>BSWB01000003.1:54491930-64484430 GCA_033239125.1 Fagopyrum homotropicum | reverse complement strand
GGTTGTTGAGGCTGCAGTATAGAAACGATCTAAGGATAAGGATTAATCTCAAATACCCATGCCCAAACCCAAGGAATCAAAGACAAGCCAAAACGGTTAAGGTTGTGACACTCGAAACCGAAATACAGGATGTTGAGTCTCACTACTACCTAGAAAAGTCAAGCCAAGGCTAGGTTAGAGCAAATATTTAACTTTGGATCAAAGCAAAAGAAAATTTCATAAACTAGGGGAAATCACGGCTAGATCTTGAGAATCAAGGCCGTGGAAACCAAGAACGGCCCGTGATTTAGGGCATCGGCGATATTACTCATACTCTCAAGGTCCAATCAAATTACGATTGATCTATCATCATCTAAGCCACCACTATCAACCCTTCACCTTAGAATTGCTAAAGGGTTTTAGCCAATAATTATAATTTTAAAATCAAATATCAAATATGAGAGGGAGGAAAGGTAAAACCTTGAAATCTCAATAACAAACACAAAACCAATATCAATAAAAGTCAAAAGTAACTTGCGTTCAATAGATGTAGGATAGAATAAGAATATCTCACAAATCTCAAGGAACAAAGAAGAATGGGATGTCAATCCGCCTTCAAGTGAAACCCTAAAATCTTCCAACTCCGCAAATAGGAAATTGCGTCTTTCTCAAATCTTCCTTCAAAATCCCAGCGTTTAACGATGAAACCCTAAATATTTTGACTGAAAAGAAGTCGAGCCGCTGGTATCAAAAAATACTCTGGGCCGTGTTAGACGGTATCAGAGAATATTTTGGCGCATCAGTATCAAAAGATACTTTGGGTCGCCAGACGGTATCAAAAAAATACTTTGGCGCGTCTGACGGTATCAGAAGATACTTTGGCGCGTTTGACGGTATCAGAAGATACTTTGGGCTCGTCCTAACTTCCTTTTATTGCTCCTTTTTGTCCCGCTTCAAGACTTAATCCTTAAATATGCTATTTTGCTCCATAATTCGCCAAATTACCTACAAATGCAATAAAACTCTGTGTAGACCTTCTATTCTTGCAAAGTAGGTGAATATAACCATAAATGCCATTAATGTATGTCTATGCATGCAAAATAAAGGGAAAATCTATATAAATACATGCCTAAAAATAGGTCATAATTCATGTCATCAATTCCAGTCATGGAGACTATAGGGGAGATGCCATATACATTTGAGGATAGAAAGGAAGACAGGAGTTAAAGCTTTTGGAGCTTCTAAGTTATTTTATGAGACATTTTATTACCTTTAAGCTCTAGACATTTTAAAGGTATCTTTTATCTTATATTTTTATGATTATTTTTGTTCTTTTACTTGGAGGCTTTTTAGGCTATAAAAGGCTCCTTCAGATCGATTTCTAGGTAGATTATTTCAGCCAAAAACTCGAGAGATGTTTGTTACTTCGTTTATGAAGATTTCGTTTTATTCATTCCAAATCAATAAAAAAGAGAGCCTTTGATTGAATCGTTGTGAGTCCTTACTAGGTTGTTCTTGTGTGTATTAATCTCATTTTATTACCTTCGTTCATGAAGATTTTGTTTTACTCTTGTGTGCATTAATCTCTTTACACGTCACATCATCATGTTCATCATAAAACACAACAATCATGTTTCACAGAACACATCACAATGCATAACATCATTCACAATTTAACACAACAAGATATAAATTTCTTAGGCACGGACTTCAGCAGATTGAAGCTAAGTAGTCCGAAGACTTACCTGGATACGCTCACAAAGCAACTAAGCTATTGTTAGACCAAAGTCTTCAACAACACCTATCGAGAATATCATATTCCTCGTATTAAACTTCTCGCTTCAAACATCAATTAATATCATTCCTTTGAATTTTATTAGCTTTACGACATTTCCCGAATCTTACTTTAATTAATTAATCATTTAATTAATTAGTTAAGTTTCGACAACGTAACATTTTGCCCGAAAGCAATTTCGAAACCACTTGTTATCATATTTTGTCATTCAAACAACCTAAGATCATCAGAACAATTAAACGAACATAATAGAACTTCAATTTATCCATTTTGACTAGCCTAAGGTTAATTTAGGTCAAGTTGCAACACGTAAAATGAATAAATTCATAACTTATTCGATACTAACCCGATTGACAAACCGATAGAAGATTTAGAATCACAACAATAAAGGCTAAACTCGGACACCCCCAAATTAAACGGAATCTAAGCGACAGATTCGTCCAAGTAATCTATAATCTCGACCTGACCTTTCTTTCCTCGAAAATGCAAAACATTGGTACCGAAATGATCGAAGAGAACGAAGAGAGGAATCCGAAAACTCAAACGGATTTGAAAAATTGGATTAGAAACGAAGAATAGATATGAATTCGAAAGTTGAGAGAAATAGAGCTTTTATGAGGAATTGTGAAAAGAAATAAATGAATAAATGAATTTCCGCTATCTATAGAGAGACAATAAAATTCCTTTAGCAAAAACGATAATTATCCTATCACCAATCGTAGGTGGTTTGAGCCCCTTCTCCAAACTTCTCAAAATTGGAATAATACATCTAGAATATTGTATGGACACCGCAACTTTCTCGAAAAATCTGTATTTTTAAGTTGTCTTTCTTAGCCGCTAAGAAACAAAATAGCGACTCTATTGAGCGGTTTGCCTTTCATTTTATTTCACTTCTTGGACATATCCGATGTCCTGATCATTTATCTGAACAGAAATTTTATTAATTGGATCTCCCAAATGCTACAAATAATGCTAGAAGGTAAAAGTTATTTTCCGGAGGAAAAATTCAAAATCTCCTCATATGTCCAAATTTACGCCTAGAACATAACGCTAAAATCCATACTCGTCATTTACGCACTATTCACAAGTTATGGGTCAATTAATATCGATGATTAAGTTAATCACCCTTAATTGTCATTGATAAGGATTCGGAAATCCTAACTTTTAGAACAAAAGATAGGGCAAATTGTTTTTACTGTAGCAAGTTGTGGAGCGTCTTGAGCTCCAATAAATTTACACAATTTGTAATTCGATGATTGATTACTTACACTTAATCCTTTTGAAACATTTATGCATATTCTTGCAGCTTCGAGGTTAAATGTTCTTGGAGCATGACATTTGTTTCATGTAAGGTTGAACTTATGTCATGGCTTTTACTACAAACTCATATATGCCTTACATTGCCTCATGAAACATAGAATCACAATCTTCTAGATTGTGCATGTTATGTTTGACTAGAAGATACAATATGAGATTATGTATTCATGTTTTGATCATTCTCTTAGGGTATAAAGTCTTTGATAACCTCCCATAAATGTGTAAAACATTTCAGTAATGTGTATCATAAAATCTATAGTGATCTCTTAATGTTGTAGGGAATTGATGTTAACTAATTATGACTTTGTAATGATAATAAAAAATAGTTTCTTTACCAAAATTTGTTTAAAGATCACAAGGTGGAATTGAAGAAGGTAAATACCCTCAAATAGTTGTAATTAAAGAATTATGTGAAGAAATCGGCGTAGTGTCAGCTATTATTAGAGAAGTGAACCAAAAAGAAGACTGTAGCTTTTCGTTTCATCATGAACTTGTCACTAGAAGCTATTTATAGCTTTGGATGCTAATAGCAGCTGACACTACGTCAACCGAATTGGATAAATGTTTTAGGGGGAGGAGAGACTTTCGTTTCATCATGAACTTGTCGCCAAAAACTATTTGTTAGAGACTTGATTGTTGAACATCATAAGGTGTGAGAGAGGGCAAATTCTTCGTGAATTATGGAGAAAAATGTCAAAATGTAAATAAATGATGTCCCTTGCAATATTCTATATATTCATTGGTTTCATTGTTTAAATAATGTTTTTTTTGCTCACTTCATTGTAGACTTGGGTCCAGTTTAGGACAAACCGTCAAACAGGCGGTTTTCAAACCGGTCCAAACCGTTGGTTTGACCAAACCGGCGGTTTAGGTTTGCCGGTTTGACCAAACCGCCGTTCAGAGGTTTAGGTTTAGGTTTAGGTTTAGGTTTGGATGTCTATCAAACCTAAATCGGTGGTTTATTTTTTTTGACTAAACATGCGGCTAACCGCCGGTTTTGCCAAAAAAAGAGGTCGTTGCTTGCGCAACGTCTCGATTGGCCTGCCAACGACTATTTCATATAGTCGTTGGGTGTGGTTTTTTATATTTTTTAAATTTTTTTAAAAAATATATAAAATGCATAAAAAATAAAAATTCTACCCTCAATTCCTATAAATACCCAACCATTCTTCCATTTTTTTTCACACCAACATTCTCATATCTCTCTACTACTACCCTTAATCTCGTATTCTTGAATCTCAATTCTTGATTTCTCAAATTTGAATTTTCTTCCTCTCAATTTATTCTAATGAAAAACCTGAGCGACAACACTCCTACTTTCTTAGCACCCAAGAAAGCGAAACTCAAATGCCCGATAGCTCACAAGGTCAAGGTGAATGGGATTTTCGACAATTTCCTCCACCAAAAATGCTTAAATCCGACATCTTTACCAAACATTACAAGAAGGGTGAGGTGGTGAATGAGTATTGTCAAGTCTCGTGCAACTATTATCTGAAGGTGTACAAGTGGAGGGTGAAGGGCGACTACGGGACTTTGCAAACCAACATGGAAAAGGTCCATCCCGAAAAGTTCGGAATATCACGGGGACAATCTCAATTGTCCCACGGTTTGCATCTTCTTCCTCTCAATCTCCTTTATTATTTATAACCATAGTGAAGAAATATTATGATTAGTCAACCTTATATATTCTCATACATTTCCATTTTCTTATGCGGAATATCAAGATGTACGAGAATATAACACTACTTATCTTCAACCTTCATTTAAATTAACTTCTCGTAAAACCGTATCCAAATTAATTTCTAAATCTTACGAATAAAAGAAACAAATTTTTTTACGATTTTACAATCATTTTCGCATCAAGTTTCTATTTGTAGTGATATATGGAGTACATTATCACAAAGATATTTTTACATGGGCATATTACTTTACATTTTATTGATAACGATATGTTTTTGCATAAATTTTTTATTGCATTCTCCATTTCAATCAAAGACATAATGCCGCAAACATTGCAAAATTAATATAAAACGGTTTTACAAGAATTTAATTTACAAGGTCGAGTTTTTTCATACTCTTTTGATAAGGCATCCGCTAACACCGCCGCCGTAAACGAATAGGTGGAGGATGTATGACAATATATACGAACTCCTTTTACTCATCAAAGATGTGCATGTCATATTTTGAACTTATGTGTTCAAGATGGACTTAAAATTTTATGTTCTATGTTAACCTCCGTCACCAACGTAATTGAATATATTTGGCACTCGACCAATTTTAGGAAAAAAAATAAAGAACAACGTGTTTACAAAATAATGTTCATCCAATTGCATTTTCAAAGGACATTGGAACTCGTTGGAACTCTACTTACAAACTACTTAGTCAAGCTCTTCGTTACAAAGATTGCACAAAATATTCCGTGGTCTATGTTATATGATGAAACTATTTGGCAAACTTCTTATGATATTTGTAATGTTTTAAAGGGTTTTTAGTGATTCAACTAATATGATGAGTTATGTTTACACTCCCACTTATTGTAACTTTTTAGAAATATCCGTAAATGGTGTACATGCTTTACAAACCGGTTTTACTTATCCAACACTTATAAATGCTATAACCGACATGAAATTAAAATGGTTAAAATTATTACACTGATATTCCCTTAGTTTATCTTATTTCCTCCGTTTTTTTATCCTAGGCTTAAAATTGATATTGCTACCGAATAGTTGGGTGTTTATTATGAATGTTTAGGTTTAGGTTGTTCTAAAAACACTTCTATCATTATTCAGGAAGTTCGTGTTGAAATTGAAATTTTGATTTCTTCCTTTGAAACAAGTGCTAGTTCTTCGCCGAACCGACTCTTCCACCCTCTTCTTCTTCTTCTTCTTCTTCTTCTTCTTTCAAAAGCTATACAAATTTTAGCTAAAAGAATAAAAACACCATGACATTCATCAACAAGTGCAGAATTTCAAAATTATCTAACAACGTGTTTTAGTTTTGATAGTTAAGCTTTTGAAATTTTGATTGGTAGAATAGGTTGGCCCGAAGTATCCAACATTGATCAAGATTGTGCAACAACTCATGGCCGTGCCCGCATCAACGGTTGTTATGGAGCAAAATTTTAGCCAAGGAGGGAACATGCTAAGTTACAAGAGAAGTCAACTGAAGCCCGAGAAATTGGAGGCAAAAGTATACATTCAAGATTGGATAAGGACGGAGAAGCCGAAACAACGGAATGCCTCGGTTTATGACTCAAGATCGGATTCCAACTTCCGATGATCCAGACACCACTTCCGAGTCCGAGGCGAAAAGGTAAGGGGGTAACGAAAACAACTCGGAAATCCGGCAAAAGGTAAGAGAACTACGTGATCTTTGATTCCTCTTAACCCGAGAGAATACGTAGGCAACCGGGAAACCTGTTGAAGCCCTTTCCTTTATTAAAAGTAAATTCCTAATATTATCAATTTATCATCGAGATTTCTCTCGAGCTTTAAAAAAATTAAACCGGTGCTAAACCGCCAATCCGGCAGTTTGGCGGTTTAGCAAACCGACGGTTTAGGTTAAACCTAAACTGCCGGTTTCTCTTTGACCAAACCTAAACCGGTGGTTCACAAAACCTACCGGCGGTTTAGGTTTGTGACCTAAGTCTACTTCATTGGTTCTTTGTTTAAATAATCTTCCTCTAACTAGAGACTGTGCCTGATTTGGTATGGGATGCTACAAAAATTGCTTCATTTTCAATAAGCATTCGCATCCACTTGTAATCGGAACACCAATATAATTTTGCTTCTTCATATACTAAGGGCTTGTTTACATGTAGTTTATTTGTCTTTCTTTTAGTTTATAAACCCTAAATTTAATTTTTGCAGGTGTTTACTTAGGGATTGGTTTATTTTTTTATGGATTTATTTGGGTTTATTAACCACTCAAAAATAAACTTTTCAGACTAATGTTATTTTTTCTTGGACGGGTTTACTTTTATTCAAAACCCGATTTTGACCTTGTGTTTTACCATCCTGATATTGTTTGTTCATCCCTTGATGTTCAACGTTATTGTTTGATTTTTGTAAGGGCATAAGTGTTATTTGAAGTAAAATAAATCCAAAAATAAACTTTTAGTAAACAACCTTATATGATTTGTTTATATAAACCTGTCGAGAATTAAAGCCAAAAATAAACTATAAACCCATGAAAACTCATTTAGTTTATAAATCCAAAAATAAATCAATCTAAAAATAAATATACATTAAGAAAAGAGTATACAAGCTTATTGAAGGGTCGAGTCTTAAAAAAAGTGTCCCACACATTTGAAAAACTGAGTACTTGCACACTATATTTCGAATCAATATAAATATACTAAATTAGAGTTCACTAGAGGTGATGTGGTGCTCCCTTTTGCGAGTATTTTGAAATCAAGCTCTCTAAATTAAAGCCAAAAATCCTTTTCTTTAATTATCGATATAAATTTTATATAAGAACCAAGTTTTTCCCTTCACCACCCCGCGGCAGGGTGAACCGCCCCTGCGGTTTCGCCCCAAATTGCGCCGATCTGATTTTTTATTCCGTTTTATTTCTTTCCATAGATGGAAGATCCGATCTTCTATCTAGATCCGGTTTTCCTATGATCTTGTAACCCTCGAGACGTTCTTCCTTCTATCTTCTCCCACAGTCTCCTATAAATTCCCTCTTTCTCTTCCTTTTTCCGTTTCTTGCATACGTTCTTCTTCAACCTCGAAAGTTGCAGCCTTCTTCCCTTGTGAACCTTGCTGAACATGTAAGTCTTCTTCTATGTGATTCTCCCTCACGTTCTTGTGCTTGTTGCATCTTTCCTTCCTTCCGTTTCTCTTCCTTTTCGTTCTCCTCTTCTTCTTCTTCTTCAAGGATCAAGATCGAGTCTTGATTCTTGTTAGCTTTCCCATCGTTGATATGTTGATGTTCACAGGCTCCCTGAGTTGAGTTGTGACGTGTGTGAAGAGTGAAAGAACAAAGTTTTGGTCTTTGTGGAGTTCCTTTTTGTCGAAGGAGAAGACGCACCTTTTGTGCCGAAAACCGCCCCGCGCCTGATCAGTGCCGCCCCGCGGGAATTGCCCAATGCCACCCCCGTGCCTTGTCTAGCCCTTGCGGTTTTGTCTACAATATCCCCATCTTTGGTGAGCTGTTTTTCTTCCTTATTTCCCTTGTTCCTCCCCTTGGCTTGTATTGTTGTTGTTGACCCTTGGTGATCTGTAAGACTAGGTTTTGTGACCCTATCTTGTGGAGATCTCTTAGAGATCATAGAGACTAGAAGTTGTAGAATTCTAGCAATCATTTCATTCTTGATGCGTTATGCCTTGTTTGAGTAGGCATTCTTCCCTTTCCTTCGGGAAACTGAGTTGTTCACTGACCCCTACGTTACCCTTGAGTTACCTTCGAGTGAGGTAAGTCCCTTAGACTTACTTAGTTGTATTCCGTATATTGGTTTGAGTGTATTGGCTTGTTTGTGTTGTTGTTTATTGTTATAACGGATAACCGGACTAGGATTGACCTTTATAACATAGGCCCAAGTGTATGATAATAGGGCCGTGACCACTTGTCTAGTTCTACAGGAGAATAGGAGGTCCTCTTGCAACCTAGTCCTGCAGGTAACGGATAGTAATGATCTATTCTCGTTGGTAGACGGAAGCGGAGGCGAGTTTCGGGAGATTCTCGTGTGATAAAAGAAATTGAATTAGTAATGGATAACTTAATGAAAGATAATAACCGGTTGTGAGAGCATGCTATGTGTTTACCTTTCTTATGTGTGCTTGTGCCTTTACTATCCTTCTGATATCTAGAATGTTAGCTAACGGTTTACACCGATGTTGTAGATGTTCCACATGTTAGAGATGATGCAGAGTGATCCGGACGGTGTGGTCAGTCGGGGTTCCCTTAGATTATAGGACAGAATCGGGTTTATATTTATGTTGTTGTCTTTCCTTTTGTTTTAAACTCGGCTGCGAGTCTTTTACGCTTCCCTTTGTTATAACCTTTGGTTTTATTATAAGTTTTGGTTTTTATTTAATTGTGCCTTGTTGTAAGATCTAATGTTATCGTTGCTACTCTGAGGGTCGGGACCCATTGTGAGGTCCTAACCCGTAACGATTTGAGTTCCCTAAACTTGGGGTGTTACAATATGGTATCAGAGCTCTAGGTTGGCAACAATAGCACTCGAAATCTTCTAAAGGCCGAATAGATAAATAAACAGAACCCGCAAGGGATCTATGTTTTCAAAAGAGGGTTTTGATTTTAAACATGTCGGTTTGGGATAGATGTATGGGCAACCACCACTACCTCCGCGGATCTTAGTAGTTTGTTTTCTTTTATGTTGGCCTTTATGTGCTTTTTTTGGATTTCTGCTTTAGTTGTAGCGGGGCCTAATATATATATATATATATATATATATATATATATATATATATATATATATATATATATATCCCTATTCGCAGATGGGGCGTACTAGAGCTACATCTGCTATGGGGCAAGGAAGAGGTCGACCACTTCATACACCTGTCGTCCGTGGACGAGGACGTGCAGGGAGACCTCCACTAGCTAGAGGTTGGGGCCAAGCCCTAGCTGCTAATCCGCCCATTGTTAGGGCTAGGAAGTAGAACAAAAAGTCTTACAATTTATAACTTGATCTAATCTCCTAAACTACCTAGCGAACCCGCAGTGTACGGATCGTTTTGTAGAAAGGAAAGTATTCCGAGGTCGAACACAAAGACTAAGGTGAAATCAAAGCATTCAAGTGATCATGGATAGTGCAAATCTAAACTAAGAGATGAGAAAGGAATAAAGACATGAAAATCACAATATTTTTTGTTGGGTTTTGTGGTGATCAACAAAGATCAAAAGATATGCAAACAATCAAGCAAACAACACACAAACACGAGATAGGTGATAGAAGTAAGATAAGCGGATTCTAGAGATAAAGATTTACGGTTATGGCAATAGACTCAAGCTTCTAAACAACTAGGACAAAGCTGCGGTTGTTGGGAAAGGGTGTTTCTCTAATGGGAACAATTACCGGGTAAGTCTCATGTTCCACTAGTCCTTCACCAAAGTCCTATTACCGGGTAAGTCTCAAGGAGCTAAGGTTGGGAATTCTACACAAACCGGGTCACTACCTAAGGGACAAACCTCTCATCACCGGGTAAGTCTCAAAAATGCAAGTCTTAAGCAACAATCCTAGCACACTCAGTCCAATAGCGGCTTTTTTGGCTCACTACTACCTAGAGTTCATCATCTTCTATACCTAAGAGCGGAAATCGCCGGGTATGTAACACCCCGAATTCGCGGGACTCGGGATGTCACATTGGGCTAGGATGTCACAATGAATCCTGACCCTAGCCTGACAACAAGTTCACTGGACCTTACAACATGGCACTGACAGATATAAAACAAATACATAAAACAGTATAAACTGTACGACCCAAAGTAAACAACAATATAGCCGAGTATATAAAACGACATCTTCACATAGGAGGTACAAAAGATCATCCTCACGTAGGAGGGGAAACACAATAACCCCAAACCAACCACCTAATGTACGAGAGTCCTCGGCCTGTCACCCTGCCAGATCACCCATTAGCGCCTAACCTGTAAACATCTACAACACGGTATGAAACCGTTAGCTAACCATACATATATGAGGTAATGCATAAGCACAAGCACAATCATGAAAGATAAACACATCAGCATGCTATCACACATTTACCCATTTATTATCTTTATATAATAACCATTCACTCAAAAACCGTATATATATAGATAGATGAAAGTATGTGACACGAGGACCGATACATCCCCGCCTCTGAGTACAATGTCCAGCTGTACGAGTATCGGTCACACAATCCGTGTACCCTATGGGAGTGGATTGCGCCCTTCCTGTAAACCAGTCTGGCCTGACATTAGAGAACCTCCCAGACTCCACGGCGGGATGAAAGGGAAAGGTTATCACAGCCACGCAGTGAGGCAGTCAATAGAACATAGGTCGATAAAAACGACAACTCATGATATCATAGCAAACATATAAAGCACACACCACTCATGCAAACACCCAATATAGGGATGGTAGCTAAGTAAGTCCTACGGACTTACCTCAACCTCGTACAAAATCAACCACGATCACCTCTACACTGGAGGGACAACACGGCCTATAAAAAGGCATAAAGACATATATCAACCTCTATTCATCAAAGGGGTCACACCTAGACCCAAAGGGATCCATAAGGATCATACTCAATCTATGAGCCTCACAACCAACTAAACCTCAATATCTCAACATAGCTCACAATTCCTCAAATCTCAAGGTAGTATCTAATCAACATTCCTCAATCTCAATTTTAATCCTAATTTAATTAATTAACCTTTAATTAATTAATTAGATTTCGCCAGAATAACGTTTTGCCCGCAGGCAATTTCTAAACCCCCTATCATCAGATTTCATCAAACAAGAACCCATAATCACCACAATAATATAACGACCATAATGGAATTTCTAATTGTCCTATTTGACAAGCCTAAAGTCAATTTAGGACAAATCGCAGTACGGAAAACGAATAAATTCATAACTTATTCGTTACTAACCCGATTGACGATCTGAAAGAAGATTCGGAATCACAACGACGCAGGCTACGCATGGACAACATCAAATTCATCGGAATCTGAGCGACGGAACCGTCCTGGTGACATATATGCTCGACCAGCCCTCCATATACTCGGAAATGCAGAAACTCGGTACCGTTATGAAGAGAATGAAGAGAAGAATCCAGAAACTCAAACGGAATTGAAATCGGATTAGAAACGGAGAGTAGATCTGAGTTTGAAGGTTGAGAGAAATAAGAGCTTTTACGAGAAAACGTGAAAGGAAATTAATTAATAAAGGATTTTCCGCTATTTATAGTGAAGACGATAATTATCCTTTAGTAAAGTCGATAATTATCCTTTAACCGATCCAAAGGCGGGTCGAACCTCTTTCTCCAAACTTCTCGAGATTGGAACATTAAATCTGGAATATTGTAGGGATAATTATTACACAACTGCCTCGGAAAACGTGTATTCCTAAGCCGTCTTTCTTAGCCGTTAAGAAACGAAATAGCGACTCTTTTGGCCGTTTTGCCTCTCCATGTTATTTCATATCTAAGACATATCCGATATCCTGATCATTTCTCTCAACTGCATTTTTATTAATTGGAGCTCCCAAATGCTCCAAATAACACCGGAGCGTAAAAATAATTACCCGGGGGAAAAAGTAAAAATTTCCCCAAACGTCCAAAATTACGCGAGGAACATAACGGTGGGACTCATACTCATCACTTGGGAAATCTTCGCAAGTTATAAGTCAATTACTATCAACGATTAAGTTAATCAACATTAATTAGAATTCGGAAATCCTAGCTATTACATCACACTCCCCTACAAAAAAGTTTCGTCCCGAAACTTAAACAATTCCCAAATTCTCTCGGACCCATACGCCGAGGTATAACTCTCACTCTTTCTATCAGAGGTATCACATCTCCGTTCCAAAGATCACAACCTATAACAATCTATAACCTTAAGTATAAACATGGAGGAATCATCACTCCAGGAAACAGGGTCATAACGCTACCCAAAGGCGTAGAGGAATCACGTCTCTCGCCATACCACATCACAAGGCATAGAGGAAGCACATCTCTAGCCAAAACATATCACATGCATAGAGGAAATACGTCTCTAGCCAACCCATAAACATATACATCGCATGGAGGAATCATATCTCCATTGAACTATGTTCATCAAGGTAGCATGGAGGAAAGAACCATCTCCAGCTGAATCCTAATCCCAATCAAATAGCATGGAGGAAAGAACCATCTCTAGCTATAAATATGATCATACTCGGGTAGAGTGGAGGAAGTAATCATCTCCAGCTATAG
The DNA here is from genome assembly GCA_033239125.1 of Fagopyrum homotropicum. Classification (NCBI taxonomy): domain Eukaryota; kingdom Viridiplantae; phylum Streptophyta; class Magnoliopsida; order Caryophyllales; family Polygonaceae; genus Fagopyrum; species Fagopyrum homotropicum. Next base: position 64,471,407 of record BSWB01000003.1, on the reverse strand, counting down.
CATACATCACGCTAGCACATCAAGATCTACTAAGATCATAAATCACATCACAACTAGCATAGAATAACATATCAAGGCATATAAGCACATAAGCACAACATTCATCAAGATAGCACTAAGATCTACTCGTGCTCCCACAAATGGGTATGTCCTAACATATACTCTGGATAGTTCCTCAGGACACTATCCTCAGTCTCTCACATAGCCTCTTCAGGTCTTCATCTCGACCATCATATCCTCAATATGGGCATGTCTTTCAAGTGCAAGCGTTTCATATCTTATTCCAAGAATGTAATCAGATGCTCAACAACGATGTGGTTCAACTTAACCACTAGATCATTATAACTCACAAAGTGTTTCCAACCTGGTATATACTTTCTCAGTTGAGACACAGGAACATTGGGTGAACATCCACCAACTTCATAGTGAAAGCTAAACATCATGTTGCCTTCACAAAACTGATCAAGATCTCAAGTAACCGACATATTGGAAACTCAGTTCCCCTTTCCATAATACACAACTAACGTCTCACAGCTGAGATACCTCCAGCCGGACATGAACTTTTGCTTGAACTTTAGAGGTTAACGCCTCTTGTCTACATATAATATCTGGTGACTCTGTACATCCAGCATTCTTCCTTCGATCAACGTTACTTGAACTATAAAATCCTGAGTATGGTCAGGTGTTATTCCACTCTACTGCTAGATCACTTCTAGCATAAGGATATACGACATCTATGTCTATATATTGACTCATAGGGTCATCCCAAAAAGATGCACGTCCTTCATTGTTATATAATAAACTCATTAATGGAAGGTAATATAACCCTCCACGTTTCCTATTCAACTTACAACTTATAATAGATCTTTAAGATCTAGATGATCCTCTCTAACTAAGCATTTGTCAGGGGGTGAAGTGTAGTCATGAGGTACATACTTGTCCCCAAAGCAGTCTGAATCTGCTGCACACAATCTCAAAGTAAAAACATCCATCTCGATCAGAAATGATCGTTCTCGGTATACCATGGAGTCTCACTATTTGTCTAGTGTACTCCTCAACCAATTCATTCACTAGCCACGTCCTTCTGATAGAAATGAAACGTGCCGGTTTCATTAATCTGTTACCAACAATCCAAATAATATCAATCTTCTACAGGGTCACAATCCCATAACAAAGTCCATAAAGATGTCCTCCCAAATTCTACTACTGCACTGGTAGTGGGTGGGGGCTTATCTCTAGATCGGAAATACTCTATCTTGACCTGCTGACATGTCACACACTATATCACAAATTTGGTTATATCGGCTTCATACAATATAATCGTCTCATCTCGTGGTACATCTTACTCGTACCTGAATGTACTGAATAAGGCGTACAATGGGTATACGTAATATTCTGTCTCCATCTGCATCAGCAGGAACACAAAAGCGGTCATGACTCTTCATCAGTCCATCTACTCCTATGGAGAACTATGGTGCCTCAGTACGAGACATCCTTTCTCTAAACCTTGTCAAGGCCCGGCAGGTCTCCTACTTCTGTTGGACCTCATCCAACAGACCAGGTAGAACCTCTGAGGTATAAATGGGTATCCTTATCAAGGAACTGATTGTCCAACTCTAGCCAAGCTAGATCTCTTTGAAGCTGAGGTTGAACTATCAGTCTCACAATCATCTTTTCTTGGAGCGTCTTTCCATTCAAGTTATCGGCGACAACATTCAACTTCTCTGAATGATATGAAATCTTCAAGTCAAAGTCTTGATCAACTTAAGCTCTTAATACTGGCGGTTATTCAACCCCTGTTGCATAAAATATACTTCAGATTTCTATAATCTATAGAAATCTGACATGAAGATCACACCGGTACGGTCTTCAAAATTTAAAAGCTTGAACTACCACTACTAACTCTAAATCATGAGTCGAGTAGTTCTCATCATACGTTCTCAACTGTAAACACACATATCAATAACCCTACTCCTTTGTAGTAATACACATCTCAAACTTAGCTGGGATGTATCACCGTAAATCACGGGATCCCAAAAATCTTCTAACTACAACAGAATGGAAGCAGAGGTCAAATGCCTCCTCAACTCTTCAGAACATAGACACACTGCTTTCATCACGTAGTTATGGTGGTCTTCTCAAAATACTCATAAATGAATACATAATCATATAAAATCCTTCGTCAAAGCATTGGTAGCAATCGGCTGAGCCGAGAAAACTACGTATTCCTTAATGTTCATTAGTATCTCCCATGTTACAACATACTTAATTCTCGCCAGGTCAAACATGATCCCACTGGTGGAGACAACATGACCTAAAAAGGCTACCACTGGCATCTCAACTTACACTTAGAGAGCGTAGCATACAACCCTCTATCTCTCGATATCTGTAGAACGGTCCTCAGACGATCGGTCTACTATTCTCTGCTATGAGAGTATACCGACATGTCATCCATGGAGTCCACCACCAACTAATCAAGGAAGTCGATGAAGATACTATTCATCAACTCCATAAAAACTACTAAAACATTCGTCAACCCAAATGACATCACTACAAACTCGTAGTGTCCATAACGGGTATGGGATGCTATCTCATACACATGCTGCTCTCTCATCCATGACTAGGGATATCATGAGCATAAAGGAATCCCAAAAACACAATTGCTTCTTAAAGTTAACTCGTCAGGTCGTCAATACGGAACATGGAACCCACTAGGGTAAACCCGTTTCAGTAAACTTTTCAAGTTATCAGTACAATATCTCAACAAGCACCATATAGTGTGGCTTTCCCATTCAATCTTGTATTATACTTCAACTCGATAACAATGTCCACACTCCGCTGAGGTGGCAACTAGACGGTTCAGTAACACGTCTATAAACTCATAAACAACTGGAATACCTTCAATTGTTGGACTATCTCGCTCCTTTATGGTATAAAACTAGAAGGCGTCACATCCCTGTGCTATCAGCTCGCTGCTCGTACAGTCCTGATGACAAACCCGTCTCTTCAAAGGTCTTAACCTCAGAAGACCTCTATTTAACTCAACTCAATAAAGACTATAATAGTCTTACTATTAAAAGCTAACACCACATGATATCTATTCATCCAAACCATACACATAATGACTTCCTCATGCACCTACGACATGACAAAGAAGTCTACAACCATACACAGGTCCCTGAAATAAGGGAACAAACACGCATCTCACGGGTATCTCAAACCCAAAAAGGTAATCTTGTAAAGGAAAATCCACCTTCTACTATATACAAAAAGTCAACCATTAACGCATGCATCGAAAGACATGAAGTGCATAGCACTCACAACAAGCAAAACTCCACCAGGTAAACCATTAACGAGAATGGTACCTATAACAGCTAACACTCGTAGCTCCACTACATATCATCACTCAATGACAGATCCATGCTCCTCAAGTATCACTGAGGTCATTACTATAGCCTCCACTTCCACTCTTTCTACACCGGAAAGAGGAAGGTCTTGCTGTGAAGAAACACCACCGTGCTGACAGAAAGGGTCAAATGGCCTAGCTCACCACAAGTGAAACAAGCTATCAGTGCCAAAGGGCACACAAAACGCAAATGATCTGGATAGCCACAACTGAAACATAATTATCCCATCCTTGCAACCTGTGCAACTGAAGGGTAACTCGACCTTCGTCGTCCACTTGGAATGATCTCACTCTTGAAGGGAACCTGTAAAGGCAATGCCTTGCCCTGTCGACAAAACTTCGCTCTATGCCCTGCTTTACCACACGTAAAGCATATGATGGGAGCCTTTGGGCACACAGCTCGCCAGTGTCCCAACTTCCACGCAATTAAAACACTGTAGTTCCTTGCCAGTCATCTTCATGGCCAAAGGATCACTAGATTGTCCTGATATCGGACTTGGTTCCCCATTCATCATCTTTGCTTCTCTAGTAACTGATTCAGTCCATTGCTTCTTTCCGGATCCAGAAGCTTCAGTTGATCTCACAATTGTTGGTAAATCTGGTGTCGATCTACCCGCTATCACCGCTTCATATACTTGTTACATATATTCTTGAAACTCGGATCTACTCATGGAGACACGATCAGCCTCTTCAAACTCGTTCTCTGCCATAGGCGAAACAACAGCGGAAACTAGTCCCTAACTTATCACCACTGGAGGAAGAGGGGGGTGTACCCCTACCTCATCCCACTACAAATACTACTCTAGTCTGAGTCATCTGTAGGATATACGCACCTAATCTTATAAGGCTATATATATGCCATAGGTATCGATATGTATATAATAAATCCACATAATCCATAGTACACACAGATATATATATATATATACATATCTACGCTGCAGAGATCCATGGCAGAGGTGACGACTTCTCGTACATTCTATCCCAAAACCACACTTAAAACCAAAACCTTTGAAAACGTCAGATCCCATGTGGGCTCTGTTTATTTTACCTATCAAACCTCATTGCAGGTAGCAAGTGCCATTGTTGTCAACCTGGGCTCTGATACCAACTCTGTAACACCCCGAATCCGCGGGACTCGGGATGTCACATTGGGCTAGGATGTCACAATGGATCCTGACCCTAGCCTGACAACAAGTTCACTGGACCTTACAACATGGCACTGACAGATATAAAACAAATACATAAAACAGTATAAACTGTACGACCCAAAGTAAACAACAACATAGCCGAGTATATAAAACGACATCCTCACATAGGAGGTACAAAAGATCATCCTCACGTAGGAGGGGAAACACAACAACCCCAAACCAACCACCTAATGTACGAGAGTCCTCGGCCTGTCACCCTGCCAGATCACCCATTAGCGCCTAACCTGTAAACATCTACAACACGGTATGAAACCGTTAGCTAACCATACATATATGAGGTAATGCATAAGCACAAGCACAATCATGAAAGATAAACACATCAGCATGTTATCACACATTTACACATTTATTATCTTTATATAATAACCATTCACTCAAAAACCGTATATATATAGATAGATGAAAGTATGTGACACGAGGACCGATACATCCCCGCCTCTGAGTACAATGTCCAGTTGTACGAGTATCGGTCACACAATCCGTGTACCCTATGGGAGTGGATTGCGCCCTTCCTGTAAACCAGTCTGGCCTGACATCAGAGAACCTCCCAGACTCCACGGCGGGATGAAAGGGAAAGGTTATCACAGCCACGCAGTGGGGCAGTCAATAGAACATAGGTCGATAAAAACGACAACTCATGATATCATAGCAAACATATAAAGCACACACCACTCATGCAAACACCCAATATAGGGATGGTAGCTAAGTAAGTCCTACGGACTTACCTCAACCTCGTACAAAATCAACCACGATCACCTCTACACTGGAGGGACAACACGGCCTATAAAAAGGCATAAAGACATATATCAACCTCTATTCATCAAAGGGGTCACACCTAGACCCAAAGGGATCCATAAGGATCATACTCAATCTATGAGCCTCACAACCAACTAAACCTCAATATCTCAACATAGCTCACAATTCCTCAAATCTCAAGGTAGTATCTAATCAACATTCCTCAATCTCAATTTTAATCCTAATTTAATTAATTAACCTTTAATTAATTAATTAGATTTCGCCAGAATAACGTTTTGCCCGCAGGAAATTTCTAAACCCCCTGTCATCAGATTTCATCAAACAAGAACCCATAATCACCACAATAATATAACTACCATAATGGAATTTCTAATTGTCCTATTTGACAAGCCTAAAGTCAATTTAGGACAAATCGCAGTACGGAAAACGAATAAATTCATAACTTATTCGTTACTAACCCGATTGACGATCTGAAAGAAGATTCGGAATCACAACGACGCAGGCTACGCATGGACAGCATCAAATTCATCGGAATCTGAGCGACGGAACCGTCCTGGTGACATATATGCTCGACCAGCCCTCCATATACTCGGAAATGCAAAAACTCGGTACCGTTATGAAGAGAATGAAGAGAAGAATCCAGAAACTCAAACGGAATTGAAATCGGATTAGAAACGAAGAGTAGATCTGAGTTTGAAGGTTGAGAGAAATCAGAGCTTTTATGAGAAAACGTGAAAGGAAATGAATTAATAAAGGATTTTCAGCTATTTATAGTGAAGACGATAATTATCCTTTAGTAAAGTCGATAATTATCCTTTAACCGATCCAAAGGCGGGTCGAACCTCTTTCTTCAAACTTCTCGAGATTGGAACATTAAATCTGGAATATTGTAGGGATAATTATTACACAACTGCCTCGGAAAACGTGTATTCCTAAGCCGTCTTTCTTAGCCGTTAAGAAACGAAATAGCGACTCTTTTGGCCGTTTTGCCTCTCCATGTTATTTCATATATAAGACATATCCGATATCCTGATCATTGCTCTCAACTGCATTTTTATTAATCGGAGCTCCCAAATGCTCCAAATAACACCGGAGCGTAAAAATAATTACCCGGGGGAAAAAGTAAAAATTTCCCCAAACGTCCAAAATTACGCGAGGAACATAACCGTGGGACTCATACTCATCACTTGGGAAATCTTCGCAAGTTATAAGTCAATTACTATCAACGATTAAGTTAATCAACATTAATTAGAATTCGGAAATCCTAGCTATTACAGGGTAAGTCTCTTTCCTCAATTAGTTTGCTAACTTTAGGTCACCCTAAGCTAGATTATGCTCAACAAACACTAGGATTTCAACAATCTAACATCCTAACATACAGATTCATCAATTAAAGCGAAACAGAAGGAAAAATCGGTATACAACCCAGAAAAATCGGCCGATTTATCTTGAAGAACAGGTCGATTTTCTCCTCTGGTTTAGGTTTCGGGCACAAAAATCATCCTAAACTAACATGCAAGTCCATTCTATCATCACCCAAGCCATGACTATCAATCCATCACCCTAGAATCACAATAAATTAGCCAATAACATGCATTTCAAGATTTAAAATCATCATACAAGCGTACATGGAATCCATAGCAAGAAGATGAAGTAAAGGCAATGAAAGCAATGAAACTTAGCTGGATTTGAGTTCAAAACAAGTCTTTTAACACGGCAAATGTGGCTCCAAGTCGGATCTTACAATCCTTCAACAAGTTTCTTCACAAAAATCACTCTAAATCTCTCAATCTTACTCTAATTTGAATCTAATCTAATATCCCAAGAACACCCAGAAAGGGGCTGGAAAAATGAGCTAGGAGCAGCCTCCCTAAGTGTCTTGGTACCCCCCAAAGGTCAACCTGCAAGTTCAAAGATATACTCCAACAAGCAAAAGCAAAGGTCGGAAATAGAAGAAATGAAACATGTGTCAATGCTGTCAGGGGCCAAAAATCGACCAAGTCTGAAGGAAATCGACCGATTTTCCTGAGTGTTAGGTTGAGTTTCTTTAACAAAAGCTTGTTATGATCATCTAGTCATGAGTTGCTCCAAGTCTTGCACCAATAAGAGTATGTTCCTTCAAAGCTTTGGATATGTACCACCATGAGGCTTGACCCTCGAATGTATCGATTAATGTCCAAAAGATCCCCAAAATACCTACAAAACCGACAAAAGCTCGTGTAGACGTCTTTTCTAGCAATAAGACTCAATTACGCAATAACGTCACGAACTAACATCAAATCATGCATGACTGAAGGGAAAAACTACCTAAATGTATGCCTAAAATAACGTCATAAATCATGTCATAAATCATGTCATCACACATCACTGAGGCGTTTGTCGAAGAGGTTGCTATGAGTGTTGTTCCCGAGTGTGGGAACGGGACCGCCGCTAGATCCGGAGCACAGAGAGTGCAGTCGATCGAGTCCGGTCGAGTATCTATCGGAGCTTGTGCATATCGTGAGTACGTGCATAGAGTTGAGGAGGCTATCAAGACTGGAGCGCCTACACCAACACCGCCAGTACCCGCGAGATCAACTGAAGTTTCGCTGGGAGTTATGTGGGTTGTTGTTGCACCTGCTAGGGCTGTCGAGGTTGCTAGAGCACCAGAGGAGGCGAAGGAGCCGAGATCCGACGATTGGTTGAAGGCTTTCAACCAGCTGAAGGTTCCTTCTTTCATAGGAAAGACTGAATTAGTGGTGGAGTAGTGGTTGGGACAGTTGGATTCTGCTATGGAGGCAATTGGTTGCCTAGAGAGACGTCGAGTCGACATAACACAAACATTGTTGAAAGATTAGGCTCATTCTTGCTAAAATACTACCCACAGCAAGGTCACGAGTTACGAGTACATGAAGACGGTGATCAGGGATCTCTATTGCCCTGTATCTATGAGGAGAGATCGACTGTAATAACCGAAAATTTTAAAATCCATTCAAATCCGGATCCAACCGGATTATGGTCCGCCAACTTTTATTCTCTTAAATAAAAGAAAACGATATTTAATTTCTATCATTTTATTTGACCTTGATTCACATAAAATGATAGAAATTATGTAACCGGAAATAATTCCGTATTTTTTGAAATAAAACCGAAGAGCGGTTCCGTGCGAGAACGACCTAATTATCAACTCATCTTAGTTAGATGAGCAGGCCCAACAGACCCGGCCCAATTACCCAACCGGCCCAGCTTTAACCATAAACCCTAATTAACTCTTAATCATGTTTTATCCTAAACTAATCTTCTTTCCCTAACCTAAACGCCGCTGCTTTAATTCTCCCTCACAACTGCAACCGTATCTTCTGTATCGACCTCCTTGCTGCACGAACGACAGGAGCACTGGAGTTTGAAGCGTCGCCATAGATCCAACAGAAGATCCCCCGCCGCGCCGGAACCCAACGTCCTCAGTATCTGGGCGTTGGACTCCTGCACTAGACTCGTCTACACAAGCCATTGGACTCCTGCATTCGACTCGAAGAGAGGGGCTCTGGACTCCAGCACTCGACTCGTCTTCACAGGCCGCTGGACTCCTACACTCAGCTCGTCTGCATAGGCGTTGGTCTCCAGCACTCGACTCGTCTACACAGGCCGCCTGGGACATCTGCACTCGATCTTCTGCACAGGCTGCTGCACTCGATCTTTTGCACAGGCTGCTGCACTCGATCCTCTACACAGGCTGCCTGGACGTCTGTACTCGGCCAACTGCACCCAGCCCTGCGCTTGACGTTCATCCAAGGGTTGCACGCCTCCAACGGGTAAGCTTCTGCATTGCTGATTAACTTCCTACCCCTTCTCCCCTTCCGTTCTCACGTATCGACAGATAGAGAAGCTACATCTCGGTTTCCTGCAGTGACAAACTGACCAATGTTTACCTATGGGAGTGTAGGAGAATTTGTGTCCGAACCGGCTTAGAACCTCTAATACGATCACCCTGCAAACCGGACCAGCTTTAGCCTGTTGGTGAGTCTCCTTTATGCTCTCTTGTTAGTACCGTATTAGTGTTGAGTAGATTAGAGTGTTTGTTTTCCAATTCATAAACAAGTAGTAGTTAATTCCAAAGGAGTATACTAGTGATGAAATTAGGGAATGGGTGTATAGCTGTCACCTAGTTTCGAACTGAGTTGTGTGAGAACAAATTTAATTTCCAAATACAATTGACAGTGAGTTTTGAACCCATGACTTCATGAACTTCTTGTACCAAGAATGTTGTCTAGAGCCCATAAACTGTCGAGTTGGGGAATAAATTTCGATACCTTAGGATGAGCATCCACCGTTGAATTTTTAATATATTGAAGATAGAAATATGAGGTTTACGGTATTAAAATTTGGGAGAAAGTTAACGGTCGGATTAGAACTTATAAGGACTCAAAGTAGGGCATATGAGCTGTTTTTACAGCATAGGAAAATTGACTAAGTATGGGAAATTTCAGCTTTTATACCAACTTTGGAGATTTATGAGAGAGTTATGATTAATTATTTTTGAGAGATCTTTACTCCTATGTTTAGTATGTATATCATAGAAGATCTAGAGATTTATTTCGGAATTTAATACTTTTATCCGAGCATCATATCTTAAATCAAAGTTGGACCTTAGCGACTTTTTATGAAAGTCAAGAATGTGTTTAACTCTTCTAAAACTTTAACAAACTTCCTTTTTAGAGTGAGAGGGTGATTTTGAGTTCTAAAGAGTAGTTTGGAACCTTGTTATAGAATTTTATAGAGTTTCGGGACTAGGGGTAAAATGGTCATTTACCCGTATAAGGGTACTTTGGTAATTTCTTTATGATCGATTATATATCTTAGAAGTTGGAGACTTCTAAGAAAGTGGAATACATTATTGATCCACGTGCCTTGTGTGACAGGCGTTTGAGTTTCTACGGTTGCGGACCGAGTTGAGAAATTGAGAGTGAGATTTGATTCAGGTAAGTCCTTGCGACTTACTTAGCTGGTTTCTGGATATTAGTTGAGTGATAATAGTTGTGTGTGTGCAATGTGTGTTATAATAAGAATAACAACTTGTTAGGACGACTGTGGTTATTATGTGTTAAGGCCCAAGTGTATGTATAACGGGCCGTGACATCACTGCCCAGCTCTGCCAGGAGACTATGAGGTTCTCTATACCCAGACCATACATGTACACGGTGAGATGCATCGGATCCACTCCTGATGGGTACACAGGGGCGGAGGCGAGGTTTGGGAATTCCTCGTGTCACAAAATAAGTATCATTAGAGTGAATGACTTAAATGAAGATAATAAATGGATTGTTTGAAAGCATGATGAGTGTTTATTATTTTATATGTGTGTGTGCTATTATTATTCTCCTAATGTTTAGATAATTAGCTAATGGTTGTTTTGTTGTGTTTTTAGATTTACTGCAGATTAGAACAGCAGTTGAGTGATCCGGAAGTAGTGGTCAGCCGGGTCTCCGTACTCTTTAGAGTGGGGGTTTGGGTTGTTGCTTTGTTGTCTTTCCCTTTTGTTAAGACAATTAGTCTTTTCCGTTGTTTAAGTACGATAGGCTGTTAGACTTTGTTGCATTCATCCTTTTACAAATACATTTTATGAATTTTGGTTTTTCTTATTTGTGTCTTGTTGTAAGATCCTAGTAATATTGTTGTCAAACTGAGGTCGGGACCCATTGTGAGGTCCTAACCAGTAATGCTCCGAGCTCTAAGAATTCGGGGTGTTACAACATGGTATCAGAGCTCTAGGTTGGCAACAATGGCACTTGAAATCTTCTGAAAGACCGAATAAGTACTCGAGCAGAACCCGAAAAGGGATCTGAGTTTTAAAAAGGACTTTTGGTTTTCAAATGCATGCATAGTCTGGTTGGGTATAGAAAAGTACGGCTGACCACCACTACTACCGCGGATTTCGGTATGCTTAGTATGAACTTTAGGTTTTACTTTAGTTGGACGTTTTAGCTTAATTATAAGGATATGTGATATAGATAAATATATACCGAAGACTAGTAGAAATTATAGTTATGTTATGTCCTTAACGGAGATAACATAATGAGTTTCTCACCCCTTTGACACATCTAAGCAGATTTTGAAGGGTGTCAACGGGAGGATTAGTATGCACATCTTAGGTGCATTAGGGTAGACGAACGGCGGAAAACTCCTTCGATCTTGTAGAGGAACGTCGAGACGGAAAAGTAAAGACTAAAAGACAACACCAACTACGATGACAAGACGAGAATCCCGAGTCAACTCAATAGGATCAAATGAAGAATATACATGAGGGTAGTTCCGGCAACGCGTTGGATGACAAGCAAGTATACAAATTGGAAGAGACAACCCATAGGTTCTTTCAAGATGGTGTGAAGCAACGTTACAACAATGGGGATGCCTTCAGAAACACAAATAGGCATGAAGGTCAAGGCAAAATATAGTAGCGATCCAGACAAGAGGCATTGAATCTAAACTTACTGACGGACCAGAAGGTAAAAGTTTGAGGCTAGAAGCAGAGCGGAATATGATCACTCTTGACAAGCTACTTGCCACCACAATTAAGAGGGGAAACCGAGACAATCATGAGCGTAAGAGTCAAGATAAGATGCATTGTCCATTCCGATACGAAGAATTAAAGAGCCTAAAAATGAAAGCTTACCGGTTGTTAGAAAGTGGAAGGTAGATTTCACAAACATGGAGGACTAGTCGGCAGATAATAACAGTGGATTTATAAGAGAAACCGATTGGTATATAGAGGATCTCTGCAAGATATCAACGGCGGCAATGGTGAAGTTAAATCAATACAAGTACTAGTAGCCTTGATGGTAACATTGAATGAGTCAAATACGACAACTCTAATAAAGAAATTAAAGAGAAGCTCTTGACGGTCGGCAATGACCATTGAGGATAATAATGGTGTAAAGAGAATTGATGTGAGTAATTGCTTACTACTGATTAAGGAAAGACACCTATCAAAGTTAGTAGGGAGGGATCCCTGTAAGAAGAACTAGAAGAGTAAGAAGAAACAGATGATTGCGACATGTCCTATGTCTTAGCATTCCACACAAGTAGGACGGATGGTGCTCCTCCGAAAAAAAGGTGGGGTCAAACTGTCTAGATTGACAGGGGAAACCCTGGTGATTAAAGGTGTAACACAGAATAATTGGAATTTCAGAGGCGACCCAAACATAGAGAGTATGATGTAAAGCCTTGGTGAAATGTGTGGTCGAGTTGTGAGGTGATTGTAGATGGAATCTACAGGTCGGCTAGAACAGACATGAGAAGAAGTAAAGTTGAATAACTAAAGGTTGTTATAGGGATCCGGTATCACCCCAATAAGATGAATACCGAAAGGTGTATATATAAAAGCTTGATGAGAAATGGAGGTACTCTAGTGAAAATTCAAGCTGGACTGATGACATAAGAGTGATGAAAGTAATAAGACCAACCAACGTGATCCGTAAAGCGTGTACGAGAAAACTCAAAGGAATTTAACTATCTTAGGGGGTGCAAAGATTTAAAGAAGATAAAGCGACATGAGATAAAGTGTAAACCAAGCGCATAACTTAACCGGTGAGAAGGAAAGTCATGTAATAAAATGTGGGTCGTGCTAAATTTTAAATAATGTCTTGAGATGAGGATGTCCTTAGGAAATCTATGCAAGAGTACAAAGTAACTGAATTTCCAACACAGAAGGGGTAGTAATGATCAACAAACAGTTAGAGACCGATATAGAGAAGAAAAATGTATAAGATGAGTCACCTAGTAAAAGAATTCACAAGACAAGCTTGAGAGACCAAGGGAGATAAAATGTCGACCCGGATATGAGGGTCTAAGGTGCATGGAATGGATACCTACAATGGAGTGTAGAAGCAGAATGTAGACTTTACAAGTGTGAAGAGGTTTTGACCTCCTCAAAGATATGGGAATTTAAAAGAAATCGCAATGCCGGTATCAAAGAGTTGAAACCCTGTAGCGGAAACAACGGAATTTCATGAAGGCAATATTTCCGGTAACACCAGCGAAAGAATGTATATATGAGAACGGCCTTAGTGGACTTGAAAGTCCAAGGTAACCCCAATTACCACGGGACCTAAGTCATCAATACCGCCGGTCCATGCAAGGAGACTGTCAGGGGATGACAATTTAAGTCACTAGAACTACAAAGAAACTTATCAGCCATCGTTGAAGACTTGAAATGACTATGTATGTCAAGATGAATGACCTAGTTGGGCTCGAGAAGTAGAGTTAGCCTAAGGGCACAGAAGTGTGGAAGATAAAACAAATTAGCAAAGCATGAAAAGATTAGACGGGCAGATGATGCTCACCAAGAATTTAACGCCAGTATAGGTATGAGAAGAGTAAGTCCGGAATATTGAGATAAGTCAATTATAGACTGACTGACGTCAGCTAAGGGCGTGTAAGTGTTGGTTTTGACGAGTAGGTATTGTTAAGAAGAGACATTGATGACTGCAGATTTAAGAGGTAACCTTATCGATGCCTTGGAGGATTCCCCAAGTAGGCAACGACAACCTTCTGGGATGATCTAAGGATATGGAGAGAATCGGGTTAGAAGTTGCTTACTAGTTGGGGAAGAACAAACTACGGTGGAGTGAGAGAGAAAGGGTCTGTTTGAAGAGAATCTTGCTAGTATTAGAAAGGAAGTATAGGCGGGAGTTGGGTAAATCATGTTAACCCTCAAGAAGACGCCATTGCGACTAATGGGTATTACACGAGAAGCGTGGTAGGCCCATAACCCACATATGAAGAAAATCAATGTTAGGTTAACTATGATTTCAAGTTAAGGAATTAGAGATCTATATGAAAAGGTCCACTTGGGTGTGTGATTTGTTTTGAGTTATATAAATTTGAAAGCTTGACAAGAAGTAGGTGAAACCCATTAATTAAGGAACGATCCGATTAGGTCACATTGAGGAAACCGGGCCAAGCGGTATGTATTACAAAGAGCAATAGGCACACAGTAAAGTGCCGACAGGAGTTTAAGATCATTATTTCAGAATCGATAGTCGAGAACTTTCAAAAAAAAAATAAATAAAAATAAATAAAAATAAAAAATAAAAATAAATAAGGGGCCCAGTGGAAAGAAAAGTTGGTAAGTCATCAAAGGAGCTGAAAGTAAGTTTAGAAAACCAAACCGTTGAGAGAGTACCTACCAAACCCGAGACACATCCTTAGTCATGAGGATCTGATAGTTGAGCCGACCATACATTTGTGGAGTACCCAGTAGCTGTCCTGCAGCGTAGTACTAGACGTTTGCGGTCCAAGGAGATACCAATGTTGAGGACCCAATGGTCTAGACGAGGAGCTAATGAGACCACTTCGGAGACAGAAGAGAGTATTAGACGTAATTATCCCGAGTTTCTGCGGGGTTAGATGTTATTTTTGTATCGACGAGTTAGTACTCAGTTATTGTGTTGTTTGACCATTCATGTTTTTATATTAGATGGAGTGATTATGTTTTATGTGATGTATGTCTGAGTATGATGATTGAGTAGTTGCATGGTAGAAAACGAAATTTTTTTTTTTTTTGAAACTAAGAGATACAAAGAAAGTCGTTTGATTAAGTACATTATTCTAAGTTTCGGGATGAAACTTCTTTTAAGAGGGCAATGTTGTAATAACCAAAAATTTTAAAATCCATTTAAATCCGGATCCAACCGGATTATGGTCCGCCAACTTTTATTCTCTTAAATAAAAGAAAGCGATATTTAATTTCTATCATTTTATGTGACCTTGATTCACATAAAATGATAGAAATTATGTAATCGGAAGTAATTCCGTATTTTTTAAAATAAAACCGAAGAGCGGTTCCGTGCGAGAACGACCTAATTATCAACTCATCTTAGTTAGATGAGCAGGCCCAACAGACCCGGCCCAATTACCCAGCCGGCCCAGCTTTAACCCTAAACCCTAATTAACTCTTAATCATGTTTTATCCTAAACTAATCTTCTTTCCCTAACCTAAACGCCGCTGCTTTAATTCTCCCTCACAACTGCAACCGTATCTTCTGTATCGACCTCCTTGCTGCACGAACGACAGAAGCACTGGAGTTTGAAGCGTCGCCATAGATCCAACAGAAGATCCCCCGCCGCGCCGGAACCCAGCGTCCTCAGTATCTGGGCGTTGGACTCCTGCACTAGACTCGTCTACACAAGCCATTGGACTCCTGCATTCGACTCGAAGAGAGGGGCTCTGGACTCCAGCACTCGACTCGTCTGCACAGGCCGCTGGACTCCTACACTCAGCTCGTCTGCATAGGCGCTGGTCTCCAGCACTCGACTCGTCTACACAGGCCGCCTGGGACATCTGCACTCGATCTTCTGCACAGGCTGCTGCACTCGATCTTTTGCACAGGCTGCTGCACTCGATCCTCTACACAGGCTGCCTGGACGTCTGTACTCGGCCAACTGCACCCAGCCCTGCGCTTGACGTTCATCCAAGGGCTGCACGCCTCCAACGGGTAAGCTTCTACATTGCTGATTAACTTCCTACCCCTTCTCCCCTTCCGTTCTCACGTATCGACATATAGAGAAGCTACATCTCGGTTTCCTGCAGTGACAAACTGAACCAGTGTTTACCTATGGGAGTGCAGGAGAATTTGTGTCCGAACCGGCTTAGAACCTCTAATACGATCACCCTGCAAACCGGACCTGCTTTAGCCTGTTGGTGAGTCTCCTTTATGCTCTCTTGTTAGTACCGTATTAGTGTTGAGTAGATTAGAGTGTTTGTTTTCCAATTCATAAACAAGTAGTAGTTAATTTCAAAGGAGTATACTAGTGATGAAATTAGGGAATGGGTGTATAGCTGTCACCTAGTTTCGAACTGAGTTGTGTGAGAACAAATTTAATTTCCAAATACAACTGACAATGAGTTTTGAACCCATGACCTCATGAACTTCTTGTACCAAGAATTATGTCTAGAGCCCGTAAACTGTCGAGTTGGGGAATAAATTTCGATACCTTAGGATGAGCATCCACCGTTGAATTTTTAATATATTGAAGATAGAAATATGAGGTTTACGGTATTAAAATTTGGGAGAAAGTTAACGGTCGGATTAGAACTTATAAGGACTCAAAGTAGGGTAGATGAGCTGTTTTTACAGCATAGGAAAATTAACTAAGTATGAGAAATTTCAGCTTTTATACCAACTTTGGAGATTTATGAGAGAGTTATGATTAATTATTTTTGAGAGATCTTTACTCCTATGTTTAGTATGTATATCATAGAAGATCTAGAGATTTATTTCGGAATTTAGTACTTTTATCCGAGCATCATATCTTAAATCAAAGTTGGACCTTAGCGACTTTTTATGAAAGTCAAGAATGTGTTTAACTCTTCTAAAACTTTAACAAACTTCCTTTCTAGAGTGAGAGGGTGATTTTGAGTTCTAAAGAGTAGTTTGGAACCTTGTTATAGAATTTTATAGAGTTTCGGGACCAGGGGTAAAATGGTCATTTACCCGTATAAGGGTACTTTGGTAATTTCTTTATGATCGATTATATATCTTAGAAGTTGGAGACTTCTAAGAAAGTGGGATACATTATTGATCCACGTGCCTTGTGTGACAGGCGTTTGAGTTTCTACGGTTGCGGACCGAGTTGAGAAATTGAGAGTGAGATTTGATTCAGGTAAGTCCTTGCGACTTACTTAGCTAGTTTCTGGAAATTAGTTGAGTGATAATAGTTGTGTGTGTGCAATGTGTGTTATAATAAGAATAACAACTTATTAGGACGACTGTGGTTATTATGTGTTAAGGCCCAAGTGTATGTATAACGGGCCGTGACATCACTGTCCAGCTCTGTCAGGAGACTGGGAGGTTCTCTATACCCAGACCATACAGGTACACGGTGAGATGCATCGGATCCACTCCTGATGGGTACACGGGGACGGAGGTGAGGTTTGGGAATTCCTCGTGTCACAAAATAAGTATCATTAGAGTGAATGACTTAAATGAAGATAATAAATGGATTGTTTGAAAGCATGATGAGTATTTATTATTTTATATGTGTGTATGCTATTATTATTCTCCTAATGTTTAGATAACTAGCTAATGGTTGTTTTGTTGTGTTTTTAGATTTACTGCAGATTAGAACAGCAGCTGAGTGATCCGGAAGTAGTGGTCAGTCGGGTCTCCGTACTCTTTAGAGTGGGGGTTTGGGTTGTTGCTTTGTTGTCTTTCCTTTTTGGTAAGACAGTTAGTCTTTTCCGTTGTTTAAGTACGATAGGTTGTTAGACTTTGTTGTATTCATCCTTTTACAAATACATTTTATGAATTTTGGTTTTTCTTACTTGTGTCTTGTTGCAAGATCCTAGTAATATTGTTGTCAAACTGAGGTCGGGACCCATTGTGAGGTCCTAACCAGTAATGCTCCGAGCTTTGAGAATTCGGGGTGTTACATCGACTATAAGATTTCCTTGAGGCTAATTTCGAGGATATTCCTATTGTTGAGATCGTCAACAAGTTTCAGGAGGAGTTGTCTTTGTTGGGTCCGTCAGCACCACCCGAGCATCAGCATGTTTATCTTTTCTCTCGAAGGTTGAGAGAGTCTACACGCTCTTATATTGTTGGTTTCCGTTGTGAATCCTTTGGGACTATAAGGATAGGGCATTTGCATATGAGAGAGACCGACCGGGTCAGAGGAGAGCTTCTCAGACAGGAGGTCCTGAGAAGAGGTAGATGACTAGGCCAGCCAATACAGGAATTGGAACAGCTGAATTCGGGCGTATTCAAACACCGGGACACTCTGGTTTCTAACAGACGATGCAGAGCTCTGACAGAGGACGATAGTGTCATAACCACGGAGGTATTGGACACATCCGGGCTGATTGTAAGAAGACTGCAATGACTTGCTTTTTTTGTGGAAAGCCAGGACACAGAGCTACGTTTTGCCGATAGGGCAAGGCGCTATCTCAATAGGGATCTTCACTTGCCAGCGTTACAGAAGGTGGACAGAGACCTCCGTATCAACAGCAGCAGCAGAGAGCTCCTAGTTTACATTCCTTAGGGTTCCGCTCAGAGACAAAGGAGAGGTAGGGGACGAGTTGGTGGTTCTGCAAACACCAGAGATGCATCCGCCATATTTCATGAGTTGAGGAGTGTTGTAGAGCCGACAACGCCAGCGACCATAAGTACCATTCATATTAATGGTTTTCCTGTCAGAATTCTTTTCGATACCGGTGCTACACATTCTTTTATATCTAATGCATGTGTAGATAGATTGGTCTTAGTTACCGTAGAGGGGAGACCGTTCTTTATAGGATTACCCGATGGAGTTAAGATCATAGGTACCCGAGAGGTTTGTGATTACCCTATTAGCTTGGGAGGTCGCGATTGGCCAACTGACTTCTTCATCATGTACTTAGTACATGAAGAAGTTATTTTGGGCATGGATTGGATGGATCGACATCAGGTTGTTCTAGACATCGGCAAGAGGACAGTGACGATAACTACAAAGTCTGGCCATGTGGAGATTTTCTAAGGATGGGATCTCGGAAATACCGGTACATTCATCAGTGCAGTCCGAGCTGCGATACTTATCGGTCAGGGTTGCAAAGCATTTTGGTGCTATGCCACGAAGGATAGTGTTAGTCTAGCGTTGAAGGAGATTCTGGTAGCGTGCGAGTTTACCAACATTTTTGGAGACCCATCGGGTTTACCTCCACAAAGGAGTGTGGACTTTGGCATTGATCTAGAGCCCGGGACGAGACTGATCTCGAAGGCTCCTTACCACAAAGCGCCTATCGAGATGCTTGAGCTTGAGAAGCAACTCGAGGAGTTAGCTGAGAAGGGCTTCATCCACCCTAGTGTATCTCCTTGGGGCGCACCTATAATACCCGGAAATTTTCTTCCGACTAGTCCCGAAACAATAAGAACTTGACCGATTATGACGTTTTCGGCGCTTTAGTTCTTTAGTATTTCTTTCTTCACAAATTTTATCATTTTATGTAAAATTTAATTCACATAAAATGATAGAATTATATCAAACCCTAATTCTTATAAATTTTTTTTATCATTTTATGCAGAATTTAATTCACATAAAATGATAGAATTATATCAAACCCTAATTCTTATAATTAATCCTTAACGACGACTTTAGACGAGATCATGACAAGGCTGAGACGAGACTGTGACAAAGCTGTGACGAGACCATGACAAAGCTGTGACGAGGCCCAGACAAGCAGTTGACGAAGCCCAGACAAGCAGTTGACGAGGTCCAGACAAGCAGTTGACGAGGCCCAGACAAGCAGTTTACGAGGTCCAGACAAGCAGTTGACGAGGCCCAGACAAGAAGTTTACGAGGTCCAGACAAGTAGTTGACGAGGCCCAGACAAGCAGTTGACGAGGCCCAGACAAGCGGTTGACGAGGCCCAGACAAGCAGTTGACGAGGCCAGACAAGTAGTTGACAAGGCCCAGACAAGGCCTGATCTCGAGTATGGCCTGCCAGCCCAGTAACGTTCAGCTGCTGTTCTTCAGCCCATTCCTTGCTGCAGCCCGTACAACAGCCAGAAGCAACGCAACTCCCTCTTTCACGTTCCCTCTTTCACGTCAAAAACCCTAGAAGCCTTCTCCCCCGCTGCTCACTTGAGGGTCGTCTCATCAAGCAGTTCCGACACCAACCACTGCCTCCTACACGCAGCTCCGAGTCTCATCCCCTCGCTAAACCCGTCTCTCCCTCACCGGCGCCATGGCGTGCCCAACCTCGCCCTTTCTTCCAACCGTAGACAACAACAGTGAGCGGACGAGTCTTCTCCTCTCCAACACAACGATCTTACCTCGTGGCCAACAGGGGGACCTTGCAACTCTTCTGTCCGGACAGCAAGCCTCGCAACAGCAACCAGAACATGAGATCCTTGTGCGTCGACAGTGAAGGACAACCGGTCTCCCCAAGACCTTGTACATCACGGCTGTTGTAGCAGGGTGAGTCCTTCCTTCTCCTCTCCTACTTCCCTTCTTCCTCAGGTCCTGATCGAGATTTAAACCTCCCTTAACCTAACTTGGAGTTACTATCTGTAGATCTGGGAAGTTTCAACCTTTTTCTGAATTTTCGAAACTGTGTCGAGGATCCAACTTCTGGGCCAGGTTTAGGTATGCTAAACTACTTCTTTTTGGCTGATTTTCGGATACGTTGTAGATTCTATTGCATAGTAAATCATACTAAAATTTCAGAGTAATCCATGTTACGGTTTGAGAGATATGGGGTTTCAAAGTTGACTCCTCATACAGTTTTTATAAATGTGCTGAGTTGAGAAAAACAGCATGGTATGCTGTTTTGTGAGATAGTTTTGAATAGGCTTTTGATCTCCGTTGGGCTTGAATTTTGGATATGATATAGTTGACATATTGTTGTAGAACATATTCAAATTTGAGAGGAATCCAGCGAGTGGTTTGGGATTTACGATTTTTCAAAGATTGAGTCGTAAGCAGTTTTTCTGTTGTGCTGAAATTCGGTTTTGTGAGATAGTTTTAAATATAATTTTGATGTCCTTTGCATCTGAATTTTGGATATATTAGAGATAAGATTTTATAGTAGAAAATATCAAAATTTGGGATAAATCCAGCGAGTAGTTTAGGAGTTATGATTTTTCAAAGTTAAGACAGTGTGCTGCTTGTTAAGTGTTGTAACCAACTTTAGAAATTTTTGTAGAAGCGATGCTTTAACAGTTTTAAGAAATTCTTTCTCCTATGAGTAGATGGGATATCATAGATGATCTAGGGAATTATTTCAGAATTTTTATAAGATTATTCGAATTTTATATTTGAAGTTGTAGTTGGACTTTAGTGACTTTTCAGGAAATAGAAAATGGGTAATTTTTCTAGTTGTTACCTAAAATCATTATAGGGAGTAGAATATGGTTAGATAGCCTCAAATTATAATTTAAGTACATATTCCGAGTTTTTGGAAGTTCCGGGACTAAGGGTAAAATAGTCATTTTACCTTAAATAAACACTATAATAACTTCTGCACATAGAATCGTATATCTTAAGAGTTTTAGACTTATAAGTATCCAGGGAAATGTGTTGACTCAAGTGCCTCCTCTGACAGGCAACTGAGTTCTGCACTTACGGTTTTAGTGGCGGTTAAGAGAGAGTCGAGATTTGATTCTGGTAAGTCCACGGACTTACTTAGCTGGCTTTCTTGTATGAGTGTAATGTGTATGAGTGGTGTTTGCTAGTTATGATAAACAACGAAACCGGATTAGGCCGACTTTATTATTTACATAATTGACCCAAGTGTATGATAACGGGTCGTGACATCATCTGCCTAGCTCTTGCGAGAGTCTAGGAGGTTCCCTGCGACCAGCCCAGTCCGGTAGACGGTCAGATGCATTAGTACCATTCCGCGTTGGTAAACGGGGATAGGGGCGAGGTTTGGGAATCCCTCGTGTCACAAAATAAGTATCATTAGTAATAACCTATCACCTAATTAAAGATAATAAAAGGATTGAGTGTTGCATGTTGATTGTGTATGTTGTGTGTTTGTGCTTTTACCTTTATACTTATGCATAGAATATTAGCTAACGGTTTTATACCGCTTGTAGATGTCTTGCAGGTTAAAACAGTTGTAGAGAGATCCGAAGGGAATGGTCAGCCGGGTCCACGTACTTATTTAGTTGGGGACGGGATGTCTTTTGTTCTTCTTATTTGTCGTTTTGGTACCTTTGCTTTGTAAGGCTGATACATATTCTTCATGTATATATTGTTTAAAGTTTTCAAATGATTTAAATACTTTTGTGCCTTATTGTAAGATCCAAGTTAAATTGTTGTCAAACTAAGGCCGGGACCCATTGTGAGGTCCTAACCAGTAGCTCCCCGATTTCTCAGAATTTGGGGTATTACAGCACAGTACTCTTCGTTAGGAAGAAAGATGGGTCAATGAGGTTATGTATTGATTACCGAGAGCTTAACAAGGTGATGATCAAAAATAAGTACCAATTTCCCCGTATCGACGATCTTTTGGACAAGCTACACGGAGCTTTAGTGTTTTCACGGATCGATCTGAGATCCGGATATCACCAGCTGAGGGTGAGAGAGCAGGACATAGTCAAGACGGCATTTCGGACCAGATACGGCCACTACGAGTTTGTAGTGATGCCTTTTGGGCTTACGAATGCGCCCACAGTGTTCATGGAGTTGATGAACAACATCTTCATCGACTTTGTAACACCACAAATCCGCATGACTCGGGGCGCTACTGGGCTAGGATCTCACAATGGATCTTGACCCTAGCCTGACAGCTCACTGGATCTTACAACAAGGCACAAATAAATATAAAACCAAATCCATAAAATTGTATGAACATACATCAAAGGTTTACAAAACACATCCGAGTATAAAACGGCAATACATAATTGATAGGTGATGGAATCACTATCAATTAGGGTAGTTTTTAGAGTCTTTTTATTGCATAAGTATCGGTTTATGCTACTAACTCCTTGGTCCAGAAGAAGAAGATCAAAAGAAGCTAAAGGAGTTATGAGCACTTAGGAGTGAAGATCGATCACGAAGCAAAGCTTCTGCTGCCTTACCGCCCCTGCGGGTCCTTGCAGCCGCCCCTGCAGTGACTTGCCTTGACGAGACAAAGACCAGCTCCCCTGCGCCTCCAACTGCGCCCTGCCTGCGCCTCGCCTTGGGAGCTGGAAGGTGAAGAGTTTGTGTCACCGCCCCTGCGTTGGCCTTACGGCGCCCCTGCGCCTTGACATCAGAAACATCAGGAAGGCGAAAGGTCAGACGTTGAAGTGCATTAAAGATCTGCCCCAGCGGTGTAGCCGCCCCAACGGTTCTGAAGAAGATCAACCGATTTTGCCTAAACCGCCCCTGCGAGCCCTGAAGGCCGCCCCTGCGGTGTAACGCCAGAAGCTTTACTCCGCCTGTTTACACCACCTTTATGGCATTTAAGGTGGCTGTTTTAGGCCGGCTATTTACTCCTAATTAAGTGTCTTTTGTAGTATAAATAGTCCATGGCTGATTGCTAGAATCATCCATGCTTTTCCCACAAAATTTATTTTAGACTTGAGTTTTTCCATTGTAATGAGTTGCTAACTCCCTTGCTACATTGGGTTGGTTTGAAGCTGCTTTGTTACTTTGGTTGTAAGTTCTTTTTAATATAAGTTTTTATTCAGTAATGCTTTGTGTTTCCTTGATCTCCATTGTTTAATTGCATGTTAACTATTGCTTGAGATTGATCACCTTAGGTTCTAAAGTGCATGTAAACAACTAGGATTAATAGGTTCCGGGTTCGGGTCTTTAATCTAGTAGCAACTTTAAGTAATAACGGGTAGTAATTACTTAAAGAAAAGGAACACAGATATAAAGATAAGTTTAACGGTTTTAATCTTCTCTTTATATCCCTTAGTCTTTGTTTGAATGCTAACTTGTTATTTGTTCTTGTAGGTTTACGGAACTTTAATAAGTTAAGTTGTGTTGATGCCGGTTGGCTCAACACATATGTATGATCGAGACGGGAGATTACTTAAGAATTTATAAAAGGAACGCACCAAAGTAGCAATTGCATGCCTAGAATCAACTTAGTGTAGATTCATCCATTATTGTCTTAATTGTCGCATTAATCGTTTTCATAAGTTTTTGTGCATCAATTCAACCAAACCCCCTTTGTGTCACTTGTCATTATAATCGATAATTGCATCTAAAATACCTTAACTCTGTTGGGTTCGACCCTTACTTAATAACTATACTTGTTCTTAGTGATAAGTCGGGATTTACTTTTGATTGGGTATAGACAACCACATAAATACTTCTAGTCAATAATCATACATGTACAAAACATCCCAAAACCCTCGCACATCTTAGTGTACGGAAGCCCTCGGCTGATCACCCATCTGGCTCATTTTGCAGTCTTCCTACCCTAAAGAACATCTACAACACATTGTAAGACTGTTAGCTAATAAATCATGAATAAGAATAAAGGTAATAGCACATTCAAACATATCAACACATCACAATATGCAATGCCACACACACAACCGTTTATTATCTTTAATTACTTTACACCATTACTAATTCAACTTCTTTTGTGGCACGAGAAACCTTAGAACCTCGCCTCTAACCCCTTTCACACAGGTTTTGCATGGGGATCTACCTCCCCCTGGAGTACCGGTTTCAGAGCACCTTCTCCACTCTCGGCGAGCTTTGATAGGTGGTCACGACACGTTATAATACACTTGGGCCTTTTAATAAACATATGTGGTCGTCCTAGTCAAGTTTAGGTTATAAATGCAACAATCATATGCACACGCACACTATCACAATCACTCAAATCCACAACTGCTGGCTAAGTAAGTCCAATGGACTTACCTGATACAAACAACGTACCTGTCCATTTTACAGTTTCCCCTTGAGAAAACGATCAGCTCCTGCATCAGCAAGGCACACACAATATCAAACACCGCTAAGGTTAGGAGACTCATCTCCTACACCCCATAACCATAAGCAAACTATAACTCGTATCTAAACCTCGATATCTCAACATATATCTCATCATTATATCATACACATCACTAGCCTAGCTACACTCTTAAGTCAAGGCCAAAGGAAAGGAAAGATGCATACCACACTTGGTATGTCCTGGACAAACGCACCTGTGTAAACAAAAAAGGCGCAGGAGCGACGACGCACCACAGGGGTGGTGACACTCGGCTGCAAGGGCGGCAATACTGGCCTGGACACAAGGGTGGCGACTCCAATCTGCGGAGTCGGTCGAACAGCAGAGGGGTGCCTTTGAGACTTCTCCTCAATCTCTCACTCGATCTCCTCCCTTTACTGCATACACCTAGAGCAACCACAACAAGCTTCTTCTCAAACCTGTATAACCAACCACAACAACATCAAACCATCAGTAACCACGGAAGCATCAACCTCATTCAAGATCACATCCAAAAACCAACACTTGCAAGAAAGCCAAAGGAGGAACTAAGGAGAGAAGAAGAAGAAAGAAGAAGAACGTAGGGAGGAAGGAGAGACAAGAAACCCTCATTAGAAGGTAGATGAAGAAACTTAAAGAAGAAGAAAAGAGCAAAAGCACGGTCAAAGAAAGCGGTTGAGGCCGCGGGGTGGGTCCTCAGTGCCGCGGGACGGGTCCTCAGTGCCGCGGGGGCGGTTCCTCGGTACCGCGGAACGGCGCCGCACCTACGGCCAAGTCGTGGCGCAGGGGCGGGGTCCTTATTAAGACTAAGACTCTTATCAGATCCTACTAAAACAAATTTTGTGCCGAAACTTGAACAATTTTCAAATCCTCTTGGACTCATACGTCGAGGTATATAACTCTCTCTATCTAAGGTATCACAACATGTGAAGGAATACCATCTCCAGCCAAACTATGTCAATAACCAGTAGCATGGAGGAATAACCATCTCCAGCTAGACCTTAATCATAACACAATAGCATGGAGGAAGAACCAACTCCAGCTATAAACACATCCCGTGCTAGCAAAACAAGATCTAATAAGATGCATACATCATAGCTATAAACACATCTCATATGCATACCTAACTTCCCAAGGTCCCAAGCTCGGAAAATATCGATCTGACCTGTCTCGGTAGAGACCGTCACGGTCCTCCTACCTAAATCTAACACAGCACGATACCTATCGATCCAATTGATACCCAAAATGACTTCCTCATGCACCAGCAGCATGACAAAGAAGTCCACTAACATATCACAATTTCCTAAATGTATAGGACAACCATGTACCTCTTGGGTACCTCTCACCTGACCCCATTGGGTAACCCAATAACAAAGGGTCTCCCCTCTATCGTATCTAAGGTCAGTCTATCAACGCATGTATCTGAAATAAAGGAGTGCGTAGCACTTGTATAAAAAAAACTCTAACAAGTAAACCATTAATCAGAATGGTACCTATAGCAGTTGGCACTGGCGGCTCCTCAATGCTCCTCAACTCAAAAACTCTACCTCTAGCTCCTCTTGTATCACTAGTACCTCCATCTCGACCTCTACCTCTACTCAGTCCTAGATCGGAACCTTGAGTAGCAGGATTGTCTAGGACTCTCTATTGTCCTTGCGTCTGGTACCGAGGCGGCCTTTGTCCACCTTTGGCTGCACCAGCAGGGGAAGAACCCTGTTGTGATGATGTCTTGCCCTGACGGCAGAATGTAGCCCGATGTCCTAGCTTCCCGCAAGAGTAGCATGTCAATGGTGCTCTCGGGCAATCAGCTCTTGCATGCTCTAACCCTCCGCATTTGTAACATTGTTGGCCTCTATCAAAAGTCTGTGCAAAAACTAAGTAACTCAAGCGACCCTAGGTCTGGCCTCGCCCGTACCCTGATGCTCCTGTACCGGTCTACCCAGTACGTTGTCTCTTCTCAGGCCTACATGTCTGAGAAGTCCTCCTCTAGTTGGCCCGCTCACGCTCGTAAGCTAAGGCTCTATCTTGGTAGTCTATCAAGACTCGCAATGGAAACCTGCCATGTAAGAACGTGTACTCTCCCTCAGTCGACGGGAGAATAAGTACACGTGTTGATCCTCTAGAGGTGCAGTTGGACCCAATAGTGTCAGCTCCTCTTGGAATTTGCTAATCGCCTCTACTCTCGGCACGTCCTCAAAGCCAACCTCGACAAAGTCCTCAAGTTTCTCCCTCCTCAGAGAGGCAAGGAAGAAACACTCTCTGATCATGCTCCGCATCTGATCATAACTGGTGGATCGAATCCGTATGGTCCTCCACCACTACTGAACTAGGTCACAGAAAAGAGTTTGTACTAACTCTATTCGTCTATCCTTTGGACATCTAATAGACTTAAGGGTTGAGTCTACATGCCCAATCCATACCTCAACCTCCAACCTCACCTTCCCACATAAAAGGGGGTACTCCCATCAAGTGAAATGCCTTCAACCAAGTGTCTAGTCGAGGCCCTTTTGACTCCTTTGGAGCTCTAACAACCTTAGCAGCGTGTGCCGGTATGATTGGCACCTTAGTAGCCCCCTAGGACATCTCAGAAGATCTCATCTATGCTGGCAAATCCGAGACACGTCTACCTACCCAGGTAGCCTCCTCGACTCGTCTCATATACACGCGGAACTCTGGTCCCCTCACAGAGACATGATCTGGGTCATCTGACCGGACTCACTGAGATCTTTGTCTCGCAGCCACACCGCTCCTAGTCTCAAGAACGACACTCTCAGCAACCTCCTCGTGTACGTCCTCCGCTGCGGGTGGGTCAACAATGAGAACATGTCCCTGGCCTATCACTACTGGAGGAAGAGGGGGTCTACCCCTACCCTGTCCTACGGTAGATGTCGCTCTAGTCCGAGTCATCTACGGGGTATGCACACCTAACTTATAAGGCTATATATATGTCGTGTGTGTGTATATATATATATATATATATTTATAATACTTAAGGCCAGCATGCATACACATCAACACATAATACATATCAATATATATATATAAGGGTGATGGCTTCCCGTACACTCTATCCCAAAACAGTTGTACACTTTTCAAAATCAAAATCCTTTTCAAAAGACAGACCCCTTTCGGGTTCTGTTTATTTATCTATTCGACCCTTATCGCAGATTGTAGGTGCCATTGTTGTAAACCTAAGGTTGTGATACCAACTTTGTAACACCCCAAATCCGCGTGACTCGGGGCGCTACTGGGCTAGTATCTCACAATGGATCTTGACCCTAGCCTGACAACAAGTTCACTAGATCTTACAACAAGGCACATATAGATATAAAACCAAATCCACAAAACTGTATAAGAATACATCAAGAGTTTACAAAACACAACCCAGTACAAAACGGCAATACATAATCATACATGTACAAAATATCCTAAAACCCTCGCACATCCTAGTGTACGGAAGCCCTAGACTGATCACCCATCTGGCTCACTCTACAGTCTTCCTACCGTGCAGAATATCTACAACACGGTATAAGACCGCTAGCTTACAGATCATGAATAATTTAAAGGTAATATCACATACAAACATATCAACACATCACAATATGCAATGCCACACACACAACCGTTTATTATCTTTAATTACGTTATGCCATTACTAATTCAACTTATTTTGTGGCACGAGAAACCATAGAACCTCGCCTCTAACCCCTTTCACACATGTTTTGCATGGGGATCTACCTCCCCCCTGGAGTACCGGTTTCAAAGCACCTTCTCCACTCACGGCGAGCTTTGAGAGGTGGTCACAACCCGTTATAATACACTTGGGCCTTTTAATAAACATATGTGGTCGTCCTAGTCATGTTTAGGTTATAAATGCAACAATCATATGCACACACACCCTATCACAATCACTCAAATCCACAACTGTTCGCTATGTAAGTCCAATGGACTTACCTGATACAAACAACGTAAACCTGTCTACGTTACAGTTTCCCCTCGAGGAAACGATCAGCGCCTGCATCAGCAAGGCACACACAATATCAAACACCGCTAAGGTTAGGAGACTCATCTTCTACACCCCATAACCATAACCAAACTATAACTCGTATCTAAACCTCGATATCTCAACATATATCTCATCATCTCATCATACACATCACTAGCCTAGCTACACTCTAAAGTCAAGGCCAAAGGAAAGGAAAGGAAAGATACATACCACACTTGGTATGTCATGGACAAACGCACCTACGTAAACAGAAAGGCGCATGAGCAACGACACACCGCAAGGGCAGTGACACTCAACCACAGGGGCGGCGACACTGGCCTGGCCGTAGGGGCGGCGGCTCCAATCTTCGGGGGCGGTCGAACAACTGAGGGGTGCCTTTGAGACTTCTCCTCGATCTTTCACTCAATATCTTCCATTCACTGTATACACCTAGAGCAACTAGAACAAGCTTCCTCTCAAACCTCTATAACCAGCCACAACAACATCAAACCATCAACAACCACAAAAGCATCAACCTCATCTAAGATCACTTCCAAAGACCAACACTTGCAAGAAAGCCAAAGGGGGGAACTAAGGAGAGAAGAAAAAGAAAGAAGAAGAAGAACATGGGGAGGCTAATGATGTGAGTTTGAAGCTACTCAACAAACATCAAATATCGTAACTTGTATTAGTTCTTATCACTACCCAGTGCCCACACATTCAGATGACTTCTTAACATATCAGGATTCAGGAGGACATCCAAAGGACGAGACCGAGAGAGTGAGCGTACCTGAGGCTAAGAGAGACACTAGAGACTGCTCGGAGTCAGAGTCGGAGCGTCCTTAAAGTCGAGCCCTAAAGTCAAATATCAGATCTGTGTGAGAGTCACTGCGAGAGAGAGGGAGAAGCGAGAGTGTACCTGAGGGGAGTGAGGCCGGTCTTCGGAGGCTTGTTTCCGTCGCAACGTCGCTAGTCGTAGAGCCCTAAAGTCATATATCAGAGAGTCACTACGAAGTCTGCGAGAGAGAGGAGAGAGCGTGTCTTCGTCGGCCGATGGGTGTAGGTTACTCGTCGTCGTCGCTAGTCGCTAACTGCCGGTCCGCTGTTAGTGAAGTCGCCAATTGCCAAATGTGGGAGCACTAGGAATGGGAGGCCGTCGTCGTCGTCTTTCAAGTTTTAGCAGACATCAATTGCAAAACAGAAAAGTGCAAATCCTATTTTTTTAGGTAGTGAGGTGTATCGGTGACTTTTTTTAAACTAGCTTTTACGAGTTGCTCATATTCGGCTCGTATTCGGCTCGTCACGAGCCCAACACCAGGCCCGTATTCGGCTTGTTTTTGTAATATGAACGAACCAAATATGAGTTTTTGGTGAGGCGAGCCCGAGATGCTCGTTTCATTTTATACCCCTAGAGCCTGGTTTCGGCCCTTGGATGCTAGTGGCGAGAAAGGGAAGGTTTGAGAAATGAAAGAAGTCTGCTAAAAATATACCAGGGTTTAATAATTCCCATGTGAATAGTCAACAGGTTAGCAATAAGGGAAAAATTCATCATATCAAGGGCAAGAATTCTGAGCGTATGGCTAAGGATAATGGTCCGATTTCTAGTACTACTACATTAGGCCTTCCTAACGTGGGTCATTGACAACTAAGTAATGGGGTTTCCACTAGCATCTGATTTGTAAAGAGAAAACTGCATTACCCACTAACCAAAATATTTCGAAAGCCCATCCAACCCAAGCTGCACCACAACCTTGTCCAACTAATAGTGACGTTAGCCAAACAAATTGCCCTATTTTTGCAGCGGTTGCAAAGAATACTAATGGTGAGAAATCGAATAAAGGCAAGAAGAAGGCAAACAACAGGGTTAAGAGTGAAGCCAGGAGGGCTGAATGGAGAGCAAAGAAAGCTGAAGAAGCACGCCCCACGCCAGGTCCTTTAAAACGGCAACGTCAAGAAAGCATCAACCTCTCTCAAACTCAAAGTACTGGTACGTTTTTTACTGACATCTTCCATGTGAGCTCAAGGGATACGGCTATTATTCCCTCTCTTTTGCTTTCAACGGGTGGATTTGATGTGGTCTCAAATTCTGCTCTTCCAAATGAGCTCAGTGTTATGGTCATTAATGCCCAAACTATCATGGAGACCATGGAAGTGTAAGGAACTGGTTTTGTGGAGCAATCAAACATTGAATCGAGCTACGCATATGAGGAGATGAGGGAGAATACGGCCTCTGTGGCCCAACCGGAACAACAATAGACTGGTATGTAATTCCAGTTTTTGTTTCTTCGTATCCCCTTCTAATGTTTTAATGAATTGCTTACTTTGAAACGTATTCGGAGACTGCAAGAGCGGGTCCCGACGAGATATTAAATACTTGTGCAAGACTCATAATGTGGATGTACTCGCTATCTTTGAATCAAGAACCTCTGGTGGTAGAGCCCAAACTATTTGTGATCGTCTCAATTTGTCGGGGTGCTTCCGGGTAGAAGCTGAAGGCTTCGAAGGTGGTATTTGGCTCTTGTGGAAGAGTGACAAAATTAATATCAGCATCATTAGTAGTACTAAGTGCTTCATTCACGGTAAAGTTTTTGATGGCTCTATGTGTATAGTTTGATTGTGGTGTACGCGTCTCGGATCACTTGAGACATATGACGTTTTGAAGGGATATCGATATAGAGTTAAACTCAGTGAATGACCCTCTCATCTTGGGCGTAGACTTTAATTGCATTCGCTTCCTCCATGAGAGACAAGGTGGCTTAGGGAAATTCCACGTTGATACGCATATCTTTAATGATGTTGTATTGAAACATGGATTGATCGATCTAGGGTATACTGGAGCGGATTTTACTTGGGATGATCGGAAAACCACGAGAAGGAATATTCTTAAGAGACTTGATAGAATCTTCATGAAACCAGGATGGCCGGTTGAAATAGCCTAATCCCCATGTTAGACATCTAGCCATGTTCTTCTCTAATCATTCTCCTATCCTCCTTTCTTTGGATACTAACATTTCATGCAGGAAGGAAAGACGGTCTTTTAGATTTGAGGTATCATGGATGACCCATCGTGACTTTCAACCCGTGGTGGAGATGTGATGGTTCAATAACCCTGAGGTTAGTGTTGTCCTCCCTAATCTCAAGAACTCGCTTATTGTTTGGAATTGAATTGTGTTTGACAATGTTTTTCACAAGAAATAAGAAGCGATATATAAGCTTGCTAAAATCCAATCCAGAATATCCAGCGGGAGTTCATCTAGGCTTTTGGAGGAGGAGAAAAGGCTGAAATTGGAGGTTGAGCTTATTTTAGAACAAGAAGAGACTATCTAGTTTCAGAAATCCCGGGAATAGTGGCTAGAACAAGGGGATCGGAATACTAAGTTTTTTCACACTTCTACCATCACTAGAAAAAGTCAGAATAGAGTCACGGGCCTTCAATTAGAAGATGAAGGATAGGTGGAGGGTCAACTTAGATTGGAAAAGCATGTTGTGGATTACTTTCGTAAGCTCTACAGTGCAGATGAGTCCTTATTTGATGCGAGTTGCCATATTGCTATTGATGCGGGGGACTGGATTCATATTAAAAAACCGGTGGATATGGAGGAAGTGTGGTCACCTACTATAAGTATGAGAGCGTATAAAACTCCCGGGGTGGACGGTTTCCAACCAGTGTTCTACTAGAAAATGTTTGAACGTTGTCGGAAGGTCGATTGAAAGGGATATATCTCGGTTCTTCACCACTCAGAAGTTGTATCCGGAAAGCAATGATATGCTTATCTCTCTCATTGCTAAAGTTGGGAAGCCGGAGCTGATTAGTTAATTCTGGCCTATAGCTCTCTACAATGTCAGTTATAAGGTTATCACTAAGGTCCTAGTGCAATGCATGCAGGGTATTATTGGGAAGCTTGTGGGACCTACACAAGGAAACTTTATTCCAGGTAGCTCATTCAGTATAATATAGTTCTTATGCAGGAAGTGGTCCACTCGATGAGGAAGAAGAAGACAGGTAAACAATGGTTGCTCCTAAAGTTAGATCTCGAGAAGGCATATGATAGGTTAAGATGGGATTTATTGAGGATACGATTGTTGAGGATGGCTTCCCTCCGGAATGGAGAAGGATGATACAAGAATGCATTAGTACAACTAGGATGCAGGTTATATGGAATGGGGAAGTTACTGAGCAATTTAGCCCGGAAAGAGGGATTAGACAAGGTGATCCGATTTCACCTTATCTTTTTGTTCTTTGTGTTGAAAGACTTAGCCACCTCATCCTAGAAGTTGTAGAGAGAGGTGATTGGAAACCTATCATGCTTTCTCGAGGGGGACCACCCCTATCGCATTTGTTCTTTGCAAATGATATTACTCTTTTTGTGGAGGCCTCGGTCTCGCAAATGAGGGTCTTCATGAGATACATTGACCTTTGTTGCAAAGCCTCGGGCCAAAAGGTGAGCATACAAAAATCGAGAATCTTCGTCTCTCCGAATGTATCTCGAGATACCTGCAACATTTTAGATATTGTTAGTGATGTAGAAGTTACGAGAAATCTTGGGAATTGTCTTGAAATTCCCATGCTCCAAGGTAGAATCAACAGTAACATTTTCTCGTCTCTCTTGGATAAAATAAACAATAAGTTAAACGGGTGGAGAAGTAAAACTCTTACCTTTGCCGGTCGCATCACTTTGACCAAGGCCGTCCTTTCATCCATCCCTATTTATTCGATGGCGACTATGAAGTTACCCACTAGTGTTTGCGACGACATTGACAAGGTTTGTCAGAATTTCGTTTGGGGTCATTCGGATGGGAGCATGAAAATGCAAACGGTCAAATGTAGCGAGATTTGCCTCCCCAAAGATAGAGGTTGTCTGGGGATCCGTTACATGCACATTACTAATTTGGCCATGATTGGTAAGTTAGGTTGGAGATTTTTAAACGATCCAGACAACATGTGGGTTAAAGTCCTCAGGAGCAAGTATTACCGGAATAATGTTAAAGTTCGGGGAGCTACTTCCAAGTATAGATGGGTATTATCACTGGGCTACAACAGGTTATTCTAGTTGGTGCTCATTAGAATCTTGGAGATGGACATACTATACGTTATTGGACAGACGTCTAGGCTGATTCGGTGCCTCTCATCGACCAGACCACTCTTCTTGTTGACACTGTTGAGAGCCTCAAAACTGTCAGGGAGTATTAGATCGATAACGTCGGTTGAGACTGGCAGGTTCTGGGTTGTAAACTCCCTATGAAAACTCTCCTACAACTCGCTTCTACCACACTGAAGATCCAAGAAGAGCTTTACCTCGAAGCTACAGGAAGTCAGCGTATTACCCATAGCAATGTGCTTAGCTGGAGCCTTACTCATGATGGTTGTTATTCGATCTCGTCAGCTTACAGTTCTCTTTCTAGAGTCGATAACCTACACTCATTGGATGACAATTTATATACCCGTATTTGGAAATTTAGAGTGCAGGAAAAGATCAAAGTTTTTGCTTGGAAACTGCTCAAAGGAGGAGTGCTTTGCAACTCGGAAAGGAAACGGCGTCACCTCTACGTAGATGATATTTGTGCTTGTTGTACCCAGGAACTAGAGTCTATGATTCATCTCTTCAAGGGCTGCTTGAAAACCAAACAGGTGTGGCTGGAATCGGGACTAGGCGCAATAATGGAGGGTTTTTCGACACTCGCTTCTCTTCCTGGTTGAGAGGTAATCCGCATTCTAATTATATGTTCAAAATATATGTGTATGGGGTAAAATTTTTGCAGTTGGGCTATGGTGGATATGGAAGTGGAGAAATGAGAAGACGTTCAATGACATGACTTATGGTGGAAATCCAAGCCGGTTCATTGAAGACACTACGAAGGAATACATTGATGTTTGGACTAGAAGAGATAGAGTGCAAGGAATAAGATCGAGAAGCGTTGTCTAGGTTGCTTGGGAGCCCCCTCCGGATGGTTTTGTCAAAGTCAACACGGATGGCTCCAAGAGGAGTAGTGGTCACGCTTCTGCTGGAGGTGTGATTAGAAATAACGCAGGAGAGTGGTTGACCGGGTTTGGTATTAATCTTGGGATATGTTCCGTCCCCATGGCTGAGCTTTGGGGTATGGTGCATGGTCTTAGGATTGCTTGGGACTTGGGATATCGCTCAGTTATTATCGAAACTGAATCCCAATTGAGTGTCCAACTCGTCAAGAAATGCATCGCCCCTCATCACCATCTTGCTATCTAGTATGTACGTGCCACGACTTACTAAGAAGGAACTGGATCATCCAGTTTCAACATGCCTTCCGCGAGGCAAATGGAGTAGCGGATTTTATTGCTAATTTTACTTTGAACCTTTCTCTTGGATTGAGTGTATTGTGTGACCCGTCGGAGGGTGTAGTTGATCTTTTACAAGATGATGTAAGGGGTTGGACTATCCCCCGTGTGATGACTACTTAGCCTTCTTTTCAATTAATAAAAGCGCGTCCAGATGCGCCGGAGACCATTGAGTCTCCTTCTAACAAAAAAAAAGTATATCTTCGCCAATTTCATTTTAGTGTGTTCACTATTTATTTCGATCCATTATTTTTTTCTTAGATCAATTAGTTTTCTCTTTTCACTATTTTAAATTGTTCTAAATTTTTATGAAATGATTATCGATCAACGTAAAATATCAATTTTCTCCTTAAATAGATCGATTATCGATATTTTTTTAACTACTCGATCAATCAAAACATATCCTTTTTTTTGTTTATACATATTTTTTTGCTTATACAGATATTTTTATTTATAAAAATTTTGTTTAAACAAATTAACAACCAAATTAAATTTTTATTATTATTATTTTTGTTTATACGGATCCTTTTTTTCTTTTTAACAAATATTACTTTAAGATACATTCTTTTAACAACCCGAATGTTTTTTTTACAACCCAAAACATATGTATAACTAAAAAAGATTTTTTTATTTTAAACATATATTTTTTTAAAAGTATCATTATTTATCTTATATGAAACAATTATATATTTTTTATACATACCGAATTTCTTGAGAGAATATTGGTGAAATAAAATATCTTTTGTATCTTGTATACAAACTAGGCACGCTAATTTTTTTTTATCATTTTTAAAATAAAGATAAATGACTTGGACAATCATTTAAGAAGGAAATAATATTGGGCAGTTTTGAGCGATTTTCTAATATTTGAATCATATAACCAACTTATAAAAGGTATCCATATGCAAATTAAAAAGGAAAAGAAGAAGGAAACGATTATGTATATCTAGATGACGACTCCTCTTAATCAATCAGTTCTCAATACCTTTATTCTCGCTCACAAAAATCTCCTTTTCTCGCTCTCTAAATTACTTTCGTCTCTCTCTTTCACCATTGTTGCTGCTCGAAGCTTTAAAGAATCGGATACCATCTTCGCCGTTTACTCGTGTTGATTCGCCATTATTACACTTTGACTACATAAATGTAGTCGTTAATTAGACACTCACTACATAATTCAGCGACATAAAAATGGCTTGAGCACACATATTGTATACACTTTTACTACATAAATGTAATCGTTATGTAGACACTCACAACCAATATGTATAAATCACGCAACCACCATAAAAAATTGACACCTTAATATATAGATATGTATACATATTTCATGTCCAAACTAAATTGAATAATGCATCTACATATTATCCCAAACAATGGTTACTAAACAACAAATCGTACAGTTGGATATATACATAAATACGTCGTAGGTCCACAAGCCAGTAAATAATATCATAAACTATTTGAGAAGCTTTCACAGTCGTTCATGCATAAGAAACAATCAAAATACGCCTTACATTCATTAATTTACCTCGAACACAAACTGGAAATCTCGAAATCTAGTAAATATTGTAGAAGATGGACAAATCACCGTTTTCTTTACGATTAAACTGACTTATGTAGGACCAATATTTATCGACAACCCTCCATTGATACTGTCGAACAGGAACTCCGAGATCTATTTCACTCAACAATGGAGAAAATAAGAAAATGCGTTGTATCTTGTTAATGCCCGTAAATAAATATGGAGAGATTCTAGGATTAAGTATTTTATTTCTTATTTGACGTAGCATCATATTTGTTTAGAACTTAAATTAAGAAAATAATTAAATTGATATAGGAGAGAGAAGATTGACTCATAAGGTAATTTTTAAATGATTTTCTATTAAAACTTTTTCATCATAATTTATGGTGTCTACTTTGTCAACGCAAAACAAAAGGTACATACTTTATACACAATGTTATATAAGGTACCTACTTAACCAACTCATTCATTTGCTGATATATACAATTTTTTTTTCTATATAATTTTTTTTTAAAAATTTTATAATAAAATTTTCATATTGTTATACTTTTAAACTAATCGATTTTCTTAACTAAAATTATATCAATAATAAATATTTTCAAACGGATCTTATTAGTTAACCAAAAAATGATTTTTAATTTAAATAGATCGACCTTATCAGTAATATATTTATATTGTTCTATTTTTTTTAAAAAAAAATAATCCGGACATAACATATTATATTGGACTTTCTTTAAATTAGAATTAAAAAAAAAAGTATTTCGGACCTAACAACCCAAATCAGATCGATCTTGATAGTAATTTAGTTAAAATATTACAAAATAACTAAATAACCCAATCAAATTTTGTTAAATTAGTATTTAAAAAATATATACTCCGGACCTTATATAAAAAACAGATGTGCGGTCAATATTCTCATCGTCTTCTAATTAGGTATTCTATTCACTTGTAACTTCTCCATTACTATTTTTCATTAGACTAACTACTTCATTAACGCTCTCATTTAGGTGTGTTCGTCTACTATACATAAGCACGCATCGTCTCCTCTAATTCACATGTAATAATATGTTGTTTATTAAGCTACATAATTATTTGCCTTCAAATCTATTATATATGAACAACCTAACTATTTTGTATTCATCAATCTCACACGTTCTTATAAGACCTCCGGTTCTAGATTCATCTTCTTTAATCGTAACCCTTCAGATTCATAACTCTTTGATCGTCTATCAAATTATTCCAATTTTGTATCGTCTTCTTCCATAGTCTTCTCATACATTTACTTCTTTACTGGTCATAATTTATCTTATTTTTAGTGTGCAAAATTCAACAATGGCGAACGATTTTGTCACCGGCTTTAGAACCTTAGAAAAAAGTACAAGAAAAAAGGACATCGATGAAGTTTATATACAAGCGACTCTTCAAGAATGTATCTCTCCGTTTACATATAAATCATTCCTGGATTATAGGAACTTGACCTTCCTTTTTATTGCTTCTGTTCACCTCATACTCTTATACATGTTATTTGGTTATAATATTCAACGCATTAAGAAATTTATCTTACAAATACTGGGCAAGAGTCTTGCACTAATGTTAATAACAAAAGAGAAAATTTTCCAAATAGTATCTCATCTTTTAGGCTAACTAAACTTTAGTACATCATCGTTTAAACTATCAGAATGATACATCAGCTATTGAGCCCGACCAAAGATTAGTATCTGGATCACTTTTCACACGTTAAGTTAACACAACACCTTTGCTCCTAGAACTTTCCCTTATATTTCTTTTTGAATAAGTATGTCATGTAGGTCTCATTACAACTGTCTTAACCCTTTTACTTTACGTGTGAACAGTAATTTAGATACCAATATTTGGTCGGACTCAATAGGTGAGATACCATTCTGATAATTTAAATAACGAGTACTAAAGTTTAGTCAACATAAAAGAGCAGGTTTGGACAATTTTTTCATAACAAAAAGACTATTACAAAAAGTCTTCCATCTTAAATTTTCATTGGAGTTCTCCGTTGCACCGAGCGCGGGGTTTAATCAGTGTTTATAAAATATGCACACCAAATAAATAAAAAGAGGAAAGAAAATCATTATTTACGTACACGTGCCAGTAGAGGTGAAGATGCTCCCTTGTAGTAAATACATAGTCAATAATCCCTTGGCATACGCCCTCTACGTCAAGCGATTTGCAACCGTCCGATCCAGACATTACACTGTCAGGCAAAAACCCTATAGTTTCTCATCGACCGTTAGATGGTTCGAACGGTCGAGATTGAAAGATCAGCGTGGGACAGCAAGGAAGCGTAGTCTTTCCCTCACTGGATCGCCTCATCAACATCTTCAAAAAGAGTCGATGCCCTAGCTCTGGAGAGCGAAATTGAATCCCAAAACTAACCCCTCTCTCTCCCTCAAAACGAAATTTCAAAATTCAGAAATTCTCTGACAGTCGTTTCTCTTTCACGATTACTTCGATCCCGTAGATGAATGCTAGGAAGTTGCTTCTCAATGACAAAGTCGAGGTACGTGCGAGATCTCCATTCGTCTCAATCTTTACCTTCTCTTTCGGTTCAGATTTTCAGCGTGTAAAGCTTTAAGTTTTGGTTGATCTGTGCGAACAAGTTTATTGTAGTTGCAATTTCGAACCCGTTCTTTCTTTGTTTCTTTCTACTTCATCCATTCGTCTCAATCTCGCCGATTTCTATGTTTTTGGTTCGAATTTTAAGTTTTTTTTTTCGATTTAATGGTCGCTTTAATTTCAACATTCAAGTTAAGAAGATGTAAATTTTGCTTCTTCACTCCCCCCCTTCTCTATGGCGTGGTTAGTACATGGAGTTTAATTTGTAAAATACTCTGTCCCAATCGTTACTCCGTCCTACGTGATCGACCATGTGGAATCTAGAGTACTATGGAATACAATCAGGTTGTTAAAATTTGAAGTACTAGAAAGAAGAATCACAATTACTGCGATCCTTGTTTAGCAGAGATAGCATTTTATACTATAGTTCTTCCCCTACAGAAGTTTGGCAAAAATGCTGTTTGAGAATCAAGAAGGGGAGAACTTCTTATGCTTATGTCCATTAATTAAATTAATGGATTTCCTCTCGTCAAGTTAAGTGTCCCAAGAAGTTAATTTTTTCATATTCCAGCGGACACACTATCAAACATGACCGTATAAATTTTGAGTCTTTAATAGTCATATATCCTATGGTGGCAGAAAATTCATAAAATGAACATTACTTGTACCTTCATTTGGATATGTGGTAAGAGTTCTTCCTCTTATTTGACAGCAAGGTTATCTTTATTGATCTTGTTTACTTGTATAGGTCCGGCAAATTGAGGAAGGGCTGCAAGGCTCATGGTACTCTGCAGTTGTTGTCGGTGTCGAAGACATGAGCCGTGAAGTTGAGTATGAAGAACTGTTGTCTGAGACAGAGGACTCAAAGCTTGTTGAGTCTATACCTGTCACTGGGGATATTGAGGGCGTTTATCAACGGCACTGTGTCAAAAATAATTATCGTGGACGTATCCGGCCACTTCCTTCCAGTTCTGAAGCTTTTTCAATGAAGGATGGGTTGACTTTTGGATTTTGTGTTGATGTTTTGTTTGAGGATGCATGGTGGGAGGGAGTTGTTTTTGATAGCAATGATGGATCAGCTAAGCGATCTATCTTTTTCCCCGACGAAGGTGATGAACGCTGCTTTGACGTGTCTAGTTTGCGTGTAACTCATGAATGGGATGAGTTTACAGCGAAGTGGAGGGAAAGAGGTATCTGGACTCTGGTGAAACTGATCGACGAGTGTAGGGTTAACATTCCTTTGACCAAGTTTACTAAGTTTGTCTGGTCTCATTTGAGAGACAATTATGGTTTTCAGAAGATGATTTCTGAGTGGACATGTGGTGCTCACTCGGTGTGGAAGCAGTATTTTATGGAAGCCGTCAGTGTAATTGAGACTAAATCCATTTCGGGAGCTCTTGTTTATCCCATCAGTAGTCGAGTTGCTTCATTGAGACAGAAAGGAAACAAGTTGAAGAGGTATCAATCATCTGACAAAGATGACATTGTGTCCAGTAAGACTAGAAGAAATAGAAAATATATCCAGTTTGTGAAGTTAAAGCCTTATTGCCCAAGTGAATCAAAGGAGTTGGACAATTATGTTGATAGTGGAGCCAACGGCAGCCACAGCCAGACTGATGCTTCCTCAGAGAGGTGTAATCAAACAGATAAAGGAAGAGCTAGCAGTAACCAGTGTAGTGAGATCTCAAATGCTTCCGATGTCAATATCAATGAAAGGCTTGAAAATCTTGCAACTACAAGTGACCATTTAGTTCAAAACAGCAAAAAACACTCCCAGCTAATTCTGTCTAGAAGAAAGAGGCAACAGGTTGAGAAAAATCTGGCACTACCGAAAATAAAGCCCTTCTTAGCTCACCAGCAACAACTTATAAGAATTCAAAGCAGTAGCCCGAGAAAGCTCAGGAATACTGTGGGTCTGCATTCCCATGGTCATATCAATAAAACCCAACTCTTCATGCAGAGACAAATGGAGAAAAATGTTGCGACAAGGTTTCCTAAACGCAACCTTAGAATGCTCTCCTTTAGCTCAAGGAAAAAAAGAAGTTGTCTGAAAGTGAAAAGGAGATTTCCAAAAAAGATTCAAAGATCTAATGCTAAGAACAAACTGTCATGCACAAAAGAAGGGTCAATATCAGAGCCGTCACAGAAAGAAGATAATAGCTTAGATAAAAAAGCAGCATGTCAGCACGACTTTGAAATTAAAGATGCAGTTCTTCTGGAAAAGAAAAGGAGTAAGAAGAGAAAAAGAAATGACCCTGTTTGCTTTGTTTGTCAGTATGGAGATGATCTACTCCCTTGTGATAACTGCACATCATCTTACCATACAAATTGCATTGGCCTTGAGGTGGAAAACTTTCTTCCTTTTATTGTTTACTCATTTAAGTTGAAAATGGAATTATTGCCTAAAATCGGTTATTGTAAGAAATAAGCAGTTACGGGCATCAAAGACATTTTGTAAAATAAATGCTTGGATGAGAGCAACAACTGCTCAACCATTCTGGATACAGTCTATGATTACTGTGAACCTTATGCACAAACTCTGATACTGCATTTGAGGATTCTATATTCTACAACAACCTTAAAAGTTTTGTACTTAGTAGTGACATAGTGCAGTTCTAATCATTTTCAATGTGGGATGTGCCTCCACCCACTTTCCTTAAAATAAAAAACCCGAGATTCAATATGAGTTAGTTCGAAAACTAGCTGGGATTGTGCAACAAGTCTCATATAAAGATGGTAACCATGCCTTATTGATTTGCTTCTTATGAAGAAAATGTTTATGATGCTTCCAGTTTATTCTTGTTTTTTTTATGTCACTTCCTGTCAAGTTAGACATTTCTTACATATATTATCCTTATTTCAGGAGGTCCCTGCAGCGAATTGGTTTTGTCCATCCTGTAAATGTGGCTTATGTGGGTTGAGAAATTCGGGTGAAGATGAATTATTTGGTGAAGTTTGTTATCAATGTAGCCGTCAATGTGTGTCTTTGCTCCAATCTCTTTGAAAAGTTGGATTGTTGTCTATATTTACGTGCTTAATCCTCTGTAAATTGTACAATTTGTAGATCATCGGTATTGCTTAAACAACACAGATATCTCACTTTTGGAGGATTCTCTCCCTGAAAAGTTTTGCAGCAAGAGGTGTTTTCAGGTATTATCATCTGATTTGATGTCTTCACAATTTTCAGTATGTGTACTTTGGTTAAAAGGCTAATCCATGCTCAAGCAAATAATTCTCTAACATTGAATTAATAATTTTTAAAGGAAAGCTGACATTTGTAAAGATGGAGCTATTAGAATGTAAGAAAGTTATTATCAGCTTTTTTTAATCACAAAAAAAAAATTGTTATTAGCTAATAGTTGAAGTGAATGAAGTAGAAGTTCAAGCTGCAGTATAATTGATGAAAGATGAACTTAGGCTTTTGCAGAAACCACATTTGGGAGATCGTATGCCACCCTTCTACTATTTTTTTTTTGTATGACTATATGGTTCTCTGGGGCGGTGTTATTTGGTGTTTTCCCATTTATGTTCTTTATATGTCAGTCCATTATGAATTAATATGACTTCGTTATTTAACTTCAGATATGTGCTCGGCTTCATGAACACTTGCAAACTTTACATCCAATGCCTGGGGAAGGACTATCATGGACTATCACCAGATCTAGAAGGAATGATTACAACTGTCATGATGAAAGAATTCATCCGCGGGTGCAACTCTCTCAAGTAATGAAAGTTCTCCATGAATGTTTTGAACCTACAATTGAACCTCAGACTAGAAAGGATCTAGTTGCCGAGGTTGTGTATAATTCAAGGTGACCTTTCACTCCCAAGTTATAGTCGATGACATTGTCATGAATGTCTCATTCTTTGTTTCATGCAAGAAGGTCCCTGTTTATTACCATTATGACATTCTACCGCTGGTCTATTTTAAGATGAAATTATCCACTGATCTAGCTGCAATCTTTGCATGATGTTTATGCTGTTATATTTTTGTGATCACACACTCTTTCCATAATTATACTTTGAATTTCTCCTTGAAGAAATTTGGAAAATGTGATAATATTCTGAACATTTGACACGTTCTTACTAACTTTTGGCGATTCATTCAACCCATAATTAATTATGCCAAAAACAGTTAGTAGGTTACAAACTGCTGAAGCGATTAATCATTATTTCCCATGATAGAAAATATTTGAGAATTATGATTTCAGTTGGATGAGAAGGATAGACCATTCTAAGATAATGAATTTTAGGCACAATTACTTTCTGCTACAGGCATACTTTCTGCGGCTTTCTCTACCGTAGGTTATGCTATAGATTGTAGATGTGTTCTCTAGGCTCAGTTACTTCCTGCTTATTTATACCACTCTACCATTGTAATAGATAGCTCAGTGTAGCTCGAATTCTCCAACACAGGATTTCTATTCTGAATCTCTCTTCTCTAACAGTTTCTACCTTGCACTCTATTTCTGACTATCATATTTACATGGCAGTGACAATGGAACTCATCCATTATGGTGGTCATCCATAGCATATCATAATTTGCTAATCTTAATTAGGGAGGAGATTATAGCACCACAGAAGCTGCATATAAGTTGTGTCAAGTGTTACTCCATCATAAGACCCTAGGTTATAGGATTGGATATTTGTTCATTCTGATCCTGTAAGGATTGGTACAGACCATTTTTTATTTCTCCCTAGTGTTTAGCAAATTTATTGATTGAATAAATCTGTTCAAAATTTAATTAGCTTGATATTGTCTGTTACCTTGCAGTTCTAAGTTTAAGAGGTTGGATTTCCATGGGTTCTATGTCATGGTTTTACAAAATGGAGAAGAACTTGCATGTGTTGCTACACTGAGGTAATTGTTGTTTTCCATATTTCTTCTCTTATTTCATGTCCTAAATACTTTATTGTCTCATCTAAATCTTTTGGCTTTCCATCTTCAGAATCCATGGACACAAGGTTGCAGAGATG
Organism: Fagopyrum homotropicum; assembly: GCA_033239125.1. NCBI lineage: Eukaryota > Viridiplantae > Streptophyta > Magnoliopsida > Caryophyllales > Polygonaceae > Fagopyrum > Fagopyrum homotropicum. The sequence continues at coordinate 64,427,258 of BSWB01000003.1, read as the reverse complement.
CCTCTGATTGCAACACCTTTTAAATATCGTCGAAAGGGCATGTGCCGACTTCTTATGCGAGAAATGGAGAAGGTAATTTTTGTAAACTTCTATCTGCCCTGCTCCCCTATATGATAACTATATAGTCCAAAAGACATTTGTTGGAGTCTTCTTATGTAGGAATATAGTCATACATCTGCTATCCTGGTACATGGTGACTTAAGATGCTTATTGTGGTTAGATTATTCATGGACATCCAAATTAGAGAAGATACAATAGGGAACTGCCACTTCTATGTGTTTTTTTTGTTCATAATTGTACGCCATTTGTTTTCAGTTGGTTTGTAATTGTGTTTGTCCCAATGTATTCCTTGGATTGCTGGGTTGGGAGCATTAACTCATACGCCATATGCCTAATCAAACATGACAATTTGACTCTTCAGATGCTGATAGAGCTAGGTGTTGAAAGATTGGTATTGCCAGCTATTTCTCAGCTTAGGGAAACCTGGGTAAATGTCTTTGGCTTTGAAGAGATGTCAGCTTCTCTGAGGCAAGAATTTTCAGGATACCCTTTTTTGGTCTTTTCTGGGACTACAATGTTCCACAAATTGCTATCTGAATCAACTTTAACACAATGTAAGTCCATTTAATTACGATCTTGGACAATAAGTGTATTTAAAAACTTGGTGGTGTTTCTCTTTTTTTAATTTTTTATCCTGCAAAATTTTGTAGATTCATCACTTGCACGACGAGGAAAGAAAAGTTCAACAGCTAGAGTTTGTCAGCAGGTGTGTTGAGCTTTTTTGATTTGGGTTTCCTGGTAATATATGTAGCAATCTATAGGTAGCATGAGAGAGTAGCCTTGTTTATGCTGAATAGTTTGGGCATGTGGATGCAGGAATGTGAGAATGACGATGGTAGTAGGTTTGGGTCATGTTACAAGAGAAGAGTGAGAGCTGAAGTTGTAAGTAAAGATGAAAGGGCAAGACGAGGTTTATGCTACAACAGAAGAAGACAGAGACCTGAAAGGAGCGATAAGGAGAAAGTGACAAAACAGGGGTTGTGTTACACAAGGAGAAGGCGGAGTGAAAGTGGTGGGTCGAAAAGAAGTACGAGTCCGGTCAAGTATGTATATAAACGGAGGAGAGTCCTAGCTACGAGGGAAGGTGCTAACTAATCACTAATTGGTTGCTGAATTGTAGAGTTGATTGGAAGTGAAATAGCTTTTTTTTTTGCTGCTTCTTTTAGCATATTGTATGAAACATTTGCACTCAGGATGAAAAGCCATATCATATGCAAACTCATAAATGGCTACCAATGTAGCAACATTGCCAATCTGAACACACTTGTTTGGCTACTCATAAATGGCTTTTAGACTTTTAAATCCTGGTTTGTTGTGTAATAATGCTAATATTTGAACCTCAGGCTTGTCATGGTAAGGACATAATTATGCATTGGCCACCTCGATGGGTAAGTACATAATGATAAAGGATGAAAAAGATGGGATGATATACATATACACATTCTGTAGGCTACAGATTACCATAAGGAGTGAAATTTTAAACATATAATAGTGCAGGCAGGTTTAATCAAGGGACAATTTCACCATCCATCAAACCAGCTACCCTTGTGGAAGGAAACTGCGGAAGCTGTGATCTCAACTCCCCCAACTCCTCCACCCACAAACGGTAACTAGAATTATTGGCAAGAACATCCTTGGAGACCTCCTTGCTCTCGATGAGCTCCCTCGAGTACCTCTCGAAACACTCGATTCCCCTCCACAGCTCCACCGAGCTCCTCTCCCTCCTCACCTTCTCCAGCAACTCCCTCGCCTCCTCCAGCTTCGCCCAGAAGCACGAATCTTCTGTCAGCCCAGCAAACTTGCTCCTCCTCTTGTTGCTTCCACTCGCTTTCCTCCCCCTCCACCATTTATCGATGATCTGATGCCGTCTCTCCCTCCCAAACTTCATGTAGTGCCCTTTGCTCAGGTGGGCGCCGCTCCTGTAATACTCCGCAATGTCTAGAGGCTCCACCAGGAGCTGATAGAAGTGCGAGGCGTTCACCCATTTAGCCCGCTTCTGGAAATCGTGGGGGAGCTTGTTGTCGTCCATCATCCCTATCACGTCATTCCAGAATGTCGCCAACTTCAGCCTGAACATGTTTACTTGGGAGTCTCGCTTTGAGGCTTGCCTTTGCTTGAACGAATCATAATACCCCATTTGGTCATCCGACTTGTCGCACGATGCTTTGTACCATTCGATTTGGGCTCTGTACGGGGTTATCTTCGACAGGCTTATTGCCAGTTTTGCGCTGTTCAGGTTCGGGGTCAGCCCCATCTGTTTCGCCTTCTTTAGACACTCTATTGCCGATTCTGAAATTGATTCCTGCAACAATTTCAAATTAATCACCCACAACCTTATAGACACTCTTTCGAAGCAATAGAAACAAACCTGACTGCCCAACCCCATCGACTCCAATGCCATAACCATCCCTGCTTCATAACTTGCCTCCGGAAGGCTCCCCTGAATAACGTCGTTGCTACGCAAGAACTGCAGAGACACTCTCTCCACGTGCTCTCCATACTTGAGGTGATCCTCGACGCACGACTTGGGAGTCGCCATAGCCATCATCAGATGCAACAACTTGACCACAGCAGCAGCATTGTCGACGCATATGGCTCCTTCCTCGGAGCAAAACACGTAGCTCCCACAAGGCCAGAACGAACACCTCTCTGGCTCGTCCGGCTCGTTTGCGTGCTTGGCTGTGTAAGCCAAGACGAAGGCCAACAAGCGAGCCTTGTCGTCATCCGGAATCTGAACAGAAAGGGAGCCGGAATGAGGAGATGTGATAGAGAGTCGCCAATAGTGAAGCAGGGAATGCAAGTGGGTGTTGAATGAGGCTAGGGGAGCAAAGAGTAGTCTGGGAACAATGTCGTGTTTAGAGATGACGTGGCAGAAGCTACCGGCCCATCTTTGTCTGAGGAGAGCCCTCGAGAGAGACTTGTTGCCAAGAAGAGGTGAGCCAAAGGTGATGCAGAGGATCTGTGTAGCTGGGGGAGGAGGGACGGTGTCGAGATAGCAGAGCCATGACAAAGCCATCAACGACGCAATGGAGCCGCCAATGGAATGACCCGTCAATACAATTGACTTGCTTTTCTCCATGATTGCCTTCACCTAAACAAAAGTTGGATCATGTTGCCGATTCTGAGCTAAACTCCAAAGTTTTTAATTTACGATGAAATCCTTATGCTAGGGTGATGCATATGATTGAATACATCTGATCTGATGCTCAAGAAAAGTAATGGTTGATTAATAAGATGAGGATTTGGGACAAGGAAGAAACATACATGGATCTGGAAATTGGGATCTGAATAGATGTTGTGAAAGAGATGCAAGAGGCCCTTGTGGACCATAACGGGGTCCTCCTCCTCATCACCGTCGGCTGCTCCCTGAGAATCTAAGGCGGCGAAGATTCCGGCACCAAGTCCGTTAAGTGGAACGAGATCCTCGACATAGAGATCGGAGCCGGATATGACGTGTGCACCGGAGAAGGCTATGTATCCGACAGAGCCGACCTGGGAGACGATGAAGCCCGGGCCGGAAGGAGGAGCAAGGGCGGCGTTGGCGGTGCTGCAGAGGCTCCAGGAGTCCATGAGAAGGCCGGTGGAGGCGAGGAAACTGGCCATGGTTTCACTTGTCTCAAACCTGCAAGAATATCATCGGAATAGCAAGTCCAGATCTGAGAACTGCAAGTGTTACTGGTAGCTCTTTGAAGGAGTAGGAAATAGTAATAAATAAGAGAAAGGGCGAAGAAAATTGGGGTGAGAATCTATAAAGTTGAGGATTGGGCTTACAGGGAAACTTCGGCTTCCATGTTTGAATATTCAACCTCTCTTATTTTCTTCTTCTGCTTGGGGGATGGGTATTAAAAATAAAAATTAAGAGGAAATCGTAAAGAAGCGAGTCGGTGTAGTGGGGAAGGTGGTGTTCTTGAGAGGTTCAATCTGAATCATGGCGTTACGCTTTAGCTGGAGATGGGAATCATGAAATCACGAAAGAAGAAGGTAAAGTTGTAGAGAACAGTTTTGTGGGCCCGCCCAAGTTGGACTAGTGGTTCGCGGGTATTGCCACTATGATTGGGATGTTGAAATTAATTTAATTAAATAATTAAATAATTAAATAATTAAATAATAAGAGAGAGAGTTGAAGTCAACAATTTGTTGGATATTTAAGGGGTGGGGCGGGGGCTCTTTGCCTCTTGCATTTCCACACCATACACAAAGGCAACATATTTATATATGTTTTAAACTTTAATGTTGTAATCTTTTTTATAATTTCAAAAATTAAATAATACATCTACTTCGTAAAACTTAAGCAAAGTTTTTTTTTTTTTAAAAAAAACGGAAAGCGGTTACGATGGACTATCTTCTAGAGGTAGTACATCCTAAAGCATCCTTGCGGATGTGAACACGAAGTTCGGGATCGTCAGAAAAGGGTGTGTTGGGGTTCGAAATTCCCAAATGGGTCAATCGGTCAGCAACATAGTTGATTTCTCTGAACACATGTCTGACCTGGACTTCCTCAAAGAAGCGAAGATCCAGTCTGGAGTCGGATACGATCATCTCGATCTCCCAGGGACAGCACCAAAGTCCTTGAAGTGCTTTGATAACACATAGATTAGCACCCTCAATTTCGATCTTTTTGATATTTTGCCTTATTGCTTCCTTAAGACCAGCTTTTAGAGCAAAAGCTTCTGCTTTGGTTACCGAGTTAAAGTTATTTTTCTTAGCATCCAAACTAATAACTTTGCCGTTATGATTTCGAATAACATAACCAATAGACGTTATGCCCGAATCGAGTTTTGAACCATCCAAATTAAGTTTATGAAATTCAGGTTTTGGTTTGTCCCATTTGATGTTATTTTTTTTTTCTTGTAGAGGATTTGTTGTTTTTTGGGATGTGTTTAAAGTCGTATTCATCCTCATCCGTAAAACGAGTTTTCCAATTATGGAGTTGGTTTTTGGTGAAGTTTACGATATCATGGTCTGATCCAATAGAATCGTTATTTAAGATGGTTTTGTTCCTGAAGAACCAAATACTCCACCAAATAGTTGCAAGGCGAGTAAAGTTGTTAATACCGATCTTGTTTTTTATCTCTTGTAATATTTCATGGACTTTTTTGTTTTCTGTACTAATGGTATTTAGGTTAGTTAAGATGGAATTGTCAATTCTCGCAATCACATTTTTACTGTAGGGGCAATTAATAAGAATGTGAAAAAGATCTTCAAGCTGGTGATGTAATAACTAGGATTTCCGAATTCTAATTAATGTTGATTAACTAAATCAGTGATAGTAATTGACATATAACTCGCGAAGATTGCGTAAGTGTTGAGTATAAGTCCCACCGTTATGTTCCTGGCGTAATTGTGGGCTTATGGTGAAATTTTCACTTTTTCTCCCGGGTAGTTATTTTTATCCTCCGGTATTATTTGGAGTATTTGGGAGCCCCAATTAATAAAAATGTAGTTGAGAGAAATGATCAGGACATCGGACATGTCCTATATCTGAAATAACATGGAAAGGCAAAACGGACAAAAGAGTCGCTATTTCGTTTTTTAACGGCTTAGGAATACACGTTTTCCGAGGCAATTGTGGAATAATTATCCCTACAATATTCAAGATCTATTATTCCAATTTTGAGAAGTTTGGAGAAGGGAGTTCAACCCGCCATTGGATCGATGAAAGGATAATTATCGATTTCGCTAAAGGATAATTATCGACTTCACTATAAATAGCGGAAAATCGTTTATTAATTCATTTCCTTTCACGTTTCCTGGTAAAAGCTCTGATTTCTCTCAAAACTTCAAACTCAAATCTACTTTCCGTTTCTAATCCGATTTCAATTCCGTTTGAGTTTTTGGATTCCTCTCTTCATTCTCTTCATATTGGTACCGAGTTTCTGCATTTCCGAGCAGATGAAGACTTGATCGAGCATGTATGTCACTAGGACAGTTCCGTCGCTGGAATTTGATGTTGTACATGCGTAGCCTGCGTCGTTGTGATTCCGAATCTTCTTTCAGATCGTCAATCGGGTTAGTAACGAATAAGTTATGAATTTATTCGTTTTCCGTACTACGATTTGACCTAAATCGACCTTAGGCTTTTCAAAATGGATAATTAGAAATTCCATTATGATCATTATATTATTCTGGTGTTTATGGGTTGTTTGTTGATGAAATCTGATGATAGGTGGGTTTAGAAATGGCCTGCAGACAAAACGTTATTCTTGTGAAATTTAATTAATTAATTAAAGGTTAATTAATTAAATTATGATTAAATTTGAGATTGAGGAATACTGATTAGATGCATGCTAGGTGTCAAAATAAGTTGAGGAGCATGATGATGTTATGAATATCGGTTATGGCTTTAAGGATTAGTATGTGTACGAGTATGATGAGATGTTATGTTGAGGATATGCCATAGGCATTTATGAATGTGTTGATGATCTGAGGTTTAGATTTGAGATATAGGTTGATTGTGGTTAGTGAGACGAGTCTCCTAACCTTTGTAGTATGTGATTGTGTGTGCCTTGCTATTGCAGGCGTTGATTACTTCCCCAAGGGGAAGTTGTGACGTGGTACAGGTTACGGGTATATCAGGTAAGTCCATAGGACTTACTTAGCGTGCAGTTGTGGATTGTATGATTGTGATGGTTGTGTGTGTTCATATGATTGTGCATTTATAACCTAAACCGGACTAGGATGACCATTCATTACATTTATTTGGCCCAAGTGGATTATAACGAGCGGTAATCGCCGGTCTCCGCCTGCTGGTTAGGAGGAGGTGCCCTGAAGACGATCTCACAGGAGGAGACGAGTGAAGGTCACCCCCATGCAAAACTCCTGTGTTACGTTGGATGAGACGGGGTTCTTGAGGCTTCTCGTGTTACAAAAGAAGTTGAATTAGTAATGAAATAACGTAATGAGAGATAATAAATGAATGTGTGTGGCATTGCATGTTTGAGATGTTGATGTGTGGTTGTGCTATTACCTTCATGCTTTTCATTGCTGTAGCTAACGGTTTCATACCGTGTTGTAGTGTTCTGCGGGTTAGGAATACTGCAGAGTGAGCCAGATGGTGTGACAAGCCGAGGATTTCTGTACATTAGGATGCGTGGGATGTGAGATCTTTTGTGGTTGTGGTTTATGTTGTTCTTTTATACTCGGCTATGAGTTTGTAAACTCTTTTGATGTATCATACTCAGCTTTTATGTATTTGATTTTAATCTACATGTGCCTTGTTGTAAGATCCAGTGAACTTGTTGTCAGGCTAGGGTCAGGATCCATTGTGAGATCCTAGCCCAATGTGACACTCCAAGTCCCGCGGATTTGGGGTGTTACAGAGTTGGTATCAGAGCCTTAGGTTGACAACAATGGCACTTGCTATTTGCAATAAAGGTAGAGTGGATAAATAAACAGAACCCACAGAGGGTCTGACTTTTTAAAGGATCTTGGTTTTAAAGCGAGTACAGATGTTTTGGGATAGCATGTACAGAAGTCGTCACCCATCTGAGGATCTCGACAGTGTATATATATATATATATAGATATCTTTTATGTGCTGATATGTATGCATGTAATAATGAGTATTATATATATATTTCGATACATATGGCATATATATATAGCCTTATAGTTAGGAGCGTATATTCTACAGATGGCTCAGACTAGAGCAATATCTGTAGTGGGACGAGATAGGGGTACACCCCCTCTTCCTCCAGTAGCGTCAAGTCAAGGACTAGTATCCGCTGATGTGTTGCCTATGGCAGAGAACGAGTTTGAAGAGGCTGATCGTGTCTTCATGAGTAGATTCGAGTTTCAAGAGTATATGTAGGAAGTATATGAGGTGGTGAGAGCGGGTAGATCTACACCGGATTTACCAACATCTGTGAGATCGACTGAAACTTCTGGATTAGAGAAGAAAACAACGGGTTGAATCAGCAGAAGACGAGGTTGGATATTCGGGTTGCAAACCAAGCCCGACTTGTGGACGTTTGAGTACTTCTCGTTTCACACGGACTTCAGGTGAACCGAGGACTTGTTGCAATTGTGGGAAGCCTGGACATGTACGACCATAGTGTCCAAGATCGCCAGTGACTTGCTTTACCTGTGGTAGACAAGGTCATAAAACTATCTTCTGTAAGCAAACTGGAGTGGCATCACGGCAGAGTTTTATTTCTGCTAGTGTGATGGGAGGTGGTCAGAAGACACCTCAGCAGCAGACGCGGGGACAATAGAGAGTCCCAGATCATTCGCCTACTCAAGAATAGATATCATGTTGGTTTAGATAGTAGTAGGAAGACTATTATAGTCTCTACTGAGATTGACTAAGTAGAGGTTTTTCGAGGTTAGGACCTTTGAGGAGGTGAGTTGTTTTTAGTGCCATATGAGCAGCGAGGTTGATAACACCAGGGGGTGATATTTTTTTTAATGTTGTGCCATGAAGAAAAGAGATAGTTCCACACTGAAGAGTATTCCAGTGGTATATGATCTTATAGACGTATTACTGAACCGTCTAATCTATCGCCTCAACGGAATGAGGACTTTGATATTGCGTTAAAGTATAGTACAAGGCTGGTTGGAAGAAGGCCTATGAGGTATATGGCTTGTTGAGTTGTTAGACATTGATGAAGAAATTTGAAGAGTGGTTTGAGACGGGCTCCGTTCGCCCTAGCACGTTCATTGCTACGTATGGACGACTTGTTGGATCAACTTAGAGAAGCAATTGTGTTCTCAAGATTTCCATATGCTTAGGATATCATCAGTTAAGGATGAGAGAGCAATGTGGGCATATGACAACATTCCATACCCGTTATGGACACTACGAGTTGTAGTGCTGTCATCTGAGTTGTGGAGCGTCCTAGTAGTCGTTATAGGAGTTGATGAACAGTGTCTTCATCTACTTCCTTGATCAGTTGGGGTAGACCTTATTGTTAGCTCCAAATGGTGTGTGCAAGCTTTAAATTTATAACCCAAGATATATGCTCAAAACAAGGATGCGAAGCCGCAGTGTACGAGTCAATTGTAGTAAAAGCAAGAATTCCGGGGAGTCGATCCCAGGGACTTAGGTGAAACAAAACCAATATAGGTAGTCAATATTGCAACTAACCACAAAAGCAATTAAAGCAATCAAAGATGATAAAAAGTCAATTAAAGGAATATGCAATTCTAGGGATTAAAGCATCTAGTTGTGGTTCCAACTCAAGATCTAAAGATAAGCGGACAAAGCTGAGATTTTGCAAAGGGAAGGTGTTTCTAAAGTGGAATAGATCACCGGGTAAGTCTTACTACTCACTAACTCCAAACCTAAAGAACCTATTACCAGGTAAGTCTCAAGGTACTAAGGAAAGGAACTATAATCTCAAACCAACACACCAACTAAGGGAATAAAATCAACCTTTACCGGGTAAGTCTCAGACTAATTCACAAAGATGGGATGAAGGCACACTCAAACCCCAATAAAGGATAAACCTTTATTACCTACACTTATGATCTTAAGTAAACAAACAAAGAAATCACCGGGTAAGTCTCATCCTAGGCTTGCATTGAACCAGAAATCCAGCCTAAAAATATAAGATCTCTCCTTCCAAAAATAAAAGATCTCAGCCAAATAAAATGTATCTCGCCGCGTCCAAGGTGTTCGCCTCGGTCGGGGCGCTCCTCAAGATCACCTCGGTCGAGATGGTACTGTAGCTGACCAAGGTGACTCTCAGCTGAAAGTGAAATCTCTCAAATCTGGTCCAGAGTAAATCTTCTTTATAAATTCCATGCTTCCTGGATTCCTTTTTAAACTCCAGAATGTAGCTCCAATGACTCCTTTGCTCCTTAGCTCCATTTTGGTCCAAAATGTGCCATTTTACCTACGATTACAATGAAACTTGGTGTAGACCTCGATTCTTGTAAAGGTAGATGAAACGACAATATAATCACATAATATACATTCAAACATGCAGATTATTGAAGATAAAACGTCTAAACAGGCCCCAGAATATAGACTATAATTCATGCTATCAAAATACCCCATACTTGTCCCTTGCTTGTCCCCAAGCAAGTTTCAAATCTAAAATACAAGATAGAATGGATTATACGTCATAAAGATCAATGAAAAGTATTTCAAAACATTTTTGGTGGTGTGCTCCACTCATAGATCACTCTAAGAGAATGCTTCATGGAATTTAAAATCAAAATATGATCAAAACATTTTATAAATATAAGAAAGTTGTTCATCCTTGCATAAAATCATAGAATGCATAATAAATCATTATCATCGAAATTAATCATGTATAATCCAGTTTAAACCACCAAGTCAATCAACAAGCTCGAGGTCTCAAGGGCTTTCCAACTGAAAGGTCAAAGAAATGTGTGAGGGTGGGATGTATTTAGGGAATGTGGTGCTAGAATCCGGGAAAAGGATCTTCACTTTACTTTGCTTTGAACTTCAACATCTTCCACAATAAGCTTTGCTTATTTTCACTTTTTTACTTTACTTTTTGGGATGCATGGACAGAGGTGCACAATAACCGAAGCCTAGAAAATCAGCAATCCTCAATTTCTCGAGATGCCTCAAACCCTTGATGCACATACCATGATCCGTTAGGAATATCGCTCAATCCGACTTTGGCAAGACAAAAACACCCGGCTATGTGAATGGTGCCGAGTTACTCATCATCATGATTGACTTCCCCAAACCTATTTGTTTCTTTCTAACTTCCAACCAACATCTCAACTTTTCTTTCACTTGCTTTTCACTTTTGCTTGCTTCCAAATTCCCGGATAGGTAAAGGGAGGCAAATATATATATGAGGGGCTAAGCATGATCAAGAAGAAGAAGAGAAGAGAATGAATTGCCTTAATCATCACAGGAAGAAAGTGAGAGAACTTATCATGTGGTGTCAACCTTCAAATTCAACATAATTTGGATAAAAACAAAGTATTAAACATGCCAAAATTTCAAACAAAGCATTTAGCAACTTAAATACATTATAAAACCTTTCAAACATATAAAGATTTCAAAACCAATCTGCAAACAAAATCTTCACTGAGGTCATCTCCAGATAAGAAGCACAAAAATCGTTTCGAAAACTTTCTCATTTAAACCACCTCGGTCGAGATGTTCTAAGTCAACCGAGGTGAATCACCTCGTTCGCCCAGAATCACTTCGGTCGAGGTCAAATTTTTTTTTTTTCTTAAACCAGTTTTTGACGTTTTTCTCAATCAAATAACCTGTATGCATGCATGTAGTCTCAGATAAGCACATAGAGCATAAGAAAATCATAAATATCCAAATAGAGTAATCATCCACATAAGTCAATAATACATATCCGAATACCCCATACTTGGGACACATTGTCCCAATGGGTAAAATAAGTCATAAGAACAGAAAAACTCACCGGAAAAAGCTAAGCTGCATAATAAATAAAGAAAAGAAATCCCTGCAAGCTCTAGTCCTGATCTGCTGGCGGTGGTGGTGGATATGGTACGTATGGATGCTGGGATGGGTTGAATGGATATCCCATCATATGCTGAAACTGGATCTCCATCATCCGGCGCTGGTGGTGCTGACTCTCCAGTATCTAATGAGTCCGGCTATCCATCTCTCGGCGATGGTCATCAAGGCGCTCACCGATAGCAACTGTAAGAGCGGCGTGGGAGTCTATCATCTGATCCGTCAGATCATCAATCCGGCGGTGAGCGATTGGATCCCTCTGCCTACGTACTCTACGCCTGGCAGGACGTGCTGGTGCTGCAGCTGGCTCGTCCTTTGTCTCCTCGTCATTTAGATCGACGACTGGTATACTGGGAGCAGCTGTATCTGTCCCTGTCTCCATAGCAACTCCACCATCATCCTCCTCATCAGCCTCTTCCTCAGCCTCCTCATCCTCTTGTACCGGGGCTGCCGCATCTCTAGCATCCTCAATGTACGGGATCCATGCAGTGGACCAGTACTGAGGGTCATAAACTGAAAACTGAGACGACCACCTAATACCCTGAGGCGCGGTCTTCTCCCAAGGCATCACCACATATGGCGTAGTAAGTCCACGAGGAACCAAAATCCTCCTCGTGATCATCTCCTACAGACCAAGCGGCTTGGCAGCCGCCACCATAGTACATGCGCTCAGATCGAGGTCCATGTAACTCGCGATGTGAGTCACTAGACCGCCACAACAAGTATCTCCCTTCGCCTTTGCCTTGATCCTATGGAGATCCTCAGCCAACATCACTCCGAAGTCAGGGACTCCTCCGGTCACCATACAGTATAAGCTCAAAAGCTCCCCCTGTCTAATCTTCTGGGGCGTCTCAGTACACGTCAAAAGTGTCTCGCTAAAGATCCGGTGGGCTAATCTGAAGGCGAGGTGGAAGATGATGCGCTCATTGGAGTCTCCAGGTCTCCACCTATCAGCATGCTCAACTACGTGAGCTATCTGGCCCCAGAATTGTCAAGCCACGGCTCGAGAAGGAAAATCAGAAACTGTGGGGGTCGGGAAGGGGAAGATATCTCTCCAATGATCCATCGGAACTAAGTAGTTCCGGTTCAGCAACCAGTACTTGATGGCATGCTTTGTAGGCAAGTAAGTCACGGAGCTCACAAACTCCAAAGTTGGCTCAAGGTAGGCTGGAGCTCTAATCTCAGTAAACTGCTCCAGCCCTACCATAGCAATCATCCGCCTCAAATCATCATCCACGTAGAGGCAATCAAAAGCAGCAATATCTAGGAACCGCGGTGCAATCACTGGGCGCGCTGCAATGCGGTCATAATCTACCCGGTGACGCTCATGGATCACCGGTATGGATCGGCGAGAAGAAGAAGAAGGAGAAGGGGAGGATCTATCCCTCAGAACAAGCTGCCTATCTGAACTCATTTTTCTCTCTCTATCAGACCACCTCGGATGGTTGTCAGATCTCAAGAACACCTCGGTCGAGATGCAGGCCGACCGGACCGAGGCAATGTGCTGTTCGATCTTAACTCTCAGAAATCCAGTTATTTTCCCCTAATATCACTACCAATTGTTCCTATAGGGTACTTAAGCCTTTTTCAAACAATGCAAGGGCAACCAAAGCCCAAATTGATCGAAATAGTGGAAGAAAAGGGAGTTAGGGTTTTTTTCAATTTACCCAAGATTCGGTCGATTCGGAACATTTTTGTTACAGATTGTCGCTTGCAAACCGATCCTCTACTCTTTCCTTGCAGTTTGGAAGCAAGAATCGTCGAAAACGATCGAGAAACGGGGAAAGAGATGAATCTGTGCGCCGCGGTCGAGAAGGTGAGAGAGGGAAGAGAGAGAAATCGATCCCCCTTTTATACCCTTTTCTGAAACTGCTGTCACCTCGGTCGAGATGGTCCTGACTGGACCAAGATGATACGGACCAAGGTGGATTGCCATAAACCCTAGTCGCCTCGGTTGCTCAAGAATCATCTCGGTCGAGGTGCTGTGACAGCAACCGAGATGTGCCTCAGTCAAACTTCGTCTTCTCAAATTCTCGAACTTCTGTCCTTCCAATGTTGTTCCTGAGTTGTATTCCTTCCTTAGAGAGTACCTGGTTTCTGTCTAGGACGCCAAAACAAGCAAAGCAAAGGAAACTATCTAAAGCTATACTAGAAGGGAAAAGAAAGCAATACCTTGGGTTGCCTCCCAAGAAGCGCTTGATTTAAGGTCGCTAGTTGGACCGTACGGTGTCTCTAAACATGCTGGAAAGTATCCTCACCCCATACTTCACCTTCATCATGGGGTGAGATAAGGAAGTCTATCAAACGTTCTAGCAAGTGCAAGTGCTCATCGGGGAATGAATTATCTATGGGTGGTTCGTCCTTCTAGGGTGAAGATGGAGGTAGCCGGCTGAGGTGATCCGCAACAGAATTTTCGGATCCCTTCTTATCGCGGATCTCTAGGTCAAACTCTTGAAGCAAGAGAATCCATCGAATAAGACGTGGCTTGGCATCCTTCTTAGCAAGCAAGTAACGAATAACTGCATGGTCAGTGTCAACAATAACTTTCGCCCCTACTAAGTAAGAACGAAATTTCTCAAAAGCATATACAACCGCTAATAGCTCCTTTTCGGTGGTGGCGTAGTTACGCTGGGCTTCGTCTAGCGTCTTGCTAGCATAGTAAATGGCGGTGGTCCGGCCATCCTTCTATTGTCCAAGCACCGCTCCTACTGCCACATCACTCGCATCGCACATGATCTCAAAGGGCAAGGTCCAGTCCGGAGGTTGGATAATGGGAGCGGAGATCAACGCCTCCTTAATCCTGTAGAATGCATCGAGACACTCCTGCGAAAACTCAAAAACAACATCTTTATTCAAGAGTTTAGTTAGTGGTTTAGAGATCTTCAAGAAGTCCTTGATGAATCTCCTATAGAAACCTGCATGCCCGAGAAAACTCCGCACACCCTCAACAGAACAAGGTGGAGGAAGTTTCTCTATAGTCTCGATCTTATCTTGATCGACCTCAATACCTCAACTGGAAACGAGGTGTCCTAGCACAATGCCTTCATTAATCATAAAGTGACACTTCTCCCAATTCAAAACGAGATTAGTGTCTTCACATCTTTGTAGAACTAGAGAAAGGTTAGATAGGCAATTATCAAAAGAGAAATCATTTACTGAAAAATCATCCATAAATACCTCCATGATCTCCTCTATATATTCGGAAAAGATAGCCATCATGCATCGCTGGAAGGTGGCGGGTGCATTACATAATCCAAATGGCATCCTCCTATAAGCGAATGTCCCCCATGGACAAGTGAAAGTGGTCTTCTCTTGATCATCCGGATGGATAGGAGTCTGAAAGAAGCCACTATAACCATCTAAATAGCAAAAATGGGAATGTTGGGCTAACCGTTCGAGCATTTGATCGATGAAGGGAAGCGGAAAATGGTCCTTCCGAGTGGCCACGTTCAGCTTCCTATAATCGATGCACACCCTCCAGCCCGTGACGGTCCTAGTGGGGATCAACTCGTTGTTCTTATTTGTCACAACGGTCATCCCTCCTTTCTTCGGAACAACATGTATTGGGCTCACCCACTTGCTATCCGAGATAGGAAATATGCTACCTGCATCCAACAACTTAAGAATTTCTTTCTTCACAACCTCTTTCATGATCGGATTTAACCGTCTTTGAGGTTCCCGTGAAGTCTTATGATCGTTGTTAGCATGAAATATTGTGATATTTTAGGCACGTTTTCTAAGTGTATTTCATCCATATTGATAGTCATTGATTAAGCTTTGATGCATTTGTGAGCTAGTTTGTCTATAATGTCGATATAGAGATCTACACAAGCTTTATGTTGATTGTAGGCAATTAAGAGCTATTTCCGAACGGATTGTGCGAGAATGGAGTTTGATTTAGTATGTCCAAGGATTGAGGACATCTCTAGGAGCTAAGGAAGGTGCTAACTTGAAGAATATGCACGAGGAAAGGAAGAATTACGGTTTACCCCTAAACCACGCTCTAAAATACGGCCGTACTATATTCTACGTTCAAGTCCACGGCCGTGGAACCTTGGCAAGGGAAGCGTGGTTCATTCCAGCAACTTCTACGGACGTGGAAAGATTGAAACAAACCGTGACAATTTTCACGCTCTAAATTACGGTCGTGGAACCCTTCCACGACCGTGATCTTGGCGATCTTTTTCGCCACACTTAAGCCACGATCTCCTACGCAGTTGGGCCGGGCCAATATTTTATCTTACACTATAAAAGGACAGACGAAGAGAGATTCCGTCACCTTCTCTTACGCTTAGAAGCACTTCCGCTTACACTTGGATTTGCCCTAATTTCGCATTTTGGCGGAGATTGTGATTGAGAGAATTGTGCTTTGCTAGTGAGATTTCCGGATTAACGGAAGATTGAAGATTCGGAAGATTGTTCGCAAGAAGATTTCGCTTCTTGCTTAGGTTTGATTTAGAAGACGGATTGACATCCCGTTCTTCGTTCTTATCTAAGATTGTGATTGTTTGCATTATTCCAAATCAATTGACGTTATTGTTCTTGATTTGTGGATTTGAGATTAGTTTGGAGTTTATTAAAGGTTTTCGGACGTTTTCATCTTTCATTCTCTTAAATCTTGAATTTGATATCAATATGACTGTTGTTGGCTAAAACCCTTTAACAATTCTAAGGTGAAGGGTTGATAGTTGTGGCTTAGATAATGATAGATCGATCGTAAACAGATTGGACCCTGAGAGTTAGAGAGAATCGCCGACGAACCTAATCCACGGTCTGTTCTTGAGTTTCCACGGCCGTGAAACTCAAGAACTACCCGTAATTTTGTGTTAGTTTACGAACTTGCTTTTACTTTAATCCAAAGTTAAAGATTTGCTTTAACTTAGTCTTGGCTTGCCTTTTCTAGGTGGTAGTGAAGCCTCAACAACCTCTATCTCGATTGTGAGTGTCACAACCTTAATCAGTTTAGTTAGTCTTGATCGTTGGATTATAAGTTTGGGTGTTTGACGTTAATTCTTGCCTTTAGAACCTTTCTATACTGAAGCCTCAACATACTTTATAGAGAGTGTCTTTTAGGTGGGTCATATAGGGTTTTTGGAACTTCACCGTACGATTACCTTACTTTCGTATACCTTTGCATATTTCAACTCTGTCCTTATATCTTTAGTATATCTTGAATCAATTGCCACAGCTGAATTCCTGGATCTTTAGGATTGTTGTTTTCCCAATAATTTGAAAAGCTTCATACATTTACTTGCTTGATAATCTATAACTGGATTTAACCCGCCAAATCCCTGTGTTCGATACTCTGGAATTCTTGCTCAACTATATCGACCCGTACACTGCGGGTTCGCTTGCTTGATTTCTAGTTTTATATTTAAAGCTTATTTGCACGCACGCTAAGTGGCGAACAAGTTTTTGGCGCCGTTGCCGGGGATTTGGTTAAGGCCGAATTCGGTTTACGGTTGTCAAGATTGGGAGCTCTTCCCTTGTTATTTGATATCTTTTCAAGTGCATGCGCAGGTCTAGGAACACCGAAGACCTCTTACCTCTTGATCAAGAGCTTGAGAGGACTTTAAGGCAAAAGCGTAAGGAAAAGAATATGACTGAAGAAAGAGAACGTGATCTCCAATCGGAGCTTGCGGAAAAGGAAGCACAACTCCAATGGAGTGAGAAGACACGTAGAGAAGAGACGGATCGTCACCAAATGAAGGTTGATGATCTAACGGACATGATGTTCCAAATGAGGTTGGAAACAAACAACCTTAAGGAGAAAAAGAGAAGAAGGAGACCGGGAAGATCGGTTAGAGCCAACTCATCTAATGAGGATAGCGACTCCTCCATGCCACCGCTAGAGGAAATTGATCTAACGATCAATGTGAATCCATTCCATCCACGGGCAGCTGCAAATCGCCGTGTTCCACCTAGGAATGCTAGGATCGAACGTGTGGATGAGGAGCCAAGAACTCTTGGCCAAAGGATGGATCCAACGCAGCAACCACGCCGTTTAGGTGTGAACTTTGATGCTGACGATGTACAAGGGTTTAGCTTCAACCCGCAGGTTATTACTCTTGTTCGCTAAAACCAATTTGGCGGAACAAGCGCTGAATCTCCACACCAACACTTACAAAACTTTGAGTGTATGATGGAGACAATGAGGCCGAAAAACGCGACTACCAACAACTATAAGCTCAAGCCTTTCTTCTTCTCCTTGAAGGGGAAAGCATTGTCTTGGTACCAAGCTCTTCCTAGTGGGAAACTAGACACGTGGGAAGACCTTTCCGCGGAGTTCCTCACTAAGTTCTTTCCGCCATCCAAAACGGCGGAGCTAAGGTAAGATTAACGCATTTTCCATGAGATCTAACGAAAGTTTGTTTCAATCTTGGGAAAGGTTTCAGGATTTGCTCTTGGATTGCCCTCATCATGGCATATCCAAGCTTGCACTTTTGGAGATATACTATAAGGGGCTGGATGTGGAGACACAATTCAAGCTCCAATCCCTCTCATGTGGTACATTCATGGACATGAGGGAAGATGACGCTTGGAACTTCATTGAGAAGCAAGCAAGGGTCATAGAGAAGTATTCTCACCGGAAAGTGGAGGGAAATCGTGTGGAGCAAGAAGCAAAGCTCACACATGAAGCTCAAAACCAAATTTTCTCCCTCAATAATGAGATTAAAGAGTTGAAGGAAGCTATCAAGACCAACTTTCCGAAGCAACAAGGAAAAGATGTTGGCTACTTGGGCAACAACAACAATGGTGGTGAGAATACAAACCGCAAGAACAACAACAACCGGAACAACAACAGGAATAATTGGAACGGCAACAACAACAACCGGAACAATAATTGGAACAACAAGAGGGGTTCAAACAACAACAATTGGCGCTCCAATCAACAAAACTCCGGTAACTCTTATCCTTCCAATTTAAATTCACTAACGCCACCTTCCTCTTCCTCTACTCCTTTGAAAAGCCAGGGGCAAACACTTAATGGAGGAAGCACTTCGGGGAAGGAGAAGCCCGATCCCATGTTGGAGACAATTTTGGGAAAGCTTCAAGGGTTAGAGACTCGCATCATCAAGGTTGATAATCACATAACTAAGGTTGATAAAGCCCAAAAGGTTTTAGAAAACCAAATGTTTACTCATGCGGAGGAAGTTCCTAGGAATCAAGAGAAACTTCCAGGAAAAACGGAGGACAACCCAAAGGGAAGGGTGATGGCAATCACAATTAGGAGCGGGGTGACAACTACCGATCCGCAGCCTAAGTTTGTAGAAGTCCCCGTTGAGAAAGAGAAAGAAAAGGGGAAGGAGAAGGAAGATGTCTACGTTCCTCCTCCAGCTTACAAACCTCCCCTACCATTCCCTCAATCTAGAGCAAGAGCGCGTCTAGATAAACAATTCGGTAAGTTTATAGAACTCATGAGCAAGCAGCATATTAATATACCTTTCATTGATGCTATTGTAGGTATGCCGGCTTATGGCAAGTTCTTAATGGAGATCCTCTCTAACAAGAGAAAGTTAGAGGATTTTGGAGAGGTTAAGATGAGTTCGGATTCTTCGGATCTCATCAAGACCATGAAGGAGAAGATGCCCCCAAAGCTAAAGGATCCGGGGTCATTTTGTATTCCCATAGGAGTGGGAGATGTCATATACGATGCATTATGTGACTTAGGAGCAAGTGTGAGCATCATACCATTTGCATTATGTAGGAAGATCGGTTTAGGCGACCCTAAACCGGTGAAGATGACGTTGTACATGGCGGATCGATCCATCACTCGCCCCGTCGGTATTGTAGAAGACGTCCCGGTCAAGCTAGGTAAATTCTTTGTTCCCATTGATTTTGTTGTGCTTGACATTCTTGCAGATAGTCCGGTCCCGATCATACTCGGAAGACCGTTTCTTGCAACTTCCGACTGCATAGTCGATTGCAAGAATGCTAGACTCGCCTTTGACATAGGAGAAGAGAAGGTAGAGTTCGTTCTTTCCACTCTAGTGAAGGAACCAATCTTTGATGAGGATATATTCAATATCCAAGATGAAGAAGGGTTGTCTAGAGAGGAGGTAAGTGCTATTCTCTTCAAAGATCCTTTGCAAAAGGTTATTACTATGAGTCTAATGGATGTAGGGGAAGAAGAGGAGTGCAATGAGGCAATTGAAGCCTTAGAAGCACAAGAAGAAGTATGTGAAGAGGAGTTTGAGAAACTCCACGACGAAGAAGAAAACGTGAGAATCCACGGCCATACACTATATTCCACGGACGTGGATTTCACCACCCAAAGCGTGGCTCACTCCAGAGGGTTACACGGTCGTGGAGGAAACAGAGCACCCGTAACCACATTCCACGCCCAAAATCACGGCCGTGGAGGATGCACAGAAACCGTGATCCTGGCCGTGGAAGAAGGCGATCGTGCCTCTTCTTCAACTTCTCTTGATTCTTCCCCCACACCTTCTACTTTCTTAGACACTTCTAAGGAACAATCGGATGCTCCTCAAGAACCATTGGAAGCTCCGAAAGCGATGAAACTAAAGCCACTTCCTACTCATCTAAGGTACGTATTTCTTGGATCTAATTCTACCTTTCCGGTTATTGTTAGTTCCGATCTAAGCATAGATGAACATAGTAAGCTCATGGTTGTCCTTAGGAAACATAGAAAAGCTTTAGGATATACTATTGAGGACTTAGTAGGAATCAAACCTTCCTTATGCATGCATAAAATATTAATGGAAGAGGACTTTAGGACTTCAAGACAACCTCAAAGGCGGTTGAATCCGACCATGAAAGAGGTTGTCAAGAAGGAAATTCTTAAACTTCTTGATGCAGGTATCATCTACCCTATCTCCGATAGCAAGTGGGTGAGTCCAGTTCAAGTAGTTCCGAAGAAGGGAGGAATGACGGTCATTACCAACAAGAATAACGAACTCATTCCTACTCGAACAGTAACGGGATGGCGGATGTGCATAGACTACCGCAAGCTTAACAATGCAACGAGGAAGGATCACTTCCCATTGCCATTCATCGATCAAATGCTTGAAAGGTTAGCGCAACATTCTCATTTTTGCTATCATGATGGATATAGTGGTTTCTTTCAGATTCCGATATACCCGGATGATCAAGAGAAGACCACATTTACGTGCCTATGGGGTACGTTTGCTTATAGGAGGATGCCGTTCGGGCTTTGCAACGCCCCAGCCACCTTTCAAAGGTGCATGATGGCCATCTTCTCCGAATACATAGAGGAAATAATGGAGGTTTTTATGGATGACTTCTCCGTTTATGGTTCCTCTTTTGACAATTGTCTTTCTAACCTTGCTCTTGTATTACAAAGGTGTGAATACACTAACCTAGTTCTAAATTGGGAGAAGTGTCAATTCATGGTTAAGGAAGGCATTGTTTTAGGACACTTAATCTCTAGTAGAGGGATTGAGGTGGATAAGGCGAAAATAGAGACTATAGAGAAGCTTCCTCCCCCAACTTCGGTGAAAGGGATAAGAAGTTTCCTAGGACATGTTGGATTCTATAGACGCTTCATAAAAGACTTCTCTAAAATATCAAAACCGCTCACTAATCTATTGATGAAGGATACAGTTTTTGAGTTTTCGTAGGAATGCTTGGATGCGTTTAACATGATCCGGGAAGCTCTAATTTCAGCACCTATTATCCAACCTCCGGATTGGAGCCTTCCCTTTGAGGTTATGTGCGATGCTAGTGATGTAGCTATAGCAGCTGTTCTTGGACAAAGAAAGGAAGGGCGAACCCACGCTATCTACTACGCTAGCAAGATGCTAGACGAAGCGCAGCTCAACTACGCCACTACGGAAAAGGAATTTTTAGCCTTTGTTTATGCTATTGAAAAATTTCGCTCTTATCTTGTAGGTGCAAAGGTGATTGTATACACGGATCATGCTGCGATCCGGTATCTCCTTGCAAAGAAGGATGCGAAGCCAAGGCTAATTAGATGGATTCTTCTCCTACAAGAATTCGATCTAGAGATCCGCGACAAGAAAGGTTTGGAAAATTCTGTTGCGGATCATTTGAGTCGCCTAACACATCTAGAGGACGACCACTTACCTATAGATGACTCCTTCCCGGACGAGCATTTGCACATTATAGAGGAGTGCATCGATGTGATCTCCAAAGGTAACGAACCATGGTTTGCTGATTTTGTTAACTATTTGGTTTGCCAAGAGATACCGCCCGGATTATCCTACGCACAAAGAAAGAAGTTCTTTAAGGATGTTCGGGAATACTTTTGGAATGAACCTCTCCTCTTTAAGAGAGGTCCGGATGGCATCATTCGGCGATGTGTGCCGGAAGATGAGATGCAAAGTGTCATCCGCCATTGTCATTCACTACCATGTAGAGGACACGCTAGTTCAAACAAGAATAGCGCTAAGGTATTGCAATCTGGATTCTTTTGGCCTACTTTATTTAGAGATGTGCAAACCTTTGTTTCCTATTGCGATGCTTGTCAAAGAATAGGAAATATCTCTAGGAGGAATGAGATGCCTCTCAATAACATCAAAGAGGTGGAGATTTTCAATGTTTGGGCAGTTGACTTTATGGGACCGTTCCCATCATCTTGTGGAAACCAATACATACTCTTGGCGGTGGATTACGTTTCTAGATAGGTGGAAGCAATTGCCTCTCCCACCAATGATGCCATGGTGATGGTTAAGTTCTTTAACAAGACCATCTTCCCACGATTTGGGACACCAAGGACTATCATTAGTGATGGAGGTTCTCACTTCATCGCCCGGCGCTTTGAAGCTCTTCTAGCTAAGTATGGGGTTACTCACAAGGCCGCCACCCCTTATCACCCACAAACTAGTGGATAAGTTGAGATCTCAAACCGGGAGATCAAAGGAATCCTAGAGAAGACGGTTTCAAGGACTAGGAAGGATTGGTCCTTGAAGCTTGATGATGCATTATGGGCGTACCGGACTGCGTACAAGACTCCCATAGGAACCACACCATACAACCTTGTGTATGGGAAGTCTTGTCACTTACTAGTAGAGTTGGAGCACAATGCGTTTTGGGCTATCAAGTGGTTGAATTTCAGCATGAAGGAAGCGGGAGAGAAGCGTCTCTTGGACCTTAATGAGCTTGAAGAACTTCGCTTGAACGCCTATGAGAACGCCAAGATCTATAAGGAGAGAGCAAAGCGTTGGCATGATAAGCATATCAATCCAAAGGACTTCAAAGAAGGAGATCAAGTTCTCCTCTTCAATTCAAGGCTTCGTCTCTTTCCAGGTAAGCTTAAATCTCGTTGGATCGGACCTTTTCTAATCAAACGTATTTTCCCCCATGGTGCAGTTGAAGTATGGGGTGAAGCGGGCGGAAGCTTTAAGGTGAACGGTCAACGACTCAAGAAGTATACGCCGGAACTCCAAGCTGAAGAGTTCGCGCCCACCGCACTCGAATAAGTGCGAATTTGGTCTAGCTACGGACCTTAAACAAAGCGCTTCTTGGGAGGCAACCCAAGGTATTGCATTTACGTTTTTTTGTTTTCGATTCATAGTTTAGCTTAGTTTAGACGTTTTTGCTTTGTTTTGCCTTCGATTCCTTCCGGTATGTTCGTGTTTTTGGATGTAGGAACAGTGGAAAAGGAAAGGGGAAGAGAAAGTTTGAAGAAAAAGTGACGAAACTTGGACTTTGGAGCATTACAGAGAGTTCCACGGCCTAAACCACGGCCGTGACAGCTACAGTGGCCGTAATTTCCAAAAGCCTTTGAAAAATCACCAAAATCACGGTTCCGTACAATTCCACGGCCGTGGAACCCCCCGATAGACCGTGGTTTTCAAAAATTTTGCCGGCCACTATATAAACCACGTTCTTCACAAAACACATCTCACAAACCCAATTCCACGCCCTATTTCGCCGAAATCACGCCCCTCACCTCAATTCTTCGTTCGTTAATCGTTTTCAACGATTCTTCGACCCAAACTGAAGAAAATCCAACCACCAATGAGATCCAAGCAACAATTCGAGCGGCAATTCACCAAGGAAAGCAGAATTCGGATTTTAAAATCCAAAACCTAGGTTTTTTTCACTCTTCTCTATCTTTGTCGATTCGGATCTACATTTGCTAGAATTTTTAGGAATAACTGATTGGAATTGGAAGAGAATTAGTATAGGACTGCTGCTGTGGAATTTGGTGATTGATTGTTGAGATTTGTGAAATTTTGATAGAAACCACGGTTCCTGGACGTTCCACGGCCGTGGAAATTGAAGAACAAACCGTGGTTTTCAACAAACAATGGATTTTGTGAGGAGAGTGTCCGGGAGAAATAAGGACAAGAACAAAGAGAAGGATAAGAATAAAAAGAGGAAGGGCAACCCTTTTTCCTCTTCATCCTCTAGAGCACCACCACCTTCATCCTCTTCACCTCCATCATCACCTTCATCACCATCACCTCCTAACCCTAGGGTCCCCACCATTCACGAGGATCATCTCGACGCCTTAGAGAGGATCCATAAGAGGGTTGTTATAGGACCTAGGTACCTACTGTTGGAGGATTTAGCTCCTCTACATGTGATAGATGACCTTACTTGGCTCTTAGATAGAGCCGGTCTTATCGTCTTTTCGGCTATCCGAGAAGACGCTTACGAGGAGATTACTAGAGAGGTTGTGACGTCTTTTGAGCACAGCCATGTTGATAGGACAGTTTCTTTCCGTTTGATGGAAAGAAACTATAATTTCTCCATCCGGGAGTTTGGAACCTTCTTTGGGATCCAAGAGACCTTCAATGGTCGTTTCCCCAGCGGCGTTTACGCCAAGGATTTTTGGGAGGAGGTAGCCATGATCTATGCCAGCGAGGACCACTGGAAACCAGCTGATACCAAGGCTAAGTTGATGTATCACTTAGCCTTGAAGATTGCTCACCGGGTACTTTCTGAGTGTCTCTTCCCTAGGACGGAGACACCTCAGAAGATCAAGACGGATGAGCTCTTTCTTCTCTACTCCATGCTATATGGACGACCTGCTAACTGCGCCACCCTCTTAGCTGCTACCATGAGCAAGCTAAAGAACAAGAGGGCTGGCAACATTGGATATGGTGGGATAGTCACCCACCTTGCTAGGGTATTAGGAGTAGATTTCTCCACCTGCACACGCATTCCTGCTGTACCCCTAGGACTCCAGGCCTTTATGACTAGAGGTCTCATCTTCCCCACCCATAGAGGTCCACCTTACACAGCTATGCCATGGGAGAGCAGGACGGGGAGGGGCATTGAGTGGCTCCCAGAGTATTCCATTATGGCTGGACGCCATAACTGGAAGGAGACGTTTGCTGCTATGCATGCGAACAGGATTACAGCCCCTCCATATGTTCCACCACCACCTGTAGTTGAGGAGGAGGAGATGAGAGACCAGTATGAGGGAGGAGGAGGAGGAGCTGAGCAGGATTTTGGCACGTTTCCGGATCAGCCAGACATAGCTCCTGACATGCCTAGACGTTCTCCACGTCCCGCCAAAGCTTCAGGATCATCTTCTCGCCGCGCCAGCGTGAGCGAGAGACCCACTTGGATGGAGACCCCTCCTGCATGGTATGGAGCTCCACCACCATGGTCTGCACAGGCACCACCAGCACCAGCACTGATAACACGATTTATGACTTAGGTTTAGGTAATCATTTAGATAGTTTTCTCACTCATTCATGCATGGTCTAGCACTAGTTCACGACGTTTGCATTCAATTCACGTATTTTGTCGAGATAGACGTCTACACGGACTTTTGCACGCTTTGTAGGTATTTTGGGAGATTTACGAGCTTAATCGATACATTCGAGGATCATTCCTCGAGATGATACACTTCCGGACTCGTTAAGGAGCAAGCTAGGAGCAAAGGAAACCACATAGGACCTAGTTGGTGCATGCCTTGCACCAACTCATGGTCCAATGGTTCAAGAGAAGCCTCTGGAGCAAACCACGGTCAGGGACCAGACCACGGCCGTGGATGTGCCCGTGGAATCTGCCAGGACCACGCTGACACGTGTCCCACGATCTCTTTGATGACTCTTGCTCCTAGTGGGTATTTAAAGAATCTTGCAGGCTGTAATTGAGATATCTCTTCCCCCTTTTTTGACCTATCTTCTTCCCCAAAACACTTCTCCATTGTTGCCTCTCTTCCAAGCACCCATTGTGGGTGTTCTTGGAAGAGATTAGTGTAGATTCTTGTTTTAGAGTGAGATTAGAGTGGTTTTGAGAGAGGAGTCCATTGTTGACAACTTGGATTAGCTCTTGGAGCCTTGTAAGATTTGGTAATCTCTATTCTAAGCCTTTAATGTCTTTTCTTGGGATTGTTCTTCATTATTTAACCATGACTTGCAAGCATACTTTAATTGTGAAGTTTGATTTTGAGATGTATGTTGTTGGCTGAATAGATGTGATTCTAGGGTGAAGGAGTGATGTTTATGCTTTGGACTATGATTGTATGGCTTCCATGTTAGCTTAGGATCGATTTGTGTTCAAAATCCCAACTCGGAGCCAAACCACGGCCTGTTCTTCATGCTTCCACGGCCGTGGTCTGCATGATCCATCCATGTTTTGCTCTGTTGTTCTTGAATTGATTGAATCTGAATGTTTGGATGTAGATGTGTTGAAATCCTAGTGTTTGTTTAGTTAAATCTAACTTAGGTAGACCTATTGTTAGCAACCTAATTGAGGAATGAGACCTACCCGGTGAATTCCCCTCTTAGATACCTAAGATGATGAACTCTAGGTAGTAGTGAGCCTCACAAGCCGCTATTGGATTGAGTGTGCTAGGATAGTTGCCTAAGACTTGCCTTTTCCGAGACTTACCCGGTAAGGAGGGGTTTGACCCTTAGGTAGTGACCGGTTTGTGTAGAATTCCATCCCTTAGGCTCTTTGAGACTTACCCGGTGATGAGACCTTAGGAACGGACTAGTGGAGCATGAGACTTACCCGGTAATTGCTCCCATTTGAAAAACACCCAACTCCGAACAACCTCAACCTTCCTTTGACCTTTAGAAACATGAGTCCAATGTCATAATCGGAATTCCTAATCTCCTAGAATCCATTTCCTTACCTCTTATCTCTCATCTTGTGTTTGTGCTTTGAGATTCTTGTTTGCGTTGATATATTTGTGATCCTTGTTTGATCACCGAAAACCATCCAAAAACATTGTGTTTTGCTTTTCCTTTATTTCTCACCTCATCTTAGTTTAGATTTACACTATCTTTGATCATTGAATGACTTGATTTCACCTCAGTCCTTGTGTTCGACCTCGGAATACTTTCCTTTCTACAAAACGACCCGTACACTGCGGGTTTCGCTAGGTAGTTTAGGATTTTAGTTCGAGTTTATAAATGTAAAGCTTTTTGTGCTATTTCCTAGCGTGACAAGTTTTTGGCGCCGTTGCCGGGGACTAGGTTAAGATAAAGTCATTTACTTTTGATTGTTTTTAGTGTTTATCTTTCTTGTTGCTTTTGATCTTGTGTTTTTTTTGTCTTTGCCTTTTCATGTTTGCCATGGACGGATTGAACTTCCAAGACGACCTTGACAACATGGAGTATGAGGAGTGGACGGAGACCCAAGGTCTAGGACCTCTCCATGATGAGTTTGAGTATTGGGAGGAGTTTAATGCCTATCATGAGTCCCATAATCAAGCTCACATGACTATATTACCTCATGAGGAACCTCACCAACAACCTCACAATGATAGGGTAGAATCAATGCTAGAAGCAATGTTGAGGAAGATGGATGATCTAGAAAGCAACCTTGCTTCCATTTCGAGTTCCAACATGAAGCTCGAAGCGGATGTATCTCAACAAGAGGAGGTTCACCATGAGGAGATCCAAGGATTGCCCGAATCAACCATGATCATTAAGGAACTTCAAGGAGAGTTGGATGAAGCTTGGGAGCAAGTGAGGCTAAGGGATTTGGCCCTGAAGGATGAAAGAAGATTGAATTTCGAGAGGGAAGAACAAATGAGGAAGGAGATTGAAGAGATTAGGAATGCTCTTATGCTAGGAGATCCTACCATCCTTCAAGATCTACCTCCACCTCCTTCACCTTTGGAGGAGTGCAATGAAGTACTCTCACCCCCGGACATCCTTGCCAACAACCCCGGAACCACACTTGAAGAGCTCACTTGGAACGAAGACAACAGAGAGAACCACGGCCGTGGAGGACAAACCACGCCCGTGGAAGGTTCTGTCCTAGACAATCCTAAGCCAATTTCAGCCCTTTCCAACCCTTTCTTACTTGCTCGGAGTACACACGAAGATCGGAGCCCCTTTCCTAAGGATTCTCCATTATTGAATGAAGAAAGCAAGCATGATGGATCCATGATGTTCATGAAGCACTTCAATGAGGGATTCTTACCAAGAATCGGCTTTCTTCGGATCATAGAGGATGAGGATGACAAGCATTTCACCGGTGTGAACGCGGAGTATAAATTGCCTAAGTATGGGGTGGCATCTATGGTTGCAACTCCATACTATCATCAAGGAAGCGGAGATGAAGGAGTCTACTACTCACCGGTAAAGAGAGAACCTAAAGCTTATTTGGGCATCAAGTGGCCCTTGCTTGTCATCATGGATTCCGGAAAGAGATGGTTGCTTGGACTCCTCAAGCAAACCATGGTATTCGAGGTGGATTGACATATCCACGGAGTTTGGTCAAGCTAATGACCTAAAAGAAGCGCTTAATGGGAGGCAACCCATTGGTACAATTCTTTCCCTTTTCTCTTTCGTTTTTGATTTTCTTTTTGCTTTTGTGTGTTTTTGTGTTTTGTGTTTGTGTGGAAGATCTTAGGTAATAAGGAAGCCTTGCAAGTTGATGATGATGATTCCGTTTTCAACCATGGGTGGAGCGGACGTGAGACTTGGACGGCTTGAGGTGTCTTTGTTGGATGGAAGAGCTCCCATCTCACATACACCTTGGCGCGGGTCTCGACGCCGGAATGACTATGAAGAGCTCTCTACCATGCTTGATCGATCATCCACTACCATTCCACACGAGTTAACCCAAATACCGGAAACGCCACATTTTTACATTGTGAGAACCTTCTTTCACTCTTCTTTACTTTATTTACACATTGGGACAATGTGTTTCTAAGTATGGGGTGGGGTTTGCATGATCTTTTGCATGATTAACATCTAGGATAGTTTCGTTTTAGTTGTCACACATTTCTTTTCATGTCTTGCATTGTTCATATACATTTCAAAATCTCAAAAATTCGAAAAATTTTCAAAATTTTTGTGCTTTCTAGGTTTGGATATGACCCTAATGATGAATCTTGTCTTGTGAATTGGCTATGGATGGCCTTGTGTGTTTAATGAATCTATGCATATATGGACTTGATGTACTTCTCTTGAATCCCATGTATGGATTGTGATTATGATGTTTGCCTTGATTGGATTGAGGATTGAAAGTCGAAATTACATGCTAGTTCTTGCACATCATCTAGGAATGATTAAGGCAATTCATCTTTTTCTACTTCTCATCTTGATCATAATGTTTGAGCACCTCAATTAATATAAATTTAACCTCTTTTGACCCATCCGGGAATAGGAGCATGTTAGTGTGTTGATGTGTGTGAAAAGCAAGTGTGGGGTGGTGAAGTTGATATTATGAATGTTGTGAATGAAGTTGTTGAAAATGCGTTGTAAAAGTGTAGACAAAATATAGGTTTGGGGACGTTGGTTTAAATGACAAGTAACTCGGCACCATTCACATAATCGGGTGTTTCTGCCTTGCCAAAGTCAAATAAACCAATAGTCCTAACGAGCTTTGGTATGTGTGCCCGGTGTGGATGCACCTCGAAAAATAGAAAAAGCCCGAGGACGGCTAATCACCAAGGTTTCGGCTTTTGTACACCAATGCCATTGTCTCAAAAATAAGTGAAAAAGAAAAGAAAAGAAGGAGAAAAATACACTTTGGTGGATGAAGTATAAATGTAAAAGTAGTGGTTGTTTAGTTCCTTTCCCGGATTTGCACCACATGGCCTTAGAAAATTCCCACCTTATCATCACATTTCTTGGCCTCTTCTTTCCTAAGTCCTTAAGACCTATTTGCTTATGTGTATGACTTAGTGATCTAGATTGGACATTCTCATGATCATCTTAACTTCATCATTCTTACCTTTCATGCATGCTTTCGAGTTAAGTATCATTGTCTTTCCGTGCCTTCATTCATTTAATACATGATTGCTTGCCCATTGCCATGAAACATCACTATGAAGGTGATCCATCTTTAGAAGCACAATTTCCAAAAATATTTTCACTTTTTCTGCATGCATAAATCATGTCATCTCTTAGTCTATAGTTGAGCATTTGCTCGGGGACGAGCAAACCTTAAGTATGGGGTATTTTTGATAACACGATTTATGACTTAGGTTTAGGTAATCATTTAGATAGTTTTCTCACTCATTCATGCATGGTCTAGCACTAGTTCACGACGTTTGCATTCAATTCACGTATTTTGTCGAGATAGACGTCTACACGGACTTTTGCATGCTTTGTAGGTATTTTGGGAGATTTACGAGCTTAATCGATACATTCGAGGATCATTCCTCGAGATGACACACTTCCGGACTCGTTAAAGAGCAAGCTAGGAGCAAAGGAAACCACACAGGACCTAGTTGGTGCATGCCTTGCACCAACTCATGGTCCAATGGTTCAAGAGAAGCCTCTGGAGCAAACCACAGTCAGGGACCAGACCACGGCCGTGGATGTGCCCGTGGAATCTGCCAGGACCACGCTGACACGTGTCCCACGATCTCTTTGATGACTCTTGCTCCTAGTGGGTATTTAAAGAATCTTGCAGGCTGTAATTGAGATATCTCTTCCCCCCTTTTTTGACCTATCTTCTTCCCCAAAACACTTCTCCATTATTGTCTCTCTTCCAAGCACCCATTGTGGGTGTTCTTGGAAGAGATTAGTGTAGATTCTTGTTTTAGAGTGAGATTAGAGTGATTTTGAGAGAGGAGTCCATTGTTGACAACTTGGATTAGCTCTTGGAGCCTTGTAAGATTTGGTAATCTCTATTCTAAGCCTTTAATGTCTTTTCTTGGGATTGTTCTTCATTATTTAACCATGACTTGCAAGCATGCTTTAATTGTGAAGTTTGATTTTGAGATGTATGTTGTTGGCTGAATAGATGTGATTCTAGGGTGAAGGAGTGATGTTTATGCTTTGGACTATGATTGTATGGCTTCCATGTTAGCTTAGGATCGATTTGTATTCGAAATCCCAACTCGGAGCCAAACCACGGCCTGTTCTTCATGCTTCCACGGCCGTGGTCTGCATGATCCACCCGTGTTTTGCTCTGTTTTTCTTGAATTGATTGAATCTGAATGTTTGGATGTAGATGTGTTGAAATCCTAGTGTTTGTTGAGTTAAATCTAACTTAGGTAGACCTATTGTCAGCAACCTAATTGAGGAATGAGACCTACCCGGTGAATTCCCCTCTTAGATACCTAAGATGATGAACTCTAGGTAGTAGTGAGCCTCACAAGCCACTATTGGATTGAGTGTGCTAGGATAGTTGCCTAAGACTTCCCTTTTCCGAGACTTACCCGGTAAGGAGGGGTTTGACCCTTAGGTGGTGACCGGTTTGTGTAGAATTCCATCCCTTAGGCTCTTTGAGACTTACTAGGTGATGAGACCTTAGGAACGGACTAGTGGAGCATGAGACTTACCCGGTAATTGCTCCCATTTGAAAAACACCCAACTCCGAACAACCTCAACCTTCCTTTGACCTTTAGAAACATGAGTCCAATGTCATAATCGGAATTCCTAATCTCCTAGAATCCATTTCCTTACCTCTTATCTCTCATCTTGTGTTTGTGCTTTGAGATTCTTGTTTGCGTTGATATATTTGTGATCCTTGTTTGATCACCGAAAACCATTCAAAAACATTGTGTTTTGCTTTTCCTTTATTTCTCACCTCATCTTAGTTTAGATTTACACTATCTTTGATCATTGAATGACTTGATTTCACCTCAGTCCTTGTGTTCGACCTCAGAATACTTTCCTTTTTACAAAACGACCCGTACACTACGGGTTTCGCTAGGTAGTTTAGGATTTTAGTTCGAGTTTATAAATGTAAAGCTTTTTGTGCTATTTCCTAGCGTGACAAGCACCAGCACCGTCAGATGCACCGGGGTGGTATAGCCAGCCTCCAAGTTGGTATGAGCAGATGCCAGAGTGGGCTACCAGCCTTTCTGATAGGGTGGGAGCTTTGGAGATCCGAGCTGACGCTAGAGATGGACGTATGGATGACCTTGACCATATGATGAGAGACGTTTACCGCCAGCAGTTCGGGCGGTACTATGACCCTAGCTTCTCTCCATTCCCGCTTCCACCGCAGTGACGACCTTGAGGACCGACAGTTTAGCCGCTCCACCGCAATTTTGTGAGTTCTTTTTCTTTCTTTCTTTTCTTCTTTTTCTTTTATTTAAACATT
Organism: Fagopyrum homotropicum; assembly: GCA_033239125.1. Lineage (NCBI taxonomy): Eukaryota > Viridiplantae > Streptophyta > Magnoliopsida > Caryophyllales > Polygonaceae > Fagopyrum > Fagopyrum homotropicum. Next base: position 64,395,347 of record BSWB01000003.1, on the reverse strand, counting down.
AGGGACAATGTTTGTTCCAAGTATGGGGTGGGGTGTGACTAAAAGTTTGTAATAACTCTTACTCACTTTGATTGCTTCTATTGAGACTATCTTGCATGTTTCATTATATTGTTACACGTTTCATTATTGTATTGCATGAAAAAGAGTTTGAAAAACCCATAAAAATTGAAAAATTTTGAAAATTTTGTGCTTCTAAGGATAAAGATGATTTGTATGATAATACCACTTGTGAATTGAGTTTGATGACAATTGCATGCTTAAACGAATAGTGAATTGAAAAGAAATTGAATGAATTGATTATACCTCTTTTGCAAATTTCATAATGTGATGAATGTTACTTAAATCATGTTGAGAGATTAAGGTTGAAATCACACTATAAGTTCTTATACTTCTTGTTGAGATGATTAAGGCAATTCGATTTTCTTTCTTCTTTCTTTGATCATTTAGCCCCTCATTGAAATATTGACCTCCTTTACCTATCCGGGAATTTGGAGGAGTTGAATGAAAAAGGCATGTTTGATGTGGGAGGGCCATGAAAGCAATACTTTGCATTCAAAGGAATAAAAAGAAATTATAGGTTTGGGGAAGTCAATCATGACGATGAGTAACTCGGCACCATTCACATAGCCGGGTGTTTGTGTCTTGCCAAAGTTGGATTGAGCGATATTCCTAGCGGATTATGGTATGTGCGCTAAGGGTTTGAGGCATCTCATAAAAATTGAGAAACGTCAATCTCCTAGGCTTCGATTTTTGTGCACCTCTATCCATAACTCCAAAAGTAAAGTCGAAAAATGAAAAGAAGAGAGCGAAGCTCTAAGTTGAAAGTGCTGCGGAAACCACAAGAGAAGAAGAAAAGAGTAGTTATCCACTTTCCCGGATTCATGCACCACATTCCTTAAAGTTTTCCTTCCCTTTCCACATTCTAGACCTTGTTTGAAAGTCCTTAAGATCAAAAGAATGTTATATGACTTGGTGATCTAAATTGAAGTTTCTTATGATTGATTTTGATAATGTTTGAAGGTTATGATGTTTACATGGAAGTTTGATTAATTCATGAGCTTTCTTTACTCTTTACTCTTTGATTAAGTATATGAAAGTCTTATAAAGGAATGAAGCAAGATTTGAGAATGATCTATTGATTAGAAGGCACATTCATCCAAAAGAAGTTTTGCTTTGAGAAGGTACACATATTTCATCCTAACTTGTGTTTTAAAGCTTTTGAAAGACCTTACTTAGGGACAAGCAAGTGGAAAGTATGGGGTTATTTGTTAGCATGAAATATTGTGATATTTTAGGCACGTTTTCTAAGTGTATTTCATCCATATTGATAGTCATTGATTAAGCATTGATGCATTTGTGAGCTAGTTTGTCTATAATGTCGATATAGAGATCTACACAAGCTTTATGTTGATTGTAGGCAATTAAGAGCTATTTCCGAACGGATTGTGCGAGAATGGAGTTTGATTTAGTATGTCCAAGGATTGAGGACATCTCTAGGAGCTAAGGAAGGTGCTAACTTGAAGAATATGCACGAGGAAAGGAAGAATTACGGTTTACCCCTAAACCACGCTCTAAAATACGGCCGTACTACATTCCACGTTCAAGTCCACGGCCGTGGAACCTTGGCAAGGGAAGCGTGGTTCATTTCAGCAACTTCTACGGCCGTGGAAAGATTGAAACAAACCGTGACAATTTCCACGCTCTAAATTACGGTCGTGGAACCCTTCCACGACCGTGATCTTGGCGATCTTTTTCGCCACACTTTAAGCCACGATCTCCTACGCAGTTGGGCCGGGCCAATATTTTATCTTACACTATAAAAGGACAGACGAAGAGAGATTCCGTCACCTTCGCTTACGCTTAGAAGCACTTCCGCTTACACTTGGATTTGCCCTAATTTCGCATTTTGGCGGAGATTGTGATTGAGAGAATTGTGCTTTGCTAGTGAGATTTCCGGATTAACGGAAGATTGAAGATTCGGAAGATTGTTCGCAAGAAGATTTCGCTTCTTGCTTAGGTTTGATTTAGAAGACGGATTGACATCCCGTTCTTCGTTCTTATCTAAGATTGTGATTGTTTGCATTATTCCAAATCAATTGACGTTATTGTTCTTGATTTGTGGATTTGAGATTAGTTTGGAGTTTATTAAAGGTTTTCGGAAGTTTTCATCTTTCATTCTCTTAAATCTTGAATTTGATATCAATATGACTGTTGTTGGCTAAAACCCTTTAACAATTCTAAGGTGAAGGGTTGATAGTTGTGGCTTAGATAATGATAGATCGATCGTAAACAGATTGGACCCTGAGAGTTAGAGAGAATCGCCGACGAACCTAATCCACGGTCTGTTCTTGAGTTTCCACGGCCGTGGAACTCAAGAACTATCCGTAATTTTATGTTAGTTTACGAACTTGCTTTTACTTTAATCCAAAGTTAAAGATTTGCTTTAACTTAGTCTTGGCTTGCCTTTTCTAGGTGGTAGTGAAGCCTCAACAACCTCTACCTCGATTGTGAGTGTCACAACCTTAATCGGTTTAGTTAGTCTTGATCCTTGGATTATAAGTTTGGGTGTTTGACGTTAATTCTTGCCTTTAGAACCTTTCTATACTGAAGCCTCAACAACCTTTATAGAGAGTGTCTTTTAGGTGGGTCATATAGGGTTTTTGGAACTTCACCGTACGATTACCTTACTTTCGTATACCTTTGCATATCTCAACTCTGTCCTTATATCTTTAGTATATCTTGAATCAATTGCCACAGGTGAATTCCTGGATCTTTAGGATTGTTGTTTTCCCAATAATTTGAAAAGCTTCATACATTTACTTGCTTGATAATCTATAAATGGATTTAACCCCCCAAATCCCTGTGTTCGATACTCTGGAACTCTTGCTCAACTATATCGATCCGTACACTGCGGGTTCGCTTGCTTGATTTCTAGTTTTATATTTAAAGCTTATTTGCACGCACGCTAAGTGGCGAACAATCGTCCTCCATTAGTATTCTATGCATGCAGAAAGAGGGCTTTATACCAATAAGATCATCAATAGTATAACCTAAAGCCTTTTGATGCTTTCTCAGGACATGCATTAGTTTAGATAATTCAGTTTCGGAAAGGGAAGCACTAACAATGACGGGATAAGTAGAATCTGATCCAAGAAAAGCATACCTCAAGTGATTTGGGAGTTGTTTAAGTTCCACAACTTGGGGTGCTTTTTGAGGGGGATCTTTGCTTCCTCCTTCCAGTAGAGTAGATTCAGATCGAGGAACTGGACTTTCAAAAGTCTCAGTTTACATCATCTCGTTTGCGATCTCGGTCGAGGTGTAGAGTGGGTGACCGAGATGTTCTTCAGTCAAGAACACCTCGCTTGGTCCAGAAAGTGCCTCGGTCGAGGTACTGCAACTGGGACCGAAATTGGAGATCTTCTTCTCCTGGATTAGTCTTTCAAATTTGGCTCTTGGATCTTCTTCCAGTGCTTTTAAGCTCCGTATATCTGCATCACAAGAAGCATCTATACCTTCCTCTATTAAGCTAAAGCTAATAACTTTTTCAAGTGGATCGTTAATAAGGATAGAGCTCACCAATTCTCTTGATTCTTCTTCATCATAGATGTTGAAGATATTATCTTTCAGCTGCTCTCCCTTCATTGCAGCAAGCAATGCAAACTCCACTTCATCTCCGCCAATGTTGAACTTCAACTTGGCGTTCTTACAATCCACATTGCAATCCGAAGTTGCCAGAAATGGTCTCCCGAGAATGATAGGGACGGGATAATTTGCGGGAATATCAAGAACTACAAAGTCTATAGGTAAATAGAAGTTACCTAACTTAACCGGAACGTCTTCCAAAATACCCACGGGGTGGGTAATGGAGCGATCCGCCATGTACAACCGTATCTTCACCAGCTTGGGCTCTCCAAGGCCGATCTTCACGCATAGTTCCAGCGGGATGATGCTCATGCTGACTCCTAGATTACACAAGGTTTCGCAATTCACATCCCCAACTTGAATGGGAATGCAAAATGAGCCGGGATCCCTTAACTTAGGTGACATCTTCTCCTTCATGATTTGAATAAGTTCCGAGGATTTAGATGTCATCCTTACTTGCCAAAGTCTTCCAACTTCCTCTTCCTTGATAGAATTTCTTTCAAGAATTTCCCATAGGCGGGCATCCCTAGAATAACATCAAGGAAAAGGATGTTAATGTGTAGTTTATTCATCAAGTCAAGGAACTTACCAAAGTGCTTGTCTAGATGTGCTCTAGCCCTTGACTGGGGGAATGGAAGTGGTGGTTTATATGCAGGAGGTGAGACATAAACTTCAGATTTCTCCTCCGCTTTCTGAGGCTCCACCTCGGTTGGTACCTCGGCCGAAGTGTTCTTCGACTGTACCTGGACCGAGATGTTCTTCGTCTGTACTGGCATCGACCGAGGCACTGGATATGCAGTTTTTAGTCCACTTCTCGTCGTTATTGCCATGATTTGTCCTTTGGGGTTGCTTTCTGTCCTTGCTGGAAGCTTCCCTGGATCTCTTGGCGCTTCATTCGCCTTGTTAGAATTGTTGTTCTAAAGCCTTTTGTGCCTTTGAAAATGAAGTCATGGATGTCTCCATCGAGTTTAGTTTGATCAAGATGGCCTCCAATACTGCATCTTTCTTTTCTGGTTGGGACGAACTTGATCCTTGTTCCTGACTCTTCAACGGAGTAGAAGAAGAAGAAGAAGAAGAGAGGAAAGGATTAGAAGAATTGTTTGAATTTGAGTTAGAGTAAGAGTTACCCGATTTTTGATTGTTGGATCTCCAATTGTTGCTGTTGGATCCTCTATTGTTATTGTAGTTGTTGTTTCGGGAACCTTGATTGTTGTTCCTTGACCCTTGATATCCTCCCTCTTCCTTTTGGGTTTGAGCAACCAAAAAGTCTTTCAGTTGCTTCAAATCATTCTTCAAAGAGGTGAGTTGATCGTTGTTTAATGGAGCTTCTTGGAAGTTGACTCTTTTAACTCCACCTTCAGCTCCTTGGTGAGAGTATTTCTCCATGTGCAAAGCTTGCTTCTCTATGAACTCCCAAGCTTCGTCAATCGGCATGTCCATGAACGTGCCGGCGGATAGTAGTTGAAGGTTGAACTGGGTGTTTTCGTCCAGTCCCTTGAAGTAAATCTCCAAAAACTCTATCTTTGGAATCCCATGATGTGGGCAATCCAAAAGGATGTCTTTAAATCTCTCCCATGACTTGTACAAACTCTCCTTGTCCTTCATGATGAATGCATTGATTTTCCTTCTCATTTCAGCGGTCTTGGAGGGGGGAAAGAATTTAGTTAAGAACTCCGTCGTGGAAAGAGCTTGCGGTCGAAGTTCATAATCATGGTCCGCTGGATCACCTAGGTTGACTCCTGGACGCCTCATTTGCTGGTTGGGGTCCATCCTCTGCCCTAGGGTCTGTGGAATACCTACAAAAAGAGCATCTCGGACTGGCATCTGAGGTGGAAGTATCTCGGCCGGGGCAACTGAAGCTGGGTCCTGCCTCGGTCGAGGAGCTGGATCTGGTCGAGGTAGATATTGGTCCCGTAAAGTTGCCATATATGCTTCGATCGCTTCCGTCCTTGCGTGAGTTTAGTTTCTTCCTTTTTGAGTCGTAGTTCTTCTTTACTGAGGCGTAGTTGTTCCAATGCCTCCTTCAATTCGGCCTCAAGATCGCGATTCTCTTGATTGGCCATCTTAGCTTCTTTCTAGCGTCTTTTGTATATCTTTTCTGGTTCGGGATCGTAAGGAACGATTTCCTTCCCATCGCGGGTTCTTCGCATAAACAAGAAAAAGAACTTGCGAACGTCACTCAAGTAGAGTGGTTAGTAGTAACAGGGGCAAGTGCCTCGCAAGACTACCGCAACCGGCTCGGTCTAGACCAAGTCCTGGCAACGGCGCCAAAAACTTGTTCGCTCCAAATGGTGTGTGCAAGCTTTAAATTTATAACCCAAGATATATGCTCAAAACAAGGATGCGAACCCGCAGTGTACGGGTCAATCGTAGTAAAAGCAAGAATTCCGGGGTGTCGATCTCAGGGACTTAGGTGAAACAAAACCAATATAGGTAGTCAATATTGCAACTAACCACAAAAGCAATTAAAGCAATCAAAGATGATAAAAAGTCAATTAAAGGATTATGCAATTCTAGGAATTAAAGCATCTAGTTGTGGTTCCAACTCAAGATCTAAATATAAGCGGACAAAGCTGAAATTTTGCAAAGGGAAGGTGTTTCTAAAGTGGAATATATCACCGGGTAAGTCTCACTACTCACTAACTCCAAACCTAAAGAACCTATTACCGGGTAAGACTCAAGGTACTAAGGAAATGAACTATAATGTCAAACTAACACGCCAACTAAGGGAATAGAATCAACCTTTACCGGGTAAGTCTCAAGCTAACTCACAAAGATGGGATGAAGGCACACTCAAACCCCAATAAAGGATAAACCTTTATTACCTACACTTATGATCTTAAGTAAACAAACAAAGGAATCACCGGGTAAGTCTCATCCTAGGCTTGCATTGAACCAAGAAAGGTGTAATAAGAATAGGATTTGGCAAACTCTAACACTTAACTCTCAGTTTCGGATCAGAAAGGGTCATCTCGGTCAGTCAAGTTCCACCCCGGCCGAGATGTTCTAGGGTTAAGGATAAAGACTTGAAATTTCAGGGTCCTACTGGAATTTAAGATTATTCTATCATCGTCTTTCCCATAACTTTCAGCCAATCACCCTAGAATCACACAAAGAAGTTAGCCACTCATCATCATGAAAGCAATAATCAAATATATGGGAAGAAAGTGAATATTTGAACACAAGAACCTTAAGAACAAGGCTTCAATAACTGAATCAAATATCACAAATATAAGCATTCCTTTGGATAACAAATCCAACAAGACAAATCAACAAGAAGGGAATCTAAGAAAGTCTTACAAATCCCCTTTAAAAGCTATAACAAGCTATCAATCCTTCCTAGATTGATCTTCAATCTTCCTTCCTTCCTTCAACCACTATAATGATAGCGGGATTTTCGGTGATACGCCGATGCTGAATTGTGGAAAATCAAGCCCTTTTTATAGGAAAACTATCTTCCAAAGATAAAATATCTTAAAAAGATATTTTCCTAATAAAAAAATATCCATATCTCTAAAATAGATCTCTAAAATATATGATCTTCCTTCCAGAAATCCAGCCTAAAAATATAAGATCTCTCCTTCCAAAAATAAAAGATCTCAGCCAAATAAAATATATCTCGCCGCGTCCAGGGTGTTCGCCTCGGTAGGGGCGCTCCTCAAGATCACCTCGGTCGAGATGGTACTGTAGCTGACCGAGGTGACTCTCAGCTGAAAGTGAAATCTCTCAAATCTGGTCCAGAGTAAATCTTCTTTATAAATTCCATGCTTCCTGGATTCCTTTTTAAACTCCATAATGTAGCTCCAATGACTCCTTTGCTCTTTAGCTCCATTTCGGTCCAAAATGTGCCATTTTACCTACGATTACAACGAAATTTGGTGTAGACCTTGATTCCCGTAAAGGTAGATGAAACGACTATATAATCACATAATATACATTCAAACATGCAGATTATTGAAGATAAAACGTCTAAACAGGCCCCAAAATATAGACTATAATTCATGCTATCACTTATTGATGACGTTTGGTGTACTCTCACTACGAAAAGGAACGTACCGGTTATTTGAGGACGGTTTTGCAGAATCCGAGGGATAAAAGCCAGTGTGCTATGCTTCCTAAATGTGGATTGAGATGCCAAAAGTAACCTTCAAGGTCATGTTGTTCCGCCAGTAGGATCATGATTGATTTGACGAGGTGTAAGTATGAAGTCTTATGGATGATACTGATGAACATTAAGGGAATGTGTAGTTCTCGGCCCAACCGATTGCTACTAACGCTTTGAGGAAGGATTCTATGTGATTGTGTATCCAATTACGAGTCTTCTGAGGAAGACCACCATAAGTGTGTGGTTGAAGTAGTATGTCGGAGTTTTGAAGAGTAGAGGACGCATTTGAACTCTGCTTCTATTCGGTGATAATCAAAAGATTTTGGGAATCACGTGACTACGGTGCTGAGAACGTATGAGGAGAATTGCCCGACTCATGATTTTGAGTTAGTAGTGGTAGTTCAAGTGTCTAGATTTGAAGGCAATATTGGTGTGATATTTCATGTTAGATTCCCACCGATCATAAGAGTTTGAAGCATATTTTTATGCAACATAAGCTGAATAACCGCGAGCGTCGTTGACCGGAGTTGATCAAGGAGTTTGATCGTGAAGTTTGGTACCATTATGGCAAGTGGCAAGGAGAATGTGGTAACTGATACCTTGAACAAGAAGACGCCTCGAGAGAAGGCGGTTGTTGGAATTGTTGTACAACCTCGGTTGTAGAATGATCTAGCTTGGTTAGAGTTGGACCTACAACTGCTGATAAGGACGTTAGTTTGATGTTTTAGGGGTTCTACTTGATTTGTTGGATGAGGTCCAACAAAAGCAGGGGACTTGTCTGACCCTGAGGGAGTTTGATGGAAGGATGCCTCATGGCGAGATACCACAGTTCTTTAACGGAGCAGAAGGAGTATGAGGTGTCGCAACTGCGTCAGTATAACCACTTATGCAGAGTCGAGTGGAGAAGATTACAGTACACTCATAGTACACCTTCTTTAGTACATCCATGTACGAATAAGAGGTACCACGAAGTAGTAAAACAGGTTAGAGTGTTACCGACCTGGAGATGAGCTCATCCACTACCAGTGCTGTAGTGGAAGTGAGAGGACTTTTCTGTGGACTTGTGATGGGATTGAGACCCAGTAAGAGTTTTGGTATTATCCAGATTATTAGTAACAAATTTACGAAGGTGACACGTTCCATCTCTACAGAGAGACGTGACTAGTGAATGAAGTAACAAAGGAGTATACAAGACATATGGTGGGACTCCATAAGTGTACCGAGGACGATCGACTATGATTGTAGTAGACGGTTTACTTTGAGGTTTTGATAGCAGATTCAGACTGCTTGGGGAACGCGTCCATATATCATGATTGAGTTTTACCTCAGACAAACGGTCAGTCTGAGAGAACCCTCTAGACCGTAAAGGACATGTTGTGAGCTTGTTGGATGATTGGGAACAGGGACGATCGGTTTATCTCCCACTCGTTGAGTTCTTATACCACCACCGTTGGTATGCATCTACAGGGATGACCCCTATGAGGCGTGGTGTAGGCATATGTGTCATACACCTTTATGTTGGGAGGAGCCTAGCAGTACCAGTGGGATAGCGCCAGAACAGATTCAGGATGATATGGGCTCGAGTAACGCTGATCAGAGAGAGGATGTTGGCTGTACAGAGTCGCCAGAAGTTGTATGCAAATAGGAGGTGTCGACCTCTAGAGTTCAGGGTAGGAGATCATGTCTGGTTGAGAGTAACTCTAACTCGAGGCGTCAGACGTTATGGCATAAAGGGGAAGCTGAGTCTCCGATATGTCAGTCCTTTCGAGATACTAGATAGAGTTGGGAGAGTAGTGCACAGATTTGCTTTGCCACTGATGTTAGAGGGTGTTCACCCTATGTTTCATGTGTCTCAGTTGAGGAAGTACATACCACATCTGAGGCACATTGTGAGTCATGATGATCTAGTGGTTGAGCCGGACCACACTTTTGCAGAACAACCTTTTGCGGTTCTAGGAAGAGAGGTGTGAGACACCTGCATTCGAAGGATATTCCTATGATGAGGCTACACGGGAGACTGAGGATAGTATCCAGGGAACTATCCAGATTTTTACGCTGGGACAGATGCACCTGTAGGATCCACGATTAGATTTTCATTCTATCTTAGTGAGTGTATGTTATGCTATGTGCTTATGTGATATGCTGTGTTTTCGTGCTAGCTGTGACTTGTGCATATGATCTGTTAGATCTTGTTTGCTAGTACGAGATAGGTATAGCTAGAGATGGTTCTTTCCTCCATGCTACGGTGTATGTGTTAGGATTAGCAGGAGATGATTCTTTCCTCCATGCTATCTTTGATGGACATAGTGTGAGTGGAGACGGTTTCCTCCACATATTTGTGTTACGAGTACGATTGGCTAGAGACGGCTTTCCTCCATGCCTTGTGACGTGGTTAGTAGTTGGCTAGAGATGATTTTTACTCTATACCTTTGGATAGCGTTATGATCTTGTTGCTGGAGTTGGTGATTCCTCCATGCTGTGTTTTGAGGTTATAGAGTGTTATAGGTTGATACGTTTGAACGGAGATGTGATACCTCCGATAGAGAGAGTGTTTATACCTCGGCGTATGGGTCCGAGAGGATTTGGGAATTGTTCAAGTTTTGGGACGAAATTTTTTTAAGGGGTGTGTGATGTAATAGCTAGGATTTCTGAATTCTAATTAATGTTGATTAACTTAATCTGTGATAGTAATTGACATATAACTCGCGAAGATTGCGTAAGTGTTGAGTATAAGTCCCACCGTTATGTTCCTGGCGTAATTGTGGGCTTATGGTGAAATTTTCACTTTTTCCCCGGGTAATTATTTTTACCCTCCAATATTATTTGGTGTATTTGAGAGCCCCAATTAATCAAAATGCAGTTGAGAGAAATGATCAGGACATCGGACATGTCCTAGATATGAAATAACATGGAAGTCAAAACGGACAAAAGAGTCGCTATTTCGTTTCTTAACGGCTAAGAAAGACGGCTTAGGAATACACGTTTTCCGAGGCAATTGTGGAATATTTATCCTTACAATATTCAAGATCTATTATTCCAATTTCGAGAAGTTTGGAGAAGGGGGTTCAACCCGCCATTGGATCGATAAAAGGATAATTATCGACTTCGCTAAAGGATAATTATCGACTGCACTATAAATAACGGAAAATCGTTTATTAATTCATTTCCTTTCACGTTTCTTCGTAAAAGCTTTGATTTCTCTCAAACTTCAAACTCAGATCTACTCTCCGTTTCTAATCCGATTTCAATTCCGTTTGAGTTTTTGGATTCCTCTCTTCATATCGGTACCGAGTTTCTGCATTTCCGAGAAGATGAAGACCTGGTCGAGCATATATGTCACCAGGACAGTTCCGTCGCTCAAATTCCGGTGAATTTGATGTTGTACATGCGTAGCCTGCATCGTTGTGATTCCGAATCTTCTTTCAGATCGTCAATCGGGTTAGTAACGAATCAATTATGAATTTATTCGTTTTCCGTACTGCGATTTGGCCTAAATCGACCTTAGGCTTTTCAAAATGAATAATTAGAAATTCCATTATGATCATTATATTATTCTGGTGTTTATGGGTTGTTTGTTGATGAAATCTGATGATAGGTGGGTTTAGAAATGGCCTGCGGGCAAAACGTTATTCTGGTAAAATTTAATTAATTAATTAAAGGTTAATTAATTAAATTAGGATTAAATTTGAGATTGAGGAATAGTGATTAGATGCATGCTAGGTGTCAGAATGAGTTGAGGATCATGATGATGTTATGGATATCGGTTATGGCTTTAAGGATTAGTATGTGTACGAGTATGATGAGATGTTATGTTGAGGATATGCCTTAGGCATTTATGAATGTATTGAGGATCTGAGGTTTAGATTTGAGATATAGGTTGGTTGTGGTTAGTGAGACGAGTCTCCTAACCTTTGCAGTATGTGATTGTGTGTGCCTTGCTATTGCAGGCGTTGATTACTTCCCCAAGGGGAAGCTGTGACGTGGTACAGGTTACGAGTATATCAGGTAAGCCCATAGGACTTACTTAGCGTGCAGTTATGAATTGTATGATTGTGATGGTTGTGTGTGTTCATATGATTGTGCATTTATAACCTAAACCGGACTAGGATGACCATTCATTACATTTATTTGGCCCAAGTGTATTATAACGGACGGTAACCGCCGGTCTCCGCCTGCTGGTTAGGAGGAGGTGCCCTGAAGATGATCTCATAGGAGGGGACGAGTGAAGGTCACCCCATGCAAAACTCCTACGTTACGTTGGATGGGACGGGGTTCTTGAGGCTTCTCGTGTTACAAAAGAAGTTGAATTAGTAATGGAATAACGTAATGAGAGATAATAAATGAATGTGTGTGGCATTGCATGTTTGAGATGTTGATGTGTGGTTGTGCTATTACCTTCATGCTTTTCATTGCTGCGGCTAACGGTTTCATACCGTGTTGTAGTGTTCTACAGGTTAGGAATACTGCAGAGTGAGCCAGATGGTGTGACAAGCCGAGGACTTCTGTACATTAGGATGCGTGGGATGTGAGATCTTTTGTGGTTGTGGTTTATGTTGTTGTTTTGTACTCGGCTATGAGTTTGTAAACTCTTTTGATGTATCATACTCAGCTTTTATGTATTTGATTTTAATCTACATGTGCCTTGTTGTAAGATCCAGTGAACTTGTTGTCATGCTAGGGTCAGGATCCATTGTGAGATCCTAGCCCAATGTGACACTCCAAGTCCCGCGGATTTGGGGTGTTATAGGTGATTGCCGAATTCACAGTTTTTTGTAACTACGATTCTTCTTTCGTTAAGTTTTGCTTTAGTAGGAAGACCGTTTCTTGAGATTTTCCATATGAAGTTTTTAATTTTTGGTTGGGTGTCTAAATTCCATATCCATTCGCAAGAATAGTTAGGAAGCCAGCCAAATTCTTTCTCAATCATTTCTGAAGCTGATTTCGTGGAGAACCAACCATTTGAACTGCTTCTCCAGTATAATCTGTCTTGTATTTCGTTTGTTGGGATGATTGTTTCCATAATTTTTTTTCTAATTGCTGGGCTGATGATATTTTGTAGTTGATTTTCAATTTTGTTGGTATCCCATTCATTTGATTTAATGAAATGACTGACTTTAATATGTGAATTGATTAGATTGGTGTTTTGTACCAATTTTATTAGAGGGGTCGTTGTGATCCATTTATCTTGCCAAAAATTTTATTAGAGGGGTCGTTTTTATACGTCTTATTGAGTTCATTCAAATTATGTGTTGGTAGCATAAAGCCTTGCATCACAAAGGATGGTTTGGTTGCTAAGTTATGCTTTATAAGTATGTTTCTGCCTTCTTGTGAAAGGGAACTTGCTTTCCATTTACGGAGTTGTTGCTTAATTTTATTATTAATGTTGCTAAATGTCTCTTTATTGACTCTACCATTAACAATTGGGCAACCAAGGTAGTAATCAAGAGAGGTTGTGTGTTCCATATTAAGGATATTTTTAGGTCAGTGATGCAACTCATGGTCGTGTTTTTAGTAGTTTTGAATGTGGATTTGAGGTAGTTGATTTTTTGTCCAAAGATGGAGCAATATGTTTCCAGGATTTCTTTCGTTCTAAGGCAGGTTTTCGAGTTTGCTTTAGTAAAAATGATCATATCATCTGCAAAAGATAAAAAAGGGATTGGGGTTGCGTTTCTGCATACGGAGAAACCAATATGGTTGTCGTAATTATTACAGTGATTTTGAATCATTTGAGTAAGGATTTCTGCTCCCAAAATAAAAAGGTAGGGGGATAAGGGGTCTCCTTGTCTAAGTCCTTTTTCAAGGAAGAATTGGTCAGTAGGTCCATTGTTAACCAGAACCGAGAAAGAAACAGTGGAGATACATTCATCGATCCATCCCACAAATTTTTTATTGAATCCGAATTTTTGGAGAATGCGTATAATAAATTTGTAATAAATATTAAACATCATCAGTAAATTAATACATTACTTATATTATTTATATTAAAATAGTATAATAAATTTTTTTTATTTTTGAATCAAAATCAAAATATAGAAAAATAACCTATTTTCATTTATTTTTAATACATTAAATTGCTATTTTGAGTTAAAATATTGAAAATTAAATATAAACTTTTATTAAATAAAAATACAATAGATTTTAAAAATATAGAAAAATAAGGAAAATAAACTATTTGTATTTATTAAAATAAAAAATAAAGTAAATTATTATTACAAAAACTAAGTAATAGTAAGAAGTACTTTTTACATTATATATTTTTTGAATTTAAAAAATATACAATAGCAAATTAAAAAATTATTTTTTATTAAAATAAAAATTATAGTAACTTTTTACATTTATAAATTTTATTTAGTTGTGAATTATTTTAAAAAAAAAAAAACTAATTATGTCCACTTTAGAAAAAATCATTTTTTAAATTTTATAATAAAAGGTCTAGTAAAATATATAAAGAAGGATACCGGTGTAAATGAACTAAACCACGAGGACACAAAGAAAAATTTTGAAATTTCGTGGATACTAAAAGGAAAAGTTTAAACTTTAAGGGCACAAAGAGAAAATTCTCTATATTTAATAGGTCGAAGACCCCATTGTGAGTGATCTAAGATAAGCTACTAGGGTGATCATCTCCTACGATAGACTAACCTAAAGCATTCTTGTAGAGGAGATCTTCTACTTCCGGCGTGAGCGAAGACGTGATAAGGGGGCAATCGATGATAATTTATCGCGAAACTATTGACTTCCTTAAAAAAGTGATGATTTCTAAAGGGACTTCATATATCCACCCATTTAGACCCTCCACAATGGAGGGTTGGGGGGCTTCTAAGCCCCCATGGCGGAGAGAGGGACATACGATCCCCAGGGTGTAAGACCTCAGTCTTTCACCTTCACCGCCCCCACGGTGAAGTGTGCCGCCCCTGCGGCTGACTACAGATTGCACCCGATCTTTCTTTCGTTCGTTTTATCTTCCTTCCATAAATAGAATATCCGATCTTCTATGTTATGGGCCAGTTATCTTCTTTCTAACCCTAGACACCCTTTCTATCTATCTTTTCCGCCTTCCTATATATTCCAATCTTTTCTTCTTTTTCCTGTTTCTTGCTTACGTCTTCTTTAAACCCTAGAGTGCTGCAGCCTTGCCCCTGTGTTCTTGTTGAACGTGTAACTTCTTCCTCCCTTGTTCTTTATCACGTTCATGTGTTGCTGCACCTTGCTTCTCTTATGTTTCATTTTCTTCTTTGTTCTTCCCTTTTTCTTCTTCTCCAAGGATCAAGCTTGAACCTTGATTCTTGTGGAGCATTTTGTTGTTGATCCTTTGATGTTCACATGCTTCCTTGGTTGAGTTACGAAGTGTGAGAGTGTTGGAAGAACAAGCTTTGAACTTGTCATGATTCTTCTGTCGTCGAGAAGTCGACAGTGCCTCTGCACCGTATCCGCCCCCGCGCCTCTACAGTGCCGCCTCTACAACAGTCCACCCCTGCGCCTGTCCGGCCGCCCCTGCGGTTTCCTCTACAGTAGCTCCCGTCTTTGGTAAGCTGCTTCCTTCCTTGCTTTCCTCGTTCCTTTCCTGGTTTCTTATGGTTTTTCCTTGACCCTTGAGTGTGTTGTAAGACTAAGGTTGAGCCCTTACCTTGAGGAGATCTCTTAGAGATCATTGAGACTAGAAGTTATAGATTTCTAGCAACCGTTTCGTTCCTGATTCTTGATGCTTGTGTGAACAAGATTTCCTTGCTCATTTCTTGAGGGAAACTGAGCCGTCTCTGAGTTGTTTGCTGAGATTTTAGATTACTTTCGAGTGAGGTAAGTCCCTTGGACTTACTTAGCTTCATTCTGTGTATTGGTTTGAGTGATCTGACTTGTTTGTGTTAATTATCATGTTATAACCTATAATTGGACTAGGATTCACCCTTATAACCCTTAACTGGCCCAAGTGTATGATAACTGGGCGGTGACCACTTGTCTAGTTCTACTGGAGACTAGAATGTGCTCTTGCAACCCATGCCCGTAGGTAACGAATAGTACTGATCTATTCCTATTGGTAGACGGAAGCGGAGACGAGTTTTGGGAGATTCTCGTGTGACAAAAGAAGTTGAATTAGTAATGGATAACTTTAAGAAAGATAATAACCGGTTGTGTGCAAGCATGCTATATGTTTTCTTTACCTTATGTGTGGATGTGCCTTTACGCTCTTGCTAGTATCTAGAATGTTAGCTAATGGTTTATACCGTCGTTGTAGATGTTCCACAGGTTCAGGATGCTGCTGAGTGATCCGGATGATGTGGTTAGCCGGGGTTCCCGTACATTATAGGACGGGATCGGGTTTTGTTTATTTTGTTGCTTTCCCTTTTGTTTTGAACTCGGTTGCGCGTCTTTTACGCTTTCCTTTGTTTAAACCTTTGGTTTTATATTGAGTTTTGGTTTTCATTCGTCTGTGCCTTGTTGTAAGATCCGTTGTGTTGTTGCTACTCTAAGGGTCAGGATCATTGTCCTTTCCTAGCCCGTAGGGCTTCGAGTTCCCAAAACTAGGGGTGTTACAATATGGTATTAGAGCTCTAGGTTGGCAACAATGACACTCGAAATCTTCTAAAGGTCGTATGGATAAATAAATAAAACCCGCAAGGGGTATAACGTTTTCAAAAGGGGATTTTGTTTTAAACTTGTTGGTCTGGGATAGATGTACGGGTGACTGATAGCATGAATTATAGTCTATATTTTGGGGTTTTTTTGGACGTTTTATCTTCAATAATCTGCATGTTTGTATGTATATTATGTGATTATATTACCATTTCATCTACCTTTGCGGGAATCGAGGTCTACACCTGGTTTTGTTGTAATCGTAGGTAAAATGGCACGTTTTGCATCAAAAAAAGGAGCAAAAGGAGCTATGGAGTCATTGGAGCTACATCCAGGAACATAAGGAACCATCCAGGAAGCATAGCCATGGATTTGAGATTCACTTTGGACCAGATTTGAGAGATTTCACATTCAGTTGTAACTCACCTCGGTTGACCACAGATTCACCTCGACCGAGGTGATCCAGAGAAGTCGACTCGACCGAGGCGAACACCTGGGACGCGGCGAGAATATTTTATTCTTGCCTGAGATCTTTTATCTTTGGAAAGGGATCTTATATTTTTGGGCTTGGCTCCTGGAAGGAAGAAGATATGCTAGATCATATATTTTACCTATTTTTATGGGAAGAGATCTTTCTAAGATATCTTATCTTTGGAGAGTAATTTTCCTATAAAAAGGGTCGGATTTCCCACAAATCCACATCATGCTATACCACCGATCAGGGTTTATACACCGCTGCAGCCATACTCCAGTTGGGAGATTTGAAGAACCTTTTTGAAGGTTGAAGGAAGATTGAAGTCTATAGCTTTCATAGCTTTTTGAAGGGTTTTTGTAAGATTATCTTAGATTCCCTTCCTTGTTGTCTTCCTTTGTTGGATTTATATCCAAGGAACGCTTTTGTTGTGATATTTGATTCAGTTATCGAAGTCTTTTCATTAAATTCTTCTTGTTCAAATATTCACTTTCTTCCCATATACTTGATTAATACTTTCATGATGATGAGTGGCTAATTTCCTTGTGTGATTCTAGGGTGATTGGCTGAAGGTTGTGGGAAAACGATGATAAAATAATCTTAGATTCCAGTAGGACCCTGAAAGTTCGAGTCTTTAACGTTAACCCTAAGCATCTCGCTCAGTCGATGAACATCTCGGCCGGGGTGGAATTCGTCTGACCGAGGTGACTTATCTGATCCGAAACTGAGAGTTAAGTGTTAGAGTTTGCCAAATCCTATCCTTATTACACCTTTCCTGGTTCAATGCAAGCTTAGGATGAGACTTACCCAGTAATTCCTTAGTTTGTGTACCTAAGATCATAAGTATAGGTAATAAAGGTTTATCCTTTATTGGGGTTTGAGTGTGCTCTCATCCCATCTTTGTGAGTTAGCCTGAGACTTACCCGGTAAAGGTTGATTCTATTCCCTTAGATGGTGTGTTAGTTTGAGATTATAGTTCTTTATCTTAATTCCTTGAGACTTACCCGGTAATAGGAGTTATGGTTTGGGATTAGTGAGTAGTAAGACTTACCCGGTGATCTATTACACTTTAGTAACACCTTCCCTATGCAAAAATCTCAGCTTTGTCCGCTTATCTTTAGATCTTGAGTTGGAACCACAACTAGATGCTTTAATCCCGAGAGTTGCATGTTTGCTTTATTGACTTCTTTATCATCTTTGATTGTTTTGATCACCTCTTGTGGTTAGTATTTACATAAGCATACCGTAATTGGACTTTGTTTCACTAAGTCTCTGTGATCGACCCCTGGAATTCCTTACTTTTACTACGATTGACCCGTACACTGCGGGTTCGCATCCTTGTTTTAAGCTTACGTCTAGGGTTATAAACTTAAAGCTTGCACACACCGTTTGGAGCGAACAAGTTTTTGGCGCCGTTGCCGGGGACTTGGTCTAGATCGAGCCGGTTGCGGTTTGCTCTTGGGGCACTTGCCCCGTGTCTACTAACCACTCTACTTGAGTGACTTTTGCAGGTTCTTTCTTAGGTTTATGCGAAGAACCCGCACTGGGAAGGAAATCGTTCCTTACGATCCCGAACCAGAAAAGACATACAAGCGACGCTTAAGAGAAGCGAAGATGGCCCAACAAGACAACCGCGATCTTGAGGCCGAGTTGAAAGAGGCGTTAGAGCTGCTACACCTCAGCAGGGAAGAACTAAGGCAAGAGAAGGAAGAAACTCACACCAAAACTGAAGCAATCGAAGCAGAGATGGCAGTCATACGAGACCAGATTCTACTTCGACCGAGGCAGGTCCCAGTACCTGACGCCCCGGCCGAGGTACTTCCACCTCGGATGCCAGTCCAAAACGTTCTTCTTGTAGGAATCCCACAAACCCTAGGTCAAAGGATGGACCCTAATCAACAACTGAGGCGTCCAGGAGTTAACCTAGGAGATCCAGCGGACCATGACTATGAACTTCGACCGCAAGTTCTATCCATGATTCGCCAATGCCAGTTCGGAGGGCTAGAGAAGGAATCACCACATCAACATCTTCAAAACTATGAGATCTTGATGGAGACCTTGAGACCTCCGAGGATTGAAAATAACAACTACAAGCTAAGACCTTTTTACTTTTCTTTAAAAGATAGAGCTCTTACTTGGTATCTATCTCTTCCTCCAGGAAAAATCAGCACATGGGAGGAGATGACAACGGAGTTCTTGACCAAATTCTTTCCTCCCTCAAAGACTGCAGAAATGAGAGGGAAGATCAACGCTTTCATTATGAAGGACAAGGAGAGCTTGTCCAAGTCATGAAAGCGGTTCAAGGACATTCTTTTGGATTGCCCATATCATGGGATTCCAAAGTTAGAGTTATTGGAGATTTATTTCAAGGGACTGGACGGAAGCACCCAGTTCAATCTCCAACTACTCTCCGCCGGTACCTTCATGGACATGGCGATTGACGAGGCTTGGGACTTCATCGAGAAGCAGGAAGCCTTGCATATGGAGAAGTACACTTACCAAGGAGCTGAAGGTGGAGTTAAAAGAGTTAACTTCCAAGAAACTCAGCCCAACAACAATCAACTCACGTCTTTGAAGAATGACGTGAAGCAATTGAAGGAACTCTTGGTTGCTCAAACCAAGAAAGAAGAGCAAGGACAAAGGAATAACAACAACAACGGATACCGTAACAACAACAACGGTTCCCGGAACAACAACTACAACAACAACAATAGAGGATCCAATAGCAACAACTGGAGGGCGAACAACCAAAATTCTGGTAACAATCATTCAAACTCCAACTCTAACGATTCCTCTAACCCTTTCCTCTCTTCCCCTTCTTCTTCTTCTTCTTCTACTCCATTAAAGAGCCAGGGGCAAGGATCAAGTTCGTCTCAGCCGAAAAAGAAGGACGTAGTCCTGGAGGCTATCTTAATCAAGCTCAACGCTATGGAGACTTCTATGACTTCATTTTCGAAGGCCCAAAAAGCCTTTGAACAACAACTTGCTAGTAGGGCGAATGAAGCGCCAAGAGATCCAGGGAAGCTTCCAACAAGGACGGAGAGCAACCCTAAGGGCCAGATCATGGCCATAACTACGAGGAGTGGACTGAAAACTGCAGATCCAGTGCCTCGGTCGGTGCCAGTACCGACGAAGACCACCTCGGTCCAGATGCAGTCGAAGAACACTTCGACCGAGATGCCAACCGAGGTGGAACCACAGAAAGCGGAGGGGAGAACTGAAGTTTATGTTCCACCTCCTGCATATAAACCACCACTTCCATTCCCCCAGTCAAGGGCCAGAGCACATCTAGACAAGCACTTTGGTAAGTTCCTTGACTTGATGAATAAGCTGCATATTAACATTCCTTTCCTTGATGCTATTCTAGGAATGCCCGCCTATGGGAAGTTCTTAAAGGAGATCCTATCAAGGAAGAGGAAACTGGAAGACTTTGGTGAAGTTAGGATGACATCTAAATCCTCGGAGCTCATTCAAAACATGAAGGAGAAGATGCCACCTAAATTGAGAGATCCGGGCTCGTTTTGCATTCCCATTCAAGTTGGGGATGTTACTTGTGAAGCCCTTTGTGATCTAGGAGCCAGCGTGAGCATCATCCCGCTGGAGCTATGTGCGAAGATCGGACTTGGAGAGCCCAAGCCGGTCAAGATTCGACTTTATATGGCGGATCGCTCCATCACCCATCCCGTGGGCATCTTGGAGGACGTTCCGGTCAAGTTAGGTAACTTCTATTTACCGATAGATTTTGTTGTACTTGATATTCCCGCAGATTATCCGGTTCCTATTATTCTCGGGAGGCCATTTCTAGCAACTTCGGGTTGCAACGTGGATTGCAAGAACGCCAAGTTGAAATTCAACATTGGCGGCGATGAGGTGGAGTTCGCATTACTTGCAGCCATGAAAGGGGAGCAGCTAACTGATGATATCTTCAACATCTACGATGAAGAAGAATCAAGAGAATTGGTGAGCTCTATCCTTATTAACGATCCACTCGAAAGAGTTATTAGCTTCAGTTTAATGAAGGAAGGTATAGATGCCTCTTGTGATGCAAATATACGGAGCTTAAAAGCACTGGAAGATGATCCAGGAGCTAAAACTGAGAAGCTAATCCAGGAGACAAAGATCTCCAGTTTCGGTCCCAGTTGCAGTACCTCGACTGAGGCACTTTCTGGACTGAGCGAGGCGATTGAAAAACATCTCGGTCAATGCCTCTGCGCCTCGACCGAGGTCGACGGTGAGATGATGTCAACTGAGACTTCCGAAAGTCCAGTTTCTGGATCTACTCCACTAGAAGGAGGAAGCAAGGATCCCCCTCAGAAAGCACCACCAGTTGTGGAGCTTAAACAACTCCCAAATCACTTGAGGTATGTCTTTCTTGGACCGGATTCTACTTATCCCGTTATTGTTAGTGCTTCCCTTTCCGAGACTGAATTGTCTAAACTCATGCATGTCCTGAGAAAGCATCAAAAGGCTTTGGGTTACACTATCGATGATCTTATTGGCATTAAGCCTTCTTTCTGCATGCATAGAATTCTAATGGAGGATGATCATAAGACTTCACGGGAACCTCAAAGACGGTTAAATCCGATCATGAAAGAGGTTGTGAAAAAGGAAATTCTTAAGTTATTGGATGCAAGTATCATATATCCTATCTCGGACAGCAAGTGGGTTAGCCCGGTGCATGTGGTTCCGAAGAAAGGAGGAATGACCGTTGTGACAAATAAGAACAACGAGTTGACCCCCACCCGGACCGTTACGGGCTGGAGGGTTTGCATCGATTATCGGAAGCTGAATACGGCCACACGGAAGGACCATTTTCCACTTCCCTTCATTGATCAAATGCTCGAGCGGTTGGCCCAACATTCACACTTTTGCTACTTAGACGGCTATAGTGGATTCTTCCAGATTCCTATCCATCCGGATGATCAGGAGAAGACCACTTTCACTTGTCCATGGGGGACATTTGCTTATAGGAGGATGCCATTTGGACTGTGCAATGCACCCACTACCTTCCAGCGATGCATGATGGCTATCTTTTCCGAGTACATAGAGGAGATCATGGAGGTATTTATGGATGATTTTTCTGTATATGGTTCCTCTTTTGATGATTGCCTATCTAACCTTTCGCTAGTGCTTAAAAGGTGTGAAGACACTAATCTCGTTTTGAATTGGGAGAAGTGTCATTTTATGGTTAGTGAAGGCATTGTGCTAGGACACCTCGTTTCTAATCGAGGCATTGAGGTCGATCGCGCTAAGATCGAGACTATTGAGAAACTCCCTCCCCCTTGTTCTGTTAAAGGTGTGAGGAGTTTTCTCGGGCATGTAGGTTTCTACAGAAGATTCATCAAGGACTTCTCTAAGATTTCTAAACCTCTAACTAACCTCTTGAATAAAGATGTTGTTTTTGAAGCGTTGATCTCCGCTCCCATTATCCAACCTCCGGATTGGACCTTGCCCTTTGAGATCATGTGCGATGCTAGTGATGTAGCCATAGGAGCGGTGCTTGGATAAAAGAAGGATGGCCGGACCACCGCCATTTATTATGCTAGCAAGACGCTAGATGTGGCACAACGCAACTACGCCACCACCGAGAAGGAGTTATTGGCGGTTGTATACGCTTTCGAGAAATTTCGTTCCTATTTAGTTGGGGCGAAAGTCATTGTCTACACCGACCATGCAGCCATTCGTTACTTGTTGGCTAAGAAAGATGCCAAGTCACGCCTTATTCGATGGATTCTCTTGCTTCAAGAGTTTGATCTAGAGATCCGCGATAAGAAGGGATCCGAAAATTCTGTTGCGGATCACCTCAGCCGGCTACCTGCATCCTCACGTGAGAAGGACGACCCGCCCATAGACGATTCATTCCCCGATGAGCATTTACACTTGTTGGAGCGTTTGATTGACTTACTTACTTCACCCCACGATGGAGGTGAAGTATGGGGTGAGGACACCTCCCATTACATTTGAAGAGGCGTATTATGGTCTAACTAGCGACCTTAAACCAAGCGCTTCTTGGGAGGCAACCTAAGGTATTGTTTTCTTTTCCCTTTTCTAGTCTAACTTAGATAGTTTGCTTTTGCTTTGCTTTATTTGTTTTTGGCGTTCTAGACAGATAACATGAGACAACTAAGGAAGGAGCATAACTGGAAGGACAGAAGATCGAGATTTTGAGAAGACAAAGTTTGACTGAGACATCTCGGTTACTTTCAGAGCACCTCGACCGAGATTATTCTTGAGCAACCGAGGCGACTAGGGTTTTCTGAAGAACCACCTCGGTCCGTACCACCTCGGTCCAGTCGAGACCATCTCGACCGAGGTGACAGCAGTTCCAGAAAAGAGTATAAAAGGGGCGAAGAATTCTCTCTCCTCATTTTACTCTTCTCCCTCGACCGCGGCGACAGTTTCACCTCACCTCCTTCGATTCTTGCTCGTTTTCAAAGATTTTCGCTTCCAAACAGCGATTAAGGCTTCGAGGATCCCAGTGCATCATCGATCTGGAAGAAAATCGAACCGATTCGACCGAACGAGGTAAAACAAAACCGAAACCCTACCTCTCCGATTTAGCTTCGATGTGGGCTTTGGTTGCCCTTGCATTTGCTGAGAAAAGGCTTAAGTACCCCATAGGAAGCAGTTGTAGTGAATTTGGGGGAAAGAATTGAATTTTCTGAAGGAATTAGAAACCTAGTTTTTCGCCTCGGTCTAGTAGAGCTGTGCCTCGGCCGAGGTGATTCTTGAGTGTTGTCAGTTGACCGAGGTGACCTGACAGTGTGATTTTCTGAAAATGAGTTCTGACCGACGCCTTGCCCTCAGGGATAGATCCTCACCTTCCCCTTCTTCCTCTTCCTCCCGACCCTATCGACCGGTGATCCATGAGCGACACCAGGTCGATTATGACCGTATTTCCGGCCGTCCAGTGATTGCACCTCGCTTCCTGAACGTGTCTGCTTTTGATTGCCTCCAGGTAGACGGAGACCTTAGGAGGATGATTTCTACAGTAGGGCTGGATCAGTTTACTGAGATCCGAGCCCCAGCCTATTTGGAGCCCACCTTAGAGTTCGTTAGCTCCTTCACCTACCTCCCCATAGAGAGATCTGTGAAGTACCGGTTGATGAACCGGAACTTCATAGTGCCACTAGAGTACTGGAGAGATAGTTTTGGTTTTCCTGAGCCCACCGCTGTTGACTTCCCATCCCGATCTGTAGCTAGGGAGTTTTGGGGACAGATTGCTCACATGGTTGAGCACGCAGACAGATGGCGCCCTGGAGATTACAGGGAGAAGGTCATCTTCCATTTAGCCTTTAGGTTAGCCCACCGGATCTTCAGTGAGACACTTCTGGCGCGTACTGAGACGCCCCAGAAGATCCGACAGGGAGAACTTTTCAGTTTGTACTGCATGGTTATTGGAGGTATCCCGGACTTTGGCTTGATGCTGGCAGAGGATCTACACAGAATCAAGGCCAAGGCGAAGGGAGACATCTACTGCGGAGGGATTGTCACCCACATAGCTAGTTATCAGGACATGGATCTCAGCGCTTGCACGATGGTGGCGGCTGCGAAGCCGCTTGGGCTACAGGAGATGATCACTCGGTGGATTCTGGTTCCCCGAGGTCTGACTACACCATACGTGGCTATGCCGTGGGAGCTGACTGCACCACAGGGGATCAGGTGGTCTGCCCAGTTTACTGTTTTTAACCCTCATTATTGGCAGACCGCTTGGGCTCCACTGATGGAGGATTACAGAGAGGCAGCAGCTGCCCCAGCTGAGGAGGAGGCAGATGATGAGGAGACAGTTGATGAGAGAGAGGATGGAGTCCCGATGGATACAGGGACAAATACTGCAGGGACGAGCGCACCAGTTATAGATTTGGATGATGAGGATACTAAGCCTGCACATGCTACTTCTCCAATGAGACCTGCTAGGCGTAGGACACGCCGACACAGAGATTCAGAGGCTCACAGTCGGATCGACGACCTGACGGATCAGGTTATTGATTCATATGCTGCTTTGTCACTGGATATCCGCGAGATGCAGAAGCGGCAGCAATACCAGCACATGATGGCCCAGATTCAGTTTGAGCACGTCATGGGCTATCCATTCGACCCGTCCCAGTATCCGTACGTGCCACCACCACCACCACCGGATCGTGACTACTGAGAGCTGCAGGATTTTCTTTCTTATTTTTATGCAGTTCAACTTATTACCCGGTGAGTATTTTTACCTTAGACTTATTTTGACCCACTGGGACAGTGTGTCCTAAGTATGGGGTGTTTATTTGATGTATTTGACACTTATGTGATGTATGACTTTATTTGACCGGATATTTATCTATATTTATGCTTCACTTTTGCATCTATGTGTTTATCTGGGACTACATGCATACTTACAGGTTATTTGATTGAGAAAAACGTCGAAATTGAAAGAAAACTGGTTTAAAAAAAAAAAAATTTTTGGACCTCGACCGGGGCAGTTCTGGCCGAACGAGGTGTTTCACCTCAGTTGACCTAAGAATACCTCGACCGAGGTGGTTTAACTGAGAGTTTTCGAAACGATTTTTGTGCTTCTTATCTGGATATGATATCAGTGAAGATCTTGTTTACTAACTGGTTTTGAAATTATTTATGTGTTTGAAAGGTTTTATAATATGTTTAAGTTGCTAAATGCTTTGTTTGAAATTATTGGCATGTTTAATACTTTGTTTTTGTCTAAATTATGTTGAATTTGAAGGTTGATACCACAAGATAAGTTCTCTCACTTTCTTCCTGGAAAGACCAAGACAATTCATTCTTCTCTCTTCTTCTTCTTGATCATGCTTAGCCCCTCATATACATTTTGCCTCCCTTTACCTATCCGGGAATTTGGAAGCAAGCAAAGTGGTGAAAGCAAGTGAAGTTAAAGTTGAGAAGTTGGCTGGAAGTGAAAGTGTTAGAAAGTAATAATAGGTTTGGGGAAGTCAATCATGAAGATGAGTAACTCGGCACCATTCACATAGCCGGGTGTTTGTGTCTTGCCAAAGTCGGATTGAGCGATATTCCTAACGGGTCATGGCATGTGCATCAAGGGTTTGATGCATCTCAAGAAATTGATGATTGCTGATTTCCTAGGCTTCGGTTATTGTGCACCTCTGTCCATGCATCCCAAAAAGTAAAGTAAACGAAAAAGTGTGAAATAAGCAAAACTTTTTGGTGGAAGATGTTGCAAGTCAAAGTGCAAGTGAAGTTCATCCTTTTCCCGGATTCTAGCACCACATTACCTTACATACATCCCTACCCTAAACGTTTCTTGACCTTTCTTTTGGGAAGCCCTTGAGACCTTGAGCTTGTTGATTGACTTAGTGGTTTAAACTGGATTATACATGATTAATTTAAAAATTATGACTTATTATGCATTCTATGATTTTATGCAAAGATGAACAACTTTCTTATATTTATAAAACGTTTTGATCATACATTGATTTTAAATTCCAGGAAGTATTCTCTTAGAGTGATCTATGATTGTAGCACACCATAAAAATGTTTTTGAAAGACTTTTCATTGATTTTCTTGACTATTAATCCATTCTATCTTGTCTTCTATATGCGGAACTTGCTTGGGGACAAGCAAGGGCTAAGTATGGGGTATTTTGATAGCATGAATTATAGTCTATATTTTGGGGTTTGTTTGGACGTTTTATCTTCAATAATCTGCATGTTTGTATGTATATTATGTGATTATATTACCATTTCATCTACCTTTGCGGGAATCGAGGTCTACACTTGGTTTTGTTGTAATCGTAGGTAAAATGGTACGTTTTGCATCAAAAAAAAGGAGCAAAAGGAGCTATAGAGTCATTGGAGCTACATCCAGGAACATAAGGAACCATCCAGGAAGCATAGCCATGGATTTGAGATTCACTTTGGACCAGATTTGAGAGATTTCACATTCAGTTGTAACTCACCTCGGTTGACCACAGATTCACCTCGACCGAGGTGATCCAGAGAAGTCGACTCGACCGAGGCGAACACCTGGGACGCGGCGAGAATATTTTATTCTTGCCTGAGATCTTTTATCTTTGGAAAGAGATCTTATATTTTTGGGCTTGGCTCCTGGAAGGAAGAAGATATGCTAGATCATATATTTTACCTATTTTTATGGGAAGAGATCTTTCTAAGATATCTTATCTTTGGAGAGTAATTTTCCTATAAAAAGGGTCGGATTTCCCACAAATCCACATCATGCTATACCACCGATCAGGGTTTATACACCGCTGCAGCCATTCTCCAGTTGGGACATGTGAAGAACCTTTTTGAAGGTTGAAGGAAGATTGAAGTCTATAACTTTCATAGCTTTTTGAAGGGTTTTTGTAAGATTATCTTAGATTCCCTTCCTTGTTGTCTTCCTTTGTGGGATTTATATCCAAGGAATGCTTTTGTTGTGATATTTGATTCAGTTATTGAAGTCTTTTCATTAAATTCTTCTTGTTCAAATATTCACTTTCTTCCCATATACTTGATTAATACTTTCATGATGATGAGTGGCTAATTTCCTTGTGTGATTCTAGGGTGATTGGCTGAAGGTTGTGGGAAAAACGATGATAGAATAATCTTTGATTCCAGTAGGACCCTGAAAGTTCGAGTCTTTAACCTTAACCCTAAGCATCTCGCTCAGTCGATGAACATCTCGGCCGGGGTGGAATTCGTCTGACCGAGGTGACTTATCTGATCCGAAACTGAGAGTTAAGTGTTAGAGTTTGCCAAATCCTATCCTTATTACACCTTTCCTGGTTCAATGCAAGCTTAGGATGAGACTTACCCGGTAATTCCTTAGTTTGTGTTCCTAAGATCATAAGTATAGGTAATAAAGGTTTATCCTTTATTGGGGTTTGAGTGTGCTCTCATCCCATCTTTGTGAGTTAGCCTGAGACTTACCCGGTAAAGGTTGATTCTATTCCCTTAGATGGTGTGTTAGTTTGAGATTATAGTTCTTTATCTTAATTCCTTGAGACTTACCCGGTAATAGGAGTTACGGTTTGGGATTAGTGAGTAGTGAGACTTACCCGGTGATCTATTACACTTTAGTAACACCTTCCCTATGCAAAAATCTCAGCTTTGTCCGCTTATCTTTAGATCTTGAGTTGGAACCACAACTAGATGCTTTAATCCCTAGAATTGAATGTTTGCTTTATTGACTTCTTTATCATCTTTGATTGTTTTGATCACCTCTTGTGGTTAATATTTACATAAGCATACCGTAATTGGACTTTGTTTCACTAAGTCCCTGTGATCGACCCTTGGAATTCCTTGCTTTTACTACGATTGACCCGTACACTGCGGGTTCGCATCCTTGTTTTAAGCTTACGTCTAGGGTTATAAATTTAAAGCTTGTACACACCGTTTGGAGCGAACAGTGACCACCACTACCTCCGCGGATCTCAGTAGTGTAGTTTCTTATATGTTGGCCTTTATATGTTTTTCCTGGTTTTCTGTTTTAGTTGTAGCATGGCCTTATATCTCTACATAGTCTTATATATCTATCCTTATAGCAGATGGCACATACTAGAGCTACCGCTGCTATAGGGCATAGAAGGGGTTGACCACCACTTTCACCTGCCGTCCGTGGATGAGGACGTGCAAGAAGACCTCCACTAGCTAGAGGTTGGGGCCAGGTCCCAGTTGCTGATCCAATTATCGCCGAGGCGTTTGCTGAGGAGGTTGCTGAGAGTGTTATTCTTGAGGTTGGGAACAGGACCGCTGCTAGGTCCGGAGCACAGAGAGCGCCATCGACAGAGTCCGCACGAGTGTCTATTGGAGCTTCTACATATCGCAACTATGTGTAGAGAGTTGAGGAGACTATCAGGACAGGAGGACCAGCACCAGTGCCGCCAGTTCCCGCGAGATCAGCTAAGGTTTCGTAGAGAGTTACGCAAGTTGTTGCCCTGCATGCTAGAGTTGCTGAGGTTCTTAGAGCGCCGACTGAGGCGAAGGAGCCGAAGCCCGACAATTGGTTGAAGACTTTTGATCAGCTGAAGGTTCCCACCTTCATGGGAAAAATAGGATTAGAAGTGGAGCCGTGGCTTGGACATTTGGGTTTTGCTATGGAGGCTATCGGTTGCCTAGAGGGACGTCGAGTCAACATAGCACAAACGCTGCTGAAGGATCATGCTCATTCTTAGTGGAGGATAGTTCACAATAAGGTCACCAGTTATGAGCAGATGAAGACGATGATTAGAGATCGCTACTGCCCTACAACTATGAGAAGAGACCGTGTTCAGGATTTCCTTGAGGCTGGATTTTAGGATTTGTCTATTGATGAGATCATCAGCAAGTTTCAGGATGAGTTGTCCTTGCTGGGTCCGTCTGCACCACCTGAGGATCATCATGTTTACCTTTTCTCTCGGAGGTTGAGAGAGTCGACACGCT
Source organism: Fagopyrum homotropicum (assembly GCA_033239125.1). NCBI lineage: Eukaryota > Viridiplantae > Streptophyta > Magnoliopsida > Caryophyllales > Polygonaceae > Fagopyrum > Fagopyrum homotropicum. The sequence goes on along the minus strand of BSWB01000003.1, from coordinate 64,366,165 downwards.
CTTATCTTGCTGGTCTCCGTTGTGATTCTCTGACGGACTATCAAGATAGAGCTTCTGCCTACGAGAGTGATCGACCGGGTCAGAGGAGAGTTTCTCAAACAGGAGGTCCTGAGAAGAGACAAAAGACTAGATTAGCCAGTGCTGGAGCTGGAGCAGCTGAATTTGGGCGTAGTTAGATGTCGGGATGTTCTGGTTTCCCGCAAAGTTCTAACAAAGGATGGAAGTGTCACAACTACGGAGGAGCTGGTCACATCCGAGTTGATTGCAAGAAGCCAACAATGAGTTGCTTTTCATGTGGCAAGCCAAGCATAGAGCTGTGTTTTGCCATCAAGGCAAGGCGTTATCACAACATGGTTCTTCACCTGCTAGTGTTTCTGGAGGAGTATAGAGGTCACAATATCAACAGCATCAACAGAGAGTTTCTGGTTCTACTGCTCCTCGGGGTTCCACTCAGGGATAGGGGAGAGGTAGAGGACGTGTTGGTGGATCAGCAGACACTAGAGATGCATAAGCCAAAGTGTATGAGTTGAGGAGTGTTGTAGAGCCGACAACACCAACAACCACAGGTACCATTCATATTGATGGTTTTCTTATCAAAGTTCTTTTCGATACCGGTGCTACACATTCTTTTATATCTGATGCAAGTGTAGATAGATTGGCCTTAATTACTGTAGAAGGTAGACCCTTCTTTATAGGATTACCCGATGGGGGTAAGATTCGAGGTACACGAGAGGTTCGCGACTGCCCTATTAGATTAGGAGGTCGCGATTGGCCAGGTGACTTCTTCGTCATGTACTTAGTACATGAAGAATTTATTATGGGTATGGATTGGATGGATCGACATCGAGCAGTTCTGGACATCAGCAAGAGGACAGTGACACTACAGATACATGTCATGTTGAGATCTTCCGAGGATGGGATCTCGGGATGACTGGTACAGTCATCAGTACAATGCGAGCTGCGAGACTTATCAGTCAGGGTTGCAAGGCTTTTTGGTGCTATTCCATGAAGGATATTACGAGTTTGGCTTTGGAGGAGATTCTAGTAGCTTGTGAGTTTGTTGGCATCTTTGGAGAGCCATCAGGTTTACCTCCACAAAGGAGTGTAGACTTTGGCATTAAGCTAGAGCCCGGTACGAGACCGATCTCTAAGGCTCCTTATCGTATGACGCCTATCAAGATGCTTGAGTTGAAGAAGTAACTCGAGGACTTAGCAGAGAAGGGCTTCATCCGCCCTAGTGTATCTCCTTGGGGTGCACCAGCTCACTTCGTCAGGAAGAAGGATAGGTCTTGGAGCGTAGTATGACACGCTTGCATTCGAAAGACATACCGATGATGAAGATTCAGTTGTCAATGCGAGGAGTTGATGAGGCAACTTGGGAGACAAAGGATAGTATCCAGAGGAACTATCCATAGTTTTACGTTGAGCTGAATGCACCTTTAGCGTAGTCGTTTTGTTTCAGTTTTCCCTTGTTTGCGTTGTGTACACTTTTTGTGACGTTTTGAGTTACATGCTCCGTGTGGGAATATATGAGTTCAGTTCTATTCTGTGTGTTGTATGTGATCGTTCGTGTTGTTGCAAATTTTGGGACGAAACTTCTTTTTAGGGGGATTTGATGTAAGACCCCAGCCTTTCACCTTAACCGCCCCAACGGTGAAGTGTGCCGCCCATGTGGAAGGCCGCACCCGCGACAAGGTCAGCCGCCCTTGCGGCTGACTATAGATCCCGCCCGATCTTTCTTTCTTTCATTTTATCTTCCTTCCATACATAGAGTCATCGATCTTCTATCTTATGGGTTGGTTTCCTTATCTTCTTTTTAACCCTAGACGCCCTTTCCATCTATCTTTCCCGCCTTCCTATATATTCCCGTCTTTTCTTCTTTTCCCCGTTTCTTACTTACGTCTTCTTGAAACCCTAGAGTGTTGCAGCCTTGCCCCTGTGTTCTTGCTGAACGTGTAAGTTATTCCTCCCTTCTTCTTTATCACGTTCATGTGCTGCTGCACCTTGCTTCTCTTCTATTTCGTTTTCTTCTTCGTTCTTCCTTTTTTCTTCTTCTCCAAGGATCGAGCTTGAGCCTTGATTCTTGTGGAGCATTCTGTTATTGATCCTTTTATGATCACAAGCTCCCTTGGTTGAGTTGGGAAGTGTGAGACTGTTGGAAGAACAAACTTTGGCCTTTTCGTGGTTCTGCTTTCGTCGAGAAGTCGACAGTGCCTTTGCATCGTATCCGCCCCCGCGCCTCTGCAATGCCCCCCGCGGCAGTCCGCCCTTGTGCCTGTCCAGCCGCCCCTGCGATTTCCTCTGCAATAGCTCCCGTCTTTGGGTAGTTGCTTCCTTCCTTGCTTTCCTCGTTCCTTACCTGGTTTCTTATGATTTTTCCTTGACCCTTGAGTGTGCTGTAAGACTAAGGTTGAGTCCTTAGCTTGTGGAGATCTCTTAGAGATCATTGAGACTAGAAGTTATAGACTTCTAGCAACTGTTTCGTTCCTGATTCTTGATGCTTGTGTGAACAAGCTTTCCTTGCTCCTTTCGTGAGGGAAACTCAGCCGTCTCTGAGTTGTTTGCTGAGCTTTTAGATTACCTTCGAGTGAGGTAAGTCCCTTGGACTTACTTAGCTTCATTCCGTATATTGGTTTGAGTGATTTGACTTATTTGTGTTGATTATCATGTTATAACTTATAACCGGACTAGGATTCACCCTTATAACCCTTAATCGGCCCAAGTGTATGATAACCGGGCGGTGACCACTTGTCTAGTCCTACAAGAGACTAGAATGTGCTCTTGCAACCCATGCCCATTGGTAACGGATAGTACTGATCTATTCCTATTGGTAGACGGAAGCGGAGGCAAGTTTCAGGAGATTCTCGTAAGACAAAAGATGTTGAATTAGTAATGGATAACTTTAAGAAAGATAATAACCAGTTTTGTGCAAGCATGCTATGTGTTTTCTTTACCTTATGTGTGTTTGTGCCTTTACGCTCTTGCTACTATCTAGAATACTAGCTAACGGTTTATACCATCGTTGTAGATGTTCCACAGGTTCAGGATGCTGCTGAGTCATCCGGATGGTGTGGTCATCCGGGATTCCCGTACATTATAGGATGGGATCAAGTTTTGTTTATGTTGTTGCTTTCCCTTTTGTTTGAACTCGGCTGTGACTCTTTTACGCTTTCCTTTGTTTAAATCTTTGGTTTTATATTGAGTTTTGGTTTTCATTCTTCTGTGTCTTGTTGTAAGATCCGTTGTGTTGTTCCTACTCTGAGGGTCGGGACACATTGTGCGGTCCTAGCCCGTAGCGCTTCGAGTTCCCAGAACTTGGGGTGTTACACAGGGATCGATTTAGTTTTTTTTTTTAAAAAGTAACAAAACAATGTCGTTTTGGCTATTGTACAGTAGTGGGACGTCCCACATGGCAAAGAGAGGGGCATAAGAGCCTCGGGGGTCGACGCCAAATTAGACGTCCACTCCTAACGTTTCTATTGTTTTTTTTGTAAAGTTACAAAACGACGTCGTTTTAACCCAACTGGGCCAAAATGACGTCGTTTTGGCTGTTGTACCGCAGTGGGGTGCACCACATGACACTCGCTCACAGCCGAAATCCGGCCAATCAGAATGCGCCATGTGGCGCTTGGTTTTAATTAAAATTAAAACCTAATTTTCCAATTTATTACTAGCGTTTGGCGAGGACTAGCGACGATTAACCATCGGCCGACGAAGACGACACCTCCGACTCCGAGTAGTCTTCGGTCTCTCTCTCAGGCTCAGGTACACTCTCTGTCTCTCCCTCTCAGAGTCTGTGGTATCCTCTACTCCTAAGGAATTGATGAACTCGATTATTTCACTTTGTAGCTTGAGTTTCTAATAGTTATTCTTAATTCATTTTGTTTGTAAGGAATTAATGAACTCACCAGGCATAGATGAACTGTTTATGTATGTTATATGCAATTTGTCGATATGAACTTTTCCTGATTTGTTGGGTATGTTACAGCCAGAAAAAAATGTTTAGTGCTTAATTTGCCAACATTCCTGTGGTGTTATATATATTTCTGATATTTTCCTAATTTACCAGTATTCCTCTGGTATTACATATCTAGGGTAAGTGTTGGTTTCGTTGATTGAAAAACATGGTCACCTACTATTTCACATATAAACACATGGCAGTGTAAGATGTAAAACATGAAATATAGAAATGTAAGCATGTTTACCTTGATAACAAAACCAATGGCAAGATAAGCAGCTTCTGATTATTTTTTGTTGAAGCATATGTTAAAACTAGATGTAATCTTGTTTCTTCTCGAGTAATACCCTATGTCACTTATGCTTCAAATGAAATCAACATGCTTCTTAGAATGAACCAAGCCTATGGTGTTGTATATGTCTTCTGATAATTTGAAATTTAAGAAAATGTGTGTTTTTAAGAAAATATATTTTGTTTCTACTAGGGTAAAAGGGCGTGTTTTTAAGAAAATAGTTTCATTGTGAAGTCTTAATTAGGAACTCAATTTTTAAGACTGGACAACCTTGACCAAGTTCCTGTGCTGAACTCTTGATAATATTGCAACTTCTCTTGCATACAGCAATCTCATCTGTAGCATCTCCTCTATGTACAATTTTCACAGCTACATTCTGATTTTTGTACCTGAACATAAACCAAATAATAGAACTGTTCAATTCCACCAGGTTAAATTAATGCACTGTAAAGATAACATTACTATTCTTGAAGGGGCATCAAATGTCCCATCGTCGAAGAATCATATCATGTTAAACTAAATCAAACTTGATCAAAGAGGGAGAAAGCAAGGACTTATTTTGATTTTTTGTATTTTTCTACAACAAATACAGTTTTTCAAATTTTAAGAGAACAGTTTCCGACTCCGAGCAGTCTCCGGTCTCTCTCTCAGCCTCAGGTACGCTATCTGCCTCTCTCTCTCGGAGTCTCTAGTATCCTCTACTCCTTTGTGTCTATCTTAGTCATCTTCTCTTGATTTGCTGAGTATGTAAAACTATTGCACTTTGCTGAGTATGTAAATCTATTTTGGTTGGTGAAAGAAATGAATATAGATGTCTTTTTTACTCATGGATTTATGACGGTCTTTGAAGTGCTGAATATATTGGAGCAGGATTTACTGGGAAATTTTTACACGAGGTACTTGCCTCTCAGGCTCAACTGCATGTCAAGTTGAATTCTTCAATCTTGCTTGTTATAAGGACACTGAATGCTGCTGAATCATAGGCATAAAGACACTGAGGGCCCGTTTAGTTTGAACTCCGGAATCGGAAACGGAATGGAAACGAATCTAGTCCATATGTATACTCTTGTTCATGAAAGTTTTTGGTATCATTCCTTATAGTTTGTAGTAATTGGAGTTGAATTTGATTACTTTTGATACCCTATAGGGTAATAAAATGTGGGGAGACAAGTGCATTTTGTATGAAACCATAAGGAATGATTTCATAAAATTTCATGAATAAGGATATACATATGGACTAAATTCGTTTCCATTCCGTTTCCGTTTCCGGAGTTGGAACCAAACGGGCCCTGAATGCTGCTGAATCATAGATACAAAGACACTGAATGCTGCTGAATCAATTTTTCTGTTCATTTATAACATTGGTCATTATTGAATGAATCCTGCATTGTTAACTCTTTTATGATCTCATTCAAATTTGTTGATTCTATTTTGTGGTCGTGCTCATCTTTTTTTTGATGTTAAATGAAAAAGATGATTTATGTGCTAAGTTTCACAACAACAGCTGAATCAATCTTTATGATTTGTCTTTGCATGAATTAGATTACATATTTAGGTAAGTTTCACAACAACAGCTGAAATGTTTGGCGTTTTAGTCCATGTGAGATAGCAAGAAATGTTTGGCATTTTTCATTTATCTTCAGCATAGAAATATGTATAAAATAACTCTATATTCATCTAATTTTGTCATGTTGGGATACTTGGTCTGACTTTAGAATTTGTCATTTACTGGTTTCTGTTCATCAACCTTTTGTAGTTTCAGTGCTGCATAAACTCATCTTCCTCCTCAGTGTACATGTCTGCGCATAGATGCAGATGACTATGCCATATGTTTCAATATCTGAAAAGAAAAGCATGGAGATTAGGATTTGTTGGGTTATATTCTGCTGAACTCGATGTGTATGTATAGGGCTTTCCTTGCCATGAAAAGTGGAAAATGACATAACTTTTATTTTTAATTCAATCATATGTGCAAAAATAATTACAGATGCTAGGTTGACCCTTGTAATGAGTAAGTACTTCAGCATTTGAGATCTTTTTTTGCTTTGTTCTACATCATTGACCAGACCAAAAATACTAAGTGCTCAATGAATGTTTTCTTATGTTGATATTGGGAGCATTAAGCAAAAGTTATGAATGTACTAGAAGACCCGAACATTTGACTTATTTTACAAAAATTACCCTGCTTCTATCCTATTTAAGTTGTTTTTGTTCCGTATAGGGATTCTGTGAGTCAATTTCGCATGGGTATAATATAGGTTTGGGTCAATTTAAGCTGATTTTATTTTGACTTACAGATGAATATAGGTTTCATTTATCAAGGCAAAGATCCTTTGTTAACAACCTTGAATCTTTATTGATAGTTTCATAAAAAAAATATTTTTGTGTAATCTTTTTACTCATGAATGCCAGGGCTTCATATAGTTTGATGCTGATGTCTCCCGTTGAAATTATTTTTGCACATATGATTGAATTTAAAATAAAAGTTATGTCATTTATTCCCGTTTCCCAGCTCCTATGACTGCTACTTTTCAAACTTATATTTGTTTGCTAAATATCCTGAAGTTTACATGGAATAACTTATAGTAGCAAAATCTGAAACCCCCATTACAAGTTGTGTCCTTCAATTTCACAGATAAATAGGCTTATTTGGATCAATTCAACAGTCCCGGGCTCATAGAAATAGACTGATTTTAATTTATTTATAGTTTTAAATGTTGTGAACATGACAAGAATGTAGGAAATCGCTGGAAAAGTTTTTTGAAATCCTAATGAGTTCATTTTAGTTGCCAAATCAATCTGAGTTGAACTTGTTACAAAGTTTTGAGGGTTGAGTTGATTCAAGTTAAAATTTTAAGAGTTTATCTGTTGGTATAGAACTGAACGTGAACCCCTTATTTGAAAGGGTTGAATCCTTGGTGCTATTTTTTTTTGGCCTTTACTTTGTGTGACAAGCATGTATAGGAAGTCCTAGGTTTAGTAGTGTCTTAGTGCATCATTAGTTGCTAAGACCTAGAAAAAGATATACTTTGATTTCTTCCTCTATAAGAGCTACAATCCATCATTATTATTTGATTAAGTTGGACTATGAACCACGTTCTATGCCACATTTATGGATTTTTAAATCGTTTTATTTGAATAATCTATAAAATTGTTGGATGCTGGGAATTTGCAACAAAATATCTTGGCAAACATATATTTAAAATCAAAATTTTAGAAAGAAAAATGGACGCGGGCACCAAACTTATGAACATTGAATAATATAATATTTTATTTATTTATTTTATTTTAATCATTCCCCACAATTGCTTAACTTGTATGTTAAGTCATTTTTGTAAACTCCGCGCACAAACAAACAGTTTATTGATATACTAACATAGCATAACATCTCATATAAACATCTAGAACAAGTACACAAATACTTTAGAAGATTTATTATATTCGGTATGTGGACCTATACTTATTCATAATTTGTATTTATAAGTATATGTTTTAAATGTGTTTCTGATTATATACAAAAAATATAAGTGAACTTATTATCGTCCCTTAAGTGAACTTATTATCGTCCCTTACTACCCTAAAGAATAGGCTGAACTTGTTTACTGCTTGCTTTAGCAACATATCTTGCACATAGATTATTTGGACGGTGAAGAATAGGCTGAACTTGTTTTAGCACATTGAATTTCTGATAAAGTTTAAGTGAACTTATTATCGTCCCTTACTACCCTGAAATTATGTATATGAGTGGTTATATCTAGATAATTACCAATAGTCGTTTTAATAAATTTATTGTGGTGGTGTACCTTACACATGGAAAATTATTTTTCTTGCTGTCTATAAGGTTCATTAACTGGTAAATATATGTGCATATATATGTAGGTGATCTGAGGTGATTACAATGCCTTTAGACAAGTCATGGATTGATTGGGGAACTACATGTTCCGTGTCATATTTTGAAAAGTTAGACGAATTTTTAGAGTTTGCATATGCCAATAAGGAAGTTGGTTCTAGCATATATTGTCCTTGTAGGGAATGCCAAAATCGCCTCTTGTTTGGAAGAGCGGTAGTTAGGGAGCATCTTCGAGTAATGGATTTTGGGTAAGGTATAAGCTTTGGACGAGACATGGTGAAACTATTGATCAGCTTGAGCAACATATACAAATGGATGATGTCCTTCCCGAATCAGATGTGTATATGGATCATGAAATGTCTAGAATGGTTGAAGATGCCGTAGGAACACCAAATATACCTGTTCGTGAAGGTTAGAATGACGGTGTGGATGCAAGCGAGGATGTTTCTCCTGGTCCTACCGAGTCCACTAAGAATTTTATGAAACTTATGCACGGAGCTAATTTACCTCTATATCCTGGTTCTAAGAAGCACACTGCCTTGTCCTTTGTTGTTTGCATTTTACAAGCAAAAAGCTTGCATGGATGGACTAACAACTCCTTTAAGGAGTTGCTTGATATACTTGCTAAGACCATGCCCGAAGGTGTTAACCTTCCTAAATCTTATTATCAAGCTCAAAAGTTAGTGGAAGATTTAGGATTCACGTACAAGATAGTGGATGCTTGCCCAAATAGTTGTATGCTATTTAGAAATGAGAATGCTGGTCTTGATGCGTGTTCAATATGTAGTGCATCTCGATGGAAGGATGTAGGTGAGTGTGGAACACGACGAGCTGCAAAGCAAGCAAGATACTTTCCCTTGAAACCAAGATTACAAAGGTTATTTGCAACAACAAAATCAGCAAAGCTCATGAAATGGCATGGTGAAAAGCGTGTGGATGATGGTGTGTTTAGGCATCCCGCAGACTCTCTTGCTTGGAAACATTTGGACACTAAACATCCAGGTTTTGCAGCTAATGTAAGAAATGTGCGTTTAGGAATTGTTGTTGATGTGTTTAATCCATTCAGGACTCGGAGCCTAAATCACAATACTTGGCATGTTGTACTAGTTCCCTATAACTTGCCACCGATGTATATCTTGAAGCAACCATATATTTACATTTCGGTGCTTATTGATGGGCCAAAAGGTCCCGGTGATAAGATAGATGTTTATTTGGAGCCAATAATCGAGGAGCTAAATGATTTGTGGGAAGATGGGGTAGAAACTTTTGATGCTTCAACGAATCAAATGTTTCAAATACGCGTTGCTTTGGAGTATTAATGACTTTCCTGCGTATGCTAATATATCTGGTTGGAGTATTAAAGGTGAATATGCATGCCCGAAATGCAACACGAGTCCGGGGTCAACATGGTTAAAACATGGGTGAAAGTGGTCATATGCGAAGAGTAGGAGGTTTACACCATATAATCATCGATATCGGAGGGATGCAAAGTCATTTTTTTTTATGATGGACGAGACTTTGCTGAACCTCGTCCTCCGATGAACGGTACAGATTTACTTTCACAACTTCATGTCAATGGAGTGCTTACCCAATACAAAATAGAAGACATGATCTTGAGACATATGAGGGGGCCTAAGAAGCCGGAGAAGGACCCATCAAAGAAGAAGAAGCACAACTGGAAGAAAAGAAGCATACTATATGAGCTTCCTTATTGGAAAGACAATTTGTTGCCATATAGTATAGATGCAATGCATGTTGAGAAGAATGTGGCTGAAAACGTCTTGTGTACAATAATGGGAGTTAAAGGAAAAACTAAGGACAACTTCTCCTCTCGACGTGACCTTGAAGATATGAGAATTAGAAAGGAATATCATTTGAAGAAGAGGGATTCTGGTGTAGAGTACATTGAGAGGGCTGAATTTGAGATGAGCAATGATGGGAAATATAAGTTCCTATTGGGTTTATCTGAGGCAAGAATGCCGGATGGTTCTTGTTTAAGTATTGCACGGAGGGTTAATTTGAAGGATCGTTCCATTGGAGGGTTGAAAAGCCATGACTATCATATCCTTCTACAACAACTTATTCCAATATGTGTGCGTAGTTCCTTACCGAAGAATGTGGTGTCGGGGTTGAATGATTTGGGAAAATTTTTCAAGGTTTTGTGCTCTAAAGTTAATACTGTTGTGGCATTGAAGGAGGCACATTCTCGCATCATTATAACTCTTTGTGACCTTGATAAAATATTTCCCCCCCTCATTTTTCGATATTATGGAGCATTTGCCGATACATTTGGCTGAGGAAGCGTTAATCGGTGGAGCTGGGCAGTTTTGATGGATGTACCCTATAGAGAGGTGCTTGCTAACTTTGAAGAATTACGTAAGACAATATGCATGCCCATAATCATCAATAGCAAAAGGTTATTTGATGGAAGAGTGCATGAGCTTCTGTGCTCAATATCTGAAAGATGTGAAGAGCAAGTCTAATAGACCTCCAAGGAGAAAAAACGATGATGACAAGAAAGGAAAAGACACTAATACATACTTGTACCAGGGAACATCTCACATTCATTAAAAATATGAACCCGGATGCTAATGAGGAGTTAGTCGCATCAATTCATTTTAATGAGTTTCCGAAATGGTTTAGAGATCACGTGAGTACTCGACTCCAAGGTTTATGTAAACTAAGTTCGATTATAAACATTTATAAATTTTAATATATTATGCTAATGTTTCATCCATGTACAATAGGTTGAAAGTTTGAAGAAGACTGAAAACGTGTTCTTAGCCGAAGAAATCATCGCTTTGTCTAATCCTCCTTCTCCTTCAGCATCTAGGCTCACATCATATACTGCGAACGGTTATTATTTCCGTATTAAGAGTGTAGACATAAAACGAACGAGGCAAAATTGTGGTGTGTGTGTGTAGAGGGAAACTCTGTACCATATTATGGGAGATTGACAAATATTATCAGGGTTACATACTCTATAGATATCAAGTACATTTTATTTAGGTGTGAGTGGGCACATCCTACTGGGGTGAAGTTGGATCCCTTTGACTATCCCTTGGTTAACTTTCGAAGATTATTATATCAAAATGACCGGGTTGAAGATGAGCCTTTTATCTTGGCATCTCAAGCCTAACAAGTGCGGTACAATCCAGATGCTTCAGGACAAGGGTGGCTTAATGTTGGAGAAGTAGAGTCAAAGGAATACTCACACGTGAATCTTGATAGTGATGATGAGTTGGACGAAAACAATGAGTTAGATGATGCTGATATTGATGCTGAATTGAATGATGTTATTGCATAGATTTAAACAGATTGTGAACTACTTTAGTTTTTTTTGTTTTGATTTCCGTTGTATCCACTTGATTTGCTGAATAGATTCTTCTTTTGTCTTACTCATTATTTGATCTTCATTCAAAAACCAAAAGGGATTGTTCTATTTCATCTTTATTACTATATGTTAACTTGGAGTTGACATATAGTTTCATGCTTCGTTGACTGACTAGTATTTGTGTTATAGTATAAAATGAAGAGAAGAAAGCTTGGACTTGGTAGACCACGACAAATGTGTGAGTTCCTCACTCCAAGTGTTTCAACTTCTACACAAAGTGGTTCCTCGCAAGCATCGGTCATGTCTCGACGTCCACAGTCTCCTATCCCTCCCCCACCCCGCCCCGCCACAACCACAACAAGTTGTACCAGAATTAGGTATATGTTTAATTCAAATTGTTTACTGATTATAACACTTAGTTATATCTATATGTTATATAAATATGTGTACACCTTTTTTCGAACACTTAACTATTTTTAATAATTTCTATTTATTTTTTGAAGTTCAACCACAAATTGTTAGAGGACACAACAAAGGAGTGCCGAATGGAACACTGGTGTAAAAGTTCAAGTTACTTTTGACAGTTTGAACCAACTTGTTGGAGATAAAGGCTCATAATTGAGGTCTCAATTAGGTATAATATGTCGTGATGGACATAGGATTCCACTGTGCATTCTTGATTGGAAGTTTGTTGAGGAGTCAGTCAAAGAGGGAATATGGGCAGATGTTAAGGTAAGAATTTAACAATATGTTGATAAATTTGTATATATGTTTTTTTATCAATCCACTATTTTGTTTATAATTTGTAGGCAAATGTGTTGGAATTCCTGGTGGTTTCAATGATGTGTGTTTGAGACTTTGCAACCATATGTGGAAGAATTTTAAAGCCAAAACAAAGAAAAAATATTTTGAGAAGTTTAAAAATGATCCAAAACTCCATACAAAGGTTCCCCCACGTATCATACCAGAACAATGGCCAATGCTTGTTGCTTATTGGCGCAATAGCAACATGGAAGTATTATTATAATGTAATTTAAATAATTTCTCATGATTATATTTGAGTGTTGTTTTTATGTAGGCCATAGCAAAGCAGAATGCTATAAATCGAGAGCAACAAGGACCACATCACATTATTGGTCGGAAATCTTTTGCCCAAATAAGGCATGAAGTACGTATCTATGCACATTTGCTTAAATATTTATAAAGGTTAAGCCAAAGTTGAGTTTATTATACATTCTTGTTGTAATCGACAGATGGAAATAAATGGAGAGCCTACGGATAAAATGAGTGTTTGGTTAAAAGCACGAGACCCAACCGACTATGATGTTGTTGAGACCATTGTAAGCTTTTCTAACAATATAAATTTAAATCTATCAGTATTTACAATAACTAACTAGTTTGTGAAATTTATGTGGAAGGACTACGAAGAAGAGTTAAGTAAGGAGCCCGATGATCAACAACAACTTATGGCTGTAAAAGATCGAATATTCCACAAGATAATTGGAGTTGATTGTTAGCATGAAATATTGTGATATTTTAGGCACGTTTTCTAGTCGTAATTGATTCATATTGATAGTCTTTGATTGAGCTTTATGCATATATGAGCTAGTATTGCCTATATTGTCGATATAGATGTCTACACGAGTTCTATGTTGATTATAGGTGATTTGGAGCTATTTCCGAACGGAATCGAGCAAAGGAGAGTTGAGTCGATGTGTCTCTAGATCAAGGACACCTTTTGGAAGCAATTTGGAGTATTAGATTGAGGAATGCACGAATGAAGGCAAGAATCACGGTTTTACCCTAAATTACGGCCGTGGATTGTGAAGCAGAATTCGATGTTCATTCCAGGGGATATTATGGCCGTGGAAGATATCCGTGTTTATTTCCACGCCTCAAAATTACGGTCGTGGAAACTTCCACGACCGTGATCTTGGCGAATCCTTTCGCCACGTTTCGAAGCCATGATCTCTTGAAGATCGGGCCGGGCCGACGTTTTGCCCTGCATTATAAAAAGGACGGATGAAGCAAGATTCCGTCACCTCGCCACCTCGCCTCGCCACCTCGCTACCTCGCTTACGACCTTTCAACCCTAAAGTTTAGCGGCAAAAACGCACGCTTAGCAACACAAACCCTCATTCTTGGAGGTGATTTTGAAGATCTCATTGAAGTTCCAAAGTTCGTATTGGAGAGTTGCTGTTTGTGATCTTCGTGTGGAAGATCGAAGTTCTTGGAGGATTTTTGCAAGAAGATTCCTCTTCTTGCTTAGGTTTGCTTTAGGATCGGATTGACATCCCGTTTCTTTTCTTTCCTAAGACTGTGATTGTTTATCCCGTTTTGAATCTTTTGACAAACACTTATTCTTGATTGTGATTCTAAGATTCAATTGAAGATTATTGATAGTTCTTGAAAGTTCCCATCTTTTACCTTTTTAATCTTGAATTAATATCAATATGACTGTTATTGGCTAAAAATCCTTAACAATTCTAAGGTGAAGGGTTGATAGTTGTGGCTTAGATAATGATAGATCGATTGTAAATTGATTAGACCCTGAGAGTTAGAGAATTGTCGCCGAAAACCCTAAATTACGGGCTGTTCTTGAGTTCCACGACCGTGGAATCTCAAGATCCAACCGTAATTCTCTTAAAGTTTACGAGCCTGCTTTTATCTTGATCCAAAGTTAAAGATTTGCTTTAGCTTAGTTTAGACTTGTCTTTTCTAGGTGGTAGTGAAGCCTCAACAACCTCTACCTCGATTGTGAGCCTCAACAACCTCAATCGGATAAGTTAGTCTTGATCTTTAGATCATAGGTTTGGGTATTTGATGTTAATCCTTGTCCTTAGAACCTTTCTATATTGAGCCTCATCAACCTGTATAGGAAGAGTCTTTTGGGTGAGTTATATAAGGTTTTTGGAACCTCAACCGTACGATTACCTTACATTAGTATACCTTTGCATATCTTAACTCTGTCTTTACATCATTAGTATATCTTGAATCGATTGCCACAGCTGGATACCTGGATCTTTAGGATTGTTGTTTTCCCAATATCTGCAAAACTCTCATATTAACCGCTTGATAACCTGCAATCGAGTTCGTTCCACCCAAATCCCTGTGTTCGATACTCTGGAATTCTTGCTTAACTATATCGATCCGTACACTGCGGGTTCGCTTGCTTGATTCTAGTTTTATAAATATAAAGCTTATTTGCACACACCTCTAGGGGCGAACAAGTTTTTGGCGCCGTTGCCGGGGATTTGGCTTCGATCGAACCCGGGTGCCGGTTGTCAAGCTTGGGAGCTTGCTCTCGTTATTTGATTTTTCTTTGAGTGTATGCGCAGGTCTAGGAACACAGAAGATCTCTTACCTCTTGATCAAGAGCTAGAGAAAACCTTGAGGCAAAAGCGCAAGGAAAGGAAGATGGCTGAAGAAAACGAGCACGATCTTCAAAATAAGTTGGCGGAGAAAGAAGCTCAGCTCCGATGGAATGAGACTCTCCTCCAGGATGAGATGGATCGCCATCAAACTCAAGTTAATGGTCTACAAGACATGATCGTTCAAATGAAGATAAAGATGAGCGATCTTGAGGACAAGGTGGGCAAGAAGTCCTCGAGAAGGAGGACAAGGTCTAGAAGAAGAAACCACTCACCCACCGATGATAGTGATTCTTCCATGCCTCCTTTAGAAGAGATTGATCCCACGATCAATATAAATCCTTTCAATCAACAAGGAGCTACTAACCGTCGCATTCCACCTAGAAATGCGAGGGTCGAACGTGTGGATAATGAGCCAAGAACTCTTGGCCAGCGGATGGATCCAACACAACAACCACGCCGTTTAGGTGTGAACTTTGATGCTGAAGATGTACAAGGGTTTAGCTTCAACCCTCAAGTTATCACTCTTGTTCGCCAAAGCCAGTTTGGCGGTACAAGCACCGAATCTCCACACCAACACTTGCAAAACTTTGAGTGTATGATGGAGACGATGAGGCCAAAGAGCGCCACTACCAACAGCTATAAGCTCAAACCTTTCTTTTTCTCTTTGAAAGGGAAAGCGCTATCTTGGTACCAAGCTCTTCCTAGTGGAAAGCTAGAGACGTGGGAAGACCTCTCCGCAGAGTTTCTCACCAAGTTCTTTCCGCCCTCCAAAACGGCGGAACTTAGAGGTAAGATTAATGCTTTTTCTATGAGACCTAACGAAAGTTTGTTTCAATCTTGGGAAAGGTTTCAGGATTTGCTCTTGGATTGCCCTCATCATGGCATATCCAAACTTGCCTTGCTGGAAATTTACTACAAGGGGCTGGATGCGGGAACGCAATTCAACCTTCAATCCCTCTCATGTGGAACGTTCATGGACATGAGAGAAGATGACGCTTGGGACTTCATTGAGAAGCAAGCAAGAGTCATAGAGAAGTATTCCCACCGGAAAGTGGAGGGAAATCGTGTGGAGCAAGGAGCAAAGCTCACACATGAAGCTCAAAATCAGATTTTCTCCCTCAACAATGAGATCAAAGAGTTGAAGGAGACTATCAAGACCAACTTCCCAAAGCAACAAGAGAAGGATGTTGGCTATTTGAACAACAACAACGGCGCTGATAACACCAACCGCAACAACAATAACCGGAACAATAACCGGAACAACAATTGGAATGGGAACAACAACAACCGGAACAACAACAATTGGAACAACAATCGGGGTTCGAACAACAACAATTGGCGCTCCAATCAACAAAATTCCGGTAACTCCTATCCTTCCAATTCCAATTCACTAACTCCACCCTCCTCTTCCTCTACTCCTTTGAAAAGCCAGGGGCAATCATCAAATGGAGGAAACAATACGGGAAAGGAGAAGCCGGATCCCATGCTGGAAACGATCTTGGGAAAGCTTCAAGGGTTGGAGAACCGCATCATCAAGGTTGATGATCAAATTTCTAAGGTTGACAAAGCTCAAAAGGTTTTGGAAAATCAAATGTTCAACCATGCGGAGGAAGTTCCTAGAAATCAAGGGAAACTTCCAGGAAAAACGGAGGACAACCCTAAAGGAAGGGTAATGGCGATTACAACTAGGAGCGGAGTGACTACCACCGATCCGCAGCCTACGTTCGTTGAAGTCCCCGTAGAGAAGGGCAAAGAAAAGGGGAAGGAGAAGGAAGACGTCTATGTTCCTCCTCCAGCTTTCAAACCTCCCCTACCGTTCCCTCAATCTAGAGCGCGAGCGCGCCTAGATAAACAATTTGGTAAGTTTATAGAACTCATGAGCAAGCTGCATATTAATATACCTTTCATTGATGCCATTATAGGTATGCCGGCTTATGGCAAGTTCTTGAAGGAGCTCCTCTCTAACAAGAGGAAGCTAGAAGATTTTGGTGAAGTCAAGATGAGTTCGGATTCTTCGGACCTCATCAAGACTATGAAGGAGAAAATGCCCCCAAAGCTGAAAGATCCGGGGTCATTTTGCATTCCCATTGGAGTGGGAGAGGTCACATATGACGCTTTATGTGACTTGGGAGCAAGTGTGAGCATCATACCACTTGCATTGTGCAGGAAGATCGGTTTAGGCGACCCTAAACCAGTGAAGATGACGTTATACATGGCGGATCGATCCATTACTCGTCCCGTCGGCATTGTAGAAGACGTCCCGGTCAAGCTAGGCAAGTTCTTTGTCCCCATTGATTTTGTCGTGCTTGACATTCCTGCGGATAGTCCGGTCCCGATCATACTCGGAAGACCGTTTCTTGCAACTTCCGGCTGCATGGTCGATTGCAAGAATGGGAGACTCGCCTTTGACGTTGGGGAAGAGAAAGTAGAGTTCGTTCTTTCCACTCTAGTGAAGGAGCCAATCTTTGATGAGAATATTTACAATGTCCAAGACGAAGAAGGTTTAACTAGGGAGGAGGTAAGTGCGATTCTCTTTAACGATCCTTTGCAAAAGGTTATTACTATGAGTCTAACCGATGTAGGAGGAGAAGAAGAGTGCAAAGAGGAAATTGAAGCCTTAGAGGCACAAGAAGAGATGCATGAAGTGGAGTTTGAGAAACTCCACGATGAGGCAGAAAATACTCGAATCCACGGTCATACTCTGTATTCCACGGCCGTGGATTCCATGACCAAATTCGACCTCCATTCCAGAGGATATTACGGCCGTGGAAAACCAGAGGAAACCGTGATTTTGACCGTGGAAAAGGACGATCGACACACTTCTTCAACTTCCTCAAATCCTTCTCCAAACCATTCAACATCCTTAGAAGCTTCTAAGGAAACATCGGAAGCTCCGAAAGCAATGGAACTCAAACCACTTCCTACTCATCTAAGAACTTCAAGACAACCTCAACGGCGGTTGAATCCGACCATGAAGGAGGTTGTCAAGAAGGAAATTCTTAAACTTCTTGATGCAGGTATCATCTATCCTATCTCCGATAGCAAGTGGGTGAGCCCGGTTCAAGTAGTTCCAAAGAAGGGAGGAATGACGGTCATCACCAATAAGAACAACGAACTCATTCCTACCCGAACCGTGACTGGATGGCGAATGTGCATAGACTACCGCAAGCTCAACAATGCAACGCGGAAGGATCACTTTCCATTGCCATTCATCGATCAAATGCTTGAAAGGTTAGCACAACATTCATACTTTTGCTACCTTGACGGTTATAGTGGCTTCTTTCAGATCCCGATACATCCGGATGATCAAGAGAAGACCACATTCACGTGCCCTTGGGGTACGTTCGCCTATAGGAGAATACCATTCGGGCTTTGCAACGCCCCAGCCACCTTTCAACGGTGCATGATGGCCATCTTCTCCGAATATGTAGAGGAAATCATGGAAGTCTTCATGGACGACTTCTCCATTTACGGTTCCTCTTTTAACGATTGTCTTTCTAACCTTTCTCTTGTTTTGCAAAGATGTGAAGACACTAACCTAGTTCTTAATTGGGAGAAATGTCAATTCATGGTTAAGGAAGGAATCGTTTTAGGTCACTTAGTCTCTAGTAGAGGGATAGAGGTAGACAAAGCTAAGATAGAGACCATAGAGAAACTTCCTCCCCCAATTTCGGTGAAGGGAATAAGAAGTTTCCTAGGACATGCTGGATTTTACAGACGTTTCATTCAAGACTTTTCTAAGATATCAAAACCTCTCACTAATCTATTGATGAAGGATGCGGTTTTTGAGTTTTCACAGGAATGTCTAGATGCGTTCAACACTATTCGGCAAGCTCTAATTTCAGCACCCATTATCCAACCTCCGGATTGGAATCTCCCCTTCGAGATTATGTGTGATGCTAGTGACGTAGCCATTGGAGCTGTTCTTGGGCAACGAAAGGAAGGACGAACCCACGCCATATACTACGCTAGCAAGACGCTAGACGAAGCCCAGCTCAACTACGCCACTACGGAAAAGGAGTTTCTAGCCATTGTCTATGCTATTGACAAGTTTCGCTCTTATCTTGTAGGTGCAAAGGTGATTGTCTACACGGATCATGCTGCGATCCGATACCTCCTTGCAAAGAAGGATACGAAGCCAAGGCTGATTAGATGGATTCTTCTCCTACAAGAATTCGATCTTGAGATCCGCGACAAGAAAGGCTCGGAAAATTCTGTTGCGGATCATTTGAGTCGTCTAACACATCTAGAGGACGATCATTTACCTATTGATGACTCCTTTCCGGACGAACACCTACACATCATAGAGGAGTGCATCAAGGTAATCTCCAAAGGTAACGAACCATGGTTTGCTGATTTTGTTAACTATTTGGTTTGCCAGGAGATACCACCCGGACTATCATACGCACAAAGGAAGAAGTTCTTCAAGGACGTCCGGGAATACCATTGGAACGAGCCTCTCCTCTTTAAGAGAGGTCCGGATGGCATCATCCGGCGATGCGTGCCGGAAGATGAGATGCAAAGTGTCATCCGTCATTGTCATTCACTACCTTGTGGAGGACACGCTAGTTCGAACAAAACTAGCGCAAAGGTATTGCAATCTGGATTTTATTGGCCTACTTTATTTAAAGATGTGCAATCCTTTGTTTCTTGTTGCGATGCTTGTCAAAGAACAGGCAATATCTCTAGGAGGAACGAGATGCCCCTCAACAACATCCAAGAGGTGGAGATTTTCGACGTTTGGGGAGTCGACTTCATGGGACCATTCCCTTCTTCTTGTGGAAACCAATACATACTATTGGCGGTAGATTATGTCTCTAGATGGGTCGAAGCGATTGCCTCTCCCACAAATGATGCCATGGTGGTGGTCAAGTTCTTCAACAAGACCATTTTTCCGCGATTCGGGACACCAAGGACGATCATTAGTGATGGAGGTTCTCACTTCATAGCCCGTCGCTTTGAAGCTCTTCTAGCAAAGTATGGGGTTACTCACAAGATCGCTACCCCTTACCATCCACAAACGAGTGGACAAGTCGAGATCTCAAATAGGGAGATCAAGGGAATTCTAGAGAAGACGGTTTCAAGGACTAGGAAGGATTGGTCCTTGAAACTAGATGATGCATTGTGGGCATACCGGACTGCATACAAGACTCCCATAGGAACCACACCATACAACCTCGTGTATGGGAAGTCTTGTCATTTGCCGGTAGAGCTAGAGCACAAAGCGTTTTGGGCTATCAAATGGCTGAATTTCGGCATGAAGGAAGCGGGAGAGAAGCGTCTCCTAGACATCAACGAGCTGGATGAACTCCGTTTGAACGCCTATGAAAACGCTAAGATCTACAAGGAAAGAGCAAAGCGTTGGCATGATAAGCATATCATCCCAAAGGATTTCCAAGAAGGAGATCAAGTTCTCCTCTTCAATTCGAGACTTCGCCTCTTTCCAGGTAAGTTAAAATCTCGTTGGACTGGACCTTTTCTAATTAAGCGTATTTTCCCCCATGGTGCAGTTGAAGTATGGGGTGAAGCTAGCGGAAGTTTTAAGGTGAACGGTCAACGACTCAAAAAGTACTCACCGGAACTCCAAGCTGAGGAGTTTGCACCTACCGCACTCGAATAAGTGCGAGAATGGTCTAGCTACGGACCTTAAACAAAGCGCTTCTTGGGAGGCAACCCAAGGTATTGCATTTTCGTTTTTGCTTTCAATTCATAGTTTAGCTTAGAATAGAAGTTTTTGCTTTATTTTTGCCTCGATTTCTCCCGGTATGTTCGTGTTTTTGGTTGTAGGATCGATGGAAAAGAAGAAAAAGGGGATAATGTCGAAGAGAAGTGACGAAATTTGGACTTTGAAGCTTTACAGAGAGTTCCACGGTCTAAATTACGGTCGCCATAGCTACAGTGGCCGTAATTCTCAAAGGCCTGTGAAAAATCACAAAAATTACGGGTCCGTACATTTCCACGGCCGTGGAATGCCCCGATAGACCGTGATTTTTGAAATTTTGCCTGCAAGTATAAAAGCCACACTTCACCACAAAAACACCACAAAACCCCCAATTTCCACGCCCTAAATACCGAAAACCCGCAGCTCCTCCCAAATCTTCGTTCTCTAATCGTTTTTAACGATTCTTCTTCCTAAACTGAAGCAAATCCAACCAAGAACAAGATCCAAGCAACAAATCGCGTGGAAAACGATCAACAAACCCGCATTTTGGATTTCTCAATCCGAAAAAGAGGTTTTTGCTCTCTTCTTGATTCTAGTCGTTTTTGTTCGTTTTTGTTAGAAATTTTTAGGAAGAACTGATTGAGATTGGAAGAAATTAGATTAGGACTGCTTGTTGTGGAGTTTGATTGCTGATTTGCTGAGAATTGAGAATTACTGTGTCGAATCACGGTCTACAGACGTTCCACGGCCGTGGTTTTGGGAAGAACAGACCGTAATTTTCAACAGAATGGATTTTGTGAGGAGAGTTTCGGGAAGGATTAAGGAAAAGAGAGGGGAACAGAACAAGAAGAGAAAGGGCAACCCTTCCACATCTAGGGCACCGCCACCCTCATCCCCCTCACCTTCACCTCCATCTTCACCTCCATCCTCACCACCTCACCCTAGCATCCCGATCATACACGAAAACCACCAAGCTGCATTTGAGAGGATAGAGAAGAGGGCAGTGATTGGCCCTAGGTACTTGTTGTTGGAGGATCTACATCCTCTCAACATAGTAGATGACCTTACATGGCTCTTGGATAGAGCCGGTTTGCTTGTCTTCACGAACATTCGTGAGGACGCTTATGAGGAGATCACCCGAGAGGTTGTGACGTCTTTTGAGCACAGCCATGTTGATAGGACTGTCTCCTTCCGTCTCATGAATAGAGACTACCACCTTAGCATTGTTGAGTTCGGGACCATCTTTGGGTTCCATGAGACCTACAACGGTCGCCTCCCTAGGAACGTTTCCGCTAAGGATTTTTGGGAGGATGTGGCGATGATCTATGCCGACGAGGACCGTTGGCATCCAGCTGATACCAAGGCCAAATTGATGTACCATTTGGCCTTGAAGATAGCTCACCGTGTTCTCTCGGAGTGTCTCTTTCCTAGGACGGAGACGCCCCAAAAGATCAAGACGGACGAGCTATTCCTCCTCTACGCTATGCTTCATGGATGCCGCGCCGATTGTGCTACCCTTTTGGCGGCGACGATGAGTAAGCTAAAGAACAAATCGAGAGGGAACATTGGATATGGTGGGATAGTGACCCACATAGCTAGGACTTTTGGAGTGGACTTCTCGGCTTGCACACGTATACCGGCAGTTCCATTAGGGCTACACGCTTTCATGGTTAGGGGACTCATCTTCCCCACACATAGAGGTCCGCCTTATGCGGGCATGCCCTGGGAGAGTAGGACCGGCAGGGGTATTGAGTGGCTGCCGGAGTATTCCATTGTGGCGGGACGCCACAACTGGAAGGAGACGTTCGCTGCGATGCATGCGAACAGGCTTGTAGCTCCCCCTTACGTTCCACCGCCGGTAGTAGATGAGGAGGATATGGGAGAGCAGTATGAGAGTGGGGGAGGAGCAGAGCAGGAGTTCGGCACGTTTCCGGATCAGCCGGATGCGGCCCAGGATGTACTTAGACGCTCTCCGCGTCCGGCTAGAGCCTCAGGCTCGTCATCTCGCCGCGCTAGCGTGAGCGAGAGGCCCACGTGGATGACTACACCTCCCACCTGGTACGAGACACCCCCTCCTTGGTCCACTACGCAGTCAGCAGCACCAGCAGCACCACCACCACCACCATCAGCACCAGCCGATGCTCCCGGATGGTATGATCAACCCCCTGGGTGGTATGAGAGGATGCCGGATTGGGCTACCGGACTTTCAGAGAGAGTCGGAGCACTAGAGATCCGGGCGGATGATAGAGACAGACGTTTCGACGACCTTGACCACATGATGAGGAACGTCTACCGCCAGCAGTTTGGGCGGTACTATGATCCGAGTTTCTCTCCATTCCCACCTCCACCGGCACCGCAGTGATAGATGACCGGACAGCTCGTTTCTAGACATCCCAACCACCATTTGTGAGTTTTCTTTTTCTTTTCTTTCTTTTGTTCTTTCTTGTGAACATTAGGGACAATGTTCGTCCTAAGTATGGGGTGGGATGTACTAAATGTTTGTAATAACTCTACTCTATATGTTGCTTCTATTCCGAGACTATCATTGCATGTTCATTGTATGTTACACGTTTCATTCTTGCATTACATGAAAAAGAACTTTAAAAACCCATAAAAATTGAAAAATTTTGAAAAATTTGATGCTTCTAACGAATCGATATGATTTCCATGATAATCATTACTTGCGAATTGAGTTGATAACAATTGCATGCTTGAAAGGATGGTAATTCGAAAAGGATTTGAATGAATGAATTTTACCTCTTTTGCAAGTTGTATAATGTGAGAATGTTACCTAAATCATATAAGAAATTGAAGTTGAAATCACATTATAAGCTCCTATACTTCTTGTTGAAATGATTAAGGCAATTCGATATTCTCTTTCTTCTTTCTTTGATCATCTAACTCCTCATTGAAATATTAGCCTCCCTTACCTATCCGGGAATTTGGAAAGTGAATGAGAAAAAGGCATGTTTGATGTGGGAGGGCCATGAGAGCAAATATTTGCAATCAATTGAATAGAAAGAAATTGTAGGTTTGGGGAAGTCAATCATGACGATGAGTAACTCGGCACCATTCACATAGCCGGGTGTTTGTGTCTTGCCAAAGTCGAATTGAGCGATATTCCTAGCGGATTATGGTATGTGCGCTAAGGGTTTGAGGCATCTCGCAAAAATGAGAAACGCCAATCTCCTAGGCTTCGGTTTTTGTGCACCTCTATCCATAACTCCAAAAGTAAAGTCGGAAAATAAAAAGGAAAGAGCGAAGCTCTAAGTGAAGTGATTGCGGAAACCGCAAAAGAAGAAGAAGGTAGTTGTCCACTTTCCCGGATTTATGCACCACTTTCCCTTAAAGTTTTCCCTACCCTTCCATGCTCTAGACCTTTTCTTTGAAAGTCCTTATGATCAAAAGAATGTTATATGGCTTGGTGATCTAAATTGAAATTCTTATGATTGATTTTGATAATGTTTGAAGGTTATAATGCTTGTTTGGAAGCTAAAATGATTCATGATTTTTCTTTGCCTCTTACTCTCTAATTAAGTGTGTGAAAGTTTGAAAACGATTGAAGCAAGGGTTGAGAATGATCTATTCTTTAGAAGTCACATTCATCCAAAAGAAGGTACACATATTTCATCCTAACTCTTGTTTTAAAGCTTTTTGAAAGACCTTGCTTAGGGACAAGCAAGTGTTAAGTATGGGGTTATTTGTTAGCATGAAATATTGTGATATTTTAGGCACGTTTTCTAGTCGTAATTGATTCATATTGATAGTCTTTGATTGAGCTTTATGCATATATGAGCTAGTATTGCCTATATTGTCGATATAGATGTCTACACGAGTTCTATGTTGATTATAGGTGATTTGGAGCTATTTCCGAACGGAATCGAGCAAAGGAGAGTTGAGTCGATGTGTCTCTAGATCAAGGACACCTTTTGGAAGCAATTTGGAGTATTAGATTGAGGAATGCACGAATGAAGGCAAGAATCACGGTTTTACCCTAAATTACGGCCGTGGATTGTGAAGCAGAATTCGATGTTCATTCCAGGGGATATTACGGCCGTGGAAGATATCCGTGTTTATTTCCACGCCTCAAAATTACGGTCGTGGAAACTTCCACGACCGTGATCTTGGCGAATCCTTTCGCCACGTTTCGAAGCCATGATCTCTTGAAGATCGGGCCGGGCCGACGTTTTGCCCTGCATTATAAAAAGGACGGATGAAGCAAGATTCCGTCACCTCGCCACCTCGCCTCGCCACCTCGCTACCTCGCTTACGACCTTTCAACCCTAAAGTTTAGCGGCAAAAACGCACGCTTAGCAACACAAACCCTCATTCTTGGAGGTGATTTTGAAGATCTCATTGAAGTTCCAAAGTTCGTATTGGAGAGTTGCTGTTTGTGATCTTCGTGTGGAAGATCGAAGTTCTTGGAGGATTTTTGCAAGAAGATTCCTCTTCTTGCTTAGGTTTGCTTTAGGATCGGATTGACATCCCGTTTCTTTTCTTTCCTAAGACTGTGATTGTTTATCCCGTTTTGAATCTTTTGACAAACACTTATTCTTGATTGTGATTCTAAGATTCAATTGAAGATTATTGATAGTTCTTGAAAGTTCCCATCTTTTACCTTTTTAATCTTGAATTAATATCAATATGACTGTTATTGGCTAAAAATCCTTAACAATTCTAAGGTGAAGGGTTGATAGTTGTGGCTTAGATAATGATAGATCGATTGTAAATTGATTAGACCCTGAGAGTTAGAGAATTGTCGCCGAAAACCCTAAATTACGGGCTGTTCTTGAGTTCCACGACCGTGGAATCTCAAGATCCAACCGTAATTCTCTTAAAGTTTACGAGCCTGCTTTTATCTTGATCCAAAGTTAAAGATTTGCTTTAGCTTAGTTTAGACTTGTCTTTTCTAGGTGGTAGTGAAGCCTCAACAACCTCTACCTCGATTGTGAGCCTCAACAACCTCAATCGGATAAGTTAGTCTTGATCTTTAGATCATAGGTTTGGGTATTTGATGTTAATCCTTGTCCTTAGAACCTTTCTATATTGAGCCTCATCAACCTGTATAGGAAGAGTCTTTTGGGTGAGTTATATAAGGTTTTTGGAACCTCAACCGTACGATTACCTTACATTAGTATACCTTTGCATATCTTAACTCTGTCTTTACATCATTAGTATATCTTGAATCGATTGCCACAGCTGGATACCTGGATCTTTAGGATTGTTGTTTTCCCAATATCTGCAAAACTCTCATATTAACCGCTTGATAACCTGCAATCGAGTTCGTTCCACCCAAATCCCTGTGTTCGATACTCTGGAATTCTTGCTTAACTATATCGATCCGTACACTGCGGGTTCGCTTGCTTGATTCTAGTTTTATAAATATAAAGCTTATTTGCACACACCTCTAGGGGCGAACATTGATGACCATGGTTATTGTCAAACATTTGGTTCTAGTGCACCTCCTTCTATGGTGTATCCATCAGACCCATCTACATACATATAAGAGCAATCCGGAGGAAATGCAAAAGATGATGGAAGAGCTAAGAGTAGAAGTCATTGAAGATGTAACTCGAAAAGTCACTGAAGACGTAACAACAAAATTGACGAAGCACTTTGAGATGAAGTATGAAGAATTGAAGAAACTTCTTGTGCAATCGGAGGGCAATGAAAGAAGAAGCTCGCATTCACTTACACAGGTTAGTTTTGGTAATCTAGAACTTTTAATTCTTATAAATTTCATGTTTAATAAGTAAATGCTCATCTATGTGCATAAGACTTCGTTACCGTAAATTTTCTCCATTTAAACTACTATTATTATTTCATATTTTATAGGTTGCAACTAGTGCACATCGAAAAGAGTCTATTGGAGATGGAGATCATGTAGCATCAAAAAAGGAACCAATTAGCGAAAATGATGCAGTTGATGAAGAATTTGTCCAAGTAGAAGATGTTTAGATCGTGGAAGTGTGTGATTGTGAACCTCATGACCACTTTGTTAAAGATGAAGGACATCTAGGTTTTGTACTTTGAGATTGTGAACTTATTTACACTTCGAATCGTGCTATTTTAATTGTTTTGAAGGTTAAATACACTCATTTGGTTTATAAAAATTGTTGTTGCAACCTGATGCAACCATTTAGATGTTTTCAAATAATACAGGTTGTGGCATAGTTTTACAGGATGTGGTAGAATTTTCCCACCAAATTTACTTTGTCACGGCAGATTACCGTTGCTAAAAATTAATATTTTAAACACATTTTTAAAATTTGCGACATCTCCATGCCGTCGCTAAAAATACAAAATCTCCCACCAAATATACAATTTGGGACGGCTCCTTGCCGTTGCAAAAGATAGAAAATTTCCCACCAAATTTAAATTTTGCAACGGCTATTGGCGACGCAAAATTTAAATTCCGCACCAAATTTCGAAGTTTGCTACACACCGGTCGGCAACGTCTTTAGCCGACGAGAATATTTTGCGACGGATATCATTCGTCACAAACGACGCGAAATATTAGCGACGGCAAATGGCCGTCGCAAAAACTTTTGTGTCGCATGTTCTAGCTACGCCCATAAGATAGAAGATCGGATCTTCTATTTATGGAAAGAAGATAAAACGAACGAAAGAAAGATCGGACACAATTTGTAATCAGCCGTAGGGGTAGTTGACCCTGCCTCGGGTGCGGCCTGCCGTAGGGGCGACACACTACACCGCGGGGGCGGTGAAGGCGAAAGACTGGAGTCTTACATCAGATCCCCCTAACAAGAAGTTTTGTCCCGAAACTTGTAAAAGCCCAACGATCACAACAACACACGGAAACCGAACTGAACTCATATATTCCCACTCGGGGCACGTAACTCAAAACATCACAAAAAGCGTACCCTACGCAAACAAGGGAGAACTGAAACAAAACGACTACGCTAAAGGTGCATCTAACTCAGGGTAAAACTCCGAATAGTTCCTCTGGATACTAACCTCTGTCTCCCAAATTGCCTCATCAGCTCCTCGTATCGACCACTTAATCTTCATCATCGGTATGTCTTTTGAACGCAAGCGTCTCGTACTACGCTCCAAGACAGCCACCGGGTGCTCTACGAACGTGTGGTTTGGCTCAATCACTAGACCCTCATGATTGACGATGTGTCTCGGGTCTGGTATGTACTCCTCTAGCTGAGACACATGGAAGACTGGGTGAACACCCTCGAGTCTCGGTGACAAAGCAAGTCTGTATGCTGCCTCTCCAACCTGCTCAAGAATCTCAAACGGTCCGACGTATCGGGGACTCAACTTCCCCTTGACACCAAAACGTCTGACGCCTCGTGTCGGGGATACTCTCAACCAAACCTAAGCTCCAACTCTGAACTCTAGAGGTCTGGGTGAAGCTGCTTTGTTACTTTGGTTGTAAGTTCTTTTAATATAAGTTTTTTTTTCAGTAATACTTTGTGTTTCCTTGATCTCTATTTTTTAATTGCATGTTAACTATTACTTGAGATTGATCACCTTAGGTTCTAAAGTGCATGTAAACAACTAGGATTAATAGGTTCCGGGTTCGGGTCTTTAATCTAGTAGTAACTTTAAGTAATAACGGGTTGTAATTACTTAAAGAAAAGGAACACAAATATAAAGATAAGTTTAACGGTTTTAATCTTCTCTTTATATCCCTTAGTCTTTGTTTGAATGCTAACTTTTTATTTGTTCTTGTAGGTTTACGGAACTTTAATAGGTTAATTTTGTTGATGCCGGTTGGCTCAACACATATGTATGATCGAGACGGGAGATTACTTAAAAACTGGTAAAAGGAATTCACCAAAGTAGCAATTGCATGCTTAGAATCAACCTAGTGTAGATTCATCCATTATTGTCTTACTGGTCGCATTAATCGTTTTCATAAGTTTTTGTGCATCAATTTAACCAACCCCCCCCCCTTTTATGTCACTTGTCATTGTAATCGATAATTGCATCTAAAACACCTTAACTCTCTTGGGTTCGACCCTTACTAATCACTATACTTGTTCTTAGTGCTAAGTCGGGATTTACTTTTGATTGGGTATAGACGACCATAGAAAAACCTTCGGTCAAATTTTGGCGCCGTTGCCGGGGAGTTTTTGTGTTTTATTGTTATTATTGATTATTGGTTTGAACTATTTTTATGGTTCAAACCCGTGCTACTAATTCTGGCTTTGCTTCTTTTGATCCAGAAATTGAGAGGACGCACATCCGGCAACGAAGACAACAACAACTACAACAAGAGATGGCTGACCGTACTCTTCCTCAACTTACACAGCCCAACTTGGCTCAAAACCCTCTTGCGGTCGCTATACCGGCACTAGGGGAAGGAGTCAACTTTGAGCTCAAACCGGGCCTTATTCACTTGCTTCAATCCTTCCATGGGCTAAGTGGTGAAGACCCCATCAAGCACCTTGGGAAGTTCCACACCGTTTGTATGAGCATGAAGCCGGCCAACATTACCGAAGAACAGATCAAGATGAGGGCATTCGGCTTCACACTCAAGGATTCGGCGGATGATTGGTATTACCACCTTCCATCCGGGAGCATTGACACTTGGGAGAACCTTCACAAAGCATTTTTGGAGAAATACTTTCCAGCTAAAAAGGCCAATAGCTTGAAGAAAGCTATAAGAAACATCGAGCAAGAGGCAACCGAAACTCTCTATGAGTACTTCAAAAGGTTTGCACGCCTCCGATCCAGCTGTCCTTTCCACGGATATTCAACTCAAGATCTAGTCTTGTACTTGTACAATGGCTTGCTAGACAATGAAAGGAGGATCGTCGATGCGACTTGCGGAGGTAATATTCTTAACTCTACTCCTGACCTTGCTTTGGAAAAGATACAGGAACTAGCGGACGGAACTCGGAACTTTGGAAGGACCCCGGCTAAGAAAGGAGTTCATGCCGTGAGTTCCGGGAAGAACGAGATTTCCACCGAGCTAGCGGAATTGAAGGAAACGGTGAAGAGGCTAACACTTATGGGAACACCGCAACAGCTCAAGGCTTGTGGAGTTTGTGCTGACCCATATCATCCAACGGACATGTGTCCACAAGTTCAAAATGACGATGCTGAAGTAAACGCAATGGGTTATGGACATCCACAGCAGCAAAGACCTAGGAACGATACCTATACACAAAATTTCATGCCGAATTGGCTTGACCAAAAGAATTTTCGTTGGAGGGATCAACAAAACCAACAACAGCAGCCCCACCAAGGTAAGTATCACTCAACTGAAGATATGTTGCAGGTTTTGACTAAACACTTTGCTACTCATGTCCAAACAACAAAATCAAACATCAAGAACCTTGAGAAGCAGGTTGGTCAAATGACGGAAGCTATTTCAAGGACCGAATCAAGGCTTTCCGGGGGATTGCCTTCCTAGATGTTTATAAACCCCAAGGAGAATGTTAGTGCCCTAACATTAAGGAGCGGGAAGCAAATTCGACAAGAACCAACAAAAGAGCCACAAAGCGAACCCTCTGTCGTTATTTCCGCACCCACAGCCGCCCCTGCGGCTGCAGTTACGCCGAGCCCAGAAGGAAGGACGCCCCTGCGGCTGGCTGCCCCCGCCCCTGCGGTGACAGCCCCTGAGCCGCCCCTGCGCCTTCAAGCTGACGCCCCTGCGGAAAACACAACAGAAGGTCCTGCTGAAAAAGATACTTACGTCCGGCCTAACTTTCCGCCGCTGTACTCCGAAAACCCACCAACTCCTTTTCCTGAAGCATTAAAGGAGCGAAGAATCATAGAGGACAAGGACCTCTTTGAGACTTTCTCTAAATGCGAGGTAAACATTCCTCTCCTTAAACTGGTGAAAAGCATCCCTAAGTATGCTCGTTTTTTGAAGGAACTTTGCACTATCAAGAGAAATCAAAAACTAAGGGGAAACAGAAAGTGCAAGTGAGTGAGCATGTGTCGGCAGTTTTTCAGCGGAGAATGCCCAAGAAATGCAGCAATCCGGGCATGGTAAGCATTGCTTGTGTTATAGGGGAAACCCGCTTTGACAAAGCAATGCTTGATCTCGGTGCTTCTATTAATGTTTTGCCATATTCGATTTACAAATCACTTGGCCTTGGGCCACTAATGGAAACTAGGATTGTAGTACAACTTGCTGATAGATCTGATGTGTACCCGAAAGGGATAATTGAAGATGTATTAGTGATGGTAGACAACCTAATTTTTCCTGCTGATTTCTTTGTAATGGATATGGAAAATGACTCGCATGATGCACCCATTCTGTTAGGAAGGGCATTCCTGAAAACGGCTAGGACTAAAATTGATTATGTTAGTGGTAAATTGACCATGGAGTTTGATGGATAAGTAGTGGAATTTGACATTTATGATGCAATGAAATTTCCTAGCGATGATCATTCTCTATGTGCTATTGACGTTGTTGAACCTTTTGTGCAAGATGTTTTTGATAACTCTGATGTGGATGAATTGAGAAATGTGATTGAGCTTGACATTGATGGTTTCAAATCAGATTACGTGTTAACATCTGGCATGAAAGAGGTCCTAGCCCAATTAGATGGGCATAAAAGGCTACCTATCTCCAATTTGGCCATTGGGCCCACTTCACTAACCCCAAGCGAAAAGCTTGTTCCGTCCATAGTGCAGGCACCGGAAATAGAATTGAAGGATCTTCCATCACACCTCAAGTATGTTTTCCTTGAAGCACACAATACCTTGCCGGTGATCATCTCCAATAAGTTGACCACCGGACAAGAAGATAAGTTGGTGAACGTACTAAAGGAGCACAAGACGGCCCTCGGATGGACTATTGCGGACATCAAGGGGATAAGTCCTTCCACTTGCATGCATAGGATTTTACTTGAGGACGAAGTAAATCCCTCTAGGCAACCTCAAAGGAGGTTGAACCCACCAATGATGGATGTGGTCAAAAAGGAAGTGTTGAAACTCCTCCAAGCGGACATGATATTTCCTATCTCGGATAGCACTTGGGTTAGTCCAACCTAAGTAGTTCTAAAAAAGGGAGGCATCACTTTGTTGGAAAATCAACATGGAGAGATGGTCCCGAGCAAAACACAAACTGGATGGAGAGTTTGCATTGACTACCGCAAGCTCAATAAGGTAACGCGAAAAGACCATTTTCCATTACCTTTTATTGATCAAATGTTGGAACGTCTTGCAGGTCATAAATACTACTGTTTCATGGATGGATATTCGGGCTATTTCCAAATAGTCATCACACCAGAAGATCAAGAGAAGACGACGTTCACTTGCCCATTTCGCACTTTTGCATATCGCAGAATGGCCTTTGGACTTTGCAACGCACCGGGCACTTTCCAACGGTGCATGATAAGTATTTTCTCCGAATACATAGAAAATTTCATTGAAGTCTTCATGGATGATTTTACCGTCCATGGAGACAGTTTTGACGCATGTTTAAGGCATTTAAAACTTGTTCTTGAAAAATGTGTTGAAACCAACATAGTTCTTAATTCGGAAAAATGTCATTTCATGGTCGAACAAGGAATTGTGCTAAGACATGTAATATCCTCAAAAGGGATAGAGGTAGATAAGGCAAAGGTTGATGTTATTCAAAATTTACCTTATCCTACTAATGTTCGGGAAATCCGATCTTTTCTTGGTCATGTAGGTTTCTACCGAAGGTTCATCAAGGACTTCTCAAAGATCTCAGCACCCCTGTGTGAATTACTCAAGAAAGATGTAATCTTCATAGTGGATGAGGATTGCAAGAAGGCTTTCGACACTCTGAAATCATGTCTCACCACCGCTCCGATCATCCGTTCTCCGGATTGGGAGAAACCTTTCAAAATCATGTGTGACGCCAGTGACTATGCCATCGGAGTTGTCTTAGGACAAAAAGACGGAAGGGCCTCCCATGTGATCTATTATGCGTCTATGACACTAAATGGTGCACACAAGAATTACTCCACCACCGAAAAGGAGATGTTGGCGGTAGTTTTTGCCCTTGAGAAGTTCAGGCAATACTTACTTGGGGTAAAGGTAATTATTTTCACTGACCATGCAGCCCTTAGGTACCTCATCGCAAAGAAGGAGGCGAAACCACGATTAATCCGTTGGGTGCTCCTTCTAAGCGAATTTAACCTAGAAAGGGACAAAAAGGGAGGTGAGAACCTGGTGGCAGATCATTTGAGCAGACTAGTGCAAGAGGAGGAAGAACCAGAAAAAAAAAAGAGAGATAGCTGGAAGCTTTCCAAACGATACATTCTACACAACTCTCTGTTGTGTAACCGCCCCCGCGCCTCACACCAGCCGCCCATGCGGCCAGCCGCACCTGTGGCTCTGTCTAGGCGCCCCTGCGGAGTTGTCGATAGAGGTTTGTTTTAAGCTTCAATCTTTTAAGCCTTGGTTTGCTGACATTGTGAACTTCATTGTCAGGAAAGAGTATCCTTCAGACTTCACCAAGGCACAACGAGAGAAAGTCAAAGCTGAAGCTCGACACTACGTTTGGGACAATCCTTACCTTTGGAAGCATTGTAGTGACCAAGTGATCCGGCGTTGCATTCCGGACAATGAGGTACAATCCGTCCTAACTTTCTGTCATTCTGAAGCACGTGGGGGGCACTTTGGAGCAAACAAAACTGCAAGAAAAGTTTTGGATGCCGGTTTCTTTTGGCCACACATTTTTCGAGACGCTTTTGCGTTTTGTAAAGTGTGTGATAGATGACAAAGGGTGGGAAATCTTTCAAGGAGACATGAAATGCCCCAAACCTCTCTTATATTTTGTGAAATATTTGACGTTTGGGAAATTGATTTCATGGGACCATTTCCTACGTCATTTGGGAACACATATATTTTGCTTGCGGTGGACTATATTTCCAAGTGGGTGGAAGCAAAGGCCACCAAAACTGATGATTCAAAAGTGGTTGCAGCATTTCTTAAGGAAAATATCTTTGCTAGATTTGGAATTCCGAAAGCCTTAATCAGTGATAGGGGCTCTCCTTAAGAAGTACCATGTCCACCAATGAGTATCAACAATCTATCATCCTCAAACAAACGGCCAAGCGGGGGTATCTAACCGGGAAATAAAGACCATCCTTGAAAAGACGGTTTCTTCCGGGTGGAAGGATTGGAGTGCAAGGCTAAATGACGCCCTGTGAGCATATCGGACAGCCTACAAAACTCCCATAGGAATGTCTCCTTTTAGTCTCGTGTTTGGGAAAGCTTGCCACCTACCGGTGGAGTTAGAGCACAAGGCTTGGTGGGCGGTAAAGAAGTGCAACATGAACATAGAAGAAGTGGGAGAATTCCGGAAGCTCTAATTCCAAGAGTTGGAGGAACTAAGGCTAGATGCATATGACCATGCTACCACATACAAAGAAAAGACCAAAGCCTAGCATGACCGGAACATCCTCCGGAAGGACTTCAAGGTAGGTAATAAGGTACTTCTCTTTCACTCCTGTTTGAAACTCTTTGCAGGTAAGCTGCATTCATGATGGACAGGGCCGTTCATAGTAGCCGAAGTATACCCTCACGGAGCTGTGGATCTCTATGACCCGCAGACGCACAAGGTGTTTAAGGTGAACGGCCAAAGGCTAAAGCTTTACCTTGAAGGAGTCAAAGACGATCCGATTGACGAGATGGTACTAGAGGAGGCACAATCAGAGAAGTAGAGATATTATGTCGAGCCAACGACGTAAAACAAAGGCGCTTCTCATGAGGCAACCCGAAGGAATAAGAAGAGGAGCTTCTGTCAAGAAACCCGCCCCTGCGGTTTAATACACCGCCTCTGCGGCGACACACAGGCCAGCACTGCCCTTGGCTCTTGGCCTGCGCCTGCAACACATCGGTCACCGCCCCCGCAGTGACATACCCACACCCCTGCGGCGGCCATCCTTCATACAAATTCCCAGCGCCGCCCCCGCGGTTCCCAACCCCCGCTCCTGTGGGTTTACCTAGAAAAGAAAAAAAATAGGATCTCGAAAAAAAACCTATACCTACCATGCACCACCCACCAACCCTCCTCACCAAACACAACCACAACTCCTCGCACCCTCTCTCTCTCTCTAAGCTACGAACGCCCCCGCGCCCTCAGAGAAACCACCCAACCACCCTCTCCGACGCCCCTGCGCCACCAACACCAAGGACGCACACCCCCAACGCCCTTGCGCCACCAACCCTCGTTCCAAACGCCACCTTCCTTTAATTGCAACGATTCTCCACTTCTGCGCCCCCTTCAAAGTCGCCTACACCAACGAACCAACCACCGGAGCCACTCCAAGGCGCCACCACCTTCGAAGCATTCGAAAAATCGCCTTCTGTTGTTCTCCCGCACCTGCGCCTATAAGCAACCGCCCCTGTGCCTCACCGCCCCTGCGCCTGCACAGCCGCCCCTGCGGAAAAACCAACAGAAAGGTCGATTCTCTTCCTTTTTCCAAACATTCACTAATCCTTTGCTCGAATCCTTGCAAGAATGGAAGCCCCATGGAAATACAAAATGATGGAAACGGAGAAGGATAGATATAGGATTGTGCAGGACCGGGTTATGTATGCAACTCGTTTTCTGCATATTCCGACCTTGGAGAAACTGGGTATGCTAGAGAGCATGCAAACGTTTTTGGCGAATGCTGGGCTCGGAGACTTCCTCCAGAAGAGTGCTCCAACATATCCGGAGTTTAGCAGACAATTCATCGCCACTTTTTCAATGCAGAAGGAAGATCACGTGTGTACCGGCCTCACCTTCAAGTTCAACAAGGTGAAGTACACGCTTGACAACAATGATTTACGGGAAGATTTTGGGGTGACTTTAAACCCCTCTGAGAACTGGTGGGATCCAGTTCCGGCCCCGGACCTATGTGAGTTTTGGTGAGCAGCTACCGGGTCGGAGTTCCATGCTGGGGGTGAGTACTCTAACAAACTCACTCACCCCAGTTTGAGGTTGATTTCCAAGATCCTCATGAGTGTCTTCTATGGACACAAAGAGGAAAACAAGGTCGCTCTCAAGGACCTTCCACTGCTCTACTCCTGCCTTACACATAGCCCACAGCTGATGGATTGGCCCTCTCTCTTCCTCGCCGCTTTCAAGCGGATTAGGAGGAATGAGCCGAGGGATATTGTCGGCGGTGGGGTGATCTCTTTGATCGCCTCACAAGTGATGGACCTGTCCGAGTTAGAGGATAGGATGGCAGCTCCTCTCTACACTGAGGGGATGCTTAGGAGGTGCAAGCTCCTCCGGAGGGATGGGGATAACCTGTTTTGGATCTCCCTTGCAGATGGGAGCCACCTCACCTTACTCCCCGGACTTTTACCACTAGGAGGTGAGCTCTCCGAGCTCTAGATACCGGCAGATCCTTTCGTGCCGAGGAGGCCACTAGTGGCTATTGTGGAGAGGCATGCCGCCGGCTCCAGCCGGGCCCATCAAGAGGAGCACCTGCCCGTCCCAGATGACGAGGAGATGCCCACAGCAGCACCAGAAGAGGACCCGGCCCTTGCGAGCCTTCAGGCTCAGATGGCGGCCATGACGACCCAGCACCGGGCTTGGCAGTCTAACTACCAACGGACTATGCTGGAGCAGCAGCAGAGCTGGCAAGACACCTTTGCTACCTCCATGACCTCACACTTCGAACAGAGGCAGGAGGCATGGCAGGCAGCCCAACAGCAACAGCTGGAGGCTCAGCAGCTGGCTTGGCAGGCCAGTTTTGAGACCTCTTTTGGTCGCCGGATGACTGCCCAGTAGGACCGCATCGATGATATCTACCAGCGGCAGGAGCACTTCTTCCGCCATTTCCCTTACCCGCCGGAGGAGGGTCCTGGTGGTCCATCCGGACCACCCCAGTGAGGGGTACATTTCTTTCCCTTCTCTCACATTTATCTTTGACTCATTTTCACTTTGAGGACAAAGTGCACTTCAAGTATGGGGGAGGGATATATATCATTTCTTGTACAGTTTATTTAGTTGATTTGATTAATTTTTGTATTGTTGAATTCAGTTTCATATTTAAGAAAAAAAAAGCCAAAGAAGTGAAAAAAGGCATGAAAATCCTTGGATAAACCGAAAACCGGAAAGGGCGGTTTAGGTAAAAAGAAGGTAGTCCGACCAACCTTAGGTTGGTGCAAAATTGGACTTGAGGGATGTGAGGTTAAGTAAGAAAAGAAGAAGAGTGGCAAGGTGAAAACCCGAAAGGGCGCCTTGGCAAGATGAGCGACACCGAGCGTAGGTATCCCTTCCGGCGTTTTGGCGACATAAGAAGGGGAGTCATAAGGAGGTTGTCCGGGTAGGCCACTCTTGGAGCGATAAGGATGGTAGTTTCTCTTTTTCTCACATTTCCTCTCTTTTCCTTCTTTCTTTCTTGACTTTTCTCTTGTTTTCCATTATTTTTCTGCTCACTCATGCTTCCTGAGGCCTTTGAATCTAGTTGATGACATTTGTTTTTACTCGGGACGAGTAAAAGGTCTAAGTATGGGGGAGTTTGATAGGTGATGGAATCACTATCATTTAGGGTAGTTTTTACAGTCTTTTTATTGCATTAGTGTCGGTTTATGCTACTAACTCCTTGGTCCAGAAGAAGAAGATCAAAAGAAGCTAAGGAAGGAGTAATAAGCACTTAGGAGTAAAGATCGATCAAGAAGCAAAGTTTCTGTTGCTCCACCGCCCCCGCGGGCCCTTGCAGCCGCCCCTGTGGTGACTTGCTTTGACGAGACGAAGAACAGCTCCCCTGCGCCTCCCACTGCGCCCTGCCTACGCCTCGCCTTGGGAGCTGGAAGGTGAAGAGTCTATGTCACCGCCCCTGCGTTGGCCTTAAGGCGCCCCTGCGCCTTGACATCAGAAACGTCAGGAAGGCAAAAGGTCAGATGTTGAAGTGCATTAAAGATCCGCCTCAGTGGAGTTGTGTAACCGCCCCGGCGGTTTTGAAGAAGATCAACCGATTTTGCCTAAACCGCCCCTGCGGTTCCTGAAGGCCACCCCTGCGGTGAAACGCCAAAAGCTTTACTCCGGTTGTTTACACCATCTTTATGGCATTAAAGGTGGCTGTTTTAGGCCGGCTATTTACTCCTAATTAAGTGTCTTTTGTAGTATAAAGCTTTACTCCTAATTAAGCTTTACTCCTAAGCTCCAACTCTGAACTCTAGAGGTCTGGGTGAAGTTGCTTTGTTACTTTGGTTGTAAGTTCTTTTAATATAAGTTTTTTTTTCAGTAATACTTTGTGTTTCCTTGATCTCTATTTTTTAATTGCATGTTAACTATTACTTGAGATTGATCACCTTAGGTTCTAAAGTGCATGTAAACAACTAGAATTAATAGGTTTCGGGTTCGGGTCTTTAATCTAGTAGTAACTTTAAGTAATAACGGGTTGTAATTACTTAAAGAAAAGGAACACAAATATAAAGATAAGTTTAACGTTTTTAATCTGCTCTTTATATCCCTTAGTCTTTGTTTGAATGCTAACTTGTTATTTGTTCTTGTAGGTTTACAGAACTTTAATAGGTTAAGTTGTGTTAATGCCGGTTGGCTCAACACATATGTATGATCGAGACGGGAGATTACTTAAAAACTTGTAAAAGGAATGCACCAAAGTAGCAATTGCATGCTTAGAATCAACCTAGTGTAGAATCGACCATTATTGTCTTACTTGTCGCATTAATCGTTTTCATAAGTTTTTGTGCATCAATTTAACCAAACCCCCACCCCCTTTTGTGTCACTTGTCATTATAATCGATAATTGCATCTAAAATACCTTAACTCTCTTGGGTTCGACCCTTACTTAATCACTATACTTGTTCTTAGTGCTAAGTCGGGATTTACTTTTGATTGGGTATAGACGACCATAGAAATACCTTCGGTCAGTTAGCACTACTCGGCTCATCCCAACACAACGTTGTACGTCATCTCTGTCCGTATAAAGCCTCATAAGGTGCCATCCTGATCGATGCTTGCCAACTGTTGTTATACAAAAACTCCACTAAGGAAAGGTGATATGGCCACACCTTTCCCTAATCTAACACGCAAGCTCGCAAAATGCCCTCCAGAGTTTGGATGGTCCGCTTGGACTGACCATCGGTCTGAGGATGATAAGCGGTCGTAAATTGTAGACTCGTACCTTGGGCGGTATGAACCTACTTCCAGAACCTGGATGTGAACCGTCCGTCTCTGTCAGACACTATAGTCCTAGGTACTACATCAAGTCTCACTATCTGACTAATGAACTCCTATGCCAATCGACTCACCGGCCACGTTTCCTTGATCGAAATGAAACGTGCGGTCTTCATCAGTCGATCTACTATGACCCAGATAGCATCGAAACAACGACTCGGTCTCAAACCGGTAACGAAATCCGTAGAGATGTCCTCCCACTTCCATTGAGGAACGAGAAGTGGGTGTAGCTCGCCTCCTGGTCAATGATGCTCGATCTTGACCTGTTGACAGGTCGCACACTGAGTTACATATCTCGCGACACCTGGCTTCAGACCTCCCCACCAAAAAGATCGTTTGATATCCTGATACAACTTACTCGCACCAGGGTGTACCGAGTAAGGTGAAGAGTAAGCCTCCTGAAGGATCCTCTGTCTCAACTCTCGATCTGAAGGCACACAAACACACTCCTGGCGTCTCAAAACTCCATGAGCACAACTGCAAACTGCGGCGCCTCTCCTCGAGACATCCGGTCTTGGATTTGTGTAAAAGCTGGACAACTCTCCTGCTTCTGTCGGATTTCAGCCAACAGATGAGGTACTATCTCCAAGGTGGATAACTGGCTGTCAGAATCCGGAAAGTGGATATCCATCTCTAGCCGCGCAAGGTCTCGCTATAACTGGGGCTGAGCTGTAAGCCTAGCGATCGCCATCTCCCGGGAAGTCTTCCTACTAAGGGCATCCGCTACCACATTAGCCTTCCCCGGGTGGTATAAGATCTCAAGGTCGAAGTCCTTGATCAACTCCAACCATCTCCTCTACCGGTTATTCAACTCCCGCTGAATGAATATGTACTTTAGACTCTTATGGTTTGTGAATATCTGACACGTAGCTCCGTACAGATAATGTCTCCAAATCTTCAAAGCATGAACCACAAAAGCTAACTCAAGGTCATCGCTAGGATAATTCTCCTCGTATGTCTTCAGTTGTCTAGACACGTAAGCAATTACCGTACCCCTCTGCATCAGAACACACTCCAAGCCCAGCATGGATGCGTCACTGTAAACAACAAAGTCTTCAACGACCTCTGGCTGAGCTAGGATAGGAGAAGAGGTCAATCTCTTCTTCAGCTCCTTGAAACTCTGTAGGCACGGATCGGACCATACGAACCTCGTAGACTTCCTCGGCAAGGAAGTGAGCGGTTGCGCGGTAACTGAAAAGCCCTCAACAAAACGCCGGTAGTAGCCCGCCAATCCTAAGAAGTTGCGTACCTCCTTGACGTTCTTAGAAGGCGGCCATGATGCTACTGACTCGATCTTCGCCGGATCTACGTTCATCCCTTCAGCTGAAACAATGTGACCAAGGAATGCTACCTCGGACATCCAAAATTTGCACTTAGAGAGCTTGGCGTAAAACTCTCTATCCTGTAAGACTTGAAGAACGATCCTCAAGTGTCCTGCATGCTTCTCGCTACTGCGAGAGTAAACCAGAATATCGTCTATGAAGACAACTACAAACTAGTATAGGAAGTCGATGAAGATGCTGTTCATCAACTCCATGAAGACTGCGGTCGCATTCGTAAGCCCGAATGGCATCACTACAAACTCGTAGTGGCCATACCTGGTCCGAAATACCGTCTTGGCTATGTCCTTCTCTCTCACCCTTAGTTGGTGATATCCGAATCTCATATCGACCCTCGAAAACACTAAGGCTCCATGCAGCTGATCCAAAAGATCGTCGATACGGGGCAATGGGTACTTGTTCTTGATCGTCACCTTTTTCAGCTCTCGATAGTCAATACATAACCTCATTGACCCGTCTTTCTTCCTGACGAAGAGTACTGGTGCGCCCCAAGGAGATACACTAGGGCGGATGAAGCCCTTCTCTACTAACTCCTCGAGTTGCTTCTTCAACTCAAGCATCTCGATAGGCGCCATACGATAAGGAGCCTTAGAGATCGGTCTCGTACCGGGCTCTAGCTCAATGCCAAAGTCTACACTCCTCTGTGGAGGTAAACTTGATGGCTCTCCAAAGATGTTAGAAAACTTGCAAGCTACTAGAATCTCCTCCAAAGCCGGACTCGTACTATCCTTCATGGCATAGCACCAAAAAGCCTCGCAACCCTGACTGATAAGTCTTGCCGCTCGCACTGCACTGATGACTGTACCAGTCTTCCCGAGATCCCATCCTCGGAAGATCTCAACATGGCCTGCATATGTAGTTATTGTCATTGTCCTCTTGCCGATGTCTAGAACTGCTCGATGTTGATCCATCCAATCCATACCTAGAATAACTTCTTCATGTACTAAGTACATGACGAAGAAGTCAGTTGGCCAATTGCGACCTCCCGATCTAATAGGGAAATCACGAACCTCTCGTGTACCTTGAATCTTACCCCCATCGGGTAATCCTATAAAGAAGGGTCTACCTTCTATAGTAACTAAGGCCAATCTATCTACACATGCATCAAATATAAAAGAATGCGTAGCACCGGTAACGAAAAGAACTCTGACAGGAAAACCATTAATATGAATGGTACCTGTCGCTGTTGGCGCTGTAGGCTCTACAACACTCCTCAACTCACACACTCTGGTTGATGCCTCTCTGGTGTCTGCAGATCCACCAACACGTCCTCTACCTCTCCCCTGTCCCGGAGTGGAACCTTGAGGAGTGGAAGAACTAGGAACTCTCTACTGTTGTTGTTAATACTGAGACCACTGTCCTCCTCCGGTAACACTAGTAGGCGAAGAACCCTGTTGTGATAGCGCCTTGCCCTGACGGCAAAATGAAACTCTGTGTCCGGGCTTGCCACAAGAAAAGCAAGTCACTGTTGGCTTCTTGCAATCTGCTCGGATGTGTCCTGCACCTCCTCAGTTATGACATTGCCGTCCTTTGTCCGAACTCTAGTGGAAACCAGAACGTCCCGGCGTCTGTCTACGACCAAATCCAGCTGCTCCAGCTCCAATACTGGCTGATCCAGACTTCTGTCTCTTCTCAGGACCTCCTGTTTGAGAAGCTCTCCTCTGACCCGGTCGGTACCTTTCATAAGCAAAAGCTCTATCCTCATAGTCCGTCAAAGAATTACAACAAAAACCAACAAGATAAGAGCTTGTCGACTCCCTCAACTTCCGAGAGAAGAGGTAAAATGTTGATCCTCCGGTGGTGCAGACGGACCCAGCAAAGACAACTCATCCTGAAACTTGATGATGATCTCAACAATAGGCAAGTCCTCGAATCCAGCCTCGAGGAAATCATGTAGACGGTCCCTCCTCATAGCTGCAATGTAGTAGCAATCCCTGATCACCGTCTTCATCTGCTCATAATTGGTGACCTTACTGCGAGCAGTCCTCAACCACGAATGAGCCAGATCCTTCCGCAGCTTTTGTGCTATGTTGACTCGACGTCCCTCTGGGTAACCGATAACCTCCATAGCAGAATTTAGCTATCCTAGCCACTGCTCTACCTCTAATCTAGTCTTTCCCATGAAAGTGGGAACCTTCAGCTAGTCGAAAGCCTTCAACCGGCTGTTGGGCTTCGGCTCCGTCGTCTCAGCCGGCGCTCTAAAAATCTCAGCAACACTAGTCCTGATAGCCTCCTCAACTCTCTACACATAGTCGCGATATAAAAACAAAGGTTTAAACAAAGAAAAGCATAAAAGACTCGCAACCGAGTCCAAAACGAAAAGGAAAGAAACAACATAAACATAAACCCGATCCCGTCCTATAATGTACGGAACCTTGGCTGACCACACCATCCGGATCACTTAACAGCATCCTAAACCTGCGGAACATCTACAACGACAGAATAAACCGTTAGCTAACATTCTAGATACTAGCAAGAGTGTAAAGGCACAAACACACACAAGGTACAAAAAACACATAGCATGCTTGCACATAACCGGTTATTATCTTTCTTAAAGTTATCCATTACTAATTCAACTTCTTTTGTCACACGAGAATCTCCCGAAACTCGCCTCCGCTTCCGTCTACCAATAGGAATAGATCAGTACTATCTGTTACCTATGGACCTGGGTTGCAAGAGCATATTCTAGTCTCCTGTAGGACTAAACAAGTGGTCACCGCCCGGTTATAATACACTTGGGCCAGTTAAAGTTATAAAGGGTGAATCATATTCCGGTTATCCGTTATAAACATGATAAACAACACAAACAAGCCAAAATACTCAAGCCAATATACGGAATGAAGCTAAGTAAGTCAAAGGGACTTACCTCAATCGAAGGTAATCAAAACTCAACAACAACTCAAGAACAACTCAGTTTCCCTCAGGAAAGGAGAAAAGAAAGCATGTTCACACAAGCATCACGAATCAGGAACAAAACGACTGCTAGAAGTCTATAACTTCTAGTCTCAATGATCTTTAATAGATCTCCACAACCTAAGGGCTCACCCCTAGTCTTACAACACACTCAAGGGTCAAGGACAACCAAAAGGGAAAAGAAAAGGAACGGTGAATGGAAGGATGGAAGAAACTCACAACAACGGGAGTTACTGTAGAGGAAACTGCAGGGACGGTGGAGCAAGGCGCAGGGGCAGATGGCCGCAGGGGCAGGGATGTGCAGGCGCGGGGGCGGCTGCGTGACAGAAGGCGATGTCGAGGTTTCTCTCGACAGAAACTTCACATCAAGGAATCCAAAGGTGGAACCTTTGATCCAACTCTTCAAGACTCAATCAAGGGAGCTTGTGAATATCAACATATCAACAACGGAACCAACAACAAGGATCAAGACTCGATCTTGATCCTTAGAGATGAAAAAAAGGAAGAACAAAGGGAAGAAGCGAAACAGAAGAGAACAACATGCAACATCTATATGAACGTGATGAAGAAACTACAAGAGATTAACTTACACGTTCAGCAAGGTCGCAGGAAGCAAGGTGGCGGCTGCAACTCTCAAGGGTTGAAAAAACGGAAAAAATGAGGAAAGGCGGGAATATATAGAGAAGGGCTGGAAAGATAGAAGGAAGGACGTTTTAGAGTTAGGAACAAGATAAGGAAGCCGACCCATAAGATAGAAGATCGGATTTTCTATTTATGGAAAGAAGATAAAACGAACGAAAGAAAGATCGGGCGCGAGCCACAAGGGCGGCACACTTCACCGCGGGGGCGGTGAAGGCGAAAGACTGGGGTCTTACACTCCGGTGGTTCGACCTGAAGTAGACTACTCGGCAATTTCAAAACAGATAGGTGGTGGCCTTCTAGGTAGGATATTACATGGTGGGATTAGGCCACGGGTATGACACACGGTATGGTACTGACCATTGCAAGGTCGTGATTTCTTCGTCGACGCCACAATACGGTTTGACCCACCTTACATGCGAACAAAACGGTTCATGTAACAACCGGGTTTTTAGAGACTCGGAAGGAGTCACCGCGACCGCGACAGGTTGTCTACCCGCGGGCGTGGCCCGCAGTCACGCCGCGGTAGGTGCGCGTAAATAGCAGATTGTGGTGTTCTTTTGCGTAACCATCGGAATTATTTCCTAAAAGGAATATATCCCAACTGTTGTGACGTTCTAGGGTTAGTGCCTCCTTTGTTCTGATCTCAAATCCTTGAAACCTTCCTTTCCTTCCAATCACGTACTTAATTCCTTCCTTTACCTCTCTTTTTTTCTTCTCATTCAACCTCTTCTCAAGCTCTCAAGAGTAGAACTCTCCGTTCCTAGTGAACGACAATAGATTGTCAGACCAAGATTCATCCTTGTGCATCTTCCAAAATAATCGTAAGCAATTCTTCCTCTCTTGTTTTCTTCTTCCTCTTTTCTTAAGCATCTCTTGGAGGTTGTCTTGATTTCCTGTTACCTTTATGCTTGTGTGACGAATGCTGGATCAAAAGTGCTTATTGGTGTCTACGGAATAGGTGCAGGCGACCCACAGGATCTTTGAAGTTGTAACTTGTTCTGCACGACGAA
The DNA here is from genome assembly GCA_033239125.1 of Fagopyrum homotropicum. Lineage (NCBI taxonomy): Eukaryota > Viridiplantae > Streptophyta > Magnoliopsida > Caryophyllales > Polygonaceae > Fagopyrum > Fagopyrum homotropicum. The sequence continues at coordinate 64,321,681 of BSWB01000003.1, read as the reverse complement.
GGAAGCGGCGACAACTTTCTGCAACTGTTGCCGCGGTCGTGCCTACCTTGTGTCACCGCCCCTGCCCCCTTGAACCACCGCGGTCGCTGCAAGCTATCCTGATCATACCCTAGTGCCACCACGGTCACGACACCACTTTTGTCTCGCAGTTGCGTCTTCAATTCTCCGCGGTTGGGGATTATGTCCAGTGAGTTCCTAAGTTGATTCTTTCAACTTTGGGAACAAATCTAGTCATAATATATCTTTCTTATAACCTTGTTAGAGTTGGTTTATGAGTATTTAGAGTTGGGTCTTATATTAATCGTGGGATTTTGATCTTGTAATGATCAATGAGAACTAGAAGAGGGAGCTTCTAGTAGTGGATAGTTAGTGATGTGTTGCCTCGGTTTATTTAGGCGGTTGAGGTTTCTAGTACGGATCTAGATTCGGGTGTAGCTGGACTAAGACTGTTATAGGTAAGTCCTTTTGACTTACTTAGTTGCTTTCATATATTGGATGAGTATATGAGTGGTGCTTATTGTATGCTTTATAGTGTAATATGGGTTTATTATAACCGGTGTGTAATTGACCCATGAGTAACGGGTGGTGACAATCTTTTCAGCTCTCCTGAGGGAGTCTGGGAGGTTCTCCCCGACTAGGCTAGGCATGGTACACGGGTAGGGTACTAATCCACTCCATATGTTATACGGGGAGGTGCGCCGATCCGCTCCAGCTGGATAAAGGGACGGAGGCGAGAATCGTAGACTTCTCGTGCCACAAGTGTAATTGGATTATGAGTGTATGAAGTTAAGAAAGATAATAAAATGGATTTTTGATAGCATGGTCTTTGTCTATATTAATACTTTATGTATGTTTGTGCTTATGTATTCTTCTGATATATGAATAGTTAGCTAACCTTTTAACCATGTTGTTAGATGCCTTGCATGATAGGGTAGTTACCGAGTGATTCAGATGGTGTGGTCAACCGAGGTTCTCGTACGTTGTAGGACGGGTGGAGGTTTATTTGTTTTCCTTTGCTTTTGACAATAGTAGTATAGTTTGGATATTATTGATACTCGAATGAGATTCGATTGAATATCTTGACATTGCATCTATTTTAATTTAGTTATTGATATTTTAACATTTGTGTCTTGTTGTAAGGTTCGGTAATATTATTATCGAGTTAGGGTCGGGACCCACTGTGAGGTCCTAATCCGTAGTGTACCGAGTCTGAGATTTGGGGTGTTATAGTTTAAAAAAGAAACAGACAAGGGAGATTGGTTGACGATGACGATAACCCTATAAAAAGACGGGATTGTGCATCGAAGAAGATAAATTGTCCGTTCATGTTGCACGGTTACGAAGAGAATCGAAATGTGTGGAAGTTGATGGTTCATTGTGGATCACATAACCACGAACTCGCAAAACATTTTGAAGGACATGCGTACGCAGGACGGTTATCAAGCTTCCAATATAATGAGTTTGTGGACATGACAATGGCGGGAGTGAAACCGAAAGCGACCATCGAGATGCTTCGGGCTAGATATGATGATAATGCAACCGCTAGACAAAAAATATACAACGCCCGTTCAATATTTAAACGGTCCAAGACGGAGGGTTAAATGAGCAGTGCTCAATTGCTTCTAAAGATGTTGTATTCGGGACAATACGTGACCTCCTAACAATTATTGGACGATGACCGGTTGTAGGACATTGCATTCACAAACCCTACGTCGTTGTTACTATGGGAGAAATTCCCTTGCACCATGTTCATGTTCATGGATACAACGTACAACATGAACACGTAAGATTATAAATAACTTGGTTATGTTATGCGATTATCTATTTAACATGACAATAATTTACATTACATGTGATATTTAGTTACAAGATTCTATTCCTTGAAGTTGTTGGAGACGTCGACGAAAAAGAACTTTCATGTGGGTTTCGCTTTCATCACGAGAGAGACAAAAGAAACGTACACTTGGATGGTACATCAGATTCGAGGTTGGTGTAACTACGCAAAACCAAAATTTATAATGTTAGAAGGGAACTCGGTCTTTCTAAAGCGCCCCCTAACACGTTTTCGGAGTCGCATCATATGTTGTGCACTTGACATGTACTTAAGAACATAGAGGTTTACACGTACAAGAAAACGCGTTCAATGTCGGCACAAAAAGAATTTTCTTAACATTGTCGTGTTATCTTATTGTCCAAGTTCAGGGAGTTCTATGCATCCAAGCTTCAAAAGATGCATGACACCTTGGGGACTCGTTGGGATCCAATGGAATATCTTCAGACAACTTCGTTGTTAAGGCGGAGAAAATCATACATTTCTTGACCAATCAACACATGCACCTTGGCAACCAAGCATCCAACAGGTAAAACCGAGTTTGAACCATACCAATGAGATATCTAGTCTTTAATTTGCACTACTTAGTTGTATGACCAATCAACACATTTACTGAATGTTGAGGGCCGAATTCCGAATACTAATGTCATCGTTAGAGCAATCAAGTTTCAAAGTCCAGAATAAAGTGTGTGATTTGTCAATTTCAAATTCCTATTGCACAATGTGTCTCATTATTGTCTCACCTTGCTACTCAATGAGTTCATGAAGGTATGCTCCAACAGTTATAATCCAGAGTGCATAAATTTCTACACAAGGAGTACATATGGCATACCGTGCACCCACAAAATTGCAAACATCCTTCGTGAAGGATGTGTCTTCAAGGAAACTGACGTCCATATCTTTTGTCATCAAATACATTTGTTTAACACCACAGTCGACGATTAGGGCACGCCTTCTCTTCCGGTCCATGTTAATGAGGTGGCGATGGAGAATCTTTGGACAACGATAGAGACGTGTGCATTGTTAGAGTTCGAGTTAACACAACTTGGTACCATGTGGAGAACGCTTCAAGACCCGGCGAGCGTGTTCCTAGAAGAGCCTGAGAGACAAATACAAATGGAAGACCAAAGAAGGATCCAAATACGCGCAATAAATTTGGTTTTGAATACACACGAGAAAAAAAGGATAAAGCAAGGGCTGAAACACAACAAAAACACGCAGTTGTGATAAGAGGTTATGACTTTGAGGTCAAGAATTTAGAGATTTTTATGGTTCCCTACGTCAGATTTATAGCACCCCAAGTTTTGGAAACTAGAAGCGCTACGGGCTAGGACCTCACAATGGGTCCCGACCCTCAGAGTAGCAACAACACAACGGATCTTACAACAAGGCACATACGAATGAAATCCAAAACACAATATAAAACCAAAGGTTTAAACAAAGGGAAACATAAAAGACTCGCAACCAAGTTCAAAATAAAAGGGAAAGCAACAACATAAACATAAACCCGATCCCGTCCTATAATGTACGGGAACCCCGGCTGACCACACCATCCGGATCACTCAGCAGCATCCTAAGCTTGTGGAACATCTACAACATCGGTATAAACCGTTAGCTAACATTCTAGATACCAAAAGGAACGTAAAGGCACAAACACACAAAAGGTAAAAGAAACATGTAGCATGCTCACACATAACCGGTTATTATCTTTCATTAAGTTATTCATTACTAATTCAACTTATTTTGTCACACGAGAATCTCCCAAAAATCGCCTCCGCTTCCGTCTACCAATAGGAATAGATCAATATTATCCGTTACCTACGGGCTTGGGTTGCAAGAGCACATTCTAGTCTCCTGTAGAACTAGACAAGTGGTCACCGCCCGGTTATCATACACTTGGCCAGTTAAAGTTATAAAAAGTGAATCCTATTCCGGTTATCCGTTATAACATGATAAACAACACAAACAAGCCAAAACACTCAAGCCAATATACGGAATGAAGCTAAGTACGCCAAGGGACTTACCTCACTCAAAGGTAATCAAAAAGCTCAGCAACAACTCAGAGAACAACTCAGTTTCCCTCAAGAAAAGGAGCAAGGAAAGCCTGTTCACACAAGCATCACGAATCAGGAACGAAACGGTTGCTAGAAGTCTATAGCTTCTAGTCTCAATGATCTCTAAGAGATCTCCACAAGTTAAGGGCTCAACCTTAGTCTTACTAACACTCAAGGGTCAAGAAACATCCAAAAGGAACAAGGAAAGGAACGAAGAAAGCAAGGAAGGAAGCAACTCACAAGAACGGGAGTTATTGTAGAAGAAACCACGGGTGCGGCTCGCTGCAAGGGCGACACACTTCACCGTGGGGGCGGTGAAGGCGAAAGACTGAGGTCTTACATCAGATCCTCCTAAAAAGAAGTTTTGTCCCGAAACTTGCAACAGTCCGAACGATCACATAAAAACAACAAAGAAGCACTAAACTCATATATTCACACTCGGGGCATGTAACTCAAAACGTCACAAAAGCGTATGCCACACAACAAAGGGAAACTCAAACAAAACGACTATGCTAAAGGTGCAACTACATCTGCATAGAACTCCGGATAGTTCCACTGGATACTATCATCTGTCTCCCAAGTCGCCTCATCAGCTCCTCGCATCGACCACTGAATCCTCATCATCAGTATGCCCTTCGAACGCAAGCGTCTCAAACTACGCTCTAAGACATCTATCGGGTGCTTGACGAACGTGTGGTCTGGCTCGATCACTAGATCCTCATGACTGACGATGTGTCTCGGGTCCGGTATGTACTCCCGTTGCTGAGACACATGGAAGACTGGGTGGACACCCTCCAGCCTCGGTGGCAAAGCAAGTCTGCATGTTGTCTCTCCAACTCGCTCAAGAATCTCGAACGGTCCGATGTATCTTTGACTCAACTTCCCCTTGACACCGAAATGTCTTACGCCTCGTCTCGGGGATACTCTCAACTAAACCTGAGTTCCCACTCTGAACTCCAGAGGTCTACGCCTCTTATCTGCATAAGACTTCTATCGACTCTGCGCTGCTAACATCCGTTCACTGATCACCGCTACTCTAGCCATGTCATCTTGTATTTGCTCAGGTGCTACACCGCTAGCACTACTCGGCTCGTCCCAGCACAACGGTGTATGGCATCTCTGTCTTTATAAAGCCTCATAGGGAGCCATCCTGATCGATGCGTGCCAACTGTTTTTGTACGAAAAATCTACTAAGGGAAGATGATCTGACCACACATGTCCCCAGTCTAACACGCAGGCTCTCAACATGTCCTCCAGGGTTTGGATGGTCTGCTCGGATTAGCCATCGGTCTGAGGATGATAAGCATTCGTGAACAACAGACTCGTACTTAGGGCGGCATGCACTTTCTGCCAAAACCTCGAGGTGAACCGTCCGTCTTTGTCAGAGACTATAATCCTAGGTACTCCATGAAGTCTCACTATTTGTCTAGTGAACTCCTCTACCAATCGACTCACCGGCCGCGTCTCCTTGATCGGAGTGAAACATGTGGTTTTCGTTAGTCGATCTACTATCACCCAGATAGCATCAAAACCACGACTCGGTCTCAAAGCGGTAACGAAGTCCATATAGATGTCCTCCCACTTCCACTGAGGAACGGGAAGTGGGTGTAGATCGCCTCCTGGTTGATGAAGCTCTATCTTGACTTGTTGACAGGTCACACCGAGCTACATATCTCGTGACATCTGGCTTCAGACCTTCCCACCAGAAAGAGCGTCTGATATCCTGATACATCTTACTCGCACCGGGGTGCACTGAGTAAGGTGAAGAGTGAGCCTCCCAAAGGATCCTCGGTCTCAACTCTCGGTCTGAAGGCACACAAACACGCTCTTGGCATCTCAAGATCCCATTAGCACCTACTGCAAACCGGGGTGCCTCTTGTAACGCCCCAAATTTTTGGCGGGTTTGCAATATTTATTTTTTCTGGATTTATCGATTTTTTTATAGTTTAAATACTTTTACGAGTATTTTCAGTTGTAAATTTAAATTTTACGAGTGTATTAATATATACTTGATCATATATTTTCCGTAAATTATTTTCAAAATAGTTCGGAAAGTTTTACGATCCGGAAATTTCGTTCCGATTAATTTTGATCTAATTTATATGATACTCTGTTTCTATTCCTATTTTCACTTATTTTATTTATTTAGTTTTTCTCTCCCGTGCTTCTTCATTTCCTGTGCACGCTTGCACGGCACCGTGTCTGCCGCCTCTGGCCTAACCTCTCTCTGCGAATCATCGAGCCTTGCCGCCCAACCTATTATGTGTACCTAGTCCGACACCTCGCTAACCTCCCTTGCGACAACCTTGCATCGGTGATCTCTCTCTCGCAAGTTTCTATCTCAACTTTTTGCACCCCCCATCTCACAGCTCCCTCACACTCCCTTACCTTCATCTCTAATCTCCATTCTTGGCAAGCTCTGTCGAGGAAACCACCAGTCCTTCTCCGCGACCGGTGATGTCGACGTGCCGAGCCACCAGCACCACCGCCTCGCCGCCAAAGAACCATACCTAGCGTCGTTGCTCCTCCGCCATTGCACCTCAGGACTCAACGCTCCATCACATCCCTCCTCTGTTTTGTTTTGAACTGCAAGGAACAGCCTCCCAACTCCTCAACTTCACGCTTCCATTTACAAGCCGACAGTAGCCCCCGTCGTCGGATCCTTGTAATCGCAACCAACGCCACCTCACCTACCTAGCGGCCACCTTTTGCTGCCCCTTTTCTCACCCTGCAATGCCGTCCAATTTCCGTCATTGAAACCCCCACCTATCTCCTCTGTTGAACTCTACAATTGGAGAAACTCCATCATACGCCGGGATTCGAAGCCTCGCCGGGAAGCTCCTGCCTTGCCTTCGGACAACCAGCCACCGGAGAGCACGTCGGGAGTGGCCACCGCATTGCTGCCACCGCCCTGCGTCTCTTTCCCCCTCGAGCCAAATTGAACCAGCTCACTCCGGATCGGGAGCAATCGGCGCCGCTCTCCTCCCACCGTGTACGCCGGCGGCCGTTGTGGTTGCCTCGCCTTGCCCTAGCCGGAGCCCAGCGAGGACCGCCGCCCCCTGTATCACCTCCTTCCCCACGCTGTGCATCTGTCGGGTTACAAAACCCTATTTCCGAAATGAAATCTGGAGCCCTTTAATTTGATGTAATTATAGATTTTGCCCATATTTTTATAATTGCATAATTTACCCAACTTTTGTGAAGTTGCAGAATTGCCCTTGTTTGTATATTTATAGATTTGACCCAAAGGTTTTGTTTTCTGAAAATGGCCAAAGTTTCTTGAGTTGTATATTGTGCCCGGAAAATGTATTTACGGGTTTTAAACTTAGACTTTACTTCGAGTTTATTCTTATATTGATATACTATATATTATGTCCATTGTTGGATTATATTTGGTTTATGGCTCGAAGTTTTAATTGCAGTTTTATGACCAAGTTTCTAGAATTCCATATTTTGCCCCGGAAGGGTTATTACGGATTTTAACGTGGGATTTTAAAAATTGAGTTTTCCTTAGTTTTATGTATATTCAATATTCCAATCAAATTTAGCTTATAAGATAAATTTGTTTAGTTCGGTGCTAGGTTCGGAAGTGCCCCGATAAAGGCCTATCGAGTCCAAGTCGAAATCCGTTCAACGACTTCTGTCTTTTGACGTCGTGTGAGTCTTCTTTCCCCTCGATATAGTTATGTTAAGTTTTAGTATCATGCTAGGATGAATCTAGCATAACTTAGAGTTAATGCCAAGTAGTGGCTTTGAACCTTAGGTGAGTTTCGAGGATTTGATATTGTTTGATAGATTGATGTTGATTCTAAGCTTAAGGTGTTGGCTATCTTGTGAGGTTGTTATAAGGCTTTAAGTTATATGGTTGATCTTGTGAGCGTTTTGAGGCTCGAGGTGGGGTTGTATGATCTTGTGGGATTTTGGAGTTTAGGTTTGGCTTATCCTAGTTGCGTTGTGAGTTATGATCTTGTGAGATCCGAGGGTTTAGAAGTCTTAGGACTTATAGCTTATGTTGAGTGTGATGTGAGCATGAGGGATTCTAGGATGCGGTCCTAGAATTGAGAGTCAAATGGTCTTGTGTGGATCATTTGTATAGAAGTCTAAGACTTCTATTGTGAGTGGGTTGGTGTTGATATAGTTATCTTCTTGTGAGAAGGTTACGGGCTTCCTCCCTAAGGAAGGGAGAGTGTCATGAGTTGAGTGTGGTGACGAGGTAAGTCTCCGGACTTACTTAGCTTGTATTCCTTGTATTAGCATTGATGTGTGTTTGGTGGTGTGTGTTTATTCTTTATTGTTTATAACAATTAAACCAGAAATAGGACCACCAACCTTTATATTATTTGGCCCAAGTGTATGATAACGGGCGGTGACATCACTGTCTAGCTCTTGCGTAGAGCTAGGAGGATCTTGGCGACTAGCCCGTGTGGTTAGACAGTCGGATGCATCCGTACCATTCCATGTGGTAAGTGGGGACTGAGGCGAGTTTCGGGAGATTCTCGGGTCACAAAAGAAGTTGAATTAGAATGGGATATGACTTAATAATAAAAAGATAATAAACCAGACTTGTGTGATTTGGTGTATATTGTGTGTTGTGTTGATTTACTTGTGTTTGTGCCTTTCACCTTGATTCTAATGCTTTGAATATTAGCTAACGGTTTTATACCGATTGTTGTAGATTTCCTTGCGGGTTAGGAATGCGGCCGAGAGATCCGAAAGAGTGGGCAGCCGGGGTTCCGTACATTTTAGGAGGGGTTTTGGGTGGAGTCGTGTTGGAATATTGTATGTTTTGTATTTTTGTATGCCGCGTGTATGGCGTTTGGTCTTTGAAGTTGTATCTCGGCTGAAGTCTTTTGTTGCTTTCCTTCGGGTTTCTTATCATTTGCACTAAAAGGAATTTCGGTTTTGCCTTTATTTGTGTCATGTTGAAAAGGTCCGGTGAAATTTTTGTCAAGCTAAGGGTCGGGACCCATTGTGGGGTCCCAACCCATAGCGCCCCGAGTCCCGCGGATTCGGGGTGTTACACCTCTCCTCGAGACATCATGTCTCGGATCTGTGTCAAAGTTGGGCAACTCTCCTGCTTCTGTCGGATTTCAGCCAACAGATCAAGTACTATCTCCAAGGTGGACAACTTCCTATCGGAATCCGGGAAGCGGATATTCATCTCTAGCCAAGCAAGGTCTCGCTGTAACTGTGGTTGAGCTGTCAGTCTAGCGATCGCCATCTCCCGGAAAGTCTTCCTACTGAGGGCATCAGCTACCACATTCGCCTTCCCCGGGTGGTATAAGATCTCTATATCAAAATCCTCGATCAACTCCAACCATCTACGTTGGCAGTTATTAAACTCCCGCTGAGTGATATATACTTCAAACTCTTATGGTCTGCGAATATATGACACGTAGCTCCGTACAGATAATGCCTCCAAATCCTCAAAGCATGAACAACGGCAGCCAATTCCAAATCATGGGTAGGGTAATTCTCCTCGTACGTCATCCGTTGTCTCGACGCGTAAGCAATCACCTTACCCTCTACATCAGAACACATCCCAAGCCCAACTTGGATGCGTTGCTGTAAACCACGAAGTCCTCAATGCCCTTTGGCTGAGCTAGGATAGGAGCAGAGGTCAACCTCTTCTTCAGCTCCTCAAAGCTCTACAGACACGGCTCAGACCATACGAACCTCGTAGACTTCCGCAGGAAGGAAGTAAAAGTGGTCGGCCGATAAATGAAAAGCCCTCAACAAACGCCGGTAGTAGCCTGCCAATCCTAAGAATATGCGTACCTCCTTGACGTTCTTAGGAGGCGACCAAGATGTTGCTGAATCGATCTTCGCCGGATCTACCTTGATCCCTTCCGCTGAAACGATGTGACCAAGGATTGCTACCTCAGACATCCAAAACTCGCACTTGGAGAGCTTGGCGTAGAGTTCTTTATCCTGTAAGACATGTTGAACGATCCTCAAGTATCCTTCGTGCTCCTCTCTGCTGCGAGAGTAAACCAGAATGTCATCTTTGAAGACAACTACATACTGGTCTAGGAAGTCGATGAAGATGTTGTTCATCAACTCAATGCAGACTGCGGGTGCATTCATGAGCCTGAATGGCATCACTACAAACTCCTAGTGTCCATATCTGCTCCGAAATGCCGTCTTGGCTATGTTCTACTCTCTCACCCTCAACTCGTGATATTCTGATCTCAAATCGATCCTCGAAAACGCTGAAGCTCCATGCAACTGATCCAAAAGATCGTCGATACGGGGCAATGGGTACTTATTCTTGATCGTCACCTTGTTAAGCTCTTGGTAGTCGATACATAACCTCATTGACCCGTCTTTTTTCCTGACGAAGAGAATTGGTGATCCCCAAGGAGATACACTAGGGCGGATGAATCCCTTCTCTGGTAACTCCTCGAGTTACTTCTTCAACTCAAGCATCTCGATAGGCGTCATACGGTAAGTAGCATTAGAGATCGGTCTCGTACCGGGATCTAGCTCAATGCTAAAGTCTACACTCCTCTATGGAGGTAAACCTGATGGCTCTCCAAAGACGTCGGAAAACTCGCATGCTACTTGAATCTCCTCCAAAGCCGGACTCGTACTATCCTTCATGGCATAGCACCAAAAAGCATCGCATTTGTGACTCATAATTCTCGTAGCTCACACTACACTAATGATTGTACCAGTCTTCCCGATATCCCATCCCCTAAAGATCTCAACATGGCCTACACCGTCATTTTCCTCTTGCCGATGTCCAGAACTGTTCGATGCCGATCCATCCAATCCATGTCAAGAATAACTTTTTCATGTACTAGGTACATGACGAAGAGGTCAGCTGGCCAATCGTGACCTCCCAATCTAATAGGGAAATCGCGAACCTCTCGAGTACCTCGAATCTTACCCCAATCCTGTAATCCTATAAAGAAGGGTCTACCTTCTACGGTAACTAAAGTCAATCTATCTACACATGTATCAGATATAAAAGTATGCGTAGCACCGGTATCGAAAAGAACTCTGACAGGAAAACCATTAGTGTGAATGGTACGTGTAGTCGCTGGCTCAACAACACTCCTCAACTCGTAAACTCTGGTTGATGCATCTCTGGTGTCTACAGAACCACCAACATGTGCTCTACCTCTCACCTATCCCGGAGTGGAATCTTGAGAAGAGGTAGAACCAGGAACTCTCTGCTACTGCTGATATTGAGACCTTTGTCCTCCTCATGTAACGCTAGCAGGTGAGGAACCCTGCTGAGATAGCGCCTTGCCCTGACGGCAAAACGCAGCTTTGTGTCCGGGCTTGCCACAAGAAAAGTAAGTCACTGCATGCTTCTTGCAATCAACTCGGATGTGACCAGCTCCTCCGCAGTTATGACACTGCCGTCCTCTATCAGAACTCTATTGGAAATCAGAACGTCCCGGCGTCTGACTACACCCAAACCCAGCTGCTCTAGCTCTAGTCTTTTGTCTCTTCTCAGAATCTCATGTCTGATAAGCTCTCCGCTAACCCGGTCGGTCTCTCTCGTATACAGAAGCTCTATCCTGATAGTCCGTCAGAGAATCACAACGAAAACCAGCAAGATAAGAGCGTGTAGGCTCCCTCAACCTCCAAGAGAAGATATAAACATGCCGATCCTCAGGTGGTGCAGACGGACCGAACAAAGACAACTCATCCTGAAACTTGCTGATGATCTCAACAATAGGCAAATCCTCGAATCTAACCTCGAGAAAATCCTGAAGACGATCCCTCCTCATCGTTGCAGGGCAATAGTGATCCGTCATCACCGTCTTCATCTGCTCATTAATTGGTGACCTTACTGCGAGCGGTCCTCCACCAAGAATGAGCCTGATCCTTCAGCAACGTCTGCGCTATATCGACTCGACGTCCCTCTGGGCAACCGATCGCCTCCATAGCAGAATCCAGTTGTCCTAGCCACAGCTCCACCTCCAATCTAGTCTTTCCCATGAATGTGGGAACCTTCAGCTGATCAAAAGCCTTCAACCAATTGTCGGGCTTTGGCTCTCTCGCCTCATTTGACGCTCTAACAACCTCAACAACCCTAGCAGGGGGGCAACGATCTGTGTAACTCTGTGTGAAACCTCAGTTGATCTCGCGGGAACTGGTGGTGCCGGTGCACGTCCTCCAGTCCTGATAGCCTCCTCAACTTTCTGCACATAGTCGCGATATGCAAAAGCTTTGATAGACACTCGAGCAGACTCTATCGATAGCGCTCTTTGTCTCCGGACCTAGCAGGGGTCCCGTTCCCAGCCTTGGGAATAACGCTCTCAGCAACTTCCTCAACGAACACCTCAGCGATAGGCGATATTAGTAATTGGGGCTTGGCCCCGACCTCTAGCGAGTGGAGATCTTCTTGCACACCCTCGTCCACGGACGGCAGGTGGAAGTGGTGGTCGGCCCCTTCCTTGCCCCATAGCATATGTACCTCTTGTACACGTCATCTACTATAAGGAATAATATATATATATATATATATAAGGCCACGCTACACCTAAAGCAGAAATCCAGAAAAAGTACATATAAAGGCCAACATCAAAGAAACACTAATTGTTGAGATCCGCAGAGGTAGTGGTGGTCGCCCGCACATCGATCTCAAACCGAAAAGTTTATAAACGAAACCCCCTTTTGAAAACGTTAGACCCCTTGTGGGTTCTATTAGTTTATCCATCCGACCTTTAGAAGATTTCAAGTGTCATTGTTGCCAACCTAAAGCTCTCATACCATACTGTAACACCCCAAGTTCTGGGAACTCAAAGCACTATGGGCTAGGACCTCACAATGGGTCCCGACCCTCAGAGTAGCAACAACACAACGGATCTTACAACAAGGGACAGAAGAATGAAAACCAAAACTCAATATAAAACCAAAGGTTTAAACAAAGGGAAACGTAAGACTCGCAACCGAGTTCAAAACAAAAGGAAAAGCAACAGCATAAACATAACCCGATCCCGTCCTATAATGTACGGGAACCCTGTCTGACCACACCATCCGGATCACTCAGCAGCATCCTGAACATGTGGAACATCTACAACAACGGTATAAACCGTTAGCTAAAATTCTAGATATCAGAAGGAACGTAAAATCACAAACACACATAAGGTAAACTAAACATATAGCATGCTCGCACACAACCGGTATTATCTTTCATTAAGTTATTCATTACTAATTCAACTTTTTTTGTTACACGAGAATCTCCCAAAACTCGCTTCCGCTTCCGTCTACCAATAGGAATAGATCAGTACTATTTGTTACCTACGGGTCTGGGTTGCAAGAGCGCATTCTAGTCTCCTGTAGAACTAGACAAGTGGTCACCGCCCGGCTATCATACACTTGGGCCAGTTAAAGTTATAAAAGGTGAATCCTATTTCGGTTAGCCGTTATAACATGATAAACAAGACAAACAAGCCAAAATACTCGAACCAATATACGGAATGAAGCTAAGTAAGCCCAAGGGACTTACCTCACTCAAAGATAATCTAAAAGCTCAGCAACAACTCAAAGAACAACTCAGTTTCCCTCAGGAAAGGAGCAAGGAAATCATGTTCACAGAAGCATCATGAATTAGGAACGAAATAGTTGCTAGAAGTCTATAACTTCTAGTCTCAATGATCTCTAAGAGATTTCCACAAGCTAAGGGCTCAACCTTAGTTTTACAGAACACTCAAGGGTCAAGAAACATCTAGAGGGAACAAGGAAAGGAACGAGGAAAGTAAGGAAGGAAGCAACTCACAAGAACAGGAGTTACTGTAGAAGAAATCGCGGGGGCGGCTGGACAGAGCGCAGGGACGGATTGCCGCGGGGGCGGAACTGTAGAGGCGCGGGGCAGGAATCGTGACATATCATTGTCGGGGTCTCTCTCGACAAAGATTTCTCAACAAGGGAACCAAAGCTCGAACCTTTGATCCAACCACGTCAAGAATCAACCAAAAGAGCCTGAGAACAACAACATATCAACAACGGGGATGCAAACAAGAATCAAGGTTCAAACTTGATTCTTGGAGAAGAAGAAAAGAAAGAACAAATGAAGAAAACGAAACATAAGGAAAAGGCATGCAACAACTACATGGATTGAAAGGACGTTCTAGCATTAGAAGAAGATAAGGAAGCCGGCCTATAAGATAGAAGATCGGATCTTCTATCTATGGAAAAAAGATAAAACGAACAAAAGAAAGATCGGGCGCGATTTGTAGTCAGCCACAGGGGTGGCTGACCCTGCTGCGTGTGCGGCTCGCCGTAGAGGCAGCACACTTCACCGTGGGGGTGGTGAAGGCGAAAGACTGGGGTCTTACAAGATTCATTAAGGATGTTGCGGCTTATGGTAATTGTGTCTTTCGAGCACTATGTGTGTTGTTGGATATGGAGGAAGATCAATGACCACAAATGCATTTGACTTTGTAGACGGAGCTTACTACGAACCAAGATTGGTATTCAATCTTCTTAAATGAAGAAGACATGACCCTTGAGGATATTCAAAATAGCATTGGTTGGTTACACAAGGGTGTTATGGCGCCATTCACGCACTAGATGTACATGCCCATTTGTGGCGTGTTGTTTGCAACACATACAACTCTCCCACTCGTTGAACAAGAACTTGTCATCGGCGCCCCTCCAAGTGGATCTATTGGTTATCTATTTTCAGGACCGACATCATAATCATTTTACCCCGGTAAATATTATGTATTTTCTAAATAGCCTTATAAATTTTATTTTCATAAATTTCGTTTTCCTTAATTCGGTTTCCGTTTATACGGATGGAATGCACCAAGGATTGTCCTCTACCACCTCTTCTTGAATATTGGATCATCAAACGTGACGAAAGTGGGGATGAAATGGATGTCCATTGTGCAGCTCGAATTAAGAAGTTCTGGGACATTCGTGTAGAACATGGTCGACCTGTACCTTTATTATAGTTCAATGAATTTATTCCGAAGAACATGTTTATTACAACAATACGTTGAGCTGAAACTCAAATTAAAAAAAATGGTTACATTTATTACTAAGTAACTTTAACATCGTGAAACTCATAAACACGAGAACTAAAATTCGTAACATCTAAAACTAGTTCCAAACCTCCTAAAACTAATAAAATTAATAATAGAATGTAATTTGTAAAAACAAATTTAAATTCTAATCGCACCAAAGGTGCATTAATACTAAAAAAAAGTTTTTGTTTGGTCTTTCTCAATAACAAATAGCAATTAATCCATCGTTTTTTCTTGGCACTTGTTCATACTCTCGAAGATTTAATGATCATTATGATGAACTCCAGAGATTTTTGTATCATCCTAATTTCATTCTTTTCACTCGTTTACCTTGTAATAACACAACATTAATCATTGGCCGAGGTATCCTTAGGTTCCAAATGAAAGCACCACATTTGGTCTTTTAATACAACATAATGGTAATCTCATTTTTGTGGAAAAAGTTTTTGCATCTTGTATTAGCATCTTATTAGCAAGCACTAGAAAGTTTGTATCGGAACCAAACTCTTGGATACAAACTTATCTTTTCAAATAGATCAACCATGACATCAAATTCGAACAAGAAACGAAACAAAGAAAAAGCATGTATCATCATATATTAGCACTTGATGCAAACCTTTGCATCCATTTGTCATTTTTTGGCTTCACACAAAGCCCTTTCCACTTTGCACATCTTTTAGTGCTAAACCTTTTCAATTTAATCATAGTGACATACGATGCTCTCCTTATTATCGCTTTCAATAATTAAAACTAGTTTAAATGATTTTTTCAAACCTATTTGGACACATCTACTTGCTACAACAAAGAGCAACATATTTTCAATTTACACGCTTTTCTCACCTTTCTAGTTACCCATTTCGACACACAACTTCATTTTATTCAAATAGATAATGTTTTGGCAATTCTACTTCAAACTGTTATGCACCTAACGATAAAATGGTATTTTTGAACGCACGCATAAGCACTTACTTGAGGTTGTAAGAGTTATGATGTTTCAGTCAAAGCTTATTCTGATTTTTAGGGGTAATTGTCGCTTGACAACCACTTATATGATCAATCAATCTCCTCGTCCTTTTGTACAACATAAATCTCTCAATTAAACGTTTGTCTCTTCATTCCCCTTATTACTCTCGCCTCTTAAATACTTTGGTTGCATTTATTTTGTTAATATTTTAAGATGTCTCGACGTAAACTTGAACCAGGAGTTGATGTTTCCATATTCCTTGGTTACCCTTTTGGTAAACAAGCTTAAAAATATTTCATATCCCCTAAATAGTCATTTCTCGAGATATAGGCCCCGTTTGGCAGCAGCTTATTGAAGCTTGTTGAAACTTATGGGAGCTGATACTTTTACTATACAAAATTGAGCTAGGTTTTGTAATATCCGGAAAATTTTTATTCCGCGACTTTCGACTCAAACCGGATTTCGATTCGTTGACCTTTTTATGATACCTAGCTTTATATATCGTCACAAATTCTATTATTTATGTGCATATTTTTCTCGCATAAAATGATAGAATTATCCTTGTACCCTAGTCTTTGCAACCATGGGCTCATGTCTTTTGGCAAACCCTAGACAAGGCCTTGACAAGGTTCCCCATGCTGCAGCCCAACAAGCAATGAATGAAAGCTATGTCCTAGGCCCAATCCTCATGATGACAACCGGCCACCTCTTGACACTTTGGGCCTTGCATCTACCACACCCCACGTCTACTTTCACGCCATCACAACCACATGATACACCTTCCAAATCTAGCCCTTGTGACGTGCAAACTAGAGAGGAAAAAGGTAACCGTACATGCCCTTACCATACCGAATTCAGCACTACTCTCCATCTTTGTCGTGAAAGAAGGCAAACCTTCCTTCTGTACGTGAATGGCGGCCTCACAACCCTAGCTGACTCCTCTAACTCCCGTCCTTTCCTTCCCCACGACAGCGGACGGCCAGGTCCAGCCTTCTGAAGTCCCTCGCTCCTTATCCCAGTCCTGTCGTAGGAGACTCGAATCAGATCCGGCGCCTCCCTTTGTTGCTGTCACAAGATCGAACCAAGGGCACCACCCTTACCTCTCCCAACCTTCTATTCTTCACTCGAAAAACCAACACCTCTCTCTTCCCCAGGATCGAAGAAGGCCGACCTTCCCAGACCTCTCTTTCATAGGCGACCGACTACAGAGAAGTGTCAAGTCACGCTCTACCAATCCCGACAGTGGAAGTCGTCCCCCAAATGTGGCAGTAGCGTATCGAGTCTCCTCTGTCGTCTTCGTCCTTCCGGCCGAACGTATGACTCCCCTGTCCTCCTCCTCACTGCGTTTTATCTGCAAGTCAATGTCACATACCCACAGTCCGTTTTAGTCTTACCGTTTCTGCCTGATTGTTGTTCCCAAAGGAAGGGACTGGACTTCAGCAAAATACGAGTCTGTACAACATATATCAGGGAGTAGCTGCCGAGGAGGGTCAAACTCTAGACTTGTGTTAATTTTTTCTATTCCAGAAAAAGGACCATTGGTGAGACTCGAACCCTAGACCATTGCACCCTTGTTTTAGTTTCCTGAAAGTATTATTGTGCAGTCAAGTTTGATCATGTGTTACGATACCTTATAGACATAATCTACCGTTCAATTTTTAGTATAATATAGAAGGGTATGCATAGCATGTTGTATCAAAAGTTGGGACCGATCCAACGGTCGGATATGGATTTATAAGGACTCAAAGTAGGCTAGTTATGCTGTTTGTGAGATCACTTCATTTTGGCTAAGTATGGGATTTCTGCATGTTGGAACCATCCTTGGTGATTTGTGTAGGAGTGGTTGTTGATAGTTTTGGGAGTTTCTTGATCCTACGAGTAGCATGCATATCATAGATGACCTAGATTATTTTTGTGGAATTTTTATATTATTATTCGAGACTCAAATCTTAAGCCAAAGTTGGACCTTAGCAACTTTTTAAGAAAGTCAAGAATGTGTTCAATTCTTCTAAATCTTTAGAGAACTTCCTTTTGATAGTTAGAGTGTGGTTTTGAGTTCCAAAGAATAGTTTGGAACTTTGTTACAAAATTTTCTAGAGTTTCGGGACCAGGGGTAAAATGGTCATTTACCCTTATAAGGGTATTTTTGGTAATTTATTTATGGTCGATGAATATCTTAGAAGTTGGAAACTTCTAAGAAAGTAAGACACATTATTGATCCACTTGCCTCGTATAACAGGCGGTTGAGTTTCTGCGGTTACGGACCGAGTCGAGATAACGAGATTTGAGATTTGATTCAAGGTAAGTCCTTGCGACTTACTTAGTTGGTTTATGGATATTAGTTGGGTGATAATGGTTGTGTGTGTGCAATGTGTGTTATAATAAAAATAACAACTTGTTAGGACGACCGTGGTTATTATGTGTTAAGGCCCAAGTGTATGTATAACGGGCCGTGACATCACTACTCAGCTCTGCCAGGAGACTGGGAGGTTCTCTATACCCAGACCATACAGGTACACGGTGAGATGCATTGAATTCACTCCTGATGGGTACACGGGGGCGGAGGCGAGGTTTTGAAATCCCTCGTGTCACATAATAACTATCATTAGTAAGAGTGAATGACTTAAATGAAGATAATAAATGGATTGTTTGAAAGCATGATGAGTGTTTATTATTTTATGTGTGTGTGTGCTATTATTATTCTCCTAATGTTTAGATAACTAGCTAATGGTTGTTTTGTTGTGTTTTTAGATTTACCGCAGGTTAGAACAGCAGCTGAGTGATCCGGAAGTAGTGGTCAGCCGGGTCTCCGTACTCTTTAGAGTGGGGGTTTGAGTTGTTGCTTTGTTGTCTTTCCCTTTTTTTTAAGACAGTTAGTCTTTTCCGTTGTTTAAGTACGATAGGTTGTTAGACTTTGTTGCATTCATCCTTTTTCAAATACATTTTTATAAATTTCGGTTTTTCTTATTTGTGTCTTGTTGCAAGATCCTAGTAATATTGTTGTCAAACTGAGGTCGGGACCCATTGTGAGGTCCTAACCAGTAATGCCACGAGTTTTGAGAATTTGGGGTGTTAGAACATGGTATCAGAGCTCTAGGTTGGCAGCAATGGCACTTGAAATCTTCTGAAAGACCGAATGAGTACTTAAACAGAACCCGAAAAGGGATCTGAGTTTTAAAAAGGACTTTTAGTTTTCAAATGCATGCATAGTCTGGTTGGGGATAGAAAAGTACGGCTGACCACCACTACTACCGCGGATCTCAGTATGCTTAGTATGGACTTTAGGTTTTTACTTTATGTTGACTTATTAGCTTGATTATAAAGATATGTAGTATAGATAAACATATGCCGAAGATTAGTAGAAATTATAGTTATGTTATCTCCTTAACAGAAATAACATAATGAGTTTCTCACCCCT
Source organism: Fagopyrum homotropicum (assembly GCA_033239125.1). Classification (NCBI taxonomy): domain Eukaryota; kingdom Viridiplantae; phylum Streptophyta; class Magnoliopsida; order Caryophyllales; family Polygonaceae; genus Fagopyrum; species Fagopyrum homotropicum. The sequence continues at coordinate 64,302,423 of BSWB01000003.1, read as the reverse complement.
TTGACATATCTAAGTAGATTTTGAAGGGTGTCAACGTGAGGATTAGTATGCACCTCTTATGTGCATTAGGGTAGACAAACGACGGACAACTTTTTCGAGCTTGTTGAAGAACGTAGAAAAAAAAAAAACACCAACGACGATGACAAGATGGGACCCCGAGTCAACTCAATAAGACCAAATGAAGAAAGTACATGAGTGTAGCTTTGGAAAAGCGTTTGATGACCGACAAATGTACAAATTGGAAGAGACAACCCATAGATTCTTTCAAGTGTGGTGTAAAGAAACGTTACAAACAAAGCGGATATCTTCAGAAACACACATGGGCATGAAAGTCAAGGTGAAATATAGTAGCGATCCAGACAAGAAGCATTGAATCTAAGCTTACTGACGGACCAGAAGGTGAAAGTTTGAGGCTTGAAGCATAGCGGAAGATGATCACTCTCGACAAGCTACTTGCCACCACAATCAAGATGGGAAACCGAGACAAACATAAGTGTAGGAGTCAAGATGAGATACATTGTCCATCCCGATACGAAGAATTAAAGAGCCAACAAAGGAAAGCTTACAGGTTGCTAGAGAGGGGAAGGCAGATGTCACCAACATGGAAGTGGTGTAACCTCCTAGAACACACAAGAATTACAACAAGGATCGGGATACAACAAAGACCGGATTTCTATAAAGGCGGAAGTACAAGCAGCACCCCAAGGGAGGAGGGTGTAAGAGAATGGTCTTGGTGAAAAAGAGGGTCTCTAATAATTTATCACTCACGAAGGGATTTAAGCTAATAACACTAGCGGGTCATAACAGAGAACCGCCAGTGGACAATAACTCGAAGAAAAAAAAATCATAGAGAAATGCCTAAAGTTATCGTAGAAGAATTTATAAGTCCGTTGGCGGAAGACGAAGATATAACTAGACTCGTAAGAGTATAGTACTCTTATAGGAGTGTAAATTGTAGAAAGATCTAAAGGAGTATAAATGGAAGAGATATATTTTCACCTGGTATATCAAACCTAAAAAGAGATAGAAGAAAAGTAAGTCTACGATCTTATAGAAGGTCAACTACATGCTAATTGGTAACAACAGAGAATTTACACGTGCTGGTTAACTAGGGATGGTTGGTTGACAGATAAGAAGAATAACCACAAGGTTATAAAGGAATTTTACCGACATCTGGTGAATTTCTTCCATAGATCAACGACGACAATGGTGAACTTAAATCGATACAAGTACTAGTAGCCTTGATGGTAACATTGAATGAGTCGAATATGATAACTCTAATAAAGGAATTAAAAAGAAGTTGTTGACGGTCGGTAATGACCATTTATGATAGTAATAGTGTAAAGATAATTGTGGTGATTAGTTGCTTACCTGTTGTCTAATAAAGGGTACATATCACAGTTAGTAAGCACGAACTCACATAAGAAGAACTAGAAGTGTAAGGGAACAAATGATTTGAACAAATCCTACGTCAACCTAGGCAGAGGGTACTAGCCTTCCATACAAGTGGGACTGATGGTACTCTTTCGAGCAAAAGTGGGGTCAATCTTCTAAATTGACAGAGGAAGCCCTCGTGAATAAAGATGTGATGCAGAATATTTGGGATTATAAAGACGACACAAACATAGAAAGTATAATTAAATGAATTGATGATATATCGTATCGAGTTGTGGGGTGATTGTAGTTGGAATCTACATCTTTGTTGGAACAGACATGAGAAAGAGTAAAGTTGAATTACTGAGGTTGTTATACGGACCCGGTATTACCCCAATAAGATGATTACCGAAAAGTGTCTATATGAGAGTTTAATGAGAAATGGTGGTACAAAAAAAATAAAAAATAAAATAAAAAATAAAAATAAAAATAATTTCCAAACTGATCTTGATAACCAATAACATGTAGATGGAGGGGTAGTAGTGAGATTGCGTACAAATGGTATGTTAGAAGTCCATTGTCGACTGATGACATAAGAGTTGAAGAAAGTAATAAGGCCAACCAATGTGATCCATAAGGCGTATACGAGGAAACTCAAAGGGATTTAACTATCCTACTGGGTGTAAGGATTTAGAAGATAGTAAAGCGACAAGAGTATAGGGACGACATAATAAATGCGAGTCGAGAAATTTAACTTTGGAGAAAGTCATATGCATCTGAGGTTTCTTATCCAAATGGTACCGGTACATGTTTAATAAAAGTCATATTGTCGGACCGATAACACTATGATTGATAAGTGTAAACTAAGCGAATAGCTTAACCAGTGAGAAATAAAGTCATGTATCAAAAGGCGGGTCTTGGCTTAAATTTAAATAAAGAGTTGAGATGAGGATGGCTTATGGAATCAATGTAAGAGTACAACAAAACTGAAGTTTCAACACCGAATGAGTAGTAATGATCAACTAACAGTTAGAACCGATTTGGACAAGGAAAATGTTACAAGATGAATCAAGTAGAAAAATTCACAAAACAAGCATGAGAGACCATCATCAGGTTGGTAGTATGGTCTCGATGTATACTTGTTACCGCACCACGAGAATTGGGAACTTTATAGAAAACTCCATGTCAAGATGGTAAATAAGTCAGGGAATGACTTGTAGGTCAACACATAGTACTCCTAAGTTGGAGATTAGAAGGACGGTGGAAGGATAGCCGCATTGGGTAGTCCTTACGGGTAGTAAGTCGAGTTCTAATGAGACAAAAGTGAATTTCAGGAATTTCAAAGACGCATGTTCCAATCCTTCCAAGGAGACGCGACCGGTGAATTATTTAGCTGAGGAGTTCTATAGACCAATTGTGAAACTCCATTGAGGTCGAGGACTATAATTGCGATAGAGATGGACAATTTATTCCAAGGTTTTGGACAACTAGTACTCACGGCTAGGGTACGATCCTTCCTGCACTATAACAAATCATCTCTAGACAAACGGGTTGTTTGAAGAGGATCTTGCCAGTATTAGAAGGGAAGTTACAGGCGAGAGTTAGTAAACCATACTAACTCACTGAACACGCCAGTATGATTAATGGGTGACAATAGATTGATCAGAGTAGCGCAACGGAAGCGTGGGGGACACATAAGAATGTAAAACTCAATGTTGTGCCACCTATGATCTCGAGTTAAGGAATTAGAGATCTATAAAAAAAACAAAAAAAAAAAAAAAAAAAAAAAAAAAACTCCACTCTAAGTGTGATGTTGAATTTCAACAAGTGGATGCGTGACAAGAAGTAGGTGTTGAGGCATTATTGGAGGAACGGTCCGACTAAATCATATTAGGGAGACAAAACAAATTGAGTAGTCTTACAAAGAGCATTAGGCACTCAGTAAAGTGTCGGGGATCGTCTCATATCATTGTTCAGAGTTTATCGTCTGAATCTTCGGAAAATTCAGGAGCAAGTGGATGCAACGGAAGGGATAGAGTTTTATAGTTAGTTTCCATCGAGTCCCTAAAAAAGCGGGCCATGAGTTTAGAAAGACAACCGTTGATATCTTAAAGCGGATTGAGAAGTTATGGACTAGCACTATTACCCATACTAGAGATAGTGCACCTTGTGTTCCCTATGTCTCAGTTGAGAGAATACTTACAAGATCCTGGACATGTCATCAACCATGAGAATCTGATGGCTGATCTAGTTCATACTTTTGTGGAGTTGTAGTTTTAGGAGAAGAGTCGATGGAGATACCAGGGAGGCAGAGGATAAGTTTAGGAGTAGTATCATGAGTTCCTTGCGGAGTATGCCGCAATCCCTTCCCCGACGAGATAATACCCATATATTGATGTGTATGACTTATCTGACAATATGATTACTTCTATGTTTGAGTGGTTAATCTTTTGTGGTTAAATTCTATGGCCTCTGAGTGATTCTGGCTTGTTAGGAAAGTATAACAAGGATTCTTTAGAAGAAGAGCTAGATACTCCGGTTCTATTTATGGAAGGTTATCTGAGTAGATGTTCCTTATTCTAAGTTTCGGGACGAAACTTATTTTAAGGGGGTACTGATGTAATATCCGGAAAATTTTTATTCCGCGATTTTCGTGTCAAACCGGATTTCGATCCGTTGACCTTTTTATGATACCTAGCTTTATATATCGTCACAAATTCTATTATTTATGTGCATATTTTTCTCGCATAAAATGATAGAATTATCCTTGTACCCTAGTCTTTGCAACCATGGGCTCATGTCTTTTGGCAAACCCTAGACAAGGCCTTGACAAGGTTCCCCATGCTGCAGCCCAACAAGCAATGAATGAAAGCTATGTCCTAGGCCCAATCCTCATGATGACAACCGGCCACCTCTTGACACTTTGGGCCTTGCATCTACCATACCCCACGTCTACTTTCACGCCATCACAACCACATGATACACCTTCCAAATCTGGCCCTTGTGACGTGCAAACTAGAGAGGAAAAAGGTAACCGTACATGCCCTTAACATACCGAATTCAGCACTACTCTCCATCTTTGTCGTGAAAGAAGGCAAACCTTCCTTCTGTACATGAATGGCGGCCTCACAACCCTAGCCGACTCCTCTAACTCCCGTCCTTTCCTTCCCCACGACAGCGGACGGCCAGGTCCAGCCTTCTGAAGTCCCTCGCTCCTTATCCCAAACCTGTCGTAGGAGACTCGAATCAGATCCGGCGCCTCCCTTTGTTGCTGTCACAAGATCGAACCAAGGGCACCACCCTTACCTATCCCAACCTTCTATTCTTCACTCGAAAAACCAACACCTCTCTCTTCCTCAGGATCGAAGAAGGCCGACCTTCCCAGACCTCTCTTTCATAGGCGACCGACTACAGAGAAGTGTCAAGTCACGCTCAACCAATCCCGACAGTGGAAGTCGTCCCCCAAACGTGGCAGTAGCGTATCGAGTCTCCTCTGTCGTCTTCGTCCTTCCGGCCGAACGTATGACTCCCCTGTCCTCCTCCTCACTGCGTTTTATCTGTCACCTAGGAATTCAAATCTGGCGCTTTCCCGCGGCCGGATATACAAGATGAGAACTCTTCCTTGTTGGCATGACATCCAACGAAGGACACCAAACACAGGTACTTCAATTCCACCATTTTTGTGATCTGCAAGTCAATGTCACATACCCACAGTCCGTTTTAGTCTTATCGTTTCTGCCTGATTGTTGTTCCCAAAGGAAGGGACTGGACTTCAGCAAAATACGAGTCTGTACAACATATATCAGGGAGTAGCTGCCGAGGAGGGTCAAACTCTAGACTTGTGTTAATTTTTTCTATTCCAGAAAAAGGACCATTGGTGAGACTCGAACCCTAGACCATTGCACCCTTGTTTTAGTTTCCTGAAAGTATTATTGTGCAGTCAAGTTTGATCATGTGTTACGATACTTTATAGACATAATCTACCGTTCAATTTTTAGTATAATATAGAAGGGTATGCATAGCATGTTGTATCAAAAGTTGGGACCGATCCAACGGTCGGATCTGGATTTATAAGGACTCAAAGTAGGCTAGTTATGCTGTTTGTGAGATCACTTCATTTTGGCTAAGTATGGGATTTCTGCATGTTGGAACCATCCTTGGTGATTTGTGTAGGAGTGGTTGTTGATAGTTTTGGGAGTTTCTTGATCCTACGAGTAGCATGCATATCATAGATGACCTAGATTATTTTTGTGGAATTTTTATATTATTATTCGAGACTCAAATCTTAAGCCAAAGTTGGACCTTAGCAACTTTTTAAGAAAGTCCAGAATGTGTTCAATTCTTCTAAATCTTTAGAGAACTTCCTTTTGATAGTTAGAGTGTGGTTTTGAGTTCCAAAGAATAGTTTGGAACTTTGTTACAAAATTTTGTAGAGTTTCGGGACCAGGGGTAAAATGGTCATTTACCCTTATAAGGGTATTTTTGGTAATTTCTTTATGGTCGATGAATATCTTAGAAGTTGGAAACTTCTAAGAAAGTGAGACACATTATTGATCCACTTGCCTCGTATAACAGGCGGTTGAGTTTCTGCGGTTACGGACCGAGTCGAGATAACGAGATTTGAGATTTGATTCAAGGTAAGTCCTTGCGACTTACTTAGCTGGTTTATGGATATTAGTTGGGTGATAATGGTTATGTGTGTGCAATGTGTGTTATAATAAAAATAACAACTTGTTAGGACGACCGTGGTTATTATGTGTTAAGGCCCAAGTGTATGTATAACGGGCCGTGACATCACTGCCCAGCTCTGCCAGGAGACTGGGAGGTTCTCTATACCCAGACCATACAGGTACACGGTGAGATGCATCGGATCCACTCCTGATGGGTACACGGGGGCGGAGGCGAGGTTTGGGAATCCCTCGTGTCACAAAATAAGTATCATTAGTAAGAGTGAATGACTTAAATGAAGATAATAAATGGATTGTTTGAAAGCATGATGAGTGTTTATTATTTTATGTGTGTGTGTGCTATTATTATTCTCCTAATGTTTAGATAACTAGCTAATGGTTGTTTTGTTGTGTTTTTAGATTTACCGCAGGTTAGAACAGCAGCTGAGTGATCCGGAAGTAGTGGTCAGCCGGGTCTCCGTACTCTTTAGAGTGGGGGTTTGAGTTGTTGCTTTGTTGTCTTTCCCTTTTTTTTAAGACAGTTAGTCTTTTCCGTTGTTTAAGTACGATAGGCTGTTAGACTTTGTTGCATTCATCCTTTTTCAAATACATTTTTATAAATTTCGGTTTTTCTTATTTGTGTCTTGTTGCAAGATCCTAGTAATATTGTTGTCAAACTGAGGTCGGGACCCATTATGAGGTCCTAACCAGTAATGCCACGAGTTCTGAGAATTTGGGGTGTTACAGGCTTGGGAGTGCAAGCTGAAGGAAGATGAACCAGCTTATCGCTGCTTATGAAAGATGAAGAAAGTGGTCATTTCATCAGCTCCCTCAAGCAAGCTTATAGTAGTTGAAGGTAGATGAAAATATTTTTTTGCCACAAAATTTCCTGAAAGGGCCTTACAATTTTATTTATATTTTGTTCAACAAAGGCACAAATCTAGCATTGATCCATTTCAAGAAGAAAGATCGAGATGAAGAACAAACTCGAAAAATTACCCTCAAACCAATTATGGTCATCCTCGAACTTGATATATCCATTGCAACAACGGATAAATGGTCCAAACAAATCCTCAAACCAGATCCCTCGCAGCTGCGAACATTGGGCAAATTTATCGAGCCTATTACTCGATCCCTTGCAACCTCGAGCTTGAGTCCTTCATCGCAGCCTTGATCCAAATTATGCAATGTTTGAGTTCTTCAATCATAATTTAAAAATGCATAGTTTGATAGCTTGGGGTTCTATTTGGCCGCTGTTGATATGAAGCATTTGGAGAAGATGGGTTAGGTAATGGTAGGAGAATGGGATGGGCTTTAAATTCATTGAGTTTCATAATGGGTTAGGTTGGGTAATATTAGGAATAAATGAATTTAATTTATTAGGGTTAATATAAGGAAAATATATTAATTTTAGTCATTTATATGGTGAGATTATTAAGGTTAATTTTTTCAAATTTTGTTTTTAACTTAGGTTTATATTTATTGAACTTATGTTACTATATTAATAATTATTATTTATAGGTAATAAACTACGAAATAAGATTTTTATTAAAAAAATATTTTATAACTACTAAATTACATTGTATAGAACTTATAAATACAAACTAATAAATTATGTTATATTATTATGGGCTTTTGTTTAGGTACGGTTCAATTAATGTGGTACGGCCGACACGTGGCCCAAAAAAATTTTTATTTATTTTTTTTTTTTTTCAAAAATGAATGAAAATTTGTTTGAACTACCATGTTATAATTTATGCACTATTCTCCTATACACTTTGAGCTATTCCCATATAATCCATGAACTATTACTTTTTAATATATTTTATCAAATTATTCATAAATTAATCGTTTATATGTTATGAACTATTCAATTGTAATTCATGAACTATCATTTTATAAGTTATGCACTATCCTTTATAAATTTTACACTTTTAACTATTCTATTATAATTTATGAACTATCCCATAATAAGTTTTGAACTATTACTTTCACTCCTTTATAAATTTTTCACTTTGAACTATTCTATTATAATTCATGAATTATTCTATTATAATTCATGAACTATCCCATAATAAGTTTTGAACTATTACTTTCACTCCTTTATAAATTTTGCACTATGAAATATTCTATTATAATTCATGAACTATCCTTTTATAAGTTATGAACTATTTTTTAATAATATTTGAACTATTACTTTCACTTGTTTCTGAAAAAAAAAAAGAAAATTTTTTTTTTCGGGACACGTGTCGGCCGCACGGCCGTACCGAAATAATGTGCCTTATCTGAACAACACCCTATTATTATGTTATATTATTAAGAAAGGTGACCCCAAATTTAAAATTTTGTTGCTATATAATTCTTATAATATTGTGCATTAAAATTTTATTTTATTCTGTCAAATTTATATAAAATTGATGTTAAAAAAGCATGACCAGTTTCGTAATTTTACGTTTCTATCAGCTTCGATCAGCTCGTACTTCCCAAACGCTAAACAAGCTTATTAAGAAAGATCAACTACCTAAATATATTTCAGCTTCAGCTTCATTAAGCTTCAACTTCAGCTTCAACCACAATCAGCTCGTGAATCCCAAACGAACCCATAATATTTCATGAGAAAATCTCTCCCTTCTATTCTTTAAATCTCATTCATAGCTCACACATTATTACTCCTTCAGTTCTCGTTTTGACACTTTCCATTTTTCTTCATATTTCCATCCACGTTTACCACCTAGCCATCCTTATAATCCTTTTGATCTTTCAAATTTTTTGATTCTTCATTCTTTATCTTGAGTTATCTTTATTTTCTCCTTAGCCTTATCCATTGAAACCCCAATATCTGATTCCATCTCTCTCCCACTATTCACATGATCCTTTAGCATGCACTTTACAATATTACATCTTAATTATGTGTGTTATTCTACAAATTCTTTGGAGAATATACACCAATGTTGTACCTCTTAATGTTCTTCCTTTTTTTTCCCAGATTTGCTATCATCCACAATTTCTTTTTTGAAAATTTCTTTTTTTTAAAGCAAGCCTTCAACGATCCTTCTTGAATAGAGGAACTTGGTCTTTAGTTAATTTACAAATGAATGTACAAAGTGAAGCTCATATTTAATTGTTTATTAAAAAGATTTAAGTCTAGACTTGTCGGTTGGGGTTATACTCAAGAATAGAGCATTGACAGCCATCACCTTTTCTCCTCTCATCAAGTTCGTAGTTTATCGATTGGAAATAAACAATGTTATTTTTCACGGCGATTTGCACGAGGAAGTGTATAATATGATCCAAGATATGCACATCCAGCCTTCCATACCAACTCAACCTAATCACTATATTATCATTAAAATGCTTAGGGAGAATGCAATAAAACTTAATGATCCGATATTTTTGGAAACCAATGGGATTTTGATTCTAATGATGAGGTGTTTTATGCATATGGGCAACATTTTAAGGATGTTTCTTTTATATCTTAATTGTGTTGATATGTTTCCTCCATTTTCATCTCGCCCCCTCCGCATTCCACCTTTTTTTGAGTCGATGATGACTCGATGTCTAATGGTCCTAAATCGACCCGCAAGGATGACTGGTCAGTTGTAGTAAACCGGGTGTCGAATTTACAAGGACTACATATGTATTGGTTGAAGCAATAAACAAATATACTAAGCTAAAAGAAAAAACTATAAGGAAATATATATTGTAGGAATCAATGGTAAGAAAATAAAACAAACAGTATCATAAACAACAAGATGTGTGAGATTATATCTTTGGAGGTGAGCAATCTAAGGAAGGAAGTATCTCATTATAAAGAATCAATAAACAACCACGTATGTGAATAACATGAACTTCAATTAGTAGCTATGTAGGTAATTATTTTTATATAGCATTTGACATAGACACAAAGACCGTGTAAACCAACTTGATTGCATTGTTCGCTCCAAATGGTGTGTGCAAGCTTTAAATTTATATCCCAAGAAATATGCTTAAAACAGGGATGCGAACCCGCGGTGTACGGATCAATTATAGTAAAAGCAAGAATTTCGGGGTGTCGATCTCAAGGACTTAGGTGACACCTAAGCAAGTAGAGGTTGTCAATGCAACTAATAACCACAAAAGCGATTAAAGCAATCAAAGATGATAATAAGGTCAAATAAAGAAAATATGCAAATTCTAGGGATTAAAGCATCTAGTTGTGGTTCCAACTCAAGATCTAAAGAATAAGCGGACAAAGCTGAGATTTTGCAAAGGGAAGGTGTTTCTAAAGTGGAATAGATTATCGGGTAAGTCTCACTACTCACTATCCCAAACCGAAGTTCCTATCACCGGGTAAGTCTCAAGGTGCTAAGGAAAGGAACTATAATCTCAAACCAACACACCAACTAAGGTAATAGAATCAACCTTTACCGGGTAAGTCTCAGGCTAACTCACAAAGATGAATGAAGGCACACTCAAATCCCAATAAAGGATAAACCTTTATTACCTACACTTATGATCTTGGGTAAACAAACTAAGGAATCACTGGGTAAGTCTCATTCTAGGCTTGCATTGAACCAGGAAAGGTGTAATAAGAATAGGATTTGGCAAACTCTAACACTTAACTCTCAGTTTCGGGTCAGGAAAGGTCACCTCGTTCAATCAAGTTCCACCCCGGCCTAGATGTTCAGCGTTCCTTGGATCACAAATCCAACAAGACAATAAAACCAAAGGGAATCTAAGAAAATCTTACAAATCCCCTCAGCTATCTCAAAGCTATCAACTTCCTTCCTTCAATCTTCAAACTCCCTTCAAACTTTCAAAAATCCTTCCTAACTGCAACTTCTTCAATGATCCAAAGATGGTATCTCGGATCCAGTGATGGCTGAATTGTGGAAAATCCAACCCTTTATATAGGAGAATTATCATCCAAAGATAATAATATCTTAAAAAGATAATTTCCTATAAAAATATATTATATCTCTAAAATAGATCTCCCAAATATATGATCTTCCTTCCAGAAATCCAGCCCAAAAATATAAGATATCTTCCTTCCAAAAATAAAAGATCTCAGCCAAATAAAATATATCTCGCCGGGGCCAGGGTGTTCGCCTCGGTCGGGACGCTCCTCAAGATCACCTCGGTCGAGGTGATACTGTAGCTGACCGAGGTGAATCTCAGCTGAATGTGAAATCTCTCAAATCTGGTCCAAAGTAAATCTTCTTCATTAATTCCATGCTTCCTGAGTTCTCTTTTAAGCTCCAGAATGTAGCTCCTATGACTCTTTTGCTCCTTAACTCCATTTCGATCCAAAACGTTCCATTTTACCTACGGTTACAACGAAACTTGGTGTAGACCTCGATTCCCATAAATGTAGATGAAACGACAATATAATCACATAATATACATTCATACATGCAGATTATTGAAGATAAAACGTCTAAACAAAACTCAAAATATAGACTATAATACATGCTATCAAAATACCCCATACTTATCCCTCGCTAGTCCCCAAGCAAGTTTCAAATCTTAAGTACAAGATAGAATGAACTATAAGTCATAAAGATCAATGAAAAGTATTTCAAAACATTTTAGTGGTGTGCTCCACTCATAGATCACTCTAAGAGAATGTTTCATGGCGAATAAAGTCAAAATATGATCAAAACATTTTATAAATATAAGAAAGTCGTTCATCTTTGCATAAAATCATAGAATGCATAATAGATCATAATTATCCAAATTAATCATGTATAATCCAGTTTAAACCACCAAGTCAATCAACAAGCTCGAGGTCTCAAGGGCTTTTCAAAAGAAGGTCAAGAAACGTGTGAGCGTGGGATGTATATAGGGAATGTGGTGCTAGAATCCGGGAAAAGGATCTTCATTTCACTTGCTTTGAACATCTTCCACCAATAAGCTTTGCTTATTTTACTTTTTACTTTTTGGGATGCATGGACAGAGGTGCACAATAACCGAAGCCTAGGAGACATCAATTTCTCGAGATGCCTCAAACCCTTGATGCACATACCATGACCCGTTAGGAATATCGCTCAATCCGACTTTGGCAAGACACAAACACCCGGCTATGTGAATGGTGCCGAGTTACTCATCATCATGATTGACTTCCCCAAACCTATTCGTTTCTTTCTAAACTTTCAGCCAACATCTCAACTTCACTTTCACTTGCTTTTCTTTGCTTGCTTCCAAATTCCCGGATAGGTAAAGGGAGGCAAATATATATATGAGGGGCTAAGCATGATCAAGAAGAAGAAAAGAAGAGAATGAATTGCCTTAATCATCCCAGGAAGAAAGTGATAGAACTCATCATGTAGTGTCAACCTTCAAATTCAACATAATTTGGATAAAAACAAAGTATTAAACATGCCAAATTTTCAAACAAAGTGTTTAGCAACTTAAACATATCATAAAACCTTTCAAACATATAAAGATTTCAAAACCAATCTGCAAACAAAATCATCACTGAGGTCATATCTAGAAGAGAAGCACAAAAATCGTTTCGAAAACTCTTTTAGTTAAACCGCCTCGGTCGAGGTGTTCTAAGTCAACCGAGGTACTTGACCTCGTTTGGCAAGAATCATCCCGGTCGAGGTCATAATTTTTTTTTCTAAACCAGTTTTTGACGTTTTTCTCAATCAAATAACATGTATGCATGCATTTAGTCTCAGATAAGCACATAGAGCATAAGAAAGATCATAAATAACAAGTCATACACATAATGTCAAGTAAGATATATCCAAATACCCCATACTTGGGACACATTGTCCCAATGGGTCAAAATAAGTCTAAAAACAGAATACTCACCGGACATAAGCTGAGCTGCATAATAAATAAAGAAAAGAAATCCCTACAAGCTCTAATCCTGATCTGCTGGTGGTGGTGGTGGTGGGTATGGGACGTAAGGATGCTGGGATGGATCAAAAGGATAACCCATAGTGTGCTGGAACTACATCTCCATCATCCTGCGCTGGTAATGCTGGCCCTCTAGCATCTGATGTGTCCAGCCCTCAATCTCTCGTCACTGATCATCAAAATGCTCATGGATGTCAACTGGCAGGGCAACATAGGCGTCGATCATCTGGTTTGTGAGGTCATCAATCCTCTGATGTGCTACTGGGTCTTAGACTCTGCGGCGACGGGATCTGTGCTGAAATGGTGGTGGTGGTGTTGTTGCCTCCTCCTCTATCGCCTCGTCATCCAAGTCGACAACTAGCACACTAGGGCCGGCTGTATCTGTCCCTGTCTCCATGGCAGCACCACCATCATCATCCTCAGCCTCCTCCTCTACCTGAGCAGTTGTAGCGTCTCTAGCATCATCTATGTAGGGTATCCAAGCAGTAGACCAATATTGGGGATCGAAGACTGAGAACTGATCTGACCATGGAATACCCTGAGGGGCAGTCTGCTCCTAATACATCACCACGTAAGGTGTAGTAAGGCCATGAGGAACCAATATCCTCCTCGTGATCATCTCCTAAAGTCCTATCGGTTTTGCAGCCGCCACCAATGTACAAGCACTCAGGTCAAGATCCATGACTGTCGCGATATGAGTCACCAGTCCTCCACAGCAAATATCTCCTTTCCCCTTAGCCTTGATCCGATGCAGATCCTCAGCTAACATAGCCCCAAAATCAGGCACTCCTCCAGTCACCATAGAGAAAAGACTCAAAAGCTCCCCCTGCCTAATCTTCTGGGGCGTCTCAGTACGCGCCAAAAGGGTCTCACTAAAGATGCGGTGGGCTAGACGGAAAGCTAGGTGGAATATAATGCGCTCCCTGGAGTCTCCAGGTCTCCATCTATCAGCGTGCTCCACCACATGAGCAATCTGTCCCCAAAATTGTCGAGCTACGGCTCGAGAAGGAAAGTCGGGAACTGTAGGGGTCGGGAAGCCAAAAATATTTCTAAACTGGTCCATGGGGACAATGTAGTTCCGGTTCAGCAACCGGTACTTGATGGCTTTCCTCTCACGCAGGTGGGTAATCGAACTCACAAACTCTAGGGTAGGCTCGAGGTAGGTTGGAGCTCTGATCTCCATAAACTGCTCCAGCCCAACCATGGCTATCATCTTCTTCAAGTCCTCCACCACGTGGAGGCACTCGAAGGCTGGGATATCTATGAAACACGGCGCAATCACAGAGCGCGTGCATATACGGTCAAAGTCCATCTGGTGACGCTCATGGATCACCGGGATAGAAGGTATAGAGGAAGGGGAAGGGGAAGAACCACTAGGGGTATCTCTCAGGACAAGCTGAAGGTCGGAACGAGATGTCATGGTTTCTGCTGACAAGACACCTCGGTTGCTTTGACAAGGATGAAGAACACCTCGGCCGAGGCACAGGTCGACTGGACCGAGGCTAAAAACTGTTTGATTCCAACTCTCTGATTTCCAGTTTTTTTCCCCCAAAATCACTACCAATTGTTCCTATGGGGTACTTATACCTTTTCCAACACAAATCTATAGCAACCAAAGCCACTAATCTCTAAAATTGGTGAAAATAGAAGAGTTAGGGTTTTCGAATGGTTTACCCAAAAATATGTAGATTTGAGGCGTTTTTGTTGCAATTTCTCGCTTGCAATCTGATCCTCTAGCCTTTCCTTGCGAGATCGGAGCAAAAATCGTAGAAAACGATCGAAGAACGGAGAAATGAGGTCGGGAGAGTGCCGCGGTCGAGGGGAGTTTTTGGGTGGGAAGTCGGAAATTTATTTCGCCTTTTATACCCCTCGCCGATTATGTTGTCACCTCGGTCGAGGTGGTCCCGACTGGACCGAGGTGTCTGGACCGAGGTGGATCTTTGTCATCCCTAGTCACCTCGGTTGCTCAAGAACCATCTCGGTTGAGGTGTTGTGATAGCAACCGAGATGTATCTCAGTGAAACTCCGTCTTCTCGAATTCTCGAACTTTTGTCCTTCCAGTGTTGCTCCTCAGTCATAATCCTTTCTTAGAAAGTACCTGGTTTTTGTCTAGGACGCCAAAAACAAAACAAAGCAAAGCAAAAGCAAACTATCTATAACTAAACTAGAAAAAGGGAAAAGAAAGCAATACCTTGGGTTGCCTCCCAAGAAGCGCTTGATTTAAGGTCGCTAGCTGGACCGTACGGCATCCCTAAACAAGGTATAGCGGTGCAATCTCATCAACCTGGACTTCCGGTTGGTATTTCTTAAGTCTATGACCATTGACCTTGAAGCTCTCACTTGTTTCTCCCCGGATCTCAACTGCACCATATAGGAAAACATGTTTCACAATGTAAGGTCCTGTCCATCTAGATTTCAACTTACCTGGAAAGAGGCAAAGGCGGGAGTTGAAGAGTAGAACTAAATCTCCTTTTTTGAACTCCTTAGGAATGATACGCTTGTCATGCCATTTCTTTGTCCTTTCCTTGTAGATCTTGGCATTCTCATAAACGTTCAAACGCAGCTCTTCCAGCTCATTGATGTCCAATAGCCGCTTCTCACCGGCTTCCTTGATATCGAAATTCAACCATTTGATTGCCCAATACGCCTTGTGTTCTAACTCAACGGGTAGATGGAAAGACTTCTCATATACCAAATTATAAGGGGTGGTACCAATGGGAGTCTTGAATACGGTCCTGTAAGCCCAAAGAGCGTCGTCCAACTTCGTGGACCAATCCTTTCTCGTCCTAGAGACGGTCTTCTCTAAGATTGCCTTAATTTCTCTATTCGAGATCTCGACCTGTCCACTAGTTTGAGGGTGATAAGAGGTTGCTACCTTGTGGGTTACCCCATACTTTAATAGAAGTGCTTTAAACTTCCGGTTGATGAAATGTGTCCCTTCATCGCTGATAATGATATGTGGTGTCCCAAAACGTGAAAAGATAGTCCGATTGAAGAACTTCACAACCACCATGGTGTTATTAATGGGGGAGGCAATGGCTTCCACCCATCTAGAGACGTAGTCAACAGCTAGGAGAATATAGAGGTTTTCTCCGGATGATGGGAAAGGTCCCATGAAATCAACTCCCCATACATCAAAAATCTCAACCTTCTGGATGTTATTGAGTGGCATCACGTTCCTTCTAGATAAGTTCCTTGTTCTTTGGCATGCATCACAAGAAACAACAAACGTTTACACCTCCTTAAATAATGTAGGTCAAAAGAAACCGGAACGTAATACCTTAGCGCATGTTTTGTGAGCGCTAGCATGTCCTCCACAAGGAAGCGAGTGGCAATGTCATATGACACTAGTAACTTCATCTTCCGGAATGCATCCTCGAAGCATCCCATCCGGACCTCTCTTAAACAGTAGCGGTTCATCCCAGTAGTAGTGGCGTACGTCTTTAAAGAATTTCTTCCTTTGAGTGTACGTCAATCCGGGCGGTATTTCCTGGTAAACAAGATAGTTAACAATGTCAGTATACCAAGGTTCTTTATTATCAGAAGCTTGGTGGAGACAGTGCTCCACCAACTGTGAATGAGTTTCAGAAAAGGGAATAAGAAGTTTGTTATTCTCAGTTGAAGGCATCTCGCTTGCTGTCTCGGTCGGTGCCCGAGGTGGGTGACCGAGATGTTCTTCAGATAAGAACACCTCGCTTGGTCCAGAAAGTGCCTCGGTCGAGGTACTGGAACTGGGACCGAAACTAGAGATTCTCTTCTCCTGGATTAGTTTTTCAATCTTAGCTCCTGGATCTTCTTCCAGTGTCTTTAAGCTCCGTATATCTACGTCACAAGAAGCATCTATACCTTCCTCCATTAAGCTAAAACTAATTACTCTTTAAAGAAGGTCATTGATAAGGATAGAGCTCACCAATTCTCTTGACTCTTCTTCATCATAGATGTTGAAGATATCATCCTCCAACGGCTCTCCTTTCATTGTAGCAAGCAATGCAAACTCCACTTGATCTCCGCCAATGTTGAATTTCAACTTGGCGTTCTTACAATCCACATTGCAACCCGAAGTTGCTAGAAATGGTCTCCCGAGAATGATAGGAACGGGATAATCTGCGGGTATATCAAGCACAACAAAATCTATAGGTAAGTAGAAGTTACCTAACTTAACTGGAACATCTTCCAAAATGCCCACGGGATGGGTAATAGAGCGGTCCGCCATGTATAACCTTATCTTCACCGGCTTAGGTTCTCCAAGTCCGATCTTCACACATAGCTCCAACGGGATGATGCTCATGTTGGCTCCTAGATCACACAATACCTCACAAGTTACATCCCCAACTTGAATGGGAATGCAAAATGAGTCTGGATCTCTTAACTTGGGTGGCATCTTCTCCTTCATGATTTGAATGAGCTCCGAGGATTTAGATATCATCCTTACTTCACCAAAATCTTCCAGTTTTCTCTTCCTTGAAAGAATTTCTTTTAAAAACTTCCCATAGGCGGGAATCCCTAGAATAGCATCAAGGAAAGGGATGTTAATATGTAGTTCATTCATCAAGTCAAGGAACTTACCAAAGTGCTTGTCTAGATGTGCTCTAGCCCTTGACTGAGGGAATGGGAGTGGTGGTTTATATGCAGGAGGTGGGACATAAACTTCAGTTTTGGGTTGCTCTTTGTCCTTGATAGAATTTCTTTTAAGAACTTACCATAAGAACTTCCCATAGGCAAGTACCGACCAAAGTGTTCCTCGTCGGTACCTGGACCGAGGTGTTCTTCGCCTGCACTAGCATCGACCGAGGCACTGGATCTGCAGTTTTCAGTCCACTTCTCGTCGTTATTGCCATGATTTGTCCTTTAGGGTTGCTCTTTGTCCTTGTTGGGAGCTTCCCTGGATCTCTTGGCGCTTCATTCTCCTTATTAAAGAATTGTTACTCTAAGGCTTTTTGTGCCTTCGAAAATGAAGTCATGGACATCTCCATAGCGTTGAGCTTGATCAAGATGGCCTCCAGCACTGCATCTTTCTTCTCTGGCTGGGACGAACTTGATCCAGGCTCTTGGCTCTTCAATGGAGTAGAAGAAGAAGAAGAAGAAGAAGAGGGATTAAAAGAATTATTAGAATTGGAATTAGAGTAAGGGTTACCCGAAATTTGATTGTTAGATCTCCAATTGTTGTTGTTGGAGCCTCTATTGTTGTTGTAGTTGTTGTTCCGGGAACCATGATTGTTGTTCCTTGAGCCTTGATATCCTCCCTCTTCCTTCTTGGTGTGAGCAACCAAAAGGTCCTTCAATTGCTTCACATCATTCTTGAGGGAAATGAGTTGATTATCATTTGATGGAGCTTCCTGGAAATTAACTCTCTTAACTCCATTTTCAGCTCCTTGGTGGGAGTATTTCTCCATGTGCAAAGCTTGTTTCTCAATGAACTCCCAAGCTTCATCAATCGGCATGTCCATGAATATGCTGGCGGAGAGTAGTTGAAGATTGAATTGGGTAGCTCCATCCAATCCCTTACTCTATCTTTGGAATCCCATGATGTGGGCAATCCAAGAGAACATCTTTAAATCTCTCCCATGACTTGGACAAACTCTCCTTGTCCTTCATGATGAATGCATTAATCTTTCCTCTCATTTCAGCGGTTTTGGAAGGGGAAAGAATTTTGTTAAGAACTCCGTCGTCATCTCCTCCCAAGTGTTGATCTTTCCGGGAGGAAGAGACTGATACCAAGTAAGCGCCCTGTCCTTCAAAGAAAAGTAAAAAGGCCTTAGCTTGTAATTATTATTTTCTAGCCTTGAAGGTCTAAAGGTCTCTATTAAAATCTCATAGTTTTGCAAATGTTGATGCGGAGACTCCCTCTCTAAACCTCCAAACTGGCATTGGCGGATCATGGATAGAACTTGCGGTCGAAGTTCGTAATCATGCTCCGCTGGATCACCTAGGTTGACTCCTGGACGCCTCACTTGCTGGTTAGGGTCCATCCTCTGTCCTAGGGTTTGTGGAATTCCTGCAAAAAGAACATCTCGGACAGGCATCCGAGGTGGATGTATCTCGGCCGCGGCAATTGGAGCGGGGTCCTGCCTCGGTCGATGCAGAATCTGGGCTCGTAGATCAGCCATACCTACCTCAATCTCTACAGTTCTGGTGCGAGTCTGATCCATCTCGCGCTGCAGTTCTTCCCTATTGAGGCGCAAGTGTTCCATCGCCTCCTTCAATTCGGCCTCAAGATCGCGATTGTCTTGGTTGGCCATTTAAGCTTCTTTCAAGCGTCTTTTGTATGTATTTTCTGGTTCGGGATCGTAAGGAACGATTTCCTTCCCAACACGGGTTCTTCACATAAACCTAAAAGAAAGAACCTGCGAAAGTCACTCAAGTAGAGTGGTTAGTAGCAACAGGGGCAATTGCCCTGAAATACAACCGCAACCGGCTCGGTCTAGACCAAGTCCCCGGCAACGGTGCCATAAACTTGTTCGCTCCAAATAGTGGTGCAAGCTTTAAATTTATATCCCAATAAATATGCTTAAAACAAGGATGCGAAACCGCAGTGTACGGATCAATTATAGTAAAAGCAAGAATTCCGGAGTGTCGATCTCACGGACTTAGGTGAAACCTAAGCAAGTAGAGGTTGTCAATGCAACTAATAACCACAAAAGCGATTAAAGCAATCAAAGATGATAATAAGGTCAAATAAAGGAAATATGCAAATTCTAGGGATTAAAGCATCTAATTGTGGTTCCAACTCAAGATCTAAAGAATAAGCGGACAAAGTTGAGATTTTGCAAAGGGAAGGTGTTTCTAAAGTGGAATAGATTACCGGGTAACTCTCACTACTCACTATCTCAAACCGAAGTTCCTATATCCGGGTAAGTCTTAAGGTACTAAGGAAAGGAACTATAATCTCAAACCAACACACCAACTAAGGGAATAGAATCAACCTTTACCGGGTGAGTCTCATGCTAACTCACAAAGATGGAATGAAGGCACACTCAAATCCCAATATAGGATAAACCTTTATTACCAACACTTATGATCTTGGGTAAACAAACTAACGAATCACCGGGTAAGTCTCATCCTAGGCTTGCATTGAACCAGGAAAGGTGTAATAAGAATAGGATTTGGCAAACTCTAACACTTAACTCTCAGTTTCGGGTCAGGAAAGGTCACCTCGCTCAGTCAAGTTCCACCCCGGCCGAGATGTTCATCGACTGAGCGAGATGTTCTAGGGTTAAGGTTAAAGACTCGAGCTTTCAGGGTCCTACTGGGATTAAGATTATTCTATCATTGTCTTTCCCACAACTTTCAGCCAATCACCCTAGAATCGCACAAGGAAATTAGCCACTCATCATCATAAAAGCAATAATAAAAAATATGAGAAGGGAATGAATATTTGAACACAAAAACCTTAAGAACAAGACTTCAATAACTGAATCAAATATCAAACAAATCAGCGTTCCTTGGATCACAAATCCAACAAGACAATAAAACCAAAGGGAATCTAAGAAAATCTTACAAATCCCCTCAAAAGCTATCTCAAAGCTATCAACTTCCTTCCTTCAATCTTCAAACTCCCTTCAAACTTCCAAAAATCCTTCCTAACTGCAGCTTCTTCAATGATCCAAAGATGGTATCTCGGATCCAGTGATGGCTGAATTGTGGAAAATCCAACCCTTTATATAGGAGAATTATCATCCAAAGATAATAATATCTTAAAAAGATAATTTCCTATAAAAATATATTATATCTCTAAAATAGATCTCCAAAATATATGATCTTCCTTCCAGAAATCCAGCCCAAAAATATAAGATATCTTCCTTCCAAAAATAAAAGATCTCAGCCAAATAAAATATATCTCGTCGGGGCCAGGGTGTTCGCCTCGGTCGGGACGCTCCTCAAGATCACCTCGGTCGAGGTGATACTGTAGCTGACCGAGGTGAATCTCAGCTGAATGTGAAATCTCTCAAATCTGGTCCAAAGTAAATCTTCTTCATTAATTCCATGCAACCTGAGTTCTCTTTTAAGCTCCAGAATGTAGCTCCTATGACTCTTTTGCTCTTAGCTCCATTTTGATCCAAAAGGTGCCATTTTACCTACGATTACAACGAAACTTGGTGTAGACCTCGATTCCCATAAAGGTAGATGAAACGACAATATAATCATATAATATACATCCATACATGCAGATTATTGAAGATAAAATGTGTAAACAAGTCCCAAAATATAGACTATAATACATACTATCATGCATCCTCAAACCGACACTTGTGTCAAGTAATTAGAAATATCCCTAAGAACATAGAAATCCAGATATGATCAAGAAAAACCCCGCTTTTGGCGCAAGTTAGAAAAGTACAAAGACCAGAGTTTTCTACGACATGCAGAAATCTTCGAGTCAATGATAAAACACTAATCTCAAAACCAAGTTCTTTTTAATAAAATCCAATAAAACAACCTCGCTTGTGGCACAAACTCTTTTATATAAATCATTTATAAACGCCACTCCTTTTGAAGGTAAAAAAAACATGAAAACAAAGCACTTTCAAAGAAACAAATACATGCTGATATTCATTCAAAAATTCAAATAAATAGTTACCATCGATTCATCATAGGGTTCAACAAACCCTATAGATCAAAAGAGACTTTAGCTAGACATGGATCGATGAGAGAAATCAGATGAAAAGAATAGTTTTTGCATATAATAAAACTCAAAGTATAGAAACAAGAATACAAAAAAAAAAAAAAAGCTAAATGTAACTAGGGTTATGAATCTGGAGCGTAATTGTCTACCCTAGAAGTCTGAAAATGGAAAATATATAGAGAAAATACCGGGACAAATATACACAAAAAGGCCCAATATAGATAAGGAAATATATCAAAGTTCATATGTGCCGCCGAAGTCCAGACTACACGGGGAAATGGCCAAAGACGGCATAGAGACGGCCTAGCAAGCCGTCTCACATAATTTGAACTTGGGCTCTTTCTCTTTTGGATCAAATCTAGTGTTGATGAAGATAGCCAACCCATATGGCTTATGAGACGGTTTAAGATGGCTTAGCATCCCGTCTTACAACCCGTTCTATCCCATTTCGGATGATGTCTTGTATGATTTTAAGCTCCTTTGTAACTCGGCTCATAGTTTGCATCCAAAGTAGTTAGTTAGCTTCTCGAGCAATCGATCTTCAGTCATATTTAGAATTGTCACACTTAACTACATGAAAAATCGAACTCTCATATTTGGTTTTGCCGTTTTGGTGATGGATCGAAAATGCCTCAAAGAAGGCCTTGAACAAGTGAAATGTGAAAAATGCCTCAAAGAAGGCTTTAACTTCAAGGACAACACATATGTTTCGATTCTATCAAAACACCCCATATTTACCTCTTACTCGTTCTCGAGTGAGTACTATGACAATCAAAGTGTTGCGTTTCACAACAAGAGTGTGCCTTAGCAAGGAAAAACAAACAACCTTTCAAGCCAAACCATCATAATATCATTCATCGTTTAGAGGAAAGAGAAAATATGGATTCAAACCATCCAAAACTCTCAAAGGGAAATGTGTCTAACTTATCTTACCAAAAGGTGTTTAGGGTCATCGCTTAAACTCGAAAAAAGATAAGGGTCTTACCATAGGGTTGTTAAGACGTTCTTAAACTTCACCACCAGTCAAAGAAAAACCCAAGTAGATGATGTAAATCATGAGGTCTTTTTTTAGGTGTAAAGGGGATGATGGGACAAGGGGTAGTGATGTTGGTAGGCCAAAAGAATAGGAAAAAGAGGCTTATAATATCCAGGGCGTCGGTTTTATGCTTAGAACCACGAGATTGATGAGTGTCAAATGTAACATCATATATGCCTTAGAATCTTGCATTTTGTATATCTATTGCTCTCTCATACATCACTATTTGTATATAAAGCTTTCATTTCCACATTTCGGTATATACCTTACCTTTTTATGTTTTAGTCATTCCTGACATCAATTGTGTCAAAAGTACATCATCCTTGAAGTCAAAGTTGAAGAGAAGACCACACATGACAAACATAAATTCAACACGAAGTCCCCTGAAGATAACGTGAAGGCAAGATCAAAGATTAGAGCTACAATGCAAGCCAAACAACTAGTGAGACGGTTTCCTAAGGTGTCTTGATGTTGTATGGATCATAAATCACCACTACAAATGGACGTAATGAGGCCCATAACTAATCCAACTCCAGACACGAGAAAAACAGCTTACCAAGCCGTCTCGATCGCGCAAAATAAGAAAATCATATATTTCAATCTTATCTTTTGAATTGATATCTTTTGTAACCCTAAACTCCGTCTTTTATCCCCTATATAAGCAAATTATATTTTTATGTTTTAAGGTGAATTATAACCTGTAATTAAATTCTTTATAACTTAATATCCAATATATAGTACATAAAAATAATAATAATATAATACCTTTTTAGACAAAACTCTCTCAAAGGTACAATCAGTGGACTAATTTGTTAGTTAAACAACACCCATCAATCCAAGACAGTTACCGGATCGACTTAAAATTGCATGAAGTCCATTCCAAAATGCTGCTAGGTTGAAGATGAAGCCAAAACAAATCAGCTTGAAAAACAATGCGAATAATATAATACCTTTTTTTTTGCCCATTGTTTCTAGCGGGTCCATCGGGTTTACGTGGTTCACAATGAACCGGATTTCAAATATATAATGCTATTCTTTTTTCGATTGTCGGCGGGATTTGAGTAAGGCGAACCGGCGAAGGCAGGTCCGGCGTTCTTTTCAGGCCGGCTCCATTATTCATAGCTCTGGTTATACTTTAATATTTAGGGTCAAAGTATGATAATATGGATTGTATATGTCCATAGATCAACATATCTTATACACTTAAATATCATTATCCATTATCGGCAAACCCTTTGTCCAAACTTACATGAAGCTTACTAAAAGAAACACTCTTATTTCATTCTTCCACCATAAAACTCACAAAATTGATAACATATTATTATACTTGTTGCAATTGCTTGTCCTCTTCAGTTTCAGCTGCATTCGACTTCGACAACAAGCTGCCTAACGGAACCTCTACACAACCCACTGCCAAACTTGTCTTTGCTCACCTCGATGGTGCATTCCTTTCTCTTCAGGCATGCCTGTTGGATAATCAAAACACATTCATAACAACACTTTGAAAGAACAGCAACTTCTGCAATAGTCTCACTTGACATCATTCACACAACAAAGCTGTTTAACATTTTACCTTTTCCACTACCGAAACTGAATTGGGATCATGACATTCCCCGGTGCTGTAGGATCCACATGATCCGATTGGGTTTCCAAAACTTGCAAACTTGACAGCTGAAATTGAAGAGTTGTCGGGGCAGCTCAAGCGCGCACTGCCTTTTCCATTGCTTGCAGCTGATGGATGGTCCTCTGATACGGACGTGCAGAATCTAGATGCTATTCGCTTCGAGAATCTGATCTGTGTTGGATCTCCACCTACTTCCTCGAAGATCACCAGTACATTACCTGAAGGCTTCAACCAAGATCTCGGAACGTGGTACCTAATTCAATGCACCCATAATAACATAAAAGACCATAAAAACACAGCAACTCACTTCATTTACTATCCTTATGTTCTAAGATTGGTAGATGCAGTTACCATCTTTGAGTTGGTTCCCCGCATCCAGTATCACACTTATCCGGATTAAATTTCCCTCTGTAGTCACATTTATCGACACATTTGTCTTCTTTTGAGCTCTTTCTTGGCCAGTATCTTCCTATCTCTTCTCCATTCAGCCATGCTAACCCTTTCCCCATGTGTATCATGTCGAGCCCAACTGGCTCATTTCCCGATGGAGCGTCAATCAAAGCCTGCAAAGTTTCGCTAAAATTAAGCATATACAGCAAAATAAAATAACCTTGTACCCACGTATATTATATGTTTGAGCATACTTTGTACCACGTAAGAGGCTGATGCTTCGGGAGCTCGCTGGCTGATTTCCAGTTTGGGCTTTTCAAACCATCTCCTGTGTACATATTTAAGTGTTCTCCTTGTACTCCAATCTGTGTTACCAAACAAGGAAAGTTGAGAACAAAACCAGTCTAGTGAGAACTTATTTCTAGGCAATAGAAGTAAGCTTGACAAGCCTAGCAAAATAAAAACAGGAGAAAGTTCAGATGGCAGAGACGAAGAGACCAACCTTGTACACCCATGTTGAATTAGACAAGTCAACACTGCCACCACTCATACCATTGATTTTTACACTGGTTAGGCCTGATCCGATCCACTCATAGTAAGAACCTGCAGTCTGCAAGTGGAAACGATTCTTATAATATACTGATATGTACAGAAGAACAAAAGGTTGATCGTGGACTCGACAAACTCCATTGTACTTGACTTACTTGTAAGCCAACTGTTATGCCAAGAAGGGCAATGTCATTCTTTCCTGCCTTGAGTGAAATGGGTGTCTCCGATTTAAATGAAAAGACGGACCCATTTCCGTATCCACTTCCTTGATACCTCTGATTGATGAAAATATGGACACCGTGGCCCTTGGATTCGATTGATAATGTAAGCAGGCTTCCGTTCTTCAAGGATGTATCACTTGCATCAACATTGAAACTACAACACAAGTGAAAAAAAGGTAAATCAACCTTTTTGAAAGTATTTTTAATGGTAGTTTTTTATTTAAAGAAAGCATACTTCAAGTGAAATTTCTTATCAAGAACTGAAGTTTCAAGCTTTCCCATTCAAGTTTAAACTAGCAAAAAGCATGTCCACTAAGAAGGAATGGCCTTCCATGTCTTAATCTTGTATTAACGATTGGAGTGTAGGTAGCCAAAACACAAACCTTGTTGTATACCAAAGGTAATCAGTGGTATCTCTTGTTGTATTGATAATATCCACTAGACTAGCCTTGGTGAAATCTGGTTGTGCCCAAAGCCCTGGTTTCTCAAAAAACACTTGCCACTGAATTGCTTTCAAGTCTTTTTCTGGAAATTCTGCTGATGACAGCAGATCCTCAGGAACCATGTTGACCACTGAGCTTTGCGACCCAACCTGTTATAAACTCATGTTAAGTGAACTGTGCTAGGATATACCAATAAAGATAAATCAACAACATAAATATAACAGTTACCTACCTCACTCTTCTGTGTCTTTTTGTTATTCTAAGAAACGCTAGACCTTTACTAAGCTAAATGGCCAAGATGAACAATAATGCTGTTACTATATAACTTCCTAAATAAATAGGAATGGATTCTTCTAGGCACGTAAGATTTGATGTTTACTTGTGTCGAATAGTCAAATAAAAAGCATAATACCCCACAATTGGTTTTTCAGTTAATGCTACAATCCAGCTACTCAGCTACCCATACCAGAATCATGGTTCATCAAAGGATGTGCAGTTAGGATCTTCAGGAATTAAAAAATATAAGTTGAATAACCTTCGCTGTGTTAAAGACAACAGTCTTGCAGTCAGGCAGAATGCTGACAGACCATGCTGGCAATTGATAAGTCCTATTCCTGAACTGCACTGTGGCATCATTTTTGTCATCGGTATTAGCAAGGAATGCAACACAATCTCCTGAGGAGTCGGTATAAACATCAGCCTGTGCAGAAACAGGAACAACAATGAGCTTAACTCAAAATTTGATCTTAAGATCACTTTGCACTTGAAAAACATACAGTGAGGATCATTACCTCCTGCAATGAACCAAGTTTCAATGATTTAGGATCACTGCTGAGCATGACTTTCTCACATCGCTTAATAGCCTCATGCAACTCCTTAAGATGCCCCCATTTTGGAAGCCTTGCCAAACCTGAAGCAGTTATTGGAACATGCAAACAACGGTGAGGGGCTGGATGAGGCAGACTAAAAGAAATACATCACAAGTATAATCATTCAGGTATCAAACAAACTACTAACCATATTCATCAATCGGTGCATCATAATCGTAGCTAGTTGTGATAAATGGTCCTCCTGCAGTCCGACCAAAGTTTGTCCCACCATGATACTGAAACCAAAACCAACATATGACAGATGTATTATCATCAAAAAAGGATTTCGGCTTTCAAGTTTCCTCTATTTGATCATTGTTCATGTTTGCATATTAGACTGTAAATGAGAGCTTAAGTACCATGTAATAGTTCTGTAAGCTGCCACCTTTCTGAAAGAAAAGAGCAACTGCATAAGCAACATCTTCAACTGGCCTATGAGGATCTCTTGATCCAAACGTCTTGAACCTTGAATAATATGAAACATATGTGCATTGAGCTCGATTTAAAAGCATATTATAAGTTTATTTTAGAGGAAATTTTGATGATTACCATCCAGGCCAGTTCTCGGTCCACATCTTTGGGTAGTTTGGTGAAGTAGGAGTAAAATCTTGGCAATAGAACGAATTACAAGTATTAATCTGCAAACGGAGAAGAAGTTGCAAATTTAATGATGACAAGTGATACTGATCAGAATGCTATATGAAATAAGAGATAGATGACTATTCAAGGTTATTATGGGGATATCATTTACAAATCAACTCAAAATAATAGGAAATGAAATATGAAATAAATAAGACAACAACAATCCAAAATTTGATAGGAAATGCAATGTAAAATAAGAGCCAGACAATGAAATATCTCAAATTTAATAGGAAATGCAATATGAAATAAGAGGCAGACAATGATATATCTCAAATTTAATAGGAAATGCAACATGAAATAAGAGGCAGACATGGAAACATCACAAATTACATAGGATCATTCCCTTTTCACTGGATTTCATACTCAACCAACTTGTACCCAGCGCTCAAAAGACAATAAGGAGGAATTGAAAGTCTTACCACAGGATACGGTGCATCCCATTGTTGGCACATGATCCAGGGGACACCGGTGTTCTGTGAAAGAGCCATTTTGGCAGCCCATAATGCATATCTCTTTCCTCCTTCCCCGTATGATGGTTCGTAATATCCATATTCATTCTCTATCTGTAGCAAAGCGAGGATTCTCGCTTATGAGTTAATACAGATAAGCATTGATCTATGAAGACATAGATCAGTAAAGCTGAGTTTACGTGCATATTTACTCCGGATCCATATAAGAGTCTCAGACGACTTCAAATTAATGTTAAAATTGAGGTTACTTGTATAAGAAGTCCGGATCATATACCTGGGCCAAGATAATAGGGCCCCCTTGTGATGCAAAAAGCTTTTCCTTCTTCATGAGATTCACTATATATGTTGTGAACTTCTCCATATAATGCTGCATTGGGAGCAAATCAATTTGAGTAGAAGAAATACATTATGAAGTGAAATCCCAAGCCAAGAATAATA
Source organism: Fagopyrum homotropicum (assembly GCA_033239125.1). NCBI lineage: Eukaryota > Viridiplantae > Streptophyta > Magnoliopsida > Caryophyllales > Polygonaceae > Fagopyrum > Fagopyrum homotropicum. The sequence goes on along the minus strand of BSWB01000003.1, from coordinate 64,274,231 downwards.
GAAGTAGACAATTGAAGGATATGATGCATATCTGTTTGCAATCCACTATTCTTTCCAACATCAGATATGTAATTTTCTATTTTTTATTCAAAGATTTGCAGGGAGAATAAGCAGAAGCAGCAACAGTTGTTTTGCCATGGTTTCACCTTGAATGGTTCATTGTCAGTTCTAAACATAGTTCCAGGAATGTAGTGAAGCCAGGCAGGTATTCCTCTGCAAAAGAGGAAAAAAGCCCAATTTCATAATCAAGCAAATGAATAACCAAGATAAGGTTAGTAGATGAGAATGATACCCATAGTTCCACTCGGCGGCTACAAAAGGGCCGATTCGGAGTATCATATACATCCGAGCCTGCTGGACAGTCTTGATAAATTTGACCAAATCATAGCGTCCGCCGAAATAATACTGATGATAGTACAAATAAGGAAGCAAATGAAGCGGGAAGGTAAAGAATAGCGATGAATGAAAAACGAGAAGGGTATGAAGAAATGATAGTAAGGTTATATAACCGACATTGTCAGGAGAGGGCTCATGACCATTCCAGAAAACATAGGACTCGATGACATCAACGCCTCCTTCCTTGGCAAGGTGGATCAAGCTAGGCCACATCTGTAGAAGTCATACCGAGATGAAGCAGCTCCGAATTTAGCATTGTGATAGACATGGGTGGAAAAGCAAAGGAAGCAGCTCCAAAATTAGGAGCAGTTGGAAGGATAACCTAGAAAGCTGAAAAGAGTTATAGAGATAGAAAGACTGACAGCAGGGACGCTACGAGGGTAATGAATGGCAGAGGAGATGAGCAGCTTGCGGTGGCCGTCGATTATGAGAGAGCGGTGGTCGTAGGAGACGTTATAAGCTGCTGCTTGGGTAAACGCCATTGCCGCCAGTAGGAAGAGCAAGAAACCCATGTTGAGGTTGTGCCTAGAGAGGGAGGATTGATTGTGAATTTGTTTGCTCTTTATCCACCATAGTAGTAGTAGATTAGTAGTAGCCTTCAGTGGCAAGCGGGATGAAAACCTCAATAATTGCTGTTGCTTAATTAATTAATTATGACAGGCAAATGAGGAGATCTAGGAAGGTTCCCCATCATCACCGATTCATGCATAAACTTTTATGTTGCATATGGATTTCAATAATCATAAATCACTTAACTCAACGGCCATTCCGGCAAGGGCTTACAAAATTAATTTACATATAGCCAGCCATAAATCACCACCTGTGAATTTAAATTAATCACAATTTTTAAGCTTACCAATTGATTGCCCCTACTTATCAACATAGCTTCATTTTAACTTATAATTTCCAAAGTTTGTAATTATTTTAGCTGACACATAATTATTGGGTAAGTTTAAATAATACATATTTTAAATAAGTTATGAAATTAGGAATTTAACCCTCAACTTATCATCTTAACATTTTTTTTGTCCCTGTCTAAAAAATAATAATAATTTTTATCTCTTTATTAGTATTTTTTTTTTATTATTTAGAGTACACTTGTTGATTGTTGACATTATATTTAGTAACAATACAATTGGTGATAATATAGTTGTTGATAGTAAAATTGATGATAGTAGGTCGATGATAATACAATTGATGACAATATAATTGATTATAGTACAAGTGATAGTATAATTGATAACAATACAATTGTTAACAACATAGTTGATGACAAAACATTTGGTGAGAATATAGTTGGTGATACTACAATTAATGACAATATAGCTGATGATAATATAGTTGATCACATTACAATTCATGATAGTGTTTTGGTGGCAATATAGTTTTTTATATCAAGGTGATACCGTAGTTGATGACAATACAATTGGTGGTGATAGTAAAATTGATGATAATCAGTTGCGTCATACCAACATAATCATCAAAATCCTCTTTCATATTCTACAAATCAGATTTGTTAAATTATAAAATTGTATATATTTTGTCTTGATTTCTTCCCCTCACACTCCCTAATATCAAGGATTATTGTTTCATTCTCGAGTATATATATATATATATATATATATATATATATATATATATATATATATATATATATATATATAATTGTTCTCTTCTCTTTCGTCAAATTGATTACTTTTACGATTACAACATTATTTGTAACTCTTCACAGTATTAAAAACTTTGATCATTTAAAACAAAGATTCATCCTCCAAAAAAAATTCCGCTACAAATATGACCAATTCTAATCTTACTTCAAACACATCCTCAATGTACATGATCCATCTCAACCTCTAATGATCACGGCATTCTCACATGTCTCTAAACTCAAAGCAAACAATTATCTTGGGTGGATACTCCATGTCAAAACAGTATTCAATGAATATGGTCAATCGAAGATCCTTGACAATACTCACACAATGCTAGACGCAACAATCACCAACATTACCACACCCTCAGTTAAAATACCCAATCTAAAGTAGGTTTCATGGATTCGACAAAATAAGCTCCTCTATGATGCAATAATTGACACCCTCACACCACGAGTTATTTCATTCCTTTCAATGACAAACTTATCACAAGTTGTTTGGGAACAACTTGTTCGGCTTTATACAAGCCCTACAAGAGTCCATATCAAATAGGTTAAACCACGCATGAAGCCTCTTTACAAGAGCACATTCACCACCATTGAATATATGCAAGTTGCAAAACACCTTGCAAATCAACATACTCTACTTGGAAACTTGATGGATCTAGAGGACTTCACACATCTCATCTTAGAAGGCATGGACATGAAGTAACAATATGTCATCGGTGGCGTTTATGCTCATGACACTTCTATAACATATGAAAGTATGTTGGAAAAACTCATCAACAAGGATCTTATGCTCCTCTATAAACTATTATATATATGGTCTTATATATCTATTCTTATAGCAGATGACACACACTAGAGCTATTGCTGCTATAGGGCGAGGAAGGGGTCAACCACCACTTTCACCTGCCGTCCTTGGACGAGGACGTGCAGGAAGACCTCCACTAGCTAGATGTCGGGGTCAAGCCCTAGTTGCTAATCCTCCTATCGTTGAGGCGTTTGCTGAGGAGGTTGCTGAGAATGTTGTTCCTGAGGCTGGGAACGGGACCGCTGCTAGGTCCGGAGCATAGAGAGCGCCATCGACAAAGTCCGCACGAGTGTCTATCGTAGCTTCTGCATATCGCGTCTATGTGCAGAGAGTTGAGGAGGCTATCAGGACTAGAGGACCAGCACTAGTGCCGCCAGTTCCCGCAAGATCAGCTGAGGTTTCGTTAAGAGTTACATAGGTTGTTGCTCCGCCTACTAGAGTTCCTGAGGTTGTTAGAGCGCCAGTTGAGGCGAAGGAGCCAAAGCCCATAGTTGGTTGAAGGCTTTCGATCAGCTGAAGGTTCCCACTTTCATGGGAAAGACTGGATTGGAGGTGGAGTAGTGGCTAGGACAGCTGGATTCTGCTATGGAGGCTATCGGTTTCCCATAGTGACGTCGAGTCAACATAGCACAGACGCTGCTGAAGGATCAGGCTCATTCTTGGTGGAGGAACGTTCGCAGTAAGGTCACCAGTTATGAGCAGATGAAGACAATAATCAGGGATCGCTACTGCCCTGCAGCTATGAGGAGAGACCGTCTTCAGGATTTCCTTGAGGCTGGATTCGAAGATTTTCCTATTGTTGAGATCATCAGCAAGTTTTAAGATGAGTTGTCTTTGCTGGGTCCGTCTGCACCGCCTGAGGATCAGCATGCTTACCTTTTCTCTCGGAGGCTGAGAGAGTTGACACACTCTTATCTTGTTGGTTTCCGTTGTGATTCTTTGACGGACTATCAGGATAGAGCTTTTGCTTATAAGAGAGACTGACCGGGTCAAAGGAGAGCTTCTCAGACAAGAGGTCCTGAGAAGAGACAAAAGACTAGATCAGCTAGTGCTGGAGCTGAAGCAGCTGGTTTTGAGCGTAGTTAGACGCCGGAATGTTTTGGTTTCCAACATAGAGGACGGCAGTATCATAACTGCAGAGGAGTTGGTCACATCCGAGCTGATTGCAAGAAGCTAGTAGTGACTTGCTTTTCTTGTGGCAAGCCCGGACACATAGTTGCCTTTTGCCGCCAGGGCAAGGCGTTATCTCAGTAGGGTTCTTCACCTGCCAGTGTTGTTGGAGGAGGACAGAGATCTCAATATCAGCAGCAACAACAACAACAGAGAGTTTGTGGTTCTACCGCTCCTCAAGGTTCCACTCCAGGACAGGGGAGAGGTAGAGGACGTGTTGGTGGATCTATAGACAACAGAAATGCATCAGCCAGTGTGTATGAGTTGAGGAGTGTTGTAAAGCCGACAACGCCAACAGCCGCAGGTACCATTCATATTAATGGTTTTCCTATCAGAGTTCTTTTCGATACTAGTGCTACGCATTCTTTTATATCTGATGCATGTGTAGATAGATTGTCCTTAGTTACTATATAAGGTAGACCCTTCTTTATAGGATTACCCGATGGGGGTAAGATTCAAGGTACCCGAGAGGTTCGCGATTGCCCTATTAGATTGGGAGGTCGCGATTGGCTAGCTCACTTTTTCGTCATGTACTTAGTACATGAAGAAGTTATTTTGGGCATGGATTGGATGGATCGACATCGAGTAGTTCTGGACATCGGCAAGAGGATAGTGACAATAACTACAGATGCAGGCCATGTTGAGATCATCCGAGGATGAGATCTCGGGAAGACTAGTACAATCATCAGTGCAGTTCAAGCTGCGAGACTTATCAGTTAGGGATCCGAGGCTTTTTGGTGCTATGCCATGAAGGATGGTACGAGTCCAGCTTTGGAGGATATTTCAGTAGCTTGCGAGTTTGCTGACGTCTTTGGAAAGCCATCAGGTTTACCTCCACAGAGGAATGTAGACTTTGGCATTGAGCTAGATCCCGGTACGAGACCGATCTCTAAGGCTCCTTATCGTATGGCGCCTATCAAGATGCTTGAGTTAAAGAAGCAGCTTGAGGAGTTAGTAGAGAAGGGCTTCATCCGCCCTAGTGTATCTCCTTGGGGTGCACCAATTCTCTTCGTCGGGAAGAAAGACGGGTCAATGAGGTTATGTATCGACTACCGTGAGCTGAACAAGGTGACAATCAAGAATAAGTACCCATTGCCCCGTTTCGACGATCTTTTGGATCAGCTGCATGGAGCTTCAGTATTTTCGATGATCAATCTAAGATCCGGATATTACCAACTGAGGGTGAGAGAGCAGGACATAGACGGCATTTTGGACTAGATATGGACACTACAAGTTTGTAGTGATGCCATTCGGGCCTACCAATGCGCCCGCAGTCTTCATGGAGTTGATGAACAACATCTTCATCGACTTTCTAGACCAGTTTGTAGTTGTCTTCATAGACGGAATTCTGGTATATTCTCATAGTAGAGAGGAGCATGCAGAACACTTGAGGATCATTCTTCAGGTCTTACAAGATAGAGAGCTTTACGCTAAGCTCTCTAAGTGCGAGTTTTGGATGTCCGAGGTAACATTCCTTGGTCACATTGTTTCAGTTGAAGGGATCAAGGTAGATCCGGCAAAGATTGAGTCAGTAGCATCTTGGCTGCCACTTAAGAACGTCAAGAAGGTTCGCAGCTTCTTAGGATTGGCGGGCTACTACCGGCGTTTTGTTGAGGGATTTTCAGTGATTGCCTGGCCACTCACTTCCTTGTTGTGGAAGTCTATGAAGTTCGTATGGTCCGAGCCGTGCCTGCAGAGCTTTGAGGAGCTGAAGAAGAGGTAGACATCTGCTCCTATCCTAGCTCACCCAAAGGGCATTGAGGATTTTGTGGTTTACAACGACGAGTCCAAGCTGGGCTTGAGATGTGTTCTGATGTAGAGGGGGTAAGGTGATTGCTTACGCGTCAAACCAGTTGAAGACGTACGAGGAGAATTACCCTACCCATGATCTTGAGTTGGTTGCTATGGTTCATGCTTTGAAGATTTGGAGACATTATATGTATGGAGCTACGTGTCAGATATTCACAGACCACAAGAGTCTGAAGTACATATTCACTCAACGGGAGTTGAATAACCACCAGCGCAGATGGTTGGAGTTGATCAAGGATTTTGATCTTGAGATCTTATACCACCCGGGGAAGGCTAATGTGGTAGTAGATGCCCTTAGTAGGAAGACTCCTTGAGAGATGGCGATCGCTAGGCTGACAACTCAGCCACGACTACAACGAGATCTTTCATGGCTGGAGATGGATATCCACTTTCCGGATTCCGACAGCCAGTTGTCCACCTTGGAGATAATACCTGATCTGTTGGCCGAGATCCGACAGAAGCAGAAGAGTTGCCCAGCTTTAACACAGATCTGAGAACGGATGTCTCGAGGAGAGGTGCCACAGTTTACAGTTGGTGTTGATGGGATCTTGAGACGTCAAGAGCGTGTTTGTGTGCCTTCAGATCGAGAGTTAAGACACAGGATCCTTCAGGAGGCTCACTCTTTACCTTACTTAGTGCACCCTGGTGCGAGTAAGATGTATAAGGATATCAGACGCTCTTTCTGGTGGGGAGGTCTGAAGCTAGATGTCGCGAGATATGTAGTTCAGTGTGCGACCTGTCAGCAAGTCAAGATCGAGCATCATAGACCAGGAGGTGAGCTACACCCACTTCCCGTTGCTCAATGTAAGTGGGAGGACATCTCTATGGATTTCGTTACCGGTTTGAGACCGAGTCAAGACTTTGATGTTATCTGGGTCATAGTAGATCGACTGGCAAAGACCGCACGTTTCATTCCGATCAAGGAGACGTGACCCGTGAGTCGGTTGGCAGAGGAGTTCACTAGACAGATGGTGTGACTTCATGGAGTACCTAGGACTATAGTCTCTAATAGAGACGGACGGTTCACTTCGAGGTTATGACAGCAAGTGCATGCCGCCCTAGATACGAGTCTGGAATTCACGACTGCTTATCATCCTCAGACCGATGGTCAGTCCGAGCGGACCATCCAGACTCTGAAGGACATGTTGAGAGCCTACGTGTTAGATTAGGGACAAGTGTGGCCAGATCACCTTCCCTTAGTGGAGTTTTCGTATAACAACAGTTGGTACGCATCGATCAAGATGGCTCCTTATGAGGCTTTATACGGACATAGATGACGTACACCATTGTGTTGGGATGAGCCGAGTAGTACTAGTAGAGTAGCACCTGAGCAGATTTAGGATGGCATGGCTCGAGTAGTGATCCGAGAGCGGATGTTAGCAGCGCAGAGTCGACGGAAGTCTTATGCAGATAAGAGGCGTAGACCTCTAGAGTTCAGAGTTGGAACTCAGGTTTGGTTGAGAGTATCCCCGACATGAGGCGTCAGACGTTTCGGTGTCAAGGGGAAGCTGAGTCCCCGACACGTCGGACCGTTCGAGATTCTTGCACAAGTTGGAAAGGCAACATACAAACTTGGTTTGCCACCGAGACTCGAGGGTGTTCACCCAGTATTCCATGTGTCTCAGTTAAGGGAGTATACCAGACCCAAGACACATCGTTAGTCATGAGGATTTAATGATCGAGCCAGACCACACGTTCGTAGAGCACCCGGTGGCTGTCTTGGAGCGTAGTACGATACGCTTGCGTTGGAACGACATACCAATGATGAGAATTCAATGGTCGATGCGAGGAGATGATGAGGCAACTTGGGAGACAGAAGATAGTATCCAGAGGAACTATCCGGAGTTTTACGTTGAGCTGGATGCACCGTTAGCGTAGTCGTGTTGTTTTATTTTTCCTTCGTTATGTGGCTACGCTTTTGTGTGACGTTTTGAGTTACCTGCCCTGAGTGGGAATATATGAGTTCAGTTTTGTTTCTGTGTGTTGTTGTGATCGTTGAGCTTTTGCTAGTTTTGGGACGAAACTTATTTTTAGGGGGATTTGATGTAAGATCCAGTTTTGCCTTCACCGCCCCCGCGGGGAAGAAGGCCACCCCTGCGGCTGAGGTGATCCGCCCCTGCGGATTTACGACAGATCACGCCCGATCTATTTTCGTTCGTTTTATCTTCCTTCCATAGATAGAATATCCGATATTCTATCTTATGGGCCGGTTTCCTTATCTTCTTCTTAACCCTAGACGTCCTTCCTTCTATCTTTTCAGCCCTTCTCTATATATTCCCGCCTTTTCCTCCTTTTTCCCGTTTCTTGCATTTGTCTTCAACCTTGAGAGTTGCAGCCGTTCCCTTGCTTCCTTGTAATCTTGCTGAATGTGTAAGTTCATCATTCTCTGTTCTTCCTTATGTTCATGTACTGCAGCATGCTTCCTTCTTTCTGTTCGTTTTCTTCTTCTTTCCCTCATTTTCTTCTTCTCCAAGAATCAAGTTTGAACCTTGATTCTTGTTGGCTTCTCGTTGTTGATGTATCGTTGTTCTCAGGCTCTTTGGAGTTGAGTCTTGACGTGTTGAATTCGAAGGATCGAGCTTTGGGTTCCCTGACTGTGAGTTCTGTCGAAGAGAAGCCCGATATTGCTTTTGTCACACAGCCGCCCCCGCGCCTGCACATCCCCGCCCCCGCGGCCATCCGCCCCTACGCCTGTCCAGCCGTCCCCTGCGGTTTCTTATGTAGTAACTCCCGTTCTTGTGAGTTGCTTCCTTCCTCACTTCCCTCGTTCCTTTCTTGGTTTCTTATGGTTGTTCCTTGCCCCCTGAGTATGGTGTAAGACTAAGGTTGAGCCCTTAGCTTGTGGAGATCTCTTAGAGATCATTGAGACTAGAAGTTATAGACTTCTAGCAACCGTTTTGTTCTTGATTCTTGATGCTTTTATGAACAGGCTTTCCTTGCTCCTTTCGTGAGGGAAACTAAGTTGTTCTTGAGTTGTTGCTGAGTTTTGATTACCTTCGAGTGAGGTAAGTCCCTTGGACTTACTTAGCTTCATTTCGTATATTGGTTTGAGTGTTTTGGCTTGTTGTTGTTTATCATGTTTATAACGGATAACCGGAATAGGATTCACCCTTGTTAACCTTAACTGGCCCAAGTGTATTATAACCGGGCGGTGACCACTTGTCTAGTTCTACAGGAGACTAGAATGTGCTCTTGTAACCTAGACACGTAGGTAACGGATAGTACTGATCTATTACTATTGGTAGACGGAAGCGGAGGCAAGTTTCGGGAGGTTCTCGTGTGACAAAAGAAGTTGAATTAGTAATGGATAACTTTAAGAAAGATGATAACCGGTTGTGTGCAAGCATGCTATGTGTTTTATTTACCTTATGTGTGTTTGTGTCTTTACGCTCTTGCTAGTATCTAGAATGTTAGCTAACGGTTTATACCTTCGTTGTAGATGTTTCGCAGGTTCAGGATGTTGCGGAGTGATTCGGATGGTGTGGTAAGCCTGGGTTCCCGTACATTATCCGACGAGATCGGGTTTATGTTTCTTTTGTTGTTTCCCTTTTGCTTTGAACTCGGCTTCGAGTCTTTTACGTTTTCCTTTGTTTAAACATTTGGTTTTATATTGAGGTTTGGTTTTCATTCGTCCGTGCCTTGTTGTAAGATCCGTTGTGTTGTTGCTACACTGAGGGTCGGGACCCATTGTGCGGTCCTAGCCCGTAGCGCTTCGAGTTCCCAGAACTTGGGGTGTTACATAATGTATTAATCTACCGATTCATATCATCACCGGATCATTCATCTACCTCATCAAAACCTCCACCCATATCCTATCTAAACCGTCACCGGTTTTTTTCCTTGGAACTCGTTCAAGTCTTCTATTGTTGGTGTCGAAAGATCTAAACTTCTAACGGTTTATCCCGTTCCATCTATAATATATGTTTTGTTAGCTCTAAATCCTTGGTTGAAATTTTTTTAATTCCAAAATAAAAACATTATAGAGTGGCAATGAAGGTGAATATATTCGTCTCTCATCTCTTGCTATGCATGACATCTCTCATCTAACCTCTTCACCTCATATTCCAAAACACAACGAATTTAAATAGCGTCGTCATCAATATATATTAGAACAACCTTTTCCTTACTCTGCCATGCTCATGTGCCTTAACTCTACGATTTTATGCTATTGTCATTGCGGCCTACCTTGTCAAAAGTATGGCAAATCCTTCCCTCGACTACAAGACACCCTATGAACATTCTTCTTTAAACCTCCTAACTATATCAACCTGTGTAGCTTCGAGATCTTGTGTTTCTCATGGATTCGATCGTGCAAGTTGATGAAAGTTCGTTGATGACAACATAGTTGATTATTATACAATTAATTTAAAATAATAAACTTTTTGGTCGATAACATTTAGTCTGAAAATGAGATATGTGAAATCTGTAATTGCACAGTAGCCAGATATATATATATATATATATATAAAATAAAAGCCGACCAAAAATATAAATTGAGAAACAAAAATGAGAGAGTAGGGCCCTCTCCCATATTTGACATGTGTACCTGTCCAGATTTGAAATCTAGAAAACAAATCTAAACTTAGATTACGTAGTACCAATAATTGGAGCGGACTTGAAAATATATTTAAATTTGGGTTTATGTAATATCAAGATATTACTAGTAAAGAAGAGCAGAAGATAGTAGGTTATAAAAGTTGAATTATCCAAGTAAGTAATCATCTTTCCCCCCTATAACACTTAACAATTTTCCTATAATAACAATTAAATCCACAACTTATACCTTATATACCTCTAATTTATCCTTACTTGTACAATTAAATCCTCTAAATTTGAAACTTATATCTATTCATCAATGAACCCTAATGCACTACCCTTATACCAACCACAAACTCCTAACTTGTTAATTATCACAACTAACAATTAAGAATTACATGCTTTCAAATCCAATACATCAAAACTTAATACTAAGTATGAAACTAAAAAGTAAATACAATGATATGTGAGATAAGACATCTTTTGTAATTTGTAAACTAATTAGGCACCCTATTTTTATCAATTAAAAAATAAAAATTAATTTAAGTGAATATTGCCGAAAATATGGAAATTAATAATTACTACCGTGCACTCCACGGGTGTTTTTTAAATATTTCTGTTATATAATATATTATGTTTAATTAAAAATGTAATAACTAAAAATGTAATAGGTTTAATATCTCAAAAAAAAAAGCTTTTATTATACGCTATTTTATAATATTATTAATTTAAAATCTTTTTTTAATTCATACATAGTAAGAAAATAAAGTATATTCATTTTATATTTTCATCAATACTCATAAAAATAATATATGCAACCAAAAATTAAATATAAAATACATGAATTGTTAAAAAAACATGAGCTCAAGTCTCCTAATTTTTAAATAATAAAACAGGAGCCCAAATCTTCTAATTTTCGGCTTCAACATGTTTTTCTTCTCCTTCAATTGTGACCCTGTCTTTCAAAAGCTTTGGGTGGTAACGATCCCGTCGATATTACTGTAAAAATAAGCAAACATAAAGACAAAATGAGAATAAATGTGACGAAAATAAAACAAAAAATAAGTGATAAGAAAAGACAGAATAAAAACGATAATGAATAAACCAATAAGACGATTCCTTATATAGGCCAAATTATTAATTAATAAAATCAAAAGTAATTCAGATTTGACTGAAACTAAACTTTTGTTGAAAGATTGATAGGTAACATAAGAATTAGAGATTTTAATAATTTTTAAACCGGTAGATAAGCTCAGAATTATAGATTTTAAAAAAAAAATCCTCTACAAAATATTTATTTAAATATATTAGGTAATTAAAAAGTTGGCGGTCTGAGAAAGTTTTCTGTTAGGACACGTGGCAATATTTGTGAGAATATTATATCCATACTAGTGTATTATCCGTGCCTTGTACGGGATTTGTTAAAATATACTTTTATTTTATTTCTTCTTCTATTAGTCTTTTTTAAATGATGTATATTTAATTAAATATGATATTCATGTGTATTTACAAACGTATCTCTTAAAAAGTCATGAAAGCTAAGTTATGCAATAATAAAAGTTTGTTTTTTCAATTTTTAATGACTAATTTAAATTTATTTGGTTAAATCTTGTCAATCAAATATAGGTTTTCTAATCTACTTTTCTCGGTCAATATCTTCTTTTTAAAATTTTTTTGAAGCGAAACGATATCTTCTGAAATCAAATCTGACTAATTTAAAATTTATTTAGTTAAAATTTTAATTTCATTTTCTGAAGAAATATTTTACTGGATTAAAAAAGATGATGATTTTAAAATTTTAACTAGTTTAGAGCCCGCACCTTGTGCAATTTTGTCTAAGTAAAAAAATATTATATTTTTGATTTTATGCATTATGTATTTGAGATTAATCTATAAAATTTTTTGTAAGACTAAGAAATAACATTTTATCCAAACTTAGCCATTTTTTTATTAACTACTACAACTAATATCATGTTGTGATAATTAAATTAAAAAATTTATAAAATGAAAGGAAATAATTGAAAATCAAAAAGATTATATTTATAGTATTATATTTATACCTCAATATAAGTTATTTATTATAAACAATATCTTGAAAAGATTGAATAGATTTTAAAAATAACATATAAATTTTAAAAAAGTGAAAGATGTAAAATTTAACTATTTTGAGTGTAAATAAGATTTCAAATTTTGAAATTAAAAATTATTTATTTTGAATAGATTATAAAAATAAGGGTTATTTTAGTAATTATTCAAGTAAGGCCCATTATTGCGGTACGGCCGTGCGGCCGTACCGCAGGGCAACACGTGTCCCGAAAAAAAAAACGAGTAAAAGTAATAGTTCAAAACTTATTATGAAATAGTTCATAACTTATAAAAGGATAGTTCATGAATTATAATAGAATAGTTCATAGTGTAAAATTTATAAAGGATTGAAAGTAATAGTTCAAAACTTATTAAGTAATAGTTCATAACTTCTAAAAGGATAGTTCATGAATTATAATAGAATAGTTCATAGTGCAAAATTTATAAAGGAGTGAAAGTAATAGTTCAAAACTTATTATGGGATAGTTCATGAATTATAATAGAATAGTTCATGAATTATAATAGAATAGTTTAAAGTGCAAAAATTTATAAAGGAGTGAAAGTAATAGTTCAAAACTTATTATGGGATAGTTCATGAATTATAATAGAATAGTTCATGGATTATATTAAAAAGTAATAGTTCATGGATTATATAGGAATAGTTCAAAGTTTATAGGATAATAGTGCATAAATTATAACATGGTAGTTCAAATAAATTTTCATTAGTTTCCGTAAAAAAAAAAAAAAAAAAAAAAAAATCGTTTCAGAAAAGAGGAAAAAAAAAAAAAAAAAAAAATTTTTTTTTTTTTTCGGGACACGTGTCGCCCTGCGGTACGGCCGTACGGCCGTACCGCAATAAAAGGGCCGTACCTGAACATTTACCTAATATATAGATCTATTAAAAAAGTTGAAATTAAAAATTAAAAAACGAATTTAATTTTAAAAATTAAATTTTAAAATAAGAAAACAAATTATGATATACAATTTAAAGTAAAAATTAAATTCAATAATTAACTTAACAATTAAATTTTAAAAATTAAAAATAAGGAGAAGAAAATAAATGAACTTGTAAAATGTGCCTAAATTATATTTTTTTATATTATTAACACACAGTTCCAAAAATATAAGAAAGATTTCAAATTTTTGTTTGTTAAACTTTTGAAGATTTGGATTATTATTAATATCTTATGATTTTTTTTTATTTTAAATATTTAATAGGTATATTGTAACAAATTTGTAAATAAGTCAATTAGATTCTTACGTGAAATGTTTAAAATAGGATGTGGAATTCCTAATTGTTTATTAATTTTTGTATAATTTATTTTATAAAAAGAATGGCAAATCTGTAAATATCTTGTGACATATCTGTAAATATATTGTGGCATATCTGTAAATATATTGAAAAAAGTCCTAGGTGGCATACCTTAACATGTGGACTAAGTGGGTTGTATTTTAGTATGTTAGATAGATTTCTCAGTCGGATATCTTCTTTTTATATTAAAATAAAAATATATTAGATTTTAAGAATTAAGAAACTTAATTTAAAAAATTTGGGAAGTGTTATTAATTGCTAAATTGACACGTGGCGTTAGAGTTTTCGTAGGGAAACACGTGGCAATAGGTGCTACTCCTAATATATATATATATATATATATATATATATATATATATATAAAAGATTTTTCAACAAATTATTTTTTTAAAATACAGATTAAGTTGTCATTTATTTATTTTTTTGAGTTTTACCAAAAATAGTTTTAGACATCAAAGCATATTTGCCCGATTTTGGCTAAAAATTGTTGGAGAAGACTTTTAACTTTTTTTTTGAATTTTCATGAAAGCTTTTTTAAATGACATGTGACTAAACTACCCCATTTGTTGAAAACAATTCAACAAAATTAATTTTAATATAAAAAAAAATTCTTAAGTAGAGCAATATTTTTGTAGCAAATGGGATCATTTTTAGTAATTATTGTAGGACAACATTAATACATTGTATTAACTAAAATTGGTTAATAGTTTTTAGTTTTTTAATAAAATGTTCATCTACAAAATTGTTGGTTTTTTCCAAAAGTCTGAATAACCAATATTCAATTCTACCAAATTATGTTATTACCAAACTTGTTAATTTGTTACAATCTTTCAACGATATAATTTTAGGATACCCATCCCTAAAGTTTATTTTCACTTTTGTGTGTAAATTAAGTGTCAGTTATCTTTTGTTGATTTAATTAAAAGTCGTTTGGATTTTCAGGTTTCAATTAAAACGTAATATATGCTTTTGGTACAAAAGGATTTACCTTTGGAAAAAAATAAGTGAAAAAGGAATTAGGTAAGTATTTTTTTAATTTCCTAAGGAATTACTAATCAACTAATACCGTCTGTATAATATTTACATTGATTAAGACTTTAAAAGTTAAAATGTTAATTCTTTCTACTATTATATTCTTATTTTTTCATAAACCACGTAAGGTTTACTTGTTACATAACGGTGGATAAAGGATTTTAATTTTGATTAATTTGATTATACAACAATTTATCTGTTAATATTTCTTCCATGACAACAGGCGAAAGTTTTTTTTCTTTCATAGGAAGGAATTCTGATTTCGATCAATTGCTATAACACACTAAGATATGTCGGCAACTGAAAAAGGATGATTCAATCCGCGGTCGACTATTATTTTTCGAATCAATTCTACAAACCATGCGATAATTCGTTGGCCAATTTGGGATTCAACCTCACTCCCAAAATCAAACATGAGCAACTCGGTGGTACGGACAAGGGACATCACAAAGTTGAGCATTCTCTCTTTCGTAATTGAACTTATACAGTAAATTACTACGAAAAGAATGTTATATTTAATTAGATTTTGTTGATTTAAATATAAAAGGTATTGAAATGCATACTTACGTATAGCGAGGGGATGATTCATCATCATAGCCTCTTCGACCGTCCATCGCAGTTTGGCGACGTACGTCTCGATATCATGTAAACCAATAACTCTTTCAATTCAATACGTACAAAGAATGGTTGTCTTCTCCTCCCTGATGCAAACTAAAAGAATCAGACCGAAAAGATTATTAAAATAAATAAAACCTCGTAGAAACAACTAAAAGTTATAAGAATTAAACCATAAAAAATACAAACAACTAGTGCATAGCTCGCACCTTGTGCGGGTATATATTATATATATATATTGAATCATTTGAGAAATGTGCCACGTTCGAACCAAATACGTATATAATTTATAGTAGTAACTCACCTTTATCATTCTCAAAACGATAAAATAGTTTCAAATAGATTTATTTTTATTATTCTACGCTTGATCAATTTAATCTTTATACAACGCATAATCTATTTTTCTTAAAAAACAAACAATGCACACCTTCTTGTTATAAACTTGGATACCCAAATTTTGTTTACATAACAAAACAAAATCGGGACACAAAAATTCAAAAGTAACAAAATATGAAATTTTATTTATTTAAACCCAGAACAAATTATGTATATTTTTTTATTCCACAAGTAGAATAGAATCTCAAAAAAAAAAAATGTAAGATCAAAGGGTATTTTTCTAAAAAATCGAGTCTAAATAGAATTTTTTTTTATCTTCTAATAAAATTGTTAAAGAAATTTTATTTAAAAAAAAAAGAATCAAAACGAAATCTTTAGAGAATAAAAAAATTGATGGTGGTTATTGAAAAAGTTTTCAACAAAAAACAATTTTTTTAAAAAAATAAAAAGATTAAAGTCATGCAACAATAGCCGTAAAAGAGGAGCTCGGATATAATATCCCTTGAGCTACTCGGATATGCAACCAAAGTGATTACAAATGATAATTGTTAAGATATTAACTAATCAACCAAATAATATTGTGACGTGCCTCAACTAATAGACGATTTATGTAAGTTTGATGATGTGGTTGCATGAAACTATGTCAAGTGCAAATTTATAGACTGCTTTAGCATATAGATATTTTGAAGAAACCACACAATATGTTACCAAATTAGTTTTTTTACTAAATATTTTATAAAAAATACGTTTAATAAGAGGTCATGTGTCACACATATCATAAAATTTAAATTAAAAAATAAAATAATAAAATACAAATATAAATGAAAGAGATTTATATAAAATAAGTAGCATGTGTCAGTTAAAAATTATAATATCCTAAAATTACGTGGTTAATTTTAAATAGTGAATTAACTAACAACTAATAACATATGTGAGACTACTCAAATAAAAAAATATTGAAAAGTTTTAAAAAATTAGTATCCGCAAGATAAACATATTTTCAATAAAAAAAGTTTATAAGCTTTAGAAAAAACACGTTCAGTTAAAAATAAAACAATATAATTAAACAAAATATTAAGATTATATAGAGTAAAGTTTATAGGTTTAAGGATAGAAAAAATTTCAACTGAAAACTAAAAAATAAGAGTAAAAAAATAATAAGATTATATAAAAAAATTAAGTTTATACCTTTTAGTAAAAAATAAAATTCAATATAACACTAAAAATATAAGTAACAAAATATTAAAATATTTAAAATCTTTAAAACTATCAAATATAAATAAATAAATTTTAACAAAATAACAACGTTCAAATAAAAAGTTGAAATAATTAATCAAATATTGTAATTAAAAATAAAAATTATAAATTTAGAAAAGAAAATAAATTTCAATCAAAAATTTAATAATATAAATAAATAATATTAAGATCTTTACAGTTAGATGGCAAATCTTAACTGTTTTGATTAACTAATAAAACCAATTATTCGTTGATAATATGGTGAAAGATTTATCGAAAATAAAAAAAAAGGATATCAAAAGATTTGATCAATTAATTAACTTTGCAAAAGAGATTTTTGGGATACAGTTATTTTTTAGAAAAATAATTAAAACATTCGTAATACAGAGATTAATTAATAAAAAAATATTAAAAATATCTGTATCCAGTCAAATCTTTCTTGATTAAATAAAGCGTCACTTTAGAGAAAAAAATTTGAGTAACAATCGGAATCGAATTTTGGGTAACAATTAAAATTCAGTTACATAGTAATAGTTATAAAAAAAATTGGGTAACAATCGGAATCGAATTTTGAGTAACAATCTGTATCCATTTTTCGTTTTACATCGTCGTACATCCGAGCAATCTCGTTGGTAGCAGGAGGCGGAAGCACATCGTCGTAGGACTAAGACTTAACATCCGCATCTCTCTCCCCAAGCAAGTCGCGAAAACGGTATAGGACTGGCGAGGAGGTAGGCTGGACGAAGGCGTCGTTTGGCATTGCCTTTCTTGGTGGTGGTGCGGGTGGCGATAACCGTATTGCTTGTTCTTCGTTCAAAAAAAAAACCCTAATCCTAGTTCTGGGTATCTAGGGTTCTGTCTAGAACCCTACTCGGAGAGTGGATGCTTCGATTCCACAGCCTCTACACCCGCCATCGAAGTATTGTATGGAGAGAGATAGAGAAGCTTTAACTACAATATGAAGACCGGGAAAACAAAGATTAAGAAAAAATCGATTCCAGTATACACGTAGCTATGTTAAGATATTAATCAAAATAAATGCTAGTGTGAGGAACACAAAGCGTATAGAACACAAAGCGTATATATAGATTACGTAATTAAAAAAAATGTGGTTTGAAGTTAATTTTTTAACTATTTAAATTTAACTTTTAGTAATAATGGTAATTTGGTTAATTTTTTAACTATTTAAATTTAACTTTTAGTAATAATGGAAATTTAGTAAATATTTAATATTTATTTAGTAATTAGGTATCTATTATTTATAGATAGAAATCTTAAATATTTATTTAGTAATTAGGATTCTATTATTTAGGAATGGTAATTTAGTAATCTCTCATAAATTTTTTAGGAGTGGCATTTCAGTAAATATTTCACAAAAAATCCTATGTGGCATACCTAATTGATTGACATGTGGACTTAGTGTCCTTTGTTTTAGTAAGTTATATAGATTTAAGAGGAAGAAGCAAAGCCAATGGGCCCATGAAAAGGTTGGACTGAATTTATAGAGGTCGGGGCGATCTTATGAGAAATTTTAGGATTAGTTAGTTCAAATTCACAAGAATTGCAAAATACAAGTTTTTTTGCGATTAATTTAACACTAACTATTAGTTTATTTTTCTAAGTCTAGTTGGTTGTTGAGATTTTTAATTAACTTGACCAAGATAAAATTACCGAAATCTAATATTTTGTTACCCATATCTCTACGTGATCTTTTTTTTATGGATTCAACTATTCAGTTTTAAAATTAGATTAACAAAATAGTTTTGCCATTTAAACAAAAATATTTTGTTATTTATATCCTTACATGAATATTTTTTAAGAATTTCAGCAGTTTTCAATTCCATTTTTAAAATTAGATAAAAAAAAAGTTTTTCCATTTAAATTATAAATATAATGGGCTTTTTTGGTTAAAACATACGTGTTTTTTTTAATTATAATTGATGTTAATCAATACTTTTTTTTCCAATTATAAATATATGTATGTAACGCCCCAAAATTTGGGCGCTTTTGCGATATTTATCTTTCCGACTTTTATATATATATTTCATTTCCCATGTTGAAATTATTACATAATCTCGTAAAAATAAATTGCGAGAATGATTTTGTATTTCAAAGTATATTTTGCGAGTTTACTTGTATAATCGATCCACATATATTTTCCGTATCTTTATCGATATATTTCATTTCCCGTGTTCCAAACGCATTCGATCGAGTTTATTCGAGTACTCATTTTATTTTATTTTATTTTTATTATTATTTTTTTTTCTTTTATTCTCCCTCCTTCCTTCCCAAGTGATGATTGACCCTCCTTTGTTGTCTGTTCTGGCCGACCCCTCGCTCCCATATTTGCTGCTGCAAATGACCCCTGCATCTCCTCTGTGCAACCCTTCCCCTACACGCCATCTCTCTTCTCACCTCTTCCTTGTTTTCCTGTTTCCCTTCTCTCCTCCCTTTATTTTTTTTCCTCTGTGCAACTCTTCGAGCCAATGGTAGCTGTTGCCGCCTTCAAAACACCACCTGAGGAGCTACCTCTCCCCTTCGTGCCATCTCCTTGCCGCTCCTGGGGAGATAGGGCCACCGCCGACCGTGAGCCAGTGAAGCAGGTTGCTGTCCTCGCAAGCCGCAACTGCTACCCATCGGACTACCTTCTCTTCAACCTCCTCCCATCCTAACTCAGCCTCGCCGCCACCGGATGCTGCCGCCGTCTCCAGGCCGAGAGGAGTAACCGGACCCAGCGGCGCCTCTCCCCTTTGCTCTCTCCGCCACTGCCCCACCACCTCTCGCCCTTGTACACCTCGTCTGAACTGTGTCCCCGCCGTCGGATTGGAGCCGTGCCGGAGGGAGCTGTGGCCGCCGCCCTGCTTCCTTCTTTGCTTCTCGCTACCTTCAATTGGTTCGAGAAACCCTACTCACCAATTAAGCGGATGTTTAGAACTTTTGCAGTATTTGCAAAAGTGTACCCATATTTTTAGATTGTTGCATTTATGCCCTCTGTTGGGTTATTTTCATAAAATGCCGCAATACTTTAATTAACAATGATGACCCATATTTCTAAAAATGTATAATTGCCTCGGAAAATAAGTTAGCGATTTTTGTTTTAATCTTGGTTTTGAAAATGAGTTTTAACCTTATATTTATATAAGTTATCTTCCGTTCAAATTTAGCGTATAAGCTAAATTTGTTTAGTTTTCGTGTTAGGTTCGGAAGCGCCCCGATAAAGGCCCAACGAATCCATATCAACATCCATGGATCGTCTTCCGTCTTTGGACGTCACGTGAGTACCCTCTTCCCCGAGCTTACGATCTTACTCGATTTAGTTATGTTTAGTATAAGTATCATGCTAGGTTGGATCAAACATAACTTAGAGCTAATGCCAAGTAGTGGCTTTGAGCCTTAGGTGAGTTTTGAGGATTTGATATTATTTGATGGATTGATTATGATTCTAAGCTAGAAGTGGTATTGCGATCTAGTGAGGTTGTTATAAGGATTCGAGTATATGGTTTGATCTTGGGAGAACCATTAGGCTTGAGGTGTTGGTATTATCTTGTGAGGTTGTTTATGACTTTAAGTTGTATGTTGACCTTGGGAGAATTTAGGGGTTGAGGTTGTATGATTGTTGAGGTTGGGGACTAGAACGAGAGTATCCTAGCTTGTGTGTGATGGTTATGACCTTGTGGGATCGTGAGGACTAGGAGTTTGTTTATCCTAGTATGTGTTATGGGTTATGATCATGTTAGATTATAGAGTCTAGAAGTCTAAGGACTTCTAGCTTGTGTTGAGTGTGATGTGAGCATGGGAGATTCTAGGATGCGGTCCTAGAACGTGAGTCAAATGATCTCGTGAAGATCATTTGTGTAGAATTCTTAGACTTCTTGAGTTGAATGAGTTGTTTATATAGTTATCTTCTTGTCAGCAGGTTATGGACTTCCTCCCTAAGGAAGCGAGAGTGTTGTGAGTTGAGTGTGGTGACGAGGTAAGTCTCCGGACTTACTTAGCTCGTATTCCTTGTATTAGCATTGATGTGTGTTTGGTGGTGTGTGTTTATTCTTTATTGTTTATAACAACTAAACCGGAAATAGGATTACCGACCTTTATATATTATTTGGCCCAAGTGTATGATAACGGGCGGTGACAACTTGTCTAGCTCTTGCGTAGAGTTAGGAGGTTCTTGGCGACTAGCCCGTGTGGTTAGACGGTCGGAGGCATCCACCGTTCCATGCGGTAAGTGGGGACCGAGGCGAGTTTCGGGAGATTCTCGTGTCACAAAAGAAGTTGAATTAGAACGGGATACGACTTAATAATAAAAAGATAATAAACCGGACTTGTGTGATTTGATGTATATTGTGTGTTATGTTGATTTACTTGTGTTTGTGCCTTTCACCTTGATTCTAATGCTTTGAATATAGCTAACGGTTTTATACCGATTGTTGTAGATTGTCTTGCAGGTTAGGAATGCGGCCGAGAGATCCGGAAGGGTGGGCAGCCGGGGTCCGTATATTTTAGGAAGGGCTTTGTTTGGAGTCATGTTTGGAGTTTTGTGTATTGTATTATTGTATGCCGCATGTATGGCGTTTGGTCTTTGTAGTTGTTTTCGGCTGAAGTCCGTGGTTTGTTTTCTTTTGGGTTTTCTTATCATTTGCATTAAAAGGAATTTCGGTTTTGCCTTTATTTGTGCCATGTTGAAAGATCCGGTGAAATTGTTGTCAGGCTAAGGGTCGGGACCCATTGTGAGGTCCCAACCCGTAGCATCCCGAGTCCCGCGGATTCGGGGTGTTACAAAAGTGGTATCAGAGCCCTAGGTTGACAACAATGGCACTCACAATCTTCTAAAGGCCGAATAAGGAATAAATAGAACCCCGCGGGTTCTGAGTTTTCGTTTTCAAAATCACATGCATGAGTCGGGGTAGAATGTACGGACCACCACTTCTTCCGCGGATCTCGGCAGCATAGTTTATTGGATTTTAGTGTATATATATATTTATACGTATATATGTAGATATGTATCGTGGACTTAGGATGTTTTTGGACTATTATTATATGTGGATTGTAGTTGCATGATGAACATGATTTGTGTGTATAGTTGTATATGTGAACGATTATATGTTTTGGACCTTGTATTGTTGTTATGGAATGCCGAATGCGTGATATTAGTAGTAATATGGACTTAGGACTTCTATAGTTATGGATACGTATTCCTGTTACATATAGTAGCATATGGAGATATAGGACCTTTTAGTTGAGATGCTATTACGATATCATCGCCCTTGGAGGACGTCGTTTTACATAGGGTAGTGTCCATACGAGGAGGAATAAACTCAAGTATCGAGTTTGAGCGTTATGTTCGGACGAATACCATGGCGTTTCTCGCATTCCTTTAAAAGGATGTCGAAAAGGAGGATTAGAGATTACATAAACGAAGGATGAACAAGTGGGAGGAAAACTCGAGACAACTTAAGAGGAATCAAGATGGAAGCGATACAAGAAAAGGGAGCAACATTAAAATGTAGAAGCGGTTCTAAAGAAGCCATGATCGAACGATGACGAGACCAATGGAGATAACGAACTTAAGTTCTTCAAGAAGACGCGTGGACAACTTAGATGCGAATCGAGAAGGAGATGGATACATTCTAACAAGATTAAAGGTGGTATTTCATGAAGATGTGAAGCTTTCCTTAAACGCTCCTAAGCATTGGAGTCAAGACGAGAAGAGTGATCTAAACATTTGCTAAAGATTCAAGATACCGTAAGTTAAGTCTACGAGTTACAAAAAAGTAATTTCAACATTACTAGAGTTATGAGAAGAAGAAGAGCATGGTGGGGATCCACGTGGAGTTGACCGGTTTCAATTATGATGATAAGACTAAGAGACGCCAAGAAGGAGGAAGTGTGTATAATGATGATCCCAAGGAGATGAAAGACGAAACAAGGAGCTTTGATCGAAAGACTAAAGATACCAACCAAGAGGAACACGAGTGTATGCTAATTAAGGTCAGAATATTTGGGAAGGTGCACTTGAAAGACATCAATGAAGAATGGTTAAGCCTATGAAAGGGGTTAAATGAAACAACAAGGACAAGAAGATATAGTTATCTTAGAGAAGTGGAAGGAAGTGTGGAATGTAGAAAGAGTTAAGGAATGGTGTGAAGAGTGAAATGAGCAAGTGAAGTTTAAGACAGAGTACCCTGAGAGGGTAGCCTTCAGGAGTATGGTAACATGGAGGGTGAGGAGAATGGTGAGCCTTTGGACTTGGAGAAGGTCACCTATAAACTAATCGGTGATAGTCGAGAACGTGCATGTGTTGGTTATCTATGGATAAGTGCAGATGAGAAGAGTAACCAAGAGCGTGAATTATAAAGGAACGGTAACAAGAACTGGGAACATTCGTGATGGTTGAATGTCAGTAACAATGAGGTGTGTCGATGAAAGTATAAACATCTTGATTAACTAACAATCTACCGATTCTAGCAAGTGAGGGTAACGTACCTTGTGAGGAGGAAATGTAACGATATGGTGCGACCTTCTTAAATCATGGGGTTATCATATGGAGGAGTGACACGGATCAAGGTAAAAGGAACTGGAAAGACAAAGAGGAAGGTGAACCTTCTATAGTTGTTGTGTGAAAAAGGGGGGGTATAGAAGGGGATGTATGGTATGTTTGTTCTAAGGTTATGGATGTCATGTTTTCGTGAACGAATGCTAAGTCAAGGTTTTTGTGACTCGCATGGCGAAGCCATAGTGGCTATAACGTGAAACGAGGAATCCGGATTAGGGCAAAACTGCAAGCTTAGAGTTATGATGTTAATGCTTGGTGGAGTTGAGTGGATCTTTCAGTGTTTGTGGTCGGGAATTTTCGCTTAAAGGCATACTGGTACGGTTGTGAAGTTGTTCTTGGAATACCAAGAGATGCATAAGGTGACCAACAAGAGAAAGAGAAGACTGAAGTTTTGAAGTTCGATGTTATGAGATGTACAAGAAGTACATGAAAAATTGAGGTTAGAGCCTCTATGATCAGTTTGACGTTGCATAAGGAAATGAAGTGTAAATTTTCTACGCCTACTTGAAAAAAAAAAGGATGTATGTGGTGAGAGTTGATGTAGAATACGAGGAGTTCCTCCCATATGCTAGGATGTCAGAAGAAGCGAAGAAGATTTTATCGATTTGTTATATGGCATGCTTGAGTCTTGTAGTTGAGACCTTTGTGACTGAACACATGCCCGAGATCAAAAGAGGTTGCTATCGCCATTCCTTTGAAGTGAGAAGAGGGATTAAGTTGAAGTATTGCTTAACCAAGGCTTCAAGAGTCAGAAATTTTGAGCAAGTCTCTCGAGTTCTGTAGATGAAGGATCTTTGAAAGAGTACAGTGAACATAGTAGCTACAGAAGGAGCAATGCACGGGTTGAAGGACGTCACCCCAACAGATCGGAGTGGACCACTTGTCAAGTGTTAGGACCAGGTTGTGTCGGTCATTGCGAGATGAGATGGGTAGAGAAAAGATGGAACCCGGGATAGAACGGATTCGAATGCGACAGTAGGTGAGTTAAACCATTAAGCTTGATTTGGAGTTGTTATTGAAAGTATATCTTGAATTCTTGTTGTGAAGTGCACGTTAGAATATATCTGGAACTCTTGATTTGAAGTTCATGTTGGATATATCTTGAATTTTTAATTTGAAGTTGTTATGGAGAACACCAGGTTGCGAAAAAGGGAGACGGTTATCACCGAGTGTACATCGATTACCATGATCTGAAGAAGATAACAATGAAGAACAAGTATCCCTCACCAAGGATAGATGATCTACTCGACCAGTTGCAAGGGTCGGTAGTCTCTTCTAAGAATGATTTAAAGTCAGATTGTCACCAATTGAGAATCTGAGACTAGGATATCGCAAATACGGCATTCCGGACAAACCATTGTCACTATGAGAACGTTGTTGTGATTCCATATGGGCTTACTAATGCCCCGGATAAGATATTTCGGTCTACTCTCAAAGAAGAGAGAAGTTGTATGAGAAGTTATCTCGGGATGACAACCCCGAAGGACGTGGAAGAAGTTACAAGTTTTCTTAGATGTGCTGGTCATTACCGGATTTGCGAAGAGATTCTACAAAGTAACACAATCTATGACTAATCTACCCCGGATGACCATGAAGTATTGAATGGGACGAAAAATTGACAATGGATTTTTTAAGAGTTAAGAGGAGACTTATTACTAAACTATTGAAATTGCCTCGAGGAATGATGGGTTTGAAATGTACAAGTGGTTCTCTAAGACAAGGTCTTGATTGGGTATTGAGGAGCGATGTAAAAGTAATAGCATACTGGTATCGTTAGTAGAAGCGGTGCGAAGTAAGGTACTTCCTCCATTACTTGGAAATTGAAACAAGAATTGAGAAAACGTAACATCAAAGTTTGGTTTAGCGGGGCCAATTAAGAAGTTTGATCTTCTGTGTAGGAGGAAATAAAGGAGAAACATAATGAAAATATTGCATTGAGAAAGACTTGAGAAGGAAGTTGAGTTCCAACATATCGGACCCTTTTGGAGATCTTAGCGCGAGTTGGAGAAGTGGCTGACAAGTTGGCGTTGCCACCCAGTGTTTCATGTGTATCAATCTAGAGAGTACATACATGACTCGAGACATGTTTTCAGTCATGGGGTTCTAATGGCAGACGAGGAACTGATGAGGCTAACTGGAAGACGGAAGGTAGTATCTTTGGAGGAGTTTTACGTTGAGCTAGTAGCATTGATAGAATCAAAAGGTTAGACCTAGTTCTTCCCTTGGTTGTGTTATGTGCATGTGTGATGATATGTATAGTTGTGTCGTGTGCGCGAGTGTGTTATATGACCTGACATATCTTGCGATGGTAGTTTGAGTAGTTTGTGTAGTTTGTATATATAGATTAGAAGGTTTCAATCTTCTTAGCGTGAGAGTTCATACTTCGGCCTTATGGAACCGAGAAGTTCGGCGTGTGGCAAGTTTCGGGACGAAACTTGTTTTTAGTGGGATCTAATGTAACGCCCCAAAATTTGGGCGCTTTTGCGATATTTATCTTTCCGACTTTTATATATATATTTCATTTCCCATGTTGAAATTATTACATAATCTCGTAAAAATAAATTGCGAGAATGATTTTGTATTTCAAAGTATATTTTGTGAGTTTACTTGTATAATCGATCCACATATATTTTCCGTATCTTTATCGATATATTTCATTTCCCGTGTTCCAAACGCATTCGATCGAGTTTATTCGAGTACTCATTTTATTTTATTTTATTTTTATTATTATTTTTTTTTCTTTTATTCTCCCTCCTTCCTTCCCAGGTGATGATTGACCCTCCTTTGTTGTCTATTCTGGCCGACCCCTCGCTCCCATATTTGCTGCTGCAAATGACCCCTGCATCTCCTCTGTGCAACCCTTCCCCTACATGCCATCTCTCTTCTCACCTCTTCCTTGTTTTCCTGTTTCCCTTCTCTCCTCCCTTTATTTTTTTTCCTCTGTGCAACTCTTCGAGCCAATGGTAGTTGTTGCCGCCTTCAAACCACCACCTGAGGAGCTACCTCTCCCCTTCGTGCCATCTCCTTGCCGCTCCTGGGGAGATAGGGCCACCGCCGACCGTGAGCCAGTGAAGCAGGTTGCTGTCCTCGCAAGCCGCAACTGCTACCCATCGGACTACCTTCTCTTCAACCTCCTCCCATCCTAACTCAGCCTCGCCGCCACCGGATGCTGCCGCCGTCTCCAGGCCGAGAGGAGTAACCGGACCCAGCGGCGCCTCTCCCCTTTGCTCTCTCCGCCACTGCCCCACCACCTCTCGCCCTTGTGCACCTCGTCTGAACTGTGTCCCCGCCGTCGGATTGGAGCCGTGTCGGAGGGAGCTGTGGCCGCCGCCCTGCTTCCTTCTTCGCTTCTCGCTGCCTTCAATTGGTTCGAGAAACCCTACTCACCAATTAAGCGGATGTTTAGAACTTTTGCAGTATTTGCAAAAGTGTACCCATATTTTTAGATTGTTGCATTTATGCCTTCTGTTGGGTTATTTTCATAAAATGCCGCAATACTTTAATTAACAATGATGACCCATATTTCTAAAAATGTATAATTGCCTCGGAAAATAAGTTAGCGATTTTTGTTTTAATCTTGGTTTTGAAAATGAGTTTTAACTTTATATTTATATAAGTTATCTTCCGTTCAAATTTAGCGTATAAGCTAAATTTGTTTAGTTTTCGTGTTAGGTTCGGAAGCGCCCCGATAAAGGCCCAACGAATCCATATCAACATCCATGGATCGTCTTCCGTCTTTGGACGTCACGTGAGTACCCTCTTCCCCGAGCTTACGATCTTACTCGATTTAGTTATGTTTAGTATAAGTATCATGCTAGGTTGGATCAAACATAACTTAGAGCTAATGCCAAGTAGTGGCTTTGAGCCTTAGGTGAGTTTTGAGGATTTGATATTATTTGATGGATTGATTATGATTCTAAGCTAGAAGTGGTATTGCGATCTAGTGAGGTTGTTATAAGGATTCAAGTATATGGTTTGATCTTGGGAGAACCATTAGGCTTGAGGTGTTGGTATTATCTTGTGAGGTTGTTTATGACTTTAAGTTGTATGTTGACCTTGGGAGAATTTAGGGGTTGAGGTTGTATGATTGTTGAGGTTGGGGACTAGAACGAGAGTATCCTAGCTTGTGTGTGATGGTTATGACCTTGTGGGATCGTGAGGACTAGGAGTTTGTTTATCCTAGTATGTGTTATGGGTTATGATCATGCTAGATTATAGAGTCTAGAAGTCTAAGGACTTCTAGCTTGTGTTGAGTGTGATGTGAGCATGAGAGATTCTAGGATGCGGTCCTAGAACGTGAGTCAAATGATCTCGTGAAGATCATTTGTGTAGAATTCTTAGACTTCTTGAGTTGAATGAGTTGTTTATATAGTTATCTTCTTGTCAGCAGGTTATGGACTTCCTTCCTAAGGAAGCGAGAGTGTTGTGAGTTGAGTGTGGTGACGAGGTAAGTCTCCGGACTTACTTAGCTCGTATTCCTTGTATTAGCATTGATGTGTGTTTGGTGGTGTGTGTTTATTCTTTATTGTTTATAACAACTAAACCAGAAATAGGATTACCGACCTTTATATATTATTTGGCCCAAGTGTATGATAACGGGCGGTGACAACTTGTCTAGCTCTTGCGTAGAGTTAGGAGGTTCTTGGCGACTAGCCCGTGTGGTTAGACGGTCGGAGGCATCCACCGTTCCATGCGGTAAGTGGGGACCGAGGCGAGTTTCGGGAGATTCTCGTGTCACAAAAGAAGTTGAATTAGAACGGGATACGACTTAATAATAAAAAGATAATAAACCGGACTTGTGTGATTTGATGTATAATGTGTGTTATGTTGATTTACTTGTGTTTGTGCCTTTCACCTTGATTCTAATGCTTTGAATATAGCTAACGGTTTTATACCGATTGTTGTAGATTGTCTTGCAGGTTAGGAATGCGGCCGAGAGATCCGGAAGGGTGGGCAGCCGGGGTCCGTACATTTTAGGAAGGGCTTTGTTTGGAGTCA
Organism: Fagopyrum homotropicum; assembly: GCA_033239125.1. NCBI lineage: Eukaryota > Viridiplantae > Streptophyta > Magnoliopsida > Caryophyllales > Polygonaceae > Fagopyrum > Fagopyrum homotropicum. Next base: position 64,245,691 of record BSWB01000003.1, on the reverse strand, counting down.
TGTTTGGAGTTTTGTGTATTGTATTATTGTATGCCGCATGTATGGCGTTTGGTCTTTGTAGTTGTTTTCGGCTGAAGTCCGTGGTTTGTTTTCTTTTTGGTTTTCTTATCATTTGCATTAAAAGGAATTTCGGTTTTGCCTTTATTTGTGCCATGTTGAAAGATCCGGTGAAATTGTTGTCAGGCTAAGGGTCGGGACCCATTGTGAGGTCCCAACCCGTAGCATCCCGAGTCCCGCGGATTCGGGGTGTTACAATGTAGGCTGAAAAAACTATTTTAAATTAATTAGTGTTTTGAAGTAGTTAAATGAAAATAAACTAAAATGATCAATTTAGAGTTTGCATTTAGATGAGATATGTTAAGAGCTATGAAATTTTAGATTGATAAGAGAAATTAAAAGCTATTTAAAAAATTTCCCTACAAAATTGATGGGATAATATCACAATTACCAAATTTTCTTATTTATAATTAGTTGTTAATTATAAGCTTAAATTAACCGTGTTAACAAACTTTAAAAAAAACATTTAAAAAAATTATATATACATGCTTATCTATATTAAAACTTTCGATGTACTCTCTTTCATTTGTAGATTTTTTATTCGGTTTGTTACAACTACAATATCTATTTTAAATTTTTACTTGTATACGTTTTTTAATTTCCAATTTATAATAACATTTAAAATTTACTTTTTAAAATAAATTTTTGGACTTCGAGAAACGTGACGTTAACACGTGGCAAAAGAAGCTTTTGTTTTAATAGATATAAGATAAGATGCTTTATGGGACAAAAAATTATGGCTTAAAAAAATATTTTTGAAAAAGTATATTGAATTTGTTTAGGTGTTTTTAGAAAATTTATTTATACTAAAGTAAAAAAAATATAATTATTAATATTTTAATTATAACTTTTTATATTAATATCTAGATTTCATCGGCTAATTTAAGTTAGCCAAATTTACAAAAAAAATTAAATAAACTAGTTCATATCCCGTGCCTTGCACGGGTATTTGTTAAAACTATTTTCTTTTTTTATATGATGATAATTAACATCTAATTTTACTTTTATTTAATAAAATTTGGTAAAAAGGAGATTTGATGGTTCCGGCGCATCTGGACATGCATCTTTTAATAAAAAAACTGAGTTGTTATAATAAATTAGGGATAACCCGACCGTGAGATAGCTAAAAACATAAGTAGAACTTCATAAGCCCGAGTAGAATGCTATTACCAAATGGATTTCCACCGAAGAACGATTCAAATATGTCGAATGGATTATGACCGCCTCCTTCACCACCCATTCATTCCTTAAGTGCATTCTCCCCGTATTGGTCATAAATCTCACGCTTCTTCTCCCCGTATTGGTCATAAATCTCACGCTTCTGTGGATCACTTAGAACTTCATAAGCCCGAGTCAATTCTTTCAAATGCAACAATAATAGCACAAAATCGCTAATAGAAGTGACGGAGATTGAACTAATATGGACACACAAAAAAAACAATTAATCAAAAATGAACAATCAAATTCAAGCAACATACATTTTTTACAATTATAGCACAACAATAACAAAAGAGAAAGAGGGTGTGCAATCGAATGGAGAGAAGAAGTATATATATGCAATAATTTAGGTTGAGTCAAAGAAGCTTCTTCAAGAAGATAGCAAATTTAAATTAGTGAGAAAAGATCGGAACTATTAAATTTTAAATGTGGATTAACAAATTATTAAGATATTCAATTAAGATTTGATCTAAGGTATTGAAAATATTAATTTTTGAAACTAAATTGAATTCTGAAATTATGTTAGAAAATAACTTCTCTCATACGTTTTAAGATTTGATTTGATTTAGTTAACTGAAAAACTGCAACTATAGTTTAAAATTTTTTAGTAAAATATTTTTCGAAAAAAAAAATGGAATGACAGTTTAGTAAATATTTTAGAAAAAAGTTGAGGTGACATACGTCGTAGCTTGACATGTGGCGGTTAGTTTTAGTAAGTAATATAGATTAATTATTATCTTGCGATAAGACGTAAAAAAAATATAAAAGTTGATCAGGTATTTTTTCACAATAAAATGAACAGGTTTGATGTAAAATTTAAAAATCAAAAATTATAATTTAAATATTAATTTAGTAAAAAAAAATTTATTTAACTTGTACTTTGGAGAAGAGAAATAACGTCACGGCAATCCATAACTTTTAAGAAAAAGTTTTTGCAATGTAGTTATGCGAGAAGGAGAGATTTATTTCCTTTTTAATAAAAACATAATTCTAGTATTAGTTTTAATTAGATTAATTAGTATACCCATCATAAAAATTTTAAGATAAAAGTTAATGTAGTGCCTTGTTTCATGTTCGTCGTACACGCTCCAAGCTCCATGTTTGTTTGTAGCCTCCTTGCAACTTCTTCTATTCTCTTGGGTACAACTCATCCCCACTCCCCTTGGCTTGACTTTGGCTCTCATCTTCCTGATCCGATTAGCATGGTCAAATTCCACCATTACGTGCATGAATCCTAAATCATCAGCCAATTCCATTGCCAACCAATTGCCTCTCTCTCAGCCACCTCAATTGTAGGCACACATGTGTTTCGTTTCGAGGTGGCAAACAAAAGTAGAGCGGAAATATCTCTAGCTACGACACCGATTCCGCATACGCCACCGAGTTTGATGACCCAAACTCGGGCGGGACCATCGTTGAGAAGGAGCCTTTCAACTCTTCCAATTTCATTCAAATCATAATGAGTCTCCATTCAACCCCTTTGATAGCACTCGCAACTTCAACTCTCAGCTGAGTTCTTTAGGTAATCAATGACCGATTTTCAGATCCCTAAAAGCATAAATGGAAGAAACCATAATAGATCAAGACATTTTCTTACATTTATATATTTCTCAAATTCTCGCGGGGTTCTTCTAAGTTCTTCACCTTCTTCGATCAACATTGCAATCAATGGGTGGCAGCCAAGCCCCCTGCTGATCCATTAAATAGAATCTTCACGACCATCAATCCCCTGTTGATCCATTGTTATAAGCACCAGTAGCATTGAAAACATTAGAAGAGGAAGGACTTGCAATAAAGGTTGGTTACTTGTGATCCTCATCCTCTTTTTTTGGGTTCTTCTCAATGCTTCTATCGGATATCTCTAGGCACTTTCTCCCACATTGAAGCATCGTTTCTTCAACCAAATAAGTGATCTCACATCCTCTTTTCTCCAAGATACCGTTTCCCTTTCCATGGCCGTTCTTCCTTTCGGTTCCGCCATGGAAGTTGTCTCGAACCAGACCTCCCATTCACGTCCAAAGCGATGTCGATTTTCCATCAAATTACCATTTGCGAAGAAAACTATCATCACGTCGGAGCTACAAAAACATGTTAGTAATTGAAAAACCCAATCAAAACAGAAGCAAGAATAAAAAACGTGCAAGATAAATATTTTCAATGAATAAGAAAATATAGATGTGCGGTAGCTACAAGTTTATAAGGTAGCAATAATATAATAGACGTGACGAATCATTGTAGCAATTGACGATGATGATGATTGATTTACAATCAAGTGGTTCATGTATATATAGTGAATAGTAAACCGCAATTGCTTGTTTGGGAAGATAAATTTGAAGAAATCTTGTTAATGTAATCGATCAAATCTTTTATGTTACAATAAAGCTTATGTGAGAAGTTTTGATTTTCTTTTTTTTAATTTAGATTTTATGACGTATAAATTAAACAAAATCAGTTATAATTTTAATCCGTTGAAGATTTGATTTAAAAATTTTTAACTAATGATTTAGATTTAGATTCTGTTTAATCGATCTAACCATTAGTTAGTTTTAAAAAACAAACTTAGCCGTATAGTTAAAAAATTAATCGTTAAAAAATCATTAAATAAATCAATAATCCAGATCGTGATCCCGGTAGTTTTTATAATTATCGTTATCTAGTTTCTTTTTAATCGATCAAATCGTTAGTTTGTTTTTAAAAAATTTTTAAATTTAGTAAAAAAGATTTATTGACGTAATTTATTATTTAGTAAAATATTTAACAAAATTTACAAAATAAATAAAATTGGAATGCCGTACATTCCATTTGGTTAAAAATTACAAAATTATAAATTTATTAATTTAGCAATTAGTTGGTTATGAATTTTTTTTATTTGAAAATTTACTTAGAATTTACAAATATTATTTTAAAAGTATTTTAAAATTTATTAATTTAGCTAGTTAGTTAACAAAATCTTTTTGTTTCAATTAATAAGATGAATAATATAAAATTAAATAGAATGACATTTTAGTAAATATTTTACAAAAAAGCTGATGTGGCATACCTCGTTGTTTGACACGTGGCAGTAGCGTCCTTAGTTTTAGTAAGTAATATAGATTGAATTTTAAAAAACAAAAATATCATAATATGACATATGGGTATAGGTACGTGTATAAAATTTAATGATATTGAATAATTTTATATCATTAGAAATGATTGATCATGTATGTTTGTATGATATAATCCAAACCTATTTGTGCGATTATATCATATTATTTTAAAAATATCACAATTTAATTAGTAATTTAATTAAAAATTTTGTTATATATTAAGTTACAAATATAGTTTTAAAATACAGGATTTTAATAAAAAAAATTAGAAAGAATATTTTAATCAAAATTGTGGTGGTTAGAATCTGGCGCAAGGATCCTCTTATAAAAATTATAAATAAAAATAATTAATAACAATAACAATTTAGTAATTATTCTAAAGATTAATAGAAATGACATTTTAGTAAATATTTTACAAAAAAGTTGATGTGGCATCCCTCGTTGATTGACACGTGGCCTTAGTGTCCTTTGTTTTAGTAAGTTATATAGATTAAATTTGTTAAATTGGGTAACTAATCCTCTTAATTATAATAAGTAAGGGTAACTAATCCTCTTAATTATAATAGTGTGAAAGGTAGAATTCGAACTCTGAACGAGTCGGTCCACCCACCCTTAAACCATTTGTACTAATCAAACTTTGTGTATTCTTTTCATGATACACAATATTAATACACAATTTCAATTACACAATTTTAATACATAATTTCAATTACACAATGTTCATACACAATTTCAATTCCACAATGTTAATACATAAAAAACTTGTGTAACCAAACATTGCGTAAATGACGGACTTGTGTACATAAACAAACGGAATTTGTGTACATAAACAAACGAAACTTGTACATAAACAAACAGAACTTTTGTACATTCCACATAAGGTATTATCTCATTCCTTATTTGACGTTTTGATCTTGTTAAATGACCGTAAATAATTATGGAGAGATTCTAGGATCACTTATCATCTCATTCCTTATTTGACGTAGGATCATATTTCTTCAGATCTTTAATAAAAAAAATAATTAAATATATAGAAGAGAGAAGGTTGACTCATAAGTTTATATATTTTCTGATTTTCTATTTTATCTTTTTCATCATAATTTAGGGTGGCTACTGTAACACCCCGATTCCGTGGGACTCGGGATGCTACGGGTTGGGACCTCACAATGGGTCCCGACCCTTAGTTTGACAACAATTTCACTGGATCTTGCAACAAGGCACAAATAAAGACCAAAACCAAAATACATTTTTATGCAAGTGATGTGTTTCCCGAAAACATACAAACAAAGACTTCAGCCGATAAACAACACCAAAGACCAAACGCCACACACGCAGCATACAATGCATATAAAGAAAACCAAACTCAAACACGACTCCAACCCAAAACCCCTCCTAAAATGTACGGAACCCCGGCTGCCCACTCTTCCAGATCTCTTGGCCGCATTCCTAACCTGCAAGGCAATCTACAATAATCGGTATAAAACCGTTAGCTCATATTTGAAGCATTAGAATCAAGGTGAAAGGCACAAACACAAGTAAATCAACATAACACACAAAATACACCAAAGCACACAAGTCCGGTTTATTATCTTTTTATTATTAAGTCATATCCCGTTCTAATTCAACTTAGGTTGTGACACGAGAGTCACCGAAACTCGCCTCGGTCCCTACTTACCGGCATGGAATGGTACTGATGCATCTGATCGTCTACCAGCACGGGATAGTCGCCGAGAACCTCCTAGCTCTCGCGGGAGCCAGGCAAGTTGTTACCGCCCGTTATCATACACTTGAGCCAAAAATAATATAAAGGTCGGTAATCCTAATTTCGGTTTAGGCGTTATAAACAATAAACAATAAACACACACCACCAAACACACATCAATGCTAATACAAGGAATACGAGCTAAGTAAGTCCGGAGACTTACCTCGTCTTCACACTCAACTCACAACACTCTTGCTTCCCTTGGGAAGAAGCCCACAACCTGCTCACAAGAGGATATATGTCAACAACCCACTCACACAAGAAGTCTTAGACTTCTATACAAATGATCTACGCAAGACCATTTGACTCTCGATTCTAGGACCGCATCCTAGAATTCCTACACTCACCTCTCACTCAAGGCATGAGGAGATCTACCAACATCTCACTCTCTCAAACACATGCTAGAACTCATAACAGCATATACCTCACAAGATCATAAACCAAAAACTAAGGAAAGACAATCTAGCTTAGAAGGTCCAACAAGCTCAACCAACTCGCCTAAGGTCCAAAGCCACTACTTGACATTCACTCTAAGTTATGCTAGATCCAACCTATCATGATACTACTAAACATAACTAAATCGAGATAAGATCATAAGCTTGGAGAAGAGGGTACTCACGTAACGTCAAAAGACAGATGTCCAACTTGGACTCGTTAGGCCTTTATCGGGGCGCCTCCAGTCCTAAAACCAACTAAACAAATTTAGCTCATACGCTAAATTTGAACGGAATAAATAAAATATATAGGTTTATGGAAAACTCGCTTTCCAAAAGCCATCATTAAAATCCCGTGAATAACCCTTCCGGGCACAATATGAAATTCTTGAAACTTGGTTATTAAACCGTAATTAATACTTTGGGCTACAACCCGATTTTAATCCAACAAAGACATAAAAATACCGTGTATATCAAAATATTTGAATAGCCCGTATCTAAAACCCAATGTTAAAACCGTAATTACATATTCCGGGCAAACCACACAAATTTATAACATGGTCAAAACCGCCAAACAACTTTTCCGGGCAAGAAAAGCAACTCAACAAATGTGGCCCATTTCCATAAAATAAAACTTGACCCGTAAACCACAATTTTAGAATCCGCCAATATATATTCCGGAAAACTTATACAATATTATAACTCAAAGGAAAGACTCGCTTTCTAAGCCAAGGACAACAACAACTCTCAAACGTTTCCCAGGGCAAAAATACAATATCCATAATTATGGGTCATGTCCGAAATTTATTTAAGCAGTTTAAATTGCAATGATCCAAAACTGTGGGATTTAATAAAACTTGTAGTTAACCCAATATGGCATATTTGACATTTCCGAAAAACATTGGTCAGATATTATAATTGGAAATAAGTTATAAACTGTAATTATACCAATTAATAGGGGGCCTGAAATAATTAAAAGACTAGGGTTTCAAAACCCACGTATGAAGTAGTCCAGTGAAAGGGGAGCGGCACTGCAGGCGGCGGTTGGGCCAGGCACGCTCCGGCAGCGAGGCGTTGGTGTGGCTGCGGTGAGGCTCCTCCCGCTTAGCTTGGACGGCAACAAGGTGGCCTTCCCTCCCGGCGAGAATCGGCGACCACAACTGTTCGAATCCCACAGAAACGAAGGGAAAGGCGGAAGGGAGCCCCGAGGCTTGAGGCCGGTCGACAGCGAAGATGGAAGGGAGGAGGCAGAAGGTTGTCGAATCCCACAGAGAGACGAAGCAAGAAGGCGGCGAGGTGGTGGCGCAGATCCTCAGCGGCCGGTCGACAGCGAAGACGAAAGGGAGGAGGCGGAGGCTGTCGAATCCCACCGAGAGACGAAGCGAGGAGGCGGCGATACTCCGTCCATCCAACCGGTAGTAGACGGCCGACTTCTTGGCAGCTCGTGTGGTGGTGAGCGAAGGAGGGCGGCAGTGAGCGGAGGTGACAAGGAGGCGGCGTGAGTAGAGAGGGAAGCAGCGAGAGAGCGTGAAAGAGGTGTGGGGAATTAGGGTTACGATGAGGAGCATCACTAGTATATATCCGGATGGGCCGGGCTGGCCTATCTTGATGGGCCCAGCGGCCTGTCTCGATGGGTTGGCTGATTTAAATTAACGGGTTAGAGAAGGATAGAAAAACCGACGAGGCAAAACAAAACATCATATTCGTTTAAGATATTCGGAACGGGATTTTCGAATCAGAAACTTCCCGACTTTCCGAGAGTAAAGACACGGAAAAAGAAGCCTATGCAGATCGAATATATAAGTAAACTCGCGAAATATAATTTGAAATAGAAGAAAAAAAAACATTCTCGCAATTTATTTTTACGAGATTATATAATACTTTAAATACGGGTAATAAAATATATCGATGTATATACTAGTTGAATTTAATTTACGACGCAAAGTACTCGAAATAAATCTCGATAAAAATCCGGAAAAATAATAATAATAATAAATCGTAAACGCGCCAAAATTGGGGCGTTACATCTACTTTGTCAAACCAAAATAAAAGGTACCTACTTTATACAAATTGTTACATTAAATACCTACTTAACCAACTCATTCAAAAGTAAATTGGTTTGCTAAAACCTTCAACTTGATCGACTTTCTTCAACTCCTCGGACTCCAGAAAATCCTTACGATTATGATCTTTTGAAAAATGCAAGTATATATATATATATATATATATATATATATATATATATATATATATATATATATATATATATATATATATATATATATATATATATATATATATATATATATATATATATATATATATAGAGTATAGATCCTATGAGAACACCCCCTAACGTGAGAACATGAGAACAAATTCATAATTATTATTAGTTTTGTTACGAATGTGTCACATCGTTTAATGTATTATTCGTAGTTATTGTTGGTTGAGTGGATTATTCATAGTTATTGTTGGATTCCTAATTATTATTATTCGTAGTTATTATTATTTTTGATATCTACTTAAAATCTCAACCCTTAATATTCACATCCAACGGTGTACGATTGTTCTCATGTTCTCACGTTAGGGGTGTTCTCATACGAACCACACCCTATATATATATATATATATATATATATATATATATATATATATATATATATATATATATATATATATATATATATAAAAGAAATAATGATTACCCTCGAAGCTCCAATATTAAATGACTTTTATCCACCAAATATTCTTCATCCTTAGGGGGGAAAATCATAAAGGAAAATCATCAATATGTATTCTTGAAGGCATATGAAGTATGAAGTGGTTGAAACGCTTAAACATGTGTTTGTTATGCTAGTGGAGGGATTAGGTTTAATGTTAATAAGACTATACATATAAACAAAATATTTACTTTTTTTTTAATAGGTTTCGGGTGAAACTTGAGTTAGGTGTTGGGTTAGGTGACGATTTCTACTTTTGTTACCTAAAACTATCACCAAACCATCATCCGAGTTTGAGCCACACATTTTTTAAGGGTTTTTCCTTTTGGTTGGTTCGAGTGAATTTATAATTGTCGGGTGTATGTGAGACTATCATCCCTACTAACAACCGATGAGTGCCAAATGTAACATCATATCGCATTTAGAATCATGCATATCATACATCATTTGCTCTCTCATACATCAATATTTGTATAGAAAACATTCACTTTCCATATTTCGTTATCTACCTTGTCCTTTTTGTGTTTCAATCATTTTCGACATCAATTGTGCTAGAAGTACGTCCTCTCTGAAGTCAGAGCTGAGAATAAGATCATTCATGATTGAGGAACTACAACACGAAGTCCTTGATCAAGCCCATAAACAATATCCAAAGATCAAAGCTTCATTGCAAGCATGTCGACTTGTGAGACAACATCTCATCCATCTAGAACCCAAATCTTCAATGTTGTTGGACTTCATCGAGTCCAGTCTTGTCGAGGCCCAAACAAGATGTCAAAGGGAATGCCCAACGACATACATGTCGTCTCAAGCCGTTTTTATGCCGTATGGACTTTGTAGGGAATGGAATATATTTAATGAAATCCTAGACTCCGGGTTTTGGCCCTATATAAGCATGTATCAACTCTAGAGTTAGAGTATCCAACAATCTTTGATCTCTTGTATCTCGGAAATCTCTCTCTTACCTAGAGTTCCAGATCCGTCAAGTAGCTTTAGATTTAAAGGTTTGCCTCGTTGTGCTGGAACCAAACAATTATGATTTTATGTTTTTTTGATTTTATATATTGATTCTACTTTATATTTAACCATGTTTAGCTGATATCTATACGGATTTAAGAGTTGGATCATCCATATAATTGTTTGATGTATTATTGCATATATGATTTGTGAATTGAAATTATGGTATTTCTTTTTTTTCAAAGCTATTTGTTTTCATCTTTTATTTACCTTCGAAATAAGTGGTGTTTATAAAGAATTTAGATAAAAGGACTTTTCGCTAAAAGCGATGTTGTTTTATTGGATCTATTAAAAATCACTTGGTTTAAGAGATTGATCCTACCTTTTACTTCGAAGATTTATAATTATCGTAGAAAGTTCCGGTGTTTGTACATTTTCATGATACACCGCCAAAAGCAGGGATTTTCTTGGTCTTTTACGGATTTTTAAATGCTTAAAAGGATTTTCCTATTTACTTGATACAACCGCTGGCATGAGGACGCAACCAAGTTGAATCGCACGGTCTTGGTTTGTCTATGCCAAATGTTATTTTGGATATTTACATGCAATGTTCACATATCAATGTACATAAGCTTCATATATGCAATATTACCTTAATTCATTATTGTGGGATTCCTGTTTCCTTAGATCACTTCACTTCTTTATTTGCCTAGAAACAATCATTATATTGATTTTTCTCTTGTTCCCCCTTGTTTGCCAAAAGACATATTTTTCCTCTTTCTTTACTTCTTCTCTTCCCTCTTTACTTCAAATAATTAATTATTAGTGTTTTTCAAGTCAAATGTAATCCTTGTGAATTCGACACAATTGACCCGTCATCCTTGCAGGTTAATTTTAGGACTATCAACAAGCATGTGATCTACCATGAAATAGCTATTAACTAGCAAATTCACATAGAAATCCATGTAAAATGTGGAAAGATCAATTACCCTAATACTTGAATCTCATCGGTCTTCAAGTGAGACCCATTGGAAACCTAGCTGTATGTGTAGAATCAAATATATGACATAACAAAGAAGATATAGTGAAATGCAGTTATCCATAAATGAACGTTTTTATTATATGTGACAAGGGTTGAAACGTGAGCCTTAAATCTCACAAGACTAAGTTATAGTAAAGTGTAAAACTCAAGGTTAGGGAAATAATGTAAGGATTTAAATGATTTATTGTAAGGATGATAGCATGAAATATGACATTAGTTTAGGCACATATTTAGGCAGATTTTCCCCCTTATTTTGTGTACATGGATATGAGTTTGAAGCATATATGAGCATATTAACCTATTATGTTGGTATAGAGATCTACACAAGCTTTGTTGTGATTATAGGTGAATAAAGGCTTGAATTGGAGCATAAATGGAGCATGTGGGCGTGATTGATCATGCTAGACATCAAGGGGAAGCATTGGAGCAGCTAAGGAAGGAGCATGATTGGAAAGCTTTGGAGAACAAAGGATTGTACGCCAATTTTAGGATTTCCACGGCAAGTACATAAAACCACGGCCGTGTTTTTGGTGATTAATTGAATTAAGGGCGTGGAAAGTCATGTCGTAAGCACCCACGGTCAATTCCACGGCCGTGGAAATCAGAGGGACCGTGGTTTTGTTACGCTAAGAACGTGTGCACGCAATAAGCTTTAAATTTATACTCGTTATATTTCTCCTAACTCCTAGCGAACCCGCAGTGTACGGGACGTTTGTAGTAGGGATAGTATTCCGAGGTCGAACACAAAGACTAAGGTGAGATTGATTCGATTAGTGATTAAGTTTAGTGAAGATCTAGGTTAAGGAAAAGAGAAAGGAATAAAGAAATGAAAATCTCAATGTTTTTGGTGGGTTTTTAGGCGATCAATCAAGGATCACAAATCATGCAAAGTAAAAAAAATCAACTAAGCTAACAATTCAACACAAACAAACAAGCTAAAACGAGATATGAATCAAGGAGAGAAAAGAGCGGATTCTAGGGGTTGGAAATTCCGGTTATGGCATAGGACTCAAGCTATCTAATCATTACTTGAATTAACTATGATATGTTGGGAGTGAGTGTTTCTAGATTGGGATCAATCACCGGGTAGGTCTCATGGTCCACTAGTCCGTTCCTAAGGTCTCATCACCGGGTAAGTCTCAAAGAGCCTAAGGGACGGAATTCTACACAAACCAGATTGTCACCTAGGGATCTAACCTATCCTCACCGGGTAAGTCTCGAAAGGGTTAGTCCTAAACAACTATCCTAGCACACTTAGTCCAATGGCGGCTTATGAGGCTCACCACTACCTAGGGTTTGTCATCTTTGGAATCTAAGAGTAAGAATCACCGGATAGGTCTCTTCTAACACTTAGTTGCTAACACTAGGTCACCCTAGGATAGATTTAACTCAACAAACACTAGGATTTCAACATTCTAACAATCTAGTACTTAGATCCATTGAACCAGGGAAACCACGGGTTGTTCTACCACTTCCACGGCCGTGGAAGGGTAAGAACTAACCGTGGACTATAACAATGACTTCGTTCAACCAAACAAGTCATCCAAGGGAAAATCTAAGTTCATCCTATCATAGTCCTAGCCATAACCTTCTTTTCCTTACCCTAGAATCGCATCTATTTAGCCTACAAGATACATCATCTCAATTGAAATCATCAAACATAAAATCATAGCATCCATTTGCAAGATAATGAATAGAAAGAGATGAACAAGTGAAGCAAGTAAAATCAAACTGAAAATGAGATTAGAGATACTCACAACCCTTCAAAAGAAGGTTTAATTGATTCTTACAACTCTAGAAATCGATTCCGAAAACTTTCACTACAAAAACTAATCAAGCACTAGCAATGGTGGCTTCTTCTCTTCCTCTCCAATGGAGCTCTCCTTCCTCTTTCTATGGTAGCTCTCCTCTTGAGAGAATCTTCTTGTTGAGAGTATGGGAAAGAATGTGGATTTGATTGGATGATCCAAAGATGCCTTCTCTCAGCCTTGCAGGACCACTTTTATACTACAACCTTGCTATAGTCGGCCAAGAGATCGTGGCACAGCTGTCACAACCGTCTGGCAAAAACCACGGTTGGTTCCACGGCCGTGGAAGTGCCAGTGAACCGTGGTTTGGTGCTTCAACTTTGCCTTGGATCATTAGGTTTCGATTTGGTGCATGGCTCCTGTTGACAAGGTTCCATGAGTCCTCCTTAGCCCTTAGCTTGCATTCCAATGAGTCCGAAAGTGTGTCATCTCGAGGAGTGACCCTCGAATGCATCGATTAAGCTCCTAAATCTCCCAAAATACCTATAAAGCAAACAAAAGTCCGCGTAGACGTCTATCTCGACAAAATACATGATTTGAGTGCAAACGTCGTGAGCTAATGCTAGACCATGCATGAATGAGTGAAAAATCTATCTAAATGAGTGCCTAATCCTAAGTCATAAATCGTGTTATCAGTTTTCCAATGACTGTCACGTGACACTTCTGCCACGTCAGCATTTGTTACGGGCCTTTCTTAACCATAATTTTTCTTATAAGAAGGCGGAAGAAAGTGATAAGAGAACACGTTGGACCATTCGCAAGATTTTGCATTTGAATCTTCACTTAAACATCGTAAGAGGAGATCTGGGATTGAAGGTTAAGAGGAAGATTTGAGGAAAGACACACTTTCCTATTTCGGAGTTTGAAGATCTTGGGGTTGCACTTTTAAGGTGGATCGACATCCCGTTCTTCTTGTTCTTCAAGATTTGTGAAAAATTTCTGATTCTATTCTGTATTCATTAAACACAAGCACAGATTTTGAGTTATATGAGATTGATTTTGCGTTCATTATTGAGTTTTCGAAGTTCTATCTTTTCTCTCTTCTAAACTTGATTATTGATTTAATGACAATGGTTGTTGGCTAAAACTCTTAAGCGATTCTAAGGTGAAAGGTTGATAGTTGTGGCATAGATGATGATAGATTGAACCAAAAATAGATTGGACCTTGAGAGTTGCGAGAAATCTTGCCGTCGTACCTTTTCACGACTTGTTCTTGAGTTCCACGGCCGTGGTTCCTCAAGAATTGACCGTTGTTTTGCCTGTTTGTTGTAAAACGAACATCCAAAGTGAAATCGGATATAAAATCTCAATCTCAATGACAACTCTAATATAGCCTTGGAGGCCTTAACAACACAATCTCAACCAGCTTAGAACACCTAAATAACACATGTTGTTACCTTAATTTTCATATTTTGAATTTGGAGGTTTTAAGATATCCAATTGATATTTATCGAAACTAGAGTTTTGAGGCATCAAAATATGATTTGTAAATGCTGTGGTTTTGTTTAAACTATAGCAGTTTTTCTATAGGATAAATAATTTATAGCACACATGAAATAAAAGAGAAAAACTACTACAAGGGAACATATTTTGTTTACATGAGAGCCATATATGATTATATTACGTTCGACTAAGAAAAGGAGGAGAAATTAAAGGTAGATTGAAAATGGAAGCAATGATCACTTGAACTTGACTACGATAACAGAGATATCATCGGAGCTATGTTTGGAGAGGGCAAAGTCGACGAGGTCCTTGGATGCGGACTTGGCGTCTTTGGCCTTCTTGATGCAGTCTACTGCTTCTTGGTTAGACATGACATGCCAAATTCCATCACTAGCAAGGAGAGCAAATTCCGCATCATCATCTAATACAATGGAGACGATATGTGGATCTGAGGAGAGATGCTCCTTGATGCTCTTGTCCCCAAATGCCCTAGCGACGGCCAACTCGCCGTCAACGCGAGGGACGTCCCCTAACAAATAAATGATACCGGTCACTCGTACGTACGTAGTCTTGTAATTAATAAGGTAGGGTACCTGGATGTTGCGTCACATATCCGCCTCTCTCTTGAACGGCACCCTCCTCTTTATGGGGCTCGTGATCTACGGATAGCTGCTTGGCCTCGCCATTTGTAGAAATGAGAGCCCGTGAATCTCCGACATTGGCAACCACGAGTCTTTGGCAATTGATGAGTATAGCGGTGACAGCAGTGGATCCGCCTTTGCCTAGCTTGTGCAGTATATGGGCATCCGTTTGAAGGTAGGCTTTCCTGATGGCGCTCTCGGTGTCTGTCCAAAAATTTGGTTGTTTGAGGATATTATCAAACAAATGAGACTTCAAGTGGTCGGGAATGTCTCTACTGAGATGTCCGTCGAAAATGGCGAAGAGGCCAAGCTCGTTATCGTCAACTTCTCTGAACTCCGCAAATGCATAATCCTCCATGGGGTGATGACATTTACCCTTGACGCAATGATAGCCATGACTAACATTCTTGGACATCTTACTTTTGCCCTTACCGGTTTCGGTTGATGCTATGGAGGAACCCATTCCCGCCGCCTTTTCCTGCAATAAATTAAATGTTGTTACAAATCTTCCTAGAATAATATCGGGGGTGGGGGTGGGGGTGGGGGGGTTAGGTTACCTTGACTTTGTGCATAATCTCTTTCCCCTTGGCTTTATTCATTGTAACTCAAATGTGTATGTACTTTAGGAGTCAGAAATTGGTAAATCACAAACAAGGAGCCAAGCTAGAATAATAATGTAGAAGAAGGAGACATTAATCATTTTCCAAGATTACATACGGTGCCCCGCATACCTTTCTTAT
Organism: Fagopyrum homotropicum; assembly: GCA_033239125.1. Classification (NCBI taxonomy): domain Eukaryota; kingdom Viridiplantae; phylum Streptophyta; class Magnoliopsida; order Caryophyllales; family Polygonaceae; genus Fagopyrum; species Fagopyrum homotropicum. The sequence continues at coordinate 64,229,783 of BSWB01000003.1, read as the reverse complement.
TCCTATTCTTAGGGTTTATGAATGAATGACTCCTAGGGCAAACCTGGATACATAGCAACGAAAGGCTCATCTTACTACAAGGGTGACCTTACAATCCTATAAGAACCTAGCTAGCTGAAGAAGGCTATTCCTCTCGGAAGTTACTTCTCCCTCCACCCAACTTATATCTCGCTAAACAACCTCCTTTATAGTCTTTCCACCAACGCCGATAAACAAAACTTCCGGAATAGAGCACATCGATCCGCAATCACTTTAACCGTGGGTGGTCGGAGTCATTCCAATAGAGGATTCTTCTATGGTGGTTGACTAGTGAATCTCGTCGTGTTCAATGGCATTCACTATCATCCCGCATCATGTGCCGTGTACGGTACATGTTTTTAGGTCTCTTAATTTGTGTCGTTTTGTATTTCACTATCGGACAACTACCTCAACTAAATGCTATTTAGGACTTACCAACGACCTTGGTTCGGGTTGAGCCCCAAGGACATTCTTCGTCACCCCTCCCCCCGATTGAGCTCCATTGGTAACTTACCACGATCCCAAATGTTTTCCCAAGCTACAACTCCGTCGATCACCATTTATGGTGACTCTAATTAAGACTTACTTTACCGTCCATTTCAGATAGCTTCTTGAGCACCATAAGTTGACATCAACTTTATCAGCTCATCTCTATTGCTCGTGACGTCCGAGACATGGGGCCATCAAGGGCCTTGACCTTTCAGAGTTCCTTACGCCACATGGGGACACATCTCACTTCTCTCTCTCTCTTTTATCTACTTGATGGTGTATGGTCTATTTTTCATGATTTGTTTGTTTTTTTTTTCTTCTGGAAAGTACCATTTAGAATTAATGCATGAGTGTAGAAACTATCCGAGCTTGACTGATTCACGGACAAATCAAAGGCAAGAAGGGGTAGATGATGCAATCCGGACTTAAAACATATAGTATTTCCTTTATATTAATTATTTATAATCCAAATGATCCATTCACAAATTAATACAAGATACTTTAAGAAGTCGAAACCAAACTTCCAAATCCAGTACTATTTTTTAAAAGTTAAAGGAAGCCCAAATCCATGCCCATCAGATGAGGAATGGAGATGTCCAATCCATACCCCTCAATTCACGCGTCATTTTTGCTTAGATGATTTATCCTATTTTATTCAACTAGTTAGTTTTGTTATTTTAGGAGTGGAGTTATAGGTTACTCTCCTTTATTACTTTACCTAATCTAGTTCCTTTGGTTATATTGGTGGTTAAATTATATTATCTTCTTTTCCGTGTTAGAATAAAATAAACCAACTTCCCTTTTGGACTAACATCCTTCACATTCTAGCTAGTAGTATAAATAAAAACATCTCTCTATGTATTATTTAAGCTTAAAATTAAATAATATAGTGCATGAGTTGCCAATATTATTCCATTATCCAACACATAATAAACTTCAAAATTTGTTCAAGAATCTCCAGTCTCGTTTCTCTTGTTCTAGACATGTGGTTTGCATCTTCAATCGGTTCTTGATTCGATCACTCTAACTTAAATCCAATATTGAATCTTCTCCTTTTTGTTTGTTTTTATTAGTAAAGTTTTTTATTGAATGTGTAGTTTCCCTAAAGTCTTCAAGACCCTCATTGTCGCCGACCTTGGAGAAGATATAGGGCTTAAGCTTCAAGTTTGATTCATTTGTCTAAACTAAGTTGAGTTTTTTTTTTTTTTTTTCCTTTTTAATTCATCGATTTGGTTTCGATTTAATTGTTTGTTCCTTGTAACTTGTAAGAACACGAGACTGTCACTTCCAACATCTTCTAGATGTTTATCCTCAATCTCTTTTTCTTAAATCTGACTCTTAGTTTCAAATTTTTTACGAGGGATAGGAGGTTACTTGAGTTGAAGAACCTAGATACCTAGTTTCACCACCCTAGATAAGCCGAGTATTGACGAGACTTAGAAAATTCCTCGGAAAAGACATTGAAGATCACATTGGAAAGATCGGGTAATACAAGCGAAGTACAGAGTTCATAACCTTGATTCACATCACGAGGTATCCTAAAACAAGACTTTCTTGACTAACCAAGTAAGTCTTTCTACTTACCTAGGACCTGAACTCGGAAGTGGATAGTCGAATCCCTCTCCTCATATTTAAAGACGTGAGCAAAATATGTCTCGACAAATTAAAATATCATTGAAAGTCCTAACTTGAAAATAAATTACCAAGTTATGGTATCTAAAACACAATCATAATATTCTCCGTCATGACTCGTTACTATACTAAGTTTATGTTTCTCAAACTACTTTAATTTGTTCCCTTAAAATGAGTTTCAATCAAAATTCATAAGCACACATTTTTCATGAAATTACAAAAATTTCTACCTATCATTCATAAGCACACACCTCTAGTCGCACCATTTTACTATGAACTATAAGCCATGCAATTTTGCAAAGTAGCTTTGTTATATAACAATTTGGGATTGGTTTTTTCATTGGTCTAAAATTTATTAAATCTCTACTTTGACTTGCATTTGAAACTTGAGATCTAATCCGCAGTTAATGTACATTGGATTTATTTGATCATTTTTTTTTACTAAGGACCACCTATCATTAAGTGCGAATTCGATCCAATGACCTTGATATGGACAAGTAACTTTGACATTAGACTTAAATAGTGAAAGGAGAAATTGATCTACCTAAATTTAATTTTAATTAAACTTTTACACCTAAAGCGAATTTATTAGGTAACCTAACTTTGTAATAATGACTTAGTGAATGTATCCGATGATAAACAAATAAGTATATATCATCTTTATAAATAAATGTATTAATTTGTCCTCACTTAATGTATCATTTTCAATATGTTACAAGATTTTGTATTTAATTCAATGAGTTACAGGTACAAGAAATGATCAAATTACTTGTGTGCAAAAAACTAATCTTTTAATATTTTGATATTTTTGAGTTACTTGTATACAATCAATAATCGTGTACAAGAAAATTAATCATATTAATTCTTATACAAGAAAATTATTCATATTAAATCGCGTACAAGAGAAAATTCAAATATCATATTAACCCTCTCTCTCTCTCTCTCTCTCTCAACTTATCCCGTTGGTAGCAGGGTGTTATGATTTTTAGGAGGAGGAAATGAAGAAAGGTGAAGGAAGTTGGGGTTGGTGAAAAGGATGTTGCATTAGAAGTTGATGCGGGGTTGAAGCCGCGGTTTCCGATTTAGATTGAAAGTCCACATAAAGCTCAATTAGGGCAGATCTCGGCGAAAAATTTATTAATGGTAAGACCGAGATTTATAAAAACCCGTACATAAAGAACGTGAGTTGGATGGATGATAATGGTAAGATTAATAAGGTGACTAATGAAATAAATGGATGGAAATACAGGAAGATAAGAACCAATATATTCTTGCAAAGTACCTTGACAAATGGATCAAAACCCCTTAACAAAGGGTTTACCTTAACCCTTCCTTCTTCAACCTTACACAAGTCTTCTAGTTAAGACAAACACAAGGAGAGACTAACTTGACTAGTAACACCAATTTTTAAGAAGATTAACACACACAAGAACAACCTAGCAATGACTCACAACGATCCAATCAAATGTTCTCTTTTTGGTTGAATAGGAATGAATAAAACTTACATTTCGTAAATGAAGTAACGAGTATCTCACAATAATGTGGAAATCAATAATCAAATTCAACTATATATAAATCTTGGCCTTATAGAGTATATATAGACAATATTTTCCTAAAAGATAAAAGACTAAAATAATCCTATAAAATATAGGATAGAAAAATAAAACATTTTGAACGTTTAGAACTTTAAAGGTATAAAAATAACTAACTATAATCTTATCTAGATTGAATATAAATGTCGACAAGATTGATCAATATCTCGGCTAAACATAGGTGGGGGCTGAGATCTCCAGTTGCTCTCCTTGCTTCCTTGATCATCTTCACACATGTATGGATCCTCCAGAATAGATATCAATGTAACCAAAGAAGACTTAGACACAAGTAAAGTCTCCTTAGACGCACATGATGCCAATGAGCTAGCAACGTCTTCTTGGATGGATCTTGATCTAATGATAGATCCTTCCATGATAGGACTTACTGAAGGTAGGAATCATGCCATAATCCTCCGGAAGCTTCAATACATAAGTGTTGATGTCAACCTTACGTAGCTCCTTGACTGGTCCATCTTTACGTAGTGAAAACGTCAACTTCTTCTCCATCCTTAGCCGTGTTTTCTCAATATGCACATTAATAGATGCGAACGGACTCAAGTATCTTCGTGGTGAAAACTTTGATTTCATCTTCTCCTTTGAATAATCTCTCGAACTTTGCAGCACTCTTGCCTTAAAAAATTTCATGAACATCCGCAACAGTAGTGAATCTCGGCCGATATTCTCAGTGGAGGGGCCGATATTTTTAGTGGAGGTATATATCTTGTCTTTGACGATGAAAATTGGATATACTCTAGACACCTATATTTTCCTACTGTAACCACATTAGATCTTCTGGATCGAGTAGAAATTTCTTGCGCACTTGACTAGCCTTGGCACAAATAGCTTCACTTCTTCCTCTAGTCTCTTGCGTGGTTCATCATGCATCTCCTTGAAAATGACCTTCTCTTTTCCTACAATAAAGTCTACTCGCTCCTCTAAAGGCCACGGTATAAGATCAAAGAAAGTTAAAGGCAAAAACTTAACTATATAGTCATGATAATTCAAGGCTAGATAAGGGTAGAAACGCTTAGAGTAAGCAAGACTTATAGGCGATAACACTACAACCTTAAATATGCAATTTCTCCCCTTCTTAGGTCTAGCTAACTCCTCAAATAAGCTCATACTAAGGCCTCCCAACGACACGACAATAAACTCCAAGGGCTAACATAGGTCATGAAAAATACATCTAGATATACTCATATTATTCAATATACACCTAGATATACTCATAATATTCCTCAAATATTTCATGAAATTTCTAAATATATCCTTAAGCAAATATGGTCCATAATCATATGTGTTCAACCTATCACAAAACTTGTACCTCTCCAAGTTGTAGCACCCAGAATTTTAATTATGGTTAGTGAGCGGTTTAGCGACCTCCCCATAGGCGCGACTCAGTCTTTCCGCAGGCACGATGTGCTGAGTGACGGGATTTTATCCCAAATCCCGTTCCGACCCTTTGGTTCCCGCTTTTCGCTTGTGACCCCTCGTTCTCTTAGTCGACCCCTCGTTCCGCACAACTGAGATGACCCTTGTGCAACCTCTCTCCTCTCCCATTTTCACTTCCACGTGACTTTCATTCTCCCTACTCTTCTCCTTCCCTCTCTTTTGGCTTAAAAGCTTTGGTAGCTCTTCCATGGGGATCCTTCCTCCTCTTTCCCTTGTATATGATGTCCAACAGTGAGGTGTACTACAGATCCGGATTTGTAAGGGTAAGCCTTTCTCTCCTTCTTCCCTTCTTGATCTTCTTCTTCCTTGAGCTTCAATGGTGGAAGCCATGGATCCTTAGTTCTCCCTCTTGTTGTGTTGCATGTTTACGGATCTTGCTTCGATCGAAGGTTGTGATGATGTTGGTGTGTGTGGGACATCTATGGTGGAGCAAGGAAGCTAGGAGACTTCTAGACTTCAAAGAACGAACGAAGAGATCGTTCAAGAATCACCCTCTGGAGCCCGACCGCACCCGCGGCTGTACAGCACCGCGGGGACGGCCACTGCACCTGAGCCGCAGGCATGGCCAACCTAAGCTGCAGGGCGGCTACTTTCTCATCTAGCTAGCCCGTGTAGTCTTCTTCTCCTTTTCGCGTCTTTGCCCCAGTGAATACCCTTCTTTGAGCTCGTTCTCATAGGCTATCCTAGAGAGTATATATATGATAGAAGCATGCTAGACCTAGTATAGTTGTGAATGCCATGTAGTGGATTTGTACCTTAGGCGAGTGCGTGAGGTTTTCAGAATGTTCTAAGGTGTGATGAATGTATGTTCTTGAGTTGGTTCGTGGGATGAGGGTATGGCTGTCCTTGTGAGGCTTGTGAGGATTGAGATTATGAGTATATGGTTGTTGAGATTGTGGGCTAGGATGTGCGTTTCCTAGCATAGTGGCCACTGTTGAGATTGTCGAGACTAGAAATGTTTATCTTAGTATGTGTTATGGGTTATGATCTTGCGAGATTATCGAGTCTAGAATTCTAAGGACTTCTAGCTTATGAGAGTGTTATTGATTTGTGCCTTGTTATGATCATGCAAAATAGGACGACCTTTATATATATTGATATTTGGCCCAAGTGTATGATAGCGGGCGGTGACAACTTGCTTAGATCTTGCGCAGAGCTAGGAGGTTCTCTGTGACTAGCCCCTGTGGGTAGACGGTCATATGCATCAGTACCATTCCTTGTTGGTAAGTAAGGACAGAGGCGAGTTTCGGGGATTCTAGTGTCACAAACCTAAGTTGAATTAGTAATGGAATGACGTAAATGAAAAGATAATAAACCGGCTTGTGTGTGTTGGAGCATGATGATTGTTTATGTTGACTTGTGTATGTGTATGTACCAATACCATGATTCTAATGCCTTGAACATTAACTAACAGTTTTATAATGATGTTGTAGTTGCCTTGAAGGTTAGGATTGCGGCCGAGAGATCCGGAAGAGTGGGTAGCCGGGATTCCGTACATTTTAGGATGGGTTTGGTTGGAGTCATGTATTGTATATTGTATATTGTATATTGACGTTTGGGTCTTTAGAGTTGAGAACTCGGCTAGAGTCTTTTGTTTGTTGTTTCCGGGGATCATATCATTGCATTAAATATTTCGGTTTTGCCGTATTTGTGTCTTGTTGTAAGATCCGGTGAAATTGTTATCGGGCTAAGAGTCGGGACCCATTGTGAGGTCTCCGCCCATAGCATACGGAGTCCCGCGGATTCGGGGGGTTATGTTCGCTCCAAAGTGTGTGTGCAAAAAGTCTTAAATTTATATCCTGAAATATATGCCTAACGATAAGCGAACCCGTAGTGTACGAATCTATTGTAGTAAGGGTTAATATTCCGGAATCAATCTCAGGGATTTGGTGAGAATAAATTCAGCAAAGTAATCTAACTTCAGAAGCATGCAGATAGCAATGATTGAAAGAAAAAGACAAGAGTATGTAATATGATTGGGGAATGAAAATTCTAGAGATTAAATTATCTAGTTGTGGTTTGACTCAAGATTTCTCAAGGATAAACGTTGACAAAGCTGGTTGCGAAGGGAAGGTATTTCTACAATGGGATAGATCACCGGGTAAGTCTCACTATCCACTTTCCCAAACCAAAGATCCTATTACCGGGTAAATCTCAAGGATCTAAGGAAAGATACGAGTACTCAAACCAACACACTCACCTAAGGGAACAGAACTAACCATCACCGGGTAAGTCTCAAGTTAACTCTCAAAGGTAGGGTGAAGGCACACTTAACCCCTAACAAAGGATATACCTTTGTTACCTTACACTCATCATCATCGGTAAACATGCAAAGGAATCACCGGGTAAGTCTCTTCCTAGGCTTGCATGTAAACCAGGAAAGGTGCAACAAGGATATGATTTGGCAAACTACAACCTAAAATCGAGATCTACAAAGTAGTAGACGATCTCGTGCAGTTCTTATTGATCTCAGTTGAGATGACTCCAAGAACAACCCAAGACGGGTTTTGATTTAGGGTTAACTCAACTTTCAGGGTCCACTCACGATAAAGGTTCATTCTTTCATCGTCTATACCACAACCTTCAACCAATCACCCTAGAATCGCAAGGTTTTTACCCAACAATCATCATTATTAAAGCAATCAAATAATATTCAAGAATATCAAGAAAAGAGAATAAAGCAATCAACAAAGGTGTTTCAATTATCAAGAAAACAAACCAACAATCGTATCAATAATGTGTTCCAGAAAGTATGAAAACGACTCACTAACAACTTCCCAAGAAAATCTCACAAATATCTTCTCTTCCTTTAATCTTAAGCAATCCTTCCTTAGATCTTTTCCTTCCAATAACCGTCGTACGTGTTCTCCAAAAATCCAGCCTTGCGTAGTCCTTTTCCGTGATCTCCCGATCCCCTTGCTACGGTTTTAACCCTCCACTCTTATAGAAGAATTTTAGGTAAAAAATATTTACTTCTCTTGGGTTGTAGGACGTCGACCTCAATCCAGGCCCAGTAGGCCATCTCGGTCGAGGTGCATGACTACGTTGGTCCGAGGTCAGTAGTGAACTATGTGTATGCCTTCATTTCTTCAACTGAATCTTTCCTTCATCCTTCCAATATATACTTCATGCCTTTTTTCTTGTCCTTCCTAATGTTCCATAATGTAGCTCCATAGCTTCCTTCGACTTTAATGGTCCAATTTCAATCCAAAATACGCCTTATTCCCTACAATTATAATCAAATGTGGTGTAGACCTCGATTCTTGTAAAGTAAATGAATAATGTCATAATCATCAAGAGTATACATCCATGCATACAGAATTATGGTGAGAAAATGTCAAAACCATAGCCGAAGTATAGACAATAATTCTTAGATACAAGATAGAATGAATTGTAATCAATTAAGATCAATGAAAAACTCTTTAAAAACTTTTGGTTGCGTGCTCCAACTCATAGACCACCCTTAGAGAATTCTTCATAGCTAATAAGAATCGACTATATGAGCAAAACAAGTTATAGACATAAGAAAGCTAATCATACTTCATATAAGACCAAAGAATGTGTAGCAAATTGTTCACTTCAAAAGGTGTGTGCAAAAAAAGCTTTAAATTTATATTCCGAATAATAAACCTAACGATAAGCGAACCCGCAGTGTACATATCAATCGTAGCAAGGGCTTATATTCCGGAGTCGATCTCAGGGAATCGGTGAGAACAATCACAGTAAAGCAATCCAACTTCAGAAGCATGCAATAAAATTGATCAAAAGTAAAAGACAAGATGTATAACAAGATAGGGAAATGCAGATTCTAAAGATCATTGTATCCAGTTGTGGTTTCGACTCAAGATCTCTTCGGATAACATGAACAAAGCTGAGGTTTGCTGAGGGAAGGTGTTGCTACTATGGGATAGATCACCGGGTAAGTCTCACTACCCACTTTCCCAAACCAAAACTCCTATTACCGGGTAAGTCTCAAGGAACTAGGGAAAGGTAAAGGCGCTCAAACCAACGTCACACATTTAAGGGTATAGAACTAACCATCATCGGGTAAGTCTCATGTTAACTCTCAAAGGTAGGATGAAGGCACACTCAAACCCTAATAAAGGATGAATCTTTATTACCTAACACTCATCATCATAGGTATACAAGCAAGGGAATCACCGCGTAAGTCTCATCCTAGGCTTGCGTATAAACCACGAAAGGTGCAACAAGGATAGGATTTGGCAAACTATAACCTAAACTCAAGATAGGCAATGTAGTGGGCGATCTCATTCTGTTTTGTATCGATCTTGGTCGAGATGCTCAACAAACAGGCCGAGCCGGGTTTTGGATTAGGGTTAACTTAAGCTTTCAGGGTCCACTTTGATAAAGGTCTGTTCTTTCATTGTCTATACCATAACCTTCAACTAATCACTCTAGAATCGCAAGGGTGTTTAGCCAACAATCATCCTTATCAAAGCAATATCAATTGTGTAAGGAATATCAAGAATATCAAGAAAAGGTAATAAAGCAATCAACAAAGATGTCTCAATAATCAAAGCAAACAAACCAACAATAGTATCAATAATGTGTTCCAAAAAGGGATGATAGCAACTCACTAGCATCCCCAAAGAAATTCTCACAATCTAGGGTTCCTCAAACCCTAAGCAATTCCTTCCTTCAAATCTTCTTCCCTTCCTTCAATCCTTCAAAGCAGCCGTCCAAGAAAACCTTTATAACGTCTCAACGTTCGAACGTCCAGCCTCTAGAACTTCATGTCCACCTTCCATTCTTATAGAAGAATTTTAGGTCAAAAATATATTTTATCTCCTTGGGCTGTTGGACGTCGACCTCGATCCAGGCCCAGTGGGCCATCTCGGTCGAAATGCATGGTTGTGTCCATCCGAGATCAATAGTGATCTACGTGCATGAAATCATATCTTCATCTGGATCTTTCTTCCTTCCCTTCGAACATGGTTCTTGTCCTTCTCCTTGTCTTCCTAATGCTCCTAAATGTAGTTCCATAGCTTCCTTAGCTCTTTATGTTCCACTTCTACCCAAAACGTGTCATATTCCCTACAATTACAATAAAACGTGGTGTAGACCTCGATTCTTGGAAAGTAACCGACTAATGACATAAACACTACGAATACGCATACATGCATGCATAATTATGATGAGAAAAAAACAAAACCATGTCCGAAATATAGACAATAATTAATGCCATCAAAATACCTCATACTTGCCTCTTGCTTGTTCCCAAGCAATGTTCAAATCTTAGATACAAGATAGAATGAATTATAATCAGTTAAAAATCAATGAAAAACCTCAAAACTTTGGGTTGTGCACTTCTTTCCATACATCACCCTTAGAGAATGCTTCATAGCAAATAAGAACCATATATGATCAAAACAAGTCATGGATATATAAAAGCTAATCGTACTTTACTTGAGATCATATAATGCATAGAAAATCATACTCATCAAAATCATTCATGAATAATCCATTTTAAACCGCTAAGTCAATCAACATGCTCATGGTCTCAAGGATTTTCAATCAAAAGTCAAGAAACGAGTTAGGCATGAGATGTATAAAGGATATTGTGGTGTTATATCCTGGAAAAGGATAAGAACTTCACAACTTCGAACTTCGATTCACTTCATCAACAAGATTTTCGATGACGTGATTTATGACGTTAGTTTAGGCATTCATTTAGATAGTTTTTCCCGTTATTCATGCATGGTTTGACATTAGTTCATGACGTTTACGCTTAATTCATGCATATTGTCGAAATAGACGTCTACACGAACTCTTGTCAGTTTGGTAGGTATTTTGGGGAGCTTTTGGAGCTTAATCGATACATTCGAGGATCATTCCTCGTGATGACACACTTCTGGACTCAATAAGGAGCAAACTATGAGCAAAGGAGAACACATAGGACCTTGTTGGTGCATGCCTTGCACCAACTCATGGTTTAATGATCCAAAGAGAGCTGTTCATGCAAAACCACGGCCCAGAGGCCAGAACCACGCCCGTGGTTTTGGCCGTGGTTTTCTCTGGACACTTGTGACAGCTGTCCCACGATCTCCTTGCCCGCCCCTTGCTCTTGGTGGAGAATATAAGTGGTTCTGCAGGCTGTTGCTAGGGGATCCTTCCACACTCTCTCACACACACCTCATTTCATTGGTGGATGGACTTGGAGAAGAAGAAAACACTCTCATTTTGGAGGAAGAACAACACACCAAAATAGAGATTTAGAGTGAAGTTTTTGAGTGACTTTTGTTGAGAACTAATGAAAGCATTGTAAGGAACGTTTTGGAGCTGTGTTTGAAGGGTTGTAAGTCTTGTTTCATCTTATATTAAGCTAAGACTACTTGTTTCTTTTCATTTTCCTTTCATTCACTTGCTATGGAAGCCATGAATGTTTGCTTGTTGAGTTTGAATCTTAAAATGCATGTTGTTGGCTAAATAGTTGTGATTCTAGGGTGATGGAATGATGGTTATGGCTTGAACTATGATAGAATAGATTTGAATGTACATTTGGATGACTTGCTTGCTTAAAACCTAACTCCCGATAGAAATCACGATCAGTTCCTCAAGAACCACGGCTGTGGTTTAGTATGAACAACCCATGATTTTCTCTGTTGTGCTTGTATTGATCAATCTGATATTTAGGAAGTTAGATTGTTGAAATCCTAGTGTTTGTTAAGCATAATCTAGCCTAGGGTAACCTAATGCTAGCAAGCTAAGTGAGGGAAGAGACTTACCCGGTAATTCCCGACCTTAGGTACCAATGATGATAAACCATAGGTAGTAGTGAACTTCACAAGCCGCTATTAGACTGAGTGTGCTAGGATTGTTACTTAGGACTTGCCTTCCCGAGACTTACCCGGTAAGGAGAGGTTTGATCCTTAGATAATAATCCGGTTTGTGTAGAATACCCAACTTAGGTTCCTAGAGACCTACCCGGTGATAGGACCTTAGGGGCGGGATTAGTGGACCATGAGACCTACCCGGTGATTGATCCCATTTGAGAAACACCCTTTCCCAATATACCGTAGCTTATCCAAGGTTTATTAGAAGCTTGAGTCCAATGCCATAACTGCAAGTCCTAACCCCTAGAATCCGTTTTTCTCTCTTTGATCACATTTCTCGTGCTTGAGTTGTTAGTTTGATTTATAAGATTGCATGATTTGTGATCTTGCTTGATCACCACAAAAACCAAACCCAAAAATATCATGATTTTCATTTCTTTATTTCCTTCTCTTTTCTTAGACTAGATTTGCACTATCCATGATCACTTGTTTCATTTAATTTCACCTTAGTCTTCGTGTTCGACCTCGGAATACTATCCTTGCTACAAAACGACCCATACACTGTGGGTTCGCTAGGAGTTAGGAAATTATATCGAGTTATAAATTGTAAGACTTTTGTGCTACACAATTCAAGCGTAACAAGTTTTTGGCGCCGTTGCCGGGGACTAGGTCTAGATTGAATCATTGTGTGTGATTATTTACAGTGTAGGTCTTTCTTGTTGCTTTTGATCTTGTTTCGTTTGTGTCTTTGAATTTTCAGGACATCTCTCACTCTTTAGGTGCATGCGAAGATCTCGTGGCAAGGATTTAGCTCCATTCAATCCCGAACCGGAGAAAACCCTTAAGACTAGATCCAAGAGCATTAAGAAGAAGAAGGAGATGGCCGGAAGAGATCTTCAAGCTGAGTTGGATGATGCCTTATAGAAAATTAGGCTAAGGGATGAACTCTTGGAGAATGAGAGGAGACTTGCAAATGAGAGGCAAGAAGCAACTAGGAGGGAAATTGAAGAGATTAGGCAAGCTCTTGTGCAAAGGGAGCTTAATCGTCAACAACCTCCACCACCACCACCGCAGCCGGCGGTCAATGGTCAGTTTGAGCCGATCATCATTGAGGACCCACAAACGCTTGGGCAACGTATGGATCCAGCCCAAAGAGTGCACCGTCTGGGTGTAAACTTAGGAGATCCCGCATCCCATGACTACGAGCTCCGCCCTCAAGTGCTACAAATGATCCGGCACAATCAATTTGGAGGGATGGAAGGAGAGTCTCCTCATCAACACTTGATGAATTATGAGATCTTGATGGAGACTCTAAGGCCACCTAGATTGGAGAGAAATAACCACAAGCTTAGGGCTTTTTCCTTCTCACTTAAGGATAAGGCCTTGGCTTGGTATCAATCCATTCCACTAGGACGTGTGAGTACTTGAGAGGAGATGACAACCGAGTTCTTGGCAAAGTTCTTCCCACCTTCCAAGACAACAAAGCTAAGAGGGAAGATCAATGCCTTCGTGATGAAGGATAGAGAGAGCCTATTTAAATCTTGGGAGAGGTTCAAAGACCTCCTCCTAGATTGTCCACACCATGGGATACCGAAGATAGAGCTATTGGAGATTTATTTCAAGGGGCTTGATGAGGATATTCAATTCAAGCTCTAATCATTTTCCGGAGGAACATTCATGGAGAAGAATATGGATGAGGCTTGGGAGTTTGTAGAGAAGCAAGCCTTGGTGATAGAGAAGTACTCCTATAGGAAGAGTGGTGGGAGGAAACCGGGAGCATATGAAGTGAGTGAAGTCACCATGAGCAACTTCAAGCTCAATGCAATCAACAATGAGCTTAAGCCCTTGAGGGAGTTGTGTGCCACAACCTTCAAGGGTCAAGGAAGTCCTCAAGTGCAAGTGCAAGCCAATTTGGCTTCCAAAGAGGAGGATATTAACTACATGGGAAGGGGTAACTACAACAATCATCAAGGCCCTAGGAACTTCAACAACAACAGCCGGCAATACAACAATTACCGGCCTAATCACAACCATCCCGGGTTCTCCTATTCTAACCCGGATGGAGCCTTGAACCCTCCCGCTTCCACAAGCGCATCACCACTACCTAAGGCTTCACAAGAGCCTCTACCCGGTTTTGCTCAACCTCCAAAAGATAGAACCGAGATGATGTTTGAACAATTGCTTGGAAGGTTGAGTGGACTTGAGAGCACGGTGACATTCATTTCCAAGACTCAAAAGGTGCTAAAAGCACAAGTGTTCCAAAAGGTGGGTGAAGCACACAGGGATCCAGGAAAGCTTCCTGGAAGGACCGAGGATAATCCAAGAGGCCCAGTGTTGGCCATTACCACAAGGAGTGGGCTGGGCATGAAAGATTCTTCACCAAGGGAGAATGACAAGGGAAAGCAAGTAGTAGTGGAAGAAGAACCATTGCAAGAAGGAGGCAAGAGCAAAGATAATGAGCCAACATATGCGGCACCTCCTCCACACAAGCCACCACTACCATTCCCGCAATCACGAGCAAGATCTCGTTTGGATAAACATTTCGGTAAATTCCTTGAACTCATGCCTAAATTGTATATTAACATTCCGTTCATGAATGTAATTCTAGGTATGCCGGCATATGGAAATTTTTTGAAGGAGATACTCTCCAACAAGAGGAAGTTGGAGGAGTATGGAGAAGTGAGAATGACAAAGAGATCTTCCGAGTTGATACAAACCATGAGGGAGGATATGCCTCCTAAGCTGAGAGATCCGGGATCTTTTTGTGTGCCAATTGGAGTAGGAGAAGTTCAATATGAAGCCCTATGTGACCTTGGAGCAAGTGTAAGCATTATTCCGCTTGAACTTTGCAATAAGGTTGGGCTAGGAGAACCGAAGCCGGTCAAGATGACCCTCTATATGGCGGACCGATCCATCACACACCCTGTGGGAATCCTTGAGGACATACAGGTTCAGCTTGGGAAGTTTTATATGCCAATCGATTTCGTTGTTTTGGACATCTCGGCGGACTACCCGGTTCCCATCATTTTAGGGAGGCCATTCTTAGCCAATTCGGATGCTTAGTGGATTGCAAAAATGGGATCCTTTCCTTCAACATAGGAGAGGAGAATATCAAGTTCAAGCTGTCCATAATGATGAAGGGGCCAACCCTTGGTGAAGATGTCTTTAACATTGTTGAGGAAGAGGAGTCTAGAGGAGTTGTGAGCTCAATCTTGATCAAGGATCCACTTGAGAAGGTTCTTCGCATGAGCATCATGGAGGAAGGAGTTGAGGAAGATTGCAATGAAGAAATCCAAGCTTTGGATGCATTAGAAAAGGAGACAAGTGCTGAAATTGAAGTGCACGAAGGAGTGCTGAAATACAGAGAAAACCACGGTCAGAGGGCCAAAACCACGCCCGTGGTTTCAACTGTGGAACGCTCTGTAATGTCCAAATGTTCCAGCTTTTCCAATTCCATGCCCGTGGTTGTGTCAGAGGTCGTGGTTTTGCCCGTGGTTTCTCGAGAATGTCCCTTAGTTGTTGATCAAGCTTCAAGGAGTCTTGGAGAGTCTTCAATGGCTTTGGATTCATCTAATGTGGAGCTATATGGATTACATCCAACCGATAAAGGTCCTCCTAAACTTGATCTCAAACCTATCCCTTCTCATTTAAAGTATGCTTTCCTTGGTTCAAATTCTACTCATCCCGTGATTGTGAATGCATCTTTGAATGATGATGAGCTTGATAGATTGTTGAATGAATTGAAATTGCATAGGAGAGCTATTGGATACACCATTGATGACTTAGTTGGCATTAAACCTTCCTTGTGCATGCATAAAATCTTGATGGAAGACAACCATAAACCTTCTATTGAACCTCAAAGAAGATTGAACCCTATTATGAAAGAGGTAGTCAAGAAAGAGATCTTAAAATTGCTAGATGCGGGAATCATTTTCCCGATTTCGGATACTAAATGGGTTAGTCCCGTACATGTTGTTCCTAAGAAGGGTGGTACGACCGTAGGAACTAATGAGAACAATGAACTAATCCCAACTAGGACGGTTACGGGGTGGAGAATGTGTATTGACTATAGGAAACTTAATATGGCCTCTAGGAAAGATCACTTCCCTCTTCCCTTTATTGACCAAATGCTAGAAAGGTTGGCTCAACATTCACATTTTTGTTACCTAGATGGCTATAGTGGGTTCTTTCAAATCCCTATTCACCCGGATGACCAAGAGAAAACAACATTTACTTGTCATTGGCGAACATTTGCATATAGAAGGATGCCATTTGGGTTGTGTAATGCACCCGCCACCTTTCAAAGGTGTATGATGACTATTTTTTCTGAATATATTGAGAATATTATGGAAGTGTTTATGGATGATTTCTTGGTGTATGGCTCTTCATTTGATAATTGCTTAGCTAATCTATCTTTGGTGTTGAAGAGATGTGAGGAAACTAATCTTGTGTTGAATTGGGAGAAATGCCACTTCATGGTGAGTGAAGGCATAGTGTTGGGACACTTGGTATCCCACCGTGGCATTGAGGTTGATAGAGCAAAAATAGAAACAATAGAGAAGTTTCCACCACCTACCTCGGTGAAAGGGGTAAGGAGTTTCTTAGGGCATGCCGGTTTTTACCGGAGGTTTATAAAAGATTTCTCTAAAATTTCTAAGCCTCTCACTAACCTACTAATGAAGTATGTTGAGTTTGTTTTCTCCAAGGATTGCCTTGAAGCATTTTGTAGGTTGAAGGATGCTTTGATCTCCGCCCCCTATCATGCAACCTCCGGATTGGAGCTTACCGTTTGAAATAATGTGTGATGCAAGTGATGTGGCCGTTGGGGCTGTTTTAGGATAATAGAAATATGGGCTTACACATGCTATCTAATATGCTAGCAAGACACTAGATGATGCCCAACTCAACTATGCCACAACCGAGAAGGAGTTGCTAACGGTAGTTTATGCCTTTAAGAAGTTCCGGTCATATCTTGTTGGAGCAAAGGTTATTATGTACACGGATCATGCTGCGATCCGTTATCTCCTCACAAAGAAAGATGCCAAGCCTCGCCTCATTCGGTGGATCCTTCTCCTCTAATAATTTGACTTGGAGATTCGGGACAAGAAGGGCTCCAAAAATTCAGTAGCGGACCATATTAGTAGGCTGCCACCATTGGAGATTGAAAGAGATGACATCCCGATTGATGACTCATTCCGGGATGAGCAATTGCAAATGATGGATGAGTGATTACTTCAAGTGTCTAGAGGGAGTGATCCATGGTATGCGGATATAGTGAACTACCTTGTGTGTGAAGAGGTGCCACCTGGTTTGTCATATGCCCAAAGGAAAAAAGTTTTTCAAAGATGTGAGGCATTACTATTGGTGCGAGCCTCTCTTGTTCAAGAGAGGACCGGATGAAGTCTTTAGGAGGTGCATTCCGAAGGACAAAGTGCAGAGTGTGATCCGTCATTGCCACTCCTTGTCATATGGAGGCCATGCTAGCTCACACAAAACGTGTGCAAAGGTATTGCAATCCAGTTTTTATTGGCCTAACTTGTTTAAGGATGTGCAGAACTTTTGTAGTGGCTTGTGACGCTTGCCAAAGGACGGGAAACATCTCAAGAAGGAATGAGATGCCCTTGAACAACATACAAGAGGTTGAGATATTTGATGTTTGGGGTGTGGACTTTATGGGGCATTCCCCTCTTCATGTGGCAACCTCTACATTCTATTGGCGGTAGATTATATGTCGAGATGGGTGAAAGCAATCGCCTCTCCCACAAATGATGCCAAAGTAGTGGTGCGGTTCTTCAACCGAGTCATCTTCCCTAGGTTTGGAACACCAAGAGTGATCATAAGTGATGGAGGGAAGCATTTCACCAATAGGAACTTTGGGACACTTTTAGCTAAGTATGGGGTGACTCATAAGGTGACAACACCTTACCATCCCCAAACTAGTGGCCAAGTGGAAATCTCCAACCGGGAGATAAAAGGAATACTTGAGAAGACGGTTTCTAGGACAAGAAAAGATTGGGCCATGAAGCTTGATGATGCTTTGTGGGCATATAGAACCGCCTTCAAGACACCAATTGGAACCACTCCCTACAAGCTAGTTTGTTGGAAGTCCTACCACCTTCCGGTGGAGATGGAGCATAGGGCATATTGGGCCATAAGGTGGCTGAATTTCGACCTCAAGGAAGCCGGTGAGAAGAGGTTGCTAGACATTAATGCTCTTGAGGAGATCTGGTTGGATGCTTATGAAAATGCCCGGATTTACAAGGAAAGGGCCAAGCGTTGGCATGACAAATGTCTAATCCCAAAGGAGTTGAGTGAAGGTGACTTAGTCCTTCTCTTCAATTCAAGGCTGCGGCTCTTCCCCGGAAAGATAAAGTCAAGATGGACGGGTCCTTATGTGGTGAGGAAGGTCTTCCCCCATGGAGCGGTTGAGATAGGTGGGGAGCATTGTGGAGATTTTAAGGTGAATGGGCACCGTTTGAAGAAGTATATCCCGTAAGCTCCGGTGGATATGATTGCCCCACTTCACCTTGAGTGAAACGCTACCGAATTTGGTCAAGGTAATGACCTTAAGGAAGCGCTTAATGGGAGGCAACCCATTGGTACATATCTTTCCCTTTTCGTTTTTTTTGTTTTTGTTTTTGATTTTTGCTTTTGTTTTTGTTTTGGTGTGTTTGTGTGTGTTTGGTGTTTGTGTGCTAGAGTCTAGGTAACATGGAAGTCTTGCAAGGCATGAGGGTGATGATGATAAACCCGCATCAAACGTGGGTGGAGCGGACGTGGGACTTGGACGGCTTGCGGTGCTTAGCGCGGGTCCCGACGCCATAATGAACATCAAGAGCTCTCTACCACCTTTGATTGATCATCCACCATCACTTCACATGAGTGAACCAAAATACCGAAACACCACTTTTACATTGTGAGGACTCTCTTTCACTTCTTTATTTAATTTGCACATTGGGGACAATGTGTTTTTAAGTATGGGGTGGGATTTTCATAATCATTTGCATAATTGCATCTAGGGTAGTTTAATATTATTGTCACTTGTTTTATTAGTTCTTGCATTGTACATATTTATCTCAAAAATTCAAAAAATCAGAAAATTTTAAAATTTTTTTTATGCTTCTTAGTTTGGATATGACCCTTATGATGAGATTGTTTTGTGAATTGGCTATGGATGGCCTTGTGTGTCGAAGGGATTTATGCATATGTGGACTTGAAATACTTCTCTTGAATCCTATGCATGATTTGTGATTGTGATGCTTGTCTTGATTGGATTGATAATTGATGGTCGAAATTACATGCTAGTTTTTGTACATCATCTAGGAATGATTGAGGCAATTCATCTCTCTTCTTCTCATCTTGATCATGTTATTTGAGCACCTCACTTGATATGAAATTTGACCTCTTTTGACCCATCCGGGAATAGGAGCATGCTAGTGTGTGAAAAGCAAGTGTGGGGGTGAAGTTGTTGATAAATGAATGTTGTGAATGAAGTGCTGAATTTGTTGTGAAAAGTGTAGAAAAAAAATATAGGTTTGGGGACTTTGGTTTTGATGACGAGTAACTCGGCACCATTCACATAATCGGGTGTTTGTGCCTTGCCAAAGTCGGATAAACCGAATGTCGTAATGAGCCTTGGTATGTGTGCCCGGTGTGAGGCACCTCGGAAAAATACCGAGGTCCACTAATCACCAAGGTTTCGGCTTTTGTACAACAATGCCATTGTCTCAAAAATAAGTGAAAGAAAATGAAAAAGAAAAAAAAAGAAAAGAAAAGAGAGAAAAGAAGAAAAAAAAACACTTTGGTGGATGAAGTATAAATGTGAAGTTGTGGTTGTTTAGTTCCTTTCCCGGATTAGCATCACATGACCTAAAAAAGTTCCCACCTATAACAACGTTTCTTGGCCTCTTCTTTCCTAAGTCTTTTTGACCTATTTGCATATGTGTATGACTTAGTGATCTAGATTGGATATTCTCATGATCATCTTGACTTCTTCATTTTCACCTTTCATGCATGCTTTCGAGTTAAGTATGATTCTCTTTCCATGCCTTCATTCATTTAATACATGATTGCTTGTCCATTGCCATGAAACATGACTATGAAGGTGATCCAGTTTTAGAAGCACAATTCCAAAAATATTTTCTGTTTTTCTGCATTCATAAATCATGTCATCTCGTAGCCTATAGTTGGACCTTGCTCGGGGACGAGCAAGTGCTAAGTATGGGGTGTTATGATGACGTGATTTATGACGTTAGTTTAGGCATTCATTTAGATAGTTTTTCCCGTTATTCATGCATGGTTTGGCATTAGTTCATGACGTTTACGATTAATTCATGCATATTATCAAAATAGACGTCTACACGAACTCTTGTCGGTTTTGTAGGTATTTTGGGGATCTTTTGGAGCTTAATCGATACATTCGAGGATCATTCCTCGTGATGGCACACTTCCGGACTCATTAAGGAGCAAATTAGGAGCAAAGGAGAACACATAGGACCTTGTTGGTGCATGCCTTGCACCAACTCATGGTTTAATGATCTAAAGGGAGTTATTCATGCAAAACCATGGCCCAGAGGCCAGAACCACGCCAGTGGTTTTGGCCGTGGTTTTCTCTGGACAGCTGTGACAATTGCCCCATGATCTCCTTGCCCGACCCTTACTCTTGGTGGAGAATATAAGTGGTCCTGCAGGCTGTTGCTAGGGGATCCTTCCACACTCTCTCACACACACCTCATTCCATTGGCGGATGGACTTGGAGAAGAAGAAAACACTCTCATTTTGGAGGAAGAACAACACACCAAGATAGAGATTTAGAGTGAAGTTTTTGAGTGACTTTTGTTGAGAACAATTGAAAGCATTGTAAGGAACGTTTTGGAGCTGTGTTTGAAGGGTTGTAAGTCTTGTTTCATCTTATATTAAGCTAAAACTACTTGTTTCTTTTCATTTTCCTTTCATTCACTTGCTATGGAAGCCATGAATATTTGCTTGTTAAGTTTGAATCTTAAAATGCATGTTATTGGCTAAATCGTTGTGATTCTAGGGTGATGAAATGATGGTTATGGCTTGGAATATGATAGAATAGACTTGAATGTACATTTGGATGACTTGCTTGCTCGAAACCTAACTCCCGATAGAAATCACGGTCAATTCCTCAAGAACCACGGTCGTGGTTTAGTATGAACATCCCGTAATTTTCTCTGTTGTGCTTGTATTGATCAATCTGAATTTTAGGAAGTTAGATTGTTGAAATCCTAGTGTTTGTTAAGCATAATCTAGCCTAGGGTGACCTAATGCTAGCAAGCTAAATGTGGGAAGAGACTTACCCGGTAATTCCCGACCTTAGGTACCAATGATGATGAACCATAAGTAGTAGTGAGCTTCACAAGCCGCTATTGGACTGAGCGTGCTAGGATTGGTACTTAGGACTTGCCTTCCCGAGACTTACCCGGTAAGGAGAGGTTTGATCCTTAGGTAATAATCCGGTATTTGTAGAATACCCAACTTAGGTTCCTAGAGACCTACCCGGTGATAGGACCTTAGGGTCGGGATTAGTGGACCATGAGACCTACCCGGTGATTGATCCCATTTGAGAAACACCCTTTCCCAACATACCGTAGCTTATCCAAGGTTGATTAGAAGCTTGAGTCCAATGCCATAACCGGAAGTCCTAACCCCTAGAATCCGCTTTTCTCTCTTTGATCACATTTCTCGTTCTTGAGTTATTAGTTTGATTTATAATATTGCATGATTTGTAATCTTGCTTGATCACCACAAAAACCAAACTGATAGCATGAATTATAGTCTATATTTTGGGACCTGTTTAGACGTTTTATCTTCAATAATCTGCATGTTTGGATGTATATTATGTGATTATATTGTCGTTTCATCTACCTTTACGGGAATTGAGGTCTACACCAAGTTTCGTTGTAATCGTAGGTAAAATGGCACGTTTTGCATCAAAATGGAGCTAAAGGAGCTAAGGAGTCATTGGAGCTACATTCATGAGCTTAAGGAAGGATCCAAGAAACATGAAATTGGATTAAAGATTTACTTTGGACCAGATTTGAGAGATTTCACATTCAGTTTAGAGCCACCTCGGTTCCGAGGTGATCCAGATTTATAACCCACAAACTAGTGGACAGGTCGAGATTTCAAATAGAGAAATTAAAGCGATATTGGAGAAGACCGTCTCTAGGACAAGGAAGGATTGGTCCATGAAGCTAGATGACGCTCTTTGGGCTTACAGGACCGCATTCAAGACTCCCATTGGTACCACCCCTTATAATTTGGTATATGGGAAGTCTTGTCATTTGCCCGTTGAGTTAGAACACAAGGCGTATTGGGCGATCAAATGGTTGAATTTCGACATCAAGGAAGCCGGTGAGAAGCGGCTATTGGATATCAATGAGCTGGAGGAGCTGCGTTTGAACACTTATGAGAATGTCAAGATCTATAAAGAGAGGACAAAGAAATGGCATGACAAGCGTATCATTCCTAAGGAGCTTAAAGAAGGAGACTTAGTTCTACTCTTCAACTCACGCCTCTGCCTCTTTCCAGGTAAATTGAAATCTAGATGGACCGGACCTTATGTTGTGAAACATGTTTTCCCTTATGGTGCAGTTGAGATTTAGGGAGAAACAAGTGGAAACTTCAAGGTCAATGGTCATAGACTTAAGAAATACAAACCGGAAGTTCCGGTTGAGGAGGTTGCACCAATATACCTTGTTTAAGGATGCCGTACGGTCCAGCTAGCGACCTTAAATCAAGCGCTTCTTAGGAGGCAACCCAAGGTATTGCTTTCTTTTCCCTTTTTCTAGTCTAGCTTATATAGTTTGCTTTTGCTTTGCTTTGCTTTGTTTTTGGCTTCCTAGATAGACAATAGGTGACATCTAAGGAAGGAATACAACCCAGGAGCAACACTGGATGGACAAAAGTTCGAGAATTTTAGAAGACGGAGCTTGAGCAACCGAGGCGACTAGGGTTACTGAAGACCCACCTCGGTCCGTACACCTCGTTCCAGTCGAGACCATCTCGACCGAGGTGACAGCAGTTCCAGAAAAGGGTATAAAAGGGGGCTGAGATTTTTCTCTCCTCCTTCTACCTCCCTCTCGACCGAAACGCAATCTTCGCCTCGCTTCTTCGATTTTCACCCGTTTTCGATGATTCTCGCTTCTAAACTGCAAGGAAAGGGTAGAGGATCGATTTGCAACCATCAATCTACAGCAAAAACGCTCCGAATCGACCATATCTGGGGTAAAATCGAAAAAACCCTAACTCCCTCTTCTTCCACTGATTTCATTCGATTTGGGCTTTGGTTGCCCCTACATTGTGCTGGAAAAGGATTAAGTACCCCATAGGAACCTTTGGTAGTGATATTGGGGGAAAAGAACTGGATTTTTGAGAGAATCGATCGCACAGCACTTCGCCTCGATCCAGTTGGCCTGTGCCTCGGCCGAGGTGTTCTTGAGATTTGTCAGAGCAACCGAGGTGACCTGACAGTGATAGACAGAGATGAGTTCTGACAGGCAGTTAGTTCTGAGAGACAAATCTTCTCCTTCCCCTTCTTCTTCTTCACGCCGCTCTAGACCGGTGATTCACGAGCGTCACTAGGTAGACTATGACCGCATAACGGCACGTCCAGTGGTTGCACCACGATTTCTGGACATTTCCGCTTTTGATTGCCTCTATGTAGATGAGGACTTGAGGCGGATGATATCTACGGTGGGGCTGGAGCAGTTTACTGAGATTAGAGCTCCAGCCTATCTTGAGCCGACACTGGAGTTTGTTAGCTCCGTCACTTACTTGCCCACCGAGCGCGCCATCAAGTACCGGTTGATGAACCGGAACTATCTAGTTCCTATGGACCACTGGAGGGACATTTTCGGTTTCCCGGCCCCACTGTTGCTGATTTTCCTTCTCGAGCCGTATCTCAAGAGTTCTGGGGCCAAACAGCTCATGTAGTTGAGCACGCTGACAGGTGGAGGCCTAGTGATTCTAGGGAGCGGATCATCTTCCACTTGACTTTCAGACTTGGTTACAGGATCTTTAGCGAGACTCTTCTGGCGCGTACTGAGATGCCCCAGAAGATCAGACAAGGTGAGCTGTTGAGTCTGTACTGCATGGTGACCGGAGGAGTTCCGGATTTTGGAGTTATGCTAGCGGAGGATCTCCATAGGATCAAGGCGAAGGCGAATGGGGATATCTGCTGCGGAGGGATAGTGACTCACATAGCGAGTTACATGGATCTAGACTTGAGTGCATGCACTATGGTGGCGGCTACTAAGCCGCTCGGGCTTCAGGAGATGATCACTCGGAGGATACTGGTTCCTCGCGGACTTACTACGCCATATGTGGCGATGCCTTGGGAGTAGAGTGCACCCCAGGGTATTAGGTGGTCAGCTCAGTTCTCTGTTTATGACCCACACTACTGGCAGACCGCATGGATTATGCTTATGGAGGATGCGAGAGATGCAGCAACTCAGAGACAAGATGAGAAGGATGAGGCTGAGGAGCAGGAGGATGATGATGAGGATGGCGGTGTTGCCATGAACACAAGCATAGATACAGCTGAGACTAGTGTACCGGTCATCGATCTGGACGACGACGAGACTGAGGAGGAGCCAACTGCAACACCAGCACGTCATGCTAGGCGTAGGGTACGCAGGTAGAGGGATCCAGTTGCTCACCGTCGGATCGATGATCTGACGGATCAGATGATAGATTCCTACGTTGCCTTGTCCTTGGATATTAGAGAGATGCAGGAGAGACTACACTACCAGCACACGATGGCTGAGATTTAGTTTCAGCATGTCATGGGCTACCCATTCGACCCATCTCAATACCCGTACGTGCCACCACCACCACTGGATCGGGATTATTGAGAGCTTGCAGGATTTTCTTTATTTATTTATTATGTAGCTCAGCTTTATTCGGTGAGTATTCTTTTTTCTTAGACTTATTTGACCCATTGGGACAATGTGTCCCAAGTATGGGGTATTTGGATGTATTTATATGACTTATGTGGATGTATGACTTGACTCTTGATGATATCTACTGTTTTATTTTGTTCTATGTGTTTATTTGAGATTACATGCATGCATACAGGTTATTTGATTGAGAAAAACGTCAAAAACTAGTTTGAAAAAGTTTTTTTTGACCTCGACCGATGTGACTCTGACCAATCGAGGTGTAGTACCTCGGTTGACTTAGAACATCTCAACCGAGGTGGTTTGACTGGAACAGTTTTCAAAACAATTTTTTGTGCTTCTTATCTGGATATGACCTTAGTGATGATTTTGTTTGCTGACTGGTTTTGAAATCTTTATATGTTTGAAAGGTTTTATGATATGTTTAAGTTGCTAAGTGCTTGTTTGAAATTTTGGCATGTTTAATACATTGTTTTTATCAAAATTATGTTGAATTTGAAGGTTGACACCACATGATGAGTTCTCTCACTTTCTTCCTGGGAAGACCAAGTCAATTCATTCTCTTCTCTTCTGCTTCTTGATCATGCTTAGCCCCTCATATACATAATTGCCTCCCTTTACCTATCCGGGAATTTGGAAGCAAGCAAAAGCGAAAAGCAAGTGAAAGAAAAGTTGAGATGATGGCTGAAAGTTAGAAAGAAACAATTAGGTTTGGGGAAGTCGACCATGATGATGAGTAACTCGGCACCATTCACATAGCCGGGTGTTTGTGTCTTGCCAAAGTCGGATTGAGCGATATTCCTAACGGGTCATGGTATGTGCATCAAGGGTTTGAGACATCTCGAGAAATTGGTGATTGCTGATTTCCTAGGCTTCGGTTATTGTGCACCCCTGTCCATGCATCCCAAAAAGTAAAGTAAAAAGTAAATAAGCAAAGCTTATTGGTGGAACATGTTGAAGTACAAAGCAAGTGAAGTAAAGATCCTTTTCCCGGATTCTAGCATCACATTCCCTATATACATCCCACCCTCACACGTTTCTTTGACCTTTCTTTTGGAAGCCCTTGAGACCTCGAGCTTGTTGATTGACTTAGTGGTTTAAACTGGATTATACATAATTAATTTCGATGATTATGATTTATTATGCATTCTATGATTTTATGCAAAGATGAACAACTTTCTTATATTTATAAAATGTTTTGAGCATGTTTTGATTTTAAATTCCATGAAGCATTCTCTTAGGGTGATCTATGATTGTAGCACACCATTAAAATATTTTGAAATACTTTTTCATTAATCTTTATGACTTATAATCCATTCTATCTTATATTTTAGATTTGGAACTTGCTTAGGGACAAGCAAGGGCTAAGTATGGGGTATTTTGATAGCATGAATTATAGTCTATAGTTTGGGACCTGTTTAGACGTTTTATCCTCAATAATCTGCATGTTTGGATGTATATTATGTGATTATATTGTCGTTTCATCTACCTTTGCGGGAATCGAGGTCTACACCAAGTTTCGTTGTAATCGTAGGTAAAATGGCACGTTTTGCATCAAAATTGAGCAAAAAGGAGCTAAGGAGTCATTGGAGCTACATTCAGGAGCTTAAGGAAGAATCCAGGAAGCATGGAATTGGATTAAAGATTTACTTTAGACCAAATTTAAGAGATTTCACATTCAGTTTAGAGCCACCTCGGTCAGCTACAGTACCATCTCGACCGAGGTGATCCAGAGGATCTTATATTTTTAGTTTTGGAAAGAGGATCTTATATTTTTAGGTTGAGATCTTTTATTCTTGGCTGAGATCTTTTAGTTTTGGAAAGAGGATCTTATATTTTTAGGTTGGATTTCTGGAAGGAAGAAAATAATTCAGCTGATATATTTTACCTATTTTATGGGAAAATTTCTTTCTAAGATCTTTTATCTTTGGGAGGTAATTTTCCTATAAAAAGGGTTGGATTTTCCACAAATCGGAAGAGTGCTTACGGCTGGAAAACATCCGCTACAGTTGGGAGATTTGAAGAACCTTTTTGAAGGTTGAAGGAAGATTGAAGGAAGTTGATAGCTTTTATAGCTTTTGTGAAGGGTTTTGTAAGATTCTCTTAGATTCCCTTCTTGTTGATTGTCTTATTGGATTTTGATCCAAGGAATGCTTGTTTGTTTGATAATTGATTTAGTTATTGAAGCCTTGTTCTTAAGGTTTTTGTGTTCAATTATTCACTTTCTTCCCTTATATTTGATTATTGCTTTCATGATGATGATTGGCTAATTTCTTTGTGTGATTCTAGGGTGATTGGCTGAAGGTTGTGGAAAAAACAATGATAGAATAATCTTAAATTCCAGTAGGACCCTGAAAGCTCGAGTCTTTATCCTTAACCCTAGAACATCTCGCTCAGTCGATGAACATCTCGGCCAGGGTGGGATTCGTCTGACCGAGGTGACTTATCTGATCCGAAATTGAGAGCTAAGTGTTAGAGTTTGCCAAATCCTATTCTTATTACACCTTTCCTGGTTCAATGCAAGCTTAGGATGAGACTTACCCGGTAATTCCTTTGTTTGTTTACCCAAGATCATAAGTGTAGGTAATAAAGGTTTATCCTTTATTGGGGTTTGTGTGTGCTTTCATTCCATCTTTGTGAGTTAGCCTGAGACTTACCCGGTAAAGGTTGATTCTATTCCCTTAGTTGGAGTGTTAGTTCGAGGTTATAGTTCTTTTCCTTAATTCCTTGAGACTTACCCGGTAATAGGAGTTACGGTTTGGGATTAGTGAGTTCTGAGACATACCCGGTGATCTATTCCACTTTAGTAACACTTTCCCTTTGCAAAAATCTCAGCTTTGTTCGCTTTATCTTTAGATCTTGAGTTGGAACCACAACTAGATGCTTTAATCCCTAGAATTGCATATTTCCTTAATTGACTTTTTATCATCTTTGATTGCTTTAATCGCTTTTGTGGTTAGTAATTACATAGACAACCTACACTTGCTTTGTTTAACTAAGTCCCTGAGATCGACACCCTGGAATTTCTTGCTTTTTACTACGATTGACCCGTACACTGCGGGTTCGCATCCTTCTTTTAAGCTTAAGTCTTGGGTTATAAATTTAAAGCTTGCACACACCGTTTGGAGCGAACAAGTTTTTGGCGCTGTTGCCGGGGACTTGGTCTAGACCGAGCCGGTTGCGGTGATCTTTCGGGGCGTTTGCCCTTGTTTTTACTAACCACTCTACTTGAGTGACTTTCGCAGGTTCTTTTTCTTAGGTTTATGCGAAGAACCCGCGCTGGGAAGGAAATTGTTCCTTACGATCCCGAACCAGAAAAGACATACAAAAGACGCTTGAAAGAAGCAAAGATGGCCAATCAGGATAATCGCGATCTTGAGGCCGAATTGAAGGAGGCGTTGGAACAACTACGCCTCAGCAAAGAAGAGCTGAGACTGGAATGGGAAGAAACTCGCACACGGACTGAAGCGATCGAAGCAGAAATGACAACTTTATGAGACCAGTATCTACCTCGACCGAACCCAGATCCTCGGCCGAGGCAAGACCCTGTTCCAGATCCTCGACCGAGGCAAAATCCAGTACCTGCTACCCCGGCCGAGATACTTCCACCTCGGATGCTAGTCCGAGATGCTCTTTTTGCAGGTATTCCACAGACCCTAGGGCAAAGGATGGACCCCAATCAGCAACTGAGGCGTCCAGGAGTCAACCTAGGTGATCCAACGGACCATGATTATGAGCTTCGACCGCAAGTTCTTTCCATGATTCGCCAATGCCAGTTTGGAGGGCTAGAGAGGGAATCTCCGCATCAAAATCTACAAAACTATGAGATCTTGATGGAGACCTTGAGACCTTCAAGAATAGAAAACAACAACTACAAGCTAAGGCCTTTCTACTTCTCTTTGAAAGATAGAGCGCTTACTTGGTATCAATCTCTTCCTCCAGGAAAAATCAATACTTGGGAGAAGATGACGACTGAGTTCTTAACTAAATTCTTTCCCCCCTCTAAAACCGCTGAAATGAGAGGGAAGATTAATGCATTCATAATGAAGGACAAGGAGAGCTTGTCCAAGTCATGGGAGAGATTTAATAACATTCTTTTGGATTGCCCACATCATGGGATTCCAAAGATAGAGTTGTTGGAGATATACTTCAAGGGACTGGACGGAAACAACCCAGTTCAACCTTCAACTACTATCCGCCGGCACGTTCATGGACATGCCGATTGACGAAGCTTGGGAGTTCATAGAGAAGCAAGCTTTACACATGGAGAAATACTCCCACCAAGGAGCTGAAGGTGGAGTTAAAAGAGTCAACTTTCAAGAAGCTCCACCTAATAATGATCAACTCACTTCTTTGAAGAATGATGTGAAACAATTGAAGGAACTCTTAGTTGCTCAAACCAAGAAGGAAGATCAAGGCTCGAGGAACAACAATGGATACCGGAACAACAACGGTTCCCGGAACAACAACTACAACAACAATAGAGGATCCAACAACAATAATTGGAGGGCAAACAACCAAAATTCGGGTAACCCTTACTCTAACTCCAATTCGAATGACTCCTCTAATCCTTTCCTCTCTTCTTCTTCTTCTTCTTCTTCTTCTTCTTCTACTCCATTGAAGAGCCAGGAGCAAGGATCGAGTTTGTCCCAGCCGGAAAAGAAAGATGCGGTGCTGGAGGCCATCTTGATCAAGCTTAACTCTATGAAGACATCCATGACTTCATTTTCGAAGGCACAAAAAACCTTAGAACAACAATTCTTTAACAAGGCGAATGAAGCGCCAAGAGATCCAGGGAAGCTTCCAGCAAGGACGGAAAGCAACCCTAAGGGACAGATTATGGCAATAACGACGAGGAGTGGACTGAAGACTGCAGATCCAGTGCCTCGGTCGATGCTAGTACAGACAAAGACCACCTCGGTCCAGGTGCAGTCAAAGAACACTTCGGCCGAGATGCCAACCGAGGTGGAGCCACAGAGAGCGGAGGAGAAAACTGAAGTTTATGTTCCACCTCCTGCATATAAGCCACCACTTCCATTCCCCCAGTCAAGGGCCAGAGCACATCTAGACAAGCCCTTTGGTAAGTTCCTTGACTTGATGAATAAACTACACATTAATATCCCTTTCCTTGATGCTATTCTAGGGATGCCCACCTATGGGATGTTCTTGAAAGAAATTCTATCAAGGAAGAGGAAGTTGGAAGACTTTGGTGAAGTAAGGATGACATCTAAATCCTCGGAGCTCATTCAAATCATGAAGGAGAAGATGCCACCCAAGTTGAGAGATCTCGGCTCATTTTGCATTCCTATTTAAGTTGGGGATGTCACTTGTGAAGCCTTGTGTAATCTAGGAGCCAGCGTGAGCATCATCCCGTTGGAGCTATGTGTTAAGATCGGACTTGGAGAGCCCAAGCCGGTGAAGATACAGCTATACACGGCGGACCGCTCCATTACCCATCCCGTGGGCATTTTGGAGGACGTTCCGGTTAAGTTAGGTAACTTCTATTTACCTATAAACTTTGTTGTGCTTGACATTCCCGCAGATTATCCCGTTCCTATCATTCTCGGGAGGCCATTTCTAGCAACTTCGGGTTAAAATGTGGATTGTAAGAACGCCAAGTTAAAATTCAACATTGGCGGAGATGAAGTGGAGTTTGCATTGCTTGCGGCAATGAAGGGAGAGCAGCTAGGAGATGATATCTTCAACATCTATGATGAAGAAGAATCAAGAGAATTGGTGAGCTTTATCCTTATTAAAGATCCGCTTGAGAAAGTTATTAGTTTTAGCTTAATGGAGGAAGGTATAGATGCTTCTGTGATGCAGATATACGGAGCTTAAAGGCGCTGGAAGAATATCCAGGAGCTAAGATTGAAAAGCTAATCCAGGAGAAGAAGATCTCCAGTTTCGGTCCCAGTTGCAGTACCTCGACCGAGGCACCTTCTGGATCAAGCGAGGTGTTCTTAGCTGAAGAACATCTCGGTCACCCTCTCTGTACCTCGACCAAGGTCGAAAGCGAGATGATGTCAACTGAGACTTTTGAGAATAACAAACTTCTTACTCCCTTTTCTGACATTCATCCTCAGTTGGTGGAGTACTCCCTCCACCAAATTTCTGATAATAAAGGACCTTGGTATGCTGACATTGTTAATTATCTTGTTTGCCAGGAAATACCACCCGGATTGACGTACGCTCAAAGGAAGAAATTCTTCAAGGATGTACGTCATTACTACTGGGATGAACCGCTGCTATTCAAGAGAGGTCCGGATGGGATGCTTTGAAGATGCATTCCGAAAGATGAAGTTAATAGTGTCATACGGCATTGTCACTCACTTCCTTGTGGAGGGCATGCTAGCGCCAACAAGACATGCGCTAAGGTATTAAGTTCCGGTTTCTTTTGACCTACATTATTTAAGGATGTGCAAACGTTTGTTGTCTCTTGTGATGCATGCCAAAGAACAGGGAACTTATCTTGAAGGAATGAGATGCCACTCAATAACATACAGGAGGTTGAGATCTTTGATGTATGGGGAGTAGATTTCATGGGACCTTTCCCATCATCCGGAGGAAACCTCTACATTCTCCTAGCTCTCGACTACGTCTCTAGATGGGTTGAAGCCATTGCCTCTTCCACTAATGACGCCATGGTGGTTGTGAAGTTCTTTAACAGAACTATCTTTCCACGTTTTGGAACTCCACGCATCATCATCAGCGATGGAGGGACACATTTCATCAACCGGAAGTTCAAGGCACTTCTATCGAAGTATGGGGTAACCCACAAGGTAGCAACCCCTTATCACCCTCAAATAGCGGACAGGTCGAGATCTCAAATAGAGAAATTAATGCGATATTGGAGAAGACCGTCTCTAGGACAAGGAAGGATTGGTCCATGAAGCTAGACGACGCTCTTTGGGTTTACAGGACCGCATTCAAGACTCCCATTGGTAGCACCCCTTATAATTTGGTATATGAGAAGTCTTGTCATTTGCCCATTGAGTTAGAACACAAGGCGTATTGGGCGATCAAATGGTTGAATTTTGACATCAAAGAAGCCGGTGAGAAGCGGCTATTGGATATCAATGAGCTGGAGGAGCTGCGTTTGAACGCTTATGAGAATGCCAAGATCTATAAAGAGAGGACGAAGAAATGGCATGACAAGCGTATCATTCCTAAGGAGCTTAAAGAAGGATACTTAGTTCTACTATTCAACTCCCGCCTCCGCCTCTTTCCAAGTAAGTTGAAATCTAGATGGACAGGAACTTACGTTGTGAAACATGTTTTCCCTTATGGTGCAGTTGAGATTTGGGGAGAAACAAGTGGAAACTTCAAGGTCAATGGGCATAGACTTAAGAAATACAAACCGGAAGTTCCGGTTAAGGAGGTTGCACCAATATACCTTGTTTAAGGATGCCGTACGGTCCAGCTAGCGACCTTAAATCAAGCGCTTCTTGGGAGGCAACCCAAGGTATTGCTTTCTTTTCCCATTTTCTAGTCTAGCTTTAGATAGTTTGCTTTTGCTTTGCTTTGCTTTGTTTTTGGCGTCCTAGACAGACAACAGGTGACATCTAAGGACGGAATACAACCCAGGAGCAACACTGGATGGACAGAAGTTCAAGAATTTGAGAAGACGGAGTTTGACTGAGACACATCTCGGTTGCTGTCACAACACCTCGACCGAGATGATTCTTGAGCTACCGAGGCGACTAGGGTTACTGAAGATCCTCCTCGGTCCGTACACCTCGTTCCAGTCGAGACCATCTCGACCAAGGTGACAGCAGTTCCAGAAAAGGGTATAAAAGGGGGCTGAGATTTCTCTCTCCTCCCTCTACCTCCTTCTCGACCGCGGCGCACATCTTGCCTCGCTTCTTCGATTTTCACCCGTTTTCGACGATTCTCACTTCTAAACTGCAAGGAAAGGGTAGAGGATCGATTTGCAACCATCAATCTGTAGCAAAAACGAACCGAATCGACCAAATCTGGGGTAAATTCGAAAAAACCCTAACTTCCTCTTCTTCCACTAATTTCATTCGATTTGGGCTTTGGTTGCCCTTGCATTTTGCTGAAAAAGGATTAAGTACCCCATAGGAACCTTTGGTAGTGATATTGGGGGAAAAGAACTAGATTTTTGAGAGTAACAATCGCACAGCGCTTCGCCTCGGTCCAGTCAGCTTGTGCCTCGGCCGAGGTGTTCTTGAGATTTGTCAGTCAAACCGAGGTGGTCTGACAGTGTGTGACAAAGATGAGTTCTGACAGACAGTTAGTTCTGAGAGACAAATCTTCTCCTTCTCCTTCTTCTTCTTCACGCCGCTCTATACCGGTGATTCACGAGCGTCACCAGGTCGACTACGACCGCATAGCGGCACGTCCAGTGGTTACACCACGGTTTCTGGACATTTCCGCTTTTAATTGCCCCTATGTGGATGAGGATCTGAGGCGGATGATATCCGCGGTGGGGTTGGAGCAGTTTACTGAGATTAGAGCTCCAGCCTATCTTGAGCCGACACTGGAGTTTGTTAGCTCCGTCACCTACTTGCCCACCGAGCGCGCCATCAAGTACCGGTTGATGAACCGGAACTATTTAGTTCCCATGGACCACTAGAGGGACATTTTCGGTTTCCCAGCCCCCACAGTTGCTGACTTTCCTTCTCAAGCTGTAGCTCGAGAGTTCTGGGGACAGATTGCTAATGTGGTTGAACACGCTGACAGGTGGCGACCTTGAGATTCCAGGGAGTGGATTATATTTCACCTGGCTTTTAGACTTGCTCACAAGATCTTTAGCGAGACTCTTCTAGCGCGTACTGAGACGCCCCAGAAGATTAGACAAAGTGAGCTGCTGAGTCTGTACTGCATGGTGACCGGAGGAGTTCCGGATTTTGGAGTTATGCTAGCAGAGGATTTACACAAGATAAAGGCGAAGGCGAAGGGGGATATCTGCTGCGGAG
This sequence comes from Fagopyrum homotropicum, assembly GCA_033239125.1. NCBI lineage: Eukaryota > Viridiplantae > Streptophyta > Magnoliopsida > Caryophyllales > Polygonaceae > Fagopyrum > Fagopyrum homotropicum. The sequence goes on along the minus strand of BSWB01000003.1, from coordinate 64,195,941 downwards.
GGATAGTGACTCACATAGCGAGTTACATGGATCTTGACTTGAGTGCATGCACTATGGTGGCGGCTGCCAAGCCGCTCGGGCTTCAGGAGATGATCACTTGGAGGATACTGGTTCCTCGCGGACTTACTACACCATATGTGGCGATGCCCTGGGAGCAGACTGCACCCCAAGGTATTAGGTGGTCAGCCCAGTTCTCCGTTTATGACCCGCACTACTAGCAGACCGCATGGATTCCGCTTATTGAGGATGCCAGAGATGTAGTAGCTCCAAGACAGGATGAGGAGGATGATGAGGCTGAGCAGGAGGATGATGATGAGGATGGCGGTGCTGTCATGGATACGGGAACAGATACAGCTGGGACTAGTGCACCGGTCATTGATCTGGACGACGACGAGACTGAGGAGGAGCCAGCTGCAGCACCGGCACGTCCCGCTAGGCGTAGAGCACGCAGGCAGAGGGATCCAGTTGCTCACCGTCGGATCGATGATCTGACGGATCAGATGATAGATTCCTACGCTGCCTTGTCCTTGGATATTAGAGAGATGCAGGAGAGACTACACTACCAACACACGATGGCTGAGATTTAGTTTCAGCATGTCATGGGCTACCCATTCGACCCATCTCAGTACCCGTACGTGCCACCACCACCACCGGATCGGGATTATTGAGAGCTTGCAGGATTTTGTTTATTTATTTATTATGCAACTCAGCTTTATTCGGTGAGTATTTTGTTTTCTTAGACTTATTTGACCCATTGGGACAATGTGTCCCAAGTATGGGGTATTTGGATGTATTATTTGACTTATGTGGATGTATGACTTGACTCTTGATGGATATCTACTGTTTTATTTTGCATTATGTGTTTATCTGAGATTACATGCATGCATACAGGTTATTTGATTGAGAAAAACGTCAAAAACTGGTTTGAGAAGTAAATTTTTTTATGACCTTTACCGATGTGACTCTGACCAGACGAGGTGCAGTACCTCGGTTGACTTAGATCATCTCGACCGAGGTGGCTTAACTGGAATAGTTTTCGAAATGATTTTTGTGCTTCTTATCTGGATATGACCTTAGTGATGATTTTTGTTTGCTGACTGGTTTTGAAATCTTTATATGTTTGAAAGGTTTTATGATATGTTTAAGTTGCTAAATGCTTTGTTTGAAATTTTGGCATGTTTAATACTTTGTTTTTGTCCAAATTATGTTGAATTTGAAGGTTGACACCACATGATGAGTTCTCTCACTTTCTTCCTGAGAAGACCAAGGCAATTCATTCTCTTCTCTTCTTCTTCTTGATCATGCTTAGCCCCTCATATACATAATTGCCTCCCTTTACCTATCTGGGAATTTGAAAGCAAGCAAAAGTGAAAAGCAAGTGAAAGAAAAAGTTGATATGTGGGCTGAAAGTTAGAAAGAAACAAATATGTTTGGGGAAGTCATCCATGATGATGAGTAACTTGGCACCATTCACATAGCCGGGTGTTTGTGTCTTGCCAAAGTCGGATTGAGCGATATTCCTAACGGGTCATGGTATGTGCATCAAGGGTTTGAGGCATCTCGAAAAATTAATGATTGCTGATTTCCTAGGCTTCGGTTATTGTGCACCTCTGTCCATGCATCCCAAAAAGTAAAGTAAAAAGTAAATAAGCAAAGCTTACTGGTGGAAGATGTTGAAGTTCAAAGGAAGTGAAGTAAAGATCCTTTTCCCGGATTTTAGCACCACATTCCCTATATACATCCCACCCTCACACGTTTCTTTGACCTTTCTTTTGGAAGCCCTTGAGACCTCGAGCTAGAGTTGGGTCCGGTTTGAACCAAACCGCCAAACCGGCGGTTTAGGTTTGCCGGTTTGGCCAAACCGTGGGTTTACGGTTTAGGTTTAGGTTTGGCCTTTGGCAAAACCTAAACCGGCGGTTAACCGCCGGTTTGGTTATTTTTTTATTTTTTTATTTTTAAAAATAGATCAAACCGGCGGTTTGGAGATCAAACCGTCGGTTAACCGCCGGTTTGGTCCGGTTTGGTCCAGTTTTTCAATTTTTTTTTATTTTTTATAAACCGGCTAAACCGCCGACCAAACCGGCAGTTTAGGTTTAACCTAAACCGCCGGTTTGGATTTTGACGGTTTAGGTTTGCGACCCACCACTACCTCGAGCTTGTTGATTGACTTAGTGGTTTAAACTGGATTATACATGATTAATTTCGATGATTATGATTTATTATGCATTCTATGATTTTACGCAAAGATGAACAACTTCCTTATATTTATAAAATGTTTTGAACATGTTTTGATTTTAAATTCCATGAAGCATTCTCTTAGAGTGATCTATGAGTGGAGCACACCACCAAAAATGTTTTGAAATACTTTTCATTGATCTTTATGACTTATTATACATTCTATCCTGTACTTAAGATTTGGAACTTGCTTGGGGACAAGCAAGGGACAAGTATGGGGTATTTTGATAGCATGAATTATAGTCTATATTTTGGGGCTTGTTTAGACGTTTTATCTTCAATAATCTGCATGTTTGAATGTATATTATGTGATTATATTGTCGTTTCATCTACCTTTGCGGGAATCGAGGTCTAGACCAAGTTTCGTTGTAATCGTAGGTAAAATGGCACGTTTTGCATCAAAATGGAGCTAAAGGAGCTAAGGAGTCATTGGAGCTACATTCAGGAGCTTAAGGAAGGATCCAAGAAATATGAAATTGGATTAAAGATTTACTTTGGACCAGATTTGAGAGATTTCACATTCAGTTTAGAGCCACCTCGATTTTCCACAGAACCATCTCGACCAAGGTGATCCAGAGGAGCGTTCCGACCGAGGCGAACACCATGGACGCGGCGAGATATATTTTATTCTTGGCTGAGATCTTTTATTTTTAGAAAGAGGATCTTATATTTTTAGGCTGGATTTCTGGAAGGAAGAAGATAATTTAGCTGATATATTTTACCTATTTTATGGGAAAATATCTTTCTAAGATCTTTTATCTTTGGGAGGTAATTTTCCTATATAAAGGGTTGGATTTTCCACAAAACGGAACCGGTGCATCACCGGAAAAGAGAGGGCTTACGGCTGGAAAACATCCGTTACAGCTGGGAGATTTGAATAACCTTTTTGAAGGTTGAAGGAAGATTGAAGGAAGGAAGTTGATAACTTTTATAGCTTGTGTGAAGGGTTTTGTAAGATTCTCTCAAATTCCCTTCTTGTTGATTGTCTTATTGGATTGTGATCCAAGAAACGCTTGTTTGTTTGATAATTGATTCAGTTATTAAAGCCTTTTTCTAAAGGTTTTTGTGTTCAATTATTCACCTTCTCCCATATATTTGATTATTGCCTTCATGATGATGAGTGGCTAATTTCTTTGTGTGATTCTAGGGTGATTGGCTGAAGGTTGTGGGAAAAACAATGATAGAATAATCTTAAATTCCAGTAGGACCCTGAAAGCTCGAGTCTTTATCCTTAACCCTAGAACATCTCGCTCAGTCGATGAACTTCTCGGCCGGGGTGGAATTCGTCTGACCGAGGTGACTTATCTGATCCGAAATTGAGAGCTAAGTGTTAGAGTTTGCCAAATCCTATTCTTATTACACCTTTCCTGGTTCAATGCAAGCTTAGGATGAGACTTACCCGGTAATTCCTTTATTTGTTTACCCAAGATCATAAGTGTAGGTAATAAAGTTTTATCCTTTATTGGGGTTTGAGTGTGCTTTCATTCCATCTTTGTGAGTTAGCCTGAGACTTACCCGGTAAAGGTTGATTCTATTCCCTTAGTTGGACTGTTAGTTCGAGATTATAGTTCTTTTTCTTAATTCCTTGAGACTTACCCGTTAATAGGAGTTACGGTTTGGGATTAGTGAGTAGTGAGACTTACCTAGTGATCTATTCCACTTTAGTAACACTTTCCCTTTGCAAAAATCTCAGCTTTGTCCGCTTTATCTTTAGATCTTGAGTTGGAACCACAACTAGATGCTTTAATCCCTAGAATTGCATATTTCCTTAATTGACTTTTTATCATCTTTGATTGCTTTAATCGCTTTTGTGGTTAGTAATTACATAGACAACCTACACTTGCTTTGTTTCACTAAGTCCCTGAGATCGACACCCTGAAATTTCTTGCTTTTTACTACGATTGACCCGTACACTGCGGGTTCGTATCCTTGTTTTAAGCTTAAGTCTTGGGTTATAAATTTAAAGCTTGCACATACCATTTGGAGCGAATACAAACCCAAAAATATCATGATTTTCATTTCTTTATTTCCTTCTCTTTTCTTAGACTAGATTTGCACTATCCATGATCACTTGTTTGATTTGATTTCACCTTAGTCTTCGTGTTCGACCTCGGAATACTATCCTTGCTACAAAATGACCCATACATTGTGGGTTCGCTAGGAGTTAGGAAATTATATCGAGTTATAAATTGTAAGACTTTTGTGCTACACAATTCTAGCATAACAATTTTCTTGTTTCTTTCAGCATTTTTGCTTACTTTTCACTTTTTGAGAACATGGACACAAGTGCACAATAACCGAAGCCTTTGAGATCACCAAATCTCAATTTCTCAAGATGCCTCAAACCCTTGATGCACATAACATGACTCGTTAGGACTATCGATCAATCGGACTTTGGCAAGACACAAACACCCGGCTATATGAATGGTACTGAGTTACTCATCATCAAGATCAACGTCCCCAAACCTATTTTTCAATCCTTTCAACATCATCTTTCGCTTTCTTTTGCTTCCAAATTCCCGGATACGTAAAGGGAGGCAAACATATTTTATTGAGGGGCTAAAAGAATGATCAAGAAGAGGAAGAAAGAATAACGAATCACCTTAATCATTCCAAAAAGGATGTGATAGAACTCATAAAACAATGACAACTTTCAAATTCAGCATGATTTGGACAAAGACAATTTACCAAACATGCTTCAAATTTCAAACAAAGCAATCATACCTTAAATATATTATAATTCATTTCAAACACATAAAGATCATATAAACTAATCAGAAAACAATATTCGTCATTGGGATCATATCAAGGCCAGAAGCACAAAATTTTTAAAAAATACAAGTTTTCGAAACCCATTTTGGTCAAGATGACAATAAGGCGAACGAGGTGTTAGACCGAGGTAAGCTCTTGTTATGGTCTTCACGTTTGGCCAAAGGTCATTTCGGTCGAGACAAAAAAATTTCAAACCAGTTTTTGTACGTTTTTTCAATCAAAAATCTTGTTGCGATGTATGTAATGTGCGTAATAGTTTCTAAGCACATAATGGAAGAAGTGGAAATAATCATAAGCACATAAGTCAATTATTACAAACCAAGGTATCTCAAAGTACCCCATACTTAGGACACATCGTCCCGATGGGTAAAAAGAAGTCTAGAAACACTTACAAGTTTGAGTGCAGAACCGCAAAATAAGAAAGAAAAAAAAGTAGCAGCAACTCTGAGGGAAGTCCAATCAAGCATCTAGAGGATGAGGTGGCTGGAACGGGTACAAGGACAGATCGAAGGGATGGCCCATGAGATGTTGGAACTGCAGCTCCATCATCCGGCGCTTGTAGTGGTGGCTCTCTTGCATCTCCCGCTGCATGGTGCGCAACTCATTCATCTGCCAATCGAGCCGTCCTCCCATATATGCGCGTAAGGTACGGAAAGACTCCTCCATATGGCTAGAGAGAGCATCAATCCTCCGATGAGCCTCGGGATCACGTTGGCGATGATGATGGTGCGGTCGGTGTTGTGGCAAGTTTGGTGCAGGAGTCTCCGGTGCAGGTTGGTCGTCCTCCGTCTCCTCATTATCATCCACCAGCTCGATCACTGGGGCAGACGGAACAGTAGTGTTTGTCTCCGTATCGATGGGTACTCCGGCATTCTCCTCATCGCTATCCGTGCCAAACTCTGCCTTGATCTCTACTTCCAGCATGAACGATATCCAGATCTGTGTCTAGTTGATCGGGTTGTTGATGGTGAACTGTGGAGACCAAGGAATCCCCTTCAGATGTTTGGTCTCCCAATGCATGGCCACGTAAGGTGGACCACGGCCTCGAGGGATCAAAATCCGTCGGGTGATGAACTCATACATCCCTAAAGGTTTGCCTCTGCGGCCAAAGTACATGCAGAAAGATCGAGGTCCATCGCCCCTATAAGGTACGTCATCAATCCTCCAAAGCAGATATCACCCTTCTTCTTGCTCTTGATCTTGTCAAGCTCCTCCATCAACATGGTGGTAAAGTCTGAAACGCCAACTGTAGTCATACAACAGAGAGAAAGATGCTCACTGTGTCGGACCTTCTAGGGAGTCTCTGTCCTGGCCAGCAACATCTCGCTCAAAAAAACTATGAGCGATCCGGAAGGAGACATGGTAGATGAGCTTCTCCTTGGAGTCACTCGGATGCCAATAGTCAGCACTCGATGTGACATGAGCAATGCCGTTCTAGAAGGCATTTACCTCTCTCCTAGAGGGGAAGTTTGTGACAGTCGGCTTAGGGAAACCAAAGAGCATCCCAAAGTTCTCTACTGTAACTGCATACCCCTTGTTCATCAACCTGAACTTCACTCCCTTATGCTCCGACTCATAGGTGACGGAACTGAGAAACTCCAGAGTTGGATCTATGTAAGCAGGTGAACGGATGACCATAAACTGCTCCAGGCCAACAAGAGAAATCATCCGATGCAGATCCTTGACTACGTGGAGGCAATTGAAGTCCTCAACGTCGACAAAACGGGGTGAGATGATCGGCCGGGAGCAAATACGATCATAGTCCTTCTGGAACCGACAAAGAATGATCGGTACCTGTGGTGGTGCAGGAAGGGAAGGTGAGTGGTTTCCATCATCGGGATGGTCTCGGATTGCTAATTGTCTCTCTGAACGACCCATTTTTTCCTGAGCTAGGGTTTGATCTCGGGCTGTTCTTAAGGGGATTTCGACCGAGATGCTTGGGTTTCAATCGAGGCGAATAGTACTTCGATCGAACTCAAAAACCTGTAACTTTCTGCCACCAAAATCACTACAAAAAGATTCCTATAGGGTTCTCTTGTTATTCTCAGCACAACACACAACAAATATCTCCCAATTTTGAGCAAAATCTTTCGAAATGCGAAAAGGAGGGTTTCGAACGAGATTACCAAGTTTTAGCAGATTTCGGAAGCTTGAAGTGCATATTGATGTTGGAGAAGTTGTTGTAGTGTTGATCCCGTCAGTTTAGATCCAAGAATCGTTGAAAACAGGTGAGAAACGAGATTTTTATGGATTAGGGCGTGGTTCGGTCATGACGGCGTCGAGAGGGAGAAGTGGGGAAGAACAAGACAAACCGTTTCTCCTTTTATACCCTTCAGAAAATTTAACTATATTTTGGTCGAGATGAGTGTCAAATACCGAGGTGGTCAACCAAGGTGACTCCCTGTTGCCTTCATCTCGGTTGCTTGGAAAGACATTTCGGTCGAGATGAACTGATGGTGTCCGAAATGGCTCTAGAATTTGTAACTTTCCCAGATTTTCGAACTGTAATTCCGTCCATATGTTTCCCCTGTTTTTTTTCTTAGGTAGTACCTAGATCCTGTTATTATGGACACAAAAATTGCAAGCTATACAAATCTAAACTAGAAAGCAAGAAAGAAAGCAATACTTTGAGTTGCCTCCCAAGAAGTGCTTGTTTTAAGGTCGCTAGTTGGACCCAACTCTTGCATGTTTTGAGATGGATGGATGCAATCTCCTTGACAGGTGGTCTTGGTTTATACTTCTTCAGCCGACAATTGTCGACTTGAAAGGTTCCACAATATTCACCCCATACTTCAACTGCACCTGAGAATAAACATTTTTTATAATAAAAGGTCATGTCCATTTTGACTTGGGTTTATTTGAGAGAGAATGAAATGATAATTATAAAGAAGAACAATTTCTCCTTCTTTGATTCCTCTCTAGATGATGTGCTTTTTCTTCCAATTCTTCGTTTGTTCTTTGTAGATCTTTGCAACTTTAGTTATCATTATGCGGAGTGGTGGTTTCACCTTCTTATCCTTGTCTTGCAATGTATCGGAAGAGTTAAGACAGATGCTCGTAGTACTTGACGTTCAAGAATCAATCACTTTGTTTGCCCCAGATGTATCTCGACCAAGGTCTTGTCCGAGGTGAGTTCTTGTTGCTTTCAACTCGACCACTCCAAAAGTTGCTTCGGTCGAAACGACTTGCTCTCTATCGAGGCAGTTTGTTGGTCCTTTTTCAAATTTCTCGAACACAACTGATAGATCTTCCTCCAAAGTCTCCAAGTTATGTATATCTACGTCACATGAAACATCTACACCTTTCTTTGTCATACTAAAGCTTAGAACTCTTTCAAGAGGATCTTTAGTAAGGATAGAGCTAACCAATTCACGAGGTTCCTCTTCATCATATATGTTGTAGATGTCTTCTTCTAGTCCTTGGCCTTTCATCAAGGCTGACAATATGAATTAAACCTACTCTTCTCCAATGTTGAAGGACAACTTGGCATTTTTGCAATCCACATAGCAACCGGATGTTGCAAGAAATGGTCTCCGAAGGATAATTGGGATAATCTGCCACAAAGTCTATGGGGATATAGAATTCACCTAGTTTTATAGGAATGTCTTCCAACACGCCTACGGGTTGAGTGATTGATCGATCCACCATGTAAAGTGTCATTTTAACTGGTTTAGGTTCCCCTAAACCAGCCTTCTCACAATGCAAGTGGAATGATGCTCACACTTGCTTTTAGGTCACATAATACATCATATGTGATGTTTCTAACTCCGATGGGAATACAGAATGATCCCGGATCTCTTACTTTGGGTGGCATCTTCTCCCTCACGATCTTGATGAGTTCCGATGACCTTGAGGACATCTTTACTTCACTAAAGTCTTCTAGCTTCCTCTGTAAGAAAGGATTTCTTTTAAGAACTTCCCGTATGCGGGCATACTTAGAATAGATGACAAGACCTTTCTCTATGGTCGTTTTTATCTTATCAAAATATAATCCCGACTTAGCACTAAAACGAGTATAGTGGTTAAGTAAGGGTCGAACCCAAGAGAGTTTTGTTATTCCTATTAAATGCAATTATTGATTATAGATTCAAGTGACAAAAAGGGGGTGGGGGGGTTTGAGTGAATTTATGCACACAAAACTTATGAAAGAAAGCAAGATAACAAGTAATAAAATAATGGGTGAACCTACACTAGGTTGATTCTAAGCATGCGATTGCTACTTTGGTGAGTTCCTTTTTACAAGTTTTCAAGTAATCTCCCGTCTCGATCATATATATGTGTTGAGCCAACCGGCATCAACACAACTTAACACGTTAGTGTTCCGTAAACCTACAAGAACAATTAACAAGTTAGCTTTCAAACAAAGACTAAGGGATATAAAGAAAAGATTAAAACCGTTAAACTTATCTTTATATTTGTGTTCCTTTCCTTTAAGCAATTACAACCCGTTATTACCTAAAGTTTACCACTAGATTGACAACCCGAACCCGGAATCTATTAATCCTAGTTCTTTGCATGCACTTTAGAACCTAAGGTGATCAATCTTAAGTGATAGTAAAACATGCAATTAGACAATGAAGATCAAGGAAACACAAAGTATTAATGAATGAAAACTTATATTAGAAAGAACTTACAACCAAAGTAACAATGCAGCTTCAAACCAACCCAATGTAGCAAGGGAGTTAGCAACTCATTACAAAGGTAGCAAGATAATTATGATGGAAAAAGTGGATTCTAAATTTGGATGATTCTAGCAATCAACCCTAGGTCTATTTATACTACACATGGCACTAAATAGGAGTAAATGACCATCCCAAAACAGCCACCTTTAATGCCATAAAGGTGGTGTAAACAGCCGGAGTAAAGCCTCTGTCGCTGAACCGCAGGGGCGGCCTTCATATCCCCAGGGGCAGTTCAGGCAAAAATGTTTGATCTTCTTCGTAGCCGCAGGGGCGGCCTAGCACTTCCGCAGGGGCGGATATTTAATGGTCTTCAAACGTCTGACTCTTCAACTTTCTGTCGCTTCAGATGTTGAGCCGCAGGGGCGTCCTAGTGTCAACGCGGGGGGCGGTGACACTGACTCTTCATCTTCCAGCTCCCAGGTTGAGGCGCAGGCAGAGGCACAGGGGCGTTGGTCTTCGCTTCTTCAGGGCAAGTCACCGCAGGGGCGCCAAGGGTTGACACAGGTGCGGTGGCAGTCTTCGTTCCTGGCGCTGGCGAAGGCGCAGGTTGCGCTCCGGAATATGCTGTCACCCGCAGGGGCGGTGACACTGCTCCGCGGGGGCGGTGAGGCAACATAAGCTTTGCTTCGTGAGTGATCTTCACTCGTAAGTGCTTATAACTCCTTCTTTATCTTCTTTTAGTCTTCTTCTTCTGGATGAAGGAGTTAGTAGCATAAACCGACACTAATGTAACAAAAAAGACTCTAAAAACTAACCTAAATGATAGTGATTCCATCACCTATCAAACTCCCCCATACTTAGACCTTTTACTCATCCCGAGTAAAACAAATGACCGCAGTTTTTAAACTCAAAGGCCTCAGGAAGCATGGACAAGCAGAAAAGACAATGAAAACAAAAGAAAAGCTAAGAAAGAAAGAGGGAAAAGGGAGGAAATGTGAGAAAAAGGTGAGAAAACTACCATCCTTATTGCTCCAAGAGTGACCTACCCAGACAACCTACTTATGACTCCCCTTCTTATGTCGCCATACGCCGGAAAGGCAACCTACACTCGGTGCCGCTCATTTTGCCAAGGTGCCCTTTCGGGTTTTCACCTTGCCACTCTTCTTCTTTTTCTTTGATGATCTCACTTGAAACTCACATCCCTCAAGTACAATTTTACACCAACCTAAGGTTGGTTGGACTACCTTCTTTTTGCCTAAACCGCCCTTTCGGATTTTCGGTTTATCCAAGGATTTTCATGCCTTTTTTCATTTTCTTTGGCTTTTTCTTCTTTATTTTTTTTGAATTTCAAATTGAATTCAAACTACAAAAACAACTCAAATAGACTATACATGCAATGATATGTCCCTCCCCCATACTTGAGGTACACTTTGTCCTCAAAGTGGAAAATGAAGCAAAGATAAATGTGGGAAAGGGAGAAATGATAATACCACTAGTGGGATGGTCCGGCTGGACCATCCGGACCCTCCTCCGGTTGGTACGGGAAGTGACTGAAAAAGTGCTCCTGCCGGCGGTAGACGTCCTCAATGCGGGTCTGCTGAGCCTCCATCCGACGGCCAAAAGAGGTCTCAAAGCCGTCTTGCCAAGCCAACTGCTGAGCCTCCAGCTGCTGCTGCTGGGCCGTCTGCCAAGCCTCCTACCTTTGGTCAAAGTGGGAGGTCATGGAGGTGGCAAAACTCGTTTGCCAGCTCAACTGCTGTTCAAGCATGGTCCGCTAGTACTCGGTCTGCCATGCTTGATGCTGGGTGGTCAGGCTGCCATCTGAGCCTGTAGGCTCGCAAGAGCCGGATCCTCCTCCGGTGGCGCAATAGGCATCTCCTCGTCGTCGGGGATGGGCATGTGCTCCTCATGGTGGGCCCGGCTGGAGCTCGCAGCATGCCTCTCCATAATGGCCACCTGAGGCCGCCTAGGCACGAAAGGATCCGTCGGAATGTAAAGCTCGGAGAGCTCGTCCCCAAGTGGCAGTGGTCGTGGGAGGTAGGTGATGTCACTACAAAAAAAAAATTCAATTAGCCACCCATGTTGGCGACGGCATGGCTTTGCCGTCGCCATTGGTCTTTATTTGGCGACGGCAACATCAACGTGGCAAAAAAAAACAATTATTGGCGTCAGTGGTATAGAACCGTCGCTAATAGTCATATAATTGGCGTCGACTAATCTTTTCCGTGGCTAATAGAAGGGAGCATTGGCGACGGCTTATGTTGCCGACGCCAACAACCAAATTATTTGGCGCCATATAAATAAAATAAATTTTTGTAAAAATATTTAAATTCAATGTTCCATTAGGTAAAATATGATAAAATCGTTATAACCCTTTAAATATAATTTGGTCCGGTCCGGTTCACACCTTATTAAATTGTTTAGAACCGTTTTAATATTAAAAAAGTAAAAAAAAAGTAAGAGAGGCTGAGAGAGTAATGTTTTAGAATTTAGGGCTAAATTCGTATATGCTTTTTCCCTTCTCCTGTTCTCCCAACAAGCAAAGTAGCACGACGACGACAGTCGTCTCAGTATCACGGACGCGACTTGGACTTCTTTTTCTTCTTCCGATTTAGGACTTTGGACTTCGTTTCTTCTATGGTTCACTTGTACAGAAATAGGCTCTCAGATATAAGTTCTCACGGGTTAATAAAAATCTTTGTAAATTGTTTTGGGTGTTTTTAATATAAGTAATGAGAACATGCTATTTCTATTTTTTTAGTTTTCTAAGTATACTCTCAGGGGTTTTATTTGACATCTAGAAAAAAAATCTCGTTAAAACTTTAATCGAATATCGTAACTTGTTATTCTCGGAAGTTAATTCTCAAAACCGCACTTAAAACCTAAACTATTATTCATCCTCCACTATATTTTATCTATCGTCTCCTTAAATCGACTATTGATATATCGACCCTGCAAATAGTAGAGCGGCGCGGGAAACTTGGTTCATCTTTGTCTATCGACTAACCTAGTGCGAGTTTCTTTCAACCTGAATCTCCCGTCCGGCGTCCCTAAATTTTTTTCAAACAATATCATCGACCTGCCGTCGAGCATCAATGCCTCTTTAGCCCTCTGATTCATTTGAGCATCGATTCCTCTTGTTCTTCTCGACTTGTATGATTCTCGCATTTTTTTTCGTTTATCTACTTTGATTTTATTTTGCTTTGTTGAGAGATGGATTTTTTTATTTATTCTTTATTCTTTTTATTTTACTTCTAATATAACGATCTTTATAGTATGGTACTTAGTACTGTAATATCCGAAAATCTTATTTGTGAAAATTTTCCGGGTCAAACCGAAATTTTTTTCGATTTGCCCTTTCTAGATAATATTTAGTATAGTAAATTTCGGATCCATAAAGATAGGCCAGCTGGGCCCATCATAAAATAGGAAATGGGCATATTGTTGGTGCAACAAACCAATTTATTTACCCTCCACTCTTAACCCTAGCCGATACACTTCTCCTTCTTCATCCACAATTGAAAACCGCAGCCTCCTTGAGCAGCTATCTCTGTTTCTTCCGGCTGAACCGCAACCCTCCTTCTTCTATGTTCTCAGCCTCTCGTTGCCTCCTTTTCTTCTCAACCTCTCACGCCGGATTTCCTTTTTTTTTTCTCCTTCTCAAACCGTTGTCTCTTTCCCTCCCATTCCTCTTCAATGTGGATCGGAAACCAGCCGCCTCTACACACCAGACAAGAAGAGGCGCCGTCGATGCCAGAAGAACGCGCAGCCGACGATTGGTCGTCTTCCCTCGCAGCAGATTTGCCGCCGGGGGATCTCGATTCGCTGCAGACGGTGGCCTTGCCGGTCGCCGAGGAATTCCGTCGCTACAAGATGCCGCCAAGACCGCCGGAGCTCCTTCGTCTTCGTTGCGATTTGGACAGCGGCCTCCTCCTCCATCGTTGTGGCAGGGCGACAATTGAAGGTTTTCCCCTTCGTTCTTGCAGACGACCGGCCGCCGAGAGTCTCCTTCGCCTCCTCCGAAGACCAGCCTCCACCAGTTCGCCGCCTGCCCTCCTCCATCGTCTGCCCTGCCGCCAAGACATTAGGTTTAGGTTTATTGCCCTTGGTTGAAGTAGCATTAGATTCTGGACTCTCTTTCTTAGTTTGACAATGTTTTGACAGAAGCATTAATCTCATAAAGAATTCCAACATATAATTTTCTATATAGGTTGAAAGACTACAAGAGCAATTGCAAAATGGGAGAGAAATACGAGTAGCATTAGATGCTAGACTCAGCATATCTCAGATCCCCATCTCTGCCAGTGTTAACGAAAAGGTTAGTTCAATTTTATTATCTCCTAAAAATGCATCCCCGACATGATAAGTACTCTTGCATTGACACTTTGTTTATTCAAATAAAGGAATTGGCAGAGTTGATGGAAATAGATGAAGTAGAGGCGAGTATAAACGGTCTGAAGCAAAGGGTAGATGTATTGGACTTCAGTTTAATCAACAACGTGAAGAAAACTATTCAGTTATGCTGGATAGAGGCATTCATCCACCTGAACCTCCACCTCAGGAGTATAGCTTCACAATTCTCTTTGGCTTTAAATTTTTATTCATCATATTATACTTAAGCTTGCTAATTGGAAGAAATCATATTAAGAGTTGTACCAGATATTGGTTTTTGAAATAAACCAAACTTCTGAAACTTTTGTATGTTGCAGGAGAAATAAGCAAAAAGGCAATGAAACTGGTGCTACTCCTCAGACTGGTGATAAGTTGTCGAAAAGTAAGGTAGGTCACTTGATATCGATTTGTAAATAGTTTAATAATTTTAGAGTTATTGCCCTTGGTTGAAGTAGTGCTTCTAACAAATAGTGTATGAAGGATATTTTGAACAGCTTCTGCTTGTTGTTCTGGGTGTTTTTGTTTCCTACAAGTGTGTTAGTTTAGAAAGATGTTGAATGCTTGAACATATTTTGTGGATGTCACTTGTCATCTTTTAGGGAAAATCAAATAGTAATTCTAATGAAGTTGGCCTTGGTACTGAAAGCAATCATGAATTGTCATCCGCATCTAGGAAATGTAGCTCGATGATTGAGGTTGGTTTGATACCAATTTATAAGGGGACACCTTGCTTAGTTTCCTATTTATAGACATTTTGGTAATTTTAGGTGCGAGAGAGACTCATCATAATGACGGCTTAACATATGTACAAGCGTGTAACAGGGAAGCTCTAGTTCTGCCTTGTCCAAGCTAACTACCCGACTTAACTTCTTGAAGGAACGACGTTTCCAGATTGCCAATTAGCTTCAAAACATGGACAAAGGCCACGAGTCTTCCTTAAAAGCCAACAAGGGTAAACAATCAGAAGGTTCCCAGTACACGCATCTGGATAGAAGGCGATTCATCATCTAACCAGGATTGAAGCCTGAAGGAAAGTGGTGATAAAGAGGAGAGTGATTTTGTTAAAGGCAAGGCAGCAGAAGGTCAGTCTGCTCAACATCTGGATAGAGTGAAATCATCCAAAACAACAAGATGATGATGATGAAGTGTATGTACAAATAAGTTCATACTCTTGTACCATTTTCAGTCTTTCAACCTATATTGTATTGCAATGCTATTAAATAACTGATGTATGATGAGGAAATTTGGTAAAATTCACATATTAATATTTTCAAAGTAAAATTAAATTTTGTTATTACTCTTTGTTGCCTTTGTCACGGCATGTTACCATTGCCAAAAATTAATATTTTAAATCCATTTTAAAATTTTGCGCCGGCATCATGCCGTCGCCAAAATTACAAAATTTCCCACCAAATCTATAATTTTGTGACGGCTACTGCCGATACAAAATTTTAAATTTTGCACCAAATTCAAAGTTTGAGACACACTAGACGGCGACGCCTTTAGCCGGTGCGAAAATGTTGCGATGGCTAGTAGCTGTCGCCAACAGGCGACGCAAAAGGCCGTCACAAAAAACATTTGCGTCGCCCGTTCTGGCTACGCCCCGTTTTGCCGTCGCCATGCCGTCGCCGATGATTATTGGCAACAACATATGGCTTTTCATCCGTTGCAAACAACTGTCACTAATTGAATTTTTTTTTGTAGTGTGTGGCTCCCGTCGGCAAAAGAGAGTTAAAAGAGGTTGTCGCCGTCCCTGTTGAGGAGCTTGCACCTCCTCAACATCCCCTCTGTATAGAGAGGTGCCTCCAACCCATCCTCTAGGCTGGAAGGATCCATAACCTGTGAGGCGATCAAGGAGATCACCCCACCGCCAACAATGTCCCTTGGCTCGTTCTTCCTAATCCGCTTCAAAGCGGCAAGGAAGAGGGACGGCTAATCCATCACCTTCTCGCTCATTGGAAGGCAAGAGTATAGCAGTGGGAGGTCCTTGAGGGCGACCTTGTTCTCCTCTTTGTGTCCACAGAAGACACTCATGAGGATCTTGGAGAGGAGCCTCAAGCTAGGGTGAGTGATTTTGTTGAAGTACTCACCCCCTGCATGAAACTCTGATCCGGTAGCTGCTTGCTAGAACTCACACAGGTCCGGAGTCGGGACTGGCTTCCACCAGTTCTCGGAGGGGTTGAGAGTCACCCCGAAGGCCTCCTGTAGCTGGTTGTAATCAAGTGTGTATTTTGTCCTGTTGAACTTGAAGGTGAGTCCAATACACACATGATCCTCCTTCTCCATGGTGAAGGTGGCTATGAACTATCGACTGAGCTCGGGATACGTTGGAGCACTCTTTTGTAGAAAGTCTCCGAGCCCAGCATTGGCTAGAAAGTACTGCATGCTCTCCAGCATGACTAGCTTCTCTAAGATAGGAATGTTCAAAAACCGAGTTGCATACACAACCCGATCTTGCACAATCCTATAGCGAGTCTTTCCGTCCTCCGACATCTTGTGCTGCCTTTGTTGTTCCATTCTTGAAGATAATCAAGCAAAAGAATTAGCAACTTTCAGAAACAGGAAAAGAAGACGAACCCTCTGTTGTGTTTTCCGCAGGGGTGACTGAAGAGGTGCAGGGGCGGTGAGGCGCAACTGCGGCAGCTTGCAGGCGCAGGGGCGGGAGAAGTGCAAAGGGCGATTCTAGGCAACTATGAAGGTGGTGGTGCTGGGGGTGTTCCGATGGCTTTCTGGTTGGTGGAGACGTTGCTGGAGATGCTCAAAGTGGAGGGTAGAGAGTGGAGAAAGGTAGGAAGGGTTGTGGGGTTAAGGTTAGAAGGGGGGGGGGTGGTGTTAGAGGTTGTAGTGCGGCGCAGGGGCCTCAGAGCTGGTGGTGGTGGAGTTGCAGAGGTGGCGCAGGGGCGTTAGAGCAGTCGGTACATGAGGGGAGCGCAGGGGCGTGGGCGTAAGGGAGTAGGGTTCGAAAGGGGAGTTGTGTGTGTGGTGAAGGGAGAGGGTAGGTGGGAGTGGTAGGTGTAGGTAATTTTCGAGATCCTTATTTTTTTTCTTTTCTGGGTAAACCCGCAGGGGCGGGGGTTTGTCGCCGCGGGGGCGGGTGTCAAGGAAGAGGGGGCACGCAGGCTCAACGCCGGGGGCGGCGCTGAGGATGTGTGTCAAGGATGGTCGCCGTAGGGGCGTAAGGGAGTCACCGCGGGGGCGGTGCCAGTATGTTGCAGACGCTGGCCCAACGCCGGGGGCGGCGCTGGGCATGGGTGTCACCGCGGGAGCGGGGACATTGATCCGCAGGGGCGGTTTTCTGGACAGAGGATCCTCTTCTTATTCCTTCGGGTTGCCTCCCGGGTAGCGCCTTTGTTTTACATCGTTGGCTCGACGTAAGGGCTCAACTTCTTTGACTGTGCTTCCTCCGCACCATCTCATTAGTTGGATCGTTCTTTACTCCTTCAAGGTAATGCTTAAACCGTTGTCCGTTTACCTTGAACACCTTGTGCATTTGGGGATCATAAAGATCCAAAGCTCCGTGAGGGTATACTTCAGCTACCACGAACGGCCCCGTCCAACTTAAACGCAACTTACCTGCAAAGAGTTTCAAACATGATTGAAAGAAAAGTACCTTATTACCTACCTTGAAGTCTTTCCGGAGAATGTTTCGGTCATGCCATGCTTTAGTCTTTTCTTTGTATGCAGTGGCATGGTCATATGCATCTAACCTCAATTCCTCCAACTCTTGCAGTTGGAGTTTCTGGAATTCTCCCACTTCCTCTACGTTCATATTGCACTTCTTTACCGCCCACCAAACTTTGTGCTCTAGCTCCACCGGAAGGTGGTAAGCTTTCCCAAACACGAGCCTGAAAGGAGACATCCCGATAGGAGTTTTGTAGGCTGTCCGATATGCCCATAAAGTGTCGTTTAGCCTTGCACTCCAATCCTTCTGTCCGGGAGAGACCGTCTTTTCAAGGATGGTCTTTATTTCCCGGTTAGATACCTCAGCTTGGCCATTTGTCTATGGATGATAAGCTGTTGACACTCGTTGGTGGACGTGGTATTTCTTAAGGAGAGCCGTGATCGTCTTGTTGCAGAAATGGGTGCCCCTATAGCTGATTAAGGCTTTTGGAATTCCAAATCGTGCAAAAATGTTTTCCTTAAGAAAAGCTGCAACCACTTTTGAATCATCAGTTTTGGTGGCCTTTGCTTCCACCCACATGAAAATATAGTCCACCGCAAGCAAAATATATGTGTGCCCGAATGAAGTAGGAAACGGCCCCATGAAATCAATCCCCCAAACGTCAAATATTTCGCAAAATATGAGAGAGGATTGGGGCATTTCATGTCTCCTTGAAATATTTCCTACCCTTTGGCATCTATCACACACTTTGCAAAACACAAAAGCGTCTCTAAAAATATGTGGCCAAAAGAAACCGGCATCCAAAACTTTTCTTGCAGTTTTGTTTGCCCCAAAGTACCCCCCACATGCTTCAAAATGACAAAAAATTAGGACGGATTGTACCTCATTATCCGGAATACAATGGCGGATCACTTGGTCACTACAATGCTTCCAAAGGTAAGGATTGTCCCATACATAGTGTCGAGCTTCAGCCTTTACCTTCTCTCGTTGTGCCTTGGTGAAGTCCGGAGGATACTCCTTCCTGACAATGAAGTTCACAATGTCAGCAAACCAAGGCTTAAAAGACTGGAGCTTAAGACAAACCTCTGTTGACAATTCCGCAGGGGCGCCTAGATTGAGCCGTAGGGGCGGCTGGCCGCAGGGGCGGGAAGTGTGAGGCGCGGGGGCGGTTACACAATAGAGAGTTGTGTAAAATGTATCGTCTGGAAAACTTTCAGCTATCTCTTTTCCTTTTCCTGGATCCTCCTCTTCCTTTACTAGCCTGCTCAAATGATCGGCCACCAGGTTCTCAGCCCCTTGTTGTCCCGTATCTCTAGGTTAAACTCACTTAGAAGGAGCACCCATCAAATCAATCGTGGCTTTGCTTCCTTCTTCGCCATGAGGTACCTAAGAGTTGCATTGTCAGTGAAGATAATTACCTTTACCCCAAGTAGGTACTGTCTGAATTTCTCAAGGGAAAAAACCACCGCTAACATTTCCTTCTCGGTGATAGAGTAATTCCTTTGTGCTTCATTGAGTGTCATAAACGCATAATGGATCACATGTGAAGCCCGCCCGTCTTTCTGTCCTAAGACAGCTCCAACGGCGTAATCACTGGCGCACACATGATTTCGAAAGGTTTCTCCCAATCTGGAGAACGGATGATTGGTGTGCTGGTGAGACATGCCTTCAAAGTGTCGAACACTTTCTTGCAACTCTCATCCGCTATGAAGGTGACTTCTTTCTTGAGCAATTCACATAAAGGTGCCGAGATATTCGAAAAATCTTTGATGAAACGTCGGTAGAAACCTGCATGACCAAGAAAAGATCGGATTTTCCGAACATTAGTAGGATAAGGTAAACTTTGAATTACATCAACCTTTGCCTTATCTACCTCTATCCCTTTTGAGGATATTACATGTCCTAGCACAATTCCTTGTTCGACCATGAAATGACATTTTTACGAATTAAGAACTAAGTTGGTTTCAACACATTTTTCAAGAACAAGTTTTAAATGCCCTAAACATGCGTCAAAACTGTCTTCATGGACGATGAAATCATCCATGAAGACTTCAATGAAATTTTCTATGTATTCGGAGAAAATACTTATCATGCACCGTTGGAAGGTTCCAGGTGCGTTGCAAAGTCCAAATGACATTCTGCGTTACGCAAAAGTGCCAAATGGGCAAGTGAACGTCGTCTTTTCTTGATCTTCCGGTGCAATAGCTATTTGGAAATAGCCCGAATATCCATCAAGGAAACGATATTACGGATGACCTGCAAGACGTTCCAACATTTGGTCAATAAAAGGTAATGTAAAATGGTCTTTACGTGTTACCTTGTTGAGCTTGCGGTACTCAATTCAAACTCTCCATCTGGTTTGCGTTTTGCTCGGGACCATCTCTCCATCTTGATTTTCCACCATTGTGATGCCTCCTTTCTTTGTAACCACTTGGGTTGGACTAACCCAATGCTATCCGAAATAGGGAAGATCATATCCGCTTGGAGGAGCTTCAACACCTCCTTCTTGACCACATCCATCATTGGTAGATTCAACCTCCGTGGAGGTTGCCTAGAGGGTTTGGCTTCATCCTCAAGTAGGATCCTATGCATGCAAGTTGATGGATTTATCCCTTTGATGTCCGCAATGGTCCATCCAAGGGCCGTCTTGTGTTCTTTAACCACTTTAACCAACTTGTCTTCTTGGCCGGTAGTCAACTTGTTGGAGATGATCACCGGCAAGGTATTGTTATCTCCAAGGAAAACGTACTTGAGGTGGGATGTGAGGTCCTTCAATTCTATTTCTGGTGCCTGCACTATAGACGGAACAAGCTTCTCGCTTGGGGTTAGTAAAGTGGGCCCAATGGCCAAATTGGAGATAGGTATCCTTTTATGCCCATCTAATTGGGATAGGACCTCTTTCATGCTGGATGTTAATACATATTTTGATTTGAAACCATCAATGTCATGCTCAATTACATTTTTCAATTCATCAATATCAGAATTATCAAACACATCTTGCACAAAAGGTTCAACAATGTCAATAGCACATAAAGAATGATCATCACTAGGAAATTTCATTGCATCATAGATGTCAAATTCCACTACTTCACCATCAAACTCCATGGTCAATTTTCCACTAACATAATCAATTTTAGTCCTATTCGTTTTCAAAAATGGTCTACTTAACAATATCGGTGCAGTATGCGAATCATTTTCCATATCCATTATAAAGAAATCAGCAGGAAAAATTGGGTTGTCCACCATTACTAATACATCTTCAATTATCCCTTTCGGGTACACATTAGATCTATCAGCAAGTTGTACTACAATCCTAGTTTCCATTAATGGCCCAAGGCCCAATGATTTGTAAATAGAATATGGAAAAACATATATAGAAGCACCAAGATCAAACATTGCTTTGTCAAAACGGGTTTCCCCTATAACACAAGGAATGCTTACCATGCCTGGATCGCTGGACTTCTTGGGCATTCTCCGTTGGAAAACGGCCGACACATGCTCACTTACTTGCACAATTTGTTTCCCCTTCAGCTTCTGATTCCTCTTGATAGGGCATAATTCCTTCAAAAAACGAGCATATTTAGGAATACTATTCACTAACTTAAGGAGGGGAATGTTTACCTCGCATTTGGAGAAGGTCTCAAAGAGATCTTTGTCCTCAGTGATTCTTCTCTCCTTTAGAGCCTCAAGAAAAGTAACTGGTGGTTTCTCAGAGTATAGTGGTGGGAACTTAGGCCGGATGTAAGAATCCTTCTCAACAGAACTTTCTGTCGAGTTGTCCGCGGCGGCGTCAGTAGGCAGGCACAGGGGCGGCTCAGGGGTTGTCACAGTAGGGGCGGGGACATCCAGCCGCAGGGGCGGCGTCTACACGGTGTTGGGCACAGTTACAGCCGCCGAGGCGGTTGTGGGTGCGGTAAACTCGTCAGAGGGTCTGCTTTGTGATTCTTTTGTTGGTTTTTGTTGGATTTGCTTCCCACTCCTTAATGTTAGGGCACTAACATTCTCCTTGGGGCTTATAACCGTCTAGGGAATCAATCCTCCGGAAAATCTAGCTTCGGTCCTTGTTATGGCTTCTGCCATTTGCCCAACCTGTTTTTCAAGGTTCTTGATGCTGGATTCTGTTGTGTGGACATGAGTAGCAAAATGTTTAGTTAAAACCTGCAACATATCTTCAGTTGTTTGATACTTACCTTGTCGGGGCTGTTGTTGTTGGTTTTGTTGATCCCTCAAACGAAAGTTCTGTTGATCACGTGATAGGTGATAGAATTACTATCATTTAGGGTAGTTTTTAGAGTCTTTTTATTGCGTTAGTGTCGGTTTATGCTACTAACTCCTTGGTCCAGAAGAAGAAGATCAAAAGAAGCTAAGGAAGGAGTTATAAGCACTTAGGAGTGAAGATCGATCAAGAAGCAAAGCTTCTGTTGCTACACCGCCCCCGCGGGTCCTTGCAGCCGCCATTGCGGTGACTTGCCTTGACGAGACGAAAACCAGCTCCCCTACGCCTCCCACTGCGCCCTGCTTGCGCCTCGCCTTGGGAGCTGGAAGGTGAAGAGTCTGTGTCACCGCCCCTGCGCCTTGACATCAGAAACGTCAGGAAGGCGAAAGCTCAGACGTTGAAGTGCATTAAAGATCCGCCCCAGCGGAGTTGAGTAGCCGCCCCAGCGGTTCTGAAGAAGATCAACCGATTCTGCCTAAACCGCCCCTACGGTTCCTGAAGGCCGCCCTTGCGGTGTAACGCCAGAAGCTTTACTCCGGCTGTTTACACCACCTTTATGGCATTAAAGGTGGCTGTTTTAGGCCGGATATTTACTCCTAATTAAGTGTCTTTTGTAGTATAAATAGTCCATGACTGATTGCTAGAATCATCCATGCTTTTCCTCACAAAATCCATTTTAGACTTGAGTTTTTCCATTGTAATGAGTTGCTTACTCCCTTGCTACATTGGGTTGGTTTGAAGCTGCTTTGTTACTTTGGTTGTAACTTCTTTTAATATAAGTTTTTATTCAGTAATGCTTTGTGTTTCCTTGATCTCAATTGTTTAATTGCATGTTAACTATTACTTGAGATTGATCACCTTAGGTTCTAAAGTGCATGTAAACAACTAGGATTAATAGGTTCCGGATTCGGGTCTTTAATCTAGTAGCAACTTTAAGTAATAACGGGTTGTAATTACTTAAAGAAAAGGAACACAAATATAAAGATAATTTTAACGGTTTTAATCTTCTCTTTATACCCCTTAGTCTTTGTTTGAATGCTAACTTATTATTTGTTCTTGTAGGTTTACGGAACTTTAATAGGTTAAGTTGTGTTGATGCCGGTTGGCTCAACACATATGTATGATCGAGACGGGAGATTACTTAAAAACTTGTAAAAGGAATGCACCAAAGTAGCAATTGCATGCTTAGAATCAACCTAGTGTAGATTCATCCATTATTGTCTTATTTGTCGCATTAATCGTTTTCATAAGTTTTAGTGCATGAATTCAACCAACCCCCCCCCCCTTTGTGTCTCTTGTCATTATAATCGATAATTGCATCTAAAACACCTTAACTCTTTTGGGTTCGACCCTTACTTAATCACTATACTTGTTCTTAGTGCTAAGTCGGGATTTACTTTTGATTGGGTATACACGACCATAGAAATACCTTCGGTCAAATTTTGGCGCCGTTGCCGGGGAGTTTTTGTGTTTTATTGTTATTATTGATTATTGGTTTGAACCATTTTAATGGTTCAAACCCGTGGTACTAATTTCGGCTTTGCTTCTTTTGATCTAGAAATTGAGAGGACACACATCCGGCAACGAAGACAACAACAACTACAACAAGAGATGGCTGATCGTACTCTTCGTCAACTTACGCAGCCTACTTTGGCTCAAAACCCTCTTGCGGTCGCTATACCGGCACTAGGGGAAGGAGTCAACTTTGAGCTCAAACCGGGCCTCATTCACTTGCTTCCATCCTTCCATGGGCTAACTGGAGAAGACCCCATCAAGCACCTTGGGAAATTCCACACCGTTTGTATGAGCATGAAGCCGGCCAACATTACCGAAGAACAAATCAAGATGAGGGCATTCGGCTTCACACTCAAAGATTCGGCGGATGAATGGTA
Organism: Fagopyrum homotropicum; assembly: GCA_033239125.1. Taxonomy (NCBI): domain Eukaryota; kingdom Viridiplantae; phylum Streptophyta; class Magnoliopsida; order Caryophyllales; family Polygonaceae; genus Fagopyrum; species Fagopyrum homotropicum. The sequence goes on along the minus strand of BSWB01000003.1, from coordinate 64,172,190 downwards.
TTACCACCTTCCATCCGGGAGCATTGATGCTTGGGAGAACCTTCACAAAGCATTCTTGGAGAAATACTTTCCAGCTAAAAAGGCCAATAGCTTGAAGAAAGCTATAAAAACATCGAGCAAGAGGCAACCGAAACTCTCTACGAGTATTTCGAAAGGTTTGCACGCCTCCAATTCAGCTGTCCTTTTCACGGATATTCAACTCAAGATCTAGTCTTGTACTTGTACAATGGCTTGCTAGACAATGAAAGGAAGATCGTCGATGCGGCTTGCGGAGGTAATATCCTTAACTCTACTCCTGACCTTGCTTTGGAAAAGATACAGGAACTAGCGGAAGGAACTCGGAACTTTGGAAGGACCCCGGCTAAGAAAGTAGTTCATGCTGTGAGTTCCGGGAAGAGCGAGATTTCCACCGAGCTAGCGGAATTGAAGGAAATGGTGAAAAGGCTAACACTTATGGGAACACCGCAACAACTCAAAGCTTGTGGAGTTTGTGTTGACCCGTATCATCCAACGGACATGTGCCCACAAGTTCAAGATGACGATGCGGAAGTGAACGCAATGGGTTATGGACAACAACAGCAGCAAAGACCTAGGAACGATCCCTATGCACAGAATTTCATGCCAAACTGGCGTGACCAACAAAATTTTTGGTGGAGGGATCAACAAAACTAACAACAGCAGCCCCACCAAGGTAAGTATCACTCAATTGAAGATATGTTGCAGGTTTTGACTAAACACTTTGCTACTCATGTCCAAACAACAGAATCAAGCATCAAGAACCTTGAGAAGCAGGTTGGTCAAATGACGGAAGCTATATCAAGGACCGAATCAAGGCTGTCCGGGGGATTGCCTTCCCAGATGTTTATAAACCCCAAGGAGAATGTTAGTGCCCTAACATTAAGGAGCGGGAAGCAAATTCGACAAGAACCAACAAAAAAGCCACAAAGCGAACCCTTTGTCGTTATTTCCGCACCCACAGCCGCCCTTGTGGCTGCAGCTGCGCCGAGCCCAGAAGGAAGGACGCCTCTGCGGCTGGCTGCCCCCGACCCTACGGTGACAACCCCTGAGCCGCCCTGCGCCTTCAAGGTAACGCCCCTGCGGAAAACACAACAGAAGATCTTGCTAAAAGGATACTTACGTCCGGCCTAACTTTCCGCCGCTGTACTCTGAAAAGCCACTAGCTCCTTTTCCTGAAGCATTAAAGGAGCGAAGAATCATAGAGGACAAGGACCTCTTTGAAACTTTCTCTAAATACGAGGTAAACATTCCTCTCCTTAAATTGGTGAAAAGCATCCCTAAGTATTCTCGTTTTTTGAAGGAACTTTGCACTATCAAGAGAAATCAAAAGCTAAAGGGGAAACAGAAAGTGCAAGTGAGTGAACATGTGTCGACAGTTTTCCAACGGAGAATGCCCAAGAAATGCAGCGATCCGGACATGGTAAGCATTCCTTGTGTTATAGGGGAAACCCGCTTTGACAAAGCAATGCTTGATCTCGGTGCTTCTATTAATGTTTTGTCATATTCGATTTACAAATCACTTGGCCTTGGGCCACTAATTGAAACTAGGATTGTAGTACAACTTGCTGATAGATCTAATGTGTACCCAAAAGGGATAATTGAAGATGTATTTGTGATGGTAGACAACCTAACTTTTCCTGCTGATTTCTTTGTAATGGATATGGAAAATGACTCGCATGTTGCACCCATTCTGTTAGGTAGGCCATTTCTGAAAACGGTTAGGACTAAAATTGATTATGCTATTGGTAAATTGACCATGGAGTTTGATGGAGAGGTAGTGGAATTTGACATTTATGATGCAATGAAATTTCCTAGCGATGATCATTCTCTATGTGCTATTGACGTTGTTGAACCTTTTGTGCAAGATGTTTTTGATAACTCTGATGTGGATGAATTGAGAAATGTGATTGAGCATGACATTGATGGTTTCAAATCAGATTATGTGTTAACATCCAGCATGAAAGAGGTCCTAGCCCAATTAGATGGGCATAAAAGGCTATCTATCTCCAATTTGGCCATTAAGCCCACTTTACTAACCCCAAGCGAAAAGCTTGTTCCGTCCATAGTGCAAGCACCAGAAATAGAATTGAAGGATCTTCCGTCAAACTTCAAGTATGTTTTCCTTGGAGCACACAATACCTTGCCGGTAATCATCTCCAATAAGTTGACCACCGGACAAAAAGATAAGTTGGCGAACGTACTAAAGGAGCACAAGACAGCCCTCGGATGGACTATTGTGGACATCAAGGGGATAAGTCCTTCCACTTGCATGCATAGGATTTTACTTGAGGACGAAGCCAAGCCCTCTAGGCAACCTCAAAGGAGGTTGAACCCACCAATGATGGATTTGGTCAAAAAGGAAGTGTTGAAACTCCTCCAAGCAGACATCATCTTTCCTATCTCAGATAGCACGTGGGTTAGTCCAACCCATGTAGTTCCAAAGAAAGGAGGCATCACCTTGGTGGAAAATCAACATGGAGAGATGGTCCCAAGCAAAACACAAACTAGATGGAGAGTCTGCATTGACTACCGCAAGCTCAATAAGGTAACACGAAAAGACCATTTCCCATTACCTTTCATTGATCAAATGTTGGAACGTCTTGCAAGTCATAAATACTACTGTTTCATGGATGGATATTCGGGCTATTTCCAAATAGCCATCGCACCAGAAGATCAAGAGAAGACTACGTTTACTTGTCCATTTGGCACTTTTGCATATCGCAGAATGCCCTTTGGACTTTGCAACGCGCCAGGCACTTTCCAAAGGTGCATGATAAGTATTTTCTCCGAATACATAGAAAATTTCATTGAAGTATTCATGGATGATTTTACCGTCCATGGAGACAGTTTTGACGCATGTTTAGGGCATTTAAAACTCGTTCTTGAAAAATGTGTTGAAACCAAGTTAGTTCTTAATTCGGAAAAATGCCATTTCATGGTCGAACAAGGAATTGTGCTAGGACATGTAATATCCTCAAAAGGGATAGAGGTAGATAAGGCAAAGGTTGATGTTATTCAAAATTTACCTTATCCTACTAATGTTCGGAAAATCCGATCTTTTCTTGGTCATGCAGGTTTCTACCGAAGGTTCATCAAAGACTTCTCAAAGAGCTCAGCACCTCTGTGTGAATTGCTCAAGAAAGATGTAACCTTCATAGTGGATGAGGATCGCAAGAAGGCTTTTGACACTCTGAAATCATGTCTCACCACCGCTCCGATCATCCGTTCTCTGGATTGGGAGAAACCTTTTGAAATCATGTGTGACGCCAGTGACTACGCCGTCGGAGCTGTCTTAGGACAAAAAGACGGAAGGGCCTCCCATGTGATCCATTATGCGTCTATGACACTAATGGAGCACAAAGGAATTACTCCACCACCGAGAAGGAGATGTTGGCGGTAGTTTTTGCCCTTGAGAAGTTCAGGCAATACTTACTTGGGGTAAAGGTAATTATTTTCACTGACCACGCAGCCCTTAGGTACCTCATGGCAAAGAAGGAGGCGAAACCACGATTAATCCGTTGGGTGCTCCTTCTAAGCGAATTTAACCTAGAAATAAGGGACAACAAGGGAGCTGAGAACCTGGTGGCAGATCATTTGAGCAGACTAGTGCAAGAGGAGGAAGAACCAGGAAAAGAACGAGAGATAGCCAGAAGCTTTCCAGACGATACATTCTACTCAACTCTCTGTTGTGTAACCGCCCCCGCGCCTCACACTAGCAGCCCCTGCGGCCAGCCGCCTCTGCGGCTCTGTCTAGGCACCCCTGCGGAATTGTCGAGAGAGGTTTGTCTTAAGCTTCAATCTTTTAAGCCTTGGTTTGCTGACATTGTGAAGTTCATTGTCAGGAAAGAGTATCCTCCAGACTTCACCAAGGCAAAACGAGAGAAAGTCAAAGCTGAAGCTCGACACTACGTTTGGGACGATCCTTACCTTTGGAAGCATTGTAGTGACCAAGTGATCTGGCGTTGCATTCCGGACAATGAGGCACAATCCGTCCTAACTTTCTGTCATTCTGAAGCATGTGGGGGGCACTTTGGAGCAAACAAAACTGCAAGAAAACTTTTGGATGCCGGTTTCTTTTGGCCACACATTTTTCGAGACGCTTTTGCGTTTTGTAAAGTGTGTGATAGATGCCAAAGGGTGAGAAATCTTTCAAGGAGACATGAAATGCCCCAATCCTCTCTTATATTTTGTGAAATATTTGACGTTTGGGGAATTGATTTCATGGGGCCATTTCGTGCATCATTCGGGAACACATATATTTTGCTTGCGGTGGACTATGTTTCCAAGTGGGTGGAAGCAAAGGCCACCAAAACTGATGATTCAAAAGTGGTTGCAGCATTTCTTAAGGAAAATATCTTTGCTAGATTTGGAATTCCGAAAGCCTTAATCAGTGATAGGGGTACCCATTTCTGCAACAAGACGATCACAACTCTCCTTAAGAAGTACCATGTTCACCAACGAGTATCAACAACCTATCATCCTCAAACAAACGGCCAAGCGGAAATAAAGACCGTCCTTTAAAAGACGGTTTCTCCCGGACAGAAGGATTGGAGTGCAAGGCTAAATGACGCCCTATGGGCATATCGGACAACCTTCAAAACTCCCATCGGAATGTCTCCTTTTAGGCTCGTGTTTGGGAAAGCTTGCCACCTACCAGTGGAGTTAGAGCACAAGGCTTGGTGGGCGGTAAAGAAGTGCAACATGAACATAGAAGAAATGGGAGAATTCCGGAAGCTCCAATTGCAAGAGTTGGAGGAACTAAGGCTAGATGCATATGACCATGCTACCACATACAAAGAAAAGACCAAAGCCTAGCATGACCGGAACATCCTCCGGAAGGACTTCAAGGTAGGTAATAAGGTACTTCTCTTTCACTCCTGTTTGAAACTCTTTGCAGGTAAGCTGCATTCATGATGGACAGGGCCGTTCATAGTAGCCGAAGTATACCCTCACGGAGATGTGGATCTCTATGACCCGCAGACGCACAAGGTGTTTAAGGTGAACGGCCAAAGGCTAAAGCTTTACCTTGAAGGAGTCAAAGACGATCCGATTGACGAGATGGTACTCGAGGAGGCACAGCCAGAGAAGTAGAGATCTTACGTCGAGCCAACGACGTAAAACAAAGGCGCTTCTCTGGAGGCAACCCGAAGGAATAAGAAGAGGAGCTTCTCTCAAGAAATCCACCCCTGCGGTTTAATATCCTGCCCTTGCGGTGACATTCAAGCCAGCGCCGCCCTTGGCGCTGGGCCTGCGCCTGCAACACGCCTGTCACCGTCCCCGCGGTGACATCCCCATGCCCCTGCGGCGGCCATCCTTGACACAAATTCCCAGCGCCGGGGGCGGCGATGGGCCTGCGTGCTCCTCTCCCTTGTCGCCGTCCCTGCGGTATCAAACCCCCGCCCCTATGGGTTTACCCAGAAAAGAAAAAAAAATAGAATCTCGAAAAAACGCCTATACCTACCACGCACCACGCACCACCCACCAACCCTCCTCACCAAACACAACCACAAACCCTTGCACCTTCTCTCTCTAAGCTGCGAACGCCCCTGCGCCCTCATAGACACCACCCATCCACCCTCTCCGACGCCCCTGCACCACCAACACCAAGGACGCACACCCCTAACACCCTTGAGCCACCTTCCCTCGTGCCAAATACCACCTCCCTTCAATTGCAACGATTCTCCATTCCTTCGCTACCTTCAACGTCGCCTGTACCAAAAACCACCACCGGAGCCACTCCAAGGCGCCACCACCTTCGAAGCATTCGAAAAATCGCCTTCTCCTATTCTCCCACACCCGCGCCTACAAGCACCCACCCCTGCGCCTCACCGCCCCTGCGCCTACACAGCCGCCCCTGCGGAAAAACAAACAGAAAGGTCGATTCTTTTCCTTTTTCCAAACATTCACTAATCCTTTGCTCGAGTCCTTGCAAGAATAGAAGCCCCAAGGAAATACAAAATGACGGAAATGGAGAAGGACATATATAGGATTCTGCAGGATCGAGTTGTGTATGCAACTCGATTTTTACATATTCCGACCTTGGAGAAACTGGGCATGCTAGAGAGCATGCAAACATTTTTGGCGAATGCTGGGTTCGAAGACTTCCTCCAGAAGTGTGCTCCGACATATCCGGAGCTCACCAGACAATTCATCGCCACTTTTTCAATGCAGAAGGAAGATCACGTGTGTACCGGCCTCACCTTCAAGTTCAACAAGGTGAAGTACACGCTTGACTACAATGATTTACGGGAGGCTTTTGGGGTGACTCTAAACCCCTCTGAGAACTGGTGGGATCCAGTCCCGGCCCCGGACTTATGTGAGTTTTGGCGAGCAGCTACCGGGTCGGAGTTCCATGCTGTGGGTGAGTACTCCAACAAACTCACTCACCCCAGTTTGAGGTTGATTTCCAAGATCCTCATGAGTGTCTTCTGTGGACACAAAGAGGAAAACAAGGTCGCTCTCAAGGACCTTCCACTACTCTACTCCTGCCTTCCACATAGCCAACAGCTGATGGATTAGCTCTCTCTCTTCCTCGCCGCTTTGAAGCGGATTAGGAGGAATGAGCCGAGGGATATTGTCGGCGGTGGGGTGATATCTTTGATCGCCTCACAAGTGATGGACCTGTCTGAGTTAGAGGATGGGATGGCAACTCCTCTCTACACTGAGGGGATGCTTAGAAGGTGTAAGCTCCTCTAGAGGGACGGGGAGAACCTGTTTTGGATCTCCCTTGTAGATGGGAGCCACCTCACCAACCTCCCCCGACCTTTACCACTAGGAGGTGAGCTCTCCGAGCTCTACATACCGGCAGATCCTTTCGTGCCGAGGAGGCCACTAGTGGCCATTGTGGAGAGGCATGCCGCCAGCTCCAGCCGGGCCCATCAAGAGCAGCACCTGCCTATCCCAGATGACGAGGAGATGCCCACAGCGGCACCAGAGGAGGAACCGGCCCTTGCGAGCCTTCAGGCTCAGATGGCGGCCATGACGACCTAGCACCGGGCTTGGCAGTCCGACTACCAGCGGACTATGCTGGAGTAGCAGCAGAGCTGGCAGGACACCTTTGCCACCTCCATGACCTCACACTTCGACCAGAGGCAGGAAGCATGGCAGGCAGCCCAGCAGCAGCAACTGGAGGCTCAGCAGCTGGCTTGGCAGGCCAATTTTGAGACCTCTTTTGGTCGCCGGATGACTGCCTAACAGGACCGCATCGATTATATCTACCAGCGGCAGGAGCACTTCTTCCGCCATTTCCCTTACCCGCCGGAGGAGGGTCCTGGTGGTCCATCCGAACCACCCTAGTGAGGGGTATATTTCTTTCCATCTCCCATATTTATCTTTGACTCATTTCCACTTTGAGGACAAAGTGCACTTCAAGTATGGGGGGGGGGATATATATCATTGCTTGTACAGTTTATTAGTTGTTTTTGACATTTGTTTTGCATTGTTGAAATAAAAAAAAAAGAAATAGAAAAAAGCCAAAGAAGTGAAAAAAGGCATGAAAATCCTTGGATAAACCGAAAACCCAAAAGGGCGGTTTAGGTAAAAAGAAGGTAGTCCGACCAACCTAAGGTTGGTGCAAAATTGGACTTGAGGGATGTGAGTTTAAGTGAGAAAAGAAGAAGTGTGGCAAGGTGAAAACCCGAAAGGGCGCCTTGGCAAGATGAGCGACACCGAGTGTAGGTTTCCCTTCCGGTGTTTTGGCGACATAAGAAGGGGAGTCATAAGGAGGTTGTCCAGGTAGGCCACTCTTGGAGCGATAAGGATGGTAGTATTTCTTTTTCCTCACATTTCCTCTCTTTTCCTTCTTTCTTTCTTGGTTTTTTCTCTTGTTTTCCATTATTTTTCTTTCTTTCCCTTGCTTACTGAGACCTTGAGTCTATTGGCTGTCATTTGTATTACTCGGGATGAGTAAAAGGTCTAAGTATGGGGGAGTTTGATAGGTGATGGAATCACTATCATTTAGGGTAGTTTTTAGAGTCCTTTTATTGCATTAGTGTCGGTTTATGCTACTAACTCCTTGGTCCAGAAGAAGAAGATCAACAGAAGCTAAGGAAGGAGCTATAACCACTTAGGAGTGAAGATCGATCAAGAAGCAAAGCTTCTGTTGCTCCACCGCCCCCGCGGGTCCTTGCAGCCGCCCCTGCGGTGATTTGCCTTGACGAGACGAAGACCAGCTCCCCCGCGCCTCCCACTACGCCCTGTTTGCGCCTCGCCTTGGGAGCTGGAAGGTGAAGAGTCTGTGTCACCGCCCCTGCGTTAGCCTTAAGGCGCCCCTGCGCCTTGGCATCAGAAACGTCAGGAAGGCGAAAGGTCAGACGTTGAAGTGCATTAAAGATCCGCCCCAGCGGAGTTGAGTAGCCGCCCCAGCGGTTCTGAAGAAGATCAACCGATTCTGCCTAAACCGCTCCTGCAGTTCCTGAAGGCCGCCCCTGCGGTGTAACGCCAGAAGCTTTACTCCGGCTGTTTACACCACCTTTATGGCATTTGATAACACGATTTATAACATAGTTTTAGGTGTACATTTAGATAGAATTCTCGCTCATTCATGCATGATCTAGCATTAGTTCAAGACTTTTTGCACCCAATTCACATATTTTGTCGAGATAGACGTCTACACGGACTTGTGCGCATTTTGTAGGTATTACGGGAAGTTTAGGAGCTTAAACGATGCGTTTGAGGATCGTTCATTTAGATGACACACCCTCGGACTCATTAGGACACAAGCCAAGGGCTGAGGAGGACTCATGGAACCTTGCCAACACAAGCCATGCACCAAATCACAGCTTAATGATTCAAGGCGGAGTTTCTGCATAGAATCACGGTTCTCTGAAGAACCACGGCCGTGGAAATGACCGTGGATTTTGCCAGATTCTCGTGACAGCTGTGCCACGACTCTCATGGCCAGCCCATGAAGGATTTGTTATAAAAGTGGTCCTTCATGGGTTGTTTGAGGCAGCTGGGTAGTTTGGGAGCAGCTCATCCATTATCCATTTCTCTCTAACAAATATATTCTCAAAAACAAGAAGATTTTCTAGGAAGGGAATTGTCAAAGAGAAGAAGGAGAGTTCCATTGAAGAGGAGGAGAAGAACACACACCATAGCTTTCTTGTATTCCGGATTTCATTTTCTAGAGATTGTATGAACCTTTGAACCTTCTTTTGGAAGGGTTGTAAGTGGCTCTATTCTAATCTTCAGCTTAGTTTTGAATTAAGTTCACTTGTTCACCTCTCTTCTTTCATTATCTTGCAATGGATGTTTTGATTTTATGTTTGTTTGCTTCGATTTCCATTATGAATGTTGTAGGCTAAATTGATGTGGTTCTAGGGTAAGGAAAGGATGGTTATGGCTAGAACTATGATAGTATGGACTTAGATTTACCTTTGGATGACTTTTGCTTATGAACGTAGTTGCTGTTAGAAAACACGGGTAGTTCTTGAAGAACCACGGCCGTGGTTTAGGAAGAACAACCCGTGATTTTCCCTGGTTTGAAGGATCTTGCCTTAGACCTATAGAATGTTGAAACCCTAAGTGTTTGCTGAGTTTAACCTACCTAGTGTAGTGACTAAGTGTTAGGAGAGACTTACCCGGTAATCCTTGCCCTTAGAATCTAAAATAGCAAACCTTAGGTAGTGGTGAGCCTAATAAGCCGCCATTGGATTATATGTGCTAGGATAGTTGCTTAGGATTTCCCTTTCCAAGACCTACCCGGTAAGGATAGGTTAGACCCCTAATTTACAATCCGGTTTGTGTAGAATTCCTATCCTTAGGCTCTTAGAGACTTACCCGGTAATAAGACCTTAGGTGTGGACTAGTTGGACCATGAGACCTACCCGGTAATTGATCCCAAATTGAATACACTTAATCCCAACATATCATAGTTAATCCAAAGAATGAATAGATAACTTGAGTTCTATGCCATAACCGGAACTTCCGACCCCTAGAATCCGTCTTTTCTTTCCTTGATCATTATCTTGTTTGGTTTGTTCATTTGTGCTGATTTTTAGTCTAAGTTTGATTGTTTACTTTGCATGAATTGTGATCTTTGATTGATCACCAAAACTGACCAAAAACAATTTAGATTTTCATTTCTTTGTTTCCCTCTTTTCTAACCTTAGACCTTCACTAAACCTAATCACAAAACCGAATCAATTTCACCTTAGTCTTTGTGTTCGACCTCGGAATACTATCCATGCTACAAACGTCCCGTACACTGCGGGTGCGCTAGAAGTTAGGATAATTATAACGAGTATAAATTTAAGGCTTATTGCGTGCACACTTTTTAGCGTAACAAGTTTTTGGCGCCGTTGCCGGGGACTAGGTCTAGATTGAGTCTATTTTGTGATTGTTTCTAGTGTAGATCTTTCTTGTTGCTTTTGATCTCTCTTTGGTGGTTGTCTTTTCTTTTCAGGACATCTATCACTCTTTAGGTGTATGCGAAGATCTCGTGGCAAGGATTTAGCTCCATTCGATCCCGAACCGGAGAAAACCTTTCGATCTAGATCCAAGAACATCCGAAAGGAGAGAGAGATGGCCGGTAGAAATCTTCAAGCTGAGTTAGATGAAGCCTTAGAGCAAATAAGGCTAAGAGATGAGCTCTTGGAGGAAGAAAGGAGACTTGCCAATGAGAGGCAAGAGGAAACAAGGAGGGAGATTGAGGAGATTAGGCAAGCCCTTGTTCAAGGAGACCTTAATCACCGACAACCTCCACCTCCTCCACCACCGGTGGTACAACCGCAGCCGGCGGCCAATGTTAGGGTTGTTCCCATTGCTATCGAGGAGCCACAAACCCTAGGGAGACGTATGGATCCGGCACAAAGAGCACACCGACCGGGTGTGAATCTAGGAGATCCCGCAACCCACAACTATGAGCTCCGCCCTCAAGTTCTACAAATGATCCGGCACAATCAATTTGGAGGGATGGAAGGAGAGTCTCCTCACCCACATTTGATGAACTACGAGATTTTGATGGAGACTCTTAGGCCGCCAAGATTGGAGAACAACAACCATAAGCTTAGGGCTTTTTCCTTTTCTCTTAAGGATAAAGCCTTGGCTTGGTATCAATCTATTCCGCAAGGGCGAGTTGGTACTTGGGAGGAGATGACAACCGAGTTCTTGACCAAGTTCTTCCCACCTTCAAAGACCACCGAATTAAGAGGGAAGATCAATGCCTTCGTGATGAGGGATAGAGAAAGTTTGTTCAAGTCTTGGGAGAGATTCAAAGACCTTCTCCTAGATTGTCCACACCATGGCATACCGAAAATTGAGCTATTGGAGATCTATTTCAAGGGACTTGATGAAGATAGCCAATTCAAGCTTCAATCTCTTTCCGGTGGGACATTTATGGAGAAACATGTAGATGATGCTTGGGAGTTTGTGGAGAAGCAAGCTTTAGTGATTGAGAAGTACTCTCATAGGAAGAGTGAAGGAAGAAAGGCGGGAGCATATGAGGTGAGCGAAGTCACCATGAGCAATTTCAAGCTTGACGCCATCAACAACGAGTTGAAATCCTTGAGAGAGTTGTGTACTACAACCTTGAAGAGCCAAGCAACTCCTCAAGTGCTTCCACAAGCTAACTTGTCTTCCAAGGAGGAAGATGTGAATTATATGGGAAGAGGCAACTTCAACAATTACCAAGGCCCAAGAAATTTCAACAACAACCGGCAATTCAACAATTACCGGCCCAACCACAACCATCCCGGATTTTCTTACTCTAACCCGGATGGAGCCTTGAACCCTCCCGCCTCCACAAGCACAACTCCACCACAAAGAGCTTCACAAGAACCTCCACCCGGTTTTTCTCAACCTTCCAAGGATAGGACCGAAGTCATGTTTGAACAATTGCTAGGAAGATTGAGTGGACTTGAGAGCACCGTGACTTCAATTTCTAAGGCTCAAAAGGTCTTGGAAGCACAAGTCTTTCAAAAGGCGGGTGAAGCACATAGAGATCCGGGGAAGCTTCCCGGAAGAACCGAAGACAACCCAAGAGGCCAAGTGTTGGCTATCACAACAAGGAGTGGGTTGAGTATGAAGGATCCTTTGCCTAAGGACCAAGCTAAGGGAAAGCAAGTAGTGGTAGAAGAGGGAAGAAAGCAAGAAGATGGAGGCAAGAGCAAAGATGTAGAGCCAACCTATGTGGCACCGCCTCCATACAAGCCACCACTACCGTTCCCACAATCAAGAGCAAGAGCTCGTTTGGACAATCATTTTGGTAAGTTCCTTGAACTAATGTCCAAGTTACATATTAACATTCCGTTCATGGATGCCATTTTAGGAATGCCGGCATATGGGAAGTTTTTGAAAGAAATACTCTCCAACAAAAGGAAGTTGGAGGAGTATGGGGAGATAAGGATGACCAAGAGATCCTCGGAATTGATCCAAACCATGAAGGAAGAAATGCCTCCCAAGCTAAGGGATCCGGGCTCCTTTTGCGTCCCAATAGGAGTGGGAGATGTGAAGTACGAGGCCCTTTGTGATCTTGGGGCGAGTGTAAGCATCATACCGCTTGCACTTAGCAACAAGGTCGGGCTAGGAGAGCCAAAGCCGGTCAAGATGACCCTCTATATGGCGGACCGTTCTATCACTCATCCGGTTGGGATTCTAGAGGACATTCCGGTGCAGCTAGGAGGATTCTACGTGCCTATTGATTTTGTAGTGTTGGACATTCCGGCGGATTATCCGGTTCCTATCATCTTAGGAAGACCTTTCCTAGCCACTTCCGGTTGCTTAGTGGATTGCAAGAACGGGACTCTCTCCTTCAACATCGGGGAAGAGAACATCAAGTTCAAGCTTTCCACAATGATGAAAGGGCCAACCCTTGATGAAGATATCTTCAACATAGTCGAGCAAGAAGAATCTAGAGAAATTATGAGCTCGATCTTGATCATGGACCCCTTGGAGAAGGTTCTTACCTTAAGCATGATGGAGGAAGGTATTGAAGAGGCCTGCAATGAAGAGATCAAAGCCTTGGAAGCCTTGGAAGAGGAGCCAAGAGTTGGATTTGAAAGCCACGAAGAGGTGGTGAACAGCTGCAAGTTCCACGGTCGAGATTTACAAACCACGGCCGTCAAACTTTCTGGACAACTCCGAGAAGTAAGCTTGGCAAGAACCACGGCCGTGGAAGATGAGCAACCCGTGTTTCCAACCGTGGTTTTTCCTGAATCAGCTCCTGATGATCAAGCTTCTAGGAGCCATGGGGAGTCTTCCTTTGCTTTGGATTCATCTCATCCAACCTTATTTGGATCGTCTTCAACCGATAGAGGTCCTCCCTCACTTGAACTTAAACCCCTTCCCTCTCATTTAAAGTATGCATTTCTTGGTGATAATTCTACATATCCTGTGATTGTTAATGCATGCTTGAGTGATGATGAACTTGCTAAATTGCTGCATGAACTAAGATTACATAGGAAAGTCATTGGTTATACTATTGATGATTTGGTCGGCATTAAGCCATATTTGTGCATGCATAAGATAATGATGGAAGATAACCACAAACCCTCTATTGAACATCAAAGGAGATTGAATCCTATAATGAAAGAGGTGGTCAAAAAGGAAATTATTAAGTTGCTAGATGCGGGAATTATCTACCCTGTCTCGGATAGTAAGTGGGTTAGCCCCGTTCATGTAGTACCTAAGAAGGGTGGAATGACGGTAGTAACTAATGAGAACAATGAACTAATACCGACTAGGACGGTTACGGGGTGGAGGATGTGCATTGATTATAGGAAATTGAACATGGCCTCTAGGAAAGATCACTTCCCCCTCCCCTTCATTGACCAAATGCTAGAAAGGTTAGCTCAACACTCTCATTTTTGCTATTTAGATGGGTATAGTGGATTCTTCCAAATCCCTATCCACCCCGATGACCAAGAGAAAACGACTTTTACATGTCCATGGGGTACCTTTGCATATAGGAGAATGCCATTTGGGTTGTGTAATGCACCCACCACCTTCCAAAGGTGTATGATGGCTATCTTTTCGGAATACATAGAAAATATCATGGAAGTGTTCATGGATGATTTCTCTGTTTATGGTTCTTCTTTCGATGATTGCTTGGCTAACTTGTCATTAGTGTTGCAAAGATGTGAGGAGACAAATCTTGTCTTAAATTGGGAAAAATGCCACTTCATGGTAAGTGAAGGGATTGTGTTAGGACACTTGGTGTCTAACCGTGGCATTGAGGTTGATAGGGCTAAGATTGAAACGATAGAGAAGTTGCCACCACCTACCTCGGTGAAGGGGGTAAGGAGTTTCTTAGGGCATGCCGGTTTTTACCGGAGGTTTATTCAAGACTTCTCTAAAATTTCTAAGCCTCTCACTAACCTACTAATGAAAGATGTTGATTTTGTCTTTTCCAAGGATTGTCTTGAAGCTTTTGTAGGTTGAAGAACGCCTTGATCTCCGCACCTATCATGCAACCTCCGGATTGGAGTCTACCATTTGAGATCATGTGCGATGCAAGTGATGTGGCCGTTGGGGCCATTTTAGGGCAAAGGAAAGAAGGGCGCACTCATGCTATTTACTATGCTAGCAAGACGCTAGATGACGCCCAACTCAACTATGCTACCACCGAGAAGGAGTTGTTGGCGGTGGTGTATGCATTTGAGAAGTTCCGCTCATACCTTGTTGGAGCGAAGGTCATAGTTTATACGGATCATGCGGCGATCCGTTATCTACTTACAAAGAAGGATGCCAAACCAAGGTTGATTCGGTGGATCCTTCTTCTTCCAGAGTTTGATTTGGAAATACGAGATAAGAAGGGATCCGAGAACTCCGTGGTGGATCACCTTAGTAGACTCCCACCATTGGAGCTTGGGAAAGACAACATCCCGATAGATGATTCATTCCGGGATGAACAATTGCAAATGGTGGAGGAATGCTTGTTCCAAGTGGCTAGAGGAAGTGAGCCATGGTACGCCGACATCGTGAACTACTTAGTGTGTGAGGAAGTGCCTCCCGGATTTACATATGCACAAAGGAAGAAGTTCTTCAACGATGTAAGGCATTACTATTGGAGTGAGCCACTTCTATTCAAGAGAGGCCCGGATGGGGTGCTTAGAAGATGCATACCGGAGGATGAAGTGGAGAGTGTGATCCGGCATTGCCACTCCTTACCATGCGGAGGCCATGCTAGCTCACACAAGACGTGTGCAAAGGTATTGCAATCCGGTTTTTATTGGCCAAACTTGTTTAGAGATGTGCAAGGTTTTGTAGCGGCATGTGATGCTTGCCAAAGGACGGGCAACATCTCAAGGAGGAATGAAATGCCTTTGAATAACATCCAAGAAGTTGAGATTTTTAATGTGTGGGGTGTAGACTTCATGGGACCATTCCCTTCTTCATGTGGCAATCTCTACATCCTATTGGCGGTGGACTATGTGTCAAGATGGGTAGAAGCGATCGCTTCTCCTACGAATGATGCCAAGGTGGTAGTGCGATTCTTCAACCGGGTGATCTTCCCTAGGTTTGGAACACCAAGGGTAATCATTAGTGATGGAGGGAAGCACTTCACAAATAGGAACTTTGGAGCACTTTTGGCCAAGTATGGGGTGACTCATAAGGTGGCAACACCCTACCATCCCCAAACTAGTGGTCAAGTGGAGATCTCCAACCGAGAGATCAAGGCCATCCTCGAGAAGACGGTGTCTAGGACAAGGAAGGATTGGGCTATGAAGCTCAATGACGCACTATGGGCATATAGAACCGCCTTCAAGACACCAATTGGAACCACTCCCTACAAGTTGGTCTATGGCAAGTCTTGCCATCTCCCGGTGGAAATGGAGCATAGAGCTTATTGGGCCATTAAGTGGCTAAATTTTGACCTCAAGGAAGCGGGAGAAAAGAGGTTGCTTGATATCAATGCCCTTGAGGAGCTCCGGTTGGAAGCTTATGAGAATGCCCGGATCTACAAGGAGAGAACCAAAAGGTGACATGACAAGAGGATCATTCCAAAGGAGTTGAGTGAAGGAGATCTTGTCCTTCTCTTCAACTCAAGGCTAAGGCTCTTTCCCGGAAAGCTCAAATCAAGATGGACCGGGCCATATGTGGTGAAGAAGATCTTTCCCCACAGAGCTATTGAAATAGGAGGGGAGCATTGTGGAAATTTCAAGGTGAATGGGCATCGCTTGAAGAAGTATATTCCGGGAGCCCCGGTAGACATGATTGCCCCGCTTCACCTCGAATAGACGCTCCCGAGTTTGGTCAAGCTAATGACCTTAAAGAAGCGCTTGGTGGGAGGCAACCCATTGGTAACATTTTTTTTCCTTTTCACTTTTGCTTAGATTTTTCTGTTTTTGTGTGCTTTGTGTGTGTTTTGTCTACCTTCGTGTGTGTGCTAGAGCATTAGTGGCATTGGAAGCCTTTCTTGGCGATGAAAATGATGAGGATGACACCCTCACCAATTATGGGTGGAGCGGACGCGGAACTTGGACGGCTAGCGGTGCCTAGCGCGGGTTCCGAAGCTTTGAAGGATGCTTAGAGCTCTCTACCATGGTTGAAAGGATCATCCAACATCAATTCACTTGAGAATTCCCAAAAACCATAGCAAACAATTTTACATTATGAGAACCTTCTTTCACTCTCTTTACTTGAATACCACATTGGGGACAATGTGTTTCTAAGTATGGGGTGGGGTTTGCATGATCCTTTGCATGATGAGCATCTAGGATAGGTTAATATTTGCACATGTTTTGCATTGTACATACATATTCCAAAAATTCCAAAAAAAAAAAAAAAAAATCAGAAAAATTTAAATTTTTTTTTGTGCTTTCTAGGTTTGGATATGACCCTAATGATGAAACTTGTCTTGTGATTGGCTATGGATGGCCTTATGTGTTGAATTGATAAATGCATATGTGGACTTGAACTACTTCTCTTAAATTCTATGAATGACTTGTGATCATGATGATTGCCTAGAATGGATTGAGTATTGAAAATCGAAATTACATGATAGTTCTTGCATACCATCTAGGAATGAATGAGGCATTTCATCTTTCTCTACTTCTCATCTTAATCATGATTGCTTGAGCACCTCAATTGATATAAAATCGACCTCCTTTAAACCCATCCGGGAATAGGAGCATGCTAGTGTGTGGAAATGTGTGAAAGGCAAGTGCGGGGTGAAGATGTAATGAAAAGAATGTCGTGAATGAAATGCTGAAATTATTGTGGAAGTGTAGCCAAAATATAGGTTTGGGGGCGTTGGTTTAAATGACAAGTAACTCGGTACACTTCACATAATCGGGTGTTGGTGCCTTGCCAAAGTCAAATGAACCAATAGCCCTAACGAGCTTTGGTATGTGTGCCCGGTGTGGATGCACCTCGAAAAAGAGAAAAAGCCCGAGGATGGCTAATCACCGAGGTTTCGGCTATTGTACACCAATGCCATTGTCTCAAAAACGAGTTAAAGAAAAAGAAAAGAAAGCAAGATAGGGAAAAATATACACTTGGGGGAAGTTGATCGAGGACAAGGATGTGGAGTTAGTTCCATTCCCGGATTAGCATCACATAACCTAGAGAATCTCCCGCCCAATTGCAACGTTTCTTGGCCTTTTATGTCACAAGCCCTTATGAC
The DNA here is from genome assembly GCA_033239125.1 of Fagopyrum homotropicum. Lineage (NCBI taxonomy): Eukaryota > Viridiplantae > Streptophyta > Magnoliopsida > Caryophyllales > Polygonaceae > Fagopyrum > Fagopyrum homotropicum. The sequence goes on along the minus strand of BSWB01000003.1, from coordinate 64,154,606 downwards.
CTACTTGCATGTTTGTAAGACTTAGTAATCTAGATTGGATAGACTCTTGATCTTCTTGACCTCTTCATCCTCACATCTCATGCATGCTTTTGAGTTAAGTACAATTGTCTTTCCATCCCCTTATTGTTTGATACATAATTGCTTATCCAATTGCCATTGATCATGACTATGAAGGTGATCCAATAGTAGAAGCACAAAACCCAAAAAGATTTTGCCATTTTTCTGCATACATAAATCATGTCATCTTCTAGTCTATAGTTGGGAATTTGCTCGGGGACGAGCAAAACTTAAGTATGGGGTATTTTGATAACACGATTTATAACATAGTTTTAGGTGTACATTTAGATAGAATTCTTGCTCATTCATGCATGATCTAGCATTAGTTCAAGACGTTTTGCACCCAATTCACATATTTTGTCGAGATAGACGTCTACACGGACTTGTGCGCGTTTTGTAGGTATTACGGGAAGTTTAGGAGCTTAAACGATGCGTTTGAGGATCGTTCATTTAGATGACACACCCTCGGACTCATTAGGACACAAGCCAAGGGCTGAGGAGGACTCATGGAACCTTGCCAACACAAGCCATGCACCAAATCACAGCTTAATGATTCAAGGCGGAGTTTCTGCATAGAATCACGGTTCTCTGAAGAACCACGGCCGTGGAAATGACCGTGGATTTTGCCAGATTCTCGTGACAGCTGTGCCACGACTCTCATGGCCAGCTCATGAAGGATTTGTTATAAAAGTGGTCCTTCATGGGTTGTTTGAGGCAGCTGGGTAGTTTGGGAGCAGCTCATCCATTATCCATTTATCTCTAACAAATATATTCTCAAAAACAAGAAGATTTTCTAGGAAGGGAAGTGTCAAAGAGAAGAAGGAGATTTCCATTGAAGAGGAGGAGAAGAACACACACCATAGCTTTCTTGTATTTCGGATTTCGTTTTCTAGAGATTGTATGAACCTTTGAACCTTCTTTTGGAAGGGTTGTAAGTGGCTCTATTCTAATCTTCAGCTTAGTTTTGAATTAAGTTCACTTGTTCACCTCTCTTCTTTCATTATCTTGCAATGGATGTTTTGATTTTATGTTTGTTTACTTCGATTTCCATTATGAATGTTGTAGGCTAAATTGATGTGGTTCTAGGGTAAGGAAAGGATGGTTATGGCTAGAACTATGATAGTATGGACTTAGATTTACCTTTGGATGACTTTTGCTTATGAACGTAGTTGCTGTTAGAAAACACGGGTAGTTCTTGAAGAACCACGGCCGTGGTTTAGGAAGAACAACCCGTGATTTTCCCTGGTTTGAAGGATCTTGCCTTAGACCTATAGAATGTTGAAACCCTAAGTGTTTGCTGAGTTTAACCTACCTAGTGTAGTGACTAAGTGTTAGGAGAGACTTACCCGGTAATCCTTGCCCTTAGAATCTAAAATAGCAAACCTTAGGTAGTGGTGAGCCTAATAAGCCGCCATTGGATTAGATGTGCTAGGATAGTTGCTTAGGATTTCCCTTTCTAAGACCTACCCGGTAAGGATAGGTTAGACCCCTAATTTACAATCCGGTTTGTGTAGAATTCCTATCCTTAGGATCTTAGAGACTTACCCGGTAATAAGACCTTAGGTGTGGACTAGTTGGACCATGAGACCTACCCGGTAATTGATCCCAAATTGTATACACTTAATCCCAACATATCATAGTTAATCCAAAGAATGAATAGATAACTTGAGTTCTATGCCATAACCGGAACTTCCGACCCCTAGAATCCGTCTTTTCTTTCCTTGATCATTATCTTGTTTGGTTTGTTCATTTGTGCTGATTTTTAGTCTAAGTTTGATTGTTTACTTTGCAAGAATTGTGATCTTTGATTGATCACCAAAACCGACCAAAAACAATTTAGATTTTCATTTCTTTGTTTCCCTCTTTTCTAACCTTAGACCTTCACTAAACCTAATCACAAAACCGAATCAATTTCACCTTAGTCTTTGTGTTCGACCTCGGAATACTATCCATGCTACAAACGTCCCGTACACTGCGGGTGCGCTAGAAGTTAGGATAATTATAACGAGTATAAATTTAAGGCTTATTGCGTCCCCGGCAACGGCGCCAAAAACTTGTTACGCTAAAAAGTGTGCACACAATAAGCCTTAAATTTATACTCGTTATAATTATCCTAACTTCTAGCGCACCCGCAGTGTACGGGACGTTTGTAGCATGGATAGTATTCCGAGGTCGAACACAAAGACTAAGGTGAAATTGATTCGGTTTTGTGATTAGGTTTAGTGAAGGTCTAAGGTTAGAAAAGAGGGAAACAAAGAAATGAAAACCTAAATTGTTTTTGGTCGGTTTTGGTGATCAATCAAAGATCACAATTCATGCAAAGTAAACAATCAAACTTAGACTAAAAATCAGCACAAATGAACAAACCAAACAAGATAATGATCAAGGAAAGAAAAGACGGATTCTAGGGGTCGGAAGTTCCGGTTATGGCATAGAACTCAAGTTATCTATTCATTCTTTGGATTAACTATGATATGTTGGGATTAAGTTTATTCAATTTGGGATCAATTACCGGGTAGGTCTCATGGTCCAACTAGTCCACACCTAAGGTCTTATTACCGGGTAAGTCTCTAAGAGCCTAAGGATAGGAATTCTACACAAACCGGATTGTAAATTAGGGGTCTAACCTATCCTTACCGGGTAGGTCTTGGAAAGGGAAATCCTAAGCAACTATCCTAGCACATCTAATCCAATGGCGGCTTATTAGGCTCACCACTACCTAAGGTTTTCTATTTTAGATTCTAAGGGCAAGGATTACCGGGTAAGTCTCTCCTAACACTTAGTCACTACAGTAGGTAGGTTAAACTCAGCAAACACTTAGGGTTTCAACATTCTATAGGTCTAAGGCAAGATCCTTCAAACCAGGGAAAATCACGGGTTGTTCTTCCTAAACCACGGCCGTGATTCTTCAAGAACTACCCGTGTTTTCTAACAGCAACTACGTTCATAAGCAAAAGTCATCCAAAGGTAAATCTAAGTCCATACTATCATAGTTCTAGCCATAACCATCCTTTCCTTACCCTAGAACCACATCAATTTAGCCTACAACATTCATAATGGAAATCGAAGCAAACAAACATAAAATCAAAACATCCATTGCAAGATAATGAAAGAAGAGAGGTGAACAAGTGAACTTAATTCAAAACTAAGCTGAAGATTAGAATAGAGCCACTTACAACCCTTCCAAAAGAAGGTTCAAAGGTTCATACAATCTCTAGAAAACGAAATCCGAAATACAAGAAAGCTATGGTGTGTGTTCTTCTCCTCCTCTTCAATGGAACTCTCCTTCTTCTCTTTGACACTTCCCTTCCTAGAAAATCTTCTTGTTTTTGAGAATATATTTGTTAGAGAGAAATGGATAATGGATGAGCTGCTCCCAAACTACCCAACTGCCTCAAACAACCCATGAAGGACCACTTTTATAACAAATCCTTCATGAGCTGGCCATGAGAGTCGTGGCACAGTTGTCACGAGAATCTGGCAAAATCCACGGTCATTTCCACGGCCGTGGTTCTTCAGAGAACCGTGATTCTATGCAGAAACTCCGCCTTGAATCATTAAGCTGTGATTTGGTGCATGGCTTGTGTTGGCAAGGTTCCATGAGTCCTCCTCAGCCCTTGGCTTGTGTCCTAATGAGTCCGAGGGTGTGTCATCTAAATGAACGATCCTCAAACGCATCGTTTAAGCTCCTAAACTTCCCGTAATACCTACAAAACGCGCACAAGTCCGTGTAGACGTCTATCTCGACAAAATATGTGAATTGGGTGCAAAACGTCTTGAACTAATGCTAGATCATGCATGAATGAGCGAGAATTCTATCTAAATGTACACCTAAAACTATGTTATAAATCGTGTTATCAGCATTAAAGGTGGCTGTTTTAGGCCGGCTATTTACTCCTAATTAAGTGTCTTTTGTAGTATAAATAGTCCATGACTGATTGCTAGAATCATTCATGCTTTTCCTCACAAAATCCATTTTAGACTTGAGTTTTTCCATTGTAATGAGTTGCTAACTCCCTTACTACATTGGGTTGGTTTGAAGCTGCTTTGTTTCTTTGGTTGTAAGTTCTTTTAATATAAGTTTTTATTCAGTAATGCTTTGTGTTTCCTTGATCTCCATTGTTTAATTGCATGTTAACTATTACTTGAGATTGATCACCTTAGGTTCTAAAGTGCATGTAAACAACTAGGATTAATAGGTTACAGGTTTGGGTCTTTAATCTAGTAGCAACTTTAAGTAATAACGGGTTGTAATTACTTAAAGAAAAGGAACATAAATATAAAGATAAGTTTAACGGTTTTAATCTTCTCTTTATATCCCTTAGTCTTTGTTTGAAAGCTAAGTTGTTATTTGTTCTTGTAGGTTTACGGAACTTTAATAGGTTAAGTTGTGTTGAGGCCGGTTGGCTCAACACATATGTATGATCGAGACAGGAGATTACTTAAAAACTTGTAAAAGGAATGCCCCAAAGTAGCAATTGCATGCTTAGAATCAACCTAGTGTAGAGTCATCCATTATTGTCTTATTTGTCGCATTAATCGTTTTTATAAGTTTTTGTGCATCAATTCAACCAAACCCCCCCCCTTTGTGTCACTTGTCATTATAATCGATAATTGCATCTAAAACACCTTAACTCTCTTGGGTTCGACCCTTACTTAATCACTATACTTGTTCGTAGTGCTAAGTCGGGATTTACTTTTGATTGGGTATAGACGACCATAGAAATACCTTCGGTCATCACGCCAGATGGGCATGAAATTCTGCGCATAGGGATCGTTCCTAGGCCTTTGCTGTTGTGGCTGTCCATAACCCATTGCATTCACCTCAGCATTGTCATCCTGGACTTGGGAACACATGTCCGTTGGATGGTATGAGTCAGCACACACTCCACATGCCTTCAGCTGTTGTGGGGTTCCCATAAGTGTTGATCTCTTCACCATTTCTTTCAGTTCTGCAACCTCAGTGAAGATCTCACTCTTCCCGGAATTCACAACATGAACACCTCTCTTGGAAGGAGTCCTTCCAAAGTTCCGGGTCCCTTCAGTTAGTTCTTGTATCTTTTCCAAAGCAAGGTCAGGGGTAGAGGCAAGAATGTTACCTCCACAAGCCGCATCGACGATCCTCTTTTCATTGTCTAGCAAGCCATTGTACAAGTACAAGGCTAGATCTTGAGTCGAATATCCGTGGAAAGGACAGCTGGATCAGCGGCGTGCAAATCTTTCAAAATACTCATAGAGAGTTTCGTCCGCCTCTTGCTCGATGTTGCTTATAGCTTTCTTCAAGCTATTTGCCTTCTTGGCTGGGAAGTACTTCTCCAAAAACGCCTTGTGGAGGTTCTCCCAGGTGTCGATAATCCCGGATGGGAGGTGGTAATACCAATCATCCGCTGCATCCTTGAGTGTGAAGCCGAATGCCCTCATCTTGATTTGCTCTTCGGTAATGTTGGCCGGCTTCATGCTCATACACACGGTATGGAACTTCCCAAGGTGTTTGATGGGGTCTTCACAATTTAGCCCATGGAAAGATTGAAGCAAGTGAATGAGACCCGGCTTGAGATCGAAGTGGATTCCTTCCCCTAATGCCGGTATAGTAACCGGAAGAGGGTTTTGAGCCAAAGTGGGCTGAGTGAGTTGACAAAGAGTACTATCAGCCATTTCTTGTTGGAGTTGTTGTTGTCTACGTTTCCGGATGTGCGTCCTCTCAATTTCTGGATCAAAGGAAGCAAAGCCAGAGTTAGTAGCACGGGTTTGAACCATAAAAATGGTTCAAACCAATAATCAATAATAATTAAATAAATATAACCAACCTCCCCGGCAACGGCGCCAAAATTTAACAAGACCTTTATCTATGGTCGTTTTTATCTTATCAAAATATAATCCCAACTTAGCACTAAAATGAGTATAGTGGTTATGTAAGGGTCGAACCCAAGAGAGTTTTGTTATTCCTATTAAATGAAATTATTGATTATAGATTGAAATGACAAAAAGGGGGGGGGGGTGAGTGAATTTATAGGAATGTCTTCCAACATGCCTACGGGTCGAGTGATTGATTGATCCGCCATGTAAAGTGTCATTTTAACTGGTTTAGGTTCCCCTAAACTAGCCTTCTCACAATGCAAGTGGAATGATGCTCATACTTGCTTTTAGGTCACACAATGCATCGTATGTGATGTTTCTAACTCCGATGGAAATACAAAATGATCCCGGATCTCTTACTTTGAGTGGCATCTTCTCCCTCATGATCTTGATGAGTTCCGATGACCTTGAGGACATCTTCACTTCACCAAAGTCTTCCAGCTTCATCTTGTAAGAAAGGATTTCTTTTAAGAACTTCCCGTATGCGGGCATACCTAGAATAGTTGACAAGACCTTTATCTATGGTCGTTTTTATCTTATCAAAACATAATCCCGACTTAGCACTAGAACGAGTATAGTGGTTAAGTAAGGGTCGAACCCAAGAGATTTTTGTTTTTATTAATTATAGATTCAAGTGACAAAAAGGGGGGGTTGAGTGAATTTATGTACACAAAACTTATGAACGAAAGCAAGACAACAAGTAAGACAATAATGGGTGAGCCTACACTAGGTTGATTCTAAGCATGCGATTGCTACTTTGGTGAGTTCCTTTTTACAAGTTTTCAAGTAATCTCCCGTCTCGATCATATATATGTGTTGAGCCAACCGGCATCAACACAACTTAACAGGTTAGTGTTCCGTAAACCTACAAGAACAATTAACAAGTTAGCTTTCAAACAAAGACTAAGGGATATAAAGAAAAGATTAAAACCGTTAAACTTATCTTTATATTTGTGTTCCTTTCCTTTAAGCAATTACAACCCGTTATTACTTAAAGTTTACCACTAGATTAACGACCCGAACCCGGAATCTATTAATCCTAGTTCTTTGCATGCAATTTAGAACCTAAGGTGATCAATCTTAAATGATAGTAAAACATGCAATTAGACAATGAAGATCAAGGAAACACAAGGTATTACTGAATGAAAACTTATATTAGAAAGAACTTACAACCAAAGTAACAATGCAGCTTCAAACCAACCCAATGTATCAAGGGAGTTAGCAACTCATTACAAAGGTAGCAAGATAATTATAATGGAAAAGTGGATTCTAAAATTGGATGATTCTAGCAATCAACCCTAGGTCTATTTATACTACACATGACACTAAATAGGAGTAAATGACCAGCCCAAAACAGCCACCTTTAATGCCATGAAGGTGGTGTAAACAGCCGGAGTAAAGCATCTGTCGTTAAACCGCAGGGGCGGCCTTCAGATCCGCTGGGGCGGTTTAGGCAAAAACGTTTGATCTTCTTCGTAGCCGCAGGGGTGGCCTAGTACTTCTGTAGGGACGGATATTTAATGGTCTTCAAACGTCTGACTCTTCAACTTTCTGTCGCTTCAGATGCTGAGCCGCAGGGGCGTCCTAGTGTCAACGCGGGGGCAGTGACACTGACTCTTCATCTTTCACCTCCTAGGTTGAGGCGCAGGCAGAGGCGCAGGGGCGCTGGTCTTCGCTTCTTCAGGGGAAGTCACCGCAGGGGCGCCAAGGGTTGACGCAGGTGCGGTGACAATCTTCGTTCCTGGCGCTGGCGAAGGCGTAGGCTGCGCTCCGGAATATGGTGTCACCCGCAGGGGTGGTGACACTGCTCCGCGGAAGCGGTGAGGTAACAGAAGCTTTGCTTCGTGAATGATCTTCACTCCTAAGTGCTTATAACTCCTTCTTTATCTTCTTTTAGTCTTTTTCTTCTGGATCAAGGAGTTACTAGCATAAACCGACACCAATGTAACAAAAAAGACTCTAAAAATTAACCTAAATGATAGTGATTCCATCACCTATCAATAGCATCAATGAAAGGTATGTTAATATGGAGCTTACTCATGAGATCTAGAAACTTACCGAAGTGCTTGTCTAGGCGTGCTCTCGCTTTAGACTGCGGGAATGGTAGTGGTGGTTTGTATGTAGGAGGCGGTACGTAAATTTTTTTCTTTCTCTTTTGTTTCGGTTGACCTAGAAGCATTTCAGTCGAGGGATCTTCCGAGGTGACTCCCTGTTGGGGTATCCTCGGTTGGCCCAGATTTCACCTCGGTCGAGGTGTTCTGCTTCACAACTTCATTCGATCGAGGTTGTGGGTCAGCGGTTTTCACGCTACTTCTTGTTGTAATTGACATGATTTGGCCTTTTGGGTTGTTCTCTGTACGTCTTGGAAGTTTCCCTTGATCTCTAGGAACTTCTCCGGCCTTGCTAAACACTTGATTTTCCAAGGCTTTTTATGCCTTATAAATCGAAGTAATGGTGCTCTCTAGTCTACTCATCTTTCCGGCCAGCGCTTCAATCATAGCTTCCAACTGGGAACTTGGTGGTTAGCTCGAGCTTGATGATGGTTCCTGACTCTTCAATTGAGTAGAAATAGAAGGTGGTGTTAGAGCATTTTCAACACGAGGATAAGGATTACCGGAATTGTTTTGATTGGATCTCCAATTGTTGTAGTTCCGGTTGTTGTTGTTGTTGTTGTAGTTGTTGTTCATGTTCCCTTGTTAGTTTCCACTTCCAACATACCCAACATCTTGCTCTTTGGTTTGTTAGGTTTTTGCCTTTATGAGTTCCTTCAAAGCCTTCATCTCATTGTTGAGGGCGTTGATTTGTTCCACACTAGAGGAGGTGAGGTTCAGCTCATGAGGTCTAGAAGTTTGACCTCCCGTTTCCATACTCAGGTGGGAGTATTTCTCCATAGTGAGAGTTTTCTTCTCAACAAAATCCCACGCTTCATCAACTAGATTATCCTTGAACATCCTAACTGAGAGCGATTGTAGCTTGAACTGCGCTTCAGCATCCAAACCCTTGAAATTTATCACCATCAAATCAATTTTTGGAATCCCATGATATGGGCAATCCAACAAAAGGTCTTTAAACTTTTCCCATGACTTGAAGAGGCTTTCACCATTCCTCATCACAAAAGCATTTATTTTGGCTCTCAATTCCGCCGTCTTTGATGGCGCAAAGAACTTGGTGAGAAACTCCGCGATCATCTCCTCTTATGTGGTCACACTTCTAGTTAATAGCTAATGATACCATGCAAGTGCTTTATCCTTCAAAGAGAAAAAGAAAACACGCAGTTTATAGTCAGTATTATCACACCTAAAAGGTCTCAAAGTTTCCATCAAAATGTCATAGTTTTGCAAGTGTTGGTGTGGTGATTCTCTCTCCATTCCTCCTAACCGATTCTTCTGAATCATTGTGATGACTTGAGGTATGAACTCATAATCCCTGTTAGCTGGATCACCTAGGTTGACGCCGGGACGGCGTGTTTGTTGAACAGGATCCATTCGTTGACCTAGTGTTTGTGGAATGCCGACAAATGGATCAACTGGCTCCACCGTTGGTGGAGGCGGGGGTACATAGGTGGGTCGATCACAACCCTACCACCTCTCCCCGCTTCCAGATGCACTTGTCGCATGTGCTCTCTCATTGCGGCCAAATTGGCCTGAACTTGCTCCTTCTGAGTAAGTTGGTCACCTCTCTCTTTCCTTAGAGCTTCTTCTTGGAGACTTATTTGATCTCGAGCTACAACTAATTCAGCTCTAAGGTCCTCTACTTCCTTATCATTGGCAGCGGCCATTTTCTTAGCTTCTTTCAACCTTTTCTTGTAAGTCTTTTCTGGTTTAGGATCGTAAGGAATGATTTCTTTACCAGTTATAGTCCTTCACATAAATCTAAGGAAACGTCCTGCAAGAACACTCAAGCAGAAATATCAATAGTAAAGCAAGAACCTTCCAAGTATGGAGAACCGTACACTGGATTATTCTTGACCAATTCCCCGGCAACGGCGCCAAAACTTGTTCGATTCAAAAGGTGTGTGCAGACAAAACTTTAAATTTATAATCCGAATAATAAACCTAATGATGAGCGAACCCGCATTGTACGGATCAATCGTAGTACGGGATTATATTTTGGAGTCGATCTTAGGAATCGATGAGAACAATCACAGTAAAGCAATCCAACTTCAAAAGCATACAATAATATTGATCAAAAGCAAAAGACAAGATGTATAACAAGATAGAGAAATGCAGACTCTAAAGATCATAGTATCCGATTGTGGTTTCGACTCAAGATCTCTTCAGATAACGTGGACAAAGATGAGGTTTGCTGAGGGAAGGTGTTGCTACTATGGGATAGATTGCCGGGTAAGTCTCACTACCCACTTTCCCAAACCAAAGCTCCTATTACCGGGTAAGTCTCAAGGAATTAGGGAAAGGTAAAGGCACTCAAACCAACGTCACTCACCTAAGGGTATAGAACTAACCATCACCGGGTAAGTCTCAGGTTAACTCTCAAAGGTAGGATGAAGGCACACTCAAACCCGGATAAAGGATGAAGCTTTATTACCTAACTCTCATCATAATAGGTATACAAGAAAAGGAATCACCGGGTAAATCTCATCCTAGGCTTGCGTATAACCAGGAAAGGTGCAACAAGGATAGGATTTGACAAACTATAACCTAAACAAAAGATAGGCAATCCAGTGGGCGATCTTGTTCTGTTCTATATCGATCTCGGTCGAGATGCTCAATGAACAGCCCGAGACGGGTTTTGGATTAGGGTTAACTCAAGCTTTCTGGGTCCAATTGGATAAAGGTCTATTCTTTCATCGTCTATACCACAACCTTCAACTAATCACCCTAGAATCACAGGGGTGTTTAGCCAACAATCATCATTATCAAAGCAATATCAATTGCGTAAGGAATATCAAGAATATCAAGAAAAGGGAATAAAGAAATCAACAAAGATGGCTCAATAATCAAAGCAAACAAACCAACAATAGTATCAATAATGTGCTCCGAAAAGGGATGATAACAACTCACTAGCAATCCCCAAAAAAATTCTCACAATCTAGGGTTCCTCAAACCCTAAGCAATTCCTTCCTTCAAATCTTCTTCCCTTCCTTCAGTCCTTCAAAGCAACCGTCCAAGAAAACCTTTATAAAGGCGCAATATTCGAGCGTCCAACCTTTGGAACTTCATGTCCACCTTCCATTCTTATAGAAAAATTTTAGGTCAAAAATATATTTTATCTCCTTGGGCTGTTGGACGTCGACATCGATCTAGGCCCGGTGGGACATCTCGGTCGAAATGCATGGATGTGTCCATCCGAGATCAGCAGTGATCTACGTGCATGAAATCATATCTTCGCTTGGATCTTTCTTCCTTCCTTCCATCATGGTTCTTGTCCTTCTCATTGTCTTCCTAATGCTCCTAAATGTAGCTCCATAGCTTCCTTAGCTCTTTATGTTCCATTTCCACCCAAAACGTGCCATATTCCCTACTATTACAACAAAACATGGTGTAGGCCTCGATTCTTACAAAGTAACCGAATAATGACATAAACACTACAAATACGTATACATGCATGCAGAATTATGATGAGAAAATAACAAAACCATGCCCGAAATATAGACAATAATTCATGCTATCACAAATCATACTCATCAAAATCAATCATGGATAATATAGTTTTTAACCACAAAGTCAATCAACATGCTCAAGGTCTCAAGGAATTCCAATCAATGGTCAAAAAACGTGTTAGGTATGGAATGCACAAAGGATATTGTGGTACTAAACCCGGGAAAAGGATAAGAACTTCACAACTTTGAACTTTACTTCATCAACAAGATCTTCTTATTTCTTTTTTCCGCATATTTCTTTACTTTTTACTTTTTGAGAACATAGACAGAGGTGCACAATAACCGAAGCCTTGGAGATCAGCTAATCTCAATTTCTCGAGATGCCTCAAACCTTGATGCACATACCATGACCCGTTAGGTCTGTCAATCAATCGGACTTTGGCTAGACACAAACACCCGGCTAGTGAATGGTGCCGAGTTACTCATCCTCATGGCTAACGTCCCAAAACCTATTGTTTTTCTAACACTTCTCCACCCTTCAACATCAACTTTCACTTGCTTTATCACTTCCTTGCTTCCAAATACCCGTATAAGTAAAGAAAGGCTACTATATATCAATGAGGGGCTAAAAGAATGATCAAGAAGAGGAACAAAGAGTACGAATTGCCTTAATCATTCCAATAAGAATGTGAGAGAACTTATAGCGCAGTTTCAACCTTCAAATTTCATCATGATTTGAATAAAATAACTTACTAAACATGCTCAAATCTCAAACAAAGCAATCATACCTTAATCATATCATAAATCATTTTAAACATATAAGGATCATAAAAAAAACTATTCAACAAACTAATATCATCAATGGGATCATATCAGTCTTGGAAGCACAAAATTTTCAGAAATTTCAAGTTTTCAAAACCTATCTCGGCCGAGATGCGTGCGGGAAAACGATGTACTAGACCGAGGTAAGCTCCTGTTGTGGTCACCTCGTTTGGCCATAAGCATTTTGGCCGAGACACAATTTTTTTCAAAGCACATAACGGAAGAAATAGAAATAGTCATAAGCAAATAGTGTCGGTTATTACAAATCCAAGTATCACAAAGCACCCAATACTTAGGAAACGTCGTCCCATTGGGTATAAGAAGTCTAGAGAAAAGTACTTACAATGTCTAATGCAAAACCGCAAAATAAGAAGAGAAAGTAAAGAAGCAGCTTCATGGAATCATCATGCATCTAGAGGAGGAGTTGGATGGAACGGGTACAAGAAGGGTTCGAAGGAATGGCCCATCATTTGTTGAAACTACAGCTCCTGTAATGTCCAAAATTTTGGTGCGTTTTCGATAATTATGTTTCTGACTTTTATCGATAATTTACTAGCATAAATATTTTTATTAAAAGTATTTTTACGACGTGAAGTAATTATTTCCGAGTATATTTATATTTTGGATACCGTATTACTTTATTTTACGGAAGAATACAAAAAATTCTCCGATCCGATAATCCCGTCCGAACCATTTTAATCGAGTTTATTCTATTACCCTATTTCCTTTTTATTTTAGTTATTTATATTTATTTTTCCTTCCTTTCCCTTCTCTAATTGTTTTTGGTGTCAGCTCATTGTTTATGAGACTTATCTTGTCCGAGTTGTAGCCTACCCGCCCAAGCTAGCTGCAACCTAGCCTTCTTTGCACAGACGTCTTCCTACCCGACTCGTTGTTCTCCCATCTTGCCTCTATGCCTTAGCCGATTCCCATCTCCTCCTCTCCTCACTCTTTCTTTTCTATGTAGCCTCCAACTCTCTGTCACTCCCTAGGCTCAACCCTCTCAACTCCGTGATGAACTCGACTCAAGCAACAACCTTCCCTCCCCATGTGTCTCCACTGTTTCCAATCGAACCAAGCAGCAACAAGCAGCAAAAAACATCAACTCCCTTGCATTCCTCTCTTCACCTGCAACAGGAAGCAACAACAACTCCCCTGCATTCAATTCATGTGTTCTTCCCCCCAGGATGAGTCCCTCAACTCCCCTCTACCTTGGCAACGACCTCTACTCTCGTCTTCTCTCTATCAACACCGATGGGAATCGAAGCCACGAGGGAGAAACTCACCAGGAACCATCAGTCGACACCGGGGCCGCCATCAAGCATATCTCCGGCCGCCTTCTTCTCTCCCTTTCTTCTCTGTTCTCACTGCCGCGAAGGAGCAGCCAGCGCCGCCAAGGAGCCGCCTTCCTCCCGGCCGGAGCCCCAGCCCCCTCGCCTCGCTGCCGGATCCAAGCAGTCCTGCGCCGCCTTGCCCTACTTTCTCCCGGCGCCTGCAGGCCGCCGTCATGCCTTCATCTCCCCCGCGTGACTGTGTCTTCAAGGGTTAAAAGAAAACCCTTTTATTTTTATTAAATCGGGCCCCCTAGAAATTAGGTGTAATTACACTTTGTACCCATATTTTTATATTACAGATTTGACCCAAGTTTTAGAAATTTGAAAATATGCCCCTACATGATTAATTACAGGTTTGGCCCAGATTTTTATTTACAGAATACATCCCAAGTTTATGGAACTTCATGAGTTGCCCGAAAAATGTTTTTACAGACTTCCAACCAAAGTTTTATAACAGATTTTATTCTTATATTATATTTGTTATATATTATGACCCATGTGTATATAATTGTATAATTTATCCCGGAAATTATTTAAACGGTTTTAAGTTTTAAAAATTGGATTTTGCTTAGATTTATATATGTTAATTCTTCCGTTCAAATTTAGCGTTTAAGCTAAATTTGTATAGTTTTGGTGTTAGGTTTGGAAGCGTCCCGATAAAGACCTAACAAGTCCAAGTCGACATCCGTTGATCGATTTCCATCTTGACATCGTGTGAGTATTCTCTTCCTCGATCTTGTTATGTTTAGTATTAGTATCATGCTAGGTTGGTTCTAGCATAATCTAGTGAGAATGCCAAGTAGTGGCTTTGAACCTTAGGTGAGTTCTGAGGATTTTATATTGTTTGAGGGATTTATGTTGATTCTAAGCTTGAGGTGTTGATGTTATCTTGTGAGGTTTGAGAATTGGAGTATATAGTTATTTAGTTATGGGCTAGAATATGCGTATCCTATCATAGGGTTGATGCCGTTGAGATTGTTGACACTAGGCTTGTATATCCTAGTATGTGTTATAGGTTATGATCCTGCGAGATCATAGAGTCTAGAAGTCTAAGGACTTCTAGCTTGTGTTGAGTGTGATGTGAGCATGAGAGATTCTAGGATGCGGTCTTATAATGTGAGTCACATGATCTCGCGTAGATCATTTGTGTAGAAGTCTTAGACTTCTTAGGTTGAGCGAGTTGTTGATATAGTTATCTTCTTGTGAGCATGTTGTGGACTCCTTCCCAAGGGAAGCGAGAGTGTTGTGAGTTGAGTGTGACGATAAGGTGAGTCCCCGGACTTACTTAGCTGGTATTCCTTGTATTAGCATTAATGTGTGTTTGGTGGTGTGTGTTTATTCCTTATCGTTTATAACAACTAAACCGATAGTAGGAGACCTTATATTATTTTGGGCCAAGTGTATGATAGCGTGCGGTGACATCATCTTCCTACCTCTTGCGAGAGTCTAGGAGGTTCTTGGCGACTAGTCCATGCTGTTAGACGGTCGGAGGCATCCATACCGTTCCATGCCGGTAAGTAGGGACCGAGGCAGGACCACGGTGGTCTCGTATCACAAAACTAAGTTGCATTAGAATGAGATATGACTTAATAATAAAAAGATAATAAACTGGAATTGTGTGATTTGAGAATGTTGTGTGTTTATAATGATTTACTTGTGTTTGTGCCTTTCCCATTCATTCTAATGCTTCGAATATGAGTTAACGGTTTTATACCGACTATTGTAGATTGCATTGTAGGTTAGGATTGCGGCCGAGAGATCCGGAAGAGTGGGCAGCCAGTTTCCATACATTTTAGGATTGGGTTTTGGGTGGAGTCGAGTTTGAGTATTGTATTTATTGTATGTTGTATGGCGTTTAGTCTTTGGGGTTGTATTTTCGGCCGAAGTCCTTTGCTGTATCCTTTCGGGGTTTTTTTTCTTTTCATTGCATAAATATGTATTTCGGTTTTGGCCTTTATTTGTACCTTTTTGCGAGATCCGGTGAAATTGTTGTCAAGCTAAGGGTCGGGACCCATTATGAAGTCCCAACCCATAGCATCCCGAGTCCCGCGGATTCGGGATATTACAGCTCAATCATACAGCACTGATAGTGATGACTCTTCTCCATCTCGCGCCTCATAGCGCCAATCTCTCTGGTCTATGTGTCGAGGACTTCCCCCATATCCATACGTAGAATACGGAATGACTGCTTTATATGGCATGTGAGATCGTCAATATTTTGATGAGCCTCGGGGTCACGACGACATCGGTGGTGGAGCTTCCGGTGCTACGACATCTACGGGGCTGACGCCTCTAGTGCTGGATGGTCGTCTCGGTGTCCATAGGCAGTCCTTCAGCCTCCTCATCGCTTTCTGTCTGCATCCCACACAAAAGACTACCAGATCCTTGACAAGTTGGTCGGGTAAGACACCGCAAATAGTGAAGACAAGGGATCCGCTTCGGAGCTCTTGTTTCCCAAGGAATGGCCACATAACATGGACCACAACCTCTAGGAACCAAGATCCGACGGGTAATAAACTTTTGCAACCCTAATGGTTTGGCCTCATCGGCCAATGTGCATGTTCAAAGGTCGATCTTCATAACGTTGGTGGCAAAATCTGGTATCCCAGCTGTAGTCATACAGATGAGAGCAAGTAATTAACTTACCTTGATGAATATTTTGTGGTGTCTCCGTGCAGGCAAGCAACATATTGGTCAGAATCCTATGAGCGAACCGGCAACCAGCATGATAGATGATCTTCTCCTTAGAGTCACCCGGCTCCCAATGATCTGCACTTGAAGTAATATATGCAATACTAAATTAGAACGCCTGTGCCTCTCTTTTAGAAGGGAAATCAGTGACATTAGGTGGCGAGAAGCCAATTAGTTCCCCGGAGTTTTCTATCATGAAACCGTACCCCTTGTTCATCAGCCGAAACTTAACTCCCTTGTGTTCCGGCACGTGAGTGACAGAACTAATGAACTCAAATATCGGCTCCTGATAAGCCAATGCTCGGATGGTAATTAACTGCTCAAGACCAACCAAGGAGATCATCCTCTGTAGATCATCGACGACGTGGAGGCAGTTGAAGTCCTCAATATCGACGTAACGGGGGGCAATAACTCAACGGGAGCAAATCCGATCGTAATCCTTTTGGAAAAGACCCAGGATGATCGGCACCTGTGGTGGTGTGGGAGGTGAGGGGGAATGGTGTTCATCGTCGGGGCGGTCACGGATTTCTAGTTGCCTGTTTCAACGACGCATTTTCACAGTTTTTAGGGTTTGATCATGGTTTGTTCTTGAGGGTATCTCGGTCGAGGTGCATGAGTTCAACCAAGACGGACAACACTTCGATCGAAATCACTATTTTGTAAGTTTCTTCCCCCGAAATCACTACCAATTTCTTCCTAGGGGGTTCCTCGTTCAATTCCATCACACAAAACAAACATTACTTTCCTAAATTGAGAGAAATCGACCAAAATAAAGAAAAGGGGTTTTTGAACAAATTTACCCGATTTTTGCAGATTGTTGTGGTTTGAAGTGATGATTGATGTTGTAGAAGTTGATGTTGTGCTGTTCACGTCAATTTAGAGCCAAAGAACGTCGAAAATAAGCCGAGAGAAGGGAATTTTGAAAATTAGGGCTTGTTTCGGTCGAGACGGCGTCGGGTGAGAAGAGGGAAATGTGGAGAGAGAGTGTTCTTCTCCTTTTATACCCGTCAGAAAATTCAACTGCATCTCGGTTGAGATGGTTTTCAGTGCCCGAGGTGGTCAACCGAGGTGACTCCGTGTTACTCTCATCTCGGTTGGGCCAAATGTGTTTCGGTCGAAATGCATGACAACTCCCGAGATGGCTTCCAGTTTTCGTTCTTTCCCAGATTCTCGAATTGTAACTCTGTCCATATGCTTTCCTTAGTTGTTTTCATTGATTTGGACCTACCTCCTGTTATCATAGGCACAAAACGCAAAAACGACACTAATCTAAACTACAAAGCAAGAAAGAAAGCAATACCTTGGGTTGCATCCCAAGAAGCGCTTGATTTAAGGTCGTTAGCTAGGCCTAACTACTTATGTTTACGTGTGATGCATGAATGCAATCTCCTCAACCGGGGTTTCCGGTATGTGTTTCTTCAGCCTACGCCTGTCAACCTTAAAGTTTCCTCAATGTTCACCCCATACTTCAACTGCCCCATGGGGAAAAACCTTTTTTAAAACAAAAGGTCCTGTCCATTTAGATTTCAGTTTATTAGGAAGGACATGGAAGTGATAATCTAAAAGAAGAACAAAATCTCCTTCTTTTAGTCCTTTTCGAGTAATATGCTCATCTTTCCACATATTTGTTCTTTCTTTGTAGAGCTTTGCAACCTTTGCAATCATCCTACGAAGTGGTGGTTTTGTATTCTCAACATTTTTTTTTTAAACTTCGGAGGCTTGGGATGGGATAAGACTGGTGTTTGTGTCATTTGAAATCATGGAATGAGGTGGTTTCAAAGATTCAGCAATCTTGTTTGCCCCCGATGTGTCTCGACCGAGGTATGATCCGAGGTGACTCCCTATTGCTTTCACCTCGGTTACTCCAAAAGTCACCTCGGTTGAGGTGGCTTGCCCGATGTCGAGATAGTTTGTCGTCTCCTCTTGAATCCTTTAAAAAACAGCCGTTGGATCTTCTTCCAAGGCTTCCAGGCTTTGTATATCTATATCACAAGAAACATCTACACGTGTCTCCATCATTCTGAAATTTAAAATTCTTTCAAGAGGATCTTTAATAAGGATTGAGTCAACCAATTCTCGTGATTCCTCTTCATCATAGATGTTGTAAATGCCCTCCTCAAGGCCTTGTCTTTTCATTAGAGCTGACAACACGAATTCAACACGTTCTTCACCGATGTTGAAAGACAATATTGCGTTCTTGCAATCCACAAAGCAACCGGAGGTTGTAAGAAACGGCCTCCCAAGGATGATCGGAACTGGATAATCTGGAGGAATATCGAATACCACAAAATCTATGGGAATGTAAAACTTACAAAGCTTTACTGGGATGTCTTCCAATACGCCAATGGGTCGAGTGATGGATTGATCCGCCATGTACAACATCATCTTCACCGGTTTAGGCTTTCCTAAACCGACCATCTCACACAATGCAAGTGGAATGATGCTCACACTTGCTCATGTATCACAAAGTGCATCATACGTGACCTCTCCAACTCCAATGGGGATACAAAATGATCCAGGATCTTGCAACTTGAGTGGCATTTTCTCCCTCATGATCTGTATGAGTTCTGATGATCTAGAAGACATCTTCTACACACCAGAATCCTCTAGCTTTCTCTTGTTAGAGAGGATCTCCTTTAAGAACTTTCCATAAGCGGGCATACCTAGAATTGCATCAATGAAAGGTATACTAATATGGAGTTTACTCATAAGGTCTAGAAACTTACCGAAGTACTTGTCTAGACGTACTCTCGCTCTAGACTGCGGGAATGGTAGTGGGAGTTTGTAAGGCTGAGGAGGTACGTAAACGTATTCTTTCTCCTTCACCTCAGTTGACCCCTTTGCGTTTCGGTCGAGATTTTATTCCGAGGTGACCCCCTGTTGCGTTCTCATCGGTTGATCCAGAAGTCACCTTGGTCGAGACGGGCTGCTTTATAGTGTCGCTTGATCGAGGTTGTGGTCCGGTGGTCTTCAAACCACTCCTTGTGGTAATCGTTATCACTTGGCCTTTTGGGTTATTCTCCGTCCTTCCGGGAAGCTTACTTTGATCTCTAGGAACTTATCCGGCTTTGCAAAATACTTGATTTTCCTAGGCTTTTTGTGCCTTAGAAATCGTAGTAACTGTACTTTCCAATCCATTCATCTTTCCCATCAAAGTTTCAAGCATTGCTTCCAACTTATCCTTGGGTGGCTGACTTGAACTAGATGACGGTTCTTGTCTTTTCAATGGAGTGGATGAAGAAGAAGAAGCTGGAGTTAGAGCATTATCAGCATGGGAATAGGATTACCGGAATTGTTTTGATTGGATCTCCAATTGAATTCCGGGTGTTGTTGTTGTAGTTGTTATTCCTATTCCCTTGGTAGTTTCCTCTCCCAACATACCCAACATCTTGCTCTTTGGGTTGTTGTGCTTATGTCTTCAAGAGCTCCTTCAAAGACTTCATCTCATTGTTAACAGCGTTGATTTGAGCAATACTAGAGGAGGTAAGGTTCAGCTCTTGAGTTCTTGATGTAACACCCCAAATTCTGGAGGACTCGGAATGCTACGAGCTGGACCTCACAATAGGTCCCGACCCTTAGCTTGACAACAATTTCATCAGACCTTACAACACGGCACAAATAACAAGGAAAAACAACATAGTTTTAATGCATGAGCGAAAACGAAAATATAATGCCAAAACAATCCAGCCGAATTCTCAAATCCAGAAACATAACATAAGTCTCAAAGACATAAAATAAGATAAACAATCCCGTCCTATAATGCACGGAACTCCGGCTGCCCACTTCCGCTGGATCACTCGACCGCCTCTGTAACTTGCAAGGCATCTACAAGGCGGTATAATACCGTTAGCTAACATTCTACGCATAAGTATAAAGGTAAAAGCACATACACACACATCATATACAATCAAGATGCAACACTCACGTCCGTTTATTATCTTCAGTTAGGTGATAAGCCGTTACTAATGATACTTATTTTGTGACATGAAGGATTCCCAAACCTAGCCCTTGTCCCCGTTTACCAACGAGGAATGGTACTAATGCATTTGACCGTCTACCTGCCTAGGTTGTTCGTAGGGAACCTCCTAGCTCTCGGAAGAGCTAGGTAGTGATGTCACAACCCGCTATCATACATTGGGGTCAATTACGTAATAATAAAGTCGGCCTAATCCGGTTCGTTGTTTATCATAACTAACAAGCACCACTCATACACATTATACTCATACAAGAAGTCAGCTAAGTAAATCCATGGACTTACAAGTCTCCAAGCACAACCGATCACCACACTCTCAAGTTCCCTCGGGAAACACGCAACACCTGTTCAAGACAATGCACACGGATTAAACAACACTCTAGTCAGCTATAAATCCTTAGACTCCTAGGCTCAACATCCTCATAAGAACAACATCACTCTAGTCAACTAGAAGTCCTTAGACATCTAGGCTCAACATCCTCACAAGAATCACAACTCAAGATAGATCAACCCTCTAGCCAACTAGAAGTCCTTAGACTTCTAGTGCTCACAATCCTCACCATTCATAAACATACAAGATACATGATACTCTCAGTCCATTGCCTTAAAGACTTCCAACATAACAACTTAGTCCCAAACCAATATCCTCACAATCCTAAGAGTTCATGCCACAATATCACCACCAACATACCCTCAACTCTCACAAGATAACCCCAAGGGTCAAGCCACTACTTGTAATTCTATATCACCTATGTTAAGCCATCCTAACATGCTACTAAGATGGTTCAAGATCAAGGAAGCGGAAAGGGAAGAAAGGAACAAGAGATCGGAGGCTTACTGGTGTAGAAACCACCCCTACGGTGTCAAGACGCCACCCCGGCGGTGTGCAAGACCCAAATTCCGTCCCCGCGGCTTGCATAGGCTGCCCCCGTGGTTTACAATATCAGCCCCCACGGCTCACAGGATCTGCCCCCGCGGCTGCAGTCCAGAAATGTCGACTCTTCGGTTATTCGATGCACAACACCTTCCTATTGCCTTCTTTGATGTTGTGAATGTCTCTTAGCTCCCACCACAAGATCATAGCCTTCCTCCATGGTCTAAGCATGCAAGGACATAAGAAGGAACAAGAGAAGACTTTCTTCAGTGAATCCATGGATCTCACTCTTCAAAGGTGCAAGAAGGAAAAAGGAAGAAGAAGAGAAGAAGGAGAAGGAAAGGAGAGTAGAGAAAGTAACGTGAAAAGGAATGAAGGAGAGAGATAAGCCTGCATAAATGGGAGGAGACCAAAGGTCAAGCAACCCAAGAATCACCCCTAGTAATGTGTCGGCAGAAAGGAGTTAGGAGATGAAAGGTCGGACGGAAAAGGAACCTAACTCCTGCTCTAACGTGTCACCGCACCCGCAGGACGTCCAAGCCACGGTCGCGGACGGCCTAGGTTGCGGGCCTTCTAAGACGCAAGGGCGGTAGCCCTTGCTCATGGCTTCTAACGTCTCTCGTAAATGGAGCCAAAATTTCGGGCGTTACATCAGATTCCCCTCAAAATAAGTTTCGTTCCGAAACTTAAACAAACGTCAGTCCTCTCGGTCTCAACATAGACATGTACTCAGAACATGAAGGTATAAACCTTCTATCTACACACACGATCCACTCAAGCTAACACATAAATATTAGACAGATCAAACACATAATCCCGCACAGGCACAAACTACACATAACATCACACATGCCCATAAGTCTAACTCATCGATTATATCGATGTTACTAGCTCATCGTAACTCCACCAAAAAAAATACTATCCTTTGTCTTGCAAATAGCCTCATCGGCTCCTCGTCTATGCCATTAGATTGTCATGACTGACACTGTATCTCGAGTCGTGTACGTACTCCCTTGGTTGATACACATGAAATGCCGATGAACACATTCTACATCTTGTTGGAACGCCAACCTGTAACCCACTTTCCAACTCGTGCAAAGATCTAAAAAAAGATCCGATGTAACAGAACTCAACTCCCTTTTTAATGCCAAAATATCCGACGCTTCACGTTGATGAAACTCTCATATAGACCTACTCCATATTTGAACTCTCGAAGCATGCACGTCTTATCTGTACACGCCTTCTAGCCACTCGGCGCGGTTAGCATCCGCTCTAGGATTATCGTTACTCGAGCGATGTCATCACATATCTACTCCAAGTCATCCTACCATTACTACTCGGTAATTCCCTACACAACGGTTTATGACACATCCGCTCATATAAAGTCTCACAAAGGCTATCCCAAACGACACATGACAACTATAATAATACGAAAACTTAAACAAAGGGAAGTGTTCTGACCACGCTTGTCCCCAATCTGGCACACAGGCTCTCAATCCGAGACAATGGTACTCGGTATCCCCACAAAACTTCACTATCAACTTAGTGAATTCATCCACTAGCCGACTCATTGACCACGTTTCCCAAGTAGTTATAAAACGCGCGATCTTGTTAGTTGCTCTACGGAAATCCCAAATGCGTCACAACTTTTACTTGGTCTAAAACCGGTAACATTTATGGAGATATCCTCCCACTTCCACTGCGTAACTGGCAGTTGATGAAATCCTTGTCCCGTCATATATAGTGCTAACACTTAAACCTGATGACAAGTCGCATATTGACTTCGTACATAGTCGCGTCGATCTTAATCCACATCATCACTACAGTATATGATGTCCCGGTTCATCTTACATTCTATATAACACATAAGGTAGCCTCTCCCAAATCGGACAGGGGTTTATCCTTATCCGGGAACCGGATATCCATCTCCATCCTTACTAAATCCCTTTGCCTTTGAAGTTGGATCGTCAGTTGAGCTATCGCCTCCTCTCGAGGCACCCACATGCTAAGGGTGTCGGTGACCACATTCACCTTTCCCGGATGATGCAAAACCATCTGATCGAATAACTTAATCAACTCTATCCATCACTTATATCCGGTATTCAACTCTTGGTGAGTGAATATATATATCAAACCCTTATCTTCCGTTCAAGACTGACATGTCGCTCCATAAAAATACTGACATCCTCATAAGCACATGTATTAAGCGGCTAGCTCACGACCCTTAATTTGGCATTTCTCTCATACACCCAGAATTGTCTAACACATACACGCAAAACCTATCTTTTTACTTTACACGCATCCCAAGCTCCACTTGGATACTTCCCTATTTGTCGCCAAATCCACAAGGCTCTTGTCCGTGCACAAGAATTTAGAGTAGAGACCAATCACCTCTTCAACTTTTCAAAGCTCCACGGACACGGCTCAAACCATACGATTCTAGTATACCTCCTCGGAAAGGGAGGGCGTTAAAATCATTCCGCAACTGGGCAGTTATATCCCACTAATCTATAAGCTCCCTACCTCCCTAACATACAATGGAGGTAGCACCGAAAATATCACCTTGTCTTTGTCGGGTCAACTTGATCCCTCTCGTTGTCACTATGTGTCCTAGGAAGTCACTTTAGATGTTCTAACTCCTACTCAGATTACCTGGCTCATAAATCTTATCCCGCATAACTTGTATTACTGTCGTCCCGTGTCAAGCTTGTTCCTGTCAACTCTGAGAGGACAACAAGGCGTCATCAAAAAGAGAACATAAGAATCATTCGTACATCTCTCCCACATTGCTAGTTGTCGTTACTAACATTAGGTTATGGTCCATAGTGTAACCGCCTGTAAAGCCATAAATTGTGCGACCCACTGCAACTCGATTTAGAAACCGATGAATACGTATTTATATAACCTCTAAACTCCTTGTATGTACTCGTGCCAAATGGATTCACTACAACTTGTAGTGATCATACCGGTCTGAAATGCCGTCTTACGTAGGTACTTTCTTTTCTCGTCCTAAACTGGTTGCATGTCAACTTCAAGTCGTTACTCTACTAAGCAATAGTATAAAAACTCTAAGCTTGTAACGTTGCCCTAATTCGGGCTCTCCGTTACTCGACATAACCCTCGTGGCTTCTTCGGGTGAATCTAGAAAATGTTTGACTCATCTCTTGCTCGCGATGACATATCATCCATTTCATACCATGCTTCCTTTATATAAATTCTCATTTGTGTAAAGCAATAATGAAAGCCTCACATTCCTCTTAAACCTCTAGTTCTTTCAACCCCTATCACACCTTAAAGGTTCTAATCCGTTTCGTTCCTCCACATGTCAATCTCATGACCTAAGATGGTCGTATAGGGTCATTACAATCCCCCCCTAAAAGGTCTTTTACTGGTACTTGCCTTGAACCCGTTCAATGCTACTTGATTATGCCATTTGCCCTTCCGTTGATATAACTCCTTACTGCTGGCATTGAACCACATGGAATATTCTAAGCTCTAGTTATTGTTCCTTTATGATCCCACGGTATGGGTTACTCTTCCCATCTACACTCATCAATAGAGAACCTATACTTGTGAGTTCTCGGTTGTCATTGATTAGCTTATGGTTGACCTTATTTTGAGGTCAACAACTTGCCTTTATTCTATTCTTTCCATTTTATTATTATCATGAAGGCTACTCTCTCAGGGTACTCTACCTTAAACTCCGTTAGCTCATTCTTCATTCCACGCTTCCTTTCCTTCTACAAGATAACTATACCCTTCTCGGCCTTGTTGTGTCATGTGACTCACCTTCATCGGCTTAACCGTGCTTCATGATATCTAGTAAGTGCATTTTCTCAAAAATCTCTAACGTTAGTTAGCATCCACTCATGTTTCCCTTGGTTGATGTCTTATGTCTTTCGATAAAAGCTCCTTGTTTTGTCTCTCGTCTTTCGAAACCATCATCTCTATGCGCTTCCATCTTATTGACGTTGCTTAGCCTTCTCACCATAACAAAAATGGTTGACCCTCTTAAAGACATTCTACTATGTGAACCTTCACGACGTGATTCTTCCCGTAGCCTCATATGTCCAAAGAAAGTCATCCACTTGGGATCTTATAAATTCAACACTTCACCTTCTAGTCCTTCTATAAGCTTAACTTACGTATCTCTTAGATCCTCGAAATTGGTCCATCTGTACCTTTCGTCTTGGCTCCCGTGCTTAGGAGCGCCTAGGGAAACTTCTGCCTCAATTGGAACGCCAGTCTTATCTTCGAGTGAAACTGCACTCATCTTCACTTGTTTCGCGTCTTCAATTCATCAACGCGACACTAGGAAGAACCTCAAGTTCGTTGTCTCTTGTTGCTTTATTGATGATCCATCCTTGCTTCTATAACACCGCGAATGTGCGGGACTTGGGGCGCCACATTGGGCTAGGATCTTACAATGGATCCTGACCCTAGCCTGACAACAAGTTCACTGGATCTTACAACAAGGCACAGATAGATTAAAACAAAAAAAAAACATAAAGCTGTATAAGATACATCAAAAGGTTTTACAACAACAAGCCGAGTACAAAAACAACATCCACAACATTAGATACAAAATATCCCATATCCCACACAACCCTAGTGTACAAAAGTCCTCGGCTGGTCACTCCATCTGGCTCACTCTGTAGTCTTCCTAGCCTGCAGATCATCTACAACACGGTATACACCGTTAGCTACAGTAATGAATAGAATGAAGGTAATAGCACAAACACATATCCACACATCACACATGCAATGCCACACACACATTCATTTATTATCTTCAATTACGTTATTCCATTACTAATTCAACTTATTTTGTAACACGAGGAGGCTAAAGAACCTCGTCCCTTCCCCCGTTAACACAGGGGTTTTGCATGGGGGTGATCATCACTCGTCCCCCCTTGTGTTACTAGCTTCCGGACACCCCCTCCTACCCTCTAGTGGAGGCATATGTGGTGGTCAAGACCCATTAAAATACACTTGGGCCATTTAGGTATACGTACGTGGTCATCCTCGCCCGGTTTAGGTTATAAATGCACAACCATATGAACACACACACCCACTACAATCACACAAATCCACAACTGATTGCTAAGTAAGTCCTATGGACTTACCTATAATACTCATAACCTGTATCACATCACAACTTCCCCTTGGGGAAGTAATCAACGCCTGCAATAGCAAGGCACACATTATCATATAATGCAACGGTTAGGAGACTCGTCTCCATAACCACAAAAATCCTATGACCCCAATCTAAACCTCAAGATCATATCATGTTCACAAATGCCTAAGGAATATGCTCAACATAAACACAAGTGCCTAAGGCACATCTCTCTCATGCAACTCATCATACTCATCCTAACTATACTAGCCTAGTCATCAACTAAAGCCAAGGCCAAAGGAAAGGGAAGAAGGAATCATACCAACTAGGTATGCCTTGGACGCACCAACGGAAACAAGAGACGCAAGGGCTGAACTAGTGAGGCGCAGGGGCAGCTAGCTCAGGGAGCAGGGGTGGCTCACAAACAGGCGCCAGGGCGGCCTGGCTCAGGCGCAGAGGTGGCTATTTGTGCAGAGATTGGCCCCGATTTCTCTTCGATCTTTCTCTTGACTCTTTTCACTTCTCCACCACACAATAGCATAACACATACATATATACACATGTATGAACATCAGAATGTCCAAGAAAGATCTACACAAGCTCATGCTTGTGAATCCTAGTTAGAGAAGAGAGAAAGAAGCAAGTTAAGAAGAAAGAAAGAAAGGAAAGAAGGAGAGCTGGCTTACCACAACCAAAACCCTAAGCAGAAAAGGAGAACCACACCAACATCATCATATATACAACACCTCAACACATCAGCAACATCACTCAACATCATCCTCATGATCATCCAATATCAAATCTACAACCAAACTCTCAAATCAAACACACAAGATTAAAGGCAAGATCAAAGAAGAGGAGAGGAAGAGAAGAGGGTACAGGAGGAAAGGGAGCCAAAGAAAATGAGGAAACCCTCATACAGAAGCAATGGATGGCTTATAAAGGAAGCCAGCCACAAAGCACGGGTCAAAGGTCAACGAAAGCGGTTGTAGCCACACAGAGCCGTAGAGGCAAACCATGTGAGATGCAGGGGCGGCCATCTGGTTAGCCAAGGGCTCAGCAAGGCTCCAAGGTTCCTAGGACTAAGGCCTATACATCACACTCCCCTAAAAACAAGTTTTGTCCCGAAACTTGCAATATCTCAAATCCTCTCGGACCCAAAAGCCGAGGTATAAATCTTCCTCTCAGAGGCATCATATCACAACCTGTAACATTCTATATCCTCAAACACAACATGGAGGAATCATCACTCCAACAACACCATCATCAACTCTAATCAAGGCCTAGAGGAAGATCATCTCTAGCCGAACACTAACCACATCACATTGGCATGGAGGAACACCATCTCCAGCCAAAACATACACATAACATAACAACATGGAGAAAAGCCATCTCCACTCACACTATGTCCATCAATGGTAGCATGGAGGAAAGAACCATCTCCAGCTAATCCTAAACACATGTACAATAGCATGGTGGAAAGAACCATCATACTTATCTCGCGCTAGCAACCAAGATCTAATAGATCATATGCTCATATCACAGCTAGCACGAAAAGCACATCATATCACATAAACACATAGCATAACATGCACTCACCAAGATGGCACTTAGATCTACTCGTGGATCCTACAGGTGCATCTATCTCGGCGTAGAACTCTGGATAGTTCCTCTGGATACTATCCTCAGTCTTCCATGTAGCCTTATGAGGTCCTCGTCTAGACCACTGGATCCTCAGCATAGGAATGTCCTTTGAACCCAGGCGTCTAACACCTTATTCTAGGACTACAATAGGGTGCTTTGCAAAGGTGTGGTTTGGCTCAACCACCAAATCATCATAACTCACAATGTGCCTCGGGTCTGGTATGTACTCCCTCAACTGAGACACGTGAAACACAAGGCGAACACTCTATAACCTCGGAGGCAATGCTAATCTGTAGGCTGCCCTCCCAACTCTATCCAGCATCTCGAAAGGACCGACATATCGGGGACTAAACTTCCCTTTTATGCCAAAACGTTTGACGCCATGCGTCGGATATACTCTCAGCCGGACATGAGCTCCTACCCTGAACTCTAGAGGTCGACGCCTCTTGTCTACATATAACTTCTGGCGACTCTGTGCAGCCAGCATCCTCTCTCTAATCAACGCTACTCGAGCCATATTATCCTGAAATTTCTCAGGCGCTATCCCACTGATATTGTTAGGCTCATCCCAGCATAAAGGTGTACGGCACCTACGTACATAGAGTGCCTCATAAGGGGCCATCCCAATATATGCATGCCAACTGTTGTTGTATGAGAACTGAACGAGTGGGAGGTAATTTGACCATCCCTATCCCCAATCAAATACATAGGCTCGCAGCATAACCTCAAGGGTCTGGATGGTCCTCTCAGACTGACCATCTATCTAGGGGTGACACGTAGTCGTGAAGTGTAGACTCGTCCCCAAAGCAGTCTGAATCTGCTGCCAAAATCTCGAGGTAAACCGTCCATCTTGATTAGAGACGATCGTCCTCGGTACACCATGGAGTCTCACTATCTATCTAGTGTACTCCTCAGCTAGTCTGCTCACCGGCCATGTCTCTTTGATGGGAATAAAACGTACCGTCTTCATCAGTCTGTCAACAACAACCCAAATAGCATCAAAACTCCTAATGGGCCTCAGTCTCACAAAGTCCATGGAGACGTCCTCTCACTTCCATTGCGGTACTGGAAGTGGATGGAGCTCACCTCTAGGTCTGAAATGTTCTATCTTGACCTGTTGGCAGGTCGCACACTGTGCCACAAATCTGGCTACATCGGGCTTCAGCCCTCCCCACCAATATGAGCGTCTCACATTATGGTACATCTTACTCGTACCTGGATGTATTGAGTAAGGTGTATAGTGAGCCTCCTGTAAGATCCTTTGTCTCAGCTCCGCATCCGCGGATACATAGACCCGGTCGCGGCGTCTCATAACTCCATCAACTCTAATGGAGAACTGCGGTGCCTCTCCACGAGACATCCTATCTCTAATCATCATCAAGGTCGGGAAGATCCCTACTTCTGTTGGATCTCATCCAACAGACCAGGTAGAACCTCTAAAGTATATAAATGGGAATCCTCATCAGGAAACTGGATGTCCATCTCTATCCAAGCTAGATCTCTCTGAAGATGAGGTTGTACTATCAATCTGGCAATCGCCTTCTCTGGAGGCGTCTTCCTACTCAAGGCGACAGCTACAACATTCGCCTTCCTTGCATGATACATAATCTCAAGGTCAAAGTCATTGATCAACTCGAGTCACCGACGCTAGCGGTTATTCAATTCCTGTTGCATGAAAATGTACTTCAGACTCTTATGGTCTGTGAAGATCTGACATGTGGCACCATACAAGTAATGTCTCCAGATGTTCAAAGCATGAACTACCGTTGCCAGCTCCAGATCATGAGTCGGATAGTTCTCCTCATACGTCTTCAACTGTCGAGACACATATGCAATAACTCTGCCTCTCTGCATCAGTACACATCCCAAGCCTATCTTGGATGCATCACTATAAACCACAAAGTCCTTAGAACCCTCTAGCTGTGCTAAGACAGGAGCAGAAGTCAAACACCTCTTGAACTCCTCAAAACTTTAGGCACACTGATCAGTCCATACAAATCTGGTAGTCTTCCTCAAAAGACTCGTCAGTGGACCGGTAATCAAAGAAAATCACTCCGCGAAGCGTCGGTAATAACCGGCTAGGCCAAGAAAACTACGCACTTCCTTGACGTTCGTCGGTGTCGTCCATGCAGCAACATACTCGATCTTCGCTGGATCAACCATGATCCCACTGGTGGAGACAATATGGCCTAGGAAGGCTGCCTCATACATCCAGAACTCGCACTTAGAGAGCTTGGCATACAACTCTCTATCCCTCAAAATCTGCAAAACCGTCCTCAGATGACCGGCATTCTCCTCTCTGCTACGAGAGTATACCAAAATGTCATCAATGAAGACTATCACAAACTGGTCAAGGAAGTCGATGATGATACTATTCATCAACTTCATGAAGACTGCTGGGGCATTCGTCAGCCCAAATGACATCACTACAAACTTGTAGTGTCCATAACGGGTACGAAATGCCGTCCTATGCACGTCGTGCTCTCTCACCCTCAGCTGGTGATATCCTAAACGCAAGTCGATCCGGGAGAACACGGTCACTCCCTGAAGCTGATCAAGCAGATCATCAATACGAGGCAGTTGATACTTGTTCTTGATGGTCACCTTGTTCAGCTCTTTGAAGTCGATGAACAGTCTCAACGATCCGTCCTTCTTCCGCACAAAGAGGACAAGTGCTCCTCATGGGGATACACTAGGTCGTATAAAGCCCTTCTCAACCAACTCCTCCAGTTGCTTCTTCAGCTCCAACATCTCGACAGGCGCCATACGGTATGGGGCCTTCGAGATCGGTCTCATGCCTGGCTCCAACTCGATGCCGAAGTCCACACGCCTCTAAGGCGGCAAACTAGACGGCTCTACAAACACATCTGTAAACTCACAGACAACTAACATCTCCTCCAATGTTGGGCTATCTCCCTCCTTCATGGCATAACACCAGAAGGAATCACATCCCTATCCTATCAGCCTCGCTCCTCGTATAGCACTGATAACATATCCCGTCTTCCCAAGGTCCCAACCCCGGAAGACCTCTATCGGACCTATGTCGGTAGAGACTCTAATAGTTCTCTTACCTACATCTAAGACTGTACGGTGTCTACGCATCCAATCCATACATAATATGACTTCTTCATGCATCAAGGGCATGACTAAGAAGTAAACAAGAAACACACGAGTCCCTAGGTGAAGGGGACAACTACGTATCTCACGGGTACCTCTGACCCTGCTACCATCAAGTAACCCTATAGTAAAGGGTGTCCCCTCTATGGTAGATAAACCCAGACGCTCAACACATACATATGAAATAAAGGAATGCGTAGCACCCGTGTCAAATAAAACTCTAACAAGTAAACCATGTAACAGAATGGTACCTGTAGCAACTGGTGTTGGCAGCTCCTCAACACTCCTCAACTCAAAAACGCGGCCTCGAGATCTTCGGGCATCACTGGTACTAGCATTTTTACCTCTGCCTCTACTCGGTCCTGGAGCTGAACCTTGAGTAGCAGGTGTGTTTGGGACTCTCAATTGTCCCTCTGCCTGGTGCTGAGGTGGTCTCTGCCCACCTCTTACTGCACTTGCAGGGGAAGAACCTGTTGTGATGACGCCTTGCCTTGACGGCAAAACGTAGCTCTATGTCCTGGCTTCCCACACGAGAAGCAAGTCAGTGGTGCTCTCGGGCAATCAGTCCTCAAATGTCCATCGGCCCCACAGTTGTAACACTGTCGGCCTCTCTCAATCGTCTCTGCAGACACTCGACCACTTGAGCGGCCCAAAGTCTGGTCTCGCCCATATCTAGATGCTCTTACACTAGTCCGTCATGTGCATTGACTCTTCTCAGACTGTCTTGTCTTAGAAGTCCTCCTCTAGCTAACTCTCTCTCGCTCATAAGCAGAGGCTCGATCTTGGTAATCTGCTAAGGACTCACAATCAAATCCCGCCATATACGAACATGTGCTCTCCCTCAATCGATGGGAGAACAAGGAGACATGCTGGTCCTCAGAAGGGGCAGCTGGACCCAGCAAAGCTAACTCAGTCTGAAAGTGGATGATGGCATCTGCAATAGGTACGTCGTCAAAGCTTGCCTCCACGAAGTCCTACAGCTTCTCCCTCCTCAATGAGGCAGGGCAGAACTGATCCCTAAGCAAAGTCCTCATGTGCTCATAGCTGACAACTAGGGCTCGTACAATCCTCCACCACTGATGAGCAAGGTCACGGAATAGAGACTGTACCAGCTCTATCTGTCTGTCCTCAGGACATTTGATAGAATTTAAAGCAGAGTTTACATGTCCTATCCAGACCTTTGTCTCTAAGCCAATCTTCCCTGAGAAGGGTGGTAATCCCTACTGATAAAACGCCTTCAACCATGTATCTAGTCGAGGTCCTTTGTACTCATCTGGAGATCTAACAGTCTCAGCAGCACGTGTCGGCATACCTGGCACCTGAGTGGCTCCCTAAGATCTCTCAAATGATCTCTCATGTACTAGTAGATTTGGGGCTCGTCAGCCTGCTCTGGCGGCCTCCTCTATCCGTCTGATATAATCACAAAACTCTATTCCACCAATGGAGACAAGATCTGAGTCATTTGACTGGACTCAATGTGACAGTCGTCTCCGGGATCTACCACTCCTCGTCTCTGAGACGACACTCTTAGCAACCTCCTCAGGAGCCTCCTCCACCACTAGTGGATTAGCAGCAGGAGCTAGTCCATGTCCTATCACTCCTGGAGGAAGAGGTGGTCTACCTCTACCTCGGCCTATAGCTGCCGTAGCTCTAGTCTGAGCCATCTGCAGGGTATGCACACCTAACTTATAAGGCTCTATATATATATATCTATATCGTGGAGATCCTTAGAAGGGTGACGGCTTCTGTACATACTATCCCAAAATATTTGTACTCGCTTTAAAACCAAAACCTTTTCAAAAGTCCGACCCCTTTCGAGTTCTGCTTATTTATCCACTCTACCTGTATTGCAGATAGCAAGTGCCATTGTTGTCAACCAAAAGCTCTTATACCAACTCTGTAACACCCCAAATTCGCGGGACTCGGGGCGCCACATTTGGCTAGTTACTCACAATGGATCTTGGCCCTAGCGTGACAACAAGTTCACTTGATCTTACAACAAGGCACACACAAATTAAAGCCAAAAAAAACATAAAGCGGTATAAGATACATCAAAATGTAATACAATAACAAGCCGAGTACAAAAAGAACATCCACAATATCAGATGCAAAATATCCCATATCCCAAGCAATCCCAATGAACAGAAGTCCTCGGCTGGTCACCCCATCTGGCTCACTCTGTAGTCTTCCTAGCCTACTGATCGTCTACAACACGGTATACACCATTAGCTACAGTATTGAATAAGAATGAAGGTAATAGCACAAACACATATCCACACATCTGTTCGCCCCCAGAGGTGTGTGCAAATAAGCTTTAAATTTATAAAACTAGAATCAAGCAGCGAACCCGCAGTGTACGGATCGATATAGTTAAGCAAGAATTCCAGAGTATCGAACACAGGGATTTGGGGGGTTAAATCCAGTTGTAGATTATCAAGCGAGTAAATGTAAGAGCTTTTCGAATTATTGGGAAAACAACAATCCTAAAGATCCAGGTATCCAGCTGTGGCAATCGATTCAAGATATACTTAATGATGTAAAGACAGAGTTGAGATATGCAAAGGTATACTAATGTAAGGTAATCGTACGGTGAAGTTCCAAAAACCTTATATAACTCACCTACAAGGCACTCTCTATACAGGTTGTTGAGGCTCAATATAGAAGGATTCTAGAGGCGAGAATTAGTGTCAAATACCTAAACTTATAACCTAAGGATCAAGACTAACTTAACCGATTGAGGTTATGACACTCACAATCGAGGTAGAGGTTGTTGAGGCTTCACTACCACCTAGAAAAGACAAGTCTAAACTAAGCTAAAGCAAATCTTTAACTTTAGATTAAAGTAAAAGCAGGTTCGTAGACTTAAGGGAAATCACGGTTAGTTCTTGAGGTTCCACGGCCGTGGACTCAAGAACAGACCGTAATTTAGGGTTGTCGGCGATATTTCTCTAACTCTCAGGGTCTAATCTGTTTGCGATCGATCTATCATCATCTAAGCCACAACTATCAACCCTTCACCTTAGAATTGTTAAGGGTTTTTAGCCAATAACAGTCATGTTGATATCGATTCAAGAATTAAAAGATAAAAAGATGAAAACTTTCAAGAACTTTCAATAATCTTCAATTCAATCTCAAGGTCACAAAGAGAACAAGCAATGTCAAAAGATTCACAATAGAACAAGCAATCGTAACCCTAGGAAAGAAAAGAGAAAATGGGATGTCAATCCGTTTTCCGAGTCAAACCTAAACAAGAAGAGAGATCTTCTTGCAAAATCTTCCAAGAACTTCGATCTTCCGCCAATCCGGAGATCTCAACAGCAATCTCCACCAAAAGTGCGAGATTAAAGGAATTGCCAAACACGAACTTCGATCTCCCAAAGAGATGTCAATAATTCCCAGCAAGCTAAGCGAAGTGTAAGCGTGTCTAAGCGATGATGAATGAGGGTAAACGGGGGTAGGCGAAGGTGACGGATTCTTGCTTCGTCCGTCTTTTTATAGTGCAGGGCAAAATGTCGGCCCGGCCCAATCTTTAAAAGATCGTGGCTTCAAAGTGTGGCGAAAAGATTCGCCAAGATCACGGTCGTGGAAGTGTTCCACGACCGTAATTTGGAGCGTGGAAACAAATACGGTTTGCAGCATATGTTCCACGGCCATGTAATCCCCTGGAATGAACATGAATTTCTGACTCCAAATCCACGGTCGTGGAATTGAACGTGGAATGTGATACGGCCGTATTTTAGGG
Organism: Fagopyrum homotropicum; assembly: GCA_033239125.1. NCBI lineage: Eukaryota > Viridiplantae > Streptophyta > Magnoliopsida > Caryophyllales > Polygonaceae > Fagopyrum > Fagopyrum homotropicum. The sequence goes on along the minus strand of BSWB01000003.1, from coordinate 64,119,820 downwards.
CGTGGTTTAGGGCAAGAACGTGATTCTTCCCTAAACTCGTGCATTCCTCAATTAAAACTCCAATTTGCTTCCAAAGAATGTCCTCAATTTGTGGACATATCAACTCAACCCTCCTTTGCTCGATTCCGTTCGGAAATAGCTCCAAATCACCTATAATCAACATAGAACTAGTGTAGACATCCATATCGACAATATAGGTAATACTAGCTCACATATGCACAAAGTTCAATCAAAGACTATCAATATGAATCAAATACGTTTAGAAAACGTGCCTAAAATATCACAATATTTCATGCTAACAAATAACCCCATACTTAACACTTGCTTGTCCCTAAGCAAGGTCTTTCAAAAAGCTTTAAACAAGAGTTAGGATGAAATATGTGTACCTTCTTTTGGATGAATGTGACTTCTAAAGAATAGATCATTCTCAAACCTTGCTTTAATCGTTTTTCAAACTTTCACACACTTAATCAAAGAGTAAAAGGCAAAGAAAATTCATGAACCAACTTAACTTCTAAACAAGCATTATAACCTTCAAACATTATCAAAATCAATCACAAGAAACTTCAGTTTAGATCACCAAGTCATATAACATTCTTTTGATCTTAAGGACTTTCAAAGAAAAGGTCTAGAATATGGAAGGGAGGGGAAAACTTTAAGGGAAAGTGGTGCATAAATCCGGGAAAGTGGACAACTACCTTCTTCTTCTTATGTGGTTTCCGCAACACTTCAACTTAGAGCTTCACTCTCTTCTTTTCACTTTTCGACTTTACTTTTGGAGTTATGGATAGAGGTGCACAAAAACGGAAGCCTAGGAGATCGGCGTTTCTCAAATTTTTTTCAAGAGATGCCTCAAACCCTTAGCGCACATACCATAATCCGCTAGGAATATCGCTCAATCCGACTTTGGCAAGACACAAACACCCGGCTATGTGAATGGTGCCGAGTTACTCATCGTCATGATTGACTTCCCCAAACCTATAATTTCTTTCTATTCAATTGATTGCAAATAATTGCTCTCATGGCCCTCCCACATCAAACATGCCTTTTTCTCATTCACTTCTCCAAATTCCCGGATAGGTAAAAGAGGCTGATATTTCAATGAGGAGCTAGATGATCAAAGAGAGAAGAAAGAAAGTATTGAATTGCCTTAATCATTTCAATAAGAAGTATAGGAACTTATAACGTGATTTCAACTTCAATTTCCTATCATGATTTAGGTATCATTTTCACATTATAAAACTTGCAAAAGAGGTGAAATTCATTCATTCAAATTCTTTTCAATTCACAATCCTTCTAAGCATGCAATTGTCATCAAACTCAATTCGCAAGTAGTGATTATCATGGAAATCATCTCAATTCATTAGAAGCACAAAATTTTCAAGATTTTTCAAATTTTTATGGGTTTTTCAAGTCACTTTTCATGCAATGCAATAAGGAAACGTGTAACACATAATGAAGATGCAACGATAGTCTCGAATGAAAGAAAACATAGGGAGTAGAGTTATTACAAACTTTTAGTACATCCCACCCCATACTTAGGACGAACATTGTCCCTAATGTTCAAAAGAAAGAACAAAAGAAAGAAAAGAAAAAGAAACTCACAAAATGGTGGCGGGAATGGAGAGAAACTCGGATCATAAAACCGCCCAAACTGCTGGCGGTAGACGTCCCTCATCATGTGGTCAAGGTCGTCTAAGCGTCCGTCTCTAGCATCCGCCCGAATCTCTAGTGCTCCAACTCTCTCCGAAAGTCCGGTAGCCCAATCCGGCATATGCTCGTACCATCCCGGGGCGTGACTGTACCATGATGGGGCATCGGTCGGTACTGGTGCTGGTGGTGGTGGTGGTGCTGCTGGCTGCTCCGTGGACCAAGGAGGTGGGGTGGAATACCATGTGGGAGGTGTGGCCATCCACGTGGGCCTCTCACTCACGCTAGCGCGGCGAGATGACGAGCCTGAGGCTCTAGCCGGACGTGGAGAGCGTCGAGGTACATCTGGGGCCGCCTCCGGCTGGTCCGGAAACGTGCCAAACTCGTGCTCCGCTCCTCCTCCACTCTCGAACTGATCTCCCATATCCTCCTCCTCCACAACCGGTGGTGGAACGTAAGGGGGAGCTACTAGCCTGTTTGCATGCATCGCAGCGAACGTCTCCTTCCAATTGTGGCGTCCCGCCACAATGGAATACTCCGGCAGCCACTCAATCCCCCTACCCGTCCTAGTCTCCCAAGGCATGCCCGCATAAGGCGGACCTCCATGTGTGGGGAAGATGAGTCCCCTAACCATAAAAGCATGTAGCCCTAAGGGAACGGCCGGTATGCGGGTGCAAGAAGAAAAATCTACACCAAATGTCCTAGAAATGTGGGTAACTATCCCACCATATCCAATGTTCCCCTTCTTCTTGTTCTTGAGTTTACTCATCGTAGCCGCCAAAAGAGTGGCACAATCTGCACGGCGACCGTATAGCATGCTATAGAGCAAGAATAGCTCATCCGTCTTGATCTTTTGGGGTGTCTCCGTCCTAGGAAAGAGACACTCCGAAAGAACGCGGTGTGCTATCTTCAAGGCTAGATGGTACATCAATCTAGCCTTGGTATCGGCGGGTTGCCAACGGTCCTCGTCAGCGTAAATCATAGCTACTTCCTCCCAAAAGTTCTTGGGGTAAACTCCACTCGGAAATCGACCGTTATAGGTCTCATGGAACCCGAAAATGGTCCCAAACTCAACAATACTCAAATGGTAGTCTTGTTCCATGAGACGGAAGTAGACGGTCCTATCTATGTGGCTATGCTCGAAGGACGTCACAACCTCCCGGGTGATCTCCTCATTGGCGTCTTCACGAATGTTCGTGAAGATAAGCAATCCGGCTCTATCCAAGAGCCATGTAAGATCATCAACAATGTTGAGAGGATGTAGATCCTCCAACAACAAATACCTAGGACCTATCACTGTCCTCTCCTTGATCCGGTCAAGTGCAACAAGGTGGTTCTCATGTATGGTTGGGATGCTAGGGTGAGGAGGTGAAGATGGAGGTGAAGGTGAGGATGGTAGTGAGGGAGATGAGGGTGGTGGTGCCCTAGAGGTGGAGGGATTGCCCTTTCTTTTCTTATTTTGCTCTCCCTTTTTCTCTTTTATCCTTCCCGACATTCTCCTTACAAAATCCATTTTTCACCAAAATTACGGTCTGTTTTTTCAAGTTCCACGGCCGTGGTTTACCCAGAGACCGTGATTCGTCTCAGAATCTTGCGAATCTCAGCAAATTCACCAACAATCACCACAACAAGCAGTCCTAATCTAATTCCTTCCAGTTTTTGTCAGTTCTTCCTAAAAATCTATAGCAAAAACGAACCAAATCCGCGAAATTCAAGAAGAAAGAATAAACCTCTTTTTCGGATTGAAAAACCCGAAATGCACGTTTGTTGATGGATTTCCGCTCGGTTTGTCGCTTGGATCTTGTTCGTGGTTGGATTTGCTGCAGTTTAGGATGAAGAATCGTTGAAAACGATTAGAAAACGAGAAATTGGAGGAGGTCGTGGGGTTTCGACGTTTAGGGCGTGGAAAGGGGTATGTTTTTGGGAAATTTTGTGAAGAATGTGGCTTATATAGTCGCAGGCAAAATTTTGAAAATCACGGTCTGTCGGGGTGTTCCACGGCCGTGGAAGTGTACGGACCCGTGGTTTTGGTGATTTTTCAAAGGCTTTTGAGAATTACGGCCACTGTAGCTATGACGACCGTAATTTAGACCGTGGAACCTTCTGTAAAGCTCCAAAGTCCAAATTTCGTCGCTCTTCTTCGACATTATTCTCCTTTTCTCCTTTTCCATCGATCCTACAACCAAAAACACGAACATACCGGAAGAAATCGAGGCAAAATAAAGCGAAAACGTTTATTCTAAGCTAAACTATGAATCGAAAACAAAAACAAAAATGCAATACCTTGGGTTGCCTCCCAAGAAGCGCTTTGTTTAAGGTCCGTAGCTAGACCAATCTCGCACTTATTCGAGTGCGGTAGGCGCAAACTCCTCAGCTTGGAGTTCCGGCGTATACTTCTTGAGTCGTTGACCGTTCACCTTAAAACTTCCGCTAGCTTCACCCCATACTTCAACTGCACCATGGGAGAAAATACGTTTGATTAGAAAAGGTCCGGTCCAACGGGATTTAAGCTTACCTGGAAAGAGGCGAAGTCTTGAATTGAAGAGGAGAACTTGATCCCCTTCTTTGAAGTCCTTTGGAATGATATGCTTATCATGCCAACGCTTTGCTCTTTCCTTGTAGATCTTAGCGTTTTCATAGGCGTTCAAGCGAAGTTCATCCAGCTTGTTGATGTCTAGGAGACGCTTCTCTCCCGCTTCCTTCATGCCGAAATTCAGCCACTTGATAGCCCAAAACGCTTTGTGCTCCAGCTCTACCGGCAAATGACAAGACTTCCCATACACAAGGTTGTATGGTGTGGTTCCTATGGGAGTCTTGTACGCAGTCCAGTACGCCCATAATGCATCATCTAGTTTCAAGGACCAATCCTTCCTAGTCCTTGAAACCGTCTTCTCTAGAATTCCCTTGATCTCCCTATTTGAGATCTCAACTTGTCCACTCGTTTGTGGATGGTAAGGAGTAGCGATCTTGTGAGTAACCCCATACTTAGCTAGAAGATCTTCAAAGCGACGGGCTATGAAGTGAGAACCTCCATCACTAATGATTGTCCTTGGTGTTCCAAATCGCGGAAAGATGGTCTTGTTGAAGAACTTAACCACCACCATGGCATCATTTGTGGGAGAGGCAATTGCTTCCACCCATCTAGAAACGTAGTCTACCGCCAATAGTATGTATTGGTTTCCACAAGAAGATGGGAATGGTCCCATGAAGTCGACTCCCCAAACGTCGAAAATCTCCACCTCTTGGATGTTGTTGAGGGGCATCTCGTTCCTTCTAGAAATATTGCCTGTTCTTTGACAAGCATCGCAGCAAGAGACAAAGGATTGCACATCTCTAAATAAAGTAGGCCAATAGAATCCAGATTGCAATACCTTTGCGCTAGTCTTGTTTGAACTAGCGTGTCCTCCACAAGGTAGTGAATGACAATGGCGGATGACACTTTGCATCTCATCTTCCGGCACACATCGCCGTATGATGCCATCCGGACCTCTCTTAAAGAGGAGAGGCTCGTTCCAATAGTATTCCCGGACGTCCTTAAAGAACTTCTTCCTTTGTGCGTAGGATAGTCCGGGCGGTATCTCCTGGCAAACCAAATAGTTAACAAAATCAGCAAACCATGGTTCGTTACCTTTGGAGATCTCGTTGATGCACTCCTCTATGATGTGTAGGTGTTCGTCCGGAAAGGAGTCATCAATGGGTAGATGGTCGTCCTCTAGATGTGTGAGGCGACTCAAATGATCCGCAACAGAATTTTCTGAGCCTTTCTTGTCGCGGATCTCAAGATCGAATTCTTGTAGGAGAAGAATCCATCTAATTAGCCTTGTCTTCGCGTCTTTCTTCGCAAGGAGGTACCGGATCGCAGCATGATCCGTGTAGACAATCACCCTTGCACCTACAAGATAAGAGCGAAACTTGTCAATAGCGTAGACAATGGCTAGAAACTCTTTCTTTATAGTGGCGTAGTTGAGCTGAGCTTCGTCTAGCGTCTTGCTAGCGTAGTATATGGCATGGGTTCGCCCTTCCTTTCGTTGTACAAGAACAGCTCCAATGGCTACGTCACTAGCATCGCACATAATCTCGAAGGGGAGAGTCCAATCCGGGGGTTGGATAATAGGTGCTGAAATTAGAGCTTGCCGAATGGTGTTAAACGCATCTAAACATTCCTGTGAAAACTCAAAAACCGCATCCTTCATCAATAGATTAGTGAGAGGTTTTGATATCTTAGAAAAGTCCTTAATGAAGCGTCTATAAAATCCAGCATGTCCTAGGAAACTTCTTATCCCTTTCACCGAAATTGGGGGAGGAAGTTTCTCTATGGTCTCTATCTTAGCCTTGTCTACCTCTATCCCTCTACTAGAGACTAAGTGACCTAATACGATTCCTTCCTTAACCATGAATTGACACTTCTCCCAATTAAGAACTAGGTTAGTGTCTTCACAACGTTGTAAAACAAGAGAAAGGTTAGAAAGGCAATCGTTAAAAGAGGAACCGTATACGGAGAAGTCGTCCATGAAGACTTCCATGATTTCCTCTACAAACTCGGAGAAGATGGCCATCATGCACCGTTGAAAGGTGGCTGGGGCGTTGTAAAGCCCGAACGGCATTCTCCTATAGGCGAACGTACCCCAAGGGCACGTGAATGTGGTCTTCTCCTGATCGTCCGGATGTATCGGGATCTGAAAAAAACCACTATAACCGTCAAGGTAGCAAAAATGTGAATGTTGTGCTAACCTTTCAAGCATTTGATCAATGAATGGTAAGGGAAAGTGATCCTTCCGCGTCGCGTTGTTGAGCTTGCGATAGTCTATGCACATTCGCCATCCAGTCACGGTTCGGGTAGGAATGAGTTCGTTGTTTTTGTTGGTGATGACCGTCATCCCTCCTTTCTTCGGAACTACTTGAACTGGACTCACCCATTTGCTATCGGAGATAGGATAGATGATACCTGCATCAAGAAGTTTAAGAATTTCCTTCTTGACAACCTCCTTCATGGTCGGATTCAACCGCCTTTGAGGTTGTCTTGAAGTTCTAAAATCCTCCTCCATTAGTATCTTATGCATACATAGGGAGGGTTTAATTCCTACTAAGTCCTCGATAGTGTAGCCTATGGCTTTTCTATGTTTCCTAAGGACTGTCATGAGCTGTTCATGTTCATCTATGCTTAGTTCGGAGCTAACAATGACCGGAAAGGTAGAATTAGATCCAAAAAAAGCGTACCTTAGATGAGTAGGAAGTGGTTTGAGTTCCATCACTTTCGGAGCTTCCAATGGTCCTTGAGGGGCATCCGACGTTTCCTTAGAAGTTTCTAAGGTTGTTGAGTGGTTTGGAGAAGAATCAAAAGAAGTTGAAGAAGTAAGCCGATCACCCTCTTCCACGGTCAGAATTACGGCCTCTCCATGTATTCCACGGCCGTGTAATCCCCTGGAATGGAGGTCGATTTTGGTTGTGAAATCCACGATTGTGGAATACAGGGTATGACCGTGGATTCTTACATTCTCAGCCTCATCGTGGAGTTTCTCAAACTCCACTTCATGCATCTCTTCTTGTGCTTATAAGGCTTCAATTTCCTCTTTGCACTCTTCTTCTTCCCCTACATTGGTTAGACTCATAGTGATAACCTTTTGTAAAGGATCGTTGAAGAGAATCGCACTTACCTCCTCCCTAGACAAACCTTCTTCATCTTGGATATCGTAAATATCCTCGTCAAAGATTGGCTCCTTTACTAGAGTGGAAAGAACGAACTCTACTTTCTCTTCTCCAATATCAAAAGCGAGTCTCCCATTCTTGCAATCGACCATGCAGCCGGAAGTCGCAAGAAACGGTCTTCCGAGTATGATCGGGACCGGACTATCTGCAGGAATGTCAAGCACGACAAAATCAATAGGGACAAAGAATTTACCTAGCTTGACCGGGACGTCTTCTACAATACCGACGGGGCGAGTGATGGATCGATCCGCCATGTATAACGTCATCTTGACCGGTTTAGGGTCGCCTAAACCGATCTTCCTACATAATGCAAGTGGTATGATGCTCACACTTGCTCCCAAGTCACATAAAGCGTCATATGTGACATCTCCCACTCCAATGGGAATGCAAAATGACCCCGGGTCCTTCAACTTTGGGGGCATTTTCTCCTTCATAGTCTTGATGAGATCCGAAGAATCCGAACTCATCTTGACCTCTCCGAAATCTTTTAGCTTCCTCTTGTTAGAGAGGAGCTCTTTCAAGAACTTGCCATAAGCCGGCATACCTACAATAGCATCAATGAAGGGTATATTAATATGCAGCTTGCTCATGAGTTCTATGAACTTTCCGAATTGTTTGTCTAGGCGCGCTCGCGCTCTAGATTGAGGGAACGGAAGGGGAGGTTTGTAAGCTGGAGGGGGAACATAGACATCTTCCTTCTCCTTCCCCTTTCCTTTGTCCTTCTCTACGGGGACTTCAACGAACGTAGGTTGCGGATCGGTGGTAGTCACTCCGCTCCTAGTTGTAATCGCTATTACCCTTCCCTTAGGGTTGTCCTCCGTCTTTCCTGGAAGTTTCCCTTGATTTCTAGGAACTTCCTCCGCGTGGTTGAACAATTGGTTTTCCAAAACTTTTTGAGCTTTGTCAACCTTAGAGACTTGATCATCAACCTTGATGAGGCGGTTCTCCAACCCTTGAAGCTTTCCCAAGATTGTCTCCAACATGGGATCGGACTTCTCCTTTCCCGTATTGTTTCCTCCATTAGATGATTGCCCCTGGCTTTTCAAAGGAGTAGAGGAAGAGGAAGGTGGAGTTAGCGAATTAGAATTGGAAGGATAGGAGTTACCGGAATTTTGTTGATTGGAGCGCCAATTGTTGTTGTTTGAACCCCTATTGTTGTTCCAATTGTTGTTGTTCCGGTTGTTGTTGTTTCCATTCCAATTGTTATTCCGGTTATTGTTCCGGTTATTGTTGTTGCGGTTGGTGTTATCACCGCCATTGTTGTTGCCCAAATAGCCAACATCCTTCTCTTGTTTCTTTGGGAAGTTGGTCTTGATAGTCTCCTTCAACTCTTTGATCTCATTGTTGAGGGAGAAAATCTGATTTTGAGCTTCATGTGTGAGCTTCGCTCCTTGCTCCACACGATTTCCCTCCGCTTTCCGGTGGGAATACTTCTCTATGACTCTTGCTTGCTTCTCAATGAAGTCCCAAGCGTAATCTTCTCTCATGTCCATGAACGTTCCGCATGAGAGGGATTGGAGGTTGAATTGCGTTCCCGCATCCAACCCTTTGTAGTAGATTTCTAGCAAGGCAAGCTTGGATATGCCATGATGAGGGCAATCCAAGAGCAAGTCCTGAAACCTTTCCCAAGATTGAAACAAGCTTTCGTTAGGTCTCATTGAAAAGGCATTAATCTTACCTCTAAGTTCCGCCGTTTTGGAGGGCGGAAAGAATTTGGTGAGAAACTCCGCGGAAAGGTCTTCCCACGTGTCTAGTTTCCCATTGGGAAGAGCTTGATACCAAGACAACGCTTTCCCTTTCAAAGAGAAAAAGAAAGGCTTGAGCTTATAGCTGTTGGTAGTAGCGTTCTTCGGTCTCATCGTCTCCATCATACACTCAAAGTTTTGCAAGTGTTGGTGTGGAGATTCAGCGCTTGTACCGCCAAACTGGCTTTGGCAAACAATAGTGATAACTTGAGGGTTAAAGCTAAACCCTTGCACATCTTCAGCATCAAATTTCACACCCAAGCGGCGTGCTTGTTGTGTTGGATCCATCCGCTGGCCAAGAGTTCTTGGCTCATTATCCACACGTTCGACTCTCACATTCCTAGGTGGAATGCGGCGATTAGCAGCTCCTTGTGGATGAAAAGGATTCATATTGATCGTGGGATCAATCTCTTCTAACGGTGGCATGGAAGAGTCACTATCATCAGCGGATGAGTGGCTTTTTCTTCTAGATCTTGATCTCCTTCTTGAGGATTTCTTGCTTCCCTTATTCTTAAGGTCGCTCATCTCTATCCTCATTTGGAAGATTATGTCTTGTAGACCGTTAACTTGAGATTGATGACGATCCATCTCATCCTGGCGGAGAGTCTCATTCCATCGGAGTTGAGCTTCCTTCTCCGCCAACTCCGTTTGAAGATCACGTTCGTGTTCTTCAGCCATCTTCTTTTCCTTGCGCTTTTGCCTCAAGGTTTTCTCTAGCTCTTGATCAAGAGGTAAGAGATCTGCGGTGTTCCTAGACCTGCGCATGCACTCAAAGAGATATCAAATAACGAGAGCAAGCTCCCAAGCTTGACAACCGGCTACCGGATTCGGCCTAAACCAAATCCCCGGCAACGGCGCCAAAAACTTGTTCGCCCCTAGAGGTGTGTGCAAATAAGCTTTAAATTTATAAAACTAGAATCAAGCAGCGAACCCGCAGTGTACGGATCGATATAGTTAAGCAAGAATTCCAGAGTATCGAACACAGGGATTTGGGGGGTTAAATCCAGTTGTAGATTATCAAGCGAGTAAATGTAAGAGCTTTTCAAATTATTGGGAAAACAACAATCCTAAAGATCAAGGTATCCAGCTGTGGCAATCGATTCAAGATATACTTAATGATGTAAAGACAGAGTTGAGATATGCAAAGGTATACTAATGTAAGGTAATCGTACGGTGAAGTTCCAAAAACCTTATATAACTCACCTACAAGGCACTCTCTATACAGGTTGTTGAGGCTCAATATAGAAGGATTCTAGAGGCGAGAATTAGTGTCAAATACCTAAACTTATAACCCAAGGATCAAGACTAACTTAACCGATTGAGGTTATGACACTCACAATCGAGGTAGAGGTTGTTGAGGCTTCACTACCACCTAGAAAAGACAAGTCTAAACTAAGCTAAAGCAAATCTTTAACTTTAGATTAAAGTAAAAGCAGGTTCGTAGACTTAAGGGAAATCACGGTTAGTTCTTGAGGTTCCACGGCCGTGGACTCAAGAACAGACCGTAATTTAGGGTTGTCGGCGATATTTCTCTAACTCTGAGGGTCTAATCTGTTTGCGATCGATCTATCATCATCTAAGCCACAACTATCAACCCTTCACCTTAGAATTGTTAAGGGTTTTTAGCCAATAACAGTCATGTTGATATCGATTCAAGAATTAAAAGATAAAAAGATGAAAACTTTCAAGAACATTCAATAATCTTCAATTCAATCTCAAGATCACAAAGAGAACAAGCAATGTCAAAAGATTCACAATAGAACAAGCAATCGTAACCCTAGGAAAGAAAAGAGAAAACGGGATGTCAATCCGTTTTCCGAGTCAAACCTAAACAAGAAAGGAGATCTTCTTGCAAAATCTTCCAAGAACTTCGATCTTTCGCCAATCCGGAGATCTCAACAGCAATCTCCACCAAAAGTGCGAGATTAAAGGAATTGCCAAACACGAACTTCGATCTCCCAAAGAGATGTCAATAATTCCCAGCAAGCTAAGCGAAGTGTAAGCGTGTCTAAGCGATGATGAATGAGGGTAAACGGGGGTAGGCGAAGGTGACGGATTCTTGCTTCGTCCGTCTTTTTATAGTGCAGGGCAAAATGTCGGCCCGGCCCAATCTTTAAAAGATCGTGGCTTCAAAGTGTGGCGAAAAGATTTGCCAAGATCACGGTCGTGGAAGTGTTCCACGACCGTAATTTAGAGCGTGGAAACAAATACGGTTTGCAGCATATGTTCCACGGCCGTGTAATCCCCTAGAATGAACATGAATTTCTGACTCCAAATCCACGGTCGTGGAATTGAACGTGGAATGTGATACGTCCGTATTTTAGGGCGTGGTTTAGGGAAAGAACGTGATTCTTCCCTAAACTCGTGCATTCCTCAAGTAAAACTCCAATTTGCTTCCAAAGAATGTCCTCAATTTGTGGACATATCAACTCAACCCTCCTTTGCTCGATTCCGTTCGGAAATAGCTCCAAATCACCTATAATCAACATAGAACTAGTGTAGACATCCATATCGACAATATAGGTAATACTAGCTCACATATGCACAAAGTTCAATCAAAGACTATCAATATGAATCAAATACGTTTAGAAAACGTGCCTAAAATATCACAATATTTCATGCTAACAACATCACACATGCAATGCCACACACACATTCATTTATTATCTTGAATTATGCTATTCCATTACTAATTCAACATATTTTGTAACACGAGGAGCCTAAAGAACCTCGTCCCTTCCCCGTTAACACAGGGGTTTTGCATGGGAGTGAACATCACTCCTCCCCCCCTGTGTTACTGGCTTCCGGGCACCCGCTCCTACCCACGAGCGGAGGCATATGTGGTCACGACCCGTTAAAATACACTTGGGCCATATAGGTATACATACGTGGTCATCCTAGTCCGGTTTAGGTTATAAATTCACAACCATATGAACACACACAACTATTACAATCACACAAATCCACAACTGAATGCTAAGTAAGTCCTGTGGACTTACCATATGAACACACACAACCACTACAATCACACAAATCCACAACTGAATGCTAAGCAAGTCCTATGGACTTGCCTATAATACTCGTAACCTGTACGACATCGCAGCTTCCCCTTAGGGAAGTAATCAACGCCTGCAATAGCAAGGCACACATCATCATATACTACAACGGTTAGCAAACTCGTCTCCATAACCACAACCATCCTATGACCCCAATCTAAACCTCGAGATCATATCCTCTTCACAAATGCCTAAGGCATATCCTCAACATAAACACAAGTGCCAAAGGCACATCTCTATCATGCAACTCATCATACTCATCCTAACCATACTAGCCTAGCCATCAATTAAAGCCAAGGCCAAAGGAAAGGGAAGAAGGAATCATACCAACTAGGTATGCCCTGGACGCACTAGCGGAAACAAGAGATGCAGGGGCTGAACTAGTGAGGCGCAAGGGCGGCTAGCTCAGAGCGCAGGGGCGGCTCACAGACAGGCGCAGGGGCAGCCTGGCTCAGGCACAGGGGCGGCTGTCTGTGCAGAGATTGTCCCCGATTTCTCTTTGATCTTTCTCTTGACTCTCTTCACTTCTCCACCACACAGCAGCATAATACATACATATATACGCATGTATGAACATCAAAATATCCAAGAAAGATCCACACAAGCTCATGCTCATGAATCCTAGCTAGAGAAGAGAGAAGGAAGCAAGGAAAGAAGAAAGAAAGAAAGAAAGGAAAGAAGGAGAGCTGGCTTACCACAACCAGAACCCTAAGAAGCAAAGGAGAACCACACCAACATCATCATAAAACACCTCAACACATCAGCAACATCACTCAACATCATCCTCATGATCATCCAAGGTCAAATCTAAAACCAAACTCTCAAATCTCACACACAAGATCAAAGGAAAGATCAAAGAAGAGGTGAGGAAGAGAAGAGCGTACAGGAGGAAAGGGAGCTGAAGAAAATGAGGAAACCCTCATACAGAAGCAATGGATGGCTTATAAAGGAAGTCAGCCGCAAAGCACGGGTCAAAGGTCAACGAAAGCGGCTGTTGCCACACAGAGCCGCAGGGGCGGACCCTGTGAGGCGTAGGGGCGGCCATCTGGGTCAGCCAAGGGCTCAGCAAGGCTCCAAGGCACCTAGGACTAAGGCCTTTACTGCTTCCTCAGATTCACTCTCTTATCTTCATCTCCTTAATTGTGTAGTTTCCATCTCGGTTTCGCTTAAGTTGACTTGGGTTCCTCTCTATTTGTTTAACCTTCGGTTAAGTCGTCTCTAGTCTTATGCTTCGACGTCCTTGATAGGTGATGGAATCACTATCATTTAGGATAGTTTTTAGAGTCTTTTGCTTGCATTTGTTTCGGGTTATGTTACTAACTCCTTGGTCTAGAAGAAGAAGACTAAAAGAAGCGAAGAAAGGAGTTATAAGCACTTAGGAGTGAAGATTGTTCACGAAGCAAAGCTTCTGTTGCCTCACCGCCTCTGCGGAGCCTTGCCACCGCCCCTGCGGGTGACGCCTTATATCGGAGCGCTCCTTGCGCCTTCACCAGCGCCAGCCATGAAGTGTGTCACCACCCCTACCCCACTCCTTGGCGCCCCTGCGGTGACCAACTCTGAAGAGACGAAAACCAGCTCCCTTGCATCTCTCACTGCGCCCCTGCCTGCGCATCAACCTGGGAGCTAGAAGGCGAAGAGGTTGTGTCACCGCCCCTACGTCGACATAGGGACACCCCGGCGGCTTGGCATCATAAATGTCAAGAAGTCGAAAGGTCAGACGTTTGAAGAGCATTGAAGATCCGCCCCAGCGGAATTGCCTAGCCGCCCCTGCGGCCTTAAAGAAGATCAAGCGTTTTTGCCTTCACCGCCCCTGCGGAGCTGAAGGACACCCCTGCGGCTTAACGTCAGAAGCTTTACTCCGGCTGTTTACACCACCTTTATGGCATTAAAGGTGGCTGTTTTGGGCCGGCCATTTACTCCTATTTAGTGCCTTTTGTAGTATAAATAGTCCTTAGTTGATTGCTAGAATCATCCTTCTTATCATCTTGTGAGCAAACAAATTATCCACTTAGATTATCTTGCTACCTTTGTAATGAGTTGCTAACTCCCTTGCTACATTGGGTTGGTTTGAAGCTGCATTGTTACTTTGGTTGTAAGTTCTTTAAAATATAAGTTTTCATTCAATAATACTTTGTGTTTCCTTGATCTCCATTGTCTAATTGCATGTTTACTATTGCTTGAGATTGATCACCTTAGGTTCTAAAGTGCATGTAAACAACTAGGATTAATAGGTTCCGGGTTCGGGTCTTTAATCTAGTAGCAACTTTAAGTAATAACGGGTTGTGATTACTTAAAGAAAAGGAACACAGATATAAAGATAAGTTTAACGGTTTTAATCTTCTCTTTATATCCCTTAGTCTTTGTTTGAAAGCTAACTTGTTATTTGTTCTTGTAGGTTTACGGAATACTAACCTGTTAAGTTGTGTTGATACCGGTTGGCTCAACACATATATATGATCGAGACGGGAGATTACTTGAAAACTTGTAAAAGAAACTCACCAAAGTAGCAATTGCATGCATAGAATCAACCTAGTGTAGATTCATCCATTATTGTCTTACTTGTCGCATTAATCGTTTTCATAAGTTTTTGTGTGCATCAATTCAACCAACCCCCCCCCCCCCCTTGTGTTACTTGTCACTATAATCGATAATCGCATCTAAAACACCTTAACTCTCTTGGGTTCGACCCTTACTTAATCACTATACTTGTTCTTAATGCTAAGCCGAGATTTACTTTTGATTGGGTATAGACGACCATAGAAATACCATCGGTCAAATTTTGGCGCCGTTTCCGGGGAGTTTTAGTGTTTTATTGTTATTATTGATTATTGGTTTGAACCATTTTTTATGGTTCAAACCCGTGCTACTAAGTCCGGCTTTGCTTCTTTTGATCCAGAAATTGAGAGGACGCACATCCGGCAACGAAGACAACAACAACTTCAACAAGAGATGGCTGTCCGTACTCTTCTTCAACTTACGCAGCCCACCTTGGCTCAAAACCCTCTTGCGGTCACTATACCGGCACTAGGGGAAGTAGTCAACTTTGAGCTCAAGCCGGGCCTCGTTCACTTGCTTCCATCCTTCCATGGGCTAAGTGATGAAGATCCCATCAAGCACCTTGGGAAGTTCCATACCGTCCATGAGCATAAAGCCGGCCAACATTACCGAAGAACAAATCAAGATGAGGGCATTCGGCTTCACACTCAAAGATTCGGCAGATGATTAGTATTACCACCTTCCATCCGGGAGTATCAACACTTGGGAGACCTTCACAAGGCGTTCTTGGAGAAATACTTTCCCGCTAAGAAGGCCACTAACTTGAAGAAAGATATAAGCAACATCGAGCAAGAAGCGAATAAAACTCTCTATGAGTACTTCGAAAGGTTTGCACACCTCCGATCCAGCTGTCCTTTTCACGGATATTCAACTAAAGATCTAGTCTCGTACTTGTACAATGGCTTGCTAGACAATGAAAGGAGGATCATCGATGCGGCTTGCGTAGGAAATATTCTTAACTCTACTCCTGACCTTGCTTTGGAAAAGATATAGGAACTAGCGGAAGGTACTCGGAACTTTAGAAGGACCCCGACTAAGAAAGGAGTTCATGCTGTGAGTTCCGGGAAGAGTAAGATTTCCATCGAGCTCGCGGAATTAAAGGAAATGGTGAAGAAGCTAACACTTATGGGAACGCTGCAGCAGCTCAAAGCTTGTAGAGTTTGTGCTGACCCGTATCATCCAACGGACATGTGTCCACAAGTCCAGGATGACGATGCTGAGGTAAACGCAATGGGTTATGGACAACCAAAACAGCAAAAACCTAGGAACGATCCCTATGCATAGAATTTCATGCCAAATTGGCGTCACCAACAGAATTTTCATTAGAGGGATCAACAAAACCAACAACAACAGCCCCGTCAAGGTAAGTATCACTTAACTGAAGATATGTTGTAGGTTTTGACTAAACACTTTGCTACTCATGTCCAAACAACAGAATCTAGCATCAAGAACCTTGAACAACAGGTTAGTCAAATGGCGGAAGCTATTTCAAGAACCGAATCAAGGCTTTCCGGAGGATTGCCTCCCAAGACATTTATAAATGCCAAGGAGAATGTTAATTCCCTAACATTAAGGAGTGAAAAGCAAATCCAACAAAAACCAGCAAAAGAATCACAAAGCAAACCTTCTGTTGATTTTTCCGCACCCACAGCCGCCCCTGCGGCTGCAACTGCGCCCAGCACAGAACAGACTACGCCCCTACGGCTGGATGTCCCCGCCCCTGCGGTGACAGCCCCTGAGCCACCCCTGCGCTTTCAAACTGACGCCCTTGCGAAAAACACAACAAAAGGTCCTACTGAAAGGGATACTTACGTCCGGCCTAACTTTCCGCCACAGTACTCTGAGAAGCCACCAGCTCCTTTCCTTGAGGCTTTGAAGGAGAGAAGAATCATTGAGGACAAGGACCTCTTTGAGACTTTCTCCAAATGCAAGGTAAACATTCCCCTCCTTAAGTTGGTGAAAAGTATTCCTAAGTATGCTCGTTTTTTGAAAGAACTTTGCACTATCAAGAGGAATCAGAAGCTAAAGGGGAAACAGAAAGTGCAAGTGAGTGAGCATGTGTCGGCAGTTTTCCAACGGAGAATGCCCAAGAAGTGCAGCGATTCGGGCATGGTAAGCATTCCTTGTGTTATAGGGGAACCCCGCTTTGACAAAGCAATGCTTGATCTCGGTGCTTCCATCAATGTTTTAACATATTCGATTTAGAAATCACTTGGCCTTGGGCCATTAATGGAAACTAGGATTGTAGTACAACTTGCTGATAGATCTAATGTGTACCCGAAAGGGATAATTGAAGATGTATTAGTAATGGTAGACAACCTAATATTTCCTGCTGATTTCTTTGTAATGGATATGGAAAATGATTCACATTCTGCACCCATTCTGTTAGGTAGGCCATTTCTGAAAACAGCTAGGACTAAAATTGTTTATGTTAGTGGTAAATTGACCATGGAGTTTGATGGAAAAGTAGTAGAATTTGACATCTATGATGCAATGAGATTTCCTAGTGATGATCATTCTTTGTGTGCTATTGACATTGTTGAACCTTTTGTGCAAGATGTTTTTGATAACTCTGACGTGGCTGAATTGAGAAATGTGATTGAGCATGACATTGTTGGTTTCAAATCAGATTATGTGTTAACATCTAGCATGAAAGAGGTCCTAGCCCAATTAGATGGGCATAAAAGGCTACCTACCTCCAATTTGGCCATTGGGCCCACTTTACTAACCCCAAGCGAGAAGCTTGTTCCGTCCATAGTGCA
The DNA here is from genome assembly GCA_033239125.1 of Fagopyrum homotropicum. Classification (NCBI taxonomy): domain Eukaryota; kingdom Viridiplantae; phylum Streptophyta; class Magnoliopsida; order Caryophyllales; family Polygonaceae; genus Fagopyrum; species Fagopyrum homotropicum. The sequence continues at coordinate 64,102,345 of BSWB01000003.1, read as the reverse complement.
GGCACCTGAAATAGAATTAAAGGACCTTCCGTCACACCTCAAGTACGTTTTCCTTGAAGAACACAATACCTTGCTGGTGATTATCTCCAACAAGTTGACCACCGTTGGTGAAAGTACTAAAAGAGCACAAGACGGCCCTTGGATGGACTATTGCGGACATCAAAGGGATAAGTCCTTCCACTTGCATGCATAGGATTCTACTTGAGGACGAAGCCAAGCCCTCTAGGCAACCTCAAAGGAGGTTGAACCCGCCAATGATGAATGTCGTCAAAAAGGAAGTGTTGAAGCTCCTCCAAGCGGATATGATCTTTCCTATCTCGGATAGCACTTGGGTTAACCCAACCCAAGTAGTTCCAAAGAAGGGAGGCATCACTATGGTGGAAAATCAACATGGAGAGATGGTCCCAAGCAAAACACAAACCAGATGGAGAGTTTGCATTGACTACCGCAAGCTCAATAAGGTAACACGAAAAGACCATTTCCCATTACCTTTTATTGGTCAAATGTTGGAACGTCTTGCAGGTCATCAATACTACTGTTTCCTAGATGGATATTCGGGCTATTTCCAAATAGCTATCGCACTAGAGGATCAAGAGAAGACGATGTTCACTTGCCCATTTGGAACTTTTGCATATCGCAGAATGCCATTTGGACTTTGCAACGCACCAGGCACTTTCCAACGGTGCATGATAAGTATTTTCTCCGAATACATATAAAATTTCATTGAAGTATTCATGGATGATTTTACCGTCCACGGAGATAGTTTTGACGCATGTTTAGGGCATTTGAAACTTGTTCTTGAAAAATGTCTTGAAACCAATTTAGTTTTTAATTCGGAAAAATGTCATTTCATGGTCGAACAAGGAATTATGCTTGGACATGTAATATCCTCAAAAGGGATAGAGGTAGATAAGGCAAAGGATGATGTTATTCAAAATTTACCTTATTCTACTAATGTTCGGGAAATTCGATCTTTTCTTGGTCATGCAGGTTTCTACCGACGTTTCATCAAAAAATTTTCAAAAATCTCGGCACCCCTGTGTGAATTGCTCAAGAAAGATGTCACCTTCATAGTGGATGAGGATTGCAAGAAAGCTTTCGACACTTTGAAGGCATGTCTCACCACCGCACCAATCATCCGTTCCTCGGATTGGGAGGAACCTTATGAAATCATGTGTGATGCCAGTGACTACGCCGTCGGAGCTGTCTTAGGACAAAACGACGGACGGGCCTCCCATGTAATCCATTATGCGTCTATGACACTCAATGGAACGCAAAGGAATTACTCTACCACCGAGAAGGAAATGTTGGCTGTGGTTTTTGCCCTTGAGAAATTCCGGCAGTACCTACTTGGGGTAAAGGTAATTATCTTCACTGATCATGCAGCTCTTAGGTACCTCATGGAAAAGAAGGAGGCAAAGCCACGATTGATCCGATGGGTACTTCTTCTAAGTGAGTCAACCTGGAAATAAGGGACAAGAAGGGGGCTGAGAACCTGGTGGCCGATCATTTGAGCAGACTAGTGCAAGAGGAGGAAGATCCAGGAAAAGGAAGAGAGATAGCCAGAAGTTTTCTTGACGATCCATTTTACACAACTCTCTGTTGTGTAACCGCCCCCGCGCCTCACACCAGCCGCCCCTGCGGCCAGCCGCCCCTGCGGCCAGCCGCCCCTGCGGCCAGCCGCCCCTGCGGCCAGCCGCCCCTGCGGCTCAGTCTAGGCGCCCCTGCGGAATTGTCGACAGAGGTTTGTCTAAAGCTCCAATCTTTTAAGCCTTGGTTTGCTGACATTGTGAACTTCATTGTCAGGAAGGAGTATCCTCCAGACTTCACCAAGGCACAACGAGAGAAGGTAAAGGCTGAAGCTCGACACTACGTTTGGGACGATCCTTACCTTTGGAAGCATTGTAGTGACCAAGTGATCCGGCGTTGCATTCCGGATAATGAGGTACAATCCGTCCTAACTTTCTGTCATTCTGAAGCATGTGGGGGGCACTTTGGGGCAAATAAAACTACAAGAAAAGTTTTGGATGCCTGTTTCTTTTGGCCACACATTTTTCGAGACGCTTTTGCATTTTGCAAAGTGTGTGATAGATGCCAAAGGGTAGGAAATCTTTCAAGGAGACATGAAATGCCCCAATACTCTCTTATATTTTGTGAAATATTTGATCTTTGGGGAATTGATTTCGTGGGGCCGTTTCGTACTTCATTCGGGAACACATATATTTTGCTTGCGGTGGACTATGTTTCCAAGTGGGTGGAAGCAAAGGCCACCAAAGCTGATGATTCAAAAGTAGTTGCAGCTTTTCTTAAGGAAAATATCTTTGCAAGATTTGGAATCCCAAAAGCCTTAATCAGTGATAGAGGTACCCATTTTTGCAACAAGACGGTCACGACTCTCCTTAAGAAGTACCATGTTCACCAAAGAGTATCAACAACTTATCATCCACAAACAAACGGCCTAGCTGAGGTGTCCAACCGGGAAATAAAGACCATCCTTGAAAAGACGGTTTCTCCGGGGCGGAAGGATTGGAGTGAAAGGCTAAATGACGCCCTATGAGCATATCGGACAGCCTACAAAACTCCTATCGGGATGTCCCCTCTTAGGCTCGTGTTTGGGAAAGCTTGCCACCTACCGGTGGAGTTAGAACACAAGGCTTGGTGGGCGGTAAAGAAGTGCAAAATGAACATAGAGGAAGTGGGAGAGTTCCGGAAGCTCCATTTGCAAGAGTTGGAGGAACTGAGGCTAGATGCATACGACCATGCTAGCACATACAAAGAGAAGACCAAAGCATGGCATGACCAGAACATTCTCCGGAAGGACTTCAAGGTCGGTAATAAGGTACTTCTCTTTTAATCACGTTTGAAACTCTTTGCAGGTAAGCTGCGTTCGAGATGGACAGGGTCGTTCATAGTAGCCGAAATATACCCTCACAGAGCTGGGGATCACTATGATCCTAAAACGCACAAGGTGTTCAAGGTAAACGGACAAAGGCTAAAACTCTACCTTGAAGGAGTCAAGAACGATCCAATCGACGAGATGGTGCTGGAGGAAGCACAGTCAGAGAAGTAGAGATCTTACGTCGAGCCAACGACGTAAAACAAAGACGCTTCTCGAGAGGCAACCCAAAGGAATAAGAAGAGGAGCCTCTGTCAAGAAACCGCCCCGCGGAATTGTGTCCCCGCCCTTGCGGTGACACTCATGCCTAGTGTCGCCCCCAACCCTAGGCCTGCGCCTGCAACATGCCTGTCACTACCCCGCGGTGACATCCCTACGCCCCTGCGGTGGCCATCCTTGACACGAATTCTCGGCGCCGCCCCCGGCGCTGAGCCTGCGCTCCCCTCTCCCTTGTCACCGCCCCCGCGACGACAAACTCCCGCCCTCTACGGGTTTACCCAGAAAAGAAAAAAAGTGGATCTCGAAAATGCCTACACCTACCACGCACCACCCACCAACCTTCTTCACCAAACACACAAACCCTCCAAAATCCCTCTCCTTCAGAAACACTCTCACGCCCCTGCGCCCTTTTCCCACCAACACTCTCGCCGACGCCCCTCCGCCACCTCCGACAGCCATCCACCAGACACAACGCCCCTGCGCCACCCTCTCCCACTGCCCCCTTACTCTCACACATTCCTACAACGTACTTCCTCACCCACTTCACACATTCCACTCTAGCTGCACCTTCGACAACTCCTAAACCACCAAGGAAGTCACCGGAGCGGCCTCAGCAACACCCCTTCCATCGCTCCCCGGAAATCGCCTCTGCACTTCTCCCGCCCCTACGGCTGCAAGCACCCGCCCTTGCGCCTTACCGCCCCTGCGCCTGCATACCCGCCCATGCGGAAATCACACCAGCAAGGTCGTTTTCTTTTCCCTATTTCGACATTTGCTAATCTTTTGCTTCAATCACTTTCAAGAATGGAAGCCCCAAGGAAATACAAGATGACCGAATCAGAGAAGGAGCGTTATAGGATTGTGCAGGATCGTACTATGTATACAACTCGATTTCTGCATATTTCTACTTTGGAGAAACTAGGCATGATAGAGAGCATGCAAGCTTTTTTGGTGAATGCCGGGCTCGGAGACTTCCTCCAAAAGAGTGCTCCAACATATCCCGAGTTCAGCAGACAATTTCTCTCCACTTTCACAATGGAGAAGGAAGATCACGTGTGTATCGGCCTCACCTTCAAGTTCAACAAGGTGAAATATACACTTGACTACGCCGATCTACAGGAGGCCTTTGGGGTGACTCTAAACCCCTCTGCAAACTGGTGGGATCCAGTCCCGACCCCGGATCTATGCGAGTTTTGGCAGGCAGCTACCGGGTTAGAATTCCATGCTGGGGGTGAGTACTCCAACAAACTCACTCACACCAGCTTGAGGCTCATCTCAAAGATCCTCATGAGTGTCTTCTATGGACACAAAGAGGAAAACAAGGTCGCCCTCAAGGACCGCCCACTACTCTACTCCTGCCTTCCACAAAGCGAGAATGTGATGGATTGGCCCTCTCTCTTTCTTGCCGCTTTGAAGCGGATCAGGAGGGACGAGCTGAGGGATATTATCGACGGTGGAGTGATCTCATTGATCGCCTCACAGGTGATGGACCTGTCCGAGTTAGAGGACGGGATGACGGCTCCTCTCTACACTGAGAGGATGCTTAGGAGGTTCAAGCTCCTCCGGCGGGACGGGGAGAACCTATTTTGGATCTCCCTTGCAGATGGGAGCCACCTCACCTACCTTTCCCGGCCTTTACCATTAGGAGGTGAGCTCTCCGAGCTCTACATTCCGGTAGATCTTTTCGTGCCGAGGAGGTCACTAGTTGCCATTGTGGAGAGGCATGCTGCCAGCTCCAGCCGAGCTCATCAGGAGGAGCACCTGCCCATCCCAGATGACGAGGAGATGCCTATTGCGGCACCAGAGGAGGACCCGACCGTTACGAGCCTTCAGGCTCGACCGTTGCGAGCCTTCAGGCTCAGATGGAGGATATGACGACCCAACACCGGACATGGCAGTCCTATTACCAGCGGACTATGCTGGAGGAGCTGATGCGCTCTTCGTCAGTTGAACGCAAGGATCCGCTGGTGTTGTTCCTCCATCGACATCTTTTGTGTATTTTCGATTTATATGGATATGCCAAGCAAGGAATCGTCCAACCTCGCACCTTGGATCTCCTTGGCTCGAGATCTTCTTTCCTCAGAATCTCACTTCGGAAATTGGATCTCCTTTGTCCTCCTAGCCTCGCACCGTAAGGACACCACTCGGCCTCTCACCTTATGGGTTTCAAAACTTTGGCCTCTCACCTTAGTCTCTAGGTTTGTTTTTCTCAAAGTGAAAACATAACTTTTGATTGACTCAACTTCATAATCTATTCAAAACGTGTGTAGGAGAAGGCCTTATATGGGCTGAAAATTCAGCACGAACTCCCCACAATAATGGCTTAAAAGTAGTTCAAGAGTTGTGATAAATGAAGGCAAACCAAGGGTTTTTAAACCAACAACTTCAAGAAAATAAATGGCCTAAAAACCATAAATATGGCCGGCCAATTAAAGCTTCAAGGATAAAAAACGTGGCTGAAAAGAATCCCCAAATAAAAGTGGTTTTAATCCCTTGAAATAAAAATCAAGCATGACACATAAAATAAAAAAAGGTTACGTCTAAGGTTTTAAAGTGATCCGGCATCCTCAATCGCCTCAAGTATGTTCACTAAGTGATAGTCATGGACGTCCTCAAATGTCGGAGCTCTGAAAGGGTGGTAGGTCAAAGTGGTTTGGCCTAGCATATGGGCTCTAGCTCGAGTGATAGGTGGTGTTAATCTTGGTGCTGTCACATTGCTCTCGTTGCTTAAGTCCGGTGGGCTCACATCATCCCCTCCTTCTTGGAAAGGATTCGACCCCAAATCCGCCAACTCGTTCTCCGTATCCTCGACCTTATCACCTACATAAAAAGGAGACAAGTCAGAGACGTTAAACACATTATGGACACCATACTTAGTAGGAAGCTCAATGCGATATGCGTTATCATTAATCTTCTCGAGGACCCGGAAAGGACCATCCGCCCATGGGTTGAGCTTAGATTGCCGAATAGAAGGAAAGCGATCCTTCCTCAAATGGACCCACACGAGGTCTCCCTCCATGAAGAGCATTTCCCGGCGCCTTCTGTTGGCTTGGTTGACATATTGCTCGGTACGTTTTTCCAATTGGATTCGGACCCGCTCATGCAAACCTTTCACAAACTCAGCTCTAGATTGCCCATCCACATCAACGGGTTGCGGAGCCGGTTGAGGAGTCAAATCCAGCAGAGTAAGAGGATTCTTGCCATAAACAATTTCAAACGGGGACTTCTTGGTCGCCGAATGAATAGCCCTGTTATATGCAAACTCCACAAAGGGCAAACAATCCTCCCACCTGCACAAGTTAGTATCCATCATAGTACGAAGCAAAGTGCCAAGAGTCCGGTTTACTACCTCAGTTTGTCCATCCGTTTGGGGATGACAAGAAGTCGAAAAACACAACTTCGTCCCCATCTTGGCCCAAAGTGTCTTCCAAAAATAGCTAAGGAACTTAGAGTCTCGGTCTGACACAATTGACCTAGGTATCCCATGCAGCTTAACAATATGCTCAAAGAAAAGGTTAGCCACATTTGACGCATCATCAGATTTACTACAAGCAATAAAATGCGCCATCTTAGAAAACCTATCAACAACCACAAAATGGAATCATGTCCTCTCCTAGAACGAGGTAATCCTAGGACAAAATCCATGGAAATGTCTTCCCAAGGAGAGCTAGCAATAGGCAAGGGTAAGTATAATCCATGAGGGTTAGCCCTAGACTTAGCCTTACGACAAGGAACACAACTAGCACAACATCTCTCAACATCACTTCTCATCTTAGGCCAATAAAAGTGTTCCCTCAATATGCCTAACGTCTTTGTAACCCCAAAATGACCCATCAATCTCCCTCCATGGGCCTCCAAAACAATCAAAGCTCTCAAAGAAAAAGTAGGCAAACATAACCTAGAAGCTCTAAACAAATATCCATCATGAATGTAATAACTACTAGCATGAGAGTCACTACTAGAGCGCAAACAAAGCGCAAAAATGTCCCGGAAGTCCACATCAAGAGCATATAAATCACGAATCATTCCAAAACCCAAAACGCATGCATCTAAGGAAGATAGAAGTGTGTACCTACGAGATAACGCATCAGCTACGATGTTGTTCTTTCCTTTCTTGTAGCGCACAACATATGGAAAAGCCTCAATATATTCCACCCATCGTGCATGATGTTTGTTCAACTTGGCTTGTCCTCTCAAATACTTCAACCACTCGTGGTCAGAATGTATAACAAATTCACGAGGTAGAAGATAGTGCTCCCAAACCTGGAGGACCCGAACCAAGGCATATAACTCCTTATCGTAAGTAGGGTAGTTCAAGGCGGCTCCTCCCAGTTTCTCGCTAAAGTATGCCACGGGGCGTCCCTCTGGCATCAAAACTCCTCCAATCCCGATTCCCGAAGCGTCACACTCTATCTCGAAAGTTTTTGAGAAGTCCGGAAGCACAAGAACGGGGGCATGGGTCAGCCGCTCTCTAAGTATCATAAAGGACTCCTCTTGAGCGGATCCCCACTCAAATCGCGCGCCCTTCTTGGTCAATTCGGTGAGGGGGGCGGCAATGGTGCTAAAGTCCCGCACGAACCTCCTATAGAACCCGGCAAGCCCAAGAAAACTCCGTATGTGAGGGACCGTAGAAGGACGTGGCCATTCTGATATTGCCTTGGTGTTCTCTTCATCCACTCGCAAGCCTTCCTTCCCTACCACAAAACCCAAAAAGACCACAGATTCCGAGCAAAAATGGCATTTCTTAAAGTTTACAAACAATTGTTGTTCTTTAAGCACAAGAAATACACTTCTCAATTGTTCAACATGTTCTTTCAACGTCCGACTATAAACTAAGATGTCATCAAAATACACCACAATAAATTTACCTAAGAAATCACGTAGGACATGGTTCATTAGGCGCATAAAAGTACTAGGTGCATTTGTTAATCCAAAAGGCATTACAAGCCACTCATATAATCCATACTTAGTTTTGAAAGAAGTTTTCTATTCATCACCCTCATGCATCCTAATCTGATGATAACAACTTCTAAGGTCTATTTTAGAGAAAAGAGTAGCACCGTGAAGTTCATCTAACATATCATCAAGACGAGGAATAGGATGTCGGTACCTTACAGTGCTTTGGTTGATGGCACGACAGTCGACGCACATCCTCCAACTCCCATCTTTCTTGGGTACCAATGAAACGGCACATTGACTCAAGCTCTCCCGAATGTATCCCTTACTGAAACGATCCTCCACTTGAGCTTGTAGCTCCTTTGTTTCCACCGGGTTAGCTCGATATGCCGGCCGATTTTGGATGGTGGATCCGGGTATGAAGTCAATCTGATGTTCTATGCCTCGGATAGGGGGTAGTCCCGGGGGAATCTCTTCGGGCATAATCTCCTTGAATTCCTCAAGTAGTCCTGAAATACAAGAAGGCAAGGACAAATCATTAGCTTCCATAGTAGATAAAGTTGTTACACAAACAAGAAGGAAGCAAATATCCCCCCTTTGTAGGGCTCGACGGGCATCGTGTAGCCGTGCGGTGAGTAGGATCTTGGGGTCGGATGTTGTTTCAAGAACCATCTTAGTCTTACCCTTTGTACTTGCGGCCTCAACTTTCTCCAACCTCTTCCTTTCTCTACACATGTGGTCTTCCATGATCTCGGATGGGCTGAGAGGCATGAGTTTTACTTTCTTCCCAGCCATGGCGAAGAAGTATATATTGGTGTAACCATCATGAAACACCATTCGGTCAAACTGCCACGGTCTCCCAAGTAAGAGATGGCAAGCTGTGATTGGAAGCACGTCACAAACAACGTCGTCTTGGTATGGTCCGATGGCAAAGTGAAAAAAACATTGCTCCTTGACTTGAAGGGGAGCGTTGGTGTTGAGCCACTGGAGCGAATAAGGTTGTGAGTGCGCCTTCGTTTTGAGTCCTAGGTGTGCAACGACCTCCTGACTAACAATGTTACAACAAGATCCACTATCAATAATAACAATAAAAAATTGTCCCGAAATTAAACAACGAGTGTTAAAGAGATTCTCCCTTTGTGAGACATCGGGAACAAGCTCGCTTGCTTGTAGGGCCTTTTTTGTGACAAGGCAGAAATCTCCCACAGGAGCACGAGCTTCAACTTCAATACCTTCTATGAGTGGAGCTACTATTTCATAGTCATCTTCAGATTCATGATTCTCGGTGACCTCTTCCCCAAATGCATTCAATAAAACCTTACGGGGATTAAGGCACTCCCGGGCATAATGATCATGCTCATAACACTTGTAGCACCTCACTTCTCTAGTTCGGCTTGTTTCTGGTGTTGATGGGATACCCGGAAGAGGGGAACTAGGGTTAGAGGCGGAGGTAGCCTTGGGAACTACTGTTGGAGATGAACCGGTTGTGTGGGTAGGACGAGTATTTCGAGAGGGTTAAGTGGATTCATGACTTGTCCCTCTTCTTGTTGATCTGGATGCCTTACGTTTTTGGATGACATTATAGGCATGGGTAGCATGGTGAAGGGCATCAGTTAGGCTTGTGTGTCGGAGTTGTTCGACTATTTCGGATACATCGGGGTTAAGCCCAAATAGGAACTTGGCTAGGATATAGTCGTCGGGCTGTCGGGTTCCCGATCTCTGAAGGAGAGTTTTCAACTCTTTGTGGTACTCATCGGGAGTTCGGTTACCTTGACATAGCCTTTCAAGTTTGAGCAACAATTGTTTCTTGTAATCCGAAGGTATGAACCGAGCACGCATCCTTCTACGGAGTTCAAACCAGGTGTTGATGCACGGCTGTTGATGTGCCTCTACATAATCCAATTCTTCCTGCCACCAAGTTAGAGAAAAATCAACAAAATGAATAGTAGCAACTTCAATCTTTTCATACTCGTTAAAATCATAATAACGGAAGACTTGTTCAGCCTTAGTCTCCTACTCAATGTAGGTCTCCTCTTCTGCAGTTCTAGTGAAATTTGGAACATCCACTTTTGATCCATGGTAACGCCTCCTATTGCGGTGACCACGATTTTCTTCATCGTCCGAGTCATCGTGTCGAGAAGCTTGACTATGGTCCCGGTTTCTGTTCCGCTTGACTATGGCTATTCACATTCCTACTCCTATCCCAGCCTCTAGGTGGTCCCTGGTTACTTCCTCCTTGACTTTGTTCAGGTGGGACGGGAGGTAGTCTCCTTAGAAGTTCCGCGAATTGGGCTTCAAGGCGGTCAATACGTGGGTCGGCTTGATTGATCCCATTACCATTGACGGATGCCATCTTCCTTTTGGACTACAAAACAATCAAAGAAACAAATAAAACCAAGTGTCCAAAGGTATGACAAAACCAAGTGTTCAAAGGCAAAACCGTAAGTAATAAAAATGCCGATTTCGTGACCGAAACGGTGTCGGATGGCTAAAAAAGCCCTTAGGTAATAGCAAAGCGGTGAGTTGGACTCGGAAAGGTATAGCAATTGTAATTCTGAGTTCGGACGCCTTTTTTCCGCAAAACCGCAAAACCGGCCGTTTTTCACCTTTTTGAGATTCTTGGCCTATCACACAAAACAAACTCAAAGGAAAAGGTTAGAGACAAAAACGTTCTCTCTCTCTCCTCGCTCAAGTGTATTTCTCCTCACATTAACTCAAGTGTTTGATAGTATTTGGGTTCACACAACTCCCCTTTTCCTTTGCTTCGAGGCAAATCTCTCACTCACCTTTTCCAATGCACTAGGCAATGCCCTCCACTCAAATATTTTACATGGTAACAAAATTCCGCAAGATTTCAAGATAGTTCACAAGGTAAGCAAGGTACACCAAGATGCAATTGATAGCATGAATTATAGTCTATGATTTGGGACCTATTTAGACGTTTTATCTTCAATAATCTGCATGTTTGAATGCATACTATGTGATTATATTGTCGTTTCATCTACCTTTGCGGGAATCGAGGTCTACACCAAGTTTCGTTGTAATCGTAGGTAAAATGGCACGTTATGCATCAAAATGGAGCAAAAGGAGCTAAGGAGTCATTGGAGATACATTCAGGAGCTCAAGGAAGAATCCAGGAATCATGAAAATAGATTAAAGATTCACTTTGGATCAGATTTGAGAGATTTCACATTCAGTTGTGATTCACCTCGGTCAGCTATAGTACCATCTCAACCGAGGTGATCCAGAGGAGCTGCTCGACCGAGGCGAACACCTTGGACGCGGCGAGAGATATTTTATCCTTGATTGAGATCTTTTACTTTTGGAAAGAGAATCTTATATTTTTAGGCTGGATTCGTGGAAGGAAGAAGATAATTTAGCCCATATATTTTACCTATTTTTTATGGGAAAATATCTTTCTAAGATATCTTATCTTTGGGAGGGAATTTTCCTATAAAAAGGGTCGGATTTTTCACAAATTCGGCACCCCGCATAGATCCGTTTACGGCTGGAAAACACCCACTACAGCTGGGAGATTTGAAGGTTGAAGGAAGATTGAAGGAAGGAAGTTGATAGCTTTTATAGCTTTTGTGAAGGGTTTTGTAAGACTTTCTTAGATTCCCTTCTTTGTTGATTGTCTTGTTGGATTGTGATCTAAGGAACGCTTGTTTGTTTGATAATTGATTCAGTTATTGAAGCCTTGTTCTTAAGGTTTTTGTGTTTAATTATTCACCTTCTATCCTTATATTTGATAATTTCATTCATGATGATGATTGGCTAATTTCTTTGTGTGATTCTAGGGTGATTGGCTGAAGGTTGTGGGAAAAACAATGATAGAACAATCTTAAATTCCAGTAGGACCCTGAAAGTTCGAGTCTTTATCCTTAACCCTAAAATATCTCGCTCAGTCGATGAACATTGTTAGCATGAAATATTGTGATATTTTAGGAACGTTTTCTAGATGTATTTCATCCATTATAGTGTTCATTGATAAAGCATTGAAGCAATTTTGAGCTAGTTTGTCTATATTGTCGATATAGAGGTCTACATAAGCTTTGTGTTGATTGTAGGCGAATAAGAGCTAAAACCGAACGAATTATGAGAGAATGGAGATGGATTGAGCATATCCAAGGATTGAGGACACCACAAAGAAGCCAAGGAAGATGCTAGGATGAGGAATGGCACGAAACAAAGGGAATTACGAGCAATCTATGCTTCCACGCTCTAAAATACGGCTGTAATGAAGTCCACGCTCTAAACCACGGCCGTGGAACTTGGCAACATGAGTGTGGAGCATTCCAGAGAGTTAAACGGTATAAAGTACGGTCGTGGAAGTTGTGAAGAGACGTAATCCAATTCCACGCTCTAAACCACGGGCGTGGAATCCCATAAAACCGTGATTTAGGCAATCTTTTGATGAATAATTTATAGACACATTGTCTACACACATGGGCCGGACACTTATTCTAACTTTCACTATAAAAGGACTGATGGAGGGAGGTTTCGGCACCTTCGCTTACGCTTGCTTGCACGTGCCTAGGGTTTCAGTTGGACGTGGGGAGATTGCCATTTTGCAACGGAGATTTGCAAGGGCTTGGAGATTTGGAAGTTACACTTTGTCCTTAGGTTTGATTAGAAGACGGATTGACATCCCGTTCTTCGTTCTTATCAAGGATTGTGATTGGTTTGTGTTATTCCAAATCTAATATACATCATTACCTTCGTTTGTGGATTTGAGATTGATTTGAAGTTTATTGAAGGTTTTCGAAGGTTTTCATCTTTTATTCTTCTTAATCTTGAATTTGATATCATAATGACTGTTGTTGGCTAAAACCCTTTAGCAATTCTAAGGTGAAGGGTTGATAGTTGTGGCTTAGATGATGATAGATCGATCGTAAACAGATTGGACCCTGAGAGTTAGAGAGATTTCGCCGACGAACCAAAATCACGGTGTGTTCTTGAGTTCCACGGCCGTGGAATCTCAAGATCCACCCGTAATTTATGTCAGTTCACGAACCTTGCTTTTACTTTAATCCAAAGTTAAAGATTTGCTTTAACTTAGTCTTGGCTTGCCTTTTCTAGGTAGTAGTGAAGCCTCAACAATCTCTACTTCGATTTCGAGTGTCACAACCTTAATCGGTTTAGTTAGTCTTGATCAGTTTGGGTATTTGATATTAATTCTTGTCTTTAGATCCTTTCTATACTGAAGCCTCAACAACCTTTATAGAGAGTGCCTTTAGATAAGTCATATAAAGCCTTGGAACTTCACCGTACATTGCTTTACCTTAGCATACCTTTGCAACTCTTAACTCTGTCCTTAGTTCTTTAGTATATCTTGAATCGATTGCCACAATTAGATACCTGGATCTTTAGGGTTGCTGTTTTCCCAATATATTTGCAAAGCTTAACCTTTTATTGCTTGACAATTTACAAACTGAATTTGTTCCCCCTAAATCCCTGTGTTTGATACTTTGGAATTCTTGCTTAACTACATCGATCCGTACACTGCGGGTTCGCTTGCTTGATTTCTAGTTTTATAAATTTAAGACTTATTTGCACGCACGCTAAGTGGCGAACAAGTTTTTGGCGCCGTTGCCGGGGATTTGGTTTAGACCGAATTCGATTATCGGTTGTCAAGCTTGGGAGCTCTTCCCTTGTTATTTGATATCTCTTTCGAGTGTATGCGCAGGTCTAGGAACAACGAAGACCTCTTACCTCTCGATCAAGAGCTTGAGAGGACTTTGAGGAGAAAGCTGAAGGAAAGAAAGATGGCTGAAGAAAGAGAACGCGATTACCAAACGGAGTTAGCGGAATCCGAAGCTCAACTTAGATGGAGCGAGAAGACTCGCAAGGAAGAATCGGATCGCCATCAATCAAAAATCGAAGATCTAACGGATATGATGTTCCAAATGAGGCTGGAAATAAGCGAACTCAAGAAGAAAAAGAGAAGAAGGAGATCTGGAAGATCGGTTAGAACCAACTCATCCAATGAGGATAGTGACTCTTCCATGCCACCACTAGAGGACATTGATCCAACGATCAATGTGAACCCATTTGTTCCACGAGCGGCCGCCAATCGTCGTGCCCCAGCTGGAGGTGCGAGAGTCGATCGTGTGGATGAGGAGCCAAGAACTCTTGGCCAAAGGATGAATCCAACGCAGCAACCACGCCGTTTGGGTGTGAAATTTGATGCTGATGATGCACAAGGGTTTAGCTTTAACCTGTAAGTTATTACCATTGTCCGCCAAAATCAATTAGGGGGAACGAGCACTGAATCTCCACATCAACATTTACAAAATTTTGAGATCATGATGGAGACAATGAAGCCAAAGAATGCAACTACCAACAGCTATAAGCTCAAGCCTTTCTTCTTCTCCTTAAAAGGGAAAGCATTGTCTTGGTATCAAGCTCTTCCAAGTGGGAAACTCGACACATGGGAGGATCTTTCTTCAGAATTCCTCACTAAATTCTTTCTGCCATCCAAGACGGTGGAGTTGAGAGGTAAGATTAATGCATTTTCTATGAGATCTAACGAAAGTTTGTTTCAATCTTGGGAAAGATTTCAGGATTTGCTACTGGATTGCCCACATCATGGCATATCCAAATTGGCACTATTTGAGATATACTATAAGGGGTTGGATGTGGAGACAAAATTCAAGCTCCAATCCCTTTCATGTGGTACATTCATGGACATGAGGGAAGATGACGCTTGGGACTTCATTGAGAAGCAAACGCGAGTCATTGAGAAGTATTCTCACCGGAAAGTAGAGGCAAATCATGTGGAACAAGGTGCAAAGCTATCACAAGCAGCTCAAACTCAAATCTTTTCTCTCAATACGGAGATTAAGGAATTGAAGGAAGCCATCAAAACCAACTTTCCAAAGCAAAAGGAACAAGATGTAGGTTATTTGGGCAACAACAATAACCACAACGGGAATGAGAATACAAACCGCAACAGCCGGAACAACAACCGGAATAATTGGAACGACAACAACAACAACAACCGGAACAACAATTGGAACAACAATAGGGGTTCAAACAACAACAATTGGCGTCCCAACCACCAAAATTCCGGTAATTCTTATTCCAATTCAGGAAATTCAGTAACTCCACCTTCCTCTTCTTCCACTCCTTTGAAAAGCCAGGGGCAAACATCTAATGGTGGAAGTACTTCGGGAAAAGAGAAGCCCGATCCCATGTTGGAAACAATTTTGGGCAAGCTTCAAGGATTGGAGAGTCACATCATCAAGGTTGATGATCACATAACTAAGGTTGATAAAGCCCAAAAGGTTTTAGAGAACCAAATGTTTAGCCATGCGGAGGAAGTTCCTAGGAATCAAGGAAAACTTCCAGGAAAGACGGAGGATAACCCAAAGGGAAGGGTGATGGCAATCACAACTAGGAGCGGAGCAACAACCACCGACCCACAACCTAAGTTTGTAGAAGTTCCCGTTGAGAAGGAGAAAGAAAAGGGGAAGGAGAAGGAAGATGTCTACGTTCCTCCTCCAGCTTTCAAACCTCCCCTACCATTCCCACAATCTAGAACAAGAGCACGTCTAGACAAGCAATTCGGTAAGTTTATCGAACTCATGAGCAAACTGCATATTAATATACCTTTCATTGATGCAATTGTAGGTATGCCAGCTTATGGAAAGTTCCTAAAGGAGATCCTTTCTAACAAAAGAAAGTTAGAAGATTTTGGAGAGGTTAAGATGAGTTCGGATTCATCGGATCTCATCAAGACAATGAAGGAGAAGATGCCCCCAAAGCTGAAGGATCCGGGGTCATTTTGTATTCCCATAGGAGTGGGAGATGTCACATATGATGCATTATGTGATTTAGGAGCAAGCGTGGGCATCATTCCGCTTGCCTTATGCAAGAAGATCGGTTTAGGCGAACCTAAGCCGGTAAAAATGACGTTATACATGGTGGATCGATCCATAACTCGTCCCGTCGGTATAGTTGAAGACGTCCCTGTCAAGCTTGGTAAGTTCTATGTTCCTATAGATTTTGTTGTGCTTGACATTCCTGCAGATAGTCCGGTCCCGATCATACTCGGAAGACTATTTCTTGCAACATCCGGTTGCATAGTTGATTGCAAGAATGCTAGACTCGCCTTCGACATAGGTGAAGAAAAGGTAGAGTTCGTCCTCTCCATTTTAGTGAAGGAACCAGTTTTCGATGAGGATATATTCAACATCCATGACGAAGAGCTATCTAGAGAAGAGGTAAGTTCGATTCTCTTCAAAGATCCCTTACATAAAGTTATTTTTATGAGCATTATGGATGTAGGGGAAGAAGAGGAATGTAATGAGGAAGTAGAAGCTTTAGAAAAGCAAAAAGAAGTGTATGAAGAAGAATATGAGAAACTCTACGATGGGTCAGAAAATGTCAGAAATCACGCCCAGTCGTGCTATTCCACGGCCGTGGAATCTACCAACATGACCGTAATCAGCTATTCAGAGGACTCTAGTAAGTTACACGGCCAAAACCACGGCCGTGGAACAAACAGAGGTCCCGTAATTGACTTCCACGCCTAAAACCACGGCCGTGGAGGGAACAGAGTAGCCGTAATTTTGGGTGAATCTGAAGAAGATTGTATCCTCTCCGCCACTTCTCTTGATTCTTCTCCAACACCTTCTACATCCTTAGACACTTCTAAGGAAACATCGGATAGTCCTCAAGAGACATTAGAGACTCCTATAGTGATGGAATTGAAGCCACTTCCTACACATCTAAGGTACGCATTTCTAGGACCTAATTCTACCTTTCCGGTAATTGTTAGTTCCGATTTGAGTATTGATGAACATAGTAAGCTCATGGTTGTTCTTAAGAAACATAGGAAAGCCTTAGGGTATACTATAGAGGATCTAGTAGGAATCAAACCCTCACTATGCATGCATAAGATCCTAATGGAAGAAGATTTTAGAACTTCGCGACAACCTCAAAGGCGGTTAAATCCGACCATGAAGGATGATAACACGATTTATGACTTAGATTTAGACACTCATTTAGATAGATTTTCCGCTCATTCATGCATGGTTTAGCATTAGTTCACGGCGTTTGCACTCAAATCACGTATTTTGTCGGGATAGACGTCTACTCGGACTTTTGCTTGCTTTGTAGGTATTTTGGGAGATTTAAGATCCTAATCGATACATCCGAGGATCATCCCTCGAGATGACACACTTCCGGACTCATTGGAATGCAAGCTAAGGGCTAAGGAGGACTCATGGAACCTTGCCAACACAAGCCATGCACCAAATCATGGCTTAACGAGCCTAGAAGAAGGCTCTGGACCAAACCACGGTCTGGACCAAGACCACGGCCGTGGACTTGCCCGTGATTCCTCCCAGGACCACATTGACAGCTGGCCACGATCTCTTCCATTGCTCTTGCATCTTAGTGGGTATTTAAAGGATTTTGCAGGCTGTAATTGGGGATCCTTCTCTTCTCTTCTGACCTACCTTTCTTCCCCAAAACACTTGGCCATTGTTTCCTCTCTTCCAAGCACCCATTAGGGGTGTTCTTGGAAGAGATTAGTATAGATTCTCGTTTTAGAGTGAGATTAGAGTCGATTTTAGTGAAGCTTTCATTGTTGTCAAGTTGGATTAGCTCTTGGAGCCTTGTAAGAATTTGGTAATTTTCATTCTATGCTTTTAATGTCTTTTCTTTGGATTGTTCTTCATCATTTGACCATGACTTGCAAGCATGCTTATTTGTGGAGATTGATCTTGAAATGAATGTTGTTGGCTAGATAGATTGCGATTCTAGAATAAGGAAAGAAGGGCTATGGCTAAGACCTTGATAGGATGAACTTAGATTTTTACCCTTGGATGACTTGTGTTCTTGAAATCCTAATGTTTGTTGAGCTAATTCTATCCTAGGGAGACCTAGTGTTAGCAACTAAGGGTTTAGAGGAGACTTACCCGGTGATTCTTACTCTTAGGTTTAAAAGATGACAACGCTTAGGTAGTGGTGAGCCTCACAAGCCGCCATTGGACTAAGTGTGCTAGGATAGTTGTTTAGGACTTCCCTTTCCAAGACTTACCCGGTAAGGATAGGTTAGATCCCTAGGTAACAATCCGGTTTGTGTAGAATTCCTACCCTTAGGTTCTTAGAGACTTACCCGGTGATGAGACCTTAGGATTGGACTAGTGGACCATGAGACCTACCCGGTAATTGATCCCAATCTAGAAACGCTAAATCCTAACATATCATAGTTAATCCGAGGAATGAATAGATAGCTTGAGTCTATGGCATACCCGGACTTCCAAACTCTAGAATCCGCTTTGTTATTTTCATTCTCCTATCTTTAGTGTTAGTGTGTGTTTGTGTTGCTTGATTGTGTTCACATACTTGTGATCTTTGTTTGATCACCCAAAACCCTCCGAAAACATTGTGTTTTCCATTTTCTTTATTCCTCATCTTATCTTAGTCTAGATTCACATTATTTTCGATCATTGAATGACTTAGTTTCACCTCAGTCCTTGAGTTCGACCTCGGAATACTTTCCTTTCTACAAAACGACCCGTACACTGCGGGTTTCGCTAGGTAGTTTAGGATTTAGTTCGAGTTATAAATGTAAAGCTTTTTGTGCTATTTCCTAGCGTAACAAGTTTTTGGCGCCGTTGCCGGGGACTAGGTTAAGATTAAGTCATTTGCTTTTGATTGTTTTTAGTGTTTATCTTTCTTGTTACTTTTGATCTTGTGTTGTTTTTGTCTTTGCCTTTTCATGTTTGCCATGGACGGATTGTACCTCCAAGACGACCTTGACAACATGGAGTATGAGGAGTGGATGGAAGGCCAAGATCTAGGACCTCTCCATGATGAGTTTGAGTATTAGGAGAAGTTCAATGTCTATCATGAGTCCCATGATCAAACTCACATGATTACATTACCTCATGAGGAACCTCACCATCAACTTCATGAAGATCGATTGGAATCAATGCTAGAGAAAATGTTGAGGAAGATGGATGATCTAGAAAGCAACCTTACTTCCATTTCTAGTTCCCACATGGAGCTTGAAGCGGAAGTATGTCATCAAGAGGAGGTTCACTATGAGGAGATCCAAGAATTGCCCGATTCAACCATAACCAATAGACGCCTTGAGGAAGAGTTGAATGAAGCTCGGGAACAATTGAGACTAAGGGATTTGGCCCTGAAGGAAGAAAGGAGATTGAATACCGAGAGAGAAGAGCAAATGAGGAGGGAGATTGAGGAGATTAGGAATGCTCTTATGCTAGGAGATCCTACCATTCTTCAAGATTCACCTCCATCTCCTTCACCTTTAGAGGAGTGCAATGAAGTATTCTCATCCCCGGACATCCTTGCCATCAACCCCGGAACCATACATGAAGAGCTTACTTGGAACGGATGCAGCAGAGTGAACCACGGCCGTGGAGGACAAACCACGACCGTGGAAGACTACAGAGGAAATCACGGCCGTGGAGTACAAATCACGACCGTGGAAGGCTCTGTAGTGGTCCATCCTAAGCCAATCTCAACTCCCTCCGACCCTTTCTTGCTTGCCCGGAGTACACACGAAGATTGGAGCCCCTTTCCTAAGGATTCTCCATCATTGAATGATAGAGGCAAGCATGATGGATCCATGATGGTTATGAAGTACTTCAATGAAGGATTCTTCCCAAGAATCGGCATTCCTCGGATCATAGAGGATGAGGATGACAAGCGCTTCACCGGTATGACCGCGGAGTACAAATTGCCTAAGTATGGGGTGACACCTATGGTTGCAACTCTATACTATCATCAAAGAAGCAGTGATGAAGGAGTCTACTACTCACCGGTGAAAAGAGAACTCAAAGCTTATTTGGGCATCAAGTGGCCTTGCTTGTCATCATGGATTCCGGGAAAAGATGGTTGCTTGGACTCCTCAAGCAAACCATGGTATTCGAGGTGGATTAACATATCCACGGAGTTTGGTCAAGCTAATGACCTAAAAGAAGCTCTTGGTGGGAGGCAACCCATTGGTACAACTCTTTCACTTTTCTCTTTTGCCTTTGTTTTTGCTTTTGTGTGTTTTTGTGTTTTGTGTTTGTGGTAGATTTTAGGTAATCAGGAAGCCTTGCAAGGCGAGTTGATGACAATGATTCCGTTTTCAAACATTGGTGGAGCGGACGTGAGGCTTGGACGGCTTGAGGAGTCTTGTTAGATGGAAGAGCTTCCATCTCACATATACCTTGGCGCGGGTCTCGACGCCGGAATGATTATGAAGAGCTCTCTACCATGCTTGATCGATCATCCATCACCACCACTCCACACGAGTTCATCCCAAATACCGAAGCAAACCATTTTACATTGTGAGAACCTTCTTTCACTCTCTTTACTTGAATACCACATTGGGAACAATGTGTTTCTAAGTATGGGGTGGGGTTTGCATGATCTTTTGCATGACTAGCATCTAGAGTAGTTTCTCTTTAGTCACATGTTTTATTATATCTTGCATTGTACATACATATTTCGAAAATTCCAAAAAATCAGAAAATTCAAAAATTTTTGTGCTTTCTAGGCTTGGATATGACCCTAATGATGAACCTTGTCTTGTGGATTGGCTATGGATGGCCTTGTGTGTTTAATTGATGATGCATATGTGGACTTGAAATACTTATCTCGAATTCCATGAATGACTTGTGATTATGATGCTTGCCTTGATTTAATTGAGGATTGAAAGTCGAAATTGCATGCTAGTTCTTGCACATCAATTAGGAGTGATTAAGGCAATTCATCTTCCTCTACTTCTCATCTTGATCATGTTGCTTGAGCACCTCAATTGAGATAAATTTGACCTCTTTTGAACCATCCGGGAATAGGAGCATGTTAGTGTGTTGATGTGTGTGAAAAGCAAGTGTGGGGTGAAGTTGTTGATGAAAGGAATGTCATGAATGAAGTGCTGAAATTGTTGTGAAAGTGTAGCCAAAAAAAAAAAATATATAAGTTTGGGGACATCGGTTTAAATGACAAGTAACTCGGTACACTTCACATGATCGGGTGTTGGTGCCTTGCCAAAGTCAAATGAACCGATAGTCCTAACGAGCTTTGGTATGTGTGCCCGGTGTGGATGCACCTCGAAAAATAAGAAAAAGCCCGAGGATGGCTAATCACCAAGGTTTCGGCTTTTGTACACCAATGCCATTGTCTCAAAAATAAGCGAAAGAAAAAGAAAAGAAAGAAAAGAAAATGAAGAAAAATATACACTTGAGGGAAGTTGATAAGAAATGTGAAGTTGTGGTTGTTTAGTTCCTTTCCCGGATCTAGTAGGAATCAAACCCTCACTATGCATTCATAAGATCCTAATGGAAGAAGATTTTAGAACTTCGTGACAACCTCAAAGGCGGTTAAATCCGACCATGAAGGATGATAACACGATTTATGACTTAGATTTAGACACTCATTTAGATAGATTTTCCGCTCATTCATGCATGGTTTAGCATTAGTTCACGGCGTTTGCACTCAAATCACGTATTTTGTCGGGATAGACGTCTACTCGGACTTTTGCTTGCTTTGTTGGTATTTTGGGAGATTTAAGAGCCTAATCGATACATCCGAGGATCATCCCTCGAGATGACACACTTCCGGACTCATTGGAATGCAAGCTAAGGGCTAAGGAGGACTCATGGAACCTTGCCAACACAAGCCATGCACCAAAACATGGCTTAACGAGCCTAGAAGAAGGCTCTGGACCAAACCACGGTCTAGACCAAGACCACGGCCGTGGACTTGCCCGTGATTCCTCCCAGGACCACATTGACAGCTGGCCACGATCTCTTCCATTGCTCTTGCATCTTAGTGGGTATTTAAAGGATTTTGCAGGCTGTAATTGGGGATCCTTCTCTTCTCTTTTGACCTACCTTTCTTCCCCAAAACACTTGGCCATTGTTGCCTCTCTTCCAAGCACCCATTAGGGGTGTTCTTGGAAGAGATTAGTATAGATTCTCGTTTTAGAGTGAGATTAGAGTCGATTTGAGTGAAGCTTTCATTGTTGTCAAGTTGGATTAGCTCTTGGAGCCTTGTAAGAATTTGGTAATTTTCATTCTATGCTTTTAATGTCTTTTCTTTGGATTGTTCTTCATCATTTGACCATGACTTGCAAGCATGCTTTATTTGTGGAGATTGATCTTGAAATGAATGTTGTTGGCTAGATAGATTGCGATTCTAGAATAAGGAAAGAAGGGCTATGGCTAAGACCATGATAGGATGAACTTAGATTTTTACCCTTGGATGACTTGTGTTCTTGAAATCCTAATGTTTGTTGAGCTAATTCTATCCTAGGGAGACCTAGTGTTAGCAACTAAGGGTTTAGAGGAGACTTACCCGGTGATTCTTACTCTTAGGTTTAAAAGATGACAACGCTTAGGTAGTGGTGAGCCTCACAAGCCGCCATTGGACTAAGTGTGCTAGGATAGTTGTTTAGGACTTCCCTTTCCAAGACTTACCCGGTAAGGATAGGTTAGATCCCTAGGTAACAATCCGGTTTGTGTAGAATTCCTACCCTTAGGTTCTTAGAGACTTACCCGGTGATGAGACCTTAGGATTGGACTAGTGGACCATGAGACCTACCCGGTAATTGATCCCAATCTAGAAACGCTAAATCCTAACATATCATAGTTAATCCGAGGAATGAATAGATAGCTTGAGTCTATGCCATACCCGGACTTCCAAACTCTAGAATCCGCTTTGTTATTTCCATTCTCCTATCTTTAGTGTTAAAGTGTGTTTGTGTTGCTTGATTGTGTTCACATACTTGTGATCTTTGTTTGATCACCCAAAACCCTCCGAAAACATTGTGTTTTCCATTTTCTTTATTCCTCATCTTATCTTAGTCTAGATTCACATTATTTTCGATCATTGAATGACTTAGTTTCACCTCAGTCCTTGAGTTCGACCTCGGAATACTTTCCTTTCTACAAAACGACCCGTACACTGCGGGTTTCGCTAGGTAGTTTAGGATTTAGTTCGAGTTATAAATGTAAAGCTTTTTGTGCTATTTCCTAGCGTAACAAGTTTTTGGCGCCGTTGCCGGGGAGTAGGTTAAGATTAAGTCATTTGCTTTTGATTGTTTTTAGTGTTTATCTTTCTTGTTACTTTTGATCTTGTGTTGTTTTTGTCTTTGCCTTTTCATGTTTGCCATGGACGGATTGTACCTCCAAGACGACCTTGACAACATGGAGTATGAGGAGTGGATGGAAGGCCAAGATCTAGGACCTCTCCATGATGAGTTTGAGTATTGGGAGAAGTTCAATGTCTATCATGAGTCCCATGATGAAACTCACATGATTACATTACCTCATGAGGAAGCTCACCATCAACTTCATGAAGATCGATTGGAATCAATGCTAGAGAAAATGTTGAGGAAGATGGATGATCTAGAAAGCAACCTTACTTCCATTTCTAGTTCCCACATGGAGCTTGAAGCGGAAGTATGTCATCAAGAGGAGGTTCACTATGAGGAGATCCAAGAATTGCCCGATTCAACCATAACCAATAGACGCCTTGAGGAAGAGTTGAATGAAGCTCGGGAACAATTGAGACTAAGGGATTTGGCCCTGAAGGAAGAAAGGAGATTGAATACCGAGAGAGAAGAGCAAATGAGGAGGGAGATTGAGGAGATTAGGAATGCTCTTATGCTAGGAGATCCTACCATTCTTCAAGATTCACCTCCATCTCCTTCACCTTTAGAGGAGTGCAATGAAGTATTCTCATCCCCGGACATCCTTGCCATCAACCCCGGAACCATACATGAAGAGCTCACTTGGAACGGATGCAGCAGAGTGAACCACGGCCGTGGAGGACAAACCACGACCGTGGAAGACTACAGAGGAAATCACGGCCGTGGAGTACAAATCACGACCGTGGAAGGCTCTGTAGTGGTCCATCCTAAGCCAATCTCAACTCCCTCCGACCCTTTCTTGCTTGCCCGGAGTACACACGAAGATTGGAGCCCCTTTCCTAAGGATTCTCCATCATTGAATGATAGAGGCAAGCATGATGGATCCATGATGGTTATGAAGTACTTCAATGAAGGATTCTTCCCAAGAATCGGCATTCCTCGGATCATAGAGGATGAGGATGACAAGCGCTTCACCGGTATGACCGCGGAGTACAAATTGCCTAAGTATGGGGTGACACCTATGGTTGCAACTCTATACTATCATCAAAGAAGCAGTGATGAAGGAGTCTACTACTCACCGGTGAAAAGAGAACTCAAAGCTTATTTGGGCATCAAGTGGCCCTTGCTTGTCATCATGGATTCCGGGAAAAGATGGTTGCTTGGACTCGTCAAGCAAACCATGGTATTCGAGGTGGATTAACATATCCACGGAGTTTGGTCAAGCTAATGACCTAAAAGAAGCGCTTGGTGGGAGGCAACCCATTGGTACAACTCTTTCACTTTTCTCTTTTGCCTTTGTTTTTGCTTTTGTGTGTTTTTGTGTTTTGTGTTTGTGGTAGATTTTAGGTAATGAGGAAGCCTTGCAAGGCGAGTTGATGACAATGATTCCGTTTTCAAACATGGGTGGAGCGGACGTGAGGCTTGGACGGCTTGAGGAGTCTTGTTAGATGGAAGAGCTTCCATCTCACATATACCTTGGCGCGGGTCTCGACGCCGGAATGATTATGAAGAGCTCTCTACCATGCTTGATCGATCATCCATCACCATCACTCCACACGAGTTCATCCCAAATACCGAAGCAAACCATTTTACATTGTGAGAACCTTCTTTCACTCTCTTTACTTGAATACCACATTGGGAACAGTGTGTTTCTAAGTATGGGGTGGGGTTTGCATGATCTTTTGCATGACTAGCATCTAGAGTAGATTCTTTTTAGTCACATGTTTTATTATATCTTGCATTGTACATACATATTTCGAAAATTCCAAAAAATCAGAAAATTCAAAAATTTTTGTGCTTTCTAGGCTTGGATATGACCCTAATGATGAACCTTGTCTTGTGGATTGGCTATGGATGGCCTTGTGTGTTTAATTGATGATGCATATGTGGACTTGAAATACTTATCTCGAATTCCATGAATGACTTGTGATTATGATGCTTGCCTTGATTTAATTGAGGATTGAAAGTCGAAATTGCATGCTAGTTCTTGCACATCAATTAGGAGTGATTAAGGCAATTCATCTTCCTCTACTTCTCATCTTGATCATGTTGCTTGAGCACCTCAATTGAGATAAATTTGACCTCTTTTGAACCATCCGGGAATAGGAGCATGTTAGTGTGTTGATGTGTGTGAAAAGCAAGTGTGGGGTGAAGTTGTTGATGAAAGGAATGTCATGAATGAAGTGCTGAAATTGTTGTGAAAGTTTAGCCAAAAAAAAAAAAAAATATAAGTTTGGGGACATCGGTTTAAATGACAAGTAACTCGGTACACTTCACATGATCGGGTGTTGGTGCCTTGCCAAAGTCAAATGAACAGATAGTCCTAACGAGCTTTGGTATGTGTGCCCGGTGTGGATGCACCTCGAAAAATAAGAAAAAGCCCGAGGATGGCTAATCACCAAGGTTTCGGCTTTTGTACACCAATGCCATTGTCTCAAAAATAAGCGAAAGAAAAAGAAAAGAAAGAAAAGAAAATGAAGAAAAATATACACTTGAGGGAAGTTGATAAGAAATGTGAAGTTGTGGTTGTTTAGTTCCTTTCCCGGATCTAGTAGGAATCAAACCCTCACTATGCATTCATAAGATCCTAATGGAAGAAGATTTTAGAACTTCGTGACAACCTCAAAGGCGGTTAAATCCGACCATGAAGGATGATAACACGATTTATGACTTAGATTTAGACACTCATTTAGATAGATTTTCCGCTCATTCATGCATGGTTTAGCATTAGTTCACGGCGTTTGCACTCAAATCACGTATTTTGTCGGGATAGACGTCTACTCGGACTTTTGCTTGCTTTGTAGGTATTTTGGGAGATTTAAGAGCCTAATCGATACATCCGAGGATCATCCCTCGAGATGACACACTTCCGGACTCATTGGAATGCAAGCTAAGGGCTAAGGAGGACTCATGGAACCTTGCCAACACAAGCCATGCACCAAATCATGGCTTAACGAGCCTAGAAGAAGGCTCTGGACCAAATCACGGTCTGGACCAAGACCACGGCCGTGGACTTGCCCGTGATTCCTCCCAGGACCACATTGACAGCTGGCCACGATCTCTTCCATTGCTCTTGCATCTTAGTGGGTATTTAAAGGATTTTGCAGGCTGTAATTGGGGATCCTTCTCTTCTCTTTTGACCTACCTTTCTTCCCCAAAACACTTGGCCATTGTTGCCTCTCTTCCAAGCACCCATTAGGGGTGTTCTTGGAAGAGATTAGTATAGATTCTCGTTTTAGAGTGAGATTAGAGTCGATTTGAGTGAAGCTTTCATTGTTGTCAAGTTGGATTAGCTCTTGGAGCCTTGTAAGAATTTGGTAATTTTCATTCTATGCTTTTAATGTCTTTTCTTTGGATTGTTCTTCATCATTTGACCATGACTTGCAAGCATGCTTTATTTGTGGAGATTGATCTTGAAATGAATGTTGTTGGCTAGATAGATTGCGATTCTAGAATAAGGAAAGAAGGGCTATGGCTAAGACCATGATAGGATGAACTTAGATTTTTACCCTTGGATGACTTGTGTTCTTGAAATCCTATTGTTTGTTGAGCTAATTCTATCCTAGGGAGACCTAGTGTTAGCAACTAAGGGTTTAGAGGAGACTTACCCGGTGATTCTTACTCTTAGGTTTAAAAGATGACAACCCTTAGGTAGTGGTGAGCCTCACAAGCCGCCATTGGACTAAGTGTGCTAGGATAGTTGTTTAGGACTTCCCTTTCCAAGACTTACCCGGTAAGGATAGGTTAGACCCTAGGTAACAATCCGGTTTGTGTAGAATTCCTACCCTTAGGTTCTTAGAGACTTACCCGGTGATGAGACCTTAGGATTGGACTAGTGGACCATGAGACCTACCCGGTAATTGATCCCAATCTAGAAACACTAAATCCTAACATATCATAGTTAATCCGAGGAATGAATAGATAGCTTGAGTCTATGCCATACCCGGACTTCCAAACTCTAGAATCCGCTTTGTTATTTCCATTATCCTATCTTTAGTGTTAGTGTGTGTTTGTGTTGCTTGATTGTGTTCACGTACTTGTGATCTTTGTTTGATCACCCAAAACCCTCCAAAAACATTGTGTTTTCCATTTTCTTTATTCCTCATCTTATCTTAGTCTAGATTCACATTATTTTCGATCATTGAATGACTTAGTTTCACCTCAGTCCTTGAGTTCGACCTCGGAATACTTTCCTTTCTACAAAACGACCCGTACACTGCAGGTTTCGCTAGGTAGTTTAGGATTTAGTTCGAGTTATAAATGTAAAGCTTTTTGTGCTATTTCCTAGCGTAACAAAGGAGGTTGTCAAGAAGGAAATTCTTAAACTACTTGATGCAGGTATCATCTACCCTATCTCCGATAGCAAGTGAGTGAGTCCCGTACAGGTGGTTCCAAAGAAGGGAGGAATGACGGTCATCACCAATAAAAACAGTGAACTCATTCCCACACGAACCGTAACCGGATGGAGGATGTGCATAGATTACCGGAAGCTAAACAACGCAACGAGGAAGGATCACTTCCAACTACCCTTCATCGATCAAATGCTTGAGAGGTTAGCACAACACTCACACTTTTGCTATCTTGACGGTTATAGTGGTTTCTTTCAGATCCCGATACATCCGGATGATCAAGAGAAGACCACAGTCACTTGTCCGTGGGGAACGTTTGCGTATAGGAGGATGCCGTTTGGGCTTTGCAACGCCCCGACCACCTTTCAAAGGTGTATGATGGCTATCTTTTCGGAGTACATAGAGGAGATCATGGAGGTCTTTATGGATGATTTCTCCGTTTATGGCTCTTCTTTTGATAATTGTCTTTCTAACCTTGCTCTTGTAATACAAAGGTGTGAAGACACTAACCTAGTTCTTAATTGGGAGAAGTGTCAATTTATGGTGAAAGAAGGCATTGTATTAGGACACTTAATCTCTAGTAGAGGGATTGAGGGGGATAAAGCTAAGATAGAGACAATAGAAAAGCTTCCTCCCCCAACTTCGGTGAAAGGGATAAGAAGTTTTCTAGGACATGCTGGATTCTATAGGCGTTTCATAAAGGATTTTTCCAAGATATCAAAACCGCTCACTAATTTATTAATGAAGGATGCAGTTTTTGATTTCTCGCAGGAATGCTTAGAAGCGTTTAATATGATTCGGGGAGCTCTAATCTCAACCCCGATTATCCAACCTCCGGATTGGAATCTTCCCTTTGAGGTTATGTGTGACGCAAGTGACGTGGCCATTAGACCTGTGCTTGGGCAAAGAAAGGAAGGGCGAACCCATGCCATTTACTACGCTAGCAAGACGCTAGATGAAGCGCAGCTCAACTACGCCACTACCGAAAAGGAATTTCTAGCAATTGTATATGCATTTGAAAAGTTTCGCTCTTATCTTGTAGGTGCTAAGGTGATTGTGTACATGGATCATGCTGAGATCCGGTATTTGCTTGCAAAGAAGGATGCGAAACCAAGGCTGATTAGATGGATTCTTCTCCTACAAGAATTCGATCTAGAGATCCGTGACAAGAAGGGTTCGGAAAATTCTGTGCGGATCATTTGAGTCGTCTACCACATCTAGAAGACGACCATCTACCTAT
Source organism: Fagopyrum homotropicum (assembly GCA_033239125.1). Lineage (NCBI taxonomy): Eukaryota > Viridiplantae > Streptophyta > Magnoliopsida > Caryophyllales > Polygonaceae > Fagopyrum > Fagopyrum homotropicum. The sequence continues at coordinate 64,073,618 of BSWB01000003.1, read as the reverse complement.
AGATGACTCCTTTCCGGACGAGCATTTACACATCATAGAGGAGTGCATCGACGTGATCACCAAAGGTAACGAACCATGGTTTGCTGATTTTGTTAACTATTTGGTTTGCCAGGAATTACCACCCGGATTATCCTACGCACAAAGAAAGAAGTTCTTTAAGGATGTTCGGGAATACTTTTGGAACGAACCTCTCCTCTTTAAGAGAGGTCCGGACGGCATCATTCGGCGATGTGTGCCGGAAGATGAGATGCAAAGTGTCATCCGTCATTGTCATTCACTCCCTTGTGGAGGACATGCTAGTTCGAACAAGACTAGCGCTAAGGTATTGCAATTTGGATTCTTTTGGCCTACTTTGTTTAAAGATGTGCAAAGCTTTGTTTCCTGCTGCGATACTTGTCAAAGAACAGGGAACATATCTAGGAGGAACGAGATGCCTCTTAACAACATCCAAGAGGTGGAGATCTTTGACGTTTGGGGAGTAGACTTCATGGGACCTTTCCCATCATCTTGTGGAAACCAATACATACTTTTAGCGGTGGATTATGTTTCGAGATGGGTTGAAGCAATTGCCTCTCCCACCAATGATGCCATGGTAGTGGTTAAGTTCTTTAACAAGACCATCTTCCCACGATTTGGGACACCACGGACTATCATTAGTGATGGAGGTTCTCACTTCATTGCCCGACGTTTCGAAGCTCTTTTAGCTAAGTATGGGGTGACTCACAAGATCGCCACCCCTTATCATCCACAAACTAGTGGACAAGTGGAGTTCTCAAACCGGGAGATTAAAGGGATCCTAGAGAAGACGGTTTCAAGGACAAGGAAGGATTGGTCTTTGAAGCTAGATGACTCATTGTGGGCATACCGGACTACATATAAGACTGTCATCGGAACAACACCATACAACCTTGTGTATGGGAAGTCTTGTCACTTGCCGGTAGAATTGGAGCATAAGGCGTATTGGGCAATAAAGTGGTTGAACTTCAGCATGAAGGAAGTGGGAGAGAAGCGCCTCTTAGACCTCAATGAGCTTGAAAAACTTCGCTTGAACGCCTACGAAAACGCCAAGATCTATAAAGAAAGAGCGAAGCGTTGGCATGAGAAGCATATCATCCCAAAGGACCTCAAAGAAGGAGATCAAGTTCTCCTCTTGAATTCAAGGCTTCCTCTCTTTCCAGGTAAGCTTAAATCTCGTTGGACTGGACCTTATCTAATCAAACCTGTTTTTCCCCATGGTGCAGTTGAAGTATGGGGTGAAACGGGCGGAAGCTTTAAGGTGAACGGTCAACGACTCAAGAAGTATACACCGGAACTCCAAGCTGAAGAGTTCGTGCCCACCGCACTTGAATAAGTGCGAATATGGTCTAGCTACGGACCTTAAACAAGCGCTTCTTGGGAGGCAACCCAAGGTATTGCACTTACGTTTTTGTTTTTTATTCATACTTTAGAATAGTTTAGACGTTTTTGTTTTGTTTTGCCTTCGATACCTTCCGGTATGTTCGTGTTTTTGGATGTAGGATCAGTGGAAGAGAAAGGGAGAAGGAAAGGTTTGAAGAAAATTGACGAAACTTGGACTTTTACACATTACAGAGAGTTCCACGGCCAAAACCACGGCCGTGACAGCTACAGTGACCGTAATTTGTAAAAGCTTGAGAAAAATCACCAAAACCACGGTTCCGTACATTTCCACGGCCGTGGAAACCCCCGAGTGACCGTACATTTTGAAAAAATTTACGGGCACTATAAAAACCACGTTTCTTCACAAAACACACCAAAACCCCCAATTCCACGCCCAAGAACGCCGAAATCGTCCCCCTCTCTCAAATTCCCGTTCGTTAATTGTTTCGAACGTTTCTTTGACCAAAACTGAAGCAAATCCAATCACCTACAAGATCCAAGCAACGATTCGAGCGGCAAATCACCGGAGAAGACTGAATTCGGATTTTAAAATCCAAAAACTTAGGTTTTTATCTCTTCTCTCACTTTGTCAATTTGCCTCAGTTTTTGCAAGAAATTTTAGGAGAACTGATTGAAATTGGATTGGAATTAGTCTAGGGCTGCTTGCTGTTGAATTTGGTGAAAATCTGTTGAGTTTTGAGAAATTTATAGCCGAATCACGGTCTCTGGAAGAACCACGGCGTGGAATTGCTAGAACAGACCGTAATTTTCAAACTGAAATGGATTTGGTTAGGAGAATGTCTGCTAGGAATAAGAAGAGGAAAGGTAATGCTTCCTCCTCCTCCCAGGCACCCCCTACTGAGCCACCATCACCCCCATCACCACCTTCCCCTAGAGTTCCTAAAATCCATGAGGATTATCTCGATGCCTTAGAAAGGATCGAGAAGAGAGCGATCATAGGACCTAGATATTTGTTTCTTGAGGACTTAGAGCCACTGAATGTGGTAGGAGACCTCACTTGGTTGTTGGATAGAGCCGGATTGATCATCTTCTCCGCTATTCGGGAAGATGCATATGAAGAGATCACTAGGGAGTTTGTGATCTCATTTGAGCATAGTCACGTTGATAGGACTGTTTCTTTCCGGCTGATGGAGAGAAACTATGAGTTCTAGATTCGGGAGTTTGGAGCCTTCTTTGGGTTCCAAGAGACCTTCAATGGTCGATTCCCTAGTGGCGTGTACGCCAAGGATTTTTGGGAGGACATTGCTATGGTATACGCCAGCGAGGACCGCTGGCAACCTGCTGATACCAAGGCTAAGTTGATTTATCACTTAGCCTTGAAGATTGCCCATCGAGTGCTTTCTGAGTGTCTCTTCCCTAGGACGGAGACTCCTCAGAAAATCAAGACCGGTGAGTTGTTTTTGCTTTATTGCATGTTGCATGGTAGGCCGGCTGATTGTGCCACCCTCTTAGCTTCTACTATGAGTAAGCTAAAGAATAAGAGGGCCGGCAATATTGGATACGGTGGGTTGGTCACCCACCTTACTAGGCAGCTTGGTATCGACTTCTCCGCTTGCACCAGGATAGCTGCTAGACCTCTAGGACTCCAAAGCCTCATGACTAGAGGCATTATCTTTCCTAGACATAGAGGTCCACCTACCGTTGCCATGCCTTGGGAGGGTAGAGGAGGTAGAGGGGTTACATGGCTTCCCGAGTATTCCATTATGGCCGGATGCCATAATTGGAAGGAGACATTCGCTGCTATGCATGCGAATAGATTAGTTGCACCCCCTTACGTTCCCCCAGAGCCACCCGTTGTAGAGGAGGAGGAGATGAGAGGAGGTGATGAGTTTGAGAGAGGAGGAGAGAAGCACGATTATGGTACCTTCCCGGATCAGCCGGATGCAGTTCCCGACCTCCCTAGACACTCTCCCCGCCTCGCTAGAGCTTCTGGTTCTTCCTCTCGCCGCGCCAGCGTGAGTGAGAGGCCGACATGGATGGCGACCCCTCCTCAGTGTTACAACACTCAACCGGATTGGATGGGAGCTCCACCAGCTTGGCATGCCTAGCCACCACCTGCACCCGCACCGTCAGATGCACCAGTGTGGTATAGCCAGCCGCCGGGATTGTACGAGCAGCTGCCGGATTGGGCCACCGACCTTTCCAGTAGGGTCGGAGCCTTGGAGATCCGCGCGGATGCTAGGGATGCATGAGCCGATGTGCATGACCGGATAATGAGAGACATTTACCGCCAATAGTTTGGGCGGAAATATGACCCCGGCTTCTTCCCATTTCCGCCACCACCGGCACCCCAGTGAGGACGATGATGATCCACCGCCTTATCCACTCCACCACCGTCTTGTGAGTTCATTTTCTTTCTTTCTTTTCTTTATTTCTTTTTGAACATTAGGGACAATGTTTGTCTCAAGTATGGGGTGGGGTGTCACTATTCGTTTGTAATAACTCTACTCACTTTGCTTACTTTGATTAAGAACACCTTGCATGTTTCATTCCATTTTTACACGTTTCATTATCGCATTGCATGAAAAAGCTTTTGAAAAACCCATAAAAATCGAAGAATTTTGAAAATTTTGTGCTTCTAAGGATTGAGATGATTTCTATGATAATCACTACTTGTGAATTGAGTTTTTATGACAATCGCATGCTAAACAAATAGTGAATTGAAAAGAAATTGAATGAGTTAATTATTCCTCTTTTGCAAGTTTCATAATGTGAAGAATGTTACCTAAATCATATTGAAAAATCAAGGTTGAAATCACATGATAAGTTCTTATACTTCTTATTGAAATGATTAAGGCAATTCGATTTTCTTTCTTCTTTCTTTGATCATTTAGCCCCTCAATGAAATAATGGCCTCCTTTACCTATCCGGAAATTTGGAGGAGTTGATATTTGGCATGTTTGATGTGGGAGGGCCATGAAAGCAAAATTTTTGTATTCAAAGAATAGAAAGAACTTATAGGTTTGGGGAAGTCAATCATGACGATGAGTAACTCGGCACCATTCACATAGCCGGGTGTTTGTGTCTTGCCAAAGTCGGATTGAGCGATATTCCTAACAGATTATGGTATGTGCATCAAGGGTTTGAGGCATCTCGCAAAATTGAGAACCGCCAATCTTCCAGGCTTCGGTTTTTGTGCACCTCTATCCATAACTCTAAAAGTAAAGTCGAAAAATTATGTGCAAGAGAAGAGAGCAAAGCTCTAAGTTGAAAGTGTTGCAAAACCGCAAGAGAAAAAGAAAAGAGTTAGTTATCCACTTTCCCGGATTCATGCACCATATTCCTTATAATTTCCTCTCCCTTTCCGCATTCTAGACCTTACTTGAAAGTCCTTAAGATCAAGAGAATGTTATATGACTTGTTGATCTAAATTGAAGTTTCTTATGATTGATTTTGATAATGTTTAAGGTTATGATGCTTACATGGAAGTTTGATCAATTCATGAGTTTTCTTTCCTCTTTATTCTTTGTTTATGTATATGAGAGTCTTTTGAACGAATGAAGCAAGATTTGAGAATGATCTATCGACTAGAAGCACATTTACTTAAAATATGTTTTGCTTTGAGAAGTGCATCTATATTTCATCCTAACTTGAGTTTTAAAGCTTTTGAAATACCTTGCTTGGGGACAAGCAAGTGCCAAGTATGAGGTATTTTGTTAGCATGAAATATTGTCATATTTTAGGCACGTTTTCTAGATGTATTTCATCCATTATAGTGTTCATTGATAAAGCATTGAAGCAATTGTGAGCTAGTTTGTCTATATTGTCGATATAGAGGTCTACATAAGCTTTGTGTTGATTGTAGGCGAATAAGAGCTAAAACCGAACGAATTATGAGAGGATGGAGATGGATTGAGCATATCCAAGGATTGAGGACACCACAAAGAAGCCAAGGAAGATGCTAGGATGAGGAATGGCGCGAAACAAAGGGAATTACGAGCAATCTATGCTTCCACACTCTAAAATACGGCCGTAATGAAGTCCACGCTCTAAACCACGGCCGTGGAACTTGGCAACATGAGCGTGGAGAATTCCAGAGAGTTACATGGTATAAAGTACGGTCATGGAAGTTGTGAAGAACCGTAATCCAATTCCACGCTCTAAACCACGGGCGTGGAATCCCATAAAACCGTGATTTAGGCAATCTTTTGACGAATAAAATATAGACACATTGTCTACACACATGGGCCGAACACTTATTCTATCTTTCACTATAAAAGGACTAATGGAGGGAGATTTCAGCACCTTCGCTTACGCTTGCTTTCACGTGCCTAGGGTTTCAGTTGGACGTGCGGAGATTGCCATTTTACAACGGAGATTTGCAAGGGCTTGGAGATTTGGAAGTTACGCTTTGTCCTTAGGTTTGATTAGAAGATAGATTGACATCCCGTTCTTCGTTCTTATCAAGGATTGTGATTGGTTTGTGTTATTCCAAATCTGATATACATCATTACCTTCGTTTGTGGATTTGAGATTGATTTGAAGTTTATTGAAGGTTTTCGAAGGTTTTCATCTTTCATTCTTCTTAATCTTGAATTTGATATCATAATGACTGTTGTTGGCTAAAACCCTTTAGCAATTCTAAGGTGAAGGGTTGATAGTTATGGCTTAGATGATGATAGATCGATCGTAAACAGATTGGACCCTGAAAGTTAGAGAGATTTTGCCGACGAACCAAAATCACGGTGTGTTCTTGAGTTCCACGGCCGTGGAATCTCAAGATCCACCCATAATTTTTGTCAGTTCACGAACCTTGCTTTTACTTTAATCCAAAGTTAAAGATTTGCTTTAACTTAGTCTTGGCTTGCCTTTTCTAGGTAGTAGTGAAGCCTCAAGAACCTCTACTTCGATTTCGAGTGTCACAACCTTAATCGGTTTAGTTAGTCTTGATCCTTGGGTGACAAGTTTGGGTATTTGATATTAATTCTTGTCTTTAGATCCTTTCTATACTGAAGCCTCAACAACCTTTATAGAGAGTGCCTTTAGATAAGTCATATAAAGCCTTGGAACTTCACCGTACATTGCTTTACCTTACCATACCTTTGCAACTCTTAACTCTGTCCTTAGTTCTTTAGTATATCTTGAATCGATTGCCACAATTAGATACCTGGATCTTTAGGGTTGATGTTTTCCTAATATATTTGCAAAGCTTAACCTTTTATTGCTTGACAATTTACAAACTGAATTTGTTCCCCCTAAATCCCTGTGTTCGATACTCTGGAATTCTTGCTTAACTACGTCGATCCGTACACTGCGGGTTCGCTTGTTTGATTTCTAGTTTTATAAATTTAAGACTTATTTGCACGCACGCTAAGTGGCAAACAAACATCTCGGCCGGGGTGGAATTCGTCTAACCGAGGTGACTTTTCTAATCCGAAACTGAGAGTTAACTGTTAGAGTTGCCAAATCCTATTCTTATTACAGCTTTCCTGGTTCAATGCAAGCCTAGGATGAGACTTACCCGGTAATTCCTTTGTTTGTTTACCCAAGATCATAAATATAGGTAATAAAGGTTTATCCTTTATTGGGGTTTGAGTGTGCTTTCACCCCATCTTTGTGAGTTAGCCTGAGACTTACCCGGTAAAGGTTGATTCTATTCCCTTAGTGGGAGTGTTAGTTTGAGGTTATAGTTCTTTTCCTTAATTCCTTGAGACTTACCCGGTAATAGGAGTTACAGTTTGGGATTAGTGAGTAGTGAGACTTACCCGGTGATCTATTCCAGTTTAGTAACACCTTCACATTCCATAAGTATAGGTAATAAAGTTTTTGGCGGCGTTGCCGGGGACTTGGTCTAGACCGAGCCGGTTGCGGTTGGCTTTCATGGCGCTTGCCCCTGTTTCTACTAACCACTCTACTTGAGTGACTTTCGCAGGTTCTTTTTCTTAGGTTTATGCGAAGAACCCGCGCAGGGAGAGAAATCGTTCCCTACGATCCCGAACCATAAAAGATATACAAAAGACGCTTGAAAGAAGCGAAGATGGCCAACCAAGACAATCGCGATCTTGAGGCCGAATTGAAGGAGGCGTTAGAACAACTACGCCTCAGCAAGGAAGAGCTGAGACTGGACAGGGAAGAAACTCGCACAAGGACTGAGGCGATCGAAGCAGATTTGGCGGCTTTACGAGACCAATATCTACCTCGACCGAACCTAGATCCTCGACCGAGGCAGAATCCAGTACCTGTTGCCCAGGCCGAGATACTTCCACCTCGGATGCCAGTCCGAGATGTTCTTTTTGCAGGTATTCCTCACACCCTAGGGCAGAGGATGGACCCTAATCAACAACTGAGGCATCCAGGAGTCAACCTAGGTGATCCAACGGACCATGATTATGAGCTTCGACCGCAAGTTCTTTCCATGATTCGCCAATCCCAGTTTGGAGGGCTAGAGAGGGAATCTCCACACCAACATCTACAAAACTATGAGATCTTGATGGAGACCTTGAGACCTTCAAGAATAGAAAACAACAACTACAAGCTAATGCCTTTCTACTTCTCTTTGAAAGATAGAGCTCTTACTTGGTAACACTCTCTTCCTCCAGGAAAAATTAATACTTGGGAGGAGATGACGACAAAATTCTTGACTAAATTCTTTCCCCCCTCTAAAACCGCTGAAATGAGAGGGGAGATTAATGCATTCATCATGAAGGACAAGGAGAGCTTGTCCAAGTCATGGGAGAGATTTAAAGACATTCTTTTGGATTGCCCACATCATGGGATTCCAAAGATAGAGTTATTGGAGATATACTTCAAGGGACTGGACGGAAACACCCAGTTCAACCTTCAACTACTATCTGCCGGCACGTTTATGGACATGCCAATTGACGAAGCTTGGGAGTTCATAGAGAAGCAAGCTTTGCACATGGAGAAATACTCCCACCAAGGAGCTGAAGGTGGAGTTAAAAGAGTCAACTTTCAAGATGCTCCACCTAACAACGATCAACTCACTTCTTTGAAGAATGATGTGAAACAATTGAAGGAACTCTTAGTTGCTCAAACAAAGAAGGAAGATCAAGGATCAAGGAACAACAATAGTTACCGGAACAACAACAACGGTTCCCGGAACAACAACTACAACAACAATAGAGGATCTAACAACAATAATTGGAGGGCAAACAACCAAAATTCGGGTAACCCTTACTCTAACTCCAATTCGAATGACTCCTCTAATCTTTTCCTCTCTTCTTCTTCTTCTTCTTCTACTCCATTGAAGAGCCAGGAGCAAGGATCGAGTTCGTCCCAGCCGGAAAAGAAGGATGCGGTGCTGGAGGCCATCTTGATCAAGCTCGACTCTATGGAGACAACCATGACTTCATTTTCGAAGGCACAAAAAGCCTTAGAAAAACAATTTTTTAACAAGGCGAATGAAGCGCCAAGAGATCCAGGGAAGCTTCCATCAAGGACGGAAAGCAACCCTAAGGGACAGATTATGGCAATAACGACGAGGAGTGGACTGAAGACTGCAGATCTAGTGCCTCGGTCGATGCCAGTACAGACGAAGACCACCTCGGTCCAGGTACAATCGAAGAACACTTCGGCCGAGATGCCAACCAAGGTGGAGCCACAGAAAGCGGATGAGAAATCTGAAGTTTATATTCCACCTCCCGCATATAAACCACCACTTCCATTCCCTCAGTCAAGGGCAAGAGCACATCTAGACAAGCATTTTGGTAAGTTCCTTGACTTGATGAATAAACTACACATTAATATCCCTTTCCTTGATGCTATTCTAGGGATGCCCGCCTATGGGAAGTTCTTGAAAGAGATTCTATCAAGGAAGAGAAAGTTGGAAGACTATGGTGAAGTATGGATGACATCTAAATCCTCTAAGCTCATTCAAATCATGAAGGAGAAGATGCCGCCAAAATTAAGAGATCCCGGCTCATTTTGCATTCCCATTCAAGTTGGGGATGTCACTTGTGAAGATACGGTTATACATGGCGGACCGCTCCCTTACCCATCCCGTGAGCATCTTGGAAGACGTTCCGGTTAAGCTAGGTAACTTTTATTTACCTATAGACTTTGTTGTACTTGATATTCCCGCAGATTATCCCGTTCCTATCATTCTTGGCAGACCATTTCTAGCAACTTCGGGTTGCAATGTGGATTGTAAGAATGCCAGGTTAAAATTCAACATTGGTGGAGATGAAGTGGAGTTTGCATTACTTGCGGCAATGAAGGGAGAGCAGCTAGGAGATGATATCTTCAATATCTATGATGAAGAAGAATCAGGAGAATTGGTGAGCTCTATCCTTATTAAAGATCCACTTGAAAAAGTTATTAGCTTTAGCTTAATGGAGGAAGGTATAGATGCTTCTTGTGATGCAGATATACGAAGCTTAAAGGCACTAGAAGAAGATCCAGGAGCTAAAACTAAAAGACTAATCGAGGAGAAGAAGATCTCCAGTTTCGGTTCCAGTTGCAGTACCTCGACCGAGGCACTTTCTGGACCAAGCGAGTTGACTGAAGAACATCTCGGTCAACTTCTCTTGACCTCAACCGAGGTTGAAAGCGAGATGACGTCATTTGAGACTACCAAAAATTACAAACTTCTTACTCCCTTTTCTGACATTCATCCTCAGTTGTAGGAACGTTCTCTCCACCAAATTTTTGATAATAAAGGACCTTGGTATGCTGATATTGTTAATTATCTTGTTTGCCAGGAAACACCACCCAGATTGACGTACGCTCAAAGGAAGAAATTCTTCAAGGATGTACGCCATTACTATTGGGATGAACCGTTGCTATTCAAGCGAGGGCCGGATGGGATACTTCGAAGATGAATTCCGGAAGATGAAGTTAATAGCGTCATACGGCATCGTCACTCCCTCCCTTATGGAGGGCATGCTAGCGCCAACAAGACATGCGCTAAGGTATTACGTTCCGGTTTCTTTTGGCCCACATTATTTAAGGATGTGCAAATGTTTGTTGTCTCTTGTGATTTATGCCAAAGAACAGAGAACTTATCTAGAAGGAATGAGATGCCACTCAATAACATGCAAGAGGTTGAGATCTTTGATGTATGGAGAGTAGATTTCATGGGACCTTTCCCATCATCCGGAGGAAACCTCTACATTCTCCTAGTTGTCGACTACCTCTCTAGATGGGTTGAAGCCATTGCCTCACCCACTAATGACGCCATGGTGGTTGTGAAGTTCTTTAAAAAGACTATCTTTCCACGTTTTAGGAATCTACGCATCATCATCAACGATGGAGGGACGCATTTCATCAACCGGAAGTTTAAGGCACGTTTATCAAAGTATGGGGTAACCCACAAGGTAGCAACCCCTTATCAGCCTCAAACTAGTGGATAGGTCGAGATCTCAAATAGAGAAATTAAAGCAATCTTGGAGAAGACCATCTATAGGACTTGGAAAGATTGGTCCATGAAGTTGGACGACGCTCTTTGGGCTTACAGGACCGCATTCAAGACTCCCATTGGTACCACCCCTTATAATTTGGTGTATGGGAAGTCTTGTCATTTGCCCGTTGAGTTAGAACACAAAGCGTATTGGGCGATCAAATGGTTGAACTTCGACATCAAGGAAGCCGGTGAGAAGCGGCTATTGGATATCAATGAGCTGGAGGAGCTGCGTTTGAACGCTTATGAGAATGCAAAGATATATAAAGAAAGGACGAAGAAATGGCATGACAAGCATATCATTCCTAAGCAGCTTAAAGAAGGAGACTTAGCTCTACTCTTCAACTCCCGCCTCCGCCTCTTTCCAGGTAAGTTGAAATCTAGATGGACCAGACCTTCTGTTGTGAAACATGTTTTCCCTTATGGTGCAGTTGAGATTTGGGGAGAAACGAGTGGAAGCTTCAAGGTCAACGGTCATAGACTTAAGAAATACAAACCGGAAGTTCCCGTTGAAGAGGTTGCACCACTATACCTTGTTTGAGAGATGCCGTATGGTCCAGCTAGCGACCTCAAATCAAGCGCTTCTTGGGAGGCAACCCAAGGTATTGCTTTCTTTTCCCTCTTTCTAGTCTAGCTTTAGATAGTTTGCTTTTGCTTTGCTTTGTTTTGTTTTTGGCGTCCTAGACAGACAACAGGTGACATCTAAGGAAGGAATACAACCCAGGAGCACAACTGGAAGGACATAAGTTCGAGAATTTAAGAAGACGGAGTTTGACTGAGACACATCTCGGTTGCTGTCACAACACCTCGACCGAGATGATCCTTGAGCAACCGAGGCGACTAGGGTTTCTAAAGATCCACCTCGGTCCGTACCACCTCGGTCCAGTCGAGACCATCTCGACCGAGGTGATAGTAGTTCCAGAAAAGGGTATAAAAGGGGGCGGAGATTTCTCTCTCCTCTCTTTACCTTCTTCTCGACCGCGGCACAATCCTCACCTCGCTCCTTCGTTCTTCACTTGTTTTCGACGATTCTCGCTTCCAAACTGCAAGGAAAGGGTAGAGGATCGATTTACAACCGTCAATCTGCAGCGAAAACGAACCGAATCGAGCAAATCTGGGTAAATTTCGAGAAAACACTAACTCCCTCTTCTTCCACTTATTCCTTTCGATTTGGGCTTTGGTTGCCCCTGCATTCTGCTAAAAAAGGATTAAGTATCCAATAGGAACCTTTGGTAGTGATTTTGAGGGAAAAGAACTGGATTTTTGAGAGTTGTGATCTAACAGTTTTTCGCCTCGGTCCAGTCGGCCTGCGCCTCGGCCGAGGTGTTCTTGAGACTTGTCAGAGAGACCGAGGTGGTCTAAAAGATTGCAGAAAACGAGTTCTGACAGGCAGCTTGTGTTGAGAGATAGATCTTCTCCCTCTCCTTCTTCTTCATCACGCCGTACTAGACCGGTGATACACGAGCATCACCAGGTCGACTATGACCGCATAGCGGCCCGTCCAGTGGTTGCACCACGATTTTTGGACATCTCCGCCTTTGATTGCCTTTATGTTGATGATGATCTGAGGCGTATTATTTCCATTGTGGGCTTAGAGCAGTTCACTGAGATCCGAGCTCCGGCCTACCTAGAGCCGACCTTGGAGTTTGTCAGCTCCGTCACCAACTTGCCCACCGAGCGCGCCATCAAGTACCGGTTGATGAACCGGAATTATCTAGTTCCCTTGGACCACTGGCGGGACATCTTTGGCTTCCTGGCCCATACTGTTGCTGATTTTCCTTCTCGAGCTGTAGCTCGAGAGTTCTGGGGACAGATTGCTCATGTGGTTGAGCACGCAGACAGATGGAGACCTGGAGATTCCAGAGAGCGGATTATATTTCATCTGGCTTTTAGACTTGCTCACAGGATCTTCAGTGAGACTCTTCTGGCGCGTATTGAGACGCCCCAGAAGATCAGACAGGGTGAGCTTCTGAGTTTATACTGCATGGTGACCGGAGGAGTTCCGGACTTTAGGATGATGCTAGCGGAGGATCTGCATAAGATCAAGGCGAAGGCCAAGGGAGATATCTGCTGCGGAGGGATAGTGACTCATATAGCGAGTTACATGGACTTGGATCTGAGCGCATGCACTATGGTGGCGGCTGCCAAGCCGCCCGGGCTTCAAGAGATGATCACTAGGAGGATATTGGTCCCTCGTGGTCTTACTACGCCATATGTGGCGATGCCCTGGGAGCAGACTACACCCCAGGGTATTAGGTGGTCAGCTTAGTTCTCCGTGTATGATCCGCATTACTGGCAGACTGCATGGATCCCGCTGATGGAGGACGCCAGAGAGGCAGCAGCAGCAGCAGCTCAGGGGCCAGCTGAGGAGGATGAGGCTGGGAAGGATGATGATGGGGATGATAAGGATGGCAGTGCTCCCATGGATACGAGCATAGATACAACTGGGACTAGTGCGCCGGTCATTGATTTAGATGACGACGAGACTGAGGAAGAGCCAGCTGCAGCACCGGCACGTCCCGCTAGGCGTAGGGTACGCAGGCAGAGGGATACAGTTACTCACCGTCGGATCGATGATCTGACGGATCAGATGATATATTTCTACGTTGCCTTGTCTTTGGACATCAGAGAGATGCAGGAGAGACAGCATTACCAGCACGTGATGGCTAAGATTCAGTTTCAGCATATCATGGGCTATCCATTCGACCCATCTCAGTACCCGTATGTGCCACCACCACCACCACCGGATCGGGATTATTGAGAGCTTGCAGGATTTTCTTTCTTTATTTATTATGCAGCTCAGCTTTGTCTAGTGAGTACTTGGTTTCTTTAGACTTATTTTGACCCATTGGGACAATGTGTCCCAAGTATGGGGTATTTGGATATGTTATTTGACTATGGATGTATGACTCGACTCTATTTGGATATTTATATTTTATTATGCTCTATGTGCTTATCTGAGATTACATGCATGCATACAGGTTATTCGATTGAGAAAAACGTCAAAAAATGGTTTAAAATTTTTTTTTTATGACCCCGACCGAAGTGATACTGGCCAAACGAGGTACTTTACCTCGGTTGACATAGAACATCTCGACCGAGGTGGCTTAACTGGAACAGTTTTCGAAACGATTTTTGTGCTTTTCATTTGGATATAACCTCAGTGATGATTTTTGTTTGCTGACTAGTTTTGAAATCTTTATATGTTTGAAAGGTTTTATGATATGTTTAAGTTGCTAAATGCTTTGTTTGAAATTTGTGGCATGTTTAATACTTTATTTTTATCTAAATTATGTTGGATTTGAAGGTTGACACCACATTACGAGTTCTCTCACTTTCTTCCTAGGAAGACCAAGACAATTCATTCTCTTCTCTTCTTCTTCTTGATCATGCTTAGCCCCTCATATACATATTTGCCTCCCTTTATCTATCCGGGAATTTGGAAGCAAGCAAAAGTGAAAAGCAAGTGAAAGAAAAGTTGAGATGTTGGCTGAAAGTTAAAAAGAAACATATAGGTTTGGGGAAGTCAATCATGATGATGAGTAACTCGGCACCATTCACATAGCCGGGTGTTTTTGTCTTGCCAAAGTCGGATTGAGCGATATTCCTAACGGGTCATGGTATGTGCATCAAGGGTTTGAGGCATCTCGAGAAATTGATCATTGCTGATTTCCTAGGCTTCGGTTATTGTGCACTTCTGTCCATGCATCCCAAAAAGTAAAGTAAAAAGTAAATAAGCAAAGCTTATTGGTGGAAGATGTTGAAGTTCAAAGCAAGTGAAGTAAAGATCCTTTCCCGGATTCTAGCACCACATTCCTCATATACATCCCACCCTCACACGTTTCTTGACCTTTTTTTGAAAGACCTTGAGACCTCGAGCTTGTTGATTGACTTAGTGGTTTAAACTGGATTATACATGATTAATTTCGATGATTATGATTTATTATGCATTCTATGATTTTATGCAAAGATGGACAACTTTCTTATATTTATAAAATGTTTTGAGCATGTTTTGGTTTTAAATTCCATGAAGCATTCTCTTAGAGTGATCTATGATTGTAGGACAACATTAAAATGTTTTGAAAGACTTTTTCATTGATCTTTATGACTTATAATCCATTCTATCTTGTATCTAAGATTTGGAACTTGCTTGAGGATAAGCAAGGGCTAAGTATGGGGTATTTTGATAGCATGAATTATAGTCTGTATTTTGGGACCTGTTTAGACGTTTTATCTTCAATAATCTGCATTTTTGGATGTATATTATATGATTATATTGTCGTTTCATCTACCTTTGCGGGAATCGAGGTCTACACCAAGTTTCGTTGTAATTGTAGGTAAAATGGCACGTTTTGCATCAAAAAGGAGCTAAGGAGTAATTAGAGCTACATTCAGGAGCTTAAGGAAGAATCCAGGAATCATGAAAATGGATTGAAGATTCACTTTGGATCAGATTTGAGAGATTTCACATTCAATTGTGATTCACCTCGGTCAGCTACAGTACCATCTCGACCGAGGTGATCCAGAGGATCTGCTCGACCGAGGCGAACACCTTGGACGCGGAGAGAGATATTTTATCCTTGGCTGAGATCTTTTATTTTTGGAAAGATGATCTTATATTTTTAGGCTGGATTCATGGAAGGAAGAAGATAATTTAGCCCATATATTTTACCTATTTTTTATGGAAAAATATCTTTCTAAGATATCTTATCTTTGAGAGGGAATTTTCCTATAAAAAGGGTCGGATTTTCCACAAATTCGGCACCCCGCATAGATCCGTTTACGGCTGGAAAACACCCACTATAGCTGGGAGATTTGAAGGTTGAAGGAAGATTGAAGGAAGGAAGTTGATAGCTTTTATAGCTTTTGTGAAGGGTTTTGTAAGACTTTCTTAGATTCCCTTCTTTGTTGATTGTCTTGTTGGATTGTGATCCAAGGAACGCTTGTTTGTTTGATAATTGATTCAGTTATTGAAGCCTTGTTCTTAAGGTTTTTGTGTTCAATTATTCACCTTCTTCCCTAATATTTGATTATTGTATTCATGATGATGATTGGCTAATTTCTTTGTGTGATTCTAGGGTGATTGGCTGAAGGTTGTGGGAAAAACAATGATAGAACAATCTTAAATTCCAGTAGGACCCTGAAAGCTCGAGTGTTTATCCTTAACCCTGGAATATCTCGCTCAGTTGATGAACATCTCGGCCGGGGTGGAATTCTTCTGACCGAGGTGACTTTTTTGATCCGAAACTGAGAGTTAAGTGTTAGAGTTGCCAAATCCTATTCTTATTACACCTTTCCTGGTTCAATGCAAGTCTAGGATGAGACTTACCCGGTAATTCCTTTATATGTTTACCCAAGATCATAAGTATAGGTAATAAAGGTTTATTCTTTATTGGGGTTTGAGTGTGCTTTCACCCCATCTTTGTGAGTTAGCCTGAGACTTACCCGGTAAAGGTTGATTCTAATCCCTTAGTTGGAGTGTTAGTTTGAGGTTATAGTTCTTTTCCTTAATTCCTTGAGACTTACCCGGTAATAGGAGTTACGGTTTGGGATTAGTGAGTAGTGAGACTTACCCGGTGATCTATTCCACTTTAGTAACACCTTCCCTTTGCAAAATCTCAGCTTTGTCCGCTTATCTTTAGATCTTGAGTTGGAACCACAACTAGATGCTTTAATCCCTAGAATTGCATATTCCTTTAATTGACTTTTTATCATCTTTGATTGTATTGATCACCTTTGTGGTTAGTAGTTGCATTGACAACCTATACCTGCTTTGTTTCACTAAGTCCTTGTGATCGACCCCTGAATTTCTTGTTTTTTACTACGATTGACCCGTACACTACGGGTTCACATCCTTGTTTTAAGCTTACATCTAGGGTTATAAATTTAAAGCTTGCACACACCATTTGGAGCGAACAACAATATAACTTCAGAAAAGCAAACACAAAGGGCAACACAAGCAACAACAAATACGAGGCTTCCGGCGAGTATTTACTTAGTCCCTAACAAGTAGTTAGTCAAACCAATAACAAGCGTTTTCCCCAAAACGTGCGGTTTGTGTTTTGGTTGGATAGAACACTCAAGAACAAATTTGATAAAAATTTCGACGATAACAATTTCAACGACTTTGACAGCAAATTCAATAACACTCTCAAGGACAAGTTTGATAATAATTTCAATGATAACAGTCAAACAACTTTTCTTCTTTGTTTTTTTTTGTTGTCGTTTTTTTTTGACTTTACTGGATGATATAAAAATAGGGCTTTCATTTTTTTTTTGAATAAAAGGTCAACAAGATCTCTCCAAAGACTCACAAGAAAGAAGATTGTAAGCACCAAAATTTTGGGGAACTACTAAAAATTGCAAAAACTAAAAACAAGTTTAGGTAAGCAATTCGTACCCCGAAAGCTTGAGAAACTCGCACCGTTGGGCTCTGATACCACTTGATGCGCTCTTCGTCAGTTGAACGCAAGGATCCGCCGGTGTTGTTCCTCCGTCGACTTCTTTTGTGTATTTTCGATTTATATGGATATGCCAAGCAAGGAATCGTCCGGCCACGCACCTTGGATCTCCTTGGCTCGAGATCTTCTTTCCTCAGAATCTCACTTCGGAAATTGGATCTCCTTTGTCCTCCTAGCCTCGCACCGTAAGGACACCACTCGGCCTCTCACCTTATGGGTTTCGAAACTTTGGCCTCTCACCTTAGTCTCTAGGTTTGTTTTTCTCAAAGTGAAAACACAACTTTTGATTGACTCAACTTCATAATCTATTCAAAACGTGTGTAGGAGAAGGCCTTATATGGTGATGTGATCCGGGAAACCAATGCAAACGGCTTCATTTTAATTCGACCCTTCAATATTTTGGTCATAACGAATGCTACGTTTATCCAATGAAGGTCCGTAAATACTTGTTGGAAAGATGATTTCAAGGGATACAATATTGATGCAGACTTCAAGAGCAGATTCGTCCAAGAGATGGTTCTTAATTTCAGTTCTTCAACAGCCGGATTTATGGTCAAAATGTGAAGAGTCCAAAACCAACGCCTCATTATGTGGATCTTTAAGGCCTATATTTTTATTATGACTTTTGGCCTTGTTTTTGATCTTTCATCTAGCCTTATTTTTCCTATTTAAAGTCTTGATTGATTCATAGAAAAAATAAGTGAGAGTTGATAATATTTGGAAAAGTGTTTGGTTCTTTGGTTTTTGGTGAGATGCTGAAACCTCCTCCTTGGTGAGATGTCGGGTGGGTTGTCTTTGTGAGATGCGAGGGCGAAGGCTTTAGTTCTCATAGGTGAGAGGCTTGTGAGAGTTGATGCGAGTATTGTAGAGTGGATGGTGAGATGCTTGAAGCTCTAGCAATACATATCTTGTACTTTATTTTCAATTATCACAAATCCAAAACACATGTGTATGTTTTCTTTGTTTTTCTTTGTCTTGCATCCTTGGATCCTTTGGCTGGGGCGTATCCTTTGGTATCAAAGCCTTATTCGATGCAATTCAATAAGAGGCATGAAGATTCTAGGACGAATCTTTTTAAAAGGTGGAGAGGATGATGTGATCCGGGAAACCAATGCAAACGGCTTCACTTTAATTCGACCCTTCAGTACTTTGGTTATAACGAATGCTACGTTTATCCAATGAAGGTCCGTAAATACTTGTTGGAAAGATGATTTCAAGGGCTACAATATTGATGCAGACTTCAAGAGCAGATTCGTCCAAGAGATGGTTCTTAATTTCAGTTCTTCAACAGCCGGATTTATGGTCAAAATGTGAAGAGTCCAAAACCAATGCCTCATTATGTGGATCTTTAAGGCCTATATTTTTATTATGACTTTTGGCCTTGTTTTTGATCTTTCATCTAGCCTTATTTTTCCTATTTAAAGTCTTGATTGATTCATAGAAAAAATAAGTGAGAGTTGATAATATTTGGAAAAGTGTTTGGTTCTTTGGTTTTTGGTGAGATGCTGAAACCTCCTCCTTGGTGAGATGCCGGGTGGGTTGTCTTTGTGAGATGCGAGGGTGAAGGCATTAGTTCTCATAGGTAAGAGGTTTGTGAGAGATGATGTGAGTATTGTAGAGTGGATGGTGAGATGCTTGAAGCTCTAGCAATACATATCTTGTACTTTATTTTCAATTATCACAAATCCAAAACACATGTGTATGTTTTCTTTAGTTTTTCTTTGTCTTGCATCCTTGGATCCTTTGGCTGGGGCGTATCCTTTGGTATCAGAGCCTTATTCGATGCAATCAATAAGAGGCATGAAAATTCGAGGACGAATCTTTTTAAAAGGTGGAGAGGATGATGTGATCCGGGAAACCAATGCAAACGGCTTCACTTTAATTCGACCCTTCAGTACTTTGGTCATAACGAATGCTACGTTTATCCAATGAAGGTCCGTAAATACTTGTTGGAAAGATGATTTCAAGGGCTACAATATTGATGCAGACTTCAAGAGCAGATTCGTCCAAGAGATGGTTCTTACTTTCAGTTCTTCAACAGCCGGATTTATGGTCAAAATGTGAAGAGTCCAAAACCAATGCCTCATTATGTGGATCTTTAAGGCCTATATTTTTATTATGACTTTTGGCCTTGTTTTTGATCTTTCATCCAGCCTTATTTTTCCTATTTAAAGTCTTGATTGGTTCATAGAAAAAATAAGTGAGAGTTGATAATATTTGGAAATGTGTTTGATTCTTTGGTGAGATGCTGAAACCTCCTCCTAGGTGAGATGCCGGGTGGGTTGCCTTTGTGAGATGCGAGGGCGAAGGCATTAGTTCTCATAGGTGAGAGGCTTGTGAGAGTTGATGCGAGTATTGTAGAGTGGATGGTGAGATGCTTGACGCTCTAGCAATACATATCTTGTACTTTATTTTCAATTATCACAAATCCAAAACACATGTGTATGTTTTCTTTAGTTTTTCGTTTGTCTTGCATCGTTGGATCCTTTGGCTGGGGCGTATCATATGGGCTGAAAATTCAGCACCAACTCCCCACAATAATGGCTTACAAGTAGTTCAAGAGTTGTGATAAATGAAGGCAAACCAAGGGTCTTTCAACCAACAACTTCAAGCAAATAAATGGCCTAAAAACCATAAATATGGCCGGCCAATTAAGGCTTCAAGGATCACAAACGTGGATGAAAAGAATCCTCAAATAAAAGTGGTTTTAATCCCTTGAAATAAAAATCAAGCATGACACATAAAATAAAAAAAGGTTACGTCTAAGGTTTTAAAGTGATCCGGCATCCTCAATCGCCTCAAGTATGTTCACTAAGTGATAGTCATGGACGTCCTCAAATGTCGGAGCTCCAAACGGGTGGTAGGTCAAAGTGGTTTGGCCTAGCATACGGGCTCTAGCTCAAGTGATAGGTGGTATTAATCTTGGTGCTGTCACATTGGTCTCGTTGCTTAAGTCTGGTGGGCTCACATCAGCAGCAGCAGAGGTGGCAGACTAGTTTTGCGACCTCCATGACCTCCCACTTTGACCAGAGGCAGGAGGCCTGGCAGGAAGCCCAGCAGCAGCAGTTGGGGGCTCAACAGCTGGCTTGGCAGGCCAGTTTTGAGACCTCTTTTGGCCGCCGGATGACAGCCCAGCAGGACCGCATAAATGACATCTACCGTCGGCAGGAGCACTACTTCCGCCATTTTCCTTACCCACCGGAGGAGGGTCCAGGTGGTCCATCCGGACAACCCCACTGAGGGGTACATTTCTCTTCCCTTCTCCCACATTTATCTTTGACTCATTTCCACTTTGTGGACAAAGTGTACTTCAAGTATGGGGGAGGGATATATCATTGCTTGTACAGTTCATTGAATTGTTTTGATTTTGTTTTGCATCTTTTGAATTCAGATTGAAATTCACAAAAAAAAAATAAAGCCAAAGAAAATAAAAAAAAGGCATAAAAACCTTGGATAAACTGAAAACCCGAAAGGGCAGTTTAGGCAAAAAGAAGGTAGTCCGACCAACCTTAGGTTGGTGCAAAATTAGACTTGAGGGATGTGAGTTCAAGTGAGAAAATAAGAAGAGTGGCAAGGTGAAAACCCGAAAGGGCGCCTTGGCGAAATGAGCGACACCGAGTGTAGGTTTCCCTTCCGGCGTTTGGCGACATAAGAAGGGGAGTCATAAGGAAGTTGTCCGGGTAGGCCACTCTTGGAGCAATAAGGATGGTAGTTTCTCTCTTTTTCTCACATTTCATCTCTTTTTATTCTTTCTTTCTTGGTTTTTCTCTTGTTTTCATTGTCTTTTCTTGCTTACCCATGCTTCCTGAGGCCTTTGAGTCTAGTTGTTGTCATTTGTTTTACTCGGGACGAGTAAAAGGTCTATGTATGGGGGAGTTTGATAGGTGATGGAATCACTATCATTTAGGATAGTTTTTAGAGTCTTTTGATTGCATTTGTGTCGGTTTATGATACTAACCCCTTGGTCCAGAAGAAGAAGACTAAAAGAAGCCAAGGAAGGAGTTATAAGCACTTAGGAGTGAATATCGTTCACAAAGCAAAGCTTCTGTTGCCTCACCGCCCTTGTGGAGCCCTGCCACCGCCCCTGCGGGTGACGCCTTACACCGGAGCGCTCCCTGCGCCTTCACTAGTGCCAGCCATGAAGTGTGTCACCGCCCTTGCGCCACTCCTTGGCGCCCCTGCGGTGACCTACCCTGAAGAGACGAAGACCAGCTCCCCTGCGTCTCTCACTGCGTCGACATAGGAAGGCGAAGAGGCTGTGTCACCGCCCCTGCGTCGACATAGGGACGCCCCGGCGGCTTGGCATCAGAAATGTCAGGAAGTCGAAGGGTCAGACGTTTGAAGAGCATTGAAGATCCGCCCCAGCAAAATTGCCTAGCCGCCCCTGCGACCTTGAAGAAGATCAAGGCCGTGTTGATGCCGGTTGGCTCAACACGGCCTTGAAAGCTAACTTGTTATTTGTTCTTGTAGGTTTACGGAACACTAACTTGTTAAGTTGTGTTGATGCCGGTTGGCTCAACACATATATATGATCGAGACGGGAGATTACTTGAAAACTTGTAAAAGAAACTCACCAAAGTAGCAATTGCATGCTTAGAATCAACCTAGTGTAGATTCATCCATTATTGTCTTACTTGTCGCATTAATTGTTTTCATAAGTTTTTGTGTGCATCAATTCAACCAAACCCCCCCCCCTTGTGTTACTTGTCACTATAATCGATAATCGCATCTAAAACACCTTAACTCTCTTGGGTTCGACCCTTACTTAATCACTATACTTGTTCTTAGTGCTAAGTCGGGATTTACTTTTAATTGGGTATAGACAACCATAGAAATACCGTCGGTCAGTCCTCCTAACAGATCCGAGAAATCATCGGGGTGCTCGCAAAATTTGATGTTCAACTCGATAACTTGAACACACTCCTCGTCATATGTACACTAGCCTAAGCCATACAACGTTGTTCCAAGTGCAATGATATTTTCCTATCATCTAACTACAAAGTCTTCAACTCTAATATGATAGTAGTGTACCATACGTATAAATATATAGGTATATATAACTATATAGAATTCATGTTACTACTATAATCATAACAAGTCCAAAAACAACTTACAATCCAACATACAACTTTAAATCTAGTAAACTAGGCTGCCGAGATCCGCGGAGGTAGTGGTGGTCCCGCACATTTTATCCCAACCCGAATATTCTCATGGTTTGAAAACATAATTCGTTTTGAAAACTCAGAACCCTTGTGGGTTCTGTTTATTTGTCTATTTGGCCTTTTAAAAGATTGCCAGTGCCGTTGTTGCCAACCTAGGGCTCTGATACCATATTGTAACACCCCAATTCCTGGAGGACTCGGAATGCTACGAGCTGGCACTTCACAATGGGTCCCGGCCCTTAGCCTAGCAACAAATTCATCAGACCTTACAACACGACACAAATAACAAGGCAAATCAACATAGTTTTAATGCATGAGCGAAAACGAAAATACAGTCCCAAAACAATTGAGCCGAGTTCTAAAATCCAGAAATATAACATAAGTCTCAAAGACATAAAATAAGATAAACAATCCCGTCCTATAATGCACGGAACCCCGGCTTCCCACTACCGCCGAATCACTCGACCGCCTCTCTAACATGCAAGGCATCTACAAGGCGGTATAATACCGTCATCTAACATTCTACGCGTAAGTATTAAGGTAAAAGCACATACACACACATCAACATGAAACACTCACGTCGGTTTATTATCTTCAGTTAGGTGATAAACCATTACTAATGATACTTATTTTATGACACTAGGGATTCCCAAACCTCGCCCCTGTCCCCATTTACCAACTAGGAATGGTACTAATTCATCTGACCGTCTACCTGCCTAGGCTGGTCGTAGGGAACCTCGTTGCTCTCGTAAGAGCTAGGCAGTGATGTCACGACCTGTTATCATACACTTAGGCCAATTACGTAATAATAAAGCCGGCCTAATCCGGTTCGTTGTTTATCATAATTAACAAGCACCACTCATACACATTATACTCATACAAGAACTCAACTAAGTAAGTCTGTGGACTTACCAGTCTCCAAGCGCAACCGATCACCACACTCTCAAGTTCCCTCGGGAAAACACGCAATGCCTGTTCAAGACAAGTCAGACGGATCAAGCAACACTCTAGTCAACTATAAATCCTTAGACTCCTATGCTCAATATCCTCACAAGAACAACATCACTCTAGTCAACTAGAAGTCCTTAGACTTCTAGGCTCAACATCCTCACAAGAATCACAACTCAAGATAGATCCTCTAGCCAACTAGAAGTCCTTAGACTTCTAGTACTCACAATCCTTACCACTCATAAACACACAAGATACATGATACTCTCAGTTCATTGCCTTAAAGACTTCCAACATAACAACTCAATCCCAAACCAATATCCTCACAATCCTAAGAGTTCATGCATTAATATCACCACCAACACACCCTCAACTTTCACAAGATAACCCCAAGGGTCAAGCCACTACTTTGCATTCCATATCACCTAAGTTAAGCCATCCTAGCATGCTACTATGATGGTTCAAGATCAAGGAAGCGGAAAGGGAAGAATGGAACAAGATATCGGAGGCTTACTGGTGCAGAAACCGCCCCTGCGGTGTGCAGGACCCAGATTTCGCCCCCGCGGTTTGTAGAGGCCACCCCCACGGCTGTAGTCCAGAAACTTCGACTCTTCGGTTCTTCGATGTACAACAGCCTTCCTATTGCCTCCTTTGATGCTGTTAATGTCTCTTAGCTCCCACCACAATATCATAGCCTTCCTCCATTGTCTAAGCATGTAAAGACATAAGAAGGAACAAGAGAAGATTCTCTTGAGTGAATCCATGGATCTCACTCTTCAAAGGTGCAAGAAGGAAAAAGGAAGAAGAAGATAAGAAGGAGAAGGAAATAACTTACTCTGGATCACGTCTTTGCAATCCAACTTTTGTATGACAACATCAAGAGGAGAGAAACACTGAGGTGGAGGATGAAGGTGAAGAAGATGAGGGAGAAGGAAGGAGAGTAGAGAAAGTAACGTGAAAAGGAACGAATGAGGGAGATAAGGCTGCATAAATGGGAGGAGAACAAAGGTCAAGCAGCCTAAAAATGACCCCTAGTAATGTGTCGGCATAAAGGAGTTAGGAGATGAAAGGTCGGACGGAAAAGGCACCTAACTCCCGCTCTAACGTGTCACCGCCCCAGTGGGATGTCCAAGCCGCGGTCGCGGACGGTCGCGGGCCTTCTAAGCCGCAAGGGCGGTAGCCCTTGCTCAAGGCTTCTAACGTCTCTCATAGACGGAACTAAAATTCCAATCGTTACACTTGAGCTTTGACTTACATTATCAACACTCCGTTGGGAGTACGTCTCAATAGTTAGAGCTTGTTTTTCAACAAACTCCCATGGTTCATCAACTGGTTTATCCATGAACGTTCCAGCTGAAAGTGATTGGAGTTTGAATTGTGTTTCCGCATCCAACCCTTGAAAGATCACTAGTAAATCAATCTTTGGAATCCCATGATAAAGGCAATCCAACAAAAGGTCCTTGAACCTCTCCCATGACTAAAAAGGACTTTCACCATCCTTCATCACAAATGCATTTATTTTTCCTCTCAATTCCACCGGTTTTGATGGTGGAAAGAACTTGGTGAGAAACTCCGCGGTCATCTCCTCCCACATGTTAACTCTTCTAGTTGGAAACGACTGATACCATGCAAGTGCTTTATCCTTCAAAGGGAAAAAGAAAACACGTAATTTATAATTTTTATTGTGACATCTAGAAGGTCTCAAGGTTTCCATGAGAATTTCATAGTTTTGCAAATGTTGATGTGGTGACTCTCTCTCCATTCCTCCAAAACTATTCTGTTGAATCATTGTAATGACTTGGGTTCTAAACTCATATTCTCTCTCAACTGGATCACCTAAGTTGACACCGGGATGGCGTGCTTGTTGGATGGGATCCATCCGTTGACTAGGTGCCAGTGGATTAACTACTACTCTAGCATTTCTCTCTCTCTCTCTCTCTCTCTCTCTCTTAATTCGGCCATGTCGGCCCGAAGTTTCTCCCGTTGAGCAATTTTTTTAGCTCTCTCTCTAACTAGAGCTTCATCAGGTAGCTTTAATTGGTCCAAAGCATCTTCCAACTCAGCTTTGAAACTTATTTCTTTTTCGTTGTTTACAACCATTTTAGCTTCTCTTAATCTCTTCTTGTATGTCTTTTTTGGTTCAAGATCGTTAGGAACAATTTCTTTACCAACACGAGTTCTTTGCATAAACCTAAGAAAACATCATACAAGAACACTAAAGTAAAATGATCAGAAGCAAAAGCAAGAAGCATACAAGCTAGACAACCGTGCACTGAATTTGGACTTGACCAAATCCCAAGCAACGGCGCCAAAAACTAGTTCGCTCCAAAGTGTGTGTTCAAAAATTCTTAACTTTATATCTTGAATATATGTCTAACGATAAGCGAGCCCGTAATGTACGGATCTATCGTAGTAAGGGCTAATATTCATGAGTCGATCTCAAGGATTTGTTGAGAATAAATTCAGCAAAGTAATCTAACTTCAAAAGCATGCAGATAGCAATGATCAAAATCAAAAGACAAGAGTATGTAATATGATTGGGGAATACAAATTCTAGAGATCAAAGTATCCAGTTATGGTTTCAACTCAAGATTTTTCAAGGATAAACATGGAAAAAGCTGAGTGATGCGTCCTTGGAGGTAACCAAGGATAACTCCGGATCTAGATCAAGCAAAACTCCAACTACTCCTTGATTCTTTGTACGACGTTGTATCGTTTCGGATCCAAAGGGGCGGAAGCGATGAAGAAACAAAGGTTACTTCAATCTAGAGAGATCGAATAAACCTTTTTGTGTTGATCGAAGGTTGATTCTTAAGAAGAATCCTCGAATATGGATTTTTGGGATCAAAGACGAGATCCAAGGAAGAAATTTGAGAGATAGAAGAGAGGTTTTGATGCCCAAGCTAAGTAGGAGGAAATTCTTCTCAAAACTTAGTAATATTGAACATGGAAAATAAGTGAGGCAAGATATCTCTTATATAGAGAGACTTGCCTACCTATAGGCCAACGGGCCAAACAAAATACATGAATAAAAGCCCAAAAGGGGAAAACCTAAAAGGATAAGAGCAAACCCTAAACGGATAAGATCAAAAGGGAATATTCTTATACGGAATATCCCTTTATTACATAAAAAGGAAAACATGAAAATATAGTCCGAAAATAAGCTAGCTTTATGCCATGGAGTCGGAAAGACGGGACATGCCGCTAACGGAACCGGTAGCCTATGCCATGGTGGTGTAGAGACATGGCATGCCGGTAGTGGGACCAAGTGAAGAAGTAATGCGGGTGATGATGGAGCCGGTGGCTCGAGCAATGGCCTTAGCTCGGGATCGGGTGATCGGTCCATCTGAACGAACTCTAAGAGCCTCGTCCTCTTCGTCTATAGTCAACGTAAAAGGGGCATCCAAGGGCGCATCAGTCCCCCCATCTTGGCTGTGAAACGTCCCTGTTTCACCATCGTCAAAGAGGGGCTCAACATAAGGGGCAAGGTCCTTGACGTTGAACGTTGGGTGTACTCCGTAGGAATCCGGAAGCTCTAACTTGTATGCATTTGGACCATGACGGGCTAAGATGCAGAATGGGCCATCACCACGGTCCGAGAGCTTATTCATACGGCGAGTAGGAAAACGCTCCTTCCGTAGGTGGAGCCAAACAAGATCACCGGGCTCAAAAGAGACGTCGCGGCGGCCCTTGTTGCGTTGTCCGGCAAGTTGGGCGGAACGACGTTCAAGTTGTGTCCGAGTCCGCTCATGAAGCTCAATGATTTGGGCGGCCGGTTTCCGGCGATGATGTGTTCTCCATCCTTGAGCGGGCGGGGAGTGAAATCCAATGGTGTGTGTGGATTGAGGCCGTAGACAACTTCAAATGGGGACAATTTAGTTGCCGTGTGCCAAGACCTGTTATACGAAAACTCTACAACAGAAAGTAAGTCCTCCCACCTACGTGGGTTGGTCCTAGAGGTGGCTCTAAGTAGAGCACCAAGAGTCCGATTGGTCACCTCCGTTTGACCATCGGTTTGGCGGTGATAACCACTTGAAAACAACAAGTTGGTTCCAAGTTTTCCCCATAACGTTCTCCAAAAATGACTTACGAATTTCACGTCCCGATCACTAACGATGGAACGTGGTATCCCATGTAAACGCACCACATTGTCAAAGAACAAGGTGGCAACTTCACTAGCATTTAGGGTGCTTTTACATGCGATGAAATGAGCCATTTTGGAGAAGTGATCGACTACCACGAAAATGGAGTCTTTGCCTCGTTTTGACATAGGCAACCCGACCACAAAGTCCATGGATAGATCCTCCCAAGGTCCCATTGGTATAGGCAAAGGAGAATACATCCCATCCGGACCTTGGCGCGACTTGGCATGATGACATGTGATGCAACCCTTGCAAAACCGTGTCACATGCATACGCATCCGGGGCCAAAAGAAATGCTCTTGGAGAGCGGAAAGGGTCTTGGTAGCACCGAAATGACCACGGCCCTCATGAGCTTCCTTGACCAACAAATGGCGTATAGATGAGCGCGGAATACAAAGTTTTCCCGCTTGAAAAAGATAGCCATCGTTAATAAAGAAAGACTCGTGCTCTCGGAGGTCGAGGCATTGTGCCCATATGTCCTTGAAGTCAAGATCCGTGGCATATAACTCTTTGATAAGAGTAAAGCCATGTATCTTGGCATCCATATACACAAGGAGGGCATAGCGGCGAGAAAGGGCATCGGCTACCACATTCTCTTTGCCTTTCTTATGCCGAATGACATAAGGAAAGGTCTCTAAAAACTCTACCCAACTAGCATGGCACCGACTGAGATTTGTTTTACTCTTGAGATACGAAAGAGCCGCATGATCCGAATGAATCACGAACTCCTTCGGCCACAAGTAATGTTGCCATGTCTTAAGACAACGAACTAGAGCATATAGTTCCTTCTCATATGTAGGGTAGTTGAGCGAAGGGTCGGACAGTTTTTCACTGAAGTAGGCAATTGGATGATTCTCTTGTAAGAGAACTCCTCCAATGCCCACATTTGATGCATCACACTCCACCTCGAAAGTTTTCGAAAAGTTTGGGAGTTGGAGTAATGGTGCATTACAAAGGCGGTCTTTGAGCGCATCAAATGCTCGAGCATGGATATCATGCCACTCAAACGTGACAACCTTGGTAGTGAGCTCATGAAGCGGTGCCGCTACCGTGCTAAAGTCCTTGACAAAGCGTCGGTAGAAACCCGCTAAGCCGAGAAAGGCTCGGACCATGGTGACCGTAGTAGGAGTAGGCCACTCCCGAATAGCACGAACTTTAGATTCGTCTACTCGTAGTCCGTCCTTAGACACGACATAGCCAAGAAAGATAGTGGTGTCCGAGCAAAAGACGCATTTGTCAAAGTTGACATACAATTGCTCTTGTCTAAGGCACTCGAGCACTTGGCGAAGGTGCCCGATGTGATCCTCCAACGACGTACTAAACACCAAAATACCATCAAAATAAACAACAACAAATGTACCCAAGAATCGGCACAAGACATGGTTCATGAGGCGCATGAAGGTGGACGGGGCGTTGGAGAGGCCAAAAGGCATGACAAGCCATTCGTAGAGTCCATACTTTGTTTTGAACGCCGTCTTCCATTCGTCACCTTCGGCCATCCGGATTTGGTGGTAACCGCTCCGGAGATCAATTTTGGAGAAGATGGTGGCGCCATGAAGCTCATCCAACATGTCATCAAGGCGCGGGATCGGGTGGCGATATTTGACGGTGATTTGGTTGATGGCACGACAATCAACACACATCCGCCATGATCCATCTTTCTTTGGTACTAAGATTACCGGGACGGCACATGGTGATAAGGATTCACGCACATGTCCCCGGTCTAGGAGCTCTTGCACTTCACGTTGTACCTCCTTTGTCTCTTCCGGACTAGCTCGGTAAGCGGCACGGTTTGGCAAAGAGGCACCGGGCACAAAGTCAATTTGATGTTCAATCCCTCGGATAGGTGGCAAGCCGGGTGGGAGATCTTTGGGCATAATATCCTGAAATTCGGACAACAACAAAGACACCTCGTGTGGCACATTACTTGGGTCATGAGAAGTAGATAAACAAAACGGTACAAGTAAAAAACATGGGAACTTGCCTTCCATCACCGGTTGCAAATCATGCCGGCGAGCTAAGAGTATCCGTGGCTCACACCGTCCTTGAATTACGGGATCCGAAGATGGTAAAGGTGCGCCCGAAGAAACGATGCGACCTTTACTACCTTTGGATTCGGTAGCATGGACAAGAGGGGCGGTGTTTCGGGATTTGGAAGTACTAGCACCTACAACATCGGGACTCCGGGGGTCCGATTTTTCCGGTGCTTTAGCAGACTCATCAATAGTTTGTAGCCTCTTCCGTTCCGCATAGTTAACCAAAATTTCGTGCGGAGTCATAGGCAAAAGTGTGACCCGTTTTCCATTATATTGGAACATGTACCGATTAAGATAACCATCATGATATGTGCGGCGATCGAATTGCCATGGTCGTCCTAATAGGACATGTGTGGCGTCCATCTTGATAACATCACAAAGGACCTTATCAACATAGGCGCCAATAGAGAATGGAACCCAAGCTTGTTGTGTGACGGTGTCACATGCCGTATCGGAAATCCATTGGAGTCCGTAAGGCGTTGGGTGGGGGGTCGTAGGCAACTTGAAGTGTTTTACCACCCGTTCGTTGACAATATTGCAACAAGAACCTCCGTCAACGATGAGAGAAAGACTCGTATTATTAACCAAGCACCGAGAGTGGAAGAGATTCTCGTGTTGATCAATAGGAATATGCTCTTTAACAGCCAAAATACGACGAGAAACAAGAGCGAATTTACCGGGTTGTGCTGGGCCGCAAGCAAGCTCGTCATCACAAGGTTCCATGCCAAAAGGTGGGTCGGTGTCATGGTCATCCTAAATAATGATATCACCGTCATATTGACCATTGTCGTCCTCGAAATATGTTGGGTCGGCAAACAAGACCCGTTTGGTGTTTGGGCAATCACGTTGTACATGGCCAAAACCGCTACACTTGTAGCACACGGGCTCCCTTGGGCGAGCCGCCGGTGAGGGTCCTTGTTGACCTCGAGAGGGAGGCGCCGGTGCCGGGCCACGATTTGGTGCCTTCTCGGTACCCGTTTGCCTATTGGAAGGACCCGTCCGTTGGGTCCCTTTGGAAGCGTCGGTATCTGTAGGACTAGGCGCATCTCGAGAACGTGTGTTAGACGGATAAAGATATGGACTCGAGGAAGAGGTATACCTAGAATGCCGCGGTGTTTCGAGTTGTTGCTTATATAGCTTCATGGCGGCATGACATAATGCTCCCAAATCCTTGAATGGGACAATCTCGAGCGGCCGCTGGATGGAAGCATTAAGCCCACTCATGAACTTGGTGCGGAGGGTGGAGAGGGAGGCCGAGACGCCGGCCTTAATGTGCAAGTCCTCAAGTTTAGCCAAGTAAGCCACCGGAGTGAGGTTGCCTTGCTTGAACTCGACAATTTGCAACCGCATATCATTCTTAAAGTCCTCGGGCACGTACTTCTTGGTCATGCAATAGATCAATTGTTCAAATGTCTCAATTGGTGCTCATCCTCGCCTCTCTCGGGTGAACTCATACCGGTTCCACCAAGACTTCGCATCTCCTTCAAAGTATAGAGTTGCCGCCTCGATTTTCTCGTATTCCTCCTCATAATGACAATGTTTTAATGCTCGTTTCATATCCTGCGCCCAATCAAGAAAAACACACGGATCATATTCACCATGAAAGGTAGGGAACTTAACCTTACCTTCCCTACGAGCTCGGTAGGGGTCCGGGCGGGGTGGTGGAATGTAGGCATCATCGGCACGGGCTCGCCGGTGGCCGCCATGAGGCCGTTGGCGCCCATGAACGGGTGGGGCTTGCCTAGGTGGATTTGGAGGAGGCAACCATTCTTCACCCCGGTCTTGGTTCTCATAAGGGTCTATGACGGGTGGGTGCCACGGACGGTTATGTGCTACCCGTTCTAAATCGGATTCATCACCGGAGAACTCGTTGAAGTTGTGTTGCTCATAATATTGGTGTCGATGTTCCGGATCGACTATGGGCAAGTTATCTTGACGCGGGTCGGGGAATTCCTCCTCTTCTTCATGGGACTCATTTCTGTCAAGAGGTAAAGGATGGGTGCGTTCAATGACAGACGCAAGCCGGGTAACGTTTGATGGTCCGGCTCCCAAAAGTCCCTTGCCTTTCCGTTGTGCATCGGAAGTGGAAGCATTGACCACGATCTCATTCGGATAAGTTGGGGTGGGACGGCGAGCAATCTGAAGGGCCTTAAGAGCTTCTAGCTCTTTTTTTCAAGGCAATGTTTTCTCGGGTCAAGGCATCAAACTTTTGTTGTTCCTTCAAGGCTTCCAATTCTCGTCTTATGGAGTCATTTTCGAGGGACAACGAAGCAGTTTCTTGAGCCAAGGGTTCACTGAATTCTTGTGGACCAGAATCCTGAGAAGTTTCCTTTTCAACGTTAGTCATTGCTCCAAATCAGCACACAATTGCAAGCAACCAAGTGAGCAAGGTGACAAGTTAGGTCAACTTTACCCAAGTTCAAGTGCGTTATCGGGTTCTACTTTGGGGAAGGCCGTTTGGCGGTAAGGCAAGGAAGGAAAATCCAACAAAATTGAACCAATTACACACAAATAAACAAGTGATATTTTGCAAACGTATGTAAGAAAATGGAGAGATAGAAGATGGACGGATTGTTCACTCGGCAAGCTTTGCTTGCTTTCGGTCTTTGACCGTTTTGTAAAATCCGATTTTTCGGATGGACCGGTTTGCCGGACGTCTTTTCACTTTGTGTGTTTCGTTTCTTTGAAACGTTTTGAGGAACACTTTCTTTTGTTTGTTTTTTTTTTAACACAAATCCGTATTGATGAAGAGTTTTTTTGCTTTTTTTTTTTTTGGAATACCAAATGCGAGATATCCGAATTTTTCGTTAACAAAAGATCCCAAGAGATTTGGTGAAATTAATTAACAAAATTATCGGATTAGGTTGGTTTAAGAAAAAGACGGGTTTGATAAATGGTTTGAAGGCAAACCAAATATCTCCTATTTTTGTACTTTTTGTTTTGAGTTAAACACGGAAAAGAAAAAAAAATTTCAGGGAAAATGGATGAACATGATGAAGAACATGATGAACAACATGAAGATCATGAAGAACAAATGAAGAACATCATGAACAAACGAAGAACATCATGAACAAAAAAGGCTAAATAGGTTTAAGATAATAACGCACAAAAACAAGAGTAAAGAGATCTTAGCTTTGATCCCTTGCTCTGATACCAATTTGATGTGTCCTTGGAGGTAACCAAGGATAACTCCGGATCTAGATCAAGCAAAACTCCAACTACTCCTTGATTCTTTGTGCGACGTTGTATCGTTTCGGATCCAAAGGGGCGGAAGCGATGAAGAAACAAGGGTTACTTCGATCTAGAGAGATCGAATAAACCTTATTGTGTGGATCGAAGTTGATTCTTAAGAAGAATCCTCGAATATGGATTTCTGGGATCAAAGACGAGATCCAAGGAAGAAATTTGAGAGATAGAAGAGAGGTTTTGATGCCCAAGCTAAGTAGGAGGAAATTCTTCTCAAAACTTAGTAATATTGAACATGGAAAATAAGTGAGGCAAGATATCTCTTATATAGAGAGACTTGCCTACCTATGGGCCAACGGGAAAAACAAAATACATGAAGAAAAGCCCAAAAGGGGAAAACCTAAAAGGATAAGAGCAAACCCTAAAAGGATAAGGTCAAAAGGGAATATTCTTATACGGAATATCCCTTTATTACATAAAAAGGAAAACATGAAAATATAGTCCGAAAATAAGCTAGCTTCATGCCATAGAGTCGGAAAGACGGGACATGCCGCTAACGGAACCGGTAGCCTATGCCATGGTGGTGTAGAGACATGGCATGCCGGTAGTGGGACCAAGTGAAGAAGTAATGCGGGTGATGATGGAGCCGGTGGCTCGAGCAATGGCCTTAGCTCGGGATCGGGTGATCGGTCCATCTGAACGAACTCTAAGAGCCTCGTCCTCTTCGTCTATGGTCAACGTAAAAGGGGCATCCAAGGGCGCATCACTGAGGTTGCGAAGGGAAGGTATTTCTACGATGGGATAGATCACCGACTAAGTCTCACTATCCACTTTCCCAAACCAAATATCCTATCACCGGGTAAGTCTCAAGGAACTATGCAAAGGTACAAGTACTCAAACAAACACACTCACCTAAGGGAACAAAACTAACCATCACCGGGTAAGTCTCATGTTAACTCTCAAAGGTAGGGTGAAGGCACACTCAAACCCTAACAAAGGATATACCTTTGTTACCTAACACTCATCATCATCGGTAAACAAGCAAAGGAATCACTGGGTACGTCTATTCCTAGGCTTGCATGTAAACCAGGAAATGTGCAACAAGGATAGGATTTGGCAAACTATAACCTAAACTCAACATCTGCAAAGGAGTGGACGATCTTGTGTAGTTCTTATCGATCTCGGTCGAGATAACTCCAAGAACATCCAAAGACAGGTTTCGGTTTAGGGTTAACTCAACTTTCAGGGTCCACTCACGATAAAGGTTCACTCTTTCATCGTCTATACCACAACCTTCAACCAATCACCCTAGAATCGCAAGGGGTTTAGCCAACAATCATCATTATCAAAGCAATCAAATAATATTCAAGAATATCAAAAAAAGAGAATAAAGCAATCAACAAAGGTGTTTCAATTATCAAGAAAATAAACCATCAATCGTATCAATAATGTGTTCCAAAAAGTATGATAATTAATGACTCACTAACAACTTCCCAAGAAAATCTCACAAATATCTTCTCTTCCTTGAATCCTAAGCAATCCTTCCTTAGATCTTTTCCTTAAAATAGCCATCGTACGTGTTCTAAAAAAATCCAGCCTTGTGCAGTCCTTTTCCGTGATCTCCCGATCCCCTTTCTAGGGTTTTAACCCTCCGCTCTTATAAAAGAGTTTTAGGTCAAAAATATTTAATTTTCTTGGATTGTGGGCCGTCGACCTCGATCTAGGCCCATTAGGCCATCTCGGTCGAGGTGCATGACTGTGTTGATCCGAGGTCAGTAGTGAACTACGTGCATGCCTTCGTTTCTTCAATTGAATCTTTCCTTCATCCTTCCAATATAGTTCATGCCTTTCTTCTTGTCCTTCCTAATGTTCAATAATGTAGCTCCATAGCTTCCTTAAACTTTACTGCTCCAATTTCAATCCAAAATACGCCTTATTCCCTACAATTTTAATCAAACGTGGTCTAGACCTTGATTCATGCAAAGCAAACAAATAATGACATAATCATCAAGAATATACATCCATGCATGCAGAATTATGATTAGAAAACATCAAAACCATATCCAAAATATAGACAATATTTCATGCTATCAGGTTACAATATGGTATCACAGCCCTAGGTTGACAACAATAGCACTCGCAATCTCCTGAAGGCCGAATAGAAGGAAACAGAACCCTTGAGGGTTCTAAGTTTTAAAATGAATTTCGTTTTCAAAATCACGAGCATAGTCAGTCAGGGATAGAATGTACGGACCACCACTCCTTCCGCAGATCTCGGCAGCTTAGTTTATTAGATTTTGATGTATATGTATATATAGATATGTATATGTGGATTGTAGTATGCTTGATGGACTTGTTATGTTATAGTAGAATTATTATGATAACCTTATGTATAGCTATATATGTGGACTATAATACGTTTTGGACCTTGTGTGTGAAGTAGAATTCCTGGATTTGGTATGTTGGTTGTGATGTGATCATATGACTTGTATAGTCATGTATACGTATGCCTATGTTATGTAGTAGCATATAAATATATATGAGACCTTATAGTTAAGACGATAGTATGATATCATCGCCCGTGGACGACGTTGTTGGATTGGGATAATTTTTATACGTGGATGAGTACGCTCAAGTATCGAGTTGAGCATTACGTGTTGGCTAACACCATGACGTTTCTCGAATTCCTTTAAAAGGATGTCGAAGAGGAGGATTAAAGATGACATAAACGAAGGATGAACAAGTTGAAGGACGACTCAAGACAACTTAAGAGAAGTCGAGATGGAAGCAATACAAGTGAAAGGAGTAACATTAAATTTTGAAAGTTGTTCCAAAGAAGCCATGATTGAACTACAACGAGACCAATAGAGATAACGAACTTAAAGTTCTTTAAGAAGACGCATGGACAAGTAAATATGTGAATCGAGGAGGAGATGGGTATATTCTAGCAAGGTTAAAGGTGGTATTCAATTAAGAGGTGAAGTTTTCTTTAGGAGCTCCTAAGCATTGGAGTCAAGATGAGAAGAGCAATCCAACCATGTGCGAAGGATTAAAGATACCGCAAGTTAAGCTTATGAGGTACCAATAAGTGAAGTGTCAACATTACGAGAGTTGTGAGAATAAAGGCATGGTGGGGATTCACGTCGAGTTGATCGGTTTTTGTTATAATGATAAGGCTAAGAAATGTCAAGAAGAAAGAAATGTGAGTAGACGTGATCCCGAGAAGAGGAGTGATGCAACAAGGAGCTTTAGTTATGAAAAGACTTAAGACAACAATCAAGAGAGCGGCTACTGAGTAACGTTAGAGATTTTGAGGAGACACGCTTACAAGATATCATGAGGCACGGTTAAGCCTATGATAGCGATTTATTCGACGCGTGAGGCCGAGAAGAGTGTGGTTACTATATGGAAGAGAAAGAAAGCATGGAACATGGAAGGAGCTAACGGAGTTGAGGTGGAGTACCCCAAGGAGGATAGCCTACGGGATAATGGTGACACAAAGTATAGAAGAATGGTAAGTCATCGACCTTAGAGAAGGTCAACCATAAGCTTATCGGTGATGACCGAGAACGCATAAAGTGTGGGTTGCCTGTTGAGGAATTGTAGGTGGGAGGTGTAACCTCAAATGGAGAATTTAAAGGAACGGTAACAAAAGCTTGTAGTTTTCCGTATGGTTCAATGTCCATAGTAAAGAAGTACATTAACAAAAGCGTGATTGTCTTGAGCAATATAACGTTAAATGGTTAAAGCAATTGACTATAATATACCTCCCAAGGAGGGATTGTAACGACCTTACGTGACCTTTTATGGTCATAGGATTGACATATGGGAGTACGGGGCGGATTTTGACCTTTAAGGTTTGAGCATGGTTAAGAGGACTAGTGGATTAAGAGGAAGGTGAGGTTACCATTGTTGCCGTACGCAAATGTGGATGTATAGAAAGAAGATGCATGATATTTTTTTTCTTATGAAACGGATAATATGTTGTCACGTACAAGAGATGAGTCAAAGTTCTAGACTCACCCGAAGGAGCCATGGAGGCTATGGTGTGAAACGGGGTGCCAAGGTTATAATAACGTTGTAAGCTTTAAGCTTAAGGTGGTGGTACTTGAGAATTCGTGAGTTAGAAGTTTCAGTGGTTTTGAATGGGGAATTTCTTCTGATTTTCCCACAAGGCATTCTGGTACGGGTTTGGAGGAAAGGCACGAGTCGGAAAAGTTTTACCTTGATTATCGAGAGATGTGTATGGTGAACGACAAGTAAGGGTACTTTCTCCGTAGTGGGAGGCTCGTTAAGACTAGTTGCATATGATTGCCATGTTTGTATGACCGACTTGAGGTCGAGGCGCTACCAATCTATGGTAGAGAAAAGAAAGGACCTAAGTAAGACGGCTTTTCGGGCTGGTATGGTCACTACAAGTTGTAGTGAAGCTTTTTGGAATCACGAGTGTGATTGGTGAGTTGGAGTTATATAGATGTGCATTCTTTGGGTTTTTGAATCGGATTACAAATGACGATTGATTTGTGGTTTTTGGTGGTTCCAAGGTGGACTCTAAGCTTATGCTAAATGTTGCAGACTGGTAAGCGATGTTGTATGAGGTGGACCGTAATATAATGTTAAGTAATGATAGTTAGTGAGGTGTGAGAAGTACGAATGATTCTTACGTTCAGATTTGACGATACCTTGTTGTACTCTCAGAATTGAGAAGAACGGGCTTGACATGGGACAACAATAATACAGGTTATGCGGGAAGAGCAGATTTATCTAAGCGGGATGGGATGTCCGAGGTGACCTCCTAAGAGACGTAGCGGTATTGGGAATATCCAGTTGATCAGATGAGAACGAGGTGATAGTTTGGGTAATACCTCCAAGGTATGTGGAGGAGGTATGCAGCTTATAGGTTGGGGGACTGTAATCTCCAAGTGCGGGATGGTTTTGACGCTTTCTTCCTTCCCAAGGAAGTCGATTAGATCGTGGGGTCCGAGACGTATCCGTGGGGCGTTAATAAAAGTGGAAGAGGTGAGTTACCTCCATTCTGTTGTCTTTGGCACAAACATTGAGTCACGGGGGGTGTATGACATGATAGATACATCCAAGCAGGGCTTGGGATACGTATGAAGTAACGGGAGAGTTTCGCATGTGTATTAGACGATTGAGAGCATTTAAGGAGAATGACCGAAGAAGGGTTGAGTACCCATCAGAGGTAATGGTTAAAGATGGTTAAGGACTTTGGTCTTATGACTTTGGTATCATCCACGGTAGGTGAATGTGATCACCAACACCCTTATTAAGGGACACTTTGAGAGGAAGCAACAATTTAACTAACTGTTCAACCTTAGTTTATTAACGTAGATGGTCTGTGAAGAGACCCGATAAAATCACGGAATTTGAATGGCGTTGAGAAAGATCCGGGATAGAAGGTCCCGAGGAGAGAACCCACAGTTACCATTATGGGGTTGACGGTTTGTTAAGACGTCATGAGTGTCCATGTGTATTTATGACGGAGAGTTGAGAGAGAGCCTTTGGGAGGCTCACACTAGTCTTACAAGTTTACCGTGGAGCTGGTAGGAGGTATTGGTTTGATATGTTCATGTTAGTGAGGTGAGCTCAAGGCCGATGTGGCTAAGAGCATAGCCAATATGTGATCCATCGTCAGGTCAAGCTTGAGCACCATAAGACAGGAAGAGGACTTCGTCCACCATGAGTTACACAGTAGGAGTGGGAGGATACCTTCATTTAGAGGTTATTACCGGTTGAGACCAAGTAACGGTTGTGATGTGTTTGGGTCATTATAAACCGACCGACGGAGACGACGCGTTTTATGCTCTTTTCCGGAACCAAGACCGATGAGTCGGCTAGTTGTGGAGTCTACTAAGTAATAGTGAAAGTACCTGGGATACTGAGTAACGTTTCCTCGGATCCAGATGGATGATTCATCTCGGTATTGTTGGGCAGCGGATCGTGCCGCTTAGGAGCCCAATTGCCTTTTCTGACAATTCCATCCTCGGATAGTTGGTCAAATAGAGAGGACATTTGTGATCTTGGATGCCGTGTATTGAGCATATATGCGAGGTAGGGGGTAAGGGTGGACATGATACCTCCCCTTTGATCGAGCTTTCGTATTACGATAGTGAGATGTGTCGTTTGAGATGGGCCTTGTGAGGCACTTTATGGAAAGAAGTATAGTACACCGTGGTTTTAGAATTTGGATAGTATATGTAGTGATAGTCCTGAGCAGATACGAGATGACCTCACCCGAATAGTGATGGTCCAAAGGCGGATTCTAGCCGAGCTAAGTTGCCAGAAGGCGTGTACAGATGGGAGGTACGGACCTCTTGGGTTCAGATACAAGACGAGTCTAGTTAAGGGTATCACTGACGCGAGGCATCATACGTGTTGGTCATTAAAAGGGAGTTGAGTCCCATTATATATATCGGACCTTTTTTGGAGATCTTGGCGTGAGTTGGGGTATGGTTTACCGATTGGCATGGCCACCGAGAGTGGAGGATGTTCACCAGGTTTCATGTATGACGGTTGAGAGAGTACATGTATGACTCGAGTTATGATGTTAGTTGTGATGATCTAGTTGCATCGAGCTTGCCGATGGGTTAGATATTATGTGCATGTGCAAGTTTATGTGTTTTGTTCCCCGAGCGGGAATGTGTTGTGTGATCGGTTAGATCTTGTCTTGGTATTTGTTATGCGGTTCATGTGAGTATGTGTGTAGGTCTTGCAAGGTCTTGACGCGGCTATACGAGTCTGTGGTTGTTATCGAGTAGAGAGTTGGCACGTTTATAATTTTGAGCGGTTACCGAGGTAGTTGGGTGAGAGTGTGGCGTTTAGCAAGTTTCGGGACAAAACTTGTTTTTAGAGGGATTTGATGAAACGCCCGGAATTTTAGTTCCGGTTAATGAGCGGTTTAGGGACCTTCCCGCGGCTCGGCTCAGTCTTTCCGAAGGCACGATGTGCTGAGTGACGGGATTTTATCCCAAATCCCGTTTTGATCCTTTGGTTCCAGCTTTTCGCTTGTGACCCCTCGTTCTCTTAGTTGACCCTTCGTTCCCCACAACTGAGATGACCCTTATGCAGCCTCTCTCTCCTCCCATTTTCACTTTCACAAGACTTTCATTCTCCTTCTCTCTCTTTTGGCTTTGAAGCTGAGCGCTCTTTCGTCGCGAGGATCCACCGGTGTTTTTCCTTCCGACCACTTCTTTTTTTTTATTTTTGATTGATGGGATAAGCCAAGCAAGGATCGTCCAGCCTCGCACCTTGGATATCCTTGGCTCGAGATCTTCTTTCCTCGGAATCTCACTTCAAAAATTGGATCTCCTTTGTCCTCCTAGCCTCTCACCGTAAGGATACCTCGGCCTCTTACCTTGTGGGTTTCGAAACTTTGGTTTCTCACCTTAGTCTCTAGGTTTTTTTTTCTCAAAGTGAAAATACAACTTTTGATTGAAGATTCAACTCTATTTCGTGTTATAAAATGTTGTGGGAGAGGCCTCATATAGGCTGAAAATTCAGCAACAAACTCCCAACATTTAAAGGCTTACAAGCTCAAGAGTTGTGACATTAAACAAAGGACAAACATAGGGATTTTCACCACCAACTTGAAGCAATAAATGGCCTAAAAACCATAAGTGTGGCCGGCCAAATAGAGCTCCAAGGGACCAATATGTGGCTGAAAATTAATCCCCAAAATGTGGTATTAATCTTCTTGAAAGATTGGCTTAAGTACAAGTGAACATTTTATTTCACTTGTATTAATCAATCTTCATTATTCCATAATATCATGCAATATTGGGCATCATATCATGTAATAAAATCAAGCATGACCACATAATATAAACAAAAATAATTTAAAACTAAGCTTCAAGTTTAAGGTGATCCGGAATCCTCAATCGCCTCAAGCATGTTCACCAAGTGATAATCATGGACGTCCCCAAATGCCGGAGCTCCGTAAGGATGGTAGGTCAATGTGGTTTGGCCTAGCAGGCGAATTCTATCTCGAGTGAGAGGTAGTGTTGACCTCGGTGCTGACACATCAGTCTCGTTGCTTAAGTCCGGCAGGCTCACATTATAAGCTTTGGTAGCTCTTCCATGGGGATCCTTCCTCATGTTCCCCTTGTATATGATGTCTAGCAGTGAGGTGTACTGCAAATCCGGATTTGTAAGGGTAAGCCTTTCTCTCCTAGTTCCCTTCTTCATCTTTTTATTCCTTGAGCTTCAATGGTGGAAGCCATGGATCCTTAGTTCTTCCTCTTGTAGTGTTGCATGTGTACAGATCTAGATTAGATCGAAGGTTGTGATGATGTTGGTGTGTGTGGGACATCCATGGTGAAGCAAGGAAGCTATAAGACTTCTACACATGAAGGAACCAACGAAGAGATTGTTCGAGAATCGCCATCTAGAGCCCGATCTCACCCGCGGATGGACAGCGCAGTGGGGGCGGTCACTGCACCTGAGCCGCAGGGGCAACCACTGGCTCAACCAGCTAGTCGTGCGATCTTCTTCTCCTTTTCGTGGTTGTGTTCCCTTCTTCCGTGCCCGCGTCTTTGCCCCAGTAAGTACCCTCCTTTGAACTCGTGTTCATTGCCTATCCTAGAGAGTATATATAATAAAAGCATGCTAGGATTGGACCTAGGATAGTTGTGAATGTCCTGTAGTGGCTTTTGGACCTTTGGCGAGTGTGTGACGTTTTCGGAATGTTCTAAGGTTTGATGAATGTATGCTTTTTAGTTGATTCGTGGGATGAGGGTATCGTTGTCCTTGTGACGCTTGTGATGATTGATATGGTGAGTATATGGTTGTTGAGATTGTGAGCTAGGATTTGTGTATCCTAGCATAATGGCCACCGTTGAAATTGTCGAGACTAGGCATGTTTATCCTAGTATGTGTTATCGGTTATGATCTTGCGAGATCATCGGGTCTAGAAGTGTAAGGACTTCTAGATTATGAGAGTGTTATTGATTTGTTCCTTGTTATGATCAGGCGATGAGTACCTTCCTACGGGAAGCGAGAGCGGTATTGGTCGGTTTAGCTTTGGGACGAGGTAAGTCTCCGGACTTACTTAGCTAGCTTCTTTGTATTAGCATCGATGTGTGATTGGTTGTGTGTGTTGAGATATGTTTGATAATACCGAAACCGGAAATAGGACGACCTTTACATATATTGATATTTGGCCCAAGTGTATGATAACGGGCGGTGACAACTTGCCTAGCTCTTGCATAGAGCTAGGAGGTTCGCTGCCACTAGCCCGTGCGGGTAGACGGTCAGATGCATCAGTATCATTCCTTTCCGGTAAGTAGGGACAGAGGCGGGTTTTGGGGAATCTCGTGTCACAAACCTAAGTTGAATTAGTAAAAGAATGACGTAAATGAAAAAATAATAAACCGGCTTGTGTGTGTTGGAGCATGATGAGTGTTTATGTTGACTTGTGTGTGTGTGTGTGTGCTAATACCATGAATCTAATGCCTTGAATGTTGATAACACGATTTATGACTTAGGTTTAGGTAATCATTTGGATAGATTTGTCACCCATTCATGCATGGTTTAGCACTAGTTCACAACGTTTGCACTCAATTCACGTATTTTGTCGAGATAGACATCTACACGGACTTGTGCATTGCTTTGTAGGTATTTTGGGAGATTTAGGAGCTAAATCGATACGTTTGAGGATCGTTCATCAAGATGACACACCCTCGGACTCATTAGGATGCAAGCTAGAGGCTAATGAGGACTCATGGAACCTTGCCAACACAAGCCATGCACCAAATCGAAGCTTAATGATCAAAGGCAAGGCTGAAGGTCCAAACCACGGTTCACTGGAAGTCCACGGCCGTGGAACCATCCGTGGATTTTGCCAGGTTTTCGTGACAGCTCTGCCACGATCTCTTGGCCACCTCTTGCAAAGTTGTAGTATAAAAGTGGTCCTGCATTGGCTGAGAAGGGATCTTCCATCTATCATCTTTCAATGGGGTATTCTCCCATCACTCTACACACACAACAATACCACAACAAGAAGATTCTCTAAGGAGGGAAGCTACCATTGGAGGAGGAAGAAGAGCTCCATTGGAGAGGAAGGAGAAGAACACACCATTGTTAGACCTTGATAGCTTTTGTAGTTAAGAATTTCGGAATCGATTTCTAGAGTTGTATGAACCATTTAAACCTTCTTTAAGAAGGGTTGTGAGTCATTCTAATTCCATTTTCAGCTTGGTTTTGTTTACTTCACTTGTTCATCTCTTTCTCTTCATTATCTTGCAAATGGAAGCCATGATTTTATGT
The DNA here is from genome assembly GCA_033239125.1 of Fagopyrum homotropicum. Taxonomy (NCBI): domain Eukaryota; kingdom Viridiplantae; phylum Streptophyta; class Magnoliopsida; order Caryophyllales; family Polygonaceae; genus Fagopyrum; species Fagopyrum homotropicum. Next base: position 64,030,622 of record BSWB01000003.1, on the reverse strand, counting down.
TTGATGATTTCGATTGCTATGATGAATGTCGTAGGCTAGATAGATGTGATTCTAGGGTGAGGAAAGAATGGTTATGGCTAGGACTATGATAGGATGGACTTAGAGTAGCCCTTGGATGACTCACTTGCTTGGACGTAGCCTCTGTTGAAGTCCACGGATTGTTCTTGACAAACCACGGCCGTGGACTTGATGGAACAAACCGTGATTCTCCCTGGTTCGATGGATCTAGCTTTAGTTGGTTAGAATGTTGAAATCCTAGAGTTTGTTGAGTTAAATCTACCCTAGGGTGACCTAGTGTTAGAAACTAAGTGTTAGAAGAGACCTACCTGGTGATTCTTACCCTTAGATTCCAAAGATGACAAACCCTAGGTAGTGGTGAGCCTCATAAGCCGCCATTGGACTAAGTGTGCTAGGATAGTTGCCTAGGACTAACCCTTTCGAGACTTACCCGGTAAGGATAGGTTAGATCTCTAGGTGACAATCCGGTTTGTGTAGAATTCCGTCCCTTAGGTTCTTAGAGACTTACCCGGTGATGAGATCTTAGGGATAGACTAGTGGACCATGAGACCTACCCGGTGATTGATCCCAATCTAGAAACACTCACTCCCAACATATCATAGTTAATCCAAGGAATGATTAGATAGCTTGAGTCCTATGCCATAACCGGAACTTCCAATCCCCTAGAATCCGCTTTTCTCTCTTTGATCTATATCTCGTTTTAGCTTGTTTGTTTGCGTCGATTTGTTAGCATAGTTGATTTGTTCATTTGCATGATTTGTGATCCTTGATTGATCACCTAAAAACCCACCAAAAACATTTAGATTTTCATTTCTTTATTCCCTTTCCTTTTTCTTCACCTAGATCTTCACTAAACTTAATCACTAATCCAATCAATCTCACCTTAGTCTTTGTGTTCGACCTCGGAATACTATCCCTACTACAAACTTCCCGTACACTGGGGGTTCGCTAGGAGTTAGGAGAAATATAACGAGTATAAATTTAAAGCTTATTGCGTGCACATCACACGATCTTAGCGTAACAAGTTTTTGGCGCCGTTGCCGGGGATTAGGTCTAGATTGAGTCTATTTTGTGATTTTTTATAGTGTAGATCTTTCTTGTTGCTTTTGATCTCTCTTTGGTTTGTGTCTTTGCTTTTCAGGACATCTCTTACTCTTTAGGTGCATGCGAAGATCTCGTGGCAAGGATTTAGCTCCATTCGATCCCGAACCGGAGAAAACCCTTAGATCTAGATCAAGGAGCATTAAAAAGGGAAAAGAGATGGCCGGAAGAGACCTCCAAGCTGAATTGGATGAGGCTTTAGAGCAAATAAGGCTAAGAGATGAGCTCTTGGAGGAAGAAAGGAGACTTGCCAATGAGAGGCAAGAAGCAACTAGGAGGGAGATTGATGAGATTAGGCAAACCCTTGTAGAAGGAGAGCTTAATCGTCAACAACCTCCACCTCCTCCACCACAACCGCAGCCGGCGGCGAATGTTAGGGTTGTGCCCATTGCAATTGAAGAACCACAAACTTTAGGGAGACGTATGGATCCGGCACAAAGAGCACACCGTCCGGGTGTGAACTTAGGAGATCCCGCAACCCACAACTACGAGCTCCGCCCTCAAGTTCTACAAATGATCCGACATAATCAATTTGAAGGGATGGAAGGAGAGTCTCCTCATCAACACTTGATGAACTATGAGATTTTGATGGAGACTCTTAGACCGCCAAGATTGGAGAGCAACAACCATAAGCTTAGGGCTTTTTCCTTCTCACTTAAGGATAAAGCCTTGGCTTGGTATCAATCTATTCCACAAGGGCGAGTGAGTACTTGGGAGGAGATGACAACCGAGTTTTTGACTAAGTTCTTCCCACCTTCCAAGACTACCGAGTTAAGAGGGAAGATAAATGCCTTCGTGATGAAGGATAGAGAGAGTTTATTCAAGTCTTGGGAGAGATTCAAAGATCTTCTCCTAGATTGTCCACACCATGGCATACCGAAAATTGAGCTATTGGAGATCTACTTCAAGGGACTTGATGAAGATAGCCAATTCAAGCTTCAATCTCTTTCCGGTGGGACTTTCATGGAGAAGCATGTGGATGATGCTTGGGAGTTTGTAGAGAAACAAGCTCTAGTGATTGAGAAATAATCCCATAGGAAGAGTGAAGGAAGAAAGGCGGGAGCATATGAGGTGAGTGAGGTCACCATGAGCAATTTCAAGCTTGACGCCATCAACAGCGAGCTAAAGTCCTTGAGGGAGTTGTGTGCTACAACTTTGAAGAACCAAGCAATTCCTCAAGTGCTTCCACAAGCTAACTTATCTTCCAAGGAGGAGGATGTGAATTAGATGGGAAGGGGCAATTACAACAACTACCAAGGTCCAAGGAACTTCAACAACAACCAACAATTCAACAATTACCGGCCCAACCATAACCATCCCGGGTTTTCCTATTCTAACCCGTATGGAGCCCTAAACCCTCCCGCTTCCACAAGCACAACTCCACCACCAAAAGCTTCACAAGAATCCACCCGGATTTACTCAACCTCCAAAGGATAGAACCCAAATGATGTTTGAGCAATTGCTTGGAAGGTTGAGTGGTCTTGAGAGCACCGTGATTTCCATTTCCAAGGCTCAAAAAGTGTTGGAAGCACAAGTGTTCCAAAAAGCGGGTGAAGCCCATAGGGATCCGGGAAAGCTTCCCGGAAGGACCGAAGACAACCCTAGAGGCCAAGTATTGGCCATTACAACGAGGAGCGGGTTGAGTATGAAGGATCCTTTGCCCAAGGAGAATGCTAAGGGAAAGCAAGTGGTGATAGAGGAAGAGACTTTGCAAGAAGATGGAGGCAAGAGCAAGGATGTTGAGCCAACATATGTGGCACCGCCTCCATACAAGCCACCACTACCGTTCCCACAATTGCGACCAAGAGCTCGCTTGGACAACCACTTTGGTAAATTCCTTGAACTAATGTCCAAGTTGCATATTAATGGTCCGTTCATGGATGCTATCTTAGGAATGCCGGCATATGGCAAGTTCTTGAAGGAGATACTCTCCAACAAAAGGAAGTTGGAGGAGTATGGGGAGATAAGAATGACGAAGAGGTCCTCGGAATTGATCCAAACAATGAAGGAGGAGATGCCTCCTAAGCTAAGAGATCTGGGTTCTTTTTGTGTCCCAATTGGAGTGGGAGATGTGAAGTATGAAGCCCTTTGTGATCTTGGGGCAAGTGTAAGCATCATACCGCTTGCACTTTGCAACAAGGTTGGGTTAGGAGAGCCTAAACCGGTCAAGATGACTCTCTACATGGCGGACCGCTCTATTACTCACCCGGTTGGGATCTTAGAAGACATTCCGGTGCAACTAGGGAATTTCTATGTGTCCATAGACTTCGTTGTTTTGGACATCCCGGCGGACTATCCCGTTCCCATCATCTTAGGAAGACCTTTCCTAGCCACTTCCGGATGCCTAGTGGATTGCAAGAATGGAGTTCTCTCCTTCAACATTGGAGAAGAGAATATCAAGTTTAAGTTGTCCACAATGATGAAAGGACCAACCCTTGATGAGGATGTCTTCAACATAGTCGAGAAAGAGGAATCTAGAGAAGTTGTGAGCTCGATCTTGATAAAGGATCCCTTGGAGAAGGTTCTTACCTTAAGTATGATGGAGGAAGGTGTTGAGGAGGCTTGCAATGAAGAAATCAAGGCCTTGGAAGCACTAGAAAAGGAGGCAAGAGTTGGATTTGAGGTTCACGAAGACATGCTGAACAGCTGCAAGTTCCACGGGCATGGAAGTGATTCCACGGCCGTAGAACTCTCTGTAAAGCCTCAACAAACAAGCCAGGCAAGGTCCACGGCCGTGGAAGTGGAGCCAACCGTGGTTCCAACCGTGGTTCCCCCAGAATCAGACCTCATTGATGATCAAGCCTCAAGGTGCCTTGAAGGGTCTACATTTGCTTTGGATTCATCTCATCCAACGTTATTTGGATCGTCTCCACTCGACAAAGGTCCTCCTAAACTTGAACTTAAACCCCTCCCCTCTCATTTGAAGTATGCTTTTCTTGGTGATAACTCAACATATCCGGTGATTGTCAATGCATGCTTGAGTGATGATGAACTTGCTAAGTTATTGCATGAATTAAGATTGCATAGGAAAGCCATTGGCTATACTATTGATGATTTGGTTGGCATAAAACCTTCTTTTTGCATGCATAAGATATTGATGGAAGATAATCATAAACCCTCTATTGAACATCAAAGGAGATTGAATCCCATAATGAAAGAGGTAGTCAAAAAGGAAATCATTAAGTTGCTAGATGCGGGGATAATCTACCCTATCTCGGATAGTAAGTGGGTTAGTCCCGTTCATGTAGTTCCTAAGAAGGGTGGGATGACCGTAGTGACTAATGAGAACAATGAACTAATCCCGACTAGGACGGTTACGGGATGGAGGATGTGCATTGACTATAGAAAGGTTAACATGGCCTCTAGGAAAGATCACTTCCCCCTTCCTTTCATTGACCAAATGCTAGAGAGGTTAGCTCAACATTCTCACTTTTGCTATTTAGATGGCTATAGTGGATTCTTCCAAATCCCTATCCACCCCGATGACCAAGAGAAAACAACATTTACATGTCCATGGGGTACTTTTGCATATAGGAGAATGCCATTTGGGTGGTGTAATGCACCCGCCACCTTCCAAAGGTGTATGATGACTATCTTTTCGGAATACATTGAAAATATCATGGAAGTGTTCATGGATGATTTCTCTGTTTATGGTTCTTCCTTTGATAATTGCTTGGCTAACTTGTCATTAGTATTGCAAAGATGTGAGGAGACAAATCTTGTCTTGAATTGGGAAAAATGCCACTTCATGGTAAGTGAAGGCATTGTGTTAGGACACTTGGTGTCTAACCGTGGCATTGAGGTTGATAGGGCCAAGATTGAAACGATAGAGAAGTTGCCACCACCTACCTCGGTGAATGGGGTAAGGAGTTTCTTAGGGCATGCCGGTTTTTACCGGAGGTTTATTCAAGACTTCTCTAAAATTTCTAAGCCTCTCACTAACCTACTAATGAAGGATGTTGAATTTGTTTTCTCCAAAGATTGCCTTGAGGCTTTTTGTAGGTTGAAGAACGCCTTGATCTCCGCACCTATCATGCAACCTCCGGATTGGAGCCTACCATTTGAGATCATGTGTGATGCGAGCGATGTAGCCGTTGGGGCTGTGTTGGGGCAAAGGAAAGATGGGCGCACTCATGCCATTTATTATGCTAGCAAGACGCTAGATGATGCCCAACTCAATTATGCTACCACCGAGAAGGAGTTGCTAGCGGTTGTGTATGCATTTGAGAAGTTCCGCTCATATCTTGTTGGAGCGAAGGTCATAGTTTATACGGATCATGCTGCGATCCGTTATCTACTTACCAAGAAGGAACCTTCTACTTCAAGAGTTTGATTCGGAAATCCGGGACAAGAAGGGATCCGAGAACTCCGTGGCGGATCACCTTAGTAGACTCCCACCATTGGAGCTTGAAAGAGATGACATCCCGATTGATGATTCATTCCGGGATGAGCAATTGCAAATGGTGGAAGAATGCTTGTTCCAAGTATCTAGATGAAGCGAGCCATGGTTTGCCGATATTGTGAACTATCTAGTGTGTGAGGAAGTGCCTCCTGGATTGACATATGCCCAAAGAAAGAAGTTCTTCAAAGATGTAAGGCACTACTATTGGAGTGAACCACTTTTGTTCAAAAGAGGGCCGGATGGAATGTTTAGAAGATGCATACCGGAGGATGAGGTGGAGAGTGTGATCCGCCATTGTCACTCCTTACCATGTGGAGGCCATGCTAGCTCACACAAGACATGTGCTAAAGTGTTGCAATCGGGCTTCTTTTGGCCAAGTTTGTTCAAGGATGTGCAAAGCTTTGTGGTAGCTTGTGATGCTGGACGGGCAACATCTTAAGAAGGAATGAGATGCCCTTGAACAACATACAAGAAGTGGAAATATTTGATGTGTGGGGTGTGGACTTTATGGGAACATTCCCTTCTTCATGTGGCAACCTATACATCCTATTAGCGGTTGACTATGTTTCGAGATGGGTGGAGGCAATCGCCTCCCCTACAAATGACGCCAAGGTTGTGGTGCGGTTCTTCAACCGAGTGATCTTCCCTAGGTTTGGAACACCAAGGGTGATCATAAGTGATGGAGGGAAGCACTTCACCAATAGGAACTTTGGGGCGCTTTTGGCTAAGTATGGGGTGACTCATAAGGTGGCAACACCTTACCATCCCCAAACTAGTGGCCAAGTGGAGATCTCCAACCGGGAGATAAAGGGAATTCATGAGAAGACGGTCTCTAGGACAAGAAAGGATTGGGCTATGAAGCTCGATGATGCCTTGTGGGCATATAGGACCGCTTTCAAGACACCAATTGGCACCACTCCTTACAAGTTGGTCTATGGCAAGTCTTGCCACCTTCCGGTAGAGATGGAGCATAGAGCTTATTGGGCCATTAAGTGGCTAAATTTTGACCTCAAGGAGGCGGGAGAGAAGAGGTTGCTTGACATAAACGCTCTTGAAGAGATCCGGTTGGATGCTTATGAGAATGCCCGGATCTACAAGGAGAGGACCAAACGGTGGCATGACAAGCACCTCATCCTGAAGGAGTTGAGTGAAGGCGACCTTGTCCTTCTCTTCAACTCAAGGCTGCGGCTTTTCCCCGGAAAGCTAAAATCGAGATGGACCGGGCCATATGTGGTGAAGAAGATCTTTCCCCATGGAGCTATTGAGATAGGAGGGGAGCATTGTGGAAACTTTAAGGTGAATGGGCACCGGTTGAAGAAGTATATCCCGGGAGCTCCGGTGGATACGATTGCCACACTTCACCTCGAATGAGATGCCCCCGAGATTGGTCAAGCTAATGACCTTAAAAGAGCGCTTGGTGGGAGGCAACCCATTGGTAACGTTTTCCTTTTCTCGTTTTGTTTTTGTTTTAGATTTTTCTGTTTTTGTGTGTGCTTTGTGTGTGTTAGAATCTTGGTAGCATTGGAAGCCTTGCTTGGCAAGTGATTGATGATGATGAACCCCTCATCAATTATGGGTGGAGCGGACGCGGAACTTGGACGGCTAGCGGTGCCTAGCGCGGGTCCCGACGCTTTGACGAAGACTTGGAGCTCTCTACCATGGTTGAAAGGATCATCCGACATCAATTCCACTTGAGAATCCCAAATACCATAGCAAACCATTTTTACATTGTGAGAACCTTCTTTCACTCTTCTTTACTTCATTTACACATTGGGGACAATGTGTTTCTAAGTATGGGGTTGGGTTTGCATGATCCTTTGCATGATGAGCATCTAGGGTAGTTTAATATTTGCACATGTCTTGCATTGTATATATTCATTTCGAAAATCCCATAAAAATCAGAAAATTAAAAAAAAATTTTGTGCTTTCTAGGCTTGGATATGACCCTAATGATGAATCTTGTCTTGTGGATTGGCTATGGATGGCCTTATGTGTTAAATTGATGAATGCATTTGTGGACTTGAAGTACTTCTCTTGAATTCTATGAATGATTGTGATCATGATGTTTGCCTAGAATGGATTGAGTATTGAAAGTCGAAATTACATCCTAGTTCTTGCACACCATCTAGGAATGAATGAGGCAATTCATCTTCCTATAATTCTCATCTTGATCATGATTGTTTGAGCACCTCAATTGATATAAATTTGACCTCTTTTGACCCATACGGGAATAGGAGCATGTTAGTGTGTTGATGTGTGTGAAAAGCAAGTGTGGGGTGAAGATGTTGATGAAAGAATGTCATGAATAAAATGCTGAATTTGTTGTGAAAGTGTAGACAAAAACATAGGTTTGGGGACGTTGGTTTAAATGACAAGTAACTCGGTACACTTCACATAATCGGGTGTTGGTGCCTTGCCAAAGTCAAATAAACCGATAGTCCTAACGAGCTTTGGTATGTGTGCTCGGTGTGGATGCACCTCGAAAAATAGAAAAAGCCCGAGGATGGCTAATCACCAAGGTTTCGGCTTTTGTACACCAATGCCATCGTCTCAAAAGTAAGTCAAAGAAAAAGAAAAGAAAGAAAAGATAGAGAAAATATACACTTGAGGGAAGTCGATCGAGGACAAGATTGTGGAGTTAGTTCCATTCCCGGATTAGCATCACATAGCCTAGAAAAATCCCCACCTAATCACAACGTTTCTTGGCCTTTTATTTCACAAGACCTTATGACCTATTTGCATGTTTGTAAGACTTAGTAATCTAGATTAGATATGCTCTTGATCATCTTGACTTCGTCATCTTTACATTTCATGCATGCTTTTGAGTTAAGTACAATTGTCTTTCCATGCCTTCATTTATTTGATACATAATTGCTTGTCCGTTGCCATAAAACATGACTATGAAGGTGATCCAATAGTAGAAGCACAAACCCAAAAAGATTTTGCCATTTTTTCTGCATACATAAATCATGTTATCTCGTAGTATATAGTTGAGAATTTGCTCAGGGACGAGCAAACCTTAAGTATGGGGTATTTTTGATAACACGATTTATGACTTAGTTTTAGGTAATCATTTAGATAGATTTGTAACCCATTCATGCATGGTTTAGCACTAGTTCACAACGTTTGCACTCAATTCACGTATTTTGTCGAGATAGATGCCTACACGGACTTGTGCATTGCTTTATAGGTATTTTGGGAGATTTAGGAGCTAAATCGATACGTTTGAGGATCATTCATCAAGATGACACACCCTCGGACTCATTAGGATGCAAGCTAGAGGCTAATGAGGACTCATGGAACCTTGCCAACACAAGCCATGCACCAAATCGAAGCTTAATGATCAAAGGCAAGGCTGAAGGTCCAAACCACGGTTCACTGGAAGTCCACGGCCGTGGAACCATCCGTGGATTTGCCAGGTTTTCGTGACAGCTGTGCCACGATCTCTTGGCCAGCTCTTGCAAAGTTGTAGTATAAAAGTGGTCCTGCATTGGCTGAGAAGGGATCTTCCATCTATCATCTTTCAATGGGGTATTCTCCCATCACTCTACACACACAACAATACCACAACAAGAAGATTCTCTAAGGAGGGAAGCTACCACTGGAGGAGGAAGAAGAGCTCCATTGGAGAGGAACCAGAAGAACACACCATTGTTAGACCTTGATAGCTTTTGTAGTGAAGAATTTCGGAATCGATTTCTAGAGTTGTATGAACCATTTAAACCTTCTTTAAGAAGGGTTGTGAGTCATTCTAATTCCATTTTCAGCTTGGTTTTGTTTACTTCACTTGTTCATCTCTTTCTCTTCATTATCTTGCAAATGGAAGCCATGATTTTATGTTTGATGATTTCGATTGCTATGATGAATGTCGTAGGCTAGATAGATGTGATTCTAGGGTGAAGAAAGAATGGTTATGGCTAGGACTATGATAGGATGGACTTAGAGTATCCCTTGGATGACTCACTTGCTTGGACGTAGCCTCTATTGAAGTCCACGGATTGTTCTTGACAAACCACGGCCGTGGACTTGATGGAACAAACCGTGATTCTCCCTGGTTCGATGCATCTAGCTTTAGTTGGTTAGAATGTTGAAATCCTAGAGTTTGTTGAGTTAAATCTACCCTAGGGTGACCTAGTGTTAGTAACTAAGTGTTAGAAGAGACCTACCCGGTGATTCTTACCCTTAGATTCCAAAGATGACAAACCCTAGGTAGTGGTGAGCCTCATAAGCCGCCATTGGACTAAGTGTGCTAGGATAGTTGTCTAGGACTAACCCTTTCGAGACTTACCCGGTAAGGATAGGTTAGATCTCTAGGTGACAATCCGGTTTGTGTAGAATTCCGTCCCTTAGGTTCTTAGAGACTTACCCGGTGATGAGATCTTAGGGATGGACTAGTGGACCATGAGACCTACCCGGTGATTGATCCCAATCTAGAAATACTCACTCCCAACATATCATAGTTAATCCAAGGAATGATTAGATAGCTTGAGTCCTATGCCATAACCGGAACTTCCAATCCCCTAGAATCCGCTTTTCTCTCTTTGATCTATATCTCGTTTTAGCTTGTTTGTTTGCGTCAATTTGTTAGCATAGTTGATTTGTTCATTTGCATGATTTGTGATCCTTGATTGATCACCTAAAAACCCACCAAAAACATTTAGATTTTCATTTCTTTTTTCCCTTTCCTTTTTCTTCACCTAGATCTTCACTAAACTTAATCACTAATCCAATCAATCTCACCGTAGTCTTTGTGTTCGACCTCGGAATACTATCCCTACTGCAAACGTCCCGTACACTGCGGGTTCGCTAGGAGTTAGGAGAAATATAACGAGTATAAATTTAAAGCTTATTGCGTGCACATCACACGATCTTAGCGTAACAAATGTTAGCTAATGGTTTTATACCGATGTTGTAGTTGTCTTGTAGGTCAGGAATGCGGCCGAGATATCCGAAAGAGTGGGCAGCCGGGATTCCGTACATTTTAGGATGGGTTTGGTTGGAGTATTTTGTTTATTTTTTCCGGCGATCATATCATTTCATTAAAATGTATTTCAGTTTTGCCTTATTTGTGTCTTATTGTAGGATCCAGTAAAATTGTTGTCAGGCTAAGGGTCGGGACCCATTTTGAGGTCTCCGTCCGTAGTCTCACGGATTCGGGGGTTAAACAAGTGACATTTATCAACCATAGAGGTCTTCTCCTTATTGAGACACTCGTAATAGAAACTAGGTATGCACACATTGTCAAATTTAATGAAGAAATCTCCAAACAAGTTTAACTTATTTCTAGAATCCTCGAACACTCAATGCTTAATAAAATCACCCAAATCAGCATGTGCAATAGATCTACACTTAATATGCTCAAATCCTAGCACAATATAGTCAAAGATGGTGACTAACACAAACTTCCTCAAATAGCCAATGATCAAAGCAGTATCACTAAGAAATACATAATGTAACTAATCTCTAAACATCCTATACAAGAAACTAAAATTATCATCACACTTAGGAAAGTTTAGGAATGTTATGTAAAAGCCTTAGTCTTTAGGAGCTGAGTTGTGTTGAGTTTGGGTTGAGCAGACCCTGTGGGCTTTGTGAGCCTCCACTGCGCCTCAGGAGGGCCGCCCCTGCGCCTTGTCTGGTCCGCCCCTGTGGGTTTGTGTTGCTGCAGCCACTTTTGTTGACCTCTTGACCCGTATTTTACTCTTTCCTTCCTCTGTAAGTGTCTTCTCTCTCCTTCCTAATGAAGGTTACCTCATTTGCAACTCCATCTCCTTCCTCACGTTCATCTTCCTTTGGATCTCTTCTAGATCTGTGTTTGAGTTTGTCTGAGTTTGAGAGCTTATGCGCTTGGGTTGTTGTGGCTGATGCTTATTGATGCTGTTGTGCTTGTGATTGGGCCAGCCTTGAGATGTTGGTGAGGTTCTTTCATCTGCATAGGTTCAGCTTGGTAAGTTCATCCTCCATATTTTCCTATCTTTCTTCTTTCGTTCTTCTTCCTTTCTTCTTTTCTTCTTTCCTTTCTTTCTAGCTTAGGTTCCACAAGTTGGATCTTGTGGCAGCCTTGATTGGCTTCATTTGATGTATATATGTAGGTATATGTAAGTGTATGGCTGCTGGATGAAGAAGGAGGGAAGAAGATTGAGTGAAGAAGCAAAGGACAGCCGGAAGTGCACCTTCTGCACACCAGCCGCCCCTGCGCCACCTTGGACCGCCCCAGCGCCGGCTGACAGCCGCCCCTGCGCCACCTCCTAGCCGCCCGCCCATGTGGCCACCTGCACCAGCCTTGCCTTGCTCTTGGTTCTGCAAGTGTGTCTTGCTTCTAGGATTGCCTATGGATGGCATTGCCTCTCCTAGTATGAGAGTGTAGTACCATGCTAGGTATAGATGAGAGTGCTCGGATGATGTATGATCAGGGTATGCTTTGTACAGCTTTTGAGGATTACTAGGTTGTGAGGTTTAAGTTGAGGATGATCCTATGGGTCCCTTGGGTCTAGATGTGACCCCTTTGATTGATAGGAGATTGATATATCTTTATGCCTTGTTATTGGGTAGTGCGCCTTTCAGGATTGGAGGTTGATTGTGGTTGAGTGTTGAATGAGGTTGAGGTAAATCCGTAGGACTTACTTAGCTACCATCCTTATATTGGGTGTTTGCATGAGTAGTGTGTGTATTATATGCTTGTTATGATAGCATGTAATGTCGAGTATTACCAACCTATGTTTTATTTATAGCCCCGTATGCGTGGTTGTGATAACCTTTCCCTTTCATCCCGCCGTGGAGTCTAGCAGGTTCTTTGACGTCAAGCCACCTAGTATACAGGAAGGGCGCAATCCACTCCCATAGAGTACACGGCTTGTGTGACCGACACTACTTCCAGATGGCTAGCAGGCCTATAGGCGAGGATGATACGTTCCTCGTGTCACATAGTTTCATCTATCTATATATATGATTTGAGTGAATGGCAATTATATAAAGATAATAAATGGGTAAATGTGTGATAGCATGCTAATGTGTTTATGTTTCATGATTGTGCTTGTGCTTATGCATTACCTTATATATGTATGGTTAACTAATGGTTTTATACCATGTTGTAGATGCCTTGCAGGATAGGTGGGCTGTTGAGTGATCTGGCAGGGTGGCAGGCCGAGAATCTCTCGTACCAAGGATGGTTATGGCTTTTGGGGTTGTTATGTTTCCCTCCTGCGTGAGGATGATGTTTTGTTTACCTCTTGTGTGAGGATGTGATTTTATACTCGGCTATGATCTTGTTTACCCCTTTTTGGTTGTACAGTTTATACAACTCTATGTATTTGTTTTATATCTGTCAGTGCCATTTTTTAAGGTCTTGTAAACTTGTTGTTAGGCTAGGGTCAGGATCCACTGTGAGATCCTAGCCCAATGTGGCACCCCGAGTCCCGCGGATTTGGGGTGTTACAGAGTTGGTATCAGAGCCTTAGGTTGACAACAATGACACTTGCTACCTGCAATGAGGTCTGAAGGATAAAATTAAACAGAACCCGAAAGGGGTCTGACGTTTTCAAAAGATTTTGGTTTTAAAAGTTGTTGTTCTTGGATAGAATGTACGAGAAGTTGTCACCTCTGCCGTGGATCTCAACAGTATAGATATGTATATATATGTATTATGGATTGTATGTGTATGTGTTATATATATATATAGCCTTATAAGTTAGGTGTGTATACCCGTCAGATGGCTCAGACTAGAGTAACATATATAGAAGGACGGGGTAGAGGTAGATCACCTCTTCCTCCAGTAGTGATAGGTCAGGGACCAATTTCTGTTGTTGTTTCGCTTATAGAAGAGAACGATTCTGAGGAGAATAATTACATCTCGATGAGTGGACCCGATTTTCGAGAATAGATACGCCAAGTACAAGATGCTGCAAGAGCAGGTAGACCTACACCAGGTTTACCAACATCGGTGGGACCTACTGAAGCTTTTGGATCAAAGAAGGAACAACAAACTTAACTAGTAAGTGATGAAACAGATCCTTCATGTGGTAGATAGAGTCTGGTATATGGACGTTCGAGTGGTCCCTTGTCCATATGGACTTCTGGGATGAGATCTTGTTTCAACTGTGGGGAGACTGGACACCTACGACCGAAGTGTAAGAGACCTTTAGTGACGTGTTTTATTTGTGGTAAGATCGGACATCGATCCATTTTCTGTCGACGAAACAAGATGCCACATTAGCAAGTTTCTTCCCATGCTAAGGTTACTAAAGGTGAACGAAGAAGATCGAGTTGCCCTTTAACTAAACCAGTTGCGAAGAAGGGACGACCGTGTTTCAACTGTGGTGATTCAGGCCATTTGCGATCTAAGTGTCCCTTATCCATGATAAATTGCTTCACATGTGGTGAACTAGGCCATTTGGCTCCCTTTTATCAGCAAGGCAGTATTCCTTCTTAGTTGGACTCTCCTCTTTCCGGTGTAGATGGAGTAGAGGCAAAGATCATGAAGATGACATCAGTGATACCTGAAGAGCATAGACTAAAGTTATGAGGGGTGAGGTGTAGTGGAGTTGTTAACGTTAGTTGTTTTATGGTACCATTCTTAGTAATGGTTTACCTTTTTTAGTTCTTTTGCTACTGGTGTTATGCCCTCTTTTTTATGTATATGTTGAACGTGCGTTTAGATGTGATATGGGGAGTACCCTTTACTTAGGGTTACTTAGTTATTTTGGGGTCAGAGGTACCCGCGAGATGTGTGTTTAGCCCAGTTATATCGGGACTTGTGATTTCCTCTTGTAGACTTCTTTGTTATGTCTATCAACGTGAGAAAGTAGTGGATCGAGTAGATCGCTATAAGTATAGTTTGAACTATGATAGATGGACCATATTGACCACTATTATGATGGATTAGATTGTGACCTTTCTTGTGATAGAGATCTTGAAAGATGTGTACCGTTATTAGCAACGAGGCTGATTGCGTGAGCCTATGAGGCCTTCTGATGTATCTAATGAGGAATACGAGAGTCTTGGTAATACGAGGATTTGTGAGTATGTTTGATATACCATCTAGTCTATGGTATGGAAGAGCGTGGATTCCGGCCTCAAGTTAGAGCTGGAGCATCTGAATGATTTTGAATATATCCATGTTTTCGTATGGAAGAAGGAATGTTGTGGTTGTGCGCGAATTTTCGAGAGTAGTAAGATGATTATTAAGAACGAGTGTTCCTTACCCAACAAGGATGAATTGATATATTTGTTGCAAGGAACTTCTGAGTTTTCCAAATAAGAGTAAAGACTTGGATATCACCGGATGAAAATGAGCGAATAAGATGTGCCCAAAACGGATTTTGGACTCGGTATGGCCACTACAAGTTGTAGTGATGTCATTCGGGCTCACAAAAACGCCGCCACATATATGGTGAGGAACAAAGTTTTATTGACTTAATGGATCCGTTGTTGTGAGTTTTTATAGATGACATCCTAGTTTAGTATCAAAGTTGAGAGGGACACGCAAAACATTAGAGAATATTTTATGAGTCTTGTAAGACTAAGAGTTGTATGTTAAGTACGAGTTTGAATATGTGACCTGAACTTTTGAGATCGTGTGACCTGTTGAAGGAATCTAGATTGATTCAAGAAGGATTATAATTGTTGTAGTTGGAACAGTACCGACAAATGTCGATGAAGTTTGTAACTTTCTGAAGTAGCCTTTTTGGAATAACCAGATATTATTGTTGTCTGTGGAGGAGTTTATATGATAGCCAAATCATGTATCAGTCTGTTGAGAAGACTATTTGATTTGTATAGTCCGAGCCGTGTTCTTATCGATTGAGGAGCGGAAGGAAGATGGACTTCTACTCCTATGTTAGCACAACCATAGGGCACTGGTGGTTTCGTGTAGTATGATGATGTTTCAATATTGGCTAAGATGTGTGTTGATGTAGAGGGGCAAAGTTATTGCATATGCGTCTCGACAATTGAAGACTTATGAGGAGAACTACCCGACTCATGATCTGGAGTTAGCAGCGGTAGTTCATACTTTGAAGATCTGGAGACATTACCTGTATGGTGCCACATGTCCGATCTTCACAGACCATACGAGTCTAAAGTACATTTTTATGCAACGGGAGTTGAATAACTGCCAACATCGATGACTCGAGTTGAGCAAGGACTTTGACCTTGAGATTCTATATCATCCAGGGAAGGCGAACGTTATTTGCGACGCCCTGAGCAGGAAGACGCCTCGAGAGAAGGCGATTTCCAAATTGATAGTTCAGCCTCAACTTCAGGGGGATCTAGCTTGGCTATAGATAGACATCCATTTCCTGATGAGAATGTTCAGTTGTACACCTTAGAGGTTCTACCTGGTTTGTTGGATGAGATCCAACAAAAGCAGGGGACCTGCCCAACCTTGATGAGGATTAGAGAGAGGATATCTCGTGGTGAGGCACCACAATTCTCCAAAGGAGTAGATGGAGTGATGAGATACCATGACCACGTCTGTGTACCTGTTGATGCAGAGTTGAGACAGAGGATTTTACAAGAGGCTCATTGTACACCTTACACAGTACATCCAGGTACGAGTAAGATGTACCATGATAAGAGATGATCATATTGGTGAGGAGGGCTGAAGCCCGATATGGCCAGATTTGTGGCATAGTGTGCGACCTATCAGCAGGTCAAGATAGAGCATTGCAGACCTGGAGGTGAGCTCCTTCCACTGCCAGTGCCGCAGTGGAACTAGGAGGACGTCTCCATGGACTTTGTGACCGGATTGAGGCCTAGTAGGAGTTTTGATGCTATTTGGGTTATTGTGGACCGATTAACGAAGACGGCACGTTTCATTCCTATCAAACAAACGTGGCCAGTGAGCAGATTGGCTGAGGAGTACACTAGACAGATAGTGAGACTTCATGGTGTACCAAGGAAGATCGTCTTTGATCGAGATGGACGGTTTACCTCGAGGTTATGGCAGCAATTCAGACTACTTTGGGGACGAGTCTACACTTCACGACTGCGTTTCACCCCCAGACACATAGTCAGTCAGAGAGGACCGTTCAAACCCTGGAGGATATGTTGGAGCTTGTGTGTTGGATTGGGGAAAGGGATGGTCTGATTATCTCCCACTAGTTGAGTTGTCATACAACAACAGCTGGCATGCATCTATTAGATGGCTCCTTATGAGGCCTTGTATGGACGTATGTGTCGTACACCATTATGCTGGGATGAGCCTAGCAGTATCAGTGGGATAGCGCTAGAGCAGATTCAGGATGATATGGCTCGAGTAGCGCTGATTAGAGAGAGGATGTTGGCTGCACAGAGTCGCCAGAAGTGATATGCAGACAGGAGGCGTCGACCTCTGGAGTTCAGAGTGGGAGTGATAGCATGAAATATGACGATATTTTAGGCACATGTTTTGGTTGTTTTTCCCCTTCTTTTGTGTATATGGATATGAGTTTGAAGCATTTATGAGCACATTCACCTATTATGTTGGTATAGAGATCTACACAAGCTTTGTTGTGATTTTAGGTGAATAAAGGCTTGGATTGGAGCATAAATGGAGTATGTAGGAGTGATTGATCATGCTAGACAACATGAGGATGCATTGGAATAGCTAAGGAAGGAGTATGAGTGGAAAGCTTTTGGAAACAAGAGATTTCATGCACGTTTTAAGCATTCCACGGTCAAGTACAATGAACCACGGCCGTGGTTTTGGGAATTAAATTAATTAAGACTGTGGGAATGTATGTCGAGAGAAAGGAAAGCACTCCACGGTGTCTTCCACGGGCGTGGAATTATATTCTTGGCCTTGATTCTTCTAATGGTTGCCACGTGTCATATTTGTCACGTCAGCAGCGGCGATGGGCTTTTCGTAACCCTATTTTCTACTATAAGAAGGTTGAAGAAAGAGGGAAAAAACACACCACGCTAGAGAGAAGTTGAGATCATTGCGAAAGATCTTATTGCGAGAAGATTTTGGAAGGAAGATTTGGACAAGTACGCACTTGAGATTGCGTAGTTGGAAGATCTTAGGGTTTCACTTTGAAGGCGGATTGACATCCCATTCTTCTTTATTCTTTAAGATTGTGAGAAATTTCTTACTCTATTCTATATACATTGAACACAAGTACGGATTTTGAGTTTGATTGAGATTGATTTTGTGTTTGCTATTGAGTTTCCAAGGTTCTATCTTTTCCTTCTTTCATATTATGATTATTGATTTGATGACTATGATTGTTGGCTAAAACCCTTAAGCGATTCTAAGGTGAAGGGTTGATAGTCGTGGCATAGATGATGATAGTTTGAACCAAAACAGATTGGACCCTGAGAGATGCGAGAAACCTCGTCGTCGAGATGGCATGTTCTTGAGTTCCACGGCCGTGGTTCTTCAAGATC
Organism: Fagopyrum homotropicum; assembly: GCA_033239125.1. Lineage (NCBI taxonomy): Eukaryota > Viridiplantae > Streptophyta > Magnoliopsida > Caryophyllales > Polygonaceae > Fagopyrum > Fagopyrum homotropicum. The sequence goes on along the minus strand of BSWB01000003.1, from coordinate 64,012,735 downwards.
TAACCGTGTTTTTCCTCTGGCGTGCGTGTTTTTCTTTTGTTTTGATCCAAAGTTAAAGATAGGCCCTAACCTAGCCTTGGCTTACCTTTTCTATGTAGTAGTGAGACTCAACATCCTCTACTTTGGTTTCGAGTGTCACAACCTTAACCTTTTTGGCTTATCTTTGATTTCCTTGGGTTTGGACATGGGTATTTGAGAGTTTAATCTTGTCCTTAGAACCTTTATAACGAGACTCAACATCCTTTATTTAGAGCCTTTGAGTGAAACTTATGGGTTTGGAACTTCATCGTACAATACCCTACCTTAGATCTATACCTTTGCAATCCTAACTCTGTCCTTATATCTTTAGAGCATCTTGAATCGATTGCCACAATTGGATGCCTGAATCTTTAGAATCGTTATTTTCCCAATTATCTTTACAAAAGCTTATTTACTTGCTTGACGCTTTTAGGAACTGAATTTGATCCCCCAAATCTCTGAGTTCGATACTCTGAAATTCTTGCTTTACTATACCGATCCGTACACTGCGGGTTCGTTTTGGTTGATTTCAGTTTTTATAAATTTAAGACTTAGTGACGCACACTTTCGAGCGAACAGGGAGCTCATGTCTGGCTGAGGATATCTCCGGTCAAGGCGTCAGACGTTTTGGCATAAAGGGGAAGCTGAGTGCCCGATATGTCGGTCCTTTTGAGATACTGGATAGAGTTGGGAGTGCAACCTACTAGTTAGCATTGCCTCCGAGGTTAGAGGGTGTTCACCTTGTGTTCCATGTGTCTCAGCTGAGGGAGTATATACCAGATCCGAGGCACATTGTGAGTTACGATGATTTAGTGGTTGAGTTGGACCACACCTTTGCTGAGCATCCTATTGCACTACTAGAGCGAGGTGTGAGACGCCTACATTCGAAGGACTTTCCCATGTTGAGGATACAGTGGTCGAGACAAGGACCTGAGGAGGCTACATGGGAGATTGAGGATAGTATACAAAGGAACTATCCAGAGTTTCATGTTGAGATAGATGCACCTATGGTCGATGAGTAGATCTTAGTTCCATCTTGGTGAGTATGTGATTATGTGTTGATGTGCTTACATGCCTTGATGTGTTTATTCCATGCTAGCTATGATGTGATTTATGATCTTATTAGATCTTGATGGCTAGCGTGATGTATGATTATAGCTAGAGATGGTTCTTTTTTCCATGCTATCTGAGTGCAATTAGGATTCAGCTGGAGATGGTTATTTCCTCCATGCTACCTTGATGGACATAGTTTCATTGGAGATGTTATTCCTCCATGCGTTGTGTATGAGTATGATCTGGATAGAGATATGTTTCCTCTATGCCCTGTGATGTGAGTATGGCAAGAGATGTGATTCCTCTATGCCTTCTGGGTAGCGTTATGGCCTTGCTTTCTAGAGTTGATGATTCCTCCATGTTGGTGTTTGAGGTTATAAACTGATAGAGGTTATAAACTGATAAAGGTTGTGACCTTCTGAGTGGAGATGTGATACCTCCGTTAGAGAGAGTTATACCTCGGCAGATGGGTCCGAGAGGATTTGGGATTTTGCAAGTTTCGGGATGAAACTTGTTTTTAGGGGAGTGAGATGTAAGAGCCTTAGTCTTTAGGAGCTGAGTTGTGCTGAGTTTGGGTTGAGCCGCCCCTACGGGCTCTGTGAGCCGCCCCAAGGCTCCTTCCCTAGTCCGCCCATGTGGGTGTGTGCGGCTGCAACCACTTTTGTTGACCTCTTGACCCGTACTTTACTCTTTCCTTCCTCTATAAGTTTCTTCTCTCTCCTTCCTAATGAGGGTTACCTCACTTGTAGCTCCATCTCCTTCCTCACGTTCTTCTTCTCCTCTTCTTCCTTTTGATCTCTTCTTGATCTTTGTTTGTGTTTGAGAGCTTATGATCGTGGGTTGTTGTGGCTGATGCTTGTTGATGTTATTGTGCTTGTGATTGGGCCAGCCTTGAGGTGTTGAGAAGGTTCTTTCCTCTACATAGGTTCAGCTTGGTAAGTTCATCCTCCATCTCTTCCTATCTTTCTTCTTTCTTTCTTCTTTCCTTCTTTCCTTCCTTGCTAGCTTAGGTTCCACAAGTTGGATGTTATGGCAGCCTTGATTGGCTTCATTTGATGTATATATGTAGGTATTTGTATGTGTATGGTTGCTGGATGAAGGAGTGGAGAAGATTGAGTGAAGAAGCAAAGGACATCCGGAAGTGCACCTTCTGCACACCAGCCGCCCCTGCGCCACCTTGGACCGCCCCAACGCCGCCTGATAGCCACCCCTATGCCACCTCCTAGCCGCCCCTACGACCATCTGCACCAGCCTTGCCTTGCTCTTGGTTCCGCAGGTGTGTCTTGCTTCTAAGATTGCCTATGGATGGCATTTGTAAGAGCCTTGGTCTTCGAGAGATCCCGCACCTGCGCCTCAGCGGAGACGCAGCTGCCTTTTTGTTAGCATGAAATATTGTAATATTTTAGGCACGTTTTCTAGATGTATTTCATCCATATTGGTGTTCATTGATAAAGCATTAAAGCAATTGTGAGCTACTTTGTCTATATTGTCGATATAGAGGTCTACATAAGCTTTGTGTTGATTGTAGGCGAATAAGAGCTGAAACCGAACGAATTAAGAGAGAATGGAGATGGATTGAGCACATCCAAGGATTGAGGACACCACAAAGGAGCTGAGGAAGATGCTAGGATGACGAATAGCACAAAACAAAGGGAATTACGAGCAACCTATGCTTCCACGCTCTAAAATACGGCCGTAATGAAGTCCACGCTCTAAACCACGGCCGTGGAACTTGGCAACATAATCGTGGAGCATTCCAGAGAGTTACACGGTATAAAGTACGGTCGTGAAAGTTTTGAAGCACCGTAATCCAATTCCACGCTCTAAACCACGGGCTTGGAATCCCATATAACCGTGATTTATGCAATCTTTTGGCGAACAAAATATATACACATTGTCTACGCACATGGACGGGACACTTATTCTATCTTTCCCTATAAAAGGACTAAAGGAGGTAGATTCCATCACCTTCGCTTATGCTTACTTGCACGTGCCTAGGGTTCCAGTTTGACGTGCGGAGATTGCCATTTTGCAACGGAGATTTGCAAAGACTTGGAGATTTGGAAGTTACGCTTGGTCCTTAGGTTTGATTAGAAGACGGATTGACATCCTGCTCTTCGTTCTTATCAAGGATTGTGATTAGTTTGTGTTATTCCGAATCTAATATACATCATTACCTTGTTTCTGGATTTGAGATTGATTTGAAGTTATTGAAAGGTTTTCGAAGGTTTTCATCTTTCATATTTCTAAATCTTTAATTGATATCATAATGACTATTGTTGGCTAAAACCCTTTAGCAATTCTAAGGTGAAGGGTTAATAGTTGTGGCTTAGATGATGATAGATCGATCGTAAACAAATTGGACCCTGAGAGTTAGAGAGATTTCGCCAACACCCTAAATCACGGCCTGTTCTTGAGGTTCCACGGCCGTGCAACTCAAGATCCATCCGTAATTTCCCTAGTTTACGAATATTGCTTTTACTTTAATCCAAAGTTAAAGATTACCTTTAACTTAGTATTGGCTTGCCTTTTCTAGGTAGTGGTGAAGCCTCAACAACCTCTACTTCGATTTCGAGTATCACAATCTTAATCGGTTTAGTTAGTCTTGATCCTTGGATTACAAGTTTGGGTATTTGATATTAATTCTTGTCTTTAAATCCTTTCTATACTGAAGCCTCAACAACCTTTATAGAGAGTGTCTTTAGATAAGTCATATAAAACCTTGGAATTTCACCGTACATTGCTTTACCTTAATATACCTTTGCAACTCTTAACTCTGTCCTTGGTTCTTTAGTATATCTTGAATCGATTGCCACAATTAGATACCTGGATCTTTAGGGTTGCTGTTTTCCCAATACATTTGCAAAGCTCATATATTTACTTGCTTGACGATTTATAATTGGATTTAACCCCTCAAATCCCTGTGTTTGATACTCTGGAATTCTTGCTTAACTACGTCGATCTGTACACTGCGGGTTCGCTTGCTTGATTTCTAGTTTTATAAATTTAAGACTTATTTGCACGCACGCTAAGTGGCGAACAAGTTTTTGGCGCCGTTGCCGGGGATTTGGTCTAGGCCGAATTCGGTTATCGGTTGTCAAGCTTGGGAGCTCTTCCCTTATTATTTGATATCTTTTCAAGTGTATGTGCAAATCTAGGAACAACGAAGACCTCTTACCTCTCGATCAAGAGCTTGAGAGGACTTTGAGGAGAAAGCTCAAAGAAAGAAATATGACTGAAGAAACAGAACGTGATTACCAAACGGAGTTGGCGGAAAAAGAAGCTCAACTCCTATGGAGTGAGAAGACTCGCAGGGACGAAATGGATCGTCATCAAGCGAAAGTTGATAATCTAACGGATATGATATTTCAAGTGAGGATGGAAATGAGCGATCTTAAGAGAAAGAAGAGCAGGAAATCCTCAAGGAGATCCTCAAGATCGGTTAGAACCCATTCATCCGGCGAGGATAGCGACTCTTCCATGCCACCATTAGAGGACATTGATCCGACGATCAATGTGAACCCATTCATTCCAAGACCGGCCGCCAATCGCCGTGCCCCAGCTGGAGGTGCGAGAGTCGATCGTGTGGATGAGGAGCCAAGAACTCTTGGTCAAAGGATGGATCCAACGCAGCAACCACGCCGTTTGGGTGTGAACTTTGATGCTGATGATGCACAAGGGTTTAGCTTCAACCCGCAAGTTATTACTATTGTCCGCCAAAATCAATTTGGGGGAACAAGCGCTGTATCTCCACACCAACATCTACAACATTTTGAGATCATGATGGAGACAATGAAGCCAAAGAATGCAACTACCAACAGCTATAAACTCAAGCCTTTCTTTTTCTCCTTGAAAGGGAAAGCATTGTCTTGGTATCAAGCTCTTTCAAGTGGGAAACTCGAAACATGGGAGGATCTTTCTTCGGAATTCCTCACTAAGTTCTTTCCGCCATCCAAAACGGCGGAGTTGAGAGGTAAGATTAATGCATTTTCTATGAGATCTAACGAAAGTTTGTTTCAATCTTGGGAAAGATTTCAGGATTTGCTATTGGATTGCCCACATCATGGCATATCCAAATTGGCGCTATTGGTGATATACTATAAGGGGTTGGATGTGGAGACACAATTCAAGCTCCAATCCCTTTCATGTGGTACATTCATGGACATAAGGGAAGATGACGCTTGGGACTTTATTGAGAAGCAAGCACGAGTCATTGAGAAGTATTCTCACCTGAAAGTAGAGGCGAATCATGTGGAGCAAGGAGCAAAGCTATCACAAGCAGCTCAAACTCAAATCTTTTCTCTCAATACGGAGATTAAAGAGTTGAAGGAAGCCATCAAAACCAACTTTCCAAAGAAAAAGGAACAAGATGTAGGTTATTTGGGCAACAATAATGACCACAACGGGAATGAGAATACAAACCGCAACAGCCGGAACAACAACCGGAATAATTGGAACAACAACAACAACAACAACCGGAACAACAATTGGAACAACAATAGGGGTTCAAACAACAACAATTGGCGTCCCAACCAACAAAATTCCGGTAATTCTTATTCCAATTCAGGAAATTCACTAACTCCACCTTCCTCTTCTTCCACTCCTTTGAAAAGCCAGGGGCAAACATCTAATGGTGGAAGTACTTCGGGGAAAGAGAAGCCCGATCCCATGTTGGAAACAATTTTGGGCAAGCTTCAAGGATTGGAGACTCGCATCATCAAGGTTGATGATCACATTAGTAAGGTTGATAAAGCCCAAAAGGTTTTTGAGAACCAAATGTTTAGCGATGCGGAGGAAGTTCCTAGGAATCAAGGGAAACTTCCAGGAAAGACGGAGGACAACCCAAAGGGAAGGGTGATGGCAATCACAACTAGGAGCGGAGTAACAACTACCGACCCGCAGCCTAAGTTTGTAGAAGTCCCCGTTGAGAAGGAGAAAGAAAAGGGGAAGGAGAAGGAAGATGTCTACGTTCCTCCTCCAGCTTACAAACCTCCCCTACCGTTCCCGCAATCTAGAGCAAGAGCGCGTCTAGACAAGCAACTCGGTAAGTTTATTGAACTCATGAGCAAACTGCATATTAATATACCTTTCATTGATGCAATTGTAGGTATGCCAGCTTATGGAAAGTTCCTAAAGGAGATCCTCTCTAACAAAAGAAAGTTAGAAGATTTTGGAGAGGTTAAGATGAGTTCGGATTCATCGGATCTCATCAAGGCAATGAAGGAGAAGATGCCCCCAAAGCTGAAAGACCCGGGGTCATTTTGTATTCCCATAGGAGTGGGAGATGTCACATATGATGCATTATGTGATTTTGGAGCAAGCGTGAGCATTATTCCGCTTGCCTTATGCAGGAAGATCGGTTTAGGCGAACCTAAACCGGTATAGATGACGTTATACATGGCGGATAGATCCATAACTCGTCCCATTGGTATAGTTGAAGACGTCCTGGTCAAGCTTGGTAAGTTCTATGTTCCTATAGATTTTGTTGTGCTTGACATTCCTGCAGATAGTCCGGTCCCGATCATTCTCGGAAAACCTTTTCTTGCAACATCCGGCTGTATAGTTGATTGCAAGAATGCTAGACTCGCCTTTGACATAGGAGAAAAGAAGGTAGAGTTCGTCCTTTCCACTTTAGTGAAGGAACCAGCCTTCGATGAGGATATATTCAATATCCATGACAAAGAGCTATCTAGAGAGAAGGTAAGTTATATTCTCTTCAAAGATCCCTTGCAAAAAGTTCTTTCTATGAGCATTATGGATATAGGGGAAGAAGAGGAGTGCAATGAGGCAATTGAAGCCTTAGAGAAACAAAATGAAGTGTATGAAGAAGAGTTCGAGAAACTCCACGATGAGTCAGAAAACGTACGGATCCACGGTCAGACAGCCTATTCCACGGCCGTGGAATTCACCAACACAAGCGTGGAGCATTCCAGTAAGTTACAGGGCCAAAACCACGGCCGTGGAGAAAACAGAGGCCCTTAATTACTTTCCACGCCCAAAATCACGGCCGTGGAGAAGGCAGGGGTGCCGTAATTTTGGGTGAATCTGAAGGAAATTGTGTTTTCTCCACAACTTCTCTTGATTCTTCTCCAACACCTTCTACTTCCTTAGACACTTCTAAGTTACCATCGGATACTCCTCAAGAGCCATTGGAGACTCCTATAGTGATGGAATTGAAACCACTTCCTACACATCTAAGGTACGCATTTCTAGGATCTAATTCTACCTTTCCGGTAATTGTTAGTTCAGATTTAAGCATAGATGAACATAGTAAGGTTATGGTTGTAATTAAGAAACATAGGAAAGCCCTAGGATATACTATAGAGGATTTAGTAGGAATCAAACCTTCCCTATGCATGCATAAGATCTTAATGGAAGAGGACTTTAGAACTTCACGACAACCTCAAAGGCGGTTAAATCCGACCATGAAGGAGGTTGTCAAGAAGGAAATTCTTAAACTACTCGATGTAGGTATCATCTACCCTATCTCCGATAGAAAGTGGGTGAGTCCCGTACAGGTGGTTCCGAAGAAGGGAGGAATGACAGTCATCACCAACAAAAACAATGAACTCATTCCTACAGGAACCGTAACAGGATGGCGGATGTGTATAGACTACCGCAAGCTAAACAACGCGACGAGGAAGGATCACTTCCCACTACCCTTCATCGATCAAATGCTTGAAAGGTTAGCACAACATTCACACTTTTGCTATCTTGACTATTATAGTGGTTTCTTTCAGATCCCGATACACCCGGATGATCAAGAGAAGACCACGTTCACGTGCCCGTGGGGAACGTTTGCCTATAGGAGGATGTCGTTCGGGCTTTGCAATGCCCCAGCCACCTTTCAAAGGTGCATGATGGCCATCTTCTCGGAATATATAGAGGAAATCATGGAGGTTTTTATGGATGACTTCTCCGTTTATGGTTCCTCTTTTGACAATTGTCTCTCTAACTTTGCTCTTGTATTACAAAGGTGTGAAGACACTAACCTAGTTCTTAGTTGGGAGAAGTGTCAATTTATGGTAAAAGAGGGCATTGTATTAGGACACTTGATCTCTAGTAGAGGGATTGAAGTGGATAAGGCTAAGATAAAGACTATATAAAAGCTTCCTCCCCCAACTTCGGTGACAGGGATAAGAAGTTTTCTAGGACATGGTGGATTTTATAGACGTTTCATAAAGGATTTCTCTAAAATATCAAAACCGCTTACTAATCTATTGATGAAGGATGCAGTTTTTTATTTCTCGCATGAATGCTTAGATGCGTTTAATATGATTCGGGAAGCTCTAATCTCAGCCCCGATTACTCAACCTCCGGATTGGAATCTTCCGTTTGAGGTTATGTGTGACGCAAGTGACGTAGCCATAGGGGCTGTGATTGGGCAAAGAAAGGAAGGGAGAACCCATGCTATCTATTACGCTAGCAAGACGCTAGATGAAGCGCAGCTCAACTCCGCCACTACAGAAAAAGAATTCTTAGCAATTGTATATGCAATTGACAAATTTCGCTCTTATCTTGTAGGTGCAAAGGTGATTGTATACACGGATCATGCTGCGATCCGGTATCTACTTGCAAAGAAGGATGCGAAGCCAAGGCTAATTAGATGGATTCTTCTCCTACAAGAATTCGATCTAGAGATCCGCGACAAGAAGGGTTCGGAAAATTCTGTTGCGGATCATTTGAGTCGTCTAACACATCTAGAGGACGACCATCTACCTATAGATGACTACTTTCCGGACGAGCATTTACATATCATAGAGGAGTGCATCGACGTGATCACCAAAGGTAACGAACCATGGTTTGCTGATTTTGTTAACTATTTGGTTTGTCAGGAATTACCACCCGGATTATCCTACGCACAAAGAAAGAAGTTCTTTAAGGATGTTCGGGAATACTTTTGGAATGAACCTCTTCTCTTTAAGAGAGGTCCGGACGGCATTATTCGGCGATGTGTGCCGGAAGATGAGATGCAAAGTGTCATCCGTCATTGTCATTCACTACCTTGTGGAGGACACGCTAGTTCGAACAAGACTAGCGCTAAGGTATTGCAATTTGGATTCTTTTGGCCTACTCTATTTAAAGATGTGCAAACCTTTGTTTCCTGCTGCGATGCTTGTCAAAGAACAAGGAATATATCTAGGAGAAATCAGATGCCTCTCAACAACATCTAAGAGGTGGAGATCTTTGACGTTTGGGGAGTAGACTTCATAGGACCTTTCCCATCATCTTGTGGAAACCAATACATACTTTTAGCGGTGGATTATGTTTCGAGATGGGTTGAAGCAATTGCCTCTCCCACCAATGATGCCATGGTAGTGGTTAAGTTCTTTAACAAGACCATCTTCCCACGATTCGGGACACCACGGACTATAATGAGTGATGGAGGTTCTCACTTCATTGCCCGATGCTTTGAAGCTCTTTTAGCTAAGTATGAGGTGACTCACAAGATCGCCACCTATTATCATCCACAAACTAGTGGACAAGTGGAGATCTCAAACCGGGAGATTAAAGGAATCCTAGAGAAGACGATTTCAAGGACAAGGAAGGATTGGTCTTTGAAGCTAGATGACGTATTATGGGCGTACCGGACTGCATATAAGACTCCCATCGGAACAACGCCATACAACCTTGTGTATGGGAAGTCTTGTCACTTACCGGTAGAGTTAGAGCACAAGGCGTACTGGGCAATAAAGTGGTTGAACTTCAGCATGAAGGAAGCGGGAGAGAAGCGTCTCTTGGACCTAAATAAGCTTGAAGAACTTCGCTTGAACGCCTACGAAAATGCCAAGATCTATAAAGAAAGAGCGAAGCGTTGGCATGATAAGCATATCATCCCAAAGGACCTCAAAGAAGGAGACCAAGTTCTCCTCTTCAATTCAAGGCTTCGTCTTTTACCAGGTAAGCATAAATCTCGTTGGACTGGACCTTTTCTAATTAAACATGTTTTTCCCCATGGTGCAGTTGAAGTATGGGGTGAAAAGGGCGGAAGCTTTAAGCTGAACGGTCAACGACTCAAGAAGTATACACCGGAACTCCAAGCTGAAGAGTTCGCGCCCACCGCACTCGAATAAGTGCGAATATGGTCTAGCTACGGACCTTAAACAAAGTGCTTGTTGGGAGGCAACCCAAGGTATTGCATTTACATTTTTGTTTTTGATTCATAGCTTAGAGTAGTTTAGACGTTTTTGTTTTGTTTGCCTTCGATACCTTCTGGTATGTTCATGTTTTTGGATATAGGATCAGTGGAAAAGGAAAAGAGAAGAAAGGGTTGAAGAAAATTGACGAAACTTGGACTTTGGCACATTACAGAGAGTTCCACGGCCAAAACCACGGCCGTGACAACTACAGTGACCGTAATTTGCAAAAGCCTTTGAAAAATCACCAAAACCACGGGTCCGTACAAAACCACGGCCGTGGAAACCCCCGATAGACCGTGATTTTCAAAAATTTTTACGGCCACTATATAAACCACCTTCTCTTCACAAACACCACCAAAATCCCAAAATCCACGCCTAAAACGCCGTAATCAGCGCCTTTCCCCTAAATTCTCGTTTGTTAATCGTTTTTAACGATTCTTTGACCAAAGTTGAAGCAATTTTCGTCACCTACAAGATCCAAGCAACGATTCAAGCGGCAAATCACCGGAGAAGACAGAATTCGGACTTCAAAATCCGAAAACCTAGGTTTTTCATTCCTTCTTTCTCTTTGTCGATTCGGCTCCGTTTTTGCTAGAATTTTTAGGAGAACTGTTGGAATTGGACTGAAATTAGTCTAGGGCTGCTTGCTGTTGAGTTTGGTGTGAATATGCTGAGTTTTGAGAAATTACAAACCGAATCACGGTCTCTGGGCATTCCACGGCCGTGGAACCTGAAGAACAGACCGTGGTTTCTAACAGAAATGGATTTCGTAAGGAGAATGTCTGAGAGAAATAAAAAGAGGAAAGGCAATACTTCTTCCTCTTCTAGAGCACCACCTGGTGAGCCCCCATCACCCCCATCACCCCCATCACCACCTTCCCCTAGGGTCCCTACGATTCATGAGGACCATCTCTATGCCTTAGAAAGGATAGAGAAAAGAGTGGTCATAGGACCGAGATACTTACTACTTGAGGAGTTAGAGCCTTTGCATGTGGTAGGGGATCTCACTTGGCTACTAGATAGAGCCGGATTGGTCATCTTCTCCGCTATTCGAGAAGATGCATATGAGGAGATCACTAGGGAGTTCGTGGTCTCGTTTGAGCATAGCCACGTCGACAGGACCGTTTCTTTCTAGCTGATGGAGAGAAACTATGAATTTTCTATTAGAGAGTTTGGAGCCTTCTTTGGGTTCCATGAGACCTTCAATGGTCGATTCCCTAGTGGCGTGTACGCCAAGGATTTCTGGGAGGAGATAGCTATGATATACGCCAGCGAGGACCGCTGGCAACCTGCTGATACCAAGGCTTGGTTGATCTATCACTTAGCCTTGAAGATTGCCCATAGAGTGCTTTCTGAGTGTCTCTTCCCTAGGACGGAGACACCTTAGAAGATCAAGACGGATGAGTTGTTTTTTCTTTACTGTATGTTGTACGGTAGGCCAGCTGACGTTGCCACCCTCTTAGCTTCTACTATGAGCAAGCTAAAGAACAAGAGGGCCGACAACATTGGATACGGTGGGATGGTCACCCACCTTGCTCGGCAGTTAGGGATAGACTTCTCCGCGTGCACCCGCATTGCAGCTAGACCTCTAGGACTTCAGAGCCTCGTGACTAGAGGCATCCTCTTCCCTAGACATAGAGGTCCACCTACAGCTGCCATGCCTTAGGAGAGTAGGACAGGTAGAGGGATTGCATGGCTTCCTGAGTATTCCATTATGGCTGGACGCCATAACTGGAAGGAGACATTCGCTGCTATGCATGCGAATAGACTAGTAGCACCGCCCTACGTTCCCCTTGAGCCACCAGTAGTAGAGGAGGAGGAGATGAGAGGAGGTGATGAGTATGAGGGAGGAGGAGGAGAGCATGACTTTGGTACCTTTCCGGATCAGCCGGATGCAGTTCCCGACCTTCTTAGACACTCTCCCCGTCCCGCTAGAGCTTCAGGTTCTTCCTCTCGCCGTGCTAGTGTGAGCGAGAGACCTACATGGATGGCAGATCCTCCTTCATGGTATAACACTCAACCAGAGTGGATGGGAGCTCCACCACCTTGGCATGCCCAGCCACCACCTGCACCAGCACCGTCAGACTCACCGGCATGGTATAGCCAGCCACCCGGATGGTATGAGCAGCTGCCGGAGTGGGCCACCGACCTTTCCAGTAGGGTCAGAGCCTTGGAGATTCGTGCAGATGCTAGGGATGCACGAGCCGATGATCATGACCGCATGATTTGAGATATTTACCGCCAGCAGTTTGGGCGGAACTATGATCCTGGCTTCTTCCCATTTCCACCACCACCGGCACCTCAGTGATGACCTTGGACGATCTACCGCTTTAGCCACTCCACCACCGTTTTGTGAGTTCTTTTCTTTCTTTCTTTTCTTTATTTTTCTTTTTGAACATTAGGGACAATGTTTGTCTCAAGTATGAGGTGGGCTGTGACTAATCGTTTGTAATAACTCTTACTCACTTTTGCTTGCTATGATCGAGAACATCGTGCATGTTTCATTCTATTGTTACACGTTTCATTATTGCATTGCATGAAAAATCTTTTGAAAAACCCATAAAAATCGAAAAATTTTGAAAATTTTGTGCTTCTAAGGATAGAGATGACTTCTATGATAATCACTACTTGTGAATTGAGTTTTGATGACAATCGCATGCTTAAACAAATAGTGAATTGAAAAGAAATTGAATGAGTTAATTATTCCTCTTTTGAAAGTTTCATAATGTGAAGAATGTTACCTAAATCATATTGAGAAATCTAGGTTGAAATCACATGATAAGTTCTTATACTTCTTGTTAAAATGATTAAGGCAATTCGATTTTCTCTCTTCTTTCTTTGATCACTTAGCCCCTAAATGAAATTATGACCTCCTTTACCTATCCGGGAATTTGGAGGAGTTGATATTTGACATGTTTTATGTGGGAGGGCCATGAAAGCAAAAAAAAAAAAATTTTGCATTCAAAGAATAGAGAGAACTTGTAGGTTTGGGGAAGTCAATCATGACGATGAGTAACTCAGCACCATTCACATAGCTGGGTGTTTGTGTCTTGCCAAAGTCGGATTAAGCGATATTCCTAGCGGATTATGGTATGTGAATCAAGGGTTTGAGGCATCTCGCAAAATTGAGAACCGCCAATCTCCTAGGCTTCGGTTTTTGTGCACCTCTGTCCATAACTCCAAAAGTAAAGTCCAAAAATGAATTGAAAAGAAGAGAGCAAAGCTATAAGTTGAAAGTGTTGCAAAACCGCAAGAGAAAAAGAAAAGAGTTAGTTATCCACTTTCCCGGATTCATGCACCACATTCCTTAAAGTTTTCCTTCCCTTTCCGCATTCTAGACCTTGTTTGAAAGTCCTTAAGATCAAGAGAATGATATATGACTTGGTGATCTAAATTGAAGTTTCTTATGATTGATTTTAATAATGTTTGAAGGTTATGATGTTTACATGGAAGTTTGATTAATTCATGAGTTTTCTTTACTCTTTACTCTTTGATTATGTATATGAGAGTCTTAGAAACGAATGAAGCAAGATTTGAGAATGATCTATTGACTAGGAAGCACATTCATCTAAAAGACGTTTTGTTTTTGAGAGTGCATCCATATTTCATCCTAACTTGAGTTTTAAAGCTTTTGAAAGATATTGCTTGGGGACAAGCAAGTGGCAAGTATGGGGTATTTTGTTAGCATGAAATATTGTGATATTTTAGGCACGTTTTCTAAATGTATTTCATCCATATCGGTGTTCATTGATAAAGCATTGAAGCAATTGTGAGCTAGTTTGTCTATAGTGTCGATATAGAGGTCTACATAAGCTTTGTGTTGATTGTAGGCGAATAAGAGCTGAAACCGTACGAATTAAGAGAGAATGGAGATGGATTGAGCACATCCAAGGATTGAGGACACCACAAAGGAGCTAAGGAAGATGCTAGGATGAAGAATGGCACAAAACAAAGGGAATTACGAGCAACCTATGCTTCCACGCTCTAAAATACGGCCGTAATGAAGTCCACGCTCTAAACCACGGCCGTGGAACTTGGCAACATGAGCGTGGAGCATTCCAGAGAGTTACACGGTATAAAGTACGGTCGTGGAAGTTTTGAAGTACCGTAATCCAATTCCACGCTCTAAACCACGGGCGTGGAATCCCATATAACCGTGATTTATGCAATCTTTTGGCGAATAAAATATAGACACATTGTCTACGCACATGGGCGGGACACTTATTCTATCTTTCCCTATAAAAGGACTAAAGGAGGGAGATTCCGTCACCTTCACTTACGCTTACTTGCACGTGCCTAGGGTTCTAGTTGGACGTGCGGAGATTGCCATTTTACAACGGAGATTTGCAAAAACTTGGAGATTTGGAAGTTACGCTTGGTCCTTAGGTTTGATTAGAAGACGGATTGACATCCCGCTCTTCGTTCTTATCAAGGATTGTGATTGGTTTGTGTTATTCCGAATCTGATATACATCATTACCTTGTTTGTGGATTTGAGATTGATTTGAAGTTATTGAAGGTTTTCGAAGGTTTTCATCTTTCATATTTCTAAATCTTTAATTTGATATCATAATGACTATTGTTGGCTAATATCCTTTATCAATTCTAAGGTGAAGGGTTAATGATTGTGGCTTAGATGATGATAGATCGATCGTAAACAGATTGGACCCTGAGAGTTAGAGAGATTTCTCCAACACCCTAAATCACGGCCTGTTCTTGAGGTTCCACGGCCGTGGAACTCAAGATCCACCCGTAAATTTCCCTAGTTTACGAATATTGTTTTTACTTTAATCCAAAGTTAAAGATTACCTTTAACTTAGTATTGGCTTGCCTTTTCTAGGTAGTAGTGAAGCCTCAACAACCTCTCCTTCGACTTCGAGTGTCACAACCTTAATCGGTTTAGTTAGTCTTGATCCTTGGATTACAAGTTTGGGTATTTGATATTAATTCTTGTCTTTAAATCCTTTCTATATTGAAGCCTCAACAACCTTTATAGAGAGTGTCTTTAGATAAGTCATATAAAGCCTTGGAACTTCACCATACATTGCTTTACCTTAGTATACCTTCGCAACTCTTAACTCTGTCCTTAGTTCTTTAGTATATCTTGAATCAATTGCCACAATTAAATACGTGGATCTTTAGGGTTGCTGT
The DNA here is from genome assembly GCA_033239125.1 of Fagopyrum homotropicum. Classification (NCBI taxonomy): domain Eukaryota; kingdom Viridiplantae; phylum Streptophyta; class Magnoliopsida; order Caryophyllales; family Polygonaceae; genus Fagopyrum; species Fagopyrum homotropicum. The sequence continues at coordinate 63,997,374 of BSWB01000003.1, read as the reverse complement.
TTTCCCAATACATTTGCAAAGCTCATATATTTACTTGCTTGACGATTTATAACTGGATTTACCCCCCAAATCCCTGTGTTCGATACTTTGGAATTCTTGCTTAACTACGTCGATCCGTACACTGCGGGTTCGCTTGCTTGATTTATAGTTTTATAAATTTAAGACTTATTTGCACGCACGCTAAGTGGTGAACACTTTCACCTTTGGAACTGTAGTGGGCCACCCCTGTGCCTTGGCTGGCCGCTCCTGCGGGCCTGTGAGCCACCCCTGCGGCCAGACCAGCCGCCCCTGCGGTTTGTGGTGGGTTGCAGCCGTCTTCTTTGACCCGAGCCTTGCTTTTTGACCCTCCTTCCTCCATATCTTCTCCTTCTCCTTTAGATGAGGGTTTACCCTATTCTCTCTCCTATTCCATCTCTCTCACCATCTTCTTCTCCTTTCTTCTCCTTTTGGATCTCTTCTTGATCCTTGTTTGATTTTGTGTGAGATTGGAAGCTTTTAAGCTTGGTTTTGCTTGAGGTTGATGCTTGTCGATGCTGCTGTGCATGTTGATAGCCAGCCTTGAGGTATCGATGGAGTTCTACTCTTTTTTAGGTTCAGCTTGGTGAGATCTCTCTCCTTTTTCACTTTTCTTCTTCTTTTCTTCCTTTCTATGTTCTTTTCTTTCTCCTTAGCTTAGGATCCACAAGATTGATCTTGTGGCATCCTTGGTTGGCTTCCTTTGATGCATATATGTATGTTTATGTATGTGTATGGTTGTTGAATGAAGGAGTGAAGAAGATCGAGTGAAGAAGCAAAGGACAGCCGGAGGTCCACTTTTTTTGCACACCAGTCGCCCCTGCGCCACCTCTGGACCGCCCCAGCGCTAGTAGTGAGCCTCCCATGCGGCATCTCCTAGCCGCCTCTGCGGCCACCTGCACCAGCTTGGTGTTGCACTTGGTTCTGCAGGTGTGTCTTGCTTCTAGGCTTGCCTATGGATGGCATTGCCTCTTTCTTTCCTCTTGTGAGAGTGTAGTAGCATGCTAGGGCTAGATGAGAGTGTTTAGATGATATATGATCATGTTATGCCTTATATGGATTTTGAGGATTTTAGGTTGTGAGGTTTAAGTTGTGGATGATCCTATGGATCCCTTTGGGTCAAGGTGTGACCCCTTTGATAAATATAGGTTGATATCTTTCTATGCCTTGTTATTAGGCAGTGCCCCTCTCTCAAGATTGGAGGTTGATCGTGTTTGAGTTATGTACGAGGTTCAGGTAAGTCCGTAGGACTTACTTAGATATCATCCCTATATTGGGTGTTTGTATGAGTGGTGTTTGTTTCATATGTTTGTTATGATAGCATGAGTTGTCGTTTATACCGGCCTATGTTTTATTGACTGCCCCACTGCGTGGCTGTGATAACATTTCCCTTTCATCCTGCCATGGATTCTGGGAAGTTCTCTGACGTCGGGCCACACTCGTTTACAGGAAGGGCGCAATCCACTCCCAAAGGGTACATGGATTGTGTGACCGATACTCGCACAGCTAAACATTGCACTCAGAGGCGGGGATGATACGGTCCTCGTGTCACATAGTTTCATCTATTTATATATATACGGTTTTTGAGTGAATGGTTATTATATAAAATAATAAATGGGTAAATGTTTTGATAGCATGCTGATGTGTTTATCTTTCATGATTGTGCTTGTGCTTATGCATTAACTCATATATGTTTGGTTAGCTAACGGTTTCATACAGTCGTGTAGATGTTTGCAGGATAGGCGCTGCTGGGTGATCTGACAGGGTAACAAGCCGAGGAACCTCGTACATTAAGTGGTTGGTTTGGGATTGTTATGCTTCCCTCCTACGTGAGGATGATCTTTTGAACCTCCTGTGTAAGGATGTTGTTTTGTATACTCGGGTATGATGTTGTTTACCTTTGGTTGTACCGTTTATACAGTTTTATGTATTTGTTTTATATCTGTCAGTGTCATATTGTAAGGTCCAGTGAACTTGTTGTGAGGCTAGGGTCAGGATCCACTATGAGATCCTAGCCCAATGTGACACTCCGAGTCCCACGGATTCGGGGTGTTACAGAGTTTGTATCAGAGCCTTAGGTTGACAACAATGGCACTTGCTACCTGCAATGAGGTTTGATAGGTAAAATAAACAGAACCCGAAAGGGGTCTGACGTTTTCAAAACGTTTTTGGTTTTAAGTGTGGTTTTGGGATAGAATGTACGAGAAGTCGTCACCTCTGCCTTGGATCTCTACAGCGTAGATATGTATATATGTGTGTGTGTGTGTGTGTATTATGGATTGTGTGGATGTATTATATATATATATATATATATATATATCGATACATGTGACATATATATAGTCTTATAAGTTTAGGTGCGTATATCCTACAGATGGCTCAAACTAGAGCAGTATCTGTAGTGGGACGAGGTTGGGGTACATCCCCTCTTCCTCCTGTAACACCAAGTCAGGGACCAGTTTTCGCTGTTGTTTCGCCTTTGGCAGAGAACGAGTTTGAAGAGGCTGATCATGTCTCCATGAGTAGATTCGAGTTTCAGGAGTATATGCGCCAAGTATATGAGGTTGTAATAGCGGGTAGACCTACACCGGATTTACCAACATTTGTGGGACCAACTGAAGCTTCCAGATCAAAGAAGAAACAACGGGTTGAATCAGTGAAAGATGAGGTTGGGTCTTCAGGTGGTGAACCGAGCCCGACTTGAGGACGCTTGAGTACTTCTCGTTTCACACGGACTTCTAGTGAGACGAGGACATGCTACAGTTGTGGGAAGTCTGGACATATACGACCACAATGTCCAGGATCGCCAGTGACTTGCTAGTATGACGGGGGGTGGTCAGAAGACACCTCAGTAGCAGACGCGGGGACACTAGAGGGTCCCCGATCGTCCTTCTACTCAGGGATCCGTTTCTAGGCCAAGTAGAGGTAAAGGTCGTGGTGGGAGTACCACGGACACCAGAAGAGCTCATGATAGAGCCTTTGAGTTGTGCAATGCAGAGGATTCACCCTTACTAGTTGCACGGATGGGACGTTAATGTCTCAACTGTGGTTATCCATGTTACGCTAAAATGTGTGCACGCAATAAGCCTTAAATTTATACTCGTTATAATTATCCTAACTTCTAGCGCACCCGCAGTGTACGGGACGTTTGTAGCATGGATAGTATTCCGAGGTCGAACACAAAGACTAAGGTGAAATTGATTCGGTTTTGTGATTAGGTTTAGTGAAGGTCTAAGGTTAGAAAAGAGGGAAACAAAGAAATGAAAATCTAAATTGTTTTTGGTCGGTTTTGGTGATCAATCAAAGATCACAATTCATGCAAAGTAAACAATCAAACTTAGACTAAAAATCAGCACAAATGAACAAACCAAACAAGATAATGATCAAGGAAAGAAAAGACGGATTCTAGGGGTCGGAAGTTCCGGTTATGGCATAGAACTCAAGTTATCTATTCATTCTTTGGATTAACTATGATATGTTGGGATTAAGTGTATTCAATTTGGGATCAATTACCGGGTAGGTCTCATGGTCCAACTAGTCCACACCTAAGGTCTTATTACCGGGTAAGTCTCTAAGAGCCTAAGGATAGGAATTCTACACAAACCGGATTGTAAATTAGGGGTCTAACCTATCCTTACCGGGTAGGTCTTGGAAAGGGAAATCCTAAGCAACTATCCTAGCACATCTAATCCAATGGCGGCTTATTAGGCTCACCACTACCTAAGGTTTGCTATTTTAGATTCTAAGGGCAAGGATTACCGGGTAAGTCTCTCCTAACACTTAGTCACTACACTGGGTAGGTTAAACTCAGCAAACACTTAGGGTTTCAACATTCTATAGGTCTAAGGCAAGATCCTTCAAACCAGGGAAAATCACGGGTTGTTCTTCCTAAACCACGGCCGTGGTTCTTCAAGAACTACCCGTGTTTTCTAACAGCAACTACGTTCATAAGCAAAAGTCATCCAAAGGTAAATCTAAGTCCATACTATCATAGTTCTAGCCATAACCATCCTTTCCTTACCCTAGAACCACATCAATTTAGCCTACAACATTCATAATGGAAATCGAAGCAAACAAACATAAAATCAAAACATCCATTGCAAGATAATGAAAGAAGAGAGGTGAACAAGTGAACTTAATTCAAAACTAAGCTGAAGATTAGAATAGAGCCACTTACAACCCTTCCAAAAGAAGGTTCAAAGGTTCATACAATCTCTAGAAAACGAAATCCGAAATACAAGAAAGCTATGGTGTGTGTTCTTCTCCTCCTCTTCAATGGAACTTCTTGTTTTTGAGAATATATTTGTTAGAGAGAAATGGATAATGGATGAGCTGCTCCCAAACTACCCAGCTGCCTCAAACAACCCATGAAGGACCACTTTTATAACAAATCCTTCATGAGCTGGCCATGAGAGTCGTGGCACAGCTGTCACAAGAATCTGGCAAAATCCACGGTCATTTCCACGGCCGTGGTTCTTCAGAGAAATGTGATTCTATGCAGAAACTCCGCCTTGAATCATTAAGCTGTGATTTGGTGCATGGCTTGTGTTGGCAAGGTTCCATGAGTCCTCCTCAGCCCTTGGCTTGTGTCCTAATGAGTCCGAGGGTGTGTCATCTAAATGAACGATCCTCAAACGCATCGTTTAAGCTCCTAAACTTCCCGTAATACCTACAAAACGCGCACAAGTCCGTGTAGACGTCTATCTCGACAAAATATGTGAATTGGGTGCAAAACGTCTTGAACTAATGCTAGATCATGCATGAATGAGCGAGAATTCTATCTAAATGTACACCTAAAACTATGTTATAAATCGTGTTATCAAAATACCCCATACTTAAGTTTTGCTCGTCCCCGAGCAAATTCCCAACTATAGACTAGAAGATGACATGATTTATGTTTGCAGAAAAATGGCAAAATCTTTTTGGGTTTTGTGCTTCTACTATTGGATCACCTTCATACTCATGATCAATGGCAATTGGATAAGCAATTATGTATCAAACAATAAGGGCATGGAAAGACAATTGTACTTAACTCAAAAGCATGCATGAGATGTGAGGATGAAGAGGTCAAGAAGATCAAGAGTCTATCCAATCTAGATTACTAAGTCTTACAAACATGCAAGTAGGTCATAAGGGCTTGTGACATAAAAGGCCAAGAAACGTTGCAATTGGGCGGGAGATTCTCTAGGTTATGTGATGCTACTCCGGGAATGGAACTAACTCCACATCCTTGTCCTCGATCAACTTCCCCCAAGTGTATATTTTTCCCTATCTTGCTTTCTTTTCTTTTTCTTTAACTCGTTTTTGAGACAATGGCATTGGTGTACAATAGCCGAAACCTCGGTGATTAGCCATCCTCGGCCTTTTTCTCTTTTTCGAGGTGCATCCACACCGGGCACACAAACCAAAGCTCGTTAGGGCTATTGGTTCATTTGACTTTGGCAAGGCACCAACACCCGATTATGTGAAGTGTACCGAGTTACTTGTCATTTAAACCAACGCCCCCAAACCTATATTTTGGCTACACTTCCAAAATAATTTCAGCATTTCATTCACGACATTCTTTTCATTACATCTTCACCCCGCACTTGCCTTTCACACATTTCCACACACTAGCATGCTCCTATTCCCGGATGGGTTTAAAGGAGGTCGATTTTATATCAATTGAGGTGCTCAAGCAATCATGATCAAGATGAGAAGTAGAGAAAGATGAAATGCCTCATTCATTCCTAGATGGTATGCAAGAACTATCATGTAATTTCGATTTTCAATACTCAATCCATTCTAGGCAATCATCATGATCACAAGTCATTCATAAAATTTAAGAGAAGTAGTTCAAGTCCACATATGCATTTATCAATTCAACACATAAGGCCATCCATAGCCAATCACAAGACAAGTTTCATCATTAGGGTCAAATCCAAGCCTAGAAAGCACAAAAAAATTTTCTGATTTTTTTTTTTTTTTTTTGGAATTTTTGGAATATGTATGTACAATGCAAAACATGTGCAAATATTAACCTATCCTAGATGCTCATCATGCAAAGGATAATGCAAACCCCACCCCATACTTAGAAACACATTGTCCCCAATGTGGTATTCAAGTAAAGAGAGTGAAAGAAGGTTCTCACAATGTAAAATTGTTTGCTATGGTATTTGGGAATTCTCAAGTGAATTGATGTTGGATGATCCTTTCAACCATGGTAGAGAGCTCTAAGCATCCTTCAAAGCTTCGGAACCCGCGCTAGGCACCGCTAGCCGTCCAAGTTCCGCGTCCGCTCCACCCATAATTGGTGAGGGTGTCATCCTCATCATTTTCATCGTCAAGAAAGGCTTACAATGCCACTAATGCTCTAGCACACACACGAAGGTAGACAAAACACACACAAAGCACACAAAAACAGAAAAATCTAAGCAAAAGTGAAAAGGAAAAAAAATGTTACCAATGGGTTGCCTCCCACCAAGCGCTTCTTTAAGGTCATTAGCTTGACCAAACTCGGGAGCGTCTATTCGAGGTGAAGCGGGGCAATCATGTCTACCGGGGCTCCCGGAATATACTTCTTCAAGCGATGCCGATTCACCTTGAAATTTCCACAATGCTCCCCTCCTATTTCAATAGCTCCGTGGGGAAAGATCTTCTTCACCACATATGGCCCGGTCCATCTTGATTTGAGCTTTCCGGGAAAGAGCCTTAGCCTTGAGTTGAAGAGAAGGACAAGATCTCCTTCACTCAACTCATTTGGAATGATCCTCTTGTCATGCCACCTTTTGGTTCTCTCCTTGTAGATCCGGGCATTCTCATAAGCTTCCAACCGGAGCTCCTCAAGGGCATTGATATCAAGCAACCTCTTTTCTCCCGCTTCCTTGAGGTCAAAATTTAGCCACTTAATGGCCCAATAAGCTCTATGCTCCATTTCCACCGGGAGATGGCAAGACTTGCCATAGACCAACTTGTAGGGAGTGGTTCCAATTGGTGTCTTGAAGGCGGTTCTATATGCCCATAGTGCGTCATTGAGCTTCATAGCCCAATCCTTCCTTGTCCTAGACACCGTCTTCTCGAGGATGGCCTTGATCTCTCGGTTGGAGATCTCCACTTGACCACTAGTTTGGGAATGGTAGGGTGTTGCCACCTTATGAGTCACCCCATACTTGGCCAAAAGTGCTCCAAAGTTCCTATTTGTGAAGTGCTTCCCTCCATCACTAATGATTACCCTTGGTGTTCCAAACCTAGGGAAGATCACCCGGTTGAAGAATCGCACTACCACCTTGGCATCATTCGTAGGAGAAGCGATCGCTTCTACCCATCTTGACACATAGTCCACCGCCAATAGGATGTAGAGATTGCCACATGAAGAAGGGAATGGTCCCATGAAGTCTACACCCCACACATCAAAAATCTCAACTTCTTGGATGTTATTCAAAGGCATTTCATTCCTCCTTGAGATGTTGCCCGTCCTTTCGCAAGCATCACATGCCGCTACAAAACCTTGCACATCTCTAAACAAGTTAGGCCAATAAAAACCGGATTGCAATACCTTTGCACACGTCTTGTGTGAGCTAGCATGGCCTCCGCATGGTAAGGAGTGGCAATGCCGGATCACACTCTCCACTTCATCCTCCGGTATGCATCTTCTAAGCACCCCATCCGGGCCTCTCTTGAATAGAAGTGGCTCACTCCAATAGTAATGCCTTACATCGTTGAAGAACTTCTTCCTTTGTGCATATGTAAATCCGGGAGGCACTTCCTCACACACTAAGTAGTTCACGATGTCGGCGTACCATGGCTCACTTCCTCTAGCCACTTGGAACAAGCATTCCTCCACCATTTGCAATTGTTCATCCCGGAATGAATCATCTATCGGGATGTTGTCTTTCCCAAGCTCCAATGGTGGGAGTCTACTAAGGTGATCCGCCACGGAGTTCTCGGATCCCTTCTTATCTCGTATTTCCAAATCAAACTCTTGAAGAAGAAGGATCCACCGAATCAACCTTGGTTTGGCATCCTTCTTTGTAAGTAGATAACGGATCGCCGCATGATCCGTATAAACTATGACCTTCGCTCCAACAAGGTATGAGCGGAACTTCTCAAATGCATACACCACCGCCAACAACTCCTTCTCGGTGGTAGCATAGTTGAGTTGGACGTCATCTAGCGTCTTGCTAGCATAGTAAATAGAATGAGTGTGCCCTTCTTTCCTTTGCCCTAAAACGGCCCCAACGGCCACATCACTTGCATCGCACATGATCTCAAATGGTAGACTCCAATCCGGAGGTTGCATGATAGGTGCGGAGATCAAGGCGTTCTTCAACCTACAAAAAGCTTCAAGACAATCCTTGGAAAAGACAAAATCAACATCTTTCATTAGTAGGTTAGTGAGAGGCTTAGAAATTTTAGAGAAGTCTTGAATAAACCTACGGTAAAAACCGGCATGCCCTAAGAAACTCCTTACCCCCTTCACCGAGGTAGGTGGTGGCAACTTCTCTATCGTTTCAATCTTAGCCCTATCAACCTCAATGCCATGGTTAGACACCAAGTGTCCTAACACAATCCCTTCACTTACCATGAAGTGGCATTTTTCCCAATTTAAGACAAGATTTGTCTCCTCACATCTTTGCAACACTAATGACAAGTTAGCCAAGCAATCATCGAAAGAAGAACCATAAACAGAGAAATCATCCATGAACACTTCCATGATATTTTCTATGTATTCCGAAAAGATAGCCATCATACACCTTTGGAAGGTGGCGGGTGCATTACACAACCCAAATGGCATTCTCCTATATGCAAAGGTACCCCATGGACATGTAAAAGTCGTTTTCTCTTGGTCATCGGGGTGGATAGAGATTTGGAAGAATCCACTATACCCATCTAAATAGCAAAAATGAGAGTGTTGAGCTAACCTTTCTAGCATTTGGTCAATGAAGGGGAGGGGGAAGTGATCTTTCCTAGAGGCCATGTTCAATTTCCTATAATCAATGCACATCCTCCACCCCGTAACCGTCCTAGTCGGTATTAGTTCATTGTTCTCATTAGTTACTACCGTCATTCCACCCTTCTTAGGTACTACATGAACAGGGCTAACCCACTTACTATCCGAGATAGGGTAGATAATTCCCGCATCTAGCAACTTAATGATTTCCTTTTTGACCACCTCTTTCATTATAGGATTCAATCTCCTTTGATGTTCAATAGAGGGTTTGTGGTTATCTTCCATCATTATCTTATGCATGCACAAAGATGGCTTAATGCCGACCAAATCATCAATAATATAACCAATGGCTTTCCTATGTAATCTTAGTTCATGCAGCAATTTAGCAAGTTCATCATCACTCAAGCATGCATTAACAATCATAGGATATGTAGAATTATCACCAAGAAATGCATACTTTAAATGAGAGGGAAGGGGTTTAAGTTCAAGTGAGGGAGGACCTCTATCGGTTGAAGACGATCCAAATAAGGTTGGATGAGATGAATCCAAAGCAAAGGAAGACTCCCCATGGCTCCTAGAAGCTTGATCATCAGGAGCTGATTCAGGAAAAACCACGGTTGGAAACACGGGTTGCTCATCTTCCACGGCCGTGGTTCTTGCCAAGCTTGCTTCTCGGAGTTGTCCAGAAAGTTTGACGGCCGTGGTTTGTAAATCTCGACCGTGGAACTTGCAGCTGTTCACCACCTCTTCGTGGCTTTCAAATCCAACTCTTGGCTCCTCTTCCAAGGCTTCCAAGGCTTTGATCTCTTCATTGCAGGCCTCTTCAATACCTTCCTCCATCATGCTTAAGGTAAGAACCTTCTCCAAGGGGTCCTTGATCAAGATCGAGCTCACAATTTCTCTAGATTCTTCTTGCTTGACTGTGTTGAAGATATCTTCATCAAGGGTTGGCCCTTTCATCATTGTGGAAAGCTTGAACTTGATGTTCTCTTCCCCGATGTTGAAGGAGAGAGTCCCGTTCTTGCAATCCACTAAGCAACCGGAAGTGGCTAGGAAAGGTCTTCCTAAGATGATAGGAACCGGATAATCCGCCGGAATGTCCAACACTACAAAATCAATAGGCACGTAGAATCCTCCTAGCTGCACCGGAATGTCCTCTAGAATCCCAACCGGATGAGTGATAGAACGGTCCGCCATATAGAGGGTCATCTTGACCGGCTTTGGCTCTCCTAGCCCGACCTTGTTGCTAAGTGCAAGCGGTATGATGCTTACACTCGCCCCAAGATCACAAAGGGCCTCGTACTTCACATCTCCCACTCCTATTGAGACGCAAAAGGAACCCGGATCCCTTAGCTTGGGAGGCATTTCTTCCTTCATGGTTTGGATCAATTCCGAGGATCTCTTGGTCATCCTTATCTCCCCATACTCCTCCAACTTCCTTTTGTTGGAGAGTATTTCTTTCAAAAACTTCCCATATGCCGGCATTCCTAAAATGGCATCCATGAACGGAATGTTAATATGTAACTTGGACATTAGTTCAAGGAACTTACCAAAATGATTGTCCAAACGAGCTCTTGCTCTTGATTGTGGGAACGGTAGTGGTGGCTTGTATGGAGGCGGTGCCACATAGGTTGGCTCTACATCTTTGCTCTTGCCTCCATCTTCTTGCTTTCTTCCCTCTTCTACCACTACTTGCTTTCCCTTAGCTTGGTCCTTAGGCAAAGGATCCTTCATACTCAACCCACTCCTTGTTGTGATAGCCAACACTTGGCCTCTTGGGTTGTCTTCGGTTCTTCCGGGAAGCTTCCCCGGATCTCTATGTGCTTCACCCGCCTTTTGAAAGACTTGTGCTTCCAAGACCTTTTGAGCCTTAGAAATTGAAGTTACGGTGCTCTCAAGTCCACTCAATCTTCCTAGCAATTGTTCAAACATGACTTCGGTCCTATCCTTGGAAGGTTAAGAAAAACCGGGTGGAGGTTCTTGTGAAGCTCTTTGTGGTGGAGTTGTGCTTGTGGAGGCGGGAGGGTTCAAGGCTCCATCCTGGTTAGAGTAAGAAAATCCGGGATGGTTGTGGTTGGGCCGGTAATTGTTGAATTGCCGATTGTTGTTGAAATTTCTTGGGCCTTGGTAATTGTTGAAGTTGCCTCTTCTCATATAATTCACATCTTCCTCCTTGGAAGACAAGTTAGCTTGTGGAAGCACTTGAGGAGTTGCTTGGCTCTTCAAGGTTGTAGTACACAACTCTCTCAAGGATTTCAACTCGTTGTTGATGGCGTCAAGCTTGAAATTGCTCATGGTGACTTCGCTCACCTCATATGCTCCCGCCTTTCTTCCTTCACTCTTCCTATGAGAGTACTTCTCAATCACTAAAGCTTGCTTCTCCACAAACTCCCAAGCATCATCTACATGTTTCTCCATAAATGTCCCTCCGGAAAGATATTGAAGCTTGAATTGGCTATCTTCATCAAGTCCCTTGAAATAGATCTCCAATAGCTCAATTTTCGGTATGCCATGGTGTGGACAATCTAGGAGAAGGTCTTTGAATCTCTCCCAAGACTTGAAAAAACTTTCTCTATCCCTCATCACGAAGGCATTGATCTTCCCTCTTAATTCGGTGGTCTTTGAAGGTGGGAAGAACTTGGTCAAGAACTCGGTTGTCATCTCCTCCCAAGTACCAACTCGCCCTTGCGGAATAGATTGATACCAAGCCAAGGCTTTATCCTTAAGAGAGAAGGAAAAAGCCCTAATCTTATGGTTGTTGTTCTCCAATCTTGGCGGCCTAAGAGTCTCCATCAAAATCTCGTAGTTCATCAAATGTTGGTGAGGAGACTCTCCTTCCATCCCTCCAAATGATTGTGCCGGATCATTTGTAGAACTTGAGGGCGGAGCTCATAGTTGTGGGTTGCGGGATCTCCTAGATTCACACCCGGTCGGTGTGCTCTTTGTGCCGGATCCATACGTCTCCCTAGGGTTTGTGGCTCCTCGATAGCAATGGGAACAACCCTAACATTGGCCGCCGGCTGCGGTTGTACCACCGGTGGTGGAGGAGTTGGAGGTTGTCGGCGATTAAGCTCTCCTTGAACAAGGGCTTGCCTAATCTCCTCAATCTCCCTCCTTGTTTCCTCTTGCCTCTCATTGGCAAGTCTCCTTTCTTCCTCCAAGAGCTCATCTCTTAGCCTTATTTGCTCTAAGGCTTCATCTAACTCAGCTTGAAGATTTCTACCGGCCATCTCTCTCTCCTTTCGGATGTTCTTGGATCTAGATCGAAAGGTTTTCTCCGGTTCGGGATCGAATGGAGCTAAATCCTTGCCACGAGATCTTCGCATAGACCTAAAGAGTGATAGATGTCCTGAAAAGAAAAGACACCAACCAAAGAGAGATCAAAAGCAACAAGAAAGATCTACACTAGAAACAATCACAAAATAGACTCAATCTAGACCTAGTCCCCGGCAACGGCGCCAAAAACTTGTTACGCTAAAAAGTGTGCATGCAATAAGCCTTAAATTTATACTCGTTATAATTATCCTAACTTCTAGCGCACCCGCAGTGTACGGGACGTTTGTAGCATGGATAGTATTCCGAGGTCGAACACAAAGACTAAGGTGAAATTGATTCGGTTTTGTGATTAGGTTTAGTGAAGGTCTAAGGTTAGAAAAGAGGGAAACAAAGAAATGAAAATCTAAATTGTTTTTGGTCGGTTTTGGTGATCAATCAAAGATCACAATTCATGCAAATTAAACAATCAAACTTAGACTAAAAATCAGCACAAATGAACAAACCAAACAAGATAATGATCAAGGAAAGAAAAGACGGATTCTAGGGGTCGGAAGTTCCGGTTATGGCATAGAACTCAAGTTATCTATTCATTCTTTGGATTAACTATGATATGTTGGGATTAAGTGTATTCAATTTGGGATCAATTACCGGGTAGGTCTCATGGTCCAACTAGTCCACACCTATGGTCTTATTACCGGGTAAGTCTCTAAGAGCCTAAGGATAGGAATTCTACACAAACCGGATTGTAAATTAGGGGTCTAACCTATCCTTACCGGGTAGGTCTTGGAAAGGGAAATCCTAAGCAACTATCCTAGCACATCTAATCCAATGGCGGCTTATTAGGCTCACCACTACCTAAGGTTTGCTATTTTAGATTCTAAGGGCAAGGATTACCGGGTAAGTCTCTCCTAACACTTAGTCACTACACTAGGTAGGTTAAACTCAGCAAACACTTAGGGTTTCAACATTCTATAGGTCTAAGGCAAGATCCTTCAAACCAGGGAAAATCACGGGTTGTTCTTCCTAAACCACGGCCGTGGTTCTTCAAGAACTACCCGTTTTTTCTAACAGCAACTACGTTCATAAGAAAAAGTCATCCAAAGGTAAATCTAAGTCCATACTATCATAGTTCTAGCCATAACCATCCTTTCCTTACCCTAGAACCACATCAATTTAGCCTACAACATTCATAATGGAAATCGAAGCAAACAAACATAAAATCAAAACATCCATTGCAAGATAATGAAAGAAGAGAGGTGAACAAGTGAACTTAATTCAAAACTAAGCTGAAGATTAGAATAGAGCCACTTACAACCCTTCCAAAAGAAGGTTCAAAGGTTCATACAATCTCTAGAAAATGAAATCCGAAATACAAGAAAGCTATGGTGTGTGTTCTTCTCCTCCTCTTCAATGGAACTCTCCTTCTTCTCTTTGACACTTCCCTTCCTAGAAAATCTTCTTGTTTTTGAGAATATATTTGTTAGAGAGAAATGGATAATGGATGAGCTGCTCCCAAACTACCCAGCTGCCTCAAACAACCCATGAAGGACCACTTTTATTACAAATCCTTCATGAGCTGGCCATGAGAGTCGTGGCACATCTGTCACGAGAATCTGGCAAAATCCACGGTCATTTCCACGGCCGTGGTTCTTCAGAGAACCGTGATTCTATGCAGAAACTCCGCCTTGAATCATTAAGTTGTGATTTGGTGCATGGCTTGTGTTGGCAAGGTTCCATGAGTCCTCCTCAGCCCTTGGCTTGTGTCCTAATGAGTCCGAGGGTGTGTCATCTAAATGAACGATCCTCAAACGCATCGTTTAAGCTCCTAAACTTCCCGTAATACCTACAAAACACGCACAAGTCCGTGTAGACGTCTATCTAGACAAAATATGTGAATTGGGTGCAAAACGTCTTGAACTAATGCTAGATCATGCATGAATGAGCGAGAATTCTATCTAAATGTACACCTAAAACTATGTTATAAATCGTGTTATCAATCCACATCATTTGCACTTTGAGTGCCCCATGGCACCGATAGCTTGCTTCACCTGTGGTGAACTAGACCATTTGGCCCCTTTTTGTCAGCAAGGTAGTCTTTCTTCTCAACAAGACCTTCCACTTTCCGGTGCAGAAAGAGTAGAAGTGGAGGCTATGGCTAGGACCTCAATGATACCTGAGGAGCATAGGTCTGATGTTGAGTGATGATATGCAGTGGAGCTTCTAGCGTTAGCCGTTACAGGTACCATTCTCATTAATGGTTTACCTAGTGAAGTTTGTTTGTTGTGAGTGCTATGCACTTCTTGTCTTTCGATGCATGCGTTAATAGTTGACTGTGAAAATAGTAGAGGGTAGACTTCCCTTTATAGGATTACCGGTTATGGGTCTGAGGTACCCGCGAGATATGTGTTTGTCCCATTTATTCGGGGCTTGTGTGTGGTTTGTAGACTTCTCTATCATGCCTCAGGTGCATGAGAAGGTCATTATGTGTATGGTTAGGATGAATAATTATCATGCTGTGTTAGTTATCAGTTGGAAGGTTGTTATAGTCTCTATTGAGATCGATTAGATAGAGTCTTCCGAGGTTACGACCTTTGAAGAGGCGAGTCTTGTCATTAGTGTTGTACGAGCAGCGAGGTTGATAAAACAAGGAGGTGATACTTTCTAATGTTATGCCATGAAGGATAAAGATAGTTCCACGTTGGAGGATATTCCAGTGGTTTATGAGTTTATAGACGTATTATTGAGTTGTCTAGTTGCCGCCTCAACGGAGTGTGAACCTTGTTATCGAGTTGAAGTATGATACGAGACTGATTAGGAAAGCCCATATCATATGGCGCTTGTTGAGATGTTGTAACTAACGACTTCAAGAATTGGCTACGACGAGCTTCCTTCGCCCTAGGGTATTCAATGTCTCGTATTGACTACCTGATGGGTTAGCTTCAAAAAGTAATTGTGTTTTTTAGGATTCCCTTGCGCTCAGGATATCATCAATTGAGGGTGAGAGAGCAGGATGTGTATAGGATAGTATTTCGTACCTGTTTTGGACTCTACAAGTTGTACTGATGCCATTTGGACTGACGAATGCCTTAACAGTTTTTAAGGAGGTAATGAATAGCATCTTCATCGACTTCCTTGATCTGTGTATGGTGGTCTTTATTGATGACATTTCGGTATACTCTCGTGGTAGAGAGGAGTAGACCGATAATCTGAGGTCAGTTGTGCAGACTTCGAGAGATAGAGGGTTGTATGCTACGCTCTCTAAATACGAGTTGAGATGCCAAAGGTAGCCTTCTTAGGCCATGTTGTACCCCCAGTAGGATCATGGTTGTTTAGGTGAGGATTGAGTATGTTGCAGCATGGACGATACTGATGAACATTAAGGGAATACATAGTTTCTCGGCTCAGCCGATTACTACCAATGCGTTGAGGAAGAATTTTATATGATTGTGTATCCATCTACTAGTCTTCTGAGAAAGACCACTAGAATTGCATGGTCAAGGCAGTATGCTAGAGCTTTAAGGAGTTAAAGAGGGACTTGACCTCTACTTCTATATATTCTATCATAGTTAGAAGGTTCTGGGGGATCCCGTGATTTACGGTGAAACATTCCAACTAAGTTTAAGATGTGTATTAATACATAGGAGTAGAGTTATAAATACGTGTGTCTACAACTGAAGACGTATGAGAAGAAGTACCTAACTCATGATCTAGAGTTAGTAGTGCGGAAATTGGAAAACCGCCAGTGTTGAGGGCTCGAGTTGATCAAGACATTAACCTGGAGATTCCATATCATTCAGAGAAGTTGGACGTGTAGCTGGAAACTTGGCCAGAAAGACGCCTCAAGAGAAGACAATTGTGAAACTGAATATTCAGCCTCAGGTTCGGAAAGATCTAGCCTGGTTAGAGTTGGACCTACAGTTCCTGATAAGGACGCTAGTTATAGGCTTTAGAGGTTCTACCTAGTCTGTTGGATGAGATCCAACAGAAGCAGGGGACCTGCCCGACCTTAATGAGGTTTAGTGAGAAGATGTCTCATAGCGAGGCACCACAATTCTCCAATGGAGTAGATGGAATAATGAGATGCCGTGACCGCGTCTATATGACCACTCATGCGGAGTCGAGATAGAGAATATTACAATACACTCATTGTACACCTTACTCAGTACATCCAATATGTGACCAGTCAGCAGGTCAAGATAGAGCATTATCGACCTGGAGATGAGCTCCATTCACTACAATTGTGAAACTGAATATTCAGCCTCAGGTTTAGTGAGAAGAGCCTTTGTCTTCGAGCGATCCCGCATCTGTGCCTCAGCGGAGACGCATCTGCCTTCCACCTATGGAGCTGTAGTGGGCCGCCCTTGTGCCTTGGTTGGCCGCCCCTGCGGGCCTGTGTGCCGCCCCTATGGCCAGGCCAGCCGCCCCTGCGGTTTGTGGTGGGTTACAGCCGTCTTCTTTGACCCGAGCGTTGCTTTTTTACCCTCCTTCCTTTATATCTTCTCCTTCTCCTTCAGATGAGCGTTTACCCCATTCTCTCTCCTATTCCATCTCTCTCACGATCTTCTTCTCCTCTCTTCTCCCTTTGGATCTCTTCTTGATCATTGTTTGAGTTTGTGTGAGATTGGAAGCTTTTAAGCTTGGTTTTGCTTGAGGTTGATGCTTGTGGATGCTGTTGTGCATGTTGATAGCCAGCCTTGAGGCGTTAATAGAATTCTACTGTTGTTTAGCTTCAGCTTGGTGAGATCTCTCTCCTTCTTCCCTTTTCTTCTTCTTTTCTTCCTTTATATGTTCTTTTATTTCTCCTTAGCTTAGGATCCACAAGATTGATCTTGTAGCAGCCTTGGTTGGCTTCCTTTGATGCAT
Source organism: Fagopyrum homotropicum (assembly GCA_033239125.1). Classification (NCBI taxonomy): domain Eukaryota; kingdom Viridiplantae; phylum Streptophyta; class Magnoliopsida; order Caryophyllales; family Polygonaceae; genus Fagopyrum; species Fagopyrum homotropicum. Next base: position 63,980,291 of record BSWB01000003.1, on the reverse strand, counting down.
ATATGTATGTTTATGTATGTGTATGGTTGTTGATCAAGTGAAGAAGCAAAGGACAGCCGGAGGTGCACTTTCTGCACACCAGCCACCCCTGCGTCACCTCTGGACCGCCCCAACGCCAGCATTGAGCTGCCCATGTGCCATCTCCTAGCCGCCACTGCGGCCACCTGCACCAGCTTGGTGTTGCACTTGGTTCTGTAGGTGTGTCTTGCTTCTAGGCTTGCATATGGATGGCATTGCCTCTTTCTTTCCTCCTGTGAGAGTGTAGTAGCATGCTAGGGCTAGATGAGAGTGTTTGGATGATATATGATCATGTTATGCCTTATATGGATTTTGAGGATTTTAGGTTGTGAGGTTTAAGTTGTGGATGATCCTATGGATCCCTTTTGGTCAAGGTATGACCCCTTTGATGAATAGAGGATGATATCTTTCTATGCCTTGTTATTAGGCAGTGCCCCTCTCTCAGGATTGGAGGTTGATCGTGTTTGAGTTGTGTACGAAGTTGTGGTAAGTCCGTAGGACTTACTTAGCTATCATCCCTATATTGGATGTTTGTATGAGTGGTGTGTGCTTCATATATTTGCTATGATAGCATGAGTTGTCGTTTATACCGACCTATGTTTTATTGACTGCCCTACTGCGTGATTGTGATAATCTTTCCCTTTCATCCTGCCACGGAGTCTGGGAGGTTCTCTGACGTCGGGCCAGACTGGTTTACAGGAAGGGAGCAATCCATTCCCATAGGGTACACGGATTGTGTGACCAATACTCGTACAGTTGGACATTGCACTAAGAGGCGGGGATGATACGGTCCTTGTGTCACATAGTTTCATCTATTTATATATATACGGTTTTTGAGTGAATGATTATTATATAAAGATAATAAATGGGTAAATGTGTGATAGCATACTGATGTGTTTATCTTTCATGATTGTTCTTGTGCTTATGCATTACCTCATATGTGTTAGGTTAGCTAATGGTTTCATACCGTGTTATAGATGTTTCCAAGATAGGCGTGTTGGGTGATCTGGCAGGGTGAAAGGCCGAGGACTCTCGTACATTAGGTGGTTCATTTGGGATTGTTATGCTTCCCTCCTACGTGAGGATGATCTTTTGTACCTCCTATGTGAGGATGTGGTTTTATATACTCGGATATGATGTTGTTTACCTTTGGTTCTACCATTTATATTGTTGTATGTATTTGTTTTATATCTGTTAGTGCCATGTTGTAAGGTCCAGTGAACTTGTTGTCAGGCTAGGGTCAGGATCTTATGTGAGATCCTAGCCCAATGTGACACTCCGAGTCCCGCGGATTCGGGGTGTTACAACATTGCATCTTCCTTTCCTAGTATAAGAGTGCAGTACCATGCTAGGTATAGATGAGAGTGTTCGGATGACGTATGATCATGTTATGCCTTATACGGCTTTTGAGGATTACTAGGTTATGAGGCTTAGGTTGAGGATGATCATATGGATCCCTTGGTTCTAGGTGTGACCCCTTTGATTGATAGAAGATTGATATATCTTTATGTCTTGTTATTGGGAAGTGGGCCTTTCAAGATTGGATGTTGATTGTGGTTGAGTGTTGTACGAGGTTGAGGTAAGTTTGTAGGACTTATTTAGCTACCATACTTATATTAGGTGTTTGCATGAGTGGTGTGTGTATTATATGCTTGTTATGATAGCATGTTATGTCGAGTACCGACCTATGTTTTATTTATAGCCCCGTATGCGTGGTTGTGATAACCTTTCCCTTTCATCCCGCCGTGGAATCTAGGAGGTTCTCTAACATCAGGCCACTTGGTATACAAGAAGGGCGTAATCCACTCTCATTGGGTACACGGGTTGTGTGACCGACACTACTTCCAGATGGATAGCAGGCCCAGAGGCAAGGATGATACGTTCCTCGTGTCACATAGTTTCATCTATATATATATATATATATATATATATATATATATATATATATATATATATACGATTTGAGTGAATGGCTATTATATAAAGATAATAAATGGGTAAATGTGTGATAGCATGCATATATGTTTATCTTTCATGATTGTTCTTGTGCTTATGCATTACCTTATATATGTATGGTTAGCTAATGGTTTTATACCATGTTGTAGATGCCTTGCAGGATAGGCAGGCTGCAGAGTGATCTGGCAGGGTGGCAGGCCAAGGACCTCTCGTACATAGGATGGTTATGACTTTTGGGGTTGTTATGTTTCCCTCCTGCGTGAGGATGATGTTTTGATTACCTCATGTGTGAGGATGTGGTTTTATACTCGGATATGATTTTGTTTACCCCTTTTTGCTTATAAAGTTTATGCAGCTTTATGTATTTGTTTTATATATTAGTCAGTGCCATGTTGTAAGGTCCAGTGAACTTGATGTCAGGCTAGGGTCAGGATCCACTGTGAGATCCTAGGCCAATGTGGCACCCCGAGTCCCGTGGATTTGGGGTGTTACATGTTACTCTTAAATTCTCACCCAATAGACTAAAGAAGTTACCTCCCTTTATCATGGTTAACTCTTGATCCAAACATCTAGGGACAACGTCTATGGATAGACACTCATTAGATAGTTCTTCCTTAGAAGCAATAAGAATCCTTGAATGCTTGCTCAAGATATCACCAATATGTCGAGAAAAATCAATACTGGTATGAGATATCTCATTGGGGTGAGATGCAGATGCATTGGGGCGAGATCTGGCATTGGGGTGAAGTTTCTGCGTACTGGGGCAAGATTCTGGTATCTCGGGGTGAGGTTTTTCTCCTTTGGGGAGAGATTTCTCTGCACTATGTCAAGGTTCTTCTCTAATCATGGTAGGACAATCTACACCATAATTATCCGGCATCTCTAGTACATAGACTTTGTGATTTCCCTTCTTCTTTATGTTCCAACTTGCACTCCTATAATAAAACTCACTTGCTTCCTCATGGACAATAGTGTCAAATTAGAAAAGGTTGTGCGAAACAAATCATCAAAAAAAGCATAGTAATTCAAGGATAGACATGAGCGGAAAAATCCTAGAATTAGCAAACTCCATAGGTGGTGGTACTACAATCTCATCCGTGATACACCTCCTAGAAGGATCTAACGATGTCACAACTCGAGATTGCACCAGACAATTCTCTTCCAATTTGATCTTAGGGGGTTTGGAATGTTCTATGCCTTCCATTAAAGGCAAAGCAAAAGGTATCTCCTTAGGTAAAGGTTATAGAGAACAACCTAAAGAACATCTAAGGATGAATACACTAACGTAGATGTAATACTATAATCAAGAGATTTAGCACACTCTAAATTAGAATTATTCACATCTACCTCAAGATCATTCATATCATGTTTAAGCACATTGCAATCAAGATCATTCATATACTGAATATGCTCTTCACACTCAATGGTATCATTCAAATCAAATTCATGTGCATACAATTCATTACCATCTATTTCATGCTCATCACAATCAAGCTTGCTTACTAACTAAGATTTACATGTGATGGATTCAATAAGCATAGAAGTAGAAGGTTCAAAATCATTATCTTCAAAGGTTTGATAACCTCAACTGATGGTTCCTTTTTCCGGTGTTGGAGGACTCGTGATTCCGATGCGTTCAAGTTGCATATTTCTTCCAACTTTGATCTCAACTGAAATCTCGGCTAGGAAGAGGGGAGATGTTGGGGCTGAGATTTTGGAATCGGAATTTTAAGCTTCCCTTTCCCAGCTCCGTCATGCTCTTGGTGAGGCCTAGATTGATCATGATATCGACTTCTCTTGGAATGTGTATCACGTCTCGGATAATCTCTCCACATGCCTTCATCACCATCATCCTCTAATTCCTGAAATTTATTAACAAAATCTAGAATGTTAGGTGTTTTATAAGGAAGATTCGAATATCTCATACCATGCCCATGATGGACTCTTGGAGGTAATTCCGGGGATCTAGTCTTATAGAGGACACATGAATGTCCATCTTCCTCATACATTGATCTTGGTTGAGAAATAGAATGATCGAATCTCGACTGGGACAAATCTTGGTCTAAATCTCAGGCGAGATTTTTTTACTAGGGGCCGAGATCTTCCACTAGAGCGAGATTCCACCTTTTCCACTTTCTTGGTGAGATTTGTAAGTGAAGCCATGAATTTGTTTCATCGTGTCCTTGACCTCAGGATTGTTTAATCCACTCTCTTGTGACCCTTTATGGTCTTTAGTCCTAGACATCCTACACAATCAAACAAAGTAATAACAAACTCGTGAAGTTAGTAAAAACGAAAGTTCATTACTTGTTTTCTCTTACACTCAGGCTCTGTTGTGATACTGCGAGAAAATTTGATGTATTTGCCTTGGATGGATAAATACGCCTTTAAAATCGATGACTAGCTTAAACTAGAAACTCCTTGGATGAATTAAGATGTCAACTTGGTTTGGAAGAAAGTTCTTGTGTTGAAAGATAGTTAAGGAAAATTTGTTGGAATTCTCTTCACACAATACACAAAGTAGAAAAAAATATTGCAAATAGACTCAACTAGTATGATAGAAAGTATAGATACTAACTAACACACCCAAAGAATCAGACTCAATGTCTTTAGAGTAGAAATAGGCACACCAGAGATTAAGAATAGAGCTTTACTTACCTTGAACTTGAGCAATTAGAGAGAGATATAGCTGGTTGGTTTCTATCTCGACAATGGAAAATCTCGGTCAAAAATCTCGTGCGAGATTTCTACATTGGGGTCGAAATTTGACAAAAGGCAAGGTTTTTGTTATGTCAACTGGTTGGGGATTGGGGTAAGCTTCTTCCTTGATGCCTTCTTTATATTTCTACACTTGGATTGCAGTAACTCTCACTTGAAAGGCCTCACCAAAACACTGGTTATAATCGATGATATAAAGTACAAGTGTAGTAAAGAGATATTCGGTTGAAATTTCAATATACAAGGTTATGAATATACAGTTGTTGGAGAGAAGATATGGTCGAAATTTGAGGAGATATTTGGTTGGACTTCAAAGATATGATAAGATCTCACCTACTAGATAAGATCATAAAAATCAATTAAATATTGTCGATCTCTCTCCTCCTTGATATGGCGGCTTGATATGACAAATTTGAGAAGATATAATCCAAATATATTGTTGGGTCTGATTGGATTTGGAGAGAAAGTAACGATCTTGGCGTTAATACAAAATCTCGGCCAAATCTTCCAAAATCTCAGGCGAGATTTTTCTTTTGCAGTGGAATCTTGGCGCTAGCTTTTCCGACGAGGTTTCACCTTGGGTTTGGGTGATTTGTGTTTGACTATGGTTGTTCTCTCTTCTCCAATAGACACAAGACAAAGATGTTAACCTCAAATAATCTCACAAAACATGAATAAGATGAAAGACTCGATTTTTTATATGAATCAAAGAAGACTCAAATAAAATAACTCAAACCGTAGTGTATGGCTGAGTTGAACTTCAATCGATTAGCTATAATACAACTTTGATGCGGGGTTGAAGCCATCGTTCTCGATCTAGATTGAAAATCCACGTAAAGTTCAATTGGGGAAAATCTCGGTCTAAATCTCAGGCGATATTTATTAATGGTAAGGATGAGATTTGTGAAAACTCGAAAACAAAGAACGTGAGTTGAATGGAAGATAATGTTACAATTAAGAAGGTGACTAATGGAATGAATGGATGGAAATATAGGAAGATAAGAACCAATATATTTTTGCAAAGAACCTTGACCAATTGATCAAAACCCCTTAACAAATAACTTACCTTAACCATTCCTTCTTCAACCTTACACAAACCATCCAAGTAAGACAAGCACAAGGATGGACTAGCTTGAGTAGTAGCACCAATCTTTAAGAAGATTAACACACACAAGAACAACCTAGCAAGAAGTCACAACGATTCAATCAAATACTCATTTTTATATTAAATAGGAATGAATCAAACGTACACTTTGTAAATGAAGTAACAAGTATCTAACAATAATGTGGAAATCAATAATCAAATTCAACTATATGTAAATCTTGGCCTTATAAAGTATATATGGGCTAGATTACCCTACAAGATAAAAGATTAAAATAATCCTACAAAATATAGGATGGAAAAATAAAATTTTAGAATGTTTAGAGTTTTAAAGGTATAAAATAACTAACTATAGTCTTATCTAGATTTAATAAATCTCAGCAAGATTGATCAATATCTCGGCTAGACATAGGTGGGGCCGAGTTCTCCATTTGCTCTTATGTAACACTTGGAATTTTGGTTCCATTTACGAGAGGCGTTAGAAACCTTTAGTGTAGACTACCGCCCTTGCGGCTTAAAAGACCCGCGATCGCAGCTCGGACGTTCTGCCGGGGGGGGGGGGGGGTGATCCGTCATAGCGGGATTCGAGCCCGTTTTCTTCCAACCTTTTGTGTTCACATTTATTAGACTCAGACCACCTTATTTTATGGGTGATATTTGGGTTGCTTGACCCTTGGTCTTCCCCCATTTGATGCAGCCTTATCTCCTCCAACTTCTCATTTCACGTTACTTCCGTTCTTCCTCCTCCTTCTTCCTTCTCCTCCATTCTCTACCTTAGCATTCTTCTCCTCTTGAAGATGTCAAGAAAAGGTGTGTACTGCAGGGACGTGATCCAGAGTAAGTCATCTCTTTTTCCTTCTTCTCTTCTCCTTTCTTCTTCCTTCTTGCACCCTTGAAGAGTGAGATCCATAGATTCACTCAAGAGAGTCTTCTCTTGTTCTTGCTTGTGTTCTTAGACCATGGAGGAGGGCTAGAATCTTGTGGTAGAAGCAAAGAGACGTTCATAGCATCAAAGGAGGCAATAGGAGGGTTGCTGCACATCGGAGAATCAAAGAATCGGTGTTTCTGGAGTTCAGCCACGGGGCGGCATCTGTAAACTGCAGGGGCGGGATCTATACACCATAGGGGTGGCAATTGCATCACACGGGTGACGTCTGTACACCGCAGGGGCGGAATCTGCACTAGTAGGTATCCGATCTCTTGTTCTCTCCTTTCCTTTCCGCATCTTAGAGCTTGATCCATCTTAGTATCATGTTAGGCTGGCTTAGCATAGCTCGATATGGAATTCCATGTAGTGGCTTTGGACCTTAGGGTTACCTTTTGAGAGTTGTGGGTTTGTTGGTTGTTGTGTTATGGCAAGATCACTTGGATCTTCGAGGTTAGTAGTTCGTATGCTAGTGTGATCATGATGTGATCCTATAGGGAAGTGGACCGAGGGTTTTGACCTAGCTTATATTTTGGATGATCTTGTGAGGATCATGAGAACTAGAAGTCAAAGGACTTATAGCTTGTTAGAGAGATGTTGATCTTTGTGCCTTGTCTTGATCAGGCATTGCGTACCTTCCCACGGGAAGTTGAGAGGGATTCATTCGGGTTTAGCTTTGAGTCTGGTAAGTCCACAAATTTACTTAGCTAGCTTCTTTGTATTAGTTTGATGTGTATTGGTGGTGTGTGTTAAGTTATGTCAAAATAACGAAACCAGAATAAGACGACCTATATATTGTGTAATTGGCCCAAGTGTATGATAATGGGCGGTGACATCACTACCTAGCTCTTGCGAGAGCTAGGAGGTTCTCTGCGACTAGCCCAGACAGGTAGACGGTCGGATGCATCAATACTATTCCTTGCGGGTGAACGGGGACAAAGGCAAGTCTCGGGGATTCTCGTGTCACAAACCAAAGTTGAATTACTAAAGGGGTAACGTAAATAAAGATAATAAACGGACTTGCGTGTATGCATGTTCTGTGTGTTTGCCTTCTTTATATATATATATGTGTCTTTACCTTTATTCTAATGCTTAGAATTTTAGCTAACGGTTTTATACCGCTTTGTAGATGCCTTCCAGGTTAGGGAAGCGGTCGAGTGATCCGGAGGAAGTGAGCAGCCGGGGTTCCGTACATTATAGGACACGATCGGATTTCTATTATTGTTGTCTTAAGACTTTCGTTATGATGTTTGTGGTTTTGTGAACTCGGCTGGAGTTTACATTTTCAGTTGTATTTCAGATTATCATCGTGCATTAAAATTCTTTCATTTGCCTTTTTATTTGTGTCATGTTGTAAGGTCCGGTGAAGTTGTTGACAGGCTAAGGGTCGGGACCCATTGTGAGGACCTAGCCCGTAGTGTCCCGAGTCCTTCGGATTTGGGGTGTGACATCTCATAGTTTTCTTGATCATCTTCACACACGTATGGATCCTCGACAATAGATATCAATGTAACTAAAGAAGACTTTGACATAAGTAAAGTCTCCTTAGATGCACATGATGTCAATAAGCTAGTAACTTTTTCTTAGATGGATCTTGATCTTGATTTAATGATAGATCCTTCCATGATATGACTTCAAGATGATGTCAACTCCTTCTCCTTCAATGCTCTTGCTCTTGACCTAGTAATGCTTTTATGAATAGTAGGAGATGTCAAGGATGGTCCCGTATCAGAAGAGTTGATGGACAAGCACAACATTTAGCATAGTCGGAAAAATGAGGTGGTTGCTATGTGTTGTAATGGTGCAAGCTTTATATTAACTATAACTATATGAGTGAGTGAGCAAAGAGCGGCAAGATTTCCCAAAACTAGTAAGGAAGGAGGTAAGTAGAAACTGCAACTAAATTTCTTTTCACACGTCTAATTCATGTCAACCCATTTTATTATGTGAGGCATTCGTTGCTTATTTTGAAGCCATTTTTTTCATCCCTTAAGTTATCCTGACTAAAAAGGCTCCACCGAGCCTTTGATAACCTAGTTGATCTTATTGTCTCACAAGTTAAAGGTACTGGCAGGAAATAAGATGTACATAATCATATCTCAGTGTCTAGAATTATGTCATGATCGTGGCTCAAATCTATTTGACTTGAGGAACTGTTTGTTGCCTTTGTTGAATGTTGTTATTCCAACCTACAATGTTGATGTTGCTTGGTGGATTTTATCTAATAAAACAAGCATTTGTATATTTAGGCTTCTCTTTATAATTCTTTACACTGTATAGAAGTATACCATTTGAATCATCAATTCCAGATTCAAGACGAGGGCTTTTGTGATAACTTTGCCACTATGAGATAATGTGCCCCCTTTCAAGACAAGGGTGTTGTGATTATTTGATTATTCAATTTTGAATAAATATTGTGTTTGCAAAGACTATTTTTGAAATCCCATATTTAAACATAATTGATTTTAAGTTAATTAAACAAAGTTATATAGGTCCAACTTGTACGTCCAATTTATATGCTACTAATTTTTTTCCAAAAACACTGAATTTATAACCCGGATCTTAGAAGTACAAGTTATAGAATATTAGTTTGTACATATCTATCATCACCATTCAATCTAGAACCGGGCTAAAAAGTAAAGTTGTGTGTTGTTAAACAAGCATTCATCATTGTTTTAATCGTGATAAAAAAAAATCTATTTTTGATCTTTTATGACCGATTTCAACCGGGATAATTGACCTTTTTATCATGGTTACACTAAACCGTGATAAAAGGTACCAGTGCGCTACTTCTTCGACTCTTTTATCACGGTTGTAACTGTGATAAGAAAATCTTTTATCACAATTATAACCATGATAAAAGAGATGTCAGTTCAATAACAATAAAAAAGAACCATTTCAAATCCTTTTTTATCCCGGTTCTAGAACTGTGATAAATAATACATTTTATAACGGGTCCTTCCCAAATAACCTATTATCCCGGAATCTACTATCATGATTCATAACCGGGTTAAAAGGTCAAATACAACGTGATGAAAGGCCTTTTTTGTTCTATTATTATCGAGTGGTTTCGGTATTTACTCTCTATTCATATAACTAACTCCTTATTTATATTTCATTGTATTTCACAAATAAATAACAAGGATCCCATAATAAATAAGTTACATTTTTATTCTTGTAACTCCTTTTCATAGTTAATTCATATAGTTAGCTCTTTAATTATATATATTTTTATATACATTTCATTTCATACAATTATACAATTATAATATTACAATCAACTAAAACTTTGATTTTAATATTGCATAATAATCCATATAAAAATCACTACCAATTTAAATCAAGATCCGCGTCAAGATTAACTATTAATTGATTGATCATATCACTTCATGCAAGATCCTTTTGATACCAATTGAAGGATTATTAGATGCGTTAAGCGGAATTTCAAATCATATCTAATAATCTAATCTAAGGATCTACAAGAATAATCGATAGAAAACAATAGATTGTTTATAGGAAATATTTTTTGATGTGTGAACCAGACCTATTTTGAGAGGAACAAAAGAAAACGAAAATCTCAAGTGTGGCTTTTCTATTGGGTTCACGAACCTTGCGTCAAGATCTCATTTGTCTTCGACTTCTAGGACAAAGATCGAAAGGTAGCAATCAAATTGCTTCGGATGATGATTGTAATTGCTCACCATACAAATAATTGGCTTTTAATTTTTGAGAGATAATGAGAGCTTTTTCTTAGGAAATTAGAGAGAAGAGAAGTCTTCTTAGGGTTAGTCATTTATTAGTATTATGTAACAATTATATATTAAACAATTTGTAAACCCCTTTCACAAAGTAACTCTTTATTAGTAACTCTAGAATCCCCCAAATAAACTCCTTCAATATTTATTTCACTGATAAAACTTATCGTATTATTATTAACATATATCTAATATACAATAATAACATAAACCATCTTTCTTTTTATCTAGTCCATCAAGTATAAGTGTGTGACGGCGTAGGATCCGTTTATAATAGTCATGAATTTAATCTCATTAATCATAGTTGACTTCTAACAAAGCACTATAACTCCTAAGGGCTACTAGCTTTTTCTTACGCTTTTTTTCTCCCACGAACCTCGATTACACTCTTCTTCCTCGCTTCGTCATAACTTTCTCTTCTTGTCCTCGCTTTTACAGTTTTGGTTCTTGTCCCTCTCCCTCTCATCAATAGGGCCGATCCTTAAATTTTTTGTGCCCGGGACAATATTATCTCCGGGTACCCTATTAACGTATAGCTTAGCGATTTAAAAGTAATGTCATACTCATTTTTTTCGGGCTTTGGTACCCAATGACATATAGTGAGCTAAGCTGAGAATGAAGTGTATCTACACCAAAATTTAACTCGAATTTCTTCTCAATCGCAATAGAAACAAGACGAATAAAGATATGTGGTATTATGAACTAAGTTGATAATGAAGTGAAGTTTTCCGTTCCATATGGGTCATATATATATAGAAAATTTGATTTAGGGAAAGAGGAAAATTTACAAAAAAAAAAAAATATTGTTTTAAAGAAAAAAATGGAATATTACAAGAAAATACATTGAACCAAAGTAATAAATATTGTGTTTTTTTAGATTTAGGAAATCTAATACATTTAAATCTATTTTTAAATATAACTATGATATAAAATAATTATTAATTAGTTACTTAGTTAAATAAAAAAGCCCTTCTAACTCTTCAATTTTTGTATTGAAATTATTTTTTTTTGATGTTTGGGCTCCTTTGATTTGATCTCCGTAATAGTGTAGTTCACAAATCACACTTCCTATAAATTTTGGACGGTTGGGTCCCATTGATTATACATAGATCCAATTTTCAACTCTTCAATACATGTACATAATTATATATATATATATATATATATATATAATTATATATATATATATAAATGTATGACTATTGAAATGAGATGAGTCTTTTATGACTGACTGCAATAAATAATAAGAGTAATAGTAATGTTGGACGTTAATTACAAATAGACAATTCAACCCCCCTGCTCTATATATATATAGAATATATATATATATATATAGAATATACATATATATAAAATATACATATAATATATAGAGAGAGAGAGAGAGAGAGAGAGAGAGGAGAGAGAGAGAGAGAGAGAGAGAGAGAGAGAGAGAGAGAGAGAGAGAGAGAGAGAGAGAGAGAGAGAGAGAGAGAGAGAGAGAGAGAGAGAGATGAGAGAGAGAGAGGAGAGAGAGAGAGGGAGAGAGGAGAGAGAGGAGAGAGAGAGAGAGTGACTCCCATGTAATCAGCTCTTACCATGTAAAATGAGAACAAATTGTATTCGTTAGATCGTTAAATAGGGGTGTTGTTCAAGTAAGGCACATTATTCCGGTACGGTCGTGCGGCCGACACGTGTCCTGGAATTTTTTTTTTTTTTCTTCTGAACGAGTTTTTTTTTTAAACGAGTAAAAGTAATAGTTCAAAACTTATTATGGAATAGTTCATAACTTATAAAAGGATAGTTCATGAATTATAATAGAATAGTTCATAATGCAAAATTTATAAAGGAATGAAAGTAATAGTTCAAAACTTATTAAGGAATAGTTCATAACTTTTAAAAGGATAGTTCATGAATTATAATAGAATAATTCATAGTGCAAAATTTATAAAGGAGTGAAAGTAATAGTTCAAAACTTATTATGGAATAGTTCATGAATTATAATAGAATAGTTCATGAATTATTATAGAATAGTTCAAAGTGCAAAATTATAAAGGAGTGAAAGTAATAATTCAAAACTTATTATGGGATAGTTCATGAATTATAATAGAATAGTTCAAAGTGCAAAATTTATAAAGGATAGTGCATAATTTATGAAATGGATAGTTCCATGAATTACAATTGAATAGTTCATAACTATAAACGATTAATTTATGAATAATTTGATAAAATATATTAAAAAGTAATAGTTCATGGATTATATGGGAATAGTTCAAAGTTTATAGGAGAATAGTGCATAATTTATAACATGGTAGTTCAAACAAATTTTCATTCGTTTAAAAAAAAAATTTCGTTTCGGAAAAAAAATCGTTTCGGAAATTTTTTTTTTTTCGGGACACGTGTCGGTGTTATGACCGTACCGCATTAATTGAACCGTACCTGAACAAAAGCCCGTTAAATAGATGGCTGAGATTATGCAGTATTTAAGGTAAGAAAATAGTGTGATTAGTGGAATAAATATTTGCCGGACCTGACTCATATATTTTGCGGTATAGTCACATATATTTGGCGGTATAGTCACATATATACGGTGTTACATGTTCACATTGTAAGAGTTGTTTACATATGAGTCAGGATATATATATATATATATATATATAAATATATATAGAGAGAGAGAGAGAGAGAGAGTGAGAGAGAGAGGGGGGGGGAGTTTGACTCTCATGTAAACAACTCTTACCATGTCAAATGAGAACAAATTGTATTCGTTAGATCATTAAATAGATGGCTAGGATTAGACGAAATTAAAGGATAAAAAAAATCGTGTTATTAATGGAAGAAGATTCGCCGGACCTGAATCTATATATTCGGCGGTATAGTCACGTATATTCGGCGGTATACTCACATATATTCGGTGTTTACACGTTCACATGATAAGACTTGTTTACATATGAGTCAAGATCTATATGACAACTCCACCTTGATTAAAATGGTTTATAGGTGTTGATGATGGAAGATTTCACACAAATGTAGTAGTTGGATATACTAACAATGTATTTGATTATATTCTCTAGATATTTGGTTGGTTTGAATTCAGTGCAGGTTTTATGCATATGTCAAGGGCTTTGATATGGACTTCAAGGGCCTTGAAGTATAATTCAAGGACAAAGGTGTAACACCCCGGATTTACGGAACCCGGGATATTACTGGTTAGGACCTCACAATGGGTCTCGACCTCAGTTTGACAACAATATGACTAGGATCTTGCAACAAGACACAAATAAGGAAAAACCGAAATTCATGAAATAGTATTTTTAAGGTAATGAATGTAACACGGTCTAGCAGCCTAAAGTACCTAAACAAGGGAAAACGAACAACTGTCTTAACAAAAGAAAGAACGACAAACAGCAACCCCAACCCCCACTCTAAGGAGTACGGAGACCCGGTTGACCACTACTTTCGGATCACTCAGCTGCTGGATTAACCTGCGGTAAATCTAAAAACACAACAACAGAAACCATTAGCTAGTTATCTAAATATTAGAAAAATAATAATAGCACACACCCACACATAAAAGAATAAACACCCATCATGCTTTCAAACAAGTCCATTTATTATCTTAAGTTAAGTTACTCATTCACGCTAATGATACTTATTTTGTGACACGAGGGATTCCCAAACCTCGCCTCCGCCCCGTGTAACCATCAGGAATGGATCCGATGCATCACACCTTGTACATGCCTGGTCTGGGTATAGAGAACCTCCCAGTCTCCTGTCAGAGCTGGGCAGTGATGTCACGGCCCGTTATACATACACTTGGGCCTTAAACAGAATAATAACAGTCGTCCTAGCAAGTTATTATTATTAAAATCACGCACATAGCACACACAACCACTATCACTCAACTAATATCTAAAAACTGGCTAAGTAAGTCGCAAGGACTTACATGAGTCACACACTCTAACAAGTCTCAAAGCGATTCGTACTCGGGGTAACTCAAACGCTTGTCAATTAAGGCATGTAGATCAAAATCACATCCAGATGTCCAACCTCATGTGAAGGAATTACGGAAAAAGCTCTCTTACGATAAAAGACCAGTTTACCCTTAAAGCCGAAAGTTCTTAAAGTTTATTCTTACATCCCACTAATTTCTTTTAGAACTTATTTTCCACAATTTATTTCTCTCTGATAGTTTCTTTTTATAAGTTATACATTAAAACTCGAACCCACTTCTCCAAGGACAACACCCCTCTTCTTTCCCGATTACCACTCTATCCGTCTACATGTATATATACGTATGTACTTACACTAACCTCCTTCAACTCGTATAATACTGTGACTATTCGGTATTTATATATATATAATTACATAATTTCATTTCTCATCTCGTACGGGTGTATGTACACTTTCATATATGAATATATGTATAAACTTATAGGTATAGCTATATAATATCCAACATCCACCTTACTCATACATACCTATATATATATATACTCACGTTTTCAGCAAGGTTCTGCAGTACTCATATATATATACATCTCCACCATATCAAACTAATATACAACCTACTCATTATACTTATACCACATCGACAAAAGGTCCGATGATGGACTCACCCACACTATCGGTTGTTCGCCACTTAACGTGCGTGCAAATAAGTCTTAAAATTTATAAAACTAGAATCAAGCAAGCGAACCCGCAGTGTACGGATCGATATAGTTAAGCAAGAATTCCAGAGTATCGAACACAGGGATTTGGGGGGTTAAATCCAATTATAGAATTGTCAAGCAAGTAAATGTATGAGCTTTTGTAAATATTGGGAAAACAACAATCCTAAAGATCCAGGAATCCAGCTGTGACAATCGATTCAAGATATACTAAAGGTATAAGGACAGAGTTGAGGTATGCAAAGGTATACGAATGTAAGGCAATGTACGGTGAAGTTCCAAGACCTTATATAATTCACCTAAAGACACTCTCTATAAAGGTTGTTGAGGCTTCAGTATAGAAAGATTCTAAAGGTAAATATTAACGTCAAATACCCAAGCTTGTAATCCAAGGATCAAGACTAACTAAACCGATTAAGGTTGTGACACTTGAAATCGAGGTAGAGGTTGTTGAGGCTTCACTACCACCTAGAAAAGGTAAACCAAGACTAAGTTAAAACAAATCTTTAACTTTGGATTAAAGTAAAAGCAAAGTTCATAACTGACACAAAATTACGGGTAGTTCTTGAGTTCCACGGCCGTCGAAGCTCAAGAACAGACCGTGGATTAGGTTCGTCAACGAGTCTCTCTAACTCTCTGGGTCCAATCTGTTCACGATCGATCTATCATCATCTAAGCCACAACTATCAACCCTTCACCTTAGAATTGCTAAAGAGTTTTAGCCAACAACAGTCATTATGATATCAAATTCAAGATTTAAAAGAATGAAAGATGAAAACTTCCGAAAACCTTCAATAACCTTCAAACCAATCTCAAATCCACAAATATCAATGATAATGCAACTCAGATTTGGAATAAACACAAACAAGTAACTAGTCTAGATAAGAACGAAGAACGGGGTGTCAATCCGTCTTCTAATCAAACCTAGAATCAAAGGCGTAACTTCCGCCAAGAACGATCTTCCAAATCTTAAACTCTTCGCAAATCTCAGTTGCGAAATAGCAATCTCAACACGTCCAACTTGAAACCCTAGGTACGTGTAACTCCGTAGACAAAAGTCTAAGTGCGAGGCGTAAGCAAAGATGCAAACCCTAAGCGGAGATGTAAAACAAGGTAGCGAAGGTGACGGAATCTCTTTTCTTCCGTCCTTTTATAGGGCTAGATAAAATATGTCTTCGGCCCACGTGCGTAGTAGATCGTGGCTTAAAATATTACGTAAAAGATCACCAAGATCACGGTCGTGGAAGGGTTCCACGCCCGTAATTTAGAGCGTGGAAGTTGATCACGGTTCTTCACAATCCTCCACGGCCGTGTAAGTTGATGGAATGCTCCACACTTCTCTTGCCAAAGTTCCACGGCCGTGCTTTAGAGCGTGGACTCTAGTACGGCCGTATTTCAGGGCGTGGAACACATGTAGATCGTAATTCTCCTTTGTCTCGTGCTATTCTTCAACTTAGCATCTTCCTTAGCTCCTAATGATGTCCTCAATCCTTGGACATGCTCAATCCATCTCCATTCTCCTTCAATCCGTTCGGTTTTAGCTCTTAATTGCCTACAATCAACACAAAGCTTATGTAGACCTCTATATCGACAAAATAGATAAACTAACTCAAAATTGCTTCTATGTTTTATCAATGAATAACAATATGGATGAAATACACTTAGAAAACGTGCCTAAAATATCACAATATTTCATGCTAACATATAACCCCATACTTGCCACTTGCTTGTCCCTAAGCAAGGTCTTTCAAAAGCTTTAAAACTCAAGTTAGGATGAAATATGTGTACACTCTCAAAACAAAACTTCTTTTAGATGAATGTGCTTTCTAAACAATAGATCAACCTCAAATCTTGCTTCATTCTTTTATAAGACTTTCATACACATAATCAAAGAGTAAAGAGTATAGAAAGCTCATGAATTAATAAAACTTCCATGTAAACATCATAACCTTCAAACATTATCAAAATCAATCATAAGAAACTTCAATTTAGATCACCAAGTCATATATCATTCTCTTGATCTTAAGGACATTCAAACAAGGTCTAGAATGCGGAAAGGGAGGGAAAACTTTAAGGAATGTGGTGCATGAATCCGGGAAAGTGGATAACTACTCTTTTCTTTTTCTCTTACGGTTTCCGCAACACTTTCAACTTAGAGCTTCGCTCTCTTCTTTTCATTTTTCGACTTTACTTTTGGAGTTATGGATAGAGGTGCACAAAAACCGAAGCCTAGGAGATTGGCGTTTCTCATTTTTGCGAGATGCCTCAAACCCTTGATGCACATACCATAATCCGCTAGGAATATCGTTCAATCTGACTTTGGCAAGACACAAACACCCGGCTATGTGAATGGTGCCGAGTTACTCATCATCATGATTGACTTCCCCAAACCTATAATTTCTTTCTATTCTTTTGAATGCAAAGTATTGCTTTCATGGCCCTCCCACATCAAACATGCCAATTATCAACTCCTCCAAATTTCCGGAGAGGTAAAGGAGGTCATTATTTCAATGAGGGGCTAAATGAACAAAGGAAGAAGAAAGAAAATTGAATTGCCGTAATCATCTCAAAAAGAAGCATAAGAACTTATCCTGTGATTTCAACTTTGATTTCTCAACATGATTTAAGTAACATTCATCACATTATGAAATTTGCAAAAGAGGAATAATCAACTCATTCAATTTCTTTTCAATTCACTTTGTTTTAGCATGCGATTGTCATCAAAACTCAATTCACAAGTGGTGATTATCATAGAAATCATCACTATCCTTAGAAGCACAAAATTTTTAAAATTTTTCAATTTTTATGGGTTTTTTAAAAGCTTTTTTTTATGCAATGCAATAATGAAGCTTGCAACAATAGAATGAACATGCAAGGTAGTCTCGATAAAAGCATACAAAAGTGAGTAAGAGTCATTACAAACTATTAGTCACACCCCACCCCATACTTGGAACAAACATTGTCCCTAATGTTCAAAAAGAAAAAGAAGAAAAAGAAAGAAAGAAAAAGAACTCACAAAATGGTGGTGGAGCGACTAAAACTGTCAATCATCAAAGGTCCACACTGCGGTGGAGGTGGTGGTGGAAACGGGGAGAAGCTGGGATCATAGTACCGCCCGAACTGCTGGCGGTAAACATCTCTCATCATATGGTCAAGATCATCGGCTCGTGCATCCCTAGCATCAGCACGAATCTCAAAGCTCCAACCCTATCAGAAAGGTCGGTAGCCCATTGTGGCAGCTGCTCATACCAACTAGGCGGCTGGCTGTACCACGCCGGTGCATCTGAAGGTGCTGGTGCTGGTGGCGGCTGTGCATGCCAAGGCGGTGGAGCTCCCATCCAATCCGGCTGCGTCCTATACCAGGCAGGAGGATCCGCCATCCAAGTAGGCCTCTCGCTCACACTAGCACGGCGAGAAGATGAACCTGAGGCTCTAGTAGGGCGGGGAGAGTGTCTAGGAAGGTCAGGAACTGCATCCGGCTGATCCGGGAATGTACCAAAGTCATGATCAGCTCCTCCTCCCTCCAACTCGTCATCCCCACTCACCTCCTTCTCTACAACTGGCGGTGGTGGAACATAGGGAGGGGCTACCAATTTGTCCGCATGCATGGCAGCGAACGTCGCCTTCCATTTATGGCATCCAGCCATAATGGAATACTCGGGAAGCCACTCAATGCCTCTCCCTGTCCTACTCTCCCAAGGCATAACAGCGTATGGTGGACCTCTATGGGTAGGGAAAATAATGCATCTAGTCATGAGGGCCTGAAGTCCTAGGGGTCTAGCTGCAATGCGTGTACAAGCTGAGAAGTCTACCCCTAACTGTCTAGCAAGGTGGGTGACCATCCCACCGTATCCAATGTTGCCAGCCCTCTTATTCTTTAGCTTGCTCATGGTAGCAGCTAAGAGGGTGGCGCAGTCAGCAGGTCTACCGTATAGCATACAATAGAGAAGGAAGAGCTCATCCGTCTTGATTTTCTGAGGTGTCTCCGTCCTAGGGAAGAGACACTCAGAAAGTACTCTGTGGGCAATCTTCAAGGCTAGATGATAGATCAATCTAGCCTTGGTATCAGCAGGCTGCCAGTGGTCCTCGCTGGCGTATACCATGACAATCTCCTCCCAGAAATCCTTGGCGTACACGCCACTGGGGAAACGACCATTGAAGGTCTCATGGAACCCAAAGAAGGCTCCGAACTCTCTAATCGAAAACTCATAGTTTCTTTCCATCAGCCGGAAAGAAACTGTCCTGTCAACATGGCTATGCTCGAAGGAAACCACAAACTCCCTAGTGATCTCCTCATAAGCATCTTCCCGAATAGCGGAGAAGATGACTAAACCGGCTCTATCCAAAAGCCAAGTAAGGTCTGTTCGCTCCAAACGGTGTGTGCAAGCTTTAAATTTATAACCCTAGACTTAAGCTTAAAACAAGGATGCGAACCCGCAGTGTACGGGTCAATCGTAGTAAAAGCAAGAAAATTCCAGGGGTCGATCACAGGGACTCGGTGAAACAAAGTCAATACGGTGTGCTAATGTCAATACTAACCACAAGAGCGATTAACCCAATCAAAGATGAATAAGAAGTCAATAAAGCAAACATGCAATTCTAGGGATTAAAGCATCTAGTTGTGGTTCCAACTCAAGATCTATAGATAAGCGGACAAAGCTGAGATTTTTGCGTGGGGAAGGTGTTACTAAAGTGGAGTAGATCACCGGGTAAGTCTCACTACACACTAATCCTAAACCGTAACTCCTATTACCGGGTAAGTCTCAAGGAATCAAGATAAAGAATTAATACTCAAACTAACACACCATCTAAGGGAATAGAATTAACCTTTACCGGGTAAGTCTCAGGCTAACTCACAAAGATGGGACGGAAGCACACTCAAACCCCAATAAAGGATAAACCTTTATTACCTACACTTATGATCGTTGGTACACAAACTAAGGAATTACCGGGTAAGTCTCATCCTAAGCTTGCTTTGAACCAGGAAAGGTGTAATAAGAATAGGATTTGGCAAACTCTAACACTTAAGTCACCTCGGTCAGAAGAGTTCCACCCCGGCCGAGATGTTCATCGACTGAACGAGATGCTTAGGGTTAAGGTTAAAGACTCGAACTTTCAGGATCCTACTGGAATCTAAGATTATTCTGTCATTGTTTTTCCCACAACCTTCAGCCAATCACCCTAGAATCACACAAGGAAATTAGCCACTCATCATCATGAAAGTATTAATCAAATATATGGGAAGAAGGTGAATATTTGAACAAAGAAGAATTTAATGAAAAGACTTCAATAACTGAATCAAATATCACAACAAAGTGTTCCTTGGATAGCAATCCAAAAAGACAAGACAATCAATGAGGGAATTAAAGACAATCTTACAAAACCCTCCAAAAAGCTATAAAAGCTATGGACTTCAATCTTCCTTCAACCTTCAAAAAGGTTCTTCAAATATCTCCCAAACTGGAGTGCGGCTGCTGCGAGATGTCCAGCCCTAAACGTGTGATAGCGGATTGTATGCGGCCTCCTCGAATTATGGAAATCCAACCCTTTTTATAGGAAAATAACCCTCCAAAGATAAGATATCTTAGAAAGATCTCTTCCCATAAAAATAGGTAAAATATATGATTCTGCATATCTCCTTCCTTCCAGGTGCCAAGCCCAAAAATATAAGATCACTTTCCAATTTTAAAAGATCTTATCCAAGAATAAAATATTCTCGCCGCGTCCTAGGTATTCGCCTCGGTCGAGTCGGCGTCTTTGGATCGCCTCGGTCGAGGTGAATCTCTGGTCAACCGAGGTGAGTCATAACTGAATGTGAAATCTCTCAAAAATTGGTCCAAAGTAAATCTTTAATCCATGGCTATGCTTCCTGGATGTAGCTCTTAAATGACTCATGACTCCTTTCGCTCCTTTTTGATGCAAAACGTACCAAATTACCTGCAATTACAACAAAACTAGGTGTAGACCTCGATTCTCGCAAAGGTAGATGAAATGGTAGTATAATCACATATCATACACACATACATGCAGATTATGAAAGATAAAACGTCCAAACAAACCCCAAAATATAGACTATAATTCATGCTATCAAAATACCCCATACTTAGCCCTTGCTTGTCCCCAAGCAAGTTCCTCATATAGAAGACAAAGTAGAATGGATTATAAGTCAATAAAATCAATGAAAAAGTCTTTCTAAAACATTTTATGGTGTGCAACTACCATAGATCACTCTAAGAGAGTACTTCCTGGAATTAAAAACTCAACATGCTCAAAACATTTTATAAATATAGGGAAGTCGTTCATCTTTGCATAAAATCATAGAATGCATAATAAATCATAATTATCAAAATTAATCATGTATAATCCGATTTAAACCGCTAAGTCAATCAACAAGCTCAAGGTCTCAAGGGCTTCCCAAAAGAAAAGGTCAAGAAATGTGTAGGGTAGGGATGTATGTAAGGTAATGTGGTGCTAGAATCCGGGAAAAGGATGAACTTCACTTTCACTTTGACTTGCAACATCTTCCACCAATAAGCCTTGCTTATTTCACACTTTTTCTTTTTACTTTACTTTTTGGGATGCATGGACAGAGGTGCACAATAACCGAAGCCTAGGAAATCTGCAATCATCAATTTCTCGAGATGCATCAAACCCTTGATGCACATACCATGACCCGTTAGGAATATCGCTCAATCCGACTTTGGCAAGACACAAACACCCGGCTATGTGAATGGTGCCGAGTTACTCGTCTTCATGATTGACTTCCCCAAACCTATTATTGCTTTCTAACACTTTCACTTCCAGCCACTTCTCAACTTTAACTCCACTTGCTTTCACCACTTCGCTTGCTTCCAAATTCCCGGATAGGTAAAGGGAGGCAAAATGTATGTGAGGGGCTAAGCATGATCAAGAGGAAGAGGAAGAAGGAGAAGAGAATGAATTGCCTTGGTCTTTCCAAGAAGAAAGTGAGAGAACTTAACCTGCGGTGTCAACCTTCAAATTCAACATAATTTGGGTAAAAACAAAGTATTAAACATTCCAATAATTTCAAACAAAGCATTTAGCAACTTAAACATATTATAAAACCTTTCAAACACATAAAGAATTTAAAACCAGTCAGTAAACGAGATCTTCACTGAGGTCATATCCAGATAAGTAACACAAAATTCGTTTTCGAAAACTCTCAGTTAACACACCTCGGTCGAGGTGTTCTTGGTTCAACCGAGGTGAAATGCCTCGTTTGGCCAAGACTCTCCCCGGTCGAGGTCAAAATTTTTTTTTTTAAAAACCATTTTTTTTTTTCGGTTTCGACGTTTTTCTCAATCAAATAACCTGTAGGTATGCATGTAATATCAGATAATCATATAAAGGCAATGAAGCATAAATACGAAAATATCCGATAAAATATAATACATCAAAGGTAGTCGAATAAAATACATCACGTAGTCAAATAATACAATCACCCCATACTTGGGACACACTGTCCCAGTGGGTCAAATAAAAAGTCTAGAAAATGAGAGTACTCACCGGATAAAAGCCGAACTGCATAAAAGAAAATAAAGAAAATCCAACAGCTCCTCAATAGTCTCGATCCGGTGGTGGTGGTGGTGGTATGTAGGGATACTGAGTCGGATCGTACGGATAGCCCATGACACGCTCGAACTGAAGCTGGGCCATGATGTGCTGATGGTGTTGCCGCTCTTGCATCTCGCGGATATCCAGCGATAGTGCAGCATATGAGTCGATAACCTGATCCGTCAGGTCATCGATCCGTCGGTGAGCAGCTCGATCGCTCACTCCGCGCCTTCTGCGTCTAGCAGGTTTGACTGGAGAAGTCTCAGCTGGTGCCGGCTCAGTATCCTCCTCATCATCTAAGTCTATAATAGGTGGCGCACTCGTCCCAACAGTATCTGTCCCTGTATCCATCGGGACGCCACCCTCTCTCTCATCTAATGTCTCCTCATCGTCGTCGTCATCATCAGCCTCCTCCTCCTCCTCAGCTGCAGTAGGGGCAGCTGCTGCCTCTCTGTAATCCTCCATCAGTGGAGCCCATGCTGTCTGCCAGTAATGCGGATCAAAGACTGTGAACTGTGCAGACCAGCGGATCCCCTGTGGCGCATTCAGCTCCCATGGCATAGCTACGTATGGAGTGGTCAAACCACGGGGAACCAGAATCCTCCGTGTGATCATCTCCTGTAATCCCAGCGGCTTCGGAGCCGCCGCCATCGTGCAAACACTGAGGTCCATCCCGTGGTAGGTAGCGATGTGGGTGACTAGACCTCCGCAGCAAATGTCTCCCTTTGCCTTGGCCTTGATCCTGTGCAGATCCTCTGCCAGGAGCAAGCCAAAGTCAGGGAAACCTCCTGTGACCATGCAATAGAGGCTGAACAGCTCGCCCTGTCTGATCTTCTGGGGCGTCTCAGTACGCGCCAGAAGTGTCTCGCTGAAAATCCTGTGGGCTAGTTTGAAGGCTGGATGGAAGATGACCTTCTCCCTGGAATCTCCAGGACGCCATTTGTCCGCATGCTCAGTAATATGGGCTATCTGCCCCCAGAACTCCCTAGCTACGGATCGGGAGGGGAAGTCGGTGGCGGTGGGCTCAGAAAAGCCAAAAATCTCTCTCCACACCTATAAAGGAACTATGAAGTTCCGGTTCATCAACCGGTACTTCACAGACCTGTCTGTGGGGAGGTAGGAGAAGGAGCTAACAAACTCCAAGGTGGGCTCTAAGTAAGCTGGGGCTCGGATCTCAGTAAACTGATCCAGCCCGACGGTAGCAATCATCCTCCTAAGGTCAGCGTCTAACCCTAGGCAATCAAAAGCTGACACGTCCAGAAATCGTGGTGCGATAACTGGACGGCTAGCTATCCGCTCGTAGTCTACCCGGCATCTCTCGTGGATAACCGGGCGGTAGGGACGGGAAGAAGAGGAAGAAGGGGAGGGTGAGGATCTGTCTCTAAGGGCTAGACGATGATCAGAACTCATTTTCAATCTACACTGTCAGGCTACCTCGGTTGCTGACAATCTCCAAGAACACCTCGGTCGAGATGCAGTTCGACTGGACCGAGGCGAAGACAGTCGCGATTTCAATTCTCAGAATTCCAGTTCTTTTCCCCCAAAAATCACTACAAATGCTTCCTATGGGATACTTAAGTCCTTTCTCAACAGATTCAAGGGCAACCAAAGCCCAAATCGAAGTAAACGAACGAGTTAGGGTTTCGATCGTTTTTACCTCGTTCCGGCCGATTCACTCGAATTTCTTGCAGATCTGCAATTGCAATAGGATCCTCTACTCTTTAATTGCAGTTTGGAAGCGGAAATCTTCGAAAACGAGCGAGAAACGAAGGAGGCGAGGTAGATCTGTCGCCGCGGTCGAGGGTGAAATAAAAAGTGAAAAGTAATTTTTCCCCTTTTTATACTTTTACTGGATCTGCTGTCACCTCGGTCGAGATGGTCTTGACTGGACCGAGGTGGTACGGACCGAGGTGGTTCTGCAGAAACCCTAGTCACCTCGGTTGCTCAAGAATCAACTCGGTCGAGGTGGCCTCGACTAGACCGAGGCGTCTCAGTCAAACTTCGTCTTCTCGAATTCTCGAACTTTTGTCCTTCCAGTTGTGCTTCTTCCTTAGATATTCCCTGTTGTCTGTCCATAACGCCAAAAACAAAGCAAAGCAAAGCAAAGCAAAAACAAAAACTATCTAAACTAGACTAGAAAACGGGAAAAAAAAGCAATACCTTGGGTTGCCTCCCAAGAAGCGCTTGATTTAAGGTCGCTAGCTGGACCATGCTGCGTCTCAAATGAGGTAGGAGGTGCCCTCACCCCATACTTCACCTCCATCGTGGGGTGAAGTAAGTAGATCCATCAACCGCTCCAACAAGTGTAAGTGCTCATCGGGGAATGAATTGTCTATGGGTGGGTTATCTGTCTCGCGGGAGGATTCCGGTAGCCGGCTGAGGTGATCCGCAACTGAGTTCTCGGATCCTTTCTTATCGCGGATCTCTAGGTCAAACTCTTGGAGCAAGAGAACCCATCGAATAAGGCGCGGCTTGGCATCTTTCTTAGCCAACAAGTAACGAATGGCTGCGTGGTCGGTGTAGACAATGACTTTCGCTCCTACTAGATAGGAACGAAACTTCTCGAAAGCGTATACAACCGCCAATAACTCCTTCTCGGTGGTAGCGTAGTTGCGCTGTGCTTCATCTAGCGTTTTGCTAGCATAATAAATGGCGGTGGTCCGCCCATCTTTCTTCTCTCCAAGCACCGCTCCTACGGCTACATCACTAGCGTCACACATGACCTCAAAGGGCAAGGTCCAATCAGGAGGCTGGATAATGGGAGCGGAGATCAACGCTTCCTTAATCCTATAAAAGGCATCAAGACACTCCTGCGAAAACTCAAAAACAACATCTTTATTCAAGAGGTTAGTTAGAGGTTTAGAAATTTTAGAGAAGTCCTTGATGAATCTCCTGTAGAAACCTGCATGCCCGAGAAAACTCCTCACACCTTTAACAGAACAAGGAGGAGGGAGTTTCTCAATAGTCTCGATCTTAGCGCGATAGACCTCAATACCTCGATTGGAAACAAGGTGTCCTAACACAATGCCTTCATTAACCATAAAATGACACTTCTCCCAATTCAGAACAAGGTTAGTGTCTTCACATCTTTTAAGCACAAGAGAAAGGTTAGATAGGCAATCATCAAAAGAGGAACCATATACAGAAAAGTCATCCATGAATACCTCCATGATCTCCTCTATGTACTCGGAGAAGATAGCCATCATGCATCGCTAGAAGGTAGCGGGTGCATTGCACAATCCGAATGGCATCCTCCGATAGGCAAACGTCCCCCAAGGACAAGTGAAAGTGGTCTTCTCCTGATCATCCGGATGGATTGGAATCTGGAAGAACCCACTATAGCCGTCCAAGTAGCAAAAGTGTGAATGCTGGGCCAACCGTTCGAGCATTTGATCGATGAAGGGGAGCGGGAAATGATCCTTCCGAGTTGCCGTGTTCAGCTTCCTATAGTCGATGCAAACTCGCCAGCCCGTAACGGTCCTCGTTGGGATCAACTCGTTGTTCTTATTCATCACAACGGTCATCCCTCCTTTCTTCGGAACGACATGCACCGGGCTGACCCACTTGCTGTCCGAGATAGGATAAATAATACCTGCATCCAACAACTTAAGAACTTCCTTCTTCACAACCTCTTTCATGATCGGATTTAACCGTCTTTGAGGTTCCCGTGAAGTCTTATGATTATCTTCCATTAGAATTCTATGCATGCAGAAAGAAGGTTTAATGCCAATAAGATCATCCGTGGTGTAACCTATAGCCTTTCGATGCTTTCTCAGGACATGCATTAACTTAGACAACTCAGATTCGGAAAGGGAAGCACTAACAATAACGGGATATGTAGAATCCGGTCCAAGAAAGATATACCTCAAGTGATTGGGGAGTTGTTTAAGCTCCACGACTGGGGGTGCTTTTTGGGGGGAATCCATGCTTCCTCTTTCCAGTGGAGTGGTATCAGAAACTGGACTTGATGAAGTCTCAGTTTGAATCGTCTCGCCTTCAACCTCGGTCGAGGCGCATAAGCGTTGACCGAGATGTTTTTCGGTCGCCTCGCTCAGTCCAGAAAGTGCCTCGGTCGAGGTACTGCTACTGGATCCGAGACTGGAGATCTTCGTCTCCTGGATTAGCTTCTCAGTTTTAGCTCCTGGATCCTCTTCCAGTGCCTTCAAGCTCCGTATATCTGCATCACAAGAAGCATCTATACCTTCCTCCATTAAACTGAAGCTAATAACTCTTTCGAGTGGATCGTTAATAAGGATAGAGCTCACCAATTCTCTTGATTCTTCTTCATCATAGATGTTGAAGATATCATCAGTTAGTTGCTCCCCTTTCATGGCTGCAAGTAGCGCGAACTCCACCTCATCGCCACCAACGTTGAATTTCAACTTGGCGTTCTTGCAATCCACGTTGCAACCCAAAGTTGCTAGAAATGGCCTCCCGAGAATAATAGGAACAGGATAATCTGCGGGAATGTCAAGTACGACAAAATCTATGGGTAGATAGAAGTTACCTAACTTGACCGGAACGTCTTCCAAAATGCCCACGGGATGGGTAATGGAGCGATCCGCCATGTAAAGTCGAATCTTGACCGGCTTGGGCTCTCCAAGACCGATCTTCGTGCATAGCTCCAGCGGGATGATGCTCACGCTGGCTCCTAGATCACAAAGGGCTTCACAAGTGACATCCCCAACTTGAATGGGAATACAAAATGAGCCTGGATCTCTCAACTTAGGTGGCATCTTTTCCTTCATGATTTTTATAAGCTCCGAAGATTTAGATGTCATCCTAACTTCACCAACATCCTCCAGCTTCCTCTTCCTTGATAAGATTTCTTTTAAGAACTTCCCATAGGCGGGCATACCTAAAATAGCATCAAGGAAAGGAATATTAATATGTAGCTTATTCATCAATTCAAGAAACTTACCAAAGTGCTTGCCTAGATGTGCTCTGGCTCTGGACTGAGGGAATGGAAGTGGTGGTTTATATGCAGGAGGTGGAACGTAAGTTTTTGTCGTTCCTCCTGCTTTCTGTTGCTCCGCCTCGGTTGGCATCTCGGTCGAGGTGTTCTTCGACTGGATCTGGACCGAGGTGGTCTGCGTCGAGCGAGGTACTGGATCTGCAGTTTTAAGTCCACTCCTCGTCGTTATGGCCATGCACTGGCCCTTAGGGTTAGTTTCCGTCTTTGCTGGAAGCTTCCCTGGATCTCTTGGCGCTTCATTCGCCCTATTAGCAAGTTGTTGTTCGAAGGACTTTTGGGCCCTCGAAAATGAAGTCATAGAATTCTCCATAGCGCTAAGCTTGATCAAGATTGCCTCCAGAACTGCGTCTTTCTTTTCTGGCTGAGACGAACTTGATCCTTGCCCTTGGCTTTTCAATGGAGTAGAAGAAGAAGAAGAAGGGGGAGAGAGGAAAGGGTTAGAGGAATCATTAGAATTGGAGTTTGAATGATTGTTACCGTGGTTTTGGTTATTCGCCCTCCAGTTGTTGCTATTGGATCCTCTACTGTTGTTGTTGTAGTTGTTGTTTCGGGGACCGTTGTTGTTGTTACGGTACCCGTTATTGTTGTTGTTCCTTTGCCCTTGCTCTTCCTTCTTAGTTTGAGCCATCAAGAGCTCCTTTAATTGCTTCACATCATTCTTCAACGATGTGAGTTGATTGTTGTTGGATTGAGTCTCCTGAAAGTTGACTCTTTTAACTCCACCTTCAGCTCCTTGGTGGGTATACTTCTCCATGTGCAAGGCTTGCTTCTCAATGAAGTCCCAAGCCTCATCAATCGCCATGTCCATGAAGGTACCGGCGGAGAGTAGTTGGAGATTGAACTGGGTGCTTCCGTCCAGCCCTTTGAAGTAGATCTCCAACAACTCGATCTTTGGAATCCCATGATGTGGGCAATCCAAAAGGATATCCTTGAACCGCTCCCAAGATTTGGACAAGCTCTCCACGTCCTTCATGATGAAAGCATTGATCTTTCCTCTCATTTCAGCGGTCTTTGAGGGGGGAAAGAATTTAGTCAAGAATTCTGTAGTCATCTCCTCCCATGTGCTAATCTTTCCTGGAGGAAGAGATTGATACCAAGTAAGAGCTCTATCTTTTAAAGAAAAGTAAAAAGGTCTTAGCTTGTAGTTGTTGTTCTCAATTCTGGGGGGTCGCAAGGTTTCCATCAAGATCTCGTAGTTTTGAAGATGTTGATGCGGCGACTCTTTCTCTAGCCCTCCGAATTGGCATTGGCGAATCATGGCTAGAACTTGCGGTCGAAGTTCGTAGTCATGATCTGCTGGATCTCCTAGGTTCACTCCTAGACGCCTCAGTTGTTGATTAGGGTCCATCCTTTGACCTAGGGTTTGTGGGATTCCTGCAAGAAGAACATCTCGGACTGGCATCCGAGGTGGAAGTACATCGGCCGGGGCGTCAGGTACTGGAATCTGCCTCGGTCGCGGATCAACAGGAGGATCTTCCCTCGGTCGAGGTAGAATCTGTTCTCGTATGACTGCTATCTCAGCTTCGATTGCTGCAGTCCTGGTGCTATTCTCTTCTTTCTCTTGTCTGAGTTCTTCCTTGTTGAGGCGTAGCAGCTCTAGCGCCTCTTTCAATTGGGCCGCAAGATCACGATCGTCTTGTTGGGCCATCTTCGCTTCTCTTAAGCGTCGCTTGTATGTCTTTTCTGGTTCGGGATCGTAAGGAACGATTTCCTTTCCAGCGCGGGTTCTTCGCATATACCTAAGAAAGAACCTGCAAAAGTCACTCAAGTAGAGTGGTTAGATGAAACGGGGCAAGCGCCCCAAGAGCAAACCGTACCGGCTCGGTCTAGACCAAGTCCCCGGCAACGGCGCCAAAAACTTGTTCGCTCCAAACGGTGTGTGCAAGCTTTAAATTTATAACCCTAGACTTAAGCTTAAAACAAGGATGCGAACCCGCAGTGTACGGTTCAATCGTAGTAAAAGCAAGAAAATTCCAGGGGTCGATCACAGGGACTCGGTGAAACAAAGTCAATACGGTGTGCTAATGTCAATACTAACCACAAGAGCGATTAACCCAATCAAAGATGAATAAGAAGTCAATAAAGCAAACATGCAATTCTAGGGATTAAAGCATCTAGTTGTGGTTCCAACATAAGATCTATAGATAAGCGGACAAAGCTGAGATTTTTGCGTGGGGAAGGTGTTACTAAAGTGGAGTAGATCACCGGGTAAGTCTCACTACAAACTAATCCTAAACCGTAACTCCTATTACCGGGTAAGTCTCAAGGAATCAAGATAAAGAATTATAACCTCAAACTAACACACCATCTAAGGGAATAGAATTAACCTTTACCGGGTAAGTCTCAGGCTAACTCACAAAGATGGGACGGAAGCACACTCAAACCCCAATAAAGGATAAACCTTTATTACCTACACTTATGATCGTTGGTACACAAACTAAGGAATTACCGGGTAATTCTCATCCTAAGCTTGCTTTGAACCAGGAAAGGTGTAATAAGAATAGGATTTGGCAAACTCTAACACTTAAGTCACCTCGGTCAGAAGAGTTCCACCCCGGCCGAGATGTTCATCGACTGAACGAGATGCTTAGGGTTAAGGTTAAAGACTCGAACTTTCAGGATCCTACTGGAATCTAAGATTATTCTGTCATTGTTTTTCCCACAACCTTCAGCCAATCACCCTAGAATCACACAAGGAAATTAGCCACTCATCATCATGAAAGTATTAATCAAATATATGGGAAGAAGGTGAATATTTGAACAAAGAAGAATTTAATGAAAAGACTTCAATAACTGAATCAAATATCACAACAAAGCGTTCCTTGGATAGCAATCCAAAAAGACAAGACAATCAATGAGGGAATTAAAGACAATCTTACAAAACCCTCCAAAAAGCTATAAAAGCTATGGACTTCAATCTTCCTTCAACCTTCAAAAAGGTTCTTCAAATCTCTCCCAAACTGGAGTGCGGCTGCTGCGAGATGTCCAGCCCTAAACGTGTGATAGCGGATTGTATGCGGCCTCCTCGAATTATGGAAATCCAACCCTTTTTATAGGAAAATAACCCTCCAAAGATAAGATATCTTAGAAAGATCTCTTCCCATAAAAATAGGTAAAATATATGATTCTGCATATCTCCTTCCTTCCAGGTGCCAAGCCCAAAAATATAAGATCACTTTCCAATTTTAAAAGATCTTATCCAAGAATAAAATATTCTCGCCGCGTCCTAGGTATTCGCCTCGGTCGAGTCGGCGTCTCTGGATCGCCTCGGTCGAGGTGAATCTCTGGTCAACCGAGGTGAGTCATAACTGAATGTGAAATCTCTCAAAAACTGGTCCAAAGTAAATCTTTAATCCATGGCTATGCTTCCTGGATGTAGCTCTTAAATGACTCATGACTCCTTTCGCTCCTTTTTGATGCAAAACGTACCAAATTACCTGCAATTACAACAAAACTAGGTGTAGACCTCGATTCTCGCAAAGGTAGATGAAATGGTAGTATAATCACATATCATACACACAAACATGCAGATTATGAAAGATAAAACGTCCAAACAAACCCCAAAATATAGACTATAATTCATGCTATCAAGGTCCCCTATCACATGTAAGGGCTCTAACTCCTCAAGCAGTAAGAATCTAGGTCCAATGACTGTCCTCTCCTCTATCCTCTCTAAGGCATCTAGATGATCCTCGTGGATAGTAGGGATCCTAGGGGGAGGTGGTGATGGTGATGATGGAGGTGAAGGGGGTGAAGGGGGTGGTGCTCTAGAAGAGGAAGAGGGGTTGCCCTTCCTTTTCTTGTTCTTATCCTTGTCCTTATCCTTGTTCTTATCCTTGTTCCTGCCGGACACTCTTCTCACAAAATCCATATCTGACAAAAACCACGGTCTGTTCTAGGATTTCCACGGCCGTGGAACGTACAGTGACCGTGGTTCGGCACGTAATTTCCCAAAACTCAACAAAAGTTCACCAAACTCAGCAGCAAGCAGTCCTAGACTAATTTCCGTCCAATTCCAATCAGTTCTCCTAAAAATACTAGCAAAAATGAAGCCAAATAGACAAAGATAGAGAAAGAACCAAAAACCTAGGTTTTCGGATTTTGGAATCCGAATTGTGGCTTCTCCGGTGATTTGCCGCTCGAATCGTTGCTTGGATCTTGTTGGTGATTGGATTTGCTTCAGTTTTGGTCAAGGAATCGTTAAAAACGATTAACGAACGAAGATTTGAGGAAGGGGGAGTGAAATCGGCGATTTTGGGGCGTGGAATGGGTTTTTGGTTTGTGTTTTGTGAAGAAACGTGGTTTATATAGTGGCCGTAAAAATTTTTGAAAATCACGGTCTGTCGGGGGGTTTCACGGCCGTGGAAATGTACGGAACCGTGGTTTTGGTGATTTTTCTCAGGCTTTTGAAAATTACGGTCACTGTAGCTGTCACGGCCGTGGTTTAGGCCGTGGAACTCTCTGTAATGCTCCAAAGTCCAAGTTTCGTCACTTTTCTTCAAACTTTCTCTTCCCTTTTTCTTTTCCACTGTTCCTACATCCAAAAACACAAACGTACCGGAAGGTATCGAAGGCAAAACAAAGCAAAACGTCTATACTAAGCTAATCTATGAATCAAAAACAAAAACGTAAGTGCAATACCTTGGGTTGCCTCCCAAGAAGCGCTTTGTTTAAGGTCCGTAGCTAGACCAAATTCGCACTTATTCGAGTGCGGTGGGCGCGAACTCTTCAGCTTGGAGTTCCGGTGTATACTTCTTGAGTCGTTGACCGTTCACCTTTAAGCTTCCGCCCGTTTCACCCCATACTTCAACTGCACCATGGGGAAAAATACGTTTGATTAGAAAAGGTCCGGTCCAACGAGATTTAAGCTTACCTGGAAAGAGACGGAGCCTTGAATTGAAGAGGAGAACTTGATCTCCTTCTTTGAGGTCCTTTGGGATGATATGCTTATTATGCCAACGCTTCGCTCTTTCTTTGTAGATCTTGGCGTTTTCGTAAGCGTTCAAGCGGAGTTCTTCAAGCTCATTTAGATCCAAGAGACGCTTCTCTCCCGCTTCCTTCATGCTGAAATTTAGCCACTTGATTGCCCAAAACGCCTTGTGCTCCAACTCTACCGGTAAGTGACAAGCCTTCCCATACACAAGGTTGTATGGTGTGGTTCCGATGGGAGTCTTATACACAGTCCGGTATGCCCACAATGCATCATCTAGCTTCAAAGACCAATCCTTCCTAGTCCTTGAAACCGTCTTCTCTAGGATTCCTTTGATCTCCCGGTTTGAGATCTCCACTTGTCCACTAGTTTGTGGATGATAAGGGGTGGCGATCTTGTGAGTCACCCCATACTTAGCTAGAAGAGCTTCAAAACGCCGGGCAATGAAGTGAGAACCTCCATCACTAATGATGGTCCGTGGTGTCCCAAATCGCGGGAAAATGGTCTTGTTAAAGAACTTAACCACTACCATGGCATCATTGGTGGGAGAGGCAATCGCTTCAACCCATCTTGAAACATAATCAACCGCTAAAAGTATGTATTCGTTACCACAAGATGATGGGAAAGGTCCCATGAAGTCTACTCCCCAAACGTAAAAAATCTCCACCTCTTGGATGTTGTTGAGGGGCATCTCATTCCTCCTAGATATATTTCCTGTTCTTTGACAAGCATCACAGCAGGAAACAAAGGTTTGCACATCATTAAATAGAGTAGGCCAAAAGAATCCAGATTGTAATACCTTAGCGCTAGTCTTGTTCGAACTAGCGTGCCCTCCACATGGTAGTGAATGACAATGGCGGATGACACTTTGCATCTCATCTTCCGGCACACATTGCCGAATAATGCCATCCGGACCTCTCTTAAAGAGGAGAGGTTCATTCCAAAAGTATTCCCGAACATCCTTAAAGAACTTCTTTCTTTGTGCGTAGGATAATCTGGGAGGTAATTCCTGACAAACCAAATAGTTAACAAAATCAGCAAACCATGGTTCGTTACCTTTGGCGATCACATCGATGCACTCCTCTATAATGTGTAAATGCTCGTCCGGAAAGGAGTCATCTATAGGTAGGTGGTCGTCTTCTAGATGTGTTAGACGACTCAAATGATCCGCAACAGAATTTTCCGAACCCTTCTTGTCGCGGATCTCTAGATCGAATTCTTGTAGGAGAAGAATCCATCTAATTAGCCTTGGCTTCGCATCCTTCTTTGCAAGGAGATACCGGATCGCAGCATGATCCGTGTATACAATCACCTTTGCACCTACAAGATAAGATCGAAATTTGTCAATTGCATATACAATAGCTAGAAATTCCTTTTCCGTAGTGGCGTAGTTGAGCTGCGCTTCATCTAGCGTCTTGCTAGCGTAGTAGATAGCGTGGGTTCGCCCTTCCTTTCTTTGTCCAAGGAAAGCTCCTATAGCTACGTCACTTGCGTCACACATAACCTCAAAGGGAAGATTCCAATCCGGAGGTTGGATAATCGGGGCTGAAGTTAGAGCTTCCCGAATCATATTAAACGCATCCAAGCATTCTTGCGAAAACTCAAAAACTACATCCTTCATCAATAGATTAGTAAGCGGTTTTGATATTTTAGAGAAGTCTTTTATGAAGTGTCTATGAAATCCAGCATGTACTAGAAAACTTCTTATCCCTTTCACCGAAGTTGGGGGAGGAAGCTTTTCTATTGTCTCTATTTTAGCTTTATCCACCTCAATCCCTCTACTAGAAATTAAGTGTCCTAATACAATGCCTTCTTTCACCATGAATTGACACTTATCCCAATTAAGAACTAGGTTAGTGTCTTCACACCTTTGTAATACAAGAGCAAGGTTAGAAAGGCAATTGTCAAAAGAGGAACCATAAACGGAGAAGTCATCCATAAAAACCTCCATGATTTCCTCTATATATTCGGAGAAGATGGCCATCATGCACCTTTGAAAGGTGGCTGAGGCGTTGCAAAGCCCGAACGGCATCCTCCTATAGGCGAACATACCCCACGGGCACGTGAACGTGGTCTTCTCTTGATCATCTGGGTGTATCGGAATCTGAAAGAAACCACTATAACCGTCAAGATAGCAAAAATGCGAATGTTGTGCTAACATTTCAAGCATTTGATCGATGAAGGGTAGTGGGAAGTGATCCTTCCTCGTCGCGTTGTTTAGCTTCCGGTAGTCTATGCACATCCGCCATCCTGTTACAGTTCGGGTAGGAATGAGTTCGTTATTCTTGTTGGTGATGACCGTCATTCCTCCCTTCTTCGGAACTACTTGTACGGGACTCACCCACTTGCTATCGGAGATAGGATAGATGATACCTGCATCAAGAAGCTTAAAAATTTCCTTCTTGACAACCTCCTTCATGGTCGGATTCAACCGCCTTTGAGGTTGTCGCGAAGTTCTAAAGTCCTCTTCCATTAAGATCTTGTGCATGCATAGGGAAGGTTTGATTCCAACTAAGTCCTCTATAGTATATCCTAAGGCTTTCCTATGTTTCTTAAGGACAACCATAAGCTTACTATATTCATCTATGCTTAAATCGGAACTAACAATTACGGGAAAGGTAGAATTAGGTCCAAGAAATGCGTACCTTAGATGTGTAGGAAGTGGCTTCAATTCCATAACTATCGGAGTTTCCAATGGCTCTTGAGGAGCATCCGATGCTTCCTTAGAAGTGTCTAAGGATGTAGAAAGTGTTGGAGAAGGATCAGGAGGAGTTGTAGAAGAGACACAAATGTCTTCGAACTCACCCAAAATTACGGCACCTCTGGCTTCTCCACGGCCGTAATTTTGGGCGTGGAATGGAAATACGGTGGCTCTGTTTCCTCCACGGCCGTGTAAGCCTCTGTAGTGCTCCACGCTTTTGTTGGTGAAATCCATGGCCGTGGAATAGAGTGTATGACCGTGGATCCGTACGTTTTCTGCCTCATCGTGGAGTTTCTCAAACTCTTCTTCACCCACTTCTTCTTGTTGCTATAAGGCTTCGATTGCCTCATTGCACTCCTCTTCTTCCCCTATATCCATTAAGTTCATAGAAATAACCTTTTGCAAAGGATCTTTGAAGAGAATAGCACTTACCTCCTCTCTAGATAGCCCTTCTTCATCTTGGATATTGAATATATCCTCATCAAAAACTGGTTCCTTCACTAGAGTGGAAAGAACGAACTCTACCTTCTCTTCTCCTATGTCGAAGGCGAGTCTAGCATTCTTGCAATCGACTATGTTGCCGGATGTTGCAAGAAACGGTCTTCCGAGAATGATCGGGACCGGACTATCTGCAGGAATGTCAAGCACAACAAAATCTATAGGAACATAGAATTTACCTAGCTTCACCAGGACGTCTTCAACAATACCGACGGGACGAGTTATGGAACGATCCGCCATGTACAACGTCATCTTCACCGGTTTAGGGTCGCCTAAACCGATCTTCCTACATAATGCAAGTGGGATGATGCTCACACTGGCTCCTAAGTCACATAATGCATCATATGTGACATCTCCCACTCCTATGGGAATACAAAATGACCTCGGATCCTTTAGCTTTGGGGACATCTTCTCTTTCATGGTTTTGATGAGATCCGAAGGATCCGAACTCATCTTAACCTCTCCAAAATCCTCTAGCTTTCTCTTGTTAGAGAGGATCTCCTTTAGGAACTTACCATAAGTTGGCATACCTACGATAGCATCAATAAAAGGTATATTAATATGCAGTTTGCTCATGAGTTCAATAAACTTACCGAATTGCTTGTCTAGACGCGCTCTTGCTCTAGATTGCGGGAACGGTAGGGGAGTTTTGTAAGCTGGAGGAGGAACATAGACATCTTCCTTCTCCTTCCCCTTTTCCTTCTCTTTCTCAACGGGGACTTCTACAAACTTAGGCTGCGGGTCGGTAGTTGTTACTCCGCTCCTAGTTGTGATTGCCATCACCCTTCCTTTTGGGTTGTCCTCCTTCTTTCCTGAAAGTTTCCCTTGATTCCTAGGAACTTCCTCCGCATGGCTGAACATTTGGTTTTCTAAAACCTTTTGGGCTTTATCAACCTTAGTAATGTGATCATCAACCTTGATGATGCGAGTCTCCAAACCTTGAAGCTTCCCCAAAATTGTTTCCAACATGGGATCGGGCTTCTCTTTCCCCGAAGTGCTTCAACCATTAGATGTTTGCCCCTGGCTTTTCAAAGGAGTGGAAGAAGAGGAAGGTGGAGTTAGTGAATTTCCTGAATTGGAAGAATAAGAATTACCGGACTTTTGTTGGTTGGGGCGCCAATTGTTGTTGTTTGAACCCCTATTGTTGTTCCAATTGTTGTTCCGGTTGTTGTTGTTATTGTTCCAATTATTCCGGTTGTTGTTCCGGTTGTTGCGGTTCGTATTCTCATTCCCGTTGTGGTTATTGTTGTTGCCTAAGTAATTCACATCTTGCTCCTTGTGCTTCGGAAAGTTGGTTTTGATGGCTTCCTTCAACTCTTTAATCTCCGTGTTAAGAGAAAATATTTGAGTTTGAGCTGCTTGTGATAGCTTTGCTCCTTGATTCACATGATTCGCCAATACTTTCCGATGAGAATACTTCTCTATAACTCGCGCTTGCTTCTCAATGAAGTCCCAAGCGTCATCTTCCCTCATGTCCATGAATGTACCACATGAGAGGGATTGGAGCTTGAATTGTGTCTCCACATCCAGCCCCTTATAGTATATCTCCAATAGTGCAAGCTTGGATATGCCATGATGAGGGCAATCCAATAGCAAATCCTGAAATCTTTCCCAAGTTTGAAACAAACTTTCGTTAGATCTCATAGAAAATGCATTAATCTTACCTCTTAGCTCCGCCGTTTTAGATGGCGGAAAGAACTTAGTGAGGAATTCCGAAGAAAGATCCTCCCATGTTTCAAGCTTTCCACTTGGAAGAGCTTGATACCAAGACAATGCTTTCCCCTTCAAGGAGAGGAAGAAAGACTTGAGTTTGTAGCTGTTGGTAGTTGCGTTCTTCGGCTTCATTGTCTCCATCATAATCTCAAAGTTTTGTAGATGTTGATGTGGAGATTCAGCGTTTGTTCCACCAAATTGGTTTTGGCGAACAATGGTAATAACTTGAGGGTTGAAGCTAAACCCTTGTACATCATCAGTATCAAAGTTCACACCTAAACGGCGTGGTTGCTACGTTGGATCCATCCTTTGGCCAAGAGTTCTTGGCTCCTCATCCACACGTTCGACCCTCGCACCTCTAGGTGGAATACGGCGATTTGCAGCTGGCCGTGGGAAAAATGGATTCACGTTGATCGTTGGATCAATTTCCTCTAGTGGTGGCATGGAGGAGTCGCTATCCTCATTGGATGAGTTGGCTCTAACCGATCTTCCCGGTCTCCTTCTTTTCTTTTTCTCCTTGAGGTTGTTTATTTCCAGCCTCATTTGGAACATCATGTCCGTTAGATCATCAACCTTCATTTGATGACGATCCGTTTCTTCCCTACGAGTCTTCTCACTCCATTGGAGTTGAGCTTCCTTTTCCGCTAACTCCGATTGGAGATCACTTTCTCTTTCTTCAGCCATTTTTCTTTCCTTAAGCTTTCTCCTCAAAGTCCTCTCAAGCTCTTGATCAAGAGGAAAGAGGTCTTCGTTGTTCCTAGACCTGCGCATACACTCGCAGAGATATCAAATAACAAGGGAAAAGCTTCCAAGCTTGACAACCGATAACCGAATTCGGTCTAGACCAAATCCCCGGCAACGGCGCCAAAAACTTGTTCGCCACTTAGCGTGCGTGCAAATAAGTCTTAAAATTTATAAAACTAGAATCAAGAAAGTGAACCCGCAGTGTACGGATCGATATAGTTAAGCAAGAATTCCAGAGTATCGAACACAGGGATTTGGGGAGTTAAATCCAATTATCGAATTGTCAAGCAAGTAAATGTATGAGCTTTTGTAAATATTGGGAAAACAGCAATCCTAAAGATCCAGGAATCCAGCTGTGGCAATCGATTCAAGATATATAAAGGTATAAGGACAGAGTTGAGGTATACAAGGTATACGAATGTAAGGCAATGTACGGTGAAGTTCCAAGACCATATATAATTCACCTAAAGACACTCTCTATAAAGGTTGTTGAGGCTTCAGTATAGAAAGATTCTAAAGGTAAATATTAACGTCAAATACCCAAACTTGTAATCCAAGGATCAAGACTAACGAATCCGATTAAAGTTGTGACACTCGAAATCGAGGTAGAGGTTGTTGAGGCTTCACTACCACCTAGAAAAGGTAAACCAAGACTAAGTTAAAACAAATCTTTAACTTTGGATTAAAGTAAAAGCAAAGTTCGTAACTGACACAAAATTACGGGTAGTTCTTGAGTTCCACGGCCGTGGAAGCTCAAGAATAGACCGTGGATTAGGTTCGTCGGCGATTCTCTCTAACTCTCAGGGTCCAATCTGTTCACGATCGATCTATCATCATCTAAGCCACAACTATCAACCCTTCACCTTAGAATTGCTAAAGGGTTTTAGCCAACAACAGTCATTATGATATCAAATTCAAGATTTAAAAGAATGAAAGATGAAAACTTCTGAAAACCTTCAATAACCTTCAAACCAATCTCAAATCCACAAATATCAATGATAATGCAAATCAGATTTGGAATAAACATAAACAAGTAACTAGTCTAGATAAGAACGAAGAACGGGATGTCAATCCGTCTTCTAATCAAACCTAGAATCAAAGGCGTAACTTCCGCCAAGAACGATCTTCCAAATCTTCAACTCTTCGTAAATCTCAGTTGCGAAATAGCAATCTCAACACGTCCAACTTGAAACCCTAGGTACGTGTAACTCCGTAGACAAAAGTCTAAGTGCGAGGCGTAAGCAAAGATACAAACCTAAGCGGAGGTGTAAAACAAGGTAGCGAAGGTGACGGAATCTCTTTTCTTCCGTCCTTTTATAGGGCTGGATAAAATATGTCTTCGGCCCACGTGCGTAGTAGATCGTGGCTTAAAATATTACGTAAAAGATCGCCAAGATCACGGTCGTGGAAGGGTTCCACGCCCGTAATTTAGAGCCTGGAAGTTGATCATGGTTCTTCACAATCCTCCACGGCCGTGTAAGTTGTTGGAATGCTCCACGCTTGTCTTGCCAAAGTTCCACGGCCGTGGTTTAGAGCGTGGACTCTAGTACGGCCGTATTTCAGGGCGTGGAACACATGTAGATCCTAATTCTCCTTTGTCTCGTGCTATTCTTCAACTTAGCATCTTCCTTAGCTCCTAATGATGTCCTCAATCCTTGGACATGATCAATCCATCTCCATTCTCCTTCAATCCGTTCAGTTTTAGCTCTTAATTGCCTACAATCAACACAAAGCTTATGTAGACCTCTATATCGACAAAATAGATAAACTAACTCAAAATTTCTTCTATGCTTTATCAATGAATACCAATATGGATGAAATACACTTAGAAAATGTGCCTAAAATATCACAATATTTCATGCTAACATCGGTTCACCGGTTGGGCGCAGCAGTGGAGTTCCAAATCGGTTCGTTCACCGACTCGCCGCTCTCTACGGTATGCTCGCATTCAGGACTGTCACCGCGGGAAAACAGAAGCTCTTGTCAGCTATGTCATGACACAGACAAAGAGGGAGGAGGGAATGAACAGTAACCACTCACCATCTGAATCGCAAAGTCGTCGTCGTCGGTTAGCGTGCAGGACTGTGCTGATGGCGGGTCTGGACTTCCTCCTGGTGACGATAACAATGACACCAACGGTAATGGAGGATCTAGAATCGTGGCTAGGGTTAGATCGTTGGGTCTGGGGAGAGGGTGAATATGTTGGGTCACGGAGTTCCGGGTTTAGGGAAAGAGACGGGTTAGAGAGAGATCCGTTCAGATCTTGGCGGCTCGGCTGGTGAGGCACCAACAACGGCGGTTGCACTGCTCCAACACTCCCAGTGATGAACAGTGGCAGGCGTACTCTTGGCGGTTGACGGGGGGATGACGGGACACAATCGGTAAGGGCTTGGGTTAGGCAAGAAGGAATTAAGGAAGGGGCTGAATAGACGGAGGGGAATGACTTACCTAGCGGCCGCTGTCACCGGCGAACGAGGAAGGCGGACGAGGAGGCGGTGGCGGCGTCATCTGCAGATGAAGGCGGAAAGGCTGCTGCTGTCGTTCTTCAGAGGGCAAGGGGAAGACGGAATAGCGGCAGCAACAGGTGGGGTAGAATTAGGATTAGATTAGGTTTAGCGCATAATTAGGTTAGGGCTGGATTAGTTTAAGGAGATGGGCTGGTGGGCTTGTAAATGGGCCTATTCTTCCTTTAAGAAACAAGCTGAAACGAAACCCGTTACTCGTACGGATCGGTAGGTAATTTGCGAGAATAATTACGGAATTAAATTCCGTATTATGTAATTTCTTATTTTATTTTAGAGGTATGTAAATTATTTCCGGTTACCTAGTTTTCATCATTTTATGTGAATCAAGGTCACATAAAATGATAGAATTTAAACTCGTTTTATTTTATTTCAGATTGACGTATCGGAATTTGGTAAAATTCGGGTTTAACGGGATTTAAAAATTTCGGTTATTACATCAGTGCCCCCTTAAAAGAAGTTTCGTCCCGAAACTTAGAATCATTTCTTTTATCACACGTTTCCTTTGGTATCTTTTCTCTTCTAAATTTTCGTTTTCTACCATGCAACTACTCACACATCATAATCAGACGTATATCACATAAAACGTAAACACCCAATCCAATATAAAAACATGAATGATCAAACAACACAACATCCGAGTACTAACTCGTCGATACAGGGGTAACCTCTAACCCCACAAAGAACTCGGGATAGTTACGTCTAATACTCTCCTCAGTCTCCCAAGTGGCCTCATCAGCTCCTCTCCTAGACCACTGGATCCGCAACATAGGTATCTCCTTGGACCGCAGGCGTCTAGTACTGCGCTCCAAGACAGCTACTAGGTACTCTACAACTGTATGGTCAAGCTCACTGTCAGATGCTCATGGCTGATGACGTGTCTCGGATCCGGAATGTACTCTCTCAACTAAGATACATGGAAGACCGGATGGACACCCTCTAGTCTCGGCGGTAATAATAATCTGTAGGCCACCTCTCCAACTCTCTCCAGGATCTCAAAAGGTCCGACATATCGAGGACTCAGCTTCCCTTTAATGCCGAAACGCCTGACTCCTCTCGTAGGTGACACTCTAAGCCACACCTGAGCACCCACTCTAAACTCCAAAGGTCGACGCCTTTTGTCGGCGTAGGACTTCTGATGACTCTGAGCTGTTAACATCCGCTCTCGGACTAGGGCAATCCGAGCGATGTCATCCTGTATCTGATCTGGAGCTACTCCATCAGCTCTGCTGGGCTCATCCCAACATAAAGGGCGTACGACATCTCCGCCCGTATAAAGCCTCATAGGGAGCCATCCCAATAGACGCGTGCCAGCTGTTATTATATGAAAACTCTACCAGCGGGAGATGATCTGGCCATACCTATCCCCAATCTAGTACACACGCCCGGAGCATGTCCTCTAAGGTTTGAATGGTCCTCTCAGACTGTCCGTCTGTCTGTGGGTGATAGGCAGTGGTAAAGTGGAGACTCACCCCCAAAGCAGTATTTACCTCCTGCCCAAAATCTCGAGGTAAAACGTCCATCTCTGTCAGAGACGATAGTCCTCGGTACTCCATGGAGTCTCACAATATGTCTGGTGAACTCCTCAGATAAATGACTCACCGGCCACGTTTCCTTAATCGGAATGAAACGTGTGGTCTTCGTCAAACGGTCTACCACTACCCAAATAGCGTCAAATCCTGTGCTGAGACTCAAACCTGTGACAAAATCTATAGATATATCCTCCCACTTCCACTGTTGTACTGGAAGTGGGTGGAGCTCTCCTCCGGACCTACGATGCTCAATCTTGACCTGCTGGGAGGTCGTGCACTGAGCTACATACCTAGTCACATCGGACATCAAACCACCCCACCAGAAAGATTGTCTCACATCCTTGTACATCTTACTCGCTCCAGGATGTACTGAGTATGGGGTAGCATGAGCTTCACCTAGTATCCTCTGTTTCAACTCACTGTCTGACAGCACACAACCGCGGTCCTGATGTCTCATCACTCCATCAGCACCAATAGTGAACTGTGGGGCCTCATCTCGAGACATCCTGTCTCGGATCCTGATCAAAGTCGGGCAAGTCTCCTGCTTTTGTCGGATCTCATCCAACAAATCAGGAAGTAACTCCAAAGTAGCCAATTGACT
This sequence comes from Fagopyrum homotropicum, assembly GCA_033239125.1. Taxonomy (NCBI): domain Eukaryota; kingdom Viridiplantae; phylum Streptophyta; class Magnoliopsida; order Caryophyllales; family Polygonaceae; genus Fagopyrum; species Fagopyrum homotropicum. The sequence goes on along the minus strand of BSWB01000003.1, from coordinate 63,937,377 downwards.
ATCTGTATCGGGAAACTAAATCTCTATTTCCAACCAAGCCAAGTCTCTTTGCAACTGTGGCGGTACTGTCAATCGGGCTATCTCCTCTCCCTAGGCGTCTTCCGGCTCAAAGCATCAGCTACTACATTCACCTTTCTGGGGTGGTAGAAAATCTCAAGGTCGACGTCCTTGATCAACTCTAACCACCACCTCTGGCGGTTATTCAACTCCCGCTGGGTGAATATATACTTCAGACTCTCATGGTTTGTGAAAATCTGACATGTCGCCCCATAGAGATAGTGACGCCAGATCTTAAGAGCATGGACAACTACATCATGGACAACTACAGCTCACTCTAGGTCGGGTGTGGGGTAGTTCTCCTCATACGTCTTCAACTGTCGAGACGCATAGGCTATGACCTTACCCCTCTGCATAAAAATACACCCAAGCCCAGCTTGGATATATCATCGTATACCACAAAGTCATTTGTACCCTTTGTATGCAAATATCAGATGTATCTGATTTTCTCAAAAGTCCAATTCTTCGTATCGCATTTATTATGTTTTCCTCATACTCATGTCGTTTCACCATCTTTTAAATCTTTACCACATGTAGGATAGTTAAATCCCTTTGAGTTTCCGCGTTTACACCTTACGGACCACGTTGGTTGGTCTTATTACTTCCCTCAACTCATTTGTGATCAGTCGAGAAATGGACTTTTAGTACACCATTTGTATGCAATCTCACTACTATTCCTCCATCTACATATTATTGGTTATCAGGGTTAACTTAAATTTTCATTGGAGTACCACCATTTCACTTTAAATTCTTTCTGATGTCTGTTCCAACAAAGATGTAGGTTCCATTTACAATCACCTAAAAACTCTATAAGACTTTTCACCACGGCATGAAATTATACTTTCTGTGTTTGTGTCGTCTCTATAATTCCAATTATTATGTGTCACATCTTCAGTCATAAGGACTTCCCTTGTAAATCACGAAAATTGACCCCAACTTTTTCTTGAAAGTACACCATCAGTCTCATTTGTGTGGTATACTACAGCATACCCCCTTTTTTTTTTCCGGACTGACGTATGACTTGGTCAAAATCATTTGCTTCTTCTTACTCCTCTGGTTCTCCTTATACAAATCCATCCATACTAACCGTGATTTGTAACATTTTCCTTAGTCAGTAGACAAGCAACTGCTGACAATAATTCTTTTTATATCATTACTGATATAAGGGTCATTTCGGACCGTCAATTCTCTTTAGAGTTACTGACTTGAACTTATTCAGTGTTACTAGCACTCGTATTGATTGACTTCACATTGGCCGCAAATGGGTCGCTTTAAGGATTCCTCCTCATGTCATAAAGTTCTTTTGTAACTCTGTGGTTATTCTTATTATTTGGCAACCAGTCACCACTAGTTAACCCGCACGTGTAAAGTCCCAGTTGTTACCAAGTAGTCTATAGTTGACCTTCTACAAGATCATAGGCTTACATTTCTTCTATCTCTTTGAAATTTGATAAACCTGGTGAAAATCTATCTTCTCTAGTTTCTCCGCTTGTACTTCTTTAACTCTTCTATAATCTACACTTCTCTTTCGCACTATAAGGGCGTTATACTCTTTCCAAGTTTAGAATTATCATTCATCTACCGTCAACGGACTCGTCAATTCTCCCACGATAGCTCGTATATGCATCTTCGCGATTACTTTAACCTCATCCATCAGGTGCTCGTGGTTCCGCGGGGTAAATCGTTGGTGTTGAAAATTTTAAGTCCACTTGTGAGAGGGAGATTATTTTGGGCATTCGGGTACGCCGAGATCCTTCTCACAAACTCCCTTCTTTGATTGGTATAATAATGTTGCCTTTATAGTGATCCCTTTGACTATGCTTTCATGATTCTATGATTTGATAATTGTATCACGGCCCTTGCTGTCAATCACTTGTCTTCTAGAAAGTTACTCCGCTTCCATGTTGGTGAAATTTGCCTTTCACTTGTTGGCAACGCGTAAGCTTCCATTTTACAGTTCTTTAATTCTTCATATTGGGATGGACAATGTATTTCATGTAGACTTCTATGCTTTTGACTGTCTTGGTTATCCATTTTGATTGTGGTGTCAAGTAGACTGTCTAGGTGATCATATTTTGTTCTGTTTCTGGCATCAACTTTCACCTTCTGGTCTGTTAGTGAGCTTGAATTCTATATCTCTTGTTTGAGTCCTACCACCTCTCTTTGACTTCCACACCTATGCTTGTTTCTGCCGCCATCTTCTTTGTCTGTAACATTGCTTTCCACCACACTTGAAAGAATTTATGGGTTATCTCTCCTAATTTGTATACTTGCCGGTCAGCCAACGCTTTCCCGGAACTTCTCTCATGGATTTTCTTCATTTGACCCTGTGGAGTTGATTGTATCTTCTTCTTGCTATTGTTGTTGCGTTGTCTTTTGGTCTTCACTTTTCCGTCTCAACGTTCCTCAACAAGTCCAAAGGAGTTGCCCGGACGTTCGCCTACTCTAATGCTCATAAGCTGAGCATACTTATCCTTATGTTGAAACCCTTCAAATATACTTAGGTGTGTCAACAGAGTGAGGATCTCATTTACTTATCTCCGTTAAGGGTATAATAACTATAATTTCCACTAATCTTCTACAAGTACTTATCTAATATCACATATGTTTAATCACGCTAATAAGTCCAACTAAAGTAAAACTTAAAGTTCATACTAAGCATACTGAGATCCGCGGTAGTAGTGGTGGTCAGCCGTACTTTTCTATCCCCAACCAGACTATGCATGCATTTCAAAACTAAAAGTTCCCTTTTTAAAACTCAGACCCCTTTCGGGTTCTGCTTATAATTTATTCGGTCTTTCAGAAGATTTCAAGTGCCATTGTTGCCAACCTAGAGCTTTGATACCATGTTGTAACACCCGGATTTACGGAACCCGGGATATTACTCGTTAGGACCTCACAATAGGTCCCGACCTCAGTTTGACAACAATATTACTAGGATCTTGCAACAAGACACAAATAAGGAAAAACCGAAATTCAAGAAATAGTATTTTTAAGGTAATGAATGTAACACGGTCTAGCAGCCTAAAGTACCTAAACAAGGGAAAACGAACAACTGTCTTAACAAAAGAAAGAACGACAAACAGCAACCCCAACCCCCACTCTAAGGAGTACGGAGACCCGGCTGACCACTACTTCCGGATCACTCAGCTGCTGGTCTAACCTGCAGTAAATCTAAAAACACAACAACAGAAACCATTAGCTAGTTATCTAAATATTAGAAGAATAATAATAGCACACACCCACACATAAAAGAATAAACACTCATCATGCTTTCAAACAAGTCCATTTATTATCTTAAGTTAAGTTACTCATTCACGCTAATGATACTTATTTTGTGACACGAGGGATTCCCAAACCTCACCTCCGCCCCCGTGTAACCATCAGGAATGGATCCGATGCATCTCACCTTGTACCTGCCTCGTCTAGGTATAGAGAACCTCCCAGTCTCCTGTCAGAGCTGGGCAGTGATGTCACGACCCGCTATACATACACTTGGGCCTTAAACAGAATAATAACAGTCGTCCTAGCAAGTTATTATTATTAAAATCACGCACATAGCACACACAACCACTATCACTCAACTAATATCCAGAAACTAGCTAAGTAAGTCGCAAGGACTTACCTGAGTCAAAACACACTCTAACAAGTCTCAAATCTTTCCGTACTCGGGGTAACTCAAACGCCTGTCAATTAAGGCATGTAGATCAAAATCACATCCATATGTCCAACCTCATGTGGAGGAATTACGGAAAAAGCTCTCTTACGATAAAAGACCATTTTACCCTTAAAGCTGAAAGTTCTTAAAGTTTATTCTTACATCCCACTAATTTCTTTTAGAACTTATTATCCACAATTTATTTCTCTCTGATAGTTTCTTTTTATAAGTTATACATTAAAACTCGAACCCACTCCTCAAAAGACAACACCCCTCTTCTTTCCCGATTACCACTCTATCCGTCTACATGTATATATACGTATGTACTTACTCTAACCTCCTTCAACTCGTATAATACTGTGACTATTCGGTATTTATATATATATAATTACATAATTTCATTTCTCATCTCGTACGGGTGTATGTACACTTTCATATATGAATATATGAATATACTTATAGGTATACCTATATAATATCCAACATCCAACTTACTCATACATACCTATATATATATACTCACGTTTTCAGCAAGGTTCTGCAGTACTCATATATATATATACATCTCCACCATACCAAACTAATATACAACCTACTCATTATACTTATACCACATTGACAGAAGGTCCGATGATGGACTCACCCACACTGTCAGTTCACCGGTTGGGCGCAGCAGTGGAGTTCCAAATCGGTTCGTTCACCGACTCGCCGCTCTCTACGGTATGCTCACGTTCAGGACTGTCACCGCCCAAAAACGGAAGCTCTTGTTAGTTATGTCATGACACAGAAAAAGAGGGAGGAGGGAAAGAACAGTCACCACTCACCGTCTGAATCGCAAAGTCGTCGTCGTCGGTTAGCGTGCAGGACTGTGCTGATGGCGGGTCTGGACTTCCTCCTGGTGGCGATAGCAACGACACCAGCGGTAATGGAGGATCTAGAATCCTGGCTGGGGTTAGATCGTTGGGTCTGGGGAGAGGGTGAATGTGTTGGGTCTCGGAGGTCCGGGTTTAGGGAAACAGACGGGTTAGAGAGAGATCCGTTCAGATCTTGGCGGCTCGGCTGGTGAGGCACCATCAACGGCGGTTGCACTTCTCTAACACTCCCAGTGATGAAAAGTGGCAGGCGTACTCTTGGCGGTTGACGGGGGGATGACGGGACACAATCGGTAAGGACTAGGGTTAGGCAGGAAGGAATTAAGGAAGGGGTTGAATAGACGGAGGGCAATGACTTACCTAGCGGCCGCTGTCACCGGCAAACGAGGAAGGCGGACGAGGAGGCGGTGGCGGCGGCGTATGCAGATGAAGAAGGAAGGGCTGCTGGTTGTCGTTCTTCAAAGGGCAAGGGGAAGACGGAATAGCGGCAGCAGCAGGTGGGGTAGAATTAGGATTAGATTAGGTTTAGCGCATAATTAGGTTAGGGCTGGTGGGCTTGTAAATGGGCCTATTCTTCCTTTAAGAAACAAGCTGAAACGAAACCCGTTACTCGTACGGATCGGTAGGTAATTTGCGGAAATAACTATGGAATTAAATTCCGTATTATGTAATTTCTTATTTTATTTTAGAGGTCTGTAAATTTTTTTTCGGTTACCTAGTTTTCATCATTTTATGTGAATCAAGGTCACATAAAATGATAGAATTTAAACTCGTTTTATTTTATTTCAGATTACGGTATCAGAATTTGATAAAATTCGGGTTTAACGGGATTTAAAAATTTCGGTTATTACAAAAGGAAGATATCAAGTACAAAAGGACGAAATCGAGGGCCTTGGAATTATAGATGCACGGTACAAGGATTCAAAATGAGTTGAAGATTTTCTTGGAAATTTTTCTTGGAAGATTCTGTAACAGAAAGATCTCATCAACCAAAGATCTTATCAACCGAAGGAAGATCTTATTAACCGAAGGAAGATCTCAACCGAGGAATAGAAAATCTTTTCCAGAAGATTTTCTAAACAACAAACGGCAAAAATATCTTCTCTCTCGATTCAATAGAAGACGAGAAGATAAAAGTGTTAAGGACTCGACGTGTTCTCAGGAGCTGAAAACTTACAACGTCTACCTTATCTCGAAACAAGAAACGATCTTCATGGAAAAGAAGATTCATCTTCAAACGGTCATCTCTACAACGGCTAGAAAACCTTTCCATAGAAGAGTATAAATGAAGATGATGGTCGAAGAAGACAAGTACACAAGCTGATATAGGAAATATCTTTACATCTTCAAGCAACCTAATCATCTTCATTTGTTGTTTTTCTTTCTCTCATTCACGCAAAGTCTTTATCCCCTTAGAGAGAGAAAACACTAGAGCTCCATTGGAAGATCTAAATAGTGTTATACTAGAGTGTGTGTTACTCTACGAAGTAACTAGGCTATTATAGCTAATTTAAGAGTTGGAGCTAGATCGTAGCATTGGCTATAGTGAGAGAAGAAGGGGATTTCTTCTACTTTGTATCTAGGACTCTTTGAAGCTAATAATAGATAGTTAGATCCTACGGATATACACTGGGACGGAGAATAGGGTATTTAGAGCCGAACTTCGTAAACATATCCTCGTGTCAATCTTTTCAATTCCGCACCATACATACTTTATTGTGACTAACTTTGTTTTGCAGGAGCAAGAAGTCAAGGCCCTTGAAAGGAGTTTCAAAGCGCTTAAAATCAAAGTTTCACGAGAAGCACAGATTGACATAAAGGTCCTTGAATGGAGTTTCAAGGCCTTGAGATTTGGTTTACGAAAAGTTTTCATACTCTACTCAACCCCCCTTCTAGAGTATCATTTAACTTATTTAATTCACCTACCGGTTCTTCAATTGGTATCAGAGCTAGACTCACGTTTATTGATTTAACCATCAGTGAGACTAATCATGAATCCTGTAGGTGATGGTGGATTTGCTCAAGGAAGATCCTTATCCCGACCACCACTCTTTTATGGCAACAAATTTGCCCATTGGAGAGCACTCATGCGGATGTTCATTATTGACCAGGATATGGAGCTTTGGAACATTACTCAAAATGGACCTAAAGTTCCAATGAAAACGGTTGAAGACGTCCAAGTCCCAAAGAAGGAATCAGACTTCACACAGGCTGACCTGGACAGTGTGTCAAAGAACTACAAAGCAATGAATCTACTTTACTGTGGATTAGATGCAAATGAATTCAACCGCATCTCATCATGCAAGAGTGTTAAAGAAATATGGCACAAGCTTGTTGTCACTTACGAAGGAACAAGTCAAGTCAAGGAAAAAAAGATTAGCATCTTTCTCAGACAATACGAGCTATTCAAGATGAATCCAAATGAAACAGTCAAAGAAATGTTCACCAGATTCACTGAGATCGTGAACAATCTGGACTCACTAGGAAAGATCTTCACAAATGACGAGAAAGTGAGGAAGGTTCTAAGGAGCCTACCTAAAGCCAAGTGGGGACCAAATATGACTGCTATTGAAGAAGCTCAAAATCTCACAACTCTTCCTCTTGATGGTCTACTTGGAAAACTCATCACATATGAAATGGTTCTTGGCGAAGAAGATGGAAAACTCCAATCCAACTCCAAGAATTTGGCATTAAAATCCAGAAGAGATGAGTTACCATATGATGAAGAAGATAGTGATGATGATGATGAAGAAGATGCAATCGCCATGATCTCCAAGTGTCTCGCAAGAATTCTCAAGTTAAAGAAACAATCTGCAAACAGAGAATTTCCACGAGCATCAAGAGGACCAACTTCAAGAAAAATGATCAAAAGAAGAAAGCTATGGTTGCTTCATGGAGTGATTCAAAATCAACAAATGAATCAGAAGATGAAAAAGAACAAGCAAACTTGTGTCTCATGGCCGATCATGAAGATGACTCAAATCTGTACATTGACAATGTGGTAAGTACAATCATGTCTCAACCTGAGATTGACCTTAAACAATTTCTTAAAGAAATTATCTTAAGTGATAAGGTACATAGAATAAGGATAAATTCTTTAAAAGCAATGCTTCATGAACAAGATAGACTATTGAGTGAAAAGTCTCTGGAGATTGAAAATCTCAACACAGAAAAGGAAGATCTTGATAACAATATCAAGGCCTTGGAATCAGAAAATCTGATTCTCAAGGACAATCTCTCCTCTCTTTATCGAAACTATATCGATCTAGAGAAAGAGAAAGTTGATCTGACTTTGTTGTGTCAAGACTAGAAGGCATCACTTATTAAGTTTACTCGTTCAAAAGCTAATCTGGAAAGAATGATGGGTGAACAACAGTCCTCCCTTAACAAAAATGGTATAGGTTATCATAGGAGCTTTCCTATAAAACCTACCACCACTTTTGTCAAGGCCAAAGGAAGCATTCATATGCCTACTTGCTTCTACTGTTGTAAAAAGGGTCATGTTAACTCTACATGTCCTTATAGAAGAAATGATCCTTATATCATAAGAAACACCTATCCTTTACGTTTAAGGAAACAGGTCAAACAAATCTGGGTTCCTAAAGGTACTAGACCACCAAACATGATCGAACCTGAGTATGAACCAAAATATGCCATTTGGTCGACCCGGAAAGGTTGATGTTTGCTGTTTTGTAGGATATCACCAAGGTAAAGGAGCACAAATGGATATTAGATAGTGGTTGCTCAAGACACATGAGTGGAAAAAACTCTTTATTCTCAGATTTAAAGAAGCAATCATTTGGAACTATTCCTCTTGGTGATAAAGGAAAGTGTGACATAATTGGCATTGGTAAAATTTGCTATAATTCATCCAACTTTATTGATGATGTTTATTTAGTTGATGGCTTGAAATATAATATGCTAAGTATTTCTCAAATTTGTGATAAAGGTAATAAAGTCATGTCTGATTTAGAAAAATGTGAGGTTCAAGACATAAAGACGGGAGAAGTGTTGCTTACTGCTCCTAGATGTAATAATGTTTATTCTTTGAGTACTAACCAAGTTGTAGGAGCTAAGCTAAAATGTCTAAAGGCCTTGACTGATGATCCAAGGCTTTGACATAGAAGACTTGGTCACGTAAGCATGCACACTATGTAGAAGCTACTTACAAAAGACTTGGTACGTGGGTTACCAGACATAAATTTTAAGGTTAATGATCTATGTAAGGCGTGTACACAAGGTAAACAAACAAGAGGTTCCTTCAAACCCAAGAAAGCTGTAAGTTCTTCTCGACCCATTGAACTTTTACACATGGATCTTTGTGGACCTATGCGTGTCAAATCTCCCAGAGGAAAACAATACATCCTTGTTATAGTGGATGATTTCTCTCGCTTTACATGGATATCTTTTCTACTAGAAAAATCTGAAGCTATATTTGAGTTTTCAAAATTGTGTAAGGAGTTACAAAGTTTGAAAAACCTACCAATCGTTTCTATAAGAAGTGATCATGGTAGAGAATTTGATCAACTAAAGTTTGATTTGTTTTGTGAAAAATATGGTATTTCTCATAATTTTTCAGCTCCTAGAACTCCTCAACAAAATGGAGTTGTGGAACGTAAGAACCGCACTCTTGAGGATATGTCTAGGACAATGCTTTTAGAAAACAATTTGCCAAAAAGTTTTTGGGCTAAAGTAGTAAACACTGCAAATTATATTTTAAATAGATGTTTAATTCGCCATATTTTGAAAAAGACTCCTTATGAACTCTGTAAAGGAAGAAAACCAAATATTTCATATTTCAAACCCTTTGGATGTACTTGTTTTGTTCACAACAATGGCAAGGAAAATCTTGGGAAATTTGATGCACGTACTGATGAAGCTATATTCATTGGATATGCTTTAAATAGCAAAGCTTATCGAGTATATAGCAAACGTACCAAAGTTGTTGAGGAAAGCATTCATATTATTTTCGATGAAAGCAATAATGGTACTTTGAGTGAGAGTTTTGCAGATTTAAATCTGAATCAAAGAGAAGATTGTATTTCGGATGAAGAGGAAGATCCTAAAGATCAAGACAAGAATATGTAGGAAAATATTCAAGTTACCAAAGAAAACCCTCAAGACCTTGAAACACACCTTCAAGATCTTGAAACTGGAAACTGTGATAACAGAACTCCACTTCAAGGGCTTGAAACCCAACTTCAAATTGGAACAACAGGTAATACACAAACAGTACCTGAATCTAGTCAAACATATGCACCTCAACTTTTTGGATCTACTTCATCTGTCAAAAGAAGAAAATTTCAACACTCCTCGTATCATCCGCAAGAGAATGTGATCTCAAATCCAAAAGCTGGAGTTCAAACTAGATCTAAAGTGAATAATCTGTGTGCATTCTCCGCCTTTGTATCACTTGTCGAGCCAAAGAACTACATTCAAGCTCTTCAAGAACCAGATTGGATTATTGCCATGCAAAATGAATTAAATGAATTTGAGAAGAACAAGGTATGGACTCTTACTTCAAGACCAAAGCATCAATCAGTTATTGGCACGAAATGGGTCTTTCGAAACAAATTGGATGAAAGTGGTAAAATCATACGAAACAAAGCACGACTTGTAGCACAAGGTTATAACCAAGAAGAAGGTATTGATTATAAGGAGACTTTTGCTCAAATTGCTTGGTTAGAAGCCATATGTATGCTACTTGCATTTGCATCTTTCATGAGCATAAAACGTTTTCAAAAATGGATGTAAAATGTTCTTTTTTAAATGGATTCTTAGAAGAAGAAGTCTACGTTGCTCAACCTCCTGGTTTTGAAAATGATGAATTTCCAGATCATGTTTTTAAATTAGACAAAGCTCTTTACGGTCTTAAGCAAGCTCCTCGAGCTTGGTCTGAAAGATTGTCTAAATATCTTCTTGAAAACAATTTTAAAAGAGGCTTGATTGATAAAACATTGTTTATCAAAACTTGAGGCAACGACATTCTAGTAGTACGAATCTATGTTGATGATATATTATTCGGTGCTACTAATGATTCCCTTTGCAAGGAATTTTCAGATATTATGTGCAGGGAATTTGAGAAGGGCTTAATGGGAGAGCTAAATTTCTTTCTTGGACTTCAAGTTACACAAGCAAAGAAAGGAATTTTTCTCAATCAAAGCAAGGATACTAAAGACTTGCTTAAAAAGTACAAAATGGATCAATCTAAGGTTGCGAAGACTCCTATGAGTTCAATACTTTCGCTAGATCATGACAAGAATGGCAAAAGTGTAGTACAAAAGGAGTATCGAGGTATGATCGGTTCATTGTTGTATCTAACTGCTAGTCGTCCTGACATTATGTTTAGCGTGTGCATGTGTGCAAGATTTCAAGCTGATCCTAAAGAGTCACACTTGATAGCTGTGAAAAGAATTTTTCGGTATCTCAATGGCACAAAGGATCAGTGTTATGGTACCCACGTCAAAGCTCGTTTCATCTTGTTGGCTATTCAGATGCAAACTTTGCAGGTTATAAGGTCGATAGAAAAAGTACTTCTGGATTTTGCCAATTCTTTGGGTCATCCCTAATTAGTTGGCACTCCAAGAAAAAAAAAATTATGTTGCCATATACACAGCTGAAGCCGAATATATAGCTGCAGGAGCTTGTTGTGCTCAAATTCTTTGGATTGCTCAACAACTTTGTGACCTTGGCTTTTGTAACACCCCAAATTTTTTTAACTTAGGGAGTTACTGGTTAGGACCGCACAGTGGGTCCCGACCTTAGTTTGACAACAACTTAACAAGATCTTACAACAAGGCACAGATAAGGAAAATCAGAAATCACAAAATAGTTCTTAACAATGCATGAATGTGACCAGATCGACTACAGCCGGAAAACGGAATATAACAAGGTACGAAAGGAAACAATTTTCAACTGTAAAACCCACAAATGCATAAACTGTAAAACGTCCTAAAGTACGACACCCCGGCTGACCACTACCGTCTGGATCCCTCGGCATCTGCTCTAACCTGTGTCAAGTCTAAACAACATATCAACAGTTAGCTAACTATCCAAATATAAGCAAAATGATAACAGCACAAGCATACGCAGAAACAAAAATAAACAAACATCATGCTGGCACTCAACCGTTTATTATCTATTATTTAAATGATTCACATTATTCAATTTAAGTTGTGGCACGAGAATTATTATTAGTTCTCGCCTCCGTTCCTTATCCAACTGGTGTAGGTCTAGCTGACTTCCACTGGTAGCATCACTACAAACCACGTATGGACTAGTCCCGAAAGAAACCCCCAGCGCCAGCCAGCTACTGAGTAGAATGCCACCGCCCGTTACTCTTAGGCCAAAATATAGGTCGGTAATTATATATCACAACCTATCTCTCTAAACATTTCAATCACACACCACCATCATCATTTATACTCATATTTAGAAGTCAACTAAGTAAGCCCAAAGGACTTACCTGTTATAACGCTCGACTCTTTGTAAACCACTCGTTTTGTAAACTGTAGCAATTCAATTGCCTGCCAAAGGCGATAAGTGTATTAGCACACTCTCACGTAGATAGAAGTCTAAAACTTCTAAGATCGAATAAGGTATTAAGACATACTAGTTACAGTATTAGTTTAGGGTAAAATGACCATTTTACCCTTGGTTCCGATTTTCTCAAAAACCCTAAAATTCATGTCTAAACTCCTATTTGAGGTTCTAAATTTATATTCTAACTCCTAAAATTTTATTTGGTTCCAAACTGACATTTTTCTTATGTTTCTATTTTCTAGAAGAATCGTAAAGGTCTAACTTCGGTTCTAAATATAAAATTCTTAACAGCTTATAATAATTCCGAATTAAATCTCTAGATCATCTATGAGGTTCTATCTAACCTTAGGAGGAAGAATTCCTCAAAACTGTTCAGCCGATATTTTTATAAAAATTCACAAAGTTGACTACTTCACTCAAAATTCCTATACATAGCCAAAAACTTAAGTTTACCAAAACTGCTCAACTACCTAACTTCGGGAGCTCATAACTTCTAAGCCGACCGTTCATTTCTTCCCAAATTTTAATACCCTATACTACGTATACCCGTCTACAACATATCCAAAATTCAACGGTGGATCTTCATTCAAACTCTCAAACATAAATCCTCAACATTGACCATTATTCACTTACAAAGCTGAGTTCTACAAAGAGTTTTTCATTTCTATTTCTAAGGTAATCTAATCTACTCTCATTATCATCTAGTTACCCTCAAATGGAACTACAGAAGACTTCAACAACACTCATTTACTATCCCTCCAATTCCTTGGCTTGATTTCTATTCATAACAAAACCGAAACATATATATATATATAATTTATACATTTCTAACATCTAGAGGCCAGCATTGGACTGCAGAAGAGAGCTCACCTCTTCAACAGCTGCTGGACTGAGGCTTTATCGGTCAGATCGTCCTCACCGGGTGCAAGGAGTCGGAGGCTGGGCTAGCACGTCTTCCGACAGAGGCGGTTGCAGCGGTGGTTGGTGATCGGAAGGGCTTCTCCGCCCGCCTGGTTCAGCTGCCTGCAGCCTCGGTCTAGCGCGACATTCGTTGGGTCTGTGTGTGCGGGAATTAGCAACAACGGCAGAAGGTAGAAGGTTCGATAGGGAGGAGGACTTACCAGTGCACCGGTCCGGCGAGACGAGGCGGCTCCTGCGGCTGTCCTGGCTTCGGCGTCGGGAGGACGGTGGTCCGGTTGCAACTCAGCGTGACTCTCTGCTGTGTGAAGCCCAATCAGTAGCTGCTGCACTCGAGAACAGAGAGGAAGGGGAGAGACAGACCGAGGAGAAGACGGCTCACCTGGACGGCACGAGCGAAGGGTCCCGGCGCTGAAGAAGGAGCCCGCCGGTTGCAGATGCACTGACTTTGCGGTAGCTGGCGTTTGCGTAAAACGTGCAGAGGAGAGGCGCCGTTGTGTAGTCGACACAAGAGAACATCAGAAGGATTATGGGGGAAATTAGGTTAAGCGTGAGATTAGGGTAAATTAGAGGAATGGGCTGGCTGGTGGATCACAAGGCCCAACTTCCTCCTCATCACTTGGGTCAGCCGAACTGGGCTACAAGATTGGGCTGCCCAATCCTTAATACCATGAGCTGAAATTAATACTAGTTATACGCCCGGAATCGTTAAAGTTCGGAAATGACATTACGGAATTATTTTCGAGATTATACCTGAAATTATGTCTTTTATCATTTTATTTTCAAGGTACGGAATTCTCTCCGGTTACATCTTTTATCATTTTATGTGAACTAAGGTCGCATAAGATGATAGGATTTACAAATTATTTTAACTTTATTTATAGGTTAGAGGTCGGCGGATCGGAATCCGGTTGAACTCCGAATTAAACGGAGTTTAAAATTTTCGGTTATTACATCAGAGCCCTCTTAAAAGAAGTTTCGTCCCGAAACTTAGAATTATTGTTTTACTCACACGTTTCCTTTGGTATATTTTAGTTTTCTAACATTTTCGTTTGCTACCATGCAACTACTCAATCATCGAAAGCAGACAGGTATCCCATAAATTGTAATCACCCAATTAAATAAAACCTGAAAGGTCAAACAATACACATCCGAGTACTAACTCGTCAAAACAGGAGTAACCTCTAATCCCGCAAGGAGTTCGGGATAGTTACGTTTAATACTCTCCTCTCATAGACCACTGGATTCGCAACATAAGTATCTCCTTGGACCGCAGACATCTAGTACGGCGCTCCAAGACAGCTACTAGGTACTCTACAAAGGTGTGATCGGCTCAACTGTCAGGTCCTCATGGCTGATGATGGGTCTCGGATCCGGAATGTACTCTCTCAACTGAGATACGTGGAAGACCGGATGAACACCCTCTATTCTCGGCGGTAACGCTAATCTGTAGGTCACCTCTCCAACTCTCTCTATGATCTCAAATGGACCGACATACCGGGGACTCAGCTTCCCCTTAATGCCGAAACGTCTAACTCCTCTCGTAGGTGACACTCTCAACCACACCTGTGCACCTACTCTAAACTCCAAAGGTCGACGCCTTTTGTCGGCGTAGGACTTCTGACGACTCTGAGCTGCTAACATCCTCTCCCGGACTAAGGCAATCCGGGCGATGTCGTCCTGTATCTGATCTGGTACTACTCCATCAGCCTTGCTAGGCTCATCCCAACATAGCGGTGTACGACATCTCCGCCCGTACAAAGCCTCATAAGGTGCCATCCCAATAGACGCGTGCCAACTGTTTTTATATGAAAACTCTACTAGTGGGAGATGATCTGGCCATACCTGTCCCCAATCTAGCACACATGCCTGCAACATGTCCTCTAAGGTCTGAATGGTCCTCTCGGACTGACCGTCCGTCTGTGGATGGTAGGCAGTGGTAAAGTGGAGACTCGTCCCCAGAGCAGTATGTACCTGCTGCCAAAACCTCGAGGTAAAACGTCCATCCCTGTCGGAGACGATAGTCCTCGGTACTCCATGGAGTCTCACAATGTGCCTGGTGAACTCCTCTGCTAGACGACTCACCGGCCACGTTTCCTTAATCGGAATGAAACGTGCGTCTTCGTCAGACGGTCTACCACTACCCCAATGGCATCAAAACCTCTGTTGAGTCTCAATCCGGTAACAAAATCCATAGAAATATCTTCCCACTTCCAATGTGGTACTGGAAGTGGGTAGAGTTCTCCTCCGGATCTACGATGCTCAATCTTGACCTGCTGACAGGTCGCACACTGGGCTACATATCGGGCCACATCAGGCTTCAAACCACCCCACCAGAAGGAACGTCTCACGTCCTTATTCATCTTACTCGCTCCTGGATGTACGGAGTAAGGGGTAGCATGAGCCTCACCTATATTCTCTGTCTCAGCTCACTGTCTGATGGCACACAGACACGGTCCTGTAGTCTCATCACTCCATCGGCACCGATAGTGAACTGAGGTGCCTCATCTCGTGACATCCGGTCTCGGATCCGGGTCAAAGTCGGACAGGTCTCCTGCTTCTGTCGGATCTTACCCAACAGGTCAGGAAGTAACTCTAAGGTGGCTAACTGATGAGCTATAACGGGGAACTGGATCTCTACCTCCAACCAAGCTAAGTCTTTCTGTAATTGTGGTTGTACTGTCAACTGAGCTATCGCCTTCTCCCGAGGCGTCTTCCGACTCAAAGCGTCAGCAACTACATTCGCCTTTCCGGGGTGGTAGAAAATCTCAAGGTCAAAATCCTTGATCAACTCTAGCCACCGTCTCTGGCGGTTATTCAACTCCCGTTGAGTGAATATGTACTTCAGACTCTTATGGTCTGTGAAGATCTGACAGGTCGCTCCATAGAGATAACGACGCCAGATCTTCAGAGCATGAACTACAGCAGCTAACTCTAAGTCGTGAGTGGGGTAGTTCTCCTCATACGTCTTCAGCTGTCGAGACGCATACACTATGACCTTACCCCTCTGCATCAAGACACACCCCAAGCCCAGCTTGGATGTGTCACTGTACACTACAAAGTCCTCTGTACCCTCAGGCTGTGCTAAGATCGGAGCAGACGTCAATCTCCTCTTCAGTTCCTCAAAACTCTGCTGACACGGCTCAGACCAGACGAACCGAGTAGTCTTTCTTAGGAGGGAAGTAAGTGGTCGGGCGATCAGGGAAAACCCTTCCACAAACCGACGGTAATACCCTACCAATCCAAGGAAGCTGCGAACCTCCTTAACATTCTTCGGAGGTTGCCAAGAGGACACTGACTCAATCTTCGCCGGGTCGACCTTAATCCCCTCAGCAGTCACTACATGGCCTAGGAAAGCCACCTCTGACATCCAGAACTCACACTTGGATAGCTTAGCATATAGCTGGCTATCCTGTAGAATCTGTAGCACTGTCCTCAAGTGTCCGGCATGCTCCTCTCGACTTCTGGAGTAAACTAGAATGTCGTCAATAAAGACCACTACAAACTGGTCTAAGAAGTCGATGAAAATTCCGTTCATCAACTCCATAAATACTGCAGGCGCATTAGTGAGCCCGAATGGCATCACTACAACTCATAATGGTCATACCTAGTCCGAAATACCGTCTTAGGTATGTCCTAATCTCTCACCCTCAGCTGGTGATAACCTGATCTCAAGTCCATCATCGAAAACACAGACGCTCCCTGCAACTGGTCCAACAGGTCATCTACGCTAGGCAGTGGATATTTTTCTTGATGGTGACCTTATTCAAATCTCTGTAATCGATGTATAACCTCATCGATCCATCCTTCTTCCTCACAAACAATATCGGAGCCCCCCCCCATGGAGAAACACTAGGGTGTATGAAGCCCTTCTCTGCTAACTCCGATAACTACTTCTTCACTTCAAGCAGCTCTATCGGTGTCATGCGTCACGGGGCCTTCGAGATCAGTCTCGTGCCCGGCTTTAACTTAAAGCTAAAGTCAACTCTACTTTGTAAATCTAGAAATTGACCACAACTTTTGCTCGAAAGAGCACCATCCGTCTCATTTGTGGGGAATGCTAAGTAACCTCTATCTGGACTGACGTAGGATCTAATCAATTCTTCTTACTCCTCTAGTTCTTCTAATACGACTTCATTTGTACTTACTATGATTTGTACCTTTTTCTTAGCCCGCAAGTAAACAACTTCTCACAACCATTCTCTTTATATCATTAATTATATAAGGGGTCCTTTCTGACCGTCAACTCTTCCCTTACAATTTTAATTATATTTACTGACTTGAATTATTTGGTATTACTTACACTCGTATCGATTTGACTTTACAATTGTCATATTTGATCTCTTTAAGGACTTCTCCACATGTCGATAGAATTCATTTGTAACCGTGTGTTTATTCTTCTTATATGTCAACCAGTCACTACTAGTTAACCCTCACATGTAAAGGCTCCGATAGTTACCATTTAGTCTATTGTTGACCTTCTACAAGATCATAGATTAACCCTTCTTCTATCTCTTTGAAGTTTGGTTTACTTGGTGGAAATCTATCTCCTCCAGCTTCTCTGTTTATACTCCTTTCGCTTCTTCTATAATTCACACTTCTCTTTCTCACTATAAGCCCACGATACTCTTTCCTATTTTAGCTGCATCATTCATCTGCCGTCAATGGACTCATCAGATTTCCCACGATAGCTTGTAAATACATCTTCATGACTTCTTTTACCTCAGTCATCAACTGCTTGTGGTGCTCCTGTGTGAATCGTTGGTGTTGGTAACTTAAGTCCCATTGTGAGAGGGAAGTTATTACGGCCCTTGGGGATGCCACGATCATTTTCACACACTCTTGTTCCTGAGTTGGTGTTAGATTATAATGTTGCCTTTATAGTGATCCTTTGACTCCGCTTTCAAGATTCTATCATTTGGATATTTGTAACACCATCTTTCTTGTAACTCACTTGTCATATAGAAAGTCACTCTGCCTCCATACTTATGAATTCTACCCTCCACTTTCTGGCAATTCCATAAGCTTCAGTTGTGCGGCTCTTTAAGTCCTCATAGTTGGTTTGACGACATCTCTCTTCTTAACTCTTAGGTTATCAGTGTCTAGGTGGGACCCTCTTGATTAGGATGCCGACTTACCTTGCCAATAGTGGTCATATTCCGCCCTGCTTCTAACAACAACCTTCATATTTTGGTCTGTCGGTAAGCTTAAATTTAATATTTCTTGTTTGGATTGGTTCTAAACCTTACTTTGACTTTCATTACCATGACTGTTTTTGACGGTATCTACGTGGTTCGTATCGTCATTTTACACCACACCTGAAAGAACCTCTGTGATGTCGCTCCAAATCTGCATCATTGTCGACCATCCAATGCCTTTCCGGAACTACTCTCATGTATAATCTTAATTTGATCCTATTAAGTTAACTCGGGATCCCCTTCCTGCCATGATCGTTGGTGTTGTCCTTCAGCCTTCACTTTTCCATCTCGACGTCCCTCAACCAATCGGAGGAGTTGTCTGCCATTCGTCTACCCTAATGCACATAAGATGTGCATACTAATCCTCACGTTGGCACCCTTCTCAATCTACTTAGATGTGCCAACGGACTGAGAAACTCATTAATCTCTATTAAGGACATAATATATTATTATGCTACTAACCTTCGACATAAGTTATCTATTGTACATATCTTTACAAGCAGCTACTACATCAATATAACATTTCTAAATGTACTAAGCTGCCGAGATCCGCGGAGGTAGTGGTGGTCGTCCGTACTTTCTATCCCAACCCGACTATGTATGCATTTAAAAACCAAAATCTTCTTTGGAAAACTCAGACTCCTTTCGGGTTTTGTTTATTTACTTATATGACCTTTTTAGAAGATTTCAAGTGCCATTGTTGCCAACCTAGAGCTCTGATACCATGTTGTAACACCCCAAATTTTTTTAACTTAGGGAGTTACTGGTTAGGACCGCACAGTGGGTCCCGACCTTAGTTTGACAACAACTTAACAAGATCTTACAACAAGGCACAGATAAGGAAAATCAGAAATCACAAAATAGTTCTTAACAATGCATGAATGTGACCAGATCGACTACAGCCGGAAAACGGAATATAACAAGGTACGAAAGGAAACAATGTTCAACTGTAAAACCCACAAATGCATAAACTGTAAAACGTCCTAAAGTACGACACCCCGGCTGACCACTACCGTCTGGATCCCTCGGCATCTGCTCTAACCTGTGTCAAGTCTAAACAACATATCAACAGTTAGCTAACTATCCAAATATAAGTAAAATGATAACAGCACAAGCACACGCAGAAACAAAAATAAACAAACATCATGCTGGCACTCAACCGTTTATTATCTATTATTTAAATGATTCACATTATTCAATTTAAGTTGTGGCACGAGAATTATTATTAGTTCTCGCCTCCGTTCCTTATCCAACTGGTGTAGGTCTAGCTGACTTCCACTGGTAGCATCACTACAAACCACGTATGGACTAGTACCGAAAGAAACCCCCAGCGCCAGCCAGCTACTGAGCAGAATGCCACCGCCCGTTACTCTTAGGCCAAAATATAGGTCGGTAATTATATATCACAACCTATCTCTCTAAACATTTCAATCACACACCACCATCATCATTTATACTCATATTTAGAAGTCAGCTAAGTAAGCCCAAAGGACTTACCTGTTATAACGCTCGACTCTTTGTAAACCACTCGTTCTGTAAATTGTAGCAACTCAGTTGCCTGCCAAAGGCGATAAGTGTATTAGCACACTCTCACGTAGATAGAAGTCTAAAACTTCTAAGATCCAATAAGGTATTAAGACATACTAGTTACAGTATTAGTTTAGGGTAAAATGACCATTTTACCCTTGGTTCCGATTTTCTCAAAAACCCTAAAATTCATGTCTAAACTCCTATTTGAGGTTCTAAATTTATATTCTAACTCCTAAAATTTTATTTGGTTCCAAACTGACATTTTTCTTATGTTTCTATTTTCCGGAAGAATCGTAAAGGTCTAACTTCGGTTCTAAATATAAAATTCTTAACAGCTTATAATAATTCCGAATTAAATCTCTAGATCATCTATGAGGTTCTATCTAACCTTAGGAGGAAGAATTCCTCAAAACTGTTCAGCCGATATTTTTATAAAAATTCACAAAGTTGACTACTTCACTCAAAATTCCTATACATAGCCAAAAACTTAAGTTTACCAAAACAGCTCAACTACCTAACTTCGGGAGCTCATAACTTCTAATCCGACCGTTCATTTCTTCCCAAATTTTAATACCCTATACTACGTATACCCGTCTACAACATATCCAAAATTCAACGGTGGATCTTCATTCAAACTCTCAAACATAAATCCTCAACATTGACCATTATTCACTTACAAAGCTGAGTTCTACAAAGAGTTTTTCATTTCTATTTCTAAGGTAATCTAATCTACTCTCATTATCATCTAGTTACCCTCAAATGGAACTACAGAAGACTTCAACAACACTCATTTACTATCCCTCCAATTCCTTGGCTTGATTTCTATTCATAACAAAACCGAAACATATATATATATATAATTTATACATTTCTAACATCTAGAGGCCAGCATTGGACTGCAGAAGAGAGCTCACCTCTTCAACAGCTGTTGGACTGAGGCTTTATCGGTCGGATCGTCCTCACCGGGTGCAAGGAGTCGGAGGCTGGGCTAGCACGTCTTCCGACAGAGGCGGTTGCAGCAGTGGTTGGTGATCGGAAGGGCTTCTCCGCCCGCCAGGTTCAGCTGCCTGCAGCCTCGGTCTAGCGCGACATTCGTTGGGTCTGTGTGTGCGGGAATTAGCAACAACGGCAGAAGGTAGAAGGTTCGATAGGGAGGAGGACTTACCAGTGCACCGGTCCGGCGAGACGAGGCGGCTCCTGCGGCTGTCCTGGCTTCGGCGTCGGGAGGACAGTGGTCCGGTTGCAACTCAGCGTGACTCTCTGCTGTGTGAAGCCCAGTCAGTAGCTGCTGCACTCGAGAACAGAGAGGAAGGGGAGAGACAAACCGAGGAGAAGACGGCTCACCTGGACGGCACGAGCGAAGGGTCCCGGCGCTGAAGAAGGAGCCCGCCGGTTGCAGATGCACTGACTTTGCGGTAGCTGGCGTGTGCGTAAAACGTGCAGAGGAGAGGCGCCGTTGTGTAGTCGACAGAAGAGAACATCAGAAGGATTATGGGGGAAATTAGGTTAAGCGTGAGATTAGGGTAAATTAGAGGAATGGGTTGGTTGGTGGATCACAAGGCCCAACTTCCTCCTCATCACTTGGGTCAGCCGAACTGGGCTACAAGATTGGGCTGCCCAATCCTTAATACCATGAGCTGAAATTAATACTAGTTATACGCCCGGAATCGTTAAAGTTCGGAAATGACATTACGGAATTATTTTCGAGATTATACCTGAAATTATGTCTTTTATCATTTTATTTTCAAGGTACGGAATTCTCTCCGGTTACATCTTTTATCATTTTATGTGAACTAAGGTCGCATAAGATGATAGGATTTACAAATTATTTTAACTTTATTTATAAGTTAGAGGTCGGCGGATCGGAATCCGGTTGAACTCCGAATTAAACGGAGTTTAAAATTTTTGGTTATTACAGCTTTGACTTGAAAGGTATTCCTATAAAATGTGATAATACTAGTGCTATGTCTATAACCAAAAATCATGTGCAGAATTCAAGGACTAAGCATATTGATGTAAGGCATCACTTCATACGTGATCATGTTGAGAAAGGTGATGTTTCGATTTCTTTTATCTCAACTAACTTGCAACTTGCAGATATCTTTACCAAACCTCTTCCTGAGGAACAATTTAATTTTATTACATTGGAGCTTGGTATGTTGAACAAGGAAGCATTAACGTAGGGGGAGTAAACTAGTTTTAATCATTCCTACGCATGCAGCCCAATTGATGTTTTCAAGGGCCTTGAAATAAAATTCAAGGAGCCTTGAAACATATCTTATAGGGTATATTAACTTTACGGATCTTTTAAAAATTAATATCTTTTAGATATTTCAATTCTTAAAATATTTTTAATAAATCTTTTTGTTTGAAAAAGATTTGGTTTATTGGTTTTAAAAGCTTGATTTTTTCAATGATTTTGTTATTTCCCTATTAAAAAGGACCTATCTTCTCTATCTTTTTATTCTTTCACAAGAAACCCTATTTCAAAATTCTTTGATTTGTCTCTCAAACATTCCTCATGGCACCCAAAAGTAAGAGATCTGCTCCACTATCTTCCAAAAAGAAAGTTGTTCAAAATTCTTCAATTGCTAAAGAAGAAAAACCTTCTGAAGATCTGGATACATCTCAAACGACCGGTCTTCCCTCATCATGGTTCGTTAATTTTCAAGCTTCTGGATATTGGCTTGATGGTTTTCACAATCGACCGCTTTGTATGTGTGATTTGGTGGATACTGATTTTCTCGATACCCTCAAGATACCCTGCATAGACAAGCTGAAGAGCTTGATTATCTGAAAGGTTCTAAACCCTGGAGATTTTGCTTTTCCACGACTCATGAGACTATTCTATGTTAATCTCACTACAAAAAGGGACAAAGGATGTATTACTCTTGAACTTTAGTCAAAGGTGAAAACTCCACCTTGATTGAAATGGTTTACAGGTGTTGATGATGGAATACTTCACACAAATATAGCAGTTGAATCTCTAACAATGTACTTGATTATATTTCTAGATGTTTGGTTGGTTTGAATTTAGTGCAGGTTGTATATCTACATGTCAAGGGCCTTGAAGTTGGTTTCAAGAACAATTTCAAAAGGACGAAGATCAAGGGCCTGGGAATCTACAGTGCAAGGAACAAGGATTCAAATAAATTGAAGATCTTTGTTGAAGATTCTGCAACAAGAAGATCTTATCAACCAAAGACTTTGTCAACCGAAGGAAGATCTCAACCGAAGGAAAGAGAATCATTTCGAGCAGATTTTCTAAACAACAAAAAAGGCAAAAATATCTTCTCTCTTATCCAACAGAAGACGAGAAGATCAAGGAGTAATGGACTCAACGTGTTCGTAGGGATCGAAGACGTGCAACGTCTACCTTACAATATTTATGGAAAAGTAGATTGATCTTCAAACGGTCATCTCTAAAACGGCTAAAAGATCTTTCCATAGAAGATATAAATGAAGATGATGGTCGAAGAAGTAGATACACAAGCTCACACCGGAAAATATCTTTGCATCCTCAAGCAACCTAATCATCTTCATTCATTGTTTTTCTTTCTCACATTCACGTAAAATTTTTATCCCCTTAGAGAGAGAAAACAAAAGAGCTCCATTGGTAGATCTAAAAAGTGTTATACTAGAGTGTGTTACTCTGCGAAGTAACTAGACTATAATAGCTAGGTTAAGAGTTGAAGCTAAATCGTAGCATTGGCTACAAGTGAGAGAAGAAGGGGATTTATTCTAGTTTGTATCTAGGACTCTTTGAAGCTGATAATAGATAGTTAGATCCTACGGATATAACCTGGGACGGAGAGTAGGCTATTTAGAGCCGAACTTTGTAAACATATCCTCGTGTCAATCTTTTCAATGCCGCACCATATAAACTTTACTGTGACTAACTTTGTTTTGCAGGAGCAAGAAATCAAGGCCCTTGAAATTGAGTTTCAAAGCCCTTGAAATCGAAGTTTTACTAGTAACACAGATTGACATCAAGGCCCTTGAAAGGAGTTTCAAGGCCTTGAGATTTGGTTTGCGAAAAGTTCACATACTCTATTCAACCCCCCCCCCCCTTCTAGAGTATTATCTATATTATTTATATCACCTATCGGTTCTTTAATTGGCATCAAAGCTAGACTCACATTTATTGATTTAACCATCAGTGAGACTAATCATGAATCCTGTAGGTGATGGTGGATTTGCTCAAGGAAGATCCTCATCTCGACCACCACTCTTCTGTGGCAAAAACTTCGCTCATTGGAGATCACTAATGCGTATGTTCCTAATTGACCAGGATATGGAGCTTTGGAGCATTATTCAAGATGGACCAAAAGTTCCAATGACAACGGTTGAAGGTGTCCAAGTCCCGAAGAAGGAATCAGACTTCACTCAGGCTGACCTGGACAGTGTGTCAAAGAATTACAAGGCAATGAATCTACTTTACTGTGGATTAGATGCTAATGAATTCAAC
Organism: Fagopyrum homotropicum; assembly: GCA_033239125.1. Lineage (NCBI taxonomy): Eukaryota > Viridiplantae > Streptophyta > Magnoliopsida > Caryophyllales > Polygonaceae > Fagopyrum > Fagopyrum homotropicum. Next base: position 63,913,134 of record BSWB01000003.1, on the reverse strand, counting down.
CGCATCTCATCATGCAAAAGTGCAAAAGAAATATGGGACAAGCTTCTTGTCACTTACGAAGGAACAAGTCAAGTCAAGGAAACAAAGATTAGCATCTTTTTCAGGCAATAAGAGCTATTCAAGATGAATGCAAATGAACCAGTCAAAGAAATGTTCACCAGATTCACTGGGATAGTGAACAATCTAGACTCACTTGGAAAGACCTTCACAAATGAAGAAAAAGTGAGAAAGGTTCTAAAAAGCTTACCTAAAGCCAAGAGGGGACCAAAGATGAATGCTATTGAAGAAGCTCAAAATCTTACTACTCTTCCTCTTGATGATTTACTTGGAAAACTCATCACACATGAAATGATTCTTGGCGAAGAAGATGGAGAACTCCCATCCAACTCCAAGAATTTGGCAATAAAATCCAGAAGAGTTGAATTACCTTCTGATGAAGAAAATAGTGATGATGATAATGAAGAAGATGCTCTCTCCATGATCTCTAAAGGTTTAGCAAGAATTCTCAAGAAAAAGAAACAATCTGCAAACCAAGAATTTCCACGAGCATCAAAACCCCGAGGTATGTTTTCCAACTCTAATAAGAAAACGAAAGTATTGACTTGTTTTGAATGTGGTGAAACAGATCATTTGGTGAAGGATTGCCCACAAAAGAAGAGGACCAACTTCAAGAAGAATGATCGAAAGAAGAAAGCCATGGTTGCTTCATGGAGTGATTCAGAATCAACAAATGAATAAGAAGATGAACAAGAACAAGCAAACTTGTGTCTTATGGCCGATCATGAAGATAACTCAAATCTTGACATCGACAATATGGTAAGTACAATTTTGTCTCAACCTGATATTGACCTTAAACAATTTCTTAAGGATATTATCTTAAGTGATAAGGAACATAGAATAAGGATAAATTCTTTCAAAGAAAAACTTCATGAACAAGATAAAAAATTGAGTGAAATGTCTTTGGAGATTGAAAATCTTAACACAAAAAAGGAAGAACTTGATGACAACATCAAGGCCTTGGAATCAGAAAACCTGATTTTCAAGAACAACGTCTCTTTACTACATCGAAGCTATATCGATCTAGAGAAAGAGAAAGTTGATTTGACTTTAATGTGTCAAGACCAAAAGGCATCACTCATTAAATTTACTCGTCCAAAAGCTAATCTAAAAAGAATGATGGGTGAACAACAATCTTCACTTAACAAAAATGGTATAGGGTATCATAGAAGCTTTCCTAGAAAACCTACCACCACTTTTGTTACGGCAAAAGGAGGCATTCATATGCCTACCTGCTTCTATTGTTGTAAAAAGGGTCAGGTTAAATCTACATGTCCTTATAGAGAAATGATCCTTATATCATCAGAAACACCTATCCTTTATGTTTAAAGAAACAGGTCAAACAAATCTGGATTCTTAAAGGTACTAGACCACCAAACATGATCGAACCTGAGTATGAACCAAAATATGTCATTTGGTCGACCCGGAAAGGTTGATGTTTGCTGTTTTGCAGGATATCACCAAGGTAAAGGAGCACAAATGGATATTAGATAGTGGTTGCTCAAGACACATGAGTGGAAAGAGTTCTTTATTCTCAAATTTAAAGAAGCAATCATCTGGAACTATTACTCTTGGTGATAAAGGAAAGTGTGATATAATTGGCATTGGTAAAATTTTCTATGATTCATCCAACTTTATTGATGATGTTTATTTAGTTGATGGCTTGAAATATAATCTGCTTAGTATTTCTCAAATTTGTGATAAAGGCAACAAAGTCATGTTTGATTCAGAAAAATGTGAAGTTCAAGACATAAAGACGGGAGAAGTATTGCTCACTGCTCCTAGGTGTAATAATGTGTATTCTTTGAGTACTAACCAAGTTGCAGGAACTAGCTAAAATGTCTAATGGCCTTGACTAATGATCCAAGGCTTTGGCATAGAAGACTTGGTCACGTAAGCATGCACACCATGCAGAAGCTACTTACAAAAGATTTGGTACATGGTTTGCCAAACCTAAACTTCAAGGTTGATGACCTATGTAAAGCATGTACACAAGGTAAACAAACAAGAGGTTCATTCAAACCTAAGAAAGCTGTAAGTTCTTCTCACCTATTGAACTTTTACATATGGATCTTTGTGGACCTATGTGTGTCATCCCGGAGGAAAACAATACATCCTTGCTATAGTAGACGATTTCTCTCGGTTTACATGGATATCTTTTCTACGAGAAAAATTTAAAGCTTTATTTGAGTTTTCAAAATTGTGTAAGGAGCTACAAAGTTTGAAAAACCTACCAATCGTTTCTATAAGAAGCGATCATGGTAGAGAATTTGATCAACTAAAGTTCGATTTATTTTCTGCAAAATATGGTATTTCTCATAACTTTTCAGCTCCTAGAACTCCTCAACAAAATGGAGTTGTGGAACGCAAGAACCGCACTCTTGAGGATATGTCTAGGACAATGCTTTTAGAAAATCATTTGCCAAAACGTTTTTGGGCTAAAGCAGTTAACACCGCAAATTATATTTAAATCGATGCTTAATTCGCCCTATTTTGAAAAAGACTCCTTATGAACTCTTTAAAGGAAGAAAACCAAACATTTCATACTTCAAACCTTTTGGATGTACTTCTTTTGTTCACAACAATGGAAAAGACAATCTTGGAAAATTTGATGCACGTAGTGATGAAGCTATATTCATTGGATATGCTTCAAATAGCAAAGCTTATCGAGTATATAACAAACGTACCAAAGTTTTTGAAAAAAGCATTCATATTATTTTTTATGAAAGCAATGATGGTACTTTTGAGTGAGAGTTTTGCAGATTTAAATCTGAATCAAAGAGAAGATCACATTTCAGATGAAGAGGAAGATCCTAAAGGTCAAGACAAGAATATGCAAGAAAAGATTCAAGATACCAAAGAAAATCCTCAAGACCTTGAAACACACCTTCAAGACCTTGAAACTGGAAACTGTGACAACAGAACTCCACTTTAAGGGCTTGAAACCCAACTTCAAGGCCTTGAAATTGGAACAACAAGTGATGCACAAATGGTACCTGAATCAAATCAGACATATTCAGCTCAACCTTCTGGATCTACATCATCTGTCAAAAGAAGAAAAGTTTCAACACTCCTCGTATCATCCACAAGAAAATGTGATCTCAAATCCAAATGTTGGAGTTCAAACTAGATCTAAAGTGAATAATCTTTGTGCCTTCTCCGCTTTTGTATCACTTATCGAGCCAAAGAACTACATTCAAGCTCTTCAAGAACCAGACTGGATCATTGCCATGCAAAATGAATTAAATGAATTTGAGAGGAACAAGGTATGAACTCTTACATCAAGACCAAAACATCAATCAGTTATCGGCACAAAGTGGGTCTTTCGAAACAAATTGGATGAAAGTGGCAAAGTCATACGAAACAAAGCACGACTTGTAGCACAATGCTATAACCAAGAAGAAGGTATTGATTATGAGGAGACTTTTGCTCCTGTTGTCAAATTAGAAGCCATACGTATGTTACTTGCATTTGCATTCTTCATGAGCATAAAACTTTTTCAAATGGATGTAAAATGTGCTTTTCTGAACGGCTTCTTAGAAGAAGAAGTCTACGTTGCTCAACCTCTTGTTTTTGAAAATGATGAATTTCCGGATCATGTTTTTAAATTAGATAAAGCTCTTTACGGTCTTAAGCAAGCTCCTCGAGCTTGGTATGAAAGATTGTCTAAATATCTTCTTGAAAACAATTTCAAAAGAGGTTTGATTGATAAAACATTGTTTATCAAAACTAGAGGCGACGACATTTTAGTAGTACAAATCTATGTTGATGATATATTATTCGGTGCTACTAATGATTCCCTTTGCAAGGAATTTTCAGATATTATGTACAGGGAATTTGAGATGAGCTTAATGGGAGAGTTAAATTTCTTTCTTGGACTTCAAGTTACACAAGCAAAGAAAGAAATTTTTCTTAATCAAATCAATTATACTAAAGACTTGCTTAAAAAGTACAAAATGGATCAATCTAAGGTTGCAAAGACTCCTATGAGTTCAACACTTTAGCTAGATCATGACAAGAATGGAAAAAGTGTAGTAAAAAAGGAGTATCGAGGTATGATCGGTTCATTGTTGTATCTAACTGTTAGTCGTCCTGACATTATGTTTAGCGTGTGAATGTGTGCAAGATTTCAAGCTGATCCTAAAGAGTCACACTTGATAGCTGTGAAAAGAATTTTTCGGTATCTCAATGGCACTAAGGATCTAGGGTTATGGTACCCACGTCAAAGCTCGTTTCATCTTGTCGGCTATTCAGATGCAGACTTTGCAGGTTATAAGGTCGATAGAAAAAGTACTTCTGGATGTAGCCAAATCTTAGGGTCATCCCTAATTAGTTGGCACTCCAAGAAGCAAAATTATGTTGCCCTATCCACAGCTGAGGCCGAATATATAACTGTTGGAGCCTGTTGTGCTCAAATTCTTTGGATTGCTCAACAACTTCGTGACCTTGGCTTTGACTTGAGAGGTATTCCTATAAAATGTGATAACACTAGTGCTATTTCTATAACCAAAAATCATGTGCAACATTCAAGGACTAAGCATATTGATGTAAGGCATCACTTCATACGTGATCACGTTGAGAAAGGTGATGTTTTGATTTCTTTTATCTCAACTAACTTGCAGCTTGCAGATATCTTACCAAACCTCTTCCTGATGAACAATTTAACTTTATTAGATTGGAGCTTGGTATGTTGAACAAGGAAGCATTAACTTAGAGGGAGTAAACAAGTTTTAATCATCCTACGCATGCAGCCCAATTGATGATTTCAAGGGCCTTGAATTTGACCTTGAAATATTGTAAAGGGTAAATTGACTTTACGGATCTTTTAAGAGTTAATATATGTTAGATATTTTAATTTTTTTTAAAAAATTTTAAATCTTTTACTTGAGACAGTTTTGATTTTGGTTTTAAAAAGCTTGATTCTTTCAAAGATTTTGTCATATCCCTAATAAAAAGGACCTAATTTCTCATCTTTTTATCCTTTCACAAGAAACCCTACTTCAAAATTCTTTGATTTCTCTCTCAAACTTTTGTCATGGCACCCCGAATCAAGAGATCTACTCCTCCATCTTCAAACAAGAAAGTTGTTCAAAATTCTTCAATCGATAAAGGATAAAAACCTTCTAAAGATTTGGATACATCTCAGATTACTGGTCTTCCCTCATCATGGTTTACAAATTTTCAAGCTTCTGGATCTTGGCTTGATGACTTTCACAATCGACCGCTCTATATGTGTGATTTGGTGGATACTAACTTTCTCGATACTCTCAAGATACCCTACATAGACAAGCTGAAGAGTTCGATTATCTGGAAGGTTTTAAACCCTGGAGATTTTGCTTTTCCACGGCTCACAAGACTATTCTATGTTAATTTCACCACAAAAAGGGACAAAGGGGGTATTACTCTTGAATCTTCAGTCAAAGGTACTCCAATTTCACTCACTTCTTCTATTCTCAGTGAAATTTCAGGAATTCCTACAGATGTAGTGTTCAACTATCCTTCAAGGTCAAAGAGTGTTCGTATTGCTAAAGAGAATTTTCTGATTCCCAATTCTAACTCACGTCAACTCACTCATACTTCTTTGACGTTAGAGGCTAAAATAGTGTTCACCATACTGGTTCGATGTGTTGCTCCCCGTGCAAACTCAAGAGAGCTGTTGACTGATCAATCTTTGGAATTAATTCATTTACTTATGTCTGATGTGTCCATAGATGTGCCTAATCTAATTCTCAATCATATGCTGCATTTTGTTAACTCTAAGAGATCTATTCCTTTGCCTTATGGAAATTTGTTGCCTAAGGTCTTTGATTATTACAGAATTGATACATCTTCTGAGGAAAGACAGTCTATTAACAACAAAATTGATGAAAACTGCTTAGAATGTCTAGGGATTGAGAAAACTCTTGCAGGAACATGGACTTTGAAAGGAAAAGGAGTTACTAATGAAGAAGTTAAATCCTCTCTTACTCCAGAAATCAGGTTAGAGGGTTGTGAAAATGAAATAGCTCGTCTCAATCGTGAATTGTCTGATTTTCAGTTTGACGCCAAAAGGAGAATGTATTCAAATTTCGAGTTACTGGCTACCATCAATGCTAAAGTCAATGAGATATATTTGATGAATGCTCTTACACTAACTACAATGAGAAGTATTTTGCCCATACCTGAAGATGTAGCTCAACATACTCAAGAGCAGGTTGAGAATATGATGTTGAATTGTAAAAGGCGTCCAGAATAAATCAATTATGTACCCAACTCATGAAAAGCCAATGTTCTTGCCCAAAGTTGAGTATGAAGTTATTAAACAGAGAAGAGCTGAAGAAAAGAGAAGACGTTTGGCAGCTGAAATGGATGATTGACGTTATAAGAAAACTTCATCCAAAGGAAAGAGGAAGTTTTATGAGGAATTTTAAAGCTGACTGATCTTTTTCTCTATGGGTTAACTGTTTTTTTTTCTCGTTGAAAATACATTCGTTTTTGGGTCTGTAATTGATTTTTAAGAGTTCCTGGTTTGGCTGCTTTTTCTCCCTTGTTGAAAGACAAAGGGGGAGAAATATGATCCGACATTTCCGATATACTGCATTCTGCATTTTTAGTTTTGAGATTGTTATATGCATTGCTAAACTAACAAATGCAGGTACGAAACTTTGTGTTGTATTCCATCAAGGGGGAGATTGAAAACTCCACCTTGATTGAAATGGTTTACAGGTGTTGATGATGGAAGACTTCGCACAAATATAGCAGTTGGAACTCTAACAATGTACTTGATTATATTTCTAGATGTTTGGTTGGTTTGAATTCAGTGCAGGTTGTATATCTACATGTCAAGGGCGTTGAAGTTGGTTTCAAGAACAAGTTCAAAAGGACGAAGATCAAGGGCCTTGGAATCTAAAGTGCACGGAACAAGGATTCAAATAAATTGAAGATCTTCGTTGAAGATTCTGTAACAAGAAGATCTTATCAACCAAAGACTTTGTCAACCGAAGGATAGATAATCATTTCGAGAAGATTTTCTAAACAACAAAAAAGGCAAAAAAATATCTTCTCTCTCTTATCCAACAAAAGACGAGAAGATCAAGGCGTAACAAACTCAATGTGTTCGTAGGGATCGAAGACGTGCAACGTCTACCTTACGATCTTCATGGAAAAGAAGGTTGATCTTCAAACGGTCATCTCTACAACGGCTAGAAGATCTTTCCATAGAGATATAAATGAAGATGATGGTCAAAGAAGTAGATACACAAGCTCACACCGGAAAACATCTTTGCATCCTCAAGCAACCTAATCATCTTCATTCATTGTTTTACTTTCTCACATTCACGTAAAAGTTTTATCCCCTTAGAGAGAGAGAAAACACAAGAGTTCCATTGGTAGATCTAAAAAGTGTTATATTAGAGTGTGCTACTCTGCGAAGTAACTAGGCTATTATAGCTAGGTTAAGAGTTGGAGCTAGATCGTAGCATTGGCTACAAGGGAGAGAAGAAGGGGATTTCTTCTAGTTTGTATCTAGGACTCCTTGAAGCTGATAATAGATAGTTAGATCCTACGGATATACCCTGGGACGGAGAGTAGGCTATTTATAGCCGAACTTCGTAAACATATCCTCGTGTCAATCTTTTCAATTCCGCACCATATAAACTTTACTGTGACTAACTTTGTTTTGCAGGAGCAAGAAGTCAAGGCCCTTGAAATTGAGTTTCAAAGCCCTTGAAATCGAAGTTTCACTAGTAACACAGATTGACATCAAGGCCCTTGAAAGGAGTTTCAAGGCCTTGAGATTTGGTTTGCGAAAAGTTCCCATACTCTATTCAACCCTCCCCCTCCCCCTTCTAGAGTATTATCTATATTATTTATATCACCTATCGGTTCTTCAAAAGGTACTGAAATTTCACTCACTCCTTCTATTCTAAGTGATATCTTTGGAATTCCTACAGATGTTGTATTCAACTATCCTTCAAGATCAGAGAGTTTTCGTATTGCTAAGGAGAATTTTGTAACACCCCAAATCCGCGGGACTCGGGGCGCTACGGGTTGAGACCTCACAATGGGTCCCGACCCTTAGCTTGACAACAATTTCACCGGATCTTGCAACAAGGCACAAATGAGCCAAAACCGAAATACATTTTTATGCAATGAAAAGAAAAACCCGAAAGAATACAACAAAGGACTTCAGCCGAAAATACAACCTCAAAGACTAAACGCCATACAACATACAACAAATACAATACTCAAACTCGACTCCACCCAAAACCCAATCCTAAAATGTACGGAACCCCGGCTGCCCACTCATCCGAATCTCTCGGTCGCAATCCTAACCTGCAATGCAATCTACAACAGTCGGTATAAAACCGTTAGCTCATATTCGAAGCATTAGAATCAATGGGAAAGGCACAAACACAAGTAAATCATCATAAGCACACAACATTCTCAAAACATACAATTCCAGTTTATTATCTTTTTATTATTAAGTCATATCCCGTTCTAATTCAACTTAGTTTTGTGACACGAGACCACCGTGGTCCCGCCTCGGTCCCTACTTACCGGCATGGAACGGTGCGGATGCCTCCGACCGTCTAACCAGCACGGGCTAGTCGCCAAGAACCTCCTAGACTCTCGCAAGAGCTAGGCAGATGATGTCACCGCCCGTTATCATACACTTGGGCCAAAATAATATAAGGTCGGTGGTCCTATTACCGGTTTAATTGTTATAAACAATAAAGAATAAACACACATCAATGCTAATACAAGGAATACGAGCTAAGTAAGTCCGGAGACTTACTTCGTCACCACACTCAACTCACAACACTCTCGCTTCCTTAGGGAGGAAGCCCATAACCTGCTCACAAGAAGATAATTATATCACCAACAACCCACTCACAATAGAAGTCTTAGACTTCTATACAAATGATCTACGCAAGACCATTTGACTCTCAATTCTAGGACTGCAACCTAGAATTCCTACACTCACCTCTCACTCAACGCATGATGAGATCTACCAAAAACCACTATCTCAAACACATGCTAGAACTCATAACAACATATACCTCACAAGATCATAAACCACAACCTAAGGAAAGACCATCTAGCCTAGAAGGTCTAACACGCTCGGCCAACTCGCCTAAGGTCCAAAGCCACTAATTGGCATTTACTCTAAGTTATGATATATCCATCCTAGCATGATACTAATACTAAACATAACAAGATCAAGGAAGGAGATACTCACACAAGGTCAAAGGCGGAAGACGATATACGAATGTCGAGAAAGGATTTGTTGGCCTTTATCGGGGCGCTTCCGAACCTAGCACCAAACTAAACAAATTTAGTGTAACGCTAAATTTGAACGGAATACTTAACATATATAAATCTAAGGAAAACCCCACTTTTGAAATCCACGTTAAAACCGTAAATATATATTCCGGGCAAATTGTATAACATCATAAACCCAAGGTAAAACTCGTTTTCAAAGCCAACTTTAAAATCCCGTAATTTAATGTTCGAGTCATAACCCGAAATTAATCCAACATGAGCATAATATATATGGTATATATAAATAAGAATATAATTCAAGTAAATCCCAAATTTAAAACCCATAAATACATTTTCCGCCAATTAATACAATTTTATAAATATGGGACCTTATTCGTAATTAATTCATCGGGCCGTTTTCTGTAATTAATTCCAATAGGGGCATAATTGCATAAAACCTAAATCTAGGCCATTAACTGTAAATACAAAAGATGGGTTTAAATCTGTAATTATACCATAATTGAGGGGCCCCGATTTGAATATGGAAATTAGGGTTTCTTTTTCATTTGCTACAGCACGCAGGGCGGAGAGGTGAGAGTGCTAGGCGACGGCGAAGGGGAAAACCCAGGGAGCTCCGGCACAGCCAGGCGAAGGCTATGGCGGCTTGCAAGGGGCTTTATAGGCGGTGAGGTTTCCGATTCCAAGGCTCGACAGAGGAGACCACAGAGGAGGGTTAGCAATGAGCTGCTGCACCTCGGCGACGACTCGAAGGCTGGCATTCTTGGCGGCACAACATTGGCAGCAGGTGGCTCGAAGAATTGCTTGGCTTCCCCTGTGGATGACGAAGACGATTGCCTTCTCCCTTACTTGCGAACCTGAGCAGCACCCAACAATAATCAACAACTACCAATCTGCCTTAGCTCTAAGATGGAGGCAAGGTGTAAATGAATGTTGTCTGTCTTGAATTTAGGCAGCTTGAAGCAGGGAGAAGTTGTAGGGGCTCGGGGAGAGATAAAGTAGAGGAGAAGCAGAAGCAGATGAGATGGAGGTTGCGTACAGGGAGGTGGATGCTTGCTGCAGACACAGGGGAGATCCGGATGGTGCTGCTAAGGGTGAGAGTTGTTGCAGGGTGGTTCGAGAGGTGGGCGTTCCTTCTGGTTTGGTTCCGCAAGGAAGATGGAGATGCTGGGATGGCTGCGTGAGAGAGGGAGAGGCAGGGGGCTTGTCAAGGATCTCGAGGGAGCAAGGTCAGCCGAGTTACAGGGTGTGAGGGCTGCAGACGGAAGAGTGAGGGAGAAGGAGCTGCAGACGGAAGAGTGTGGAAGCCTGTCAAGGCTCTCGAGGGGAGGTCAGCCGAGTAACAGGGGGCCTGTCAAGGCTCTCGAGGGAGCGAGGTTTCTGAGTTGCGAGAGCCAAAAGTAGCCGGTGTGGTCGAGGGTGAGATGGGTGAGGCTGAAGGGTAGAATGGAAAGATAGAGGGAATGGTGAAAGGTGGGTGAGCAAGGGAGGTGAGACAGCAAGCAACGAGGGGTCAAAGGAGGTAGGCTGCACGGCAGGGAAAGGTCGGGGAGGAAGAGAGAGACGTCTCACCAACGAGGAGGAGAGAGAACAATAAAAAAAAAAGAAGATAAATAAATAAAATAAATAAAAAGGTAAAAGTGTAAACTCGATCAAACGCATACCGAACAGGGTTTCTGAATCGGAAAAACTTTTCCGAAATTTTTCCACAAAATAATATACTGAATATATATAAACAAAAATATATACTCGTAAAAGTATAGTTGACGATATATAAATTGCTCCCGTAAAATATTCTCGATAATTATATAATGGTAGAAATACGGATAATATATATATATATATATATTTATATCAAAACTCGTAAAATTCAAATATGACGTAAAAACACTCGAAAAATATATTGCGGCCATTAAAATATTGATAAAAATACAGAAAATAAATATCGAAAACGCACCCAATAAACGGGTCGTTACATCAGATCCCCCTAAAAACAAGTTTCGTCCCGAAACTTGCTATGCATCGAACTTCTCGGTCCCTAAGGCCAAAGTATGAACTCTCAACTAAGAAATCTTAAACCTTTTAGTTCATACGCACAATCTACTCAAACTACCGTCACAAGATAAATCAGGTCATATAGCAGATTCTCGCACACGACACAAACTACACCTAACATCACACATGCACATAATTCAACCAAAGGAAAAACTAGGTCCAACCCGTTGATTCTATCAAAGCTACTAGCTTAGCGTAAAACTCAACCAAAGGTACTATCTTTCGTCTTCCTATAAGCCTCGTTGGTTGCTCGTCTGCCACTAGATCATCGTGACTGACTACACGTCTCGAATCATGCATGTACCCTCTCGACTAGTATCCATGAAACACCGGGGGAACACCCTCTACTCTTTGTGGAAACACCATCTTGTAAACCACTTCTCCAACTCGTGCTAAGATCTTAAAAAGGTCCGATATATCGGAATCTCAACTTCCTTCTCGGGTCTTTTCAATGTGGCATTTTCATTTTGTTTCTCTTTGATTGCCTCTAACACAGAAGGTCGAATTTCCAAGTTACACCGTTGGCTTTGGTCCTTCTCAAACCAAACTTTGATGTTACGTTTCCTCAGTTCTTGGTGCAAGTTCTAAGTAATGAAGGAAATATTATACTTCACACCGCTTGACCAGGCACATATGTTATTGCTTCTCCCTTTGCATCATTACTTAGCCAAGACCTTATGTGAGAGAATCACTTGTACAGTCCAAACCCATAATACTCCAAGGTAAATCAAAACAGCTGCACCAATGAATCCCCTCTTAACCCTCAGCAACTCTATTGTCAATTTTTGTCCCATTCAATACTTCATTGTCATCTTGCTCAACTTATAGTAATCGATGTACAAACGGAGATAGCCGTCTCTCTTTTTGCAAACTGGTGTCCTCCATAATAACTTCAAATCCAGCTTAATGGTGAAATCCACCTTCCGATGCATTGGAAACTGTTCTATCTCGGGTTCCATCTTTTCTCTACACATTTCATCTCGCAATGACCGACACAACCTGATCCTAACACTTGACAAGTGGTCCACCCCGATCTGTTGCGGTGACGTCCTTTAACCCGTGTCTTGCTCCTTCTGTAGCTACTATGTTCACCGTCCTCTTTCAAAGATCCTTCATCTCCTGAACTCAAGAGACTTGCTCGAGTTTTCTGACTCATGGGTCCTTGGTTAAGCAATATTTCAGCTTAATCCCCCCTTTTTCCTTTTTAAGGAAATGGTGATAATGATCTTTCCTAATCTCGCACATATGTTGAGTCATGAAGGTCCCAACTACATGACTTAATCACAGCTTATAATAAATCGATCTTATCTTCTTCGCTTTCTTTGATATCCCAACATATTGGAGGAGTTCTGCATATTCTACATAAGCTTGCACCATTCCTTAGAGTAGGTGTAAAACTTACTTCATTTCCTTATGCAACGTCAATCCGACGATGGAGGTTCCAACTTCAATCTTTCATATGTTTCTCGTACTTCCTATGTCGACATCCAACTTCAAAACTTTGGTCTTCTCTTACTTTTGTTGGTTACCTTATGCATTTCTTGGTATCCCATGAACAACTTCACAACAGTACCAAAATGCCCCGTGGAGAACGCTAGGCGATATTCTCCAACCACAATCAATGAAAGATCTACTCATAACTTCACCAAACACTAACATCATAAATTCTAAGCTCGCAACGTTGCCCTAATCTAGGTCATCTCTTTCACGCCATAGCCACCCTGACTCTTCCGTGTGAGTCTAGAAACTTGACTTATCTCTTGCCCGCGGTAACATATCATCCGTTTCATACCATGTATCCTCTATATATTCCCGTTTATGTACCACCTCATGAAACCTTACCTTCTTCTTGATTCACTATTCCCCTTCACCGTGGTCAACATGAAACCTCTAATCCGTGTCGTTCTCCCATATGTAAATTCCATGACCTAGAAAGGTCACATAAGTCATCCAAATCCCTCTCTAAGAGGCCTGCTAGAGTTGCTTGAATTCATTCAACATTATTTGATTTAAGACAATTGCCCTTCCGTTGATGTCCTTCCTTACCATAGACATTGAACCACCGCGAATACGTTACGCTCTTGTTATCGATCCTCTAAGTGCCCATAATCTTGTTTACCCATCCCCTTCTTCATGGTCTCACATTCTGGGTTACTCTTCCCTCCTACAATCACCAGTATACAACCCGCACATGTACACCCTCGGTGGTTACCGATTAACTCATTGATGACCCTTTACAAGATCCACGACTTACTCCCCTACCGTAGTTCCATGCTATCATACTTCTGAAAGATACCCTCTCGGGGTACTCCGCCTCAACTTCACTCGCTCATTTTACTCTACTCCAAACTCTGCTAGCTCTTTCTACGTTCTTCTCTTCCTTCCGCTTCTGTAAAATAACTATACCCCGGCTCTTTCGTGTCATATGACCCACCTTCATAGGCTTAACCGCTCTTCAAAATGTTTTGCAAAAGCACTTCTCAAACATTCTGATATTAATTAGCCTCCTCTTGCATTCCTCTCGTTGGTATCTTAAGTCTTTCCATAACTAAAAGCTCCTTGTTGCGTTACTTATCTTATAAAGATCGTCATCTACACACACTTCCTCCTCCTTAGTGTTGCTCAGTCTCGTCACAATGACGGCAAATGATTGACTCCACCAGGTAATTCTACTATATAAATTTTCACCATGTAGTCCTCCTCGTAACTCTCGTATTTTTTTTACTCTTCACTTCTTGGTACCTCACAAGTTTAGCTTATGGTATTTTAAATTCTTCCCACATGTTTCGTTCACTTCTCTCATCTTAACTCCAATGCTTAGGAACGTTTAAGAAAAGCTTTGCATCTTAATGGAACGTCACCGTTAACCTTGTTAGAATGTATCTCTTCTCTCCTCAATTCACATCTTTAGTTGTCCACGCATCTTCTTGAAGAACTTATGTTTTTTTTTATTCCTATTGGTCTCGTTGTCTTTCTAATCGTGACTTCTTTGTAACCACTTCCACACCTTTGTGTTACTCCTTTTTCTTGTATGCTTCCATCTTCATTCCCCTTAAGTCGTCTCAAGTTTTCTTTTACTTGGTTGTTCTTCGTTTACGTCATCTCTACTCCTCCTCTTCGAAATCCTTTTAAAGGAATCCGAGAAACGTCATGGTATTCGTTAGCACGAAAAACTCAACTCGATACTTGAGCATATTTCACCTCGTATGAACGTTATCTCAGGCCAACAACGTCACCTTAAAGGTGATGATACTATACTATCACCTTTTCTATTAGGTCCCATAATTCCATATGCTACTACTATATATAATAAGAATACGTATACATAACTATATAAATCCTAAGTCCATATCACTACCAATATAACACATCCAGCATTTCATCCACAATATAAGGTCCCAAAACATATAACCGTCCACATATATAACTATACACATATATCCAATTCATCATGCAACATACAATCACATACAATAATAGTCCAAAAACATCCTAAGTCCAGGATACATATCTACATATATACATATATATACTAAAAATCCAATAAACTATGCTACCGAGATATGCGGAAGGAATGGTGGTCCGTACATTCTACCCCGACTTATGCATGTGATTTTGAAAACGAAAACTCAAAACCCGCGGGGTTCTGTTTATTCCTTATTCGGCCTTTAGAAGATTACGAGTGCCATTGTTGTCAACCTAGGGCTCTGATACCACTTTTGTAACACCCCAAATCCGCGGGACTCGGGGCGCTACGGGTTGAGACCTCACAATGGGTCCCGACCCTTAGCTTGACAACAATTTCACCGGATCTTGCAACAAGGCACAAATAAAGGCCAAAACCGAAATACATTTTTATGCAATGAAAAGAAAAACCCGAAAGAATACAACAAAGGACTTCAGCCGAAAATACAACCTCAAAGACTAAACCCCATACAACATACAACAAATACAATACTCAAACTCGACTCCACCCAAAACCCAATCCTAAAATGTACGGAACCCCGGCTGCCCACTCTTCCGAATCTCTCGGTCGCAATCCTAACCTGCAATGCAATCTACAACAGTCGGTATAAAACCGTTAGCTCATATTCGAAGCATTAGAATCAATGGGAAAGGCACAAACACAAGTAAATCATCATAAGCACACAACATTCTCAAAACATACAATTCCAGTTTATTATCTTTTTATTATTAAGTCATATCCCGTTCTAATTCAACTTAGTTTTGTGACATGAGACCACCGTGGTCCCGCCTCGGTCCCTACTTACCGGCATGGAACGGTGCGGATGCCTCCGACCGTCTAACCAGCACGGGCTAGTCGCCAAGAACCTCCTAGACTCTCGCAAGAGCTAGGCAGATGATGTCACCGCCCGTTATCATACACTTGGGCCAAAATAATATAAGGTCGGTGGTCCTATTACCGGTTTAGTTGTTATAAACAATAAAGAATAAACACACACCACCAAACACACATCAATGCTAATACAAGGAATACGAGCTAAGTAAGTCCGGAGACTTACTTCGTCACCACACTCAACTCACAACACTCTCGCTTCCTTAGGGAGGAAGTCCATAACCTGCTCACAAGAAGATAATTATATCACCAACAACCCACTCACAATAGAAGTCTTAGACTTCTATACAAATGATCTACGCAAGACCATTTGACTCTCAATTCTAGGACCGCAGCCTAGAATTCCTACACTCACCTCTCACTCAACGCATGATGAGATCTACCAAAAATCACTATCTCAAACACATGCTAGAACTCATAACAACATATACCTCACAAGATCATAAACCACAACCTAAGGAAAGACCATCTAGCCTAGAAGGTCCAACACGCTCGGCCAACTCGCCTAAGGTCCAAAGCCACTAATTGGCATTTACTCTAAGTTATGATATATCCATCCTAGCATGATACTAATACTAAACATAACAAGATCAAGGAAGGAGATACTCACACGAGGTAAAAGGCGGAAGACGATATACGAATGTCGAGAAAGGATTTGTTGGCCTTTATCGGGGCGCTTCCGAACCTAGCACCAAACTAAACAAATTTAGCGTAACGCTAAATTTGAACGGAATACTTAACATATATAAATCTAAGGAAAACCCCACTTCTGAAACCCACGTTAAAACCGTAAATATATATTCCGGGCAAATTATATAACATCATAAACCCAAGGTAAAACTCGTTTTCAAAGCCAACTTTAAAATCCCGTAATTTAATGTTCGAGTCATAACCCGAAATTAATCCAACATGAGCATAATATATATGGTATATATAAATAAGAATATAATTCAGGTAAATCCCAAATTTAAAACCCATAAATACATTTTCCGCCAATTAATACAATTTTATAAATATGGGACCTTATTCGTAATTAATTCATCGGGCCGTTTTCTGTAATTAATTCCAGCAGGGGCATAATTGCATAAAACCTAAATCTAGGCCATTAACTGTAAATACAAAAGATGGGTTTAAATCTGTAATTATATCATAATTGAGGGGCCCCGATTTGAATATGGAAATTAGGGTTTCTTTTTCATTTGCTACAGCACGCAGGGCGGAGAGGTGAGAGTCCTAGGCGACGGCGAAGGGGAAAACCCAGGGAGCTCCGGCACAGCCAGGCGAAGGCTATGGCGGCTTGCAAGGGGCTTTACAGGCGGTGAGGTTTCCAATTCCAAGGCTCGACAGAGGAGACCACAGAGGAGGGTTAGCGATGAGCTGCTGCACCTCAGCGACGACTCGAAGGCTGGCATTCCTGGCGGCACAACATTGGCAGCAGGTGGCTCGAAGAATTGCTTGGCTTCCCCTGTGGATGACGAAGACGATTGCCCTCTCCCTTACTTGCGAACCTGAGCAGCACCCAACAATAATCAACAACTACCAATCTGCCTTAGCTCTAAGATGGAGGCAAGGTGTAAATGAATGTTGTCTGTCTTGAATTTGGGCACCTTGAAGCAAGGTGAAGTTGTAGGGCTCGGGGAGAGATAAAGTAGAGGAGAAGCAGAAGCAGATGAGATGGAGGTTGCGTACAGGGAGGTGGATGCTTGCCGCAGACACAGGGGAGATCCGGATGGTGCTGCTAAGGCTGAGAGTTGTTGCAGGGAGGTTCGAGAGGTGGGCGTTCCTGCTGGTTTGGTTCCACAAGGAAGATGGAGATGCTGGGATGGCTGCGTGAGAGAGGGAGAGGTAGGGAGCTTGTCAAGGATCTCGAGGGAGCAAGGTCAGCCGAGTTACAGGGTGTGAGGGCTGCAGACGGAAGAGTGAGGGAGAAGGATCTGCAGACGGAAGAGTGAGAAAGCCTGTCAAGGCTATCGAGGGGAGGTCAGCCGAGTAACAGGGGGCCTGTCAAGGCTCTCGAGGGAGCGAGGTTCCTGAGTTGCGAGAGCCAAAAGTAGCCGTTGTGGTCGAGGGTGAGATGGGTGAGGCTGAAGGGTAGAATGGAAAGATAGAGGGAATGGTGAAAGGTGTGTGAGCAAGGGAGGTGAGACAACAAGCAACGAGGGGTCAAAGGAGGTAGGCTGCACGGCAGGGAAAGGTCGGGGAGGAAGAGAGAGACGTCTCACCAACGAGGAGGAGAGAGAACAATAAAAAAAAGAAGATAAATAAATAAAATAAATAAAAAGGTAAAAGTGTAAACTCGATCAAACGCATACCGAACAGGGTTTCTGAATCGGAAAAACTTTTCCGAAATTTTTCCACAAAATAATATACTGAATATATATAAACAAAAATATATACTCGTACAAGTATAGTTTACGATATATAAATTGCTCCCGTAAAATATTCTCGATAATTATATAATGGTAGAAATACGGATAATATATATATATTTATATCAAAACTCGTAAAATTCAAATACGACGTAAAAACACTCGAAAAATATATTGCGGCCATTAAAATATTAATAAAAATACGGAAAATAAATATCGAAAACGCACCCAATAAACGGATCGTTACAAATTTTCTTGTTCCAAATTTAACCTCACGACAACTTACTCATACATCTCTAACCTTAGAGGCTAAAATAGTGTTTATCATACTGGTTCGATGTGTAGTTCCTCGTGCAAACTCAAGAGAGCTGCTGACTGATCAATCTATGGAAATAATTCCTACAGATGTTGTATTCAACTATCCTTCAAGACCTATTCCTCTGCCTTATAAAAATTTGTTGCCTAAGGTCTTTGACTATTACAAAATTGACACATCCTCTGAGGAAAGACAGTCTATTACCAGCAAAATTGATGAGAACTGCTTAGAACGTTTGGGGATTGAGAAAACTCTTGCAGGAACATGGACTTTAAAAGGAAAAGGAGTTACTCAAAATCCAGATGAAGAAGTCAAACCTTCTCCTACTCCAGAAATCAGGTTAGAAAAAATAGCGTGTCTCAATCGTGAATTGTCTGATTTTCAATTTGACACCAAGAGGAGAATGAATACAAATTTCGAGTTGCTAGCTACCATAAATGCTAAAGTCAATGAAATGTATTTGATGAATGCTCTTACACTAACTACAATGGGAAGCATTTTGCCCATACCTGAAGATGTAGCTCAACATACTCAAGAGCAGGAGGAGAATGTGTTGATGAATTGTAAAAGGCGTGTACAAAATAAATCGATTCTGTATCCAACTCATGAAGAGCCAATGTTCTTGCCCAAAGTTGAGTATGACGTAGTTAAACAGAGAAGAGCTGAAGAAAAGAGAAGACATTTGGCAGCTGAAATGGATGATTGGCGTTATAACAAAACTTCATCCAAACGAAAGAGGAAGTTCGATGAGGAGTTTTAAGCTGACTGGTTTTTCTATGTGGTTTGTGAAAATACTATTTTGGGTTTGTAATCGTGTTTTAAAACTTCCTTGCTTTGACTGTTTTTTTCTCCCTTTTTGAATCACAAAGGGGGAGAAATATGATCCGACATTTCGATATACTGCATTTTGCATTTTTAGTTTTGAGATTTTCATATGCATTGCTAAACTAACATATGCAGGTAAAAAATTTGTATTGTCTTCCATCAAGGGGAAGATTGACAACTCCACCTTGATTAAAATGTTTTACAGGTGTTAATGATGGAAGATTTCACACAAATGTAATAGTTGGATATACTAACAATGTATTTGATTATATTCTCTAGATATTTTGTTAGTTTGAATTCAGTGTAGGTTTTATGCAAATGTAGAGGGATTTGATATGGACTTCAAGGGCCATGAAGTATAATTCAAGGACAAAGGAAGATATCATGTACAAAAGGATGAAATCAAGGGCCTTGGAATTATAGATGCACGGAACAAGGATTCAAAACGAGTTGAAGATTTTCTTGGAAGATTTTGTATCAGAAAGATCTCATCAACCAAAGATCTTATCAACCGAAGGAAGATCTTATTAACCGAAGGAAGATCTCAACCGAGGAATAGAGAATCTTTTCCTGAAGATTTTCTATAATACCCGGAAATATTTCTTCCGACTATTTTCGAAACAAATCGGAACTTGACCGATTATGACTTTTTCTGGCGCTTTATTTCTTTTTGTATAGACTTCGTCTATTGCCTTCTTTTAAGTTTTGGGACGAAACTTATTTTAAGGGGGCACTGATGCAATATCTGAAAATTTTTATTTGCATAATACCGGGTTAAACCGGATTTCGATCCGCTAACCTTTCTTCATCTTAAATAATATTACACAATATTAAATTCTATCATTTTATGTGACCTTAATTCACATAAAATGATAAATAATGTAACCCAAATAGTAATTCCGTACAATTTAAAAACCGAAGAGCGGTTCCGTGCGAGTAAAAACTCACTTATCAGCCCATCATCTAGCGGAATGAGCTAGGCCATCGGAGTAGGCCCATTATACCTAATCAGCCGGCCCAAGTCTCTACCTTTACCCTAATCCTCCCCTTAATTAAGTTTTAACCTAATTTAATTAATTCTAACCTAATTAGCAGCAGCAATAGTCGGCCGTATCATCCCCTTCCCCTCTTTGCACGATCGACAACCATAGCAGCAGCAATCTTCTCTACGCCAGAACCGAGTCGAAGACACCCGACCAACGACCGTCCCAGACAACCTTCCTCTGCGCCGGATCTTGCTGTGTTTGCATCGGCCGGGTGAGTATCGGTTTCCCTTCCTTCCTTCCTGAGGCAATTAAGCCATCGATGACGACCCTTCTGTTGCACAGCAAGGCGAGGCTGCCAGCGCCGGTCCCTCACGCCCGCCCCAGACTCGCCACCAACAGCATACAACAGCGCCGAGAGAGATGAAGGCTTCGAGACCCTCCTGGAACCGGTCCGCACGGGGCGCCTGGCCCTAGCTGCGAGGGCGTTCGTGAACTCGGACGCAGATGCCACCAGGCTGCTGCAGATATGCCAAGAGTGCTGGCCGCTGGTGCGTTTGTAGACTGGATTCCGCTTTCATCTTTACTCCCGTACTTGTCAGCACTTCGAGTCTCGTTTGGCCGGTAATGACCTCAACCCTATTCTCGATCTTACCCTCTTTGTGTATGTACTGATGAGAGCACCCATCTATGTCTTTAGACCCTCCATAGCAGCCATTGAAGATGGCTAGAAGAGCTGTTAAGTTTCTGAGTTTACGGAAGTTGACGAGCAGTCCACTTCGGGTCCAGATTTGAGTAAGTTGTACTACTTCCTTGCTGCTGAATTTTGGATATCTTATAGATAAGATTGCAAAGTAGAACATATCAAAAATTGGGATAAATCCAGCGAGTCATTTAGGATTTATGATTTTTCAAAGATTGGGTCGTAAACAGTTTTTTTTCCTGTTGTGCTGAAATTTTCAAGTGTTGGAAAACTGCATGTTGATACAATTTTGTGATCCAGATTAGGGTAGGTTAGACTCCTCCTTTGTTGCTGATTTTTGGATATGATATAATTGACATATTTTTATAGAACATATTAAAATTTGGGAAGAAAATAACTAGTGGTTTAAGAGTTATGATTTTTCGAATTTGGGACATTAAATAGTTTTTATTCTGTGTTGAGGAAAAAAACTGCTTGTGATGCAGTTTTGGAAAATAGATTTGAATAGGTTATTGACCTCGGTTGGACTTGGATTTCGGATATGTCATAGTTAGGATTACATAGTATAATATATCAAAATTTGAGAGGATTTTATGAAGAGGTTTAGGAGTTATGATTTTTCAAAGTTAAATCAATAAGCTGTTGTTTTTTTTAGTGTTGCTGAAATATTCCAAGTGTTGGAGAAAACGTGTGTTGAAGCAGTTTTTTTGGATTTAGATTTGTATGAGTTAGATAATTTTGATGAACATGAAATTTTGAGGGATTAGAGTTCATATACTGTAGTTTATCGTGTAAAGTTTTGAGGATGATCCAACAGATAGTTTTAGACTTATGATGTCCTGAAGAAGGGTACTTACACAGTTTTAGGATGAACTCAGATTTTGACTAAGTATGGAACTTCAGGATTTTGGAACCATCTTTATAGATTTATATGGAGAGTTTGGTTGAGAATTTTTGAGATATCTTTGCTCCTATGAGTAGTATGCATATCATAGATGACTTAGAGATTTATCTCGGAAATTTTATATACTTACTCGAACCCCATATCTTAAGCTAAAGTCGGACCTTAGCGACTCTTTTGGAAATCTAGAATTTTGGGTTAAGTTTTATAAATCCTTAGCAAACTATCTCGTGAGAACTAGATTATGGAAATAGGTTCCGAAGGAGAATTTGAAACTAGGTCATAGATTATTCTTGGAGTTTCGGGACCGGTGGTAAAATAGTCAATTTACCTTGAGAGGGCATTTTAGTAATTACTCTTCATGAGATTGTACATCTTAGAAGTTTATAACTTCTAAGAATATGAGATGTAGTTTTAATCCACTTGCCTTGTATGACAGGCGTTTGAGTTCTACGGTTGCGGATCGAGTTGAGATTGGGAGAATTGTGATTTGAATCAAGTAAGTCCCCGGACTTACTTAGCTGACTTCTTGTATGAGTGTAATGTGTACGAGTGGTGTTTGTTAGTTATGATAAACAACGAAACCGGATTAGGCCGACTTTATTATTTACGTAATTGACCCAAGTGTATGATAACGGGTCGTGGCATCATCTGCCTAGCTCTTGCAAGAGTCAAGGAGGTTCCCTGCGACCAGTCCAGTCAGGTAGACTGTCAAATGTATTAGTACCATTCCGCGTTGGTAAACGGGGACAGGGGTGAGGTTTGGGAATCCCTCGTGTCACAAAATAAGTATCATTAGTAATGACATATCACCTAATTAAAGATAATAAAAGAATTGACTGTTGCATGTTGATTGTGTATGATGTGTGATTGTGCTTTTATCTTTATACTTATGCATAGAATTTTAGCTAACGGTTTTATACCGCTTGTATATGCCTTGCAGGTTAAGACAGTTGTAGAGAGATCCGGAGGGAATGGTCGGCCGGGTCCACGTACTCTTTTAGTTGAGGACGGGGATGTCTTTTGTTCTTCATATGCGTCGTTTTAGTACCTTTGCTTTGTAAGGCTGATACATATTCTCCATGTATATATTGTTTAAAGTTTTCAAATGTTTTAAATACTTTTGTGTCTTGTTGTAAGATTCTAGTGATATTGTTGTCAAACTAAGGTCGGGATCCATTGTGAGGTCCTAACTAGTAGCTCCCCGAGTTCTCAGAATTTGGGGTGTTACATTTTCTAAACAAAAAACGGCAAAAATATCTTCTCTCTCGATTTCAACAGAAGACGAGAAGATCAAGGAGTTAAGGACTCGACGTGTTCTCAGGAGCTGAAGACTTGCAACGTCTACCTTATCTCGAAACAAGAAACGATCTTCATGGAAAAGAAGATTCATCTTCAAACGGTCATCTCTACAACGGCTAGAAGACCTTTCCATAGAAGAGTATAAATGAAGATGATGGTCGAAGAAGACAAGTACACAAGCTGATAGAGGAAAACATCTTTACATCTTCAAGCAACCTAATCATCTTCATTCGTTGTTTTTCTTTCTCTCATTCACGCAAAAGCTTTATCCCCTTAGAGAGAGAAAACACTAGAGCTCCATTGGAAGATCTAAATAGTGTTATACTAGAGTGTGTTACTCTGCGAAGTAACTAGGCTATTATAGCTAGGTTAAGAGTTGGAACTAGATCGTAGCATTGGCTACAGTGAGAGAAGAAGGGGGTTTCTTCTAGTTTGTATCTAGGACTCTTTGAAGCTGATAACAGATAGTTAGATCCTACGGATATACCCTGGGACGGAGAGTAGGCTATTTAGAGACGAACTTTGTAAACATATCCTCGTGTCAATCTTTTCAATTCCGCACCATACATACTTTATTGTGACTAACTTTGTTTTGCAGGAGAAAGAAGTCAAGGCCCTTGAAAGGAGTTTCAAAGCCCTTGAAATCAAAGTTTCACGAGAAGCACAATATTGACATCAAGGTCCTTGAAAGGAGTTTCAAGGCCTTGTGATTTGGTTTGCGGAAAGTTTTCATACTCTATTTCACCCCCCTCCTAGAGTATCATTTAACTTATTTAATTCACCTACCGGTTCTTCAATATATATATTAATATTGTGATGCCCAAAAATTAGATTGCCCCTTGGACAATGGACCACACAACCCACTATGGAAGGAACTTCATTGTTGTCTAAAACCGGAGTTGTTTCTTGAAGAGTGTCAAGAGTTGTATCTTGATCACTTTCAATAACAATATTGGGAAAAGAGATAAATTCCTCTTCCTCAGGGACAACTTCGTCAAGAGTACAGTTCCTTAATCCTTCCCCTCCAAATTCTACATCCTCAAGAAATCTGGCATTTCCCGACTCGAAAAATGATTGGGTAACAAGATCATAAAATTTAAACCTACGAGAGCGTTCAGCATATCCAACAAAGTAGCAGCTAGTTGTCTTAGAGTCCAACTTTCTTTCGTTAGGCTTGTAAGGCCATGCTTCAGCTGGACATCTCCAAATGTGTAAGTGCTTTATGCTGGGCTTTTTCCCAGTCCATATTTCATATGGGGTTTTAGCTACCGATTTGTTGGGTACTCTATTAAGGATATATACTGCAGTTTTTAGCGCTTCTCCCCAAAGTAAATTCAGGTAAAGAAGAATGATTAATCATACTTCTCACCATATCCAATAGTGTTCTATTCCGCCTCTCAGCAACACCATTCATACTGGGTTTGCCCGGCATAGTGTACTGAGGGACAATTCCACACTCCTTTAGGAAGTTAGCAAAGGGTCCTGGACGTTGTTCTCCTGATCCATCATATCTGCCATAGTATTCTCCACCACGGTCAGATTTAGCAGCTTTAATCTTCTTAACAAGTTGAAGTTCAACTTCAGCTTTGTAAGCCTTGAAAACATCCAGAGATTGTGATTTCTCACGTATCAAGTAAAGGTACCCATATCTGGAGTAGTCATCTATGAACGTAATAAAGTATTGCTAACCATTCCACGCAGTTGTAGGGAATGGACCACAAATATCCGTATGTATTAGTTCTAAGACTTCTGTACTTCTGTTGCCACCTAACTATCTTATGTTTGTTAACTTTCCCTTAACGCACTCAACACAAACTTGAAAGTTTGTTAAATCAAGGGAATCAAGAATTCCTTCTGATACAAGCCTTTGAATTCTCTGTTTAGAGATGTGGCCTAAGCGCTTATGCCATAATAATAATCAAGAATCTTCATCCAATTTTCGCTTTGTACCTCTAGAACCTGTGTGCAGGATTTCATTATGGGAAGCAACCGTTTCTAGCATATAAAGGTATCCACCTTTGTCCAAACAGGAAGTAGAAATTAAATTCCGTTTAAACAACGGAGAAACAAAAGTATCCTTTAAATCCAAATAACATCCAGTACTTAAATTTAATCTAAAAAATGCCCTATTGCTTCCACAGGAACTTTATTTCCATCGCCAACATAGATGAATCTTTCAGCATCACTTGGTGGTTGACTCCAAAGGCAACCCTGTATTGACACACAAATATGAGTAGTAGCACCAGAACCTACCCACCACGTGTCAATAGGTACAAAAGCTAAATTAGCCTCAGAACAAACTAGAGTGAGAACTTTACCCTTCTTTTCACGCCAAGCAGCGTACTTAGAACACGCTTTCTTCATATGTCCTTCCTTTTTGCAGAAAAAACAAGTGAGTTCATCACTTTGCTTCTTCGCCTTTTTCTGCAAATGTGTACCAGCTGCAGTATCCTTAGCCCTCTTCTTTGATTTGTTTTGAGAGCTTGATGCAAAGTGAGCATTTTTTGTCTTATCTCTTTTTATCCTATCCTCTTCTTGCACACATTGCGAAATGAGCTCATTAAGAGTCCATTTCTCCTTCTGAGTATTTTAACTCACCTTAAAATGACTGAATTGTGTGGGAAGAGACAGGAGAACTAAATGCACGAGTAAATTATCATTTATCTCTAACTTTAGTGCCTTTAGTTTTCATGCAAGATTTGACATTTCCATAATGCACTCCCTTATATTTCCTTTTCCTTTGTACCTCATAGAAATCAGAGCAGTCAAATGGTTGCTTGTTTCTGCTTTCTCATTCTTGGCAAAATATTTCTGAATTGCCTCAAAGGATTCCTTAGCATCTTTGCTCTCAGAAATAGAGCCCCGAAACGCTTCCGGAATGGAACGTTTCATGATCATAAGACACATGCGGTTAGAGCGATCCCACTTCTCTACTTTCGCTTCATTGAAGTTATCCTCAGCCAAAGTGGGTCGTTCAGTCCTCAGCGCAAGGTCTAGATCCATACACCCGAGAACGATTTCTAGATTCTCCTTCCAAAACTTAAAATTTGTCCCATTGAGCATTGGAATGGAACTGACTTAAGCAGAAACATTAGTAGTAGTTGCTGAAACTAAACATAAAAGCAAAGAAAAAACACAATTAATCAATTAATTTTAAAATAAGATAATCAACACAACTTGGCATTCAGTGTTTGCACAAAATATCAATTGTAAATGGTACTCTCAATACAACAATCAAATATTGATAATAAATCCGGTCAAACAATAGCCTTTCTTTGGACCGACTATCATTTACATGGATAACCTTTATATTTATCGCTTTTCATTGTCGCATGCGCTTTCATTACTTGGCCAAACATTGACCTTCCTTTGGGCCGATCAATATCTACATAATTAATGAAAGCACAATTGATTAATCAATATATTAAGTGTGATCTTGTTTGGCCAAATATTAACCTTCCTTTGGGCCGATCAATATTCGCATAAACAAGTATAATCACTAGCGTATTTAATGTTTGGCCAAATATCAACCTTCATTTGGGCCGATTGATATCCGCATAAACAAACGATACACTATTCCTTATAATTTTAAATTAAAATAATTTACACAACATAGACTACTTTGGTAACATATTGTTTCAATAAGTTAATTTAAATAACTTTAAAATACATAGATCCTAAATATATCTCGTGTAAATAAAATCCAAATATTACACTCGATAAACTTTAATTGATACAAAATATAGTGGAAAAGATCCAAATTTTATGCTCGTAAGAACAACCATACTACGTACCAATTATATATAAAACATGATATTATTTTGTAAAGCTAAATACTTTTCAAATAATATCTCAGCATAAAGAAAAAGCATTGGCTTTTTCAACTTAAGTTCTCAACCTAAAGAAAAGCATAGGTTTTTCAATTTAAGTTGTAGATAGGTACGATTGACATTCCATATGCAATATAATAAACTTTAAAAAAAAATAAATGCATATGAAAAGCAAGTTTACGCTTTACAAAAAAATGAAAAGTAGTGTCCAGATTTTATATATAAACAAAAAATATAAAATACAAAAGCATACTCCGCACGCTAAAATAAAAAAGCAATTGAAAATTGCAGGATTTCACATAGTAATGAAGATATCATAATGATATATAATATATATAAAAAAAATTAAACATCATCTCTCAAATCAACCAAAACCAAGCGGGTCCCACATTCAGTGAATGTGAAAAAGAATCAAATTCACCTAGGAAACGGTGCAAGCAAAATCAAAACCAAAAACCTAAAACACCGTATCGAAATATCGATACAAATATATATTTAAAAAATATCCTAAAAACTCAACATGATAACCGCTCTGATACCACTTGTTGGAATAAACATATTCCCTAAACCGTAAACGTAAGGATCAATATCATGCTAAGGTTATTAAAGAATCTAGAATTTACATACCTGGTTCCATAGTAGCAATCGAATCAAAACTTTAGTGCGGAATCTACGATCTGAATGAGCGCCGCATGTATACAGTCTTCCTCAGTCAAACCTCCTTAGGGTTTCTTTAGGTTTTCTCTCTGATGGGAAGAGAATAGAAAACTGCTGATTGATTTGACGTATTGGAAACCATAACCTAATAACGTTTATATAATGACCTAATAGAATCTCATTAAGCCTATTGGGCCAAAGTCTGGTATCCACCCATTAAGCTCATACCGCTTAATTAAAGTCTACGGGATTTACTCAATTAAATCACTTTTATTAGCCCGCTAATATATTTAGTCATCTAATATAATTGGTTATTATAATATGTAAGCCCACTAATAATAATAAGAATTAATTAAATCTTACAGACCCTTCACTCTCTCTCCCTTCACGCTAACATCTTCCCATCTACCCATCTTTCCTCTCTTTGCTTTGCAGCTCTGCTCTTGAGAACGGCTGGGAATACACCGCCACCGGAGAGGAAGCTGCACCACCAGAGACCGCCTTGAACCACCGGAGACGCCAGCGCAACACTCCCGTCGCCACCTCCTTTCCCCCTTTCTTCTCGACAGCCTTGTTGGAACCCTTGGAGCTGGAGATCCCCTGCCAACGTCGCAGCGACGAATCGCCACCGGAGGGCCGCCCTCGCCGCCGCCAGGAAGGAAGCCCCTCCTTTTCCTCTGCCTTCGCCGCCGGAGCCCCGTGCAGTGCCTTCCTGGAAGCGTGCCGCCCTCTCAACCCCTTTCTCTTTCTGTGTTGTTCAGAGGTTGATGAAACCGTTTTTCATCATTCAAATCGGGACCCCTTTATTTTGTTGTAACTATAGTTTGTACCCTTTTTATATATTTGCGCTTATAGCCCTAATTTCTAGAATTTGCAATTGTGGCCTCTGTTGAATTAATTACAACTTTGACCCATATTTCTTGATTGTGGCAATTGTGCCCTCTGTTGAGATATTTTTACAAAATGCCCAAGGATTTAATTATGGATTATGACCCATAGTTTTGGAATAGTATATTTTGCCCCGGAAAATGGATTAACGGTTTGGAACCTTGGATTTTGATAACGGGATATTCTTATATTAAAATGCTATATTTTACACCCTTATTGCATTTAAATTTGATTTATGGCTCAAAGTATTAATTGCAGTTTTACGACCAAGTTCCTAGAATTTCATATTTTGCCCGGAAGGGTTTTCGCGGGTTTTAACGTGGGCTTTTAAACCAAGTTTTTCTTAGATTTACATATATATTAAATCTTCCGTTCAAATTTAGCGTATTAGATAAATTTTCTTAGCTTTGGTTTTAGGTCCGGAAGCGCCCCGATAAAGGCCTAACGAGTCCAAGTTCGACATCTGTCTTTTGACGTCATGTGAGTTGCCTCTTCCCAGAGCTTATGATCTTACCTTGATTTAGTTATGTTTTATGGTAGTATCATGCTAGGATACACCTAGCATAACTTAGAGTGAATGTCATATAGTGACTTTTGAGACCATAGGCGAGTGTGATGAGCATGTTGGACCTTATAGGCTTTTACGTTGTTCTTAGTCGTTGATTATGATAATGTGAGAGTTAGTAGGCTGTTGAGAGATCTCCTCATGCATTGAGTGAGATGTGAGTGTTATAGATTCTAGGATGCAGTCCTAGAATGAGAGTCAATGATCTTGCGTAGATTATTTGTGGAGAGGTGTTAGCATGAAATATTGTGATATTTTAGGCACGTTTTCTAAGTGTATTTGATTCATATTGATAGTCATTGATTGAGCATTGATACATTTGTGAGCTAGTTTATCTATAATGTCAATATAGAGATCTACACAAACTTTATGTTGATTATAGGTGATTGAGAGCTATTTCCGAACGGAATCGAGCAAGAATGGAGTTGTTGAGCAATGTCCATGGATTGAGGACATTCCTAGGAGCTAAGGGAGTGCCAACTTGAGGAATGCACGAGGCTAGGGAAGAATCACGTTCTTGCCCTAAACCACGCTCTAAAATACGGCCGTACCACTTTCCACGTTCAAGTCCACGGCCGTGGAACCATGGCTAGGGAAGCGTGATTCATTCCAGTAACTTCTACGGCCGTGGAGAAGATGGTTCAAACCGTGTTGATTTCCACGCTCTAAATTACGGCCGTGGAACCCTTCCACGACCGTGATCTTGGCGATCTTTTTCGCCACACTTTAAGCCACGATCTCCTACGCAATTGGGCCGGGCCGATATTTTATCTTACACTATAAAAGTACGGACGAAGAGAGATTCCGTTGTAACACCCCGAATCCGCGGGACTCGGGGCGCTACAGGTTGGGACCTCACAATGGGTCCCGACCCTTAGCTTGACAACAATTTCACCGGACCTTTCCAACATGGCACAAATAAAGGCAAAATCATAAATTAATTTTAATGCAAATGATAAGAAACCCGAAAGAATGCAACAACAACTTCAGCCGAGTTATAATTTAAACCAAACGCCAAACAAGCGGCACACGAAACGTAATAACCGAAAGACCGAAACACAAGACAACCCCAACTGAAAACCCTTCCTAAAATGTACGAACCCCGGCTGCCCACCCTTCCGGATCTCTCGGAGCATGCCTAACCTGCAAGGCAAACTACAACATTCGGTATAAAACCGTTAGCTCACATTCGAAGCATTAGAATTAAAGGGAAAGGCACAAACACAATTAATTCAACATAGTCACACAACATACTCAAAGCACACAAATCCGGTTTATTATCTTTATTTATTAAGTCATATCCGGTTCTAGTTCAACTTCTTTTGTGACACGAGAATCCTCCGAAACTCGTCTCGGTCCCTTCTTCCGGCAATGGAACGGTCGGATGCCTCCGACCGTCTAACCAGCACGGGCCAGTCGCCGAGATCCCCCTAGCTCTCATGGGGAGCCAGGCAGTGATATCACCGCCCGTTATCATACACTTGGGCCAAATAATATAAAGGTCGGTAATCCTATTTCCGGTTTAGTTGTTATAAACAGTAAAATAATAAACACACACCACCCAACACACAATAATGCTAATACAAAGAATACAAGCTAAGTAAGTCCGGAGACTTACCTCGTCACCACACTCAACTCACAACACTCTCGCTTCCTTAGGGGGGGAGCACATAACCTGCTCACAAGAAGGTAACTATATCAACAACAACCCACTCACAATAGAAGTTTAAGACTTCTATACAAATGATCTACGCAAGACCATTTGACACTCAATTCTAGGACCGCATCCTAGAATCCCTCATGCTCACATCACACTCAACACAAGCTAGAAGTTCTAAGACTTCTAAACCCTCGGATCTCGCAAGATCATAACTATCACAACACAAGCTATGATACTCTCGTTCTAGTCCACAACCTCAACATCATACAACCGCAACCCCTAAATTTTCACAAGCTCAACATACAACTAAAAGTTATAAACAACCTCACAAGATAATATCAACTCCTCAAGTCTTACCACATTTTATAATCAACCACACTCACCTAAGGTCCATAACCACTACTTGGTATTCTCTCTAAGTTATGCTAGATCCAACCTAACATGATACTAATACTAAGCATAATTAAATCGATATAAGATCATAAGCTCGGAGGAGAGGGTACTCACGTAACGTCAAAAGACGGATGTCCAACTTGGACTCGTTAGGCTTTTATCGGGGCACTTCTGGACCTAAAACCAAACTAAACAAATTTAGCTCATACGCTAAATTTGAAGGGAATAAATAAAATATATAGGTTACGAAAAACTCGTTTTCCAAAAGCCATCGTTAAAATCCCGTGAATAACCCTTCCGGGCACAATATGAAATTCTGAAACTTGGTCGTCAAACCGTAATTAATACTTGAGTCACAACACGATTTTAATTCAACAATGACATAAAATACCGTGTATATAAAATATGAGAATATCCCGTATCTAAAACTAAAGTTAAAACCGTAGTTACATATTCCGGGCAAACCACACAAATTTATAACATGGTCAAAACCGACAATCAACTTTTCCGGGCAAGATAAGCAACTCAATAAATGTGGCTCATTTTCATAAAATAAAACTTGACCCGTAAACCACAATTTTAAAATCCGACAATACATATTCCGGGTAACTAATACAACATCATAACTCAAGGAAAAACTCGTTTTCTAAGTCAAGGACAAACAACACCGCTCAACGTTTTTCCGGGGCAAATACAATATCCAGAATTACGGGTCATGCCCGAAATTTATTTCAGCAGGGGTTAAATTGCAATGATCCAAAATTGTGGGTTAAAACCTTTAATCAGTTCAACATGGCATATTTGACATTCCAGAAAACATGGGTCAGATATTGCAAATGAAACTGGGTTATAAACTGTAATTATACCAATTAATAGGGGGCCCGAAATAATTAAAAGGCTAGGTCACAACCCACAAATGAAGACAGTCCGGGGAAGGAGAAGAGCAGTGCAGGCGGCGGCTGGCATGGGCGTGCTCCGGCCGCGAGGCGTTGGTGCGGCTGCGGCGAGGCTCCTCCCGCTAGCTTGGACGGAAGCAAGGGTGGTCTTCCCTCCCCGGCGAGAATCGGCAACCTCACTGCTGTTCGAATCCCGTAGAGAGAAGAAGGGAAAAGGGAGTCCACCTCCAGCGAGCTCCGGCAGGGCGAAGGCAAGGCTGCGGCTGGTGGTAGCGAGGAGGCAGGGAGGCGGTGGCGTAGACCCTCAGCGGCCGGTCGACAGTGAAGACGGAAGGGAGCCCTGATGCCGGTCTGTAGCGAAGATGGAGAAGTCCACTGTAGGGTCGGCGGCGATACTCCGTCCATCAAACAGGTAGTAGACGGCCTGACTTCTTGGCGGCTCAAGTTGGCGGTGAGCGAAGGATGGCGGCGGTGAGCGGAGGTGACATGGAGGACGGCGGTGAGCAGAGGGAAGCAGGAGAGAGCGTGCAAGAGGTGAGGGAGAGGGAGAATTAGGGTTCTGATGAGGACATCACTAGTATATATCCGGATGGGCCGGGCTGGCCTATCTTGATGGGCTCAACGGCCTGTTTTGATGGGTTGGCTTATTTAAAATAACGGGTTAGAGAAGAAAGAAAAGCCGACGGGGCAAAACAACACAATCAAAATCGGTCAAGGCATTCGGAATGGGATTTTCGAATCGAAAACTTCCCGACTTTTTCGAGAGTAAAGATACGGAGAAAGAAATCTATGTGGATCGAATATATAAATAAACCCACAAAATATCCTTTGCGACATAGAAATAAATCTTGTAACTAATCTTATGACATTCCAATAATAATTAAAAAAAACCGTTAAAATATTAATATAAAAATTATACTCGAAAAATCATATTTTACGACGTAAAATACTCATAAAACATACTTAAGATATTAAAATATCGATAACCGTCGGAAAAATAAATATATAAAACGCGGCAAAAATTTTGGGGCGTTACATCCGTCACCTCCGCTTAGACCTCGTTTTACACATACACTTGCGCTTGGAATTGCCCTATTTTCGCATTTGGCGGAAATTTGTTGGAGAGATTTTTGGCGCATAGTTATTGGCGATTTCCGGATTGACGGATGATCGAAGATTCGGAAGATTGTTCGCAAGGAGATTCCGCTTCTTGCTTAGGTTTGATTTAGAAGACGGATTGACATCCCGTTCTTCCTTCTTATCTAAGATTGTGTTTGTTTGTTATATTCCGAATCTAGTGACAATAATTGTTCTTGATTGTGACTTTGAGATTGGTTTGAAGTTTATTGAAGGTTTTTGGAAGTTTTCATCTTTCAATCTTTCAATTCTTGAATTTGATATCAATATGACTATTGTTGGCTAAAAACCCTTAACAATTCTAAGGTGAAGGGCTGATAGTTGTGGCTTAGATGATGATAGATCGTTCGTAAACAGATTGGATCCTGAGAGTTAGAGAGAATCGCCGACGAACCCTAATCCACGGTCTGTTCTTGAGCTTCCACGGCCGTGGAACTCAAGAACTAGCCGTAATTTTGTGTTAAATTACGAACTTGCTTTTACTTTAATCCAAAGTTAAAGATTTGCTTTAACTTAGTTTAGGCTTGCCTATTCTAGGTGGTAGTGAAGCCTCAACAACCTCTACCTCGATTGTGAGTGTCACGACCTTAATCGATTTAGTTAGTCTTGATCCTTGGATTACAAGTTTGGGTATTTGACATTAATTCTCATCTTTAGAACCTTTCTATATTGAAGCCTCAACAACCTTTATAGAGAGTGTCTTGTAGATGAGTCATATAAGGTTTTTGGAACTTCACCGTACGATTACCTTACAATAGCATACCTTTGCATATCTTAACTCTGTCCTTATATCATTAGTATATCTTGAATCGATTGCCACAGCTGGATTCCTGGATCTTTAGGATTGTTGTTTTCCCAATATTTGAAAAGCTTCTTACATTTATTTGCTTGATAATCTACAATTGAATTTGTTCCCCCCAAATCCCTGTGTTCGATACTCTGGAATTCTTGCTCATCTATATCGATCCGTACACTGCGGGTTCGCTTGCTTGATTTCTAGTTTTATAATTAAAGCTTATTTGCACGCACGCTAAGTGGCGAACAAGTTTTTGGCGCCGTTGCCGGGGATTTGGTCTAGGCCGAATTCGGTTTTCGGTTGTCAAGCTTGGGAGCTTCTCCCTTGTTATTTGATATCTTTTCAAGTGCATGCGCAGGTCTAGGAACACCGGAGACCTCTTGCCTCTTTATCAAGAGCTTGAGAGAAATTTAAGGCAAAAGCGTAAGGAAAAGAAGATGGCTGAAGAGAACGAACGTGATCTTCAATCGAAGCTAGCGGAGAAAGAAGCTCAACTCCAATGGAGTGAGAGGACACGTAGAGATGAAATGGATCGTCATCAATCTCAAGTTGACAATCTAAAAGATATGATGTTCCAGATGAGGATAGAACTAAGCAACCTTAAGAATAAGGGGAGCAAGAAATCCTCAAGGAGACCTTTAAGGTCAAATAAGGGTCATTCATCCGCTGATGATAGTGATTCCTCCATGCCACCGCTAGAGGAAATTGATCCCACGATCAATGTGAATCCATTCCATCCACGGGCAGCTGCTAATCGCCGTGTTCCACCTAGGAATGCAAGGATCGAACGTGTGGATGCGGAGCCAAGAACTCTTGGCCAAAGGATGGATCCAACGCAGCAACCACGCCGTTTAGGTGTGAACTTTGATGCTGACGATGTGCAAGGGTTTAGCTTCAACCTCAAGTTATTACTCTTGTTCGCCAAAACCAATTTGGCGGGACAAGCGCTGAATCTCCACACCAACACTTGCAAAACTTTGAGTGTATGATGGAGACAATGAGGCCGAAGAACGCGACTACCAACAACTATAAGCTCAAGCCTTTCTTCTTCTCTTTGAAAGGGAAAGCATTGTCTTGGTATCAAGC
Source organism: Fagopyrum homotropicum (assembly GCA_033239125.1). NCBI lineage: Eukaryota > Viridiplantae > Streptophyta > Magnoliopsida > Caryophyllales > Polygonaceae > Fagopyrum > Fagopyrum homotropicum. The sequence goes on along the minus strand of BSWB01000003.1, from coordinate 63,878,097 downwards.
TCTTCCTAGTGGGAAATTAGACACATGGGAAGACCTTTCCGCGGAGTTCCTCACTAAGTTCTTTCCGCCATCCAAAACGGCGGAACTTAGAGGTAAGATTAATGCATTTTCCATGAGATCTAACGAAAGTTTGTTTCAATCATGGGAAAGGTTTCAGGACTTGTTATTGGATTGCCCTCATCATGGCATATCCAAGCTTGCATTGCTGGAGATTTACTACAAGGGGCTGGATGTGGAGACACAATTCAAGCTCCAATCCCTCCGATGTGGAACATTCATGGACATGAGAGAAGATGACGCTTGGGACTTCATTGAGAAGCAAGCAAGGGTCATAGAGAAGTATTTCCACCGGAAAGTGGAGGGAAATCGTGTGGAGCAAGGAGCGAAGCTCACACATGAAGCTCAAAATCAGATTTTCTCCCTCAACAATGAGATCAAAGAGTTGAAGGAGGCCATCAAGACCAACTTTCCAAAGCAACAAGGAAAGGATGTTGGCTATTTGGGCAACAACAACAATGGCGGTGAGAACACAAACCGCAACAACAACAATAACCGGAACAACAACCGGAACAATTAGAATGGCAACAACAACAACCGGAACAACAATTGGAACAACAATAGGGGTTCAAACAACAACAATTGGCGCTCCAATCAACAAAATTCCGGTAACTCTTATCCTTCTAATTCGAATTCACTAACTCCACCTTCCTCTTCCTCTACTCCTTTGAAAAGCCAGGGGCAAACATCTAGTGGAGGAAACACTTCGGGGAAGGAGAAGCCCGATCCCATGTTGGAAACGATTTTGGGAAAGCTTCAAGGTTTGAAGAACCGCATCATTAAGGTTGATGATCAAATTTCTAAGGTTGATAAAGCCCAAAAGGTTTTGGAAAACCAAATGTTCAGCCATGCGGAGGAAGTTCCTAGGAATCAAGGGAAAATTCCAGGAAAGACGGAGGACAACCCTAAGGGAAGGGTGATGGCAATCACAAGTAGGAGCGGAGTGACTACCACCGATCCGCAGCCTAAATTTGTTGAAGTCCCCGTAGAGAAGACAAAGAGAAGGGGAAGGAGAAGGAAGATGTTTACGTTCCTCCTCCGGCGTACAAACCTCCCCTACCATTCCCTCAATCTAGAGCGAGAGCACGCCTAGATAAACAATTTGGTAAGTTTATAGAACTCATGAGCAAGTTGTATATTAATATACCCTTTATTGATGCTATTGTAGGTATGCCGGCTTATGGCAAGTTCTTAAAGGAGCTCCTCTCCAACAAGAGGAAGCTAGAGGATTTTGGAGAGGTTAAGATGAGTTCGGATTCTTCGGATCTCATCAAGACCATGAAGGAGAAAATGCCCCCCAAGCTAAAGGATCCGGGGTCATTTTGTATTCCCATAGGAGTGGGAGATGTCACATACGATGCATTATGTGACTTGGGAGCAAGTGTGAGCATCATACCACTTGCATTATGTAGGAAGATCAGTTTAGGTGACCCTAAACCGGTGAAGATGACGTTGTACATGGCGGATCGATCTATCACTCGCCCCGTCGGTATTGTAGAAGACGTCCCAGTCAAGCTAGGTAAATTCTTTGTTCCCATTGATTTTGTTGTGCTTGACATTCCTGCAGATAGTCCGGTCCCGATCATACTCGGAAGACCGTTTCTTTCAACTTCCGGCTGCATAGTCGATTGCAAGAATGCTAGACTCACCTTTGACATAGGAGAAGAGAAGGTAGAGTTCGTTTTTCCACTCTAATGAAGGAACCAATCTTTGATGAGGATATATTCAATATCCAAGATGAAGAAGGGTTATCTAGAGAGGAGGTAAGTGCTATTCTCTTCAAAGATCCTTTGCAAAAGGTTATCACTATGAGTCTAACGAATGTAGGGGAAGAAGAGGAGTACAATGAGGCAATTGAAGCCTTAGAAGCACAAGAAGAAGTGGGTGTAGTGGAATTTGAGAAGCTCCACGACGAGGCAGAAAACGTGAGAATCCACGGCCATACACTATATTCCACGGCCGTGGATCTCACAACCCAAAGCGTGGCTCACTCCAGAGGGTTACACGGTCGTGGAGAAGGCAGAGCAACCGTAACCACCTTCAACACCCTAAACCACGGCCGTGGAAGATGTATGGAACCCGTAATTTTGGCCGTGGAAGGGGATGATCGTGCCACTTCTTCAACTTCTTTTGATTCTTCTCCCACACCCTCTACACCCTTAGACACTTCTAAGGAGGCATCGGATGCTCCTCAAGAACCATTGGAAGCTCCGAAAGCAATGGAATTGAAACAACTTCCTACACATCTAAGGTACGCTTTTCTAGGACCTAACTCTACTTATCCAGTTATTGTTAGTTCCGATCTAACCATAGATGAACATAGTAAGCTTATGGTTGTCCTTAGAAAACATAGGAAAGCTTTAGGCTATACTATAGAAGACTTAGTAGGAATCAAACCCTCCCTATGCATGCATAAAATATTAATGGAGGAAGACTTTAGGACTTCAAGACAACCTCAAAGGCGGTTGAATCCGACCATGAAGGAGGTTGTCAAGACGGAAATTCTTAAACTTCTTGATGCAGGTATCATCTATCCTATCTCCGATAGTAAGTGGGTGAGTCTGGTGCAAGTAGTTCCGAAGAAGGGAGGAATGACGGTCATCACCAACAAGAACAACGAACTCATTCCTACCCGAACCGTAACGGGATGGCGGATGTGCATTGACTACCGCAAGCTTAACAACGCGACGAGGAAGGATCACTTCCCACTACCCTTCATCGATCAAATGCTTGAAAGGTTAGCGCAACATTCACACTTTTTCTATCTTGACGGTTATAGTGGTTTCTTTCAGATTCCGATACACCCGGACGATCAAGAGAAGACCACATTCACGTGCCCATGGGGTACGTTCGCTTATAGGAGAATGCCGTTCGGGCTTTGCAACGCCCCAGCCACCTTTCAAAGGTGCATGATGGCCATTTTCTCCGAATACATTGAGGAAATCATGGAGATCTTCATGGATGACTTCTCCGTATACGGTTCCTCTTTTGACAATTGCCTTTCTAACCTTGCTCTTGTTTTACAAAGGTGTGAAGACACTAACCTAGTTCTTAATTGGGAGAAGTGTCAATTTATGGTAAAGGAAGGGATTGTTTTAGGACACCTAATCTCTAGTAGAGGGATAGAGGTGGATAAGGCGAAAATAGAGACTATAGAGAAGCTTCCTCCCCCAACTTCGGTGAAAGGGATAAGAAGTTTCCTAGGACATGCTAGATTTTATAGACGTTTCATTAAAGACTTTTCTAAAATATCAAAACCGCTCACTAATCTATTGATGAAGGATGCAGTTTTTGAATTTTCGCAGGAATGTTTGGAGGCGTTTAATATGATCCGGCAAGCTCTATTTTCAGCACCTATTATCCAACCTCCGGATTGGACTCTACCTTTTGAGGTTATGTGCGATGCTAGTGACGTAGCTATAGGAGCTGTTCTTGGACAACGAAAGGAAGGGCGAACCCATGCTATATACTACGCTAGCAAGACGCTAGATGAAGCGCAGCTCAACTATGCCACTACGGAGAAAGAATTTCTAGCTATTGTTTATGCTATTGACAAGTTTCGCTCTTATCTTGTAGGTGCAAAGGTGATTGTCTACACGGACCATGCTACGATCCGGTACCTCCTTGCAAAGAAGGATGCGAAGCCAAGGCTAATTAGATGGATTCTTCTCCTACAAGAATTCGATCTAGAGATCCGCGACAAGAAGGGTTCGGAAAATTCTATTGCGGATCATTTGAGTCACCTAACACATCTAGAGGACGACCACTTACCCATAGATAACTCCTTCCCGGGCGAACACCTACACATTATTGAGGAGTGCATCGATGTGATCTCCAAAGGTAACGAACCATGGTTTGCTGATTTTGTTAATTATTTGGTTTGCCAGGAGATACCGCCCGGATTATCCTACGCACAAAGAAAGAAGTTCTTTAAGGATGTTCGGGAATACTTTTGGAATAAACCTCTCCTCTTTAAGAGAGGTCCGGATGGCATCATTCGGCGATGTGTTCCGGAAGATGAGATGCAAAGTGTCATCCGCCATTGTCATTCACTACCTTGTGGAGGACATGCTAGTTCGAACAAGACTAGCGCAAAGGTATTGCAATTTGGATTCTTTTGGCCTACTTTATTTAGAGATGTGCAATCCTTTGTTTCTTGTTGCGATGCTTGTCAAAGAACATGTAATATCTCTAGGAGGAATGAGATGCATTTCAATAACATCCAAGAGGTGGAGATTTTCGAAGTTTGGGGGGTAGATTTTATGGGACCATTCCCATCATCTTGTGGAAACCAATACATACTATTGGCGGTAGATTATGTTTCTAGATGGGTGGAAGCAATTGCCTCTCCCACCAATGATGCCATGGTGGTGGTTAAGTTCTTCAACAAAACCATCTTCCCACGATTTGGGACACCAAGGACTATCATTAGTGATGGAGGTTCTCACTTCATTGCCCGGCGCTTTGAAGCTCTTCTAGCTAAGTATGCGGTTACTCACAAGATCGCCACCCCTTATCATCCACAAACAAGTGGACAAGTTGAGATCTCAAATCGGGATATCAAAGGAATCTTAGAGAAGACGGTTTCAAGGACTAGGAAAGATTGGTCTTTGAAGCTTGATGACGCATTGTGGGCATACCGAACTGCGTACAAGACTCCCATAGGAACCACACCATACAACCTTGTGTATGGGAAGTCTTGTCACTTACCGGTAGAGTTGGAGCACAAGGCGTTTTGGGCAATCAAGTGGCTAAATTTCAGCATGAAGGAAGCGGGAGAGAAGCGTCTCTTAGACCTTAATGAGCTGGAAGAACTCCGCTTGAATGCCTACAAAAACGCCAAGATCTATAAGGAGAGAGCAAAGCGTTGGCATGATAAGCATATCATTCCAAAGGACTTCAAAGAAGGAGATCAAGTTCTCCTCTTCAATTCAAGGCTTCGTCTCTTTCCAGGTAAGCTTAAATCTCGTTGGACCGGACCTTTTCTAATTAAGCGTATTTTCCCCCATGGTGCAGTTGAAGTATGGGGTGAAGCGGGCGGAAGCTTTAAGGTGAACGGTCAACGACTCAAGAAGTATACGCCGGAACTCCAAGCTGAAGAGTTCGCGCCTACCGCACTCGAATAAGTGCGAGATTGGTCTAGCTACGGACCTTAAACAAAGCACTTCTTGGGAGGCAACCCAAGGTATTGCATTTACGTTTTTGTTTTCGATTCATAGTTTAGCTTAGTTTAGACGTTTTTGCTTTGTTTTGCCTTCGATTCCTTCCGGTATGTTCGTGTTTTTGGATGTAGGAATGGTGGAAAAGGAAAGAGGAAGAGTTATTTTGAATAAAAGTGACGAAACTTGGACTTTGGAGCATTACAGAGAGTTCCACGGCCTAAACCACGGTCGTGACAGCTACAGTACCCGTAATTTCCAAAAGCCTTTGAAAAATCACCAAAACCACGGTTCCGTACATTTCCACGGCCGTGGAACCCCCCGATAGATCGTGGTTTTCAAAAATTTTTCCGTCCACTATATAAACAACGTTCTTCACAAAAACTCACCAAAATCCCAATTCCACGACCCTCTCTCACCGATTCCACGCCCTTCGCCTCAAATCTCCGTTCGTTAATCGTTTTCAACGATTCTTCGTTCCAAATTGAAGCAAATTCGACCACCAACGAGATCCAAGCAACGAATCGAGCGGCAAATCACCAAGGAACGCACAATTCGGAATTTAAAATCCAAAACCTAGGTTTTTTTCGCTCTTCTCTATCTTCGTCAATTTGGGTTCGTTTTTGCTAGAAGTTTTAGGAGAACTGATTGAAATTGGAAGGAATTAGACTAGGGCTGCCTGATTACTGAATTTGAGTGCTGTTTGTGGATTTTTGAGAAAAGTCGAGACGAATCACGGTCTCTGTCAGTTCCACGGCCGTGGAAAAGCAAGAACATACCGTAGTTTTGAACAGTGATGGATTTTGTTAGGAGAGTTTTTGGGAGAATTAAGGAGAAGAAGAATGATAAGGAAAAGAACAAAAAGAGGAAGGGTAACCCCTCTTCCTCTTCATCCTCTAGAGCACCACCACCTTCCTCCCCTTCACCTCCATCATCACCTTCATCACCCGCACCTCCTAGCCCTAGAGTACCCACCATTCACGAGGATCATCTCGATGCACTCGAGAGAATCCATAAGAGGGCAGTTATCGGACCTAGGTATCTATGGTTGGAGGATCTAGTTCCTCTAAACATAGTAGATGACCTTACTTGGCTCTTGGATAGATCCGGTCTTATCGTCTTCTCGGCTATCCAAGAGGACGCTTATGAGGAGATAACGAGAGAGGTTGTGACGTCGTTTGAGCATAGCCATGTGGACAAGACCGTTTCTTTCCGCCTTATGGAAAGAAACTATGATTTTACCATCCGCGAGTTTGGAGCCTTCTTTGGGTTCCAAGAGACCTTCAATGGTCGTTTCCCTAGTGGCGTTTACGCCAAAGACTTTTGGGAGGAGGTAGCTATGATTTACGCCAGCGAGGACCGCTGGCAACCTGCTGATACCAAGGCTAAGTTGATGTATCACTTAGCCTTGAAGATTGCTCACCGTGTTCTTTCGGTGTGTCTCTTCCCTAGGACGGAGACACCTCAAAAGATCAAGATGGATGAGCTCTTTCTGTTGTATTCTATGTTGTATGGGCGCCTTGCTGACTACGCCACCCTCTTAGCTGCTACCATGATCAAGCTTAAGAATAAGAGGGCGGGGAACATTGGATATGGTGGGATAGTTACCCACCTTGCTAGGATGTTGGGGGTTGATTTTTCTGCATGCACACGCATACCAGCTGTACCCCTAGGACTCCAGGCCTTCATGACTAGAGGCCTTATCTTCCCTACCCATAGAGGTCCGCCTTACGCAGCCATGCCTTGGGAGAGCAGGACGGGGAGGGGCATTGAGTGGCTCCCGGAGTACTCCATTATGGTTGGACGCCATAATTGGAAGGCTACGTTCGCAGCTATGCATGCGAACAGGATTGCAGCTCCTCCGTATGTCCCACCACCGCCAGTAGTTGAGGAGGAGGAGATGAGGGATCAGTATGAGGGAGGAGGAGGAGCAGAGCAAGAGTTTGGCAGGTTTCCGGATCAGCCGGATGCGGCCCCTGATGTGCCTAGACGTTCTCCACGTCCCGCCAGAGCTTCAGGTTCGTCTTCTCGCCGCGCTAGCGTGAGTGAGAGACCCACTTGGATGGATACGCCTCCTACATGGTACGGAGCTCCACCTCCATGGTCCTCACAGCAGCCATCAGCACCAGCACCAGCACCGTCCGACGCTCCAGAGTGGTACAGCCAGGCCCCGGGATGGTATGAGCAGATGCCGGATTGGGCCACCGGTCTTTCGGAGAGAGTAGGAGCATTGGAGATCCGAGCCGATGCTAGAGATGGACGCCTGGACGACCTCGATCACATGATGAGAGACGTCTACCGCCAGCAGTTTGGGCGGCACTACGACTCCAGCTTCTCTCCATTCCCGCCGCCACCAGCGCCGCAGTGATGATTCGCATGACCGATAGCTTTAGCCGCTCCACCGCCACTTTGTGAGTTTCTTTTTTCTTTTCTTTCTTTTTCTTTCTTTCTTTTGAACATTAGGGACAATATATGTTTGTTCCAAGTATGGGGTGGGGTGTGACTAAAAGTTGTAATAACTCTTACTCACTTTGATTGCTTCTATCGAGACTATCATTGCATGTTTATTATATTGTTGCATGTTTCATTATTGCATTGCATGAAAAAGAGTTTGAAAAACCCATAAAAATTGAAAAATTTTGAAAAATTTTGTGCTTCTAAGGAATTGAGATGATTTCTATGAAAATCGCTACTTGTGAATTGAGTTTGATGACAATTGCATGCTTAAACGAATAGTGGATTGAAAAGAAATTGAATGAGTTGATTATGCCTCTTTTGCATGTTTTATAATGTGATGAATATTACCTAAATCATGTTGAGGGATTGAAGTTGAAATCACACTATAAGTTCTTATGCTTCTTGTTGAGATGATTAAGGCAATTCGATTTTTCTTTCCTCTTTCTTTGATCATTTAGCCCCTCATTGAAATATTGACCTCCTTTACCTATCCGGGAATTTGGAGGAGTTGATTGAAAAAGGCATGTATGATGTGGGAGGGCCATGAAAGCAATACTTTGCATTCAAAGGAATAGAAAGAAATTGTAGGTTTGGGGAAGTCAATCATGATGATGAGTAACTCGGCACCATTCACATAGCCGGGTGTTTGTGTCTTGCCAAAGTCGGATTGAGCGATATTCCTAGGTGATTATGGTATGTGCGCTAAGGGTTTGAGGCATCTCGTAAAAATTGAGAAACGCCAATCTCCTAGGCTTCGGTTTTTGTGCACCTCTATCCATAACTCCAAAAGTAAAGTCGAAAAATGAAAAGAAGAGAGCGAATCTCTAAGTTGAAGTTGTTGCGGAAACCGCAAGAGAAGAAGAAAAGAGTAATTGTCCACTTTCCCGGATTCATGCACCACATTCCTTAAAGTTTCCTTCCCTTTCCACATTCTAGACCTTCTTCTTTGAAAGTCCTTAAGATCAAAAGAATGTTATATGACTTGGTGATCTAAATTGAAGTTTCTTATGATTGATTTTGATAATGTTTAAGGGTTATGATGTTTGTATGGAAGTTTGATTGATTCATGAACTTTCTTTACTCTTTACTCTTTGATTAAGTGTATGAAAGTCTTATAAACGATTGAAGCAAGATTTGAGAATGATCTATTGATTAGAAGACACATTCATCCAAAAAGAAGTATTGCTTTGAGAAGGTACACATATTTCATCCTAACTCTTGTTTTAAATCTTTTGAAAGACCTTGCTTAGGGACAAGCAAGTGGCAAGTATGGGGTTATTTGTTAGCATGAAATATTGTGATATTTTAGGCACGTTTTCTAAGTGTATTTGATTCATATTGATAGTCATTGATTTAGCATTGATACATTTGTGAGCTAGTTTATCTATAATGTCGATATAGAGATCTACACAAGCTTTATGTTGATTATAGGTGATTGAGAGCTATTTCCGAACGGAATCGAGCAAGAATGGAGTTGTTGAGCAATGTCCATGGATTGAGGACATTCCTAGGAGCTAAGGGAGTGCCAACTTGAGGAATGCACGAGGCTAGGGAAGAATCACGTTCTTGCCCTAAACCACGCTCTAAAATATGGCCGTACCACTTTCCACGTTCAAGTCCACGGCCGTGGAACCATGGCTAGGGAAGCGTGATTCATTCCAGTAACTTCTACGGCCGTGGAGAAGATGGTTCAAACCGTGTTGATTTCCAGGCTCTAAATTACGGCCGTGGAACCCTTCCACGACCGTGATCTTGGCGATCTTTTTCGCCACACTTTAAGCCACGATCTCCTACGCAATTGGGCCGGGCCGATATTTTATCTTACACTATAAAAGGACGGACGAAGAGAGATTCCGTCACCTCCGCTTAGACCTCGTTTTACACATACACTTGCGCTTGGAATTGCCCTATTTTTTCATTTGGCGGAAATTTGTTGGAGAGATTTTTGGCGCATTGTTATTGGCGATTTCCGGATTGACGGATGATCGAAGATTCGGAAGATTGTTCGCAAGGAGATTCCGCTTCTTGCTTAGGTTTGATTTAGAAGACGGATTGACATCCCGTTCTTCCTTCTTATCTAAGATTGTGTTTGTTTGTTATATTCCGAATCTAGTGACAATAATTGTTCTTGATTGTGACTTTGAGATTGGTTTGAAATTTATTGAAGGTTTTCGGAAGTTTTCATCTTTCAATCTTTCAATTCTTGAATTTGATATCAATATGACTATTGTTGGCTAAAAACCCTTAACAATTCTAAGGTGAAGGGTTGATAGTTGTGGCTTAGATGATGATAGATCGTTCGTAAACAGATTGGATCCTGAGAGTTAGAGAGAATCGCCGATGAACCCTAATCCACGGTCTGTTCTTGAGCTTCCACGGCCGTGGAACTCAAGAACTAGCCGTAATTTTGTGTTAAATTACGAACTTGCTTTTACTTTAATCCAAAGTTAAAGATTTGCTTTAACTTAGTTTAGGCTTGCCTTTTCTAGGTGGTAGTGAAGCCTCAACAACCTCTACCACGATTGTGAGTGTCACGACCTTAATCGATTTAGTTAGTCTTGATCCTTGGATTACAAGTTTGGGTATTTGACATTAATTCTCATCTTTAGAACCTTTCTATATTGAAGCCTCAACAACCTTTATAGAGAGTGTCTTGTAGATGAGTCATATAAGGTTTTTGGAACTTCACCGTACGATTACCTTACATTAGCATACCTTTGCATATCTTAACTCTGTCCTTATATTATTAGTATATCTTGAATCGATTGCCACAGCTGGATTCCTGGATCTTTAGGATTGTTGTTTTCCCAATATTCGAAAAGCTTCTTACATTTATTTGCTTGATAATCTACAATTGAATTTGTTCCCCCCAAATCCCTGTGTTCGATACTCTGGAATTCTTGCTCATCTATATCGATCCGTACACTGCGGGTTCGCTTGCTTGATTTCTAGTTTTATAATTAAAGCTTATTTGCACGCACGCTAAGTGGCGAACAAGAGGCATTAGACTTCTAGAGTTGAGCGAGTTTTGATACATATGTTGTTGTGTGCAGCATGTGGGCTTCTTCCCAAGGGAAGCAAGAGTGTTTTGTGAGTTAGCGTTTGGGACGAGGTAAGTCTCCGGACTTACTGAGCTCATATTCCTTGTATTATCATCTATGTGTGTTTTGCGGTGTGTGTTTATTGTTATGTATGGTGTGTGTTTATTGTTTATGTTATAACAACTAAACCGGACATAGGACGACTTAATATATTGATATTTGGCCCAAGTCTATAATAACGGGCGGTGAAAACACTGCCTAGCTCTTGTAGAGAGCTACGGGGTTCTCGGCGACTATCCCGGGCAAGTAGACGGCCAGATGCATTAGTGTCATTTCTTGATGGTGAGTAGGGACCGAGGCGAGATCATGCGGTGATTCTCGTGTCACAAACAAAAGTTGAATTAGAACGAGATATGACTTAATAATAATAAAATATAATGAACCGAGCTTGTGTGTTTTTGAGCATTTGTGTGTTTATGTTTATTTGTGTGTGTGTCATCACCTTGATTCTAATGCTTTGAAATATTAGCTAACGGTTTTATACCGATGTTGTAATTGCCTTGCAGGTTAGGAATGCGGCCGAGAGATCCGGAAGAGTGGGCAGCCGGGGTTCCGTACATTTTAGGAGGGGTTTTGGTTTGAGTCGGGTTGTGTATTGTTCTTCGTTTATTGTTTTGTACGCCGCGTGTATGGCGTTTGGTCTTTGGAGTTGTTTTCGGCTGAAGTCTGGTGTTTGTATTCTTTCGGGTTTCCTTTCATTGCATAAAAATGTATTTCGGTTTTGGCCTTTATTTGTGCCTTGTTGCAAGATCAGGTGAAATTGTTGTCAAGCTAAGGGTCGGGACCCATTGTGTGGTCTCCGCCCGTAGCATCCCGAGTCCCGCGTATTCGGGGTGTTACAGACTAATTCGACTAGTAGCACTAATATTTAAGAAGATTAACACACACAAAAACAACCTCGCAGGGACTCACAACGATTCAATCAAAGGCTCTCTTTTTTATTGAATAGGAATGAATAAAATGCACACTTAGTAAATGAAGTGACAAGTATCTCACAATGTATATGGAAATCAATAATCAAAATCATCTAACTAATAATCTCGACCTTCCTAGGGTATATATAGGCGAGATTCTCCTAAAAGATAAAGACTAAAATAATCCTACAAAATATAGGATAGAAGATAATAACCTTTAGAATGTTTAGAGCTTTAAATGTATAAAATAACTAACTATAATCTTATCTAGATTTAGTATAAATCTCGACAAGATTGATCACTATCTCGGCTGGAACATGGTGGGGTTGAGATCTCCATTTTCTCTTCTTGCTTTCTTGATCATCTTCACACATGTATGGCTCCTCCACAATAGATATCAATGGAAGCGAATGCATAGTAGGAGATGTTAAGGCTGGTCCCAAATCATAATTCCCTTCTTGAAAAAAATTCATCCTCGAATCCACACCATACTCATCACTAGTTACATAAGGACTCAAGTCTCCCATACTGAAGCTAGGAATCATGACATAATCCTTTGAAAGCTTCAATGCATAAGCGTCGTGTTCAACCTTACGTAGCTCTTGGACTGGATCATCTCTATGTGGTGAAAACGTCAACTTCTCCATCCTTAGTCGTGTGCTCTCAATATATACTTCCATATGCACATTTCTAGATACAAACGGACTCAAATATTCTCGTGGTGAAAGATCCGATTTTCTTGACTCCCCTAGAGGATCCCTATAGCTTTGTAGCATTATTGCCTTATAACTTTTCTCCATAATTCGCACCAATGGTGAATCTCGGTAAAAAATCTCGGGCGAGATTTCACTAGCCCCCGAGATTTCTATTGGAGGTCTATATCTCGTCTTTGATGATGAAGACTGTATGTACTCTAAAAACCTGGCTTTTCATAGTTGCAACCACATTGTATCTCCTGGATCGAGTAGCAACTCCTTGCCACTTGACTAGCCTTGACCGCAACTAACTTCACTTCTTCCTCTAGCCTCTTGCGTGATTTCGCACACATCCTCTTGACAATGTCCTCTTGTTTTCCTACAATAAAATCTACTCGCTCCTCTAAAGGAAACGGTATAAGATCATACAAAGTTATGGAAAATAACTTAACTACATAGGGATGAAAAATATTAGAGTAAGCAAGACTTATAGGTGATAACACTACAACCTTAAAGATGTAATTACTCCTCTACTTAGGTCTATCTAACTCCTCAAATATGATCTTACTAATGCCTCTCAAAGAAATGAAAATACTCTCCAAGGCCAACATAAGCCATGAAAAATACATCTAGATATGCTCATAATATGCAATATACACCTAGATATACTCATAATATTCCTCAAATATTTCATGAACGCTCTAACTATATCCTCAAGTAAATGTGGTCCATAATCATATGCGGTCAACATATCACAAAACATGTGTAACACCACAAGTTCTCAGAACTCGGGGAGCTATTGGTTAGGACCTCACAATGGGTCCCGACCTTGGTTTAACAACAATTTACTAGGATCTTACAACAAGTCACAAATGTAATTAAAACAATTTCAAAACATAAAATTTTATTTTATGAATGTGCACAGGTTACAGCCTTACAAAACATATATATACGTAACATGCATGTCGTATGGAAGACTCTCCCGTACCCATCTATTGAATACGTGGACCCGACTGACCATCCGTTCCGGATCTCTCTGCAACTGTCTATCTCTACAAATCTACAACACGGATAAACTGTTAGCTAACAATCCAAATATAAGCAGAATAAGGATAGCACAAACACAAATAAGGTAACATAAACACCCATCATGCTGGCACACAATTTGGTTATTATCTGATAGTTTAGGTGATTCACTTTAATCCATTTTAAAGTTGTGGCACGAGAATCTTAAGAGTTCTCGCCTCCGTTCCTTATTCAACCGGTGTAGGACTAGCTTACCTCCGCCAGTAGCATCACTACAAACCGAGTATGGACTAGTCCCTAAACAAACCCCCAGCGCCCTCAAGCTAACTGAGCAGAATGCCACCGCCCGTTACTCTTAGGTCAAGTACAGGTCGGTAGATAATTATTACTAAAATATAACTATAAACATATCATTCACACACCACTACCATTATCCACACTCATATCTAGCATAATGCCACTTTGGACCTTCATAGATCTAAATCCAACCGTTGGATCAACCCCAACTTTTGATACACCACACTATGCATGACAATCTATAATATACTAAAAACTGAACGGTGAATTATGTTTCTAAGGTATCCAAACTTAAGCTCAAACATGATTGCACAACACCAAATAATTCCAGCACTCAGCAGTTTCAGCAACATCCAGAAAACTGTTTAAGGTCCCAACTTCGAAAATTCATAACTCCTAAACCACTTTTCGGATTCATCCCAAATTTTAATATGCTCTACCAAAATATGCCAAATATATCATATCCAAAATTCAAGTCCAACAGAGATCAAAAGCCTAATCAAAACTATATCACAAAACAGCATCCCATGCTGTTTTTCTCAACACTCAACAATTTTATAAAAACTGTATGAGGAGTCAACTTCGAAACACCATAACTCTCAAACCGTAACATGGATTCCTCTGAAATTTTAGTATGATATACTATGCAATACTCACTACAACATATCAAAAAATCAGCAACAAAGGAGAAGTCTAATTTACCCAAATCTGAACCCGAATCTGATTGTTCGTTACTTCCGAAAATTGGGAAAAACGCATGCATCTTTATTGCTGTCCTACAGAAGTTCTGAGTAGGTTTAGGAGACATAAAAAGGTACTCTTTAGGCATGTAATATGTGGACAGAAGTGCAATGGATCAAGGGGGTATAAGCTTACCCTTTTTCCGAGACTCGAAGGTATGAAAGACGAGGCCCCAAAGGTTGTTGCTGCTTGTTGTCAATGGGTACATCTGCTGCAAGGAGAACACAGCTCTGCGTCCAGGCCAAGGCACCCCCGTAGTCTGGATCCACGGCCACCCCCGCAGCTAGGGTTAGGCACTTCTACGGCCCTACGTTGTGCTTGAAGTCGCGCGACAGTGTTGCTGGAGTCTCCGGCCGGCTGTGTGGCTGTCTGTGAGCCCAGGCATGCAGAAGAGATCCGGATGCTTTGCGGTTGCGAGCCGAGACGTCCAGAAGAGATCCGGATGCTTTGTTGTTGCGAGATCCGGTTGCTTTATTGTTTGCTTGAAGAAGATCCAACGTTGTTGCTTGGGTAGAAGAGATCCGGCGCTGCTGCTACGTGATGTGCTGTTGCGCTCTGAGGAGAGACGTGAAGAGAGAAGCGGCGCTTAGGGCAAGGAGACGCAGAAGAGGAGATGGGGATAGAAGACGTAACGGCCTAGCGGATTACTCGAAAACGGACCCGGATGGTAAGGTTCAAGGCTGAAATTGGGCTTGTCAAACTCATGTCATGACTTTGTCAAAAGTTGTCACGACTTCGTCTTGGTTTCGTCACGACCTCGTCAAAACTCGTCTTGGCCTCGTCAAAAGACCTAGATATATATAACTAGGGTTTGGTGTATTTTTCATCATTTTATGTGGTGACCAACTTACATAAAATGATAAAATTAAAGCTAGACATAAGATTAGGTATCTTAAAGAGTTCAAGGGTCCCTAAAACTCGGTTTGGCTTGGAATTAATCGGAAATAAATTTTCCGGTTATTACATCAATACCCCCTAAAAATAAGTTTAGTCCCGAAACTTAGGGTTAGATAATCATGATTGGCCTTTAAGGCACCAGTCGGGTGTATCTAATCACTACACAAAAACCTTGTCATTTCCACATCTAAGTACTCACACACCAAAGGTCATCAATATAACACACATGACTAAGCACTCAATCATGAAAAGGAAACAAGAAGTCATACGGTATCACACACCTGCAGGGTCAAGCCCTAACTAGTTGTTTTCAAGGTTACAACTATCTTTGTATAGATCTCTGAAAGGTTACGACATCTCCTAATATCACAATATCTCAAGTAGCCTCGTCGGCTTTCCATAAAACCACTGACTCCGAAAATCTTTTCATGTACATACCTCACAAGCGCTTGCTACCACGTTCTAGAGTGGTTATCGGATAACTCACCGGTATCATTCGGCCCAACTGTCCGATCCTCTATTTTGAGGACCTAACTTGTGTCTAGTAGGTATTCCCTCTAACTAATCCGTGGACAATGGGGTTGCTCTCCTATATAGGGTGAGGAATACTAGTCCTTCACTCACTTTCAACTCCGCTTGTAAGGTCTCACAAGGTTGTCTTACATAACTCACCTCTAAATCTTTTGATGACCTTCCTGAGGTAATTTATTCCAATTCTTTTGTTTCTGATCTTCTGAAGGGTTCCGGGTATCCGATCTAGGATATCCCCCCTTATACATCTCCCGGCACTTTACTAAGTGTTTAAGGCTATCATAACTCACTTGGTCTTATGTCCTAATATGACTCCGTCATATGGTTCCTCCATTAAAGAACCGTCATCTGCTCATTTTTAGTCTTAAACTTGATATAACTTAACAACCAAAACCCGGTGGTCAATCTTTGTGTTCTATCGACGTAATCATATTATTTTATAGATCTCTAGTTCAACTCAAGCTTCTTACGCAGTATCAAGATCTTAGGTGATATAGAATGTATTCGCGATGACAACACTAGGCACAAGGTAATCTTACCTCACCATCGTTTGATCATAATTGCTCGATAACTGCTAACACGCCATCAACATTCCACTCTTATATCCCTCACGTCTATCAGACCGATAATATTTCTCTGACATGCAACGCAACTCGGATCTGTTCTGATATAACATTACACGTAAACTCTACCCGAGATTATGCTTTCTCTCTGTGCAATTACTGAGTTGCAAGCATACTCTTGTCGCTTCTTTCCTTATCTGTCTTCTGACTCGGTAGGGTAGTTATTCACTCTGAGTTTCCTAGGGTAAACCCAGCACAATACTTTTGTTACGTCGTTAATTCTTCTCCTAGTCCTCCAAGAAAACTCACTCTAGAGTACTCCATTAGTACAGCAGTCAAAACCCACTTGTCTAGCAACATGTAACGAAGCCGTCATTCTTCACTCGGACCCATAATAGGGTAACACTCTTTTTCTATAACCTCTATATTTCCATACAGTATTTCTAATCACTCCCCGTAACCTAACTCACGTTCTTTCCAAACAAATGCATCTCACCAACTATCATCATTTTAAACTCGACATGTCGTTTTTTTCCTTTGAGCTTTCTGCTTTGTGGGTTAGGACCCACCACGCTTCCGCTGCGCTACTCTGATAGTTCTGTTGTCCTCCATCGATCATAAGGACATTTTCTGTGAGCCCAAAGTGATTATTCCCCAAAATTCTTTCCCACCCGATTACACCATAAGTCCTATCCGGATGTAGTATCAAGAACCTCCATTACTTGACTTAAGGAAATAAGGAAATGATTAGAAGACAACCTCTCCGGTTCATTTTGTTGAATTCTTCTAACACGGATTCAAACTCTTTGATTCGACCGAGTTTGATCTAACCAGCCATTACGAAATCTCTAACATGGTTCTCTTTATACCTTTAGTTCATCCAAGAAGGTTGTCGTTGCCTATTGGAGGAAATCTTCCAAGGCGTCGGTAAAGCTACCTCATAAATCCACATTCACAAATATCTCTTCTTGGCGGCACATAACTCATCAATACCGGGAACACTTGCACGTCCTCTGTTGACATTGGTTAGTCTATAGTTGACTTACCCCAATATCTCGTGCTCACTCTTCTCATACTTTCACTGGCATAAAATTCCTGGTAAGCATCGGCTACTCGGTTAATCCCTTTCCCCTTTGTTGGTTTGTGTTATCCTCCCCACTTCCATTTCCTTAGGCCAACTCTCTTTCTCGAGACTCCTAGGTCATTCTCACATGTTCCTTCATTAGCATTGTTTATAATATTGCTCTATGACCTCCATTGATTCTACTACCGGCCTCCTATATTTTATTTTTTTTTCTGGCGTCGTGATTCCTCACCACTTCTTATCTCTTTGACGAGGTCCAAACTTATCTACACTTGTGGGTTCTATCTTCGCTCTTACACTCAATTGTAGGTCTTCATTCCGTGCATCTCTTAGTCACAAGGGTCCCTTCCGCCAATATCGTAGGAGAATCATCATTCTCCCATGTACGAAATGCTACGCACACTCTGTCTTGACTGACATAGAACCTTATCATAAGTGTATACTTCTTACTCCTCTAGTTCTCCTTTTATAATCCATCTGTACTTTCGCCCCTAAAGGTGTGTGCAAATAAGCTTTAAATTTATAAAACTAGAATCAAGCAAGCGAACCCGCAGTGTACGGATCGATATAGTTAAGCAAGAATTCCAGAGTATCGAACACAGGGATTTGGGTGGGAACAAATTCAATTGCAGATTATCAAGCGAGTAAATATGAGAGTTTTTGCAAATATTGGGAACACAACAATCCTAAAGATCCAGGTATCCAGCTGTGGCAATCGATTCAAGATATACTAATGATATAAAGACAGAGTTGAGATATGCAAAGGTATGCTAATGTAAGGTAATCGTACGGTGAAGTTCCAAAAACCTTATATGACTCACCTACAAGACACTCTCTATACAGGTTGTTGAGGCTTCAATATAGAAAGGTTCTAAAGGCAAGAATTAATGTCAAATACCCAAACTTGTAATCCAAGGATCAAGACTAACTTAACCGATTACGGTTGTGACACTCACAATCGAGGTAGAGGTTGTTGAGGCTTCACTACCACCTAGAAAAGGCAAGCCTAAACTAAGTTAAAGCAAATCTTTAACTTTGGATTAAAGTAAAAGCAGGTTCGTAAACTTAAGGGAAATTACGGATAGATCTTGAGACTCCACGGCCGTGGAACTCAAGAACAAACCGTGATTTAGGGTTCGTCGACGATTCTCTCAAACTCTCAGGGTCTAATCTGTTTACGATCGATCTATCATCATCTAAGCCACAACTATCAACCCTTCACCTTAGAATTGTTAAGGGTTTTTAGCCAATAACAGTCATGTTGATATCAAGTTCAAAGATTAAAAGATTGAAAGATGAAAACTTCCGAAAACTTTCAATAAACTTCAAACCAATCTCAAAGTCTCAATCAAGAATGAATGTTGTCAATAGATTCAGAATAAGGCAAATGAACACAATCTTAGGAAAGAAGGAAGAACGGGATGTCAATCCGTCTTCTAAATCAAACCTAAACAAGAAGAGAAATCTTCTTGCAACAATCTTCCAAATACTTCGATCTTCCGCCGATCCGGAAATCTCAACAGCAATCTCCACTAAAAGTGCGGGATTAGGGCAAATCCCAACACGAACCTTCGATCTCCAACGAGATGTAAATGCTTCTAAGCGAGGGTTAATGCCGCTAAGCGAAGGCGTAAGCCAAGGTCTAAAGCGAGGTGACGGAATTTCTCTTCGTCCGTCTTTTTATAGGGCAAGATAAAATATCGGCCCGGCCCAATCTTCAAAAGATCGTGGCTTCAAAATGTAGCAAAAAAGATCGCCAAGATCACGGTCGTGGAAGGTTCCACGACCGTAATTTAGAGCGTGGAAAGTGTCACGGTTTAAAACCATGGATTCCACGACCGTAATAGTTACTGGAATGCATCACGCCGCTCTTTGCAAGGTTCCACGGCCGTGGAACTAAACGTGGTTTGTAGTACGGCCGTATTTTAGAGCGTGGTTTAGGGCAAGAACATGATTCTTCCCTAGCCTCGTGCACTCCTCAAGTTGAACTCTATTTTGCTCCTAAGAATGCCCTCAATCCATGGACATACTCAATCAACTCTTCTTTGCTCGATTTCATTCGGAAATGACTCTCAATCACCTATAATCAACATAAAGCTAGTGTAGACATCCATATCGACAATATAGGCAAACTAGCTCACAAATGCAACAATGCTAAATCAAAGACTATCAATATGAATCAAATACACTTAGAAAACGTGCCTAAAATATCACAATATTTCATGCTAACAAATAACCCCATACTTAACACTTGCTTGTCCCTAAGCAAGGTCTTTCAAAAAGCTGTAAACAAAAGTTAGGATGAAATATGTGTACCTTCTCAAAGCAATACTTCTTTTGGAGGAATGTGCTTTCTAAAGAATAGATCATTCTCAAATCTTGCTTCAATCGTTTATAAACTTTCATACACTTAATCAAAGAGTAAAGAGTAAAGAAAATTCATGAATTAATCAAACTTCTAAACAAGCATCATAACCTTCAAACATTATCAAAATCAATCATAAGAAACTTCAATTTAGACCACCAAGTCATATAACATTCTTTTGATCTTAAGGACTTTCAAAGAAAAGGTCTAGAATGTGGAAGGGAAGGAAACTTGTAGGGAATGTGGTGCATGAATCCGGGAAAGTGGACAACTACCCTTCTTCTTCTTTTGCGGTTTCCGCAACACCTTCAACTTAGAGCTTCGCTCTTCTTCCTTTCATTTTTCGACTTTACTTTTGGAGTTATGGATAGAGGTGCACAAAAACCGAAGCCTAGGAGATTGGCGTTTCTCAATTTTTATGAGATGCCTCAAACCCTTAGCGCACATACCATAATCCGCTAGGAATATCGCTCAATCCGACTTTGGCAAGACACAAACACCCGGCTATGTGAATGGTGCCGAGTTACTCATCATCATGATTGACTTCCCCAAACCTAGAATTTCTTTCTATTCCTTTGATTGCAAATAATTGCTCTCATGGCCCTCCCACATCAAACATGCCTTTTTCATTCACTTCTCCAAATTACCGGATAGGTAAAGGAGGTCAATATTTCAATGAGGAGCTAGAATGATCAAAGAAAGAAGAAAGAAAAATCGAATTGCCTTAATCATCTCAACAAGAAGTATAGGAACTTATAGTGTGATTTCAACTTCAATTTCTCAACATGATTTAGGTAACATTCTTCACATTATGAAACTTGCAAAAGAGGTAAAATTCATTCATTCAAATTCTTTTCAATTCACTATTCTTTTAAGCATGCAATTGTCATCAAACTAAATTCACAAGTAGCGATTATCATAGAAATCATCTCAATTCATTAGAAACACATAATTTTCAAAATTTTTCAATTTTTATGGGTTTTTCAAGTTCTTTTTCATGCAATGCGATAATGAAACGTGCAACAATATAATGAGCATGCAAAGATAGTCTCGAATAGAAGCAAGCATAGTGAGTAAGAGTTATTACAAACTTTTAGTACATCCCACCCCATACTTAGGACGAACATTGTCCCTAATTTTCAAAAGAAAGAAAGAAAAGAAGAAAAGAAAAAGAAACTCACAAAGTGGTGGTGGAATGTCTAAAGCGAACGGTCAATCATCAAACCCTCATCACTACGGCGCTGGTGGAGGCGGGAATGGAGAGAAGCTAGGATCATAGAACCGCCCAAACTGTTGGCGGTAGACGTCTCTCATCATGTGGTCGAGGTCGTCTAGGCGTCCATCTCTAGCATCGGCTCGGATCTCCAATTCTCCCACTCTCTCCGAAAGTCCGGTAGCCCAATCCGGCATCTGCTCGTACCATCCCGGAGCCTGACTGTACCATGCTGGAGCGTCGGATGGTGTTGGTGGTGGTGCTGGTGCTGCTATCTGCTCTGTAGACCAAGGAGGGGGAACGCAATACCATGTAGGAGGTTTGGTCATCCACGTAGGCCTCTCACTCACGCTAGCGCGGCGAGAAGACGAGCCTGAAGCTCTAGCTGGACGTGGAGAACGTCTAGGTGCATCGGGGGCCGCCTCCGGCTGATCCGGAAATGTGCCAAACTCCTCCTCAACTCCTCCTCCACCCTCAAACTGATCTCCCATCTCCTCCTCCTCAACAACTGGTGGTGGGACATATGGGGGAGCTGCTATCCTGTTCGCATGCATGGCAGCGAACGTCTCCTTCCAATTATGGCGTCCCGCCATAATGGAGTACTCCGGTAGCCACTCTATACCCCTACCTGTCCTGCTCTCCCATGGCATGCCCGCATAAGGCGGACCTCTATGTGTGGGGAAAATGAGACCCCTAGTCATGAAAGCATGTAGCCCTAAAGGTACGGCCGGTATACGGGTGCAAGCAGAAAAGTCAACACCTAAGCTCCTAGCAATGTGGGTAACTATCCCACCATATCCGATGTTGCCCTTCTTCTTGTTCTTGAGCTTGCTCATCGTAGCAGCCAAGAGAGTGGCACAATCAGCACAGCGTCCATACAACATGGAGTAGAGTAAAAAGAGCTCATCCGTCTTGATCTTTTGGGGCGTCTCCGTCCTAGGAAAGAGACACTCCGAAAGAACACGATGAGCAATCTTCAAGGCTAGGTGGTACATCAACCTAGCCTTGGTGTCAGCGGGCTGCCAGCGGTCCTCGCTAGCGTAAATCATCGCCACCTCCTCCCAAAAATCCTTGGCGTAAACGCCACTAGGAAAGCGACCGTTAAAGGTCTCCTGAAACCCGAAAATGGTCCCAAACTCACGGATGCTAAAATGGTAGTCTCTTTCCATGAGACGGAAAGAGACGGTCCTGTCTACATGGCTGTGCTCAAAAGATGTCACAACCTCCCGTGTAATCTCCTCATAAGCGTCTTCTCGAATAGCCGAGAAGACAATCAGTCCGGCTCTATCCAAGAGCCAAGTAAGATCATCAACAATGTTGAGAGGAGCTAGATCCTCCAACAGCAAGTATCTAGGACCAATCACTGGCCTCTCCTTGATCCTCTCGAGTGCATCGAGATGATCGTCGTGTATGGTCGGGATTCTAGGGTGAGGAGGTGAGGATGGAGGTGAAGGTGAGGATGGAGGTGAAGGGGAAGAGGGTGGTGGTGCCCTAGAGGATGAGGAGGAGGAGGGATTACCCTTCCTTTTCTTATTCTGATCATTCTTCTTCTCTTTGATCCTCCCCGAAACTCTCCTTACAAAGTCCATTCTGTCGAAAATTAGGGGTTGTTCTATGGAAACCACGGCCGTAATTCCTCCACAGACCGTGATTCGTCTCAGAAAGTCGCAAATCTCAGCAAATCAGCAATCAATCACCACAAACAGGCAGTCCTAATCTAATTTCTTCCAATCTCAATCAGTTCTTCCTAAAATCTCTAACAAAAACGAGCCGAATCGACAAGAATCAAGAAGAGAGGAAAAACCTATTTTTCGGATTGAAAAATCCGAATTGTGCGTTCCTTGGTGAATTTCCGCTCGATTTGTCGCTTGGATCTTGTTGGTGGTCGAGTTTGCTTCAGTTTAGGAGGAAGAATCGTTAAAAACGATTAAGAAACGAGGATTTGAGAGAGGGTCGTGGATTTCGGCTATTAGGGCGTGGAAGAAGGGTTTTGGGATGATTTTTGTGAAGAATGTGGTTTATATAGTCACAGGCAAAATTTTTGAAAATCACGGTCTGTCGGGGTGTTCCACGGCCGTGAAAATGTACGGAACCGTGGTTTTGGTGATTTTTCAAAGGCTTTTGGAAATTACGGGTACTGTAGCTGTCACGGCCGTGGTTTAGGCCGTGGAACCCTCTGTAAAGTTCCAAAGTCCAGATTTCGTCACTTTTCTTCAACATTATCCTCCCCTATCCTTTTCCATCGTTCCTACATCCAAAAACACGAACATACCGGAAGGAATCGAAGGCAAAAACAAAGCAAAAAAAATTTATACTAAGCTAATCTATGAATCGAAAACAAAAACAAAAATGCAATACCTTGGGTTGCCTCCCAAGAAGCGCTTTGTTTAAGGTCCGTAGCTAGACCAATCTCGCACTTATTCGAGTGCGGTAGGCGCGAACTCCTCAGCTTGGAGTTCCGGCGTATACTTCTTGAGTCGTTGGCCGTTCACCTTAAAACTTCCGCTCGTTTCACCCCATACTTCAACTGCACCATGGGGGGAAATACGCTTAATTAGAAAAGGTCCGGTCCAACGAGATTTAAGCTTACCTGGAAAGAGGCAAAGCCTTGAATTGAAGAGGAGAACTTGATCTCCTTCTTTGAAGTCCTTTGGAATGATATGCTTATCATGCCAACGATTTGCTCTTTCCTTGTAGATCTTGGCGTTTTCATAGGCGTTCAAGCGGAGTTCATCCAGCTTATTGATGTCTAGGAGACGCTTCTCTCCCGCTTCCTTCATGCCGAAATTCAGCCACTTGATAGCCCAAAACGCTTTGTGCTCCAGCTCCACCGGCAAGTGACAAGACTTCCCATATACAAGGTTGTATGGTGTGGTTCCTATGGGAGTCTTGTACACAGTCCGGTACGCCCATAATGCATCATCTAGCTTCAAGGACCAATCCATCTGAGTTGAGATATGCAAAGGTATGCTAATGTAAGGTAATCGTACGGTGAAGTTCCAAAAACCTTATATGACTCACCTACAAGACACTCTCTATACAGGTTGTTGAGGCTTCAATATAGAAAGGTTCTAAAGGCAAGAATTAATGTCAAATACCCAAACTTGTAATCCAAGGATCAAGACTAACTTAACCGATTAC
The DNA here is from genome assembly GCA_033239125.1 of Fagopyrum homotropicum. Classification (NCBI taxonomy): domain Eukaryota; kingdom Viridiplantae; phylum Streptophyta; class Magnoliopsida; order Caryophyllales; family Polygonaceae; genus Fagopyrum; species Fagopyrum homotropicum. The sequence continues at coordinate 63,853,856 of BSWB01000003.1, read as the reverse complement.
GGTTGTGACACTCACAATCGAGGTAGAGGTTGTTGAGGCTTCACTACCACCTAGAAAAGGCAAGCCTAAACTAAGTTAAAGCAAATCTTTAACTTTGGATTAAAGTAAAAGCAGGTTCGTAAACTTAAGGGAAATTACGGGTAGATCTTGAGACTCCACGGCCGTGGAACTCAAGAACAAACCGTGATTTAGGGTTCGTCGACGATTCTCTCAAACTCTCAGGATCTAATCTGTTTACGATCGATCTATCATCATCTAAGCCACAACTATCAACCCTTCACCTTAGAATTGTTAAGGGTTTTTAGCCAATAACAGTCATGTTGATATCAAATTCAAAGATTAAAAGATTGAAAGATGAAAACTTCCGAAAACTTTCAATAAACTTCAAACCAATCTCAAAGTCTCAATCAAGAATGAATGTTGTCAATAGATTCAGAATAAGGCAAACGAACACAATCTTAGGAAAGAAGGAAGAACGGGATGTCAATCCATCTTCTAAATCAAACCTAAACAAGAAGAGAAATCTTCTTGCAACAATCTTCCAAATACTTCGATCTTCCGCCGATCCGGAAATCTCAACAGCAATCTCCACTAAAAGTGCGGGATTAGGGCAAATCCCAACACGAACCTTCGATCTCCAACGAGATGTAAATGCTTCTAAGCGAGGGTTAATGCCGCTAAGCGAAGGCGTAAGCCAAGGTCTAAAGCGAGGTGACGGAATTTCTCTTCGTCCGTCTTTTTATAGGGCAAGATAAAATATCGGCCCGGCCCAATCTTCAAAAGATCGTGGCTTCAAAATGTGGCGAAAAAGATCGCCAAGATCACGGTCGTGGAAGGTTCCACGACCGTAATTTAGAGCGTGGAAAGTGTCACGGTTTGAACCATGGATTCCATGACCGTAATAGTTACTGGAATGCATCACGCCTCTCTTTGCAAGGTTCCACGGCCGTGGAACTAAACGTGGTTTGTAGTACGGCCGTATTTTAGAGCGTGTTTTAGGGCAAGAACGTGATTCTTCCCTAGCCTCGTGCACTCCTCAAGTTGAACTCTATTTTGCTGTTAAGAATGCCCTCAATCCATGGACATACTCAATCAACTCTTCTTTGCTCGATTTCGTTCGGAAATGACTCTCAATCACCTATAATCAACATAAAGCTAGTGTAGACATCCATATCGACAATATAGGCAAACTAGCTCACAAATGCAACAATGCTAAATCAAAGACTATCAATATGAATCAAATACACTTAGAAAACGTGCCTAAAATATCACAATATTTCATGCTAACAATAATCCATCTGTACTAGTTGTGATATGTACCCTTTTCCCTAGCCAGTAGGTAGTAAATCACTTACACAATTCTCTTGGTCTCAAATAACATAAGGGGGTCGTTCTTGTCCGTCTAGTCTGTCTTCTTAAGTTCTTAATTAGAGTTACTGACTCGACTCATTCCATGTTACTATTAAGATTACTAACACGTGTACCGATTAACTTCACATTTGTCGCCGTTGATCTCTTGAAGTGTCCTCCAGATGTCTATAAAATTCTTTCATAAGTATATGGTTATCCCTTTTATCTACCAACCAGATACTACTAGTTAACCCGCACGTGTTATGTCTCAGTTATTACCAACTAGTCTGTAGTTGAACTTCTATAATATCACGGACTTATTGTTCTTCTGTCTCTTTGGAAGTTTGATACACTTTGTAAAATCTATCTCCTCCAATTTCTTGGTTAATACTCCTTCAAATCCTTCCAAGTATGCACTTCTCTTGTTCTCTTATGGGATCACTATACTCTTCTGAGTCTAGTCCTAACATTCATCTGTCGTCAATGAGTTTATTAAGTCTTCCACGATAACTTGTAAGCGTGTCTTCACAATTCTTCTTACTTTGTTCATCGCCTGTTTGTGGTTCTCTAATATGACCGTTAATGTTGGTGACTTAGATCTTTATGGAAATTAAAAGTTATTGTGGACTCTCTAGTCCACCAAAATCACTTTCCCACATTCTTCCCTTTGTCTGGTGTTGTGTTGTAATGCCACCTTTATAGAATTCCGTTGTCTTAATTTCATACTTCTGTTGTATTTGATACTTACGTCATGATTTCTTGCAAACTCTTGCATCTCTGAGTAAGTCAAACCGTCCCTATGATGATGAAATTCATTTCACGTCTTTAAACTCATTTGTCAATGTTTGTCTTTGTACTCCTTTAATTCTTCACATCGGGGTCAACACCATATCTTCTTTGTACTCTCAGGCCCATATTTGCCTATGACGTCGTCCGCCTCGATTTTAACGTCCTTTACTCCGAAAATCTTGGTTGTACTGTCATTTTACCCGCCGAGTATAGTTGTACTCTACCCCGCTTGATTTGTATTCCGATATTGCCCTTTTCAATCAGCGCTTCTTGTTAGTCCTTAAATGCATCTTGGAGTTTCATATCTCATCTTCAATCCGTTAAGTCCCTTAAATGGCTTCATATTATTTCTTTTTGAGTTGATATGATATTCTTCGTCATCTAATTGTTATTGTGGTTAAGAATCATCTCGCAATCTTCATCTTCTTGTCCACCCGTCCTTCGGAAGACTTGTAAGAGTCACCAGAGTGTCTGCTAGATCTAGTACTCTATTCTGAGGTCTGATTCCACTACCTTGTATTGATACTCCTAAAACCTACTAACATTTTACCACGAGGTAATTTCCACATCGTGATATCTCAACTAAAGGATAATATGCATTATCCTTTAGGGTGCTAACATGCTACATGTATATGTATACATATCCAAATAACATACATAAGAGTACAATCTCATAAGTCCCTAAGCTATTTTACTAATCTTATTAAGTTGCAAAGATCCATGAAGGGTGATGGTGGTCCGACGTACTACTATCCCAACAACCCGACTATGCACATGATTTTGAAATAAAAATTCATTTTGAAAATTTCAGACCCCTTTCGGGTGCTAGTTATTTTCTACATTCGGTCTTTAAGAAGATTCCAAGTGCCATTGTTGCCAACCCAGAGCTCTGATACCATGTTGTAACACACCCAGTTCCCATAACTCGAGGAGCTACTGGTTAGGACCTCACAATGGGTCCCGACCTTGGTTTAACAACAATTTACTAGGATCTTACAACAAGGCACAAATGTAATTAAAACAATTTCAAAACATAAAATTTTATTTTATGAATGTGCAATTGTTACAGCCTTACAAAACATATATATACGTAACATGCATGTCGTATGGAAGACTCCCCCGTCCCCGTCTAATGAATATGTGGACCCGGCTGACCATCTGTTCCGGATCTCTCTACAGCTGTCTATCTCTACAAATCTACAACACGGATAAACCGTTAGCTAACAATCCAAATATAAGCAGAATAGGGATAGCACAAACACAAATAAGGTAACATAAACACCCATCATACTGGCACACAATTTGGTGATTCACTTTAATCTATTTTAAAATTGTGGCACGAGAATCTTAAGAGTTCTCGCCTCCGTTCCTTATCCAACCAGTGTAGGTCCAGCTTACCTCCGCCGGTAGCATCACTACAAACCAAGTGTGGACTAGTCCCTAAAGAAACCCCCAGCGCCCTCAAGCTAACTAAGCAGAATGCCACTGCCCGTTACTCTTAGGCCAAGTATAGGTCGGTAGATAATTATTACTAAAATATAACTATAAACATATCATTCACACACCACTACCATTATCCACACTCATATCTAGAAGTCAGCTAAGTAAGCCCAAAGGACTTACCTAAATTCAAACATAATCCCGTTATCTCGACTTGGTTTGTAACCGCAGGAACTCAACCGCCTATTATAAAAGGCAAGTGGATCAATAATGTGTCCCACTTAATTAGAAGTCTCTGATTTCTAAGATATTTAACTCTATCATCAGATAAATTACCAAAATACCCTTATATGGATAAATGACTATTTTACCCCTGGTTCCGAAAGTTTATAAAATTCCATACAAAGTTCCAAACTATTCTTTGGAACTCAAAACCACACTCAAACTCTCAAAGGAAAGTTTGCTAAAGATTTAGAAGAGTTAACTACATTCTTGACTTTCATAAAAAGTCGTTAAGGTCCGACTTTGGCTTAAGATATGAGAACCGAATAAAAATATAAAAAGTCTAACAAAAATCTCTCTAAGTCTTTTATGCTATGCACTCTATCCAGAGTAGCCAGAATTCCCCAAAAATACATAAAAATCACTTCTACACAAATTCTCAAAGTCGGTTCCAAAACCAGAAATTCAGACTTAGCCAAAAACTGAGTATTTCTTAACTGCTCTGCAATTCCACTTTGGACCTTCATAGATCTAAATCCAACCGTTGGATCAACCCCAAAAACTATGATACACCACACTATGCATGACACTATAATATACTAAAAACTTAATGGTGAATTATGTTTCTAAGGTATCCAAACTTAAGCTCAAACATGACTGCACAACACCAAATAATTCCAGCACTCACCAGTTTCAGCAACGTCCAGAAAACTGTTTAAGGTCCCAACTTCGAAAATTCATAACTCCTAAACCACTTTTCGGATTCATCCCAAATTTTAATATGCTCTACCACAATATGCCAAATATATCATATCCAAAATTCAAGTCCAACAGAGATCAAAAGCCTAATCAAAACTATCTCACAAAACAGTATCCCATGTTGTTCTTCTCAACACTCAGCAGTTTTATAAAAACTGTATGAGGAGTCAACTTTGAAACACCATAACTCTCAAACCGTAACATGGATTCCTCTGAAATTTTAGTATGATATACTATGCAGTACTCACTACAACATATCAGAAAATTAGAAACAAAAGAGAAGTCTAATTTACCCAAATCTGAACCCGAAGCTGACTGTTCGTTACTTCCGAAAATTGGGAAAAACGCATGCATCTTTATTGCTGTCCTACAGAAGTTCTGAGCAGGTTTAGGAGACATAAAAAGGTACTCTTTAGGCATGTAATATGTGGACGGAAGTGCAATGGATCAAGGGGGTATAAGCTTACCCTTTTTCCGAGACTCGAAGGTATGAAAGACGAGACCCCAAAGGTTGTTGCTCCTTGTTGTCAATGGGTACATCTGCTGCAAGGAGAACACAGCTTTGCGTCCAGGCCAAGGCACCCCCGCTGTCTAGATTCACGGCCACCCCCGCGGCTAGGGCTAGGCACTTTTGCGGCCCTACGTTGTGCTTGAAGTCGCGCGACAGTGTTGCTAGAGTCTCCGGCTGGCTGCGTGGCTGTCTGTGAGCCCAGGCGTGCAGAAGAGATCCGGATGCTTTGCTGTTGCAAGCCTAGACGTGCGGAAGAGATCCGGGTGCTTTGTTGTTGCGAGATCCGGTTGCTTTACTGTTTGCTTGAAGAAGATCCAACGTTGCTGCTTGGGTAGAAGAGATCCGGCGCTGCTGCTGTGTGATGGGCTGCTGTGCGCTGAGGAGAGACGTGAAGAGAGAAGCGGCGCTTAGGGCAAGGAGACTCAGAAGAGGAGATGGGGATAGAAGACGTAGCGGCCCAGCGGATTACTCGAAAACGGGCCCGGATGGTAAGGTTCAAGGCTGAAATTGGGCTTGTCAAACTCATGTCATGACTTTGTCAAAAGTTGTCACGACTTCGTCTTGGTTTCGTCACGACCTCGTCAAAATTCGTCTTGGCCTTGTCAAAAGACCTAGATATATATAACTAGGGTTTGGTGTATTTTTCATCATTTTATGTGGTGACCAACTTACATAAAATGATAAAATTAAATCTAGACATAAGATTAGGTATCTTAAAGAGGTCAAGGGTCCCTAAAACTCGATTTGTCTTGGAATTAATCGGAAATAAATTTTCCGGTTATTACAACATGTACCTCTCCAAGTGACCTTTATCAACCATAGAGGTATTCTCCTTAATGAGATACTTGTAATAGCAACTAGGTATGCACACATGGTCAAACTTAATAAAGAACTCTCAAACAAGTTAAATTTATCTCTAGAGTCGTCGAACACACAATGCTTAATAAACTCACCCAAATCAACATGTGCAATGCATCTATACTTAATATGCTCAATTCCTATCACAATATAGTCAAAGATAGTGACTAACATAAACTTTCTCAAAATGGCAAAGGTCAACATATTATCACTAAGGAAGATATAATGCAACAAATCTCTAAACCTCCTAGTTAAGAAACTGAAATTATAATCTTACTTAGGAAAGTTTAGACATGCTACTCTTAAATTCTCACCCATTAGACTAAAGAATTTACCTCCCTTTAATTTGGATACTCTTCGATCCAAACATCTAGCAATAACGTCAATAGGTGGAGGCTCCTTAGATAACTCTTCCGTACAATAAAAAATGAACCTTGAAGGGTTGGGCGAGATTCTGGTATCTTGGGGAAAAATAATCTTCGAGAATTGACAATCTTGGGTGTTAATCTCGGGCGAGATTTCCCACTACAGTGAGATTTTGCTACACTATGTTGGGGTTCTCCTCTAGTCATGGTAGTACTTTTGTTACCATAATCATCCGGCATCTCTAATACATAGACTTTATGATGCGAGGTTAATCCGCAGTTCCCGATCTAAATTGAAAGTCCTTAACAGAAGCAAATCTTGGTCAGTTCTTACGAAATCTCGGGCGAGAACTTGGGAAGAACATGGCGAGATTTCTGGAAACTCAAAAAATGGATTAGTGGATGATATGTAAGGATAAGAAGATGAGTATGGAATGATAAATGATAAGTATATGAAGATATGAACTAAGATATTCTCGCAAAGAACCTTGACCAATGATGTGTCAAAATCCCTTAACGAAGAGCTTACCTTAACCCCCACTTCTTTAACCTTACACAAGTCTTCTAAGTAAGACAAGCACAAGGACGAACTAGAATTGACCTAGAGCATCAACCTTCAAAAAAAGATTAACACACACAAGCACAATCTCGCAAGGACTTCACAACAATTCATTCAAAGGCTCTCTTTTTTATTGAATAAGAATGAATAAAATACAAACTTCATAAGTGAAGCTGCAAATCTCACAAATATGTGAAAATATATCAAATTGTATCTATCTGACAATCTCCCCCTCTAAGGTTATTATAAGGGAGATCAATCTATGATAACTAAGAAATATATATTTTTAAAAATAATCTAGGAAAGATATCTTTAAAAGATATAAAAATAATAATCTCAAAAATAGGATCAAAACTAACAACTACCTTAAGAATGTTTGAGAGCTTAAGGTAACAAAATATAAAAGATATAGTTGCCAAAGATAGAAGATCATGGCCGGATCTTCAAGCGCGTGTCAGGAAGGAAATCTCGGGTGGAAATCTTGGCCGAGTTTCCTGGAGGTGGACCGAGATTTATTCTCTGACACTCTTTCTTCGTTCTAGCCTTCTTCTATGCTTGATGAATCTTCTTGGTCGTGGCTTGGCTCTTCCATAACAGTCGGTAATGTCACTCAAGGTTTCCTAAGAGTGAGTAAGGTCTCCTTGAGTGTACATGTTGTGAGTAAGCTCCTAACTTCATCTTGAATAGCCTTTGCTCTTGACCTTTTGATGGCTCCTTCCATGATAAAATCCGAAGAAGGTGTAGCTGACTTGTCCTTCAATGCTTTAGTCTTTGATCTAGTAATTGGTCATTGATTTAGTGTTGGAGATGGCCCCACATCACTTTATGTCTTCCCTTCTTGGTGTTTTCAACTTGCACTACTACAATAAACTCGCCCGCTTCCTTTTGATCAATGGTGCAAGATTAACAATGGTTGAGGGAACAAAGCATCAACAAAGTCATAGTAATTCAAGGATAGACATGAGTGAAATATCCTAAGGTTAGCAAACTCCATAGATGATGGTACTATAACCTCATCCTTAATGCATCTCCTAGAAGGATCTAACAATGCCACAAATTGAGCTCACACCACACAATTCTCTTCCAATTTGATTCTAAGGGTTTTGGAATGCTATATGTCTTCCATTAAAGGCCAAGCAATAGGTATCTCCCTAGGTAAAGGTTTGAGAGAACAACCTAAAGAACAACCTAAGGATGAATGCACTAACGTAGAGGTAATACTGCAATCAAGAGGCTTAGAACACTCTAATTTATTCTTAGTCACATATATCTCAAGATCATTCATAACATGCTCATGCACATTGTAATCACTAATATCATATAATTCACATTCATGGGCATACAACTCATTACCATCTACTTCATGCTCATCACAATCAATCTCATCTACTAATTCAGATTCTTATGTAATCGATTCAATAAGAATATGAGTAGAAGGTTTAGGATCACTTATATTTGAAGTTTTGAGAACCTCAGCTGAGGGTCCCCTCTTCCGTGACTGGATGCCTCGTGGTGCTCGTTCTTGAGGAATTTCGGCATTGAATCTCGGATGACAAGGAGAGAGATATTGGGACCGAGATTCTAGTAGATCCGAATTTTTAACCTTCTTTTTCCCAATTCCATCATGCTTTTGATGAGACCTAAATGACTCATATTCTCGGCTTCTTCTGGAACGTGGATCATGTCTACGATAATCTCTCCAAATGCCTTCGTCATACTCTTCCCGAATTCCTGAAAAATTATCAACAAATTCCGTAATGTTAGGTGTATTTTAAGGAAAAATCGAATATGTCATACCTTGCTTATGACGGGGTCTTGGAGGTGCTTCCGGGGTTGGGGTTCTAGGTGAGACACGTGACCAACACCAAATTCCATATGTTGATCTCAGTTGAAATCTCAGCTAGTGACGGGCGAGATTCTGGGGACGAGATTCATAATGTCTCTAGTTTCTTAGATGGATGTTACGTCAAAAATAGCCTCTACGCATGCCTTCATCACCTTTCTTGGATGGATGTTACGTCCACCATCCTCGTACATAAATATCGGCTGAGAAACAGCATGATTGAATCTTGACTGGGGTCAATATCGGTTTAAATTGTAAGAGCCTTAGTCTTGGAGGTGTTGAACTGTGTAGAGTTAGCCTGAACCACCCCTGTGGCCAGGCTAGGCGCCCCTGGCCATCCTTGACCTGCCCTTGTGGCCACCTGATCTGCCCATGCGGTTTAGGGTATGTTGCAGCCGTCTTTGTTGATTCGTGCCCTTGAATTTGACCCTTCCTTCCTTTATAAGTTTTCTCCTCCTTCAGATGAGGGTGTCTTCTCTCTCTCCAACTCCATCTTATATCCTATGCTCTTCTCTTCTCCTTCTTCTTCCAATGAATCTCCTTCTTATTTTCCTTCTTGTTTGGTTGTGGGTTTTGATGCTTGGATGATGAGGATGATGATGAGATGATGTTGTTGTGCTTGTGTTGAGCTAGCCTTGAGGTTGTGGGTTGTTCTCTTTCTTTGCTAGGGTTACAGATGTGGTAAGCTATCTTCTTTCTTCCTTCTCTCTTTCTTTCTTCTTTTCCTCTTCCTTCTTCCTCTAGCTTAGGATTTCACAAGTTGAATCTTGTGTTGGATCTTCCTAGGAGAATGTTGATGTCTATATGTATGTATATGTATGTGCTTGGTTGCTAGACATTGAAGAAGTGAAGAAAGGCAAGTGAAAGATCGAAGAGAAGTCGAAGATGAGGCAACTGTTGTCCAGCCTCCCTTGCGCCTGGTGTGCCACCGCCCTTGCGTGTGGTGCTGCCGCCCCTACGCCTCTCTACATTACATTCTTGTGTTGTTCTTGTAACACAAGTGTGTCTTGTTTTCGGGCATGCCTAAGGATGGAATTGTCCCTTCCTTTCCTAGTGTGAGTGTGTAGTGTAATGTTAGGTATAGATGAGAGTGTGATGTTGATGTTATGATCATGTTATGCCTTGTATGGATTTGAGGATTAGTAGGTTGTGAGGGTTAGGTTGATATGATCCTTATGGATCTCTTTGGGTCTAGGTGTGACCCCTTTGATGAATAGGAGACTGATATCCTTTATGCCTTGTTTTTAGGCAGTGTCCCTCTAAGGTGTGGAGGTTGATCGTGGTTGAGGTTGTACGAGGTTGAGGTAAGTTCGTAGGACTTACTTAGCTACCATCCTTATATTGGGTATTGCATGAGTGGTGTGTGCATTATATGCTTGATATGATAGCATGTGATGTGGATTATTACCGACCTATGTTTTATTGATAGCCCCATTGTGTGGCAGTAATAGCCTTTCCCTCCATCTTGTAAGGGGTTGGGAGGTTCTCTAACGTCAGGCCGCCTAGTATACAAGAAGGGCGCAATCCACTCCCATAGGGTACACGGGTTGTGTGACCGACACTACTTCCATATGGATAGCAGGCCTAGAGGCGAGGATAATATTGTCCTCGTGTCACATAGTTTCATATACCTATATATATATATATATATATATATATATATATATATATATATATATATATATATATATATACGATTGAGTGAATGACTACTTACATAAAGATAATAAAAACAGGTAAATGGGTGACAGGCCTAGGACTCTCGTACATTAGGTGGTTATGGTTTTGGGGATGTTTATGTTCCTCCTGCGTGAGGATGATGTTTTGTATATCTCCTGTGTGAGGATTGTGTTCTATACTCCGCTATGATCTTGTATACCTTTTGATGTACAGTTTTATATAGTTTTATGTATTTGTTTTATATCAGTCAATGTTATGCTGTAAGGTCTAGTGAACTTGTTGTCAGGCTAGGGTCAGGATCCACTGTGAGATCCTAGCCCAATGTGGCATCCCGAGTCCCGTGGATTTGGGGTGTTATAGAGTTGGTATTAGAGCCTTAGGTTGACAACAATGGAACTTGCTACCTGCAATGAGGTCAGATGGATAAAATAAACAGAACTCGAAAGTGGTCTGACGTTTTTAAAGGATTTTTGGTTTTAAAAGTTGTTGTTTTGGGATAGAATGTACGAGAAGTCGTCACCTCTGTCGTGGATATCAGTAGTATAGATATGTATATATATGTACTATGGATTATGTGAATATGTATTATACATATAAATATATATATATATATATATATATACAAATGGCATATATATAGCCTTATAGGATTAGGTGTGTATACCATGCAGATGGCTCAAACTAGATTGACATTTGTGGTGGGACGAGGTAGGGATACACCACCTCTCCCTCCAGTAGTGATAGGTCAGGAACAGGTTTCCACTGTCGATCTGTCTGCAGCAGAGATTGGACTAGAGGAGACAGACTATGTCATGATTAGTAAATCCGAGTTTCGAGAATATATATATATATATATATATATATATATATATATATATATATGCCTACGGGAGGAAGCTGCAAGAGAAGGTAGACCTATCTTGGGTTTACCAACATCAGTGGGACCTACTGAAGCTTCCGGATCAAAGAAGAAACCATGGACTTCTGGTGGGATGAGATCTTGTTTCAACTGTGGAGATCCTGGACACCTACAACCGGAACGTAAGAGATCTTTAGTGACGTGCTTTACCTGTGGTAATTTAGGACATCAAGCGATTTTCTGTTGACAAAATAAGATGCCGCATCAGCAAGTTTCTTCCCCTACTAAGGTTACTAAAGGCGAACGAAGAAGATCGAGCTACCCTTTAGCCACACAGGTTGCGAAGAGGGGACGACCGTGTTTCAACTGTGGTGATCCAGGCCATTTGCGCTTTGAGTGTTCCTTGGCACCGATAGCTTGCTTTACATTTGGTGAACTAGGCCATTTGGCTCCCTTTTGTCAACAAGGTGGTGTTCCTTCTCAACAAGGCTCTCCTCTTCCCGGTGCAGAAGGGGTAGAGGCAGAGACTATGGCGATGACTTCAGTGGTACATGAGAAGCATAGGCCTGAGTTTTGAGTGATGATATGCAGTGGAGCTGTTGTCGTTAGCCATTACAGGTACCATCCTCGTTAATGGTTTACCTAGTGGAATTTTGTTTGGTATGGGTGCTACGCACTCTTTTGCTTTCTGATGTATGTGTTAATAGATTGACCTTAGATACAGTAGGGAGTAGACCTTCCTTGGTAGGGTTACCTGATGATAGTAGGGTCAGAAGTACCCGTGAGAGACGTGATTGTCCCATTTATTTTGGGACTTGTGTCTTACTTGTCACCTCCTTAATCATGTCACTGGTGCATCAAGAAGTCATTTTAGGTATGGATTGGATGTGTAGACACCGTGCGGTATTAGATGTAGGTAGGAGGACTGTGATAGTCTCTACCAAGATAGGTCAGATAGAGGCCTTCCAAGGTTGGAACCTTAGAAAGATAAGGTTTGTCATTTGTGTTGTACGAGCAGCGAGATTGATAGCTCAGGGATGTGATGTCTTTTGATGTTATACCATGAAGGATGGACAGAGTCCAACATTGGAGGATATTCCAGTGATTTGTGAATTTACAGACGTGTTAGTTGAGCCGTCTAGTTAGCCGCCTCAAAAGAGGGTGGACTTTAGCATCGAGTTGGAGCCTGGTACGAGACCGATTCGTAGGCCCATATTTTATGGCGCCTATTGAGATGTTAGAACTGAAGAAGAACCTCGAGGAGTTGGTTGAGAAGGGCTTCATTCACCCTAGCGTATCCCTGTGGGGAGCACATGTCCTCTTCGTGTGAAAGAAGGACGGATCGTTGAGATTGTGCATTAATTACAGAGAGCTGAACAAGGTGACCATCAAGAACAAGTATCCATTGCCTCGTATTGATGATCTACGTGATCAGCTTCAAGGAGTGACAGTGTCCTCCCGGATCGAGTTACGTTCAGGATATCACCAATTAAGGGTGAGGAAGCAGGATGTGCACAGGAGGACATTTCGGACCCGTTATGAACACTACAAGTTTGTAGTGATGCCATTTGGGCTTACGAATGCCCCAGTGGTTTTCATGGAGTTAATGAACAGTATCTTTATCGACTTCCTTGATTAGTTTGTGGTGGTCTTCATTGATGGCATCCTGGTGTACTCTCATAGCAGAGAGGAGCATGTCAGTCATCTGAGGACGGTTTTACAGATTCTGAAGGATAGAGAGTTGTATGTCAAGCTCTCTAAGTGTGAGTTATGGATGCCCGAGGTATCATTCTTGGGTCATACTGTCTCCGCCGATGGGATCATGGTTGATCCGGAGAAGATCGAGTTTGTTGCAGCATGAACGACACCGACGTACGTCAAGGAAGTATGTAGCTTTCTTGGCCTAACCGGCTATTATCGACGCTTATGAAGGGATTTTTCGGTAATTGCTTGTCCACTTGTGAGTCGGCTGAGGAAGATTACCAAATTTGTGTGGTTGTGCAGTGTATCCAGAGTTTTGAGGAGTTGAAGAGGCGTTTGACTTCTGCTCCTACCTTGGCATAGCTAGAGGGTTCTGATGATTTTGTGGGTTACAGTGATGCATCCAAGCTTGGCTTGGGATGGATGTTGATGCAGAGGGGCAGAGTGATTGCATATGCATCTAGATAATTGAAGACGTATGAGGAGAACTACCCGACTCATGACCTGGAATTGGTAGTGGTAGTTCATGCTTTGAAGATCTGGACACATTACTTGTATGGTGCTACACGTTAGATCTTCACAGACCATAAGAGTCTTGAATAACCGCCAGCATTGATGGCTCGAGTTGATCAATGGTTTTGACCTTGAGATACTATATCATCCAGGGAAGAAGAACATTGTCGTTGACGCCTTGAGAAGGAACATGCCTCGAGAGAAGGCAATGGCAACACAGACAATTCAGCCTCAACTGCAGAGGGACCTAGCTTGGCTAGAATTGGACATCCAGTTTCCTGATAAGGATGCCTAGTTGCACGCTTTAGAGGTTCTACCTGATCTGTTGGATAAGATCCAACAGAAGTAGGGGACCTGCCTGACCTTGGTGAGGATTAGAGAAAGGATGTCCCGTGGTGAGGCACCACAGTTCTCCATAGGATCAGATGGAGTGATGAGACGCCGCGACCGCGTCTGCGTACCTGCTGATGAAGAGCTGAGATAGAGGATTTTACAAGAGGCTCATTGAACACCTTACTCAATACATCCTGGTACGAGTAAGATGTACCACGAGGTGAGATGATCATATTGGTGGGGAGGGTTGAAGCCCGATGTAGCCAGATTTGTGGCACAATAAGCAACCTGTCAGCAGGTCAAGATAGAGCTTTGCAGACCTGGTGCTGAGCTCCATCCACTACTAGTGCCGCAATGGAGGTGGAAGGACGTCTTCATGGACCTTGTGACCGGTTTGAGGTCCCGTAGGAGTTTTGATGCTATATGGGTTGTTGTTAATAGACTGACGAAGACTACACGTTTCATTCCTATCAAAGAGGCATGGTCAGTGAGCAGTTAGTTGAGGAGTACACTAGGCAGATAGTGAGACTCCATGGTGTACCGAGGACGATTGTCTCAGATCGAGATGGACGATTTACCTCGAGGTTTTGCAGTAAATTCAGACTGCTTTGGGGACAAGTCTATACTTCACGATTGCGTTTCACCCCCAGACAGATGGTCAGTCAGAGAGGACCATCCAGACCCTTGAGGATATGTTGCAAGCTTGTGTGTTGGATTAGGAACAGGGATGGTCAAATTACCTCTCATTGGTTGAGTTCTCATACAACAACAGCTGACATGCATCTATTGGGATGACCCATATCGGACACTGTATGGGCGCTGATGTCGTACCCCATTATGCTGGGATGAGCCTAGCAGTAATAGTGGCATAGCGCCGGAGCAGATTCAGGATCATATGACTCGAGTAGTGTTGATCAAAGAGAGGATGTTAGCTGCACAGAATCGCCAAAAGTCATATGAAGACAGGAGACGTCAACCTCTAGAGTTCAGAGTAGGAGCTCATGTCTGGTTGGGAGTATCTCCGACGCGAGGCGTTAGACGTTTTGGCATAAAGGGAAAGTTGAGTCCCTGATATGTCGGTCCTTTTAGGATACTAGACAGAGTCGGGAGGGCAGCATACAAATTAGTTTTGCCTCCAAGGTTAGAGGTGTTCATCCTGTGTTTAATGTGTCTTCGCTGAGGGACTATATACCAGATTCGAGAAACATAGTCAGTTATAATAATTTGGTGATTGAGCCAGACCACATCTTTGTTGAGCATCCGATTGCAGTCCTAGAGCGAGGTATGAGATGCCTACGTTCGAAGGATATTCCCATGTTGAGGATACAGTGGTCGAGATGAGGACCTGAGGAGGTTACATGAGAGACTGAGGATAGTATCCAGAGGGACTATCCACAGTTTTATGTTAAGACAGATGCACTTGTAGGATCACCAAGTAGATCTTAGTGTTATATTGGTGTTGTAACACCCCGAATTCTCAAAACTCGGGACATTATTGGTTAGAACCTCACAGTGGGTTCCGACCTCAGTTTGACAACAATACTAATAGGATCTTGCAACAAGACACAAATAAAGAAAACCGAAATTCATAAAAATAGTATTTTTAAGGTAATGAATGCAACACTGTCTAGCAGCCTAAAGTACTTATACAAAGAAACGAACAACTGTCTTAACCAAAAGAAAGAAAGGACAAACACAACCCCCAACCCCCACTCTAAGGAGTACGGAGACCCGGCTGACCACTACTTCCGGATCACTCAGCTGCTGGTCTAATCTGCGGTAAATCTAAAAACACAACAAGAGGAACCGTTAGCTAGTTATCTAAATATTAGCAGAATAGTAGCAGCACACACACACATAAAAATATAAACATCCATCATGCTTTCAAACAAGTCCGTTTTATTATCTTGAGTTAAGTTCTCTTTCACACTAATGATACTTATTTTGTGACACGAGGGATTCCCAAACCTCGCATCCGCCCCCGTGTAACCATCAGGAATGGATCCGATGCATCTCACCTTGTACCTGCCTGGTCTGGGTATAGAGAACCTCCCAGTCTCCTGTCAGAGCTGGGCAGTGATGTCGCGGCCCGTTATACATACACTTGGGCCTTAAACATAATAATAACAATCGTCCTAGCAAATTATTATTATTAAAACACGCACATAGCACACACAACCACTATCACTCAACTAATATCCAAAAACTGGCTAAGTAAGTCGCAAGGACTTACCTGAGTCAAAATACTCTCTAACACGTCTCAAACAGTCCGTACTCGTGGTAACTCAAACGCCTGTCAAATAAGGCATGTGTATCAAAATCACATCTCGATGTCCAACCTCATGCGAAGGAATTACGGAAAAAGCTCTCTTATGGTAAAAGACCATTTTACCCTTGGTACCGAAAGTTCTCAAAGTTTACTCTTGAGTCCTACTAAATTCTTTTAGGATTTGTTTTCTATGATTAGTCTCTCTCTCTGATAGTTTTCGTATAATTTATAAGTTATAGCTCGGACCACTTTACTCTTACCTAGGTATATATATATATATAGATATACATATATATATATAGGCATGTACCTACTCTCACTTCCCTTAACTCGCATACTTCTGTAACTACTCGGTAGTTATATATATGTCTACATAATTCCGTAGTTCCAAACTCGTGCTTATATACATAACCCATATATTTTTATACACTATTTTTATCCTTATAAGTATATGCTTATATATAAATTACGTACCTATATATATAAGTATATATACACTACGGTACCTCACTCAAATGTCTAATATATATATATATATATATATATATATATATATGTATATATATATATCCGTATACGAATTCTCTCATTCCTTAACACCGTCACTGTATATATAAACATACACTAACGTATATACATATACATAGATACAGCTCTTTCTACAGGTATACTTAAACAGCTCTTTCAACAGGTATACTACAGTACAGAACGAAGAGAACAGAAGGAGAGGGACTACTGGCTCACCTACTGCAGTACCGGGGTCTTCGTCGGCCGGATCGTCCTCACCGGTTGCAAGGAGTCGGAGGCTGGGCTGGCTCGTCGTTCTGCTGGAGTGGCTCACACCTATTCGTTCAGCCCAGTTTAGTGCAGTCGCAGTTCGGAAGGAGTAGAGAGGAAGAGGAGGGATCGGCCAGGAACCCGCTTACCTAGGTGGCGTCGCCGGCGAACAGGAGATGCGGACGGGGAGCAGTGGTGGTCCGGTTGCAGCGCCACTACAGGCCGACGCGAAACAGCGGGGTCAGCAGTGCGGGAACGAGAGCGGGGTCAGCAAGTGCGGGAACGAGAGGAAAAAAAGCGAGGGCAAGGAGGCAAGGCTTACCGGAACTATTGCAGCGGTCGGCGGCGCAGGCTCGGTGGCAGCGGTTGCAGGAAGGTCCGGTGGCAGCGTGTTGTTGCTGGTGTTCGATCGCTTTGCGAGAAGGAAGCAGCAGGAGCGACAATCAGTAGGTTAGAAAGATAATTAGGTAGGATTAGGTTAAGAGGGAATTAGGGTTAGGATTTGATTATGAGATGGGCTGATAATTGGGCCTCGTAGTGGCCCACATCCGGCCTGCTTTCTTCTTAGAACGGAATAGGAACTCGTTACTCGTCCGGATTATGGTTAGGTACGGGAAGTTATATAATACGGAATTAAATTCCGTATTATCTAAGTTATTATTATTTTTATTTTAGGTGCGTACTTTATTTCCGATTACAAGGTTTCGTCATTTTATGTGAACTAATGTCACATAAAATGATAGAAATAACACTCGTTTTATTTTACTTTTAATTTATGTACTTATTTATTTAAGATTGCCGTTTCGGAAATCGGTTACATTCAGGTTTAACGGAGTTTAAAAATTCCGGTTATTACAGTGAGTGTTGTGATTATGTGCTTATGTGCTTATATGCTTTGATGTGTTTATTTTCGTGCTAGCTATGATGTGATATATGATCTTATTAGATCTTGTTGTGCCATGATTATAGTTAGTGATGGTTCTTCCTCCATGGTATCAGAGTATGATTAGGATTTAGCTGGAGATGGTTCTTTTCTCCATGCTACCTTGATGGACATAGTCTCGTTGGAGATGTTTTTCCTCCATGCTTTGTATATGCGTATGATCTGGCTAGAGATGTGTTCCCTCTATGCCCTGTGATGTGAGTATGGCAAGAGATGTGATTTCTCTATGCCTTTGGGATAGCGTTATGATCATGTTCTCTAGAGTAAATGATTTCTCCATGTTTGTGTTTGAGGTTATATATTGTTATGGTTGTGACCTTTTGAACGGAGATGTGATACCTCCAATAGAGAGAGTTTTACCTAGGCATATGGGTCCGAGAGGATTTGAGATTTTGCAAGTTTCGGGACGAAACTTGTTTTTTTGGGGGTGAGATGTAAGAGTCTTAGTCTTGGAGGTGCTGAATTGTGCTGAGTTGGCCTGAACCGCCCCTGCGGCCAGGCTAGGTGCCCCTACACCATCCTTGATCCACCCCTACGGCCACCTGATCCGCCCTTGCGGTTTAGGGTGTGTTGCAGCCGTCTTCGTTGACTCGTGCCCTTGCTTTTGACCCATCCTTCCTTTATAAGTTTCCTCCTCCTTAAGATGAGGGTTTCTTCTCTCTCTTCAGCTCCATCTTATCTCCTACACTCTTCTCTTCTCCTTCTTCTTCCATTGAATCTTCTTCTTATTTTCTTCCTGGTTTGGTTGTGGGTTTTAATGCTTGGATGATGAGGATGATGATGAGATGATGTTGGTTGTGCTTGTGGTTAGCTAGTCTTGAGGTTGTGGGTTGTTCTCTTTCTTTGCTAGGGTTACAGTTGTGGTAAGCCATCTTCTTCCTTCCTTCTCTCTTTCCTTCTTCTTTTCCTCTTCCTTCTTCCTCTAGCTTAGGATTTCACAAGTTGAATCTTGTGTTGGATCTTCCTAGGCAAATGTTGATGTTTATATGTATGTATATGTATGTGCTTGGCTGTTGGACGTTGAAGAAGTGAAGAAAGGCAAGTGAAGGATCGAAGAGAAGTCGAAGATGAGGCCATTGCTATCCAACCGCCCCTGCGTGTGGTGTTGCCGCCCTTGCACCTCTCGGCATTCCAACCTTGTGTTGTTCTTGTAACACAGGTGTCTCTTGTTTCCAGGCTTGCCTAAGGATGGCATTGTCCCTTCCTGTCCTAGTGAGAGTGTGTAGTATCATGCTAGGTATAGATGAGAGTGGGATGTTGATGTTATGATCATGTTATGTCTTGTATGGCTTTGAGGATTAGTAGGTTGTGAGGCTTAGGTTGATATGATCCTTATGGATCCCTTTGGGTCTAGGTGTGACCCCTTTGATGAATACGAGATTGATATCCTTCTATGCCTTGTTGTTAGGCAGTGTCCTTAGGTTTGGAGGTTGATCGTGGTTGAGGTTGTACGAGGTTGAGGTAAGTCCGTAGGACTTGCTTAGCTACCATCCTTATATTGGGTGTTTGCATGAGTAGTGTATGCGTTATATGCCTGATATAATGGCATGCGATGTCGATTATTACTGACCTATGTTTTAGATAGCCTCATTGTGTGGCAGTGATAGCCTTTCCCTCCATCCTGTAAGGGGTTGGAAGGTTCTCTGACATCAGGCCACCTGGTATACAGGAAGGGCACAATCCACTCCCATAGGGTACACGAGTGGTGTGACTGACACTACTTCTAGTGGATAGTAGGCCCAGAGGCGAGGATGATACGGTCCTCGTGTCATATAGTTTATATACCTATATATATACGATTTGAGTGAATGACTACTTACATAAAGATATAAAAATGGATAAATGGGTGATAGATGATTATGTGTTTATCTTTCATGACTTGTGCTTGTGCTTATTCATTACCTTATATATATATGGTTAGTTAACGGTTTCATACCGTGTTTAGATGCTTTGTAGGATAGGCGAGTTGTAGAGTGATCCGGCAGGGTGACAGGACGAGGACTCTCGTACATTAGGTGGTTATGGTTTTGGGGATGTTTATGTACCTCCTGCGTGAGGATGATGTTTTGTATACCTCTTGTGTGAGGATTGTGTTTTATACTCTTTTGATGTACAGTTTTATACAGTTTTATGTATTTGTTTTATATATGTCAGTGTCATGTTGTAAGGTCCAATGAACTTGTTGTCAGGCTAGGGTCAGGATCCACTGTGAGATCCTAGCCCACTGTGACATCCCGAGTCCCGTGGATTTGGGGTGTTACATAAATCTTGGGCAAGATTTCTCATTAGGGGCCGAGATTGTCTGCTGAGGCGAGATCCCAGTTTGCCAATTTTTTCATTCATATCTGTAAAAGACTTCAGGAGTTGTGTCATCATGGTCATGGCTTCGTTGTTGTCTATCCAAGCTCCTTGTGATCTTTTAGAACCGTTAGTCCTCGACATCTTGCACAATCACGCAAATTAACAACAAACTCAGGAAGTTAGGGAAAACGAAAGAACCTTACTTGTTTTCCCTCACACTCACGCTTTGTTGTGATATTGCATGCTAATTTGATATGATTGTCTTGGATGGATTAATACTCCTTTAAAAATCGATGACTAGCTTCAACTAGAAACTCCTTGGATGAATCAAGTAGTTGGCATGTCTTGGAGGAAGTTTCTTAAGTTTAAATATAGTCAAGGTAATCATGTTGGATTTCTGTTCACAAAATTGACACAAGGTAGAAAGAATATTGCAAGCATATTCAACTAGTATGATAGATAGTATATATACTTACTAACACACCCAAGGAAATGACACAATGTGTTTAGAGTAGAAAGAGGCAAGAAATAGACTCACAAGAGACTAAGAAGAGAGTTTTACTTACCTTGCACTTGAGCAATTAGAGAGATATCTGGTTAGGTTTAAATCTCGTTCAAAATTCCAAAATCTCGGGCGAGACTTCTCTCTAGGGGCCGAGATTTATCAAAAGGCAAGGTTTGTGTGATGGAAATTGGTTGGGGATTGAAGTAAGCTTTTTCTTTGATGCCTTCTTTATATTTAAACACTTGGATCGCACTAACTCTCACTAGAATGGCTTCACCAAAAATTTGGTTATAATTGATGATATAAAATATAGGTGAAGTAATGAGAGGATTTTTGGTGTGGTATGAATATATATCCAAGGTTAGGGATGAATATACAGTTGCTGGAGAGAGAGGGTATGGTCAAAATATGAGGAGATATTTGGTTGGGATTTGAAAGATATGATAAGATCTCACCTACTAGATAAGATCTTAACAAAATCAACTAAAAATTTTAGATCTCCTTCCTCCTAGATATGACATCTTGATATGATAGATTTGAGAAGATATGTCTAAATATATTGCTAGATCTGATTGGATTTGGAGAGAAAATAGCATTATTTCCGTTAACACAAAATCTCGGCCAAATCTTCCAAAGTCTCGGGCGATATTTTGCTTCTTCAGCGGAACCTCGGCGCTAGGTTTTCTGATGAGGTTTCACTTTGGGTTTGGATGGCTTGTGGTTGGATATGGTTGTTCTCTCTTCTCCAATAGACACAAGACAAATCACGTTAAGCTCAAAGAATGTCAAAAAAAACGAAAACGATAAAAAATTTATTTTTTATATGACTCAAAGAAGACTTAAAATAAAAATACACAAATCGTTATGTATGGTTGAGTTGAACTTCGATCGCTTAGCTTTGATAGCACTTTGATGCGGGGTTGATGCCACAGTTTCTCGATCTAGACTGTAGTCCACGAAATTGACGATAGAAGGAATCTCGGTGGCAAATCTCGGGCGAGATTTGGTAATGGTAGGGCCGAGATTCTTGAAAACTCAAAAAACGAGAGCCTGGTTAATATGGATGATAATGGTAAGATAAAAAAGATGGTTAAAGAACATAAATTGATGGAATTAAAAGAAGATAGAACCAAGATATAAACTTGCAAAGAACCTTGATCAATTGGATCAAACCCTCAACAAAGAGTTACATTAACCCTTCCTTCTTCAACCTTACACAAATCTTCTAAATAAGACAAGAACAATGAGAGACTAGTTTGACTAGTAGTACCAATTTTTAAGAAGATTAACACACACAAGAACAACCTAGGAAGGACTCACTACGATTCATTCAAAGGCTCTCTTTTTTATTGAATAGGAATGAATAAAAAGCACATTTCGTAAATGAAGCAACAACTATCTCACAATGTATATGGAAATCAATAATCAAAATCAACTAACTAATAATCTCAACCTTCCTAGGGTATTTATAGGCAAGATTCTCCTAAATGATATTGATAAAAAAAAAAAAAGGCGTTTTTGGTGAAATGAGCCCTTTTTGCTATATCACTTACTATTTTGGACCCCACCCATTCCATCTTTGTAAAATAGGCCCAAAAAGTAATCATTTCCACTTTTAAAGTATGTAAGTGTACTGCAAGAAAGTGTATTGCAAGGTCTGAATGCAGTCGTCCGATGTGACTGCATGAAATGATGGCAGTTTCCACTTTTAAATTATGTAAGTGTAATGCAAGAAAACAATCATTTCCACTTTTAAATTATGTAAGATGGAATATATAGACACCATACTCAAAATTCATAAATCAAAAGCACTATTACCAATTCATACCCAAAAACTCCGAAATAACAAACTCAAATTTACTGTAAAGCACATAATAACATACCCAAAATTACTGAAAACTACTATCATCGATTCAACATACATGCTTGATAAGTTTGAAGATATAACTACCATACTCAAACTTCATAGATCAAAAGCGCTGTTATCATACCCAAAACTCTGAATCACATATTCAACTTTGTTGTAACACACAAAAATACTGACCATACACAAAAATACTGACCATCAACATTGTTACGAATTTATCCTCTTCATCATACATGCTTGAGTTTTGAATAGAATTCAGAAAACTAGATTAAAACTAACTAACTCACTAATATACTCAAAAATTTTGAATAGAGCTCAGAAAAGTTACGAATTTATCCTCTTCATCATATGTTGGGTTTGATTCTCCGTTGAAAGCTGCATCAATATACTTAGCTTCAACTTCGGCTTCAACAACAACTTTTGAGTTTTCCATTGGGTAAGAAATTGATGATGTTTCAACTGGAGTTGTAGACGAAGAAATCAGAAATGGAGGATATTTGTCTTTGAGAGGAGCACAAAATAGAGAATATGGATATCGGTTTGAAAGAAGATGTTTTTTGAGTAAGAATTATTTTGAAACGTCCGCCCAAATTCTTCTACTTTTACAATTCATCTGATTGAGTAAGATGTGACTCCTTTGTAACAAGTTGCAACAGTCCTCTGCAACAAAAACAAATTTCCCCTTTTTTTTGTAAAAATGAGTGGTGGAAACCATGGGGCCAAAACACAAAGATGAAGCATTTAGGGGGCCAAAATCGCCAAATCTTTCTAAAAAAATATACTACAAAATATATAGAAGATAAAAAAAAAACCTTTAGAATGTTTAGAGCTTTATAGGTATAATATAACTAATTATATTCTTATCTAGATTCAATATAAATCTCGACAAGATTGATCATTATCTCGGCTGGAACTTGGTGGGGTCGAGATTTCCATTTGCTCTCCTTGCTTCGTTCATCATCTTCACACATGTATGGCTCCTCCACAATAGATATCAATGTAAGCGAATGAATAGTAGGAGATGTTAAGGATGGTTCCGCATCAAATCCCCTATAACCTCGATAATCTATTTCTACCGAACTCGGCCTTAGTTTGTAACTGAGCAGCTTACAATTTTTAATTGATAATTCTTGTAAATGTTTTAATCAAAAATTATGACAGACTAATGTTTTTTATTTTATTTTTTTTGAAAGCCACACCCAAAATACATTACGTAATCAACACATCGTCATACAGAATAGAAGGTAAATCAAAGGAAACAACAGAAGCATCAAAACTAAACAAGGGATTAAGCGGTCTAATTCTAGCTAAATGATGTGCTGCAAGATTGCCCTTTCTAGCAACAAAAGACCAATGAATCACTGCAAAGCCTACTGCCTTTTGGAGGATAATCCCAGTAAGCATACCAAGCTGACCACGGTCTTGTAAATGCTTACGAAGACTGTTGATGACCACTAAACAATCAGACTCCACAATGAGGTGCGAGATTTTCTGGTTCAACGCATACTCCACAGCCCAAAGGATCGCCTCAGCTTCCGCAATCACCGGTGATGAACCCATCTGGATCGATTTAGCACCAATAAAACAGACATTATTACCTTCATCTCTTGCAATAAAACCAACCCCGCAGGAGCCCATAGTGCTAGATGCATCACAGTTGACTTTAATAAAGCCCGTTGGAGGACGTTTCCATCGCGATTGGGGTCTCCCAGTTACCGGCAGCTCTCAGGTCTTGACAGGTGATGCTGCACGTTGCCATTCCTCAAGAAATGTCATCTGATCTTCCACAACTTTAGGTGCCAGCTTGTCAAAACCCTGAAAGATAAGGAGATTCCGTGCTCGCCAAATTCCGGACGTCATCATTGCCCAGAGTTCCATTGTATCCTTATCCGGGAGTGACAGAACAGATTCCAACACATCCACGAACAGTCTATCATTACGAGCTTGTGATCGAACAACCGGAACCAACTTCCAAACTTGGCGGGCCTTTGAACACGAAAATAGGGCATGTTCGACTGTTTCAACACTACCGCATACAAAACACCAGGGATCCACCACACAATGACGAATTATCAAGTTGCGTTTGCATGGAAGAATACCTTGTGCACATCGCCAGAGAAAATCCTTAACTCTGGATGGTACATTCAGTTGCCATAGTGAACGCCAGAGGGTAGATTGTCCACCAACATTACTAACACTTCCACTGTTATGGACAATTCTTTTCTTCTCCATAATTAGATGATAACATGATCGAACTGTAAATAAACCTCGTCTGTCATAGTACCACAAGAGGTCATCAGCTTGACTCGGATCGACAAGGTGAATGCGTAGAATAACTTCAACATCATCTGCACAAAACATCTGTCGGACCACATCTTCACGCCACTGTTTCGCCCTCCAGTCAATAAGGTCACAGACTCGACTAATACCATCAATTTCCAAGGGCTGCACTACCGGTTTGAATAAGGAAGGACGCGGCATCCAATTATCCTTCGTGATGGAGATTGATGTGCCATTTCCAACTGACCAGAAGAGACCGCCTTTGAGAACTTCCTGGCTCCGCATGATGCTACGCCATGCATAACTAGGATTATACCCCACCGAAGCCTGAAGGAAAGAAGTTGACGGATAGTACCGAGCTTTAAGTAGTTTTGCAAGTAAGGACTCCGGGTACTGTAATAGCCTCCACCCTTGCTTTGCCAATAGGGCAATATTAAAAGATTCTAGATCACGGAACCCCATTCCACCCTCTCTCTTCGGTTGGCAAAGACGATCCCATCTCATCCAGTGAATAGATTTCCGCTCAGCATTACCCCACCAGAATTTGCATAACATCTGCTGGATATCTCTGCATAAATCAGCCGTGAGATAAAAAAAAAAGACATGGTATACATGGGGATAGCTTGGAGAACAGATTTAATAAGAACTTCTTTCCCGGCTTTGGATAGAAAATGATTCTTCCATCCTTGCAGTTTATTCCAAACTCTTTCTTTCACTTGTGCAAAGATAACTCTCTTTGACCGTCCAATCATGGTAGGTAGACCCAAGTAACGCTCATGCTTATCCACTTCCACCACCTCTAGAATACTCTGAATTTTGTCCCGAAGGGTCTCATGAACATTGCTACTAAAGGATAGCTCAGATTTGCTAAAGTTGACTTGTTGTCCAGACGCTGCTTCGTAACAACGAAGAATGTTCACAATTTCTTGGCTTTGTATACAAGAAGCCTTAGCAAATAGCATGCTATCATCTGCAAAAAAATAAATGAGACACAACAGGTGCGTTACGTGCAATCCTAATTCCTTTCCAGTGCCCAGTTTCTTCACTACGCCGAATAAGACCTGATAAAGCATCTGCGCAAAATAAGAACAAGAAAGGAGATAGCGGGTCGCCTTGCCGTAATCCTCGTGTTGGAAAGAACATTCTCGATGGGACACCCTCAATTACGGTGTCAGTCCGGACTATAATGGATCGGATCGGGTCCAAACCCTGGTCCAATTTTTCAAAATTTTGGTCCAGAACGGATCCAGAATATCCGGTCCGGTATGAACCGTATGTACAGTCCTTAAACACTCAGTAAACTTGGTTTACAAACCACTATTTAATTTATTTTTTTTATTATCATACAAACTCATGAGAACTTATCTCCACAACTAAGGATGTGTTTGGTAAGAGATAAATTTATTTTTTTGAAGATTAGTTTAGATGTTGTCTATTAGGGATAATATGTTATAGAAGGGGTTTATCCTAGATTATAAGATTTAAAATAATCTACTATTTGGTAGGAGGTTTTTTAATGGGTATGTTTTATATTCCTAACATATAAGTACTAGGGTCACCATAAAAAAAATAAATTAACACACCTATTTATCTTGTTCATCAACCATTTGGCACCCAACATAGCAATAAACATCACCACATCACATATACTGTATTGGCATGCAATATTAACAGTAAGCAATGATCCGTTGCCACTTTAAGAGGCTAATCTATAACTGTGAAACCACACCAAACCTGAATACAGTCCTTAGTTTGAAATTAATTTAATCTACAACTGTGAAACCGCAACAAATTAAGTACCGTTGACTATTCCCGTTGACACCTTCATTATGATTCAAAAGAAATCCTTAAAAATCCTATAATGAGAAATAGGAGCAAGCTCTAGAGTTGCAGATCAAGTTTTGTGGCGCAGCAATGGCGCATCTTGGCATGAGCAAGCTCTTGAGTTGTTACAAAATTTTACTCAAAACTTTTGAGTTTATAAAACCCATATTCTGATACATAGCAGGTGACACAAGTTCGCCATACAAGGGCTTACCAAAACTATCAAATACATATCATTCTCTTCTTCGGCTTTGCTCAACCGAATCAAACCATCTTCTTCTCGCACTCAGATCTCCCAGTAATCACAATCGGAGGAGAATCACAGACATAATATATGTAGGTTTCTATACATTATTATCACTGCATTTTACTTATTATGTGTACAAAATATTATGGGGCAAACCTATGCAGGCTGTGAAGCATCCTCAGTGTCACTCGTCGGGCGGGTATCAATGCACAACTTTGTGTCGGCTCCGTCAACAATCCTCCATCTGTTCCAGATTGAATTTAAGCAGGGAAAAGATTTCAACGAAAGCAGCAGACAAAGATATTAGTTTGTACCTTTCAAGCACATACTTGCCCTCTTTGTACTTCTGGCTCTTCTCCTGAGCTGATTCCTGAAAATTAACGAGTAAAAGCTATTCAAGTTATCAAATCAACAAAGTTTGCTGTTATCCATCAAACATCGGCCCACATTGCCTTTTCACCAATTTTGTTCTTTTTAAAGAGAGTGTAAAAGATGAAAGGGAAGAACATATACATATTTCCATCCAACAAATTGCCCACAACAGCAGCAGAATATATCTGCAACAACATGCATCCCTGAAAGCATCAACTTTTCCTCGGAAGCTCCAACGGTTATGTTCACCCTGAATCACAAAATTGAAAGTTCAATCAATTCTATTTGTCCTGAGGGCATCTACAAAGTGACATGACACTTTTAGGTACCATATGAGAATAAAAGAGCCCAAATGTACACAAGGAGAATAAACATAATAAGCATTTACTTGTCAGCTTGATCACGATAGCCCCACCCGAGAACACTTATTCATTCATACGTATTAATTTGATCACTTCTCTTGCTAATTTACAAGCATAGAGCATCAACTAACCTGGTTTACTGGATATACCAGTAAAATAAAAAGGCACAAACTAAAATTTAAACATACTGATCCTGCTAAGCAAAATGTGTAGCATTGAAAGAAACGAAAGAAAATTCGTAAGTGAGCAATAGAAGATCATGTCGTAACACCAAAATCACTTGCACATCAACAACCAATTACAAGCAATAATAATGAGTTGAAGTAAGAGACTCACACTTTTTCGAAAAGATATGCTTTCCCTCTACGACAATGAAAACCCTGACAAAGTTAAAAGACATATTAGCAACTGCATAAAATGCTGTGTGAGAGAACCGGATACTGTAACACAAACTATACACAGCAACAAACCTAATATCAACAACCATTGTATGTTATTGCCATGGCACAATGAGTGCATGAACCTGGAATGTCTTACAAGGAACCAAGGGGAAAAACTAAGGTTGAAAGAGTACTTGTTCAACCATTTAACATACAAAGCTGCCTTTGGTCATCAGTTCTTTTAAAATGGAGTTTAATAAAAACCATAGGAAGTCATGTGTTCCAAGGAACCATGATATGAAACAGAGGTTCAAAGGGCAGTCCTTAAACTGCCGAAGTGTGTCAATTCTTCTAGAAACGGGTCAAATGAGAGCCAATTAGCAGTTTAGGCTCACACTGAGCAGGGGATAATCTTATTCAACTATGCAGTATATATATTGAAAGACATTTCAGAGCGGCTTCGAATTTGCACTATGGTATTTGATCAGAATTATAGAATTGGGGAGCATCTTAATTCAGGGATGGAATGCCCTTATTCAGCACAAACAAGAAGTCTAGAAAATTGAACATTATTGTGCACATGATGAGTAGCTCTTTATCATCCCTAAAACAACATCTTGAGAAATCATGCAATGATATAAACGCCCCATTTTGGTGTCCACAGGTAAACATCATGATAAGGGATTTGATTGGCATAACCACATTTCAATGAATTCACTAACTCACCCGTTATGATGATCAATATAGTATTCTGGTTTTGATTAGATTAGGTTGTACTTGAAAGTAAAAAAGATTGGCTTTATCTGTCCAAGTAGAATCTTATATTATGTGAAAGTTTGAGAAGCAAAGGAAGGCGATAGTGTGATGGAGAGAAAAAAACCTTGGAGACGAGATCTTTGGAGAGGGCTAGCTGGGTTTGACAGAACTTGCATCTGTAAGCTCTGCCGTCAACCTCTGTAACGAATATTCTTCCCATTTCCGCTATAAAAGAGTTGATTGACTGGAATTTGCAAGGATAAAGAAACCCAGAGCAGCAAACCCTTGGCAGGGCGTAGACACAGGGAAGGAAGATGATAATTCTTTATAGGATGCAGACAAAAGCAAATTGCTAGTTGATGAATCGAGATAGGGAGGGAGTACGAAGAAGAAGAAGATGAGGCTCAAGTCCATTTCAGCACTTTTGGGTCCAATAAAATTAAACTTTGGGGCCCGTAACTAAGTCAAGCGGCCTGCCTGCCTGCGTATAAACGTTGGCATGTCCAATTTAATTCCACACAAAAAAGATTCACTAATTTGGGCTTGATAAAAATTTGTTTGCTTTTTTTAATATGACAAATCATTAATAAAAGTATTCACCAAAATAACATATTGGACGGTTGAAAGAGCTGCAGAATGTAATTTGTCAAAATTCCGCCTTTATCTCAACATATAAAGAAGAAAAAAATGACTTATGATGCGGTATCACTATTTGTATAGAAAGCATCCATTTTCCATATTTCGGTATCTACGTTGGCTTTTTTATGTTTTAGTCGTTTCCGGTATCAATTGTGCTAAAAGTATATCCTCTCTGAATTTAGAGCTAAAGAAAAGACTTATGATGCGGGGTTGATGCGCAATTTCCTAATCTAGATTGAATTCCACAAAATCGACAACAGAAGGAATCTCGGTGGCAAATCTCGGGTGAGATTTGGTAATGGTAGGGCCGAGATCCTCGAAAACTAAGAGAACGAGATCATGATTTACATGGATGATAATGGTAAGATAAGAAGATGGTTAATGGACTGAAATTGATGGAACCAAGATATAAACTTGCAAAGAACCTTGATTAAATGGATCAAAACTCTCAATAAAGAGTTACCTTAACCCTTCCTTCTTCAACCTTACACAAGCCTTCTAATTAAGACAAGTACAAGGAGGGACTAGTTTGATTAGTAACACCAATCTTTAAAAAGATATTAACACACAAGAAAAACCTAGCAAAGACTCACAATAATTCAATCAAAGGTTCTCTTTTTGACTAAATAGAAATGAATAAAACGCACACTTCGTAAATAAAGCAACGAGTATCTCACAATGTATGTGGAAATCAATACTCAAAATCTACTGAAGACCCGGTAGGTGAATAAAAAGGATAAAAGATACTCTAGAAGGGGATTGAATAGAGTATGAGAACTTTTCGCAAAACCAATCTCAAGGCCTTGAAACCAATTTCAAGGGCCTTGATGTCGATCTCAGTTCTTTGTGAAACTTTGATTTCAAGGGCTTTGAAATAACTTTCAAGAGCCTTGACTTTAAACTCCTGCAAAACAAAGTTAGTCACGATAAACAAGATATAGTGTGGAATGTAAAAGATCGACACAAGGATATGTTTACGAAGTTCGGCTCTAAATAGCCTACTCTCCGTCCCAAGGTATAGCCTTAGGATCTAACTATCTATTATCAGCTTCAAAGAGTCCAAGGTACAAACTAGAAGAAATCCGCTTCTTCTCTCAGTGTAGCCAACGCTACGATCTAGCTCCTACTCTTCACTTTGCTATAATAGCCTAGTTACTTCGCAGAGTAACACACACTCAAGTATAACACTCTTTAGGTATTCCAATGGAGCTCTCAAGTT
This sequence comes from Fagopyrum homotropicum, assembly GCA_033239125.1. Taxonomy (NCBI): domain Eukaryota; kingdom Viridiplantae; phylum Streptophyta; class Magnoliopsida; order Caryophyllales; family Polygonaceae; genus Fagopyrum; species Fagopyrum homotropicum. Next base: position 63,823,333 of record BSWB01000003.1, on the reverse strand, counting down.
TTATCTCTCTCTAGGGGATAAAGCTTTTTAGAAAGAGAAAGAAAAACTATTTATCGAATGAAGATAGCTTTGGATCGCTTGAAGACTATGGATGTTTCTGTGCAGGCTTGTGTCTTTATTCTTCAAATGTCATCTTCATTTATAGTCTTCTATGGAGAGGTCTTCTAGCCGCTGGAGAGATGTGTAACGACCGGATTTCTCGTTACGCTTTGATAGGGTTACAACAGTTTAGAAAACGAAATTAAAATTTAGTGAGACTAGGATATACAAGTTTAATTTGGAAGTCGTTTGAATAAATACCTTGTTCAAAGTTTCGGGACGAAACTTGTTTTAAGGGGGACTAATGTAATATCCGGAATTTTTATTCCGTTTAATTCCGTAGAAAACCGGATTTCGATCTTTTGATCCTTAGCTATCTACGTAGTTGGACACTATATCTCAAAATTTTATCATTTCATGTAATATCACTTCACATAAAATGATAAGATTTTATTAGTAGCAAACCCTAATCCAAACCCTAGTGTATATCATGACTTGTCTTTGAAAAAGTCATGACGCCCTAGTGACGAGATCAAGACGAGCCCAAGACGAAGTCAAGACGAGACCATGACGAGTTATGACGAGGCCATGACAAATTCGTGACAAAGCCATGCATGGCTATGACAAGCTGTTGACAAGGTTTTGACAAGGCTTGACAACCTCAACCCATTCTTTCCTACCTTGCTTCAGCCCAACCTTTTGCCTATGTCTTCAGCCCACACAACCTCAACCCACCTTCTCCTCCCTCCTTGCTTGTGACCCAATTCCGGACTGCTTGTACAAGCCCAGCCGCAGCCCATGAAAGCCTGCTTACATGCCCAGTCGTAGCTCTCCCTTCCTGCAGGCCGTGCAACAGCCCTCTCTAGCTCAAGAACACGCAATCAGGGCTCAACTGGAAGAGCTTCCACGTCCTCAGCCTGGATGTTTCAGATCTCGTAACTTCCCCCTCCCTCCAGATCACGCCTTCCATCGCTTCCTCTTCCGATACCTTCCATTCCCATCAAATGCTCTCTTGCACACGTATAGCCTTGCCTCAGACGCAGAAACGCATCGGGGAGAAGCCAGTTGGTCTCGTAGCAGTGGATCCATAACCCCGACGCCTTTCTTTTGCACATCCAGTGCACGTCCCTCATTCCCATTCACGTCCAGATACAAGCATCGATCGCCTCCCTTTCCAGCCTTCAACCTGATCTGTATGAAACCGTTGTGTAGTGACGAAGGAGCCTCCTTGCAGCATACAACCCACACCGAATCAGTGGAGTCTGCTAGAGCAGTAGAGTAAGTCTCCTATTTTGGATACATTCTTACTCTAGTATCGATCCCTACATCCAACTACGCATCTCGTCTCTTCACGTGCAGTACCAAGGACACCTTTGGAGTGTCACAGGCTAGGGATCGAACTCTCCTTCTTACTCGCTGAGCCACTAAGGACACCATCCTACAACCATCGAAGTGAGTAAGTATACCTCACTCTAAGTTTAAGCAGTGGGAAGAAGATAGACTAATCTAATCCAGTTGTGTGGTTAGGCAAGTACCGGACATTCTGCAGAATTGGTGAGCCTCTTCTTCCCTTCTTTCTGAGGTCCTAATCGAGATTTAAACCTTACTTAACCTGACTTGGAGTTACTATCTGTAGATCTGTGAAGATCCAGCCTTTTTCTGAATTTTTGAAACTGTGTCGAGTATCCAACTCCGGGGCCAGATTTAGGTATGCTAAACTCATTCTTTGTTACTGAATTTTGGATATGTTTTAGTCAGTAGTACATATTATATCATACTAAAATTTTGGAAGAATCGGAGTTACGGGTTGAGAGTTATGATGTTGCAAAGTTGACTCCTCATGCAGTTTTTATTATAAGTGTGCTGAGTGTTGAGAAAAACAGCATGTGATGCAGTTTTGTGAGATGGTTTTGAACAGGCTTTTTATCTCCTTTGCTGCTGAATTTTGGATATATTATAGATAAGATTTTATAGTAGAATATATCAAAATTTGGGATAAATCCAGCGAACGGTTTAGGAGTTATGATTATTTCAAAGTTAAGACAGTGTGCTGTTTGTTAAGTGTTGTAACCAACTTTGGAAATTTTTGTAGAAGTGATGGTTGAACAGTTTTGAGAAATTCTTGCTCTTAGGAGTAGATGAGATATCATAGATGATCTAGGGAATTATTTCGAAATTTTTATAAGATTATTCGAATTTTATATTTGAAGCCGAAGTTGGACCTTAACGATCTTTCCGAAAATAGGAAAATGGGTAAATTGGCAGTTTGTAACCAAACTCATCTTTAGGAGTTAGAATATGACTCTTTAGTCTCAAATAAGAGTTTAGGCATGAATTAGGGAATTTTTGGAAGTTTCGAGACCAAGGGTAAAATAGTCATTTTACCATAAATTGTTATTGTATTAAATTCTGTTCTAATAGGATCTACTACCTTAGAAGTCTTAGACTTCTAATTACCTAGAAAGTGTGCTGACACACTTGCCTCCTTTGACAGGCAACCGAGTTATACAGTTACAGATTGAGTTGTGATTAAGAGAGTCGAGATTTGATTCAGGTAAGTCCACGGACTTACTTAGTTGGCTTCTTGTATGAGTGTAATATGTATGAGTTGTGTTTGTTAGTTATGATAAATAACGAAACCGGATTAGGCCGACTTTATTGTTTACGTAATTGACCCAAGTGTATGACAACGGGTCGTGACATCATCTACCTAGCTCTTGCGAGAGTCTAGGAGGTTCCTATGACCATCCCAGTCAGGTAGACGGTCAAATGCATTAGTACCGTTCCGCGTTGGTAAACGGGGACAGGGGCGAGGTTTGGGAATCCCTCGTGTCACAAAATAAGTATCATTAGTAATTAAAGATAATAAAAGAATTCAGTGTTGCATGTTGATTGTGTATGTGTGTGTTTGTGCTTTTACCTTTATACTTGTGCATAGAATGTTAGCTAACGGTTTTATACCGCTTGTAGATGCCTTGCAGGTTAAGACAGTTGTAGAGAGATCCGGAGGGAATGGTCAGCCGGGTCCATGTACTCATTTAGTTGGGGACGGGGATGTCTTCTATTCTTCATATGCGTCGTTTAATTACCTTTGCTTTGTAAGGCTGATACATATTCTTCATGTATATGTTGTTTAAAGTTTTCGAATGTTTTAAATACTTTTGTGCCTTGTTGTAAGATCCTAGTAAAATTGTTGTCAAACTAAGGAAGGGACCCATTGTGAGGTCCTAACCAGTAGCTCCCCGAGTTCTCAGAATTTGGGGTGTTCTAATATGGTATCAGAGCTCTAAGTTGGCAACAATGGCACTTAAAATCTTCTGAAAGACCGAATGTATAAAATAACTAGAACCCGAAAGGGGTCTAAAATTTTCAAAACGGATTTCTGTTTTTATACACACGCATAGTCGGGTTGTTGGGTTAGTAGTACGTCGGACCACCATCACTCTCCGTGGATCTCTGCTACTTGGATCGATAGGAGTTAGTATATAGACTTTTTATGATGTTTCTTATTATATGTTATATACGTGTGTATGCTTAGTTTGTTAGTATCCTAAAGGATATTTTATATCCTTTAGTCGTGATATCACGAAGCGATTATCGCCTCATGATAAATCAATTGCGGACTTGAAGAATCTCCAACACGAGGCAATGGAATCGGACCTTGAATTGAGTATTATACTCGGGTAGGCTGCTTGGTGATCCTTACAAATTATCCAAAGAACAAGTGAGCAAGGAAGTAAAGTTGTGAAGATAATTTTTTTTTACCACACGCACAATCAGATGAGGAAGAAATCCTTGAGTCGGTTCAGTTAGAAGGAATAGAAGGTCGTACAAGGAACTCGGGCATACGAGGCCGAAAGACGGAATTAGAAGAACCATGCAAGAGACTACAAGAGTGCGGAGTAGAGATAACAATATTGGAACAGGACAAGTAGAATTGAGTACAACCAAGATTGCGGAATCAAGGACATTATAATCAAGGCAGATGCCCCATAGATCATTAGGGGCATGAGAAACCAGAAGAGACAAAGTGTCAATCCGGGTGTGAGAATCTAAGGTGGACGGAATGAAGACCTACAATTGAGTGTAAAAGCGAAAAGGCAGACCCCACAAGCGTGGGGAGGTTTCGACCTCCTCAGAGATATAAGAAGTTTGAAAGAAATCGCGACGCCAATATCCAAAGAATGGAGGCCTGTTGCAGAGTCAACGGAGTTTCCTGAAGGCGATATTACCACCAACACCAGTGAAGAAATGGGTATGGGAGAACGTCCTTGCTAGACTTGAGAGTTCAGGGTAACCCGAATTATCACGGGACCTAAGTCATCAACACAGGTGGTCCATGCAAAAGGAACTGCAAGTGGATGATCATTACGGCCATAAGAATTTCAAAGACGCTTGCAAGCTATCGTGGAAACTTGAAACGACTATTTATGCCAGATGAATGACACAATCGGACTAGAGAAATGGAGTTAGCCCGTAAGAAGCGGAAGGGTGGAAGGTAGAACAAACTAAAGAAGTATAAAAGGATTGTAGTGAGCAACTGTTTACCTACTAGCTAAGGAAATTTTGACAGATCACAATTAACACGGAATGGAGACTTACAACTTAATGTAAGAGCGAAAGGTAGACTTCACAAGCCTGGAGACGTTTTGTCTTCTTTCAAGATAAGAATTCTAAGAAGAATCACAACGCCAGTATCGAAAGGATCAAAGCCTGTAACATAGTCAACAGAGATTTGGAAGGAAATATTACAAACAACACCGATTAATGAACCTGTGCTTGTGAGAATCGTGTGGTGGACTCAAGAGTCCCGGGTAACCCCATTTATAATAGAGTATAGGTCATCAACACAGATGGTCCTTGTAAAAGGACTACAATTGGGAGGTAATTAAAAGTCATTGGAGCTACAAGACGCTTACCATCTATCGTGGAGTATTAGGAACGACTTTTGACGTCAGGCGAATGGCACAATGAGACTTGAGAAAGAGAGTTGTCCCAAAGGAAGCAGAAGAGTGAAAGATAAGACGAACTAAAGAAGGATAAAAGAAAATTAATCTAGTAGGTGACGTGCACCAAAAGTTTAATACCAGTAGAGGTATGAAATTGAGATAAGTCAATTATAGACTGACCGTTGTCAAACAAGGACGTGCAAGTATTGTTTGGTATTGACGAGTTATGTGCCGTTAAGAAGAGATATTTGTGACGGTGGATCTATGGAGTAGCTTTACCGACGCCCTAGAGGATTTCCTTAAGTAGGCAACGACAACCTTCTTGGATGAATTAAAGGTATAAAGAGAGAGGTTTTAAGGGTTACTTTTTGGCTAGTTAAGATCAAACTCAGGTCAAGTCAAGGAGTTTGGATCCGTGGTAGAAGAATTAAGAAAGTAAGCGGAAGGAGTTGTTTTTCAATCGTTGTTTTATTAAGGCAAGTAAAGAAGATATTTGGTACTTCATCCGGATAAGACTCATGGTATAATTGGAAGAAGGAGTTTTAGGGTCAATCATTTTATACTTACAAAATAGGTCCTTAGGATTAATGAGTGACAACAGGATAATCAGAGTAGCGCAGTGGAAGCGTGGTGAGTCCTAACCCACAGAGCAGGAAACTTAATGGTACAGAGAAATAACGTGTCAAGTTTCAAAGAATGATAGTTGGTGAAATGCATTCCGTTTGGAAGGAACACGAGTTAGGCTATGCTGAGTAACTAAAAAATTTATGGAAGAATAGTATCACCACAAGGTAGACGTGAAAGTCTGTGCATATAGAGGTTATAGGAAAAGAGAGGTACCCTTTATGGATCCAAGTGAAAAATGACGACTCGTCACATGTCGACAGATAAGTAGTGGGGGAATTTGATACCGAATGGAGGACTATAGAGTCGTCTTCCCGATGGATAGAGAAAAGAATTGACGACATAATAAAAGTATTGTGCATGGTCTTCACTAGGAAACTCAAGGTGGGTAACTACCTTACTGAATCGAAAGACATATAAGGAAATAAGCGGTGGGGGTATACTTACAACCCAATAATCGCGCATAGAAGAATCATATAGAGGTTGGAGTTTACGTGTAATGTTAAATCGGAATGGATCCGAGTTGCTGTGAGTCAGAGGGATATTATCGGTCTGATAACCATGGTGGATAAACGAGTGCACTGCTGATGGTATATTAACAATTATTGAGTAGTTATGATCAAATAACGGTGATAGGAGATCACTTTGTGTCTAATACCGTCATTCTGGACATATTCTAGCTCACTTAAGATCTTGGAAAATGCGTGAGAAGCCTAAGTTTGAGCAAACGATATATTAGAGATCTATAAATAATATAATAATGCCAAGTGAACAAAGAGGATGACCACTAGATTTGATTTTAGTTGTCTCGAGTGTTAGACCTTAAAAGGGTATAGGTGACGATTCCTTACCTGAGGAATAAGATGACCGAGTAATATTAAAAGACAAGACCAAGTGGGTCGTGATACGAAGAGCATTGAGCACTTGGTAAGTGTTGGTGGATGTCCAAGACCTTGGACCGGATTGTGTAGTCAGAACCTTTTCAGAAGGCCGGAAGCAAGTGGTCATAACGAAGGGAAGAAAGTGGAATAGATCATTTCCGTAGGGTCATCAAAGGATCTAGAAGTAAGTTGTGTAAGGCCACCATTGAAAGTTTTAAAGCGGGTTAAAGGTGATTGAGGGACTAGTATTCCTCACCCTATTGGAGAGTGCAGCTTAAGTTTTCCACGGAGACTATGTTTGGGAACTGAGTTTGAGAATTTCAGTTGGAGAGATACCTACCAGACACGAGTTAGGTCATCAGATTAGAGGATCAGACAGTTAAGCCGGATAATACCAGTGAGATACCCGGTAACCACTCTAGAATGTGGTAGCAGGCGCTTGTGATCTAAGTACCTGAAAAGATTTAAGATTTAGTAGTTTTATGAGAAGCCGATAAGGCTACCTAAAATATTGGGGATAGTAAGAGACGTAATATTACAAAGACCTATGTAGCGATAGTTGTAACCTCGGAGTGACGAGTTAGGGCTTGACCTTGTATGTGTGATATTGTTTCACTGCTTGTTTATTTCCTGATTGAGTGTTTAGTCAGTGATGTGTGCTTTTGGTAATCTTGATGTGCGGGAAACTTACAGGTGAAAACGACGAGACTTTTGTGTAGTAATCAAACACACCCATTTGGTAACTTATAGGTCGATCAGGATTGTCTTACCCTAAGTTTCGGGACGAAACTTATTTTGAGGGGGATCTGATGTAACGACCGGATTTCTCGTTACGTTGTGATAGGGTTACAGGAGTTTAGAAAACGAAATTAAAATTTAGTGAGACTAGGATATACAAGTTTAATTTGGAAGTCATTTGATTAAATACATTGTTCTAAGTTTTGGGACGAAACTTATTTTAAGGGGGTACTGATGTAATATCCGGAATTTTTATTCCGTTTAATTCCGTAGAAAAACGGATTTCGATCTTTTGATCCTTAGCTGTCTACGTAGTTGGACACTATATCTAAAAATTTTATCCTTTTATGTAATATCACTTCACATAAAATGATAAGATTTTATTAGTAGCAAACCCTAATCCAAACCCTAATGTATATCATGACTTGTCTTTGACAAAGTCATGACGCCCTAGTGACGAGATCAAGACGAAGTCAAGACGAGACCATGACGAGTTATGACGAGGCCATGACAAATTCGTGACAAAGCTATGCATGGCTATGACAAGCTGTTGACAAGGTTTTGACAAGGCTTGACAACCTCAGCCCATTCTTTCCTACCTTGCTTCAGCCCAAACTTTTGCCTATGTCTTCAGCCCACACAACCTCAACCCACCTTCTCCTCCCTCCTTGCTTGTGACCCAATTCCGGACTGCTTGTACAGGCCCAGCCGCAGCCCATGAAAGCCTGCTTACATGCCCAGCCGTAGCTCTCCCTTCTTGCAGGCCGTGCAACAGCCCTCTCCAACTCAAGAACACGCAATCAGGGCCCAACTGGAAGAGCTTCCACGTCCTCAGCCTGGATGTTTCAGATCTCGTAACTTCCCCCTCCCCCCAGATCACGCCTTCCATCGCTTCCTCTTCCGATACCTTCCATTCCCATCAAATGCTCTCTTGCACACGTATAGCCTTGCCTCAGACGCAGAAACGCACCGGGGAGAAGCCAGCTGGTCTCGTAGTAGTGGATCCATAACCCCGACGCCTTTCTTTTGCACATCCAGTGCACGTCCCTCATTCCCATTCACGTCCAGGTACAAGCATCGATCGCCTCCCTTTCCAGCCTTCAACCTGATCTGTATGAAACCGTTGTGTAGTGACGAAGGAGCCTCCTTGCAGCATACAACCCACACCGAATCAGTGGAGTCTGCTAGAGCAGTAGAGTAAGTCTCCTATTTTGGATACATTCTTACTCTAGTATCGATCCCTACATCCAACTACGCATCTCGTCTCTTCACGTGCAGTACCAAGGACACCTTTGGAGTGTCACAGGCTAGGGATCGAACTCTCCTTCTTACTCGCTGAGCCACTAAGGACACCATCCTACAACCATCAAAGTGAGTAAGTATACCTCACTCTAAGTTTAAGCAGTGGGAAGAAGATAGACTAATCTAATCCAGTTGTGTGGTTAGGCAAGTACCGGACATTCTGCAGAATTGGTGAGCCTCTTCTTCCCTTCTTTCTGAGGTCCTAATCGAGATTTAAACCTTACTTAACCTGACTTGGAGTTACTATCTGTAGATCTGTGAAGATCCAGCCTTTTTCTGAATTTTTGAAACTGTGTCGAGTATCCAACTCCGGGGCCAGATTTAGGTATGCTAAACTCATTCTTTGTTACTGAATTTTGGATATGTTGTAGTCAGTAGTACATATTATATCATACTAAAATTTTGGAAGAATCGGAGTTACGGGTTGAGAGTTATGATGTTGCAAAGTTGACTCCTCATGCAGTTTTTATTATAAGTGTGCTGAGTGTTGAGAAAAACAGCATGTGATGCAGTTTTGTGAGATGGTTTTGAATAAGCTTTTTATCTCCTTTGCTGCTGAATTTGGATATATTATAGATAAGATTTTATAGTAGAACATATTAAAATTTGGGAAAAATCCAGCGAACGGTTTAGGAGTTATGATTATTTCAAAGTTAAGACAGTGTGTTGTTTGTTAAGTGTTGTAACCAACTTTGGACATTTTTGTAGAAGTGATGGTTGAAAAGTTTTAAGAAATTCTTGCTCCTAGGAGTAGATGAGATATCATAGATGATCTAGGGAATTATTTCGGAATTTTTATAAGATTATTCGAATTTTATATTTGAAGTCGAAGTTGGACCTTAACGATCTTTCCGAAAATAGGAAAATGGGTAAATTGCCAGTTTGTAACCAAACTCATCTTTAGGAGTTAGAATATGACTCTTTAGTCTCAAATAAGAGTTTAGGCATGAATTAGGGAATTTTTGGAAGTTTCGAGACCAAGGGTAAAATAGTCATTTTACCATAAATTGGTATTGTATTAAATTTTGTTCTAATAGGATCTACTGCCTTAGAAGTCTTAGACTTCTAATTACCTAGAAAGTGTGCTGACACACTTGCCTCCTTTGACAGGCAACCGAGTTATACACTTACAGATTGAGTTGTGATTAAGAGAGTCGAATCTGATTCAGGTAAGTCCACGGACTTACTTAGTTGGCTTCTTGTATGAGTGTAATATGTATGAGTGGTGTTTGTTAGTTATGATAAATAATGAAACCGAATTAGGCCGACTTTATTGTTTACGTAATTGACCCAAGTGTATGACAACGGGTCGTGACATCATCTACCTAGCTCTTGCGAGAGTCTAGGAGGTTCCCTACGACCAGCCTAGTCAGGTAGACGGTCAAATGCATTAGTACCATTCCGCGTTGGTAAATGGGGACATGGGCGAGGTTTGGGAATCCCTCCTGTCACAAAATAAGTACCATTAGTAATTAAAGATAATAAAAGGATTCAGTGTTGCATGTTGATTGTGTATGTGTGTGTTTGTGCTTTTACCTTTATACTTATGCATAGAATGTTAGCTAACGGTTTTATACCGCTTGTAGATGCCTTGCAGGTTAAGACAGTTGTAGAGAGATCCGGAGGGAATGGTCAGCCGGGTCCACGTACTCATTTAGTTGGGGACGGGGATGTCTTCTATTCTTCATATGCGTCGTTTAATTACCTTTGCTTTGTAAGGCTGATACATATTCTTCATGTATATATTGTTTAAAGTTTTCGAATATTTTAAATACTTTTGTGCCTTGTTGTAAGATCCTAGTAAAATTATTGTCAAACTAAGGTCGGGACCCATTGTGAGGTCCTAACCAGTAGCTCCCCGAGTTGTCAGAATTTGGGGTGCTACAAGATGACCGTTCGAAGATGATTCTTCTTCTCCATGAAGATCGCTTCCTGTTTGAGATGAAATAGACGTTGTAGATCTTCATCTCCTGAGAATACGTTGATCTCTCAACTCCTTAATCTTCTCGTTTTTGTTGAACAGTAATGTAACCCGGAGGAGAGAGAATCTCTATGCTTTTCGGTTGAGGATCTTGAAAAGATCTTTAACATTCGGTTGGCATAAATCTTCGCTTGATCAAATCTTCTTGTTGAGCAAATCTTTCCTAGAAGATCTTCTTAGAAATTTGAATTCTTGTACCGTGCGGCCTTAACTTCCTTGTTCACTTGAAATCTACTTCAAGGTCTTTGAGAACCTTTCTTTGTGCAATCTTGTCTTCTTTGTGCCCTTCAAATCCATTTTAAGGCCTTTGAAATCTTCGACAGAACCTGCACTTTATCCAAACCAACCAAGCATCTCAAGAATATAATTAATACATTATTAGTGTATCAAACTACAATATTTGTGTTTAAATCTTCCATCATCAACACCTGTAAACCTTTATAATCAAGGTGGAGTTTTCAATCTCCCCCTTGATGGAAGACAACACAAATGGTTATCGTACCTGCATTTGTTAGTTAGCAATGCATATATAAATATCAACTTAAAATGCAGAATGTAGAATATCGAATGTCGGATCACATTCATTTCTTCCCCTTTGTCTTTCAACAAGGGAGAAAAATAATTAAAGCAAAGGAGTTTTAAAAACATTACAGACCCAAAAAGTATTTCAAAAAATTTTTTACTCAAACAACAAGCTCAATTTTCCTCATAGAACTTCCTCTTTCCTTTCGATGAAGACTTCTTATAGCTCCAATCATCCATTTCAGCTGCTAAACGTCGTTTCTTTTCTTCAGCTCTTCATTGCTTAACTACATCTTCAGGTATAGGCACAATACTTCCCATAGTAGTCAGAGTAAGAGCATTCATTAAGTACATTTCATTGACCTAGGCATTTATGGTAGATAGCAACTCAAAATTTGCATCCATTCTTCTCTTAGTATCGGATTGGAAATTAGACAGTTCGCGATTCAAACATACCATCTCTTTTTCACAACCTTCTAACCTGATTTCTGGAATAGATGTTGTTGGAGCTTCTTGAGTTAAAGTTGGAGTAGCTTGTTTTCCTTTAAAAGTCCATTTGCCTGCAAGAGTCTTCTCAATCCAGAGTCGTTCTAAGAAGTTCTCATCAATCTTACTAGAAATTGACTGTCGATCTTCAACAATCGTGTCAATTTTGAAATAATCAAAGATCTTAGGTAGTAAGTTTCCATAAGGGAGAGGAATGGGTCGCTTAGAGTTGATAAAATGTATCATATGGTTGAGAATGAGATTAGGTACATCAATATCTAGCTCAGACATAATCAAATGAATTAGTTCCAAGGATTGGCCAGTCAACAATTCTCTTGAGTTTGCACGAGGAACAACACATCGAACCAGAATGGTAAACACGATTTTGGCCTCCAAGGTTAGAGAAGTATGGGTAAGTTGGCAAGAGGTTGAATTCGGGACAATAAATTTTTCTGTAGCCATTCGAACACTCTCTGACCGGGAAGGATGATTGAACACAATATCTGTAGGAATTCCAAAAATCTCGCTTAAAACAGAAGAGGTGAGCGAAATTGGGGTACCTTTCACTGAAGATTCAAGAGTGAGAATTCCTTTGTCCCTTTTTGAGATGAGATTAACATAAAACATCCTCGTGAGTCGTGTAAAAGCAAAATCTTCAGGGTTTAGAACTTTCCAGATAATAGAGCTCTTGAGCTTGTTTATGTACAGAATCTGAAGAGTTTCAAGAAAATCAGTGTCCACCAAATCACACATACAGAGTTGTCGATTGTGAAAGCCGTCAAGCCAAGATCCTAAAGCTTGAAAATTGATGAACCAAGATTTGAGAAGACCGGTAGTCTCAGAGATGTCCAAATCCTCAGTAGGTATTTCTCCCTTTACAAACGAAGAACTCTGAACAAATTTCTTTTTGTATGCTTGAGGAGTGGATTTCTTGCTTCTAGGAGCCATGAGAGATGTTTGAGAAAGAAAATAAGGGTTTTGAAAAGGGTTTTTGTAAAAGAGTAGAATGAAAAAGATAGAGGAATCTGATCCTTTTAAATAGATACAAATCAAAACAAGATCTTGAAAAATTTTTAAAAAAATATCTTTTTCATAAAAATATAAAGACAATTTAAGGTTTGAAATATCTAAACGATATTAATCCTTAAATTTATCCGTAATTAAATTTACCCTTTGAATCATGTTTCAAGGCCCTTGAATTTCATTTCAAGACCCTTGAAGATTAATTTTGGGGTGCATAGGTAGGAACAAATAAAATCTTTTACTCCCCCTACGTTAATGCTTCCTTGTTCAACATACCAAGCTCCAATCTAATAAAATTAAATTGTTCCTCAGGAAGAGGTTTGGTAAAGATATCTACAAGCTGCAAGTTAGTAGATATAAAAGAAATTGAAACATCACCTTTCTCAACATGATCACGTATGAAGTGATGCCTTACATCAATATGCTTAGTCCTTGAATGTTGCACAGGATTTTTGGTTATCGAAATAGCACTATTATTATCACATTTTATAGGAATACCTTTTAAATCAAAACCAAGATCACGAAGTTGTTGAGCAATCCATAGAATTTGTGCACAACAGGCTCCAACAGCTATATATTCAGCTTCGGTTGTGGAAAGAGCGACAGAATTTTGCTTCTTAGAGTGCCAACTAATTAGGGATGACCCTAAGAATTGGCAACATCCAGAAGTGCTTTTCCTATCGACTTTCTAACCTGCAAAGTCTGCATCTGAATAGCCAACAAGGTGAAACGAGCTTTGAGGTGGGTACCACAACCCTAGATCCTTAGTGCCATTGAGATACCGAAAAAATCTTTTCACGACTATCAAGTTTGACTCTTTAGGATCAGCTTGAAATCTTGCACACATGCATACGCTAAACATAATGTCAGGACGACTAGCAGTTAGATACAGCAATGAACCGATCATACCTCGATACTCCTTTTGTACTACACTTTTGCCATCCTTGTCATGGTCAAGCGAAAGTGTTAAACTCATATGAGTCTTTGCAACCTTAGATTGATCCATTTTGTACTTTTTAAGCAAGTCTTTAGTATACTTGCTTTGATTGAGAAAATTTTCTTTCTTTGCTTGTGAAACTTGAAGTCCAAGAAAGAAATTAAGCTCTACCATTAGGCTCATTTCAAATTCCCTGCACATAATATCTGAAAATTCATTGCAAAGGGAATCATTAGTAGCACCGAATAATATATCATCAACATAGATTTGTACTACTAGAATGTCGTTGCCTCTAGTTTTGATAAATAATGTTTTATCAATCAAACCTCTTTTGAATTTGTTTTCAAGAAGATATTTAGACAATCTTTCATACCAAGCTCTAGGAGCTTGTTTAAGTCCATAAAGAGCTTTGTCTAATTTAAAAACGTGATCTGGAAATTCATCATTTTCAAAACCAGGAGGTTGAGCAACATAGACTTCTTCTTCTAAGAAGCCGTTTAGAAAAGCACATTTTACATTCATTTGAAAAAGTTTTATGCTCATAAAAGATGCAAATGCAAGTAGCATACGTATGACTTCTAACTTGGCAACTGGAGATAAAGTCTCCTCATAATCAATACCTTCTTCTTGATTATAGCTTTGTGCTACAAGTCGTGTTTTATTTCGTATGACTTTGCTACTTTCATCCAACTTATTTCGAAAGACCCATTTCGTGCCGATGACAGATTGGTGTTTTGGCCTTGAAGTAAGAGTCCAGACCTTGTTTCTCTCAAATTCTTTTAGTTCATTTTGCATGGCAATGATCCAATCAGGTTCTTGAAGAGCTTGGACATAGTTCTTTGGCTCGACAAGAGACACAAAAGCGGAGAAAGCACATAGATTGTTCACTTTAGATTGAGTTTGAACTCCAACATTTGGATCTGAGATCACATTCTCTTGTAGATGATATGAAGAGTGTTGAACTTTTCTTCGTTTGACAGATGGAACAGATCCAGAAGGTTGAGCCTCATATGTTTGACTAGATTCAGGTACCGTTGATATATTACCCTTGGATCCAATCTCAAGGCCTTGAAGTTGAGTTTCAACCCCTTGAAATGGTTTTGACATCACAGTTTTCCGTTTCAAGGTCTTGAAGATGTGTTTCAAGATCTTGAGGGTTTTCTTCGGTAACTTGAATCTTTTCCTGCATATTCTTTTCATGATCATTAGGATCTTCCTCTTCATCTGAATTATGATCTTCGCGTTGATTCAGATTTAGATCTGCAAAACTTTCACTCAAAGTACCATCATTGGTTTCATCAAAAATAATATGAATGTATTCCTCAACAATTTTTGTACGTTTGTTATAGACACGATAAGTTTTGCTACTTGAAGCATATCCAATGAATATTGCTTCATCACTATGTGCATTAAATTTTCCAAGGTTATCTTTGCCATTGTTATGAACAAAACAAGTACATCCAAATGGTTTAAAATATGAAATATTTGGTTTCCTTCCTTTAAAGAGTTCATAAGGAGTCTTTTTCAAGATAGGGCGAATTAAACATCTATTCAAAATATAATTTGTAGTGTTTACTGCTCAGCCCAAAAACTTTTTGGCAAATTATTTTCTAAAAGCATCGTCCTAGACATATCCTCAAGAGTGCGGTTCTTACGTTTCACTACTCCATTTTGTTGAGGAGTTCTAGGAGCTGAAAAGTTATGTGAAATACCATATTTTACACAAAACAAATCAAACTTGAGTTGATCAAATTCTCTAGCATGATCACTTCTTATAGAAACGACTGGTAGGTTTTTCAAAGTTTGTAACTCCTTACATAATTTTGAAAACTCAAATAATGCTTCAGATTTTTCTCGTAGAAGAGAAATCCATGTGAAACGAGAGAAATCATCCACAATAATAAGGATGTACTGCTTGCCTTTTTGGAGATTTGACACGCATAGGTCTACAAAGATCCATATATAAGAGTTCGATGGGTCGAGAAGAACTTACAACTTTTTTAGGTTTGAATGAACCTCTTGTTTGTTTACCTTGTGTACAAGTCTTACATAGTTCATCTACCTTGAAATATAGGTTTGGCAAACCACGTACCAAATCCTTTGTAAGTAGCTTCTGCATTGTGTGCATGCTTACGTGACCAAGTCTTCTATGCCAAAGCCTTGGATCATCAGTCAAGGCCTTTAGACATTTTAGCTAAGTTCCTAAAACTTGGTTAGTACTCATGGAATAAACATTGTTACATCTAGGAGCAGTAAGCACAATTTCACCCGTCTTTTTGTCTTGGACCTCACATTTTTCTAAATTAAATAAAACTTTTTTGCCTTTATCACATATTTGAGAAATACTAAGCAGATTATACTTCAAACCATCAACCAAATAAACATCATCAATAAAGTTAAATGAATTATAACATATTTTACCAATGCCAATAATATCACACTTTCCTTTATCACCAAGCGTGATGGTTCTAGATGATTGCTTCTTTAAATCTGATAATAAAGAGCTTTTTCCACTCATGTGTCTTGAGCAACCACTATCTAATATCCATTTATGCTCCTTTACCTTGGTGATATCCTGCAAAACAGCAAACATCAACCTTTGTGGGTCAACCAAATGGCATATTTTGGTCCATACTCAGGTTCGATCATGTTTGGTGGTCTAGTACCTTTAGGAACCCAGATTTGTTTGACATGTTTCCTTAAACATAAAGGATAGGTGTTTCTAATAATATAAGGATCATTTCTTCTATAAGGACATGTAGATTTAACATGACCCTTTTTACAACAGTAAAAGCAAGTAGGCATATGAATACTTCCATTGACTTTGACAAAAGTGGTGGTAGGGTTTCTAGGAAAGCTCCTATGATAGCCTATACCATTTTTGTTAAGGGATGACTGTTGTTCACCCATCATTCTCTCAAGATTAGCTTTTGAACGAGTAAACTTAACAAGTGCTGCCTTCTTGTCTTGACACATCAAAGTTAGATCAATTTTCTCTTTCTCTAGATCGATATAGTTTCGATGAAGAGACGAGAGGTTGTCCTTCAGAATCATGTTTTCTGATTTCAAGGCCTTGATATTGTCATCAAGGTCCACTTTTTCTGTGTTAAGATTTTCAATCTCCAGAGACATCTCACTTAGTTGGTTTTCTTATTCAAGCAACTTTTCTTTAAAGAATTTATCCTTATTCTATGTTCCTTGTCACATATGATAATATCTTTAAGGAATTGTTTCAGGTCAGATTCAGGTTGAGACATAATTGTACTTATCATATTGTCAACATATAGATTTGAATCTTATTCATGATCGGCCATGAGACGCAAGTTTGCTTGTTCTTTTTTATCTTCTGATTCATTTGATGATTCTGAATCACTCCATGAAGCCACCATAGCTTTTTTCTTTCGATCATTTTTCTTGAAGTTGGTCCTCTTCTTTTGTGGACAATCCTTCACAAGATGATCTGTTTCACCAAATTCAAAACAAGTGAATACTCTAGTTTTCTTGTTAGAGTTAGAGAACTTACCTCGGGGTTTTGATGTTCGTGGATATTCTCTATTGTTAGCAGATTGTTTCTTTAACTTGAGAATTTTTGCGAGACCCTTAGAGATCATGGCAATTGCATCTTCTTCTTCATCATCATCACTATCTTCCTCGTCTAATGGTAATTCATCCTTTCTTGATTTTAATGTCAAATTCTTGGAGTTGGATGGGAGTTCTCCATCTTCCTCACCAAGAACCATTTCATGTGTGATGAGTTTTCCAAGGAGGTCATCAAGAGGAAGAGTTGAGAGATTCTAAGCTTCTTCGATGGCAGTCATCTTTGGTCCCCACTTAGCTTTAGGTAAACTCCTTAGAACCTTCCTAACTTTCTCATCATTTGTGAAGATCTTTCCTAGTGAGTCCAAATTGTTCACGATCTCAGTGAATCTTGTGAACATTTCCTTGACTGTTTCATTTGGATTCATCTTGAATAGCTCGTATTGTCTGAGAAAGATGCTAATCTTTTTTTCCTTGACTTGACTTGTTCTTTCGTAAGTGACAACGAGTTTGTCCCATATTTCCTTTGCACTCTTGCATGATGAGATGCAGTTGAATTCATTTGTATCTAACCCGCGGTAGAGTAGGTTCATTGCTTTGTAGTTCTTTGACACACTGTCCAGGTCAGCTTGTGTAAAGTCAGTTTCTTTCTTTGGGACCTGAACACCTTTAACTGTTGTAGTTGGGACTTTGGGGCCATTCTGAACAATGCTCCATAGTTTCATGTCCTGATCAATAATGAACATGCACATGAGTGCTCTCCAATGAGCAAAGTTGTTGCCACAGAAGAGTGGTGGTCGAGATGAGGATCTTCCTTGAGCAAATCCTCCATCACCTACAGATTCATGATTAATCTCACTGATGGTAAAATCAATATACGTGAGTCTAGCTCTGATACCAATTGAAGACCCGGTAGGTGAATAAAATGGATAAAAGATACTCTAGAAGGGGGGTTGAATAGAGTATGAGAACTTTTCGCAAAACCAATCTCAAGGCCTTGAAACCAATTTCAAGGGCCTTGATGTCGATCTCAGTTATTTGTGAAACTTTGATTTAAAGGGCTTTGAAATAACTTTCAAGAGCCTTGACTTTGAACTCCTACAAAACAAAGTTAGTCACAATAAAAGATATAGTGCGATGTAAAAGATCGACACAAGGACGAAGTTCGGCTCTAAATAACCTACTCTCCATCCCAGGGTACAGCCTTAGGATCTAACTATCTATTATCAGCTTCAAAGAGTCCTAGATACAAACTAGAAGAAATCTCCTTCTTCTCTCACTGTAGCCAACGCTACGATCTAGCTTCAACTCTTCACTTTGCTATAATAGCCTAGTTACTTCGCAGAGTAACACACACTCAAGTATAACACTCTTTAGGTATTCCAATGGAGCTCTTGAGTTTTATCTCTCTCTAGGGGATAAAGCATTTTAGAAAGAGAGAAAGAAAAATTATTTATCGAATGAAGATAACTTTAGATCGCTTGAAGAATATGGATGTTTCTGTGCAGGCTTGTGTCTTTATTCTTCAAATGTCGTCTTCATTTATAATCTTCTAGTGAGAGGTCTTCTAGTCGTTGGAGAGATGACCGTTCGAAGATGATTCTTCTTCTCCATGAAGATCGCTTCCTGTTTGACATGAAATAGACGTTGTAGATCTTCATCTCCTGAGAACACGTTGATCTCTCATCTCCTTAATCTTCTCGTTTTTGTGGAATAATAATGTAACCCGAAGGAGAGAGAATCTCTATGCTTTTCGGTTGAGGATCTTGAAAAGATCTCTAACATTCGGTTGGCAGAAATCTTCGCTTGATCAAATCTTCTTGTTGAGCAAATCTTTATTAGAAGATCTTCTTAGAAATTTGAATTCTTGTACCGTGCGGCCTTAACTTCCTTGTTCACTTGAAATCTACTTCAAGGTCTTTGATAACCTTTCTTTGTGCAACCTTGTCTTCTTTGTGCCCTTGAAATCCATTTCAAGGCCTTTGAAATCTTCGACAGAACCTGCACTTAATCCGAACCAACCAAGCATCTCAAGAATATAATCAATACATTGTTAGTGCATCAAACTACTATATTTGTGTTTAAATCTTCCATCATCAACACCTGTAAACCTTTATAATCAAGGTGGAGTTTTCAATCTACCAACTATGATCTCGGCCTCTAGGGATTCAAATAGGCGAGATTCTCCTAAAAAGATAAAGAACAAATAATCCTACAAAATATAGGATGGAAAATAAAACCTTTAGAATGCTTAGAGCTTTAAAGGTATAAAATAATTAATTATAACACTGTATAAAATTTAACAAGATTCGTCAATATCTCGACTTTAAGAGATATTAATATCTCGGCCGACTATGGTGGGGCCGATGTCTCCATTTGATCTCTCTTTCTTCCTTGATCATCTTCAATCATGTATGGCTCCTTAGATGCTAAAGATGCCAATAGACTAGAACCTTCCTCTTGGATTCTTCTTGCTCTTGATCTAGTGACAAATCCTTCCATGACATAACTTGAAGATGATATCAACTCTTTCTCCTTTAATGATCTTGCCCTTGCTCTAGTGATTGGTCCATGTACATGGAGTGTTGAGGATGGTCCCTCAACATACTCCTCTTCCTTAAAAGGATTTATCCTCGAATCATGACCAAACGCATCACTAGTCGCATAGGGACTCAAATCTCCTACATTGATGGTAGGACTCACGCCATGCTCCTCTGAAGCTCCAATATATAAGCGTTGATGCCAACCTTACGTAGGTCCTTAAATGGTCCATCTCCATATGGTGAAATGTTCGACACCTCCTCCATCCTTAGCCGTATTCTCTCATGCAATTCCTTGATAAACTCCACCTTTTTATCTACATTGAAAACTACTCGCTCCTCTATAGGTAACTGTTCGCTCCAAACGGTGTGTGCAAGCTTTAAATTTATAACCCTAGATGTAAGCTTAAAACAAGGATGCGAACCCGCAGTGTACGGGTCAATCGTAGTAAAAAGCAAGGAATTCCAGGGGTCGATCACAGGGACTTAGTGAAACAAAGCAGGAATAGGTAAGCTATGTAATTACTAACCACGAAGCAATTAAAACAATCAAGGATGATAAAAAGTCAATTAAGAAAATATGCGATTCTAGGGATTAAAGCATCTAGTTGTGGTTCCAACTCAAGATCTAAGGATAAGCGGACAAAGCTGAGATATTTGCATAGGGAAGGTGTTACTAAAGTGGAATAGATCACCGGGTAAGTCTCACTACTCACTAATCCTAAACCATAACTCCTATTACCGGGTAAGTCTCAAGGAATTAAGGAAAAGAACTATAACCTCAAACTAACACACCACCTAAGAGAATAGAATCAACCTTTACCGGGTAAGTCTCAGGCTAACTCACAAAGATGGGATGAAGGCACACTCGAACCCCAATAAAGGATAAACCTTTATTACCTATTGCTTATGATCTTAGGTAAACAAACAAAGGAATCACCGGGTAAGTCTCATCCTAGGCTTGCATTGAACCAGGAAAGGTGTAATAAGAATAGGTTTTGGCAAACTCTAACACTTAACTCTCAGTTTCGGATCAGATAAGTCACCTCGGTCAGAAGAATTCCACCCCGGCCGAGATGTTCATCGACTGAGCGAGATGCTTAGGGTTAAGGATAAAGACTCGAACTTTCAGGGTCCTACTGTGATTTAAGATCGTTCTATCATTGTTTTTCCCACAACCTTCAGCCAATCACCCTAGAATCACACAAGGAAATTAGCCACTCATCATCATGAAAGTAATAATTAATATATGGGAAGAAAGTGAATAATTGAACAAGAAAACCTTAAGAGAAAGGCTTCAATAACTGAATCAATTATCAATCAACAAGCGTTCCTTGGATCAAAATTCAACAAGACTAACAACAATGAAGGGAATCTAAAGGAATCTTACAAAACCCTTCACAAAGCTATAAAAGCTATAAACTTTCTTCTTCAACCTTCAAAAAGGTTTTTCAAATCTCCCAACTAGAGTGTATGCAGGGTGTTGCTGCTGTAAGCAGGATATAGCGGATGTTCAGCCGTTAGCGGATGTTCAGCCGTTAGTGGATGTTGGATTTGTGGAAAATCCAACCCTTTTTATAGGAAAATTACTCTCCAAAGATAAGATATCTTAGAAAGATCTCTTCCCATAAAAATAGGTAAAATATATGGGCTAAATTATCTTCTTCCTTCCAGAAATCCAGCCTAAAAAGATAAGATCCTCCTTCCAAATATAAAAGATCTCAGCCAAGAATAAAATATCCTTGCCGCGTCCAAGGTGTTCGTCTCGGTCGAGTCGGCTCCTCTGGATCACCTCGGTCGAGGTGACTCTGTAGTCAACCGAGGTGAATCACAACTGAATGTGAAATCTCTCAAATCTGGTCCAAAGTGAATCTATAATCCAATTCCATGTTTTTTGGATTCTTTCTTAAGCTCCTGAATGTAGCTCCAATGACTCCTTAGCTCCTTTTGCTCCTTTTTGATGCAAAATGTGCCATTTTACCTACGATTACAACGAAACTTGGTGTAGACCTCAATTCCCGCAAAGGTAGATGAAACAACAATACAATCACATAATATACATTCAAACATGCAGATTATTGAAGATAAAACGTCTAAACAGGCCCCAAAATATAGACAATAATTCATGCTATCAGTAACGGCATAAGATCACCAAAGATTAGAGAAAGTAACTTAATTACATAGGCATGATAGTTCAAGGATAGATAGGGGTGACAAGTCCTGGAATAAGCACAATTTATAAGGAAAGGTACTACAACCTCAAAGACTAACTTTCTACCCTTCTTAGTTTTAGCTAACTCCTTAACTAAGCTCATATTATTCCTCAAATAATCCCTAGAAATTCGAACCATATCTTCAAGAAATTGAGGTCCATAATCATATGTAGTTAACCTATCCAAATGACCTTTATCAATCATAGGAAATTTCTTCTTATTGAGAAATGTGACATGACAACTAGGTATACACACTTGATCGAATTTAATAAAGAACTCTCTAAATAAATTAAACTTATCCCTAGAGTCATTGAGACACAATGCCAAAGAAAAACCACTTAATGAAATAAATGGCTTAATTCCCTTGAGCATGGTCATTCCTTGTGTCAAACATGTAGGAAGAACGTATGTGGATGAATGCTCAACTCAAAATTCTTCCTTAGAAGTAAAAATAGCTCTTGAAGGTTGAACCGAGATTTTGGTACTAGGGCAAAGTTCTGGTACAATGGGACAAGATATTGCATTGAGACAAGGTTTATGTGTATTGAGACGAGATTTTTGTATCTCGAGGCGAGATTCTTGTATCTCGATGCGAGATTCCCGTATCTCGGGCCGAGATTTGCCTTCTATGGGGCAAGATTTTGTACTAGAATAAGTCTCGACTTTCTTCTTGTGCAATGCTTGATCCTTCCCCTTTGCCTTTTGTTTTCATAGCTCTCAACGATCTGTAAAGAGGTCATGGGATTTAGTATACCATTTTTACCATTGAAGGTAAAAATATACCTACTTGAATCGCCATCATGTTCCACTTTCCGATCATATTGCCAAGGACGACCTAGTAAGATATGACAAGCATGCAGAAGTACTACATCAAACAAGATATCATCTATATAATGTACTAAGGTAATAGTCACTCTAGCTTGCTTGTTCACTTTCAATTCTCCACAATCATTCATTAAATGTAACTTATATGGTCTAGGATGAAAAAACGTAGCAATTTTCAATTTATTTATCAATTCAACACAGCAACATTGTAACAACTACATCCATCAATAATCATGTTGCACAAGGGGCTATATTAGAATGCAAAATTCTTCTAACAATCAAAGATTCCCCATGCACAAACTCAATGCCTTCATCCCTACCACTTTCATTTTCATGCAATGCATTAAGGTAGGTGTCATGATCATGCTCTTCCTCACTCTCATATTGTCCAAATTGATTGATAAATAACACCTTATTATTAGGAAAATCTTTCTAACTTGACATTTAAAGCATACTATATCCCTAAAATGAAAAGTAGAGTTAGAACCACTCCCTTTGGGATCACTTGAAGGCTCATTCAATGATCGAGATTGTGAGTGAGATGGCGAGATTTTCGTGCTTCCTTGGCTGAAGTTTCGACCTTGCTTATCTTCCTTAACCAATGCTAAATCTCGACCTTGAGCATCTTGATTCTTATTGTTTTGTTGCTTCCATGAAATTGTAGTTCCATAAGTTGGCTTGTTTGCTTGGCTCATTCCTTTAACCGTCCTTTCGATTTTGATAGCCAAATGCAACAAGTTTGTCAGTGTCATAAGGATATAGATAAATTTCATTTGCTAAAGAAGGATGCAATATACGTACATAACGAGCCATTGCTCTCTCCTCATCCTCTAAAACATTGACTTTCACCATTGCCATTTGCATAGATGTGTAAACCTCTTCCACACTCATAGATCCTTGTTTGAGGTTCTCCAATCTTTGCCTTAACTCTCTAGCATAGTTTTGGGGTACAAATCTAGCTCTCATTAACGCTTTCATTTGCTGCATTCTTCTCCTTTCTTTGACAAGGTGATCCCACCAACTTAAGGCATAGCCTTGAAATTCCAATGCAACCCGTTGTATCTTCCTTTGCTCACTAAAGTTATGGCAAGACCAACTTTTATCCATTTTGGGCTCCCATTTCATAAACGTATCCGGATCACACTTTCCTTCAAACTTGGAATTTTGACCTTCACGTTTCCAATCTCACTATGCTCTTGGTGAGGTCTAATTGTTCATAGTCTTGACCTCCCATTGAACATTGATTACATCGAGGAGAGCCTCTCCACATGCCTTTTTCATCGTCATCATCTAATTCCTGAAATCGTCATCAAAATCCGGAATATTATGCGCATTAAAGAGAGATTTTGAATATCTCATACCTAGCCCTTGAGGCGCTCTTCGAGGGGGATCGGAAGCTGGAGGCATAAGAGGATTGTGAGAACTTCCACCAATCTCGTATAGATCTAGGCTGAAATCTCGGCTAGGACTGGCCGAGATTACTAAGGCGAGATTCCTGTCTGGGGCGAGATTCCAGTGTGTTCATCCTTTCGTTCAAGGTGGCAATTGATAATGCGAGGTCTTGATTTGAGGACATGGGTTGCCTGAACATATCCCTAGTTTTTGGACTCGTTGATCCACTCCTTTGTGAGCATATAGGACTACTATACCTAGACATCCTACATAGTCACACAAAGTAATAACAAGCGTGTGAAGTTAGTGAAATTGAAAGTGTCTTACTAGTTTTCTCCCACACTCACACTCTGTTGTGATATCTCAAGCTAATTTAATGTAATTATTTTGGATGGATTAATACTCCTTTAAAACCGATGACTAGCTTCAACTAGAAAATCCTAGGATGAATCAAGTAGTCATCTTGGTCGCAAGAAGGTTCTTGTGTTGAAAGATAGTTAAGGAAACCCTACTGGAATTCTCTTCACACAATTGACACAAAGTATAAAGAATATTGCAAGTAGACTCAAGCCACTCAACTAGTATGATAGAAAATATAGATACTAACTTACACACCTAAAGAAATAGACTCAATGTGTTTAGAGAAGAAAGAGGAAAGAAATTGACACACAAGAGATTGCGAAGAGAGTTTTACGTACCTTGAGCTTATGTAGTTAGAGAGAGAGATCCGGGTAGGTTTAATCTTGACAGAAGGTAATCTCGATCGGAATCTCGGGCGAGATTTCTCACTAGGGGTCGAGATTGATCAAAAGTGAGGTGTTTTGGCTATGAACAGGGTCAAGGATGGTATGAAAACTCTTCTATGGATGTCCTTTTGAGCTTGACACATTTGAATTGCTTAACTTCTGTCTCAAAAATTTTGATAAAATTCACAACAGTAGCAAATCTTGACCTAAATTTTGGGCGAGATTTTGGACTATGGGGCCAAGATTTGTCAAACACCAAGTCTTGGCAACAATCACTGGATATGTTGTGAGATATACTCCTCCCTTGTTGCCTTGATGATCCCTTCTCAATTGGATCGCAACAACACTTACTCAAAAGGATCTTTTCAAACTTTTGGGTATAGTTGATGATATGGAAGGGCGTTTGGGATTTTAAGTATGGGATTTTGTATTTGGATTTCTTGTGGAGTTATGGGATAATATGGGGCGAGATATATAGTTGTTGTATTGATCGAGTTATAGAAGATATGGATAGATAGTCGGTTAGGATCTGAAAGATGTGATAAGATATTACCTACTAGATAAGATTTCAACAATAAGATCACTTGTAAATCTCTTTCCTTCTATGATGTAGCAACCAAGTATGAATAGATTTGACTCAAATCTATTTATGAATCTCGATTGGATATGGAGAAGATAACGAAACTTACTGGCCAAGTAACGTAAAATCTTGGGGTGGTCCACAACAATCTCGGGCGAGATTTCTCTAGAACCGGCGAGATTTCAATTTTTTCGGTTGGTTGGCTTGTGTTTGGGCTTGGTGTTTCTCTCTTCTCCAATAAACATAAGAAAAAGCATGTTTAACTCAAATAATCTCACAAAAGAATATATCAATAAGGAAAATACTCGATTTTATATGACTCAAAGAAGACTCAAATAAAAATACTCAAATGATAACCACGGTTTGAGTTGATCACAATCGCTTAGCTTTGATACCACTTTGATGCAGGGTTGATGTCGTAGTTTCTCGATCTAGATTGAAGTCCACGAAATCAACAATAGAAGGAATATCGATGGCAAATCTCATGCGAGATTTGGTAATAGTAGGGCCAAGATTCTCAAAAACTCAAAGAACGAGAACATGATTAAAACTCAACCAATAATATTTAGGATAGCTACAAAATTGTATACTACATTATATGTACTATTTATTTTTTAAAAACCCACAATCAGCCACATACATTGGCCCCTAACCAAATAAGACCGGCAATGTGGGTGGTATATAAGGTTGTTCAAGAATGACCCGGACCAGACCGATTTTTTACGGTCGGTCCCGATTCATGATTTTGTGGAATTCCGGTCCCGATCTTGGTCCAGTTCTAGTTCCGGTCCGGACCGAAAAAGAATGGGTTGGATCGAAATATTTTTTAATTTTTTTAATAGATTTAATTTTATTTATTAAAAATCTTATATCTTGGGCACATATTTAATAAAATATTTAATTATTTATTTTTTTTTGTTTCACAAAAATATTTTATTTTATTTTATTTTATTCCGGTCCGAACTAGTCCAAATCTGGTCCAGCCACCGGTCCAGAAATTTGAAAATTCTTGTCCGGTCTGTTTGGACCGGATGCACAACCCTAATGGTATAGTCCACAAGTAGATCAGTCCACTCGAGGACCTTTTGAAAACCTGGATTTTGAGGGCCGTCTTCCTCAATTGGTGCATGTTGGAATCCAACATCCTCTACCCCCATGGGCACATCCTCTAGCTCCATCGGCACATTCTCTTACCCCACTAGCACATCCTTTGGCCCCACCGGCACATCCTCTAACCCCACAAGCACATCCACCATACCTACATGCAGATCCACCTCATGCGTGAGTGGTTGTGTTGGATTCGGATCTTGTAATATTGGATGGGAGCCGTCAATTTATTGAGTCACGACTGATATAACTGGGGTCCTTTGTCGAATATCACTCGGAGAATCCTCAAAAAAAATTTTTGTCATCGGCATCCACGTACCCGATAATTGTGCTACGGGAGTCTTGTGCTATTGGACGAATCAACCGCTGTAAGCATGGCATCGTCGGGTGTGGAAAATCCTTCTATGATCTTGTCACCCACAAATGGAACAACAACATCCATGGGCGCAACCACAACATCTACGGTGTCTTCATTCAAAACAATTGTGTCTAGGACATGTCCACGTGGAAGTAGTAGTTTCAATTGTTGTTGAGCTCGAGGATATTGTGTGACATTGTGATTATGTAATCGATCGCTTTAAATAACGATCAATCAAACATTAGCTTTGTTTTTAATCATCACATAAATAAATATCTTATTACGTTGCTTACCTTCTTAAAAACTATGCCGGATCTAATGCATGGTGGGGAGGATATGGACTACAATGAAATAAATTGGTTAGATATAATATAAAATCAAGTCAATATAGTGCAAGAGAAGAAGAGATAATATAAAGGCTTGTTCATAAATTCAAAAATCTGCTCGAAATAGTACAAGAGTTATAGGAATGTTAATAATGTCTGACATACAAAAACTACAAATAAAAAATCATGAAGACAAGCGAAAATAAAAGTAATTTATCACATGGATGACACCACAACATAGATCATGCATCTAATCATTCATTAACAAAATGAACCTTCATATCTAATCACTTATTAACAAAAAACTTAAAGACAAGCAAAAATAGAAGTATTCCAATGGAGTAAGTGTTGAAAGTTGGCTATTAAGCAACTTCATTTAGCCTTTACCACACATACCCTTTTGAGATGTTTCACTACAACACACCAAATCTGTATAAATAAAACACACGAAATTTCAATGAGGGTTGCATCACCTAGGTTCAAGTTGAGAGGCAGGACATATTCTAGTAATGACATATCAATGCACAAGTTGCGCATAATAGTAGATAAATGCGAGATTTAATGAAAGAATACAAGCTACACTAATACAATCCGTTTATTAGCCAACTTTCAAAACTAACTACTACGACAAAGAACAATCTAAAATCTACTGAAAATTTCGTTCAACCAATAAGGTTGACATCTATTCATAATTATGTTATATATTTAAAGAGCCTGATCATATGCATTTAACACATCTTGTTCCATGATTACAAGCACCGACGCTACGTCTCTAGACTGCGTTTTCCTCTGTATGCGCATCCTATGTCAAAAAAAATAAAACTGATGACTTAACCGAAGCAGAGCAAAAATAGACAAAATTGGAAAGCAAGAAGCAAATCCGACACTACTTATTCAGATTGAATTAATGAACCTGCAACAAAGTGATGCGGGGTGAAAGCCGCAGTTTCCCGATCTAGACTGAAAGTCCTCAAATCGAACAATAGAAGGAAATCTCGGTTGAACTAAACAAAATTTCGGGCGAGATTTAAACAAGAATAGGCCGAGATTTCTTGTAAATTAGAATGCGGAATAATGGGTGATATGAAAATATAAGAAGATGATAATATGGAATGAAAAATGATAAATATAGGAAGATAAGACTATTATAAGACTTGAAAAGAATCTTGACCAATTATGTGTCAAAACCTGATACAAAGAATTACCTTTCACCTATGATGCACGGATACGGGAAACGGACACGGCGAGAAACGGGGAAGCGACAATCCTCAAAAGTATAGGAAACGGGGACACGGCGAGTAAAATAATTAATATATTATTTTAAAGATATTGAAATATAGAATTACTATATCATAATGAGATACGTATATATGAAAAAAAATCAATGATATATGAGTTGATAAAAATATTAACACGAAGATAAAATAATCGAAACAAAAGCTTAGAAACAAACATTTTCAGTCTTACAAAACATAGAAATAAACATATTTAGTTTTATAATCTGAAATAATCATACTTAGTATCAAAACTGAAGAATGAATCATTCATTTGCAAATCAACAATAACCGAACAACATGATCAACAATGGAAAATAATAATAAATATGTGTGAATTATAAAAAGTGAAAGAATTAGAATAACATAGTCAACATTCAACAGATAAAAATTACAAAATAAATTAATAATCAAAGATTCAAAATTAATTTATAAAATCATAAGAAAAATGGAGAGAAGAGTCGGCCGGCGGAACAACATTTCAACATTAGAGCCGGAGAAGAAGATCGGTGTCCTACTTCCGACAACCACAATCTCGCAGGTGGTCATGTGGAGCTAGGTTTAGTCAGAAAAAATGGGAAAGAAGAAAAAATATTACGGTATATAAGTTTTTATTTCGTTGATCATGTCTTGACCGGACACAATCCGTGTCCTCACCGTGTCCTAGACGTGTCCTACCTTGGAAACGTGTCTTGACCGTGTCCGGTGATATTTGACCGTGTCCGAGCCGTGCCCGGTTGTATCCCCGTTTCCGACATGGCAGGACACGGGACACGCCGCCTTCTAGAAGTGTCCGTGCATCATAGCCTTTCACCCTTCCTTCTTTAACTTTACGCAAGCCTTCTAAATAAGACAAGCAAAATGGGGGACTAGTTTGACTTGTAGCACCAACCTTCAAAAAGATTAACACACACAAGAACAACCTAGCAATGATTCACAACTTTTCAATCAAAAACTCTCATTTTGATTGAATGAAAATGATAAAATGCAAACTTCATAAATAAAGTCACAAGTGTCTCACAATATTGTGAAAATCAAATTCAAATTGAGCTATCTAACAATCTCCCCCTCTAAGACTATTTATAAGAGAGATCCTCTATATAAACTAGGAAAAGATACCTTTAAAAGATCATCTAAAAATAATCCTAAAAAATAGGATCAAAAAATAACAATTTCCTTAAGATAGTTTGAGAGATTTAAGAAAATAAAATATAAAAGATAATTGCCAAATTTAAAAGATCTTCGGGCGGATCTTCAAAGCGTGTCAAAGATGAAAACTCGGGTGAAAATCTCGGCCGATTTTTCTGAGTGTTGGCCGAGATTCTTCATCACCAATTCTCTTTGATCTTCCTTGATGATGTCTCCTCTCGGATCCTTCTAGCCCTTGATCTAGTGACTGATCCTTGTATGATTGATGTCGAGGATGGTCCCAAATCACAAAGAGTATCGAAAAGCACCCGTTGGTGGTCCTAAGCCGGGACTTAAGCCGCAAAAAGAGCAACGCCAAGCAATGTTGAGGACAAATCGTTGAGGACAAAACGTTGAGAACAAAATGGAGCAAAGCCCGTTGGTGGTCCGAATCCAGTTCTGTTTGAAAGGAGAGGGATGAACAAAATGTTGAGGACAACTCGGCCACAACTCTTAATCTTCGATTCTGTTTGAAAGGAGAGGGAAGAACGAAACAGGATGATTAGCCACAACTCTTAATCTTCGATCCTGTTTCAAAGAAAAGGGAAGAACGGGAACCGGTCACCGTTGTTTATTTTAAACCTAATGTGCCTCACACAAAGAATAAGAAATGGACGCGATGTACATAATGGAATTATTTTTAAAAAAAAAATTATACGCCTCTTGATACACACATAATACGACGTGCGTCTCTAGCACTCTTTTGGCGTCACTCCCGTAAGCAAAGTAAAGACGGGCTTTCGGGTAAATAAAAAGTTTGATTTCCTGATTTAGGGTGTGTTCGACGTAGTTTTTTCGGTAGATGTTCATCAAGTTTTGCGTTTTTAGAAAACTACATGGTGTTTGGCAAGAGAGTTTTTCCTTAAGTTTTAGCTTTTTTGGGGAGTTCTTTGTGGAGATTTTTGAAAAGTTACAATTATTAGCTTTTTGGGTAGATTATTAAAAATTTTACAATTTTACCCATCTTTTTCATTTTAATAATTGAGTAAATTACATAAAACCACCTCTTATTTAACCTATTTTCATTTAACCACCTCTTATAATTTTTTTTTCATAAAACCACCTCTATTTTACTTACGTTAACAAAACACCACCATTTTCACACTCCATTAGATATTTTGTCTATGGGACCCACAAAACAATTAAATGAGTCTAATTTTATCCTAATTTCCTGATTAAAATATGTACTTAGCAGTTAAACACAATTATTTGTTTTTTTAATAAACCCAAATGATTTTATTAAAGCACTAGGTACTGGACAAATAGGAAGATTTGTAAGACACATTCAAACTATCCTCTCCCCCATTATCGACAAAATTGTTGTTGTAAGCTACAACTGAATAGTTTGAAGATCATACCTTTTGTTTGAAGAACACAAATACTATGTAAATAAAAGTTCTTGCCCTATTGACAATAAGACACACTCAAATTGTCATCTAAATGCTAGCATTTGATCTTGTAAGTCAATTTTGATTTTTGACTCCCAATCATCCAACCAGTAAGTTAGTAACCATAATTAAAGATTAACCTTCACAACAAGAATTTTTTTTAAATAGCAGATTCTCACCAATGTATACAAGAAAATGGGAATGAAGATCCTATGGTTATAGGAAGAAATAAGGAAGAGAATCGCAGAGGAAGATATATTAAAATTACTTGAATTAACAACAATATCCTTAAATTCTAACCAAGAAACACAATCAATCCTTCACCACTCCAACAACAATCGTAGTAATAGCATAAATCTTTTCAACAATGGAGCATAATCGGTTCAATGCAAACACAAAAAGTGAAATCGTCTCAAACACCACAAAATAAAAAATCAAAACTCGATTTCTCTGTTAACACAATTAGCTGTTGGGGGAAAGCCGAGAAGATGCACTCTAGGAGTATACTGATGGCTTCAGTGAGGATAGGCAAAATGAAAATCAAAGAGGGAAGGAATACTCTAGAGGATACTGGGTTTCAACTTGAGGGAGATAATATCCAATTTGGGTATTAGGTTAAAATTGGGATGAATTTTTTGGGATTAACTTTTTTTTCCCTTCAGAGAGTGATTATTTTTATCGGCCCACTAACTTGGACGGAAAGCTGACATAAAATGAAAAAGGTGGGTTATTGTTAACGGATGGTAAAAAATTTAGGTGGTTAAGTGAAAAAAAATAAAATAAGAGGTGGTTAAGTGAAAATATGGGTAAATAGTAGGTGATTTTGTGTAATTTTCTCTTAATAATTTGTATATTTTTGTATTTTTGACTTTTTGATAAATCTAGCATACATATATATCCACAAATCTACTAATACCACGCATCAATTGAGTTATTTGTTAATTTTCAGTATTTATAAATCTCTTCTAACCTCTACTTAAAAAAATCTACCAAAAAAATTAAACCTGAAAGTTAAAACTACTCGGTAATTTGTTACACCGATCTCGTTTCACCTTATTTTCTTCCCTCCAAACCTAAGCAAATATAACGCCCAATTTCTCGCAAAACTCTCGGCAGGTTTCTGCATCCCTAAAATGGCGTCCGGCACTGCTGGCAACGACCGTGAAGCAATTGTACGGCCAATCAGTACCGCGGCTACTACAATATCGTCGGATAATCACTCCCTCATCTCTGTATGTCCTTTTGATTCTGCCACACCATAGTTTCTGGATATCTCGTATTGTTGTACATTTGATGAACGCTTTACTGTGCGTTGCTTTTTTTTGGGCCTGGTTGTAAATTGTAGGATTTTCGAAGGGCTTTTGGTATGATGAAGGAAGTTGCCATTGCCTTGGAGAAAGAGAATAAGACCCAAATGGTACAATGAATCCTCGTCCTACTACATAGTGCACCCCTTATATTCGGATGTTTTTCCTTTTCATTTATAAGTGTCTGCTTTAATGCCCTTCATCCGGTAGTCTCATTTCTATCAAGTCTTTGATCTACAACCATTCCAGATGGAAATCAAGAATTGAGCAAATTAATTGAACTTAATTCATGAAAAGGAAGATCTGCAACAGGAAGAAGAGAGGAATTTCTTGGAAAGGAAAATAGAATAGAGTTCAAAATTTTTCACTCATCACTCTTTTCCAAGCAAGGGTTCTGGATGAGTTGAACTTGACCTAAAATTACAATTTTAGTGTGACAACAGGCACCAACCACAAACTAGTAGAAACTATCTATGCTCATAATTCTTCTGATTAATATTTATTGTAACACAAGTTTTGACTCACTAGTGAAGATTTTCTTCATCCATAACTTTGATAGTGGTCATGGTCCACTGCTTGTTGTTTTAGTTGAATTTTGGTGATATACTTTTAAAGATTAAGGTTCAGGAGAACCATCTTTGGCCACAGGAGATTAAGGAATAAAGAGAATTGAAGGGAACTTCTGTTGGCTGAAGAATTACTCAATAAATGAAAGCCAAACAAATTACAACTCAGTTCTACACAATATCTTATATGTATATACAGTGCACAAATAATCACACCAGAACTAATAACACGCGTGTGCGTCACTTGTCACTCTTCTCTTCACAGCCTGCATAAATCGGTGCCAGCTACTCAGCTAATATAACATGACTCGATATGAAGAATATTATTCTCACTTGGTTATTTTTCAATTACTTGAACGGAGGCTGCCAAGCTCGGATGAAGTTCCATGTTTGCCTTTATAAGTGGTTGGTACGAGTTAGTGATTGAATTCCCACTTACTCATGGTATTTCGATTACCGCCCCATTCTGATGGGGTTTCAACTTTATATTCCCATCCCACCAGTGGAAATCAAAGCTTGAAATTTCCTGAATTTTAGAGGGAAAAAGAAAACAAACCTCTCTAGCAATATCTCTGATGATTAACCATTTTTTAACACGGATTATAAGTTATTGCTTGCTTAATGTCACATTGTTATATCAGGTGAAGGACCTTGAAGATGAACTGATAGCATTGTTGGATTCTTATGAAGAATGCACAAACTTCTCCACCATAATGCAATCCATTGGAAATATTTATGATCCTGGGCCGCAGGTGTTGCATCTCCCTGTCGGTTGGAATCAGTTGATGTAGAAGCTTTTTTATTATTTATAAATGTTTATTAGCTTCCTATTCTTATTTGCCTTCTTTATTCTTGCTCCTTTTGAATTAAAGCCAACCGTTTTTAAGAGTCTGTTCAAGAACGAGGTTACAAAGTTGAAGACTGGCAATTCTTCAAATAGACAGAAACATCAATATCTGCGCCAATTCAGGGAGGCTGTTTGGGTATGTGTTTTCTGTAGGATTCATATCTAGCCACACTAATAGCATGAAGCCTTCTTAACTTTCTGTTCAGTGATCAGCTTATGCTCCTGCTCAGTTTTGCAAAAAAAATATTCTCCTGTATCTGCAGTAGATGAGAATTGATTGTTAACTACTTTTTTTGTTTGGTCAAGTTTTTGTATGATGTTTGGCTTGATCTAGATTTACAGCATAAGCTATTCATGAATATTAAACCGATAGAATCACTGGTCTATTACATAGAATGTGCAAGTCCTTTTTCTAAAGAATGTATGTGAGTATGTCTTAACTTGCTTTGCAGAATGTTCATCACTTGGGCCAGCTAATGCCTGGAGAAGAGCAGGAAGACATTGTGATGACTAGCACACAGAGTGTGCTTTTGAATATCAAATGCCCAGTGAGTGGAAAGCCTATCAGCGAATTACAAGAGCCTGTCCGCAGGTACTGCTAAAGGACTTTTGCTTAATTTGCACCTCTCGAACTTTGTTTTTTGCCAATCGTAAAGCATGTTTTTGTTTTCACAATTTGAAAGAAAAAAAGCTGTAGTAAGTTCTTGCTGTATTGTTTCCTCACTGCCCTTTTATCCATAAAAGTAACTTGTAGACAATAATGTGGAACTAGTTGATTTCATGTTAGTGTTAAAAGTTGTGAAACAATTATTCTCTTACCATTATTGTCTCTTATCTATGGTGCTAGCATGGACTGCAAACATGTATATGAGAAGCAGGCAATTGAACACTATATGAAGAGCAAAACATGGCCCTGTCAGTGCCCCATTCCAGGTTCTTGCTTTTTGCCCCTGGTGCTTCTGTGTAGGGAAAACAATTTCACTTATTTGTTTTTGGTAATGCTCTGACGCTTTTGCTTGCCAGCTTGCCGCGGAACACTGATGCCAGCTAGAGTTGTATGCGACGCATTGTTGCTTGTCGACATTGAGGATCATCAGTCCTTGGCCAGAGAAAGTAGGGGTAATGTTGTAGAAGATTTCACTGAGCTAGATGATGATTGACATGCTGTTATAGATTCATAGTATTTATGAAGCAGAGATAACTTCATTAACGGTATTATCGTTTTGCGTAATCATAAGCTATGGCTCTTTCCGATATCCGGACGTCTCTGAATGTGATGAAGCTTTATAAGCTGTATGGTGAAGCAGACCATGTTTTCTCCCTGTCTCAGAAATTTAACAATCAGATTTGACGCACTTGGTAGCTTTCATGTCTTGAAATAACGTAATATCACAATTTGTTCAATAATTCGAGGTTGTTGGAGCAGGAAAAAATATGTGATAAATTGTGGATTGTTTCTCAGAATGCAGAAACTACCCACCAAGGCTAATATCTCTCTGCCGCAGTCCTTGTGTTGAGTATCTGGTCACCTAGCTTTGGCACCCACGTGGACCCGAACCCACAATGGCTCCAAAGTACACGGGTGCTATGCCATCCCAGCTGATTCATCCATCGCCTAGGCTAATACAGGACTCCTGGAGTCTTAAACTTGCTTCTTGCGTAATCAAAAGATTGCCAACATGTCCTTGGAGCAATTGTCTGACCCAACTTCACCGAGGCGTTGATGCACTCAAATATGTGATGCAAGCTTCCTTACTCAAACGAAATAAATGTCACACTATACTCCTCCGACGTGGTCGAGTCGTGCAAATGAAAATGAGAGGAAACGGGGCAACTTATATAACAATTATTATGAGATAAAAACTTGATGTTGAGCTTCGATGTAATCTTTAGGACTCAATGTGTAGGGTTGCAGACACAAAATGGGGTTTGGGGGTCGATGATGATATGCTCAAGTTGGGACCCAAAATGTAGTGTCTTAGAACACAAATTGTGGTTTGTTAGTCATAATATTAAATACTAAATTACGATAAATATTATAAAATAAAGGCTTCAAACTTTGAACGCTTCGAGAAGAGTTCTAAAAATGCGGACCAATGATGAAACATGAGTTTGGCATTGTGCTACACATTCCTGAAAATAGAGTTGTAACTTGAGCTAACATTCTTCTTTTAAATAATCACTAGTGCATACCCCGCACCTTGTGCGGGTATATTTATATATTAGATATTTTGAATAATGTGTCATGAGTCGAACCGAAGACATATTTATGAAGCATTATAATAGTAAGTCACTTTTATTCATTCTCAAAATGATAAAATATTCACGAATACATTTTTTTTTAGTATTTTATCCTTCATAAATTTAATCTTTATTCAATGCATAATTTTATTTTTCTTAAAAAATATACGATGCACACCTTTTTTATAAACTTGGATACCCAAAATTTGTTTACACAACAAAACAAAATCGGGACCTAAAAATTCAAAAATAAAAGAATATGAATTTTATTTTATTTAAGCCTAGAACAAATTATGTATATTTTTTTTAATTCCGGTAGAATAGAATCACATAAAAATCTGTAAGATCAAAGGGTATTTGAAACAAATCGAGTCTCAATAGAATTTTTTTATCTTTTAATAAAACTGTTAACAAAATTTTATTTAAAAGAAAGAATTGAAAACGAAGTCTTTAGAGAATAAAAAAATGACGAAGGTTATTTAAAAAATTATCAAGAAAAAACGAAATCTTAAAATTAAAATATTTAAAGAAAAAGCAGTTTTTTAAAAAATTTAAAAAGAACCTTTAGAAAATTTAGGAAATCTTTTAAAAAACCAATTTTTAAAATAATATAATTTAAATATTATTTTTATTAAAACAAAACAATAATGATTTTTTTTTGTAAAACATAAACTAAACGAAATGTTGAGATACAAAACCGATTCGGAAGTAATTGATTTTAAAAGTAAACGAATTTGAAAAAAAATCCGATATATCAAATATTTTAACAATGAACAAATTCTTAAAGAACTAAGGGTACGTTTGGCATTACATAGTAGATTATTTGGGAGATTAAAATTTCACAATAATTTCCAATAATCTCGATAATCCATGTTGAAGTGGATGATAAAATGGGCAGAATAATCTTCCAATATAATCTCCCGAGATTATAATCCTCAATAACCTCGATAATCTATGTTCACCGAACGCACCCTAAATAAATTATAACATTGACAAATTTTTTAAAAAAAAAGGTTCAACTTTGCAATTGGCTTAACATTATTTTTTTTAAAACATAATTTTAAGGAAAATATTTGCATTAGAAAAATATAGAGCGAATTATTTTTAAAAAAAAATGAATATGACAGTTAGTTTGTTTAGGTATAAACTAGTTTAATCCCCGCACCTTGTGCGGGTTTTATTTAAAATAAAAAGTATTTTATTGTTATTTTTATGTATTATGTACCGCATATTTATTTATAGTACATTTAGTTCAGGTTAAATTGACTTAAGAACATAAAATTTTATGTTTTAATATCATCATGAACAATGTTTTTCTAATAATATAATATTTATTGGGAGTGATTTGATTCCTATAAAATTGTTAATTTAATAATAAAAAAATTTTTGGCTTAATTTATATTATAAAAAAATTGTCAAACAAAATAGAGTAGTTCGGACTAACGTGAGTTGGTTCTTATAAAATTGTTAATTTAATAATAAAAGATTTTTTAGCTTAAAAATAAAGATTTATTGGTTTTAATTGTGGGAGCTCCATCTAAAAAATACTGCATCCACAACGCGCCACATCATCAACTTGTGCTCTGTTTTAGTATGTATAATAGATAATTACTATATCCGAAATAAAACTTTGATAAATGAAATGTTAAAAAAATAAAAATCAATCTAAAAAAATATGAAAGTTAAAAAATGAATATGAAAGTTTAATTTTGTGAAAAAAAAAAGAAACAGAAACGCAACAAAAAAGGGAGATATTTAAAAAAAACAAAATCTACGAAATAAAATTTCAGTAAAGAAGGAATTGGAATTTTTTTAACAAAAAGAAGAAAAATCTACGAAATATTTTTTTATATAAAGAAAATAAATCTATAAAATTTTAGCAAGCAAAAAATAGGAAATTTATTTTTATATAAAAAGAAACAAAATCTTTACCTAAAAGTTACACAAACAAATAAGTTGTAAATAAAGTATGAGAGAAGATTTAAATTTTAAAAATAATATATTAAAAAAAATTCAAAATTTAATAAATTAAGATCTAGAAGAAAGAGTTATAATTAACAAACCAAACCAAACTAAAAAAAATTAAAATTCAGTTTGATTGTTTTATTAATAAAATTTTTATTATATTTATACATAATACACCACGTAGAAATAGTAGTAAGATGATTAAATTAACAAACTTAAACCTAATTTAAAACTAATTTGAAATAGTTTAATGAAGACTTGGTGACTTTAACTCAAACCTAGTTCGTCTTTACACAATTTATAGTATTAGTGCCCGTTTGGTTGGAGCGGTGGAATGGAAACGGAATGGAATCGAATAAGGGTAGAGAAAGGAAATTGAATGAATGAGATTACTTTTATGTGTTAAAAAACTTTTAACCAAACGTAATTTTTGATTGATTCGGAATCATTCCGTTATCGGGAATAATTTCCGGTGCTTCCAAACGGGTTATTAATATTTATGAATTGATAGTTGAATTTTTACAAAAGCATAATTTCATATTTTAATTAAAATAAACTCTTTTTTACATTAGTATACTATAACGTGGAATTGTAGATATATTGTGTACCTCAATTAATTAATTAATTAATAAAAAGGATCACAATGAACAATGTGCTATTCAACTCAATTCATAAATACAATTCCAAGAAACATGACTAAATATTATAATATATTCGTTTAAAACATATCAACTTTTTAAATGATGAATTTTTCCTCTTAGTTTTATTAAGGTTTGGACTTTTTCTCTTGATATCCACTGAGTTTTAAAATTTCTCTTGGTACCCTTAAGGTTTCATTTGTTTCCTCTTTATACCCATTATTAATATATTACATTAAAATTCATTATAAAATGATTAAAAAAAAATCAAAAAAATAAATTTAAAATAGATTATGACCTCATTACATTCTAAACTAATAAATTTATAATAATAATTTTTTTAAAAAAAATATTTTTCTAATTAAAAAAAAAGTAAAGTAAAATAAAGATAAGTTTTATTTTTGAACTAAAATAAATAAAAAATAATTTTTAAAAATTTTTTTTAAGAGTCCAAAAAATTATACATATAGTTTTTTTTTAAGTTAATTTTCTATAATTTGTTTTAATTTGAAAATAACAATTTAATTTTTCATGTGTTGATTTATTATTTTTTATAATATACTTTTCCATAATCTTAAAATTAAAAAAAAACATAATTTTTTAAAATTTTTTGAATTAATATAAATTATATAAAATTTAAATTCAAAATAAATAAAATTTTATTATATTTTATTTTTTAATTTTATATATATTTTTTTAAATCGAAAGTAAAAAGTAAAAAATATTTTAATTCAAAAATAAAAAATATATTTATTTCAAATATATATATATATATATATATATTTCTATTATAAATTTATTAATTAAATTTAATGAGGTCGTAATATATTTTTAAATTTTTTTTTTTTGATTTTTTTTATTATTTTATAATAAATTGTAATGTAATATATTAAGAATGGGTATAAAGAGAAAATAAATGAAATCTTGAGGGCACTAAGAGAAATTTTGAAACTTAGTCAATACCAAGAGGAAAAGTTCAAACCTTAATGGCACCAAGAGAAAAAGTCCTTAAATGATTAATTCATATAACATTTAGCATTGATGATACTTATATCATATTATATCCCAATAAAATGTTAAATGTAGATTAGAGGTTTTTGGGAGTGTTGCTAGTAAATGATTTGAAAGGTGTATAGGTTGATGATATTAAAAAAAAAAAAAAAAAAGCCCGAGTTGCGCTTTAAAAACAATCTATATAAGATTAGACTTCTCATTTTCAAGTATTTTCTCAAATATGACTCCATTAGTCATCCCAAATTCAACCACATTCAATACCAAAAATATAAGGCAAATCATTTGAACGGCGTACACCAAGTAATCTATATACATTGATTATCACGAATATTTGAAATGCCACAAACAAGATTGCTTCACCAAATGCATCAAAATTTGGAATTTCACGTACTTTCATAATTCTTAGTATCTTGCATGAACTCATAAACACCTTGTTATAACAAAACAAACTAATATAAGTTTTCAACACTAAACCCATAAAAACATTACTCAAACTCTTATGGCAATTAAGCAGACTCTTATGGCAAGAAACTTACTCCCATGGACCTTTCCAGTCTCCGACGAGCATTGAATCTCCGTCTTTATCTTCGTAAACTGATTCAAACTCCGAACCATTAATATATCCATATTTTTCGAGTAACTACCAGCCTTGAAATCAAACATCTCCTTCTAAACTTTTAGAAGCTTTTGATATCCTTTGTATAGTTTGAGATCAATCTTCTTAAGATATGAAGCTTCATCCATACTAACTTTCATAAAACATTCTTTCCTTGAGTTTCTTCACCGTCGTAGCTTGAAGGTTGTTTATCCGGTATGACCTTACTGGCGGCCAACCCACCACTTGAACAAATCTTTTTAGATTTAGTAAAAAGATATGTTCAAAAAGAAAAATAAATAATAGCGGATAAGGGAAAAGTGTGCAGTGGAAAAAGAAAAAACAATTATTAGAAGATTAATTAAAAGAAAAAGCTTGTGATATATTTAAATTTCAGAAAACATTTTAATTAACTACTCAAACAACCATCTTAAAAAAATTTAATTAAAAGAAAAAGGTTGTGATAAACACAAACAAACTGAGCATCAAACAAAGAGGAAAGTAGTAGAAGAAAATTGAAAATGGAAATATGCCATACCTCTAACCCGGACTTGGCTCCCATGAAGTTATAGAATCAACTTCATGTGAAGTTGATTCAATCTAAACCATTGATCTAAATCAAAGGTTAATATTAGTACACATGAAATGAATTTTTGATATAAAAGGAAACAAGATATTCTTCTCTTATACTAAAGGAGATATTTTAAATTACATATATAATATTTTATAAAAATAACTTATATATTCAAAAGAATCTTCTTTTTTTTTAGTAATATATCACTAAAAAAAGTAATTAAAATCAGACACTAAAATGTATATGCTGAAAAATAAGATTTTAATAAAAAAAAAAGAAGGAATATTAAACCAATTTTAAACCAATAACTAAAGTTAATCATAGAAAATAAGATATTGGATTAAAAGAAAATCAAATATTATTCTTTTTATTTTAAAATAGAACTAACTAAAATATTTCAAGATAAAAAAACATTTTATTATACACAACAACTATTAAGTTCAACTCTATTGTATAAAAATGTGTTACATTATATGTTGTAAATACTAAATAGTTGTAAATATTAAATAGTTGTTGTGTATAATAAAATAGTTTTTTTTATCTTAAAATATTTTATTTACTTCCATTTTAAAATAAAAAGAATAATATTTGATTTTCTTTTGATCCAATATCTTATTTTCTATGATTATCTTTACTTATTGATTTAATTTGGGTAAATATTCCTTCTTCTTCTTTTTTTTTTTTTTTATCAAAATCTTATTTTTCAGCATATAAACCTTAGTGTTTGATTTTAATTACTTTTTAGTGATATATTACTAAAAAAAGGATTTTTGTATATATAAGTTTTTTTTAAAACAATTACATATATATTTCGAAATATCTCCTTTAGTATAAGAGAAGAATATCTTGTTTCCTTTTATATCAATAATTTATTTCATGTGTATTAATCATAACCTTTGATCTAGATCAATGGTTTAGATTGAATCAACTTCACATGAAGTTGATTCTATAACTCCATGGAAGCCAAATCCGAGAGCATTGAAATCAGTATTCTACAGTGGAAGCCTCAAGCTAGCTTTTCAAATTCGCTTATTTTCAAACAATTATAGGTTTTTAAATTTACGAAGAAGGACAAAGGCCGAGACTCTGGAAATAAGTCTATAAACAACTTCGTAATCGAATAAAAAAGAACACCAATCAATAATAGATTGTTCGACTGTTAAATAATCGACTCAAAAAGAGGTTGCTAAATAATTGAAAGTTTGTAACGTACCAGGCTAATTGAAATTTGCTTTTTTTTGCAGATGAGCGGCAGGGCATATGAGTAGCAGGAAAATTGGATTCCTCGTCGAATCCTGAAAATCGAAACAGACAAAAAGATCATTATTATGAAACAATAGACTCAATTGTTTAGGTATTTATAGCAAATAGGAAGGAAGTTAAGCTTACGGGATAAGCACCTTACGGGATATGCTTCTTTCGGGATTCGCTTAACCCTAACTTGGGTACGCAACTTACAGGATACGCTTATGTTACTCAATAAATAATTTTATTTGTTTTATATTAATATCCCGATTTTTTTTATCATAATAATTTGTGCCTGAAAATCAGAACAATTTTTACCAGTTTGTTTTAAAATTTATATACTTTAATAGAAAGATTTATTGACTTAATTTTTTATTTAGATAAAGATTTAATTCGAGAAAAAATTTGGGGACGCCACGTCAGCCTTATTGATGTTTGTTTTAGTAGAATATATAGATTTGCATGCACTTCATATCTCATTTGGTTTGGTTTGTGTTCATATAGATCATAAATCCTTCCTATTCCATATTGTGATGTCTACTTTGTTTTATTTCGTTTTCAAGTGTTCAAGGACAAGAATGAGCAGAAACGATGAAAGAATGCTAGAGTACGAGTTTCTATCCTCCTTGAGGTCAAGCATATCGTAGAAGAAATCCATATTGAATGAGGATCGAAGTTCCAAGTGGATTTGTGTTGGAGAATGAAGAATTGTAGAACCATGTGAAGATCATTGATGTTGGACCCCACGTTACGACAAGCTTTGAGATATTCTCAATTTTGTCCATCTTTCCTTTGGATTTGGACAGTTGTGTCAACTACAAAGTTGTAGATCTTCGAAAATAGTATTCATGGGTCTCATGGTTTCAAACAGAGCAGTGGGTAATCTAATTTTACTAAACTCTCACAAAGTTGTCAAAAGTTGAAGTGACGCAGGACCATCCCCAACGTACTACCTCAAGGACCAATTACTAGATCAAGGGCTCAACCACGACCAAGAAGAGTCAACAAGCATAGAAGTTGGCTAAGACTAAGGAAGAGTCTCAAAGAATTCTCGGCCAACCTACGGGAATCTCGATCAAGATATCCACCCGAGATTTGCTCTCCGACGCACGCTTGAAGATCCGGCCAAGATCTTTTAACTTTAGCAACTATCTTCCTTAAAAGCTCTCAAATATTCTTCAAGGTAGTTGTTAGTTTTTTTATCCTATCTTTGGGATATTTTTATAGCCCTCCTAGATTATCTTTTAAAAGATATATTTCTTAGTTTACATAGAAGATCTCCCTTATAAATAAGGGCTAATTAGGTAAGTAGACTTTTTTATTTTATTGTATACTAACTAGGTCTTTTCTAGTTTTCTATTTAGTAAATATACTACATGATTTTTTTACCACTTTCATTTAATGATAAGGTAAAACTAATTAACCCTTCTATTAGAATATTTGATATTTGTTATGTAAATTTTGATTTTAATTACTGAATTTGTTTTTTATTTTATTTTATTTTATTTCCCTTTTTATTTTCCGTTTATATACCGGACATTTACATACCGGACATTTACACACCGGACATTTTACATACCGGACATTTACATATCGGACATTTTATATACCGGACATTTACATACCGGACATTTTACATACCGGAAGTTCATACCAGAAGTTCATAACGAAATTTTTCATACCGGAAGTTCATACCGAATTTTTTTATACCGGAAGTTCATACCGAAATTTTTTATACTGGAAGTTCATAACGAAGTTTTTCATACCGGAAGTTCATACCAAAATTTTTTACACCGGAAGTTCATACCGAAAGTTCATTAGGAAATTTTTCATACCGGAAGTTCATACCGAAATTTTTTATACCGGAAGTTCATACCGAAAGTTCATACCGAAAGTTCATAACGGAAGTTCATAACGAAGTTTTTCATACCCGAAATTCATACCGATTTATACCGGAAGTTCATACCGGAAGTTCATAACGAAATTTTTCATACCGGAAGTTCATACAGAAATTTTTCATACCGGAAGTTCATAACGAAGTTTTTCATACCGGAAGTTCATACCAAAATCTTTTATACCGGAAGTTTATACCGGAAGTTCATACCGAAAGTTCATACCGGAAGTTCATACCGTTCATACCGGAAGTTCATACCAAAAGTTCAATACCGGAAGTTCATAACAAAGTTTT
Organism: Fagopyrum homotropicum; assembly: GCA_033239125.1. NCBI lineage: Eukaryota > Viridiplantae > Streptophyta > Magnoliopsida > Caryophyllales > Polygonaceae > Fagopyrum > Fagopyrum homotropicum. The sequence continues at coordinate 63,779,197 of BSWB01000003.1, read as the reverse complement.
TCATACCGGAAGTTCATACCAAAAGTTTTTATACCGGAAGTTCATAACGAAGTTTTTCATACCGGAAGTTCATACCGAAATTTTTTATACCGAAAGTTCATACTGTTCATACCGGAAGTTCATACCAAAATTTCATACCGGATGTTCATAACGAAAATTTTTATACCGGAAGTTCATACCGAAATTTTTTTATGCCAAAAGTTCATACCGGATGCCAATGATGTTTACACTGGTGAATTTAAAACCTTTGCTCGCTCAGGGTGATGTTGACAGTGGTCTTGATCGTCTCTGGGCAAAGAAGAAGGTTATACCATTTCTAGAGACATTTTTGTTGCTTCAAGGTTGATACCTGAATGTTGCTTTTTTGCTCATACCATTTTTATAACTTTCGGTATGTAATTCTCCGCTATGTAATTCTCCGGTATGTAATTCTTAATTCTAAAATATGACATAAAATCAGTTTGTTTGGTATAACTTCCGGTATGATAACTTCCGGTATGATATGATAACTTCCAGAATGATAACTTTAGGTATGATAACTTCCGGTATGATATGATAACTTCCGGTATGATAACTTCTGGTATGAGAACTTTTGGTATGTGAAGCTCTGGTATGTGAACTTCTGGTATGTGAACTTCTGGTATGTGAAACTCCGGTATGCATTCAAAAAAATTTAAAAAATAAATAAAATAAAATAAAAAATAAAAATAAAATAAAAGAAAATAAAAAATAAATTCCGGTATGATAACTTCCGATATGATATGATAACTTCTTGTATGATAACTTCCGGTATGATATGATAACGTCCGGTATGATATGATAACTTCCGGTGTGATATGATAACTTCCGGTATGATATGATAACTTTCGGTATGTGAAGCTCCGGTGTGTGAAATTCCGGTATGTGAAAAATTCTTCATTCTAAAAAATAAAAAAAAATAAAGAAAATAAAAAGAGAAAAAAATTAATAAAAGAAAATAAAAAAACAAATTCAGTTTTTAAAAATTAAAACTTACACTTAAATAACAAATAACAAACATTTTTTTTAAATAGAAGGGTTAATTAGTTTTACCTACCATTAAATGAAAGTGTTAAAAAAATAGGGGTATAGTTTTTTTAACAAAAACCAAAAAGAGCCTAGTAGGCCAAATTCTTTCTATAAATAACCTTAGTGGGGGAGATTATTAGATAGACTAGATTTAACATTATTCCACATATTTTGTGAACTCAACTTCGCTTATGAAGTTTGTGTTTTATTCATTCCTATTCAATCAAAGAGAGCTTTGATTGAATCGTTGTGAAGTCCTTGCTAGATTGTGCTTGTGTGTGTTAATCTTTTTGAAAGTTGGTGCTCCTAGTTAATACTAGTCTCTCACCGTGCTTGTCTTACTTAGAAGACTTATGTAAGGTTAAAGAAGTGAGGATTAAGGTAAAATGGCACACTTTGACACATCATTGCTCAAGGTTTTTTTACGGGAATATATTGGTTAATATCTTTCTATACTTTACTTATCATATTTCATTTCATTATTCATCTTCTTATCTTTCCATATCATTCATTGATCCGTTTTCTAATTTCTGATAAATCTCGGTCTGTTCTTTATTAAATCTCGCCCGATATTTCATTGATACATCCGAGTTTTGCTTCTGTCAAGGACTTTCAATCTAGATTGAGAAATGCGGCATCAACCCCACATCATGAAGCTAAATCCAAACAACATGTAGGCCGTCTGTAGGCCGTTTCATGCCCGTTTCACCGTTGTTGTTTTGCTGAAATCATATTTTTTTCTTATTTTATCTTATGTTTATATGTTGGGATTCTTAAGTCCATCCTAGGGTTTGATGCAAACATTATAAATAGACCTTTCTAGGTTAGATTAGAGTTATCCTACTATTGAGCGGTCGATGAGGGTTTGATTTATTATTGCATATATTTACCTTTCCTTTGCTCAATAAGTACCTTTTGGCTTTGGTATTTATGAAATATTTATATTTTATCTATCTGTTTGATTCTTCATAATATAAGGATTGAATGATCCCTATAATGATTTGATTTATTATTGCATATATATTTGTGAATTGAGATTGCAATATTACTTCTTTTTAAAACGCTTCATTCCTACCTTTTATTTACCTTTTAAAGAAGTGGTGTTTATACCTGGTTTAGATAAAACAACTGAAGAGTCAGAAGTGAAGGGTATTTTATTGGATCGAATATAACTAGGTTTTAAGAGTAGTGTTTTATCATTGCTTGATGATTTTTACCTATCGTAGAGAGTTTCGATTTTTGTACCTTTTTCTAACTAAAGAGTCAAAAGAGAAGGTTGTTCTTGATTTTTTTCATATTTCTAAGTTTTTAATGGATTTTTCTATACTTGTCGAACCGCTATATTGAGATCTACGCGAGTTGGAAACACGATATTTGTTTGTCTATGCCAATTACTACTTTAGATGATTACCTACAATATTCATATATCCATGTTTATGAGTTTGATATATGTAATCTTATCTTGATTCATTATAGTGGGATTCATATTTCTTTAGATCGCTTCCCTCCTTATTTTTATCAACAAACAATCATTACTTTCCTTGCTTTCTCATATCTTGCAAAGACAAAATTTTCTCTCCCCTTTTCTCTTGCTCTTCTCCCTTTACTTAGCGTAATTCCTATCATTTGTACCCAAACAGTCGCGGTCCTTGTGATTCTATACCCAATATACTACATATGATCCCATAATACTTGCAAGTGAGATTGTTGTTAACTATTCGGTTATAACTTTTAAATCAAGTTTTTGCGTCGTTGTCGGTACTACAAATAGTTTGGTTGTGTTTGTTATTCTAAGTTTAGCATCTTCAAGATCTTCAACAAAAAAAATAGCAGGTTCGAAAAATCAGAAACAAGCTTCAAGATCTTAACACGAAAACAAGACAACAACTGATTATTTATACATGTGATGACATATCTTAGCATGTAAAGACAGATCTAAGTTGAAAACAAACAAATCCGAACAATATTAGTACATGGACAACAAATCCGAACCAAGAAGGAAAAAACTGCAAACATATCTAACAAATTTAAATAACTAACATGCTTTGATACGAATTATTGATGTTTAAAACTATAGATCTAAACATTTTAAGTTGTTGAGAACCAAAAGAAACGAAAAGAGTAAAACACGAAAATAATTTTTATGTGGTTCGATTTTAAAACCTACATCCACAGGATCCTCAAGATCCAATCCACTATATAAGAGGTGTATCAAGGTTACAATCAAGGAAGCAACAAGAATGACATAAGAACAAGCTCAGAACTCGAAAGATCTAAAAACAAGAACAAGATCGAAAAAGGAGGTTTAAGAGAAGAAGTTAATGATCTTCATAGACTCTTTGTTGTACGTAGGTAGCTTATGCTTCATTGGGGAGAACAACAACCCTCAACCGACAAACGACTTTCAAATCTTTTCACACAAGTTGTAGAGAGAGAGAGAGAAAGAGAGAGAGAGAGCTTAGTCTGTTGTGGAGAGCTCAACTCATGAGTAAGATTTTCAAATTTGAACATATGTCATGGCTGTTGGAGGAGAGACATTGCTTTATAAAGCTAGGTCATTCAGAAGGCTTCTGAAGCTTTGCGTTTCATTTAGGTCTCATTTAGGTCTGCATTCCACTAATTTGATTAAAAACTAACCCAATGCTATATCCTTTTCTAGGCCTAAAAACTGGACTTCTAACTCATTTAAGAGTAACATGCCATCAACTTGTATTAGCCAAATTGGATCACAATATGGGTTGAAAACATCAGAGCAAGAATCACATTCAACAAGATCTTAAAACTTAAGAACAAGCCAACGAGGAGGATTTCGATCACAACGGCAGCCCGTCGTCCCAAGGAAGATGATGGTTTTCTGAGGATTTTCAGCGCGTGCATAGCGCGTACATTCAGACCATTTTTGGGCCAAATAACAACTTACTACATATAAGTACTATAATAAAAGCCCAACGTTACATATAAACTGGACCAAATTATAGGGAAAATGACAATACAAATAATTTGTGCGCTCTATCAGAGTCGGACCAGAAAGTAAGCCCAATTGAATTTCGCATATTTTACAAGCGGGCCCTACCCAGGAAAATTTCAAATTCAAATTAAGGCTCTGCAAGTGCAACAACTCTTATTAGTCCCCCGCTCCGCGCCCTGCAAATCCTACTACTCCCATGGCGACCCCAAACGCATTCCTCACGACCCCCACCAAGACAACATCTGTTTCCACCTCTAAGAGAAGCCACCAACAGTCCCAAAACCCTAGCCCTAATGACCACTTTTCGGCCTCCTCGTCTTCCACTTTTACCCAAGAACTCAAGTCTAGATTCGAAGCATACAACCGCTTACAGGCGGCAGCTGTCGCTTTCGGAGAGAAGCTTCCGATACCGGAGATCGTCGCTCTGGGCGGCCAGTCCGATGGAAAGAGCTCTCTTCTTGAAGCCTTGCTAGGCTTCCGTTTCAATGTTCGAGAGGTCGAAATGGGAACCAGAAGGCCTTTGATTCTCCAAATGGTCCATGACCCAACAGCTTCTGAGCCTCGCTGTCGATTTCAGGTCGGAATGTATATGGTTTAATTTGTTTTCTGTTTTTACTGGGCACCTGCTTTGTTGCCCTAATTTCCTTCGATGCAATTGGATTCCGGGTTTGATAAAAATCATAATTATCGGTAGCAGGATGAAGACAGTGAAGAATATGGGACTCCAATAAGTTTGCCATCTGCAATTGCAGATATCATAAAGTCGCGCACCGAAGCCTTACTGAAAAAGACACAAACTGCTGTTTCTTCGAAGCCAATTGTTATGAGAGCTGAGTACGCGCACTGTCCTAATCTCACCATCATCGATACCCCAGGTTTTGTTCTCAAGGTAAGATTTCGAGAGGCTTTTTCTGTAATTCAGATGATGATGAGCAGCTTTCTTACTAATGGGTTTCGGATGTAATTATATAAATAGGCGAAAAAGGGAGAGCCAGAGAGCACACCTGATGAGATTTTAGGGATGGTGAAGTCATTGGCAAGCCCTCCTCACCGTATTCTACTGTTCCTCCAACAGAGTAGTGTTGAATGGTGCTCATCACTGTGGTTGGATGCCATTCGAGACATTGATCCAACCTTCAGAAGGACCATCGTTGTGGTCTCCAAATTTGATAATCGACTAAAGGTATTAGCCATTTTAGTTGTCAAACTTGATCTAAGCCACAAGCATCCTGTTCCTAAAGATTTATAACACTGTGTAGTAAGGGTTCTGATATACTCTTATTGTCAACTGATGTACATGGTCAAGTGCTTTTGCTGAACATCAGATAATTAGGTTTGATTTGCAAATTGTTGATACTTTCAGGAGTTCAGTGACCGATGGGAGGTAGATCGGTATCTGAGTGCAAGTGGTTACCTTGGAGACAATGTACGGCCATTTTTTGTCGCCCTCCCCAAGGATAAAAGTGCGATTCCAAATGATGAATTTCGTAAACAGATTTCCCAAGTGGATGTAGAAGTCATCCGACATCTTCGTGATGGGGTTGAAGGAGGGTTTGATGAAGAGAAGTTTGGACGCTCTATTGGCTTTTGTTCTCTCAGAGAGTTTCTGGAGACCGAACTTCAGCGTAGATACAAAGAAGCTGTACCAGCAACTCTTGCTTTGCTAGAACAACGTTGCAGTGAGGTTATACATGACCTTGCTAAAATGGACTCAAAGATTCAGGCAACGTCTGATGTCTCTCAACTCAGAAGAGCTGCTATTTTACATACAGCTTCCCTTAGCAATCATGTGGTGCGTTCTCTGATGTGATTTTGTGATACGACTATTCAGATAGTTTCTTAATCAAACTTCACAAATTCAAATTTAAGCTGCAAGTATTCTGTCTTTTCAAATGTCATAAAGCATGGCATAAATAATTTACATTGAACTCTTTCATTTGAAAAGGGATCCTTGATTGATGGAGCAGCTGATCCGTCTCCAGAGCACTGGGGAAAAGCGACAGAAGAAGAGAGGCTGGAGAGTGGCATTGGGAGTTGGCCTGGAGTCACTGCTGCTATAAAACCATCCAATTCTACCCTTAGGCTTTATGGAGGAGCTGCTTTTGAAAGAGTAATGCATGAATTTCGGTGTGCTGCATATTCTATTGAATGTCCAGCAGTGTCGAGGGAGAAGGTAATTTACTGGGGGAGTAACTGATTCATTTGCAGTTCATTAATTTTCATTCATGACAATTCGATATTGATCCATCAGGTTGCCAATATATTACTCGCTCATGCTGGCCGTGGAGGGGGGAGAGGATCGGCAGAGGCTGCTGCTGAGATTGCTAGGACTGCTGCTAGGTCATGGCTGGCTCCTCTCCTAGACACTGCTTGTGATAGGCTTGCATTTGTTTTGGGCAACCTTTTTGATCTTGCCATTGAAAGAAACCACCGCCAGATGTCTGATTGTAAGCTTTTCCTAACTCTAAAATTCCCAGATCGATTATAATAGTGTCTTATCTCTGATAACTAATTGACTCTAAAGAATACCCGATGTAGCACGGCTATGGGGCAAGGACACGGGAAGCAACAATCCCAAAAGGGCACGGATACGGCTAGGGATACAACACTATGAGTAAACGGTCCTTTAAAGGTCTTGTAGTATATCACAATAAGAGACACACAGCTAATATAATCAATAGTACACGGTAGATAACATAAAGAGCACACTATACATGAAGCATAATGGAAAGGGATACAACACCCCAAAGAGGTGTCCATGCTTCCTAGATAACCGCAGTCCAAAGAGTTGTCCATGCTTCCTAGAATCCTAGATAATGGGTGTGTTCAGTGATGGTTTGTTTGAGGATTATTTTGATTAAAACCAAATTTGGGAATTAAATTACCTCTTTTTTTCAACCTCTACACACCTATGAATATTTAGTATTCTTCTAAAATAATATGCTCAACACATCAAATGGACTCAATACCTTATAGTTGTTTGCTAAGGCAGATGATGACTTGTAGTTTGGAACAGCTTCCAAATTAGTTCTAGTTAAAAAGTATAGAACTATGATGGTTTTTAAGGAACCTAATGCAGATGGTTATGTTGTTTTAGATGGGAAGAAAGCCGAAGATGTGGAGGGGTATGTTGGTTTTCATGCTTCACTACGACACTCATATAATCGATTCATAAAGGATCTTGCCAGAGAGTGCAAAAAGCTTGTTAGGCATCACCTTGATTCAGTCACAAGCCCATATTCTCTAGCCTGCTACGAAAGTGATTTTCAAGTAGGCTTTGGCTCTAGTGTAACTTCATTCAACCCAGCTTCTGCAAGTTCTTATTGCCCGGACCTGTCTGACAGCGGCCTAGCATCAAAAGACCAAGAAAACATGCCTCCGGAGAAAAATAATGCCCATCAAACAACGCCAGGCAAAGGGTCAGAACCCAGGGAGGCCCTCAAAGAAAACCAAATGACTGTACCAGAGACTCCATCACCTGATCAGCCAAACGATTCTGGTTACGGTTTAGTTAAGAAGGAGCTAGGCAATGCCATTGAAGTAGGAGCAAAGAAAAGGAACTCAAGGATGATGATCCATGGCAGAAACAACATGGATCTTGTAAGGGTTCAAAATGGAGGGCTTTTCTTTGGAACTGGGGAGAATGCGAGCTCAAAAACAGGCTCTGCATACTCGGATATATGCTCTTCAGCAGCTCACCACTTTGCACGCATACGCGAAGCACTTGTTGAGCGTAGTGTCACATCAACCTTGAATTCTGGATTCTTGATTCCCTGGTAAGTTCAAAGGTTCAACAATATAAGCTACAGTTAAGTAAAATAACATACCATTATGTATTATCTCACTTAACACTTTCATGTTTTGATTTACTTGGCAGCCGGGAGAGGTTAATGGTGGCACTGTCACTAGATCTGTTTGCTGTGAATGATAACAAGTTCATGGAGATGTTTGTAGCACCAGGAGCAATCGACATCCTTCAAAGCGAACGGCAATCCCTCCAAAAGAGGCAAAAGGTACTGCAGTCTTGCTTGCAGGAGTTCAAGAGTGTTGCCAGATCGCTATGATGCTGTGCATAGACACCTTCCCTGTGTCTTCAGCCTTCCATTCCCCATCTCTTCTTTCAGATTGGAAGTTGTTTGTGCTTCTATCTATTCGTGCCATTTCTCTTGCGCTCGCCCGTCATTTCAAGTATAAGACAGTTCGATTACTTGTAAGCTTCCAACGCAGTGTTTACACGGGAGCCTATAAAATTTGTGAGTTACGGATGACACGAGGAAATGGTGAATGAAAGAGACTTGGCGATAATGATGGTGATAATTCAAGCTTGTGAACCGGACAGCTACTGTCTCTATTATACGGTTTAGGCTTGTGAAAACAGTTACTGATCAGTTATTGGTTGTGTAGTAAATTACAAGCTATTAGGTTCTGGCTTTGACCATGATTTTATGCAATGTATTGAGTGATTTTGTAGGCTTGTGAAAACAGGGTTGACCATTAGACGCCCTCCAAATTCTGTAAGAACATGAACTGTATCACCATAATTTGCCCTGTTAAACTGGAAAATGAAGTTGAAAGAAATCGGATGTGCTATATAGCTTCATATTGAACTGCTCTTAGCTTGTTGATATACAAGTAGAACGGTCCTGTTATTTTACCAAAACTGAGATGGATAGAATTGTTATATCTGACGATGTACAATGCCTGGGTTTCAGTTAGATGTGTCGATGGAGAGCTCCATCTTAGTCCATTTGTTGAAGAGTGCAATAAGAAAGAGAGTAGCAGCTTGACAAGAAAGGCCACAGATCAAGCCTATCCAAAGCCCCTGCAAGTGCAAATGAAGAATTTTAGTGGGGAATTCACTTGAAAAAGAAAAGATGAGTTGAGTTGCGTGCGCGACCTTGGAGTAGAATTTGAGATTGAAAGCGAGGAAGCAAGAAATGGGCATGCCGATGAGATAGAAAGTTGCCAAGTTTGTGTACATAGCGAGATGCTGCCAGCCACATCCCCTGCTGACCCCTGCTTCCAAGTATAGAATACCAAGATTAGGGTGAAGGAAAGCTGAAAAGGAAGATACGGATAGGGTGAACCTGATAATACGCCTTGAATGGAGTCGAAGAAGATGGAAACTGCGAGGAGAGGTGTCATTTCAGAGAATTGGGTGATTATAGTAGATGTGTCACTGAAGAAGGCAGCCCAGACGTTATGTCCTAGAGCTAAGGCTGAAATAAGCAAGAGTGCTAGCAAGATGGAGATCTTCAAGGTGACTCCCATTGCATGCTTAGCTTTTTCCGGGTTTCCAGCTCCTAGCTCATTTGAGACCCTTGTACTGCAAGACTGGAGTGAGTCATTTACATGTTTGTCATGAGAAACACAAGGAAGAGAGGATGGAGTCTTGCCTTGCTGCAGCACTTAGGCCGTATGTGATCATATAGGCGATAGCTTCCGTATTCACACTGATGAGTGATGAGTACAGTAAGTAGAATGAAGAGCAAAGTATATAGCTAGAAATGAAAATAAAGAAGCATACCACATTGCAATAAGAGAAGTAGTGGTTTCGGGATTGGGCATCAAGCCTGCCAATAGCACTAGAATCTCAAAGGCCCAGTACTCGAAGCTGAAGTGACAAGCCATGGGTGAAGTGAGCATTATTGAAGTATTTGCAGAATTAAGTAGCAGAAGGAGAGAGGTGAGGAGGAATTGTTACCAGACCATGGCGGCAGAAGGCAGTGCAAGCTTCAAATATGGAAGGAGGTGGTTGAGTGATTGTGAGGAGAAGCCTGCGTCTCTCCATTGATGGGAATATTTGATGTACAAGGCAAGCATGAGAACAGATATCCAGAGGGAAATGGAGGCTGCCAAGGGAGCTCCTTTATAGCCAAGGTCTGTTAAATGCACCAAAGAATAGGCAATGGCGAGATGTAGTGCGAGAGGAAGAAGAGAGCAGACGACAAGGGGGAGGACCAGGGATTGCGTCTGGAGAAACCGCAGCATGTTTTGGAGGAAGCCATAGGCGAAGATTGTTGGGATTGAGTATCTCATGTAGAGAGCCGCTTCTCTCGAGATGGAAGTGCTTTGGCCGAGAAAGATCAATATGGATTCCGTGTACCACCAGATGACTGCTATGATGAAGGAGAAGAAGAGAGAGACGATACAGGAGGATTGCAGGTAGATTCCGAGCATGGTGTACATGCGAGCTCCGTGGGCCTGCCCGCACAGCGTCTCTAGGGCACCGCTCAGCCCGATCTTCAATTAATCAATCAACAAACTCTCTAAGTAGAGAAGAAATCAAAGTCAAAGAGGAGATCGAGTTGAGTAGCCCAACCATGAAGGAGAGGCCGGTGACGGTTGTCCAGGAGTTGGCGAGGGTGGACCCGGCGAGCTCAAGGTCTCCGAGGTGGCCGGCGAACATCACCGATATCAAAGGGATCATGTAGTAGCAGGCGTTTGTGAGGATCATGGGGAGAGAGAATAGCATCTGCCTTTTAGCCTCTCCCAAATCGACCACCTTCTCCCACCATCTCTCCTCCTCCTCGCCGACGGCATCCAACTCCAACAGAGCCGCGGAATCCATTTATTCTCCGCTCACAAAATCACTTCACATCATATACTTATCGCATTCATGCTTTCCCGATGCACAAGTCAAATCTGTGGTGCTTGTTAAATCCCAATCTCAAATCAAACATCACCATCATCGATCCCGCTCACGCTTTGCGCCATCATAAACTAAGCATTCATGTTTTGTTTTAGTCGTAGATTGCCCTTCAGGCCCATCCAAGTAGTAGATAAGACCAATTCGTCTTCTTCACCTCAATACTATAAGACATGTTACCAACTTCTCTACAATTCGGACTTTACCTCTAGTTAGTACCGGTGGCCTATGATGCACTGACACTTCGGGGCGTGTCCCGTGTCACCGTGTCGGACACGGTGACACGGCAGAACACGCCTTGGACACGGTCAAATATGTCCCGACACAGTTAAGAAACGTTTCCAAGGTAGGTCACGTTTAGAGGGACGCGGATTGTGTCCGGATAAGACACCGTAAACGAAAGTTTAGCTATATTTAACACTAAAAAAAAAAAACTATTTTTTATAAAAAGATACCGTAATATTTTTCTTCGCTCCCATTTTATCCCGACTAAACCTAGCCCCACAAGGGCATCTACGAGATTGCGTTTGGCGGAAGCAAGATACCGATCTTCTTCTTCTTCGGTTATAATGTTGAAATGTTGTTCTGCCGGCCAACTGTTCTCTCCATTCTTCTTATGATTTCATAAATTAATTTTGAATATTTGTTTACTAATTTATTGTGTAATATTTTTTGTTGAATGTTGAGTGTGTTATTCTAATTCTTTCACTTTGTCTAATTTACAAATTTTTATTATTGTTTTCTTTGGTTGATCATGTTGTTCGATTGTTGTTGATTTGCAAAATGAATGGTTTGTTTTTCAATTTTGAAACTAAGTATGTTTATTTGAGATTTTAAGACTAAATATGTTTATTTTCATGTTTTGTAAGACTGAAAATGTTGTTTCTAACCTTTTGTTTCGGTTGTTTTGTTATGATGTTAATATTTTATCCACTCATATATCATTGAATTTTTCATATATATGTATCTCATTATGAATATGAATTCTACATTTCAATAGCTTTAAAATGATATATTATTTATTTTGCTCGCAGTGTCCCCGTTTCCTCTGCTTTTGAGGATTGCGCTTTCCCGTTTCTTGCCGAGTCCGTTTCCCGTACCCGTGTCCGTGCATCATACCGGGTATTTGAAAATGTATTTTTTGTTTTTTTTTGGAATAATTTTTTTTATAGATGTCATTTTCTTATTATATTTTGTTGATTTGATTATGAATGTTTACATAATAAAGTATACGCTTATTAAATGATAACAACATAGTTATTAAGCTAGTTCGTCAGCAAAACCAAAAAGTGTTCACTATATCTATATTATAAAAACCACAATATTAATAAATGTCAAATAATAAACGATATTTATGCAATGCAAAAATATATTCAAAATAAATTGATTCAAAAAATAAATAAAATTATGCAAATATAATATAATACAAATCTAGAGGATAACATTTGTCGTGAAAAACTTGATATAAACTTAAAAGTTATGATCGCTTGATATTATTGATTATAAACAAAATAATTGTAAACTCAGAAGATAACATGAACCATCAAACTTTTTGTGTTTATTTATACAACTTCTCAAAGGGTCATGTTTTCTTGATAATCGATGTGGGATAACAAATTTCATATTTTTCAAAATAATTATGGTTTAATAAAAAAAGATTTATTAGCTTAAATTGTAATTTGATAAAAGATTTAATCCGAAAAAAACCGTGGAGGCGCCACGTCAATATTATTCAGATATGAATAGTAATTATACTTGAACTTAACCAAAACGCCAAAAACTGTATTATTTGTATACTCTTTAGACTCTCTATTTATACAAGTTCTAAAACCATCAAGCTTAGTAGTTAATCGACGTGGGACAACAAAAACTCTCAAAAAATTTAACTAAATAGATCATTTTGACATTCATTTGAAAAAAAGAAAAAAAAAATCTTCTCTAAAAATAAAACTTTTGGGATACGGTTATTTATATATAAGTAACGTGAAAATATTTAACGTAAATAGTAATCGAACCTAACCAAAAAGCCAAGATTACTTTAGGGAAGAACATTATGACCCACATAATTGTAGAGGTACAATTACTTTAGAATAGAACGTTATGCCCGCATAAATGTAAGTTAACGATTCCAAAAATTAAATATTATTCCGATATGAATAATAATTATACTTGAACTTAACCAAAAAGCCAAGAAATATATTATTCGTGTAATACTTAGACTCCCTATTTATACAAGTTCTAAAACCATCAACCTTATTAGCTAATCGATGTGGGATAACAAAATTTTCCAAAAAGTTTAACGTAAATAGATCAACATAATAATTATTTGTAAAAAAGAAAAATTTTTCAAAAAATAAACTTTAGGGGTACGATTACTTAAACAAAATAATGTGAAAATATTTAACGTAAATAGAATTCGAAAACTAACAAAAAAAATCAGAGTACATTTACTTTTATTTAAAAAATTATCCCAAAAATAGTTTGGTTCCAACAATAAAAAGTAACGTGAAATAGTTCCACTAACATATTGTTAATTTGATAACCTAAGATTCTCCACCTTAAAAAATAGTTGAAAAAATAAATATTTATTGGTCAAAAATATATTATTTGTATAGTCAAAATCCTAAAAATATTTAGCGTAAATATATAAGGCTGCCTAAAAAAAATCGAGGTGCACAATTACGACCCACATAATTTTAGATTAACGATCCAAAAAATAAAATATTACTCATATATGAATAGTAATTATACTTGAACTTAACCAAAACGCCAAGAAATGTATTATTTGTATACTTTTTAGACTCTCTATTTATACAAGTTCTAAAACCATCAAGCTTAATAGCTAATCGATGCGGAACAACAAAAACCCTCAAAAAATTTAACTAAATAGATAATTTTGATATTCATTTGAAAAAAAAAATCTTCCCTAAAAATAAAACTTTAGAAATACGGTTTACTATATAAAAGTAACGTGAAAATATTTAACGTAAATAGAATTCGAATTTAACCAAAAAACTAAGATTACTTTAGAGAAGAGCATTATGACCCGCATAATTGTAGGTTAACAATCTCAAAAATAAAATCTTCCCTAAAAATAAAACTTTAGGGATACGATTACTTTAGGAAAGAACGTTATGCCCACATAAATGTAACTTAACGATCTCAAAAATAAAATATTATTCCGATATGAATAATAATTATAGTTGAACAACCCAAATGCCAAGAAATGTATTATTCGTATAATCCTTAAACTCCCTATTTGTACAAATTCTAAATCCACCAAACTTAGTAGCTAATCGATGTGGGATAACAAAATACCTCCAAAAGTTTAACGTAAAAAGATCAGCATAATAGTCATTTGTAATAAAAAAATCTTCAAAAAAATAAACTATAGGGATATGATTACTTAATCAAAATAACTTAAAAATATTTAACGTAAATAGAAATCGAAAACTAAAAGAAAAAATCGGAGTACATTTATTTTTATTTAAAAAGTTATCCCAAAAATAGATTGGGTCCCGCAATAAAAAGTAATGTGAAATAGTTCCACTAACATAATGTTAATTTGTTAGGAAAAGATTCTTTGCCTTAAAAAATAGTTTAAAAAATAAAGACTTATTGGCAAAAAATGTATTATTTGTATAGTCAAAATTCTAAAAATATTTACGTAAATAGATAAGGCTATCTAAAAATACTCGAGAGGCAGAATTACGATCCACATATTATTTGTATACTCTTTAGACTCCCTATTTATACAACTTCAAAAACCATCAACGTTAGTAGCTAATCGATGTGGGACAATAAAAACCCTCAAAAATTTTAACTAAATAGATTATTTTGATTTTCATTTGAAAAAAAAAATCTTCCCTAAAAATTAAACTTTAGTGGTACGATTACTTATATAAAAGTAACGTAAAAATATTAGGGAAGAACATTATGACCCACATAATTGTAGGTTAACGTTCCAAAAATAAAATCTTCTCAAAAAATAAAACTTTAGGAGTACGATTACTCTTCCTAAAAATAAAACTTTAGGGGTACGATTACTTTAGGGAAGAACATTATGACCCACATAATTGTAGGTTAACGATCCAAAAATAAAATATTAGTCCAATATAAATAATAATTATAGTTGAACTTAACCAAAAGGCTAAAAATGTATTACTTGTATACTCACTCTCTATTTATACAAGTTTTAAAACCATAAACTTTAGTAGCTAATCGATGTGGAATAACAAAATCGTTCAAAAAATTCAATGTAAAATGGATTATGTTGATAACAAAAGATTCCTTAGCTTAAAAAGATAGTTTAAAATTAAAAAATTTTATCCAAAAAATAGGTTGGTTGGAACAAAAAAAAAAGTTACGTGAAATCTTCTAATAACATATTGTTAGTTTAATAAATAAAGATTTTCTGGCTTTAAAAAATAGTTTACAAAATAAATATTCCCTGCTTAAAAGTTTTTTTTAGGAATAAAGATATTTTCGAAACAAATCGTATAAAAAAAATATTTTGGACTTAAAAAGAAAAGATTTAATGGCGTTAATTGTAACACCCCAAATCCGCGGTGAAGAACCGGTAGGTGAAATAAATTAGTTAAAAGATACTCTAAAAGGGGGGTGGGGGTTGAATAGAGTATGAGAACTTTTCGCAAACCCAATCTCAAGGCCTTGAAACTCCTTTCAAGGACCTTGATGTCGATCTGAGCTCTTTGTGAAACTTTGATTTCAAGGGCTTTGAAACAACTTTCAAGGGCCTTGACTTCGTACTCTTGCAAAACAAAGTTAGTCACAATAGCAAGATATAGTATGGAATGTAAAAGATCGACATGAGGATATGTTTACGAAGTTTGGCTGTAAATAGCCTACTCTCCGTCCCAGGGTATAGCTGTAACACCCCGAATCCGCGGGACTCGGGATGCCACATTGGGCTAGGATCTCACTGTGGATCCTGACCCTAGCCTGACAAAAAGTTCACTAGACCTTACAACATGGCACTGACAGATATAAAACAAATACATAAAACCATATAAATTGTACAACCAAAGGTAAACTATAACATAGCCGAGTATATACAACAACATCCTCACACCGGAGTTACAAAAGATCATCCTCACACAGGAGGGAAAACATAACACCCAAAACCAACCACCTAATGTACGAGAGTCCTCGGCCTGTCACCTTGCCAGATCACTCAGCAGCGCCTAACCTGCAAACATCTACAATACGGTATGAAACCGTTAGCTAACCATACATATATGAGATAATGCATAAGCACAAGCACAATCATGAAAGATAAACACATCAGCATGCTTTCACACATTTACCCATTTATTATCTTTACATACTAGTCATTCACTCAAATCGCGTATATATATAGATAAATGAAAATATGTGACACGAGGACCGTATCATCTCTGCCTCTAAGTGCAATGTCCAGCTGTACGAGTATCGGTCACACAACCCGTGTACCCTATGGGAGTGGATTGCGCCCTTCTTGTAAACCAGTCTGGCACGACGTCAGAGAACCTCCCAGACCCCATGGAAGGATGAAAGGGAAAGATATCATAGCCACGCATACGGGGCAATCAATAAAACATAGGTCGGTATAAACGATATCTCATGCTATCATAGCAACATACAAAACACACACCACTCATGCAAACACTCAATATAAGGATGACAGCTAAGTAAGTCCTACGGACTTACCTCAACCTCGATCACAACTCAACCACGATCACCTCTACACTGGAGGAACAACACAACCTATAAACAGGCATAAAGAGATATATCAATCTCCTAACAACACATGGGTCACACCTAGACCCAAAGGGATCCATAGGGATCAAGCTTAACCTCAAAACCTCAACTAACATCAATCTAAGTCCTTAAAGCCATACAAGGCATAAACCTATCACAACCTCATCAAAACTCAACCTCACACATCTAGCATGATCCTATACTCTCACACTAGGAAAGGAGGGAACAAAGGCATCCTAAGGATAACCTAGAGGCACACACACACCTGCAGAACCAAGAGAAGACCTTGCTGATGCAGGTGGGGGCAGGGGTGGCTCACTGGTGGCGCAGGGGCGGATCACTGGCCAACGCAGGGGCGGCTACAAGGTGGCGCAGGGGCGGCTGATGTGCAGAAGACACCACCTTAGCTTTTTCTTCACTTCTTCCTTCGATTCTCCACTCCAACAACAACATATATACAAAACATACACATATATACATCAACACAAGCCAAACTTGGCTAGAAAAAGATCCATTCCTAAGGAGTCTATGCTAGACTAAGGAAAGGAAGGAAAAGAGACAAGAAGAAAGGAAGAGGAAGAAAGGAATGGAAGCCATGAAAGCTTACCAAGCTGAAGATCCAGAAGCTCACAACATCACCAAAACGTCCTCAAGCTGGCTCACAAGGCTCAACAACCATAAACATCATCAAAGCCAAGAAAAAACTCTCCAACTCACACACAAACTCAAAGAAGATCAAGCAAGGGTGATCCAAGGAGAAGAGAGAAGAAGATGTACGTAAGGAGAGAAAGAGATGGAGCTGAGAAGGTAAACCTTCATCAGGAGGTAAGAGATGAAGTATATAAAGGAGGTAAAAAGGGTAAAGTACGGGTCAAATATTCAAAGAAGACGGCTGCAGCACACAGAGCCGCGAGGGCGGACTCTGTGAGCCGCAGGGGCGGCCCAGACAAACCGCAGGGGCGGTTCCAAGGTCACGCAGGGGCGGTCCAGGCTAATTCCTGGCCCTCTGCTCACTCTCTCAGCAATTCAACAACTAGGCTCTTACAATAGCCTTAGGATTTGACTATGTATTATCAGCTTCAAAGAGTCCTAGATACAAACTAGAAGAAATCCTCTTCTTCTCTCACTGTAGCCAGTGCTACGATCTAGCTCCAACTCTATACCTAGCTATAATAGCCTAGTTACTTCGCAGAGTAACATACACTCTAATATAACACTATTTAGATCTTACAATGGAGCTCTTGTGTTTTATTTCTCTCTAAGGGGATAAAGCTTTTTAGAAAAAGAGAGAAAGAAAAACAATGAATCAAATGAAGATGTTTGTGTTGCTTGAAGACGTAAAGATATTTCCGTGTAAGCTTGTATATTTCCTTCTTCAATCATCATCTTCATTTATACTCTTCTATGGAGAGGTCTTCTAGCCGTTTGGAAAGATGACCGTTTGAAGATGAATCTTCTTCTCCATGAAGATCGCTTTCTGTTTTGAGATGAGGTAGACATTATAGATCTTCAACTCCTGAGAACACGTCGATTCCTCAGCTCCTTAATCTTCTCGTTTTCTGTTGAACCGTATGAGAAGAAATCTTGATGCTTTTCGGTTTTAGAAAATCTTCTAGAAAAGATCTTCTAATCTTTGGTTGAAAAATATCTTCAGTTAAATATTTTTGTTGAGCAAACCGTTCCTGGAAAATCTTCTTTGTAATTTGAATCCTTGTTTCGTGCAACTATATATCTTCAAGGCCTTTGAGATCGTCCCTTTGTATAACACTATCTTCCTTGTGTCCTTGAGTAATATTTCAAGGCCCTTGAAGTCCATATCAAGGCCTTTGAAATCTTCGATAAGTCATGCATTGAATTCAAACCAACCAAGCATTTAGAGAATATAATCAATACATTGTTAGTGTATCAAACTACTATATTTGTGTTAAATCTTCCATCATCAACACTTGTAAAAAATTATAAACAAGGTGGAGTTTTCAATCTCCCCCTTGATGGAAGACAACACAACTATTTTATCGTACTTGCATTTGTTAGTTTAGCAATGCATATGAAAATCAAAACTAAAGTGCAGAATGCAGAATATCGAATGTCGGATTCACATTCATTTCTCCCCCTTTGTCTTTCAACAAGGGAGAAAAATAGTTAAAGCACGAGACTTTTAAAAACGATTACAAACTCAAGAGTATTTTCACAAAAAACCACACAAAGTTTTTCAAACAGCAGGCTCAATTTTCCTCATAGAACTTCCTTTTTCCTTTGGATGAAGACTTCTTATAGCGCCAATCATCCATTTCAGCTGCTAAACGTTGTTTTTTTTCTTCAGCTCTACTCTGCTTAACTAATTCATACTCAACTACTGGTAGAAACATTGGCTCAACATGAGTTGGATACAAGATTGATTTATTCAGTACACGCCTTTTACAATTCATCAACACATTCTCAACTTTCTCTTGAGTATGTTGAGCTACATCTTCAGGCACGGGCAGCATACTTCCCATTGTAGTCAATGTAAGAGCATTCATCAAATATATTTCATTGACTTTAGCATTTATGGTAGATAGCAGCTCGAAATTTGCATCTATTCGTCTCTTAGTATCAAACTAAAAACCAGATAATTCACGATTCAGACATACTATTTCTTTTTCACAACCTTCTAACCTGATTTCTGGAGTAGGAGAAGGTTGTGCCTCTTTAGTTGGAATTTGAGTAGTTCCTTTTCCTTTTAAAATCCATGTGCCTGCAAGAGTCTTCTCAATCCCCAAACGTTCTAAGTAGTTCTCATCAATTTTTCCAGAAATTGACTGTCAATCTTCAGAGGATGTGTCAATTTTAAAATAATCAAAGATTTTAGGCAACAAATTTCCGCAAGGAAGAGGAATAGGTCGCTTAGAATTGACAGAGTTTATCATATGGTTGAGAATAAGATTAGGCACATCTATGTCCAAATCAGACATAAGCAGATGAATTAATTCCAGAGATTGATCAGTCAACAGCTCTCTTGAGTTTGCACAAGGAACAATACATCGAACCAGTATATTAAACACTATTTTAGTCTCTAAAGTTAGAGTGGTATGAGTAAGTTGACGTGAGGTTGAATTCGGAACCAGAAATTTCTCCTTAGCAATATGAACACTCTCTGATCTTGAAGGATAATTGAATACAATATCTGTAGGAATTCCAAATATCTCACTTAAAACAGAAGAGGTGAGTGAAATTGGAGTACCTTTAACTGAAGATTCAAGAGTTATACATCCTTTGTCCCTTTTTGTGATGAGATTAACGTAGAATAGTCTTGTGAGTCGTGGAAAAGCAAAATCTCCAGGGTTTAGAACCTTCCAGATAATCGAACTCTTTAGCTTGTCTATGCAAGGAATCTTAAGGGTATCGAGAAAATCAGTGTCCACTAGATCACACATACAGAGCGGTCGATTGTTAAAACCATCAAGCCAAGATCCAGAAGCTTGAAAATTGATGAACCATGATGAGGGAAGAACATTCGTCTGAGATATATCCAGATCCTCATAAGGTTTTTTCTTCTTTAGCAATTAAGGGACTTTGGACAACTTTCTTTTTGGGAGCTTGAGGAGCGGATTTCTTGCGTCTGGGTACCATGATGAGAATTTTGAGAGAGAAAGCAAGGGATTTTGAAATAGGGTTTATGTGAAAGAATGAAAAAGATAGGAAAAGTAGGTCCTTTTTAACAGTGAAATAACAAGATCTTGAGAAAATCAAGCTTTTAAAAGACCAATTTAAATACCAATAAAACAACAACAAATCTTTTTCAAAATTTCAAACAAAAGATTCCTAAAAACATTTTAAGAATTAAAATATCTAAAAGATATTAATTCTTAAAAGATCCGTAAAGTTAATATACCCCGTGAAAAATGTTTCAAGACCCTTGAATTTCATTTCAAGGCCCTTGAAAACATCAATTGGGCTGCATGCGTAGGAACAATTAACCTTATTTACTCCCCCTACGTTAATTTTCCTTGTTCAACATACCAAGCTCCAATCTAATGAAATTAAATTGTTCCTCAGGAAGAGGCTTGGTAAAGATATCTGCAAGCTGCAAGTTAGTTGATATAAAAATGATCGAAACATCACCTTTCTCAACATGATCACGTATGAAGTGATGCCTTACATCAATATGCTTAGTCCTTGAATGATGCACAAGATTTTTGATTATTGAAATAACACTAGTATTATCACATTTTATAGGAATATCTTTCAAGTCAAAGTCAAGGTCACGAAGTTGTTGAGCAATCCAAAGAATTTGTGCACAATAGGCTCCAGCAGCTATATATTCAGCTTCAGTTGTGGATAGGACAACAGAGTTTTTGTTCTTGGAGTGCCAACTAATTAGGGATGACCCTAAGAATTGACAACATCCAGAAGTACTTTTTCTGTCGACCTTATAACCTGCAAAGTCTGCATCTGAATAGCCAACAAGATGAAACGAGCTTTGACGTGGGTACCATAACCCTAGATCTTTAGTGCCATTTAGATACCGAAAGATTCTTTTCACAGCTATCAAGTGTGACTCTTTAGGATCAGCTTGAAATCTTGCACACATGCACACGCTAAACATAATGTCAAGATGACTAGCAGTTAGATACAATAATGAATAGATCATACCTTGATACTCCTTTTGTACTACACTTTTGCCATTCTTGTCATGATCTAGCGAAAGCGTTGAACTCATAGGAGTCTTTGTAACCTTAGATTGTTCCATTTTGTACTTCTTAAGCAAGTCTTTAGTATACTTGCTTTGATTGAGAAAAATTCCTTTCTTTGCTTGTGAAACTTGAAGTCCAAAAAAGAAATTTAGCTCTCCCATTAAGCTTATTTTAAATTCCCTGCGCATAATATCTGAAAATTCCTTGCAAAGGGAATCATTAGTAGCAACGAATAATATATCATCAACATGGATTTGTACTACTAGAATGTTGTTACCTCTGGTTTTGATAAATAATGTTTTATCAATCAAACCTCTTTTGAATTTGTTTTCAAGAAGATATTTAGACAATCTTTCATACCAAGCTCGAGGAGCTTGCTTAAGACCATAAAGAGCTTTGTCTAGTTTAAAAACTTGATCTGGATATTCATCATTTTCACAACCAGGAGGTTGAGCAACATAGACTTCTTCTTCTAAGAAGCCATTTAGAAAAGCACATTTTACATCCATTTGAAAAAGTTTTATATTCATAAAAGATGTAAATGCAAGTAGCATACGTATGGCTTCTAACTTGGAAACTGGAGCAAAAGTCTCTTCATAATCAATACCTTCTTCTTGGTTATAGCCTTGTGCTACAAGTCGTGCTTTATTTCCTATGACTTTGCCACTTTCATCCAATTTGTTTCGAAATAAAATGACCCGTTTATTGGTTGCGTTCCCGACATTTATTTTCCGTGTTTTGTTAAATATTTTACTGGCCTCAATATATTTTCAGAGTATTTTTTTTCCGTCGTAATTTGAATTTTTACGAGCTTTGATATATATATATATATATATATTATCCGTATTTATACCATTATATTATTATCAAGAATATATTTTACGGGAACAATTTGTATATCAAAAACTATATTTTTAAGAATATATATTTTGTTTATATTTTCAGTATATTTATATTTTGTTTCACTTTCGGAAAGGGTCGGAAAGTTTTACCGATTTGAAAATCCGTGCGGAATGTTTAAATCGAGCTCATCCTTTATTACTCTTTTCTCCTTATTCACATTCCTTTTTTTTAAGCCATATGTTCCTTTCTAGGGCTGGTTGGTGAGAGCAGCCTCACGCTACAACCTATCCCCCCGACCTTTGACTTCTCTGTGACCTCTCGACTACCCTGCAACCCGACCCCTCGCTCTCTGCCTCTATCACCTGACCCAGCCCCCCAACCTTCCCTCTTCTCCCTTTCTTTTCCCCCAGGTCGCTGGAAGCTCCCTCCACCTCTGTTTCTTACCGGTGCACTCTTCCATCGGCTACAACTCTTCACCATCTTCGATTCGCCTCCTGCTACCTTTCGGGATCCACCGGAGAAGAGAGCTGCACTGTCTGGGAACCGCCGGAACGAAGAGCACCTCCACGTTGCGGGCTTGAGCGATCGGAGCCACCAGTAGGTTGTGCACGCCGACGTTCTTCTCCCTCTTCTTCACTGTCCTCTCCGGTCGCCTGGAGGCCGCCACTGTGGAGAGCTGGACCACCTCTGTGTCGCCGCTCCTCCCTCCGCCTGCACCGGCACCGTCCGCATCTTCTTCCTCCTCCTGCACAGCCGCCGGAGCTGTCTCCCTTTCCTCTGTGGCGTGAACTCAAGGTTGAAGATGAACTTGGGAGTTTTTAATTTTGGCCCCTTCTTTTAGTGTTAATTGCAGATTGTGCCCACTACTTTGAATTTGCAGTTTTGACCCATATTTCTGAACCGTTGCACTTATGCCCTATGTTGGATTAATTTCAGAAAATGCCCCAAGGATTAATTAAGGATGATGACCCGTATTTATGAAATTGTATGTTTTGCCCCGGAAAACGTGTTTACGGGTTTTAAAATTGGATTCTACTTCGAGTTTTATCCTTATATTTATATACTATATGTGTTGTCCTTTGTTGGATTAAATTTGGTTTATGGCTCGAAGTTTTATTGCGGTTTACGACCAAGTTTGTGAATTTGTATTTCCCCCCGAAGGGATTATTTATGGGTTCTAACGATGGCTTTTGAAAAACGAGTTTTACCTTTGAGTTATATATTATGTATATTTAAAATCAATTTAGCATATAAGCTAAATTCGCGTAGCTTTGGTCTTAGGTCCGGAAGCGCCCGAAAAAGACCAACGAACCCATTCTCGACATCCGTAGATCGTCTTTCGCCATTGACCTCGTGTGAGTATCTTCTCCTTGGTTCTAGTTATGTTTCGTGGTAGAATCATGCTAGGTTGAATCTAGCATAACTTAGAGTGAATACCAAGTAGTGGTTATGGACCTTAGGTGAGTTTTGTGGATTGTGAAGTGTTGTAAGGCTTGAGGAGTTGATATTATCTTGTGAGGTTGTTTATGACTTTAAGTTGTATGTTGAGCTTGTGAGAATTTAGGGGTTGAGGTTGAATGATTGTTGAGGTTGAAATTGTAAGTTTATAGTTGTGAGCTTATGGTTGTTGAGATTATGGGCTAGGATATGCGTATCCTAGCATAGTGTTGTTAGCATTGCGATCGTGGGGACTAGGCATGTTATCCTAGTGGTGTTGTGAGTTATGATCTTGCGAGATCCGAGGGTTTAGAAGTCTTAGGACTTCTAGCTTCTATTGAGTGTGATGTGAGCATGAGGGATTCTAGGATGCGGTCCTAGAATTGAGAGTCAAATGGTATTGCGTAGATCATTTGTATAGAAGTCTAAGACTTCTATTGTGAGTGGGTTATTGTTGATATAGTTATCTTCTTGTGAGCAGGTTATGGGCTTCCTCCCTAAGGAAGCGAGAGTGTTGTGAGTTGAGTGTGGTGACGAGGTAAGTCTTCGGACTTACTTAACTCGTATTCTTTGTATTAGCATTATTGTGTGTTGGGTGGTGTGTGTTTATTATTTTACTGTTTATAACAACTAAACCGGAAATAGGATTACCGACCTTTATATTATTTGGCCCAAGTGTATGATAACGGGCGGTGACATCACTGCCTGGCTCCCCGTGAGAGTTAGGGGGATCTCGGCGACTGGCCCGTGCTGGTTAGACGGTCGGAGGCATCCGACCGTTCCATTGCCGGAAGAAGGGACCGAGGCGAGTTTCGGAGGATTCTCGTGTCACAAAAGAAGTTGAACTAGAACGGGATATGACTTAATAATAATAAAGATAATAAACCGAATTTGTGTGCTTTTGAGTATGTTGTGTGACTATGTTGAATTATTTGTGTTTGTGCCTTCCCCTTTAATTCTAATGCTTCGAATGTGAGCTAACGGTTTTATACCGAATGTTGTAGTTTGCCTTGCAGGTTAGGCATGCTCCGAGAGATCCATAAGGGTGGGCAGCCGGGGTCCGTACATTTTAGGAAGGGTTTTGAGTTGGGGTTGTCTTGTGTTTTGATCTTTTGGTTATTACGTTTCGTGTGCCGCTTATTTGGCGTTCGGTTTGAGTTGTACCTCGGCTGAAGTTGTTGTTGCATTCTTTTGGGTTTCTTCTCATTTGCATTAAAATTGATTTACAATTTTGCCTATATTTGTGCCATGTTGGAAAGGTCCGGTGAAATTGTTGTCAAGCTAAGGGTCGGGACCCATTGTGAGGTCCCAACCCGTAGCGCCCCGAGTCCCGCGGATCCGGGGTGTTACAAAAGTGGTATCAAAGCCCTAGGTTGACAACAATGGCACTCACAATCTTCTAAAGGCCGAATAAGGAATAAAACAGAACCCCGCGGGTTCTGAGTTTTTGTTTTCAAAATCACATGCATTAGTCGGGGTAGAATGTACGGACCACCACTCCTTCCGCGGATCTCGGCAGCATAGTTTATTGGATTTTTAGTATATATATGTATATATGTATATATGTAGATATGTATCGTGGACTTAGGATGTTTTTGGACTATTATTGTATGTGGATTGTAGTTGCATGATTGACATGATTTATGTGTATAGTTGTATATGTGAACGATTCTATGTTTTGGACCTTGTATTGTCGCAATGGAATGCCGAATGCGTGATATTAGTAGTAATATGGACTTAGGACTTATATAATTATGTATAAGTATTCTTATATATATAGTAGCATATGAAGTTATGAGACCTTTTAGCTAAGATGACCGTATGATATCATCGTCCTTGGACGACTCCATTTGACTTAGGATAGTGTACATACGAGGACAAATATACTCAAGTATCGAGTTGAGAGCTACGTTCGGGCGAACACCTTGAAGTTTTTGTACTCCTTTGAAGAGGATGTCGAAGAGGAGGATTAGAGATGACGTAAACGAAGGACAACCAAGTAAAAGAAAACTCGAGACAACTTAAGAGAAATTGAAATGAAGACCATACAAGAAGTGGAGTAACTTGAAGGTGTGGGAGTAGTTACAAAGAGTCACGATTGGAAACAAAACAAGACCAATAGAGATAACAACCTTAAGTTCTTCAAGAAGACGTGTGAACAACTAAAGATGCGAATCGAGGAGGAGATGGGTACATTATAGCAATGTTAAAGGTGATATCCCATCAAGATGTGAAGTTTTCTTTAGGCTCTCATAAGCATTGGAGTCAAGACGAGAAGAGTGATCGAACAATTTCTAAAGATTTAAGATACCCTAAGTTAAGCTTACGAGGTACCAATAAGTAAAGTGTCAACATTACTAGAGTTATGAGAAGAAGGGCATGACGAGAATTCACGTGGAGTTGACCGGTTTCATTATAATGATAAGGCTAAGAAACGCCAAGAAGGAGGAAGTGTTCGAGGATGATGATCTCCAGAAGATGAAAGATGAAACAAGGAGCTTGGATCGAAAGACTTAAGATAACCACGAGAGGAATGCGAGTGGAGGCTAATTAATGTCATAATAATTGAGAAGTGATTTTTCAAACATTATGAAGAGCGAATGGAAGAGAGGAGCGTAGGAAAAAGCTAACGGAGTTTGAAGTAGAGTAAAATGAGCAAGTGAAGTCTAAGGTAAAGTACCCCGAGGAGGGTAGCCTTCATGAGTATGGTAGCATGGACGTTTAGTAGGAGGGCAAGTCGTTGATCTTGGAGAGGGTCATCAATGAGTTAATCGGTGACCACTGAGAATGCGCATGTGCGGATTGTATACTGGTGACTGTAGGTGGCGAGAGTAATCCAGGACGTGGGATCATGAAGAGGAGTAACTAGAACGTGAAATATTCGTGGTGGTTGAATATCGGCAATAAGAGGTGTATCAAGGGAAGTGCAAATAGCTTAATCATGTAGCAATATATCGATTCCAACAAGTGATGGTAATGTACCTTGTGGAGGGACTGTAACGATCTGGTGTGACCTTCGTAGGTCATATGGAGGAATGACACGGATTAGGGTAAAGGGGGCTGGAAGGACGAAGAGAAATGTGAGTCTTCTATGATTATTGTGCGTAAAGGAAGAATGTATATAAGGGGAGGCATGATATGTTTGTTCTAAGGTTATGGATGTCATGTTTTCGTGAGCCCAACTAAGTCAAGGTTTTTGTGACTCGCATGGTGAAGCCATAGTTTGGCTATGACGTGAAATGAGAAATTTGGATTAAGGCAACGCTGCAAGCTTAGAGTAATGATGTGAGTGTTGGGTGGAGTTATGAGTGGATCTTTCAGTGATTGTGGTCGGGAAACTTCGCCTAGGGGCGTGCTAGTACGGTTGTGGAATTGTTCATGTAATCCTAAGAGATGCATAAGGTGACCAACAATAGTAAGAGAAGACCGAAGTTTTAAAGTTCGACGTCGACATGAGATGTATAAGAAGTATATGAAAGGTTGAGATTAAGAGCCACCGTTGTTGGATTGACGTTGCATAAAGAAAATGAAGTGAGTTCTACACCTACTTAATGAAAGGATGTTTATAGTGCAAGCTTACGTTAAATGCAAGGAGAGTTTCCCATATGTTGGGGAATATAGTGGAAAGTGAAGAAGATGAGGTCAATTGTTTTGAATCACGGTTAAGTCCTGCAGTATGGACCCTTATGGTTGCACATAAGTGATAAAGCTTAGAAGATTTTCCTTATCACCATTCCTGTAAAAAGGGAAAAGAAGGATTAAGCGCACATATTACTTAACCAAGGCTCCAAAAGTTAGAAGAGTCGAGCAAGTCTTGAGTTCAGGGGATGAAGGGTCTTTGAAAGAGGACGGTCAACATTGTAGCTAAAGATGGATCAATACACGTGTAAGAAGGACGTCACCCCAACAGACCGGGATAGATCTTTGGTATCATGACCACCCATCAAGTGTTAAGGCAAGGTTGTGTTGATTATTACGTTGTGTGACGGGAGAAGAAAAGACGAAACCCGAGATACCCCCATACGTCGGAATGTGGATTTTTTCCACTAAGGTCAAGCTCGACTCAATTCCAATATCTAAGGCACCGTATGGAATGACGCTTATGAAGAGTTATGAGTTGGGGAAACAATTGAAGGAGCAATTGTAAGAACTTATGGATAAGAGTTCATTAGAATTAGTGAAATGTTATATGGAACTTCGAATGTTATCTTGAACTCTTGATTTGAAGTTCATATTGGAGTATATCTTAAACTCTTGGTTTGAAGTTTCTATGGAGAACACCAGTTTGCGAAAGTAAAGGCGGTAATCTCCGTTTGTACATCGATTACAGTGAGCCGATCAAGATAACCATGAATAACCAAGTATCCCTTACCACAGATAGATGATCTACTCGACCGGTAGCAAGAGTCAGTAGTCTCTTCTAAGATTAAGTTAAGATTTGATTGTCACCGTTTGAGAATTCGAGACTCGGATATTGCAATTACGGCATTCCGGACCAACCAGGGTCACTACGAGTTGTAATTACTCCATATGGGCTTATTGATGCCTGGAGGAGATATTTTGGGTCTACTCTTGAAAAAGAGAGAAGATGTTTGACAAGTCGTCACGGGATGGCAAACCCCGAAAGATGTGAAAAAGGTTACAAGTTTTCTTAGATGTGCCGAGCTTTACCCGATCTGTGAAGGGAGGAGTTGTATAATGCAGACTCTGGTAACCTACTACGGATGACGATGAAGTATTGAATGGGACGAAGATTTGATAATAGAGTTTTGAGAGTTAAAGAGGAGATTTATTGGTACAACTATTTTGATGTGCTATGAGGTATTATGAGTTTGAAGTGGACAAGTGATTTTTCAAGACAAGGTCTTGACCGAGTATTGAGGAACGATGTAAAGGTAATAGCATACGTGTCTCGTTAGTAGAAGCGGTGTGAATGAAAGTACTTCCTTAATCACTTAGAACTTGCAACAAGAATTTAGGAAACGTAACATCAAAGTTTGGTTTGACAAGAACCAAAGCCAACGGTGTAAATGGGAAGCTCGATCTTCTTTGTTAGAGACAAGCAAAGAAGAAACATAATGAAAATGTTGCATTGAGAAAGACCCGAGAAGGAAGTTTAGTTCCGATATATATCGGACCTTTTTGAGATTTTAGCGCGGGTTGGAGAAGTGTCTTAAAAGTTGGCGTTGCCGCCAAGAGTGGAGAGCATTCACCCGGTGTTTCAGGTGTATCAATCTAGGAAGTACATGTATGACTCGAGCAATTTTGTCGGTCTTGATGAGATAGTAGCATCGTAGAACCAATGAGGCTAATAGGAAGTCGGAGGATAGTATCTTTGGTTGAGTTTTACGCTGAGCTAGTAGCGTTGATAGATCGAAGGGTTGGACCTAGTTCTTCCTTTAGTTGTGTATATGTGTGATGTTATATGTTGTTTCCGCCCCGTGCGGGAATGTGCTCTATGACCTGATACATCTTGTGGTGGTAGTATGAGTAGACTGTGTGTATAGATTAGAAGGTTTAAGCCTTCTTAGTTTGAGAGTTCATACCTCGACCTTAGGGACCGAGAAGTTCGACGCATAGCAAGTTTCGGGACGAAACTTGTTTTTAGGGGGATCTAATGTAATGACCCGTTTATTGGTTGCGTTCCCGACATTTATTTTCCGTGTTTTGTTAAATATTTTACTGGCCTCAATATATTTTCCGAGTATTTTTTTCCGTCGTAATTTGAATTTTTACGAGCTTTGATATATATATATATATATATTATCCGTATTTATACCATTATATTATTATCAAGAATATATTTTACGGGAACAATTTGTATATCAAAAACTATATTTTTAAGAATATATATTTTGTTTATATTTTTAGTATATTTATATTTTGTTTCACTTTCGGAAAGGGTCGGAAAGTTTTACCGATTCAGAAATCCCGTGCGGAATGTTTATATCGAGCTCATCCTTTATTATTCTTTTCTCATTATTCACATTCCTTTTTTTTAAGCCATCTGTTCCTTTCTAGGGCTGGCTGGTGAGAGCAGCCTCACGCTACAACCTATCCCCCCGACCTTTGACTTCCCTGCGACCTCTCGACTACCCTGCAACCCGACCCCTCGCTCTCTGCCTCAATCACCTGACCCAGCCCCCCAACCTTCCCTCTTCTCCCTTTCTTTTCCCCCAGGTCGCAGGAAGCTCCCTCCCCCTCTGTTTCTTACCGGTGCACTCTTCCATCGGCTGCAACTCTTCACCATCTTTGATTCGCCTCCTGCTACCTTTCGGGATCCACCGGAGAAGAGAGCTGCACTGTCTGGGAACCGCCGGAACGAAGAGTGCCTCCATGTTGCGGCCTTGAGTGATCGGAGCCACCAGTAGGTTGTGCACGCCGACGTTCTTCTCCCTCTTCTTCACTGTCCTCTCCGGTCGCCTGGAGGCCGCCACTGTGGAGAGTTGGACCACCTCTGTGTCGCCGCTCCTCCCTCCGCCTGCACCGGCACCGTCCGCATCTTCTTCCTCCTCCTGCACAGCCGCCAGAGTTGTCTCCCTTTCCTCTGTGGCGTGAACTCAAGGTTGAAGATGAACTTGGGAGTTTTTAATTTTGGCCCCTTCTTTTAGTGTTAATTGCAGATTGTGCCCACTACTTTGAATTTGCAGTTTTGACCCATATTTCTGAACCATTGCATTTATGCCCTATGTTGGATTAATTTCAGAAAATGCCCCAAGGATTAATTAAGGATGATGACCCGTATTTATGAAATTGTATGTTTTCCCCCGGAAAACGTGTTTACGGGTTTTAAACTTGGATTTTACTTCAAGTTTTATCCTTATATTTATATACTATATGTGTTGTCCTTTGTTGGATTAAATTTGGTTTATGGCTCGAAGTTTTAATTGCGGTTTACGACCAAGTTTGTGAATTTATATTTCCCCCCGAAGGGATTATTTATGGGTTCTAACGATGGCTTTTGAAAAATGAGTTTTACCTTTGAGTTATATATTATGTATATTTAAAATCAATTTAGCATATAAGCTAAATTCGCGTAGCTTTGGTCTTAGGTCCGGAAGCGCCCGAAAAAGACCAACGAACCCATTCTCGACATCCGTAGATCGTCTTTCGCTATTGACCTCGTGTGAGTATCTTCTCCTTGGTTGTAGTTATGTTTGGTGGTAGAATCATGCTAGGTTGAATCTAGCATAACTTAGAGTGAATACCAAGTAGTGGTTATGGACCTTAGGTGAGTTTTGTGGATTGTGAAATGTTGTAAGGCTTGAGGAGTTTATATTATCTTGTGAGGTTGTTTATGGATTTAAGTTGTATGTTGAGCTTGTGAGAATTTAGGGGTTGAGGTTGAATGATTGTTGAGGTTGAAATTGTAAGTTTATAGTTGTGAGCTTATGGTTGTTGAGATTATGGGCTAGGATATGCGTATCCTAGCATAGTGTTGTTAGCATTGCGATCGTGGGGACTAGGCATGTTATCCTAGTGGTGTTATGAGTTATGATCTTGCGAGATCCGAGGGTTTAGAAGTCTTAGGACTTCTAGCTTCTATTGAGTGTGATGTGAGCATGAGGGATTCTAGGATGCGGTCCTAGAATTGAGAGTCAAATGGTCTTGCGTTGATCATTTGTATAGAAGTCTAAGACTTCTATTGTGAGTGGGTTGTTGTTGATATAGTTATCTTCTTGTGAGCAGGTTATGGGCTTCCTCCCTAAGGAAGCGAGAGTGTTGTGAGTTGAGTGTGGTGACGAGGTAAGTCTTCGGACTTACTTAACTCGTATTCTTTGTATTAGCATTATTGTGTGTTGGGTTCTGTGTGTTTATTATTTTACTGTTTATAACAACTAAACCGGAAATAGGATTACCGACCTTTATATTATTTGGCCCAAGTGTATGATAACGGGCAGTGACATCACTACCTGGCTCCCCGTGAGAGCTAGGGGGATCTCGGCGACTGGCCCGTGCTGGTTAGACGGTCGGAGGCATCCGACCGTTCCATTTCCGGAAGAAGGGACCGAGGCGAGTTTCGGAGGATTCTCGTGTCACAAAAGAAGTTGAACTAGAACGGGATATGACTTAATAATAATAAAGATAATAAACCGGATTTGTGTGCTTTTGAGTATGTTGTGTGACTATGTTGAATTATTTGTATTTGTGCCTTCCCCTTTAATTCTAATGCTTCGAATGTGAGCTAACGGTTTTATACCGAATGTTGTAGTTTGCCTTGCAGGTTAGGCATGCTCCGAGAGATCCGGAAGGGTGGGCAGCCGGGGTCCGTACATTTTAGGAAGGGTTTTGAGTTGGGGTTATCTTGTGTTTTGATCTTTCGGTTATTACGTTTCGTGTGCCACTTGTTTGGCGTTCGGTTTGAGTTGTACCTCGGCTGAAGTTGTTGTTGCATTCTTTTGGGTTTCTTCTCATTTGCATTAAAATTGATTTACAATTTTGCCTATATTTGTGCCATGTTGGAAAGGTCCGGTGAAATTGTTGTCAAGCTAAGGGTCGGGACCCATTGTGAGGTCCCAACCCGTAGCTCCCCGAGTCCCGCGGATTCGGGTTGTTACACGAAAGAACCATTTCGTGCCAATGACTGATTGATGTTTTTGTCTTGAAGTAAGAATCCATACCTTGTTTCTCTCAAATTCGTTCAATTCATTTTGCATGGCAATGATCTAACCAGGTTCTTGAAGAGCTTGAACGTAGTTCTTTGGCTCGACAAGGGATATAAAAGCGGAGAAGGCACATAGATTGTTCACTTTAGATCTAGTTTGAACTCAAACATTTGGATCTGAGATCACATTCTCTTGTGGATAATATGAGGAGTGTTGAACTTTTCTTCTTTTGAAAGATGGAACAGATCCAGAAGGTTGAGCCTCATATGTATGACTAAATTTAGGTACCGTTGATATATTACCCAATGATCCAATCTCAAGGCCTTGAAGTTGGGTTTCAAGCCCTTGAAGCGGAGTTTTGTTATTACAGATTTCTGTTTCAAGGTCTTGAAGATGTGTTTCAAGGTCTTGAGGGTTTTCTTCGGTATCTTGAATCTTTTCATGCATATTCTTTTCTCGATCTTTAGGATCTTCCTCTTCATCCAAATTATAATCTTCTCGTTGATTCAGATTTAGATCTGCAAAACTTTCACTCAAAGTACCATCATTGCTTTCATAAAAAATAATATGAATGCTTTCCTCAACAATTTTGGTACGTTTATTATAGATGCGATAAGCTTTGCTATTTGAAGCATATCCAATGAATATTGCTTCATCACTACGTGTATCAAATTTCCCAAGATTATCTTTGCCATTGTTATGAACAAAACAAGTGTAACACCCCAAATCCACGGGACTTGGAGTGCTACATTGGGCTAGGATCTCACAATTGATCCTGACCCTAGCCTGACAACAAGTACACTGGATCTTACAACAAGGCACAGGTAGATTAAAAGCAAATACATAAAAGCTGTATATGGTACATCAAAAGAGTTTACAAACTCCAAGCCGAGTACAAAACAACATCATAAACCATAACCACAAAAGATACCCCATCCCACGCATCCTAATGTACAGAAGTCCTCGGCTGGTCACACCATCTGGCTCACCTTGCAGTCTTCCTAACCTACAGATCAACTACAACACGGTATACACCGTTAGCTACAACAATGAAAAGCATGAAGGTAATAGCACAACCACACATCAACATCTCATACATGCAATGCCACACACATTCATTTATTATCTTTCATTACGTTATTCCATTATTAATTCAACTTCTTTTGTAACACGAGGAACCTAAAGAACCTCGTCCCTTTCCCCGTTAACACAGGGGTTTGCATTGGGGGTGATCGTCACTCGTCCCCCCTGTGTTACTAGCTTCCAGGCACCTCCTCCTAACCAGCAGGCGGAGACCGGTGGTTACCGCCCGTTATAATTCACTTGGGCCAAATAAATGTAATAAATGGTCATCCTAGTCCGGTTTAGGTTATAAATGCACAATCATATGAACACACACAAACATCACAATCATACAATCCACAACTGCACGCTAAGTAAGTCCTATTGACTTACCTGATATACTCGTAACCTGTACCACGTCACAGCTTCCCCTTGGGGAAGTAATCAACGCCTACAATAGCAAGGCACACACAATCACATACTGCAAAGGTTAGGAGACTCGTCTCACTGACCACAACCAACCTATATCTCAAATCTAAACCTCAGATCCTCAACACATTCATAAATGCCTAAGGCATATCCTCAACATAACATCTCATCATACTCGTACACATACTAACCTTAAAGCCATAACCGATATCCATAACATCATCATGATCCTCAACTCATTCTGACACCTACCATGCATCTAATCAGCATTCCTCAATCTCAATTTAATCCTAATTTAATTAATTAATTAAATTTCACCAGAATAACGTTTTGCCCGCAGACCATTTCTAAACCCACCTGTCATCAGATTTCATCAAACAAACAACCCATAAACACCAGAATAATATAATGATCATAATGAAATTTCTAATTATCCATTTTGAAAAGTCTAAGGTCAATTTAGGTCAAATCGCAGTACGGAAAACGAATAAATTCATAACTTATTCGTTACTAACCCGATTGACGATCTGAAAGAAGATTCAGAATCACAACGACGCAGGCTACACATGTACAACATCAAATTCACCGGAATCTGAGCGACGGAACTGTCCTGGTGACATATATGCTCGACCAGGTCTTCATCTGCTCGGAAATGCAGAAACTTGGTACCGATATGAAGAGAATGAAGAGAGGAATCTAGAAACTCAAACGGAATTGAAATCGGAATAGAAACGGAGAGTAGATCTAAGTTTGAAGTTTGAGATAAATCAGAGCTTTTACGAGGAAACGTGAAAAATTTCCGCTATTTATAGTGAAGTCGATAATTATCCTTTAGCGAAGTCGATAATTATCCTTTAACTGATCCAATGGCGGGTTGAACCCCTTTCTCCAAACTTCTCGAAATTGGAATAATAAATCTTGAATATTGTAGGGATAATTATTCCACAATTGCCTCGAAAAACGTGTATTCCTAAGCCGTCTTTCTTAGCCGTTAAGAAACGAAATAGCGACTCTTTTGACCGTTTTGCCTTTCCATGTTATTTCATATCTAGGACATGTCCGATGTCCTGACCATTTCTCTCAAATGCATTTTTATTAATTGGAGCTCCCAAATGCTCCAAATAATACCGGAGGGTAAAAATAATTACCCGGGGGAAAAAGTGAAAATTTCACCATAAGCCCAAAATTATGCCAGGAACATAACGGTGAGACTTATACTCAACACTTACGAAATCTTCGCGAGTTATATGTAAATTACTATCACTGATTAAGTTAATCAACATTAATTAGAATTCGGAAATCTAGCTATTACATCACACACCCCTTAAGAAAAAGTTTCGTCCCGAAACTTGAACAATTCCCAAATCCACTCGGACCCATACGCCGAGGTATAGACACTCTCTCTATCGGAGGTATTAGATCTCCGTTCAAACGTATCAACCTATAACACTCTATAGCCTCAAAACACAGCATGGAGGAATCACCAACTCCAACAAAAAGATCATAACGCTATCCAAAGGCATAGAGGAAAAATCATCTCTAGCCAACTACTAACCACGTCACAAGGCATGGAGGAAAGCCGTCTCCAGCAAATCGTACTCGCAACACAACTATGTAGAGGAAAACCATCTCCACTCACACTATGTCCATCAATAATAGCATGGAGGAAATAACCATCTCCAGCTAATCCTAAACATATTACAATAGCATGGAGGAATGAACCATCTCCAGCTATACCTATATCGTGCTAGCAAACAAGATCTAACAGATTAGATGCACATATCAAATCTAGCACAAAAACACATCATATCACATAAGCACATAGCATACAAGCACTCACCAAAAAGGCACTAAGATCTACTTGTGGATCCTACGGGTGCCTCGAATTCCGCATAGAACTGTGGATAGTTCCTCTGGATACTATCATCTGTCTCCCAGGGTCCTCGTCTCGACCACTGTATCCTCATCATAGGAATATCCTTCAAATGCAGGCATCTCACACCTCTCTTTCTAGAACTGCAAAAGGTTGTTCTGCACAAGTGTGGTCCGGCTCAACCATTAGATCATCATAACTCACAATGTGCCTTAGGTCTGGTATGTACTCCCTCAGCTGAGACACTTGAAATATAGGGTGAACACCCTCTAACTTCGGTGGCAAAACCAATCTGTGCACTGCTCTCCTAACTCTATCCAGTATCTTGAAAGGACTGACATATCGGAGACTCAACTTCCCCTTTATGCCATAACGTCTGCGCCTCGCGTCAGAGTTACTCTCAACCAGACATGAGCTCCTACCCTGAACTCTAGAGGTCGACGCCTCCTATCTGCATACAACTTTCTAGCGACTCTGTGCAGCCAACATCCTCTCTCTGATCAGCGTTACTCGAGCCATATCATCCTGAATCTATTCTGGCGCTATCCCACTGGTACTGCTAGGCTCCTCCCAGCATAAAGGTGTATGACACCTATGTCTACACAATGCCTCATAGGGGCCATCCCTATAGATGCATACCAACAGTGGTGGTATAAGAACTCAACGAGTGGGAGATAAATAGATCGTCCCTGTTCCCAATCCATCCCACAAGCTCACAACATGTCCTCTACGGTCTGGAGGGTTCTCTCAGACTGACCGTCTGTCTGAGGTAAAACTCAATCATGATATGTGGACACGTTCCCCAAGTAGTCTGAATCTGCTATCAAAACCTCAAAGTAAACCGTCTACTACAATCATAGTCGATCGTCCTCGGTACACTTATGAAGTATGTTAGCATGAAATATTGCGATATTCTAGGCACTTTTTCTAGTTGTTTTTCATCCATTATAGTGTTCATTGATAAGGCATTGAAGCAATTGTTAGCTAGTTTGTCTATATTGTCGATATAGAGGTCTACATAAACTTTGTGTTGATTATAGGTGAATAAGAGCTAAAACCGAACCAATTGAGAGAGAAAGGAGAAGATTTGAGCACATCCAAGGATTCAGGACACATCAATGAAGCTAAGGGAGATGCTAGGATGAGGAATGGCACGACACAAAGGAAACCACAAGCAATTTACA
Source organism: Fagopyrum homotropicum (assembly GCA_033239125.1). NCBI lineage: Eukaryota > Viridiplantae > Streptophyta > Magnoliopsida > Caryophyllales > Polygonaceae > Fagopyrum > Fagopyrum homotropicum. The sequence goes on along the minus strand of BSWB01000003.1, from coordinate 63,742,663 downwards.
CTTCCACACTCTAAACCACGGCCGTGGAACTCCAGGAGACCGTGATTTAGGCGATCTTTTGACGAATAAAATATTGACACATCATTTACGCATATGGCCTGGACGGTTATTTTACACTTCCTTATAAAAAGGGGGAGGGGAGAGATTTCGGAACTTGGGCTTACACGTGCTTAAGGTTGCATTGGACGTCCGGAGATTTTGCATCTTGCAAACGGAGATTCACGAGGGTTTGAAGATTTGGAAGTTGTTTGTGGCGGAAGTTGCGCCTTTTGTCCTTAGGTTTGATTAGAAGACGGATTGACATCCCGTTCTTCGTTCTTATCTAGGATCGTTGTAACGCCCCAATTTTTGGCGCGTTGCGTTATTTATTTTCTCGGATCTTATCGCTATTTTAAATAGCTTACACATTTTTTTTACGAGTATTTTGACGTCGTAAGTTAAATCCCACGAGTATATATATATTGATATATTTTATTACCCGTATTTAAAGTATTATATAATCTCGTAAATAATTCACGAATAACGGGTTTTGTATTGCAAAGTATAATTTTACGAGTTTATATATATGTTTAATCCATATATATTTTTCCGTATTTTATTTTGGGAAAGTTGGAAAAGTTTTTCGATCCAAAAATCCCGTCCGGTTCGTTTCAAGCGAGTTTATTTTATTTTATTTATTTTATTTTATTTTTATCCTTTTGTTTTCTTCCTGCTTGTCTCATTACCTGACCTGCGTCCCGTCCAAGCTAATGAGTCATCTAGTTTGACAGCCTCCTCCCGCCCAACCTATGCCTGCTACTCCTAGGTCTAAACTGACCCCTCGTTTCACCTCCTTAGCCCACACGCAGCAGCCCCCTCTCCTCAACAATCATCCCTCTCCCTCAACTCACCTCTCCCTTGCTTCCTTCATCAACTCCGGGAGCCCCTGCTACTTCATCGACCGTCGCCGAGAAGAGCATTGCCGGAGCCAGCCTAGCCACGGCCCTACACTGGCCTCTCCATTCTCTTCTTGTGCACGCTCAGACCCGCCGGAGAAGAGCTGTTCTCCCGAGCCTCACCGTCTCCGTCCTCTTCCGTGCTTCTTCCTCACCAGTTATGACAGCACAACACCCTCTATCTTCCATGTTCTCCTCGATCTCCCTTGCATCCCAACAGCCACCCATCTCTCCGCTCCTCTACGCCGGAAAAGCCAAATCGCCGCCCCCTCTCTCAATCAAAATCTCATCCCTCTGTAAACCGCGATTGCTGAAACCATCGGCCTGGAGCTCCACCTCGACTCGCCCCGTTGAAGTCGACGGAAGAGAATCCACGCCATCCCTACTCCACCTTCGCAGCGCCCCACCGCCTGCCCTTGCCTTCTCCTTGCCACCATGAAAACGCAAGGTTGAAGAAAGAACTTTTACTGTATTTAAATCGCCTCCCTCTATTTATGTTTAATTACAGAATGTACCCAACTTTATTTATTTATGGTTAAGGCCTAAATTCTGGATTTTTGCAAAGTTACCCCGGTAGAGTAATTACAGATTTGGCCCAAAAATATTAATTGCAGATTATGACCCATATTTATGAAAATTGTATAATTTGCCCCGGAAAATGCTATTGCGTTTTTAACCTTGGGTTTTAGTTACGGGATACTCTTATATTGTTATTCATGGTATATTATGTCTTTGTTGGATTTAAAACTCGATTTATGGCCCAAAGTATTATTTGCGGTTTCATGACCAAGCTCCTTGAATTTTATATTTTGGCCGGAAGGGTTTTGCGAGTTTTAACATGGCTTTCGAAATCGAGTTCTTCCGTAGTTTTATATATATTATTTATTCCAATCAAATTTAGCGTATGAGCTAAATTTCTCTAGTTTTGGTGCTAGGTTCGGAAATGACCCCGTAAAGGCCGAACAAGTCGAAATTCGACATCCGTCGACCGACTACCGTCTTTTGGACGTCATGTGAGTTATCTTCTTCCTCGATCTAGTTATGTTTAGTGGTAGAGTCATACTAGGTTGGATCTAGCATAACTTAGGGCAAATGCCAAGTAGTGGCTTGAAACCTTTAGGTGAGTGTTTGAGGTTATTGATGTTCTATGACATGTGGTGTGTTGATCTCGAGTTGCTATACGGTTGTGAGCCTCGTGGTTGTTTTTGTGAGACTTGAGGTGGTATTTATATGTTGGTTGAGATTGCGGAGTTTAGGATGAGAGTATCCTAGCACTTGGGGCTATAGTTGAGATCTTGTGAATTTATGAGGGCTAGGAGTGTATCCTAGATTATGAGAGTGTATGACCTAATAAGAGTATATAGTACTAGAATTCTAAGGACTTCTAGCTTGCGTGAGTAGTTGTTGATTATCGTGCCTTGTCTTGAACAGGCTGTGGTTATATTCCTTCGAAGAGGGTTATCGGTTTCGGGTAGCTTTGAGACGAGGTAAGTCCCCGGACTTACTTAGCCGCTTTTATGCATTATTTGGATACATTATGGTGGTGTGTTTTTTATTGCTTTTGATCATGAAACCGGATTAGGATTACTTGACTATATATATTATTTGGCCCATTGTTACTATTATTATTGGGCGGTGACATCACCTCTCAGTTTTCCGAGGGAGACTGGGGGGATCTCTGCGACTAGGCCATACACGGTATACGGGCGGGCTTCTTCATCACTCCCTCAGGGTATACGGGTTGGGCGCCGCCACACTCCTGTTGGTTACACGGGGACAGAGGCGAGAGTTATAAGACTCTCGTGTCACACTTGAACGAATGAATTAGATATGGAATAACCTAAAAAGATAATAAGTAACGGATGTGTATGTTTATGATCATGTTGTGTGTTTGTGTTCCTATGTGTGTTTGTGACCATATTATTCTTACAATGCCTAGAATGTGAGCTAACGGTTTTATACCGATTGTTGTAGTTGATGTGCAGGATAGGATGTGGCCGAGTGATCCGGAGGAGCGGGCAGCCGGGTTCCGTACATCTTAGGTTGAGTTGGGTTTTGGAGTCCTTGTGTTGTTGTTATTATATATTATGTTGATGTTGTTGTAAGGACGACTGAAGTCTTTCCTTTCTTTCATTTTCGGGTTTCATAACATTGCATAAAAATGTATTTCGGTTTTGGCCTTTATTTGTGCCTTGTTGCAATATCCGGTGAAATTGTTGTCAGGCTAAGGGTCGGGACCCATTGTGAGGTCCCAACCCGTAGCATCCCGAATCCCGTGGATTCGGGGTGTTACAAAAGTGGTATCAGAGCCCTAGGTTGACAACAATGGCACTCGCAATCTTCTAAAGGCCGAATAAAAATAAACAGAACCCTCAAGGGTTCTGAGTTTTAAAGAAATGAACTTTGTTTTCAAATCATGTGCATGAGTCAGTTGGGATAGTATGTACGGGACCACCACTTCCTCCGCGGATCTCGGCGACGTAGTTATTGATTATTATATTATGTATATATATATATATATGTGTATATATGTAGATATGTATATGTGGACTTAGGATGTTTTCGACTATACTTGTATGTTGAATTGTAAATTGTTTATGGACTGATTACATTTATAGTAGTAGCATGACGTTTATATCTTTATATATATATATTTATAAACATATGGTATACTAATATCATATTAGTGATAGTGGACCTTATATAGCTAAGATGACAGAAAGATATCATCGCCCCATAGACAACGCCTTTTGGCTTAAGATAGTATACATATGAAGATAAGTATGCTCAAGTTATGAAGTTGAGCATCAAGTTTTCGCAAGCACCCCGGTGATTTCCCGGACTCCTTTAAGAGGACGTCGAAGAAGAAGATTAGAGATGGCGTAACGAAGGACAAACAAGTGGAAGAGAACCTCGAGTCAACTTAAGCGAAACCAAGATGGAGACTATACCAAATAAAAGCGACATGAAGACATGAGAGTGGTACGAAGGAAACAATGAAGGAGCATCAATGAGGCAACTAGAGACAACGAACTTAAAGTTTTTCCAAGTACGGTGCCGATGAACTGAAGGTGCAAATCAAGTAGAGAGGACTACATTTCCGCTCGAGGATAAAGGTGGCGTTCTAAGTAAGACGAGTTTTCCATAGACGCTCCTAAGCATGAGAGTAAAGATGAAAAGACCTTGGGAAAGATTTATGAGAACCGTAAGTTAAGCTTACGGAGGTACGAGAGGGTGAAGTGACGATCTTTTTGAGATCCTAACCGGGCAACTTATTTAGACATATGAGAGTTACGAGGAGGATCACATGGTGAAAGTTCGCATAATAGAATTACCTTGTGGAGTTAACCGTTTTCCCTCACTGTGATGCGACTAAGCAACGCTAAGAAGGAGGAAGTGTGTGATGATGATCTTCAGAAGATGGAAGAGGAACCAGAACCTAGATCGAAGAACTTAAGTTATCAACCAAGAAGGATGTGAGTGGAGGCTAATTAATATCAGAATATTTGAGGAGTGCATTTGCAAAACATTATGAAGAGCGTTTAAGCCTATAAAGGTGGGACATATGACACGAGAGAGTTGGGTAGGTATGGTTATCTTATAGAAGCGGAAGGAAGAGAGGAGCGTAGAAAGAGCTAACGGAGTTGAAGTAGAGATGAGCTAGTGAAGTTAAGATAAAGTACCCCGAGAGGGTATCCTTTCAGGAGTATGGTAACATGAAAGTATGGTAGGAGGGTAAGTCGTTAACAGCGGAGAAGGTCAAATACAAGTTAATCGGTGACAAATGAGAGCACACAAGAGCGGGTTGTCTATTGATGTGTGTAGATGGGAAGAGTAAACAAGACTATAAGAACATATCAGATCGAGAACAAGAGCGGTAGATGTTGTTATTATATATTATGTTGATGTTGTTGTAAGGACGGCTGAAGTCTTTCCTTTCTTTTATTTTCGGGTTTCATAACATTGCATAAAAATGTATTTCGGTTTTGGCCTTTATTTGTACCTTGTTGCAAGATCCGGTGAAATTGTTGTCAGGCTAAGGGTCGGGACCCATTGTGAGGTCCCAACCCGTAGCATCCCGAGTCCCGTGGATTCGGGGTGTTACAATCGTTATTGATTTGTGGTATTTATTCCAAATCTGATATACATTGTTACCCATGTGTGTGGATTGGAGATTGATTTGAGATTTATTGAAGGTTTTCGAAGGTTTTCATCTTTCATTCTTCTTAAACTTGATTTTGATATTATAATGACAGTTGTTGGCTAAAACCCTTTAGCAATTCTAAGGTGAAGGGTTGACAGTTGTGGCTTAGATAATGATAAATCGATCGTAATTTGATTGGACCCTAAGAGTTAGAGAGATTTCGCCGACGAACCAAAATCACGGTTTGTTCTTGAGATTCCACGGCCGTGGAAGATCAAGATCTGCCCGTAATTTGTACCAGTTTACGAACTTTGCTTTTACTTTGATCCAAGGTTAAAGATTAGCTTTAATCTAGTCTAGGTTTACCCTTTTCTAGGTAGTAGTGAAGCCTCAACAACCTCTACTTCGATTTCGAGTGTCACAACCTTAATCGGTTTAGTTAGTCTTGATCCTTGGGTTACAAGTTTGGGTATTTGAGATTAATTCTTGTCTTTAGATCCTTTCTATACTGAAGCCTCAACAACCTTTATAGAGGGTACCTTTAGATAAGTCATATAAAGCCTCAACAACCTTTGCAACTCTTAACTCTGTCCTTAGTTCTTTAGTTTATCTTGAATCGATTGTCACAATTAGATACCTGGATCTTTAGGGTTGCTGTTGTCCCAATATATTTGCAAAGCTTTACTCTTTTACTTGCTTGACAATTTACAAACTGAATTTGTTCCCCCCAAATCCCTGTGTTCGATACTTTGGAATTCTTGCTTTACTACGCCGATCCGTACACTGTGGGTTCGCTTGCTTGATTTCTAGTTTTATAAATTTAAGACTTATTTGCACGCACGCTAAGTGGCGAACAAGTTTTTGGCGCCGTTGCCTGGGATTTGGTTTAGGCCGAATTCGGTTACCGGTTGTCAAGCTTGGGAGTTTGCTCTTGTTATTTGATATCTCCTTTGAGTGATATTTGCAGGTTACTTTAGGTATATGCGCAGGTCTAGGAACAACAAGGACCTTTTACCTCTTGATCAGGAACTTGAGAAGACTTTGAGGAAGAAGCTCAAAGAAAGAAAGATGGCTGAAGATAAGGAGCGGGATTATCAAACAGAGTTAGCGGAATCCGAAGCAAAACTTAGATGGAGCGAGAAGACTCGCAAGGAAGAATCGGACCGTCATCAATTGCAAATTGATGAGCTAAGGGATATGATGTTTCAAATGAGGCTGGAATTGAGCGATTCCAAGAAGAAGGAGAGGAGGAAACCAACAAGATCGGTTAGAGCCAACTCATCCGATGAGGATAGCTGTTACGCTAGGATGTAGCACAAAAAGCTTTACATTTATAAACTCGAACTAAATCCTAAACTACCTAGCGAAACCCGCAGTGTACGGGTCGTTTGTAGTAGGGATAGTATTCCGAGGTCGAACTCAAGGACTGAGGTGAAACTAAGTCATTCAATGATCAAAGATAGTGTGAATCTAGACTAAGATAAGATGAGGAATAAAGAAAATGGAAAACACAATGTTTTTGGAGGGTTTTGGGTGATCAAACAAAGATCACAAATATGTGAACACAATCAAGCAACACAAACACACACTAACACAAAAGATAGGAGAATGGAAGTAACAAAGTGGATTCTAGAGATTGGAAGTCCGGTTATGGCATAGACTCAAGCTATCTATTCATTCCTTGGATTAACTATGATATGTTGGGATTAAGCGTTTCTAGATTGGGATCAATTACCGGGTAAGTCTCATGATCCACTAGTCCATTCCTAAGGTCTCATCACCGGGTAAGTCTCTAAGAACCTAAGGATAGGAATTCTACACAAACCGGATTGTTACCTAGGGGTCTAACCTATCCTTACCGGGTAAGTCTCGGAAAGGGAAGTCCTAAACAACTATCCTAGCACACTTAGTCCAATGGCGGCTTGTGAGGCTCACCACTACCTAGGGTTTGTCATCTTTTGAATCTAAGAGTAAGAATCACCGGGTAAGTCTCTTCTAAACACTTAGTCGCTAACACTAGGTCTCCCTAGAATAGAATTAGCTCAACAAACACTAGGATTTCAAGAACAAGAGTCATCCAAGGGTAAAAATCTAAGTTCATCCTATCATGGTCCTAGCCATAACCCTTCTTTCCTTACCCTAGAATCGCAATCTATCTAGCCAACAACATTCATTTCAAGATCAATCTCCACAAATAAAGCATGCTTGCAAGTCATGGTCAATTGATGAAGAACAATCCAAAGAAAAGACATTAAAAGCATAGAATAGAAATTACCAAATCCTTACAAGGCTCCAAGAGCTAATCCAAGTTGTCAACAATGAACTTCTCTCTCAAATCCACTCTAATCTCACTCTAAAATGAGAATCTACACTAATCTCTTCCAAGAACACCCCTAATGGGTGCTTGGAAGAGAGGCAACAATGGAGAAGTGTTTTGGGGAAGAAGATAGGTCAAAAGAGAGGAGAAGGATCAAATGGGAATGAGCCAGCAACAGCTTTGAAGGACCACTTATATTCTCCACCAAGAGCAAGGCCGGACAAGAGATCGTGGGACACGTGGCTTAAGCTGTCAAAGGCCCAAAAATCGACCCAGAGGAAAAAATCGGCCGATTTTCCTGGGTGTAGGTCGATTTTCTTCAACAGAAGCATGCTATGATCGTCTAGCCATGAGTTGCTCCATTGCTTGCACCAACAATGATCTTTGTGTCCTTTGTTGCTCCAATTATGCTCCTCCAAGGCTTTGGATGTGTACCATCATGAGGCTTGGCCCTCAAATGTATCGATTAACGTCCGATAGATCCCCGAATTACCTACAAAACCGATAAAAGGTAGTGTAGACGTCTTTTCTAGAAATGTGCATGAATTGAGCGAAGACGTCATGAACCAATGCCAAAACGTGCATGAATGAGTGAGGAATCTATCTAAATGATTACCTAAACCTAAGTCATAAATCGTGTTATCAATAGCAACTCTTCCATGCCATCTCTTGAGGATCTTAATCCGACGGTCAACATAAATCAATTTAATCCAAGACAAAGACCGGCTGCCAAATATCGTGTCCCGGCTGGGGGTGCGAGAGCCGCTCCTGTGGATAAAGAGCCAAGAACTCTTGGCCAAAGGATGGATCCAATTCAGCAACCACACCGTCTAGGTGTGAACTTTGATGCTGATGATATGCAAGGGTTTAGCTTCAACCCACAAGTCATTACCATCGTTCGCCAAAGTCAGTTTGGAGGAACGAATAGCGAATCTGCACATCAACATTTACAGAATTTTGAGATCTTGATGGAGACAATGAAGCCAAAGAATGCAACCACCAACAACTACAAGATCAAGCCATTCTTCTTCTCTTTGAAAGGGAAAGCTTTATCTTGGTATCAAGCTCTTCCAAATAGAAGATTCAACACATGGGAGAATCTTTCTTCGGAGTTCTTCACCAAATTATTTCCGCCATCTAAAACGGCGGAGTTGAGAGGTAAGATTAATGCATTTTCTATGAGATCTAACGAAAGTTTGTTTCAATCTTGGGAAAGATTTCAGGATTTACTATTGGATTGCCCACACCATGGCATTTCCAAATTGGAGCTATTGGAGATATACTATAAGGGGCTGGATATGGAAACACAATTCAAGCTCCAATCCCTTTCATGTGGTACATTCATGGACATGAGGGAAGATGACGCTTGGGACTTCATTAAGAAGCAAGCCCGAGTCATTGAGAAGTATTCTCACCGGAAAGTAGAAGCAAATCGAGTGGAGCAAGGAGCAAAGCTAACACAAGCCGCTCAAACTCAAATCTTTTCTCTCAACTCCAAATTAAAGAATTGAAGGAAGTCATCAAGGCTAGCTTTCCAAACCAAAAGGAGCAAGATGTTGGTTATTTAGGGAACAACAATAACCACAATGGGAATGAGAATACAAACCGTAACAACCGGGATAACAACCGGAACAATTGGAACAACAACAACAACCGGAATAACAACTGGAACAACAATAGGGGTTCAAACAACAATAATTGGCGTTCCAACCAACAACACAATTCCGGTAATTCTTATCCCAATTCAGGAAATTCACTAACTCCACCTTCTTCTTCTTCCATTCCTTTGAAAAGTCAAGAACAAGCATCTAATACTGGAAGCACTTCGGGGAAAGAGAAGCCCGATCCCATGTTGGAAACGATTTTGGGAAAGCTTCAAGGATTGGAGAGTCACATCACCAAGGTCGATAATCACATCACTAAGGTTGATAAAGCCCAAAAGGTTTTAGAAAGCCAAATGTTTAGCAATGCTGAGGAAGTTCCTAGGAATCAAGGAAAACTTCCAGGAAAGACGGAGGATAACCCAAAAGGAAGGGTGATGGCTATCACAACTAGGAGCGGAGCAACAACCACTGACCCGCAGCCTAAATTTGTGGAAGTTCCCGTCAAGAAAGATAAAGAGAAGGGGAAGGAGAAGGAAGACATCTACATTCCTCCTCCAGCTTACAAACCTCCCCTACCATTTCCGCAATCTAGAGCAAGAGCGCGTCTAGACAAACAATTCGGTAAGTTTATTGAACTCATGATCAAACTGCATATTAATATACCTTTCATTGATGCAGTTGTAGGTATGCTAGCTTATTGGAAGTTCTTAAAAGAGATCCTCTCTAACAAGAGGAAATTAGAGGATTTTGGAGAGGTCAAAATGAGTTCGGATTTGTCGGACCTCATTAAGACAATGAAGGAAAAGATGCCCCCAAAGCTGAAGGATCCGGGGTCGTTTTGTATTCCCATAGGGGTGGGAGATGTCACATATGATGCATTATGTGATTTAGGAGCAAGCGTGAGCATCATTCCGCTTGCCTTATGCAGGAAGATCGGTTTAGGTGAACCTAAACCGGTGAAGATGACGTTATACATGGCGGATCGATCCATAACTCGTCCCGTCGGCATAGTTGAAGACGTCCCGGTCAAGTTTGGTAAGTTCTATGTTCCTATAGATTTTGTTGTGCTTGACATTCCTACAGATAGTCCGGTCCCGATCATACTCGGAAGACCGTTTCTTACAACATCCGGTTGTATGGTTGATTGCAAGAATGCTAGACTCGCCTTCGACATAGGGGAAGAAAAGGTAGAGTTCGTTCTCTCCACTTTGGTGAAGGAACCAGCTTTTGAAGATGATGTATTCAACATCCATGACGAAGAGCTATCTAGAGAGGAAGTAAGTTTGATTCTCTTCAAAGATCCCTAGCAAAAGGTGATCTCTATGAGCATTATGGACATAGGGGAAGAAGAGGAATGCAATGAGGAAATTGAAGCTTTAGAGAAGCAAAAGGAATTATATGAAGAAGAATTTGAGAAACTCTACGATGGGTCAGAGAAAGTGAGAAATCACGGCCAGTCGTGCTATTCCACGGCCGTGGTTTCCACCAACATGACCGTAATCAGCTATTTAGAGGACTCCAGTAAGTTACACTGCCAAAACCATGGCCGTGGAACAAACAGAGGCACCATAATTGATTTCCACGCCCAAAACCACGGCCGTGGAGGAAACAGGGGAGCCGTAATTTTGGGTGAATCTGAAGGCAATTGTGTTCTTTCCACCACTTCTTTAGATTCTTCTCCAAAAACTTCTACACCCTTAGAAACTTCTAAGGAAGCATTAGACACTCCTCAAGAGCCATTAGAGAGTCCTATAGTGATGGAATTGAAGCCACTTCCCACACATCTAAGGTATGCATTTCTAGGACCTAATTCTACCTTTCCGGTAATTGTTAGTTCCGATTTGAGTATAGATGAACATAGTAAGCTTATGGTTGTTCTTAAGAAACATAGGAAAGCCTTAGGGTAAACTATAGAGGATCTAGTAGGAATCAAACCTTCACTATGCATGCATAAAATTCTACTGGAAGAGGACTTTAGAACTTCGCGACAACCTCAAAGGCGGTTAAATCCGACCATGAAGGAGGTTGTCAAGAAGGAAATTCTTAAACTACTTGATGCAGGTATCATCTACCCTATCTCCGATAGCAAGTGGGTGAGTCCCGTACAGGTGGTTCCAAAGAAAGGAGGAATGACGGTCATTACCAACAAGAACAATGAGCTCATTCCTACACGAACCGTGACAGGATGGAGGATGTGCATAGACTACCGTAAGCTAAACAATGCAACGAGGAAGGATCACTTCCCACTACCCTTCATCGACCAAATGCTTGAGAGGTTAGCACAACACTCACACTTTTGCTATCTTGACGGCTATAGTGGTTTCTTTCAGATCCCGATACATCCGGACGATCAAGAGAAGACCACATTCACATGCCCATGGGGTTCGTTCGCTTATAGGAGAATGCCGTTTGGGCTTTGCAACGCCCTAGCCACCTTTCAAAGGTGCATGATGGCTATCTTCTTGGAGTACATAGAAGAAATCATGGAGGTTTTCATGGATGACTTTTCTGTTTATGGTTCCTCTTTCGATAATTGTCTTTCTAACCTTGCTCTTGTGCTACAAAGGTGTGAAGACACTAACCTAGTTCTTAATTGGGAGAAGTGTCAATTCATGGTGAAAGAAGGCATTGTATTAGGACACTTGATCTCTAGTAGAGGGATTGAAGTGGATAAGGCTAAGATAGAGACTATAGAAAAGCTTCCCCCTCCATCTTCGGTGAAAGGGATAAGAAGTTTTCTAGGACATGCTGGATTTTATAGACGTTTCATAAAGGATTTCTCTAAGATATCAAAGCCGCTTACTAATCTATTGATGAAGGATGCAATTTTTGATTTCTCGCAGGAATGTTTAGATGCGTTTAATAAGATTCGGGAAGCTCTAATCTCAGCTCCGATTATTCAACCTCCGGATTGGAACCTTCCATTCGAGGTTATGTGTGACGCAAGTGACGTAGCTATAGGAGCTGTACTTGGGCAAAAGAAGGAAGGACGAACCCATGCTATCTACTACGCAAGCAAGACGCTAGATGAAGCGCAGCTCAACTACGCCACTACCGAGAAAGAATTTCTAGCAATTGTATACGCATTTGAAAAGTTTTGCTCTTATCTTGTAGGTGCAAAGGTGATTGTACACACGGATCATGCTGCGATCCGGTATTTGCTTGCAAAGAAGGATGCGAAGCCAAGGCTAATTAGATGGATTCTTCTCCTACAAGAATTTAATCTAGAGATCCATGACAAGAAGGGTTCGGAAAATTCTGTTGCGGATCATTTGAGTCGTCTACCACATCTAGAGGACGACAATCTATCCATAGATGACTCCTTTCCGGACGAGCATTTACATATCATAGAGGAGTGCATCGACAAGATTAGTAATGGTAATGAGCCATGGTTTGCTGATTTTGCTAACTATTTGGTTTGCCAAGAATTACCACCCGGATCATCCTATGCACAAAGAAAGAAGTTCTTTAAGGATATTCGGGAATACTTTTGGAATGAACCTCTCCTCTTTAAGAGAGGTCCTGACGGCATCATTCGACGATGTGTGCTGGAAGACGAGATGCAAAGTGTCATCCGTCATTGTCATTCACTGCCTTGTGGAGGACACGCTAGTTCGAACAAGACTAGCGCTAAGGTATTGCAATCTGGATTCTTTTGGCCTACTTTATTTAAAGATGTGCAAACCTTTGTTTCCTGCTTCGATGCTTGTCAAAGAACAAGGAACATATCTAGGAGAAACGAGATGCCTTTTAACAACATTCAAGAGGTGGAGATCTTTGACGTTTGGGGAGTAGACTTCATGGGACCTTTCCCATCATCTTGTGGAAACCAATACATACTTCTAGCTATAGATTATGTTTCGAGATGGGTTGAAGCAATAGCCTCTCCTACTAATGATGCCATGGTTGTGGTTAAGTTTTTTAACAAGACCATTTTCCCACGATTTGGGACACCACGGACCATCATTAGTGATGGAGGCTCTCACTTCATTGCCCGACGATTCGAAGCTCTATTAGCTAAAATGGGGTAACTCACAAGATCACCACCCCTTACCATCCACAAACAAGTGGACAAGTGGAGATTTCAAACCGGGAGATTAAAGGAATACTAGAGAAGACAGTTTCAAGGACAAGGAAGGATTGGTCTTTGAAGCTAGATGATGCATTATGGGCATACCGGACTGCATATAAGACTCCCATAGGTACCACACCGTACAACCTTGTATATGAGAAGTCTTGTCACTTGCCGGTAGAGTTGGAGCATAAGGCGTATTGGGCAATAAAGTGGTTGAATTTCGGCATGAAGGAGGCGGGAGAGAAGCGTCTCTTGGACCTTAATGAGCTTGAAGAACTCCGCTTGAACGCCTATGAAAATGCCAAGATCTATAAAGAAAGAGCGAAGCGTTGGCATGATAAGCATATCATTCCAAAAGACCTAAAAAAGGAGATCAAGTTCTCCTCTTCAATTCAAGACTTCGTCTCTTTCCAGGTAAGCTTAAATCTTGTTGGACTGGACCTTATCTAATCAAACGTGTTTTCCCCCATGGTGCAGTTGAAGTATGGGGTGAAAAGGGCGGAAGCTTTAAGGTGAACGGTCAACGACTCAAGAAGTACTCACCGGAACTCCAAGCTGAAGAGTTTGCACCAACCGCACTCGAATAAGTGCAAGTACGGTCTAGCTACGGACGTTAAACAAGCGCTTCTTGGGAGGCAACCCAAGGTATTGCACTTATGTTTTTGTTTTTTGATTCGTAGATTAGAGTAGTTTAGACATTTTTGTTTTGTTTTGCCTTTGATACCTACCGGTATGTTCGTGTTTTTGGATGTAGGATCAATGGAAGAGACAAGGAAGAAGGAAAAGTTAGAAGAAATTGACGAAACTTGGACTTTGGCACATTACAGAGAGTTCCACGGCCAAAATTACAGTCATGGCAGCTACAGTGACCGTAATTTGCAAAAGCCTGAGAAAAATCACCAAAACCACGGTTCCGTACATTTCCACAGCCGTGGAAACCCCCGAGTGACCGTAATTTTCCAAAAATTTTACGGTTACTATATAAACCACGTTTCTTCACAAAGAACACCAAAATACCCAATTCCACGCCCCAAAATCGCCGAAAACGACCCCCTCTCTCAAATCTTTGTTCGTTAATCGTTTTGAACGATTCTTTAACCCAAAGTGAAGCAAATTCAACCATCTACAAGATCCAAGCAACAAATCGAGTGGACAATCACCGGAGAAGACGGAATTTGGATTTTAAAATCCAAAAACCTAGGTTTTCTTCTTTCTCCTTCACTTTGTCGATTTGAATCAATTTCGCAAGAATTTTTAGGAGAATTGATTGGAACTGGATTGGAATTAGTCTAGGGCTACTGTCTGTTGATTTTGGTGTTGATTGAGTGGATTTTGAGAAATTACGAGCCGAACCACGGTCACTGGGCATTCCACGGCCGTGGAAACCAAGAACATACCGTAATTTTGGAAAGAAAATGGATTTGGTTAGGAGAATGTCTGCTAGAACCAAGAAGAGGAAAGAGGATGCTTCCTCCTCCTCCCAGGTACCCCCTAGTGAGCCACAATCACCCCCACCCCCTAGAATTCCAAAGATCCATGATGATTACCTCGATACCTTAGAAAGGATCGCGAAGAGACCGGTCATAGGACCACGTTATTTGCTTCTTGAGGATTTAGAGCCACTGAATGTGGTAGGTGACCTTACTTGGTTGCTAGATAGAGCTGGTTTGATCATCTTCTCCGCCATTCGGGAAGATGCATATGAGGAGATCACTAGAGAGTTTGTGATCTCTTTCGAGCACAGTCACGTGGATAGGACAGTTTCTTTTCGGCTGATGGAGAGGAACTATGAGTTTTCGATCTTAGAGTTCGGAGCCTTCTTTGGGTTCCATGAGACCTTAAATGGTCGTTTCCCTAGCGGTGTATACGCTAAGGATTTCTGGGAGGACATTGCCATGATTTACGCCAGCGAGGACCGTTGGCAACCTGCTGATACCAAGGCTAAGCTCATCTACCACTTAGCCTTGAAGATAGCCCACCGAGTACTTTCTGAGTGTCTTTTCTCTAGGACTGAGACTCCTCAGAAGATCAAGACTGATGAGTTGTTTTTGTTGTATTGCATGCTGCACGGTAGACGTGCTGACTGTGCCACCCTCTTATCTTCTACCATGAGTAAGCTAAAGAACAAGAGGGCTGGCAATATCGGATATGGTGGGATGGTCACCCACATTGCTAGACAGTTGGGGATTGATTTTTCTGCATGTACTAGGATAGCAGCTAGACCATTAGGACTTCAGAACCTCATGACTAGAGGTATGATCTTTCCTAGGCATAGAGGTCCACCTACCGCTGCCATGCCTTGGGAGGATAGAGGAGGTAGAGGTGTGGCATGGCTTCCTGAGTATTCCATTATGGCTGGACGCCATAATTGGAAGCAGACATTCGCAGCTATGCATGCGAACAGATTAGTAGCCCCTCCTTACGTTCCCCCCTGAGATGCCAACTGCAGATGAGGAGGAGATGAGAGGAGATGGCGGTTTTGAGGGAGGAGGTGAGGAGCACGACTTTGGTACTTTTCCGGATCAGCCGGACACATTTCCCGACCTCCCTAGACAGTCTCCCCGCCCTGCTAGACCTTCCGGTTCTTCCTCTCGCCGTGCCAGCGTGAGTGAGAGGCCGACGTGGATGGCGACCCCTCCCGATTGGTATAGGACACAGCCGGAGTGGATGGGAGCTCCACCGACTTGGTATGCATAGCCACCGTCTGCACCAGCACCATCGGATGCTCCAGATTGTTACATCCAGGCGCCGGGATGGTACGAGCAGCTTCCAGATTGGGCTACCGATCTTTCCAGGAGAGTAGGAGCTTTGGAGGTCCGACAGGATGCTAGAGATGTCCGAGCCGACGAGCACGATAGGATGATGAGGGACATCTACCGCCAGCAGTTTGGGCGGAACTTCGACTCCAGCTTCTTCCCGTTTCCACCACCACCAGCTCCTCAGTGATGACCATGGATGATTGTTAGCATTAACCGCTCCACCGCCGTCTTGTGAGTTCATTTTCTTTCTTTCTTTTCTTTATTTCTTTTTGAACATTAGGGACAATGTTTGTCTCAAGTATGGGGTGGGGTGTGACTATCGTTTGTAATAATTCTACTCACTTTTCTTGCCTTGATTGAGAACACTTTGCATGTTTCATTCCATTGTCACACGTTTCATTATCGCATTGCATGAAAAAGCTTTTGAAAAACCCATAAAAATTGAAAAATTTTGAAAATTTTGTGCTTCTAAGAATTGAGATGATTTCTATGATAATCACTACTTGTGAATTGAGTTTTTGATGACAATTGTATACCTAAACGAATAATGAATTGAAAAGAAATTGAATGTATTGATTATTCCTTTCTTGCAAGTTTCATAATGTGAAGAGTTTTATCTAAATCATATTGAGAAATCAAGGTTGAAATCACATGATAAGTTCTTATACTTCTTTTTGAAATGATTAAGGCAATTCGATTTTCTTTCTTCTTTCTTTGATCATTTGGCCCCTCAATGAAATAATTGCCTCCTTTACCTATCCGGGAATTTGGAGGAGTTGAAATTTTGGCATGTTTGATGTGGGAGGGCCATGAAAGCAAAATTTTGCATTCAAAGATTAGAAAAAAGTTATAGGTTTGGGGAAGTCAATCATGACGATGAGTAACTCGGCACCATTCACATAGCCGGGTGTTTGTGTCTTGCCAAAGTCGGATTGAGCGATATTCCTAATGGATTATGGTATGTGCATCAAGGGTTTGAGGCATCTCACAAAAATTGAGAAACACCAATCTCCTAGGCTTCGGTTTTTGTGCACCTCTGTCCATAACTCCAAAAGTAAAGTCGAAAAATGATGTGAAAAGAAAAGAGCAAAGCTCTAAGTTGAAAGTGTTGCAAGACCACAAGAGAAAAAGAAAAGAGTTAGTTGTCCACTTTCCCGGATTCATGCACCACATTCCTTATAGTTTCCCCTTCCTTTCCGCATTCTAGACCTTATTTGAAAGTCCTTAAGATCAAGAGAGTGTTATATGACTTGATGATCTAAATTGAAGTTTCTTATGATTGATTTTGATAATGTTCGAAGGTTATGATGCTTACACTGAAATTTGATAAATTCATGATGTTTCTTTCCTCTTTATTCTTTAGTTATGTATATGAGCGTCTCATGAATGAATGAAGCAAGGTTTGAGAATGATCTATTGACTAGAAGCACATTTACCTAAAAGATGTTTTGTTTTTGAGATTGCATGCATATTTCATCCTAACTTAAGTTCTAAAGCTTTTGAAAGACCTTGCTTGGGGACAAGCAAGTGGCAATTATGGGGTATTTTGTTAGCATGAAATATTGCGATATTCTAGGCACCTTTTCTAGTTGTTTTTCATCCATTATAGTGTTCATTGATAAGGCATTGAAGCAATTGTTAGCTAGTTTGTCTATATTGTCGATATAGAGGTCTACATAAGCTTTGTGTTGATTATAGGTGAATAAGAGCTAAAACCGAACCAATTGAGAGAGAAAGGAGAAGATTTGAGAACATCCAAGGATTTAGGACACATCAATGAAGCTAAGGGAGATGCTAGGATGAGGAATGACACGACACAAAGGAAACCACAAGCAATTTACACTTCCACGCTCTAAACCACGGCCGTGGAACTCCAGGAGACCGTGATTTAGGCGATCTTTTGACGAATAAAATATTGACACATCATTTACGCATATGGCCCGGACGGTTATTTTACACTTCCTTATAAAAAGGGGGGGAGGGGAGAGATTTCGGAACTTGGGCTTACACGTGCTTAGGGTTGCATTGGACGTCCGGAGATTTTGCATCTTGCAAACGGAGATTCACGTGGGTTTGAAGATTTGGAAGTTGTTTGTGGCGGAAGTTGCGCCTTTTGTCCTTAGGTTTGATTGGAAGACGGATTGACACCCCGTTCTTCGTTCTTATCTAGGATCGTTATTGATTTGTGTTGTTTATTCCAAATCTGATATACATTGTTATCCTTGTGTGTGGATTTGAGATTGATTTGAGATTTATTGAAGGTTTTTGAAGGTTTTTATCTTTCATTCTTCTTAAACTTGATTTTGATATTATAATGACAGTTGTTGGCTAAAACCCTTTAGCAATTCTAAGGTGAAGGGTTGATAGTTGTGGCTTAGGTAATGATAGATCGATCGTAATTTGATTGGACCCTGAGAGTTAGAGAGATTTCACCGACGAACCAAAATCACGGTTTGTTTTTGAGATTCCACAGCCGTGGAAGATCAAGATCTGCCCGTAATTTGTACCAGTTTACGAACTTTGCTTTTACTTTGATCCAAGGTTAAAGATTATCTTTAATCTAGTCTAGGTTTACCCTTTTCTAGGTAGTAGTGAAGCCTCAATAACCTCTACTTCGATTTCGAGTGTCACAACCTTAATCGGTTTAGTTAGTCTTGATCCTTGGGTTACAAGTTTGGGTATTTGAGATTAATTCTTGTCTTTAGATCCTTTCTATACTGAAGCCTCAACAACCTTTATAGAGTACCTTTAGATAAGTCATATAAAGCCTTGGAACTTCACCATACATTGCTTTACCTTAGTATACCTTTGCAACTCTTAACTCTGTCCTTAGTTCTTCAGTATATCTTGAATCGATTGCCACAATTAGATACCTAGATCTTTAGGATTGTTGTTTTCCCAATATATTTGCAAAGCTTTACTCTTTTACTTGCTTGACAATTTACAAACTGAATTTGTTCCCCCTAAATCCCTGTGTTCGATACTCTGAAATTCTTGCTTTACTACGCCGATCCGTACACAGCGGTTTCGCTTGCTTGATTTCTAGTTTTATAAATTTAAGACGTATTTGCACGCACGCTAAGTGGCGAACAAAGTCCCACCATCTGTCTAGTGTACTCCTTTGTTACTTCATTCAATGGACACGTCTCTCTATAGAGATGGGACGTGTCGACTTCGTAAATCTGTTACTAATAATCTGGATAACACCAAAACTCTTACTGGGTCTATCCCATCACAAGTCCGCAGAAAAGTCCTCTCACTTCCACTACAACACTGGTAGTGGATGAGCTCATCTCCAGGTCAGTAACACTTTAACCTGATTTACAACTTTGTGGTACCTCTTATTCGTACATGGATGTACTAAAGAAGGTGTACTATGAGTGTACTGTAATCTTCTCCACTCGACTCCGCATAAGCGGTTATACTGACGCAGTTGCGGCGTCTCATACTCCTCTTGTTCCATTAAAGAACTGTGGTGCCTCGCCCTGAGGCATCCTTCCATCAAGTTCCCTCAGGGTCAGGCAAGTTCCC
This sequence comes from Fagopyrum homotropicum, assembly GCA_033239125.1. Classification (NCBI taxonomy): domain Eukaryota; kingdom Viridiplantae; phylum Streptophyta; class Magnoliopsida; order Caryophyllales; family Polygonaceae; genus Fagopyrum; species Fagopyrum homotropicum. The sequence continues at coordinate 63,723,298 of BSWB01000003.1, read as the reverse complement.
TGTTTTTGTTGGACCTCATCCAACAAACCAAGTAAAATCCCTAAACATGAAACTAACGTCCTTATCAGCAGTTGTAGGTCCAACTCTAACCAAGCTAGATCATTTTGAAACCGAGACTATACATCAATTCCAACAATCGCCTTCTCTCGCGGCGTCTTCTTATTCAAGGCATCAGTGAACACATTCTCCTTGCCAGAATAGTACAAATCTCAAGGTCAGCGTCCTTGATCAACTCAAACCATCGACGCTGGCAGTTATTCAACCTTTATTGCATAAAAATATGCTTCAACCTCCTATGATCTGTGAAACTCTGACACGAAATGTCACACAGATATTGTCTTCAAATCTTGGAACTTGAACTAGCACCACTAACTCGAAATCATGAATCGGGCAATTCTCCTCATACGTTCCTAGCACCGCAGTCACGTGATTCCCAGAATCTTCTATTATCACCGAATAGAAGTAGAGTTCAAATGCTTCATCTACTCTTCAGAGTTTCGACATACTACTTCAACCACACAATTATGATGGTCTTCCTCAGAAGACTCGTAAATGGATGCACAATCACATAGAATCCTTCCTCAAAGCGTTGGTAGTAGTCGGCTGGGCCGAGAACTACGCATTCCCTTAATGTTCATCAGTATCATCCATAAGACTTCATACTTACTCCCCGTCACATCAATCATGATCCTACTGGCGGAACAACATGACCTTGAAGGTTACTTATGGCATCTCAATTCACATTTAGGGAGCATAGCACATTGGCTTCTATCCCTCGGATTCTGCAAAACCGTCCTCAAATAACCGGTACGTTCCTCTCAGTTGTGAGAGTACACCAAACGTCATCAATAAGGTCTACCACCAACTGATCAAGGAAGTAGATGAAAACACTGTAATATCCGGAATTTTTATTCCGTTTAATTCCGAATCAATTCGGACTTTGAGCCGTTGACGGTTTCCCATTCTATCTAGTATTTCTTTCTTCACAAATTTTATCATTTTATGTAGAATTTAATTCACATAAAATGATAGAATTATATCAAACCCTAATTCTTATAATTTTTTTTTATCATTTTATGTAGAATTTAATTCACATAAAATGATAGAATTATATCAAACCCTAATTCTTATAATTAATTCTTAACGACGAATTTAGACGAGATCATGACAAGGCTGAGACGAGACTGTGACAAAGCTGTGATGAGACCATGACAAAGCTGTGACGAGGCCCAGACAAGCAGTTGACAAGGCCCAAACAAGCAGTTGACAAGGCCCAGGCAAGCTGTTGACAACCCACACCCTACCTACTACTACTGAACTCTTCAAGACAGCCTAGGAACGCCAGCCCAGTAACGAGATTGCTTCACTCCAGCCCACATACCTACTGCTACTCGGCCCATCGGTGAGAGACGCCTTGCCCTAGCGCTCTTGTGAACTGCTGCACGTCATGCCACGATGTTCACCCAACTCCCCAACGTGCATCTGATCGAGCAAGCTTTCTAGCCCCGATCTTCAACGCTCCAGCCCTTCCCAGCCGACTCTAGTGGCGAACTTCCCAGCCCTTGCACCATCAACTCTAAGAACGAGTCCTCCAGCCGGTACCTTGCCCAAGATCTCCTGTTGCACAGGGAAAGGAGCAGCAATGCCGTCTTCACGCCCAGGATCAGGTTGTAACCCACCAGGCCGCTCAGACCGCCTCTCCCCTCGATGTTGATGTCCTCCTCTGGGCACATCACCACCGGGCCTTCATCTCCGTCACGCAGCAATAAGCCGGCATCTCCTCCAGCCTTGCGGTGCAGCGGACTTCAAGCAGACAGATGCCCAGCCTCGCACCTCTGTCACTCCTCCCTCCAGTGTTCGCAGGTACATTGATCTACCTCTCTACCCAGCCTACATCGACATACTACTGTGGCTCATCCATCGCCTTCATCAAATACAACCTGGGGGAGACAATAGCAACACTTCTACATCGATAAGCAAAGGAAGGGCACATTATGTCGTCAGTGCAGTCACTCGACATGAAGGAGAGTGTTGAATCTTCATCACACCAGCGGAGAGATCCAAGAGCACATCCTATCTCCCTTCGAGTGTTGGAATCGAGTAAGGTGGATACCCTTGCTTCCTTTCACTTATTTCCACACCTTTTGTGTCTAATGAATGCTCTTCATGTCTCCTAATCATGCTCAGAACATCCATAGAAGAAACAGTGAAGATATAGGAGTTTTCTGAATTTTCGAAAGTGACGAGCATTCAACTTCGGGTCCAATTTTGGGTAAGTTATACTCCTCTTTTTTGGCTGGTTTTTGGATATGTCATAGACAGTAGTACATAGTATAACATACTAAACTTTGGGAAGAATCGGAGTTACGGTTTGAGAGTTATTGTGTTCCAAAGTTGACGCCTCATGCAGTTTTTATATATGTGCTGAGTGTTGGGGAAAACAGCAAGTGATGCTGTTTTGTGAGATGGTTTTGAATAAGCTCTTGATCTCCGTTGGGCTTGAATTTTGGATATGATATGGTTGACATATTTTTGTAGAACATATTAAATTTTGAGAGGAATCCAGCGAGTGGTTTGGGATTTATGATTTTTCAAAGGTTAAGTCGTAAGCAGTTTTTCTGTTGTGCTGAAATTCGGTTTTGTGAGATAGTTTTAAATAGGATTTTGATCTCCTTTGCGGCTGAATTTTGGATATATTATAGATAAGAGTTTATAGTAGAACATATCAAAATTTGGGATAAATCCAGCGAGTAGTTTAGGAGTTATGATTTTTTTGAAAGTTAAGACAGTGTGCTGTTTGTTAAGTGTTGTAACCAACTTTAGAAATTTTTGTAGAAATGATGGTTGAACAGTTTTAAGAAATTCTTGCTCCTAGGAGTAGATGAGATATCATAGATGATCTAGGGAATTATTTCGAAATTTTTATAAGATTATTCGAATTTTATATTTGAAGCCGAAGTTGGATCTTAACGATCTTTCCGAAAATAAGGAAATGGGTAAATTGTCAGTTTGTAACCAAACTCATCTTTAGGAGTTAGAATATGACTCTTTAGTCTCAAATAAGAGTTTAGGCATGAATTAAGGAATTTTTGGAAGTTTCGAGACCAAGGGTAAAATAGTCATTTTACCAAAAATTAATACTATAATCAATTCCGTTCTATTAAGACCTACTATCTTAGAAGTCTTAGACTTCTAATCACCTAGAAAGTGTGCTGACACACTTGCCTCCTTTGACAGGCCACTGAATTCCTACTGTACAAATCGATTTGCGAATTAGAAAGTCAAGATCTGATTCAGGTAAGTCCACAGATTTACTTAGCTGGCTTCTTGTATGAGTGTAATCTGTATGAGTGGTGTTACCAGCCCAGTCCGGTAGACGGTCAGATGCATTAGTACCATTCCGCGTTGGTAAACGGGGACAGGGGCGAGGTTTGGGAATCCCTCGTGTCACAAAATAAGTATCATTAGTAATGACCTATTACCTAATTAAAGACAATAAAAGGATTGAGTGTTGCATGTTGATTGTGTATGTTGTGTGTTTGTGCTTTTACCTTTATACTTATGCATAGAATGTTAGCTAACGGTTTTATACCGCTTGTAGATGTCTTGCAGGTTAATACAGTTGTAGAGAGATCCGGAGGGAATGGTCAGCCGGGTCCACATACTCATTTAGTTGGGGACGGGGGTGTCTTTTGTTCTTCATATGTGTCATTTTGATACCTTTACTTTGTAAGGCTGATACATATTCTTCATGTATATATTGTTTAAAGTTTTCAATGTTCTAAATACTTTTGTGCCTTGTTGTAAGATCCTAGTGAAATTGTTGTCAAACTAAGGTCGGGACTCATTGTGAGGTCCTAACCAGTAGCTCCCCGAGTTCTCAAAATTTGGGGTGTTACAAACACTAGTCATCAACTCCTATAACGACTACTAGGACGTTCCTCAACTCAGATGATAGCACTACAACTCGTAGTGTCCATAACGGGTATGGAATGTTGTCCTATGCCCACACTGGTCTCTCATCCTTAGCTGATGATATCCTAAGCATAAGGAAATCTTAAAAATACAATTGCTTCTTTTAGTTGATCCAACAAGTCGTCCATACGTAGCAATGAATGTGCTAGGGCGAACGGAGCCCGTCTCAAACCACTCTTCAAATTGCTTCTTCAATTTCTAACAACTCAATAAGCCATATACCTCATAGGCCTTCTCCGAAACAGTCTCGTACCATACTTTAACGCAATATCAAAGTCCTCATTCCGCTGGGGCGATAGATTAGACGGTTTAGTAACACGTCTATAAGATCATATACCACTAGAATACTCTTCAGCGTGGAACTATCTCTTTTCTTCATGGCACAACACAAAAAAAACATCACCCTCTGGTGTTATCAACCTCGCTGCTCATACGGCACTAAAGACAACTCACCTCCTCAAAGGTCATAACCTCGGAAAACCTCTACTTAGTCGATCTCAGTAGAGACTATAATAGTCCTCCTACTGCTATCTAAACCAACATGATATCTATTCGTCCACCACACACATAAAGACCTTCTCATGCACCTAAGGCATGGCAAAGAAGTCTTCAAGCCATACACAAGTCCCTGAACAAAGGGAATAACCACATAACTCGCGGGTACCTAAGACCCGTAACTCGTAATCCTATAAAGGAAGATCTATCTTCTAATGTATCCACAATTAACTATTAACACATGCATCGAAAGACAAAAGGTGCATAACACTCACAAAAAACAAAATTCCACTAGGTAAACCATTAACAAGAATGGTACCTATAACAGCTAACACCCGAAGCTCTACTACATATCATTACTTAATCTCAAACCTATGCTCCTCAGGTATCACTGAGGTCATCGCCATAGCCTCCACTTCCACTCTTTCCGCATCGGAAAGAGGAAGGTCTTGATGAGAAGAAACACTACCTTGCTGACAGAAAGGGGCCAGATGGCCTAGTTCACCACAGGTGAAGCAAGCTATCGGTGCCATGGGGCACTCAGAGCACACATGATCTGGATAACCACAGTTGAGACAAATAAGTCTCATCCCTACCACTAGTACGGGTGGCTCCTCTGCACTGCCCAGCTCAAAAGCTCTACCTTGAGCTCTTCTAGTATCCGTGGTACTCCTACCACGGCCCTTTCCTCTACTCAGCTTGGGAACGGATTCCTGAGTAGGCAAATGATCTAGGACTCTCTGCTGCCCCTGCATCTGCTGTTGAGGTGTCTTCTGACCACCTCCCGTCACACTAGTAGAAATAAAACCCTACCGTGATGCCACTCCAGTTTGCTTACAGAAAACAACTTTATGACCCTGTCTACCATAGGTAAAGCAAGCCACTGGCGATCTTGGACACTGTGGTCGTACATGTCCATGCTTCCCACAATTGTAACAAGTCCTCGTTTCACCAGAAGTCCGTGTGAACGAGAAGTACTCAAGCGTCCACAAGTCAGGCTCGGTTTGCAATCCGGATATCCAGCCTCATCTTTCACTGATTCAACCCGTTGTTTCTTCTCTAATTCAGATCTTCAGTCGATCTCACAAATTTTGGTAAATCCGGTGTAGATCTACCCGCTATCACCACCTCATATACTTGCTGCATATACTCTTGAAACTTGAATCTACTCATGGAGACACGATCAGTCTCTTCAAACTCGTTCTCTGCCATAGGCAACTGACAAGACTTTTATCCATGGTCATTTTTATCTTATCAAAATATAATCCCGACTTAGCACTAAAACGAGTATAGTGGTTAAGTAAGGGTCGAACCCAAGAGAGTTTTGTTATTCCTATTAAATGCAATTATTGATTATAGATCCAAGTGACAAAGGGGGGGGGTTGAGTGAATTTATGCACACAAAACTTATGAAAGAAAGCAAGACAACGAGTAAGACAATAATGGGTGAACCTACACTAGGTTGATTCTAAGCATGCGATTGCTACTTTGGTGAGTTCCTTTTTACAAGTTTTCAAGTAATCTCCCGTCTCGATCATATATATGTGTTGAGCTAACCGACATCAACACAACTTAACAGGTTAGTGTTCTATAAACCTACAAGAACAATTAACAAGTTAGCTTTCAAACAAAGATTAAGAGATATAAAGAAAAGATTAAAACCGTTAAACTTATCTTTATATTTGTGTTCCTTTCCTTTAAGCAATTACAACCCGTTATTACTTAAAGTTTACTACTAGATTAAAGACCCGAACCCAAAATCTATAAATCCTAGTTCTTTGCATGCACTTTAGAATCTAAGGTGATCAATCTCAAGTGATAATAAAACATGCAATTAGACAATAAAGATCAAGGAAACACAAAGTATTACTGAATGAAAACTTTTATTAGAAAGAACTTACAACCAAAGTAACAATGCAACTTCAAACCAACCCAATGTAGCAAGGGAGTTAGCAACTCATTACAAAGGTAGCAAGATAATTTTAATGGGAAAAGTGGATTCTAAAAATTTTGGATTCTTCTAGCAATCAACCCTAGGTCTATTTATACTAGACATGACACTAAATAGGAGTAAATGACCAGCCCAAAACAACCACCTTTAATGCCATAATGGTGGTGTAAACAGCCGAAGTAAAGCCTTTGTCGCTGAACCGCAGGGGCGGCCTTCAGATCCGCAGGGGCGGTTCAAATGAAAACGTTTGATCTTCTTTGTAGCCGTAGGTGCGGCCTAGCACTTCCGCATGGGCGGATATTTAATGGTCTTCAAACGTCTGACTCTTCAACTTTCTGTGGCTTCAGATGCTGAGCCGCAGGGCGTCCCAGTGTCAACGCGGGGGCGGTGACACTGACTCTTCATCTTCCAGCTCCCAGGTTGAGGCGCAGGGGCGCTGGTCTTCGCTTCTTCAGGGCAAGTCACCGCAGGGGCGCCAAGGGTTGACGCAGGTGCGGTGACAGTCTTCATTCCTGGCGCTGACGAAGGTGCAGGCTGCGCTTCGGAATATGGTGTCACCCGCAGGGGCGGTGACACTGCTCCACGGGGGCGGTGAGGCAACATAAGCTTTGCTTCGTGAATGATCTTGACTCCTAAGTGCTTATAACTCCTTCTTGATCTTCTTTTAGTCTTCTTCTTCTGGATCAAGGAGTTAGTAGCATAAACCGACACTAAGGTAACAAAAAGACTCTAAAAACTAACCTAAATGATAGTAATTCCATCACCTATCAGCAACACAACAGCAGATACTGGTCCCTGACTTGACGCTACTAGAGGAAGAGGGGGTATGCCCCTATCTCGTCCCACTACAGATACTGCTCTAGTTTGAGCCATCTGTAGAGTATACGCTCCTAACTTATAAGGCTATATACATATGCCATATATATATATATATCTACACTATCGAGATCCTCAGATGGGTGACGACTTCTGTACATACTATCCCAAAACATTTGTACTCGCTTTAAAACCAAAATCCTTTAAAAAGTCAGACCCCATGTGGGTTCTGTTTATTTATCCACTCTAACTTTATTGCAAATAGCAAGTGCCATTGCTGTCAACCTAAGGCTCTGATACCAACTCTGTAACACCCCAAATCCACGGGACTTGGAGTGCTACATTGGGCTAGGATCTCACAATGGATCTCGACCCTAGCCTGACAACAAGTTCACTGATCTTACAACAAGACACAGGTAGATTAAAACCAAATACATAAAAGCTGTATATGATACATCAAAAGAGTTTACAAACTCCAAGCCGAGTACAAAACAACATTATAAACCATAACCACAAAAGATACCCCATCCCACGCATCCTAATGTACATAAGTCCTCGGCTGGTCACACCATCTGGCTCACCTTGCAGTCTTCCTAACCTGCAGATCAACTACAACACGGTATACACCGTTAGCTACAACAATGAAAAGCATGAAGGTAATAGCACAACCACACATCAACATCTCATACATGCAATGCCACACACATTCATTTATTATCTTTCATTACGTTATTCCATTACTAATTCAACTTCTTTTGTAACACGAGGAACCTAAAGAACCTCGTCCCTTTCCCCGTTAACATAGGGGTTTGCATTGGGGGTGATCGTCACTCCTCCCCACCGTGTTACTGGCTTCCAGGCACCTCCTCCTAATTAACAGGTGGAGACCGGTGGTTATCGCCCGTTATAATACACTTGGGCCAAATAAATGTAATAAATGGTCATCCTAGTCCGGTTTAGGTTATAAATGCACAATCATATGAACACACACAACCATCACAATCATAAAATCCACAACTGCACGCTAAGTAAGTCCTATTGACTTACCTGATATACTCGTAACCTGTACCACGTCACAGCTTCCCGTTGGGGAAGTAATCAACGCCTGCAATAGCAAGGCACACACAATCACATACTGCAAAGGTTAGGAGACTCGTCTCACTAACCACAACCAACCTATATCTCAAATCTAAACCTCAGATCCTCAACACATTCATAAATGCCTAAGGCATATCCTCAACATAACATCTCATCATACTCCTACACATACTAAACCTTAAAGCCATAACCGATATCCATAACATCATCATGATCCTCAACTCATTCCGACACCTAGCATGCATCTAATCAGCATTCCTCAATCTCAATTTAATCCTAATTTAATTAATTAACCTTTAATTAATTAATTAAATTTCACCAGAATAACGTTTTGCCCGTAGGACATTTCTAAACCCACCTGTCATCAGATTTCATCAAACAAACAACCCATATCCTCAACATAACATCTCATCATACTCGTACACATACTAAACCTTAAAGCCATAACCGATATCCATAACATCATCATGATCCTCAACTCATTCTGACAACTAGCACGCATCTAATCAGCATTCCTCAATCATTTCTAATTTAATTAATTATCCTTTAATTAATTAATTAAATTTCACCAGAATAATGTTTTACCCGCAAGCCATTTCTAAGCCCACTTGTCATCAGATTTCATCAAACAAACAACCCATAAACACCAGAATAATATAATGATCATAATGGAATTTTTAATTATCCATTTTGAAAAGCCTAAGGTCAATTTAGGCCAAATCGCAGTACGGAAAACGAATAAATTCATAACTTATTCGTTACTAACCCGATTGACGATCTGAAAGAAGATTCGGAATCACAACGACGCAGGCTAGGCATGTACAACATCAAAATCACCGGAATCTGAGCGACGGAACTGTCCTGGTAATATATATGCTCGACCAGGTCTTCATCTGCTCAGAAATGCAGAAACTTGGTACCGATATGAAGATAATGAAGAGAGGAATTCAGAAACTCAAACGGAATTGAAATCGGATTAGAAACGGAGAGTAGATCTAAGTTTGAAGTTTGAGAGAAATAAGAGCTTTTACGAGGAAACGTGAAAGGAAATGAATTAATAAACGAATTTCCGCTATTTATAGTGAAGTCGATAATTATCCTTTAACCGATCCAATGGCGGGTTGAACCCCTTTCTCCAAACTTCTCGAAATTGGAACAATAAATCTTGAATATTGTAGGGATAATTATTCCACAATTGCCTCGGAAAACGTGTATTCCTAAGCCGTCTTTCTTAGCCGTTAAACGAAATAACGACTCTTTTGGCCGTTTTGCCTTTCCATGTTATTTCATATCTAGGACATGTTCGATGTCCTGATCATTTCTCTCAATTGCATTTTTATTAATTGGAGCTCCCAAATGCTCCAAATAATACCGGAGACTAAAAATAATTACCCGGGGAAAAAGTGAAAATTTCACCATAAGCCCAAAATTACGCCAGGAACATAACGGTGGGACTTATACTCGACACTTACGAAATCTTCGCGACTTATATGTCAATTACTATCACTGATTAAGTTAATCAACATTAATTAGAATTCGGAAATCCTAGCTATTACAACCAGTACATCCAAAGGGTTTGAAATATGAAATGTTTGGTTTTCTTCCTTTAAAGAGTTCATAAGGAGTCTTTTTCAAGATAGGGTGAATTAAACATTTATTAAAAATATAATTTGCAGTGTTCACTGCTTCAGCCCAAAAAGTTTTTGGCAAATTATTTTCTAAAAGCATCGTCCTAGACATATCCTCAAGAGTGCGGTTCTTACATTCCACAACTCCGTTTTGTTGAGGAGTTCTAAGAGATGAAAAGTTATGTGAAATACCATATTTTGCACAAAATAAATCAAACTTTAGTTGATTAAATTCTCTACCATGATCACTTCTTATAGAAGCAATTGGTAGGTTTTTCAAAGATTGTAACTCCTTACATAATTTCAGTGTTCTAAAATACTTAAGACGGAGACGGGACGGAGAGCTAACGTCTAGCGTCTAAACGGCCGGACGGCCGTCTAGACGGATTCTAGACGGACAAGATGATTTTTTGATTATTTTCATGTATATTACCTATAATTACTCCTAAATTTGGGTAAAATATTCATATAATGCAAATAACAATGAACTAAGTGAACCATGAAGCTAACAAGCCTGGCTTTGCAGAATATTAATGAGCACATAGCTGAAATGTAGAATCATCAATGATTAATCATCATATTAGTAGAAGCTGCTAAGCACTAAGCAAATATTTTGAATATCAAAGAAATTGCAAGCTGCTAAGGCTCCTGAGCAGTGAGCACTAACAATGAACTAAATTAAGACTAACCAAGGCTGAAGGGAGAAATCAGATCCAAACCGAATGTATCAAAGATTCAGAGAAGAGAGAAAGGAAATCAGAGTATAGTAGAACACATTTTTTGAGAAGAGATTCAGAGAAGAGAGAAATCAGAAGAAGCTGTTAGGTCTACCACTCGGTCCACTCTACCGTCTACAAGAGACGACGTTTTCTGCACAGACAATGAGACGAGTCTGAGAGAAGATGTGGTCGTCGGCTTCGGCGAGAAGAGAGTCGACGGTTGTCGGAGAGAAAGTGGCGGTGGCTGTCGGAGAGGAGATGTGGTCGTCCGTCGTCGCCTTTTCGGTTCGCAGCTGAGAGAAAAGGAGGGAAGTCGGAAAACATATTCGTAAAACCTCAAAAATAGGGATGCAAAACGTTTCACTTTCCCTCCCGTATCGCCCGTCTCGCGCCATCCCGCCCGTCCCGTGCCCGTCCCGCCCCGTCTTAACCCGTCTTAAGCCCGTCCCGACGTCGATTCCTCATAAAAACGTCCAGGCACTCCCGTTTTGGCCAAAAACGGGACGCCTACCCGCCTTCCAGCGTCTAGACGGCCCTGGACGGCGTATTTTAGAACACTGCATAATTTTGAAAACTCAAATAATGCTTCAGATTTTTCTCGTAGAAAAGAAATCCATGTGAAACGAGAGAAATTATCCACTATAACAAGGATGTACTACTTTCCTGTGGGAGATTTGACACGCATAGGTCCATAGAGATCCATGCGTAAGAGTTCAATGGGTCGAGAAGAATTTACATCTTTCTTAGGTTTGAATGACCCTCTTGTTTGTTTACCTTGTGTGCAAGCCTTACATAGATCATTAACCTTGAAATTTAGGTTTGACAATCCACGTACCAAATCTTTTGTAAGTAGCTTCTGCATGGTGTGCATGCTTACGTGACCAAGTCTTCTATGCCAAAGCCTTAAATCATCAGTGAAGGCCTTTAGACATTTTAGCTTAGTTCCTGAAACTTGGTTAGTAATCATGGAATAAACATTATTACATCTAGGAGCAGTAAGCACCACTTCACCTGTCTTTTTGTCTTGAACCTCACATTTATCTGAATCAAACATAACTTTATTGCCTTTATCACATATTTGAGAAATACTTAGCAGATTATATTTCAAACCATCAACCAAATAAACATCATCAATAAAGTTAGATGAATTATAAAAATTTTTACCAATGCCAATAAAGTCACACTTTCCTATATCACCAAGAGTAATAGTTCCGAATGATTGCTTCTTTAAATCTGAGAATAAAGAACTGTTTCCACTCATGTGTCTTAAGAAACCACTATCTAATATCCATTTGTGCCCCTTTACCTTGGTGATATCCTGCAAAACAGCAAACATCAACCTTTCCGGGTCGACCAAATGACATATTTTGGTTCATATTCAGGTTCGATCATGTTTGGTGGTCTAGTACCTTTAGGAACCCAGATTTGTTTGACCTATTTCCTTAAAAATAAAGGATAGGTGTTTCTAATGATATAAGGATCATTTCTTCTATAAGGACATGTAGATTTCACATGACCCTTTTTACAACAGTAGAAGCAAGTAGACATATGAATACTTCCTTTGGCCTTGACAAAAGTGGTGGTAGGTTTTCTAGGAAAGCTCCTATGATAACCTATACCATTTTTGTTAAGGGAGGACTGTTGTTCACCCATTATTCTCTCAAGATTAGCTTTTGAACGAGTAAACTTAACAACTGCAGCCTTCTGGTCTTGACACATCAAAGTTAGATCAACTTTCTCCTTCTCTAGATTGATATAATTTCGATGAAGAGAGGAGAGGTTGTCCTTGAGAATCAGGTTCTCTGATTCCAAGGCCTTGATATTTTCATCAAGGTCTACTTTTTCTGTGTTAAGATTTTCAATCTCCAGAGACATTTCACTTAGTTGTTTTTCTTGTTCAAGTAGCTTTTCTTTTAAAGAATTTATCCTTATTCTATGTTCCTTATCACATATGATAATATCTTTAAGGAATTATTTCAGGTCAGATTCAGGTTGAGACATAATTGTACTTACCACATTGTCAACATACAAATTTGAATCTTCTTCATGATCGGCCATGAGACACAAGTTTTCTTGTTCTTTTTCGTCTTCTGATTCATTTGATGATTCTGAATCACTCCATAAAGCAACCATAGCTTTCTTCTTTCGATCATTTTTCTTGAAGTTGGTCCTCTTCTTTTGTGGACAATCCTTCACAATATGATCTGTTTTACCACATTCAAAACAAGTCAGTACTCTAGTTTTCTTGTTAGAAAACTTACCTCGGGGTTTTGATACTCGTGGATATTCTCTATTAGCAGATTGTTTCTTTAACTTGAGAATTCTTACAAGACCCTTAGAGATCATAGAAATTGCATCTTTTTCATCATCATCATCATCACTATCCTCTTCGTCAGATGGTAATTCATCTCTTCTTGGTTTTAATGCCAAATTCTTAGAGTTGGATGGGAGCTCTCCATCTTCTTCACCAAGAACCATTTCTTGTGTGATGAGTTTTTGAAGGAGGTAATCAAGAGGAAGAGTTGTGAGATTCTGAGCTTCTTCAATAGCCGTCATCTTTGATCCCCACTTAGCTTTAGGTAGACTCCTAAGAACCTTCCTAAATTTCTCTTCATTTGTGAAGATCTTTCCTAGTGAGCCCAAGTTGTTCACGATCTCAGTGAACCTGGTGAACATTTCTTTGACTGTTTCATTTGGGTTCATCTTGAATAGCTCATATTGTGTGAGAAAGATGCTAATCTTTGTTTCCTTGACTTGACTTGTTCCTTCGTATGTGACAACAAGCTTGTCCCATATTTCTTTTACACTCTTGCATGATGAGATGCGGTTGAATTCATTGGCATCTAATCCGCAATATAGTAGGTTCATTGCTTTTTAATTCTTTGACACATTGTCCAGGTCAGTCTGTGTGAAGTCATCTTCCTTCTTTGGGACTTGGACATCTTCAACCGTTGTCATTGGAACTTTAGGTCCGTTTTGAATGATGCTCAAAGCTCCATGTCCTGGTCAATAATGAACATACGCATGAGTGCTCTCCAATGAGCAAAGTTGTTGCCACATAAGGGTGGTGGTCGAGATGAGGATCTTCCTTGAGAAAATCCACCATCACCTACAGGATTCATGATTAGTCTCACTGATGGTTAAATCAATATACGTGAGTCTAGCTCTGATACCAATTGAAGAACCGGTAGGTGAAATAAATAAGTTAAAAGATACTCTAGAAGGGGGGGGGGGTTGAATAGAGTATGAGAACTTTGCGCAAACCCAATCTCAAGGCCTTGAAACTTCTTTCAATGACCTTGATGTCGATATGAGCTCTTTGTGAAACTTTGATTTAAAGGGCTTTGAAACAACTTTCAAGGGTCTTGACTTCGTACTCCTGCAAAACAAAGTTAGTCACAATAGCAAGATATAGTGCGGAATGTAAAAGATCGACACGAGGATATGTTTACGAAGTTCGGCTCTAAATAGCCTACTCTTCGTCCCAAGGTATAACCTTAGGATCTAACTATCTATTATCAACTTCAAAGAGTCCTAGATACAAACTAGAAGAAATCCCCGTCTTCTCTCACTGTATCTATCCAATGCTACGATCTAGCTCGAACTCTTCACCTAGCTATAATAGCCTAGTTACTTCGCAGAGTAACACACACTCTAGTATAACACTATTTAGATATTCCAATGGAGCTCTTGTGTTTTATCTCTCTATAAGGGGATAAAGTTTTTTAGAAAAAGAGAGAAAGAAAAACAATGAATCAAATGAAGATGTTTGGGTTGCTTGAAGACGTAAAGATATTTCCGTGTAAGCTTGTATATTTCCTTCTTCAATCACAATCTTCATTTATATTCTTCTATGAAGAGGTCTTCTAGCCGTTTGGAAAGATGACCGTTTGAAGATGAATCTTCTTCTCCATGAAGATCGCTTCCTATTTTAAGATGAGGTAGACGTTATAGATCTTCAACTCCTGAGATCACGTCGATTCCTCACCTCCTTATCTTCTCGTTTTCTGTTGAACCGAATGAGAAGAAATCTTGATGCTTTTCGGTTTTAGAAAATCTTCTAGAAAAGATCTTCTAATCTTCGGTTGAAAAAGATATTCACTGAAATCTTTTTGTTGAGCAAATCGTTCCTGGAAAATCTTCTTTGTAATTTGAATCCTTGTTTCGTGCAACTATATTTCTTCAAGGCCTTTGAGATCGTCCTTTTGTATAACACTATCTTCCTTGTGTCCTTGAGTAATATTTCAAGGCCCTTGAAGTTTCATATCAAGGCCTTTGAAATCTTCGATAAGTCTTGCACTGAATTCAAACCAACCAAGCATCTAGAGAATATAATCAATACATTGTTAGTGTATCAAACTACTACATTTGTGTTAAATCTTCCATCATCAATACCTGTAAAACATTATAAATAAGGTGGAGTTTTCACGCGGGACTCGGGGCGCTACGGTGGGGACCTCACAATGGGTCCCGACCCTTAGCTTGAAAACAATTTCACGGATCTTGCAACAAGGCACAAATAAAGGCCAAAACCGAAATACATTTTTATGTAATGAAAACAAAACCCGAAAGAATACAACAAAGGACTTCAGCCGAAAATACAACACAAAAACCGAACGCCAAATACACGGCATACAAAACACAAGTCAATCGAAGGACAAAACACAACTAAACTCCATCCAAAAACCCTTCCTAAAATGTACGGGACCCCGACTGCCCACTCTTCCCGATCTTTCGGCCGCACTCCTAACTTGCAAGGCAATCTACAACATTCGGTATAAAACCATTAGCTCATATTCGAACCATTATAATCAATGGGAAAGGAACAAACACAAGTAAATCATCATAAACACACAATATACTCAAAAGCACACCAATCTGGTTTAAAATCTTTATTATTATTAAGTCATATCCCGTTCTAATTCAACTTCTTTTGTGACACGAGAATCTCCCGAAACTCGCCTCGGTCCCCATTTCCGGCATGGAACGGATGCCTCTGTCCGTCTAACCAGCACGGCTAGTCGCCAAGAACCTCCTACCTCTACACAAGAGCTAGGCAGTGATGTCACCGCCCGTTATCATACCCTTGGGCCAAATAATATAAAGGTCGGTAATCCTAATTCCGGTTTAGTTGTTATAAACAATAAACAATAAACACACACCACCAAACACACATCAATGCTAATACAAGGAATACGAGTTAAGTAAGTCCGGAGACTTACCTCGTCACCACACTCAACTCACAACACTCTCGCTTCCTTAGGGAGGAAGCCCATAACCTGCTCCCAAGAAGATAACTATATCAACAACAACCCACTCACAATAGAAGTCTTAGACTTCTATACAAATGATCTACACAAGACCATTTGACTCTCAATTGTAGGACCGCATCCTAGAATCCCTCATGCTCACATCACACTCAACAGAAGCTAGAAGTCCTTAGACTTCTAAACCCGAAGATCTCTCAAAACATAACTCATAACACATACTAGGATAAATATGCCTAGTCTCAACAATCTCAGCGGTATCAACGCTATGTATCCTAGCCCATAATCTCAACAACCATAAATCCACAACCTCAAGCCTCAAATACTCACAAGATCAACCAAATAACTTAAAACCTTATAACAACCTCATAAGATAACCAACACCTCAAGCATAGAATCAACATCATTCCATCAAACAATATCAAATCCTCGAAACTCATCTAAGATTCAAAGCCACTAATTGGACTCATTTGTATAGAAGTTGGACTCATTAAGCCTTTATCGGGGCGCATCCGGACCTAAAACCAAAGCTACACAAAATTAGCTTAAACGCTAATTTTTGAAGGGGAATTAACGCATATAAAAATCTAAGGAATTCTCGCTTTCAAAATAAGGGTAAAACTCACAAAGCATTTTCCGGGATGATCACAACAATTTACAAACACGGGTCAAAACCAAAACAACTTTCCGGGCAATTCAGAAACTCTCGAAACTTGGCCATTTTCGGAAATAAACTTTGGGTCATAAATCTAAATAAATCCAACAAAGGGAATAAGTGATAATATATATATATATATATATTATATATATATACATATATATATACATATACATATATATATATATATATACATATACATATACATATACATACATATATATATACATACATATATATACATACATATATATATATATATATATATATATATATATTAACTAAACTCGTATTTAAACTCCAAGGTTAAAACCCGTAAAACCTTTTCTCAGCAAATTATACAATTTTCGCATATGGGTCATATTCAGTAATTAATTTTTTGGGCCATATTCCATAAATAAATTTACAGGATATATATTCACATTTCTAAAACTTGGGTCAAATCTTCAAATTAGGAATATGGACCACATTCGCAATTATACCAAATAAAGGGGTCCCGATTGAAAATGCCCTAAAAAGGCTTCTTTTAACAAATGAAGAAAGCACGCTGGAGGAGAAGACAACAACGCCGGCGACTCCGCTTGGCTCCGGTAGGGCTTGTGCCAGTAGGGGCGGCTTCACCGACGTCGTTCAGGGCGGCAAGGCGTGGCGGCGGCGGCACCAGGCCGTCGGGGTTTATTTCGACAGGGAAGAGCATGTGAGGCGAGAACATTATGACCCACATAATTGTAGGTTAACGTTCCCAAAAATAAAATCTTCCCTAAAAATAAAACTTTAGGGGTACGATTACTCTTCCCTAAAAATAAAACTTTAGGGTTACAATTACTTTAGGAAAGAATGTTACGACCCACATAATTGTAAGTTAATGATCCTAAAAATAAAATATTATTCCGATATGAATAATAGTTATAGTTGAACTTAAATAAAAGGCTAATAAATGTATTATTTGTGACCTCTTTAGACTCCCTATTTATACAAGTTCTAAAACCATCAACTTTAGTAGCTAATCGATGTGGGATAATAAAATACTTCAAAAAAATTAACGTAAAATAGAAGATGCTGACAACAAAAGATTTTTTAGCTTAAAAAACAGTTTAAAATTAAAGATTTTTTGTGTCAAAGAATAGGTTGGTTGAAAAAAAAAAGTTACGTGAAATTTTCTAATAACAGATTGTTAGTTTAATAAATAAAGATTCTCTGGCTTAAAAAAATAGTTTACAAAATAAATATTCTGGCTTAAAAGTTTTTTTTAGGAGTAAACATATTTTCGGAACAAATCGGTTACAAAAAAAATTATGTGGACTTAAAAAGAAAAGATTTAATGACGTTAATTGTGGGAGCTCTATTTTTGAAATACTGCCTCCACAGCGCCCCATGGCAGCGAGTATATAGACTCCCTATTTATACAAGTTCTAAAACCATCAAGGTTAGTAGTTAATCGATGTGGCACAACAAAAACCTTCAAAAAATTTAACTAAATAGATAATTTTAATATTCATTTGAAAAAAAGAAAAAAAGAAAAAAAAAATCTTTCCTACAAATAAAACTTTAGGGGTACGGTTACTTATATAAAAGTAACGTGAAAATATTTAACGTAATAACCAAATACCAAGATTACTTTAGGGAAGAACATTATGACCCACATAATTGTAGGTTAACATTCCCAAAAATAAAATCTTCCCTAAAAATAAAACTTTAGGGATATGATTACTCTTCCCAAAAATAAAACTATAGGGATACGATTACTTTATTGAAGAACACTATGACCCACGTAATTGTAGGTTAACGATCCCAAAAATAAAATATTATTTCGATATAAAAAATAATTATAGTTTAATTTAACCAAAATGCTAAGAAATGTATTATTTGTATACTCTTTAGACTCCCTATTTATACAAGTTCTAAAACCATCAACTTTAGTAGCCAATCGATGTGGATAACAAAATCCTTCAAAAAATTTAACGTAAAATGGATAATGCTGATAGCAAAAGATTCCTTAGCTTAAGAAATAGTTTAAAATTAAAGATTTTTTGTCCCAAAAAATAGGTTGGTTGGAACAAAAAAAATTTACATTAAATTTTCTAACAACATATTGTTAGTTTAAAAAATAAAGATTCTTTGGCTTAAAAATAGTTTACAAAATAAATATTCTCTGGCTTAAAATTTTTTTAGGAATAAAGATATTTTCGAAACAAATCGGTTACAAAATTTTTTTGGACTTAAAAAGAAAAGATTTAATGACATTAATTGTGGGAACTCTATTTTAGAAATACTGTCTTCACAACGCGTCACGTCAGCGAGTATATAGACTCCCTATTTCCACAGTGCACCACGTCAGCGAGTATGTAGACTCCCTATTTATACAAGTTCTAAAACCATCAAGCTTAGTAGCTAATCGATGTCGGACAACAAAAACCCTCAAAAAATTTAACTAAATAGATCATTTTGATATTCATTTGAAAAAAAGAAAAAAAAAATCTTCCCTACAAATAAAACTTTAGGGGTACGGTTACTTATATAAAAGTAACGTGAAAATATTTAACGTAATGACCAAATGCCAAGATTACTTTAGGGAAGAACATTAGAACCCACATAATTTTAGATTAACGTTCCCAAAAATAAAATCTAACGTAATAACTAAAGGCCAAGATTACTTTCGGAAAGAATATTACGACCCACATAATTGTAGATTAACGTTCCCAAAAATAAAATCTTTACTTTAGGGAAGAACATTATGACCCACATAATTGTAGGTTAACAATCCCAAAAATAAAATATTATTCCGATATGAATAATAGTTATAGCTGAACCTAACCAAATGACTAAAAAATGTATTATTTGTATACTATTTAAACTCCTTATTTATAATAGTTCTAAAACCATCAAGTTTAGTAGCTAATCGACGTGTGATAACAAAATCCTTCAAAATGTAGGAAGTGTGTTGTGAAATTTTCAAGGATATGATAAGAACGTAAAAAAAAAGAGATTTGGGTAGATTTTTGATATTGATTAATAATTATTCTAAATAATAAAAATAAAAATAAAATTCAGGTTAGTAAGGGTTACGTTGATACAAAAAATATTTCCGTTAGTAGGAGATTGGGGTAGATTTGGTGTAACATCCAAAATTTTTATTCCGGGTGTTGAGCGGTTTATCGACCTTCCGCAGGCGCGGCTCAGTTTTCCCGCAGGCACGAGGCGCTGAGTAACGGGATTTATCCCAAAATCTCGTTCCGACCTTCCGTTTTCCACCCTTGCTCTTGGACCCCTCGGTTCCTAGCGTATTTTGGATAATGGGCCAGCTGACCCTTGAGCTTCCCCTTAATGTGGTAACCTTCCTTCCTTCCCCCTCTCTTTTCCCATTTTCTTCTTTCACGTGTATTGCTCCCATTTCCTCTCTTTTGCTCCACCTTTTTCTTTGGATCTTCCATGGCCTTCCACCTTAGGTTGTATGAGTTTCTCCTCTTGGATACTAGATGGAGACAGAGGATCCGAGCTATATTGCTGTAGGTAATCTCTTCTTCCTCCTTCATCTTCTTCCTTCTTCTTCCTTGGGCTTTAATGGTGGAACCCATTGATTTCGTTCAAGATCTTCCTTCTTTGGCTTGCATGTGATTGGAATCGAGTTTGGGATGTCTTGTGTGATGCTGTGGTGTGTGGAGAACTTCTTTGGAGGAGCAAGGAAGCTAGGAGGCATCAACACATCAAGGATCCACCGAAGAAACCATGGCGGAATCGACTCTACTGTTTGACCGCAAGGGCGGCCAGCTTGAGCCATAGGGCCGGCCACCCCAGGCCGCAGGGCCGGCCAGACCAAGCCGCAGGGGCGGCCAGGCCAGGCTGCAGGGGCGGCCAGACCAGGCCGCAGGGGCGGCTGCAAGTTCTGTCAGCCTTCCCTTGCGGTCTTCTTCTCCCTTTCGCGACTACTCTTCCTTCTTCCGCACCCGTGCCTCTCTTGGTGAGTTCCCTCCCTTGCGTATAGGTTCTTTGATGACCTTAGAGAGTGTTGATGATTAGAAGCATGCTAGGTTGGACCTAGGATAGTTGGAATCCCATGTAGTGGCTTGTGAACCTTAAGTGAGTTTTTGAGGCTTTCGGAATGATCTATGACTTGAGGGCTGCATGTTTCAGAGTTGGTTCATGAGAGGAGGGTATGGCTGCATTGTGAGGCTTTATGAGGGTTTAGATGGTTAGTACTTGGATGTGAGTTTGTGAGCTAGGTTGTGCATATAGTTGTTACCTTGGAGTGTTGTGGAGACTATGCATGTTACCCTAGTATGGTATAGGTTATGACCTTGTGAGAACATATAAGACTTAGACTTCTAGCTTATGTGAGTGGTTGTTGATTATTGTGCCTTGTCTTGAACAGGCTTTGGTTATATTTCTACGGGAATTGTGATTGGGTTTATCATTGGGACGAGGTAAGTCTACGGACTTACTTAGCTCGCTTTTACACATTATTTGGATATGTGATGGTGGTGTGTACGCTACCTTTGTTGATAATCATGAAACCGGATTAGGGCAACTCGGTTATATATTTGGCCCATTGTATTTTATTATCGGGCGGTGACATCACTGCCCAGTCTCCCGAGGGAGACTTGGGGGATCTCTGTGACCAGACCATACACGGTATACGGGCGAGCTTCTTCATCACTCCCTCAGGGTATACGGGTTGAGCGCCGCCACACTCCTATTGGTTACACGGGAACAAAGGCGAGATTTATAAGACTCTCGTGTCACACTTGAACGAATGGATTAGATATGGAACAACCTAAAAAGATAATAAGTAACGGATGTGTATGTATACAAGTATGATGCGTGTTATGTGTGTTTCCGTGTGTGTTTGTACCTTTGCTATCTTTATAATGCCTAGAATGTGAGCTAACGGTTTTATACCGCTTGTTGTAGTTGACGTGCAAGTTAGGTGTGGCCGAGTGATCCAAAGGAGCGGGCAGCCGGGGTTCCATACATCTTAGGTCGAGTTTGGGTTTTTGAGTCCATGTATTATCGTTGTATATTACATTGTGTATTCTTGCCGTTGTTGTATAGACGGCTGATGTCTTTCCTTTCTTGTTGTATTCGGGAATCATGTCATTTCATTAAAGTTGTTTTCGATTTTGGCCTTTATTTGTGCCTTGTTGGAAAGGTCCGGTGAAATTGTTGTCAGGCTAAGGGTTGGGACCCATTGTGAGGTCTCGCCCGTAGCATTCCAATATCTTGCGGATTCGGGGTGTTACAAAGTGGTATCAGAGCCCAAGGTTGACAACAATGGCACTCGCAACCTTCTAAAGGCCGAGTGAGGAATAAATAGAACCCCACGGATTCTAACTTTTCATTTTCAAAATTCATATGCATGAGTTAGTTGGGGTAGTATGTACGGGACCACCACTTCCTCCGTGGACCTTGGCGACGTAGTTATTGATTATTATTATTATTATTATATTATGTATATATATATAGATATGGACTTGTGGACTTAGGATGTTTTGGACTATGGATTTATGTTGGATTGTAACTTGTTTTGGACTTATTATGTTATATGAGTTTATACATGTGGCATGATATGTTAGTAGTATTATGGACATAAGGCTTATATATATATATATATATATATATATATATATATATATATATATATATGCTTATTATACATAGTAGTGTAAGTAGATATGGGACCTTATAGTAAGGTGATAGTTTGACATTATCGCCTTGGACAACGCCGTTGGACTTAGAATAGTATACATGCGAGGACGAGTCGACTCATGTATCGAGTGGAGCATCACGTGTTGGCAAACGGCTTGACGTATCATCGGATTCCTTTCGAGGATGGCAAAGCAACCATGAGAAGGCTATTGAAGTTATCGCTGCAAGGACGAACAAGTAGAAGAAAGACTTGAAATAACTTAAGAGAAGTCGAGATCGAGATCACTACCAGCAAGAAAGTAACATGGAGATGTGGAGCGGTTTTGAAGAAACAATAATTGAGCAGGAATGAGGGCAACTAGAGACAACCAACTTATGGAGAAGTTCAAGTGACGTGACGATAAACAAAAGAAGTGGATTAAGTGCATAGGATTGCAAGTGGCGACCCCATTTAAGGCATGTTTTCCCTAGACACTCCTAAGCACGGGAGTCGGGATGAGACGTATGATCAATAAACGGCGAGAGGATTAGGAGGCCGTAAGTTAAGCTTATGGAGGTACCAAAAGATGAAGTGTAAAGTTCCTAGAATACCGGCAGGATTACTTCTTCGGACTTACGAGAATTATGAGAAGAATGACGAGGTGAGGATTCACATAGTATAATTTCCTTGGTGGAGTTGACCGTTTTTCCAAAAATTGTAATAATGCGAAGAAACGTCAAGAAAGAAGAAAGATGAATTGATGCTGACCCCGAGAGGATGAGAAACACAACAAGGAGCTTTCTATTATGAAAGGATTTGAGTTACCAACCTACGAGAAACATGAGAGGACACTATCTAACGATATAGACGTTTGAAAAGGTTGACTTGAAGGACATCTTGAGAGAGAGGTTAAGCCTATGAAAGAGAAGAGTCTAAGAGTGTAGACCGAATTAACGGAGTTAAAGTAAGAGTACCCCGAGGTGGGTAGCCTTCAGGCTATAGGTAACATGAAGAGTATATAAGAAGGTTAAGTTGATGACCTCGAGGAGGCCAGCTATAACCTGACCGGTGGCAATCAAGAACGCACATGTACGGGATTGCCTAAATGATGAGTACGGATGGAAAGAATAAACGGGATTGTGGGAATGTAACGGATCGGTGACCAGAGCTTGGTGTATACTGATGGTTCAATGCCAATGGTAAGAAGGTGTATCAACTAAGGTGCTGGTGTCTGGGTCATGTAACGTGAAGTGGTTAAAGCATGTAACTATGAGTAGATCTCCCAGATAGGGATTGTAACGACCTTACATGACCTTTTGTGGTTATGGGATTGACATGTGAGAGAACAGCGTGAATTTGGACCTTTAAGGTTTGAACATGGATAAGAGGACTAGTGGTTTAAAAGGAAGGTGAGGTTTCCCTTGTGCTTTATGCAAATGACCATTTAAAGAAGGAAGATGCATAATACTTTCTTCCTTATGAAACGGATGATATATTGTCGCAAATAAGAGATGAGTCAAGTTTCTTTACTCGCACGAAGGATCCATGTAGCTATGGTGTGGAACTGAGGAACGAGATTATGGTAATGTTGTAAGCCTCAAGTGTAAGGTGGTAGAACTTGAGAACTGATGAGTTATAGGTTTCAGTGGTTTTGAAGGGGGAATTTCTTCTGGTTTTCCCCACAAGGCATTCTGGTACGGTCTTGAGGAAAGGTACGAGGCGGAAAGTTGTACTTCGGTTATTGAGAGATGGGTATGATTAACGACAAGTAAAGGTATCTTCTCTATAGAGAGGGGCCAGTTAAGACTGGTTGCATATGATTGCTACTTTTTATAAGATCGACTGAAGTCGAGATGCCATCAGATTTGGGAGGGGTAAAGAAAGAACCATCGATAGATGGCGTTTTGGGCTGGTTTGGTCACTACAGGTTATAATGAAGCCTTTTTGGACTCACGAGTGCGATTGGTGAGTTTGAGCTGTTAATGATGTGCTTTTATCGAGTTTCTGAAGCGGATTGCAGTAGCAACATTCGTTTTGTGGTTTCGGGTGGTTCTAATTTGAACCCTAAGCTTATGCTAGTGTTGCAAACTAGTAAGAGTTGTGATAGGAGGTGGACCGTGAACTAACGATTCATGACAACTATTGTTGTGCGAGGTGGACGAGTGGTTCTTCGAGTTCTCATTTGCTGAGAACGGCTTGTTATACGCTTGGATTGAGTGGAACAAGCGTGACACGGGAAGCCGGTGATACGGGTTATGTAAGGTAAGAGGGTAAGCGTAGTTGTCTAATCAAGATAGGACGTCCGAGGTGGCTTCCTAAGGAGCACATCGATTTTGATAGTATCAAGTTGATCCAATGAGGACGAGGTGATAGTTTTACCATACCTCCAAGGTATGTAGAGGAGCTATGCAACCTATAAGTTGGTGGACCATAACCGCCGAGTTATGGGATGGTTTGGGCACTTCCTCCTTTCTAAGAAAGTCGATTAGATTGTGGGACCGAGACGTGTTCATGGAGCTTTATTAGAAGTGGAAGAGATGATGACCTCTATTTTGTTTTCTTTGACACAAGCATCGAGTCATGGGGACTGTGTGGCTTTTTGGATATGTCCAAGCGGAGCTTGGGATACATGTGAAATAACGAGAGAAGTTTCGCATGTGTGTTGAACGGTTGTGTGAAAATAAGGAGAATGACCGAAGAAGGGTCAAGAGTTAGGCGCTTCATTGCGCGCACTTTGTGATGATGATGAGGTTTGCGTGATGAGCGACACGTAGTTGTGTATGGACGGTAAGAGTATGATATGTGTATATATTTGCTCTGCGAGGGTTGAATACCCATCAAAGGTGATGGTTAAAGATGGTTCAGGACGGCGCTCTTATGATTTTGATATTATCCGGGTTATTAACGTAGATGATCGGAAGAGATCCGGCGGAATCGTGGGATTTGTAGAATGGATTTGAGGAAGATTCGGGATAGAAGGTTCTGAGGAGAGACCCCATAGTTACCTTTATGGGATGACGGTTTTGTTGGGATGCTCGGAGCATCTATATGAGCTTATGATGGAGAGCTGAGATAGAGCCTCCAAGAGGCTCACACTACCCTTACTAGTTCACCATGGTACTAGTAAGAGGTATTTGCCTTCGAGATGTTTACATTGGAGAGACGGCCTTAAGGCCGAGGTGTCTAAGTACATAGCCATTATGTGACTCATTGTAGGTCAAGTTGAGAACCCTAAGACGAGGATGACGACTTCATCCACCGCAAGTTATGAAGTGAGAGTGGGAGGATTTCTCCATAGAGACTATTACCGGTTGGAGGCCACGTAACCGTTGTGACGCCTTTGGATCAGTATGTACCGACCGACGGAGATAACGCAATTTAGACCGTCTAGGGAAACAGGACCAATGAGTCAGATATTTATGGAATCCACTAAGTAATAGTGAGATTACATGGGTTACAAAGTACCATCGTTCGAATAGAGCTGAACGATTCACCTTGAGATTGTGGGGCAGCAGTATAGTGCCGCTTAAGGGCCCAATTGTCTTTCATGACAGTTTTTGTTCACGGATGTATGGACGGTTAGAGAGGGCTTTTCAAGCCTTAAAGGACGTGTGAAGAACCTCCATGCTAAAATGAGAACAAGTGTCATCCGGACACTTCCGGGGAATGAGTGCACATTTTATGATAGTCGAAATGTGTTGGTGATGACCGTTGTGAGGCATTTTATGAACGGAATTCTAGTACACCTTGGCGTTGGAATTTGGATGGTAGATGTGGCGATAGCTTTCGGATATGTAATAAATCTAGTCTAGAATACCATGGACGCAAAATGTCATAAGTGGTGGACACGAAGAAGGAAAAGTTGAGTTCCCGATTTATCGGATCCTTGAGATATGGATGGGAGTTGGGAAATGGTTCGCAATTTGTGTTGCCACCAAGAGTGGAGAGTATCTTCTGAGGTTTCTTTTGATAACAATCATAGAAGTATATACGTTACTCGAAGTTATAATATTAGTCGTGTTGATCTAGTGGTAAACGCGGTGCCAAGGAGACTACCGGAGGACATGGGATACTATCATTGGTTGATTTTACGACGAGCTAGTTACATTTGATATGGCCGATGGGATAGATTTTATGCGCATGTGCGAGTTTTATGTGTTTTGTGCCCCGAGTGGGAATGTGTTGTGTGTTCGGTTAGGTTGTGACTTGGTATGTGTTATGTGGTTCGTGTGAGTAGGTATGTCGGCCTTGAGAGGTCATGACGTTGTTATACGAGTGTGTGATGGTTTCGAGTAGAGAGTTGACATGTGTTCGGCTTTGATGGTTACCGAGTTCTTATACCGAGAGTTTTGCGTTATCAAAGTTTCGGGACGAAACTTGTTTTTAGGGGGATTAGTTGTAACATCCGGAATTTTTATTCCAGGTATTGAGCGGTTTATCGACCTTCCGCAGGTGCGGCTCAGTTTTTCTGCAGGCACGAGGCGCTGAGTAACGGGATTTATCCCAAAATCTCGTTCCGACCTCCCGTTTTCCACCCTTGCTTTTGGACCCCTCGGTTCCTAACGTATTTGGGAGAATGGGTCAGCTGACTCTTGAGCTTCCCCTTTATGTGGCAGCCTTCCTTCCTTCCCTCTCTCTTTTCCCATTTTCTTCTTTCACGTGTATTGCTCTCCTTTCCTCTCTTTTGCTCCACCTTATTCTTTGGATCTTCCATGGCCTTCCACCTTAGGTTGTATGTGTTGCTCCTCTTGGATAATAGATGGAGATAGAGAATCCGAGCTACACCGCTGTAGGTAATCTTTTCTTCCTGCTTCATCTTCTTCCTTCTTCTTCCTTGGGCTTAATAGTGGAAACCATTGATTTCATTCAAGATCTTCCTTCTTTGGCTTTCATGTGATTGGAATCGAGTTTGGGATGTCTTGTGTGATGCTGTGGTGTGTGGAGAACTTCTTTGGTGGAGCAAGGAACCTAAGAGGCATCAACACATCAAGGGTCCACCGAAGAAACCATGGCAAAATCGACTCTGCTGTTCGACCGCAGGGGCGGCCAGACCAAGCCGTAGGGGCGGCCAGCCCAGACCGCAGGGGCGGCCAGCCCAGACCGCAGGGGCGGCCAGCCCAGACCGCAGGGGCGGCCAGACCAGGCCGCAGGGGCGGCTACAAGTTCTGTCAGCCTTCCCTTGTGGTCTTCTTCTCCCTTTCGCGACTGCTCTTCCGTCTTCCGCACCCGTGCCTCGCTTGGTGAATTTCATCCCTTGCGTATATGTTCTTTGATGACCTTAGAGAGTGTTGATGATTAGAAGCATGCTAGGTTTGACCTAGGATAGTTGGAATGCCATGTAGTGGCTTGTGAACCTTAAGCGAGTTTGTGAGGTTTTGGAATGATCTATGGCTTGAGGGCTGCATGTTTCTGAGTTGGTTCATGAGAGGAAGGTATGGCTGCATTGTGAGATCTTCTTAGATTACTTTTGGTTTTATTATATTTTTTTAAGATATTTTATCTTTGGAAGATAATTCTCCTATATATATGGGCTGATTTTCTACAATTCAGCCATCTACGTATCACCCATTATCTTCGGATCAAGGATTTTCGGAAGAGTTTGAAGGAAGAGTTGAAGGAAGTTTTGAAGGTTGAAGTTCAAGGAAGGAAAGAATCAAGTTGAAGTTGTCCTTGAAGGAGTTTGTAAGATCTTCTTAGATTGCTTTTGGCTTTATTATCTTATCAGATTTGTGACTTGAGGAACGCTAATTTGTTGTTTGATTCATTCAATTATTGAGATCTTTGTGTTAAGGTTTTCTTGTTTGAATATTGATTTCTTTCTTATACATTTGATTATTGTATCATGATGATTGTTGGCAAAGTGCTTTATGTGATTCTAGGGTGATTGGCTGAAAGTTGTGGGGAAGACGATGTTAATCCCAACAAGACCTGAAAGCTCTAGTCTTTACCTTAACCGTAGAACATCTCGATCAGTCATTGAACATCTCGGCCGGCATGGAATATAACTGAACGAGGTGAACCTTTCCTGAACCTTATCAGAAGTTAACAGTTTCTGTTTGCCAAATCCTATCCTTGTTATACCTTTCTTGGTTCAATGCAAGCCTAGGATGACACTTACCCGGTGATTCCTTTGTTTGTTTACCCAAGATCATGAGTGTAGGTAATAAAGGTTTATCCTTTATTGGGTTTTGAGTGTGCCTTTTATAGGTGATGGAATCACTATCATTTAGGTTAGTTTTTAGAGTCTTTTTATCACATTAGTGTCGGTTTATGCTACTAACTCCTTGATCCAGAAGAAGAAGACTAAAAGAAGATAAAAGAGGAGTTTTAGCACTTGGGAGCTGAATACCATTCACGAAGCAAAGCTTCTGTTGCATCACCGCCCCTGGGGAGCAGTGTCACTGCCCCTGCGGGTGACACCACGTTCCGGAGCGCAGCCTGCTTCTTCGCCAGCGCCAGGAACGAAGACTGTCTCCGCCCCTGCGCCACTCCTTGGCGCCCCTGCGGTGACTTATCCTGAAGAAGCAAAGACCGGAGCCCCCGTGCCTCTACCTGCGTCTCATCTTGTGGAGCTGTGAAGGTGAAGAGTCAGTGTCACCGCCCCTGCGTTGACACTAGGCCGCTCCTACGGCCCGGCATCTGAACCGACAGAAAGTTGAAGAGTCAGGCGTTTGAAGATCATCAATGATCCGCCCCTTCGGAACTACCGGGCCGTCCGAGCGGCCACGAAGAAGATCAAACGTTTTCGACTGAACCGCCCCTGCGGATCTGAAGGTCGCCCCTGCGGTTCAGCGACAGAGGCTTTACTCCGGTTGTTTACACCACCTTTATGGCATTAATGGTGGCTGTTTTGGCCGGCCATTTACTCCCATTTAGTGTCATTTGTAGTATAAATAGACCCATGATTGATTGCTAGAATCATCCATCATTTCCCACTTTTGTTCTCTCTTGCTTCCTTTGTAATGAGCTTCTAATTGTCCTTGCTACATTGGGTTGGTTTGAGGCTGCAATTTTACTATTTTGGTTGTAAGTTCCCTTTATAATATAAGTTTTATTCAGTAATGTTTTGTGTTTCTTGGGCTTTATTTATCTAAATTGCATGTTTTCATTATCACTTAAGATTGACCACCTTAGGTTTTAAGTGCATGCAAACAACTAGGATTAATAGATTCCGGGTTCGGGTCTTTAGTCTAGTATTAACCTTTAAGTAATAACGGGTTGTAATTGCTTGAAGGAAAAGAAACACAATTATAAAGATTAGTTTAACGGTTTTAATCTTCTATTTATATCCCTTAGTCTTTGTTTGAAAGCTAACTTGTGACTTGTTCTTGTAGGTTTACGGAACACTAACTTGTTAAGTTGTGTTGATGCCGGTTGGATCAACATATACATATGATCAAGACGGGAACATTACTTGAAACTTGTAAAAGGAACCCACCAAAGTAGTAACTGCATGCTAAGAATCAACCTAGTGTAGATTCACTCATCATCATCTTATCAATCTCTTTTTAATTGCTTTTTAGTTTTGTGTGCATCAATTCATTCTAAAATCCCCCCTTTTTGTTACTTTGTCCCATAATCAATAATTTAATTTAATAAAAATACAAACTCTCTTGGGTTCGACCCTTACTTAAATCACTATACTTGCTTTAGTGTTAGGTTCGGAAATTATTTTGACAGGATATAAACGACCTTAGGAAAAGTCCTAGTCAAAATTTGACGCCGTTGCCGGGGAGTTTAGTTATTTTTATTTTGTTATTATTGATTATTGGTTGGGACCATTTTTATGGTCCAAACCCGTGCTACTAACTCCGGCTTTGTTCCCTTTGATCCATAAATTGAGAGGACACACAACCAACGACGTAGACAACAACAACTCCAACAAGAAATGGCTGATCGTACCCTTTGTCAACCCACTCAGCCAACTTTGGCTCAACACCCTCTTGCGGTTACTATACCCGCACTAGGGGAAGGAATCAACTTCGAGCTCAAGCAGGGTCTCATTCATTTGCTCCCATCTTTCCATGGGTTAAGTGGTGAAGACCCCATCAAGCATCTTGGGAAGTTCCATACCGTGTGTATGAGCATGAAGCCGGCCAACATTACAGAAAAGCATTTCAAGATGAGCGCATTCGGCTTCACACTCAAAGATGCAGCGGATGATTGGTATTACCACCTTCCATCCGGGAGCATCGACACTTTGGAGAATCTCCACAAGGCGTTTTTGGAGAAATACTTCCCAGCCAAGAAGGCCAATAGCTTGAAGAAAGCTATAAGCAACATCGAGCAAGAGGCGGACGAGACTCTTTATGAGTACTTTGAGAATTTTGCATGCCTCCGATCCAGCTGTCCTTTCCATGGATATTCAACTCAGGATCTAGTCTTGTACTTGTACAATGGCTTGCTTGACACCGAGAGGAGGATCGTCGATGCGGCTTGCGGAGGTAACATTCTTAACTCTACCCCTGACCTTACTTTTGAAAAGATACAGGAACTAGCGGAAGAAACCCGGAACTTTGGAAAGACTTCTTCCAAGAGAGGTGTTCATGCTGTGAATTCCGGGAAGAGTGAGATCTCCAATGAGCTTCCGGAATTGAAGGAGATGGTGAAGAGATTAACACTTATGGGAACCCCACAACAGCTAAAGGCATGTGGAGTTTGTGCTGACCCATATCACCCAACGGACATGTGTCCCCAAGTCCAAGATGACGATGCAGAGGTGAATGCAGTAGGTTATGGACAGCCACAGCACCAAAGACCTAGGAACGATCCTTATGCAAAGAACTTCATGGAAAACTGGCGTGACCAACAGAATTTTCGTTGGAGGGATCAACAAAACCAACAACAACAGCCTCAACAAGGCAAGTATCAATCAACTGAGGCTATTTTGCAAGTTTTGACTAAGCATTTTGCTACTCATGTTCAAACAACAAAATCCAGCATCAAGAACCTTGAAAAAACAGGTTGGGCAAATGGCGGAAGCCATTACAAGGATCGTAACAAGATTTTCCGGAGGATTGCCTTCCCAAACGGTAATCAACCCCAAGGTGATGCTGGAGGAGGCTCAATCAAAGAAGTAAAACCCTTACGTCGAGCCAACGACGTAAAACAAAGGCGTTGTTCGGGAGGCAACCCGAAGGAATAAGAAGAGGAGTCTCCGTCAAGAAAACCGCCCCTGCGGCTTTGTGTTCCCGCCCCTGCGGTGACACCCCTGCTTAGCACCGCTCCCGGCGTTGGGCCTGCGCTTGCAACAAACTGGTTACCACCCCCGCGGTGACACCTCTACGCCCCTGCGGCGGCCATCCTTGACACGCATCCTCAGCGCCGCCCCCGGCGCTGAGCCTGCGCCTTCCTCTTCCTTGTCACCGCCCCCCTGGTGACAAGTCCCCGCCCCTACGGTTTTATAAAGGAAAGAAAAAAAATACACTTCCTAAAAATAACCTACAACTATCCCACCAATCCCTCTATCACCTCATCTACCCGAGCCTCTCCCTCTCACAAACGCCCCTGCGCCCTCACCGGAATTCGCACAAAACCACCACCAGTACCGACGCCCCTGCGCCACCAAGTCAGCACCGCGCCAGACCGATGCCCTTGCGCCACTGACCCCCGCTCACCATCAACACCTCCCTTAATCTCTCACAAGCCAAATCCTACAACCCCTTCCCCCTCACACTCTCTTCCCTCCACCACTCATCACCGCCGGCGACATTTCCACCAACAAGAAGCCTCCAAAATGCTACTTAGCACCACCACCTTCGTAACTGTCAGAAATCACCCTCTACACTTCTCCCGCCCCTGCGCCTCACCGCCCCTGCGCACCCTTCAACCGCCCCTGCGGAAATAGCAACATAGGGTTCGTCTCTTAATCCAATTTCTGAACTTTCTAATTCCTTTGCTTGTTCAATTGCAAGAAATGGAAAACTAGAGGAAGTACAAGTTGTCGGAGTCTGAGAAGGAGCGGTATAGGATTGAGCAAGATCGGGTTGTATATGCAACTTGGTTTTTGCACGTTCCTACTTTGGAAAAATTGGGCATGTTAGAGAGCATGCAGACATTCCTCACCAACGCTGGGCTCGGTAAATTTTTGGACATGAATGCCCCAACATACCCCGAGCTCAGCCGCCAATTCATCGCCACTTTCACCATGGAAAAGGAGGACCATATTTGTGTTGGACTTTCATTCAAGTTCAACAAGAGGAAGTATACATTGGATTACACCCAACTGCAGGAGGAATTTGGGGTAACTATTTGCGCCTCCGATAACTGGTGGGAGCCCGTTCCGACACCCGACTTGTGCGAGTTCTGGTAGGCCGCCACCGGATCCGAGTTTCATGCCGGGGGGGAGGGGAATACTCCAACAAACTCACTCACCTCTACTTGAGGCTCCTGTCAAAGATCTTCATGAGTATCTTATGTGGACACAAGGAGGAGAACAAGGTCGCTCTCAAGGACCTTCCACTGTTGTACGCCTGCCTCCCCACGAACGACAAGGTACCGGATTGGCCATACCTTTTCCGTACCGCTTTGAAGCGGATTAGGAGGAACGAGCCACGTGACATTGTGGGTGGTGGGGTGATCTCCTTGATTGCTGCACAGGTGATGGACCTCTCCGACTTGGAGGATGGGTTAGAGGCCCCACTTTACACGGAGGGGATGTTGAGGAGATGCAAGCTCCTCAAGAGAGACGGGGAAAACTTCTTTTGGCTCTCATTGGCAGATGGGAGCCACATTACATACCTCCCCCGGCCGCTTCCACTTGGAGACGAGCTCTCCGAGCTATACATACTGATG
Organism: Fagopyrum homotropicum; assembly: GCA_033239125.1. Lineage (NCBI taxonomy): Eukaryota > Viridiplantae > Streptophyta > Magnoliopsida > Caryophyllales > Polygonaceae > Fagopyrum > Fagopyrum homotropicum. Next base: position 63,690,274 of record BSWB01000003.1, on the reverse strand, counting down.
CGCCCTTGGATGCCCCTTTTACGTTGACCATAGACGAAGAGGACGAGGCTCTTAGAGTTCGCTCAGATGGACCGATCACCCGATCCCGAGCTAAGGCCATTGCTCGAGCCACCGGCTCCATCATCACCCGCATTACTTCTTCACTTGGTCCCATTACCGGCATGCCTTGTCTCTACACCACCATGGCATAGGCTACCGGTTTCGTTAGCGGCATGTCCCGTCTTTCCGACTCCATGGCATGAAGCTAGCTTATTTTCGGACTATATTTTCATGTTTTCCTTTTTATGTAATAAAGGGATATTCCGTATAGAAATATTCCCTTTTTGACCTTATCCGTTTAGGGTTTGCTATTATCCTTTTAGGTTTTCCCCTTTTGGGCTTTTCTTCATGTATTTTTGTTTGGCCCGTTGGCCCATAGGTAGGCAAGTCTCTCTATATAAGAAATATCTTGCCTCACTTATTTTTCATGTTCAATATTACTAAGTTTTGAGAAGAATTTCCTCCTACTTAGCTTGGGCATCAAAACCTCTCTTCTAACCCTCAAACTTCTTCCTTGGATCTCGTCTTTGATTCAAGAAATCCATATTCGAGGATTCTTTTTAAGAATCAACCTTCGATCCACCCAAAAAGGTTCCTTCGATCTCTCTAGATCGGAGTAACCCTTGTTTCTTCATCGCTTCCGCCCCTTTGGATCCGAAACGATACAACGTTGCACAAAGAATCAAGGAGTAGTTGGAGTTTTGCTTGATCTAGATCCGGAGTTAGCCTTGTTACCTCCAAGGACGCATCAAATTGGTATCAGAGCAAGGGATCAAAGCTAAGTTCTCTTTACTCTTGTTTTTGTGCGTTATTATCTTAAACCTATTTAGCCTTTTTTTGTTCATGATGTTCTTCGTTTGCTCATGATGTTCTTCATTTGTTCTTCATGATCTTCATGTTGTTCATCATGTTCTTCATCATGTTCATCCATTTTTCCTGAATTTTTTTTTTTCTTTTCCGTGTTTAACTCAAAACAAAAAGAACAAAAATAGGAGATATTTGGTTTGCCTTCAAACCATTTATCAAACCCGTCTTTTTCTTAAACCGACCTAATCCGACAATTTTGTTAATTAATTTCACCAAATCTCTTGGGATATTTTTCTTAACGAAAAGTTCGGATATCTCGCCTTTGATATTCCAAGAAAAGCAAAAAAACTCTTCATCAATACGGATTTGTGTTCAAAACAAAAAAAAAAAAATAAAAGAAAGTGTTGCTCAAAACGTTTCAAAGAAACGAAACACACAAAGTGAAAAGACGTCCGGCAAACCGGTCCATCCGAAAAATCGGATTTTACAAAACGGTCAAAGACCGAAAGCAAGCAAAGCTTGCCGAGTGAACAATCCGTCCATCTTCTATCTCTCCATTTTCTTACATACGTTTGCAAAATATCACTTGTTTATTTGTGTGTAATTGGTTCAATTTTGTTGGATTTGCCTTCCTTGCCTAACCGCCAAACGGCTTTCCCCAAAGTAGAACCCGATAACGCACTTGAACTTGGGTAAAGTTGACCTAACTTGTCACCTTGCTCACTTGATTGCTTGAAATTGTGTGCTGATTTGGAGCAATGACTAACGTTGAAATGGAAACTTCTCAGGATTCTGGTCCGCAAGAGTTCAGTGAACCCTTGGCTCAAGAAACTGCTTCGTTGTCCCTCGAAAATGACTCCATAAGGCGAGAATTGGAAGCCTTGAAGGCACAACAAAAGTTTGATGCCTTGACCCGAGAAAACATTGCCTTGAAAAAAGAGCTAGAAGCTCTTAAGTCCCTTCAGAATGCTCGCCGTCCCACCCCAACTTATCCGAATGAGAACGTGGTCAATGCTTCCACTTCCGATGCACAACGGAAAGGCAAGGGACTTTTGGGAGCCGGCTCATCAAACGTTACCCGGCTTGCGTCTGTCATTGAACGCACCCATTCTTTACCTCTTGACGGAAATGAGTCCCATGAAGAAGAGGAGGAATTCCCCGACCCGCGTCAAGATAACTTGCCCATAGTCGATACGGAACATCGGCACCAATATTATGAGCATCAACATCAACGGTATGTTCCTTCTCCACCTCCACCTAGTGTGCCCCGCACCGACCGACAAACCCGGGAAGAGCCCCGGTACCGTCCCAACTCAACCACCAATCATGGTCGTGAGCATGATCGTTCCGAACACCGTCACCAACGGTCAACCCGGCAACCGAGGACCCTTGACTTTGATGAATACGATGAGCAACACAACTTCAATGAGTTCTCCGGTGATGAATCCGATTTAGAACGGGTAGCACATAACCGTCCGTGGCACCCACCCGTCATAGACCCTTATGAGAACCAAGACCGGGGTGAAGAATGGTTGCCTCCCCCAAATCCACCTAGGCAGGCCCCACCCGTTCATGGGCGCCAACGGCCTCATGGCGGCCACCGGCGAGCCCGTGCCGATGATGCCTACATTCCACCGCCCCGCCCGGACCCCTACCGAGCTCGTAGGGAAGGTAAGGTTAAGTTCCCTACCTTTCATGGTGAATATGATCCGTGTGTTTTTCTTGATTGGGCGCAAGATATGAAACGAGCATTAAAACATTGTCATTATGAGGAGGAATCCGAGAAAATCGAGGCGGCAACTCTATACTTTGAAGGAGATGCGAAGTCTTGGTGGAACTGGTATGAGTTCACCCGAGAGAGGCGTGGATGGGCACCAATTGAGACGTTTGAACAATTGCTCTATTGCATGACCAAGAAGTACGTACCCGAGGACTTTAAGAATGATATGCGGTTGCAAATTGCCGAGTTCAAGCAAGGCAACCTCACTCCGGTGGCTTACTTGGCTAAACTTGAGGACATGCACATTAAGGCCGGCGTCTCGGCCTCCCCCTCCGCCCTCCGCACCAAGTTCATGAGTGGGCTTAATGCTTCCATCCGGCGGCCGCTCGAGATTGTCCCATTCAAGGATTTGGGAGCATTATGTCATGCCGCCATGAAGTTATATAAGCAACAACTCGAAACACCGCGGTATTCTAGGTATCCCTCTTCCTCGAGTCCATATCTTTATCCATCTAACACACGTTCTCGAGATGCGCCTAGTCCTACAGATACCGACACCTCCAAAGGGACCCAACGGACGGGTCCTTCCAATAGGCAAACGGGTACCGAGAAGGCACCAAACCGTGGTCCGGCACCGGCGCCTCCCTCTCGAGGTCAACAAGGACCCTCACCGGCGGCTCGCCCAAGGGAGCCCGTGTGTTACAAGTGTAGCGGTTTTGGCCATGTACAACGTGATTGCCCAAACACCAAATGGGTCTTGTTTGCCGACCCAACATATTTCGAGGACGACGATGGTCAATATGAAGGTGATATCATTATTGAGGATGACCATGACACCGACCCACTTTTTGGCATGGAACCCTGTGATGACGAGCTTGCTTGCGGCCCAGCACAACCCGGTAAATTCGCTCTTGTTTCTCGTCGTATTTTGGTTGTTAAAGAGCATATTCCTATTGATCAACGCGAGAATCTCTTCCACTCTCGTTGCTTGGTTAATAATACGAGTCTTTCTCTCATCGTTGACGGGGGTTCTTGTTGCAATATTGTCAACGAACGGGTGGTAAAACACTTCAAGTTGTCTACGACCCCCCACCCAACGCCTTACGGACTCCAATGGATTTCCGATACGGCATGTGACACCGTCACACAACAAGCTTGGGTGTCATTTTCTATTGGCGCCTATGTTGATAAGGTCCTTTGTGATGTTATCAAGATGGACGCCACACATGTCCTATTAGGACGACCATGGCAATTCGATCGCCGCACATATCATGATGGTTATCGTAATCGGTACATGTTCCAATATAATGGAAAACGGGTCACACTTTTGCCTATGACTCCGCACGAAATTTTGGTTGACTATGCGGAACGGAAGAGGCAACAAACTATTGATGAGTCCGCTAAAGCACCGGCAAAATCGGACCCCCGGAGTCCCGATGTTGTAGGTGCTAGTACTTCCAAATCCCGCAACACCGCCCCTCTTGTCCATGCTACCGAATCCAAAGGTAGTAAAGGTCGCATCGTTTCTTCGGGCGCACCTTTACCATCTTCGGATCCCGTAATTCAAGGACGGTGTGAGCCACGGATACTCTTAGCTCGCCGGCATGATTTGCAACCGGTCATGGAAGGCAAGTTCCCATGCTTTTTACTTGTTCCGTTTTGTTTATCTACTTCTCATGACCCAAGTAATGTGCCATACGAGGTGTCTTTGTTGTTGTCCGAATTTCAGGATATTATGCCCAAAGACCTTCCACCCGGCTTGCCACCTATCCGAGGGATTGAACATCAAATTGACTTTGTGCCCGGTGCCTCTTTGCCAAACCGTGCCGCTTACCGAGCCAGTCCGGAAGAGACAAAGGAGCTACAACGTCAAGTGCAAGAGCTCCTAGACCGGGGACATGTGCGTGAATCCTTATCACCATGTGCCGTCCCGGTAATCTTAGTACCAAAGAAAGATGGATCATGGCGGATGTGTGTTGATTGTCGTGCCATCAACCAAATCACCGTCAAATATCGCCACCCGATCCCGCGCCTTGATGACATGTTGGATGAGCTTCATGGCGCCACTATCTTCTCCAAAATTGATCTCCGGAGCGGTTACCACCAAATCCGGATGGCCGAAGGTGACGAATGGAAGACGGCGTTCAAAACGAAGTATGGACTCTATGAATGGCTTGTCATGCCTTTTGGCCTCTCCAACGCCCCGTCCACCTTCATGCGCCTCATGAACCATGTCTTGCGCCGATTCTTGGGTACATTCGTTGTTGTTTATTTTGATGATATTTTGGTGTTTAGTACGTCTTTGGCGGATCACATCGGGCACCTTCGCCAAGTGCTCGGGTGCCTTAGACAAGAGCAATTGTATGTCAACTTTGACAAATGCGTCTTTTGCTCGGACACCACTATCTTTCTTGGCTATGTCGTGTCTAAGGACGGACTCCGAGTAGACGAATCTAAAGTTCGTGCTATTCGGGAGTGGCCTACTCCTACTACGGTCACCATGGTCCGAGCCTTTCTCGGCTTAGCGGGTTTCTACCGACGCTTTGTCAAGGACTTTAGCACGGTAGCGGCACCGCTCCATGAGCTCACTACCAAGGGTGTCACGTTTGAGTGGCGTGATATCCATGCTCGAGCGTTTGATGCGCTCAAAGACCGTCTTTGTAATGCACCATTACTCCAACTCCCAAACTTTTCGAAAACCTTCGAGGTGGAGTGTGATGCATCAAATGTGGGCATTGGAGGAGTTCTCTTACAAGAGAATCGTCCAATTGCCTACTTCAGTAAAAAACTGTCCGGTCCTTCGCTCAACTACCCTACATATGACAAGGAACTATATGCTCTAGTTCGTTGTCTTAAGACATGGCAACATTACTTGTGGCCGAAGGAATTCGTGATTCATTCGGATCATGCGGCTCTTACGTATCTCAAGAGTCAAACAAATCTCAGTCGGCGCCATGCTAGTTGGGTAGAGTTTTTAGAGACCTTTCCTTATGTCATTCGGCATAAGAAAGGCAAAGAGAATGTGGTAGCCGATGCCCTTTCTCGCCGCTATGCCCTCCTTGTGTATATGGATGCCAAGATACATGGCTTTGCTCTTATCAAAGAGTTATATGCCACGGATCTTGACTTCAAGGACATATGGGCACAATGCCTCGACCTCCGAGAGCACGAGTCTTTCTTTATTAACGATGGCTATCTTTTTCGAGCGGGAAAACTTTGTATTCCGCGCTCATCTATACGCCATTTGTTGGTCAAGGAAGCTCATGAGGGCCGTGGTCATTTCGGTGCCACCAAGACCCTTTCAGCTCTCCAAGAGCATTTCTTTTGGCCCCGGATGCGTATGCATGTGACACGGTTTTGCAAGGGTTGCATCACATGTCATCATGCCAAGTCGCGCCAAGGTCCGGATGGGATGTATTCTCCTTTGCCTATACCAATGGGACCTTGGGAGGATCTATCCATGGACTTTGTGGTCGGGTTGCCTATGTCAAAACGAGGCAAAGACTCCATTTTCGTGGTAGTCGATCGTTTCTCCAAAATGGCTCATTTCATCGCATGTAAAAGCACCCTAAATGCTAGTGAAGTTGCCACCTTGTTCTTTGACAATGTGGTGCGTTTACATGGGATACCACGTTCCATCGTTAGTGATCGGGACGTGAAATTCGTAAGTCATTTTTGGAGAACGTTGTGGGGAAAACTTGAAACCAACTTGTTGTTTTCAAGTAGTTATCACCCCCAAACCGATGATCAAACGGAGGTGACCAATCGGACTCTTGGTGCTCTACTTAGAGCTACCACTAGGACCAACCCACGTAGGTGGGAGGACTTACTTTCTGTTGTAGAGTTTTCATTATAACAGGTCTAGGCACACGGCAACTAAATTGTCCCCATTTGAAGTTGTCTACGGCCTCAATCCACATACACCATTGGATTTCACTCCCCGCCCGCTCAAGGATGGAGAACACATCATCGCCGGAAACCGAGCCGCCCAAATCATTGAGCTTCATGAGCGGACTAGGACACAACTCGAACGTCGTGCCACCCAACTTGCCGGACAATGCAACAAGGGCCGCCGCGACGTCTCTTTTGAGCCCGGTGATCTTGTTTGGCTCCACCTACGGAAGGAGCGTTTTCCTACTCGCCGCATGAGCAAGCTCTCGGACCGTGGTGATGGCCCATTCCGCATCTTAGCCTGTCATGGTCCAAATGCATACAAGTTAGAGCTTCCGGATTCCTACGGAGTACACCCAACGTTCAACGTCAAGGACCTTGCCCCTTATGTTGAGCCCCTCTTTTACGATGGTGAAACGGGGACGTTTCACAGCCAAGATGGGGGGACTGATGCGCCCTTGGATGCCCCTTTTACGTTGACCATAGACGAAGAGGACGAGGCTCTTAGAGTTCGCTCAGATGGACTGATCACCCGATCCCGAGCTAAGGCCATTGCTCGAGCCACCGGCTCCATCATCACCCGCATTACTTCTTCACTTGGTCCCATTACCGGCATGCCTTGTCTCTACACCACCATGGCATAGGCTACCGGTTCCGTTAGCGGCATGTCCCGTCTTTCCGACTCCATGGCATGAAGCTAGCTTATTTTCGGACTATATTTTCATGTTTTCCTTTTTATGTAATAAAGGGATATTCCGTATAGGAATATTCCCTTTTTGACCTTATCCGTTTAGGGTTTGCTATTATCCTTTTAGGTTTTCCCCTTTTGGGCTTTTCTTCATGTATTTTTGTTTGGCCCGTTGGCCCATAGGTAGGCAAGTCTCTCTATATAAGAGATATCTTGCCTCACTTATTTTTCATGTTCAATATTACTAAGTTTTGAGAAGAATTTCCTCCTACTTAGCTTGGGCATCAAAACCTCTCTTCTAACCCTCAAACTTCTTCCTTGGATCTCGTCTTTGATTCAAGAAATCCATATTCGAGGATTCTTTTTAAGAATCAACCTTCGATCCACCCAAAAAGGTTCCTTCGATCTCTCTAGATCGGAGTAACCCTTGTTTCTTCATCGCTTCCGCCCCTTTGGATCCGAAACGAAACAACGTTGCACAAAGAATCAAGGAGTAGTTGGAGTTTTGCTTGATCTAGATCCGGAGTTAGCCTTGTTACCTCCAAGGACGCATCACATACCGGCTGAACCTTTCGTGCCGAGATGGCCTCAAGGGGCCATTGTTGAGAGATATGTTGCAAGCTCAAGCCGGGCACCTGTTGCTGACCACATGCCCATACCGGATGATGAGGAGATGCCTATTGTAGCACCGGATGACGGTCCGGCCTTGGAGAGCCTCCAGACTCAGATGGCAGCCTTGACCACCCAACTTCAGGCATGGCAGACCGAGTACCAGCGGTCCATGCTTGAGCAGCAGCAGGCGTGGCAGTCCATCTTCGCTTCCTCTATGACCACCCATTTTGACCGCCGGCAAGATGTTTGGCAGGCGGCTCATCAGCAGCAGTTGGAGTCTCAGCAGCTGGCTTGGCAAGCCATCCTTGAGACTTCATTTGGGCAGAGGATGGATGCTCAGGAGGACCGCATCGACACGCTCTACCGCCGGCAAGAGCACTTCTTCAGCCACTTCCCGTACCCACCGGAGGAAGGTCCGGATGGTCCAGCCGGACTATCCCACTAGTGGTATCATCATTTCTCCCTTTCCCACATTTATCTTTGCTTCATTTTCCAATTTGAGGACAAAGTGTGCTTCTAGTATGGGGGAGGGAATTATCATTGCTTGTGTAGTTGCTTAAGTTGTTTTTGAGTGTGTTTGCTTTTAGTTCTTTTGAGTTGTATTTCAGTTTGTTATTCATATAAAAAAAAGAAGAAAAAGCCAAAGAAAAATGAAAAAATGCATGAAAATCCTTGGATAAACCGAAAACCCGAAAGGGCGGTTTAGGCAAAAAGAAGGTAGTCCGACCAACCTTAGGTTGGTGCAAAATTGGACTTGAGGGATGTGAGTTCCAAGAAGAAGAGTGGCAAGGTGAAAACCCGAAAGGGCACCTTGGCAAAATGAGCTGCACCGAGTGTAGGTTCCCTTTCTGACATTTGGCGGCATAAGAAGGGGAGTCATAAGGAGGTTGTCCGGGTAGGTCACTCTTGGAGCAATAAGGATGGTAGTTTTTAATTTTCACCTTTTTCTCACATTTTCTCTCTTTTTCTTTCTTTCTTTCTTGGCTTTTCTTTTCCATTGTCTATGCCTCTTATCCATGCTTCCTGAGGCCTTTGAGTCTATAAATTATTGTCATGTGTTTTACTCGGGACGAGTAAAAGGTCTAAGTATGGGGGAGTTTGATAGGTGATGGAATCGCTATCATTTAGGTTAGTTTTTAGAGTCTTTTTATCACATTAGTGTCGGTTTATGCTACTAACTCCTTGATCCAAAAGAAGAAGACTAAAAGAAGATAAAAGAGGAGTTTTAGTACTAGGGAGCTGAATACCATTCACGAAGCAAAGCTTCGGTTGCATCACCGCCCCCGCGGAGCAGTATCACCGCCCCTACGGGTGACACCACGTTCCGGAGCGCAGCCTGCGTCTTCGCCAGTGCCAGGAACGAAGACTATCGCCGCCCCTGCGCCACTCCTTGGTGCCCCTGCGGTGACTTATCCTGAAGGAGCAAAGACCGGCGCCCCTGCGCCTCTACCTGCGTCTCATCATGTGGAGCTGTGAAGCTGAAGAGTCAGTGTCACCGTCCCTGCGTTGACACTGGGCCGCCCCTGCGGCTCGGCATCTGAACTGACAGAAAGTTGAAGAGTCAAGCGTTTGAAGATCATCAATGATCCCCGCTGCGGAACTACGGGCCGCCTCTGCGGCCACGAAGAAGATCAAACGTTTTTGCCTGAACCGCCCCTACGGATCTGAAGGCCGCCCCTGCGGTTCAGCGACAAAGGCTTTACCCCGGCTGTTTACACCACCTTTATGGCATTAAAAATGGCTGGTTTGGCCGGCCATTTACTCCCATTTAGTGTCATTTGTAGTATAAATAGACCTGTTACGCTAAGATTGTGTAGCACAAAAGTCTTACAATTTATACTCGATATATTTCTCCTAACTCCTAGCGAACCCGCAGTGTACGGGACGTTTTGTAGTAGGGATAGTATTCCGAGGTCGAACACGAAGACTAAGGTGAAATCAAGTCAAACAAATGGTCATAGATAGTGTGAATCTAGTTTAAGAAAAGAGAAAGAAATAAAGAAACGAAAATCATGATATTTTTGGTTTGGTTTTTGTGGTGATCAAGCAAAGATCACAAATCAAACAAGATAATAAATCAAACTAACAACTTAAACTAGCAAAACAAACAAGTAACACAAGCACAAAATATGTGATCAAAGGGAGAAGAGTGGATTCTAGAGGTCAAGATTTTCGGTTATGACATTGGACTCAAGGTTCTTAAGATTCTAAGGACAAAGTTGCGGTGTTGGGAGAGGGTATTTCACTAATGGAAGCAATTACCGGGTAAGTCTCTCGCTTCACTAATCCCGCATCAAGCTCCTATTACCGGGTAGGTCTCAAGGGGTTAAAGTAGGGAATTCTACACAAACCGGACTCTACTTAAGGGGGAACCCTCCCCTTACCAGGTAAGTCTCGGAAAAGGGAAGTCTCAAGCAATAATCCTAGCACACTCAATCCAATAGTGGCTTGTGAGGCTCACTACTACCTAGAGTTCATCATCTTAGGTATCTAAGGTCGGAAATCACCGGGTAGGTCTCTTCCCTCACTTAGGTTGCTAGCATTAGGTGATCCTAAGCTATATTATGCTTAATAAACACTAGTATTCCAACAACCTAATACCCTAACATACAGATTCATTAATTAAAGAGCAACAGATAGAAAAATCGGGTTGATCATAGCTAAATCGGCCGATCTGCCTGAAGAACAGGCCGATTTTTCTTCCTGGGTTAGGGTTCGTGCATACAAATCATCCTAAACTAACATATAAGTCCATTCTATCATCACCGAAGCCATAACCATCAATCCATTACTCCAGAATCACAATAAACTAGCCAATAGTATGCATATCAAGATCCAAAATCATCACACAAGCATACATGGTTTTCATAGATGGATGATGAAAGATAAGCAAGTAAAAACAATGAATCTCAGCTGGATCTAAGTTTTAGCAAGACTTACAACCGTTCAAAAGAAGTTCCAAAACGTTCCCAACAATCCTTCCAATAGTTCTTCAATCAAAGACTCCAAAAATCACTCAAAAACTCACTATCACTCTATGTTTTGTGTTCTTCTTCTTTCCCAAGGTTGAGAGAGTTTTTCTTCTTCTCCAAGTCTATCCTCCTATGGAATGAGCTGTGTGTGAGAGGATGTGGGAGAGGAGATTGCTCAGCAACAGCTTGCAGGACCACTTATATTCTCCACCAAGAGTAAGGCCGGACAAAGAGATCGTGGGACACGTGACTTAAGCTGTCAAAGGCCAAAAATCGACCCAGTCAAATAAATCGGCCGATTTTCCTGAGTGTTGGTCCGATTTTCTTCAACAGAGACTTGTTATGATCATCTAGCCATGAGTTGCTCCATTGCTTGCACCAATAAGGGTCTTTGTGTCCTTCATTGCTCCAATTATGTTCCTTCAAAGCCTTAGATGTGTACCACCATGAGGCTTGATCCTCGAATGTATCGATTAATGTCCAAAAGATCCCCGAAATACCTACAAAACCGACGAAAGCTCGTGTAGACGTCTTTTCTAGAAATATGCATGAATTAAGCGTAAACGTCATGAACTAATGTCAAACCGTGCATGAATAACGGGAAAAAATATCTAATTGAATGCCTAAACTAACGTCATAAATCACGTTATCAAAATACCCCATACTTAAAGATTTGCTCGTCCCTGAGCAAGACCCAACTATAGACTAAGAGATGACATGATTTATGCATGCAGAAAAACAACAAAATCTTTTTGGAATTATGCTTCTAACATTGGATCACCTTCATAGTCATGTTTCATGGCAATGGACAATCAATCATGCATCAAATGAATGAAGGCATGGAAAGACAATTATACTTAACTAGAAAGCATGCATGAGAGGTGAAAATGAAGAAGTCAAGATGGTCATGAGTATATCTAATCTAGATCACTAAGTCTTACACACATGCAATTAGGTCACAAGGACTTAGGAAAGAAGAGGCTAAGAAACGTTGTGATTAGGTGGGAATTTCTAGGTCATGTGATGCTAATCCGGGAAAGGAACTAACTCCACAATTTCGTTTTTGCTCAATTTCCCAACAAGTGTATAATTTTCTCCATCTTTTCTTTGTTTTCTTTTCTTTTTCACTTATTTTTGAGACAATGGCATTGATGTACAAAAGCCGAAACCTTGGTGATTAGCCGTCCTTGGGCTTTTTTTATTTTTCGAGGTGCATCCACACCGGGCACACATACCAAAGCTCGTTAGGACTATCGGTTTATTTGACTTTGGCAAGGCACAAACACCCGATTATGTGAATGGTGCCGAGTTACTCGTCATTTAAACCAACGTCCCCAAACCTATATTTTTTTCTACTCTTTCACAACAAATTCAGCACTTCATTCACAACATTCTTTCATCAACAACTTCACCCCACACTTGCTTTTCACACACATCAACACACTAGCATGCTCCTAGTCCCGGATGGGTCAAAAGAGGTAAAAATTTTCATTAATTGAGGTGCTCAAACAACATGATCAAGATGGGAAGTAGAGAAAGATGAATTGCCTTAATCACTCCTAAATGATGTGCAAGAACTATCATGTAATTTCGACTTTCAATCCTCAACTCAATCAAGGAAAACATTTATGATCACAATTCATTTATGGGATTCAAGATAAGTACTTCAAGTCCACATATGCATACATCTATTCAACACATAATGCTATCCATAGCCAATTCACAAGACAATTTCATCATAAGGGTCATTCCCAAGCTTAGAAGCACTAAAATTTTTAAAATTTTCTGATTTTTTTGGATTTTTTGAAATATATATATACAATGCAAGACGTAATGAAACATGTGACAATATTAAAATATCCTAAATGCTAATTATGCAAGTGATCATGAAAACCCCACCCCATACTTAGAAACACATTGTCCCAATGTGGAAACTAAATAAAGAAGTGAAAGAGAGTTCTCACAATGTAAAATTGGTGATGCTTTGGTATTTCGGTTCACATCGAATGATGATGGTGGATGATCGATCAAGGATGGTAGAGAGCTCTCGATGTTCATTATGGTGTCGGAACCCACGCTTGGCACCACAAGCCGTCCAAGTTCCACGTCCGCTCCACCCATGCTTGATTGGAGATCATCACTTTCCTTGACAGAAGGAAAAATCGTGCCAACTACCCAGGAAAATCGGCCGATTTCTGTGAAGAACAGTCCGATTTTCCTGGGTGCTTTCTTCCTCGTCCATGTGCTTGGATCTTGTACCTTCAACAGTTCCATGAGGTTTTCACATGACCTCCAACATCTCATAACACATGACAATCAACAAGATCTAGCACCCAAAAACACAAAAGAAAAACAAAGCACACCAAGAGCAAGATCAAACAAAAACAAGAAAATCAAAAGGGAAAAATATGTACCAATGGGTTGCCTCCCATTAAGCGCTTCTTTAAGGTCATTAGCTTGACCAAATTCAGGAGCGTTTTACTCGAGGTGAAGTGGGGCAATCACTTCCACCGGGGCTTCCGGGATGTACTTCTTCAAACGGTGCCCATTCACCTTAAAGTTACCACAATGATCTCCTCCTATTTCCACCGCTCCATGAGGAAAGATCTTCCTCACAACATAAGGAACCGTCCATCTTGACTTGAGCTTTCCGGGGAAGAGCCGCAGCCTCGAGTTGAAGAGAAGCACTAAGTCACCCTCATTCAACTCCTTTGGAATGAGGCGCTTGTCATGCCAACGCTTGGTCCTTTCCTTGTAGATCCGGACATTTTCATAAGCATCCAACCGGATCTCCTCAAGGGCGTTCATGTCTAGCAACCGCTTCTCACCGGCCTCCTTGAGGTCAAAATTCAGCCACCTTATGGCCCAATATGCTCTATGCTCCATCTCCACCGGAAGGTGGCAAGACTTGCCATAAACTAGCTTGTAGGGAGTGGTGCCAATTGGTGTCTTGAAAGCGGTTCTATAAGCCCACAAAGCATCATCGAGCTTCATAGCCCAATCCTTTCTTGTTCTAGAAACCGTCTTCTGAAGGATCCCTTTTATCTCCCGGTTGGAGATCTCCACTTGGCTACTAGTTTGGGGATGGTAAGGTGTTGCCACCTTATGAGTCACCCCATACTTAGCCAAATGTGCCCCAAAGTTCCTATTAGTGAAGTGCTTTCCTCCATCACTTATGATCACCCTTGGTGTCCCAAACCTAGGAAAGATCACTCGGTTGAAGAACCGCACCACAACCTTGGCATCATTTGTGGGAGAAGCGATTGCTTCCATCCATCTTGACACATAGTCCACCGCCAATAGGATGTAGAGGTTGCCACATGAGGAAGGGAATGGTCCTATGAAGTCCACGCCCCACACATCAAATATCTCCACCTCTTGTATGTTGTTCAAGGGCATCTCATTCCTCCTTGAGATGTTGCCCGTCCTTTGGCAAGCATCACATGCTACTACAAAATTCTGCACATCTCTAAATAAGTTAGGCCAATAAAAACTGGATTGCAATACCTTTGCACACGTCTTGTGTGAGCTAGCATGGCCTCCACATGGCAAAGAGTGACAATGCCGGATCACACTCTCCACCTCATCCTCCGGTATGCATCTCCTAAAGACTCCATCCGGCCCTCTCTTGAACAAAAGTGGTTCACTCCAATAGTAGTGCCTCACATCCTTGAAGAACTTCTTCCTTTGGGCATATGACAAACCGGGAGGCACTTCCTCACACACAAGGTAGTTCACAATGTCGGCATACCATGGCTCACTTCCTCTAGACACTTGAAATAGACACTCCTCCATCATTTGCAATTGCTCATCCCGGAATGAGTCATCAATCGGGATGTCATCTCTCTCAATCTCTAATGGAGGTAGTCTACTAAGATGGTCCGCCACAGAATTTTCGGACCCCTTCTTATCCCGGATTTCCAAATCAAACTCTTGAAGAAGAAGGATCCACCGAATCAACCTAGGCTTGGCATCTTTCTTTGTGAGGAGGTAATGGATCGCAGCATGATCCGTGTACACAATGACCTTTGCTCCAACAAGATATGACCGGAACTTTTCAAAGGCATACACTACCGCTAGCAACTCCTTCTCGGTTGTGGCATAGTTAAGTTGGGCATCATCTAGCGTCTTGCTAGCATAGTAGATGGCATGTGTACGCCCATCTTTCTTTTGTCCTAAAACAGCCCCAACGGCCACATCACTTGCATCACACATCACTTCAAATGGTAAGCTCCAATCCGGAGGTTGCATGATGGAGGCGGAGATCAAAGCATTCTTCAACTTACAAAAAGCTTCAAGGCAATCCTTGGAGAAAACAAACTCAACATCTTTCATTAGTAGGTTAGTAAGAGGCTTAGAAATCTTACAGAAATCTTTAATAAATCTCCGGTAAAAACCGGCATGCCCTAGAAAGCTCCTTACCCCCTTCACCGAGGTAGGTGGTGGCAACTTCTCTATCGTTTCAATCTTGGCCCTATCAACCTCAATGCCACTGTTGGACACCAAGTGTCCCAACACAATACCTTCACTTACCATGAAGTGGCATTTTTCCCAATTTAAGACAAGATTTGTCTCCTCACACCTCTTAAGCACCAAAGACAAGTTAGCTAGGCAATCATCAAAAGAAGATCCATAAACGGAAAAACCATCCATAAACACTTCCATGATGTTCTCAATATATTCAGAAAATATGGCCATCATACACCTTTGAAAGGTGGCGGGTGCATTACACAACCCAAATGGCATTCTCCTATATGCAAATGTACCCCAAGGACATGTAAATGTTGTTTTCTCTTGGTCATCGGGGTGGATAGGGATTTGGAAGAATCCACTATAGCCATCTAGGTAACAAAAATGAGAGTGTCGAGCTAATCTCTCTAGCATTTGGTCAATGAAAGGAAGAGGGAAGTGATCTTTCCTAGAGGCCACATTTAGTTTCCTATAGTTAATACACATCCTTCATCCCGTAACCGTCCTAGTTGGGATTAGTTCATTGTTCTCATTAGTTACTACGGTCATCCCACCCTTCTTAGGAACCACATGTACGGGACTAACCCATTTGCTATCCGAAATCGGGTAGATGATTCCCGCATCTAGCAACTTAATGATCTCTTTCTTAACTACCTCTTTCATTATAGGATTCAATCTTCTTTGATGTTCAATAGAGGGTTTATGGTCATCTTCCATCAATATCTTATGCATGCACAAAGAGGGCTTAATGCCAACAAGGTCATCAATGGTGTATCCTATTGCCTTTCTATGCAGTTTCAATTCATTCAACAATCTATTAAGCTCATCATCATTCAAGGATGGATTCACAATCACCGGATAAGTAGAATTTAAACCAAGGAAAGCATATTTTAAATGTGAGGGAAGAGGTTTTAGATCAAGTTTAGGAGGACCTTTTTCGGTTGGAAATGATCCATACAATGTAGGTTGAGATGATTCCAAAGCCATGGAAGCCTCACCTAAGTCCCTTGATGATTGCTCACAAACACTTGGATGATGCTCAAAAGACTCAGGAAAATCGACCCTCCGTGAAGAAAATCGGCCGATCTGGGGGTCGATTTCAGTTTTTGCATTTGCAAAATTGGATGGAAATTCAGGTTGTGTGCAAAAATCGGCCGATCTGGCCTCCCTCTGTCCGATTTTTCTACAGGTATTTCTCTCTTCCTCTAGTACTTCAAATCCAACACTTGGTAGCTCATCCAATGCATTCAAGGCCTTGATCACTTCATTGCTACTCTCCTCAACTCCTTCCTCCATCAAACTCGAGCTAAGAACCTTCTCAAGTGGATCCTTGAGCAAGATTGAGCTCACAACCTCTCTAGACTCCTCTTCTTCAACAATGTTGAAGACATCTTCACCTAGGGCTGGCCCCTTCACCATTGTGGACAAATTAAACTTGATGTTCTCTTCTCCAATGATGAAAGAGAGAATTCCATTTTTGCAATCCACCAAACATCCGGAAGTAGCTAGGAAAGGCCTCCCCAAGATGATAGGAACCGGATAATCCGCCGGGATGTCTAAAACAACGAAGTCTATGGGCACATAGAACTTCCCTAGTTGCACCGGTATGTCTTCCAAGATTCAAACCGGGTGAGTGATTGAACGGTCCGCCATGTAAAGGGTCATCTTGACCGGCTTTGGCTCTCCTAGCCCAACCTTGTTGCAAAGTGGAAGCGGGATGATGCTTACACTTGCCCCAAGATCACATAGGGCGTCATACTTCACTTCTCCCACTCCAATTGGTACACAAAAGGATCCCGGATCTCTTAGCTTAGGAGGAATCTCCTCCTTCATAGTTTGAATCAACTCCGAGGACCTTTTTGTCATCCTCACTTCTCCATACTCCTCCAACTTCCTCTTGTTGGAGAGTATTTCTTTCAAAAACTTGCCATATGCCGGCATACCAAGAATAGCATCCATGAACGGAATGTTAATATGCAATTTAGACATAAGTTCAAGGAATTTACCAAAGTGTTTGTCCAAACGAGCTCTTGCTCGTGATTGTGGGAATGGTAGTGGTGGCTTGTATGGAGGCGGTGCCATATATGATGGCTCATCATCCTTGCTCTTTCCTCCATCTTCTTGCAATGGTTCTTCTTCTATCACCACTTGCTTCCCTTTGTCATTTCCCTTAGGTAAGGGATCCTTCATGCTCAGCCCACTTCTTGTTGTAATAGCCAAGACTTGGCCTCTTGGGTTATCTTCGGTTCTTCCGGGAAGCTTTCCCGGATCTTTATGAGCTTCACCCGCCTTTTGGAACACTTGTGCTTCTAAAACTTTTTGAGCCTTAGAAATTGAAGTCACCGTGCTCTCAAGACCACTCAACCTTCCAAGCAATTGCTCAAACATCATTTCGGTTCTATCCTTTGGAGGTTGGGTAAATCCGGGTGGAGGCTCTTGTGAAGCTTTAGGCGGTGGAGTTGCGCTTGTGGAAGCGGGAGGGTTCAAGGCTCCATCCGGGTTAGAATAGGAAAACCCGGGATGGTTGTGGTTAGGCCGGTAATTGTTGAATTGCCGGTTGTTGTTGAAGTTCCTTGGGCCTTGATAGTTGTTGTAGTTGCCCCTTCCCATGTAGTTCACATCTTCCTTCTTAGAAGACAAGTTTGCTTGCACTTGCACTTGAGGGCTTGCTTGACTCTTCAAAGTTGTAGCACACAACTCCCTCAAAGACTTCAACTCATTGTTGATTGCATCAAGCTTAAAGTTACTCATGGTGACTTCACTCACCTTATATGCTCCCGCTTTCCTCCCATCACTCTTCCTATGGGAGTACTTCTCAATCACCAAAGCTTGTTTCTCTACAAATTCCCAAGCTTCATCCACATTCTTCTCCATGAAAGTCCCACCGGAAAGAGATTGGAGTTTGAATTGGCTATCCTCATCAAGTCCTTTGAAGTAGATCTCCAATAGCTCAATTTTCGGTATACCATGGTGTGGACAATCTAGGAGAAGGTCTTTGAACCTCTCCCAAGACTTGAATAGGCTTTCTCTATCCTTCATCACAAAGGCATTGATCTTCCCTCTTAGCTCGGTAGTCTTGGAAGGTGAGAAGAACTTAGTCAAAAATTCGGTTGTCATCTCTTCCCAAGTACTCACTCGCCCTTGTGGAATAGATTGATACCAAGCCAAGGCTTTATCCTTAAGTGAGAAGGAGAAAGCCCTAAGCTTATGGTTGTTGCTCTCCAATCTAGGCGGTCTAAGCGTCTCCATCAATATCTCATAGTTCATCAAGTGTTGATGAGGAGACTCTCCTTCCATCCCTCCAAATTGATTATGCCGGATCATTTGTAGAACTTGAGGGCGGAGCTCGTAATCATGGGCTGCGGGATCTCCTAAGTTCACACCCGGACGGTGTGCTCTTTGTGCCGGATCCATACGTTGCCCTAACGTTTGTGGCTCTTCAATAGCAATGGGCACAACCCGGATATTAACCGCCGGCTGCGGTTGTGGTGGAGGTGGAGGTTGTTGACGATTAAGCTCTCTTTGCACAAGAGCTTGCCTAATCTCTTTAATCTCCCTCCTAGTTGCTTCTTGCCTCTCATTGGCAAGTCTCCTATCATTCTCCAAGAGCTCATCCCTTAGTCTAATTTGCTCTAAAGCCTCATCCAACTCAGCTTGGAGATCTCTTCCGGCCATCTCTTCCCCTTTTCGAATGCTCTTGGATCTAGATCTAAGGGTTTTCTCCGGTTCGGGATCGAATGGAGCTAAATCCTTGCCACGAGATCTTCACATACACCTAAAGAGTGAGAGATGTCCTGAAAAGCAAAGATACAAACCAAACAAGATCAAAAGCAACAAGAAAGATCTACACTATAAACAATCACAAAAATGACTCAATCTAGACCTAGTCCCCGGCAACGGCGCCAAAAACTTGTTACGCTAAGATTGTGTAGCACAAAAGTCTTACAATTTATACTCGATATATTTCTCCTAACTCCTAGCGAACCCGCAGTGTACGGGACGTTTTGTAGTAGGGATAGTATTCCGAGGTCTAACACGAAGACTAAGGTGAAATCAAGTCAAACAAATGGTCATAGATAGTGTGAATCTAGTTTAAGAAAAGAGAAAGAAATAAAGAAATGAAAATCATGATATTTTTGGTTTGGTTTTTGTGGTGATCAAGCAAAGATCACAAATCAAACAAGATAATAAATCGAACTAACAACTTAAACTAGCAAAACAAACAAGTAACACAAGCACAAAATATGTGATCAAAGGGAGAAGAGTGGATTCTAGAGGTCAAGATTTCCGGTTATGACATTGGACTCAAGGTTCTTAAGATTCTAAGGACAAAGCTGCGGTGTTGGGAGAGGGTGTTTCACTAATGGAAGCAATTACCGGGTAAGTCTCTCGCTTCACTAATCCCGCATCAAGCTCCTATTACCAGGTAGGTCTCAAGGGGTTAAAGTAGGGAATTCTACACAAACAGGACTCTACTTAAGGGGGAACCCTCTCCTTACCGGGTAAGTCTCGGAAAAGGGAAGTCTCAAGCAATAATCCTAGCACACTCAATCCAATAGCGGCTTGTGAGGCTCACTACTACCTAGAGTTCATCATATTAGGTATCTAAGGTCGGAAATCACCGGGTAGGTATCTTCCCTCACTTAGGTTGCTAGCATTAGGTGATCCTAAGCTATATTATGCTTAATAAACACTAGGATTCCAACAACCTAACACCCTAACATACAAATCATCAATTAAAGAGCAACAGAGAGAAAAATCGGGTGGATCATAGCTAAATCGGCCGATCTGCCTAAAGAACAGGCTGATTTTTCTTCCTGGGTTAGGATTCGTGCATACAAATCATCCTAAACTAACATATAAGTCCATTCTATCATCACCCAAGCCATAACCATCAATCCATTACTCTAGAATCACAATAAACTAGCCAATAGTATGCATATCAAGATCCAAAATCATCACACAAGCATACATGGTTTTCATAGATGGATGATGAAAGATAAGCAAGTAAAAACAATGAATCTCAGCTGGATCTAAGTTTTAGCAAGACTTACAACCGTTCAAAAGAAGTTCCAAAACGTTCCCAACAATCCTTTCAATAGTTCTTCAATCAAAGACTCCAAAAATCACTCAAAATCACTCAAAAACTCACTATCACTCTAAGTTTTGTGTTCTTCTTCTTTCCCAAGGTTGAGAGAGTTTTTCTTCTTCTCCAAGTCTATCCT
Organism: Fagopyrum homotropicum; assembly: GCA_033239125.1. Taxonomy (NCBI): domain Eukaryota; kingdom Viridiplantae; phylum Streptophyta; class Magnoliopsida; order Caryophyllales; family Polygonaceae; genus Fagopyrum; species Fagopyrum homotropicum. The sequence goes on along the minus strand of BSWB01000003.1, from coordinate 63,669,850 downwards.
CCTATGGAATGAGCTGTGTGTGAGAGGATGTGGGAGAGGAGATTGCTCAGCAACAGCTTGCAGGACCACTTATATTCTCCACCAAGAGTAAGGCCGGACAAAGAGATCGTGGGACACGTGGCTTATGCTGTCAAAGGCCAAAAATCGACCCAGTCAAATAAATCGGCCGATTTTCCTGAGTGTTGGTCCGATTTTCTTCAACAGAGACTTGTTATGATTATCTAGCCATGAGTTGCTCCATTGCTTGCACCAATAAGGGTCTTTGTGTCCTTTATTGCTCCAATTATGTTCCTTCAAAGCCTTAGATGTGTACCACCATGAGGCTTGATCCTCGAATGTATCGATTAATGTCCAAAAGATCCCCGAAATACCTACAAAACCGACAAAAGCTCGTGTAGACGTCTTTTCTAGAAATATGCATGAATTAAGCGTAAACGTCATGAACTAATGTCAAACCGTGCATGAATAACGGGAAAAAATATCTAATTGAATGCCTAAACTAACGTCATAAATCACGTTATCAAGACCCATGGTTGATTGCTAGAATCATCCATCATTTCCCACTTTTATTCTCTCTTGCTTCCTTTGTAATGAGCTTCTAATTGTCCTTGCTACATTGGGTTGGTTTGACGATGCATTACTATTTTGGTTGTAAGTTCCCTTTTTAATATAAGTTTTATTCAGTAATGTTTTGTGTTTCTTGGGCTTCATTTATCTAAATTACATGTTTTCATTATCACTTAAGATTGATCACCTTAGGTTCTAAGTGCATGCAAACAACTAGGATTAATAGATTCCGGGTTCGGGTCTTTAGTCTAGTAGTAACCTTTAAGTAATAACGGGTTGTAATTGCTTGAAGGAAAAGAAACACAATTATAAAGATTAGTTTAACGATTTTAATCTTCTCTTTATATCCCTTAGTCTTTGTTTGAAAGCTAACTTGTGACTTGTTCTTGTAGGTTTACGGAACACTAACTTGTTAAGTTGTGTTGATGCCAGTTGGCTCAACACATACATATGATCAAGACGGGAAAATTACTTGAAACTTGTAAAAGGAACCCACCAAAGTAGTAACTGCATGCTAAGAATCAACCTAGTGTAGATTCACTCATCATCTTCTTATCAATCTCTTTTTAATTGCTTTTTAGTTTTGTGTGCATCAATTCATCCCATACTTGCTTTAGTTTTAGGTTCGGAAATTATTTTGACACGATATAAACGACCTTAGGAAAAGTCCTAGTCAGCCTACATCCCATTTTTGTGAGTTAGCCTAAGACTTACCCGGTAAAGGTTGATTCTATTCCCTTGGGTGGTGTGTTGGCTTGAGATTATAGTTCCATTCCTTAGTACCTTGAGACTTACCCGGTAAAAGGAGCTTTGGTTTGGGATAGTGAGTAGTGAGACTTACCCGGTGATCTATTCCCACCTTAGAAACACCTTCCCTTTGCAAACCTCAGCTTTGTCCATGTTATCTTTTGTGATCTTGAGTCGGAACCAAAACTGGATGCTTTAATCCCTAGAATCCGCATTCCCTTTGTCTAACTTTTATATCATCTTTGATTGCTTTAATTTGTTGTTAGTAGTTATTTGACAACCTGATTACCGTACTTTGTTTCACCATAGTCCCTGTGTTCGACCCCTGGAATTCTTTCTTCTATTACAATTGATCCATACACTACGGGTTCGCATATTGTTCAAGCATACTTCTTGGGTTATAAATATTAAAGCTTGCACACACCTTTTGGAGTGAATAAGTTTTTGGCGCCGTTGCCGGGGACTTGGTTTAGACCAAGTTCGGTTCGGTTTTCTTTCGGGGCTATTGCCCTTGTTGCTATTGACCACTTTACTTGAGTGTTTTCGCACGATCTTTTATTAGGTTTATGTGAAGAACTGGTGCTGGAATGGAAATCGTTCCCTACGATCCCGAACCAAAAAAGACCTACAAGAGAAGATTGAAAGAAGCTAAGATGGTCAATCAAGACAATCGCGATCTTGAAGCCGAATTCAAGGAGGCATTGGAACAGCTACGCCTTAGTAAGGAAGAACTACAGCGAGAGAAAGACAAGACTCGCGCCAGAACAGAAGGAATTGAAGTAGATATGGCCGCTCTAAGGGCCCAGTTTCTGCCTCGACCGATCCCAGATCCTCGACCGAGGCAAGACCCAGTTCAAGTAACCCCGACCGAGATACACCTACCACCTCGGATGCCTATCCAAGATATTCTTTTTTTTGGAGTTCCACAAACCCTAGGACAGAGGATGGACCCCAATCCATAAGTCAGGCGTCCAGGAGTCAACCTAGGTGATCCAGTAGAGAATGATTATGAACTTCAACCGCAAGTTCTAACCATGATTCGACATTGTCAATTTGGAGGTTTGGAGAGAGATCTAATCAACAAAATTCCGGTAACCCTTATTCTCACGCTAATAATGCTCTTAACGCCCCCTCTTCTTCTTCTACTCCATTGAGAAGCCAGGAGCCTGCATCAAGTTCGTCTCAGCCAGAAAAGAAAGATGTTGTGCTGGAGGCAATTCTGATCAAGCTCAACCCTATGGAGACATCGATGAATTCATTTTTGAAGGCAGAAAAAGCCTTAGAGCAACAATAATTCAACAAGGCAAATGAAGCGCCAAGAGATCTAGGGAAGCTCCTAGCAAGGACAAAGAGGAACCCTAAGGGACATACATGGCAATAACAAAACAGTTGATTGAAAACTACAAATCCAGTACCTCGGTCGAGTCACGACCAGACGAACACTTCGGTCAAGGTGCAAACCGAGATGGAGCCCTAGAAAGCAAAAGATAAATGTGAAGTTTATGTTCCACCTCCTACTTATAAACCACCAGTTCCATTCCCTCAGTCAAGGGCGAGGGCACATCTAGACAAGCATTTTGATAAGTTTCTAGACCTAATGAATAAACTACATATTAACATCCCTTTCCTTGATGCCATTCTAAGGAAGCCCGCCATGGGATATTTCTGAAAGAGATTCTATCAAGGAAGAGGAAGTTGGAGGATTTTGGTGAATTAAGGATGATATCTAAGTCTTCAGAGGTCATTCAAATCATGAAGGAGAATATTCCACCTAAATTAAGGGATCCCAGTTCATTTTGCATTCCCATCCAAGTTGGGGATGTAACCTATGATGCATTATGCAATCTAGGAGCCAGCGTGAGCATCATCCCGCTGGAGCTTTGTGAGAAAGTCGGACTTGGAGAGCCCAAGCCGGTGAAGATGACATTATACATGGCGGATCGCTCCATTACCCGTCCCGTGGGTATTTTGGAAGACGTTCCTATCAAATTAGGTAACTATTACATACCTATAGACTTTGTCGTGCTTGACATTCCTGCAGATTATCCCATCCCTATCATTCTCGGGAGGCCATTTCTAGCAACTTCGGGTTGCAATATGGATTGTAAGAGCTCCCAATTGAAATTCAACATTGGTGGAGATCATGTGGAGTTTGCATTGCTTGCTTCAATGAAGGGAGAGCCGCTGGAGGATGACATCTTCAATATCTATGATGAAGAAGAATCTCGAGAATTGGTGAGCTTTATCCTTATTAACAATCCATTTGAAAGTGTTCTTAGTTTTAGTTTAATGGAGGAAGGTATAGATGTCTCTTGTGATGCAGATATACGGAGCTTAAAGGCATTGGAAGCATATCCAGGAGCTAGATTTGATAAATTGATTTAGGAGAAGAAAAACATGTTAGGTTTCGGTCCCAGTTCTAGTACCTCGACCGAGGCACTTCCTGGACTAAGCCAGGTGTTCTTATGTGAAAAACATTTCGGTCACCCACCTTGGGCCTCGACCGAGGTCGCAAGCGAGATGATGTCAACTGAGACTTCTGAAAGTCCAGTTATTCGATCTAAGTCCACTTCACTGGAAGGAGAAGGCACAGATCCACCTCAGAAAGAACCCCCGGTCGTGGAGCTTAAACCGCTTCCAAGTCACTTGAGGTATGCTTTCCTTGGTCCGGATTCTACTTATCCCGTTATCGTTAGTGCTTCCCTTTCTGAAACTAAATTGTCTAAACTGATGCATGTTCTGAGGAAACATCGAAAGGCTTTGGGTTATACTATTGATGATCTTGTTGGTATTAAGCCTTCTTTTTGCATGCATAAGATACTAATGGAGGACGATCATAAGACTTCACGGGAACCTCAAAGACGGTTAAATCCGTCATGAAAGAGGTTTTGAAGAAGGAAATTCTTATGTTGTTGGATGCAGGTATCATATTTCCCATATCAGATAGCAAGTGGGTGAGCCCGGTGCATGTAGTTCCGAAGAAAGTGGGGATGACCGTTGTGACGAATAAGAACAACGAGTTGATTCCAACTAGAACCGTTACGGGCTGGAGGATGTGCATTGATTATAGGAAGTTGAACGTGGCTACTCGGAAGGAACACTTCCCGCTTCACTTCATCGACCAAATGCTCGTACGGTTAGCTCAACACTCTCATTTTTGCTATCTAGATGGTTATAGTGGCTTCTTTCATATTCCTATCCATCCGGATGATCAAGAGAAGACCACTTTCACTTGTCCATGGGGGACTTTCGCTTATAGGAGGATGCCATTCAGATTGTGTAATGCACCTGCTACCTTCCAGCGTTGTATGATGGCTATCTTTTCCGAGTACATTGAGGAGATCATGGAGGAATGCCTTGATGCTTTTTACAGGATAAAGGAAGCGTTGATCACCGCTCTCATCATTCAACCTCCCGATTGGACATTTCCCTTTGAGATCATGTGTGATGCTAGTGATGTGGGTGTAGGAGCGGTACTTGGACATAAGAAGGATGGCCGCACCAACGCCATTTACTATGCTAGCAAGACGCTAGACGAAGCTCAACTGAACTACGCCACCACCGAAAAGGAGCTTTTGGCAATTGTATATGCTTTTGAGAAATTTCGCTCTTACTTAGTGGGAGCGAAAGTTATTGTTTACACTAACCATGCAGCTATTTGTTACTTGCTTGCTAAGAAGGATGCAAATCCGCGCCTCATTCGTTGGATTCTCTTGCTTCAAGAGTTTGACCTAGAGATTCGCGATAAGAAGGGATCCGAGAATTCTTTTACGGATCACCTCAACCGGCTACCTCCTTCCTCGCTCAAGAAGGATGACCTACCCATAGATGATTCGTTTCCCGATGAGCACTTGTACTTGTTGGAACGTTGGATAGAATCCTTTGTTTCACCCCATGATGAAGAGGCAATATGGGGTGAGGACACCTTCTACCTTGTTTGACGATGATGTACGGTCCAGCTAGCGACCTTAAACCAAGCGCTTCTTGGGAGGCAACCCAAGGTAGTGCTTTCTTTTCCCTTTTCTAGCTTAGTTTTAGATAGTTTGCTTCGTTTTGTTTTTGCGTCCTCCTAGACAGGAATCAGGTACTCTCTGAGAAGGAATTACAACCCAGGAGATACATGGAAGGACTGAGGTTCGAGAAATTGAGGAGACGGAGCTTGACTGAGACACATCTCGGATGTTGTCAAGACGCCTCGACCGAGATGTTCTTCGCCAACCGAGATGCAGCGTTTTCTTATCTATTATGCAGTTCAGCTTATGTCCGGTGAGTACCTTGTTTTCTATATTTGACCCATTGGGACAATGTGTCCCTAGTATGGGGTATTTGGATGTATTTTACTTGACTTATGTTTGTATGGTTTGTACGACTCACGGATATTATGATCTTATTTTGCTATACTTGGATCTATGTGTTTATCTGTCATTACATGCAGGTTTCTGTTTGAGAAAAACGTCGAAAACTAGTTTAAAATTTTTTTTTATGACCTCGACCGAGACGTTCATGGCCGATCGAGGATAAACACCTCGGATGACGCCAGAACACCTTGACCGAGGTGCTTTAACTGAAAGTTTTTCGAAATGTTTTGTGCTTCTTCTTTGAATATGACCTCGATGGAGATTTTGTTTGTAGATTGGTTTTGAAATCTTTATATGCTCGAAAGGTTTTATGATATGTTTAAGTTGCAAAATCTTTGTTTGAAGTTTTAGCATGTTTAATACTTTGTTTTTATCAAAATTATGTTGGATTTGAAGGTTGACACCACATGATGAGTTCTATCACATTCTTCCTGGGATTATTAAGGCAATTCATTCTCTTCTCTTCTTCTTCTTGACCATGCTTTAGCCCCTCATATATATATTTGCATCCCTTTACCTATTTGGGAATTTGGAAGCAAGCAAATAAAAGCAAGTAAAGTGAAGTTTAGATGTTGGCTGAAGGTATTAGAAAGAAACAAATAGGTTTAGGGAAGTCAATCATGATAATGAGTAACTCGACACCATTCACATAGCCAAGTGTTTGTGTCTTGCCAAAGTCGGATTGAGCGATATTCCTAACGGGTCATGGTATGTGCATCAAGGGTTTGAGGCATCTTGAGAAATTAATGATTGCTGATCTCCTAGGCTTCGGCTATTGTGCACCTCTGTCCATGCATCCCAAAAAGTAAAGTAAAATAAGCAAAGCTTATTGGTGGAAGATGTTGTAATTCAAAGAAAATGAAGAAAGATCTTATTCCCGGATTCTAGCACCACATACCCTATATACATCCCACCCTTACACGTTTCTTGACCTCTTTTGGAAGCCCTTGAGACCTCAAGCTTATTGATTGACTTGGTTGCTTAAACTGGATTATACATGATTGATTTCGATAAATATGATTTATTATGCATTCTATGATTTTATGCAAAGATGAACAACTTTCTTATATTTATAAAATGTTTTGATTTTATTTGCCATGAAGTATTCTCTTAGGGTGATCTATGAGTGGAGCACACCACAAAAGGTTTTGAATATTTTTCATTGATTTTTCTGACTTATGATCCATTCTATCTTGTATCTAAGATTTGGAACTTTCTTGGGGACAAGCAAGGGACAAGTATGGAGTATTTTGATAGCATGTATTATAGTCTATATTTTGGAATTGGTTTAGACGTTTTATCTTCATAAAGCTGCATGTATAGATGTATATTTTTTGATTATATTGTTGTTTTGCCTACCTTTGCGAGAATCGAGGTCTACACCTAGTTTCGTTATAATTGTAGGGAAAATGGCACGTTTTGGACCGAAATGGAGCTAAGGAAGTTAAAGAGTCATTGGAGCTACATTCTGGAGCTTTGAGAAGATCTCAGAAAGCATGGAAATGATTTAGAGGATTGATTTTGGACTAGATTCGAGATGATTTACATTCAGCTGAGATTCACCTCGGTCAGCTACAGTACCACCTCGACCGAGGTGATCTTGAGGTGTGTCTGGACCGAGGCAAACACCTCACCGCCGACAAGATCTTTATTTTTGGCTGAGATCTTCTATTTTTGGAAAGAGAATATCACATATTTTTGGCTGGATTTCTGGAAAGAAGATATTATATTTGTCTGATATATTTTGAGAGATATAGATATATTTTCTAGGAAATTATCTTTTTTAAGATATTTTATCTTTGGAAGATAATTCTCCTATATATATATGGGCTGATTTTCTACAATTCAACCATCTGCGGATCACCCATTATCTTTGGATAAAGGATTTTCTAGAGGATTTTCTGAAGAGTTTGAAGGAAAGAGTTGAAGGAAGTTTTGAAGTTTGAAGTTCAAGGAAGGAAGGAATCAAGTTGAAGTTGGCCTTGAAGGAGTTTGTGAGATCTTCTTAGATTGCTTTTGGTTTTATTATCTTTTCTTATTTGTGAATTGAGGAATGCTGATTTGTTGTTTGATTCATTTAGTTATTGAGACCTTTGTAGGTTTTCTTGTTTGAATATTGATTTCTTTCTTATACATTTGATTATTGTTATCATGATGATTGTTGGCTAAGTTCTTTTTGCGATTCTAGGGTGATTGGATGAAAGTTGTGGGGAAGACGATGATAGAATGATCTTAATCCCAGCAGGACCTTGAAAGCTCAAGTCTTTACCTTAACCGTAGAACACCTCGGTCAGTCATTGAACATCTCGGCCGGGATGCAATATAACTGAACGAGGTGAACCTTTCCTGAACCTTATCAGAAGTTAAGAGTTTCTGTTTGTCAAATCCTATCCTTGTTATACCTTTCCTGGTTCAACGCAAGCCTAGGATGACACTTATCCGGTGATTCCTTTGTTTGTTTACCCAAGATAATGAGTGTAGGTATTAAAGGTTTATCCTTTATGGGGGTTTGAGTGTGCCTTCATCCGATCTTTTTGAGTTAACCTAAGACTTACTCGGTAAAGGTTGATTCTATTCCCTTGGGTGGTTTGTTGGTTTGAGTATTGTTCGCCACTTAGCGTGCGTGCAAATAAGCTTTAAATTTATAAAACTAGAATCAAGCAAGCGAACCCGCAGTGTACGGATCGGCGTAGATTAGCAAGTATTCCAGAGTATCGAACAGGGATTTGGGGGGAACAAATTCAATTATAGATTATCAAGCAAATAAATGTAAGAAGCTTTTCGAATATTGGGAAAACAACAATCCTAAAGATCCAGGAATCCAGCTGTGGCAATCGATTCAAGATATACTAATGATATAAGGACAGAGTTAAGATATGCAAAGGTATGCTAATGTAAGGTAATCGTACGGTGAAGTTCCAAAAACCTTATATGACTCACCTACAAGACACTCTCTATAAAGGTTGTTGAGGCTTCAATATAGAAAGGTTCTAAAGATGAGAATTAACGTCAAATACCCAAACTTGTAATCCAAGGATCAAGACTAACTAAATCGATTAAGGTTGTGACACTCACAATCGAGGTAGAGGTTGTTGAGGCTTCACTACCACCTAGAAAAGGCAAGCCTAAACTAAGTTAAAGCAAATCTTTAACTTTGGATTAAAGTAAAAGCAAGTTCGTAACTTAACACAAAATTACGGCTAGTTCTTGAGTTCCACGGCCGTGGAAGCTCAAGAACAGACCGTGGATTAGGGTTCGTCGGCGATTCTCTCTAACTCTCAGGGTCCAATCTGTTTACGAACGATCTATCATCATCTAAGCCACAACTATCAACCCTTCACCTTAGAATTGTTAAGGGTTTTTAGCCAATAATAGTCATATTGATATCAAATTCAAGAATTAAAAGATTGAAAGATGAAAACTTTCGAAAATCTTCAATAAACTTCAAACCAATCTCAAAGTTAGAATCAAGAACAATTATTGTCACTAGATTTGGAATATAACAAACAACCACAATCTTAGATAAGAAGGAAGAACGGGATGTCAATCCGTCTTCTAAATCAAATCTAAGCAAGAAGCGGAATCTCCTTGCGAACAATCTTCCGAATCTTCGATCTTCCGTCAATCCGGAAATCGCCAATAACAATGCGCCAAAAATCTCTCCAACAAATTTCCGCCAAATGCGAAATTAGGGCAATTCCAAGCGCAAGTGTATGTGTAAAACGAGGTCTAAGCGGAGGTGACGGAATCTCTCTTCGTCCGTCATTTTATAGTGTAAGATAAAATATCGGCCCGGCCCAATTGCGTAGGAGATCGTGGCTTAAAGTATGGCGAAAAAGATTGCCAAGATCACGGTCGTGGAAGGGTTCCACGGCCGTAATTTAGAGCGTGGAAATCAACACGGTTTGAACCATCTTCTCCACGGCCGTAGAAGTTGCTGGAATGAATCACGCTTCCCTAGCCATGGTTCCACGGCCGTGGACTTGAACGTGGAAAGTGGTACGGCCGTATTTTAGAGCGTGGTTTAGGGCAAGAACGTGATTCTTCTCTAGCCTCGTGCATTCCTCAAGTTGGCACTCCCTTAGCTCCTAGGAATGTCTTCAATCCATGGACATTGCTCAACAACTCCATCCTTGCTCGATTCCGTTCGGAAATAGCTCTCAATCACCTATAATCAACATAAAGCTTGTGTAGATCTCTATATCGACATTATAGACAAACTAGCTCACAAATGCATCAATGCTCAATCAATGACTATCAATATGAATCAAATACACATAGAAAACGTGCCTAAAATATCACAATATTTCATGCTAACAAGTATATAGTTCCTTTCCTTAGTACCTTGAGACTTACCCGGTAAAAGGAGCTTTGGTTTGGGATAGTGAGTGGTGAGATTTACCCGGTGATCTATTCCAACCTTAGAAACACCTTTCCTTTGCAAACCTCGGCTTTGTCCAAGTTATCTTTTGAGATCTTGAGTCGGAACCACAACTGGATGCTTTAATCCCTAGAATCCACATTCCCTTTATCTGACTTTTATATCATCTTTGATTGCTTTAATTTGTTGTTACTAGTTATTTGACAACCTGATTACCGTACTTTGTTTCACCGTAGTCCCTATGTTCGATCCCTGAAATTCTTGCTTTTATTACAATTGATCCGTACACTGCGGGGTTGCATATTGTTCAAGCATACTTCTTGGGTTATAAATATTAAAGCTTGCACACACCTTTTGGAGCGAACAGGCAGCCGGGGTTCCGTACATCTTAGGTCGAGTTTGGGTTTTTGAGTCCATGTATTATCGTTGTATATTATATTGTGTATTCTTGGCGTTGTTGTATAGACGGCTGATGTCTTTCCTTTCTTGTTATATTCGGCAATCATGCCATTTCATTAAACTTATTTTCGGTTTTGGCCTTTATTTGTGCCTTGTTTGAAAGGTCCGGTGAAGTTGTTGTCAGGCTAAGGGTCGGGACCCATTGTGAGGTCTCGCCCGTAGCATTCCGATATCCCACGGATTCGGGGTGTTACATTTGGCTAGATTTTGGTGGTTATGTTGATAAGGATAGATTTTTTACTATAATATATATTTATTAATTGATTAAAATCTTGGAGAATCTCCAACAAAAAAAAGTTACGTACAATATTTGAATAACAAGTCGTTAGTGTAGTAAAAAACGATTTTCTTGCTTAAAAAATAAAAATTTGGTTAGATTTGGGTAGATTTTGGCGGTTATATTGATAACAATAGATTTTTGGTTGTAATCTATAATTGATTAATTGATTAAAATCTTATAGAATCTCCAAAAAAAAAGTTACGTACAATCTTTGAATAACTTTTTTTTTATGATTGTTAGTTTAGTAAAAAAAAATTTATGGCTTAAAAAATAAAGATTTATTGGTCAAAAAATTGTGGGAGCTCCATTTGATTACTGCTAATATAGTGTGTCACGTCATCAGATCATGTACTCTCTTTTAGTATGTATAATAGATTCAACTAATTGAAAAAATGACCCCTATTTTTTATTTTTTGCAAACTAACCACGGTAAAGGTTTTAAACCTAATTATTTTCTCTTTTTCCGCGAACAACTCATCTATTTGCTTCTAATAGTTGGAGCCGAGTGCGCCTTGTGCGCATCGGGATTTTTTTTCCGGTGCATATATGCGGATTATAAATGGTGCTTATCATCACAAGATAAAGAAATGCATGGAGTAATAGTGTTTAAATTACTTGTGGAAGATTAATTTAAATTACACGAGTGAGGAAAAACAGTAAATGAACATAAACTGAGCTTAAAACATGCTAGTATACTAATATACTAGTACTAATATATACAACATTAATTGTTTACATCGGAAGCTTTTGTAGTACCAAAAAAGCCTTTCCATTTTACATGTAAAATATAGACTTTGAGTTTTTGGCATCATATGCTCAAGTGCTGGAAGAAAATACATATGCTCTTACTGTACAAATGTGTATATGGATGTTAGTCCGGTTCATAGTGGTGATAAATGTTAGGGTTAGAGAACCCACACTAATGGTGGGAATAAACCACATGATTGTATTCATAATAAGATTGCCCTTATATAGGAATTGCGAGAGAATCCTAAATGTAATCAATCTAAACTAACCTAATATAACTAGGATATTAAAGATATTATCTAATATCTTTAATATCCTAACATTCCCGCGCAATCGAAGCGTGATAAAACGTTGAATATTGAAACATAACATAATTACAAAATGTGGGTCACAAAATGAAATTATAATAAAATAAAGGGGTAAGACCTGCGGTGGCGGCTGCGGACTGGTTGACAACGAGGGCGAAGGCAGGGCATGCTTCTCCGTTGGCGGCAAAGGCGTCTCTCCCTTGCAGCGACACACGTGGCGACAGAGGCAGTTCCCGGTGGTACTTCCTGGAGGCAGCAATCGGCAGATGAGGGTTTCTTTCCAGGCAAGAGAGGTTTGCGGAAGAGGGAGGCTGCCGGTGCTCGAGGTTGGGTAGGCGGTTTCCGGCAGTGATCCGAGAAGAAGAAGGATGGAGGGAGGATGGAAGGGAAAGGGGACCTTGTCCACGAGCTCCGACCACAGGCGGCGGTCAGTTGGAGAGGCTCTGACGGAGGGAGTTGTAGAGCCAGGAGATGAAGGCCCGTAAGGAGGAGTGCCACTGCTACCTGCGGACTGATAACAACGAGGCTGCTAGAGGTCCGGTTGGCGTGGCTGCAGATGAGGGACGGGTAGGGCTAGCTCGGGGCAGCCTGGAGGTCGAGTGTGCCGTTAGGCATACGACTCTCATATCATGATAAATGTTAGGGTTTGAGAACCCACACAAACGGTGGGAATAAACCACGATTGTATTCATAATAAAATTGCCCTTATACATGGATTACAAGAGAATCCTAAATGGAATCAAATCTAAACTAACTTAATATAATTAGGATTTTATACGATATTATCTCTAATATCTTTAATATCCTAACAGTGGTCAATGATGCCTTAATTGATTTTAACCCATTCGTGCAATCCTCAATGCCAATCTTTTCCTGCGCAGGAATAGAAAATTTTAAACTTTGAAGATGGTTGATGTTCTAAGTAGGACCAATATTGGCCAAGTTGTTAGATTTCATTGATGGAATCCATATTCATCATTAAAGTGACATTCAAATGATAGAGAAGCAAAAGGAGCGCACTTCAGTTCATCATAAAATTGATGTAACGTCCCAAATTTTAGGCGCGTTTTCGATATTTTTTTTTTTTTTATTTTTATCAATATTTTAATAACTTATAAATTTTCACGGGTATTTTTAAGTTGTAAATTAATTTTTTTATAAGTTTATATATTTTCCATTTGTATATATTCCGTAATTTATTTTACAGAAAGTTCGGAAGTTTTTCGATTCAAAAATCCCGTTTTGAACTATTTTGATCTAGTTATTCTATTACAATTATTTTTCCTTTTTTTTTCCTCCCTCTCCCTTTCCTGAGGATGGCGTCGTCTTGTTGCCAATGCCGCCTAGCTAGCCTGAGGAGCTTCCAACCACAGCTCCCTATGCTAGCAACCTAGTCACCTATCCCTGTAACCCCTACCCGGCCCCTCGTTGCACTCAGGTCCCATACATCCTTCTCTGTGATCCCTCCCTCACCTCATACCTCACCCCTGTGTCTCCCTCTCTCACGCAGCAACCCCAATATTTCCATCTCCCTTGCGGAACCACACCAGCAGGAACACCCACGCCGGACAAGCCTCCCTCAATAGCTCCGGCCCCGTCTGAGTCTCTGTAGTCTCCTTATCCTGGGTCGACCCTGGAACTCGTTCGAGCCGCTAGAAAGAGCACCACTGTCGGCGACAGTGGTGCTCTTTCTAACGGCTCGAATTGTTTTTTTCGTTGAATTTTACGTCTTTGAGGAAATACCGGATTAACATTCATTTTAATAGAAATTTCTTTTGAAGTATCTAAGGCCTTTGCAAAACCAATTTCTCTATAACTTTCAAACTTAGAAATCAAATTCTTAATCTTTTCAATTGCAACTTTAATAAACATATCTTTAGCTTGTAAACTTTGACTAACCAAATTAATTTCGCACAATATTTCATACCAAATAACAATGGAAACTATAAATTCAAAATCTCCAAGTTCATTTTGTGCCAATGACTTAGCTTCACTTCTTATTTTTGAATCATTATCACTATCCGCTACTTGAAGCAAAGCTTCTCTTATTTCCAACATTTGAAACCTTATTTCTCTAACACTATCAACCCGACTCTTCCAACGAGTTGATGACAACGATTTAACCGTAAATTGATTCACATTATCTTTAAAAATCTTCCATCTTTTAGAAGAGTTAGCAAATAATGTATAAATGCGTTGAATTATTCCAAAAAAATCTCTAGCTTTTCCACAAGTATTGGCCATATCACATAATAACAAATTAAGACTATGAGATGCACAAGATGTATGAAAAGCACTAGGATTTAAGTCTAAAAGTTTTCTTTGAACTCCTTGATTTTTTCCTTTCATATTTGACCCATTATCATAACTTTGTCCCCTAATGTCATCTATATCAAGAGCAAGACACTTCAATTCATTTTGTAAAACATCAAACAATCCTTGACCAGTTGTATCATTCACTTCCAAAAATCCTAAAAATGATTCTTCAACTCTTATATCATTTGAAGAAATATCCACATATCTTAATATCAAAGACATTTGTTCTTGATGACTTATGTCAGGAGTACAATCAAGAATCACGGAAAAATATTTTGCTTGTTTTACTCTCTTAATGATTTCAGATTTCAATGTAGAAGCAAATAGGAGTATTAGCTCGTTTTGAATTCTATGACCAAGATAATAAAAATGAATCTCATTGCTAGAAATACGTTGAACATGCTCTTGCATAACTGGGTCGAACTCTACTAACATTTCTACCAATCCTAAAAAGTTTCCGTTATCATTTTTATACAATGTTTCACTACTACCACGAAATGCTAAATTATGTTTTGCAAGAAATTTCACCATTGCAATGATTCTGACCAAGACTTTCCTCCAATGTTCTTTTTTCTTTTCAAGATGTTTTTGTGTCACTTTATCAATAGTCTTGTTACTTTTGAGTCTTAGACGCAACTCATACCATGTAGTCATATTTTTAACGTGTTCTGCACTTGTTTCATGTTCTTTAAGTCTAATGCCAAGATGAGCCCAATCATCAAAACCCTCACTTACTAATTGACCTCTTATACACCCTTGTTTAAAAACTTTACAACAAAAACAAAAAACTTTGTCAACCTCCATGGAATAAACAAGCCAATCTCTATCACACTTCTCTCCATTTGTTAATACCCTAGTATAAAATAAAGCAGAAAATCGTCTAGAATACTTATTTTTAGGACTTTTTTTAATTGATAAATCTATCTTAGGACCCTCTTTTACCAAAATATCAATCATTTTTTTATCAAGAGAATCCCAAGATCTTGGATCATATATATTCAATAACTCACGACAATCTAAATCAACATCATCACTACTTTAATTATCGTTATCATTATCGTAACAACTAATATCATCATCACTTTCTTGACTATCAAGGGGAATATTTGTGTTCACATCAACATTAGTGCCATCAACAAAATGATCATCACAATCAACATTAATAACGTTAGTAGCATCAACATTAACATCACTTTTTTCAATAGGAGCATTACAATCCTCAACATTAACATTATTTTCAATATCATCAACAATATTATTTTCCAAAGAAGCTTGTGGTTCTTTTATAACAAATTTATCAAGAGCACCTCTTTGAGACCTAGTTAACTCTTCAATTCGTTTTTTCTTTTTACGTTTTTCATAACCGGATTCAAATTTTCTACCTTTAGAAGACATTGTTAATGAAAACAAACAAACAATATAAAGACAAATTTAATTAAATGTTAAAGAAACTCAACAACCTGATATCCTCCATAAATAAATTGAGGCCCCTTTTTTCCTGAACAAGTGGATAATAATTGAAGTCGTTGGCAACTTTCACCGGTAGCAAGCCTGTTGCAGTCTACAAAGCAATTGGGCAATAAGTAAGCATTTAATAACTAACCTTAAATGCTCAAAATGAAGAAAAGAGCAATTTGACATGAAGTCAAGAACTCACCTTGTCCTTATTCCTTAATTAAATACCCACAATTTTCAAAATGGCTTGAACGGAATGTCAAGAAATTATTGAGGACAGAGTTGTAGAGGAAGAATGCTAAAATGGAGAAAAAAATGAACCAAGAAGAGTATGTAGAAAAACAGAAGACACAATTGATGCTTGAACTTGAGAGAATGAGAGGATGGAGAAACTGGGATGAGAAATTGAGGAACATATATAAACAGATGAACGCCTCAGTTGAACGGAACATGTAACGGGAAGATTTAGAGAGCTTAAAAATTAAAATTAAAATTATTTGTACTTTTGTATCTGAAACAATCAATCGATTTTCACAAAAATAGAAAGAAGATGAAGTGACAAAGGGAATAAGATGAAGATTGAAGAGAGAAAAAGAAGCCAGAGAAAACGTGTAGGAGTTGAGATTTATTAATGAATCAAACACTATTTGTTTACTTTAGAAATTTTATATATTTTTTTTCCTACCTAATGATTAGATTTTTGGCTATAAATTGTAAAAAAAATTAAAAAAGAAGAAGCTAAAAGTGGTCTAGAGTGTGCGATTCATCAGACACTTTTTTTTTGCTTTAGGATTTTGTTTTCTTTTTTACCTATTGAGTGGACTTTTGGGCTTTTAAATTATAACTTGTATAAGGGATTAAGGGTACTAAAAATAAAAAAACCTGAGGCCCCTTATTTTTATGAGGCCCTGAGCATGGGCTCACCTCGCACATGCTCAGGGCCGGGCCTGATTGTCGCCAAAAAACAAGGGATAATTGTTAAACCTTGGCCGCCAAACGCCGCCGGAGACGAGGTGCTGCCGCCCTTCTGGGAAGCCCTCCTCCTCCGCCACTTCTCTCCCCTACCTTGCCTTGAGCTACCGGAGTCGCCAGCATAGGGTTTCCGCAACCTTTGCCCTCCCCGTTTCTTCTCTACAGCCGCTAGATGTGAGCAGCAACCGCCGGTCCCCTGCGCCAACCCTCTCCATCTCGAGCACATGTAGCGCCACCAGGGAGAAGCGACCTCGAGTCATTGTCGGAGGCCGCAACCGCCACCATGCCGGAGCGTCTCTCCTCTGCCCCTGCCGCCACCTGCGTCAATTCCTCCTTCCCCATCTGTTGATGTCGATTAAGGGAGAAATCCTTTAAGGCATTTCTAAAGTTGGCCCATAATTTATGATTTATTACAGAATGTACCCAGTTTTGTATATTTACATATTTGACCCACATTTCGGATATTAACTATTATACCCCTGCTGGACTTAATTACAAATTTGGCCCAAGGTTTAATTTTCTAAAAATGGCCCAAGTTTCTAGAGTTGTGTATTGTGCCCGGAAAATGTAGTTATTTAAACTTGGGTTTTACTTCAAGTTATATTCTTATTTATAAATTCCATGTATAGTGTGCCCCTTTGTTGGATTTATTTCGGATTTATGACCGAAGATTTAATTGCGGATTATGACCAAGTTTCTAAAATCGTATAAATTACCCGGAAAGTTTTTTTTTTTAAGATTTTAAACTCGGATTTGATATACGGGGGTTATTCTTATAGTTTATATATACTATGTAGTATGTCCAAATTTAGTTTTATACTAAATTTGTTAAGTTTGGTGCTAGGTTCGGAAGCGCCCCGTTCAAGGCCAACAAATCCATATCGACATCCATGGATCGTCTTCCGTCTTTTGACGTCACGTGAGTAACTTCTCCCCCGAGCTTACGATCTTACCTCGTTCTAGTTATGTTTAGTAGTATCATGCTAGGTTGAATCTAGCATAACTTAGAGTGAATACCAAGTAGTGGTTTGAACCTTAGCTGAGTTTTGAGGATTGTCGATTATTGTAAGACGTTGAGTGTTTGGTTGATCTTGTGAGGCTGCGAGGTTTGAGAATTGGAGTATATGGTTTTTAAGTTGATGGGCTAGGATATGCATATCCTAACATGGTGTTGTTACCGTTTCGTTTGTTTGGACTATGCATGTTTATCCTAGTATGTACTATGGGGTATGATCCTGCGAGATCATAGGGTCTAGAAGTCTATAGGCTTCTAGCTTGTGTTGAGTAGGATGTGAGCATGAGAGATTCTAGGATGCGGTCCTAGAATGTGAGTCAAATGATCTCGCGTAGATCATTTGTGTAGAAGTCTTAAACTTCTTGAATTGAGCGAGTTGTTGATATAGCTATCTTCTTGTGAGCAGGTTGTGGACTCCTTCCCAAGGGAAGCGAGAGTGTTGTGAGTTGAGTGTGGCGATAAGGTAAGTCTCCAAACTTACTTAGCTCGTATTCGTTGTATTAGTATTGATGTGTGTTTGGTGGTTTGTGTTTATTCTTTATTGTTTATAACAATTAAACAAGAAATAGGACCACCGACCTTTATATTATTTGGCCCAAGTGTATGATAACGGGCGGTGACATCATTGCCTAGCTCTTGCGTAGAGTTAGGACGATCTTGGCAACTAGCCCGTGTGGTTAGACAGTCGGATGCATCCGTACCGTTCGATGCGGTAAGTAGGGACCGATGCGAGTTTCGGGAGATTCTCGTGTCACAAAAGAAGTTGAATTAGAACGGGATATGACTTAATAATAAAAAGATAATAAACCGGACTTGTGTGGTTTGGTGTATATTGTGTGTTGTGTTGATTTACTTGTGTTTGTGCCTTTCACCTTGATTCTAATGCTTCGATTATTAGCTAACGGTTTTATACCGATTGTTGTAGATTGCCTTGCAGGTTAGGAATGCTGCCGAGAGATCCGGAAGAGTGGGCAGCCGGGGTTCCGTACATTTTAGGATTGGGTTTTGGGTGGAGTCGAGCATGAGTATTGTATTTATTGTATATTGTACGTCGCGTGTTGGCGTTTAGTCTTGGAGTTGTATTTTCGGCTAAAGTCCTTTGTTGTCTTTCTTTCGGATTTTCTTTTCATTGCATAAAAATGTATTTCATTTTGACCATTATTTGTGTCTTGTTGAAAGATCAGATGAAATTGTTGTCAGGCTGAGGGTCGGGACCCATTGTGAGGTCCCAACCCGTAGCATCCCGAGTCCCGCGAATTCGGGGTGTTACAATTAAAGCAATGATAGATTGTTCTACTTGTTTATTTAAACCATATAGGTGGCCGTTCTTGTAAAGTATGATGTATCCACACTGGCACTATTTTTTTTAAAGGTTTATAAGTAACTTGACTTTCCCGCTCTACATCCGAGACGAGTATAAGTCGTGGCCCGTTGCTGAAACTATTGATTGTCAGCTGATGTGTTCTTAGTTAATCTTAACTTTTTTTTTCATGACAGAAAGAAGGGATTTGACAAAACTCACTGCATTTAGGACTATATTTTCCTAAGAACGATTATCAAATAGTATGAATTATTGCTCTCAGTTTATCTCCAAACTAGAGAAAACATACTTGTTGCAGCTCGAGAAGTTGCCTCTCTATTTCTCTCATAACATCATGACGCTCTTGGATTTTTGACACGGTATCCATTATCTGCAACCAAAATAACGTGATCAGAGATTATATAACACTTACTCCACTTGAAGTCACTTCAGTTAGTGGAAAACCAATTGAAGGAAAGTGTGATCAAGGATGTCACGGTATCTGAAGGTCAAAAACAATATCTTGTTCCAGGGAGAATAAGTGTTATTGATTTCAGGTCACTATATTTATCAACAATGATTATGTGAGAAAATGAATTTGCCGAAATAAGATTATTCTTCCACCAAGAGGAATCCGTGTTGCGTATTAGAAGAAATATTCAAATGGGTGAATCCATGTTTTGAATTTGAAGAAATACTCAAATGGGTATGTTTATGACATTTCTTTTGTCAAAAGTTATAAACATGGTTATTAACTTGAAGAAAAACACAAGCATTATTCTTGTGAACACAAATTAGACAATGTAGAGACCAATGAACGAAAAGAAATTCCAAAATTAGTCCCTTAAATTGAAATAATTAGTCCCATCAATGGATATGCCACCAACAATCAATGAAATCGATTGTCAACAGAGAAAGTTTACATTCAACTTTGAAATGTGCAGATTTAACTTACTTCGCCACATTCATAGTTCACCTGGCGCTACAATTATTTGAGTCGGAACATAAAATCTTTCAACGGACAAAGGACAGACCTTCTTCAAAGGCAAGCTGTTTCCAAACATTCAACTTTAATGCACGAGTATCTGCCCGAAATATTTTTATTAACGATTGGCATTTAGCAACGGAAGTAAGAAAACTAAGAACTACAGGATACTACAAACGCATCTGTAAATATCATTACAACTTCTGAAACTTGAAACTTGTCCACATCTCTAACAAGTAGGAAAGCAAATGGGCTTTCTCTCATCAAAGGAATTTGTCGTCCAATTACTCTCTTATCATTTTACTGTCATACCACCTTCTTAATTTACCCTTTTACCTTGTCCTATCTGTTTATTTTTATGATTATAATTAAATCACTAAACCAGGTGCTAATGCTAAATGTCTAAACGGATAGAGAATTACCACCATATTATCCCAAGAGAAAACAAGCCCAAAACCTTCATAAGGTTTCATAGCATAGCAAATCCGTTGTAGAAAACCCTCTTGCAATTGCTCATTCAGATAATCCTGTCCAATAAAAAACCAAACACGTAATCAGATGTAGTATTGCCACCACGAGAAAACCCTCTTGCAATTGCTCCTCCCTCTCTTCTTCTTCCTTGCTTTCATATCCCTCTTCTTCTTCTCTTCTCCATTTTCATGGAGGAAGCTATGATGAAAGACTAATGAGTAGTCTACTTTGCATACATGTGTCCTTAGGCTTTTTTAGGTCTTGGAGAAGAGTTAATATCGGTTGGAAGAAGCTTGGAGTGGACTCATTAAGGTCAGGAAGCCGTTGGAGCCTTGATCGCGGGGACGGTGGACACAATCGAAGAATGACGAAATCGCTTTTTGGAGTTTGATCCCGAGGTGGATGACTAGTGCCGTGGGGGCGGCGCCAGGATTTTCCAAGAGCCGCGAGGGTGGTATACAGTTCCGCAGGGACGGTGAGCTTCAGCACGCAGTCGTGTTTGCTTTCTTCAACAATATGCTCTTCTTCTCCCTTCTTCCTCTTCTTCTTATTTCCTTCCTTCGTTGTGAGGTTGATCAATGTTAGTATCATGCCTAGGATGGACCTAGGATAGTTGTGAATTCCACTTAGTGGTTGTGAACCTAGGAGTCCTTAGAGCTTGGAAGTGGTCTTGTGAACTCGAGTATGATGATCATGTGTTTCTCCTAGACTAGTTGTGTACTATCATGGCTGTTGAGTTTGATCTTGTGAAGAGTGGGCTGTTATGATACCCTTACATAGGCTCGGTGAGATTATTGTATCGTGGAGTCTTAGGATGCGATCCTAGCTTGAGATTTAGGATGATCTTGTAAATATCATTAGAGTGAGAAGTCTAAAGACTTCTAGAGCATGAGAAGTTATTGATTATGTACCTTGTTGTGAGCAGGTTGTGAGCATCTTCCTATGGGAAGCAAGAGCGGTTGTGTGATTTAGTTTTGGGACGAGGTAAGTCTCCGGATTTACTTAGCTAGTTTCCTTGTATTAGCATTGATGTGTGAATGGTTGTGTGTATTTAGTTATGATTATAACAATGAAACCGGAACTAGGACGACCCTTATATATAGATATTTGGCCCAAGTGTATGATAACAGGCGGTGACAACACTCCCTAGCTCTTGTGAGAGATAGGAGGTTCTCTACGACTAGCCCAAACAGGTAAACGGTCGGATGCATCAATACCATTCTTTGCTGGTAAGTAGGGACAGAGGCGAGTCTCGGGGATTCTCGTGTCACAAACCTAAGTTTAATTAGTAATGGAATGACGTAATTGAAAAGATAATAAACCGGCTTGTGTGTGTCAGAACATGATGTTTGTTTATATTGAGTTATGTGTGTATGTGCCATTACCATGATTCTAACATTTTAGAATGTTAGCTAACGGTTTTATACCGATGTTGTAGTTGCCCTGCAGGATAGGAATGCGGCCGAGCAATCTGGAAGAGTGGACAGCCAGGGTTCCGTACATTTTTAGGATGGGTTTGGTTTGAGTCTTGTGTATTATATATTGTGTATATTACGTTTTGGTCTTTGGAGTTGAGAACTCGGCTGTAGTGTTTTGTTTGTTTGTTTGTTTCGGGAATCATAACATTGCATTAAATGTATTTCGGTTTTGCCTTTACTGGTGTCTTGTTTTAAGATCCGGTGAAATTGTTGTCAGGCTAAGGGTCGGGACCCACTGTGAGGTCTCCGTCCATAGCATCCCGAGTCCCGTGATTTTGGGTCTTACAATTTTCATACAGACCAACAGGTGAAGGAAATGAACAATTTACTTATTCTTACCAAGTATGATTAAAAAAAGCAATGAGGTAACTATTGACAGCATCTACCTTGTTTAGGGGTAGAAGGTTTAGATATTTGAAGTCCTAAAGAAGCAAGGTTGTAGTTGGCACTTCTTCCATCAATAATAGGAGTAGGATCCACATAAGTTCTCATGGTGGCAGATGGCCCCCAAAAAGCGACCTTAATATTAGAGGAAGAAGAGAATGAAAGAACAAAACTAAAAGTAGGAATCGACATCAACAAAGTAATAACATATACAAAAATAGATTCAAGAAACAATCACAAGGTACATTTACACAAATCACAAGTTAAGGAAGGAGAGAGATGGTACCGTCAATTCATCGAGCACCTGTTGAGCATAAAAAAACTACAGAAGAAAAAAAATTCTCCTCCCCAATAGTAGCTTCCTTAAATCATAGAAAGTAGGGGAGGAGAATTAATATATAAAAGGGAAGGGATTGCAAATCGTAGGAGGCTTTTGCATCTCTGAAATCGCAAATTCTTGAAAACCTAATAAAACCAACGAGAGAAAGATGAATTGCAATAAGGCCGCAAAACGATAAAACCAAGGATGTTAAATTTTAGGAAGTGGAGAACGCTTACCATTGTCTAGCAAAGCTCGTAGATGTAGCGGAGTGAAGGAAGACAAGCATTGAACGATGTGAGGAGTCGTCTATTCTTGCCAAGGAGATGCTTTTGACTGAAGCGTGTTGATCGAATCTAGGGTTCGGGAAGAATAGAAGAGACCACATAAGGAACTCAGCGGGTAGATTGAATTAGAGAGAGGAAGAAGAAGAAATCGAGGGTGAACAAGCAGAAATAGTGGCTTCTTGGAGTCGACCTCCTCTTCCGATGAAAGTGAAAGAGAAGACGGAAAGCGGAACGAAGATGAATCGACACGTAACATTTCTCAAAGATGAGTCATAACCTAAGGGTAAAAATGGAAATCAACTGTAGATAATAAGAACTCTCAATTTAATTGTTGTAAGGATTTCATGTTTACGATTGAAATCAACAAATCATAATAAGGTTTGATTTCTAAATTCAATCTTATGTAGGTATATTATCTTCTTCTTAATTTTATTTATTCGATTGAATATGTTAAAATTTTTATGTTATCTCTCGTTTCTAGCATTCCAAGATGTTTGTTCGTTTTCTCCACCTCCTTTCTTTTGATTATATGTTATTCTCCATTGTTGACAATATATTGTACTATTAACATAATATGAACTATAAAACCAATAAATCTAGGTATTTTCAACAACATATTAAACAATAAAAATGTTTTATTTTTGTTGACACCAAAATAATGTTTTTCTACTATCAATAACACATCAAAACACAATTATGTGTTTTTATACTATCAATAACACATTAAAAAACTTAAAATGGTTTATTTGTGTTGTCAACAATACATTAAACACAAAAATAGAGTTTTTTCTACTGTTGTCAATACATTAAACAACAAGAACTGCTTTACTTTTATTGTCAACATCATATTAAACACCAAAATAGAGTATTTATATTTTCATCTATTACATGTTTTTCTATTCTCAAAAACACATTAAACAACACAATTTAATTCATCTGTGTTGTCAACAACACATTAAGTACCAAAGTTAAGTTATCTTCTCACAATAAAATGTATTTTGTTGTGAACAATATTTTAAGCACTCCAAACATTTAATTAATGTGTTTTTGTGTTGTCAACAAGACCCAAAATATTTTTATATAATTTGTAGTGTTTTATTCACTATATTAAAGTTCCTTTTTTGATGCCAATAACTCCAAGTAGATTATTTTTGTCTTTCGCGTTCACAATTTTGGAGTTAGAGAACACTATAAGAAGACTTTGCTCAAGTTCATTAGCAACCTAATTAGTTTTTTTTGTTCTTATAAAATTTAATTATATGTATACTTTGGTTCTTTTGTAATGTAAACATTTATCAAATTCACTTTATGAGTATTATTTGGTATTAAATTTGAAGTTTAAAGTGCTATCAACAATCCTCTAAACAACTTATTAAATTTAGAGTTTTAAAGTGTTGTCAACAACAACTTAAACATTATAAAATTAAAGTTCAAAGTGCTATCAACAACCTCCTTAAAACTATTTTAAAAAAAGAAAATTTTAAGTATATGGCAATGACATTATAATTTTTTAATAACGTTGCATTTTAATGTGTTATGTATTATTATGTTTCATTACTTTGATTCACGTTTTATCAAAAATATGTATTGTCAATAACACAATAAATATAAAATTTTTGAAAATTTCAAGTTTTTATTAAAACACTCTAACTAATTTAATAAATAAAGGTTTACAGTACTATCAGTAACACCCTAAACACTATATATTGAAGTTTAAAGTATTGCCAACAACACCTTGAGATAAAAAAAAGATTGTTTAAAGTAATGACAACAATATTCTAAACACTTTGATGATTATCAATATTTAAAGTGTTGTCAACATCCCCTTAAAGACTATAAAATTGAATGTTTTAAGTACTATCTAAAAAACACAATTATATTTAACGTTTCATGTGATGTCAACAACTGATGCGGGTTTGGGACCACAATGACCGGACTAGGTTAGAAGTGATTCGATACCTTCAAAAAAAGTAAATCTCGGCCAACGAATCTGGACAGGGGCAAGATGAGTGATTAGCGGGATTTACGAAAATAAAATGAGAAAGAACGATATTGACGGTGATGGAGGGCGAGATAGACAAGAAGATAAAATGGATGAATGGATGATAATATACGTCAAGAAAAATCAATATATACTAACTAGAACCTTGATCGATTGTATCAAAACCCAAGCAACGAATTACCTTGAACATTCCTTCTTCAACCTTACACAAGTCTACAAATCGAGACAAGCATTAGGAGGGACGAGAACCGACTAGGATCACCAATCTCTAAAGAGATTAACACATACAAGAACAACCTAGCAAGGACTCACAACGATTCAATCAAAGACTCATTTTTTGATTGAATTGGAATGAATAAAACGATACCCTCATAAACGAAGTTTCGAGTTTTCTCAAAGTTTTTGGCTGAAAATAATCTACCTAGAAAACGTGTATGGAGGTCTTTTTATAGCCTTAAAATCCTCCAACTAAAAGAATAAAAATAATCCGAAAAATATACAATAAAAACTACCTTTAGGAAGTCTAAAGCTTAAAGGTAATAAAATGTCTCATAAAATAACTTAGAAGCTCCAACAGCTTAAATCCTTGTTTTTACTCACGTGTGCATGGCATGCATGACATCTCCTCTATGGTCTACATTGTTGGAATAGTCATCAACGTCACTAAGGAAGACTTAGACATAAAAAGATCAACAATGGTCTCCTTAGGAGCTAAGGACACCAACAAGCTAGAAACATCTTCTTGAATGACTATTAATTTCGATCTAGTGATTGATCCTTTCATGGTAGGACTTGTAGGGTTTTTGGTAATAGTTTGGACTCCTTCTCCTTGATTTCCCTTTCCCCTGATCTAGTAGTTGGTCCTTGTGCAGTAGAGGTTGTTGGTGATGGTCCCTCATCAGCCTCCCCAGCCTCCCCTTCTTGGAAAAGATTTGTCCTCAAATCATCACCATGCTCATCACTTGACACAAAGGGACTTAGGTCTCCTACATTGAATGTAGGGCTCACTCCATATTCATTCAGAAGCTCTAAGACATAAGCATTGTTGCCAACCTTACGTAGCACCTTGAATAGTCCATCTCCTCTTGGTGATAGCTCGGATTTTTGCTTTTTTGGAAACCTTTATTTTCTTAGGTGCAACCGAACGAGATCCAACTTCAAATGGTTTTGTATCATCCAGGAAAGGTGAATGTGGTCACCAACACCCTTAGCATGTGGATGCCTCGAGAGGAGGTGATAGCTCGACTGAAGATCCAACTTCAAATGCAGAGGGATTTAGTAAGGATTGAGATGGATATCCGGTTTCCGGATAAGGACAAACCCTTGTCCGATTTGGGAGAGTCTCCAATATGTGTTATACAGAATGTAAGATGAACCGGGACATCATATGTTGTAGTGATGATGTGGGCTTAAGCCCGACGCGACTATGCACGAAGTCAATATGCGACCTGTCATTAGGTCAAGTGTTAGCACTATATATGACGGGATGAGGATTTCATCAACTTCCAGTTACGCAGTGGAAGTGGAAGGATATCTCCATAAATGTTATTACCAGTTTTAGACCGAGTAAAAGTCGTGACGCAATTGGGATTTTCGTAGAGCAACTGACAAGATCGCGCATTTTATAACTGTTTGGGAAATGTGGTCAATGAGTCGGCTAGTGGATGAATTCACTAAGTTGATAGTGAAATTTTGTGGCGATACCGAGTACCATCGTCTTGGATTGAGAGCTTGTGTGCCAGATTGGGGACAAGTGTGATCAGAACAATTCCCTTTGTTTAAGTTTTCGTATTATTATAGTTGTCATGCGTCATTTGGGATGGCCTTTGTGAGACTTTATATGAGCGGATGTGTCATACACCGTTGTGTAGGGATTTACCGAGTAGTAATGGTAGGATGACCTGGAGTAGATATCTGATGACATTGCTCGAGTAACGGCAATCCTAGAGCGGATGCTAGCCACGCCGAGTGGCTAGAAGGCGTGTACAGATAAGAGGCGCATGCTTCGCGAGTTCAGATATGAAGTCGGTTTATATGAGAGTTTCATCAACATGAAGCGTCAAACATTTTGGCATTAAAAAGGGAGTTGAGTTCCGTTACATCGGATCTTTTTGAGATCTTTGCGCGAGTTGGAAAGTGGGTTAGAGGTTGGCGGTGCCACAAAGAAGTAGAATGTGTTCATCGGCATTTCATGTGTATCAACCAAGGGATTACGGACACGACTCGAAATACAGTGTCATTCATGATAATCTAGTGGCATAGACGAGGAGCCGATGAGGCTATTTACAAGACAGAGGATAATATTTTTTTGGTGGAGTTATGTTGAGCTAGTAACATCGATATGATAGATGAGTTAGACTTATGTGCATGTGTGATGTTATGTGTAGTTTGTGCTTGTGCGGGACTATGTGTTTGATCTGTATGATCTTTATGTGTTAGCTTGAGTTGATCATGTGTGTAGATTGAAGGTTTATACCTTCATGTTCCGAGTGCATGTCTCTATTGAGACCGAGAGGATTGACGTTTGTTTAAGTTTTGGCACGAAAGTTATTTTGAGGGGAATCTGATGTAACGCCCGGAATTTTGGTTCCGTTTACGAGAGACGTTAGAAGCCTTGAGCAAGGGTTGCTGCCCTTGCAGCTAAGAAGGCCCGCGACCGCGGCTTGGATGTCCCGCGGGGGCGGTGACACGTTAGAGCGGGAGTTAGGTGTCTTTTCCGTCCGACCTTTCATCTCCTAACTCCTGTATACCGACACATGAATGTGGGTGATTCTTGGGCTGCTTGACCTTTGGTCTCCTCCCATTTATGCAGCCTTATCTCCCTCCTTCATTCCTTTTCACGTTACTTTCTCTACTCTCCTTCCTTCTCCCTCATCTCCTTCACCTTCATCCTCCACCTTAGTGTTTCTCTCCTCTTGAAGCTATCAGACAAAGTTTGGACTGTAGAGACGTGATCCAGAGTAATTTCTTTCCTTCTCTTTCTTCTCTTCTTCTTCTTCCTTTTTTCTTCTTGCACCTTTGAAGAGTGAGATCCATGGATTCAGTCAAGATATTCTTCTCTTATTACTTCTTATGTCCTTGCATGCTTAGACCATGGAGGAAGGCTATGATCTCTTGGTGGAAGCTAAGAGACATTCACTGCATCAAAGGAGGCAATAGGAAGGTTGTAGTACATCGAAGAACCGAAGGGTCGACGTTTCTGGATTGCATCCGCGGGGCGGCCTCTGCAAGCCGCGGGGGCGGACTCTGGGTCCTGCACACCGCAGGGGCGACATCTTGACACCGCACGGGCGGTTTCTACATCAGTAAGCTTCCGATCTCTTGCTCCTTTCTTCCTTTTTGTTTCCTTGATCTTGAACCATCTTAGTAGCACGTTAGAATGGCTTAACATAGGTGATATGGAATGCCAAGTAGTAGCTTGACCCTTAGGGTTATCTTGTGAGAATTGAGGATATATTGGTGGTGATATTGTGGCATGAACTCTTAGGATTTGTGAGGATATTGGTTTGGGACTGAGTTATTGTGTTGGAAGCCTTTAAGGCAATGGATTGAGAGTATCATGTATCTTGAATGTTTATTAGTGGTTAGGATTGTGAGCACTAGAAGTCTAAGGACTTCTAGTTGGCTAGAAGGTTGATCTATCTTGAGTTGTGATTCTTGTGAGGATGATGAGCCTAGAAGTCTAAGGACTTCTAGTTGACTAGTGTGATGTTGTTCTTGTGAGGATGTTGAGCCTAGGAGTCTAAGGATTTCTAGTTGACTAGAGTGTTGTTTGATCCACGTGCCTTGTCTTGAACAGACGTTGCGTGTTTTCCCGAGGGAACTTGAGAGTGTGGTGATCGGTTGCAGTTGGAGACTTGTAAGTCCACGGACTTACTTAGTTGGCTTCTTGTATTAGTGTAATGTGTATGAGTGGTGTTTTCTAGTTAGAATAACAACAAAACCGGATTAGGCCGACTTTATTATATTACGCAAGTGACCCAAGTGTATGATAACGGGTCGTGACATTACTGCCTAGCTCTTGCGAGAGCTAGGAGGCTCCCTGCGACCAACCCAGGTAGGTAGACGGTCAGATACATTAGTACCATTCCTCGTTGGTAAACGGGGACAGGGGCGAGGTTTGGGAATCCCTCGTGTCACAGAATAAGTATCATTAGTAATGGCATATCACCTAACTGAAGATAATAAACAGACTTGAGTGTTGCATGTTGATTGTTTATGTTGTGTGTGTATGTGCTTTTACCTTTATACTTATGCATAGAATGTTAGCTAACGGTATTATACAGCCTTGTAGATGCTTTGCAGGTTAGAGAGGCGGTCGAGTGATCCGGCGGTAGTGGGCAGCCGGGGTTCCGTGTATTATAGGACGAGATTATTCATCTTATTTCATGTCTTTGAGACTTATGTTGTATTTCTGGTTTTGAGACTTGGCTGGATTGTTTTGAGTTTTGTACTTTCGTTTTCGCTCATGGAATAAAACTATGTTGTTTTGCCTTTTTGTTTATGCCGTGTTGTAAGGTCCGATGAAGTTGTTGTCAGGCTAAGAGCCGAGACCCATTGTGAGGTCCCAGCTCATGACATTCCGAGTCCTCCAGGATTTGGGGTGTTATATACACCTAGTTTCGCTGTGATTGTAGGGAAAATAACACGTTTTCGAGCGATTAGGAACCATGGAAGGTTGACAGAAGATTTATTTTGGACCATATTACAGAGATTTACATGTAGCTGAAACACACCTCGGGTGGCTACAATATCACCTCGACCAAGGTGATCTTTCTGTTGGGCTGGACCGAGGCGAGCGGCCCACAACCCACGAGATCTTTTATTCTTGGTTGAAGATCTTTTGTTTTTGGCAAGTGATTCTCCTATATATTGGGATGAATTTTCTGGATGAAAAGGAGGTCTTTGAGCTAGAAGTTTAAGGAAGTTGGAAGATTGGAAGATATTCCAAGGAAGGAAGGAAGTTGGCTTTGAAGATAAAGTTGAAGGCTTTGATAGAAGTTGTATATTTTTCTTAGATTGTTTAACTGATTGTCTTTTGGTTTGTGATTGAGGAACGTAGTTTGATTGTTTGATTGAGATATTGAGACCTTTGTGTTAAGGTTTTCTTGTTTGAATATTTATTCCCTTTTCATATATTTGAATATTGTTATCATGATGATTATTGGCTAAGTTCTTTGTGCGGTTCTAGGGTGATTGGCTGAAAGTTGTTGGAAAGATGATGAAAGAATGAGCCTTTACCCCCGTGGACCTTGAAAGCTCGAGTTTTACCTTAACCGACGAACACCTCGATCAGTTCATAGAACATCTCGACCGAGATGGAACATGAACTGAGCGAGGCAAGACCTTTCCTGATCCTTATTTGAGTTGAGGTTCCAGTTTGCCAAATCCTATCCTTGTTATACCTTTCTTTTCCCATACGCAAGCCTATGATGGGACTTACCCGGTGATTCCTTTGCTTGTATACCAAAGATCATGAGTATTAGGTAATAAAGGTTTATCCTTTATTAGGGTTTGAGTGTGACTTCATCCCATCTTTGAGAGTTAGCTTGAGACTTACCCGGTAAAGGTTAGTTCTATCCCCTTGGGTGGTGTGTTGGTTTGAGATTATAGTTCATTTCCTTAGTACCTTGAGACCTATCCGGTGAGAGGATCTTTGGTTTGAGATAGGAGTAGTGAGACTCCCGGTGATCTATTCCCACCTTAGAAACACCTTCCCTTTGCAAACTTCAGCTTTGTCCATGTTATCCTTTGAGATCTTGAGTCGGAACTACAACTGGATGCTTTGACCTCTAGAATTTTCATTCTCTTTATCTGATTATTACATCATCTTTGATATCTTTGCTTCATTGCTTATTTTTGTTTGAGAACGTGAATTACCGTGCTTTGTTTCACCATAGTCCTTGTGTTCGACCTTGGAGTATTTGTTGTTATTACCATTCATCCGTACACTGCGGGTTCGCATATTTTTTAGGCTTATATTTTAGGTTATAAATTTAAAGCTATATCGTTCACCATACACTACTTCATTGTTATGGAGTGAAGATGGTGCCGGTTGCTACTGCGGGAAGATGATGTTGGTTATTGTTGTGTGAAGGTGATGTTGGTTGCTGTCTCGTACAAAGGAGAAGGAGGCTTGGTCGTTGGGATCTGCTCCTGGATGCGGCGTGACCGAAGGAGAAGAATATCCGGTTCTTGCTTGACTGTGCACGACAGAGAAGCTGCTGCCGGCTGTTTCTGTCTACGCTGTCCAGGTGAAGATGCAGATAGTTGGTTGAATGCAGGAAGGCTCCTCTTGTTTTCAGTGTACGTGAATGCCGAAAATCAGACAAAGATTTTGGCCACGCATATATGGAAGTAGGAGAGTATCGGTTATGCATTTCCTAGGCTATGGGTGATAGTTATGTGGCTTGTGTGATTGTCGATAGGGAAGAGTTGAAGAAAGAGGATCATATTGGAGAGGGAAAACAATCAAGGCTGCCTACTGAAATGCTCGGGATTCACCGGATTTCTAGGGTTAGAGGGAATATGATTATTGGGCTTAGATTGACGAGAATGAGGTGGATGTAGTTGTACGCAAAGATGGGAAGGTACATTCAAAATCTTAATTTCATTTGTCTTCGTATGAATACCATGTACACCTAGATTTAAGAGGGCCCAACAATCTAGATAAAAGCTACATAAATATGGGGTGAGGAGTATACACATATACTAACTTATACATACGTACGTATTTATATATATATATATATATATATATATATATATATATATATATATATAACAAGCTAGATTAAAAGAATATAGGCTATGAAAATATTACTCATGGTTTTGAAATTAAGACGGAAGAAATCTAAACTAATGAAAGTCCGGTTTGATTTGGAATATATCGAAACTAAATTTCCGGGTATTACACCAACTAAAAAAATAAAAATAATCCGTAAAATATCATATAAAAACTATCTTTAGAAAGTCTAAAACTTAAAGGTAATAAAATGTCTCATAAAATAACTTACATTTACTAATAACAACTAATAGTTCATATGATAACATCTTGTTTGTAAAACAAGTGTTGAAACAACTAATATTTCAAGTATATTGCAAATGTAATCACATCTTTACTTTCGGACATCTTCTTTAAATTGAACGAATATCGATTAAAAGGAGTGATTAAAGAGCATATTTACTAGCTAATGAACCACTCACATTTATAATGTAAAAAAACCTCAAACTTTTTTTAACTCCAACGGATATAATTATGGTGATTGGAGGATTTTCAAATACAATGACCACGTTTGAAACCTTTTTACACGAAAAGAAAGAAGAAAATGGAGGTGAGAAGGATAGAGTTGAAAAAGAAATAGTTAAGAAGATGAATCTATACAAGTATATTTAAAGCATATGAATTGCTGATAGGCATATATAGCAGCAATCTGAATATAATAAGGTTTGTCAACCACAAGGACATATTCTATTGAATTTGACCAAACTCTGCCCCAATAATTGACAACTTCATGCCTCGCACATTGCCTTCATCCTTCATGAGAGCTCCATCCTTCATCCTTCCCACCACCGTCCAACCAACACACAAAATTCTTAATACTCAACTTCATCCACAACAATCAACTACTAGTCAACGTTTTCAAGAAGAAAAGTTTCTATTTTTTCTTCTTCTCCATTAACTAAATAAAAGTATTTAAATCACCAAATCAATTTATAACACCTACTATAAGATTAAGACTCTATTTAATTATAATTTAATTGTCTTCATTTAATTTATCCGATTCAAAATTATTCTCTCCTTGGATCAAATTCGGATCAAATTCCTTTTTTATAAAGCGGAGATTCGTATGTCTAATTTTTTTTATATTCTATCTATCTGTAAGATTAAGTTTGTATGTCATAAATCAATAATCCAAATACCTATACATTACAACTCATTTTCAAACACATATAAATAAAATATCTTTTGTTTCTTACCTCGGTTAGTGCAACCATCTAAAAATAAAAATCAATAAAAAGGATCCCATCTAGTAAAATTCTCTAAATATTATTATCCTTTTAGTTAGATCCAAAATATTATTCCTAATGAAAACGGATCACCTTTTACATTAACGAATATCCATAACTCTAAAGAAGTTTTAATTAATTAAATTTTCATGCACCTTTATATGGATTATTTTATTTACTATCGATTACATTTTATACAAGAATTTATAATAAAGAAAAGAGAGGAAATCATATTCACACTAGTACAAATACCCCCTAAACCTTGCTTATATTACAGTAGTTTGAAAGAACCGTGATCAAAGCTATTTTCGGATCACGGTTATATGTATAATCGAGTTTAATTAATTTTTATTTTTTAAAAAAAATTTTGGACCCCGGTTATATGATTTAAGCGGTGTATTAAAATTTTGGACCCCGATATTTTTAATCGTGGTGACACAACGATCCCGAACCCCAGTTTTTTTTAATAACCATGGTAAAACCCTAATTCAACACGTCGTTTTGCGCTTATGAAGACAACGCACCAGCCTCTCTGCATGTAGCACCCCAAGTTTCAAAACTCGGGGAGCTACTGGTTAGGACCTCACAGTGGGTCCCGACCTTAGTTTGACAAAAACTTAACTAGATCTTACAACAAGGCACAAATAAGAAAAACTCATAAATCATAAAGTATGTTTGAATGTGACCAGAAAACTTACAGCCGGAAATAACAAGGTCTCATTATCTGAGAAAAAAAAACAGTCATATCTGAAAGACTAACAAAAAGAAACTATAACCCGTCCTAAGGAGTACGACACCCCGATTGTCCACTACCATCTGGATCACTCGGCATCTGCTGTAACCTGTGGCAAGTCTAAACAATGATAAACAGTTAGCTAACTAATCAAATTTAAGTAGAAAGGTAAATAGCACAAACACACAGAAGGAGAATATGAACACTCAACATGCTGGCACACAATCTAGTTATTATGTGATAACTTATGTGATTCACTTCATCCCGTTTAAAAGTTGTGGCACGAGAAATCTTAAGAGTCTTGCCTCCGTTCCTTATCCAACTGGTGATGGTTTGGCACACCTCCGCCGGTGGCGCCCCCGCTAACCAAGTATGGACTAGTCCCGAAAGAAACCCCCGGCGCCGTCAGGTTAACTGAGTAGAATGCCACCGCCCGTTACTCTTAGGCCAGATATGTAAGTCGATCGATGATTACTATGAAATACACTAATACACACCACATTCAAACACCACTATCATCATTCACACTCATATTTGACAGCTAGCTAAGTTAGCCCAAAGGACTTACCTGAATCAGATCTCGACTCTCTTATTCCCAACTCGATCTGTAACTGTAGAAACTCAGTGGCCTGTCAAAGGAGGCAAGTGGATCAACATATCTCCTAAGTACATAGAAACCTTCCACAAACCGGAGGTAGTAACCTGCCAAACCTAGAAAGATGCGAACCTCCTTAACATTCTTTGGAGGTTGCCAAGAAGACACTGGCTCGATCTTTTCCAGATCGACCTTAATCCCCTCAGCAATCACTACATGGCCTAGGAAAGCCATTTCTAACATCCAAAACTCGCACTTGGACAACTTAGCATAAAGTTGGCTACCCTGCATAATCTGTATTACTATCCTCAAGTGCCCGGCATGCTCCTCTCGACTCCTAGAGTAAACTAGGATGTCGTCAATGAAGACCACTACAAACTGGTCTAAGAAGTCGATGAAAATCCCGTTCATCAACTCCATAAATACCGCTGGTGCATTAGTGAGCCCGAATGACATCACTAACAACTCATAGTGGCCATACCTAGTCCGGAATGCCGTCTTAGGTATGCCCTGGTCTCTCACCCTCAGCTAATGATAACCCGATCTCAAGTCTATCCTCGAAAACACTGACGCTCCATGCAACTGGTCCAACAGATCATCTATGCGAGGCATTTGATACTTGTTCTTCATGGTGACCTTGTTCAACTCTCTGTAATCGATGCATAACCTCATCGATCCATCCTTCTTCCTCACAAACAACACTGGTGCTCCCCAGGGAGAAACACTAGGGCGTATGAATTCCTTCTTTGCTAACTCCTCTAACTGCTTCTTCAACTCAAGCAGCTCTATCGGTGCCATGCGGTACGGGGCCTTTGACATCGGTCTCGTGCCCGGCTCTAACTCAATGCTGAAGTCAAAACTCCTCTATGGGGGTAACCTTGGCAGATCGTCACTGAATACCTCTGCAAAACTCGCATGCAACTAGTGTCTCCTCTACTGTCAGGCTCTTGTGTTCCTTGATGGCATAACACTAGAAGGCCTCCCAACCTTGTGATATCAGTCTCGCTACTCTCACTATGTTGATGACTGTGCCGGAGTTTCCGAGGTCCCAACCTCGAAATATCACTCTGTGACCCTCCTCAGTGGCGCCAATCACAGTCCTCCTTCCAATGTCTAAGACCGCTCCATGTCTCGTTATCCAATCTATCCCTAAGATTATGTCCTCATGAGCTAAGGACATGACTAGGAAATCTACCAGCAAATCCTGATCTCCCAGATGAATAGGGCAGTCATGATTCTCTCATCTTACCCCCATCATGTAACCCAACTACAGAAGATATACCCTCCACTGTAGCTAAGGACAACCTATCTACGCATGCATCTGATATAAAGGAGTGCGTAGCACCCGTATCAAACAAAACTCGTCAGGTAAATCGTGAATTCAGATAGTACCTGTGGTCGCAAGCGCCGCTGGTTGATCAACACTCCTAAGCTCAAACACTCTCGACGGGGCTGCTCTGGTATAAGTAGTACCACCACGTCCCCTACCACGGCCTGATCCCTGTGCAGTACTGTGTGAAGTAGGGTGTCCTGGAGCCCGGTACTGCTACTGCTACTGACTCGGCACTCGGTACTGAGGAGGCCTCTGTCCACTCCTCTCAGCACCTACAAGAGAAGAACCCTATTGTGACGGGGCTCTGCCCTGATGGAAGAAAGTTGACCTGTGTCCCGACTTCCCACAAGTGAAGCAGGTAGTAGGTGCCTCTTACAGTCTGGCCTGAGATGATCACGACTGCCGCAATTAAAACACTACCGCTCTCTACCCGAAGTCTGGACTGTAGTGTGATATCTCGGCCTCCCTTGAGTCTGCCCTCATCCAAACCCGGATACGGTTGTACCACCACTAGCATAATCTGTCCTCTGCCGCTTATCCGGCCAACCAAACTGAATTGCTCTCCTCGGAACTAGCATATCTCTCTCATATGCAGAAGCCCTATCTTGATAGTCTGACAAAGACTCGCATCGAAATCCTGCTAGATAAGAACGAGTGCTCTCTCTCAATCTCCGGGAGAAGAGGCGCACATGCTGCTCTTCAGGAGGTCCACTAAGTCCAAGTAGGGTTAACTCCTTCTGAAATTTCTTGATTGCCTCAGCGACCGGGATATCCTCAAATCCCGCCTCAATGAAGTCTTGAAACTTCTCTCTCCTCAACGAGGCAGGGGCAATACCTCTCTCTAATACTGGTCCTCATCTGCTCCCAACTAGTGACTCGATTGCGAATGATCCGCCACAAGGAATGAGCCTCCTCCGTGAACAAGGTCTGTACTAACTCCACTTGCCTATCCTCTGGGCAACGTATCGCCTCCAGTGCAGTCTCTACGTTCCCTATCCAATGCTCCACTTCTAACCCTATCTCTCCATTGAATGAGGGAACTTTCAAGGAGTTGAAAGCCTTCAACTACTCATCCGGCCTCGGGGCTCTTGACCCCGCAGGAGCTCCGTCAGCCTCAACTCTCCTCTTAGGCACAGCCGGTGCCTGAGTCACTCTCTGTGTCACCTGAGCTGACCTAGCCAATATTGGTGGTACCTGGGCAAGTCTCTCTGTCCTGGCAACCTCCTCCATACACAAGACGTATGCTCTGTACTCTCTGTACTCAGATACCCCTATAGAAACGCGTCCTGACTCAGTCGAACGTGCTCCCTGTGCTCCAGACCTAGCAGCGGTCTCATTCCCGACCCCAAGAACCATACTCTCAGCTACCTCTTCCACTACAGCATCTGGCATGCTCGCTGCGGGTGGATCCTCTCGAGGAGCTCGTCCTCGACCTCTCGCCAGTGGAGGTCTACCTCAACGGCCACGACCTCTAACAACATAAGTCCTATCAACCCTATCCTGTCTAGCTGGAGGAAGAGGTGGACGACCTCTACCTCGACTAGTAGTTGGTGTAGCCCTAGTATGTGCCATCTGCACGAGTGATAACAACTACAATTATAATCTAGCTAATCTGTCAAAAGGAGTAAAAGTCTAAAGTGATCATACTATGAATGCCGAGATCCACAGAGGTAGTGGTGGTCGTTCGTACTTTCTATCCCAACCCGACTATGCATGCATTTTGAAAACCAAAATTCCTTTGGAAAACTCAAACCCCTTTCGGGTTCTGCTTATTTACTTATTTGACCTTTTAGAAGATTTCAAGTGCCATTGTTGCCAACATAGAGTTCTGATACCATGTTGTAACACCCCAAGTTTCAAAACTCGGGGAGCTACTGGTTAGGACCTCACAGTGGGTCCCGGCCTTAGTTTGACAACAACTTAACTAGATCTTACAACAAGACACAAATAAGGAAAACTCATAATTCATAAAGTATGTTTTAACAAAGTAATGAATGTGACCAGAAAACTGACAGCCGAAAATAACAAGGTCTCATAATCTAGGAAAAAGAAACAATCATATCTAAAAGACTAACAAAAATAAACTGTAACCCGTCCTAAGGAGTACGACACCCCGGTTGTTCACTACCATCCGGATCACTCGACATCTGCTCTAACCTATGGCAAGTCTAAACAACGATAAACACTTAGCTAACTAATCAAATATAAGTAGAAAGATAAATAACACAAACACAGATAAGGAGAATATAAACACTCAACATGCTGGTACACAATCCGGTTATTATTTGATAACTTATGTGATTCACTTCATCCCGTTTAAAAGTTGTGGCACGAGAAATCTTAAGATTCTCGCTTCCGTTCCTTATCCAACTGGTGATGGTTTGGCACACCTCCGCCGGTGGCGTCCCCGCAAACCAAGTATGGACTAGTCCCGAAAGAAACCCCTAGCACCCTCAGGCTAACTGAGCAGAATGCCACCGCCCGTTACTCTTAGGCCAGCTATGTTAGTCGGTCGATGATTACTATGAAATACACTAATACACACCACATTTAAACACCACTATCATCATTCATACTCATATCTGACAACTTGCAAAGTAAGCCCAAAGGACTTACCTGAATTAGATCTCGACTCTCTTATTCCCAACTCGATCTGTAAGTGTAGAAACTCAGTGACCTATCAAAGGAGGCAAGTGGATCAACACATCTCCTAAGTACTTAGAAATCTAAAACTCCTATGATGTAAGATCCTATTAGAACAGAAACGGTTACAGTACTCATTTAAGGTAAAATTACCATTCTACCCTTGGTTCTGAAACTCCCAAAAATCTCATAATTAATGCTTAAACCCTTATTTGAAACTAAAATGTCATATTCTGACTCTTAAGGAGGAGTTTGGTTATAAACTAGAAAACTACACATTTTCCTATTTCCCGAAAAGTCATTATGGTCCAACTTTGGCTCCTAAAATGAAACTCAAATAAAATTACAAAAATTCCGAATTAATTCCTTAGGTCATCAATGATATCCAATCTACTCATAGAAGCAAGAATTTCTTAAAACTGTTCAACCATCACTTCTACAAAATTCTCTAAAGTCGGTTACAACACTTAGAAATTTCCATACTTAGCCAAATTTCACTGCTGGAAAAACAGCTAAACCACCCTACTTTGGAACCTTATAACTTCTAATCCGATCGTTCATTTATTCTCAAATGTTGACACAATAAACTACATATATCCATCAATGACCTATCAAAATTTCAACGGTGGATCTTCAAGCTAACTCTTTAACATTGATCTACAACAGTGACCATTTCCAACTTAGAAAAATGAGATTTACAATGAGTTTCTCACTTCCATTTCCATGGTAACCTGATCTACTTTCATTGTTATCTAGTTATCATAAAATGGACACTCTAGGAGGCTTCAACAAAGTTCACTTACTACCCCTCCACTTCCCTGGTTTGATCTCCATTCACAACAAAACCAAAAAAATTTATAATCTATACAAACATAACATCTAGAAGGCAAGGACTGGAGTGCATAAGAGAGAAGGCTCACCTCCTTCAACAGCTACTGGACAGAGGTGCTTTTGATTGATTTCATAGGGGTGATGGCGCGAAGGGAACTACATAGAGGAGGATACGTTAAAACGCCATCCAGCCACACTCTCACTTGTCTGAACAAGCTTTCCTTCCTTCGTTCCTTTGGGAAACTAAGTTGTATCTTACCCTTGTGTTTACCTTCGAGTGAGGTAAGTCCCTTGGACTTACTTAGTTGTGTTCCGTATATTGGTTTTATTGTATAGGTTGTGTTTGTGATGTTGTTTATTGTTATAACTGATAACCGGAATATGATTGACCTTTTATACCTCAATTGGCCCAACTGTATTATAACCACGCGGTGACCGCTTGTCCAGTTCAAAATGGGGAAATTGGGAGGTGCTCTTACGACCAGTCCAGTAGGTGACAAAGGGATGCATCCGCGCCATTCCTGTTGGTAAAAGGGGACAGAGGCGAGATCATAGTGATTCTCGTCTAACAACATAAGTTGAAAGATAATAATAGGTTGAGTGCGAGCATGCTTTATGTTTATGTTACCCTATGTGTGTTTGTTCCTTTATTGTCTTTCCGATATCTAGGATGTTAGTTGACGATTTATACCAATGTTGTAGATGTCTCGTAGGTTAGAGATTCTGTTGAGTGATTCGGATAGTGTGCTCAGCTGGGGTTCCCGTACATTATAGGATGGGATCGGGTTTATATTTCTGTTGTTTTTCTTTCCTTTTGTTTTGAACACGGTTGTGAGTCTTTGACGCTTCCCTTTGTTGTTGCTTTAGTTTTTATAACAGTTTTGGTTTTCATTTATTTGTATCTTGTTGTAAGATTAGATGTTATTTTTGCTACTCTGAGGGTCGGGACCCATTGTGAGGTCCTAGCCCGTAATTCTTTTAGTTCCTAGAACTTGGGGTGTTATAATATCGTATCAGAGCTCTAGGTTGGCAACAATGGTACGCGCAATCTTCTAAAGGTCGAATAGATAAATAATCAGAACCCGCAAGGGTTATTGAAAATGGGGTTTTGTTTTAAACTTGTTGGTTTGGGATAGATGTACGAGCGACCACCACTACCTCCGCAGATCTTAGCTATTAGGTTTCTTTTATGTTGGCCTTTATGTGTTTTTCTTGATTGCTGCCGTAGTTGATAGTACGGCCTTATATATATACATATATATATATATGTATATATGTATATATGTATATATATATATATGTATATATATGTGTATACATATAAATATATATATATATATATATATATATATATATATATATATATATATATATATATATATATATATATCTATATATATATATATATCTATATATATATATATATCTCTATCGTAGATGACGCATAAGATCTACATCAGCGATAGGGCAAGAAAGGGGTCGACCACCTCTTCCACCTGCCTTCCGTGGACGAGGACGTGCAGACAGACCTCCACTAGCTAGAGGTGGGGGCCAAGCCCCTGTTGTTGATCCACCTATCGCTGAGGCGTTCGCCGAAGAAGTTGCTAAGAGTGTGTTCCCGAGGCAAGGGACGGGACCACTACTAGGTCCGGCTCACAAAGAGCATAGTCGACTGAGTCTAGTCGAGTGTCTATTGTAGTATCTACATATCACGATTACATTCAGGCAGTCGAGGAGGCTATCAAGACTAGAGGACCTACACCAGCACCGCTAGTACCCGCGAGATCGGCTGAGGTTTCGCAGAGAGTGACGCATGTTGTTGCCCCACCTGCTAGAGCTAGTGAGGTTGCTAGAGTACCGGATGAGGCGAGAGAGACGAGACCCAACTGTAGGTTGATAGCATGAATTATAGTCTATATTTTGGGGTTTGTTTGGACGTTTTATCTTCAATAATCTGCATGTTTGTATGTATAATATGTGATTATATTACCATTTCATCTACCTTTATGGGAATCGATGTCTACACCTAGTTTTGTTGTAATCGTAGGTAAAATGGCACGTTTTGCATCGAAAAGGAGCAAAAGGAGCTATGGAGTCATTAGAGCTACATCCAGGAACATAAGGAACCATCCAGGAAGCATAGCCATGGATTAAAGATTCACTTTGGACCAGATTTGAGAGATTTCACATTCAGTTGTGACTCACCTCGGTTGATCACAGATTCACCTCGACCGAGGTGATCCAGAGAAGTTGACTCGACCGAGGCGAACACTTGGGACGCGGCGAGAATATTTTATTCTTGGCTGAGATCTTTTATCTTTGGAAAGAGATCTTATATTTTTGGGCTTGGCTCCTGGAAGGAAGAAGATATACTAGATCATATATTTTACCTATATTTATGGGAAAAGATCTTTCTAAGATATATTATCTTTAGAGGGTTATTTTCCTATAAAAAGGGTTGGATTTCCACAAATCCCACATCCTGCATACAGTTGGAGATCCCACATAGCACGCAGCAGCCATACTCCAGTTGGGAGATTTGAAGAACCTTTTTGAAGGTTGAAGGAAGATTGAAGTCTATAGCTTTTATAGCTTTTGAAGGGTTTTTGTAAGATTATCTTAGATTCCCTTCCTTGTTGTCTTCCTTTGTTGGATTTATATCCAAAGAACGCTTTTATTGTGATATTTGATTCAGTTATTAAAGTATTTTCATTAAATTCTTCTTGTTCAAATATTCACCTTCTTCCCATATATTTGATTAATACTTTCATGATGATGAGTGGATAATTTCTTTGTGTGATTCTAGGGTGATTGGCTGAAGGTTGTGGGAAAAACAATGATAGAATGATTTTGATCACAGTAGGACCCTGAAAGTTCGAGTCTTTAACCTTAACCCTAAGCACCTCGCTTAGTCGATGAACATCTCGGCTGGGGTGGAACTTGGCTTGCCGAGGTGACTTATCTGATCCGAAACTGAGAGTTAAGTGTTAGAGTTTGCCAAATCCTATTCTTATTACACCTTTCCTGGTTCAATGCAAGCTTAGGATGAGACTTACCCGGTAATTCCTTAGTTTGTTTACCTAAGACCATAAGTGTAGGTAATAAAGGTTTATCCTTTATTGGGGTTTGAGTGTGCTTCCATCCCATCTTTGTGAATTAGCCTGAGACTTACCCGGTAAAGGTTGATTCTATTCCCTTAGCTGGTGTGTTAGTTTGAGGTTATAGTTCTTTATCTTGATTCCTTGAGACTTACCCGGTAATAGGAGTTACGGTTTAGGATTAGTGAGTAGTGAGACTTACCCGGTGATCTATTCCACTTTAGTAACACCTTCCCTATGCAAAAACCTCAGCTTTGTCCGCTTATCTTTAGATCTTGAGTTGGAACCACAACTAGATGCTTTAATCCCTAGAATTGCATATTTCCTTTATTGACTTCTATCATCTTTGATTGTTTTAATTGCTTGTGGTTAGTGATTACTTAAGCATACCGTAATTGGACTTTGTTTCACTAAGTCCCTGTGATCGACCCCTGGAATTCCTTGCTTTTTACTACGATTGACCCGTACACTGCGGGTTCGCATCCTTGTTTTAAGCTTAAGTCTAGGGTTATAAATTTAAAGCTTGCACACACCGTTTAGAGCGAACAAGTTTTTGGCGCCGTTGCCGGGGACTTGGTCTAGACCGAGCCGGTTGCGGTTTGCTTTCGGGGCACTTGCCCCTGTTGCTACCAACTACTCTTTCTATGAGTTTTGTAGTTTTCAGGATTTCCGATGACTACATTTGATCCAGCCTAGATAGCAAGGCAAAGTGCTAGGGCGGACCATTATGAATACTTGGAGGAGAAGTACTCCTTCTATTGGTTCAACAATGAATGGGAAAGAGAAGAGGCCATTAAGCATGAACTTGCAATGTGGGATGAACTGAATGTCCCTAAAAGATTTGTGATCAACCCCTTGAAGATTCTCTTGAATCAAGATGGGAGAGGTTGATGAAGAAGGTGGAGGAACTCAAGGAAATCACCCTATCCTATGCTAAGCCGGAAGAGGAGCATAAGGAAGTGTTGCAAATTCCAAGCACCCCTCCAATCAAACCAGAAGTTTCTCCTGAAGCTTTTGAGGGAGAAGAAGATTTGGAAGATTTTGATCTAACTGTTGAGACCTCGGCCGAGGTGAAAGAGAGATCGGCCGAGGTGGAGGAAAAATCTGTAGAACTGCAAGATACGGAGAACCTTGGCCAAATCACTGAGACTGTGGTCAAGGTGGAAGAAAGATCAGCTGAGTTGGGAGGGATTTCGTGTGTGGATTATCAAGCCAACATGAAACTTGTCTCAAGCTTTGGAGAACTTTACAAGGTACATTCTCCTACTTCATTTGAAATCCCTATTAAAATTTCTGAATTTTTCAGGAATGCACCGGAGAGTTGGAGGTCTCTT
Organism: Fagopyrum homotropicum; assembly: GCA_033239125.1. Lineage (NCBI taxonomy): Eukaryota > Viridiplantae > Streptophyta > Magnoliopsida > Caryophyllales > Polygonaceae > Fagopyrum > Fagopyrum homotropicum. Next base: position 63,626,442 of record BSWB01000003.1, on the reverse strand, counting down.
CCGAAAGAACCTCCTAAGATCAAGATGAAACCTCCCTTGAAACTGTTGGAAGAAGATGCTCCTTGGATTATAAGGAGTGGAGTTTGCAAGCACTACACCGTTAAGACGATGAAGTGTATCTTGTTCAAGTATGGGGTCCCTCGCATGCTAAGGACCTTGTACCATCCCCAAGCTAAAGATGGGGAAGCTATTAGGATTCTCGAGAAGCTGTTTTCTTGATCAAGGAAAGGATGGGACGACAAACTAAGTTATGTCCCACGGAAAAAGAGGAAGACCGGTAGGATCCCGGTGAGGACCAAACCGTACAAGCTTGTACGTAGGAGATCCTACCATTTGCCGGTGAAGTTAGGAACCAGAACCTTTTTGGGAGTGTTTCATTATGGATCCAATGAGCACTTGCATTTGTTGGAGCGTTTGATAGACTTACTCGTCTCACCCCATGATGAAGGTGAAGTATGGGGTGAGGATACCTCCCATCACGCATAGAGATGCCGTATGGTCCAGCTAGCGACCTTAAACCAAGCGCTTCTTGGGAGGCAACCCAAGATATTGCTTTCTTCTCCCTTTTCTAGTTTAGTTTAGATAGGTGCTTTGTTTTTGTTTTCCTCTAGACAATAACCAGGTATTCCAAAAGGAAGGATCACAGTTCAGGAGCTACACCGGAAGAACAAAATTTAGAGAAGTTGAGGAAACGAGCTTTACTGAGATACATCTCGGCTACTGTCAGAACACCTCGACCGAGATGTGCTTCGCCAACCGAGTTGGTCTTATCTGGGAGCTGTTTCTTACTTCTTCATGCAGTTTAGCTATGTTCGGTGAGTATCCTGTCCTTAGACTTATTTTGACCCACTGGGACAGTGTGTCCCAAGTATGAGGTGTTTATGTATTTGATTGACTTATGTGATGTATGACTCTATATTATCGGATATTTATGCTTATTTTGCTTCCATGGATTTTATCTGAGATTACATGCATACACACAGGTTATTTGATTGAGAAAAACGTCGAAACCGAAAGAAAACTGGTTCTAAAAAAAAAATTTTTGGACCTCGACCGGGGCAGTTCTGGCCGAACGAGGTGTTTCACCTCGGTTGACCTAAGAACACCTCGACCGAGGTGGGTTAACTAAGAGTTTTCGAAAAACGATTTTTGTGCTTCTTATCTGGATATGATCTCAGTGAAGATCTTGCTTACTGACTGGTTTTGAAATCTTTATGTGTTTGAAAGGTTTTATAATATGTTTAAGTTTCTAAATGCTTTGTTTGAAATTATTGGCATGTTTAATACTTTGTTTTTATCCAAATTATGTTGAATTTGAAGGTTGACACCGCAAGATAAGTTTTCTCACTTTCTTCCTGGAAAGACCAAGGCAATTCATTCTTCTCTCTTCTTCTTCTTGATCATGCTTAGCCCCTCATATACATTTTGCCTCCCTTTACCTATCCGGGAATTTGGAAGCAAGCGAAGTGGTGAAAGCAAGTGAAGTTAAAATTGAGAAGTTGGCTGGAAGTGAAAGTGTTAGAAAGTAATAATAGGTTTGGGGAAGTCAATCATGATGATGAGTAACTCGGCACCATTCACATAGCTGCGTGTTTGTGTCTTTCCATAGTCGGATTGAGCGATATTCCTAACGGGTCATGGTATGTGCATCAAGGGTTTGATGCATCTCAAGAAATTGATGATTGCTGATTTTCTAGGCTTCGGTTATTGTGCACCTCTGTCCATGCATCCCAAAAAGTAAAGTAAAAGAAAAAGTGTGAGATAAGCAAAGCTTATGGGTGGAAGATGTTGCAAGTCAAAAGTGAAGTTCATCCTTTTCCCGGATTCTAGCACCAAATTACCTTACATACATCCCTACCCTACACGTTTCTTGACCTTTCTTTTGGGAAGCCCTTGAGACCTTGAGCTTGTTGATTGACTTAGTGGTTTAAACTGGATTATGCATGATTAATTTCGATAATTATGACTTATTATGCATTCTATGATTTTACGCAAAGATGAACAACTTTCTTATATTTATAAAATGTTTGATCATATTTTGATTTTAAATTCCATGAAGTATTCTCTTAGAGTGATCTATGATTGTTGCACACTATAAATGTTTTTGAAAGGCTTTTCATTGACTTTCTTGACTATTAATCCATTCTATCTTGCCTTTTATATGCGGAACTTGCTTGGGGACAAGCAAGGGCTAAGTATGGGGTATTTTGATAGCATGAATTATAGTCTATATTTTGGGGTTTGTTTGGACGTTTTATCTTCAATAATCTGCATGTTTGTATGTATAATATGTGATTATATTACCATTTCATCTAACTTTGCGGGAATCGAGGTCTACACCTAGTTTTGTTGTAATCGTAGGTAAAATGACACGTTTTGCATCGAAAAGGAGCAAAAGGAGCTATGGAGTCATTAGAGCTACATCCAGGAACATAAGGAACCATCCAGGAAGCATAGCCATGGATTAAAGATTCACTTTGGACCAGATTTGAGAGATTTCACATTCAGTTGTGACTCACCTCGGTTGATCACAGATTCACCTCGACCGAGGTGATCCAGAGAAGTCGACTCGACCGAGGCGAACACCTGGGACGCGGCGAGAATATTTTATTCTTGGCTGAGATCTTTTATCTTTGGAAAGAGATCTTATATTTTTGGGCTTGGCTCCTGGAAGGAAGAAGATATACTAGATCATATATTTTACCTATATTTATGGGAAAAGATCTTTCTAAGATATATTATCTTTGGAGGGTTATTTTCCTATAAAAAGGGTTGGATTTCCACAAATCCCACATCCTGCATACAGTTGGAGATCCCACATAGCACGCAGCAGCCATACTCCAGTTGGGAGATTTGAAGAACCTTTTTGAAGGTTGAAGGAAGATTGAAGTCTATAGCTTTTATAGCTTTTGAAGAGTTTTTGTAAGATTATCTTAGATTCCCTTCCTTGTTGTCTTCCTTTGTTGGATTTATATCCAAGGAACGCTTTTGTTGTGATATTTGATTCAGTTATTGAAGTCTTTTCATTAAATTCTTCTTGTTCAAATATTCACCTTCTTCCCATATATTTGATTAATACTTTCATGATGATGAGTGGATAATTTCTTTGTGTGATTCTAGGGTGATTGGCTGAAGGTTGTGGGAAAAACAATGATAGAATGATTTTGATCACAGTAGGACCCTGAAAGTTCGAGTCTTTAACCTTAACCCTAAGCACCTCGCTCATTCGATGAACATCTCGGCCGGGGTGGAACTTGGCTGGCCGAGGTGACTTATCTGATCCGAAACTGAGAGTTAAGTGTTAGAGTTTGCCAAATACTATTCTTATTACACCTTTCCTGGTTCAATGCAAGCTTAGGATGAGACTTACCCGGTAATTCCTTAGTTTGTTTACCTAAGATCATAAGTGTAGGTAATAAAAGTTTATCCTTTATTGGGGTTTGAGTGTGCTTCCATCCCATCTTTGTGAGTTAGCCTGAGACTTACCCGGTAAAGGTTGATTCTATTCCCTTAGCTGGTGTGTTAGTTTGAGGTTATAGTTCTTTATCTTGATTCCTTGAGACTTACCCGGTAATAGGAGTTACGGTTTAGGATTAGTGAGTAGTGAGACTTACCCGGTGATCTATTCCACTTTAGTAACACCTTCCCTATGCAAAAACCTCAGCTTTGTCCGCTTATCTTTAGATCTTGAGTTGGAACCACAACTAGATGCTTTAATCCCTAGAATTGCATATTTCCTTTATTGACTTCTATCATCTTTGATTGTTTTAATTGCTTGTGGTTAGTGATTACTTAAGCATACCATAATTGGACTTTGTTTCACTAAGTCCCTGTGATCGACCCCTGGAATTCCTTGCTTTTTACTACGATTGACCCGTACACTGCGGGTTCGCATCCTTGTTTTAAGCTTACATCTAGGGTTATAAATTTAAAGCTTGCACACACCGTTTGGAGCGAACATAGGTTGAAGTCTTTCAACCAACTAAGAGTTCCTTCTTTCGGAGAAAAGACCGGATTGGAGGTAGAGCTTTGGCTAGGCCAGTTGGATTCCGCTATAGAGGCAATCCGTTACCTAGAGGGTCGTCGAGTCGATATAGCACATACGTTGTTGTAGAATCAGGCTCATCACTAGTGGAGGACCATTCATAGTAAGGTCACGATTTATGAGCAGATGAAGAGTGTGATCAGGCATTGCTATTGCCCTGTAGCTATGAGGAGAGATTGACTACATGATTTCCTCGAGGCTGGATTCGAGGATATCCCTATTGCTGAGATTGTCAGCAAGTTTCAGGAGGAGTTGCCTTTGTTGGGTCCGTTCGCACCTTTATCTTTTCTCTTGGAGGTTGAGAGAGTCAACTCGCTCTTATTTTGTTGGTTTCCCTTTGACGGACTATTAGGATAGAGCATTTGCTTACAAGAAGACCGACCGGGTCACAGGAGAGCTTCTGAGGTAGGAGGTCCTGAGAAGAGGCAGAGGATTGGACCAGCCAATACCGGAGTTGGAGCATCTGGATTCGGGCATAGTCAGACGCCGGGACGTTTTGGTTTCCAACATACTATGCCAAATTCCGACAAAGGACGGTTGTGCTTTAACTGCGGAGGTGTCGGACATATGAGAGCTGATTGTAAGAAGACCATAATGACTTGCTTTTCTTGCAGCAAGCCTAGACGCAGAGCTATGTTTTGCCGTAAGGGCAAGGCGCTATCAAAGCAGAGTTCGTCACCTGCCAGTGTCGGAAGAGGTGGGTAGAGACCTCAATATCAACAACAGTAGTAGAGAGCTCCTGGGTATACTGCTCCTCAGGGTTCCCCTTAAGGACAGGGAAGAGATAGGGGATGAGGTGGTGGTACTTCCGACACCAGAGATGCATCATCCATGGTTTATGAGTTGAGGAGTGTAGTGGAGCCGGCAGCTCCAACGACCACATGTACCATTCATATTAATGGTTTTCCTGTTAGAGTTCTTATCGATACCGGTGCTATGCATTCTTTAATATTTGATACATGTGTAGATAGATTGGCCTTAGTTACCGTAGAGGGAAAACCCTTCTTTATAGGATTACCCGATGAGGGTAAGATCATGGGTACACGAGAGGTTCGCGATAGCCCTATTAGATTGGGAGGTCGCGATTGGCAAACTGACTTCTTCGTCATGTACTTAGTACATGAAGAGGTCATTCTGGGCATGGATTGGATGGATGGACATCAGGCTATTTCGGACGTCGGCAAGAGAACAATGACGGTAACTACAGAGTCAGGCCATGTAGAGATTTTCCAAGGATGGTATCTCGGAAAGACCGGTACAATCATCAGTGTTGTTCGAGCTGCGAGACTTATCAGTCAGGGTTGCGAGGCTTTCTAGTTCTATGCCACGAATGATAGTATGAGTCCAACTCTAGAGGAGATTCCGGTAGAATGCGAGTTTACCGACGTTTTTGGAGAGCCATTAGGTTTGCCTCCACAGAGGAGTGTAGACTTTGGCATTGACTTAGATCCCGGGATGAGACCGATCTCAAAGGCTCCTTACCGCATGACGCCTATCGAGATGCTTTAGATTAAGAAGCAGCTCAAGGAGTTAGCTGAGAAGGCCTTTATTTGCCCTATTGTTGTGCACCAGTACTCTTTATCAAGAAGAAAGATGGGTCGATGATGTTATGTATTGACTATTGAGAGCTTAACAAGGTGACAATCAAGAATAATTACCCATTGCCCCATATCGACAATTTGTTGGACCAGTTGTATGGAGCTTTAGTGTTTTTTCGGATTGATCTGAGATTCGGATATCACAAACTGAGGTTGAGGGAGCAGGACATAGCCAAGACGGAATTTCGGACCAGATACGATCACTATGGGTTTGTAGTGATGCCTTACGGGCTTACAAATACGCCCACCGTGTTCATGGAGTTGATGAACAACATATTCATCGACTTCCTAGATCAATTCGTGGTTGTCTTAATCGATGACATTCTGGTATACTCTCGTAGCAAAGAGGATCACACAAGACACTTAAGGATCGTACTCCAAGTCTTGTAAGATAGAGAGTTGTACGCCAAGCTCTCTAAGTGCGAGTTTTGGATGTCCGAGGTGCCCTTTCTTGGTCACATCGTTTCCGCCGAAGTGATCAAGGTAGATCCGGCAAAGATCGAGTTTGTAGCATCTTGGCCGCCTCCTAGGAATGTTAAGGAGGTACGCAACTTCCTAGACTTGGCTGGCTACTACCATCGTTTCGTGGAGGGCTTTTGAGTTATCCCCGACCACTCACTTCCAAGATGAGGAAGTCTACGAGATTCGTATGGTCCGACCCGTGCTTGTAGAGTTTTGAGGAGATGAAGTGGAGGCTGACCTCCGCTCCTATCTTAGCTCATCCAAAGGGCATGGAGGACTCTGCGGTTTATAGCGACGCATCCAAGCTTGGCTTAGGATGTGTTCTGATGTAGAGGGGTAAGGTTATAACATACGCGTCGAGACAACTGAAGACTTATGAGGAGAATTACCCTACCCATGATCTCGTGTTAGTTGTTGTTGTTCACGCTTGGAAGATCTTGAGGCATTATCTGTACAAAGCTACGTGTTAGACTTTCATAGACCATAAGAGTTTGAAGTACATATACACTCAGCAGGAGTTGAATAACCGCCAGAGGAGATGGTTTGAGTTGATCAAGGACTTCGATCTTGAGATCTTATACCACCCGGGGAAGGCGATTGTGGTAGTTGATGCTCTTAGTAGGAAGATTCCCCGGGACATGACAATCGCTCGGCTGACAACTGAGCCTTAGTTATAGAGAGACTTGGCATGGCTAGAGATGGATATCCACTTTTTGGATTCCGACAACCATTTGTCCACCTTGGAGATGTTACCTTATCTGTTGGTAGAAATTTATCAAAAATAGGAGAGTTGCCCAGCTTTAACACGGATCCGAGATAGAATGTGTAGAGGAGAAACACCTCCATTTGCAGTCGGTGCCGATGGAGTTTTGAGACGCTAGGAGCGCGTATGCGTACCCTCAGATCGAGAGATGAGACAAAGAATCTTACAGGAGGCGAGATATGTAACTCCTTCTGGTGGGGATTTCTTAAGCTAGACGTGACGAGATATGTAGCTCAAAGTGTGATATGCCAGAAGTTCAAGATCGAGCATCACCGAGGAGGAGAGCTACACCAACTTCCCATTCCCTAGTGGAAGTGGGAGGACATTTTGATGGATTTTTCACCGGTCTGAGACCGAGTCAGAGTTTTGATGCTTTTGGGTGATAGTGGATCGAATGACGAAGACCGCGCGTTTCATTCCTATCAAGGAGACGTGGCCGGTAAGTCGATTAGCCGAGAAGTTTGGTAGACAGATAATGAGTCTTCATGGAGTACCTAGGACTATTGTCTATGACAGAGACGGACGGTTAACCTCAAGGTTTTAGCAGCAAGTGCATGCCCCCCTAAGCACTAGTCTGCAATTCACGACTATTGATCATCCTTAGACCGATGGTCAGTCGGAGCGGACCATCCAAACTCTAGAGGATATGTTGAGAGCCTACGTACTAGACTGGGGACAGGTGTGGCCATACCTGTAAGAGCCTAGTTATTGAGTTGTTGAGAAAGAGAGCTGGGGACCAAGATTAGGCCTATTCCGCCCCTTCGTGACCCTGTTAGCGCCCCTGCGGTTTGCCTGGGCCGCCGTTACGGCTCACAGAGTCTGCCCTTGTGGCTCTATGTGCTGCAGCCGTCTTCTTTAACCCATTGACTCGTGCTTTACACTTTTTACGTACATTTTCTCCTCTCTTCTCCCTTGGATCATCTTTGATCTTCTTTGAGTTTTGGTTGAGTTTGGGAGAGTTGTGCTTGGCTTTGATGATGTTTATGGTTGTTGAACCTTGTGAGCCAGCTTGAGGACGTTTTGGTGATTTGTTGAGCTTCTGGACCTTCAGCTTGGTAAGCTTTCATGGCTTCCATCCCTTATTTCTTCAATCTTTCATCTTCTTATGTTTTTTCCTATCTTTCCTAAGTTAAGCTTAGGTTCCTTAGGCTTGGATCATGTTTCAACCATGTTTGGCTTATGTTGATGAATATATATGTATGTTATGTATGTATGTTGAGGTTGGAGTGAAGAAGGAGTAAAGAATTAAAGGAAGAAGTGAAGAAAGGGGCTGAAGTGGTGCCTTTGCTGTCCAGCCGCCCCTACGCCACCTTGCAGTCGCCCCAGCGCCGGCCACAGCCGCCCCTGTACCACCAGAGATCCGCCCCTGCGCCCACCTGCATCAGCTAGGTTCTTCTCTTGGTTCTGCAGGTGCGTGTTGCTTCTAGGCTTACCTTAGGATGCCTTTGTTCTCTACTTTCCTAGTGTGAGTCTATAGGATCATGCTAGATATGTGAGGTTGTGTTTTGATGAAGTTATGATCGGTTTATGCCTTGTGTGGCTTTAGAGGACTTAGGTTGTTATTGTTTGAGGTTTGAGGTTGAGCTTGATTCCTATGGATCCCTTTGGGTCTAGGTGTGACCCCTTTGATGAATAGAGGTTGATATCTGTCTATGCCTTACTATTAGGCAGTGCTCCTCTCTTAGGTTTGGAGGTTGGTTCTGGTTGATCTTGTACGAGGTTGAGGTAAGTCCGTAGGACTTACCTACCATCCTTATATTGGGTTTTTGCATGAGTGGTGTGTGCTTTAGATGTTTGCTATGATAGCATGAGTTGTCGTTTATACCGACCTATGTTTTATTTACTGCCCCACTGCGTGGCTGTGATAACTTTTCCCTTTCATCCTGTAGTGGAGTGTAGAACCTTTCCCTCCTGCATGAGGATGGTCTTTTGTTACCTCCTGTGTCAGGACGTTGTTGTTTATACTCGGCTATGTTGTTTTACCCTTTTGATTGTACAGTTTATATAGTTTTGTGTATTTGTTTTTATATCTGTCAGTGTCATATTGTAAGGTCCAGTGAACTTGTTGTCAGGATAGGGTCAGCATCCATTGTGAGATCATAACCCAATGTGACACTCCGAGTCCCGCGGATTTGGGGTGTTATAGAGTTGGTATCAAAGCCTTAGGTTGACAACAATGACACTTGCTACCTGCAATGAGGTTTGATAGGTAAAATAAACAGAACCCGAAAGGGGTCTGACGTTTTCAAAAGGTTTTTGGTTTTAAATATAGTTTGGGTTAGAATGTACGAGAAGTCGCCACTTCTGCTATGGATCTCTGCAGTATAGATGTGTGTATATGTATTATGGATCATGTATGTGTATGTGTTAAGTATATATATATATATATATATATATATATATATATATATATATATATATATATATATATATATGGCCTATATAGAGCCTTATAAGTTAGTTGTGCATACCCCGCAGATGGCTCGGACTAGAGCTACTAGCGTTGTAGGCAGAGGTAGAGGTAGACCACCCCATCCTCCAGTTGTGGTAGGTGAGGGACCAGTTCCCGCTGCTGATCCACCAGTGGTGGAGGAGATAGAAGAGAAGGTTGCAAAGAGTGTCGTCCCAAAGACGAGGAGTGGGGGATCCAGGAGACATCACTCACATCGAGTCCAGTCTGATGACGCGGATCGTTTCTTCATGGGGGGACCAGAGTTTAGAGAGTACCTCAGACGTTTTGAGGAGGTTGTCAGAGCTGGCAGAGAGGCCCCAGGTCTACCAGGGCATGAGGGATGTTCTGAGATGTCTCAGGGAGCCACACAGGTGCCAGTTATATCGGCACATGCTGTTGAGACTATTCGAGCTGTAGAGGAGACTAGAGGGCCTCGACTAGATGCCTGGACAAAGGCATTCCATCAGCAGGGAGTACCACCCTTTTCAGGAGAGATCGGTTTACTGACTGAGGAGTGGATAGGACATGTAGACTCAGCTTACGAGTCTATCAGATGTCTTGAGGACAAACGGATAGAGCTAGTCCAGTCTCTATTCCGTGACCTTGCACATTAGTGGTGGAGGATTGTACGAGCTAGAGCCACCAGTTATGACCACATGAGGAGCATGATTCGAGAGCAATTTTGTCCTGCCTCACTGAGGAGGGAGAAACTGCAGGATTTTGTGGAGGCTGATTTTGAGGATGTACCTATTGCAGATGCCATCCGCCGCTTCCAGACTGAGTTAGCTTTGCTGGGTCCAGTTGCACCATTTGGGAACCAGCATGTGTATCTGTTCTCTCGTCGTCTGAGGGAGAGCACGCGTTCATACATGGCGGGATTCCATTGCAAGTCCCTAGCTGATTACTAGGACCAAGCTTCTGCTTATGAGAGGGAGCGAGTTAGTCAAAGGAGAGCTTCTCAAACGGGACGGTCTGAGAAGAGGCAGCGCATTGGGCGTACCAGTGGAGTTGGAGGAGCATCTGGGTCTAGACGAGACCAGAGGCCTCAACAATTGACACAGGGACAACAGAGAGTCCCAGATCGTCCATCTACTCAAGCATCTGCTCTCGGGCCGAGTAGAGTAAGAGGTTGTGGTGGGAGTACCACGGATGTCAGATGAGCTCAGGGTAAACTTGAGTTGAGGAGTGCAGAGGATCCACCTACACCGGCTGCTACATGTACCATTCTGCTTCATGGTTTACCTGTTAGAGTTTTGTTTGATACTGGTGCTACGCATTCATTTATTTCTGATACATGTGTTGAGCGTCTGAGTTTAGCTACCATAGAGGGGATACCCTTTACTATAAGGTTACCTGATGGTAGTTAGGTCAGAGGTACCCGTGAGATACGTAGTTGTCCCCATCGTTTAGGGACTCGTGTTTTACTTATTGACTTCTTAGTCATGCAATTGATGAATGAAGAAGTCATATTAGGTATGGATTGGATGCGTAGACACCGTGCATTTTTGGATGTTGGTAGACGGACTATTACAATCTCTACCGAGGTTGGTCAGATTGAGGTCTTTTGAGGTTGGGACCTTGGGAAGACAAGTTCTATCATTAGTGCCATACGAGCAGCTAGACTGATTGCATATGGATGTGATGCCTTCTGGAGCTACGCCATGAAGGATTGAGAGAGTCCAGCTTTGGAGGACATACCAGTGGTCTGCGAGTTTGCAGATGTATTTGCTGAGCCGTCGAGCTTGCCGCCTCAGAGGAGTGTGGACTTCAGTATCGAGTTGGAGCTTGGTATGAGACCCATCTCGAAGGCCCCATATCGTATGGCACCTGTCAAGATGTTAGAGCTGAAGATGCAACTGGATGAGTTGGCTGAGAAGGGCTTCATACGCCCTAGTGTTTTACCATGGGGTGCACCTGTCCTCTTCGTGCGGAAGAAGGATGAATCTTTGAGATTTTGCATTGATTATAGAGAGTTGAACAAGGTGACCATCAAGAATAGGTATCCACTGCCTCGTATTGATGATCTACTTGATCAACTTCAGGGAGCGACATTCTTCTCCCGGATTGACTTACGCTCAAGATACCACCAGCTGAGGGTGAGAGAGCAAGATGTACATAGGACGGCATTTCGTACCCGTTATGGACACTACGAGTTTATAGTGATGCCATTTGGGCTGACGAATGCCCCAACAGTCTTCATAGAATTGATGAACAGTATTTTCATCGACTTCTTGGATTAGTTTGTGGGGGTCTTCATTGATGACATTTTGGTATACTCTCGTAGCAGAGAGGAGCATGCCGGTCATCTGAGGACACTTTTGCAGATTCTGAGGGATAGAGAGTTGTATGCCAAGCTCTCTAAGTGCGAGTTTTGGATGTCTGAGGTTGTTTTTCTTGGACATATCATCTCCGCCGACGGGATTATGGTTGACCCGGCGAAGATTGAGTCTGTTGCTGCATGGACGACACTGACGAACATCAAGGAAGTGCGTAGCTTTCTTGGCCTAGCCGGTTTTCATAGACGCTTTGTGGAGGGATTTTCTGTGATTTTCCTTCCACTTACGAGTCTTTTGAGGAAGACTACCAGATTTGTATGGACTGACCGATGTGCCCAAAGTTTTGAGGAGTTGAAGAGGAATTTGAGTTTTGGTCTTGTCATGGCACTGCCAGAGGGTTCTGATGATTTCGTGGTCTACAGTGATGCATCCAAGCTAGGCTTGGGATGTGTGTTGATGCAGAGAGGCAGAGTGATTGCTTATGCGTCAAGACGTATGAGAAGAACTACCCGACCCACGATTCAGAGTTGGCAGCGGTAGTTCATGCTTTGAAGATCTTCAGACATTACCTGTATGGTGCTACCTGTTAGATCTTCACAGACCATAAGAGTCTAAAGTATATTTTCACCCAGCGGGAGTTGAATAACCGTCAGCAGCGATGACTTGAGTTGATCAAGGACTTTGACCTTGAGATTTTGTATCATCGTGGAAAGGCGAATGTTGTAGCTGACGCCTTGAGCAGGAAGACGCCTCGAGAGAAGGCGATTGCCAAATTGACCATACGGCCTCAACTTCAGAGGAATCTACCTTGGCTAGAGCTGGACACCTAGTTTTTTTATGAGGATGCCCAGTTATATGCTTTAGAGGTTTTACCTGGTCTGTTGGATGAGATCCAGCAAAAGCAAGGGACCTGCCCGACCTTGATGAGGATTAGAGAGAGAATGTCTCGTGGAGAGGCACCACAGTTCTCTATTAGAGCAGATGGAGTGATGAGGCATCATGACCGTATTTGTGTATCTGCCGATGCAGAGCTGAGACAGAGGATCTTACAGGAGGGTTACTGTACACCTTGCTTTGTACATCCAGGTATGAGTAAGATATACCATGATGTGAGACGTTCATACTGGTGGGGAGGGTTGAAGCCCAATGTAGCCAGATTTATGGCTCAGTGTGCGACTTGTCAGCAGGTCAAGATCGAGCATTTCAGACCTGGAGGTGAGCTCCATCCACTACTAGTACCGCAGTGGAAGTGGGAGGATGTCTCCACGGACTTTGTGATGGGTTTGAGGCCCAGTAGGAGATTTGATGCTATCTGGGTTGTGGTTGACAGACTAATGAAGACGGCACGTTTTATTCCTATCAGAGAGACGTGGCCAGTGAGCAGATTAGCTGAGGAGTACACTAGACAGATAGTGAGACTCCATGGTGTACCGAGGACGATCGCCTCTGATCGAGATGGACTGTTTACCTCGAGATTTTGGCAGCATATTCAGACTGCTTTGGGGACGAGTCTACACTTCACGACCGCGTTCCACCTCCAGATAGATGGTCAGTCTAAGAGGACCACCTAGACCCTGGAGAATATGATGCGAGCTTTTGTGTTGGATCGGGGATAGGGATGGTCTGACTACCTCCCACTTGTTGAGTTATCATACAACAACAGCTGGCATGCATCCATTGGTATGGCTCCTTATGAGGCACTATATGGACGTAGGTGCCGTACATCTTTATGTTGGGATGAGCAATACAATATCAAAAAGATAATGCCAAAGAAGATTCAGGATGATATGGCTCGAGTAGTGTTGATCAGAGAGAGGATACTGGTTGTACAGAGTCGCCAGAATTCATATGCAGATAAGAGGCGTCGGCCTCTAGAGTTCAGGGTAGGATCTCATGTCTGGTTGAGAGTATCTCCGACACGTGGCATCAGACGTTTTGGCATAAAGGGGAAGTTAGGTCCCCGATATGTCGGTCCTTTCGAGATACTGGATAGAGTTAGGAGGGCAGCCTACAGATTAGCTTTGCTTCCGATATTAGAGGGTGTTCACCCTGTGTTCCATGTGTCTCAACTGAGAGAGTACATACCAGATCCGAGGCACATTGTGAGTTATTATGACTTGGTGGTAGAGTCAGACCACACCTTTGCTGAGCATCCTATTGAAGTCTTAGAACGAGGTATGAGACGCCTGCGTTCGAAGGGCATTCCTATGATGAGGATATTGTGGTGTAGACGTGGACCTGAGGAGGCAACATGGGAGACTGAGGATAGTATCCAGAGGAACTATCTAGAGTTTTATGCTGAGATAGATGCATCTAGGGTCGATGAGTAGAGCATAGTGCTATCTTGGTGAGTATATGATTATGTGCTTACATGCCTTGATGTGCTTACTCCATGCTAGTTATGATGTGCTTTATGATATTATTAGATCTTACTGTGCTAGCATGATGTATGCTATAACTGGAGATGGTTCTTTCCTCCATGTTATTTGAGTGTGATTAGGATTCAGCTGGTGATGGTTCTTTCCTCCATGCTACCTTGATGGACATAGTTTCAGTGGAGATGTTATTCCTCCATGCGATGTATATGATTATGGTTTGGCTAGAGATGTACTTCCACTATGCCATGTGACGTGGTATGGCGAGAGATGTGATTCCTCTACGCCTTTAGGTAGCATTATGGCCTTGTTGTTTGGAGATGACGATTCCTCCATGGTTATGTTTGTGGTTATAGATTTTTATAGGTTATGACCTTTTGAACGGAGAGGTGATACCTCCGATAGAGAGAAAGAGCTCTAGCTCGGCTTATGGGGACCGAGAGGATTTGGGATTTTGCAAGTTTCAGGACGAAACTTGTTTTTAGGGGGGGGGGTGAGATGTAAGAGCCTAGTTGCTGAGTTCCTGAGAGAGTGAACTGGGGACCCAGATTAGGCCTATTCCGCCCCTGCATGACCATGTTGGCGCCCTTGCGGTTTGCCTGGGCCGCCCCTGCGGCTCACAAAGTCCGCCCCTGCGGCTTTGTGTGCTGCAGCCGTCTTCTTTGACCCTTTGACCCGTGCCTTACCCTTTTTACCCTTTATAAGCTTCTTCTCTTTCATTATAATGAGGGTTATCATTCAACTCCATCTCTCTCTCTCCCTAAGTACATTTTATCCTCTCTTCTCCCTTGGATCATCTTTGATCTTCTTTGAGTTTTGGTTTAGTTTGTGAGAGTTATGCTTGGCTTTGATGATGTTTATGGTTGCTGAGCCTTGTGAGCCAGCTTGAGGATGTTTTGGTGATGTGTTGAGCTTCTAGACCTTGAGCTTGGTAAGCTTTCATGGCTTCCATCCCTTATTTCTTCATTCTTTCATCTTCTTATCTTTTTTTCCTATCTTTCGTTAGTTAAGCTTAGGTTCCTTAGGCTTGGATCATGTTTCAGCCATGTTTGGCTTGTGTTGATGTATATATATACGTATGTTCTGTATGTATGTTGATGTTGGAGTGAAGAAGGAGTAAAGAATCGAAGGAAGAAGTGAAGAAAGGGGCTGTAGTGGTGTCTCTGTTGTCCAGCCGCCCCTGCACCACCTTGCAGCCGCCCCAGCGCTGGCCACAACCGCCCTTGCGCCACCAGAGATCCGACCCTGCACCCACCTACATCAGCTAGGTTCTTCTCTTGGTTCTGTAGGTGTTTGTTGCTTCTAGGCTTACCTTAGGATGCCTTTGTTCCCTCCTTTCCTAGTTTGAGTGTATAGGATCATGCTAGATATGTGAGGTTGTGTTTTGATGAAGTTATAATCGGTTTATGCCTTTTATGGCTTTAAAGGACTTAGGTTGTTGTTGGTTGAGGTTTGAGGTTGTGCTTGATCCCTATGGATCCCTTTGGGTCTAGGTGTGACCCCTTTGATGAATAGAGGTTGATATCTTCCTATGCCTTGTTATTAGGCAGTGCCCCTCTCTCAGGTTTGGAGGTTGGTTCTGGTTGATCTTGTACGAGGTTGAGGTATGTCCGTAGGACTTACTTAGCTATCATCCTTATATTGGGTGTTTGCATGAGTGGTGTGTGCTTTATATGTTTGCTTTGATAGCATGAGTTGTCATTTATACCGACCTATGTTTTATTGACTACCCCACTGCGTGGCTGTGATAACCTATCCCTTTCATCCTGTAGTGGAGTCTGGGAGGTTCTCTGACGTCAAGCTAGTCTAGTTTACATGAAGGGCGCAATCCATTCTCATAGGGTACATGGATTGTGTGACCGATACTCGTACAACTGGATATAGTACTCAAAGGCGGGGATGTATCAGTCCTCGTATCACATACTTTCATTTATATATAAATATAAATATAAATATATATATATATATATATATATATATATATATATATATATATATATATATATATATATACGACTTGAGTGAATGACTATTATATAAGATGATAAAATGGGTAAATGTGTGATATTATGCTGATGTGTTTATCCTTACATGACTGCGTTTGTGCTTATGCATTACTCTATATATGTATGGTTAGCTAATGGTTTATTACCATGTTGTAGTCGCCCCACGGGATAGGCGTGCTGATGCGTGATCTAGCAGAGTGGCAGGCCTAGGACCTCTCGTTCATAGGATGATGTGGGCTTTTGGGTTTGTTTACCTTTCCCTCTTGCGTGAGGATGATCTTTTGTTACCTCCTGTGTAAGGACGTTGTTGTTTATACTCGGCTATGTAATTTTACCCTTTTTATTGTACAGTTTATACAGTTTTATGTATTTGTTTTTATATCTATCAGTGTCATGTTGCAAGGTCCAGTGAACTTTTTGTCAGGCTAGGGTCAGGATCCATTGTGAGATCCTAGCCCAATGTGACACTCCGAGTCCCGCGGATTTGGGGTACTACAATATCACCTTCCCTTAGTGGAGTTTTTCTATAACAACAGTTGGCACACATCGAACAGGATGACTCACTACGCATCTTGATATGGACAAGATACCGTACCCCGCTGTGTTGGGACAAGCCGAGCAGCATTAGCGGTGTAGCACCTGAGCAGATACAGGATGATATGGCTCTAGTAACGATGATCCGAGAGCGGATGTTAGCAGCACAAAGTCACTAGAAGTCTTACTCAGATAAAAGGCGTAGACCTCTAAAGTTCAGATTTGGAGCTCAAGTATGGCTAAGAGTATCCCTGACACGAGGTGTTAGATGTTTCGGCGTCAAGGGGAAGTTGAGTCCTAGAAACGCAGGACCTTTCGAGATTCTTGAGCGAGTTGAAGAGGCAACGTGCAAACTTGCTCTGCCACCGAGACTAGAAGGTGTTCACCAAGTCTTTCATGTGTCTTAGTTATGGGAGTACATACCAAACCCAAGACATATTGTCACTCATGAGGATTTAGTGGTTGAGCCAGACCATACGTTCGTAGAGCTTCTAGTAGCTATCTTAGAACGTAGTACGAGACGCTTGCGGTCGAAGGACATACCGTTGATGAAGATTCAGTGGTCGATGCGAGGAGCTATTGAGGCGACTTGGGAGACAGAGGATAGTATCTAGAGGAACTATCTGGAGTTTTATGCTGAGTTGGATGTACCTATAGGGTAGATGCTTGATTTCGGGTTTCCTTTTGTTGAGTTGTGTATACACTTTCGTGAGTTTTGAGTTATGTGCCCCGCGAGGGAGTATGAGTTGAGTTTAGTGTTTCTGCCTTGCTGTTATGTGATCTTGTGGTTTGTTGCAAGTTTTGGGACAAAACTTCTTTTTAGGGGGATCTGATGTAACAACCATCTTTTTGCCTTCACCTCCCCCACGGTGAACGGGGCTTCCCTTAAGGCCAGCCGCGGTTACGGTAGGGTCGAGCCGCGGGTGCGACTGAGCCCAAATCACATGATTTGTTTTTTATTTCTATTTTATTTCTTTCCTTAGATAGAAGATCCAATCTTCTATCTTATGGGCAGGCTTTCTTTTGATCTTTTGACCCTAAAACCGTCCTTCCATTATCTTTTCCCCAACCGTTCCCTATAAATTCCAGCCTTCTCTTCCTTGTCGCCGTTTCTTGCTTACATTTCTTCAACCTCGAGAAGAGATGCAGCCATTCCCTTGTGATCTTCTACAGAACGTGTAAATCTTCATTCATTTGATTCTTCTAAACGTTCATGAACCTGCCGCATGCTTCTTCCTTCTGTATCTCTTTCTCTTTTCGTTCTTCTTCTTTTTCTTCACAAGAATCAAGATCGAGCCTTGATTCTTGTTGACCTTTCCGTTATTGATACGTAGATGTTCACATGCTCCCTTGGTTGAGTTTTAATGTGTATGGAACAAGGTTCAAGCTTTGGTTTCGTTGCTTTAACATTGTTGTCAAAAGAAAGGTCCCGACGACCTTTTTGTCTGTCCGCTGCCCCTGCGGTTCTTCTACAGTAACTCCCGTCTTTGGTGTATTGCTTCATTTCCTGGATGCGTCGTTCCTTTCCTTGAGTTATGATGATGTTGTTACCCCTTGGGAGACTGTAAGACTAGGGATCGTGCCCCTAGCTTGTGAAGATCTCTTAAAGATCATGGAGACTAGAAGTTACAGACTTCTAGTAATCGTTCCATTCTGATTCGAGTTGCCTTACATGAACAAACTTTCCTTCCTTCGTTCCTTCGGGAAATTGAGTTGCAGCTAACCCTTGTGTGTACCTTTGAGTGATGTAAGCCCCTTCGACTAACTTAGCTGCGTTCCGTATATTGGTTTGATTGTATGGGTTGTGTTTGTGATGTTGTTTATCGTTATAATGGATCCTTTTATACCTTAATTGGCCCAAGTGTATTATAACCGGACGGTGACCGCTTATCCAGTTCAAAATGGGGAAACTGGGAGGTGCTCTTGCGACCATCCCCATAGGTGATAGAGGGATGCATCCGCTCTATACCTGTTTGGTGAAAGGGGACAGAGGTGAGATCATAGTAATTCTCGTGTGACAACATAAGTTGAATTAGTAAATGGATTAACTTAATGAAAGATAATAACCAGTTAAGTACGAGCATGCTTTATGTTTATGTTACCTTATATGTGTTTGTGTCTATATTGTCTTTCCGATATCTAGGTTGTTAGCTAACGGTTTATACCGATGTTGTAGATGTCCCTCATGTTAGAGATACCGCTGAGTGATCCGGATGTTATGGTCAGCCGGGGTTCCCGTACATTATAGGATGGGATTTGGTTTATATTTCAGTTGTTGTTCTTCCTTTTTGTTTTGAACTCGGATGCGAGTCTTTGACACTTCCTTTTGTTGTTCCTTTGATTTTAATAACAATTTTGATTTTCATTTAATTTTGCCTTGTTGTAAGATCTGATGTTATTGTTGCTACTCTGAGGGTCGGGACCATTGTGAGGTTCTAGCCTGTAACGCTTTGAGCTCCCAGAACTTGTGGTGTTACACCCAAAGGTAAGTTTTCTAACCCTAATAAGAAAACTAAAGTCTTGACTTGTTTTGATTGTGGTGAAACAGATCATCTTATAAAAGGTTGTCCACAAAAGATGAGGAACAACTTTAGGAAGAATGATCAAAAGAAGAAGGCTATGGTTGCATAATGGAGTACACTCAGATTGAACAAATGAGTTAGATGACAAAAATGATCAAGCAAACTTATGCTTAATGGTTGATCAAGAGGAGGATCCAAACCTCTACTTTGATGGAGTGGTAAGTACCCTTATGTCTCATTCTGATCTTGAACTTACCAAATTCCTTAAAGATATTATCATATGTGATAAAGAACATAGAGTTAGGATAAGTGCCTTTAGAGAAAGGCTTGTCAAACAAGAAAAACGAGTAAGTGAATTGTCTTTGGAAGTTAAAAATCTCAACAGTGAAAAGTTAGACCTTGATGACAATATCAAGGCCTTGTAATTGGAAAATGCGATTCTTAAGAAAAATCTCTCTTCTCTACATCAAGATTATATTAATCTAGAGAAAGAGAAGATTGATCTAACTGTGACGTGTAGAGACCAAAAGGCTTCACTTATTCAATTCACTTGTTCGAAAGCTAATCTCGAAAGAATGATGGGTGAACAACAATCCTCTGTTAACAAGAGTGGTATTGGTTATCACATGAATTTTCCAAGAAAAACGACTACCACTTTTGTTAAAGCTAAAGGAAGTTCACATATGCTCACATATTTCTATTGTTTTAAAAAGGGACATTTAAAATCAATTTGCCCACATAGAAGAAATGATCCCTACATCATTAGAAACACTTATCCTCTATGTCTAAGGAAACAGGTTAAATAAAATGTACTTGACCACCAAACATGATTGAACCTGAGTATGGACCAAAATATGTCATTTGGTCTACCGGAAAAGGTTGATGTTTGCTGTTTTGCAGGATATCACCAAGGTTAAGGAGCATAAATGGATATTAGATAGTGGTTGGTCAAGACATATGAGTGGAAAAAGCTTGCTATATTCAGATTTAAAGAAGCAATCATCTGGAACCATTGCTCTTGGTGATAAGGGGAAGTGCAACATTATTGGTATTGGTAAAATCGGTTATAATTCATCTAACTTTCTTGATGATATTTATCTTGTTGACGGCTTAAAATATAATCTGCTTAGCATCTCACAAATCTATGACAAAGGTAACAAAGTGATCTTTCATTCAGAAAAATGTGAAGTTCAAGATAAATTATCTAGTGATGTCGTGCTTAAAGCTCCTAGATGCAACAATGTATATTCGATTAGTACTAACCAAGTTTCAGGAACAAGATTAACATGTCTCAAGGCCTAGGACGATCCAAGGCTTTGGCATAGACGACTTGGTCAATTAAGCATGCATACGATGAAGAAACTTATTTCAAAGGATTTGGTACATGGTTTACCAAACCTAAACTGCAAGGTTTATGAACTATGTAAGGCTTGTGCACATGGTAAACAAACAAGAAGTTCATTCAAACCAAATAAGGTTGTAAGTTCTTCTCGACCTATTGAATTTTTACATATGGATTTATGTGGTCTTATGCGTGTCAAATCTCCCAAGGGAAAACAATACATCCTTGTCATTGTGGATGATTATTCTCGTTTTACATGGATCTCATTCTTACGGGAAAAATTGGATGCTTTGTATGAGTTTTCAAAACTTTGTAAGAAGTTGCAAACTTTGAAAAACCTACTTATCATTTCCATTCAAAGTGATCATGGTAGAGAATTTGACCAACTTAAATTTGATTTGTATTATGCAAAATATGGTATTTCACACAACTTTTCAGCTCCTAGAATACCTCAACAAAACGAGGTTGTGGAATGTAAGAACCGCACCTTGGAGGACATGTCTAAGACTATGCTTTTAGAAAATTGTTTGTCAAAAAGCTTTTGGGCTGAAGCTCTTAACACGGCTAATTACATCCTAAATTGATGCTTAATATGCCCTACTTTGAAAAAGACTCCTTACGAACTCTTTAAAGGATAAAAACCTAATATTTCCTATTTTAAACCCTTTAGATGTACGTGCTTTATCCATAATAATGGCAAAGACAACCTTGGAATGTTTGATGCAAATAGTGATGAAGCTATCTTTATTGGATACACTTCAAATAGTAAAAGTTATCGGGTTTACAAAAACGTACTAAAATTGTCGAGGAAAGTATTCATGTTATTTTTGACGAAAGAAATGATGGTACTTTTAGTGATAGCTACACAAATCTTAATCTGAACCGACATGAAGATCAAAATTTCTAATGGAGAAGAAGACCCTAAGACTCAAGATAACAACATGCAAGAACAAATTCAGGATACCGAAGAACAATCTAAAGACCTTGAAACACATCTTCAAGACCTTGAAATGACAAACAACAAGATTACTGAATATCTATTTCAAGGCCTTGAAACCCAACTTCAAGGCCTTGACATTGGAAACAAGAGCATAACTTCAGCGATAGCTGAATCAACTCGAGCAACTAAGCCTTAATCATCAGAATCCGTTCCACTTTTCAAGAGAAGAAATTTCCAATATTCTTCATATCATCCACAAAAGAACGTGATATCCGATCCAAAAGCAAGTGTGCAAACCCGAGCTATGGTAAACAATTTATGTGCTTTTTTTGCGTTTTTGTCCCTTGTAAAGCCCAAAAACTACGTTCAAGCACTTCAAGAACCAAAATGGATCATTGCTATGCAAAATGAGCTCAATTCCTTCGAGAGAAACAACGTCTGGACCCTCACGTCTAGACCTAAGCAACAATCTGTCATAGGATCAAAATGGGTGTTTCGAAACAAGTTGGATGAACATGATAAAGTCATTCGAAGCAAAGCACGACTTGTAGCTCAAGGCTATAACCAAGAAGAAGGTATTGATTATGAGGAGACTTTTTCTATGGTTTCCAGGTTAAAATCCATACGTATACTACTTGCATTTGCATCCTTCTTGAACATAAAGCTTTTTCAAATGGATGGTAAGTGTGCTTTTTGTTGAGATTCTAGGAAGTGATGCTACCAACCCAAGGCAAGAGTGCCAATAACTTGTTCATACAATCATGCACATAAAAATTCTTAAATTTATACTCGGTATATCTCCTAAACTACCTAGCAAAACCCGCAGTGTACGGGTCATAGAGTAGAAAGGAAAGCATTCCGAGTTCAAAAACAAAGACCGATGTGAGATTAAACCATGCAATGATCAAAGATAGTTCAAGTCCAGACCAAGAAGAGAGATGGAAACAAAGAAATGAAAATCATATGTTTTTTATGGGTTTTGTGGTGATCAAGCAAAGATCACAATCAACAACAATGTCAACCAAACAACAAAAGATACACATGATGTAATATTAATGTATAGAGAGCGGACTCTAGAGATTCGGATGTCCGGTTATGGCATGGACTCAAGCTTCTAACCAACTTATGAACAAGATGCGGTATGTTGGGAAGGAATGTTTCTCTAATGGGATCAATCACCGGTAGGTCTCATGGTCCACTAGTGCAGCACCTAAAGTCCTATTACCAAGTAAGTCTCTAGGAACCTAAGGTTGGGAATTCTAAACAAACCGGATCACTACCTAGGGGTCAAGCCTCTTTTTACCGGGTAAGTCTCCGGAAGGCAAGTCCTAAATAACAATCTTAGCACACTCAATCCAATAGCGGTTGTTGAGACTCACTACTACCTAATTTTGTCATCTTCTACATCTAAGAGCGGAAATTACCGGGTAAGTCTCATCCCTTACCTACTTTACTAACATAGGTCACCCTAATGCTAGATTAGGATCAACAAACACTAGGATTTAAACTCTCAAACTCCCTAACATGAAGATATAACACTATAGGAAGAACAACTCACACACCTCGGGTGGATCAAGAACATCTCGGCCGAAATGGTTGAAGAACAAGACGAGATTGCAAACTGAGCTAGGGATTTCGAGCATACAATTATCCTAAGATACATCTAAGTCCAATCTATCATTATCCTAGCCATGACCTTTCATACATCTCCCTAGGATCACATGTTACTTAGCCAACAATAATCATCTCAAGTTCATTCATCATCAAAACAACAATCATTCATGCCATAGCTAGATGAAGGTAAGAGAAGCAATATAAACCAAGAACAAGCTGAATAATAAGTTTAGAATGAGCTTAAAACTATCCAAAGGTATCTTAAAATCGAGCTTAACAATCTCTACAACTTTCCTCACTACAAGTCTCTCAAAAACTCACTTTAAGTCTATGAAAATGTGTGTTCTTCTTCTTCTTCTCTTCAATGGAGTCTTTCTTCTCTTCTCTTCTCCTCTATATGGCTTTCCCAACAAGAATGAAATTCAAAAGTAAGAAAGGAAGTGGGAATCCCTTGCAAAATGTGAGCAGCCTGTAATATAACACTTTTTCTCCATCATGGGAGAGAAAATCGTGTGTTGGAAGAGGAGTGTGCCAAGTGTCGTGGGGGACCAGTGAATGATCTCGGATGGCCCAGAAAGCATCTCGGCCGATATGGGTGAGGGATGAACCGAGATGAAGGGCTGCATGGCTAAAATCATGGCTAAACACAAGCCGGTGCATGAGGTCAATTTCTTCTTCTTTTCTTCATGCTTGCTTCATTGGAACCTTGAATCCGGGCCGTCATGAGGCTTGATCCTCGGATATGATCAATAATCCATGAAATCTCCCCAAAATACCTACAAGACCCACAAATGCTCGTGTAGACGTCTATTCCGACGATATGACTTGATAAAGCATAAAACGTCCCAAACATGTGCAAAACCATGCATGAATGAATGTAAAAACTATCTAAAAGAGTGCCTAATCTAGTGTCATAAATCACGTCATCACTTTTCTTAATGGCTTCTTAGAAGAATAAGTCTACGTTGCTCAACCTCCGAGTTTTGAAAATGATGAATTTCCAGATCATGTTTTTAAATTGGAGAAAGCTCTTTACGGTCTTAAACAAACTCCTCGAGCTTGGTATGAAAGATTGTCCAAATATCTCCTCGGAAATAAAATTTACAAAGAGGTTTGATTGACAAAACTTTGATTGTCAAAACGTGAGGCAACGATTTATTAGTAATATAAATCTATGTTGATGATATATTATTTGGTGTTACTAATGATTTTCTATGCAAGAAAGTTTTAGATATTATGTGTAGAGAGTTCGAAATAAGCTTAATGGGAGAGTTAAATTTCTTTCTTGGTCTTGAAGTTACTAAAGCTAAGAAAGAAATCTTTCTTAACCAAAGCAAGTACACCAAGGATTTGCTCAAGAAATATAAATTGGATCAATACAAGGTAGAAAAAACATCGATGAGTTCTACTCTTTCATTAAATCAAGACAAGAATGGTAAGAGTGTCGTACAAAAGGAGTATCGAGGTATGATCGGTTCTTTGTTATAATTAACCGCTAGTTGACCTGACATTATGTTTAGTGTGTGCATGTGTGCTAGATTTCAAGCTGATCCCAAAGAGTCACACTTGATAGTTGTGAAAAGGATATTTTGATATCTTAACACTACAGATCCAGGGTTATGGTAACCATGTCAAAATTCGTTTCACCTTGTTGGATATTCAGATTCAGACTTTGCAGGCTATAAGGTTGATAGAAAGAGTACTTCTAGATGCTGCCAATTCTTAGGGTCATCCCTACTCAGTTGGCATTCAAAGAAGCAAAATCATTTTCCCTATCTACAGCTGAAGCCTAATACATAGCTGTTGGAGCTTGTTGTTCACAAATTCTATGGATAGCTCAACAACTTCGTGATCTTGGTTTTGATCTCAAAGTTATACCTATTAAATGTGATAATACTAGTGCTATTTTGATAACCAAAAATAATGTGTAGCATTCAAGAACAAAGCATATCAATGTAAGCCATCACTTCATACGGTGAAGAACCGAATAGGTGAATAATAAGGATATAAATACTCTAGAAGGGGGGGGGTTGAATAGAGAATGAGAACTTTTTGCAATATCTATATCAAGGCTTTGAAACTAATCTCAAGGCCTTAAGTTGATTTGTGCGCTAGTAACAAATCTTCTTCTCAAGGCTTTGAAGTGGATTTAAAGGCCTTGACTTCGAAACCTGCAAAAGATTGTTAGTCACAATATAAGCAATATAAATTGTGGAATGTAAAATATCGACGCTACGACATGTATACAAAGTTTGGCCGTAACAGGCTACTCTTCGCCTAGGGTTTCCGACCCTAGGCTTCTAACTATCTATTATATGTTTTTTGTTAGTCCTAGATACAACCTAGAAGAACTTCCCTTCTTCTCTCAATGTAGCCTCAATGCTACAATCTAGTCAACTATATTCTAGCAATAATAGCCTAGTTACATCGCAAAGTAACACACTCTAGTATAACACTCTCTAGATATGCCAATGGAGTTCTTGTGTTTACCTTCACTCTAAGTAAGTATACGAATGTAAGCTTAAATAGGAAGAAAAACTTTTGGATCGATGAAGATGTATGATTGCTTGAAGACTTGGTTTCTTATCCGTGTAGCACTTGTTGTTCTTCTTGTTCAGTTGTCATCTTCATTTATAGTCTTCTATGGAAATCTTCTCTAGCCATTGTAAGATAGCCGTTGTAACGTTTGTCTTTCTCCATAGAATACGTTACTTGGTTGAGGTGAAATAGCCGTTGCAAGATCTTCTTTCTCCTAGATATTCTCTCATCTACTTCTTCTCTTTGACGCTCGTTGAAGATCTTCCTCACCATGATCTTCTCTTTTGGAAATGCCGTTGAAGATCTTCACTTAAGATCCTAGATCTTCTCACTGGGAATCCGTTGGAGATCTTCACTTTAGATAGCCGAGATCTTCTTCTTTTGGTCGTTTTATATGTGCCGAGATCTTCTCTGCTGTTGGAGATCTTTTCTCAATCAAATCTTCTAACTCCTTCGGTTGAGATCTTCAAAGATCTTCTTGTTTTGGTCGTTGTAGATGTGCGTGTCTTGTAGTGAAGCCCTTAGCCGAGTCCTTCGTTTGTAATGCTTTTCAAGGCTCGAGTTCTTCCTTTGAAATGCTTTTCAAGGTCTGCACACATTTGAACAAACAATCCAAGACATGCAATCTAGAAGTATAATTGATATTTGTTAGTTTATTAAACAACATATATATGTTAAGTCTTCCATCATTCACATACAACAATTCATATTTAAATTGGAGTTATCAATCTCCCCCTTGATGGAAGACAAAACAAATATCGTACCTGTATTCAATAATTGATATATGCATGAAATATATATTTCGAATACTACAGAATGCAGTAATGTCAGATCAACATCACATATAATTTCTCCCCTTTTTTCTTTCAACAAGGGAGAAAAATAATTAAGTACGGAAGTTTGAAAAATATTACAGACCCACAATTCAAAAACAAAGTTTTCAAGCATCCCACAAACGCAATCCAAGGCCTTGAAATAAAAAAGCAAAGAAAATTTGAAGCGCTTGTCAAGGCCTTGACATCCAGTTTCAAGGCCTTGAATTCAATTTCAAGGCTTTGAAATTTACTCCTTGTACCACTGATTTTGATGCCCTCTTCCTCGGAAATCGTCATAGCATTTTTGCCTCCATCTGGTATGGGATTTGTCTAGTGTTATCATCTTCTTGTAGTCATCCACCCTGCAGTCATCCACAATATTTTGTATTTCTTCACCACACCAAACTCTTCAATAGTCAGAATGTCGGGCTCCTCAAAAGTTGGTTGACGAATAGGACGGTTCTTGGCAGTTTTGTAGCACTAAAGCGACACCTCCGAAGCTTGTTTCCTTGTTTGTTTAACATCATTATCATTTAGAGGCTTGATGCTCCCTGCAGCTGTGTAGGTAAGAGCATGCAGATGAAACATCTAATTTACCTTGGAGTGCATTATTGCCAGAAGGTCCTGAGATGCATCTAGTCGGTAATTTCAGACCTAAAATCAACCATATCTTTGCGCAAGGTTTCCAAACCAAATTCCACAGCATCCAATCTCTTAGTCACAAAAGACGAGCCTATATCCCTATCCTTCAGTGTCCATTCTCTTGTTAATGTCTTTTCAACTCCTTTACTTTTATAGAAAACTTCATCTATTTTTCCCGAAGCCACCTGTGTATCCATTTGCATTATCAATTGAGAAATACCTGAAGATATTTGGAAGGAGATTGGCATAGGGAAGGGGATTTTCACTAGTGGAGTAAATGGCGTGTAGAATATGGTTTAGAATAAGGTTCGGAAGGTCAACATCTAACCCATTCAGCATCTGATACAACAACTCAAAGATTTGGGCAATCAACAGATCCCTACATTTTGATCTAGGTATAATGCATCTCACAAGCACAGTAAAAACTATTCTAGCTTCTAGGGTGAGAGACAAATGGGATAGATGCAGAGAAGAGGAGTTGGGTAGAAGAAATTGTTCCTTGGCCAACCAAACACTTTTGTCTCATGGAGGATTGTCAAAGAAGGTAGAGGTGGGAAGCCCTAAAATCTGAGCAAGAATGAAAGAGGTAAAGGTGATCGATTTACTTTTTACAATGGATTCTAGGGTTAGCTCCCCCCTTTCTCTCCTAGCGGTGAGATTCACAAAGAATAACCTTGTGACCCATGGAAAACCTATCTCCCCTAGATTAAGATTATTCCAGATTGAGCATCCCCTGAACAATGTGATGCATGTGATAGCATGTATTATAGTCTATAATTGGGGGCTAGTTTAGACGTTTTATCTTCAATAATCTACATGTATGGATGTATATTATGTGATTATATTGTTGTTTCATCTACCTTTGCAGGAATCGAGGTCTACGCCTTGTTTTGTTGTAAATGTAGGTAAAATGGCACGTTTTGCATCAAAATGGAGCTAAGGAACTAAGGAGTCATTAGAGCTACGTTCTGGAGCTTAAGAAAGACCTCGAGAAGCATGGAAATGATTAAGAAGATTTACTTTGGACCAGATTCGAGAGATTTGACATTCAGTAGAGATTCACCTCGGTCAGCTACAGTGTCACCTCGACCGAGGTGATCTTGAGGAGCGTCCCGACCAAGGCAAATACCCTGCTGCCGGCGAGATCCATATTTTTGGCTGAGATCTTTTATTTTTTGAAAGAAAATATCTTATCTTTTTGGGCTGGATTTCTGGAAGGAAGATATTATTTTTGGGAGATCTATTTTAGAGATATGGATATATTTTATATAAGAAATTATCTTCTTAAGATATTTTATCTTTGGAAGATAATTCTCCTATATAAAGGGTTGGATTTTCCACAAGTTCAACCATTCTTGGAGCATCCAGCAATTAAGGGATTTTCTGGAGGTTTTGAAGGAAGAATTGAAGGAAGTATTGAAGATTGAAGTTGAAGGAAGGATGAAATCATAGTTGGAGATAACTTTTAAAGGAGTTTGTAAGACTTTCTTAGATTGTCTTTTTGGTTGATTGTCTTTGTTGACTTGTGATTGAGGAACACAATTTGTTTGTTATTCGATTCAGTTATTGAGACCTTTTTCTTAAGGTTTCTTGTTCGAATATTGATTCATTTTCCATTAATTTGATTATTGTTATCATGATGATTGTTGGCTAAATTTCTTATGCGATTCTTGAGTGATTGGCTGAAAGTTGTGGGGAAGACAATGATAGAATGATCTTAATCCCAGTAGGACCCTGAAAGCTCGAGTCTTTAACCTTAACCTTAGAACACCTCGCTCAGTCGATGAACATCTCGGCCGGGGTGGAACCTGACTGAACGAGGTGAACCTTTCCTGATCCGAAACTGAAGTTAAGTGTTCTAGTTTGTCAAATCCTATCCTTATTACATCTTTCATGGTTCAATGCAAGCCTAGGATGAGACTTACCTAGTGATTCCTTTGTTTGTTTACCTAAGATCATGAGTGTAGGAAATAAAGGTTTATCCTTTATTTGGGTTTGAGTATGCCTTCATCCCATCTTTGTGAGTTAGCCTGAGACTTACCCGGTAAAGGTTGATTTTATTCCCTTGGGTGGTGTGTTGGTTTGAGATTATAGTTCCTTTCCTTAGTACCTTTAGACTTACCTAGTAATAGGAGCTTTGGTTTGGGATAGTGAGTAGTGAGACTTACCCGGTAATCTATTCCCACCTTAAAAACACCTTCCCTTTGCAAACCTCAACTTTGTCCGTATTATCCTTTGAGATCTTGAGTCGGAACCACAACTAGATGCTTTAATCCCTAGAATCCGCATTTTCCCCTTATTTGACTTTATATCATCTTTTATTGCTTTAATTATTTTTGGTTAATTGCAATATTTGACAACCTGATTTCGTGCTTTGTTTCACCTAAGTCCTTGTGATCGACCCTTGGAATTCTTGCTTTTTATTACAATTGACCCGTATACTGCGGGTTCGCATATTTGTTCAAGCATACTTCTTGGGTTATAAATTTAAAGCTTGCACACACCGTTTGGAGCGAACAAGTTTTTGGCGCCATTGCCGGGAACTTGGTCTAGACCGAGCCGGTTTCGGTTGTCTTTCGGGGCATTTGCCCTTGTTGCTATTAACCAATCTACTTGAGTGTTCTCGCAGGATCTTTTCTTAGGTTTATGCGAAGAATCCGTGCTGGAAAGGAAATCGTTCCTTACGATCCCAAACTAGAAAAGACATACAAACGATGATTAAGAAAAGCTAAGATGGCCAATCAAGATAATCGCGATCTTGAAGCAGAATTGAAGGAGGCGCTAGAACAGCTACACCTCAACCAAGAAGAACTGCAGCGAGAGAGAGAGCAGACTCATGCAAGAACTGAAGAGATCGAAGCAGATATGACCGCTCTAAGGGCCCAGTTTCTGCCTCGACCGATCCCAGATCCTCGACCGAGGCAAGACCCAGTGCATGTTGCCCCGGCCGAGATAAATCCACCTCGGAGGCCTGTCCGAGATGTTCTTTTTTCTGTAGTTCCATAAACCGTAGGACAGAGGATGGACCCTAATCAGCAAGTGAGGCATCCAAAAGTCAACCTAGGTGATCCAGCTGAGCATGATTACGAACTTCGACCGCAAGTTCTATCTATGATCCGCCAATGCCAATTTGGAGGATTGGAGAGGGAGTCTCCGCATCAGCATTTGCAAAACTATGAGATTCTGATGGAGAACTTGAGACCTTCAAGGTTGGAAAATAACAACTACAATTTAAGACCTTTCTATTTTTCTTTGAAAGACATGGAGCTTGCTTGGTATCAATCTCTTCCACCCGGAAAGATCAACACTTGGGAAGAGATGACGACGGAGTTTCTAACGAAGTTCTTTCCTCCCTCCAAGACCGCTGAAATGAGAGGGAAGATCAATGCATTCATCATGAAGGACAAGGAGAGTTTGTCCAAGTCATGGGAGAGATTCAAAGATGTTCTATTGGATTGCCCACATCATGGGATTCAAAAGATAGAGTTGTTGGAGATATACTTCAAAGGATTGGATGGAGCTACTCAATTCAATCTCCAACTACTTTCCGCCGGCACATTTATGGATATGCCGATACACGAAGCTTGGGAATTCATTGAAAAGCAAGCTTTGCATATGGAGAAGTACTCCCATGAAGGAGCCGAGAATGGAGCAAGAAGAGTTAGTTTCCAAGACACTTCATGAAATGGAAATCAACTCATCTCGCTTAGCAATAATGTGAAGCAATTGAAGGAGCTTTTAGTAGCTCATACAAAGAAGGAGCAAGATGGAGGATATCAATGAAGAAACAACAACCAAGGGTCACGGAACAACAATTACAACAACAATAGAAGCTCCAATAGCAACAATTGGAGATCTAATCAACAAAATCCGGGTAACCTTTATTCTCATGCTCAAAATGCTTTTAACCACTCCTCTTCTTCTTCTCCTCCATTGAGAAGCCAGGAGCCTGGATCGAGTTCGTCCCAGCCAGAAAAGAAAGATGCAGTTCTAGAGGCAATCTTGATCAAGCTCAACGCTATGGAGACATCGATGACTTCATTTTCGAAGGCACAAAAAGCCTTAGAGAAACAATTCTTTAACAAGGCGAATGAAGCGCCAAGCGATCCAGGGAAGCTCCCAGCAAGGGCAGAGAGCAACCCTAAGGGACAAATTATGGCCATAACGACGAGAAGTGGACTGAAAACTGCAAATCCAGTACCTCGGTCGGTGCCAGTCCAGACGAAGTTCACCTCGGTCCAGGATCAGACGAGGAACACTTCGGTCGAGGTACCAACCGAGGTGGAGTCCCAAAAAGGAAGGACAAATTTGAAGTTTATGTCCCACCTCCTGCTTATAAACCACAACTTCCATTCCACTAGTCAAGGGCAAAGCACATCTAGACAAGCATTTTGGTAAGTTTCTTAACTTGATGAATAAACTATACATTAACATCCCTTTCCTTGATGCTATTATAGGGATGCCTGCCTATGGAAAGTTCTTGAAAGAGAGTCTATCAAGGAAGAGGAAGTTGGAAGACTTTAAAGAAGTTAGGATGACATCTAAATCCTCGGAGCTCATTCAAATCATGAAGGAGTAGATGCCACCCAAATTGAGAGATCCCGGCTTATTTTGTATTCCCATTCAAGTTGGGGATGTAACTTATGAGACATTATGTGATCTAGGAGCCAGCATGAGCATCATCCCGCTGGAGCTATGTGAGAAGATCAGACTTGGAGAGCCCAAGCCGGTGACGATAAGGCTATACATGGCGGATCACTCCATTACCCATCCCGTGGGCATCTTGGAAGACGTTCCCGTCAAGTTAGGTGATTTCCATTTACCTATAGACTTTGTTGTACTTGACATACCCACAGATTATCCCGTTACTATCATTCTCGGTGAGACCATTTCTAGCAACTTCGGGTTGCAATGTGGATTGTAAGAATGCCAAGTTGAAATTCAACAATGGTGGAGATCAAGTGGAATTTGCATTTCTTGCTGCAATGAAAGGAGAGCCGCTGGAAGATGACATCTTCAACATCTATGATGAAGAAGAATCAAGAGAATTGGTGAGATCTATCGTTATTAATGACCATCTTGAAAGAGTTCTTAGTTTTAGCTTAATGGAGGAAGGTATAGATATTTCTTGTGATGCAGATATACGGAGCTTAAAGGCATTGGAAGCAGATCCAGAAGCTAAGATTGAGAAACTAATCCACGAGAAGAGAAGCAATTTAAGTTTCGGTCCTAGTTCCAGTACCTCAACCGAGGCACTTTATGGACCAAGCGAGGTGTTCTTATCTGAAGAACATCTCGGTTACCCACCTTGGACCTCGACCGAGGTCGCAAGCGAGATAATGTCAACTGAGACTTCTGAAAGTCAAGTTCTTCGATCTAAGTCTACTCCACTGGAAGGAGGAAGCACGGATCCCCCTCAAAAAGCACCCCCAGCTGTGGAGCTTAAACCGCTTCCAAGTCACTCGAGGTATGTTTTCGTTGGACCGGATTCTACATATCCCGTTATCGTGAGTGCTTCCCTTTCCGAAACTGAATTATCTAAACTGATGCATGTCCTGAGGAAACATCGAAAGGCTTTGGGATATATTTTTGATGATCTTATTGGTATTAAGCCTTCTTTCTGCATGCATAGAATACTAATGGAAGATGATCATAAGACTTCACGGGAACCTCAAAGACGGTTAAATCCAATCATGAAAGAGGTTGTGAAGAAGGAGATTCTTAAGTTGTTGGATGCAGGTATCATATTTCCTATCCCGGATAGCAAGTGGGTTATCCCAGTGCATATAGTTCCAAAGAAAGGAGGGATGACCGTTGTGACGAATAAGAACAACGAGTTAATTCCAACTAGGACCGTTATGGGCTGGAGGATGTGCATCGATTACAGGAAGCTGAACGTGGCCACTCGGAAGGACCACTTTCCACTTCCCTTGATTGACCAAATGCTGAACGGTTAGCCCAACATTCCCATTTTTACTATCTAGATGGTTATAGTGGCTTCTTTCAGATTCCTATCCATCTAGATGATCAAGAGAAGACCACTTTCACTTGTCCATGGGGGACATTCACTTATAGGAGGATGCCATTTGGATTCTGTAATGCACCCGCTACCTTCCAGCGATGTATGATGGCTATCTTTTCCGAGTACATTGAGGATATCATGGAGGTATTCATGGATGACTTTTCGGTATATGGTTCCTCTTTTGATAATTGTTTGACTAACCTTTCTCTAGTGCTGCAACGTTGTGAAGACACTAATCTTGTTTTGAATTAGGAGAAGTGTCACTTTATGGTTAGTGAAGGAATTGTGCTAGGACACCTCGTTTCCAACCGAGGTATTGAGGTCGATCGAGCTAAGATCGAGACTATTGAGAAACTTTCCCCCCCTGTTCTGTAAAGGGTGTACGGAGTTTTCTCGGGCATGTAGGTTTCTACACGAGGTTCATCAAGGATTTCTAGAAGACTTCTAAACCACTCACTAATCTCTTGAATAAGGATGTTGTTTTTGAGTTTTCACAGGAATGCCTTGATGCGTTTTACAGGATAAAGGAGGCGTTGATCACCGCTCCTATCATTCAACCTCCCGACTGGACTTTGCACTTTGAGATCATGTGTGATGCGAGTGATGTGGCTGTAGGAGCAGTGATTGGACAAAACAAGGATGGCCGGACCAACGCCATTTACTATGCTAGCAAGACACTAGATGAAGCTCAACTGAACTACGCTACCACCGAAAAGGAGCTCTTGGCGGTTGTATATGCTTTTGAGAAGTTTCGCTCTTACTTAGTGGGAGCAAAAGTTATTGTTTACACTGACCATGCAGCTATTCGTTACTTGCTTGCTAAGAAGGATACGAAGCCGCGTATTATTCGTTGGATTCTCTTGCTTCAAGAGTTTGACCTAGAGATTCGCCATAAAAAGGGGTTCGGGAACTCTGTTGCGGATCACCTCAGCCGGCAACCTCCCTCCTCGCGCGAGAAGGACGACCTACCCATAGATGATTCATTCCCCGATGAGCACTTGCATTTTCTGGAACATTTGATAGACTTCTATATCTCACCACATGATGAAGGTGAAGTATGGGGTGAGGACACCTTCCAGCATGTTTAGGGATGATGTACGGTCCAGCTAGCGACCTAAAATCAAGCACTTCTTGGGAGGCAACCCAAGGTATTGCTTTCTTTTCCCTTTTCTAGCTTAGTTTAGATAGTTTGCTTTTGCTTTGCTTTGCTTTGTTTTTGGCGTCCTCTAGACAGAAACTAGGTACTTTCTACGGAAGGAGTACAGCTCAGGAGCTACAATGGAAGGACAGAAGTTCGAAGAAATTGAGAAGACGGAGTTTGACTGAGACACATCTCGGTTGTTGACACAGCGCCTCAACCGAGATGTTCTTGAGTCAACCGAGGCGACTAGGTCTGATAACCCAGTTAGACACCTCGGTCCGGTCGGGACCACCTCGACCGAGGTGATATCAGATTTAGCGAGGGGTAAAAAAGGCGAAGCGAATTTCTCTCTCCTCAAAATTTTCCCTCTCAACCGAGTCTCGACCGTGGCATTCTCTCACCTCGTTTCCTCATTTCTTGGTCGTTTTCCACAATTTTTTGTTCGGTTTCACTAGAGGAAGCAAGAGGATCGGATTTCGAGCAACAAACATCGGGAAAAACGCTCCGAATCTAGGGAATCTAGGTATTTCGTTCGAAAACCCTTTCTCTCTTTCTTTTACCTATTTTAGACGGATCTTGATTTGGTTACCATCTATTGTTGCTGAAAAAGATATAAGTACCCCATAGGAAGCAATTGGTAGTGATTTTGGGGGAAAATAACTGAAAAATCAGAGATTGAAATCGAACAGCCGGTCGCCTCGGTCCAGTCGTGCTGTGTCTCGGCCGAGGTGGTGTCAGAGCAACCGAGGTGTTCATCCTGTCAGTCAACATGAGCAACAGATACGATCGCCATCTTGTTCTAAGAGATAGGCCTAGTGGTTCTTCCCCTTCTTCTACATCTCACCCTTCTATACCGGTGATCCATGAGCGTCACCAAGCTGATTTTGATAGGATTTGCGGGCGTCCTATAGTTGCCCCGCATTTCTTAGATGTTGTTGCCTTCGAGTGCCTCCATGTGGAGGACGACTTGAGGAAGATGATTTATATGGTAGGGCTGGAGGATTTTAAGGAGATTCGAGCTCTAGCCTACCTTGATCCGACAATGGAGTTCGTGAGTTCTGTCACTCACGTCCCTGAGAGGAACAACATCAAGTACCGTTGCTGAACCGGAATTATATTGTGCCAATGGACCAGTTTAGGGAGATTTTTGGCTTCCCGACTCCCACCTTGACCGACTTTCCTTCCCGAGCCATAACTCGAGATTTTTGGGGGCAGATAGCCCATGTGGTGGAGCACAATGATAGATGGAGACCTGGGGACACCAGAGAAATATTATCTTCCATCCAACTTTCCATTTTTCCCACCGCATATTCAGCGAGACACTTCTGGCGCGTACTGAGATGCCCCAGAAGATCAGACAGGGAGAGCTGCTGAGTTTATTTTGTATGGTGACTGGTGGAGTGCCAGACTTTGGAGGCATGTAGGCTGAGGATTCGCATAGGATCAAGGGCAAGTCCAAGGGAGACATCTGCTGCGGAGGATTGGTGACCCATATTGCTATAGTCATGGGCTTGGATATGAGTGCATGTACAGTGGTAGCGGCTGCGAAGCCGCTTGGACTTCAGGAGATGATCACGAGGCACATTCCGGTTCCTCGTGGTCTTAGTACACCATACGTCGCTATGCCTTGGGAGGCGAATTCTCCTCAGGGCATTCTTTGGTCACCTCAGTTCACTGTCTTTGACCAACAGTACTGGTCTTTTTCTTGGCTTCCCTACATATAGGATGCTAGAGATGCTGCACCAGCTGAGGATGAGGAGGAGTATGATGATGGCGGAGCTTCCATGGAGACCGGTACTGATACCGCCAGTCCTAGTGTGCTAGTTGTCGATCTAGATGACGAGGCGACAGAGGAGGAGACAGCAGCACCATCACGACCAGCCCGGCGCAGAGCCCGCAGGCTCAGAGATCCAGGAGCTCACCGACGGATTGATGAGATGACTGAGCATATGATCGAATCCGACGCAGCTATGACAGTGGATACATCCCAAAGCTTTGAGGATGAGCATAGATACACTGATGGCTGGATGCATCATATTAGAGAGAGCCAGCATTACCAGCAGTGCTTGATGGATATCCAGTTCCAGCATATGATGGGGTACCCATTTGATCCATCTCAGCACCCATATGTTCCACATCCACCACCACCGCCACTAGTTGACCACGCTTAGGAGCTTGCATGGATTTCTTTTCTTTATTTATTATGCAGTTCGGCTAGGTCCGGTAAGTTTCCTTTTCTTTGACTTATTTCGACCCATTGGGACAATGTGTCCCAAGTATGGGGTATGTGGATGTACTTATTTGACTATGTGTGTATGATTGTATGACTCTTGATGGATATTTATGATATTATTTAGCTCTATGTGTTTATCTGCCATTTCATGAATACATACAAGTTTTTGTTTGAGAAAAACGTCAAAGACTGGTTTAAGAAATTTATGACCTCGACCGGGATGATTCTGGCCAAACGATATTGAACACCTCGGATGACCTAGAACACCTCGACCGAGGTGGGTTCTTAACTGAGATTTTTCGAAACGATTTTGTGCTTCTTCATGGATATGACCTCAGTGATGATTATGTTTGCAGATTGGTTTTGAAATCTTTATATGCTCGAAAGGTTTTATGATATGTTTAAGTTGCAAAATGCTTTGTTTGAAGTTTTAGCATGTTTAATACTTTGTTTTTATCAAAATTATGTTAAATTTGAAGGTTGACATCACATGATGATTTCTATCACATTATTCTTGGGATGATTAAGGCAATTCATTCTTTTCTCTTCTTCTTGATCATGCTTAGCCCCTAATATACATATTTGCCTCCCTTTACCTATCCGGGAATTTGGAAGCAAGCAAGTGAAAAGCAAAAGAAAGTGAAGTTGAGGTGTTGGCTGAAAGTGTTAGAAAGAAACAAATAGTTTTGGGGAAGTCAATCATGATGATGAGTAACTCGACAGCATTCACATAGCCGGGTGTTTGTGACTTTCCAAAGTCGGATTGAGCGATATTCCTAACAGGTCATGGTATGTGCATCAAGGGTTTGAGGCATCTCAAGAAATTGATGATTGTTGATCTCCTAGGCTTCGGTTATTGTGCACCTCTGTCCATCCGTCCCAAAAAGTAAAGTAAAATAAGCAAAACTTATTGGTGGAAGATGTTGAGTTTCAAAGAAAGTGAAGTAAGATCCTTTTCCTGGATTCTAGCACAAAATTCCCTATATACATCCCACTCTCTCACGTTTCTTGAACTCTTTTGGAAAGCCCTTGAGACCTCGAGCTTGTTGATTGACTTGGTGGTTCAAACTTGATTATACATGATTAATTTCGATAAATATCATTTATTATGCATTCTATGATTTTATGCAAAGATCAAAAACTTTCTTATATCCATAAAATGATTTGATCATGTCTTGATTTTATTTGCCATGAAGCATTCTCTTAAAAAGATCTATGAGTGGAGCACACCACCAAAAATGTTTTGAAATACTTTTCATTGATCTTTCTGACTTATAATTCATTCTATCTTGTACTTAAGATTTGGAACTTGCTTGGGGACAAGCAAGAGACAAGTATGGGGTATTTTGATAGCATGTATTATAGTCTATATATTGGGGCTAGTTTAGACATTTTATCTTCAATAATCTGCATGTATGGATGTATATTATGTGATTATATTGTTGTTTCATCTACCTTTGCGGAATTGAGGTCTACACCTAGTTTCGTTGTAAATGTAGGTAAAATGGCACGTTTTGCATCGAAATGGAGCTAAGGAACTAAGGAGTCATTGGAGCTACATTCTGGAGCTTAAGGAAGACCTCAGGAAGCATGAAAATGATTTAGAAGATTTACTTTGGACCAGATTCGAGAGATTTCACATTCAGTTGAGATTCACCTCGGTCAGCTAAAGTGTCCCCTCGACCGAGGTGATCTTCAGGAGCGTCTCGACCGAGGCGAATACCCTGCCGCCGGCGAGATCCATATTTTTGGCTGAGATCTTTTAATTATGGAAAGAAGATATCGTATATTTTTGGGCTGGATTTCTGGAAGGAAGATATTATTTTTGGGAGATCTATTTTAGAAATATAGATATAGTTTATATAGGAAATTATCTTTTTAAGATATTTTATCTTTGGAAGATAATTCTCCCATATAAAGGGTTGGATTTTCCACAAGTTCAACCATGCTTGGAGCATCCAGCAATTAAGGGATTTTCTGGAGGTTTTGAAGGAAGAATTGAAGGAAGTATTGAAGATTGAAGTTGAAGGAAGGAAGGAAATATAGTTGGAGATAACTTTTGAAGGAGTTTGTAAGACTTTCTTAGATTGTCTTTTTGGTTGATTGTCTTTGTTGACTTGTGATTGAGGAACGCAGTTTGTTTGTTATTTTATTCAGTTATTGAGACCTTTTTCTTAAGGTTCTCTTATTCGAATATTGATTCCTTTTCCATTAATTTGATTATTGCTATCATGATGATTGTTGGCTAAATTTCTTATGCGATTCTAGGGTGATTGGCTGAAACTTGTGTGGAAGACGATGATAGAATGATCTTAATCCCAGCGAGACATTGAAAGCTCGAGTCATTAACCTTAACCCTAGAACACCTCGCTCAGTCGATGAACATCTCGGCCGGGGTGGAATTTGACTGAACGAGGTGAAACTTTCCTGATCCGAAACTGAAGTTAAGTGTTCTAGTTTGTCAAATCCTATCCTTATTACACCTTTCCTGGTTCAATGCAAGCCTAGGATGAGACTTACCCGGTGATTCCTTTGTTTGTTTACCTAAGATCATGAGTGTAGGTAATAAAGGTTTATCCTTTATTGGGGTTTGAGTGTGCCTTCATCCCATCATTGTGAGTTAGCCTGAGACTTACCCGGTAAAGGTTGATTCTATTCCCTTGGGTGGTGTGTTGGTTTGAGATTATAGCTCCTTTCCTTAGTACCTTGAGATTTACCCGGCAATAGGAGCTTTGGTTTGGGATAGTGAGTAGTGAGACTTACTCGGTAACCTATTCCCACCTTAGAAACACTTTCCCTTTGCAAACCTCATCTTTGTCCGCATTATCCTTTGAGATCTTGAGTCGGAACCACAGCTAGATGCTTTAATCCCTAGAATCCGCATTTTCCCCTTATTTGACTTTATATCATCTTTGATGGCTTTAATTGCTTTTGGTTAATTGCAATATTTGACAACCTGATTTCGTGCTTTGTTTCACCTAAGTCCCTGTGACCGACCCCTGGAATTCTTGCTTTTTATTACAATTGAACCGTACACTGCGGGTTCGCATATTTGTTCAAGCATACTTCTTGGGTTATAAATTTAAATCTTGCACACACCGTTTG
The DNA here is from genome assembly GCA_033239125.1 of Fagopyrum homotropicum. NCBI lineage: Eukaryota > Viridiplantae > Streptophyta > Magnoliopsida > Caryophyllales > Polygonaceae > Fagopyrum > Fagopyrum homotropicum. Next base: position 63,587,017 of record BSWB01000003.1, on the reverse strand, counting down.
GAACGAACAACATGGAAATTGAGACATAGAAGAAACTCTTGATCAACCGACTCGCACATGCAAAGAGGCCGGTTGTTGAACCCATCTAGATAGGTTCCCGTTGCATTGTGGTTTCTAAACCAGTTGGTTGGTATTCCTACTTGACCACATATTTCGTTGGTCGCTGGAGGAGATGGTGTAGCAGAATCTGATGAGATGTGAACCACTTCATCCGTTGATGGTCGAGGGGTGGAGTTTCTGGAGCGCTTTGTTATTGGGGATGAAGCATCACGTGTTGATGGTTGTTTGGGAGCCATGGATGTTCGTGTGTGAGAGAGAAAGTTTTTGAAATTTTGAACGAGTAAAGCACAAGTAGGATTGTAATGCGTTGAATGAAGGAAAAGAGAAAAGAGGAAGGGATGATTGCTTTCAAAGGTCATGTCAAATCAATTTAAGGTCTACCAAGATCTTGAAAGAATCAAGGTCTTGGAAACCGAAATTGATTTGCATGTTTTCTTATTAAATCGTAATTAATTTTCAAAATAACATTTTGAATTTTGAAAATAAAATCTTTGTGAAAATTTTTGAAATCATTTTAAAAACTCTTCTTTAAAATTTTTTAATGATCACTCATCTAAAACGATAAAAACCATAAATCCGATCCTTGGTTATCGCTATAGTGCTTGAAATCCGTTTCAAGACCTTGTATTACATTTCAAGGCCTTGAAATGGAAAAGTGGACTGCATTATAAGGAGAAAATAAAACAATTTACTCCCCCTAAGATAATGCTTCCTTGTTCAACATACCAATCTCCAATCAAATAAAATTGAATCGATCTTTAGGTAGATGCTTAGTGAATATATCTGCAAGCTGCAAGTTAGTCGAAATAAAAGATATCGATACGTCATATTTTTCAACATGATCACATATGAAGTGTTGTCTTACGTCGATATGCTTTGTTGTTGAATGCTACAAAGGATTTTTGGTTATCGAAATAGCACTAATATTATCAAATTTATAGGTATACCTTTGAGATCAAAACCAAGATCACAAAGTTGTTGAGCTGTGGAATGATGTGGATGAACGGAGGATGAACGGAGGATGAACGGAGGATTGATGAGTACAAAAAGATGAAAACAATGGACAAAGCCCATATAAGATGGAGACAAAAGTGCTATGATGATATCCAAAGTCGAGGGCATCACGATTCAAAGTGGTACAATGAGTAGATTTCAAAGCCTTGAAATCGATTTCAAGACCTTGAAATTGGATGTCAAGGCCTTGACATGAACTTCAAATTTTCATTGTTTTAACTTTCAAGGCCTTCAAAACGCATTTGTGGGCCTTTTTTTTAAAACTTCGTTTTGTGAAACTTAGGTCTGTAATATTTCCATCTCCCGTACTTTAATTATTTTTTGCCCTTGTGAAAAGACAAAGGAAAAGAAATTATGCGATCCAATAATCCTGCATTCTACATTTTATTTTCGAAATATCTATATGCATGCATATATCTAACATTAAATGCATGTAAGATATTTGTTTTGCCTTCCATCAAGGGGGAGATTGATAACTCAGCTTTTGATATGAATTGTTTTATTTAAATGATGGAAGACTTAACATATAACTATGGTTTTATAAACTAACAAATATCGATTATATTTCTAGATTGCTTGTCTTGGTTTGTTTGTTAAAATGTGTGTATGTCTTGGATAGCATTACAAGGGAAGATCTCGGCTAAGAGATTTATTACAAAACACGGAGTTCTACCACATTAGAAGAAGATCTAAAAGAAGATCTTCAATAGCAAAAAAATCAAACAAGAAGATGTCGAATATAGATTTGAAGAGAAGATCTCGGTTGACGAATGAAATAATAGATCAGTTGAAGAGAAGATCTAGTGAGAAGATTTCGGTCAAAGCCTTCAAACGGATAAGAAGATCTCTAATGTCTATAATGTTTGTTGAAGAGAAGATCTTGGACTTGAAAATCTTATTTGCAACGGCTACTTCTCAAACAACGTGAGAAGATCTCGCTCAAACAAACATCGGATTCTATGGAAGATAAAAGACATTACAATGGCTGAAAGATAACGGCTAGAAGAAGATATCCATAGAAGACTGTAAATGAAGACATCGACTGAAGATGAAGATAGAGCTTACAAGTGAAAGTAACCAAGGCTTCCAAGCGATCATATAGAAACATCTTCATCGATCTAAAAGTTTATCTTCCTCTTAAGCTTACATTAGTTGATTCAATTAGAGTGAGATAAACACAAGAGCTACATTGGCATATCATTATAGTGTTATACTCGAGTGTGTTACTCTGCGAAGTAACTAGGGTATTATTTCTAGAATAGAGTTGACTTGTAACAACCCGACTCCGCTGGACTCGGAGCACTACGGGCTTGGATCTCACAATCGATCATGACCCTAGCCTGAAAATAAGTTCACTGGATCTTACAACAAGGCACAAATAAATATAAAACCAAATACATAAAACTGTATGATCGTATATTAAAACATATACAAAGTCATAGCCGAGTACAAAACGGTAGCAACATAAACATGTGTGTACATAAACATCCCAAAAACCCGCACATCCTAATGTACGGTAGCCCTATCACCCATCTGGATCACTCTGCAATCTTCATATCCTATAGAATATCTACACCACAATATAAAACCGTTAGCTAACAGTTCATGAATAAGAATAATTGCAATAACACATACAACACATCATCACATCACAATATGCATTGCTCACACATATATCTGTTTATCATCTTCATTACGTTATACCATTACTAATTCAACTTATTTTGTATCACGAGGAACACCAAGAACCTCGCCCCTTTCCCATTTCACACAGGTTTGGAATTGGGGATCAAGCCTCGCACCTAGAGTACTGGTCGTAGAGAACCTCCACACTCTCGATGAGCTTCAGATAAGTTTTCACGACCCGTTATAATACACTTGGGCCATTATATATATATATATATATATATATATATATGTATGTATGTAGATATGTATGTATATATATATGTTTGTATATATATATATGTATGTATATATATATGTATATATATATATATGTATATATATATATATGTATATATATATATATGTATATATATATAGGGTCCGGTTCCGGTAAGGATGACCCTTGCAAATAGGAATGAGGAGAGCCGGGGTGATGACATGTGGCATGCCACTTTTTTTTTCCAGATTTTTTTTTTGTAAATAAAAATTGGTGTTCATATTGTTATAAGTGTGTGTTCATTTTTAAAAGAGTCATTGTTCATATTTTATCAATAAATGTTCATTTTTCCCCAACACTAAGTGTTCATTTTTTAACATTAATTGTACATTTTTGTATTTTTTAAAAAAAAAATTTTCGGATTTTTTTGAAAATTATAATATTCTTTCAAATCGTGTTAATAAAATATGATGTTCATTTTTACAAGTATGTATTCATTTTTTTTACAGTTATGGTGTTTATAATATGATGTTCATTCTTTTTGAAAATTATACTTTTCTTTAAAATCGTGTTTATAATATTCAAAGATTGATTACATAAAAAATTGTGAATCAAAGAGAATACAAGACGATTCAGGTTTTGTTTCTTCGAATTTCTACTCTCATTGTTTAGATTTCCATTCTTAAGGTTTGGGTTTCATTATGATTGATGTTTGTGTTCAAAATCAAATTTGTTTGAATCATTTTGTGTTTGATAAGTTTGATTGAGAAAATACATGTATATACATATGTTGAGTTGGTCTAATAGCTCCAATTAAATAATCTATATGCTCATTTTATTGTGCACGCAAACTGTTCGGCAAAATGCCTTATAAAAAAATAGTTTATAATATTTACAAGAACAATGACATAAACAGTATGAACACTGACGAATAAAAACATGAACAATGACGTATAAAAGTATGAACACCGATGACTTATCTATAACTTTGACACATACAAAACATATTATGATCATCTTTTAAAATTTTGTGATGAGTTTTTTTTATCTTTGTGGTTATATACTGTACAGATTTTAAGCCGATGACTTATCTATAACTTTGACACATACAAAATACTTTATAATGCATAAATGTAAATGAACATCTATGCATTATAAAATGAACAAAAAAGTATAAATGGACATGACACTTTGATGAATAAAAATACCATGAACACCGATGTATAAAAACATGAACAATGACATATAAAAGTATGAACACCGATGACTATTTTGAACGTAAGGGTTTTTTTTCCAAATTTTAAGCCAATTTACAAAAATGTCATTAATGATGAGTGTGTGAGAGCTCTTCATTTAAATCCATCCAATGGCTTACAACCCTCCTAATTCCTATCTACAAGCTCTCTCCTCACTTGAACTAAAATCTATATATATATATATATATATGTGTGTGTGTGTGTGTGTGTGTGTATATATATATATATGTGTATATATATATATATATATATATATATATATATATATATATATATATATATATATATATATATATATATGTGTGTGTGTGTGTGTGTGTGTGTATATAGAGTATAGATCCTATGAGAACACCACCTAACGTGAAAACATGAGAACAGATTCGTAATTATTATTAGTTTTGTTACGAATGTGTCATATCGTTTAATGTATTATTCGTAGTTATTGTTGGTTGAGTGGATTATTCGTAGTTATTGTTGGATTCCTAATTATTATTATTCGTAGTTATTATTATTTTTTATATCTACTCTAAATCTCAACCCTTAATACTCACATCCAACGGTGTAAGATTGTTCTCATGTTCTCACGTTAGGGGTGTTCTCATGGGAACCACACCCTGTGTATATATATATATATATATATATATATATATATATATATATATATATATGTGTGTGTGTGTGTGTGTGTGTGTGTGTGTATATATATATGTGTGTGTGTGTGTGTATATATATATATGGCATCCTAGTCCGGTTAGGTTATCAATGCAACATTCATATGCACAAACACCACTATCACAATCACTCAAACCCATAAACGCTAGCTAAGTAAGCCCGAAGGACTTACCTACCACAAGATAGTCCTAAACAGTGGTCACGGTTTCCCCTCGAGAAAACGATCAGTGCCTGTATAAACAAGGCACACAAATATCAATCACTATCCATAGGTTCACAGATTCCACCTCCTAGTCTTCAAGATTTCGCAAGATCATAACCATAACACAATCCACCATATCAATATCCTCAAAGATCATAACTATCAATCCATAAACTCAATATATGAAAGTTCCTCAAAACTCTCAAGGTATCATCTAATCAACGTTCCTCAATCTCAATTTTAATTCTAAATTCATTAATTAACTTTTAATTAATTAAATTAACTTTCATCAGAATAACGTTTTGTCCGAAGGCAATTTCTAAGCCCACCTGTCAACTGATTTCATCAAACAAACAAAATAGCTCGTATTGTCTAAGGAAGATGCTAATCTTTGTTTCCCTGACTTGACTAGTTCCTTCATAAGTGACCACAAGCTTGTCCCAAATTTCTTTAGCACTCTTGCATGATGAGATGCGGTTGAATTCATTGACATCTAATCCACAGTATAGTAGGTTCATTGCTTTGTAATTCTTGATACACTGTCCAGGTCAACCTGTGTGAAGTCAGCTTCCTTCTTTGGGACTTGGACATCTTCAACCATTGTCATTGAAACTTTAGGTCAATTTTGAATGATGTTCCAAAGCTCCATGTCCTGGTCAATAATGAACATACGCATGAGTGCTCTCCAATGAGCAAAGTTGTTGCCACAGAAGAGTGGTGATCGAGATGAGTATCTTTCTTGAGCAAATCCACCATCACCTACAGGATTCATGATTAGTCTCACTGATGGTTAAATCAATAAACGTGAGTCTAGCTCTGATACCAATCGAAGAACCGGTAGGTGAAATAAATCAGTTAAAAGATACTCTAGAAAGGGGGGGTTGAATAGAGTATGGGAACTTTTCGCAAACTAAATCTCAAGGCCTTGAAACTCCTCTCAATGGCCTTGATGTCAATTTGTGCTCTTTGTGTAACTTTGATTTCAAGGGCTTTTAAACAACTTTCAAGGGCCTTGACTTCATGCTCCTGCAAAACAAAGTTAGTCACAATAGCAAGATATAGTGCAGAACGTAAAAGATTAACACGAGGATATGTTTACGAAGTTCGGCTCTAAATAGCCTACTCTCCATCCCAAGGTATAGCCTGAGAATCTATCTATCTATTATCAGCTTCAAAGAGTCCTAGATACAAACTAGAAGAAATCCCCTTCTTCTCTCACTATGGTCAATGCTACGATCTAGCTCTAACTCTCAACCTAGCTATAATAACCTAGTTACTACGCAGAGTAACACACACTCTAGTATAGCACTATTTAGATCTTCCAATGGAGCTCTTGTGTTTTCTCTCTCTAAGGGGATAAAGCTTTTGCGTAAATGAGAGAAAGAAAAACAACGAATCAAATGAAGATGTTTCGGTTGCTTGAAGACGTAAAGATGTTTTCCGTATATGCTTGTGTATCTTTTCTTCTTCGATTACCATCTTCATTTATACTCTTCTATGGAGAGGTCTTCTAGACGTTGGAGAGATAACTGTTTGAAGATGAATCTTCTTCTCCATGAAGATCGCTACTTGTTTTGAGATAAGGTAGACGTTGCAGATCTTCTACTCTTGAGAACACTTCGAAACCCTAGCTCCTTAATCTTCTCATTTTTTGTTGAACCGAAAGAGAAGATATCTTGACGCTTTTCGGTTTTAGAAAATCTTCTAAAAAGATTCTCTAACCTTTGGTTGAAATCTTCGGTTGAAATCTTTGGTTGAAAAGATCTTCCCTGAAATCTTTTTGTTGAGCAAATCCTTCATGGAAAATCTTCTTTGCATTTGAATCCTTATTTCGTGCATCTATATAACTCCAAGGCCTTTGAGATCGTCCCTTTGTAGCACTATCTTCCTTGAGTCCTTGAGTTATACTTTAAGGCCCTTGAAGTCCATATCAAGGCCCTTGACATTTGATATGACCTGCACTAAATTCAAACCAACCAAGCACCTAGAGAATATAATCAATACATTGTTAGTGTATCCAACTACTACATTTGTGTTAAATCTTCCATCATCAACACCTGTAAAACATTATAAACAAGGTGGAGTTTTCAAAGAAGATCTCGGCTAACGATGAAAGAGAAGATCGCTTGAAAAGAAGATTTTGGTCGAAGACTTCAAACGGAAGATCTCCAACAGATTTCAAGTGACCGTTGAAGACAAGATCTCGGACATGAAGATCTCCAACAACTTTCAAGTAAACGTTGAGGAGAAGATCTCGGACTTGAAGATCTCCAACAGCCTTTAAGTGAACGCTAAAGAGAAGATCTGGGACTTTGAAGATATTCAACGGCCTTCAAAGTGAAGAACCTTGAAGAGAAGATCTTGGTAGTTACAAGATCTTATTTGCAATGGCTACTTCTCAAACAACGTGAGAAGATCTCGCTCAAACAAACATCGGATTCTATGGAGGAAAGAAGACGTTATAACGGGTGCAAGACAACGGCTAGAAGAAGATCTCCATAGAAGACTATAAATGAAGAAATCGATTGAAAATGAAGACTGGGCCTACAAGTGAAATTTACCAAGCCTTCCACGCGAACATACAAGAACATCTTCATCGATCCAAAAGTTTATCTTCATCTTGAGCTTAATTTAGTTGATTCGATTAGAGTGAGATAAATACAAGAGCTCCATTGGCATATCATTATGATGCGGGGATAAGCCGCAGTTCCCGATCTAGATTGAAAGTCCATAACTAGGATAAAATCGGTCGATTTTTCTCAAGAACAGGTCGAGTTTTCGACAAACTCAGTATACCGATTAGTGAATGATATGGAAAGATAAGAAGATGATTATGGAATGATTAATCAAAGAAATATAGGAAGATATTGTAATATCCGGAATTTTTATTCCGTTCATTTCTGTAACAAACCCGATCTCGATCAGTTGATCCATATCCGTCTACTTAGTTAGACACATTATTATAAAATTTATCACTTTATGTAGATTTCCTTCACATAAAATGATAGAATCTCTTAAAAGTTTATCATTTTATGTAGCTTACCTTCACATAAAATAATAAGTTTAGCCCTAATTTAGAATATGACAAGGCCCGGACAAGTCTGTGACGAAGCTGTGACAAGGCCAGACAAGGCTGTGACGAAGCTGTGACAAGGCCAGACAAGGATGTGACGAAGCTGTGACAAGGCCAGACAAGGCTGTGACGAGTCTGTGACAAGGCCAGACAAGGCTGTGACAAGTCTGTGACAAGCCCAGACAGGCTGTTGACAGCCCAGCGCCCAGTGTCCGCCTCAGCCCAGCAGCGCCATCTTGCACAGCCCAGAAACTCGCCAGTTTCAGCAGCTTGTCCGCAGCCCAGCGTCCAGCCCAACGGAGTGTGCAGCTGCCTTACTTTCTTCAGCAGCTCCAGCCCAATACTTACTTGCCTCTGCCCAGCCAGCCCAGGAAACGTCCCAGCCCATGTACCACTTCAGCCGAAGAAACCCTGCGGACTCATACTTTCAGCCGTTACATTTCCGTGCCCCTTCTATCCAAGCCAGCGGTTTCTTCTGCACAAATTACGCCATGATTTACGTAATCAGCTCCGTGTCTCTCTCCCTCTTCGATCGTCCAGCAAGTGCAACGACAGCTCCACGTCTCTATCTCCCTCTTCGATCTTCCAACAAGTGCAATGACAACTCCAGTCTCGCTCTCTCATCGATCTTCCAGCAGTCCAGACGATCCTCTCCTGTGCAGCAGCGATGACCCAGGGAGTAGGGCATCGACACCAGCCCAGACGTTCCCTCCTGTGCAACAGCGGGTTCAACAGCAACCTTGAGCCATCGTTAATCCCTCGCTCGAGTCTTGAAATCGGGTAAGGTGGATGCCCTTCTCTTTCTTGCACTTCCGCCCATGTAATTCATGCCTAATGAGTGCCCTTTTAGGTCTCCTAAATCTCCCAGAACAGCCATAGAGGAGCTGGTACAGATTCATGTTGTTTCTTCCGAGTTTCAAGAAGTGTTGACCAACCGACTTTGAGCCTAGATTTGGGTAAGTTAGACTTTTCCTTTGCTCCTGGTTTTTGGATATGTTGTTGTCGGTATTGCAGTGTAGAACATACTGAAATTTGAGCCTATTCTGAATTATAGTTTAGGAGATATGATTTTATCAAGTTGGCTTCTCATGCAGTTTTCTAAGTGTGCTGAGTTTGAGGAAAGTTTCTTGAGATGCAGTTTTGTGGAATAAATTTGGAGGGGTTATTGACTTCTGTTAGACTTGAATTTTGGATATGATATAGTTGGCATATTGTGGTGGAACATATTAAAATTTGGGAAGAATCGGAGTTACGGTTTGAGAGATATGGGGTTTCAAAGTTCACTTTTATAAATGTGCTGAGTTGAGAAAAACAGCATGGGATGCTGTTTTGTGAGATAGTTTTGAATAGGCTTTTGATCTCTGTTAGGCTTGAATTTTTGATATGATATAGTTGACATCTTTTTGTAGATCATATTAAAATTTGGGAAGAATCGGAGTTACGGTTCGAGAGTTATTGTGTTTCAAAGTTGACGTTTTTATATATGTGCTGAGTGTTGGGGGAAAACAGCAAGTGATGCTGTTTTGTGAGATGATTTTGAATAAGCTCTTGATATCCTTTCCGGCTGAATTTTGGATATATTATAGGTAAGATTTTATAGTAGAACATATCAAAATTTGGGATAAATCCAGTGAGTGGTTTAGGAGTTATGATTTTTCAAAGTGTACTCAGATTTTGGCTAAGTATAGGAAACTTCAAGTGTTGTAACCAACTTTGGAATTTTTATAAAAATGATGGATGAACAGTTTTGAGAAATTCTTGCTCCTAAGGGTAGAGGGAACATCATAGATGATCTAGAGAATTGTTTCGGAATTTTTATAAGCTTTTACGAATTTCATATTTGAAACCGAAGTTAGACCTTTACGATCTTTCGGAAAATAGGAAAATGGGAAAAATGCCAGTTTGTAACCAAACTAAACTTTAGGAGTTAGAATATGATTTTAGAGTCTCAAATAGAAGTTTAGACATGAATTTTGGAAATTCTGGGAGTTTCGGGACCAAGGGTAAAATAGTCATTTGACCCTAAATTAGTATTGTAACTAGTTATGTTTTACTACGTTCTTTTATCTTAGAAGTCTTAGACTTCTAATTACGTGGGAGTGTGCTAATGCACTCATCTCCTTTGACAGGCAACTGAGTTGCTACAGTTTATAGAGCGAGTTTGGTTTACAGAGAGTCGAGCTTTATACCAGGTAAGTCCTTTGGGCTTACTTAGCTGACTTCTAAATATGAGCATGAATGATGATAGTGGTGTGTGATTGAAATGTTTAGAGAGATAGGTTGTGATATATATTTACCGACCTATACTTGGCCTAAGAGTAACGGGCGGTGGCATTCTGCTCAGTTAGCTTGCGAGCGCTGGGGGTTTCTTTAGGGACTAGTCCATACTCGGTTTGTAGTGATGCTACCGGCGGAGGTCAGCTAGACCTACACCCAGTTGGATAAGGAACGGAGGCGAGAAAAGTTAATAGCTCTCGTGCCACAACTGTAAATCGAATAAGATGAATCACTTAAATAATAGATAATAAACGGTTGAGTGCCAGCATGATGTTTGTTTATTTTTGTTTCTGCTTGTGTTTGTGCTGTTGTCATTCTACTTATATTTGGATAGTTAGCTAACGGTTTATCCGTGTTGTAGATTTGTAGAGATAGACAGTTGCAGAGTGATCCGAAACGGATGGTCAGCCGGGTCCACGTACTCATTAGATGGGGACGGGGGAGTCTCCCTTACAACATGCATGTTATGTATATGTATATGTTTCGTAAGGCTGTCACATGTGTACATTCATACAATAAAAATATTATGTTTTGAAATTGTTTCAAGTACATTTGTGCCTTGTTGTAAGATCCAAGTAATGTTGTTGTTAAACCAAGGTCGGGACCCATTGTGAGGTCCTAACCAGTAGCTCCCCGAGTTCCGAGAATTTGGGGTGTTACAACATGGTATCAGAGCTCTGGGTTGGCAACAATGGCACTTGAAATCTTCTAAAAGACCGAATGTATAAAATAACTAGAACCCGAAAGGGGTCTAAGATTTTCAAAACGGATTTCTGTTTTTACACACGTGCATAGTCGGGTTGTTGGGTTAGTAGTACGTCGGACCACCATCGTTCTCCGTGGATCTCTGCAGCTTAGTAGATGAGAAATAGTTTGTGGACTTATAGTATTGTATGTTTATGTAAGTTATATGTATATCTATACGCATGTAACTTTTTAGTACCTTAAAGGATAGGAAATATACTTTAGTTGAGTTAATATCATGCGATCATCGCCTTATGATAAAATTTTAGTAGATCGTAAAGAGTATCTTTATAGGAAAATAATGGACTCCGACCTCGGAGTAAAGTAATGTGTCCTGACGTACATTCTGGCGATTCCTACAATCATTTGAAGAACGAGTTGACATAAAGTGAAGATTAAAAGATGATTCTTAACCACGAGAATAATTAGATAAGAAAGAATATCAAATAAACTCAGATAGAAGTGATAGAAGTCCATACAAGGAACTTAGCGGTGGGAAGACGAGAGATGAAACTCAAGAATATACGTAAGGACTGATAAGAAGCGCAAATTGAAGCGGACAAAATCGGAATACAAATTAAGTGGTGTCGAGTACAACTACACTTGGCGGGTTAAATGACAGTGCAACAAAGGTGGACGGCGCCATAGGCAAGTATGGGCCTGAGAGTACAAAGAAGATATGTTGTTGATCCCGATGTGAAGAATTAAAGAAGTACAAAGACAGAAATTGAAAAAAAAAAAGAGTTACAGACGAGAAATAAATTTCTTCATCATAGAGATGGCTTGACTTCCTTAAAGATTCAAGAATTTTGAAAGAAATCATGAAACAAGTATCAAATACAATAGAAGTTTGAAATTTCGACAACATATTTCTATAAAGGTGGAATCACAGAACTACACCAACCAATTCGGAAGAATGTGAGAAAATGAGATTGGTGGACTCAAGGGTCCGCAATAATTTCTCATTTACAAAGAGATTTAAGTTACCAACACTAACGGTTCATACCAGAGAACCGCAAACAGATGATGACTAAAGTAAGGAGAATCACGAAGACACGCTTACAAGCTAATGTGGAAGACTTGATGAACTCATTGACGACAGATGAATGCTAGGACTAGACTCAGAAGAGTATAGTGACCTCATAAGAGAACAAGAGAAGTGCAGACTGTGGAAGAAACTAAAAGAGTATTAACAAAGAAACTAGAGGAGATAGATTTTCACCAAGTCTATCAAACTTCAAAAGAGATAGAAGAACAATAAGTCTGTGATCTTATGGAAGGTCAACTACATACCAGTCAGTAATAATTGATACGTGCGGGTCAACCAGTGATAACTGGTTATCAGATAAGGAGGATAACCATAGAATGATGAAAGAATTTTATAGACGTCTAGAGGACCCTTCAAGAGATCAACAACGACAAATGTGAAGCTAAATCGATCCGCGTGCTAGTACCTTAATAATAACATGGAGTGAGTTCGAGCAAGGAACCCTAATTAAGAACTTAAGAAGAAAGACTAGACGTTCAGAAAGGACCCCCTTTATGTCATTGAAGACCAAGGGAAGCGTGTGAGGGATTTACTGCCTACTGGCTAGGAAAAGGGTGCATATCACAGTTAGTACAAATGGATTATAAAAGAAGAACTAGAGGAGTAAGGAGTATATGATTTTGATAAGGTTCTCTGTCAATCAAGACAGAGTGTGTGTAGCATTCCCTACTGGATAAACCGCAAGTGGAAGGAAGTTAAGGTCATGAGAGTTTTGTAGACTTGATTACAAGCTATATTGGAAGACCTAGAAAAGACCATTGATGTCAGATGGACGACACAATGAGACGCGAGAAATGAAGTTAGCTCACGGGGGAACCGGAAGTTGTAATGTAGAATGAGCTAAAGGAGTATAAATTGATGAACTTGAGTGAGTAGTGTTCACCAGGAAATTTAACGGCAAAAGAGGTATGAGAAAAGTGAGTCCCGGAAATGGAGATAAGTCAACTATTGACTGACCGACATCAACTGAGGACGTGCAAGGGTTGTTTGGGATTGATGAGCTATGTACAGTTAAGAAGAGATATCTGTGATTGAGGATTATTGAATTAACTATACCGATGCTTTGGAGGAGTTCCTCAAGTAGACAACGAAAATCTACTTAGACAACTAAAGGTATAGAGAGAATCGTGTTAGAGGTTACTTCTCGGTTGGTTAAGATCAAACTTCAGTCGAGTCAGGAAGTTTGGATCCGTGTTAGAAGAATTCCAAAAGTAAACGGAAGAGGTCGTCTTCCAACCGTTATCTTAGTCCCTTAAGACAAGTAAGGAAGGTACTTGGTATTTCATCCGGATAGGACTTATGGGGTAATTGAGAGGGAGAGTTTTGGGTCCATCAATTTGGACTCACGGAAAATGTCCTTACGATTAGCGGGTGACAACATAATTATCAAAGTAGCGCAGCGAAAGCGTGATGAGTCCTAACCCACAGAACCGGAAACTCGAGAGTACAACAAATGACGTGTCGAGTTTAAGACGATGATAATTGGTGAAATGCGTTTCGTTTAGAAGGAACGTGAAATAGGCTACGTGGAGTGACAAGAATTTTTGTCGAGGAACTGTATCACCAACTAGATAGACGAGAAAGTATGTGCACGTAGAAGTATAGAAAGAGAGTGGTACCCCATTATAGATCCAAGTGAAGCATGCCGACCTAGTCACATGTTGGAAGAACAGTAAATTTGGAATTTAATACCTAGCATGGTACTTTAGAACGAGTTTCTTGATAAAATGAGAAAGGAAGTAACGAAGTAATAAAGGTGTTGTGTAGGGCCTGCACTAACAAGCTCAAGGTGAGTAACTATCAAGTTGAATCGAAAGACAGATAAGAAAAGGAAGCTACGGGAGTGTACTTACAGACCAGTACTCGTACATATAGAAAACATAATCTCAAGAATGGAGTATAAGAAGAATTTTATCTCGGAACGGAGTCGAGTTGCGTTTTGAGTAAGAGGATTATTATAGGACACAATACAATGTTAACAACTATTAAGTAGTGTGAGCAAATGACGGTGATGTGAGATCACCTTGTATCTAATACCGTCATTCCGGACATATTGTATGTCACTCAAGACAAAAAAAAAAAAAAAAAAAAAAAAAAAAAAAAAGCATTAGACACTTGGTGAAGTGCTGGCGGAGGTCCAAGACCTTTGGCTTGAGTGTGTAGTCAAGTAAACATAACGAAGGGAAGAAAGTTGACTAGGTTATTTTCTGTACGGTCATCAAAAGACCTGGAGGTGAGTTGCGAAATGTGACCACTCGAGGCTGTAAAGTGGGTTATAAGTGATTGATGGACTAGTAAACCTCACCCTATTGGAGAGTGTAACCCTAGTTTTCTACGGTTTCAGTTAGAGGTATACTTACCAGACAAAAGTTAGGACATCGGCTTAGAGAATCGGGCAATGAAGCCGGATGATACCGGTGAGATATCTAGTTACCACACTAGAACGTGGTAGTAGGCACTGGTTAAGTCTTTACATGAAAAGATTTCAGAGTTAGTGGTTTTATAAAAGCCGACGAGGCCACCTTGGATACTATGGGTAGTATGAGACATAACCTTTCAGAGACCTTTGTGGAGGTAGTGTAATCTAGGGAGCGACGAGTTAGGGTTTGGCCTTATATATGTGTTATATTGTGTGACTACTTGTTTATTTTCATGCTCGAGTGCTTAGTCGGGATGTGTGTTATTGGTGACCTTAATATGCGGGATACTTATATGTGGAAACGATGACTCTTGTACGGTAACAAGTAGATACACTAGATTCGTACCTTGAGGGCTGACCTTATGACTGACGTACTTTAAGTTTCGGGGCGAAACTTATCCTAAGGGGGGATTGATGTAATACCCGGGAATATTTCTTCCGGCTATTTCAGAAACAAATCAGAACTCGACCGTTGTGACCTCTTTCCGGCGCTTAAATTCGTTTGCATGGACTCCGACATTACGAGTCTTCTTTTAAGTTTCGGGACAAAACTTATTTTAAGGGGGTACTGATGTAATATCCGGAATTTTTATTCCGTTCATTTCTGTAACAAACCCGATCTCGATCAGTTGATCCATATCCGTCTACTTAGTTAGACACATTATTATAAAATTTATCATTTTATGTAGATTTCCTTCACATAAAATGATGGAATCTCTTAAAAGTTTATCATTTTATGTAGCTTACCTTCACATAAAATAATAAGTTTAGCCCTAATTTAGAATATGACAAGGCCCGGACAAGTCTGTGACGAAGTTGTGACAAGGCCAGACAAGGTTGTGACGAAGCTGTGACAAGGCCAGACAAGGCTGTGACGAGTCTGTGACAAGGCCAGACAAGGCTGTGACAAGTCTGTGACAAGCCCAGACAGGCTGTTGACAGCCCAGCGCCCAGTGTCCGCCTCAGCCCAGCAGCGCCATCTTGCACAGCCCAGAAACTCGCCAGTTTCAGCAGCTTGTCCGCAGCCCAGCGTCCAGCCCAGCGGAGTGTGCAGCTGCCTTACCTTCTTCAGCAGCTCCAGCCCAATACTTACTTGCCTCTGCCCAGCCAGCCCAGGAAACGTCCCAGCCCATGTACCACTTCAGCCGAAGAAACCCTGCGGACTCATACTTTCAGCCGTTACATTTCCGTGCCCCTTCTATCCAAGCCAGCGGTTTCTTCTGCACAAATTACGCCATGATTTACGTAATCAGCTCCGTGTCTCTCTCCCTCTTCGATCGTCTAGCAAGTGCAACGACAGCTCCACGTCTCTCTCTCCCTCTTCGATCTTCCAACAAGTGCAATGACAACTCCAGTCTCGCTCTCTCATCGATCTTCCAGCAGTCCAGACGATCCTCTCCTGTGCAGCAGCGACGACCCAGGGAGTAGGGCATCGATACCAGCCCAGACGTTCCCTCCTGTGCAACAGCGGGTTCAACAGCAACCTTGAGCCATCGTTAATCCCTCGCTCGAGTCTTGAAATCGGGTAAGGTGGATGCCCTTCTCTTTCTTGCACTTCCGCCCATGTAATTCATGCCTAATGAGTGCCCTTTTAGGTCTCCTAAATCTACCCAGAACAGCCATAGAGGAGCTGGTACAGATTCATGTTGTTTCTTCCGAGTTTCAAGAAGTGTTGAACAACCGACTTTGAGCCTAGATTTGGGTAAGTTAGACTTTTTCTTTGCTCTTGGTTTTTGGATATGTTGTTGTCGGTATTGCAGTGTAGAACATACTGAAATTTGAGCCTATTCTGAATTATAGTTTAGGAGATATGATTTTATCAAGTTGGCTTCTCATGCAGTTTTTTAAGTGTGCTGAGTTTGAGGAAAGTTGCTTGAGATGCAGTTTTGTGGAATAAATTTGGAGGGGTTATTGACTTCTGTTAGACTTGAATTTTGGATATGATATAGTTGGCATATTGTGGTGGAACATATTAAAATTTGGGAAGAATCGGAGTTACGGTTTGAGAGATATGGGGTTTCAAAGTTCACTTTTATAAATGTGCTGAGTTGAGAAAAACAGCATGGGATGCTGTTTTGTGAGATAGTTTTGAATAGGCTTTTGATCTCTGTTAGGCTTGAATTTTTGATATCATATAGTTGACATCTTTTTGTAGATCATATTAAAATTTGGGAAGAATCGGAGTTACGGTTCGAGAGTTATTGTGTTTCAAAGTTGACGTTTTTATATATGTGCTGAGTGTTGGGGGAAAACAGCAAGTGATGCTGTTTTGTGAGATGATTTTGAATAAGCTCTTGATATCCTTTCCGGCTGAATTTTGGATATATTATAGGTAAGATTTTATAGTAGAACATATCAAAATTTGGGATAAATCCAATGAGTGGTTTAGGAGTTATGATTTTTCAAAGTGTACTCAGATTTTGGCTAAGTATAGGAAACTTCAAGTGTTGTAACCAACTTTGGAATTTTTATAAAAATGATGGATGAACAGTTTTGAGAAATTCTTGCTCCTAAGGGTAGAGGGAACATCATAGATGATCTAGAGAATTGTTTCGGAATTTTTATAAGCTTTTACGAATTTTATATTTGAAACCGAAGTTAGACCTTTACGATCTTTCGGAAAATAGGAAAATGGGGAAAATGCCAGTTTGTAACCAAACTAAACTTTAGGAGTTAGAATATGATTTTAGAGTCTCAAATAGAAGTTTAGACATGAATTTTGGAAATTCTGGGAGTTTCGGGACCAAGGGTAAAATAGTCATTTGACCCTAAATTAGTACTGTAACTAGTTATGTTTTACTACGTTCTTTTATCTTAGAAGTCTTAGACTTCTAATTACGTGGGAGTGTGCTAATGCACTCATCTCCTTTGACAGGCAACTGAGTTGCTACAGTTTACAGAGCGAGTTTGGTTTACAGAGAGTCGAGCTTTATACCAGGTAAGTCCTTTGGGCTTACTTAGCTGACTTCTAAATATGAGCATGAATGATGATAGTGGTGTGTGATTGAAATGTTTAGAGAGATAGGTTGTGATATATATTTACCGACCTATACTTGGCCTAAGAGTAACGGGCGGTGGCATTCTGCTCAGTTAGCTTGCGAGCGCTGGGGGTTTCTTTAGGGACTAGTCCATACTCGGTTTGTAGTGATGCTACCGGCGGAGGTCAGCTAGACCTACACCCAGTTGGATAAGGAACGGAGGCGAGAACAGTTAATAGCTCTCGTGCCACAACTGTAAATCGAATAAGATGAATCACTTAAATAATAGATAATAAACGGTTGAGTGTCAGCATGATGTTTGTTTATTTTTGTTTCTGCTTGTGTTTGTGCTGTTGTCATTCTACTTATATTTGGATAGTTAGCTAACGGTTTATCCGTGTTGTAGATTTGTAGAGATAGACAGTTGCAGAGTGATCCGGAACGGATGGTCAGCCGGGTCCACGTACTCATTAGATGGGGACGGGGGAGTCTCCCTTACAGCATGCATGTTATGTATATGTATATGTTTCGTAAGGCTGTCACATGTGTACATTCATACAGTAAAAATATTATGTTTTGAAATTGTTTCAAGTACATTTGTGCCTTGTTGTAAGATCCAAGTAATGTTTTTGTTAAACCAAGGTCGGGACCCATTGTGAGGTCCTAACCAGTAGCTCCCCGAGTTCCGAGAATTTGGGGTGTTACAGATATGAACTAACATAGTTCCACAAAAGAATCTTGATCAATGATGTGTCAAAACCCTTAAACAAAAAGATTACCTTAACCTGCAATTCTTTAACCTTACACAAGTCTTCTAATTAAGACAAGCATAAGGAGGGACTAGTGTTAGACATGAGCACCAACCTTCAATAAGATTAACACACACAAGCACAATCTAGCAAGAACTTCACAAACAATTCAATCAAAAACTCTCTTTATTGATTGAATGATTTAATGAATAGAACACAAACTTCGTAAGTGAATTGTAAGTTTCACAATCTGTAGAAATATATCAAATCTAATCTACCAAACAATCTTCCCCACTAAGGCAATTTATATGGGAGATTAAACCTAATAAAACTAGGAAAATATATTTAAATTGCAAAGATATCGATAAAATATAAAAGATATAAAATCTAAAAAGATAGAAACTAATAATTCTTTAAGATAATCCGAGAGCTCTAAGGAATTAAAACAAGATAAAAGATTGAAGATCATGGCCGGATCTTTCGCAATCTCGTTCCAATGAAGAAAATCGACAACAGGAAATCGATCGATATTTCCTACAGGAAAATCAGTCGATTTATTTGAGAAATTGGTCGATTTTCTTTCTCTGGAACCCTTCCTTACTCTTATCCTTCTTCCTTCCTTGTTGGATCTTCTTGGTCGAGACTTGGCTCTTCTATAACAGTCAATAATGTCACCAAGGAGCTCTTGAGAGTGAGGAGAGATTCTTTGAGTGTGCAAGTCATGAGTATGTTCATAACTTCGTCTTAAACCACCTTTGCTCTTGACCTTGTGATTGCTCCATCCATTGAATCCAAAGAAGGTGAATGTGCTGTTGGTCTATCCTTCAATGTCTTAGCCTTTGAGCATGTAACTGGACCTGGTGTTGGAGATGGTCCCACATCAGACTCCCCTTCTTAAGAAGGATTCGTTCTCGAATCTTGACCGGCTTGGGCTCTCCAAGACCGATCTTCGTGCATAGCTCCAGCGGGATGATGCTCACGCTGGCTCCTAGATCACAAAGGGCTTCACAAGTGACATCCCCAACTTGAATGGGAATACAAAATGAGTCGGGATCTCTCAACTTAGGTGGCATCTTTTCCTTCATGATTTTGATAAGCTCCGAAGATTTAGATGTCATCCTAACTTCACCAACATCCTCCAGCTTCCTCTTCCTTGATAAGATTTCTTTTAAGAACTTCCCATGGGCGGGCATACCTAAAATAGCATCAAGGAAAGGAATATTAATATGTAGCTTATTCATCAAGTCAAGAAACTTACCAAAGTGCTTGTCTAGATGTGCTCTGGCTCTGGACTGGGGGAATGGAAGTGGTGGTTTGTAAGCAGGAGGTGGAACATAAGTTTCTGTCGTCCCTCCTGCTTTCTGTTGCTCCGCCTCGGTTGGCATCTCGGTCGAGGTGTTCTTCGACTGGATCTGGACCGAGGTGGTCTGCGTCGAGCGAGGTACTGGATCTGCAGTTTTGAGTCCACTCCTCGTCGTTATGGCCATGCATTGGCCCTTAGGGTTAGTTTCCGTCTTTGCTGGAAGCTTCCCTGGATCTCTTGGCGCTTCATTCGCCTTATTAGCAAGTTGTTGTTCGAAGGACTTTTGGGCCCTCGAAAATGAAGTCATAGAATTCTCCATAGCGCTAAGCTTGATCAAGATTGCCTCCAGAACTGCGTCTTTCTTTTCTGGCTGAGACGAACTTGATCCTTGCCCTTGGCTTTTCAATGGAGTAGAAGAAGAAGAAGGGGAAGAGAGGAAAGGGTTAGAGGAATCATTAGAGTTGGAGTTTGAATGATTGTTACCGTAGTTTTGGTTATTCGCCCTCTAGTTGTTGTTATTGGATCCTCTATTGTAGTTGTTGTTTCGGGGACCGTTGTTGTTGTTACGGTACCCGTTATTGTTGTTGTTCCTTTGCCCTTGCTCTTCCTTCTTAGTTTGAGCCATCAAGAGCTCCTTCAATTGCTTCACGTCATTCTTCAACGACGTGAGTTGATTGTTGTTGGATTGAGTCTCTTGAAAGTTGACTCTTTTAACTCCACCTTCGGCTCCTTGGTGGGTGTATTTCTCCATGTGCAAGGCTTGCTTCTCAATGAAGTCCCAAGCCTCATCAATCGCCATGTCCATGAAGGTACCGGCGGAGAGTAGTTGGAGATTGAACTGGGTGCTTCCGTCCAGCCCTTTGAAGTAGATCTCCAACAACTCGATCTTTGGAATCCCATGATGTGGGCAATCCAAAAGGATATCCTTGAACCGCTCCCAAGATTTGGACAAGCTCTCCTTGTCCTTCATAATGAAAGCATTGATTTTCCCTCTCATTTCAGCGGTCTTTGAGGGGGGAAAGAATTTGGTCAAGAATTCCGTGGTCATCTCCTCCCATGTGCTAATTTTTCCTGGAGGAAGAGATTGATACCAAGTATGAGCTCTATCTTTTAAAGAAAAGTAAAAAGGTCTTAGCTTGTAGTTGTTATTCTCAATTCTGGGAGGTCGCAAGGTTTCCATCAAGATCTCGTAGTTTTGAAGATGTTGATGCGGCGACTCTTTCTCTAGCCCTCCGAATTGGCATTGGTGAATCATGGATAGAACTTGCGGTCGAAGTTCGTAGTCATGATCCGCTGGATCCCCTAGGTTCACTCCTGGACGCCTCAGCTGTTGATTAGGGTCCATCCTTTGACCTAGGGTTTGTGGGATTCCTACAAGAAGAACATCTCGGACTGGCATCCGAGGTGGAAGTACATCGGCCGGGGCGTCAGGTACTGGAATCTGCCTCGGTCGCGGGTCAACTACTGGATCCTGCATCGGTTGAGGATCAACAGGAGGATCTTCCCTCGGTCGAAGTAGAATCTGGTCTCGTATGACTGCTATCTCAGCTTCGATTGCTGCAGTCTTGGTGCGATTCTCTTCTTTCTCTTGCCTGAGTTCTTCCTTGCTGAGGCGTAGCAGCTCTAGCGCCTCTTTCAATTGGGCCGCGAGATCGCGATCGTCTTGTTGGGCCATCTTCGCTTCTCTTAAGCGTCGCTTGTATGTCTTTTCTGGTTCGGGATCGTAAGGAACGATTTCCTTCCCAGCGCGGGTTCTTCGCATATACCTAAGAAAGAACCTGCAAAAGTCACTCAAGTAGAGTGGTTAGATGAAACGGGGCAATCGCCCCAAGAGCAAACCGTACCGGCTCGGTCTAGACCAAGTCCCCGGCAACGGCGCCAAAAACTTGTTCGCTCCAAACGGTGTGTGCAAGCTTTAAATTTATAACCCTAGACTTAAGCTTAAAACAAGGATGCGAACCCGCAGTGTACGGGTCAATCGTAGTAAAAGCAAGAAAATTCCAGGGGTCGATCACAGGGACTCGGTGAAACAAAGTCAATACGGTGTGCTTATGTCAATACTAACCACAAGAGCGATTAACACAATCAAAGATGAATAAGAAGTCAATAAAGCAAACATGCAATTCTAGGGATTAAAGCATCTAGTTGTGGTTCCAACTCAAGATCTATAGACAAGCGGACAAAGCTGAGATTTTTGCGTGGGGAAGGTGTTACTAAAGTGGAGTAGATCACCGGGTAAGTCTCACTACACACTAATCCTAAACCGTAACTCCTATTACCGGGTAAGTCTCAAGGAATCAAGATAAAGAACTATAACCTCAAACTAACACACCATCTAAGGGAATAGAATCAACCTTTACCGGGTAAGTCTCAGGCTAACTCACAAAGATGGGATGGAAGCACACTCAAACCCCAATAAAGGATAAACCTTTATTACCTACGCTTATGATCGTTGGTACACAAACTAAGGAATTACCGGGTAAGTCTCATCCTAAGCTTGCATTGAACCAGGAAGGTGTAATAAGAATAGGATTTGGCAAACTCTAATACTTAACTCTCAGTTATGGATCAGATAAGTCACCTCGGTCAGCCAGTTTCCACCCCGGCCGAGATGTTCATCGACTGAACGAGATGCTTAGGGTTAAGGTTAAGGACTCGAACTTTCAGGATCCTACTGGAATCTAAGATTATTCTATCATTGTTTTTCCCACAACCTTCAGCCAATCACCCTAGAATCACACAAGGAAATTAGCCACTCATCATCATTATGAAAGTATTAAATATATGGGAAGAAGGTGAATATTTGAACAAAGAAGAATTTAAGAAAAAGACTTCAATAACTGAATCAAATATCACAACAAAGCGTTCCTTGGATAGCAATCCAACAAGACAAGACAACAAGTGAGGGAATTGAAGACAGTCTTACAAAACCCTCCAAAAAGCTATAAAAGCTATGGACTTCAATCTTCCTTCAACCTTCAAAAAGGTTCTTCAAATCTCCAAACTGGAGTATGTTGTTGCTGCTGCGTATTTTTCGGTGTAAGCGGCCTCTTGATGTAAGCGGATGCCGGAATTATGGGAAATCCGACCCTTTTTATAGGAAAATAAACTCCCAAAGATAATAAATCTTAGAAAGATATTTTCCCATAAATATAGGTAAAATATATGATTCTGCATATCTCCTTCCTTCCAGGAGCCAAGCCCAAAAATATAAGATCACTTTCCAATTTTAAAAGATCTCAGCCAAGAATAAAATATTCTCGCCGCGTCCTAGGTGTTCGCCTCGGTCGAGTCGGCGTCTCTGGATCACCTCGGTCGAGATGAATCTCTGGTCAACCGAGGTGAGTCACAACTGAATGCGAAATCTCTCAAAACTGGTCCAAAGTAAGTCTTTAATCCATGGCTATGCTCCCTGGATGTAGCTCCAAATGACTCATGACTCCTTTTGCTCCTTTTTGATGCAAAACGTACCAAATTACCTGCAATTACAACAAAACTAGGTGTAGACCTCGATTCTCGCAAAGGTAGATGAAATGGTAATATAATCACATATTATACATACAAACATGCAGATTATGAAAGATAAAACGTCCAAACAAACCTCAAAATATAGACTATAATTCATGCTATCACTACATTATATGCATCATCAGTTTTATGGCAAGCAATAAAGTGAGCCATTTTAGAAAAGCGATCAACAACCACAAATATAGAGTCTCTACCCTTCTTAGTCATTGGCAATCCTACAACAAAAAATCCATACTAATGTCAAGTCAAGGTGATGTAGGAATAGGTAAAGGAGTATACAAACCGTGTGGTTTCAGTCTTGACTTCGCTTTTAAACATACAAGACACCTTTTAATCAAATGTTCAACATCTTTAAGCATGTGAGGCCAATAAAAGTGAGAATGAAGCATGTGATAACTCTTATTTCTTCCAAAGTGTCCCATTAATCCTCCCATATGATCTTCCTCAACTAATAATAATCTCAGAGAACATCTAGGTATACAAACTTTATCCTCATGAAACAAGAAACCTTCAAAAAGATAATACTTATCTCTCGACTGGGGCAAAAATTGGGTCGAAAATCGGTCGATTTTTTTTAGACTGGGTCGATTTTTGCATCTAGTCTAGATGTCGCCAAAGTATACCTCCTTGAAAGGGCAACTGTTACGAGATTATCCTTCCCTTTCTTATACTTGATAATATAAGCAAATGTCTCAATGAACTCCATCCAATGTCCATGTCTCTTGTCCAACTTATCTTGATTTTGAAAATGCTTCAAAGACTCATGATCAGTTCTAAGGATGAATTCATTAGGCCAAAGATAGCACTGCCATGTTATAAAAACTCAAAATAAAGCATATAGTTCCTTATTGTAAGTAGAGTAATTCAAACATGGACCTTTCAATTTCTCACTAAAGTAGGCTAGAGGTTTACCTTCTTGCATGAGTACTCCTCTTATACCAATACCTAAATCGTCAATCTCTACTTCAAATGGTTTGGTGAAATCCGGAAGTGCAAGAAGAGGTGCATTTGATAATCGTCTCTTTAGTTTCGAGAATGCTTTCTCTTACGCTTGTCACTGCTCGAACGGTACTTGCTTCTTCATGAGCTGCGTGAGAGGGGCTGCGATGGTGCTGAAATTCTTCACAAAGCGCCTATAAAAGGTTGCCAATCCATGGAAAGATCGCACATATCCAACGGTGGTAGGTGTAGGCCATTCTTGAATAGCTTTAATCTTCTCTTTATCAACCTCAAGACCTCTTGTGTTGACCACAAATCTAAGAAAAACAACTTGATTAGTACTAAACTCACATTTCTTAATATTGGCATATAAAGATTCAGATCTAAGAGTTGCAAGTACTTCCCTTAAGTGTTCTTCATCCTCCTCAATAGATTTGCTATAAATGATGATGTCATCAAAGTAAACAACCACAAACTTTCCAATGGCGTAAGACATGATTCAATAACCTCATAAAAGTACTAGGAGCGTTAGTTAAACCGAAAGGCATTACCAACAACTCATAAGATCCAAACTTGGTCTTCAATGTTGTCTTCCATTTATCTCCCTCCCTAATTCGGATTTGATGATATCCACTCTTAAGCTCAATCTTCGAAAATAAAGTGGAACTCCTCAATTCATCTAGCATATCATCTAATCGAGGAATGAGATGTCTATACTTGATAGTGATGTTGTTGATTGCTCGACAATCCACACACATCCTCCAAGTATTGTCCTTTTTGGGTACCAATAGAACCAGAACCGCACAAGGACTTAAGCTTTCACGTACATAGCCTTTGTTCAAAAGGTCTTGTACTTGATCTTGTATTCTTGGCTTTCCTACGGACTCATTCTATAAGCAGAGCGGTTAGGAAGTGACGAACCTGGAATGAAGTCAATCTGATGCTCAATGCCTCGGAATGCTGGAAGTCCGGCAGGAATCTCATCCGGGAATACGTCTTTGTATTCATCTAGAGCCTGTAAAATATTTGAAGGTGTTACGCTAAGAATGTGACACACAAAAGTCTTAAATTTATACTCGATATATTTTTCCTAACTCCTAGCGAACCCGCAGTGTACGGAACGTTTTGTAGAAGGGATAGTATTCCAAGGTCGAACACAAAGACTGAGGTGAAATCGAGTCAAATAGTGACTAAGGATAGTGTAGTTCTAGGCTAAGAAAAGAGAAAGAAATAAAGAAATGAAAATCTCAATGTTTTTGGATTGGTTTTGTGGTGATCAATCAAAGATCACCAATCATGCAAGATTAATAAATAACTAAGCTATCAAGGCAAACAAACAAACACAAATACGAGATAAGTAATCAAGAGAGAAAAGCGGATTCTAGGGGTTGGAAATTCCAGTTATGGCATAGGACTCAAGCTTCTAATCAACCTTGGATAAACTATGGTATGTTGGGAAGGAATGTTTCTCAAGTGGGGTCAATTACCGGGTAGGTCTCATGATCCACTAATCCCGCACCTAAGATCCTATCACCGGGTAAGTCTCTAGGAGCCTAAGGTAGGGATGTCTACACAAACCGGATGGTTATCTAGGGATCTAACCTCTCCTTACCGGGTAAGTCTCGGGAAGGCAAGTTCTAAACATCTATCCTAGCACATTCAGTCCAATAGCGGCTTGTGAGGCTCACTACTACCTAGAGTTGGTCATCTTCGGTATCTAAGAGAAAGAATCACCGGGTAGGTCTCTTCTAACACTTAGTTGCTAACACTAGGTCACCCTAGGATAGATTTAGCTCAACAAACACTAGGATTTTAACAATCTAACATTTAGCACTTAGATTCATCAAGACAAGTGAGTTAATTAGAACCATGGGTTGTTCATCCCAATCCACGGCCGTGGAAAGGCAAGAATGAACCGTGGTTTCCAACAGCAGCTCGGTTCAAGCAAATAAATCAACCAAAGGTACATCTAAGTCCATTCGATCATAGTCCAAGCCATAACCATCATTTCCTTACCCTAGAATCACATCTATTTAGCCAACAACATGCATTTCAACAATCAAACTCAACAAGCATACATTCATGGCTTCCATAGCAAGTAAATGAAGTGAAATAGAGATGAACAAGTAGAACAAAGAAAACCAAGCTGAATGTAAAATAAGAAAGACTTACAACCCTTCAAAAGAAGGTTCAATCTCGTTCCTTACAAAACCGTGCAAATCGTCTTCACAAAACTCACTCAAAACTATGAAAAACTAAGAATGGTGTGTTCTTCTCTTCTTCTCCAATGGAAATCTTTCTTCTCCTCCAAGAGTAGCTCCAATCCAATCTTCCAATGAGAGAATATGTATTGTTGAGAGTGTGGGAGAGAATGGGAGTGAGGGGTCTATCTCTAACAGCCTGTAGGACCACCTTATATCCTCAACAAATTGCAAGAGTCGGCCATGAAGATCGTGGGACAGCTGTCACAGCTGTATGGGGAAAACCACGGCCCATTTCCACACCCGTGGAAGTCCCAGTGGCCGTGGTTTTAGTGCCTCAGCTTGTTTTGGATCATCAAGCCTCAATTTGGTGCATGGCATGCACCAACAAGGTCCCATGTGTCCCCCTTAGCTCCTAGCTTGCTTCCCAATGAGTCCGAAGGTGTGCCATCTCGAAGAACGATCCTCAAATGTATCGTTTAAACTCCTAAAACTCCTAAAATACCTACAAAGCATGCAAAAGTCCGTGTAGACGTCTATCTCGACAAAATACATGAATTGAGTGCAAGTCGTTACGAACTAGTGTAAACCATGCATGAATGAGCGGAAAAACTATCTAAATGAGTGCCTAAACCTAAGTCATAAATCGTGTTATCAGAAGGCAAAGTGGCCTTCACATCATCACTTAAAGTCAGTAGGCTTTTATATAGACTTAGTAAGGAAAGATCTAAAAGGATATAATTATCAAGAAACTCCCTTTTAGAAGAAAGAAGGGCTCGTTGTTGTCCCAGAGAAGAAAAATTGGATGAGTTACAGGAAAATCGGTTGATTTTCCCATGAATAGACCGATTTTCCTTAGAAATCGATCGATTTTTCGAAGAACTACCCGATTTTTCTTCTCTGAGAGTGGATTATTTGTCCTTCTGCTTGTGTTTCTCCTTTTTATTGTCGTAATGCTCAGCAATCTGCAAAGGAGTCATGGGTTTGAGTGTAATGGCTTTCCCTTTAAAGTCAAACGAATGTATATTAGAAAATCCATCATGTAAAACCTTTCTATCAAATTGCCAAGGACGGCCTAACAAAATATGGCATGCTTGCATAGGCACAACATCACAAACAACAATATCCTCATATTTTCCCAAAGTAAACGCAATGCAAGCCTGTTTATTAACTTTTAATTCCCCACAATCATTCACCCAATGCAATTTATAAGGTCGAGGATGGTAGAAGGTTGTGATTTGCAATTAAGTGATCAATTTTTCACTACCAATGTTGTAACAGTTGCCCCCATCAATAATCATGTTACAAATCTATCCTTGAACAAGACATCGAGTATGAAAAAGGTTTTAACGTTGATTATCCTCACATAAATCAATTTTAGCATGCAAAGTGCGTCTAACAATCAAAGAATCACCATGTTCATATTCACAATCACTATCACTTCGATTATCATGCTCATGCTCATGTAATGCATTGATGTGGGTATGATCATGCTCATTTTCTTCTTCCCTTTCACATTGTCCTTGTTGGTTAATAAATACAACTCGTTTATTAGGACAATCGCGCATATAATGACCTCTACCTTGACATTTAAAACAAACAATATCTCTAAATTGTGCGGTAGAGTTAAAAGTACTCCCTTTATGTTCCTTTGAAGGCTCATTCAAAGGACAAGACTGCACAGAAGGTTTGGGAGCTGTTGGATCGGGCAAAGAACATTTTCCATCGTCGTTCTGAGAAAAAAATCGGTTGAAAAATTGGTTGATTTTTCTGTTATTGGTCGATTTTTCTTCTCTAGGGTCCAAGAAGTTGTTCCTTGATTCCGTCCTTTGATATTTTTCTCCACCCTGATAGCCAAATGCAGAAGTTACTCATAGAGGCATAGGGATAAAGATAAATTTCATTAGCCGAAGAGGGATGTCAAATTCTTAAAAATTGAGCCATAATAAACTCCTCATCCTCTTGTATGTTAGCTTTCACCATTGCCGTTTTCATGGCGGTGTAGACTTCTTCCACGGTCATAGAACCTTGTTTGAGGTTCTCTAAGCGTTGTCTCAATTCCCGGCCATAGTGTGATGGCACAAATCTAGCTTTCATCAAAGCTTTCATTCGTTCCCAAGTGGTGATGTCCGGTTCTCCCGCTCTTCTCCGTTCTTTGATGGGATGATCCCACCAAATGAGAGCGTAGCCTTGGAATTCCAACGCAACAAGTTGGATTTTCCGTTGCTCACTGAAGTTATGGCAAGACCAAAGTTGTTCAAATTTGGTTTTCCCACTCCATGTATGCATCCGGATCACATCTACCTTCGAAACTCGGGATTTTGACTTTGACATTCCCAAGTCCGTCATTATCATGTTGGGGTCTAGGGTGTTCATTATAGCGTCCCCTATATTGATGACGTCGTGGGTGATCTCTCTACATACCCTCACCCTCTTCATCACTCATTACCTGAATTCATCACCAAAAAGTGATTACGGTTAGCATTAAAGAATTGATTAGGGTGAGTATTACCGGGCATTGGTGGATGGTTTGTAGCTCAAACTTGAGGTGGTGGTGGTGGTGGATTAGTGGAACTTCCTCCTAATTCATAAACAGCCTTCGGATCGAATCTTAGGCGAGATTCAGATGCGTTGGGTCTTGCTTCCACTTGTTCAAGTTGTTTATCCATGTTGGACATCTTGGCCATGATTTGCTTGAACATGTCCGCTATATCCGGAGTGTTGCCCTTCTAGGATCCGCGTGGACTATCTCTTCCAGACATCTATACCAACACGCACAATAACAACAAACTCGTAAGGTTAGAGAAAAAAATCGTAAAAGGCCTTACTTGTTTTTCTCTCGCTCTCACGCTCGTGTTGTGTTGTCGCAAGCTGGTTCATGGAATTGACTTTTATGGATTAATGCTTCTTTACCAATCAGAGTCTTGGTCTCACTAGAACTTCTTGACTGAATCAAGTAGTCAACTTGGTTCGGTTAAAGGTTAATGTGGGGTGCGATGTTTAAGAAATCCCTGTAAAAAAGTTTACTCCACACACGATAGGTAGAAACAAAATATTGCGGATAAACAACTAATGTGTTAAGAAGTATAGATACTAACTAACACACTCAAGGAAAGACTTAGTGTTAGAAAAGAAAAAGGCTAAAGAAAAGCACACAAGAGATTAAGAAGAGAGAAGAACGTACCTTGAGTTGCGAAGTTTAAGAAAAGAGAGTTAGCCCGGTTTGGATTAATAAGTGGCTAGAACTCTTTGTTGAATCAAGGTATGTACTGTGATTCCTCTTTTGTAGTACTCTTGCACAGGGTGCACTTGGATTCTACAAGGCGTATCTTTAAAATTTCTCGAAAATTGGCAACAATGGCAAAAATCGAGTGAAAAAACGGACGATTTTTCCGGAAGAACATTTCGATTTTCTTTGTTAAAGTTCAACTCCCGGATTCGTCGTTCAAGAAGTTTCTTTCCTTTACTTTTTTTTTTGTATTGACAAGGCTTCAAGGTCAACGGTTGGCTTGTGTTTGCTTCATGGCGTTTCTCTTTTCCAAAACTTAAACAAATCAACGCACGTTAAACTAAAATAATCTCGCAAAGATGGCGAACAAGAAAAGACTTGACTTTTTTAAAGACTCAAAGAAGCCTCAAATAAAAATCAAACCTTTTTATGAACGTTTGGACTTCAATCGCTTAGCTCTGATACCACTTTGATGCGGGGATAAGCCGCAGTTTCCGGTCTAGATTGAAAGTCCTTAACTAGATTAAATCGGGGTCTTCTATAGATAAAATCAGTCGATTTTTCTCAAGAACATGTCGATTTTTCAACAAACTCAAAATACGGATTAGTGAATGATATGGAAAGATAAGAAGATGATTATGGAATGATTAATGAAAGAAATATAGGAAGATATGAACTAAGACAGTTCCGCAAAAGAACCTTGGGCAATGATGTGTCAAAACCCTTAAACGAGAAGATTACCTTAACCCGCACTTCTTTAACCTTACACAAGTCTTCTAATTAAGACAAGCACAAGGAGGGAGTAGTATTGACCAGGAGCACCAACATTCAATAAGATTAAAACACACAAGCACATTCTAGCAAGGACTTCACAAACAATTCAATCAAAAGCTCTCTTTATTGATTGAATGATTTAATGAATAAAACACAAACTTCGTAAGTGAATATGTAAGTCTAACAATTTGTGGAAATATATCAAATCTAATCTACCAAACAATCTTCTCCACTAAGGCTATTTATAAGGGAGATTAAACCTACTAAAACTAGGAAAATATATTTAAAGATAATTTAGCAAAGATTTCTTGAAAATACATAAGATATAAAAAGATAGAAACTGATAATTCCTTAAGATAATTTGAGTGCTCTAAGGAATTAAAACTAGATAAAATCGCCAAAAGATAGAAGATCATGGCCGGATCTTTTGCAATCTCGTTCCAATGAAGGAAATCGGCAACAGGAAATCGATCGATATTTCCAACAGGAAAATCGGTCGATTTATTTGAGAAATCGGTCGATTTTCTTCCTCGGGAACTCGTCCTAGCTCTTATCCTTCTTCCTTGCTTGTTGGATCTTCTTGGTCAAGGCTTGGCTCTTCTATAACAGTCAATAATATCACTAAGAAGCTCTTGAGAGTGAAGAGAGTTTCCTTGAGCGTGCAAGTCATGAGTATGTTCATAATTTCATCTTGAATCACCTTCGCTCTTGACCTTGTAATTGCTCCATCCATTGAATCCGAAGAAGGTGAATGTGTTGTTGGTTATCCTTCAATGCCTTAGCCTTTGAGCGTGTAACTGGGTCTGGTGTTGGAGATGGTCCCATATCACATTATAGTGTTATACTAGAGTGTGTTACTCTGCGAAGTAACTAGGTTATTATTGCTAGAATAGAATTTACTAGATCGTAGCATTGAGGCCACACTGAGAGAAGAAGGGTAGTTCTTCTAGGTTGTATCTATGACTAACAAAAAGTAGATAATAGATAGTTAGAATCCTAGGTTCGGAAACCCTAGGCAAAGAGTAGGCTATATGACCGAAGTTCGTAAAGATATCGTTGTTTCGATCTTTTACATTCTGCACTTATTATCGCGTATTATTGTGACTAACATCTTTCTGCAGGTTTCTAAGACAAGGTCTTGAGATCCACTTGAAAGTCTTGAGAAACAGTTTTGTCACCAAACGTAGAGATCGACTTCAAGGCCTTGAGATTAGTTTCAAAGCATTGATATACGATATTGCAAAAAGTTCTCATACTCTATTCAACCCCCCCCCCCTAGTATTTATATCCTTATTAAGCCCCTACTCGGTTCTTCACTCATATATGCTACTAGTCATGCATTAAACACAACATAGATCAAGACAATCTTAGCATGAATCGGAGTTTTCACCCCAAATCCTAGCAAGGTGACTACTCACTCATGATCGAAAATTCAATAGCACAAACAGTTGAAATGAATATCATGGTGACAAACTAGATAAAAAAAATAAGGAACTTAAGAAGAAGAAGACTGGACTAAAATGGACTTTAATCCAAATTTATGGTCAAAACAATATAGAGAATGGATCTAGAGAAGAGAATTGAGAAGAACTTCAAGAACAACTTCAAACTTCCTTTGAATTCCGCCAGATGTTTCTTACAAAGAGAGAATCCGTTTTGCTATGTCTTGCCTTGGACCAATTTTGGGCTTTGAAAACGTCCATTTGCAGTGGTGATTAAGATCCAAACATCTTCGAAACGGCATAGGAAGCCATCTTACAAGTTGTTTGGCTTGCGTTGTTGCTCTTTATCTTGGATCTTGTCATAGGGTGTCTTGAGGTGACTTCATGTTGTAATCCCTCATTCATGTATGGTCTTCTCTTCAGCTTTGACTTTAGGGAGGATTTTCTTCTAGCACAATTGATTTTAGAAATGACTGAAACACAAAAAGGCCAAAGTGGATGCCAAAATATGGAAAGGGAATGTTTTCTATACAAATAGTGATGTATGAGAGAGGAATATATGTATAAAACAGATGATTCTAAAGCCTATATGATATAACTAATCAAGGTTCATTTGTAGGGAGCGTTTGGGTTACATACATCTTGAGACGGTTTGGCATGCCATCTTGCAAGCCGTCTTACAAGCCGTTTGGCTTGGAATGAAGCTTTGATCTTGGATCTTGTCTCTGGGATTCTTCGGGGAACTTTGTGTTGCAGTTCCTCATTCATGCATGATCTTCTCTTTGGCTCTGACTTTTGGGAGGATGTACATTTGACACATTTGTAAAACTAAAGACCAAAAGGAGGTAAAGTCATTTGAGACGTGAAGATGGTCGAGTTGATAGAGGATTAGGTTTAGTTGATTGGGAGGGGACAATAATTCACATTGATATTGAAGGGCGGTCGAGGGAATGTTGTTGTCGAAACGGGGGATTGTCTTCTCATAGAAATTGGAGTCGATTTCAAGGCTTTATCGGGTTATAAAAAAAAACATGTCGTCGTGCATGCAAAGATTGTTAGGCTCATGGTCATATGGACAACAAGCGGTGTCTTAGATATTCTTCTTGAGTGCATTCACTTAATTCTTGAAACAATAAATAAAGTGAAAACAATCAAAAAGAGAGGAGTAGGCAATTAATTAGAAACACAATCAAAGCAACGCTAATTCCTAGGAAACTACCTCAATTTTAATTGACTCAGAATGTGATTTTAGATCTCGCAAAATAAAATACAAAAGCCGAATGTATTAAATGTTGAAGTTTGAACCCGAGGAGTAAGATGTACCTATTCAACTACACTAGTTAAAATGGAAAAAGGGAAAGGTTTAAGAGAGATAGCAAAGGGTTTTATAATGTGTTTAGTAACAAGTAAACAAAGCAATCAATAGGAAGAAATAACAATAAGATAGAGAAATACATATAGTCAAGAAATGTGTTTTAAAAAAAATATTATATTGAACCAATATATAAATAATCTGGTCGTTATGATCCATCGAAATGTATTGGACCGAACCAATATGGTTTAATCTTGATGTTGCCCATTGTACAAGATTTTAGAAGTTTACGATCCATCAACTTTTTCCTAGATTAAGGTTATACCTCATTGAAAACAAACCGTATAGAGTATAGACAATTTAGGGATGAGCAAAAATCGTAAATTTGAACCTTAGTTGGAAACTAAAAGGAAAAAAAAAAAAAAAAAAAAAAAAGGTTTAAAGAGGATTGAGAGGTAACACAACGACACTCATATTAAATGATTAAGACGACAATATAAAATTAAGAGAGCATAGCACAACAACCAAAAATGCGTAACGACACTTACGTTAATCAGATAAGTAAATATTATTTAGATATTATATTTGGTAATAATATAAAGCGTAAAGAAGCAAGCCTCTCCCCCACAACTTTCATGCTTTCCCTTTGTAAAAGAAGAATGAGACACGTTAGCCATATACTTTTATTAGCTATAAAGTATCGTAAATTCTCCCACCTTTCCTACATCTCTCGTCGCACCCACAAATAGGCGTTCTTTCTTTGCTCCCGTCCGCCATTGAAATACTGGATCTCCCAAATTCATTCATTTCAATTCTCCTTTATCGCCTCTCTCTTCAGGTCTCTCCAGCAGCCCAGCCAGGTTATTTCCCTCTTTCTCTTTCCACAATGAATTTTCCGATATGAGGTTTGCCTTCTTCACCCAATTTTCTTGGGGTTTTTTTAATCATCAGCTGACACGTTTTCTTCTATCAGAGGTTTTGATTGACTTGATAAACTGCTTCTGCTCCCCATTCATCAATTACCTGCCGTCGGTGTTCTTATTCATCAAACTGCTTCTCTTCAATCTATTCCCACCGTGGGTTTATTTGAGCTTCTCAAGGATATCTGAGCTTCGTCACTTCTGGTTCGCCCTCTATTTTGAATCTTAATTTCTGTCTGAATGTTTCTACTGTTTGGAAGCTCTATTTTTTAGCTGGTTTGACTGTTAGAGCTTCTTTTTTAGGTGTGGATTAATGGCACAGGTAATGAGAGCAATTAATACCAAGCATATGTTTTATAGATAACTGAAAATAAAAATAGAAATTCAGTCAAACCCCACAAGGAGGACGGGGAATCATTAAATGAGGATCATATTTCTGGAGAAAATAAGATCAAGGATAGCATTAGAGATTTATCACCTTTGAGTCAGGCTTTGCATCTCTTTATTGGCCATCTTTTTACACCAGTCTGTTATTCCTCATGAGAGGTTATGCTTGATCATTCTTTTTTATTCTAATTTGAACTAGTTTTTTTCTTCTGTTATCCAGCAGAGTATTGACATTTTGGGTGTCAGAAATTAATGCTTTTGATGCCTGGGCTCTTTCTGGCTGTTAAATTAGACAAGGGCTTCTGATCATCCCTGTTATTGAGGAGGGTTTAGAGCTCTGATGAGATTTGCGTCAGGCCAAGAATAAATCCTCCACCAATGAAAGGCTTTGATACAGGATTAGTCATGGAGAAGAGATGGGCTTTCCCTCTTGTGATAAGTTCACTAGTTTGCGTCGTTCTCCTTGCCACTAGCTTCAACATGGGCATTTTTTCCTCATTACAAACTCTTCATTCTATCTTCTGGAGATCTGTCTCCACAAACCAAAGGAGTCCTGTCTTTGTTGAGTTCAATATTTCTCAATACCCTCCTCCCCCAATTAAGCCTCCTCTTCCCCGTTTTGCCTATCTTATTTCCGGGTCAAAGGGTGATCTTGAGAAGCTATGGAGGACTTTGCATTCCTTGTATCATCCACGAAACCAATACGTTCTTCATTTGGATTTAGAGTCTCCACTAGAAGAGAGGCTGGAGCTGGCTTCCCGTGTGGAGAAACATCCGATGTTTGCTGACATTGGGAATGTGTACATGATTACCAAAGCCAATATTGTTACCTACAGAGGGCCAACCATGGTTTCCAACACATTGCATGCTTGTGCAATTCTTCTTAGGCGAAGTAAAGAGTGGGATTGGTTTATCAATCTCAGTGCTTCTGATTACCCACTCGTTACACAAGATGGTGAGTTTTGTATTTCCGTGTTAAATGCAATGCTTAGTTACGCTTGATCATAAATGGAAAGTTGGTATTAAGTTCTGATTTTAATGTTACAGATCTTGTTTATACATTTTCTAAATTAGACCGAGGTCTGAATTTCATTGAGCATACAGGCAGGCTGGGTTGGAAGGAGTAAGTTTGATCACTTTGCTGTTCAGTATAATGGATGGAAAGTTCAGCTTTTACTGATCATTTAACTACATTTGGTTATACATTACAGGGGTCAAAGAGCAATGCCTTTAATATTAGATCCAGGGCTCTACTCTACAAGGAAATCAGATATTTTGTCGGTGCAACCAAGGAGAAGTTTGCCAACGGCCTTTAAATTATACACTGGTTAGTATATTGTGTTAAACATGGACTTTACATGTGTTACTGTTCTCTGATCTGGGTGATTGTAGAAATGCTATTATGTATGGTGACAGTTATCCATCTTGTCTAGTTTATATCGCATTCTGATAGAAATGGCTGCCAAATGATGCTGGTAAATTGATCATTGATCTTGACTGAAAATGTCAAAGTGTTGTACTATTTGAACGTGCATTAAATATGGTGTTATATGGGGCACGTTCCTCTCTGATTGGTGTTGATTAAAATACTAGTCAAAGTAGCATCCTGAACAGCCTGTAATGAAGTTTGACCTAAATTTGCAGGGTCGGCATGGATGGTTCTGTCTCGTGCCTTTATTGAGTACCTCATCTGGGGATGGGATAACCTTCCGAGAACGCTCCTTATGTACTACGCAAACTTCGTGTCCTCCCCAGAACACTATTTCCACACAGTAATATGCAATGTGCCGGAGTTTGCTTCGACGACAGTGAACCACGACATGCATTATATCTCGTGGGACAATCCTCCCAGGCAGCATCCGCGAACTCTGAGCATGAACGACACGGGCAAGATGGCGTCGAGCAACGCGGCCTTTGCAAGGAAGTTCAAGCAAGGCGATCCTGCGTTGGACAAGATTGATAGTGAGCTGCTTGGGAGGGTAAACGGGAGCTTCACACCGGGTGGTTGGTGCACAGGCAAGCCGCGGTGTTCGGAGGTAGGGAACCCAGACAAGATTAAGCCTGGGCCGGGAGCTAAAAGGCTGAGTCAGCTTATGTCTAGGATAGTTTTTTCAGAAGCATTTAGAAGGGATCAATGTAAATAGGAGGGAAATATTGATACCTAAATTTTGTCAATAAGACCAAAAGGCGCATATGTAGCTCACCAGATACTTGTTGTAACACGTTTGCTTACAGAATCTTCATTTGTCTTTTCTTTCCAGTCAAACTGAATCTGTTACCATAAAGTAGCGAAGTATGGGATATTTCATATGTAGCTGAATAGCTCCACGGTGGCTTTGCAGAATTCTTTGCCAAGGGTTTTTTCCATATCTTTATGGGTAAGTTCTTGGTAAGCATATTTGCAAGATAAGCTTGAGTAGGAATATGAGAAAGCTGAATAAGACCATCAACCAACTCTTCTCTGAGTAAAATGAACATCAATGTTGCTCCCAACGTTTCTGTTGAGTCTATTCCTATGGATAAAACTCTTTGTTACAATCTGTCTAATTGTCCTATTTTAAGGTTTATTTTTAAAGAATTTCTAGCCTTTATGCATGAGTTAGGAATTTCTTGTACTTTAATTAATAATTTTAAGATGATTTATGCAACATTTTCGAATATACCTTGGCATTATATACCTTTACATTTGTCCTACATTTCTTATGAGTATAGTTTGGGATAATGATCATGCATGTAAGGCAATCATGATGTTGTGATTTCAACGAGTTATTTAGGGAATAGAGAGAAGACAAAACGTTTTGTGCTTTTGCTGCACAAACCTTGCAGTTAGGGTTTCCAATATAATTTCGTGGATAAAAGAATACAACCCTAAACCTATCTATTTATAACGAAATAGATAGAACCCGTACCGCGGGGGCTTCACCCCCGCACCCCCTGTCGCCCCGGGCTCATTAGTCCATGGGCCCAAAATATGTTTCCCCGCTTACCCGGCCAAGAAGAGCTCGTCTCGCTCGATCCTTGTCCCATCGTATCAGTATACCTAGATTTATTGTCTTATTATAACAATCTCCACCTAGACAACATAATCTAATACAAAACATGGAAACGCACATACAGCTCCAGGACCTTGTACGCTAGATCCTTCTTGCTTCTCTTGACGGACGGGGGGGGGGGGGGGGGGGGGGCTTTCTCACTTCATCTAACAACGAGTGACATGAACCAAAACAATGCTTGAATTTGTCTACGGTAACCAGTTTGGTCATCATATCAACTGCATTCTGAGATGTGTGCACCTTCTCCAGGATGATCTCACCATAAGCTACTAGCTCTCTAATCTTGTGAAATATCACATCAATATGTTTAGTCCGAGCATGATACACTTGATTCTTAGCCAGATATATAGCACTCTGACTATCACAATGTACCTTAACTCCACCTTGCTCAACACTCAGTTCCTCCACAATTCCTCTAATCCATAGAGCCTCCTTAGCTGCCTTTGCTAAAGCCATGCACTCTGCCTCAATTGTAGACAAGGCTACTACAAACTGCAAAACTGATCTCCAGCATATAGGCCCCCGGAAAGAGTAAAGACATACCTTGTATTGGACCTCCAATTGTCAAGATCACCGGCATAGTCTGAATCAACATACCCTACAACTGAAGGATCACCTTCCTGGCCACCAAACATAATTCCACGGTCAATAGTACCCTTCAAATACATGAGAATCCACTTAACGGCCGCCCAGTGTTCTCTCCCAGGATTAGACATATACTTGCTCACTTGGCTAACAACTTGGGTCAAATCAAGTCTTGTACACACCATAGCATACATCAAGCAACCAACTACACTTGCATAAAGAACTTTGGACATATCTTTGATTTCTCCATCAGACTTCGGACACTGGGTTGAGGAGAGTTTGAAGTGATTCGCTAGAGGAGTGCAGATAGAATTGTAGTTGGCCATATCGAATTTGTCAAGCACTTTCTCAATGTAAGTCTTCTGAGACAACCATAACCTCCCAGAACTTCTTTCCCTGCGAATCTCCATACCAAAGATCTTATTTGCAACACCAATATCCTTCATGTCAAATTCCTTGCTCAACAAGGTCTTCAACTCAACAATATCATCAACATTCTTCCTAACAATCAACATGTCATCAACATATAATAGCAAGTATAAGGGAGATCCATCATCCAAGTGTCTCACATAAACACAACAATCATACTCACATCTCTAGTAGCCTATCCGAAGCATGTAAGAGTCAAACCTCGTGTACCATTGCCTAGGAGCCTACTTCAGACCATACAATGACTTTGTCAACTTGCATACAAGTTTCTCCTCTTCCGGCTGGACAAAACTGTAACACCCCAAATCCGCGGGACTTGGAGTGTCACATTGGGCTAGGATCTCACAATGGATCCTGACCCTAGCCTAACAACAAGGCACATGTAGATTAAAATCAAATACATAAAAGCTGAGTATGATACATCAAAAGAGTTTACAAACTCATAGCCAAGTACAAAACAACAACATAAACAACAACCACAAAAGATCCCACATCCCACGCATCCTACTGTACAGAAGTCCTCGGCTTGTCACACCATCTGGCTCACTCTGCGGTATTCCTAACCTGCAGAACACTACAACACGGTATGAAACCGTTAGCTACAGCAATGAAAAGCATGAAGGTAATAGCACAACCACACATCAACATCTCAAACATGCAATGCCACACACATTCATTTATTATCTTTCATTACGTTATTCCATTACTAATTCAACTTCTTTTGTAACATGAGGAGCCTCAAGAACTCCATCCCATCCAACGTAACACATGAGTTTTGCATGGGGTGACCTTCACTCGTCCCCTCCTTTGAGATCATCTTCAAGGCACCTCCTCCTAACCAACAAGCGGAGACCGGCGGTTACCGCCCGTTATAATACACTTGGGCCAAATAAATGTAATGAATGGTCATCCTAGTCCGGTTTAGGTTATAAATGCACAATCATATGAACACACACAACCATCACAATCATACAATCCACAACTGCACGCTAAGTAAGTCCTATGGACTTACCTGATATACTCGTAACATGTACCATGTCACAGCTTCCCCTTGGGGAAGTAATCAACGCATGCAATAGCAAGGCACACACAATCAAATACTGCAAAGGTTAGGAGACTCGTCTCACTAAGCACAACCAACCTATATCTCAAATCTAAACCTCAGATCCTCAACACATTCATAAATGCCTAAGGCATATCCTCAACATAACATCTCATCATACTCGTACACATACTAATCCTTAAAGTCATAACCGATATCCAAAACATCATCATGATCCTCAAATCATTCTGACGCCTAGCATGCATCTAATCAGTATTCCTAAATCTCAAATTTAATCCTAATTTAATTAATTAATTAAATTTCACCATAATAACGTTTTGCCCGCAAGCCATTTCTAAACCCACCTATCATCAAATTTCATCAACAAACAACCCATAAACACCAGAATAATATAATGATCATAATGGAATTTCTAATTATCCATTTTGAAAAGCCTAAGGTCGATTTAGGTCAAATCGCAGTACAGAAAACGAATAAATTCATAACTTATTCGTTACTAACCCGATTGACGAACTGAAAGAAGATTCGGAATCACAACGACGCAGACTACGCATGTACAACATCAAATTCACCGGAATCTGAGCGACGGAACTGTCTGGTGACATAAATGCTCGACCAGATCTCCATCTGCTCGGAAATGCAGAAACTCGGTACCGATATGAAGAGAATGAAGAGATGAATCCAAAAACTCAAACGGAATTAAAATCGGATTAGAAACGGAGAGTAGATCTGAGTTTGAAGT
This sequence comes from Fagopyrum homotropicum, assembly GCA_033239125.1. NCBI lineage: Eukaryota > Viridiplantae > Streptophyta > Magnoliopsida > Caryophyllales > Polygonaceae > Fagopyrum > Fagopyrum homotropicum. Next base: position 63,546,733 of record BSWB01000003.1, on the reverse strand, counting down.
TTGAGAGAAATCAGAGCTTTTACGAGGAAACGTGAAAGGAAATGAATTAATAAACGATTTTCCGCTATTTATAGGGAAGTCGATAATTATCCTTTAGCGAAGTCGATAATTATCCTTTTATCGATCCAATGGCGGGTTGAACCCCCTTCTCCAAACTTCTCGAAATTGGAATAATAGATCTTGAATATTGTAGCGATAATTATTCCACAATTGCCTCGGAAAACGTGTATTCCTAAGCCATCTTTCTTAGCCGTTAAGAAACAAAATAGCGACTCTTTTGTCCGTTTTGCCTTTCCATGTTATTTCATATCTAGGACATGTCCGATAGCCTGATCATTTCTCTCAACTGCATTTTTATTAATTGGAGCTCCCAATTGCTCCAAATAATACCGGAGGATAAAAATAATTATCCGGGGGAAAAAGTGAAAATTTCACCATAAGCCCAAAATTACGCCAGGAACATAACGGTGGGACATATACTCAACGCTTACACAATCTTCGCGAGTTATATGTCAATTACTATCACTGATTAAGTTAATCAACATTAATTAGAATTCAGAAATCCTAGTTATTACATCACACACCCCTTAAGAAAAAGTTTCGTCCCGAAACTTGAACAATTCTCAAATCCTCTCGGACCCATACACCGAGGTATAGACACTCTCTCTACGGAGGTATCACATCTCCGTTCAAACGTATCAACCTATAACACTCTATAACCTCAAAACACGGCATGGAGGAATCACCAACTCCAGCAACAAGATCATAACGCTATCCAAAGGCGTAGAGGAAAAATCATCTCTAGCCAACTACTCACCACGTCACAAGGCATGGAGGAAAGCCGTCTCCAGCCAATCGTACTCGTAACACAACTATGTGGAGGAAAACCGTCTCCACTCACACTATGTCCATCAAAGATAGCATGGAGGAAAGAACCATCTCCTGCTAATCCTAACACATACACCGTAGCATGGAGGAAAGAACCATCTCCAGCTATACCTATCTCGTACTAGCAAACAAGATCTAACAGATCATATGCACAACTCACAGCTAGCACGAAAACACAACATATCACATAAGCACATAGCATAACATACACTCACTAAGATAGCACCAAAATCTAATCGTGGATCCTACAGGTGCATTTGTCCCTGCGTAAAAATCTGGATAGTTCCCCTGGATACTATCCTCAGTCTCCCGTGTAGCCTCATCATAGGAATATCCTTCGAATGCAGGCGTCTCACACCTCTCTGCCTAGAACCGCAAAAGGTTGTTCTGCAAAAGTGTGATCCGGCTCAACCACTAGATCATCATGACTCACAATGTGCCTCAAATCTGGTATGTACTTCCTCAGCTGAGACACATGAAACATAGGGTGAACACCCTCTAACTTCGATGGCAAAGCCAATCTGTGCACTGCTCTTCCAACTCTATCCAGTATCTCGAAAGAACCGACCTATCGGGGACTCAACTTTCCCTTTATGCCATAACGTCTGACGCCTCACGTCAGAGATACTCTCAACCAAACATGAGCTCCTACCCTGAACTCTAGAGGTCGACGCCTCCAATCTGCATACGACTTCTGACGACTCTGTGCAGCCATCATCCTTTCTCTGATTAACGTTACTCAAGCTATATAATCCTGAATTTGCTCTAGTGCTAACTCATTGGAACTGCCAGGCTCATCCCCGCATAAAGGTGTATGACACCTATGTCTACACAATGTCTCATAGGGACCATCCCTATAGATGCATGTCAACGGTCATGATATAAGAATTCAACGAGTGGGAGATAAATAGATCGTCCCTGTTCCCAATCCATCCCACAAGCTCGCAACATGTTCTCTACGGTCTGGAGGGTCCTCTCAGACTGACCGTCTATCTGAGGTAAATCTCAATCATGAAGTGTAGACGCGTTCCCCAAGCAGTCTGAATCTGCTATCAAAACCTCAAATTAACCCGTCTATTACAATCATAGTCGATCGTCCCCAGTACACTTATGGAGTCCCACCATTTGTCTAGTGTACTCCTTTGTTATTTCATTCACTGGCCACGTCTCTCAGTAGAGATGGAACGTGTCGACTTCGTAAATCTATTACAATAATCTGGATAACACCAAAAGTCTTACTGGGTCTCAATCCCATCACAAGTCCACAGAAAGGTCCTCTCACTTCCACTACAGCACTGGTAGTGCATGAGCTCTTCTCCAGGTCAGTAACACTTTAACCTGATCTACTACTTCAGGGTACCTCTTATTCGTACATGGATGTACTAAAGAAGGTGTACTATGGTGTATTGTAATCTTCTCCACTCAACTCCGCATAAGCGGTTATACAGACGCAGTTGCGGCACCTCATACTCCTTCTAATCCGTTAAAGAACTGTGGTGTCTCGCCATGAGACATCCTTCCATCAAATTCCCTCAAGGTCAGGCAAATCCCCTGCTTTTGTTGGACCTCATCCAACAAATCAGGTAGAACCCCTAAAACATGAAACTAACGTCCTTATCAACAGTTGTAGGTCCAACTCTAACCAAGCTAGATCATTCTGCAACCGAGGTTGTACAACAATTCCAACAATCGCCTTCTCTCGAGGCGTCTTCTAGTTCAAGGTATCAGTTACCACATTCTCCTTGCCAGAATGGTACCAAACTTCACGATCAAACTTCTTGATCAACTCCAGTCAACGACGCTGGCGGTTATCCAGCTTATGTTGCATAAAAATATGCTTCAAACTCTTATGATCGGTGGGAATCTAACATGAAATATCACACCGATATTGCCTTCAAATCTGAACACTTGAACTACCACTACTAACTCAAAATCACAAGTCGGGTAGTTCTCCTCATATGGTCTCAACACCGTAGTCACGTGATTCCCAAAATCTTTTGATTATCACCAAATAGAAGTAGAGTTCAAATGCTTCCTCTACTCTTCAGAACTCCGACATACTACTTCAACGACACACTTATGGTGGTCTTCCTCAGAAGACTCGTAATTGGATGCACAATCACATAGAATCCTTCCTCAAAGCGTTGGTAGCAATCGGCTGGGCCGAGAACTACGCATTCCCTTAATGTTCAGCAACATCATCCACAAGGCATCATACTCACTCCTCGTCACATCAACTATGATCCCGCTGGCTGAACAACATGACCTTGAAGGTTACTTCTGGCATCTCAATTCACATTTAGGGAGCATAGCACACTGGCTTTTATCCCTCAGATTCTACAAAACCATCCTCAAATAACCGGTACGTTCCTCTCCGTTGTAAGAGTACACCAAACGTCATCAATAAGGTCTACCACCAACTGATCAAGGAAGTAGATGAAGACACTGTTCATCAACTCCTATAACGACTACTAGGATGTTCCTCAACTCAGATGACAACACTACAACTCGTAATGTCCATAACGGGTATGGAATGTTGTCTTATGCCCATGCTGCTCTCTCATCCTTAGCTGATGATATCCTAAGCATACGGAAATCTTAAAAACACAATTGCTTCTCTTAGTTGATCTAACAAGTCGTCCATACGTAGCAATGAACGTGCTAGGGCGAACGGAGCCCGTCTCAAACCACTCTTCAAATTGCTTCTTCAATTTCTAACAACTCAACAAGCCATATACCTCATAGGCCTTCTCCCAACCAGTCTCGTACCATACTTCAACACAATATCAAAGTCATCATTCCGTTGAGGCGATAGATTAGACGGTTCAGTAACATGTCTATAAGATCATATACCACTGGAATACTCTTCAGTGTGGAACTATATCCTTCCTTCATGGCACAACATTAAAAAAACATCACCCTCTGGTGTTATCAACCTCGCTACTCATACGGCACTAAAGACAACTCACCTCCTCAAAGGTCATAACCTCGGAAAACCTCTACTTAGTCGATCTCAGTAGTGACTATAATAGTCCTCCTATTACTATCTAAACCAACATAATATCTATTCGTCCACCACACACATAAAGACCTTCTCATGCACCGAAGGCATGACAAAGAAGTCTTCAAGACATACACAAGTCCCTGAACAAAGGGAACAACCACATATCTCGCGGGTACCTAAGACCCGTAACTCGTAATTCTATAAAGGAAGATCTATCTTCTACTATATCCACAGTTAACTATTAACACATGCATCGAAAGACAAGAGGTGCATAGCACTCACAACAAACAAAACTCCACTAGGTAAACCATTAACAAGAATGGTACCTGTAACAGCTAACGCCCGAAGCTCTACTACATATCATTACTCAATCTCAGACCTATGCTCCTCAGGTATCACTGGTCATCGCCATAGCCTCCACTTCCACTCTTTCTGCATCGGAAAGAGGAAGGTCTTGATGAGAAGAAACACTATCTTGCTGACAGAAAGGGGCCAGATGGCCTAGTTCACCACAGGTGAAGCAAGCTATCGGTGCCATGGGGCACTCAGAGCGCACATGATCTGGATAACTAAAGTTGATACATATACGTCTCATCCCTACCACTAGTACGGGTGGCTCCTCTGCACTGCCCAGCTCAAATGCTCTACCTTGAGCTCTTCTAGTATCAGTGGTACTCCTACCACGACCCTTACCTCTACTCAGCCTGGGAACGGATTCCTGAGTAGGAAAATGATCTGGGATTCTCTACTGTCCCGCGTCTGCTACTGAGGTGTCTTCTGACCACCTCCCATCACACTAGCAGAAATAAAACTCTGTCGTGATGCCACTCCAGTTTGCTTATAGAAGGCAGTTCTATGACCCTGTCTACCACAGGTAAAGCAAGTCACTGGCGATCTTGGACACTATGGTCGTACATGTCCAGGCTTCCCACAATTGTAACAAGTCCTCGGTTCACCTGAAGTCCGTGTGAAACGAGAAGTACTCAAACGTCCACAAGTCGGGCTTGGTTGCAACCCGAATATCCAACCCGAATATCCAACCTCGTCTTCTGCTGATTCAACTCGTTGTTTCTTCTTTAATCTAGAAGCTTCAGTTGATCTCACAGATGTTGGTAAATCCGGTGTAGATCTACCCGCTATCGCCGCCTCATATACTTGCTGCATATACTCTTGAAACTCGAATCTACTCATGGAGACACGATCAACCTCTTCAAACTCGTTCTCTGCCATAGGCAACACATCAGCGGATACTGGTCCTTGACTTGGCGCTACTGAAGGAAGAGGGGGTGTACCCCTATCTCGTCCCACTACAGATACTGCTCTAGTCTGAGCCATCTGTAGAATATACACCCCTAAACTTATAAGGCTATATATATGCCATATGTATTGATATATATATATAATACTCATTATTACATGCATACACATCAGCACATAAAAGATATATATATATATATATCTACACTGTCGAGATCCTCAGATGGGTGACGACTTTTGTACATACTATCCCAAAACATCTATACTCGCTTAAAACCAAAACTTTTTGAAAAGTCAGACCCCATGTGGGTTCTGTTTATTTATCCACTCTACCTTTATTACAGATAGCAAGTGCCATTGTTGTCAACCTAAGGCTCTGATACCAACTCTGTAACACCCCAAATCCGCAAGACTTGGAGTGTCACATTGGGCTAGGATCTCACAATGGATCCTGACCCTAGCCTGACAACAAGTTCACTGAATCTTACAACAAGGCACAGGTAGATTAAAATCAAATACATAAAAGCTGAGTATGATACATCAAAAGAGTTTACAAACTCATAGCCGAGTACAAAACAACAACATAAACCACAACCACAAAAGATCCCACATCCCACGCATCATAATGTACAGAAGTCCTCGGCTTGTCACACCACCTGGCTCACTCTGCAGTATTCCTAACCTGCAGAACACTACAACACGGTATGAAACCGTTAGCTACAGCAATGAAAAGCATGAAGGTAATAGCACAACCATACATCAAAAGAGTTTACAAACTCATAGCCGAGTACAAAACAACAACATAAACCACAACCACAAAAGATCCCACATCCCACGCATCCTAATGTACAGAAGTCCTCGACTTGTCACACCACCTGGCTCACTCTGCAGTATTCCTAACCTGCAGAACACTACAACACGGTATGAAACCGTTAGCTACAGCAATGAAAAGCATGAAGGTAATAGCACAACCACACATCAACATCTCAAACATGCAATGCCACACACATTCATTTATTATCTTTCATTACGTTATTCCATTACTAATTCAACTTCTTTTGTAACACGAGGAGCTTCAAGAACCCCGTCCCATCCAACGTAACACAAGATTTTTGCATGGGGTGACCTTCACTCGTCCCCTCCTGTGAGATCATCTTCAGGACACCTCCTCCTAACCAGCAGGCAGAGACCGGCGGTTATCGCCCGTTATAATACACTTGGGCCAAATAAATGTAATGAATGGTCATCCTAGTCCGGTTTAGGTTATAAATGCACAATCATATGAACACACACAACCATCACAATCATACAATCCACAACTGCACGCTAAGTAAGTCCTATGGACTTACCTGATATACTCGTAACCTGTACCACGTAACAACTTCCCCTTGGGGAAGTAATCAACGCCTGCAATGGCAAGGCACACACAATCACATATTGCAAAGGTTAGGAGACTCATCTCACTAAGCACAACCAACCTATATCTCAAATCTAAACCTCAAATCCTCAACACATTCATAAATGCCTAAGGCATATCCTCAACATAACATCTCATCATACTCGTACACTACTAATCCTTAAAGCCATAACCGATATCCATAACATCATCATGATCCTCAAATCATTCTGACACCTAGCATGCATCTAATCAGTATTCCTAACTCTCAAATTTAATCCTAATTTAATTAATTAACCTTTAATTAATTAATTAAATTTCACCATAATAACGTTTTGCCCGCAGGCCATTTCTAAACCCACCTATCATCAGATTTCATCAACAAACAACCCATAAACACCAGAATAATATAATGATCATAATGGAATTTTTAATTATCCATTTTGAAAAGCCTAAGGTCGATTTAGGTCAAATCGCAATACGGAAAACGAATAAATTCATAACTTATTCGTTACTAACCCGATTGACGATCTGAAAGAAGATTCGGAATCACAACGACGCAGGCTACGCATGTACAACATCAAATTCACCGGAATCTGAGCGATGGAACTGTCTTGGTGAAATATATGCTCGACAAGATCTTCATCTGCCCGGAAATGCCGAAACTCGGTACCGATATGAAGAGAATGAAGAGAGGAATCCAAAAACTCAAACGAAATTGAAATCGGATTAGAAACGGATAGTAGATCTGAGTTTGAAGTTTGAGAGAAATTAGAGCTTTTACGAGGAAACCTGAAAGGAAATGAATTAATAAACGATTTTCCACTATTTATAGTGAAGTCGATAATTATCCTTTAGCGAAGTCGATAATTATCCTTTTATCGATCCAATGGCGGGTTAAACCCCCTTCTCCAAACTTCTCGAAATTGGAATAATAGATCTTGAATATTGTAGGGATAATTATTCCACAATTGCCTCGGAAAACCTGTATTCCTAACCCGTCTTTCTTAGCCATTAAGAAACGAAATAGCGGCTCTTTTGTCCGTTTTGCCTTTCCATGTTATTTCATATCTAGGACATGTCCGATATCCTGATCATTTCTCTCAACTGCATTTTTATTAATTGGAGCTCCCAAATGCTCCAAATAATACCGGAGGGTAAAAATAATCACCCGAGGGAAAAAGTGAAAATTTCACTATAAGCCCAAAATTACGCTAGGAACATAACAATGTGACTTATACTCAACGCTTACGCAATCTTCGTGAGTTATATGTCAATTACTATCACTGATTAAGCTAATCAACATTAATTAGAATTCAGAAATCCTAACTATTACAAAAACCCTCTGGTTACTCCATGTAGATCTCCTCCTCCAAATCACCATGAAGGAAAGTTGTTTTCACATCCATCTGCTCCAGATGCAAATCTCAGCTAGATACCAGTGCCAACACCAGTCTGATAGACGTGTGTCGCATCACAGGCGAAAAAATCTCGTCATAATCAATCCCCTTCTTCTGTGATTAACCCTTAATTTGCTACTAGTCGTTCCTTGTACCTTATGCCTTCTTTCTCTAAGATGCCTTGTTTCTTCTTGAACACCCATTTGCACCCGATTGCCCTCTTTCCTGCTGGAAGAGGAACCAGCTCCCACGTCCTGTTCCTATGAAGAGATTTCATCTCCTCAGCCATAGCACCTACCCATCCTTCTTTCTCCTGACTATGAATAGCCTCTCGAAAGTTGGATGGATCATCTCCGTCAATGACTAGAGCATAATTAACCATCTCTTCAAAACCAATCTAACAGGAGCCCTTGTGATGCGTCTACTTCTGCCAGAAACAAGACTCTCTACCTGTTGTTGATCTACATCATGCTCATCACCTACTGGTGTAGGTGTGCTAGAATCAGAAAGCTCCACCTCTATTACTGATCTGGATTCAGACTTTGCATCCATCTTTTTTCTCATAGCCTAAAAAGATGCACTTCTTAGACTTCTTAGACTTTGCCAAGAGAAGTCCGGGGTGATCTATTTATCAAATAGACCGTCATACTCACTGTCTCTGCACAGAATTGCTTAAGAATCCCTGAATTAAATCTAAGACATCGCGCTTTTTTCTGCAATGGAACGATTCATCCTCTCAGAAAGACCATTTTGTTGTGGTGTCTTCCGCACTGTATAATGCCTCTCAATGCCATGCTCACCGCAAAAACTCTGAAATTGAGAATCCGTGTACTCTATCCCATTATCAGATCTCAAATACTTCACTTTCCTCCTTGTCTGATTTTCCACTTCTGCCTTCCATAGCTTGAACTTGCTGAAGACCTCAAATTTATGCTTTAGAAAATACACCCAGACCTTCCTTGAATAATCATCAATGAAAGTGACGTAATACCTAGATCCTCCTAGTGACGACACCTGAGTTGGTCCCCACACATCAGAATGCACATAATCAAGAATTCCACTAGTGTTGTGCTGACTTGTCTTAAAAGACACCTTGGATTGTTTTCCCATCACGCAAAACTTGCAAAAGTCGATCTTTCAACTCTTCACACCATCCAGGAGACCTCGCCTGTGAAGCTCAATCATCCCCCTTTCGCCAATGTGACACAAGCGCATATGCCACAGATTTGTGCAATCTGCTTCAAAACCATGGCTGTAACTCCACCTGCAACGGTACTCCCTACCAACCGGTAGATATTACCCGATGTAATCTTCTCCTTCATAACTGTCATTGCACCCTTGCTCACCTTTACACATTCTTTTTCTGTTTTGAAACAGAACCCTTTCACATGCAAAGTCCCCAAGGAAATCAGATTTTTCTTTAGAGCTGGAATGTGACGCACGTTAGTCAATGTTTAGATCACACCATCGTGCATCCTCACCTTTATCTGCCCAATGCCAACAACATCACAAGCCTTGTTGTCTCCTAATCGGCCGGAGCCAAAAGTTCCTGACTTGTACGTCTCAAACCAATCTCTATTCGGAGTCATGTGAAACGAACATCCCGTATCCAAGATCCATACATCTGAGTAGTTGCCTGACGTCACAAAGAGCATATCAGAATTTGCACCGTCTGAGTCATCTTTCTGCACCACGTTTGCTGATTTTGAAGATTCCTCTGACTTCTTATCTTCGTACTTCTTCTTCCTAGCAAGACAATCACGTTTGAAGTGACCCTCCTCTTTGCAAAAGTAACAAGTTATAGGTTTTTTACCCTTGGACTTAGACCTGGATTGCTTGTTTCTTTCTTATTGCTTCTCTTTCATCCTCCCTCTATCCTGGTTGCCTCTAACATACAACCCTTCACTTTGAGAACTCTCACTAGTATGTTGTCGTCGTTCGGCTTGTGAAAGCAACGTTGTTGACGTAGTATCAAGACTTATCTCGTCTTTCCCACACGTCAGCGGATGACAAGAATTATGACCTATTTTTAGGCATGCATTTACGTAGTTTTTCCCTTTATTTTGCATGCATAAACATGAATTCTTGACATTTAAGCTTATATTTGCATACTTTGCTAGAAAAGATGTCTACACAAAGTTTTATTGCATTTGTAGGTGAAATGACGAATTATGGAGCAAAATAGCACATTTTAAGGATTAAGCCTTGATGCGGAACAAAAAGGAGCATAAAAGGAGCTAGGAAAGAGCTAGAGTGAACTATGATATCACCAAAGTATTTTCTGATAATGCGGCAAAGTGATGTGTGATACCGTCTGATACTCCGGAGTGGATTTTGATACCGCGCGTCAGAGTGGGCTCTGATACCAGCAGACTCAAATTCTTTTTCGGCCCAAAAACTTAGGGTTTATCTTTAAACTGCAGTTTGTCTTTAAGCTACATTTTATTCTTTAAGCTATGGTTTATCTTTAAGATTATTTATCTTGAAGATTATCTATCTTTAAGATTATTTATCTTTGATATTATTTATTCTGTAAGATAGGCTCATGCTTATCTAAAACGCTAGATTTTTCTTATAAAAGGAGGACGTCTCACCACCATCCAAATCATCTAATCCAACACACTACAATCCAAGACACATTGATCCATCATTCAGGGGATCTCCCATCGACAGTTGGATAGGAATTGACAACTCCTACCACCCTTAGATTTCAGAATCATCAATACCACAGAGTATACAATCAAGAGTATTGAGGAAAGCATTCGGAGTTGAAAATCGAAGGAAGGTTTGGAGTTCGAGTCCAAGAATAGAGTTCTTGGAAGTTTTGTGAGTTTGATTCTATATTCTGTAATTGTGACGTGATTTGGAGTTTGTTTTTGAGTTTTTCTTTGAGTTTTGAAGGATTAAACATTGTTCAAACATTCTTGGTTTGATTTTATTCAAGATTCAAAGTTTTCTCAAGTTCTTGTCTTTCTTGATTAAATATCTTCTTTAATCTTCATAATGTGTATTCTTGTTTAAAACCCTTGTGATTCTAGGGTGATGGGTTGATGATTGTGGTGGAGATGATGATAGAATGACCTTTATAAACAGATTGGACCTTGAGAGTTGAGATTAACCATCGTAGAAGGCAAAAAATCGGACTGTTTTTGGCTAGAATCACCGATCTCCTTTGATGAATAACCCAGTTTTCCTTCTATCGTACCTACCTTGCTTTATCCTTAATCCTTGGTTTAAGATTTCTTAAACCCTAGCCTTGTTGAACCTTTCTAACATATATCCGAGTGTGGGGAGAGACTTACCCGGTGATTCCCATCCTTGGTTACCAACGATTACAAGATCTAGGTAATAGAGGATTCAAACCCTTCTATTAAGGTTGAGTGTACCAAAACCCTGACCTTTGTGAGTTAACCTGATTCCCTTGATTTTGTATTTGGTTTTCAGAATATTATCCTTCCCTTAGATCCTCTATCTTATCGAGACTCAACATCCTTTATTTAGTGCCTTTGGGTTTGGACATGGGTGGTGAATACTTCACCGTACATCATTCCGTTTTAGAACACATACCTTAGCAATCCAAACTCTATCCATACAATCTTTAGAAGTCTTGAATCGAAACCCACTATTGGATACCTTGATCCTTAGAATCCTTTTTCCCAAATCTTTACACAAATATCAAGTCTTTGTATTTTCTTGTTAATAGTTGCATCTTTCCTTGTTATATATCTTATTTTGATTTTGATTTCACCAAATCCATCAGTTTGACCCTGAAATTCTTGCTTTTATTACAATCGATCCGTACACCGCGGGTTCGATTTATTGCAATTATTCTTGGTATAAATATTAAAACTTGCATACACCCTTCGGAGCGAATGTTACGCTAAGAACGTGACACGCAAAAGTCTTAAATTTATACTCGTTATATTTTTCCTAACTCCTAGCGAACCCGCAGTGTACGGGACGTTTCGTAATAGGGATAGTATTCCGTGGTCGAACACAAAGACTGAGGTGAGATTGAATCGATTAGTGACTAAGGATAGTGTTGATCTAGGCTAAGAAAAGAGAAAGAAACAAATAAATGAAAATCTCAATGCTTTTGGATTGGTTTTTGTGGTGATCAATCAAGGATCACAAATTATGCAAGACTAACAAATAACTAAGCTATCAAGGCAAGCAAACAAACTCAAACACGAAATAGGTAATCAAGAGAGAAAAGTGGATTCTAGGGGTTGGAAATTACGGTTATGGCATAGGACTCAAGCTATCTAATCATTCCTTGGATCGGCTGTAGTATGTTGGGAACGAGTGTTTCTAGATTGGGATCAATCACCGGGTAGGTCTCATGGTCCACTAGTCCGTTCCTAAAGTCTTATCACCGGGTAAGTCTCAAAGAGCCTAAGGATAGGAATTCTACACAAACCGGATTGTCATCTAGGGATCTAACCTCTCCTTACCGGGTAAGTCTCGGGAAGGCAAGTCCTAAACATCAATCCTAGCACACTCAGTCCAATAGCGGCTTATGAGGCTCACTACTACCTAGAGTTCATCATCTTCGGTATCTAAGAACAAAAATCACCGGGTAGGTCTCTTCTCGCACTTAGTTGCTAACACTAGGTCACCCTAGGGTAGATCAAACTCAACAAACCTTAGGATTTCAACAATATAACAACCTAACACTTAGATTTATCAATGCAAGCAAGTCTGACGAAATCACGGGCAGATCATCAAGTCCACGGCCGTGGAACCCTTTAGAACATACCGTGATTTTGAACAGAGCCTAGGTTCAAGCAAACAAAACATCCAAAGATACATTTAAGTATATCCTATCATAGTCCAAGCCATAACCATTATTTCCTTACCCTAGAATCGCATCTATTTAGCCAACAACAAACATCTCAACAATCAAACTCAACAAGCATACGTTCATGGCTTCCATAGCAAGTAAATGAAGTAAAATAGAGATGAACAAGTAGAACAAAGAAAATCAAGCTGAATGTATGATAAGAAGGACTTACAACCCTTCAAAAGAAGGTTCAATCTCGTTCCTAACAAAACCGAGCAAATCGTCTTCACAAAACTCACTCAAAATCACTCAAAACTATGAAAAACTAAGAATGGTGTGTTCTTCTCTTCTTCTTCAATGGACCCTTTATTTCTCCTCCAAGTGAAGCTCCAATCCAATCTTCCAATGAGAGAATATGTGTTGTTGAGAGTGTGGGAGAGAATGGAGTGATGGGGTCTGCCCCTAACAACCTGCAGGACCACCTTATATCCTCAACAAATTGCAAGAGTCGGCCATGAAGATCGTGGGACAGCTGTCACAGCTGTATGGGAAAAACCAGGCCCATTTCCACACCCGTGGAAGTCCCAGTGGCCGTGGTTTTGGTGCCTCAGCTTGTTTTGGATCATCAAGCCTCAATTTGGTGCATGTCATGCACCAACAAGGTCCCATGTGTCCCCCTTAGCTCCTAGCTTGCTTCCCAATGAGTCCGAAGGTGTGTCATCTCGAGGAACGATCCTCAAATGTATCGATTAAGCTCCTAAAGCTCCCAAAATACCTACAAAGCATGCAAAAGTCCCTGTAGACGTCTATCTCGACAAAATACATGAATTGAGTACAAATCGTTACGAACTAGTGCAAACCATGCATGAATGAGCGGAATAACTATCTAAATGAGTGCCTAAACCTAAGTCATAAATCGTGTTATCAACGAACATCAGCGTCATCACCAGATTCTCTTATGAAGAGGGTAGAGAACACAACAAGATCATAGCTTTATCTTCATCTTCAAGTTTACATCCACCCGAGCCAGATCCCCAATAATTTGATTGAAGATATTCACGTGTTTCACCAAGTCAGAACTTTCCACCATTTTCAACCCATACAATTTCTGTTTGAGATACAATTTGCTAGACAGAGATTTTGACATATACTGTTTCTCTAATTGAGTCCAAATCGCTTGACAAGATTTGAGATTAATAACATGGTATATTACCTCGTCTGCCAAACAGAGTCGAATGACCGACGCTGCCTTCTCCTGCATCTCCTCCCATTCGTCGTCTTTCACGACTCCGGTAGGTACTCCAAGGAAATGATTTCAGAGAAGTTTTCTCATCATTATACCTGAATTTTTTGTCTTATTATAACACATGACATGTGATATTTCTCTCTTATCTCCAATTATAGCCTTATAGGTACTCCAAGGAATGATTTCAGAGAAGTTTTCTCATCATTTTGCTATGAGAAAATAAGTTTTGTACATGCTGATTGTTTCTCCTTCTCTAATAAAAGTTGTATGTTTGTGATCCACCTAGGTACACTTTTGAGGAGATGCCACCCCAAGATGATCCTAAGAAAGACATCTCTTAATCAAGGAATAATCCTTTTTAAGAAGGGGAGGATTGATGCGAGAGCATTTAAAGAATTAACCTTCTTTGGGAGCAAAGGAAGCAAGCTAGAGCTAATGAGCAGGAAGAGGAGAAGGATAGCTCAAATGATCGCATGGATTACTAAGAGAAGAACAAAAACTTGCATTAAAGGAGGAACCGGGTCAAGCAAGATAGATCTGTCATGCATCCAGATTCACATATGCATGGAAGCTTGGAATACCATAAAAGATCATGTGTTGAAAAAAGGAGAGAAAAGACGGATATGTGGTTGAATTGGACCTAACTAGATCTTATTTTCCAGCCCATAATTAATCAATTAATTATGGGTTATGTTTTAAGTTATTAGGTCTTTTTAGTTAGTTTCAAGCCCAAGTTTTCAACTAAGTTTTCTTGTTTTATGCCTGATTAGAGTGGGTTTAAAAACACAGTTTTCAGCTTGTCCATTCTTCTAATTAAGAGGAATTTTGGACCTTCTGTCTTTCAAGTTTTTTATTAATAGAATTATTTTTGCATGAGTTTGTGTGTGTTTCTTCTTGGGGAGAGAGCGAGGGATGATTCGTTCGACCTTATAACTTGGACTATTTTGTGATGTGTCACTTGAATTGACAAGTCAATGCTTTCAATCATTCAAAATCCTCCTTCTTTTGATCCAAATACATCATTTTTGTGTAACATTGTGGTGGAAGGTATCTACGCTCATTCTTGGTTGTGTATTAGGGTCTTAGTTTTCCTAATGTGCTCCAAGTTGTTTCATAAGGTGTGATGGGATACGGACATGGAATCCTCTATAACCCATGGAAAATCAACATAGGTCATTGATTACAATTTCCTTATAATGTTCATGCTGGTTTTACATTTGGACGATTATTTAATCTAATCTTTGGAACGGATTTATATTATTTAGTTGTAACCCGTATTATTCATTCATTAAATTGATCCTGGAAAAAAAAAAAGAAGCTCAAACCCATATTTCCTACCACAAATTTGATCCTATGTTCTAACGGATAAAGGAAGTTTTAGTCCAACTAGAAGCAACCACATACCTATTTTTCTAGTCCTTTTATATCATTCATTTTTTTACGTAGTGATGCGAGAGAACCAAAAAACCTAGCACTAGCAGGACCACAAGTAGGACTTCAACGAGGTGTCATTCAACGATTGTTGAGCCCCAGCTTGGTGCTAAGGAGGATTCTTGGACTCGAGGATGAATCTTATTCAAGAAGGGGAGTTTGATACGGGAGAGTCTTTGGACCTAGCACAACTTATGACCATGATCAATGAAAGATGAAGATTGATGGTCATTCTTAGAAGGAGAAGAGGAGTGTTAAATCTCACTCAAGATAAAAGAAAGAAAAAAGAAGACTATCTCTAGGAGATTGAAGGCGTCAAGGGTAAAAATGTTCAAAATTCTAGTCAAACCGATCCGGTCAAATTCGACACATAAGAACACCTATATGGACACCTAAGGATGAGAAGGGAAGTGCTCTTTGGCTGTTATTACAACCCGTGAATTATTTTAATTTTATCGCAATTACTCTTTTAATGACTATTTACTTATGTGTTAATAATTGAGTCTTTTAAAGTAGTTTAATCTCATATTTATTTTAACTCAATTAGGTTATTTTTACGCCCAATTAGGATGAGTTTCTAACTTACTTTCCGGCCGCAGTTTCATGTTAAAACCTGTGTGATTTTCCTATGGAATGATACCTTATATTTATCCAAAAACACAGTACACGTTTAACGTGAATTTTCTTTCTTCATTAAAGAGTGAGACTGAGATTATCTTTCTTGTTGTTTATTATCTAGGTGTGTTTTGTGTGTGTCAATTTCAATTGCGAGAGTTGGTGCTATCAAACATTCACAAGCCTCCTTGTGCTTCCAAGACCGCCATATAGGATTGTGTAAGATTGTAGGAGAAGGATTTCTTGATCATTCTTAGTTGTGTCTTATGTTTAATATACCTAAGGTTTCTCTAAGTTGTTTCAAGGGGTTCAACCTTGATTTATCCATCTACCTTTCATTCTTTCCATTTTAATCCTCTATTTTCGAGTCTTCTAGTAAAAGACGAGTTTTGGTGTCGAAGATCGGAACAATATACGACTATCCTCGTATCACGTAGCTTGGAATTGATTAATATTGTGCATTAGTTGCCAATATTAATCGATAGTCCAACACCTAATAACACTCAACATTTGTTTTTGTGTTTTAACTCTTGTTGTGTAGTCATTCTATACTTGCTCCAGATGTGTGTTCTACCTTCATTCTCCATTATAATTCAATACTTATTAAACCAACAAAGATTGAATCTGGTATTGAATCTTTCTCCCGTTTCTTGATTCAATTTTGTGTTCAATTAAAGTTTGTTGTTGTAGTTGCAAGTTAGGAATTTCGACCATCCTTTCTCTCTAAAACCCATGACCCACTTTCCTCTACGTTAATAGTTTGTATCGTTTATATTAATTTTTATAATTAATATTACTTGGGCTTCATTGTCGAAAATTATATTATTTTTAAGTTATTTATTTAAATAAAATAAAAAGTGTGCTACTCTTTGTTTTTCTTATTTTCTTTTGAATATAATTTTTTGGTCGTGGATACCAAGCCACCAACGGAGCTCTTCATCGCCGCCTGCGGAGCTCTCCTCTAGTCCACTCTTTGTAGCGTTCTCCATTTCCCCTCTTTGATCCGCCGTGTTCAAGAATCTATTCAGGTCACTCTCCTCTCAACTTTCCCAAACTCGGTCTGTTCTTACTGTTTCTCTCTTCTTCTCTAAGGTCTTTCTTTTCTTCTTATTCTCTGTTTCCCTATATCCTTTCGTGCATTCTCGATATTTGGCTCAACGTGACGAGGAGTTTTGATTGGGGATAATGGTTTGAACCGATTTCTATTGCTTTTTCTTGTCATTTGTTTTGTTATATTTTCACTCCCAAGCTAAGACCCAAATGTGAAACCTAAATTTGATCCATCAGCTCTCTTTGGATGTTGCTCATTGGCTCAAGTGTTCCCCCAAATTGAACTTTCAAGGGATAAAGCTGTTGAAAGAAAACCTTCGGTCCTACAAATTGGTTGATCAGATAAATGGCAATGATCCTGGGTCTGTGTTAAAAAGACAGTGCAACTGAGTTGCTAGTTGTTGGTCGAATGAACATGTCTGTCATTGATCATCAAATCTCATCTTAGGGTATGCTTTGGAAATTATTATGTGTGATTATCTTTGTCAATTTTAAAGCAAGTCCCCTCTGGATAACTTCTGTGCTCTATCCAAACCCTGTACTAGAAACCCGGATTCCTGGTTTCATTGGTCTTAAATCATGCTATCCTTTTTCTGCTAGGAAAGAAGATATGGCCAGAGGAGCAATTCCTGATAAATGGTCAATGAGGGTTCTGTGGGCTTGTGCCATTGGAAGTGGAATAAGTATGCTACTCAAATTTATGGATTTGTTTTTACGAAATACTACTTATCTTTACCCTGACATCCTTGGTGCTCATGTTTGAACCAGGCTTGTACATGGTTGCTGTCGAAAGACAAATGCAGAACAGAGAAAGGATGCTTGCTGAAGCTTTAAAAGCAGAATCAGGGGGATCCGGGGAAGCTGTCTAGACTCTAGTTGTTCTGTTTTACAATGCCAAGTTGATTTGTTTGTGTTGCTTCAGTTTACTTGTTCATCTCTCATTACTTACTAATAATTTCATGTTTTGGACCTTGAGAGGAAGCCAGTAGCACAACATGCTTATAGTGAAACTTGAGTCTTTGTTTTTATCAACTAATTTTAGGATGAGCTACAAGTAAACACTTTGTCAATTCCCATGTCAAGGATAAAATGAAAATATTCTGTCATTCATTCCAATCCTCTTGTTATGAGAACATGCAGATTGTACAAAATCGTATCCTTATTTGTGTGTTTCTTTAGGAGAGCCTCTTCTTGGAGATGAGTTAGATGGAGCTTTAGGCCGAAAAAGAGGGGTGCTTGAAACTTCATTAACAGCAATAGAATGACTCTGATCTGTGTTTTGCAGCTCAATTTGAGATTCTCCATCGGGGTCATCCTCTTCTGCTGATACAACTCCGAGCCTTCTCTTCCTCCTAACCGTCTTATTCCATCCTTGAATTGTCTCTCTTATTCCTGGAGGAATCAGAGCTGCCTTGTAGTTTGTCCCCATCTGAAACAAGCACAGCCATCTTCAACTTAAATAAAGGCATGCTTGAGTTTCAAAGCCCTAGCTCATTACCTGAGTAACCAGGGCATAAAGAGGGAGGGTGCTGTAACTGCAAAGGATCTGCCCCAGGAACCTGAACACATAATTATAATCCTTGATTACAAAGCCCTAAACCCTGAACATTGATCTTTGATTCTTTAAAACATACCCTATTGTCAACCGCAGGTATACAAAAAAGTGGTGCCTAATAAAGCATGAACTGTACCCAAACTGCCACTGCAAGAACAATAGAGGGACGGTAAATGTTAACAGAAGCATCAATTATGAAAAGAGATTTAACAATATAGAAGATGGAACGTACCCAAAACCAAAGAAATGAAGCTAGCTCGAAAGCATTCTATTCTAGGACAAGAAACACCATGGGAGATAAGTTACTCGGAGCAAAGCAAAACAATCAAACATACGTTTGAGTGTCGAAAGCGCAGACCTGGAAAAGGATGAAATGGATGAGAGACAAGAGTAATTCCGGTTTGTTGAACCAAAACAGATCGTCCCGTGGCTTCAGTGCGAAGAACCCAGCACTCTCCAGCGTCAAGGTTGAAATAACATGTTGCAGCTTCGTTCCCACCGTTACTAGTAGCTGCAGACAACGCTCAAACTTACTGATAGCATATTCACATCAAAATTAACAAAAAACCACCGAAACTCACTGCCATGGGTATGATAGCCATCCAGAAATACAAGTGCGACCCTGCCAATCAGAATATGAATCAGGTAATCTTCAATATACAGCATTCTGTACAATAGCAGTCTTGAATATTTACCATGGACATTGAAGAGCATAAACGCAACAACAAATCCCCATAGCGGCCGACTGCAGAAAAAAAATGAGCCATTATCGGAGAATGAATTGCTACTTTACATTATATAGGATGATTCACCTGACGCCAACTATCCTTTGGAATTCTTCTTCCATGGAGCGGACCATGTAGCTGTGGAAGTCATAAGTTGGTGCAAGGCGGTGATTCTGCCGCGCCATTCACAGTCATATATCAAATATGAGCAACTGCACTAGGATGAGGAGTAGAATTAGGTACCGTGATGAAGCCCTTCCTAAGTGTTAAGTAGTCTGAGCAAAACACGGAGCCCCCAAATTGTCCAAGGAAGCACTGCTGCACTTGCAACCAAGGAACATATCACTCTAGCAAAACATATGCATCACAGAATTAAACAAGAAGTCGAGTTTTGCTCATACTGCCCACACTATGAAGCTGTTCTGTGGTAAATGGTTTGCAGCATGAAATCTGATGAATGTAGATTGCCTTGGAATTATTGACTCCCTGTTGACATCTGTTAAGAGACATTTATTTATTTCTGAATGAAGTAGGTTTAGCCATATAAGAGAATCAGCAATACTGTATTTTGTGAGCCTACCTGTTAATTGATCAAGTTCGTCCGTATAAGCCTGGTTCTCCCATGTCCTCCAAGTGTTGATCTGACAGAGACATAAGCACAAAGTAAGAAAAAATTGAAGAAAAGCAGAAAGACATGTTTAACATACATAACCTTTAGAATTGCCAGTAACATGGTTAAGCAGCTGTAGGCTACATGTGTGACAGCCATGATAAAGATGAATCTATGGAGTTGCTCAAGACCCTTTTCCGACAAAAAGGGCACGTAGTCCTGAGAATACACATTTCAAAAGGATGACTCCAATCTTGGCTATAATATCATTCGAAAACTGAAGAAGCAGCTTGCCTTTTCACATGTATTGCGGTTCAACTCATTCACAAGTTTTCGCTCTATAAACGCCCTCTCCTCGGCTTCTTTATCAGTATCTGATAGAGCGCAAGGAGTAAATGCACTATTATAGAACTTTGAGTGTATACAGATGCTAGAGATGGTGCTCGAGCTAGCCGTTAAAAGAAGAGAGATGAATCCGAGGAGCATCAACTCTGCAGAACAGAAAGTTGAGCAAGGAATTTGAAGAATCATTTTCTTTAATTGCCAAGATGTTGAGAAAATCACCTTCTTTCATTTTCTCCACAGCTTGGAGTAGGGGGTTCTGATTTGTTCTATGCAGCCACTGTTGTATAATAGCAAACGAACATAATTGATTACCGTGACAAAGCACTTAAATAGACAGAAGCATTTCAGAAACCAAAAAGGGAACCCACCTGAGTTACACGGTGAATGGATCGCTCCAGCAACAACGAGGCGGCGACAAACATTGACAAAACAGATGCAGCTGACCATGTTGGGGTTGAGGCCAACGATCTTTCCTCTTCCATTTACAACAGTTTGGGGCTGATCGAACCATCAAAAAAAAAAAAAAAACAATCACCAACTGTTCATTCACGTTTCAACAAAAAGAATATATAAAATCTCGCACCTTATTTCTCAATGCCTCACCATATCTCTTTCCCTCTAGTTTCTCAGACACACTTACACACTTTCCCGGCACCTTAGGATGAACATCATCAAGATCCAACAAACTAAATCTCCTGAGCTTTCTTTAATCTTTTTTAAACTAATTTATTGCCGATGCACTAAATAGAAATAGTAAATTAAAGTAGAAGGATTTCAAATATATATATATATATATATATATATATATATATATATATATATATATATATATATACGAAAATGGAGCTCTCATAATTGACGCCAATAAATTTGTTTTTTTAGATTTTGTTAAACGATTGTTTTGCTAAAAATTTTTTGGATAATTTGACATACTAGACCTTTTTGAAAACATAATTTAGTAAATGTACTTCATACTTATTTACCACTTTCATTTAATGGTAGGTAAAAATAATTAACCCCTCTATTAAAAAATTGAATAATTGATGCTTGTTATTTGTTTTGTAAATGTAAGTTTTAATTTTTTTAATTACTGAATTTGTTTATTTTTTATTTTTTTTGCCTTTTTTTTATTTTCTTTTTTATTTCTCATACCAAAAAATTTCGCATACCAGAAAAATTTTTCATACTAGAAAATTATTCATACCAGAAAATTATTCATACCAGTAAATTATTCGTACCAGAAAATATTCATACCAGAAAATTCTTTTTTTTTTTATAATTTTATGGTATGAGTTTCTAGTATGAAATTTCATACCAAAAACTCATACTAGATTTTTTATAATTTTATGGTAGGTGCCCATTACCAGAAACTCATACTCTTTCATCATCCGTAGCCAGCAACTCCGGTTACGATATATCTGCATCTATCTACATAAGAAGATCATCAACCCACCCAAGATCCGGATCACCCGACCCGTTAATACTACTCAATCCATTATAGCTGGAATAAAGGGAAGCATCAACTGCATATTCACCAACACCACTAGCTTGCATACTCCCGGTCTTCAAGTACACCGGCGTCGGACGACTCGGGGTTGAAGACGACAGTAAAAGAAACGGATCTTCACCGCCACATTCGCCATAAAATCCACCTCCCATGGTCCAATGCTCCAAGGAATACATACCAGACTCTTGCATTTGATTGACCTCCACAACCATGAAGATATAGATCTAGATCTAGATCTAGATCTAGGGTATTCGAACTCAAAATCGCCGTCATCGTCGGAGAACACGAGGTCGATGGGACGCCGGAGGGGTTTGGAGGGCGAAATCCGGCGGAGGAAGGGAGGCGGAAGTCTAGGGGGCGACGTCTAAGCAACCAACGGTTCCAAAATCAAGTAAAACTGCTTACCATCCCCGAAGATGAAGGAAAATTGAATAAATCTGAAGCGAATATGCAAAAGTAAGAATGTGTGAAGATATGGTGGTGGTGAAATTGGTGAATCGAAAGAGAGAGAAGAGATAAGCAAAATCAAGTCGGCGAATTGACATACCAGAAAGAGGAATGTAACCCTAATTCGGAGAGCTGATTGAACGGTAAAAAAAATATGGGGTATATTTACTTAACTAAAAAACTAAAAGGCCTACTTAATAAACCTAAAACCCAAAAAAGCCTACTTACCTAATTAGCCCAAATTTTTTTTGTTTAGAAAAATCAAATAACTATCTTTCCTAAAGTATATTTTAAGTAATCGTGTCCCTGATTTATTGTCTTATTATAACACATTCCCTTTCTCCTCACATCTCATTCACGTTCTTCATTTTTCACTCTTCCTTCCTCATTGTGCTCTCTTCTCTCTCTTCCCCTTGGATCCTATTGAGTGTGGCCAGCAGTGGAGAGCTTTGGGATTCAGTTTGGTAAGTCTTTCCTCCTCCATCTCTTCTTCTTCTCTCCTTCTCCATTTTCATGGTGGAGCTTTAGAAGAAGGTTCCTCTTAATCCCTTGCATGCATGTGTTCCTAGCAAGGTTAGGTCGTGGAGAGGAGCTTGGATACGGTGGATGAATTTTTGAGAAGACCCAGCCAGAGAAGGAAGTCATAGAAGCTCAAGTGCACAGTCGAAGATGGAAGAAATCGCTGCATCTGGAATTCTACCACGGGGCGGCACCAGGCGCCGCGGGGGGGGGGGGGGGGGAACCTAGCCAGCCGCAAAGGCGGCGCCAGAGAACCGCAGGGGCTGCGCCAGGAGCTCAGCAGTCGTGTGGGCGACGCCAGGCGCCGCGGGGGCGGTGACCTTCAACACCGCAGTCGTGTCTTCTGAGTCCGCGACTGTGTTTCTACAACAGTATGCCCTCTTTCTCGTGCCTTCTTATTTCCTTCCTTCGTATGAGAGGTTGTCCATGCTAGTGTCATGCCTAAGATGGACCTATGGTAATTGTGAATGCCAAGTAGTGGCTTGAACCTTAGGTGAGGGTTTGAGGATGATTTGAATGTTTTAGGCTTGATTTGTGATTGGACCTTGAGTCGGTTGTGTGAGTGTTGAGCTGTCCTTGTGAGGCTTGTGAGGTTTGAGATTGTGAGTATATGGTTGTTGAGATTGTGGGCTAGGATATGCGTATCCTAACATAGTGTTGCCACCATTGAGATTGTCGAGACTAGGCATGTTTATCCTAGTATGTGTTATGGGTTATGATCTTGCGAGATCATCGGGTCTAGAAGTCTAAGGATTTCTAGCTTATGAGAGTGTTATTGATTTGTGCCTTGTTATGATCAGGCGATGAGTACCTTCCTACGGGAAGCGAGAGCGGTATTGGTCGGTTTAACTTTGGGACGAGGTAAGTCTCCGGACTTACTTAGCTAGTATTCTTTGTATTATCATCGATGTGTGTTTGGTTGTGTGTGTGTTGCATATGTTATATAATAATAAAACCGGAAATAGGACGACCTTTATATATTGATATTTGGCTCAAGTGTATGATAACGGGCGGTGACATCATTGCCTATCTCTTGTGAGAGCTAGGAGGTTCTCGACGACTAGCCCGTGTGGGTAGACGGTTAGATGCATTAGTACCATTCCTTGCCAATAAGTGGGGACCGAGGCGAGATCACGGTGATTCTCGTGTCACAACCTTAAGTTGAATTAGTAACGGAATGACTTAATGAAAAGATAATAAACCGGACTTGTGTGTGTTGGAGCATGATGTGTGTTTATGTTGACTTGTATGTGTGTGTGCTAATACCATGATTCTAATGCCTTCATTGTTAGCTAACGGTTTTATACCGATGTTGTAGTTGCCTTACAGGTTAGGGATGCGGCCGAGAGATCCGGAAGAGTGGGCAGTCGGGGTTCCCTACATTTTAGGATGGGTTTGGTAGAGAGTTGTGTATATGGTATATTGTGTGTTGTTGTTGTTGTAACACCCTGATTCCACGGGACTCGGGATGCCACATTGGGCTAGGATCTCACAGTGGACCCTGATCCTATCCTGACAACAAGTTCACTGAACCTTACAACATGGCACTGACAAATATAAAAACAAATACATAAAACGGTATAAAATTGTACATCAAAGGTATACAAAATCATAGCCGAGTATAAAACATCATCCTTGCACAAGAGGTATACAAACATCAACCTCACGCAAGAGGTGCATATAATATCCCCAAAACCATAACTACCTAATGTACGAGAGTCCTTGGCCTGTCACCCTGCCGGATCACTCTGCAATTCTCCTATCCTGCAAAGCATCTACAACACGGTATAAAACCGTTAGCTAACCATACATATATAAGGTAATGCATAAGCACAATCACAAGTCATGAAAGATAAACATATAATCATGCTGTCACACATTTACCCGTTTAATTATCTTTATATATATATATATATATATATATATATATATATATGAAACTATGTGACACGAGGGACGTATCATCCTCGCCTCTGGGTCTGCTAGCCATCTGGAGTAGTGTCAGTCACACAACCCGTGCACCCTATGAGAGTAATGTTGTGCCCTTCCTGTATACCAGGTTTGGCCTGACGTCAAAGAACCTCCCAGACTACTTACAGGATAAAAGGGAAATGTTATCACTACCACTACAAGGGGGCTATCAATAAAACATAGGTCGGTAATAATCGACATCGTATGCTATCATATCAAGCATATAACATACACACCACTCATGCAAACACCCAATATAAGGATGGTAGCTAAGTAAGTCCTACGAACTTACCTCAACCTCTAATACTCTCAACCACGAGCAACCTCATTCCAGAGAGGGACACTGCCTAATAACAAGGCATAGAGATATATCAATCTCCTATCAATCAAAGGGGTCACGCCTAGACCCAAGGGATCCATAGGATCATAATCAACCTAAGCCTCACAACCTACTAATCCTCAAAGCCGTACAAGGCATAACATGATCATAACATTATCATCACACTCTCATCTATACCTAGCATGATGCTATATACACACACACACACACTAGGAAAGGAAGGGACAATTCCAATTAGGCAAGCCCGGAAGCAAGACACACTTAGGTGACAAGAACAAAGCAGGGCTGGAATGCAAGGAACCGCAGGGGCGGCGTCTGGACGGTGCTGGGGCGGCCTGGCTGGGTGTTGGGGCAGCTGGTGTGCAGAATGCACACTTTAGCTTCTCTTCAATTCTCAACTTGAACCTCTTCACTCCTACTTCATCCAGCAACCCCATACATGCATATACATGCATATATACATCAAACAAAGCTTAAGAAGGCTGTCACAAGATCGAACCTTGTGGAATCCTAAGCTAGAAAGGAAAAGAAAAGAAAACAAGAAAGAAAGAGAGAACTCACCAGGTGAACCGTAACAGAGGGAGAACTACACACCACAACCTCAAGGCTGACTCAACACAAGCACAACAACATCATCATTCACCATCATCATCAAACCAACATCAAAATCTCTTCAAAACAAGAAGCAATAAAGATGAAGATCCAAAGGAAGAGAAGAAGAGAAAACGAGCGTAAGGGAAAAGATGCAGTTGGAGAGAGAATGAGGAAACCCCATCCGGAGGAAGAAGAAGATATATAAAGGAAGAAAGGTCATAAGCCAAGGCATGAGTCAACGAAGACGGCTGCAACACACCATAAACCGCAGGGGCGGCTCATAGGAGACGCAGGGGCAGATTAGGGTGGCCCTAGGGCGCAATTCTTGGCCGCAGGGGCGGTTCAGTCAACTCTTAGCACAACTCAGCACCTCCAAAACTAAGACTCTTACATCTCACCCCCTCTAAAAACAAGTTTCATCCCGAAACTTGCAAAATCCCAAATTCTCTCGGACCCATATGCCGAGGTATAACTCTCTCTATCGGAGGCATTACATCTCCGCTCAAAAAGGTCACGGCCTATATCATTCTATAACCACAAAACATAAGCATGGAGGAATCATCAAGTCTAGAAATCAGGATCATAACGCTATCCAAATGCATAGAGGAATCACATATCTTGCCATACTCACATCACAGGGCATAGAGAAAGCACGTCTCTAGCCAGATCATATCATATACAAAGCATGGAGGAAAAACATCTCCAGCAATACTATGTCCATCAAATAGCATGGAGTAAAGAACCATCTCCAGCTATAATTATAAATAACGCTAACAAAACTAGATCTAACAAGATCATATATCACATCATAGCTAGCACGAAAATAAACAAAGCATATAAGCACATAATCACAACACTCATCAAGATAGCACTAAGATTTACTCGTCGACCCTAGGTGCATCTATCTCAGCATAAAACTCTGGATAGTTCCTCTGGATTATAACACCCCGAATCCGCTGGACTCGGAATGCTACATTGGGCTAGGATCTCACAATGGATCCTGACCCTAGCCTGACAACAAGTTCATTGGATCTTACAACAAGACACAAGTAGAGTAAAAACAAATACATAAAAGCTGTATAATACATCAAAAGAGTTTACAAACTCAAAGCCAAGTACAAAACCATAACAACAACTTCACTGATACAAAATATCCCCAACCCATGCATCCTAATGTACAAAAGTCCTCGGCTGGTCACACCATCTGGCTCAGTCTGCAGTCTTCCTAACCTGCAGATAATCTACAACACGGTATACACCGTTAGCTACAACAATAGATAAGTATGAAGTAATAGCACAAACACACCACAACAACTCATACATGAAATGCTACACATATTCATTTATTATCTTTTATTAGGTTATTCCATTACTAATTCAACTTCTTTTGTAACACGAGGAGCCTCAAGAACCCCGTCCCATCCAACGTAACACAGGAGTTTTGCATTGGGGTGACCTTCACTCGTCCCCTCCTGTGAGATCATCTTCAAGGCACCTCCTCCTAACCAGCAGGCGGAAACCGGTGGTTACCACCCGTTATAATACACTTGGGCCATATATAAATGTAATGAATGGTCATCCTAGTCCGGTTGAGGTTATAAATGCACAATTATATGAACACAGACAACCATCACAATCATACAATCCACAACTGCACGCTAAGTAAGTCCTATGGACTTACCTGATACACTCGTATCCTCTACCACATCACAGGTTCCCCTCGGGGAAGAAACCAACGCCTGCAAAAGCAAGGCACACAACATCACAACCTGAAAGGGTTAGGAGACTCGTCTCCATAACCAGAACCAACCTACAACCTAAAAATCATAACGAGATCACATACGCCTATTGTATAACCCCAACATCAACACAGGTGCCTAAGGCACATCTCTATCATACCACTCATCCTAACCATCCTAACCTAGCCAACAACTAAGCCAAGGCTAAAGGAAAGGAAGGAAGGAAGACATACCAACAAGGTATGCACCAATAGAAGTAAGAACACACCAGCCGGTCTAGTGAGGCGCAGGGGCGGCTCACCAAAGGCGCAGGGGCGGTCCACAGCAGGCACAGGGGCGGTTGGAGTCAGGCACAGGGGTGGCCAGCTGTGCAGAGAGTTGGTCCCGACTTCTCTTCGATCCCTTTCTCGATTCCCTTCACGTCTTCAACACACCACAACAACACATATACAGATATACACACATATGATCATCACAAGGCTAGGAAAGATCCAACACAAGTCCAAACTTGTGATTCCTAGGCTAAGGAGAAAGATAGAAGCAAAGAAGAAGGAAGGAAGAGAGAAGAAGAGAAAGAGCTTACCACACCAACCTAGGATGCAACTATGGACCATCCACACCTCTCACCACTTCAGCATATCAACAACAACACACAACAACATCATCAAAGTCATCCAAGGCTAAAGCCACACTCAAAACTCTCAAAACTCTCTCACAAGATCAAAAAGAAGCAAAGATGAGAAGAGGAAGGAGAAGAAGAACGTAAAGGTGATGAAGGAGCTGCAATGAAGTGAAGAAACCCTTCATCAGAAGATTGGGGAGGCTTATATACGAAGTTTCCCCAAAAACAAGATCAAAAGTCAACAAAGGTGGCTGCAGCCGCACAAAACCGTAGGGGCCGACCGACTAAGGCGTAGGGGCGGCTCCTCTGTGGCGTAGGGGCGGCCCATGTGGTGCGTAGGGGCGGCTGACAGGTCAAGGCTAGGCACACACTAGCTCATCTAGGCTCCAAAGACTAAGGCTCTTACATCTCACCCCCCCTAAAAACAAATTTCGTCCCGAAACTTACAGGATCCCAAAACCTCTCGGACCTGTAAGCCGAGGTAACACACTCTCTCGAAAACATCAAGTCAAAACCTATAACATTCTATATCCTCAACACAACATGGAGGTATCACAACTCCAACATCATAATTCTATATAAGGCCTAGAGGAAGATCATCTCTAGTCAAATACTAACCACAACACATTGGCATTGAGGAAAACCGTCTCCAGCCACCACGTACACATAACACTACTACATAGAGGAAAACCATCTCCACTCACACTACGTCCATCAAAGGTAGCATGGAGGAAAGAACCATCTCCTGCTAATCCTAACACATACACCATAGGATGGAGGAAAGAACCATCTCCAGCTGTACCTATCTCGTGCTAGCAAACAGGATGTAACAAATCCTATGCACACCCAACTAGCACGGAAGCACAACATATCACATAAGCATATAACATACAAACACTCACCAAGAAGGCACTAAGATCTACTCGTGGATTCTACTAGTGCCTCTAACTCAGCGTAGAACTCCAGATAGTTCCTCTGGATACTATCCTCTGTCTCCCAAGTAGCCTCATCTGGTCCTCGTCTAGACCACTCATTCCTTAACATAGGAATGTCCTTCGAACGCAGGCGTTTCACACCTCGCTCTAGGACTGTAATAGGGTGCTCTGCAAACGTGTGGTCCGGCTCAACCACCAGATCCTCATATCTCACAATGTGTCTCGGATCTGGTATGTACTCCCGCAGTTGAGACACATGAAATACGGGGTGAACACCCTCTAGCCTCGAAGGCAAAGCTAATATGTAAGCTGCTCGTCCAACTCTATCTAGTATCTCGAAAGGACCGACATATCGGGGAGTCAGCTTCCCCTTTATGCCAAACCGTCTGACGCCTTGCGTCAGAGATACTCTCAACCAGATATGAGCTCTTATCCTGAACTCTAGAGGTCGATGCCTCTTGTCTGCATACGACTTCTGGCGACTCTGTGCAACCAGCACCCTCTCTCTCATTATCGTTACTCGAGCCATATCATCCTGAATCTACTTTGGCGATATTCCACTGATACTGCTAGGCTCGTCCCAACATAACGGTGTACGGCATCTACGTCCATACAGTGCCTCATAAGGAGTCATCCCTATAGACACGTGCCAGCTGTTGTTGTATGAGAACTCAACGAGTGGGAGGTAATCAGACCATCCTTGTCCCCAATCCAACACACAGGCTCGCAGCATGTCCTCTAAGGTCTGGATGGTCCTCTCTGATTGACCATCTGTCTGGGGGTGAAACGCAGTTGTGAAGTGTAGACTCGTCCCCAAAGCAGTCTGAATTTGCTGCCAGAATCTCAATGTGAATCGTCCATCACGATCAAAAACAATCGTCCTCGGTACCCCATGGAGTCTCACTATCTGTCTAGTGTACTCCTCGGCTAGTCTGCTCATGGGGCACGTCTCTCTGATGGGAATGAAACGTGCCGTCTTCGTCAGTCTATCAACAACCACCCAGATGACATCAAAGCTCCTACTAGTCTTCAGTCCAATCACAAAATACATGGTGACATCTTCCCACTTCCACTGCGGTACTGGCACTGGATGGAGCTCACCTCCAGGCCTGAAATACTCTATCTTGACCTGCGGACAGGTCGCACACTGAGTTGCAAATCTGGCTACATCGGGCTACAACCCTCCCCACCAAAAAGAACGTCTCACATCATGGTACATCTTACTCGTATCAAGGTGTACTGAGTAAGGTGTATAGTGAGCCTCCTGTAATATCCGTTGTCTCAACTCTGTATCTGCAGGAATACAGTTACGGTCATGTCGTCTCATAACTCCATCTGCCCCAATAGTGAATTGGGATGCCTCTCCACGAGACATCCTATCTCTGATCCTCGCCAAGGTTGGGCAGGTCCCCTGCTTCTGTTGGATCTCATCCAACAGACCAAGTAGAACCTCTAAGGTAACAACTGGGCATCCTCATCAAGAAACTAGATGTCCATCTCTAGCCAGGCTAAATCTCTCTGCAGCTGAGGTTGTACAGTAAGTTTGGCAATCGCCGTCTCTCGAGGCGTCTTCCTGCTCAAGGCGTCAGCTACCACATTCGCCTTGCCAAGATGATACAAAATCTCAAGGTCAAAGTCCTTGATCAACTCAAGCCATCGACGCTGGCGGTTATTCAATTCTCGATGCGTGAAAATATACTTCAGACTCTTATGGTCTGTGAAGATCTGACATGTAGCACCATACAGGTAATGTCTCTAGATCTTCAAGGCATGAACTACCGCTGCCAACTCCAGATCATGAGTCGGGTAGTTCTCCTCATACGTCTTCAGCTATCGAGACGCATATACAATCAGTCTGCCCCTCTGCATCAGCACACATTCCAAGCCTAGCTTGGATGCATCTTTGTAGACAACAAAATCATCAGAACCTTCTGGTTGTGCCAAGACAGGAGCAGAAGTCAAATGCCTCTTCAACTCCTCAAAACTCTGAGCACACTGATCAATCCATACAAATCTGGTAGTCTTCTTCAAAAGACTCGTCAGTGGACGGGCAATCACAGAAAATCCCTCCACAAATCGTTTGTAATAACCGGCTAAGCCAAGAAAGCTACGCACTTCCTTGACGTTCGTCGGTGTCGTCCATGCAGCAACAGACTCGATCTTCGCCGGGTCAACCATGATCCCATCGACGGAGACGATATGTCCAAGGAAAGCAACCTCAGACATCCAAAACTCGCACTTAGAGAGCTTAGAATACAGCTCTCTATCTCTCAAAATCTACAACACCGTCCTCAAGTGTCCCGCATGCTCCTCTCTGCTACGAGAGTATACCAAAATGTCATCAATAAAGACCACCACAAACTGATCCAAGAAGTCGATGAAGATGATGTTCATCAACTCCATGAATACTGCTGGGGCATTTGTCAGCCCAAATGGCATCACTACAAACTCGTAGTGTCCATAACGGGTACGAATGCCGTCCTGTGCACATCCTCCTCTCTCACCCTCAATTGGTGATATCTTGAACGCAAGTCAATCCTGGAAAAGATTGTCGCTCCCTGCAACTGATCAAGTAGATCATCAATACGAGGTAGTGGATACCTGTTCTTGATGGTCACCTTGTTCAGCTCTCTATAATCTATACACAGTCTCAACGATCCGTCCTTCTTCCGCGCGAAGAGGACCGGTGCACCCCATGGTGAAACGCTAGGGCGTATGAAGCCCTTCTCAGCCAACTCCATGAGTTGCTTCTTCAGCTCCAACATCTCGACAAGTGCCATACGGTATGGGGCCTTCGAGATGGGTCTCGTGTCAGGCTCTAAGTCAATGCCAAAATCTACGCTCCTTTGAGGTGGAAAGCTAGATGGCTCTGCAAAAACGTTTGTAAACTCACAGACCACTAGTATGTCCTCCAAAGTTGGACTCTCTCCATCTATCATGGGGTAGCACCAGAAGGCATCACATCCCTGTGTAATCAGTCTAGCTGCTCAGATAGCACTGATGACAGATCCTGTCTTTCCAAGGTCCCAACCCCGGAAGACCTCTATCAGACCTAAATCGGTAGAGACTATAACAGTCCTCTTACCTACATCTAACACCGTGCGGTGTCTACGCATCCAATCCATACCTAATATGACTTCTTCATGCATCAAAGGCATGACTAAGAAGTCAACAAGTAGTACACGAGTCTCTAAACGTAGGGGAAAACTACGTATCTCTTGGGTACCTTTGACCCTACTACCATCAGGTAACCCTATAGTAAAGGGTGCCCCCTCTATGGTAGACAAACTCAAACGCTCAACACAAGAAGCAGAAATAAATGAATGCGTAGCACCCGTATCAAATAAAACTTTAACAAGTAAACCATGTAACAGAATGGTACCTGTAGCAGCTGGTGTTGGCGGCTCCTCAGCACTCCTCAACTCAAAAGCACGGCCTCGAATGTAACACCCCAAATTTTGAGAACTCGGGGAGCTACTGGTTAGGACCTCACAATGGGTCCCGACCATAGTTTGACAACAATTTTACTTGGATCTTACAACAAGGCACAAAAGTATTTAAAACATTTGAAAACTGTAAACAATATATACATGGAGAATATGTATCAGCCTTACAAGAAATGCTACTAAAATGATGCATATGAAGAATAGAAGACATCCCCGTCCCCAACTAAATGAGTACGTGGACCCGGCTGACCATTTCCTCCGGATCTCTCTACAATTGTCTTAACCTGCAAGGCATCTACAAGCGGTATAAAACCGTTAGCTAACGCTCTATGCATAAGTATAAAAGTAAAAGCACAATCACACATCATACACAATCAACATGCAACACTCAATCCTTTTATTATCTTTAATTAGGTGATAGGTCATTACTAATGATACTTATTTTGTGACACGAGGGATTCCCAAACCTCGCCCTTGTCCCCGTTTACCAACGCGGAATGGTACTAATGCATCTGACCGTCTACCGGACTAGGCTGGTCATAGGGAACCTCCTAGACTCTCGCAAGAGCTAGGCAGATGATGTCACGACCCGTTATCATACACTTGGGTCAATTACATAAATAATAAAGTCGGCCTAATCCGGTTTCGTTGTTTATCATAACTAGCAAACACCACTCATACACATTACACTCATACAAGAAAGCCAGCTAAGTAAGTCCGTGGACTTACCAGAATCAAATCTCGACTCTCTTAATCACAACTCAATCTGTAACTGTATAACTCGGTTGCCTGTCAAAGGAGACAAGTGTGTCAGCACACTTTCTAGGTAATTAGAAGTCTAAAACTTCTAAGATAGTAGATTCTATTAGAACAGAATTTAATACAGTACCAATTTATGGTAAAATGACTATTTTACCCTTGGTCCCGAAACTTCCAAAAATTCCATATATCATGCCTAAACTCTTATTTGAGACTAAAAAGTCCTATTCTAACTCCTAAAGATGAGTTTGGTTACAAACTGGCAATTTACCTATTTTCCTATTTTCCGAAAGATCGTTAAGGTCCAACTTCAGCTTCAAATATGAAATTCGAATAAACTTATAAAAATTCCGAAATAATTATCTAGATCATCTATGATGTCCATTCTACTCATAGGAGAAAGAATTTCTCAAAACTGTTAAAGCATCACTTCTACAAAAATTTCTAAAGTTGGTTACAACACTTAACAAACAACACATTGTCTTAACTTTGAAAAATCATAACTCCTAAACTACTCGCTGGATTTATCCCAAATTTTGATATGTTCTACTATAAAATCGTGTCTATAATATATCCAAAATTCAGCCGCAAAGGAGATCAAAATCATATTTAAAACTATCTCACAAAACCGAATTTCAGCACAACAGAAAAACTGCTTACGACTCCATCTTTGAAAAATCATAAATCCCAAATCACTCGCTGGATTCCTCTTAAATTTTAATATGTTCTATAAAAATATGTCAAACATATCATATCCAAAATTCAAGCCCAACGGAGATCAAGAGCTTATTCAAAACCATCTCACAAAACAGCATCACTTGCTGTTTTCCCCAACACTCAGCACATATATAAAAACTGCATGAGGCGTCAACTTTGGAACACAATAACTCTCAAACCGTAACTCCGATTCTTCCCAAATTTTAGTATGGGATACTATGTACTACTGTCTATGACATATCCGAAAACTAGCCAAAAAGAAGTAGTCTAGCTTACCCAAATTGGACCCGAAGTTGACTGCTCGTCACTTCCGAAAACTCAGAAAACTGAGAGATGTAACAACTCTCTGAAGTTGCTCCTTTGGCTGAAATGTATGGGTTTAAAGATGGTTTAGAGGCACCCATTGACACGTAAACATGGAGGGGAAGTAAGGAGGTAGATGTAGGTCTTACCCGGCTCCGAACTCGAAGGCATGAAGGATGAGGATGGCTCTCGCGTTCATAGCTTTGTCGGAAACTGAAGAGGTCCGATAGGAGGCTACTGTGCACGACTCCCGGGGCTGGAAGGCAACTGGAGAGGAAGGTACGCCTGCACTTCTGGCTCGACAAAAGCGAGGAGAGGGTTGTTGTTGCCTGCAACTAGGCACAAAGCGATCTGTAGCAATCGTGTATGTGTGCAGCGCGATGGGGGTTCTGTAGCAAAAGGAAGGAGCAGCGGTCGATAGAAGATGAATCTGGACATCCTTGGCAGCAGATGTAGCGTGATTTCAGGAGGAGGATTCACCGGCTGTTGCGTACGGGAGGAAGAGTTGAACGTAGACGGGAAAGATAGGAAGTGGCTAGTGCTGAGTTTACTCTCTCTTTAGCGTGAATTCAGGAGCTGTTACAGAAGATCTCTTTCCTATAAATCAGCAGCTGTTACGTAATATGAGGAAGGGGAAACGCTGGCTGCTAATAGGTAGGAGATAGGAGGGAACTGCTGTGCTTCCTGGGCTGCAAGACAAGGAGCAACAGGCCCGCAACATGATTGTGTTCTGGGCTGGAAACATTGTATCTATGGGCTGCAGCAGGCATCACTAGGTGGCTGAAGATCCGGGCTGCTGAAGGTGTGGCTGTTGGCAACAAAAGTTGGTGTGGGCTGGAGCAAGGTAAGTAAAAGAGGTGGGCTGAAACAAGGTAAAAATAAGAGTGGGCGGAGTTGTTTGTCAAAACCTGTCAAAACTCGTCATGGCCTTGTCAGGCCCATGAATGAGTTTGTCACAGATTTGTCGGGCTTTGTCATGGCGTCGTCTCAGCTTAGTCATGATCTCGTCACAGCTTGTCATGATCTCGTCTAAAGTCATCGATACGAAAGAATTATAATAACTAGGGTTTGATATAAATCTATCATTTTATGTGAATTGAATTCTACATAAAATAATAAATAATTATAAGAATTAGAGCTTGATATAATTTTATCATTTTATGTGAATTAAATTCTACATAAAATAATAAAATTTATGAAGAAAGAAATACTAGATAGAATGGGAAACCGTCCATGGTTCGAAGTCCGATTTGATTCAGAATTAAACGGAATAAAAATTCCGGATATTACATCGAACTCCTCGAGCATCACTAGTACTAGCCTCTCTACCTCTACCCCTACTCGGTCCAGGAGCTGAACCCTGAGTAGCAGGTGTCCTTGGGACCCTCTGCTGTCCCTGATGTTGAGGCGGTCTCTGTCCACCTCCTGCTGCACCTGCAGGGGAAGAACCCTGCTGTGATGGGGCCTTGCCTTGACGGGAAAACGTAGCTATATGTCCTGGCTTCCCGCACGAGAAGCAAATCAACGGTGCTCTAGGGCAATCAGCCCTCATATGCCCATAGGCCCCGCAGTTGTAACACTATCGGCCTCTATCAATAGTCTGTGCAGACACTGGAATACTCGAGCGGCCCTGAGTCTAACCTCGCCCGAATCCAGATGCTCCTGCACCAGTCGGTGTTGTACGTTGTCTCTTCTCAGACCGTCCGGTCTGAGAAGTCCTCCTCTGGCTAGCCCTCTCTCTCTCATAAGCAGAGGCCCGATCCTGGTAGTCTGCCAATGAGTCACAATGAAATCCCGCCATATATGAACGTGTACTCTCCCTTGGACGTCGGGAGAATAGGTATACGTGTTGGTCCTCAGAATGTGCAGCTGGAACCAGTAAAGCTAACTCAGTCCGAAAGAGGCGAATGACATCTGTAATGGGTACGGTACGTCCTCAAAGCTTGCTTCCACAAAATCCTGTAGCTTCTCCCTCCTCAGTGAGGCAGGGTAGAACTGCCTCAGCAAAGTCCTCATCTACTCATAGGTGGTGACCCGTGGTCTAACTGTCCTCCACCATTGATGTGCCAGGTCACGGAATAGAGACTGTACTAGCTCTTTCCGTCTTTTCTCTGGGCAACGAATAGACTCTAAAGCTTAGTCTACCTGCACAATCCACACCTGAGTCTTTAGGCCGATCTCCCCACAGAAGTGTGGTACTCCCTGCTGGTGGAATGCCTTCAACCAGGTATCTAGTCGAGGCCCTCTAGTCTCCTCCACAACTCGTGTTGGCTTAACTACACGAACTGGTGTAGCTGGCACCTGAGTAGCTCCATGGGATTCCTCTGATAATCCCTCTTGCCCTGGTAGGTCTGGGTCTCGTCGACCCACTCTGATGGCCTCCTCAAACTACCTGAGATACTCTCTAAACTCTGATCCGCCCATAGAGACACGGTCTGAGCCATCACACTGGCCTGGATGGGTCTGTTGTCTCCTAGCCCACCACTCCTCGTTGCTGGAACAAAGCTCTCAGCAACCTCCTCACGAGCCTCCTCCACCACTGGTCGATCTGCAGCGGGAGCTGGTCCCTGTCTCCTCTCTCCTGGAGGAAGAGGTGGTCTACCTCTACCTCTGCTTGCAGTAGTAGCTCTAGTCCGAGCCATCTGCGGGGTATACACACCTAACGTATAAGGCTCTATATAGGCCATATGTATATATATATATATATATATATATATATATATATATATATATATATATATAATACTTAATAATACATGCACACATATCATCACATAAAAGGTATATATATAGATATCTATACAGTCGAGATCCTCAAATAGGTGACGACTTCTGTACACACTATCCCAAAACATCTGTACTCGCTTTAAAACCAAAACTCTTTAAAAGGTCAGACCCCATGTGGGTTCTGTTTATTTATCCACTCTACCTTTATTGCAGATAGCAAGTGTCAATGTTGTCAACCTAAGGCTCTGATACCAACTCTATAACACCCCGAATCCGCTAGACTCGGAATGCTACATTGGGCTAGGATCTCACAATGGATCCTGACCCTAGCCTGATAACAAGTTCACTGGATCTTACAACAAGGCACGAGTAGAGTAAAAACAAATAGATAAAAGCTATATAATACATCAAAAGAGTTTACAAACTCAAAGACGAGTACAAAACCATAAGAACAACATCACTAATACAAAAGATCTCCAACCCACGCATCCTAATGTACAGAAGTCCTCGGCTGGTCACACCATCTGGCTCACTCTGCAGTCTTCCTAACCTGTTGTTCGCTCTAAACGGTGTGTGCAAGTTTTAAATTTATAACCCTAGATGTAAGCTTAAAACAAGGATGCGAACCCGCAGTGTACGGGTCAATCGTAGTAAAAAGCAAGGAATTCCAGGGGTCGATCACAGGGACTTAGTGAAACAAAGTCGGAATAGGTAAGCTTTCGTAATTACTAACCACAAAGCAATCAAAACAATCAAAGATGATAAAAGTCAATTAAGGAAATATGCAATTCTAGGGATTAAAGCATCTAGTTGTGGTTCCAACTCAAGATCTAAAGATAAGCGGACAAAGCTGAGATTTTTGTATAGGGAAGGTGTTACTAAAGTGGAATAGATCACCGGGTAAGTCTCACTACTCACTAATCCAAAACCGTAACTCCTATTACCGGGTAAGTCTCAAGGAATTAAGATAAAGAACTATAACCTCAAACTAACACACCATCTAAGGGAATAGAATCAACCTTTACCGGGTAAGTCTCAGGCTAACTCACAAAGATGGGAGGAAAGCACACTCAAACCCCAATAAAGGATAAACCTTTATTACCTACACTTATGATCTTAGGTAAACAAACAAAGGAATTACCGGGTAAGTCTCATCCTAGGCTTGCATTGAACCAGGAAAGGTGTAATAAGAATAGGATTTGGCAAACTCTAACACTTAACTCTCAGTTTCGGATCAGATAAGTCACCTCGGTCAGCCAAATTCCACCCCGGCCGAGATGTTCATCGACTGAGCGAGATGCTTAGGGTTAAGGTTAAAGACTCGAACTTTCAGGGTCCTACTGTGATTTAAGATTATTCTATCATTGTTTTCCCACAACCTTCAGCCAATCACCCTAGAATCACACAAAGAGATTAGCCACTCATCATCATGAAAGTATTAATCAAATTTATGGGAAGAAAGAGAATAATTGAACAAGAAAACCTTAAGAGAAAGGCTTCAATAATTGAATCAATTATAAAACCAACAAGCGTTCATTGGATAGAAATCCAACAAGACAATGACAAAGAAGGGAATCTAAGATGATCTTACAAAAACCCTTCAAAAAGCTATAAAAGCTATAGACTTTCTTCCTTCAACCTTCAAAAAGGTTCTTCAAATCTCCCAACTGGAGTATGGCTGCAGCGGATGTCTAAGCACAATCAGTGGTATAGCATGATATGGATTTGTGGAAAATCCAACCCTTTTTATAGGAAAATTACTCTCCAAAGATAAGATATCTTAGAAAGATCTCTTCCCATAAAAATAGGTAAAATATATGATCTATCATATCTTCTTCCTTCCAGGAGCCAAGCCCAAAAATATAAGATCCTCTTTCCAAAGATAAAAGATCTCAGCCAAGAATAAAATATTCTCGCCGCATCCCAGGTGTTCGCCTCGGTCGAGTCGACTCCTCTGGATCACCTCGGTCGAGGTGACTCTGTAGTCAACCGAGGTGAATCACAACTGAATGTGAAATCTCTCAAATCTGGTCCAAAGTAAATCTCTAATCCATGGCTATGCTTCCTGGATGTTTCCTTATGTTCCTGAATGTAGCTCCAATGACTCCTTAGCTCCTTTTGCTCCTTTTTGATGCAAAACGTGTCATTTTACCTACGATTACAACAAAACTAGGTGTAGACCTCGATTCCCGCAAAGATAGATGAAATGGTAATATAATCACATAATATACATACAAACATGCAGATTATTGAAGATAAAACGTCCAAACAAACCCCAAAATATAGACTATAATTCATGCTATCAAAATACCCCATACTTAGCCCTTGCTTGTCCCCAAGTAAGTTCCGCATATAAAAGGCAAGATAGAATGGATTATAAGTCAAGAAAATCAATGAAAAAGTCTTTCAAAAACATTTTTATGGTGTGCTACAATCATAGATCACTCTAAGAGAATACTTCATGGAATTTAAAATCAAAATATGATCAAAACATTTTGTAAATATAAGAAAGTTGTTCATCTTTGCATAAAATCGTAGAATGCATAATAAGTCATAATTATCGAAATTAATCATGTATAATCCAGTTTAAACCACTAAGTCAATCAACAAGCTCGAGGTCTCAAGGGCTTCCCAAAAGAAAGGTCAAGAAACGTGTAGGGTAGGGATGTATGTAGGTAATGTGGTGCTAGAATCCGGGAAAAGGATATACTTCACTTTCACTTTGACTTCCAACATCTTCCACCAATAAGCTTTGCTTATTTCACACTTTTTCTTTTTACTTTACTTTTTAGGATGCATGGACAGAGGTGCACAATAACCGATGCCTGGGAAATCAGCAATCATCAATTTCTTGAGATGCATCAAACCCTTGATGCACATACCATGACCTGTTAGGAATATCGCTCAATCCGACTTTGGCAAGACACAAACACCCGGCTATGTGAATGGTGCCGAGTTACTCATCATCATGATTGACTTCCCCAAACCTATTTATTTCTTTCTAACACTTTCACTTCCAGCCAACTTCTCAAACTTTACTTCACTTGCTTTCACTACTTTGCTTGCTTCCAAGTTCCCGGATAGGTAAAGGGTGGCAAAAATGTATATGAGGGGCTAAGCATGATTAAGAAGAAGAAGAGAGAAGAATGAATTGCCTTGGTCTTTCCAGGAAGAAAGTGAGAGAACTCATAATGCAGTGTCAACCTTCAAATTCAACATAATTTGGATAAAAACAAAGTATTAAACATGCCAAAAATTTCAAACAAAGCATTTAGCAACTTAAATATATTATAAAACCTTTCAAACACATAGAGATTTCAAAACCAGTCAGCAACAAGATCTTCACTGAGATCATATCCAAATAAGAAGCACAAAACGTTTCGAAAACTCTCAGTTAACCCACCTCGGTCGAGGTGTTCTAGGTCAACCGAGGTGAAGCACCTCGTTCGGCCAGAACTGTCCCGGTCGAGGTGAAATTTTTTTTTAAACCAGTTTTTGACGTTTTCTCAATCAAATAACCTGTATGTATGCATGTATGAAATCTCAGATAAAACCATAGAAGCAAAATAATCATAAATATCTGAAAATGTAGAATCATACATCACAAAAGTCAATCAAATATATAAACACCCCATACTTGGGAAACACTGTCCCAGTGGGTCAAAATAAGTCTAAAGAAATAAAATACTCACCGGACATAAAGCTGAGCTACATAATAAATAAGAAAGAAAATCCTGCAGCTCTCAATAGTCACGATCCGGTGGTGGTGGTGGTGGCACATACGGATACTGCGTTGGGTCGAACGGGTAGCCCATGATGTGCTGAAACTGAATCTGAGCCATCATGTGCTGGTAATGCTGTCTCTCCTGCATCTCATGGATATCCAGTAATAGGGCAGCCTAAGAATCGATCATCTGATCCGTCAGATCGTCGATCCGACGGTGAGCCTCTGGATCTCTGTGTCGGCGTACCCTACGCCTAGCAGGTCTCACTAGTGATGTGGCTGGTGCAGGCTCAGTATCATCATCATCTATGTCAATAACCGGCGCACTCGTCCCAGCAGTATCTGTCCCTGTATCCATCGGAACTCCGCCATCCCTGTCATCATCATCAGCGGTCTCCTCCTCTACCTCATCCTCCTCAGCTGGTGCAGTTGCTGCATCTCTAGCATCCTCCATCAATGGAATCCAAGTAGTCTGCCAATAGTGAGGATCATAAACAGAGAACTAGGGTGACCATCTGATCCCTTGTGGTGTAGTCGGCTTCCATGGCATGGCTACGTATGGTGTAGTGAGTCCTCGGGAAACCAAAATCTGCCGAGTGATCATCTCCTGAAGTCCTAGCGGCTTGGCAGCCGCCACCATAGTACAAGCGCTGAGATCCATATCCTGATAGCTAGCAATGTGGGTCACAAGGCCTCCGCAGCAGATATCCCCCTTCGCCTTGGCCTTGAACTTGTGCAGATCCTCTGCCAACATCAAGCCAAAGTCAGGGATCCCTCCAGTCACCATGCAGTAAAGGCTGAAAAGCTCCCCCTGTCGGACCTTCTGGGGCGTCTCAGTACGCGCCAAAAGCGTCTCGCTGAAAATGCGGTGAGCTAACCTAAAGGCTAGGTGAAATATGATACGCTCCTTGGAGTCTCCAGGGCGCCACCTGTCTGCGTGCTCAACAACATGAGCAATCTGACCCCAGAACTCCCTAGCTACAGCTCGGGAGGGAAAATCTACAGCAGTCGGGGCCGGGAAACCAAAAATATCTCTCCAGTGCTCTAAAGGAACTAAGAAGTTCCGGTTCATCAACCGGTACTTCACAGCTCGCTCTGTGGGAAGGTAGGTGAAGGAGCTAACGAACTCTAAGGTAGACTCTA
This sequence comes from Fagopyrum homotropicum, assembly GCA_033239125.1. Taxonomy (NCBI): domain Eukaryota; kingdom Viridiplantae; phylum Streptophyta; class Magnoliopsida; order Caryophyllales; family Polygonaceae; genus Fagopyrum; species Fagopyrum homotropicum. The sequence goes on along the minus strand of BSWB01000003.1, from coordinate 63,504,935 downwards.
AATAGGAAGGTGCGCGGATCTCAGTAAACTGATCTAGCCCTACCATCGATATCATCCGTCTAAGATCTCCATCCACATGTAGACAATCAAAGGCTGACACGTCCAGGAAGCGAGGTGTTATCACTGGATGGGCTGCTATACGGTCATAGTCGACCTGGTGTCTCTCGTGAATCACCGGTCGATAAGGTATAGAGGAGGAAGAAGAGGGGGAAAGGGGAGGATCTATCCCTCAGGACAAGCTATCTATCTGAACTCATTCTCTAAAACACTCTGTCAGATCACCTCGGTCGGTCTGACACAACCCAAGAACACCTCGGCCGAGGCACAACACGACTGGACTGAGGCGAAGAACTACACGATCGAATCTCTCAAAAATCCAGTTCTTTTCCCCCAAAATCACTACAACTGGTTCCTATGGGGTACTTAATCTGTTTCTCAGCAAATGCAAGGGCAACCAAAGCCCAATTCGAAGCAAAACAGTGAAAAGGAGAGAGGTTAGGGTTTTTTCGATGTTTACCCTGATTCGGTTGATTCAGTTCGTTTTTCTCGCAGATTGACGCTTGCACTGGGATCCTCTATCCTTTCTTTGCAATTTGGAAGCAAGAATCGTCGAAAACGATCGAAGAAGGGAGAAGCGAGGCGAGGGGCTGCCGCGGTCAAGGAGAGGATAAATTAAGAGAGAGAAATTCCGCCCCCCTTTTATACCCTATCTGGAACTGCTGTCACCTCGGTCGAGGTGGTATCGACTGGACCGAGGTGGTACGGACCGAGGTGGATCTTCAGAAACCCTAGTCGCCTCGGTTGCTCAAGAATCATCTCGGTCGAGGTGCTTTGACAACAACCGAGATGTGCCTCAGTCAAACTCCGTCTTCTCAAATTCTCGAACTTCTGTCCTTCCATTTATGCTCCTGGTTTGTACTCCTTCCTTAGATGTCACCTATTGTCTGTCTAGGACGCCAAAAACAAAACAAGCAAAGCAAAAGCAAAATTATCTAAGCTAGACTAGAAAAAGGGGAAAGAAAGCAATACCTTGGGTTGCCTCCCAAGAAGCGCTTGGTTTAAGGTCGCTAGCTGGACCATAGTGCGTCTCTCAAACGTGATGGGAGGTGCCCTCACCCCATACTTCACCTCCATCGTGGGGTGAAGTAAGTAAGTCTATCAAACACTCCAACAAGTGTAAGTGCTCATCGGGGAATGAATCGTCTATGGGCGGGTCGTCTTTCTCGCGTGAAGATGCAGGTAGCCGGCTGAGGTGATCCGCAACAAAATTTTCGGATCCCTTCTTATCGCGGATCTCTAAATCAAACTCTTGAAGCAAGAGAATCCATCGAATAAGGCGTGGCTTGGCATCTTTCTTAGCAAGCAAGTAATGGATGGCTGCATGGTCGGTGTAGACAATGACTTTCGCCCCTACTAAGTAGGAACGAAACTTCTCGAAAGCATATACAACCGCCAATAACTCCTTCTCGGTGGTAGCGTAGTTGCGCTGGGCTACATCTAGCGTCTTGCTAGCATAATAAATGGCGGTGGTCCGGCCATCCTTCTTCTGTCCAAGCACCGCTCCTACGGCTACATCACTAGCATCACACATGATCTCAAAGGGCAAGGTCCAATCCAGAGGTTGGATAATGGGAGCGGAGATCAACGCTTCCTTAATCTTGTAAAATGCATCAAGACACTCCTGCGAAAACTCAAAAACAACATCTTTATTCAAGAGGTTAGTTAGAGGTTTAGAAATCTTAGAGAAGTCCTTGATGAATCTCCTGTAGAAACCTGCATGCCCGAGAAAACTCCTCACACCTTTAACAGAACAAGGGGGAGGGAGTTTCTCAATAGTCTCGATCTTAGCGTGATCGACCTCAATACCTCGATTAGAAACGAGGTGTCCTAGTACAATGCCTTCATTAACCATAAAATGACACTTCTCCCAATTCAAAACAAGATTAGTGTCTTCACATCTTTGCAGCACTAGAGAAAGATTAGATAGGCAATCATCAAAAGAGGAACCATATACTGAAAAATCATCCATAAATACCTCAATGATCTCCTCTATGTACTCGGAAAAGATAGTCATCATGCATCGCTGGAAGGTAGCGGGTGCATTGCATAATCCAAATGGCATCCTCCTATAAGCAAATGTCCCTCATGGACAAGTGAAAGTGGTCTTCTCCTGATCATCCGGATGGATAGGAATCTGGAAGAATCCACTATAGCCATCTAAGTAGCAAAAGTGTGAATGCTGGGCCAACCGTTCGAGCATTTGATCAATGAAGGGAAGTGGAAAATGGTCCTTCCGAATGGCCGTGTTCAGCTTCTTATAATCAATGCAAACCCTCCAGCCCGTGACGGTCCTGGTTGGGATCAACTCATTGTTCTTATTCGTCACAATGGTCATCCCTCCTTTCTTCGGAACTACATGCACCGGGCTAACCCATTTGTTGTCCGAGATAGGATATATAATACCTGCATCCAACAACTTAAGAATTTCCTTCTTCACAACCTCTTTCATGATCGGATTTAACCGTCTTTGAGGTTCCCGTGAAGTCTTATGATCGTCCTCCATTAGAATTTTATGCATGTAGAAAGAAGGCTTAATGCCAATAAGATCATCTATAGTTTAACCCAAAGCCTTTTGATGCTTTCTCAGGACATGGATTAGTTTAGACAATTCAGATTCAGAGAGGGAAGCACTAACAATCACGGGATAAGTGGAATTCGGTCCAAGAAAGACATACCTCAAGTGATTCGGGAGTTGTTTAAGCTCCGCAACTGGGGGTGCTTTCTGAGGGGACCCCTTGCTTCCTCCTTCCAGTGGAGTAGATCCAAAAACTGGACTTTCGGAAGTCTCAGTTAAAATCGTCTCGCCATCGACCTCGGTCGAGGCGTAGAGGCGTTGACCGAGATGTTCTTCAGTCGCCTCGCTCAGTCTAGAAAGCGCCTCGGTCGAGGTATAGCAACTGGAACCGAAACTGGAGATCTTCGTCTCCTGGATTAGCTTCTCAGTTTTAGCTCCTGGATCTTCTTTCAGTGCCTTTAAGCTCCGTATATCTGCATCACAAGAAGCATCTATATCTTCCTCCATTAAACTTAAACTAATAACTCTTTCAAGTGGATCGTTAGTAAGGATAGAGCTCACCAATTCTCTTGATTCTTCTTCATCATAGATGTTGAAGATATCATCTCCTAGCTGCTCCCTTTTCATGGCCGCAAGTAATGCGAACTCTACTTCATCTCCACCAATGTTGAATTTCAACTTGGCGTTCTTACAATCCACGTTGCAACCCGAAGTTGCTAGAAATGGCCTCCCGAGAATAATAGGAACAGGATAATCTACGGGAATGTCAAGTACGACAAAGTCTATAGGTAAATAGAAGTTACCTAACTTGACCGGAACGTCTTCCAAAATCCCCACGGATGGGTAATGGAGCGATCCGCCATGTATAATCGAATCTTCACCGGCTTGGGCTCTCCAAGTCCGATCTTCACACATAGCTCCAGCGGAATGATGCTCACGCTGGCTCCTAGATCACACAAGGCTTCACAAGTTACATCCCCAGCTTGAATGGGAATGCAAAATGAGCCGGGATCTCTCAACTTAGGTGGCATCTTCTCCTTCATGATATGAATAAGCTCCGAGGATTTAGATGTCATCCTTACTTCACCAAAGTCTTCCAGTTTCCTCTTCCTTGATAGGATCTCCTTCAAGAACTTCCCATAGGCGGACATCCCTAGAATAGCATCGAGGAAAGGAATGTTAATATGCAGTTTGTTCATCAAGTCAAGGAACTTACCAAAGTGCTTGTCTAGATGTGCTTTGGCCCTTGACTGGGGGAATGGAAGTGGTGGTTTGTATGCAGGAGGTGGAACATAAACTTCAGTTTTCTCCTCCGCTTTCTGTTGCTCCACCTCGGTTGGCATCTCGGCCGAAGTGTTCTTCGACTGCACCTGGACCGAGGTGGTCTTCGTCGGTACTGGCACCGACCGAGGCACTGGATCTGCAGTTTTCAGTCCACTCCTCGTAGTTATGGCCATAATCTGGCCTTTAGGGTTGCTTTCCGTCCTTGTTGGAAGCTTCCCTGGATCTCTTGGCGCTTCATTTGCCCTACTAGCAAGTTGTTGTTCAAAGGCTTTTTGGGCCTTCGAAAATGAAGTCATAGATGTCTCCATAGCACTAAGCTTGATCAAGATAGCCTCCAGCACTGCGTCTTTCTTTTCCGGCTGAGAGGAACTTGATCCTTGCCCCTGGCTCTTTAATGGAGTAGAAGAAGAAGAAGGGGAAGAGAGGAAAGGGTTAGAGGAATCGTTAGAATTGAAGTTAGAATGATTGTTACCAAAATTTTGGTTGTTCGCCCTCCAATTATTGTTGTTGGATCCTCTGTTGTTGTTGTAGTTGTTGTTCCGGGAACCATTGTTGTTGTTACGGTATCCATTGTTGTTGTTCCTTGATCCTTGCTCTTCCTTCTTGGTTTGAGGAACCAAGAGTTCCTTCAATTGCTTCACGTCATTATTCAAGGACGTGAGTTGATTGTTGTTAGGTTGAGTCTCTTGAAAGTTGACTCTTTTAACTCCACCTTCAGTTCCCTGGTGGGTATATTTCTCCATATGCAAAGCTTGCTTCTCAATAAAGTCCCAAGCTTCGTCAATCGCCATGTCCATAAATGTACCGGCGGAGAGTAGTTGGAGGTTGAACTGGGTACTTCCGTCCAGTCCCTTGAAGTATATCTCCAATAATTCTATCTTTGGAATCCCATGATGTGGGCAATCCAAAAGAATGTCTTTAAACCTTTCCCATGACTTGGACAAGCTCTCCTTGTCCTTCATAATGAATGCATTAATCTTCCCTCTCATTTCAGCGGTCTTAGAGGGGTGAAAGAATTTAGTCAAGAATTTCGTAGTCATCTCCTCCCAAGTGCTAATTTTTCTGGAGGAAGAGATTGATATCAAGTAAGAGCTCTATCTTTTAAAGAAAAGTAAAAAGGTCTTAGCTTGTTTTGTTGTTTTCTATTCTTGAGGGTCTCAAGGTCTCCATCAAGATCTCATAGTTTTGAAGATGTTGATGCGGAGATTCCTTCTCTAGCCCTCCGAACTGGCATTGGCGAATCATGGAAAGAACTTGCGGTCGAAGTTCGTAGTCATGGTCCGCTGGATCTCCTAGGTTAACTCCTGGACGCCTCAGTTGTTGATTGGGGTTCATCCTTTGACCTAGGGTTTGCGGGGTTCCTGCAAAAAGAGCGCCTCGGACTGGCATCTGAGGTGGAAGTACCTCGGCCGGGGCGTCAGGTACTGGGACCTGCCTCGGTCGAGAGTCTGCGACTGGGACCTGCATCGGTCCAGCATCGGGAACTGGGTCTTCCCTCGGTCGAAGTAGATATTGGTCTCGTAAGGCTGCCATATCTGCTTCGATCGCTTCAGTCCTGGTGCGAGTTTCTTCTTTCTCTTGCCTCAGTTCTTCCTTGTTGAGGCGTAGCTGTTCTAACGCCTCCTTCAATTCGGCCTCAAGATCGCGATTGTCGTGGTTGGCCATCTTCGCTTCTCTCAAGCGTCGTTTGTATGTCTTTTCTGGTTCGGGATCGTAAGGAACGATTTCCTTCCCAGTGCGGGTTCTTCGCATAAACCTAAGAAAGAACCTGCAAAAGTCACTCAAGTAGAGTGGTTAGTAGACACGGGGGCAAGTGCCCCAAAAGCAAACCGTAACCGGCTCGGTCTAGACCAAGTCCCCGACAACGGCGCCAAAAACTTGTTCGCTCCAAACGGTGTGTGCAAGCTTTAAATTTATAACCCTAGATGTAAGTTTAAAACAAGGATGTGAACCCGCAGTGTACAGGTCAATCATAGTAAAAAGCAAGGAATTCCAGGGGTCGATCACAGGGACTTAGTGAAACAAAGTCGGAATAGGTAAGCTTTCGCAATTACTAACCACAAAGCAATCAAAACAATCAAAGATGATAAAAGTCAATTAAGGAAATATGCAATTCTAGGGATTAAAGCATCTAGTTGTGGTTCCAACTCAAGATCTAAAGATAAGCGGACAAAGCTGAGATTTTTGCATAGGGAAGGTGTTACTAAAGTGGAATAGATCACCGGGTAAGTCTCACTACTCACTAATCCAAAACCGTAACTCCTATTACCGGGTAAGTCTCAAGGAATTAAGATAAAGAACTATAACCTCAAACTAACACACCATCTAAGGGAATAGAATCAACTTTTACCGGGTAAGTCTCAGGCTAACTCACAAAGATGGGATAAAAGCACACTCAAACCCCAATAAAGGATAAACCTTTATTACCTACACTTATGATCTTAGGTAAACAAACAAAGGAATTACCGGGTAAGTCTCATCCTAGGCTTGCATTGAACCAGGAAAGGTGTGTAAGAATAGGATTTGGCAAACTCTAACACTTAACTCTCAGTTTCGGATCAGATAAGTCACCTCGGTCAGCCAAATTCCACCCCGGCCGAGATGTTCATTGATTGAGCGAGATGCTTAGGGTTAAGGTTAAAGACTCGAACTTTCAGGGTCCTACTGTGATTTAAGATTATTCTATCATTGTTTTTCCCACAACCTTCAGCCAATCACCCTAGAATCACACAAAGAGATTAGCCACTCATCATCATGAAAGTATTAATCAAATTTATGGGAAGAAAGAGAATAATTGAACAAGAAAACCTTAAGAGAAAGGCTTCAATAACTGAATCAATTATAAAACCAACAAGCGTTCCTTGGATAGAAATCCAACAAGACAATGACAAAGAAGGGAATCTAAGATGATCTTACAAAAACCCTTCAAAAAGCTATAAAAGCTATAGACTTTCTTCCTTCAACCTTCAAAAAGGTTCTTCAAATCTCCCAATTGGAGTATGGCTGCAGCGGATGTCTAAGCACAATCGGTGGTATAGCATGATATGGATTTGTGAAAAATCCAACCCTTTTTATAGGAAAATTACTCTCCAAAGATAAGATATCTTAGAAAGATCTCTTCCCATAAAAATAGGTAAAATATATGATCTATCATATCTTCTTCCTTCCAGGAGCCAAGCCCAAAAATATAAGATCCTCTTTCCAAAGATAAAAGATCTCAGCCAAGAATAAAATATTCTCGCCGCGTCCCAGGTGTTCGCCGCGGTCGAGTCGACTCCTCTGGATCACCTCGGTCGAGGTGACTCTGTAGTCAACCGAGGTGAGTCACAACTGAATGTGAAATCTCTCAAATCTGGTCCAAAGTAAATCTCTAATCCATGGCTATGCTTCCTGGATGTTTCCTTATGTTTCTGAATGTAGCTCCAATGACTCCTTAGCTCCTTTTGCTCCTTTTTTATGCAAAACGTGCCATTTTACCTACGATTACAACAAAACTAGGTGTAGACCTCGATTCCCGCAAAGGTAGATGAAATGGTAATATAATCACATAATATACATACAAACATGCAGATTATTGAAGATAAAACGTCCAAACAAACCCTAAAATATAGACTATAATTCATGTTATCACCTGTAGATCATCTACAACACGGTATACACCGTTAGCTACAGCAATAGATAAGTATGAAGTAATAGCACAAACACACCACAACAACTCATACATGAAATACTACACATATTCATTTATTATCTTTTATTAGGTTATTCCATTACTAATTCAACTTCTTTTGTAACACGAGGAGCCTCAAGAACCCCGTCTCATCCAACATAACACAGGAGTTTTGCATAGGGGTGACCTTCAGGGCACGTCCTCCTAACCAGCAGGCGGAGACCGGTGGTTACTGCCCGTTACAATAGACTTGGGCCATATATAAATGTAATGAATGGTCATCCTAGTCCGGTTGAGGTTATAAATGCACAATTATATGAACACACACAACCATCACAATCATACAATCCACAATTGCACGCTAAGTAAGTCCTATGGACTTACCTGATACACTCGTATCCTCTACCACGTCACAGCTTCCCCTCGGGGAAGAAACCAACGCCTGCAAAAGCAAGGCACACAACATCACAACCTGAAAGGGTTAGGAGACTCATCACCATAACTAGAACCTACCTACAACCTAAAAATCATAACAAGATCACATATGCCTATTGCATAACCCCAACATCAACACAGGTGCCTAAGGCACATCTCTATCATACCACTCATCCTAAGTATCCTAACCTAGCCAACAACTATGCCAAGACTAAAGGAAAGGAAGGAAGGAAGATATACCAACAAGGTATGCACCAACAGAAGCAAGAACCCACCAGCCGGTCCAGTGAGGCGCAGGGGCGGCTGGAGTCAGGCGCAGGGGCGGCCAGTAGTGTAGAGAGTTGGTCCCGAGTTCTCTTTGATCCCTTTCTCGATTCCCTTCACGTCTTCAACACACCACAGCAACACATATACAGATATACACACATATGATCATCACAAGGCTAGGAAAGATCCAACACAAGTCCTAACTTGTGATTCCTAGGCTAAGGAAAAAGATAGAAGCAAAGAAGGAAGGAAGAGAGAAGAAGAGAAAGAGCTTACCACACCAACGTAGGCTGCAAGTATGGAGCATCCACAGCTCTCACCACTTCAGCATATCAACAACAACACACAACAACATCATCAAAGTCACCCAAGGCCAAAGCCACACTCAAAACTCTCTCACAAGATCAAGAAGAAGCAAAGATGAGAAGAGGAAGGAGAAGAAGAATGTAAAGGTGATGAAGGAGCCGCAATGAAGTGAAGAAACCCTTCATCAGAAGATTGGGGAGGCTTATATACGAAGTTTCCCCAAAAGCAAGATCAAAAGTCAACAAAGGTGGCTGCAACCGCACAAAACCGCAGGGGCGGATCGACTAAGGCGCAGGGGCGGCTCCTCTGTGGCGCAGGGGCGGCCCATGGGGTTCGCAGGGGCGGCTGATAGGTCAAGGCTAGGCACACACTAGCTCATCTAGGCTCCAAAGACTAAGACTCTTACATGGATACTATCCTCAGTCTCCCATGTAGCCTCCTCAGGTCCTCATCTCGACCATTGTATCCTCAACATGGGAATGTCCTTCGAACACAGGTGTCTCATACCTCGCTCTAGGACTGCAATCAGGTGCTCAATAAAAGTGTGGTCCGCTCAACCACCAAATTATCATGACTCACAATTTGTCTCGGATCTGGTATATACTCCCTCAGTTGAGACACGTGAAACACAGGATGAACACCCTATAACCTCAGAGGCAAAGCTAATCTGTATGTTGCCCTCCCAACTCTATCAAGTATCTCAAAGGGGCCGACATATCGTGGACTCAGCTTCCCCTTTATGCCAAAACGTCTGACGCCTCCCATCGGAGATACTCTCAGCCAGACATGAGATCCCACTCTGAACTCTAGAGGTCGACGCCTCCTGTCTGCATACGACTTTTGGCAACTCTATGCGGCCAATATCTTCTCTCTGATTAGCGCTAATCAAGCCATATCATCCTGAATCTACTCTGGCGCTATACCGCTGATACTGTTGGGCTCATCCCAACATAAAGGTATATGACATCTACGCCCATACAGTGCCTCATATGGAGCCATCCCAATCGATGCATGCCAGCTGTTGTTGTATGAGAACTCAACCAAGGGGAGGTAATCTGACCATCCCTGTCCCCAATCCAACACACAAGCTCGCATCATGTCCTATAGTGTCTGAATGGTCCTCTTTGACTGACATCCGTCTATGGATGGAATGTGGTCGTAAAATGCAGAATCATCCCCAAAGTAGTCTGAATCTGCTGTCAAAACCTCGAGGTAAATTGCCCATCTCAATCTGAGACGATCGTCCTCGGTACACCATGGAGTCTCACTATCTGCCTAGTGTACTCCTCAGCTAATCTGCTCATTGACCACGTTTCCCTGATAGGGATGAAACGTGCAGTCTTCGTCAGTCTATCAATAACAACACATATAGCATCAAAACTCCTACTGGGCCTCAATCTAGTCACAAAGTCCATGGAGACGTCCTGCCACTTCCACTGTGATACTAGCAGTGGATGGAGCTTACTTCCAGGTCTGCAATGCTCTATCTTGACATGCTGACACGTCGCGCACTATGCCACAAATCTGGCCACATCGGGCTTCAGCCCTCCCCACCAATATGAGCGTCTCACATCATGGTTCATCTTACTCGTACATGGATGTACTGAGTAAGGTGTATACTGAGCCTCCTGTAAAATCATCTGTCTCAGCTCCACATCAACGGGTACACAAACGCGGTCGTGGCGTCTCATCACTCCATTTGTTGTTATGGAGAACTGTGGTGGTTCACCGCGAGATATCCTCTCTCGAATCCTCATCAGGGTCGGGCAGGTCCCCTGCTTCTATTGGATCTCATCCAATAGATCAGGTAGAACCTCTAAGGTATACAACTGGGCATCCTCATCAGGAAACTAGATGTCCAACTCTATCCAAGCTAGGTCCCTCTGAAGTTGAGGGTGAACTGTCAGCCTCGCAATCGCCTTCTCTTGAGGCATCTTCCTACTCAGGCCTTCGGCGACAACATTCTCTTTCCTTGGATGATACAGAATCTCAAGGTCAAAGTCCTTGATTAACTCAAGCCACCTACGCTGGCGGTTATTCAACTCCCGCTGCGTAAAAATGTACTTCAGACTCTTATGGTCTGTGAAGATTTGACATGTAGCACCATACAAGTAACGTCTCCAGATCTTTACAGCATGAACTACCGCTGCCAACTCCAGATCATGAGTCGGGTAGTTCTCCTCATACGTCTTCAACTGTCTAGACGCATATGCAATCACTTTTCCCCTCTGCATCAACACACATCCCAAGCCTAGCTTGCATGCATCACTGTATACCACAAAATCCTCAGAACCCTCTGGTTGTGGCAAGATAGGAGCAGAATCAAACACCTCTTCAGCTCCTCAAAACTCTAGGCACACTGCTCAGACTATGCAAATCTGGTAGTCTTCCTCAGTAGACTCGTAAGTGGACGGGCAATCACCGAAAATCCCTCCACAAAGCGTCGGTAATAGCCGGCTAGGCCAAGGAAGCTACGCACTTCCTTGACGTTCGTCGGTGTCGTCCATGCTGCAATAGACTCGATCTTCGCCGGATCAACCTTGATCCCATCGGCGGAGATGATATGACCCAGAAAGGCTACCTCTAGCATCCAAAACTCGCACTTATAGAGCTTGGCGTACAACTCTATATCCTGCAGAACTCGCATCACAATCCTCAAGTGTCCTGCACGCTCCTATCTGCTACGAGAGTACACCAGGATATCATCTATGAAAACCACAACAAACTGATCCAGGAAGTCGATGAAGATATTGTTCATCAACTCCATGAAGACCGCTCGGGCATTCGTAAGCCCAAATGGCATTACTACAAACTCGTAGTGTCCATATCATGTCCGAAATGCCGTCTTGTGCACATCCTGCTCTCTCACCCTCAACTGGTGATATCTTGAGCGTAGATCAATCCTGGAGAACATCGTCGCTCCCTGAAGCTGATCTAGCAAATCATCAATGCGGGGTAGTGGATACTTATTCTTGATGGTCACCTTGTTCAGCTCTCTATAGTCAATGCACAATCTCAACGATCCTTCCTTCTTCCTCACGAAGACAAAATGTGCTCCCCACGAATACGACAACCAGTTCCTCGAGTTGCTTCTTCAGCTCCAACATCTCGACAGGCACCATACGATATGGGGCCTTCGAGATCGGTCTCGTACCAGGCTCCAACTCGATGTTGAAGTCCACACTCCTGAGGCGGCAAGCTAGACGGCTCAACAAACACATCTGTAAACTCGCATATCATGGGAATGTCCTCCAATACTAGACTCTTTCCATCCTTCATGGCATAACACCAGAATGCATCACATCTTTGTGCTATCAACCTCGCTGCTCGTACAAAACTAATAACCGATCCCGTCTTCCCAAGGTCCCAACCTCGAAAGACCTCTATCTAACCTATCTCGGACTGTCACATCCCTCCTACCTACATCTAATACCGCACGGTGTCTACGCATCCAATTTACACCTAAAATGACTTCCTCATGCATCAATGGCATGACAATGAAGTCTACAAGTAACACACGAGTCCCTAAACGAATGGGACAACCACGTATCTAACGAGTACCTCTGACCCTAATACCATCAGGTAACCCTATAATAAAGGGTATCCCCTCTATCGTAGCTAAACTCAACCGCCCAACACATACATTAGAAATAAAGGAATACATAGCACCCGTATCAAACAAAACTCTAAAAGGTAAATCATGAAGCAGAATGGTAATGTAGCAGCCGGTGCAGGCAGCTCCTCTGCACTCCTTTGTAACACCCCGAATCCGTGGGACTCGGGATGCCACATTGGGCTAAGATCTCACAGTGAATCCTGAGCCTAGCCTGACAACAAGTTCACTAGATCTTACAACATGGCACTGACAGATATACAAAAATATATATAAAAACTGTATAAAACTATACATCAAAGGTATACAAGATCATAGCCGAGTATAAAGCATCATCCTCACATATGAGGTATACAAAACATCACCCTCACGCAGGAGGTACATCAAAAAATCCCCAAAACCATAAACACCTAATGTACGAGAGTTCTTGGCCTGTCACCCTGCCAGATCACTTTGGCAGCTCTCCTATCCTGCAAAGCATCTACAACATAGCATGAAACCGTTAGCTAACCATACATATATAAGGTAATGCATAAGCACAAACACGGGTCATGAAAGATAAACACATAATCATGTTGTCACACATTTACCCATTTTATTATCTTAATATAATAGTCATTCACTCAAATCATATATATATATATATATGAAACTATGTGACACAAGGACCATATCATCCCCGCCTCAGGGCCTACTAGCCAACTGTAGTAGTATCGGTCACACAACCCGTGTACCCTATGGGAGTGGATTGCACCCTTCCTTTAAACTAGTCTAGCCTCACGTTAGAGAACCTCCCAGACTCCTTACAGGATGAAAGGGAAAGGTTATCACTGCCACACATTGGGGCTATCGATAAAACATAGGTCGGTAATAATCGACATCGCATGCTATCATATCAAGCATATAGCACACACACCACTCATGCAAACACCCAATATAAGGATGGTAGCTAAGTAAGTCATACAGACTTACCTCAACCTTGTACAATCTAAACCACGATCAACCTCCAATCTTGAGAAGGACACTGCCTAATAACATGGCATATAGATATATCAATCTCTTATCAATCAAAGGGGTCACACCTAGACCTAAGGGATCCATAGATCATCCTCAATATAAGCCTCACAACCTAGTAAAACTCAAAGCCATACAAGGCATAACATGATCATAACATCATCATCACACTCTCATCTATACCTAGCATGATACTACACACTCATACTAGGAAAGGAAGGGACAATGGCATCCTTAGGCAAGCCTAGAAGCAAGACACACATGCAGAACAAGAGCAAAGCAAAGGGTTGGTGCAGCGAACCGCAAGGGCGGCCTTGGGTGGCGTAGGGGCGGCGACTGGCCGGAGCTGGGGCGGCCCTGAGGTGGCGCACGGGCGACTGGTGTGTAGAATGTACACTTTTAGCTCCTCTTCACTTCTCACTCGAACCTCTTCACTCCTTCTTCAGCCAATAAACCCATACATACATATGCATACATATATAAATCAAACAAAGCCAAGGAAGGCTACCACATGATCAAACATTATGGAATCATAAGCTAGAAAGGAAGAAGAGAAGATAGGAAGAAAGAAAAGAGATGAAGATGAAGATCTTACCAAGCTGAACCCTAACAGAGGAAGACTCCTCACCACGACCTCAAAGCTGGCTCAACACAAGCACATCAATGTCCTCAATCATCATCATCAACAAACCAACATCAAACTCTCTTCAAAACTCTCACAAGATCAAGGAAATCAAGATGAAGATTCAAAGGAGGAAGAAGGAGAAGAGAAGTGTGTAAGGAAGAAGATGAAGCTGTAAGAAAGGTGAAACCCTCATCAGGAGGTAAGAGAAGATACTTATAGGGTAAGGAAAGGTAAAGCACGAGTCAAGAGTCAACAAAACCGGTTGCAACACACCACAAACCGCAGGGGCGGATCATGGTGGCCGCAGGGGCGGATAAGGCAGACCGCAAGGGCAAACTCTGCAAGCCGCATGGGCGGTTTAGGCACAATCTCTACCTCCAAGACTAAGGCTCTTACATCTCACCCCCCCTAAAAACAAGTTTCGTCCCGAAACTTGCAAAATCCCAAATCTTCTCGGATCCATATGCCGAGGTATAACTCTCTCTTTTGGAGGCATCACATATCCGTTCAAAAGGTCATAACCTATAACAATCTATAACCTCAAACACAAACATGGAGGAATCATCAACTCCAGAAATCAGGATCATAATGCTATTCCAAAGGCATAGAGGAATCACATCTCTTGCCATACACACATCATAGGGCATATAGGAAGCACATCTCTAGCCAAATCATACGCATACACAAAGCATGGAGGAAAAACATCTCCAACGAGATAATATTCATCAAGGTAGCGTGGAGGAAAGAACCATCCCTAACTAAATCCGAATCATACTCAGATAGCATGGAGGAAAGAACCATCTCCAGCTATAATCATAAATCATACTCAGATAGCATGGAGGAAAGAACCATCTCCAGCTATAATCATAAATCGCGCTAGCACAACAAGATCTAATAGGATCATATATCACATCATAGCTAGCACGACAATAAACACATCAAGGCATGCAAGCACATAAGCACATAATCATTACACTCACCAAGATAACACTAAGATCTACTCAGTGATCCTACATGTTCATCTATCTCAGCACAAATCTCTGGATAGTTCCTCTAGATACTATCATCCGTCTCCCATGTAGCCTCCTCAAGTCCTCATCTAGACCACTGTATACTCAACATGGGGATGTTCTTCGAACGTAGGCGTCTCACACCTCGCTCTAGGACTGCAATCGGATGCTCAACAAAGGTGTGGTCCGCCTCAACCACCAAATCATCATAACTCACAATATGTCTCGTATCTGGTATATACTCCCTCAGCTGAGACACATGAAATACAAGGTGAACACCCTCTAACCTCGGAGGCAAAGCTAATCTGTAGGCTGCCCTAACGACTCTGTCCAATATCTCAAAAGGACCTACATATCGGGGCTCAACTTCCCCTTTATGCCAAAACATCTGACGCCTCGCGCCGGAGATACTCTAAGCCAAACATGAGCTCCCACTCTGAACTCTAGAGGTCGACGTCTCTTGTCTGCATATGACTTCTGGCGACTCTGTGCAGCCAGCATCCTCTCTCTGATCAGCGCAACTCGAGCCATATCATCCTGAATCTCCTCTGGCACTACGCCCATACAATACCTCAAAAGGAGTCATCCCAATCGATTCATGCTAGTTGTTGTTGTATAAGAACTCAACTAATGGGAGGTAATTTTACCATCCCTGTCCCCAATCCAACACACAGGCTCACAACATATCCTCAAGGGTCTGGATGGTCCTCTCTGACTGACCATCTCTTTGGGGGTGAAACACAGTCGTAAAATGTAGACTCGTCCCCAAAGCAGTATGAATCTGCTGCCAAAACCTTGAGGTGAATCGCCCATCTCGATCAAAGACGATCGTCCTCGGTACACCATGGAGTCTCACTATCTACCTAGTGTACTCCTCAGCTAATCTGCTCATTGGCCACGTTCTCTGATAGGGATGAAACATGATGTCTTCGTCGGTCTATCAACAACAACCCAAATGGCATCAAAACTCCTACTAGGCCTCAATCCGGTCACAAAGTCCATGGAGACGTCCTTCCACTTCCACTGCGGTACTAGTAGTGGATGGAACTCACCTCCAGGTCTGCAATGCTCTATCTTGACCTGCTGACAAGTCGCGCACTGTGCCACAAATCTGGCTCCATCGGGCTTCATCCTTCCCCACCAATATGAACGTCGCACATCATGGTACATCTTACTCGTACCTGGATGTACAAAGTAAGGTTTACAATGAGCCTCTTGTAAAATCCTCTGCCTCAGCTCTACATCAGTAGGTATACAAACACGGTCATGGCGTCTCATCACTCCATCTGCTCCTATGGAGAACTGTGGTGCCTCACCACGAGACATCCTCTCTCTAATCCTCATCAGGGTCGGGCCTCCTTCTGTTGGATCTCACCCAACAGACCAGGTAGAACCTCTAAGGTGTACAACTAGGCATCCTCCTTGATGACATGATTTATGACATTAGTTTAGGCACTCTTTTAGATAGTTTTCATTTTCATTCATGCATGTTTCCGCATTAGTTCGTGACGTTTACGCTCAATTCATCCATATTGTCGAAATAGACGTCTACACGAGCTCTTATCGGTTTTGTAGGTATTTTGAGGAGCTTTTGGAACTTAATCGATACATTCGAGGATCATTCCTTGTGGTGTCACACATCCGGACTCTTTAAGGAGCAAGCTAGGAGCATGAGAGAACACAAAAGACCTTGTTGGTGCATGTCTTGCACCAACTCATGACTTGGTGATCCAAGGAGGGTTTATGGTGCAAAACCACGGCCTAGAGGCCATTTCCACGCCCGTGGTTTTTCCCGTGGTTCTTTCTGGACAGCTTTGACACTTTGTCACACGATTCCTTTATCCGACCCTTGCTTTTTGGAGGAGTACTTAAGTGATGTTGCAGGTTGTATTTCAGATCTTCTTCCTCCTTTTTTGGACCTTTTTCCTCTAGCTCTTCTCTAACACTCTTCCATTGTAGCTTCTCTTCCAAGCACCCTTGTGGGTGTTCTTGGGAGAGGTTAGTGTAGATTTTAGTTTTATAGTGAGATTTGAGTGGTTTTGAGTGAGGTTTCCATTCTAAACACCTTGGAGCTGCATCTTGGACCCTTTGTAAGACTTGGTAACTTCTATTCTAGCTTTTTAATGTCTTTTCTTTGGTTCATGCTTCATTATCTAGCTATGACTTGCAAGCATGCTTTATTTATGAAGTTTGATCTTGAAATGTATGTTGTTGGCTGAGTAGATGTGATTCTAGGGTGAAGGAATGATGTTTATGTTTTGGACTATGATTGTATGGACTTGCATGTTAGCTTAGGATGGATTTGTGTTCGAAACCCTAACTCGGTATAGAATCACACCCTGTTCTTCATGCTTCCACGGCCGTGGTTTTCATGATCCACCCATGGTTTTTTTTTGTTGTACTTATATTGATAATTCTGGATGTTAGGATGTAGATGTGTTGAAATCCTAGTGTTTGTTGAGTCTAATCTAGCTTAGGGTGACCTAATATTAGCAACCTTTTTAAGGAATGAGACTTACCCGGTAATTTCCTCTCTTAGATACATAAGATGATGAACTCTAGGTAGTAGTCAGCCAAAAAAGCTGTTATTGGATTGAGTGTGCTAGGATCGTTGCCTAAGACTTACCTTTTCCGAGACTTTCCCGGTAAGGAGGGGTTTGACCCTTAGGTAGTGGACGGTTTGTGTAGAATTCCCGTCCTTAGGTTCCTTGAGACTTACCCGGTAATAGGACCTTAGGTTCGAGACTAGTGCAACATGAGACTTACCCGGTAATTGCTTCCATTGGAGAAACACCCAACTCCGAACAACCACAACTTTCCTTTGATCTTTAAAAGCATGAGTCCATTGTCATAATAGGTCCGAATCCCTAGAATCCGCATTTCTTACCTCTTATCACCTTTGCATCAACACACATCCCAAGCCTAGCTTGGATGCATCACTATATACCACAAAATCCTCTGTACCCTCAGGCTGTGCCAAAATAGGAGCAGAAGTTAAACGCCTCTTCAACTCCTCAAAACTCTGGGCACACTACTCAGGCCATACAAATCTGGCAGTCTTCCTCAGTAGACTCGTTAGTGGATGGGCAATCACAGAAAATCCCTCCACAAAACGTCGGTAATAACCGGCTAGGCCAAGAAAGCTACGTACTTCCTTGACGTTCGTCGGTGTCATCCATGCTGCAACAGACTCGATCTTCACCGGGTCAACCATGATCCCATCGGCGGAGACGATATGACCTAGGTAAGCTACCTCTGACATCCAGAACTCGCACTTAGAGAGCTTGGCATACAACTCTCTATCCTGTAGAATTTGTAAAACCGTCCTCAGATGACCGGTATGCTTCTCTCGACTCCAAGAATACACAAGGATGTCATCAATGTAGACCGCCATAAACCAATCAAGGAAGTCGGTGAAAATACTATTGATCAACTCCATGAAAATCGTCGGGGCATTCGTAAGCCCAAATGGCATCACTAGAAACTCGTGGTGTCCATAACGGGTCCGAAATGCCGTCTTGTGCACATCCTGCTCCCTCATCCTCAACTGGTGATATCCTGAATGTAATTCGATCCAAGAGAACATTGTCGCTCCCTGAAGTTGATCAAGTAGATCATCAATACGAGGCAATGGATACTTGTTCTTGATGGTCACCTTGTTCAGCTCTTTGTAGTCAATGCACAGTCTCAACGATCCGTCATTCTTCCGCAGGAAGAGGACAGGTGCTCACCACGGGGATACACTAGGGCGGATGAAGCCCTTCTCAGCCAACTCCTCGAGTTGCTTCTTTAACTCCAACATTTCGACAAAAGCCATACAATATGGGGCCTTCGAGATCGGTCTTGTCCCAGGCTCCAAATCGATGCTGAAGTTCATACTCCTCTGAGGCGGTAAGCTAGACGGCTCCGGAAACACGTCTGTAAACTAAGAGACCGTTGGAATATCCTCCACTGTTGGACTCTCTCCATCCTTCATGGCATAACACGAGAAGGCATCACAACCTTGTGCTATCAGCCTCGCTGCTCGTACGACACTGATGACAGAACCCGTCTTCCCAAGGTCCCAACCTCGGAAGACCTCTATATGACCTACCTCGGTAGAGACTGTCACAGTTCTCCTACCTACATCTAAAACCGCACGGTGTCTACGCATTCAATCCATACCTAGAATGACTTCCTCATGCACCAATGGCATGACAAAAAAGTCTACAAGCAACACACGAGTCCCTAAATGAAGGGGACAACTACGTATCTCACGGGTACCTCTGACCCTACTACCCTCAGGTAACCCTATAATAAAGGGTTTCCCCTCTATAGTAGCTAAACGCAGACGCTCAACACATACATCAAAAATAAAGGAATACGTAGCACCCGTATCAAATAAAACTCTAACACGTAAACCATGAAGCAGAATGGTACCTGTAGCAGCCGGTACAAGTCGCTCCTCTCCACTCCTTAGCTCAAAAACTCTTCCCTGAGCTCCTCTAGTGTCAGTGATACCCCACCACGACCTCTACCTCTACTCGGCCCGGGAGTAGATCCCTGAGTATAAAGACGATCTGGGACTCTCTGTTGTCCCCATGTTTGTTGTTGAGGTGTCCTCTGCCCACCTCCTGTCACACTGGCAGGGAAAGAACCCTATTGTGATGCAACACCATCCTGCCTACAAAAAGCATCTCTATGACCTGGTCTACCACAAGTGAAGCAAGTCACTAGTGGTCTCGTACACTATGGTCGCAAATGTCTAGGATCACCACAATTGAAGCACTATCGTCCCTTCTCTATAGTCAATGCAGATGAGGGGTAACCATGACGTCTCTAGCTCCATCCAGTACCAGAAGCTCCACCAACGCCACTGGTCTGTCCAGTACGCTGCCTCTTCTCAGACCATCCCGTCTGAGAAGTCCTCCTCTGATTGGCCCTCTCACGCTCAAAAGTTGAGACCCGGTCTTGATAATCAGTCAAGGACTCATAATGGAATCCCGCAATATAGGAGTGCGGTAAGTATGACTCTACCCTCCTTCCTTCTCCCTTCCCTTTCTCCTTACGAAGGCTAGGTCAAGCCTCACTCTTGTATGCTCTTGCTTGTGTGTGTGGCTTGTTGAGAAGATCGAGCCAAGGAGTAGAAGATCGGTGGAATCAAGCACTGGACGTTGGAATCAAGTTGGAATAGTCGAAGAACACGAAGATCCTTTGAGAATCGCCCTCTGCAGTTCGCCCGCAATCACGCCTCCATCCAGTCACAGTCGCACCTACCCTTGTTTTGTGTCACCGCAGTCGCGGCTTCCCAACTCTTGTCACCGCGGTCGCGCCGTTCATCTCCCGCGGTCGCGTAACTCCTCTAGTAGATTCCCTTTTTCCTATCTTTTGATCCTTCCCTTATCATGTTAGTGCAGCATGATAGTATCATGTTAGGCTGGACCTAGGATAACTATGTGGAATGCAAAATAGTAGCTTTGAACCTTATGTGAGTATTTAAGGATTGATGTTTGTTCTTAAGCATGAAGTGTCGTTATATCTTGTGAGGTTGTTTATGGATTTGAGTGCATGGTTGTTCTTGTGAGAATCTGAGACGTGAGGTTGTATGATTGCTGAGATTGTAGCGAATAGGACGTGAGTATCCTAGCGTAGCTTTACAATCGTTGAGATCATCGAGACTAGGAACGAGTTGTCCAAGCATGTGAGTTGTATGACCTTGTAGAGGTCATTTGGACTAAAAGTTTAAGGACTTCTAGCATGAGAGATAAATGTTGACCGTGTCCCTTGTTTGACCATACTTAGAGTATCTTCCTACGGAAAACGGAGTGCGGTTTTTCAGGTTGAGCTTTTGAGACTGGTAAGTCCCCAGACTTACTTAGCTAGCTTTTGCGTATTAGTGTGACCATGATGGTTGTGTGTGTTTAATTATTATTATAACGATTAACCGGACTAGGACGACCCTTATATATACACACATATATTAATTTGGCCCAAGTGGTATGATAACCGGACGGTGATCACTTGTCCAGTTCAAAATGGGGAAACTAGGAGGTGCTCTGCGACCAGTCCAGGGTGCACTGCCTCTATTTGTGTTGGTAAAAGGGGACAAAAGCGAGTTTCGGGGATTCTCTTGTGACAACCTAAGTTGAATTAATAAAGTGGATAACGTAAATAAAGATAATAACCGGATTGTGCGCAAGCATGTTGATGTTTTTATAGAATCTGTGTGTGCATGTGCCTTTATCGTTATTCTAATATTCGGAATGTTAGCTAACGGTTGTATACCGATGTTGTAGATCCACTGCAGGTTAGAGATGCCGCCGAATGACTCGGAGGAGTGGGCAACTGGGGTTCCCGTATATTATAGGACGGGGATTGAGTTTTATTTTATGTATTGTTGTCACATGTACTTTAGTATTATGGATGTATGTGGTTTTGAGAACTCGGTTGGAGTTTCCATTTTGGTTGTATTTCGGTTTATGTTATTGCATTAAAAACCTATTTCGCTTTGCCTTTGTGCGTTGTTGAAAGATCTGGTGAATTTGTTGTCAGGCTAAGGGTCGGGACCCATTGTGAGATTCTTGCCCGCAGCGCCCAGAGTCTTGCGGATTTGCTGTGTTACAATATTGACTGATTTATTATATAATATGAGGGGATGAAATGTTATTCTCGACGTTTAAAGAAAAAATGGAATTAAAGTTGGTTATGGTCTCAAATTTGAATGATATGAATATACCAATTAAACTAAATAATAATGTGACGTGTCTTAACGAATAGACGATATATGTGAGTTTGATGAGGTGATGACACGAAACTGTGTCAAATGACTTAAATATAAATTCATTTTAGAATACAGATAGAATTTATAGAAAATGATGTTTTAATGTAATTTGTTATACAAAAAATAGTTTTTCTTCTTCTAAAATATATGTATGTTACTTTTTTAAGTTAACTTTCTACAGTCCAGTCTGATTGCGACTTGCAAGCGCTCATGTTGGGGAGAAGATAAAACCCTAACGCCTCTCTCTCTCCTCCTTCAGATTTTGAATTGCCCGCTCGCTCTCATCTCTTCCCGACTTCACAGCATCTCTCCATTTCCTGTTCTTCCACCAGTCTCTTTCTCCGCTTCTCGGATTAGGAAACGATGATGTACGGAGGGGACCCTCAGCAGCCGCAACAGCGGCAAATGCCGCAAGGCCAGCAACCTCCGCCACATCTTCAGCCTCCTCTGCCTCCCGGGCTGCCGCCTCCTTACGCTCAGTTTCAACAGCAACACCAGCAACACCAGCAACCGCCGCCTGGGATGATGGAGTACCAGAGGGGCCCACTTCCTCCGATGCACATGAATCGTCAACCCCCCTCCACTCATTCTACTGCAAATCTCCCTCACCACCCTCCTCCATACGAAGGTGTATACTTGCTCTTTTCTTTCAATCGCTTCTTTCTTTGGCCGTATGTTTTCTTTCGGATGCTTGAACTTGGGAACTGTATGTAGGACTGCTATCTGGAAATTCTGATCTTATCGTGCCCCTACGAATCAGCTATGAATAGGGATATTTGTAGTGATCTTTAGAAAATATTGTAGGAACACAACAACATGTACTAGTTTGTGGTAACAATTTATGATTTAGACGACATCTGAACTTTGTTTGAAGTAATGGTGTAAATCACTGAATTGTTGCCTTGGTCAGATGATTAGTATAATTGGTAGAAGACGGCCTAGCTCATAAATCCTTGCTGGAACCCCCATTCCCCACATATGGAATTCGAATACCCATGTCTTATCTGATTTGAATTTCCAATGGATGTATGATTTGTATATACAGTTGAAATATTCGTGGGAAAATATATGTGAATGTTTACCGTTTTGTCCCAATATGTATCACTTTGTATACCATCTTGCATAAAGATAATACACGTATTTGAGCTTTCATCAAACTGAGTAGGATTCAACTGTTGTGTATTCAGTGACATATTTGTAAGCACTCTACCAATACTTCTCCTTTGAATTGCGTTGAGATGCCAAAGAGCTTGTACTCGTAATAGTGTTGATATTCTTTTATAATGAACTTTATGCCTTACTATATGAATTTTCATGGGGGTAAATTATGCATATGATTAGAACATTCACATATATAAAATGCCTAAAGGTTCATAAGGCAAATGCCCACTTACAAGGTATATTTTCTGGATAAGGACCTTATGATCTTCAGGCCTTGAAATAGTGTTACCCTGCTCGTAGGTTACCATGTGACATTAGCAGCCAATCTCATAGCCTAACAGAATTGGTTCTAGACCCTTCTACCCTTTTATAGATTTCCTACAATCTCTTCTAGTTTAGAGTCATAGCAATTTCACATTGTATTTTTGTTGAAATTAGTCATGTTACCTGAATGTGAAGTCTTATAATTTTTTCTAAAATGTTTCACATAGTTGTTTTCATCCACACAATTTATCTCAAACATTGACCCTTTCGCTTATCCAACAAACATTTTCTATTTACCATGGTTAAAAGCTTTGGTGTTTGTGCTCCAGAACAACCCATTGGCATAGTGATTCATCTACAATAACTTTTTCTGATGTTAAACACTGTAATTGTCCTTGTTTTGGTTCTAAATGATGATTGGGCTATTACTCTTTTGCTATTGTTTGACTGGCTAATGATACGGTTAATAACATGAAAGAGCTGACTTTTTGGTTTTCTAAAAATAGTTAGTTTACAGCATATAACTATGATACACAGTTCTCCTAAGAATTTTTGAAGTGTAAGCTGGAGCAATGAATAAAAAAGACGAAGCTAAGTTTGGTCTGGGCTAATGATGATGCACTTTTTTTCCTTGTGAAGGTTTACTTCATATTGGATGATCAAGCTAAATCGAATTTTGTGTTTATGTTGAATCAGTTCCTGTAACTTCTGTGATTTTTATCTCAGTCATCTATTAGTTCAGACTGTTCACTTTACCTGCATCCCACAGAAACTGACAATGTCCATTTGTTGAGTCTAATGACCTTCTAAAATGTCTGTTTACAACACATTTAAAGTTGAAAGTAAATTTTTTTTGAAGAAATTAATTCATTTTGCAATTTATAAGTAGAGAGTAGAGACTAATAATGATGGTGCATAACTTCAAATGCTACGCTCTGTAATTCCGAGTTTCACATATTGTAATTTACAAGCTGATTCTATTCATCTTCTGGATGCTAATGATTGGTGTGAACATATGTTGAGTCGAGAACAAAAATGTTTGCTATCTTTTAAATAACTTTTTTGGTCGGTCAGGCAAGGTTTTTACTTTGAACTCTCTTGTTAGCTCATGCTGATAGTTATGCCGCCAAAAGAATGCGAAAGCTTACCCAGAGAAGAGCTGTTGATTATACAAGCACTATTGTTCGATATATTCAGGTATATAATCAGACTTACATTTTTATGCTTTTACAGCTGCTTCCTGTTTCTAGGTAGACTTGTCTAGATGCTCATCCACAATGATTATTAACAAAGAACATATATCGTAGCTGAAGGTGTTTTATCAGCCGGAAACTAAAACTTAGCTTGGAAGCAGGAGGAAATAACCAATAGCTGTCTGTTGTTCACTGACTCTTCTTAAGATGAGTTTTTTGGGGTTTGGAATATGGAAAATTTAAATTCTTCTGGATCTATAAAGGGCAACCTCCACTTCTAGAGCAGCAGGGCCATTAAGTACATGTGAAGTAATATAAGCACATATGTTTAAAAGTGCTTCTGAAAACCTTGCTTGAGATGGACTTTTTTTGGTTAATTAACACCAACTGAGGTGCAGATGCAGATATGCATAAAGCGACACATTACCTTTTTTTAATTTTTTTTTAATCTTTTTAATATTTTTTTTAATCATTCTGATGTTTGTGTGCTAATGCAATAAGCGGCAATTAAAAACAATGGAGATGCATTGAAGAAATGTAAAACCAAGGCTCTTTACATTCAGACACATTAATGAAACATAAAACATGATACCGAAAATATTAGTGAGGGGCCTATTGTCGAGATCCACATCATGCCTTATGAACACAGATGCAATATACTAATGTTCGGAATGTGTTGTTTTGGCAATATATCATGTTTAGTAACAACATACTTCCAATTCTCACCAAAAAGAAAACAAGGTGAGGCTGTTTTCAGGGTTGACCAGCTTAAGTTTGCAATGTATCTTTACATAAATATTCTAGTCCAGAGTGCTGTGATATCTAGTAAAGACCTACCAGCTTGACTTTGGACTCCGTCCCCATGGAATTAACTTGAAAGCTGTTGTTTGTTGGTTCTCTGGTAAGGGTGACCATTGGTGAAGTCTGCAGCACAGCTTGTGTGCTCTGAGATTGAATACGTAAGAGGGTAACAAGTTGTCAATCAGTATACTTGGTAAAACACCTGCAATCACCATTTCTAATTTGAAGTGTTTATATTCCAGACGGGGTATATTATATTACCAAACTCTGGCCAACGTCATCTTAAGGGAATTTAGGTGTTCAGGGAAATTAA
Source organism: Fagopyrum homotropicum (assembly GCA_033239125.1). NCBI lineage: Eukaryota > Viridiplantae > Streptophyta > Magnoliopsida > Caryophyllales > Polygonaceae > Fagopyrum > Fagopyrum homotropicum. Next base: position 63,479,644 of record BSWB01000003.1, on the reverse strand, counting down.
TTGTTTCTGTAAGGAGATTGTCAGATTGGCATTTGTTTTGTTTGTAATGTCCCTATACATCTTGTTTGTAGAATGATATAGGAATATACTCTGTTGGTTAGGCTGCTGCAGAGAGAGTATTATTTATTGTCATTTATTTTACTTTCAGTGAGAAAAGAATATGTGCATACTCCACAGGCCAATCGTTGTATTAATTTGTTTCTTTGTAATTCATTCATCTTGAAAGGCAAAGAGTGATTATGAAATTGCCGTTTCTCTTCATTTGACTGGACTGGCTTTTGCAGGCACGCATGTGGCAAAGGGATTCAAGGGACCGAACGTCATTACAACCTATCCCAGCTGCAGTTATAGATGTATGTTTCTCGTACATAATATTTTCTTTGTTATTTTAAAAATTATGTCCTGATTTGTAAGGTCAGGCACACACGTACACACTAGTACATTACTAATTTACGAAATGCATTTCAAGTGTAATACTTGAGCTATACATGGTTAATTTAGTAATGATTTAGTTTAGATGAAGATTAAAAGTTAATTATTTTTTTTATTGTGATACCAGTAAAAGTTAATAGTAATAGATACAAGATATGGGAGTTTAGAGGAGTAAACTATTAAAAATAAAAATATGAAGGGGACATGGGGGGATATATCAAATTTCTGATATGGTTCCAACTCTTGGGGTTTCAGAGTTAAAATAACAAAAGTATTTTATTGCTGCTTGTTTATGCAGTTATTGCCAGCAGCTGCTTATTCGGACAATCCATCCACAAGCTTTGCAGCAAAGTTTGTTCATACATCTATAAACAAAGTCCGGTGTTCAATTTATCGTGTTCTAGTGAGTATGCATACTTTTGTGATCTCTTCTCTAGTGGATTATACTCTTGCATTTTTAACTGATTTTTTCATGAATCCTGTTTCCTGATTTTTCTTAAGTGAAACTTATTCCATTTCATATTCATTTTTTCATGTTACCTTCTAGATTTTTGTTTTTCATTTATTTAGTTTATATGGATATGGAAGAGCTTCAACTAGCATGTGTTCTTTGCATCACCTTCTGAGTTTTATATCACTTTCTTTTCTTCTTTTATTGACCAATTTCTCCATATCAAAGTGGACCCCAAATGGAAGGCGTCTTATAACAGGTTCGCAAAGTGGTGAATTTACGCTATGGAACGGGCAATCATTCAACTTTGAGATGATTATTCAGGTAAACAGCTTCATATGAATTTTCTCCACATGAAAATATCTTGAGCCCTTGCCTGAATATTTTGCTGTTGCTATATCCTAATTGGCAGGCTCATGATAATGCAATCACTTCTATGGTATGGAGTCATAATGGAAATTGGATGGTCTCTGGTGATAATGGAGGTTCAATAAAGTATGTCTTGCATGGTTACTTTCTTCCAGGAGGAAAGGAGTTTTGCATGTGAACTGCAATTTTAATCTGATATGGTTACATTGTATAACTATTTGATTTTAGGTACTGGCAAACAAATATGAACAATGTCAAAGTCAACAAATCTGCTCATAAAGAATCAATTCGTGATTTGAGGTACACATGGGCTACTCCTTTCAGAGAAAAAACTTTATTCATTTGATGTTGACTTTTCTATGTAAAATGTTTTTATTTGTCGCTCACTTGCGGTATTAACAGCTTCTGTAGGACAGATCTGAAGTTCTGCTCCTGCTCGGATGACACAACTGTAAAGGTTTGGGATTTTGCGAAGTGCCAAGAAGAAGTTTCGTTATCCGGTAATGTGTCATGTGCTGTTATTTAGCTAATTTTGTTCATGGTGATCTTCCTTTTCTCCTTGGAGTGAGGGATGGAAAGGGAGAGGAGGGGGTGTGAGACTGGGAGGAGAGCTATACAGGTTTATCTATTTAAATTTGTTAATTGAATGTATCAACCGAGAGCCATTGTGTGGAGACTACTCTGATTGTCTGTTCTTTTGACTGCTTGGGTACATAGTGCAATGTCAGGACTTGTCAAATCAATGTTATACCCGATTAGTGTAGCTAATGATAAATCCCACAGTGAAAATGTCAATTGGTTGAGATAATTTATAGGGTTAGAGTTCTACCCTATGTTCGGAAACAGACATGGCGACAAATGGGGAAGCAACAATCCTAAAAGTCATAGGAAACGGGACACGACGAGGAAGTATAAATAATGTATCATTTTAATGCTCATGCGAAGAGGAATTCATATATATAATAAGAAGAGACACCTGTATGTTAAAACCAATGACATATGAATGTGCCATTAGTCGTAGAACTCTTTAGAAATAAGCAACTTGGTTGCGGTAAGTGATATCAAGGTTGTTTTAAAATTTAGATTTTATTCTGTTAATGAAAATAGGGAAGCATTAAATTGAGAAAAATAAAATCTTGATATAATTAAATTAGGATGACCTTTTTCTGAAGAATTTATGTGAAGTTAGTTTCACTTGGGGTGTCATCAAAATTTTTAGTAAGTTACGGACTTTTGGTGAAGTTTGGTAAATAAAGTACAATTTAAAAATCATGTATTATTTTCTGTCCTCCCATTTTCCCAGTCGCTTCCATTTTTGTATTCCAAAAAAAAAAAGAACGTGGCGGCCATGAATGTCTTGTTCCTGTCTTTCGTGTCCCTCCCGGAGCCCATGTTGAGCCACCTCCTGATGTGACCACGGTTTGGCTGTGTCCGCTCTGTTTCCGATGTTGGAAAAGTGTCCTGATTGTTTCCTCCCTAGTTTGACTGTTTTCGAGAAGTTTCTGGATGCTTCTGGGGTTTCCAAGTTTCCAACACGTGAAATGGCACAGTCTAGAGGTTCCCGTGCTTTATAGGTTCTACACTATGCTAACTAGGACTCTCCCTTTTTGGGTTCTATTGTGGTAGGACTATAGTATTCAGAGGTTGTATTGCAATCCTGCAAATCGTGTCAAAGCCAACTCTGGCTCAATAGGGTGGTAGACCTATATGATGGCCTTTAGTTTGATGAGATTGCAAGTTGTTTAAATGGGGGACACTGTAATACCCAAGAGGATGGGTTTTGTATTGATGTCGGAAATTTGAATGAGAAGAGATATATTGTAATACCTAAAAAGATAGCTTTTGTATTCTTGTCGGAAATTTGAAAGAATAGAGATAAGCCAATAAGGGGTTGGAATGCAAAATTTAGCACCCGTTTTTTTACTTCAACTTGCAGCCAAGAATCCACAACATCCTGTTTGTCTGTAGGATATTATCATGACCTTTTTTTTTTCTCTCAAAGAACCTCTCTCATTTTGGCTTTGATGCCATCTGATCACAGTAAATGTCTAAATCTCGCGGTGTTTGTGTTTCTTATATAACATCCTGCCTTGATATTTTATCAGCTTATTGTATATCACATGAATAGACAAACCTTTGATGGCACGATTTAGCATATCCCTTTGTGTTTCCATTCTGTTAGTACTGTGCTTCAAGTCTGTTAACAGCATTTGACGTGTGGTTTGAACTCAGGCAGGCCATGGCTGGGATGTGAAGTGTGTTGACTGGCACCCTTCAAAGTCGTTGCTTGTATCAGGTTAGTAGCTCAAAAAAAAAGTTTTTTCACAGTATTGTCCTTTATATACTTCTTAAAATTTATGGGGTCATTTGGTCAGGTGGAAAGGATAACCTTGTTAAACTTTGGGATGCCAAGTCTGGGAAGGAGCTATGTTCCTTGTAGGTGCCAGATGCCTTTTTACCTTGATAATAATATACTATGTACATACCTTGTACAAGTTCTCCGTGTCCTGACTGTAATATTTGCCTGCTCCGTAGTCATGGACACAAAAACACCGTCCTTAGCACAAAATGGAATGACAACGGAAACTGGGTGCTTACCGCTTCTAAAGATCAAATAATTAAGGTGGGTTGTTTGTTCTCTCTGAATTACTGTATATTGAGTAAATTTTGTTCTTTTCTCATTTCTCTATTACTCACCAATTCGCATGTATTTGTTTCTGCTTCTAAACTAGTTTCATCTTGCAGCTTTATGATATAAGGGCTATGAAGGAGCTGGAGTCGTTTCGTGGCCATACTAAAGATGTTACAGGTATGCAGGCTCCATGTCTTTTATGTACTTGCTTGTAGAATATCCATCATGCTTCTTCATCATCCTTTTTTTTTAATCAACTATCATTTGTTTTCCTTTTCAGATTGGAGTAAAATTCCATTTATCATTTTGGATCATGAATATTTCTCATTTTATTTTATTTATTGCATGATAGGTTGCATTTGAATGCTAAATCAGTTTTGCATTCATGAACCATAGGATGATGAAAACTTATTCGTATTAAATTTTGAGTAAACTACACAAAACCACCTTTTATTATCACTTTTTCACTTAACCACCTCTAATAATTTTCTTCTCATTCATTATTTCTGTTAACAGTTAACAACCTCATCTTTTTTCTGCCCAATTTCCGTCCAAATTTGACTGGGCCCACCAAAAAGTAGTTAATTTTGTATATATATACTTTTTCCATAAAAAAAATAAAATCCTCAAACCATCTTCTTCCCAACAATTAGCATAGTTGTATGATTGTATTTCTGCAGAAGTCTATCAGCAACAACACGATTATCACATTCATAAGCCCATAACCCTGTGACTGATGAGTTTAACTCGTTCCTGATGTTTTTAATTAAGATAACCTATGTGTGTGTATGTATGTATATATATATATATATATTGTAATATAGAACATCAATTTAGCTTCCAATGGGCAAACTCAAAGAAAAAGTGAAGTTTACAGGAAAAACAAAATCAGAGCACCAAGCACTAGAATACATTTGACAAATCCATGGTTTTCAAAATACCCAAAAGCAATTCTCTCATACTGATAAGCAATCATAATAACTCGTAGAGTTCCAGAACTCCCAGTGCACCATATTCAAGTAATTTGTTTCGAACTATTTTTCTATTCTCTCATGTCGTTAGTAGTTTCCCATTCTGTCGTTTAACACAAGTTCTAATAAAAGATCATCTTTCGAACAAGTCTCATTCCCCAAAGAAAAACCAGGTGACAAATTGATAGTTATTTGCATATGCAATCCAGCGAACAAACACACACTGTTGTTGAAAATTACAATATCTAGCCCTTCTCTTTAGTACCAAGCGTATTATTCTCTTTTGATTATGTGTTACAAGGGACAGTTTAGAGCTCGTTATCAATCTGTTAAGAAGCTAAGGTTGTGATTGATAGGGCCACTATGAGAACAAAGGGTTATGGATTTGTTAAATTTGTCGATGAAGGTGAAAAGGTGTGTGTTATGCAAGAGCCGACTGGAGTTCTTTGTTCAACAAGTCCTATATATGCGTATTGGTACTGCCAATAACAAAAAACCAGCATTTCTTCGCCCAATTCCAACATTTCTTCAATCTCGCAAACCCTAATTCAATTCTAGCAATTCCAGTAGTTCTTCGCCCAAATAATCTTTTTGAGCAGTTCACGATTCTTCTACAATTAGGCTAGGTTTTCACGTATATTTGAAAAAAGAAAAAAAAAAAAAAAAAATCCTTTTTCGGATAGTTTTGTATTTCATATAAGGAGAAACTATTTTTTCAAAATTAACAATTTTCTTGGTAGGTCTCACCAAATTTTTTCAAAATTAATTGTTAACGGAGTATAAATACGAGTTGGTTAAGTGATCAAAAGGATAAATAAGGAGTGGTTTTGAAATAATGGATGGTTTTGTTATTGAGTAAATTACATAAAACCTCCTCTTATATGCCTCATTTTTCATATAACCACCTCTTATTTTTTATTTTTCATTTAACCACCATTTCTCACACTTTCATTAACAAACTACCACCCTGATGAAACTCCGTTAAAACCCCCGTTAAATTTGTGGGCCCATCCAACACAACATTAATTTATTTCTCTAATTCAAACTTAATCTAATACCAGTACACATCATTAGAATTATCTCAAATAGTAAATACAATGTGATATCAAATGGACACGTCAAAAGCTTCCTCCATATTCTTCATACTGAAACTTCATATTCAATATATATCAATTACTGTAATTTGCTCTAATTCAATCTAAACACATGAAATTAATTATGAGCACAATTTCAATGATCTCTCTGCTTTAGAAATTAGATACTCTAGAGGGTGAGTTCGTAACTAGGATCTTTGGTCTACTTGATCATTCCTTCGAATTTTCCATCTCCACCGTAAGTTTCGTCGTAGAGACCAGATCCCAGTTCGCAATTAAAGGTCGGAAACCCTAATTTGGCAAGACAAGATCATTCTTGCGAAGGTGAGGAAGAAGAATGAGCAAAAGAAGAGTCACAGGAAGATCGTACTACCGTCGACCAAGTCACCATCACAACAAGTGCTGAAGCGAAGGACGAGGTCCAGGAGAGAGTTCGACGAGGAACTCATCAAGAGGTTTGACGAAAGAGAAAGTCAGTTTCTGCTATGCTCAGAGGTTTTTTAGTTATATGTGTTTATGCACTCTTGGTGCTGTGTTGGACACTTCCGGTCTTCCACTGTTATTGCTCAAATTGGTGGAAGTGGTTTTGAAATTGGGGGAAATTGGATTCTACAGTTTGAAATTAAAGAAGTTTTGTGATTAACTTTAACAAATATCTTTGAATTATAATTCTTTTATTATACTGTACTTTTTAGTAGTGGTCCCAGGCTTTTTAACAGAGTAGTAACAGAAAGGTTAAAAGGTGGCAATTTGATAGTTAACAAAAATAATAGGTGGTTAATTGAAAAATAAAAAATAAGAGGTGGTTAAGTGAAAATTGAGGAATATAAGAGGTGGTTATGTGTAATTTACTCTTTGTTATTTGCTCTAAAATATTTTAAGAGCATATGTTGTGTGAGGGACTAGAATGCTTTTTGGTTTACATAACAATATGTGTGTCTCCATTTTATTTGCTTTCATGTTTTTAAGTGGGATTGCTGCAGATGTCTGTTGGAAATAAAGATTCTTGTACAGAACTGTTGGGAATAAAGATTATTATTAGTTTATTTATTATATTATTTTTATGACTAACTATATATCTTTCATCAACTAAAATTTAGCTATTTTTACCATTTAAGTCAAGATGAAATAAAATGTTGCTAATCTAAAAAGACAATATCTAACTAATTGATATTTTTACCTTCTAAATATATTTTAGTTTTGATAAAAAAAGTTCTCATGGATTCCTTTTCCAATATAATTGATTGGGGAAATTTTCTTTCAAATTTAATATTTAAATTACCAAAAATTACAGTACATTATATTTATAATAAACCAAATAAAAATGTACATTTTAATTATAACAGTTAGAAAATATAATTATGAAAATGTATTTTTCATGAATTTAAAAAAAAATGTCCGTGCAAAGCACGAATTACACCGGCATATATTTCCCTATTGTTGGGCAATTATGTCCTTCAGTTTTATTCCCGTCCTACGTTATTAATTGCTAATTTCTTGCAGCATTGGCATGGCACCCCTTCCATGAAGATTACTTTGTGAGCGGGAGTTTCGATGGATCCATTTTCCACTGGATAGTCGGGTAACTTAGTTTTTTATTCACGTCTTCAGGTGTATGATTTCTTTTGTTAAGGATATCCTGTTCACCCAGTCCCTCTTTTGTTCCTTAACTCTTTTACCAAGTGATTAACTTATTATCATCTTTATTGTTTATGTAAAAGACAAACTTTAAGAATCTCTGAAAACTCTCCACAAAAAGAAGTTGTTCTCCCATGGCTAGCTTGAAACACAAGAATCTAATGGAGATTTCGACGACTTCTTCACAATAGTGCACATTTTTTTTTCCGTTGGAAGTAATTTGAACATTTATATAGCACTATACTATCCTTTCTATTGGTCTTTTTGACCAAAGTATGTTGGGTCACCTGGATACTTTCTTTCTTTCTTTCATGTCCTAGAGTCTTAATAATATCAATTCTTGCTACTAGGTTCCCTTTTATCATCTCACTGACTTTTGGAAGCATATTTTGTTAATCAGGCATGAGACTCCCCAGATTGAAATGCCAAATGCCCACGATAACGCTGTTTGGGATCTGTCATGGCATCCTGTTGGGTATCTTCTCTGCAGGTATTACAGAATTTGTCTTTTTATAATTTATGTATATTGCATCTGTTAAAATTTCATGCATTACCATCTCGTTTTCAACATGATATGTTGTGTTATTCTTGATGCTGCATAATTCATGAACTTGCATAATTTCTACATATGATGCTCCCACATCCTGTTGAAGTAAGATAGGATGTAAGGGAGCTCTGGATCTTGGTTAATCCATTTCTCTAAAGTAATTGTCTTCTCCACAAAAAACTCCAGTTATGGACCAATCCCAGATATCTACGTCGTTAATTGTTGCATTACCGTCTCTGTGCAGCCTGTATGTCTGTCAATCTTTGTATATTTTTTGATTGCTATGCTGTATTAAACATTTTCTGTGCTGGTTGGTTCTTTGTGTAAATGCAGTAATCCCTGAAGTAAACATATGTTTATTATATCATTTGAGGTCATCATGTGAATGCCTATCCTTGGCACATGAGAAAGATAAATTTGTGATGCATATCTTTATTAGACAATGGGGATAATATTTTGTTTGCTTCCTGCTTACTGTAAGCATTATATATGAATCTATTGGAAGTTGTTTGTATAATGCAAATCACATTGTGGTCTCACTTCTTTGGTATTTTTTTATGCAGTGGTAGCAATGATCATACAACAAAATTTTGGTGCAGAAATAGGCCTGGAGATCCTAATCGAGACAAATTAAATGCAGGATATGGTCAAGGTAGATGCTGGTTTCGTTCTTTCTTTCTTTTCATAATGTTCTGTGGAGGGATGTGCAATCGGATCGATCTGATATGGGAGCCCGGTTATCCGATCCACTAATTTTATTTCGAGTCCGATCCGGGAGTACCCGGATATCACTCACTGTTTTGCCGGATCTGATCAGATATTCAATCCGGATATTCATTCATCCAAGTCCTTATATTAGCATTATTTATAAGGTATTTTACTGGATAGATTCGATATGCGACAAATATGCAGCTGATCCCGAGTAATTATTACCCGAACCAGTCATGTCCGACATTTTTAAACCCCCGATCCGTATTCATCTGCTGTTCCGAAAAGCCTCCCGGATCAGATTCGGATCATCAATTAATAGACAATTTTTAGATTCGGATTTTTCTGGATCGGATCTTCGGGTTAGCAGATCAGATATTTTGGGGACGTGCAAGTAATCACAAGGAAAAGTCCACATGACCACACCCCCTACCTGAAAATGCCAAAGTACCTTTTCATGTCGCTGGAAAAAGTGGCAGTTACTGGTCATTTTACTTCTCATTTATGGAGTTGTATTTAGTATTATGGATACTTATCAGTCTGTATGATTAATACAATGATGTAAACCTGCAAAGACAATGGTTACGTGGAAACCATGAAATATGACCAGTAAGATGCTTAGCCCAACTTTAAATAAGATTTGGGAAAAAGTTGTGCAGGATAAAGCATATGGACTGCTAATGGTGGGAGAAATTGGCAGTGATCAATCTATAGTAATTGCGAGTCAGCTGCAGGGTAAGCAATTAGAGGCAACAAAGAAATGGTTTCAGTAATCTTGGCGAGTATCATTTCTGCTGAAAAGAAACTATATAAAGGGCAGCCTAGAAAGATCATAGTTCTATTAAATGAGTGATCCTTACCATGACATGTACAGATGCTGCTGTTATTCGATTTGACGTGTTACATGGGATGAGTATCATATCAATCGTTATCTTACATAGGCAGTCCATGTAAATGGCGTCTTGGTGAACTTTGGTCTTTCAAAAGTGATTGATGAGTACTGTCACCATTTGGTACTTATCTATTGGAAAGACATAGCCTGATTCCTTGTCTCACCAACAAATAATGCTGTATAGAAGTTTTTTTTCTTCTTCTTTTTCTGACTTGCCACATCTTGCAGGTTACGGTGAACAAAATCCTGCTTTTGCTAATCGTGTAGCCATGAACTTCCCGATGTCTGATGGTCCAACAACTCCAGGTTCCTTTCCACCTGGATTGGCTCGAAATGAAGGAACCATTCCTGGAGTTGGAGCTGCAATGCCATTGTCTTTTTCATCTCATGATACTTCCTCTCAGGGGGAGCAGAAGCAGGGATCTATGCCATTGGGTGCTCCACCATTGCCACCAGGTCCACATCCATCTCTACTCGCAGCTGGTCAAAATCAAGTTTACCAACACAATTCTCAGCAAATTCCCCAACAGTCTGTTCCACAACAAATGTCTTCTTTCCCGCACCCACCCCCTAATATGCAGCAGGTACAACCACCCCCCCACATGAATGTTCTACAAAATCCTCATTTGCCCCGTCCCCCACCGCAGATGCCTCCTCTTGGTATGCCATCCATGGGAGGACAGCCGTTGCAGCCTCTTCCACCGATGCCTGGGACAATGGTATATTACTTGAAAATCTCATAATGCTTATCTTGCATAGGGAAGCTGCCTTTTTTTTTGATGCATAATTTATAACTAGATATCTGTGCATTCTCCGCCCTTAATTTGAAATTTAGGAAGAGAAAGGTGCAAAAGTGCATAACCTTAGAAATATGACAAGTGAAGTGCATACCTAAATAAAGCTTGCAAATTTTTTGGAAAGTGCACAATATGTGGAAAAATGTGCACTATTTTGAAATGTGCACTTTAAATGTATGCACATGTAGCTATATTTCGTTCACTGTCTCGTGCTCACTTTTCATTATAAGAGAGCTTCTCACCTGAATCCTTTTCATGGAGGAATCGGTAGGTACTGATTTCTTAAATTGCAAAACAATCAAATTTCAAATAGAATAGTTAAGGGACACAGTTTGATTTGAACTAGTCTCTGATTCAATAATATCTTACCTTAATTACTTACGGTCAACTTCTACTATTGAATATATTTCAGACATGATAAGTAAGTTTTAAACTGAAATTAGTTCTATCATGATAATGTGAATAAATCAAAATCCAAGACTTAGACTCCAAGGAGAGGTGAACTTCACACAGTTGATTAGGTAGGCTCCTAGCAACGCCAACGAATGTATTGTCTTGCTTAAGAATGATTATGGAGGAAAAAGAAGGTTGATGATATGGTAATCTACAGGAGAAAGCATGGATCCTAGGCCCCACGGGGTTATGAGGAAAGAGTAGGGTATATCAGTATACGGTGTATTGGGTGTATGCATTCTTGGCAACGGGATGTGGTTTATTAGGGCAAACTGTAAGCATATGGAAATACCCCGAAATCCAGGCAGTTGATTGGGTACGCTCCAAGCAAAGCCAACGACTTATTGTCTTGTTTAAGAATGATTATGAAGGAAAAAGAAGGTTGATGATATGGTAATCAACAGGAGAAAGCATGGATTCTTGGGCCACAGGTTAATGAGGACAGTAGGTAGATGATGCATCGGGGTTGTGTATCCTTGGCAATAGGAGGCGATTTATTAGGGCAATTTGGCATGAAATTGTACTCAATTAGGCTGATTTTTGTTCTTTCAGTAGACCCATGAATATCTTAATGGACCTTGTGAACCTGAATATATCAAGATTGCATAAGAATATATCAGTTGCTACAGACAGGGGTGGACTTTCATCATTTTCTCTTCACCCTGAAAACTTCTGTTTAAGGTTCTTTTCAGCTTATTTTGTTTTTACAAATTTTCATAATTTTTCTTGAAATGATATCTTTAATTTCACTGTTTACTTGGAAACATATTGTATTATGTTCTCCGTTTCTTCCCTTGAGTTGGAGTGCCGGACAATCACAACAGTTACAATGTCATCCACTTTTCTCCCCATTGAAACGCTTCATTTTGTTTTTCGAAAATAAAAAAATCCGGGTGTGCTCCAAAAAGATGCTGTGTCTCCTTGGAAACTGTTATCACTTTTAAGCTCTCTTTTGGAGCCTCTTTCCAGGCCTAAGGTCTCAAAATTTTCAACCTTTCTATCAAAAAAATTCCAATAGAGCTAATGTCTGCCTCTATAGCTTTTGGGTGTCTTTAAGCTGTTCTTGTATTTTCAGCGTGTCCATGCTTTGGATATACTTCTGATTTCATTTCTTCTTGAGATTTTCAAAAAAGCATTTAATCAGCTGTATCTGTTGCAATAAATGACCAAATTGCTGCCAATACTAAACATTGAATACTAGGAGAATATGCATGTATTAGGCAACTTGAAATTCATTCAACCTTGCCTAATTTGTCTTGCAATTATGTTTTGTTTTTGTGCAAGACTTTTTTGCTTTTTTCATGGTTGTATGCACTCTTGTACAACCTTGTGTTTGGAAATTCATTTTCCCTTCTCATGTCCCTTTTGCTAAGGTTTAAACATGATTTTGTGAATTTCCCCCATCTCAATTATCATCTGTTCTGTTTCTTTTTTTTTTGTTTAATCTTATATTATAGCTAGCATACAGAATCATCTTATACATTATTTAAAATGGCAGGGTGTACCAAATCAAATGGGTCCTCCTGGGCCACAGGGCCACTTCATGGGCACCAGTGGGATGCCTGCACCTGGTGGAGGTTTTCCTAATGGGATGTCAAACATGCAGTCCAATACAAGTGGAGGAGCCATGTATCCACCTCATGGAGGGTTTAACCGTCCTCAGGCTGGACAAATGCCAATGATGCCAAGTCTTAACCCGTACCAGGTAAAGTTGATGTTGCTGTATTTATCCTTTTTATTACCTTTTTGTATACTTACGAGTCGGTTCTATTACAGATCCTTATTATCACTGTCTGCTTTTTAAAATCGAGAAGACCTGTATTTTTTTGTAAAAATGTTGTTGGCATTTCTTGCTCTTTTCCTGGAACCTAAATCATGAATATGTTGCTATAGCTTTTCCATGGAGAACCATTTTAGGGTTGATTGATGAAGTAGATTGTTCAGACATTGAAGTTGTCCTTTGAATAACCTCTAGGTTTAGATGTGAAACAAGTGGTATTTTAATCAGATATGACGAGTCTACACTTGGCTAAGATTTGGTCTCTTTTCTAACCTGTTTGTGGCAGCCTGGAAATCCAAATGGAATGCCTCAACCGCCTCTACCATCAGGTCCAAGACCCCAACAATCACAGCAATAGAAGTGTCATCCTCTGCCAGGGGGCTTTCTTAAGTGATCCTAGATTCGATTTTTAGGTGATGAAATTTCAAGGTATCTGGTTGTCTAAGGCCTTCCTTGTTAATGCATAGTTGAGTTTGAATCTTGTTAGTGGTTGAACGGATTGCTCAAGTGGATCAATTTTGGCTTTTGAATGTCCGTGTACATGTTCATGCAAGCATTCCTTTGTTAAGTAGAATGTTATGGATCCCTTTTTCTTCTAAAGCAAGCATTTGTGGTTTCTTGTTGCTTATGCTCACCCCTAATTACAGCGGGATAAGCTGAACACTTATAAATGAAGATTACAAGCAAATATGCTCGATCTTGAATGAGCCGTCATTTGTTTTAATGTTGTGCTGTGGAGTTTGCATGAATGAATGTTAGGTTGATGCTCTACGGCAACGTCAGCAAATTTTCCACAATTTTCCACAACCTACTCTCTTAATTAGAATTTGAAATGCATAATATGTAGCCGGAAGAAAAAGAGAAAATTGGTCTATAAAAGCTAGGGATAGGCATAAATCTCGGTTAATTCCGTCCCGATCCTCTCCTGATCTTGCCGGAATTTGAAAAAAAAAATGTATATCCCGTCCCTTCCCGAGAAAAATTTGTGGGACGGGACGCGTAAGGGAAACTTCCCATGCTGGTTAATCCTGTCCCGCATATATATATATATATATATATATATATATATATATATATATATATATATATATATATATATATATATATATATATATAGAGGGTGTGGTTCCCATGAGAACACCCCCTAACGTGAGAACAATCGTACACCGTTGGATGTGAGTATTAAGGGTTGAGATTTAGAGTAAATATCAAAAATAATAATAACTACGAATAATAATAATTAGGAATCCAACAATAACTACGAATAATACACTCAACCAACAATAACCACGAATAATACATTAAACGATATGGCACATTCGTAACAAAACTAATAATAATTACGAATCTGTTCTCATGTTCTCACGTTAGGGGGTGTTCTCATATGATCTATACTATATATATATATATATATATATATATATATATATATATATATATATATATATATATATATATATCATATGAGAACAAGCCTTATCGTGTAATCATGAGAACAATTCGTAGTTATTATTAGTTTTGTTACGAAGGTTTCATATCGTTTAATGCATTATTTGTAGTTATTGTTGGTTGAATGGATTATTCATAATTATTATTAGTTTCAGAATATTATTTATCTAATAATTATGATATCTACCCTAGATCTTGACCCTTAATACTCACCATCCGACGGTCTAAGATTGTTCTCATGGAAACCACACCCTTTATATATATATAAATAATATTTTTATAATTTTATAAATGTTATATAGATAAATAATATATACAAATTATAATTTTATATTGATAATAATTATGAAAGTAATAAAATACTACAAGAATGTTATCTTTTATAAATTATCTGTTGTGATTGACATGTAAAAAATGTTATCATTAGGGTAGTGCAGTGCTAGATTTTATAAATGTGAATCGGTAAGACATGGTGGTGTAACTAAGTAATTTGTATTTCTTTTGAATGTACTACCCAATAACATAAGTCTATTGAATCGGTAATTTAGTATCAAGTTTCTTTTTGATCATTTGTATCTTTAAACATGAGAGAAACACGAGCAAATGTTGAATATAACCGGTGTATAATTCTTGCTGGATTAGGCCCGTCCCGTCCCATGTGGTACAGGGCCCGCGCGGGACGAAGAAAAAAAGTTGTAAATCTTGTCCCGTCCCACTTATAATTTGCAAGACGGGACGCGGAACAACCCCAATCCCGTCCCGTCACATGCCCACCCCTAATAAAACCCTTTTTGTATCTAAGATACAAAATAGGCCCCTTTAATTTTTGTCAAAAAAATAAAGGCAAATTAAATAGTTGATGGCTGAAATAAACGTTTCTAATTAAGGACATATATGTAAAGGGTAATTAAACTGCTAAAATAAAAAGGAAATCCTGAAAAAATGGTAACTGAATAATAAAAGCAACTACAAGTTTTTCTAGCTATTAAACTTCTCTTCTCAAACCTCAAGCTGAAAAGATCGCGCCTTTGTGGAATCGTCGTTGAAACCGTATCTGGTGAAAGAGAAACTGCAGTCGGATTTCTCAAGGAAAGCGGCGCCACCGTCTTCAGTTGTCAAACTCCCTACAAGTTTGTATAATTTCAATCAATTGTTGTTTCGTTCCCAAATTTAGTTCGCAAAATCGATAAATGCATATGTTAGACTTAATCTTCTGATTTTGTTTCACATAATAAATCATTGTCGGCATTGTACTTGAAATCAAAAGTGACAACCACCATAGACAATTGGTTCATGTTTGGGGTTTTGAATGTGCAACATTGTGTTATGTTATTTAGAAAATTTTAGGCCGTGTCCATCACATTAGGGCTTGTATTGAGCAAATAACGGCAAAATACACTTGGTAAGAGATGTGAAGTAAAAAAGGAACTCTTTTGTTCTATAAATATGAATTCTGATTTTAGGGTGATTCAAGTTTGTGTACTCGTATTGTGTTTGCATGACATTTTGTTATGGTATTCACAATGTGTATGTAATAGTCAAAGAATGTACGTTAGTAGTACGTATAATTGTTCTTTGTGTACAAAAGCTAATGTATTCATTGTTTATGTTTTAGTCATTGTTTATGTACAAAAGCTGATGTATTTAGTGTACAAAAGATGATGTATTCAGATTGATAGTCATTGTTTATGTACCAAATTGTTAGTCATTATTTTTGTTATAAGTTGTAGTCATTGTGTATGTACTGATTGTTAGTCATGGTTCTAAACATGATTTTTCTTGTATTTTTAATCATGGTTTGTGTAGTATCTATTCTAAACAATCTAGTAAACCATGATTTTTTGTGTAATTTGAACTACGACATCGGGTTTTGGAGACCCACGTTCTACCGAACTGAACTAAGAGCGCTTTCTTATCACAAACAGTAAAGAAAAAAAGCCTTTTGTAACCCAAAACTCTATCTTGCATTCATATCACATATATAGTTAAAATTGCATACGCGTTATATGTATATATAGTATTATATACTATATAGAATATATATAAATATAATATGATATAGATTCTCATAATAATCTAAAAAAGACGGTATATATCCAGTTTGCCTCTATTTCGTCGATCTTAGTTAATTCTTCTCAGAGGAAAAACAATAGTTAGGGATGACAAGATTTGAATCCGTGGCATTTTGTACCCAAAACAAACGCGGTACCAAGGTGCGCTACATCCCTTTTTACAGGTTTACAGTATTATTATAAATAATATTTTTTTTACATCATTATTTATAATATTTAGATACACACTAGATCTTGCCATTTTTTTTTCATATCATATATGATAGTGTAAAAGTGTTTGGATACATATATGTATACACTTACGCTGTAAAGTAAAAAAGGATTTTAGGGAATGCTTAGTAGGACAGATGCATCTTTTTCCTTTTTTTTAGTTAAATAAATTATAACATAAAGGTATAAAATCTGATCGACGGGATTGTTGTACATTTTTATTTGTTTAAGAAATTTCATGTACAAATACAAGTTGATAAAAAAAATGCATATATTATTCATGATTTATGTACTCATTGGTAGTAGTCAATGTCTATGTACTGATTGTGAGTCATGATTTATGTACTGATTTTGTTTCTTGAAAAATTGTTTTATCAATGATGTTTTTGTACATTTGACTTTTAACCATGATGTTTGTGATAGAGGACTGTCTGTTCAAATTATGTATTGATTTAAACTGCATGTAGTGTACAAAAGCTGATCCATTAAGTGATGTGTACACATACATGTAAATAAAGTAATAATGTATGTACTGAGAGGTAATAGATATGTTACAACAATTGTGTATTAATTGAGTAATGATTGAATAATGTCTGTACTTCATAAGCTGATGTGTACATATTGCTCATGAATTTGTCTACCACAACATCTCTGTGCATTCTAGATTTACTATATTTTATGATACTATGTACATGGGGATATAGGCCAAAATGGAAGGGTAAAACACAAGGCGTCTCCAGACTCCTACGATCTGATAACCCTCAAATAAAGTTTGTCCCTGCAAATAAATATCACATTTTGTATCACTGACATGTGTAAAACCAAATATATGAATGTTTATGGTATTTTTTCACATTTTACATACAAATGGAAGAAATAGAGAAGACGGTAAATGCTCGGATACACAGTGTTCGCTCTCAGACGTGTGTGAATATGAAAGAAAATAAATCTTAACAGAAATAAAGCAAATAAGCGAACCCGCAATATACGGATCAATCGCAATAAAGACAAATATTACAATCGATCATAGAGACTATGGTGAAAACAAATAGTAAAAGTAAATCTAGATAGACAATTTGCAAATATCAAATAACGGAAAAGATGAAAAGCAATGATATGAATATATGTAATAATCGAGGAAGTGCAGATTCTAGAGATCAAGGTATTCAATTGTGGTTTTCGATTCAAGACTTCTAAAGATTTATGGACGGAGCTGGGATCGCATAAGGAAATGTGTTTCTAAGGTGGGATAGATCATGGGGGAGGTCTCACTATCCACTATCCCAAACCAAAGCTCCTATCACCGGGTAAGTTTCAAGGATCTAAGGAAAGGAACTATAATCTCAAACCAACCATTCAACCTAAGGGAATATAACTAACCTTTACCGGTAAGTTTCAGGTTAACTCACAAAGGCAAGAAGAAGGCACACTCAATCCTAATAAAGAATAAACCATTATTACTTAGAACTCATCATCTTTGGAAACCAAGAAAGGGAATCACCGGGTAAGTCTCTTCCCAAACTTAGATGTAATCTTGAAAGGCTCAACAACGCTAGGATTTGGGCAATCTAAAACCTAGGCTTGAGGATATAACATAAACGGATCAACAAAAGAAACCACGAGCTATTCTTGGTGAAATCTCGGCCGAGATTCTCAAGAACAGACCGAGATTCATATACGCGAAGGTAAAAACAACTCTTAGGGTCCAATCTAAACTTAAAGGCTCAGTCTATCATCATCTATACCACAACCCAACCAATCACCTATAACATCCGGAATTTTTATTCCGGGTGTTGAGCGGTTTATCGAATTTCCCGTAGGTGCGGCTTAGTTTTCCCGCAGGCACGAAGTGTTGATCGTCGGATTTTATTCCAAAATCTAGTTCCGACCTCTCGTTTTCTACCCTTGCTTTTGGACCCCTCGGTTCCTAGCGTATTTGGGAGAATGGGTCAGCTGACCCTTGAGCTGCTCTTTTGTGTCAGCCTTCCTTCCTTCCCTCTCTTTTTTCCCATTTTCCTCTTTCACGTGAGTTGCTCTCCTTTCCTCTCTTTTGCTCCACCTTCTTTTTTAGATCTTCCATGGCCTTCCACCTTAGGTTGTATGAGCTGCTCCTCTTGGATACGAGATGAAGACAGAGGATCCCAGCTATACTACTGTAGGTAATCTTCTTCTTCTTCTTCTTCTTCTTCTTCTTCTTCTTCTTCTTCTTCTTCTTCTTCTTCTTCTTCTTCCTCCTTCATCTTCTTCCTTCTTCTTTCTTGAGCTTCAATGGTGGAAGCCATTAATTTCATTCAAGATCTTCCTTCTTTGGCTTGCATGTGCTTGGATCGAGCTTGGATAGAGTGGTATGTTGATGTTTATGTATGTGTGGATGTTCTGGAGCCAAGCAAGGAAGCTAGGAGGCATTAACACATCAAGGATCCACCGATGAACCATCGCAGAATCGACCTCTACTGTTCGACCGCGGGGCGGCCAGCCCCGGCCGCAGGGGCGTCCAGCCCAGGCCGCAGGGGTGGCTAGCCCAGGCCGCAGGGGCGGCCAGCCCAGGCCGCAGGGGCGTCCAGCTAGGCCGCAGGGGCGGCTGCTGGCTCTGTCGGCCCTCCCTTGTGGTCTTCTTCTCCCTTTCATGGCTGCTCTTCCTTCTTCCACACCCGTGCCTTTGCTTGGTGAGTTCCCTCCCTTGAGTATATGTTCATTGATGACCTTGGGGAGTGTTGATGATTAGAAGCATGCTAGGTTGGACCTAGGATAGTTGAAATGCCATGTAGTGGCTTGTGAACCTTAAGCGAGTTTGTGAGGTTTTCGGAATGATCTATGGCTTGATGGCTGCATGATTCTGAGTTGGTTCATGGGATGAGGGTATGGATGCATTGTGAGGCTTTGTGAAGGTTTAGATGGTGAGTGCATGGTTGTGAGTTTGTGAGCTAGGATGTGCATATAGTTGTTACCACTGCCTTTGTTGAAACTAGGATCATTATCCTAGTATGAGTATAGGTTATGACCTTGTGAGATCATATAGGACTTAGACTTCTAGCTTATATGAGTGGTTGATTATTGTGCCTTATCTTGAACAGGCTTTGGTTATATTCCTCCGGGAGATGTGATAGGGTTGATTGTTGGAACGAGGTAAGTCTAGGGACTTACTTAGCTTGCTTTTATGCATTATGTGGATATGTGATGATGTTGTGTGCTTTATCTTGGTTATAATCATGAAACCGGATTAGGACAACTTGGTCATATATATTGTTGGCCCATTGCTTATTATTATCGGACGGTGACATCACTACCCAGCTCTCGAGGGAGACTGAGCGGTTCTCTACGACCAGGCCATACATGGTATACGGGCGGGCTTCTTCTCCACTCCACATGGTATACGGGTCGAGCTCCGCCACACTCCTGTTGGTTACACGGGGACAGAGGTGAGAGTTATAAGACTATCGTGTCACACTTTAAACGAATGGAATTAGAAATGGAATAATCTAAGAAGAGAATAAGAACCGGATGTGTATGTATATGAGCATGATGTGTGTTATGTGTGCTTCTGTGTGTGTTTGTGCCCTTGCTATCTTTATAATGCCTAGAATGTGAGCTAACGGTTTTATACCGATTATTGTAATTGACGTGTAGGTTAGTGTGGCCGAGTGATCCGGAGGAGTGGGCAGTCGGGGTTCCGTACATCATAGGTCGAGTTTGGGGAATTGAGTCCATGTATTATTGTTGAATATTATGTATTCTTGGCGTTGTTGTATAGACGGTTGATGTCTTTCCTTTCTTGTTGTATTCGGGAATCATATCATTGCATTAAACTTGTTTTCGGTTTTGGCCTTTATTTGTGTCTTATTGGAAAGGTCCGGTGAAATTGTTGTCAGGCTAAGGGTCCGGACCCATTGTGAGGTCTCGCCCGTAGCATTCCGATATCCCGCCGATTCGGGGTGTTACGAAGTGGTATCAGAGCCCTAGGTTGACAACAATGGCACTCGCAACCTTCTAAAGGCTGAATGAGGAATAAACAGAACCCCACGGGTTTTGACTTTTCGTTTTCAAATCATGTGCATGAGTCAGTTGGGGTTGAATGTATGGGACCACCACTTCCTCCACAGACCTCGGCGACGTAGTTATTGAGTAATATATATATATATATATATATATATATATATATATATATATATATATATATATATATATATAAATGAACTTGTGGACTTAAGATGTTTTGGACTATGGATTTAGGTTTGATTGTAAGTTGTTTTGGACTTGTTGCATATGTGGATTGTCGTTATGCATGATGGACTTGGTATGATATTGTGATGGCATGGTCTTTTTAGTTATATGAGTTTATACATGTGACATGATATGTTGGTAGTATTATGGACACAATGCTTATATATTCTTATATTTATATGCTTATTATATATAGTAGTGTAAGTAGATATGGCTGTAGGGACGAACAAGTAGAAGGAAAACTTGAAATAACCTAAGATAAATCAAGATCAGTACCAGCAAGAAAGTAATATGGAGAGGTGGAGCGGTTTTGAAGAAACCATGATTGAGCGGGAATGAGGGCAACTAGAGACAACCAACTTATGGAGAAGTTCAAGTGACGTGACGATAAGCGGAAGAAGTGGATTAAGTGTATAGGATTGCAAGTAGTGATCCCATTTAAGGCAAGTTTTCCCTAGACACTCCTAAGCACAGGAGTCGAGATGAGACGTATGATCAAGAAATGACGAAAGGATTAGGAGGCCCGTAAGTTAAGCTTATGGAGGTACCAAAAGATGAAGTGTAAAGTTTTTAAGAATACCGTTGGGTTGACTTATTCGGACCTACGAGAATTAAGAGAAGAATGACGAGGTGAGGATCACATGGTGGAATTTCCTTGGTGGAGTTGACCGTTTTCCGAAAGTGTGATAATGCCAAGAAACTCCAAGAAGAAAGAAGAGTGAGTGGATGATGATCCCGAAAGGATGAGAAACACAACAAGAAGCTTTCTATTACAAAAGGACTTAAGTTACCAACCCAAGAGAAACGTGGATGAACGCTATCCAAACGTTAGAGATGTTTGCAAAAAGGTGCTCTTGAAGGACTTCATCGGAAAGTGGTTAAGCTTAGTAAGGTGAGTCATGACCCAACAAGGTCGAGAAGGATATAGTTATCTATGAAAGAGAAGAGTCTAAGAGAATAGACTGAATTAACGGATTTAAAGTAAGTGTATCCTCGAGGAGGGTAGCCTTCGGGATAAAGGTGACATGAAGAGTATAGAAGAAATTTAAGTTGATCACCTCAAGGAGGCCAACTATAATTTGACCAGTGGCGATCAAGAACGTACGTGTGCGGGATTGCTTAGTGAGGAGCACGGAAGGGAAGAGTAAATAAGATTGTGGAATATAGCGGATCGGTTTTGAGAGTTGGTGTATGCCGGCGGTTCAATGCCAATGGTAAGTGGGTGTATCGACTAAGGCGCTTGTGACTTGGTCATATAACGTGAAAAGGTTAAAGCAAGTAGCTATGATTAGACCTCCCAGGGAGGGATTGTAACGACCTTACATGACCTTTTGTGGTTATGGGATTGGCATGTGAGAGAACGGCGTGAATTTGGACCTTTAAGGTTTGTGCATGGTTAAGAGGACTAGTGGTTTAAGAGGAAGGTGAGGTTTCCATTGTGCTTTACGCAAATGGCCACTTAAAGAAAGAAGATGCATGATACTTTCTTCCTTACGAAACGGATGATACGTTGTCGCGAATAAGAGATGAGTCAAGTTTCTTTACTCGCACGAAGGATCCCTGTGGCTATGGTGTGGAACTGAGGAACGGGATTATGGTAACGTTGTAAGCCTCAAGAGTAAGGTGATAGTACTTGAGAACTGACGAGTTGGAGGTTTCAATGGCTTTGAAGAGGAAATTTCTTCTGGTTTTCCCCACAAGGCATTCTGGTACAATTTTGAGGATAGGTAAGAGGCGGAAAGGTTGTACTTCTATTATCGAGAGATGGGTATGATTAACGACAAGTAAAGGTATCTTCTCTATAGAGAGGGGCCAGTTAAAACTTGTTGCACATGATTGCTACGTTTTATAAGATCTACTTGAAGTCGAGATGCCACCAGATTTGGGTGGAGTACAGAAAGAAACATCAATATACGGCGTTTCGGGCCGGTTTGGTCACTACAGGTTGTAGTGAAGCCTTTTTGGAATCACGAGTGCGATTGGTGAATTTGAGTTGTTAATGATGTGCATTTATCGAGTTTCTGAAGCGGATTGCAGTAGCGACATTTGTTTTGTGGTTTCGGGTGGTTCCAATCTGAACCCTAAGCTTATGTTAGTGTTGCAGACTAGTAAGAGTTGTGATATGAGGTGGACCGTGACCTAACGGTTCATGACAACTATTGTTGTGCGAGGTGTATGAGTGGGTCTTCGACTTATCATTTGTTGAGAAAGGCTTGTTATAGCCTTGGAATTTAGAGGGACAAGCATGACACGAGAAGATGGTGATATGGGTTATGCAAGGTAAGAGGATAAGCATAGTGGTCTAATTAAGGTAGGACGTCCGAGGTGACTTCCTAAGGAACGCAGTGATTTTGATAGTATCAAGTGGATCCAATGAGGACGAGGTGATAGTTTAGTCATACCTCCAAGGTATGTAGAGGGGCTATGCAACCTATAAATTGATGGACCATAACCGCCGAGTTGCGGGATGGTATTGTCACTTCCTCCTTTCTAAGGAAGTCGATTAGATTGTGAGACCAAAATGTGTTCATGGAGCTTTATTAGAAGCAGAAGAGGTGAGTAACCTCCATTTTGTTTTCTCTGACACAAAAATCGAGTCATGGGGACTGTATGGCATTTTGGATACGTCCAAGCAGAGCTTGGGATACGTGTGAAATAACGAGAGAAGTTTTGGCATGTGTGTTAGACGATTGTGGGCATATATGGAGAATGACCGAGGAAGGGTCAAGAGTTAGGGACTTTAATGCGCATACTTAAGATGATGACGATATTTGCGTGATGAGCGACACGTAGTTGTGTATGGACGCTAAGAGTATGATATGCGTATATATTTTCTCTGAGAGGGTGAATACCCATCAAAGGTGATGGTTAAAGATGGTTCAAGACGGCGGCCATATGATTTTGATATCATCCGGGTAGGTGTATGAGATCACCAAAACCCTTAATAGTGGACGCTTTGAGAGGAAGCAACAACTTAATTGACGGTTCAACCTCATTTTGTTAACGATGATGATTTGTGAAGAGATCAAACAGAGTCGCAAGATTCAAAAGGGATTTGAGAATGATCCGGGATTGAAGGCCCCGAAAAGAGACTCCATAGTTACCTGTAAGGGATGACAATTTTTGTTAAGGCGCCATGGGCATTTACGCGTGCTTATAGCGGAGAGCTGAGATGGAGCCTTTGAGAGGCTCGCACTACCCTTACTAGTTCACACTGGTGCTGGTAAGGGGTATCCGAAGTGACGATGTTCACATAGGTGAGACGGCCTTAAGGCCGAGGTGGCTAAGTGCATAGCCATTATGAGAACCGTCGTCAGGTCAAGCTTGACCACCATATGACGGGAAAGAGGACTTCATCCACCGCAAGTTATGTAGTGGGAGTGGGAGTGTATCCCCGTAGAGGGTACTACCGGTTTGAGACCATGTGATAGTTGTGACGTGTTTGGGGTCATTATCGACTGACCTATGGAGACAACGCTTTTTGAACTCTTGTTGAGAAATAGGACCGATGAGTCGGCTAGTTGTGGGATATGCTAAGCCATAGTGAGATTACCTGGGGTACCAAGTACCATCGTTCGAATAGAGATGAATGATTCACCTCGAGATTGTGGGGCAACAGGATAGTGCTGCTTAAGGGCCCAATTATCTTTCATGGCAGTTTTTGTTCACGGACGTATGGTCGGCAAGAGAAGGCTTTTCAAGCCTTAAAGGATGTGTTGGGAGCCTCTGTTCTAAAGTGAGAACAAGTGTAATCCGAACACTTCCTGATAGCATGAATTATAGTCTATATTTTGGGGTTTGTTTGGACGTTTTATCTTTCATAATCTGCATGTTTGTATGTATAATATGTGATTATATTACCATTTCATCTACCTTTGCGAGAATCGAGGTCTACACCTAGTTTTGTTGTAATTGCAGGTAATTTGGTACGTTTTGCATCAAAAAGGAGCAAAAGGAGTCATGAGTCATTTGGAGCTACATCCAGGGAGCATAGCCATGGATTAAAAGATTTACTTTGGAGCAGATTCAAGAGATTTCACATTCAGTTGTGACTCACCTCGGTTGACTAGAGATTCACCTCGACCGAGGTGATCCAGAGACGCCGACTCGACCGAGGCGAACAGCTAGGACGCGGCGAGAATATTTTATTCTTGGCTGAGATCTTTTAAAATTGGAAAGTGATCTTATATTTTTGGGCTTGGCTCCTGGAAGGAAGGAGATATGCAGAATCTTATATTTTACCTATTTTTATGGGAAAAGATCTTTCTAAGATTTATTATCTTTGGAGGGTTATTTTCCTATAAAAAGGGTTGGATTTTCACAAATCCAACATCTTGCTTACGAGGAGATCTCGCATACAGCCCGCTTACACCGAAAAATACACAGCAGCACCACCCTACTCCAGTTGGGAGAGATTCGAAGAACCTTTTTGAAGGTTGAAGGAAGATTGAAGTCCATAGCTTTTATAGCTTTTTGGAGGGTTTTGTAAGATTGTCTTCAATTCCCTCACTTGTTGTCTTGTCTTGTTGGATTGCTATCCAAGGAACGCTTTTGTTGTGATATTTGATTCAGTTATTGAAGTCTTTTCATTAAATTCTTCTTGTTCAAATATTCACCTTCTTCCCATATATTTAATACTTTCATAATGATGATGAGTGGCTAATTTCCTTGTGTGATTCTAGGGTGATTAGCTGAAGGTTGTGGGAAAAACAATGATAGAATAATCTTAGATTCCAGTAGGATCCTGAAAGTTCGAGTCTTTAACCTTAACCCTAAGCATCTCGTTCAGTCGATGAACATCTCGGCCGGGGTGGAAACTGGCTGACCGAGGTGACTTATCTGATCCATAACTGAGAGTTAAGTGTTAGAGTTTGCCAAATCCTATTCTTATTACACCTTTCCTGGTTCAAAGCAAGCTTAGGATGAGACTTACCCGGTAATTCCTTAGTTTGTGTACCAACGATCATAAGTGTAGGTAATAAAGGTTTATCCTTTATTGGGGTTTGAGTGTGCTTCCATCCCATCTTTGTGAGTTAGCCTGAGACTTACCCGGTAAAGGTTGATTCTATTCCCTTAGATGGTGTGTTAGTTTGAGGTTATAGTTCTTTATCTTGATTCCTTGAGACTTACCCGGTAATAGGAGTTACGGTTTAGGATTAGTGTGTAGTGAGACTTACCCGGTGATCTACTCCACTTTAGAAACACCTTCTCCACGCAAAAATCTCAGCTTTGTCCGCTTATCTATAGATCTTGAGTTGGAACCACAACTAGATGCTTTAATCCCTAGAATTGCATGTTTGCTTTATTGACTTCTTATTCATCTTTGATTGTGTTAATCGCTCTTGTGGTTAGTATTGACATAAGCACACCGTATTGACTTTGTTTCACCGAGTCCCTGTGATCGACCCCTGAAATTTTCTTGCTTTTACTACGATTGACCCGTACACTGCGGGTTCGCATCCTTGTTTTAAGCTTAAGTCTAGGGTTATAAATTTAAAGCTTGCACACACCGTTTGGAGCGAACAAGTTTTTGGCGCCGTCGCCGGGGACTTGGTCTAGACCGAGCCGGTACGGTTTGCTCTTGGGGCGATTGCCCCGTTTCATCTAACCACTCTAGTTGAGTGACTTTTGCAGGTTCTTTCTTAGGTATATGCGAAGAACCCGCGCTGGGAAGGAAATCGTTCCTTACGATCCCGAACCAGAAAAGACATACAAGCGACGCTTAAGAGAAGCGAAGATGGCCCAACAAGACGATCGTGATCTTGCGACCCAGTTGAAAGAGGCGCTAGAGCTGCTACGCCTCAGCAAGGAAGAACTCAGGCAAGAGAAAGAAGAGAATCGCACCAAGACTGCAGCAATCGAAGCTGAGATAGCAGTCATACGAGACCAGATTCTACTTCGACCGAGGGAAGATCCTCCTGTTGATCCTCGACCGATGCAGATTCCAGTACCTGACGCCCCGGCCGATGTACTTCCACCTCGAATGCCAGTCCGAGATGTTCTTCTTGCAGGAATCCCACAAACCCTAGGTCAAAGGATGGACCCTAATCAACAGCTGAGGCGTCCAGGAGTGAACCTAGGAGATCCAGCAGATCATGACTACGAACTTCGACCGCAAGTTCTAGCCATGATTCGCCAATGCCAATTCGGAGGGCTAGAGAAAGAGTCACCGCATCAACATCTTCAAAACTACGAGATCTTGATGGAAACCTTGCGACCGTCCAGAATTGAGAATAACAACTACAAGCTAAGACCTTTTTACTTTTCTTTAAAAGATAGAGCTCTTACTTGGTATCAATCTCTTCCCCCAGGAAAAATTAGCACATGGGAGGAGATGACTACGGAATTCTTGACCAAATTCTTTCCCCCCTCAAAGACCGCTGAAATGAGAGGGAAGATCAACGCTTTCATTATGAAGGACAAGGAGAGCTTGTCCAAATCTTGGGAGCGGTTCAAGGATATCCTCTTGGATTGCCCACATCATGGGATTCCAAAGATCGAGTTGTTGGAGATCTACTTCAAAGGGCTGGACGGAAGCACCCAGTTCAATCTCCAACTACTCTCCGCCGGTACCTTCATGGACATGGCGATTGATGAGGCTTGGGACTTCATTGAGAAGCAAGCCTTACACATGGAGAAATATACCCACCAAGGAGCTGGAGGTGGAGTTAAAAGAGTCAACTTTCAAGAGACTCAATCCAACAACAATCAACTCACGTCTTTGACGAATGACGTGAAGCAATTGAAGGAGCTCTTGATGGCTCAAACTAAGAAGGAAGAGCAAGGGCAAAGGAACAACAACAATAACGGGTACCGTAACAACAACAACGGTCCCCGAAACAACAACTACAACAACAACAATAGAGGATCCAATAGCAACAACTGGAGGGCGAATAACCAAAACTACGGTAACAATCATTCAAACTCCAACTCTAATGATTCCTCTAACCCTTTCCTCTCTTCCCCTTCTTCTTTTTCTACTCCATTGAAAAGCCAAGGGCAAGGATCAAGTTCGTCTCAGCCAGAAAAGAAAGACGCAGTTCTGGAGGCAATCTTGATCAAGCTTAGCGCTATGGAGAATTCTATGACTTCATTTTCAAGGGCCCAAAAGTCCTTCGAACAACAACTTGCTAATAGGGCGAATGAAGCGCCAAGAGATCCAGGGAAGCTTCCAGCAAAGACGGAAACTAACCCTAAGGGCCAATGCATGGCCATAATGACGAGGAGTGGACTCAAAACTGCAGATCCAGTACCTCGCTCGACGCAGACCACCTCGGTCCAGATCCAGTCGAAGAACACCTCGACCGAGATGCCAACCGAGGCGGAGCAACAGAAAGCAGGAGGGACGACAGAAACTTATGTTCCACCTCCTGCATACAAACCACCACTTCCATTCCCTCAGTCCAGAGCCAGAGCACATCTAGACAAGCACTTTGGTAAGTTTCTTGACTTGATGAATAAGCTACATATTAATATTCCTTTCCTTGATGCTATTTTAGGTATGCCCGCCTATGGGAAGTTCTTAAAAGAAATCTTATCAAGGAAGAGGAAGCTGGAGGATGTTGGTGAAGTTAGGATGACATCTAAATCTTCGGAGCTTATCAAAATCATGAAGGAAAAGATGCCACCTAAGTTGAGAGATCCCGGCTCATTTTGTATTCCCATTCAAGTTGGGGATGTCACTTGTGAAGCCCTTTGTGATCTAGGAGCCAGCGTGAGCATCATCCCGCTGGAGCTATGCACGAAGATCGGTCTTGGAGAGCCCAAGCCGGTCAAGATTCGACTTTATATGGCGGATCGCTCCATTACCCATCCCGTGGGCATTTTGGAGGACGTTCCGGTCAAGTTAGGTAACTTCTATCTACCCATAGATTTTGTTGTACTTGACATTCCCGCAGATTATCCTATTCCTATTATTCTCGGGAGGCCATTTCTAGCAACTTCGGGTTGCAACGTGGATTGCAAGAACGCCAAGTTGAAATTCAACGTTGGTGGCGATGAGGTGGAGTTCGCACTACTTGCAGCCATGAAAGGGGAGCAACTAACTGATGATATCTTCAACATCTACGATGAAGAAGAATCAAGAGAATTGGTGAGCTCTATCCTTATTAACGATCCACTCGAAAGAGTTATTAGCTTCAGTTTAATGGAGGAAGGTATAGATGCTTCTTGTGATGCAGATATACGGAGCTTGAAGGCACTGAAAGAGGATCCAGGAGCTATAACTGAGAAGCTAGTCAAGGAGACGAAGATCTCCAGTCTCGGATCCAGTAGCAGTACCTCGACCGAGGCACTTTCTGGACTGAGCGAGGCGACCGAAGAACATCTCGGTCAACGCCTATGCGCCTCGACCGAGGTCGATGGCGAGACGATTCTAACTGAGATTGCATCGAGTCCAGTTTCTGACACCACTTCACTGGAAGGAGGAAGCAGAGATCCCTCTCAGAAAGCACCCCCAGTTGTGGAGCTTAAACAACTCCCTAGTCACTTGAGGTATATCTTTCTTGGGCCGGATTCTACTTATCCCGTTATTGCTAGTGCTTCCCTCTCCGATTCTGAATTGTCTAAGTTAATGCATGTCCTGAGAAAGCATCGAAAAGCTATAGGTTACACCACGGATGATCTTATTGGCATTAAACCTTCTTTCTGCATGCATAGAATTCTAATGGAAGATAATCATAAGACTTCACGGGAACCTCAAAGACGGTTAAATCCGATCATGAAAGAGGTTGTGAAGAAGGAAGTTCTTAAGTTGTTGGATGCAGGTATTATTTATCCTATCTCGGACAGCAAGTGGGTTAGCCCGGTGCATGTCGTTCCGAAGAAAGGAGGGATGACCGTTGTGACGAATAAGAACAACGAGTTGATCCCAACAAGGACCGTTACGGGCTGGAGAGTTTGCATCGATTATAGGAAGCTGAACATGGCAACTCGGAAGGATCATTTTCCGCTTCCCTTCATCGATCAAATGCTCGAACGGTTGGCCCAGCATTCACACTTTTGCTACTTAGACGGCTATAGTGGGTTCTTCCAGATTCCTATCCATCCGGATGATCAGGAGAAGACCACTTTCACTTGTCCTTGGGGGACGTTTGCCTATCGGAGGATGCCATTTGGATTGTGCAATGCACCCGCTACCTTCCAGCGATGCATGATGGCTATCTTTTCCGAGTACATAGAGGAGATCATAGAGGTATTCATGGATGACTTTTCTGTATATGGTTCCTCTTTTGATGATTGCCTATCTAACCTTTCTCTAGTGCTTAAAAGATGTGAAGACACTAACCTTGTTTTAAATTGGGAGAAGTGTCATTTTATGGTTAATGAAGGCATTGTGCTAGGACACCTCGTTTCTAATCGAGGTATTGAGGTCGATCGAGCTAAGATCGAAACTATTGAGAAACTCCCTCCTCCTTGTTCTGTTAAAGGTGTGAGGAGTTTTCTCGGGCATGCAGGTTTCTACAGGAGATTCATCAAGGACTTCTCTAAGATTTCTAAACCTCTAACTAACCTCTTGAATAAAGATGTTGTTTTTGAGTTTTCGCAGGAGTGTCTTGATGCTTTTTACAGGATTAAGGAAGCGCTGATCTCCGCTCCTATTATCCAACCTCCTGATTGGACCTTGCCCTTTGAGGTCATGTGTGACGCTAGTGATGTAGCCGTAGGAGCGGTGCTTGGACAGAAGAAAGATGGACGGACCACCGCCATTTATTATGCTAGCAAAACGCTAGATGAAGCACAACGCAACTACGCTACCACCGAGAAGGAGTTATTGGCGGTTGTATATGCTTTCGAGAAGTTTCGTTCCTATCTAGTAGGAGCGAAAGTCATTGTCTACACCGACCACGCAGCCATTCGTTACTTGTTGGCTAAGAAAGATGCCAAGCCGCGCCTTATTCGATGGATTCTCCTGCTCCAAGAGTTTGACCTAGAGATCCGCGATAAGAAAGGATCCAAGAACTCAGTTGCGGATCACCTCAGCCGGCTACCGGAATCCTCCCGCGAGACGGATAACCCACCCATAGACGATTCATTCCCCGATGAGCACTTACACTTGTTGGAGCGGTTGATGGATCTACTTACTTCACCCCACGATGGAGGTGAAGTACGGGGTGAGGTCACCTCCTACCTCGTTTGAGATGCAGCATGGTCCAGCTAGCGACCTTAAATCAAGCGCTTCTTGGGAGGCAACCCAAGGTATTGCTTTCTTTTCCCGTTTTCTAGTCTAGCTTAGATAGTTTTTGTTTTTGTTTTGCTTTGCTTTGTTTTTGGCGTTCTGGATAGACAACAGGGAATATCTAAGGAAGGAACATAACTGGAAGGACGGAAGTTCGAGATTCTGAGAAGAAAGAAGCACCTCGGTTACTGTCAGAGCACCTCGACCGAGTTGATTCTTGAGCAACCGAGGAGACTAGGGTTTCTGCAGAACCACCTCGGTCCATACCACCTCGGTCCAGTCGAGACCATCTCGACCGAGGTGACAGCAGATACAGGAACAGTATAAAAAGGGAAAAATTTTTATTTTTCACTTTTTACTTTACCCACCTCGACCGCGGCGACTTCCACTTCGCTCCTTCTCAGATCTTGCCTGTTTTCGAAGAATTCTGCTTCTAAACTGTGATTGAAGGGTAGAGGAACCGATTGCAACAACAGATCTGCAAAGAAATCGAGCGAATCGACCGAAACGAGGTAAAACAAGTCGAAACCCTAACTCGTTCGTTCGCTTTGATTTGGGCTTTGGTTGCCCCTGATTCTGCTGAGGAAGGATTTAAGTACCCCATAGGAAGCAATTGTAGTGATTTCTGGGGGAAAAGAACTGAATTTCTGAGAATTGGAATCGTAACTGCTACGCCTCGGTCCGGTCGAACTGCATCTCGACCGAGGTGATTCTTGGGGCTTGTCAGTGACCGAGGTGGTCTGACATAATTGAGTGAAAATGAGTTCCGATCGCCGCCTAGCCCTTA
The DNA here is from genome assembly GCA_033239125.1 of Fagopyrum homotropicum. Taxonomy (NCBI): domain Eukaryota; kingdom Viridiplantae; phylum Streptophyta; class Magnoliopsida; order Caryophyllales; family Polygonaceae; genus Fagopyrum; species Fagopyrum homotropicum. Next base: position 63,447,964 of record BSWB01000003.1, on the reverse strand, counting down.
GAGACAGATCCTCACCCTCGCCTTCTTCCTCTTCTTCCCGTCCTTACCGCCCGGTTATCCACGAGAGATGCCGGGTAGACTATGAGCGGATAGCTAGCCGTCCAGTTATCGCACCACGATTTCTGGACGTGTCGGCTTTTGATTGCCTAGGGTTAGATGCTGACCTTAGGAGGATGATTGCTACTGTCGGGCTGGATCAGTTTACTGAGATCCGAGCCCCAGCTTACTTGGAGCCGACCTTAGAGTTTGTTAGCTCCTTCTCCTACCTCCCCACAGACTAGTCCGTGAAGTATCGGTTGATGAACCGGAACTTCATAGTTCCCTTAGAGGTTTGGAGAGAGATTTTTGGTTTCTCTGAGCCCACCGCCACCGATTTCCCCTCCCGATCCGTAGCTAGGGAGTTCTGGGGGCAGATTGCCCATATTACTGAGCATGCAGACAGATGGCGCCCTGGAGATTCCAGGGAGAAGGTCATCTTCCACCCAGCTTTCAGACTAGCCCACAGGATTTTCAGCGAGACACTTCTGGCGCGTACTGAGACGCCCCAGAAGATCCGACAGGGCGAGCTCTTCAGCCTCTACTGCATGGTTACAGGAGGTTTCCCAGACTTTGGCTTGCTCTTGGCAGAGGATCTGCACAGGATCAAGGCCAAGGCGAAGGGAGACATTTGCTGCGGAGGTCTAGTCACCCATATCGCTACCTACCACGGGATGGACCTCAGTGTTTGCACGATGGCGGCGGCTCCGATGCCGCTGGGATTACAGGAGATGATCACACGGAGGATTCTGGTTCCCCGTGGTTTGACCACTCCATACGTCGCCATGCCTTGGGAGCGGACTGCACCACAGGGGATCCGCTGGTCTGCTCAGTTCACAGTCTTTGATCCGCATTATTGGCAGACAGCATGGGCTCCACTGATGGAGGATCACAGAGAGGCAGCAGCTGCCCCTGCTGAGGAGGAGGAGGATGACGACGACGAGGAGACGTTGGATGAGAGAGGGTGATGTCCCGATGGATACAGGGACAGATACTGCAAGGACGAGCGCGCCACCGATTATAGACTTGAATGATGAGGAGGATACTGAGCCAGCACCTGCTACACCTCCTGCTAGATCTGCTAGGCGTCGGACACGCCGCCATAGAGATTCTGAGGTTCATCGCCGGATCGACGACCTGACAGATCAGATGATAGACTCTTATGCTGCCCTTACTGTGGACATGCATGAGAGATTTGCTGCCCAGGACCGACACATTGACCGCTGGACTCATCAGATGTTAGAGGAGCAGCACTATCAGCGCAGGATGATGGAGCTACAGTTCCAGCAGACTATGGGCTATCCGTTCGACCCGGCTCAGTATCCGTATGTGCCACCACCACCACCACCGGATCGAGACTATTGAGGAGCTGCAAGATTTTCTTTATTCTATTTTTATGCGGTTCAGCTTTTTATCCGATGAGTACTCTTGTCTCTAGACTTTTTATTTGACCCACTGGGACAGTGTGTCCCAAGTATGGGGTATTTGTACTTATCTGACTACGTGATGTATTTATTCGACTACCTTTTGATGTATGACACTTTATTTATCGGATATTTTCATATTTATGCTTCAGTTGCCTTTATATGATTATCTGATATTACATGCATACCTACAGGTTATTTGATTGAGAAAAACGTCGAAACCAAAAAAAAAATGGTTTAAAAAAATTTTTTTGACCTCGACCGGGGAGATTCTGGCCAAACGAGGCATTTCACCTCGGTTGAACCAAGAACATCTCGACCGAGGTGGGTTAACTGAGAGATTTTTTCGAAAACGATTTTTTGTGTTACTTATCTAGATATGATCTCAGTGAAGATTCTGTTTACCTACTGGTTTTAAATTCTTTATGTGTTTAAAAGGTTTTATAATATGTTTAAGTTGCTAAATGCTTTGTTTGAAATTATTGGCATGTTTAATACTTTGTTTTTATCCAAATTATGTTGAATTTGAAGGTTGACACCGCAGGTTAAGTTCTCTCACTTTCTTCTTGGAAAGACCAAGGCAATTCATTCTCTTCTTCTTCTTCTTCTTGATCATGCTTAGCCCCTCATATGCATTTTGCCTCCCTTTACCTATCCGGGAATTTGGAAGCAAGCGAAGTGGTGAAAGCAAGTGGAGTTAAAGTTGAGAAGTGGCTGGAAGTGAAAGTGTTAGAAAGCAATAATAGGTTTGGGGAAGTCAATCATGAAGATGAGTAACTCGGCACCATTCACATAGCCGGGTGTTTGTGTCTTGCCAAAGTCGGATTGAGCGATATTCCTAACGGGTCATGGTATGTGCATCAAGGGTTTGATGCATCTCAAGAAATTGATGATTGCTAATCTCCCAGGCTTCGGTTATTGTGCACCTCTGTCCATGCATCCCAAAAAGTAAAGTAAAAGAAAAAGTGTTAAATAAGCAAAACTTATTGGTGGAAGATGTTGCAAGTCAAAGTGAAAGTGAAGTTCATCCTTTTCCCGGATTCTAGCACCACATTTCCTTACATACATCCCTACCCTACACGTTTCTTGACCTTTCTTTTGGGAAGCCCTTGAGACCTTGAGCTTGTTGATTGACTTAGCGGTTTAAATCGGATTATACATGATTAATTTTGATAATTATGATTTATTATGCATTCTATGATTTTATGCAAAGATGAACAACTTTCCTATATTTATAAAATGTTTTGATCATGTTGAGTTTTTAAATTCCAGGAAGTACTCTCTTAGAGTGATCTATGGTAGTTGCACACCATAAAATGTTTTTGAAAGACTTTTTCATTGATTTTCTTGACTTATAATCCATTCTATCTTGTCTTCTATATGCGGAACTTGCTTGGGGACAAGCAAGGGCTAAGTATGGGGTATTTTGATAGCATGAATTATAGTCTATATTTTGGGGTTTGTTTGGACGTTTTATCTTTCATAATCTGCATGTTTGTATGTATAATATGTGATTATATTACCATTTCATCTACCTTTGCGAGAATCGAGGTCTACACCTAGTTTTGTTGTAATTGCAGGTAATTTGGTACGTTTTGCATCAAAAAGGAGCAAAAGGAGTCATGAGTCATTTGGAGCTACATCCAGGGAGCATAGCCATGGATTAAAAGATTTACTTTGGAGCAGATTCAAGAGATTTCACATTCAGTTGTGACTCACCTCGGTTGACTAGAGATTCACCTCGACCGAGGTGATCCAGAGACGCCGACTCGACCGAGGCGAACAACTAGGACGCGGCGAGAATATTTTATTCTTGGCTGAGATCTTTTAAAATTGGAAAGTGATCTTATATTTTTGGGCTTGGCTCCTGGAAGGAAGGAGATATGCAGAATCTTATATTTTACCTATTTTTATGGGAAAAGATCTTTCTAAGATTTATTATCTTTGGAGGGTTATTTTCCTATAAAAAGGGTTGGATTTTCACAAATCCAACATCTTGCTTACGAGGAGATCTCGCATACAGCCCGCTTACACCGAAAAATACGCAGCAGCAGCACCCTACTCCAGTTGGGAGAGATTCGAAGAACCTTTTTGAAGGTTGAAGGAAGATTGAAGTCCATAGCTTTTATAGCTTTTTGGAGGGTTTTGTAAGATTGTCTTCAATTCCCTCACTTGTTGTCTTGTCTTGTTGGATTGCTATCCAAGGAACGCTTTTGTTGTGATATTTGATTCAGTTATTGAAGTCTTTTCATTAAATTCTTCTTGTTCAAATATTCACCTTCTTCCCATATATTTAATACTTTCATAATGATGATGAGTGGCTAATTTCCTTGTGTGATTCTAGGGTGATTAGCTGAAGGTTGTGGGAAAAACAATGATAGAATAATCTTAGATTCCAGTAGGATCCTGAAAGTTCGAGTCTTTAACCTTAACCCTAAGCATCTCGTTCAGTCGATGAACATCTCGGCCGGGGTGGAAACTGGCTGACCGAGGTGACTTATCTGATCCATAACTGAGAGTTAAGTGTTAGAGTTTGCCAAATCCTATTCTTATTACACCTTTCCTGGTTCAAAGCAAGCTTAGGATGAGACTTACCCGGTAATTCCTTAGTTTGTGTACCAACGATCATAAGTGTAGGTAATAAAGGTTTATCCTTTATTGGGGTTTGAGTGTGCTTCCATCCCATCTTTGTGAGTTAGCCTGAGACTTACCCGGTAAAGGTTGATTCTATTCCCTTAGATGGTGTGTTAGTTTGAGGTTATAGTTCTTTATCTTGATTCCTTGAGACTTACCCGGTAATAGGAGTTACGGTTTAGGATTAGTGTGTAGTGAGACTTACCCGGTGATCTACTCCACTTTAGAAACACCTTCCCCACGCAAAAATCTCAGCTTTGTCCGCTTATCTATAGATCTTGAGTTGGAACCACAACTAGATGCTTTAATCCCTAGAATTGCATGTTTGCTTTATTGACTTCTTATTCATCTTTGATTGTGTTAATCGCTCTTGTGGTTAGTATTGACATAAGCACACCGTATTGACTTTGTTTCACCGAGTCCCTGTGATCGACCCCTGGAATTTTCTTGCTTTTACTATGATTGACCCGTACACTGCGGGTTCGCATCCTTGTTTTAAGCTTAAGTCTAGGGTTATAAATTTAAAGCTTGCACACACCGTTTGGAGCGAACACTTCCCTTTGTTCGAACTTTTGCATTATTATAGTTAGGATGAGTTGTTTGTGATGGCCCTTTGAGAGGCATTTTGTGGACGGGAGTATAGTACACCGTGGTGTCTGAACTTGGATAATGTATATAGGGATAGCCCTGAACAGATACGGGATGACCTCGCTCGAGTAGCGGTGGTCAAAAGGCGGATGCTAGCCGGGATGAGTCACCAGAAGGCGTATATATTGATGAGAGGTGCATACCTCTAGAGGTCAGTTATGAAGTAGGTACGGTTGAGTCGAGAGTTTTGTGGGCGCGAGGCGCCAAATGTTTGGCTTTGAAGGAGGTTGAGTTTCTGTTTTATGGATCCTTTTTGGGAGATGAGAACAAGTAGTATGGGTTTTACAAATTGGTGTTGCCACCATGGGTGGAGGGTATTTACCCGAGGGTTCTTGTGACGGTCATAGAATTATATATTTTACTCGAGTTATGTTGTTAGTCGTGATGATCTAGTGTCGTATAATGAGCCGATGAGGCTACCAGAAGGAGACGGGAAAGTACCTTTGATTGAGTGGTTACGTTGAGCTAGTTGCCTTGTTTTGGCCGTTGGGTTCGTTGTTAAGTGCATGCGTGAGATTATGTGTTTTGTGCCCCGAGAGGGAATGTGTTCTATGACCGGTTATATCTTGACTTGGTATGCGTTACTCGGTTCATGGGAGTATGTGTATCGGCCTTACAAGGTCTTTTTGTGGTTACATGACTGAGCGATGGTTATCGAGTTGGGAGTTGGCACGTTTACGGCTTCGAGTGGTTACCGAGTTAGTTATGTCGAGAGTTTTACGTTTTGCAAGTTTCGGGACGAAACTTGTTTTTTAGGGGGGTTAGTTGTAACATCCGGAATTTTTATTCCGGGTGTTGAGCGGTTTATCGACCTTCCCGTAGGCGCGACTCAGTTTTACCGCAGACGTGAAGTGCTGAGCGTCGGGTTTTATTCCAAAATCTCATTCCGACCTCTCGTTTTCCACCCTTGCTTTTGGACCCCTCGGTTCCTAGCGTATTTGGGAGAATGGGTCAGCTGACCCTTGAGCTCCCCTTTTGTGGCAACCTTCCTTCGTTCCCTCTCTCTTTTCCCATTTTCCTCTTTCATGTGAGTTGCTCTCCTTTCCTCTCTTTTGCTCCACCTTATTCTTTAGATCTTCCATGGCCTTCCACCTTAGGTTGTATGAGCTGCTCCTCTTGGATACAAGATGAAGACAGAGGATCCGAGCTATACTGATGTAGGTAATCTTCTTCTTCTTCTTCTTCTTCTTCAATGGTGGAAGCCATTGATTTCATTCAAGATCTTCCTTCTTTGGCTTGCATGTGATTGGATCGAGCTTGGATAGAGTGGTATGTTGATGTTTATGTATGTGTGGATGTTCTAGAGCCAAGCAAGGAAGCTAGGAGGCATCAACACATCAAGAATCCACCAAAGAACCATCGCAGAATCGACCTCTGCTGTTCGACCGCAGCGGCGACCAGCCTGAGCCGCAGGGGCGGCCAACCCAGGCCACAGGGGCGGCCAGCCCAGGCCACAGGGGCGGCCATCCCAGGCCGCAGGGGCGGCTGCTGGCTCTGTTGGCCCTCCCTTGCGGTCTTCTTCTCCCTTTTGCCGCTGCTCTTCCTTCTTCCGCACCCATGCCTTTGCTTGGTGAGTTCCCTCCTTTGAGTATAGGTTGATTGATGACCTTAGGGAGTGTTGATGATTGATAGCATGCTAGGATGGACCTAGGATAGTTCGAATGCCATGTAGTGGCTTGTGAACCTTAAGCAAGATTGTGAGGTTTTCGGAATTATCTATGGCTTGATGGCTGCATGATTCTGAGTTGGTTCATGGGATGAGGGTATGACTGCATTGTGAGGCTTTGTGAGGGTTTAGATGGTGAGTACATGGTTGTGAGTTTTTGAGCTAGGATGTGCATATAGTTGTTACTGTTGCCTTAGTTGAATCTAGGATCATTGTCCTAGTATGGGTATGGGTTATGACCTTGTGAAATCATATAGGACTTAGACTTCTAGCTTATATGAGTGGTTGATTATTGTGCCTTGTCTTGAACAGGATTTGGTTATATTCCTAGGGGAGATGTGATAGCCGATCGTTGGGACGAGGTAAGTCTATGAACTTACTTAGCTCGCTTTTATGCATTATGTGGATATGTGATGGTGGTGTGTGCTTTATCTTTGTTATAATCATCAAACCGGATTAGGACAACTTGGTCATATATATTGTTGGCCCATTGCTTATTATTATCGGGCGGTGACATCACTGCCCAGCTCCCGAGGGAGATTGGGAGGTTCTCTGTGACCAGACCATACATGGTATACGGGTCGAGCTCCGCCACACTCCTGTTGGTTACACGGGAACAGAGGCGAGAGTTATAAGACTCTCGTGTCACACTTTAAACGAATGAAATTAGAAATGGAATAACCTAAGAAGAGAATAAGAACCGGATGTGTATACGAGCATGATGTGTGTTATGTTTACTTTTGTGTGTGTTTGTACCCTTGGTATCTTTATAATGCCTAGAATGTGAGCTAATGGTTTTATACCGATTGTTGTAGTTGACGTGCAGGTTAGGTGTGGCTGAGTGATCCGGAGGAGTGGGCAGCCGGGGTTCCGTACATCATAGGTCCAATTTGGGGAATTGAGTCCATGTATTATTGTTAAATATTGTGTATTCTTGGCATTGTTGTATAGACGGCTGGTGTCTTTCCTTTCTTGTTGTATTCGGGAATCATATCATTGCATTAAACTTGTTTTCGGTTTTGGCCTTTATTTGTGCCTTGTTGGAAAGGTCCGGTGAAATTGTTGTCAGGCTAAGGGTCGGGACCCATTGTGAGGTCTCTCCCGTAGCATTCCGATATCCCGCGGATTCGGGGTGTTACATCACCCTAGAATTGCAAGAGTTTTAGCCAACAATGCACATATTCAAATCAAGATAGATATATGAAATCAAGAAACTCATAAACCAAATAGAACCAATAGAAAAGTAAGCAATACTTAGCAAAAGGTCTTCAATATCCAATATCTATATGAAAGCAATAACAAAGATCCAATCTTGTGTTCGAAAGCAATAAAATCTAAAAACTAAGTATTCTCCAAGAATCTTCACAATCTCTCTGAATCCTCAATGTTGTTGTTGATCAATCAATGTAATCTCTCAATGTGTCTCCAATATGTTTTCTGACTGTGTTAGATTGAATCCTCCATCCTTGATGCAGCCACAATATCTTATAGAAGGATCTAGGGTTTGAACTTTGCGTTTTGGGCCGTTTTCACTGAACTACGGGTGAGCCCGTACAAAATCTCGGTCGAGATTTTCATAAGTGAACCAAGATTTGTATTTTGTTGCGTGTTATCCCTTAGCTCTTCCTTCTATCTTTTTTTTTATGATATCTTATCCCTTCTTTTTTGCAGGGTGGGCGCCGTCTTTTTAGCCGTCTTGCTTTTTCCTTTCTTCCCCTATAAGTTTCTTCTTCTCTTCTAGATGAGGGTTTGCTCCTTCTTCTTCTTCTTCTTCTTCTTCTTCTTCTTCTTCTTCTTCTTCATTCCTCTTCCTTTGCTTGAGTTTTCCCTTGGATCTTTGCAAGTGTAAGCCTTGGAGGTGAGCTTTGATAGTTATGGTGATGGTGTTGAGGATGAGAGTGTTGTGATGTTGTTGTGGATGTGGATGAACAACTTGTAAGCGTGCTCCCTCTTTCTTGAGCTTGTAGTGGTAGGTTCTTCCCTCTCTTCTTTCGTCCTTCTTTCTCCTCCTCCTCCTCTTCTTCTTCTTCTTCTTCTTCTTCATTCCTCTTCCTTTGCTTGAGTTTTCCCCTAGAAGAGAAGTTGATCGAGTGAGAGATCAAGGAGAAGTCAGAGAATCGCCCCTCTATTGTTTGGCCACCCCCGAACCCTGTCAACGCCGCCCCCGTGGATGAAGAGTGTCACCGCCCCGGTGGCTATGAGCCACCGCCCCTGCGGCATGTCACCGCTCCTGCGCCTTCCCGTTTACGCAAGTGCGTCCTTATCCAGGACATACCATGTGTGGTATGTGTCCTTCCTTTCCCTTGTGTTAGGGTTAGCTTGTGAGCTTGTTAGCTTAGTATTACGAGGTTGATGATGTGTATGTTGAGGTAGTGCCTTAGGCATTTGTGAGTTGTGATGAGGTATCGAGGTTTAGTTATGGGTTAGGATCTAGTATGATCTTGGGGTGTAGGAGGTGGAATCTCCTAGCCTTTGATAGTGTTTGATGTTGTGTGTTTTGATGATGCAAGCACTGATCATTTCCTCGAGGGGAAACTGTGACCACATTTGTTGAGGATTAATTGTGACAGGCAAGTCCTTCGGGCTTACTTAGCGGGTGTTTTATGAGTTCGAGTGATTGTGATAGTGATGTTTGTGCATATGAATGTTGCATTGATAACCTAAACCGGACTAGGACGACCATATATATATACATATTAATTGGCCAAAGTGCATTATAATCGGGTCGTGACAACTTTCTTGAAGCTCGCCGAGAGTGTGGGGGTTCTCTGCGACCAGTCCACCAGGAGGGGAGGCTCGATCCCCTATGCCAAACCTGGGGGTTAAAGGGGACAAAGGTAAGGTTCTGGATGCTCCTCTTGTGACAAAAGAAGTTGAATTAGTAATGGTATAACATAATGAAGATATCAAACGGATATGTGTGACCATTGCATACGATGATGTGATTGCATGACTGTATGTTCTATTACCTTTATTCTTATTCATGAACTATTAACTAACGGTTTTATACCGTGTTGTAGATATTTTGTAGGTTAGGAAGACTGTAGAATGATCCAGATGAGTGATCAGCCAAGGGCTTCCATACATTAGGATGCGTGGGTTTTGGGATGTTTATGTACACATATGCATATGATGTTGCCGTTTTGTACTTGGCTGTGATTTTGTGTATGTTTTGATATATGATCATATAGTTTTATGGATTTGGTTTTATATTTATTTGTTCCTTGTTGTAAGATTCAGTGAACTTGTTGTCAGGTGTTCGCTCCAAACGGTGTGTGCAAGCTTTAAATTATCCCAAGAAGTATGCTTAAAACAAGGATGCGAACCCACAGTGTACGGATCAATTATAGTAAAAGTAAGAATTCCGGGGTGTCGATCTCAGGGACTTAGGTGAAACAAAGCAAGTATAGGTTGTCAATGCAACTAATAACCACAAAAGCGATTAAAACAATCAAAGAGATGATAATAAGGTCAATTAAAGGAAATATGCAAATTCTGGGGACTAAAGCATATAGTTGTGGTTCCAACTCAAGATATCAAGATCGGCGGACAAAGCTGAGATTTTGCAAAGGGAAGGTGTTTCTAAAGTGGAATAGATCACCGGGTAAGTCTCACTACTCACTAACTCCAAACCAAAAGCTCCTATCACCGGGTAAGTCTCAAGGTACAAAGGAAAGGAATTATAATCTCAAACCAACACACCAACTAAGGGAATAGAATCAACCTTTACCGGGTAAGTCTCAGGCTAACTCACAAAGATAGAATGAAGGCACACTCAAACCCCAATAAAGGATAAACCTTTATTACCTACACTTATGATCATTGGTAAACAAACTAAGGAATTACTAGGTAAATCTCATCCTAGGCTTGCATTGAACCAGGAAAGGTGTAATAAGAATAGGATTTGGCAAACTTTAACACTTAACTCTTAGTTACGGATCAGAAAAGGTCACCTCGGTCAGTCAAGTTCCACCCCGACCGAGATGTTCATCGACTGAACGAGATGTTCTAAGGTTAAGGGTAAAGACTCGAGCTTTCAGGGTCCTACTGGGATTAAGATTATTCTATCATTGTTTTTCCCACAACTTTCAGCCAATCACCCTAGAATCGCACAAGGAAATTAGCCACTCATCATCATGGAAGCAATAATCAAATATATGGGAAGAGAATGAATATTTGAACACAAAAACCTTAAGAACAAGGCTTCAATAACTGAATCAAATATCAAACAAATCAGCGTTCCTTGGATCACATATCCAACAAGACAATCAAACAAAAGGGAATCTAAGAAAGTCTTACAAATCCCCTCAAAAGCTGTATCCGAACTATCAATCCTTCCTTGATTGATCTTCAATCTCCCTTCCTTCCTTCAAAGCTTCCAGAAAACCCTCTCTTTGCTAGTTATTCCCCAGCCTCCAAGCATTCTAGCCTGGTTGAACTTGTCGAAAATCCAACCCTTTATATAGGAGAATTATCTTCCAAAGATAATAATATCTTAAAAAGATAATATCCTAATAAAATATATCTTATCTCTAAAATAGATCTCCTAAATATATGATCTTCCTTCCAGAATTCCATCTCCCAAGTATATGATCTTCCTTGAAGATAATAATATCTTCAAGGAATTAACAAAGAAGATTTACTTTGGACCAGATTTGAGAGATTTCACCTTCAGCTAAGATTCACCTCCTAAAGAAGGCTTAATACCAATAAGATCATCAATAGTATAACCCAAAGCCTTTTGATGTTTTTTCTGGACATGCATTAGTTTATATAATTCAGTTTCGGAAAGGGAAGCACTCCCAAATATATCTCGCTGCGTCAGGGTATTCGCCTCGGTCGGGGCGCTCCTCTAGATCACCTCGGTCGAGGTGATACTGTTGCTGACCGAGGTGAATCTCAGTTGAAGGTGAAATCTCACAAATCTGGTCCAAAGTAAATCTTCTTTGTTGATTCCTTGCCCCCTGAGTTCTCTTTTAAGCTCATGAATGTAGCTCTTATGACTCCTTCGCTCCTTAGCTCCATTTCGATGCAAAATGTGCCATTTTACCTACGATTACAACGAAACTTGGTGTAGACCTCGATTCCCGTAAAGGTAGATGAAACGACAATATAATTACATAATATACATTCAAACATGCAGATTATTAAAGATAAAACGTCTAAAAAAGTCCCAAAATATAGACTATAATACATGCTATCAAAATACCCCATACTTGTCCCTTGCTTGTCCCAAAGCAAGTTCCAAATCTTAAGTACAAGATAGAATGGATTATAAGTCATAAAGATCGATGAAAAGTATTTCAAAACATTTTTGATGGTGTGCTCCACTCATAGATCACTCTAAGAGAATGCTTCATGGTGTTTAAAATCAAAACATGATCAAAACATTTTATAAACATGAGAAAGTTGTTCATCTTTGCATAAAATCATAGAATGCATAATAAATCATAATTATCGAAATTAATCATGTATAATCCAATTTAAACCACTAAGTCAATCAACAAGCTCGAGGTCTCAAGGGCTTTTCAAGAAAAGGTCAAGAAACGTGTGAGGGTGGGATGTATATAGGGAATGTGGTGCTAGAATCCGGGAAAAGGATCTTCACTTCACTTGCTTTGCACTTCAACATCTTCTACCAATAAGCTTTTCTTATTTACTTTTTACTTTTTGGGATGCATGGACAGAGGTGCACAATAACCGAAGCCTAGGAGATCAGCAATCATCAATTTTCTTGAGATCCCTCAAACCCTTGATGCACATACCATGACCCGTTAGGAATATCGCTCAATCCGACTTTGGCAAGACACAAACACCCGGCTATGTGAATGATGCCGAGTTACTCATCATCATGATTGACTTCCCCAAACCTATTTGTTTCTTTCTAACTTTCAACCAAAATCTCAACTTTTCTTTCACTTGCTTTTCACTTGCTTGCTTCCAAATTTCCGGATAGGTAAAGGGTGGCAAATATGTATATGAGGGGCTAAGCATGATCAAGAAGAAGAAGAGAAGAGAATGAATTGCCTTAATCATCCCAGAAAGAAAGTGATAGAACTCATCATGTGGTGTCAACCTTCAAATTCAACATAATTTGGATAAAAATAAAGTATTAAACATGCCAAAAATTTCAAACAAAGCATTTAACAACTTAAACATATCATAAAACCTTTCAAACATATAAAGATTTCAAAACCAATCTGCAAACAAATCATCACTGAGGTCATATCCAGAAAGGAAGCACAAAAATCGTTTCGAAAATTGTTTAAGTTAAACCACCTCGGTCGAGATGTTCTAGGTCAACCGAGGTACTCGACCTCGTCTCACAAGAATCACCCCGGTCGAGGCCATAAATTTTTTTTTTCTTAACCAGTTTTTGACGTTTTTCTCAATCAAATAACCTGTATGCATGCATGTAGTCTCAGATAAACACATAGAGCATAGGAAAAATCATAAAGAGTCATACACATAAGGTCACATAAAATACATCAATACCCCATACTTGGGACACATTGTCCCAATAGGTCAAAATAAGTCTGAAAATAGAGTACTCACCGGACATAAGCTGAGCTACATAATAAATAAAGAAAAGAAATCCCTGCAAGCTCTAATCCTGATCTGGTGGTGGTGGTGGTGGATACGGGAAGAAAGGATGCTGGGATGGATCAAAAGGGTAGCCCATAGTATGCTGGAACCGTATCTCCAACATCCGGCGCTGGTAGTGCTGGCTCTCCCTCATCTCCAACATGTCCAAGGATAGGGCTACTTAAGAGTCGATCATCCGATCCATCAGCTCGTCAATCCGTCGGTGAGCTACGGGATCCCTCTATCTACGGACTCTGCGGCTAGCAGGACGTGATGGTGCTGCAGTTGCCTCCTCCTCTGTAGCCTCGTCGTCTAAGTCGACAACTGGCACACTGGGGCCGGATGTATCTGTCCCTGTCTCCATGGCAGCACCGCCATCATTATCCTCATCCTCCTCCTTCTGCACCTGAGTTGCTGCCGCATCTCTAGCATCCTCAATGTAAGGTATCCACGCGGTGGACCAATACTATGGATCATAGGCGGAGAACTGAGCTGACCACCTGATACCCTGAGGGGCAGTCTGCTCCCAAGGCATCGCCACATATGGCGTAGTGAGTCCACAAGGAACTAGAATCCTCCTCGTGATCATCTCCTGCAATACTAGCGGCTTGGCAGCCGCCACCAGTGTACGTGCACTCAGATCAAGGTCCATAACTGTAGCTATGTGAGTCACTAGGCCACCACAACAAATATCGCCCTTCCCCTTAGCCTTGATCCTGTGCAGATCCTCAGCTAGCATCGCCCCAAAATCAGGCACTCCCCCAGTCACCATACAGAATACGCTCAGAAGCTCCCCTTGTCTAATCTTCTAGGGCGTCTCAGTACACGCCAGAAGGGTCTCACTGAAGATCCGGTGGGCTAGTCGGAAAGCAAGGTGGAAGATGATGTGCTCCCTGGAGTCTCCAGGTCTCCACCTGTCAGCATGCTCTACCACGTGAGCAATCTGACCCCAAAACTCTCGAGCTACGACTCGAGAAGGCAAGTCGGTAACTGTGGGGGTCGGGAAGCCAAAAATGTCTCTCCACTGGTCCATAGGAACTAAGTAGTTCCGGTTCAACAACCGGTACTTGATGGCTCTCTCCTCAGGCAAGTGAGTCACAAAACTCACAAACTCTAAAGTGGGCTCGAGGTAGGCTGGAGCTCTAATCACCATGAACTGCTCCAGTCCCACCATAGAAACCATCCTCCTAAGATCCTCAGCCACATGGAGGCATTCAAAAGCAGAAATATCAAGAAAATGCGGCACAATCACGGGGCGCGCGCATATGCGGTCGAAATCAGCCTGGGGACGCTCGTGGATCACCGGAATAGAAGGTCGGGAAGAAGAAGAAGAAGGTGAGGATCTACCCCTCAGAACTAACTGGCGATTAGATCTGGAACTCATTTTTTTTCTTTCTCTGACAGATCACCTCGGTTGCTCTGACAGATCTCAAGAACACCTCGGCCGAGGCATAGGTCGACTGGACCGAGGTAAGTCGCTGTTTGATTTCAACTCTCTGAATTCCAGTTCTTTTCCCCCAATTTCACTACCAGTTGTTCCTATGGGGTACTTAAGCCTTTTTCAACACCAATCTATGGAAAATAAAGCCACTAATCTATGAAAATTGCGAAAATAGAGAAGTTAGGGTTTTCGATTTAATTACCTCAGATTCAGTCGATTGGAAGCGCTTTCGTTGCAGTTTCTCGCTTGCAATCTGTTCCTCTAGCCTTTTCTTGTGAGATAGGAGCAAGAATCTTAGAAAACGATCGAGAAACGGGGAAGCGAGGTGATTTGGGTGCCGCGGTCGAGAGAGAGATGGGAGGGAAAAAGAGAGAAACTGTTCCTCTTTTATACCCCTCGCCGATTCTGCTGTCACCTCGGTCGAGATGGTCCCGACTGGACCGAGGTGTCTGGACCGAGGTGGATTGTTTTCAGCCCTAGTCGCCTCGGTTGCTCAAGAATCATCTCGGTCGAGGTGCTGTGACAGCAACCGAGATGTGTCTCAGTACAACTCCGTCTTCTCAATTTCTCAAAATTTTGTCCCTCCAGTGTTTGCTCCTGGGTTGTAATCCTTCCTTAGAAAGTACATGGTTTCTGTCTAGGACGCCAAAAACAAAGCAAAGCAAAGCAAAAGAAAACTATCTAAAGCTAGACTAGAAAAAGGGAAAATAAAGCAATACCTTGGGTTGCCTCCCAAGAAGCGCTTGATTTAAGGTCGCTAGCTGGACTGTACAACATCCCTAAACATGCTGGAAGGTATCCTCACCCCATACTTCGCCTTCATCATGGGGTGAGATAAAGAAGTCTATCAAACGTTCCAGCAAATGCAAGTGCTCATCTGAGAATGAATCATCTTTGGGTGGTTCTTCCTTCTCGCGTGAAGAGGGAGATAGCCGGTTGAGGTGATCCGCAATAGAATTTTTGGATCCCTTCTTATCGCGAATGTCTAGGTCAAACTCTTGAAGCAAGAGAATCCAACGAATAAGACATGGCTTAGCATCCTTCTTAGCAAGTAAGTAACGAATAGCTGCATGGTCAGTGTAAACAATAACCTTCGCTCCCACTAAGTAAGAGCGAAATTTCTCAAAAGCATATACAACCACCAAAAGCTCTTTTTCGGTGGTGGCGTAGTTTAGTTGGGCTTCATCTAGCGTCTTGCTAGCATAGTAAATGGCCTTGGTCCGGCCATCCTTCTTTTGTCCAAGCACCGCTTCTACCGCCACATCACTCGCATCACACATGATCTCAAAGGGCAAGGTCCAATCCGGAGGTTGGATAATGGGAGCGGAGATTAATGCTTCCTTTATCCTGAAAAATGCATCAAGACATTCCTGCGAAAACTCAAAAACAACATCCTTATTCAAGAGTTTAGTTAGTGGTTTAGAAATCTTCGAAAAATCTTTGATGAACCTCCTATAGAAACTTGCATGCCCGAGAAAACTCCGCACACCCTTAACAGAACAAGGGGGAGGAAGTTTCTCAATAGTCTCGATCTTAGCTCGATTGACCTCAATGCCTCGGTTGGAAACGAGGTGTCCTAGCACAAGGCCTTCATTAAGCATAAAATGACACTTCTCCCAATTCAAGACGAGATTAGTGTCTTCACATCTTTGTAGTACTAGAGAAAGGTTAGATAGGCAATCATCAAAAGAGGAACCATATACTGAAAAGTCATCCATAAATACCTCCATGATATCCTCTATGTACTCGGAAAAGATAGCCATCATGCATCGCTGGAAGGTAGCGGGTGCATTGCATAATCCGAATGGCATCCTCCTATAAGCGAATGTCCCCCATGGACAAGTGAAGGTGGTCTTCTCTTGATCATCCGGATGGATAGGAATCTGAAAGAAGCCACTATAACCATCTAAATAGCAAAAATGTGAATGCTGGGCTAACCGTTTGAGCATTTGATCGATGAAGGGAAGTGGAAAATGGTCCTTCCGAGTGGCCATGTTCAGCTTCCTATAGTCGATGCACACCCTCCAGCCTGTAACGGTCCTAGTTGGGATCAACTCGTTGTTCTTATTCGTCACAACGGTCATCCCTCCTTTCTTTGGAACTACATGCACTGGGCTCACCCACTTGCTATCCGAGATAGGAAATATGATACTTGCATCCAACAACTTAAGAATTTCTTTCTTCACAACCTCTTTCATGATCGGATTTAACCGTCTTTGAGGTTCCCGTGAAGTCTTATGATCATCCTCCATTAATATTCTATGCATGCAGAAAGAAGGCTTAATACCAATAAGATCATCAATAGTATAACCCAAAGCCTTTTGATGTTTTCTCAGGACATGCATTAGTTTAGATAATTCAGTTTTGGAAACGGAAGCACTAACAATAACGGGATAAGTAGAATCCGGTCCAAGGAAAACATACCTCGAGTGACTTGGAAGCGGTTTAAGCTCCACAACTGGGGGTGTTTTCTGAGGGGGATCCTTGCTTCCTCTTTCCAGTGGAGTAGATTTAGATCGAAGACCTGGACTTTCGGAAGTCTCAGTTGACATCATCTTGCTTTCGACCTCGGTCGAGGTCCTGAGTGGGTGACCGAGATGTTCTTCAGTTAAGAACACATCGCTTGGTCCAGAAAGTGCCTCGGTCGAGGTACTGCAACTGGTACCGAAACTGGAGATTCTCTTCTCCTGGATTAGTCTTTCAATCTTAGCTCCTGGATATTTTTCCAGCGCCTTTAAGCTCCGTATATCTGCATCATAAGAAGCATCTATACCTTCCTCCATTAAGCTAAAACTAATAACTCTTTCAAGAGGATCATTAATAAGGATAGAGCTCACCAATTCTCTTGATTCTTCTTCATCGTAGATGTTGAAGATATCATCCTCTAGTGGCTCTCCTTTCATTGCAGCAAGCAATGCAAACTCCACTTGATCACCGCTAATGTTGAATTTCAACTTTGCGTTCTTACAATCCACATTGCAACCCGAAGTTTCTAGAAATGGTCTCCCGAGAATGATAGGGACGGGATAATCTGCGGGAATATCAAGTACAACAAAGTCTATAGGTAAATAGAAGTTACCTAACATAACCGGAACATATTCCAAATGCCCACGGGATGGGTAATGGAGCGGTCCGCCATGTATAACCTTATCTTCACCAGCTTGGGCTCTCAATGTCCGATCTTCACACATAGCTCCAGCGGGATGATGCTCACGCTGGCTCCTAGATCACACAATGCTTCACAAGTAACACCCCCAACTTGAATGGGAATGCAAAATGAGCCGGGATCTCTCAACTTAGGTGGCATCTTCTCCTTCATGATTTGAATGAGCTCCGAGGATTTAGATGTCATCCTTACTTCACCAAAGTCTTCCAGCTTCCTCTTCCTTGATAGAATCTCTTTTAAGAACTTCCCATAGGCGGTCATCCCGAGAATAATATCAAGGAAAGGGATGTTAATATGTAATTTATTCATCAAGTCAAGGAACTTACCAAAGTGCTTGTCTAGATGTGCTCTAGCCCTTGACTAGGGGAATGGAATTGGTGGTTTATATGCAGGAGGTGGGACATAAACTTTAGTTTTGTCCGACGCTTTTTGAGACTCCACCTCGGATGGTACCTCGACCGAAGTGTTCTTCGTCTGTACCTGGACCGAGGTATTCTTCGTATGCACTGACATCGACCGAGGCACTGGATCTGCAGTTTTCAGTCCACTTCTCGTCGTTATTGCCATGATCTGTCCTTTTGGGTTGCTCTCTGTCCTTTCTGGGAGATTCCCTGGATCTCTTGGCGCTTCATTCGCCTTATTAAAGAATTGTTGCTCTAAGGCTTTTTGTGCGTTCGAAAATAAAGTCATGGACGTCTCCATACCATTGAGCTTGATCAAGATGGCCTCCAACACTGAATCTTTCTTTTCTGGCTGGGACGAACTTGATCCAGGCTCCTGGCTCTTCAATGGAGTAGAAGAAGAAGAAGAGGGATTAAAAGAATTATTAGAATTGGAATTAGAGTAATGGTTACCCGGATTTTGATTGTTGGATCTCCAATTGTTGCTGTTGGAGCCTCTATTGTTGTTGTAGTTGTTGTTCCGGGAACCATGATTATTTTTCCTTAACCCTTGATATCCTCCCTCCTCCTTTTTAGTGTGAGCAACCAAAAGGTCCTTCAATTGCTTCACATCATTCTTGAGGGAGATGAGTTGATTATCATTTGATGGAGCTTCTTGGAAATTAACTCTCTTAACTCCATTTTCAGCTCCTTGGTGGGAGTATTTCTCCATGTGCAAAGCTTGTTTCTCAATGAACTCCCAAGCTTCATCAATTTGCATGTCCATGAATGTGCCGGCGGATAGTTGTTGAAAGTTGAATTGGGTAGCTCCATCCAATCCCTTGAAATAAATCTCCATCAACTCTATCTTTGGAATCCCATGATGTGGGCAATCCAAAAGAACATCTTTAAACCTCTCCCATGATTTGGATAAACTCTCCTTGTCCTTCATGATAAATGCATTGATTTTCCCTCTCATTTCAGCGGTTTTGGAGGGGGGAAAGAATTTTGTTAAGAACTCCATCGTCATCTCCTCCCAAGTGTTGATCTTTCCGGGAGGAAGAGACTGATACCAAGTAAGCGCCCTGTCCTTCAAAGAAAAGTAAAAAGGCCTTAGCTTGTAATTATTATTTTCCAGCCTTGAAGGTTTCAAGGTCTCCATCAAAATCTCATAGTTTTGTAAATGTTGATGCGGAGACTCCCTCTCTAAACCTCCAAACTGGCATTGGCGGATCATGGAAAGAACTTGCGGTCGAAGTACATAATCATGCTCCGCTGGATCACCTAGGTTGACTTCTGGACGCCTCACTTGCTGGTTTGGGTCCATCCTCTACCCTAGGGTCTGTGGAATACCTGCAAAAAGAACATCTCGGACAGGCATCCGAGGTGGAAGAATCTCGGCCGCGGCAACTAGAGCGGGGTCCTGCCTTGGTCGAGAGTTTGGTCGATGCAGAATCTGAGCTCAAAGCTCAATCATATCTGCTTCAATCTCTGCAGCTCTGGTGCGAGTTTCCTCCCTTTCACGCTGCAGTTCTTCTCTATTGAGGCGCAGCTGTTCCATCGCCTCCTTCAAGTCGGCCTCAAGATTGCGATTGTCTTGGTTGGCCACTTTCGCTTCTTTCAAGCGTCGTTTGTATGTCTTTTCTGGTTCGGGATCGTAAGGAACGATTTCCTTCCCAACACGGGTTCTTCGCATAAACCTAAGAAAAAGAACCTGCGAAAGTCACTCAAGTAGAGTGGTTAGTAGCAACAGGGGCAATTGCCCTGAAAGAGAACCGCAACCAGCTTGGTCTAGACCAAGTCCCCGACAACGGCACCAAAAACTTGTTCGCTCCAAACGGTGTGTGCAAGCTTTAAATTTATATCCCAAGAAGTATGCTTAAAACAAGGATGCGAACCCGCAGTGTACGGATCAATTATAGTAAAAGCAAGAATTCCGGGGTGTCGATCTCAGGGACTTAGGTGAAACAAAGCAAGTATAGGTTGTCAATGCAAATAATAACCACAAAAGCGATTAAAGCAATCAAAGAGATGATAATAAGGTCAATTAAAGGAAATATGCAAATTCTAGGGACTAAAGCATCTAGTTGTGGTTCCAACTCAGGATCTCAAGATAAGCGGACAAAGATGAGATTTTGTAAAGAGAAGGTGTTTCTAAAGTGGAATAGATCACCGGGTGAGTCTCACTACTCACTAACTCCAAACCAAAAGCTCCTATCACCGGGTAAGTCTCAAGGTACTAAGAAAAGGAATTATAATCTCAAACCAACACACCAACTAAGGGAATAGAATCAACCATTACCGGGTAAGTCTCAAGCTAACTCACAAAGATAGAATGAAGGCACACTCAAACCCCAATAAAGGATAAACCTTTATTACCTACACTTATGATCATGGGTAAACAAACTAAGGAATTACCGGGTAAATCTCATCCTAGGCTTGCATTGAACCAGGAAAAGTGTAATAAGAATAGGATTTGGAAAACTTTAACACTTAACTCTCAGTTACGGATCAGAAAAGGTCACCTCGGTCAGTCAAATTCCACCCCGACCGAGATGTTCATCGACTGAACGAGATGTTCTAAGGTTAAGGGTAAAGACTCGAGCTTTCAGGGTCCTACTGGGATTAAGATTATTCTATCATTGTTTTTCCCACAACTTTCAGCCAATCACCCTAGAATCGCACAAGGAAATTAGCCACTTATCATCATGGAAGCAATAATCAAATATATGGGAAGAGAATAAACATTTGAACACAAAAACCTTAAGAACAAGGCTTCAATAACTAAATCAAATATCAAACAAATTTGCGTTCCTTGGATCACAAATCCAACAAGACAATCAAACAAAAGGAAATCTAAGAAAGTCTTACAAATCCCCTCAAAAGCTATATCCGAACTATTAATCCTTCCTTGATTGATCTTCAATCTCCCTTCCTTCCTTCAAAGCTTCCAGAAAATCCTCTCTTTGCTGGTTATTCCCCAGCCTCCAAGCATTCTAGCCTCGTTGAACTTGTGGAAAATCCAACCCTTTATATAGGAGAATTATCTTCCAAAGATAATAATATCTTAAAAATATAATATCCTAATAAAATATATCTTATCTCTAAAATAGATCTCCCAAATATATGATCTTCCGTCTAGAAATCCAGCCAAAAAATATAAGATCTCTACTGCCAAAAATAAAAGATCTCAGCCAAATAAAATATATCTCGCCACGTCAGGGTATTCGCCTCGGTCGGGGCGCTCCTATAGATCACCTCGGTCGAGGTGACATTGTTGCCGACCGAGGTGAATCTCAGCTGAAGGTGAAATCTCTCAAATCTGGTCCAAAGTAAATCTTCTTTGTTAATTCCTTGCCCCTGAGTTCTCTTTCAAGCTCCTGAATGTAGCTGTTATGACTCCTTCGCTCCTTAGCTCCATTTCGATGCAAAATGTGCCATTTTACCTACGATTACAACGAAACTTGGTGTAGACCTCAATTCCCGTAAAGGTAGATGAAACGACAATATAATCACATAATATACATTCAAACATGCAGATTATTGAAGATAAAACGTCTAAACAAGTCCCAAAATATATACTATAATACATGCTATCATCAGGATGGGGTCATGATTCTTTGTGAGATCCTAGCCCGTAGCGCCCCGAGTCCTGCGGATTTGGGGTGTTACAAAGTTGGTATCAGAGCCTTAGGTTGAGAACAATGGCACTTGCAATTTGTGATAAAGGCCAAAAAACTAAAATAAACAAAACCTGAAAGGGGTGTGACTTTTCCTAAGGATTTTGGTTTTGAAATGTGTACAACCGATTTGGGATAGAATGTACGGGAAATCATCACCCTTTCTGAAGATATATATATATATATATATATTATGTGTTGGAGTGTGCATGTTTGTAAGGATTTGGAGTATTATATATATATATATATATATATATATATATATATATATATATATATATATATATAATACTCCAAATCCATACAAACATGCACACTCCAACACATAATATGTGTGTGTATATATATATATATATATTATGTGTTAGAGTGTGCATGTTTGTATGGATTTGGAGTATTATATATATATATATATGACACATATATATATACCCTTATATGGTTTGATACGTGTATCCAGCAGATGGCTCGGACTATAGCGACATCTGCAGTAGGATGAGGGTAGGGGTAGACCTCTCTTCAACCAGTAGTGATAGGTCAAGAACAGGTTCCCATCGTTGATCCGCCTGCAACGGAGGATGAGCATACGGAGGTTGCCGAGAGAGTAGTTCTTGAGACTGACAACAGTAAGCAACGAGACAAAGATCTCAGCGAGTCCAGTTAGATGACTCGGATCATGTCTCAATGAGGAGACCAGTGTTTCGCGCTTACATCCGCAGAGTGAAGGAAGTCGTAATAGTAGGTAGACGTACTCCGGATTTATCGACACCTACAGGATCATTTGAGGCCTCCGGATAAAAAAAGAGACAACAAACCGAACTTGTTAGTGCTGGTACATGGGCTTTGGGTGTTGGACCGAGTCAGGCACAAGGACACATGGGTGGCCCCTTGGCCATACGGACTTCTAGGAAGGAGCAACAATTTTTAACTGTGGAAAATTTGGATACTGGCGGAAAGAGTGTCCGAGGTCTTTAGTGGCATGCTTTACATGCAGTAAAGTAGGGCACATATCAATATTTTGCCGACAAGGCAAGACACTGCTTCATCAAGATTTCTCCTCTTTTATGGAGGAAGAAAGTGGATGAAGAAGATCGAGTTACCCAGTATTTGCACAGACCTCTGATAGAGGACGGCCGTGTTTTAACTACGGAGAGCCTAGGCATATGCGAGCTAATTGCCCGAGAGAGCCAACGATTTGCTTCTCTTGTGGGAAGCCAGAACATCGGGCTACCTATTGCCGTCAAGGCAAGGCGTCATCACAACAAGAATCTTCCCCTGCTAGTGCAGCAGGAGGTGGGAAGAAGCCGCCTCAACATCAGATACAAAGACAATAGAGAGTTCTAGATCATCCTGCTACTCAAGATTCCGCTCCAGGACCGAGTAGAGGCAGAGGTTGTGATGGAGGTACCAGTGACACCAAGGGAGCTAGAGGTAGAGTTTTTGAGTTGAGGAACACTGAGAAGCCTCCAGCGCCAGCTACTACAGGTACCATTCTGATTAATCGTTTACGTGCTAGAGTTTTATTTGATATGGCTGCTACGCACTCTTTTATTTTTGATGCATGCGTTGATAGACTGACCTTAGATATGATAGAAGGGAGACCTTTCATTATAGGTTTACCCGATGGGGTCAGGTGAGAGGTACCCGAGAGGTACATGATTGTCCTATATATTTAGGAAACCGCGATTTGCTAGTAGACTTCTTTGTCATGCCGCTGGTGCATGAGAAAGTCATTCTGGTTATGGATTGGTTGAATAGACATCATGCTGTGTTAATGTAGTTAGGAGGACTGTGACGGTTTCTAACGAGTTGGGTCAGATTGAGATTTGACAAGGTTGGGACCTTGGAAAGTCGGGTATGGCTATTAGTGCAATACGAGCAGCGAGACTGATAGCGCATGGATGTGATGTCTTCTAGTGTTATGCCATGAAGGAGAGCGAGAGTCCAGCGTTAGAGGACATCCCCGTGGTTGGCGAGTTTACATATGTGTTTATTGAGCCGTCTAGTTTGCCACCTCAAAGGAGCGTGGAATTCGGCATTGCATTGGAGCTTGGGACGAGAGATCCAACAAAAACTAGACGGCTCAATAAATAATCCTTTGAGCGTGGACTCCGGCTCCGCTAAGATGGGTCCTTCGAGATCGGTCTCGTACCAAGCTCAATACTGATCTCGAAGGACCCATCCCCGTGGTACCCATCTTAGCGGAGCCGGAGCCGGAGTCCACGCTCAATACCGATCTCGAAGGACCCTTCCCCGTGGTTGGCGTGGACTTCGTCTAGATTGCCCATCCACTTACGAGTCTGTTGAGGAAGACTACCCGGTTTGTATGGTCCGACCGTGTACTTAGAGTTTTGAGGAGCTGAAGAGACGTTTGACTTCTGCTCCCATCTTAGTAGAGCCGGAGGGCACAAAGGACTTTGTAGTCTACAATGACGCATCCAAGTTAGCCTTAGGATGTGTTTTGATGTAGCGAAGTAGAGTGATTGCCTATGCGTCTAGACAACAGAAGACGTATGAGGAGAGCTACCCGACTCATGGCATGGAGTTGACCACGGTAGTTCATGCTTTGAAGATGTGGAGACATTACGTGTATGGCGTTACATGCCAGATCTTCACAAATCATAAGAGTCTGAAGTATATTTTCTGCAGCGGGAATTGAATAACCACCAGTGTAGATGGCTTGAGCTGATAAGGGACTTTGACCTCGAGATTCTATACCATCCGGGGAAGGTGAACATTATCGCCGACACCCTTAGCAGGAAGACGCCTCGAGAGAAGGCGATTGTACGACTAACGGTTCAACCACAACTATAGAGAAATCTAGCGTGGCTAGAGATGGACATCTAGTTCCCTGATGAGGTTGCCCATTCTTTTGCTTTAGAGGTTCTACCTGATCTGTTGGGTGAGATCCAACAAAAACAGGAGACCTACCTGATTCTAATTCGGATCCAAGATAAGATGTCTCGTGGTGAGGCCCCACAGTTCTCCATAGGAGCAGATGGAGTGATGAGACGCCTCAAGCGCATTTGTGTATCCGCAGATGTTGAGTTGAGATAGAGGATTCTACAGGAGGCTCACTCCACACCTTACTTAGTACACCTAGGTGCGAGTAAGATGTATAAGGATGTGAAACGCTCATTTTGGTGGGGAAGGCTGAAGCCCGATGTGGCCAGAATTGTGGGATAGTGTGCGACCTGTTAGCAGGTCAAGATAGAGCATTGCAAACCTAGAGGAGAGCTCCATCCACTGCCAGTACCGCAATGGAAGTGGGAGGAAATCTCCATGGATTTTGTGACGGGATTAAGAAAAAGTAGGAGCATTGATGCCATCTAGGTTATTGTTGATAAGATGACAAAGACTACACATTTTATCCCCATTCGGGAAACATGGCCAATGAGCCGGTTGGCCGAAGAGTTCACTAGACAAATAGTGAGACTCCATGGTGTGCCGAGGACGATCGTCTCAAATCGAGATGGACGATTTATCTCGAGACTTTGTCAACAGATACGAATTGCCTTGGGTACGAGTTTGCATTTTCAGGACCGCGTTTCATTCTCAGACAGATGGTTAGTTAGAGAGGACCATTCAGACCTTGGAGGATATGCTGTGAGCTTGTGTGTTAGATTGGGGGCAGGTGTGGTCAGATCACCTCCCATTGGTCGAGTTTTTATACAATAACAGTTGGCATGCATCGATTGGGATGGTCCCATATGAGGCTCTGTATGGGCGGAGATGTCGTACCCTGTTATACTGGGATGAGCTTAGTAGAGTCAGTGGTCTAGCGCATGAGCAAATTCAGGATGATATAGCCCTAGTAGCACTGATCAAAAAGTGGACGCTGGCTGCACAGAGACGCTAGAAGTCCTATGCAGACAAGATGCGTCAGCCTCTAGAGTTCAAAGTTGGAGCTTATGTCTGGCTCAGAGTATCCCCAACGTGTGGCGTCAAACGATTTGGAATTTAGGGGAAATTGAGCACCCGATATGTTGGACCTTTTGAGATTTTGCATAGAGTTCGGAGAGCAGCGTACATACTTGCTTTACCACCGAGGTTAGAGGGTGTTCACCTTGTGTTTCATGTGTCCTAACTAAGGGAGTAGATACTAGATCTGAGACACATCGTCAGCTATGATGATTTGGTGGTCGAGCCAGACCGCACTTTTGTTGAGCATCCGATTGCAGTCCTAGAGCGAGGTGTGAAACGCCTACGTTCGACGGACATTTCTATGTTGAGGATACAATGGTCGAGAGGAGGACCTAATAAGGCTACATGGGAGACAGAGGATAGTATCCAAAGGAACTATGCAGAGTTCTATGCCGAGATAGATGCACCTATAGGCTCGACGAGTAGATCTTAGTGCTATCTTGATGAGTTATGTGTTTATGTGTTCTGATGTGTTTTCGTGCTAGCTATGATATGTGTTGTATGATCTTGATAGATCATGTTATACTAGCACGAGTTATCGTATAGTTGGAGATGGTTCTTCCTCCATACTGTTGAAATGTGATTAGGGTTTAGCTGGAGATGGTTTTTTCTCTATGCTATTGTGTTATAGATATAGTTTGGATGGAGACGGTTTTTCCTCCACGACCTTGTAATGTGGATACGGTTTGGCTGGAGATGGTTTTCCTTCATGCCATTGTGATGTGGTTGTAGGTTGTCTAGAGACGGTATACCTCTACACCGTTGGGTAGTTGATATCATGAATTATTGTCTATATTTTGGGGCTTGTTTAGACGTTTTATCTTCGATAATCTGCATGTTTGGATGTATATTATGTGATTATATTGTCATTTCATCTACCTTTGCGGGAATCGAGGTCTACACCTAGTTTTGTTTTAATCGTAGGTAAAATGACACATTTTGGACTAAAATGGAGCAAAAAGAGTTAAGGAGTCATTGAAGCTACATTCAGGAGCTTAAGGAAGAATCCAGGAATCATGGAATTGGATTAGAGATTCACTTTAGACCAGATTTGAGAGATTTCACATTCAGTTGTGATTCACCTCGGTTGACTACAGAGTCACCTCGACCGAGGTGATCCAGAGGAGCCGACTCGACCGAGGCGAACACCTTGGACGCGGCAAGGATATTTTATTCTTGGCTGAGATCTTTTATCTTTGGAAAGAGGATCTTATATTTCTGGGCTGGGTTCCTGGAAGGAAGAAGATAAATTAGCCCATATATTTTACCTATTTTTATGGAAAAAAGATCTTTCTAAGATATCTTATCTTTGGAGGGTAATTTTCCTATAAAAAGGGTTGTATTTCCCACAAATCCATATCACGCTATACCACAGATAACCTGCTTATACACCGCTTAGGGCTGGAAGATTTGAAGAACCTTTTTGAAGGTTGAAGAAGGAAGTTTATAGCTTTTATAGCTTTGTGAAGGGTTTTGTAAGATTCTCTTAGATTCCCTTCATTGTCGTTTGTCTTGTTGGATTTTAATCCAAGGAACGCTTGTTGTTTGATAATTGATTCAGTTATTGAAGCCTTTCTATTAAGGTTTTCTTGTTCAATTATTCTCTTTCTTCCCATATATTTGATTATTGCATTCATGATGATGATTGGCTAATTTCCTTGTGTGATTCTAGGGTGATTGGCTGAAGGTTGTGGGAAAAACAATGATAGAATAATCTTAATTCACAGTAGGACCCTGAAATTTCGAGTATTTACCTTAACCCTAAAGCATCTCGCTCAGTCGATGAACATCTCGGCCGGGGTGGAATTCTTCTGACCGACGTGACTTATCTGATCCGAAACTGAGAGTTAAGTGTTAGAGTTTGCCAAATCCTATTCTTATTACACCTTTCCTGGTTCAATGCAAGCCTAGGATGAGACTTACCCGGTAATTCCTTTGTTTGTTTACCTAAGATCATAAGCGTAGGTAATAAAGGTTTATCCTTTATTGGGGTTTGAGTGTGCTTTCATTCCATCTTTGTGAGTTAGCTTGAGACTTACCCGGTAAAGGTTGATTCTATTCCCTTAGTTGGAGTGTTAGTTTGAGGCTATAGTTCTTTTCCTTAACTCCTTGAGACTTACCCGGTAATAGGAGTTACGGTTTGGGATTAGTGAGTAGTGAGACTTACCCGGTGATCTATTCACACTTAAGTAACACCTTCCCTTTGCAAAATCTCAGCTTTGTCCGCTTATCTTTAGATCTTGAGTTGGAACCACAACTAGACGCTTTAATCCCTAGAATTGCATATTCCCTTAATTGACTTTTTATCATCTTTGATTGTTTTAATCGTTTTCGTGGTTAGTTGCGACATTAGCTTACCTATTCCAACTTTGTTTCACTAAGTCCATGTGATCGACCCCTGAAATTCCTTGCTTTTACTACGATTGACCTGTACACTGCGGGTTCGCATCCTTGTTTTAAGCTTACGTCTAGGGTTATAAATTTAAAGCTTGCACACACCGTTTGGAGCGAACAAGTTTTTGGCGCCGTTGCCGGGGACTTGGTCTAGACCGAGCCGGTTGCGGTTTGCTTTTGGGGCACTTGCCCCCGTTTCTACTAACCACTCTACTTGAGTGACTTTCGCAGGTTCTTTTTCTTAGGTTTATGCGAAGAACCCGCGCTGGGAAGGAAATCATTCCTTACGATCCCGAACCAGAAAAGACATACAAACGACACTTAAGAGAAGCGAAGATGGCCAATCAAGACGATCGCGATCTTGAGGCCGAATTGAAGGAGGCGTTAGAACAACTACGCCTCAACAAAGAAGAATTACGACTGGAAAAGGAGGAAACTCGTGCAAGGACTGAAGCGAGCGAAGCAGATATGGAAGCTTTGCGAGACCAGTATCTACCTCGACCGAACTCAGATCCTGGACCGAGGCAAGATCCAATTCCAGACCCTCGACCGAGGCAGTTCCCAGCACCTGTTGCCCCGGCCGATGTACTTCCACCTCGGATATCAGTCCAAGGCGCTCTTTTTGCAGGAATCCCGCAAACCCTAGGGCAAAGGATGGACCCCAATCAACAACTGAGGCGTCCTGGAGTTAACCTAGGAGATCCAGCGGACCATGACTATGAACTTCGACCGCAAGTTCTCTCCATGATTCGCCAATGCCAGTTTGGAGGGCTAGAGAAGGAATCTCCGCATCAACATCTACAAAACTATGAGATCTTGATGGAGACCTTGAGACCTTCAAGAATAGAAAACAACAATTACAAGCTAAGACCTTTTTACTTTTCTTTAAAAGATAGAGCTCTTACTTGGTATCAATCTCTTCCTCTAGGAAAAATCAGTACTTGGGAGGAGATGACTACGGAATTCTTGACTAAATTCTTTCCCCCCTCTAAAACCGCTGAAATGAGAGGGAAGATCAATGCATTCATCATGAAGGACAAGGAGAGCTTGTCCAAATCATGGAAGAGGTTTAAAGACATTCTTTTGGATTGCCCACATCATGGGATTCCAAAGATAGAGTTGTTGGAGATATACTTCAAGGGACTGGACGGAAGCACCCAGTTCAACCTTCAACTGCTATCCGCCGGCACGTTCATGGACATGCCGATTGACGAAGCTTGGGAGTTTATAGAGAAACAAGCTTTGCATATGGAGAAATTCTCCCACCAAGGAGCTGAAGGTGGAGTCAAAAGAGTCAACTTTCAAGAGGATTCATCAAATAATCAACTCATCTCTTTGAAGAATGATGTGAAACAATTAAAGGAACTCTTAGTTGCTCAAACCAAGAAGGAAGATCAAGGATCTAGGAACAACAATGGATACCGTAACAACAACAACGGTTCCCGGAACAACAACTACAACAACAATAGAGGATCTAACAACAATAATTGGAGGACAAACAATCAAAATTCGGGTAACCCTTACTCTAATTCTAATTCGAATGATTCCTCTAATCCTTTACTCTCTTCTTCTTCTTCTTCTTCTTCTTCTTCTCCTTCTACTCCATTAAAGAGCCAGGAGCCTGGATCAAGCTCATCCCAGCCGGAGAAGAAAGATGCGGTGCTGGAGGCTATCTTGATCAAGCTTAGTGCTATGGAGACATCCATGACTTCATTTTCGAAGGCATAAAAAGCCTTTGAACAACAACTTGCTAGTAGGGCTAATGAAACGCCAAGAGATCCAGGGAAGCTTCCAGTAAGAACGGAAAGCAACCCTAACGGTCGGATTATGGCCATAACGACGAGGAGTGGACTGAAAACTGCAGATCCAATGCCTCGCTCGATGCCAGTACAGACGAAGACCACCTCGGTCCAGGTGCAGTCGAAGAACACTTCGGCCGAGATGCCAACCGAGGTGGAACCACAGAAAGAGGAGGAGAAAACTGTAGTTTATATTCCACCTCCTGCATATAAACCACCACTTCCATTCCCTCAGTCAAGGGCCAGAGCACATCTAGACAAGCATTTTGGTAAGTTCATTGACTTGATGAATAAACTACACATTAATATTCCTTTCCTTGATGCTATTCTAGGGATGCCCGCCTATGGGAAGTTCTTGAAAGAGATTCTATCAAGGAAGAGGAAGCTGGAAGACTTTGGTGAAGTAAGGATGACATCTAAATCCTCGGAACTTATTCAAATCATGAAGGAGAAGATGCCACCCAAGTTGAGAGATCCCGGCTCATTTTGCATTCCCATTCAAGTTAGGGATGTCACTTGTGAAGCCTTGTGTGATCTAGGAACCAGCGTGAGCATCATCCCGCTGGAATTATGCGTGAAGATCGGACTTGGAGAGCCCAATCCGGTGAAGATTCGATTATACATGGCGGACCGCTCCATTACTCATCCCGTGGGTATTTTGGAAGACGTTCCGGTTAAGTTAGGTAACTTCTATTTACCTATAGACTTTATTGTGCTTGATATTCCCGCAGATTATCCTATTCCTCTCATTCTCGGGAGGCCATTTTTAGCAACTTTGGATTGCAATGTGGATTGTAAGAACACCAAGTGTAAGTTCAATATTGGCGGAGATGAAGTGGAATTCGCATTACTTGTGGCCATGAAGGGAGAGCAGCTAGGAGATGATATCTTCAACATCTATGATGAAGAAGAATCAAGATAATTGGTGAGCTCTATCCTTATTAACGATCCACTTGAAAAAGCTATTAGTTTCAGTTTAATGGAGGAAGGTATAGATGCTTCTTGTGATGCAGATATACGGAGCTTAAAGGCACTGGAAGAAGATCCAGGAGCTAAAACTGAAAGACTAATCCAAGAGAAGAAGATCTCTAATTTCGGTTCCAGTTACAGTACCTCGACCGAGGCACTTTCTGGACCAAGCGAGGCGACCGAAGAACATCTCGGTCAACGTCTCTGTGCCTCGACCGAGGTCGAAAGCGAGATGATGTCAACTGTGACTGCTAAAAATAACAAACTTCTTACTCCCTTCTCTGACATTCATACTCAGTTGGTGGAACATTCTCTCCACCAAATTTCTGATAATAAAGGACCTTGGTATGCTGATATTGTTAATTATCTTGTTTGCCAGGAAATACCACCCGGGTTGACGTACGCTCAAAGGAAGAAATTCATCAAGGACGTCCGCCATTACTACTGGGATGAGCCGCTGCTATTCAAGCGCGGGCCGCATGGGATGCTTCGAAGATGCATTCCGGAAGATGAAGTTAATAGCGTCATACTGCATTGTCACTCACTTCCTTGTGGAGGGCACGCTAGCGCCAACAAGACATGCGCCAAGGTATTACGTTCCGGTTTCTTTTGGCCCACATTATTTAAGGATGTGTGAACGTTTGTTGTCTCTTGTGATGCATGCCAAAGAACAGGGAATTTATCTAGAAGGAATGAGATTCCGCTCAATAACATACAAGAGGTTAAGATTTTTGATGTATGGGGAGTAGATTTCATGGGACCTTTCCCATCATCCGGAGGAAACCTCTATATTCTTCTAGCAGTTGATTATGTCTCTAGATGGGTTGAAGCCATTGCTTCCCCCACTAATGACGCCAAGGTGGTTGTGAAATTCTTTAACAAGACTATCTTTCCACGTTTTGGGACTCCACGCATCATCATCAGCGATGGAGGGACGCATTTCATCAACCGGAAGTTTAAGGCACTTTTGTCGAAGTATGGGGTGACCCACAAGGTAGCAACCCCTTATCACCCTCAAACTAGTGGACAGGTCGAGATCTCGAATAGAGAAATTAAAGCAATCTTGGAGAAGACCGTCTCTAGGACGAGGAAGGATTGGTCCATGAAATTGGACGACGCTCTTTGGGCCTACAGGACCGCATTCAAGACTCCCATTGGTACCACCCCTTATAATTTGGTATATGGGAAATCTTGTCATTTGCCCGTTGAGTTAGAACACAAGGCATATTGGGCGATCAAATGGTTGAACTTCGACATCAAGGAAGCCGGTGAGAAGCGGCTA
The DNA here is from genome assembly GCA_033239125.1 of Fagopyrum homotropicum. Classification (NCBI taxonomy): domain Eukaryota; kingdom Viridiplantae; phylum Streptophyta; class Magnoliopsida; order Caryophyllales; family Polygonaceae; genus Fagopyrum; species Fagopyrum homotropicum. The sequence goes on along the minus strand of BSWB01000003.1, from coordinate 63,415,936 downwards.
TTGGATATCAACGAGCTGGAAGAGCTGTGTTTGAACGCTTATGAGAATGCAAAAATCTATAAAGAAAGGACGAAGAAATGGCATGACAAGCGCATCATCCCCAAGGAGCTTAAAGAAGGAGACTTAGTTCTACTCTTCAACTCCCGCCTCCGCCTCTTTCCAGGTAAGTTGAAATCTAGATCGACCGGACCTTATGTTGTGAAACATGTTTTCCCTCATGGTGCAGTTGAGATTTGGGGAGAAATGAGTGGAAGCTTCAAGGTCAACGGTCATAGACTTAAGAAATACAAACCGGAAGTTCCGGTTGAGGAGGTTGCACCGCTATATCTTGTTTGATGGCGCCGTAAGGTCCAGCTAGCGACCTTAAATCAAGCGCTTCTTGGGAGGCAACCCAAGGTATTACTTTCTTTTCCCTTTTTCTAGTATAGCTTAGATAGTTTGTTTTTGCTTTGCTTTGTTTTGTTTTTTTGGCGTCCGAGACAGACAACAGGTGACATCTAAGGAAGGAATACAACCCAGGAGTACAACTGGAAGGACAGAAGTTCGAGAATTTGAGAAGACGGAGTTTAACTGAGACACATCTCGGTTGCTGTCACAGCACCTCGACCGAGATGATTCTTGAGCAACCGAGGCGACTAGGGTTTCTGAAGATCCACCTTGTTACGCTAAGAAAGTGTGCACGCAATAAGCCTTAAATTTATACTCGATATATTTCTCCTAACTCCTAGCGCACCCGCAGTGTACGGGACGTTCGTAGTATGGATAGTATTCCGAGGTCGAACACAAAGAGTAAGGTGAGATTGATTCGGTTTATGATTGAGTTTAGTGAAAATCTAAGTTAAGAAAAGAGAGAAATAAATAAATGAAAGTCTCAATTGTTTTTTTGGTTGGTTTTTAGTGATCAATCAAAGATCACAATTCATGCAAAGTAAACAATCAACTAAACTATGAATCGACACAAATAAACAAGCTAAACAAGATATAGATCAAAGAAAGAAAAGACAGATTCTAGGGGTTGGAAGTTCCGGTTATGGCATAGGACTCAAGCTATCTATTCATTCCTTGGATTAACTATGTTGGGATTAAGTGTTTCTAGATTGGGATCAATCACCGGGTAAGTCTCATGATCCACTAGTCCATTCCCTAGGTCTCATCACCGGGTAAGTCTCTAAGAACCTAAGGGACGGAATTCTATACTAACCGGATTGTTACCTAGAGATCTTAACCTATCCTTACCGGGTAAGTCTTGGAAAAGGAAGTCTTAAACAACTATCCTAGCACACTTAATCCAATGGCGGCTTATTAGGCTCACCACTACCTAAGGTTTGTTATCTTCGGAATCTAAGAGTAAGGATTGCCGGGTAAGTCTCTCCTAACACTTAGTTGCTAACACTAGGTCACCCTAGGATAGATTTAACTCAACAAACACTTAGGATTTCAACATTCTATAAATCTAAGACAAGATCCATCGAACCAGGGAAAATCACGGTTTGTTCTACCTAAACCACGGCCGTGGTTAGGCAAGAACTACCCGTGATTTCTAACAGCAGCTACGTTCATGCACACAAGTCATCCAAAGATAAATCTAAGTCCGTCCTATCATAGCCCCAGCCATAACCATCCTTTCCTTACCCTAGAACCACATCTATTTAGCCTACAACTTTCATAATAGAAATCGAAACAAACAAACATAAAATCATGACATCCATTTGTAAGATGATGAAGGAAGAGAGATGAACAAGTGAACTAAAACAAAACCAAGCTGAAAATAGAATTAGAGTAACTCACAATCCTTCCAAAAGAAGGTTCAAATGATTCATACAACCCTAGAAATAGAATCCGGAATTCTTCAATACAAAACTATCAAGTGTGGTAATGGTGTGTGTTCTTCTTCTCCTCTTCAATGGAGCTCTTCTTCTTCCTCTTGACACTTTCCTTCCTAGAAAGACTTCTTGTTGAGAGAATATTTTTGTTAGAGGATAATGGATAATGGAGAGCTGCTCCAAGATGCCTTTCTCAGCCAATGAAGGACCACTTTTATAACAAATTTTGCATGAGCTGGCCATGAGAGTCGTGGCACAACTGTCACAAGAATCTGGCAAAACCCACGGGTGATTCCACGGCCGTGGAGTGTTAGAGAACCGTGATTCTGTGCTTCAGCATTGCCTTTGATCATTAAGCTTCGATTTGGTGCATGGCTTGTGTTGGCAAGGTTCCATGAGTCCTCTTTAGCCTTTAGCTTGTGTCCTAATGAGTCCGAGGGTGTGTCATCTAGATGAACGATCCTCAAACGTATCGTTTTAGCTCCTAAATCTCCCGAAATACCTATAAAACACGCACAAGTCCGTGTAGACGTCTATCTCGGCAAAATACATAAATTGAGTGCAAAACGTCGTGAACTAGTGCTAAACCATGCATGAATGAGTGAGAAATCTATCTAAATGATTACCTAAAACTAAGTCATAAATCGTGTTATCAAAATACCCCATACTTAAGGTTTGCTCGTCCCCGAGCAAATTCCCAATTATAGACTAAGAGATGACATGATTTATGTATGCAGAAAAATGGCAAAATCTTTTTGGGTTTGTGCTTCTATTATTGGATCACCTTCAAAGTCATGTTTCATGGCAAAGGACAAGCAATCATGCATTCAAACAAATGAAGACATGGAAAGACAATTGTACTTAACTCAAAAGTATGCATGATATGTAAAGATGAAGAAGTCAAGAAGACCAAGAGTACATCCAATCTAAATCACCAAGTCTTACAAACATGCAAATAGGTCATAAGGTCTTGTGAAATAAAAGGGCCAAGAAATGTAGCGATTGGGTGGGGATTTCTAGGTTATGTGATGCTAATCCGGGAATGGAACTAACTCCACAATCTTGTCCTCGATCAACTTCCCTCAAGTGTATATTTTCCTCTATCTTTTCTTTCTTTTCTTTTCCTTTGACTTATTTTTGAGACAATGACATTGGTGTACAAAAGCCGAAACCTTGGTGATTGGCCATCCTCGGGCTTTTTCTTAGTTTTCGAGGTGCATCCACACCGGGCACACATACCAAAGCTCGTTAGGACTATTGGTTTATTTGACTTGGGCAAGGCACCAACACCCGATTATGTGAAGTGTACCGAGTTACTTGTCATTTAAACAAATGTCCCCAAACCTATATTTTTGGCTACACTTTTCACAACAAATTCAGCATTTTATGCATGATATTCTTTTCATCAACAACTTCACTCAACACTTGCTTTTCACACACATCAACACACTAGCATGCTCCTATTCCCGGATGGGTTAAAAGAGGTCAACTTTATCTCAATTGAGGTGCTCAAACAATCATGATTAAGATGAGAAGTAGAGAAAGATGAATTGCCTCATTCATTCCTAGACGGTATGCAAGAACTATCATGTAATTTCGATCTTCAATACTCAATTATTTCTAGGCAACATCATGATCACAAATCATTCATAGAATTCAAGAGAAGTACTTCATGTCTACATATGCGTTCATCAATCCTAACACATGAGGCCATCCATAGCCAATTCACAAGACAAGATTCATCATTAGGATCATATCCAAGCCTAGAAAGCACAAAATTTTTTTTAAATTTTCTGATTTTATGGTATTTTCGAAATGAGTATGTACAATGCAAGACATGTGAAGATTTTAAACTACCTAGATGCTCATCATGCAAAGGATCATGCAAACCCCACCCCATACTTAGAAACACATTGTCCCCAATGTGATATACAAGTAAAGAGAGTGAAAGAAGGTTCTCACAATGTAAAAATGGTTTGCTATGGTATTTGGGATTGTTCAAGTGAATTGATGTTGGATGATCCTATCAACAATGGTAGAGAGCTCTTAAGCGTCCATCTAAGCTTTGGGACCCGCGCTAGGCACCGCTAGCCGTCCAAGTTCCGCGTCCCCTCCACCCATAATTGATGAGGGGTTCATCATCATCATTCCTATGTCAAGCAAGGCCTCCAATGCCACTAATGTTCTAGCACACACACAAAGTACACAAAACACACAAAAAGATAGAAAAATCTAGAACAAAAGCAAATCAAGAAAGGAAAAACGTTACCAATGGGTTGCCTCCCACCAAGCGCTTCTTTAAGGTCATTAGCTTGACCAAACTCGGGGGCGTCTACTCAAGGTGAAGTGGGCAATTATCTCCACCGGAGCTCCCGGGATATACTTCTTCAACCGGTGCCCATTCACCTTAAAGTTCCCACAATGTTCCCCTCCTATCTCAATGTCTCCATGGGGAAAGATCTTCTTCACCACATATGGCCCGGTCCATCTTGATTTGAGCTTTCCAGGAAAAAGCCTTAGCCTTGAGTTGAAGAGAAAGACAAGATCTCCTTCACTCAACTCCTTGGGGGATGATCCTCTTGTCATGCCATCTTTTGGTTCTCTCCTTGTAAATCCGGGCATTCTCATAAGCGTCCAACCGGATCTCCTCGAGGGCATTCAATTCAAGCAATCTCTTTTCTCCCGCCTCTTTGAGATTAAAATTTAGCCACTTAATGGCCCAATAAGCTCTATGCTCCATCTCTACCGGAAGGTGGCAAGACTTGCCATAGACCAACTTGTAAGGAGTGGTGCCAATCGGTGTCTTGAAGGCGGTTCTATATGCCCATAAGGCATCATTGAGCCTCATAGCCCAATCTTTTCTCGTCCTAGAGACCGTCTTCTCAAGAATGGACTTGATCTCCCGGTTGGAGATCTCCACTTGGCCACTAGTTTGGGGATGGTAAGGTGTCGCCACCTTATGAGTCACCCCATACTTGGCCAAAAGCGCTCCAAAGTTCCTATTGGTGAAGTGCTTTCCTCCATCACTAATGATCACCCTTGGTGTTCCAAACCTAGGGAAGATCACCCGGTTGAAGAACCGCACCACCACCTTGGCATCATTTGTAGGAGAGGCGATTGCCTCCACTCATCTTGACACATAGTCCACCGCCAATAGGATGAAGAGATTGCCACATGAAGAAGGGAATGGTCCCATGAAGTCCACACCCCACACATCAAATATTTCGACTTCTTGGATGTTGTTCAAGGGCATTTCATTCCTCCTTGAGATGTTGCCCGACCTTTGGCAAGCATCACATGCCGCTACAAAACCTTGCACATCTCTAAACAAGTTAGGCCAATAAAAACCGGATTGCAATACCTTTGCACACGTCTTGTGTGAGCTAGCATGGCCTCCACATGGTAAGGAGTGACAATGCCGGATCACACTTTCTACTTCATCTTCCGGTATGCATCTTCTAAACATTCCATCCGGCCCTCTCTTGAATAGAAGTGGTTCACTCCAATAGTAGTGTCTCACATCGTTGAAGAACTTCTTCCTTTGTGCATATGTCAATCCGGGAGGCACTTCCTCACACACTAAGTAGTTCACAATGTCGGCGAACCATGACTCACTTCCTCTAGATACTTGGAACAAGCATTCCTTCACCATTTGCAATTGCTCATCTCGGAATGAGTCATCAATTGGAATGTCATCTCTTCCAAGCTCTAATGGTGGGAGTCTACTAAGGTGATCCACCACCGAGTTCTCGGATCCCTTCTTGTCCCGGATTTCCAAATCAAATTCTTGTAGAAGAAGGATCCACCGAATCAACCTAGGTTTGGCATCCTTCTTGGTAAGTAGATAACGGATCACAGCATGATCCGTATAAACTATGACCTTCGCTCTAACAAGATATGAGCGGAACTTCTCAAATGCATACACAACCGCTAGCAACTCCTTCTCGGTGGTAGCATAATTGAGTTGGGCATCATCTAGCGTCTTGCTAGCATAATAAATGGCATGAGTGCGCCCATCTTTCCTTTGCCCCAAAACAACCCCAACGGCTACATCGCTTGCATCACACATGATCTTAAATGGTAAACTCCAATCCGGAGGTTGCATGATAGGTGCGGAGATCAAGGCGTTCTTCAACCTACAAAAGGCCTCAAGACAATTTTTGGAAAAGACAAAATAAACATCCTTCATTAGTAGGTTAGTGAGAGGCTTTGAAATTTTAGAGAAATCTTGAATAAACCTCCGGTAAAAACCGGCATGCCCTAAGAAACTCCTTACCCCTTTCACCGAGGTAGGTGGTGGCAACTTCTCTATCGTTTCAATTTTGGCCCTATCAACCTCAATGCCACGGTTAGACACCAAGTGTCCTAACACAATGCCTTCACTTACCATGAAGTGGCATTTTTCCCAATTCAAGATAAGATTTGTCTCCTCACATCTTTGCAATACCAATGACAAGTTAGCCAAGCAATTATCAAAGGAAGAACCATAAACAGAGAAATCATCCATAAACACTTCCATGATATTTTCTATGTATTCCGAAAAGATAGCCATCATACACCTTTGGAAGGTGGCGGGTGCATTACACAACCCAAATGGCATTCTCCTATATGCAAAAGTACCCCATGGACATGTAAAGGTTGTTTTCTCTTGGTCATCGGGGTGGATAGGGATTTGGAAGAATCCACTGTAGCCATCTAGATAGCAAAAATGAGAGTGTTGAGCTAACCTTTCTAGCATTTGGTCAATGAAGGGGAGAGGGAAGTGATCTTTCCTAGAGGCCATGTTTAATTTCCTATAATCAATGCACATCCTCCACCCCGTAACCGTCCTAGTCGGGATTAGTTCATTGTTCTCATTAGTCACTACGGTCATCCCACCCTTCTTAGGTACTACATGAACGGGACTAACCCACTTACTATCCGAGATAGGGTAGATAATTCCCGCATCTAGCAACTTAATGATTTCCTTTTTGACTACCTCTTTCATTATAGGATTCAATCTTCTTTGATGTTCGATAGAGGGTTTGTGGTTATCTTCCATCATTATCTTATGCATGCACAAAGACGGCTTAATGCCAACCAAATCATCAATAGTACAGCCAATGGCTTTCCTATGCATTCTTAGTTCATGCAACAACTTAGCAAGTTCATCATCACTCAAGCATGCATTCACAATTACCGGATATGTAGAATCAACACCAAGGAAAACATACTTTAAATGAGAAGGGAGGGGTTTGAGTTCAAGTTTAGGAGGACCTTTATCGGTTGGAGACGATCCAAATAAGGTTGTATGAGATGAATCCAAGGCAAATGAAGACTCCTCATGGCTCCTAAAAGCTTGACCATCATCAAGGACTGGTCCAGGGAAAACCACGGCTGGAACCACGGTTTGCTCAACTTCCACGGCCGTGGTTCTTGCTAAGCTTGCTTCCCGGAGTTGTCCAAAAAGTTTGACGGCCGTGGAACATAAATCTCGACCGTGGAACTTGCAGCTGTTCAACACCTCTTCATGGCCTTCAAATCCAACTCTTGGCTCCTCTTCCAATGCTTTCAAGGCCTTGATCTCTTCATTGCAAGCCTCCTCAACACCTTCCTCCATCATACTTAAGGTAAGAACCTTCTCCAAGGGATCCTTGATCAAGATCGAGCTTACAACTTCCCTAGATTCCTCTTGCTCGACTATGTTGAAGACATCCTCATCAAGGGCTGGCCCTTTCGTCATTGTGGACAACTTGAACTTGATGTTCTCTTCTCCAATGTTGAAGGAGAGAGTCCCATTCTTGCAATCCACTAGGCATCCGGAAGTGGCGAGGAAGGGTCTTCCTAAGATGATGGGAACCGGATAGTCCTCCGGAATGTCCAAGACTACAAAATCGATTGGCACATAGAATCCTCCTAGTTGCACCGGGATGTCTTCTAGGATCCCAACCGGATGAGTGATAGAACGATCCGCCATATAGAGGGTCATCTTGACCGGTTTCGGATCTCCTAGCCCAACCTTGTTGTAAAGTGCAAGCGGTATGATGCTTACACTCGCTCCAAGATCACAAAGGGCCTCGTACTTCACATCTCCCACTCCTATTGGGACACAAAAAGAGCCCGGATCTCTTAGCTTGGGAGGCATCTCCTCCTTCATTGTTTGGATCAATTCCGAGGACCTCTTGGTCATTCTTATCTCCCCATACTCCTCCAACTTCCTTTTGTTGGAGAGTATTTCTTTCAAAAACTTGCCATATGCCGGCATTCCTAAAATGGCATCCATGAACGGAATGTTAATATGTAATTTGGACATTAGTTCAAGGAACTTACCAAAGTGATTGTCCAAACGAGCTCTTGCTCTTGATTGTGGGAACGGTAGTGGTGGCTTGTATGGGGGCGGAGCCACATAGGTTGGCTCTACATCCTTGCTCTTGCCTCCATCTTCTTGCAACTTTCCCTCTTCTACCACTACTTGCTTTCCCTTAGCATTGTCCTTGGGCAAATGATCTTTCATACTCAACCCACTCCTCGTTGTAATAGCCAACACTTGGCCTCTTGGGTTGTCTTCGGTTCTTCCGGGAAGCTTTCCCGGGTCTCTATGGGCTTCACCCGCCTTTTGGAACACTTGTGCTTCCAAAACTTTTTGAGCTTTAGAGATTGAAGTCACGGTGCTCTCAAGACCACTCAACCTTCCAAGCAATTGCTCAAACATTATTTCGGTTCTATCCTTTGGAGGTTGAGTAAATCCGGGTGGAGGTTCTTGTGAAGCTCTTGATGGTGGAGTTGTCTTTGAGGAAGCGGGAGGGTTCAAGGCTCCATCCGGGTTAGAGTAAGAAAATCCGGGATGGTTGTGGTTGGGCCGGTAATTGTTGAATTGCCGGTTATTGTTGAAACTCCTTGGGCCTTAGTAATTGTTGAAGTTGCCCCTTCCCATATAATTCACATCCTCCTCCTTGGAAGACAAGTTGGCTTGTGGAAGCACTTGAGGAGTTGCTTGATCCTTCAAAGTTGTAGCACACAACTCCCTCAAGGACTTCAACTCATTATTGATGGCGTCAAGCTTGAAATTGCTCATGGTGACCTCACTCACCTCATATGCTCCCGCCTTTCTCCCTTCACTCTTTCTATGGGAGAATTTCTCAATCACTAGGGCTTGCTTCTCCACAAACTCCCACGCTTCATCTACATGCTTCTCCATAAAAGTCCCACTGAAAAGAGATTGGAGCTTGAATTGGCTATCTTCATCGAGTCCCTTGAAGTAGATCTCCAATAGCTCAATTTTCGGTATGCCATGGTGTGGATAATCAAGGAGAAGATCTTTGAACCTCTCCCAAGACTTGAATAGACTCTCTCTATCCTTCATCACGAAGGCATTGATCTTCCCTCTTAACTCGGTAGTCTTGGAAGGTGGGAAGAACTTAGTCAAAAACTCGGTTGTCATCTCCTCCCAAGTGCAAACTCGCCCTTGTGGAATAGATTGATACCAAGCCAAGGCTTTATCCTTAAGAGAGAAGGAGAAAGCCCTTAGCTTATGGTTGTTGCTCTCCAATCTTGGCGGTCTAAGAGTCTCCATCAAGATCTCATAATTCATCAAATGTTGATGAGGAGACTCTCCTTCCATCCCTCCAAATTGATTATGCCGGATCATTTGTAGAACTTGAGGGCGGAGCTCGTAATCATGGGCTGCGGGATCTCCTAAGTTTACACCCGGACGGTGTGCTCTTTGTGCCGGATCCATACGTTGCCCCAACGTTTGTGGCTCATCCATAGCAATGGGCACAACCCTAATGTTGACCGCCGGCTGCGGTTGTGGTGGAGGTGGAGGAGGTTGACGGTTAAGCTCTCTTTGCACAAGAGCTTGTCTAATCTCCTCAATCTCCCTCCTAGTTGCCTCTTGCCTCTCATTGGCAAGTCTCCTTTCATTCTCCAAAGCTTCATCCCTTATCCTAATTTGCTCTAAGGCTTCATCCAACTCAGCTTGGAGGTTTCTGCCGGCCATCTCTTTTCCTTTTTTAATGCTCTTGGATCTATATCTAAGGGTTTTCTCCGGTTCGGGATCGAATGGAGCTAAATCCTTGCCACGAGATCTTCGCATACACCTAAAGAGTAAGAGATGTCCTGAAAAGCAAAGACACAAACCAAAAAGAGATCAAAAGCAACAAGAAAGATCTACACCAATAATCAATCACAAAATAGACTCAATCTAGACCTAGTCCCCGGCAACGGCGCCAAAAACTTGTTACGCTAAGAAAGTGTGCACGCAATAAGCCTTAAATTTATACTCGTTATATTTCTCCTAACTCCTAGCGCACCCGCAGTGTACGGGATGTTCGTAGTATGGATAGTATTCCGAGGTCGAACACAAAGACTAAGGTGAGATTGATTCGGTTTATGATTGAGTTTAGTGAAAATCTAAGTTAAGAAAAGAGAGAAATAAAGAAATGAAAGTCTCAATTGTTTTTTTGGTTGGTTTTTAGTGATCAATCAAAGATCACAATTCATGCAAAGTAAACAATCAACTAAACTATGAATCGACAAAAATAAACAAGCTAAACAAGATATAGATCAAAGAAAGAAAAGACGGATTCTAGGGGTTGGAAGTTCCGGTTATGGCATAGGACTCAAGCTATCTATTCATTCCTTGGATTAACTATGTTGGGATTAAGTGTTTCTAGATTGGGATCAATCACCGGGTAAGTCTCATGATCCACTAGTCCATTCCCTAGGTCTCATCACCGGGTAAGTCTCTAAGAACCTAAGGGACGGAATTCTATACTAACCGGATTGTTACCTAGAGATCTTAACCTATCCTTACCGGGTAAGTCTTGGAAAAGGAAGTCTTAAACAACTATCCTAGCACACTTAATCCAATGGCGGCTTATTAGGCTTACCACTACCTAAGGTTTGTTATCTTCGGAATCTAAGAGTAAGGATTGCCGGGTAAGTCTCTCCTAACACTTAGTTGCTAACACTAGGTCACCCTAGGATAGATTTAACTCAACAAACACTTAGGATTTCAACATTCTATAAATCTAAGACAAGATCCATCGAACCAGGGAAAATCACGGTTTGTTCTACCTAAACCACGGCCGTGGTTAGGCAAGAACTACCCGTGATTTCTAACAGCAGCTACGTTCATGCACACAAGTCATCCAAAGATAAATCTAAGTCCGTCCTATCATAGCCCCAGCCATAACCATCCTTTCCTTACCCTAGAACCACATCTATTTAGCCTACAACTTTCATAATAGAAATCGAAACAAACAAACATAAAATCATGACATCCATTTGTAAGATGATGAAGGAAGAGAGATGAACAAGTGAACTAAAACAAAACCAAGCTGAAAATAGAATTAGAGTAACTCACAATCCTTCCAAAAGAAGGTTCAAATGATTCATACAACCCTAGAAATAGAATCCGGAATTCTTCAATACAAAACTATCAAGTGTGGTAATGGTGTGTGTTCTTCTTCTCCTCTTCAATGGAGCTCTTCTTCTTCCTCTTGACACTTTCCTTCCTAGAAAGACTTCTTGTTGAGAGAATATTTTTGTTAGAGGATAATGGATAATGGAGAGCTGCTCCAAGATGCCTTTCTCAGCCAATGAAGGACCACTTTTATAACAAATTTTGCATGAGCTGGCCATGAGAGTCGTGGCACAGCTGTCACAAGAATCTGGCAAAACCCACGGGTGATTCCACGGCCGTGGAGTGTCAGAGAACCGTGATTCTATGCTTCAGCATTGCCTTTGATCATTAAGCTTCGATTTGGTGCATGGCTTGTGTTGGCAAGGTTCCATGAGTCCTCTTTAGCCTTTAGCTTGTGTCCTAATGAGTGCGAGGGTGTGTCATCTAGATGAACGATCCTCAAACGTATCGTTTTAGCCCCTAAATCTCCCGAAATACCTATAAAACACGCACAAGTCCGTGTAGACGTCTATCTCGGCAAAATACATGAATTGAGTGCAAAACGTCGTGAACTAGTGCTAAACCATGCATGAATGAGTGAGAAATCTATCTAAATGATTACCTAAAACTAAGTCATAAATCGTGTTATCACACCTCAGTCCGTACCACCTCGGTCCAGTCGAGACCACCTCGACCGAGGTGACAGCTGTTCCAGAAAAGGGTATAAAAGGGGGGCTGAGATTTCTCTCTCCTCCCTTTACCCTCTTCTCGACCACGGTGCATATCTCACCTCGCTCCTCCGTTCTTCGCTCGTTTTCGACGATTCTTGCTTCCAAACTGCAAGGAAAGGGTAGAGGATCGCATTTCAAGTACCAATCTGCAGAAAGAACGAATCGAATCGACCGAATTTGGGTAATTATCAAAAAACCCTAACTTCGTCTTTCTCCACTGATTTATCTCGTTCTAGGCTTTGGTTGCCCCTACATTTGCTGAGAAACAGACTAAGTACCCCAAAGGAACCTGTTGTAGTGATTTTGGGGGAAAATAACTGGATTTTTGAGGGAATCGATCGAACAGATCTTCGCCTTGGTCCAGTCGGCCTGCACCTCGGCCGAGGTGTTCTTGTGACTTGTCAGAGAGACCGAGGTGGTCTGACAGATTGCAGAGATGAGTTCTGACAGACAGTTGGTCCTGAGGGACAGATCTTCTCCTTCTCCTTCTTCTTCCTCCCGACGTAGTAGACCGGTGATCCACGAGAGACACCAGGTCGATTATGACCGCATAGCGGCCCGTCCAGTGATTGCACCTCGCTTCTTAGACATTTCAGCCTTTGATTGCCTCCATGTCGACGATAACCTGAGGCGTATGACTTCTGCTGTGGGCCTAGAGCAGTTCACTGAGATCCGAGCTCCTGCCTACCTTGAGCCTACACTAGAGTTTGTCAGCTCCTTCACTTACTTGCCCACCGAGCGGGCCGTGAAGTACCGGTTGATGAACCGGAACTTCATAGTTCCCTTAGATCACTGGCGGGATATCTTTGGCTTCCAGATCCCGACAGTTGCTGATTTTCCCTCCTGAGCTGTAGCTAGGGAGTTCTGGGGACATATTGCTCACGTGGTTGAGCATGTAGATAGATGGCGACCTGGAGACTCCAGGGAGCGGATCATATTTCACCTTGCTTTTAGGCTAGCCCACAGGATATTCAGTGAGACTCTTTTGGCGCGTACTGAGACGCCCCAGAAGGTCAGACAGGGGGATCCCAGACTTTGGTTTGATGCTGGCAGAGGATCTGCATAGGATAAAGGCCAAGGCGAAGGGGGACATCTGCTGCGGAGGCATTGTGACTCATATAGCGAGTTACATGGATATGGACCTCAGTGCTTGTACCATGGTGGCGGCTGCCAAGCCGCTTGGACTTCAGGAGATGATTACTCAGAGGATACTGGTTCCCCGAGGACTTACTACGCCATATGTGGCGATGCCATGGGAGCCGACTGCACCGCAGGGGATCAGATGGTCAACTCAGTTCTTTGTGTTCGATCCACATTACTGGCAGACTACGTGGATCCCATTTATGGGGGATGCTAGAGAGGCGGCAGCTGCAGCAGCTCAGGGGCTGGCTGAGGAGGATGATGCAAAGGATGATCAGGAGGAGGATGCTGATGATGATAGGGATGGTGGAGTCCCTATGGATACAGGCACGGATACAGCTGGGACTAGTGCGTCGGTCATCGATTTGGATGATGACGAGACTGAGACCGAGCCGGCTGCAGCACCAGCACGTCCCGCTAGGCGTAGGGTACGCACGCAGCGGGATCCACTTGCTCACCGTCGGATCGATGATCTGAGGGATCAGATGATAGATTCATATGTTGCCATGTCCCTGGATATTCGAGAGATGTAGGAGAGACTACACTATCAGCACACGATGGCTGAGATTCAGTTTCAGCATATCATGGGCTATCCTTTCGACCCATCTCAGTATCCATACGTGCCACCACCACCACCACCGGATCGGGATTATTGAGAGCTTGTAGGATTTTCTTTATTTATTTATTATGCAGCTCGACTATGTCCGGTGAGTACTTTATTTCTTTAGACTTATTTTGACCCATTGGGACAATGTGTCCCAAGTATGGGGTATTGATGTATTATTTGACTCTTATGGATGTATGACTCGACTCTATTTGATATTTATGTTTTATGTGTGCTTATCTGAGATTACATGCATGCATACAGGTTAATTGATTGAGAAAAACGTCAAAAACCGGTTTAAATAAAAAAATTTTTGACCTCGACCGGGATGGTTCTGGCCGAACGTGGTACTTCACCTCGGTTGACTAGATCATCTCGACCGAGGCGTTTTTTTTAACTGAGAGTTTTCGAAACGATTTTTGTGCTTCTTTTTTGGATATGATCTCAGTGAAGATCTTGTTTGTTGACTGGTTTTGAATCCTTTATATGTTTGAAAGATTTTATAATTTGTTTAAGTTGCTAAATGCTTTGTTTGAAATTTGTGGCATGTTTAATACTTTGTTTTTATCAAAATTATGTTGAATTTGAAGGTTGACACTACATGATGAGTTCTCTCACTTTCTTCCTGGAAAGACCAAGGCAATTCATTCTTTTCTCTTCTTCTTCTTGATCATGCTTAGCCCCTCATATACATATTTGCCTTCCTTTACCTATCCGGGAATTTGGAAGCAAGAAAGTGAAAAGCAGGTGAAAGAAAAGTTGAGAAGTTGGTTGGAAGTGAAAGTGTTAGAAAGTAATAAATAGGTTTGGGGAAGTCAATCATGATGATGAGTAACTCGGCACCATTCACATAGCCGGGTGTTTGTGTCTTGCCAAAGTCGGATTGAGCGATATTCCTAACGGGTCATGGTATGTGCATCAAGGGTTTGACGCATCTCAAGAAATTGATGATTGCTGATTTCCTAGGCTTCGGTTATTGTGCACCTCTGTCCATGTATCCCAAAAAGTAAAGTAAAAAAGGGAAAAGTGTGAAATAAGCAAAGCTTATTGGTGGATGATGTTGAAAGTCAAGTAAAAGTGAAGTGATATCCTTTTCCCGGATTCTAGCACCACATTACCTTCTATACACCCCTACCCTACACGTTTCTTGACCTTTCTCTTTAGGAAGTCCTTGAGACCTCGAGCTTGTTGATTGACTTGGTGGCTTAAACTGGATTATGCATGATTAATTTCGATAATTATGAATTATTATGCATTGTATGATTTTATGCAAAGATGAACAACTTTCTTATAATTATAAAATGTTTAAGCATATCTTGATTTTAAATTCCATGAAACATTCTCTTAGAGTGATCTATGATTGTAGCACACCATTAAAATGTTTTGAAAGACTTTTTCATTGATCTTCATGACTTATAATCCATTCTATCTTGTATTTTATATTCGGAACCGGCTTGGGGACAAGCAAGGGCTAAATATGGGATATTTTGATAGCATGAATTATTGTCTATATTTTGGGGGCCTGTTTAGACGTTTTATCTTCGATAATCTGCATGTTTGTATGTATATTATGTGATTATATTGTCAATTCATCTACCTTTGCGGGAATCGAGGTCTACACCTAGTTTTGTTGTAATCGTAGGTAAAATGGCACATTTTGGACTAAAATGGAGCAAAAGGAGCTAAGGAGTCACCTCGACCGAGGTGATCCAGAGGAGCCGACTCGACCGAGGCGAACACCTTGGACGCGGCAAGGATATTTTATTCTTGGCTGAGATCTTTTATCTTTGGAAAGAGGATCTTATATTTTTGGGCTGGGTTCCTGGAAGGAAGAAGATAAATTAGCCCATATATTTTACCTATTTTTATGGAAAAAAGATCTTTCTAAGATATCTTATCTTTGGAGGGTAATTTTCCTATAAAAAGGGTTGGATTTCCCACAAATCCATATCACTCTATACCACAGATAACCTGCTTATACACCGCTTAGGGCTGGAAGATTTGAAGAACCTTTTTGAAGGTTGAAGAAGGAAGTTTATAGCTTTTATAGCTTTCTGAAGGGTTTTGTAAGATTCTCTTAGATTCCCTTCGTTGTCGTTTGTCTTGTTGGATTTTAATCCAAGGAACGCTTGTTGTTTGATAATTGATTCAGTTATTGAAGCCTTTCTCTTAAGGTTTTCTTGTTCAATTATTCTCTTTCTTCCCATATATTTGATTATTGCCTTCATGATGATGATTGGCTAATTTCCTTGTGTGATTCTAGGGTGATTGGCTGAAGGTTGTGGGAAATACAATGATAGAATAATCTTAATTCACAGTAGGACCCTGAAATTTCGAGTATTTACCTTAACCCTAAAGCATCTCGCTCAGTCGATGAACATCTCGGCCGGGGTGAAATTCTTCTGACCGAGGTGACTTATCTGATCCAAAACTGAGAGTTAAGTGTTAGAGTTTGCCAAATCCTATTCTTATTACACCTTTCCTGGTTCAATGCAAGCCTAGGATGATACTTACCCGGTAATTCCTTTGTTTGTTTACCCTAGATCATAAGCGTAAGTAATAAAGGTTTATCCTTTATTGGGGTTTGAGTGTGCTTTCATTCCATCTTTGTGAGTTAGCCTGAGACTTACCCGGTAAAGGTTGATTCTATTCCCTTAGTTGGAGTGTTAGTTTGAGGCTATAGTTCTTTTCTTTAATTCCTCGAGACTTACTCGGTAATAGGAGTTACGGTTTGGGATTAGTGAGTAGTGAGACTTACCCGGTGATCTATTCACACTTAAGTAACACCTTCCCTTTGCAAAATCTCAGCTTTGTCCGCTTATCTTTAGATCTTGAGTTGGAACCACAACTAGACGCTTTAATCCCTAGAATTGCATATTCCCTTAATTGACTTTTTATCATCTTTGATTGTTTTAATTGCTTTCGTGGTTAGTGGCGACATTAGCTTACCTATTCCGACTTTGTTTCACTAAGTCCTTGTGATCGACCCCTGGAATTCCTTGCTTTTACTACGATTGACCCGTACACTACGGGTTCGCATCCTTGTTTTAAGCTTACGTCTAGGGTTATAAATTTAAAGCTTGCACACACCGTTTGGAGAGAACAGTAGTGGTCATGATTATGTTGCTGGAGTGGATGATTCCTCCATGCATGTGTTTTGAGGTTGTAGAGTTTTGTAGGTTGATACCTTATGAGCAGAGATTTGATACCTCCAATAGAGAGAGTATATATACCTCGGCGTATGGGTCCAAGAGGATTTGGGAATCGTTCAAGTTTCGGGACAAAACTTATTTTTAGGGGATCTGATGTAATATCCTAAGCCTTTTAGGGATCCCGCCCCTGAACCATGGCTTGGCCGCAGGTGGCGGTGCCGCCCCGTGGCTCTAGAGGCTCTCCCCTGCTGTTTTGCAGGGTGGGCGCCGTCTTTTTAGCAGTCTTGCTTTTTCTTTTCTTCCCCTATAAGTTTCTTCTTCTCCTCTAGATGAGGGTTTGCTCCTTCCAGTTTTGCTGCTTCTTCTCCTCATGTTCTTCTTCTTTCCTCTTCATTTGTTTGAGTTTTCCCTTGGATTTTTGCAAGTGTAATCCTTGGAGGTGTGCTTTGATAGTTATGGTGATGGTGTTGAGGATGAGAGTGTTGTGATGCTTTTGTGGTTGTGGATGAACAACTGTAAGTGTGCTCCCCCTTTCATGAGCTTGTAGTGGTAGGTTCTTCCCTCTCTTCTTCCGTCCTTCTTTCCTCCTCCTCCTCCTCCTCCTCCTCCTCCTCCTCCTCCTCCTCCTCTTCTTCTTCTTCTTCTTTTTAAGTTGATCTTGTGTTTGATTTCTAGACATTAATGATGGATATGTGTGTATGTATGTTGATGGGTTGCCTTTGGCACCTTAGAAGAGAAGTTGATCGAGCGAGAGATCGAAGAGAAGTCAGAGAATCGCCCATCTGCTGTTTGGCCGCCCCCGCACCCTGTCAGCGCCGCCCCCGCAGCTGAAGAGTATTACCGCCCCCGCGGCTATGAGCCACCGCCCTTGCGGCGTGTCACCGCTCCTGCGCCTTCCCGTTTACGCAAGTGCGTCCTTGTCCAGGACATACCATTTTTGGTATGTGTCTTTCCTTTCCCTTGTGTTAGTGTTAGCTTGTGAGCTTGTTAGCTTAGTATGTACAGGTTGATGATGTGTATAATGAGGTAATGCCTTAGGCATTTGTCAGTTGTGATGAGTTATCGAGGTTTAGTTATGGGTTGGGATCTAGTATGATCTTGGGGTGTAGGAGGTGGAATCTCCTAGCCTTTGATAGTGCTTGATGTTGTGTGTCTTGCTGATGTAGGCACTGCTCATTTCCTCGAGGGAAAACTGTGACCACATTTGTTGAGGATTACCTGTGACAGGTAAGTACTTCGGGCTTACTTAGCGAGTGATTATGAGTTTGAGTGATTGTGATAGTGGTGTTTGTGCATATAAATGTTATATTGATAACCTAAACCGGACTAGGATGACCGTATATATATATATATATATATATATATATATATATATATATATATATATATATATATATATATATATATATATATATATATATATATATATATATATATATATATGTTAATTGCCCAAAGTGCATTATAACCGGGTCGTGACAACTTTCCTGAAGCTTGCCGATAGTGTGGGGTTCTTTACGACCAGTCCACCAGGAGGGGATGCTTGATCCCCTATGCTAAACCTGTGGGGTAAAGGGGACAAAGGCGAGGTTCTGGGTGCTCCTCGTGTCACAAAAGAAGTTGAATTAGTAATGGTATAACGTAATGAAGATAATAAACGAATATGTGTGAGCATTGCATATGATGATGTGATTGCATGACTGTATGTGCTATTACCTTTATTCTTATTCTAGAACTGTTAGCTAACGGTTTTATACCGTGCTGTAGATATTTTGCAGGTTAGGAAGATTGCAGAATGATCCAGATGGGTGATTAGCCGAGGGATTCCGTACATTAGGATGCATGGGTTTTGGGATGTTTATGTACAAATATGTATATGATGTTGCCGTTTTTTACTAGGTTTTAATTTTGTATATATTTTGATATATGACCATACAATTTTATGGATTTGGTTTTATATTTATTTGTGCCTTGTTGTAAGATCCAGTTAACTTGTTGTCAAGCTAGGGTCAGGATCCACTGTGAGATCTTAGCACGTAGCGCCCGAGTCCTGCGGATTTGGGGTGTTACATTAGATTGGATTTAATCAAGTAGATCCAATAATAATCATATCATCAGTTGTGCACGAGAAAGAGAAAGAGTTTAGGTTTGTACATAACCAATTATGTACAAATTGTTTTTATTTATTGATACAAACTAAATTATGCTATTATTGTGTAGGCCTGTCACCGAGAAAGTTGTCATTTGAAATATTCATGATTATGAGGTTGATGATGATTTTATGCAACCTCCGAAGACAGTTGGTATGTTTCATCGATGTAGTACTCATTTAGTATATTGAATGGGCACACATACATCATTTTGTATTACTTCATGCACACTGTATTTCTATTATTGATTTTGTTCATTAACCAAATCACATCTTGACAAACCTTCGAGTAGTGCGGACAAAACACAAGGCAAGAGAAAACATACCACTGCCAGTCCCCCTGTCAAACCACAAAGGTTAAGAATTTGTCTATGTACACAATAATGCTTTATTTGTACACAATGACCATATTATGTATGTATATGTTTCAGTATAATAGAACTTATGTTATTATTAATTATCATATAGTGTAGATAATTGAAACGTAGTAATAAGGGCAAGAGACCAGTAACATCATCCTCAATAGGAGATATCCCTCCAGACCCACATAAAGAGGTTAAAGAAAATGTAAATGCTGAAGATCCTAAGTCATAGGACCTTGAGAAACCGGATACCACAAAGTATGTACATAATTCTGTTTCCTATGTACACACACTTATTTCCTTTGTACTACCAACTGTTTATATGTACACAAATAGTTATGTACCTGATCATCAAAATTCTAGTCTGAATTATGTTACATGCTTTTGCATGACATTTGATTTTCATTAGTGTATGTACATAAATAACAGGGTGGAGACCCAACAAACGGCGTTGGTTGATGTGATAACGACTAAGTTGGAGGCAATCCAATACGATCAAAAAGAACTTGCAAAAACAGTCGAACATCAAGACCCGTTGATTGATGAATTGACGACATATTTGAAAGACCTTGGCACTCTTTATGACAAGATAGATACAACCGTGTATCTGTTTAGCAAGAGAATTGAGAATAACATAAGAAATGTTGTCAATGGCGTTATAAAACCATCTCACACAGTAGAAGAACATGCACCGTCTGATAAATCGACAATATACCAAGGACAGATGTTGGGGACGATGCTATCATTCAAGAAATATGTGGTAAATCTAGTGACTTATGAAACATTTATGTATGCATGTAAGCCTTATGTATCTTAAGAATTGTACACACATGGATGGCATGTTTCTGTATTGGCTGTATTGTATAATATATTATGTATTTTATATACCTTATGTATATTAGAAATGGGTCACATGAATGACATGGTCTGGAGACATTTTTCTTATGTAATATATTTATGTTTTGACTGTCACTCTACTGTTTATGATCAGGATGTCCAGGCAACTGAACCGGTTCATAGGGTGGGTTTAAGAGTGACAATGGACAGTAAATATAAACGTACGCCGTACCGGAAAAATGTCGAACTACCAAAAGAAACACCCATGTGTATGCTACAAAACAACGAGCATTAGAGTCTTCACAGTTTGGTAAAGAACAAGGATGCAAATGGGTCAGTTAGGGGCTTTCACAAGAATATTTCAAGAGAGGCAATTCAGACAATTATCAAACCAGGTGGATGGATAAAGGATGAGGTTCGTTTTCGATTTAGTAATATTATATACATATCTACGACTATAAAATTAGTAATATGTTCATGTTTTACTAATGTACATCACGTGATCGATGAACTCGTTATGCATATGCGTAGGAGTATTTGTGAAAACCCAAAACGCTTTGGACACATCGTTGTACAATCTACTGGATGTGCTAGAACATATAATCGTACATCATTTGAAAACTTTGTGGATTTCAAGAATGAGTAGCCAAGATTCAAAGAAAGTATGTATGAAGTCATCATTGACGACGTCTGACAAATGTTCCGCAAACCTTTGTACGACGTTGACATGATTTATTTGCCCTTCAACCTATTGAACTCTCAGTGGGTAGCTTTGAAATTTAACGTCATGGACTGGTGCATTTATGTATATGATCCACAAATCATGTACATAAAAGATGATAAATTGCAGCTGTTGATCGAACCCCTTGCTGTTATGTTCCCGCAACTTCTGAGGGTACATGATAAACACACAAGGTTTGGACAAAACTTGAAGACGCCTTTCAAAGTAATTTTAAAGTTTGACTTAAATACCAATGCTGATTCGTACATACATAAGTCTTGATTATCTCATTTATGTACAAGATTTACTATGTCAAACACAGATATTCCTAATGAAATTGAATATTTTTTTATTCTTACTAGGAGAGCTACGGAATATTTACTTTTAAATACATACATTATCTTGCATCTAGCCGAACAAATTTCACTAACACAACTATGAAGTGGTTCAAGCATCTAGAGAGAATTTGCTAATGTTGTGTTCACAAGAGAATGAAATGAATGGTTCGAAGAGATTTAAATTTTGTGGCCTTAATTAGTGTTTTATGTGCCATCTACAATCCCACATACTATATGCATTGTTAGTTTTATTGTGTTGGACAAATATGAACAAAATATTTATGTAGCTGCTACTCATTCACGTTTTGCATCTATGTATGCAATTTCATCTTATGTTTGTGTATGTACACAAACCATAACATTATGCATACACAATACCTTAATGCTAGTGTATATGTCACAATTTAGTGTACATGTCACAAGATTAAAAACCAGAGTATTTTAGTTTTACACAACATAAACCAAACATGTATAACTACTGTTCAATAACATTATGTACCTAAACATGTGTTGATGAATATTGTATATTACGACGTCATATTGAACCATGTATACAAGTTCATCCTATGGTTGTGTATGTACACAAACCATAACATTATGCATAACATTAATTCTAGTGTATATGCCACAATCTAGAGTACCTAAATATGCTATTTGGTTTATGTAACATAACATTATGCATACACAATACGTTAATTTTAGGGTATATGTCACAATCTAGTGTACCTAAACATGTTGTGTACACATCAGTTATGTACCCAAATACGTGTTTATGGATATTGTGTATTACGACGCCATATTGAACCATGTAACAAAATCTTGTACGTCATTCAGTGTACATAAATAACTTGATTGTTGTTTTCATTATGTATATAGTATGATATGGAGATACTTACATTAATTTTATGTATCATTAACCAAATCAAGCAAACAGTTGCCATAATGAGGAAATATATTCTTGCCAAAGGAAAAATATTGTTCAAAATAAATAATACGTCTACTTTGGTTGATTCTGATAAGTTCTCTTCGTGTGCCCGCTAAAGCCACAACAATTGCATTTCCTATTACTCCTTTATTCCCAAGTCGAACGAAACCTGAGTTTTGGTATCCTACCACACCTTTTACGCTTCAACGGAGGCTCACATTTCAAATCTGCTATTGAAGTAGAAATATTCCACTTTGACTTGCTAGGTATTGGTTAAATCACCTCCGCATAACCAACCCTCCAACTTTTTGACGAGTAGTACTTACTATATAGATAAGATGGATTCATTCCCACATGTTTTGTAGTTGCAACAACATGTATGCATGATTTTTCTTCAATATCAAACTCGTTACATGAACAAGTACTCATTTGTAAACAGACAATAACTTGCTCATCATACTTCTTTACTTCAAACTCCATTATGTCTGCGTCAAAGATAATACACAAAGTAGCTCCCACACTCATCAAACCTCTTATGGATAATTGATTCTATTTTTAGAGTAGAAACCTTTACACAAGCTTTTGACCTATGACGTCTTTCCACAAACCATCGAGTGATAAATGTAACACCCCAAATCCGCGGGACTCGGGGCGCTCACAGTGGATCGTGACCCTAGCTTGACAACAAGTTCACTAGATTTTACAAAAAGATACAAATAGATATAAAACCATATACATAAAACTGTACAAATATACATCAAAAGATTTACAAAATCACAGCCGAGTACAAAACGGCAACATCATGTACAAAGGTGTAGAAAACATCCCAAAATCTTGCACATCCTAGTGTACGGAAGCCCTCGGCTGATCACCCATCCGGCTCACTCTGTAGTCTTCCTATCTTGAAGAATATCTACAACACGGTATAAAATCGTAAGCTAACAGATCATGAATAAGAATGAAGCAGTAACACATATAACACATCATCACATCACATCATGCTATGTACACACACATATTCATTTATTATCTTTATTAAGTTATACCATTACTAATTCATTCCTTGTGACATGAGGAGTAAAACTCTCTCGCCTCTGCCCCCGTTTCCCCTCAGGTTTGGAATTGGTGCCAATTATCACCACCTTGAGGACTGGTCGCAAAGAACCTCCTAGCTACCCAATATTGAGCTAGACAAATCATACACTTGGGCCACTTAATATGCATATATGGTCGTCCTAGTCCAATTAGATTATCAATGCAACATACATTTGCACACACACCACTAAAGCCAACACTCAAGCCCATAACTGCTCGCTAAGTAAGTCCCAAGGACTTACCTGTCACAAACATAAACCGTATCAAGTGGTCACAATTTCCCCTCGGGGAAACGATATGTTCCTGCATCAGCAAGGAACAAACAATATCAAACGCCATCCAAGGTTAGGAGATTCCACCTCCTATACTCCATAACCATACCCAAACCATAAATCAAATCTAACCCTCGATATCTCAACATAGCTCACAAAAGGCTAAGGCATTATCTCAACATATATCTCATCATCTCGTCATACACATCACTAGCCTAGCTATACTTTAAATCCAAGGCCAAAAGAAAGGAAAGATACATACCACACTTGGTATGTCCTGGACAAACGCACTTGCGTAAACAAGGAAGCACAGGAGTGGCGACACACCGCAGGGGCGGTGCTGTCAAGGCGCGGGGGCGGCTACACAACAGAGGGGCGATTCTCTGGTTCTCGTCACTTCTCTCGTTCAATCTCTAAACTCCTTCATCAACCAAAATCAAGCAACATATACATACATACATACATATATAAGTCTCAATTGTCCAGGAAACATCACACACAAGCCTAGCTTGTGGAACTCCTAAGCTAAGGAAGGAGAAAAGAAAGAATTAAGAAGGAAAAGGGGAAGGGAGATGGAAGCTCACCACAACAGCTCTAAAACGGGAAAAGCTCACAACCTCAAGAACAACATCGTCATCATTTTGATAGCATGAAATATGACGTAGTTTAGATATGTATATAGGCAGTTTTTCCCTTCCTTTTGAGTACAAGGACATGCATTCATCTCCCTTCTTATGACCTCTACTTAACGAGACTCAACATCCGTTAAGTAGAATCCTTTGGTTGGGACAAAAGGGAGTCGGATCTTCACCGGACGACAACCTATCGCAAAATATATACCTTGTTATCCAGCTCTGTCCGTACATATCTTTAGATATCTTGAATCAAATACCATAACCGGATAATTGAATCTTTAGAATCTGCATTCCCATTATTGTGATCATTGCATTGCTTTCTACCCAAGTTGGATTTCCTTTACTGCTTTGTTCTCACCGATTCCCTGATATCGACTCTAGAATATCAGCTCATACTACTATTGATCCTTACACTGCGGGTTCGCTATCGTTAGGCTTAATTCTTGGATATAAATATAAAGCTTATTTGCGCACACACCTTTTGGAGCGAACAAGATTTTGGCGCCATTGCCGGGGAATTGGTCAAGACCAATCCAGTGCATGATTGTCTAGCTTGGTAGCTTCTACCGTTGCTACTGATTATTCTTGCTGAGGGTTCTTGAAGGATCTTTCTTTAGGTTTATACAAAGGACGCGAACCGGTAAAGAAATCGTTCCTTACGATCCTGAAGCAGAAAAGACTTACAAGAAGAAGCTGAGAGAGGCTAAGAAAATGGCCGCTACCAACAATCAAGAGTTGGAGGATCTTAGAGCTGAATTAACTGCAGCTCAAGATCAGATAAGGCAACAAGAAGAAGCCTTGAGGAAAGAGAGAGCTGATCAAGCTACTCTACAAGAACGACTTCGAGCCGATATGGATGATATGGTAGCACAAGCACAACTGGGAAATCAGGAAAGAGATGCGGATGCTAGAGTTGTGGTTAATTCACCTCCACCAGCGCCTGTTAACGTCTTACTACCACCAATTTATGTGCCACCACCACCTCCACCAAGAGTCGAGGCAGCGGATCCGTTTGTGGGTGTTCCTCAAACACTTGGGCAACGGATGGATGCGGTCCAGCAAGCTCTCCGTCCGGGCGTCCACTTGGGAGATCCAGCTGGTCGTGACTACGAGTTTAGACCTCCGGTGATTACTATGATCCAACAAAATTGCTTTGGAGGAATGGAGAGAGAGTCACCGAACCAACATCTTCAGAACTATGAGATCTTTTGATGGAAACATTGAGACCTTCGAGGTGCGAGAATAACAATTATAAGCTGCGTGTTTTCTTTTTCACTTTGAAGGATAAAGCACTAGCATGGTACCAATCACTTCCCGCTGGAAGAGTGAACACGTGGGAAGAGATGACCGCCATCAAAGACGGCGGAATTTAGAGCTAAGATCAATGCATTTGTGATGAAGATTGGTGAAAGTCTCTTCACCTCGTGGGAGTTTAGAGCTAAGATCAATGCTAAGATCAATGCATTTGTGATGAAGAATGGTGAAAGTCTCTTCACCTCGTGGGCATTTAGAGCTAAGATCAACGCATTTAGAGCTACAATCACTTTCAGGTGGAAATTTTATGGACAAGCCGGTAGATGAGGCGTGGGAATTTGTTGAGAAGAAAACTCTCACAATTGAGAAGTACTCGCACCGAAGCGAGGAAGCGGGGAGTCAAAGATCAAGAACTCCGGTGCTGAATCTTACCGCCTCTAGTGTCAAGGAGCTGAACACTTTAAATAGTGAAATGAAGGCTTTGAAAGACCTTTTGACACCTCATGTGAAGCAGCCCAAGGAGCAAGATGTGGGCTATGTTGGAAGAGGAAACCAAAAAGGGAATAGGAACGACAATTTGAACAACAACAATAACAACCGGAACTACAACAACAATTGGAGATCCAATCAACAAAGTTCCGGTAATCCTAATTCCCATGCTGAAAATTCACTAACCCCTCCTCCTTCTTCTTCCTCTATTCCCTTGAAAAGTCAGGGACAAGCTTCATCGAGTTCAAGCCAACCAACAAGGGACAAGCTTGAAGCAATGATAGAAACAATCATGGGGAAGATGCAAGGGTTAGAAAATTCGGTGACTTCAATTTCTAAGGCACAAAAAGCCTTGGAAAATCAAGTGTTTAGTAAGGCCGGAGAAGCTCCTAGAGATCAAGGGAGACTTCCCGGAAAAACTAAAGATAACCCAAAGGGGCAAGTGATGTCGATCACAACAAGGAGTGGTGCGAAGACCACCGATCCTACACCAAAGGCGAGTGATAAGGGCGAGCAGCCGTGGAAGTTGAAGTTCCAGTTGAGAAAGAGAAGGAGAAGGTCTCCGTTCACGTTCCTCCTCCAGGCTACAAACCTCCGCTTCCGTTTCCGTAAAAAAGAGCGAGAGCGCATCTTGATAAACACTTTGGTAAGTTCATTGAACTCATGATCAAACTGCATATTAACATACCTTTTATTGATGCAATTTTAGGTATGCCGGCTTATGGGAAGTTCTTGAAGGAAATCCTCTCAAACAAGAGGAAGCTAAAGGATTTTGGTAAAGTAAAGATGACTTTGGAGTCATCAAAACTCATCAAAACAATGACGGAGAAGATGCCACCCAAGCTGAGGGATCCGGGTTCATTTTGTGTTCCCATTGGAATTAGAGAAGACATGTACAATGCACTTTGCGATCTTGGAGCAAGCGTGAGCGTCATCCCGCTTGAGTTATGTGAGAAGGTTAGTTTAGGAGAGCCCATACCGGTAAAGATAAAACTCCACTTGGCCGATCGATCCACTACCGTACCCGTTGGCGTATTAGAGGACATTCCCGTGAGGCTTGGTAAGTTCTACCTTCCTATAAATGTTGTGGTTTTGGACTTTCCTGCAGATTATCCAACGCCAATCATTCTTGGGAGGCCTTTCCTAGCAACTTCGGGTTGTCAAGTTGATTGCAAAAATGCCAAGCTATCTTTCAATATTGGGGGGGGGGGGAGATGTGGAGTTTGCTCTCCAAGAAGAAGAATCAAGGGAGACGGTGAATTCTATATCACCGACATTCCAATAAAAAGAGGCAAGAGAATAAGCATTATGGAGAAAGAACGGAAAGACTCGAAGGTTGGCCAAAACCACGGCCAAAGCCAAAGTTCCACGGGCATGGTTTGCATTAATTACCCCGTGGAAAGACAATTCGAGAGCAGCCACGGTTGGTTCCACGACCGCGGAAGTAGAAGTGAACCCGTGGAAATCAATATTCCCGATGCCTCTTCCCCTTTTCTTAAAAACATTCTTAAACATTGTTTCACCTTTTTTCCATCCTTACAAACATCTAGAGATGGTTCAAGAAGCCATACCAAGGTGACGAGTGCATTGAAAAATGTGCAAGCTTGTAGGATAGGATGGAAGAAGTGGCGTAACAAACATTGGATTCCGAAGGATTTGAAAGAAGGCGATCTTGTCCTTCTCTTCACCTCGTCTATTTCCCGGTAAGTTGAAGTCTCGTTGGAACGGACCATTTGTAATTAAACATATTTTCCCCCATGGTGCAATTGAAGTATGGGGTGAACAATGCGGAGCTTTCCAGGTCAATGGTAAACGACTAAAGAAGTACATACCGGAAGTTCAGATTGAGGAGATTGCACCATCCTCCTCACTTAAGCAACAAAAGGATTGGTCTAGCTACGGACCTTAAACAAAGCGCTTCTTGGGAGGCAACCCAAGGTATTTCTTGTTTTCCCTTTTTCTTAGATTAGCTTAGTTAGTTTATTTTTGTCATTTTCGTTGGTTCGTTCCCGGTTTTTCTTGTGTCTTTGGATGACATTAACTAGGAAATCTCTAAAAAGATGTGAGGAAGAATAGCAAAGTCAGAATTG
This sequence comes from Fagopyrum homotropicum, assembly GCA_033239125.1. NCBI lineage: Eukaryota > Viridiplantae > Streptophyta > Magnoliopsida > Caryophyllales > Polygonaceae > Fagopyrum > Fagopyrum homotropicum. The sequence continues at coordinate 63,387,934 of BSWB01000003.1, read as the reverse complement.
TCAAAAAAGGACGTAAAAAGGGATTTCACGGGCATAAATAGGTTTCCACGGCCGTGGTTTCCTATTTTTGGCCGTGGAAACACAAGTCGAGAGGTGTCACGGTTGGTTCCACGCCCGTGGTTTTTCCAGGGGGTCATGGTTTTCCAAAATTCCACGAAAGTATAAATAGCCGTATTCACTTAGTTGCAATGCCAAAACCCCCCAAAACCACGCCTTACGCAGCGGAAATCGCCGAACCCTAACACCGGCCCCGATCTTCGCATCCCGCAACCGATTGCAACGATTCTTCTTCCTAAATCGAAGCTCTCATCATTCTATTTAGGATTCCATGCTCAAACAGCACAAACGGACAAGAAATCAGCAAGCATTTTGGATTTTTCAATACAAAAACCTAGGTTTTTCTCAAAACTTGATCTTAGTTCGATTCTTTCGATTTTGTTGAAGATTTGCTAGAGATCTAGACGGAATTGGAAGTAGAAATAGCCTAGGACTTCTGTTGTTGAGTTTGTTGTTGTCGATTTCTGATCGACAGATTCCACGGGATGTTCTTGTGTTTCACGGGCGTGGTTTGTGAAGATCCGGCCGTGGTTTTGCGAGTTATAGACAATTTGTGTAGAAGTGGTCGAAATTTGTTCAAAAAGAGTAAGGGAGCCTCTTCCTCATCCCAACCACCACCACCACCACAAATCCAACAACAACAACCACCACCTCCTAGACTCCCCGTATACTAGAAGAACACAAAAAGGCTTACAAAACCATGCAACCTCGCATCATTGTAACCTCTTGGTACCTTGTACTTGAGGAACTTGAATGCTTGAACGTTTTGGATGATCTCAATATGATGATTGATAATTCCGGGCTTAGAGAGTTCATCGGTATTAGGGAGCATGTTTATGAGGAGCTCACCATGGAGTTTCTTAGCTCCTTTGATCATGATGCTAGGGAGAGACCGGTTAAGTTCATCATGATGAATCAAAACTTCCACATGTCTATTGGGAGGTTTGCTCAGATTTTCGGGTTTAGAGATACTACTAACGGGACCTTCCCTAGGAACACTATACCTCATGCCTTTTGGGAGTGCATTACTATGGTAATGTGTTCTGTAGATAGGTAGCATCCGACCAACTCTAAGGAGAGCTTGATATACAAGTTGTTCATATTGTTCTACATGGCTACCGGTACCGCCCCTGACTATGCCACTCTACTAGCTGATAGTCTGAGGAAGATAAAAAAACAAAGCTAAGAGGGATATTTGCGTGGGAGTTATTGTGACTTATATTTCTCGCCGCCTAGGAGTTGATTTTCAGCTTGTGAGCTTCCTGCAGAGGCTTGACCTCTTGGTCTTGAGCGCTTCATTCATAGGGGTATTCTGATTCCCCGACACAGAGGACCGCCACATGCTTCCATGCTTCCATGCCTTTGTTGTTTTCGATTTCTGATTGACAGATTCCACGGGATGTTCTTGTGTTTCACGGGCGTGGTTTGTGAAGATCCGGCCGTGGTTTTGCCAGTTATAGGCAATTTGTGTAGAAGTGGTCGAAATTTGTTCAAAAAGAGTAAGGGAGCCTCTTCCTCATCCCAACCACAACCACCACCACCACAAATCCAACAACAACAACCACCACCTCCTAGACTCCCCGCATACTAGAAGAACACAAAAAGGCTTACAAAACCATCCAACCTCGCATCATTGCAGCCTCTAGGTACCTTGTACTTGAGAAACTTGAATGCTTGAATGTTTTGGATGATCTCAATATGATGATTGATAATGCCGGGCTTAGAGAGTTCATCGGTATTAGGGAGCATGCTTATGAGGAGCTCACCATGGAGTTTCTTAGCTCCTTTGATCATGATGCTAGGGAGAGACCGGTTAAGTTCATCATGATGAATCAAAACTTCCACATGTCTATTGGGAGGTTTGCTCAGATTTTCGGGTTTAGAGATACTACTAACGGGACCTTCCCTAGGAACACTATACCTCATGCCTTTTGGGAGTGTATTGCTATGGTAGTGAGTTCTGTAGATAGGTAGCATCCGACCAACTCTAAGGAGAGCTTGATATACAAGTTGTTCATATTGTTCTACATGGCTACCGGTACCGCCCCTGACTATGCCACTCTACTAGCTGATAGTCTGAGGAAGATAAAAAACAAAGCTAAGAGGGATATTTGCGTGGGAGTTATTGTGACTTATATTGCTCGCCGCCTAGGAGTTGATTTTCAGCTTCTGAGCTTGCTGTAGAGGCTAGGCCTCTTGGTCTTGAGCGCTTCATTCATAGGGGTATTCTGATTCCCCGACACAGAGGACCGCCACATGCTTTCATGCCTTGGGAGCGCAAGGGTGCGAGAGGGATTCCGTGGAAGGCGGAATACACCATTAGGAACAACGTCAACTGAAAGTTGACGTTTGAGCCGATCTACGCAGAGATGGGAGGTCCGGAGTATGAGGAGGATAATGCCGCAGCTGAGTTGGCAAGAGGACAGAGCCATGATTACATGGACACTGGGACGGACACCGGTCCTAGCGATTACAAGGCTGAAGTAGATTTTGGTAGTTCTCGGGAGGTGCCATCTTCATTTCCATCTATGGGGGAGCAACATAAGCTTTCTAGGAGGTCCACCACCCGTCATCCTCGAGCTATCCTTTCCCAACGACGAGCCAACACTTCAGAGCGTCCCTCATGGTTCGATGAGCAACCTCCATGGCTTCCCGCATTGCAGCAGAGGATGGATAGCATGGATTGCCATCTTGGCACCATGGAGCAGGGGCAACAGATGATACGGGACCTTTGTCACGCCCTATTCAACCGCCCCTATGACCCGACATGACATCCATTCCTGCCACCGCTTTGATGATGACCTTCGCTCCTTAGCAGCTCTATCGAACTTGTGAGTTTCAATACTTTTAACTCTACTTTTATTGCACGTTGGGGATAACGTGTGGTTCAAGTATGGGGTGGTTGAATACTATGGTCTGTAATAACTTTGAGATTCTTGTTTGCTTGTATGTCCATCGTATTTTGCGTTTTTATTATCTTTGTTACATATTTCGTCATTGCATTGCATTTTGATAGCTTTGAAAAACCAAAAAATTTAAAAAATCTAAAATTTTTGTGCTTCTAGGATTGGAGTTGACCTTAATGAAGAAAACTACTTGTGGATTTTGGATGATATTTATGTGTTTAAAATGAGTTGTGATTTATGAAGGATTTGAAAGTTTTGTTGAATTTTCTTGCAAGTTTTATAATTTGGATATTGATTTAAATCATGTTGAGAAATAGAAGGTTGAAACCGCTTTTATAAGTTCTAGTGCTTCTTATTGATATGATTAAGCCATTTCGGTTTTTGATTCCTTTCTTCTTCTATCACCTTTTAGCTCCTCATGAATATCTATATAATTTCCCCTCTTATTATCTATCCGGGAATTAGGATGCAATTGTGCGAAAGTGTGAAGTTTGAAGTTGAAAGTGGCGAAATGTGTTAGAAAAATAATTTTGGGGAAGTCAATCATGATGATGAGTAACTCGGCACCATTCACATAGCCGGGTGTTTGTGTCTTGCCAAAGTTGGATTGACGATATTCCTAATGAGTCATTGTACGTGCATTATTATTTGAGGCAACTAAAAAATTTAGTTAATGCTGATTTCCTAGGCTTCGGTTATTGGGCAGCTTTGTCCTTGATCTCAAAAAGTAAAGTCGAAAAATTATGCTGAAAAAGAAGAGCAAAGCTTCTATTGGTGGAAGTTGAAGTGTGGTTGAAAAGTTGGTGATGTTATTATCCTCTTTCCCGGATTTTGCACCACATCTCATATACATATCCCACACTAACACGTTTCTTTGACCTTTATTTGAAAGAACTTAAGATCTTTTAGATTGATGTTTGGCTTCGTCGTCCAAATTGGATTTTTTTCCCATGATTGATTTTGATTTTGCTTCAGGTTACGATGATTGTTTTGAAACTTTTGCAAGATGTGATTGTTCTTCTCAGGACATGAGTCTTTTTGTTTGCATAATAGTTTTCGGAAAGATATGAAACAAGTATAGAGAGCGATCTTTAAATAGAAGCACTAATCCAAAAATATTGTGTTTTTCCTTGTCTTTGCATTCATATTTCATACATCTTTGTATTCTAGATTTGAACCTTGCTCGGGGATAAGCAAGAGGCAAGTATGGGGTATTTTCATAACATGAAATATGACGTAGTTTAGATATGCATATAGGCAGTTTTTTGTCTTTCTTTTGAGTACAAGGACATACATTGATAGCATTTATCGAGTATATTCACCTATTATCTTGGAATCGAGATCTACACAGGATTTGTTGTGATTTTAGATGAATAGGAGCTGAAATGGAGTAGAAAGGGACCATTCACTGAGCATTGGTCGATGAGGATTTCATTGGAAAGCATTGGAACGTCATTGGAAGAAGTATGAAGCGAAACAAAGGAGAAAAGCATCGACAAGGAAGAACCACGTCCAAGAAGGAAGTTCCACGGCCGGGGTTTTGATAATTAGTTGAATTTCACACGTGGAAACAAAGGTCGAGAGTCGCCACGTCAGGAACCACGGCCGTGGTTTTGTGATGTCACCCGTGATTTTCTTCGGAAAATACCGTTACGTTAATTTCCAAGTTAGCAAGAAAAGAAGGAGCCTTTTAACTTAATTTTATTTTATAAAAGGAGGTTGACGGCTGCATTTTTGGATATCACGTTATAGACGGAGATCTCGCTTTAGGCCGGAAAGACCGCGCTTTAGGATCACGGTTGACGTACTTAGATTCCATTTTCCGTACTTCGGAAAGGATTAATTTACCTTTCGAGGGGATTGAAGAAGTTCTTGATTCCGCTTTAGAGATTTGCAAGATTGTTCTAGTCTTTGATTATTGTCTTTGAGAACACATTCTGGGATTATATATCGTTTGATTGAGTTATTGATTCTTTGAAGATTTGTTTTATTCATCTTTGTGTTCTACTTGATTGCATGCCCTTCTTGATTTCTTTTTTTAATCTTTATTTGATTACGATGATGATTGCTGGCTAAACCCCCCTGCGATTCTAGGGTGAAGGGTTGATGGTTGTGGTACAAATAATGATAGATTAAGCCTTACCAGATCGAACCCTGAGAGTTGTGAGATGAATTCCTCGAACGAGGATTTCCACGGCCTGTTCTTCAGGAACCACGACCGTGGTTTCCCAAGATCTGCTCGTGGTTTCCTCTATTTTGCACGTTTTGCTTTTGCCTTTATCAAAAGTTCAAGATTACTTAAATCCTAACTTTGTTAACCCTTTATGTCCCTTAGCCACGCTTGGGTGTGAGTGTTTACGAGGTCTAGGTAATAGGGGATTCAAAACCCTCTATTAGGTGAGGAGTGTCATAGCCTTTGCCTTTGTCTTTCTATTCCTTGGGTTTTGGTTTGGTATGAGAGCTCAATCCTATCCTTATGACTCTTCTTAACAAGACTCAAAATCCGTTAAGTAGAATCCTTTGGTTGGGACAAAAGGGAGTCGGATCTTCACCGGACGACAACCTATCGCAGAATATATACCTTGCTATCCAGCTCTGTCCGTACATATGTTTAGATATCTTGAATCAAATACCGCAACCGGATAAATGAATCTTTAATATCTGCATTCCCATTATTCTTGCTTCTATATTCTTTATTGTGATCATTGCATTGCTTGCTACCCAAGTTGGATTTCCTTTACTGCTTTGTTCTCACCGATTCCTTGATCCGTACACTGCGGGTTCACTATTGTTAGGCTTAATTCTTGGATATAAATATAAAGCTTATTTGCGCACACACCTTTTGGAGAGAACATCATCCCAAATCAATCACACACAAAGCTCCACAAGCTTTCTCTTGCAAGATCTCCAAAGAAACTCCTAAGAAGAAGAAAGGAGAAGAAGAACGTGAGGAAGAGAGAAGGTCATGAAAGAAATGGGAAACCCTCGTCACAAGGGAAAGAAGAAGCTCAAGAAGGAAGTAAAAGCAAAAGCACGAGTGAGAGGGTCAAAGAAAACGGCTGAGGCTGCCTAAGCCGCGGGGGCGGTGCCGTACCGACGGCCAAGTCGTGGTGCAGGGGTGGGGCCCCTATAAAGACTAAGACACTTACATCAGATCCCCCTAAAAATAAGCTTCATCCCGAAACTTGAACAATTCCCAGATCCCGCCGGACCCATACGCCGAGGCATACAACTCTCTCTATCAAAGGTATCACATCTTCGCTCAAAAGGCAACAATCTATATCATTCTATAACATCAAGTCACAACATGGAGGAATCATCACTCCAACAAAAGATCACATCTACTAATCAAGCATAGAGGAAAACCATCTCTAGCCAACCTATAACCAAAACACAATGGCATGGGGGAAAGCCATCTCCAGCCAAACCGTACTCATAACAAAAACAAGAGGAGGAAAACCATCTCCTGCCAAACTATGTCCATAACCAGTAGCATGGAGGAATAACCATCTCCAGCTAGGCCCTAATCACATCACAATAGCATGGAAAAAGAACCATCTCCAGCTATAAACACATCTCGCGCTAGCAAAGCACGATCTAGTAAGATCATATACACACATCACAGCTAGAACGAAACACATCATATCACATAAGTACATAACATAACACTCACCAAGATAGCATTAAGATCTACTCGTGGATCCTACATGTGCATCTATCTTAACATAGAACTCTGGATACTTCCTTTGGATACTATCTTCGGTCTCCCATGTGGCCTCGTCAGGTCCTCGTCTAGACAACTGTATCTTGAGCATAGGAATGTCCTTCGAATGCAGGCGTCTCACACCTCGTTCTAGGACTACAATCGGATGCTCAAAAAAAGTATGGCCCGACTCAACTACTAAGTCATCATAATTGACGATGTGTATCGGATCTGGTATGTACTCCCTCAGCTGATACACATGAAACACAAGGTGAACACCCTCCAACTTTGGTGGTAAAGCAAGTCTTTACGCTACTCTCCCAACTCTGTCTAGTATCTCAAAATTACCTACATATCGGGGACTTAACTTCCCCTTATGCCAAAACATGTGACACCACGCATCGGAGATACTCTCAGCCTGACATGCGCTCCAACCCTGAACTCTAGAGGCCGACGCCTCTTGTCTGCATACGACTTCTAGCGAATTTGTGCAGCCAACATCCTCTCTCTGATCAACGCTACTCGTGTAATATCATCCTAAATCTGCTCAGGCGCGATACCACTAGCACTACTAGGCTCATCCCAACATAATGGTGTATGACATCTATGCCCATATAGTGCCTCATACGGGGCCATCTCAATTGATGCATGCCAACTGTTGTTGTACGAGAACTGAACCAATGGGAGGTGATATGACCATCCTTGTCCCCAGTCCAACACACAAGCTCACAACATATCCTCTAGTGTCTGAATGGTCCTTTTTGATTGACCATCTGTCGGAGGATGAAACGCAGTCGTGAAGTGCAGACTCATACCAAGAGAAGTCTTAATCTGCTGCCAAAACCTCGAGGTAAATCGGCCATCTCGATCTAAGACGATCGTCTTCGACTCACCATTGAGTCTCACTATCTATCTAGTGAACTCCTCAGCTAATCTGCTCATTGGCCATATTTCCGTGATAGGGATCAAACATGAAGTCTTCGTCAGTCTATCAACAGGCTGGTAAGTGGATGGGAAATCACAGAAAATCCCTCCACAAACCGACGGTAATAACTAGCTAGGCCAAGAAAGTTGCGTACTTCCTTGACATTCATTTGCGTTGTCCACACTGCCACAAACTCGATCTTCTCTAGATGAATCTTGATCCCTTTGGCAGAATTAAAATGACCCAGAAATGTTACCTTTGACATCAAGAACTCACACTTAGAGAACTTGGCATACATTTCTCTATCACACAAAACTCGCAACAAAGTGCTCAAATGTCCTGCATGCTCCTCTCTGCTACGAGAGTACTGATAACATGTATTATAGTCTATATTTTGGGACTTGTTTAGACGTTTTATCTTCAATAATCTGCATGTTTGGATATATATTATGTGATTATGTTATCGTTTCATCTACCTTTACGGGAATCAAGGTCTACACCAAGTTTCGTTGTAATCTTCGGTAAAATGGCACGTTTGGGATCGAAATGTCGCTAAGGAGAAAAGGAGTCATAGGAGCTACATTTTGGAGCTTAAAACAGAACTCAGGAAGCATGGAATTAATGAAGAAGATTTACTTTGGACCAGATTTGAGAGATTTCACATTCAGCTGAGGTTCACCTCGGTCAGCTACAGTGTCACCTCGACCGAGGTGATCTTAAGAAGGGTTCCGACCGAGGCGAACACCCTTGCACGGCGAGATCATATCTTTTGGCTGAGATCTTTTAATTATGGAAAGAAGATATCTTATATTTTTGGGTTGGATTTCTGGAAGGAAGATTTTATTTTAGGAGATTTATTTTAGAGATATAGATATATTTTTATAGGAAATTATCTTTTTGAGATATTGTTATCTTTGAAAGATAATTCTCCTATATAAAGGGTTGGATTTTCGACAATTCAGCCATCCGATATACCATCTTTGGATCATTGAAGAAGCTGCAGTTAGGAAGGATTTTTGGAAGTTTGAAGGGAGTTTGAAGATTGAAGGAAGGAAGTTGATAGCTTTGAGATAGCTTTTGAGGGGATTTGTAAGATTTTCTTAGATTCCCATTGGTTTTATTGTCTTGTTGGATTTGTGATCCATGGAACGCTGATTTGTTTGATATTTGATTCAGTTATTGAAGCCTTATTCTTAAGGTTTTTGTGTTCAAATATTCATTACCTTCTCATATTTTTGATTATTGTTATCATCATGATGACTGGCTAATTTCCTTGTGCGATTCTAAGGTGATTGGCTGAAAGTTGTGAGAAAGACGATGATTGAATGATCTTAATCCCAGTAGGACCGTGAAAGTTCGAGTCTTTAACCTTAACCCTAGAGTACCTCGCTCAGTCGATGAACAGCTCGGCCGGGGTGGAACTTGATTGAACGAGGTGACCTTTTCTGATCCGAAACTGAGAGTTAAGTGTTAGAGTTTGCCAAATCCTATTCTTATTACACCTTTCCTGGTTCAATGCAAGCCTAGGATGAGACTTACCTAGTAATTCCTTAGTTTGTTTACCCACGATTATAAGTGTAGGTAATAAAGGTTTATCCTTTATTGGGGTTTGAGTGTGCCTTCATCCCATCTTTGTGAGTTAGCCTGAGACTTACCCGGTAAAGGTTGATTCTATTCCCTTAGTTGGTTTGTTGGTTTGAGATTATAGTTCCTTTCCTTAGTACCTTGAGACTTACCCGGTGATAGGAACTTTGGTTTGGGATAGTGAGTAATGAGACTTACCCGATATCCTATTCCACTTTAGAAACACCTTCCCTTTGCAAAATCTCAGCTTTGTCCGCTTATTCTTTAGATCTTGAGTCGCAACCACAACTAGATGCTTTAATCCCTAGAATTTGCATATTTCCCTTAATTGACCTTATTATCATTTTTGATTGCTTTAATCTCTTTTTGTGGTTATTAGTTGCATTGACAACCTATACTTGCTTTGTTTCACCTAAGTCCCTGAGATCGACACCCCGGAATTCTTGCTTTTTACTATAATTGATCCGTATACTGCGGGTTCGCATCCTTGTTTTAAGCATATTTCTTGGGATATAAATTTAAAGCTTGCACACACCATTTGGAGCGAACAAGTACACCAGGATATCGTCTATGAAGACCACCTCGAACTGATCCAGGAAGTCGATGAATATGACATTCATCAACTCCATAAAGACGGCGGGCACATTCGTGAGCAAAGCTTATTGTGCACCTCTGTCCATTCATCAACTCCAAGAAGTCGAAAAATTGATGATTGCTGATTTTCTAGGCTTCGGTTATTGTGCATCTCTGTCCATGCATCCCAAAAAGTAAAAAGTAAATAAGCAAAGCTTATTGGTGGAATATGTTGAAGTTCAAAGCAAGTGAAGTAAAAACCCTTTTTCCCGGATTCTAGCACCACATTCCCTATATACATCCCACCCTCACACATTTCCTGACCTTCTCTTGAAAAGCCCTTGAGACCTCGAGCTTGTTGATTGACTTGGTGGTTTAAACTGGATTATACATGATTAATTTCGATAATTATGATTTATTATGCATTCTATGATTTTATGCAAAGATGAACAACTTTCTTATATTTATAAAATGTTTTGATCATATCTTGATTTTATTTGCCATGAAGCATTCTCTTAGAGTGATCTATGAGTGTAGCACACCACCAAAAATGTTTTGAAATACTTTTCATTGATCTTTATGACTTATAATCCATCCTATCTTGTAATTAAGATTTGAAACTTGCTTGGGGACAAGCAAGGGACAAGTATGAGGTATTTTGATAGCATGTATTATAGTCTTTATTTTGGGACTTGTTTAGACGTTTTATCTTCAAAAATCTGCATGTTTGGATGTATATTATGTGATTATGTTGTCGTTTCATCTACCTTTACGGGAATCGAGGTCTACACCAAGTTTCGTTGTAATCGTAGGTAAAATGGCACGTTTTGGATCGAAATGGAGCTAAGGAGCAAAGGAGTCATAGGAGCTATATTCGGGAGCTTAAACGAGAACTTAGGAAGCATGGAATTAATGAAGAAGATTTACTTTGGACCAGATTTGAGAGATTTCACATTCAGTTGAGGTTCACCTCGGTCAGCTACAGTGTCACCTCGACCGAGGTGATCTTGAGGAGCGTCCCGACCGAGGCGAACACCCTGGCGCGGCGAGATCATATCTTTTGGCTGAGATCTTTTAATTATGGAAAGAAGATATCTTATATTTTTGGGCTGGATTTCTAGAAGGAAGATTTTATTTTAGGGAGATCTATTTTAGAGATATAGATATATTTTTATAGGAAATTATCTTTTTAAAATATTGTTATGTTTGGAAGATAATTCTCCTATATAAAGGGTTGGATTTTCCACAATTCAACCATCCGATATACCATCTTTGGATCATTGAAGAAGCTGCAGTTAGGAAGGATTTTTGGAAGTTTGAAGGGAGTTTGAAGATTGAAGGAAGGAAGTTGATAGCTTTGAGATAGCTTTTGAGGGGCTTTGTAAAATTTTCTAAGATTCTCTTTGGTTTTATTGTCTTGTTGGATTTGTGATCCAAGGAACGCTGATTTGTTTGATATTTGATTCAGTTATTGAAGCCTTGTTCTTAAGGTTTTTGTGTTCAAATATTCATTACCTTCTCATATTTTTTATTATTGTTATCATCATGATGAGTGGCTAATTTTATTGTGCGATTCTAGGGTGATTGGCTGAAAACTGTGGGAAAGACGATGATTAAATGATCTTAATCCCAGTAGGACCCTGAAAGTTCGAGTCTTTAACCTTAACCCTAGAGTACCTCGCTAAGTCGATGAACATCTCGGCCGGGGTGGAACTTTACTGAACGAGGTGACCTTTTCTGATCCGAAACTCAGAGTTAAGTGTTAGAGTTTGCCAAATCCTATTCTTATTACACCTTTCCTGGTTTAATGCAAGCCTAGGATGAGACTTACCCGGTAATTCCTTAGTTTATTTACCCACGATCATAAGTGTAGGTAATAAAGGTTTATCCTTCATTGGGGTTTGAGTGTGCGTTCATCCCATCTTTGTGAGTTATCCTAAGACTTACCCGGTAAAGGTTGATTCTATTCCCTTAGTTGGTTTGTTGGTTTGAGATTATAGTTCCTTTCCTTAGTACCTTGAGACTTACCCGGTGATAGGAACTTTGGTTTGGGATAGTGAGTAGAGAGACTTACCCGGTAATCTATTCCACTTTAGAAACACCTTCCCTTTGCAAAATCTCAGCTTTGTCCGCTTATTCTTTAGATATTGAGTCAGAACCACAACTAGATGCTTTAATCCCTAGAATTTGCATATTTCCCTTTAGTGACCTTATTATCATTTTTGATTGCTTTAATCACCTTTTGTGGTTATTAGTTGCATTGACAACCTATACTTGCTTTGTTTCACCTAAGTCCCTGAGATCGACACCCCGGAATTCTTGCTTTTTACTATAATTGATCCGTACACTGCGGGTTCGCATCCTTGTTTTAAGCATATTTCTTGGGATATAAATTTAAAGCTTGCACACATCATTTGGAGCGAACAAGTACACCAGGATATCGTCTATGAAGACCACCTCGAACTGATCTAGGAAGTCGATGAATATGACATTCATCAACTCCATAAAGACGGCGGGCACATTCGTGAGCCCGAATGGCATGACTACAAACTCGTAGTGGCCATATTGAGTCCAAAATGCCATCTTATCCACATCCTACTCTCTCACTATCAACTAGTGATATCCCGAGCGCAAGTCGATCCTAGAGAACACAGTCGGTCCCTAAAGCTGATCTAACAAGTCATCGATGCGAGGCAAAGGATACTTGTTCTTGATGGTCACCTTGTTCATCTCTATGTAGTCGACACACAGTCTCAACGATCCGTTCTTCTTCGGCACGAAGAGGACAAATGCACCCCACGGGGATACGCTAGGGCGGATGAAGCCCTTCTCAGCCAACTCCTCGAGTTGCTTCTTCAACTCTACAACTCGATAAGCTCGATACGGTATGGGGCCTTTGAGACCGGTCTCGTACCAGGCTCCAACTCAGTGCCGAAGTCCACGCTCCTCTGAGGCGACAAACTGGACTACTCAACAAACACATATGTAAACTCACCAACCACGGGGATGTCCTCTAACACTGGACTCTCGCTCTCCTTCATGGCATAACACCAGAAGGCATCACATCCCTGCGAGATCAGTCTCGTTGCTCGTACTGCACTAATAACCATACCTTACTTTCCAAGGTCCTAACCTCGGAAAATCTCGATCTGACATGACTCGGTAGAGACCGTCACAATCCTCCTACCTACATCTAACACATCATGATGTCTACTCATCTAGTCCATACCCAAAATGACTTTCTCATGCACCAACGTCATGACAAAGAAGTCAATTAACAAAATTGCGGTTTCCTAAATACAAAGGATAACCATGTACCTCTTGGGTACCTCTCACCTGACCCCCATCGAGTAAACCTATGATGAAAGGTCTCCCCTCTATCGTATCTAAGGTCAATCTATCAACACATGTATCAGAAATGAAAGAGAGTGTAGCACCCGTATCAAACAAAACTCTAACAAGTAATCCATTAATAAGAATGGTACATGTAACAGTTGTGATGACGGCTCCTCAACGCTCCTCAACTCAAAAAATCTACCTTGAGTAGCAGGATGGCCTCGGACTCTCAACTGTCCCTGCACCTGGTGCTGAGGTGGTCTCAGTCCACCTCCTACTGCACTAGCAGGGGAAGAATCCTACTATAACGACTCCTTGCCTTGACAGGAAAAAGTAGCCCGATGCCCTGACCTCCCACTAGAGAAGCAAGTCAATGGTGCTCTCGGGCAATAAGCTCTCACGTGCCCTGACCCTCCACATTTGTAACACTGCCGGCCTCTATCAGAAGTCTGTGCAGAAACTAGGTAACTCGAGCGAACTTTAGTCTGGCCTCGCCCGTACCTTGAAGAGCCTATACTAGTCTGCCCAGTACGTTATCTCTTCTCACACCGCCCCGTCTGATTAGTCCTCCTCTGGCTAGCCCGCTCACGCTCGTAAGATGAGGCTCTGTCCTAGTAGTCGGTCAAAGACTCGGAATGGAACCCGGCCATATAGGAAAGTGTACTCTCCCTCAGTCAACGGGAAAACATATACACATGATGATCCTCTAGAGGTGCAGCTGGACCGAGTAGTGTCAGCCACTCCGTGAATCTTTTTATCGCCTTTGCTATCGGACCGTCTTCGAAGCCAACGTCGACATAGTCCCGCAATTTCTCCCTTCTCAAAGAGGCAGGGCATAAAATCTCTCGGATCATGCTCTACATCTAGTTATAGCTGGTGGCTCAAATCGGCATGGTCCTCCACCACTGTTGAGAGAGATCACGGAATAGAGTTTGTACTAAATATATCCGTCTGTCCTCTAAACATCTATTAGACTCAAAGGCTGAGTCCACATGTCCAACCTATACCTCAACCTCTAACCCCACCTTTCCAGAGAAAGGGGGGGGGGGGGGGTACTCCCATCATGTGAAATGCCTTCAACCAAGTATTGGGTCAATGCCCTCTCAACTCCTTTGGAGCTCTAACAACCTCAACAATGTAACACCCCGAATTCGTGGGACTCGGGGCGCTAAGGGTTGGGACCTCACAATGGGTCCCGACCCTTAGCCTGACAACAATTTCACCGGATCTTACAACAAGACACAAATAAAGGCAAAACCGAAATACATTTTTATGCAAATGATATGATCCCCAAAAACAAATAAAAGACAACTTCAGCCGAGTTCTCAACTCCAAAGACTCGAACATCAAATACATAACAATATACATGAAACCATACCCAAAAAGAACTCCAACCAAACCCTTCCTAAAATGTACGGAACCCCGGCTGCCCACTCTTCCTGATCTCTCGACCGCATTCCTAACCTGCAAGACAATGTACAACAATCGGTATAAAACCGTTAGCTAATATTCGAAGCATTAGAATCAAGGTGCAAGGCACAAAAACAAGTAAATCAACATAACACACAATGTACACCAAATCACACAAGTCCGGTTTATTATCTTTTTATTATTAAGTCGTATCCCGTTTTAATTCAACTTCTTTTGTGACACGAGAATCTCCCGAAACTCGCCTCGGTCCCCACTTACTGCATGGAACGGTGGATGCCTCCGACAGTCTAACCACACGGGCTAGTCATTTCGGTTTTTGATTCCTTTCTTCTTCTATCACCTTTTAGCTCCTCATGAATATCTATATAATTTCCCCTCTTATTATCTATCCGGGAATTAGGATGCAATTGTGCGAAAGTGTGAAGTTTGAAGTTGAAAGTGGCGAAATGTGTTAGACAAATAATTTTGGGGAAGTCAATCATGATGATGAGTAACTCGGCACCATTCACATAGCCGGGTGTTTGTGTCTTGCCAAAGTCGGATTGACGATATTCCTAATGAGTCATTGTACGTGCATTATTATTTGAGGCAATTAAAAAATTTAGTTAATGCTGATTTCCTAGGCTTCGGTTATTGGGCAACTTTGTCCTTGATCTCAAAAAGTAAAGTCGAAAAATTATGCTGAAAAAGAAGAGCAAAGCTTCAATTGGTGGAAGTTGAAGTGTAGTGGAAAAGTTGGTGATGTTATTATCCTCTTTCCCGGATTTTGCACCACATCTCATATACATACCCCACACTAACACGTTTCTTTGACCTTTATTTGAAAGAACTTAAGATCTTTTAGATTGATGTTTGGCTTCGTCGTCCAAATTGGATTTTTTTTTCCCATGATTGATTTTGATTTTGCTTCAGGTTACGATGATTGTTTTGAAACTTTTGCAAGATGTGATTGTTCTTCTCAGGACATGAGTCTTTTTGTTCGCATAACAGTTTTCGGAAAGATATGAAACAAGTATAGAGAGCGATCTTTAAATAGAAGCACTAATCCAAAAATATTGTGTTTTTCCTTGTCTTTGCATTCATATTTCATACATCTTTGTATTCTAGATTTGAACCTTGCTCGGGGATAAGCAAGAGGCAAGTATGAGGTATTTTCATAACATGAAATATGACGTAGTTTAGATATGCATATAGGTAGTTTTTTGTCTTTCTTTTGAGTACAAGGACATACATTCATAGCATTTATCGAGTATATTCACCTATTATCTTGGAATCGAGATCTACACAGGATTTGTTGTGATTTTAGATGAATAGGAGCTGAAATGGAGTAGAAAGGGACCATTCACTGAGCATTGGTCGATGAGGATTTCATTGGAAAGCATTGGAACGTCATTGGAAGAAGTATGAAGCGAAACAAAGGAGAAAAGCATCGACAAGGAAGAACCACGTCCAAGAAGGAAGTTCCAAGGCCGGGGTTTTGATAATTAGTTGAATTTCACACGTGGAAACAAAGGTCGAGAGTCGCCACGTCAGGAACCACGGTCGTGGTTTTGTGATGTCACCCGTGATTTTCTTCGGAAAATACCGTTACGTTAATTTCCACGTTAGCAAGAAAAGAAGGAGCCTTTTAACTTAATTTTATTTTATAAAAGGAGGTTGACGGCTGCATTTTTGGATATCACGTTATAGACGGAGATCTCGCTTTAGGCCGGAAAGACCGCACTTTAGGATCACGGTTGACGTACTTAGATTCCATTTTCCGTACTTCGGAAAGGATTAATTTACCATTCGAGGGGATTGAAGAAGTTCTTGATTCCGCTTTAGAGATTTGGGAGATTGTTCTAGTCTTTGATTATTGTCTTTGAGAACACATTCTGGGATTATATATTGTTTGATTGAGTTATTGATTCTTTGAAGATTGGTTTTATTCATCTTTGTGTTCTTCTTGATTGCATGCCCTTCTTGATTTCTTTTCTTAATCTTTATTTGATTACGATGATGATTGCTGGCTAAACCCCCCTGCGATTCTAGGGTGAAGAGTTGATGGTTGTGGTACAAATAATGATAGATTAAGCCTTAACAGACCGAACCTTGAGAGTTGTGAGATGAATTCATCGAACGAGGCTTTCCACGGCCTGTTCTTCAGGAACCACGACCGTGGTTTCCCAAGATCTGCTCGTGGTTTCCTCTATTTTGCACGTTTTGCTTTTGCCTTTATTAAAAGTTCAAGATTGCTTAAATCCTAACTTTGTTAACCCTTTATGTCCCTTAGCCACGCTTGAGTGTGAGTGTTTACGAGCTCTAGGTAATAGGAGATTCAAAACCCTCTATTAGGTGAGGAGTGTCATAGCCTTTGCCTTTGTCTTTCTATTCCTTGGGTTTTGGTTTGGTATGAGAGCTGAATCCTATCCTTATGACTCTTCTTAACAAGACTCAAAATCCGTTAAGTAGAATCCTTTGGTTGGGACAAAAGGGAGTCGGATCTTCACCGGACGACAACCTATCGCAGAATATATACCTTGCTATCCAGCTCTGTCCGTACATATGTTAGATATCTTGAATCAAATACCGCAACCGGATAATTGAATCTTTAATATCTGCATTCCCATTATTCTTGCTTCTATATTCTTTATTGTGATCATTGCATTGCTTGCTACCCAAGTTGGATTTCCTTTACTACTTTGTTCTCACCGATTCCTTGAGATCGACTCCTGAATATCAGCCCATACTACTATTGATCCGTACACTGCGGGTTCACTATTGTTAGGCTTAATTCTTGGATATAAATATAAAGCTTATTTGCGCACACACCTTTTGGAGAGAACATCATCCCAAATCAATCACACACAAAGCTCCACAAGCTTTCTCTTGCAAGATCTCCAAAGAAACTCCTAAGAAGAAGAAAGGAGAAGAAGAACGTGAGGAAGAGAGAAGGTCATGAAAGAAATGGGAAACCCCCGTCACAAGGGAAAGAAGAAGCTCAAGAAGGAAGTAAAAGCAAAAGCACGAGTGAAAGGGTCAAAGAAAACGGCTGAGGCTGCCTAAGCCGCGGGGGCGGCGCCGTACCGACGGCCAAGTCGTGGTGCAGGGGTGGGGCCCCTATAAAGACTAAGACACTTACATCAGATCCCCCTAAAAATAAGCTTCGTCCCGAAACTTGAACAATTCCCAAATCCCGCCGGACCCATACGCCGAGGCATACAACTCTCTCTATCAAAGGTATCACATCTTCGCTCAAAAGGCAACAACCTATATCATTCTATAACCTCAAGTCACAACATGGAGGAATCATCACTCCAACAAAAGATCACATCTACTAATCAAGGCATAGAGGAAAACCATCTCTAGCCAACCTATAACCAAAACACAATGGCATGGGGGAAAGCCATCTCCAGCCAAACCGTACTCATAACACAAACAAGAGGAGGAAAACCATCTCCAGCCAAACTATGTCCATAACCAGTAGCATGGAGGAATAACCATCTCCAGCTAGGCCCTAATCACATCACAATAGCATGGAAAAAGAACCATCTCCAGCTATAAACACATCTCGCGCTAGCAAAGCAAGATCTAGTAAGATCATATACACACATCACAACTAGAACGAAACACATCATATCACATAAGTACATAACATAACACTCACCAAGATAGCATTAAGATCTACTCGTGGATCCTACATGTGCATCTATCTTAACATAGAACTCTGGATACTTCCTTTGGATACTATCTTCGGTCTCCCATGTGGCCTCGTCAGGTCCTCGTCTAGACAACTGTATCTTGAGCATAGGAATGTCCTTCGAATGCAGGCGTCTCACACCTCGTTCTAGGACTACAATCGGATGCTCAAAAAAAGTGTGGCCCGACTCAACTACTAAGTCATCATAATTGACGATGTGTATCGGATCTGGTATGTACTCCCTCAGCTGATACACATGAAACACAAGGTGAACACCCTCAAACTTTGGTGGTAAAGCAAGTCTTTACGCTACTCTCCCAACTCTGTCTAGTATCTCAAAATTACCTACATATTGGGGACTTAACTTCCCCTTATGCCAAAACGTGTGACACCACGCATCGGAGATACTCTCAGCCTGACATGCGCTCCAACCCTGAACTCTAGAGGCCGACGCCTCTTGTCTGCATACGACTTCTAGCGAATTTGTGCAGCCAACATCCTCTCTCTGATCAACGCTACTCGTGCAATATCATCCTAAATCTGCTCAGGCGCTATACCACTAGCACTACTAGGCTCATCCCAACATAATGGTGTATGACATCTATGCCCATATAGTGCCTCATACGGGGCCATCTCAATTGATGCATGCCAACTGTTGTTGTACGAGAACTGAACCAATGGGAGGTGATATGACCATCCTTGTCCCCAGTCCAACACACAAGCTCACAACATATCCTCTAGTGTCTGAATGGTCCTTTTTGATTGACCATCTGTCGGAGGATGAAACGCAGTCGTGAAGTGCAGACTCATACCCAGAGAAGTCTTAATCTGCTGCCAAAACCTCGAGGTAAATCGGCCATCTCGATCTAAGACGATCGTCTTCGACTCACCATTGGATCTCACTATCTATCTAGTGAACTCCTCAGCTAATCTGCTCATTGGCCATATTTCCGTGATAGGAATCAAACATGAAGTCTTCGTCAGTCTATCAAACACAACCCATATGGCATCAAAACTCCTGCTCGGCCTCAAACCCATCACAAAGTCCATGGAGATGTCCTCCCATTTCCACTACGGTACTGGTAGTGGGTGGAGCTCTCCTCCTGGTCTACAATGCTCTATCTTGACCTTCTGGCAGGTCGCACACTGAGCCACAAATTTGGCTAAATCGGGCTTCAACCCTCTCCACCAGTATGAACGTCTCACTTCCTAATACATCTTACTCGCCCATGGGTGCACTGAGTAAGGTGTGGAGTGAGCCTCCTGTAAAATCCTTCGTCTCAGCTCCGCATCAGTGGGTACACAGACGCGATCGCGGCGTCTTATCACTCCATATGCTCCTATGGAGAACTGTGGGGACTCACCACGAGACATCCTATGTCGTATCCTCGTCAGTGTCGGGCAGGTCTCCTGTTTCTGTTCGATCTCTCCCAAAAAATCAGGTAGAACCTCTAAAGAAAACAATTGGTCATCCTCATCAGGAAACTGGATGTCCATCTATAGCCACGCTAAATCTCTCTACAATTGAGGCTGAACTGTCACTCGCGCAATAACCTTTTCTCGAGGTATCTTCCTGTTCAAGGCATCGGTGACAACATTCGCCTTCCCTGGATGATACAGAATCTCAAGTTCAAATTCCTTGATCAACTCAAGCCATCCACGCTGGCGATTATTCTACTCCCGCTGCGAGAAAATATACTTTAGACTCTTATGGTCTGTGAAGATCTAACATATAGCGCCATACAAGTAATGACTCAAAATCTTCAATGCATGAAATACCGCTGCCAACTCCAGACCATGAGTTGGGTAGTTCTCCTTATACGTCTTCAATTGTCTAGACGCACAGACAATCACTCTACCACGCTACATCAAAACACATTCCAAGCCTAGCTTGGATGGTTCACTGTAGACTACAAAGTCCTCTGTGCCCTCCGGCTTTGCTAAGATGGGAGGAGAAGTCAGACGCCCCTTCAGCTCCTCAACACTCTGAGTACACGGCTCAGACCATACAAAACCGGGTAGTCTTTCTCAACAGGCTGGTAAGTGGATGGGAAATCACAGAAAATCCCTCCACAAACCGACGGTAATAACTAGCTAGGCCAAGAAAGTTGCGTACTTCCTTGACATTCATTTGCGTTGTCCACACTGCCACAAACTCGATCTTCTCGAGATGAATCTTGATCTCTTCGGCGGAAATAAAATGACCCAGAAATGTTACCTTTGACATCAAGAATTCACACTTAGAGAACTTGGCATACATTTCTCTATCATGCAAAACTCACAACAAAGTGCTCAAATGTCCTACATGCTCCTCTCTGCTACGAGAGTACTGATAACATGTATTATAGTCTATATTTTGGGACTAGTTTAGACGTTTTATCTTCAATAATCTGCATGTTTGGATATATATTATGTGATTATGTTATCGTTTCATCTACCTTTACGGGAATCAAGGTCTACACCAAGTTTCGTTGTAATCGTAGGTAAAATGGCACGTTTTGGATCGAAATGTCGCTAAGGAGCAAAGGAGTCATAGGAGCTACATTTTGGAGCTTAAAACAGAACTCAGGAAGCATGGAATTAATGAAGAAGATTTACTTTGGACCAGATTTGAGAGATTTCACATTCAGCTGAGGTTCACCTCAGTCAGCTACAGTGTCACCTCAACCGAGGTGATCTTGAGGAGCGTTCCGACCGAGGCGAACACCCTGGCACGGCGAGATCATATCTTTTGTCTGAGATCTTTTAATTATGGAAAGAAGATATCTTATATTTTTGGGTTGGATTTCTGGAAGGAAGATTTTATTTTAGGAGATCTATTTTAGAGATATAGATATATTTTTATTGGAAATTATCTTTTTAAGATATTATTATCTTTGAAAGATAATTCTCCTATATAAAGGGTTGGATTTTCGACAATTCAGCCATCCGATATACCATCTTTGGATCATTGAAGAAGCTGCAGTTAGGAAGGATTTTTGGAAGTTTGAAGGGAGTTTGAAGATTGAAGGAACGAAGTTGATAGCTTTGAGATAGCTTTTGAGGGGATTTGTAAGATTTTCTTAGATTCCCTTTGGTTTTATTGTCTTGTTGGATTTGTGATCCATGGAACGCTGATTTGTTTGATATTTGATTCAGTTATTGAAGCCTTATTCTTAAGGTTTTTGTGTTCAAATATTCATTACCTTCTCATATTTTTGATTATTGTTATCATCATGATGACTGGCTAAATTCCTTGTGCGATTCTAAGGTGATTGGCTGAAAGTTGTGGGAAAGACGATGATTGAATGATCTTAATCCCAGTAGGACCGTGAAAGTTCGAGTCTTTAACCTTAACCCTAGAGTACCTCGCTCAGTCGATGAACAGCTCGGCCGGGGTGGAACTTGATTGAACGAGGTGACCTTTTCTGATCCGAAATTGAGAGTTAAGTGTTAGAGTTTGCCAAATCCTATTCTTATTACACCTTTCCTGGTTCAATGCAAGCCTTGGATGATACTTACCTGGTAATTCCTTAGTTTGTTTACCCACGATCATAAGTGTAGGTAATAAAGGTTTATCCTTTATTGGGGTTTGAGTGTGCCTTCATCCCATCTTTGTGAGTTAGCCTGAGACTTACCCGGTAAAGGTTGATTCTATTCCCTTAGTTGGTTTGTTGGTTTGAGATTATAGTTCCTTTCCTTAGTACCTTGAGACTTACCCGGTGATAGGAACTTTGGTTTGGGATAGTGAGTAGTGAGACTTACCCGATAATCTATTCCACTTTAGAAACACCTTCCCTTTGCAAAATCTCAGCTTTGTCCGCTTATTCTTTAGATCTTGAGTCGGAACCACAACTAGATGCTTTAATTCCTAGAATTTGCATATTTCCCTTAATTGACCTTATTATCATTTTTGATTGCTTTAATCTCCTTTTGTGGTTATTAGTTGCATTGACAACCTATACTTGCTTTGTTTCACCTAAGTCCCTAAGATCGACACCCCGGAATTCTTGCTTTTTACTATAATTGATCCGTATACTGCGGGTTCGCATCCTTGTTTTAAGCATATTTCTTGGGATATAAATTTAAAGCTTGCACACACCATTTGGAGCGAACAAGTACACCAGGATATCGTCTATGAAGACCACCTCGAACTGATCCAGGAAGTCGATGAATATGATATTCATCAACTCCATAAAGATTGCGGGCACAGTCGTGAGCAAAGCTTATTGTGCACCTATGTCCATTCATCAACTCCAGGAAGTCGAAAAATTGATGATTGCTGATTTCCTAGGCTTCGGTTATTGTGCACCTCTGTCCATGCATCCCAAAAAGTAAAAACTAAATAAGCAAAGCTTATTGGTGGAAGATGTTGAAGTTCAAAGCAAGTGAAGTAAAAACCCTTTTTCCCGGATTCTAGCACCACATTCCCTATATACATCCCACCCTCACACATTTCCTGACCTTCTCTTGAAAAGCCCTTGAGACCTCGAGCTTGTTGATTGACTTGGTGGTTTAAACTGGATTATACATGATTAATTTCGATAATTATGATTTATTATGCATTCTATGATTTTATGCAAAGATGAACAACTTTCTTATATTTATAAAATGTTTTGATCATATCTTGATTTTATTTGCCATGAAGCATTCTCTTAGAGTGATCTATGAGTGGAGCACACCACCAAAAATGTTTTGAAATACTTTTCATTGATCTTTATGACTTATAATCCATTCTATCTTGTAATTAAGATTTGAAACTTGCTTGGGGACAAGCAAGGGACAAGTATGGGGTATTTTGATAGCATGTATTATAGTCTATATTTTGGGACTTGTTTAGACGTTTTATCTTCAATAATCTGCATGTTTGGATGTATATTATGTGATTATGTTGTCGTTTCATCTACCTTTACGGGAATCGAGGTCTACACCAAGTTTCGTTGTAATCGTAGGTAAAATGGCACGTTTTGGATCGAAATGGAACTAAGGAGCAAAGGAGTCATAGGAGCTATATTCTGGAGCTTAAACGAGAACTCAGGAAGCATGGAATTAATGAAGAAGATTTACTTTGGACTAGATTTGAGAGATTTCACATTCAGTTGAGGTTCACCTCGGTCAGCTACAGTGTCACCTCGACCGAGGTGATCTTGAGGAGTGTCCCGACCGAGGCGAACACCCTGGCGCGGCGAGATCATATCTTTTGGCTGAGATCTTTTAATTATGGAAAGAAGATATCTTATATTTTTGGGCTGGATTTCTGGAAGGAAGATTTTATTTTAGGGAGATCTATTTTAGAGATATAGATATATTTTTATAGGAAATTATCTTTTTAAAATATTGTTATGTTTGGAAGATAATTCTCCTATATAAAGGGTTGGATTTTCCACAATTCAACCATCCGATATACCATCTTTGGATCATTGAAGAAGCTACAGTTAGGAAGGATTTTTGGAAGTTTGAAGGGAGTTTGAAGATTGAAGGAAGGAAGTTGATAGCTTTGAGGTAGGTTTTGAGGGGATTTGTAAAATTTTCTTAGATTCTCTTTGGTTTTATTGTCTTGTTGGATTTGTGATCCAAGGAACGCTGATTTGTTTGATATTTGATTCAGTTATTGAAGCCTTGTTCTTAAGGTTTTTGTGTTCAAATATTCATTACCTTCTCATATTTTTTATTATTGTTATCATCATGATGAGTCGCTAATTTTATTGTGCGATTCTAGGGTGATTGGCTGAAAACTGTGGGAAAGACGATGATTGAATGATCTTAATCCCAGTAGGACCCTGAAAGTTCGAGTCTTTAACCTTAACCCTAGAGTACCTCGCTAAGTCGATGAATATCTCGGCCGGGGTGGAACTTGACTGAACGAGGTGACCTTTTCTGATCCGAAACTCAGAGTTAAGTGTTAGAGTTTGCCAAATCCTATTCTTATTACACCTTTCGTGGTTTAATGCAAGCCTAGGATGAGACTTACCCGGTAATTCCTTAGTTTATTTACCCACGATCATAAGTGTAGGTAATAAAGGTTTATCCTTCATTGGGGTTTGAGTGTGCCTTCATCCCATCTTTGTGAGTTATCCTAAGACTTACCCGGTAAAGGTTGATTCTATTCCCTTAGTTGGTTTGTTGGTTTGAGATTATAGTTCCTTTCCTTATTACCTTGAGACTTACCCGGTGATAGGAACTTTGGTTTGGGATAGTGAGTAGTGAGACTTACCCGGTAATCTATTCCACTTTAGAAACACCTTCCCTTTGCAAAATCTCAGCTTTGTCCGCTTATTCTTTAGATCTTGAGTCGGAACCACAACTAGATGTTTTAATCCCTAGAATTTGCATATTTCCCTTAATTGACCTTATTATCATTTTTGATTGCTTTAATCGCCTTTTGTGGTTATTAGTTGCATTGACAAACTATACTTGCTTTGTTTCACCTAAGTCCCTGAGATCGACACCCCGGAATTCTTGCTTTTTACTATAATTGATCCGTACACTGCGGGTTCGCATCCTTGTTTTAAGCATATTTCTTGGGATATAAATTTAAAGCTTGCACACACCATTTGGAGCGAACAAGTACACCAGGATATCGTCTATGAAGACCACCTCGAACTGATCCAGGAAGTCGATGAATATGACATTCATCAACTCCATAAAGACGGCGGGCACATTCGTGAGCCCGAATGGCATGACTACAAACTCGTAGTGGCCATATTGAGTCCAAAATGCCATCTTATCCACATCCTACTCTGTCACTATCAACTAGTGATATCCCGAGCGCAAGTCGATCCTAGAGAACACAGTCACTCCCTGAAGCTGATCTAACAAGTCATCGATGCGAGGCAAAGGATACTTGTTCTTGATGGTCACCTTGTTCATCTCTATGTAGTCGACACACAGTCTCAACGATCCATTCTTCTTCGGCACGAAGAGGACAGATGCACCCCACGGGGATACGCTAGGGCGGATGAAGCCCTTCTCAGCCAACTCCTCGAGTTGCTTCTTCAACTCTACAACTCGATAAGCTCCATACGGTATGGGGCCTTTGAGACCGGTCTCGTACCAGGCTCCAACTCAGTGCCGAAGTCCACGCTCCTCTGAGGTGACAAACTGGGCTACTCAACAAACACATATGTAAACTCACCAACCACGGGGATGTCCTCTAAAGCTGGACTCTCGCTCTCCTTCATGGCATAACACCAGAAGGCATCACATCTCTGCGTTATCATTCTCGTTGCTCGTACTGCACTAATAACCATACCTTACTTTCCAAGGTCCTAACCTCGGAAAATCTCGATCTGACCCGACTCGGTAGAGACCGTCACAATCCTCCTACCTACATCTAACACATCATGATGTCTACTCATCTAGTCCATACCCAAAATGACTTTCTCATGCACCAACGTCATGACAAAGAAGTCAATTAACAAAATTGCGGTTTCCTAAATACAAAGGATAACCATGTACCTCTTGGGTACCTCTCACCTGACCCCCATCGAGTAAACCTATGATGAAAGGTCTCCCCTCTATCGTATCTAAGGTCAGTCTATCAACACATGCATCAGAAATGAAAGAGAGTGTAGCACCCGTATCAAACAAAACTCTAACAAGTAATCCATTAATAAGAATGGTACATGTAACAGTTGTGATGACGGCTCCTCAACACTCCTCAACTCAAAAAATCTACCCTGAGTAGCAGGATGGCCTCGGACTCTCAACTGTCCCTGCACCTGGTGCTGAGGTGGTCTCAGTCCACCTCCTACTGCACTAGCAGGGGAAGAATCCTACTGTAACGACTCCTTGCCTTGACAGGAGAAAGTAGCCCGATGCCCTGACCTCCCACAAGAGAAGCAAGTCAATGGTGCTCTCGGGCAATAAGCTCTCACGTGCCCTGACCCTCCACATTTGTAACACTGCCGGCCTCTATCAGAAGTCTGTGCAGAAACTAGGTAACTCGAGCGAACTTTAGTCTGGCCTCGCCCGTACCTTGAAGAGCCTATACTAGTCTGCCCAATACGTTATCTCTTCTCACACCGCCCCGTCTGATTAGTCCTCCTCTGGCTAGCCCGCTCACGCTCGTAAGATGAGGCTCTGTCCTAGTAGTCGGTCAAAGACTCGGAATGGAACCCGGCCATATAGGAAAGTGTACTCTCCCTCAGTCAACGGGAAAACATATACACATGATGATCCTCTAGAGGTGCAGCTGGACCGAGTAGTGCCAGCCACTCCGTGAATCTTCTTATCGCCTTTGCTATCGGAACGTCTTCGAAGCCAACGTCGACATAGTCCCGCAATTTCTCCCTTCTCAAAGAGGCAGGGCATAAAATCTCTCGGATCATGCTCTGCATCTAGTTATAGCTGGTGGCTCAAATCGGCATGGTCCTCCACCACTGTTGAGAGAGATCACGGAATAGAGTTTGTACTAAATCTATCCGTCTGTCCTCTAAACATCTATTAGACTCAAAGGCTGAGTCCACATGTCCAACCCATACATCAACCTCTAACCCCACCTTTCCAGAGAAAGGGGGGGGGTACTCCCATCATGTGAAATGCCTTCAACCAAGTATTGGGTCGATGCCCTCTCAACTTCTTTGGAGCTCTAACAACCTCAACAATGTAACACCCCGAATTCGCGGGACTCGGGGCGCTACGGGTTGGGACCTCACAATGGGTCCCGACCCTTAGCCTGACAACAATTTCACCGGATCTTACAACAAGACACAAATAAAGGCAAAACCGAAATACATTTTTATGCAAATGATATGATCCCCAAAAACAAATAAAAGACAACTTCAGCCGAGTTCTCAACTCCAAAGACTCGAACATCAAATACATAACAATATACATGAAACCATACCCAAAAAGAACTCCAACCAAACCCTTCCTAAAATGTACGGAACCCCGGCTGCCCACTCTTCCGGATCTCTCGACCGCATTCCTAACCTGCAAGACAATCTACAAAAATCGGTATAAAACCGTTAGCTAATATTCGAAGCATTAGAATCAAGGTGCAAGGCACAAAAACAAGTAAATCAACATAACACACAATGTACACCAAATCACACAAGTCCGGTTTATTATCTTTTTATTATTAAGTCGTATCCCATTTTAATTCAACTTCTTTTGTGACACGAGAATCTCACGAAACTCGCCTCGGTCCCCACTTACCGCATGGAACGGTACGGATGCCTCCGACCGTCTAACCACACGGGCTAGTCGCCAAGAACCTCCTAGCTCTACGCAAGAGCTAGGCAGTGATGTCACCGCCCGTTATCATACACTTGGGCCAAATAATATAAAGGTCGGTGGTCCTATTTCCGGTTTAGTTGTTATAAACAATAAAGAATAAACACACACCACCAAACACACATCATTGCTAATACAAGGAATACGAGCTAAGTAAGTCCGGAGACTTACCTCGTCACCACACTCAACTCACAACACTCTCGCTTCCTTAGGGAGGAAGCCCATAACCTGCTCACAACAAGATAACTATATCATCAACAACCCACTGACAATAGAAGTCTTAGACTTCTATACAAATGATTTACGCAAGACCAATTGACTCTCAATTCTAGGACCGCATCCTAGAATCCCTCATGCTCACATCACAGTCAACACAAGCTAGAAGTCCTAAGACTTATAAACCCCCAGATCTCGCAAGATCATAACTCACAACGTAACTAGGATAAGCCAAACCTAAACTCCACAATCCCACAAGATCATACAACCCCACCTCGAGCCTCAAAACGCTCACAAGATCAACCATATAACTTTAAGCCTTATAACAACCTCACAAGATAACCAAACGCCTCAAGTCTTAGCACAATCATAAATCCTCAAAACTCACCTAAGGATCAAGGCCACTACTTGGCATTCACTCTAAGTTATGCTAGATCCAACCTAGCATGATACTAATACTAAACATAACTAAATCGATGAAGAAGGTACTCACACACGATCCAAGGTTGAAGATGATCTACAGATGTCGAGATTGGATTCGATAGCCTTTATCGGGGCGCTTCGGAACCTAAATCCAAAGCTAAAGAAATTTAGCTCATACGCTAAATTTGATAGTAATGTATATATGATATATTAATTTGAAGTAAAACTCGTTTTCAAAAGCCAAAATTAAAAACCCACAATACATTTTCCAGGCAATTTATACGAACATAAGAACTTGGTCATAAATCACAATTAAAATCTTTAAGGGCATAAACTGAATTTAAACCAACAAGGGCATAATTGATAATTTGTAAAACCGGGTCAATATATGTAATTAATTTTCTGCAGAGGGCATAATTGCAACTTCTAAAAATTAGGGTCATTATTGCAAATTCAAAGCAGTGGGCACAATTTGTAATTATACCAAAATAGAGGGGCCGAATTAAATAACCCTATTTAGGGTTCTTCTTCCTCGCCGGACGCAATAGAGGTACGATAGAAGGTGATGCGGCGGCCAACAGCGGCAGCGAAGGAGGGCTGTGCAGGGGCTCCGGCGGCGAGACTGGCTGCGGCTCCAACTAGGTGAGGGCGAAGGCCGGTGCAAGGCGAAGAAGGGGCCCTCCGGCAGTGTGTTCTGGCGTGACAAAAGCTAGATGAAGGGAGGAGGGCAACGAGGCTAGCAGGAGGCTTCAAGGGTGGTTGTGGCTGGAAGAGAGACTCGAGAGGAGATCGAGGTTGCGTAGCTCCGGCACTCTAGTTGCAGAGGAGATCGAGAAAGAGAGACGAGTACATAAATGGAGATGAGAGAGAAGAGAGATGCACTGCACATAGGGGAAACAAGCTGCACAGGTAAGGGGTACCTAGGGCGGCGCAGCTCCGGCTTCGGCAACGCTAGGGCAGGCGAGGCGGGCAGAGAAGGCAGGGCAACCAACACAGGGCGGTGGCCATGGCTCCGGGAGGTCTATCCAGATTGGTTTGCTTAGTTCGGGGAGGGTGAAATTGAAAGCTTGAGGGTAGCTGCTCGTTGTTGCTTGCTGTTGCGTGGACGGAGCTGACGAAGAAGAGAGGAGATGAGCTGCAGAAAACCTTGGTTGCTTGTTGAGGTAGGGAAGGACAGAGGATAACGAGTGATCACTTCAGTATTGAGGTGCCAGGCGAGGCGGTAGCCTGGGCGGCTGTGGCGGGTCTAGCACAAGGGGCAGCTACGCTGTTACTAGCACACATAAAAGAAACAATCAGGAAAGAAAAGCAAGGGAAGGCTGGTAGGGAAAAGGAGCAAAACTCAGCCCGATTGGGCTCGAAACCGTGACCTCCGGGTCAGAGAAGGAGGGAAAAGAAGAAATAAAAAGTATCAGATACATGTTACTCGGAACCGGATTTTTGGAACGGAAAACTCCTAAACTTTTCCATAAAATAAAACGCGGAATATATATTTATAAATATAAAATTTATAACTCAAAATATATATATATACATATATATATATTTAAGCTATAAAACTATTGATAATTCCGGAAGAATAAATTTCGCAAACGCGTCAAAAAGTTCGGAGCGTTACATCAGATCCCCCTAAAAAAAAGTTTCGTCCCGAAACTTGTTATACGCCGAACTTCTCGATCACTAAGGCCAAGGTATAAACTCATAGCTAGGAAGGCTTAGACCTTCTAATCTATATACACTAAAACTACTCCAACCACCATCGCAATATAACTGTAACCGATTAACCGGTCATGAAACTCATTCTTGCATGGGGCGCAAACAACATATAACATCACCCATATACACAACTAAGGGAAGTACTAGATCCAAGCCTTCGATTTATCAACGCTACTAGATCAACATAAAACTCAACCAAGAATACTATCCTCCGACTTCCTATTAGCCTCATCGGTTCCTCGTCTACCACTAGATCATCATGATTAACAACATGTCTCGAGTCATATGTATCCTCTCGATTGATACACATGAAACGCTGGGTGAACACCCTCTACTCTCGGCGGTCACGCTAACCGGTAAACTAATCTCCCAACTTACGCTAAGATCTCAAAAAGGTCCGATATATCGAAAACTCAACTTCCTTCTCGGGTTTTTCTCAATGCACCATTTACATTTTGTTTCTCTTTGATTGCCTCTAACACAGAAGGTCGAACTTCTTCATTGGTCCCGCAAAACCAAACTTGGATGTTTCATTTCCTCAATCTTGCTGCAAGTTCCAAGTAATGAAGGAAATACTTTACTTCACACTGCTTCTACTAACGAGAGACATATGATATTACTTTTATGTCATTCCTCAATACTCAATCAAGACCTTGTCTTGGAGAATCACTTGTACACTTTAAACCCATCAACCTTGAGGCCAATTCAAAACAGTTGCACCAATGAATCTCCTCTTAACTCTCGACAACTCAATTGTCAATTTTTATTTTGTCCCACTCACTACTTCATTGTAATCCGGAGTAGGTTAGCCATAGTTGATGTTACTTGGAAAATCTTTCCACAAATCCGGTAATGACCAACACATCAAGAAAGCTTTTAACTTCTTTCACATTCTTTGGGGGTTTCCATCCCAAGAAATCTTGTCATATAACTTATCTCTCCTTCGAGAGTAGACCAAAATATCTTATTCAGGAATTGATAAGCCCATTTGTAATCTCTATAACTCGTAGTGACCATAGTTCGTCCAGAATGCCTTATTTGCGATATCACATACTCGAATTTTCAATTGGTGATAATCAGACCCTAAATCAATTTTAGAAGAGATTATTGACCCTTGCAACCGGTCGAGTAGATCATCTATCCATGGTTAGGGATACTTGTTCTTCATTGTTATCGGGTTCAGCACGCGGTAATCGATGTACACACGGTGATAACCGTCTCCCTTTTTCGCAACCTGATGTTCTCCATAACAACTTCAAATCAAGAATTCAAGATATATCCAAACATGAACTTCAAATCAAGAGTTCAAGATATATGCTAACGTGCACTTCAAATCAAGAATTCAAGATATACATTCAATAACAACTCCAAATCAAGCTTAATGGTAAAACTCACCTACTGCCGCATTCGAATCCGTTCTATCCCGGGTTCCATCTTTTCTCTACCCATCTCATCTCGCAATGACCGGCACAACCTGGTCCTAACACTTGACAAGTGGCCCACTCCGATTTGTTGGGGTGACGTCCTTCAACCCGTGTATTGCTCCTTCTGTAGCTACTATGTTCACCGTTCTCTTTCAAAGATCCTTCATTTATAGAACTCGAGAGACTGACTCAAATTTTCTAACTTTTGAAGCCTTGGTTAATCAATACTTCAGCTTAATCCCTCTTCTCACTTCAAAGGAATGGTGATATCAACCTTGTTTGATCTCGCGGATGTGTTCAGTCACAAGTGTCTCAACTACAAGACTCAAGCATGCCATATAACAAATCGATACAATCTTCTTCGCTTCTTCTAACATCCCAGCATATGGGAGGAACTCCTCGTATTCTACATCAGCTCTCACCACAGACATCCTTTCTTCAAGTAGGCATAGAAATTTACACTTCATTTCCTTATGTCACGTCAAACGACTGTAGAGGCTCTAACCTTGATATTTCATGTACTTTTTTTTTTACGTCCCATATCGACATCAAACTTCGAAACTTCAATCTTCTCTTACTCTTGTTGGTCACCTTATGTATCCCTTGGTATCCATGAGCAACTTCACAACTGTACTAGCATGCCTCTAGGCAAAATTTCCAAACCATAATCATTGAAAGATCCATTCATTATTCCTCCAAGCACTAACATCATAACTCTAAGATTGCAGCGTTGTCTTAATCTAGGTCCTCCTTTTCGCGCCATAGCCACCATGACTCTTCCGCGTGAGTCTGAAACATCTTACTCAGCTTTTGCTTGCGAAAACATACCATTCATTTCATTAGCACAAACATACCATGTATCCTCAACATACCACACACCCTTTTCATGTATTCCCCTTTACGTACATCAACTATAGAAGCCACACTTTCCTCTTGTTTCTTCTAGTTCTCTTCACCTTAATCAAACTTTAAAAAATTCGGATCCATGTCATTCCCCCATATGTCAATCCCATGACCTAATAAGGTCGCGTAAGATTGTTACAGTCTCCTCCTCGGAAGTGTTGTTATAAGTACTTGCTTGAACTCGTTCCACATTATTTGATTTAAAACAAATGCACTCTTTGACGTACTTCCATACCATTGACATTGGTCCACCACAAATACTTTAAGCTTTTTTTTTGTCGATCCTTTGAATGCCCATAATCTTGTTCACTCATCCCTTCTACACTCACCAATAGACAACTCGCACCTGTGCGTTCTTAGTTGTCACCACTTAACTTGTATTTGACCTTCTCCAAAGTCAACGACTTATTATTCTACTACACTTCTCATGTTACCTTCTCAGGAAGGCTACCCCTTCTCGGGGTACTATGCCTTAAACTTCACTTGCTCATATCACCCTTCAAACACTCCATTAACTGTTTCTACGCTCCACACTTCCTTCTTTTTCTATAAGGTAACTATAACTTCCCGGGCCTTGTTGTGTCATCCGACCCACTTTCATAAGCTTAACCGCTCTTCCATGATGCCTTGTAAGCTCATCTTCTCAAGAATTGTGACTTTAATTAGCATTCACTCGCGCTCCCCTTGGTTGGTATCTTAAGTCTCTCGATCAAAGTCCTCGTTTCGTCTTTCATCTTCTAAGGATCATCAATTATACACACTTCCTCCTTCTTGGCGTTTCTTAGCTTTATCATTATAATGGAAACCGGTCAACTCCACATGAATTCCCACCATGCCCTTCTTCTCATAACTCTAGGAATGTTGACACTTCACTTATTGATACCTCGTAAGCTTAACTTACAGTATCTTCATCTTCCGCCAATGGTTCGTTCACTCTTGTTTATCTTGACTCCAATGCTTAGGAGCTTCTAAGGAAAGCTTCACATCTTAACTGAATACCACATTTAACCTTGCTAGAATGTATCCCTCTCCTCCTCGATTCGCATCTTTAGTTGTCCACGTGTCTTCTTGAAGAACTTATGTTTCTTATCCCTATTGGTCTCGTTGTCTTTCTAATCGTGAATTCTTTGTAACCACTTCCACACCTTTGTGTTACTTCTTTTTCTTGTATGTTCCCCATCTCAATTTCTCTTAAGTTGTCTCGAGTTTTCTTTTACTTGGCTGTCCTTCGTTTATGTCATCTCTAATCTTCCTCTTCGACATCCTCTTCAAAGGAGTACAAGAACTCCAAGGTGTTCGCCAGAACGTGATGCTCACTTCGGTACTTGAGCATACTCATCTTCGTATATATACTATCCTAATCCCAAAAAGGCGTTTGTCCAAGGGCGATGATAGCTTCCTATCATCCTAACTATAAGGTCCACTACTACTAATATAATACCAGCATACCTTAAGTATATGTATACATATATATATGTATATATATATATATATATATATATATATATATATCCGATGTTCACATTACTACTAATATAACACATCCAACATTCGATCAACAATATAATGTTCAAAAGCTAATAAGATCCTATCATACCACATATATAAGAATATAACAATATAAGGTCATGCCACTACTATACATAACAAGTCCAATAAACTCTGCTGCCAAGATCCGCGGAAAGAGTGGTGGTCCGTACATTCTACCCCGACTCATGCATGTGATTTTAAAAATGAAAACTCAGAACCCGTGGGGTTCTGTTTATTCCTTATTCGGCCTTTAGAAGATTGCGAGTGCCATTGTTGTCAACCTAGGGCTCTGATACCACTTTTGTAACACCCCGAATCCGCGGGACTCGGGGCGCTACGGGTTGGGACCTCACAATGGGTCCCGGCCCTTAGCTTGACAACAATTTCACCGGATCTTACAACAAGACACAAATAAAGGCAAAACCGAAATACATTTTTATGCAAATGATATGATCCCCAGAAACAAATAAAAGACAACTTCAGCCGAGTTCTCAACTCGAAAGACTCGAACATCAAATACATAACAATACACATGAAACCATACCCAAAAACAACTCCAACCAAACCCTTCCTAAAATGTACGGAACCCCGGCTGCCCACTCTTCCGGATCTCTCGACCGCATTCCTAACCTGCAAGACAATCTACAACACTCGGTATAAAACCGTTAGCTAATACTCGAAGCATTAGAATCATGGTGCAAGGCACAAACACAAGTAAATCAACATAACACACAATGTACACCAAATCACACAAGTCCGGTTTATTATCTTTTTATTATTAAGTCGTATCCCGTTCTAATTCAACTTCTTTTGTGACACGAGAATCTCCCGAAACTCGCCTCGGTCCCCACTTACCACATGGAACGGTACGGATGCCTCCGACCGTCTAACCACACGGGCTAGTCGCCAAGAACCTCTTAGCTCTACGCAAGAGCTAGGCAGTGATGTCACCGCCCGTTATCATACACTTGGGCCAAATAATATAAAGGTCGGTGGTCCTATTTCCGGTTTAGTTGTTATAAACAATAAAGAATAAACACACACCACCAAACACACATCATTGCTAATACAAGGAATACGAGTTAAGTAAGTCCGGAGACTTACCTCGTCACCACACTCAACTCACAACACTCTCGCTTCCTTAGGGAGGAAGCCCATAACCTGCTCACAAGAAGATAACTATATCAACAACAACAACCCACTGACAATAGAAGTCTTAGACTTCTACACAAATGATTTACGCAAGACCATTTGACTCTCAATTCTAGGACCGCATCCTAGAATCCCTCATGCTCACATCACAGTCAACACAAGCTAGAAGTCCTAAGACTTATAAACCCCCAGATCTCGCAAGATCATAACTCATAACGTAACTAGGATAAGCCAAACCTAAACTCCAAAATCCCACAAGATCATACAACCCCACCTCGAGCCTCAAAACGCTCACAAGATCAACCATATAACTTTAAGCCTTATAACAACCTCACAAGATAACCAAACGCCTCAAGTCTTAGCACAATCATAAATCCTCAAAACTCACCTAAGGATCAAGGCCACTACTTGGCATTCACTCTAAGTTATGCTAGATCCAACCTAGCATGATACTAATACTAAACATAACTAAATCGATGAAGAAGGTACTCACACACGATCCAAGGTTGAAGATGATCTACAGATGTCGAGATTGGATTCGATGGCCTTTATCG
Organism: Fagopyrum homotropicum; assembly: GCA_033239125.1. Lineage (NCBI taxonomy): Eukaryota > Viridiplantae > Streptophyta > Magnoliopsida > Caryophyllales > Polygonaceae > Fagopyrum > Fagopyrum homotropicum. The sequence continues at coordinate 63,352,606 of BSWB01000003.1, read as the reverse complement.
GGGCGCTTCGGAACCTAAATCCAAAGCTAAACAAATTTAGCTCATACGCTAAATTTGATAGTAATGTATATATGATATATTAATTTGAGGTAAAACTCGTTTTCAAAAGCCAAAATTAAAAACCCACAATACATTTTCCGGTCAATTTATACGAACATAAGAACTTGGTCATAAATCACAATTAAAATCTTTAAGGGCATAAACTGAATTTAAACCAACGAGGGCATAATTGATAATTTGTAAAACCGGGTCAATATATGTAATTAATTTTCTGCAGAGGGCATAATTGCAACTTCTAAAAATTAGGGTCATTATTGCAAATTCAAAGCAGTGGGCACAATCTGTAATTATACCAAAATAGAGGGGCCGAATTAAATAACCCTATTTAGGGTTCTTCTTCCTCGCCAGACGCAATAGAGGTACGACAGAAGGTGATGTGGCGGCCAGCAGTGACAGCGAAGGAGGGCTGTGCAGGGGCTCCGGCGGCGAGACTGGCTGCGGCTCCAACCAGGCGAGGGCGAAGGCCGGTGCAAGGCGAAGGAGGGGCCCTCCGGTAGTGTGTTTTGGCGTGACAAAAGCTAGATAAAGGGAGGAGGGTAACGAGGCTAGCAGGCGGCTTCAAGGGTGGTTGTGGCTGGAAGAGAGGCTCGAGAGGAGATCGAGGTTGCGTTGCTCCGGCTCTCTAGTTGCAGAGGAGATCGAGAAAGAGAGACGAGTACATAAATGGAGATGGGAGAGAAGAGAGATGCACTGCACATAGGGGAAACAAGCTGCACAGGTAAGGGGTACCCATGGCGGCGCAGCTCCGGCTTCGGCAACGCTAGGGCAGGCGAGGCAGGCAGAGAAGGCAGGGCAACCAACACAGGGCGGAGGCCATGGCTCCGGGAGGGCTGCCCAGATTGGTTTGCTCAGTTCGGGGAGGGTGAAATTGAAAGCTTGAGGGTAGTTGCTCGTTGTTGCTTGTTGTTGCGTGGACGGAGCTGACGAAGAAGAGAGGAGATGAGCTGCAGAAAAGCTTGCTTGCTTTTTGAGGTAGGGAAGAACAGAGGATAACGAGGGATCACTTCAGTCCTGAGGTGCCAGGCGAGGCAGTAGCCTGGGCGGCTGTGGCGGGTCTAGCACAAGGGGCAGCTAGGCTGCTACTAGCACACATAAAAGAAACAAACAGGAAAGAAAAGCAAGGGAAGGCTGGTAGGGAAAAGGAGCAAAACTCAGCCCGATTGGGCTCGAAACCGTGACCTCCGGGTCAGAGAAGGAGGGAAAAGAAGAAATAAAAAGAATCAGATACATGTTACTCGGAACGGGATTTTTGGAACGGAAAACTCCTAAACTTTTCCATAAAATAAAACACGGAATATATATTTATAAATATAAAATATATAACTCAAAATATATATATATATATATATATATATATATATATATATATATATATATATATATATACATATATATATTTAAGCTATAAAACTATCGATAATTCCGGAAGAATAAATATCGCAAACGCGTCAAAAATTTCGGAGCGTTACAAACAACGCGTTCCGGTATCATTGGCACCTGAGTAGCTATTTGGGATATCTCAGAAGATCCCACCTATGTTGGAAGATCCGGGGCACGTCTACCTGCCTTGGCAGCCTTCTCAACTCATCTGATATACGCACAAAACTCTGGTCGCTTCATAGAGACACGATTTGAGTCATCTGACTAGAGTCGCTGAGATCTCGATCTCGTTGCCACACCGCTCATAGTCTCAGGAATGACTCTCTCAACAACCTCTTCGTGTACATCCTCCGTTGCAGGTGGATCAACAATGGGATCATGTCCCTGGCCTATCACTACTAGAGGAAGAGGGGATCTCTCCCTACCTCGTCCTACTGCAAATGTCGCTCTAGTCCGAGCCATCTGCAGGGTATGCACACCTAATTTATAAGGCTATATATATGCCATATAATATATATATATATATATATATATATATATATATCCCAAAACAACTGTACACTTTTCAAAACAAAAATCCTTTAGAAAAGTCAAACCCCTTTTGGGTTCTGCTTATTTATTTATTCGACCTTTATCTAAATTGCAAGTGCAATTGTTGTCAACCTAAACCTCTGATACCAACTTTGTAACACCCCAAATCCACGGGACTCGGGGCGCTACTGGGCTAGGATTTCACAGTGGATCGTGATCCTAGCCTGACAACAAGTTCATTGGATCTTACAACAAAACACAAATAGATATAAAACCAAATACATAGAATTGTATAAATATACATAAAAATGTTTACAAAATCAAAGCCGGGTATAAAACAAAAACATCATATACAAAGGTGTACAAAACATCCTAAAACTGTCGCACATCCTAGTGTACGGAAGCTCTCGGCTGATCACCCATCCGGCTCACTATGTTGTCTTCCTATCTTGAAGAATATCTACAACACAGTATAAAACCGAGCTAGCAGATCATGAATAACAATGAAGCAGTAACACATATAACACATCATGACATCACATCATGCTATGCACACACACATATCCATTTATTATCTTTATTAACTTATACCATTACTAATTCATTCCTTGTGACACGAGGAGTAAAACTCTCTCGCCTCTATCCCCGTTTCCCCTCAGGTTTGGAATTGGTGCCAATCATCACCACCTGGAGGACTGGTAGCAAAGAACCTCCTAGCTACCCAAATTTGAGCTAGACAAGTTATCACCGCTTGTTATCATACACTTGGGCAACCTAATATACATATATGGTCGTCCTAGTCCGGTTAGGTTATCAATGCAACATACATATGCACACACACCACTAAAGTCAACACTCAAACCCATAATTGCTCGCTAAGTAAGTCCCAAGGATTTACTTGTCATAAACGTAATCCATATCAAGTGGTCACAATTTCCCCTAGGGGAAACGATCAACGCTTGCATCATCAAGGCACAAACAATATCAAACGCCATCCAAGGTTAGGAGATTCCATCTCCTAAACCCCATAACCATACCCAAAACATATGTCGAATCTAAACCTCGATATCTCAACATAGCTGACAAATGCCTAAGGCATTATCTCAACATATATCTCATCATCTCGTCATACACATCACTAGCCTAACTATACTCTAAAGCCAAGGCCAAAGGAAAGGAAAGATACATAACACACTTGGTAGGTCCTGGACCAATGCACCTGCATAAACAAGGAAGCGTAGGAGCGGCGATACAGGTGTTGCCGCAGGGGCGGTGCTGTCAAGGCGCGGGGGCGCCTACACAACAGAGGGGTGATTCTCTACTTCTCGTCACTTCTCTTGTTCGATCTCTACACTCCTTCATTAGCCAGTATCGAGCAACATATACATACATATATAAACCTAAATTGTCAAGGAAACATCACACACAAGCCTAGCTTGTGCACTTCCTAAGCTAAGGAAGGAGAAAAGAAAGAATGAAGAAGGAAAAGGAGAAGGGAGATGGAAGCTCACCAAAACAAATCTGAAACGGGAAAAACATACAACCTCAACCAACACCACAACACATCAACAACAACATCTTCATCTCAGCCCAAATCAATCGCACACAAAGCTCCACAAGCTTTCTCTTGCAAGATCTCAAAAGAAACTCCCAAGAAGAAGAAAGGAGAAGAAGAACGTGAGGAAGAGAGAAGGTCAGGAAAGAAATGGGAAATCCACGTCACAAGGGAAACAAGAAGCATAAAAGGAAGTAAAAGGAAAAGAACGGGTAAAATAAAACGACTGAGGCCGCCTAAGCCGCAGGGCGGGTTTTCAGTACCGCGGGGGCGGCGCCGCACCTGCGGCCAAGTCGTGGCGCATGGGCGGTGTCTGTAATATCCGGAATTTTTTTATTTTCGTTTAATTCCGAATCAATTAGGACTTTGAGCCGTTGACGGTTCCCCTTCTATCTAGTATTTATTTCTTCACAAATTTTATCATTTTATGTAGAATTTAATTCACATAAAATGATAGAATTATATCAAACCCTAATTCTTATAATTAATCCTTAACGACGACTTGAGACGATATCATGACAAGGTTGAGACGAGATTGTGACAAATCTGTGACAGACCATGACAAAGCTTAGACGAGGTCATGACGAAGCCCGACAACTCTGTGACAAACCCATGCATGGGCTGGACAAAACCATGACACATTTTGAAAAGGCTGTGACAAAGTCTTGACAAACTCAGCTTATATTTTTATTCCTCTTGTTTCAGCTCATCTCTTTTAATTTCCTTGCTGCAGCCCACAAATATGCCAGCCCACCTCTCTTTCTTACATCCAACCAGACTGCTTGTACACTCCATCCAGTAGGCCCGTCGAAAGTCGGCCCAACGAACCCGCTGCTTCTTCCTTACGTAAGCTGAGATGGAGCAAAAGAAGATCCCTGCGTAACGCTCCCACCAATCGCTCATCCCCTTTCATCCACATGAACCCTAGCCGGCGCCTTTAGCCATCTCTACCCCTCCCCTTTGGATATAGCCCGGTGGAAGTGCAGCCAGTGAAGATCTCTGGCCCTCTCTTCTTCCCTTTGGTCGCGCACAGCAAGCAGAAGCCGGGAGAGAGTGCTCCTCTTCGTGCACAACTTCGACGCCTCCCTTCTGCACAACCAGTAGACGAGTGCAGCAGTGGTGAGTCTTCGCATCTGCTTTCCCCTCCTGTGGTGACAATCAGCAACTTCCCTACACCATTCTTCCCTTCTCTCTATAGCTGTACATGAAGGAAGATTTAGATCATGGTTTTGTCATGTACAGAGAATCAAACTTGCAGCTTGTGACTTTCCCTACCTTGGTACAAAACGAAAGAGGTGAGTTCCGAACCTTGGACCATTTGCACGTTCAGTTTGAATTCCAGAAACTGTGAAGAACAGTCAACTTCGGCTCCAGTTTTGGGTAGGTTAGACTCCTCCTTTACTGCTGATTTTCGGATATGTTTTAGTTGATATTGTATAGTATAACATACTAAAATTTGTGAGGAATCGGAGCTACGGTTTGAGAGTTATGGTGCTCCAAAGTTGACGCCTCATGCAGTTTTTATATATGTGCTGAGTGTTGGGGAAAACAGCAAGTGATGCTGTTTTGTGAGATAGTTTTGAATAAGCTCTTGATCTCCGTTGGGCTTCAATTTTGGATATGATATAGTTGACCTATTGTTGTAGAACATATTAAAATTTGATAGGAATCCAGCGAGTGGTTTGGGATTTATGATTTTTCAAAGATTGAGTCGTAAGCAGTTTTTCTGTTGTGCTGAAATTCGGTTTTGTGAGATAGTTTTAAATAGGATTTTGATCTCTTTTGCGGCTGAATATTGGATATATTATAGATAATACTTTATAGTAGAACATATCAAAATTTGGGATAAATCCAACAAGTAGTTTAGGAGTTATGATTTTTCAAAGTTAAGACAGTATGATGTTTGTTAAGTGTTGTAACCAACTTTAGGAATTTTTGTAAAAGTGATGCTTTAACAGTTTTAAGAAATTCTTTCTCCTCGAAAATTTTTTCGGAAATTTTATAAATTTGTTCGAGTTTTATATTTGAAGGCGAAGTTGGATCTTAATGACCTTTCGGAAAATAAGAAGAATGTGTAAATTGCCAGTTTGTAACCAAACTCATCTTTGTGAGTTAGAATATGACATTTTACTCTCAAATAAGAGTTTAGACATAAATTATGGAATTTTTAGAAGTTTTGGGACCAAGGGTAAAATAGTCATTTTACCATAAATTAATATTGTAATCAATTCCGTTCTATTAAGACCTACTATCTTAGAAGTCTTAGACTTCTAATCACCTAGAAAGTGTGCTGACACACTTGCCTCCTTTGACAGACCACTGAATTCCTACTGTACAGATCGATTTGCGAATTAGAAAGCCGAGATGTGATTCAGGTAAGTCCACGGACTTACTTAGCAGGCTTCTTGCATGTGTGTGATGTGTATGAGTGGTGTTTGTTAGTTAAGATAAATAACGAAAACGGAATAGGCCGACTTTAGTATATTGTGTAATTGACCCAAGTGTATGATAACGGGTCGTGACATCATCTGCCTAGCTCTTGCGAGAGTCTAAGAGGTTCCCTGCGACCAGCCCAGTCAGGTAGACGGTCAAATGCATTAGTACCATTCCGCGTTGGTAAATGGGGACAGGGGCGAGGTTTGTGAATCCCTCGTGTCACAAAATAAGTATCATTAGTAATGACATATCACCTAATTAAAGATAATAAAAGGATTGATTGTGCATGTTGATTTTGTATGTTGTGTGTTTGTGCTTTTACCTTTATACTTATGGATAGAATGTTAGCTAACTGTTTTATACCGTTTGTAGATGCCTTGCAGGTTAAGACAGTTGTAGAGAGATCCGGAGGAAATGGTCAGCCGGGTCCACGTACTCTTTTAGTTGGGGGCGAGGTTGTCTTATGTTCTTTATATGCGTCGTTTTAGTACCGTTACTTTGTAAGGTTGATACATATCCTTCATGTATATATTGTTTAAAGTTTTCAAATGTTTTAATAGTTTTGTGCCTTGTTGTAAGATCCTAGTAAAATTGATGTCAAACTAAGGTCGGGAATCATTGTGAAGTCCTAACCAGTAGCTCCCCGAGTTCTGAGAATTTGGGGTGTTACAAAATGGTATCAGAGCTCTAGGTTGACAACAATGGCACTTGAAATCTTCTGAAAGACCGAATGTATAAAATAACTAGAACCCGAAAGGGGTTTAGAATTTTCAAAACGGATTTCTGTTTTTACACACACGCATAGTCGGGTTGTTGGGTTAGTAGTACGTCGGACCACCATCGCTCTCCGTGGATCTCTACAACTTTGATCGATAGGAGTTAGTATATAGACTTTTTATGATGTATCTTATTATATGTTATATACGTGTATATGCTTAGTTGTTAGTATCCTAAAGGATATTTTATATCTTTAGTCGTGATATCACGAAGCGATTATCGCCTCTTGATAAATCAACCGTGGACTTGAAGAATCTCCAACACGAGGCAATGGAATCGGACCTTGAAATGAGTATTATACTCGGGTAGGCTGCTTGGTGATCCTTACAAATTATCCAAAGAACAATCAGATGAGGAAGAAATCCCTGAGTCGGTTCAGTTAGAAGGAATAGAAGGTCGTACAAGGAACTCGGGCATACGAGGCCGAAAGACGGAATTAGAAGAACCATGCAAGAGACTAATAGAGTGCGGAGTAGAGATAACAATATTGGAACAGGACAAGTAGAATTGAGTACAACCAAGATTACGGAATCAAGGACATTATAATCGAGGCGGATGCCCCATAGACCATTAGGGGCATGAGAAACCAGAAGAGACAAAGTGTCAATCCGGGGGTGAGAATCTAAGGTGCACAGAATGAAGACCTACAATTGAGTGTAAAAGCGAAAAGGCAGACCCCACAAACGTGGGGAGGTTTTGACCTCCTCAGAGATATAAGAAGTTTGAAAGAAACCGCGACGCCAATATCCAAAGAATGGAAGCCTGTAGCAGGGTCAACGGAGTTTCAGGAAGGCGATATTACCACCAACACCAGTTAAGAAATCTGTATGAGAGAACGGTCTTGCTAGACTCGAGAGTCCAGGGTAACACGAATTATCATGGGACCTAAGCCATCAACACAGATGGTCCATGCAAAAGGAACTGTAAGTGGATGATCATTACGGCCATAAGAATTTCAAAGACGCTTGCAAGCTATCGTGGAAACTTGAAACGACTATTTGTGCCAGATGAATGACACAATCGGACTAGAGAAAATGGAGTTAGCCTATAAGAAGCAGAAGGGTGGAAGGTAGAACAAACTAAAGAAGTATAAAAGGATTGTTGTGAGCGACTATTTACCTACTAGCTAAGGAAATTTTGACAGATCACAATTTACACGGAATGGAGACTTACAACTTAAGGTAAGAGCGAAGGGTAGACTTCACAAGACTGGAGACATTTTGTCTTCTTTAAAGATAAGAATTCTAAGAGGAATCACAACGCCACTATTGAAAGGATCGAAGCCCGTAACATAGTCAATAGAGATTTGGAAGGAAATATTACAAACAACGCCGATTAAGGAACCTGTGCTTGTGAGAATCGTGTGGTGGACTCGAGAGTCCAGGGTAACCCCCATTTATAACAGAACATAGGTCATCAACACAGACGGTCCCTGTAAAAGGACTACAATTGGGAGGTAATTAAAAGTCATCGGAACTACAAGACGCTTACCATCTATCGTGGAGTGCTAGGAAGAACTTTTGACGGCAGGCGAATGGCACAGTGAGACTTGAGAAAGAGAGTTGTTCCAAAGGAAGCAGAAGAGTGAAAGATAAGACGAACTAAAAGAAGGATAAAAGGATTAATCTAGTAGGTGATGTGCACTAAAAGTTTAATACCATTAGAGGTATGAAATTGAGATAAGTTAATTATAGACTGAACGATATCAACCAAGGACGTGCAAGTATTGTTGGGTATTGACGAGTTATGTGCCATTAAGAAGAGATATTTGTGAATGTGGATCTATGGAGTAGCTTTACCGACGCCTTAGAGCATTCCCTCAAGTAGGCAAATACAACTTTCTTGGATGAATTAAAGGTATAAAGAAAAACGTTTTAAGGGTTACTTCTTGGCCAGTTAAGATCAAAATCCGGTCAAGTCAGGGAGTTTGAATCCGTGGTAGAAGAATTAAGGAAGTAAGCGGAAGAAGTTGTTTTTCAATCGTTGTTTTATTTTCTTAAGGCAAGTAAAGAAGGTACTTGGTACTTCATCCGTATATGAATCATGGTGTAATTGGAAGAAAGAGTTTTGAGGTCAATCATTTTATACTTACAGAAAAGGTCCTTAAGATTAATGAGTGAAAACAGGATAAGCAGAGTAGCGCAGCGGAAGTGTGGTGGGTCCTAACCCACAAACAAGAAGCTCAAGGGTATTGATGGATGTCGTGTCGAGTTTAAGATGGTGATAGTTGGGGTGTTACAATATGTGAGGGACTGGAAATGTTGTACGGAAACTTATAGGCATGTAGAGGTAATAGAAGGAGACTGGTACCCTATTATGGATCCGAGTGAAGAGTGACGGCTTTGCTACATGTTGCCAGACAAGTAGTTTTGGAATTTCATACTAATGGAATACTCTAAAGTGAGTTTTCTGGATGGATTAGGAAAGAATTAATGATGTAATAAAAGTATTGTGCATGTCCTGCACTACAAAGCTCCAAGTGAGTAACTACCATCCTGAGTCGAAGATACATAAGAAAGAGAAGCGACAGGAGCATACTTGCAACCTAGTAACAGTGCTTAAAGAAAGCATAATCTCGGAGTAGATTTTATGTGTAATGTTATGTCGGAACAGAGCCTAGTTGCGTTTTGAGTTAGGGGGATACTATCGGGCTGGTAACAATGATGGATAAAAGAGCGCACTGCTGATGGTATGTACATTTATTGTGTAGTTATTTACAAATACCGGTGATATGAGATCACTTTGTGTCTAATACCGTCATTTCGGACTTATTCTATTTCATTTAATATCTTAGAAAATGTGTGAGAAGCCTAAGTTTGAGCAAACGATATATTAGAGATCTATAAATAATATAATAAAGCCAAGTGAACAAAGAGGATGGCCTCTAGATTTGATTTTTAGTTGTCTTGAGTATTAGACCTGAAAAGGGTAAGGGTGACAATTCCGTACCTGAGGAACATGATGACTGAGTAATATTAAAAGACAAGACAATGTGGGTCATGATACGAAGAGCATTGGGCACTTGGTAAGTGTTGGTGGATGTCAAAGACCTTTGGTCTGAGTGGGTAGTCAGAACCTTTTCAGAAGGCCGGAAGCAAGTGGTCATAATGAAGGGAAGAAAGTTCAATACATTAGTTTCCGTAGGGTCATCAAAGGATTTGGAAGTGAGTGGTGTAAGGCAACCATTTGAAGTTTTAAAGCAGGTTAGAAGTGACTGATAGACTAGTATTCCTCACCCTATTGGAGAGTGTAGCTTCAGTTTTCCACGGAGACTAAGTTTGGGAACTGAGTTTGAAAATTTCAGTTGGAGAGATACCTACCAGACACGAGTTAGGTCATCAGATTAGAGAATCAGACAATTGAGCCGGATAATCGGGGAGATATCCTGAAAAGTATTAAGATTCAGTGTTTTAAGAAAAGCCGATAAGGCTACCTAAGATATTGGGGATAGTAAGAGACGTAACATTTCAAAGACTTATGTAGCGATAGTTGTAACCTCGGGAGTGAAGAGTTAGGGCTTGACCTTGTATATGTGATATTGTTTGACTGCATGTTTATTTCATGATTGAGTGCTTAGTTAGTGATGTGTGTTTTTGGTAATCTTGATGTGTGGGAAACTTAGATGTGGAAACGACAAGACTTTTGTGTAGTGATCAAACACACCCATATGGTGCCTTAAAGGCCGATCAGGATCGTCTTACCCTAAGTTTCGGGACGAAACTTATTTTGAGGGGGATCTGATGTAACGACCAGTTTTTTATTTTTTTTATATGGAAGTAGGACATACCAGTTTATTTATGGAAGTTTAGGAAACGAATAAAAATTTAGTGAGACTAGGACAGACCAGTTTATTTATGGAAGTAGTTTAATTAAGTACCTTGTTCTAAGTTTCGGGACGAAACTTATTTTAAGGGGATACTGATGTAAGATCCGGAATTTTTTTTATTTCCGTTTAATTCCGAATCAATTCGGACTTCGAGCCGTTGACTGTTCCCCTTCTATCTAGTATTTATTTCTTCACAAATTTTATCATTTTATGTAGAATTTAATTCACATAAAATGATAGAATTATATCAAACCCTAATTCTTATAATTAATCCTTGACGACGACTTTAGACGAGATCATGACAAGGCTGAGACGAGACTGTGACAAACACGTTTTGACAAGGCTGTGACAAAGCCTTGACAAACTCAGCTTATATTTTTATTCCTCTTGTTTCAGCCCATCTCTTTTAATTTCCTTGTTGCAGCCCACACAAATGCCAGCCCATCTCTCTTGCTTGCATCCAACCGGACTGCTTGTACACTCCAGCCAGTAGGCCCGTCGAGAGTCGGCCCAACGAACCTGCTGCTTCTCCCTTACGTACGCTGAGATGGAGCAAAAGAAGACCCCTGCGTAACGCTCCCACCAATCGCTCTTCCCCTTTCATCCACAGGAACCCTAGCCGGCGCCTTTAGCCATCTCTACCCCTCCCCTTTGGATATAGCCCGGCGGAAGTGCAGCCAGTGAAGATCTCTGGCCCTCCCTTCTTCTCTTTGGTCGCGCACAACAAGCAGAAGCCGGGAGAGAGTGCTCCTCTTCGTGCACAGCTTCGACGCCTCCCTTCTGCACAGCCAGTAGACGAGTGCAGCAGTGGTGAGTCTTCACATCTCCTTTCCCCTCCTGTGGTGACAATCAACAACTTCCCTACACCCTTGACAGCAGTAGCAACCCTCTACAGCCCTCCTTTGGTAAGAGATCAAACCATTCTTCCCTTCTCTATATAGCTGTACATGAAGGAAGATTAAGATCATGGTTTTGTCTTGTACAGAGAATCAAACTTGCAGCTTGTGACTTTCCCTACCTTGGTACAAAACGAAAGAGGTGAGTTCCGAACCTTGGACCATTTGTACGTTCAGTTTGAATTCCAGAAACTGTGAAGAACAGTCAACTTCGGCTCCAGTTTTGGGTAGGTTAGACTCCACCTTTACTGCTGATTTTCGGATATGTTTTAGTTGATATTGTATAGAATAACATACTAATGTTTGAGAGGAATCGGAGCTACGGTTTGAGAGTTATGGTGTTCCAAAGTTTACGCCTCATGCAGTTTTTATATATGTGCTGAGTGTTGGGGAAAACAGCAAGTGATGCTGTTTTGTGAGATGGTTTTGAATAAGCTCTTGATCACCGTTGGGCTTAAATTTTGGATATGATATAGTTGACATATTGTTGTAGAACATATTAAAATTTGAGAGGAATCCAGCGAGTGGTTGGGATTTATGATTTTTCAAAGATTGAGTCGTAAGTAGTTTTTCTGTTGTGCTGAAATTCGGTTTTGTGAGATAGTTTTAAATAGGATTTTGATCTCCTTTGCGGCTGAATATTGGATATATTATAGATAAGATTTTATAGTAGAACATATCAAAATTTGGGATAAATCCAGCAAGTAGTTTAGGAGTTATGATTTTTCAAAGTTAAGACAGTGTGATGTTTGTTAAGTGTTGTAACCAACTTTAGGAATTTTTGTAAAAGTGATGCTTCAATAGTTTTAAGAAATTCTTTCTCCTATGAGTATATGGGATATCATAGAGGAGCTAAGAAATTATTTCAGAAATTTTATAAATTTATTCGAGTTTTATATTTGAAGGCGAAGTTGGATCTTAATGACCTTTCGGAAAATAAGAAGAATGTGTAAATTGCCAGTTTGTAACCAAACTCGTCTTTATGAGTTAGAATATGACATTTTAGTCTCAAATAAGAGTTTAGACATAAATTATGGAATTCTTAGAAGTTTCGGGACCAAGGGTAAAATAGTCATTTTACCATAAATTAATATTGTAATCAATTCCGTTCTATTAAGACCTACTATCTTAGAAGTCTTAGACTTCTAATCACCTAGAAAGTGTGCTGACACACTTGCCTCCTTTGACAGGCCACTGAATTCCTAGTGTACAGATCGATTTGCGAATAGAAAGTCGAGATCTGATTCAGGTAAGTCCACGGACTTACTTAGCTGGCTTCTTGCATGTGTGTGATGTGTATGAGTGGTGTTTGTTAGTTAAGTTAAATAACGAAAACGGAATAAGCCGACTTTAGTATATTGTGTAATTGACCCAAGTGTATGATAACGGGTCGTGACATCATCTGCCTAGCTCTTGCGAGAGTCTAAGAGGTTCCCTGCGACCAGCCCAGTCAAGTAGACGATCAAATGCATTAGTACCATTCCGCGTTGGTAAACAGGGACAGGGGCGAAGTTTGGGAATCCCTCGTGTCACAAAATAAGTACCATTAGTAATGACATATCACCTAATTAAAGATAATAAAAGGATTGATTGTGCATGTTGATTGTGTATGTTGTGTGTTTGTGCTTTTACCTTTATACTTATGCATAGAATGTTAGCTAACGGTTTTATACCGCTTGTAGATGCCTTGCACGTTAAGACAGTTGTAGAGAGATCCGGAGGAAATGGTCAGCCGGGTCCACGTACTCTTTTAGTTGGGGGCGAGGTTGTCTTATGTTCTTTATATGCGTCGTTTTAGTATCGTTGCTTTGTAAGGCTGATACATATCCTTCATGTATATATTGTTTAAAGTTTTCAAATGTTTTAATACTTTTGTGCCTTGTTGTAAGATCCTACTAAAATTGTTTCAAAATAAGGTCGGGACCCATTGTGAGGTCCTAACCAGTAGCTCCCCGAGTTCTGAAAATTTGGGGTGTTATAGTGTCCCAATAAGGACTAAGGCTCTTACAATAAATTTTCTGATTCATCCAACATTGTTAGATCAGGATACTCTCGGCATTCTTTCATGATCGTGTTAATGCATTTGGCGTTTTTACTAGTCATGATGTTGTACCTTTTTGTTGGTGATAAAGAACATCCCCATGTCGAAATTCCTATGTCATTAAGCAAATCTCCCACCTTTGGTTTCTCCTGTAGCAAAAAAGGATAACAAAAGGGAAACATTACTATTTAAAACATACCAAACATAACGTTAATGTACGTGTACCTTTGATATCCAGCGTAATGTTTTAATGCAATCACTCTCCTTGTATCTCATAGCCCCATCAATGAACATCTATTGGATTCTGTTAGATTTTGTTCTCTTCCGGAGATTACCTTTTAGATGCCATATCCAGTATCCGTGCAATACCATTTGAAATTTTGATGCTATAGTTTTTTAACTGAAGTATGTCGATCAGAGACAAACACAAGCTCCTCGTTGTCTGGTACGATACGTACCATATTCTTAAAAAAGAAATCTCAAGATGCATCATTTTCACTATCAACAATTCCAAATGCAATGGGGTATATTTGTTGATTTGCATCTTGTGCGATTGCGACAAGCAACACTCCGCCATATTTTCCACTAAGATGTGTCCCCTCAACAATGATTACCTACACAAAAATATAAGTGTACCTATGAACAATTCCGATGTAACATAAGTATAATAAAATTAAGATTGTACACAAACATGAAACTCAATTGGTATACTTTGTTTAACTTTTGCATCACTCCAAACCCCCGGACGGAGGAGCCATACGATAGAAAAACATACTTGAAACGACTCTTATCGTCTTGTTCAATATCTATAATCGTACCTTCGTTGTCCTCTACCAACATTAATAAATACGCCGGAATTGTGTTGTAATTATTCTCCGATGTTCCTCTAATCATGTCCTTCACGGCCTCTTGAGCTTTCCAACACTTCCAATAGCTAGCATTAATCTGATGCAAACTCTTCATTACAGTGATGATTTGATTAACCAAAGGTAATTTATTGAATTACCATACCTGCACAAATCAGTTTGACATAGCCTTAGTACACCATTAATGTATTGTGTATGCTGAATAAAGACACAAGTTCAAACATAAATGATGCAACTTACGTTGCCTTAACCTTCTCAACTACTACATGATATAACGCCCCCTATTTTCCGACCGCCGCAAGTGATAAGAACATGTGTGCGTGCAAACAAACATTGTTGTCATAAAGTTTGTTGATTCACCGAGCATAGAGAAATGCACCCTATATTTGCAATCTTCATCAATACATCTAGCTGTTACTGCCTTCCTTTTCGACTTTACAATCTTGTATTGTGAACACTTAGATATTGAATGTAGAAGAAATGTTGAGGAAGATGGATGATCTAGAGAGTAACCTTGCTTCCATTTCGAGTTCCCACATGGAGCTTGAAGCGGAAGTATTTCAACAAGAAAAGGTTCACCGTGAGGAGATCCAAGAATTGCCCGAATCAACCATGATCATTAAGGAACTTCAAGAAGAGTTGGATGAATCTTGGGAGGAAGTAAGACTAAGGGATTTGGCACTGAAGGATGAAAGAAGATTGAATTTCAAGAGAGAGGAATAAATGAGGAGGGAGATCGAGGAGATTAGGCAAGCTCTTATGCTAGGAGATCCTACCATCCTTCAAGATTTACCTCCACCTCCTTCACCTTTGGAGGAGTGCAATAAAGTACTCTCACCCCCGGACATCCTTGCCATCAACCCCAGAACCACACTTGAAGAGCTCATGAGGAATGAAGAGAACAGAGAGAACCACGGCCCACCTGGCACTTCCACGCCCGTGGATTCAACCGTGGAAGGCTCTGTCGTGGAGAGCCCTAAGTTTACTTCAACTCCTTCCAATCCTTTCTTGCTTGCCCGGAGTAGATACGAAGATTTGAGTCCCTTTCCTAAGAAATCTCCCATATTGAATGATGGAGGCAAGCATGATGGATCCATGATGGTTATTAAGCACTTCAATGAAGAATTCTTTCCAAGAATCGGCTTTCTTCGGATCATAGAGTATGAGGATGGCAAGCATTTCACCGGTGTGACCACGGAGTACCAATTGTCTAGGTATGGGGTGGCACCTATGGTTACAACTCCATACTATCATCAAAGGGGCGGTGATGAAGGAGTCTACTACTCACCGGTGAAGAGAGAACTTAAGGCTAATTTGGGCATCAATTGGCCCGTGCTTGTCATCATGGATGCTTGAAAGCGATGGTTGCTTGGACTCCTCAAGCAAACCATGGTATTCGAGGTGGATTGACATATCCACGGAGTTTGGTCAAGCTAATGACCTAAATGAAGCGCTTAATGGGAGGCAACCCATTGGTACAACTCTTTCCCTTTTCTCTTTCGTTTTCGTTTTTGCTTTCGTTTTTTGTTTTTGTGTGTTTTTGTGTTTTGTGTTTGTGTGGTAGATTTTAGGTAATTAGGAAGCCTTGCAAGGCAAGTTGTTGATGATGATTCCATTTTCAACCATGGGTGGAGCGGACGTGAGACTTGGACGACTTGAGGTGTATTTGTTGGATGGAAGAGCTCCCATCTCGCATACACCTTGGCGCGGGTCTCGACGCCGGAATGACTATGAAGAGCTCTCTACCATGCTTGATCGATCATCCATCACCACCACTCCACATGAGTGAACCAAAATACCGAACGATACCACTTTTACATTGTGAGGACTTCTTTCACTCTTCTTTACTTGATTTGCACATTGGGGACAATGTGTTTCTAAGTATGTGGTGGGGTTTTCATGATTCTTAGCATGGCATGATCGCATCTAGGATAGTTTCGTTTTATTGCCACATGTTTCTTTTCATGTTTTGCATTGTACATATATATCTCAAAATTTCCAAAAAATCGAAAAATTTTAAAATTTTGTGCTTCCTAGTTTGGATATGAACCTTATGATGAGATTGTTTTGTGAATTGGCTATGGATGGCCTTATGTGTTGAATGGATTTATGCATATGTGGACTTGAAATACTTCTTATGAATCCTATGCATGATTTGTGATTATGATGCTTGTCTTGATTGGATTGAGAATTGATGGTCGAAATTACATGCTAGTTCTTACACATCATCTAGGAATGATTAAGGCAATTCATCTCTCTTCTTCTCATCTTGATCATGTTGTTTGAGAACCTCACTTGATATCAAATTTGACCTCTTTTGACCCATCCGGGAATAGGAGCATGCTAGTGTGTTGAGTGTGTGAAAAGCAAGTATGGGGTGGTAAAGTTGGTGTTTGAATTTTGTGGATGAAGTTGTTGAAAATATGTTGTGAAAAGTGTAGAAAAAAATATAGGTTTGGGGACTTTGGTTTTGATGACGAGTAACTCGGCACCATTCACATAATCGGGTGTTTGTGCCTTGCCAAAGTCGGATAAACTGAATGTCCTAACGAGCCTTGGTATGTGTGCCCGGTGTGAGGCACCTCGGATGTAACGACCAGGTTTTTTTTTTCTTTTTTCGTTACGCTTTGATAGGGTTAGAGAAGTTTAGGAAACGAATAAAAATTTAGTGAGACTAGGACATACCAGTTTATTTAGGGAAGTCGTTTAATTAAGTATCTTGTTCTAAGTTTCGGGACGTAACTTATTTTAAGGGGGTACTGATGTATTATCCGGAATTTTTATTCCGTTTAGTTCCAGATCAATTCGGACTTCGAGCCGTTGACGGTTCCCATTCTATCTAGTATTTCTTTCTTCACAAATTTTATCATTTTATGTAGAATTTAATTCACATAAAATGATAAAATTATATCAAACCCTAATTCTTAAAATTATATATCATTTTATGTAAAATTTAATTCACATAAAATGATAGGATTATATCAAACCCTAGTTCTTATAATTAATCCTTAACGACGACTTTAGACGAGATAATGACAAGGCTGAGACGAGACCGTGACAAAGCTGTGACAAGACCATGACAAGAAATGACGAGATCGTGACAAACGTTTGACAAGGTCATGCATGGGCTTGGCAAAGCCATGACAAGTTATGACAACCTCAGCCCACTTCTCTTAACCAATTCAACAACCTCATTTTTGCCTTGCTTTAGCCCGCTTGGTGTTGCTGCACTTCAGCCCATCTGTCTATTGCTCCAGCCCACCTCGGACCTGCTGCTGCCCAAACCACCATGCCTTCAGCTAGCCCAGGAAAGACCCCAGCCTTGCGTGTCCATTGCTTCAGCCCGTGCAGCCCATTCCCTTGCCTATGTATTTCAGCCCACACAAACACTCAGCCCGCCTTCCTTGCTTGTGATCAGCTTGGACTGCTTGCACGCCAGCCAGAAGGCCCGTCGAGACACCGGCTCAATGAGCAGAAGGCTTGCTTCTTCCCTTACGCGTGTTGAGTTGGAGCAAGGAAAGATCTTCAGCGTAACAGCCCCGCTAATCACACAACAGAGGTACGCTTTACCTCCCAGTCTTCACGCCCGCCAGATCTTCTGCCCCTTCCGTCATCAGCCGTTACACTTTCTCTCTCTCCTTCTTGGTTGCATTCATCGGCCTTCAACTCATCAAACCGCCCACTGCTCACCAGTTATCATCGCATCAGTTGGAGCCTTCTGCACACACCTTCCTTCGTCCATCTTCGACCCTAGCCAGCAGCCCTGAAGTTGATGCCTCCTGCACGGATCTGTTTCCCTCCTGAGGCTGAGGCGGTCCCATCTGAAGAAGTCGGACGACAACAACAACGAGAGGCAAGGCTGCACTCCCTTCGGCGCTCACGACAGGGGCGAGTCACGCAAGACAGGCTGCTGGAGAGCCTTCCCCTATGATCAGAAACGCACTTCAACAACGACAACAACATGCTGCAGATGCGCCCCAGTGACAGCAAGCAGCAGTAGACTTCGTGTTGTCTTTTCCGTGCATTCGAGTCTCGGAATTGGGTAAGGCTTGTACCCCTAGCTACACTACATTTCAGGCCACCTTTCCCTTGCCTAACGTGTACTAGTTCCGTTTTTAAAACTACTCAGAACAACCATAAGTGAGATGTACAGATTCAAGCGTTTTCCTGATTTTCGGAAGTGACAAACAGTAAACTTCGGGATCGGATTTGGGTACATTAGACTTCTTCCTTTTTCTGAATTTTGGATATATTGTAGTCAGTAGTATATAGTAGATCATACTAAAATTTGGGAAGAATCGGAGTTACGGTTTGATAGTTATTGTGTTCCAAACTTGACACCTCATGCAGTTTTATATATGTGCTGAGTGTTGGGGAAAACAGCAAGTGATGTTGTTTTGTGAGATGGTTTTGAATAAGCTCTTGATCTCCGTTGGGCTTGAATTTTGGATATGATATGATTGACATATTTTTGTAGAACATATTAAAATTTTAGAGGAGTCCAGCGAGTAGTTTGTGATTTATGATTTTTTCAAAGAAGGAGTCGTAAGCAGTTTTTCTGTTGGGCTGAAATTCGGTTTTGTGAGATAGTTTTAAATAGGATTTTGATCTTCTTTGTGGATGAATTTTGGATATATTATAGATAAGATTTTATAGTAGAACATATCAAAATTTGGGATAAATCCAGCAAGTAGTTTAGGAGTTATGATTTTTTTCAAAGTTAAGACAGTGTGCTGCTTGTTAAGTGTTGTAACCAACTTTAGAAATTTTTGTAGAAGCGATGCTTTAACAGTTTTAAGAAATTCTTTCTCCTATGAGTAGATGGGAGATCATAGATGGTCTAGGGAATTATTTCGGAATTTCATAAGATTATTCGAATTTTATATTTGAAGCCGTAGTTGGACTTTAGTGACTTTTCGGGAAATAGAAAATAGGTAGTTTTCCTAGGTGTTACATAAAATCATCCTAGGGAGTAGAATATTGTTAGTTAGCCTCAAATTATAATTTAAGTACATATTCTGAGTTTTTGGAAGTTCCGGGACTAAGGGTAAAATAGTCATTTTACCTTAAATAAACACTGTAATAACTTCTGCACATGGAATCGTACATCTTAGGAGTTTTATACTTCTAAGTACCCCGGGATAATGTGTTGACCCACGTGCCTCCTTTGACAGGCAACTGAGTTCCTGCCGTTATTGATTGAGTGTTGTTAAGAGAGACGAGATTGGATTCTGGTAAGTCAACGGACTTACTTAGCTGGCTTCTTGTATGAGTGTAATGTGTATAAGTGGTGTTTGTTAGTTATAATAAATAACGAAACCGGATTAGGCCGACTTTATTATTTATGTAATTGACCCAAGTGTATGATAACGGGTCGTGACATCATCTACCTAGCTCTTGCGAGAGTCTAGGAGGTTCCCTGCGACCAGCCCAGTCAGGTAGACGATCAAATGCATTAGTACCATTCCGCATTGGTAAACGGGGACAGGGGCGAGGTTTGGCAATCCCTCGTGTCACAAAATAAGTATCATTAGTAATAACCTATCACCTAATTAAAGATAATAAAAGGATTGAGTGTTGCATGTTGATTGTGTATATTGTGTCTTTGTGCTTTTACCTTTATACTTATGCATAGAATGTTAGCTAACGGTTTTATACCGCTTGTAGATGCCTTGCAGGTTAAGACAATTGTAGAGAGATCCGGAGGGAATAGTCAGCCGGGTCCACGTACTCATTTAGTTGGGGACGGGAATGTCTTCTGTTCTTCATATATGTCGTTTTGGTACCTTTGCTTTGTAAGGTTGATACATATTCTTCATGTATATATTGTTTAAAGTTTTCAAATGTTTTAAATACTTTTGTGCCTTGTTGTATGATCCTAGTGAAATTGTTGTCAAACTAAGGTCGGGACCCATTGTGAGGTCCTAACTAGTAGCTCCTTGAGTTCTCAGAATTTGGGGTGTTACAATATGGTATCAGAGCTCTAGGTTGGCAGCAATGACACTTGAAATCTTCTAAAAGACCGAATGTATAAAATAACTAGAACCCGAAAGGGGTCTAAAATTTTCAAAATGAATTTTTGTTTTACACACGCATAGTCTAGTTGTTGGGTTAGTAGTACGTCGGACCAACATCGCTCTCCGTGGATCTTTGCAACTTTGATCGATAGGAGTTAGTATATAGACTTTTTATGATGTTTCTTATTATATGTTATATACATGTGTATGCTTAGGTCGTTAGTATCCTAAAGGATATTTTATATCCTTTAGTTGTGATATCACGAAGCGATTATCACCTCATGATAAATCAACTACGGACTTGAAGAATCTCCAACACGAGGCAATGTAATCGGACCTTGAATTGAGTATTATACTCGGATAGGCCGCTTGGTGATCCTTGGAAAGCATCCAAAGAACAAGTGAGCAAGTAAGTAAAGTTGTGAAGATAATTTTTACCACAAGCACAATCAGATGAGGAAGAAATCCCTGAGTCAGTTCCGTTAGAAGCAATAGAAGGTTTTACAAGGAACTCGGGCATACGAGGCCGAGAGACGGAATTAGAAGGACCATGCAAGAGACTATGAGACTGCGGAGTAGAGATAACAATATTGGAACAGGACAAGTAGAATTGAGTACAACCAAGATTGCAAAATCAAGGACATTATAATCGAGGCGGATGCCCCATAGACCATTATGGGCATGAGAAACCAGAAGAGACAAAGTGTCAATCATGGTGTGAGAATCTAAGGTGCATGGAATGAAGACTTACAATTGAGTGTAAAAGCGAAAAGGCACCACAAGCGTGAGGAGGTTTTGACCTCCTCAGAGATATAAGAAGTTTGAAAGAAACCACAAAAAACGCCAGTATCGAAAGGATCGAAGCCCTGTAACATAGTCAACCGAGATTTAGAAGGAAATATTACAAACAACGTCGATTAAGGAACCTATGCTGGTGAGAATCTTGTGGGGGACTCAAAATTCTAGGTTAACCCCATTTATAACAGAACATAAGTCATCAACACAGACGGTCCTTATAAAGGGACTACAATTGGGTGGTAATTAAAAGTCATTGGAACTACAAGACGCTTACCATTTATCGTGGAGTGTTAGGAACGACTTTTGACGTCAGGCGAATGGCACAGTGAGACTTGAGAAAGAGAGTTGTCCCAAAGGAAGCAGAAGAGGGAAAGATAAGACGAAAAAAAAATAAAAATAAAAAATAAAAAATAAAAAAAAAGGATAAAAGGATTAATCTTGTAGGTGATGTGCACCAAAATTTTTAATACTAGTAGAGATATGAAATTGAGATAAGTCAATTATAGACTGACCGATGTCAACCAAGGACGAGCAAGTATTGTTTGGTATTGACGAGTTATGTGCCGTTAAGAAGAGATATTTGTGACTGTGGATCTATGGAGTAGCTTTATCGACGCATTAGAAGATTTCCTCAAGTAGGCAACGACAACCTTCTTCAATGAATTAAAGGAATAAAGAGAAACGTTTTAAGGGTTACTTCTTGGCTAAGTTCAAATTAAACTATGGTCAAGTCAGGAAGTTTGGATCCGTGGTAGAAGAATTAAGAAAGTAAGCGAAAGGAGTTGTTTTTCAATCGTTGTTTTATTTTCTTAAGGCAATTAAGGAAGGTACTTGGTACTTCATCCGGTTAGGATTTATGGTATAATTGGAAGAAAGAGTTTGAAGTTAATCACTTGGGACTCACAGAAAATGTCCTTATGATTAATGAGTGACAACAAAATTATCAGAGTAGCGCAGCGGAAGCGTGGTGGGACCTAACCCACAGAGCTGGAAGCAATGGTACAAAAAAAAGTGCCGAGGTCAAGATGATGGTAGTTAGGGAAATGCATTTTGATGAGAACAAACATGAGATGGGCTATGCGGAGCGACTATAATTTGGTGGAAGAATTTTATCACCATCAAGATAGACGGAAAAGTATGTGCATGTAAGAGGTTATAGAAGGAGATTAGTACCCTAATATGGATTCAAGTGAATAAGGACGGCTTGTCAGATGTGGTCAGATAACTAGTTCGGAATCCAATACGTAACGGACTATGCTAGAGTGAGTTTCGTGATGGATTGAGGAAAGGATTAACGATGTAATAAAAGTATTGTGCATGGCCTGCACTAGAAAGCTCAAAGTGAGTAACTACCACCTGAGTCGAAGATACATAAGAAAGAGAAGCGACAGGAGCATACTTGCAACCTAGTAACTGTGCTTAAGAAAGCATAATCTCGGAGTAGATTTTATGTGTAATATTATATCGGAACAGTGCCTAGTTGCATTTTGAGTAAGAGGGATATTATCGGTTTGATACCCATGGTGGAGAAAAGAGTGCACTGTTGATGGTATGTTAACAATTATTGAGTAGTCATGATCAAATAACGGTGATAGAAGATCACTTTGTGTCTAATACCATCATTCCGGACGTATTCTAGGTCACTTAAGATCTTGGAAAATGCGTGATAAACCTAAGTTTGAGCAAACGATATATGAGAGATTTGTAAATAATATAATAATGCCAAGTGAACAAAGAGGATGACAACTAGATTTGATTTTTAGTTGTCTCGAGTGTTAGACCTGAAAAGGGTAAAGGTGACGATTCCTTACTTGAGGATTAAGATGACTGAGTAATATTAAAAGACAAGACCAAGTGGGTCGTGATACGAAGAGCATTGAGCACTTGGTAAATGTTGGTGGATGTCCAAGACCTTTGACCTGATTGTGTAGTCAAAACCTTTTCAGAAGGCCGGAAGCAAGTGGTCATAACGAAGGGAAGAAAGTTGAATAGATTAGTTTCCGTAGGGTCATCAAAGGATTTGGAAGTGAGTTGTGTAAGGCAACCATTTGAAGCTTTAAAGCGGGTTAGAAGTGATTGATGGACTAGTATTCCTCACCCTATTGAAGAGTGTAGCTTCAGTTTTACACGGAGACTAAGTTTGGGAACTGAGTTTGAAAATTTCAGTTGGAGAGATAACTACCAGACACGAGTTAGGTCATCAGATTAGAGGATCAGACAGTTGAGCCGGATAATACCGGTGAGATATCCTGAAAAGATTTAAGATTTTGTGGTTTTACGAAAAAGCCGATAAGGCTACCTAAGATATTGGGGATAGTAAGAGACGTAACATTTCAAAGACCTATGTAGCGATGGTTGTAACCTCGGGAGTGGCGAGTTAGGGCTTGACCTTGTATGTGTGATATTGTTTGATTGCTTGTTTATTTCATGATTGAGTGTTTAGTCAATGATGTGTGTTTTTTTTGGTAATCTTGATGTGCGGGAAACTTAGATGTGGAAACGACGAGACTTTTGTGTAGTAATCAAACACACTCATTTGGTGCCTTAAAGGCCGATCACAGTTGTCTTACCCTAAGTTTCGGGACGAAACTTATTTTGAGGGGGATCTGATGTAACGACCAGTTTTTTTTTTTTTTTTTTCTTTTTTCGCTACGCTTTGATAGGGTTAGAGAAGTTTAGGAAACGAATAAAAATTTAGTGAGACTAGGACATACCAGTTTATTTAGGGAAGTCGTTTAATTAAGTACTTTGTTCTAAGTTTCGGGAAGAAACTTATTTTAAGGGGGTACTAATGTAATATCCGGAATTTTTATTCCGTTTAGTTCCGGATCAATTCGGACTTCGAGCCGTTGACGGTTCCCATTCTATCTAGTATTTCTTTCTTCACAAATTTTATCATTTTATGTAGAATTTAATTCACATAAAATTATAGAATTATATCAAACCCTAATTCTTAAAATTATTATCATTTTATGTAAAATTTAATTCACATAAAATGATAGGATTATATCAAACCCTAGTTCTTATAATTAATCCTTAACGACGACTTTAGACGAGATAATGACAAGGCTGAGACAAGACCGTGACAAAGCTGTGACAAGACCATGACAAGAAATGACGAGATCGTGACAAATGTTTGACAAGGTCATGCATGGGCTTGGCAAAGTCATGAAAAATTATGACAACCGCAGCCCACTTCTCTTAAACAATTCAGCAGCCTCATTTTTCCTTGATTTAGCCCACTTGGTGTTGCTGCACTTCAACCCATCTGTCTATTGCTCCAGCCTACCTCGGACCTGCTGCTGCCCAAACCACCATGCCTTCAGCCAGCCCAGGAAAGACCCCAGCCTTGCGTGTCCATTGCTTCAGCCCGTGCAACCCATTCCCTTGCCTATGTATTTCAGCCCACACAAACACTCAGCCCACCTTCCTTGCTTGTGATCAGCTTGGACTGCTTGCACGCCAGCCAGAAGGCCCGTCGAGACACCGGCCCAACGAGTAGAAGGCCTGCTTCTTCCATTACGCGTGTTGAGCTGGAGCAAGGAAAGATCTTCAGCGTAATAGCCCCGCTAATCACGCAGCAGAGGTACGCTTTACCTCCTAGTCTTCACACCCGCCAGATCTTCTTCCCCTTCCGTCCTCAGCCGTTACACTTGCTCTCTCTCCTTCTTGGCTGCATTCATTGGCCTTCAACTCATCAAACCGCCCACTGCTCACTAGTTATCATCGCATCAGTTGGAGCCTTCTGCAAACACCTTCCTTCGTCCATCTTCGACCCTAGCCAGCAGCCCTAAAGTTGATGCCTCCTGCACGGATCTGTTTCCCTCCTGAGGCTGAGGCGGTCCCATCTGCAGAAGTCGGACGACAACAACAACGAGAGGCAAGGCTGCACTCCCTTCGGCGCTCACGACAGGGGCGAGTCACGCAAGATAGGCTGCTGGAGAGCCTTCCCCTCGGATCAGAAACACACTTCAACAACGACAACAACATGCTGCAAATGCGCCCCAGTGACAGCAAGCAGCAGCAGCAGACTTCGTGTTGTCTTTTCCGTGCATTCGAGTCTCGGAATCGGGTAAGGCTTGTACCCCTGGCTGCACTACATTTCAGGCCACCTTTCCCTTGCCTAACGTGTACTAGTTCCGTTTTTAAACCTACTCAGAATAACCATAAGTGAGCTGTACAAATTCAAGCGTTTTCCTGAGTTTTCGGAAGTGACAAACTGTAAACTTCGGGATCAGATTTGGGTACGTTAGACTTCTTCCTTTTTGATGAATTTTGGATACGTTGTATTCAGTAGTATATAGTAGATCATACTAAAATTTGGGAAGAATCGGAGTTACGGTTTGAGAGTTATTGTGTTCGAAAGTTGACGCCTCATGCAATTTTATATATGTGCTGAGTGTTGGGGAGAACGGCAAGTGATGCTGTTTTGTTAGATGGTTTTGAATAAGCTCTTGATCTCCGTTGGGCTTGAATTTTGGATATGATATGATTGACATATTGTTGTAGAACATATTAAAATTTTAGAGGAATCCAGCGAGTGGTTTGAGATTTATGATTTTTTCAAAGAAGGAGTCGTAAGCAGTTTTTCTGTTGGGCTGAAATTTGGTTTTGTGAGATAGTTTTGAATAGGATTTTGATCTCCTTTGCGGCTGAATTTTGGATATATTATAGATAAGATTTTATAGTAGAACATATCAAAATTTGGGATAAATCCAGCGAGTAGTTTAGGAGTTATGATTTTTTTCAAAGTTAAGGCAGTGTGCTGCTTGTTAAGTGTTGTAACCAACTTTAGAAATTTTTGTAGAAGCGATGCTTTAACAGTTTTAACAAATTCTTTCTCCTATGAGTAGATGGGAGATCATAGATGGTCTAGGGAATTATTTCGGAAATTTTATAAGATTATTCGAATTTTATATTTGAAGCTGTAGTTGGACTTTAGTGACTTTTCGGGAAATAGAAAATAGGTAGTTTTTCTAGTTGTTACCTAAAATCATCCTAGGGAGTAGAATATGGTTAGTTAGCCTCAAATTATAATTTAAGTACATATTCCGAGTTTTTGGAAGTTCCGGGACTAAGGGTAAAATAGTCATTTTACCTTAAATAAACACTGTAATAACTTCTGCACATGGAATCGTACATCTTAGGAGTTTTATACTTCTAAGTACCCTGGGATAATGTGTTGACCCACGTGCCTCCTTTGACAGGCAACTGAGTTCCTGCCGTTACTGATTGAGTGTTGTTAAGAGAGACGAGATTGGATTATGGTAAGTCCACGGACTTACTTAGCTGGCTTCCGGGACTAAGGGTGTTTGTTAGTTATAATAAATAACGAAACCGGATTAGGCCGACTTTATTATTTATGTAATTGACCCAAGTGTATGATAACGGGTCATGACATCATCTACCTAGCTCTTGCGAGAGTATAGGAGGTTCCCTGCGACTAGCCCAGTCAGGTAGGCGGTCAAATGCATTAGTACCATTCCGCGTTGGTAAACGGGGACAGGGGCGAGGTTTGGGAATCCCTCGTGTCACAAAATAAGTATCATTAGTAATAACCTATCACCTAATTAAAGATAATAAAAGGATTGAGTGCTGCATGTTGATTGTGTATATTGTGTGTTTGTGCTTTTACCTTTATACTTATGCATAGAATGTTAGCTAACGGTTTTATACCGCTTGTAGATGCCTTGCAGGTTAAGACAGTTGTAGAGAGATCCGGAGGGAATGTTCAGCCGGGTCCACGTACTCATTTAGTTGGGGACGGGAATGACTTCTGTTCTTCATATATGTCGTTTTGGTACCTTTGCTTTGTAAGGCTGATACATATTCTTCATGTATATATTGTTTAAAGTTTTCAAATGTTTTAAATACTTTGGTGCCTTGTTGTAAGATCCTAGTGAAATTGTTGTCAAACTAAGGTCGGGACCCATTGTGAGGTCCTTACCAGTAGCTCCCTGAGTTCTCAGAATTTGGGGTGTTACATCGGAAAAATCCCGAGGTCCTCTAATCACCAAGGTTTCGGCTTTTGTACACCAATGTCATTGTCTCAAAAATAAGTGAAAGAAAATGAAAAAAAAAGAAAAGAAAAGAAAAGAAAGAAAAGAAAGAGAAAAATACACTTTGGTAGATGAAGTATAAATGTGAAGTTGTGGTTGTTTAGTTCCATTCCCGGATTTGCACCACATGACCTTAGAAAATTCCCACCATATCATCACGTTTCTTGGCCTCTTCTTTCCTAAGTCCTTAAGACCTATTTGCTTATGTGTATGACTTAGTGATCTAGATTGGATATGCTCCTGATCATCTTGACTTCTTCATTTTCACCTTTCATGCATGCTTTCGAGTTAAGTATGATTGTTTTTCCGTGCCTTCATTAACATAATACATGATTGCTCGTCCATTTCCATGAAACATGACCATGAAGGTGATCAAATTTTAGAAGCACAACTCCAAAAATATTTTTCTGTTTTTCTGCATTCATAAATCATGACATCTCGTAGCCTATAGTTGGACCTTGCTCTGGGACGAGCAAGTGCTAAGTATGGGTTATTTTGATGACACGATTTATGACACTAGTTTAGGCACTCTTTTAGATAGTTTTCCTTTCCATTCATGCATGTTTCCGCATTAGTTCATGACATTTACGCTTAATTCATGCATATTGTCGAAATAGACGTCTACACGGACTTTTGCATGTTTTGTAGGTATTTTGGGAGCTTTTGGAGCTTAATCGATATATTCGGGGATCGTTCCTCGTGATGACACATTTCCGGACTCATTGGGAAGCAAGTTAGGAGCAAAGGAGAACACATGGGACCTTGTTGGTGCATGCCTTGCACCAACTCATGACTTAATGATCCAAAGAAGGCTGAGGCACCAAAACCACGGTCACTGGGACTTCCACGAGCGTGGAAATAGGCCGTGGCTTCTGTCTGGACCACCTTGACACGTGTCCCATGATCTCTTTGGCTGACTCTTGCTCTTGGTGGGGTATTTAAGTGATCTTGCAGGGTGTAATTGGGGGACATTCAGATCTCTCTCTTCCCTTTTGACCTAGCTTCTTCCCCAAAACACTTCTCCATTGCTGCCTCTCTTCCAAGCATCCATTGTGGGTGTTCTTGGAAGAGATTAGTGTAGATTTTCGTTTTAGAGTGAGATTAGAGTGGTTTTGAGTGAGGTTTCCATTGTTGACAACTTGGAATAACTCTTGGAGCCTTTGTAAGATTTGGTAACTTCTATTCTAGCTTTAATGTCTTTTCCTTGGATTATTCTTCATTATCTAGCCATGATTTGCAAGCGTGCTCTATTTGTGAAGTTTGATCTTGAAATGTAAGTTGTTGGCTGAATAGATATGATTCTAGGGTGAAGGAATAATGTTTATGATTTGGACTATGATTGTATGGACTTCCATGTTAGCTTAGGATCGATTTGTGTTCGGAATCCCAACTCAGACCCAAACCATGGCCTGTTCTTCATGCTTCCACGGCCGTGGTTTTGCATGATCCACCCGTGTTTTGTTATGTTGTTCTTGTATTGATGAATCTGGATGTTTGGATGTAGATGTGTTGAAATCCTAGTGTTTATTGAGCCTAACTTAACTTAGGGTGACCTATTGTCAGCAACCTAGTTGAGGAATGAGACTTACCCGGTAATTTCCCCTCTTAGATACCTAAGATGATGAACCCTAGGTAGTAGTGAGCCAAAAAAGCCGCTATTGGATTGAGTGTGCTAGGATCGTTGCCTAAGACTTACCTTTTCCGAGACTTACCCAGAAAGGAGGGGTTTGACCCTTAGGTAGTGGCCGGTTTGTGTAGAATTCCCATCCTTAGGTTCCTTGAGACTTACCCGGTAATAGGACTTTAGGTACAAGACTAGTGGAGCATCAGACTTACCCGGTAATTGCTCCCATTAGAGAAACACCCAACTCCGAACAACCACAACCTTCCTTTGATCTTTAGAAGCATGAGTCCATTGTCATAATCGGAATTTCGAATCTCTAGCATCCGCTTTCTTACCTCTTATGTCCTATCTTTGTGTTTGTGTGTTTGTGTTGCTTGTTTGTGTTGATATATTTGTGATCCTTGTTTGATCACCCAAAACCAACCAAAAATATTGTGTTTTGCACTTTCTTTATTCCTCATCTCATCTTAGTTTAGATTTACACTATCTTTGATTATTAAATGACTTGATTTTACCTCAGTCCTTGTGTTCGACCTCGGAATACTTTCCTTCCTACAAAACGACCCGTACACTGCGGGTTTCGCTAGGTAGTTTAGGAGATTAGTTCGAGTTTATAAATGTAAAGCTTTTTGTGCTACCTAATTAGCGTGACAATATTGATTGAAACTCTTTGTATATTAGTTCTTTTATTTGTTTTGTCACTCTCCGGTACATATTTGCACTATATTAGTTCTTTTATTTGTTTTCATGCAGGTATGCCTCCATGTCGCGCCACAAATGGTGCATAGGTGTAAGTTGTCATCGTGGCCGATTACAGAAGGGTTTCTGCCCAACTCAAAGCACTAAAGGCAAAGCTCACAAGATACATCGATCTTTGAATGATCGACGAGATAAATGCTCGAGGGGACCTCACATGGCTCGCCAATGATGTAGGATTTTGGGATTTATGACTACACCCATTCCGAGCTACGTGGAACCGACGATGGAGTTCTCTCATCCTTTTGTACAAACGTTGTTGGCCGCATCAAGAATGGCCGCTCAAATACAAACTCTTTGGACGGTATCATGAGATGCTTGTCAATGAGTTTGGCACCTTGTTCGGTTTCCACCTATTAGACTATGGACAGACACTCCCTACTGAGGTACGTGACCCGGTCTATTTTTTGCCTCATATTGCAGGTGATGATGTGTTCTGGGGCTCCTCGGTCAAGGCTTCTAGGATTTTCCACCCGCTCCTCCGCATATGTTATTTCCTCCTCTCCTCTTGCTTAAGCCCGAGCTAGGACTAGACATGTGTAACACCTCAAATCCGCGGGACTCGGGGCGCTACTGGGTTAGGATCTTACAATGGATCCTAATCCTAGCCTGACAACAAGTTCAAGGATCTAACAACAAGACACAAATAGATTAAAACCAAAACATCAAACTGTATAAATATATACAAACAAAGGTCTTAAAAACATCGCTGAGTACAAAACAACAACAGATGTCCATACATGTACAAAACATCCTATAATCCCTTGCACCACCTAGGGTATGGAAGCCCTCAGCGGATCACCTATCTGGCTCACTCTGGAGTCCTCCTATCCTGCAAAGCATCTACAACACGGTATGAAACCGTTAACTAACCATTCATATATAAGATAATGCATCAGCACTTACACATGTCATGGAATGATAAACACTCAATCATGTTGTCACACATTTACCCGTTTAATTATCTTTATAATCTCAGACACTCAAGTCGTATGTATATATATATAGATGAAAATGTGACACGAGGAATATATCATCCTTGCCTCTGGTAGCTAGCTGGAGTAGTATCGGCGCACTTCCCGTGTACCATAAGGAGTGGTGAAGTGCCCATCCCGTATACCAGGACTGACCTGACCTACAGAGAACCTCCTAGACTCCTTACAGGATGAAAAGGAAAGGTTATCATTGCCACTGCAAGGGGGCTATCCAATAAACAATAGGTCGGTAATAATCAATATCGCATGCTATCAAACATATATTAATCACCACTCATGCATACATCCAAATATAGGAATGCAGCTAAGTAAATCCTACGGACTTACCTCAACCTCAAGACAACCTCAACCACGATCAACTCCAATCCGGTGGATAACACTGCCTAATAACAAGGGATAAAGAGATATCAAATGTCCTAACAATCAAAGGGGTCACACCTAGACCCAAGGGATCCATAAGGATCATATCCGACCTATAAGCCTCAAAAACCTACTAAACCTCAGATTTTACATTAGAATCAAAATTTAACATTAGAAGTATTTTTTTTATTAATAAAAAATTTGACTTATCAAGATACTCAATATTACAAAAATTATAACTCTTAGTTCTATAGACATTACATTAAGTATCTCATTTGTTGATAAATTCATAATAAAAAATTTTATTAATGAAAAAATATGTTTAATGTTAAATTATGATTCTATTTAAAATCATATCTTTGTTATTTTTCTATAAATAGTTATATTTTTAATATAATTATATCTTTACTATATTGCCTTATAAATATCATTTAACAACTATAGAAATAAGAGTTTAAAATTTTATTGAATTTTTTATATAATATAAATAACATGAAATTATATTTATCCGAAAAAATATATACAAAATATAAGAGTTAAACTAATTAAGATTGAAAATATAATGAACTGGAATATTAGGACTCACAAATTCTAGATTTTTTTGTAATAATATATTTAGTTTTGATAGTACATCACTAAATGAGATTAGTGGAGTGGGATTGTGGTTGTCATATGACCCAGAGGTCTAAGGATCAATTCTAACATATTCTCGGAATAAGTTTTTGTCTGAGTCTAATGTTAGAAATAATTTACATTTTATTATTATTTTAGAAAAAAATCCCAATATCCAACTACTAATACCTATGGTTCAAGCCCACTACATGGCATTTGGTCTAAGTTATGCTAAAATCACCTTGGTAACAAGGGAGAAGGTACTCACACACGGTCCAAGGTAAAAGACGATCTACGGACGTCGAGAATGGGTTCGATGGCCTTTATCGGGGCGCTTCCGGACCTAAGACCAAAGCTAAGAAAAATTAGCTTATATGCTAATTTTGAAAGGAAGGTTTAGCGCATAAAGATATTCCAATGAAAAACTCCGCTTTCAAAACCAAGGATAAACTCGTTAAAACCTATTTCTGGGCAAAATACCAAAAATGGAATGTGGATCATAAAACCGCAGTTCAAACTTGAGTCATCAATCGATTTTAAACCAACAAAGGCACCATAGTTAATTTGCAAAGGAGTTGGGTCACAAACTACAACAAAATTAAGGGTCCAATAATGTAATAATTTACTGTAGGGGCATAATAGTTCATTTCTAAAAATTCTTGGGTCACAACTGTAGTTATTAACAAAGTGGGGCCAAAATTGAAATAACCACAAAAGAAGGGGTACATTTATAATTATTTAAAATTCTCCCTTCACCATTATGTTACAATCGACAAAGGAGAAGCAAGGGGAAAGGGCAAGCGGGCAACGCCCTGGTGGCGGGCGCAGGCGGCGGAGGAGCAAGTGAACGGTGTCGGTGCAGGTGGCGGCTCCACGGAGGCGTCTCCAGCAGCAGGCTGTTACAACACAAAACCAGGGGCGGCGGAGTTATGCAGGAGAAGAGGAAAAGAGAAAGGAGGGAGAGAGAGAGAGGTGGCCACTCACCGTGCCGGCGGCTCAGGCGGCTCGAGGCGGAGGTGAGGCGGCTTCTGCTCTTCCCGGCAGACACCTGGCGGCGTTGCAGATGGAGGCTGCTCAGAACGAGAATAGAAGAGAGGAAGAGAAAAGGGAGAGAAGGGTGCAGTAGATGGGGAATTAACGGAGGGAGAGAGAGGTGAGATTGAGAGAAAAGTGGAGAGGAGGAGAGAGGCGTAGGGTTAGACTCGGCTCAGGGGGCGAGGGGTCGCCTGGCCGGCGCAGGCTATTGTAGATGGACGAACGAGGAGGCGTGTGGCAGGGAACGAGGGGGCGCTCCCTGTCTTCTCCACTGGCAGATAGAGGGGAATTTCCGATTTTTCCGAAAGTAAACCATTTAAAAGAAAATATAAATATAATTTGCTAATAAAAATATCGATAGAAGTACGCTAGAGGGGAAATATCAAAACCAGACGTTACATTAGGTCCCCTAAAAACAAGTTTTGTCCTAAAACTTGCCAAACGTGAAACTCTCAAACGACTTCATCTCAATAACCGCTCAGAACACTATAACGTGGCAACTATCTCCCTCAAATCCAAAGTCTACTCGCCTACATACATCAAGACTCGCAAGATATACACACACGAAACACACATAACATATCACGTTGCAAATCACATAAGCACAAACAAAGAGAGATCTCAGGACTAACATAACGGCCCTATACATGTCGCTAAATCTGCGTAAAACTCGGGATAGTTCCTCCGAATACTATCTTCCGTCTTCCAGGTAGCCTCATCGGCTCCTCGCCTCGACCACTACACTCTCAGCTTCGGTATCTCCTTCGACCGAAGGCGTCTCGTACTACGCTCCAACACCGCTATCGGATGCTCCGCGAAAGTATGGTCCGGCTGGACCACTAGGTCCTCGTGGCTAATGGCGTGTCTCGGGTCATGAATGAAATCTCTCAGTTGAGATACATGAAACACCGGGTGGTTACCTTCCAACCTCGGTTGCAATGCTAATCTTTACGCCACCTCTTCGACTCTCCAAAATCTCGAATGGACCGACATATTGGGGGCTTAACTTCCCCTTATTTCCGAATCGCATGACGCCCTGCGTTGGTAATACCCTCAACCACATATGAGCCACTACCCTGAACCCGAGAGGCCTACGCCTCATATCTGCATATGACCTCTAACGGCTCTGCGCAACCAACATCCTCTCTCGGATCAAAGCAACCCTAGCCATGTCATCCTGTACCTAGTCTGGAGCTACAACGGTAGAACTGCCCGGATCGTCCGAAAACAAGGGAGTGCGGCATCTTTGTCCATACAACGCCTCATACGGTGCCATCCCAATCGATGCGCGCCAACTGTTATTGTAAGAAAACTCCACATATGGAAGGTGGTCTGACCATACCTGCCTCCAGTCTAGCACACATGCCCGCAACATGTCCTCTAAGGTCTGAATAGTCCGCTCGGATTGGCCATCGGTCTGTGCATGATATGCAGTAGTAAAATGAAGACTCGAACCTAGGGTACGTGTACCTGCTGCCAGAACCTCGAGGAAAAACGCCCGTCTCTATCCGTGATGATAGTCCTCGAAACTCCGTGTAACCTCACAATCTGGTGAGTAAACTCCTCGGCTAAACGACTCACCGTCCACGTTTCCGTAATGGGGATGAAACGTGCGGTCTTCGTCAGCCGATCCACTACCACCAAAATCGCATCAAAGCTCCTACTTGGGATCAAACCGGAAACAAAATCCATGGATACATCCTCCCAATTCCACTATGGCATAGGCAGTGGGTGGAGCTCTCCTCCGGGTCTCTAGTGCTCGATCTTGACTTGTTGGCAGGCCGTAGATCGGGCTACATATCCAGCTACATCGGGCTTGAGCCCGGCCAACCAATAAGATCTCCAAATATCCTGGTACATCTTACTCGTACCTGGATGCACTGAGTAAGGTGTGGAATGATCCTCGTGCAAAAACCGCTCTCTCAACTCTCGGTCCGATGATACACATATACGCCCCTAGCGTCTGAATAATCCATCTGCCCTTACGGTAAACTGCGGTGCCTCACCTCGGGACATCCTGTCCCGGATCCTCATCAAAATGGTACAACCCCCTGCTTCTGCCGGATCTCTCCAAACAAGTCAGGTAATACCTTTAATTCGGACAAGTGACAATCCGTATCCGGGAACCGGATATCCATCCCTAACTCCATCAAATCCCTCTGCAATTGAGGCTGAACCGTAAGCCGAGCTATAGCCTCCTCTTGAGGAGTCCTCCTACTCAAAGCATCGGCGACCACGTTCGCCTTCCTTGGATGGTACAAAATCTACAAATCAAAGTCCTTAATCAACTCTAACCATCTTCAGGGCATGAATTATTGCCGCTAGCTCAAGATCATGGGTGGGATAATTCTCCTCGTACGACTTCAGTTGCCGAGAAGCATACGCAATAACCCTACCACTCTACATCGAAACACACCCCAAGGCTAGCTTGGAGGCGTCACTATACACTACAAAATCCTCTATGCCCTCAAACTAGGATAAAACGGGAGCGGAGGTGAACCTCTTCTTCAGCTCCTCAAAGCTGCGCTGACAAGGCTCGTACCAGACGAACTTGGTAGACTACCTCAACAAGGAAGTAAGCGGCCGTGCAATCACGGAGAAGCCCTCAACAAATCGGCGGTAAGCCCATGAAACTGCGTATCTCCATGACCGTCCTAGGAGACGGCCAAGAGGAAATGGTCTCTATCTTTGCCGGTCAACCATGACAGCCTCGACATAAACTATGTGTCCTAGAATGCCACCTCGGACATCCAAAACATACACTTAGAGAGCTTTGCATAAAGCTCTTTATCCAAAAGGACTCGAAGCACCGTCCTCAGGTGTCCCGCATGCTCCTCTCTACTTCGAGAGCATACTAAGATGTCATCTATGAACACTACCACAAATGTAATACCCCGAATCCGTGGGACTCAGAATGCCACATTAGGCTAGGATTTCATAGTAGATCGTGACCCTAGCATGACAACAAGTTCACTGGACCTTACAACATGGCACTGACAAATAGAAAAAAAATACATGAAATTGTATAAAACTGTACAACCAAAAGGTAAACAAGATCATAGTCGAGTATCAAACAGAACACTCACATAGGAGGTATACAAAATATCATCCTCACGCTGGAGGGAACATAAACAACCCCAAAAGCCGTAACCCCCTAATGTACAAGAGTCCTCAGCCTGTCACCCTGCCAGATCACTCAATAGCTCGTCTATCCTACAAGCCATCTACAACACGGTATGAAACCATTAGCTAACCATACATATATAAGCTAATGCATAAGCACAAGCACAATCATGAAAGGTAAACACATCAGCATGCTATCACACATTTACCAATTTTATTATTTGTACATAATAGTCATTCACACAAAATATATATATATATATAGATAGATAAATGAAAACTATGTGACACGAGGACCGATACATCCCCGCCTCTAGGCCTGACGTCCATCTAGAAGTAGTGTCGGTCACACAACTCGTGTACCCTATGGAAGTGGGTTGCGCCCTTCCTGTATACCAGATGGCACGGATACAAAGAACCCTCAACCCCATACAGGATGAAAGGAAGGGTTATCACTGCTACGCATAAGGGGCTATCAATAAAACATAGGTCGGTAATGATAGCATGAATTATTATCTATATTTTGGGACCTGTTTAGACATTTTATCTTCAGTAATCTACATGTTTGTACATATATTATGTGATTATATTGTCGTTTCATCTACCTTTGCGGGAATCGAGGTCTACACCAAGTTTCGTTGTAATCGTAGGTAAAATGGCACGTTTTGCATCAAAAAAGAGCAAAAGGAGCTAAGGAGTCATTGGAGCTACATTCAGGAGTTTAAGGAAGAATCCAGGAATCATGGAATTGGATTATAGATTCACTTTGGACTAGATTTGTGAGATTTTACATTTAGTTGTGATTCACCTCGGTTGACTACAGTGTCACCTCGACCGAGGTGATCCAGAGGAGCTGACTCGATCGAGGCGAACACCTTGGACGCGGCAAGGATATTTTATTCTTGGCTGAGATCTTTTATCTTTGGAAAGAGGATCTTATATTTTTGGGCTGGATTCCTGGAAGGAAGAAGATAAATTAGCCCATATATTTTACCTATTTTTATGGGAAAAGATCTTTCTAAGATATCTTATCTTTGGAGGGTAATTTTCCTATAAAAAGAGTTGGATTTCCCACAAATCCAAAGCATGCTATACCACCGATCGTGCTTAGAGCAGCCGTTTTACCCTACTATAGCTGGAAGATTTGAAGAACCTTTTTGAAGGTTGAAGGAAGATTGAAGGAAGAAAGTTTATAGCTTTTATAGCTTTGTGAAGGGTTTTGTAAGATTCCCTTAGATTCCCTTCTTGTTGATTTGTCTTGTTGGATTTTGATCCAAGGAACGCTTGTTGTTTGATAATTGATTCAGTTATTGAAGCCTTTTTCTTACGGTTTTCTTATTCGATTATTCTCTTTCTTCCCTTATATATGATTATTGCTTTCATGATGATGAGTGGCTAATTTACTTGTGTGATTCTAGGGTGATTGGTGAAGGTTATGGGAAAAACAATGATAGAATAATCTTAATCACAGTAGGACCCTGAAAGTTCGAGTCTTTATCCTTAACCCTAAAGCATCTCGCTCAATCGATGAACATCTCAGCCGGGGTGGAATTCTTCTGACCGAGTTGACTTTTCTAATTTGAAACTGAGAGTTAAGTGTTAGAGTTTGCCAAATCCTATTCTTATTACACCTTTCTGGTTCAATGCAAGCCTAGGATGAAACTTACCCGGTAATTCCTTTGTTTGTTTCCCCAAGATCATAAGTGTAG
The DNA here is from genome assembly GCA_033239125.1 of Fagopyrum homotropicum. Classification (NCBI taxonomy): domain Eukaryota; kingdom Viridiplantae; phylum Streptophyta; class Magnoliopsida; order Caryophyllales; family Polygonaceae; genus Fagopyrum; species Fagopyrum homotropicum. Next base: position 63,315,150 of record BSWB01000003.1, on the reverse strand, counting down.
GTAATAAAGGTTTATCCTTTATTGGGGTTTGAGTGTGCTTTCATTCCATCTTTGTGAGTTACCCTGAGACTTACTCGGAGGATACTGGTTCCCCGAGGACTTACTACGCCATATGTGGCGATGCCATGGGAGCCGACTGCACCACAGGGGATTAGATGGTCATCTCAGTTCTCCGTATTTGATCCACACTACTGAAAGACTGCGTGGATTCCACTAATGGAGGATGCTAGAGAGGTGTTAGCATGAAATATTGTGATATTTTAGGCACATTTTCTAAACGTATTTGATTCATATCGATAGTCTTTGATTGAACTTTGTGCATATGTGAGCTAGTATTACCTATATTGTCGATATGGATGTCTACACTAGTTCTATGTTGATTTTAGGTGATTTGGAGCTATTTCCGAACGGAATCGAGCAAAGGAGAGTTGAGTTGATATGTCCATAGATTGAGGACACTCTTTGGAAGCAAATTGGAGTTTTAGCTTGAGGAATGCACGAGGTTAGGGAAGAATCACGTTCTTGCCCTAAACCACGCTCTAAAATACGACCGTATCACGTTCCACGTTCAATTCCACGACCGTGGATTTGGAGTCAGAAATTGAAGTTCATTCCAGTGGATTACACGGCCGTGGAACATATGGTGCAAACCGTATTTATATCCACGCTCTAAATTACGGTCGTGGAACACTTCCACGACCGTGATCTTGGCGAATCTTTTCGCCATACTTTGAAGCCACGATCTTTTAAAGATTGGGCCGGGCCGACATTTTGCCCTGCACTATAAAAAGACGGACGAAGCAAGAATCCGTCATGATCGCTTAGAGGATTGCTTAGATCATCGCCTATGACCGCTTAGACACGCTTACACCCGTCATCCGCGCTAAGGATTGTTGAGCCCTTGCTTGGGAAGCATTGACATCTCTTTGGAGATCGAAGTTCGTGTTTGGGAATTGCCCTAATCTCGCACTTTTGGTGGAGATTGCTGTTGAGATCTCCGGATTGGCGGAAGATCGAAGTTTTCGGAAGATTTTGCAAGAAGATCTCTCTTCTTGTTTAGGTTTGATTTGGAAAACGGATTGACATCCCGTTTTCCCTTCTTTCCTAAGATTGTGATTGTTTGTTTTACTTTGAATCTTTTGACAATACTTGTTCTCTTTGTGACTTTGAGATTGATTTGAAGATTATTGAAAGTTCTTGAAAGTTTTCATCTTTTTATCTTTTAAATTCTTGAATTGATATCAACATGACTGTTATTGGCTAAAAACCCTTAACAATTCTAAGGTGAAGGGTTGATAGTTGTGGCTTAGATGATGATAGATCGATCGCAAACAGATTAGACCCTGAGAGTTAGAGAGAATCGCCGACAACCCTAAATTACGGCCTGTTCTTGAATCCACGGCCGTGGAACCTCAAGAACTAACCGTGATTTCCTTTAAGTCCACGAACTTGCTTTTACTTTAATCCAAAGTTAAAGATTTGCTTTAACTTAGTTTAGACTTGTCTTTTCTAGGTGGTAGTGAAGCCTCAACAACCTCTACCTCGATTGTGAGTATCACAACCTTAATCGGTTAAGTTAGTCTTGATCCTTGGGTTATAAGTTTGGGTATTTGACACTAATTCTCACCTTTAGAATCTTTCTATATTGAGCCTCAACAACCTGTATAGAGAGTGCCTTGTAGGTGAGTCACATAAGGTTTTTGGAACTTCACCGTACGATTACCTTACATTAGTATACCTTTGCATATCTCAACTCTGTCTTTACATCATTAAGTATATCTTGAATCGATTGCCACAGCTGGATACTTGGATCTTTAGGATTGTTGTTTTCCCAATATTTGCAAAACTCTCACATTTACTTGCTTGATAACCTGCAATCGAGTTCGTTCCCACCCAAATCCCTGTGTTCGATACTCTGGAATTCTTGCTTAGCTACGTCGATCCGTACACTGCGGGTTCGCTGCTTGATTCTAGTTTTATAAATTTAAAGCTTATTTGCACACACCTTTAGGGGCGAACAAGTTTTTGGCGCCGTTGCCGGGGATTTGGTTTCGGCCGAATCCGGTTGCCGGTTGTCAAGGCTTGGGAGCTTGCTCTCGTTATTTGATATCGCTTTGAGTGCATGCGCAAATCTAGGAACACCGAAGATCTCTTACCTCTTGATCAAGAGCTAGAGAAAACCTTGAGGCAAAAGCGCAAGGAAAAGAAGATGGCTGAAGAACACGAACGTAATCTTCAAACGGAGTTGGCGGAGAAGGAAGCTCAACTCCGATGGAATGAGACTCTCCGCCAAGATGAGATGGATCGTCATCAATCTCAAGTTAACAGTCTACAAGACATGATTTTCCAGATGAGGGTAGAGATGAGCGACCTTAAGAATAAGGGAAGCAAGAAATCCTCAAGAAGGAGATCAAGGTCTAGAAGAAAAAGTCACTCATCCGCTGATGATAGTGACTCTTCCATGCCACCGTTAGAGGAGATTGATCCCACGATCAATATGAATCCTTTCCATCCACAAGGAGCTGCTAATCGCCGCATTCCACCTAGGAATGTGAGAGTCGAACGTGTGGATAATGAGCCAAGAACTCTTGGCCAGCGGATGGATCCAACACAACAACCACGCTGCTTGGGTGTGAAATTTGATGCTGAAGATGTGAAAGGGTTTAGCTTTAACCCTCAAGTTATCACTCTTGTTCGCCAAAGCCAATTTGGCGGTACAAGCACTGAATCTCCACACCAACACTTGCAAAACTTTGAGTGTATGATGGAGACGATGAGACCGAAGAACGCTACTACCAACAGCTATAAGCTCAAGCCTTTCTTTTTCTCCTTGAATGGGAAAACGTTATCTTGGTACCAAGCTCTTCCTAATGGGAAACTAGACACGTGGGAAGACCTTGCCGCGGAGTTTCTCACCAAATTCTTTCCGCCTTCCAAAACGGTGGAACTTAGAGGTAAGATTAATGCTTTTTCCATGAGACCTAACGAAAGTTTGTTTCAATCTTGGGAAAGGTTTCAGGATTTGCTCTTGGATTGCCCTCATCATGGCATATCCAAGCTTGCCTTGCTGGAGATTTACTACAAGGGGCTGGATGCGGGAACGCAATTCAACCTCCAATCCCTCTCATGTGGAACATTCATGGACATGAGAGAAGATGACGCTTGGGACTTCATCGAGAAGCAAGCAAGAGTCATAGAGAAGTATTCCCACCGGAAAGTGGAGGGAAATCGTGTGGAGCAAGGAGCGAAGCTCACACATGAAGCTCAAAATCAGATTTTCTCCCTCAACAATGAGATCAAGGAGTTGAAGGAGGCTATCAAGACCAACTTCCAAAAGCAACAAGAGAAGGATGTTGGCTATTTGGGCAACAACAATGGCGGTGATAACACCAACCGCAACAACAATAACCGGAACAACAACCGGAATAACAATTGGAATGGAAACAACAACAACCGGAACAACAATAGGGGTTCAAACAACAACAGTTGGCGCTCCAATCAACAAAATTCCGGTAACTCTTATCCTTCCAATTCTAATTCACTAACTCCACCTTCCTCTTCCTCTACTCCTTTGAAAAGCCAGGGGCAATCATCTAATGGAGGAAACAATACGGGAAAGGAGAAGCCCGACCCCATGTTGGAAACGATCTTGGGAAAGCTTCAAGGGTTGGAGAACCGCCTCATCAAGGTTGATGATCAAGTTTCTAAGGTTGACAAAGCTCAAAAAGTTTTGGAAAACCAATTGTTCAACCACGCGGAGGAAGTTCCTAGAAATCAAGGGAAACTTCCAGGAAAGACGGAGGACAACCCTAAGGGAAGGGTGATGGCGATTACAACTAGGAGCGGAGTGACCACCACCGATCCGCAGCCTACGTTCGTTGAAGTCCCCGTAGAGAAGGACAAAGAAAAGGGGAAGGAGAAGGAAGATGTCTATGTTCCTCCTCCAGCTTACAAACCTCCCCTACCATTTCCTCAATCTAGAGCGTGAGCGCGCCTAGACAAACAATTCGGTAAGTTCATAGAACTCATGAGTAAGCTGCATATTAATATACCTTTCATTGATGCTATTGTAGGTATGCCGGCTTATGGCAAGTTCTTGAAAGAGCTTCTCTCTAACAAGAGGAAGCTAGAAGATTTTGGTGAGGTCAAGATGAGTTCAGATTCTTCGGATCTCATCAAGACCATGAAGGAGAAAATGCCCCCAAAGTTGAAGGATCCGGGGTCATTTTGCATTCCCATTGGAGTGGGAGATGTCACATATGACGCTTTATGTGACTTAGATGCAAGTGTGAGCATCATACCACTTGCATTATGTAGGAAGATCGGTTTAGGCGATCCTAAACTGGTAAAGATGACGTTATACATGGCGGATCGATCCATCACTCGCCCCGTCGGTATTGTAGAAGACGTCCCGGTCAAGCTAGGTAAATTCTTTGTCCCCATTGATTTTGTCGTGCTTGACATTCCTGCAGATAGTCCGGTCCCGATCATACTCGGAAGACCGTTTCTTGCAACTTCCGGCTGCATGGTCGATTGCAAGAATGGAAGACTCGCTTTTGATATTGGAGAAGAGAAAGTAGAGTTCGTTCTTTCCACTCTAGTGAAGGAGCCAATCTTTGACGAGGATATTTACGATATCCAAGACGAAGAAGGTTTGTCTAGGGAGGAGGTAAGCGCGATTCTCTTTAACGATCCTTTACAAAAGGTTATCACTATGAGTCTAACCAATGTAGGGGAAGAAGAAGAGTGCAAAGAGGAAATTGAAGCCTTAGAAGCACAAGAAGAGATGTATGAACTGGAGTTTGAGAAACTCCACGATGAGGCTGAGAATGTAAGAATCCACGGTCATACCCTGTATTCCACGACCGTGGATTTCACAACCAAAATCGACCTCCATTCCAGGGGATTACACGGCCGTGGAACACATGGAGAGGCCGTAATTCTGACCGTGGAAGAGGGTGATCGGCATACTTCTTCAACTTCTTTTGATTCTTCTCCAAACCACTCAACACCCTTAGAAACCTCTAAGGAAACGTCGGATGCTCCTCAAGGATCATTGGAAGCTCCGAAAGTGATGGAACTCAAACCACTTCCTACTCATCTATAGTACGCTTTCCTTGGATCTAATTCTACCTTCCCGGTTATTGTTAGCTCCGAATTAAGCATAGATGAACATGAACAGCTCATGATTGTCCTTAGGAAACATAGAAAAGCCATAGGCTACACTATTGAGGACTTAGTAGGAATTAAACCCTCCCTATGTATGCATAAGATACTAATGGAGGAAGACTTTAGAACTTCAAGACAACCTCAAAGGCGGTTGAATCCGACCATGAAAGAGGTTGTCAAGAAGGAGATTCTTAAACTTCTTGATGCAGGTATCATATATCCTATCTCCGATAGCAAGTGGGTGAGTCCAGTTCAAGTAGTTCCGAAGAAGGGAGGAATGACGGTCATCACTAACAAGAACAACGAACTCATTCCTACCCGAACCGTGACTGGATGGCGAATGTGCATAGACTACCGCAAGCTCAACAACGCAACGCGGAAGGATCACTTTCCATTGTCATTCATCGATCAAATGCTCGAAAGGTTAGCACAACATTCACATTTTTGCTACCTTGACGGTTATAGTGGTTTCTTTCAGATTCCGATACATCCGGATGATCAAGAGAAGACCACATTCACGTGCCCTTGGGGTACGTTCGCCTATAGGAGAATGCCGTTCGGGCTTTGCAACGCCCCAGCCACCTTTCAACGGTGCATGATGGCCATCTTCTCCGAATACGTAGAGGAAATCATGGAAGTCTTCATGGACGACTTCTCCGTATACGGTTCCTCTTTTAACGATTGCCTTTCTAACCTTTCTCTTGTTTTACAACGTTGTGAAGACACTAACCTAGTTCTTAACTGGGAGTAGTGTCAATTCATGGTTAAAGAAGGAATCGTATTAGGTCACTTAGTCTCTAGTAGAGGGATAGAGGTAGACAAGGCTAAGATAGAGACCATAGAGAAACTTCCTTCCCCAATTTCGGTGAAAGGGATAAGAAGTTTCCTAGGACATGCTGGATTTTATAGACGTTTCATTAAGGACTTTTCTAAGATATTAAAACCTCTCACTAATCTATTGATGAAGGATGCGGTTTTTGAGTTTTCGCAGGAATGTCTGGATGCGTTTAATACCATCCGGCAAGCTCTAATTTCAGCACCTATTATCCAACCTCCGGATTGGACTCTCCCCTTCGAGATTATATGCGATGCTAGTGACGTAGCTATTGGAGCTGTTCTTGGACAACGAAAGGAAGGGCGAACCCATGCCATATACTACGCTAGCAAGACGCTAGACGAAGCACAGCTCAACTACGCCACTACCGAGAAAGAATTTTTAGCCATTGTCTATGCTATTGACAAGTTTCGCTCTTATCTTGTAGGTGCAAAGGTGATTGTCTACACGGATCATGCTGCGATCCGGTACCTCCTTGCGAAGAAAGACGCGAAGCCAAGGCTAATTAGATGGATTCTTCTCCTACAAGAATTCGATCTTGAGATCCGCGACAAGAAAGGTTCAAAAAATTCTGTTGCGGATCATTTGAGTCGTCTAACACATCTAGAGGACGACCACCTACCCATTGATGACTCCTTTCCGGACGAACACCTACACATCATAGAGAAGTGCATCAACGTGATCTCCAAAGGTAACGAACCATGGTTTGCTGATTTTGTTAACTATTTGGTTTGCCAGGAGACACCGCCCGGACTATCCTACGCACAAAGGAAGAAGTTCTTTAAGGACGTCCGGGAATACTATTGGAACGAGCCTCTCCTCTTCAAGAGAGGTCCGGATGGCATCATTCGGCGATGTGTGCCGGAAGATGAGATGCAAAGTGTCATCCGCCATTGTCATTCACTACCCTGTGGAGGACACGCTAGTTCGAACAAGACTAGCGCAAAGGTATTGCAATCTGGATTCTATTGGCCTACTTTATTTAGAGATGTGCAATCCTTTGTTTCTTGCTGCGATGCTTGTCAAAGAACAGGCAATATTTCTAGAAGGAACGAGATGCCCCTCAACAACATCCAAGAGGTGGAGATTTTCGACATTTGGGGAGTCGATTTCATGGGACCATTCCCATCCTCTTGTGGAAACCAATACATACTATTGGCGGTAGACTACGTTTCTAGATGGGTGGAAGCAATTGCCTCTCCCACAAATGATGCCATGGTGGTGGTTAAGTTCTTCAATAAGACCATCTTTCCGCGATTTGGAACACCAAGGACGATCATTAGTGATGGAGGTTCTCACTTCATAGCCCGTCGCTTTGAAGCTCTTCTAGCTAAGTATGGGGTTACTCACAAGATCGCTACCCCTTACCATCAACAAACAAGTGGACAAGTTGAGATCTCAAATAGGGAGATCAAAGGAATTCTAGAGAAGACGGTTTCAAGGACTAGGAATGATTGGTCCTTGAAACTAGATGATGCATTATGGGCGTACCGGACTGCGTACAAGACTCCCATAGGAACCACACCATACAACCTTGTGTATGGGAAGTCTTGTCATCTACCGGTGGAGCTGGAGCATAAAGCGTTTTGGGCTATCAAGTGGCTGAATTTCGGCATGAAGGAAGCGGGAGAGAAGCGTCTCCTAGACATCAACAAGCTGGATGAACTTCGCTTGAACGCCTATGAAAACGCTAAGATCTACAAGGAAAGGGCAAAGCGTTGGCATGATAAGCATATCATTCCAAAGGACTTCAAAGAAGGAGATCAAGTTCTCCTCTTCAATTCAAGACTTCGCCTCTTTCCAGGTAAGCTTAAATCCCGTTGGACCGGACCTTTTCTAATTAAGCGTATTTTCCCCCATGGTGCAGTTGAAGTATGGGGTGAAGCTAGCGGAAGTTTTAAGGTGAACGGCCAACGACTCAAGAAGTATACGCCGGAACTCCAAGCTGAGGAGTTTGCGCCTACCGCACTCGAATAAGTGCGAGACTGGTCTAGCTACGGACCTTAAACAAAGCGCTTCTTGGGAGGCAACCCAAGGTATTGCATTTTCGTTTTTGTTTTCGATTCATAGTTTAGCTTAGAATAGACGTTTTCGCTTTATTTTGCCTCGATTTTTCCGGTATGTTCGTGTTTTTGGTTGTAGGATCAATGGAAAAGGAAAAGGGGAGAATAATGACGAAGAAGAGTGACAAAATTTGGACTTTGAAGCTTTACAGAAGGTTCCACGGTCTAAATCACGGTCGCCATAGCTACAGTGGCCGTAATTCTCAAAAGCCTTTGAAAAATCACCAAAACCACGGTTCCGTACACTTCCACGGCCGTGGAACACCCCGAAAGACCGTGATTTTCAAAATTTTGCCTGCGACTATATAAGCCACATCCTTCACAAATTTGCCCCAAAAATTCCCTTTCCACGACCTAAACGCCGAAACCCCACGACCTCCTCCAATTCTTCGTTTTCTAATCGTTTTCAACGATTCTTCATCCTAAACTGCAGCAAATCCAACCACGAACAAGATCCAAGCGACAAACCGAGCGGAAATCCAGCAACAAACGTGCATTTCGGGTTTTTCAATCCGAAAAAGAGGTTTATTCTTTCTTCTTGATTTTCGCGGATTTGGTTCGTTTTTGCTATAGATTTTTAGGAAGAACTGACAAAGACTTGAAGGAATTAGATTAGGACTGCTTGTTGTGGTGATTGTTGGTGAATTTGCTGAGATTCGTGAAATTCTGAGACGAATCACGGTCTCTGGGTGAACCACGGCCGTAATTTCCCAAGAACAGACCGTAATTTTTGGTGAAAAATGGATTTCGTAAGGAGAGTGTCAGGAAGGATAAAGGAGAAGAAGGGAGAGCAGAATAAGAAAAGAAAGGGCAATCCCTCCACCTCTAGGGCACCACCACCCTCATCTCCTTCACCCCCATCTTCACCTTTACCTCCATCCTCACCTCCTCACCCTAGCATCCCGACCATACATGAGAACCACCTTGCTGCATTTGAGAGGATCACGGAGAGGACAGTGATTGGTCCTAGGTATTTGTTGTTGGAGGATCTACATCCTCTCAACATAGTTGATGATCTTACATGGCTCTTGGATAGAGCCGGATTGCTTGTCTTCACGAACATTCGTGAAGACGCCTATGAGGAGATCACCCGGGAGGTTGTGACGTCTTTCGAGCACAACCACGTCGATAGGACCGTCTCTTTCCGCCTCATGGAAAAAGACTATCATTTGAGCATTGTCGAGTTTGGGACCATTTTCGGGTTCCATGAGACCCATAACGGTCGATTTCCGAGCGGAGTTTACCCCAAGAACTTTTGGGAGGAAGTTGCGATGATATACGCCGACGAGGACCGTTGGCAACCCGCCGATACCAAGGCTAGATTGATGTACCATCTAGCCTTGAAGATAGCTCACCGCGTTCTTTCGGAGTGTCTCTTTCCTAGGACGGAGACGCCCCAAAAGATCAAGACGGATGAGCTATTCTTGCTCTATTGCATGCTCTATGGACGCCGTGCAGATTGTGCTACTCTTTTGGCGGCTACGATGAGCAAACTCAAGAACAAGAAGAAGGGGAACATTGGATATGGTGGGATAGTTACCCACATTGCTAGGACATTTGGTGTAGATTTTTCTGCTTGCACCCGCATACCGGCCGTCCCCTTAGGGCTACATGCTTTCATGGTTAGGAGTCTCATTTTCCCCACACATAGAGGTCCGCCTTATGCGGGCATGCCTTGGGAGAGTAGGACGGGTAGGGGTATAGAGTGGCTACCGGAGTACTCCATTATGGCAGGACGCCATAATTGGAAGGAGACGTTCGCTGCGATGCATGCGAACAGGATAGTAGCTCCCCCTTACGTCCCACCGCCGGTTGTAGAGGAGGACATGGGAGATCAGTTCGGGAGTGGAGGAGGAGCAGAGCACGAGTTTGGCACGTTTCCGGACCAGCCGGAGGCGGCCCCAGATGTACCTAGACGCTCTCCACGTCCAGCTAGAGCCTCAGGCTCGTCATCTCGCCGCGCTAGCGTGAGTGAGAGGCCCACGTGGATGACCACACCTCCCACATGGTATTCCACCCCACCTCCTTGGTCCACGGAGCAGCCAGCAGCACCACCACCACCACCAGCACCAGCACCGTCCGACGCCCCCGCATGGTACACTCACGCCCCGGGATGGTACGAGCAGATGCCGAATTGGGCTACCAGACTTTCAGAGAGAGTAGGAGCGCTAGAGATCCGGGCGGATGCTAGAGATGGACGCTTAGACGACCTTGACCACATGATGAGGGACTTCTACCGCCAGCAGTTTGGGCGGTTTTATGATCCGAGTTTCTCTCCATTCCCACCTCCGCCGGCGCCACAATGATTGATGCATGATCGTTCGTTTTAGACATTCCCGCCACCACTTTGTGAGTTTCTTTTTCTTTTCTTTCTTTTCTTTTTTTTCTTTTGAACATTAGGGACAATGTTCATCCTAAGTATGGGGTGGGATGTACTAAAAAGTTTGTAATAACTCTACTTACTATGTTCGCTTTCATTTGAGACTATCGTTGCATGTTCATTATGTGTTGCACGTTTCCTTATTGCATTGCATGAAAAATGACTTGAAAAACCCATAAAAATTGAAAAATTTTGAAAACTTTGAGCTTCTAATGAATTGAGATGATTTTCATGATAATCACTACTTGTGAATTGAGTTTGATAACAATTGCATGCTTAAAAGGATTGTGAATTGAAAAGAATTTGAATGAATGAATTTTACCTCTTTTACAATTTTTATAATGTGAAAATGTTACCTAAATCATGCTAGGAAATTGAAGTTGAAATCACGTTATAAGTTCCTATACTTCTTGTTGAAATGATTAAGGCAATTCGATACTTTCTTTCTTCTTTCTTTGACCATCTAGCTCCTCATTGAAATATTAGCCTCCTTTACCATCCGGGAATTTGGAGAAGTGAATGATAAAAAGGCATGTTTGATGTGGGAGGGCCATGAGAGCAATTATTTGCAATCAATTGAATAGAAAGAAATTATAGGTTTGGGGAAGTCAATCATGACGATGAGTAACTCGGCACAATTCACATAGCCGGGTGTTTGTGTCTTGCCAAAGTCGGATTGAGCGATATTCCTAGCGGATTATGGTATGTGCGCTAAGGGTTTGAGGCATCTCTTGAAAAATTGAGAAACGCCGATCTCCTAGGCTTCGGTTTTTGTGCACCTCTGTCCATAACTCCAAAAGTAAAGTCGAAAAATGAAAAGAAGAGAGCGAAGCTCTAAGTTGAAGTGTTGCGGGAACCGCATAAGAAGAAGAAGGTAGTTGTCCACTTTCCCGGATATATGCACCACTTTCCCTTAAAGTTTTCCCTTCCCTTCCATATTCTAGACCTTTTTCTTTGAAAGTCCTTAAGATAAAAAGAATGTTATATGACTTTGTGATCTAAATTGAAGTTTCTTGTGATTGATTTTGATAATGTTTGAAGGTTATAATGCTTGTTTAGAAGTTAAGTTGGTTCATGAATTTTCTTTGCTTTTTACTCTTTGATTGAGTGTGTGAAAGTTTGAAGAACGATTGAAGCAAGGTTTGAGAATGATCTATTCTTTAGAAGTCACATTCATCCAAAAGAAGGTACACATATTTCATCCTAACTCTTGTTTAAAGCTTTTTGAAAGACCTTGCTTAGGGACAAGCAAGTGTTAAGTATGGGGTTATTTGTTAGCATGAAATATTGTGATATTTTAGGCACATTTTCTAAACGTATTTGATTCATATCGATAGTCTTTGATTGAACTTTGTGCATATGTGAGCTAGTATTACCTATATTGTCGATATGGATGTCTACACTAGTTCTATGTTGATTTTAGGTGATTTGGAGCTATTTCCGAACGGAATCGAGCAAAGGAGAGTTGAGTTGATATGTCCATAGATTGAGGACACTCTTTGGAAGCAAATTGGAGTTTTAGCTTGAGGAATGCACGAGGTTAGGGAAGAATCACGTTCTTGCCCTAAACCACGCTCTAAAATACGACCGTATCACGTTCCACGTTCAATTCCACGACCGTGGATTTGGACTCAGAAATTGAAGTTCATTCCAGTGGATTACACGGCCGTGGAACATATGGTGCAAACCGTATTTATATCCACGCTCGAAATTACGGTCGTGGAACACTTCCACGACCGTGATCTTGGCGAATCTTTTCGCCATACTTTGAAGCCACGATCTTTTAAAGATTGGGCCGGGCCGACATTTTGCCCTGCACTATAAAAAGATGGACGAAGCAAGAATCCGTCATGATCGCTTAGAGGATTGCTTAGATCATTGCCTATGACCGCTTAGACACGCTTACACCCGTCATCCGCGCTAAGGATTGTTGAGCCCTTGCTTGGGAAGCATTGACATCTCTTTGGAGATCGAAGTTCGTGTTTGGGAATTGCCCTAATCTCGCACTTTTGGTGGAGATTGCTGTTGAGATCTCCGGATTGGCGGAAGATCGAAGTTTTCAGAAGATTTTGCAAGAAGATCTCTCTTCTTGTTTAGGTTTGATTTGGAAAACGGATTGACATCCCGTTTTCCCTTCTTTCCTAAGGTTGTGATTGTTTGTTTTACTTTGAATCTTTTGACAATACTTGTTCTCTTTGTGACTTTGAGATTGATTTGAAGATTATTGAAAGTTCTTGAAAGTTTTCATCTTTTTATCTTTTAAATTCTTGAATTGATATCAACATGACTGTTATTGGCTAAAAACCCTTAACAATTCTAAGGTGAAGGGTTGATAGTTGTGGCTTAGATGATGATAGATCGATCGCAAACAGATTAGACCCTGAGAGTTAGAGAGAATCGCCGACAACCCTAAATTACGGCCTGTTCTTGAGTCCACGGCCGTGGAACCTCAAGAACTAACCGTGATTTCCTTTAAGTCCACGAACTTGCTTTTACTTTAATCCAAAGTTAAAGATTTGCTTTAACTTAGTTTAGACTTGTCTTTTCTAGGTGGTAGTGAAGCCTCAACAACCTCTACCTCGATTGTGAGTATCACAACCTCAATCGGTTAAGTTAGTCTTGATCCTTGGGTTATAAGTTTGGGTATTTGACACTAATTCTCACCTTTAGAATCTTTCTATATTGAGCCTCAACAACCTGTATAGAGAGTGCCTTGTAGGTGAGTTACATAAGGTTTTTGGAACTTCACCGTACGATTACCTTACATTAGTATACCTTTGCATATCTCAACTCTGTCTTTACATCATTAAGTATATCTTGAATCGATTGCCACAGCTGGATACTTGGATCTTTAGGATTGTTGTTTTCCCAATATTTGCAAAACTCTCACATTTACTTGCTTGATAACCTGCAATCGAGTTCGTTCCCACCCAAATCCCTGTGTTCGATACTCTGGAATTCTTGCTTAGCTACGTCGATCCGTACACTGCGGGTTCGCTGCTTGATTCTAGTTTTATAAATTTAAAGCTTATTTGCACACACCTTTAGGGGCGAACAAGTTTTTGGCGCCGTTGCCGGGGATTTGGTTTCGGCCGAATCCGGTTGCCGGTTGTCAAGGCTTGGGAGCTTGCTCTCGTTATTTGATATCGCTTTGAGTGCATGCGCAGATCTAGGAACACCGAAGATCTCTTACCTCTTGATCAAGAGCTAGAGAAAACCTTGAGGCAAAAGCGCAAGGAAAAGAAGATGGCTGAAGAACACGAACGTAATCTTCAAACGGAGTTGGCGGAGAAGGAAGCTCAACTCCGATGGAATGAGACTCTCCGCCAAGATGAGATGGATCGTCATCAATCTCAAGTTAACAGTCTACAAGACATGATTTTCCAGATGAGGGTAGAGATGAGCGACCTTAAGAATAAGGGAAGCAAGAAATCCTCAAGAAGGAGATCAAGGTCTAGAAGAAAAAGTCACTCATCCGCTGATGATAGTGACTCTTCCATGCCACCGTTAGAGGAGATTGATCCCACGATCAATATGAATCCTTTCCATCCACAAGGAGCTGCTAATCGCCGCATTCCACCTAGGAATGTGAGAGTCGAACGTGTGGATAATGAGCCAAGAACTCTTGGCCAGCGGATGGATCCAACACAACAACCACGCCGCTTGGGTGTGAAATTTGATGCTGAAGATGTGCAAGGGTTTAGCTTTAACCCTCAAGTTATCACTCTTGTTCGCCAAAGCCAATTTGGCGGTACAAGCACTGAATCTCCACACCAACACTTGCAAAACTTTGAGTGTATGATGGAGACGATGAGACCGAAGAACGCTACTACCAACAGCTATAAGCTCAAGCCTTTCTTTTTCTCCTTGAAAGGGAAAGCGTTATCTTGGTACCAAGCTCTTCCTAATGGGAAACTAGACACGTGGGAAGACCTTTCCGCGGAGTTTCTCACCAAATTCTTTCCGCCTTCCAAAACGGCGGAACTTAGAGGTAAGATTAATGCTTTTTCCATGAGACCTAACGAAAGTTTGTTTCAATCTTGGGAAAGGTTTCAGGATTTGCTCTTGGATTGCCCTCATCATGGCATATCCAAGCTTGCCTTGCTGGAGATTTACTACAAGGGGCTGGATGCGGGAACGCAATTCAACCTCCAATCCCTCTCATGTGGAACGTTCATGGACATGAGAGAAGATGACGCTTGGGACTTCATCGAGAAGCAAGCAAGAGTCATAGAGAAGTATTCCCACCGGAAAGTGGAGGGAAATCGTGTGGAGCAAGGAGCGAAGCTCACACATGAAGCTCAAAATCAGATTTTCTCCCTCAACAATGAGATCAAGGAGTTGAAGGAGGCTATCAAGACCAACTTCCAAAAGCAACAAGAGAAGGATGTTGGCTATTTGGGCAACAACAATGGCGGTGATAACACCAACCGCAACAACAATAACCGGAACAACAACCGGAATAACAATTGGAATGGAAACAACAACAACCGGAACAACAATAGGGGTTCAAACAACAACAGTTGGCGCTCCAATCAACAAAATTCCGGTAACTCTTATCCTTCCAATTCTAATTCACTAACTCCACCTTCCTCTTCCTCTACTCCTTTGAAAAGCCAGGGGCAATCATCTAATGGAGGAAACAATACGGGAAAGGAGAAGCCCGACCCCATGTTGGAAACGATCTTGGGAAAGCTTCAAGGGTTGGAGAACCGCCTCATCAAGGTTGATGATCAAGTTTCTAAGGTTGACAAAGCTCAAAAAGTTTTGGAAAACCAATTGTTCAACCACGCGGAGGAAGTTCCTAGAAATCAAGGGAAACTTCCAGGAAAGACGGAGGACAACCCTAAGGGAAGGGTGATGGCGATTACAACTAGGAGGGAAGTGACCACCACCGATCCGCAACCTACGTTCGTTGAAGTCCCCGTAGAGAAGGACAAAGAAAAGGGGAAGGAGAAGGAAGATGTCTATGTTCCTCCTCCAGCTGACAAACCTCCCCTACCATTTCCTCAATCTAGAGCGCGAGCGCGCCTAGACAAACAATTCGGTAGTTCATAGAACTCATGAGTAAGCTGCATATTAATATACCTTTCATTGATGCTATTGTAGGTATGCCGGCTTATGGCAAGTTCTTGGAAGAGCTTCTCTCTAACAAGAGGAAGCTAGAAGATTTTGGTGAGGTCAAGATGAGTTCGGATTCTTCGGATCTCATCAAGACCATGAAGGAGAAAACGCCCCCAAAGTTGAAGGATCCGGGGTCATTTTACATTCCCATTGGAGTGGGAGATGTCACATATGACGCTTTATGTGACTTAGGAGCAAGTGTGAGCATCATACCATTTGGGAGGGTAATTTTCCTATAAAAAGAGTTGGATTTCCCACAAATCCAAAGCATGCTATACCACCGATCGTGCTTAGAGCAACCGTTTTACCCTACTATAGCTGGAAGATATGAAGAACCTTTTTGAAGGTTGAAGGAAGATTGAAGGAAGAAAGTTTATAGCTTTTATAGCTTTGTGAAGGGTTTTGTAAGATTCCCTTAGATTCCCTTCTTGTTGATTTGTCTTGTTGGATTTTGATCCAAGGAACGCTTGTTGTTTGATAATTGATTCAGTTATTGAAGCCTTTTTCTTACGGTTTTCTTATTCGATTATTCTCTTTCTTCCCTTATATATGATTATTGCTTTCATGATGATGAGTGGCTAATTTACTTGTGTGATTCTAGGGTGATTGGCTGAAGGTTATGGCAAAAACAATGATAGAATAATCTTAATCACAGTAGGACCCTGAAAGTTCGAGTCTTTATCCTTAACCCTAAAGCATCTCGCTCAATCGATGAACATCTCAGCCGGGGTGGAATTCTTCTGACCGAGGTGACTTTTCTGATCTGAAACTGAGAGTTAAGTGTTAGAGTTTGCCAAATCCTATTCTTATTACACCTTTCTGGTTCAATGCAAGCCTAGGATGAAACTTACCCGGTAATTCCTTTGTTTGTTTCCCCAAGATCATAAGTGTAGGTAATAAAGGTTTATCCTTTATTGGGGTTTGAGTGTGCTTTCATTCCATCTTTGTGAGTTAGCCTAAGACTTACTCGGAGGATACTGGTTCCCCGAGGACTTACTACGCCATATGTGGCGATGCCATGGGAGCCGACTGCACCACAGGGGATTAGATGGTCATCTCAGTTCTCCGTATTTGATCCACACTACTGGAAGACTGCGTGGATTCCACTGATGGAGGATGCTAGAGAGGCAGCAGCTGCAGCAGCTCAGGGACCAGCGGAGGAGGACGAGGTTGAGGATGGTGGTGTTCCTATGGGCACGGGCACGGATACTGCTGGGACTAGTGCGCCGGTCATCGATTTGGATGATGACGAGACTAAGGAGGAGCCGGTAGCAGCACCAGCACGTACCGCTAGGCGTAGGGTACGTAGGCAGAGGGATCCACTTGCTCACCATCGGATCGATGATATGACGGATCAGATGATAGATTTCTATGCTGCCATGTCCCTAGAGATCCGAGAGATGTAGGAGAGACTACACTACCAGCACGTGATGGCTGAGATTCAGTTTCAGCATGTCATGGGCTATCCTTTTGACCCATCTCAGCAGCCGTATGTGCCACCACCACCACCACCGGATCGTGATTATTGAGAGTTTGCAGGATTTTCTTTCTTTATTTATTATGCAGCTCAGCTATGTCCGGTGAGTACTTTATTTTCTAGACTTATTTTGACCCATTGGGACAATGTGTCCCAAGTATGGGGTATTTTATGTATTACTTGACTATGGATGATTGTATGCTACTTTGATGGATATTTATGTTTTATTCTGCTTTATCTGAGATTACATGCATACATACAGGTTATTCGATTGAGAAAAACGTCAGAAACTGAAAATAAAGAAATTTTTTTTTTTTACGACCTCGATCGAAGTGATTCTGGGTAAACGAGGTGCTTCACCTCGGTTGACTTAGAACATCTCGACCGAGGTGGTTTTCCAAACTGAGAATTTTCGAAACGTTTTGTGCTCCTTTTCTGGATGTGACCTTAGTGAAGACTTTGTTTGCTGACTGGTTTTGAAATCTTTATATATTTGAAAGGTTTTATGATATGTTTAAGTTGCTAAATGCTTTGTTTGAAATTTTTGGCATGTTTAATACTTTATTTTTATCAAAATTATATTGAATTTGAAGGTTGACATCACATTATGAGTTCTCTCACTTTCTTCCTGGAAAGACCAAGGCAATTCATTCTTTTCTCTTCTTCTTCTTAATCATGCTTAGCCCCTCATATACATAATTGTCTTCCTTTACCTATCCGGAAATTTGTAAGCAAGAAAGTGAAAAGCAGGTGAAAGAACAGTTGAGAAGTTGGCTGGAAGTGAAAGTGTTAGAAAGTAATAAATAGGTTTGGGGAATTCAATCATGATGATGAGTAACTCGGCACCATTCATATAGCCGGGTGGTTGTTTCTTGCCAAAATCGGATTGAGCGATATTCCTAACGGGTCATGGTATGTGTATCAAGGGTTTGATGCATCTCAAGAAATTGATGATTGCTGATTTCCTAGGCTTCGGTTATTGTGGACCTTTGTCCATGCATCCCAAAAAGTAAAGTAAAAAAGGAAAAGTGTGAAATAAGCAAAGCTTATTGGTGGATGATGTTGAAAGTCAAGTGAAAGTAAAGTGATATCCTTTTCCCGGATTCTAGCACCGCATTACCTTCTATACATCCTTACCCTACACGTTTCTTGACCTTTCTTTTGGGAAGCCCTTGAGACCTCGAGCTTGTTGATTGACTTAGTGGTTTAAACTAGATTATACATGATTAATTTCGATAATTTTGATTTATTATGAATTCTATGATTTTATGCAAAGATGAACAACTTTCGTATATTTATAAAATGTTTTAAGCATATTTTGATTTTTAAATTCCATGAAGTATCCTCTTAGAGTGATCTATGATTGTAGCACACCATTAAAATGTTTTGAAAGACTTTTTCAATGATCTTCATGACTTATAATCCATTCTATCTTGTATTTTATAATCGGAACTTGCTTGGGGACAAGCAAGGGCTAAGTATGGGGTATTTTGATAGCATGAATTATTGTCTATATTTTGGGACATGTTTAGACGTTTTATCTTCAATAATCTACATGTTTGTATATATATTATGTGATTATATTGTCGTTTCATCTACCTTTGCGGGAATCGAGGTCTACACAAAGTTTCGTTGTAATCGTAGGTAAAATGGCACGTTTTGCATCAAAAAGGAGCAAAAGGAGCTAGGGAGTCATTGGAGCTACATTCAGGAGTTTAAGGAAGAATCCAGGAATCATGGAATTGGATTATAGATTCACTTTGGACTAGATTTGTGAGATTTAACATTCAGTTGTGATTCACCTCGGTTGACTACAGTGTCACCTCGACCGAGGTGATCCAGAGGAGCTGACTCGACCGAGGCGAACACCTTGGACGCGGCAAGAATATTTTATTCTTGGCTGAGATCTTTTATCTTTGAAAAGAGGATCTTATATTTTTGGGCTGGATTCCTGAAAGGAAGAAGATAAATTAGCCCATATATTTTACCTATTTTTATGGGAAAAGATCTTTCTAAGATATCTTATCTTGGGAGGGTAATTTTCCTATAAAAAGAGTTGGATTTCCCACAAATCCAAAGCATGCTATACCAACGATCGTGCTTAGAGCAGCCGTTTTACCCTACTATAGCTGGAAGATATGAAGAACCTTTTTGAAGGTTGAAGGAAGATTGAAGGAAGAAAGTTTATAGCTTTTATAGCTTTGTGAACGGTTTTGTAAGATTCCTTTAGATTCCCTTCTTGTTGATTTGTCTTGTTGGATTTTGATCCAAGGAACGCTTGTTGTTTGATAATTGATTCAGTTATTGAAGCCTTTTTCTTACGGTTTTCTTATTCGATTATTCTCTTTCTTCCCTTATATATGATTATTGCTTTCATGATGATGAGTGGCTAATTTACTTGTGTGATTCTAGGGTGATTGGCTGAAGGTTATGGGAAAAACAATGATAGAATAATCTTAATCACAGTAGGACCCTGAAAGTTCGAGTCTTTATCCTTAACCCTAAAGCATCTCGCTCAATCGATGAACATCTCAGCCGGGGTGGAATTCTTCTGACCGAGGTGACTTTTCTGATCTGAAACTGAGAGTTAAGTGTTAGAGTTTGCCAAATCCTATTCTTATTACACCTTTCTGGTTCAATGCAAGCCTAGGATGAAACTTACCCGGTAATTCCTTTGTTTGTTTCCCCAAGATCATAAGTGTAGGTAAGAAAGGTTTATCCTTTATTGGGGTTTGAGTGTGCTTTCATTCCATCTTTGTGAGTTAGCCTGAGACTTAATCGGAGGATACTGGTTCCCCGAGGACTTACTACGCCATATGTGGTGATGCCATGGGAGCCGACTGCACCACAGGGGATTAGATGGTCATCTCAGTTCTCCGTATTTGATCCACACTACTGGAAGACTGCGTGGATTCCACTGATGGAGGATGCTAGAGAGGCAGCAGCTGCAGCAGCTCAGGGACCAGCGGAGGAGGACGAGGCTGAGGATGGTGGTGTTCCTATGGGCATGGGCACGGATACTGCTGGGACTAGTGCGCCGGTCATCGATTTGGATGATGACGAGACTAAGGAGGAGCCGGTAGCAGCACCAGCACTTACCGCTAGGCGTAGGGTACGTAGGCAGAGGGATCCACTTGCACACCGTCGGATCGATGATATGACGGATCAGATGATAGATTCCTATGCTGCCATGTCCCTAGAGATCCGAGAGATGCAAGAGAGACTACACTACCAGCACGTGATGGCTGAGATTCAGTTTCAGCATGTCATGGGCTATCCTTTTGACCCATCTCAGCAGCCGTATGTGCCACCACCACCACCACCGGATCGTGATTATTGAGAGTTTGCAGGATTTTCTTTCTTTATTTATTATGCAGCTCAGCTATGTCCGGTGAGTACTTTATTTTCTAGACTTATTTTGACCCATTGGGACAATGTGTCCCAAGTATGGGGTATTTTATGTATTACTTGACTATGGATGATTGTATGCTACTTTGATGGATATTTATGTTTTATTCTGCTTTATCTGAGATTACATGCATACATACAGGTTATTCGATTGAGAAAAACGTCAGAAACTGAAAATAAAGAAATTTTTTTTTTTTTTACGACCTCGATCGAAGTGATTCTGGGTAAACGAGGTGCTTCACCTCGGTTGACTTAGAACATCTCGACCGAGGTGGTTTTCCAAACTGAGAATTTTCGAAACGTTTTGTGCTCCTTTTCTGGATGTGACCTTAGTGAAGACTTTGTTTGCTGACTGGTTTTGAAATCTTTATATATTTGAAAGGTTTTATGATATGTTTAAGTTGCTAAATGCTTTGTTTGAAATTTTTGGCATGTTTAATACTTTATTTTTATCAAAATTATATTGAATTTGAAGGTTGACATCACATTATGAGTTCTCTCACTTTCTTCCTGGAAAGACCAAGGCAATTCATTCTTTTCTCTTCTTCTTCTTAATCATGCTTAGCCCCTCATATACATAATTGTCTTCCTTTACCTATCCGGAAATTTGTAAGCAAGAAAGTGAAAAGCAGGTGAAAGAACAGTTGAGAAGTTGGCTGGAAGTGAAAGTGTTAGAAAGTAATAAATAGGTTTGGGGAATTCAATCATGATGATGAGTAACTCGGCACCATTCATATAGCCGGGTGGTTGTTTCTTGCCAAAATCGGATTGAGCGATATTCCTAACGGGTCATGGTATGTGTATCAAGGGTTTGATGCATCTCAAGAAATTGATGATTGCTGATTTCCTAGGCTTCGGTTATTGTGGACCTTTGTCCATGCATCCCAAAAAGTAAAGTAAAAAAGGAAAAGTGTGAAATAAGCAAAGCTTATTGGTGGATGATGTTGAAAGTCAAGTGAAAGTAAAGTGATATCCTTTTCCCGGATTCTAGCACCGCATTACCTTCTATACATCCTTACCCTACACGTTTCTTGACCTTTCTTTTGGGAAGCCCTTGAGACCTCGAGCTTGTTGATTGACTTAGTGGTTTAAACTAGATTATACATGATTAATTTCGATAATTGTGATTTATTATGAATTCTATGATTTTATGCAAAGATGAACAACTTTCGTATATTTATAAAATGTTTTAAGCATATTTTGATTTTTAAATTCCATGAAGTATCCTCTTAGAGTGATCTATGATTGTAGCACACCATTAAAATGTTTTGAAAGACTTTTTCAATGATCTTCATGACTTATAATCCATTCTATCTTGTATTTTATAATCGGAACTTGCTTGGGGACAAGCAAGGGCTAAGTATGGGGTATTTTGATAGCATGAATTATTGTCTATATTTTGGGACATGTTTAGACGTTTTATCTTCAATAATCTACATGTTTGTATATATATTATGTGATTATGTTGTCGTTTCATCTACCTTTGCGGGAATCGAGGTCTACACAAAGTTTCGTTGTAATCGTAGGTAAAATGGCACGTTTTGCATCAAAAAGGAGCAAAAGGAGCTAAGGAGTCATTGGAGCTACATTCAGGAGTTTAAGGAAGAATCCAGGAATCATGGAATTGGATTATAGATTCACTTTGGACTAGATTTGTGAGATTTAACATTCAGTTGTGATTCACCTCGGTTGACTACAGTGTCACCTCGACCGAGGTGATCCAGAGGAACTGACTCGACCGAGGCGAACACCTTGGACGCGGCAAGGATATTTTATTCTTGGCTGAGATCTTTTATCTTTGGAAAGAGGATCTTATATTTTTGGACTGGATTCCTGAAAGGAAGAAGATAAATTAGCCCATATATTTTACCTATTTTTATGGGAAAAGATCTTTCTAAGATATCTTATCTTAGGAGGGTAATTTTCCTATAAAAAGAGTTGGATTTCCCACAAATCCAAAGCATGCTATACCACCGATCGTGCTTAGAGCAACCGTTTTACCCTACTATAGCTGGAAGATATGAAGAACCTTTTTGAAGGTTGAAGGAAGATTGAAGGAAGAAAGTTTATAGCTTTTATAGCTTTGTGAACGGTTTTGTAAGATTCCTTTAGATTCCCTTCTTGTTGATTTGTCTTGTTGGATTTTGATCCAAGGAACGCTTGTTGTTTGATAATTGATTCAGTTATTGAAGCCTTTTTCTTACGGTTTTCTTATTCGATTATTCTCTTTCTTCCCTTATATATGATTATTGCTTTCATGATGATGAGTGGCTAATTTACTTGTGTGATTCTAGGGTGATTGGCTGAAGGTTATGAGAAAAACAATGATAGAATAATCTTAATCACAGTAGGACCCTGAAAGTTCGAGTCTTTATCCATAACCCTAAAGCATCTCGCTCAATCGATGAACATCTCAGCCGGGGTGGAATTCTTCTGACCGAGGTGACTTTTCTGATCTGAAACTGAGAGTTAAGTGTTAGAGTTTGCCAAATCCTATTCTTATTACACCTTTCTGGTTCAATGCAAGCCTAGGATGAAACTTACCCGGTAATTCCTTTGTTTGTTTCCCCAAGATCATAAGTGTAGGTAATAAAGGTTTATCCTTTATTGGGGTTTGAGTGTGCTTTCATTCCATCTTTGTGAGTTAGCCTGAGACTTACTCGGAGGATACTGGTTCCCCGAGGACTTACTACGCCATATGTGGTGATGCCATGGGAGCCGACTGCACCACAGGGGATTAGATGGTCATCTCAGTTCTCCGTATTTGATCCACACTACTAGAAGACTGCGTGGATTCCACTGATGGAGGATGCTAGAGAGGCAGCAGCTGCAGCAGCTCAGGGACCAGCGGAGGAGGACGAGGCTGAGGATGGTGGTGTTCCTATGGGCACGGGCACGGATACTGCTGGGACTAGTGCGCCGGTCATCGATTTGGATGATGACGAGACTAAGGAGGAGCCGGTAGCAGCACCAGCACATACCGCTAGGCGTAGGGTACGTAGGCAGAGGGATCCACTTGCTCACCGTCGGATCGATGATATGACGGATCAGATGATAGATTCCTATGCTGCCATGTCCCTAGAGATCCGAGAGATGCAGGAGAGACTACACTACCAGCACGTGATGGCTGAGATTCAGTTTCAGCATGTCATGGGCTATCCTTTTGACCCATCTCAGCAGCCGTATGTGCCACCACCACCACCACCGGATCGTGATTATTGAGAGTTTGCATGATTTTCTTTCTTTATTTATGATGCAGCTCAGCTATGTCCGGTGAGTACTTTATTTTCTAGACTTATTTTGACCCATTGGGACAATGTGTCCCAAGTATGGGGTATTTTATGTATTACTTGACTATGGATGATTGTATGCTACTTTGATGGATATTTATGTTTTATTCTGCTTTATCTGAGATTACATGCATACATACAGGTTATTCGATTGAGAAAAACGTCAGAAACTGAAAATAAAGAAAATTTTTTTTTTACGACCTCGATCGAAGTGATTCTGGGTAAACGAGGTGCTTCACCTCGGTTGACTTAGAACATCTCGACCGAGGTGGTTTTCCAAACTGAGAATTTTCGAAACGTTTTGTGCTCCTTTTCTGGATGTGACCTCAGTGAAGACTTTGTTTGCTGACTGGTTTTGAAATCTTTATATATTTGAAAGGTTTTATGACATGTTTAAGTTGCTAAATGCTTTGTTTGAAATTTTTGGCATGTTTAATACTTTATTTTTATCAAAATTATATTGAATTTGAAGGTTGACATCACATTATGAGTTCTCTCACTTTCTTCCTGGAAAGACCAAGGCAATTCATTTTTTTCTCTTCTTCTTCTTAATCATGCTTAGCCCCTCATATACATAATTGTCTTCCTTTACCTATCCGGAAATTTGTAAGCAAGAAAGTGAAAAGCAGGTGAAAGAACAGTTGAGAAGTTGGCTGGAAGTGAAAGTGTTAGAAAGTAATAAATAGGTTTGGGGAATTCAATCATGATGATGAGTAACTCGGCACCATTCATATAGCCGGGTGGTTGTTTCTTGCCAAAATCGGATTGAGCGATATTCCTAACGGGTCATGGTATGTGTATCAAGGGTTTGATGCATCTCAAGAAATTGATGATTGCTGATTTCCTAGGCTTCGGTTATTGTGGACCTTTGTCCATGCATCCCAAAAAGTAAAGTAAAAAAGGAAAAGTGTGAAATAAGCAAAGCTTATTGGTGGATGATGTTGAAAGTCAAGTGAAAGTAAAGTGATATCCTTTTCCCGGATTCTAGCGCCGCATTACCTTCTATACATCCTTACCCTACACGTTTCTTGACCTTTCTTTTGGGAAGCCCTTGAGACCTCGAGCTTGTTGATTGACTTAGTGGTTTAAACTAGATTATACATGATTAATTTCGATAATTATTATTTATTATGAATTCTATGATTTTATGCAAAGATGAACAACTTTCTTATATTTATAAAATGTTTTAAGCATATTTTGATTTTTAAATTCCATGAAGTATCCTCTTAGAGTGATCTATGATTGTAGCACACCATTAAAATGTTTTGAAAGACTTTTTCAATGATCTTCATGACTTATAATCCATTCTATCTTGTATTTTATAATCGGAACTTTCTTGGGGACAAGCAAGGACTAAGTATGGGCTATTTCGATAGCATGAATTATTGTCTATATTTTGGGACATGTTTAGACGTTTTATCTTCAATAATCTGCATGTTTGTATATATATTATATGATTATATTGTCGTTTCATCTACCTTTGCGGGAATCGAGGTCTACACAAAGTTTCGTTGTAATCGTAGGTAAAATGGCACGTTTTGCATCAAAAAGGAGCAAAAGGAGCTAAGGAGTCATTGGAGCTACATTCAGGAGTTTAAGGAAGAATCCAGGAATCATGGAATTGAATTATAGATTCACTTTGGACCAGATTTGAGAGATTTAACATTCAGTTGTGATTCACCTCGGTTGACTACAGTGTCACCTCGACCGAGGTGATCCAGAGGAGCTGACTCGACCGAGGCGAACACCTTGGACGCGGCAAGGATATTTTATTCTTGGCTGAGATCTTTTATCTTTGGAAAAAGGATCTTATATTTTTGGGCTGGATTCCTGGAAGGAAGAAGATAAATTAGCCCATATATTTTACCTATTTTTATGGGAAAAGATCTTTCTAAGATATCTTATCTTTGGAGGGTAATTTTCCTATAAAAAGGGTTAGATTTCCCACAAATCCAAAGCATGCTATACCACCGATCGTGCTTAGAGTAGCCGTTTTACCCTACTATAGCTGGAAGATTTGAAGAACCTTTTTGAAGGTTGAAGGAAGATTGAAGAAGAAAGTTTATAGCTTTTATAGCTTTGTGAAGGGTTTTGTAAGATTCCCTTAGATTCCCTTCTTGTTGATTTGTGTTGTTGGATTTTGATCCAAGGAACGCTTGTTGTTTGATAATTGATTCAGTTATTGAAGCCTTTCTCTTAAGGTTTTCTTGTTCAATTATTCTCTTTCTTTGCATATATATGATTATTGCTTTCATGATGATGAATGGCTAAT
Organism: Fagopyrum homotropicum; assembly: GCA_033239125.1. Lineage (NCBI taxonomy): Eukaryota > Viridiplantae > Streptophyta > Magnoliopsida > Caryophyllales > Polygonaceae > Fagopyrum > Fagopyrum homotropicum. The sequence goes on along the minus strand of BSWB01000003.1, from coordinate 63,289,132 downwards.
TTACTTGTGTGATTCTAGGGTGATTGGCTGAAGGTTGTGGGAAAAACAATGATAGAATAATATTAATCACAGTAGGACCCTGAAAGTTCGAGACTTTATCCTTAACCCTAAAGCATCTCGCTCAGTCGATGAACATCTCGGTCGGGGTGGAATTCTTCTAACCGAGGTGACTTTTCTGATCCGAAACTGAGAGTTAAGTGTTAGAGTTTGCCAAATCCTATTCTTATTACACTTTTCTCGTTCAATGCAAGCCTAGGATGAGACTTACCCGGTAATTCCTTTGTTTGTTTACCCAAGATCATAAGTGTAGGTAATAAAGGTTTATCCTTTATTGGGGTTTGAGTGTGCTTTCATTCCATCTTTGTGAGTTAGCCTGAGACTTACCCGGTAAAGGTGGATTTTATTCCCTTAGTTGGAGTGTTAGTTTGAGGTTATAGTTCTTTTCCTTGATTCCTTGAGACTTACCCGGTAATAGGAGTTACGGTTTGGGATTAATGAGTAGTGAGACTTACCCGGTGATCTATTCCACTTTAGAAACACCTTCCCTTTGCAAAATCTCAGCTTTGTCCGCTTATCTTTAGATCTTGAGTTGGAACCACAACTAGATGCTTTAATCTCTAGAATCGCATATTTCCTTTATTGACTTTTTATCATCTTTGATTGTTTTAATCGCTTTTGTGGTTAGTAGTTGTATTGCAAACCTATACCTGTTTTGTTTCACTAAGTCCCTTTGATCGACCCCTGGAATTCCTTGCTTTTTACTACGATTGACCCGTACACTGCGGGTTCGCATCCTTGTTTTAAGCTTACATCTTGGGTTATAAATTTAAAGCTTGCACACACCGTTTGGAGCGAACAGGTAATAAACGACATCACATTCTCTCATATTAAGAATATAACAACACATCACTCATGCAAACACCCAATATAATGATGGTAGCTAAGTAAGTCCTACAGACTTAGCTCAACCTCGTACAAAACTAAACCATGATCAACCTCTGATCCTGAGAGAGACACTGCCTAATAACATGGCATAGAGATATATCAATCTCCTATCAATCAAAGGGGTCACACGTAGACCCAGGGGATCCATAGGATCATTCTCAACCTAAACCTCACCACCAATAATCCTCAAAAGCCATACAAGGCATAACATAACCATAACATCATCATATACTCTCATCTATACCTAGCATGGTACTACACACTAACTCTAGGAAAGGAAGAGGCAATGTCATCCATAGGCAAGCCTAGATGCAAGACACACCTTTAGAACCAAGAGCAAAGCCAAGCTGGTGCAGGTGGCCGCAGGGGCGGCTGGAAGGTGGCGCAGGGGCGGTGACAAGGTGGTGCTGGGGCGGCTCAAAATAGGCGCAGGGGCGGCTGTGTAGAAGGCACAACTCCATCTTCTCTTTGCTTTTTCGCTCGACTCTCTTCACTTTTTCTTCAGCCAGCACCCAAATACATACATATACATACATATATACATTAAATGAAGCCTGTAAAGTCTGTCACAAGATCAAACTTGTGGAACCTAAGCTAGGGATAAAGAAAAGAAGGAAAGAAGCAAGATAAGTAGAGATGGGAGAGGAACTTACCAAGCTGAACATACATAGAGGAAAGAACCTCACCAAAACCTCAAGGTTGGCTCAATCATAAGCACATCAGCATCATCAAGTATCATCAACATCCACAATCAAATCCACACAAAACTCTCATAAATTCTACAAAAGATCCAAGAAGATCAAGAAAGAGATCAAAGGAGGGAAGAAGAAGAAGAAGAAGATGAATGTGAGGGAGAAGATGGAGCTGATAAGGATGAAGTAAACCCTCATCAGGAAGTAAGGGAAGGCTTATATAGGTAGCCAACCAAAAAGCACGAGTCAAAAGTAAACGAAAATGGCTGCAGCCGCACAGAGCCGCAGGGGCGGTTTCTAGCTCACGCAGGTGTAGTCTAGACCAAATCTAGACCCTCAACATTCACTCTCAACTCCTCCAAACTAAGGCTCTTAGATCTCATCCCCCTAAAAAACAAGTTTCGTCCCGAAACTTACATTATCCCAAATCCTCTCAGACCCATAAGCCGATGTATAACTCTCTCTATCGGAAGTATCACATCTCCATTCAACAGGTCACAACCTATATCATTCTAAAATCTCAAAACATGAACATGTAGGAATCATCAACTCCGGAAAACGGGGCCATAACGCTACCGAAAAGGCATAGAGGAATCACATCTCTTTCCATACTCACATCACAGGCATAGAGGAAATACATCTCTAGCCCAATCATACTCATACACGATGCATGGAGGAATAACATCTCTAATAAAACTATGTCCATCAAGGTAGCATGGAGGTAAGCACCATCTCCAGCTGAATCCTAATCGCACTCAGATGGCATAGAGGAAAGAACCATCTTCATCCATAATCATACATCACGCTAGCATATCAAGATCTAATAAGATCATACATCACATCATAGCTTGCATGGAATAAACACATTAAGGCATGTAAGCACATAAGCACATAATCACATCCTCTCTCTAATCAACGCTACTCGAGCCATATCATCCTGAATCTGATCTGGCGCTACCCCCCTGATACTGCTAGGCTCATCCCAGCATAAAGGTGTACGGCACCTATGTCCATACAGTGCCTCATAAGGAGGCATCAAAATAGATGCATGCCAACTGTTGTTGTATGAGAACTCAACCAATGGGAGGTAATCAGACCATCCTTGTCCCTAATCCAACACACAAGCTCGCGGCATATCCTCAAGGGTCTGGATAGTCCTCTCTAACTGACCATCTGTTTAGGGTGAACCGTAGTTGTGAAGTGCAGACTCTTCCCCAAAGCAGTCTAAATCTCCAGCCAAAACCTCGAGGTAAACCGTCCATCTTGATCAGAGACGATCATCCTCGGTACACCATGGAGTCCCACTATCTGTCTAGTGTACTCCTCAGCCAATCTGCTCGCTGGCCACGTCTCTCTGATAGGAACGAAATGTGCCGTCTTTGTCAGTCTATCAACAACAACCCAGATGGCGTCAAAACTCCTATTGTGCCTCAATCCGGTCACAAAGTCCATGGAGATGTCCTTCCACTTCCACTGTGGCACTGACAGTGGATGAAGCTCACCTCAAGGTTTGCAATGCTCTATCTTTACCAGCTGGCAAGTCGCACATTGTGCCATAAATGTGGCTACATCAGGCTTCAGCCCTCCCCACTAGTTTGATTGTCTCACATCATGGTACATCTTACTCGTACCTGGATGTACTGAGTAAGGTGTATAGTGAGCCTCTTGTAAAATCTGCTGTCACAGCTAGACATCGGCAGGTACACAAATACGGTGATGGCGTCTCATCACTCCATCTGCTCAAATGGAGAACTGTGGTGCCTCACCACGAGACATCCTCCCTCTAATCCTCACCAAGGTCGGGCAGGTCCCCTGTTTCTGTTGGATCTCATCCAACAGACCAGGTAGAACCTCTAAAGCATACAATTGGGCATCCTCATCTAGAAACTGGATGTCCATCTCTAGCCAAGCTGGCTCCCTCTGAAGCTAAGGTTTTACTGTCAATCTAGCAATCACCTTCTCTCGGGGCGTCTTCTTGCTCAGGGCATCGGCGACAACATTCGCCTTCCCTGGATGATATAAAATATCAAGGTCAAAGTCCTTGATCAACTCAAGCCATCGATGCTGGCGGTTATTCAACTCCCGTTGCGTAAAAATGTACTTCAGACTCGTATGGTTTGTGAAGATTTGACAAGTAGCACCATACAGGTAATGTCTCCCAATCTTCAGTGCATCAACTATCATTGCTAACTCAAAATCATGAGTTGGGTAGTTCTCCTTATACATCTTCAACTGTCGAGACGCATATGCAATCACTCTGCCTCTCTGCATCAACACACATCCCAAGCCTAGCTTGGATGCGTCACTATAAACTACAAAATCCTCTCAACCCTCTAGTTGTGCCAAGACAGGAGCAGAAGTCAAAAGCTTCTTCAACTCCTCAAAACTCTGGGCACACTGATAAGACTACAACAAATCTGGTAGTCTTCCTCAGTAAACTCGTGAATGGACGGGCAATCACAGAAAACCCCTCCATAAAACGTCGGTAATAACCGGCTAGGCCAAGAAAGCTACGCACTTCCTTGACGTTCGTCGGTGTAGTCCATGCAGCAACAGACTCAATCTTCGCTGGGTCAACCATGATCCCACTAGCGGAGACAATATGGCCTAAGAAAGCAACCTCAGACATCCAAAACTCACACTTAGAGAGCTTGACATACAACTCCTATCCCTCAAAATCTACAAAATCATCCTCAGATGACTAGCATGCTCCTCTCTGCTACGAGAGTACATCAAGATGTCGTCAATGAAGACTACCATAAACTGATCAAGGAAGTCGATGAAGATACTGCTCATCAACTCCATAAAAACTATTGGGGCATTCGTGAGCCCAAATGGCATCACTACAAACTCGTAGTGTCCATAAAGGGTACGAAATGCCGTCCTGTGTATATTCTTCTCTCTCACCCTCAACTGGTGATATCTTGAGCGCAAATCAATCCAGGAGAAAATTGTCGGTCCCTGAAGCTGATCAAGCAGATCATCAATACGGGGCAGTGGATAATTTTTCTTGATGGTCACCTTGTTCAGCTCTCTCTAATCGATACACAGTCTCAGCGATCCATCCTTCTTTTGCACGAAGAGGACAAGTGCTCCCCATGGGGATACGCTAGGGCGAATGAAGCCCTTCTCAACTAACTCCTTGAGTTGCTTCTTCAGCTCCAGCATCTCAACAAGTTCCATATGATACGGGGCCTTCGAGATATGTCTCGTGCCAGGCTCCAACTCGATACTGAAGTCTACACTCCTATGAGGCGGTAAGCTAGATGGCTCAGCAAACACATTTGCAAACTCACAGACCACTGGAATATCCTCCAATGATGGACGCTCTGTATCCTTCATGGCATAACACTAGAAGACATCACATCCCTGTGCTATCAGCCTCGCTGCTCGTACGGCACTAATGACATAACCCGTCTTCACAAGGTCCCAACCTCGGAAGACCTCTATCTAACCTACCTCGGTAGAGACCGTCATAGTCCTCCTACCTACATCCAATACTACACGGTGCCTACGCATCCAATTCATATCTAGTATGACCTTTTCATGCATCAATGGCATGACTAAGAAGTCAACAAGCCACACACGAGTCCCTAAGCAAAGGGGACAACTACGTATCTCACGGGTACCTCCGATCCTACTACCATCAAGAAACCCTATAGTAAAGGGTATCCCCACTATAGTAGCTAAACTCAGACGCTCAACACATACATTAGAAATAAAGGAATGCGTAGCACCCGTATCAAACAGAACTCTATCAGGTAAACCATGAAGGAGAATGGTACCTGTAGCAGCCGGTGCAGGAAGCTCCTCTACACTCCTCAGCTCAAAGACTCTATCTTGAGCTCCTCTGGTGTCAGTGGTACTCCTACGTACCACGACCTCTACCTCTACTCGGCCCTGGAGCAGATCCTTGAGTAGAAGGAAAATCTGGGACTTTTTGTTGTCCCTGTGTCTGTTGTTGAGGTGTCCTCTGACCACCTCCTGTCACACTGGCAGGGGAAGAACCCTGTTGTGATGCAACTCCACTCTGCCTACAGAAGGAAGCTTTGTGACCTGGTCTACCGTAGGTATAGCACGTCATTACTGGCCTCGTACACTCTTGCCACAAATGTCCAAGATCACCACAGTTTTAGCACTGTCATTAGGGGTGTTCTCATGGGAACCACACCGGATATATATATATATATATATATATATATATATATATAACACATACACATAATTCATAATACATATATATACATATCTATACTACAAAGATCCATGACAGAGGTGACGACTCTTGTACATTCTATCCTAAAACAACACTTTTAAAACCAAAAACTTTTGAAAATGCCAGACCCCATTGTAGGTAGCAAATGCCATTGTTGTCAACCTAAGGCTCTGATACCAACTTTGTAACACCCCGAACCCATGGGACTCGGAATGCCACATTGGGCTAGGATCTCACAATGGATCCTAACCCTAGCCTGACAACAAGTTCACTAGACCTTACAACATGGCACTGACAAATAGAACACAAATAAAAGAAACTGTATAAAACTGTACAACCAAAAGGTAAACAAGATCATAGCCGAGTATCAAACAGAACCCTCACACATGAGGTATACAAAGAAACATCCTCACGCAGGAGGGAACATAAACAACCCCAAAAGCCATAACCCCCTAATGTACAAGAGTCCTCGGCCTGTCACCCTGCCAGATCACTCAACAACTCGCCTATCTTGCAAGGCATCTACAACATGGTATGAAACCATTAGCTAACCATACATATATAAGCTAATGCATAAGCACAAGCATAATCATGAAAGGTAAACAGATCAGTATACTATCACACATTTACCAATTTTATTATCTGTACATAATAGTCATTCACTCAAATGGTATATATATAGATAGATGAAACTATGTGACACGAGGACCGATACGTCCCCGTCTCTAGGCTTGACGTCCATCTGGAAGTAGTGTCGGTCACACAACCCGTGTACCCTATGGGAGTGGGTTGCGCCCTTCCTGTATACCATATGGCATGGACACAGAGAACCCCCCAGCCCCTTACAGGATGAAGGGAAGGGTTATCACTACCACGCATACGGGGCTATCAATAAAACATAGGTCGCTAATAATCGACATCACATGCTCTCATATTAAGCATATAACACACACACACCACTCATGCAAACACCCAATATAAGGATGATAGCTAAGTAAATCCTACGGACTTACCTAAACCTCGTACAAAACTCAACCACGATCAACCTCTGATCCTGAGAGGTACACTGCCTAATAACAAGGCATATAGATATATCAATCTCCTATCAATCAAAGGGGTCACACCTAGACCCAAGGGATCAATAGGATCATTCTCAACCTAAACCTCACCACCTATAATCCTCAAAAGCTATACAAGGCATAACATAACCATAACATCACAATATACTCTCATCTATACCTAGCATGGTACTACAAACTCACTCTAGGAAAGGAAGAGGCAATGTCGTCCATAGGACAACCTAGAAGCAAGATACACCTGCGGAACCAAGAGCAAAGCCAAGCTGGTGCAGGTAGCCGCAAGGGGCGGCTGGAAGGTGGCGCAGGGGCAGTGACAAGGTGGCGTTGGGGCGGCTTAAAACAAGCGCCTGGGCGGCTGGTGTGCAGAAGGCACACCTCCAGCTTCTCTTTGCTTCTTTACTCGACTCTCTTCACTTCTTCTTCATCCAACATCCAAATACATATAGATACATACATATATACATCAAATGAAGCTTGTAAAGGCTGCCACAAGATGAAACTTGTGGAACCTAAGGTAGGGATGAAGAAAAGAAGGAAAGAAGCAAGATAGGAAGAGATGGGAGAGGAACTGACCAAGATGAACCTAAATAGAGAAAGAACCTCACTAAAACCTCAAGGTTGGTTCAATCACAAGCACAAAAGCATCATCAAGTATCATCATCAACATCCACAAGTAAAGTCACACAAAACTCTCACAAACTCAACAAGGGATCCAAGAAGATCAAGAAAGGGATCAAAAGAGGGAAGAAGAAGATGAAGATGAATGTGAGGGAGAAGATAGAGCTGATAAGGATGAAGTAAACCCTCGTCGGGAAGTAAGGGAAGGCTTATATAGGTAGCCAGCCCAAAAGCACGAGTCAAAAGTCAACGAAAATTGCTGCAACCGCACAATGAAGCAGGGGCGGACCCTATGAGGTGCATGTGCGGCCCAGAAAACCGCAGGGTCGGTTTTTGGCTCACACAGGGGCTGTTTAAGCCAAATCTAGACCCTCAACACTCAATGTCAGCTCCTCCAGACTAAGGCTCTTACATCTCATCCCCCTAAAAACAAGTTGCGTCCCGAAACTTGCAAAATCACAAATCTTCTCGGACCCATAAGCCGAGGTATAACTCTCTCTATCGGAGGTATCACATCTCCGTTCAATAGGTCACAACCTATATCATTCTATAACCTCAAAACATGAACATGGAGGAATCATCAACTCTAGAAAACAAGGCCATAACGCTACCCAAAAGGCATAGAGGAATAACATCTCTTTCCATACTCACATCACAGGCATAGAGAAAATACATATCTAGCCCGATCATACTCATACACGACGCATGGAGGAATAACATCTTCAATTAAACTATGTCCGTCAAGGTAGCATGGAGGTAAGGAACATCTCCAGTTGAATCCTAATCGCACTTAGATGGCTTGGAGGAATGAACCATCTCTAGCCATAATCATACATCACGCTAGCATATCAAGATCTAATAAGATCATACATCACATCATAGCTAGCATGGAGTAAACACATCAAGCCATGTAAGCACATAAGCCCATAATCACATACTCACCAAGATAGCACTAAGATCTACTCATCGACCCTAGGTGCATGTATCTCAGCATAAAACTCTGGATAGTTCCTTTGGATACTATCCTCAGTCTCCCATATAGCCTTATCTAGTCCTCGTCTCGACCACTGTATCCTCAACATGGGAATGTCCTTCGAACGCAGGTGTCTCATGTCTCGCTCTAAGACTGCAATCGGATACTCAACAAAGGTGTGGTCCGGCTCGACAGATAAATTATCATAACTCACAATATGTCTCGAGTCTGGTGTATACTCCCTCAGTTGAGACACATGAAATTCAGGGTGAACACCCTCTAACATCGGAGGCAATGCTAATTTGTAGGCTGCCCTCCCAACTCTACCTAGTATCTCGGAAGGACCGACATATCGGGGACTCAGCTTCCCCTTTATGCCAAAGCGTCCGACAGCTCGCGTCGGAGATACTCTCAGCTAGACATGAGCTCCAACTCTGAACTCTAGAGGTCGAGGCCTCTTGTTTGAATACGATTTCTGGCGACTCGGTGCAGCCAGCATCCTCTCTCTAATCAGCGCTACTCTAGCCATATCATCCTGAATCTGCTCTGGCACTATCCCCCTGATACTACTTGGCTCATCCCAAAATAAAGGTGTATGGCACCTACGTCTATACAGTGCCTCTAAGGAGGCATCCCAATAGATGCATGTAAGTTGTTGTTGTATGAGAACTCAACCAATGGGAGGTAATCAGACCATCCCTGTCCCCAATCCAACACACAAGCTCGCAGCATATCCTCAAGGGTCTGGATGGTCCTCTTTAACTGACCATCTGTCTAGGGGTGAAACGCAGTCGTGGAGTGTAGACTCGTCTGAGTTTCCACTTTGTACATTACTTTTAAAAATTCTCGCGCATGCTTGAAGACATTTTCAGTATTTGCCTTATTTGTGCCTTGTTAGAAAGGTTCGGTGAAATTGTTGTCAGGTTAAGGGTCGGGACCCATTGTGAGGTCTCTGCCCATAGCATCCCGAGTCCCACGGATTTGGGGTGTGACAGATTAGAGAGGGAATCTCCGCATCAGCATTTGCAGAACTATGAAATTGTCATGGAGAAGTTGAAACCTACAGGTGCGGAAAATAATAATTATAAATTCCGACCTTTCAATTTCTCTTTGAAGGATAGGGTGATAGCTTGGTATCAATCTCTTCCACCCGGAAGAGTGAGCACGTGGGAGGAGATGTCTTCAGAATTCCTCACCAAATTCTTTCCGCCATAAAAAGCGGCGGAGTTGAGAGGCAAAATCAATGCCTTTGTTATGAAGGACAAAGAGAGATAATATATGTCATGGGAGAGCTTCGATGACCACTTATTGGATTGCCCTCATCATGAGATTCCATAACTTGAGCTGTTGGAAATTTATTTCAAGGGCTTGGATGGAGAGACTCAATTTAAACTCCAATCCCTTTCAGCTGGAACATTTATGGACATGAGAGTTGATGATGCTTGGGAGTTTGTTGAGAAACAAGCTCAAATTATTGAGAAATACTCCCAATGAACGCCCAATAGTGGAGGTCAAAGCTCAAGACCTCAAGAGCTGAACCTTACCTCATCTAGTATAAATCAAATCAATGCTATTAGCAACGAGATGAAGGCTTTGAAGGAGCTCTTGAAGACACAAGCCCAATAGCCCAAGGACCAAGATGTAGGCTATGTGGGAAGAGGAAATCACCAAGGGAATAGGAACAACAACAACAGCCACAACAACAACAACCGAAATTAAAACAATTGGACATCCAATCAAAATATTTCCGGTAACCCTTATTCTCATGCTGAAAATGCTCTAACCCCTCCTACTTTTTCTACTTTTGTTCCTTTGAAAAGTCATGAACAACCATCAAGTTTGAGTCAACCACCAAAGGATAAATTGGAAGCTATGATCGAGACGTTGATGGGAAAGATGAATGGACTAGAGAGTTCAATTACTTCGATTTCTACTGCACGAAAAGCCTTGGAAAATCAAGTATTTAGCAAGGCCGGAGAAGTTCCTAGATATCAAGGTAAGCTTCCCGGAAGGACTGAAAATAATCCAAAAGGCCAAGCGATGGCGATTACCACAAGGAGTGGTTTCAAGACTACCGATCCTGTACCAAGGACGGATGACAAGTGCAAACAGCTCATGGGAGCCGAGGTTCCAGCCGAGAAAGAGAAGGAGAAGGTCGATGTTTACGTACCTCCTCAAGTTTACAACTCTCCGGTACCGTTCCCACAGTCTAGAGCGAGAGCGCATCTAGACAAACACTTTGGTATGTTTGTTAAACTTATGAGCAAACTGCATATTAACATACCTTTTATTGATGCAATTTTAGGTATGCCCGCTTATGGGAAGTTCTTAAAAGAGATCCTCTCTAACAAGACGAAATTGGAGGATTTTGGTGAGGTAAAGATGACTTCCGAGTCATCGGAACTCATCAAAACAATGACTGAAAAGATGTCACCCAAGTTGCGGGATCCGGGATCGTTTTGCGTTCTCATTGGAGTTAGAGAGGTCACAATCGATGCTTTTTGTGACCTAGGAGAGAGTGTGAGTATCATCTCACTTGCTTTGTGTAAGAAGGTTGGTTTAGGAGAGTCTAAACCGGTGAAGATGACACTATACGTGGCGGATCCATCTATCACTTGACCCGTTGCTATTGATTTTGAGGTATTGGATAGTCCTGCAAATTATTCAATCCCAATCACACTTGGGAGATCGCTTCTAGCAACTTCCGGTTGCTTGGTGGATTGCAAAAACGCAAAACTGTCTTTCAATATAGGAGAAGAGAAAGTTGAGTTTATACCCCTTATCAACGAACCAGATTTAGGAGAAGAAGTCTTCAACATCTATGATGAAGATTGGAGAGAGATGGTGAGTTCTATTCTGCTTAAAGATCCATTACAAAAATTCATTAGTATGAGTATTATGGAAGAGGGAGTGGAAGAAGAGTGCGACTACGAAGTTAAAGCTTTGGGAGAGCTAAAGGAAGAGCCAATAGAAGCCTTTGAAGAATTACAAAACAGCTCGGAAACTGGCCAAAACCACGGCCAATATCAAAATTCCACGGGCGAGATTTTAATTAATTTAATTAAAATCCACGTGGAAACCCATGTCGAACACCACCACGGTACAAATCTTGGCCGTGGAATCTTAAAATTCCGAGACTTCTCCCTTACCTCTCAAAAACATTCTTGGACATTCCCCTACCTCTTCTATACCCTTGGAAGCATCTAGGGACGCTTTGGAAGGCCTCAACACATCAACAAAAGCACCACCTACCTTGGAGTTGAAACCTCTTCCTAATCACTTAAGTTAGGTTTCTAGGACCAAACTCTACATGTCCGGTCATAGTTAGTGCTAATTTAATTGATGATGAGCATGATAGGCTTATGAGTGAACTGAAATTACATAAGAAAGCCTTACGATATACCATAGATGATCTAGTGGGTATCAAAACCTCTTTGTGCATGCATAAGATATTAATGGAGGATGACCATTAGCCTTCACGAGAACCTCAAAGACAGTTAAATCCGATCATGAAAGAGGTTGTGAAGAAGGAAATCCTCAACTTACTTGATGCAGGTATTATCTTCCCAATTTTTGACAACAAGTGGGTGAGCTCCGTCCACGTAGTACCAAAGAAAGGGGGAATGACCGTTGTGACTAATAAAAACAACGAGTTAATCCCCACAAGAACAGTTACGGGATGGCAAGTGTGCATCGATTACAGGAAGTTGAATGTCGCAACTAGGAAGGTTCACTTTCCCCTCCCTTTCATTGATCAGATGCTTGAAAGTTAGTGCAACATTCTCACTTCTGTTATCTATATGGATATAGTGGTTTCTTTCAGATTCCCATCCACCCCGACGATCGGGAGAAGACCACATTCACGTGCCCTAGGGGTACGTTTGCTTACAGGAGGATGTCATTCGGTTTGTGCAACGCTCCAACCACCTTTCAAAAGGTGCATGATGGCAATATTTTTTTTAATACATTGAAAACATCATGGAGGTTTTCATGGATGACTTCTTTGTATATGGCTCTTCTTTCTATAATTGTCTGGCAAACCTTTCCTTGGTTCTAAAACGATGTGAAGACACTAACCTTGTGTTAAATTGGGAAAAGTGTGATTTTATGGTGAATGAAGGAATTTTCTTAGGTCACTTGATCTTGAATCGTGGCATTGAAGTTCATAGGGCCAAGATAAAGACGATTGAAAAGCTACCTCCACCATCGTCAGCAAAGGGGGTAAGTAGTTTTCTTGACCATGTTGGATTTTATAGAAGGTTTATTAAAGACTTTTCCAAAATTTCTAAACCATTGACTAACCTACTAATGAAGTAGTCTTTGAGCTTTCGAAGGAATGTTTAGATGCCTTTTTCAAGATCAAGGAAGCTTTGATTTTAGCCCCGGTCATTCATCCTCGGGATTTGAGTCCTCCATTCAAGGTTTTGTGCGATGCAAGTGATGTAGCTATAGGAGTGGTACTAGGACATAAAAAGGATGGACGCACTGACGCCATCTATTATGTTAGCAAGACGCTAGACAAGGATCAACTTAACTACGCTACAACGAAGAAAAAATATTTTGTTGTTGTGTATGCTTTTGAAAAAATTCGTTCTTATCTTGTAGGAGCGAAGGTCATTGTCTATACTGACCATGCAGCTATACGGTATTTACTTAGCAAAAAGGATGCAAAACTGCGGCTGATTAGGTAGATACTCCTCCTCCAAGAGTTCGATCTAGAGATCCGGGACAAGAAGGGATCCGAGAACTCCGTGGCAAAACACCTCAGCCGTCTTACCCACATCACAAGCACCGGCAACGACCTACCAATAGATGATTCTTTCCCGGACGAGCAGCTACACATGATGGAAGAGTGTCTTCATCATATTTCTAGAGGTAACGAACCGTGGTTTGCTGATATTGTAAATTACTTGGTTTGTCAGGAAATACCTCCCGGATCCTACATCAAAGGAAGAAATTCTTCAAGGATGTCCGGCATTACTATTCGAATGAACCTCTATTCTTCAAGAGAGGTCCAAATGGCATTATCAGGTAGTGTATACCGAAAGACGAAGTGGAAAGCGTCATCTGTAGATGCCATTCTCTACCTTGTGGAGGACATGCTAGTTCTCACAAGACTTGTGCTAATGTACTTCAATCTGGATTCTTTTGGCGTACTTTATTTAAGGATGTGCAAACTTTTGTTGTTTGTTGCAATGCTTGCCAAAAGACAGTGAAGAACCGTTAGGTGATGTAAATAATATAGATAATACTCTAGAAGGGAGGGTTGAATAGAGTTTGGGAACTTTTCGCAAACTAAATCTCAAGGCCTTGAAACTCCTTTCAAGGGTCTTGATGTCAATCTGTGTTACTAGTGAAAATTTGATTTCAAGGGCTTTGAAACTCAATTTCAAGGGCCTTGACTTCTTGCTACTGCAAAACAATGTTAGTCATAGTAAAACTTATATGGTGCGGAATTTAAAAGATTGACACGAGGATATGTTTACGAAGTTCGGCTCTAAATAGCCTACTCTCCGTCCCAGGGTATATCCGTAGGATCTAACTATCTATTATCAGCTTTAAAGAGTCCTAGATACAAACTAGAAGAAATCCCCTTCTTCTCTCACTTGTAGCCAGTACTACGATCTAGCTTCAACTCTTAACCTAACTATAATAGCCTAGTTACTTCGCAGAGTAACACACTCTAGTATAACACGTTTTAGATCTACCAATGGAGCTCTTGTGTTTTCTCTCTCTCTAACGGGATAAAACTTTTACGTAATTGCGAGAAAGAAAAACAACGAATGAAGATGATTAGGTTGCTTAAGGATGAAAAGATGTTTTCCGATGTAGGCTTGTGTGTCTTTCTTCTTCAACCATCATCTTCATTTATATCTTCTATGGAAAGATCTTTGAGCCGTTGTAGAGATGACCGTTTGAAGATCAACCTTCTTTTCCATGAAGATCGTAAGATAGACATTGCACGTCTTCGATCCTACGAACACGTTGAGTATTTTACTCCTTGATCTTCTCGTCTTCTGTTGGATAAGAGAGAGAAGATATTTTTTCCGTTTTTGTTGTTTAGAGAATCTTCTCGAAATGATTCCGTATCCTTCGGTTGAGATCTTCCTTTGGTTGACAAATCTTTATTTGATAAGATCTTCTTTGATACCGAATCTCCAACGAAGATCTTCAATATATTTGAATTCTTTGTTCCGTGCACTTTATATTCCAAGGCCCTTGATCTTCGTCTTTTTGAACTTGTTCTTCAATCCAACTTCAAGGCCCTTGACATGTAAATATAGAATCTGCACTGAATTCAAACCAAACATCTAGAAATATAATCAAGTACATTGTTAGAGATCCAACTACTATATTTGTGTGAAGTCTCCCATCATCAACACCTGTAAACCGTTTCAATCAAGGTGGAGTTTTCAGTCTCCCCCTTGATGGAAGACAACACAAATTTTCTTACCTGTATTTGTTAGTTTAGCAATGCATATAACAATCTCAAAACTAAAAATACAGAATGAAGTATATCGGAAATATGTCGGATCATATTTCTCCCCCTTTTTCTTTCAACAAGGAAGAAAAAGCAATGTCAAAACAGGAAGTCTTAAAAATATATTACAGACCCAAACATAAAAGTAGTTTCAACGAGGTTCGAAAAAGCAGTCTACCTATAAGAAAAGATTTGTCACCTTTAAAATTCCTCATAGAATTTCCTCTTTCCTTTGGATGAAGTTTTCTTATAACGCCAATCATCCATTTCAGCTGCCAAACGTCTTCTCTTTTCTTCAACTCTTCTCTGTTTAATAACTTCATACTCAACTTTGGGCAAGAACATTGGCTCTTCATGAGTTGAGTACAGAATTGATTTATTCTGAACACGCCTTTTACAATTCAACAGCATATTCTCAACCTGCTCTTGAGTATGTTGAGCTACATCTTCAGGTATGGGCAAAATACTCCCTATTGTAGTTAGTGTAAGAGCATTCATCAAATACATCTCATTGACTTTAGAATTGTCGGTAGCCAGTAACTCGAAATTTAAGTCCATTCTTCTTTTGGCATAATTTGAGAACCCTGACGAACTCGAGCTTGAACTTGACCCAGATTAAGAACTGAAGTCAGAATCGGATGAAACTTGTACGACCCTTAGCCTTTTTGGAGCTGATGAAGATGCATCGTTGGCTGAAGATCTCTTGGGAGCCATTGAGAAATTTTGAGAAAGCGATGAAGAGGGTTTTGGAAATTTTGAAAAGTAAAGCACCATTCTTTCGAAAGCAAAGGGAAGCGGAAAGAAAAAAGAGGGAAGAGAGGAGGTATTTAAGGAAAGAAGTCCAATCAATATACGATCAAAAGATTTTAAAGATCTTGAGTGATAAAAGTTCCATCCATAAATTTAGGTAACCTCTTTTCAAAATTCTTTGAATCTGAAAACAAAACCTTTGAAATCCCTTTTAAAAATTAGATAATTCAATATCTAAAAGATTTGAATTTCTAATTGATCCGCTTTATTTATTTACCCTTTGAAATATGTTTCAAGGCCCCTTGAATTTTAATTCAAGGCCCTTGAAAACATCAATTGGGCTTGCATGCGTAGGATGATTAAAACTCGTTTACTCCCCCTACGTTAATGCTTCCTTGTTCAACATACCAAGTTCCAATCTAATAAAATTAAATTGTTCCTTCGGAAGAGGCTTGGTAAAGATATCTGCAAGCTACAAGTTAGTTGAGATAAAAGAAATCGAAACATCACCTTTTTCAACATGATCACGTATGAAGTGATGCCTTACATCAATATGCTTAATCCTTGAATGTTGCACATGATTTTTGGTTATAGAAATAGCACTAGTATTATCACATTTTATAGGAATACCTCTCAAGTCAAAGCCGAGGTCACGAAGTTGTTGAGCAATCCAAAGAATTTGACCACAACAAGCTCCAACAGCTATGTATTCGGCCTCAACTGTGGATAGGGAAACAAAATTTTGCTTCTTGGAGTTCCAACTAATTAGGAATGACCCTAAGAATTCACAACATCCAGAAGGACTTTTTCTATCGACCTTATAACCTGCAAAGTCTGCATATGAATAGCCAACAAGATGAAATGAGCTTTGACGTGGGTACCATAACCCTAGATCCTTAGTGCCATTGAGATACCAAAAAATTCTTTTCACAACTATCAAGCGTGACTCTTTAGGATCAGCTTGAAATCTTGCACACATGCACACACTAAACATAATGTCAGCACGACTAGCAGGTAGATACAACAATGAACCGATCATACCTCGATACTCCTTTTGTACTACACGTTTGCCATTCTTGTCATGATCTAGCGAAAGTGTTGAACTCATAGGAGTCTTTGCAACCTTAGATTGATCCATTTTGTACTTTTTAAGCAAGTCTTTAGTATACTTGATTTGATTGAGAAAAATTCCTCTCTTTGCTTGTGTAACTTGAAGTCCAAGAAAGAAATTTAACTCTCCATTAAGCTCATCTCAAATTTCCTGCACATAATATCTGAAAATTCCTTGCAAAGGGAATCATTAGTAGCACCGAATAGTATATCATCAACATAGATTTGTACTACTAAGATGGTGTTGCCCCTAGTTTTGATAAACAATGTTTTATCAATCAAACCTCTTTTGAAATTGTTTTCAAGAAGATATTTAGACAATCTTTCATACCAAGCTCGAGGAGCTTGCTTAAGACCGTAAAGAGCTTTGTCTAATTTAAAAACATAGTCCGGAAATTCATCATTTTCAAAACCAGGAGGTTGAGCAATGTAGACCTCTTTTTCTTAGAAGCCGTTTAGAAAAGTACATTTTACATCCATTTGAAAAAGTTTTATGCTCATAAAGGATGCAAATGCAAGTAACATACGTATGGCTTCTAACATGGCAACAGGAGCAAAAGTCTCCTCATAATCAATACCTTCTTTTTGGTTATAGCCTTGTGCTACAAGTCGTGCTTTGTTTCGTATGACTTTGCCACTTTCATCCAATTTGTTTCGAAAGACCCACTTCGTGCCAATAACTGATTGATGTTATGTGGTCTTGAAGTAAGAGTCCATACCTTGTTCCTCTCAAATTCATTTAATTCATTTTGCATGGCAATGATCCATATGGTTCTTGAAGAGCTTGAATGTAGTTCTTTGGCTCGACAAGTGATACAAAAGTGGAGAAGGCACAAAGATTATTCACTTTTGATCGAGTTTGAACTCTAGTATTTGGATCTGAGATCACATTTTCTTGTGGATGATACGAGGAGTGTTGAGCTTTTCTTCTTTTGACAGATGATGTAGATCCAGAAGGTTGAGCTGAATATGTCTGACTTGATTCAGGTACCATTTGTGTATTACTTGTTGTTCCAATCTCAAGGCCTTGAAGTCGGGTTTCAAGCCCTTGAAGTGGAGTTCTATTTTCACAGTTTCCAGTTTCAAGGTTTTGAAGGTGTGTTTCAAGGTCTTGAGGATTTTCTTTGGTATCTTGAATCTTTTCTTGCATATTCTTGTCTTGACCTTTAGGATCATCCTCTTCATCCGAAATGTGATCTTTTCTTTGATTCAGATTTAAATCTGCAAAACTCTCACTCAAAGTACCATCATTGCTTTCATCAAAAATAATATGAATGCTTTCTTCAACAACTTTGATACTTTTGTTATGTACTCGATAAGCTTTGATATTTTTAGCATATCCAATGAATATAGCTTCATCACTACGTGCATTAAATTTCCCGAGATTGTCTTTTCCATTATTGTGAAGAAAACAAGTACATCCAAAAGGTTTAAAGTATGAAATGTTGGGTTTTCTTCCTTCGAAGAGTTCATAAGGAGTCTTTTTCAAAATAGGGCAAATTAAGCATCAATTTAAAATATAATTAGCGGTGTTTACTGCTTCAGCCCAAAAACTTTTTGGCAAATGATTTTCTAAAAGCATTGTCCTAGACATATCCTAAAGAGTGCGGTTCTTGCGTTCCACAACTCCATTTTGTTGAGGAGTTCTAGGAGCTGAAAAGTTATGAGAAATACCATATTTTGCACAAAATAAATCGAACTTTAGTTGATCAAATTCTCTACCATGATCGCTTCTTATAGAAACGATTGGTAGGTTTTTCAAACTTTGTAACTGCTTACATAATTTTGAAAACTCAAATAAGGATTTTTCTCGTAAAGAGGATATCCATGTGAACCGAGAGAAATCGTCTACTATAACAAGGATGTATTATTTTCCTCCGGGAGATTTGATACGCATAGGTCCACAAAGATCCATATGTAAAAGTTCAATAGGTCGAGAAGAACTTACAGCTTTCTTAGGTTTGAATGAACCTCTTGTTTGTTTACCTTGTGTGCAAGCTTTACATAGGTCATCAACCTTGAAGTTTAGGTTTGGCAAACCACGTACCAAATATTTTGTAAGTAACTTCTGCATGGTGTGCATGCTTACGTGGTCAAGTCTTCTATGCCAAAGCCTTGGATCATCAGTCAAGGCCTTTAGACATTTTAGCTTAGTTCCTGCAACTTGGTTAGTACTCAAAAAATAAACATTATTACACCTAGGAGCAGTAAGCAATACTTCTCCTGTCTTTATATCTTGAACTTCACATTTTTCTGAATCAAACATGACTTTATTGCCTTTATCACAAATTTGAGAAATACTTAGCAGATTATATTTCAAACCATCAACTAAATAAACATCATCAATAAAGTTGGATGAATCATAGCAAATTTTACCAATGCCAATTATGTCACACTTTCCTTTATCACCAAGAGTAATAGTTCCAGATGATTGCTTCTTTAAATCTGAGAATAAAGAACTCTTTCCACTCATGTGTCTTGAGCAACTACTATCTAAAATCCATTTGTGCTCCTTTACCTTGGAGATATCCTGCAAAACAGCAAACATCAACCTTTCCGGGTCGACCAAATGGCATATTTTGATTCATACTCAAGTTCGATCATGTTTGGTGGTCTAGTACCTTTAGGAACCCAGATTTGTTTGACCTGTTTCCTCAAACATATAGGATAGGTGTTTCTGATAATATAAGGATCATTTCTTCTATAAGGACATGTAGATTTAACATGACCCTTTTTACAACAATAGAAGCAGGTAGGCATGTGAATGCTTCCTTTTGCTGTAACCAAAGTGGTAGTAGGTTTTCTAGGAAAGCGTCTATGATATCCTATACCATTTTTGTTAACTGAAGATTGTTGTTCACCCATCATTCTTTCTAGATTAACTTTTGAACGAGTAAACTTAATGAGTGATGTCTTTTGGTCTTGACACATCAAAGTCAAATCAACTTTCTCTTTCTCTAGATTGATATAGTTTCGATGTAGAGAAGAGAGGTTGTTCTTGAGAATCAGATTTTCTGATTCCAAGGCCTTGACATTGTCATCAAGTTCTTCCTTTTCTGTGTTAAGATTTACAATCTCCAGAGACATTTCACTCAATTGTTTATCTTGTTCATGAAGTTTTTGTTTGACAGAATTTATCCTTATTCTATGTTCCTTATCTGTTAAGATAATATCCTTGAGAAATTATTTAAGGTCAATCTCAGGTTGAGACAAGATTGTACTTACCATATTGTTGATGTAAAGATTTGAGTTATCTTTATGATTGGCCATAAGACACAAGTTTGCTTGTTCTTGTTCATCTTCTGTTTCATTAGTTGAATCTGAATCACTCCATGAAGCAACCATGGCTTTCTTCTTTCGATCATTTTTCTTGAAGTTTGTCCTCTTCTTTTGTGGACAATCCTTCACCAAATGATCTGTTTCACCACATTCAAAACAAGTCAGTACTTTTGTTTTCTTATTAGAGTTAGAAAACTTACATCGGGGTTTTGATGCTCGTGGAAATTCTCGGTTTGCAGATTGTTTCTTTATCTTGAGAATTCTTGCTAAACCTTTAGAGATCATGGCGAGAGCATCTTCTTCATTATCATCCTCACTATTTTCTTCCTCAGAAGGTAACTCATATTTTCTGGATTTTGATGCCAAATTCTTGGAGTTGGATGGAAGTTCTCCATCTTCTTCGCCAAGGATCATTTCATGTGTGATGAGTTTTCCAAGTAAATCATCAAGAGGAAGAGTAGTAAGATTTTGAGCTTCTTCAATAGCAGTCATCTTTGGTCCCCACTTGGCTTTAGGTAAACTTCTTAGAACCTTTCTCACTTTTTCTTCATTTGTAAAGGTCTTTCCAAGTGAGTCTAGATTGTTCACTATCCCAATGAATTTGGTGAACATTTCTTTGACTTGTTCATTTGGATTCATCTTGAATAGCTCGTATTGTCTGAGAAAGATGCTAATCTTTGTTTCCTTGACTTGACTTGTTCCTTCATAAGAGACAACAAGCTTGTCCCATATTTCTTTTGCACTTTTGCATGATGAGATGTGGTTGAATTCATTAGCATCTAATCCACAGTAAAGTAGATTCATTGCTTTGTAATTCTTTGACACACTGTACAGGTCAGCCTGAGTGAAGTATGATTCCTTTTTGGGACTTGGACGCCTTCAACCGTTGTCATTGGAACTTTTAGTGCATCTTGAATAATGCTCCAAAGCTCCATATCCAGGTCAATCAAGAACATACGCATTAGTGATCTCCAATGAGCGAACTTGTTGCTACAAAAGAGTGGTAGATGAGATGAGGATCTTCCTTGAACAAATCCACCATCACCTATATGATTCATGATTAGTTTCACTGATGGTTAAATCAATAAACGTGAGTCTAGCTCTGATACCAATTGAAGAACCGTTAGGTGATATAAATAATATAGATAATATTCTAGAAGGGGGGGGGGGTTGAACAGAGTATGGGAACTTTTCACAAACCAAATCTCAAGGCCTTGAAAATCCTTTCAAGGGCCTTGATGTCAATCTGTGCTACTAGTGAAACTCTGATTTCAAGGGCTTTGAAACTCAATGTCAAGGGCCTTGACTTCTTGCTCCTGCAAAATAAAGTTAGTCACAGTAAAGTTTATATGGTGCGGAATTGAAAAGATTGACACGAGGATATGTTTACGAAGTTCGGCTCTAAATAGCCTACTCTCCGTCCTAGGGTATATCCGTAGGATCTAATTATCTATTATCAGATTCAAAGAGTCCTAGATACAAACTAGAAGAAATCTCCTTCTTCTCTCACTTCTAGCCAATGCTACAATCTAGATTCAACTCTTAACCTAGCTATAATAGCCTAGTTACTTCGTAGAGTAACACACTCTAGTATAACACTTTTTAGATCTACCAATGGAGCTCTTGTGTTTTCTCTTTCTCTAAGGGGATAAAACTTTTACGTAATTGCGAGAAAGAAAAACAACGAATGAAGATGATTAGGTTGCTTAAGGATGCTAAGATGTTTTCCGATGTAGGCTTGTGTGTCTTTCTTCTTCGACCATGATCTTCATTTATATCTTCTATGGAAAGATCTTCTAGCCGTTGTAGAGATGACCATTTGAAGATCAACCTTCTTTTCCATGAAGATCGTAAGATAGACGTTGCACGTCTTCGATCCTACGAACACGTTGAGTCTTTTACTCCTTGATCTTCTCGTCTTCTGTTGGATAAGAGACATAAGATATTTTTGCCGTTTTTGTTGTTTAGAGAATCTTCTCGAAATGATTCTCTATCCTTCGGTTGATATCTTCCTTTGGTTGACAAAATCTTTGTTTGATAAGATCTTCTTTGATGCCGAATCTCCAACGAAGATCTTCAATATATTTGAATTCTTTGTTCCGTGCACTTTAGATTCCAAGGCCCATGATCTTCGTCTTTTTGAACTTTTTCTTCAATCCAACTTCAAGGCCCTTGACATGTAAATATAGAATCTGCACTAAATTCAAACCAAACATCTAGAAATATAATCAAGTACATTGTTAGAGATCCAACTACTATATTTGTGTGAAGTCTCCCATCATCAACACGTGTAAACCGTTTCAATCAAGGTGGAGTTTTCAGACAGGAAATATATCGAGAAGGACTAAGATGCCACACAACACCAGTCAAGAAGTGAAAATTTTTGATGTATGGGGTGTGGAATTTATGGGACCATTCTCATCCTCTTGTGGTAACCAATACATTCTTCTAGCAGTAGATTATGTTTCAAGATGGGGTGAAGCAATCGCTTCTCCCACTAATGATGCTATGGTGGTAGTGAAGTGCTTTAATAGAACGATCTTCCCAAGGTTTGGGACGCCCTGAACCATCATTAGTGATGTAAGAGCTAGGATTTTCAAATTCTAATTAATGTTGATTAACTTAATCATTGATAGTAATTGACATATAACTCGCGAAGATTGCGTCAGTGATGAGTATGAGTCTCACCGATATGTTCGTGGCGTAATTTTGGACTTATGGGGAAATTTTCACTTTTTCCCCCCGGGTAATTATTTTTACCCTCCGGTGTTATTTGAAGCATTTGGGATCAAGACATCGGACATGTCCTAGATATGAAATAACATGGAAAGCCAAAACGGCCAAAACAGTTGATATTTCGTTTCTTAATGGCTAAGAAGAGATAGTTGTGGAATAATTATCCCTACAATATTCCAGATTTATTTTTCCAATTTCGAGAAGTTTAGAGAAGGGGGTTCAACCTGCCTTTGGATTAGTTAAAGGATAATTATCGACTTCACTAAAGGATAATTATCGTTTTCACTATAAATAGCGGAAAATCATTTTATAATTCATATTCTTTCACGTTTTCTCATAAAAGTTTTGATTTCTCTCAACCTTCAAACTCATATCTACTCTCCGTTTCTAATCCGATTTCAATTCTGTTTGAGTTTCTGGATTCCTCTCTTCATTCTCTTCATATCGGTACTGAATTTTTGCATTTCCGAGCATATGAAAACCTGGTCGAGCATATATGTCACCAGGACGGTTCCTTTGCTCAGATTCCGGTGAATTTGATGTTGTCCATTCATAGCATGCGTTGTTGCGATTCCGAATCTTCTTTCATATCGTCAATCGGGTTAGTAACGAATAAGTTATGAATTTATTCGTTTTCCGTACTGCAATTTGGCCTAAATTGACCTTAGGCTTGTCAAAATGGACAATTAGAAATTCCATTATGGTCGTTATATTATTCTGGTGTTTATGGGTTGTTTGTTTAATGAATCTGATGACATGTGGGTTTAGAAATTTCCTGTAGGCAAAACGTTATTCTGGTGAAATTTAATTAATTAATTAAAGGTTAATTAATTAAATTAGGATTAGAATTGAAATTGAGGAATGTTGATTGATGCTACCTTGAGATTTGAGGAATTGTGAGTTATGTTGAGATATCGAGTTTAGATTTGACTTATGGTGTGGGGATGGTTATGCGGTTAGGAGGTGAAATATCCTAACCTTGGATCGCGTTTGACTTACTTTTGTGTCTTGCTAATGCAGGTGCTGATCGTTTCCTCGAGGGGAAGCTGTGACATAGTATAGATCGACGTTGTGACAAGTAAGTCCGTGGGACTCACTTAGCGAGTGGTTATGGATTTGAGTGTGTTATGTGGTTTTGTGTGTGCATATGTGTGTTGCATTTATTGCCTAACTGGACTAGGATGACCCTACATGCATATTATTGGCCCAAGTGTATGATAATGGGTGGTGATGACTTGTCTAGCCCAGAATTAGGAGGCTAAGGAGGTTCTCTTCGACCAGACCTCCGGGTAGTGATGATTGACACCATTCCAAACCAGAGGGGAAGTGGGATAGAGGCGTTGGGAGTTTACTCCGTGTGTAACAAGGAAATGAATTAGTAATGGTATAAATTAATTAAAAATAATAAAGAATTGTGTGTGTGACATTGCATGATATGATATGATGATGTGATAAATGTGCTACGGCTTCATTCTTATCTATGATCTATTAGCTAACGGTTTATACCGTGTTGTAGATCTTCTGCAGGATAGGAAGACTACAGAGTAAGCAAGATGGGTGATCAACCGAGGGCTTCTGTACACTAGGTTGTGCGAGGGTTATGGGACCTTTTGTATACATTTGTGTATGGTGTTGCCGTTTTGTACTCGGTTGTGTTTTGTAAACCTTTTGATGTCTATATTTATTATAGTTTTATATATTTGGTTTTAATCTATCTATGACATGTTGTAAGATCCAGTAAACTTGTTGGCAGGCTAGGGTCAGGATTCAATGTGAGATCTTATCCCAGTAGCACCCTAAGTCCCACGGATTTGGGGTGTTACAAGTGAAGGAAGAATGCACTTCCCAACCCGTAAATTTGAAGCTCTATTATCCAAGTATGGGGTAACTCACGAGATTGCCACTCCCTACCATCCTCAAACAAGCGGGCAAGTGGAGCTCTTAAATAGGGAAACAAAGACCATTCTAGAGAAAACTGTCTCTAGAAGGAGGAAGGATTGGTCCCTCAACTTGGATGATGCACTTTGGGCGTAAATGACAGCTTTCAAGACTCCCATTGGCACTACGCCATACAATCTTGTGTATGGGAAGTCTTGTCATCTTCTAGTTGAGTTGGAGCAAAAGGCTTATTGGGCGGTGAAGTGGCTCAACTTTGATATCAACGAGGCTGGAGAGAAACGTCTTCTAGACGTTAATGAGTTAGAGGATATCCTCTTGGATGCATATGAGAATGCGCGGATTTACAAGAAAAGGACGAAGAAGTGGCATGGCAAGCACATAGTTCCAAAGGTTTTGAAAGACAGAGATCTTGTTCTTCTCTTCAATTATTCACTTTGACTATTTCCCGGTAAGTTGAAATCCCGTTGGATAGGACCTTTTGTAGTTAAACATGTTTTTCCCGTGGTATAGTTGAAGTATGGGGTGAACAATGTAGAACCTTCAAGGTCAATCAATAGCCACCGCCTTAAGAAGTACACACCGGAGATTCAAATTGAGGGGATTGCACCTACCCCTCTCATATGAGGAACAAAAAAATTGGTCTAGCTACGGACCTTAAACAAAGAGCTTCTTGGGAGGCAACCCAATGTATTGTTTTCTTTCCCTTTTTCATTGATTAGAGTAGAGTAGTTTCTTTTGTCTTTTTCATTGGTTCGTTCCCAGTTTTCTTGTGTCTTTGGATGGAAGGAGCTAGGAAATCTCCAAAAAGATTCAAAAATACAAAAGCAAAGTCAAGTTGGCAATTATGAAGATCTTCTGCATGACAGGAAGACTATAGAGTGAACCAGATGGGTGATCAGCTGAGGGCTTCCGTATACTAGGTTGTGCGAGGGTTATGGGATCCTTTGTATACATATGTGTATGGTGTTGCCGTTTTGTACTCGGTTGTGTTTTGTAAACCTTTTGATGTATATATTTAATACAGTTATATGTATTTGGTTTTAATCTATTAGTGCCTTGTTGTAAGATCAAGTGAACTTGTTATTAGGCTAGGGTCAGGATCCACTGTTAGATCCTAGCCCAGTAGCGCCTCGAATCCCGCGGATTTGGGGTGTTACAAAGTTGGTATCAGAGCCTTAGGTTGACAACAATGGCACTTGCAATCTGCGATAAAGGTCGAATAGATAAATTAACAGAACACAAAAGGGGTATGACTTTTGAAAAGGATTTTGGGTTTGAAACGAGTACAATGTTTTGGGATAGTGTGTACAGAAATCTATCACCATTTTGAGGATCTCGACAATATATATATATATATATACCTATTATGTGTTGATGTTTTTGCGTGTGACCTTAAGTATTATATATATATATATATATATATATATATATATATATATATATATATATATATATACATATGGCATTATATAGCCTTTTACGTAGCTATGATATTATCGTTTATGGCATAGACTAGAGCAACATCTTCTATAGGACGAGGAAGAGGTAGACTACCTCTATCTCCGGTATTCGTAAGTCGTGAACAAGTTGGTGGACCTCCAATCGCTAGAAGTCGGGGTTAAGTCCCTATTGTTGATTCTCAATAGTCGGAAGACCAAGTTATGAAAGATGTTGAGAATGTAATTTCTGAGATTGTCGGCGACGTGGGGATCATAATAAGGAACGAGATAGTTACCCTCCTTTGATTGTAAAGTACCCAAGTGGAAGATTCAAGTTGCTCCTCGATGAAATAACAAGCTTAAGAAGACGTCTAGCGTGTAACAGAAGTGGAGAAGAAAGAAAGATGTGTTCCATATCCTTCGACATCACTAGATCCGTTAAGATGTTGTAAAAGGTGATTTCGGTGTTAGTTACACCAAAGAGGATGACTAAAGTTGTAAAGGCTCAAGAGAAGCCGGGAACATTAACGCCAGATGTATGATTGAAGATTTACAATTACTAGAGAGTATTGGTATGAAAATGTAGAGACATCATTAGAGTCGATCTGTCATTCAAGGGATAGACGGTTTGAGCTGAGGTGAACCTGATTGGAGGGGTTGTTCGGTCTAATAAACCAAACAAGTGGTAGAGATTAGAGTATACCAATATTTAGAGTGGAGCTTATGATAATGAAGAGGTTTGATAGAGAAACGAACGGGTTATTCCAGTAGATGATATCTTCCTTCGTGAGATCCTACACCGAGACGAAGTCGTAATAATAGACGTGTGAATAGTATCGTGAATACCTCAGAAATTCACTTGTGAGCGTTGGAGCTGAAGAGCCGACATCGCTAACTGCCAGAGATTTTTGTGATACGAGTGTTATGCACTTATTGATTTTTGTCTTATGTGTTGAGTGTTTGGCGTTAGATACAATAGAAGAGATACCCTTTATTATAAGGTTACCGGATGATAGTAGGGTCAAAAGTAACCGCGAGATACGTGTTTGTCCCATTCATTAGGGACTTGTGATTTGATTGTGGACTTCTTAGTCATGCCGCTAGTGCGTGAGGAAGTCATTATGGGTAAGGATTGGATGTATAAACATCGTGTTGAGTTATACGTAGGTAGGAGACCGTGACGGTCTCTACCGAGTCGGGTCAGATCGAGTTTTTTCCCAAGTTGGAACCTGGGAAAGTCGGGCATGGTTATCAGCGCGGTACATGCAGCGAGATTTATCGCACAAGTTTGCGAGGCCTTCTGGTGTTATGCCGTAAAAGAGGGATAGAGTCCAACGTTAGAGGACATTCTTGTGGTCTGCGAGTTCACATATGTGTTTGTCGAGCCGTCCAGTTTGCCGCTTTAGAGGAGTGTGGACTTCGGCATCGAGTTGGAGCCTGGTAAGAGACCGATCTCGAAGGCCCCATACCGTATGGGGCCTATTGAGTTATTAAAGTTGAAGAAGCAACTCGAGGAGTTGGTTGAGAAGGGCTTCATCCGCCCTAGCGTATCCCCGTGGGGAGAACCTATCCTCTTTGTACGGAAAAAGGATGGATCGTTGAGATTGTGCATCGACGATAGAGAGCTAAACAAGGTGACCATCAAGAACAAGTATCCATTGCCTCGTATTGATGACTGCTTAGATCAGCTTCAGGGAGCGACTGTGTTCTCCAGGATTGACTTGCGCTCGGGTTATCACCAGCTGACAGTGAGAGAGCAGGATGTGCATAAGACGACATTTTGGACTCGGTATGGCCACCATGTGTTTGTAGTGATGCCATTCGGGCTCACGAATGCGCCCACCGTCTTTATGGAGTTGATGAATGGCATCTTCACCGACTTCTTGGATCATTTTGTGGTGGTCTTCATAGACGATATCCTGGTGTACTCTTGTAGCAGAGCGGATGACGCAAGATATCTGAGGACAGTGATGCAAGTTTTGAGGGATAGAGAAGTATATGCCAAGTTCTCTAAGTGCGAGTTCTGGATGCCAAATGAAGCATTAATGGGTCATGTTTTCTCCGCCAATGGGATCAAGGTTGATCCGGAAAAGATAGAGTCAGTAGTAGCGTGGACGACACCGTCGAACGTCAAGGTAGTGTGTAGCTTTCTTGGCCTATCCGGTTATTACCGACGATTTGTGGAGGGATTCTCTACGATTGCCCCTCCACTCACCAGTCTATTGAGGAAGACTACCCGGTTTTTATGGTCCGAGCCGTGTACTCAAAGTTTTGAGCAGCTGAAGAGACGTCTGACTTCCGCTCCCATCTTAGCGCAATCGGAGGACACAGAGGACTTTGTAGTCTACAGTAACGCATCCAAGCTAGGATTGGGATGTGTTCTGATGCAGTATGGCAGAGTGGTTGCTTATGTGTCTATCCAGTTGAAGAAGTATGAGGAGAACTACCCGACTCATGATCTAGAGTTGGCAGCGTTAGTTCATGCTTTGAAGATCTGGAGACATTAGAAGTATATTTTCACGCAGCGGGAATTGAATAACCGCCAGCATTGGTATGTTGAGTTGATCAAGGATTTTAACCTTGAGATTTTGTACCATCTAGGGAAGGTGAACGTTGTCGCCGACGCCCTGAGTAGGAATACACCTCGAGAGAAGGCGATTGAGAAACTGACAGTTCAACCTCAGTTGTAGAGAGATCTAGTGTGGGTAGATATGGAAATCCAATTTCTTGATGAGGATGCCCAGTTGAGTACCTTAGAGGTTCTACCTGATCTGTTGGGTGAGATCCAACAAAATCAGGGGACTTGCCCGACGTTGATGAGGATACGAGATAGGATGTCTTGTGGTGAGGCCACACAGTTCTCCATAGGAGCAGATGAAGTGATGAGATGCCATGACCGCATCTGTGTACCCGTTGATGCGGATGTTAGACAGAGGATCTTAGAAGAGGCTCACTCCACACCTTACTCAGTACACCCAGGTGCGAGTAAGATATATCAAGATGTGAGACATTCGTACCGGTGGGTAGGGATGAAGCCCGATGTAGCCAGTTTTGTGGCTCAATGTGCGACCTGTCAACAGGTCAAGATAAAGCATTGCAGACCAGGAGGAGAACTCCACCCACTGTCAGTACCACAGTGGAAGTGGGAGGATGTCTCCATGGACTTTGTGACGAGATTAAGGCCAAGGAGGAGTTTTGATGCTATTTAGGTTGTAGTTGACAGACTGACGAAGACCACACGTTTCCTGCCTATCGGGGAAACGTGGCCAGTGAATAAATTAGCCGAGGAGTTCACTAGACAGATAGTGAGACTCCATGGTGTACCGAGGACAATCGTCTCAAATCGACATGGACGATTCACCTTGCGGTTCTGGCAGCAGATTCAGACTACCATGGGGACGAGTTTATACTTTACGATTGTGTTTCATCCTCAGAAAGATGATCAGTCGGAGAGGACCATCCAGACGCTGGAGGATATGTTATGAGCTTGTGTGTTGGACTGGGGACAAGGATGGTCAGATCACCTCCCATTGGTTGAGTTCTCGTACAACAACAGCTGGCATGCATCAATTGGGGTGGCCCCGTATGAGGCATTGTATGGACGGAGATGCCGTACCCCATTGTGTTGGGATGAGCATAGCAGTGTCAGTGGTATATCGCTTGTGCAGATTCAGGATGATATTGCACGAGTAGCATTGATTAGAGAGAGGATGTTGGCTGCACAAAATTGCCAGAAGTCGTATGCAGACAAGAGGCGTCGACCCCTAGAGTTCAAGGTAGGAGCTCATGTATGGCTGAGAGTATCTCCGACGCGAGGGGTTAGACGTTTTGGCATAAAGGGGAAGATGATTCCCCGATATGTCAGTTCTTTTGAGATACTTGACGGAGTTAGGAGAGCAGCATAAAGATTGGCTTTACCACCGAGATTAGAGGGTATTTACCCTGTGTTTCATGTGTATCAACTGAGAGAGTACATACCAGATCCAAGACACATCATCAGCTATGATGACTTAGTGGTTGAGCCGGACCACACTTTCGTTGAGCACCCGATTATAGTCCTAGAGCGAGGTGTGAGACGCCTGCGTTCGAAGGACATTCCTATCTTGAGAATACAATAGTCTAGACGAGGAATTGATGACGCTACATGGGAGATTAAGGATAGTATCCAGAGGAACTATCTAGAGTTCTATGCCGAGATAGATTCTCTTGTAGGATCGATGAGTAGATATTAGTGCTATTTTGGTGAGTGTTTTGATAATGTGCTTATGTGCTATGATGTCTTTTGGTGCTAGTTGTGATGTATGCGTACAATCTTATTAGATCTTGTTTGCTAGCGCGAGCTGTGTTTATAGCTGGAGATGGTTCTTCCTCCATACTATTGAGTTGTGATTAGAGTTTAGCTAAAGATGGTTGTTCCTCCATGCTATTGTTTATGGACATAGTTCGGTTGGAGACGGTTTTCCTCCATGCTCTTGTGTTTTGAGTACAATTTAGCTGGAGATGGTTTTCCTCCATGCCTTTGTGATGTGGTTATGGTTTGGCTAGAGATGGTTTTCCTCTATGCCATTGGGTAGTATGGTGATCTTGTTGCTGGAGTTGATGATTCCTCCATGCTGTGTTTTGAGGTTATAGAGTGTTATAGGTTGATACATTTGAATGGAGATGTGATACCACGAATAGTGGGAGTGTTTATACCTCGGCGTATGGGTCCGAGAGGATTTGGGAATTGTTCAAGTTTTGGGACGAAACTTCTTTTTAGGGGGATCTGATGTAAGAGCTAGGATTTCGAATTCTAGTTAATGTTAATTAAC
The DNA here is from genome assembly GCA_033239125.1 of Fagopyrum homotropicum. Lineage (NCBI taxonomy): Eukaryota > Viridiplantae > Streptophyta > Magnoliopsida > Caryophyllales > Polygonaceae > Fagopyrum > Fagopyrum homotropicum. The sequence continues at coordinate 63,258,104 of BSWB01000003.1, read as the reverse complement.
TTAATTATTGATAGTAATTGACATATAACTCACGAAGATTGTGTAAGTGATGAGTATGAGTCTCATCGTTATGTTTCACGTGTAATTTTGGACTTATGGGAAAATTTTCACTTTTTCCCCCAAGTAATTATTTTTAGCCTCCGGTGTTATTTGGAGCATTTGGGAGCTCCAATTAATAAAAATGCAGTTGAGAGAAATGATCAAGACATCGGACACGTCCTAAATATGAAATAACATGGAAAGGTAAAATAGTCAAAATAATTGCTATTTCATTTCTTAATGGCTAAGAAAGACGGCTTAGAAATACACGTTTTTCGATGAAATTGTGGAATAGTTATCCGTACAATATACCATATTTATTATTCCAATTTCGAGAAGTTTGGATAAGGGAGTTCAACCCGCCTTTGGATCGGTTAAAGGATAATTATCGATTTCGCTAAAGGATAATTATCGTCTTCACTATAAATAGCGGAAAATCGTTAATTAATTCATTTCCTTTCACGTTTCCTCGTAAAAGCTCTGATTTCTCTCAACCTTCAAACTCAGATCTACTCTCCGATTCTAATCCGATTTCAATTCCGTTTGAGTTTCTGGATTCCTCTCTTCATTCTCTTCACATCGGTACCGAGTTTTTGCATTTTCGAGCATATGAAGACCTTGTCGAGCAGATATGTCACCATGGCAGTTCAGTCACTGAGAATCCGGTGAATTTGATGTTGTCCATCTGTAGCCTATGTCGTTGTGATTCCGAATCTTCCTTCAGATCCTCAATCGGGTTATTAACGAATAAGTTACGAATTTATTCATTTTTCGTACTGTGATTTGGCCTTAATTTACCTTAGGCTTGTCAAAATGAATAATTAGAAATTCCATTATGGTCGTTATATTAATCTGGTGTTTATGGGTTGTTTGTTTGATGAATCTGATGACAAGTGGGTTTAGAAATTGCCTACGGCAAAACGCTATTTTGGTGAAATTTAATTAATTAGTTAAAGGTCAATTAATTAAATTAGGATTAGAATTGAGATTGAGGAATGTTGATTGATGCTAGTTATGTTGAGATATCGAGGTTTAATTCGAGTTATGGTGTGGGGATGGTTATGGGGTTAGGAGGTGGAATCTCCTAACCTTCGATCGCGTTTGACTTATTTTTGTGCCTTGCTGATACAAGCGCTGATCGTTTTCTCAAGGGGAAGTCATGACGTGGTATAGATCGACATTGTGGCAAGTAAGTCCGTGGGACTTACTTAGCGAGCGGTTATGGGTTTGAGTGTGCATTGTGGTTGTGTGTGTGCATATGTGTGTCGCATTTGTATCCTAACTGGATTAGGATGACCCTACATGCATATTATCGGCCCTAGTGTATGATGACGGGCGGTGATGGATTGTCTAGCCCTGAATTGGGAGGCTAAGGAGGTTGTCTACGACCAGACCTCCAGGTGGTGATGATTGACACCATTTCAAACCTGAGAGGAATGGGGACAGAGGCGTTGGGAGTTTACTCCGCGTGTCACAAGGAAATGGATTAGTAATTGAAAACTTCACCTTGATTGAAATGGTTTACAGGTGTTCATGATGGAAGACTTCACACAAATATAGCAGTTGGATTTCTAACAATGTACTTGATTATATTTCTAGATGTTTGGTTGGTTTGAATTCAGTGCAGGTTGTATATCTACATGTCAAGGGCCTTGAAGTTGGATTCAAGAACAAGTTCAAAAGAACGAAGATCAAGGGCCTTGGAATCTAAGGTGCACGGAACAAGGATTCTAACAAATTTAAGATCTTCGTTGAAGATTCTGTAACAAGAAGATCTCATCAACCAAAGACTTTGTCAACCGAAGGAAGATCTCAACCGAAGGATAGAGAATCATTTCGAGAAGATTTTCTAAACAAAAAAGCGGAAAAAATATCTTCTCTCTCTTATCCAACAGAAGACGAGAAGATCAATGAGTAAAATACTCAACGTGTTTGCAGGGACCGAAGACGTGCAACGTCTACCTTACGATCTTCATGGAAAAGAAGGTTGATCTTCAAACGGTCATCTCTACAACGGCTCGAAGATCTTTCCATAGAAGATATAAATGAAGATGATGGTTGAAGAAGAAAGACACACAAGCCTACATCGGAAAACATCTTTGCATCCTTAAGCAACATAATCATCTTCATTTGTTGTTTTTCTTTCTCGCAATTACGTAAAAGTTTTATCCCCTTAGAGAGAGAGAAAACACAAGAGCTCCATTGGTAGATCTAAAAAGTGTTATACTAGAGTGTGTTACTCTGCGAAGTAACTAGGCTATTATAGTTAGGTTAAGAGTTGGAGCTAGAGTGTGATACTCTACGAAGTAACTAGGCTATTATTGCTAGGTTAAGAGTTGGAGCTAGATCGTAGTATTGGCTACAAGTGAGAGAAGAAAGGGATTTCTTCTAGTTTGTATCTTGGACACTTAGAAGCTGATAATAGATAGTTAGATCCTACGGATATACCCTGGGACGGAGAGTAAGCTATTTAGAGCCGAACTTCATAAACATATCCTCATGTCAATCTTTTCAATTCCGCACCATATAAACTTTACTGTGACTAACTTTGTTTTGCAGGACCAAGAAGTCAAGGCCCTTGAAATTTAGTTTCAAAGCCCTTGAAATCAGAGTTTCACTAGTAGCACAGATTGACATTAAGGCCCTTGAAAGGAGTTTCAAGGCCTTGAGATTTGGTTTGCAAAAAGTTTTCATACTCTATTCAACCCCCGCCCCTTCTAGAGTATTATCTATATTATTTATATCACCTATCGGTTCTTCAATTGGTATCAGAGCTAGACTCACATTTATTGATTTAACTATCAGTGAGACTAATCATGAATCATGTAGGTGATGGTAGATTTGCTCAAGGAAGATCCTCATCTCGACCACCACTCTTCTGTGGAAACAACTTCGCTCATTGGAGATCACTTATGCGTATGTTCCTGATTGACCAGGATACGGAGCTTTGGAGCATTATTCAAGATGGACCAAAACTTCCAATGACAACGGTTGAAGGCGTCCAAGTCCCGAAGAAGGAATCAGACTTCACACAAGCTGACCTAGATAGTGTGTCAAAGAATTACAAGGCAATGAATCTACTGTACTGCGGATTAGATGCTAATGAATTCAACCGCATCTCATCATGCAAAAGTGCAAAAGAAATATGGGACAAGCTTGTTGTCACTTACGAAGGAACAAGTCAAGTCAAGGAAACAAAGATTAGCATCTTTCTCAGACAATAAGAGCTATTCAAGATGAATCCAAATGAACCAGTCCAAGAAATGTTCACCAGATACACTGAAATAGTGAACAATCTAGACTCACTTGGAAAGACTTCACAAATGAAGAAAAAGTGAGAAAGGTTCTAAGAAGCTTACCTAAAGCCAAGTGGGGACCAAAGATGACTGCTATTAAAGAAGCTCAAAATCTTACTACTCTTCCTCTTGATGATTTACTTGGAAAACTCATCATACATGAAATGATTCTTGGCGAAGAAGATGGAAAACTCCCATCCAACTCCAAGAATTTGGCATTAAAATCCAGAAGAGATGATTTACCTTCTGATGAAGAAAATAGTGATGAGGATAATGAAGAAGATGCTCTCGTCATGATCTCTAAAGGTTTAGCAAGAATTCTCAAGATAAAGAAACAATCTACAAACCCGAGAATTTCCACGAGCATCAAAACCCCGAGGTAAGTTTTCTAACTCTAATAAGAAAACAAAAGTACTGACTTGTTTTGAATGTGGTGAAACAGATCATTTGGCGAAGGATTGTCCACAAAAGAAGAGGACCAACTTCAAGAAGAATGATCGAAAGAAGAAAGCCATGGTCGCTTCATGGAGTGATTCAAAATCAACAAATGAATCACAAGATGAACAAGAACAAGCAAACTTGTGTCTTATGGCCGATCATGAAGATAACTAAAATCTTTACATCGACAATATGGTAAGTACAATTTTGTCTCAACCTGAGATTGACCTTAAACAATTTCTTAAGGATATTATCTTAAGTGATAAGGAACATAGAATAAGGATAAATTCTTTCAAACAAAAACTTCATGAACAAGATAAACAATTGAGTGAAATGTCTCTAGAGATTGAAAATCTTAACACAAAAAAGGAAGAACTTGATGATAATATCAAGGCCTTGGAATCAGAAAACCTGATTCTCAAGGACAACCTCTCTTCTCTACATTGAAACTATATCGATCTAGAGAAAGAGAAAGTTGATCTGACTTTAATGTGTCAAGACCAGAAGGCATCACTTATTAAGTTTACTCGTTCAAAAGCTAATTTGGAAAGAATGATGGGTGAACAACAATCTTCACTTAACAAAAATGGTATAGGGTATCATAGAAGCTTTCCTAGAAAACCTACCACCACTTTTGTTACGGCAAAAGAAAGCATTCATATGCCTAACTGCTTCTATTGTTGTAAAAAGGGTCATGTTAAATCTACATGTCCTTATAGAAGAAATGATCCTTATATCATCAGAAACACCTATCCTTTATGTTTAAGGAAACAGGTCAAACAATCTGGGTTCCTAAAGGTACTAGACCACCAAACATGATCGAACCTGAGTATGAACCAAAATATGCCATTTGGTCGACCCGAAAAGGTTGATGTTTGCTGTTTTGCAGGATATCACCAAGGTAAAGGAGCACAAACGGATATTAGATAGTGGTTGCTCAAGACACATGAGTGGAAAGAGTTATTTATTCTCATATTTAAAGAAGCAATCATTTGGAACTATTACTCCTGGTGATAAAGGAAAGTGTGACATAATTGACATTGGTAAAATTTGCTATGATTCATCCAAATTTATTGATGATGTTTATTTAGTTGATGGCTTGCAATATAATCTGCTAAGTATTTCTCAAATTTGTGATAAAGGCAATAAAGTCATGTTTGATTCAGAAAAATCTGAAGTTCAAGACATAAAAACGGGAGAAGTATTACTTACTGCTCCTAGGTGTAATAATGTTTATTCTTTAAGTACTAACCAAGTTGCAGGAACTAAGCTAAAATGTCTAAAGGCCTTGACTGATGATCCAAGGCTTTGGCATAGAAGACTTGGTCACGTAAGCATGCACACCATGCAGAAGCTACTTACAAAAGATTTGGTACGTGGTTTGCCAAACCTAAACTTCAAGGTTAATGACCTATGTAAAGCATGTACACAAGGTAAACAAACAAGAGGTTCATTCAAACCTAAGAAAGCTATAAGTTCTTCTCGACCTATTGAACTTTTACATATGGATCTTTGTGGACCTATGCGTGTCAAATCTCCCGGAGGAAAACAATTCATCCTTGTTATAGTGGATGATTTCTCTCGTTTTACATGAATATCTTTTCTACGAGAAAAATCTGAAGCTTTATTTGAGTTTTTAAAATTGTGTAAGGAGTTACAAAGTTTGAAAACCTACCAATCGTTTCTATAAGAAGCGATCATGATAGAGAATTTGATCAACTAAAGTTCGATTTATTTTGTGCAAAATATGGTATTTCTCATAAATTTTCATCTCTTAGAACTCCTCAACAAAATGGAGTTGTGGAACGCAAGAACCGCACTCTTGAGGATATGTCTAGGACAATGCTTTTAAAAAATCATTTGCCAAAAAGTTTTTTGGCTGAAGCAGTAAACACCGCAAATTATATTTTAAATAGATGTTTAATTCGCCCTATTTTGAAAAAGACTCCTTAAGAACTCTTTAAAGGAAAAAAACAAACATTTCATACTTCAAACCATTTGGATGTACTTGTTTTGTTCACAACAATGGAAAAGACAATCTCGGGAAATTTGATGCACGTAGTGATGAAGCTATATTCATTGGATATGCTTCAAATAGCAAAGCTTATCGAACATATAACAAACGTACCAAAGTTGTTGAGGAAAACATTCATATTATTTTTTATGAAAGCAATGATGGTATTTTGAGTGAGAGTTTTGCAAATTTAAATTTGAATCAAAGAGAAGATCACACTTCGGATGAAGAGGAAGATCCTAAAGGTCAAGATAAGAATATGCAAGAAAAGATTCAAGATACCAAAGAAAATCCTCAAGACCTTGAAACACACCTTCAAGACCTTGAAACTGGAAACTGTGACAACAAAACTCCACTTCAAGGCCTTGAGATTGGAACAACAGGTAATGCACAAACGGTACCTGAATCAAGTCAAACATATTCAGCTCAACCTTCTGGATCTACATCATCTGTCAAAAGAAGAAAAGTTCAACACTCCTCATATCATCCACAAGAAAATGTGATCTCAGATCCAAATGCTGGGATTCAAACTAGATCTAAAGTGAATAATATTTGTGCCTTCTCCGCTTTTGTATCACTTGTCGAGCCAAAAAACTACATTCAAGCTCTTCAAGAACCAGACTGGATCATTGCCCATGCAAAATGAATTAAATGAATTTGAGAGGAACAAGGTATGGACTCTTACTTCAAGACCAAAGCATCAATCAGTTATTGGCACGAAGTGGGTCTTTCGAAACAAATTGGATGAAAGTGGCAAAGTCATACGAAACAAAGCACTACTTGTAGCACAAGGCTATAACCAAGAAGAAAGTATTGATTATGAGAAGACTGTTAGCATGAAATATTGTGATATTTTAGGCACATTTTCTAAGTGTATTTCATCCATATTGATAGTCATTGATTAAGCATTGATGCATTTGTGAGCTAGTTTGTCTATAATGTCGATATAGAGATCTACACAAGCTTTATGTTGATTGTAGGAAATTAAGAGCTATTTCCGAACGATATGAGCAAGGATGGAGTTTGATCGAGCATGTCCAAGGATTGAGGACATCTCTAGGAGCTAAGGAAGGTGCTAACTTGAAGAATAGCACGAGGAAAGGAAGAATTACGGTTTACCCCTAAACCACGCTCTAAAATACGGCCGTACTACATTCCACGTTCAAGTCCACGGCCATGGAACCTTGGCAAGGGAAGCGTGGTTCATTCCAGGAACTTCTACGGACGTGGAAGGATTGAAACAAACCGTGACAATTTCCACGCTCTAAATTACGGTCGTGGAACCCTTCCACGACCGTGATCTTGGCGATCTTTTACGCCATACTTTAAGCCACGATCTTCTACGCAATTGGGCCGGGCTTATATTTTATCTTACACTATAAAAGGACGGGAGAAGAGAGATTCCGTCACCTCTGCCTCTGCTTAGACGCATTTTCGATTACGCTTGGACTTGCCCTAATTTCACATCTTGCGGAGATTGAGATTGAGAGATTTGCGCTTTGCTATTAAGATCTCCGGATTGACGGAAGAGTTGAAGATTTGGAAGATTGTTCGCAAGAAGGTTACGCTTTATCTTTAGGACTGATTTAGAAGACGGATTGACATCCCGTTCTTCCTTCTTATCTAAGATTCGTGATTGTTTGTGTTATTCCGAATCTATTGACGTTATTGTTCTTGATTTGTGGATTTGAGATTGACTTGAAAGTTATTGAAGGTTTTCGGAAGTTTTCATCTTTCATTCTTTTAAATCTTGAATTTGATATCAATATGACTGTTGTTGGCTAAAACCCTTTAAAAATTCTAAGGTGAAGGGTTGATAGTTGTGGCTTAGATGATGATAGATCGATCATAAACAGATTGGACCCTGAGAGTTAGAGAGAATCACCGACGAACCTAATCCACGGTCTGTTCTTGAGCTTCCACGGCCGTGGAACTCAAGAATACCCGTAATTTTGTGTCAGTTTACGAACTTTCTTTTACTTTAATCCAAAGTTAAAGATTTGCTTTAACTTAGTCTTGGCTTGCCTTTTCTAGGTGGTAGTGAAGCCTCAACAACCTCTACCTCGATTCTGAGTTTCACAACCTTAATCGGTTTAATTAGCCTTGATCCTTGGATTATAAGTTTGGGTGTTTGACGTTAATTCTTGCCTTTAGATCCTTTCTATATTGAAGCCTCAACAACCTTTATCGAGAGTGTCTTCTAGGTGAGTCATATAAGGTTTTTGGAACTTCACCGTACGATTATCTTACATTCGTACACCTTTGCATACCTTAACTCTGTCCTTATATCTTTAGTATATCTTGAATCGATTGCCACAGCTTGATTCCTGGATCTTTAGGATTGTTGTTTTCCCAATAATTTGAAAAGCTTCATACATTTACTTGCTTGATAATCTATAACCGGATTTAACCCCCCAAATCCCTATGTTCGATACTCTGAAATTCTTGCTCAACAATATCGATCCGTACACTGCGGGTTCGCTTGCTTCATTCTAGTTTTATAAATTAAAAGCTTATTTGCACGCACGCTAAGTGGCGAACAAGTTTTTGGCGCCGTTGCCGGAGATTTGGTTTAGGCCGAATTCGGTTTTCGGTTGTCAAGCTTGGGAGCTCTTCCCTTGTTATTTGATATCTTTTCAAGTGCATGTGCATGTCTAGGAACACCGAAGACCTCTTACCTCTTGATCAAGAGCTTGAGAGGACTTTAAGGCAAAAGCGTAAGGAAAAGAAAATGGCTGAAGAAAGAGAATGTGATCTCCAATCGGAGCTTGCGGAAAAGGAAGCTCAACTCCAATGGAGTGAGAAGACACGTAGAGAAGAGACGGATCGTCACCAAATGAAGGTTGATGATCTAACGGACATGATGTTCCAAATGAGGTTGGAAATAAACAACCTTAAGGAGAAAAAGAAAAGGAGGAGACCGGGAAGATCGGTTAGAGCCAACTCATCTAATGAGGATAGCGACTCCTCCATGCCACCGCTAGAGGAAATTGATCCAACGATCAATGTGAATCCATTCCATCCACGGGCAGCTGCAAATCGCCGTATTCCACCTAGGAATGCGAGGATCGAACGTGTGGATGAGGAGCAAAGGACTCTAGGCCAAAGGATGGATCCAACGCAACAACCACGCCGTTTAGGTGTGAACTTCGATGCTGACGATGTACAAGGGTTTAGCTTCAACCCGCAGGTTATTACTCTTGTTCGCCAAAACCAATTTGGCGGAACAAGCGCTGAATCTCCACACCAACACCTACAAAATTTTGAGTGTATGATGGAGACGATGAGGCCGAAGAACGCGACTACCAACAACTATAAGCTCAAGCCTTTCTTCTTCTCTTTGAAGGGGAAGGCATTGTCTTGGTACCAAGCTCTTCCTAGTGGGAAACTAGACACGTGGAAAGACCTTTCCGCGGAGTTCCTCACTAAGTTCTTTCCGCCATCCAAAATGGCGGAGCTAAGAATTAAGATTAATGCATTTTCCATGAGATCTAACGAAAGTTTGTTTCAATCTTGGGAAAGGTTTCAGGATTTGCTCTTGGATTGCCCTCATCATGGCATATCCAAGCTCGCACTTTTGGAGATATACTATAAAGGGCTGGATGTGGAGACACAATTCAAGCTCCAATCCCTCTCATGTGGTACATTCATGGACTTGAGGGAAGATGACGCTTGGGACTTCATTGAGAAGCAAGCAATGGTCATAGAGAAGTATTCTCACCGGAAAGTAGAGGGAAATCGTGTGGAGCAAGGAGCAAAGCTCACACATGAAGCTCAAAATCAAATTTTCTCCCTCAACAATGAGATCAAAGAGTTGAAGGAAGCTATCAAGACCAACTTTCCAAAGCAACAAGGAAAAGATGTTGCCTACTTGGGCAACAACAACAACGGGGGTGAGAATACAAACCGCAACAATAACAATAACCGGAACAACAACCGGAATAATTGGAACGGCAACAACAACAACCGGAACAATAATTGGAACAACAATAGGGGTTCAAATAACAACAATTGGCGCTCCAATCAACAAAACTCCGGTAACTCTTATCCTTCCAATTCAAATTCACTAACTCCACCTTCCTCTTCCTCTACTCCTTTGAAAAGCCAGGGGCAAACATCTAATGGAGGAAGAACTTCGGGGAAGGAGAAGCCCGAACCCATGTTGGAGACAATTTTGGGAAAGCTTCAAGGGTTAGAGACTCGCATCATCAAGGTTGATGATCACATAACTAAGGTTGATAAAGCCCAAAAGGTTTTAGAAAACCAAATGTTTACTCATGCGGAGGAAGTTCCTAGGAATCAAGGGAAACTTCCAGGAAAAACGGAGGACAACCCAAAGGGAAGGGTGATGGCAATCACAACTAGGAGCGGGGTGACAACTACTGATCCGCAGCCTAAGTTTGTAGAAGTCCCCGTTGAGAAAGAGAAAGAAAAGGGGAAGGAGAAGGAAGATGTCTACGTTCCTCCTCCAACTTACAAACCTCCCCTATCATTCCCTCAATCTAGAGCAAGAGCGCGTCTAGATAAACAATTCGGTAAGTTTATAGAACTCATGAGCAAGCTGCATATTAATATACCTTTCATTGATGTTATTGTAGGTATGCCGGCTTATGGCAAGTTCTTAAAGGAGATCCTCTCTAACAAGAGAAAGTTAGAGGATTTTGGAGAGGTTAAGATGAGTTCGGATTCTTCGGATCTCATCAAGACCATGAAGGAGAAGATGCCCCCAAAGCTAAAGGATCCGGGGTCATTTTGTATTCCCATAGGAGTGGGAGATGTCACATATGATGCATTATGTGACTTGGGAGCAAGTGTGAGCATCATAACACTTGCATTATGTAGGAAGATCGGTTTAGGCGACCCTAAACCGGTGAAGATGACGTTGTACATGGAGGATCGATCCATCACTCGTCCCGTCGGTATTGTAGAAGACGTCCCGGTCAAGCTAGGTAAATTCTTTGTACCCATTGATTTTGTTGTGATTGACATTCCTGCAGATAGTCCGGTCCCGATCATACTCGGAATACCGTTTCTTGCAACTTCCGGCTGCATAGTCGATTGCAACAATGCTAGGCTCGCCTTTGACATAGGAGAGGAGAAGGCAGAGTTCGTTCTTTCCACTCTAGTGAAGGAACCAATTTTTGATGAGGATATATTCAATATCCAAGATGAAGAAGGGTTGTCTAGAGAGGAGGTAAGTGCTATTCTCTTCAAAGATCCTTTGCAAAAGGTTATTACTATGAGTCTAATAGATGTAGGGGAAGAAGAGGAGTGCAATGAGGCAATTGAAGCCTTAGAAGCACAAGAAGAAGTATGTGAAGAGGAGTTTGAGAAACTCCACGACGAAGCAGAAAACGTGAGAATCCACGGCCATACACTATATTCCACGGCCGTGGATTTCACCAACCAAAGCGTGGCTCACTCCAGAGGGTTACACGGTCGTGGAGGAAACAGAGCACCTGTAACTACATTCCACTCCCAAAATCACGGCCGTGGAGCATATAGAGCACCCGTAATTTTGGCCGTGGACGAAGGAAATTGTGCCACTTCTTCAACTTCTCTTGATTCTTCTCCAGCACCTTCTACTTCCTTAGACACTTCTAAGGAGGCATCGGAGACTCCTCAAGAACCATTGGAAGCTCCGAAAGCGATGGAACTAAAGCCACTCCCTACTCATCTAAGGTACGCTTTTCTAGGACCTAACTCTACTTATCCGGTAATTGTTAGTTCCGATTTAACCATAGATGAACATAGTAAGCTTATGGATGTCCTTAGGAAACATAGGAAAGTTTTAGATTATACTATAGAAGACTTAGTAGGAATCAAACCTTCCCTATGCATGCACAAAATATTAATGGAAGAGGACTTTAGAACTTCCAGACAACCTCAAAGGCGGTTGAATCCGACCATGAAGGAGGTTGTCAAGAAGGAAATTCTTAAACTTCTTGATGCAGGTATCATCTATCCTATCTCCGATAGCAAGTGGGTGAGTCCGGTTCAAGTAGTTCCGAAGAAGGGAGGAATGACGGTCATCACCAACAAGAATAACGAACTCATTCCTACCCGAACCGTGACAAGATGGCGGATGTGCATAGACTACCGCAAGCTTAACAATGCGACAAGGAAGGATCACTTCCCATTGCCATTCATCGACCAAATGCTTGAAATGTTAGCACAACATTCGCACTTTTGCTATCTTGACGGTTATAGTGGTTTCTTTCAAATTCCGATACACCCGGATGATAAAGAGAAGACCACGTTCACGTGCCCATGGGGTACGTCTGCCTATAGGAGGATGCCGTTCGGGCTGTGCAACGCCCCAGCCACCTTTCAAAGGTGCATGATGGCCATCTTCTCCGAATATATAGAGGAAATCATGGAGGTCTTTATGGATGACTTCTCCGTATACGGTTCCTCTTTTGACAATTGCCTTTCTAACCTTGCTCTTGTATTACAAAGGTGTGAAGACACTAACCTAGTTCTTAATTGGGAGAAGTGTCAATTTATGGTAAATGAAGGAATTGTATTAGGACACTTAATCTCTAATAGAGGGATTGAGGTGGATAAAGTGAAAATAGAGACTATAGAGAAGCTTCCTCCCCCAACTTCGGTGAAAGGGATAAGAAGTTTTCTGGGACATGCTGGATTCTATAGACGCTTCATAAAAGACTTCTCTAAAATATCAAAACCGCTCACTAATCTATTGATGAAGGATGCAGTTTTTGAGTTTTCGCAGGAATGCTTGGACGCGTTTAACATGATCCAGGAAGCTCTAATTTCAGCACCTATTATCCAACCTCCGGATTGGAGCCTTCCCATTGAGGTTATGTGCGATGCTAGTGACGTAGCTATAGGAGCTGTTCTTGGACAAAGAAAGGAAGGGAGAACCTAGGCTATCTACTACGCCAGCAAGACGCTAGACGAAGCGCAGCTCAACTACGCCACTACGGAAAAGGAATTTTTAGCCATTGTTTATGCTATTGACAAATTTCGCTCTTACCTTGTATACACGGATCATGCTGCGATCCGGTACCTCCTTGCAAAGAAGGATGTGAAACCAAGGCTAATTAGATGGATTCTTCTCCTACAAGAATTCGATCTAGAGATCCGCGACAAGAAAGGTTCGGAAAATTCTGTTGCGGATCATTTGAGTCGCCTAACACATCTAGAGGACGACCATCTACCTATAGATGACTCCTTCCCGGACGAACACTTACACATTATAGAGGAGTGCATCGATGTGATCTCTAGAGGTAACGAACCATGGTTTGCTGATTTTGTTAACTATTTGGTTTGTCAGGAGATACCGCCCGGATTATCCTACGCACAAAGAAAGAAGTTCTGTAAGGATGTTCAGGAATACTTTTGGAATGAACCTCTCCTCTTTAAGAGAGGTCCGGATGGCATCATTCGGCGATGTGTGCCGGAAGACGAGATGCAAAGTGTCATCCGCCATTGTCATTCACTACCATGTGGAGAACACGCTAGTTCAAACAAAACTAGCGCTAAGGTATTGCAATCTGGATTCTTTTGGCCTACTTTATTTAGAGATGTGCAAACCTTTGTTTCCTGCTGCGATGCTTGTCAAAGAACAGGAAATATCTCTAGGAGGAATGAGATGCCTCTCAATAACATCCAAGAGGTGGAGATTTTCGACGTTTGGGGAGTTGACTTTATGGGACCGTTCCCATCATCTTGTGGAAACCAATACATACTCTTGGCGGTGGATTACGTTTCTAGATGGGTGGAAGCAATTGCCTCTCCCACCAATGATGCCATGGTGGTGGTTAAGTTCTTTAACAAGACCATCTTCCCACGATTTGGGACACCAAGGACTATCATTAGTGATGGAGGTTCTCACTTCATCGCCCGGCACTTTGAAGCTCTTCTAGCTAAGTATGGGGTTACTCACAAGATCGCCACCTCTTATCATCCACAAACTAGTGGACAAGTTGAGATCTCAAACTGGGAGATCAAAGGAATCCTAGAGAAGACGGTTTCAAGGACTAGGAAGGATTGGTCCTTGAATCTTGATGATGCATTGTGGGCGTACCGGACTGCGTACAAGACTCCCATAGGAACCACACCATACAACCTTGTGTATGGGAAGTCTTGTCACTTACCGGTAGAGTTAGAGCACAAGGCGTTTTGGGCTATCAAGTGGTTGAATTTCAGTATGAAGGAAGCGGGAGAGAAGTGTCTCTTGGACCTTAATGAGCTTGAAGAACTTCGCTTGAACGCCTATGAGAACGCCAAGATCTATAAGGAGAGAGCAAAGCGTTGGCATGATAAGCATATCATTCCAAAGGACTTCAAAGAAGGAGATCAAGTTCTTCTCTTCAATTCAAGGCTTCGTCTCTTTCCAGGTAAGCTTAAATCTCGTTGGACCGGACCTTTTCTAATCAAACGTATTTTCCCCCATGGTACAGTTGAAGTATGAGGTGAAGCGGGCGGAAGCTTTAAGGTGAACGGTCAACGACTCAAGAAGTATACGCCGGAACTCTAAGCTGAAGAGTTCGCGCCCACCCCACTCGAATAAGTGCGAATTTGGTCTAGCTACGGACCTTAAACAAAGCGCTTCTTGGGAGGCAACCCAAGGTATTGCATTTACGTTTTTGTTTTTGATTCATAGTTTAGCTTAATTTAGACGTTTTTGCTTTGTTTTGCCTTCGATTCCTTCCGGTATGTTCGTGTTTTTGGACGTAGGAACAGTGGAAAAGGAAAGGGGAAGAGAAAGTTTGAAGAAAAGTGACAAAACTTGGACTTTGGAGCATTACAGAGAGTTCCACGGTCTAAACCACGGCCGTGACAGCTACAGTGACCGTAATTTCCAAAAGCCTTTGAAAAATCACCAAAACCACGGTTCCGTACAATTCCACGGCCGTGGAACCCCCCGATAGACCGTGGTTTTCAAAAATTTTGCCAGCCACTATATAAACCACGTTCTTCACAAAAACACAACATCACAAATCCAATTCCACGCCCTATTTCGCCGATTTGCCTCCTCTCACCTCAAATCTTCGTTCGTTAATCGTTTTTAACGATTCTTTGATCCAAACTGAAGCAATTCCAACTACCAACAAGATCCAAGCAACAATTCGAGCGGCAATTCATCAAGGAAAGCAGAATTCGGATTTAAAAATCCGAAAACCTAGGTTTTTTTCGCTCTTCTCTATCTTTGTTCGGACCTACATTTGCTAGAATTTTTAGGAATAACTGATTGGAATTGGAAGAGAATTAGTATAGGACTGTTGTTGTGGAATTTGGTGATTGATTGTTGAGATTTGCGAAATTTTGAGAGAAACCACGGTTCCTGGACGTTCCACGGCCGTGGAATTTGAAGAACAGACCGTGGTTTTCGACAGAAAATGGATTTTGTGAGGAGAGTGTCCGGGAGAAATAATGACAAGAACAAAGAGAAGGATAAGAATAAAAAGAGGAAGGGCAACCCCTCTTCCTCTTCATCCTCTAGAGAACCACCACCTTCATCCCCTTCACCTCCATCATCACCTTCATCACCATCACCTCCTAGCCCTAGGGTCCCCACCATTCACGAGGATCATCTCGACGCCTTAGAGAGGATCCATAAGAGGGCTGTTATAGGACCTAGGTACCTACTATTGGAGGATTTAGCTCCTCTACATGTCATAGGGGACCGTACTTGGCTCTTGGATAGAGCCGGTCTTATCGTCTTTTCGGCTATCCAAGAAGACGCATATGAGGAGATTACGAGAGAGGTTGTGACATCTTTTGAGCACAGCCATGTTGATAGGACAGTTTCTTTCCGTCTGATGGAAAGAAACTATGATTTCTCCATCCAGGAGTTTGGAGCCTTCTTTGGGTTCCAAGAGACCTTCAATGGTCGTTTTCCCAGCGGCGTTTACGCCAAGGATTTCTGGGAGGAGGTAGCCATGATCTATGCCAGCGAGGACCGCTGGCAACCAGCTGATACCAAGGCTAAGCTGATGTATCACTTAGCCTTGAAGATTGCTCACCGGGTACTTTCTGAGTGTCTCTTCCCTAGGACGGAGACACCTCAGAAGATCAAGACGGATGAGCTCTTTCTTCTCTACTCCATGCTATATGGACGACCTGCTAACTGCGCCACCCTCTTAGCTGCTACCATGAGCAAGCTAAAGAACAAGAGGGCTGGCAACATTGGATATGGTGGGATAGTCACCCACCTTGCTAGGACATTAGCGGTAGATTTTTCTGCTTGTACACGTATCCCCGCTATACCCCTAGGACTCCAGGCATTTATGACTAGAGGTCTCATCTTCCCCACCCATAGAGGTCCACCTTATGCAGCTATGCCATGGGAGAGCAGGACGGGGAGAGGCATTGAGTGGCTCCCAGAGTATTCCATTATGGTTGGACGCCATAACTGGAAGGAGACGTTCGCTGCTATACATGCGAACAGGATTGCAGCCCCTCCATATGTCCCACCACCACCTGTAGTTGAGGAGGAGGAGATGAGAGATGAGTATGAGGGAGGAGGAGGAGGAGCTGAGCAGGATTTTGGCACATTTCCGGATCAGCCGGACATAGCTCCTGACATGCCTAGATGTTCTCCACGTCCCGCCAGAGCTTCAGGATCATCTTCTCGCCGCGCCAGCGTGAGCGAGAGACCCACTTGGATGGAGACCCCTCCTGCGTGGTACGGAGCTCCACCACCATGGTCTACACAGGCACGGCCGCCACCAACACCAGCACCTTCAGATGCACCGGGGTGGTACAGCCAGCCGCCTGGTTGGTATGAGCAGCTGCCGAAGTGGGCCACCGACCTTTCTGATAGGGTGGGAGCATTGGAGATTCGAGCCGACACTAGAGATGCACGTATGGACGACCTCGACCATATGATGAGGGATGTCTACCGCCAGCAGTTCGGGCGGTACTACGATCCTAGCTTCTCTCCATTTCCACCTCCATCGCAGTGATGACGATGATGACCGACAGCTTTAGCCGCTCCACCGCCATTTTGTGAGTTCTTTTTCTTTCTTTCTTTTCTTATTTTTTCTTTTATTTGAACATTAGGGACAATGTTTGTTCCAAGTATGGGGTGGGGTGTGACTAATCGTCTGTAATAACTCTTACTCACTTTGATTGCTTCTATTGAGACTATCTTGCATGTTTCATTATATTGTTACACGTTTCATTATTGCATTGCATGAAAAAGAGTTTGAAAAACCCATAAAAATTGAAAAATTTTGAAAATTTTGTGCTTCTAAGGATAGAGATTATTTCTATGATAATCACCACTTGTGAATTGAGTTTTGATGACAATTGCATGCTTAAACGAATAGTGAATTGAAAAGAAACTGAATGAGTTGATTATACCTCTTTTGCAAATTTCATAATGTGATGAATGTTACTTAAATCATGTTGAGAAAATAAGGTTGAAATCACACTATAAGTTCTTATACTTCTTGTTGAGATGATTAAGGCAATTCGATTTTCTTTCTTTTTTCTTTGATCATTTAGCCCCTCATTGAAATTAAGACCTCCTTTACCTATCCGGGAATTTGGAGGAGTTGATTGATATTGGCATGTTTGATGTGGGAGGGCCTTGAAAGCAATTATTTGCAATCAAAAGAATAGAAAGAAATTGTACGTTTGGGGAAGTCAATCATGATGATGAGTAACTCGGCACCATTCACATAGCCGGGTGTTTGTGTCTTGCCAAAGTCGGATTGAGCGATATTCCTAGCGGATTATGGTATGTGCGCTAAGGGTTTGAGGCATCTCATAAAAATTGAGAAACGCCAATCTCCTAGGCTTCGGTTTTTGTGCACCTCTATCCATAACTCCAAAAGTAAAGTCGAAAAATGAAAAGAAGAGAGCGAAGCTCTAAGTTGAAAGTGCTGCGGAAACCGCAAGAGAAGAAGAAAAGAGTAGTTATCCACTTTCCCGGATTCATGCACCACATTCCTTAAAGTTTTCCTTCCCTTTCCACATTCTAGACCTTGTTTGAAAGTCCTTAAGATCAAAAGAATGTTATATGACTTGGTGATCTAAATTGAAGTTTCTTATGATTGATTTTGATAATGTCTGAAGGTTATGATGTTTACATGGAAGTTTGATTAATTCATGAGTTTTCATTACTCTTTACTCTTTGATTAAGTGTATGAAAGTCTTATAAACGAATGAAGCAAGATTTGAGAATGATCTATTGATTAAAAGGCACATTCATCCAAAAGAAGTTTTGCTTTGAGAAGGTACACATATTTCATCCTAACTTGTGTTTTAAAGCTTTTGAAAGACCTTGCTTAGGGACAAGCAAGTGGCAAGTATGGGGTTATTTGTTATCATGAAATATTGTGATATTTTAGGAACGTTTTCTAAGTGTATTTCATCCATATTGATAGTCATTGATTAAGCATTGATGCATTTGTGAGCTAGTTTGTCTATAATGTCGATATAGAGATCTACACAAGCTTTATGTTGATTGTAGGCAATTAAGAGCTATTTCCGAATGAATTGAGCAACGATGAAGTTTGATCGAGCATGTACAAGGATTGAGGACATCTCTAGGGGCAAAGGAAGGTGCTAACTTGAAGAATAGCACGAGGAAAGGAAGAATTACGGTTTACCCCTAAACCACGCTCTAAAATACGGCCGTACTACATTCCACGTTCAAGTCCACGGCCGTGGAACCTTGGCAAGGGAAGCGTGGTTCATTCCAACAACTTCTACGGCCGTGGAAGGATTGAAACAAACCGTGACAATTTCCACGCTCTAAATTACGGTCGTGGAACCCTTCCACGACCGTGATCTTGGCGATCTTTTACGCCATACTTTAAGCCACGATCTTCTACGCAATTGGGCCGGGCTTATATTTTATCTTACACTATAAAAGGACGGGAGAAGAGAGATTCCGTCACCTCTGCCTCTGCTTAGACGCATTTTCGCTTACGCTTGGACTTGCCCTAATTTCACATCTTGCGGAGATTGTGATTGAGAGATTTGCGCTTTGCTATTGAGATCTCCGGATTGACGGAAGAGTTGAAGATTTGGAAGATTGTTCGCAAGAAGGTTACGCTTTATCTTTAGGTTTGATTTAGAAGACGGATTGACATCCCGTTCTTCCTTCTTATCTAAGATTCGTGATTGTTTGTGTTATTCCGAATCTATTGACGTTATTGTTCTTGATTTGTGGATTTGAGATTGACTTGAAAGTTATTGAAGGTTTTCGAAAGTTTTCATCTTTCATTCTTTTAAATCTTGAATTTGATATCAATATGATTGTTGTTGACTAAAACCCTTTAACAATTCTAAGGTGAAGGGTTGATAGTTGTGGCTTAGATTATGATAGATCGATCGTAAACAGATTGGACCCTGAGAGTTAGAGAGAATCGCCGACGAACCTAATCCACGGTCTGTTCTTGAGCTTCCACGGCCGTGGAACTCAAGAACTACCCGTAATTTTGTGTCAGTTTACGAACTTGCTTTTACTTTAATCCAAAGTTAAAGATTTGCTTTAACTTAGTCTTGGCTTGCCTTTTCTAGGTGGTAGTGAAGCCTCAACAACCTCTACCTCGATTCTGAGTATCACAACCTTAATCGGTTTAGTTAGTCTTGATCCTTGGATTATAAGTTTGGGTGTTTGACGTTAATTCTTGCCTTTAGATCCTTTCTATATTGAAGCCTCAACAACCTTTATCGAGAGTGTCTTCTAGGTGAGTCATATAAGGTTTTTGGAACTTCACCGTACGATTATCTTACATTCGTACACCTTTGCATACCTTAACTCTGTCCTTATATCTTTAGTATATCTTGAATCGATTGCCACAGCTGGATTCCTGGATCTTTAGGATTGTTGTTTTCCCAATAATTTGAAAAGCTTCATACATTTACTTGCTTGATAATCTATAACCGGATTTAACCCCCCAAATCCCTGTGTTCGATACTCTGGAATTCTTGCTCAACTATATCGATCCGTACACTGCGGGTTCACTTGCTTGATTCTAGTTTTATAAATTTAAAGCTTATTTGCACGCACGCTAAGTGGCGAACAAAGACTTTTGCTCCTGTTGCCAGGTTAGAAGTCATACGTATGTTACTTGCATTTGCATCCTTCATGAGCATAAAACTTTTTCAAATGGATGTAAAATGTGCTTTTCTAAACGGCTTCTTAGAAGAAGAAGTCTACGTTGCTCAACCTCCTGTTTTGAAAATGATGAATTTCCGGATCATGTTTTTAAATTAGATAAAGCTCTTTACGGTCTTAAGCAAGCTCCTCGAGCTTGGTATGAAAGATTGTCTAAATATCTTCTTGAAAACAATTTCAAAAGAGGTTTGATCGATAAAACATTGTTTATCAAAACTAGAGGCAACGACATTTTAGTAGTACAAATCTATGTTGATGATATATTATTCGGTGCTACTAATGATTCCCTTTGCAAGGAATTTTCAAATATTATGTGTAGGGAATTTGAGATGAGCTTAATGGGAGAGATTAATTTATTTCTTGGACTTCAAGTTACACAAGCAAAGAAAGGAATTTTTGTCAATCAAAGCAAGTATACTAAAGACTTGCTTAAAAAGTACAAAATGGATCAATCTAAGGTTGCAAAGACTCGTATGAGTTCAACACTTTCGCTAGATCATGACAAGAATGGCAAAAGTGTAGTACAAAAGGAGTATCGAGGTATGATTGGTTCATTGTTGTATCGAACTACTAGTCATCTTGACATTATCTTTAGCGTGTGCATGTGTGCAAGATTTCAAGCTGATCCTAAAGAGTCACACTTGATAGTTGTGAAAAGAATTTTTCGGTATCTCAATGGCACTAAGGATCTAGGGTTATGGTACCCACGTCAAAGCTCGTTTCATCTTGTTGGATATTCAGATGCAGACTTTGTAGGTTATAAGGTTGATAGAAAAAGTACCTCTAGTTGTTGTCAATTTTTAGGGTCATCCCTAATTAGTTGGCACTCCAAGAAGCAAAATTATGTTGCCCTATCCACAGCCGAAGCTGAATACATAGCTGTGGGAGCTTGTTGTGCTCAAATTCTTTGGATTGCTCAACAACTTCGTGACCTTGGCTTTGACTTGAGAGGTATTCTTATAAAATGTAATAATACTAGTGCTATTTCTATAACCAAAAATCATGTGCAGTATTCAAGGACTAAGCATATTGATGTAAGGCATCACTTCATACGTGATCATGTTGAGAAAGGTGATGTTTCGATTTCTTTTATCTCAACTAACTTGCAGCTTGCAGATATCTTTACCAAGCCTCTTCTTGAGGAACAATTTAATTTTATTAGATTGGATCTTGGTATGTTGAACAAGGAAGCATTAACGTAGGGGGAGTAAACGAGTTTTAATCATCCTACGTATGCAGCCCAATTGATGATTTCAAGGGCCTTGAAATCAAATTCAAGGGACCAACATAGTAAAGGGTAAATTTACTTTACGGATCTTTTATGAGTTAATATCCGTTAGATATTTTAATACTTAAAATATTTTTCAAAACTTTTATTTGACACAGTTTTGATTTTGGTTTTAAAAGCTTGATTCTCTCAAAGATTTTGTCATATCCCTGATATAAAGGACCTAATTTCTCATCTTTTTATCCTTTCACAAGAAACCCTATTTCAAAGTTCTTTGATTTCTCTCTCAAACTTTCCTCATGGCACCTAGAAGCAAGAGATCTGCTCCTCCATCTTCCAACAAGAAAGTTGTTCAGAATTCTTCAATCGATAAAGAAGAAAAACCTTCTGAAGATCTGGATACATCTCAGATTACTGGTCTTCCCTCATCATGGTTTATAAATTTTCAAGCTTCTAGATCTTGGCTTGATGGCTTTCACAATCGACCGCTCTATATGTGTGATTGTTAGCATGAAATATTGTGATATTTTAGGCACGTTTTCTAAGTGTATTTGATTCATATTGATAGTCATTGATTGAGCATAGATGCATTTGTGAGCTAGTTTGTCTATAATGTCGATATAGAGATCTACACAAGCTTTATGTTGATTATAGGCGATTGAGAGCTATTTCCGAACGGAATCGAGCAAAGATGGAGTTGTGAGCAATGTCCATGGATTGAGGATATTCATAGGAGCTAAGGGAATGCCAACTTGAGGAATGTTCGAGGCTAGGGAAGAATCACGTTCTTGCCCTAAACCACGCTCTACAAAACGGCCGTATTACTTTCCACGTTCAGTTCCACGGCCGTGGAACCATGGCTAGGGAAGCGTGGTTCATTCCAGCAACTTCTACGGCCGTGGAGAAGATGGTTCAAACCGTGTTGATTCCCACGCTCTAAATTACGGCCGTGGAACCTTCCACGACCGTGATCTTGGCGATCTTTTTCGCCACTTTAAGCCACGATCTCCTACGCAATTGGGCCGGGCCGATATTTTATCTTATACTATAAAAGGACGGACGAAGAGAGATTTCGTCACCTCGCTTTAGACCTTCGCTTACACCTCGCATTAGACCTTCGCTTACACCTCGCTTTAGATCTCGCTTTAGACCTCACTTTAGACCTTGGCTTACACCTTCGCTTACGCTTAGACGCACTTCCGTTTGCGCTTGGGATTGCCCTAATCTCACTTTTAGTGGAAGTTGTGTTTGAGAGATTTTTGCAGCGCTATTGTGATTTCCGGATTGACGGAAGATCGAAGATTCGGAAGATTGTTCGCAAGAAGATTCCTCTTCTTGTTTAGGTTTGATTTAGAAGACGGATTGACATCCCGTTCTTCCTTCTTATCTAAGATTGTGTTTGTTTGTTATATTCCGAATCTAGTGACAATATTTGTTCTTGATTGTGACATTGAGATTGGTTTGAAGTTTATTGAAGGTTTTCGGAAGTTTTCATCTTTCAATCTTTTAATTCTTAAATTTGATATCAATATGACTGTTGTTGGCTAAAAACCCTTAACAATTCTAAGGTGAAGGGTTGATAGTTGTGGCTTAGATGATGATAGATCGATCGTAAACAGATTGGACCCTGAGAGTTAGAGAGAATCGCCGACGAACCCTAAATTACGGTCTGTTCTTGAGTCCACGACCGTGGAACCTCAAGATCCAACCGTGATTTGCCTTAAGTTTACGAACTTGCTTTTACTTTAATCCAAAGTTAAAGATTTGCTTTAACTTAGTTTAGGCTTGCCTTTTCTAGGTGGTAGTGAAGCCTCAACAACCTCTACCTCGATTGTGAGTGTCACAACCGTAATCGGTTTAGTTAGTCTTGATCCTTGGATTACAAGTTTGGGTATTTGACATTAATTTTTACCTTTAGAACCTTTCTATATTGAAGCCTCAACAACCTTTATAGAAAGTGTCTTGTAGGTGAGTCATATAAGGTTTTTGGAACATCACCGTATGATTACCTTACATTAGCATACCTTTGCATGTCTTAACGCTGTCCTTATATCATTAGTATATCTTGAATCGATTGCCACAACTGGATACTTGGATCTTTAGGATTGTTGTTTTCCCAATAATTCGAAAAGCTCTTACATTTACTCGCTTGATAATCTATAACTGTATTTAACCCCCCAAATCCCTGTGTTCGATACTCTGGAATTCTTGCTTAACTACGTCGATCCGTACACTGCGGGTTCGCTTGCTTGATTCTAGTTTTATAAATTTAAAGCTTATTTTCACGCACGCTAAGTGGCGAACAAGTTTTTGGCGCCGTTTCCGGGGATTTGGTCTAGGCCGAATTCGGTTTTCGGTTGTCAAGCTTGGGAGCTTCTCCCTTGTTATTTGATATCTCTTTGAGTGCATGCGCAGGTTTAGGAACACCGAGGATCTCTTACCTCTTGATCAAGAGCTTGAGAGAACTTTAAGGCAAAAGCGCAAGGAAAAGAAGATGGGTGAAGAACACGAACGTGATCTTCAAGCGGAGTTAGCGGAGAAAGAAGCTCAACTCCAATGGAATGAGAATATTCGCCAGGATGAAATGGATCGTCATCAATCTCAAGTTAACGATCTAAAAGATATGATGTTCCAGATGAGGATAGAAATAAGCAACCTTAAGAATAAGGGGAGCAAGAAATCCTCAAGGAGGGCATCAAGATCAAGAAGAAGAAGTCATTCATCCGCTGATGATAGTGATTCTTCCATGCCACCTGCTGACACCAAGGCTAAGTTGATGTATCACTTAGCCTTGAAGATTGCTCACCGTGTTCTTTCGGAGTGTCTCTTCCTTAGGACGGAGACGCCCCAAAAGATCAAGATGGATGAGCTCTTTCTGTTATATTCTATGCTATATGGGCGCCGAGCTGACTGTGACACCCTCTTAGCTGCTACTATGAGAAAGCTTAAGAACAAGAGGAAGGGCAACATTGGATATGGTGGGATAGTTACCCACCTTGCTAGGATGTTAGGAGTTGATTTTTCTGCCTGTACCCGCATACCAGCCGTACCCTTAGGACTTCATGCCAATATGACTAGAGGTCTCATCTTCCCCACACATAGAGGTCCGCCTTATGCGGCCATGCCTTGGGAGAGCAGGACGGGTAGGGGTATTGAGTGGCTGCCGGAGTACTCCATTATGGCTGGATGCCATAATTGGAAGGAGACGTTCGCTGCTATGCACGCGAACAGGATTGCAGCTCCCCCATATGTCCCACCACCGCCCGTAGTTGAGGAGGAGGAGATGAGGGATCAGTTTGAGGGTGGAGGAGGAGCCGAGCAAGAGTTTGGCATGTTTCCGGATCAGCCGGATGCGGCCCCCGATGTGCCTAGACGTTCTCCACGTCCCACCAGAGCTTCAGGCTCGTCTTCTCGCCGCGCCAGCGTGAGTGAGAGACCCACTTGGGCAGAGACACCTCCTGCATGGTATGGAGCTCCACCTCCATGGGCTACACAGACACCATCTGCACCAGCACCAGCACCGTCCGACGCTCCAGAGTGGTACAGCCAGGCTCCGGGATGGTATGAGCATATGCCGGATTGGGCTACTGGTCTTTCGGAAAGAGTAGGAGCATTGGAGATTCGAGCCGATGCTAGAGATGGACGCTTGGACGACCTCGATCACATGATGAGAGATGTCTACCGCCAGCAGTTTGGGCGGTTTTATGATCCTAGCTTCTCTCCATTCCCGCCTCCACCAGCGCCGCAGTGATGATGATGATGACCGATAGCTTTAGCCGCTCCACCGCCATTTTGTGAGTTTCTTTTTCTTTTCTTTCTTTTCTTTCTTTCTTTTGAACATTAGGGACAATGTTTGTTCCAAGTATGGGGTGGGGTGTGACTAAAAGTTGTAATAACTCTTACTCATTATGTTTGCTTCTATCGAGACTATCATTGCATGTTCATTATATTGTTGCATGTTTCATTATTGCATTGCATGAAAAAGAGTTTGAAAACCCCATAAAAATTGAAAAATTTTGAAAAATTTTGTGCTTCTAAAGAATTGAGATGATTTCCATGATAATCGCTACTTGTGAAATGAGTTTGATGACAATTGCATGCTTAAACGAATAGTGGATTGAAAAGAAATTGAATGAGTTGATTATACCTCTTTTGCAAGTTTCATAATGTGATGAATGTTACTTAAATCATATATGTTGAGGAATTGAAGTTTAAATCACACTATAAGTTCTTATGCTTCTTGTTGAGATGATTAAGGCAATTCGATTTTTCTTTCTTCTTTCTTTGATCATTTAACCCCTCATTGAAATTATGGCCTCCTTTACCTATCCGGGAATTTGGAGGAGTTGATTGAAAAAGGCATGTATGATGTGGGAGGGCCATGAAAGCAATACTTTGCATTCAAAGGAATAGAAAGAAATTATTGGTTTGGGGAAGTCAATCATGATGATGAGTAACTCGGCACCATTCACATAGCCGGGTGTTTGTGTCTTGCCAAAGTCGGATTGAGCGATATTCCTAGCGGATTATGGTATGTGCGCTAAGGGTTTGAGGCATCTCATAAAAATTGAGAAACGCCAATCTCCTAGGCTTCGGTTTTTGTGCACCTCTATCCATAACTCCAAAAGTAAAGTCGAAAAATGAAAAGAAGAGAGCGAAGCTCTAAGTTGAAGGTGTTGCGGAAACCGCAAGAGAAGAAGAAAAGAGTAGTTGTCCACTTTCCCGGATTCATGCACCACATTCCTTAAAGTTTCCTTCCCTTTCCACATTCTAGACCTTTTTCTTTGAAAGTCCTTAAGATCAAAAGAATGTTATATGACTTGGTGATCTAAATTGAAGTTTCTTATGATTGATTTTGATAATGTTTAAGGGTTATGATGTTTGTATGGAAGTTTGATTGATTCATGAGTTTTCTTTACTCTTTACTCTTTGATTAAGTGTATGAAAGTCCTATAAACGATTGAAGCAAGAGTTGAGAATGATCTATTGTTTAGAAGGCACATTCATCCAAAAAGAAGTATTGCTTTGAGAAGGTACACATATTTCATCCTAACTCTTGTCTTAAAGCTTTTGAAAGACCTTGCTTAGGGACAAGCAAGTGTTAAGTATGGGGTTATTTGTTAGCATGAAATATTGTGATATTTTAGGCACGTTTTCTAAGTGTATTTGATTCATATTGATAGTCATTGATTGAGCATTGATGCATTTGTGAGCTAGTTTGTCTATAATGTCGATATAGAGATCTACACAAGCTTTATGTTGATTATAGGTGATTGAGAGCTATTTCCGAACGGAATCGAGCAAAGATGGAGTTGTTGAGCAATGTCCATGGATTGAGGACATTCATAGGAGCTAAGGGAATGCCAACTTGAGGAATGTTCGAGGCTAGGGAAGAATCACGTTCTTGCCCTAAACCACGCTCTAAAATACGGCCGTATTACTTTCCACGTTCAGTTCCACGGCCGTGGAACCATGGCTAGGGAAGCGTGGTTCATTCCAGCAACTTCTACGGCCGT
Source organism: Fagopyrum homotropicum (assembly GCA_033239125.1). Classification (NCBI taxonomy): domain Eukaryota; kingdom Viridiplantae; phylum Streptophyta; class Magnoliopsida; order Caryophyllales; family Polygonaceae; genus Fagopyrum; species Fagopyrum homotropicum. Next base: position 63,231,466 of record BSWB01000003.1, on the reverse strand, counting down.
GGAGAAGATGGTTCAAACCGTGTTGATTCCCACGCTCTAAATTACGGTCGTGGAACCTTCCACGACCGTGATCTTGGCGATCTTTTTCGCCATACTTTAAGCCATGATCTCCTACGCAATTGGGCCGGGCCGATATTTTATCTTATACTATAAAAGGACGGATGAAGAGAGATTCCGTCACCTCGCTTTAGACCTTCGCTTACACCTCGCTTTAGACCTTCGCTTACACCTCGCTTTAGACCTCGCTTTAGACCTCACTTTAAACCTTGGCTTACACCTTCGCTTACGCTTAGACGCACTTCCGTTTGCGCTTGGGATTGCCCTAATCTCGCTTTTAGTGGAAGTTGTGTTTGAGTGATTTGTGCAGCGCTATTGTGATTTCCGGATTGACGGGAGATCGAAGATTCGGAAGATTGTTCGCAAGAAGATTCCTCTTCTTGTTTAGGTTTGATTTAGAAGACGGATTGACATCCCGTTCTTCCTTCTTATCTAAGATTGTGTTTGTTTGTTATATTCCGTATCCAGTGACAATATTTGTTCTTGATTGTGACATTGAGATTGGTTTGAAGTTTATTGAAGGTTTTCGGAAGTTTTCATCTTTCAATCTTTTAATTCTTAAATTTGATATCAATATGACTGTTGTTGGCTAAAAACACTTAACAATTCTAAGGTGAAGGGTTGATAGTTGTGGCTTAGATGATGATAGATCGATCGTAAACAGATTAGACCCTGAGAGTTAGAGAGAATCGCCGACGAACCCTAAATTACGGTCTGTTCTTGAGTCCACGACCGTGGAACCTCAAGATCCAACCGTGATTTCCCTTAAGTTTACGAACTTGCTTTTACTTTAATCCAAAGTTAAAGATTTGCTTTAACTTAGTTTAGGCTTGCCTTTTCTAGGTGGTAGTGAAGCCTCAACAACCTCTACCTTGATTGTGAGTGTCACAACCGTAATCGGTTTAGTTAGTCTTGATCCTTGGATTACAAGTTTGGGTATTTGACATTAATTCTTACCTTTAGAACCTTTCTATATTGAAGCCTCAACAACCTTTATAGAAATTGTCTTGTAGGTGAGTCATATAAGGTTTTTGGAACTTCAACGTACGATTACCTTACATTAGCATACCTTTGCATGTCTTAACTCTGTCCTTATATCATTAGTATATCTTGAATCGATTGCCACAGCTGGATACTTGGATCTTTAGGATTGTTGTTTTCCCAATAATTCGAAAAGCTCTTACATTTACTCGCTTGATAATCTATAACTGTGTTTAACCCCCAAATCCCTGTGTTCGATACTCTGGAATTCTTGCTTAACTACGTCAATCCGTACACTGCGGGTTCGCTTGCTTGATTCTAGTTTTATAAATTTAAAGCTTATTTGCACGCACGCTAAGTGGTGAACAGTGATTTGGTGGATACTAATTTTCTCGATACTCTCAAGATACCCTACATAGACAAGCTGAAGAGTTCGATTATCTAGAAGGTTTTAAACGCTGGAGATTTTTCTTTTCCACGGCTCACAAGACTATTCTATGTTAATTTCACCACAAAAAGGGACAAAGGGTGTATTACTCTTGAATCTTCAGTCAAAGGTACTCCAATTTCACTCACTTCTTCTATTCTCAGTGAAATTTTAGGAATTCCTACAGATGTAGTGTTCAACTATCCTTCAAGGTCAGAGAGTGTTCGTATTGCTAAGGAGAATTTTCTGATTCCCAATTCAAACTCACGTCAACTCACTCATACTTCTCTGACGTTAGAGGCTAAAATAGTGCTCACCATACTGGTTCGATGTGTAGTTCCCCGTGCAAACTCAAGAGAGCTGCTGACTGATCAATGTTTGGAATTAATTCATATACTTATGTCTGATGTGGTCATAGACGTGCCTAATCTGATTCTCAACCATATGTTGCATTTTGTTAACTCTAAGAGATCTATTCCTTTGCCTTGTGGAAATTTGTTGCCTAAGGTCTTTGATTATTACAGAACTGATACATCCTCTGAGGAAAGACATTCTATTAACTGCAAAATTGATGAGAACTGTTTAGAACGTCTAGGGATTGAGAAAAATCTTGCAGGAACATGGACTTTAAAAGGAAAAGGAGTTACTCAAAATCCAAATGAATAAGTTAAATCCTCTCCTACTCCAGAAATCAGGTTAGAGGGTTGTGAAAATGAAATAGCTCGTCTCAATCGTGAATTGTCTGATTTTCAGTTTGACGCCAAAAGGAGAATGGATTCAAATTTCGAGTTACTGGTTACCATCAATGCTAAAGTCAATGAGATGTATTTGATGAATGATGTTACACTAACTACAATGGGAAGTATTTTGCCCATACCTGAAGATGTAGCTTAACATACTGAAGAGCAGGTTGAGAATATGCTGATGAATTGTAAAAGGCGTGTCCTGAATAAATCAAAAGGAAAGAGGAAGTTTTATGAAGTTATTAAACAAAGAAGAGTTGAAGAAAAGAGAAGACGTTTGGCAGCTGAAATGGATGATTGGCGTTATAAGAAAACTTCATCCAAAGGAAAAAGGAAGTTTTATGAGGAATTTTAAAGCTGACTGGTCTTTTTCTCTATGGGTTGATTGCTTTTTCTCCTCGTTGAAAATACATTTGTTTTTGGGTCTGTAATTGATTTTTAAGACTTCCTGCTTTTTCTCCCTTGTTGAAAGACAAAGGGGAGAAATATGATCAGACATTTCCGATATACTACATTCTGCATTTTTAGTTTTGAGATTGTTATATGCATTGCTAAACTAACAAATGCAGGTACGAAACTTTGTGTTGTCTTCCATCAAGGGGGAGATTGAAAACTCCACCTTGATTGAAATGGTTTACATGTGTTGATGATGGAAGACTTCACACAAATATAGTAGTTGAATTTCTAACAATGTACTTGATTATATTTTTAGATGTTTGGTTGGTTTGAATTCAGTGCATGTTGTATATCTACATGTCAAGGGCCTTGAAGTTGGATTCAAGAACAAGTTCAAAAGGACGAAGATCAAGGGCCTTGGAATCTAAGGTGCACGGAACAAGGATTTAAATAAATTGAAGATCTTCGTTGAAGATTCTGTAACAAGAAGATCTCATCAACCAAAGACTTTGTATACCGAAGGAAGATCTCAACCGAAGGATAGAGAATCATTTTGAGAAGATTTTCTAAACAACAAAAACGGAAAAAATATCTTCTCTCTCTTATCCAACAGAAGACGAGAAGATCAAGGAGTAAAAGACTCAACGTGTTCGTAGGGACCGAAGACATGCAACGTCTACCTTACGATCTTCATGGAAAAGAAGGTTGATCTTAAAACGGTCATCTCTACAACGGCTAGAAGATATTTCCATAGATGATATAAATGAAGATGATGGTCGAAGAAGAAGATACACAAGCTTACACCGGAAAACATCTTTGCATCCTCAAGCAACTTAATCATCTTCATTCGTTGTTTTTCTTTCTCACATTCACGTAAAAGTTTTATCCCCTTAGAGAGAGAGAAAACACAAGAGCTCCATTGGTAGATCTAAAAAGTGTTATACTAGAGTGTGTTACTCTGCGAAGTAACTAGGCTATTATAGCTAGTTTAAGAGTTGGAGCTAGATCGTAGCATTGGCTACAAGTGAGAGAAGAAGGGGATTTCTTCTAGTTTGTATCTAGGACTCTTTGAAGCTGATAATAGATAGTTAGATCCTACGGATATACCCTAGGACGGAGAGTAGGCTATTTAGAGCCGAACTTCGTAAACATATCCTCGTGTCAATCTTTTCAATTCTGCACCATATAAACTTTACTGTGACTAACTTTGTTTTGCAAGAGCAAGAAGTCAAGGCCCTTGACATTGAGTTTCAAAGCCCTTGAAATCAGAGTTTCACTAGTAGCACAGATTGACATCAAGGCCCTTGAAAGGATTTTCAAGGCCTTGAGATTTGGTTTGCAAAAAGTTCTCATACTCTGTTCAACCCCCCTCCCCGTTCTAGAATATTATCTATATTATTTATATCACCTATCGGTTCTTCAGTAATGGTATAACTTAATTAACGATAATAAAGGGTTGTGTGTGTGGCATTGCAAGATATGATATGATGATGTGATATATGTGTTACAGCTTCATTCTTATCTATGGTCTGTTAGCTAACAGTTTATACCGTGTTGTAGATCTTCTGCAAGATAGGAAGACTACAGAGTGAGCCAAATGGGTGATCAGTTGAGGGATTCCGTACACTAGGTTGTGTGAAGGTTATGGAATCTTTTGTATACATTTGTGTATGGTGTTTCCGTTTTGTACTCGGATGTCTTTTGTAAACCTTTTGATGTATATATTTAATACAGTTTTATGTATTTTGTTTTAATCTATCTGTGCCTTGTTGTAAGATCCAGTGAACTTGTTGTCAGGCTAGGGTCAGGATCAATTGTGAGATCCTAACCCAGTAGCGCCCCAAGTCCCGCGGATTTGGGGTGTTACAAGTGACGGAGGAACCCACTTCGCAACCCATAAATTTGAAACTCTATTAGCCAAGTATGGGGTAACCCACGATATTGCAACTCCCTACCATCCTCAAACAAGCGCGCAAGCGGAGACCTCAAATATGGAAATAAAGGCCATTCTAGAGAAAACTGTCTCTAGAACAAGGAAGGATTGGTCCCTCAAGCTGGATGATTCACTTCGGGTGTACATGACAACTTTCAAGACTCCCATTCGCACTACACCTTACATTCTTGTTTATAGGAAGTCTTGTCATCTTCTAGTTGAGTTGGAGCACATGGCTTATTAGGGGTGAAGTGGCTCAACTTTGATATCAAACAGGCTGGAGAGAAACGTCTTCTAGACATTAATGAGTTAGAGGAAATCCGCTTGAATGCATATGAGAATGCGCAGATTTACAAGGAAAGGACGAAGAAGTGGCATGGCAAGCACATAGTTCCAAAGGATTTGAAAGAAGAAGATCTTGTCCTTCTTTTCAATTCCTGACTTCGCCTATTTCTCGGTAAGTTGAAATCCTGTTGGACAAGACCTTTTTCTAGTTAAACATGTTTGTCCCCATGGTGCACTTGAAGTATGGGGTGAACAATGCGGAACCTTCAAGGTCAATGGCCACCGCCTTAAGAAGTACACACCGGAGATTCAAATTAAGGGGATTGCACCTATCCTTCTCATATGAGGAACAAAAAAATTGGTCTAGCTACGGACGTTGAACAAAGAGCTTCTTGGGAGGCGACCCAAGGTAACGTTTTCTTTCCCTTTTTCATTGATTAGAGTAGAGTATTTTGTTTTGTCTTTTTCGTTAGTTCGTTCCCGGTTTTCTTGTGTCTTTGGATGGCAGGAACTAGGAAATCTCCAAAAAGATTTAAAAATACAAAAGCAAAGTCAAGTTGGCAATTATGGACGGAATAGGGACTTCCACGGGCGAGATTCATTAATTAAACCCGTGGAAAACCATGTCGAGAGCAAAAATTAAAGAAACCACGGTCGGGCCAGAAACCACGAGTGAAATCTCGGCTGAGATTTTCTGAATTTTTGCGAGGCTATAAAATTGACACTTCATATTTTGTTGCACACAAAATTTCCCCAAATCCACGCTCCAACCGCCGAAAACAGCGAAAATCCTTCCCTGGTGCCCAATTCCGCATTTCTTCATCGTTCCGCACGATTCTTCCTCCTTATTTCATGCAATTTGCATTCTCTTGAAGATTCGGAGCACAACTGACGCGGAAAATCAGAAAACCGAAGCACATTTAGGGACAATGTGTAATTCAAGTATGGGGTGATTGTGAGACTTGGTTTGTAATAACTACTATGATACTTTGCTTTGATTGTATGCCCATCGTACTTTTCATTTTTATTTTCTTGTCACATGTTTTGATATTGTCTTGCATTATATGGCTCTGAAAAATCAGAAAAATTGAAAATTTTCAAAAAGTTTGTGCTTCTAGGATTGGAAAAGACCTAGATGATGATATTACTTGTGGAATGAATTTTGAGGATTTTTATGTGTTTAAATTAAATTGTGGATTGTGAAGGATTTGAATGTTTTGTTGGAATTTCTTGCGAGTTTAATAATTTGGAATTTTATCTAAATCATGTTGAGAATTGAAGGTTGAAACCGTTTCACTAGTTCTTGCACTTCTGATTGGCATGATTATGGCGCTTCGTTTATATTCATTTCTTCTTCTTGATCACACTTTTTAACTCCTCATGTATATGTTTTGCCTCCTATTATACCTATCTGGGAATTAGGATGCAAGTTACTGAAAGTTGTGAAGTTTGAAGTTGAAAGTGATGAAGTGTGTTAGAAAATAGGTTTGGGGAAGTCAATCATGTTGATGAGTAACTCGGCACCATTGACATAGCCGGGTGTTTGTGTCTTGCCAAAGTCGGATTGAGCAATACTCCTAACAAGTCATGGTATGTGCATCACGGTTTGAAGCATCTCAAGAAATTGAGATTAGCTGATTTTCTAGGCTTCGGTTATTGTGCACCTTTCTCCATGTTCTCAAGTGAAAGTAAAGTAAAAGAAAAATGTTGAAAAGAAGAGAAAAAGAGCTTATTGGTGGGTGTTGAGTTTCCTTAATACAATTGTGATGTAACTATCCTTTTTCCCGGATTTTGCACCACATACCCTATACATATCCCACCCTAACACGTTTCTTGGCCTTCATTTGAAAGACCTTAAGATCTTTGAGTATGTTGTTTGGCTTTGTGGTTTAAATTAGATTTTTCATGATTGATATTGATTTGCTTCAAGTTATGATGCTTGTTTTGAAACCTCTTTAAGGTGTGATGATTCTTTTCAAGACATAAGTCTTTTTGCTCACATAACAGTCTTCGGAAGCTATGAAATAGTGTAGAGAGTGATCCTTGAATAGAAGCACGAAACCAAAAATATTGTGTTTTTCCTTGTCTTTGCATTCATATTTCATACATCTTTGTATTCTATATTTGAACCTTGCTTGGGGACAAGTTGTAACACCCCGAATCCGCGGTACTCGAAGCGTCACTGGGCTAGGATCTCACGGTGGATCTTGATCCTACCTTGACAACAAGTTCACTGGATATTACAACAAGGCACAAATAGATTAAAACCAAAACATCAAATTGTATAAACATATACAACAAAGATTTAAAAAAGCACCGCTGAGTACAAAACAGCAATCCATACATATACAAAATATCCCATAGTCCCCCGCATCATCCTAGTGTACGGAAGCCCTCAGTTGATCACCCATCTGGCTCACTCTGTAGCCCTCCTAACCTACAGATCATCTACAACACGGTATAAACCGTTAGCTATTCATTCATATGTAAGATAATGCATAAGCACAAACACATATCATGGAATCATAAACACATAATCAAGATATCACACATTTACCCGTTTAATTATCTTTATAACGTCACGCACTCAAGGTATATATATATATATGAAAATATGTGACACGAGGAATATATCATCCTCGCCTTTGGCTACCATATCCATCTGGAGTAGTATCGGCACACTTTCCGTGTACCCTAAGGGAGTGGTGAAGTATCCATCCCGTATACCAGTATTGGCCTGACCACAGAGAACCTCCCAAACTCCTTACAGGATGAGAGGGAAACGTTATCACATCCACTGCAAGGGTGCTACCCAATAAACCATAGGTCGGTAATAATCAATATCGTATGCTATCAAGTATAAAACAAACACCACTCATGCATATATCCAATATAGGGATGGGAGCTAAGTAAGTCCTACGGACTTACCTCAACCTCAAGATAACCTCAACCACGATCAACTCTGATTCGGAGGATAGAAATGCCTAATAACAAGGAAGAAAAGAGATATCAAATCTCCTATCAATCAAAGGGGTCACACCTAGACTCAAGGGATCCATAAGGATCATAATCAACGTATAAGCCTAACAACCAACTAAACCTCAATATCTCAACATAACTCAAAATTCCTCAAATCTCAAGGTAGCATCTAATCAACATTCCTCAATCTCAATTCTAATTCTAATTTAAATAATTAACCTTGAATTAATTAATTAAATTTTGCCAGAATAACGTTTTGCCCGCAGGCAATTTCTAAACCCACCTGTCATCAGATTTGATCAAACACACAACCCATAAACACCAAAATAATATAGCAACCATAATGGAATTTCTAATTATCCATTTTGACAAGCCTTAGGACAATTTAGGCCAAATCGCAGTACGGAAAACGAATAAATTCATAACTTATTCGTTACTAACCCGATTGACGTTCTGAAAGAAGATTAGGAATCACAACCACGCAGGCTACGCATCGACAATGTCAAATTCACCGGAATCTGAGCGACAGAACCGTCATGGTGACATATATGCTCGTACAAGATCTTCATATGCTCGGAAATGCAGAAACTCGGTACCGATATTAAGAGTATGTAGAGAGGAATCTAGAAACTCAAACGGAATTGAAATGGATTAGAAAATGAGAGTAGATCTGATTTTGGCCGTTTTGCCTTTCCATGTTATTTCATATCTAGGCCATGTCCGATGGCCTGATTATTTTTTTTCAACTGTATTTTTATTAATTGAAGTTCTCAAATGCTCCAAATAACACCGGAGGGTAAAAATAATTACCCGGGGAAAAAAGAAAAATTTCCCCATAAGTCCAAAATTACGCTAGGAACATAACGGTGGGACTCATAATCATCACTTACACAATCTTCACAAGTTATGTGTCAAATACTATTAATTATTAAGTTAATCAACATTAGTTACATCACACACCCCTTAAGAAAAAGTTTCATCCCGAAACTTGAACAATCTGCAAATCCTCTCGGACTCATACGCCGAGGTATAAACACTCTCTATCGGAGGTATCACATATCCGTTCAAAGATATCAACCTATAACACTCTATAACCTCAAAACACAGGATGGAGGAATCACCAACTCCAGCAACAAGATCATAACGCTATCCAAAGGCATAGAGGAAAACCATCTCTAGCCAACCTATAACCACATCACAAGGCATGGAGGAAAACCATCTTCAGCCAAACCGTACCCATAACGCGGGGCATGGAGGAAAACCATCTCCACTCAAACTATATCCATAAACAATAGCATGGAGGAATAACCATCTCCGGCTAAACCCTAATCACAACTCAATAGCATGGGGGAAGAACCATCTCCATCTATAAACACAACTCGCGCTAGCAAACAAGATCTAATAAGATCGTATTCATACATCACAGCTAGCACAAAAACACATCAAAGCACATAAGCACATAATCATATCACTCACCAAAATAGCACTAATATCTACTCATTGATCCTATAGGTGCATCTATCTCGGCATAGAACTCTTGATAGTTCCACTGGATACTATCCTCTGTCTCTTATGTGGCCTCATCAGGTTCTCATCTTGACCGTTGTATCCTCAACATAGGAATGTCCTTCGAATGCAGACATCTCACACCTCGTTCTAGGACTGCAATCGGGTGCTCAACAAAAGTGTGGTCCGGCTTAACCACTAAGTATCATAGCTGAGGATGTGTCTCGGATCTAGTATGTATTCCCTCAGCTGAGACACATGGAACACAGGGTGAACACCCTCTAATCTCGGTGGTAAAGCAAGCTTGTATGCTGCTCTCCCAACTCTGCTCAAAATCTTAAAAGGACCGACATATTGGGGGCTTAGCTTTCCCTTTATGCCAAATCGTCTAACGCCACGTGTCGGTGAAACTTTCAGCCAGACATGAGTTCCATCCCTGAACTCTAGAGGCCGACGCCTCTTGTCTGCATACGACTTTTGGCAACTCTGTGCAGCCAGGTGTTATACTACTAACAATGCTAGGCTTATCCCAACATAACGACGTACAACATATCCGCCCATACATTGCCTCATATGGGGCCATCCCAATTGATGCATGCTAGTTGATATTGTACGAGAGCTCAACCAATGGAGGTTATCTGACCATCCTTGTCCCCAATCAAACACACAAGCTCACAGCATGTCCTCCAGTGTTTGAATGGTCCTCTCTGACTGACCATCTGTTTGAGGATGAAACGCAGTCGTAAAGTTCAAACACATCCCAAGGCAGTCTAAATTTGTTGTCAGAACCTCGAGGTAAATCGTCCATCTCGATTTGAGACGATCGTCCTTGACACACCACGGAGTCTCACTATGTGTAGTGAATCCTTAACTAATCTACTCACTAGCCATGTTTCCCTAATAGGAATAAATCGTTCCGTCTTCGTCAGTCTGTCAAATACGGCCCAGATAGCATCAAAACTCCTGCTCAGCCTCAATCTTGTCACAAAGTCCATGGAGATGTCCTCCCACTTCCACTGCGGTACTGGCAGTGGGTGGAGCTCTCCTCCTGGTCTACAATGCTCTATCTTGACCTCCTAATAGGTGGCACACTAAGCCACAAACCTGGCCACATCGGACTTCAGCCCTCCCCACCAGTATGAACGTCTCACATCCTGATACATCTTACTCGCACCTGGGTGCACTAAGTAAGGTGTAAAGTGAGCCTTTTGTAATATCCTTTGTCTCATATCCGCATCAGCGGGTACACAGACGCGGTCGCGGCATCTTATTACTCCATCTGCTCCTATGGAGAATTGTGGGGCCTCACCATAAGACATCCTATCTCGTATCCTCATCAACGTCGGGTAGGTGTCCTGTTTTTCACCCAACAAATCAGGTAGAACCTCTAAAGTACACAGCTGGGCATCCTCATCAGGAAACTAGATGTCCATCTCTAGCCATGTTATATCTCTCTACAACTGAGGTTGAACTGTCAGTCGTGCAATCGCCTTCTCTCGAGGCGTCTTCCTACTAAGGGCATCGGCAACAACGTTCACCTTCCTTGGATGGTATAGTATCTCAAGGCCAAAGTCCTTCATCAACTCAAGCCACCTACGTTGGCGGTTATTCAATTCCCGCTGCGTGAAAATATACTTCAGACTCATATGATTTGTGAAGATCTGGCATCTCATTCCATACAAGTAATGTCTCCAGACCTTCAATGCATGAACTACCATTTCCAACTCCAGATCATGAGTCGGGTAGTTCTCCTCATACGTCTTCAACTGTCTAGATGCATAGGCAATCACTCTGCCACGCTGCATCAAAACACATCCCAAGCCTAGCTTGGATGCGTTACTGTAGACTACGAAATCTTTTGTGCCCTCCGGTTGCGCTAAGATGGGAGCGGAAGTCAGGCTTCTCTTTAGCTCCTCAAAAGTCTAAGTACACGGCTCGGACCATACAAATCGGTTACTCTTCCTCAACAGGCTGGTAAGTGGACGAGCAATCACAAAGAATCCCTCCACAAATTGTCGGTAACATCCGGCTAAGTCAAGAAAGTTGCGTACTTCCTTGACGTTCGTCGGTGTCGTCCATGCTTGTTCGCTCCAAATAGTGTGTGCAAGCTTTAAATTTATAAGCCAAGAAGTATGCTTAAACAAGGATGCAAACCCGTAGTGTACGGGTCAATTGTAATAAAAAGCAAGAATTCTAGGGGTCGATCTGAGGGACTTAGGTGAAACAAAGCACATAATAGGTTGTCAAATATTGCAATTAACCAAAATCAATTAAAGCAATCAAAGATGATGTAAAAGTCAATTAAGGGGAAATGCAAATTCTAGGGATTAAAGCATCTAGTTGTGGTTCCGACTCAAGATCTCAAAGGATAATGCGGACAAAGCTGATGTTTTGCAAAGGGAAGGTGTTTCTAAGGTGGGAATAGATTACCGGGTAAGTCTCACTACTCACTATCCCAAACCAAATCTCCTATTACCGGGTAAGTCTCAAGGTACTAAGGAAAGGAACTATAATCTCAAACCAACACACTTACACACCACCTAAGGGAATAGAATCAACCTTTACCGGGTAAGTCTCAAGCTAACTCACAACGATGGGATGAAGGCACACTCAAACCCCAATAAAGGATAAACCTTTATTACCTACACTTATGATCTTAAGTAAAAAAAACAAAGGAATCACTGGGTAAGTCTCATCCTAGGCTTGCATTGAACTAGGAAAGGTGTAATAAGAATAGGATTTGGCAAACTAGAACACTTAACTCTCAGTTTTAGATCAGGAAAGGTCACCTCGTTCAGTCAAGTTCCACCCCGGCCGAGATGTTCATCGATTGAGCGAGGTGTTCTAGGGTTAAAGTTAAAGACTCGAGCTTTCAAGGTCCTATTGGGATTAAGATCATTCTATCATTTTCTTTCCCACAACTTTCAGTCAATCACCCTAGAATCGCATAAAAAGCTTAGCCAATCATCATCATGATAACAATATTCAAATATATGGGAAAGGAATGAATATTCAAACAAGTAAACTTTAAGAAAAAGGCATCAATAACTGAATCAAATAACAACGAATCAGCATTCCTCAAATCATAAATCAAACAAGACAACAAACCAAAAGGGAATCTTAAGAATGTCTTACAAACTCCCTCTAAAGCTAACTCCAAACTATGAATCCTTCCTTGATTGATCTTCAATCCTTCAATCCTTCCTTCAAATCTTCCAGAAAATCTCCTAATTGCTGGGTATTCTCAGCCTCCAAACATGGTTGAACTTGTGGAAAATCCAACCCTTTATATAGGAGAATTATCTTCCAAAGATAATAATATCTTAAAAAGATAATTTCCTATAAAATATATCCAAATCTGTAAAATCGATCTCCCAAAAATAAGATCTTTCTTCCTGAAATTCATCCCAAAAATATAAGATTCTTCTTTCCATAATTAAAAGATCTCAGCCAAAAATATGGATCTCGGTGGCGGCAGGGTGTTCGCCTCGGTCGGGACGCTCCTCAAGATCACCTCGGTCGAGGTGACACTGTAGCTGACCGAGTTTAATCTCAACTGAATATGAAATCTCTCAAATCTGGTCCAAAGTAAACCTTCTTCATTAATTCCAGGCTTCCTGAGTTCTTCTTTGAGCTCCAGAATGTAGCTCCAATGACTCCTTAGCATCCCTAGCTCCATTTTAGTCCAAAATGTGCCTTTTACCTACATTTACAATGAAACTAGGTGTAGACCTCGATTCTCGTAAAGGTAGATGAAACAACAATATAATCACATAATATACATCCAGACATGCAGATTATTGAAGATAAAACGTCCAAACAAGTCCCAAAATATAGACTATAATACATGCTATAATGCCACGGACTCGATCTTCGCCGGATCAACCTTGATCCCTTCGGCGGAGACAATAATACCCAGAAATGCGACTTTTGACATCCAAAACTCGCACTTAGAGAACTTAGCATACAGTTCTCTATCCCGCAAAACTTGCAACACAGTCCTCAGATGTCATGCATGCTCCTCTCTGCTACGAGAGTACACCAGGATATCGTCTATGAAGACCGCCACAAACAAATCAAGGAAGTCGATGAATATGTCATTCATCAACTCCATAAAGACAGTGGGAGCATTCGTGAGCCCGAATGGCATCGCTACAAACTCGTAGTGGCCATACCGAGTCTGAAATGCTGTCTTATGCACATCCTCCTCTCTCACCCTCAACTGGTGATAACCCGTGCGAAAGTCGATCTTGGAGAACATAGTCGCTCCCTGAAGCTGATCTAACAAGTCATCGATGTGGGGCAAAGGATACTTGTTCTTGATATTCACCTTGTTCAATTTGTTATAGTCGATGCACAATCTTAACGATCCTCCCTTCCGCATGAAGAGGACAGGTGCTCCCCACGGGGATACGCTAGGGCTGATGAAGCCCTTCTCAACCAACTCCTCGAATTGCTTCTTCAGCTCTAATAACTTGACAGGCGTCATACGGTATGGGGCCTACGTGATCGGTCTCGTCCCCGGCTCTAACTCTACGCTAAAGTTCACGCTCCTTTGAGGTGGCAAACTGGATGGCTCGGCAAACACATCCAGAAACTCGTGAACCACGGGGATATCCTCTAATGCTGGACTCTCGCCCTCCTTCATGGCATAACACCAAAAGGCTTTGCACCTTGTGCAATCAACCTCGCTGCTCGAACTGTGCTAATAACCATACCCGTCTTTCCAAGGTCCTAACCTCAAAAAATCTTGATTTCACCTAACTCGGTAGAGAACGTCACAGTCTTACTACCTACATCTAACATAGCATGATGTCTATCGATAGCATAATTTATTGTCTATATTTCGGATATGGTTTCGTCATTTTCTCATCATAATTGTGCATGCGGGTATAGGTATTTATAGTGTTTATGTCATTATTTGGTTACTTTGATAGAATCGAGGTCCAAACCACATTTTATTGTAATTGTAGGGAATATTGCATGTTTTGGGTGGACATAGAGCATAAGGAGATAAGGAAGCTATGGATCTACATTTTGGAGCATTAGGAAGGACAAGAACCATGCTCGAAGGAAGGAAGAAAGATCCAGATGAAAATGCGATAGCATGCATGTACATTACTATTGATCTCTGGTGAACACAGTGATGCATCTCGACCGAGATGGCACACTGGGCTTGGATCGAGGTCGACGGCTCACAACCTAAGGAAATAAGATTTAATTTTAACCTAAAATTCTTCTATAATAATGGAAGGTGAACATTGAGTTAGAAACGCTGAGACGTCAAGGCATTCTTTGACGGCTGATTGGAGAAGGATCGAAGGGAAGAAGATTTGAAGGAAGGATTGCGTAGGGTTTAAGGAACCCTAGATTGTGAGGATTTGTTTGGGGATTGCTAGTGAGTTGTTATCATCCCTTTTTTGAACACGTTATTGATACTATTTTTGGTTTGTTTGCTTTGATAATTGAGACATCTTTGTTGCTTGCATTATTCTCTTTTCTTGATATTCTTTACATAATTGATATTGCAATTATAATGATGATTATTGGCAAAGCACCCCTGCGATTCTAGGGTGATAAGTTAAAGGTTGTGGTGTAGACAATAAAAGAATGAACCTTTATCCGAGTGGACCCTGAAAGCTTAAGTTGACCCTAATCTGAAACCCATCTTGGGCTGTTCGTTGAGTATCTCGGCCGAGATCAATATAGAACAGAACGAGATCGTCCACTATTATAGGTTATAGTTTGCCAAATCCTATCCTTGTTGCACCTTTCCTGGTTTATACGCAAGCCTAGGATGAGACTTACCCGGTGATTCCTTTGTTTGTATACTGATGATGATAAGTGTTAGGTAATAAAGGTTTATCCTTTATTAGGATTTGTGTGTGCCTTCATCATACCTTTGAGAGTTAACCTGAGACTTACCTGGTGATGGTTAGTTTTGTACCCTTAGGTGACTAATGTTGGTTTGAGCGTTTTTACCTTTCCTTAGTTCCTTGAGACTTAACCGGTGATAGGAGCTTTTGTTTGGGAAAATTTGTAGTGAGACTTACCCGGTGATCTAACTCATAGTTGAAACACCTTCCCTCAACAAACCTAAGCTTTGTTCACGTTACCTTTAGAAATCTTGAGTCGAAACCACAACTGGATACTATGATCTTTAGAATCTGTATTTCCCCCATCTTGATATAAATACTTCCTTTTGCTTTTGATCATTATTATTGCATGCTTATGAAGTTAGATTGCTTTATTGTAATTGTTCTCACCGATTCCCTGAGATCGACTCCGGAATATAAGCCCTTACTACAATTGATCCATACACTGCGGGTTCGCTTATCATTAGGTTTATTATTCGATTATAAATTTAAAGTTTTGTCTGCACACACCTTTTGGAGCGAACAAGTTTTTGGGGCCGTTGCCGGGAATTGGTCAAGACCAATCTAGTGTACGGTTATCTAACTTGAAAGCTTCTTGCTTTACCATTGATCTTTTTGCTTGAGCTTTCTTTCAGAACCTTGCCTTAGGTTTATGCGAAGGACTAGATTTGGTAAAAAAATCGTTCCATACGATCATAAACCAGAAAAGACCTACAAGAGAAGGTTGAAAGAAGCTAAGAAGATGACCGCTGCCAATAATGAAGGAGAAGAGGATCTTCGAGCTGAGTTGGCTAATGCTCGAAAACAGTTAAGACTCCAAGAAGAAGCCCTCACAAGGGTGAGAGCTGAAACAATTGCTCGAAACGAGCGATTTCAGGCCAAGATGAATGTACTAAGAGAGCTATTTCAACAACCAAAAGCAAATTCTAGGGTCATGGTGAATCCACCGTCACCCGCTTATGTGTCACCACCACCGCCGCCTCCACTAAGGGTGGAGCCAGTTGATCCATTTGAGGGCATTCCATAAACACTAGGTCAACGTATGGATCCCGTTCAGCAAACACGCCGTCCCGGCATCAACTTAGGGGATCCAACTGAAAGAGATTATGAGTTTCGACCTCAAGTCATCACAATGATTCAGCAGTATTGTTTTGGAGGAATGGAGAGAGAATCACCACACCAACACTTACACAACTATGATATTTTGATGGAAACTTTGAGACCTTATAGATATGACAATAACAACTATAAACTGAATGCTTTCTTTTTCTCTTTGAAGGACAAAGCACTTACATGGTACCATTCGCTTCCAACTGGAAGTGTGAACACATGGGAGGAGATGACCGCAGAGTTTCTCACCAAATTCTTCCCGCAATCAAAGACGGCGGAGTTGAGGGCCAAAATAAATGCTTTTGGGATGAGGAATGGTGAAAGCTTCTTTAAGTCATGGGAAAGGTTTAATGACCTTTTGTTCGATAGCCCACATCATGGGATTCCGAAGATTGACTTGCTAGTGATCTATTTCAAGGGTTTGGATGTCGAAGCGCAATTCAAACTTCAATCACTCTTAGCTGGAACGTTCATGGATAAACCAGTTGATGAAGCGTGGGATTTTGTTGAAAAACTAACTCTCGCTATGGAGAAATACTCCCACCGGAGTACCGAAACATGAGTCCAAAGTTCTAGACCTCAAGAGCTGAATCTCACCTCTTCTAGTGTCAAACAAATCAACGCCCTCAACAATGAGATGAAGGCTTTGAAAGAGCTCATAAAGGCGAAAACCCAACAAACCAAAGAGCAAGATGTTGGGTATGTTGGAAAAGGAAACTATAAAGGGACTAGGAATAACAACTACAACAACAACAATAACCGGAACTACAACAATTGGAGATCTAATCAAAACAATTCCGGTAATCCTTATTCCCATGCTAAAAATGCTCTAACTTCACCTTCTTCTTCTACTCAATTGAATAGCCAAGAACCATCATCAAGATTAAGTCAACCACCTAATTCTAAGTTGGAAGCTATGATCGAGGCACTGACAGGAAAGATAATTGCAATAGAGAGTGCGGTTACTTCGATTTCTAAGGCACAAAAAGCCTTGGAAAATCAAAGTTTTTAGCAAGGCCGGAGAAATTCCTAGAGATCAAGGGAAACTTCCAGGACGTACAGAGAACAACCCGAAGGGCCAAATCATGGCAATTACAACAAAGAGTGGCGTGAAGACCGCTGATCCATAACCTCGATCGAATGAAGTTGTGAAGCAGCACATCTCGACCGAGGTGAAATTTGGGCCAACTGAGGAGACCACAACAGGGATTCACCTCGGAAAGAACCTCGACCGAAATGCTTCTAAGTCGACCGAAACGAAAGAGAAAGAAGAAATTTATGTACCACCTCCTGCGTACAAGCCACCACTACCACTCCCGCGGTCTAGAGCGAGACCACGTCTAGACAAGCACTTCGGTAAGTTTCTAGACCTTATGAGTAAGCTCCATATTAACATACCTTTCATTGATGTTATACTAGGTATGCCCGCATACGGGAAGTTCTTAAAAGAAATCCTCTCTAACAAGAGGAAGCTGGAAGACTTTGGTGAAGTGAAGATGTCCTCAAGGTCATCGGAACTCTTCAAGATCATGAGGGAGAAGATGTCACCCAAACTAAGAGACCCGGGATCGTTCTGTATCCCCATTGGAGTTGGAAACATCACATATGATGAACTATGTGACCTAGGAGCAAGTGTGAGCATCATTCCACTTGTATTGTGTGAGAAGGATGGCTTAGGGGAACCTAAACCAGTTAAGATGACACTATACATGGCGGATCGATCAATCACTCGACCCGTAGGCGTGTTGGAAGACATTCCAGTAAGGCTAGGTAAGTTCTGCATTCCCATAGACTTTGTGGTATTGGACATTCCTGCAAATTATCCAGTCACAATCATCCTTGGAAGGCCACTTCTTACAACATCCGGTTGCTACAAGGATTGCAAGAATGTCAAATTGTCTTTCAACATAGGAGAAGAACATTATGGATTCATACTGTCAGCCTTGATGGAAGGCCAAGGACTCGAGAAAGACATCTATAACATATATGATGAAGAGGAGTCACGTGAATTGGTTAGCTCTATCCTTGTTAAAGATCCTCTTGAAAGAGTCTTGAGTTTTAGTATGATGGAGAAAGGTGTAAATGTTTCATGTGATGTAGATATACACAGCTTGAAGACCTTGGAGGAAGATTCATCAGTTGTAGTTGAAAATTTTGAAGAAGAAACAACGGACTGCCGCGACATAGGGCAAGTCATTTCGACCGAGGCAACTATTCGACTGACCAAGGTGAAGGCAACAAGGAACCACCTCGGATCGGACCTCGGTCAAGATACATCTGAAGCAAATGAGGTGGTCGATTCTTCAACACCAAGTAATGCAAGCACATACCTTGACTCTTCCGATGCATCGCAAGACAGGGATAAGAAGGTGAAACCACCGCTCTGTAGGATGATAACAAAAGTTGCAAGAATCTACAAAGAACAGACAAAGAATTGGCACAAAAAGCACATCAACCAGAGAGGGATCAAAGAAGGAGAAATTGTTCTTCTTTTCAATTATCATTCTCATTCCCCCCCCCCCTAATAAACTGAAGTCAAAATGGACAAGACCTTTTGTTATAAAAAATATTTTATCCCATGGTGCAGTTGAAGTATGGCGTGAACATTGTGGAACCTTTCAAGTCGACGGTCGTCGGCTGAAGAAGCATAAACCAGAACACCCGGTGAAGGAGGTTGCATGCATGCATCTAAATTAAACATCCAGAGTCAGGTCTAGCTAGCAATCTTAAAACAAGCGCTTCTAGGGAGGCAACCCAAGGTATCGCTTTATTTCATGCTTTCTAGTTTAGATTAGTGTAGTTTACGTTTTTGTGTCCATGAAGATAGGAGCTAGGTACCAATCAAGGAAAACAACACAAGGGAAGCATATGGACGGGGTTACAGTTCCAGAATCTGAGAAAATTAAAAAAGCTAGGGCCATCTCGGGCACCATCAATTCATTTCGACCGAAATGACATTTTCAGCAACCGGGATGAAGGCAACAGGGAATGACCTCGGTTGACCACCTCGGTCACTCACAACCATCTCGGCCGAGATGCAGTTAAAATTTCTGAAGGGTATAAAAGGGGAAACGGATTTCTCTTTCCTAATCCTCGTAATCTCGTTTCTTGCCCGTTTTTGACAATTCTTGGATCTAGCGCCACAACGACTTCTCCAGCTTCAAACTCCACTTCAAGCTTCCGAAATTTGCTAAAATCATGTAATTTTGTGTGAAACCCCTCTTTTTGCATTTTGGGAGATTATGCTCGTATTTGGAGATTGTTTGGTGCTTGTTGTATTGGAAATAACTGGAGAGCCCCCTAGAAAATATTTGGTAGTGATTTTAAGGGCATAAAGTTACACGATTTTGAGTTTGATCGAAGTATTATTCGCCTCGGTTGAAACCCAGTCATCTCGGCCGAGATCCCCTCAACAACAGCCTGAGTTCAAACCCTAATTCAGAAAAATGCGTTGTTCAGAAAGACAGTTAGCAATCCAAGATCGTCCTGATGATGGTAACCACCCCCTTTCACCTCCTACGCCACCACATGTTCCAATCATCCTTGGTCGGTTCCAAAAAATATTATGACCTTATTTGCTCCCGACCGATCATCTCCCCCCCCCGGCTACGTCGACGTTAAGGACTTCAATTGCCTCCACGTCGTCGATCATCTACAGCGGATGATATCTCTCGTATGCCTTGAGTAGTTCATGGCCATCCACACACCGGCTTATGTGGAGCCGACTCTTGAGTTTCTTAGTTCCGTCACCCTTGTGTCGGAGCACAAAGGAGTAAAGTTCAGATTGATGAACAAGGATTATGCAGTTACAGTGGAGAACTTTTAAACACTCTTTAGATTCCATAGACCGACCGTTATAGATTTCCTCTCCAGGAGAGAGGTGAGGGCCTTCTGGAATGGCTTCGCCCACATCACCTCGAGTGCAGACTATTAGCATCCAGGTGACTCCAAGGAGAAGCTCATCTACCATGTTTCTTTCCGGATTGCTCACAGGATTTTGAGTGAGATGTTGTTGGCCCTGACAGAGACACCTCAGAAGATCCGACAAGGTGAGCTTCTACCTCTCTTTTGTATGACTACAGGTGGAGTCCTGGACTTCGTCACCATGCTGGTGGAGGAGCTTGACAGGGTCAAGAATCAGAAGAAAGGTGATATCTGTTTCGGAGGGATAGTGACATACATCGCCGGCGCCATGGACATCGACCTTTCTGCATGCACTTTGGCCGCTGAGGCCAAACCTTTAGGGTTGCAAGAGTTCATTACCCGGAGGATTTTGATCCCTCAAGGCCGTCGTCCACCATACGTGGACATGCCTTGGGAGACCAAACATTCGAAGGGGATTCCTTGGTCTCCACAGTTCACCATCAATGACCCGACCAACTGGTCACGGATTTGGAGGTCGTTTGTACGGAACACAGAGATCGATGCAGAATTCGGCACGGATAGCGACGAGGAGGATACTGGAGTACCCATGGACACCGGGACGGACACTGCTGGTCCAAGTGCCCCGGTTATCGAGCTAGTGGTAGATGTTGAGGAGACAGAGGATGATCACCTAACACAAGAGACTCTTGCACCGGAGATGCCCCAGCACCGACAGCGCCACCGTCGACATTGCGATCCCGAGTCCCATCGAAGGATCGACGCTCTTACCAGCCACATGGAGGAGTCTTTCGGTACTATACGTACGGATATGGGAGGACGGCTAGACAAGTAGACGAATGAGTTGAGCACCATGCGGCGAGAGATGCAGGAGAGCCGCCATTACCAGCGCATGATGATGGAGCTGCAGTTCCAACACCTTATGGGTCATCCATTCAATCCATCCCTGTACCCGTTCCAGCCACCTCCTCCTCCAAATACTTGATCGGACCTTCCCCGGAGTTGCTGGTACTGCCTTTTTTCTTTTTTTATTTTGCGGTTCTGCACTAAAACTTGTAAGTATTTTTTAGACTTCTTTTTACCCATCGGGACGATGTGTCCTAAGTATGGGGTGCTTTGAAATACTATGGACAGTAATAACCGACTAATTTGCTTATTAATATTTCCACTACTTCCTTTATGTGCTTAGAAACTATTTTGTACATCACATGCATTGTAGCAGGATTTTTGATCAAAAAAACATCAAAACGGGTTTGAAAAAAAAACTATTGACCAAAATGACCTTTGACCAAACGAGGTGACCATAACAGGAGCTTACCTCGGTCCAACACCTCGTTCGCCCGGAAGTCATCTCGACCGAAATGGGTTTCGAAAACTTGAATTTCTGAAAACTTTTGTGCTTCTGATCTTGATATGACCCCAATGATGAATATTGTTTGATGATTAGTTTATATGATCTTTATATGCTTGAAATGATTTACGATATATCTAAGGTATGATTGCTTTGTTTGAAATTTGAAGCATGTCTAGTAAGTTGTTTTTGTCCAAATCATGCTGAATTGGAAGTTGACACTGCATTAAGAGTTCTTTCACATCCTTATTGGAATGATTAAAGTATTTCGTTATTCTTTCTTCCTTTTCTTGATCATGCTTTTAGCCCCTCATGAAATATATTTTCCTCCCTTTTCCTATCCGGGAACTTCGAAGCAAGAAAGTGGAAAGCAAGTCAAAGACGATGTTGAAAGGAGAAGAAGTTATAGAAAAATAGGTTTGGGGACGTTGATCTTGACGATGAGTAACTCGGCACCATTCACATAGCCGGGTGTTTGTGTCTTGCCAAAGTCTGATTGATTGATAGTCCTAACAAGTCATGGTATGTGCATCAAGGGTTTGAGGCATCTCAAGAAATTGAGATTTGTTGATCTTTAAGGCTTCGGTTATTGTGCACATCTGTCCATGTTCTCAAAAATTGAAAAGTAAGCAAAAATGCTGAAGAGAAACAAGAAAATCTTGTTGATGAAGTGAAGCGAAGTTCAAAGTTGTGAAGTTCTTATCCTTTTCCCGGATCTAGAACCACAATATCCTTTATACACTCCATCCCTAAATCGTTTCTTGACCTTTGATTGAAAATCCTTGATACCATGAGCATGTTTTTGGCTTGGCGGTTTAAACTAGATTATTCATGACTGATTTTTATGAGTATGATTTTCTATGCATTCTATAATCTTAGGTGAAGTATGATTAGCTTTTCTATATCTATGACTTGTTTTGGTCATATATGGCTTTTATTAGCTGTATATGAAGCATTCTATAAAGGTGATCTATGGGAAAAAGCACAAAACCAAAAGTTTTGAAAGTTTTTCATTGAGTTTTAACTGATTATAATTCATTATATCTTATATCTAAGATTTGAACCTTACTTGGGGACAAGCAAGAGGCAAGTATGGGGTATTTTGGAAGCATGAATTATTGTCTATATTTCGGATATGGTTTTGTCATTTTCTCATCATAGTTCTGCATGCGTGTATATGGATTTATAGTGTTTATGTCATTATTCGGTTACTTTACAAGAATCAAGATCTACACCACATTTTATTGTAATTGTCAGGAATATGGCATGTTTTGGGTGGAATTGGAGCATAAGGAGATAAGGAAGCTATGGAGATACATTTAGGAGCATTAGGAAGGACAAAAAGAAGGACAAGAACCATGCTCGAAGGAAGGAAGAAAGATCCAAATAAAGATACGATGGCATGCACGTAGATCACTGTTGATCTCGGATGAACACACTGATGCATCTCGACCGAGATGGCCCACTGGAACTGGATCAAGGTCGACGGCTCACAGCCCAAGGAAATAAGATACAATTTTGATCTAAAATTCTTCTATAAGAATAGAAGGTGAACATTGAGTTAGACACGTTGAGACGTCAAGGCATTCGTGGACGGCTGCTAGGAGAAGGATTGAAGTGAAGAAGATTTGAAGGAAGGATTGCTTAGGGCTTAAGGAACCCTAGATTGTGAGGATTTGTTTGGGGATTGCTAGTGAGTAGTTATCATCCCTTTTTTGGAACACGTTATCGATACTATTGTTGGCTTGTTTACTTTGATAATTGAGACATCTTTGTTGCTTGCTTTATTCCCTTTTCTTGATATTCTTTACATAATTGATATTGCATTGATAATGATGATTGTTGGCTAAGCACTCTTGCGATTCTAGGGTGATTAGTTGAAGGTTGTGGTGTACACAATAAAAGAGTGAACCTTTATCTGAGTGGATCCGAAAAGCTTGAGTTAACCCTAATCTGAAACCCGTATCTGGTTGTTCGTTGAGTATCTCGACCGAGATCGATATAGAACAGAACGAGATCGTCCACTGTTTTACCTATTCCGAGTTTAGGTTATAGTTTGCCAAATCTTATCCTTGTTGCACCTTTCCTAGTTTATACGCAAGCCTAGGATGAGACTTACCTGGTGATTCCTTCGTTTGTATACCGATGATGATAAGTGTTAGGTAATAAAGATTTATCCTTTATTAGGGTTTGAGTGTTTCTTCATCCTACCTTTGAGAGTTAACCTGAGACTTACCTGGTGATGGTTAGTTTTGTACCCTTAAGTGAGTGATGTTGGTTTGAGCGCTTTTACCTTTCCTTAGTTCCTTGAGACTTACCCGGTGATAGGAGCTTTGGTTTGGGAAAGTTGGTAGTGAGACTTACCCGGTGATCTATCCCATAGTTGAAACACCTTCCCTCAACAAACTTCAGCTTTGTCCATGTTACCTTTAGAAATCTTGAGTCAAAACCACAACCGAATACTATGATCTTTAGAATCTGCATTTCCCCCATCTTGATATAAATACTTGCTTTTGCTTTTGATCAATATTATTGCTTGCTTCTGAAGTTAGATTGCTTTATTGTGATTGTTCTCACCGATTCCCTGAGATCGACTCCGGAATATAAGCCCTTACTACGATTGAGTACAAAACAACAATGTATAATATATATATACAACAAAGGTTTACAAAAGCACCGCTGAGTACAAAACAACAATCCATACATATACAAAATATCCCATAATCCCTCACATTATCCTAGTGTACGGAAGCCTCAGCGGATCACCCATCTGGCTCACTTTGCAGTCCTCCTAACCTGCAAATCATCTACAACACGGTATAAACCGTTAGCTAACCATTCATATATAAGATAATTCATAAGCATAATCACAGATCATGGAATCATAAATACATAACCATGTTATCACACATTTACCCGTTTAATTATCTTTATAAAGTCATGCGCTCAAGGTATATATATATAGATGAAAACATGTGACACGATGACTATATCATCCTCGCCTCTTGGTACCATATACATCTGGAGTAGTATCGGAACACTTCCCGCATACCCTAAGGGAGTGGTGAAGTGTCCATCCCGTATACCAGTACTGGCCTGACCACTGAGAATCTCCTAGACTCCTTACATGATGAATGGAAAAGGTTATCACTACCACTACAAGGGTGCTATCCAATAAACCATTGGTCGATAATAATCAATATCGAATGCTATCAAGCATATAACAAACACCACTCATGCATATATCCAATATATGGATGGTAGTTAAGTAAGTCCTACGGACTAACCTCAGCCTCAAGATAACCTCAATCACGATCAACTCTGATCCAAAGGACAGCAATGCCTAATAACAAGGCATAAAAGAGATATCAAATCTCTTATCAATCAAAGGGGTCACACCTAGATCCAAGGGATCCATAAGGATCATAATCAACCTATAAGCCTCACAACCAACTAAACCTCAATATCTCAACATAACTCACAATTCCTCAAATCTCAAGGTAGCATATAATCAACATTCCTCAATCTCAATTCTAATCCTAATTTAATTAATTAACTTTTAATTGATTAATTAAATTTCACCAGAATAACGTTTTACCCGCAGGCAATGTCTAAACCCACATGTCATCACATTTTATCAAACAAACAACCCATAAACACCAGAATAATATAACGACCATAATGAAATTTCTAATTATCCATTTTGACAAGCCTAAGGTCAATATAGGCCAAATCGCAGTACGAAAAACGAACAAATTCATAACTTATTCGTTTCTAACCCGATTGACGATCTGAAAGAAGATTCGGAATCACAACAACGTAGGCTACACATGGACAATGTCAAATTCACCGGAATCTGAGCGACGGACTTTTCCTAGTGACATATATGCTCGACCAGATCTTCATATGCTCGGAAATGCAAAAACTCAGTACCGATATGAAGAGAATGAAGAGAGGAATCCAAAAACTCAAACAGAATTGAAGTCGGATTAGAAACGGAGAGTAGATTTGAGTTTTAAGGTTGAGGGAAATTAGAACTTTTACAAGGAAACGTGAAAGGAAATGAATTAATAAACGATTTTCCGCTATTTATAGCGAAGACGATAGTTATCCTTTAGCGAAGTCGATAATTATCCTTTAACCGATCCAAAGGCGGGTTGAACCCCCTTCTTAAAACTTCTCGAAATTGGAATAATAAATATGAAATATTGCAGGGATAGTTATTCCACAACTGTCTCGAAAAACGCGTATTCCTAAGATGTCTTTCTTAGCCGCTAAGAAACGAAATAGCGACTCTTTTGGCCGTTTTTCCTTTCCATGTTATTTCATATATGGGACATGTCCGATGTCCTAATCATTTTTCTCAACTGCATTTTTATTAATTGACGCTCCCAAATGCTCCAAATAACACCGGAGGGTAAAAATCATTACCCGGTACAAAAGTGAAAAATTCCCCATAAGTCCAAAATTATGCTAGGAACATAACGGTGGGACTAATACTCATCACTTACGCAATCTTTGTGAGTTATGTGTCAAATACTATCAATTATTATGTTAATCAACATTAGTTAAAATTCAAAAATCCTAGCTATTACACAAGCAAGGTTCATTTTTTTTTGTTTTGTGCTTCTATTCAAGGATCACTCTCTACACTTGTTTCATAGCTTTCGAAGACTGTTATGTGAGCAAAAAGACTTATGTCCTGAAAAGAATCATCACACCTTGTAGAGATTTCAAAACAAGCATCATAACTTGGAATAAATCAAAATCAATCATGGAAAATCCAATGAACCACAAAGTCATACAACATATTCAAAGATCTTAAAGTCTTTCAAATGAATGCCAATAAACGTTTTAGGGTGGGATATGTATAGGGTATGTGGTGCAAAATCGGGGGAAGAAGGATAGAAAAATCACAATTGCATTAAGGAAACTCAACACCCACCAATAAGCTCTTTTTCTCTTCTTTTCACCATTTTTCTTTTACTTTACTTTCACTTGAAAACATGGACAGAGGTGCACAATAACCGAAGCCTAGGAAATCAGCTAATCTCAATTTCTTGAGATGTTTTAAACCGTGATGCACATACCATGACTCGTTAGGAATATCGCTCAATCCGACTTTGGCAAGACACAAACACCCAATTATGTGAATGGTGCCGAGTTACTCATCATCATGATTGACTTCCCCAAACCTATTTTCTAACACACTTCATCACTTTCAACTTTCAACTTCACAACTTTTACTAACTTGCATCCTAATTCCCGGATAGGTATAAAAGGAGGCAAAACATATACACGAAGTGTCTTAATCATGTCAATAAGAAGTCCAAGAACTTATGAAGCGGTTTCAACCTTCAATTCTCAACATGATTTGGATAAAATTCCAAATTATCAAACTCGCAAGAAATTCCAACAAAATATTCAAATCCTTCACAATCCACAATTCAATTTAAACACATAAAAATCCTCAAAATCCATTCCACAAGTAATATCATCATCGAGGTCTTTTCCAAACATAGAAGCACAAAATTTTGAAATTTTGAAAATTTTCTAATTTATCAAAGCCATATAATGCAAGAAAATATCGAAACATGTGACAATAAAATGAAAATGTAAAGTACGATGGACATACAATCAAAGCAAAGTATCATAGTAGTTATTACATATCAATTCTCACTTACCTATGATGATGAATTTTAGGTAACAAAGGTTTATCCTTTGTTAGGGCTTGAGTGTGCCTTCACCTTACCTTTGTTAATTAACTTAAGACTTACCCTGTAAAGGTTAGTTGTATCCCCTCAGGTTGAGTTGTTGGTTTGAGAGTGTAGTTACTTTCCTTAGTTCTTTGATACTTACCTGATAATAGGACCTTTGGTTTCGGATAGTCGACAGTGAGACGTCCCCGTGATCTATCCCACCTTAGAAACACCTTCCTTTAGCATCCTCAGCTTTATCCGCGTTTATCCTTAAAAGTCTTGAGTCGAAACCACAACCGGATGCTTTGATCTCTAGAATCCGCATTCCTTTATTTGATTATCATAAATCTTGTTCCTTGTTGCTTGAGATTTGCATTATAACCTAAAGTTATATACCGTTGCTTGATTTCGTCATATCCTTGTGTTCGACCCTAGAATACTTGCTTGAATTACGATTGATCCGTACATTGCGGGTTCGTATTTTGCTTGATTCTTGGTATAAATTTAAGACTATTTTCTCCCATATAAACACACGTTTTGGATCGAACAGAAGTAACATTGACCTTTACCTCGAGGATTCTTGTTTGTCATAGTTCACCGAGTTTATACCTTTTTAGCTATTTTGCGAGAACGTGACTTTTGGTCTTCTACTTGTTTTATATATCCTTAATGGGTTTGACTTTTACTCTTTGCAACTAACCGAGAGCTTCTTTGGGTTGGATTGATCACGGTATTTATACACAGAGATATGGTAAAAGCTACCTTTGAAAATTACCTACATATTCCGCTAATTGATGTTCATTATATTCATATAATTGGTTATTTATTAATTAATTATAGTGGTGATACATGTTTAATTAGATCGCTTGTTTTATACTAGTTCTTATCGTGATTGCTTGGTTTTGTCCTTTCGACAAACCAAAACCATTTTTCAAAACCGATATATTTCTTACCTTACACTTTACTCGTCCCTCTTTGCTTAGCGTAATTGATTATCTTTACCTACAATTCAGATGTAATTTCCCGTGAATTTGACA
The DNA here is from genome assembly GCA_033239125.1 of Fagopyrum homotropicum. NCBI lineage: Eukaryota > Viridiplantae > Streptophyta > Magnoliopsida > Caryophyllales > Polygonaceae > Fagopyrum > Fagopyrum homotropicum. Next base: position 63,203,204 of record BSWB01000003.1, on the reverse strand, counting down.
CTCGATATACTATAATTGATCTCGTTACACTTGCGAGGTGATTTTAGTTCGATCAATTGGTCGAGCAAATCACGGATATATGCTTTTCCATTTGTTCTTTGGTGGACGTTACATAGATCGATCATGTCACACGTCTACAACTTGTTACATGAGGCCTTCTCATCTGGAGTTGGCGAGAGAATTGGACCCTGTTGTACATGTATGTTTATCACCAACACTGTCTATCTTGATACAAACAAATAATCTAAATAAATATCTATCTAGATACAACCAAATATTTATACTATTAAACACAAGGATTTATAATTTTTGTTTGTAAGCCAGTAAATGTTTTGTTGTATTAATATGCAAATTCGGTTGTTAACAAGGTGAGTATCAATTGTACCAACATAAATATTTTATTCTTTTATCCGCGAAAATGTTTTAGGATAAATTAATTTTATCTTTATTTTTTCTAACTGTTTTTCGTTTTTTTGAAAATAAATATTTTGTTATATTAAGGTAAATATTAAATTATATTATCATAATTCTTTGGTTGGTACAAGGTGAATATACGCTTTTATGAACATAGATATTCAGCTTGTAATGCATAAATATACGGTCATGCATAAAATGTAAATTTCACTATGCGTGGTGTTTCATACATCTTAAACGAACCACCGCTCCTTGTATAAACTAAGGAAAAAGTAAGATAATAGATATTAAAAGAAAGACATAATTTTCTTAATTTTTTTGTAGTTAGGTAATGAAGGAGATAAAATATATTAGATTATCAAAATTAAGGGAATTAAATAATGAGAGTTGTGTAATTCTATTAACCTTTGATTATAAGGATTATAAGCATTATTACAACTGAAATTTCATTTTTACCCTCTCTTTTTTCATTTATTTCATTAATAAAAAAATTTTAACACATACTTTTGTTTAATTACCCATAATCATAATTTTTCTTAGTTCTTCATCTAAAAATTCTCATAATCTTTATCTTTTTCTATAATCTTATGTTACCAAACGATCCACCCCTTATCTCTTAAATACACGATCATATATCATGTCACATCATTTACATACACTAATGTTTTTTTAATTAATATAATTATTATATTGTAATAATATGATATTTATTCATTTGTTTGTTGGCGTTGTAGGTTAATAAATCAGTCTCACTTAAATCTAGATTACAATAGACTATCGGGTTATAGGTTAAAAAGATCAAAATCAAGGGCGATAATTTGTGTGTTATCAAGACACTTTAATGTTTGTGAAATTGTTTGTGGGAGGTCGAGATAATTTTATGTGACTCTAGACTAGATCCTCGTTTCTTTGATGAAGTTCATATCACACATATTTTCAAAGAAATTGATTGTGTTGCACACCAATTGACCCATTTGAGAATTTTGACCACAACACCAATTACTCTATCTCATCCGAAAAAATGTTTTAGAAATATTTTAGGTTGTAGCCAAATATAAACGCTCTCCGTTATTAAAGAATAAAAAATGGGGCAAAGTTATTTACAAAATTAGTATTGACTTATATATTATGAGAGAGTGCATGAGGCATGCAGTTGGGATAATTGGATGGATGTAATAGGGTTTTGTTTGTCCTCTCATTTTCTATCCTTTCGTTATTATATCTTAGAACTTACGGATCGGGTATTATCTTGATGATGATTAAGATGGGTAAGGTTAATTAGTCACTTAATAGCAGCCCCTGTGGAGCCCACCCCACGTGTCAGATGTACAAGAGCCTAACAATGCCACGTTTCGGAAAATTAGGGCCTAATGCATAACTCCTCCTCACTCCTCAATTGAAAGTCACTAAAATTACCAAATCACCACATTTTACTCCAGCACTGTCAACCCTATATTGGATTAACTTGGATTGATAGGAGTTACACTTCATCATTCCCTAGTCCATACCTTATTATTAATCCCGAGGATAAATATCGCGCATTTTTTGAAGTATTACATAAATAGTTTAATATTTATTATGTGCAAATTGTTTTTTTAAAGCTTCAAGTAGTCTATTTTCACCATTTTTTAAAATATAAACTTAGAGGTTAATTTTTTTTTTTTAAATTTTATCATGTACAAAGTTTTCATTTATTTTTATAAGCCATATCATTTGTTAAATTGTTTTTTCACAAAGCATATTATTTATGAATAAATTAAATATATATAGTATGATTAAAAATTATCACAGCTTGCATCCGCACAAACATAATTCAGAGAAAAATGACCCTCAATAATTCTTTCGATTTGCAAAAAATATCTAATATTAGAGATGTTCTTACCTGCTTTAAATTTATTTCTATGAAATTTTATAAGCTCGATATCTTAAATATATATTATGATTAACTTTCTCGAAGTTTGTTATGTTAAGTATATCAACTAACCGATATTTTTAATTTTGTTTTAACTTTAATCTTCAAAAGTTAATGATCTCTAATTTATTTTTATTGGATAAAATATTTGATAACCTCTCACGTGAAAGTGAACCTTTTAACTATTGAATGATGACCCAACTTGAGTTCTACCCAATCATCCGATTCAAAGTTTATATGAGGTATGCTTGATTAAATCTATTATTTTAGAGCTCTAATACTTGATACTTTTCTTTTCTTTTTATTGATATATTACTTTCTGATTTATTTTATGCATATTCTTTGTCGGACTCACTCACACCAACTACAAATACAACATGAATCTCACCTAGTTACAATGAATCCCTTAATATTAAGAATCAATTTCATTGATTAAAGCCAATGGTACGCCAAGTGTGAAGAGGTCGAAGAACACGAGTCATTTCATACCACTAAGAGGATTGTAATTTCCGTGAAGATAGTTTAAGAATCATAATACCACTTAGCTTTTATACAAAAATAGGTAAAGTTGTTAAGTATAAATAGTTCATTTAGTATTTTGAATGTTTGGTAAACGTACGTTCTTATATTTTCATATAATCAATATTATATCCAACACTTCCGTTATTCTTATATTAACTAGAAATGATCTCTTTCCCTATAGTGTCTTTGAAGCATTTTGATGTGTCCATGATTACCAAGCTAATTGAGGAGACTCGAAAACCTTGTGGTTTAAAATTAGGCTGATTTTTTTGTGTGTCATGTGTGCTTGACTGTAGATTCTCTGCTTCATCCAATTTTTATATTTTTCAACCGGTTGTTAATAATCAAAAAGTCTAATTACCAGATGACCCAATCCAAGGTTTAAATAGATTATCTTTCAACTAAACAAATTCCATTAACTATAAATTAGTTCACGTATAAAATAGATGATATTTACTTTCACATGATAGATTTTTTCTTTTCATATTTATCACGGTAATTTTTTTGTAAAAAAAATAAAATAAAAATTTTAAACTATAAATCATTAAAAATTGAGATTAAAAATCATTAAAATCTAAATATTTATCTTTTGAAAAGATTAAACGTATAACAAATTATTAAGGTCAAATAAAAATCTAAAAATTGAGATTTTAATCGTTGATTAATTGAATATTAATACCATATAAATGACCGTGAATGAAATAATGTTTGGGATAGATATTTAAATCACATGTGGAATAACATACATCAAATATAGATTAACACATGCGGGAGTTCTTGGTGTAGACAGTGAGACAATACGCCATCAAATCCATCATTTTTCTTTTTTTTTAATTGATTTATTTAGATTCGGTTCATTTACAATTTTTTTTATATTTTGATTTGGATTCCTACCCTTAAAATATTTTCATTAGTTTCTTTTTCAGATTCGACTGCAAAATCTTTCGTTAGTTACAAAGTTGATTCATATTAGTTTTTTATTAAATTTGATTTTTTTTAAAAATATTTCTCTTTTTTCATATTTAAGTAATTCTGAATATAAATATATCTACTTGAGCTGCGAAATATGCACTAGTTGGATGTAAAAATCTGGACCATTAGACGAAGTCAACTAATCCAAATTACTTCGTAATATCTTACAATAACTTTTTTTTATCTAATATTACCCTAACATTCATGAAAGACTATATTTGTCTAACTTCATATGAATATATTTGTTTAACAGTATACAAAAATTCACTCACAAACATTACCATATTTATTTAATATTCTCTACAACCTAGTCAAATAAATCAGAATTTAAGCTATTTACACGCGGCAAACGATTATTGGAAGATAGCATGGATTACAATGAATCCAGTTGTACTCGATTAATGCCCACACCCGAAGTGGTCCCAAGCTGGTATAACGCATATAAGATGGGCAACGCCAACTCGAAAAGCATTATTTTAAGCGGATTCTGTTTCGCCACCCTTTCTTCTCTCCGCCATTTCTGAACGACTTTCGTCTTCCTCACAGAAACCGCTAACTCAGACTTTCGGAGAGTCTGAATACATATTGATATATATATATATATATATATAAGTATGGAGAGCGCCGACTCTTCGACGTCTGGAGGCGGTGGCGGAGGGCCGCAGCTTCCGCCGGGGTTCCGTTTCCACCCGACGGATGAGGAGCTCGTCGTTCATTACCTAAAAAAGAAGTTACAGTCTGCTTCCCTTCCTGTCGCCATTATTGCTGAAGTCGATCTTTACAAATTTGATCCATGGGAGCTACCAGGTAAATTATGTGTTTAAATGGAAGGTTTTAAACGAATCAATTGCAAAATCAACTCAAAATCCCTAATTAATAATCCAATATTTATCTAGTAAAAAGATGGGACTTGTTAAACTGCTGCTCCTTGATTGTAGATCTTCAGTTGTCATCAGGTTAACAATTCTACGTAGATCGAATATGAGTAACACTTGTAATTATTGAGACAGCTAGGAGCCACTAGCAAAGGTTTGCAACTAAGTTGATTGTTTTGTTATGTGCGTGTTGAATCAGTTAAAACTCCTTTTGGGTGCTATCTTGATGGATATAGTTAATCGTACTGCAACTTGCAAATGTTTGATGTGATAATTAATGAAATATTACGATTAAGCTTAATTAGATGGTGATGTATGTGCAGCTAAGGCGGTTTTTGGTGAGCAAGAATGGTACTTCTTCAGTCCAAGGGATCGCAAGTATCCAAACGGGGCGAGACCAAACAGGGCGGCAACGTCAGGGTACTGGAAGGCGACGGGAACTGACAAGCCGGTGGTGACGTCAGTAGGGACCCAGAAGGTCGGGGTGAAGAAGGCGCTGGTGTTCTACCGTGGGAAGCCCCCTAGAGGCGTGAAAACCAACTGGATCATGCACGAGTACAGGCTTGCTGATAACAAACCCACCAATAAACCTCCTGGATACGACCCTGCCAATAAGCGTGCCTCCCTCAGGGTATTAACATATTTATAAATTATTATTATATAGAGTTACGTATTTCTGTAGGTTTAAAATAATAATTTGCGTGTGTTGATGATGAAGCTTGATGACTGGGTGTTATGCCGGATTTACAAGAAGAACTCACTTAGGGCGGTGGATCAGGAGAGAGAGGACTCAATGGATGACGTCATGGCCATGGCGTCAATGGGACTAAGGCCTCATCACCATCACCACCTCCACCTAGTTCCTTCCAACTACGACTCTTCCCCATCACTAATGATGGAAGCTCAACAGCAGGGGCACAACCTGTTCGACGGAATGCTCACGTCAACCGATCAGGGCACAACCTGCGCTCTTCCTTCGGTAAGCGCCTTGCCCCTGAAGCGACCTTCTCTGTACTGGAATGAAGAGGATGAGACGACGACCTCGAGGAAGAGGGCGGTTATAAGCAGCGATCCTGATCATGAGAGCGTGGGTAGGACGAGTTCTGTGACAACCACAGCAAATCATGGTAACAGCTCGGCTTCCATGTCAGGTTTGCTTAACCAGATGCAGCAGCAGCCTGCTGGTAGTGGCCAGAGTAGTCAGTCCATGCTCGGGCCTCTAGGAGAAGGCGTGTATCGACAATCGCCCTATCAACTCTCTGGGTTGAATTGGTACTCATAGATTTGAAATTTGATTAACCATTATATATACATATATACATCTAGCTGCATGGTATTCCTTATAGAAACACTGCATGATCCATCCATCACCTGCTAGGCTGCTACCTATAAAAGATATATATATAGAGAGAGACGCATGATTAGCGCTAGCATATGTCGTGGTTAGCCAAGGAGATTGGTTCAGTTTGTTTGCGAGTTGGCCTTCTTGATAAGGTACAGAAGATGGATCCTCATTCTTGATTATTCAAGCTAGCTAGGGATCCACTTTGTTCCAACAGTTGGTAGCATGTAAGAAAATAAAGAAAAAGGCAGACTGTTACATTTGTACATCAACTCTATTTATGATACACAAACAATATAATTGCTTCGCGTGTTTATAAAATTTGAATCGATAAGCATATGCAATTCTGCATGGTTGAGTAGACCATGAAAGCGGCCAAGCTTCCGGTGGCCAAACCCTAGCAGGTAAGAATCTTTCTCTCTTTTCAACAGATTTTCTTTTTTGTTTCCTGTTTCAGGATCCCATGCCCACTAGTATACTTTTTTTGTTTGTTACAATTTTTAATTAGTTAGCAATAACCTAGTCCGCATGTGATTGTCAAGATCATTGATTATACGTGATTCTAATCTTGTACTTACAACAAATCACTTCACATACAAATACAAACAAATATACTTTTGTCGATTTTGTATACACATGTATTGGGGTCTCGTGTACATTGAAATTAATACAATTAAAAATAAGATTAATTAGTATAAGAGGTTAATGGAAGTCTCGGGTGCATGTCATTTTCTTAAAAGGACTTTTGACAAAGATATAATTTTGGAGACGTTAATATATATAAGAAGAAAAGGGGTACCTCAGCCATACCTTTCTGCTTTGCTGACTATATTGTATGCACTCACCATCATCATCATCATCCATCTAAAGGAATCATTATCCCTAAAACCGATCCTATCTGAAAATCGTGTTTCCTTGTTGAGGCAAATGCGCAAATCAACTTTATGAAAATATAGTATCATTTCATTCCTATTATGGAAGGATGGAGGGTGATTTCATCGGTGAAAATGCACCCTCCCTCTCATCCTTGTCTGCAATTAATTTGTGGTGGAAGCTTAGCTTTGCCAACCACTCCAATCATCATTCATCCTATGTTATGCGCTCTTAATCATCTACCTACGTATTCGCCTCTATCGCCAAACCACACACAATACGTATTCTTCATACATACTATGCCATCGCTCTAAACCTTCACCAAATTACACATAAATGTCATCTTACGTCTTTCCTGCCCACTCAAAATGTGATTTCTCTCGTCAACACTAATACTCACTAATTTTATGTGACAAATAAAGGGATATCCTCTTCCACGCTAAAACAAAACATGTAGCAATAATACGGGTGAATAGTAAAGGCATTTCAAAATTAGAATAACCACAAGAACGCATAATAGAATCTAAACTCATGATTATTCATATCTAGAGTTATATATAGTCATGTTATAAAACAAACAACCTTAACAACTCGTTTCTTACAGAAATTAAGGTGTAAGTTTATGCAACTCTCATATCTTGCAAACAACATCTTGGAAAACAAATAAACCCAAATATCATTGACTGAAGGTATTTCTATGATCGTCTATACCCAATCAAAAGTAAATCCCGACTCAGCACTAAAAACAAGTATAGTGGCTAAGTAAGGGTCGAACCCAAGAGAGTTAAGGTGTTTTAGATGCAATTATCGATTATAGTAACAAGTAACAAAGGGGGAGGAGGGGGGTTGGTTGAATTGATGTACACAAAAACTTATGAAAACGATTAATGCGACAAGTAAGACAATGATGGGTGAATCTACACTAGGTTGATTCTAAGCATGCAATTGCTACTTTGGTGAGTTCTTTTTACAAGTTTTCAAGTAATCTTCCGTCTCGATCATATATATGTGTTGAGCCAACCGGCATCAACACAACTTAACAGATTAGTGTTCCGTAAACCTACAAGAACAAATAACAAGTTAGCTTTCAAACAAAGACTAGGGATATAAAGAGAAAATTAAAACCGTTAAACTTATCTTTATATTTATGTTCCTTTTCTTTAAGTAATTACAACCCGTTATTACTTAACGTTGCTCTTAGATTAAAGACCCGAACGCGGAACCTATTAATCCTAGTTATTTGCATGCACTTTAGAACCTAAGGCGATCAATCTCAAGCAATAGTAAACATGCAATTAGACAATGGAGATCAAGGAAACACAAAGCATTACTGAATAAAAACTTATATTAAAAAGAACTTACAAACAAAGTAACAACGCAGCTTCAAACCAACCCAATGTAGCAAGGGAGTTAGCAACTCATTACAAAGGTAGCAAGATAATCTAAGTGGATAATTTAGTTGGCTAACAAGATGGTTGATTCTAGCAATCAACCAAGGACTATTTATACTACAAAAGACACTAAATAGGAGTAAATGACCAGCCTAAAACAACCACCTTTAATGCCATAAAGGGGGTTTAAACAGCCGGAGTAAAGCTTCTGACGTTAAACCGCAGGGGCGACCTTCAGTTCCGCAGGGACGGTGAAGGCAAAAATGCTTGATCTTCTTCATGGCCGCAGGGGCGGCTAGGCAATTCCGCTGGGGCGGATCTTCAATGCTCTTCAACCGTCTGACCCTTCGACTTCCCGACGTTTCTGATGCCAAGCCGCCGGGGTGTCCCTATGTCAACGTAGGGGCGGTGACACAACCTCTTCGTCTTCCAACTCCCAGGTTGAGGCGCAGGCAGGGGCGCAGTGGAAGGCGCAAGGGAGCTGGTCTTCGTTTCTTCAGGGCAAGTCACCGCAGGGGCGCTAAGGAGTGGCACAGGGGCGGTGACACACTTCATGGCCGGCGCTGGCGAAGGCGCAGGGAGCGCTCCGGTGTAAGGCGTCACCCGCAGGGGTGGTGACAAGGCTCCGCTGGGGCGGTGAGGCAACAGAAGCTTTGCTTCGTGAACGATCTTCACTCCTAAGTGCTTATAACTCCTTCCTTAGCTTCTTTTAGTCTTCTTCTTCTGGACCAAGGAGTTAGTAGCATAAACCGACACAAATGCAATAAAAAGACTCTAAAACCTATCCTAAATGATAGTGATTCCATCACCTATCAAACTCCCCCATACTTAGACCTTTTACTCGTCCCGAGTAAAACAAATGACAGCAATTAGACTCAAAGGTCTCAGGAAGCATGGGTAAGAAAGAAAGACAATGAAAACAAGAGAAAAGCCAAGAAAGAAAGAAGGAAAAGAGAGGAGATGTGAGAAAAAGGGAGAAACTACCATCCTTATTGCTCCAAGAGTGGCCTACCCGGACAACCTCCTTATGACTCCCCTTCTTATGTCGCCAAACGTCGGAAGGGAAACCTACACTCGGTGTCACTCATTTTGTCAAGGCGCCCTTTCGTGTTTTCACCTTGCCACTCTTCTTCTTTTGATGATCTCACTTTAACTCACATCCCTCAAGTCCAATTTTGCACCAACCTAAGGTTGGTCGGACTACCTTCTTTTTGCCTAAACCGCCCTTTCAGGTTTTCGGTTTATCCAAGGATTTTCATGCCTTTTTTCATTTTCTTTGGCTTTTTTCTTTTTTTTTTTGTGAATTTCAAACTGAATTCAAAACAACTTAAACTCAAACAAAACAACTCAAAACTCAAACGAACTGTACAAGCAATGATATGTCCCTCCCCCATACTTGAAGATCACTTTGCCCTCAAAGTGGAAATGAGTCAAAGATAATTGTGGTAAAGGGAAGAGAAATGTACCCCTCAGTGGGATGGTCCGGATGGACCACCTGGACCCTCCTCCGGTGGGTAAGGAAAATGGCGGAAGAAATGCTCCTGCCGGCGGTAGATGTCATCTATGCGGTATGTTGAGCTGTCATCCGACGACCAAAAGAGGTCTCAAAGCTGGCTTGCCAAGCCAGCTGCTGAGCCTCCATCTGCTGCTGCTGGGCCGCCTGCCAAGCCTCCTGCCGCTGGTCGAAGTGGGAGGTCATGGAGGTGGCAAAACTGGTCTGCCAGCTCTAGTGCTGCTTCAGCATAGTCCGCTGGTAATCGGACTACAATGTCCGGTGCTGGGTGGTCATAGCCGCTATCTGAGCCTGAAGGCTCGCAAGGGCCGGATCCTCCTCTGGTACCGCAGTGGGCATCTCCTCGTCATCTGGGATGGGAAGGTGCTCCTCCTGTTGAGCCCGACTGGAGCTAGCGGCATGCCTTTCCACAATGGCCACTAGTGGCCTCCTCGGCACGAAAGGGTCTGCTGGTATGTAGAGCTCAAAGAGCTCATCTCCTAATGGTAGAGGCCGAGGGAGATAGGTGAGGTGGCTCCCATCTACAAGGGAGATCCAAAATAGGTTCTCCCCGTCCTGCCGGAGGAGCTTGCACCTCCTAAACATCCCCTCAATGTAGAGAGGAGCCTCCAGCCCGTCCTCTAACTCGGACAGGTCCATCACCTGTGAGGCGATCAAGGAGATCACCCCACCGCCGACAATGTCCCTCGGCTCGTCCCTCCTAATCCGCTTCAAAGCGGAAAGGAAAGGGACGGCCAATCCATCACCTTCTCGCTCTGCGGAAGGCAGGAGTAGAGTAGCGGGAGGTCTTTCAGGGCGACCTTGTTTTCTTCTTTGTGTCCACAAAAGACACTCATGAGGATCTTTGAGATGAGCCTCAAGCTGGGGTGAGTGAGTTTCTTGGAGTACTCACCCCCAGCATGGAATTCTGACCTGGTAGCTGCCTGCCAAAACTCACACAGGTCCGGGGTCGGGAATGGATCCCACCAATTTACAGAGGGGTTGAGAGTTACCCCGAAGGCCTCTTGTAGATCGTTGTAATCAAGTGTGTATTTCACCTTGTTGAATTTGAAGGTGAGGCCGATACACACATGATCTTCCTTCTCCATTGTGAAAGTGGAGATGAACTGTCTGCTGAGCTCCGGATAAGTTGGAGCACTCCTTTGTAGGAAGTCTCCAAGCCCAGCATTCGCCAAAAAGGATTGCATGCTCTCTAGCATGCCAAGCTTCTCCAAGGTAGGAATATGCAAAACCGAGTTGCATACACAACTCGATCCTGCACAATCCTGTAACGCTCCCTTTCTGCTTGAAACATCTTGTATTTCCTTGGTGCATCCATTCTTGAAGATGATTGAAGCAAAAGATTAGTAAATGACGAAACAGGGAAAAGAAAACGACCTTTCTGGTGTGATTTCCGCAGGGGCGGCTGTAGCAAGCGCATGGGTGGTAAGGCGCATGTACGGGTACTTGCAGGCACGGGGGCGGGCGAAGTGCAGAGGCGATTTTCTGGGTTGCCATGGAGGTGGTGTTGTTGAGGCTGCTCCGGTGACTACCTTGGTGGTTTAGTCGTCGTCGACGGTGTAGCAGGAGTGGAATGTTTGAAGTGGGTGAGGATGAAGGTTGTAGGAATGTGAGAGAGTAAGGGGGTAGTGGGAGAGGGTGGCGCAGGGGCGTCGCGTTTGGTGGCTGGTTGTCGAAGACGGTGCAGGGGCGTCGACGAGGTGGTTGATGAGCAAGAGGGCGCATGAGCGTGAGTGTGGTGTGAGGGAGTAGGGTTTGGAGGGTTCGTGTGTTTGGTGAAGAAGGTTGGTGGGTGGTGTGTGGTAGGTGTAGGCATTTTTAGATCCACATTTTTTTTTTCTTTTTTGGGTAAACCCGCAGGGGCGGGAGATTGTCGCCGCGGGGGCGGTGACAAGGGAGAGGGGTCACGCAGGCTCAGCGCCGGGGCGGCGCCGAGGATGTGTGTCAAGGATGGCCGCCGCAGGGGCGTAGGGATGTCACCACGGGGGCGGTGACAAGCATGTTGCAGACGCAGGCCCAGCGCCGGGGGCGGCACTGGGCATGAGTGTCACCGCAGGGGCAAAGACACAGAGCCGCAAGGGCGGTTTCTTGACAGAGGCTCCTCTTCTTATTCCTTCGGATTGCCTCCCGAGAAGCGCCTTTGTTTTACGTTGTTGGGTCGACGAAGATCTCTACTTTTTTGAGTGTGCTTCCTCCAGCACCATCTCGTCAATCGGATCGTTCTTGACTCCTTCAAGGTAGAGCTTTAGCCTTTGTCCGTTTACCTTAAACACTTTGTGCGTTTGGGGATCATAGAGATCCACAACTCCGTGAGGGTATAATTCGGCTACTATGAACGACCCTGTCCATCTCGAACGCAGCTTACCTACAAAGAGTTTCAAACGTGACTGAAAGAGAAGTACCTTATTACCTACCTTGAAGTCCTTCCGGAGAATGTTCCGGTCATGCCATGCTTTGGTCTTTTCTTTGTATGTGGTAGCATGGTCATATGCATCTAGCCTCAGTTCCTCCAACTCTTGCAATTGGAGCTTCCGGAATTCTCCCACCTCCTCTATGTTCATGTTGCACTTCTTTACCGCCCACCAAGCTTTGTGCTCTAGCTCCACCGGTAAGTGATAAGCTTTCCCAAACACGAGCCTAAAAGAAGACACCCCGATAGGAGTTTTGTAGGTTGTCCGGTATGCCCATAGGGCGTCATTTAGCCTTGCACTCCAATCCTTCCGTCTGGGAGAAACTGTCTTTTCAAGGATGGTCTTTATTTCCCAGTTGGATACCTCAGCTTGGCTGTTTGTTTGTGGATGATAAGCTGTTGATACTCTTTGGTGGATGTGGTACTTCTTAAGGAGAGACGTGATCGTCTTGTTGCAGAAATGGGTACCCCTATCACTGATTAAGGCTTTTGGAATTCAAAATCTTGCAAAGATATTTTCCTTAAGAAAAGCTGCAACTACTTTTGAATCACCAGTTTTGGTGGCCTTTGCTTCCACCCACTTGGAAACATAGTCCACTGCAAGTAAAATATATGTGTTCCCGAATGAAGTAGGAAACGGCCCCATGAAATCAATTCCCCAAACGTCAAATATTTCACAAAATATAAGAGAGGATTGGGGCATTTCATGTTTTCTTGAAAGATTTCCTACTCTTTGGCATTTATCACACACTTTGCAAAACGCAAAAGCGTGTCGAAAAATGTGTGGCCAAAAGAAACCGGCATCTAAAATTTTTCTTGCAGTGTTGTTTGCCCCAAAGTGCCCTCCACATGCTTCAGAATGACAGAAAGTTAGGACGGATTGTACCTCATTGTCCGGAATGCAATGTCAGATCACTTGGTTACTACAATGCTTCCAAAGGTAAGGATCGTCCCAAACGTAGTGTCGAGCTTCAGCCTTTACCTTCTCTCGTTGTGCCTTGGTGAAGTCTGGAGGATACTCCTTCCTGACAATGAAGTTCACAATGTCAGAAAACCAAGGCTTAGAATATTGGAGCTTAAGACAAACCTCTGTCGACAATTCCGCAAGGGCGGCTAGTGTGAGGCGCGGGGGTGGTTACACAACAGAGAGTTGTGTAAAATGTATCGTTTGGAAAACTTCCAGCTATCTCTCTTCCTTTTCCTGGATCTTCCTCCTCTTGCACTAGTCTTCTCAAATGATCGGCCACCAGGTTCTCAACCCCCTTCTTGTCCCTTATCTCTAGGTTAAACTCACTTAGAAGGAGCACCCATCGAATCAATTGTGGCTTTGCCTCCTTCTTCTCCATGAGGTACCTAAGAGTTGCATGGTCAATGACGATAATTACCTTTACCCCAAGTAGATACTGCCTGAATTTCTCAAGGGCGAAAACCACCGCCAACATTTCCTTCTCGGTGGTAGAGTAATTCCTTTGTGCTCCATTAAGTGTCATAGACGCAGAATGGATCACATGGGAATCCCGTCCGTTTTTTTGTCCTAAGACGGCTCCAACGGCGTAGTCACTGGCGTCACACATGATTTCAAAAGGTTTCTCCCAATCCGGGGAATGGATGATTGGTGCGGTGGTAAGACACGCCTTCAAAGTGTCGAAAGCTTTCTTGCAATCCTCATCCACTATGAAGGTGACGTCTTTCTTGAGCAATTCACATAGGGGTGCCGAGATCTTTGAAAAATCTTTGATGAAACGTCGGTAGAAACCTGCATGACCAAGAAAAGATCGGATTTCCCGAGCATTAGTAGGATAAGGTAAATTTTGAATTACATCAACCTTTTCCCTATCTACCTCCATCCCTTTTGAGGATATTACATGTCCTAGCACAATTCCTTGTTCGACCATGAAATGACATTTTTCCGAATTAAGAACCAAATTGGTTTCAACACATTTTTCAAGAACAAGTTTCAAATGTCCTAAACATGCGTCAAAACTATCTCCATGGACGGTAAAATCATCCATGAAGACTTCAATGAAATTTTCTATGTATTCGGAGAAAATACTTATCATTCACCGTTGGAAGGTGCCGGGTGTGTTGCAAAGTCCAAATGGCATCCTACGGTATGCAAAAGTACCAAATGGGCAAGTGAACGTCGTCTTTTCTTGATCTTCTGGTGCAATGTCTATTTGGAAATATCCCGAATATCCATCTAGGAAACAATAGTACTGATGACCTGCAAGACGTTCCAACATTTGATCAATAAAAGGTACCGGGGAAATGGTCTTTTCGTGTTACCTTATTGAGCTTGCGGTAGTCAATGCAAACTCTCCATCGGTTTGTGTTTTGCTTGGGACCATCTCTCCATGTTGATTTTCCACCATGGTAATGCCTTCCTTCTTTGAAACTACTTGGGTTGGACTAACCCAAGTGCTATCCGAGATAGGGAAGATCATATATGCTTGGAGGAGCTTCAACACTTCCTTTTTGACCACATCCATCATCGGGGGATTCAACCTCCTTTGAGGTTGCCTAGAGTGTTTGACTTCGTCCTCAATTAAAATCCTATGCATGCAAGTTGAAGGGCTTATCCCTTTGATGTCCGCAATGGTCCATCCAAGGGCCGTCTTGTGCTCTTTTAGTACCTTCACCAACTTGTCTTCTTGACCGGTAGTCAACTTGTTGGAGATGATCACCGGCAAGGTATTGTGTTTTCCAAAGAAAACGTACTTGAGGTATGAGGGAAGGTCCTTCAATTCTATCTCAGGTGCCTGCACTATAGACGGTCAAGCTTCTCGCTTGGGGTTAGTAAAGTGGGCCCAATGGCCAAATTGGAGATAACCTTTTATGCCTATCTAATTGGGCTAGGACCTCTTTCATGCTGGATGTTAATACATAATCTCATTTGAAACCATCAATGTCATGCTCAATCACATTTTTCAATTCATCAATGTCAGAGTTATCAAAAACATCTTGCACAAAAGGTTCAACAATGTCAATAGCACATAAAGAATGATCATCACTAGGAAATCTCATTGCATCATAGATGTCAAATTCCACTACTTCTCCATCAAACTCCATGGTCAATTTGCCACTAACATAATCAATTTTAGTCCTAGTAGTTTTCAGAAATGGCCTACCTAACAGAATGGGTGCATCATGTGAATCATTTTCCATATCCATTACAAAGAAATCAGCAGGAAATATTAGGTTGTCTACCATTACTAACACATCTTCAGTTATCCCTTTCGGGTACACATTAGATCTATCAGCAAGTTGTACTACAATCCTAGTTTCCATTAATGGCCCAAGGCCAAGTGATTTGTAAATCAAATATGGTAAAACATTAATAGAAGCGCCAAGATCAAGCATTGCTTTGTCAAAGCGGGTTTCTCCTATAACACAAGGAATGCCTACCATACCCGGATCGCTGCACTTCTTGGGCATTCTCCGTTGGAATACCGCCGACACATGCTCACTTACTTGCACTTTTTGTTTCCCCTTCAGCTTTTGACTCCTCTTGATAGTGCAAAGTTCCTTCAAAAAACGAGCATACTTAGGAATAATTTTCACCAACTTAAGGAGGGGAATGTTTACCTCGCATTTGGAGAAAGTCTCAAAGAGGTCCTTGTCCTCAATGATTCTTCTCTCTTTCAGAGCCTCAGGAAAAGGAGCTGGTGGTTTCTCAGAGTACAGTGGCGGAAATTTAGGCCGGGCATAAGTATCCTTCTCAGCAGAACCTTCTGTTGTATTTTCCGCAGGGGCGTCAGCTTGTAAGCGCAGAGGCGGCTCAGGGTTTGTCACCGTAGGCGCGGGGGCATCCAGCCGCAGGGACGTTGTCTGCTCTGTGCTAGGCGCAGTTGCAGCTGCAGGGGTGGCTGTGGGTGCGGTAAAATCGACAGAAGGTTTACTTTGTGGTTCTTTTGCTGGTTTTTGTTGGATTTGCTTGCCACTCCTCAATGTTAAGGCACTAACATTCTCCTTGGGGCTTATAAACGTCTGGGAAGGCAATCCTCCGGAAAGTCTTGATTCGGTCCTTGAAATGGCTTCCGCCATTTGACCAACCTGTTTTTCAAGGTTCTTGATGCTGGATTTTGTTGTTTGGACATGAGTAGCAAAGTGTTTAGTCAAAACCTGCAACATATCTTCAGTTGATTGATACTTATCTTGACGGGGCTGTTGTTGTTGATTTTGTTGATCCCTCCAACGAAAGTTCTGTTGGTCACGCCAGTTTGGCATGAAATTATGTGCATAGGGATCGTTCCTAGGCCTTTGCTGCTGTGGTTGTCCATAACCCATTGCGTTCACCTCAACATCGTCATCCTGGACTTGTGGACACATGTCCGTTGGATGATATGGGTCAGCACATACTCCACAAGCTTTGAGCTGCTGTGGGGTTCCCATAAGTGTTAGTCTCTTCACCATTTCCTTCAATTCCGCAAGCTCGGTGGAAATCTCGCTCTTCCCAGAACTCACATCATGAACTCCTTTCTTAGCCGGGGTCCTTCCAAAGTTCCGGGTCCCTTCCGCTAGTTCCTGTATCTTTTCCAAAGCAAGGTGAGAAGTAGAGTTAAGAATATTACCTCCGCAAGCCGCATCGACGATCCTCCTTTCATTGTCGAGCAAGCCATTGTACAAGTAGAAGACTAGATCTTGTGTTGAATATCCGTGAAAAGGACAACTAGATCGGAGGCGTGCAAACCTTTCGAAGTACTCGTAGAGAGTTTCGCTTGCTTCTTGCTCGATATTGCTTATAGCTTTCTTCAAGCTATTGGCCTTCTTGGCTGGAAAGTATTTCTCCAAAAACGCCTTGTGAAGGTTCTCCCAAGTGTCGATACTCCCGGATGGAAGGTGGTAATACCAATCATCCGCCGAATCCTTGAGTGTGAAGCCGAATGCCCTCATCTTGATTTATTCTTTGGTAATGTTGGCCGGCTTCTGCTCATTACACACGGTAGGTGCTTGATGGGGTCTTCACCACTTAGCCCATGGAAGGATGGAAGCAAGTGAATGAGACCCGGCTTGAGCTCAAAATTGACTCCTTCCCCTAATGCTGGTATAGTGACCGCAAGGGGGTTTTGAGCCAAGGTGGGCTGCGTGAGTTGACAAAGTGCACGGTCAACCATCTCTTGTTGAAGTTGTTGTTGTCTTCGTTGCCGGATGTGCGTCCTCTCAATTTCTGGATCAAAAGAAGCAAAGCCGGAGTTAGTAGCACAGGTTTGAACCATAAAAATGGTTCAAACCAATAATCAATAATAACAATAAACACTAAAACTCCCCGGCAACGGCGCCAAAATTTGACTGAAGGTATTTCTATGGTCGTTTATACGCAATCAAAAGTAAATCCCGACTTAGCACTAAAAACAAGTATAGTGGTTACGTAAGGGTCAAACCCAAGAGAGTTAAGGTGTTTTAGATGCAATTATCAATTATAGTAACAAGTAACAAAGGGGGGGGGGGGGTTGGTTGAATTGATGTACACAAAAACTTATGAAAACGATTAATGCGACAAGTAAGACAATGATGGGTGAATCTACACTAGGTTGATTCTAAGCATGCAATTTCTACTTTGGTGAGTTCCTTTTACAAGTTTTCAAGTAATCTCCCATCTCGATTATATATATGTGTTGAGCCAACCGGCATCAACACAACTTAACAGGTTAGTGTTCCGTAAAACTACAAGAACAAATAACAAGTTAGCTTTCAAACAAAGACTAAGGGATATAAAGAGAAGATTAAAACCGTTAAACTTATCTTTATATTTATGTTCCTTTTCTTTAAGTAATTACAACCCGTTATTACTTAACGTTGCTCTTAGATTAAAGACCCGAACGCGGAACCTATTAATCCTAGTTATTTGCATGCACTTTAGAACCTAAGGTGATCAATCTCAAGCAATAGTAAGCATGCAATTAGACAATGGAGATCAAGGAAACACAAAGCATTACTTAATAAAAACTTATATTAAAAAGAACTTACAAACAAAGTAACAACACAGCTTCAAACCAACCCAATGTAGCAAGGGAGTTAGCAACTCATTACAAAGGTAGCAAGATAATCTAAGTGGATAATTTAGTTGGCTAACAAGATGGTTGATTCTAGCAATCAACCAAGGACTATTTATACTATAAAAGACACTAAATAGGAGTAAATGACCAGCCTAAAACAACCACCTTTAATGCCATAAAGGTGGTTTAAACAGCCGGAGTAAAGCTTCTGACGTTAAACCGCAGGGGCGACCTTCAGTTCCGCAGGGACGGTGAAGGCAAAAATGCTTGATCTTCTTCATGGCCGCAGGGGCGGCTAGGCAATTCCGCTGGGGCGGATCTTCAATGCTCTTCAACCGTCTGACCCTTCGACTTCCTGACGTTTCTGATGCCAAGCCGCCGGGGTGTCCCTATGTCAACGTAGGGGCGGTGACACAACCTCTTCGTCTTCCAACTCCCAGGTTGAGGCGCAGGCAGGGGCGCAGTGGAAGGCGCAAGGGAGCTGGTCTTCGTTTCTTCAGGGCAAGTCATCGTAGGGGCGCCAAGGAGTGGCACAGGCGCGGTGACACACTTCATGGCTGTAACACCCCAAATTCTCAGAACTCGGGGAGCTATTGGTTTGGACCTCACAATGGGTCCCGACCTTAGTTTGACAACAATTTTACTAGGATCTTACAACAAGGCACAAAAGCATTAAAACATTTCAAAACTTTAAACAATATATACATGAAGGATATGTATCAGCCTTACAAAGCAACAATACTAAAACGAGGCATATAAAGAACATAAGACAACCTCGCCCCCAACTAAAAGAGTACGTGGACCCGGCTGACCATTTCCTCCGGATCTCTCTACAACTGTCTTAACCTGCAAGGCATGTACAAGCGGTATAAAACCGTTAGCTAACATTCTATGCATAAGTATAAAGGTAAAAGCACAAACAAACAACATACACAATCAACATGCAACAATCAATCTTTTTATTATCTTTAATTAGGTGATATGTCATTACTAATGATACTTATTTTGTGACACGAGGGATTCCCAAACCTCGCCCCTATCCCCGTTTACCAACGCGGAATGGTACTAATGCATTTGACCGTCTACCGGACTGGGCTGGTCGCAAGGAACCTCCTAGACTCTCGCAAGAGCTAGGCAGATGATGTCACGACCCGTTATCATACACTTGGGTCAATTACACAATATACTAAAGTTGGCCTATTCCGGTTTCGTTATTTATCTTAACTAGCAAAAACCACTCATACACATCACACACATGCCAGAAGCCAGCTAAGTAAGTCCGTGGACTTACCTGAATCAGATGTTGACTTTCTAATTCACAAATCGATCTGTATAGTAGTAATTCAGTGGCCTGTCAAAGGAGACAAGTGTGTCAGCACACTTTCTAGGTGATTAGAAGTCTAAGACTTCTAAGATAGTAGGTCTTAATAGAACGGAATTGATTACAATATTAATTTATGGTAAAATGACTATTTTACCCTTGGTCCCGAAACTTCTAAAAATTCCATAATTTATGTCTAAACTCTTATTTGAGACTAAAATGTCATATTCTAACTCATAAAGATGAGTTTGGTTACAAACTGGCAATTTACACATTCTTCTTATTTTCCGAAAGGTCATTAAGATCCAAATTCGACTTCAAATATAAAACTCGAATAAATTTCTAAAATTTCCGAAATAATTTCTTAGGTCCTCTATGATATCCCATCTACTCATAGGAGAAAGAATTTCTTAAAACTGTTAAAGCATCACTTCTACAAAAATTTCTAAAGTTCGTTACAACACTTAACAAACAACACACTGTCTTAACTTTGAAAAATCATAACTCCTAAACTACTCTCTGGATTTATCCCAAATTTTGATATGTTCTACTATAAAATCTTATCTATAATATATCCAAAATTCAGCCACAAAGGAAATCAAAATCCTATTTAAAACTATCTCACAAAACCGAATTTCAGCACAACAGAAAAACTGCTTACGACTCAATCTTTGAAAAATCATAAATCCCAAACCACTTGCTCGATTCCTCTCAAATTTTAATATGTTCTACAACAATATGTCAACTATATCATATCCAAAATTCAAGCCCAACGGAGATCAAGAGCTTATTCAAAACCATCTCACAAAACAACATCACTTGCTGTTTTCCACAACACTCAACACATATATAAAAACTGCATGAGGCGTCAACTTTGGAACACCATAACTCTCAAACCGTAACTTCGATTCCTCTCAAATTTTAGTATATTATACTATACAATATCGACTAAAACATATCCGAAAATCAGCAGTAAAGGTGGAGTCTAACCTACCCAAAACTGGAGCCAAAGTTGACTGTTCTTCACGGTTTCTGGAATTCAAACTGAACGTGCAAATGGTCCAAGGTTCGGAACGCACCTCTTTCGTTTTGTACCAAGGTAGGGAAAGTCACAAGCTGCAAGTTTGATTCTATGTACATGACAAAACCATGATCTAAATCTTCCTTCATGTACAACTATAGAGAGAAGGGAAGAATGGTTTGATCTCTTACCAAAGGAGGGCTGTAGAGGGTTGCTACTGCTGTCAAGGGTGTAGGGAAGTTGCTGATTGTCACCACAGGAGGGGAAAGGAGATGCGAAGACTCACCACTGCTGCACTCGTGTAATGGTTGTGCAGAAGGGAGGCGTCGAAGCTGTGCACGAAGAGGAGCACTCTCTCCCGGCTTCTGCTTGCTGTGCGCGACCAAAGAGAAGAAGGGAGGACCAGAGATCTTCACTGGCTGCACTTCCGCCGGGCTATGTCCAAAGGGGAGGGGTAGAGATGGCTAAAGTTGCCGGCTAGGGTTCTTGTGGATGGAAGGGGAAGAGCGATTGGTGGGAGCGTTACGCATGGATCTTCTTTTGCTCCATCTCAGCGTACGTAAGGGAGAAGCAGCAGGTTCGTTGGGCCGACTCTCGACGGGCCTACTTGCTGGAGTGTACAAGCAGTCCGGTTGGATGCAAGCAAGAGAGGTGGGCTGGCATTTGTGTGGGCTACAACAAGGAAATTAAAAGAGATGGGCTGAAATAAGAGGAATAAAAATATAAGTTGAGTTTGTCAAGGCTTTGTCACAGCCTTGTCAAAACGTGTCATGGTTTTGTCCAGCCCATGCATGGCTTTGTCACAGAGTTGTCGGGCTTTGTCATGACCTCGTCTAAGCTCTGTCATGGTCTCGTCACAGATTTGTCACAGTCTCGTCTCAGCCTTGTCATGATCTCGTCTAAAGTCGTCGTTAAGGATTAATTATAAGAATTAGGGTTTGATATAATTCTATCATTTTATGTGAATTAAATTCTACATAAAATGATAAAATTTGTGAAGAAATAAATACTAGATAGAATGGGAACCGTCAACGGCTCGAAGTCCGAATTGATTCGGAATTAAACAGAAATAAAAAATTCCGGATCTTTCATCAGTACCCCCTTAAAATAAGTTTCGTCCCGAAACATAGAACAAGGTACTTAATTAAACTACTTCCATAAATAAATTGGTACGTCCTACTTTCATGTAAAAAACAAATTGGTCGTTAATGGCCGGCGCTGGCGAAGGCGCACGGAGCGCTCCGGTGTAAGGCGTCACCCGCAGGGGCGGTGACAAGGCTCCGCTGGGGCGGTGAGGCAACAGAAGCTTTGCTTTGTGAACAATCTTCACTCCTAAGTGCTTATAACTCCTTCCTTAGCTTCTTTTAGTCTTCTTCTTCTGGACCAAGGAGTTAGTAGCATAAACCGACACAAATGCAATAAAAAGACTCTAAAAACTATCCTAAATGATAGTGATTCCATCACCTATCAATCATCTACGTGTAGCTCTCGCATTTTGTGTTGATTTAGATTATCATAACATATTAACTAAGATATACAGTCAAAAGACACAAGTAATCACAAATGCCATAGGTTCATCGTGCAAAGTCGGGCTCTCTATACCTTAAAATTTAAGGTAGTTATCAAGACATAACATACAAAATTCTTCTTTAATAATTTATGAAAACAAGTGGCGGTCAAGCCGATCGGAGTAAGGGACTAAGTTGACCAAAGAGGGAATTTTACGTCTACGAAGGTTTCCAAGTCTGAATTCTAATGCAAAAACTAGATGACAAACCTGATGGTTGATTTGCCTTATATATAGATTTTAGGCTAATCCTAACAACCTTATTTACTCAAAGGAAAAACAATTTAAAGAGTATAAACTTATATTCCTACTAAATCTATCTTTAAAAAAAATATATGAGAGATGATACATTTTTCAAACTTTAGCGGTTAACTCAAACAATTGAAATTATAGAATTTAGAGAACTCAATGGTTAAAAGAGTAACTCTCTTTATTGCTTAAGAAAATAACTCAAAAGTTAAGCTCTCTCAAAACTCATGGTTTATGTCACACCTCCTTATATAAGGAAAACACAATTTTATCCTAATCCTATTAGAAATCACTTATATTTAGATAACTCCTAAATATATGTTGATCCTTCTCTTTTTGATAACCATAACCTTGGTTAGGACTAGGATAACTTTTAACTCAAGTTATCTTCAAGCTTAAGTCATCATTCTCCCTCCTACGCTTGAAATCATCTTCACCCAATTCCTTCACGCCAATGAGATCCCTCATTTCGTTGAACTTTATTCTTCCAAGGGCCTTCGTCAAAATGTCCGCCTTTTGCTTATTTCCGGGAACATGCTCACTTCTACTTGTCCATTCATAACACATTCTCTTATGAAGCTAGTGATATCTTTTTTGTATATGCTTGCTTCGACCATGAAACACTAGGATCTTAGTGAGAGCAATTTTCGATTGATTATCCATTTGGATGACAACCTTCTCACATGGTGTCTCGTTGATCTCATTGAGCAAATCGTTGAGCCAAATCTCATGTCTTTCTGCCTCAGTGCCTGCCATGAACTGGATGAGAACAATGTTAAGTGGCTTGTTTTTGTGAACACCAAGAGATCGGACTTCCACCAAGATTGAACACATGACCAGTTGTGCTCTTACCATAATCTAGATCTATATTTTGACTGTTATCGCTGTAACAAACCAACTTCGTTGCCATTGAAGTTGATCTTTTGAACGTTAATCAAAGTGTGGTAGTGCCTCGTAAATACCTTAAGCATTGCTTCATTGCTTCTCCATGGGACTCCTTAGGATTCTGCATGCATGCAACGACTTAACACGCTTACACAATATGACTAATTAGGTCTCGTGTGGAGTAAGTTGCAGAGACACCCGACATTCCTCCTATAACTCGTGGCATCAATGTCCTTTTCTTCCATCGATTTTGACAATTTCAAACCAACATCCATTGGTGTATGAACCAGATTACAATGTTCATTCCGGTCGCTTCCAATTCAAAGCGTAATGTCTTTGATTCAATGTTATCCCTTCTTTGTGTTGGCATACCTCAATTCCAAGGTAGTAGGTCAACTTTCCATGATCACTCATCTCTAATTTGGACGCCATCTCTTTCTTATAATCTTCTATGACTTTTGTATTTGTCCTTGAAACAAATAGATCATCAACATACACTTCAACATAAAGGATATCTTGGTTTACCTTTTTTTGATAGACCGATGGTTCTTTGGAGCACTTCTTGAAATGGAGTTCCTTGAGAATTTGATTCAACTTATTTTTCCATGCTCTCGGGGCTTGTTTTAAGCCATGCAAAGCTTTATTGAGCTTTTAAACTTTGTCATCACACCCTTTCACTACAAATTATCTGGTTGCGTAATATAAATTGTTTCTTTCAACCCGCCACAAAGAAACGCCATTTTGACATCAAGATGGTGTATTTTCCAGCCATAAGACGCTGCAAGATTGATGAGAAGGCGGATTGTCTCTATCCGCACTACGGGGAAAATACTTCATTAAAATTGATCCCATGTCTTTGCACATATCCCTTTGTGATGAGTCTAACCTTGTATTTGTTTATGCTACCGTCGGAGTTTCTCTTGATCTTAAACACCCACTTTAAACTTAATGACTTTGCCCCTTGTGGAAGGTTTACAGGATTCCAAGTATGGCCATTATGATTAAGTGAATCTCATCTTCACACGCAAGTACCCAAGTCTTTGAATCTTTTGCCTCATAAAAATCTAATGGCTTGTTGTTCAAACACATCAACAACCATTCTCTTTCTTCTTCGACGAGTAGCACATAATTCTCAAGATATTTTATCTCGTCCTCTACCTTTTTGTTTGACAAGCGCAAATCCTATGGTCGTTAATTTTAAACTTATCAAGGTGAAATCCTAATTTAATTCTAACATGAGTACAATTATTAAGAAAGGGTCGAACCCAAGGGTGTGAGAGATTAAAGAACAATTTAGTTTAGATTATCGATTATTAGTAACCAAGGGGGGATGGGGTTTTGGATTGTAGAATATAACAAGACAAAATCATGTAAATACAGTAAATATGGTGATAATAATGATGAGACAAGCACTACACTAGGGTTTTTTTTTTTTTGAAAATTTACTTGTATTAGAAAGAGGTAAGGATATACAGGAACTTCCAAGATAAGATACAAAGCAAGATCATACAGAACCCTATGAAAGGGGGACAACGAGGAGGAGAGGGGGAGGGGTTAGGGGAAATGAATGCCCAACATGTTAGCCCAAGAGTTCGAATCAGAGGAGCGGTCTCTCTAGTGCATTGATGTGTAGTTCTTGATGGAAAAAATAGCTTCATTTGCACAGTTGATGGCAGGGGTAAAGGTGTTTTGGAACATCATGGTGTTACGGGCTTTCCATGTGTAGTAGATGAATGCAAAGATAGAGGCAATGCGGAGACAGTCCTTGAGGTTGTTTTTGTGTCTTCTTTGAGCACCTAGCCAGGACCGTATGTTGTGGATGTAAGGTGGGGGTAAGGCATTTTGCTCTATCTGGATATGATATCCAAAACAAGGGAGGAGTAGCTGCATCTTGCCCAAAGGTAATCTTCGTCTTCCGGGTGAGTTCGAAAGAGGATGCAAGTGGGGTTAATGCAGAGGTTCCAACGTGCTAGCTTGTTTAGTGTGGGGATCTTTTTGTGGCAGGCAATCCAGGTTATGAAGCTGCATTTGGGAATATTCAAGTCCTTCCAAATGGCTTTAAAGGGGTTATCATTGGTAGTAGGGTTAAAGTCTCTAAGAAGGCTGTAGGTTTTCTTGGTTGAGAAGGCTCTAGAGAGGGTGATGGAGTGGTATGAAACTCCCTTTGAATTGAGACCAAAAATGATTTCGTCTCAAACGTTTAGGATAGTGTTCCAAGAGTGGCTTTGATAGATGTTCTTCCGATAGTTCCAGATCGTGTGTCTTTTAAGTACGTTATGCTTGATCCAGTTGCACCATATGTTGTCAGCGTTGAAGTCAAGGTCGAAAATGAGTCTTGAGAGGCAAGCCCTATTTCAAGCAAGGAGCTCTTTGAAGCCAAGACCACCAAGGATTTTTGGGGAGAAAATGGTGTCCCAAGCAACTAGAGCACGTCTGCTGGAGTCCGTACCCGTCCAAAGGAAAGATCTAAGCAAGCTTTTGACCTTATCCATAATTTTATGGAGGATAATGAGCACAGAATACTAGTAATAATGGAGAGCCATTAAGATGTTGGAAGTGACTTGTAAGCGGCCAGCATACGAGAGTTGTTTTGCACTCTAGGATTGAATTTTCCTTGTGATCTTTGAGATAAGAGGTTGATAGTCCGCGACATTGAATCTTCTGCTTCCCACCGGGATACCAAGGTAGTGAAAGGGGAGAATACCTTGAGAGAGACCTGTAGCACTTATAATAATGTCACTATCATGTTGGTTAAGTCCACCAAGGAAAATGGTAGACTTGTTGAGATTGATGTGTAGTCCCGAGATGCTTCCAAAGTAATCCAACATCTTCTTGATGATGTTGATCGAGAGAAGGTCACCCCTACAAAATAACATGAGGTCATTGCAAACCAAAGGTGAGTAATGAGAGGGTTATTGCACTTAGGGTGGGTGTTGAACTTTGGATCGGCCGTGTTTTCCTTCAACATGGAGGATAGGGCTTCTATGACGATGATGAAGAGGGGGGGGGAGAGGGAAGCCTTGTCTTATTCCTCTAGTACATTTGAAGTGGCACTTTAAAGCACCATTTATGTTAATGGAAAAGATAGTGGTTGTGATGCACTCTTTGATCATAATGAGGTTGTCAAGGAACCCCATGAGGCGAAGGCAATGGATGATAAAGTCATGGTTGATGGAGTCAAAAGCTTTAGTAATATCAATCTTCATAGCATATCTAGGAGATATGTTGCTTTGGTTGTATTTCCTGAGGAGTTCATTGCAAACAAGGATGTTGTGCTTGATGTTCCTGCCCTTGATGAAGGCACTTTGTATGGGCCAATTAAAGAGGGAAGGAATTCATTTATTCTGGAAGAGAGGATCTTTGCAATTGTTTTGTAGGTTATGTTGCAACACGAGATAGGTCTATTGTCAGATGGGCGGCAGGGGTCCTCAGACTTGGCAATAAGGGATATAGAGTAGTGGTTGATTTGCTTGATCATCTTACCCAAGCCAAAGAAATCTTGGATTGCTAGAGCAAAGTGATCTTTGATGATGTCCCGGGACGATTTGTAGAAGAAAACATTGAAACCATCCGGGCCGGGAGCCTTATTGTCACCTATACTAAAGAGAGCCTTCCTGATATTGTCGTTAGTAACCGGTCTGGGAATGGAATGAAAAGCAAGAGGGGGAAGGGTTGGAAGGTTAATGTGGGGAAGAGCAGGGTTTATTTGAGGAGGAGTGGGGTTCAGGATGTTAGTGAAGTGATTGATCAGGGTGGAGGCAATTTGGTCCGGGTCGTTGGTGGTAATGTTGTTTTGGTCCGTGAGGGAGGTGATCTTATTGAAGCTTCTTTTGGATTTTATGCTCTTAAAGAAGTAAGAGCTGCGTTGCTCCCCATGTTTAATCCAATTAGACTTAGTGATCTGGGCTAAGGTAGTGTGGAGGGTGCTAAGGGATGTGTTGAGCGTGAGAGTGACACTCTTTTCTTTCTCCACATGATCATGGTGTAGAGGATCTTTTTGGAGGGCCTCTTGGTAGTTATAGAGTTCGTTTTGCTTCTCTTGGATAGTTTTGTAGATGTCTTCGAGCTTGGCACTGGGGAACTTCTTAAGCATGGGTTTGAGATGTTTGAGCTTCATGACTAGTTGGTACATTGGGTTTCCAGGGAAGTTACGACTCCACGCAAGGGAGACGTTGGGGATGAAGCTCTCATGGGTGGTCCATGCATTGTTGAATCTAAAGTGGGGTGAGGGATTATTGTGTTGGTTATCAAGGAAAAGAATGGCTAGGGAGTGATCCGAGAGGATGGGTTGGTCAAAGAAAGCGAAGGAGTTGGGGAAAGAGGAGGTCCAGACCCCGTTAGAGATGATAACATAATTTATGACACTAGTTTAGGCACTATTTTAGATAGTTTTCCTTTCCATTCATGCATGTCTCCGCATTAGTTCGTGACGTTTACGCTTAATTCATGCATATTGTCGAAATAGACGTCTACACGAGCTCTTGTCGGTTTTGTAGGTATTTTGGGGAGCTTTTGGAACTTAATCGACACATTCGAGGATCATTCCTCATGATGGCACACTTCCAGACTCTTTAAGGAGCAAGCTAGGAGCAAAGGAGAACACAAAAGACCTTATTGGTGCATGCCTTGCACCAATTCATGACTTAGTGATCCAAAGTGGGCTGAACAAAGAGAACCACGGCCCAAAGGCCTAAATCTCGACCATGGTTTTGGCCGTGGTTTCTTCTAGACCACTTCGACACGTGTCCCACAATTTCTTTGTCCGACCCTTTCTTTTTGATGGAGTACTTAAGTGGTCTTACAGGCTGATTTTGGGGATCTTCCTCCTTTTTGGACCCTTCTTCTCTAGCTCTTCCATTGTAGCTTCTCTTCCAAGCACCCTTGTGGGTGTTCTTGGGAGAGATTAATGTAGATTTTAGTTTTGTAGTGAGATTTGAGTGGTTTTGAGTGGTTTTGAGTGAGGTTTCCTTTGTTGATACCTTGGAGCTGCATCTAGGACCCTTTGTAAGACTTGGTAATTTCTATTCTAGCTTTATAATGTCGTTTCTTTGGTTCATTCTTCCTTATCTAGCTATGACTTGCAAGCATGCTCTATTTATGAAGTTTACTCTTGAAATGTATGTTGTTGGCTGAGTAGATGTGATTCTAGGGTGAAGGAATGATGTTTATGCTTTGGACTATGATTGTATAGACTTCCATGTTAGCTTAGGATGGATTTGTGTTCGAAACCCCAACTCAGACCCAAACCACGGCTTGTTCATCTAAAATCTCAACCGTGGTTTCTCATGATCAGACCGTGGTTTTCTCTGTTGTGCTTATATTGATGAATGTGGATGTTAGGATGTAGATGTGTTGAAATCCTAGTTTTTGTTGAGCCTAATCTAGCTTAGGGTGACCTAATGTTAGCAGCCTTTTTTAGGAATGAGACTTACCCGATAATTTCCTCTCTTAGATACATAAGATGATGAACTCTAGGTAGTAGTGAGCCAAAAAAGCCGCTGTTGGATTGAGTGTGTTAGGACCGTTGCCTAAGACTTACCTCTTCCGAGACTTACCCGGTAAGGAGGGGTTTGACCCTTAGGTAGTGGCCGGTTTGTGTAGAATTCCCGTCCTTAGGTTCCTTGAGACTTACCCGGTAATAGGACCTTAGGTGCGAGACTAGTGGAGCATGAGACTTACCCGGTAATTGCTCCCATTAGAGAAACACCCAACTCCGAACAACCACATCTTTCCTTTGATCTTTAGAAGCATGAGTCCATTGTCATAATCGAAATTCCGAATCTCTAGAATCCTCATTTCTTACCTCTTATTTCCTATCTTGTGTTTGTGTGTTTGTTTGCTTGTTTGACTTGCATATTTTGTGACCCTTGTTTGATCACCCAAAACCAACCAAAAATATTGTGTTTTGCACTTTCTTTATTCCTCATCTCATCTTAGTTTAGATTTGCACTATACATGATCATTGAATGACTTGATTTCACCTAATCCTTATGTTCGACCTCGGAATACTATCCTTGCTACAAAACAATCCGTACACTGCGGGTTTCGCTAGGTAGTTTAGGAGATTAGATCGAGTTTATAAATGTAAAGCTTTTTGTGCTACATCTCTAGCGTAACAAGTTTTTGGCGCCGTTGCCGGGGACTAGGTCTTGATTAAGTCATTTGATTTTGATTGTTTATAGTGTTTATCTTTCTTGTTACTTTTGATCTTGTGTTGTTTTTGTCTTTGCCTTTTTCATGTTTGCCATGGATGGATTGTTCTTCCAAGATGACCTTGACGACATGGAGTATGGGGGATGGATGGGAAACCAAGATCTAGGACCTCTCCATGATGAGTTTGAGTATTGGGAGGAGTTTAATGTCTATCATGAGTTCCATGATCAAGCTCACATGACTACATTGCCTCATGAGGAACCTCACCATTAACTTCATGAAAATCGATTGGAATCAATGCTAGAAGAAATGTTGAGGAAGATGGATGATCTAGAGAGTAACCTTTCTTCCATTTCGAGTGTCCACATGATGCTTGAAGTGGAAGTATTTCAACAAGAGGAGGTTCACCATGAGGAGATCCAAGAGTTACCCGATTCAACCATAACCAATAGAGACCTTGAGGAAGAGTTGAATGAAGCTCAGGAGCAATTGTGGCTGAGGGATTTGGCCCTGGAGCATGCAAGAAGATTGAATTTCGAGATAAAAGAACAGTTGAGGAGGGAGATTGAGGAGATTAGGTATGCTCTTATGCTAGGAGATCCTACCATTCTTCAAGGCTTACCTCCACCTCCTTCACCTTTGGAGGAGTGCAATGAAGTATTCTCACCCCTGGACATCCTTGCCATCAAACCTGGAACCACACTTGAAGAGCTTATGAGGGAGAAAGAAAACAGAAAGAACCACGGCTTGGGGGCCATAACCACGCCCGTGGTTTCAACAGTTCAGCCCGTGGAAAGCTCTGTCGTAGAGAGCCCTAAGTTAACTTCAACTCCTTCCAATCCTTTCTTGCTTGCCCGGAGTACACACGAAGATTGGACTCCCTTTCCTAAGGAGTCTCCCATGTTGAATGATGGAGGCAAGCATGATGGATCCATGATGGTTATGAAGCACTTCAATGAAGAATTCTTTCCAAGAATTGGCTTTCTTCGGATATAGAGGATGAGGATGACAAGCATTTCACCGGTGCGGAGTACCAATTGTTTGAGTATGGGGTGACACCTATGGTTGCAACACCATACTATCATCAAGGAAGTGGTGATGAAGGAGTCTACTACTCACCGGTGAAGAGAGAACTTAAAGCTTATTTGGGAATCAAGTGGCCCGTGCTTGTCATCATGGATGCCGGAAAGCGATGGTTGCTTGGACTCCTCAAGCAAACCATGGTATTCGAGGTAGATTTACACATCCATGCAGTTTGGTCAAGCTAATGACCTAAAAGAAGTGCTTCTTGGGAGGCAACCCAAGGGTAACAACTCTTTCCCTTTTCTCTTTCATTCTCATTTTTGTTTTTGCTTTTGTTGTTGCTTTTGTTTTTGTGTGTTTTTGTGTTTTGTGTTTGTGTGGTAGATTTTAGGTAATAAGGAAGCCTTGCAAGGCGAGTTGATGATGATGATCCCGTTTTCAACCATGGGTGGAGCGGACATGAGACTTGGACGGCATAAGGTATCTTTGAGGGATGGAAGAGCTCCCATCTCGCATACACTTTGGCGCGGGTCTCGACGCCAAAATGACTATGAAGAGTTCTCTACCATGCTTGATCGATCATCTACACCACCACTCCACATGAGCGAACCAAAATATCGGAAATACTACTTTTTTACATTGTGAGGACTTCTTTCACTCTTCTTTACTTGATTTGCACATTGGAGACAATGTGTTTTTAAGTATGGGGTGGGGTTTTCATGATTCTTAGCATGGCATGATCGCATCTAGGATAGTTTCGTTTTATTGTCACATGTTTCATTAGTTTTTGCATTGTACATATTTATCTCAAAAATTCCAAAAAATCAGAAAATTTAAAAAATATTTTGTGCTTCCTAGTTTGGATATGACCCTCATGATGAGATTGTTTTGTGAATTGGCTATGGATGGCCTTGTGTGTTGAATGGATTTATGCATATGTAGACTTGAAATACTTCTCTTGAATCCTATGTATGTATTGTGATTATGATGCTTGCCTTGATTGGATTAAGGATTGATAGTCGAAATTACATGCTAGTTCTTGCACATCATCTAGGAATGATTAAGGAATTCATCTCTCTTCTTCTCATCTTGATCATTTTGTTTGAGCACCTCATTTAATTAAAAATTCGACCTCTTTTGACCCATCCGGGAATAGGAGCATGCTAGTGTGTTGAGTGTGTGAAAAGACAAGTGTGGGGTGAAGTTGTAGATGAATGAATGTTGTGAATGTGTAGAAAAAATATAGGTTTGGGGACTTTGGTTTTGATGACAATTAACTCAGCACCATTCATATAATCGGGTGTTTGTGTTTTGCCAAAGTCGGATAAACCAAATGTCCTAACGAGCCTTGGTATGTGTGCCCAGTGTGAGGCACCTCGGAAATATCCCGAGGTCCGCTAATCACCAAGGTTTCGGCTTTTGTACACCAATGCAATTGTCTCAAAAATAAGTAAAATAAAAAGAAAAAGAAAAGAAAAGAAAGAAAAGAAGGAGAAAAATACACTTTGGTGGATGAAGTATAAATGTGAAGTTGTGGTTGTTTAGTTCCTTTCCGGATTTGCACCACATGACCTTAGAATAATCCCACCTTATCATTACATCTCTTGGCCTCTTCTTTCCTAAGTCCTTGTGACCTATTTGCATATGTGTATGACTTAGTGATCTAGATTGGATATTCTCATGATCATCTTGACTTCTTCATTTTCACCTATCATGTATGCTTTCAAGTAAAGTATGATTGTCTTTCCGTGCCTTC
Organism: Fagopyrum homotropicum; assembly: GCA_033239125.1. Taxonomy (NCBI): domain Eukaryota; kingdom Viridiplantae; phylum Streptophyta; class Magnoliopsida; order Caryophyllales; family Polygonaceae; genus Fagopyrum; species Fagopyrum homotropicum. The sequence continues at coordinate 63,171,009 of BSWB01000003.1, read as the reverse complement.
ATTAATTTAATACATGATTGCTTGTTCATTGCCATGAAACATGACTATGAAGGTGATCCATCTTTAGAAGCACAATTCCAAAAAGATTTTTTGTTTTTACGCATTCATAAATCACGCCATCTCGTAGCCTATAGTTGAACCTTTCTCGGGGACGAGCAAGTGACAAGTATGGGGTATTTTGATGACATGATTTATGACACTAGTTTAGGCACTCTTTTAGATAGTTTTCCTTTCCATTCATGCATATCTCCGCATTAGTTAATGACATTTACGCTTAATTCATGCATATTGTCGAAATAGACGTCTAGACGAGGTCTTGTCGGTTCAGTAGGTATTTTGGGGAGCTTTTGGAACTTAATCGACACATTCGAGGATCATTCCTCGTGATGGCACATTTTTGGACTCTTTAAGGAGCAAGCTAGGAGCAAAGGAGAACACAAAAGACCTTATTGGTGCATGTATTGCACCAATTCATTACTTGGTGATCCAAAGTGGGCTGAACAGAGAGAACCACGGCCTAGAGGCCAAAATCTCGACCGTGGTTTTGGCCGTGGTTTCTTCTCGACCACTTCGACACGTGTCCCACGATTTCTTTGTCCGACCCTTGCTTTTTGGTGGAGTACTTAAGTGGTCCTGCAGGCTGATTTTGGGGATCTTCCTCCGTTTTGGACCCTTCTCCTCTAGCTCTTCCATTGTAGCTTCTCTTCCAAGCACCCTTGTGGGTGTTCTTGGGAGAGATTAGTGTAGATTTTAGTTTTATAGTGAGATTTGAGTGGTTTTGAGTGAGGTTTCCTTTGTTGATACCTTGGAGCTGCATCTTGGACCCTTTGTAAGACTTGGTAATTTCTATTCTAGCTTTATAATGTCTTTTATTTGGTTTATTCTTCATTATCTAGCTATGACTTGCAAACATGCTCTATTTATGAAGTTTAATCTTGAAATGTATGTTGTTGGCTGAGTAGATGTGATTCTAGGGTGAAGGAATGATGTTTATGCTTTGGACTATATGATTGTATGGACTTCCATATTAGCTTAGGATGGATTTGTGTTCAAAACCCCAACTCAGACCCAAACCACAGCCTGTTCATGTGAAATCTCGACCGTGGTTTCTCATGACCAGACCATGGTTTTCACTGTTGTGCTTATATTGATGAATCTGGATGTTAGGATGTAGATTCGTTTGACAACTCCACCTTGATTAAAATGGTTTACAGGTGTTGATGATGGAAGACTTCACACAAATGTAGTAGTCGGATATACTAACAATTTATTGATTATATTCTCTAGATATTTGGTTAGTTTGAATTCAGTGCACATTTTATGCAAATGTCAAGGGCCTTGATAAGGACAAAGGAAAATAGCAAGTACAAAAGGACGAAATCAAGGGCCTTGGAATTATAGATGCACGGAACAAGGATACAAAATGAGTTGAAGATTTTCTTGGAAGATTTTGTAACAGAAAGATCTCATCAACCAAATATCTTATCAACCGAAGGAAGATCTTATTAACCGAAGGAAGATCTCAATCAAAGAATATAGAATCTTTTTTAGAAGATTTTCTAAACAACAAACGGCAAAAATATCTTCTCTCTTGATTTAACAAAAGACGAGAAGATCAAGGAGTTAAGGACTCGACGTGTTCTCAGGAGCTGAAGAATTGCAACGTCTACCTTATCTCAAAACAAGAAACGATATTCATGGACAAGAAGATTCATCTTCAAACGGTCATCTCTACAACTGCTAGAAGACCTTTCCATAGAAGAGTATAAATGAAGATGATGGTCGAAGAAGACAGGGACACAAGCTTACACAGGAAAACATCTTTACATCTTCAAGCAACCTAATCATCTTCATTCGTTATTTTTCTTTCTCTCATTCATGCAAAAGCTTTATCCCCTTAGAGAGAGAAAACACTAGAGCTCCATTGGAAGATCTAAATAGTGTTATACTAGAGTGTGTTACTCTGCGAAGTAACTAGGCTATTATAGCTAGGTTAAGAGTTGGAGCTAGATCGTAGCGTTGACTACAGTGAGAGAAGAAGGGGATTTCTTCTAGTTTGTATCTAGGACTCTTTGAAGCTGATAATAGATAGTTAGATCCTACGGATATACCCTGGGACGGAGAGTAGGCTATTTAGAGCCGAACTTCGTAAACATATCCTCGTGTCAATCTTTTCAATTCTGCACCATACATACTTTATTGTGACTAACTTTGTTTTGCAGGAGCAAGAAGTCAAGGCCCTTGAAAGGAGTTTCAAAGCCCTTGAAATCAAAGTTTCACGAGAAGCACAAATTGACATCAAGGTCCTTGAAAGGAGTTTCAAGGCCTTGAGATTTGGTTTGCGAAAAGTTCCCATACTTTATTCAACCCCCCTTCTAGAGTATCATTTAACTTATTTATTTCACCTACCGGTTCTTCAATTGGTATCGAAGCTAGACTCACGTTTATTGATTTAACCATCAGTGAAACTAATTATGAATCCTGTAGGTGATGGTGGATTTGCTCAGGGAAGATCCTCATCCCGACCACCATTCTTCTGTGGCAACCACTTTGCCCATTGGAGAGCACTCATGCGGATGTTCATTATTAACTAGGATTTGGAGCTTTGGAACATTACTCAAAATGGACCTAAAGTTCCAATGACAACGGTTGAAGGCGTCCAAGTCCCAAAGAAGGCATCACACTTCACACAGGCTGACCAGGACAGTGTGTCAAAGAATTACAAAGCAACGAATCTACGTTACTGTGGATTAGATGCAAATGAATTCAACCGCATCTCATCATGCAAGAGTGCTAATGAAATATGGGTCAAGCTTGTTGTCACTTACGAAGGAACAAGTCAAGTCAAGGAAACAAAGATTAGCATCTTTCTCAGACAATACGAGCTATTCAAGATGAATCCAAATGAAATAGTCAAAGAAATGTTCACCAGGTTCACTGAGATTGTGAACAATCTGGACTCACTAGGAAAGATCTTCACAAATGAGGAGAAAGTGAGGAAGGTTCTAAGGAGCCTACCTAAAGCCAAGTGGGGACCAAAGATGACTGCTATTGAAGAAGCTCAAAATCTCACAACTCTTTCTCTTGATGATTTACTTGGAAAACTCATCACACATGAAATGGTTCTTGGTGAAAAAGATGGAGAACTCCCATCCAACTCCAAGAATTTGGCATTAAAATCTAGAAGAGATGAGTTACCATCTAATGAAGAAGATAGTGATGATGATGATGATGAAGAAGATGCAATCGCCATGATCTCCAAGGGTCTCGCAAGAATTCTTAAGTTAAAGAAATAATCTGCAAACAGAGAATTTCCACGAGCACCAAAACCTCGAGGTAAGTTTTCTAACTCTAATAAGAAAACGAGAGTATTGACTTGTTTTGAATGTGGTGAAACAGATCATTTGGTGAAGGATTGTCCACAAAATAAGAGGGCCAACTTCAAGAAAAATAATCGAAAGAAGAAAGCTAAGGTTGCTTCATGGAGTGATTCAGAATCAACAAATGAATTAGAAGATGAAAAAGAACAACCAAACTTATATCTCATGGCCGATCATGAAGATAACTCAAATTTGTACATCGACAATGTGGTAAGTACAATTATGTCTCAACCTGAGATTGACCTTAAACAATTCCTTAAAGATATTATCTTAAGTGATAAGGAACATAGAATAAGGATAAATTCTTTAAAAGAAAAGCTTCATGAACAAGATAGACAATTGAGTGAAATGTCTCTGGAGATTGAAAATCTTAACACACAAAAGGAAGACCTTGATGACAATATCAAGGCCTTAGAATCAGAAAACCTAATTCTCAAGGACAATCTCTCTTCTCTTCATTGAAACTATATCGATCTAGAGAAAGAGAAGGTTGATATGACTTTAATGTGTCAAGACCAAAAGGCAACACTCATTAATTTTACTCGTTCAAAAGCCAATCTGGAAAGAATGATGGGTGAACAACAATCTTCCCTTAACAAAAATGATATAGGGTATCATAGGAGCTTTCCTAGAAAACCTACCACCACTTTTGTTAAGGCCAAAGGAAGCATTCATATGTCTACACGCTTCTACTGTTGTAAAAATGGTCATGTTAAATCTACATGTACTTCTAGAAGAAATGATCCTTATATCATCAGAAACACCTATCCATTATGTCTAAGAAAGCAAGTCAAACAAATCTGGGTTCCTAGAGGTACTAGACCACCAAACATAATCGAACCTGAGTATGAACCAAAATGTGCCATTTGGTCGACCCGGAAAGGTTGATGTTTGCTGTTTTGTAGGATATCACCAAGGTAAAGGAGCACAAATGGATATTAGATAGTGTTTGCTCAAGACACATGAGTGGAAAAAGCTCTTTATTCTCAGATTTAAAGAAGCAATCATCTTGAACTATTACTCTTGGTGATAAAGTAAAGTGTGACATAATTGACATTGGTAAAATTTGCTATAATTCATCCAACTTTATTGATGATGTTTATTTAGTTGATGGCTTGAAATATAATCTGCTAAGTATTTCTCAAATTTGTGATAAAGGTAATAAAGTCATGTTTGATTCAGAAAAATGTGAGGTTCAAGACATAAAGACGGGAGAAGTGTTGCTTACTGCTCCTAGATGTAATAATGTTTATTCTTTGAGTACTAACCAAGTTGCAAGAACTAAACTAAAATGTCTAAAGGTCTTGACTGATGATCCAAGGCTTTGGCATAGAAGAATTGGTCACGTAAGCATGCATACCATGCAAAAGCTACTTACAAAAGACTTGGTACGTGGGTTACCAAACATAAATTTTAAGGTTCATGATCTATGTAAGGCGTGTACACAAGGTAAACAAACAAGAGGTTCCTTCAAATCCAAGAAAGTTGTAAGTTCTTCTCGACCCATTGAACTTTTACACATGGATCTTTGTGAACCTTTGCGTGCCAAATCTCCCAGAGGAAAACAATACATCCTTGTTATAGTGTATGATTTCTCTCGCTTTACATGGATATCTTTTCTACGAGAAAAATCTGAAGTTTTATTTGAGTTTTCAAAATTGTGTAAGGAGTTACAAAGTTTGAAAAACCTACCAATCGTTTCTATAAGAAGTGATCATCGTAGAGAATTTGATCAACTAAAGTTTGATTTGTTTTGTGCAAAATATGGTATTTCTCATAATTTTTCAGCTCCTAGAACTACTCAAAAAAATGGAGTTGTGGAACGTAAGAACCGCACTCTTCAGGATATGTCTAGGACAATGCTTTTAGAAAACAATTTGCCAAAAGGTTTTTGGGCTGAAGCAGTAAACACTACAAATTATATTTTAAATAGATGTTTAATTTGCCCTATTTTGAAAAAGACTCCTTATGAACTCTTTAAAGGAAGAAAAGCAAATATTTTATATTTCAAACCCTTTGGATGTACTTGTTTTGTTCACAACAATGGCAAGGACAATCTTGGGAAATTTGATGCACGTAGTGATGAAGCTATATTCATTGGATATGCTTCAAATAGCAAAGCTTATCGAGTATATAACACACGTAACAAAGTTGTTTTGGAAAGTATTCATATTATTTTTGATGAAAGCAATGATGGTACTTTGAGTGAGAGTTTTGCAGATTTAAATCTGAATCAAAGAGAAGATCACATTTCGGATGAAGAGAAAGATCCTAAAGATTAAGACAAGAATATGCAGGAAAAGATTCAAGATATCAAAGAAAACCCTCAAAACCTTGAAACACACCTTCAAGACCTAGAAACTGGAAACTGTGATAACAGAACTCCACTTCAAGGGCTTGAAAAAAACTTCAAGACCTTGAGATTGGAACAACAGGTAATACACAAACGGTACCTGAATCTAATCAAACATATGCAGCTCAACCTTCTGGATCTACTTCATCTGTCAAAAGAAGAAAAATTCAACACTCCTCGTATCATCCACAAGAGAATGTGATCTCAGATCCAAAAGCTGGAGTTCAAACTAGATCTAAAGTGAACAAACTATGTGTCTTCTCCGCCTTTGTATCACTTGTCGAGCCAAAGAACTACATTCAAGCTCTTCAAGAACCAAATTGGATTATTGCCATGAAAAATGAATTAAATGAATTTGAGAGGAACAAGGTATGGACTCTTACTTCAAGAACAAAGCATCAATCATTTATTGGCACAAAATGGGTCTTTCGAAACAAATTGGATGAAAGTGGTAAAATCATACGAAACAAAGCACGACTTATAGCACAAGGTTATAACCAAGAAGAAGGTATTGATTATGAGGACACTTTTGCTCCAGTTGCCAGGTTAGAATACGTATGCAACTTGCATTTGCATCTTTCATGAGCATAAAATTTTTTCAAATGGATGTAAAATGTGCTTTTTTAAATGGCTTCTTAGAAGAAGAAGTCTACGTTGCTCAACCTCCTGGTTTTGAAAATGATGAATTTCCAGATCATGTTTTTAAATTAGACAAAGCTCTTTACGGTCTTAAGGAAGCTCCTCGAGCTTGGTATGAAAGATTGTCTAAATATCTTCTTGAAAACAATTTTAAAAGAGGCTTGATTGATAAAACATTGTTTATCAAAACTAGAGGCAACGACATTCTAGTAGTACAAATCTATGTTGATAATATATTATTCGGTGCCATGCAAAATGAACTAAATGAATTTGAGAGGAACAAGGTATGAACTCTTACTTCAAGACCAAAGCATCAATCAGTTATTGACAAGAAGTGGGTCTTTCGAAACAAATTGGATGAAAGTGGCAAAGTCATACGAAACAAAGCACGACTTGTAGCATAAGGCTATAACCAAGAAAAAGGTATTGATTATGAGGAGACTTTTGCTCCTGTTGCAAGGTTAGAAGCCATACGTATGCTACTCGCATTTGCATCTTTCATGAGCATAAAAATTTTTCAAATGGATGTAAATTGTGCTTTTCTAAACGGCTTCTTAGAAGAAGAAGTCTACGTTGCTCAACCTCCTAGTTTTGAAATGATGAATTTCCGGATTATGTTTTTAAATTAGACAAAGCTCTTTATGGTCTTAAGCAAGATCCTCGAGCTTGGTATGAAAGATTGTCTAAATATCTTCTTGAAAACAATTTCAAAAGAGGTTTGATTGATAAAACATTGTTTATTAAAACTAGAGGCAACGACATCTTAGTAGTACAAATCTATGTTGATGATATATTATTCGGTGCTACTAATGATTCCCTTTTCAAGGAGTTTTCAGATATTATGTGCAGGGAATTTGTGATGAGCTTAATGGGAGAGTTAAATTTCTTTCTTGGACGTCAAGTTACACAAGCAAAGAAAGGATTTTTTCTCAATCAAAGCAAGTATACTAAAGACTTGCTTAAAAAGTACAAAATGGATCAATCTACGGTTGCAAAGACTCCTATGAGTTCAACACTTTTGCTAGATCATGACAAGAATGGAAAAAGTGTATTACAAAAGGAGTATCGATGTATGATCGGTTCATTGTTGTATCTAACTGCTAGTCGTCCTGACATTATGTTTAGCGTGTGCATGTGTGCAAGATTTCAAGCTGATCCTAAAGAGTCACACTTGATAGCTGTGAAAAGAATTTTTCGGTATCTCAATGGCACTAAGGATCTAGGGTTATGGTACCCACGTCAAAGCTCATTTCATCTTGTTGGCTATTCAGATGCAGACTTTGCAGGTTATAAGGTTGATAGAAAAAGTACTTTAGGATGTTGCCAATTCTTAGGGTCATCCCTAATGAGTTGGCAGTCCAAGAAACAAAGTTATGTTGCTCTATCCACAACTAAAGCCGAATATATAGCTGCAGGAGCCTGTTGTGCTCAAATTCTTTGGATTGCTCAACAACTTCGTGACCTTAGCTTTGACTTGAAAGGTATTCCTATAAAATGTGATAATACTAGTGCTATTTCTATAACCAAAAATCATGTGCAACATTCAAGGACTAAGTATATTGATGTAAGGCATCACTTCATACGTGATCATGTTGAGAAAGGTGATGTTTCGATTTCTTTTATCTCAACTAACTTGCAGCTTGCAGATATATTTACCAAGCCTCTTCTTGAGGAACAATTTAATTTTATTAGATTGGAGCTTTGTATGTTGAACAAGGAAGCATTAACGTAGGGGGAGTAAACTAGTTTTAATCATTCCTACGCATGAAACCGGTCTTGAAATAAAATTCAAGGGGCCTTGAAACATATTTCAAAGGGTATATAAATAAAACGAATCAATTAGAAATTCATATCTTTTAGATATTGAATTATCTAATTTTTATTCTTTAAAAGGGATTTCAAAAGGTTTTGTTTTCAGATTCAAAGGATTTTGAAAAGTGGTTACCAAAATTTATGGAATGAATTTTTATCATCTATGATTTTCCCAAGATCTTAAAAATCTTTTGATCTTACGTTGATAAGACTTCTTCCCATAAGATCCTCTTCTCTTCCCTCTTTATATTTCCGTTTCCCTTTTTCTTTGAAAGAACGGTGCTTTACTCTTCTGATTTTCCAAAACCCTCTTCATCTTCCTCTCAATATTTTCTCAATGGCATCCAAGAGACCTTCAATCAGCGAAGCAACATCTTCTGTTCCGAAACGACAGAGGGTCGTTCAAGTATCGTCTGACTCTGGTTCAAGTTCCGACTCTGGGTCGAGTTCAAGTTCATCAGGGTTCTCAAGCGACGCGGATATTTTTGCTAAAACAGGGTTTCCATCAAGTTGGTTCGCTAACCCAACACCAGCTAAGAAATGGCTCATGGAGTATGATGATCGTTATTAGTGCATGTGTGAGCCAGTCCATTGCGAACTGTTTACTTGCTCTTCTATGCTGGGATTTGAAGTGCTCCAAGCAAGCTCTATTTGGATTATGTTAAATCTAGAAGAATCGTCATATCCACGACTGACCAGATTGTTCTATGCAAACTTAATGGCAAGATGTGAGAGAGGTGAATAGATTCTAGATTCTGTTATCAAAGGTAAGAAAATTACCATTACTTTGAAATTTTAGAAGATATCTTTGGAATTCGTCTTTATGATGCTTCGGAATATTCAAACCATGCTAGAACTTTAAGGCTAGCCAAAGAACAACTTCTCCTTCCTAATGCCTTATCACCACCCAATATCACCTGTTTAACTCTGGAAGCCAAAATAATTTATGCTATTTTAGACAGATGCATAGTCCCCAGGTTTGCCAACAAAGACATTATAACCAATGCTGTGCTGATCTTAACTTACAATGTGATGAATGGGTTGAAAGTGAATCTGCCTGAACTTCTCTTGTCTCACATGGTGAATGCTATTAATTCTCCAAGTACCAGTCATCTACCTTATGGGAATCTGCTTCCCATAATATTTAGACAAATTTTCAGTTGATTTTTTTGATGAGGATTTGCATATTTACAATGGAGGATTGGATGAAGCTTTCTTCGAGACAATAGGAATTCAGAAGACCAAAGTGAGATTTAGTACTGTATGGGTGTTAAAACAGCAGCCTGAATGGAATTTTTCTACACAACAGCGGTTGGAATTTGTAGAAGAGTCATTGAACTCATTGAGATCTAATTTTGTAGATTTTAGAGTTTCAGTGACTGATAAGATGGACAAAACTCAAGACTTAATGGGTATTCTCAATCAGAAAATTAACCAGTTGCTCCATGAAAGTTCTTTGTCCTTAACGCTGCTAGTAGTATTAAGCCAATATTTGAGGTTGATGGACAGGAAACTCAAAAGGATGTTGAAAAGGTGATGGATCAATGTCATAAGTTTGTCAGGGATAAACCTATTCGTCAACCATTGGCATAAGACCCAGATATCTTGACTATTGAAGAGTTTGGAGTAGTCAAGAAATATGCCAAGGATTCTACACAAAGAGGAACGGACTTATCTCTCAAAGAACGTAATCTTGCTGATGCAAAGGATCGGCGGAGAGATATGTGCTTACGAGACTATTATGGGAAAGGAAGTTCCTCCAAGTGGTACAAGGAAACCTGAAGATCTCTGGTTGTCTTGAGTGTTTTAAAAAACTTTTTATGGTTTGTGAAAATACTTTCGTTTTTGGGTTTGAAATCGTGTTTTAAGACTTCCTTGTTTTGACTGTTTTTCTCCCTTGTTGAAAGACAAAGGGGGAGAAATATGATCCAACATTTCGATATACTGCATTCTAAATTTTTAGTTTTGAGATTTTCATAGGCATTGCTAAACTAACAAATGCACGTACGATAAAACATTTGTGTTGTCTTCCATCAAGGGGGAGATTGACAACTCCGCCTTGATTCAAATGGTTTACAGGTGTTGATGATGGAAGACTTCACACACATGTAGTAGTTGGATATACTAACAATGTATTGATTATATTCTCTAGATATTTGGTTGCCTTGAATTCAGTGCATGTTTTATGCAAATGTCAAGGGCCTTGATAAGGACAAAGGAAGATAGCAAGTACAAAAGGACGAAATCAAGGGCCTTGGGATTATAGATGCACGGAACAAGGATTCAAAATGAGTTAAAGATTTTCTTGGAAGATTTTGTAACAGAAAGATCTCATCAACCGAAGGAAGATCTTATTAACCGAAGGAAGATCTCAATCAAAGAATAGAGAATCGTTTCTAGAAGATTTTCTAAACAACAAACGGCAAAAATATCTTCTCTCTCGATTTAATAGAAGACGAGAAGATCAAGGAGTTAAGGACTCGACGTGTTCTCAGGAGCTGAAGAATTGCAACGTCTACCTTATCTCGAAACAAGAAACGATCTTCATGGAAAAGAAGATTCATCTTCAAATGGTCATCTCTACAACGGCTAGAAGTCCTTTCCATAGAAGAGTATAAATGAAGATTATGGTCGAAGAAGACAAGAACACAAGCTTACACAGGAAAACATCTTTACATCTTCAAGCAACCTAATCATCTTCATTCGTTGTTTTTCTTTCTCTCATTCACGCAAAAGCTTTATCCCCTTAGAGAGAGAAAACATTAGAGCTCCATTGGAAGATCCAAATAGTGTTATACTAGAGTGTGTTACTCTACGAAGTAACTAGGCTATTATAGCTAGGTTAAGAGTTGGAGCTAGATCGTAACATTGGCTACAGTGAGAGAAGAAGGGGATTTTTTCTAGTTTGTATCTAGGACTGTTTGAAGCTGATAATTGATAGTTAGATCCTACGGATATACCCTGGGATGGAGAGTAGGCTATTTAGAGCCGAACTTCGTAAACATATCCTCGTGTCAATCTTTTCAATTCCGCACCATACATACTTTATTGTGACTAACTTTGTTTTGCAGGAGCAAGAAGTCAAGACCCTTGAAAGGAGTTTCAAAGCCCTTGAAATCAAAGTTTCACGAGAAGCACAGATTGACATCAAGGTCCTTGAAAGGAGTTTTAAGGCCTTGAGATTTGGTTTGCGAAAAGTTCCCGTACTCCATTAAACCCCCCTTCTAGAGTATCATTTAACTTATTTATTTCACCTACCGGTTCTTCAGTGTTGAAATCCTAGTGTTTGTTGAGCCTAATCTATCTTAGGGTGACCTAATGTTAGCAACCTTTTTGAGGAATGAGACTTACCCGGTAATTTCCTCTCTTAGATACATAAGATGATGAACTCTAGGTAGTAGTGAGCCAAAAAAGCCGCTATTGGATTGAGTGTGCTAGGACCGTTGCCTAAGACTTACCACTTTCGAGACTTACCCGGTAAGGAGGGGTTTGACCCTTAGGTAGTGGCCGGTTTGTGTAGAATTCCCGTCCTTAGGTTCCTTGAGACTTACCCGGTAATAGGACCTTAGGTGCGAGACTAGTGGAGCATGAGACTTACCCGGTAATTGCTCCCATTAGAGAAACACCCAACTCTAAACAACCACAACTTTCCTTTGATCTTTAGAAGCATGAGTCCATTGTCATAATCGAAATTCCGAATCTCTAGAATCCTCATTTCTTACCTCTAATCTCCTATCCTGTGTTTGTGTGTTTGTTTGCTTGTTTGACTTGCATATTTTGTGATCCTTGTTTTGTCACCCAAAACCAGCCAAAAATATTGTGTTTTGCACTTTCTTTATTCCTCATCTCATCTTAGTTTAGATTTGCACTATACATGATCATTGAATGACTTGATTTCACCTCTGTCCTTGTGTTCAACCTCGGAATACTATCCTTACTACAAAACGATCCGTACACTGCGGGTTTCGCTAGGTAGTTTAGGAGATTAGATCGAGTTTATAAATGTAAAGCTTTTTGTGCTACATCTCTAGCGTAACAAGAGACAACACGATCGAGCTTGCACCAAGTGGTGAGATCAATTTGTTTGTTGTTGCATGTATACTTGTTGCCATTATAAGGGAGATTGGAAAGGTTGTTCAAGTTGAAGCAATTGGAAAGTTCAGTGGAGGTTTGAGAAAAAGAGTTGACGTATTTGGAGATTTTTTCATCTAGGGATAAGGTGACGTTCAAGGCACCCAAGAGAGTCCAGGGGGTCGTAGGGTTAAGGGGCTGAATGGTGGCGATGGTGGACCAGAGGTTAGAGCGTTTATGATGGTCATTGTGCCCATAGATGAAGGAGCACTCGAAGAGGGATGGAAGGTTGGTTGGGTTGGAGTTGCAAGCAATTCGGCAGTAGATCAATTGGTCAGTGATGATCATGGGGGTAAGGGAGATGATAGAAGAGTTCCACCATATCCACAGTTTGCAATTGTTAGAGTAAGGAGAGTTCGAGGTGTTGTTCCAGTTAGGAAGAAGGTGGGAAGCAATACAATCCTCCTTACACTTCTTAAGGTGTGTCTCAATTATCACAATCAGGGCAAGGTTGTGTCTCTAGACAATGTTTTGGATAGATTTTTGTTTATTAGGGTGGTTAAGACCCCTAATGTTCCAGGCACAAATGCTTAGATTCATTGAGATACTTGTAACACATCAGAACCATCCTTGTTGTCTGAGGGGGGAAGGGTGATTTGGGGAGGGTTGGTGAATATGGATGATGGGGGTCATCCTTTGGAGGGGATATGGGATAGGCAAGGTAAGTATGAGAAGGTTGTTTTATCAACAACGTGACTGAAGTGGTGGGGGTGGGTGGAGGGATGGGGTCTGGAACCTCCAAGGAACCTTCAGGGGTTCCAGCAGAAGGCTTAAGAGATGTGTCGGCTAGGGTTTTGACGGGGTGTTGAGGTGGGTTAGGAAGTTGCTTGATTAGAAGAGAGGGATCAGGGGTAGGTAATAGGGGTACATGATTTAGGGTTAGGATTGGTTCGAGAGGGCCTACCAACCGGTTTGTAATGAGGGTGGAGCATGGCTGGTGCTTTGCTAGGCTTGCATTTGTGCCCGAAAACCATGAAGTTAGAGAAATGCTCCAGAATCCAGTCAAAAGTGATCTTTTGGATAATGGTTTCGCTGTTAGGTCCCTTAAGTATGACTTCACGAGGAGGGGTTTGGAGGCTTCAATCTCTACCAGTATCTTGGCAAAACCAATGCGGTCTTGGTGGGCGGAGCATGAATCCGTAAGGAGCGGAATGCCAATAGCCGAACCAATACGAGCAAGCATATGAGGGGACCAGAAGTGGTAATCTAGCTCATGAAGGCTGGCCCAAACAGGTATGGAGCCAAGGCTGGAATTGTCAAGGGCGAGGCCATGGTGCCATCGCTTGAGAAGGAGTGTGAAGGATCCTGTAATGATCCAAGGATTACCTTGAAGGAGGTGTTGAGGTCGTCTTCCGAATCAAAGTGGAATACGAAGATGCCTTTCTCGTTACGTGTTCGCCACTTAGCGTGCGTGCAAATAAGCTTTAAATTTATAAAACTAGAATCAAGCAAGTGAACCGGCAGTGTACGGATCGGCGTAGATTAGCAAGTATTCCAGAGTATCGAACACAGGGACTTGGGGGGAACAAATTCAGTTTGTAAATTATCAAGCAAGTAAAGGTAATAAGTTTTGCAAATATTGGGGAAAACAACAACCCTAAAGATCCAGGTATCTAATTGTGGCAATCGATTCAAGATATACTAAAGGACTAAGGACAGAGTTAAGAGTTGCAAAGGTATACTAAGGTAAAGCAATGTACGGTGAAGTTCCAAAACTTTATATGATTTATCTAAAGGCACTCTCTATAAAGGTTGTTGAGGCTTCAGTATAGAAAGAATCTATGATTAAGAATTAATCTCAAATACCCAAACTTGTAACTCAAGGATCAAGACTAACTAAACCGATTAAGGTTGTGACACTCGCAATCGAAGTAGAGGTTGTTGAGGCTTCACTATTACCTAGAAAAGGGCAAGCCAAGACTAGATTAAAGCTAATCTTTAACCTTGGATCAAAGTAAAAGCAAAATTCATAAACTGGTATAAATTACGGGCAGATCTTGAGTTCCACGGCCGTGGAATCTCAAGAACAAACCGTGATTTTGGTTCGTCGGCGAAATCTCTCTAACTCTCAGGGTCCAATCTAATTACGATCGATCTATCATTATCTAAGCCACAAATATTAACCCTTCCCCTTAGAATTGATAAAGGGTTTTAGCCAATAACTGTCATTATAATATCAAAATCAAGTTTAAGAAGAATGAAAGATGAAAACCTTCGAAAACCTTCAATAAAACTCAAATCAATCTCAAATCCACACACAAAGATAATAATGTATATCAGATTTGGAATAAACACAAACCAATAACGATCCTTGATAAGAACGAAGAACGGGATGTCAATCCGTCTTCTAATCAAACCTAAGGACAAAAGGCGTAACTTCCGCCGCAAGCAACTCCAAATCTTCAAACCCTCGTGAATCACCGTTTGCCAATGCAAAATCTCCGGACGTCTAATGCAGCACTAAGGACGTATGTAAAATTCTCTCCTCCCCAGCCTTTTTATAAGGAAGGATAAAATAACCGTCCGGCCCATGTGCGTAAATGATGTGGCAATAATTAATTCGACAAAAGATCGCTTAAATCACGGTTTCATGGAGTTCCACAGCCGTGGTTTAGAGCGTGGAAGTGGATTACGGTTACACATGATTTCCACGACCGTACTTTATACCGTGTAACTCTCTGGAATACTCCACGTTCATGTTGCCAAGATCCACGGCCGTGGTTTTGAGCGTGGACTTCTCTACGACCGTATTTTAGAGTGTGGAAGTGTAAATTGCTTGTGGTTTCCTTTGTGTCGTGCCATTCCTCATCCTAGCATCTCCTTTGACTTCTTTGATGTGTCCTTAATCCTTGGATGTGCTCAAATCTTCTCCTATCTCTCTCAATTGGTTCTGTTTTAGCTCTTATTCACCTATAATCAACACAAAGCTAATCTAGACCTCCATATCGACAATATAGATAAACTAGCTAACAAATGTTGCAATGCCTCACCAATGAACACTATAATGGATGAAAAACAACTAGAAAAAGTGCCTAGAATATCGCAATATTTCATGCTAACAAAATACCCCATACTTGCCACTTGTTTGTCCCTGAGCAAGGTCTTTCAAAAGCTTTAGAACTTAAGTTTGGATGAAATATGCATGCAATCTCAAAAACAAAACATCTTTTTAGGTAAATGTGCTTCTAGTCAATAGATCAACCTCAAACCTTACTTCAATCATCCTTGAAAACGCTCACATACACAAACCAAAGTATGTAAAGTAAAGAAACATCACAAGCTGCTTAATCCTCAAAACAAACATCATAACCTTCAAATACCATCAAAATCAAGAATAAGAAACTTCAATTTAGATCACTAAGTCATATAACACTCTTTTGATCTTAAGGACTTTCAAATAAGGTCTAGAATGCGGAAAGGAAGGGTACTTATAATGAATGTGATGCATGAATCCAGGAAAGGGAATATTCCAACTCTTTTACTTTTTCTCTTGTGATCTTGCAACACTTTCAACTTAGAGCTTTGCTCTTTTCTTTTCACATCATTTTTCGACTTTACTGTTGGAGTTATGGACAGCGGTGCACAAAAACCGAAGCCTAGGAGATTGGCGTTTCTCAATTTTGAGATGCCTCAAACCCTTGATGCACAAACCATATTCCGTTAGGAATATCGCTCAATCCGACTTTGGCAAGACACAAACACCCGGCTATGTGAATGGTGCCGAGTTACTCATCGTCATGATTGACTCCCCCAAACCTATTTTTTTTCTATTATTTGAATGCAAACAATTGCTTTCATGGCCCTCCCACATCAAACATGCCAAATATCAACTCCTCCAATTCCCGGAGAGGTAAGGGAGGCTATTATTTCATTGAGGGGCTAAATGAACAAAGAAAGGAAGAAGAAAGGTCGAATTGCCTTAATCATTTCATAAAGAAGAATAAGAAATGTTATGTAATTTCAACCTCAATTTCTCAAATTGATTTAGATGAAGTTCTCACATTACGAAATTTGCAAGTAAAGACAAACAACTCATTCAATTTCTTTCCGATCCATAATTCCGTTCAAGCATGCAATTATCATCAAGGATTCATTCCGCAAGTAAGATTTATCATAGGAATCATCTCAATTCTTATAAGAACAAAATTTTCAAAATTTTTCAAATTTTTATGGTTTTTCAAAAACTTTTTCATGCAATGCAATAATGAAACGTGTGACAATAAATGAAACATGCAAAGTGTTCTCAATCAAGGCAAGCAAAAGTGAGTAGAGTTATTAAAAACGATAGTCACACCCCATCCCATACTTGAGACAAACATTGTCCCTAATGTTCAAAAAGAAATAAAGAAAAGAAAGAAAGAAAATGAACTCACAAAACAGCGGTGGAGAGGCTAATGCTAGCAATCATGCATGATCAGCACTGTGGTGCTGGTGGTGGTGAGAACGGGAAGAAGCTGGAGTCAAAGTTCCGCCCAAGCTGCTGGCGGTAGATGTATCTCATCTTCCTGTCATGCTCGTCAGCTCGGACATCTCTAGCGTCCTGCCGGACCTCCAAAGCTCCTACTCTCCTGGAGAGGTCGGTAGCCCAATCCGGAAGCTGCTCGTACCACCCCGGTGCCTGGCTGTACCAAGCTGGTGCATCCTGTGGTGCTAGTGCAGACGGCGGCAGTGCATGCCATGTCGGTGGAGCTCCCATCCACTCCGGTTGTGATCTATACCAATTAGGAGGGGTATCCATCCATGTCGGCCTCTCACTCACGGTAGCACGGCGAGAGGAAGAGGCTATTGAAGGTCCAGCTGGTCGTGGTGAACGTCTAGGAGGGTCAGGGAAGTGTGTCGAGAAGTGTGCCGGCTGATCCAGGAAAGTGCCAAAGTCATGCTCCTCACCTCCTCCCTCAAAACCATCACCTCCTCTCATCTCCTCCTCATCTGCAGCTGGTACCTCAGGGGGGACGTAAGGAGGGGCTACTAACCTATTCGCATTCATAGCAACGAATGTCTGCTTCCAATTATGGCGTCCAGCCATAATGGAATACTCGGGGAGCCACGCAACACCTCTACCTCCTCTATCCTCCCAAGGCATGGCAGCGGTAGGTGGACCTCTATGCCTAGGAAAGATCAAACCTCTAGTCATGAGGCTCTGGAGTCCCAATGGTCTAGCTGCTATCCTAGTACACGCAAAAAAATCAATCCCCAACTGTCTAGCAATGTGGGTGACTATCCCAGCATATCCAATATTCCTAGCCCTCTTGTTCTTGAGCTTACTCATGGTGGAAGCTAAGAGGGTAGCATAGTCAGCAGGTCTACCGTGCAACATACAATACAAAAGAAACAACTCATCCGTCTTGATCTTCTAAGGAGTCTCGGTCCTAGGGAAAAGACACTCAGAAAGTACTCTATAGTCTATCTTCAAGGCTAAGTGATAGATAAGCTTAGCCTTGGTATCAGCAGGTTGCCAGCGGTCCTCGCTAGCATAGATCATAGCAATGTCCTCCCATAAATCCTTAGCGTATACACCGCTAGGGAAACGACCATTGAAGGTCTCGTGGAACCCAAAGAAGGCCCCGAACTCTTAGATCGAGAACTCGTAGTTCTCCTCCATCAGCCTAAAAGAAAATGTCCTCTCCACATGACTATGCTCAAAAGAGGTCATAAACTCTCTAGTGATCTCCTCATATGCATCTTCTCTAATAGCGGAGAAGATGATCAAGCCGGCTCTATCTAAAGCCATGTAAGGTCACTCACCACATTCAGTGGCTCTAACTCCTCAAGAAGCAAATAACGTGGTCCTATGACCGGTCTCTTCTCGATCCTTTCTAAGGCATCGAGGTAATCCTCATGGATCTTTGGAGTTCTAGGGGGTGGGGGTGATGGTGGCTCACTAGGGGGTACCTGGGAGGAGGAGGAAGCATCACCTTTCCTCTTCTTATTCCTAGTGGACATTCTCCTAATCAAATCCATTTCAGTACCAAAATTACGGCCTGTTCTTCAATTCCACGTCCGTGGAATACCCAAAGACCATGGTTCGGCTCTGAATTTCTCAAAACTCAATCAATCAACACCAAATTCACCAGACAACAGCCCTAGACTAATTCCAATCCAATTCCAATCAGTTCTCCTAAAAATTCTTGCGAAAATTTAGCCAAATCGACAAAGTAAAGAAAGAGGGAAAAACCTAAGTTTTGGATTTTTAAAATCCAAATTCCGTCTTCTCCAGTAATTTTCCGCTCGATTTGTTGCTTGGATCTTGTAGATGGTTGAAATTGCTTCACTTTGGGCTCAAGAATCGTTCGAAATGATTAACGAACAAAGATTTGAGAGAGGGGGACGATTTACGGCTGTTTGGGTCATGGAAGAGGGGTTTTGGTGTGGTTTTTGTGAAGAAGGTGGTTTATATAGTAACCGTAAAATTTTTGGAAAATTACGGTTACTCGAGGGTTTCCACGGCCGTGGAAAATGTACGAAACCATGGTTTTGGTGATTTTTCTCACGCTTTTACAAATTACGGTATTAAAGGGTTCCACGACCATGGTTTTGGGCGTGGAACTCTCTGTAATGTGGCAAAGTCCAAGTTTCGTCAATTTCCTCCAACTTTTCCTTCTCCCTTGCCTGTTCCATTGCTCCTACATCCAAAAAACATGAACATACCGGAAGGTATCAAAGGTAAAATAAAACAAAAACGTCTAAACTAATCTAATCTATGAATGACAAACAAAAGCATAAGTGCAATACCTTGGGTTGCCTCTCAAGAAGCGCTTGTTTAAGGTCCTTAGTTAGACCGTAATTGCACTTATTCGAGTGTGGTAGGCGCGAACTCCTCAGCTTGGAGTTCCGGTGAGTACTTCTTAAGTCGTTGGCCGTTCACCTTGAAACTTCCACCCTTTTCACCCCATACTTCAACTGCACCATGGGGAAAAACACGTTTGATTACATAAGGTCCGGTCCAACGAGATTTAAGCTTACTTGGAAAGAGACGAAGTCTTGAATTGAAGAGGAGAACTTGATCTCCTTCTTTGAGGTCTTTTGGAATGATATGCTTATCATACCAAAGCTTCGCTCTCTCTTTATAGATCTTGTTGTTTTCGTAGGCGTTTAAGCGAAGTTCTTCAAGCTCGTTATGGTCCAAGAGGCGCTTCTCGCCTGCCTCCTTCATGCTGAAGTTCAACCACTTTATTGCCCAATGCGCGTTATGTTCCAGCTCTACCGGCAAGTGACAATACTTCCCATACACAAGGTTGTATGGTGTTGTACCGATGGGAGTCTTGTATGCAGTCCGGTTGTTTGCCCCTAAAGGTGTGTGCAAATAAGCTTTAAATTTATAAAACTAGAATCAAGCAGCGAACCCGCAGTGTACGGATCGACGTAGCTAAGCAAGAATTCCAGAGTATCGAACACAGGGATTTGGGTGGGAACAAATTCGATTGCAGATTATCAAGCGAGTAAATATGAGAGTTTTGCAAATATTGGAAAAACAACAATCCTAAAGATCCAAGTATCCAGCTGTGGCAATCGATTCAAGATATACTTAATGATATAAAGACAGAGTTTGAGATATGCAAAGGTATACTAATGTAAGGTAATTGTACGGTGAAGTTCCAAAAACCTTATGTAACTCACCTACAAGGCACTCTCTATACAGGTTGTTGAGGCTCAATATAGAAAGATTCTAAAGATGAGAATTAGTGTCAAATACCCAAACTTGTAACCCAAGGATCAAGACTATCTTAACCGATTGAGGTTGTGACACTCACAATCGAGGTAGAGGTTGTTGAGGCTTCACTACCACCTAGAAAAGACAAGTCTAAACTAAGTTAAAGCAAATCTTTAACTTTGGATTAAAGTAAAAGAAAGTTCGTAAACGTAAGGGAAATCACGGTTAGTTCTTGAGGTTCCACGGCCGTGGACTCAAGAACATGCCGTAATTTAGGGTTCGTCGGCGATTCTCTCTAACTCTCAGGGTCTAATCTGTTTGCGATCGATCTATCATCATCTAAGCCACAACTATCAACCCTTCACCTTAGAATTGTTAAGGGTTTTTAGCCAATAACAGTCATGTTGATATCAATTCAAGAATTAAAAGATAAAAAGATGAAAACTTTCAAGAACTTTCAATAATCTTCAAACCAATCTCAAAGTCACAATGAGAACAAGTATTGTCAAAGGATTCAGAATAAAACAAACAATCGCAACCTTAGGAAAGAAGGGAAAGCGGGATGTCAATCCGTTTTCCAAATCAAACCTAAACAAGAAGAGAGATCTTCTTGCAAAATCTTCCAAAAGCTTCGATCTTCCGCCAATCCGAAGATCTCAACAGCAATCTCCACCAAAAGTGCGAGATTAGGGCAATTCCCAGATGCGAACTTCAATCTCCAATGAGATGATCAATGCTTCCAAGCGAAGGCCAAACGGCGTTGAAATTCTCTAAGCGGAGATGAACGATCCTAAGCGTCGATGACGGAATCTTGCTTCGTCCGTCTTTTTATAGGGCAAGATAAAATATCAGCCCGGCCCAATTTTCAAAAGATCGTGGCTTCAAAGTGTGGCGAAAAGATTCGCCAAGATCACGGTCGTGGAAGTTTCCACGACCGTAATTTAGGGCGTGGATTAGGTCACGGTTTGTACCATATATTCCACGGCCGTAATAGTTACTGGAATGCATCACGCTTCCCTTGCAAGGTTCCACGGCCGTGGAACTAAACGTGGTTTGTAGTACGGCCGTATTTCAGAGCGTGGTTTAGGGCAAGAACGTGATTCTTCCCTAGCCTCGTGCATTCCTCAAGCTAAAACTCCAATTTGCTTCCTAAGAATGTCCTCAATCTATGGACACACTCAATCAACTCCTCTTTTGCTCGATTCCGTTCGGAAATAGCTCCAAATCACCTATAATCAACATAGAACTAGTGTAGACATCCATATCGACAATATAGGTAATACTAGCTCACATATGCAACAAAGTTCAATCAAAGACTATCAATATGAATCATATACGTTTAGAAAACATGCCTAAAATATCACAATATTTCATGCTAACAAATAACCCCATACTTAACACTTGCTTGTCCCTAAGCAAGGTCTTTCAAAAAGCTTTAAACAAGAGTTAGGATGAAATATGTGTACCTTCTTTTTGGGTGAATGTGACTTCTAAAGAATAGATTATTCTCAAACCTTGCTTCAATCGTTCATCAAACTTTCACACACTCAATTAAAGAGTATAAAGCAAAGAAAATTCATGAACCAATTTGACTTCTAAGCAAGCATTATAACCTTCAAACATTATCAAAATCAATCACAAGAAACTTCAATTTAGATCACCAAGTCATATAACATTCTTTTGATCTTAAGGACTTTCAAAGAAAAGGTCTAGAATACGGAAGGGAAGGGAAAACTTTAAGGGAAAGTGGTGCATAAATCCGGGAAAGTGGACAACTACCTTCTTCTTCTTATGCGGTTCCCGCAACACTTCAACTTAGAGCTTCGCTCTCTTCTTTTCATTTTTCGACTTTACTTTTGGAGTTATGGATAGAGGTGCACAAAAACCGAAGCCTAGGAGATCGGCGTTTCTCAATTTTTCAAGAGATGCCTCAAACCCTTAGCGCACATACCATAATCCGCTAGGAATATCGCTCAATCCGACTTTGGCAAGACACAAACACCCGGCTATGTGAATGGTGCCGAGTTACTCATCGTCATGATTGACTTCCCCAAACCTACAATTTCTTTCTATTCATTTGATTGCAAATAATTGCTCTCATGGCCCTCCCACATCAAACATGCCTTTTTCTCATTCACTTGTCCAAATTCCCGGATAGGTAAAGGAGGCTAATATTTCAATGAGGAGCTAGATGATCAAAGAAAGAAGAAAGAAAGTATCGAATTGCCTTAATCATTTCAACAAGAAGTATAGGAACTTATAATGTGATTTCAACTTCAATTTCCTAGCATGATTTAGGTAACATTTTCACATTATAAAACTTGCAAAAGAGGTAAAATTCATTCATTCAAGTTCCTTTCAATTCACAATCCTTTTAAGCATGCAATTGTCATCAAACTCAATTCACAAGTAGTGATTATCATGGAAATCATCTCAATTCATTAGAAGCTCAAAATTTTCAAAATTTTTCCAATTTTTATGGGTTTTTCAAGTTATTTTTCATGCAATGCAATAAGGAAACGTGCAACACATAATGAACATGCAACGATAGTCTCAAATGAAAGCGAACATAGTAAGTAGAGTTATTACAAACTTTTTAGTACATCCCACCCCATACTTAGGACGAACATTGTCCCTAATGTTCAGAAGAAAGAAAGAAAAAAAAAGAAAAGAAAAAAGAAACTCACAAAGTGGTGGCGGGAATGTCTAAAACGAACGGTCATGCATCAAATCACTGCGGTGCTGGCGGAGGCGGGAATGGGGAGAAGCTGGAGTCGTAGGGCCGCCCAAACTGCTGGCGGTAGACGTCCCTCATCATGTGGTCGAGGTCGTCGAGGCGTCCGTCTCTAGCGTCGGCCCGGATCTCCAACGCTCCAACTCTCTCTGAAAGTCCGGTAGCCCAATCTGGCATCTGCTCGTACCATCCCGGGGCGTGACTGTACCATGCTGGGGCGTCGGATGGTGCTGGTGCTGGTGGTGGTGCTGCTGGCTGCTCCGTGGACCAAGGAGGGGGAACGCCATACCATGTGGGAGGTGTGGTCATCCACGTGGGCCTCTCACTCACGCTAGCGCGGCGAGATGACGAGCCTGAGGCTCTAGCTGGACGTGGAGAGCGTCTAGGTACATCTGGGGCCGCCTCCGGCTGGTCCGGAAACGTGCCAAACTCCTGCTCCGCTCCTCCTCCACTCTCAAACTGATCTCCCATATCCTCCTCCTCGACAACCGGTGGTGGGACATAAGGGGAGCTACTATCCTGTTCGCATGCATCGCAGCAAACGTCTCCTTCCAATTATGGCGTCCCGCCATAATGGAACACTCCGGCAGCCACTCTATACCCCTGCCCGTCCTAGTCTCCCAAGGCATGCCCGCATAAGGCGGACCTCCATGTGTGGGGAAAATGAGACCCCTAACCATGAATGCATGTAGCCCTAAAGGAACGGCCGATATGCGGGTGCAAGCAGAAAAATCTACACCAAAACTCCTAGCAATGTGGGTAACTATCCCACCATATCCGATGTTTCCCTTCGACTTGTTCTTGAGCTTGCTCATCGTAGCAGCCAAGAGAGTAGCACAATCTGCACGGCGTCCATAAAGCATGCAATAGAGCAAGAATAGCTCATCTGTCTTGATCTTTTGGGGCGTCTCCGTCCTAGGAAAGAGACACTCCGAAAGAAAACGGTGAGCTATCTTCAAGGCTAGATGGTACATCAATCTAGCCTTGGTATCAGCGGGTTGCCAACGGTCCTCGTCGGCGTAAATCATTGCAACTTCCTCCCAAAAATCCTTGGGGTAAACACCACTCGGAAATCGACCATTGAAGGTCTCATGAAACCCAAAAATAGTCCCAAACTCAACGATACTCAAATGGTAGTCTCTTTCCATGAGACGGAAAGAGACGGTCCTATCTACGTGGCTGTGCTCGAAAGACGTCACAACCTCTCGGGTGATCTCCTCATAGGCGTCTTCTCGGATAGCCAAGAAGATAACTAATCCGGCTCTATCCAAGAGCCAAGTAAGATCATCAACTATGTTGAGAGGATGTAGATCCTCCAACAACAAATATCTAGGGCCAATCACTGGCCTCTTCGTGATCTTCTCGAAAGCAGCAAGATGGTTCTCATGTATGGTTGGTATTCTAGGGTGAGGAGGTGAGGATGGAGGTGAAGGTGAAGATGGTAGTGAAGGAGATGAGGGTGGTGGTGCCCTAGAGGATGAGGAGGTGGAGGGATTGCCTTTCCTTTTCTTATTCTGCTCACCCTTCTTCTCTTTTATCCTTCCCGACACTCTCCTTACAAAATCAATTCTGCACAAAAATTACGGTCTGTTCTTCAAGAATTACGGCCGTGGTCTACCCAGAGGCCGTGGTTCGTCTCAGAATTTCACGAATCTCAGCAAATTCACAAGCAATCACCACAACAAGCAGTCCTAGTCTAATTCCTTCCAGTCTCTATCAGTTCTTCCTAAAAATCTATAGCAAAAACAAACCAAATTGCCGAGAATCAAGAAGAAAGAATAAACCTCTTTTTCAGATTGAAAAATCCGAAATGCGCGTTTGTTGATGGATTTCCGCTCGATTCGTCGCTTGGATATTGTTTGTGGTTGAATTTGCTGCAGTTTGGGAAGAAGAATCGTTAGAAACGATTAAGAAACGAGGATTTTGAGGAGGTCGTGGATTTTCGGCAATTAGGTCGTGGAAAGAGGGATTTTTGGGATGAGTTTGTGAAGAACGTGGCTTATATAGTTGCAGGCAAAATTTTTGAAAATCACGGTCTGTCGGGGTGTTCCACGGCCGTGGAAGTGTACGGAACCGTGGTTTTGGTGATTTTTCAAAGGCTTTTGGGAATTACGGCCACTGTAGCTATGACGACCGTGATTTAGACCGTGGAACCTTCTGTAAAGCTTCAAAGTCCAAGTTTCGTCACTCCTCTTCAACATTATCTCCTCTTTTCTTTTTCCATTGATCCTACAACCAAAAACACGAACATACCGGAAGAAATCGATGCAAAAACAAAGCAAAAACGTTTATTCTAAGCTAAACTATGAATCGAAAACAAAAACGAAAATGCAATACCTTGGGTTGCCTCCCAAGAAGCGCTTTGTTTAAGGTCCGTAGCTAGACCAATCTCGCACTTATTCGAGTGCGGTAGGCGCAAACTCCTCAACTTGGAGTTCCGGCGTATACTTCTTTAGTCGTTGGCCGTTCACCTTAAAACTTCCGCTCGCTTCACCCCATACTTCAACTGCACCATGAGGGAAAATACGCTTAATTAGAAAAGGTCCGGTCCAACGGGATTTAAGCTTACCTGGAAAGAGGCGAAGTCTTGAATTGAAGAGGAGAACTTGATCTCCTTCTTTGAAGTCCTTTGGAATGATATGCTTATCATGCCAACGCTTTGCTCTTTCCTTGTAGATCTTGGCGTTTTCATAGGCGTTCAAGCGGAGTTCATCCAGCTTATTGATGTCTAGGAGACGCTTCTCTCCCGCTTCCTTCATGCTGAAATTCAGCCACTTGATAGCCCAAAACGCTTTGTGCTCCAGCTCCACCGGCAAGTGACAAGACTTCCCATACACAAGGTTGTATGGTGTGGTTCCTATGGGAGTCTTGTACGTAGTCTGGTACGCCCATAATGCATCATCTAGCTTCAAGGACCAATCCTTCCTAGTCCTTGAAACCGTCTTTTCTAGAATTCCTTTGATCTCCCTATTTGAGATCTCAACTTGTCCACTAGTTTGTGGATGATAAGGGGTAGCGATCTTGTGAGTAACCCCATACTTAGCTAGAAGAGCTTCAAAGCGACGGACTATGAAGTGAGAACCTCCATCACTAATGATAGTCCTTGGTGTCCCAAATCGCGGGAAGATGGTCTTGTTGAAGAACTTAACCACCACCATGACATCATTTGTGGGAGAGGCGATTGCTTCCACCCATCTAGAAACGTAATCTACCGCCAATAGTATGTATTGGTTTCCACAAGAGGATGGGAATGGTCCCATGAAATCGACTCCCCAAACGTCGAAAATCTCCACCTCTTGGATGTTGTTGAGGGGCATCTCGTTCCTTCTAGAGATATTGCCCGTTCTTTGACAAGCATCGCAATAAGAAACAAAAGATTGCACATCTCTAAACAATGTAGGCCAAAAGAATCCAGATTGCAATACCTTTGTGCTAGTCTTGTTCGAACTAGCGTGTCCTCCACAAGGTAGTGAATGACAATGGCGGATGACACTTTGCATCTCATCTTCCGGCACACATCGCCGAATGATGCCATCCGGACCTCTCTTGAAGAGGAGAGGCTCGTTCCAATAGTATTCCCGGACGTCCTTAAAGAACTTCTTCCTTTGTGCGTAGGATAGTCCGGGCAGTATCTCCTGGCAAACCAAATAGTTAACAAAATCAGCAAACCATGGTTCGTTACCTTTGGAGATCACGTTGATGCACTCCTCTATGATGTGTAAGTGTTCGTCCGGAAAGGAGTCATCAATGGGTAGATGGTCGTCCTCTAAATGTGTTAGGCGACTCAAATGATCCGCAACAGAATTTTCTGAACCTTTCTTGTCGCGGATCTCAAGATCGAATTCTTGTAGGAGAAGAATCCATCTGATTAGCCTTGGCTTCGCGTCTTTCTTCGCAAGGAGGTACCGGATCGCAGCATGATCCGTGTAGACAATCACCTTTGCTCCTACAAGATAAGAGCGAAACTTGTCAATAGCGTAGACAATGGCTAGAAACTCTTTCTCTGTAGTGGCGTAGTTGAGCTGCGCTTCGTCTAGCGTCTTGCTAGCATAGTATATAGCATGGGTTCGCCCTTCCTTTTGTTGTCCAAGAACAGCTCCAATAGCTACGTCACTAGCATCGCACATAATCTCAAAGGGGAGAGTCCAATCCGGAGGTTGGATAATAGGTGCTGAAATTAGAGCTTGCCGAATGGTGTTAAACGCATCCAAACATTCCTGCGAAAACTCAAAAACCGCATCCTTCATCAATAGATTAGTGAGAGGTTTTGATATCTTAGAAAAGTCCTTAATGAAACGTCTATAAAATCCAGCATGTCCTAGGAAACTTCTTATCCCTTTCACCGAAATTGGGGGAGGAAGTTTCTCTATGGTCGCTATCTTAGCCTTGTCTACCTCTATCCCTCTACTAGAGACTAAGTGACCTAATACGATTCCTTCCTTAACCATGAATTGACACTTCTCCCAATTAAGAACTAGGTTAGTGTCTTCACATCTTTGCAAAACAAGAGAAAGGTTAGAAAGACAATCGTTAAAAGAGGAACCGTATACGGAGAAGTCGTCCATGAAGACTTCCATGATTTCCTCTACGTATTCGGAGAAGATGGCCATCATGCACCGTTGAAAGGTGGCTGGGGCGTTGCAAAGCCCGAACGGCATTCTCCTATAGGCGAACGTACCCCAAGGGCACGTGAATGTGGTCTTCTCTTGATCATCCGGATGTATCGGAATCTGAAAGAAACCACTATAACCGTCAAGGTAGCAAAAATGTGAATGTTGTGCTAACCTTTCAAGCATTTGATCGATGAATGGCAATGGAAAGTGATCCTTCCGCGTTGTGTTGTTGAGCTTGCGGTAGTCTATGCACATTCGCCATCCAGTCACGGTTCGGGTAGGAATGAGTTTGTTGTTCTTGTTGGTGATGACCGTCATTCCTCCCTTCTTCGGAACTACTTGAACTGGACTCACCCACTTGCTATCGGAGATAGGATATATGATACCTGCATCAAGAAGTTTAAGAATTTCCTTCTTGACAACCTCCTTCATGGTCGGATTCAACCGCCTTTGAGGTTGTCTTGAAGTTCTAAAGTCCTCCTCCATTAGTATCTTATGCATACATATGGAGGGTTTAATTCCTACTAAGTCCTCAATAGTATAGCCTATGGCTTTTCTATGTTTCCTAAGGACAATCATGAGCTGCTCATGTTCATCTATGCTCAGTTCGGAACTAACGATAACCGGAAAGGTAGAATTAGATCCTAGAAAAGCGTACCTTAGATGAGTAGGAAGCGGTTTGAGTTCCATCACTTTCGGAGCTTCCAATGATCCTTGAGGAGCATCCGACGTTTCCTTAGAAGTTTCTAAGGGTGTTGAGTGAGTTGGAGAAGAATCAGAAGAAGTTGAAGAAGTATGCCGATCACCTTCTTCCACGGTCAGAATTACGGGCTCTCCATATGTTCCACGGCCGTGTAATCCCCTGGAATGGAGGTCGATTTTGGTTGTGAAATCCACGGTCGTGGAATACAGGGTATGACCGTGGATTCTAACATTCTCAGCCTCATCGTGGAGTTTCTCAAACTCCACTTCATGCATCTCTTCTTGTGCTTCTAAGGCTTCAATTTCCTCTTTGCACTCTCCTTCTTCCCCTACATCTGTTAGACTCATGGTAATGACTTTTTGTAAAGGATCGTTAAAGAGAATCGCACTTACCTCTTCCATAGATAAACCTTCTTCATCTTGGACATCGTAAATATCCTCGTCGAAGATCGGCTCCTTCACTAGAGTGGAAAGAACGAATTCTACTTTCTCTTCTCCAATATCAAAAGCGAGTCTACCATTCTTGCAATCGACCATGCAGCCGGAAGTTGCAAGAAACGGTCTTCCGAGTATGATCGGGACCGGACTATCTGCAGGAATGTCAAGCACGACAAAATCAATGGGAACAAAGAATTTACCTAGCTTGACCGGGACGTCTTCTACAATACCGACGGGGCGAGTGATGGATCGATCCGCCATGTACAACGTCATCTTCACCGGTTTAGGGTCGCCTAAACCGATCTTCTTGCACAATGCAAGTGGTATGATGCTCACACTTGCTCCTAAGTCACATAAAGCGTCATATGTGACATCTCCCACTCCAATGGGAATGCAAAATGACCCCGGATCCTTCAACTTTGGGGGCATTTTCTCTTTCATGGTCTTGATGAGATCCGAAGAATCCGAACTCATCTTGACCTCACCAAAATCTTCTAGCTTCCTCTTGTTGGAGAGGAGCTCCTTCAAGAACTTGCCATAAGCCGGCATACCTACAATAGCATCAATGAAGGGTATATTAATATGCAGCTTACTCATGAGTTCTATGAACTTACCGAATTGTTTTTCTAGGCGCGCTCGCGCTCTAGATTGAGGAAATGGTAGGGGAGGTTTGTAAGCTGGAGGAGGAACATAGACATCTTCCTTCTCCTTCCCCTTTTCTTTTTCCTTCTCTACGGGGACTTCAACGAACGTAGGCTGCGGATCGGTAGTAGTCACTCCGCTCCTAGTTGTAATCGCCATCACCCTTCCCTTAGGGTTGTCCTCCGTCTTTCCTGGAAGTTTCCCTTGATTTCTAGGAACTTCCTCCGCGTGGTTGAACATTTGGTTTTCCAAAACTTTTTGAGCTTTGTCAACCTTAGAGACTTGATCATCAACTTTGATGAGGCGGTTCTCTAACCCTTGAAGCTTTCCCAAGATCGTTTCCAACATGGGATCGGGCTTCTCCTTCCCCGAAGTGTTTCCTCCATTAGATGATTGCCCCTGGCTTTTCAAAGGAGTAGAGGAAGAGGAAGGTGGAGTTAGTGAATTAGAATTGGAAGGATAAGAGTTACCGGAATTTTGTTGATTTGAGCGCCAATTGTTGTTGTTTGAACCCCTATTGTTGTTCCAATCATTGTTCCGGTTGTTGTTGTTTCCATTCCAGTTATTATTCCGGTTGTTGTTCCGGTTATTGTTGTTGCCGCCATTGTTGTTGCCCAAATAACCAACATCCTTCCCTTGTTGCTTTGGGAAGTTGGTCTTGATAGACTCCTTCAACTCTTTGATCTCATTGTTGAGGGAGAAAATTTGATTTTGAGCTTCATGTGTGAGCTTTGCTCCTTGCTCCACACGATTTCCCTCCACTTTCCGGTGGGAATACTTCTCTATTACTCTTGCTTGCTTCTCAATGAAGTCCCAAGCGTCATCTTCTCTCATGTCCATGAACGTTCCATATGAGAGGGATTGGAGGTTGAATTGTGTTCCCGCATCCAGCCCCTTGTAATAGATTTCCAGCAAGGCAAGCTTGGATATGCCATGATGAGGGCAATCCAAGAGCAAATCCTGAAACCTTTCCCAAGATTGAAACAAACTTTCGTTAGGTCTCATGGAAAAAGCATTAATCTTACCTCTAAGTTCCGCCGTTTTGGAGTGCGGAAAGAATTTGGTGAGGAATTCCGCGGAAAGGTCTTCCTACGTATCTAGTTTCCCATTAGGAAGAGCTTGGTACCAAGACAACGCTTTCTCCTTCAAAGAGAAAAAGAAGGGTTTGAGCTTGTAGCTGTTGGTAGTAGCGCTCTTCGGTCTCATCGTCTCCATCATACACTCAAAGTTTTGCAAGTGTTGGTGTGGAGATTCAGCGCTTGTACCGCCAAATTGGTTTTGGCGAACAAGAGTAATAACTTGAGGGTTAAAGCTAAACCCTTGCACATCTTCAGCATCAAAATTCACGCCAAAGCGGCGTGGTTGTTGTGTTGGATCCATCCGCTGGCCAAGAGTTCTTGGCTCATTATCCACACGTTCGACCCTCACATTCCTAGATGGAATGCGGCGATTAGCAGCTCCTTGTGGATGGAAAGGATTCATATTGATCGTGGGATCAATCTCCTCTAACGGTGGCATGGAAGAGTCACTATCATCAGCGGACGAGTGACTTCTTCTTCTAGTTCTTGATCCCCTCCTTGAGGATTTCTTGCTTCCTTTATTCTTAAGGTCGCTTAACTCCATCCTCATTTGGAACATCGCATCCTGTAGTTTGCTAACTTCAAATTGATGACGATCCATTTCATCCCGGCGGAGGTTCTCATTCCATTGGAGTTGAGCTTCCTTTTCCGCTAACTCTGTTTGAAGATCACGTTCGTGTTCTTCAGCCATCTTCTTTTCCTAGCGCTTTTGCCTTAAAGTTTTCTCTAGCTCTTGATCAAGAGGTAAGAGATCTTCGGTGTTCCTAGACCTGCGCATGCACTCAAAGTAATATCAAATAACGAGAGCAAGCTCCCAAGCTTGACAACCGGCAACCGGATTCGGCCGAAACCAAATCCCCGGCAACGGCGCCAAAAACTTGTTCGCCCCTAAAGGTGTGTGCAAATTAGCTTTAAATTTATAAAACTAGAATCAAGCAGTGAACCCGCAGTGTACGGATCGACGTAGCTAAGCAAGAATTCCAGAGTATCGAACACAGGGATTTGGGTGGGAACAAATTCGATTGCAGATTATCAAGCGAGTAAATATGAGAGTTTTGCAAATATTGGGAAAACAACAATCCTAAAGATCCAAGTATCCAGCTGTGGCAATCGATTCAAGATATACTTAATGATATAAAGACAGAGTTTGAGATATGCAAAGGTATACTAATGTAAGGTAATCGTACGGTGAAGTTCCAAAAACCTTATGTAACTCACCTACAAGGCACTCTCTATACAGGTTGTTGAGGCTCAATATAGAAAGATTCTAAAGATGAGAATTAGTGTCAAATACCCAAACTTGTAACCCAAGGATCAAGACTATCTTAACCGATTGAGGTTGTGACACTCACAATCGAGGTAGAGGTTGTTGAGGCTTCACTACCACCTAGAAAAGACAAGTCTAAACTAAGTTAAAGCAAATCTTTAACTTTGGATTAAAGTAAAAGCAAGTTCGTAAACGTAAGGGAAATCACGGTTAGTTCTTAAGGTTCCACGGCCGTGGACTCAAGAACAGGCCGTAATTTAGGGTTCGTCGGCGATTCTCTCTAACTCTCAGGGTCTAATCTGTTTGCGATCGATCTATCATCATCTAAGCCACAACTATCAACCCTTCACCTTAGAATTGTTAAGGTTTTTTAGCCAATAACAGTCATGTTGATATCAATTCAAGAATTAAAAGATAAAAAGATGAAAACTTTCAAGAACTTTCAATAATCTTCAAACCAATCTCAAAGTCACAATGAGAACAAGTATTGTCAAAGGATTCAGAATAAAACAAACAATCGCAACCTTAGGAAAGAAGGGAAAGCGGGATGTCAATCCGTTTTCCAAATCAAACCTAAACAAGAAGAGAGATCTTCTTGCAAAATCTTCCAAAAGCTTCGATCTTCCGCCAATCCGAAGATCTCAACAGCAATCTCCACCAAAAGTGCGAGATTAGGGCAATTCCCAGATGCGAACTTCAATCTCCAATGAGATGATCAATGCTTCCAAGCGAAGGCCAAACGGCGTTGAAATTCTCTAAGCGGAGATGAACGATCCTAAGCGTCGATGACGGAATCTTGCTTCGTCCGTCTTTTTATAGGGCAAGATAAAATATCAGCCCGGCCCAATCTTCAAAAGATCGTGGCTTCAAAGTGTGGCGAAAAGATTCGCCAAGATCACGGTCGTGGAAGTTTCCACGACCGTAATTTAGGGCATGGATTAGGTCACGGTTTGTACCATATATTCCACGGCCGTAATAGTTACTGGAATGCATCATGCTTCCCTTGCAAGGTTCCACGGCCGTGGAACTAAACGTGGTTTGTAGTACGGCCGTATTTCAGAGCGTGGTTTAGGGCAAGAACGTGATTCTTCCCTAGCCTCGTGCATTCCTCAAGCTAAAACTCCAATTTGCTTCCTAAGAATGTCCTCAATCTATGGACACACTCAATCAACTCCTCTTTTTCTCGATTCCGTTCGGAAATAGCTCCAAATCACCTATAATCAACATAGAACTAGTGTAGACATCCATATCGACAATATAGGTAATACTAGCTCACATATGCAGCAAAGTTCAATCAAAGACTATCAATATGAATCATATACGTTTAGAAAACGTGCCTAAAATATCACAATATTTCATGCTAACACCGGTATGCCCACAATGCATCATATAGCTTCAAGGACCAATCCTTACTTGTCCTTGAAACCGTCTTCTCTAGGATTCCTTTAATCTCCCGGTTTGAAATCTCCACTTGTCCACTTGTTTGTGGATGGTAAGGGGTGACGATCTTGTGAGTCACCCCATACTTAGCTAGTAGAGCTTCGAATTGTCGGGCAATGAAGTGAGAGCCTCCATCACTAATGATAGTCCGCGGTGTCCCAAATCGTAGGAAAATGTTCTTGTTAAAGAACTTAACCACAACCATGGCATCATTAGTAGGAGAGGCAATTGCTTCAACCCATCTCGAAACATAATCTACAGCTAGAAGTATGTATTGGTTTCTACAAGATGATGGGAAGGGTCCCATGAAGTCTACTCCCCAAACGTCAAAGATCTCCACCTCTTAAATGTTGTTAAGAGGCATCTCGTTTCTCCTAGATATGTTTCCTGTTCTTTGACAAGCATTGCAGCAGGAAACAAAGGTTTGCACATCTTTAAATAAAGTAGGCCAAAAGAATCCAGATTGCAATACCTTAGCGCTAGTCTTGTTCGAGCTAGCGTGTCCTCCACAAGGTAGTGAATGACAATAATGGATGACACTTTGCATCTCGTCTTCCAGCACACATCGTCAAATGATGCCGTCAGGACCTCTCTTAAAGAGAAAAGGTTCATTCCAAAAGTATTCCCGAACATCCTTAAAGAACTTCTTTCTTTGTGCATAGGATAATCCGGGTGGTAATTCCTGGCAAACCAAATAGTTAACAAAATCAGCAAACCATGGCTCATTACCTTTACTAATCTTGTCGATGCACTCCTCTATGATATGTAAATGCTCGTCCGGAAAGGAGTCATATATGGGTAGATTGTCGTCCTCTAGATGTGGTAGACGACTCAAATGATCCGCAACAGAATTTTCCGAACCCTTCTTGTCACGGATCTCTAGATCGAATTCTTGTAGGAGAAGAATCCATCGAATTAGCCTTGGTTTCGCATCCTTCTTTTCAAGTAGATACCGGATCGCTGCATGATCCATGTATACAATCACCTTTGCACCTACAAGATAAGAACGAAACTTTTCAAATGCATATACAATTGCTAAAAATTCTTTTTCGGTAGTGGCGTAGTTGAGTTGCGCTTCATCTAGCGTCTTGCTAGCGTAGTAGATAGCGTGGGTTCGTCCTTCCTTCTTTTGCCCAAGCACAGCTCCTATTGCTATGTCACTTGCATCACACATAACCTCGAATAGAAGATTCCAATCTGGAGGTTGAATAATCGGGGCTGAGATTAGAGCTTCCTGAATCTTATTAAACGCATCTAAACATTCCTGCAAAAAATCAAAAACTGCATCCTTCATCAATAGATTAGTAAGAGGCTTTGATATCTTAGAGAAATCCTTTATAAAGCGTCTATAAAATCCATCATGTCCTAGAAAACTTCTTATCCCTTTCACCGAAGTTGGAGGATGAAGCTTTTCTATAGTCTCTATCTTAGCCTTATCTACTTCAATCCCTCTACTAGAGATCAAGTGTCCTAATACAATGCCTTCTTTCACCATAAATTGACACTTCTCCCAATTAAGAACTAGGTTAGTGTCTTCACACCTTTGTAGCACAAGAGCAAGGTTAGAAAGACAATTATCGAAAGAGGAACCATAAACGGAAAAGTCATCCATGAAAACCTCCATGATTTCCTCTATGTACTCCGAGAAGATAGCCATCATGCATCTTTGAAGGTGGTTGGGGCGTTACAAAGCCCAAACGGCATTCTCCTATAAGCAAACGTACCCCACGGGCACGTGAATGTGGTCTTCTCTTGATCGTCCGGATGTATCGGGATTTGAAAGAAACCACTATAACCGTCAAGATAACAGAAATGTGAGTGTTGTGCTAACCTCTCAAGCATTTGGTCGATGAATGGTAGTGGGAAGTGATCCTTCGTCGTTGCGTTGTTTAGCTTGTGGTAGTCTATGCACATCCTCCATCCCGTCATGGTTCGTGTAGGAGTGAGTTCATTGTTCTTGTTGGTGATGACCGTCATTCCTCCTTTCTTTGGAACCACCTGCACGGGACTCACCCACTTGCTATCAGAGATAGGGTAGATGATACCTGCATCAAGTAGTTTAAGAATTTCCTTCTTGACAACCTCCTTCATGGTCGGATTTAACCGCCTTTGAGGTTGTCGCGAAGTTCTAAAATCTTCTTCCATTAGGATCTTATGCATGCATAGTGAAGGCTTGATTCCTACTAGATCCTCTATAGTATACCCTAAGGCTTTCCTATGTTTCTTAAGAACAACCATAAGCTTACTATGTTCATCTAAACTTAGATCGGAACTAACAATTACCGGAAAGGTAGAATTAGGTCCCAAAAATGCATACCTTAGATGTGCGGAAAGTGGCTTCAATTCCATCACTATAGGACTCTCTAATGGCTCTTGAGGAGTGTCCAATGCTTCCTTAGAAGTCTCTAAGGGTGTAGAAGTTGTTGGAGAAGAATCAAAAGAAGTGGTAGAAAGAACACAATTGTCTTGAGATTCACCCAAAATTACGGCTCCCCTGTTTTCTCCACGGCCGTGGTTTTGGGCGTGGAAGTCAATTACGGTGCCTCTTCTTGTTCTACGGCCGTGGTTTTGACCGTGTAACTTACTGAAGTCCTCTGAATAGCTGATTACGGTCATGTTGGTGGAAACCACGGCCGTGGAATAGCACGACTGGCCGTGATTCCTCACGTTCTCTGACCCATCGTAGGGTTTCTCAAATTCTTCTTCATACACTTCCTTTTGCTTCTCTAAAGCTTCTATTTCCTCATTGCATTCCTCTTCTTCCCCTATGTCCATAATGCTCATAGTGATCACCTTTTGCAAGGGATCTTTGAAGAGAATCGAACTTACTTCCTCTCTAGATAGCTCTTTGTCATGGATGTTAAATATATCATCTTCAAAAGCTAGTTCTTTCACCAAAGTGGAAAGAACGAACTCTACCTTTTCCTCTCCTATGTCGAAGGCGAGTCTAGCATTCTTGCAATCAACCATACAACCGGATGTTGCAAGAAACGGTCTTCCGAGTATGATCGGGACTGGACTATCTGCAGGAATGTCAAGCATAACAAAATCTATAGGAACATAGAACTTACCAAGCTTGACCGGGACGTCTTCAACTATGCCGACGGGACGAGTTATGGATCGATCCACCATGTATAACGTCATTTTCACCGGTTTAGGTTCGCCTAAACCGATCTTCCTGCATAAGGCAAGCGGAATGATGCTCACACTTGCTCCTAAATCACATAATGCATCATATGTGACATCTCTCACTCCTATGAGAATGCAAAATGACCCTGCATCCTTAAGCTTTGGGGGCATCTTTTCCTTCATTGTCTTAATGAGATCCGATGAATCCGAACTCATCTTGACCACTCCAAAATCCTCTAATTTCTTCTTGTTAGAGAGGATCTCTTTTAAGAACTTTCCATAAGCTGGCATACCTACAATTGCAATAATAAAAGGTATATTAATATGCAGTTTGCTCATGACTTCAATAAACTTATCGAATTGCTTGTCTAGACGTGCTCTTGCTCTAGACTGCGGGAATGGTAGGGGAGGTTTGTAAGCTGGAGGAGGAATGTAGATGTCTTCCTTCTCCTTCTCTTTCTCTTTCTCTTTCTCAACGGGAACTTCCACAAACTTAGGCTGCGGGTCGGTGGTTGTTGCTCCGCTCCTAGTTGTGATAGCCATCACCCTTCCTTTTGGGTTATCCTCCGTCTTTCCTGGAAGTTTTCCTTGATTCCTAGGAACTTCCTCAGCATTGCTAAATATTTCGTTTTCTAAAACCTTTTGGGCTTTATCAACCTTAGTAATGTGATTATCAACTTTAGTGATGTGACTCTCCTATCCTTGAAGCTTTCCCAAAATTGTTTCCAACATGGGATCGGGCTTTTCTTTCCCCGAAGTGCTTCCACTATTAGATGCTTGTTCCTGACTTTTCAAAGGAATGGAAGAAGAAGAAGGTGGAGTTAGTGAATTTCCTGAATTGGGATAAGAATTACCGGAATTTTGTTGTTGGTTGGAACGCCAATTGTTGTTGTTTGAACCCCTATTGTTGTTCCAATGGTTATTCCGGTTGTTGTTGTGGTTCCGGTTGTTATTCCGGTTATTGTTGTTGTTCCAATTGTTGCGATTTGTGTTCTCATTCCCATTGTGGTTATTGTTGTTCCCTAAATAACCAACATCTTGCTCCTTTTGATTTGGAAATCTAGCCTTGATGACTTCCTTCAATTCTTTAATCTCGGAGTTGAGAGAAAAGATTTGAGTTTGAGCGGCTTGTGTTAGCTTTGCTCCTTGCTCCACTCGATTTTCTTCTACTTTCCGGTGAGAATACTTCTCAATGACTCGGGCTTGCTTCTCAATGAAGTCCCGAGCGTCATCTTCCCTCATGTCCATGAATGTACCACATGAAAGGGATTGGAGCTTGAATTGTGTTTCCATATCCAGCCCCTTATAGTATATCTCCAATAGCTCCAATTTGGAAATGCCATGATGTGGGCAATCCAATAGTAAATCCTGAAATCTTTCCCATGATTGAAACAAACTTTCGTTAGATCTCATAGAAAATGCATTAATCTTACCTCTCAACTCTGCCGTCTTAGATGGCGGGAAGAATTTGGTGAGGAAATCCGAAGAAAGATCCTCTCATGTGTTGAGTCTTCCATTTGGAAGAGCTTGATACCAAGATAAAGCTTTCCCTTTCAAAGAGAAGAAGAATGGCTTGATCTTGTAGTTGTTGGTGGTTGCATTCTTTGGCTTCATTGTCTCCATCAAGATCTCAAAATTTTGTAAATGTTGATGTGGAGATTCGCTACTCGTTCCTCCAAACTGACTTTGGCGAACGATGGTAATGACTTGTGGGTTGAAGCTAAACCCCTGCATATCATCAGCATCAAAGTTCACACCTAGACGGCGTGGTTGCTGAATTGGATCCATCCTTTGGCCAAGAGTTCTTGGCTCTTCATCTACACGAGCAGCTTTCTCACCCCCAGCCGGGACACGATAGTTGGCAGCCGGTCTTGGATTAAATTGATTCATATTGATTGTCGGATTAATGTCTTCTAGCGATGGCATGGAAGAGTCACTATCCTCATCGGATGAGTTGGTTCTAACCGATCTTGTCGGTTTCCTCCTCTTCTTCTTCTTCTTGGAATCGCTCAATTCCAGCCTCATTTGAAACATCATATCCCTTAGCTCGTCAATTTGCAATTGATGACGGTCGATTTTTCCTTGCGAGTCTTCTCGCTGCATCTAAGTTGAGCTTCGGATTCCGCCAACTCTGCTTGAAGATCCCGCTCCTTGTCTTCAGCCATCTTTCTTTCTTTGAGCTTCTTCCTCAAATTCTTCTCAAGTTCTTGATCAAGAGGTAAGAGGTCCTTGTTGTTCCTAGACCTGCGCATATACCTAAGGTAACCTGCAAATATCACTCAAAGGAGATATCAAATTACAAGAGCAAGCTCCCAAGCTTGACAACCGGTAACCGAATTCGGCCTAAAACAAATCCCCGGCAACGGCGCCAAAAACTTGTTCGCCACTTAGTGTGCGTGCAAATGAGATTTAAATTTATAAAACTAGAATCAAGCAAGCGAACCCACAGTGTACGGATCGGCGTAGATTAGCAAGTATTCTAGAGTATCGAACACAGGGATTTGGGGGGAACAAATTCAGTTTGTAAATTGTCAAGCAAGTAAAGGTAATAAGCTTTGCAAATATTGGGGAAAATAGCAACCCTAAAGATCCAGGTATCTATTTGTGGCAATCGATTCAAGATATACTAAAGGACTAAGGACAAAGTTAAGAGTTGCAAAGCTATACTAAGGTAAAGCAATGTACGGTGAAGTTCCAAAACTTTATATGACTTATCTAAAGACACTCTCTATAATGGTTGTTGAGGCTTCAGTATAGAAAGGATCTATGAATAAGAATTAATCTCAAATACCCAAACTTGTAACCCAATGATCAAGACTAACTAAACCGATTAAGGTTGTGACACTCGAAATCGAAGTAGAGGTTGTTGAGGCTTCACTACTACCTAGAAAAGGGCAAGCCAAGACTATATTAAAGTTAATCTTTAACCTTGGATCAAAGTAAAAGCAAAATTCCTAAACTGATATAAATTACGGGCAGATCTTGAGTTTCACGGCCGTGGAATCTCAAGAACAAACCGTGATTTTGGTTTGTCGGTGAAATCTCTCTAACTCTCATGGTCCAATCTAATTACAATCGATCGATCATCATCTAAGCCACAACTATTAACCCTTCACCTTAGAATTGCTAAAGCGTTTTAGCCAATAACTGTCATTATAAGATCAAAATCAAGTTTAAGAAGAATGAAAGATGAAAACCTTCGGAAACCTTCAATAAAACTCAAATCAATCTCAAATCCACACACAAAGATAATAATGTATATCAGATTTGGAATAAACACAAACCAATAACGATCCTTGATTAGAACGAAGAACGGGATGTCAATCCGTCTTCTAATCAAACCTAAGGACAAAAGGCGTAACTTCCGCTGCAAGAAACTTTAAATCTTCAAACCCTCGTGAATCACCGTTTGCCAATGCAAAATCTCTGGACGTCTAATGCAGCCCTAAGCACATATGTAAAATTTTGTCCTCCCCAGCCTTTTTATAAGGAAGGATAAAATAACCGTCCGGCCCATGTGCGTAAATGATGTGGCAATAATTAATTCGACAAAAGATCACTTAAATCACGGTTCCATGGAGTTCCACGGCCGTGATTTAGAGCGTGGAACTGGATTACGGTTACATATGATTTCTACGACCGTACTTTATACCGTGTAACTCTCTGGAATACTCCACGTTCATGTTGCCAAGATGCACGGCCGTGGTTTTGGGCGGGGACTTCTCTACGACCGTATTTTAGAGCGTGGAAGTGTAAATTGCTTGTGGTTTCCTTTGTATCGTGCCATTCCTCATCCTAGCATTTCCTTTGACTTCTTTGATGTGTCCTTAATCCTTGGATGTCCTCAAATCTTCTCCTATCTCTCTCAATTGGTTTGGTTTTAGCTCTTATTCACCTATAATCAACACAAAGCTAATGTAGACCTCCATATCGACAATATAGATAAACTAGCTAACAAATGTTGCAATGCCTCATCAATGAACACTATAATGGATGAAAAACAACTAGAAAAAGTGCCTAGAATATCGCAATATTTCATGCTAACGTGACGCAGGATTTTGGGGGACTTGATGTTATTCCAGGAGGAGACAAAAGAACAACTTTTTTGGTAACTAATGGAGGATCCGAGAGCGAAGCCGACGAGCGAGACGTTCCACTTGGCTGAGACTACAAAGATGTCTTCATTCGTGAAGCAGATGGTGCCGTTCTCGAGCCCCGGGTGAAAATAAAGAGGGACATGATTTTGTGGTGTGTTTCGAGACAATCTCCAAAAAGGAAGGAAGGCACTTTTGCATGGGGGCAGCGTCTCACGGGTTACTCACATCGAGAATGCATGGGGTGCAGAGGAAGCTGGGCTCTTGGGCTCCTCAAATTGATGAAGGCATACGGGGGGTCAGGATGGGGGAGGGTAACTTCCGGTTGGCTGGGGGTTGGCGAGGTGTCATCATTGACGATCGGTGAGATATTTGAAGGGAGATTTGGAGGGGTGCTATCACTGGCCTCGCAGATCGCCATAGGAGGGACGCGAGGACGTGGGTGAGGGGGGAGGCAGACTGGGGAAGGGGAGGGAAGAGAGCTTCAGAAAGGATAGGCGGTGGGTGGGGAGTAGGTTCCTTGGAGAGTCTTTGGTTGTTAGAGATGATACGGTCTTCTAGGATGGATTCGAACGGACTGGGTGGTGAAGGTCAAGAGCAGGGTTGGGCCGGACGTGAAGAGGCGTTATTGGGGGGGGGGAGCTGGGACATCTTAACGGAGAGTTTGCGGTTGCGCTTAGGGCCTCCCATGGGGGGGTGAGGGTGGAGGGGTGACGCGTTGGGGGCGCGTTCTCTAGGCCAAAAAAGGGTTTTAACACCCAAACATATTCACTACTCTAGGTTAGATATTCACTTGCATATAACTTGGTTGGTTCTATATAGAAGCATTCAACATTTGTTCTCATCTTGATCATATATATATAGAGAGAGAGTATAGATGATATGAGAACATGCCTTATTGTTTAATATATTATTCGTAGTTATTATTATTTTTATTACGAATGTGTCATATCGTTTAATGTATTATTCGTAGTTATTGTTGGTTGAATGGATTATTCGTAGTTATTATTAATTACGATATATACCCTAAATCTCGACCCTTAATAGTCACCATACGACGGTCTAAGATTGTTCTCATGATATACAATAAGGCTTGTTCTCATGGGAACCGCACCCTATATAATATATATATATATATATATATATATATATATATATATATAGTTTGGCTCCCATGTAAACAACCCTTATAGTGTTCAATGAGAACAAATTGTATCCGTTAGATCGTTAAATAGATGGCTGAGATTACGCGATATTAAAGGATAAAAAAAATCATGTTATTAATGGAAGAAGATTCGTCGGACCTTAATCTATATATTCGGCGGTATAGTCACATATATTCGGCGGTATGCATACATATATGCGGTGTTTACACGTTCACACGATAAGAGTTGTTTACATATGAGTCAGGATCTATATATATATATATATATATATATAGATTCTGATATATATTAAGCCTACCAACCTTAATAAAACTTAACAAGTTGCTAATCCGTAAACCTACAAGATCAAACAACAAGTTAGCATTCAACCAAAGATAAAGAGATACATAAAAGATAAACAACCCGTTAATCTTATTATGTAGTATATTCATTTTACACTTAGATATTTACAACCCATTAATACCTAAAGTGTTTGCTACTGGATTAATGGCCCGAACCCGGAACCAATTAATCTTAGCCTTTTGCATGCAATTTAGACAACTTAGATGATCAAACTAAGTGGAAAATAATCATGCAAACAAAGTAAGATACAAGGAATATAACACAAATGTAATTCTGAATAAAACTTCTATTAAAAGAGACTTACAACCAACTTATATAAGGTTCAATCAACCCAATGTAGCAAGGACACTTAACACTTCATACAAATAACAAATGACATAGAGAGGTTTTTGTGGGAAAATAAGGTGATTCTAACATCAACCTAGAACCTCTATTTATACTAAAAAAACATACTAAATGGGAGTAAATAGGCTATCTAACCAACCACTTTAATGACCATAAAGCCGGGGTTTAAACAACCAAAGTAATGTCGTCTGTTGCACAACCGCGAGTGCGGATCTAGAAGCCGCGGGGGCGGTTTAGTAAGAGCCTTAGTCTTTTCGAGATCCCGTGCCTCCGCATCAGCCGAGACACAGTTGTTGAGCAATGCTGAGCCAGGACCTAGACGCCCTGCGTGTCTAGTGGGCCCGGTCCTACGGCCCTATAGATCCGCCCCTGCGGTTTTGTGCAGCTGCAGCCGACTTTATTGACTCTTGACCAGTGCTTTACCCTTTCTTCTCCTATAAGATTCACCTTTTACCTCCTGATGAGGGTTCCATCTTCTTCCAGCTCCATTTTCTCTCCTCACGTTCTTCTTCTCTTCTTCTTCTTCCTTTGATCTTTTCCTTGAGTTTCTTGATCTTGTGTGAGAGTTTGTGTGGCTTTGGTTGATGATGATGTTGGACGTTATTGCTGATGTGTTGTGGTAGATGTTGAGGTGGTGAGGGTTTTGTTTGAGCAGCTGTGGTGAGTTCTTTCTTCCTCTTCTTCTATTCCTTCTTTCTTTCTTTCTTTCTTTCTTTATTTCATTCATTCATTCATTCCTCTTCTTTCCTTCTTCTTAAGTTTAGGATTCTACAAGATTGATCTTGTGTTGATCTTCTTGGGCTTGTATTGATGTATTAGTATATATCTATGTGTATGTATGTATCTGGTTGTTTGATGGTGAAGAGTTGAAGAGAATCGAGTGAAGGATCGAAGAGAAGTCAAGGGTTACATTTTGTACAGGAGCCGCCCCTGAGCCACCAGTGTCGCCGCCCCTGCGTGGGAGAGCCACCACCCCTGCTCCTCCCAGTGCTTCGCCCTTGCGTCCTTCTTGTCATGCAGATACGTCTTCTTGTCACGCAGATACGTCTTGTCGCCACCCCTGAGTGGTATGGATCCTTTCCTTTCCTAGTATGAGTGGTTTAGTAGCATGCTAGGGATGAGTATGACGATAGAATGGGGATGATCATGATATCGATATATGTCGGTTATGGTTTTGAGGATTAGTAGGTTGTGAGGCTTATTGGTTGATTATGATCCTTATAGATCCCTTGGGTTTAGGTGTGACCCCTTGGATTGATAGGAGATTTGATATCTTTTTATGCCTTGTTATTAGGCAGTGTTGTTATCCGCATTGAGGTTGATCGTGGTTGAGAGTATAAGAGGTTGAGGTATGTCTGTAGGACTTACTTAGCTACCATCCCTATATTGGGTGTAAGCATAAGTGGTATGTGTCATATGCTTGATAGCGTGCGATAGTTGATTATTACCAACCTATGTTTTATTGGACAACCCCCTTGTAGTGGTAGTGATAACCTTTCCCTTTCATCCTGTAAGGAGTCTGGGAGGTTCTTTGTGGTCAGACCAGACCTGGTATACGGGATGAACACTTCACCACGGATGATACGTTCCTCGTGTCACATAGTTTCATATATATATATATATATATATATATATATATATATATATATATATATATATATATATATATATATATATATATATATATATATATATATATATATATATATATGTATGTATATATAGATATATATACGATTTTAGTGGATGACCATATATATAAAGATAATTAAAATGGGTAAATGTGTGATAGCATGATTATATGTTTATCGGCTAATCGGTAAATATATAGAAATGAAACTTAACCTCAACGTGAGGTAAGTCCGAGTCATAAACGAATAGCCATTACATGCCATACCTCCAAACACCCCACTCACTCACCAACAAGATGAGGAAAACAACTCAGTCTATACAAACCTATCGGTATACAAAAATGCTCATGGGTAAAAGACATACATCACCATGAACCCTACCAGGTTTCTTCCTTTGCACTGGCGTTGGTTTGAAAATCAGCCAACCTCCCGCACATATCTTCCCTGCAACATCCACCATCTGCAGCCTCTTCTTATATTCAGCTTTGAACTTATAAAATAGGATTCAATATACATGTATTTGTACCAGTCTCACAATCCTAGCTGATTCCACAAATTCTCCTTTAAATACATTATTGAGGTTCCTGGACATC
The DNA here is from genome assembly GCA_033239125.1 of Fagopyrum homotropicum. Classification (NCBI taxonomy): domain Eukaryota; kingdom Viridiplantae; phylum Streptophyta; class Magnoliopsida; order Caryophyllales; family Polygonaceae; genus Fagopyrum; species Fagopyrum homotropicum. The sequence continues at coordinate 63,126,828 of BSWB01000003.1, read as the reverse complement.
CATAAGAAGTACATAGTACTTACCACTGCCAGCCTCTTCATGCTACTTCTCCAATTCTTGCCCTTCGCGTATTTCTTTAACCATGCTACCACTTGCACCATTGTTCGAAATCTAACCTTCATACCTACCCACCTTTGAATAGCATCCCATACTCGCTTTGCATATTCACACCAAAAGAACACATGGTCATGATTTTCCTCTTCATCATGACACCACTTACATGAAGGGTCCAGATTCATAAACTTGAAATTATCATAGGTACTCAACCTATTCTTAATCACCATCCAAGCAATAAACGAGTGCTTAGGAGCCTGTAACAGGTTCCAGATGATCTTACACCAGTTCACCTTATCTTCTTTAACTCAAACATGCTCATAAACCTCAACAATAGCCAATTAACCTGAATGTTCCCACTTGCCTATCTCCTCAAGTGCTACTACATTATTCTGGAACATTTGCATCACAGCATCTCTTGCATTCAGGACCTGCTTAATCAACCCTAAATCCCGCATCTTTGGCTGCCAAAGGAACACATTTTGTTCTTCCAACACCTCATTCTTATATGTTTATGATTCCATGACTTGTGCTTGTGCTTATGCATTATCTTATATGAATGGTTAGCTAACGGACATATACCGTGTTGTAGATGATGTGTAGGATAGGAGGACTGCAGGGTGATCCGGCAGGGTGACTAGCCGAGGGGTTCCGTACATAGGTGTTGCATGGGTTTTTGGGATGTTTGTATATGTTGTATATAATGTTGTTGTTTTACACTCGGATATGATTTTGTATACCCTTTTGTTATACAGTTACATCGTTTATGTATTTGTTTTATATCTGTCGGTGCCTTGTTGTAAGGTCCAATGAACTTGTTGTCAGGCTAGGGTCAGGATCCATTGTGAGATCCTAGCCCAGTAGCATCCCGAGTTCCGCGGATTTGGAGTGTTACAAAGTTGGTATCAGCCTTAGGTTGACAACAATGACACTTGCAACCTGCAATAAAGGTCGGACAGATAAATAAACAGAAACCGATAGGGGTCTGACATTTTAAAAGGATTTTTGGTTTTTGGGATGTTTGTATGGGAAGTCGTCACCTCTGCCGTGGATCTCAACAGTATAGATATGTATATATATGTGGACTTGTTATATATATATATATATACATATATATATATACATATATATATATATACATATATATATCTACATATATATATATATATATATATATATATATACATATATATATATACATATATATATATACATATATATATATATATATATATATATATATATATATAGCCTTAGGCGTGGATGTGTATACCACAGATGGCTCGTGCTAGAGCAACTTCTTCTGTGGGCCGGGCTAGAGGTAGACCACCTCTTCCAACGTTGGTGATAGGACAGGGACCAGTTCATGTTGCTGATCTGCCAATGACGGAGGATGTTCATGAGGAGATTGCTGAAAGGGTCGTTCTTGAGACTAGGAGCAGTGGATCTGCGAGACAACGATCACAACGAGTCCAATCAGATGACTCGGATCGTGTCTGAATGAGAGGATCAGAGTTCCACGCGTACATGAGACACGTGGAGGAGGCTGCTAGAGCGGGTAGATGTGCCTTGGATCTGCCAACACAGGAGGGATCTTTTGAGATGTCCTCGGGAGCTACTCAGGTTCCAGTTATTCCGGCACGTGCTATTGAGACTGTAAGAGCTCTAGAGGAGTATGAAGGGCCTCGACCAGACATTTGGTTGAAGGCATTTCATCAGCTAGGAGTACCACCTTTCTTTGGGAAGGTGGGATTGGAGACACACGTTTGGATTGGACATGTGGACTCAACTCTTGAGTCTATCAGATGTCCAGAGGACAAACGGATAGAGGTAGTTTAGACTCTATTCCGTGACCTAACTCAGTAGTGGTGGAGGACCATGCAGGTTCGAGCCACTAGCTACGACAAGATGAGGAGCATGATTAGAGAGCGTTTTTGCCCTACCTCATTGAGGAGGAAGAAACTACATGACTTTATGGAGGCAGGCTTTGAGGATGTGCCGGTAGTAGATGCCATCAAGCGTTTCCAGACGAAGTTGGAATTATTGGGTCCAAGTGCACCTTTTGAGGATCAGCACGTGTATTTGTTCTCCCGCCGACTGAGGGAGAGTACACGTTCTTAAATGGCGTGTTTTCATTGTGAGTCTTTGATAGATTATCAGGACCGGGCCTCGGCTTATGAGCGTGAGCGGGCCAGTCAAAGTAGGACTTCTCAGACGGGACGGTCTGGGAAGAGACAGCGGACTGGGCAGACAAGTGGTGTTGGTGGAGCTTCAAGTTTTGGGAGGAGCCAAAGACGCTAGAGTTACCCCTCATCTACACCGGTTGTAGAGAAGGGACGATAGTGCTTCAATTGTGGTGATCTTAGACATATACGATGAGAGTGTAAGAGGCCGCTAGTGACTTGTTTCACTTGTGGAAGACAACGCCATAGAGTTTTCTTCTGAAGACAAGGTGGAGCTACATCACAGCAGGGTTCTTCCCTGCTAGTGTGACAAGATGTGGGTAGAAGCCACCTCAACAGTAGATACAAGGACATTAGAGAGTCCCAGATCGTCCTTCTACTCAGGGATCTTCTCCCGGGTTGAGTAGAGGTAGAGGTCGTGGTGGGAGTACCACTAACACTAAAAGAGCCCAAGGTAGAGTTTATGAGTTGAGGAGAACAGAGAAGCTAGTTGCACTAGCAATTGTATCAAATAAAACTCTATCAGGTAAACCTATAATAAAGGGTAGAGTTTATGAGTTGAGGAGAACAGAGAGTTTATGAGTTGAGGACAACGAGATCTTTATTTTTGGCTGAGATCTTCTATTTTTGGAAAGTGAATATCACATATTTTTGGCTGGATTTCTGGAAGGAAGATATCTTTTTGGCTGATTTATTTTGGAAGATATGGAGATATATTTTTTGGAAATTATCTTTTTAAGATATTTTATCTTTGGAAGATATTTCTCCTATATAAAGGGTTGGATTTTCTACAATTCAACCATCTTCGAATCACTGAATTTCTGGAGGATTTTCTGAAGAGTTTTGAAGAGTTTTTGAATGTTGAAGTTCAAGGAAGGAAGGGATCAAGTTGAAGTTGGCTTTGAAGGAAGTTTGTAAGATTTCCTTAGTTGGTTTGGTTTTGTTGTCTTTTCTGATGTGGGATTGAGGAACGCTGATTGTTGTTTGTTTGATTCATTCAGTTACTGACACTTTTGTGTTAACGTTTTCTTGTTTGAATATCCTTTCTTATAAATTTGATTATTATTATCATGATGATTGTTGGCAAAGTTCTTTATGCGATTCTAGGGTGAATAGTTGAACGTTTTCCTCAACACCGAAATTAAAGAGTTGAAGGAAGTCATTAGAGCTGGCTTTCAAAAGTCTAAGGAGAAAGATGTTGGATATTTAGGAAGCAACAATAACCATCAAGGGAATGAGAACAGCAACCGCAAAAACCGGAACAACAACCGGAACAATTGGAACAACAACAACCGGAACAATAATTGGAACAACAATAGGAATTCAAACAACAATTGGCGTTCCAACCAACCGCAAAATTCCGGTAATTCTTATCCCAATTCAGGAAATTCACTAACACCACCATCTTCTTCTTCTTCCATTCCTTTGAAAAGACAGGGGCCAACATCTAATAGCGGAAGCAATTCAGGAAAGGAGAAACCCGATCCCATGTTGGAAACGATCTTGTGAAAGCTTCAAGGACTGGAGAACCACGTCACTAAGGTTGATGAAGCTCAAAAATTTTTAGAAAACCAAATATTCAGCAAGGCCGAGGAAGTTCCTAGAAACCAAGGAAAGCTTCCCGGAAAGACGGAGGACAACCCAAACGGAAGGGTGATGGCTATCATAACCAGGAGTAGAGCAACAACTACCGACCCGCAGCCTAAGTTTGTTGAAGTTCCCAACGAAAAGGAGAAGGAAAAGGGGAAGGAGAAGGAAGACATCTGCATTCCTCCTCCAGCTTACAAACCTCCCCTACCATTCCCACAATCTAAAGCAAGAGCGCGTCTAGACAAGCAGTTCGGTAAGTTCATTGAACTCATGAGCAAACTGCACATTAGCATACCTTTCATTGATGCAATTGTAGGTATGCCTGCTTACGGGAAGTTCTTAAAGGAGATCCTCTCTAACAAGAGGAAGCAGGAAGACTTTGGAGAAGTCAAGATGAGTTCAGAATCATCGGACCTCAATAAAACGATGAATGAAAAGATGCCCCAAAGCTGAAGGATCCGGGGTCATTTTGTATTCCAATTGGAGTGGGAGAAGTCACTTATGATGCATTATGTGACTTGGGAGCAAGCGTTAGCATCATCCCGCTTGCCTTATGCAAGAAGATCGGTTTAGGTGAACCTAAACCGGTGAAGATGACATTATACATGGCGGATCGATCCATAACTCGTCCCGTCGGTATCATTGAGGACGTCCCACTCAAGCTTGGTAAGTTCTATGTTCTAATAGATTTTGTTGTGCTTGACATTCCTGTAGATAGTCCGGTCCCGATCATACTCGGAAGACCGCTTCTTGCAACATCCGGTTGTATGGTGGATTGCAAGAATGCTAGACTTGCCTTCGACATAGGAGAAGAGAAGGTAGAGTTTGTTCTTTCCACTTTGGTGAAAGAGCCAAATCTTGGAGAAGATATGTCCAATATCTATGACAAGGAGGCATCTAGAGAGGAAGTAAGCTCGATTCACCTCAAGGACCCATTGAAAAAGGTTATCACCATGAGCATTATGGAGAAAGGAGAACAAGAGGATTGCAATGAGCAAATTGAAGCCTTGGAGGAGCTACAAGAAGTGCATGAAGAAGAGTTTGAAAAACTCTACGATGGGTCAGAAGACGTGAGGAATCACGGCCAGTCGTGCTATTCCACGGCCGTCGTTTCCACCAACATGACCGTAATCAGCTATTCAAAGGATCCAGTAAGTTACACGGCCAAAATCACGGCCGTGGAACTACCAGTGGTGCCGTAATTGACTTCCACGCCCTAAACCACGGCCGTGGAAGTAATAGTGGTGCCGTAATTTTGGGAAATTCTGAGAACAATTACGTTCTTTCCACCAATGCTCTTGAGTCTTCTTCAACAACTCATACACCCTTAGAGACTTCTAAGGAAGCTTTATACACTCCTCAAGAGCCATTAGAAACTCCAATGGTGATGGAATTGAAGTCACTTCCCACACATCTAAGGTACGCATTTCTAGGAACTAATTCTACTTTTCCGGTAATTGTTAGTTCCGATTTAAGTGAAGATGAGCATAATAAACTTATGGTTGTTCTAAGGAAACATAGGAAAGCCTTAGGTTACACTATAGAGGATCTTGTAAGAATTAAACCTTAATTATGTATGCACAAGATCCTAATGGAAGAAGATTTTAGGCCTTCGCGGCAACCTCAACGACGGTTAAACCCGATCATGAAGGAGGTTGTCAAGAAGGAGATTCTTAAGCTACTTGATTCAGGTATCATTTATCCTATCTCCGATAGCAAGTGGGTGACCTCGTACAAGTTGTTCCAAAGAAGGGAGGAATGACGGTTATCACCAACAAGAACAATGAACTCATTCCTACAAGAACCGTGACTGGATGGAGGATGTGCATTGATTACCGGAAGCTAAACAATGCAACTAGGAGGATTATTTCCCATTACCCTTCATTGATCAAATGCTTGAAAGGTTAGCACAACATTCTCATTTTTGCTATCTTGACGGTTATAGTGGCTTCTTTCAGATTCTGATCCATCCGGACGATCAAGAGAAGACCACATTCACGTGCCCATGGGGTACGTTCGCTTATAGGAGAATGCCGTTCGGGCTTTGCAACGCCCCAACCACCTTCCAAAGGTGCATGATGGCTATCTTCTCGGAGTACATAGAGGAGATCATGGAGGTTTTCATGGATGACTTTTCTGTTTATGGTTCCTCTTTTGATAATTGTCTTTCTAACCTTTCTCTTGTGCTACAAAGGTGTGAAGACACTAACCTAGTTCTTAATTGGGAGAAGTGTCAATTTATGGTGAAGGAAGGCATTGTACACGGACACTTGATCTCTAATAGAGGGATTGAGGTAGATAAGGCTAAGATATCAAAACCGCTTACTAATCTATTGATGAAAGATGCAGTTTTTGATTTCTCGCAGGATTGTTTAGATGCATTTCATAAGATCCGGGAAGCTCTAATCTCAGCCCCGATCATCCAACCTCCGAACTGGAATCTCCCGTTCGAGGTTATGTGTGATGCAAGTGACGTAGCTATTGGAGATGTGCTTGGGCAAAAGAAGGAGGGCCGAACCCATGCTATCTATTACACTAGCAAGACGCTAGATGAAGCGCAGCTTAACTATGCCACAAATGAAAAAGATTTCTTAGCTATTGTTTATGCCTTTGAAAAGTTTCGTTCTTATCTTGTAGGTGCAAAGGTGATAGTATACACGGATCATGCTGCGATCCGGTATCTACTTGCCAAGAAGGACGCAAAACCAAGGCTGATTAGATGGATCCTTCTCCTACAAGAATTCGATCTAGAGATCCGTGACAAGAAAAGTTCGGAAAATTCTGTTGTGGATCATTTGAGTCATCTACCACATCTAGAAGACGACGATCTACCTATAGATGACTCCTTTCCGGACGAGCATTTACACATCATAGAGGAGTGCATCGACAAGATAACTAAAGGTAACGAACCATTGTTTGGTGATTTTGTTAACTATTTGGTTTGTCAGGAAATACCTCCTGGACTATCTTATGCACAAAGGAAGAAGTTCTTTAAGGATGTCCGGCAATACTTTTGGAATGAACCTTTACTCTTCAAAAGAGGTCCCGACGGCATCATTCGAAGATGTGTGCCGGAAGACGAGATGCAAAGCGTCATCCGTCATTGTCATTCACTACCTTGTGGAGGACACGCTAGTTCAAACAAAACTAGCGCTAAGGTATTGCAATCTGGTTTCTTTTGGCCTACTTTATTTAAAGATGTGAAAACCTTTGTTTCTTGTTGCGATGCTTGTCAAAGAACAGGTAACATATACAGGAGAAACGAGATGCCTCTTAACAACATTCAGGAGGTAGAGATCTTCGACGTTTGGGGAGTAGACTTTATGGGACCCTTCCCATCATCTTGTGGAAACCAATACATACTTCTAGCTGTAGATTATGTTTCGAGATGGGTTGAAGCAATTGCCTCTCCAACTAATGATGTCATGGTTGTAGTTAAGTTCTTTAATAGAACTATATTCCCAAGGTTTGGGACACCACGGACCATCATTAGTGACGGAGGCTCTCACTTCATTGCCCAACGATTCGAAACTCTACTAGCTAAGTATGGGGTGACTCACAAGATTGCCACTCCTTATCATCAACAAACAAGTGGACAAGTGGAGATTTCGAATAGAGAGATCAAGGGCATCCTAGAGAAAACAGTTTCGAATACAAGGAAGGATTGGTCTTTGAAACTAGATGATGCATTGTGGGCGTATAGGACTGCGTACAAGACTCCCAAAGGAACAACACTATACAACCTTGTCTATGGGAAGTCTTGTCACTTACCGGTGGAGCTGGAACATAAAGCGTATTGGGCGGTAAAGTGGCTGAACTTCAGCATGAAGAAAGCGGGCGAGAAGCGCCTCTTGGACCTTAATGAGCTTGAAGAACTCCGCTTAAACGCTTATGAGAACGCGAAGATCTATAAGGAAAGAGTGAAGCGTTGGCATGATAAGCATATCATTCCAAAGGACCTCAAAGAAGGAGATCAAGTTCTCCTCTTCAATTCGAGACTTCGGCTCTTTCCAGGTAAGCTTAAATCTCGTTGGACTGGACCTTATCTAATCAAACATGTTTTCCCCATGGCGCAATTGAAGTATGGGGTGAAAAGAGAGGAAGTTTCAAGGTGAACGGTCAACGACTTAAGAAGTATTCATCGGAGCTCCAAGCTGAGGAGTTCGCACCCACCACACTCGAATAGATGCAGGTACGATCTAGCTACGGACCTAAAACAAGCGCATCTTGGGAGGCAACCCAAGGTATTGCACTTATGTTTTTGTTTTTCATTCTTAGATTAGATTAGTTTAGTTGTTTTTGCTTTGTTTTGCCCTCGATACCTCCCGGTATGTCGTGTTTTTGGATGTAGGAGTAATGTAATAGGCAATGGAAGGAGGGAGAGTTAGAAAGAATTGACGAAACTTAGATTTTGGCACATTACAGAGAGTTCCACGCCCTAAACCACGGTCGTGGAAGCTACATTGACCGTAATTCTTCCAAAATCTGAGAAAAACCATCAAAATCACGGTTCCGTACAATTCCACGGCCGTGGAACACCCCGAGTGACTGTGATTTTCCAAAATTTTTACGGTCACTATATAAACCACCTTCCTTCACAAAAACACCACATTTCTCAAAATCACGCCCCATTTCCACGACCTAATCACCGAAAGCCTTCCCCTTCTCACAAATCTTCGTTCGGAGTCTGATTCGAACGATTCTTGAGCCTAAAGTGAATCATTTTCGATCATCTACAAGATCCAATCAACAATTCAAGTGAACAATCCCTGCAGAAGAAGAAATTAGGATTTTAAAAATCCAAAACCTAGGTTTTTCTCCTCTTTCTCTACTTTGTCGATTTGGCTCAATTCTTGCAAGATTTTTTAGGATAACTGATTGGAATTGGAATTGGATTGGAATTAGAATTAGTCTAGGACTGTGTCTGTTGAATTTGGTGTGATTTGGTTGAGATTTGAGTGAAACATAACCGAGCCACGGTCCTTGAAGGTTCCACGGCCGTGGTTTTCCTTGAACAGACCGTGATTTTTCCTCTGAAATGGATTTGTTTAGGAGAAAGTCGAGTAGGAACAAGAAGAGGAAAGGTGACAGTTCCTCTTCCTCCCAAGTCCCCCTTAGTGAGCCACCATCACCCCCACCTCCTAGAATTCCAACCATTCATGAGGATTACCTCGATGTCTTAGAAAGGATTGAGAAGAGAGCGGTCATAGGACCGCGATACTTAGTGCTTGAGGAGCTTGAACTGCTGAATGTAGTGAACGATTTGACATGGCTTCTAGATAGATCCGGTTTGATAGTCTTCTCCGCTATTAGAGAAGATGCTTATGAGGAGATCAGTAGGGATTTCGTCATTTCTTCTGAGCATAATGTCGTCAATAGGACGGTTTCTTTTCGGTTGATGGAGGAGAACTATGAGTTCTTGATCTTGCAGTTTGGAGCCTTCTTTGGATTCCAAGAGACCTTCAATGGTTGTTTTCCTAGCGGGGTATACGCTAAGGATTTTTGGGAGGACATTACGATGATATATGCTAGTGAGGACCGTTGGCAACCAGCCGACACCAAGGCTAAGCTCATCTACCACTTAGCCTTGAAGATAGCTCATAGGGTCCTTTCCGAGTGCCTTTTCCCTAGGACCGAAACCCCTCAAAAGATCAAGACCGATGAGCTTTTCCTCCTTTATTCTATGCTCCATGGTAGACCCGCTGATTGTGCTACCCTCCTAACCTCCACTATGAGTAAATTGAAGAACAAGAGAGCCGGTAATATAGGATATGGTGGTATGGTTACACACATTGCCTCGCAGCTAGGGATAGACTATTTTGCCTGCACTAGGATAACGGCAAGACCTTTGGGTCTCAATAGCCTTATCACTATAGGTATCATCTTCCCTAGACACCGCGGTCCACCTACATCTGGTATGCCTTGGGATGAGAGAGGAGGTAGAGGCATCCCTTGGCTCCCCGAGTATTCCATTATGGCCGGACGCCATAACTAGAAGCAGACTTTCGCTGTCATGCATGCGAATAGGCTAGTAGCACCTCCTTATGTACCCGATGAGGTTCTGGCTGCAGATGTTGAGGAGGAGGTAGGAGGAGGTGATGGTTTTGAGGGAGGAGGTGATGAGCAGGACTTTGGCATTTTTCTGGATCAGCCGGCACGCTTCCCCGACCCTCCTAGATGTTCCCCGCGACCTTCTGGAGCCTCTTTCTCTTGCCGTGCTAGCGTGAGTGAGAGGCCGACTTGGATGGACGCTCCTACCGCTTGGTATGGGGAGTAGCCTTCATGGATGGGAGCTCCACCTCCGTGGTATAGTCAGGCACCAGCAGCACCGACTCCACAAGGCGCACCGGCATGGTACGGTCAGCCACCAGCTTGGTACGAGCAGCTACCAGCATGGGCCACCGATCTTTCTAGGAGAGTTGGAGACTTAGAGATCCACCGGGAGATCCAGTAGACACGGAGCCGGGAGCATGATGAGATTATGAGTGACATCTACCGCCAGTAGTTCGGGCGGTACTATAGCCATGACTTCCGTCCATTTCCACCACTGCCCCCTCCGCAGTGACGAGCTTGTTGATCGACAGTTTCAGCCGCCCCATCACCATCTAGTGAGTTCATTTTTCTTTTCTTCTTTTCTTTATTTCTTTTCGAACATTAAGGACAATGTATGTTTTAAGTATGGGGTGGTGTGACTATTATGTGTAATAGCTCTACTACATTTGCTTGCTTCTATCCATGACACTTTGCATGTTTCATTCCATAGTCACACGTTTCGTTATTGCATTGCATGAAAAAGGCTTTGAAAAATCCATTAAAATTTGAAAATTTTTGAAAAAGTTCTTGTGCTTCTAAGATTAGAGATGACTTCTATGATAGCTTTCACTTGTGGATTGAATTTTTGATGACAATTGTATGCTTAAATGGAATTATGAATTGAAAAGAAATTGAATGTGTTGTTTATCCTTTCTTGCAAGCTTCATAATGTGAAAGTTTTATCTAAATCATATTGAGAAATTAAGGTTGAAATCACATGATGAGTTCTTATACTTCTTTATGAGATGATTAAGGCAATTTGATTTTCTTACTTCTTTCTTTGATCATTTAGCCCCTCAATAAAAGTAATTGCCTCCCTTACTTATCCGGAAATTTGGAGAGTTGATATTTGGCATGTTTGATGTGGGAGGGCCATGAAAGCAAAATTTTGCATTCAAAGAATAGAACAAATAGGTTTGGGGAAGTCAATCATGACGATGAGTAACTCGGCAACATTCACATAGCCGGGTGTTTGTGTCTTGCCAAAGTCGGATTGAGCGATATTCCTAACGGATTATAGTATGTGTATCAAGGGTTTGAGGCATCTCGAAATTGAGAAACGCCAATCTTCTAGGCTTCAGCTTTTGTGCACCTCTATCCATATTTCCAAAAGTAAAGTCGAAAAATAATGTCAAAAAGAAGAGAGCAAAGCTCTAAGTTGATGGTGTTGCAATTCAAAATAAAAAGAAAAAGAGTTGGGTTATTCCTTTTCTCGGATTCATGCACCACATCCCTTACAAGTTTCCCTCCTTTCCGCATTCTAGACCTTACTTGAAAGTCCTTAAGATCAAAAGAGTGTTATTTGACTTGGTGATCTAAATTGAAATTTCACATGCTTGATTTTGACAATACTTGAAGGTTATGATGTTTGTCTTGAAGTTTAAGCGATTTATGATATTTCTTTGCTTTACATTCTTTGGTTTATGTATATAAACGTTTTCAAGGATGAATGAAGCAAGGTTTGAGGATGATCTATTGACTAGAAGCACATTTGTCTAAAGGATGGTTTTGGTGTGAATTTGCATGCATATTTCATTCCAACTTATGTTCTAAGCTTTTGCAAACCTTGCTTGGGGACAAGCAAGTGACAAGTATGAGATATTTTGTTAGCATGAAATATGGCGATATTCTAGGCACTTATTTTGGTTGTTTTTCCCTTATTATTGTGTACATGGATAAGGTTTTGAAGCAAATGTTAGCTTGTTCATCTATATTGTCGATATGGAAGTCTACACTAGCTTTGTGTTGATTATAGGTGAATAGGAGCTGAAATCGGAGCATTTGAGAGAGGAAAGGGGGTAATCGATCATGTTCGAGGATTATGATATACATCAAGAAAGCTAAGGAAGAGCTAGGATGAAGAATGACACGAAACAAAAGCAACAACAAGCAATATACACTTCCACGTCCTGAATTACGGCCGTGGAGAAGATGATTTGAAGTCCACGCTCTAAACCACGGCCGTGGACTTGGCATCATGAACGTGGATTTGAGTTTGGAGCACTCCAGTAAGTTACACGGCCTAAATTACGGTCGTGGAAGTCACAAGGCACCGTAATCTGTTTCCACGCTCTAAACCACGGTCGTGGAAAGCTATAAGACCGTGATTTAGGCGATCTTTTGACGTGTCATTACTTGCCACGTCATTTACATATTGGTTCTAGACGGTAATTCTTTCTCGTCTTATAAAAAGGCCGGAAAAGATAGTTTCGAGGACGCCCGATTACCCTTGCTTTCAGCACTCTTGCCTAGGGTTGATTGGAAGTCGCCGAGAGTTGCGGAAACGCCGGATTGTTGAAGATTGGAGATTGCTCACAACGAAGGTTTAGCCTTTTTCTTAGGTTTTGATATTGAAGACGGATTGACATCCCGTTCTTCGTACTTGACATAGATCATTGTGAGGTTTTGTGTTATATATTCTGAATCTATTAACATTGCTTCTTGTGTTTCGGATTTGAGAATTGGTTTTGAAGTTTTATTGAGTATTCGAGGGTTTTCATCTTTCATTCTTTTTAAATTGAATATTGATATCATGATAACGGTTATTGGCTAAAACCCTTTAGCAATTCTAAGGTGAAGGGTTGATAGTTGTGGCTTAGATGATGATAGATCGATCGTAATTTGATTGGACCCTGAGAGTTAGAGAAATATCGTCGACACCCTAAATCACGGCATGTTCTTAGGTTTCCACGGCCGTGGTTCTCAAGATCCAACCGTGATTTACTTCAGTTTACGAACTTTGTTTTTACTTTAATTCAAAGTTAAAGATTAGCTTTAACCTAGTCTTGGCTTGCCTTCCCTAGGTAGTAGTGAGACTCAACATCCTCTATTTAAGTTTCGAGTGTCGCAACCTTAACTGTTTGAGTTTATCTTGATCCTTGGGTAATAAGTTTGGGTATTTGAGATCAATTCTAGTCCTTAGATCATTTCTATACTGCAGCCTCAACAACCTTTATAGAGAGTTCTTTTGGTTAGACATATAAGGTTTTGGAACTTCACCGTACATTACCTTACCTTACCTTAGCATACCATTGCAGTTCTTGACTCTGTCCTTAATTATTTGGTATATCTTGAATCGATTGCCACAATTTGATATCCGGATCTTTTGGGTTGCTGTTTTCCCTTAATATTTACAAAGCTTTACATCTTATTTGCTTGACAATCTGAAATTGGATTTTGTTTCACCAAATCACTGTGTTTGATACTCTGGAATACTTGCTAATCTACGCCGATCCATACACTATGGGCTCGCTTGCTTTTATTCTAGTTTTATAAATATAAAGCTTATTTGCACGCACGTTTTCAGGCGAACAAGAGCCAACACTACACTAGACGGATGATGGAGATCCAGCATCAGCAATTTACGGGCTATCCTTTCGATCCGACCCAACATCCCTACATTCCACATCCACCACCGCCAGCAGACAAGGATTAGAGCTTCATGGATTTATTATTTATTTATTATGTAGTTCAGCTAGGTCTGGTGAGTACTTTATTTCCTTAGACTTATATTTGACCCATTGGGACAATGTGTCCCAAGTATGGGGTATTTGGATGTATTATTTGACTTATTTGCTTCGATGGTTGTATGACTCTTATGGATATTATTGTTTATTTGGCTCTATGTGCTTATTTGTCATTACATGCTTACCTACAGGTTTCTGTTTGAAAAAAACGTCGAAAACTGGTTTGAAAAAAAAATTATGACCTCGACCGAGACGTTCATGGCCGATTGAGGTTGAACACCTCGGATGACGCCAGAACACCTCGACCGAGGTGGCTTTAACTGAAAGGTTTTCGAAACGTTTTGTGCTTCTATCTGGATATGATCTCGATGATGATTTTGTTTGCCGATTGGTTTTGAAATCTTTATATGCTCAAAAGGTTTTATGATATGTTTAAGTTGCAAAATGCTTTGTTTGAAGTTTCAGCATGTTTAATACTTTGTTTTTATCAAAATTATGTTGGATTTGAAGGTTGACACCACATGATGAGTTCTATCACATTCTTCCTGAGATGACTAAGACAATTCATTCTCTTCTCTTCTTCTTCTTGACCATGCTTTAGCCCCTCATATACATATTGCCTCCTTTTACCTATCCGGGAATTTGGAAGCTAATAACACGATTTATGACTTAGGTTTAGGTAATCATTTAGATAGATTTCTCACTCATTCATGCATGGTTTAGCACTAGTTCACGACGTTTGCACTCAAATCACGTATTTTGTCGAGATAGACGTCTACACGGACTTGTGCATTGCTTTGTAGGTATTTTGGGAGATTTAGGAGCAAATCGATACGTTTGAGGATCGTTCATCAAGATGACACACCCTCGGACTCATTAGGATGCAAACTAGAGGCTAATGAGGACTCATGGAACCTTGCCAACACAAGCCATGCACCGAATTGAAGCTTAATGATCAAAGGAAAAGCTGAAGGTCCAAATCACGGTTCACTGGAAGTCCACGGCCGTGGAACTGCCCGTGGATTTTGCAAGGTTTTCGTGACAGCTGTGCCACGATCTCTTGGCCAGCTCTTGCAAAGTTGTAGTATAAAAGTGGTCCTGCATTGGCTGAGAGAAGCATCTTGGAGAAGCTCTCCATTATCCACTATCATCCAATCAAAATATTCTCTCAACAAGAAGATTCTTGGAAGAAGGAGGTAGAAGGAAGCTACCATTAGAGGAAGAGCTTCATTGGAGAAGAAGAAGAGCACACCGTTGATAGATTTTGATAGCCTTGTAGTGAAGAATTTCGGAATCGATTTCTAAAGTTGTATGAACCATTTGAACCTTCTTTAAGAAGGGTTGTGAGTCATTCTAATTCCATTTTTTCAGCTTGGTTTTGTCTTCCTCTCTTGTTCATCTCTTTCTTTTCATTATCTTGCAAATGGAAACCATGATTTTATGTTTGATGATTTTGATTGCTATGATGTATGTTGTAGGCTAAATAGATGTGATTCTAGGGTAAGGAAGGAATGGTTATGGCTAGGACTATGATAGGATGGACTTAGATTAGCCCTTGGATGACTCTCTTGTTTGGACGTAGTTTCTGTTGGAGTCCACGGTTTGTTCTTGCCTTTCCACGGCCGTGGAAGGTGTAGAACAGCCCGTGATTCTCCCTTGTTTGATGGATCTAGCTTTAGATTGTTAGAATGTTGAAATCCTAAGTGTTTGTTGAGTTAAATCTACCCTAGGGTGACCTAGTGTTAGCAACTAAGTGTTAGAAGAGACTTACCCGGTGATTCTTACTCTTAGATTCAAAAGATGACAAACCCTAGGTAGTGGTGAGCCTCACAAGCCGCCATTGGACTAAGTGTGCTAGGATAGTTGTTTAAGACTAACCTTTTCGAGACTTACCCGGTGAGGATAGGTTAGATTCCTAGGTGACAATCCGGTTCGTGTAGAATTCCATCCCTTAGGTTCTTAGAGACTTACCCGGTGATGAGGCCTTAGGGACGGATTAGTGGACCATGAGACCTACCCGGTGATTGATCCCAATCTAGAAACACTTACTCCCAACATATCATAGTAAATCCAAGGAATGATTAGATAGCTTGAGTCCTATGCCATAACCGGAACTTCCAACCACTAGAATCCGCTTTTCTCTCTTTGATCTATATCTCGTTTTAGCTTGTTGGTTTGAGTTGATTTGTTAGCATAGTTGATTTGTTCATTTGCATGATTTGTGATCCTTGATTGATCACCTAAACACCCACCAAAAACATTTAGATTTTCATTTCTTTATTTCCTTTCCTTTTTCTTCACCTAGATCTTCACTAAACTTAATCACTAATCGAATCAATCTCACCTTAGTCTTTGTGTTCGACCTTGGAATACTATCCCTACTACAAACGTCCCGTACACTGCGGGTTCGCTAGAAGTTAGGATAAATATAACGAGAATATAAATTTAAAACCAATTGCGTATCACATCCTGAGCGTAACAAGTTTTTGGCGCCGTTGCCGGGGACTAGGTCTAGATTGAGTCTATTTTGTGATTGTTTATAGTGTAGATCTTTCTTGTTGCTTTTGATCTCTTTTTGGTTTGTGTCTTTGCTTTTCAAGACATCTCTTACTCTTTAGGTGTATGCGAAGATCTCGTGGGAAGGATTTAGCTCCATTCGATCCCGAACCGGAGAAAACCCTTAGATCTAGATCCAAGAGCATTAAAAAGGGGAAAGAGATGGCCGGAAGAGATCTCCAAGCTGAGTTGGATGAGGCTTTAGAGCAAATTAGGATAAGGGATGAAGCTTTGGAGAATGAAAAGAGACTTGCCAATGAGAGGCAAGAGGCAGCTAGGAGGGAGATTGAGGAGATTAGGCAAGCTCTTGTGCAAAGAGAGCTTAACCGTCAACAACCTCCTCCACCTCCACCTCAACCGCAGCCGGCGGCGGTGAATATTAGGGTTGTGCCCATTGCTATAGAAGAGCCACAAACGTTGGGGCAACGTATGGATCCGGCACAAAGAGCACACCGTCCGGGTGTGAACTTAGGAGATCCCGCAGCCCATGATTACGAACTCCGCCCTCAAGTTCTACAAATGATCCGGCATAATCAATTTGGAGGGATGGAAGGAGAGTCTCCTCATCAACACTTGATGAACTATGAGATCTTGATGGAGACTCTTAGACCGCCAAGATTGGAGAGCAACAACCATAAGCTTAGGGCTTTTTCCTTCTCTCTTAAGGATAAAGCCTTGGCTTGGTATCAATCTATTCCACAAGGGCGAGTTGGTACTTGGGAGGAGATGACAACCGAGTTTTTGACTAAGTTCTTCCCACCTTCCAAGACTACCGAGTTAAGAGGGAAGATCAATGCCTTCGTGATGAAGGATAGAGAAAGTTTATTCAAGTCTTGGGAGAGGTTCAAAGATCTTCTCCTAGATTGTCCACACCATGGTATACCGAAAATTGAGCTATTGAAAATCTACTTCAAAGGACTTGATGAAGATAGCCAATTCAAGCTCCAATCTCTTTCCGGTGGGACTTTCATGGAGAAGCATGTAGATGAAGCTTGGGAGTTTGTAGAGAAACAAGCTCTATTGATTGAGAAATACTCCCATAGGAAGAGTGAAGGGAGAAAGGCGGGAGCATATGAGGTGAGTGAAGTCACCATGAGCAACTTCAAGCTTGATGCCATCAACAATGAATTGAAGTCTTTGAGAGAGTTGTGTGCCACAACTTTGAAGAACCAAGCGACTCCTCAAGTGCTTTCTCAAGCTAACTTATCTTCCAAGGAGGAGAATGTGAATTACATGGGAAGGGGCAACTACAACAACTACCAAGGCCCGAGGAACTTCAACAACAACCGGCAATTCAACAATTACCGACCCAACCACAACCATCCCCGGTTTTCCTACTCTAACCCGGATGGAGCTTTGAACCCTCCCGCTTCCACAAGCACAACTCCACCACCAAAAGCTTCACAGGAACCTCCACCCGGATTTACTCAACCTCCAAAGGATAGAACCGAAATGATGTTTGAGCAATTGCTTGGAAGGTTGAGTGGTCTTGAGAGCACGGTGACTTCAATTTTTAAAGCTCAAAAGGTGTTGGAAGCACAAGTGTTCCAAAAGGCTGGTGAAGCCCATAGAGATCCGGGAAAGCTTCCCGGAAGAATCAAAGACAACCCAAGAGGCCAAGTGTTGGCCATCACTGCAAGGAGCGGGTTGAGTATGAAAGATCCTTTGCCCAAGGAGAATGCTAAAGGGAAACAAGTGGTGATAGAGGAAGAGACTTTGTAAAGAGATGGAGGCAAGATCAAGGATGTAGAGCCAACTTATGTGGCACCACCTCCATACAAGCCACCACTACCATTCCCACAATCACGAGCAAGAGCTCGCTTGGACAATCACTTTGGTAAGTTCCTTGAACTAATGTCTAAATTGCATATTAACATTCCGTTCATGGATCCTATTTTAGGAATGCCGGCATATGGCAAGTTCTTGAAAGAGATACTCTCCAACAAAAGGAAGTTGGAGGAGTATGGGGAGATAAGAATGACCAAGAGATCTTCGGAATTGATCCAAATAATGAAGGAGGAGATGCCTCCCAAGCTAAGAGATTCGGGTTCCTTTTGTATCCCAATTGGAGTGGGAGATGTGAAGTATGAGGCCCTTTGTGATCTTGGAGCAAGTGTAAGCATCATACCGCTTGCACTTTGCAACAAGGTTGGGCTAGGAGAGCCGAAACCGGTCAAGATGACCCTCTATATGGCGGACCGTTCCATCACTCATCCGGTTGGGATCCTAGAAGACATCCCGGTGCAACTATGAGGATTCTATGTGCCAATTGATTTTGTTGTCTTGGATATTCCGGCGGACTATCCCGTTCCCATCATTTTAGGAAGACCCTTCCTAGCCACCTCCGGATGCCTAGTGGATTGCAAGAATGGGACTCTCTCCTTCAACATTGGAGAAGAGAACATCAAGTTCAAGTTATCCACAATGATGAAAGGGCCAACCCTTGATGAGGATGTCTTCAACATAGTCGAGCAAGAGGAATCTAGAGAAGTTGTGAGCTCGATCTTGATCAAGGATCCCTTGGAGAAGGTTCTTACCTTAAGTATGATGGAGGAAGGTGTTGAGGAGGCTTGCAATGAAGAGATCAAGGCCTTGGAAGCACTAGAAAAGGAGACAAGAGTTGAAGATGAAGACCACGAAGAGGTGCTGAACAGCTGCAAGTTCCACGGGCGTGGAAGTGGTTCCACGGCCGTAGAACTCTCTGTAAAGTCTCAACAAACGAGCCAGGCAAGGTCCACGGCCGTGGAAGTGGCTCCAACCGTGATTCCAACCGTGGTTTTCCCTGAATCAGACCTCATTGATGATCAGGCTTCAAGGAGCCTTGGAGGGTCTTCATTTGCTTTGGATTCATCTCATCCAACGTTATTTGGATCGTCTCCGCTCGAAAAAGGTCCTCCTAAACTTGAACTTAAACCCTTCTCCTCTCATTTGAAGTATTCTTTTCTTGGTGATAATTCAACATATCCGGTGATTGTTAATGCATGCTTGAGTGATGATGAACTTGCTAAGTTGCTGCATGAGCTAAGATTGCATAGGAAAGCCATTGGCTATAATATTGATGATTTGGTTGGCATAAAACCTTCTTTGTGCATGCATAAGATAATGATGGAAAATAACCATAAACCCTCTATTGAACATCAAAGAAGACTCAATCCTATAATGAAAGAGGTAGTCAAAAAGGAAATCATTAAGTTGCTAGATGCGGGGATAATCTACCCTATCTCGGATAGTAAGTGGGTTAGTCCCGTTCATGTAGTTCCTAAGAAGGGTGGGATGACGGTAGTGACTAATGAGAACAATGAACTAATCCCAACTAGGATGGTTACGGGGTGGAGAATGTGCATTGACTATAGGAAGTTGAACATGGCCTCTAGGAAAGATCACTTCCCTCTCCCCTTCATTGACCAAATGCTAGAGAGGTTAGCTCAACATTCTCATTTTTGCTACTTAGATGGCTATAGTGGATTCTTCCAAATCCCTATCCACCCCGATGACCAAGAGAAAACAACATTTACATGTCCATGGGGTACTTTTGCCTATAGGAGAATGCCATTTGGGTTGTGTAATGCATCCGCCACCTTCCAAAGGTGTATGATGGCTATCTTTTCGGAATACATTGAAAATATCATGGAAGTGTTCATGGATGATTTCTCTGTTTATGGTTCTTCCTTTGATAATTGCTTGGCTAACTTGTCATTAGTATTGCAAAGATGTGAGGAGACAAATCTTGTCTTAAATTGGGAAAAATGCCACTTCATGGTAAGTGAAGGTATTGTGTTAGGACACTTGGTGTCTAACCGTGGCATTGAGTTTGATAGGGCCAAGATTGAAACGATAGAGAAGTTGCCACCACCTACCTCGGTGAAAGGGGTAAGGAGTTTCTTAGGGCATGCCGGTTTTTACCGGAGGTTTATTCAAGACTTCTCTAAAATTTCTAAGCCTCTTACTAACCTACTAATGAAGGATGTTGATTTTGTCTTTTCCAAAGATTGTCTTGAGGCTTTTTGTAGGTTGAAGAACGCCTTGATCTCCGCACCTATCATGCAACCTCCGGATTGGAGTTTACCGTTTGAGATCATGTGTGATGCAAGCGACGTAGCCGTTGGGGCTGTTTTGGGGCAAAGGAAAGATGGGCGCACTCATGCCATTTATTATGCTAGCAAGACGCTAGATGATGCCCAACTCAATTATGCTACCACTGAAAAGGAGTTGCTAGCGGTTGTGTATTCATTTGAGAAGTTCCGCTCATATCTTGTTGGAGCGAAGGTCATAGTTTATACGGATCATGCTGCGATCTGTTATCTACTTACAAAGAAGGATGCCAAACCAAGGTTGATTCGGTGGATCCTTCTTCTTCAAGAGTTTGATTTGGAAATCCGGGATAAGAAGGGATCCGAGAACTCGGTGGCGGATCACCTTAGTAGACTCCCACCATTGGAGCTTGAAAGAGATGACATCCCGATTGATGACTCATTCCGGGATGAGCAATTGCAAATGATGGAAGAATACTTGTTCCAAGTGTCTAGAGGAAGTGAGCCATGGTTTGCCGACATTGTGAACTACTTAGTGTGTGAGGAGGTGCCTCCTGGTTTGACATATACCCAAAGGAAAAAGTTCTTCAAGGATGTGAGGCACTACTATTGGAGTGAACCACTTTTGTTCAAGAGAGGGCCGGATGGAATGTTTAGAAGATGTATACCGGAGGATGAGGTGGAAAGTGTGATCCGCCATTGTCATTCCTTGCCATGTGGAGGGCATGCTAGCTCACACAAGACATGTGCTAAAGTGTTGCAATCGGGCTTCTTTTGGCCAAGTTTGTTCAAGGATGTGCAAGGCTTTGTTGTAGCTTGTGATGCTTGCCAAAGGACGGGCAACATCTGAAGGAGGAATGAGATTCCCTTGAACAACATACAAGAAGTGGAAATATTTGATGTGTGGGGTGTGGACTTCATGGGACCATTCCCTTCTTCATGTGGCAACCTCTACATCCTATTGGCGGTTGATTATGTTTCGAGATGGGTGGAGGCAATCGCCTCTCCTACAAATGACGCCAAGGTTGTGGTGCGGTTCTTCAACCGAGTGATCTTCCCTAGGTTTGGAACACCAAGGGTGATCATAAGTGATGGAGGGAAGCACTTCACCAATAGGAACTTTGGGGCACTTTTGGCTAAGTATGGGGTGACCCATAAGGTGGCAACACCTTACCATCCCCAAACTAGTGGCCAAGTGGAGATCTCCAACCGGGAGATAAAGGGAATTCTTGAAAAGACGGTCTCTAGGACAAGAAAGGATTGGGCTATGAAGCTCGATGACGCCTTGTGGGCATATAGGACCGCTTTCAAGACACCAATTGGCACCACTCCTTACAAGTTGGTCTATGGCAAGTCTTGCCACCTTCCGGTAGAGATAGAGCATAGAGCTTATTGGGCCATTTAGTGGCTAAATTTTGACCTCAAGGAGGCGGGAGAGAAGAGGTTGCTTGATATGAATGCCCTTGAGAAGATCCGGTTGGATGCTTATGAGAATGCCCGGAATTACAAGGAAAGGACCAAACGGTGGCATGACAAGCGCCTCATCCCAAAGGAGTTGAGTGAAGGCGACCTTGTCCTTCTCTTCAACTCGAGGTTGCGGCTTTTCCCCGGAAAGCTAAAATCGAGATGGACCGGGCCATATGTGGTGAAGAAGATCTTTCCCCATGGAGCTATTGAGATAGGAGGGGAGTATTGTGGAAACTTGAAGGTGAATGGGCACCGGTGGATATGATTCCCCACTTCACCTAGAATGAGATGCCTCCGAGTTTGGTCAAGCTAATGACCTTAAAGAAGCGCTTGGTGGGAGGCAACCCATTGGTAACGTTTTTCCCTTTTTGTTTTGTGATTTTTCTGTTTTTGTGTGTATTTTGTGTGCTTTGTGTGTGTGTGCTAGAACCTTAGTAGCATTGGAAGCCTTGCTTGGCGAGTGAATGATGATGATGAACCCCTCATCAATTATGGGTGGAGCGGACGCGGAACTTGGACGGCTAGCGGTGCCTAGCGCGGGTCCCGACGCCTTGATGAACACCTAGAGCTTTCTACCATTGTTGATAGGATCATCCAACATCAATTCCACTTGAGAATCCCAAATACCATAGCAAACCATTTTTACATTATGAGAACCTTCTTTCACTCTTCTTTACTTCATTTACACATTGGGGAAAATGTGTTTCTAAGTATGGGGTGGGGTTTGCATGATCCCTTGCATGATGAGCATCTAGGGTAGTTTAATATTTGCACATGTCTTGCATTGTATATATTCATTTCGAAAATCCCATAAAAATCAGAAAATTTAAAAAATTTTGTGCTTTCTAGGCTTGGATATGACCCTAATGATGAATCTTGTCTTGTGGATTGGCTATGGATGGCCTTATGTGTTAGATTGATGAATGCATATGTGGACTTGAAATACTTCTCTTGAATCCCATGAATGATTTGTGATCATGATGTTTGCCTAGAATGGATTGAGTATTGAAGGTTGAAATTACATGATAGTTCTTGCACACCATCTAGGAATGAATGAGGCAATTCATCTTCCTCTAATTCTCATCTTGATCATGATTGTTTGAGCACCTCAATTGATATAAATTTGACCTCTTTTGACCCATCCGGGAATAGGAGCATGATAGTGTGTTGATGTGTGTGAAAAGCAAGTGTGAGGTGAAGATGTTGATGAAAGAATATCATGCATAAAATGCTGAATTTGTTGTGAAAGTTAGACAAAAACATAGGTTTGGGGACGTTGACTTAAATGACAAGTAACTCGGTACACTTCACATAATCGGGTGTTGGTGCCTTGCCAAAGTCAAATAAACCAATAGTCCTAACGAGCTTTGGTATGTGTGCCCGGTGTGGATGCACCTCGAAAAATAGAAAAAGCCCGAGGATGGCTAATCACCAAGGTTTTGGCTTTTGTACACCAATGCCATTGTCTCAAAAATAAGTCAAAGAAAAAGAAAAGAAAGAAAAGATAGAAAAAATATACACTTGAGGGAAGTTGATCGAGGACAAGGTTGTGAAGTTAGTTCCATTCCCGGATTAGCATCACATAGCCTAGAAAAATCCCACCTAACCACAACGTTTCTTGGCCTTTTATTTCACAAGACCTTATGACCTATTTGCATGTTTGTAAGACTTAGTAATCTAGATTGGATATGCTCTTGATCATCTTGACTTCGTCATCTTTACGTTTCATGCATGCTTTTGAGTTAAGTACAATTGTCTTTCCATGCCTTCATTTATTTGATACATAATTGCTTGTTCGTAGCCATAAAACATGACTATGAAGGTGATCCAATATTAGAAGCACAACTCCAAAAAGATTTTGCTATTTTTCTGCATACATAAATCATGTTATCTTGTAGTCTATAGTTGAGAATTTGCTCGGGGACGAGCAAACCTTAAGTATGGGGTATTTTTGATAACACGATTTATGACTTAGGTTTAGGTAATCATTTAGATAGATTTCTCACTCATTCATGCATGGTTTAGCACTAGTTCACGACGTTTGCACTCAAATCACGTATTTTGTCGAGATAGACGTCTACACGGACTTGTGCATTGCTTTGTAGGTATTTTGGGAGATTTAGGAGCTAAATCGATACGTTTGAGGATCGTTCATCAAGATGACACACCCTCGGACTCATTAGGATGCAAACTAGAGGCTAATGAGGACTCATGGAACCTTGCCAACACAAGCCATGCACCGAATCGAAGCTTAATGATCAAAGGCAAAGCTGAAGGTCCAAATCACGGTTCACTGGAAGTCCACGGCCGTGGAACTGCCCGTGGATTTTGCCAGGTTTTCGTGACAGTTGTGCCACGATCTCTTGGCCAGCTCTTGCAAAGTTGTAGTATAAAAGTGGTCCTGCATTGGCTGAGAGAAGCATCTTGGAGCAGCTCTCCATTATCCACTATCATCCAATCAAAATATTCTCTCAACAAGAAGATTCTTGTAAGAAGGAGGTAGAAGGAAGCTACCATTAGAAGAAGAGCTTCATTGGAGAAGAAGAAGAGCACACCATTGATAGATTTTGATAGCCTTGTAGTGAAGAATTTCGGAATCGATTTCTAAAGTTATATGAACCATTTGAACCTTCTTTAAGAAGGGTTGTGAGTCATTCTAATTCCATTTTTTCAGCTTGGTTTTGTCTTCCTCTCTTGTTCATCTCTTTCTTTTCATTATCTTGCAAATGGAAACCATGATTTTATGTTTGATGATTTTGATTGCTATGATGTATGTTGTAGGCTAAATAGATGTGATTCTAGGGTAAGGAAGGAATGGTTATGGCTAGGACTATGATAGGATGGACTTAGATTAGCCCTTGGATGACTCTCTTGTTTGGACGTAGTTTCTGTTGGAGTCCACGGTTTGTTCTTGCCTTTCCACGGCCGTGGAAGGTGTAGAACAGCCCGTGATTCTCCCTTGTTTGATGGATCTAGCTTTAGATTGTTAGAATGTTGAAATCCTAAGTGTTTGTTGAGTTAAATCTACCCTAGGGTGACCTAGTGTTAGCAACTAAGTGTTAGAAGAGACTTACCCGGTGATTCTTACTCTTAGATTCAAAAGATGACAAACCCTAGGTAGTGGTGAGCCTCACAAGCCGCCATTGGACTAAGTGTGCTAGGATAGTTGTTTAGGACTAACCTTTTCGAGACTTACCCGGTGAGGATAGGTTAGATTCCTAGGTGACAATCCGGTTCGTGTAGAATTCCATCCCTTAGGTTCTTAGAGACTTACCCGGTGATGAGGCCTTAGGGACGGATTAGTGGACCATGAGACCTACCCGGTGATTGATCCCAATCTAGAAACACTTACTCCCAACATATCATAGTAAATCCAAGGAATGATTAGATAGCTTGAGTCCTATGCCATAACCGGAACTTCCAACCACTAGAATCCGCTTTTCTCTCTTTGATCTATATCTCGTTTTAGCTTGTTGGTTTGAGTTGATTTGTTAGCATAGTTGATTTGTTCATTTGCATGATTTGTGATCCTTTTTTGATCACCTAAAAACCCACCAAAAACATTTAGATTTTCATTTCTTTATTTCCTTTCCTTTTTCTTCACCTAGATCTTCACTAAACTTAATGACTAATCGAATCAATCTCACCTTAGTCTTTGTGTTCGACCTCGGAATATTATCCCTACTACAAACGTCCCGTACACTGCGGGTTCGCTAGGAGTTAGGATAAATATAACGAGAATATAAATTTAAAACCAATTGCGTATCACATCCTGAGCGTAACAGAAGCAAGTGACGAAAAGCAAGTGACGAAAAGCAAGTGAAGTGAAGTTGAGTTGTTGGCTGAAAGTGTTAGAAAGAAACAATTAGGTTTGGGGAAGTCAATCATGATCATGAGTAACTCGGCACCATTCACATAGTCAGGTATTTGTGTCTTGCCAAAGTCAGGTTGAACGATATTCCTAAAGGGTCATGGTATGTGCATCAAGGGTTTGAGGCATCTCGAAAAATTGATGATTGCTGATCTCCTAGGCTTCGGTTATCGTGCACCTCTGTCCATGCATCCCAAAAAAGTAAAGTAAAATAAGCAAAGCTTATTGGTGGAAGATGTTGTAATTCAAAGAAAGTGAAGAAAAAAAATCATATTCCCGGATTCTAGCACCACATTACCCTATATACATCCCACCCTCACACGTTTCCTGACCTCTTTTGGAAGCCCTTGAGACCTCGAGTATGTTGATTGACTTGGTGGTTTAAACTTGATTTTACATGTTTGATTTTGATAAACATGATTTATTATGCATTCTATGATTTTATGCAAATCTGAACAACTTTCTTATATTTATAAAATGTTTTGATCATGTTTTGATTTTATTTGTCATGAAGCATTCTCTAGGATGATCTATGAGTGGAGCACGCCACAAAAAGGTTTTTAAATGTTTTTCATTGATCTTTCTGACTTATAATCCATTCTATCTTGTATCTAAGATTTGGAACTTGCTTGAAGACAAGCAAGGGACAAGTATGGAGTATTTTGATAGCATGTATTATAGTCTATATTTTGGGATTGGTTTAGACGTTTTATCTTCATAAATCTACATGTATGGATGTATATTCTTTGATTATATTGTTGTTTTATCTACCTTTGCGGGAATCGAGGTCTACACCTAGTTTCGTTGTAATTGTAGGGAAAATGGAACATTTTGGACCAAAATGGAGCTAAGGAAGCTAAGGAGTCATTGGAGCTACATTTTGGAGCATTGAGGAGTTATAAGAAGATATCACGAAGCATGGAAATGATTTAGAAGATTGATTTTGGACAAGATTAGAGAGTTACACTTTCAGTTGAGACTCACCTCGGTCAGCAACAGTATCACCTCGACCGAGGTGATCTTGAGGAGCGTTTGGACCGAGGCGAACTGATGACGGGACAACGAGATCTTTATTTTTGGCTGAGATCTTATATTTTTGGAAAGTGAATATCACTATTTTTGGCTGGATTTCTAGAAGGAAGATATCTTTTTGGTTGATTTATTTAGGAAGATATGGAGATATATTTTTTGGAAATTATCTTTTTAAGATATTTTATCTTTGGAAGATAATTCTTCAATATAAAGGGTTGGATTTTCTGCAATTCAACCATCTTCGGATCACTGATTTTCTGGAGGATTTTCTGAAGAGTTTTGAAGAGTTTTTGAAGGTTGAAGTTCAAGGAAGGAAGGAATCAAGTTGAAGTTGGCTTTGAAGGAAGTTTGTAAGATTTCCTTAGTTGGTTTGGTTTTGTTGTCTTTTCTGATTTGTGATTGAGGAACGCTGATTGTTGTTTGTTTGATTCATTCAGTTATTGAGACCTTTATGTTAACGTTTTCTTGTTTGAATATTGATTCCTTTCTTATAAATTTGATTATTGTTATCATGATGATTGTTGGCTAAGTTCTTTATGCGATTCTAGGGTGATTAGCTGAAAGTTTTGGGAAAGACGATGATAGAATGATCTTAATCCCAGCGGACCTTGAAAGCTTGAGCCTTTACTTTAACCGACAACGCCTCGGTCAGTCATTGAACATCTCGTCCGGGATGGAATATAATTGAACGAGGTGAACCTTTCCTGGACCTTATTTGAGTTAAGAGTTTCTATTTGCCAAATCCTATCCTTGTTATACCTTTTCTTGTTCAACGCAAGTCTAGGATGATACTTACCAGGTGATTCCTTTGCCTGTTTACCCAAGTAATGAGTGTAGGTAATAAAGGTTTATCCTTTATTGGGATTTGAGTGTGCCTTCATCCCATCTTTGAGAGTTAGCATGAGACTTACCCGGTAAAGGTTGATTCTAATCCCTTGGGTGGTGTGTTGGTTAGTTTGATAGTAGTTCCTTTCCTTAGTACCTTGAGACTTACCCGGTGAGAGGATCTTTGGTTTGGGATAGTGATTAGTGAGACTTACCCGGTGATCTATTCTCATCTTAGAAACACCTTCCCATTGCAAACCTCAGCTTTGTCAACGTTATCTTTTGAGATCTTGAGTCGAAACCACAACTTGATGCTTTAATCTCTAGAATCCGCATTCCCTTTTACTTGAATTTTATATCATCTTTGATAACTTTGATTTGTTGCTTGTGGTTATTTGACAACCTAATTTACCGAGCTTTGTTTCACCATATTCCCTGTGATCGACCCGTGGAATATTTGCTTTTAATTATTACAATTGATCCGTACACTGTGGGTTCACATTTTGTTCAGGCATATATCTTGGGTTATAAATATTAAAGCTTGCACACACCTTTTGAAGCGAACAAGGACTGTGACAGTCTCTACCGAGTTAGGTCAGATAGTGGTCTTCTGAGGTTGGGAACTTGGGAAGACGGGTTCCTTCATTAGTGCAGTGCGTGTAGAGAGATTGATCGCTCAGGGTTATGAGGCCTTTCGGTGTTTTGTCATGAAGGATGGGGAGATTCCATCATTGGAGGATATTCCAGTGGTCTGTGAGTTTACAGATGTGTTTGTTGAGCCGCCTAGTTTACCACCTCAGAGGAGTGTAGATTTCAGTATTGAGTTGGAGCCTAGTACGAGACCGATCTCGAAGGCCCCATATTGTATGGCGCCTGTCGAGATGTTGGAGCTGAAGAAGCAACTTAAGGAGTTAGCTGAGAAGGGTTTTATCTGCCATAGCGTATCCCCGTGGGGAGCACCTATCCTCTTCATGCGGAAGAAGGACGGATCGTTGAGGTTGTGCATCGATTACAAAGAGCTGAACAAGGTGACTATCAAGAACAAGTATCCACTTCCCCGTATTGACAATTTGCTGGATCAGCTTCAAGGAGCGATTGTGTTTTCCAAGATCGATTTGCGTTTAGGATATCACCAGTTGAGGGTGAGAGAGCAGGGCGTGCACAAGACGGCATTTCGGACCCGATATGGACAATACGAGTTTGTAGTGATGTCATTTGGGCTCACGAATGCCCCAACTATTTTCATGAAGTTGATGAATATCATCTTCATCAACTTGCTAGATCAGTTTGTGGTGGTTTTTATAAAAGATATCCTAGTGTACTCTCGTAGGAGAGAGGAGCATGCAGGACACCTGAGGATTGTGTTGCGAGTTTTGCAGGATAGAGAGATGTATGCCAAGCTCTCTAAGTGCGAGTTTTGGATGCCATAGGTAGCGTTCTTGGGTCATATCGTTTCCGCCGAGGGGATCAAAGTTGATCCGGTGAAGATTGAGTCTATAGCAACCTGGATGACACCGACGAATGTCAAGGAAATGCGTAGCTTCCTTGGCCTAGCTGGTAATTACCGACGCTTTGTGGATGGATTTCCTGTGGTTGCCCGTCCACTTACGAGTTTCGTGAGGAAGACTACCAGATTTGTATGGTCTAAGCAGTGTGCCCAGAGTTTTGAGGAGCTGAAGAGATGATTGACTTCTGCTCCTATCTTGGCACAGCTAGAGGGTATTGTGAATTTTGTGGTATACAGTGATGCATCCAAGCTAGGCTTGGGATGTGTGTTGATGTAGAGGGGTAGAGTGATTGCATATGCGTCTAGACAATTGAAGACGTATGAGGAGAACTACTTGACTCATGATTTGGAGTTGGTAAAGGTAGTTCATGCTTTGAAGATTTAGAGGCATTACTTGTCTGGCTGGGAGTATCTCCGACGGGAGGCGTCAGACGTTTTGGCATAAAGGGGAAGTTGTGTCCCCGATATGTCGGTCCTTTTGAGATACTTGATAGAGTTGGGAGAGGAGCATACATATTGGCTTTGCCTCCGAGGTTAGAGGGTGTTCACCTTGTATTTCACGTGTCTCAACTGAGGGAGTATATACTAGATCCGAGACACATTGTGAGTTATGGTGATTTAGTGGTTGAGCCGGACCACACTTTTGTTGAGCATCTGATTGCAGTCCTAGAGCAAGGTATGAGACGCATGTGTTCGAAGGACATTCCAATGTTGAGGATACAGTGGTTGAGACGAGGACCTGATGAGGCTACATGGGAGACTGAGGATAGTATCCAGAGGAACTATCCAGAGTTTTAAGCCGAGATAGATGCACTTGTAGGATGGACGAGTAGATCTTCATGCTATCTTGGTGAGTGTTGTGATTATGTGATTATATGTTTTGATGTGTTTATTTTCGTGCTAGCTATGATGTGATATATGATCTTACTAGATCTTGATTTGCTAGCTCGAGTTAGGATTATAGTTGGAGATGGTTCTTTCCTCCATGCTATTTGGATGCGATTAGGATTTAGATGGAGATGGTTATTACTCCACGCTATTTTTGATGGACATAGTTTTATTGGAGATATTTTTCCTCCATGCCTTGTGTTATGAGTATGATATGGCTAGAGATACGTATCTTCTATGCCTTGCGCTGTGATTATGGCAAGAGATGTGTTTCCTCTATGCCTTTGTGATGTGATTATAGGTTGGCTAGAGATGGTGTTCCTCTATGCCACTAGAGAGCATATTGATGTTGTTGTTGGAGATGGTGATTCCTCCATGCATGTGTTTTGAGGTTATAGAATGATATAGGTTTTGACCTTTTGAGCGGAGATGTGATATCTCTGATAGAGAGAGTTATACCTCGGCATATGGGTCCGAGAGGATTTGGGATTATGCAAGTTTCGCGACGAAACTTGTTTTTTGGGGGTGAGATGTAAGAGCCTTATTTTTTTCGAGATTTTGCGTCTGTGCCTCAGCCGAGACACAGGTTTTTAGCAGTGATGATCCAGGACCCAGCTGCCCCTGCGTGTCCAGTGGGCCGGCCATGCGGGTCCTGTGGTCCGTCCCTGCGGCCTTGCAGATCCACCCCTACAGTTTTGTGCGGCTGCAACCGACTTTGTTGACTCTTGACCAATATTTTACCCTTTCTTCTCCAATACGTTTCTCCTTTCACCTCCTGATGATGGTTCCATCTTCTTCTAGCTTCATCTTCTCTCCTCACATTCTTCTTCTCTTCTTCTTCTTCCTTTGATCTTCTCCTTGAGTTTCTTGATCTTGTGTGAGAGTTTGTGTGGCTTTGGTTGATGATGGTGTTGGACGTTGTTGTTGATGTGTTGTGGTAGATGTTGAGGTGGTGAGGGTTCTGTTTGAGCAGTTGTGGTGAGTTATTTCTTCCCCTTCTCATCTTCCTTCTTTCTTTCTTCTTTTTCTCTTCTTTCCTTCTTCTTTAGCTTAGGATTCCACAAGATTGATCTTGTGTTGATATTCATGGGCTTGTATTGATGTATATATCTATGTATATGTATATATCTGGATGTTGGATGGTATTTTATATATGAATGGTTAGCTAATGATTTTATATAGTGTTGTAGATGCTTTGTAGGATAGGAGGACTATAGAGTAATCCGGCAGGGTGACTAGCCGAGGACTTCCGTACATAGGTGTTGCATGGGTTTTTGGGATATTTGTATATGTTGGATATGATGTTGTTGTTTTACACTCGGCTATGATTTTGTATACTCTTTTGTTATACAGTTACATCATTTTATGCATTTGTTTTATATGTGTCGGTGCCTTATTGTAAGGTCTAGTGAACTTGTTGTCAAGATAGGGTCGGGATCCACTATGAGATCCTAGCCCAGTAGCACCCTGAATCCCGCAAATTTGGGGTGTTACAAGTTTAGTGCAAAACGCTCCATCTTCAACTTAGTCGCGAGGGCATCTTGGGAGTGTCACAGGGGCGGTGTCTTTAGTGCTCCGGGAACGTCTGACACTTAATCTTGTGACATTTCTGTCGTCAAGATTGGATCTTTGTTATTGGATTGGATGTTTGTTATTGGATTGCTTTTGCTTTTGGATATTGAAGACACTTTGCTAAGTATTTCTTACTTTTCTTTTGGTTTATGGTTTTCTTGAATTCTTCATATATCTTTCTTGATTAGAATATGTGTGTTGTTGGCTAAACCCCTGCGATTCTAGGGTGATTGGTTGACGGTTGTGGTTTAGATGATTATAGACTAAGCCTTTAAGTTTAGATTGGACCTTGAGAGTTGGTTTGACCTTCGAGTAGACGAATCTCGACCTGTTCTTCTGGAATCTCGGCCGAGATTATCCTTAGAACAACTCGAGGTTTCTTTTGTTGATCCGTTTTTGTTATATCCTTACGCTTAGGTTATAGATTGCCCAAATCCTATTCTTTGTTTAGAGTTTTGTACCCTTAGTTCCTATTAAGGCTTACATCTAAGCTTGGGAAGAGACTTACCCGGTGATTCCCTTTCTTGGTTACCAAAGATGACGAGTTCTAGGTAATAAGGGATTCAAAACCCTTTATTAGGTTTGAGTGTGCCTTCTTCTTGCCCGAGTAAGCGTAACCTAAGACTTACCCGATAAAGGTTTGTTCTTGATCCTTAGGTTGAGTTGTTGGTTTGAGTATATGTTCCTTTCCTTAGATCCTTGAGACTTATCCGGTGATAGGAGCTTTGGTTTGAGATAGTGGCTTGTGAGACCTTTCCCGTTATCTTTCCCAACTTAGAAACAACTTTCCTTAGCAATCCCAGCATTGTCCCAGTTTTTAGAAATCTTGGATCGAAAACCACAACTGGATACTTTGATCTCTATAATTTGTATTTCCCCGATTTTCATATTATTCATCTTTATTGCTTTTTGTTTCTTTCATTAGTCTATTCTATTATTGATTTGTCACCTATTGATTTCTTCATAGTCCCTGAGATCGACCTTGAAATATTTGCTTGTACTGTAATTTGATCCGTACACTGTGGGTTCACATATTGATTAGGCTTTTATTACAAGTTTAAATTTAAGACTATATTCGTTCATTATTCACACAGGTCTGAAAGCGAACAAAAGACTTCTATTTTTTGGAGGTGGTTGTGAATTCGTATGAATTCTTTCATCTTCTTCAATAGTTAAAATTTTTCCTTGGTTAGGAGTAGAAGGATTTCCGAAAGAATTGATCCACATTGTCTTTGTTCGCTCCAAACAGTGTGTGCAAGCTTTAAATTTATAACCCTAGACTTAAGCTTAAAACAAGGATGCGAACCCGTAGTGTACGGGTCAATCGTAGTAAAAAGCAAGAAATTCCAAGGGTCGATCACAGGGACTCGGTGAAACAAAGTCGATAACGGTAAGCTTCGTAAATACTAATCACAAAGAGCAATTAACACAATCAAAGATGAATAAGAAATCAATAAAGCAAACGTGCAATTCTAGGGATTAAAGCGTCTAGTTGTGGTTCCAACACAAGATCTAAAGATAAGCGGACAAAGCTGAGATTTTTGCAAGGGGAAGGTGTTACTAAAGTGGACTAGATCACCGGGTAAATCTCACTACTCACTAATCCTAAACCTTAACTCCTATTACCGGGTAAGTCTCAAGGAATTAAGATAAAGAACTATAACCTCAAACTAACACACCATCTAAGGGAATAGAATCAACCTTTACCGGGTAAGTCTCAGGCTAACTCACAAAGATGGGATGGAAGCACACTCAAACCCCAATAAAGGATAAACCTTTATTACCTACACTTATGATCGTTGGTAAACAAACTAAGGAATTACCGGGTAAGTCTCATCCTAAGCTAGCTTTGAATCAGAAAAGGTGTAATAAGAATAGGATTTGGCAAACTCTAACACTTAACTCTCAGTTTAGAATCAGACAAGTCACCTCGGTCAGCCAGATTCCACCCCGGCCGAGATGTTCATCGACTGAACGAGATGCTTAGGGTTAAGGTTAAAGACTCGAACTTTCAGGATCCTACTGGAATCTAAGATTATTCTATCATTGTTTTCCCCACAACCTTCAGTCAATTACCCTAGAATCACACAAGGAAATTAGCCACTCATCATCATCATGAAAGTATTAAATATATGGGAAGAAGGTGAATATTTGAACAAGAAGAATTTAATGAAAAAGACTTCAATAACTGAATCAAATATCACAACAAAAGCGTTCCTTGGGTATAAATCCAACAAGACAAGACAACAAGGAAGGGAATTAAAGACAATCTTACAAAACCCTCCAAAAAGCTATAAAAGCTATGATCTTCAATCTTCCTTCAACCTTCAAAAAGGTTCTTCAAAACTCCCAACTGGAGTATGGCTGCGGCGATGTATGCTTGATAAGCGGGGGTGATAGCGGATGCCGGTTTTGTGGGAAATCCAACCCTTTTTATAGGAAAATAACCCTCCAAAGATAAAATATCTTAGAAAGATCTTTTCCCATAAAAATAGGTAAAATATAAGATCTTCTTCCTTCCAGGAGCCAAGCCCAAAAATATAAGATCACCTTCCAAAGATAAAAGATCTCAGCCAAGAATAAAATATTCTCGCCGCGTCCTAGGTGTTCGCCTCGGTCGAGTCGGCGTCTCTGGATCACCTCGGTCGAGATGCATCTCTGGTCAACCGAGGTGAGTCATAACTGAATGTGAAATCTCTCAAAACTGGTCCAAAGTGAATCTTAAATACATGGCTATGCTTCCTGGATGGTTCCTTATGCTCTTCAATGTAGCTCCAATGACTCCATAGCTCCTTTTGTTCCTTTTTGATGCAAAACGTGCCATTTTACCTACAATTACAGCAAAACTAGGTGTAGACCTCGATTCCCGCAAAGGTAGATGAAATGGTAATATAATCACATATTATACATGCAATCATGCAGATTATTGAAGATAAAACGTCCAAACAAACCCCAAAATATAGACTATAATTCATGCTATCAAAATACCCCATACTTAGCCCTTGCTTGTCCCCAAGCAAGTTCCGCATATAGAAGACAAGATAGAATGGATTATAAGTCATAAAAATCAATGAAAAGTCTTTCAAAAACATTTTTATGATGTGTTACAACCATAGATCACTCTAAGAGAATACTTCATGGAATTTAAAATCCAAACATGATCAAAACATTTTATAAATATAGGAAAGTTGTTCATCTTTGCATAAAATCATAGAATGCATAATAAGTCATAATTATCAAAATTAATCATGTATAATCCAGTTTAAACCACTAAGTCAATCAACAAGCTCAGGGTCTCAAGGGCTTCCCAAAAGAAAAGGCCAAGAAACGTGTAGGGTAGGGATGTATGTAAGGTAATGTGGTGCTAGAATCCGGGAAAAGGATGAACTTCACTTTCACTTTGACTTGCAACATCTTCCACCAATAAGCTTTGCTTATTTCACACTTTTTCTTTTTACTTTACTTTTTGGGATGCATGGACAGATGTGCACAATAACCGAAGCCTAGGAAATCAGCAATCATCAATTTCTTGAGATGCATCAAACCCTTGATGCACATACCATGACCCGTTAGGAATATCGCTCAATCCGACTTTGGCAAGACACAAACACCCGGCTATGTGAATGGTGCCGAGTTACTCATCTTCATGATTGACTTCCCCAAACCTAAAATTACTTTCTAGCACTTTCACTTCCAGCCAACTTCTCAACTTTAACTTCACTTGCTTTCACCACTTCGCTTGCTTCCAAATTCCCGGATAGGTAAAGGGAGGCAAAATGTATATGAGGGGCTAAGCATGATCAAGAGAAAGAAGAAGAAGAGAATGAATTGCCTTGGTCTTTCCAGGAAGAAAGTGAAGGAACTTATCTTGTGGTGTCAACCTTCAAATTCAACATAATTTGGATAAAAACAAAGTATTAAACATGCCAATAATTTCAAACAAAGCATTTAGCAACTTAAACATATTATAAAATATTTCAAACACATAAAGAATTTAAAACCAGTCAGTAAACAAGATCTTCACTGAGATCATATCCAGATAGGCAACACGCAAATCATTTTCGAAAACTCTCAGGTAATCCACCTCGGTCGAGGTGTTCTTGGTTCAACCGAGGTGAAACGCCTCGTTTGGCCAAGACTGACTCGGTCGAGGTCAAAAAAAAATTTTTTAAAACCATTTTTTTTCAGTTTCGACGTTTTTCTCAATCAAATAACCTGTAGGTATGCATGTAATATCAGATAAACATATAAATGCAGGAGTGAAGCAAAAATAAAATATCCAATAAAATGTGCGTCATACATCAAAGTAATCAAATAAGTACATCAAAGTCATCACATAAATACAAACACCCCATACTTGGGACACACTGTCCTAGTGGGTCAATATAAGTCTGGAAATAAGAGTACTCACCGGATAAATAGCTGAACTGCATAAAAATATAATAAAGAAAATCCTGCAGCTCATCAATAGTCCCGATCCGGTGGTGGTGGTGGTGGCACGTACGGATACTGAGTCGGGTCGAACGGATAGCCCATAGTCTGCTGGAATTGTAGCTCCATCATCTTGCGCTGATAGTGCTGCCCCTCTAACATCTGATGAGTCCAGCTGTCAATCTGTCGGTGTTGGGCAGCAAATCTCTTATGCATGTCCACAGTAAGGGCAGCATAAGAATCTATCATCTGATCTGTCAGATCATCGATCCGACGATGAGCCTCCGAATCTCTATGACGGCGTGACCGACGCCTAGCAGATCTAGCAGGTGAAGCAGCAGGTGCAGGCTCAGTATCCTCCTCATCCAGATCTATGATCGGCGGCGCGCTCGTCCCTGCAGTATATGTCCCTGTATCCATCGGGACTCCACCATCTTTCTCATCTACTGTATCCTCGTCATCGTCAGCCTCCTCCTCTTCATCCTCAGCTGGGGCAGCTGCTGCCTCCCTATGATCCTCCATCAGTGGAGCCCAAGCTGTCTGCCAATAATGCGGGTCATAAACGGTGAACTGGGCAGACCAACGGATCCCCTGTGGCGCAGTCCGCTCCCACGGCATAGCAACATATAGAGTGGTCAGACCTCGGGGAACTAGAATCCTCCGAGTGATCATCTCCTGCAATCCAAGCGGCTTCGGAGCCGCCACCATCGTACAAGCACTGACGTCCATCTCATGAAAAGCAGCTATGTGGGTGACTAGACCTCCGCAGCAGATGTCTCCCTTCGCCTTGGCCTTGATCTTGTGCAGGTCCTCTGCCAAGATCAAGCCAAAGTCTGGGAAACCCCCCGTAACCATACAGTAAAGACTGAAAAGCTCGCCCTGTCGGATCTTCTGGGGCGTCTCAGTACGCGCCAGAAGTGTCTCGCTGAATATCCTATGGGCTAATCTGAAGGCTAGGTGGAAGATGACCTTCTCCCTGGAATCTCCAGGGCGCCATCTATCTGCATGCTCAGTAATATGGGCAATCTGCCCCCAGAACTCCCTAGCTACAGATCGGGAAGGGAAGTCAGTGGCGGTGGGCTCAGGAGAGCCGAAAATCTCTCTCCAAACCTCCAAGGAAACTATGAAGTTCCGGCTCATCAACCGGTACTTCACAGACTGCTCTGTGGGAAGGTAGGAAAAGGAGCTAAAGAACTCTAGGGTCGGCTCCAAGTAAGCTGGGGCTCGGATCTCAGTAAACTGATCCAGCCCAACTGTGGTGATCATCCGCCTAAGGTCTCCATCTACCCCTAGGCAATCAAAAGCTGACACGTCCAGGAAACGTGGTGCAATCACTGGACGGCTAGCTATACGCTCATAATCTACCCGGCATCTCTCGTGGATCACCGGGCGGTAAGGTCGGGAAGAAGAGGAAGGAGGGGAGGGTGAGGATCTATCTCTGAGGGCAAGGCGATGTTCGGAACTCATTTTTTTTTCAGCTATTGTCAGATCACCTCGGTCGCTGACAATCCTCAAGAATCACCTCGGTCGAGATGCAGTTCGATTGGACCGAGGCGTAACAGTTTGTGATTCAAATCTCAGAAATCCAGTTCTTTTCCCCCAAAATTCACTACAATTGCTTCCTATGGGGTACTTAAGCCTTTTCTCAGCAGATTCAGGGGCAACCAAAGCCCAAATCGAAACGAATGAACGAGTTAGGGTTTCGACTGTGTTTACCTCGCTCGGTCGATTCGTTCGATTTCTTCGCAGATCTGTACTTGCAAATGGATCCTCTGCTCTTCAATTGTAGTTTGGAAGCGGAAATCTTTGAAAACGAGTAAGATTTGAGGAAACGAGGTGAGAAGGCGCCGCGGTCGAGTCGAAGAAGGTAAAAAGTGAAAACAGAAAAAAATTTTCCCCTTTTATACTGTTCCTGGAACTGCTGTCACCTCGGTCGAGATGGTCTCGACTAGACCGAGGTGGTTCTGCAGAAAACCTAGTCGCCTCGGTTGCTTAAGAATCAACTCGGTCGAGGTGGCCTCGACTGGACCGAAGTGTCTCAGTCAAACTTCGTCTTCTCGAATTCTCGAACTTCTGAACTTCCAGTTATGCTCCTTCCTTAGATGTCTCTTGTTATCTGTCTAGGACGCCAAAAACAAACAAAACAAAGCAAAAGCAAACTATCTAAGCTAGACTAGAAAACGGGAAAAAAAAAAAAGCAATACCTTGGGTTGCCTCCCAAGAAGCGCTTGGTTTAAGGTCGCTAGCTGGACCATGATGTGATGGGAGGTGCCCTCACCCCATACTTCACCTCCATCGTGGGGTGAAGTAAGTAAATCCATCAAACGCTCCAACAAGTGTAAGTGCTCATCGGGGAATGAATCGTCTATGGGTGGGTCATCCTTCTCGCGGGAAGATTCCGGTAGCCGGCTGAGGTGATCCGCAACGGAGTTCTCGGATCCCTTCTTATCGCGGATCTCTAGGTCAAACTCTTGAAGCAAGAGAATCCATCGAATAAGGCGTGGTTTGGCATCTTTCTTAGCCAACAAGTAACGAATGGCTGCATGGTCGGTGTAGACAATGACTTTCGCCCCAACTAAGTAGGAACGAAACTTCTTGAAAGCGTATACAACCGCCAAAAACTCCTTCTCAGTGGTAGCGTAGTTGCGCTGGGCTACATCTAGCGTCTTGCTAGCATAGTAAATGGCGGTGGTCCGGCCATCCTTCTTCTGTCCAAGCACCGCTCCTACGGCTACATCACTAGCGTCACACATGACCTCAAAGGGCAAGGTCCAATCAGGAGGTTGGATAATGGGAGCGGAGATCAACGCTTCCTTAATCCTGTAAAAAGCATCAAGACACTCCTGCGAAAACTCAAAAACAACATCTTTATTCAAGAGGTTAGTTAAAGGTTTAGAAATCTTAGAGAAGTCCTTGATGAATCTCCTGTAGAAACCTGCATGCCCGAGAAAATTCCTCACACCTTTAACAGAACAAGGGGGAGGGAGTTTCTCAATAGTCTCGATCTTAGCGCGATCGACCTCAATGCCTCGATTAGAAACGAGGTGTCCTAGCACAATGCCTTCATTAACCATAAAATGACACTTCTCCCAATTCAAGACGAGATTAGTGTCTTCACATCTTTTAAGCACTAGCGAAAGGTTAGATAGGCAATCATCAAAAGAGGATCCGTATACGGAAAAATCATCCATAAATACCTCCATGATATTCTCTATGTTTTCGGAAAAGATAGCCATCATGCATCGTTGGAAGGTAGCGGGTGCATTGCACAATCCAAATGGCATCCTTCGATAGGCAAATGTCCCCCATGGACAAGTAAAAGTGGTCTTCTCCTGATCATCCGGATGGATAGGAATCTGGAAGAATCCACTATAGCCGTCCAAGTAGCAAAAGTGTGAATGCTGGGCCAACCGCTCGAGCATCTGATCGATGAAGGGAAGTGGAAAATGGTCCTTCCGTGTGGCCGTGTTCAGCTTCCTGTAATCGATGCAAACCCTCCAGCCCGTAACGGTCCTGGTTGGGATCAACTCGTTGTTCTTATTCGTCACAACGGTCATCCCTCCTTTCTTCGGAACGACATGCACCGGGCTAACCCACTTGCTGTCCGAGATAGGATAAATAATACCTGCATCCAATAACTTAAGAATTTCTTTCTTCACAACCTCTTTCATGATCGGATTTAACCGTCTTTGAGGTTCCCGTGAAGTCTTATGATTATCTTCCATTAGAATTCTATGCATGCAGAAAGAAGGCTTAATGCCAATAAGATCATCCGTGGTATAACCTATAGCCTTTCGATACTTTCTCAAGACATGCATTAACTTAGACAATTCAGATTCGGAAAGGGAAGCACTAACAATAACGGGATAAGTGGAATCCGGCCCAAGAAAGACATACCTCAAGTGATTAGGGAGTTGTTTAAGCTCCACAACTGGGGGTGTCTTCTGAGGGGGATCCTTGCTTCCTCCTTCCAGTGGAGTGGATTCAGAAACTGGACTTTCGGAAGTCTCAGTTGAAGTCGTCTCGCCATCGACCTCGGTCGAGGCGTAGAGGCGTTGACCGAGATGTTCTTCAGTCGCCTCGCTCAGTCCAGGGAGTGCCTCGGTCGAGGTACTGCAACTAGAATCAAAATTGGAGATCTTCGTCTCCTGAAGTAGTGTCTCAGTTTTAGCTTCTGGATCTTCTTCCAGTGCCTTCAAGCTTCGTATATCTGCATCACAAGAAGCA
The DNA here is from genome assembly GCA_033239125.1 of Fagopyrum homotropicum. Taxonomy (NCBI): domain Eukaryota; kingdom Viridiplantae; phylum Streptophyta; class Magnoliopsida; order Caryophyllales; family Polygonaceae; genus Fagopyrum; species Fagopyrum homotropicum. The sequence continues at coordinate 63,086,815 of BSWB01000003.1, read as the reverse complement.
TCTATACCTTCCTCTATTAAACTAAAACTTATAACTCTTTCGAGTGGATCGTTAATAAGGATAGAGCTCACCAATTCTCTTGATTCTTCCTCATCGTAGATGTTGAAGATATCATCAGTTAGCTGCTCCCTTTTCATGGCTGCAAGTAGTGCAAACTCCACCTCATCGCCACCAATGTTGAATTTCAACTTGGCGTTCTTGCAATCCACATTGCAACCCGAAGTTGCTAGAAATGGCCTCCCGAGAATAATAGGAACAGGATAATCTGCGGAAATGTCAAGTACAACAAAATCTATAGGAAGATAGAAGTTACCTAACTTGACCGGAATGTCCTCCAAGATGCCCACTGGATGGGTGATGGAGCGATCCGCCATATAAAGTCGAATCTTGACCGGTTTGGGCTCTCCAAGTCCGATCTTTATGCATAGCTCCAGCGGGATGATGCTCACGCTGGCTCCTAGATCACAAAGGGCTTCACAAGTGACATCCCCGACTTGAATGGGAATGCTAAATGAGCCGGGATCTCTTAATTTAGGTGGCATCTTCTCCTTCATGATATTGATAAGCTCCGATGATTTAGATGTCATCCTAACTTCACCAAAGTCTTCCAATTTCCTTTTCCTTGATAGGATCTCCTTTAAGAACTTCCCATAGGCGGGCATTCCTAGAATAGCATCAAGGAAAGGAATGTTAATATGCAGCTTATTCATCAAGTCAAGGAACTTACCAAAGTGCTTGTCTAGATGTCCTCTGGCCCTTGACTGGGGGAATGGAAGTGGTGGTTTGTATGCAGGAGGTGGAACATAAACTTCAGTTTTCCCCTCTGCTTTTTGTTGCTCCGCCTCAGGTGGTATCTTGGTCGAGGTGTTCTTCGACTGGATCTGGACCGAGGTGGTCTGCGTCGAACGAGGTACTGGATCTGCAGTTTTAAGTCCACTCCTCGTCGTTATGGCCATGCACTAGCCCTTAGGGTTGCTTTCCGTCTTTGCTGGAAGCTTCCCTGGATCTCTTGGCGCTTCATTTGCCCTACTCGCAAGTTGTTGTTCGAAGGACTTTTGGGCCCTCGAAAATGAAGTCATAGAAGTCTCCATAGCACTAAGCTTGACCAAGATAGCCTCCAGAACTGCGTCTTTCTTTTCCGGCTGAGACGAACTTGATCCTTGCCCCTGGCTCTTCAATGGAGTAGAAGAAGAAGAAGGGGAAGAGAGGAAAGGGTTAGAGGAATTATTAGAGTTGGAGTTAGAATAATTGTTACCAGGATTCTAGTTGCTTTGATTGTTCGTCCTCCAATTGTTGCTATTGGACCCTCTATTGTTGTTGTTGTTGTAGTTATTGTTCCGGGAACTGTTGTTGTTGTTACGGTATCCGTTGTTATTGTTCCTTTGTCCTTGCTCTTCCTTCTTGGTTTGAGCAACCAAGAGTTCCTTCAATTGCTTCACGTCATTCTTCAAAGACGTGAGTTGATTGTTGTTGGATTGAGTCTCTTGAAAGTTGACTCTTTTAACTCCACCTTCAGCTCCTTGGTGGGTGTACTTCTCCATATGCAAGGCTTGCTTCTCAATGAAGTCCCAAGCCTCGTCAATCGCCATGTCCATGAAGGTACCGGCGGAGAGTAGTTGGAGATTGAACTGGGTGCTCCGTCCAGTCCTTTGAAGTAGATCTCCAATAACTCGATTTTTGGAATCCCATGATGTGGGCAATCCGAAAGGATGTCTTTGAACCGCTCCCATGACTTGGACAAGCTCTCCTTGTCCTTCATAATGAAAGCATTGATCTTCCATCTCATTTCAGCTGTCTTTGAAGGGGGAAAGAATTTGGTCAAGAATTCCGTAGTCATCTCTTCCCATGTGCTGATTTTTCCTGGAGGAAGAGATTGATACCAAGTAAGAGCTCTATCTTTTAAAGAAAAGTAAAAAGGTCTTAGCTTGTAGTTGTTATTTTCAATTCTGGAAGGTCGCAAGGTTTCCATCAAGATCTCGTAGTTTTGAAGATGTTGATGTGGTGATTCCTTCTCCATTCCTCCGAATTGGCATTGGCGAATCATGGATAGAACTTGCGGTCGAAGTTCATAGTCATGGTCCGCTGGATCTCCTAGGTTGACTCCTGGACGCCTCAGTTGTTGATTAGGGTCCATCCTTTGACCTAGGGTTTGTGGGATTCCTGCAAGAAGAACATCTCGGACTGGCATCCGAGGTGGATGTATCTCGGCCGGGGCGTTTGGTACTGGAACCTACCTCGGTCGAGGGTCAGCAACTGGAACCTGCCTCGGCCCAGCATCGGGAACTGGGTCGTCCCTCGGTCGAAGTAGAATCTGGTCTCGTATGACGGCCATTTCTGCTTCGATTGCTTTAGTTTTGGTGCGAGTTTCTTCCTTCTCTCGCCTTAGTTCTTCCTTGTTGAGGCGTAGCATCTCTAACGCCTCTTTCAATTCGGCCTCAAGATCGCGGTTGTCTTGTTGGGCCATCTTCGCTTCTCTTAAGCGTCGCTTGTATGTCTTTTCTGGTTCGGGATCGTAAGGAATGATTTCCTTCCCAGTGCGGGTTCTTCGCATATACCTAAGAAAGAACCTGCAAAAATCACTCAAGTAGAGTGGTTAGATGACACGGGGGCAAGTGCCCCAAGAGCAAATCGTACCGGCTCGGTCTAGACCAAGTCCCCGGCAACGGCGCCAAAAACTTGTTCGCTCCAAACGGTGTGTGCAAGCTTTAAATTTATAACCCTAGACTTAAGCTTAAAACAAGGATGCGAACCCGCAGTGTACGGGTCAATCATAGTAAAAAGCAAGAAATTCCAGGGGTCGATCACAGGGACTCGGTGAAACAAAGTCGATAACGGTAAGCTTCGTAAATACTAACCACAAAGAGCAATTAACACAATCAAAGATGAATAAGAAATCAATAAAGCAAACGTGCAATTCTAGGGATTAAAGCGTCTAGTTGTGGTTCCAACTCAAGATCTAAAGATAAGCGGACAAAGATGAGATTTTTGCAAGGGAAAGGTGTTACTAAAGTGGACTAGATCACCGGGTAAGTCTCACTACTCACTAATCCTAAACCTTAACTCCTATTACCGGGTAAGTCTCAAGGAATTAAGATAAAGAACTATAACCTCAAACTAACACACCATCTAAGGGAATAGAATCAACCTTTACCGGGTAAGTCTTAGGCTAACTCACAAAGATGGGATGGAAGCACACTCAAACCCCAATAAAGGATAAACCTTTATTACCTACACTTATGATCGTTAGTAAACAAACTAAGGAATTACCGGGTAAGTCTAATCCTAAGCTTGCTTTGAATCAGAAAAGGTGTAATAAGAATAGGATTTGGCAAACTCTAACACTTAACTCTCAGTTTAGAATCAGACAAGTCACCTCGGTCAGCCAGATTCCACCCCGGCCGAGATGTTCATCGACTGAACGAGATGCTTAGGGTTAAGGTTAAAGACTCGAACTTTCAGGATCCTACTAGAATCTAAGATTATTCTATCATTGTTTTCCCCACAAGCTTCAGCCAATCACCCTAGAATCACACAAGGAAATTAGCCACTCATCATCATCATCATGAAAGTATTAAATATATGGAAAGAAGGTGAATATTTGAACAAGAAGAATTTAATGAAAAAGACTTCAATAACTGAATCAAATATCACAACAAAAGCGTTCCTTGGATATAAATCCAACAAGACAAGACAACAAGGAAGGGAATTAAAGACAATCTTACAAAACCCTCCAAAAAGCTATAAAAGCTATGATCTTCAATCTTCCTTCAACCTTCAAAAAGGTTCTTCAAAACTCCCAACTGGAGTATGGCTGCGGCGATGTATGCTTGATAAGCGGGGGTGATAGCGGATGCCGGATTTGTGGGAAATTCAACCCTTTTTATAGGAAAATAACCCTCCAAAGATAAAATATCTTAGAAATATCTTTTCCCATAAAAATAGGTAAAATATAAGATCTTCTTCCTTCCAGGAGCCAAGCCCAAAAATATAAGATCACCTTCCAAAGATAAAAGATCTCAGCCAAGAATAAAATATTCTCGCCGCGTCCTAGGTGTTCGCCTCGGTCGAGTCGGCGTCTCTGGATCACCTCGGTCGAGATGCATCTCTGGTCAACCGAGGTGAGTCATAACTGAATGTGAAATCTCTCAAAACTGGTCCAAAGTGAATCTTAAATCCATGGCTATGCTTCCTGGATGGTTCCTTATGCTCTTCAATGTAGCTCCAATGACTCCATAGCTCCTTTTGTTCCTTTTTGATGCAAAACGTGCCATTTTACCTACAATTACAGCAAAACTAGGTGTAGACCTCGATTCCCGCAAAGGTAGATGAAATGGTAATATAATCACATATTATACATGCAATCATGCAGATTATTGAAGATAAAACGTCCAAACAAACCCCAAAATATAGACTATAATTCATGCTATCAGTCTTTAAAATTATATGGTCCGACCTTAGTTCGATTGGTACCGCTTTTTGTCGTGGGCTAACTACTTAATATTTATTTGCTTCTACTATTTGAGTTGTAGCAGGTGGATTGGTAGTATTTTCTAGCTTATAATTGACCTCCACTTCAACTGTAAGAGGCAAGTTCCTTTGTAAATACTAATTCCTTTAGTTAGCAATTTTAATGATAAGAATTTATGCGCAAATTGATCTTCAAGACTTACATTATAATTTGGTCTACATACCCAAGATATCGGTCCTTGACTTAGATTGCATATTACTCCACTAATAGTTTGGTCACTAAATTCTTTGTGTGTAGTGTCGCAAACAAAATTAATGCATGTACAGTCTTACCGAAGTATTGTAATGGAGTAATGATGACCTGAATTGCACAAACATAAATGTACTTATATTTTTTTTTATCTTTGTTGTGTTTTTGGATATTCCTCTAAATAATTAGGTTTTATTTTAGTAGCTTGATTTTCATTATTTTTTTACTACGATATCCTCAACCATTTCTTCACAAACAGACTTTGAGAATATTAGAGTGAATGTTCTTTTAAAGAATTGTTCTTTAGCAATGATTGAGAATTCAACCCCTAATCTATGCACTTTTTCCAATTGTTTTTCGTCGATGGAGGTATCAACTTTTTGCAATTGGGCTAGAGTAATTTTTTTTTTTTCTGAAGAAAACATTGCTTTCATTTTTCTTTGAGTTACACTATCTTCTCCTTTCATCATTTCACATATTCCTCATAATATGAACTTTCATATTCTTCTTCCTCTACTACTTCTACAATTCCTTTATTACTATTTAATGCTAGGTCAAGAACTTCTTTTGTTATTTCAATATAATCTAAGCACCCTAAAACTTCAACAAGTTTATTATTCTTTCAATTTTTACATGCATTAACATAATGACCTATTTCTCCGCATGTCAAACATTTGCAATTCTTTTTCTTTTCGGGCCAGTAAGAGGCTTTTCTAACAAATCATCTTTACTTAACAAAGGCCTTTAAATAACATTTTCTGATATTTTTCTCTTCTTTGTTTGTTAAAGCTTTTCTTCCTATAATCCTTTCTTTCATAACCATGTGTTTAGTTCCCTTAACTTCTCGACATTTTTTCTCTATCCATTTTCTAATGAACCTTAATATATTTCTTAGGGTATCCTTCGAGTTATGTTTTTCTCTCCATTCTTGATACCCTTAACTAGTTTCTTCCTTTATGGGTTTAGGGAGTTTATCGAATAGCATTTGTAGGTTTATTCGATTTTCTCCCACCTTATAGTAATAATATTCAAATTTTGAAAGATAATTTTCTAAATATCTCGTATTACAAGTTTAAAGAGTATTTAATTGTCTTTGCCATTCGATTAGTTTTTTATATCTTTATCATCTTTGTCTCCAATAAAATCAAATTCTAAGACTTTGTTGAGTTGTCTAAACAAAATATCTGGTGGTTCTAATGCTCTTAATGTTTCTTTAATTTCTTTTTCGATTTTCCTTCATGTCAATCTGCCACGAACCCATGCAAACTATGATCGATATAATTTGGGTTTTAAATTAACTCTTTGTTGACTCGTTGACACTTGTTCATATTCTCGATAATTAGTGGCCTTGTTAATTTCATGTTCTAGAACTATTTATTCTTCAACTTCATTAACATCTTTGACTCTTTTCCACATCTTTTTATCTAATTCTATTTTGACTTCACTTAAGGGTATAATTTCTCGGTCTTTTAGTTTGATTAACCCCATTTGCTGATACAGTTCTTCTTCGATCATTAGTGTAGTAACTAGATTCATCAGTATTCAAAAAACTCATTTCTTTGTTAGACATACCAAGCGTTTCCTTGAGTTTCTAACTCTTCTTTTGATTCTTCTTTCATATTGGGTTTTTTTAGTTAAACTTGGTATGAATAATTTCTTTTGAGGATTTTCGTTTTGAAATGGATACTAACAAAGAAAACCAACTTGTTTTGTTGTTGGAAGGTTTAAGATTGTTGTTGTATCAAGATGTCTAATTTCGTTAATTAATTTCATTTTAGTAGATAATAAGGTAGCAAATATTTCCTTCCTATATATTTCAATATTTGTTCGCTACTTAATTAATTTCATTTTAATATACATTCTAGGAAATTGTAGGTAAAATGAAAAAGGAATAGAAAATAGAATATGATTTAGGGGTGGATGGATCTTACTTTTAGGCGGAACTTAGTTCCAATTATGTTGTACCCATTTTAAATGTTAACGCACACAAGGTGCATTAAGGGCTTTTAAGAATTATTTTTGTTGGTATTAACGCATTATAATTTATAAGTGAGAGTAAGGCATTTTGTTTTTTTTTTAAACAATTTGGTTTTATAGGCTTTTTCTAATATTGTTTTTTGTATTAACGCACTATAGGTAAGATTAGGGCATTTCAATTTTTTTATGCGCTTAGTTCAGATTTTACGAGTTTCAGCTTTTAGATTTTGCAATATCGCAGATAATTATACGCGAATATGATTGGTGATGCTAATGACATTAGTCAAATCCGTTTGATTGAAATTGACTTTAATTGAATTCGGATATTGATTGGTCTGTTTAATTTGGATATCCGTTTAATGTATTTGATCTATATCCGTTTAGTCTATTTCAAGTTTTGGATTTTACAAGTTTGGTTTTAATTTTTTATTTTTGAGGATTTTAGGAGTTTCATTTGTTCGGTTTAAAGTTTTTATTTTTGATTTTACGAGTTTTTGGATTTTGTTACGGTCATTTTATTATGTTACGATGTTAAAGTGATTTTATGAGTTTTGGGGTATTTTGGTTCCTATTTATGAGTTTTAAGATCGAGTTTCGGATATTACGAGTTTTGGATTTTACAAGTTATAGTATCCATACAGAAATTTAAAAACATAATAACATAACCAAGTAACTACAATATTAAAAACACGGAAAAATTTACGTCAATCACGTAATAATAAAAAAGAGTTTTCCGTTTGGTACCCCTGAGTTTTTGTCTTTTTCGGATGGTGCCCAAAGTTTTTTATGTTTCCGTTTGGTACCCCGAGTTTTTGGCTTTTCTGGATGGTGCCCAAAGTTTTTCACGTTTCTGCTTGGTACCCTTGAGATTTCGGTTTTTCCGTTCCATACCCTTATTTCCTTTTTTCGAAAACAAGTATTTTTTTTTTGGTGGGAGACAACTATATTTTAGTTGAACAAATTTAATTAAATATTAATAAATTATGATATTTCTTAAAATATAAGATTCCTACATTTTATTTTATGATTTTTAATATATTTAATACTATTTAATACTTTAAAATATAAATTATGATATTTCTTAAAATATTAATAAATTATCGATTTTATAGAAAGAATGTGGATACAACTGAGCCGGGATCCGGGTTTGAACGGATTGTATTGAACACATGTAAAATATACTTTTTTAAAAGATAATGGACTGCCATAAGAGTTTGTGAAATTGTGACTCCAGGAAAAGACATGACTCCAGATCAAGTAAATGAATACATGCAGAAGTTCGGACAAATGTTTTTGCTAGCAAAAGATACGACTCCAGGAAAAAAGGTTAAGATTCAATGGATTGCCCCAACAACTACCAAAGCCAACAGCGAGGACAAAATCACCTTCTTGCCCCGCGAAGTCGCTGATTCAATCCCATTCTCGTCGGAGAAGCTTCCGGAAATCTTCAAACGACTCTCTGTTGATCCAACGTTCAACGCAACCGAGATCATGATGAAAGACACCATAAGAGATTGTGAACAAAAGGATAAGAGTCATGGTGGAGAAGTTAAGTATTATTCAAACCCGGATCCCGGCTCGGTTGTATCCACGTTCTTTTTCAATAAAATTAAACAAAATTATATTTTACAAATTTATTAATATTTGATTAAATTAATTTAAGTAAAATATACTTGTCTCCCACCAAAAATAAAATAAAATATAATTGTCTTCGAAATTTATATAATAGAATTGTTATTATATTTTTTTTCCTTTTTATTTAATAAATTTAATAAAAGAAACGTTATCTTAGACAAAAAAAAAATAAGAAATAAGGGTACGGAACCGAAAAACCGAAAGCTCAGGAGTACCAAGCGGAAACGTGAAAAATTTAGGGCACCATCCGAAAAAGCCAAAAATTCAGGGGTACCAAACGAAAAAATCCTAATAAAAATAGAAATTTAACGATAACAGTAAAATAACAAAATCGAATTTTATAATATAACAAAAAAATATCAAAAATAGATAACAAAAAAAAATTAACCGATTAACCTCACATCGTAGGTGCGTGTACAACATTCTACCATAAAAGTAGACTGTACTTTTTTACTGTGGAAATATGAAGCCCCTACTTTTAATGGGTGAAAATATAATAAGTGTTTGGGGTTAATAATGTATTTTTTATTTTAATTTTATTAATCATAATTTGGTTGATGTACTATTTCTTTTTTCAAAAAGTGGAGTAGTGAAAGCCTGAAAGGTGCTAATTTTGTAGCTTAAAGTGTGGATTTAAGTTGACGGTATGGGTAGTAATCCGAGACACTGAGAATACAATATGAAGTTGTGTGCCCAAAGATGGTGTTGTTGCTGCTTGGAAGTTTTAGCCGACCAAAATCATTTGGATTCTGATATGGTTGGTTGGTTGGAAATAAACATTTAACAAAAAAATGAATTTTCAAAATTTAAAAAATAAATAAACAAATGACTCTGTCTGTATACACACTACACACGTGGTTTCTAAATATACCAACAAAAATCTTTAGTATAGTCTCCACACTTACGCACTTTGCATGCCTAGTTGATAGGGTCGTCAACTATGCATATAGGGAACGTAGTTTTTTTTAGACTATTACGCTCCCTATACACGTAGTTGAATTTTTTTTAAATTTTTTTCATGGACTTCAACTACGCAACCCATATACATAGTTGGAGACCCTATCGCGTGCGTAGTTGTGGTGACTACTAGAAATTTTCGCTGGTACGTCTATCGATTCATATATATATATATATATGATATTGAGCCTGATAAAATGATCAGACCAATTATAACACGTATCTGGAATTTGCATTCATTAAAAGCCCAATTCAAAGCAATAAGAGACGAAGGACTTTCAAGCTCATCGTTATTAGATACCTCTTCGCTTCACAATGTTTGTCCATCTATACTGTTTATGCATATCATGAAATATTAAATAGAAACTAAAAAAATAATATTCTTGACACATATTAAAATAAATTAAATAAAAAAATAAAGTAAGGTAATAAATACAAGTTTCTTTTAAAAAAATAGTAAATCTATAATTTTTGTTATTAGAAAATTTTGACTTTGAATGAATTTTTATGTAAATTTTTTTTGAAAAATGTCTTTTAGACTAGATGAGCAATTAAAATGAAACGGAGGCAATATTAATTTATTTTTGTTATTATTATATTATGTACTAAAATTTATATAATTGTATTACAGTGCCATCATATTGGCCAAATACCACCGCGATCCCTTGTAATATAAAAAGTAAAATTTTGACTAAAAAACTCTTCGTAAATTGAAGTATTTCCACAAAGGGTTTTAAGCAAAGGCGTAGGCTGGCAGGGGCAACGGTCCTGTTGACAAAAAGATATATACATTAGAGAGTGCATAGGTAGGAAATGAATTGAGTAGCTCAGCTGGTAGCTTGTTTCATAAAACTTTATATTGGACCGAGTTCGGTTTCTATGTTGATCAATTCCTTGTTTTTGATTTCTAACTAACTTTTAGAGATTAATTAGTTTCATTATTTATTTTAAAAACATTTTCCCCCTTTAAACAATCTCCCTAACTACGCCACTGGTTTTAAGGTTTTACAACATTAAACAAAAGGAACCATATCATATCTCTAGAAAAAATAACTAGTCTCAAAGAATCCTTAAAAAGGACTCGCGTGCTAGGTTGAAGATGGAAAAACGATTAATTTGTGGACGGATAAGTGGATTCTTAAGGAGCTAATACAAAAACTCCTTGTCATAACCCTTCTAAATGCATTAAAGATGAACGAAGGGGAGAATTCTACACTTTTGCAAAGGTGGATGACTCAATTGTAGTGGCTAACTCGATTGATAAAAAACTTATCGCTAAGGTGAAAAGTTATGTTCCTCCTCTTTCTTTCCATTAATGCAGGAATCATGCTTTGTTCGAAAACAAATTTGTGAAGTTTATAAAAATGATGAAGCAAATTCATATCATCACCCTTTTACCGATGCTCTTAAGGAAACCCGACCTATGTGAGCTACTATCTAATAAAAGGATTCTGGAAAATGGACCATTCTTGGCTATCAGGAACGTAATTCACTAATTGCTATCATACATATAGTTTCTATATTCCTATTCAAGTCAATATAATATTCTATAATGTTTTTGTGACTTTGGGGCTAATGTGAGCTAGTCAACTCCCCCTCTCTATATATAAGATACTTGGCGTAGCGAAATTAAAACTTACATAAATACAACTCTATATAGTAGAGCATTCAATTGCTAACCCTCGGAGTATCTTATAAGACATCCTTTTTAAAGTAGGCAATTTTTTTTATATCGGTGGACTTTATTGTACTTGATATTGATGTAGATACAAATATTCCATCATTCTTGAATGTCCATTCTCGCACACAACATATGCCGTCAACAATGCAAAACAAGGAATCTTTGCATTTCAAATTGATAGGAGAAGGTAGAACATAATAATAATATATTTAAAATATCCTTCTTTTTCCTCGACCCTAAACTAGATTCTCAAGAACTCCCCTAAGCGCTTGAGTTAAAAACCCAATTTCTTGAGGCTCTTTCGACACATCTTGTTGTAATCAACTCGTTCATCAGTACTAGTTAACTTGATCCACACAAAAATTCATGTCTTCATTATACCTTCTGTACGTATGCTTGGTCCTTCTAAAAAAGACTGAGTTAACCCAACCACCTTAGTCGGTGAACTCAATCACCAACAAAAACTAGTAACTAGAACGATCTCTTATGAAGCCAATCTAGTGAAGACAAAGTTGCAATGATCGACTTGTTGTCACATTGATCGAACCGACTACAATATTAAGAGAACTGAAGCAACATCATTCTTCTCTCAAGTATGACAAATAAAACTTTTCATGTGATTATTAATACAAATCTCAATGATGTAGATGTGACAAAGCTATTTGATATTTAAGAACCCATAGAAAGACATCGAGTTATGTGAATGATGACTTGATATGAATTTTTCCTTGTATGTGTATGAATAAGATTTTCCTGGAAGAGAATCATAAACCAATTTTTCCTTGTATGTGTATGAATAAGATTTTCCTGGAAGAGAATCATAAACCATCCATTGACCATCCACATAGTCTGAATCCTGATATGAAAAAAGGTAGCTAAAAATATATCCTTAAAATTGTTAGATATAAGGATCATTTATCCTATATTTATTAAGGCTGGGTTCGGTACATTACCAACTTATTTTTACCCTTACCACCTACCAACCAACTATAATTGGTAATGAGAAATCTTGTACCATTATTAATCACCTAAACCCATTTACCAACTCTTTGGTATACCAACTTTTTCGGTTGGTTCGGTTGGTAATGACATTTTACCAACTTATATGTTTGCTAAAATTAAATTTAAATAAGACAAAAACTTCATCAATTCATTAATCCGCAAATTCGAGTTCAATATTTAAACAAGACAAGAACTTCAACAATTCAACAACCCACAAATTCGAGTACAATATGTTTAACAAGTTCATAAAACATCATACTTCATTACAAACCAAAGAAAAATAATTAAATATGCAATCATCATTCCAAATTATATGCTAGGGAGTTCCACTAGTACAAATCTTAAGTTTCTCAGGACAATTATCTCGGGTGTTAAAAAAATTCCCTTAAAAATTTAAAACTCTCGGGATTTAATACTATAACTCCCGTAAAAGAGTTATTAATTAATTTATTTAAAAAATAAATAAATCTCTCGGGACTTTTTTTCCACCACACTAGAACCCTCTAAACACTCTAGGGATTTTTTTTAAAAAGTGCCGAGAAATACATGGAAAAAAGTTAATCTCTCGGGACTTTTCTTTTACCTCACTAGAACTTTGACCTAAAAAAACTTGCTGAGAATCGATACCCACTATTCCCTACTAGCGCGCCTCTCATATCTCCATCCAGTCCATCATCGTCCCCAATTTCTTTCTGGAGTTTCAGCCACCGTCATCGCCACCGTCGAGTCGAGGTTTGACTTGTTGTCTCTGCTAGTCTCCTCCCGGTTACAATCGTCAATCGGGTGCCACCACGTTAGTTGCAATCAATAAATCAACATATTTTTTTTTCTTGTTTGAGTTCTAATACTCTCCTCCTCCTTAATTGGTGGTGTATGAAGGTGAGAAAAGTTGTTGCAATTTGTTAATTTATTCCGGATCACTGTTGTCTACTTGCCATCTGTTCTGGCCTTGGAGTTTTATACTTCGATATGATGATTTATCACAGGGAACACGATTCGTAGTCACTTATACAACTTTGTTTTGGTTAATGTTCATAGGCTAATCATGATATTAGGCATTTAGAAAACTAACAGTGAAAACTAGTTGAAGAATGTTTCCTGTATCAGATGCTCTAGGTTTAATTTATGGCATTGACTACTGCAACTGCAATTAATATCTGCATTTTTCAAGGGAGGAAAATACTCTAAAGACGTGGCAAAGGCCGTCATGGTGTAGTATTTAAGTGTTGTTGCCTACTGTCCATCAAGATCTCAAGCAAGAGGTAATACCCTTTAATGGAAGTCTCTTTCGCTTTCACCCTTAGTGATATGTTACCGGTTTCACGTAATTATCTTCTATATGGTTGTTGATGTTATCTAGTTTTTGTTTCAGAATTTTCTTTTTACTATCAAGGAGGATAATTCTAGTCTAAAGGCCATTGACTTTGGTCTCTCTGATTACCTAAAGCCAGGTTATGTTCTTGACTAGCTGTTGCATTATTCACTTTAAAAACTGAAAGCATAAGAAATTGACTCTTGAACTAACTTATGTAGATGAAAAATTGATTGATATAGTCAGAAGTGCTTATTATGTAGCTCCTGAAGTTCTGCATAGGTCATACGGGACTGAAGCGGATATGTGGAGTATTGGTGTGATTGCTTACATTCTTCTGCGTGGAAGTCGTCCCTTGGCCAGATTTATCAACAAATGCAATTGACATTGTCAAGAGATTACTGAACAAGGACTACCGAAATCGGCTAACTGCTGCTCATGCTCTAAGTAAGTCTTCTGAGAACATCAAATAAAACTGAACTGGCCAATTTTTTTCATGTCAGATTGTGATGTATCTGAACTAGTTCCTCTTTTAGGGATCTATCTTACAATACAAGCCTTACAGGTTTTCTTCTAGATCTTGGGAAATTGAAGAAGCTCATAAACTTGTAATAAGAAAGTATTCTATTACTTTTTCTGCAAAACAAAAATTGCAAGACTGCACAACTAAGCCTTTGTTCTGAGTGTATGTTATTTATATATGTAATAGGAGTCTTGTCGGGTTTGGCTTTTGTGGTCCGATAACTGATTGAATTGGATCTCTACCACAATTGTCTTGTATAAACTTCATTCTCCTTCATGTATTTTAGAATTTAAGTCAGATTTTAAAAGGGATTTGATAATTACTTGTAACTTGACAACACTTATATAATTGGACCTCTTTGAGAACTAGCTTTGGACAATTTATAGAAACAAAATCCAGTTAAATACAGCCAGTCATGGGATCTTATTCACAAATCACTAATGTTTATATACAACAAAAAGCCCTAATTAACAAGTGGTTTTGTAAAAGTTAACTTAAGTTGATGTTGTAGGTTTGAAGTTTACTTATAGACAATATACTACGCATTTCTTCCGCTCCTTTCCTGGCATTAGGGATTATATTCTCCATGAGCTGGACTTAACCCTCTTTCTAATCATCTCTCCATTTTATATCAACTGCTTAATCTCTTTTACTTAAAAATTCTTCTTCTTTTTTTAGTTATTTTTTTGGGTGGGTGGGGGTATATTTTCATCATCTTGTTTGACTTGAAAGAAATGGAGAGAACATGTTATGCAGCTTAAACAGAGTTTGGCTTAACCATCGGCCTTGGATCTCTAATGCATCTTTTGTTGTGTACTTTCTCTTATGTGTTTTGTAGTTGTATTGAATTTGTTCACTGTTTTACACTTTACGTAGATGTATTTGGCAAGATTAAGGCAAAAATTTGTGTTGGAAAGAGATTATATAAATATGCAATATGGCTATCCTTGATCTATATTCATACTGGTCCTTTGAGTTTTTGTAGTAAGAAAGCTTAGAATAAGTCAAAATTTGGTGAGCGTGCAGGTTCGGTATACTTGTTGATTTTCTCTCGCACGCAGGAATTGTTGGTTCATGTGAGGGACAACTATAGTTATTGGTCGACAACAACTGAAGGGGCTTCTTGGGCTAAGCCATTTTACCACCAAAACTGATGCAGTCTCTGTCTTGAAGACTGTCTTTACTTCTGTTCATCAAGAAGTAAGCTTTATAATACTATTGCACTTTTTTCTTTAAATTTAAGTGGCACCCAACTTTTTGTTTTACAATTCCCTTTGATGTTGTAATGGTATCCTCTAAACTTTCTGTTGGGATGCTCCTTGCTCATTTTCATCCTTATTACAGGGGTTATGGTATGTAAGGTGTCCATGAAATTTTAATTTTATCTATAGCCAAATATGTGGAAGATTCGACTCTATTGATTCAAGGTAATTTACACTTGATATGCTAATGCCAGAAAAAGGTTATGGGTAATGGCATCGGAGTTTTATGTTGAGGTCTTATCTTCTTAGTTTAGGGTGTGTGGGGAAAATTTGTAAAAGGGAGCATATATGCTGAACTTTGCTTGCTGAATATTGATTGATTTCTCTTAAAATTATAGGGTAGACGACAAAAACTGCTTTGGATGCCGACTCTGGCTCCTCTTATGGAAGTAATTTTGTCTACTCTTTTAGTGTACATTACTAGAGCTGATGAACAAGAGCATATATGCTGAACTTTACTTATTGAGTATTGATTGATCTCTCTCAAATTATAGGGTTGCTGAGAAAGCTTTTTTGGATGCTGGCTTTGGCTCTTCTTGTGGTAGTAATTTTGTCTACTCTTTTAGTGTACATTACTAGAGTTGATGAACAAGGGTCCTCATGTTAGAAATGCCATGAAGATTGGCCTTTTATCTGCAATTGTTGCTCTCACAGTGAGCTATTAATACCTATTCTTAATATTTGGATATTGTGAGACTTATACCTCTGCATAATAGTGACTCGTTGTACCTAACAGGAAGCTATGGTTGCTGTTCGATCTTTTGCTTCCGTTAAAGGGTACCATATTGATGGGAACAAGGACATGTTGTCCCTGGGCTTCATGAATATTATTGGATCCGTAACTTCCTGTTATGTCGACACCGGTGAGTTTTAGGACAATCTTTGTCCCTACTGTTTTAAGAATGTCAGATAATTGTGATCTGATATGTACTACATACGTTTTTTCACAAAAAAGGAATATGTTGAAGCTCAAGTTACACACTCGAAAAAGACTATCTTACATTTTTCATTTATATGACATTCTTTTGCTGTATTATGAAGTGTCCTCAATAACAAGACATTGTGTTATCCGGTTATTATATATGTCGGTATATGAAATAGATTTTGGTCATCAATGTAGGTCATTCCTATCCATGTAAGTATATTAATTTTAGTTAAACATTAAATTTGTATTTATACTGTAGGTATATTAACATGAAATTCACTTATTGTAGTACTTTCGAGGTTCACCTGAGATCTACAACGAAAAACTTATTGATGAGTTACGAGAGGAAGGGCTACATTATTTGGACACATAGTAGCGTTTCACCCAGCCAAGAAGTTAGAAGGTCGAAAAAACATATTTCTCTTTTGTTGCTAGATTTTAGATATTGTGTATGTTTTTACCTTATATAATGAGACAATATTTGAGTGTATGTGTTGTTGAATGTTTGAACAATTGAAAATAGAGCATTTGATTTTTATCATAAGTGTATGTGTTATTGAATCATGCAACAACCAACAAGTCTGGAGAACTTTTTGGTTTCTAAGTGTTAGCAACAAGCCACTATAAATATGTGATAAAAAAAAAACTTCCTAGAGATATCTCTCAGGACTTTTTGATAAAACTCCCAAGAGATTTCTCTAGGGAGTTTTTTTTAAAAAGTACTGAGAGATATCTTTAGGGAGTTTTTAAAAAAAGTCCCGAGTGATATCTCTAGGGAGTTTTTTAAAAAGTCCCGAGAGATATCTCTAGGGACTTTTCTTAAAAACTCCCGAGAGACATCTCTCGGGAATTTTTTTAAAAACTCCCTAGAGTATTTTTGTTTCTCAGGACTTGCAGAAAAACTCCCGAGAAAAAGCTCTCGGCCAAAGGTTTTACGGGACTTCAAAAACTCCCTACCGTAATGCAAAAAAAGTCCCGAGAAACTTATAATTTGTACTAGTGTTCAATGGTCCAATCTTGACTTGTGCTCCACATGATTTCATATTTGATCGACCTAGAGCTTGTTGCATTCCTTCCTGCCTCATAGCCTTGATTGAGCAAGTCGATTCAATCGCAAAGACGAAAAATACCTGAAAGTTCTCTATGGATTGTAGGACTTCTCGTAGTATCGAACGAGCTGATTGCTTCTCTTCTAGCGTTCTAAACTTCTAACGGGTTGATTGATCTACAGAGAATCAAGAGTGAAGAGAATATATTATGTAAGGGAATCAAGAGATTAAGAGATGAAAATCAGGAGAAAGGGATGAGTATTAGCCTATTAGGTTTCGGCTGCGGTGGAACGCAAGAATAGTAGAGAGCTTGAACTTTGTGTTTCAATTTTGGATTTGGGAAGCCGTGGGCGTAAAGTGTAAATGCTAGATGGCTAAATTAGTAAACTGAGAAAGCACTTCAATGGACGGGTGAGATTAAAACATTACTTGAATTTACATCTAATGGTACAAAAAAATTGCATATACAATTATATATGAAGTATTATATTAAGATTAGTATGTATATTATTATTTTTTTTTTAAAAAAAAAACTCGGTTAATACGGTAATCCCGTGGATATCGTTACCACCTACCAACCAACTCATTGTAATTAGTACGGTAGTACCGTACCAATTAAATTGGTAACCAACGTGTTGATAACCAATTTAATTGGTTCGGTTGGTAAGCCTTGATTCAGTTTCGTTTGGCTCATTTTACCCAGCCCTAATATTTATAGTACTTAGAGTTAGTGATGTTCATGTTATAACTAAGATAGGTGGTTTTTATTGTTATTGAGAATGATGAGGGTGAGTTAGTGCACACTAAACCGTGATAGGTTAGAGGGTGTGTAGTAATTACAAGAAGCTTAACCCTTTCGCCAAGAAGGAGGTATTTATAAACTTTTGACGGATTCCCATTTACCTAGATGATTAAGAAAAGTCGTCCTTTGCATGTTATTTTGGGCAAATTTGAATTTATGAATCAAATTTTGTTTGTTGCAAGACCAACTAGTCAATCTAATCTTTCAAGAACAAGATAGAAATGTAAATAAGTATAACTAGAAGGGATAATAAAGTAATTAGTAAAGAACAACAGGAAAGGTAATAAGTTGTAAGAAAAGGAGATGGTTTATATCAATTTGTATCAAGGAGTTGGAGTACAAGAGTGAAAAATTGTTGGTTTCAATTAGTGGGTAATGCCATTTAGTAATTTGTAAAGCTAATTTAGCCTTAATCCACCCAATTTACACATGTAAGTAGAACGACTATAATGATTTTGCCAATAGCCTCGTGAAACATGCCACTGAAACCTTATGAGGCAAGATTGTGCCTTTACGGAGATGAGTACAGGGCATTTTTGGGCTATAGTAGATGGGCTTGAAGAATGGTTTATCGTGGATGTTTACCAAAGTACGACGACTACCCTGCAAGGATACAAGATCACTCCTCCAGATCACTCCCGCTTCTCAAAAACCTAAAGCCTCAAAATAAAACCCGCTGCTCAAAGCTGAAACCCCAGTCCCCCACTCTCAAGTCTCTAGAGTCTAGACTCCAGTGACCAGTCCTCAACATCTCTAGTGCCGGTCGCTCCTCTACGGCTCTGCCGACTGCCATCGCCAACCCTTTCCCGTCATCGGCTACTCAACACCTCAGTTGTAACACCCCAAATCTATAGGACTCGGAATGCTATGGGATATGACCTCATAATCGATCCTGACCCTAGCCTGACAACAAGTTCACTAGATCTTGCAACAAGGCACAAACAAATATGAAACCGGAAGATCATATGTCAAAATACATACAAGACTCACATCAGAGAACCAAAACTGTATAAACATGTATCTATACATACAAAACCAATAACCATCCTATATGTACGGAAACCCTCAACTGATCACTTCCGCCAGCTTACTCTAAAGTTGTAAGAGCTAGGATTTTTGAATCCTAATTAATGATGATTAATGTTGATTAACTTAATCATCGATAGTAATTGACACATAACTCGAGAAGAGTGCGTAAGTGATGAGTATGAGTCCCACCGTTATGTTTCTAGAGAAAATTTGGACTTATGGAAAATTTTCACTTTTTCCCCGTGTAATTATTTTTACCTTCCGGTGTTATTTGGAGCATTTGGGAGCTTCCATTAATAAAAATGCAGTTGAGAGAAATGATATGTCTTAGATATGAAATAACATGGAAAGGTAAAACGGTCAAAAGAGTCGCTATTTCATTCTTAGCGGCTAAGAAAGACGGCTTATGAATACATGTTTTGCTAGACAGTTGCGAAATAATTATCCATAGAATATTCCAGATTTATTATTCCAATTTCGAGAAATTTGGAGAAGGGGTTCAACCCGCCTTTAGATCGGTGAAAGTATAATTATCGATTTTTCTAATGGATAATTATCGTCTTCGCAATAAATAGCGGAAAATCGTTTATTAATTCATTTCTTTCACGTTTCCTCATAAAAGCTCTGATTTCTCTCAACCTTCAAATTCAGATCTACTCTCCGTATCTAATCCGTTTGAGTTTTTGGATTCCTCTCTTCATTCTCTTCATTTTGGTACCGAGTTTTTACGTTTCCGAGCAAGACAAGATCTGGTTGAGCATATATGCTACTCGGCCAATTCCGTCACTTAGATTCCGGTGAATTTGATAGTGTCCGAGCGTAGCCCGTGTCGTTGTGATTCTGAATCTTCTTTCGGATTGTCAATCGGGTTAGTAACGAATACATTATGAATTTATTCGTTTTCTGTTTTGCGATTTAATCTAAATTGACCTTAGACTTGTCAAAATGGATAATTGGAAATTCCATTGTGCTCGTTATATTATTCTGGTGATTATGGGTTGTTTGTTTGATGAAATCTTATGACATGTGGGTTCGCATGCGGTCGAAACGTTATTCTGATAAAAGTTAATTAATTAATTAAAGGTTAATTAATTAAATTGGGATTAAAATTGAGATTGAGGAATGTTGATTAGATGATACATTGAGAGGTTTGAGGAATTGTGAGATGTTGAGTTTATGGATTGATAGTTATGATCTTTGAGGATCTATGAGGTTAGAAGTAGAGTTTTCTAGCATGCGTTCTGATGATTGATGTTTATGCCTTGATTATCAGGCATGGTGATTAATCCTACGGGAATTCGAGGTTGATTGATTGTTGTGGATATTTGGATTCAGGTAAGTCCTTGGGGCTTACTTAGCTGCATTCCTATATTGGATGTATGAATGAGTGGTGATTGTTATGTGCTTATTAGCATGCAAAATTGATTATTACCGACGTGTGATTGACCTCCTTCTAGTTGGTAGTGATAACCTTTCTCTTTCATCCCGAGGGAGTCTGAGAGGTTCTCTGAGGTCATGCCATACCTGGTATACTGACCGGATATGTCACCTTCTCATATCATATGACTTACGGGGGCGTGTGCCAGATTTCACTCCAAGATGACTATTGTACCCAGAGGCGAGAATGATATACTTCTCGTGTCACATCTATAAATATGGTTTGCGTGTATAACGTTATAAAGATAATTAAATGGGTAAATGTGTGATAACATGCTTGGTGTTTATTGTTATTATGATGTGTATGTGCTTATGCAATATCCTAAATATGAATTGTTAGCTAACGGTTTCATACCGTGTTATAGATCCTTTGCAGGTTAGGAAGACTGTAGAGTGATCTGAAGGAGTGATTAGCCGAGGACTTCCGTACATTTAGGTGTTATGGGTTTTGGGTTGTGTACATATACGTTGATTTTGTTTTGTACTCGGCTGTGGGGTTTTGTATGTATTATGTTATAAGATGTTTTTGTTTTATAAAGGATGTCTTTTATTTATTTGTGCCTTGTTGTAAGATCTAGTGAACTTGTTGTCAGGATAGGGTCAGGACCCGTTGTGAGGCCCTAACCTAGTATCACTCCAGGTCCTACGGACTTGGGGTGTTACAAATATGGTATCAGAGGCTTGACTTGACAACAATGACACTTGCAATCTTCTTGAAAGGCTGAATAGATAAATAAACATAACCTGAAAGGGGTCTGAGTTTTCGAAAACAGTTTTGATTTTAAACCCGGTTCACAGTCGATTTGGGATAGAATCTACGGGAAGTCATCACTCCTTCCATGGATCTAAACATTTTAGTTCTATATATGTATATACTAGACTGCGTATGTGTATTGGATTGGATTTTTATTTATATATGAAATAGTTATCCTTATATACTCGAAACAAGTATACCGCAAATGACTCAGACTAGAGCAACATCTACTATAGGACGGGGAGGAGGTAGACCACCTCTATCTCCGGTTGTCCTAGGCCGTGGACGAGTTGGTGGACCTCCAATAGCGAGAGGTTGGGGTCGAGTCCCATTCCTGATTCGCCAGAGGCAGAAGACAAAATTATGGAAGATGTTGAGAATGTAATTCCCGAGGCTGTCGACGATGTGTGGACCTAATCAAAAAGGTTGTTCGTTCTAATAAGCCAAAGAAGTGGCAGAGATTAGAGTATACCAATATTAGGAGTGAAACTTCTAATAATGATGAGGTTCGATACAGAAACGAACGGGTTATTCCTTTATATCATATCTTCCTTCGTGGGATCCTGTATCAAGATGAAGTCTTGATATTAGACGTGTGATAGTATTGTGCATACATAAGAAATTCATTTGTGAGTGTTGGAGCTGAAGAGCCGATATCGCCAACTACTGTAGGTACCATTCAGATTAATGGTTTACGTGTTAGAGATTTTGTGATACGAGTGCTATGCACTTATTGATTTTTCTGTTATGTGTTGAGCGTTTGGTGTTAGATATGATAGATGGGATACCCTTTACTATAGGGTTACCCGATGATATTAGGGTCGGAGGTACCCGCGAGATACGTGTTTATCCCATTCATTTAGGGACTTGTGATTTTCTTGTAGACTTCTTTGTCATCTCATTTGAACGTGAGGAAGTCATTTTAAGGATGGATCGAGTAGACCGCCATAGTGTGGTTTGGATAATGGTAGGTAGACCGTATCGGTCACTACTGCGATAGGTTAGTTTGAGACTTTATTGTTACTAAAGAGCGTGGATTTCGACATCGATTTAGAGTCGGGTATGAGACCGATTTTGAATGCACCATATTATGTGGCGCTGTTAGAGTGGAAGAAGCAACTCAATGTGTTAATAGCGAAGGGCTTCATACGCTCTAGCGTTTACCCATTGGGTGCACCGATGTGTGTCGTGCGGAAAAATGAATCGATGAGGCTGTGCATGGATTATTTAAGAGTTAAATAAGATGACAATCCAGAACGAGTAGTCATTGCCCTGCAGCAATGATCTGTTGGATCTGTTGTTGGGAGTTTTAGTGTTTTCCCAGATAGATTTGAGATCCGGATATCACCAGTCGAGGGTAAGAGAGAAGGATGTGCCCAAAATGGCATTTCGGACTCGGTATGACCACTACTAGTTTGTAGTGATTCCATTCGGGCTGACGAATGCGCTTTTCGTCTTTATGGAGTTAATAAATATCATCTTTATCGATTTTCTGGATCAGTTTGTGGTGGTCTTCATTGAAGATATTTTGGTGTACTCTCGTAGTAGAGAGGAACACGCGGAATATTTAAGGACGGGTTTACGAGTTTTACAGGGTAGAGAGTTGTATGACAAGCTCTTTAAGTGCGAGTTTTGGATGTTTGAGGTGACCTTTTAAGGGGATGTGATTTCCGCTGAAGGGGTCAATGTTGATCTAGCGAAGAGCGAGTCTGTAACAACATAGATGACACCGACACATATCGAGAAAGTTTGTAGTTCTTTGGACTAGCCAGATATTACCGCCGGTTTTGTGGAAGAAATTTCTGCGATTGCCCGATTACTTATTAGCCGGATGAGAAAGACTACCTGGTTGGTATAGTCCGAGCCATGCACTCAGAGTTTGAGGAGATGAAGAGAAGATTGACTTCTACTCCTATTTTAGCACAACCATAGGGCACTGATGATTTTGTGGTGTATAGTGACTCTCCAAGCTTGGCTTGGGGTGTGTGTTAATGTAGCGAGATCTTGCGGCATCAACCATATGGAGTTTAAACTCAGATCATCACTGATCGTAAAAGTCTGAAGTGTAATTTCAATTAGAAAGGATTGAATAATCATTAGAAATGATGGCTTGAGTTGATTAGGGATTTTAACCTTGAATCATTAGGAAGGCGAATGTTGTCGCTAATGCCTTAACAGGAAGACGCCTCGAGAGAAGGCGATTGCCCAACTGATGGTTCAACTTCAGTTACAAAGAAACCTACCATGGCTAGAGGTAGACATTCAGTTCCCTGATGAGGACGGTCAATTGTTTACTTTAGAGGTTCTACCTTACCTGTTGAGTAAGGTCCAATAGATACAAGAGATCTGCCAAACGTTGATACAGATCCAAGATAGAATGCCCCATGGCGAGACCCCACAATTCTCTGTAGGCCCTGATGGATTGATGAAACGCCGTGAGTGCTTATGTGTACCTTTTGATAGAGAGTTGAGGTAGATGATTCTACAGGAGACTCAAACCCCCTCTTACTCAATGCACCCAAATGTGAGTAAGATGTATTAGGTTGTGAGACGATCATTTTAGTGAAATTGGCTAAAGCTTGATGTGAACGAATTGTGACTTAAGTGTGCGACCTGTTAGTAGGTTATGACAGAGCATTGTAACACTCGAAGGAGAACTCCATCCACAGTCAGTGCTACAGTGGAAGTGGGAGGACATTTCCATGAACTTTGTTATCGGTTTAAGACCAAGCAAGAACTTTAATGCTACCTGAGTTGTAAGAGACAAATTTTCTAGTACATCAAGTGTTATTTCCACTAAGGAAACACGTGGTTGATGATTCAACTAATTAAAGAATTCAAAAGTTAGATAGTGAAATTTCATGGGATAACGTGGTTTATTATCTCTGATAGAGATGGATGAGTTTTCCTTAATAATTCTACAGTCGATGCATGCAATTGTACATACGAGCGCACTTATCATGATAGCCGATCATCCTTGAAATGATGGTTATACTAGCAGGATCGTATTTGTACCAACTCGAAGAAGGATGTTAAGAGCTTGCACACTAATTTGGATATTGGTATGGTTAGTTTACCAATAATGGTTAAGACCGTGTAACGATAATTAACATGTGTTGGTTACCTTTTCATGAAGCGTTGTATGAAGGAAATATTATATGATGCAATGAACCGAATGGTGCTAATGGTGTAAATCTTAGAAGGTACAAAATGATGTGACCCAAGAGTGGATACTGATAGCATAGAACTGCCTGTAGTTATGAACTGTTAAGAGGCATGGACCTCTAGAGTTCCGAGTAGGAGCTCATACCTAGATGAGAATGACATTGACATCAGGCGTCGGAAGTTTCGACATTGTGGGAAATGGATTCCTTAATACGCCACATTGTGTGTGGTTCTGAAGCGAGTTAAGGTGATGATATACCGGCTTGTGTTGTCACCAGACTAGAGGATGTTTACCCCGTTTTCATGTGTCTCCGCTGGAGGAGTATATGCCCGAGCCGAGACACATTATGAGTTACAAGGATTTAGGGTTGAGCCAAACCACATGTTTGTTGAGCATCCAGTAGCGGTCCTAGAATAGGTTCTAGACGCTTACGCTCGAAGGACGTCCAAATAGTATGGATTCAGTGATTTTGATGGATAGCCAATGTGAACAATTAGGAGATGAAGTGTAGTATCGAGTGGAGCTACCCAGAGTTTTATGCAGGAATAACTGCCCTTACAGGATTGCCGAGAGAGAGTTTTGGTAGTTCTTGTAAAACTTATGTGATTATGTAATTTTGTGATTTGATATGTGTTATTATTGTCGTGCGAGACTGTGATATGGGATCTTAGTAGATCTTGTTGTGCTAGCATAATTTGTGATTATAGCTGAAAATGGTTCTACCTTTATGCTATTGAGTTATGATACTAGTCTAGTTGGAGATGGTTCTACCTCCATGCTATAAAGTGAGATTAGGATAGTTGGAGATGATTTTTCCCCCTCCCTGAATTGAGTTGTGATAGTGTTCTTTGCTGGAGATGTTCTTCCTCCATGCCGTCGTTATTTTTTGATGGAGATGTCCTTCCTCCATCTTTGTGATTTCTGTGGCTGAAGATGTTCTTTCTCCATGCTTTAGTTGTGGTTATAGTTGTTGAACATGTTCTTCCTCCATACTTTTGTTATGATTATGGTTTGCCGGAGATGTTTTGCCTCTGTGCCTTTGTGATGGGTATGGATTTTCGGAGAAGTTCTACCTCCGTGCCTTTTGGATGAGTTGAGAGAAATGATATGCCCTAGATACGAAATAACATGGAAAGACAAAACGGCTAAAAGAGTAGCTATTTCGTTTCTTAGAGGCTAAGAAAGACGGCTTAAGAATATGCATTTTCCTAGACAGTTGCGGAATAATTATCCCTACAATATTCAAGATTTATTATTCCAATTTTGAGAAGTTTGGAGAAGGGGGTTCAACCCGCCTTTAGATCGGAGAAAGGATAATTATCTTCTTCGCTATAAATAGCGGAAAATCGTTTATTAATTCATTTCCTTTCACGTTTCCTCGTAAAAGCTCTGATTTCCATCAACCTTCAAACTCAAATCTACTATCCATCTCTAATCCGATTTCAAATCCGTTTGAGTTTTTGGATTCCTCTCTTCCATTTTGGTAGCGTTGTTGAGCAAGAGAAGATCTGATCGAGCATATATGCTACTGGGTCGGTTCCGTTGCTCAGATTCCGGTGAATTTGATAGTGTCAGACCGTAGCTTGTGCCACTGTGATTCTGAATCTTCTTTCAAATCGTCAATCGGGTTAGTAACGAATAAGTTATGAATTGATGTTTATTCGTTGTTTATCAACCGTGGTGATTATTCCTACGGGAATTCGAGGTTGATCGATTGTTGTAGATATTTGGATTCAGGTGAGTCCTTGGGACTTACTTAACTGCATTACTATATTGGATGTATGGATGAGTGGTGATTGTTATGTGCTTATTAGCATGCAAAATTGTTTATTACCGACGTGTGATTGACCTACTTATAGCGGGTAGTGATAACCTTTCTCTTTCATCCAAGGGAGTCCGAGGTTCTCTGAGGTCATGCCATACCTGGTATACGGACCGGATATGTCACCTCCCTATATCATATGGCCTTTGGGGGCGTGTGTCGAATTTCACTCCAAGATGGCTATTGTACCCAGAGGCGAGAATGATGTACTTCTCATGTCACATCTATTAATATGGTTTGAGTGTATAAAGCTATAAAGATAATTAAACGGGTAAATGTGTGATAGCATGCTTGGTGTTTATCGTTATTATGATGTGTGTATGTGCTTATGCATTATCTTATATATGAATCGTTAGCTAACGGTTTCATACCGTGTTGTAGATCCTTTGTAGGTTAGGAATAATGTAGAGTGATTTGGAGGAGTGATCAACCGAGGACTTTCGTACATTTAGGTGTTATGGGTTTTGGGTTGTGTACATATACGTTAATGTTGCTTTGTATTCGGATGTGGGGTTTTGTATATATTATGTTATCAGATGTTTCAGTTTTATAAAGGATGCTTTTTATTTATTTGTACCTTATTGTAAGATCCAATGTGCTTGTTGTCTAGCTAGGGTCATGACCCATTGTGAGGCCCTAAACTAGGAGCAATCTGGGTCCTACAGACTTGGGGTGTTACAACAGTCCTCCTATCATGCAAGGCATCAACAACATGGTATAAACGGTTAGATAACAATTCATATATAAGATTAATACATAAGCACATACACACATAAGGATTTCAATAAACACCAAGCATGCTATCACACATTTTCCGTTTAATTTTATTTATAAGTCAAACACTCAGAATCCATTTAATGGTGTGACACAAGAAATATACAACTCTCATGATGACGGACCATCCCCAACACTACCTTAAGGACTAGTCACTAGATCAAGGGCTAAAGCATTTAAGGACAAGCCAGCTACACCTTCACCAAATTCCATCATGGAAAGAGCAATCACAAGGTCAAGAGCAAAGGATATTCAAGATGAAGTTACGGGCATCATCACACATGTACACTCAAGGAGACCCTACTCACTCTTAGGAGTCCTTTGGTGACATTATTGGCTGCTATGGAAGATCCAAACCACGACCAAGAAGAGCCATCAAGCATAGAGGTGACTAGAACGAAGAAGGAGTCTCAGAAAAGAAATCTCGGTCCACCTACTAGACTCTTGGCCGAGACTCCATCCAAGATTTTCTCTCTGACGCGTGCTTGAAGATCCGGCCGATGATCTTTTAAACTTGGCAGTTATCTTTTATATTTTCTTTCCTTAAAGCTCTCAAACCATATTAAGGAAATTTTTAGTTTTGATCCTATCTTTGAAATTATTATTTATATATTTTTTTAAAGATATATTTTCTAGATTATCTTTTAAAATATATCTTTCTTAGTTTACATAGAAAATATCCCTTATAAATAGCCTTAGAGGGGGAGAATGTTATATAGATTATATTTGATATTTTTTCACATATTGTGTGAACTCGCAACTTCGCTTATGAAGCTTGTGTTGTATTCATTCCTATTCAATCAAAGAGAGAGCCTTGCTTGAATCGTTGTGAAGTCCTTATTAGATTGTCCTTGTTGTGTTAATCTATTTGAAGGTTGGTGCTCCTCATCAATACTAGTCCCTCCTTGTGCTTGTCTTACTTAGAAGACTTGTGTAAGGTTAAAGAAGTGCGGGTTAAGGTAAGCTCTTCGTTAAGGGGTTTTGACACATCATTGGTGAAGGTTCTTTGTGAGAATATCTTGGTTCACATCTTCCTATATTTATCATTTATCATTCCATATTCGGTTTCTTATGTTTCCATATCATTCATTAATCATTTTTTGATTTTTGATAAATCTCGATTTGTTCTTCATTAAATCTTGCCCGAGATTTCTATGATCCATCCAAGATTTGCGTCTGTCGAGGACTTTCAATCTAGATCGGGAACTGTAACTTCAACCCCACATCAAAGTAGTATCAGAGCTAAGTGATCGAAGTCCATTTCAGGTTGAGTCATTTTATTTTTGAGTCTTCTTTGAGTCATATAAAAGTTGTGTTTATTCTTGTTTGCCATCTTTGCGAGATTATTTGAGATAAACGTGCGTTGACTTATGCAAATTTTGGAAGAGAGACACGCCATAGCCAAACACAAGCCAACCATTAACCTAGAAAACCTTGCCCAACCTTCGGAACGTGCGATCAAAGTTTGCGCTTAAAAGTATAGATCTTATCTAGTACATAGGGTCTTATCCATTCTTTTCAAGCAACGCTATATATGCTTCTCCGACACTAAAAGATCCCAAGGAAACCAAGGAATAGAATCCAAAAGGTGATTGCTAAACGTCGACAGAAAGAACCGATTTTCAACAATCTCGGCTAGTTCATAAAGAATCTCGGCCGAGATTTCCCCCGAGATTGCTACTGGTGTCGAATTTTCGAGAACTTTTTGAGTCATAATCTGAAGAATCCAAGTGTAATATCCGGAATTTCTATTCCGTTTAATTCCGTAGCAAACAAGATTTCAATCCGTTGATCCTTATGTCTACCTAGTCGGACACGATATCTCAAAATTTTATCATTTTATGTAACCTCACTTCACATAAAATGATAAGATTTTTATGGCAAACCCTAATCCACCAAACCCTAAGTTATTTTATCATATGTTCTTGACAAATCCGTGACGTCCTTTTGACGAGACCATGACAAGTTATGACGAGACCATGAGAAGATTATGACAAAGCCATGCATGGGCTTGACAAAGCCATGACATGTTTTGACAAAGCCTTGACAAAACTCAGCCCACATATTTTTCCCTCCTATTTCAAGCCCATCGATTTCTCTTCTCTGCTACAGCCCATATCGTGGCCCTTTGCTTCAGCCTTGAGTTGCTGTCGGCCCAACTACATGAAGGAGCAGCAAGGATCACAGTTACAGCTTATGTCGGCCCAACTACATGAAGAGATCAACAAGGTAGTTGTTACGGATTCTCTCTCCTTCACTCTTAATTGTCTAATCTCTCTCCTATCGTGATAACTCCTCAATCATCGCCCCATATCTCACCTCTCCTTCTCTGCGTATCTCCCTTCCTTTAACCTTTCGAAACACCTACCCTATAATCTGTCTATGTTCTGCTTCTGACGCCCCTTTCAGATCCACACAAACCTCCTCCCTCTCACGTTGCTGTACAAAAACATCCTCGAAGTCGGCCATCACTGCACAACGGATGACCTTGCATCTGTAACCGAGAGCAAGTGGTGGTTGCAACAGGGACTGGCGACACCACTTCTACATCAGAACAAGGTAAGCTCTGACCATTCCTTACATTCCTTCTGTTGTGTGTCCTCCCTGCTAAACATACTTGTTTACCTAATTGTTAGAAGCCTCAGGATGGTGCTGGTTGTCCACTATAGAAGCCTTGCTGAGCGGTAGAAGATAGGTGAGTCCTTGCCACTTCTTTCTAGCTTCTGAGCAGTAAACCATGAAGTGACTATATACTTCTTTACAAAACCTATATATAGGACCTTCTTCGATCGGAACCAGGACCCTGACTGCCCTATCACGAGCCATCTACCAGGAGCTGTTGCAACCGGACTGCTGTTGAGACTGGGTTAGCACTTTACCTTCAACATGTATCTGAGTAAGGGGTAGGGGTTAGCTGAGAGTGTGATTATTGAGAGGGAAGGTCATAGACAGGAATTGCTAATGTGTGTTGAATGGTTGCACACATTTTTAATTGTCCGGTTCAGTTTTTACAGCTTGTTAGAGGGGTATTGATAGTATGAAATATAAATATATTTTAGGCATGATTGTTTTTCCTTCTTTGATGTGTACGTGAATATGAGTTTGAAGCATTTATGAGCACATTCACCTATTTTATCGATATAGAGATCTACACCAGCTTTGTTTTGTTTATAGATGAATAAAGGCTCGAATTGGAGCATAATGTGGAAGGATATGAGTATTTGATCATGCTAGATGTCAAGGAGATGCTTTGGAAAAGCTAAGGAAGGAGCATGAGTAAAGAATATCACGAAACAAAGACTTTCACGAAGCTCAGAGGGTTCTACGACCTGAACCACGACCGTGGTTAGGCATTGAGTTCGTGGAGAGTGATTTTGGAGCACATCAGAGGATTCCACGCCCTAAATCACGGCCGTGGAATATTGTACTAGGCCGTGATTTCCATGACGATGTGACGTGTCATAATTGCCACGTCAGCGACGGTTATTGGGCTTTTCTCGTAACCCTATTTCGCCCTATAAGAAGGCTCGAGAAGGAAGTTTCGAGGACGGTTGCTTAGGGTTTCATTTTACCTTCACTTATAATTCCGCGCTTAGGGTTGATACGAAGGATTGAAGATTTCGGATCGTGGCTTGAGAAAGACACAATATTGAAGATTGTGTACTTCGAGATTTTCTTAGGGTTTGCTTTTGGAGACGGATTGACACTCCGTTCTTCGTTGTTCCTTAAGATTGCTGTGAGGATTCCTGTTACATATTTTGAATTCATTAAACACAATACTTTGTTGTTCGGATTTGAGATTGACTTTGATTGTTTATTGAGCTTTTGAGGGTTTTTATCTTTCTCTCTTCTTAATTTGATATTTGATTTATTGACTATGGTTATTGGCTAAGACCCTTTAGCAATTCTAAGGTGAAGGGTTGATAGTTGTGGCTTAGATGATGATAGTCGATCGTAAACAGATTGGACCCTGATAACACGATTTATGACTTAGTTTAGGTAATCATTTAGATAGATTTCTCACTCATTCATGCATGGTTTAGCACTAGTTCACGACGTTTTGCACTTAATTCATGTATTTTGCCGAGATAGACGTCTACACGGACTCGTGCGTGTTTTATAGGTATTTCGGGAGATTTAGGAGCTAAAACGATACGTTTAAGGATCGTTCATCTAGATGACACGCCCTCGGACTCATTAGGACACAAGCTAAAGGCTAAGGAGGACTCATGGAGCCTTGCCAACACAAGCCATGCACCAAATCACAACTTAATGATCCAAAGCGAAGTTTCTGGAGCAAATCACGGTTCTCTGACACTCCACGGCCGTGGAATCACCCGTGGATTTTGCCAGATTCTCGTGACAGCTGTGCCACGACTCTCATGGCCAGCTCATGCAAAATTTGTTATAAAAGTGGTCCTTCATTGGCTGAGAAGGGTATCTTGGAGCAGCTCTCTATTATCCATTATCTTCTAACAAAAATATCCTCTCAACAAAAAGTCTTTCTAGGAAGGAAAGTGTCAAAGAGGAAGAAGAAGAGCTCCATTGAAGAGGAGAAGAAGAACACACACCATTACCACACTTGATAGTTTTGTATTGAAGAATTCCGGATTCTATTTCTAAGAGTTGTATGAATCATTTGAACCTTCTTTTGGAAGGATTGTGAGTTACTTTAATTCTATTTTCAGCTTGATTTTGTTTTAGTTCACTTGTTCATCTCTTTTCTTTCATCATCTTGCAAATGGATGTTATGATTTTATGTTTGTTTGTTTCGATTTCTATTATGAACGTTCTAGGCAAAATAGATGTGGTTCTAGGGTAAGGAAAGGATGGTTATGGCTAGGGCTATGATAGGACGGACTTAGATTTACCTTTGGATGACTTGTGTGTATGAACGTAGCTGCTGTTAGAAATCACGGGTAGATCTTGCCTGACCACGGCCGTGGTTTAGGTAGAACAAACCGTGATTTTCCCTGGCTCGATGATCTTGTTTTAGATTTTTAAGATGTTGAAATCCTAAGTGTTGTTGAGTTTAATCTACCCTAAGGTGACCTAGTGTTAGCAACTAAGTGTTAGGAGAGACTTACCCGGTAATCCTTACTCTCAGATTCCAAAGATAACAAACCTTAGGTAGTGGTGAGCCTAATAAGCCGCCATTGGATTAGGTGTGCTAGGATAGTTGTTTAGGACTTCCCTTTCCAAGACTTACCCGGTAAGGATAGGTTAGACTTCTAGTTAACAGTCCGGTTTGTGTAGAATTCCTATCCTTAGGTTCTTAGAGACTTATCCGGTGATGAGACCTTAGGAGTGGACTAGTTGGACCATGAGACCTACCCGGTAATTGATCCCAATCTAGAAACGCTTAATCCCAACATATTATAGTTAATCCAAGGAATGAATAGATAGCTTGAATCCTATGCCATAACCGAAACTTCCAACCCCTAGAACCCGTCTTTTCTTTCTTTGATCATTATCTTGTTTAGTTTGTTTATTTGAGTTGATTCATAGTTTAGTTGATTGTTTACTTTGCATGAGTTGTGATCTTTGATTGATCACCAAAAAAACCAACCAAAAACATTTGAGATTTTCATTTCTTTATTTCTTTCTTTTCTTTCAACCTAGGTCTTTACTAAACTCAATCACAAATCGAATCAATTTCACCTTAGTCTTTGTGTTCGACCTCGGAATACTATCCCTACTACAAACGTCCCGTACACTGCGGGTTTCGCTAGGTAGTTTAGGATTTAGTTCGAGTTATAAATTTAAAACCCATTTGCGCATCACGATCTTAGCGTAACAAGTTTTTGGCGCCGTTGCCCGGGACTAGGTCTAGATTGAGTCTATTTTGTGATTGATTATTAGTGTAGATCTTTCTTGTTGCTTTTGATCTCTTTTTGGTTTGTGTCTTTGTTTTTCAGGACATCTCTTACTCTTTAGGTGTATGCGAAGATCTCGTGGCAAGGATTTAGCTCCATTCGATCCCGAACCGGAGAAAACCCTTAGATCTAGATCAAAGAGCATTCGAAAAGAGAAGGAGATGGCCGGTAGAAACCTCCAAGCTGAGTTGGATGAAGCCTTAGAGCAAATTAGGATAAGGGATGAAGCTTTGGAGAATGAAAGGAGACTTGCCAATGAGAGGCAAGAGGCAACTAGGAGGGAGATTGAGGAGATTAGACAAGCTCTTGTGCAAAGAGAGCTTAACCGTCAACCTCCTCCACCTCCACCACAACCGCAGCCGGCGGTCAACATTAGGGTTGTGCCCATTGCTATGGATGAACCACAAACGTTGGGGCAACGTATGGATCCGGCACAAAGAGCACACCATCCGGGTGTGAACTTAGGAGATCCCGCAGCCCATGATTATGAGCTCCGCCCTCAAGTTCTACAAATGATCCGGCATAATCAATTTGGAGGGATGGAAGGAGAGTCTCCCCATCAACACTTGATGAACTATGAGATCTTGATGGAGACTCTTAGACCGCCAAGATTGGAGAGCAACAACCATAAGCTAAGGGCTTTCTCCTTCTCTCTTAAGGATAAAGCCTTGGCTTGGTATCAATCTATTCCACAAGGGCGAGTTGGTACTTGGGAGGAGATGACAACCGAGTTTTTGACTAAGTTCTTCCCACCTTCCAAGACTACCGAGTTAAGAGGGAAGATCAATGCCTTCGTGATGAAGGATAGAGAGAGTTTATTCAAGTCTTGGGAGAGGTTCAAAGATCTTCTCCTTGATTGTCCACACCATGACATACCGAAAATTGAGCTATTGGAGATCTACTTCAAAGGACTTGATGAAGATAGCCAATTCAAGCTCCAATCTCTTTCCGGTGGAACTTTTATGGAGAAGCATGTAGATGAAGCTTGGGAGTTTGTGGAGAAGCAAGCTCTAGTGATTGAGAAATACTCCCATAGGAAGAGTGAAGGAAGAAAGGCGGGAGCATATGAGGTGAGTGAAGTCACCATGAGCAATTTCAAGCTTGACGCCATCAACAACGAGTTGAAGTCTTTGAGGGAGTTGTGTGCTACAACTTTGAAGAACCAAGCAACTCCTCAAGTGCTTCCACAAGCCAACTTGTCTTCCAAGGAGGAGGATGTGAATTATGTGGGAAGGGGCAACTTCAACAATTACCATGGCCCAAGGAGTTTCAACAACAACCGGCAATTCAACAATTACCGGCCCAACCACAACCATCCCGGATTTTCTTACTCTAACCCGGATGGAGCCTTGAACCCTTCCTCCTCCACAAGCACAACTCCACCACCAAGAGCTTCACAAGAACCTCCACCCGGATTTACTCAACCCTCAAAGGATAGAACCGAAATAATGTTTGAGCAATTGCTTGGAAGGTTGGTGGTCTTGAGAGCACGGTGACTTCAATTTCTAAGGCTCAAAAGGTTTTGGAAGCACAAGTGTTCCAAAAGGCGGGTGAAGCACATAGAGACCCGGGAAAGCTTCCCGGAAGAACCGAAGACAACCCAAGAGGCCAAGTGTTAGCTATTACAACGAGGAGTGGGTTGAGTATGGAAGACCCTTTGCCCAAGGACAATGCTAAGGGAAAGCAAGTAGTGGTAGAAGAGGGAAAGTTGCAAGAAGATGGAGGCAAGAGCAAGGATGTAGAGCCAACCTATGTGGCACCGCCTCCATACAAGCCACCACTACCGTTCCCACAATCAAGAGCAAGAGCTCGTTTGGACAATCACTTTGGTAAGTTCCTTGAACTAATCTCCAAATTACATATTAACATTCCGTTCATGGATGCCATTTTAGGAATGCCGGCATATGGCAAGTTTTTGAAAGAAATACTCTCCAACAAAAGGAAGTTGGAGGAGTATGGGGAGATAAGAATGACCAAGAGATCCTCGGAATTGATCCAAACAATGAAGGAGGAGATGCCCACCAAGCTAAGAGATCCGGGCTCTTTTTGTGTCCCAATTGGAGTGGGAGATGTGAAGTACGAGGCCCTTTGTGATCTTGGAGCAAGTGTAAGCATCATACCGCTTGCACTTTGCAACAAGGTTGGGCTAGGAGAGCCGAAACCGGTCAAGATGACCCTCTACATGGCGGACCGCTCTATCACTCATCTAGTTGGGATCTTAGAGGACATCCCGGTGCAACTAGGAGGATTCTATGTGCCAATCGATTTTGTAGTCTTGGACATTCCGGCGGACTACCCGGTTCCCATCATCTTAGGAAGACCCTTCCTCGCCACCTCCGGATGCCTAGTGGATTGCAAGAATGGAACTCTCTCCTTCAACATTGGAGAGGAGAACATCAAATTTAAATTGTCCACAATGATGAAAGGGCCGACCCTTGATGAAGATGTCTTCAACATAGTCGAGCAAGAAGAATCTAGGGAAGTTGTGAGTTCGATCTTGATCAAGGATCCCTTGGAGAAGGTTCTTACCTTAAGTATGATGGAGGAAAGTGTTGAGGAGGCTTGCAATGAAGAGATCAAGGCCTTGGAAGCATTGGAAGAGGAGCCAAGAGTTGGATTTGAAAGCCACGAAGAGGTGTTGAACAGCTGCAAGTTCCACGGTCGAGATTTATGTTCCACGGCCGTCAAACTTTCTGGACAACTCCGGGAAGCAAGCTTAGCAAGAACCACGGCCGTGGAAGTTGAGCAAACCGTGATTTCAGCCGTGGTTTTCCCTGGACCAGTCCTTGATGATGGTCAAGCTTTTAGGAGCCATGAGGAGTCTTCATTTGCTTTGGATTCATCTCATCCAACCTTATTTGGATCATCTTCAACCGATAAAGGTCCTCCTTCACTTGAACTTAAACCCCTTCCCTCTCATTTGAAGTATGCATTTCTTGGTGAAAACTCTACATATCCTGTGATTATTAATGCATGCTTGAGTGATGATGAACTTGCTAAGTTGTTGCATGAACTAAGATTGCATAGGAAAGCCATTGGCTATACTATTGATGATTTGGTTGGCATTAAGCCTTCTTTGTGCATGCATAAGATAATGATGGAAGATAACCACAAACCCTCTATTGAACATCAAAGGAGATTGAATCCTATAATGAAAGAGGTAGTCAAAAAGGAAATCATTAAGTTGCTAGATGCGGGAATTATCTACCCCATCTCGGATAGTAAGTGGGTTAGTCCCGTTCATGTAGTTCCTAAGAAGGGTGGGATGACCGTAGTAACTAATGAGAACAATGAACTAATCCCGACTAGGACGGTTACGGGGTGGAGGATGTGCATTGATTATAGGAAATTGAACATGGCCTCTAGGAAAGATCACTTCCCTCTCCCCTTCATTGACCAAATGCTAGAAAGGTTAGCTCAACACTCTCATTTTTGCTATCTAGATGGCTATAGTGGATTCTTCCAAATCCCTATCCACCCCGATGACCAAGAGAAAACAACCTTTACATGTCTATGGGGTACCTTTGCATATAGGAGAATGCCATTTGGGTTGTGTAATGCACCCGCCACCTTCCAAAGGTGTATGATGGCTATCTTTTCGGAATACATAGAAAATATCATGGAAGTGTTTATGGATGATTTCTCTGTTTATGGTTCTTCCTTTGATAATTGCTTGGCTAACTTGTCATTAGTATTGCAAAGATGTGAGGAGACAAATCTTGTCTTGAATTGGGAAAAATGCCACTTCATGGTAAGTGAAGGCATTGTGTTAGGACACTTGGTGTCTAACCGTGGCATTGAGGTTGATAGGGCCAAAATTGAAACGATAGAGAAGTTGCCGCCACCTACCTCGGTGAAGGGGGTAAGGAGTTTCTTAGTGCATGCCGGTTTTTACCGGAGGTTTATCCAAGATTTCTCTAAAATTTCTAAGCCTCTCACTAACCTACTAATGAAGGATGTTGATTTTGTCTTTTCCAAAGATTGTCTTGAGGCTTTTTGTAGGTTGAAGAACGCCTTGATCTCCGCACCTATCATGCAACCTCCGGATTGGAGTCTACCATTTGAGATCATGTGTGATGCAAGCGATGTAGCCGTTGGGGCTGTTTTGGGGCAAAGGAAAGATGGGCGCACTCATGCTATTTATTATGCTAGCAAGACGCTAGATGATGCCCAACTCAATTATGCTACCACCGAGAAGGAGTTGTTGGCGGTGGTGTATGCATTTGAGAAGTTCCGCTCATACCTTGTTGGAGCGAAGGTCATAGTTTATACGGATCATGCTGCGATCCGTTATCTACTTACAAAGAAGGATGCCAAACCAAGGTTGATTCGGTGGATCCTTCTTCTTCAAGAGTTTGATTTGAAAATACGGGATAAGAACGGATCCGAGAACTCCGTGGCGGATCACCTTAGTAGATTGCCTCCATTAGAGCTTGGAAGAGATGACATTCCAATTGATGACTCATTCCGAGATGAGCAATTGCAAATGGTGAAGGAATGCTTGTTCCAAGTGTCTAGAGGAAATGAGCCATGCTATGCCGACATTGTGAACTACTTAGTGTGTGAGGAAGTGCCTCCCGGATTGACATATGCACAAAGAAAGAAGTTCTTCAACGATGTGAAGCATTACTATTGGAGTGAGCCACTCTTGTTCATGAAAGGCCCGGATGGAATGTTTAAAAGATGCATACCGGAAGATGAAGTAGAGAGTGTGATCCGGCACTGTCACTCCTTACCATGCGGAGGCCATGCTAGCTCACACAAGACGTGTGCAAAGGTATTGCAATCCGGTTTTTATTGGCCTAACTTGTTTAAAGATGTGCAAGGTTTTGTAGCGGCATGTGATGCTTGCCAAAGGATGGGCAACATCTCAAGGAGGAATGAAATGCCCTTGAACAACATCCAAGAAGTCGAAATATTTGATGTGTGGGGTGTGGACTTCATGGGACCATTCCCTTCTTCATGTGGCAATCTCTTCATCCTATTGGCGGTGGACTATGTGTCAAGATGGGTGGAGGCAATCGCCTCTCCTACAAATGATGCCAAGGTGGTGGTGCGGTTCTTCAACCGGGTGATCTTCCCTAGGTTTGGAACACCAAGGATGATCATTAGTGATGGAGGAAAGCACTTCACCAATAGGAATTTTGGGGCGCTTTTGGCTAAGTATGGGGTGACTCATAAGGTGGCAACACCTTACCATCCCCAAACTAGTGGCCAAGTGGAGATCTCCAACCGGGAGATCAAGGCCATCCTTGAGAAGACGGTGTCTAGGACTAGAAAGGATTGGGCTATGAGGCTCAATGATGCCTTATGGGCATATAGAACCGCCTTCAAGACACTGATCGGCACCACTCCTTACAAGTTGGTCTATGGAAAGTCTTGCCACCTTCCGGTAGAGATGGAGCATAGAGCTTATTGGGCCATTAAGTGGCTAAATTTTGATCTCAAGGCGGCGGGAGAAAAGAGATTGCTTGAATTGAATGCCCTTGAGGAGATCCGGTTTGACGCTTATGAGAATGCCCAGATTTACAAGGAGATAACGAAAAGATGGCATGACAAGAGGATCATCCCCAAGGAGTTGAGTGAAGGAGATCTTGTCCTTCTCTTCAACTCAAGACTAAGGCTCTTTCCCGGAAAGCTCAAATCAAGATGGACCGGGCCATATGTGGTGAAGAAGATCTTTTCCCATGGAGCCATTGAGATAGGAGGGGAACATTGTGGGAACTTTAAGGTGAATGGGCACCGGTTGAAGAAGTATATCCTGGGAGCTCCGGTGGAGATAATTGCCCCACTTCACCTTGAGTAGATGCCCCCGAGTTTGGTCAAGCTAATGACCTTAAAGAAGCGCTTGGTGGGAGGTAACCCATTGGTAACATTTTTCCTTTTCGTTTTCAGATTTTTCTATCTTTGTGTGTGTTTTGTCTACTTTGTGTGTGTGTGCTAGAACATTAGTGGCATTGGAAGCCTTGCTTGACATAGGAATGATGATGATGAACCCCTCATCAATTATGGGTGGAGCGGACGCGGAACTTGGACGGCTAGCGGTGCCTAGCGCGGGTCCCGAAGCTTTGATGGATGCTTAAGAGCTCTCTACCATGGTTGATAGGATCATCAAACATCAATTCACTATTGAGCAATCCCAAATACCATAACAAACCATTTTTACATTGTGAGAACCTTCTTTCACTCTCTTTACTTGTATACCACATTGGGGACAATGTGTTTCTAAGTATGGGGTGGGGTTTGCATGATCCTTTGCATGATGAGCATCTAGGATAGTTTAAAATCTTCACATGTCTTGCATTGTACATACTTAAATCGAAAATACCATAAAAATCAGAAAATTTTAAAAATTTTGTGCTTTCTAGGCTTGGATATGATCCTAATGATGAATCTTGTCTTATGAATTGGCTATGGATGGCCTCATGTGTTAGGATTAATGAACGCATATGTGGACTTGAAGTACTTCTCTTGAAGTTCTATGAATGATTTGTGACCATGATGTTGCCTAGAAAGGATTGAGTAGTGAAGATCGAAATTACATGATAGTTCTTGCATACCATCTAGGAATGAATGAGGCAATTTATCTTTCTCTACTTCTCATCTTAATCATGATTGCTTGAGCACCTCAATTGAGATAAATTTGACCTCCTTTAACCCATCCGGGAATAGGAGCATGCTAGTGTGTTGATGTGTGCGAAAAGCAAGTGTGGGGTGAAGTTGTTGATGAAAAGAATATCATGCATAAAATGCTGAATTTGTTGTGAAAAGTGGAGCCAAAAATATAGGTTTGGGGACATTGGTTTAAATGACAAGTAACTCGGTACACTTCACATAATCGGGTGTTGGTGCCTTGCCAAAGTCAAATGAACCAATAGTCCTAACGAGCTTTGGTATGTGTGCCCGGTGTGGATGCACCTCGAAAACTAAGAAAAATCCCGAGGACGGCTAATCACCAAGGTTTCGGCTTTTGTACACCAATGCCATTGTCTCAAAAATAAGTCAAAGAAAAAGAAAAGAAAGAAAAGATAGAGGAAAATATACACTTGAGGGAAGTTGATCGAGGACAAGATTGTGAAGTTAGTTCCGTTCCCGGATTAGCATCACATAACCTAGAAATCCCCAACCAATCACTACACTTCTTGGCCCTTTTATTTCACAAGACCTTATGACCTATTTGCATGTTTGAAAGACTTAGTGATTTAGATTGGATGTACTCTTGATTTTCTTGACTCCTTCATCTTTACATTTCATGCATACTTTTGAGTTAAGTACAATTGTCTTCCCATGTCTTCATTTGTTTGAATGCATGATTGCTTGTCCTTGCCATGAACATGACTTTGAAGGTGATCCAATAATAGAAGCACAAACCCAAAAAGATTTTGCCATTTTTCTGCATACATAAATCATGTCATCTCTTAATCTATAGTTGAGAATTTGCTCGGGGACGAGCAAACCTTAAGTATGGGGTATTTTGATAACACGATTTATGACTTAGTTTAGGTAATCATTTAGATAGATTTCTCACTCATTCATGCATGGTTTAGCACTAGTTCATGACGTTTTGCACTCAATTCATGTATTTTGCCGAGATAGACGTCTACACGGACTCGTGCGTGTTTTATAGGTATTTCGGGAGATTTAGGAGCTAAAACGATACGTTTAAGGATCGTTCATCTAGATGACACGCCCTCGGACTCATTAGGACACAAGCTAAAGGCTAAGGAGGACTCATGGAGCCTTGCCAACACAAGCCATGCACCAAATCACAGCTTAATGATCCAAAGCGAAGTTTCTAGAGCAAATCACGGTTCTCTGACACTCCACGACCGTGGAATCACCCGTGGATTTTGCCAGATTCTCGTGACAGCTGTGCTACGACTCTCATGGCCAGCTCATGCAAAATTTGTTATAAAAGTGGTCCTTCATTGGCTGAGAAGGGTATCTTGGAGCAGCTCTCCATTATCCATTATCCTCTAACAAAAATATCCTCTCAACAAGAAGTCTTTCTAGGAAGGAAAGTGTCAAAGAGGAAGAAGAAGAGCTCCATTGAAGAGGAGAAGAAGAACACACACCATTACCACACTTGATAGTTTTGTATTGAAGAATTCCGGATTTTATTTCTAAGAGTTGTATGAATCATTTGAACCTTCTTTTGGAAGGATTGTGAGTTACTCTAATTCTATTTTCAGCTTGATTTTGTTTTAGTTCACTTGTTCATCTCTTTTCCTTCATCATCTTGCAAATGGATGTTATGATTTTATGTTTGTTTGTTTCGATTTCTATTATGAACGTTGTAGGCTAAATAGATGTGGTTCTAGGGTAAGGAAAGGATGGTTATGGCTAGGGCTATGATAGGACGGACTTAGATTTACCTTTGGATGACTTGTGTGTATGAACGTAGCTGCTGTTAGAAATCACGGGTAGATCTTGCTTGACCACGGCCGTGGTTTAGGTAGAATAAACCGTGATTTTCCCTGGCTCGATGATCTTGTTTTAGATTGTTAAGATGTTGAAATCATAAGTGTTGTTGAGTTTAATCTACCCTAGGGTGACCTAGTGTTAGCAACTAAGTGTTAGGAGAGACTTACCCGGTAATCCTTACTCTCAGATTCCAAAGATAACAAACCTTAGGTAGTGGTGAGCCTAATAAGCCGCCATTGGATTAGGTGTGCTAGGATAGTTGTTTAGGACTTCCCTTTCCAAGACTTACCCGGTAAGGATAGGTTAGACCCCTAGTTAACAGTCCGGTTTGTGTAGAATTCCTATCCTTAGGTTCTTAGAGACTTATCCGGTGATGAGACCTTAGGAGTGGACTAGTTGGACCATGAGACCTACCCGGTATTTGATCCCAATCTAGAAACGCTTAATCCCAACATATTATAGTTAATCCAAGGAATGAATAGATAGCTTGAATCCTATGCCATAACCGGAACTTCCAACCCCTAGAACCCGTCTTTTCTTTCTTTGATCATTATCTTGTTTAGTTTGTTTATTTGAGTTGATTCATAGTTTAGTTGATTGTTTACTTTGCATGAGTTGTGATCTTTGATTGATCACCAAAAAAACCAACCAAAAACATTTGAGATTTTCATTTCTTTATTTCTTTCTTTTCTTTCAACCTAGGTCTTTACTAAACTCAATCACAAATCGAATCAATTTCACCTTAGTCTTTGTGTTCGACCTCGGAATACTATCCCTACTACAAACATCCCGTACACTGCGGGTTTCGCTAGGTAGTTTAGGATTTTGTTCGAGTTATAAATTTAAAACCCATTTGCGCATCACGATCTTAGCGTAACAGACCCTGAGAGTGTGAGAAACTTCGTCGACAGCCTAATCCACGGCCGTGGTTCTTCAAGATGTAGCCATTATTTCCTTTGTTTTACGACCTTTGCTTTTGCTTTAATCCAAAGTTAAAGATTTTCTTTGACCTAGCCTTGGCTTGCCTTTCCTAGGTAGTAGTGAGACTCAACATCCTCTATTTTGGTTTCGAGTGTCACAACCTTAACCGTTTTAGTTTATCTTTGATTCCTTGGGTTTGGGCATGGGTATTTGAGAGTGATTCTTATCCTTTGATTCTTTCTATACTGCAACCTCAACAAGCTTTATAGAGAGAGCCTTTGGGTGAGATATATAGGGTTTTGGAACTTCACCGTACATTAGTTATACCTTTGCAATCTCGACTCTGTCCTTATATCTCTAGAATATCTTGAATCGATTGCCACAATTGGATACTTGGATCTTTAGGATTGCTGTTTCCCAATATGTGCAAAGCTTCTATACTTTATTTGGTTGATAATTTGTGAGCTGAATTTGATCCCCCAAATCCCTGAGTTCGATACTCTGGAATTCTTGCTTTAGTACGCCGATCTGTACACTGCGGGTTCGCTTGCTTTGATTTCAGTTTTATAAATTAAAACTTATTATCTACCGACTTATATTTTGACCTAAGAGTAACGGGGGGTGGCATTCTACTCAGTTAGCCTGAGGGCGCTGGTGGTTTCTTTAGGGACTAGTCCACACTCGGTTTGTAGTGATGCTACCGGCGGAGGTAAGCTAGACCTACACCCAGTTGGATAAGGAACGGAGGCGAAAACTGTTAAGAGTTCTCGTGGCACAACTGTAAAATTGAATAAGGTGAATCACTTAAGTAATAGATAATAACTAGTTGTGTGCTAGCATGATGATTGTTTATGTTATCTTGAGTGTGTTTGTGCTATTATTATTTCTGCTTATATTTGGATAATTAGCTAACAATTGTAATTGTTTTGTAGACGTACCACAGGTTAGAGCAGATGCCGAGTGATTCTGATGGTAGTGGTTAGCTGGGGTGTCGTACTTCTTAAGACGAGTTACAGTTTCCTTTTTGTTGGTCTTTCAGTTATGACCTTTTCCTTTTTCTGGAATTGTGATACTTTGTGTTTTCTGGATGTTAGTACTTTTGGTCACATTCATGACTTTATTTAAAAATATACTTTATGTTTTTTGGGCTTTTCCTTATCCGTGCCTTGTTGTAAGATCTAGTTAAGTTGTTGTCAAACTAAGGTCGGGACCCACTGTGAGGTCCTAACTAGTAGCTCTCCGAGTTTTGAAACTGGGGGTGTTACAACATGGTATCAGAGCGAGGTTGGCAACAATGGCACTTGAAATCTCCTAAAAGGTCAAATAAGTAAATAAGCAGAACCCAAAAGGGGTCTGAGTTTTCCAAGGAATTTTTGTTTTAAAATGCATGCATAGTCG
Source organism: Fagopyrum homotropicum (assembly GCA_033239125.1). Taxonomy (NCBI): domain Eukaryota; kingdom Viridiplantae; phylum Streptophyta; class Magnoliopsida; order Caryophyllales; family Polygonaceae; genus Fagopyrum; species Fagopyrum homotropicum. The sequence goes on along the minus strand of BSWB01000003.1, from coordinate 63,043,372 downwards.
GGTTGGGATAGAAAGTACGGACGACCACCACTACCTCTGCGGATCTCGGTATTCTTAGTATGATCACTTTAGACTTTTACTGCTTTTGACCGATTAGTTAGATTATAATTGTAGTTGTTATCGCTCGTGCAGATGGCACGTACTAGGGCTACACCAACTGATCGAGGTAGAGGTCGTCCACCTCTTCCTCCAGCTAGACAGGATAGAGTTGATAGGACTTCTGTTGTTAGAGGTCGGGGCCGTGGAGGTAGACCTCCACTGGAGAGAGTGTTAGCATGAAATATTGCGATATTCTAGGCACTTATTTTGGTTGTTTTTCCCTTATTAATGTGTACATGGATGAAGTTTAGAAGCAATTGTTAGCTTGTTCGTCTATTTTGCCGATATGGATGTCTACACTAACTTTGTTTTGATTGTAGGTGAGAAGGAGCTAAATAAGAGAAATTGAGAGAGAAAAGAGAGTAATCGATCATGTTCGAGGATTAGGAACACATCAAGGAAGCTAATGAAGGAGCTAGGATGAAGAATGTCACGACACAAAGGAAACCACAAGCATTTTACACTTCCACGCCCTAAATTATGGCCGTAGAAGAGTACACGCTCTAAACCACGGCCGTGGATCTTGGCATCATGAACGTGGAGCACTCCAGTAGATTACATGGCCTAAAGTACGGTGGTGGAAGTCACAAGACACCGTAAACCTTTTTCACGCTCTAAACCACGGTCGTGGAAACCCATGAGACTGTGATTTAGGCGATCTTTTGACGTGTCTTTATTTGCCACGTTATTTACGTAATGGGCCTAGACGGTTATTCTTTCTCGTCTTATAAAAAGGTCGGAAAAGAGAGTTTCGGGGATCCTTGCTTATCGCCGCTTGGACGCCGCATACATCTCGCATACACTTCGGGATAGACGGCCGCTGATCTTGCTTGGAGCATTTTCGCCTAGGGTTTATTGAAGATCGCCGAAGGTTTAGCCTCTTTCTTAGGTTTTGATATTGAAGACAGATTGACAACCTGTTCTTCATACTTACCTTAGATCATTGTGAGGTTTTGTGTTATACATTCTGAATCCATTAAACATTGCTTCTTATGTTTCGGATTTGAGAATTGGTTTTGAAGTCTTATAAAGGAGTGCAAACCTTTGTTTCCTGCTACGATGCTTGTCAAAGAAAGGGAACGTATCTAGGAGAAACGAAATGCGTGTTAACAACATTCAGGAGGTAGAGATCTTCGACGTTTGGGGAGTAGGCTTCATGGGACCTTTCCCATCATCTTGTGGAAACCAATACATAATTCTAGTTGTAGATTATGTTTCGAGATGGGTTAAAGCAATTGCCTCTCCAACTAATGATGCCATGGTTGTGGTTACGTTCTTTAATAGAACTATATTCCCAAGGTTTGGGACACCACGTACTGTAATTAGTGATGGAGGCTCTCACTTCATTGCCCGACGATTCGAAGTTCTACTAGCTAAGTATGGGGTGACTCACAAGATCGCCACCCCTTATCATCCACAAACGAGTGGACAAGTGGAGATTTTGAATAGGGAGATCAAGGGAATCCTAGAGAAAACAGTTTCGAAGACAAGGAAGGATTGGTCTTTGAAACTAGATGATGCATTGTGGGCGTATAGGACTGCATACAAGACTCCCATAGGAACAACACCTTACAACCTTGTGTATGGGAAGTCTTATCACTTGCCGGTGGAGCTGGAACATAAAGCATATTGGGCAGTTAAGTGGTTGAACTTCATCATGAAGGAAGCGGGCGAGAAGCGCCTTTTGGACCTTAATGAGCTTGAAGAACTCCGCTTAAACGCTTATGAGAACGCCAAGATCTATAAGGAGAGAGCGAAGCGTTGGCATGATAAGCATATCATTCCAAAGGACCTCAAAGATGGAGATCAAGTTCTCCTCTTCAATTCGAGACTTCGGCTCTTTCCAGGTAAGCTTAAATCTCGTTGGACTGGACCTTATCTAATCAAACATGTTTTCCCCATGATGTAGTTGAAGTATGGGGTGAAAAGAGCGGAAGTTTTAAGGTGAACGGTCAACGACTCAAGAAGTATACACCGGAGCTCCAAGCTGAGGAGTTTGCACCTACCACACTCGAATAGATGCAAGTATGGTTTAGCTACGGACCTTAAACAAGCGCTTCTTGGGAGGCAACCAAAGGTATTGCACTTATGCTTTTGTTTTTCATTCTTAGAATAGATTAGTTTAGTCGTTTTTGCATTGTTTTGCCCTCGATATCTCCCGGTATGTCATGTTTTTGGATGTAGGAACAATGTAATAGGCAATGGTAAGAGAAAATATTAGAAGGAATTGACGAAACTTGGATTTTGGCACATTACAGAGAGTTCCACGCCCTAAACCACGGTCGTGGAAGTTATAGAGGCCGTAATTTGCAAAAATCTGAGAAAAATCACCAAAACCACGGTTCCGTATAAAACCACGGCCGTGGAACACCCTGAATGATCGTGATTTTCCAGAAAATTTACGTCACTATATAAACCACCTTCTTCACAAAAAAACACAAAATACCCCATTCCACGACCCTATTCCACGACCGGAACGCCGAAATCAATCCCCCTCTCTCAAATCTTCGTTCGGAGTCCGATTCGAACGATTCTTGAGCTTAAAGTGAAGCAAATTCAATCATCTACAAGATCCAATCAACAAATCAAGTGAACAATCCCTACAGAAGACAGATTTTGGATTTTAAGAATCCAAAACCTAGGTTTTTCTTCTCTTTCTCTACTTTGTCGATTTGGCTAAATTCTTGCAAGATTTTTTTAGGAGAACTGATTGGAATTGGATTGGAATTAGTCTAGGATTGTGCCTGCTGAATTTGGTGTGATTTGGTTGAGATTTGAGCAAAACAGAGCCGAACCACGGTCCTTATAGGTTCCACGGCCGTGGTTTCTGTAGAACAGACCGTGATTTTCCCTCAGAAATGGATTTGTTTAGGAGGAAGTCGATTAGGAACAAGAAGAGGAAAGGAGACACTTCCTCTTCTTCCCAAGCACGCCCTAGTGAACCACCATCACCCCCACCTCCTAGAATTTCAACAATCCATGAGGATTACCTCGATGCCTTAGAAAGGATCGAGAAGAGAGCGGTCATAGGACCGCGCTACTTAGTGCTTGAGGAGCTAGAGCCGCTGAATGTAGTGAATGACTTGACGTGGCTTTTAGATAGAGCCGGTTTGATCATCTTCTCCGCTATTAGAGAAGATGCATATGAGGAGATCACTAGGGAGTTCGTGATTTCCTTTGAGCACAATGCCATGGATAGGACAATTTCTTTTAGGCTGATGGAGGAGAACTATGAGTTCCCAATCTTGCAATTTGGAGCCTTCTTTGGGTTTCAAGAGACCTTCAATGGTCGGTTTCCTAGCGGCGTTTACGCTAAGGACTTTTGGGAGGACATAGCCATGATCTATGCTAGAGAGGATCGTTGGCAGCCGGCCAACACCAAAGCTAAGGTTATCTATCACTTAGCCTTGAAGATAGCTCATAGGGTTCTTTCCGAGTGCCTTTTTCCTAGGACCGAGACCCCTCAGAAGATTAAGACATATGAACTTTTCCTTCTCTATTCTATGCTTCATGGTAGACCTGCTGACTATGCTACCCTCCTAGCCTCCACCATGAGTAAGCTCAAGAACAAGAGAGCCGGTAACATAGGATACGGTGGTATGGTTACACACATTGCTAGGAAGCTGGGGATATACTTTTCTGCCTGTACTAGGATTGCAGCGAGACCTTTGGGTCTCAACAACCTGATGACGAGAGGTATCATCTTCCCTAGGCACCGCGGTCTACCTACCGCCGGTATGCCTTGGGAAGAGAGAGGAGGTAGAGGCATCCCGTGGCTCCCTGAGTATTCCATTATGGACGGACGCCATAATTGGTAGTAGACTTTCGCTGCTATGGATGCAAATAGGCTAGTGGCACCTCCCTATGTCCCCGATGAGGTTCCGACTGTAGATGTTGAAGAAGAGGTAGGAGGAGGTGATGGTTTTGAGGGAGAAGGTGATGATCAGGACTTTGGCACTTTCCCGGATCAGCCGGCACACTTCCCTGACCCTCCTAGTCATTCACCACGACCCACTAGACCTTCTGGAGCCTCTTCCTCTCGCCGTGCTAGCGTGAGTGAGAGGCCGACCTAGATGGACGCTCCTCCCACTTGGTATGGAGCGCAACCTTCATGGATGGGAGCTCCGCCTCCTTGGTATGATCAGGCACCAGCAGCACCAGCAACACCGACTGCACAGGACACACCGGCATGGTACGGTCAACCACCATCTTGGTACCAGAAGCTACCGGAGTGGGCCACCGACCTTTCTAGGCGAGTTGGTGACTTGGAGATCCATCGGGAGACGGAGGAGACTCGGAGCCGGGAGCATGATGAGATGATGAGTGATATCTACCGCCAGTAGTTCGGGCGGTACTACAACCATGGCTTCCGCCCATTCCCACCACCGCCGCCTCCGCAATGATGAGCTATGCCGATTGACAGTTTCAGCCGCCCCACCACCATTTTAGTGAGTTCATTTTTCTTTTCTTCTTTTCTTTATTTCTTTTCGAACATTGAGGACAATGTATGTTCTAAGTATGGGGTGGGGTGTGACTATTATGTGTAATAACTCTACTAAATTTGATTGCTTCTATCCATAACACTATGCATGTTTCATTTTCATAGTCACACGTTTCATTATTGCATTGCATGAAAAGTTTGAAAAACCCATAAAAATTTGAAAATTTTGGAAAATTTTGAAAGAGTTCTTGTGATTCTAAGACTAGAGATGACTCCTATGATAGCTCTCACTTGTGGAATGAATTTTTTGATGAAAATTATATGCTTAAACAGAATAATGAATGGAAAAGAAATTAAATGTGTTGTTTATCCTTTCTTGCAAATTTCATAATGTGAAAGTTTGATCTAAATCATATTGAGAAATTAAGGTTGAAATCACATGATGAGTTCTTATACTTCTTTATGAGATGATTAAGGCAATTCGATTTTCTTACTTCTTTCTTTGATCATTTAGCCCGTCAATAAAAGTAATTGCCTCCCTTACCTATCCGGGAATTTGGAGGAGTTGATATTTGACATGTTTGATGTGGGAGGGCCATGAAAGCAAAATTTTGCATTCAAAGAATATAACAAATAGGTTTGGGGAAGTCAATCATGACGATGAGTAACTCGGCAGCATTCACATAGCCGGGTGTTTGTGTCTTGCCAAAGTCGGATTGAGCGATATTCCTAACGGATTATGGTATGTGCATCAAGGGTTTGAGGCATCTCGAAATTGAGAAACGTCAATCTTCTAGGCTTCGGTTTTTGTGCACCTCTATCCATATTTCCAAAAGTAAAGTCGAAAAATAATGTGAAAAATAAGAGAGCAAAGCTCTAAGTTGATGATGTTGTAATTCAAAATAAAAAGAAAAAGAGTTGGGTTATTCCTTTTCCCGGATTCATGCACCACATCCATTACAAGTTTCCCTCCTTTGCGCATTCTAGACCTTACTTGAAAGTCCTTAAGATCAAAAGAGTGTTATTTGACTTGGTGATCTAAATTGAAATTTCACATGCTTGATTTTGACAATACTTGAAGGTTATGATGTTTGTCTTGAAGTTTAAGCGATTTATGATGTTTCTTTGCTTTACATTCTTTGGTTTATGTATATGAGCGTTTTCAAGGATGAATGAAGCAAGGTTTGAGGATGATCTATTGACTAGAAGCACATTTGTCTAAAGGATGGTTTTGTTTTGAGATTGCATGCATATTTCATTCTAACTTGTATTCTAAGCTTTTAAAAACCTTGCTTGGGGACAAGCAAGTGAGAAGTATGGGGTATTTTGTTAGCATGAAATATTACGATATTCTAGGCACTTATTTTGGTTGTTTTCCCCTTATTAATGTGTACATGGATGAAGTTTAGAAGCAATTGTTCGCTTGTTCGTCTATTTTGTCGATATGGATGTCTACACTAGCTTTGTGTTGATTGTAGGTGAAAAGGAGCTAAATAAGCGAAATATATAGAGAAAAGAGAGTAATCGATCATGTTCGAGGATTAGGAACACATCAAGGAAGCTAAGGAATGAGCTAGGATGAAGAATGTCACGACACAAAGGAAACCACAAGCATTTTACATTTCCACGCCCTAAATTACGGCCGTAGAAGAGTCCACGCTCTAAACCACGGCCGTGGATCTTGGCATCATGAACGTGGAGCACTCCAGTAGGTTACACGGCCTAAAGTACGGTCGTGGAAGTCACAAGACACCGTAACCCTTTTTCACGCTCTAAACCACGGTCGTGGAAACCCATGAGACCGTGATTTAGGCAATCTTTTGACGTGTCTTTATTTGCCACGTTATTTACGTAATGGGCCTGGACGGTTATTCTTTCTCGTCTTATAAAAAGGTCGGAAAAGAGAGTTTTGGGGATATCTGCTTACCGCCGCTTGGACGCCGCATACATCTCGCATACACTTCGGGATAGACGGCCGCTGATCTTGCTTGGAGCATTTTCGCCTAGGGTTGATTGAAGATCGCCGAAGGTTTAGCCTCTTTCTTAGGTTTTATATTGAAGATAGATTGACAACCTATTCTTCATACTTACCTTAGATCATTGTGAGGTTTTGTGTTATACATTTTGAATCCATTAATCGTTGCTTCTTGTGTTTCGGATTTGAGAATTGGTTTTGAAGTCTTATTGAGTATTCGAGGGTTTTCATCTTTCATTCTTTTTAATTTGAATATTGATATAATGATAATGATTATTAGCTAAAACCCTTTAGAAATTCTAAGGTGAAGGGTTGATAGTTGTGGCTTAGATGATGATAGATCGATCGTAATTTGATTGGACCCTGAGAGTTAGAGAGATCTCGTCGACGAACCTAAATCACGGCCTATTCTTAGGTTTCCACGGCCGTTCTTATCTGGCAGGATTTCGCTGCGAGTCTCTGTTAGACTATCAAGATAATGCTTCTGCATATGAGAGAGATAGGCCAGTTCCGAGGAGAGCAGTTCAGTCTGGTGGGCCGGATAAGCGGCAAAGGATAGGATATGCTAGTAGTAGTGCAGTAGTAGCTGGTTATGGGCGAGAACAGACTCAGGAGAGACCCAGCGATCACCCTACAATTCAGACTTCCAGTAGAGATCGATAGTGCTTTAACTGTGGTAGTTGCGATCATATTAAGACTGACTGCAAGAGGCCACCTACTACATGTTTCACTTGTGGCAAGCCGGGACACATGACTACCTTTTTCCATTAGGGTAGAGCTCCTTCACAACAGAGTTCTCCCCCTGCAAGTTCTGAGAGGAGTGGACAGAGACCTCCTCAGTACCGAGTACCGAGTCAGCAGCAACAGCAGTACCGGGCTCCAGGACATCCTGCTTCACACAGTACTGCACAGGGATCAGTCCGTGGCAAGGGACGTGGTGGTACTACTGACACTAGAGCAGTTTCGTCAAGAGTGTTTGAGCTGAGGAGTGTTGATCAGCCAGCGACACCTGCGATCACATGTACTATTTGGATTCATGATTTACCTGTGCATGTTTTGTTTGATACGGTTGCTACGCACTCTTTTATATCAGATGCATGCGTAGATAGGTTGTCGTTAGCTACGGTAGAGGGTGTACCTGTTGTAGTTGGGTTACCTGATGGGGGTAAGATTAGAGGATCACGAGAGACATATGACTGTCTTATTCATTTGGGAGATCGGGATTGGCTGGTAGATTTCCTAGTCATGCTCTTAGCACATGAGGACGTGATCTTAGATATAGACTGGATGACGAGAGATGGAGCGGTCTTAGACATTGGTAGGAGGACTGTGACTGTCGCCACAAAGGAGGGTCAGAGAGTGATATTTTGAGGTTGGGACCTCGGAAAGTCAAGCACATTTATCAGCGTAGTAAGAGCAGCGAGACTCATAACACATGGTTGTGAGACCTTCTGGTGTTATGGCATGAAGGAACCCAAGAGCCTTACAATAGAGGAGATACTAGTTGCATGCGAGTTTGCAGAGGTATTCAATGATAATCTGCCGGGGTTACCCCCACAGAGGAGTGTTGATTTCAGCATTGAGCTAGAGCCGGGCACGAGGCCGATCTCGAAGGCCCCGTACCGCATGGCACCGATAGAGCTGCTTGAGTTGAAGAAGTAGTTAGAGAAGTTAGTAGAGAAGGGCTTCATACGCCCTAGTGTTTCTCCCTGGGGAGCACCGGTGTTGTTTGTGAGGAAGAAGGATGGATCGATGAGGTTATGCATCAATTACAAGGAGCTGAACAAGGTCATCATCAAGAACAAGTATCCGCTGCCTCGCATAGATGATCTGCTGGACCAGTTGCATGGAGCGTATGTGTTTTCGAGGATAGACTTGATGTATGGTTACCACCAGCTGAGGGTGAGGGACAAGGCTATACCTAAGACGGCATCACAGACTAGGTATGGTCATTATGAGTTTGTAGTGATGCCATTTGGGCTCACTAATGCGCCAACAATGTTCATGGAGTTGATGAACGGGATTTTCATCGACTTCTTAGACTAGTTAGTAGTGGTCTTCATTGACGACATCCTAGTTTACTCTAGGAGTCGAGAGGAGCATGTTGGTCACTTGAGGATAGTGTTACAGATTCTGCAGGATAGCCAGCTTTACGCTAAGCTGTCCAAGTGTGAGTTTTGGATGTCAGAGGTGGCTTTCCTAGGCCATGTAGTGACTGCTGAGGGGATTAAGGTCGATGTGGCGAAGATTGAGTCAGTGTCTTCTTGGCAACCTCCGAAGAATGTTAAGGAGGTTCGCAGCTTTCTATGTTTGGCAGGTTATTACCGCCGGTTTATGGAAGGTTTTTCCCTGATTGCCCGACCACTTACTTGTCTTCTGAGGAAGACTACTCGGTTCATCTGGTCTTAGCCGTGTCAGCAGAGTTTTGAGGAGCTAAAGAGGAGATTGATGTCTGCTCCGATTTTAGCACAACCTGAGGGTACCGAGGACTTTGTAGTATATAGTGACGCATCCAAGCTGGGCTTGGGGTATGTCTTGATGTAGAGAGGTAAGGTCATAGCCTATGCGTCTCGCCAGCTATAGACGCATGAGGAGAACTACCCCACACACGACCTAGAGTTAGCTGCAGTAGTCCATCCTCTTAAGATCTGGCGTCACTCTCTCTATGGGGCGACATGTTAGATCTTCACAGACCATAAGAGTCTGAAATACATATTCACTCAGCGGGAGTTGAATAACAACCAGAGGCGGTGGCTAGAGTTGATCAAGGATTTTGACCTTGAGATTCTCTACCACCCCGGAAAGGCGAATGTAGTTGCTCACGCTTTGATCCGGAAGACGCCTCGGGAGAAAGCGATAGCCCGGTTGACAGTACAACCACAGTTGCAGAGAGATCTGGCTTGGTTAGAGGTTCCAGATACAGCTCATCAGTTGGCTACCTTGGAGTTACTTCCTGATCTGTTGGGTGAGATCCGACAGAAGCAGGAGACCTGTAAGACTTTGACCCGGATCCGAGACTGGATGTCTCGAGATGAGGTACCTCAGTTCACTATTGGTGCTGATGGAGTGATGAGACGTCAGGACCGCATTTGTGTGCCCTCAGACAGTGAGTTGAGACAAAGGATATTAGGTGAGGCCCATGCTACCCCATACTCAGTACATCCTGGAGCGAGTAAGATATACAAGGACGTGAGACGTTCCTTCTGGTGGGGTGGTTTGAAGCCCGACGTGGCTTGGTATGTAGCTCAGTATACGACCTGTCAATAGGTCAAGATTGAGGATCGTAGGTCCGAAGGAGAGCTCCACCCACTTCCAGTACCACAATGGAAGTGGGAGGATATCTCTATGGATTTTGTCTGGGGATTGAGACTCAGCAGAGGTTTTGATGCTATTTGGGTGGTGGTAGACCGTCTGACGAAGACCGCATGTTTCATTCCGATTAAGGAAATGTGGCTGGTAAGTCGTCTAGTTGAGGAGTTCACTAGACACATTGTGAGACTCCATGGAGTACCGAGGACTATCGTCTCCGATAGGGATGGATGTTTCACCTCGAGATTTTGGCAGCAGGTACACACTGCATTGGGGACGAGTCTCCACTTTACCACTACTTATCACCCATAAACCGACGGTCAGTCTGAGAGGACCATCTAAACGTTAGAGGACATGTTGCGGGCCTATGTACTGGATTGGGCACAAGTTTGGCCATATCACCTTTCTCTTGTAGAGTTTTCGTATAATAATAGTTGGTACGCGTCTATTGGGTTGGAACCTTATGAGGCTTTGTACGGGCGGAGATGACACACACCATTGTGCTGGGATGAGTCTAGCAGAGTTGATGGAGTAGCTCTAGATCAGACATAGGATGACATCGCTTGGATTGCCTTAGTCCGAGAGCGGATGTTAGCAGTTCAGAGTCGTCAGAAATCCTACGCCGACAAGAGGCGTTGACCTTTGGAGTTTAGAGTAGGAGCACAGGTGTGGTTGAGAGTGTCACCGACGAGAAGCGTCCGGCGTTTTGGCATTAAAGGGAAGCTGAGTTCCCGATATGTCGGACCATTTTAGATCTTGGAGAGAGTGGGAGAGGTTGCCTACCGATTAGCACTGCCACCGAGCTTGGAGGGGGTCCATCCGGTCTTTCATGTATCTCAACTGAGAGAGTATATACCGGACCCGAGGCACGTCATCAGCCATGAGGATCTGATAGTTGAGCGTGACCACACTTTTGTGGAGTAACCAGTAGCCGTCCTTGAGCGCAGTACTAGTCGTCTACGATCCAAGGAGATACCGATGTTGAGGATCCAGTGGTCTAGACGAGGAGCCGATGAGGCCACCTGGGAAATAGAGGAGAGTATTAGACGTAGTTATCCTGAGTTCTTTGCGTGGTTCGCCGCCACCCCTGTACCGAGGGTTAGTTCTTAGACGTTGTTTGTGTGACTTTTGTGCTTATATGTTAGAATGAGTGTTTACGTTTTTATGTGGTACCTGATTTAGATGATTGACTAGTTTTTCATGCTAGAAAACGAGTTCAAAAAGTTAGTGAAACCAGAGTATACAAGTTTAAAGTGGGAGTCGTTTGGGTAGATACCTTATTTTAAGTTTCGGGACGAAACTTATTTTAAGGGGGTACTGAAACCAGATTTTGATCCGTTGATCCTTATGTCTACCTAGTCGGACACAATATCTCAAAATTTTATCATTTATGTAACCTCACTTCACATAAAATGATAAGATTTTTATAGCAAACCCTAATCCACCAAACCCTAAGTTATTTTATGATATGTTCTTGACAAAGCCGTGATGTCCTTTTGATGAGACCAAGACGAGACCATGACGAGTTATAACGAGACCATGACAAGATTATGACAAAGCCATGCATGGGCTTGACAAAGCCATGACATGTTTTGACAAAGCCTTGACAAAACTCAGCCCACATATTTTTCCCTCCTATTTCAAGCCCATCTCTTTCTCTTCTCTGCTGTAGCCCATATCGTGTCCCTTTGCTTCAGCCTTGAGTTGTTGTCGGCCCAACTACGTGAAGGATCAGCAAGGATCATAGTTACAGCTTACGTCGGCCCAACTACATGAAGAGATCAGCAAGGCAGCTGTTACGGTTTCTCTCTCCTTCACTCTTAACTGTCTACTCTCTCTTCTATCGTGATAACAACTCAATCATCGCCCCATATCTCGCCTCTCCTTCTCTGCGTATCTCCCTTCCTTTAACCTTTCGAAATACCTACCCTATAATCTATCCAGGTTCTGCTTCTAACGCCCCTTTCAGATCCACACAAACCTCCTCCCTCTCACGTTGCTGTACAGAAACATCTTCGAAGTCGGCCATCACTGCACAACGGACGACCTTGCATCTGTAACCGAGAGCAAGTGGTGCTTGCAACCAGGGATTGGCGATAGCACTCCTACATCAGAACAAGGTGAGATCTGACCACTCCTTACATTCCTTCTGTTGTGTGTCCTCCCTGCTGAACATACTTGTTTACCCAGTCGTTAGAAGCCTCTAGAAGGTGCTGGTTGTCCAATGTAGAAGCCTTGCTGAGCGGTAGAAAATAGGTGAGTCCTTACCACTTCTTCCTAGCTTCTGAGCAGTAAACGATGAAGTGACTATATACTTCTTTACAACACCTATATATAGGACCTTCTTCGATCGGAATCAGGACCCTGACCGCCCTATGGCGAGCCATCTACCTAGAGCTGTTACAACCGGACTGTTGCTGAGACTAGGTTAGCACTTTACCTTCAACATGTATTTGAGTAAGGAGTAGGAGATAGATGAGAGTGTAAGTCATGAGAGGGAAGGGCATAGACAGGAATTGCTAATGTGTGTTGAATGGTTGCACACATTTTTCATTGTCCGGTCCAGTTTTTATAGCTTGTTTAGAGGGGTATTTTGATACGTTAATTTGAGAATCCACCGTTGAGTTTGTAACATGTTATAGGTGGGTATACAAGGTATGTGGTGTTAAAATTTTGGAGCATTCCAACAGTAAGATTTGAGGTTACATCTAGTCAAAGAAGGGTAGTTGCCAAGATTTTTAGGGAAAGACTTAGAGTTTGATTAAGTATGAAATTACTAAGTGTTGGGACCAACTTTGGAAATTTACGTAAGAGCTTTGGATGAATAATTGTGAGAGATCTTTGACCTTATTGTTAGTATACATATCATTGAAGACGTAGGTATTTTCATAAAATTTTATAAGTTTTATTCGGGTCTCGTATCATAAGTTGATGTTGGATTTAAAGGGCTTTTAACGTTAAGGAAAATGTATAACTCTCTAAGTTCTACAAACCTAATTTTTAGGAGTTAAATTAGGACATTTAGTTCCATAAGAAGAATCCGGGAGATAAGGATGAGATTTTCGAAAATCTCGGGACCAAGGGCAAAATGTTCATTTTTCTGGGAAAGGGTACTTTAATAATTCTTTTCTTTCCCTGATGATAGAATTATACATCTTAGAAGTTTTAGGCTTCTAAGGATATAAGAAATGTGTTTTGATACACTGTCTCTTATGACAGGCAAGTGAGTTCCCATGGTTGTCGACCGAGTTGAAAGCAAAAGAGTTGATATTAATTCCGGTAAGTCCTTTGGGCTTACTTAGTTGACTTCTAGATATGAGTATGGATAATAATAGTGGTGTTTGAACGATATTTTTATAGTTATATTTGAGTAGTAATTATCTACGGACTTATATTTTGGCCTAAGAGTAACGGGCGGTGGCATTCTGCTCAGTTAGCCTGAGGGCGCTGAGGGTTTCTTTAGGGACTAGTCCAAACTCGGTTTGAAGTGATGCTACCGGCGGAGGTAAGCTAGACCTACACCCAGTTGGATAAGGAACGGAGGCGAAAATTGTTAAGAGTTCTCGTGCCACAACTGTAAAACTGAATAAGGTGAATCACTTAAGTAATAGATAATAACCAGTTGTGTGCCAGCATGATGATTGTTTATGTTATCTTGAGTGTGTTTGTGCTATTATTATTTCTGCTTATATTTGGATAGTTAGCTATAAGTTGTAATTGTTGTGTAGACGTACCGCAGGTTAGAGCAGATGCCGAGTGATCCGGATGGTAGTGGTCAGCCGGGGTATCGTACTTCTTAGGACAAGTTGTAGTTTCCTTTTTGTTGGTCTTTTAGTTATGACCTTTTCCTTTTTCTCGGATTGTGATACTTTGTGTTTTCCGGCTGTTAGTACTTCTAGTCACATTCATAACTTTATTAAAAACATACTTAATGTTTTTTGGATTTTCCTTATCCGTGCCTTGTTGTAAGATCTAGTTAAATTGTTGTCAAACTAAGGTCGGGACCCACTATGAGGTCCTAAACAGTAGCTCTCCTAGTTGTGAAACATGGGGTGTTACACCAAGTGCACCTTGTGCAAGAGTACTTCAAAGGAAGAGTGTCCGTACCGACTTTGATCCAGTTAAGATTGCTATCCATACCCAAAACCAATCCCGACTATCTCTTTTTCTAACTGCACAAATTCAAGGTACGTTCTTTTTCTCTTCTTAATCTCTTGTGTGCCTTTCTTTAGCCTGTTTTCTACTCTAAACACTTGAGTCTTCTTTCTTTGGGTGTGTTAGTTAGTATCTATACTTCCTAACATACTAGTGTGCGGAGTAAACTTCCTACACGAGTTCCTTAACCATCTCACAACACAAGAACCTTTATCCGAACCAAGTTGACTACTTGAATCAACCAAGGAGTTCTTGAGACACAAAGACACTGATTGGTAAAGAAGCATTAATCCATCCAAGGCAATTACATCAAACCATCTTGCGATAACACAATAGAGTGTGAGTTCGAGAGAAAACAAGAAAGGTATTTTTGTTTTCCCTAACATCACAAGTTTGTTGTTACTTTTCGTGTTTGTGTAGATATCAGGAAGAGATAGTGCACGATGAAGAACCGAGTAGGGATTAATAAGGATATAAAGACTCTAGAAGGGGGGGGGGGTTTAATAGAGCATGGGAACTTTTCGAAATATCGGATATCAAGGCTTTGAAACTAATATCAAGGCCTTGAAGTCGATCTCTGCGCTTATTGACAAAACTGTTTCTCAAGGCTTTGAAGTGGATCTCAAGGCCTTGACTTTGAAACCCGCAGAAAGTTGTTAGTCACAATAAAACACGATATAAAGTGCGGAATGTAAAAGATCGACACGACGATATGTTTACGAAGTTCGGCCCGAACAATCTACTCTCCACGTAGGGTTTCCGACCCTAGGATTCTAACTTTCTATTATCTGCTTGTTGTGAGTCCTAGATACAACCTAGAAGAACTTTCATTCTTCTCACAATGTAGCCTCAATGCTACGACCTAGTCAACTCTATTCTAGCAATAATAGCCTAGTTACTTCGCAAAGTAAAACACTCGAGTATAAGACTGTAATGATATGCCTATCTAGTACTTGTGTTTATCTCACTCTAACGAATAATCCTAAGTAAGCTCAAAGAGGAAGATAAAGTTTTGGATCGATGAAGATGTTCTTGTATGATCGTTGGAGGGCTTGGTTAATTCATCTTCAATCGATATCTTCTTTTATAGTCTTATATAGAAGATCTTCTTCTTGAAGCCGTTGGAATGTTTTCTTTCTTCCATACAATCCGTTGTTATTTGAGCGAGATCTTCTCATGTTTTTTGAGAAGTAGCCGTTGCAAATAATATCTTCAAGTCGCCGAGAGCTTCTCTTCAATGTTCTTCACTTGAAAGCTGTTGGATATTTTCAAGTGAATCTTCACCGCAAGCTTCTCCTCAACAAACTTCTCTAGCCGAGATCTTCTCTTCATATCCGTTTGTAATCTTCTCTTCAATCGATCTCGAGATCTTCTCCTAAGATCTTCTCTTTCATCGTCAGCCGAGATCTTCTTGGTTGGTTGGTTTCTTGGTGTTTAAGATCTTCTCCTAGATCTTATCCTTTGGTTGTATTAGTTTCGTTGTTGTAATATATCTCTTATCCGAGATCTTCCGTTGTAATGATATCCAAGACCTAAACACAATTTAACAAACAAACCAAGGCAAGCAATCTAGAAATATAATCGATATTTGTTAGTTTATAAAATCGCATTTATATGTTAAGTCTTCCATCATTTAAATAAAACAATCAATATCAAATGTGGAGTTATCCATCTCCCCCTTGATGGAAGACAAAACAAATATCGTACTTGCATTTAAATGTTAGATATATGTATGCATAGAAATATTTCGAAAATAAATGCAGAATGTATAAATGTCGGATCACATAATTTCTCCCACTTTTTCTTTGAACAAGCGAGAAAAATAATTAAAGCACGGGAGTTTGAGAAAATTACAGACCCAAGTTTAACAAAAACAAGTTTTAAAACCGGCCCACAAACGCATTTCAAGGTTGAGAGTAAAACCAAAGAAAATTTGAAGCGCTTGTCAAGGCCTTGACATCCTATTTCAAGGCTTTGAAATCGATTTCAAGGCTTTAAAATCTATTCCTGATTATCTTCATAAAATTTATTCCTCCACCTTGACTGGGCAATTCCTTTACCTCTATCCTACACCTCCTTTTCTAGTACGCCGTCGTCTTTTCTCTTCCTTTCTGTACTACTTGATGACAAATACTCTTTTATTGTCAAAATAGTTGGTTCAACATGATTGGGACGAATAATAGGTTTATTCTGCACATTTTTTAGCAATTTAGAAGCACATTTGCAGCTTTCTCTTGTGCATGTTGAGCAACATCCTCAACTAATGGTATAATGTTTCCTGTGGGAGTGAAGGTGAGGGCATTCAAGAGAAACATTTGGTTTATCTTGGCATGAACAATCGATAATACCTAATTAGTCGCATCCAACTTATTGATCATGTCCAATTGGAAATCACTCATCTCCCTACTTAGAGTATCCTGTTCTGATTCTAACCCATCTAACCTCATTTCTGACACTGAAGGATCCTAAGACGAAGACATCATAACCAAAACCTTTCCCTTAAATCTCCATTCCTGAGTCAGTGTTTTCTCAACCCCTAAACGTTCAATGCAGTTTTCATCAATTTTCGTAGTCGACACCTACTGATCCTCAATAAAGGCCTCGATGTAAAAATGGGAAAAAATTTAGGGAGGAGATTTGTAGATGGTAATGGAATATCTCGGGTGGAGTTAATGGTGTTAACCATATGGTTTAGGATAAGGCTAGGCAAATCAACATCAAGTCTAGTTATTATTTAATAGATCAACTCTAGAGTTTGATCCATCAACAGTTCCCTTGAATTCGCTCTGGGAATCAAAAATCTAAGAAGCAAGGTAAAAATAATCTTGGCTTATAGGGTTAAAGAGGTGTGTAAGTTGATGGGAAGAAGAGTTGGAAATGAGAAATTGTTCCTTCGCCAACGTAATACTTTAAGTGCGAGAGGGATGGTTGTTGGAAGTGGTGGTAGAAAGTCCTAAAATCTTACTAATAACAGCTGGTATGAGAATAATAGGCGTACCTTTTACCACTGATTCTAGGGTTAGGGTTCCTATATCCCTTTTTGCCGTTAGATTCACATACAACAGTCTTGTATGCCTTGTGAATTCCATTCCCCTAGGTTAAGTATTTTCTAGACGGAGCAACCCTCTAGGAGAGCAATGCTTAGAAACTACAGTGCCTTCAAAAACTCTAGATCGACGGAATCACACATGCAAAGTGGACGATTATGAAATCCGTCTAGTCAAGTCCCTGTTGCTTTGAAATTCCGGAACCAATTTGCTGGAAACCCTGTGTGAGCGAAGATCTCAACATTCTCTTGAGGAGATTGCTCTTCCGATTCGGAGGAGATGTAAACCAAAGTGTCTTTGAGTGGAGGTGGTGAAGAACTTCTTGGATTTCTGGCGGTCGATGATGAAGCAACACGGTTTGAGATTTTCTTGGGAGCCACGGATGAGCGTTTGTGAGAGATTGTTTGGAAATCCAAAAGAGTAAAGTGAAAAAGTGGGCTGTAAAATTTTGAACGAAGGAGAAACATGCGATAAGAAGGAAAGGAAGAGCGCTTTTAAAAAGGAGATGTCAAATCGAATTACGGCACATCATAATCTTGAGAGAATCATGACCTTGGTAACCAAAATTTGATTTGAATATATTCACTCACAAATCAAAACCAATTTTCAAAACAAAGATTTAAATTTTGAAAATAAAATCTTGATGAAAATTTTCGAAATCATTTCAAAAATTCTTCTTTAAAATGATTTAATGATCAAACATCTAGGAAGATGAAAATCATAAAGAGCTTTTTCCAATCAAACCTCTTTTGAAATCATTTTGAAGAAGATACATGAACAATCTTTCATACCAAGCTCGAGGAGCTTGTTTAAGACCGTAAAGAGCTTTTTCCAATTTAAAAACATGATCCGGAAATTCATAATTTTCAAAACCAGGAGGTTGAGCAACGTAGACTTCTTCTAAGAAGCCATTAAGAAAAGCACACTTAACATCCATTTGAAAAAGCTTTATGTTCATGAAGGATGTAAATGCAAGTAGCATACGTATGGCTTCTAACTTGGCAACTGGAGCAAAAGTCTCCTCGTAACTAATACCTTCTCGTTGGTTATAGCCTTGAGCTACAAGTCGTGTTTTGTTTCGAATGACTTTACCATGTTCATCCAACTTGTTTTTGAATACCCATTTTGTTCCTATGACAAATTGGTGCTTAGGTCTAGACGTGAGGGTCCAGACTTTGTTTCTCTCGAAAAAATTTAGCTTATTTGGTATGGCAATGATCCAATCTGGTTCTTGAAGTGCTTGAACGTAGTTTTTAGGCCCTACAAGAGACAAAAACGTAGAAAAAGCACATAAAGTTTTTACCCTAGATCGGGTTTGCACACCTTCTTTTGGATCGGAGATCACGTTCTCTTGTGGATGATATGAAGAATGTTGAAACTTTCTTCTCTTGAAGAGTGGAACGGGTTCTGATGGTTGAGGCTCAGTTGCTTGACTTGATTCAGGTACCACTGGAGTAATGCCCTTGTTTCCGATTTCAAGGCCTTGAAGTTGGGTTTCAAGGCCTTGAAATTGATCTTCAAAAGTGTTTTTGTTTGTCATTTCAAGGTCTTGAAGATGCGTTTCAAGGTCTTGAGGTTGGTATCCTGAATATGTTCTTGCCTGTACTTATCTAGAGCCTTAGGGTCTTCTTCTACATCAGAATTTTGATGAAATCCTTTGAAATAAGCTTTTTCAAAGTATGCATGCTTACATGACCAAGTCGTCTATGACAAAGCCTTGCATCGTCCGTCAAGGCCTTGAGACACACTAATCTTGTTCCTGAAGCTTGGTTAGTGCTCATAGAATATACATTGTTGCATTGAGGAATATTAAGCACGACATCACCTGATAATTTGTTTTGAACTTCACATTTTTCTAAATCAAAATTCACTTTGTTACCTTTTTTTTCTTTTCTAGTTAGACCCGCAGGGGAGGGGGCTTGTCACCGCAGGCGCAGTGACAAGGAGGGGGTGCTGCTTGCACAGTGCTGGAGGCGGCGCTGGGAGCACTTGTCAAGCGTATATCCGCGGGGCAGGGGTCTGCCACCGTAGGGGCGGTGAAAACATTGTGTTGGCTCTGGGACAACGCCGGGGGCGGTGCTAGGAGCGCAGTGTCACCGCGGGACGGTGACACAAGGCCGGAGGCGCGGTTTTCTTGACAAAACCTCCTCTTCTTGTTTTCTCGGGTTGCCTCCCGAGCTGCGTCTTTGTTTTACATCGTTGGCTCGACGTAAGTCACTTGCTCATACTTCAATGACCTCTGCAGGGTCAATTGCTTGATGTGTAGTGCTCCTTCCTTCGATCTAGCCCATGATCCGATTATTCGGCTTTTTACCTTCTTCTAGTCTTTTCGTACCCTTTTCTGTTTTTTGAATTGCTCGATCCGTGCTTAACATCATGGAAGATGGAAACAGCAAGCTCTTTGCTTGTGGTTAGACGAGTGGGCCCAACGGCCAATTCATCATGCTTGTTTGTTCCGGTTTGGTCATCTTGCAATTCCTCTTCCAAGGCAGAACTCACATGCTTTTTCACACCCTAATTGTCATCATAGGAAGAGTTTTCGATAGGCATAATGCTATTAATGGAACACAACGAAGGAGTGTTAACGGGTTTCTTCAAAGATTTAAACATGTCAAATTACATAACCTCATCATTAAACTCCATAGTAAGTTTTCCATTAACATAATCAATTTTTGTTCTAGGCATTATTAGAAAAGGTCTATCTAACATGATTGTGTGCATGCTATTCTCCATATCAATAACAAAGAAATCAACAGGGAAGTTTAACTTATCAATTTTTATAAGAACATCTTCAATTATGCCTTTGGGGTAGATATTAGATCTGTCAGGTAGTTGTACTATAGTCCGTGTTTCATGTAAGATCTTAAGCCTAGAGATTGATAGATGGAATAAGGTAGGACATTTATAGAAGCACCCAAATCAAGCATAGCTTTGTCAAAGCGGGTATTGCCTATGGCACAAGGAACACTTACCATACCCGGATCGCTATATTTTTCCGGCATTTGGGTTTGGAAAACGGCAGACACGTGCTCCTTCTCACTTTCCTTCTGTTTTCCCTTCATCTTCTGCTTCCTCTTGATGGTACATAGTTCCTTCAAGAATAGAGCATACTTCGGAACACTTTTTACGAGTTTAAAGGGGAGAATGTTTACCTAACACTTTGAGAAGGTCTCAAAGAGTTCTTTATCCTCGATTACTCTTCTTTCCTTGAGTGCCTCGGGAAGGGTGTTGGTGGTTCCTCAACATAAAGTGGTGGAAAGTTAGGATGGATGTAAGGATCTTCCTCTAAAACACCTTCTGTGTTGTTGGCCGCAGGTGCGGGACGACCGGGCCGCGGGGGCTGTGTGACTTCAGCTGCAGGGGCGGCATCCTACATGTGCAGGGGCGGTTGACCAACAGAAGGTTAGTTAATGTCCCAATTTCTTCATTTATCTTGATGAGCCTTCCACTCTTGAGAGAAATTGCACATACACTCTCCTTGGGGTTCACAACAACCTTGAAAGGCAAATTACCGAGGTTCGAGCCTCGATCCTTGTAATTTCTTCCATCATTTGCCATACTTTCTTCTCAAGGTTCTTCATACTTGATTCCGTACTCTGCATAGTAAGGAAGCAAAATGCTTAGTCAAAAAATGAAGCATTTACTCAGTTGAGTCTGACTTACCTTGGCGGAGTTGTTGTTATTGACGGTTTTGTTGATCTTTCCACCGAAAGTTTTTTTGATCACGCCAACCCGCCATGTAATTCGGAGCATATGGGTTATTCCTTTGGCGTTGCTGGTGTTGTTGTCCATACCCCATAAGGTTTACTTCAGCAGCATCATCTTGGACTTGTGGACACAAGTCCCTGGGGTGGAAATGGTCGGCACAAACTACACAACCTTTGAGTTGTTGTGGAGTTCCCATCAAAGTGAGTCGCTTGACCATTTCTTTGAGCTCGGCTATTTCTTGTGAAAGTTCTGGACGGATAGGGTTGATGGCGTGAACTCCTCTCTTGGTAGAAGACCTGCCAAAGTTTCTCTTACCTACCGCCATTTCTAGCAATTTTTCCATAGCGATTTCAGGAGTCGGTTTAGAATATTACCTCCACAAGTAGAGTCCATCATACTTCTTACATTGTCCAATAATCCATTGAATAAATATAGTTCTAGGTCTTGCGTGGAATATCCGTGGAAGGGGGTAGCTTGATCTTAATTTTGCAAAGGGTTTGAAATACTCATAAAGAGTTTTGTCCACCTCTTGCTCGATGTTGCTTATTGCCTTCTTCAAATTGTTTGCCTTCTTTGCGGGGAAGTACTTCTCCAACAAGGCTTTGTGGAGGTTTTCCCATGTGTCAATGCTCCCGGATGGTAGATGGTAGTACCAATCATCCGCCTCATCCTTGAGGGTGAAGCCAAAAGCCCGCATCTTGATTTACTCTTCGGTGATGTTTGCCGGCTTCATGCTCATGTAAACGGTGTGGAACTTCCCAAGATGCTTTATCGGATCTTCCCCACTAAATCCATGGAAAGATGGGAGAAAGTATATCAACCCCGGTTTAAGATCGAAATGGACTCCTTCCCCAATAGCCAGTATGGTAACCCCAAGTAGGTATTGAGTCAAATCTGGTTGCGTCAGTTCGTAGAGAGTTTGGTTTGCCACTGCTTCATGAGTTCGTTGTTTCCTTTGTTGGCGATTGTGCGTTCTCTCATTTTTTGAATCAAAAGGCGCAAAATTTGAGTTAGTAGCACGGGTTTGAACCATGAAAATGGTCCAAACCAATAATCAATAATCAAAAATAAAAACAAAACAAAAACTTAAACTTCTCGGCAAAAGTGCCAAGTTTGACGAGGCTAAAAACCTATGGTCGTTGTCTTTTAGCTTTAGTCAAAGTAGAATAGCTAACATACACTTAACTGATTTGTATAGTATGAGTAAGAGTCGAACCCAAGAGAGTTTTAGTCAAGTTTTCATTAAATTCATTTATCAAGTCGTAACCAAGGTGGGGGTGGGGGGGGGGGGGGGGGGGTTGGATGGTAGAATAAACAACACAAAAGCAATTAAAAAATAAGCAAAGATGGAGATAGTATAGATGATTACAAAGCTACACTAGGTTGGATCTTAGCATGCATACTACTTGGTTGATTCTTTTTAGAAGTAATTCACCAATGTTCTCATCTTGATCTTATGTATATGTTAACCCAACCGGCATTAACACAACTTAACTAGTTTATTGATCCATAAACCTACAAGATCAAAGCACAAGTTAGCATTCTAGAAAAGATAAAGAGATATAAAAAAGAATAAACAAACCGGTAATATTTCTTTATAGTTATGTTCCTTTCCCTTAGATAATTACAACCAGCTTTTACCTAGGGGTTTTCTACTAGATTAAAGACCTGAACCCGGAATCGATTAACCCTAGGACTTTGCATGCAATGGTACACTTAAGGTGATCAATCTAAGTGAGAAAAGACATGAAAACATATGATAAAGCTCAAGGAAACATACCACAATTGGACTGAATTAAACTTCTAACTATAAAATACTTACAACCAAATACCAATGCAGCTTCAATCAACCCAATGTAGCAAGGAAGCTTTAAAACTCATTACAAACTAGAACTTAGAAATACAAAGCCTTTTAGGGAAAATGTGGATAATTCTAACAATCAGCCAAGGGCTCTATTTATACTAGAAAATGCATATAAAGGGACTAAATGGGTTGTCTAAATAGCCACCATAAATGTCATAAAGGTGGTGCAAACAACTGGAGTCAAATCCTCCAGCACTAAACCGCGGGGGCGGGCTTCAGGGCCACAGGGGCGGTTTAGGCCAAAACATTCCAACTTTGTCTTGGCCGCTAGGGTGGCCAGGCAGTCCCGCAGGGGCGGGTTCTTTAATGCTCTTGAACGTCTGACTCTTCATCTTTGTGTCCTTTCTGGTGATGATCCGCAAGAGCAGCCCAGTGTCACCGCAGGGGCGGTACTAGGGTCTCTTCGGCTTCACAGATCCGTTGGCAAGGGCGCAAGCAGGGGCCGCGGGGCGCCGGCTTTGCATCTTCTGGCTGAGTCATCGCAGGGGCGGCCAGAGGCAGTGACACTCATCTTTTGGGCGAAGGCGAAGGCATTGACTGCGGCACTAGGAATTGGTCTTTGGGGGTGTCAACGCAGGGGCGGCTAGGTGGTCCCACAGGGGCGGTGGCTCCCTGCTCTCGGGGCGCTGGCTAGGCGCAGTCTGCGTTGCCGAAGTGTAGTGTCACCGCAGGGGCGGTGTGGCACCAGAAACTTGTCTTCATTGATCTTATTCGACTCACAAGTGTTGCTAAGCCCTTTCTTACTTCATTATGGTCTTCTTCATCTGGATCAAGGGATTAGTAACACAATATGACTCAAATACATAAAAAAGACTCTAAAAACTACCTAAATTGATAGTGATTCCATCACCTATCTGTTTACGAAGTTGCTTTGACAGCCTACGTCTCCGTCCTAGGGTTTCTTTGCCCGTAGGATCTAACTATCTATCATCTACTTCAAATAGTCCTAGATACAACCTAGAAGAAACCCCCTTCTTCTCTCACTATAGCCAATGCTACGATCTAGTTCCAACTCTTAACCTAGCAATAATAACCTACTTACTTTGTAGATTAACACACACTCGAGTATAACAATCTCTAGATATTCCAATGAAGCTCTCGTGTTTTTCTCTCTCTAGGGATGTAATCTTTTATAAACTAAGAGGAAGAAAAAGTTTTTGAACGAAATGAAGAAGCTTTGAATGCTTGAAGAGTTATATGTTTCCGTGTAAGCTTGTTGTTCTTCTCGTCAATCGTGATCTTCATTTATAGTCTACGATGGAGAAATCTTCTAGCCGTTGTGAAGATTACCGTTGTGATATTCTTCCTTCTCCATAGAAAATGGTGTAGGTTGAGATGAAGTAGCCGCTGTAGGATTTTCTATTGTCTTCATCTCCTTGACACACGTTGAGAGTCTTTTTCGAGATCTTCTCTTGAAAAGAGCCGCTGAAGATCTTGTCGTTGAAGTCCTTGTTTCAAGCTCCGAGATCTTCTAATTTGTTAAGGATCTTTTGTTGAGGATATCTCTCTTTGATAACCATTGAAGGTCTTCGAGATCTTTGCTTCGAGATCTTCCATCTTCCGTCAGTTAAGATCTTTATAAGATCTTTTTGTTGGGTCGAAAGAACTTCTCCAAAATCTGTTGGAGATATTCCTTGAATTGGCCGAGATCTTCTTTTGATATCTTTGTTTGAAGATCTTCTCTTGATCGTTGGTAGATTTGGTTGTTCAGATTGAATTTTTGAAATGCTTCCTTACGATGTTTCCCTTATATCGTCTTTCAAGGCTTCGGCTCTGATCCCATGAAATAGTTTTCAAGGCCTCTGCGTTCAACCCTTGAACTGCTTTTCAATCTGCATTTGTCCCTTGTAAAGTGTTTGAAGGCCACCGTTCATCCTTTGAAATGCTTTCCAAGGCCTGCACATATTAACAACTACAAAAACCAAACCATGCAATCTAGAAATATAGTTGATATTTGTTACTCTATGAACGGCTCATAATGTTAAGTCTTCCATGCATCCTGGGTTCTTCCTTAAGCTCCTGAATGTAGCTCCAATGACTCCTTAGCTCCTTTAGCTCCATTTTGATGCAAAACATGCCATTTTACCTACGATTACAACGAGACTTGGTGTAGACCTCGATTCCCGTAAAGGTAGATGAAACGACAATATAATCACATAATATCCATCCAAACATGCAGATTATTGAAGATAAAACGTCTAAACAGGTCCCAAAATATAGACTATAATTCATGCTAACAAAATACCCCATACTTTGGGACACATTGTCCCAAAGGGTCAAAATAAGTCTAGGAATAAAATTACTCACTGGACATAAGCTGAGCTGCATAATAAATAAATAAAAGAAATCCCTACAAGCTCTAGTCCTGATCTACTGGTGGTGGTGGTGAATATGGCATGTACGGGTACTGGGAAGGATCAAAAGGATAGCCGATCATGTGCTGGAACTGGATCTCCATCATCCGGCGCTGATAGTGTTGGCTCTCCAACATCTGGTGTGTCCGACTCTACATCTCTCGGCGCTGGTCATCAAGGCGCTCACTGATATCAATTGTAAGAGCGACGTAAGAGTCGATCATCTAATCGGTGAGTAAGTCCACGAGGAACCAGAATCCTCCTGGTGATCATCTCTTGCAGCCCTAGCGGCTTGGCAGCCGCCACTAGTGTACATGCACTCAGATCCAGCCCCATCACTATAGCTATATGGGTCACTAAGCCGCTGTAACAGATGTCTCCTCTCCCCTTTGTCTTGATCCGGTGTAGATCCTCAGCTAGCAAGGCACCAAAATCAGGCACACCCCCAGTCACCATGCAAAATAAACTCAAAAGCTCCCCCTACCTAGTTCACCACATGTGAAGAAAGCTATTGATGCCAAGGAACACTCAGAGCGCAAAGGATCTGGATCACCACTGTTGAAACACGGTCGTTCCTTCTTTGCAACCTGTGTGGCAGAAGGGTAACTCGATCTTCTTCGTTTAGCTTTAGTAACCTTAACATGAGAAGAAACTTGTTGATGCGGCATCTTATTTTGTCGACAGAAAATCGCTCGATGTCTTAACTTACCATAGGTATAACACGTCACTAAAGATCTCTTACATTCCGGACTTAGGTGTCCAGTCTCCCCACAGTTGAAACAAGATCTCATTCCACCAAAAGTCCATGTGGACAAGGGATCACTCGAACTTCCATGTGCCAGGCTCTGTCTAACACCTAAAGGATCCGCTTCATCACTGACTAGTTCAGTTCATTGTTCTTTCTTTGATCCGGAAACTTCATTAGGTCTCACTGATGTTGGTAAACCCAAGATAGGTCTACCTGCTCTTGCAACTTCTTGTACTTGGCGTATATATTCTCGAAACTCGGGTCCACTCATTGAGACGTAATCAGTCTCCTCAGACTCGTTCTCTGCTATAGGCAAAACAACAGCGGAAATTGGGCCATGACCTATCACTACTGGAGGAAGAGGTGATCTACCTCTACCCCGTCCTTCTACAGATGTTACTCTAGTCTGAGCCATCTGAGGGGTATACACACATAACTTATAAGGCTATATATGTCATATGTATAGATATATATATAACACATCCATATACAATCCATAATACATATATATACATATCTATACTGCTGATATCCACGGCAAAGGTGACGACTTCTCGTGCATTCTATCCCAAAACAACAACTTTTAAAATTAAAATCTTTTGAAAACGTCAGACCCCTTTTGGATTCTATTTAATTTATCCGTCCGACCTTATTGCAGGTAGCAAGTGCCATTGTTGTCAACCTAAGACTCTGATACCAACTCTGTAACACCCCAAATCCACGGGACTCGGGAAGGTACATTGTGCTAGGATCTCACAGTGGATCCTGACCCTAGCCTGACAACAAGTTCACTGGACCTTACAACATGGCACTGACAGATATAAAACAAATACATAAAACTGTATAAACTTTACAACCAAAGGTAAACAATATCATAGCCGAGTATATATAAAACAACATCCTCACACAGGAGGTACAAAAGATCATTCTCACGCGGGAGGGAAATATAACAACCCCAAACCAACCACCTAATGTACGAGAGTCCTCGGCCCGTCACCCTACCAGATCACCCATCAGTGCCTATCCTGCAAACATCTACAACACGGTATGAAACCGTTAGCTAACCATACATATATGAGGTAATGCATAAGCACAAGCACAATCATGAAAGATAAACACATCAACATGCTATCACACATTTACCCATTTATTATCTTTATATAATAGTCATTCACTCAAATCGCGTATATATAGATAGATGAAACTATCTAACACGAGGATCGTATCATCCCCAACTCTGAGTGGGCAAGGTAAGGAAAGTAGGGGCCTTCTAAGCGGTCTATGTCCAGCTGTACGTGTATCGGTCACACAATCAGTGTACCCTATGGGATTGGATTGCGCCTTCCTGTAAACCAGTCTGGCCTGACGTCAGAGAACCTTCCAGACTCCATCGCAGGATGAAAGGGAAAGGTTATCACAGCCACGCAACGAGGCAGTCAATAAAACATAGGTCAGTATAAACAATATCTCATGGTATCATAGCAAACATGTAACACACACCACTCACGCAAACACCCAATATAAGGGTGGTAGCTAAGTAAGTCCTACGGACTTACCTCAACCTCGTACAATCACAACCACGATCAACATCCAATCCTGAGAAGGACACTGCCTAATAACAAGGCATAAAGAGATATCAATACTCCTATCAATCAAAAAGGTCACACCTAGACCCAAGGGATCCATTAGGATGATACTCAATCTATAAGTCTCACAACCAACTAAACCTCAATATCTCAACATAACTCACAATTCCTCAAATCTCAAGGTAGTATCTAATCGACATTCCTCAATCTCAATTCTAATCCTAATTTAATTAATTAACCTTTAATTAATTAATTAAAATTTTCCAGAATAACGTTTTGTCCGCAGGTAATTTCTAAACCCGCTTGTCATCAAATTTCATCAAACAAACTACCCATAATCACCAGAATAATATAACGATCATAAAAGAATTTCTAATTCCATTTTAACAAGGTTAAAGTCAATTTAGGCCAAATCGCAGTACGGAAAACGAATAAATTCATAACTTATTCGTTACTAACCCGATTGACGATCTGAAAGAAGATTTGGAATCACAACGACGCAGGCTACACATGGACAACATCAAATTCACCGGTATTTGAGTGACGAAACATTCCTGGTTACATATATGCTCGACCAGCTCATCATCTGCTTAGAAATGCAGAAACCCGGTACCGATATGAAGAGAATGAAGAGAGGAATCTAGAAACTCAAACGGAATTGAAATCGAATTAGAAACGGAGAGTAGACTTGAGTTTGAAGGTTGAGAGAAATGAGCTTTTACAAGGAAACGTGAAAGGAAATGAATTAATAAAGAATTTTCCGCTATTTATAGTGAAGACGATAATTATCCTTTAGCGAAGTCGATAATTATCCTTTAACCGATCCAAAGGCGGGTCGAACCTCCTTCTCCAAACTTCTCAAGATTGAAATAATAATTCTGGAATATTGTAGGGATAATTATTCCATAACTGCCTCGAAAAACGTGTATTCCTAAGCCGTCATTCTTAGCCGTTAAGAAACGAAATAGCGACTCTTTTGGCCATTTGGCCTCTCCATGTTATTTCATATCTAGGACATATCCGATGTCCTGATCATTTCTCTCAACTGCATTTTTATTAATTGGAGCTCCCAAATGCTCCAAATAACACCGGAGGGTAAAAATAATTACCTGGGGGGAAAGTAAAAATTTCTCCAAACGTCCAAAATTACGCCAGGAATATAACGGTAGGACTCATACTCATCACTTGCGAAATCTTTGCGAGTTATATGTCAATTACTATCAACAATTAAGTTAATCAACAGTAATTAGAATTCGGAAATCCTAGCTATTACATAAATGTTGCTTTATAAACTAACAAATATCGATTATATTTTTCGATTGCTTGTCTTCGTTTGTTTGTTAAAATGTGTGTAGGTCTTGGATAGCATTACAAGGGAAGATCTCGGATAAGATATTTATTACAACAACGGATCAACTACAACCAAAGGAGAAGATCCGAAAGAAGATCTTAAACACCAACAAACCAACCAACCAAGAAGATCTCGGCTGACAACGAAAGAGAAGATCTTAGGAGAAGATCTCGAGATCGGTTGAAGAGAAGATCTCAAACGGATATGTAGAGAAGATCTCGGCTAGAGAAGTTTTTTGATGAGATGATTGCGGTGAAGATTCACTTGAAGATATCCAACAGCTTTCAAGTGAAGAACGTTGAAGAGAAGATCTCGGCTACTTGAAGATCTTATTTGCAACGACTACTTCTCAAACACCGTGAGAAAATCTTGCTCAACCAAGCATCGGATTCTATGGAAGAAAGAAGACGTTCCAACGGCTACAAGATAACGGCTAGAATAAGATCCTGCATAGAAGACTATAAACAAAGATAACGATTGAAGATGAAGTAACCAAGCCTTCCAGCGATCATACAAGAACATCTTCATCGATCCAAAAGTTTTTCTTCTTTTTGAGCTTACTTAGGATTATTCTTTAGAGTGATATAAACATAAGAGCTACATTGGCATATCAATATAGTGTTATACTCAAGTGTATTACTCTACGAAGTAACTAGGCTATTATTCCTAGAATAGAGTTGACTAGATTGTAGCTTTGAGGCTACATTTGGAGAAGAAGGGAAGTTCTTCTAGGTTGTATCTAGGACTGGTAGCAAGCAGATAATAGATAGTTAGAACCCTAGGGTCGGAAACCTTAGGCAGAGAGTAGGTTGTTAAGGCCAAACTTCGTACACATATCGTCGTGTCGATCTTTTACATTCCGCACTTTATATCGCATTTTATTGTGAATAAAAACTTTCTGCAGGTTTCGAAGTCAAGCCCTTGAGATCCACTTCAAAGCCTTGAGAAACAGTTTTGTCACTAAACGTAGAGATCGACTTCAAGGCCTTTAGATTAGTTTCAAAGTCTTTATATCCGATATTGCGAAAATTTTACATACTCTATTCAATCCCCCTTCTAGAGTATTTATATCCTTATTCATCCCCTACTCGGTTCTTCAATTGGTATCAGAGCTAGACTCACGTATAATCATTAACTCTGTAGGTGATGGAGGATTCCCTCAAGGAAGATCCACATCTCGACCACCCCTCTTTTGCGGTAACAACTTTTGCCATTTGAGAGCACTAATGCAAATGTTTATCATTGATCAGGACATGGAACTATGGAGCATTATTGAAACTGGTCCAAAAAATCCCAACCACCACGGTTGAAGGAGTCCAAGTTGAAAAGAAGGAAGTTGACTTCACTCAAACGGACTTTGATAGTGTATCAAAGAACTACATGGCCATGAACTTGCTCTATTGTGGACTAGATGCTAACAAATTCAATTGTGTCTTATCATGAAAAAGTGCAATGGAAATATGGGACAAGTTAATATCTACATACGAAGGAACCTGACAAGTCAAGGAGACAAAGATAAGCATCTTCCTCGGGAAATATGAATTATTCAAGATGACTTCAAATGAGACGGTCAAAGAAATGTTAACAAGATTCACTGAGATTGTGAACAATCTCGACTCACTTGGAAAGGTCTTCACAAATGAAAAAAAAGTAAGGAAAGTTCTAAGAAGCTTGAGTAAACCTAAGTGGGGACCAAAAGTGACCGCCGTCAAAGAATCTCATAATCTCAGAACATTACCTCTCGATAACCTACTTGGAAAACTAATCACCATGAAATGGTTCTTCATGAAGAAGATGGAGAGCCATCGTCAAATGCAAAGAACCTTGCTTTAAGATCCAAGACGGATAACATTCCATCAGATGATGAAGAGAGTGATGATGAGGAGGAAGATCCATTCGCCTTGATTTCAAGAGGTCTTGCAAAAATTCTTCAGATGAAGATGCAGTTTGCAAACAAAGAATATTCATGATCATCAAGACCCAAAGGTAAGTTTTCTAACGCTAATAAGAAAGTATTGACTTGTTTTGAATGTGGTGAAGCATATCATCTTGTAAAGGATTGTCCAAAAAAGAAGAGGAACAATTGTAGGAAGAGTGATCAAAAAAAAGAAGTTTATTGTAGCATCATAAAGTGACTCGGAATCTATAAATGAGTCAGACGATGAAAATGATCAAGCAAGCATATGTTTAACGGCTGACCAAGAAGAGGATCCAAACTTCTACGTCGAAGGAGTGGTAAGAACCCTAATGTCTCAATCTAACCAAGAGCTTGCCGAATTCCTTAAAGATACTATCATAAGCAATAATGAACATAGAGTTAGGATAAGTATCTTAAGCGAAACGCTAGTCAAACAAGAGAAACGAGTAAGTGATTTGTCTTTGGAAGATGAAAATCTCAACATTGAAAAGTTAGACTTTGATGATAATATCAAGGCCTTGGAATCGGAAAATGGGATTCTTAAGTAAAATCTCTCTTCTCTACTTCAAGATTATACTAATCTAGAGAAAAAGAATATTGATCCAACTGTGACGTGTAGAGACTAGAAGGCTACACTTATTCAATTCACTCGTTCTAAATCTAATCTCGAAATAATGATGGGTGAACAACAATCCTCTCTTAACAAGAGTGGTATCAGTTATAACAATAATTTTCCAAGAAAAACGATTACCACTTTTATTAAAGCTAAAGGAAGTTCATGTACACCCACATGTTTCTATTGTTGTAAAAAGAGAAATGTAAAACCAACATGTCCATACCTAAGAAATGATCCCTACATCATAAGAAACACTTATCCTCTATGTCTACAAAAACAAGTTAAGAAAATATGGGTTCCTAAAGGTACTAGACCACTAAACAACAATCCTCTCTCTCTCTCTCTCCTCGTTACCTATCTCTCTCTCTCTCTCTCTCTCACACACACACACACACACACACACTCTCACACCCCAGCCCCGAAAAGCCGTTACGTTCCAACAACTCTCTCACCACATCTTCCACACCGCCCTAGTGTTGCCGGCAAGCAAGCCCCACCGCCTCAGCCGACGCCCCTGCGACAGCCCTCCACTAGTTGTTGCACCCTTCTCTCTCAACATCTGCTTACACACAAACCCAAACCACCATCCACCACCACTCTCCGCTGCCACCAACCTTCCACCCACACCACCATCGCCACCACAAGAAGCGCCCCAACAATGATTTCCACCGACCTGTCAAAGATTGCCCTCCAGTCTTCGCCCGCCCCTGCTCCTGTCATCGACCGCCCCGACGCCTCTCCGCCCCTGTGGGTCTCCTGGCCGCCCATGTGGAAATTACAACAGAAAGGACCGTTTCTTGGCAATTTTTGGTGATTTCTAATCCAATTGCTTGAATTGTTATTAGAATGGACACTACAAGGAAATACAAAATGAATGAGAAGGAAAAGGCGTGGTATGAGATTGTGCAAGACCGAGCGATCTTTCCAAATCGGTTTTTGCATACTCTCTTTTTGGAGAATTTGGGCATGCTTGAGAGTATGCAGACATTCCTCGACCATGCTAGGCTCGGGGATTTCCTTGGAAGAAGTGCCCCAACATATCCCGAGTTGTCCAGACAGTTTGTGGCTACGTTTAAGATGGAGAAGGAGGATCAAATCTGTGTTGGCCTCACATTCAAATACAACAAGTAGAAGTACACACTAAACCTTGCTTAGCGACAGGAAGCTTTTTGGGTTACTAGGAACCCATTTGACAAATGGTGGGAGATAGCCCTATCCCGGACTTGGTGGTATTCTGGCGAGCTACTACCGGTCATGATTTTCATTTAGGGGGTTAGTACAACAACAAGCTCACTCAGCCCTACTTGAGGCTCCTTTCGAAAATCATCATGTTTGTCTTCAGTGGACACAAGGAGGAACAAGGTCGCTCTCAAGTACCTTCCATTGCTCTATGCTTGCATTCCTACATGTGACAACGTGCCGAATCGGATCTCCATCTGTCCTTATATCACCATGGTTCGCCAAAGTCAATATGGCGGAGCAAGTATTGAATCTCCACATCAACACTTGCAGAATTTCGGGATTCTCATGGAGACTATGAAGCCGAAGAAGGCTACTACAAGTAATTACAAGATCAAACCGTTCTTCTTTTCTTTGAAGGACAAGGCTCTAGCTTCGTACCAAACACTTCCAGCTGCAAAGCTGGCTACATGGGAGGAATTGTCTTCGGAATTCCTCACAAAGTTCTTCCCGCCATCCAAAATGGCGGAATTGAGAGGTAAGATAAACGCTTTTTCTATGAAAACTAACGAAAGTTTGTTTCAATCTTGGGAAAGGTTTCAAGATCTCTTGTTGGATTGCCCACACCATGACATTTCAAAGCTGGAATTATTGGAGATCTACTACAAAGGATTGGATGTGGAAACACAATTCAACCTCCAATCTCTCTCTCTTGTGGCACATTCATGGACATGAGAGAGGATGACGCTTGGGACTTCATTGCGAAGCAAGCCCAAGTGATTGAGAAGTATTCCCACCGGAAGGTGGAACCAAATAGCCGGAATCAAGGTGATCCAGGAGTTAAATTAAACCAAGTTTCTCAAACACAAATATTTTCCCTCAACAATGAAATCAAAGAGTTGAAGGAAGTACTCAAAACAAGTCTTCAAAGGACTAAGGAACCGGAAGCCAACTATATGGGAAGGGATAACGATCAAAGGAATGACTACCGGCACAACAACCGGAACTCTAACTGGAACAACAACAATAGGAACTCCAATAGCAACCATTTGAGGTCGAATCAACAAGCTCCAGGTAATCCTTATTCCCATGCTGAAAAAGCTCTAACACCTCCATCTTCCTCTACTCCTTTGAAAAGCCAGGAGCAATCATCAAATAGATCGAATAAACCCGATCCCATGTTGGAGACGATCCTAGAGAAACTACAAGGATTGGAGAGCTATATAACTTCGGTTGATAAGGCTCACAAAGCTTTGGAAAGCCAAGTATTTAACAAGGCCGGAGAAGTTCCAAGAGACCAAGGGAAACTTCCCGGGAAGACGGAAGATAACCCAAAGGGAAGGGTTATGGCAATCACTACTAGGAGTGGCGTAACAACTACCGATCCTCAACCTAAAGTAGTTGAAACCACCACCAAAGAAGGAAAGGAAAAGGAGAAGGAAGACGTCTATATTCCTTCTCCCGCCTACAAACCACCGCTACCATTTCCTAAATCTAGAGCGCGAGCGCGCTTAGATAAACACTTTGGTAAGTTTGTTGAGATAATGAGTAAATTGCATATTAATATACCGTTTATGGATGCAATTTTAGGTATGCCGGCTTATGGGAAATTCCTCAAGGAGATCCTCTCTAACAAGAGGAAATTAGAAGACATTGGAGAAGTCAAGATGAGTATGGAGTCATCCGAACTCATCAAGACTATGACAGAGAATATGCCACCGAAGCTCCATGATCCAGGATCCTTTTGCATACCCATCACTTTGGGAGAGGCAACTTATGATGCACTTTGCGACCTTGGGGCGAGTGTGAGTATCATACCACTTGCTCTATGCTTATCATGCCAACGCTTTGTCCGTTCCTTGTAGATCTTTGCGTTCTCATATGCATTTAGCCGGATCTCATCCAGCTCATTGATGTCTAAGAGCCGCTTCTCTCCGGCTTCTTTCATGTCAAAGTTGAGCCACTTGATAGCCCAATATGCTTTATGCTCTAGCTCTACAAGAAGATGACAAGATTTACCATAGACAAGATTATATGGAGTCGTACCTATTGGTGTCTTGAAGGCTGTCTTGTATGCCCATAATGTATCGTCAAGCTTCATTGACCAATCCGCAGAGTTAGAGATATGGCAGCACATCAGAGGATCGATGACCTCACCGATTAGATAATCGACTCCTACGCCGCTCTTACAGTTGATATCGGTGAGCGCCTTGATGACCAGCGCCGAGAGATGTAGAGTCGGACACACCAAATGCTGGAGAGCTAGCACTATCAGCGCCGGATGATGGAGATCCAGTTCCAGCACATGATGGGCTATCCTTTTGATCCTTCCTAGCACCCGTACATGCCATATCCACCACAACCACCAGCAGATCAGGACTAGAGCTTGCATGGATTTCTTTTATATATTTATTATACAGCTCAACTTATGTCTGGTGAGTAATTTTATTCCTAGACTCATTTTGACCCTTTGGGACAATGTGTCCCAAAGTATGGGGTATTTTGTTAGCATGAATTATAGTCTATATTTTGGGACCTGTTTAGACGTTTTATCTTCAATAATTTGTATGTTTGGATGGATATTATGTGATTATATTGTCGTTTCATCTACCTTTACGGGAATTGAGGTCTACACCAAGTCTCGTTGTAATCGTAGGTAAAATGGCATGTTTTGCATCAAAATGGAGCTAAAGGAGCTAAGGAGTCATTGGAGCTACATTCAGGAGCTTAAGGAAGAACCCAGGATGCATGGAAGACTTAACATTATGAGCCTTTCATAGAGTAACAAATATCAACTATATTTCTAGATTGCATGCTTTGGTTTTTGTAGTTGTTAATATGTGCAGGCCTTGGAAATCATTTCAAAGGATGAATGGTGGCCTTGAAACACTTTACAAGGGACAAATGCAGATTGAAAAGTTGTTCAAGGGTTGAACGCAGAGGCCTTGAAAACTATTTCATGGGATCAGAGCCGAAGTCTTGAAAGACGATACAAGGTAAACATCGTATGGAAGCATTTCAAAAATTCAATCTGAACAACCAATCTACCAAGGATCAAGAGAAGATCTTCAAACAAAGATATCAAAAGAAGATCTCGGCCAGTTCAAGGAATTTCTCCAACGGATTTTGGAGAAGTTCTTTCGACCCAACAAAAAGATCCTATAAAGATCTTAACTGACGAAAGATGGAAGATCTCGAAGCAACGATCTCGAAGACCTTCAATGGTTATCAAAGAGAGATATCCTCAACAAAAGATCCTTAACAAATTAGAAGATCTCGGAGCTTGAAACAAGGACTTCAACGACAAGATCTTCAGCGGCTCTTTTCAAGAGAAGATCTCGAAAAAGACTCTCAACTTGTGTCAAGGAGATGAAGACAATAGAAAATCCTACAGCGGCTACTTCATCTCAACCTACACCGTTTTCTATGGAGAAGAAAGAATATCAGAACGGTCATCTTCACAACGGCTAGAAGACTTCTCCATCGAAGACTATAAATGAAGATCACGATTGACGAGAAGAACAACAAGCTTACACGGAAACATCTAAGTCTTCAAGCGTTCAAAGCTTCTTCATTTGAAAGAGGGAGATCAAGTCCTTCTATTCAACTCGAGGCTTCGTCTATTTCTAGGTAAGCTTAAATCCCGTTGGACAGGACCATATGTAATTAAACGAATTTTCCCCCATGGTGCAGTTGAAGTATGAGGTGAACAAAGCGGAAGTTTCAAAGTTAATGGCCAACGGTTGAAGAAATACACACCGGAAGCTCCGGTCGAAGAGATAGCTCCTATCCTCCTCCATTGAACACAAACCATACACCGTTCAGCTAAAGACGATAAATCAAGCGCTTCTTGGGAGGCAACCCATGATAGTATAGTTTTTCCCTCCTTTCATCACTTAGTTAGAATAGATTAGTTGCTTTGTTTCTTTGTTTTCGCTTTTTATTTGTTCCTCGATGCACTCTTGGTTTGTCGTGTCATTAATCGCAGGAAATTAGGTCCAAATTGAGAGATCCATGGAGAAAGGGAGCATAAATCAGTTCAATCTTCAATTTCCAAGAAGAACAAGGAAGGAAATCGAGTTACATTAAATTAATCGTTCGATTCAGGAACAGAGCAAGTCGATTTTTAACAACAGAAAGATAAATCAACCCACCAGATCGACCTACAGAGAAAAATCGGTCGATTTTTCATGTGTTTAGAGAAAATGTAAGAAAATCGCCCCGACGATTAAATTGACCCAGAAAATCGTCCGATTTTCTTCACAATTTCTCGAGCCTATATAAAGACTTAAACACTCGATTCCCTCATTCCAAACACTTCCACTCTCGATTTCTCTCTCTCAAGAACTCCAAAAATCGCCCATACCCTACAATCCTCATTCCTTAATCGTTTTGCACGATTCTTGGCTCCAAACTGAAGCATTTACAACAAGGAACAAGGATCTAGCAACAACAAGCACGACAATCGACTCTTCCATACGAAATTCAGGTTTTTCATTCCAAAACCTCAGTTTCTAATTCGAAATTGAATCTTGCTTAGAAAGTGTTTGTTTGCAGAGATTGATTGAGGGGTTTGCTTAGGAATCATTATAGGAAACTGTGTGTGGTGATAACTTAGTCAGAACTTTACAAAATTGTGAGAATCGTTGAAATCAAGAGAAAAATCGACCTTACCTAGAAAAATCGGCCGATTTGTGTGAAGAACAGGTCGGTCTTTTGCTGCAGAAATGGATATTGTGAAGAGAATAACTAGAAATACGGGGAAGAAGAAGGGATCTTCTTCCAGAGCCCCTCCCCCACCTCCACCACCCTCTCAAAACACTCCAAAGCTCCCCCCTCCTCTATCCAAACACAAGAAAAGATACGAACGTATCTTAGATTGCCCATTCACCCCTCCT
Organism: Fagopyrum homotropicum; assembly: GCA_033239125.1. Taxonomy (NCBI): domain Eukaryota; kingdom Viridiplantae; phylum Streptophyta; class Magnoliopsida; order Caryophyllales; family Polygonaceae; genus Fagopyrum; species Fagopyrum homotropicum. Next base: position 63,006,124 of record BSWB01000003.1, on the reverse strand, counting down.
CGATATATTGTGCTAGATGACCTAGATTCCTTGTTTGTTCGAGAGGATGTAGATATGATGCTTGATAGAGTTGGGCTGAGACAATTTGCTATGATTAGGGAGGATGCATATACCGAGATCACCCTAGAGTTCCTTAGTACATTTGAGCATGACCCTAGAGAGAGGACGGTCACATTCCGCCTTATGAACCAAGATCATGCTATGTTTATTGCTACTTTTGGAGATTTGTTTGGCTTTTCACATTCTGATGCAGGCACTTTTGCGAGAGGTGTTAGTGCTAGTGCCTTTTGGGAGTCTATTTCGGTGGGCGGATATGGAGGAGATAAGTGGAGACCCGGGAATTCTAAGGAGACTAGTATGTACAACCTCTCCTTTAAGGTAGTACATAGGATCCTTAGTGAGAGCCTATTCGCACGGACAGAGACTCCACAGAAGCTCAAGGCTGATGAGCTTTTTATCCTATACTGTATGACATCCACCACCATCCCCGACATCACCTCCATGCTTGCTGACTATCTAGGAAAGATAGCCAACAAAGCTAAGGGGGACATTTGTGCTGGAGGCCTTGTCACTCATGTGGCAAAGGCACTGGAGTTAGACTTCTCGGGATGCACTCTAGCTGAGAGTGCCCTACCTTTATGTTCACAGCGGTTGGTTGTTCGACAGGTTTTGATTCCTCGAGGGAGAGGAACCCTTCATGTGCCAATGCCATGGCACAAGGATCCAAAGAAGAAGTCATCCGAGATCATTTGGAAGTCCGAGTACACTATTCGGAGCAAAAGGAACTGGAAGGAGACATTCGAGTTGATGCTTGAGGAGTTTTCTCCTCCTATTTACTATGATGATGATGCAGGTGATACTGAGGATGAGGAGGATGATGAGGATGGAGGCCAGGAGACCATGCTCGAGTTCGAGAGTGACACTCACAGTGGTCACGCCACGGATGTCATGGATACCGACACTAATGGTGGAGGACCTAGCAGGACTAGTAGAGGTGACGAGGAGACAGAGGATGACATCCATCCACCTCGCCACTCCTATGCACACGCCCTGAGCCATGGACGAGGACGTCGACTTCCCCACCACTTTAGAGACTTAGTCTCTAGCTTCCAGAGCCTCCGCACCGACTATCGCGCTCTCCACACCGACTATGACACCTTGAACACTCAGTTTAGGGAGTACAGGCAGAAGACGGACACTAGGCACTCTTCCTATGACGGCCAGATGAGAGACTTATACTACCATCAGTTCGGCCACTTCTACGATCCTAGTGCACCGATGTATCCTCCACCACCACCACCGACCGAGGATTGAGCTTCCACTTCTTTTACATTGTAAGTATTTTTCTCTATCTTATGCTTGATTTTCACATTGGGGACAATGTGGATGTTAAGTATGGGGTGGGGGTACTTACAATAACTTTTGTTTCATCTTAGCACTTTATGCACTTTAAACTACTCTTGATGATTTGGCTTGTAATAACTCTTGCACTACTTGCTTTCCACTTTGACAATTGCATTTGCATGATCTTTTTCAGAAATTATGACTCTTTTCAAAAAAAATTTGTGCTTCTTATGATGGAAATGACCTCTATGATGAGAATTGTGTATGTGGATAGGCAAAAAGATGACTTAGTTGTGTTGAGATGTTAATCATAGCATGAATGAGCTTACTTTTGTTACTTGAACACATGAATAAGTTATATTATTTAGATGTTTTGATAAGAGAATGAAATAATAGTCGAAGCTATATTGCAAGTTTTTTTACATCATATAAGGATGACTAAGGCAATTCACTTCTTTTCTCTTCTCATATCTTGATCATGCTAGCCCCTCAATGAAATATGTGACCCTCCTTTTACCATCCGGGAATTAGGATAAGTGATAGAAAAAAAGGCATGTTTGATGTGGGAGGGCCAAAGAAAATGTGTTTAATGAAAGTGTAGCGATTCATAAGTTTGGGGACGTTGAACATGAGGATGAGTAACTCAGCACCATTCACATAGCCGGGTGTTTGTGTCTTGCCAAAGTCCGATTGAACGACAAGTCCTAACGGGATATGGTATGTGTATCAAGGGTTTGAGGCATCTCGAAATTGAGAAAAGCCGATCTCCTAGGCTTCGGTTTTTGTGCACCGCTGTCCATACTCTCAAAAAGTAAAGTATAAAGAAAGCAAAGCTTTCTACATGCAAAGCATGTGCGGTGAAGTAAATTTTTGAAGGTATTATGTTGTTCCTCTTTCCCGGATTAGCACCACAATTGCCTAAAAGAATTCCTTCCCCTAATACGTTTCTTAGACCTTTCCTTTGATTAGAAGACCTTGAGACTTTTATGCATGTGTTTAAGGCTTCATGGCTTAGAATTGTTTGACTTTAATTACCTCTACATCTTTATCATGTCCTTTATTTGTGTTTTCAAGAAAGAAAAGAGAGTTAGTTCATCTTATAGTTATCATTGATACATACTTTGCCTTCCTATGCCTTGAAATATCACTTTGAGGGTGATCCAATAAGAAGAAGCATTATCAAAAGAAAAGTTTTTGAGTTTTCATACATATATAATCCATGACATCTTGTATTCTAAAATTGAGTCTTGCTTAGGGACAAGCAAGGGGCAAGTATGGGGTATTTTGATGACATGAGTTATATACCATTATATTCATGCATATTGTAGATGAATACCTTAATTTACCTTGCATTTAGAGAGATTTTGTGTACCTTTTATGTTCTATTCAACAAAATGTCGGAAATAGAGGTCTACACGAGTTTTTGATGAATTATAGGTAAATGGAGTGGAATTGAAAGCAAAAGTGGAGCAAGGAGCACCTAAGGTCATTAAGGAAGCTAAAGAAGTCTTAGAGGGATCACAAAGAGCTAAGGAGTTACAAAGGAGAAGCATAAAAGAGAGAAAGAAGACGAGCCAAAAGAAGAGCACTTTCTGTTGAAGAATATCGTGCCATTATACATATAAATCGGACGATTTTCTTCTTTAGAAATCGAACGGTTTTGTGTATAAATCGACTGGGTCGATTTCCTTTGTTTTTTGGCCAAATGATAAAGACGACACACAGCCCAATTCTTTTGGGCTAGAGGAGGGTTTTGCCAAACGGCCCATTAGCAAGAAACTATAGGTTGGAACCCTACGAACGAAAACGGGGAGGCCGCAGCGGGAAATCTTTAGACGTTTGGGAGAGATTGAAGATTCTTGGAGAAGGATTGAAGCATTTTAGCTGGAAAGACAATCTTGATCATTATTTGTGAGATTTCTTTGTTCCGTTGAAGTAATTGTGGTTTTTGAACACAAATTTGAGTTACTTAAGAGATACATTGATCAGTTTCGAGAATTGGTTACAGATTTGAAGGTTATTGAGTTTTTATTCAAGATTCGGGTTTAATTGCATTATTTCACTCAATCTTTGATTTGATTTGATTTTGAAAATGGTTGGCTAAAACCATTGTGATTCTGGGGAGAATAGTTGATAATTAAGGCTTAGATAATGATAGACTGAACTCATTTAAACATTAGGCCCCTGAGAGTTTAGATTTTAGTTTTGCGATAACAGGAAAATCGGGGTGTTCTTGAATAAATCGGTCGATTTAATGATGAACAGCACGATTTATTCTTCTGACGAGCTTTAATTGAATTAATCTTTAATCAAAACTAATCCTTGCCTAAATCCCAACCTTGATTAACCTTTTTTTACCTCTAATTGAATGTATGAAGAGACTTCAAACTTGATTCTACATTTAATTGATTAAGGTTACAAGATTTGGGTAATAGAGAGACTCAACATCCTTTATTAAGATTTTGAATGTGCTTTCTATTCTTTACTTTGGAGAGTCATATCGTGGAGTTCTAGATAGTTAGTTTCAACATAATTCTTGTCTTTAGATCTTTCTATATTGCAGCCTCAACAACCCTTATAGAGAGAACCTTTGGATTAGACAAATAGGTTTTGGAACTTCATCGTACGATACCTACCTTTGAACACATAATCTTGACAATATAAACTCTGTCCTTATATGTATAGAAGTGTCTTGAATCAAAAGCTGAAATCGGATACTTGAATCCTTGGAGTCATTTTACCCTTATTTGATCACAAAAGCTTTTTGCATTTTCGCTAGATAATTGAAATTGAATTTACTCTCACCAAATCCCTGAGTTCGACTCTGAAATTCTTACCTCACTACAGCCGATCCGTACACTGCGGGTTCGCTTTGCTTTGAGTTCTATATATAAATTTAAGACTTTGACGCACACACTTTTTGAGCGAACAACGCCCCAAATTTTTGGCGCGTTTGCGATAGTTTTAGCTTAAATATTGTTTTAGCTTAAATATTTTATTAAAAGTATTTTACGGCGTAAAGTAAATTCCCGAGTATATTTATATTTTTAATACGTTCTCGTATATCCGTGCTATATTTTCGGAAAAGTTCGGAAAAGTTTCCGATCCGGAACTTCCGTTCCGGTTATTTTCAATCGAGTATGTTTTAGTTCTCCTTTTTTTTTCTTTTTTCTTTATTCTATTCCCATTTTCTTACTCCTCTCTTTTGTCTCTCTGTTCTGCCCCTGATGAGATGCAACGCTGCACAACCTGGCAGCCTACACCGGACCCCTCGTTTTGTCTATCCCAACCCCTCCTTCGCAGCTTTCCCTCGCAGCCTATCTCCGTGCATCCTCCTCAGCCTCGCCTCCCCACTCCTCTTTCCTTCTATCAACACCACTGCCATCGCTGGGGGGAAAGGAGACGCTTGAGAATCTGCGCCACCTCACCTTGTTTACGCCATCGAAGCCACCGGAGGGACACCAGTTGCCTTCCCCTTTTCTTCTGTGTTCACTGCGCAACCTCCATTGATCGAGTGAGCCCCGCCGAGCTGCCATGCCCTCGCACTCTGGAACTCACCACCATTGGAAGAGACTACAACCTGTGTTATTTTTTTCCCTTGACAATCTCTATCGACTGCACACTTGGAATCGGCCGACGTCGCCCGGAAAGCCTGTCACAGGAGCCGAGAGCCTTGCCGTCCTTTCTTCCCCGTCGCCTGCCCTTTCTTTCCGGCTCTCTCCATCGCTGGAGACATGGAGCCCCGCCGCAACAACCTCCTTTAGCTCCTCATATCCTTCGATCTCCCTCCTCTTTCTTTTTGTTACAACTGCCGACGGGGAACAACTACCGCCGTCGCGTGACAGAGCCGTGACGAAGCATCACCACCGGAGCCGCCGCTGCACTGCTTCACCCCGCCTCTACCGTCACCGATAAGAGCCATCGAAAGATTCGGAAGCGCCCTGCCTCCTTTGCCCCTTCTTGCCACCATCAACAGTCGGGTTCAATTAGGGCTTAAAGCCCCTTTTGGGTGAATTCCTATCGGGACACCCAAGTTTTAAATGTACTTACAGAAAGCACCCATACTCTACTTTTACGGTTAATGGCCCAACTTTTATAGATTTGCAAAATTACCCTCTGCATGTGAAATTACAGTTTTTGCCCAAGGTTTTATTTACGGAAACATCCCAAGTTTATGGAACTTCATGAGTTGCCCGGAAATTGTTTTTATGGACTTTCAACCAAATTTTTATAACTGATTTTATTCTTATAGTTTATATTAATTATATATTATGACCCATGTGTATATAATTGTATAATTTGTCCCGGAAAGTTTTTAAGCGGTTTTAATCTTGGTTTTTATATGTGCATGTATGATGTTATGTAGTTTACGCCCTGTGCGGGAATGTGCTATATGACATGATGTATCTTGCGGCGGTAGTTTGAGTAGATTGTGTGTATTAGATTAGAGGGTTTAAACCTTCTTAGTTTGAGAGTTCATACCTCGGCCTTAGGGACCAAGAAGTTCGACGTATAGCAAGTTTCGGGACGAAACATGTTTTTAGGGGATCTGATTTGACGCCCCAAATTTTTGGCGCGTTTGCGATAGTTATTTTTTTTTTCTTTTTTTTCTCCGGCTTTTATCGATATTGTTTTAGCTTAAAAATATTATTAAAAGTATTTTAGGGCGTAAAGTATATTCCCGAGTATATATATATTTTTAATACGTTCTCGTATATCCGTGCTATATTTTTGGAAAAGTTCGGAAAAGTTTCCGATACGGAACTTCCGATCCGGTTATTTTCGATCGAGTATGTTTTAGTTCTCCTTTTCTTTTTTTTTCTTTTTTCTATATTCTATTCCCATTTTCTTACTCCTCTCTTTTGTCTCTCTGTTCTGCCGTTGATGAGATGCAACGCTGCATAGCCTGGCAGCATTGCACCCGACCCTTCGTTATTCCAACCCCAGCCCCTCCTTCGCAGCTTTCCCTCGCACCCTATCTCCCTGCACCCTCCTCAGCTTCGCCTCCCCATTCCTCTTTCCTTCTATCAACACCACTACAATCGCTGGGGGGAATGGAGCTGCTAGTCGATGCTTGAAAATTTGCCCCGCCTCACCTTGTTTCCGCCTTCGAAGCCACCGGAGGGACACCAGATGCCTTCTCCTTTTCTTCTCTGTTCACTGCGCAACCTCCCTTGCTCGAGTTAGCCCCGCCGAGCTGCCTTGCCCTCGCACTCTGGAACTCACCACCATTGGAAGAGACTGCAACCTGTGTTATTTTTTTCCCTTCGACAATCTCTATCGACTACACACCTGGAATCGGCCGACATCGCCCGAAAGAGCCTGTCGCAGGAGCCGAGAGCCTTGCCGTCCTTGCTTCCCCGTCGCCTGCCCTTGCTTTCCGGATCTCGTCATCGCTGGAGACATGGAGCCCCGACGCAACCACCTCCTTCAGCTCCTCATCTCCTTCGATCTCCCTTCTCTTTCTTTCTGTTACAACTGCCGACGGGGAACAACTACCGTCGTCTCCTGACAGAGCCGTGCCGAAGCATCGCCACCGGAGCCGCCGCTGCACTGCTTAGCCCCGCCTCTGCCGTCGCCGATAAGAGCCATCGGAAGATTCGGAGCGCCCTGCCTCCTTTGCCCCTTCTTGCCACTATCAACAGTCGGGTTCAATTAGGGCTTAAAGCCACTTTTGGGTTAATTCCTATCGGACACCCAAATTTTAAATGTAATTACGGAAAGCACCCATACTCTACTTTTACGGTTTATGGCCCAACTTTTATAGATTTCCAAATTACCCTCTGCATGTAAAATTACAGTTTTTGCCCAAGGTTTTATTTACGGAAAATATCCCAAGTTTATGGAACTTCATGAGTTGCCCGGAAATTGTTTTTACGGACTTTCAACAAAAGTTTTATAACGGATTTTTTTCTTATAGTTTATATTAATTATATATTATGACCCATGTGTATATAATTGTATAATTTGTCCTGGAAAGTATTTAAGCGGTTTTAATCTTGGTTTTGAAAACGGGTTTTACCTTTGATTTTATATAAGTTATATATTCCGTTCAAATTTAGCGTATAAGCTAAATTTGTTTAATTTGGTGTTAGGTCCGGAAGCGCCCCGATAAAGGCCTAACAAGTCCAATTCGACATCCGTTGATCTATTTCCGTCTTTTGACGTCATGTAAGTATCCTTTCCCTCGATCTAGTTATGTTTAGTAGTATCATGCTAGGTTGGATATAACATAACTTAGAGTGAATACCAAGTTGTGGTTTGGACTTTAGGTGAGTTTTGAGGTTTGATTGTGATAAGGCTTGAGGTGCTTGGTTATCTTGTGAGGTTGTTATAAGGCTTTGAGTTATGTGATTGATGTTGTGAGCGTTCTGAGGCTCGAGGTTGGGGTTGTATGATCTTGTGGGAGTTTGGAGTTTCTAGGATTGGCTTATCCTAGTATGTTCTTATGAGTTACGATCTTGTGAGCTCCTTGGGAGGATAGATGTCCCTACGTGTTATAGTTTATGATCTTGCGAGATCATTGGTACTAGAAGTCTAACGACTTCTAGCATGTGAGAGAGATGTTGATTGTGTGCCTTGTTTTGACCAGGCGTTGAGTGTCTTTCTACGGGAAGTTGAGAGCGGTGGTTATCGGGTTTAGCTTTGTGACAGGTAAGTCTCCGGACTTACTTAGCTCGTATTCCTTGTATTAGCATTTATATGTGTTTTGTAGTGTGTGTTTATTCCTTATTGTTTACAATAACTAAACCGGTAATAGGACCACCGACCTTATATTATTTTAGCCCAAGTGTATGATAACGGGAGGTGACATCATCTGCCTAGCTCTTGCGAGAGTCTAGGAGGTTCTCGGCGACTAGCCCGTGCTGTTTAGACGGTCGGAGGCATCCGTACCGTTCCATGCCGGTAAGTAGGGACCGAGGCTGGACCACGGTGGTCTAGTGTCACAAAACTAAGTTGAATTAGAACGGGATATGACTTAATAATAAAAAGATAATAAACCGGAATTGTGTGTTTTGAGAATGTTGTGCGTTTATGATGATTTACTTGTGTTTGTGCCTTTCCCATTGATTCTAATGCTTCGAATATGACCTAACGGTTTTAAACCGACTGTTTTAGATTTCCTTGCAGGTTAGGATTGCGGCCGAAAGATCTGGAAGAGTGGGCACCGGGGTTCCGTACATTTTAGGATTGGGGTTTTGGGTAGAGTCGAGTTTGAGTATTGTATTTATTTTATGTTGTATGGCGTTTAGTCTTTGGGGTTATGTTTTTGGCTGAAGTTCTTTGTTGTAATCTCTCGGGTTTTTCTTTTCATTGCATAAAAATATATTTCGGTTTTGGCCTTTATTTGTGCCTTGTAGTTATACATGATGGAATTGATGTGTATCTTTGTGAATTGTAGTTGCATGATGGACATGATTTATATGTATAGTGGTATATGTGAACGATTATATGTTTTGGACCTTGTATTCTTGTAATGGAATGCCGAATGCGTGATATGAGTAGTAATATGGACATAGGACTTATATAGTCTAATATGCGGATACTTATTATATATAGTAGCATATGGGGATATGATACCTAATAAAATCTGTTTAAGACGACATTGTTAGCTTGGGATAACGTTCATTTGTAGAGGAGTACGGTCAAGAATCGAGTTGAACATTTCGTGCTAATAAACACCATGACGGTTATCGGATCCCTTTAAAAGGATGTCAAGGGGAAGGATTAGAGACGACATAAACGACGGACAGACAAGTGGAAGGAAAACTCGAAACAACCTAAGAAGCAATGTGATGCAAGCAATGCCAGTAAAGGGAGTAACATTAAGGTAAAGAAGTGGTTCAAAAGAAACCATAATTAAAGGACAACGCGACCAATAGATGCAACGAGTTTAAATTCTTCGAGAAGACACGTAGACAACAAAAGATGCGAATCGAGGAGGAGATGGGTACGTCTAACAAGGTTAAAGGCGGTGTTCCATTACGAGAAGTGAAGATTTCCTTAGAAACTCCTAGACATGGGAGTCGAGATGAGAAGTGTGGATGAACCAATCATAAAAGATTTAAGAGACCTGTAAGTTAAGCTTACGGAGGTATCAGAAGGTGAAGCGTCGATTTTACGAGATCCCAAGTGGGTGACTTTCTTCGGACATACGAGGCTACGAGAAGAAGCATGTGGTGAAGGTTAACATAGTAGAATGTCGTTAAGAGGGTCAACCGTTTTTCGGTATGGTGAGAAGGCAAAGCAACATCAAGAAGAAGGAAGTTCATATAGATGATGGTATGAGAAGATGAGAGACGTAACAAGAAGCTTCTATTGATGGGGAGACTTGGGATACCAATCAAGAGAAACATGAATGGCCGATATATGAGGCTATAAATTTGGTGAAGGTGTACTTGAAGGACAACATGGAATAATGGTTAAGCCTGTGAAAGAGAGTTATACAAAACGACAAGGCCAAGAAGATATGGTTACCTTATAAGGAAAGGAAGCGTAGAATGAAGAGGGAGCTAGCAGAGTTCAAGTAGAACAAGCCGAGAGGGTAGCTTTCATGAGAATGGTAACATGAGAAGTGTAGAATAATAATAAGTCGTTGGTTTCAGAGAAGGTCAGATACAAGTTAATCGGTGACAATTGAGAACGCACAGGTGTGGGTTGTCTATTGGTGAGTGTAGAGGGGATGAGTAAACAAGATTGTGGGCATACAGAGGATCGACATAAAGAGCTTAAAGTATTCGTGGTGGATTAATGTCAATGGTAAGGAAGTACGTCACCAAAAGTGCATTTGTCTTAAATCAAATGATGTTGAATGAGTTCAAACAAGTAGCTGTTATAGACCCCGTAGGGGGATGATGGAGATGACCCTTTGCGACCTTCTTAGGTCATGAGAACGGCATATGGAGAACGACCCAGATTAGAAGTTTTAAGTTTGATCATGGTAAAGGGAACTAGTAGATCAAGAGGAAGGTGAGATTTTCATTGGTTGTGATGCGTAGATAGGAGTATAATAAGAGGACGCATAGTATGTTCGTCTAATGAAATGGATGGTATGTTTTTGCGAGCAAAAGCCAAGTCAGATGTTTCAAACTCACACGGAAGAACGACGGTGGTTATGGCGTGAAAGGGAGGACTTAGATTAGGGCAACACTGCAAGCTTAGAGTTAGGATGTTAGTACTTGGTGAAGTAATGAGTGGATCTTCCAGTGATTATGGTTGGAGAAATTTCGCCTAGCGTTCTCCATGGGGCATACTAGTACGGTTGTGAAGATTGTTCATGGAATACCAAGAGATGCTTAAGGTGACCAACAAGAGTACGAGAAGACCGAAGTTTTTAAGTTTGTTGTCGATATAGGATGTACAAGAAGTACATGAAAAATCGAGGTTAGAGCCCCTGCGGTCGTTTGACGTTACATAAGAAAGTGATGTGTAAATTTCTACGCCTACTTGAAGAAAGGATGTCTATGGTGCAAGCTGATGTAGAATACAAGGAGTTCCTCCCATATGTTGGGATGTCGGAGGAAGCGAAGAAGACTGTATCGAATTGTTATATGGCATGATTGAGTATTGTAGTTAGGACTTTTGTGACTGAACATATGTGTGAAGTCAAGAGATGTTAAAATCGCCTTTCCTTCGAGATAAAAGCGGGGATTAAGCTGAAATATTGCTTAACAAAGGCTTCAAGAGTCAGAGGACTCGAGCAAGTCTCTCGAGTTCATGAGATGAAGGATCTTTGAAAGAGGACGGTCGATATTGTAGCTACAGATGGAACAATACACGTGTTTAAAGGACGTCACCCCAACAAATCGGGGTAGATCATTAGTATGATGACCACATGCAAGTTTTAAGAAAAGGTTATGTCGGTTACTACATTATGTGACAAAAGAGAAAAAGATACAACCTGAGATATCACGGATTCCAATACGTCAGAATGTGGATTTTTCCACTAAGGTCGAGCTTGATTTAATTTCGATGTCTAAGGCGCCGTATGGAATAACACTTGTGCAGAGACATGAGTTGTGGAAGCAGGTGAAGGAGCAATTGCAAGAACTTAGTTCTAATATTTCATTAGAAATAGTGAAATTCCATAGAGAACATTAGACATTATCTTAAACTCTTGATTTGAAGTTGTTATAGAGAACACCGATTTGCAAAAAGAGAGATGGTTATCTCCGTCTGTGCTTCGGCTACAATGAGCCGAACAAGAAAACAATGAAGAACAAGTATTCCTCACCACGGATAGATGATCTACTCGACCGGTTGTAAGGGTCGGTAGTCTCTTCTAAGAATGATTAAGGTCTGATTATCACCAATTGAGGATTCGAGACTAGGATATTGCGAATACGGCATGCCGGACAAACCACGATCACTATGAGTATAGTGATTTCATATGGGCATACTATTTCCCCAGATAAGATATTTTGGGTCTACTCTCAAAGAGGAGAGAAGTTGTATGACAAGTTTTCTCGGGATGGCAACCCTTGAAGGATGAAAAAGAAGGTACAAGTTTGCTTGGATGTGCTGGTCATTCGTGGATTTGTGGAGAGATTCTCCAAGTAACACTATTTATGGCTAAGTTACTCCGGATGACCACGAAGTATTGAGTGGGATGAAAATTGACATTGGAGTTGTTGAGAGTTAAGAGTAGATTCATTGGTGCAACCATTTTGAAATTTCCTCGAAGTATGATGATTTGAAGTGAACAAGTGATTCTCCAAGACAAGGTCTTGATTGAGTTATGAGAAAATCTAACATCTAAGTTTGGTTTGACAAGAATCAAAGCCAACAGTGTGAATTGGAGTTCGATCTTCTTTGTTAGAAACAATCAAAGAAGAAACATAAAGGAAATGTTGTATTGAGTAAGACCCGAGAAGGAAGTTGAGCTTCCGATATATCAGACTTTTTTAAGATCTTAGCGGGAGTTAGGAAAACGGTTTACCGGTTGGCGAGGCCGCCGAGATTAGAATGTGTTTACCCAGTTTTTCATGTCTATGAGTCAGGGGAGTACATACATGACTCAAGACGGATGGTCAGTCATGGTGGTTTAGTGGTAGACGAGGAATCGAAGAGGCTAACTAGAAGACGGAAGATAGTATATTTGGTTGAGTTTTACGCTGAGCTAGTAGTATCGATAGAATCGATGGGTTAGACCTAGTTTTTCTTTTGGTTGAGTTATGTGCATGTATGATGTTATGTAGTTTAGGCCCTGTGCGGGAATGTGCTATATGACATGATGTATCTTGCGGCGGTAGTTTGAGTAGATTGTGTGTATTAGATTAGAGGGTTTAAACCTTCTTAGTTTGAGAGTTCATACCTCGGCCTTAGGGACCAAGAAATTCGACGTATAGCAAGTTTCGGGACGAAACATGTTTTTAGGGGATCTGATTTGACGCCCCAAATTTTTGGCGCGTTTGCGATAGTTATTTTTTTTTCTTTTTTTTCTCCGGCTTTTATCGATATTGTTTTAGCTTAAAAATATTATTAAAAGTATTTTAGGGCGTAAAGTATATTCCCGAGTATATATATATTTTTAATACGTTCTCATATATCCGTGCTATATTTTCAGAAAAGTTCGGAAAAGTTTCCGATCCGGAACTTCCGATCCGGTTATTTTCGATCGAGTATGTTTTAGTTCTCCTTTTCTTTTTTTTTTCTTTTTTCTATATTCTATTCCCATTTTCTTACTCCTCTCTTTTGTCTCTCTGTTTTGCCGCTGATGAGATGCAACGCTGCATAGCCTGGCAGCATTGCACCCGACCCTTCGTTATTCCAACCCCAGCCCCTCCTTCGCAGCTTTCCCTCGCACCCTATCTCCCTGCACCCTCCTCAGCTTCGCCTCCACATTCCTCTTTCCTTCTATCAACACCACTACAATCGCTGGGGGGAATGGAGCTGCTAGTCGATGCTTGAAAATTTGCCCCGCCTCACCTTGTTTCCGCCATCGAAGCCACCGGAGGGACACCAGATGCCTTCTCCTTTTCTTCTTTGTTCACTGCGCAACCTCCCTTGCTCGAGTTAGCCCCGCCGAGCTGCCTTGCCCTCGCACTCTGGAACTCACCACCATTGGAAGAGACTGCAACCTGTGTTATTTTTTTCCCTTCGACAATCTCTATCGACTACACACCTGGAATCGGCGGACATCGCCCGAAAGAGCCTGTCGCAGGAGCCAAGAGCCTTGCCGTCCTTGCTTCCCCGTCGCCTGCCCTTGCTTTCCGGTTCTCGTCATCGCTGGGACATGGAGCCCCGACGCAACCACCTCCTTCAGCTCCTCATCTCCTTCGATCTCCCTTCTCTTTCTTTCTGTTACAACTGCCGACGGGGAACAACTACCGTCGTCGCCTGACAGAGCCGTGCCGAAGCATCGCCACCGGAGCCGCCGCTGCACTGCTTTGCCCCGCCTCTGCCGTCGCCGATAAGAGCCATCGGAAGATTCGGAACGCCCTGCCTCCTTTGCCCCTTCTTGCCACTATTAACAATCGGGTTCAATTAGGGCTTAAAGCCACTTTTGGGTTAATTCCTATCGGACACCCAAATTTTAAATGTAATTACGGAAAGCACCCATACTCTACTTTTACGGTTTATGGCCCAACTTTTATAGATTTCCAAATTACCCTCTACATGTAAAATTACAGTTTATGCCCAAGGTTTTATTTATGGAAAATATCCCAAGTTTATGGAACTTCATGAGTTGCCCGGAAATTGTTTTTACGGACTTTCAACAAAAGTTTTATAACGGATTTTTTTCTTATAGTTTATATTAATTATATATTTTGACCCATGTGTATATAATTGTATAATTTGTCCTGGAAAGTATTTAAGCGGTTTTAATCTTGGTTTTGAACACGGGTTTTACCTTTGATTTTATATAAGTTATATATTCTTTTCAAATTTAGCGTATTAGCTAAATTTGTTTAGTTTGGTGTTAGGTCCGGAAGCGCCCCGATAAAGGCCAAACGATTCCAAGTCGTCATCCGTTGATCTATCTTCGTCTTTTGACGTCATGTGAGTATCCTTTCCCTCGATCTAGTTATGTTTAGTAGTATCATGCTAGGTTGGATATAACATAACTTAGAGTGAATACCAAGTTGTGGTTTGGACTTTAGGTGAGTTTTGAGGTTTGATTGTGATAAGGCTTGAGGTGTTTGGTTATCTTGTGAGGTTGTTATAAGGCTCTGAGTTATGTGATTGATGTTGTGAGTGTTCTGAGGCTCGAGGTTGGGGTTGTATGATCTTGTGGGAGTTTGGAGTTTCTAGGATTGACTTATCCTAGTATGTTCTTATGAGTTACGATCTTGGGGGCTCCTTGGGAGGGTAGATGTCCCTACGTGTTATAGTTTATGATCTTGCGAGATCATTGGTACTAGAAGTCTAACAACTTCTAGCATGTGAGAGAGATGTTGATTGTGTGCCTTGTTTTGACCAGCCGTTGAGTGTCTTTCTACGGAAAGTTGAGAGCGGTGGTTATCGGGTTTAGCTTTGTGACAGGTAAGTCTCCGGACTTACTTAGCTCGTATTCCTTGTATTAGCATTTATATGTGTTTTGTAGTGTGTGTTTATTCCTTATTGTTTACAATAACTAAACCAGTAATAGGACCACCGACCTTATATTATTTTGGCCCAAGTGTATGATAACGGGAGGTGACATCATCTACCTAGCTCTTGCGAGAGTCTAGGAGGTTCTCGGCGACTAGCCCGTGCTGTTTAGACGGTCGGAGGCATCCGTACCGTTCCATGCCGGTAAGTAGGGACCGAGGCGGGACCACGGTGGCCTAGTGTCACAAAATTAAGTTGAATTAGAACGGGATATGACTTAATAATAAAAAGATATTAAACCGGAATTGTGTGTTTAGAGAATGTTGTGTGTTTATGATGATTTACTTGTGTTTATGCCTTTCCCATTGATTCTAATGCTTCCAATATGAGCTAACGGTTTTATACGGACTGTTGTAGATTGCTTTGTAGGTTAGGATTGCGGCCGCAAGATCCAGAAGATTGGGCAACCGGGGTTCCGTACATTTTAGGATTGGGGTTTGGGTAGAAACGAGTTTGAGTATTGTATTTATTGTATGTTGTATGGCGTTTAGTCTTTGGGGTTTTTATTTTTGGCTGAACCTTTGATGTATTCTTTCGGGTTTTTCTTTTCATTGCATAAAAATGTATTTCGGTTTTGGCCGTTATTTGTACCTTGTTGCAAGATCTGGTGAAACTGTTTTCAAGCTAAGGGTCGGGATCCATTGTGTGGTCCTAACCCGTAGCATTCCGAGTCCCGCGAATTCGGGGTGTTACACCACACGTACCGAGGTGACCTTAGGTTTCCATTTTTGAGCTACATGCGGCGAGCTCCAGTAGAGTCCCATATGAGGACCACATGCTGATTCCGGAGGATGAGGAGATGTCCACCGCAGCGGATGAGGATGACCGCCCCTGCGGAGATATGTCACCGCCCCTACGGTCACACTACACTCCGGCAACGCAGCCTGCGCCTCGCCAACGCCCCAAGAGCTGGAAGTGATAGCATGTATTATAGTCTATATTTTGGGAGTGGTTTGAACGTTTTATCTTCATAAATCTGCATGTATGGATGTATATTCTTTGATCATTATGTTATTTTATTTACCTTTGCAAGAATCAAGGTCTACACCTAGTTTCGTTATGATTGTAGGGAAAATAGCACGTTTTGGAACGATATAGAGCTAAGGAAGCTAAGGAGTCATTGGAGCTAAATTATGGAGCATTGAGGAGCTACAAGAAAGGCTTAGGAACCATGGAAATTGGATATAAGATTGATTTTGGACCAAATTAGAGAGATTTACACGTAGTTGAGACACACCTCCGATGGCTATAGTATCACCTCGACCGAGGTGATCTTTGTGATGGGCTGGACCGAGGCGAGCGGCCCCACAACCCACGAGATCTTTTAATCTTGGCTGAAGATCTTTTATTTTTGGCAAGTGATTCTCCTATATATTGGGATAAATTTTCTGGATGGAAGGATGTCTTAGAATCTGGAAGTTGAAGGAAGTTGGAAGAATGGAAGATATTCCAAGGAAGGAAGGAATTTGGCTTTGAAGATAAAGTTGAAGTAATTAAAGGAAGTTGTAAGGTTTTCTTAGATTGTTTGATTGATTGTCTTTTGGTTTGTGATTGAAGAACGCAATTTGATTGTTTGATTGAGTTATTGAGACCTTTGTGTTAAGAGTTTCTTGTTTGAATATTGATTCCCCTTTCATATTTTGATTATTGTTATCATGATGATTATTGGCTAAGTTCTTTGTGCGATTCTAGGGTGATTGGCTGAGAGTTGTGGGTAAGACGATAAAAGAATGAGCCTTTACCCCAGTGGACCCTGAAAGCTCGAGCCTTTTCGTTAACCGACGAACACCTCGTTTAGTCATAGAACATCTTGACCGAGATGGAACATGAACTGAGCGAGGCGAGACCTTTCCTGATCCTTATTTGAGTTGAGGTTCCAGTTTGCCAAATCCTATCCTTGTTATTCCTTTCGTGGTTCAACGCAAGCCTAGGATCAGAATTACGCGGTGATTCCTTTGTTTCTATACCCAAGATCATGAGTGTTAGGTAACAAAGGTTTATCCTTTATTAGGGTTTGAGTGTGCCTTCATCCCATCTTTGAGAGTTAGCCTGAGACTTACTCGGTAAAGGTTGATTCTATCCCCTTGGGTGGTATGTTGGTTTGAGATTATAGTTCCTTCCCTTAGTACCTTGAGACTTACTCGGTGAGAGGATCTTTGATTTGTGATAGTGAGTACTGAGGCTTACCTAGTAATCTATTCCTACTTTAGAAACACCTTCCCTTTGCAAACCTCAGCTTTGTCCACGTTATCCTTTGATATTTTAAGTCGGAACCACAACTGGATGATTTAATCTCTAGAATCTGCATTCTCTTTATCTGATTATTACATCATCTTTGATACCTTTTTTTTGTTGCTTGTTTTTGATTGACAACCTGAATTACCGATCTTTGTTTCACCATAGTCCCTGTGTTTGACCTTGGAGTATTTGCTATTATTACAATTGATCTGTACACTGTGGGTTCGCATATTGTTTTAGGCTTATATTTTAGGTTAAAAATTTAAAGCTATATCGTTCATCATACACACACGTTTGAGAGCGAACAAGTTTTTGGCGCCGTTGCCAGGGACTTGATCAAGACCAATTCGGTTTCGGTTGTCTTTTGGAGTTGTTGCCCTTGTTGCTATTGATTGCTTTACTTGAGTGATTTCGCAGGATCTTTCTTTAGGTTTATGCGAAGAACTCGTGCTGGAAAGGAAATTATTCCTTACAATCCCAAACCAGAAGAGACTTACAAAAGAAGATTGAAACAAGCTAAGATAGCCGATCAAGATAATCGAGATCTTGAAGCCGAATTGAAGGAGGCATTGGAACAACTTCACCTCAATAAAGAAGAACTGCAGAAATAAAGAGACATAACTCGTGCAAGAACTGAAGAGATTCAAGCTGATATGGCCGCTCTACGAGCTCAGTTTCAACCTCGACCGGTCCGAGTTGCTCGACCGAGGCAGGATGCAGCCCTAGTTGCACCGGCCGAGATGCACCCACCTCCTCGGACGCCGGCCACGGTAGACCGAGGTGATATTTTTGCTGGAGGTCCGCAAACTCTAGGTCAAAGGATGGACCCGGATCAACAAGTGCGGCATCCAGGAGTTAATCTAGAACATCCAGCTGAGCATGATTATGACCTTAGACCTCAAGTTCTAACTATGATTCGACAATGTCAATTTGGAGGCATGGAAGGAGAATCTCCACATCAACACATTCAAACTATGAGATCCTTATGGAGAATTCGAGACCATCAAGAGTGGAGAACAACAAGTACAAACTAATACCTTTCTACTTCTCTTTGAAAGACAAGGCGCTAGCTTGGTATCAATCCCTTCCAGCTGGAAGAGTTAACACATGAGAAGAGATGACTACGAAGTTTCTTACTAAGTTCTCTCCCCATCAAAGACCGCTGAATTGAGGGGTAAGATCAATGGTTTTGTTATGAAGGCTAAAGAAAGTTTGTTCAAGTCATGGGAGAGGTTCAAGGACCTTCTATTGGATTGCCCTCATCATGGGATTCCAAAGATCGAGTTGCTAGAGATTTACTTCAAGGGGTTGGATAAGGAAACTCAATTCAAACTCCAATCACTTTCCGCTGGAGCTTTTACGGATACACCGATTGATGAAGTGTTACACTAATTAGGTAACACAAAAAGCTTTACATTTAAAAACTCGAATTAAAATCCTAAACTACCTAGCGAAACCCGCAGTGTACGGATCTTTACGTAGGAAGAAAAGTATTCTGAGGTCGAACACAAGGACTGAGGTGAAATCAAGTCATTCAATGATCAAAGATAGTGTAAATCTAAACTAAGATGAGATGAGGAATAAAGAAAGTGCAAAACACAATATTTTTGGATGGTTTCGGGTGATCAAACAAGGATCACAAATATATCAACACAAATAAGGAAACAAACACACAAACACAAGGATAGGAGTTAAGAGGTAAGAAAGCGGATTCTAGAGATTCGGAATTCCGATTATGACAATGGACTCATGCTTCTAAAGATCAAAGGAAGGTTATGGTTGTTCGGAGTTGGGTGTTTCTCTAATGGGGGCAATTACCGGGTAAGTCTCATGCTCCACTAGTCTCGCACCTAAGGTCCTATTACTAGGAAGTCTCAAGGAACCTAAGGACGGGAATTCTACACAAGCCGGCCACTACCTAAGGGTCAAACCCCTCCTTAAGTCTCGGAATGGGTAAGTCTTAGGCAACGATCCTAGCACACTCAATCCAATAGCGGCTTTTTTGGCTCACTACTACCTAAAGTTCATCATCTTATGCATCTAAGAGAGGGAATTTCCGGGTAAGTCTCATCCCTCAAAAAGGTTGCTAACATTAGGTCACCCTAAGCTAGATTAGGCTCAACAAACACTACGATTTCAACACATCTACATCCTAACATCCAGATTCATCAATACAAGCAAAATAGAGAAAATTACGGGTGAATCATGGAAACCACGGTCGTGGAATCATGAAGAACAAGCCGTGATTCTACACTGAGTTGGGGTTTCGAACACAAATCCATCCTAAGATAACATGGAAGTCCATACAATCATAGTCCAAAGCATAAACATCATTCCTTCACCCTAGAATCACAACTATTCAGCCAACAATATACATTTCAAGATCAAACTTCGCAAATAGAGCATGCTTGCAAGTCATGGCTAGATTATGAAGAATAATCCAAAGAAAAGACATCAAAAGCTAGAATAGAAGTTACCAAATCTTACAAGGGCTCCAAGAGCTATTCCCAATTGTCAACAATGGAAACCTCACTCAAAGCCACTCGAATCTCTCTTTAAAACGAAAATCTACACTAATCTCTTCCAAGAACACCCACAATGGGTGCTTGAAACAGAGGCTACAATGGAGAAGTGTTTGGGGAAGAAGCTAGGTCAAAAAGGGAAGAGAGAGATCCAAAATAGATCCTGCAACATCACTTAAATACTCCTCCAATAAGAAAAGGTCTGGCAAAGAGGTCGTGGGACACGTGTCAAAGTGGTCCAGACAGAAACCACGGCCAAAACCACGGGCGTGGAAATGGCCTCTGGGCCGTGGTTTTGCTCCAGAAACCCTCCTTGGGTCATTAAGCCACGAGTTGGTGCAAGGCATGCACCAACAAGGTCGTATGTGTTCTCCTTTGCTCCTAGCTTGCTCCTTAAAGAGTCCGGATGTGTGCCACCACAAGGAAAGATCCTCAAATGTATCGATTAAGCTCAAAATCTCCCCAAATTACCTACAAAACCGACAAGAGTTCGTGTAGACGTCTATTCCAACAATATGCATGAATTAAGGGTAAACGTCACGAACTAATGCGGAAACATGCATGAATGGAAGGGAAAACTATCTAAAAGAGATGGCATGATTTATGAATGCAGAAAAACAGAAAATTATTTTCGGAATTCTGCTTCTAAAATTGGATCACCTTCATTGTCATGTTTTATGACAATGGACAAGAAATCATGTATTAAATTAATGAAAGCACGGAAAGACAATCATACTTAACTCGAAAGCATGCATGAAAGGTAAAAATGATGAAGTCAAGATAATCATGAGAATATCCAATCTAGATCACTAAGTCATACACATAAGCAAATAGGTCTTAAGAAGTTAGGAAAGAAGAGGCCAAGAAACGTGATGATAAGGTGGGAATTTTGTAAGGTCATGTGGTGCAAATCCGGGAAAGGAACTAAACAACCACAACTTCACATTTATACTTCATCCACCAAATTTTATTTTTCTCTTTCTTTTCTTTCTTTTCTTTTTTTTCCACTTCTTTTTGAGACAATGACATTTGTGTACAAAAGCCAAAACCTTGGTGATTAGCGGACCTCAGGATTTTTCCGAGGTGCCTCACACCGGGCACACATACCAAGGCTCGTTAGGACATTCTGTTTATCCGACTTTGGCAAGGCACAAACACCCGATTATGTGAATGGTGCCGAGTTACTCGTCATCAAAACCAAAGTCCCCAAACCTATATTTTTTTCTACACTTTTCACATCACATTTTCAACAATTTCATTCACAAAATTCAAACACCAACTTCACCACCTCATACTTGCTTTTCACACACTCAACACACTAGCATGCTCCTATTCCCGGATTGGTCAAAAGAGGTCAAATTTTATATCAAGTGGGATGCTCAAATAACATGATCAAGATGAGAAGAAGAGAGATGAATTGCCTTGATCATCCCTAGATGATGTGTAAGAACTAGGAAGCACAAAATTTTAAAATTTTTTTTGAAAATTTTGAGATATATATGTACAATGCAAAACTTGAAAAGAAACGTGTGGCGATAAAAACGAAACTATCCTAGATGCGATAATGTCATGCTAAGAATCATGAAAACCCCACCCCATACTTAAAAACACATTGTCCCCAATGTGCAAATCAAGTAAAGAAGAGTGAAAGAAGTCCTCACAATGTAAAAATGTAGTGTTTTCGGTAATTTTGGTTCACTCATGTGGAGTGGTGGTGATGGATGATCAATCAAGCAAGGTAGAGAGCTCTTCATAGTCTTTCCGGCGTCGAGACCCGCGCCAAGGTGTATGCGAGATGGGAGCTCTTCCATCCAACGAAGACACCTCAAGCCGTCCAAGCCTCACTTCCGCTCCACCCATGGTTGATAATGGGATCATCATCATCATCAACTTGCCTTGCAAGGCTTCCTCATTACCTAAAATCTACCACGTAAACAGAAAACACGAAAACACACAAATACAAAAGCAAAAGAAAAAGAGAAAAGGAAAAGAGTTTTTACCCTTGGGTTGCCTCCCAAGAAGCGCTTCTTTTAGGTCATTAGCTTGACCAAACTCCGTGGATGTGTCAATCCACCTCAAATACCATGGTTTGCTTGAGGAGTCCAAGCAACCATCGCTTTCCGGCATCCATGATGACAAACACGGGCCACTTGATGCCCAAATAAGCTTTAAGTTCTCTCTTCACCGGTGAGTAGTAGACTCCTTCATCACCGCTCCCTTGATTATAGTATGGAGTTGCAACCATAGGTGCCACCCCATACTTAGACACTTGGTACTCCGATGTCACACCGGTGAAATGCTTCCCATCCTCATCCTCTATGATCCGAAGAAAGCTGATTCTTGGAAAGAATTCTTCATTGAAGTGCTTCATAACCATCATGGATCCATCATGCTTGCCTCCATCATTCAATATGGGAGACTCCTTAGGAAAGGGACTCCATTCTTCGTATGTACTCCGGGCAAGAAAGATAGGATTGGATGAGTTGAAGTTAACTTAGGGCTCTCAACATCAGTGCTTTCCACCGGCCGTGGTTCTCTTTGTTTTCCTCATCCCTCGTGAGCTCTTCAAGTGTGGTTATGGGGTTAATGGCAAGGATTTCCAGGGGTGAGAACACTTCATTGTACTCCTCCAAAGGTGAGGGAGGTGGAGGTAAGCCTTGAAGGATGGTAGGATCTCCTAAAATAAGAGCATTCCTAATCTCCTCAATCTCCCTCCTCATTTGTTCTTCTCTCTCGAAATTCAATCTTCTTTCATCCTTTAGGGCCAAATCCCTTAGCCTCACTTGCTACCAAGCTTCATCCAACTCTTCTTGAAGTTCCTTAATGATCATGGTTGATTCGGGAAATTCTTGGATCTCCTCATGGTGAACCTCTTCTTGTTGAAATACCACTACTTCAAGCACCATGTGGGAACTCTAAATGGAAGCAAGGTTACTCTCTAGATCATCCTCTTCCTCAAAATTTCTTCCAGCATTGATTCCACTCGATCATTGTGAGGTTGATGGTGAGGTTCTTCATGAGGCAATTTAGTCATGTGAGCTTGATCATGGGACTCATGATAGGCATTAAACTCCTCCCAATACTTAAACTCATCATGGAGAGGTCCTAGATCTTGGTATTCCATCCACTCCTCATACTTCATGTTTTCAAGTTCTTCTTGGAAGTACAATCCGTCCATGACAAACATGAAAAGGAAAAGACAAAAGCAACACAAGATCAAAAGTAACAAGAAAGATAAACACTATAAACAATAAAAATCAAATGACTTAATCTAGACCTAGTCCCCGACAACGGCGCCAAAAACTTGTTACGCTAATTAGGTAGCACAAAAAGCTTTACATTTATAAACTCGAACTAAAATCCTAAACTACCCAGCGAAACCCGCAGTGTACGGATCGTTATGTAGGAAGGAAAGTATTCCGAGGTCGAACACAAGGACTGAGGTGAAATCAAGTCATTCAATGATCAAAGATAGTGTAAATCTAAATTAAGATGTGATGAGGAATAAAGAAAGTGCAAAACACAATATTTTTGGATGGTTTTGGGTGATCAAACAAGGATCACAAATATATCAACACAAATAAGGAAACAAACACACAAACACAAAGATAGGAGAGAGGTAAGAAAGCGGATTCTAGAGATTCGGAATTTCGATTATGACAATGGACTCATTCTTCTAAAGATCAAAGGAAGGTTGTGGTTGTTCGGAGTTGGGTGTTTCTCTAATGGGGGCAATTATCGGGTAAGTTTCATGCTCCACTAGTCTCGCACCTAAGGTCCTATTACCGGGTAAGTTTCAAGGAACCTAAGGACGGGAATTCTACACAAACTGGCCACTACCTAAGGGTCAAACCCCTCCTTAACGGGTAAGTCTCATCCCTAAAAAAGGTTGCTAAAATTAGGTCACTCTAAGCTAGATTAGGTCACTCTAAGCTAGATTAGGCTCAACAAACACTAGGATTTCAACACATCTACATCCTAACATCCAGATTCATCAATACAAGCACAACAGAGAAAATTATGGGTGGATCATGGAAACCACGGCCGTGGAATCATGAAGAACAAGCCGTGATTCTACAATGAGTTGGGGTTTCGAACACAAATCGATCCTAAGCTAACATGGAAGTTCATACAATCATAGTCCAAAGCATAAACATCATTCCTTCACCCTAGAATCACAACTATTCAGCCAACAACATACATTTGAAGATCAAACATAAAAAATAGAGCATGCTTGCAAGTCATGGCTAGATAATGAAGAATAGTCCAAAGAAAAGACATTAAAAGCTATAATAGAAGTTACCCAATCTTACAAGGGCTCCAAGAGCTGTTCCAAGTTGTCAACAATGGAAACCTCACTCAAAACCACTCTAATCTCTTTTGAAAACGAAAATCTACACTAATCTCTTCCAAGAACACCCACAATGGGTGCTTGGAAGAGAGGCTACAATGGAGAAGCGTTTTGGGGATGAAGCTAGGTCAAAAAGGGAAGAGAGAGATCCAAAATACAGCCTGCAACATCACTTAAATACTCCTCCAATAAGCAAAGGTCGGGCAAAGAGATCGTGGGACACGTGTCAAAGTGGTCCAGACAGAAACCACGGCCAAAACTACGGGCATGGAAATGGCCTCTAGACCGTGGTTTTGGTCCAAAAACCCTCCTTGCGTTATTAAGCCACCCGTTGGTGCAAGGCATGCACCAACAAGGTCCTATGTGTTCTCCTTTGCTCCTAGTTTCCTCCTTAAAGAGTCCGGATGTGTGCCACCACAAGGAATGATCCTCGAATGTATCGATTAAGCTCCAAAAGCCCCCCAAAATACCTACAAAATAGAGAAGAGTTTGTGTAGACGTCTATTCCAACAATATGCACGAATTAAGCATAAATGTCACGAACTAATGCGAAAACATGCATGAATGGAAGGGAAAACTATCTAAAAGAGTGCCTAAACTAGTTTCATAAATCATGTCATCATGAAGCTTGGGAGTTTATTGAGAAGCAAGCTCGACACATGGAGAAATACTCCCATCGAAGAGGTGAAGATGGAGCACGGCGAGTTAGCTTTCCCGATACAAATTCAAATGCAGCTCAACTCACCAAGCTCAACAATGAAGACAAGGCATTGAAGGAGCTTTTGTTAGCTCAAACTAAGGAGAAGCAAGGTGTTGGATATGTGGGGAGAGGAAACTATCAAGGACAAAGAAGCAAGAACATTTACAACAACAACAACAACAGGAATTTCAACAACAATTGGAGATCAAATCAACAAAATCCCAGTAACCCTTCTTCTCATGATGAAAATGGTCTTAACCCCCCTTCTTCTTCTTCTACTCCATTGAGAAGTCAGGAGCCGTCATCAAGCTCGTCCCAGCAACCCAAAAATCCGGACGCTGTGCTGGAGGCTATAATGATCAAGCTCAACGTTATGGAGACTTCTATGAACTCGTTTTCAAGGCACAAAAAGTCTTAGAACAAAAAGTTTTCAACAAGGCTAATGAAGCACCAAGAGATCCTAGTAAACTTCGAGGAAGGATAGAGAACAACCCAAAAGGTTAAGTCATGGCAATCACAACACGTAGTGGATTGAAGACTGCAAATCCAGTACCTCGTTCCTACCACGATCAGACGAGGAAAACCTCGGTCGAAGTGCCAACCGAGATGGAGCCCAGAAAGCAAAAGAAAAAGCTGAAGTTTTTGTTCCACCACCTGCTTATAAACCACCACTCCCGTTCTAACAGTCTAAGGGGCGGGAACATCTAGACAAGCACTTTGGTAAGTTTCTTGACCTTATGAATAAGCTACATATTAACATCCCTTTCATTGACGCTATCCTAGGAATGCCCGCCTATGGGATGTTTATGAAAGATATCTTGTCAAGAAAGAGAAAGCTGGAAGACTTTGGAGAAGTACGAATGACCTATAGATCTTCACTGCTTATTCAAATCAAGAAGGAGAATATACCACCTAAGTTGAGAGATCCCGGCTCGTTTTGAATTCCCATCAAAGTTGGGGACGTGACTTATGACGCGCTTTGTGATCTAGGAGCTAGTGTGAGCATCATTCCTCTAACACTTTGTGAGAAGATCGGCCTTCTAATTCCCAAGCCCATGAAGATGACATTATACATGGCGGATCGCTTCATTACCCGTCCCGTTGGTATCTTGGAGGACGTTCCCGTCAAGTTAGGTAATTTCTACATACCTATAGACTTTGTTGTGTTGGACATTCCCGCAGATTATCCCATTCCTATCATTCTCAGAAGACCATTTCTAGCAACATCGGGTTGCAACGTTGATTGTAAGAATGCCAAGTTGAAGTTAAACATTGGTGGTTATCATGTGGAGTTTGCACCATTCGGTGCAATGAAGTGAGAGCCTTTGGAAGATGATATCTTCAACATCTATGATGGAGAAGATTCTAGAGAATTGGTGAGCTCTATCCTTATTAAATATCCTCTTGAGAATATTTTGAGTTTTAGTATGATTGAGGAAGGTGTAGTTGTTTTGTGTGATGCAGATGTCCGCAGCTTGGAAGCATTGGAAGCAGATCCAGCTGCTAGATTCGATAAACTGATTCAGGAGAAGATAAGCACATTAGGTTTCGGTCCCAGTTCTAGTACCTCGAACGAGACAGTTTCCGGAGCAAGTGAGGTGATCTTATCTGAAGAACACCTCGGTCCACCATCTCGGATCATGACCGAGACAACAAGCGAGATGAAGTCAACTGAGAAGGACGATCTGTCCATTGATGATTCATTCTCTGATGATCATTCACCGTTGGGGCAACATTGGTTTCACCATGTTTCTGATGGTAGAGAGCCTTGGTATGCTGATATTGTCACCTATCTTGTTTGTCAAGAAGTACCTCCCGGATTGACATACGCTCAAAGGAAGAAGTTCTTCAAGGATGTACGTCACTATTATTTGAATGAACCTCTACTCTTCAAGAGAGGTCCGGATGGGATGCTTCAACGATGCATTCTAGAAGATGAAGCTGCTAGTGTCATACGGCATTGCCACTCACTTCCTTGTGGAGGACATGGTAGTGCTTAGAAAAACGTGCGCTAAGGTGTTACGTTCCTGTTTCTTTTGGCCTTTATTATTTAAGGATGTGCAAGCATTTGTTGTCTCTTGTGATGCATGGCAAAGAACAGGGATCTTGTCTAGAAGGAACGAGATGTCACTCAACAATATTCAGGAAGTTGAGATCTTTGATGTGTGGGGAGTTGATTTTATGGGACCTTTCCCATCATCTGCGGGGAACCTCTATATCCTCTAAGCTGTTGATTACATTTCTAGATGGGTGGAAGCTATTTCTTCTCCTACTAATGACGCCATGGTGGTTGTGAAGTTCTTCAATAGAACTATCTTTCCACGTTTTGGGAGACCGCATATCATCATCAGTGATGGAGGGACACATTTCATCAACTGGAAGTTCAAGGCACTTCTATCGAAGTATGGGGTGACCCACAAGGTAGAAACCCCTTATCACCCTCAAACTAGTGGGCAAGTGGAGATCTGTAATAGAGAAATCAAGGCAATTTTGGAGAAGACCGTTTTGAGAACAAGGAAGGATTGGTCCATGAAGCTAGACGATGCTCTTTGGGCTTACATGACCACATTCAAGACTTCCATTGGTACCAACCCCTACAATTTGGTATATGGAAAGTCTTGTCATCTACCCGTTGAGCTGGAGCACAAGGCCTATTGGGCAATCAAGTGATTGGATTTCGACATCAAGTAAGATGGAGATAAGAGACTTTTAGACATTAATGAGTTGGAGGAGTTGTGCTTAAACGCTTATGAGAATGCCAAAATCTACAAAGAAAGAACGAAGAAATGGCATGAAAAGCATATCATTCCTAAGGATCTCAAAGAAGGAGATCATGTTCTACTCTTCAATTCCCGCTTCCGTCTCTTTCCAAGTAAGCAGAAATCTAGATGGACAGGACCTTACGTTGTGAAAAATGTTTTTCCCCATGGTGTAGTTGAAGTATGGGGTGATGCTAGTGGAAGCTTTAAGGTCCACGGTCAAAGGTTAAAGAAGTATCGACCGGAAATTCCGGTCGAGGAGATTGCACCCTTACACCTTGTTTGATGACGACGTACGGTTCAGCTGGCGACCTTAAACCAAGCGCTTCTTGGGAGGCAACCCAAGGTATTGCTTTTTTCCCCCTTTTTCTAGTTTAGCTTAGATAGTTTGCTTCGTGTTTGTTCGTCCTCCTAGACAGGAATCAGGTACTCTCTAAGAAGAAATTACAACTCAAGAGCTACATGGAAGGACATACGTTCGAGAAATTGAGAAGATGGGGTTCGACTCAGATACATCTCGTTTGTTCTCACAGTACCTCGACCGAAGTTTTCTCCATCAACCGAGGTGCCTAGGTTTGACATTCACCTTGCTTTGACACCTCGGTCCGCCCAGGAACATCTCGACCGAGGTGAAATCAAATTCAGCGAGGGGTATAAAAGGGGTTCGACGTTTCTCTCTTCTCACTTTCCCTCTCTTCGCTCACCTCGACCGCGACAGCCCTCCCTACTCAGATTCTCCATTCTCGATCGTTTTTGAAGAATTTCTACTCCAAATCATCAAAAGAAGTAAAAGATTTTGTTCCCAAGCAACAAAAGACACAAAGATTGACTGAAATCTACAGATTCAAGGGTATTTCGTCAAAAACCCAACCTCATTTCTATTTCTTCGATTCTGCATATATTTGGCTTTGGTTGAAATAGGTTGCTGCTGAAAAGGATATAAGTACCCCATAGGAGGCAATTGGTAGTGTTTTTGGGGGACAAGTCTTGCAAATTTTGGAATTCACCTCGCCTAGTTTGTCGCCTCGGTTGACTCATATGGGTCTCGGCCGAGGTGTTCTTGACTCGACCGAGGTGACCCCCACCAATGAGTAGCTCCAGGAGATCTGATAGCCAGTTGGTCCTGAGAGAAAGGCCAAGAAATTCAAACCACTCTCCCCCCTTTTCTGCATATCTGTCTACCATGCCGGTGATCCACGAGCGGCATGAACAGGATTTCGATAGAAAATATGTGGGTGCCCCATCATTGCCCTACGGTTCATGCATGTTGATGAATTTGAGTGCCTTCACGTGGTGGAAGACTTAAAGAAGATGATTTCAATGGTTGGCCTCGAGGACTTCATGGCCATTAGAGCACAAGCTTATCTAAAGCCGACTTTTAAGTTTCTAAGTTCAGTTACCTACGTGCTGGAGCGTAGAGGAATCAAGTATAGGATGTTGAACAGGAACTACGTTGTTCCTTTCGATCAGTTTGGGGAGATCTTTGGATTGCCGACCCCCAAAACTACAGAATATGCTTCTAGAGCGCATGCTCAAAGATTCTAGAGAGAGATAGTCCATGTTACTAACCACCGTGATAGACGGCAACGCGGAGATCCCGGTATCGGATCATCTTTCACCTCACTTTCTGCTTAGCTAACAGAATCTTCAATGAGCTGCTTCTGGCGCGTATTGAGACGCCCTAAAAGGTCCGACAGGGTGAGATCTTCAGTTTATTTTTTATGGTCACAAGGGCAGTTTCAGACTTCGCTGCACTGATGGCAGAGGATCTTCACCGGATCAAGGGGAAGCGAGGGCGATATTTGTTGTGCTAGGTTGGTGACCCACATTGCTACTTCCATGGGTTTAGATTTATCAGCTTGTACATTGGTTGCGGCTCCAAAGCCGTTGGGTTTACAAGTGATGATCACACGGCGCATACTCGTTCCCCACGGTCTTGGCACACCTTATGTTGTCATGCCATGGGAAACGAAGTTTCCTAATGGCATTCTTTGGTCTTCACAGTTTTCTATAAATGATCGTCAGTATTGGTCGGCTGCATGGTTTCCGTACATGCAAGAGGCTGCTGCTAGAGAGGCAACTGATGGAGATAATGATGATGGATATGGAGGAGATGCTGCCATGGATACCGGTACTCATACTGGCGGGCCTAGTATTCCAAATGTTGACCTTGATGACGAGGCCATGGAGGATGATAGAGAGGCACCTGCACCTCCAGCTGACATGCCACCAACACCTCAGCAGCGAGCCCGCCACCGTAGAGATCTTGAGGCGCACCAGCGGATCGATGACCTGACGAGACAGATGGTAGATTCCTACGCCGCCTTGAGACTTAATGTCACCCAATATTTCGATTCTCAGACCAGGTCTATTGAGGGATGGACGCACCGGATGGAGGAGAGCCAGCATTTCACACGACGGATGATGGAGGTACAGTTTCAGCAGTTTATGGGCTAACCATTCCACCCGTCGTAGTTCCCATACATTCCACCACCACCACCGCCAGCTGACGATGATTGAGAGCTTCATGGATTTATCTTCTATTTATTATGTAGTTCAGCTTTATCCGTTGAGTACTTTGTTTCTCATGACATATTTGTCCCATTGGGATAATGTGTCCCAAGTATGGCGTATTTGTATTATTGGACCTAATTGCTACTCTTGTATGACTCTCATGGATATTATCGTTTATTTGGCTCTACGTGCTTATCTGTCAATACACGCATGCATACAGGTTTCTGTTTGAGAAAAACGTCAAAAACCTGTTTGAAATATTATTTTGGCTTGACCGAGACATTCTTGACCAAACGTGGTCGTGAAAACCGAGGCACATCTCGGTTGAACACCTCGGACACCGTCAGAACACCTCGACCGAGATGGGTTTTTAACTGAAAGATTTTTGAAACGTTTTGTGCTTCTAATCTGGACATGACGTCGATGAAGATATTTTTCTACAGATTGGATTTGTAATCTTCATATGCTCAAAAGGTTTTATGATATGTTTAAGTTGCTAAATGCTTTGTTTGAAATTCTAGCATGTTTAATACATTGTTTTTACCAAAATTTTGTTGGATTTGAAGGTTGACACCACATCATGAGTTCTCTCACATTCTTCTTGGGATGATTAAGGCACTTCATTATCTTCTTCTTCTTGACCATGTTTTAGCCCCTCATATACATATTTGCCTCCCTTTACCTATCCGGGAATTTGGATGCAATTGATGAAAAGCGTGTTAAAGTGATGTTGAGATCTTAGCTGAAAGTGTTAGAAAGAAACAAATTAGGTTTGGGGACATTGATGTTGATGATGAGTAGCTCGGCACCATTCACATAGCCGGGTGCTTATGTCTTGCCAAAGTCGGATTGATCGATAGTCCTAACGGGTCATGGTATGTGCATCAAGGGTTTGAGACATCTCGAGAAATTGATTATTGCTGATCTCCTAGGCTTCGGTTATTGTGCACCTCTGTCCATGTTCCTAAAAAGTAAAGTAAAATGAAAGTAAGCAAAGCTTATTGGTGGAAGATGTTGTGATTCAAAGAAAGTGAAAGTAAGATCTTATTCCCGATTTTAGCACCTTATTATCCTATATACATCCCACCCTGACACGTTTTTTGACCTCTTTTGGAAGACCTTGAGACCTTGAGTATGATGATTGACATGGTGGTTTAAACTGGATTATACATGATTGATTTTAATAAATATGATTTATTATGCATTCTATGATTTTATGCAAAGATGAACAACTTTTTTATATTTATAAAATGTTTTGACCATGTCTTGGTTTTATTTTCCATGAAGCATTTTCTTAGGGTGATCTATAAATGGAGCGCACCACCAAAGGGTTTTGAAATGTTTTTCATTGATCTTTTTGATGACTTATAATCTATTATATCTTGTATCTAAGATTTGGATCTTGCTTGGGGACAAGCAAGGGACAAGTATGGGGTATTTTGATAACATGTATTATATTTTGGTATTGGTTTGGATGTTTTATCTTCATAAATCTGCATGGATGTATATTCTTTGATCATTATGTTGTTTTGTTTACCTTTGCAAGAATCGAGGTCTACACCTAGTTTCGTTGTGATTGGAGGGAAAATAGCATGTTTTGGAAGGATATAGAGCTACGGAAGCTAAAGAGTCATTGAAGCTACATTATGGAGCATTGATGAGCTACAAGAAAGGCTTAGGAACCATGGAAATTGGATAGAAGATTGATTTTGGACCAGATTAGAGAGATTTACACGTAACAAAGACACAACTCGGATGACTACAGTATCACCTCGACCGAGGTGATCTTTGTGATAGGCTGGACTTTAACACCCCGAATCCGCGGGACTCGGAATGCTACATTGGGCTAGGATCTCACAATGGATCCTGACCCTAGCCTGACAACAAGTTCACTGGATCTTACAACAAGACACGAGTAAAAACAAATACATAAAAGTTGTATGATACATCCAAAAGAGTTTACAAACTCAAAGCCGAGTACAAAACCATAACAACAACATCACTGATACAAAAGATCCCCAACCCACGCATCCTAATGTACAGAAGTCCTCGGCTGGTCACACCATCTGGCATACTCTGCAGTCTTTCTAACCTGCAGATCATCTACAACACGGTATACGCCGTTAGCTACAGCTATAGATAAGCATGATAGTAAAAGCACAAACACACCACTACATCTCATACATGCAATGTCACACACATTTATTTATTATCTTTGATTACGTTATACCATTACTAATGCAACTTCTTTTGTAACACGAGGAGCCTCAAGAACCCCGCCCCATCCAACGTAACACAGGAGTTTTGCATGGGGGTGACCGTCACTCGTCCCCTCCTGTGAGATCATCTTCAGGGCACCTCCTCCTAACCCAACAGGCGGAGACCGGTGGTTACCGCCCGTTATAATACATTTGGGCAATATAAATATAATGAATCGTCGTCCTAGTCCGGTTTAAGTTATAAATGCACAACCATATGAACACACACAACCATTACAATCATACAATCTACAACTGCACGCTAAGTAAGTCCTATGGACTTACCTTATACAATCGTATCCTCTATCACGTCACAGCTTCCCCTCGGGGAAGAAACCAACGCCTGCAAGAGCAAGGCACACAACATCACAACCTGAAAAGGGTTAGGAGACTCGTCTCCTCAACCAGAACCAACCTACAACCTAAACATCAACACAAGCTCACATATGCCTATGGTATACTCTCAACATCAACACAGGTGCCTAAGGCACAACTCTAGCATACAACTCATCCTAACCTAGCTATCAACTAAGCGAAGGCCAAAGGAAAGGAAGGAAGGAAAACATACCAACAAGGTATGCACCAACAGAAGCAAGAACACACCAGCCAGAAAAGTGAGGCGCAGGGGCGGCTCACCAAGGGCACAAGGGCGGCTCGACACCAGGCGCAGGGGCGGCTTAGGTCAGGCGCAGGGGCGGACCGACTATGGCGCAGGGGCGGCTCCTCTGTGGCATAGGGGCGGCCTATGTGGTACGCAGGGGCGGCTCACAGGTCAAGGCTAGGCACACACACTAACTCTTCTAGGCTCCAAAGACTAAGGCCCTTACACCTCACCCCCCTAAAAATAAGTTTCGTCCCGAAACTTGAAAGATCTTAAAACCTCTCGTACTTGTAAGCCATGGTAACACACTCTCCTCAAGAACGTCGTGCCGAAGCCTATAACATTCTATATCCTCAACACAGCATGGAGGTATCACAACTCGAGCATCACAACTCTACACAAGGCCTAGAGGAAGATCATCTCTAGCCAAACACTAACCATATCACACTGGCATAGAGGAAAACCGTCTCCAGCCACCACGTACACATAACACTACTATGTGGAGGAAAACCATCTCCACTCACACTATGTCCATCAAAGATAGCATGGAGGAAAGAACCGTCTCCTGCTAATCCTAACACATACACCATAGCATGGAGGAAAGAACCATCTCCAACTATACCTATCTCGTGCTAGCAACCAGGATCTAACAGATCATATGCATAGACAACTAGCACGGAAACATAATATATCACATAAACACATAACATACAAGCACTCACCAAGAAGGCGCTAAGATCTACTCATAAACCCTACTAGTGCCTCTAACTCCGCATAAAACTCTGGATAGTTCCTCTAAATACTATCCTCTGTCTCCAAGGTAGCCTCATCTGGTCCTCGTCTAGACCACTATATCCTCAACATAGGAATGTTCTTCGAACGAAGGCGTCTCA
Organism: Fagopyrum homotropicum; assembly: GCA_033239125.1. Lineage (NCBI taxonomy): Eukaryota > Viridiplantae > Streptophyta > Magnoliopsida > Caryophyllales > Polygonaceae > Fagopyrum > Fagopyrum homotropicum. Next base: position 62,972,351 of record BSWB01000003.1, on the reverse strand, counting down.
CACCTCGCTCTAGGACTGCGATAGGGTGCTCTACAAACGTGTGGTCCGGCTCAGCCACCAGATCATCATAACTCACGATGTGCCTCGGATCTGGTATGTACTCCCTAAGCTGAGACACATAAAACACAGGGTGAACACCCTCTAGCCTTGGAGGCAAAGCTAATCTGTAAGCTGCTCGTCCAACTCTATCAAGTATCTCAAAAGGGCCTACATATCGGGGACTCAACTTCCCCTTTATGCCAAAACGTCTGACGCCTAGCGTCAGAGATATTCTCAACCCGACATGAGTTCTTACCCTGACTTCTAGAGGTCGACGCCTCTTGTCTGCATACGATTTCTGGCGACTCTGTACAGCCAGCATCCTCTCTCTAATCAGCGCTACTCTAGCCATATCATCCTGAATCTGCTCAGGCGCTATCCCATTGATATTGCTAGGCTCGTCCCATCATAACAGTGTACGGCATTTACGTACATACAATGCCTCATAAGGGGCCATCCCTGTAGATGCATGTCAACTGTTGTTGTATGAGAACTCAACGAGTGGGAGGTAATCAGACCATCCCTGTCCCCAATCCAACACACAGGCTCGCAGCATGTCCTTTAAGGTCTGGATGGTCCTCTCTAACTAACCATCTGTCCGGGGGTGAAACACAGTCGTGAAGTGTAGACTCGTCCCCAAAGCAGTCTAAATCTATTGCCAGAATCTCGATGTGAATCATCCATCACGATCAAAAACAATCGTCCTCGGTACCCCATGGAGTCTCACTATTTGTCTAGTGTACTCCTCAGCTAATCTGCTCATGGGCTACGTCTATTTGATAGGGATGAAACGTGCCGTCTTTGTCAATCTATCAACGATTACCTAGATGGCATCAAAGCTCCTAATGGTCCTCAATCCGGTCACAAAACCCATGGAGACGTCCTCCCACTTCCACTGCGGTACTAGCAGTGGATAGAGCTCACCTCTAAGTCTAAAATGCTCTATGTTCACCTGCTGACAGGTCGCACACTGAGCCACAAATCTGGCTACATCGGGCTTCAACCCTCCCCACCAAAATGAACGTCTCACATCAAGGTACATCTTACTCGTACCAGGATTTACTGAGTAAGGTGTACCGTGAGCCTCTTGCAATATCCGCTGTCTCAGCTCTATATCTGCAGGAACACAGATATGATCGTGTCGCCTCATAACTCCATCTGCCCCAGTAGTGAACTGTGGTGCCTCTCCATGAGACATCCTATCTCTGATCCTCGCCCAGGTCGGGCAGGTCTCGTGCTTCTGTTGGATCTCATCCAATAGACCAGGTAGAACCTCTAAGGTAAATAACTGCGCATCCTCATCAGGAAACTGGATGTCCATCTCTAGCCAGGCTAGATCCCTCTGAAGTTGAGGTTGTATAGTAAGTCTAGCAATCATATTCTCTCGAGGCGTCTTCCTGCTCAAGGCGTCAGCTACCACATTCGCCTTTCCAAGATGATAGAAAATCTTAAGGTCAAAGTCCTTGATCAACTCAAGCTATCGACGTTGGCGGTTATTCAATTCCCGCTGCATGAAAATATAGTTCAGACTCTTATGGTCTGTGAAGATCTAGCATGTAGCACCATACAGGTAATGTCTCTAGATCTTCAAAGCATGAACTACCGCTGCTAACTCCAGATCATGAGTTGGGTAGTTCTCCTCATACGTCTTTAGCTTTCTAGACGCATATGCAATCACTCTGCCCCTCTGTATCAACACACATCCCAAGCCTGGCTTGGATGGATCACTGTAGACCACAAAATCCTCAGAACCCTCTGGCTGTGCTAAGACAGGAGCAGAAGTTAAACGCCTCTTCAACTCCTCAAAATTTTGAGCACACTGGTCGGTCCATACAAATCTAGTAGTCTTCCTCAAAAGACTAGTCAATGGGCGGGCAATCATAGAAAATCCCTCCACAAAGCGTCTGTAATAACTGGCTAAGCCAAGAAAGCTACGCACTTCCTTGACGTTCGTCGGTGTCGTCCATACAGCAACAGACTCGATCTTCGCCGGGTCAACCATGATCCCATCGGCGGAGACAATATGCCAAAGGAAAGCAACCTCAGACATCCAAAACTCACACTTAGAGATCTTGGGATACAACTCTCTATCCCTCAAAATCTGTAATACCGTCATGAGGTGTCCCGCATGCTCCTCTCTGCTACGAGAGTATACCAAAATGTCATCAATGAAAACCACTACGAACTGATCCAGGAAGTCGATGAAGATACTGTTCATCAACTCCATGAAAACTGCTTGGGCATTTGTCAACCCAAATGGCATCACTACAACTCGTAGTGTCCATAACGGGTACGAAATGCCGTCCTGTGCACATCCTCCTCTCTCACCCTCAGTTGGTGATACCTAGAACACAAGTCAATCCTGGAGAAAACTGTCGCTCCCTGTAGCTGATCAAGTAGATCATCAATACGAGGTAGTGGATACATGTTCTTGATGGTCACCCTGTTAAGCTCTATGTAATCTATGCATAGTCTCAACGATCCGTCCTTCTTCCGCACGAAGAGGACTGGTGCACCCCATTGTGAAACGCTAGGGCGTATGAAGCCCTTATCAGCCAACTCCTCGAGTTGCTTCTTCAGCTCCAACATCTCGACAGGTGCCATAAGGTATGAGGCCTTCGAGATGGGTCTCGTGTCGGGCTCTAAATCAATGCCGAAATCTACGCTCCTTTGAGGTGGCAATCTAGACGGCTCTGCAAATACGTCTGTGAACTCACAGACCACATGTATGTCCTCCAAAGCCAGACTCTCTCCATCCTTCATGGCGTAGCACCAGAAGGCGTCACATGCCTGCTCAATCAGTCTAGCTGCTCATACAGCACTGATGACAGATCCTGTCTTCCCAAGGTCCCAACCCCGGAAGACCTCTATCGGACCTAAGTCGGTAGAGACTGTAACAGTCCTCTTACCCACATCTAATACCGCACGGTGTCTACGCATCCAATCCATACCTAATATGACTTCTTCATGCAGCAAAGTCATGACTAAGAAGTCAACAAGTAGTACACGAGTCCCTAAACGTAGGGGACAACTACGTATCTTCTGGGTACCTCTGACCCTACTACCATCAGGTAACCCTATAGTAAAGGGTGCCCCCTCTATGGTAGACAAACTCAAACGCTCAACGCAAGAAGCAAAAATAAAGGAAAGCGTAGTACCTGTATCAAATAAAACTCTAACAGGTAAACCATATAACAGAATGGTACCTGTTGCAGCTGGTGTTGGCGGCTCCACAACACTCCTCAACTCAAAAGCATGGCCTTGAACTCCTCGAGCATCACTAGTGCTAGCCTCTCTACCTCTACCCCTACTCGGTCCAGGAGTTGAACCTTGAGTAGCAGGTTTCCCTGGAACCCTCTGTTGTCCCAGATGTTGAGGCGATCTGTGCCCACCTCCTGCTGCACCTGTAGGGGAAGAACCTTGTTGTGATGACGCCTTGCCCTGACGGTAAAACGTAGCTATATATCTTGGCTTCCCGCACGAGAAGCAAGTCAGCGGTGCTCTAGGGCAATCATCCCTCATATGCCCATAGGCCCCGCAGTTGTAAGACTGCCGACCTCTATCCGTAGTCTATGCAGACACTAGAATACTCGAGCGGCCCTGAGTCTGACCTCGCCCGAATCAAGATGCTCCTACACCAGTCGGTGCTGTACGTTATCTCTTCTAAGACCGTCCGGTCTGAGAAGTCCTCCTCTGGCTAGCCCTCTCTCTCATAAGCAGAAGGCCGATCCTGGTAGTTTGCCATTGAGTCACAATAAAATCCATCCATATATGAACGTGTACTCTCCCTCAGACGTCGGGCGAATGGCATCTGTAATAGGTACGTTCTCAAAACTTGCTTCCACAAAATCCTACAGCTTCTCCCTCCTCAGTAAGGCAGGGCAGAACTGCTCCTTCAGCAGAGTCCTTATCTACTCATAGGTGGTGACTCGTGCTCTAACTTTCATCCACCACTGATGTGCCAGGTCACGGAATAGAGACTTTACTAGGTCTATCCGTCTGTCCTCTGGGCAACAAATAGACTCTAAAGCTGAGTCTACATGCCCAATCCACACCTCAGTCTCTAGGCCGATCTCCCCATAGAAGTGTGTTACACGAACTGGTGCAACTGGCACCTGAGTAGCTCCATGGGACTCCTCAGATAATCCCTCCTACCCTCGTAAGTCTGGGGCTCGTTGACCCGCTCTGATGGCTTCCTCAAACTGCCTGAGATACTCCCTGAACTCTGATCCACCTATGGAGACATGGTCTGAACTATCAGACTGTCATGGATGGGTCTGCTGTCTCCTGGAACCACCACTCCTCGTAGTTGGAACAAAACTCTCAACAACCTCCTCATGAGCCTCCTCCACCACTGGTGGATCTGCAGCGGGAGTTGGTCCCTTTCTCCTCTCACCTGGAGGAAGGGGTGGTCTACCTCTACCTCTGCCTGCAGCAGTAGCTCTGGTCCGAGCCATCTGCGGGGTATGCACACCTAACGTATAAGGCTCTATATAGGCCATATATATAGATATATATATATAATACCTAATAATACATGCACACATATCATCACACAAAAAGTTTCTCTCTATATATATATCTATACTGTCGAGATCCTCATATGGGTGACGACTTCTGTAGACACTATCCCAAAAACATCTGTACTCGCTTTAAAACCAAAAATCTTTAAAACGTCAAACCCCATGTGGGTTCTGTTTATTTATTCACTCTACCTTTATTGTAGATAGCAAGTGCCATTGTTGTCAACCTAAGGCTCTAATACCAACTCTGTAACACCCCGAATCCGCGGGACTCGGAATGCTACATTGGGCTAGGATCTCACAATGGATCCTGACCCTAGCCTGACAACAAGTTCACTGGATCTTACAACAAGGCACAAGTAGAGTAAAAAGAAATACATAAAAGCCATATGATACATCCAAAAGAGTTTACAAACTCAAAGCCGAGTACAAAACCATAACAACAACATCACTGATACAAAGGATCCCCAACCAACGCATCCTAATGTACAGAAGTCCTCGGCTGGTCACACCATCTGGCTCACTCTGCAGTCTTCCTAACCTGCAAATCATCTACAACACGGTATACACCGTTAGCTACAACAATATATAAGCATGATAGTAAAAGCAAAAACACACCACAACATCTCATACATGCAATTTAACACACATTCATTTATTATCTTTGATTACGTTATACCATTACTAATTCAACTTCTTTTGTAACATGAGGAGCCTCAAGAAACCTACAACATCCAACGTAACACAGGAGTTTTGCATGGGGGTGACCGTCACTCCTCCCCTCCTGTGAGATCATCTTCAGGGCACCTCCTCCTAACCCAACAGGCGGAGACCGGTGGTTACCGCCCGTTATAATACACTTGGGCCATATAAATATAATGAATGGTCGTCCTAGTCCGGTTTAAGTTATAAATGCACAACCATATGAACACACACAACCATTACAATCATACAATCCACAACTGCACGCTACGTAAGTCCTATGGACTTACCTGATACAATCGTATCCTCTACCACGACACAGCTTCCCCTCGGGGAAGAAACCAACGCCTGCAAGAGGAAGGCACACAACATCACAACCTGAAAAGGGTTAGGAGACTCGTCTCCTCAACCAGAACCAACCTATAACCTAAAGATCAACACAAGCTCACACATGCCTATGGCATACTCTCAACATCAACACAGGTGCCTAAGGCACATCTCTAGCATACAACTCATCCTAACCTAGCTATCAACTAAGCGAAGGCCAAAGGAAAGGAAGGAAGGAAAACATACCAACAAGGTATGCACCAACATAAGCAAGAACACACCAGCCAGAAAAGTGAGGCGCAGGGGCGGACCGACTATGGCTTAGGGGCGGCTCCTCTGTGGCGCTGTGGCGGCCTATGTGGTGCGCAGGGGCGGCTGACTGGTCAAGGATAGGCACACACTAGCTCATCTAGGCTCCAAAGACTAAGGCCGTTACATGGACCGAGGCGAGCGGCCCACAGCCCATGAGATCTTTCATTCCTGGCTGAAGATCTTTTATTTTTGGCAAGTGACTCCGATATATTGGGATGGATTTTGTGGATGGAAGGATGTCTTAGAGCTGGAAGTTGAAGGAAGTTGGAAGATTGGAAGATATTCCAAGGAAGGAAGGAAGTTGGCTTTGAAGATAAAGTTGAAGGCTTTGAAGGAAGTTGTAAGGTTTTCTTAGATTGTTTGAATGATTGTCTTTTGGTTTGTAATTGAGGAACGCAATTTGATTGTTTTAATGATTATTTGATTGAGTTATTGAGACATTTGTGTTAAGCTTTTCTTGTTTGAATATTGATTCCCTTTTCATATATTTGATTATTGTTATCATGATGATTATTGGCTAAGTTCTTTGTGCGATTCTAGGGTGATTGGCTGAAAGTTATGGGAAAGACGATGAAAGAATGAGCCTCTACCCAAGTGGAACCCTGAAAGCTCGAGCCTTTTCCCTATCCGACGAACACCTCGGTCAGTCGTAGAACATATCAACCGAGATGGAACATGAACTGAGCGAGGTGAGACCTTTCCTGATCCTTATCTGAGTTCAGGTTCCACGCAAGCCTTGTTATTCCTTTCCTGGTTCAACGCAAGCCTAGGATGAGACTTACCCGGTGATTCCTTTGTTTGTATACCCAAGATCATGAGTGTTAGGTAATAAAGGTTTATCCTTTATTAGTGTTTGTGTGTGCCTTCATCCCATCTTTGAGAGTTAGCCCGAGTCTTACTCGGTAAAGGTTGATTCTATCCCCTTTGGTGGTGTGTTGGTTTGAAATTATAGTTCCTTTCCTTAGTACCTTGAGACTTACCCGGTGAGAGGATCTTTGGTTTGGGATAGTGAGTAGTGAGACTTACGTGGTAATCTATTCCCACTTAAGAAACACCTTCCCTTTGCAAACCTCAATTTTGTCCACGTTATCCTTTGAGATGTAACACCCCAAATTTTTAGAACTCGGGGAGCTATTGGTTAGGACCTCACAATGGGTCCCGACCTTAGTTTAACAACAACTTTACTAGGATCTTACAACAAGGCACAAATAAGGAAACTAGAATTCATAAAGAGGTGGTTTAATGTCATGAATGTAACAACATGCGTCTAACAGCCAACGACGTACTTAAGATAATAACGCTAAACAACCAAAACAGATCAACTGTGAGCTAGCTATCTAAACGTTAGACAAATTAAAATAGCACACCCACACACAATAGCAAAACTAAGCACACATCATCCTTTCAGAGAATTCATTTTTATTATCTTCATTTAGGTCATTCACTCTTACTAATGATACTTATTTTGTGACACGAGGGATTCCCAAATCTCGCCTCCGCCCCTTTGTAACCATCAGGAATGGATCCGATCCACCTCACCTTGTACTTGTATGGTATGTGTATAGAGAACCTCCCAATCTAGTCTCAGATTTGGGGAGTGATATCACCGCCCGTTATGCATACACTTCGACCATAAAAATAATAAAGGTCGTCCTATGCATGGTATAATTAATAAATAAACACCACACACCACTATCGTCATTCAACTAACATCTAGAAACTAGCTAAGTAAGTCGCAAGGACTTACCTGTGTCAAAGGTAATCTCATCTCTCAAATCACGCTCAGCTTCCCGCAAGAAAGTACTTTATGCTTGAATAACAAGGCACACAAATCACTTTATATGCATGAATAACAAGGCATATATATCAACGACTATCCGATATGCTAGAAGTCCTCAACTTCTAGTCTCAATGATCTCTACAAGATCATATACCAATACGCTAGAAGGTTACTACTTCTAGTCTCACTGACCCTCACACGATCATATAACAATATGCTAGGATGTCCCAAACCTAGTCTCAAGAACTCCTGCAGAAATCACAAGACATAAACTCCAACTCCAAAAGAAAAAGATCTACTGAGTTTGAACGATGACTATCATTCAAACTGACTATCTACTACTAAGGCTCAACTAACATATTACTACTAAATCCCAAAAAATATTGAGACTCTTACTCACATGCCCAACCATGATTCCCTATGATATAATCCATAAAGATACAAAATCCCAAGCGATCTCCGAGAACAGACACTTAAAAACCTAGCACAACTCTTCTAAAACAAAACTATACTTAGACCCACCTTCGGAACGTAATAAATCCGGATTAAACTCATGGATCGCTCTAAAACTTTACAACATGTTACTATGTATATTGATAAACAACATATTAAAAATTCAAGTCCAACAGAGGTCAAAAACCCATTCAAATCCTTCTCACAAAACTGCATCACAAGCAGTTTTTTTCTCACACTTAGAATACTCAACATACTTATAAAAACTACTTGAGGAACCAACTTTGGAGAACCATATCTCCTAAACTATAACTCGAAATACTCTCAAATTTCAGTATGTTATATTATAAAGTTCCAACTATAACATATCCGAAAATCAGCAACAAAGGAGGAGTCTAACTTACCCAAATTTGGATCACAAAACTGTATCAACATGCAGTTTTCCAACATTTAGAAATTTCAGCAACAACACAAAAACTTTTCAAGGTCCCAACATCGAAAAATCATAACTCCTAAACCACTCGTTGGATTCCTCTCAAATTTTAACATGTTCTACAAAAATATGCCAACTATATCATATCAAAAATTCAGCAAAAAAGCATACCTAAATTTGGTCCCAAACGTGGTTGATCGACACAGCTTTACAACTCAAAAAAACTGAACAAATGCCTATTGTTTCCCCTGGCTGCTATGTAAGACTACTTAAACGGCTCAAAGGGTGGCTAGGGGAGGAGCAATTGGGCTATGATGGCTCACTGATGATGCTTCTTATCCAACCTCTACAGTGGGTCCGGATCTGGGGCAAATGTGGTTCAGTATGGTCCAAGGAAGGCTCCAAGAAGAGTGAGGAAAAGCAAGATCCGACTTACCGACTACTGTAGTCAAGGTAGGCTCTGACCGATCTAAATTTTGTGAGTCTCGTTTTAATTGTGTACACTATGATGGGCTGTGGAGTCTGCTCCTCTTTATGTGAGAATGACGGACTGAGTTGCTACCATTGGCACGAAGGTAGAATGGATACAACTGCTCCAAAACTATGGCAAGAGGAAGAGAAACTCCTACCTTGTGTCTGCAGTCAGATCCGACAAGCCAGAGCAGTCCTTGTTGGTGTGATCGTCCATGTGTCTCCTTCCCGACTGGATTCACGAAGGGAAGTGCAGGTGAGGTCCTTTCCGGCATCATCCCTTGGTTTGTTGTATCTAGACAGGAGAGGGAGAGTTGTATGTGCAGTAGTTACTCCTAGAATCTGCTCTTTAAAGAAGGTGCATTGAAGGAGCATGAGGATAGATGAGAGAGTAGGGGTTGAAGGCTGACGTGAGAGAAGAAGGCCAGTCGTCCTTGTGCCGAGGCTCCGTGGGCTTCTTCTAGTTGCTGGGCCAACGTGCAAGCAAGGGTGATGGGAGCTGAGTGGGTTGGATGTGCAGCAAGGAGAGGAGTGGGCTGAATGTGCATCAAGGAGAGAAGTGGGCTGAATGTGCAGCAAGGAGAGGAGTAGGCTGAATGTGCAGCAATGAGAGGCAATGTAATGGGCTGAAACTTGTCATGGCCTTGTCAAGAGTTTGTCATGATCTAGTCAAAAGGTTGTCATGACCTTGTCAAATATACATAGATATAAACTAGGGTTTGTAAGATTAAGGTTTTGTTGGAATAATAATCATTTTATGTGAGTTTAGACTTACATAAAATGATAGGATTAGTGATGGTAGATAACACTAGATATCATGTACACGGATCATGGGGTCAAAATTCGGTTCGACTCGGAAATAAACGGAAAACAAATTCTGGATATTACATTAGTGCCCCCTTAAAATAAATTTTGTCCCGAAACTTAGAGAAAGGAGACCCACTAATGAAGTTCCTATAAATAGAACCGGGAAACAATTCTAACTTTCTAACATGCAAGGGCCACCCAAATATCATTGTCAAGTAGCACATGAAATCACAAATACTCAAACCGATACATAGTCATGTAAGGCACACAAAACGACCTCTGAGTACTAACTCGTCGATACAGAAGTAGCGGCAACTCCGTACAGAACTCAGGATAACTACGCCTAACGATCTCCTTTGTCTCCCATGTAGCCTCATCGGTTCTTCGCCTAGACCATTGGATCCTCAATATCGGTATATCTTTAGACCGTAGATGTCTAGTGTTACGCTCCAGGGCGGCTACTAGGGACTCTACAAAATGACGATTTGGCTCGACTATCAAATCCTCATGACTAATGACGTGTCTCAGATCCGGTGTGTACTCTCTCTATTTATACATCTAGAACACTCAGTGAACACCCTCCACTATGGTTAAGAGTGCTAGTCGATAAATTACTCGTTAATCCGCTTTAATATATTACCGGTTGCCTTCCCAAACTCACTTCCAACTGTCTTGGTGATTTTACCAAAATAACTTGTAAACCATTATTCCTTTCTATTGAATTCACTTGCTTTTGACCTCTATGAAGGTCCCCACTATAAGTTCTTAAACAATGATCTTAGACATATCCCGACACTTTACTGTCTAATGCTCTTTGTAGGGCCATTCACTTGGTCTTGTCGCTCTGATATGACTCAGTCGGGCCGTTTCTCAAATAATGACTCAACACCTACATCTTGTCACGCACTCAACTTGTTGAGCTCCAACGTCATAATCCCAATGGAGGTTTCCATAAAGATCTCTAATTCTCTAACTTGAGGTCATAGATATAATATCATTGAGTTTCCTGATCTATGGATTATGGGTCCACCACGCTTCCGCTGCGCTACCTTGATCAATTTGTTGTCACTCATTACTCATAATTCCGTCCTTCATGAGCCAGGATGATTACCAGACTTTCTCGCATAAAATACTTTCTAATAACGGTAAGGCCTCCCCGACCGACCATCATTATAGGGATGATTCACTATAGTACAGTGAAAGCTCGTACTCTAAGCCGTGTGTATTGGTTGTCCAAACCTCGAGATAAACTATCCATATTTTGTCAAAACTATGGTCCTCATTGAGTTTCACAATTGATCTAGGAACTCTTCAGCATAATAACTCACCGGTTACAGCTCCTTGGAGGGATTGGAACGTGCGGTATTAGAATTTCCCAGAAATCGCTTAGGTCTCATCAGAACTCTACTTACTACTCGTCAGGACTCCTCAATGTGGTTATCCTTCCAAAATCCTTTTGACCTCTAACGTAGGACACATCAAGTTAACCAACAAGTCCTTACCTTGATCTATTTACAATCTTAGCATGGTGTTTTCTATTTAGATCCAAATTATCGCGGTGCGATAATAAGCCTACACTGAGGCAATAATATTAACCACATGATGGTCTCTCTTGCTTTACTTGTGAACTCTTCTACTAGGTGACTCATCTTATATCATTTTTCTTCTCTGAATCGGTCTGTAACTGCAGTTCATCATTTTTACCCATTCCGTGTTGGAACCTCAGTTACGTTGTACTCTTGCAAAGATTCCATAAAGGCATTCTCATCTTAATACTTTATTTAAATTTCACAAGACCCGTCTTTTGCTACGTGACTTTCCTTCTCACTAGTTAAGTTGTTCGCTTGGTTTACACCTTATCAATAACAGTTTTATCGGTCCGATAGTATGACTTTTAGTAAACATCTACCAATACCATTTGTGTAAGAAGCATCAAATGCATATGATTCTCTCAAAATTAAATTTCTCGACTTGCATTTATTATGTTGTCCTTATACTCATGTCGTTTTATCATCTTCTAAATCCTTACACCAAGTATGGTAACTATATCTCTTTAAGCTTTCTCGTACAACCTTTATGGATTATGTTGATTAGATTTGGTGGTTTCATCAATTCTTCTCTCATCAGTCGAGAGAAAACTACAAGGTATACCATTTATACGCGGTTCCAAAACTACTCCTCCATCCACCTATGACCGGTTATCAAGGTTGGCTTTTGGAGTGCTACCATTTCTCAGTAAACTCTTATATAAACACCTTTCGGTAATCATCTTATTGGGGTGATACGGATCTATATAACAACCTTCGATAATTCAACTTTACTCTTTCTCATGTTTGTTCCAACAAAGATGCAGATTCCCTCTACAATCACCTCACAACTCGATAAGACATTTCACCAAGGCATTAAATCATTCTTCCTACGTTTATGCCGCCTCTATAATTTGAGTTACTTTGTGTCACATCTTTAGTCACACGGGCTTCCTCGATCAATCTAGAAAATTGACCCCAACATTTTTCTCGAAAGAGCGCCATCAATCTCATTTGTGTGGAATGCTAAGTACCCTCTGTCTGGACTGACGTAGAGTTTGGTAAAAATCATCTCTTCTACTTACTCCTCTAGTTTGTCTTATACGAGTCCATCTGTACTAATTGTGATTTGTAAAATTCTTTCCTTTTCCAGTAGGTAAGAAACTGCTCACAACAATCCTCTTTATATTATTACTGACATAAGGGGTTCATTTGTGACCGTCACTCTTCCTCTAAATTTTTATTTATTTGAGTTACAAACCTGAATTTATTTTGTGTTACTAGCACTCATATTAATTTAACCTCCCAATTGTCGTACTTTATCTCTTTAATGATTTCTTCACATGTCGATAAAATTCTTTTGTAACTCCGTGGTTATCCTTCTTATCCGCTGTCCAATCACCACTATTTAACCTACACAGGTAAAGTCTCAATTATTACCAATTAATCTGTAGTTGACCTTCTACAAGATTATAGACATATTTTTCTTCTACTTCTTTTGAAGTTGGATATACCTAGTTAAAATCTATCTCCTCCAGTTTCTCAGTTTATACTCGTTTAGCTCCTTCTATAATCTACACTTCTCTTTCTCACTATAAAATCACTATACTCTTTTCGAGTTTAGTTGTATCATTCATCTGCCGTCAACGGACTCATCGAATCTCTTACAATATCTCGTAAATGCATCTTTGCGATTCCTTTTACCTCAGTCATCAACTGCTTGCGGTTCTCCGGTATGAATCGTTGGTGTTGATAACTCAAGTTCCTTGGTGAGAGAGAAGTTATTGCCGGCCCTTGGGTAAGCCAAGATCATTCTCACACACTCTCCTTCCTTTGTTGGTGTTGAATTATAATGTGCCCCTTATAGAAATCCTATCTTTTTTGTATCACTATCCTTGTTGAAATTCTCGTGTGTTCTAGGAGGTCACTCCACTTCCATGTTGGTGAAATCTACCTTTTACTTTCTAACAACCCATAAGCTTCCATTTTGCGGCTCTTTTAATTCTTCATATTTGGGTGGTTAATGTATCTCATCTTTACTCCTACGCTTATGACTGTCTCGGTTATTCATCTTGATTGTGGTGTCGAGTAGGTTTCCGAGAGCGATCATATTCCGTCATGCTTCTGGTATCAAACTTTCACCTTCTGGTCCGTCAGTAAGCTTTGATTCAATGTCTCTTGTGTGGATCGCTACTATATTTCACTTTGACTTTCATGTCTATGTGTGTTTCTGGAGGCATCTATGTTATTTGTAACGTCATTTTTCACCACACTTGGAAGAACATTTGTGTTGTCACTCCCAATTTGAATACTTGTCGGTCATCCAACACTTTTCCGGAACTACCCTCATGCATATTCTTCATCTTATTTTTTTGTGTTTACTCAAGGTCCTCTCTTCCTTGGTTGTCATCGTCGTTGGTGTTGTCTTGGTGTCTTTACCCTTTTATGCTTTGACATTCTTAAGAGAGTTAGAAGATTTGTCTGGATGTTCGCCTAAAATAATACCCATATGTTGAGCATACCTATTGTCGTGTTGACACCCTTCAGAAACTTCTTATGTGTGTCAACAGATTGAGGATCTCATCTTGTTATCTCATCTAAGGGCATAAAATAACTATAAATTTTACTAACCTTCGACATATGCTTATCTATTTTACATATCATTATAAGCAAGCTAATGAGTCAACATAATATTTCTAAAAGTACTCATGTCGAGATTTGCGGAGGTAGTGGTGGTCATCCATATTTTCTATCCCATCCCGACTATGCATGTGATATTAAAACCAAAAATTTATTTGAAAACTTCAGGCCCTTTTCGGGTTTTGTTTATTTACTTATTAAGTCCTTTAGAAGATTTCAATGGCCATTGTTTCCGACCTAGAGCTCAAATACCATGTTGTAACACCCCAAATTTTTAGAACTCGGGGACCTACTAGTTAGGACCTCACAATGGGTCCTGACCTTAGTTTGACAACAACTTTAGTAGGATCTTACAACAAGACACAAATAAGGAAACCGAAATTCATAAAGGAGTGTTTTAATGTCATGAATGTAACAACATGCGTCTAATAGCCAACAACGTACTTAAGATAATAAGAGTCTAAAGAACATCATACTAAGAAAGAAATATTAACCAAAATCCAACCCCATCCTAGGGAGTACGGAGATCTGGCTGACCACTACTTCCGGATCACTCAAATGTTGCTCTAACCTGCGATAAGGCTAAACAACCAAAGCAAATCAACCTTAGCTAGCTATCTAAACATTAGACAAATGAAAATAGCACACCTACACACAATAGCAAAACTAAAAACACATCATGCTTTCAAAGAATTCATTTTTATCATCTTCATTTAGGTCATTCACTCTTACTAATGATACTTATTTTTTGAAACGAGGGATTCCCAAACCTCGCCTCCGCCCCAATGTAACCATCAAGAATGGATCTGATGCACCTCATCTTGTACATGTATGGTCTGGGTATAGAGAACCTCCCACTCTCATGTCAGAGCTGGGCAGTGATGTCATCGCCCGTTATACATACACTTGGGCCATAAAAATAATAAAGGTCGTCCTATGCATGTTATAATTATTAAACAAACAACACACACCACTATCATCATTCAGCTAACATCTAGAAACTTGCTAAGTAAGTTGCAAGGACTTACATGTATCAAAGGTCATCCCAACTCTCACATCACGCCCAGCTTCTCGTTGGAAAGTACATTATGCTTGAATAACAAGGCACACAAATCACTTTATGCCTGAACAACAAGGCACACAAATCAACGACTATCCGATATACTAGAAGTCCTCAACTTCTCGTCTCAATGATCTCTACAGGATCATATAACAATACGCTAGAAGCTTACTACTTATAATCTCACTGACCCTCACACGATCATATAACAATATGCTAGGGTGTCCCAAACCTAGTCTCAAGAACTCCCGCAGAAATCACAAGACATAAACACCAACTCAAAAAGGAAAAGATCTACTGAGTTTGAACGATGACTATCATTCAAAATGACTATCTACTCCTAAGGCTCAACTAACATACTACTACTAAATCCCAAAAAATATTGAGACTCTTACTCACATGCCCAACCATGATTCCCTATGATATAATCCATAAAGATACACAATCCCAGGCCATCTCCAATAACACACACTTAAAAACCTAGCACAACTCTTTTAAAACTAAACTATACTTACACCCAACTTCGGAACGTTACAAATCCGGATTAAACTCATGGATCGCTCTCAAACTTTACCACATGGTACTATGTATATCTATAAACAACATATCCAAAATTCAAGTCCAACATAGGTCAAAAACACATTAAAATCTATCTCCCAAACCTGCATCACAAGCAGTTTTTTTCTAACACTTAGAATATTTAGCATACTTATAGAAATTGCTTGAGGAACCAACTTCGGAGAACCATATCTCCTAAACTATAACTCAGAATACTCTCAAATTTCAGTATGTTATATTATACAATTTCAACTATAACATATCCGAAAAACAGCAACAAATGAGGAGTAAAACTTACCCAATTTTTTTATCACAAAACAGTATCAACATGCAGTTTTCCAACACTTCAAATTTCAGCAACAACAGAAAAACCGTCCAAGGTCCCAACATCGAAAAATCATAACTCCTAAACCACTCATTGGATTCCTCTCAAATTTTAACATGTTATACAAAAATCTGCCAACTATATCAAATCAAAAATTCAGCCAAAAAAGTGAGTCTAGCATACCTAAATCTTGTCCCAAATTTGTTGATCGGCACAGTTTTGCAGCTCAGAAAAACTAAACAGATGCCTATTGTTTCTCGTGGCTATAGTGCAAGACTTCTTAGACGGCTGAAAAGGTTGCTTGGGGAGGAGGAACCGGGCGATGATGGCTCGCTTTTTATGCTTCTTGTCAAGCCTCCGCAATGGGTATTGATCTGGGGCAAATGTGGTTCAGTATGGTCCAAGGAAGGCTCCAAGAAGAGTGAGGAAAAAGAAGATCCGACTTACCCACTGTTGTAGTCGAGATAGGCTCCAACCGATCTAAATTTTGTGAGTCTCGTTTGGCTTGTGTACACCATGCTCGGATGTGGAGTCTGCTCCTCTTTGTGTGAGCATGACGGACTCAGTTGCTACCACTAGCACGCAGGTAGAATGGATACAAGTGCTCCAAAACTATGGAAAGAGGAAGAGGAACTCCAGCCTTGTGTCTGTAGTCAGATCCGACAAGCCAGAGCAGTCCTTCTTGGTGTGAGCGTCCATGTGTCTCATTCCCGACTAGATTCACGAAGGGAAGTGCAGGAGGGGTCCTTAGCTGCATCATCCATTTGTTCGCTGAATCTAGACAGGAGAGGGAGAGTTGTACTTGCAGCAGTTACGGGTAGAATCTGCTCATTAAGGAAGGTGCATTGAAGGAGTGTGAGGATAGGTTAGAGTGTAGGGGTTGAAGGCTGACGTGAAGCGAGAGAAGAAGGCCGGTCGTTCTTGTGTTGAGGCTTCGTGGGCTTCTTCTAGTTGTTGGGCCAACGTGCAAGCATGGGTAATGGGAGCTGAGTGGGTTGGATGTGCAGCAAGGAGAGGAGTGGGCTAAATATGCAGCAACAAGAGGAGTGGGCTGAATGTGTGGCAAGGAGAGGCAATGTAATGGGCTGAAACTTGTCAAGGCCTTATCATGGCCTTGTCAACAGTTTGTCATGATCTAGTCAAAAGGTTGCCATGACCTTCTGAAATACACATAGATATAAACTAGGGTTTGTAAGATTAAGGTCTTATTGGAATATTCATCATTTTATGTGAGTTTAGACTTAAATAAAATGATAGGATTAGTGATGGTAGATAACACTAGCTATCATGTACCCGGATCATCGGGTCGAAATTCGATTCGACTCGGAAATAAATGGAAATAAAATTTTGGATATTACATGAGATCTTGAGTCGGAACCACAACTGGATGCTTTAATCTCTAGAATATGCATTCTCTTTATCTGATTACTACATCGTCTTTGATACCTTTGTTTTGTTGCTTGTTTTTGATTGACAACCTAAATTACCGATCTTTGTTTTACCATAGTCCTTGTGTTCGACCCTGGAGTATTTGCTGTTATTACAATTGATCCGTACACTATGGGTTCGCATATTATTTCAGGCTTATATTTTAGGTTATAAATTTAAAGCTATATCGTTCACCATACACACACGTCTAAGAGCGAAGAGGGTGTCACCTATCCGCCCCTGCGTTGACACCCCTGAAGACCCATGCCCAGTTCTACAGTCAGCGCCTTCGTCTGCGCCCAGAAGATGAGTTTCACCACACCTACAGCCGCCTCTGGCCGCCCCTGGGGTAACTCGGCCTGATGATGTGAAGCCGGCGCCCCTGCTTGCGCCCTTGTGAGCGGATCTTTGAAGTCGAAGAGACTGTGTCACTGCCCTTACGGTGACACTAGGCCGCCCCTGCGGATCATCACTACAAACGACACAAAGATGAAGAGTCAAACGTTCAAGAGCATTAAAGAACCCGCCCTTGCGGGACAGCCAGGCCGCCCCAACGGCCAAGACTTAGTTGGATTGTTCTGGCCTAAACCCCCCCTGCGGCCCTGAAGCCCGTCCCCACGGTTTAGCGCTAGAGGACTTAAATCCGGTTGCTTGCACCACCTTTATGACATTTAAAGTTGTTGTTTGGACAACCCATTTACTCCCTTTTAATGCATTTTGTAGTATAAATAGAGCCCTTGGCTGATTCCTAGAATCATCCACATTTTCCCTAAAAAACTCTATATTTCTAAGTGTCATTTTGTAATGAGTTTCTAAACTTCCTTGCTACACTGGGTTGATTGAATCTGCATTGCTATTTGACTCTAAGTCTTTTATAGTTAGAAGTTGAATTAAGTCTAATTGTGTTATGTTTCCTTGACCTTTAACTTATGTTTGCATGTCTTTTCTCACATAGATTAATTACCTTAAGTGTACTAATGCATGCAAAGTGCTAGTGTTAATCGATTCCGGGGTCGGGTCTTTAATCTAGTAGCAAAGGTTAAAGCTGGTTGTAATTATCTAAAGGAAAGGAACATAAATATAAAGAAATATTAATGGTTTGTTTATTCTTCTTTATATCTCATTATTTTTACTAGAATGCTAAGTTGTGTTTTGATCTTGTAGGTTTACGGATCAATAAACTAGTTAAGTTGTATTAATGCCTGTTGGCTTAACATATACATAAGATCAAGAAGTGAACATTGGTGAATTGCTTCTAAAAAGTATCAACCAAGTAGTATGCATGGTAAAATTCAATCTAGTGAGCTTTCTAATCATCCATATTATCTCCATCTTTGCTTACTTTTAAATTGCTTTTGTCTTGTTTATTCTACCATCCAACCCCCCCCCCTCCTGGTTACAGCTTGATAATTGAATTTAATCAAAACTTGACTACAACTCTTTTGGGTTCGATCTTTTCCTTCCGCACTATTTATTGTTTAATTGTGACTAACGTTGATTTATAGGTTTTCGGAGTCAAGGCCTTGAAATCACTTTCAAAGTCCTTGAAAACCAGTTTTGTTAGAAACAGCACAAATCAACATCAAGGCATTGAAATTAGTTTCATACTCTATTCAACCCCCCCCCCTTCTAGAGTATTTATATCCTTTATATTCACCTATATGATTCTTCAATTGGTATCAGAGCTATACTCATATATATTGATTTAACCATTAGTAAGACTAATCATGAACTTTGTAGGTGATGGAGGATTCACTCAAGGAAGATCCACATCTGGACCACCACTCTTTTGTTGCAACAAATTTGCCCATTGGAGAGCACTAATGCAAATGTTTTTTTGTTTATTAGGACATGGAACTATGGAGCATCATTCGAAATGGCCCTAAAATCGCAGCCATCACGGTTGAAGGAGTCCAAGATGCAATGAAGGAAGCAGGCTTCACTCAAACCGTCTTGGATAGGGTTTCAAGGAATTACAAGGCCATGAACTTGTTGTATTGCGGATTGGATGCAAATGAATTCAACCGTGTCTCATCATGTAAGAGTGCTAAAGAATATGGGAGACACTAGTTGTCACATATGAAGGAACAAGCCAAGTTAAGGAAACTAAGGTAAGCATCTTCCTCAGACAATATGAGTTATTCAAGATGAACTGAAACGAATCAATCAAAGAAATGTTCACACGATTTACTAAAATCGTGAACAACCTCGACACACTTGGAAAGGTTTTCACAAATGAATAGAAAGTAAGGATGGTTCTAAGGAGCTTACTAGAATATATCGATCTAGAGAGCCTCAAAATCTAGAGAGGTCTCAAAAGGTGACTACAGTCAAAGAGGCTCCCATCCAATACAAAAAACCTAGCTTTAACATCCAAGAAGGATGATTTGCCATCGGATAGAAGATAGTGATGATGAAGATGAGGAAGATCCATTCGCCTTGATCTCCAGAGGTCTCGCAAAAATTCTTCAAATGAAGAAGCAGTTATCAAACAATAAAGATTATCCGCGATCCTCAAGACCTCAAGGTAAGTTTTCTAACCCTAATAAGAAAACTTAGGTATTAACTTGCTTTGAATGTGATGAAGCAGATCATCTTGTAAAGGATTGTCAACAAAAGAAGAGGAACAACTTTCGAAAGAAGCATCAAAAGAAGAAAGCTATGGTAGCTTCATGGAGTGATTCAGATTGTACTAATGAATCAGAAGACGAAAACAAACAAGCAAACTTATGTCTAATGGTCGTTCATGAAGAAGCCAAACCAGTATGTTGATGGTGTGGTAAGTACGATTATGTCTCAACCTGAACTTGAACTTACGCAATTTCTTAGAGTAATAATCATATGTGATAAAGAACATAGGGTAAGGATAAGTCCCTTAAGACAAAAACTTCTCAAACAAGAGGAATGATTAAGTGAGATGTCTTTGGAGTAACAAGTTAAGAAAATTTGGGTTGATCTAACTGTGATTCAGATTCTCAAGGACAATCTTTCTTCTCTCCATCGAGAATATATCGATCTAGAGAAGGTTTATCTAACTGTGACATGTCAACACCAGAAGGTTGCACTTATTCAATTCACTCGTTCAAAATCTAACCTCGAAAGGATGATGGGTGAGCAACAATCCTCTCTTAACAAAAATGGTATAGGGTATCATGTTTTTTTCCCTAGAAAAACGACTACCACTTTTTTTAAAGTTAAAGGGAGTATTAATATGCCCACATGTTTCTATTGTTGCAAAAAGGGTCAGGTAAAATCAACATGTCCAAATAGAAGAAATGGCCCTTACATCATTAGAAATACTTATCCTCTTTGCTTAAAGAAACAACTTAAGAAAATTTGGGTTCTTAAAGGTATCAGACCACCAAACATGATTGAGCCTGAATATGGACCAAAATATGTGATTTGGTCGACCCGGAAATATTAATGTTTGCTGTTTTGCAAGATATGACCAAGGTAAAGGAGCATAAATGGATATTAGATAGTGGTTGTTCAAGACATATGAGTTGAAAAACCTCATTGTTCTCGGATCTAAAGAATCAATCATTTGGAACCATTACGCTTGGTGATAAAGGAAAGTGTGACATTATTGGCATTGATAAAATTTGTTATAATTCATCTAACTTTATTGATGATGTCTATTTTGTTGACGGATTGAAGTATAACTTACTTAGAATCTCTCAAATATGTGATAAAGGCAACAAGGTGATTTTTTATTCAGAAAAATGTGAAGTTCAAGAAAAGACATTGGGTGATATTGTGCTTACAGCTCCTAGACGCAACAATGTTTATTCTATGAGTACTAACCAAGTTTCAGGAACTAAGCTAAAATGTCTCAAGGCCTTGACTAATGATCCAAGGCTTTGGCATAGAAGACTTGGTCACGTAAGCATGCATACAATACAAAAGTTACTTTCAAAGGATCTAGTACGTGGATTGCCAAATCTAAACTTCAAGGTAGATGAACTTTGTAAGTTTGTACACAAGGTAAACAAAAAAGAGGTTCATTCAAACCAAAAAAGGTTGTAAGTTCTTCTCTATCCATTGAGATTTTACATATAAATCTTTGTGGTCCTATGTGTGTCAAATCTCCCAAAGGTAAACTGCACATTCTTTTTATTGTGGATGATTTTTCTCGTTTTACATGGATATCATTCGGGAAAAATCTGAAGCATTGTTTGAGTTTTCAAAATTGTGTAAGGAGTTGCTAACATTGAAAAACATACCAATCGTTTCAATAAGAGGTGCTCATGGTAGATAATTTGATCAATTAAAGTTTGATTTGTTCAAAGCATGGTATTTCATACAACTTTTAAGCCCCTAGAACTCCTCAACAAAACGGGGTTATGGAACGTAAGAACCGCACCTTAGAGGATATATCTAAGACTATGCTTTTAGAATACAATTTGCCAAAACGTTTTTGGGCTAAAGCAGTAAACACTGCTAACTACATCTTTAATAGATGTTTAATTTGTCCTATTTTGAAAAAGACTCCTTATGAACTCTTTAAGGGAAGAAAACCTAATATTTTCTATTTTAAACCCTTTGGATGTACTTGCTTAGTCCAATACACTAGCAAAGACAACCTTGTTAAATTTGATCCACGTAGTGACGAAGCTATCTTCATTGGATATGCTTCAAATAACAAAGCTTATCGTGTTTATAATAGACGTACCAAATTCGTTGAGGAAAGCATTCATGTAACACCCCAAATCCACGGGACTCGGAATGCCACATTGGGCTAGGATCTCACAATGGATCCTGACCCTAGCCTGAAAACAAGTTCACTGGACCTTACAACATGACACCGACACATATAAAAACAAATGCATAAAACTGTATAAACTATACAACTTACACAGTAGGTAACGAAAGATCATCCTCACGTAGGAGGGAAAAGGTAAACAAACCCCAAAATACCACAACAACCTATGTACGAGACGTCCTCGGCCTGCCACTCTACTAGATCACCTAACAACATGCCTATCCTGTGGGGCATCTACAACTTGGTAATAAACCATTAGCTATCCATACACATATATATAGTAATGAATAGGCACAATCACAATCAAGGAACGATAAACACGTAAGCATGCTCTCACACATTTACCCATTTTATCATCGTAATATAATGGTCATTCACTCAAATCGTATATATATGAAACTTCGTGACAGGAGGACCAATAGATCCTCACCTCTCAGCCTGCTAGCCAGCTGCACAAGTATCAGTCACACAATCCGTGTACCCTGTGGGAGTGGATTGTGCCCTTCCTGTAAAGTCAGTCTGGCCTGACATCACAGAACTTCCAAGACTCCACGGTGGGATGAAAGGGAAAGGTTATCACTGCCACGCATACGGGGCAATCAATAAAACATAGTTCGGTATAAACGATATCTCATGCTATCATAGCAAACATATAAATCACACACCACTTATGCAAACACCCAATATAAGGATGACAGCTAAGTAAGTCCTACGGACTTACCTCAACCTCGATCAAACTCAACCACGATCAACTCTACACAGGAGGGACAACACAGCCTATAAACAGGCATAAAGAGATATATCAATCTCCTAACAACACAAGGGTCACAGCTAGACCCAACGGGATCCATAGGATCATACTCAACCTCAAAACCTCAACAACAATCAACCTAAGTCCTTAAAGTCATACAAGGCATAAACCGATCACAACCATCATCAAAACTTATCCTCACACATCTAGCATGATCCTATACTCTCACACTAGGAAAGGAGGGAACAAAGGCATCCTAAGGAAAGCCTAGAAGCACACACACACACCTACAGAACCAAGAGAAGACCCTTGCTGATGCAGGGGCGGCTCATTGGTGGCGCATGGGCATGTCACTGGTGGCACCTGGGCGGCTGCAATGTGGCGCAGGGGCGGCTGGACAACAGGAGGCACCACCTTAGCTCTTTCTTGACTTCTTCCTTCGATTCTTTACTCTTCTTCACTCCAACATCAATATAAATATAGAACATACATATATATCCATCAACACAAGCTAAACATGGCTGAAACATGATCCAAGCCTAAGGAAACTATGCTAGGCTAAGGAAAGAGAGGAAAAGATGAAGAAAAGAGGAAAGAAAGAAGAAAGGCTATGAAAGCTTACCAACTAAGCTTCCAGAAGATCAGCACCACACCATCATCACCACCAACTGGCTCTTAAGGCTCAGCAACAACAACTCTCTATAATAACAAGCAAAACCATCAAGTATCTCTCACAAACTCAAAAAACCCAAGGAAGAATCAAGGAAGGGTGATCCAAGGGAGAAAAGAGAAGAAGATGTACGTAAGGAGAGAGAGATGAAGGTTATTGTAAGAACCTTAGTCCTTGGAACCTAGGATCCTTGTTGAGCCTTAGTTGAGCCCTTGCTGGAACATGGCAGCCGCCCTTGCGGATCATGTTAGCCGCCCCTGCGCCACAGGAGGGCCACCCCTGTGCCTTGCTTGATCCGCCCCTACGGTTTTGTGCGGCTGCAACCACCTTTGTTGACCTGTTGACTTTGATTTTTGGGTTAGCTTCTTATATAAGCTTCCAATTCTTTAGATGAGGGGTTTCTTCACCTCATTCCAACTTCTTCATCCCCCTTACGCTCTTCTTCTTCTTCCTGTTCTCTTCCTTGATCTTCTTGATCTTGTAAGAGAGCTTTTGCGAGTTTGGTGTTGGTTTTGGCCTTGGATGACCTTGAGCTTGTTGCTGAGTGTTGTTGTTGTTGTGTTGATATGTTGTAGGAGGATGATGGTGTGGATCTCCATGGCTGCTTGGGTTTCTGATTGTGGTAAGCCAACTCTTCTTCTTTCCTTTCTTTCTTTCTTCTCCCTTGTTTCTTTCTTCCTTTCCTAGCTTAGGATCACAAGCTGAGCTTGTGTGGATCCTTTCATAGCTTTTCTGATATTCATACATGTGTATATGTGTATGTGTGTTGTTGTGGTATGATGGAGAAGTGTAGAGAGTCGAGAAAGAGACCGAAGAGAAGTCGGGGCCAAGCCTCTGCACAGACAGCCGCCCTTGCGCCTGACCTTGGCTGTCCCTGCGCCTTGAATGAGCCGCCTCTGCGCCTCTGTGGTTCAGGCTTGAGTTCTTGCCTGGTGTCTCCCGTGGATCAACATAATGGTAAACTATGATGTAGAAAAAGGGGAGGAGTGGTGTGAACTACTAGGCCTATCCCTCAAGGCCAACTAACGATCATATCTCCTGGAGCAACTCATGGCGGAAGGTCACCTCGGTTGGGTCAAGAACACCTCGGCCGAGACGCAGTCGAGTCAACCGAGGCGAAGTGTTGTGCGAGGTGATATCCAAAATCTGCAAGATTTTTCCCCTAAAACACTACCAATTTCCTCCTATGGGGTACTTATATATTTTCCAACAAAAACCTATGGCAATCAAAGCCAGATCTAAGAAGAATTGACGAAATAGAAACGAGTTAGGGTTTTTGACAAAATACCCTTGAATCTACAGATTTGAAGCGTTCTTTGTGCTGTTTGTTGCTTTGGAACTGAATCTCTTACTTATTCTGACGATTTGGAACCAAAAATCATTTAAAACGACCGAGAATGGAGAATTTGAGTAGGGAGAGCACCGCGGTCGAGGTGAGCGAAGAGAAGGAAGCGTGAGAGGAGAGAGAAAACGTCGAACCCCTTTTATACCCCTCACAAAATATGATTACACCTCGGTCGAGATGTTCTTGAGCGGACCGAGGTGTCAGAGTGAATGTAGGACCTAGGCACCTCGGTTGACGGAGAACACTTCGGTCGAGATATTGTGACAGCTACCGAGATGTGTCTCATTCGAACTCGTCTTCTCAATTTCTCGAACATATGTCCTTCCATGTAGCTCCTGAGTTGTAATTTATTCTTAGAGAGTACTTGTTTCCTGTCTAGGAGGACGCAAAAACACAAAGCAAACTATCTAAACTAAACTAGATAAGGGAAAAGAAAGCAATACCTTGGGTTACCTCCCAAGAAGCGCTTAGTTTAAGGTCGCTAGGTGGACCGTATGTCATCCTCAAACAAGGTATAAGGGTGCAATCTCTTCATCCGGAACTTCTGGTCGATACTTCTTCAGCCTATGACCATTGACTTTAAAGCTTCTGCTATCTTCACCCCATATTTCAATTGCACCAAGGGGAACAACATTTTTCACAACATAAGATCCTGTGCATCTGGATTTCAACTTACGTGGAAAGAGGCGGAGGTGGAAGTTGAAGAGTAGAACAAGATCTCCTTCTCTAAGCTCTTTAGGGATGATATGCTTGTCATGCCATCTCTTCGTTCTTTCTTTGTAGATTTTGGCATTTTCATAAGCATTTAAGTGCAACTCCTCTAGCTCACTAATGTCTAAATGTCTCTTCTCTCCAGCTTCCTTGATGTTGAAATTCAACCACTTGATTGCCCAATATTCCTTGTGCTCCAGCTCAACGGGTAGATGACAAGACTTCCCATATACCAAATTGTAAGGGGTGGTACCAATAGGAGTCTTGAATGCGGTCTTATAGGCCCAAAGAGCATCATCTAGCTTCATGGACCAATCCTTCCTTGTCCTTGAAATGGTCTTCTCCAAAATTGCCTTGATTTCTCTATTCGAGATCTCCACCTGCCCACTAGTTTCAGGGTGATAAGGGGTTGCTACCTTGTGGGTTACCCCATACTTTGATAAAAGTGCCTTGAACTTCCGGTTGATGAAATGTGTCCCTTCATCGCTGATGATGATACGCGGCATCCCAAAACGTGGAAAGATAGTTCTATTGAAGAACTTCACAACCACCATGGCGTCATTAGTGGGGGAAGCAATTGCTTCCACCCACCTAGACACATAATCAATGGCTAAGAGGATATAAAGGTTCCCTGCGGATGATGGGAAAGGTCCCATGAAATCAACTCCCCACAAATCAAAGATCTAAACTTCTTGAATATTGTTGAGTGGCATCTCGTTCCTTCTAGACAAGTTCCCTGTTCTTTGGCATACATCACAAGAGACAACAAACGCTTGCACAAGAAACCAAAACGTAATACCTTAGCGCACGTTTTGTGAGCGCTATCATGTCCTAAATAAGGAAGTGAGTAGCAATGTCGTATGACACTAGCAGCTTCATCTTCTGGAATACATCGTCGAAGAATCCCATCCGGACCTCTCTTAAGAGTAGAAGTTCATTCTAATAGTAGTGACAAACATCTTTGAAGAACTTCTTCCTTTGAGCGTATGTCAAACCGGGAGGTACTTCTTGACAAACAAGATAGTTGACGATGTCAGCATACCAAGGTTCTCTACCATTAGAAACTTGGCGAAGCCAATGCTCCACCAACTGTGAGTGATCATCAGTGAATGAATCATCAATGGACAGATCTTCCTCCTCAATTGACTTTATCTCGCCTGCTGTCTCGGTCGTGGTCCGAGATGGGTGACCGAGGTGTTCTTCAAATAAGATCACCTCGCTTGCTCCGGAAACTGTCTCGGTCGAGGTACTGAAACTGGGACCGAAACCTAATGTGCTTTTCTTCTCCTGAATCAGTTTATCAAATCTAGCTCCTGGATCTGCTTCCAATATTTCCAAACTTCGCACATCTGCATCACACAAAACATCTATACCTTCCTCCATCATACTAAAACTCAAAACTTTCTCAAGAGGATCTTCAATAATGATAGAGCTCACCAATTCTCGAGAATCTTCTTCATCATAGATGTTGAAGATATCATCTTCCAAAGTCTCTCCGTTCATTGCATCTAATAGTACAAACTCCACATGATCGCCACCAATGTTGAATTTCAACTTGGCGTTCTTACAATCAACGTTGCAACCCGATGTTGCTAAAAATGGTCTTCCGAGAATGATAGGAATTGGATAATCTGCGGGAATGTCCAACACAACAAAGTCCATAGGTATGTAGAAAGTACCTAACTTGACGGGAACGTCCTCCAAGATACCAACGGGACGGGTAATGGAGCAATCCGCCATGTATAACATCATCTTCACGGGCTTGGGATCTCCAAGGCCGATCTTCTCACAAAGTGCTAGAGGAATGATGCTCACACTAGCTCCTTGATCGCAAAGTGCATCATAACTCACATCCCCAACTTGAATGGGAATTCAAAATGAACCGGGATCTCTCAACTTAGGTGGCATCTTTTCCTTAATGATTTGAATGAGCTCCGAAGATCTAGAGTTCATCCGTACTTCTCCAAAGTCTTCCAGCTTTCTTTTCCTTGACAAGATTTCTTGCAAAAACTTCCCATAGGCGGGCATTCTAAAGTGCTTGTCTAGATGTGCTCGTGCCCTAGACTGAGAGAACGGGAGTGGTAGTTTATAAGCAGGTTGTGGAACATAAACTTCAGCTTTTTCTTTCGCTTTTTGGGGCTCCATCTCGGATGGCACCTCGACTGAGGTGTTCCTCATCTGATCGTGGTCCGTCCGAGGTACTGGATCTGCAGTCTTCAATCCACTGCGTGCTGTGATTGCCATGACTTTCCCTTTTGAGTTGTTCTCTATTCTTCTTGGAAGTTTTCCATGATCTCTTGGTGCTTCATTAGCCTTGTTGAAATATTATTGTTCTAAGGCTTTTTGTGCCTTTGAAAACGAGTTCATAGAAGTCTCCATAGCGTTAAGCTTGATCAATATAGCCTCCAGCACAGCGACCGGTTTCTTGGGTGGCTGGGATGAGAATAAGGGTTACCGAGATTTTGTTGATTTGAGCTCCAATTGTTGTTGAAATTCTTGTTGTTGTTGTTGTAATTTTGTTGTTCTGCGGCCCTTGATAATTTCCTCTTCCTACATATCCAACATCTTGCTCCTATTTAGTTTGAGCTACCAAAAGCTTCTTTAATGCCTTGACTTCATTGTTGAGCGTGGTGAGTTGAGCATCATTTGAATTTGTATCCGGAAAGCTAACTTGCCTTGCTTCATCTTCAACCCTTTGATGGAAATTTCTCCATGTGTAAAGCTTGTTATTCTATGAATTCCCAAGCTTCATCTACCGGCATATCCATAAAAGTGCCAGTTGAAAGTTTTTGGAGTTTGAATTGAGAGTCTCCATCCAAACACTTGAAGTATATCTCCAGCAACTCGATCTTTGGAATCCCATGACGAGGACAATCCAACAAAAGGTCCTTGAACCTTTCCCATGACTTGGACAAACTTTATTTTTCTTTCATGATAAAAACATTGATCTTACCCCTCAATTCAGCGGTCTTTGATGGGGGAAAGAACTTAGTAAGAAACTTCGTAGTCATCTCTTCCCTTGTGTTGATTTTTCCAGCTGCAAGAGATTGATACCAAGCAAGCGCCTTAAATGAGAAGTTGATAGGCCTTAACTTGTAATTGATGTTCTCCACTCTTGAAGGTCTCAAAGTCTCCATCAGAATCTCATAGTTTTGTAAATGTTTATGTGGAGATTCTCTTTCCAAACCTCCAAACTGACATTTTCGAATCATGGTTAGAACTTGAGGTCGAAGTTTATAATCATGCTCAGTTGGATCTCCTAGATTAACCCCTGGACGCCGCACTTGCTCATTCGGGTCCATCCTTTGACCTAGGGTTTGTGAAATTCCAGCAAAAAGATCACCTCAGACTACCATGGTAGGCATCCGAGGTGGTGGGTGTATCTCGGCCGGTGCGACTAGGGTTGGATCTTTCCTCGGTCGAACAACTAGGACCGGTTGAGGTAAGATCTGAGCTCATAGAGCGGCCATATCAGCTTGAATTTATTTAGTTCTTGCAAGAGTCTCGTCTTTCGCTCTCTGAAATTCTTCTTTACTGAGGCGAAGTTTTTTCAATGCCTACTTCAATTCGGCTTCAATATCTCGATTATCTTGATCGGCCATCTTAGCTTCTTTTAATCTTCTTTTGTATGTCTTTTCTGCTACAGGATCACAAGGAACAATTTCCTTTCCAGCAGGAGTTTTTCGCATAAACCTAAGGAAAGATCCTGCGAAATCACTCAATTAAAGCAATTAACAGCAACAAGGGCAGTAGCTCCAAAAGACAACCGAAACCGAACTTGGTCTTGACCAAGTCCCCGGCAATGGCGCCAAAAACTTGTTCGCTCTCAAACGTGTGTGTAAGTTTATAACCTAAAATATAAGCCTGAAACAATATGCGAACCCATAGTGTACGGATCAATTGTAATAACGGCAAATACTTTGGGGTCGAACGTAGAGACTATGGTGAAACAAAGATCGGTAATTCAGGTAGTCAATCAAAAACAAGCAACAAAGCAAAGATATCAAAGATGATGTAATAATCAGGAAAAGAAAATGCGGATTCTAGAGATTAAAGCATCCCGTTATGGTTCCGACTCAAGATCTCAAAAGATAACGTGGACAAAGCTAAGTTTTGCAAAGGGAAGGTGTTTCTAAGGTGGGAATAGATCACCGGGTAAGTCTCACTACTCACTATCTGTTCGCTCCAAACGGTGTGTGCAAGCTTTAAATTTATAACCCTAGATGTAAGTTTAAAACAAGGATGCGAACCCGCAGTGTACGGGTCAAT
Organism: Fagopyrum homotropicum; assembly: GCA_033239125.1. Classification (NCBI taxonomy): domain Eukaryota; kingdom Viridiplantae; phylum Streptophyta; class Magnoliopsida; order Caryophyllales; family Polygonaceae; genus Fagopyrum; species Fagopyrum homotropicum. The sequence continues at coordinate 62,942,459 of BSWB01000003.1, read as the reverse complement.
CGTAGTAAAAAGCAAGGAATTCCAGGAGTCGATCACAAGGACTTAGTGAAACAAAGTCGGAATAGGTAAGCTTTAACAATTACTAACCACAAAGCAATTAAAACAATCAAAGATGATAAAATTCAATAAAGGAAATATGCAATTCTAGGGATTAAAGCATCTAGTTGTGATTCCAACTCAAGATCTCAAGATAAGCGGACAAAGCTGAGCTTTTTGCATAGGGAAGGTGTTACTAAGTGGAATAGATCACCGGGTAAGTCTCACTACTCACTAATCCTAAACCATAACTCCTATTACCGGGTAAGTCTCAAGGAATTAAGATAAAGAACTATAACCTCAAACTAACACTCCAACTGAGGGAATAGAATCAACCTTTACCGGGTAAGTCTCAGGCTAACTCACAAAGATGGGATGAAAGCACACTCAAACCCCAATAAAGGATAAACCTTTATTACCTACACTTATGATCTTTGGTAAAAAACTAAGGAATTACCGGGTAAGTCTCATCCTAGGCTTGCATTGGACCAGGAAAGGTGTAATAAGAATAGGATTTGGCAAACTCTAACACTTAACTCTCAGTTTCGGATCAGATAAGTCACCTCGGTCAGCCAAATTCCACCCCGGCCGAGATGTTCATCGACTGAGCGAGATGCTTAGGGTTAAGGTAAAGACTCGAACTTTCAGGATCCTACTGTGATTAAGATTATTCTATCATTGTTTTTCCCACAACCTTCAGCCAATCACCCTAGAATCACACAAAGAGATTAGCCACTCATCATCATGAAAGTATTAATCAAATATATGGGAAGAAAGAGAATAATTGAACAAGAAAACCTTGAGAGAAAGGCTTCAATAACTGAATCAATTATCAAACAAGCGTTCCTTGGATAGAAATCCAACAAGGCAAACAACAAAGAAGGGAATCTAAGATGATCTAATAAAAACCCTTCAAAAAGATATAAAAGCAATAGACTTTCTTCCTTCAACCTTCAACAAGGTTCTTCAAATCTCCCAACTGGAGTATAGCTGCATCGGATGCTCTAAACACAATCGGTGGTATGCGGGATTTTCAGCCGTTAGCGGATGTCGGATTTGTGGGAAATCCGACCCTTTTTATAGGAAAATTACTCTCCAAAGATAAGATATCTTAGAAAGATCTCTTCCCATAAAATAGGTAAAATATATGATCTATCATATCTTCTTCGTTCTAGGAACCAAGCCCAAAAATATAAGATCCTCTTTCCAAAGATAAAAGATCTCAGCCAAGAATAAAATATTCTCGCCGCGTCCCAGGTGTTCGCCTCGGTCGAGTCGACTCCTCTGGATCACCTCGGTCGAGGTGACTCTGTAGTCAACCGAGGTGAGTCACAGTTGAATGTGAAATCTCTCAAATCTGGTCCAAAGTAAATCTCTAATTCATGGCTATGCTTCCTGGATGTTTCCTTATGTTCCTGAATGTAGCTCTAATGACTCCTTAGCTCCTTTTGCTCCTTTTTGATGCAAAACGTGCCATTTTACCTACGATTACAACAAAACTAGGTGTAGACCTCGATTCCCGCAAAGGTAGATGAAATGGTAATATAATCACATATTATACATACAAACATGCATATTATTGAAGATAAAACGTCCAAACAAACCCCAAAATATAGACTATAATTCATGCTATCAAAATACCTCATACTTAGCCCTTGCTTGTCCCCAAGCAAGTTCCGCATATAAAAGGCAAGATAGAATGGATTATAAGTCAAGAAAATCAATGAAAAAGTCTTTCAAAAACATTTTATGGTGTGATACAATCATAGATCAATCTAAGAGAATACTTCATGGAATTTAAAATCAACATATGATCAAAACATTTTATAAATATAAGAAGTTGTTCATCTTTGCATAAAATCGTAGAATGCATAATAAGTCATAATTATCGAAATTAATCATGCATAATCCAGTTTAAACCACTAAGTCAATCAACAAGCTCGAGGTCTCAAGGGCTTCCCAAAAGAAAGGTCAAGAAACGTGTAGGGTAGGGATGTATGTAAGGTAATGTGGTGCTAGAATCCGAGAAAAGGATATCACTTCACTTTTACTTTGACTTTCAACATCTTCCACCAATAAGCTTTGCTTATTTCACACTTTTTATTTTTACTTTATGTTTTGGGATGCTAGGACAGAGGTGCACAATAACCGAAGCCTAGGAAATCAGCAATCATCAATTTCTTGAGATGCATCAAACCCTTGATGCACATACCATGACCCGTTAGGAATATCGCTCAATCCGACTTTGGCAAGACACAAACACCAGGCTATGTGAATGGTGCCGAGTTACTCATCATCATGATTGACTTCCCCAAACCTATTTATTTCTTCTAAAACTTTCACTTCCAGTCAACTTCTCAACTTTTACTTCACTTGCTTTCACCACTTTGCTTGCTTCCAAATTCCCGGATAGGTACAGGGAGGCAAAAATGTATATGAGGGGTTAAGCATGATCAAGAAGAAGAAGAGAGAAGAATGAATTGCCTTGGTCCTTCCAGGAAGAAAGTGAGAGAACTCATAATGTGGTGTCAACCTTCAAATTCAACATAATTTGGATAAAAACAAAGTATTAAACATGCCAAAAATTTCAAACAAAGCATTTAGCAACTTAAACATATCAGAAAACCTTTCAAACACATAAAGATTTAAAACCAGTCAGCAACAAGATCTTCACTGAGATCATATCCAGATAAGAAGCACAAAACGTTTCGAAAACTCTCAGTTAAACCACCTCGGTCGAGGTGTTCTAGGTCAACCGAGGTGAAGCACCTCGTTCGGCCAGAACTGCCCCGGTCGAGGTCAAAATTTGTTTTTTTTAAACCAGTTTTTGACGTTTTTCTCAATCAAATAACCTGTATGTATGCATGAAATCTCAAATAAAACCATAGAAGCAAAATAATCATAAATATCCGATAATGTAGAGTCATACATCACATATGTCAATCAAATACATAAACACCCCATACTTGGGACACACTGTCCTAGTGGGTCAAAATAAGTCTTAAGAAATAAAATACTCACCGGACATAAAGCTGAGCTGCATAATAAATAAGAAAGAAAATCCTGCAAGCTCTCAATAATCCTGATCCGGTGGTGGTGGTGGTGGCATGTACGGATACTGGGATGGGTCAAATGGATAACCCATAGTCTGCTGAAACTAGATCTCCATCATCCGACGCTGATAATGTTGGCTCTCTAGCATCTGATGAGTCCAACTGTTGATCTGTCGGTGTTGGACGGCTAATCTCTCATCGATGTCCACAGTAAGGGCAGCGTAAGAGTCTATCATCTGATCCGTCAGATTGTCGATCCGACGGTGAGCCTTTGGGTCTCTCTGTCGGCGTACCCTACGCCTAGCAGGTTGGACTGGTGATGCAGCCGGCGCGGTCTCAGTATCGTCATCATCTAAATCAATAACCGGCGCACTCGTCCCAGCAGTATCAGTCCCTGTATCCATAGGAACTCCACCATCCCTGTCATCGTCATCAGTAGTCTCCTCCTCTACCTCATCCTCCTCAGCTGCTGCAGCTGCTGCCTCTCTAGCATCCTCCATCAATGGAATCCAAGCAGTCTGCCAGTAGTGAGGATCATATACAGAGAACTAGGGTGACCATCTGATCCCCTGTGGTGTAGTCGGCTCCCATGGCATCGCCACATATGGCGTAGTAAGTCCTCGGGGAACCAGTATCCTCCGAGTGATCATCTCCTGAAGCCCTAGCGGCTTGGAAGCCGCCACCATAGTACAAGCTCTGAGGTCCGTGTCCTGGTAACTGGCTATGTGAGTCACAATCCCCCCGTAGCAGATATCCCCTTCGCTTTGGCCTTGATCCTGTGCAGATCCTCTGCCAGCATCAAGCCAATGTCTGGGATCCCGCCAGTCACCATGCAGTAAAGGCTGAAAAGCTCCCCCTGTCGGACCTTCTAGGGCGTCTCAGTACGCGCCAGAAGAGTCTCACTGAAAATACGGTGGGCTAACCTAAAGGCTAGGTGAAATATGATACGCTCCCTGGAGTCTCCAAGGCGCCATCTATCTGCGTGCTCAACTACGTGAGCAATCTGACCCCAGAACTCCCTAGCTACAGCTCGGGAGGGAAAATCAACAGCAATCGGGGCCGGGAAACCAAAAATGTCTCTCCAATGCTCTAAAGGAACTAAGAAGTTCCGGTTCATCAACCGGTACTTCACAGCTTGCTCTGTGGGAAGGTAGGTGAAGGAGCTGACAAACTTCAAGGTAGGCTCTAAATAGGCAGGTGCGCGGATCTCAGTAAACTGATCTAGCCCTATCATCGAAATCATCCATCTAAGATCTCCATCCATATGGAGACAATCAAAAGCTGATACGTCCAGGAAGCATGGTGCAATCACTGGACGGGCTGCAATACGGTCATAGTCGACCTGATGTCTCTCGTGGATCACCGGTCTATAAGGTCTAGAGGAAGAAGAAGGGGAAGGGGAGGATCTATCTCTCAGGACAAGCTGTCTATCTGAACTCATCTCTAAAACACTATGTCAGATCACCTCGGTTGGCCTGACACAACTCAAGAACACCTCGGCCGAGGCACAGCACGACTGGACCGAGGCGAAGAACTGCGCGATCGAATCTCTCAAAAATCCCATCATTTTCCCCCAAAATCACTACAACTGGTTCCTATGGGGTACTTAATCTATTTCTCAGCAAATGCGAGGGCAACCAAAGCCCAATTCGAAGCAAAACAGTGAAAAGGAGAGAGGTTAGGGTTTTTTCGATGTTTACCCTGATTCGGTCGATTCAGTTTGTTTTTCTCGCAGATTGACGCTTGCACTAGGATCCTCTATCCTTTCTTTGCAATTTGGAAGCAAGAATCGTCGAAAACGATCGAAGAAGGGCGAAGCAAGGCGAGGGGCTGCCGCGGTCGAGGAGAGGGTAAAATAAGAGAGAAATTCAGCCCCCCTTTTATACCCTTTTCTGGAACTGCTGTCATCTCGGTCGAGGTGATCTCGACTGGACCGAGGTGGTACGGACCGAGGTGGATCTTCAGAAACCCTAGTCACCTCGGTTGCTCAAGAATCATCTCGGTCGAGGTGCTTTGACAGCAACCGAGATGTGCCTCAGTCAAACTCCGTCTTCCCAAATTCTCGAAATTCTGTCCTTCTAGTTATGTTCCTGGTTTGTACTCCTTCCTTAGATGTCACCTATTGTCTGTCTAGCACGCCAAAAACAAAACAAAGCAAAGCAAAAGCAAAACTATCTAAGCTAGACTAGAAAAAGGGAAAAGAAAGCAATACCTTGGGTTGCCTCCCAAGAAGCGCTTGGTTTAAGGTCGCTAGCTGGACCATAGTGCGTCTCTCAAACGTGATGGGAGGTGCCCTCACCCCATACTTCACCTCCATCATGGGGTGAAGTAAGTAAGTCTATCAAACGCTCCAACAAGTGTAAGTGCTCATCGGGGAATGAATCGTCTATGGGCGGGTCGTCTTTCTCGCGTGAAGATGCAGGTAGCCGGCTGAGGTGATCCGCAACAGAATTTTCGGATCCTTTCTTATCGCGGATCTCTAAGTCAAACTCTTGAAGCAAGAGAATCCATCGAATAAGGCGTGGCTTGCCATCTTTCTTAGCAAGCAAGTAACGGATGGCCGCATGGTCGGTGTAGACAATGACTTTCGCCCCTACTAAGTAGGAACGAAACTTCTCGAAAGCATATGCAACCGCCAAAAACTCCTTCTCGGTGGTAGTGTAGTTGCGTTGGGCTACATCTAGCGTCTTGCTAGCATAATAAATGGCGGTGGTCCGGCCATCCTTCTTCTGTCCAAGCACCGCTCCTACGGCTACATCACTAGCTTCACACATGATCTCAAAGGGCAGGGTCCAATCCGGAGGTTGGATAATGGGAGCGGAGATCAACGCTTCCTTAATCCTATAAAATGCATCAAGACACTCCTGCGAAAACTCAAAAACAACATCCTTATTCAAGAGGTTTGTTAGAGGTTTAAAAATCTTAGAGAAGTCCTTGATGAATCTCCTGTAGAAACCTGCATGCCCGAGAAAACTCCTCACACCTTTAACAGAACAAGGGGGAGGGAGTTTCTCAATAGTCTCGATCTTAGCGCGATCGACCTCAATACCTCGATTAGAAACGAGGTGTCCTAACACAATGCCTTCATTAACCATAAAATGACACTTCTCCCAATTCAAGACAAGATTAGTGTCCTCACATCTTTGTAGCACTAGAGAAAGGTTAGATAGGCAATTATCAAAAGAGGAACCATATACTGAAAAATCATCCATAAATACCTTCATGATCTCCTCTATGTACTCGGAAAAGATAGCCATCAAGCATCGCTGGAAGGTAGCGGGTGCATTGCACAATCGAAATGGCATCCTCCTGTAAGCAAATGTCCCCCATGGACAAGTGAAAGTGGTCTTCTCCTGATCATCCGGATGGATAGGAATCTGGAAGAATCCACTATAGCCGTCTAAGTAGCAAAAGTGTGAATGTTGGGCCAACCGTTCGAGCATTTGATCAATGAAGGGAAGTGGAAAATGGTCCTTCCGAGTGGCCGTGTTCAGCTTCCTATAATCAATGTAAACCCTCCAGCCCGTGACGGTCCTGGTTGGGATCAACTCGTTGTTCTTATTCGTCGCAACGGTCATTCCTCCTTTCTTCGGAACCACATGCACCGGGCTAACCCATTTGTTGTCCGAGATAGGATATATGATACCTGCACCCAACAACTTAAGAATTTCCTTCTTCACAACCTCTTTCATGATCGGATTTAACCGTCTTTGAGGTTCCTGTGAAGTCTTATGATCATCCTCTATTAGAATTCTATGCATGCAGAAAGAAGGCTTAATGCCAATGAGGTCATCTATAGTGTAACCCAAAGCCTTTTGATGCTTTCTCAGGACATGCATTAGTTTAGACAATTCAGATTCGGAGAGGGAAGCACTAACAATAACGGGATAAGTGGATTCCGGTCCAAGAAAGACATACCTCAAGTGATTTGGGAGTTGTTTAAGCTCCACAACTGGGGGTGCTTTCTGAGGGGAATCCTGGCTTCCTTCTTCCAGTGGAGTAGATCTAGAAACTGGACTTTCGGAAGTCTCAGTTGAAATCGTCTCGCCTTCGACCTCGGTCGAGGCGCAGAGGCGTTGACCGAGATGTTCTTCAGTCGCCTCGCTCAGTCCAGAAAGTGCCTCGGTCGAGGTACTGCAACTGGAACCGAAACTGGAGATCTTCGTCTCTTGGATTAGCTTCTCAGTTTTAGCTCTTGGATCTTCTTCCAGCGCTTTTAAGCTCCGTATATCTGCATCACATGAAGCATCTATACCTTCCTCCATTAAACTGAAACTAATAACTCTTTCAAGTGGATCGTTAGTAAGGATAGAGCTCACCAATTCCCTTGATTCTTCTTCATCGTAGATGTTGAAGATATCATCGCTTAGTTGCTCTCCTTTCATGGCCGCAAGTAGTGCGAACTCCACTTCATCTCCACCAATGTTGAATTTCAACTTGGCGTTCTTACAATCCACGTTGCAACCCGAAGTTTCTAGAAATGGCCTCCCGAGAATAATAGGAACAAGATCATCTGCGGGAATGTCAAGTACAACAAAGTCTATAGGTAAATAGAAGTTACCTAACTTGACCGGAACGTCTTCCAAAATTCCCACGGGATGGGTAATGGAGCGATTCGCCATGTATAACCGAATCTTGACCAACTTGGGCTCTCCAAGTCCTATCTTCACACATAGCTCCAGCGGAATGATGCTCACGCTGGCTCCTAGATCACATAAGGCTTCACAAGTGACATCCCCAACTTGAATGGGAATGCAAAATGAGCCAGGATCTCTCAACTTAGGTGGCATCTTCTCCTTCATGATTTGAATAAGCTCCGAGGATTTAGATGTCATCCTTACTTCACCAAAGTCTTCCAGCTTCCTCTTCCTTGATAAGAGCTCTTTCAAGAACTTCCCATAGGCGGGCATCCCTAGAATAGCATCAAGGAAAGGAATGTTAATGTGCAGTTTATCCATCAAGTCGAGGAACTTACCAAAACACTTGTCTAGATGTGCTTTGGCCCTTGACTGGGGGAATGGAAGTGGTGGTTTGTATGCAGGAGGTGGAACATAAACTTTAGTTTTCCCCTCCGCTTTCTGTGGCTCCACCTCGGTTGGCATCTCGGCCGAAGTGTTCTTCGACTGCACCTGGACCGAGGTGGCCTTTGTCGGTACTGACACCGACCGAGGCACTGGATCTGCAGTTTTCAGTCCACTCCTCGTTGTTATGGCCATTATCTGGCCCTTAGGGTTGCTTTTCGTCCTTGCTGGAAGCTTCCTTGGATCTCTTGGCGCTTCATTCGCACTACTAGCAAGTTGTTGTTCAAAGGCCTTTTGGGCCTTCGAAAATGAAGTCATGGATGTCTCCATAGCACTAAGCTTGATCAAGATAGCCTCCAGCACTGCGTCTTTCTTTTCCGGCTGGGACGAACTTGATCCTTTCCCCTGGCTCTTTAATGGAGTAGAAGAAGAAGAAGGGGAAGAGAGGAAAGGATTAAAGGAATCGTTAGAATTGGAGTTAGAATGATTGTTACCAGAATTTTGGTTGTTCGCCCTCCAATTGTTGCTGTTGGATCCTCTATTATTGTTGTTGTAGTTGTTGTTCCAGGAACCGTTGTTGTTGTTACGGTATCCATTGTTGTTATTCCTTGGTCCTTGATCTTCCTTCTTGGTTTGAGCAACCAAGAGTTCCTTCAATTGCTTCACGTCATTCTTCAAAGACGTGAGTTGATTGTTGTTAGGTTGAGTCTCTTGAAAGTTGACTCTTTTAAATCCACCTTCAGTTCCTTGGTGGGTGTATTTCTCCATATGCAAATCTTGCTTCTCAATAAAGTCCCAAGCTTCGTCAATCACCATGTCGATAAATGTACCGGCGGAGAGTAGTTGGAGGTTGAACTGGGTGCTTCCGTCCAGTCCCTTGAAGTATATCTCCAACAACTCTATCTTTGGAATCCCATGATGTGGGCAATCCAAAAGAATGTCTTTAAACCTTTCCCATGATTTGGACAAGCTCTCCTTGTCCTTCATAATGAATGCATTAATCTTCCCTCTCATTTCAGCGGTCTTAGAGGGGGGAAGAATTTATTCAAGAATTCTGTAGTCATCTCCTCCCAAGTGCTAATTTTTCCTGGAGGAAGAGATTGTTACCAAGTAAGAGCTCTATCTTTTAAAGAAAAGTAAAAAGGTCTTAGCTTGTAGTTGTTGTTTTCTATTCTTGAGGGTCTCAAGGTCTCCATCAAGATCTTATAGTTTTGAAGATGTTGATGCGGAGATTCCTTCTCTAGCCCTCCGAACTGGCATTAGCGAATCATGGAAAGAACTTGCGGTCGAAGTTCGTAGTCATGGTCCACTGGATCTCCTAGGTTAACTCCTGGACGCCTCAATTGTTGATTGGGGTCCATCCTTTGACCTAGGGTTTGCGGGATTCCTGCAAAAAGAGCGCCTCGGACTAGCATCCGAGGTGGAAGTACCTCGTCCGGGGCGTCAGGTACTGGGACCTGCCTCGGTCGAGGGTCTGCGACTGGGACCTGCATCGGTCCAGCATCGGGAACTGGGTCTTCCCTCGGTCGAAGTAGATATTGGTCTCATAAAGCTGCCATATCTGCTTCGATTGCTTCAGTCTTGGTGCGAGTTTCTTCTTTCTCCTGCCTTAGTTCTTCTCTGCGGAGGCGTAGCTGTTCTAACGCCTCTTTCAATTCGGCCTCAAGATCACGATTGTCTTGGTTGGCCATCTACGCTTCTCTTAAGCGTCGTTTGTATGTCTTTTCTGGCTCGGGATCGTAAGGAACGATTTCCTTCCCAGTGCGGGTTCTTCGCATAAACCTAAGAAAGAACCTCCAAAAGTCACTCAAGTAGAGTGGTTAGTAGACACGGGGGCAAGTGCCCCAAAAGCGTACCGCAACCGGCTCGGTCTAGACCAAGTCCCCGGCAACGGCGCCAAAAACTTGTTCGCTCCAAACGGTGTGTGCAAGCTTTAAATTTATAACCCTAGATGTAAGCTTAAAACAAGGATGTGAACCCGCAGTGTACGGGTCAATCGTAGTAAAAAGCAAGGAATTCCAGGGGTCGATCACAGGGACTTAGTGAAACAAAGTTGGAATAGGTAAGCTTTAGCAATTACTAACCACAAAGCAATTAAAACAATCAAAGATGATAAAAGTCAATAAAGGAAATATGCAATTCTAGGGATTAAAGCATCTAGTTGTGGTTCCAACTCAAGATCTCAAGATAAGCGGACAAAGTTGAGATTTTTGCATAGGGAAGGTGTTACTAAGTGGAATAGATCACCGGGTAAGTCTCACTACTCACTAATCCAAAACCATAACTCCTATTACCGGGTAAGTCTCAAGGAATTAAGATAAAGAACTATAACCTCAAACTAACACTCCAACTAAGGGAATATAATCAACCTTTACCGGGTAAGTCTCAGGCTAACTCACAAAGATGGGATGAAAGCACACTCAAACCCCAATAAAGGATAAACCTTTATTACCTACACTTATGATCTTTGGTAAACAAACTAAGGAATTACCGGGTAAGTCTCATCCTAGGCTTGCATTAGACTAGGAAAGGTGTAATAAGAATAGGATTTGGCAAACTCTAACACTTAACTCTCAGTTTCGGATCAGATAAGTCACCTCGGTCAGCCAAATTCCACCCCGGCCGAGATGTTCATCGACTGAGCGAGATGCTTAGGGTTAAGGTAAAGACTCGAACTTTCAGGGTCCTACTGTGATTAAGATTATTCTATCATTGTTTTTCCCACAACCTTCAGCCAATCACCCTAGAATCAAACAAAGAGATTAGCCACTGATCATCAAGAAAGTATTAATCAAATATATGGGAAGAAAGAGAATAATTGAACAAGAAAACCTTGAGAGAAAGGCATCAAATAACTGAATCAATTATCAAACAAGCGTTCCTTGGATAGAAATCCAACAAGGCAAACAACAAAGAAGGGAATCTAAGATGGTCTTACAAAAACCCTTCAAAAAGATATAAAAGCTATAGACTTTCTTCCTTCAACCTTCAACAAGGTTCTTCAAATCTCCCAACTGGAGTATAGCTGCAGCGGATGCTCTAAACACAATCGGTGGTATGAGTGATTTTCAGCCGTTAGCGAATGTCAGATTTGTGGGAAATCCGACCCTTTTTATAGGAAAATTATTCTCCAAAGATAAGATATCTTAGAAAGATCTCTTCCCATAAAAATAGGTAAAATATATGATCTATCATATCTTCTTCCTTCCAGGAACCAAGCCCAAAAATATAAGATCCTCTTTCCAAAGATAAAAGATCTCAGCCAAGAATAAAATATTCTCACCGCGTCCCAGGTGTTCGCCTCAGTCGAGTCGACTCCTCTGGATCTCCTCGGTCGAGGTGACTCTGTAGTCAACCGAGGTGAGTCACACCTGAATCTGAAATCTCTCAAATCTGGTCCAAACTAAATCTCTAATTCATGGCTATGCTTCCTGGATGTTTCCTTATGTTCCTGAATGTAGCTCCAAAGACTCCTTAGCTCCTTTTGCTCATTTTTGATGCAAAACGTGCCATTTTACCTACGATTACAATAAAACTAGGTGTAGACCTCGATTCCCGCAAAGGTAGATGAAATGGTAATATAATCACATATTATACATACAAACATGCAGATTATTGAAGAAAAAACGTCCAAACAAACCCCAAAATATAGACTATAATTCATGCTATCACTATCCCAAACCAAATATCCTCTCACTGGGTAAGTCTCAAGGTACTAAGGAATGGAACTATAATCTAAAACCATTACACCACCAATGGGGATAGAATCAACCTTTACCGGGTAAGTCTCAAGCTAACTCTCAAAGATGGGATGAAGGCACACTCAAACCCTAATAACCTTTATTACCTAACACTCATGATCTTGGGTATACAAACAAAGGAATCACCGGGTAAGTTTCATCCTAGGCTTGCGTTGAACAAGGAAAGGTACAACAAGGATAGGATTTGGCAAACTGAAACCTCAACTCAGATAAGGATCAGGAAAGGTCTCGCCTCGCTCAGTTAGTGTCCCATCTCGGTCGAGATGTTCTACGATTGACCGAGGTGTTCGTCGGTTAAGGTAAAGGCTCGAGCTTTCAGGGTCCACTGCGGTAAAGGTTCATTCTTCCATCGTCTTTCCCACAACATACAGCCAATCACCCTAGAATCGCATAAAGAACTTAGCCAACCATCATCATGATAACAATAATCAAATATATAAGAAAGGAATCAATATTCAAACAAGAAAACCTTAACTCAAAGGTCTCAATAACTCAATTAAACAATCAAACTATGTTCCTCAATCACAACCAGAAAGACAATCAATCAAATCAAACTAAGAAAATCTTACAACTTTCTTCAAAGCCTTCAACCTTCCTTCAAAGCTAACTTCCTTCCTTGGATCTTCCAATCTTCCAACTTCCTTCAACTTCCAGCTCTAAGACATCCAACTGGACATGCCTCCATCCAGAAAATGCATCCTAATATATACGAGAACCACTTGCCAAAAATAAAAGATCTCAGCCAAGAATAAAAGATCTCGTGGATTGTGGGCCGTTTTCCTCGGACCAGCCCATCACAAAGATCACCTCGGTCGAGGTGATATTGTAGCCATCTGATGTGTATCTTAGCTGCATGTAAATCTCTCTAATCTGGTCCAAAATAAATCTTCCATTCAATTTCAATGGTTCATGAGCCTTTCTTGTAGCTCCTCAATGTTCCATAATGTAGCTCCAATGACTCCTTAGCTTCCTCAACTCCATATTGTTCCAAAACGTACTATTTTCCCTACAATCACAACGAAACTAGGTGTAGACCTCGATTCTTGAAAAGGTAAACAAAAAACATAATGATCAAAGAATATACATCCATACATGCAGATTTATGATGATAAAACGTCCAAACAAATCCCAAAATATAAACTATAATACATGCTATGAAAATACCCCATACTCGTCCCTTGCTTGTTCCCAAGCAAGATCCAAATCTTAGATACAAGATAGAATGGATTATAAGTCGTCAAAAAGATCAATGAAAAACATTTCAAAACCTTGTGGTGGTGCGCTTCATTCATAGATAACCCTAAGAGAATGCTTCATGGCAAATAAAATCAAGACATCATCAAAACATTTTATAAATACAAGAAAGTTGTTCATCTTTGCATTAAATCATAGAATTCATAATAAAAAATATTTACCAAAATCAATCATGTATAATCCAGTTTAAACCACCAAGTCAATCAACATACTCGAGCTCTCAAGGGCTTCCAAAAGAGGTCAAGAAACGTGTCAAGGTAGGATGTATGAAGGGTAATGTGGTACTAGAATCTGGAAATAAGATATTTTCTTCACTTTCTTTGATTCACAACATTTTCCACCAATAAGGTTTGCTTATTTTCACTTTGCTTTACTTTTTGGGAAAATGGATAGAGGTGCACAATAACAGAAGCCTAGGAGATCAGCAATCATCAATTTCTCGAGATGCCTCAAACCCTTGATGCACATACCATGACCCGTTAGGACTATCGATCAATCCGACTGTCCGAAGATACAAACACCCGACTATCGATCAATCCGACTATGCCTCAAGATCAACATCCCTAAACCTAATTTGTTTCTTTCTACCATTTTCAGCCAAGATCTCAACTTCACTTCCATACGCTTTTCATCAACTGTATCCAAATTTCTGGATAGGTAAAGGGAGGCATATATGTATATGAGGGGCTAAAGAAGAAGAAGAAGAAGAAGAAGAAGTGCTTTAATCATCTTCAAGAATGTGAGATAACTCATAATGTAGTGTTAACCTTCAAATCAACATAATTTTGATAAAAATAAAGTATTAAACATGCTAAAATTTCAAACAAAGCATTTAGCAACTAAAACATATCATTAAACCTTTCGAGCATATAAAGATTTCAAAACCAATCTGCAGACAAATATCTTCATCGAGGTCATATCTAGAATAGAAGCACAAAATGTTTTGAAAATCTTTCAGTTAAAAACCCATCTCGGTCGAGGTGTTGTGATGGTGTCCGAGATGTTCAACCGAGAGGTGCCTTGGTTTTCACGACCTCGTTTGGCAAAGAACTTCTCGGTCGAGCCAAAAAAAAAAATTTCAAACTGGTGTTTAACGTTTTTCCCAAACAGAAACCTGTATGTATGCATGTAATGACAGATAAGCACATAGAGCCAAATAAACGATAATATCCATGAGAGTCATACAAAAGTATCAAGCAAGTCAAATAATACACCAATAAGCCATACTTGGGACACAATGTCTCAATGGGTCAAATATAAGTGATATGAACAAGGTACTCACCGGACAAGATGAACTACATAATAAATATAGAAAAAAAATCTATAAATCTCCAATCCTCGTCAGCTGGCGGTGGTGGTGGTGGTATGTAGGGGAATCGGGACGGATCGAACGGATAGCTGCTGAAACTGCACCATCATCATCCTTCTCGTGAAGTGATGGCTCTCCTCCATCCGATGCGTCCATCCCTCAATGGATTTGCGCTAAGCATCGAAGCGTTGGGTGATATCAACATTCATGGTGGCGTAAGAATCTATCATCTGCTTTGTAAGATCATCGGTCCGCTGATGTGCCTCGGGATCTCTACGGCGGCGGGCTCGCTGCTGAGGTGGTGGTGGCATATCAGCTGGAGGTGCAGGTGCCTCTCTCTCATCCTTCGTGGCCTCATCGTCAAGGTCAATGGTGGGAATACTAGGCCCGCAGGTATCAGTACCGGTATCCATGGCAGCGTCTCCTCCATAGCAATCATCATCCTCATCTCTATCAACTGCCTCTCAAGCAACAGCATCATGCATGTACGGGAACCATGCAGCTGCCCAGTACTGACAATCATATACAGAGAACTAGGATGACCAAAGAATGCCCTGAGGAAACTTCGTTGCCCATCGCATGGCAACATAAGGTGTGCCAAGACCACGGGGAACGAGAATGCGCCGCGTAATCATCTCTTGCAACCCCAGCGGCTTCGGATCCGTAACTAACGTACAACCAGACAAGTCTAAACCCATAGAAGTGGCGATGTGGGTCACCATCCCTCCACAGCAGATATCGCCCTTCGCCTTCCCCTTTATCTTGTGAAGATCATCTGACGGCATGGTAGCAAAATCTGGAACTCCTCCCGTGACCATACAAAACAGACTCAAAAGCTCACCTTGTCTGACCTTCTGGGCGTCTCGGTACGCACCAAAAGCATCTCACTGAAGATCATGTGAGCTAGATGGAAAGAAAGGTGAAAGATGATCCGTGCCCGGGAATCTCCGGTTGTCATCTATCATGATGATCAATAACATGAGCAATCTCTCTCCAAAAACTTTGGGGTTGTGCTCTAGAAGGAAAATATGTCATTGTGGGGGTCGGGAATCCAAAGATCTCCCCAAACTGATCAAGAGGAACTGTGTAGTTCCTGTTCAACAACCTATACATGATCCCTCTACGCTCCGACACGTAGGTAGCTGAACTCAAAAACTCCAAAGTCGGATCCAAAAAAGTCGGTGCTCTAATGGTCATGAAGTCCTCTAGGCCAACCATCGAAATCATATTCTTCAAGTCATCCACCACGTGAAGGCACTCGAAGTCATCAACATGAAAGAAGCGTGGGGAAATGATAGGACGCCCATAAATACGATCATAATCACTCTTGTGTCTCTCGTGGATCACTGGGATGGTAAACTGTGATGCAGAAGAAGGGGGAGTGGTGTGAACTACTAGTCCTATCCCTCAAGGCCAACTGACGATCAGATCTCCTGGAGCTAATCATGGTTGAAGGTCACCTCGGTTGGGTCAAGAACACCTCGGCCGAGACGTAGTCGAGTTTACCGCGGTGAAGTGTTGCGCGAGGTGATATCCAAAATCTACAAGATTTTTCCCCAAAAAACACTACCAATTGCCTCCTATGGGGTACTTATATGTTTTCCAACGAAAACCTATGGCAACCAAAGCCAGATCTAAGCAGAATCAACGAAATAGAAACGAGTTAGGGTTTTTGACAAAATAACCTTGAATCTACAGATTTCAAGCGTTCTTTGTGTTGTTTGTTGATTGGGAACAAAATTTCATACTTATTCTGACGATTTGGAACCAAAAATCGTTGAAAACGATCGAGAATGGAGAATCTGAGTAGGGACAGCACCGCTGTCGAGGTGGGCAAAGAGAAGGAAGCGTGAGAGGAGAGAGAAAACGCTGAACCCCTTTTATACCCCTCGCAAAATTTGATTACACGTCAGTCGAGATGTTCTTGAGCAGAACGAGGTGTCAGAGTGAATGTCAGACCTAGGCACCTCGGTTGACGGAGAACACTTCGGTCGAGGTACTTTGACAGCAACCGAGATGTATCTCAGTCGAACTCGTCTTCACAATTTCTCGAACGTCTGTCCCTCTCATGTAGCTCCTGAGTTGTAATTTATTCTTAGAGAGTACTTGTTTCCTGTCTAGGAGGACGCAAAAAGACGAAGTAAACTATCTAAACTAAATTAGAAAAAGGGAAAAGAAAGCAATACCTTGGGTTGCCTCCCAAGAAGCGTTTGGTTTAAGGTCGCTAGCTGGACCGTATGTCATCCTCAAACAAGGTATAAGGGTGCAATCTCTTCAGCCGGGATTTCTAGTCGATACTTCTTCAGCCTATGACCGTTGACTTTAAAGCTTCTCCTATCTTCACCCCATATTTCAATTGCACCATGGGGAAAAACATTTTTCACAACATAAGGCCATTAGCATCTGGATTTCAACTTACCTGGAAAGAGGCGGGGGTGGGAGTTGAAGAGTAGAACAAGATCTCCTTCTCTAAGCTCTTTAGGGATGATATGCTTGTCATGCCATCTCTTCGTTCTTTCTTTGTAGATTTTGGCATTTTCTTAAGCATTTAAGTGCAACTTCTCTAGCTCATTAATGTCAGAAAGTCTCTTCTCTCCAGCTTCCTTGATGTCGAAATTCAACCACTTGATTTCCCAATATGCCTTGTACTCCAGCTCAATGGGTAGATGACAAGACTTCCCATATACCAAATTGTAAGGGGTGGTACCAATGGGAGTCTTGAATTCGATCCTATATGCTCAACGAGTATCGTCTAGCTTCAAGGATCAATCCTTCCTTATCCTTGAAATGGTCTTCTCCAAAATTGCCTTGATTTCTCTATTCAAGATCTCCACCTGCCCACTAGTTTGAGGGTGATAAGGGGTTGCTACCTTGTGGGTTACCCCATACTTTGATAAAAGTGACTTGAACTTCCTGTTGATGAAATGTGTCCCTCCATCGCTGATGATGATACACGGAATCCCAAAATGTGGAAAGATAGTTCTATTGAAGAACTTCACAACCACCATGGCGTCATTAGTGGGAGAAACAATTGCTTCCACCTACCTAGAAACATAATCAACGGCTAAGAGGATATAGAGGTTCCCTGCGGATGATAGGAAAGGTCCCATGAAATCAATTCCCCACACATCAAAGATCTCAACTTCTTGAATATTGTTGAGTGGCATCTCGTTCCTTCTAGACAAGTTCCATGTTCTTCGGCATGCATCACAAGAGACAACAAACACTTGCATATCCTTCAATAATGTAGGCCAAAAGAAACCAGAACGTATTACCTTAGCGCACGTTTTGTGAGTGCTAGCATGTCCTCCACAAGGAAGTGAGTGGCAATGTCGTATGACACTAGCAGCTTCATCTTCTGGAATGCATCGTCGAAGAATCCCATCCGGACCTCTCTTGAAGAGTAGAGGTTCATTCCAATAGTAGTGACGAACATCATTGAAGAACTTCTTCCTTTGAGCGTATGTCAATCCGGGAGGTACTTCTTGACAAACAAGATAGTTGACGATGTCAGCATACGAAGGCTCTCTACCATCAAAAACTTGGCGAAGCCAATGCTCCACCAACTATGAGTGATCATCAGAGAAAGAATCATCAATGGATAGATCTTTCTTCCTGGTTGACTTTATCTCGCCTGTTGTCTCGGTCGTGGTCCGAGATGGGTGACCGAGGTGTTCTTCAGATAAGATCACCTCGCTTGCTCTGGAAACTGTATGCGTCGAGGTACTGAAACTAGGACCGAAACCTAATGTGCTTTTCTTCTCCTCAATCAGTTTATCAAATCTAGCTCTTGGATCTACTTCTAATATTTCCAAGCTTTGCACATCTGCATCACACAAAACATCTATACCTTCCTCCATCATACTAAAACTCAAAACTTTCTCAAGAGGATCTTCAATAAGGAAAGAGCTCACCAATTCTAGAGAATCTTCTTCATCATAGATGTTGAAGATATCATCTTCCAAAGGCTCTCCCTTCATTACATCTAATAGTGCAAACTCCACATGATCGCCACCAATGTTGAATTTCAACTTGGCGTTCTTACAATCAACGTTGCAAACCGATGTTTCTATAAATGGTTTTCCGAGAATGATAGGAATAGGATAATCTGCGGGAATGTCCAACACAACAAAGTCCATAGGTATGTAGAAAGTACCTAACTTGACGGGAAAGTCCTCCAAGATACCAACGGCACGGGTAATGGAGCGATCCGCCATGTATAACGTCATCTTCAGGGGCTTGGGATCTCCAAGGCCGATCTTCTAACAAAGTGCTAGACGAATGATGCTCACACTAGCTCCTAGATCGCAAAGTGCATCATAAGTCACATCCCCAACTTGAATGGGAATGCAAAATGAACCGGGATCTCTAAACTTAGGTGGCATCTTTTCCTTAATGATTTGAATGTGCTCCGAAGATCTAGAGTTCATCTGTACTTCTCCAAAGTCTTCCAGCTTTCTCTTCCTTGACAAGATTTCTTTCAAAAACTTCTCACAGGTGGGCATTCCAAAGTGCTTGTCTAGATGTGTCCGTGCCCTAGACTGAGAGAACGGGAGTGGTGGTTTATAAGCAGGTGGTGGAACATAAACTTCAGCTTTTTCATTCGCTTTTTGGGGCTCCATCTCGGTCGGCACCTCGACCGAGGTGTTCCTCGTCTGATCGTGGTCCGACCGTGGTACTGGATCTGCAGTCTTCAATACACTACGTTTTGTGATTGCCATGACATGCCCTGTTGGGTTGTTCTCTATCCTTCCTGGAAGTTTTCCATGATCTCTTGGTGCTTCATTAGCCTTGTTGAAAAATTATTGTTCTAGGGCTTTTTGTGCCTTTGAAAATAAGTTCATAGAAGTCTCCATAGCGTTGAGCTTGATCAATATAGCCTCCAACACAACGTTCGGTTTTTTGGGTGGCTGGGACGAGCTTGATGACGGCTCCTGGCTTCACAATGGAGAAAAAGAAGAAGAAGGGGTGTTAAGAGCATTTTCAACATGAGAATAAGGGTTTCCGGGATTTTGTTGATTTGATATCCAATTGTTGTTGAAATTCTTGTTGTTATTGTTGTTGTAATTTTGTTGTTCTGCGGCCCTTGATAATTTTCTCTTCCTACATATCCAGCATCTTGCTCCTTTTTAGTTTGAGCTACCAAAAGCTCCTTTAATGCCTTGACTTCATTGTTGAGCGTGGTGAGTTGAGCAGCTTTTGAATTTGTATCCGGAAAGCTAACTCGCCTTGCTCCATCTTCAACCCTTTGATGGGAATATTTCTCCATGTGTAAAGCTTGCTTTTCTATGAATTCACAAGCTTCATCTACCGGCATATCCATGAAAGTGCCAGCAGAAAGTAATTGGAGTTGGAATTGAGTGTCTCCATTTAAACCCTTCAAGTATATCTCCAGCAACTCGATCTTTGGAATCTCATGACGAGGGCAATCCAACAAAAGGTCCTTGAACCTTTCCCATGACTTGGACAAACTTTCTTTTTCTTTCATGAAAAAAGCATTGATCTTACCCCTCAATTCAACAGTCTTTGATGGGGGAAAGAACTTAGTAAGAAACTCCGTAGTCATCTCTACCCATGTGTTGATTTTTCCAGATGGAAGAGATTGATACCAAGCAAGCTCCTTGTCTTTAAATATGAAGTAGAAAGGCCTTAAATTGTAATTGTTGTTCTCCACTCTTTAAGATCTCAAAGTCTCCATCAGAATCTCATAGTTTTGTAAATGTTGATGTGGAGATTCTCTTTCCAGACCTCCAAACTGACACATTGTCGAATCATGGTTAGAACTTGAGGTCGAAGTTCATAATCATGCTCAGCTGGATCTCCTAGATTAACACCTGGGCGCCGCACTTGTTGATTAGGGTCCATCCTTTGACCTAGGGTTTGCGGAATTCCAGCAAAAAGATCACCTCGGTCTACCATAACCGGCGTCCGAGGTGGTGGGTGTAACTCGGCCGGTGCGACTAGGATTGGATCTTGCATCGGTCGAGCAACTGGGACCGGTTGAGGTAAGATCTGAGCTCATAGAGCGGCCATATCAGCTTGAATTTCTTCAGTTCTTGCACGAGTCTCGTCTTTCGCTCTTTGCAATTCTTCTTTATTGAGGCGAAGTTGTTTCAATGCCTCCTTCAATTCGGCTTCAAGATCTCGATTATCTTGATCGGCCATCTTAGCTTCTTTCAATCTTCTTTTGTATGTCTTTTCTGGTTCGGGATCGTAAGGAACGATTTCCTTTCCAACACGAGTTTTTTGCATAAACCTAAGTAAAGATCCTGCGAAATCACTCAAGTAAAGAAATTAATAGCAACAAGGGTAGTAGCCCCAAAAGACAACCGAAACCGAACTTTGTCTTGACCAAGTCCCCGGCAACGGCGCCACAAACTTGTTCGCTCTTAAACGTGTGTGTAAGTTTTTAACCTAAAATATAAGCCTGAAACTATATGCGAACCCGCAGTGTACGGATCAATTGTAATAACGGTAAATACTTCGGGGTCGAACACAAAGACTATGGTGAAACAAAGATCGGCAATTCAGGTTGTCAGTCAAAAACAAGCAACAAAGCAAAGATATCAAAGCCGATGTAATAATCAGGTAAGGAAAATGCGGATTTTAGAGATTAAAGCATCCAATTGTGGTTCCGACTCAAGATCTCAAAAGATAACGTGGACAAAGCTGGGGTTTGCAAAGGGAAGGTGTTTCGAAGGTGGGAATAGATCACCGGGTAAGTCTCACTACTCACTATCCCAAACCAAATATCCTCTCACCGGGTAAGTCTCAAGGTACTAAGGAATGGAACTATAATCTCAAACCATTACACCACCAATGGGGATAGAATCAACCTTTACCGGGTAAGTCTCAAGCTAACTCTCAAAGATGGGATGAAGGCACACTCAAACCCTAATAACCTTTATTACCTAACACTCATGATCTTGGGTATACAAACAAAGGAATCACCGGGTAAGTCTCATCCTAGGCTTGCGTTGAACCAGGAAAGGTACAACAAGGATAGGATTTGGCAAACTGAAACCTCAACTCAGATAAGGATCAGGAAAGGTCTCGCCTCGCTCAGTTAGTGTCCCATCTCGGTCGAGATTGTCTACGACTGACCGAGGTGTTCGTCGGTTAAGGTAAAGGCTCGAGCTTTCAGGGTCCACTGGGGTAAAGGTTCATTCTTTCATCGTCTTTACCACAACCTACAGCCAATCACCCTAGAATCGCATAAAGAACTTAGCCAACCATCATTATGATAACAATAATCAAATATATAAGAAAGGAATCAATATTCAAACAAGAAAACCTTAACACAAAGGTTTTAATAATTCAATCAAACAATCAAAATAACAATCAAACTATGTTCCTCAATCACAACCAGAAAGAGAATCAATCAAAAGAAACCAAGAAAATCTTAAAACTTTCTTCAAAGCCTTCAACCTTCCTTCAAAGCCAACTTCCTTCCTTCCATCTTCCAATCTTCCAACTTCCTTCAACTTCCAGCTCTAAGACATCCAACTAGACATGCTTCCATCCAGAAAATCCATCCTAATATATAGGAGAATCACTGGCCAAAAATAAAAGATCCCAGCCAAGAATAAAAGATCTCGTGGACTGTGGGCCGTTCGCCTCGGTCCAGCCCATCACAAGGATCACCTCGGTTGAGGTGATACTGTAGCCATCCTAGGTGTATCTTAGCTGCGTGTAAACCTCTGTAATCTGGTCCAATATAAATCTTCCATTCAACTTCCATGGTTCCTGAGCCTTTCTTGTAGCTTCTCAATACTCCATAATGTAGCTCCAATGACTACTTAGCTTCCTCAGCTCCATATCGTTCCAAAACGTGCTATTTTCCCTACAATCACAACGAAACTAGGTGTAGATCTCGATTCTTGCAAAGGTAAACAAAACAACATAATGATCAAAGAATATACATCCATACATGCAGATTTATGAAGATAAAACGTCCAAACCAATCCCAAAATATAGACTATAATACATGCTATCAAAATACCCCATACTTGTCCCTTGCTTGTCCCCAAGCAAGATCCAAATCTTAGATACAAGATAGAATGGATTATAAGTCGTCAAAAAGATCAATGAAAAACATTTCAAAACCTTGTGGCGGTGTGCTTCATGCATAGGTATCCCTAAGAGAATGCTTCATGGCAAATAAAATCAAGACATGAACAAAAGATTTATAAATACAAGAAAGTTGTTCATCTTTGCATAAAATTATAGAATGCATAATAAATCATATTTATCGAAATCAATCATGTATCATCCAGTTTAAGCCACCAAGTCAATCAACATACTCGAGGTCTCAAGGGCTTCCAAAAGAGGTCAAGAAACGTGTCAGGGTGGGATGTATAAAGGGTAATGTGGTGCTAGAATCCGGGAATATGATCTTTTCTTCACTTTCTTTGTATCAAAACATCTTCCACCAATAAGGTCTGCTTATTTTCACTTTGCTTTACTTTTTGGGAACATGGACAGAGGTGCACAGTAACCGAAGCCTAGGAGATCAACAATCATCAATTTCTCGAGATGCCTCAAACCCTTGATGCACATTCCATGACCCGTTAGGACTATCGATCAATCCGACTTTGGCAAGACACAAATAACCGGCTATGTGAATGGTGCCGAGTTACTCATCATCAAGATCAACGTCCCCAAACCTAATTTGTTTATTTCTAACATTTAAGCCAAGATCTCAACTTCACTTCCATACGCTTTTCATCAACTGCATCCAAATTCCCGGATAGGTAAGGGGAGGCAAATATGTATATGAGGGACTAAAGCATGTGAGAGAACCAATCTGTAATGTGGTGTCAACCTTCAAATCCAACATAATTTTGATAAAAACAAAGTATTAAACATGCTAGAATTTCAAACAAAGCATTTAGCAACTTAAACATATCATAAAACCTTTCGACCATATAAAGATTTCAAAACCAATCTGTAGACAAATATCTTCATCGAGGTCATATCCAGAATAGAAGCACAAAACATTTCGAAAATCTTTCAGTTAAAAACCCATCTCGGTCGAGGTGTTTTGACGGTGTCCGAAGTGTTCAAGCGAGATGTGCCTCGGTTTTCACGACCTCGTTTGGTCAAGAACTTCTCGGTCGAGCAAAAAAATAATTTCAAACTGGTTTTTATCGTTTTTCCCAAACAAAAACCTGTATGTATGCATGTAATGACAAATAAGCACATAGAGCCAAATAAACGATAATATCCATGAGAGTCATACAAAAGTATCAAGCAAGTCAAATAATACACCAATACCCCATACTTTGGACACATTGTCTCAATTGGTCAAATATAAGTCATATGAACAAGGTACTTACCGGACAAGATGAACTGCATAATAAATATAGAAAAAAAAATCTATGAAGCTCTCAATCCTTGTCAGATGGCGGTGGTGGTAGTGGAATGTAGGGGAACAGGAACGGATCGAACGGATAGCCCATAACCTGCTAAAACTGCACCTTCATCATCCGTCTCGTGAAGTGATGGCTCTCCTCCATCCGATGCGTCCATCTCTCAATGGATCTACGCTGAGTATCGAAGTGCTGGGTGATATCAACATTCATGGCGGCGTAAGAATCTATCATCTGTTTGTAAGATCATCGATCCGCTGATGTACCTCGGGTTCTCTATGGCGGAGGGCTCGCTGCTGAGGTGGTGATGGCATGTCAGCTGGAGGTGCAGGTGCCTCTCTCTCATCCTCCATGGCCTCATCGTCAAGGTCAACGGTGGGAATACTTGGCCCGCCGGTATCAGTACCGCTATCCATGGCAACGTCTCCTCCGTAGCCATCATCATCCTCATCTCTATCAACTGCCTCTCAAGCAGCATCATCATGCATGTACGGGTACCACGCAGCTGCCCAGTACTGACGATCATATACAGAGAACTAGGATGACCAAAGAATATCGTGAGGAAACTTCGTTTCCCATCGCATGGCAACATAAGGTGTGCCAAGAACACGGGGAACGAGAATGCACCTCGTAATCATCTCCTGCAGCCCCAGGGGCTTCAGAGCCAAAACTAATTTACAACCAGACAAGTCTAAACCCATAGAAGTGGTGATGTGGGTCACCAGCCCAGTCTGAAACTCCTCTTGTGACCATACAAAAAAGACTCAAAAGATCACCTTGTCTGACCTTCTAGGGCATCTCAGTACACGCCAGAAGCATCTTACTGAAGATCTTGCGAGCTAGACGGAAAGCAAGGTGAAAGATGATCCGCTCCCGGGAATCTCCAGGCTACCGTCTGTCACGATGATCAATAACATGAACAATCTCTCTCCAAAAACTCTGGGGTTGTACTCTACAAGGAAAATATGTCACTGTGGGGGTCGGTAATCCAAAGATCTCCCCAAACTGATCAAGAGGAACTACGTAGTTCCTGTTCAGCAACCTATACTTGATCCCTCTACGCTCCGGCACGTAGGTAACTGAACTCAGAAACTCCAAAGTCGGCTCTAGATAAGTCGGTGCTCTAATGGCCATGAAGTCCTTTAGGCCAACCATTGAAATCATATTCTTCAAGTCTTCCACCACGTGAAGGCACTCGAAGTCATCAACATGAACGAAGCGTGGGGCAATGATGGGACACCCACAAATCCCATCAAAATCCCTCTGGTGTCTCTTGTGGATCACCGGGATGGTAAATTGTGATGCAGGAGAAGGGGAGGAGTGGTGTGAACTACTAGGCCTATCCCTCAAGGCCAACTGACGATCAGATCTCCTGGAGCTACTCATGGCTGAAGGTCACCTCGGTTGGGTCAAGAACACCTCGGCCGAGACGCAGTCGAGTCAACCGAGGAGAAGTGCTGCGCGAGGTGATATCCAAAATCTGCAAGATTTTTCCCCAAAAAACACTACTAATTGCCTCCTATGGGGTACTTATATATTTTCCAACAGAAACATATGGCAACCAAAGCCAAATCAAAGCAGAATCGACGAAATAGAAACGAGTTAGGGTTTTTAACAAAATACCCTTGAATCTACCGATTTGAAGCGTTCTTTGTGCTGTTTGTTGCTTGGAAACTGAATCTCTAACTTATTCTAATAATTTGGAACCAAAAATCATTGAAAACGATCTAGAATGGAGAATCTGAGTAGGGAGAGCGCCGCGGTCGAGGTGAGCGAAGAGAAGGAAGCGTGAGAGGAGAGAGAAAACGTCGAACCCCTTTAATACCCCTCGCTGAATTTTATCACACCTCGGTCTAGATGTTCCTGAGCGGACAGAGGTGTCAGAGTGAATGTCAGACCTAGGCACCTCGGTTGACGGAGAACACTTCGGTCGAGGTACTGTGACAGCAACGGAGATGTGTCTCAGTCGAACTCGTCTTCTCAATTTCTCGAACATTTGTCCTTCAATGTAGATCCTGAGTTGTAATTTATTCTTAGAGAGTACTTGTTTCCTGTCAAGGAGGACGCAAAAACACGAAGCAAACTATCTAAACTAAACTAGAAAAAGGGAAAAGAAATCAATACCTTGGGTTGCCTCCCAAGAAGGGCTTGGTTTAAGGTCGCTAGATGGACCGTATGTCATCCTCAAATAAGGAATAAGAGTGCAATCTCTTCAGCCGGGACTTCCGGTCGATACTTCTTCAGCCTATGACCATTGACTTTAAAGCTTCTGCTAGCTTCACCCCATATTTCAACTGCACCATGGGGAAAAACAATTTTCACAACATAAGGTCCTGTGCATCTGGATTTCAACTTGCCTAGAAAGTGGCAGAGGTGGGAGTTGAAGAGTAGAACAAGATCTCCTTCTCTAAGCTCTTTAAGGACGATATGCTTGTCATGCCATCTCTTTGTTCTTTCTTTGTAGATTTTGGAATTTTTATAAGCATTTATAGCTCATTAATGTTTGTAAGTCTCTTCTCTCCAGCTTCCTTGATGTCGAAATTCAACCACTTGATTGCCCAATATGTCTTGTACTCCAGCTCAACGGGTAGATGACAAGACTTCCCATATACCAAATTGTAAGGGGTGGTACCAATGGGAGTCTTAAATGCGATCTTATATGCCCAAAGAGCATCGTCTAGCTTCATGGACCAATCCTTCCTTGTCCTTGAAATGGTCTTCTCCAAAATTGCCTAGATTTCTCTATTCGAGATCTCCACCTTCCCACTAGTTTGAGGGTGATATGGGGTTGCTACCTTGTGGATTACCCCATACTTTGAGAAAAGTGCCTTGAACTTCCGGTTGATGAAATGTGTCCCTCCATCGCTGATGATAATACGCCGCATCCCAAAACATGGAAAAATAGTTCTATTGAAGAACTTCACAACCACCATGGCGTCATTAGTGGGAGAAGCAATTGCTTCCACCCACCTAGAAACATAATCAACGGCTAAGAGGATATAGAGGTTCCCTGGGGATGATGGGAAAGGTCCCATGAAATCAACTCCCCACACATCAAAGATCTCAACTTCTTGAATATTGTTGAGTGGCATCTCGTTCCTTCTAGACAAGTTCCATGTTCTTTGGCATGCATCACAAGAGACAACAAACGCTTGCACATCCTTCAATAATGTAGGCCAAAAGAAACCAGAACGTATTACATTAGCGCACGTTTTGTAAGCGCTAGCATGTCCTTCACAAGGAAGTGAGTGGCAATGCCGTATGACACTAGCAGCTTCATCTTCTGGAATGCATCGTCGAAGAATCCCATCCGGACCTCTCTTGAAGAGTAGAGGTTCATTCCAATAGTAGTGACGAACATCTTTGAAGAACTTCTTCCTTTGAGCGTATGTCAATCCGGGAGGTACTTCTTGACAAATAAGATAGTTGACGATGTCAGCATAACAAGGCTCTCTACCATCAAAAACTTGGCGAAGCCAATGCTCCACCAACTGTGAGTGATCATCAGAGAATGAATCATCAATGGACAGATCTTCCTTCTCATTGACTTTATCTCACCTAATGTCTCGGTTGTGGTCCGAGATGGGTGACCGAGGTGTTCTTCAGATAAGATCACCTCGCTTGCTCCGGAAACTGTCTCGGCCGAGGTACAGAAAGTGGGACCGAAACCTAATGTTATTTTCTTCTCCTGAATCAGTTTATCAAATCTAGCTCTTGGATCTGCTTTCAATATTTCCAAGCTTCTCACATCTACATCACCCAAAACATCTATACCTTCCTCCATCATACTAAAACTCAAAACTTTCTCAAGAGGATCTTCAATAAGGATAGAGCTCACCAATTCTCGAGAATCTTCTTCATCATAGATGTTGAAGATATCATCTTCCAAAGGCTCTCCCTTCATTGCATCTAATAGTGAAAACTCCACATGATCGCCACCAATGTTGAATTTCAACTTGGCATTCTTACAATCAACGTTGCAGTCCGATGTTGCTAGAAATGGTCTTCCGAGAGTGATAGGAATGGGATAATCTACGGGAATGTCCAACACAACAAAGTCTATAGGTATGTAGAAAGTACCTTACTTGACGGGAACGTCTTCCAAGATACCAATGGGACGGGTAATGGAGCGATCCGCCATGTATAACATCATCTTCACGGGCTTGGGATCTCCAAAGCCGATCTTCTCACAAAGTGCTAGAGGAACGATGCTCACACTAGCTCCTAGATTGCAAAGTGCATCATAAGTCACATCCCCAACTTGAATGGGAATGCAAAATGAACCGGGATCTCTCAACTTAGGTGGCATCTTTTCCTTAATGATTTGAATGAGCTCCGAAGATCTGGAGGTCATCCGTACTTCTCCAAAGTCTTCCAGCTTTCTCTTCCTTGACAAGATTTCTTTCAAAAACTTCCCACAGGCGGGCATTCCAAAGTGCCTGTCTATATGTGCCCGCCCTAGACTGAGAGAACGGGAGTGGTGGTTTATAAGAAGGTGGTGGAACATAAACATCAGCTTTTTCTTTCGCTTGTTGGGGCTCCATCTCGGTTGGAACCTCTAATGAGGTGTTCCTCGTCTAATCGTGGTCCGACCGAGGTATTGGATCTGCAGTCTTCAATCCACTGTGTGCTGTGATTGCCATGACTTGCCCTTTTGGGTTGTTCTCTATCCTTCCTAGAAGTTTTCCAGGATCTCTTGGTGCTTCATTACCCTTGTTGAAAAATTGTTATTCTAAGGCTTTTTGTGCCTTTGAAAACGAGTTCATAGAAGTCTCTAGCGTTGAGCTTAATCAATATAGCCTCCAGCACAGCATCCGGTTTCTTGGGTATGTGGGACAAGCTTGATAACGGCTCCTGGCTTCTAAATGGAGTAGAAAAAGAAGATGAAGAAGGGGTTTTAAGAGCATTTTCATCATGAGAATAAGGGTTACTGGGATTTTTTTGATTTGATCTCCAATTGTTGTTGAAATTCTTTTTGTTGTTGTTGTAATTTTGTTGTTTCGCGGCCCTTGATAATTTCCTCTTCCTACATATCCAGCATCTTGCTCCTTTTTAGTTTGAGCTACCAAAAAATCCTTTAATGCCTTGACTTCATTGTTGAGCGTGGTGAGTTGAGCAACATTTGAATTTGTATCCGGAAAGCTAACTCGCCTTGCTCCATCTTCAACCCTTTGATGGGAATATTTCTCCATGTGTAAAGCTTACTTTTCTATGAATTCCCAATCTTCATCTACCGGCATATCCATGAAAGTGCCAGCAGAAAGTAATTAGAGTTTGAATTGAGTGTCCCCATCCAAACCCTTGAAGTATGTCTCCAGCAACTCGATCTTTGGAATTCCAAGACGAGGGCAATCCAACAAAAGGTCCTTGAACCTTTCCCATGACTTGGAAAAACTTTATTTTTCTTTCATGATAAAAGCATTGATCTTACCCCTCAATTCAATGGTCGTTGACGGGGGAAAGAACTTAGTAAGAAACTCCGTAGTCATCTCTTCCTATGTGTTGATTTTTCCAGTTGGAAGAGATTGATACCAAACAAGCACCTTGTCTTTCAATGAGAAGTAGAAAGGCCTTAACATATAATTATTGTTCTCCACTCTTGAAGGTCTCAAAGTGTCCATCAGAATCACATAGTTTTGTAAATGTTGATGTGGAGATTCTCTTTCCAAACCTCCAAACTGACATTGTCGAATCATGGTTAGAACTTGAGTTCAAAGTTCATAATCATGCTCAGCTGGATCTCCTAGATTAACCCCTGAATGCCGCACTTGCTCATTTGGGTCCATCCTTTGACCTAGGGTTTGCAGAATTCCAGAAAAAAGATCACCTCGGTCTACCATGGCCGGCATCCGAGGTGGTGGGTGTATCTCGGCCGGTGCGACTAGGGCTGGATCCTTCCTCGGTCGAGCAACTAGGACCGGTTGAGGAAAGATCTGAGCTCATAGAGCGACCATATCAGTTTGAATTTTTCAGTTCTTGCACGAGTCTCGTCTTTCGCTCTCTATAATTCTTCTTTACTGAGGCGAAGTTGTTTCAATGCCTCCTTCAATTCGGCTTCAAGATCTCGATTATCTTGATCGGCCATCTTACCTTCTTTCAATCTTCTTTTGTATGTCTTTTCTGGTTCGGGATTGTAAGGAACGATTTCCTTTCCAGCACGAGTTTTTCGCATAAACCTAAGGAAAGATCCTGCAAAATCACTCAAGTAAAGCAACTAATAGCAACAAGGGCAGTAGCCCCAAAAGACAACCGAAACAAAACTTGGTCTTACCAAGTCCCCGGCAACGGCGCCAAAAACTTGTTCGCTCTCAAATGTGTGTGTATGGTGAACGATATAGCTTTAAGTTTATAACCTAAAATATAAGCCTGAAACAATATGCGAACCCGCAGTGTACGGATCAATTGTAATAACGGCAAATAATCCAGGGTCGAACACAAAGACTATGGTGAAACAAAGATCGGTAATTCAGGTTGTCAATCAAAAACAAGCAACAAAGCAAAGATATCAAAGATGATGTAATAATCAGGTAAAGAAAATGCGGATTCTAGAGATTAAAGCATCGAGTTGTGGTTCCGACTCAAGATTGTTACGTCTAGGAATTGATGCACGCAAAAGTCTTAAATTTATAACTCGATATATTTTTCCTAACTCCTAGCGAAACCCATAGTGTATGGGTCGTTTTGTAGTAAGGATAGTATTCCGAGGTCGAACACAAAGACTAAGGTGAAATTGAATCAATAGTGACTAAGGATAGTGTCGATCTAGGCTAAGAAAAGAGAAAGAAATAAAGAAATCAAAATCTCAATGTTTTTGGATTGGTTTTGTGGTGATCAATCAAAGATCACAAATCATGCAAGATTTAACAAATAACTAAGCTAGCGAGGCAAATAAACAAACACAAACACGAGATAGATAATCAAGAGAGAAAAGCGGATTCTAGGGGTTAGAAATTCCGGTTATGGCATAGGACTCAAGCTTCTAATCATTCCTTGGATCAACTATAGTATGTTGGGAAAGGGTGTTTCTCAAATGGAACCAATCACCGGGTAGGTCTCATGATCCACTAATCCCGCAACTAAGGTCCTATTACCGGGTAAGTCTCCAGGAGCCTAGGGTTGGGAAATCTACACAAACCGGATTGCTATCTAGGGATCTAACCTCTCCTTACCGAGTAAGTCTCGGGAAGGCAAGTACTAAACATCAATCCTAGCACACTCAATCCAATAGCGGCTTGTGAGGTTCACTACTACCTAGAGTTCATCATCTATGGTACTTAAGATCGGAAATCACCGGGTAGGTCTCTTCCCTCACTTAGATTGCTAGCATTAGGTCACCCTAGGCTAGATCAAACTTAATAAACATTAGGATTTCAACAATATAGCATCCTAACATGCAAAATTTTCAATTAAAGATCAACATAAGCAAATCACGGTCAGTTGCTAAGAACCACGGCTGTGGTCTGGCTAGAACAGACCGTGATTTCTAACAGCACTCAAGTACGAGCAAGTAAATCATCCAAAGATTTATTTAAGTCTATCCTATCATAGTCCAAGCCATAACCATCATTTCCTTACCCTAGAATCGCATCTATTTAGCCAACAACATGTATCATAACATTCAAACTCATCAAGCATACAATCAAGGCTTCCATGACAAGTAAATGAAGTGAAATAGAGATGAACAAGTAGAACCAAGAAATCCAAACTGAAAATGAGTTTAAGTAAGACTTACAGCCCTTCAAAAGAAGGTTCAAATCGTTCCTTACAAACCCTTGCAAATATTCCAACAAGTTGTTCCAAAATCTCTCTAAAAACTATAAAACTTTTAAGATGAGTGTTCTTCTTTTTCTTCCCCAAAATGAGAGTGTTTCTTCTCCTCCAAGAGTAGCTCCAAACCAATTGGTGAGTGTTGTGAGAGTGTGGGAGAGAATGGAGTGATGGGGTCTGCCCTCAACAGCCTACAGGACCACCTTTTATACACCATCAAGGGCAAGGGTCGGTTATGGAGATCGTGGGACGGCTGTCGCAGCTGTGCAGGGAGAACCACGGCCTATTTCCACGCCCGTGGAAGTCCCAGTGGCCGTGGTTTTGGTGATTCAGACTTCAATGGATCATCAAGCCACGATTTGGTGCAAGGCATGCACCAACAAGGTCCCATGTGTTCTCCTTTGCTCCTAGCTTGCTTCCCAATGAGTCCGAAGGTGTGTCGTCTCGAGGAACGATCCTCGAATGTATTGATTAAGCTCCTAAAGCTCCCAAAATACCTACAAAACATGCAAAAGTCCGTGTAGACGTCTATCTCGACAAAATACAAGAATTAAGTGCAAACGTCATGAACTAGTGCTAAACTATGCATGAATGAGAGAAAAAACTATCTGAATGAGTGCCTAAACCTACGTCATAAATCGTGTTATCAAAAATACCCCATACTTAAGGTTTTCTCGTCCCCGAGCAAGTCCCAACTATAGACTAAGAGATGACATGATTTATGCATGCAGAAAAGAACAAAATCTTTTTGGAATTGTGCTTCTAATATTGGATCACCTTTATATTCATGTTTCATGGCAAATGGACAAGCAATCATGCATAAAATGAATAAAGGCACGGAAAGACAATTATACTTAACTAGAAAGCATGCATGAAAGGTAAAAATGAAGAAGCCAAGATGATCATGAGTATATCCAATCTAGATCACTAAGTCTTAGAAAAATGCAAATAGGTCACAAGGACATAGGAAAGAAGAGGCTAAGAAACGTTGTGATTGGGTGGGGATTTTTTCTAGGTCATGTGATTCTAATCCGGGAATGGAACTAACTCGACAATTTCGTGTTTGATCAATTTCCAGCAAGTGTATATTTTCTCCTTCTTTTCTTTCTTTTCATTTCTTTTTCTTTCACTTATTTTTCAGACAATGGCATTGGTGTACAAAAGCCGAAACCTTGGTGATTAGCGGGCCTCGGGCTTTTTTATTTTTCGAGGTGCTCCACACCGGGTACACATACCAAAGCTCGTTAGGACTATCGGTTTATTTGACTTTGGCAAGGCACAATCACCCGATTATGTGAATGGTGCCGAGTTACTCGTCATTTAAACCAACGTCCCCAAACCTATATTTTTGTCTACACTTTCACAACAATTTCAGCACTTCATTCACAACATTCATTCATCAACAACTTCACCCCACACTTGCTTTTCACACACATCAACACACTAGCATGCTCCTATTCCCGGATGGGTCAAAAGAGGTCAAATTTTCCATTAATTGAGGTGCTCAAGCAACATGATAAAGATGAGAAGTAGAGGAAAATGAATTGCCTTAGTCATTCCTAAATGATGTGCAAGAACTAGCATGCAATTTCCACTTTCAATCCTCAATCGAATCAAGGCAAGCATCATAATCACAAATCATTCATGGGATTCAAGATAAGTACTTCAAGTCCACATATGCATTCATCTATTCAACACACAAGGCCATCCATAGCCAATTCACAAGACAATTTCACCATAAGGGTCATTCCCAAGCTTAGAAGCACTAAAAAAAATTTTAAAATTTTCTGATTTTTTTTGATTTTTCGAAATACGTATGTACAATCCAAGACGTAATGAAACATGTGACTAAAAGAAACTATCCTAGATGCTAATCATGCAAGTGATCATGAAAACCCCACCCCATACTTAGAAACACATTGTCCCCAATGTGCAATTCATGTAAAGAGGAGTGAAAGAGGGTCCTCACAATGTAAAAAAAATTTTTGGTATTTGGGATCTCTCAAGTGGAGTGATGGCGGATGAGCCTATCAACGATGGTAGAGAGCTCATGATGTTCGTTATGGCGTCGGGATCCGCGCTAGGCACCGCTAGCCGTCCAAGTCCCACGTCCGCTCGACCCATAATTGATGAGGGACTCATTATCATCATCGACATGTCATGCAAGGTTTCCATGCTACTTGGATTCTCGCTCACAAACTCCAAACACACAAAAACACACAAAAGCAGAAAAAATGAAAACCAAAACAAAACGAAAAGGGAAAGATATCTACCAATGGGTTGCCTCCCATCAAGCGCTTCTTTAAGGTCATTAGCTTGACCAAATTCGGGGGCGTCTCACTCGAAGTGAAGTGGGGCAATCATATCCACCGGAGCTCCCGGGATATACTTCTTCAAACGGTGCCCATTCACCTTAAAATCTCCACAATGCTCCCCTCCTATCTCAACCGCTCCATGGGGAAAGATCTTCTTTACCACATAAGGACCCGTCCATCTTGACTTAAGCTTTCCGGGGAAGATCCGCAGCCTTGAGTTAAAGAGAAGGACAAGGTCGTCTTCACTCAACTCCTTTGGGATAAGCCGCTTGTCATGCCAACGTTTGGTCCTTTCCTTGTAGATCCGGGCGTTTTCATAGGCATCCAACCGGATCTCCTCAAGAGCATTCATGTCTAGCAATCTTTTCTCTCCGGCCACCTTGAGGTAAAAATTCATCCACCTTATGGCCCAATATGCTCTATGCTCCATTTCCACCGGAAGGTGGCAAGACTTGCCATAGACTAGCTTGTAGGGAGTGGTGCCAATCGGTGTCTTGAAAGCGGTTCTATATGCCCACAAGGCATCATCGAGCTTCATAGCCCAGTCCTTTCTCGTTCTAGAAACTGTCTTCTCAAGGATCCCTTTTATCTCCCGGTTGGAGATCTCCACTTGGCCACTAGTTTGGGGATGGTAAGGTGTTCCCACCTTATGAGTCTCCCCATACTTAGCCAAAAGTGTTCCGAAGTTCCTATTTGTGAAGTGCTTTCCTCCATCACTTATGATCACCCTTGGTGTCCCAAACCTAGGGAAAATCACTCGGTTGAAGAACCACACCACCACCTTGGCGTCATTTGTGGGAGAGGCGATTGCCTCCACCCATCTCGAAACATAGTCCACCGCCAATAGGATGTAGAGGTTGCCACATGAGGAAGGGAATGGTCCCATGAAGTCCACACCCCACACATCAAATATCTCCACCTCTTGTATGTTGTTCAAGGGCATCTCATTCCTCCTTGAGATGTTGCCCGTCCTTTGGCAAGCATCACAAGCTACCACAAAATTCTGCACATCCTTGAACAAACTCGGCCAATAAAACCCGGATTGCAACACCTTTGCACATGTCTTGTGTGAGCTAGCATGGCCTCCACATGGCAAGGAATGACAATGGCGGATCACACTCTCCACCTCATCCTCCGGTATGCATCTCCTAAAGACTCCATCCGGCCATCTCTTGAACAAAAGCGGTTCACTCCAAAAGTAATGCCTCGCATCCTTGAAGAACTTCTTCCTTTGGGCATAGGATAAACCGGGTGGCACCTCCTCACATACAAGGTAGTTTACTATGTCGGCATACCATGGCTCATTACCCCTTGACACTTGAAACAAGCACTCCTCCACCATTTGCAATTGCTCATCCCGGAATGAGTCATCAATCGGGATGTCATCTCTCTCAAGCTCCAATAGTAGGAGTCTACTAAGGTGATCCGCCACAGAATTTTCAGACCCTTTCTTATCCCGGATTTCCAAGTCAAACTCTTGAAGACGAAGGATCCACCGAATCAACCGAGGCTTGGCATCCTTCTTTGTAAGGAGATAACGGATCGCAGCATGATCCGTATACACAATGACCTTCGCTCCAACAAGATACGAGCGGAACTTCTCAAATGCGTACACAACTGCTAGCAACTCCTTCTCGGTAGTAGCATAATTGAGTTGGGCATCATCTAGCATCTTGCTAGCATAATAGATGGCATGTGTAGGCCCATCTTTCCTTTGTCCCAAAACAGCCCCAACGGCTACATCACTCGCGTCACACATGATCTTAAACGGTAAACTCCAATCCGGAGGTTGCATGATAGGTGCGGAGATCAAAGCATTCTTCAACCTACAAAAAGCCTCAAGGAAATCCTTGGAGAAAACAAACTCAACATCTTTCATTAGTAGGTTAGTAAGAGGCTTAGAAATCTTTAATAAATCTCCGGTAAAAACCGGCATGCCCTAAAAAACTCCTTACCCCCTTCACTGAGGTAGGTGGTGGCAACTTCTCTATGGTTTCTATCTTAGCCCTATCAACCTCAATGCCTCGGTTGGACACTAAGTGTCCCAACACAATACCTTCACTTACCATGAAGTGGCATTTCTCCCAATTCAAGACTAGATTAGTCTCCTCACATCTTTTTAACACCAAGGACAAATTAGCTAAGCAATCATCAAATGAAGATCCATAAACAGAGAAATCATCCATAAACACTTCCATGGTGTTTTCAATATACTCAGAAAAGATGGCCATCATACACCTTTAAAAGGTGGCGGGTGCATTACACAAAACAAACGGCATTCTTCTATATGCAAATGTACCCCAAGGACATGTGAATGTAGTTTTCTCTTGGTCATCGGGGTGGATAGGGATTTGGAAGAATCCACTATAACCATCTAGGTAGCAAAAGTGAGAATGTTGAGCTAATCTCTCTAGCATTTGGTCATTGAAAGGAAAAGGGAAGTGATCTTTCCTAGAGGCAACATTTAGTTTCCTATAGTCTATACACATCCTCCATCCCGTAACCGTTCTAGTCGGAATTAGTTCATTATTCTCATTGGTCATTACGGTCATCCCACCCTTCTTAGGAACCACATGCACGGGACTAACCTATTTACTATCCGAAATCGGGAAGATGATTCCCGCATCTAGCAATTTAAGGACCTCTTTCTTTACTACTTCTTTTATGATGGGGTTTAGTCTTCTTTGAGGTTCAATTGAAGGTTTATGATTATCTTCTGTTAAGATCTTATGCATTCACAAAGAAGGTTTAATGCCAACTAAATCATAAATGGTATAGCCAATAGCCTTCCTATGCAATCTCAATTTATGCAATAATCTACTCAACTCATCATCATTCAAGCATGCATTAACAATCACCGGATATGTAGAATCTTCACCAAGAAAAGCATACTTAAGATGAGAGGGGAGGGGTTTTAGTTCAAGTTTAGGAGGACCTTTATCGGTTGGAGATGCTCCATACAATGTTGGTTGAGATGAATCCAAAGCCATGGAAGACTCCCCAAAGCTCCCTGAAGCTTGATCAACAACCAATGCAGTTTGTGGAGAAACCACGGGCAAAATCACGGGCTTTGGCACAACCACGGCCGTGGAACTTGCAAAGATAGCCTTTTTGAGCACTCCAGAGAGTTCCACGGGACATTCCACAGGTGTGGTTCTTCCCCCCTGGCCGTGGTTCACATAGCAATTCAGCACACCTTCGTGTACTTCAATTCAGCTCTTGTCTCCTTTTCTAATGCATCCAAAGCCTTGGTTTCTTCATTGCAAGCCTCCTCAACTCCTTCCTCCATCAAACTCAAGCTAAGAACCTTCTCCAAGGGGTCCTTGATCAAGATCGAGCTCACAACTTCTCTAGACTCCTCTTGCTCGACAATGTTGAACACATCTTCACCAAGGGTTGGCCCCTTCTTCATTGTGGATAGTTTGAACTTAATATTCTCTTCTCCAATGTTAAAGGAGAGAATTCTATTTTTACAATCTACCAAGCATCCGGAAGTGGCTAAGAACGGCCTTCCCAAAATGATAGGAACCGGGTAGTCCGCCGGGATGTCCAAAACAACGAAGTCTATGGGCACATAGAACTTCCCGAGCTGCACCGATATGTCTTCTAAGATTCCTACGGGGTGTGTGATTGAACGGTCTGCCATGTAAAGGGTCATCTTGACTGGATTTGGCTCTCCTAGCCCAACCTTGTTGCAAAGTGCAAGCAGGATAATGCTTACACTTGCCCCAAGATCACATAGGGCTTCATACTTCACTTCTCCCACTCCAATTGGCACACAAAAAGATCCCGGATCTCTTAGCTTAGGAGGCATCTCCTCCTTCATAGTTTGAATCAACTCCGAGGATCTCTTTGTCATTCTCACTTCCCCATACTCCTCTAACTTCCTTTTGTTGGAGAGTATTTCCTTCAAGAATTTTCCATAGGCCGGCATACCTAGAATAGCATCCATGAACGGAATGCTAATATGCAATTTAGACATAAGTTCAAGGAATTTACCGAAGTGTTTGTCCAAGCGAGCTCTTGCTCGTGATTGTGGGAACGGTAGTTGTGGCTTGTATGGAGGTGGCGCCACATATGTTGGCTCATCTTCCTTGCTCTTGCCTCCATCTTCTTGCAATGTCTCTTCCTCTATCACCACTTGCTTCCCTTTATCACTTCCCTTAGACACGGGATCCTTCATGCTCAGCCCACTCCTTGTTGTGATTGCCAACACTTGGCCTCTTGGGTTTTCTTCGGTTCTTCTGGGAAGCTTTCCCGGATCTCTATGAGCTTCACCCGCCTTTTGGAATACTTGTGCTTCCAACATCTTTTGAGATTTAGAAATGGAAGTCACCGTGCTCTCAAGACCACTCAACCTTCCAAGCAATTGCTCAAACATCATCTCGGTTCTATCCTTTGGAGGTTGAGTAAATCCGGGTGGAGGTTCTTGTGAAGCCTTTGGTGGTGGAGCTGCGCTTGTGGAAGCGGGAGGGTTCAAGGCTCCATCCGGGTTAGAATAGGAAAACCCGGGATGGTTGTGGTTAGGCCGGTAATTGTTGAATTGTCGGTTGTTGTTGAAGTTCCTTGGGCCTTGATAGTTGTTGTAGTTTCCCCTTCCCATATAGTTCATATCTTCCTCCTTGGAAGACAAGTTTGCTTGCACTTGCACTTGAGGGCTTGCTTGACTCTTCAAAGTTGTAGCACACAACTCCCTCAAAGACTTAAGCTCATTGTTGATTGTATCAAGCTTGAAATTGCTCATGGTGACACTCTTCCTATGGGAGTACTTTTCAATCACCAAAGCTTGTTTCTCTACAAACTCCCGAGCTTCATCCACATTCTTTTCCATGAAAGACCCACAGGAAAGAGATTGAAGCTTGAATTGGCTATCTTCATCAAGTCCCTTAAAGCAGATCTCCAAAAGCTCCATTTTCAGTATACCATGGTGTGGACAATCT
Organism: Fagopyrum homotropicum; assembly: GCA_033239125.1. NCBI lineage: Eukaryota > Viridiplantae > Streptophyta > Magnoliopsida > Caryophyllales > Polygonaceae > Fagopyrum > Fagopyrum homotropicum. The sequence continues at coordinate 62,903,632 of BSWB01000003.1, read as the reverse complement.
AAGAGAAGGTCTTTGAACCTTTCCCAAGATTTGAACAGGCTTTCTCTATCCTTCATCACGAAGGCATTTATCTTCCCTCTTAGCTCGGTAGTCTTGGAAGGTGGGAAGAACATAGTCAAGAACTCGGTAGTCATTTCTTCCCAAGTACTCACACGCCCTAGTGGAATCGATTGGTACCAAGCCAAGGCTTTATCCGTAAGTGAGAAGGAAAAAGCCCTAAGCTTATGGTTATTGTTCTCCAACCTAGGCGGCCTTAGAGTCTCCATCAATATCTCGTAGTTCATATAATGTTGATGAGGAGACTCTCCTTCCATCCCTCCAAATTGATTATGCCGGATCATTTGTAGAACTTGAGGGCGGAGCTCATAATCATGGGTTGCGGGATCTCCTAAGTTCACACCCGGACGGTGCACTCTTTGAGCCGGATCCATGCGTTGCCCTAACTTTTGTGGCTCCTCAATCATTATCGGCTCAAACCGAATATTAACCGTCGGCTGCGGTTGTGGTGGAGGTGGAGGAGGTTGTTGACGATTAAGCTCTCTTTGCACAAGAGCTTGCCTAATCTCTTCAATCTCCCTCCTAGTTGCCTCTTGCCTCTCATTGGAAAGTCTCCTTTCATTCTCCAAGAGCTCATCTCTTAACCTAATTTTCTTTAAAGCCTCATCCAACTCAGCTTGAAGATCTCTTGTGGCCATCTCCTTCTCCTTTCTAATGCTCTTAGATCTCTAGCCTTAAGGGTTTTCTCCGGTTCGGGAGCAAATGGAGCTAAATCCTTGCCACGAGATCTTCGCATACACCTAAAGGATGAGAGATGTCCTGAAAATGCAAAGACACAAACCAAACAAGATCAAAAGCAATAAGAAATACCTACACTATAAACAATCACAAAAAGACTCAATCTAGACCTAGTCCCCGGCAACGGTGCCAAAAACTTGTTATGTCTAGGAATTGATGCACGCAAAAGTCTTAAATTTATAACTCTGTATATTTTTCCTAACTCCTAGCGAAACCCACAGTGTATGGGTCGTTTTGTAGTAAGGATAGTATTCCGAAGTCGAACACAAAGACTAAGGTGAAATTGAATCAATAGTGACTAAGGATAGTGTCGATCTAGGCTAAGAAAAGAGAAAGAAATAAAGAAATGAAAATCTCAATGTTTTTGGATTGGTTTTGTGGTGATCAATCAAAGATCACAAATCATGCAAGATTTAACAAATAACTAAGCTAGCGAGGAAAATAAACAAACACAAACACGAGATAGGTAATCAAGAGAGAAAAGCGGATTCTAGGGGTTAGAAATTCCGGTTATGGAATAGGACTCAAGCTTCTAATCATTCCTTGGATCAACTATAGTATGTTGGGAAAGAGTGTTTCTCAAATGGAACCAATCACCGGGTAGGTCTCATGATCCACTAATCCTGCAACTAAGGTCCTATTATCGGGTAAGTCTCTAGGAGCCTAGGGTTGGGAAATCTACACAAACCGGATTGCTATCTAGGGATCTAACCTCTCCTTACCGGGTAAGTCTCGGGAAGGCAAGTCCTAAACATCAATCCTAGCACACTCAATCCAATAGCGGCTTGTGAGGCTCACTACTACCTAGAGTTCATCATCTATGGTACTTAAGCTCGGAAATCACTGGGTAGGTCTCTTCCCTCACTTAGATTGCTAGCATTAGGTCACCCTAGGCTATATCAAGCTTAATAAACATTAGGATTTCAACAATATAACATCCTAACATGCAGATTTATCAATTAAAGATCAACATAAGCAAATCACGGTCAGTTCCTAAGAACCACGGCCGTGGTCTGGCTAGAACAGACCGTGATTTCTAACAGCACTCAAGTACGAGCAAGTAAATCATCCAAAGATTTATTTAAGTCTATCCTATCATAGTCCAAGACATAACAATCATTTCCTTACCCTAGAATCGCATCTATTTAGCCAACAACATGCATCATAACATTCAAACTCATCAAGCATACAATCAAGGGTTCCATGACAAGTAAATGAAGTGAAATAGAGATGAACAAGTAGAACCAAGAAATTCAAACTGAAAATGAGTTTAAGTAAGACTTACAACCCTTCAAAAGAAGGTTCAAATCGTTCCTTACAAACCCTTGTAAATGTTTCCAACAAGTTGCTCCAAAATCTCTCTAAAAACTATAAAACTCTTAAGATGAGTGTTCTTCTTTTTCTTCCCCAAAATGAGAGTGTTTCTTCCCCTCCAAGAGTAGCTCCAAACCAATTAGTGAGTGTTGTGAGAGTGTGGGAGAGAATGGAGTGATGGGGTCTGCCCTCAACAGCCTGCAGGACCACCTTTTATACACCATCAAGGGCAAGGGTCGGTTATGGAGATCGTGGGACAACTGTCGCAGTTGTGCAGGGAGAACCACGGCCTATTTCCATGCCCGTGGAAGTCCCAATGACCGTGGTTTTGGTGATTCAGACTTCAATGGACCATCAAGCCACGATTTGGTGCAAGGCTTGCACCAACAAGGTCCCATGTGTTCTCCTTTGCTCCTAGCTTGCTTCCCAATGAGTCCGAAGGTGTGTCGTCTCGAGGAATGATCCTATAATGTATCGATTAAGCTCCTAAAGCTCCCAAAATACCTACAAAACATGCAAAAGTCCGTGTAGACGTCTATCTCAACAAAATACAAGAATTAAGTGCAAACGTCATGAACTAGTGCTAAACTATGCATGAATGAGCGGAAAAACTATCTAATTGAGTGCCTAAACCTACGTCATAAATCGTGTTATCAAAGATCTCAAAAGATAACGTGGACAAAGTTGAGGTTTGCAAAGGGAAGGTGTTTCTAAGGTGGGAATCGATCACCGGGTAAGTCCCACTACTCACTATCCCAACTCAAATATCCTCTTACCGGGTAAGTCTCAAGGTACTAAGGAAAGGAACTATAATCTCAAACCATTACACCACCCATGGGGATAAAATCAACCTATACCGGGTAAGTCTCAAGCTAATTCTCAAAGATGGGATGAAACCATAATAAAGGATAAACCTTTATTACCGAACACTCATGATCTTGGGTATACAAACAAAGGAATCACCGGGTAAGTCTCATCCTAGGCTTCCGTTGAACCAGAAAGGTACAAGAAGGATAGGATTTGGCAAACTGAAACCTCAACTCAGATAAGGATTAGGAAAGTTCTCGCCTCGCTCAGTTAGTGTCCCATCTCGGTCAAGATTTTCTACGATTGACCGAGGTGTTCGTCGGTTAAGGTAAAGGCTCGAGCTTTCAGGTTCCACTTGGGTAAAGGCTCATTCTTTCATCGTCTTTCCCCCAACCTTCAACCAATCACCCTAGAATCGCATAAATAACTTAGCCAACAATCATCATGATAACAATAATCAAATATATAAGAAAGGAATCAATATTCAAACAAGAAAACCTTAACACAAAGGTCTTAATAACTCAATCAAACAATCAAACTAACAATCAAACTGTGTTCCTCAATCACAACCAGAAAGACAATCAATCAAAAAAACTAAGAAAATCTTACAACTTTCTTCAAAGCCTTCAACCTTCCTTCAAAGCCAACTTCCTTCCTTGGATCTTCCAATCTTCCAACTTCCTTCAACTTCCAGCTCTAAGACTTCCAATTGGACATGCTTCCATCCAGAAAATCCATCCTAGATATAGAAGAATCACTTGCCAAAAATAAAATATCTCAGCCAAGAATAAAAGATCTCGTGGACTGTGGGCCGTTCGCCTCGGTCTAGCCCATCACAAAGATCACCTCGGTCGAGGTGATACTGTAGCCATCCGAGGTGTATCTTAGCTGCGTGTAAAATCTCTCTAATCTGGTCCAAAATAAATCTTCCATTCAACTTACATGGTTCCTGAGCCTTTCTTGTAGCTCCTCAATGCTCCATAATGTAGCTCCAATGACTCCTTAGCTTCCTTAGCTCCATATCATTGCAAAACGTGCTATTTTCCCTACAATCACAACGAAACTAGGTGTAGACCTCGATTCTTGCAAAGGTAAACAAAACAACATAATGATCAAAGAATATACATCCATACATGCAGATTTATGAAGATAAAACGTCCAAACCAATCCCAAAATATAGACTATAATACATGCTATCATCAGGCCTAAAAATCCTCCAAAAGAAGTGAAGGAAAGCAAAGCAACATCAAACTTGGAACTTTGGACAAAATTTAGGATTACACGGCCTAAAATAAGAAACCATGAACGTCGTTTTCTGTTTTTGGTCGTGCAAAGGATATTTGAGAGGCGCCACGGGTAAAACCATGGCCGTGGTTTTCCAAACTTCCACGAAAAGTATAAAAGGCCACACTTCATTCCATAGTTGAAACAAAAATCCCCAAATTCACACCCAGCTCGTGAAATCACCGACCCCTAACCCTAGCATCAAATCTCGCATCCGGCAACCATTTGAAGCGATTCTTCTTCCTAAATTGAAGCTCTCAACGTTCCATTGAAGATTTTGCGTTCAAATTGCACAAACATTCAGAAAATCAGCAAGCATTTGGATTTTTCAATCCAAAAACCTAGGTTTTCTCTCAAACTTAATCTTGGTTCGATTCTTTTGATTTTGTTGAAGATTTGTTAGAGAAATGGACGGAATTGAACTTAGAAATAGCCTAGGAGTGTTGCTTGTGAGTTTCCTGTTTGTTGTTGTCGAATTCTGAAAAATCGACAGAAACCACGGGTTGTTCTTGATTTCCACGGCTGTGGTTTTGGAAGATACGACTGTGGTTTTGCCAGATATGGACGGTTTGCGTCTTAGTGGCCGTAATTTGTTGAGAAAAAGTAAGGGATCCTCTTCCTCCTCCCGACCACCACCACCACAACCCCCACAATAACAACAACACCCTCCTAGACTCCCCCGCATTTTGGTAGAACACAAGAAAGCCTACAACACCATCCAACCCTGCATCATTGTAGCCCCTAGGTACCTAGTACTTGAGGAACTCGAATGTATGAATGTTTTGGATGATCTAAACATGATGATTGAAAATGTTGGGCTTAGAGACTTCATAGGCATTAGAGAGCATGCTTATGAATAGTTAACTATGGAGTTTCTTAGCTCATTTGACAATGATACTAGGGAGAGAACCGTTAAGTTCCGGTTGATGAACCAGAACTTTAACTTGTCTATTACGAGGTTTGCTCAGATTTTGGGTTTGGAGATACCGCTAACGGGACCTTCTCTAGGAATACGAGACCTAGTGCCTTTTGGGAGAGCATTGCTATGGTGGTGAGTTCTGCAGATAGGTGGCATCCGGCCGATTCTAAGGAGAGCTTGAACTACAATCTGTCCTTCAAGCTTGCACATCGGATTATGTTCGAATGTTTATTTCCTAGGACCAAGACGTCACAGTGGCTTAAGGCCGATAAGCTTTTCATTTTGTTCTGCATGGCTACCGGCACCACTCCTGATTGTGCCACATTGCTTGTTGATAGCCTAAGGGAGATTAAGAACAAGGCGAGGGGAGATATATGCGTGGAAGGGATAGTGACTCATATTGCTCGTCACTTATCTGTTGATTTTTCTGCCTTTGAGCTTACTATAGAGGGTAGGCCTCTTGGTCTTAAGCGATTCATTCATAGGGGTATTTTGATTCCCCGATATAGAGGGCCACCGCATGCTGCTATGCCTTGAGAGGGCAAAGGTGGGAGAGGGATCGAATGGAGGTCGGAATACTCCATTCGGAACCCTCAAAACTGGAAGCTGACGTTCGAGTCGATGCACGCTGATATGGGAGGTCCAGAGGTAAAGGATGATGATGCCGCAGCTGAGGCGACAGGAGGACACGGTCAGGAAGACATGGACACTGGGACCGATGCCGATCCTAGTGAGTACAGAGCTGAGGGAGACTTTGGCAGCTTTCCAGAGCCAACACTTGAGTTCCCGTATGTGGGAGAGCAGCATGAGCCTTCTAGGAGATCAATAGCCCGTCGGCCACGAGCCAATCCTTCCCAACACCGAGCTAGCACGTCAAAGCGCCCCACCTGGTTCAAAGAGCAGCCTCCATGGCTTGTAGGACTTCAGTCACGGATGGACAGCATGGACAGCCGTCTAGGAACTGTGAAGGAGGGTCAGCAGATGATGCGGGACCTCTACCATGCTTAGTTTAGCAGCCCGTATGACCCCTCATGGCATCCATTCCCACCACTACTCTAATGATGACGTTTCTCCCCCCTTGCAGCTTGTTTCAGACATTGTGAGTTTTTGTACTTTTCCCTGCTTTTATTGCACATTGGGGACAACGTGTAATTCAAGTATGGGGTGATTGAAATACTTTGGTCTGTAATAAATTTGTGACACTTGCTTGCTTGATTGTCCATCGTACTTTGCTCTTTCATTTTCATTGTCACATTCTTCGTTATTGCCTTGCATTTGATAGGTTTGAAAAAACAAAAAAAAAATTGGAAAATTTAAAAATTTTGTGCTTCTAGGATTGGAGATGACCTCAATCAAGAAAATTACTTGTGAATTGGATTTTTGATGATTTTTGTGTTTAAACTGAATTGTGGATTGTAAAGGATTTGAATGTTTTGCTGAATTTTCTTGCAAGTTTGATAATTTGGAATTTGATCTAAATCATGTTGAGAATTTGAAGGTTGAAACCGCTTAATAAGTTCTTGCACTTCTTATTGATATGATTAAGGCGCTTCGATTTTCATTCCTTCTTCTTGATCACGTTTTTAGCTCCTAATGTATATATATCTTGCCTCTTTTTACCTTTCCGGGAATTAGGATGCGATTTTGCGAAAGTGTGAAGTTTGAAGTTGAAAGTGGTGAATGTGTTAGAAAAATAGGTTTGGGGAAGTCAATCATGATGATGAGTAACTTGGCACCATTCACATAGCCGGGTGTTTGTGTCTTGTCAAAGTAGGATTGAGCGATATTCCTAACGAGTCATTGTATGTGCATCACGGTTTGAGATAACTCGAAAAATAGAGTTAATGATGATTTCTTAGGCTTCGGTTATTGTGCACCTCTGTCCTTGATCTCAAAAAGTAAAGTAAAAGAAAAATTTGTGCTGAAAAAGAATAGCAAAGTTCTCATTGGTGGTTGTTGAAGTGTGCTTAAAAAGTTTGTGATGTTATTGTCCTCTTTCCCGGATTTTGCACCACATATCCTATACATAATTCCATCCTAACACGTTTCTTGACCTTCATTTGAAAGACCTTAAGATCTTTGAGATTTTTGTTTGACTTTGTGGTCCAAATTGGATTTTTCCCATGATTGATTTTGATTTTGCTTCAGGTTATAATGCTTGTTTTGAAAATTTTTGCAAGATGCGATTATTCTTTTCACGGCATAAGTCTTTTTTCTCACATAATGGTTTTCGGAAAGCTATGAAACAAGTGTAGAGAGCGATCTATGAATAGAAGCACTAACCCAAAAGTATTGTGTTTTTCCTTGTCTTTGCATTCATATTTCATACATCCTTGTATTCTAGATTTGAACCTTGCTTGGGGACAAGCAAGAGGCAAGTATGAAGTATTTTGATAGCATGAAATATGATGTAGTTTAGATGTACATATAGGTAGTTTTTCCCTTTCTTTTGAGTACATGGACATACATTCATAGCACTTATTGAGCATATTCAACTATTATCTTGGAATCGAGATCTACACAAGCTTTGTTGTGATTTTAGGTGAACTGGCGCTAAAATGGAGTGGAAAGGAAGCATTTACTGAGTATTGGTCAACGTGGAGTCCATTGGGAAGCATTGGAACATCATAGGATGGAGTATGAAGGGAAGCAAAGGAGAAAAGCATCGAAAAGGAGGAACCACGGCCACGAAGGAAGTTCCACGGCCGTAGTTTTGGTAATTCTTTGAATTTCACACGTGGAAAGGAAGGTCGAGAGTCACCACGGCCGTGGTTTTGATGATTTCACCCGTGGTTTTATTTGGAAAAGAACGTTCCGCTATTGCCACATCAGCAAGAAAGAAAGAAGCCTTTAGACCTAATTTTATCTTATAAAAGGAGGTCGACGGCTGCATTTTGAGGACGACGCTTTACACGCTGGAAGAAGGTTACACATTTGGATTCACTTCCATACTTCGGATTTCTCCACGTTAGAGATTGGATTGCTTCACCATCGGAGGGAGGTTGAAGAGCTTTCTTGATCCCGCCTTGGAGATTTTGTGAGATTATCTTAGGTTTTGATTATTGTCTTTAAGAACACTTATTCTAGGATTATACATTGTTTGATTCAGTTATTGATTCTTGAAGATTGATTTTGAGATATCATTATTCATCTTTGTGTTCTTCTTAGTTGCATGCTTTCATGATTCTCTTTCTTAATCTTGAATTGAATATGATGATGATTCTTGGCTAAACCCCCTGCGATCTAGGGTGAAGGGTTGATGGTTGTGGTATAGATGATGATAGATTGAACCTTAACAGATCGGACCCTGAGAGTTGTGAGACGAAGCCCTCGAACGAGGTTTTCCACGGCCTGTTCTTCAAGAACCACGACCGTGGTTTCCCAAGATCTGCCTGTTGTTTCCTTTGTTTTGCACCTTTTGATTTTGCCTTTATCCAAAGTTAAAGGTTGCCTAAATCCTACCTTTGTTAACCCTTCCTAACCCTTAGCCTTTCTTGGTTGTGAGTGTTTACGAGTTCTAGGTAATAGGGGATTCAAAACCCTCTATTAAGGTTGAGAGTGTCATAGCCTTTACCATTGGCTTTCCTTTGACTACCTTGGGTTTGGTGTTTGGTGTTTGGTATTAAGAGTGTAATCCTATCCTTAGAACCTCTTCTTGACGAGACTCAACATCCGTTAAGTAGAATCCTTTGGGTGAGATAAAATGATGTTGGAACTTCACCGTACGATACCTACCTTAAACATATACCTTTTCTATCCAGCTTTGTCCGTACATATCCTTAGACATCTTGAATCGAACGCCGCAACCGGTTACTTGGATCTTTAGAATCCGCATTCCCTTTTATTCTTGCTTCTATATTCTTTCCATTGATCATTGCTTTGCTTGCTACACAAGTTAGATTGCTTTTGTTGCTTTGTTCTCACCGATTCCCTGAGATCGACTCCGGAATATCAGCCCATATTACGATTGATCCGTACACTGCGGGTTCGCTATCGTTAGGCTTATTTATTGGATAGAAATTTATAGCTTATTTGCGCACACACCTTTTGGAGCCAACATATATATATCTCACGATTACTTCAACAATAAACACAGTTGAGTTCATCTGCTTATATGGTATCAGATATTGTCGATCCAAACACGATAATATCACCATGGTTGAATACTCGACCACGCTATCAAACCCTCATGAACCAACGAAACCTTTCATTGTTGCTATCCTCACAAACATCATTAAACTTACCCCCACAAACTACATCACCTAGAACCAAGCAATTTTGGCTACCCTTGAAGGTAACGATCTTGATGGGTACATCCTTGGTACCATTGAAATTCCCAATCGAACTCTCCCAAACATAACCACCACAAATCCTGCATTCAGGACATACACAAGGCAAGACAGACTCATATATATGGAGCATTACTTGGGATGTTATCCAGTGACGTTACCAACTTTGTTGCAAATACAACAAGTTCTCGTGAAGTATGGGAAACACTGAGGCTCACCTATGGAAACCCATCCAGAGGCCATGTGAAACAGATCAAAGAGATATTGAGAATAATAACAAAAGGCATTGATTTAGTGTTTGTCTATATACAGAACGTGCGAAAAGGGCTAGATGAGCCATATCTACCAGTGGTTCGTGCCATAAATGCCAGGAACACACCTATTACCTTATAAGAATTTCATGAAAAGCTCATAAACCATGAGTTTTTATTGAAGCATAATCACAAAGAAGCCGGTGGAGTGATGACAGCATTCACAACTCAATCCAAGCAACAATGGTAAGTCAAATTCCATTATGTCTCCACACGCTACTCAGGCACCCACCAACTTTAACCACCCCTACCAATCCTCTAACAATAATAGTGGCCATCAAACTCAACCAAGCCAAACCAAACCAAGGTCTCTAAACCTTTTAAAGGAAGATGTCAATGGTGTCGGTAGATTGGACACGTTTTGGCATAATGTTGGGTCTATAAGTCCCTTCATCCGACTATTGAGGTCCCATCGTCGGCCAAATTTCCATCCTTTCCAACCCATCAGACTAACACCGTTGCCATACAACCTTCCTCTTCCCTTTGGTTGATTGACAATGGTGCTTCTCACCACGTAACCAACGACCTAAATAATCTTACACTCCACAATCCCTACACTAGTGATGATCAAATGATAGTGGGAAATGGTAAGGGTCTATCTATATCTCATGTTGGTTCAACAACGATCAAACCCTCCAATTTTCATTTGTCTAATGTCTTATGTGTCCGTAATATGTCCAAAAATATTGTTTCAGTATCTAAGCTCACCAATGATACTTCATGTTCCGTTGTATTTTCCTCTGATACTTCTAGGTGCAGGATCACAAAGACAACAAAGTCAATCTTAAAGGACCATGTGTGGATGGCGTTTATGTCTGACCTCAATCAAATCTTTTGGCAAACACGGATACTTATGCCTCATCTAGTTCCATGCATCATAAACTAGGGCATCCTTCTTCAGAAGTCTTTAAATTCCTCAATAAAAGTTTTAATCTAGGTTGTACTTCTTTTCTTCAAAAAGATTGTCGAGCTTGCAACATGAATAAATCACACAAGCTACCATTTCATCAGTCTACAATTGTCTCGACTCAACCTCTTGAGTTCATCTATAGTGATGTGTGGACTTCTCATCTACCTTCGTGTGATACATTTAAATACAATGTGGTTTTCATTGATCACTATACCAAGTACACATGGTTATATCCTCTTCGGTACTAATCTGGAACAAAGTCCACCTTCATTAAATTTAGGTCTCTTGTTGAAAACTATATCCAACGTCATATCAAGGTGATGTATTCAGACAATGGGGGAATACATTGCACTTCGCACATTTCTTGGTGATCATGGAATCACCCACCTTACCTCACCTCCACATACACCCGAACACAATGGGCTAGTTGAAAGAAAGCATCGTCACATCGTTAAGACGGGACTCGATCTTTTTTCCCATTCATTTATGTCTCTGGATCATTGGCCTTTGGCCATGATCACAACAACTTATCTCATCAACAAATTACCTTCCCCAACCCATGGTTATTCAATTCTACTCCACAATCTCACCAACATTCAGCCTAACTATCAAAAGTTAAAAGCTTTGGTTGTCTTTGCTTTCCGTGGCTCAAACCATACACCACACACAAACTTGAACCCAAATCAATTCCACGTGTGTTCATTGAGTATTCGGCTACTCAAAGTCCATACCTGATCCAGCTCCTCAGCCCATACCACGTCCAGGTCCTATCACTAGATCTCGAAACAATGTTATGAAACCCATTCACAAATTAAACCTGCTTGCCACCGTTTCACCATGTATGTTCATTGAGCCAAAAAACATAACCCAAGCCCTTAAAACTCTTTAGTGGCGACTAGCTATGCAGTGTGAGTTTGATGCTCTATGTTCCAACAGAACTTGGGAGTTACTTCCACCACAGAATCATATCAACTTGGTAGGTTGTAAATGGGTTTATCGAATCAAATACCTACCCAATGGACAAATAGATCGGTAAAAGGCCCGGCTGGTTGCCAAGGGCTTCAATCAACGTCCTGGATGTGATTATATTGAAACTTTTAGTCCAGTGATTAAACCGGTCACTATGCAGATTGTTTTGCTTCTTGCAGTATCAAACAAGTGGTCCATTAGACAGCTTGATATTAATAATGCATTTCTGCAAGGCACATTAGTTGATGATGTGTATATGTCTCAGCCGCTTGGGTTTGTTAACAAGGATTACCCTGATTATGTGTGCAAGCTGAAGAAAGCCATCTATGGTTTAAAACAGTCCCGAAGGGCGTGGTATAATGAGCTCAGATTATTTTTACTCAGCTGAGGTTTCATTAGCTCTATTGCAGATGCCTCACTCTTTACTTATGCAAATGGTAGTGTTGTGTTTTTTCTACTTGTATATGTCAATGACATAACTATTACAGGAAGCTGCATTATTGAGTTAGAAGGCTTCATCAACTTACTTGTCAGATGCTTCTCACTTCAAGATCTTGGCACATTAAGCTACTTTCTTGGTGTTGAAGTCACTCAACGAGCAGATGGTCTTTTTCTATCACAAAGGCGATATATAGTGGATCTACTAGATAAAGAAGGCATAAGTGATGCCAAATCTGTTTCAACCCCTCTACAACCGAGTGATATCTTGCATGGAAGTTTTGACCTACTACCAGTGCCTGTATATTATCGAGTTATTTTGAGGAGCTTGCAATATATGTATCTCACTCACCCGGATGTTGGTTTTTCTATCAACAAGTTATCGTAGTTTATGCATCGTCCAATGTTTGCTCACTGGACTGTTCTCAAGCGGGTACTTAGATATCTTATTGGTTCATTACACCTTGGGGTGCAGATCTCTCCAACTCCAACACTCAATATTCACGCCTTCTCAAATGTTGATTGGGCAGGAGATAAAGCTGACTATATCTCTACTACTGGTTATATGATTTTCATTGGAAAAACACTTGTTAGCTGGAGCTCTAAGAAATAAAGATCAGTGGCACGATCATCAACAGAAGCAAAATTTAAGACTCTAGCAGACACAACTTCAAAGATATTATGGATTACACAACTCTTGCATGAGCTCAAGTTCACCATGTCTCTTCCGTTTGTCATTTACTATGACAATATGGGAGCCACATCACTATCTTCCAATCCAGTGGTCCACTCCCGCATGAAGCATATTATACTTGCTTACCATTTTGTTCGTGAACAAGTTAAGAACAACAAGTTGTGAGTTACCTTTGTCTCCTTAGAAGATCAGTTGGCTGACATGCTTACCAGACCACTACTACGCTATCAGTTTCACTCTTTACTACGCAAGTTACAACTTCAAAATGATACTTCACTTGAGGAGGAATGATAACAATAATATCTGTCAAGTTACAGATTTATTAGTAAGAGTGAAGATTTGGTTTGTTAATAGAATATCTCTACAGAATAGGGTTTCCCTTTGTGTATACATATCTCACGATTACTTCAATAATAAACACAGTTGAGTTCATCTGCTTATACATTGAACGTAAGAAGGATCTTAGTAGAGACCTATATGAATATTAATCTCCTTCTTGTTCATATGTAGAATCAAAAACAAAAATTTTCTTCATTATAAGACATACTAAAAGCTAACAAAAGCAGCAGATCCTTCTGAAAAACCCTGTAATCAATTTGTACAACACTGAAGAAATAAGAAAGAGAAGAACCAAGTTACCAAGTTAGGTTAAGACGTCAACAGTGGAAATACTAGTACGACTCACAAAGGCACCAAAGCAGCAGATCCTATAGCAAAACCCTACAATCATTACAGATAAATAAAATTACCATGGAAGAAACTAAGTCCCAACTCGGAAAAAGAAGAAGAAGAACAAGTCCAAGTTGCGTGAGTACCGAGCCGTTAGTAGTCGAGAGGTCTCTTCTGCTACTTTGCATGTTGAGAGAACGGGAGAAGGGAGAAGGGAGACACGAGACGGGAGAAGGGAGAAGGGACAAGGGTCCCTTGTGAATGGAAATTAAAGATTGAGACGATGGAACTGAAGATGAAGAGACATGCGACTCTGCGAGGTTGCAAATGGAAATTGAAGCCGACGCCCTTGCGAGTTTGAAGGCTGAAGACTCAGTCCTTGCGAGTAGAAGCCGGTCACCGGCGGATGGAGTCTTAGAAGTGGCGCAAGAAGAGGCCTGACGTCTTGGACACTTGAAGGAGACCTGAGGGCTGAGACTTGAGGCAGTGAGGGCTGCGAATGGAAACTGAATGGATGACTGGCATTACAAGTTAGGTAATAGATATGATTTATTTTATATTTTTAGGGTTTTGTTAAAGCTAATTCATATTTTTATTTCACTTTACCTCTCTTATTTCTTTTACTTTTTTAATTTTAAAATGGTTTTGAACACTTAAATAAGATGGAACCGGACCGGACCAAATTATATTCAAATGGTTATAACTGTTTTATAATATTTTATCAAGTGAGAACTTTGAATTTTAAATATTTTGAAGAAATTTTTTTTATTTATATTATTTTTTAAAAAAATTTACCGCTTTATTTTAATATGACGCCAAATAATTTGCTTGTTGGCGTTGGCAACATAAGCGGTCGCTAATGGTCCATTCTATTAGCTACCGTAAAGATTAGCCGACGCCAATTACACAATTATTAGCGACGGTTCTATCCCACCGAAGCCAATAATTGGTATTTTTGCCACGTTGATATTGTTGTCGTTTTGCCGTCGCCAAATAAACACCAAGGGCGACGGCAAAGCGTTGCCGTCGCCAACATGCGTTGCTAATTGACTTATTTTTTATAGTGAATACAAGGTGGAATGTGGTTTGCATGTAAACCATATACGATATGGGATCCCGTATATGTGCACGTGCCGTATTTGTCTCATGAGTTGAATAAGCTTTGCCTTTTTCAGCAATCTACATAGGTAAATCAATAACATTTTCAATTCCAAGCATTTTAAGTGATATTGCCTCATCAAATGACTCAATAGAGGCCTCTCTATCTCTTTTTCGCTTGCACCCATGATTTCAAAATATCTCTTTCTCGCTTCCACCTATGATTTCAAAATATCTCTTTCTCGCTTCCACCCATGATTTCGGAATTGATACCTCCTTTGGGATATTCTCATGTATAGTTGGGAGTTCTATTTTTTCAACTTCCTTCAGTAGTCAGGCTTGTTGAGCAACTTTCTCCTTTAACATGTTATTACCCTCAATAAGAGTTTTAACTCTAGTCTTGAGACTAATGAGTTTATCCACCAAGGCTCCTTGAGATTTCCCTACTTCACAATTTCAAAAATAAAGTATACTTGAGTATCCACGATCTTCCTCAAATCTTCTCCATGGAGGATTCAATGGATTCGGGTGCAAGCTACCATGGTAAATGTTGATAATAATTCATCTCCTATATCTTTCAAGATCTCAATTTGTGAGACACGGACAAAAAGAAAGCGGAGATCAAAAGTAACAAGAAACTAAGAATAAAACTATTAAAAATAACCAAACTATTTACAATCCCCTTCAACAGCGCAAAAACTCGTTGACTTACATGCTTATCCGCAAGGATGACGAGATCAGTCGTAGCATATTGAGTGTTGAATTCACATGAACCGCGTTTGCTTAGATAAACTAATAGGCAATTATGCTAAGTAAAGGGAGAAAAGAAAGACAAGAGAGAGAGAATGTTTTTTTTTAAGTTTTTGTATTTTATCAAAAAAAAAAGAAGAAACAATGATAATGCAAAAATAAAAGGAAAACGATCTAAGAAGTAAATATCACCACTGTGATCAACCAAAAAATAACTACGTATATGAATATAGTTGAGCATTGATCATGCAAATATGCAGGTAATTATCGAATATCGTCTTTGCTACAAACAAAGAAAGACCGTGTTTAAATCGTCTTGAAGATGTTCTCACATTTACAACAAGTATAAGTAAAACCCATTAAGTATTTAGAAATCCAAAAAAGACCAAGAAAATCCACACTTTTGACAAAAGAGCTAGAAAAGGTTCAAAGACCGGAACTTTCTATGATAGTTAGAGATCCTTCAATTGAAAGGTAGATGTCAATCCTTTAGAGAAAGTTCTTCTCAATTCTTTCCAATAAAACAAGCACACTTTTGACGAAAGACTGTTTTATCTAATTCCTTTTTATAAACATCACTTTTTCGAAGGTAAATAGAAGGTGAGATTGAAACGCATCAAGAAGAAGCAAATTCTTGCAAATCTCAATTCAACAATTCATATAAACAGTTACAAATCAGACATCATAGGATTCAACTATCCCTTATATCATAGAAAATCATCCACACGTAGAAAAGAAGAAAGACAATGAAAAAAAAAAGCTTGCATTAACTCACAAAGTATGGTTCAAGAACAATGAGGGAAACCTTCAAAATTTTTAAGACAGAAAAAATCTAAACTTAATCTAAAGTGCGGCATGCTGGAACCCTCCAGGAGTTCACGTCCTCTAATATGACCTATAAAGCTAGAATTTGCCACGGCTTTGTTGTGTAAATATACGGTTTGCAAGGTTGATGTAACACCCCGAATCCGCAGGACTCGGGATGTCACATTGGGCTAGGATCTCACAATGGATCCTGACCCTAACCTGACAACAAGTTCACTGGACCTTACAACATGGCACTGACAGATGTAAAACAAATACATAAAACAGTATAAACTGTACGACCCAAAGTAAACAACAACATAGCCGAGTATATAAAACGACATCCTCACACAAGAGGTACAAAAGATCATCCTCACGCAGGAGGGGAAACACAACAACCCCAAACCAACCACCTAATGTACGAGAGTCCTTGGCCTGTCACCCTGCCAGATCACCCAGTAGCGCCTAACCTGTAAACATCTACAACACGGTATGAAACCGTTAGCTAACCATACATATATGAGGTAATGCATAAGCACAAGCACAATCATGAAAGATAAACACATCAGCATGCTATCACACATTTACCCATTTATTATCTTTATATAATAACCATTCACTCAAAAACCGTATATATATATATATAAATAGATAGATGAAAGTATGTGACACGAGGACCGATATATCCCCGCCTCTGAGTGCAATGTCCAACTGTACGAGTATCGGTCACACAATCCGTGTACCCTATGGGAGTGGATTGCGCTCTTCTAGTAAACCAATCTGGCCCGCCATCAGAGAACCTCTCAGACCCCACGGCGGGATGAAAGGGAAAGGTTATCACAGCCACGCAGTGCGGCAGCCAATAAAAACATAGGTCGATAAAAACGACAACTCATGCTATCATAGCAAACATATAAAGCACACACCACTCGTGCAAACACCCAATATAGGGATGGTAGCTAAGTAAGTCCTACGGACTTACCTCAACCTCGTACAATCACAACACGATCAACCTCCAATCCTGAGAGGGACACTGCCTAATAACAAGGCATAAAGAGATATCAATACTCCTATCAATAAAAAAGGTCACATCTAGACCCAAGGGATCCATAAGGATCATAATCAATCTATAAGCCTCACAACCAACTAAACCTCAATATTTCAACATAACTCACAATTCCTCAAATCTCAAGGTAGTTTCTAGTCGACATTCCTCAATATAATTCTAATCCTAATTTAATTAATTAACCTTTAATTAATTAACCTTTAATTAATTAATTAGATTTCGCCAGAATAACGTTTTACCCGTAGGCAATTTCTAAACCCCCTGTCATCAGATTTCATCAAATGAACAACCCATAATCACCAGAATAATATAACGACCATAATGGAATTTCTAATTATCCATTTTGACAAGCCTAAACTCAATTTAGGCCAAATCGCAGTACGGAAAACGAATAAATTCATAACTTATTCGTTACTAACCCGATTGACGATCTGAAAGAAGATTCGGAATCACAACGACGCAGGCTACGCATGGACATCATCAAATTCATCGGAATCTGATCGACGGAACCTTCCTGGTGACATATATGCTCGACCAGCCCTCCATATACTCGGAAATGCAGAAACTCGGTACCGTTATGAAGAGAATGAAGAGAGGAATCCAGAAACTCAAACGGAATTGAAATCGGATTGGAAACGGAGAGTAGATCTGAGTTTGAAGGTTGAGATAAATCAGAGCTTTTACGAGGAAACGTGAAAGGAAATGAATTAATAAAGGATTTTCCGTTATTTATAGCTTAGACGATAATTATTCTTTAGTAAAGTCGATAATTATCCTTTAACCGATCCAAAGGCGGGTCGAACCTCTTTCTCCAAACTTTTCGAGATTGGAACTTTAAATCTGGAATATTGTAGGGATAATTATTCCACAATTGCCTCGAAAAACGTGTATTCCTAAGCCGTCTTTCTTAGCCGTTAAGAAACGAAATAGCGACTCTTTTGGCCGTTTTGCCTCTCCGTGTTATTTCATATCTAGGACATATCCGATGTCCTGATCATTTCTCTCAACTGAATTTTTATTAATTGGAGCTTCCAAATGCTCCAAATAACACCGGAGGGTAAAAATAATTACCCGGGGAAAAAAGTAAAAATTTCCCCAAACGTCCAAAATTACGCCAGGAACATAACGGTGGGACTCTTACTCATCACTTGCGAAGTCTTCGCGAGTTATATGTTAATTACTATCAACGATTAAGTTAATCAACATTAATTAGAATTCGAAATCCTAGCTATTACATCACACACCCCCTAAAAAAAGTTTCGTCCCGAAACTTGAACAATTCCCAAATCCTCTCGGACCCATACGCCGAGGTATAACTCTCACTCTTTCTATCGGAGGTATCACATCTCCGTTCAAAAGATCACAACCTATAACAATTTATAACCTCAAGTATAAACATGAAGGAATCATCATCTCCAGGAAACAGGGCCATAACGCTACCCAAAGGCGTAGAGGAATCACTTCTCTCGCCATACCACATCACAAGGCATAGAGGAAGCACATCTCTAGCCAAAACATATCACACGCATAGAAGAAATACGTCTCTAGCCAACCCATAAACATATATATCGCATAGAGGAATCACATCTCCACTTAACTATGTCCATCAAGGTAGCATGGAGGAAAGAACCATCTCCAACTGAATTCTAATCCCACTCAAATAGCATGGAGGAAAGAACCATCTCCAGCTATAAATATAATCATACTCGGGTAGCGTGAAGGAAGTAATCATCTCCAGCTATAACATACATCACGCTAGCACATCAAGATCTATTAAGATCATAAATCACATCACAACTAGCATGAAATAACACATCAAGGCATATAAGCACATAAGCACAACATTCATCAAGATAGCACTAAGATCTACTCGTGCTCCCACAAATGGGTCTGTCCCAACATATACTCTAGATAGTTCCTCAGGACACTATCCTCAGTCTCTCACATAGCCTCTTCAGGTCTTCATCTTGACCATCATATCCTCAATATGGGAATGTCTTTCGAATGCAAGCATTTCATATCTCATTCCAAGAATGTAATTGAATGCTCAACACAAGTGTAATTGGACTCAACCATCAAATCATCGTAACTCATAAGGTGTCTCGAGTCTGGTATATACTTCCTCAGTTGAGACATATGAAACACTGGGTGGATATCCTCTAATCTCATAGGCAAAGCTAAACATCATGCTACCTTCTCCGTACTGTTCGATCTCAAATAAACCATCATATTGTAAATTCAGTTCCCTTTACATATTAACACGTCTAACATCTCGCAGTTGAGATACTTACAGCCGGACATGAACTCTCCCTTGAACTTTAGAGGTTAACGCCTCTTGTCTACATATAATAACTGGCGACTCTGTACAGCCAACATTCTTCCTTTGATCAACGTTACTTGAACTATAAAATCCTGAATCTGGTCAGGTGTTATTCCACTACTACTGCTAGATCACTTCTAGCATAAGGATATACGACATCTATGTCTATATATATTGCCTCATAGGGCCATCCCAGAAAGATACACGTCTTCATTGTTATATAATAAACTCATTAATGGAGGGTAAAATAACCATCCACATTTCCCATTCAACTTACAACTTATAATAGATCTTTAAGATCTAGATTATCCTCTCTAACTGACCATCTGTTAGGGGGTGAAGTGTAGTCATGAGGTATAGACTCGTCCCCAAAGCAGTCTGAATCTGCTGCCTAAAATCTCAAAGTAAAAACGTCCATCTCGATCAGAAATGATCGTTCTCGGTATATCATGGAGTCTCACTATCTGTCTAGTGTACTCCTCAGCCAATTCATTCACTAGTCACGTCCTTCTAATAGAAATGAAACGTGCTGGTTTCATTAATTTGTTACCAACAATCCAGATAACATAAATCTTCTACTGGGTCACAATCCCATAAAAAAGTCCATAGAGATGTCCTCCCAAATTCTACTACTACACTGGTAGTGGGTGGGGCTTATCTCTAGATTGGAAATACTCTATCTGGACTTGCTAACAGGTCACACACTGTATCTCAAATCTGGTTATATTGACTTCATACAATATAATCGTCTCATCTCGTGGTACATCTTAATCGTACCTGAATGTACTGAATAAGGCGTACATTGGGTATACCATAATATTCTCTGTCTCCATCTGCATCAGCAGGTACACAAAGTGGTCATAACTCTTCGTCAGTCCATCTACTCCCATGGAGAACTATGGTGCCTCAGTACGAGACATCCTTTCTCTAAACCTTGTCAAGGCCGGGTAGGTCTCCTGCTTTTGTTGGACCTCATCCAACAGACCAGGTAGAACCTCTGAGGTATAATTGGGTATCCTCATCAAGGAACTGATTATCCAACTCTAGCCAAGCTAGATCTCTCTGAAGCTGAGGCTGAACTATCAGTCTTACAATCATCATCTCTTGGAGCGTCTTTCCATTCAAGTTATCGGCGACAACATTCAACTTCTCTGAATGATATGGAATCTTCAAGTCAAAGTCTTGATCAACTTAAACTCTTAACACTGGCGGTTATTCAACCCTTGTTGCATAAAATATACTTCAGATTTCTATAATCTATAGAAATCTGACGTAAAGATCACACCGGTACGGTCTTCAAAACTTAAAGGCTTGAACTACCACTACTAACTCTAAATCATGAGTCGGGTAGTTCTCATCATACGTTCTCAGCTGTAAACACACATATCAATAACCCTACTCCTTTGTAGTAATACACATCTCAGACTTAGCTGGGATATATAACCGTAAATCACGGGATCCCAAAAATCTTCTAACTACAACAGAATGGAAGCAGAGGTCAAATGCCTCCTCAACTCTTCAAAACATAGACACACTGCTTTCATCACGCAGTTATGGTGGTCTTCTCAAAAGACTCGCAAATGAATACGTAATCATATAAAATCCTGATGACAAACTCGTCTCTTCAAAGGTCTTAACCTTAGAAGACCTCTATTTACCATCTCAATAAAGACTATAATAGCCTTACTATTAATATCTAACACCGCATGATATCTATTCATCCAATCCATACACATAATGACTTCCTCATGCACCTACGGCATGACAAAGAAGTCTACAAGCCATACACAAGTCCCGGAATAAGGGAACAAACACATATCTCGCGGGTACCTCAGACCCCTAACTGGTAATCCTGTAAAGGAAAGTCCACCTTCTACTATATATCAAAGATCAACCATTAACGCATGCATCAAAAGACAAGAAGTGCATAGCACTAATAACAAATAAAACTCCACTAGGTAAACCATTAACGAGAATGGTACCTGTAACAGCTAACTCCCGTAGCTCCACTACATATCATCACTCGATCTCGGATCTATGCTCCTCAAGTATCACTGAGGTCCTCACTATAGCCTCCACTTCCACTCTTTCAACACCGGAAAGAGGAAGGTCTTGCTGGGAAGAAACACTACCTTGTTGACAGAAAGGGGCCAGATGGCCTAGTTCACCACAGATGAAACAAGATATCGGGGCCAAAGGGCACTCAGAACGCAAATGATCTGGATAGCCACAATTGTAACATAATTGTCCCATTCTTGCAACCTGTGCAACTCAAGGGTAACTCGATCTTCGTCGTCCACCTTGAATGATCTTATTCCGAGAGGGAACTTGTAAAGGCAACGCCTTGCCCTGTCGACAAAAGTTCGCTCTATGCCCTGCTTTACCACACCTAAAGCATATTATGGGCGCCTTTGGGCACACAGCTCGCCGGTGTCTAAACTTCCCGCAATTAAAACACTGTAGTTCCGTGCCAGTCGTCTTCATGGCCAAAGGACCACTTGGTTGTCCTGGTATCTGACTTGGTTCACCATTCATCATCTTTGCTTCTCCACTACCTGATTCAATCCGTTTCTTCTTCTCTGATCCAGAAGCTTCAGTTGATCTCACAGATGTTGGTAAATCCGGTGTAGGTCTACCCGCTATCACTGCCTCATATACTTGCTACATATACTCTTGAAACTCGGATCTACTCATGGAGACACGATCAACCTCTTCGAACTCGTTCTCTGCTATAAGCGAAACAACAGCGGAAACTGGTCCCTGACTTATCACCACTGGAGGAAGAGGGGGTGTACCCCTACCTCGTCCCACTACAAGTACTACTCTAGTCTGAGCCATTTGTAGGATATACGCACCTAATCTTATAAGGCTATATATATGCCATAGGTATTGATATGTATATAATACATCCACAAAATCCATAGTACACACGGATATATATATATATATATATATATATATATATATATATAGATATATACAGACTCCCATGTAAACAGCCCTTATAGTGTACAATGAGAACAAATAATAGCCCTTAATCTGATTAATCTAAAGGCTGAAATTTAACATAAATATTCAATGAAAAATTCAGCACACTCTCCTTATTGGAATGTGTAATACACTCTCCAAAATAAGGCAATTACAATATTCTATAAAAATTATAAATGAGATCTTTTTCCACTATTTTAGGGAGTTACAATATACAGAATCTTCCAATTAATTTCAACAAAATCGTTCAAAGCAATATCAATTATATGGATGATACGTTTTGCTGAAACTTCATACACTCCATTATCGCCGGAAAAACTAAACATATTTTTGCCGGAATAGTTAACAGTAAGTGTTTCTTTTTCAGTATACAATATTCTCATCATCAAACAATCGGTTGATTTATCCTCAATTTTTCGTTTTTCATCAATATATGTCCTCAATTGTTCGGTTGATTTGTGTAGGGGATTCAGGCAAGCAACTGATTCGGAATCGATGGAAGGAGGTAAGTGAACGTGAAATAACATAAATAGTTAAAGTAATATGTTAACAGATATTTGGTTTCATATTAACGAATATATTTGAATATACCACCGAATACGATTCGGTGACGGTGAAGGTTTACCTAAATATCAACTATTAAACAAACTCGTATTTAAATTATCATAATATAAATATGTATTGAATTTTTTACAGATTCCCCATGTGAAAGAGATTGAGATGTTGATGGATCCGGCATTGATGCTAACATGGAGAATATGGATGAATTTTATGAAGCAGCGGCAAACGAAGAATTCAATGCCGGAATATTCATGACGCAATCACCGGGTAAAACGAAATATTAGACTCCGCAATACGATGAATCAATACATTCACGTATTGGAATGTGTTTCAAGACGCCGGAGGAAAGTATATATTTTTATAAGGCGTATGCTAAGGAGGTCAGTTTTGATGTTCGTTTGTCATCTTCCCGTGTATGCACAAAAGGCGGGACTCTATTGCATCGTCACATATTGTGTAGTCGGTCAGGATTCAAGGAAAATGTACCCACTACCGGAAACTTGTCTTAGATGTAACCATTCAGCCACCGGTGAAAGCAACTATATATGACAAGAGGAATTGCAAGGAGTCCCTTTAATGAGTACCATATGCTCATAAAATTGCAATAATTTTTATTTACTATTTCACTCTTTATATCATGTACGGTGTAAAATTTGTCTTAGATGAATATGCTATTTCGCAATCAGCGAACCACTATAATAAACTCTACAACCAACTTTGGTGTTGTTATCTTTACTCGATCATAAGCACCTAATTCGTTTATCTGAATCCGTTACACGAACAGTATAACATCCAGAAATTACATCGAGTATATTCGTCAACTTTTTCATTTATATTCAATACTTATATTGTTTATATTCGATAAAAAAGACACTAATTAATCTATCATATTTTTTTTTATTTCCGGACATATTGTTGTAATACAATTACATTTTATAGCATTGAAACGCCAAATAAGAAAGCGTAAACTCTATTACCCAAGTGTACATTGCTCATTAACATACGACACACAAATATATTCTATATCTGGTAACTATACCTTGTATATTCTGTAAAATATATCATCATATTCGGTAAATAGTGGATTTTCTAGTCCGTCATATTATCTATGGTACACTGTGTTTGCAAACAACCTACAGAGCGTCTTCCTATGTTTCCACAAGTGTAAAGGTTGTGCTCTTTAGCATAAAACATCTAATATATGAAACATCCATTAACAATATCATGTATATTCTGAAATTATATTGTTCATATTCGGTGATGAGTACACTTACTAATCCATCATATTATGCATGGTAAACGGTGTTAACATACAAGATGTGGTCACCTTCCAATGGTTGTTGTGTTATACTCACTATAGCAAAAGACTTGTCCAAAACAACATATCAAAAAAGAGTTTTGACATTGTAAATTAGTGTTTTGACATTAATAAAGATAGGAGTGTCAAACACATTAATCCTTACATAAGTGATCCAAATATCTAAAAAGAGAAAGAAACAGTAGAATATAGTTTTGACATAGTGTAGCAAAACAGTTGTCCGAAGCAACATATCAAAATAACAACTTGGATCGTCTATTCCTCATCATCCTTAGCGTTGTTAATCTCCAACGCACCTCTAACAACCATACGCGGTATTTCTAGCATCAATGTGTTCTCTGACCAATGGAGCAAAGTATATAGATATTTGACCCTCAACATCCCAATACTTTTCCTGGTTCCTCGTGCAAAATTACAGTCCCAATTGACATCCCCCTTGTAAGTTTCCATGTATTCTGAACACAACAATCAAACAATAACGAATATAATTCATCATAATTATGAATATATCATAAGCATATTCAATGTCTCATTACTGCTCAACATGAATGTATCACAAACATAGCCACTGTCTCAAAAGAAAACTGCATATATTCTAGATAAAATTTTAGATAATATTCTATTTTATTCCAATCTTTCATTAGTTGAAAGGAGATGCTATATTTAAGATTCTTCCATGAATATAATTCATCATAATCATGAATATATCATAAGCATAGTCAATGTCTCATTACTGCTCAACACGAATTTGCACATTACTTTTGCAGTCACTTCTTACATCGACTATGATTCATCAATTAATTTATAATATCCATTCAGTTGACAACATTCATCCATGATCAGTTATTGTATAAGCAAAAATTAGAAAGAAATAGAGTTTCTTTTAGCAATTTGTCTAGTTTTGTACCGAATATAAAAACCAATAGCCATTAACACCAATCATATATGAACAGGCAAGTGTATAATGGCTGCATCATAACTCGCATTCGACAAAGGCATGGCGAACATTCAACAACAATGGACAATCAACCCAAATTCGGCAACAATACTTCAAAATCAACAACAAAAATCCGAAAACAATAATTGGAATCAATGAACCAGAAATTAATTTGATATCAACAATACCTCGTGTGACGGAGGGTTGCGGCTAGTCAAAGAATACCCTAATATGTGTAGCAATCGACAATGAAAAGGAGATTAAGAGGCAGAGCGCCGAATAACGGCGCACAAAGTACCGAACACAGAATGGAGTTCGAACACAACACCGGCGAGTCCAATGGCGCCGAATACCGGAAGAAGAAGACGACGATAACTGTAACTAATTTAGGGGTTTTATTACTTTAAACCGCAAAACCCTAATCGGAATCAATGGAACGGAAAGTTCATTGACATCAACATTACCTCGATTGACGGCGGGGAAAGGCGAGCCAAATAATACAGTAGTCGGAATCGAATGGCTATAGAAGAAGAAGATGATAGTGAAATTTTGATTAGGAGGAAGAACACGGCACTGGCGAACACGATACCTACTGTAGAATGGAGGGAGAAAACAACACCTGCTCCACAAACAACAGCGAATACCGGAAGAAGAAGGCGGCACCGATGGTCTGCTTCAGTTCGAACAACACGAGATTTTGATGGAGGAAGAAGCGGAATCACCGATAATTGTAAAAAAGATTTGGGGATTTTATTTTAGGGAATTTTGAAATTGGGTAGTTATGGTGAGTTTTGTTATCACGCGCTTATCCCTTCCAAAAATAAGGTTTTTATTTTTATTTTTATTTTTTGTCATTAAACTTTCTCTTAATCACAGCCATCCATTATAACGATCCAACGAATGTAATTTGTTCTCATTGAACACTATAAGGGCTGTTTACATGGGAGCCAAACTCTATATATATATATATATATATATATATATATATATATATATATATAGATTTTAGTTCAAGTGAGGAGAGAGCTTGTAGATAGGAATTAGGAGGGTTGTAAGCCATTGGATGGATTTAAATCAAGGGCTCTCATACGCTCATCATTAATGGCATTTTTGTAAATTAACTAAAAATCTGGAAAAATACCCTTACATTCAAAATAGTCATCGGTGTTCATACTTTTATATGTCATTGTTCATGTTTTTATACATCGGTGTTCATAATATTTTTATTCATCAAAGTGTCATGTCCATTTATTTTTTTGTGTTCATTTTATAATGCATAAATGTTCATTTACAGTATATAACCACAAAAAACAAAAAAAAAACTCATCACAAAACGTTAAAAGATTATCATAATATGTTATGTATATGTCAAAGTTATAGATAAGTAATTGGTGTTCATACTTTTATACGTCATTGTTCATGTTTTTATTCGTCAGTGTTCATACTTTTTATATCATTGTTCCTGTAAATATTATAAACTATTTTTCTATAAGGCATTTTTCCGAACAGTTTGCGTGCACACTAAAAAGAGCATATAGATTATTCAATTGGAGCTATTAGACCAACTCAACATATGTATATACATGTATTTTCTCAATCAAACTTATCAAACACAAAATGATTCAAACAAATTTGATTTCGAACACAAACATCAATCATAATGAAACCTAAACCTTAAGAATGAAAATCTAAACAGTGAGAGTAGAAATTCGAAGAAACAAAACTTGCATCGTCTTGTATTCTCTTTGATTTCACAATTTTTTATGTAATCGATCTTTAAATATTATAAACACGATTTTAAAGAAAAGTATAATTTTCAAAAAAAAATGAACCTCATATTATAAACACCGTAACTGTAAAAAAAATGAATACATACTTGTAAAAAAATGACCATCATATTTTATTAACACAATTTGAAAGAATAATATAATTTTTTTTAAAAAAATCCAAAAAAATGTTTTACAAAAATACAAAAATAAACAATTAATGTTAAAAAAACGAATAGTTAGTGTTGGGAAAAATGAACATTTATTGATAAAATATGAACAATGACTCTTTTAAAAATGAACACATACTCATAAAAATATGAACACCAATTTTTATTTACAAAAAGAAAAGCTGGAAAAAAAAGAAGGTGACGTGGCATGCCACATGTCACCACGCCAGCTCTCCTTATTCCTATCTGGAAGGGTCCTCCTTACCGGAACTGGACCCTATATATATATATATATATATGCATATCTACGCTGCAGAGATCCATAGCAGAGGTGACGACTTTTCGTACATTCTATCCCAAAACCACACTTAAAACCAAAACCTTTGAAAACGTCAGATCCCATGTGGGCTCTGTTTATTTTACCTATCAAACCTCATTGCAGGTAACAAGTGCCATTGTTGTCAACCTAGGCTCTGATACCAACTCTGTAACACCCCGAATCCGCGGGACTCGGGATGTCACATTGGGCTAGGATCTCACAATGGATCCTGACCCTAGCCTGACAACAAGTTCACTAGACCTTACAACATGGCACTGACAGATATAAAACAAATACATAAAACAGTATAAACTGTACGACCCAAAGTAAACAACAACATAGCCGAGTATATAAAACGACATCCTCACACAGGAGGTACAAAAGATCATCCTCACGCAGGAGGGGAAACACAAAAACACCAAACCAACCACCTAATGTACGAGAGTCCTTGGCCTGTCACCCTGCCAGATCACCCAGTAGCGCCTAACCTGTAAACATCTACAACACGGTATGAAACCGTTAGCTAACCATACATATATGAGGTAATGCATAAGCATAAGCACAATCATGAAAGATAAACACATCAGCATGCTATCACACATTTACCCATTTATTATCTTTATATAATAACCATTCACTCAAAAACCGTATATATATATATATAGATGAAAGTATGTGACACGAGGACCGATACATCCCCGCCTCTGAGTGCAATGTCCAACTGTACGAGTATCGGTCACACAATCCGTGTACCCTATGGGAGTGGATTGCGCCCTTCCTGTAAACCAATCTGGCCCGACATCAGAGAACCTCCCAGACCCCACGGCGGGATGAAAGGGAAAGGTTATCACAGCCACGCAGTGGGGCAGCCAATAAAAACATAGGTCGATAAAAACGCCAACTCATGCTATCATAGCAAACATATAAAGCACACACCACTCGTGCAAACACCCAATATAAGGATGGTAGCTAAGTAAGTCCTACGGACTTACCTCAACCTCGTACAATCACAACCACGATCAACCTCCAATCCTGAGAGGGACACTGCCTAATAACAAGACATAAAGAGATATCAATACTCCTATCAATAAAAAAGGTCACATCTAGACCCAAGGGATCCATAAGGATCATAATCAATCTATAAGCCTCACAACCAACTAAACCTCAATATTCAACATAACTCACAATTCCTCAAATCTCAAGGTAGTTTCTAATCGACATTCCTCAATATCAATTCTAATCCTAATTTAATTAATTAACCTTTAATTAATTAATTAGATTTCGCCAGAATAACGTTTTGCCTGCAGGCAATTTCTAAACCCCCTGTCATCAGATTTCATCAAACGAACAACCCATAATCACCAGAATAATATAACGACCATAATGGAATTTCTAATTATCCATTTTGACAAGCCTAAACTCAATTTAGGCCAAATCGCAGTACGGAAAACGAATAAATTCATAACTTATTCGTTACTAACCCGATTGACGATCTGAAAGAAGATTCGGAATCACAACGACGCAGGCTACGCATGGACATCATCAAATTCATCGGAATCTGATCGACGGAACCGTCCTGGTGACATATATGCTCGACCAGCCCTCCATATACTCGGAAATGCAAAAACTCGGTACCGTTATGAAGAGAATGAAGAGAGGAATCCAGAAACTCAAACGGAATTGAAATCGGATTAGAAACGGAGAGTAGATCTGAGTTTGAAGGTTGAGAGAAATCAGAGCTTTTACGAGGAAACGTGAAAGGAAATGAATTAATAAAGGATTTTCCGCTATTTATAGTTTAGACGATAATTATTCTTTAGTAAAGTCGATAATTATCCTTTAACCGATCCAAAGGCGGGTCGAACATCTTTCTCCAAACTTTTCGAGATTGGAACTTTAAATTTGGAATATTGTAGGGATAATTATTCCACAATTGCCTCGAAAAACGTGTATTCCTAAGCCGTCTTTCTTAGCCGTTAAGAAACGAAATAGCGACTCTTTTGGCCGTTTTGCCTCTCCATGTTATTTCATATCTAGAACATATCCGATATCCTGATCATTTTTCTCAACTGAATTTTTATTAATTGGAGCTCCCAAATGCTCCAAATAACACCGGAGGGTAAAAATAATTACCCGGGGGAAAAAGTAAAAATTTCCCCAAACGTCCAAAATTACGCCAGGAACATAACGGTGTGACTCTTACTCATCACTTGCGAAGTCTTCGCGAGTTATATGTTAATTACTATCAACGATTAAGTTAATCAACATTAATTAGAATTCGAAATCCTAGCTATTATAGTTGAGATATGATTTGAGTGCAAACAAAATACGACCTGCAAACCATATAGAATTAGCACAAAGGTTGTATATGACATTTTGCCTTAGATTGTATAATTGCATTAGCAAAAACTTCTCCACTTGTTTCTTCAGTTCTTCTTTCTCAAACACAGATCTACGTCGGAACTTCGATCTTTTTCGATTTAGATGTCTTCTATGATATGCTTAACCTCAAGGAGGATTGAAACTCGTATTTTGACATTCTTTCATCAAGGGTTGTGTTTTGTCCAATTTAATTAACACTTGTCTTATACTTGAACAAAAGTTTAGTCGAGCAGTTGAACATATAAATTAGCACTTGAACAACTTGTTATATAGTTTAACAATTTGAATATAGTGGAACAATTAATCATCTAATTCAACAATTTCAAATATAGTCGAACAATTGACATATTTGAACAATTACGAATAGAGGTGAACAATTTTTAGTTGAACAAATACATGTTATATTTTAAACAATTGTTACTTGATCCAAGGTTGTGCATTCTTCCTACTTTTGACCCTAACACCCTTTTTCCACTTGAACACAACCATATATATATATATATATATATATATATATATGGGTTTTCGGGTCGGTGGACCTAGAGTGATGCCTAGATCCGGCTCGATCGGGCTTCCTTTCCATAAGGAAATTTAAACAAACTTTTCATACCAAGTAGTCCCTCAACGATATATTTTTCATTTATTACTTGGACCATATATTGTCTTGTTTTGAGATTATTTCCCATAATAACTTCATTTGCAAGACTATATTCATGTTGTTTGATTTTCTAATATCGATGATGGATCAGTTTGCATATATCATTCCAGCTTATACAAAGCCGGTGGTTCGTGCCTTTGTTTTAGAAGAAATTTTTGTTAATACTATCAAGTTTTTATGAGTTGGGATTGGGAAGAGAAAACTTTGCATTACGTAATTTGATTTATTATTGAGATTAACTTGTATCAAGACCTTTCTACGTTCTTATGACAAGATAGTGGTTTTCCATCTTGATAGTTAACGTTTTTTTTTTATGATCTTTTGAAATGTTCAATTTTAAACTCTATTGTGCGAAAGTATTAGAAAGAATAGAAATCAACAAACAAAATCAATAAACAACATACGTATTTATACCCCCAATAATAATTACGACTACTTAGAGAGATCTTATGGAGAAATTTCAGATGACAGGTAAATATATAACCCGAGGCGGAGTAAACATTACGATGTCTAAAGTAACAAAATCTGTATTATTTATTTGGTCATCTAAACCAAACAATAAATGCTCAAAAGAATGACAGACCGTCCGAACTATGCAGACAGACCTTACCACCATACCATATGCGTCGGCCGTCCTCGGACCCAGACAAGAAGGTACTTTGAACCTGACTTATTGACCGGACAGTGAGACCTCCGTTCTGAATCTGGGACCAATTCTGCCTCCCAATTCCCAGATGAGACCGACTTCGTCCACTCAACCCCTTAACTGAGTCTACGAAGGGTGACATCAAGACACCTCGAGTCTTCTGTTGGTTGCATTTGAGACATTTTTGGTAATCCAGCTGATTTCTGAAAATTGAAATCCAATTAGTTTGAGCATTGTAGATTTCTTGCAGCATTTCTATACACCTCTGTTTTACTTAAACAGTGTTATCAATTTTTCAATTTCAATGTTAGCTTATATTTAGACACCTCTACCGGAGCGGAGAGGCGGAGAGGCGGAGAGAGAGTGGGCTAGGAAATGGCGGATTTGGACTCAGCGGAAGGAATTCAGCCGAATAGATTCCACGAGACTGGAATATACAGATTAGATTGTTCAAATGCGGTGTTCATAGACCCAGTACGTATCCTTAATACTGGTTACGACCGATTTAGGGTTTCTCCTTCATCCTACTACTGCCGCTTTTTCGATTCCAAAATTGCCGACGAAGCGAAAGCCGGGGTATCAGATAACCCTCGAAAGCGAAAGCGGAAGAAGCCTAAATCTCGCGCTCTCAATGAAAAGGAGCAGTTAGCAGACCGACGTCATCAGGTATCGTTTGTGATTATTCTCATTTTTCGCCTCTTTTATCATTTCTTGTTTCCCCTCACTCTAAAGTACAAACGTATTTGATTTGAAGGATATTAGACTTTCATTAATGGAGGCGCACCAATCTTTGCTTAGAGCTATTGAGCTTTTGAAGTTAATTAGTGATCTTAAAAGCGACGACAGAGTTGATTGTGAATGCAGAGATTTGAATTCGAGTGGCCCTGAGCAGTCGTTTGTGGAGCTCGGAAGGATTTGGCAAACTCCATTGTTTGAAATTAAGCTCAAAATCCATGGAACTGCAAAGAAAGTCGACAATGGAGGTTAGCATAGATACTTTGCTTGCACTTGTGTTTCAATTTTTCTCCCCCCAATGTTGGGCTAGTTTAACAGAGTAGCTATTTCTCTTCAGACTGTCCATTTTCACCACCCTTTTGTTTTTTTCCGGCTTGCAAATTTTGTGCTTTCGTTTTCTCCCATTGTTGTTACCAGCTAATTGGATTTTGCATACATTAGAAACTTCTGAATATAGAATTTCCTTGTTACAGGATCCCTTGACGTACAGGATTATTACGAAAGCGTTGTCTCAACATTTAATACATTTATCCTGAATGATACTAAAACTGACTTGGAAGCTGAATTTCAGGGTACTGAATACATTATACCAAGGGAGAGTAGATTCTACATGGTATGCTATTTGTCTTTTTGATTCTTTTTGGATAAATCAATAGTAATTGGAAGAGTCTTGAAGTTGATTTTCAATACTTTTAGGGCCCGTTTGTTTCCAACTTCGGAAACGGAATGGAAACGAATTTAGTCCATATCTATATCCTTATTCGTAAAATTGTATGGAATCATTCCTTGTGGGTATCAAAAGTAATCAAACTCTACTCCAATTACTTCAAACCACAATGAATGATTCCAAAAATTTTCATGAACAAGGGTATACGTATGGACTAGATTCGTTTCCATTCCATTTCCGATTTCGGAGTTAAAACCAAACGGGCCCTTAAAGGCTTTTCGGTCTGAAATATAACTTACATGTTCTTTTTCTCCTTGTCCACCTTGACTATGTCAAAGTCTGATCTGCAGAAGATACACAACTTAATTCACGGTAATTACGAGTTATGGAGTTCTATCTTATTATGCATACATCATTATCTTGCGTTTCTGGCATTTATTTCTTTTTGTTTCTTTTTATCCTTGTTGAATCCAGTTCTAAATAGTCATTTTGTTCTTATGCTTATTTTATTACTTATATGTAGCATGATGCTACGTTCTGTTTTGTGCTACTATGAAGCCAGTTTTTGGACTTAATTATGTACCCAACTCATCTTGCATTGATCAGTTTTGCTAATACAGACTCTTTTGCTTTCCTATTCTCCGTCAGTTTTTTCGCTTCTAACATCTTGTCATGCTCTTCGCAGATGATCCAGAGGGTACTGGATTTAATCTTATTGTTGTGGATCCACCGTGGGAAAATAAAAGTGCTTCCCAGAAATCTATGTGAGTTCTTCAAATTATATGAACATATCTGTTTTAAAAGATGGGTGGTGAATGTTTGCTTTACCATCTCAATAGACAAGTGCTTATGCTACAAAAGTAGAAAAATATCCCAAGAGAAGTTACAACAATACTTTCTCATATGGGCGAAGGTGTTGTGCAGCAAACATTTACAGTTTGTGTTTGCAAATGCTTGTAGGTATGCAACATTGCCAAATCGGTACTTTCTAGGTCTTCCTATAAAACAACTAGCTCATCCAAAAGGGGCTTTAGTAGCATTATGGGTGACAAATAGAGAAAAGCTTCGGGGTTTTGTAGAGACAGAACTATTTCCTGCATGGGGAGTCAAGTATGCAGCTACACTCTATTGGTTGAAGGTCTGCTTAATTTCCACATTCCTAGTTTGTTTAATCAATATTGTTCAATGATGAGCATGTAGAGATCTGCAGGTAAAAGGAGACGGATCTTTGATTTGTGACCTGGATCTCTTTCATCACAGGCCATATGAGTGCCTCCTGTTGGGATACTGTTACAACAAGGTAAGGTTTTAAGAAGTTTAATTGAGTAAATATATAGCCCATGTCGAGTATCTGAATGTGAACTTCCATTTGATGGTCAGATGCTCGACTCGGAAGAAATAGAAACACCGAAACCGTTGAACGATAATCAAGTTGTCATTAGCATCCCTGGCAACTACTCAAGGAAGCCACCTCTTGGAGGTAGTTTTAGATCTTAAAGCGTGCTGCTGAACATCATAGATTTGTTTAGAAGCTGTTCTGATTACTTAAATGTATGATTGGTTATTGATCAGATTTTCTGCTGGAGTATGCCCCGGGACCTAAGCCTGGTAGAAGCATCGAGCTGTTCGCGCGTGAGTTGTTTGCTGGCTGGACTTGTTGGGGCAACGAGCCTCTCCATTTTCAGGATTCTAGGTATTTTTTGAGAAATAATGTAGAATCGTAAGTTGGCGCCTGGTGGTACGCTGTTTAAAAAAGTGTTTCATTTGATTGGGTATTACAACGCTGGATTGTATAGTAGTTGATCAGTTTTGGGCCGAAATGGGCTCGGGTTAAACCCGACCTGACTTGTTGAGAAAATGGGCCGGCCCGAAAGCGTAACATGTACAAGATGAGGTGCTAGTGCAAGGGGCGTGAGAGCGCAGGAGGCCGACACAGTGCTGGGTCCTTTATTGTTTTATATGGCTAGTAATTTACATTGGAGCCAGGTGGCAGCTTTATTCATCATCATATATTCATATGCAAATGCTGTTGCGCTCTTTCTTCACTCCCTCCTCACTTTAACTTTAACGTGTACCCACCCACTGTAGTGTTCAGAGGGTGAAACAAATCTGGGGCCCACGGCTCCAATCACAGCCGTTGGATCAATCACATGGCCATCATTGCCTCATCACATGATCAATCCAGGCATTCAAAAAACGCCCTTTCACGATTCACTACGCCGCAGTGCGGGACCACCAGCCCGGCTAACGCCCCCACCCACGTCCTGCACCCGCCCACAGGTAATCACTTGGAAACGCAGATTGTGGGCCCCCCAAACATAAAACTCAAAAGGATTAAAAATGAAAACAAAAAACTGAAAAGTGATTTTATAAGGAGAGGCAAGAAGCTGAGATTCCTTCCACACTTAGCCCAACGAAGCCTCAAGCGTCTCCCTCGTGGCTTAGGCTTTTGTATCTCTGCTTCTTTCTTCTTCTTTTTATTTCGATCCTTTACATTGAAGAAGAGGAGGAGGAAGAACAAGCGAGGAAAATGGCGACGGAGGGTGGAGAAGGTACGGCGGCGGGGGTGGTCGGTCGGGCAGCAAGGAGGAAGCCATCATGGAGGGAGAGAGAAAACAACAGAAGAAGAGAGAGGAGGAGGAGAGCAATCGCTGCTAAGATATTTACTGGATTGAGAGCGCAGGGGAACTACGATCTTCCCAAGCACTGTGACAACAATGAGGTCTTGAAAGCTCTCTGTTCTGAAGCTGGCTGGATCGTCGAGCCTGATGGCACCACTTATCGCAAGGTCCTCTTCCTCTCACCCCTCTTTTATTTTTTTATCTGATCAATTTGATTTTTGTGATAACTCAAAACTGGAATTTAGATTCCGCATCAATTTTGATAGCAGAAAATTTTAGAAGATGAATTAGGATACTGAATTTGAACCGCCGGGAGCTCGTGCTGGTTCTGAGATTTGAAAGCTCCATCAAATTTTGGGGTTTTGCATTTACATATTACATCTTATGATCATGTTCAGAGATACCGTGGTTTGACCCGGTCAACTGTGTTTGATGAGTTGGGAGAATGAATTTCAACACCAGACTAATGTGATGCTGTGATCTGTGTGTTATTCAGGGATCGAAGCCACCTCCGATGGATATGTTGGGCGGTTACAACAACATGAACTTAAGCGGTTGCTCTTCCCAGATTCCGAGTCCTCTTTCTTCAGCATTTCCCAGCCCAATTCCTTCATACCAGCCAAGCCCTTCTTCATCGGCTCGGCAAAGTCCAACTCGCAATGACATCAATGCTGCATCAAATCCATTCTCGTTCCTTTGCAACTCAATCCCTTCAAATCTCCCTCCTCTTCGGATATCAAACAGCGCGCCAGTGACCCCTCTCCTGTCATCTCCAACAACCAAGTCTCAAAAGCAGAATTTCAACTTTGATACCATTACTAAAGAATCCATGGCTGCCTTCAAGTACCCTCTCTTTGCTGAGTCTGCTCCTTCGAGCCCTACTCGTTGTAGGAACATCACTCCTCCTACCATATTTGAATGTGATGAATCCGATTGCTCTATTGATTCAGGCCAGTGGATTAGCTTCAAAAGATTTGCAAGGCCTCCTATTCCGACTTCTCCTACCTTTTGCCTTGTCAAACCAATGGTTCAGCATATGTCACTCAATGATCCAATGGATGTTAGGGTTTCACAGCCTGAGAATGTGAAGGTTACACCTTGGGAGGGAGAAAGAATTCATGATATGGTCATGGATGACCTTGAACTGACCCTTGGAAATGGCAAGACTCGGGCTTAGGATAAGAGGTAAAGTTGAGTTGGGATGTGCAAGAAACCTTGAGGGTTTTTGCCACCATGGCATCTGCTGCTAGTGCTTTACATGATTCAAGGAAGGTCTCCTTGTGAGGGTATAATAGAGTTTATATTATCATACATTGTAGTTTTCTCTGCTTGCTTTCTATTTCTTCTTAGTTAATTATCCCTAGCATATAGGCAATTGCTTGGGTTGAGCTGACAAGCATTTACCTGTAGATATTGGCAACCAAGCACTTAAAGGGAGGACGTATCTCCTTAGTTGCGGTCTCATGCTAGGAGATAAGCTCCATTAGAAATATTTATAAATTGTCGAAAGTTGAAACATCATTGTCTAGTTTCTTCATCTGTATTTTTGTTGTTGGTAATGACCCATTTGTGGTGTTCGTATGAAAACCATTGTTACTTGCTTTTCTAAGCTTATATTTGGCGATATATCTTCCCATTAGTTGCGGCTTGTAGGGACCTTTAGATTGATATGCATAGCCCAATGTCCTGTTCAAATTAAATAACAGGTCAAGCTTAGTACGAGGGTTTGGGACCAAACACAAAGTGTCGGACACATTGAGCTGATCACAAACAAATAGTTTTTGTAGGGTTGGGCGTGGGATGGGACAAGATTGAGATTGTTCCTCCCACAAATTATAAGCGGGACGGGATTTATAACTTTTTTTTCCTCGTTTCCCGCGGGCCCCGTTTCACGTGAGATGGGACGGGTGAGGACGAGTTTAATCCCGCAAGAATCATGTACTGATTATATTAACCATTTGCACTTATTTTCTCCCGTGTTTAAATATATAAATGATAAAAAAACAAAAAAGGACTACTTAACTAATTCACTCAATAGAGAAGTATTTAGTATATTCAAAACGAATATAAGTTACATAAATGTGTCTTACAAAATACAACATTTTTTTACATGTTGTGATCCCAATGATAGGTTAAAAGATATTTCTATCAATATAAAATTATAATTTATATATACAAGTACGACATGAGACAGGATTAACCAGATGAGAAGTTTCCGTCTTACGTCATGTCCCGCAAATTTTTCATGAGAAGGGACGGGATACACATTTTTATCAAGTTCCGTCGAAATCAGAACGAGATCGGAACGAACCCGAAACGGAACGGAATTAACTGTAATTTATGTCCACCCTAAAATTTTATTTTGTCATAGCAAACAAATAATGATTGATGCTGAAAGTGGGGGGCCTTATAATTGATTATCGGATTGATTTTGTTTTCAAGTGAGATTACTTTGTCTTGTGTAAGAGGAGCTATGGCCCAACACAAGATCCTTTCAAGTATTATTTATCTCTATGTTGTCGGGATTATAGAAATAAAAGGGTCCTTGTCTCATTTGATCATATTATTGTCTCAAATTCTTCCTTTCTTGGCACCGCCTTCTGTTTGCTCATGCAGTCACAAACATCAGATGAGAATCGTATAGAGACAAATGTTGATGGCGTCAACAAGATTTTATTAGGGGATTTTTCGATGTAGTGTTAATTAATTAATAGATAGGCAACCGGAAAAAAAATGGGATCAGCTCATTCGATTGCGTCCAAGTAAAGAAATTCCAGCTCGAATGCGAGTCGATCGTGCCCAAACTAAAGCTCATCTTTTATTTTCTGGCATTTGCTTTGTATATGGTTTGTCTGAGTAGTCAGCATGCGTTGAGTTGGCCGTGTAAACAACTTCTTCAAGGAAACCATGGTCATAGTTAAAAGTAATTTACATGGAAACAATCACACTCCTAACATCGTCATTCAAATCATAGATGGTGACAAAATATAACTATGCCAATGTTATAGTCAAAAGTCAAGTTAGATAAAAGTCAACTATGATATATATTTTTTTTCATAGGTAAAAAACTTAGGAGAATCAGTTTCTAGAAACCGATCAGCCTAAAGCATTCTTTCGGATGAGGTCTTGAACGTCTTCTGGGTTTGCCTTTACATCCGAGTCTTCATTATGTCCGTGCCAAGCAATCTTGTCCGCAACCGAATTAATCTCCCTAAAGACATGTTGTGCGGTGGAATTTTGGAAGCCAACAATAATAATTGAAATGTCGTTAATAATCAAATCGAGTTCCCATGGTGGCTTCCAAATTCGATTTATCGAATTAATAAGCGTTAGGTTATCGCCTTCAATTTCGATCGATTGAATTCCAATCTCCTTAGCCTTTTGAAGGCCAAACCGCAAAGCAAGAGCTTATGCTTCCAATATTGACTCAACATTACAGCTGCCGCTTCCAAGAGCAATAGGAATCGCCTGTTGGTTCCGAATGATAAACCCATATGAACACTTATTTGTTGAGTTTTGTGATGCATCAAAATTAAGTTTATAAAAACCTTCCTCAGGTCGTTTCCACTTTATGTTTTTCTTTTTCCTTCTCGTTGTTTGTGATGGTACGGTATTCTTGTTTTGATTTAAGTTTGTTGTGTTCCAAATATCAATTTGGTTAATTGCCGTTGTTTTGATATTTTGTGGAAATTTTGTTTTATTAAATATGAATTGATTTCTCGCCATCCACATATTCCACCAAATGACCACTACAAGTTTCATATCTTTAGCCGAAATAGCACCCTTAAGATCGCAAAGGACCTCAGCGATTCCTTGATCATCCATATCGATATTTTGCAGTTTGTTTGTAATACTATGATTATCGATGATTGTTAACATGTTCGGACATTGAAAATAAGGTGTTTTGCACTTTCGGTATGGTGATTACAGTACTCGCAGTTCATAACGACCGGAATTCTCTGTCAAATTTTTGTTTTGTCGGGAGGCCATCCATCGCAATTTTCCATAGGAAATTCTTAATTTTTGGCATGACGTCCATTTTCCAAATCCAAGTTTTATTGCTGGTGACTCCAACTTTCCTTCCTTGGATCATCTCCAATGATGATTTAATTGAGTACCACCCTTCATCGTTTCCCGTTCAGTATAATTGGTCGCGAATATCACTGTTAGGGAGGTTATAATTCTTAATTCTCTCCAATATAGTACTTGGCAAGTATACGTTTAGTTGATTTAGTTTCTGGTGGTCCCACACTTTGTTAGTGATAAACGAGGAAGTAATCAGTATTGGGTTTATCATGACATCTTGAAGCGGTTATCCAAAACCCCTTTGTCTTTCCAAAATCTTACCGTTTTTCCGTCTCCTACCCTCTAGGCAAGACCTTTATCAAAATCTTTATATAATTTAATCAAATTCTTCCACTACCAAGATACATTCTTCCCGCATTCGCAGTTCCAAAGGCAAGTTCCTTTTAGGTATTTTTCTTCAACAATTTTAACCCATATGTTATCCGGCTCAACCATAATTTTTCATAACAATTTCATCAGTAACGCTTTATTCATATTTTCTGCTTTCCTTATCCTTGTACCTCCTAGGGCTTTGGGTTTACAAATCTTATCCCAACTAATAATAGGACGGTGATTAGGTCCCTTGTTTCAAAAGAAAAGTCTATTAATCTTGTCTAGTTCATAATGTATGATCCCCGGTAAAATGAACGTGTGCATTAAATAACTAGGTTTTGCATTCAGATTTTCTTTTATTATTGTTATTCTTCCTTCTTGGGATAAGGAGGATGCTTTCCAATTAGTTAGTTGTTGTTTGGTTTTAATAATTACGGAATTAAAAAGACGGTTTTGGTGGAATGTACCCATTACGATAATACACTATACAAACTAACTCCCTATTGAAATGTTTTGCAAAAATATACCCATTTACATCATATCACATTTCATGATGTAAATATAAAAGCAAAGGAAAGGCTTGAAAAGAAGAAAGTAAAATGTCAATTCAACCGGCGATGTGACATGACTGCAGAAACCTCATTTCACTGCAAACTCTCTTTTTGTTTCCCTCCAAAATTCCATCTTCCTGCAATATTAGACGAAAAACCAGTAACATACACAATAATATCCTTCTTGCGTAAATATTGAAGCAGAGGAGAGGTTTGAAAAAGGATTTAGTACTCTACAGTCTTTCCATCATGAGACATCCGTCGATGTGACCCCTCTGCACAGCAATGATGGTTTTTACATTCTCTCCAAAACAACCCTTTTCATACCCAAAACGATGACCCTTTCATACCCAATCCATTTTTTTATCTTCAATTTAATTCACATTTGATACTAAAATAATACCCAATTTGAATTTGTCGTACCCAATTTTTACACAAAATTGATTATTATAACACAAAATCGATATTGTACCCATAAAAACATACTCAATATTTCACTTTAAACATACATAAGAATAAGAAACATACAACAAAAATAATAACATATACCCAATAAAATAATCATACCCATAAATTGGGTAACATTTTGCCACACTTATATAATCTTGTAAGATTAAATACACATGTCCAAACTTACCAATAATGCTCTAATATATACACAATTCATCAAAATACTTACCCAATGCTACTTAACAAAATGAATCAAAAGCATACCCAAAATCTAGTAGAAATAGCCTACCCAAAATCTAGTACATATAGCCTACCCAAAAAAAACAAATCTGGTTTCCGGCAGCAACGGAGTATCAATGACGAACTCCAGACTGAAGAACGGCGGAAACCCTAGTATCCTCCGCCATGATAGCCTACCCAAATTATACAGATCTGGTACCAACTTACCAAGCCTAGCCGGAATCTTCGTCAGACTCATCTTTCTCATCGGCCTCCGCAACAATAGCCTCATCTTCGTCGGAATCTTTGTCATGAAACTCCGGTGGTTGGAAACCAAGCCTCGTTGGACTTCCCTTTTTCGTCGGCCTCCGATCTAATAGTCTCATCTTCGTCGGAATATTTTTCTCCAAACTCCGGCGGATCTCCGTTACAAAAAAACTTAAGCAAACATATGAACAATAC
Organism: Fagopyrum homotropicum; assembly: GCA_033239125.1. NCBI lineage: Eukaryota > Viridiplantae > Streptophyta > Magnoliopsida > Caryophyllales > Polygonaceae > Fagopyrum > Fagopyrum homotropicum. Next base: position 62,862,347 of record BSWB01000003.1, on the reverse strand, counting down.
TTACCCACCAACCGGTTACCAAGCATACCCAGCAGCCCTTGCTGAAGCAAAAAACGCCATTCATGGAGTTTTTTGTAGTAGAAGAGAGAAATGGGTTTATAAATTGTAAAAAAAGAGGGAAGTGTAAGGTAGTTCAAATTTATGGGCCTTTTTGAGGCAAAATTCCCCCATAAGTTACATCAAATTGTCACCAATCACCTTCAAAACTTCCATCAAATTGTCACCAATCAAATCTGTACTTTTATTTTATATTTTTCCTTTTTTTTTCAGTAAAAAAGGTGGTGGAAAAGAATGGGGGCTATTATACAAAGAGGAAGCCTTTCGGGGCCAATGTCACCAATTCTTTCAATTAAATTTTTTTTTATTAACACGTCCTTTGATGATTGGACACCCTAAGTATTGTTCAAAATTGGTAGAGATACTGATTCCCAGATTTCCCTGAATTCTTCTCCTATTACTTTGATCAATATTAGCGGTAGTTTGAAACACGGATTTATGGTTATTAATGACCTGGCCGGAAATGTCGCAATAATCCTTTAATACCGACAGAACCATGCCACTTGCTTGTATGGATGTTTTAGTGAATATACTAATGTCATCTGCAAATGCTAAGAATGGGATTCTAGTCCCATTTTTCAAAATAGGGAAACCGATAGACTTTAGGTTGTCGATGGATATTTTTTGTAAGTTTCTGGCTAATACTTCCGCACACAGGTTTCGAAATTTAATCCAAAATCCGAATTTGATCAAAACCGCTTGAAGGAATTCCTACTCCACTTTATCATATGCTTTCTCCATATTTAATTTTATGGCCATATAACCTTCTTTTCCTTTTATTGATTTGAATCCATGAAAGATTTCATGTGCAATGAGCACATTGTCATGGATTGCTCTATTTTTGACGAAAGCGCTTTGTAGCGGATGAATCAATGATGGAAGGACTAAACTTAATCTTTTTGCTAAGATCTTCGAGATAATTTTTTAGACCGTTGAGACTAAACTAATAGGTATGTAATGTGATGTTGTTGTTGGGTTATCAATCTTTGGGAGTAGTGCTATGAAAGTATGATTTAGTTGTCTAAGTATTTTTCCGTTTTGTAGAAACTTTTAACCGCCCTAGTAACTGCTAGACCGACGATGTGCTAATATTTCTGGTAAAATCCAGCCGGCATCCCGTATGTGCCCGGTGATTTGTCTGAGCCTATATTAAACAGTGCTTCCTTGATTTCATTTGTGAAAAGAGGCATTTCCAGGTTCATATTGTCAAAAATGGATACTTCTTGCCGGATAATTTGTAGTTTATTTTGTAGTTTATTCATGTCAGTTGATGTAGCTTTAAATCTTGTCTTGTATTCATTTACATATTCTTCGTTGATTTCAGTATCATTTGCCAAAACCTCGCCAGTATTTGTAGTGATTGTCGTAATTATTTTTTTATTTCGGCGTCCTGTTGCTTTCCTATGATGAAACTTTGTGTTCTTATCTCTGAATTGTAGATTTTTCATCTTGGCTCTCTGCATCCAATACTTATGTTGATATTCTATTAGGCAATCTCTTTTCTTGCTTAGTTTATTGATTTTGTTATTAATATCTTTGATCAAACCGTGAAAAACTAATCTTTTGGAGTCGTTCTAATTCTTCATCTACTTTTAAAAGCTGTTTGTTTATGTTTCCAAACTTATCTCGGCTCCATTATTTTAGTTTTTGTTTTAGTAGCGTTGTCTTCTTTACTAGATTATACATATTAGTGACTTGGTATTGAGTCCTCCATACTTGTTTCACAACATTTTCACAGTCCTGCCTCAACATCCACATTGATTCGAATCTGAATGGTTTATTCTTTCCGTATATCTATTTATTTTTGAAATGAAAAGAGATCATACAGTGATCAGAGTTTGTGAAAGCATGATTCTTGATGTGCAAATCAGGGTATTCTTGAATAATTTCCAAAGATGTCATTATTCTATCCAATTTTTCGTATGTGTTATTATCCCCTTCTTTCCTTTTCTTCCACGTGAAATCGTTTTCTTTTGTTGGTAAATCTCTTAAAATAAATTGGTTTGAAAATTGTATAAGTATATCGAACCTATAATGGGTGGTTGTAGCACCTCCTTTTTTATCAGACGGTTTCATCAAGTCGTTTTAATCTCCTACAACGATCAACGGAATTTTAATACTCATCATTTTGCTTTTTAACTGTAGCCAAAATGCATTTTTCATTTGTTCGTTTGGCGGTGCATAAATGAAAATAATCATCGATTCAAAGTTGGTATTAGCGTTAGTATGTTTCATTAAAAGAAATCTTTCTGAAGCTTTAATAATTTCTACCTTCTCGGCTTTGATTTGGTATTCTTTCCATAGTAGACATAATCCTCCAGTAAATCCTAAAGCCGGGATAAAAAATACTTTATCAAAATTTGCGCTCTTCTAGACACATTCATTTGGCTCGTCCTTTGTTTTGGTTTCTGCCAGCATAATTATTTGAATGTGTTCGTTTTTACATGTCAAATTCAGGTTAGTCCAAAAGTTCTTTTTCTTTATGCCCCTGCAATTCCAAAACGCAATCTTCTTTATGAACGATGCAGTAAGTTGGGTGTTCACTTCCCACTATTTTGAACGAGAATGTTGTTTTAAATATGTTACCCATATTACCATTAGAATCACCCACTATTTGATCCAGTTCGGTATTGCTTAAAACATATTGGGAGTTCCACAATATCATTTTAAAATGGTGATTATTGCCTCATTTTTCCTTCATGACCTTGACCAACCAATTTGGCTCCTTTGTCTTGTAAAGAAAGAAAGACCTACCTTCTAAGCATAACAAATCATACGATCGAGTATCCGATTCGTGTTTGATGACATTCCTAAACGTAACTCTTTCCTTAGTCTTGTTATTTATATCTAAAAAGGAACTTGAAGAACCGGTAGGTGAAATAAACTAGTTAAAAGATACTCTAGAAGGGAGGTTGAATAGAATATGAGAATTTTTCACAAACCAAATCTCAAGGCCTTGAAACTCCTTTCAAGGGCCTTGATGTCGATCTGTGCTCTTTGTAAAACTTTGATTTCAAGGGCTTTGAAACAACTTTCAAGGACCTTGACTTCGTACTCCTGCAAAACAAAGTTTGTCACAATAGCGAAATATAGTACGGAATGTACAAGATTGACACGAGGATATGTTTACGAAGTTCGGCTCTAAATAGCATACTCTCCGTCCCAGGGTATAGCCTTAGGATCTAACTATCTATTATCAGCTTCAAAGAGTCCTAGATACAAATTAGAAGAAATCTCCTTCTTCTCTCGCTGTAGCCAATGCTACAATCTAGCTCCAACTCTCAACCTAGCTATAATAGCCTAGTTACTTCGCAAAGTAACACACACTCTAGTATAACGCTATTCAGATCTTCCAATGGAGCTCTTGTGTTTTCTCTCTCTAAGGGGATAAAGCTTTTACGTAAATGAGTAAAAGAAAACAACAAATCAAATGAAGATGTTTCGGTTGCTTGAAGACGTAAAGATGTTTTCCGTATATGCTTGTGTGTCATTTCTTCTTCGATTACCATCTTCATTTATACTCTTCTATGGAGAGGTCTTATAGCCGTTGGAGAGATGACCGTTTGAAGATGAATCTTCTTCTCCATGAAGATCGCTTCTTGTTTCGAGATAAGGTAGACGTTGCAGATCTTCAACTCCTGAGAACATGTCGAATCCTTAGCTCCTTAATCTTCTCGTTTTTTGTTGAACTGAAAGAGAAGATATTTTGACGCTTTTCCATTTTAGAAAATCTTCTGAAAAGATTCTCTAATCTTCGGTTGAGATCTTCAGTTGAAAAAGATCTTCCTTGAAATCTTTCTGTTGAGCAATTCGTTCCTGGAAAATCTTCTTTGCATTTGAATCCTTGTCGTGCATCTATATAACTCCAAGGCCTTTGAAATCGTCCATTTGTAGCACTCTCTTCCTTGTCTCCTTGAGTTATACGTCAAGGACCTTGAATTCCATATCAAGACCTTTGACATTTGATAAGACCTGCACTGAATTCAAACAAACCAAGCAGCTAGAGAATATAATCAATACATTGTTAGTATATCCAACTACTATATTTGTGTTAAATCTTCCATCATCAACACTTGTAAAACATTATAAACAAGGTGGAGTTTTCAGAATCAAGCCATTAACTATAACTACCCTTTGCTGCCTCATGGACTTTGTACAAAATTTAGTATATTTTCTGTTATTCAATAGTCTCCCAAAAAAAACAAATGAGATGTAAATGACAAGTTTATCTATGCTGGAAGAGATTGGAGTTAACATTTGTTCATAACATTTTTCAAAGCAGTAAATATACTTTAGTGCGGTCTTTCCGTCAACTATTTACAAGCCTATGGGAAAACTTCTCCATTTCCTTCTGCGGTTGAGATGACCAAGCTTATGGTTCAAGTTTAACTGCTGCATATCCACTGTCTCATCGCTTGATCTATATCCGCCAATCCCTTCTATTATTCTGCACACCGTAATAAACGAGCCTGCCAGCATATTAAGTCGTGTAAGTTTGTGGTCACCGGATTTCGCATCCATACCATACCAGATTACTGTTGATCTTATTACTATATAGTTATTGGCTATTAGTGAACATTCCATTACTCTTTTCCTGTATAGACACTTAGAGTTCAATTTGAGCAACATGAGTATATATACCTTTTGATTTTTATTGAAGCATACCTCCACCGGTTTCTGGATCCACAAGCCTTTGGTCGATGCTCTATGTGTTTTAAGAATCAACTTAGCCTATTCAAATCTGCAGAGTAACACAGTAAGAGAAACACAAAGGAAACCAGTGGGTACAAAGGTTCTAAAGAAAGCTTGAGATTTACTACTTTGTCCTCCAGAAACCATTTTTTCTTGAAATCTGAGGCCTGCATACAAATTGCTCAAACACAAGGCATTGTATTGTAAGTGCTCATTATTCATGTTGTGATCAGAGGGTAGACTTGAATAGATTCAGTCACTGCACCTCCTCCATATTATCATAGCATAACAACCACAATGGTTTTGATGTGGTTTATTACAAAGTAAAAGCAACCCATATAATATCCAGTCATGTGGTATAATCTCAAATGCATAAATCAAGGACAACAAAAGTTGTTTCTTAATTAATCGAATTTTATATTTGGTAAGTGTTAAGGATTTATCATCACAATTCCAAATACCAGCCACCAAGTTAAAACATTTTCCTATAGATGATACAGTGTGTAGGAAAACTGCTCTAAAAAATTGGTAGCAGTATATTTTAGTTTGTAATTCCATACCACTATAAAATTCAGTCTTGCATAGCATAACAGATTGCACAGTGCCGTAATATTCAAAGGCGATTTCATAACAGTAGTCCACTCACACTAATAACTCATATTATTTATTTTAATCAGTTGTTGTAATCTAAAAATATTAAGAAGGTTACTTGGCTCATGTTTATTCTGCGCCTCAATAGACCAACTTGCCAAAAAAGTATGACCCCATAAAGACCTCAGTATTCCAAAAAAAAAAAATCTGAAAATTAACTGGTTGTTCATTTTGTTCTTAGGTTTAACGATAACTTCACAAAATACACTACAACAGTTCACCCATCATCCATTCATTCTTAGGGAAAATTTGGAGGTAAGTCTCCATGGTACAATGGGAAGATACGATAGACATTACTCACACAAGCTACATACTGAAACAAACAGATGTTGATAATTTTAGGAGAACATGCACTTGAGAAACACATAACATAAAAATTGAAAACATTCCGCAAAATTGGACGTATCCAAAGAAACTCTGGACTTTCGCAAAAGGTTTTGACCCATTTGAACTAGTTGATATTAGGCTTCTTTGTTCCCTTCAGCTTGGAGGACGCCGTGTCTTCACCACCCCCTGCCTCTTCCCTAGACTTGAGTCAGAATTTCCGGACTCACTGTTGACTTCCATGGCATCCATAAGCTTGTTGACAGTGTTGTTAGTCTCTACTGAGTGAAAGGTATTTTCAGAAGCTGCAACCCTCAATTCTTCAGGGATCTCTCCATTTTTGAATAACAGTGTAGTGAATTGGGCTACTGTCAACTCCTCTTCCTGAATTTCAGCATGGTATTCATCATCATTGAGCTGTTTTTTGATCTCAATTGCTTTTGTTTTGAACTCTTCGTCCTCTTCCATCAGGACGGTAAGGGGGAGCATAGACTCCGTATATCTCCATAATTGGCATCATTAGGGAGTTCACCCTAAGCTTGTTCTTCATTGGGTTTGTTGTGGTCCACTTTCTCCATAACTTCACTCACTGTTTGAGCTTTTGGGACTTCTATTTCTTCCCCCTGACTTTCCTTTTCTGTTTTCTGAATAGGTTCATCTTTATTATTTTCAGTTGGCTGTTTGGGGTTAACCTTGGAACTAGAAGACGAGTCGTCATCTTTTTCCTTATGGAAACCATAATGAGATGAGAGATATGGTCTCACCTCATTATGTCGGACATTAGTATGATTAGTTTTTCCCACATAGTTCATTCTTTCTCAATAGCACCAACTGTGCCATCTTTTCTTCCTTTCAATTCTCTTAAGTTCCTAAACTGTTTAGTTCTAATTCTCCTCATGGGGCAAACATCATAAGTATGGTCTTCACTAGCACAAAAGCCACAACCCAGAGAAAAGTCCTCATACCAAATGGGGAAGTCTTTCACTTCCTTATTATAATCTGGAATGGGTACAACTTTCTTTCTCTCACCATCAACATCTACATTGATACAGATTCTAGTAAAATTGATTCCTTTGCCTTTTTCGGAGAAAGAATCTAGTTTGACAAATTGTCCCACTTGATTTTTCTCTATAATAATTTTGATAGTTCCTTGTTAACATATTCTGGCGGGATTTGGAGAATCCCAACCCACAGATCAACTGTAGCATTACTCTCAGACCAGTTATTTGGTTTAGCAATAATTCTTACCTTTGTTCTAAGCTTAACCATCTCTATGGGTTCACCAAGGACACATCCCATTATAGATGTATCCTTTTGTTTTTGAAAATCATTTTTAACCTTGGATAAGCAGCTAAGATACTCAGCAAGGTCAGAAATTTATGAAGACTCGCCTTCGTTCTTTGAGTCTTCAATGTTCTTAGAGCCATTCTCATTGTTCACAGCTTTCGCAGCCTTTGATTGTTCTGTTTTTTCAGATTGTTCAATGTTCAGCTGTTGTTCAGGTAGAATTTTACATACAACTTCTTTGAAAGTTCTGTTATTTCGCTCATATTGTTTTGTTAATAGGTTGGTCTTTATATAGGCAGCACAGAATGCAAATAAACACATAGATCTCCAATCCACAGACAATTCTAATGTCAACTTTTTGTAATCTCAATGTAAATTTTATATATAGTCTTGATACTTACACACAAGGCTCACAAGTGGTGACTTAGCCACGCTTGTTTATCCAAGAAAGTCACTATACATTGTGAGTCCATTTCCAAAACACTCACATGTAAGGCCGGTCATGGTTAAATTGCGACACCAATATCTATATAATTAGTACCATTTTATAACTCTTTGAAATATACCCTTCTATAATACATAAATATTTTTTTTTTTTGACATATTGAGGGAATAGAAAAAAGATAAGTTATCCAAAACTATCTAAAAATCAAAATAACTATAAATAATAACTAATTTTTTATTTTTAACCTTATATATAAATAATAACTAATAAAACAATTAAGCGCCCGTTTGGTTTTAACTCCGGAATCGGAAACGGAATGAAAACAAATCTAGTCTATATATATACCCTTGTTCATGAAAATTTTTGGAATCATTCCTTGTGGTTTGAAGCAATTGCAGCTGAATTTGATTAATTTTGATACCCTATAAGGAAATAAAATGTGGGAAGACAAGTGCATTTTGCATGAAACCACAAGAAATGATTTTATTAAATTTCATAAATAAGGATATACATATGGACTAAATTCGTTTCCATTCCGTTTCCGGAGTTGGAACCAAACGGACCCTAAATGTTAACTTATAGATTGTTGAAGGGATATTTAGTAAAGTTATTATTAAAAAAAAGTAATTCATTTAACAAATTATCTGAAATTAAATTGCTTCGACCATTCAAGTATCAAGGACCGGCCCTGCTGTCATGTAGGCACTATCTTATATATAATATGAATGTATTGTGTTAAATAGACTCTTTTTATAAGCTTTTATTTTGTATATCACTCTACTTTTATCTTATATATAATTTTTCCTTAAATAAAAGAATTGGGTAAAATAGAAAATTAGGTTATATTATGGGTACTCTTAATAAAGTAATAGTGGTAAAAGATCTAATTATTCATTTTATTCATCTTATATCAACTTAATACCATGCAATGTCGCTCATAATTTCACTATAGATATTGTGCGGCATGCTTAAAATGGAGATGAGGCTACGCTACCACTTACCCATGTTATTTACAGTGACGTTAGTAAGCATCACATGATCATCACTCGGGAAGTCAAATGGGTCGGGTGGTGGGGGTGTATACATTACTTTTATCAACCGACACATACTACAAAACCGTTTAACCGGATCATCACCTACCCAAGCTCTCCTTCACACTAAACCATAACTACGGTTGATCAGATGGGTTGGGTTTTTTTGGGTTCAACTGGAAATTTAAGCTTGTAATTACCGGCGGTTAAACTTATCGGTGTTAATCGTGGAACGACTAGAGAGTAGACCAACCGAGAGCAAATAATTGAACATGGAGTGGAGCCGGAAGGAGCAACTCGAGCTTGGTTGTGTAACCTGCGTTAGACTTAGGGTTTCCCCTTTGGATGCGACTTGAGCGTGGAAGCGTGGACCATCAAGGTTACTGCTTAACCTACGTTAGAGTATTTTTTTGAAATGAACATGTATTAGAGTGTTATACTTAGAGAATATGGTTTGCAAAGTACAAATAATAAAAATATATTTTATTTTATTTTAATTATAGTTTGGGTTAACCTCGAGTGAACATAAGGTGAAAATCGGGTTAGGTGATACCTCGGGTGATGGGTTTATAAATTCTCACCCTAAACCGTAACCGGACCATCAATTCATCAAACATCACCCGTATTTTATCGGATTTTCGACCATTGGATTGGTTCTACATGAATATACCATTTACCGGAAGTGACGGCTTGACTCAAGCATATGATGTGAACGTCAAGGTTAAAATTAACATAGATTTTGTGGTCCGGTTATCAAGTTTTCACAAATTTGTTGAAGTTCAAATATAAAAATGAAAGAGGTAAAATTTGAGATGTTGGAGACAAATAAAAGGAGAAATAAACAAGTAGAAGCGCAGAGCACAGGCCTCGGTGGTCTACAATGTCCCTCCCAACTTTGAATAGCAACAGGGCTGATGTTTGATCTGTAGCCACAAGCTCCGGAAAGAAGAGAGAAGAGATATGAAGAAATAAAGGTCTACAATATAACTAGCTAAAGCGAACGTCAGAAGGAGGCAAAAAAGTGTCCATAGATAAACCCCAAACATTGAAATCCAGCTCTTCAATCCTCCAAGTCTCATGGAGACTTCCTCTATGATTATAGGCACCTCCATACCTATGAAGCACGGCCTTGGTGGTTCCATAATGTGCGATCTTGATTCCGTCGACGTACCTGTAGTCCTCAATGGAGGTCTCCAAAGTAGTCTCCCAGAAGATGGTCTTCCCGGAGTTGTGCTTCCCCACAGCTGTTGCCGCCGCCTTCATCTTCACCAGCTTCGTGTCTTCAAACTGGACCAACAGCCCTGTTCTCTGGCTGAAGTACCCCCACACGGTGTGGTGCATCAGCTCCGTGTTGGGCGTGCTTTGGGACGCCAGACTCTCCGCCGTCGTCTCCCTCTTCAGGATGAAGCACTCCTCCTCGTTTATGCTCTTCTCTCCCGTGTGCACCGCCTCTGAGAAGAGGCTGGCTATGGCCCTCGGATCCAGTCCCTGGAAGAACCTTCTGAGAGGCCTTGGAGGGGACCTAGAAGTGAGGGAGAGGTTCGAAGAAGACTGGCTCCAAGCCAGCTTCCCGTCACACCCAGCGCTGAGCTTACAACCGGAGACCACCAGCTCCAAGTACCACAGATCGGGGTTCTTCTGCCACAACACGAACCCTCCAACATCGCAGCTTTGCCTGCCGCTCGTACTCGCCTCACCCCCGCTTTGGTGGATATCCGAAGACACAATCTCCACTTTTCCTATCGCACACATGTTGCTCACCGAATTTAACGCGAACAACCCTCCTGTTGCTGCTATGTACTGGTGTAGTATGTACTTGGCCATCGAGGCTTCCTGCCATTTCCAATTCATTCAATCAATATCAAAAGCGATTGCTGAATCAAACCTTATCAGTCATTTCATTACCATGGAGGGGCTATCTCTGAGGGGATTCGAGGATCCGGTTACATCCAACTGAACAGGAAACGGGATCAGAGGAGATCCAACCAGCTTCAACAACAACAGAAACTCGTTGTAATTATTGATGGATTGGTATCCAAATCGGCTCGATTTCAGCCAAGATCGCATGTTCTGCCATCGTAAGGCGGCGCTTCCACCGCCGATGCTTCCAAACATCTCGTCAGGGACGGGCACCTCCAACACCGTGTCCAGCCCATCTTCGTTGTCGAAGTTAGGGCACAATCTCCTCATTTCTGTCACAGATTAATCAAAACCTAAATTTCTTTTTTAAATTGACCAAACATATTTCAAGGGGAAGACAGAAAGAGACCATCAATTGGATGAATAGGTGATTCGGGAAACGTAGATCCTTGCCTCCATTTTTACGAATTTGGATTGAAGGAAAGGATGTTGAAAAGAAGGGCTTAATTTTGTTTGTTGGGTGAAGGAGAATGGGAAGGGGCTTCTGCTTGGCTTCTAAGTCGTGGCGCCCACGAATTTAGCGGGAAATAGACAACTGGGTAAGATTCAACTCTCCAAAACTCAAATTTTCACACAAAATTTACAAACTTACTAAATTTTATATTTGAAAAAAAAAAGATTTTGTTTTTGAACCAACCATCTGTTATTTTTTTTAAAAAATAAAACACCTTTCACTAATTTTAATCACCAATAACTTTAACAGGAAAAAAAAAAAAAAAATTCAAAATCAGAGGGAATAAAATTTAAAGTTCTTTACTAACGATAAGTATTTTGAAAAAAAAAACAAAAATGCTCATTTGTAATTATCTAGGTATTTTATCAAATAATATGATATTTTATTAGTGTGAGGGGTTCAATTTCGTAATTTATATTATTACATAAGGTGGTTTTACTTTACAAACAACTATAAAAAGTGGATTTGTAAGAAAATTAAAAAATAAACTAGACCTTTTTACATTAGGTTTGAGTTATGGGTATTAAAATTTGGGTAATTAAATCCAGATATTATACTCCAGGTTATCATAATATAGATATAAACTTTACTTATTAAAAAATCATAAGATACACATTTTAATTGGGTAATAATGTGAGAAATTGACTTTTTGACAAAGAAAATGTATATCAAACACTTGGACAAGCCTGATAGCTAGAGAGTATGCAAAGCGAAAAACGACCTAGTTGTCATGAACCAGAAAGTGCATAGGATTATAAATTGAATCAAGATACCTAACCCAATACAATCTGCAATCATAGTCCTCCTACACAAGCTCCTAGAATTCTGTCTTATTCAAGTTTCTCTAGGACACCTCGTGTTCTTCAAAGCTTGGTCATTGTTCTCTCATCGTATGAATTTGTGTAAAGAAACAACATTATTGCTAGGGTCAACTCTTGTGTGTGTCTATATATATGTAGAGAGAGGGGGTGCGATTCCCATGAGAACAACCTTATCGTGTAATCATGAGAACAATGTTAGACCGTCGGATGGTGAGTATTAAGGGTCAAGATTTAGGGTAGATATTATAATTATTAGATAAATAATATTCTGAAACTAAAAATAATTACGAAATCCATTCAACCAACAATAACTACGAATAATGCATTAAACGATATGACACATTCGTATCAAAACTAATAATAACTACGAATTGTTCTCATGATTACACGATAAAGTCTGTTCTCATATGATCTATACTCTCTCTCTCTCTCTCTCTCTATATATATATATATATATATTATTGTGCAAAATTATGAGAATGAACAAAATTCAACAAACAAGATAAGACGGCACACAAATTTATAGTGGTTCACCCAATAATGACTATCTCCACTTTCATAGAGATTTTATTGAGGATTTTCATATTACATATAAACATATTACAAAAGATTTTATTGCAGGCAGAGGGAAGCTACAATATATAGAGTAACAAAACCATATGTCATACTTAGTCGTCAAGTATAAGATTAAGCCAAATAATCAAGGCCCAAACAAATGACAAACCCAATTCAAGACATATAAACAAATCTCTACCTTGACCTGAATCCTCATAGACATACCAGATGCATTATTCAAGGCCCAAACAAATGAGAAACCCAATTCAAGACATATAAACAAATCTCTACCTTGACCTGAATCCTCATAGACATACTAGATGCAATAGTCAATGCCCAGACTAGTTTATCTCTCTCTATCTAGATGTGCTCCATGGACACTCAACAACTTCTGATATTTAGCATGTTCAAACAATGTTGAAACTTGTTGTCGGGTACGACTTGATGAACATATGAACATGATTATCAATATTACCTACTTTCTTTACCCTAATTCCCTTATCACTTCTCAAGAAATGATACTTCACACCAATATTGATGCGGGATTGATGATGTAGTTCCAATCTAGATTGAAACTCCACGGACTGTCTTGGAGAACGATTCTCGGTCTAAAATCTCAGGCAAGATCTTGGTTACAGGACCGAGATTTGTGAAAATTCGAACAAAAAAACGTGAGTTGATGGAATGATAATGGATAGATAAGAAGATGATAATATAAAATTGATGGAAAATATAGGAAGATAGGACTAGATGTTAGACTTGCAAAGAACCTTGATCTAAATTAGATCAAAATCCTTAACAAAGAATTACCTTAATCCTTCATTCTTCAACCTTAAACAAGTCTTCTATTTAAGACAATCACAAGGAGAGACTAGTTTGACTAGCATCACCAATCTTTAACAAGATTAACACACACAAGAAAAATCTAGCAAGGTCTCACAACGATTCAACATAAGGCTCTCTTTTTTTATTGAATAAAATTGATAAAATGCAAACCCTGTGGGCAAAGTCACAAGTATGTCACAATAATGTGGAAATCAATAATCAAAAGCAAGCTACTTATGAATCTCGTCCTATAAAGGCTATGTATAAGAGAGATTTTGCTAAAAGATAAATACTAAAAATAATCCTAAAAGATAGGATCAAAACCAAAAGATACCTTTAGAAAGTTTGAGAGCTTCAAAGGTATTAAAAATAACTAAAAGATAACTCTATCTAATAAGATATTCGACGGATCTTATTGATCTCGACAGACACGAAATCGCGGTCTAAATCTCGGGTGAGATTTTTGTCTTAGGGCTGAGATTTCTTCACTAGTTCATATTCCTTGATTCCTTGGTCATCTTTAATAGGCTCTCCTCTCGGATTCTTCTTGCCCTTGATCTAGTGATTGGTCCTTGTATACTTGATGTTGGGGAAGGTACCTCATCATACTCCCCTTCTTGAAAATGATTAGTCCTCGAATCCACACACGCTCAACACTAATCACATAAGAACTCAAATATCTTTGTGGGGAAAACTTTGGTGTCGAGGACTCTCATGGAGGATCCCTCAAAGTTTGTAAAACTCGTACCTTGAAGATGTGCTCCATAACATACGACAATAGGGAATCTCGTTCGAAATACCAAAATCTCGGGCGAGATTTCGTTAGTGGGGGTCCGAGATGTCTACTAGGCGTCCATAGATCGTTGTTGATGATGAAAACTGAGTGTATTCCGTAATCCCTTCCTTTTTTTGGTGTCAATGTCATGAGCTCTCCTGGATCAAGTAGAAATTTCATGCCCATTCGATCTACCTTGTCCGCAACTAGCTTTATGTTTTCTTCTAGGCGGTGTGTGTGATTTTATATGTATGGTTTTGACAACGTGCACCTGTTTTCTTGCAATAAACTTTACTCTCTCTCCGAAAGACAATGATATAAGATCAAAAGAAGTTAAGATAGTCATGACAACTCAAAGCTAGGTAGGGGTGGAAAATTCTAGAATCCTTAAGCACACAGTGCTTAATAAAATCACTTAATGACATGAATGACATAACTTGAAGGTCCATGGATGAATGCACAATTTGAAATTCTCCTTTAGAAACCAGAAGAGCTCTTAAGATTGAACTAGACTTGTTGTAGGGGGTCGAGGTTCTTGTAATCTCGGGAGAGAAACGAGAATCTAAGGCAAGATTTCACAATTTGGCCGAGATTCTTTACTGGATTGCCTTTTGTCCGTTTTTTATCCAATGCTCAATCCTTGTCTCCCATCTTCTGTTTCTCATAGGTCTCAATGATCTGGAAATGAGTTGTGGGCTTTATTACTTTTTTACCATTGAATATAAGAGTATACCTATTTGATTGGCCATCATGCTCCACTTTCCGATCAAATTGCCAAGGGCGATCAAACAAAATATAGCAAGCCTGCATACGTACTACATCACACAAAATCTCATCGACATATTGTCTTAATGTAATAGTCACTCTATCTTGCTTGTTGACTTTCAAAGTACCACAGTAACTCATCCAATGCAACTTATAGGGCCTAGGGTGATAAAATGTAGGGAGTTGTAACTTAGTAATCAATTCCACACTAGCAATATTGGAACAACTACCTCCATCAATGATCATGTTACACACCTTCCCTTTAACATTATATCTAGTATGAAAGAGATTTTCTCGTTGATTATCTTCACAAGGGGCTATATTAGCATGCAAAGTTCTCCTACCAATCAATGATTATCCATGCTCATATTCACAACTTTTATCACTTTCACTAGCACTTTTATGCAATGTATTAATGTGAGTGTAGTCATTATCATGCTCTACTTCACTTTCGTAATTCCCTTGTTGATTGATGAATAACACCTTTGAAGAACTGTATAGGTGAATAATAAGGATATAAATACTCTAGAAGGGGGGTTGAATATCAAGGCTTTGAAACTAATCTCAAGGCCTTGAAGTTGATATATGCGCTTAGTGACAAAATTGGTTTTCAAGGCTTTGAAAGGGATTTGAATACCTTGACTTCGAAACCTGCAAAACAACGTTAATCACAATTTAAGCGATATAAAGTGCGGAATAAAAAGATCAACATGGCGATATATTTACGAAGTTCAGCTCTAACAACTTACGTCTCCGTCCGAGGGTTTCTTCACCCTAGGATCTAACTATCTATTATTTGCTCAAAGTGTCCTAGATACAACCTAGAAGAAATCCCATGCTTGTTATTCTTCTCTTCACTCGCCATCTTCATTTATACTTGAAGACGTCGTTTCTATTCGTGTATGCTTGTTGGCTTGCCGAGATCCTCTCTTATCTTTCTTGTAATTCTTCGGTTGAGATCTTCTTGTTTTGGTTGTTGAGATATGTATATCTTCAATTGAAAGCCCTTAGCCGAGTCCTCCTTTGTGATACATTTCAAGGCATGCGTTCTTCCTTTGAAATGCTTTTCAAGGCCCGCACACGTTTGAAAAAAAAACAATGCAATCTAGAAATATAATCGATATTTGTTAGTTTATAAAACCGTATATAAATGTTAAGTCTTCCATCATTCACATAAACAATTTATAATCAAGGTGGAGTTATCAATCTCCCCCTTGATGGAAGACAAAACAAATATCGTGCCTGCATTCAATGTTAGATATATGCATGCAATGATAATATCGAATAAATGCAGATTGCAGTAATGTCGGATCAACACACATTTAATTTCTCCCCCTTTGTCTTTCAACAAGAGAGAAAAGCAGTTAAGTATGGGAGTTTGAAAATATTACATACCCAAAAGTATTTCAAAAACCAAAAACAAAGTTTAAAAACAAGTCGCACAAATGTCGTTCAAGGCCTTGAAATCAAAACCAAGAGAGCTTTGAAGTCCATGTCAAGGCCTTGACATCCATTTCAAGGCCTTGACATCTATTTCAAGGCATTGAATCCTATTCAAGACTTTGAAAATCTATTTTGGATTATCCTCATAGAACTTTTTCCTCCATCTAGATTGTGTCGTTCCTTTGCTCATGTCCCTGATTTCATCCTCTAATCTCATCTTCCTCTCTACAAGGCGATACTCCTTGACCACAACATATTCTTCAATTGTCAAAATGGTAGGCTAGACATGCGTGGGGTAGAGGTTGTGTTTGTTCTGTATGCTGCGTTTACAGTTCATGAGCACGTTATCAACCTTTTCATGAGTGTACAGAATAACATCTTTGGCCAGGGGCATAATCTTTCCAGTGGCGGTGAGGGTAAGAGCATTCAGTAGGTACATTTGGTTGATCTTTGCATGCATCACAAACAGAACTTCATGGTTGGCATCCATTTTTCTCAACATATCCAGTTGGAAGTCGGCCATTTCTCTATTAAGAGAATTCAGTTCCAGCTCAAGTCCATCCAACCTAGTCTCAGATACAAAAGGAGCTGTAGGGGATAGTGTCATAGCAACTACCTTTCCTTTTAATGTCCATACTCCGGCAAGAGTCCTTTCTACCCCTAATCTTTTCAAACATTGTTCATCAATTTTTCCAGTCGACATTTGTTGATCCTCAATGGAGATGTTGATGTAAAAATGAGCAAAAGTCTTAGGCAGTAGATTTCCATAAGGCAAAGGGATGGCTCGGGTGGAGTTAATAGTGTGGACCATGTGATTCAAAACTAGGTTAGCTAGGTCAATATCCAAACCCGACAAAATCAAGTAGATCAGCTTCAAAGTCTGATCTGTCAACATTTCCCTTGAGTTAGCTCAGGAAATCACACACCTAACCAAAATAGTAAAAACAATCTTGACGTCTAGGGTTAGGGAGATGTGAGTGAGCTGTAGAGACTTGGAGTTTGGGATCAGAAAATTTTCCTTTACAAGCCTAATACTCTCAGATCTGGATGGGTGTTGGAGGGAAGTATTTGTGGAAAGCCCTAAAATCTCGCACAAGATGGTAGGAGTGACAGAAATTGGCGTACCTTTAACCTCTGTATCAAGGGTGAGGGTTCCCGTTTCCCATTTGGCTGAGAGGTTGATGTTGAACAACCTTATAAGTCTTGTGAAAGTAGTTTCTCCCGGGTTGAGGACTTTCCAAATTGAACAATTTATGAGCATAGAGACGCATGGAAATTGAAGCGTCTCTAGGAACTCAATGTCGACCGAATCGCACATGCATAGTGGGCGATTGTGAAATCCGTCCAACTAGGTTCCGGTGGCTTTAAAGTTGATGAACCAGGTTGTTGGTAGCCTAGTGTGAGGTGAGATCTCAACATCCTCCGAAAAAGTGGCTCTTCAGATGCAGAGGATTTATGGATTGTGTTTGCTTTGTGAGTCGAAGCAAGACAGTTCAAGTTTTTCTTTGGAGCCATTGATGAGTTTGTGAGAGCAACTGAGAGATTTTGAAAATTTTAAAAAAGTAAAGCACTGGGTACTGTAAAGGCGTTGAAGGAAAAGAGATAAAGATGGAAGGGATGATTATATTTAAAGGGGACATGTCAAATCAATTTATGGCTCATCAAGATCTTAAGAGAATGAAAATCTTGAAAATCGAAATTGATTTACATGTTGTCCTAATAAATCACAACCAACTTTCAAAAAGATTTGAATCTTGAAAACAAAATTTTGGTGAAAATCTTTTGAAATCATTTTAAAAATTCTTCTTCAAAATGATTTAATGATCAATCATCTAATAAGATAACAACCATAAATCCGATCCGTGATTATCACTATAGTCCTTGAAATCCGTTTCAAGGCCTTAAAATGGAAAAGTGGACTGCATTATAAGGAGGAAATAAAACGATTTACTCCCCCTAAATTAATGCTTCTTTGTTCAGCATACCAAGCTCCAATCTAATAAAATTGAATCAATCTTCAGGTAGAGACTTAGTAAATATATCTACAAGCTGCAAGTTAGTCGAGATAAAAGATATCGAAACATCACCTTTTTCAACATGATCACATATGAAGTGATGTCTCACATCAATATGCTTTGTTCTTGAATGCTGCACATGACTTTTAGTAATCGAAATAACACTAGTATTATCACATTTAATATGTATACCTTTGAGATCTAAATCAAGATCACGAAGTTATTGAGCTGTCCACAAAATTTGTACACAACAAGCTCCCGCTGCTATATATTCGACTTCAGTTGTGGATAGGGCGACAAAATTTTGCTTCTTGGAGTGTCAACTGATTAGGGATGACCCTAAGAATTGGCAACATCCAGAATTGCTCTTTCTATCAACCTTATAGCTTGCAAAGTCAGCATCTGAAGAGCCAACGAGGTGAAACAAGTTTTGATGTGGATACCATAAACCTAAATCCTTAGTGCCATTGAGATACTGAAATATCCTTTTCACATCTATCAAGTGTGACTCTTTGGGATCAACTTGAAATCTTGCACACATGCATACACTAAACATAATGTCAAGTCGACTAGTAGTTAAATATAACAAAGAACCGATCATACCTCGATACTCCTTTTGTATAACACTTTTACCATTTTCATCCAACTTGCTTCGAAACACCCATTTTGTGCCTATGACGGATTGTTGCTTAGGTCTAGAACTAAGGGTCCAAACTTTGTTTCTCTCGAACATTCAGCTCATTTTGCATGGCCATGATCCAATCAGGTTCTTGAAGTGCTTGAACAAAATTCTTGGGCTCTACAAGAGACACAAACGCAGAAAAAGCACACAAGTTGTTTACCCTAGATCGGGTTTGTACTCTTGCTTTTGGATTTGAGATCACGTTCTCTTGTGGATGGTATGAAGAATGTTGAAACTTTCTTCTTTTAAAGGTTGGAACAAATCTTGAAGATTGAGGCTCGTTTGCTCGACTTGATTTAGATACCGCTGGATTATCGCCTTTGGATCCTATGTCAAGGCCTTGAAATTAGGTTTCAAGGCCTTGAAATTGACTTCAATCAGTGTTGTTGTTTGTTGTTTCAAGGTCTTGAAGATGCATTTCAAGGTCTTGAGATTGTTCTCCGGTATCCTGAATTTGTTCTTGTATGTTCTTTTCTTGAGCCTTAGGATCTTCTTCTCCATCAAAATTATGATCTCCATGTTGATTAAGATTCAAATCTGCAAAACTTTCACTCAAAGTACCATCATTGCTTTTATCAAAGATAACATGAATACTTTCCTCAACAATTTTGGTATGTCTATTATAAACACGGTAAGCTTTGCTATTTGAAGCATATCCAATAAAGATAGCTTCATCACTACGTGTATCAAACTTACCAAGGTTGCCTTTGCCTTTATTATGGACAAAGCACGTACATCCAAAGGGTTTGAAATAGGAAATATAATGTCTCGTCCCTCAAAGAGTTTGTAAAAAGTCTTTTTCAAAATAGGGTGAATTAAGCATCTATTGAAGATGTAATTAGATGTGTTAACAACTTCAGCCCTGATAACACGATTTATGACTTAGTTTTAGGTAATCATTTAGATAGATTTCTCACTCATTGATGCATGGTTTAGCACTAGTTCACGACGTTTTGCACTCAATTCATGTATTTTGCCGAGATAGACGTCTACACGGACTTGTGCGTGTTTTATAGGTATTTCGGGAGATTTAGGAGCTAAAACGATACGTTTGAGGATCGTTCATCTAGATGACACACCCTCGGACTCATTAGGACACAAGCTAAAGGCTAAGGAGGACTCATGGAGCCTTGCCAACACAAGCCATGCACCAAATCACAGCTTAATGATCCAAAGCGAAGTTTCTGGAGCAAATCACGGTTCTCTGACACTCCACGGCCGTGGAATCACCCGTGGATTTTGCCAGATTCTCGTGACAGCTGTGCCACGACTCTCATGGCCAGCTCATGCAAAATTTGTTATAAAAGTGGTCCTTCATTTGCTGAGAAGGGCATCTTGGAGCAGCTCTCCATTATCCATTATCCTCTAACAAAAATATTCTCTCAACAAGAAGTCTTTCTAGGAAGGAAAGTGTCAAAGATGAAGAAGAAGAGCTCCATTGAAGAGGAGAAGAAGAACACACACCATTACCACACTTGATAGTTTTGTATTGAAGAATTCCGAATTCTATTTCTAGAGTTGTATGAATCATTTGAACCTTCTTTTGGAAGGATTGTGAGTTACTCTAATTCTATTTTCAGCTTGGTTTTGTTTTATTTCACTTGTTCATCTCTTTTCCTTCATCATCTTGCAAATGGATGTCATGATTTTATGTTTGTTTGTTTCGATTTCTATTATGAACATTATAGGCTAAATAGATGTGGTTCTAGGGTAAGGAAAGGATTGTTATGGCTAGGGCTATGATAGGACGGACTTAGATTTACCTTTGGATGACTTGTGTGTATGAACGTAGCTGCTGTTAGAAATCACGGGTAGTTCTTGCCTGACCACGGCCGTGGTTTAGGTAGAACAAATCGTGATTTTCCCTGGCTCGATGGATCTTGTCTTAGATTGTTAAGATGTTGAAATCCTAAGTGTTGTTGAGTTTAATCTACCCTAGGGTGACCTAGTGTTAGTAACTAAGTGTTAGGAGAGACTTACCCGGTAATCCTTACTCTTAGATT
Organism: Fagopyrum homotropicum; assembly: GCA_033239125.1. NCBI lineage: Eukaryota > Viridiplantae > Streptophyta > Magnoliopsida > Caryophyllales > Polygonaceae > Fagopyrum > Fagopyrum homotropicum. The sequence continues at coordinate 62,841,602 of BSWB01000003.1, read as the reverse complement.
CTAAAGATAACAAACCTTAGGTAGTGGTGAGCCTAATAAGCCGCCATTGGATTAGGTGTGCTAGGATAGTTGTTTAGGACTTCCCTTTCCAAGACCTACCCGGTAAGGATAGGTTAGACCCCTAAGTAACAATCCGGTTTGTGTAGAATTCCTATCCTTAGGTTCTTAGAGACTTACCCGGTGATGAGACCTTAGGAATGGACTAGTGGACCATGAGACCTACCCGGTAATTGATCCCAATTTAGAAACACTTAATCCCAACATATCATAGTTAATCCAAGGAATGAATAGATAGCTTGAGTCCTATGCCATAACCGGAACTTCCAACCCCTAGAACCCGTCTTTTCTTTCTTTGATCAATATCTTGTTTGCTTATTTGTGTTGATTCATAGTTTAGTTGATTGTTCACCTTGCATGAATTGTGATCTTTGATTGATCACCAAAAACCAACCAAAAACATTTAAGATTTTCATTTCTTTATTTCTTTATTTTCTTTCAACCTAGGTCTTTACTAAACTCAATCACAAATCGAATCAATTTCACCTTAGTCTTTGTGTTTGACCTCGGAATACTATCCCTACTACAAACGTCCCGTACACTGCGGGTTTCGCTAGGTAGTTTAGGATTTAGTTCGAGTTATAAATTTAAAACCCATTTGCGCATCACGATCTTAGCGTAACAAGTTTTTGGCGCCGTTGCCGGGGACTAGGTCTAGATTGAGTCTATTTTGTGATTGATTATTAGTGTTGATCTTTCTTGTTGCTTTTGATCTCTTTTTGGTTTGTGTCTTTGCTTTTCAGGACATCTCTTACTCTTTAGGTGTATGCGAAAATCTCGTGGCAAGGATTTAGCTCCATTCGATCCTGAACCGGAGAAAACCCTTGGATCTAGATCAAAGAGCATTCGAAAAGAGAAGGAGATGGCCGGTAGAAACCTCCAAGCTGAGTTGGATGAAGCCTTAGAGCAAATAAGGATAAGGGATGAAGCTTTGGAGAATGAAAGGAGACTTGCCAATGAGAGGCGAGAGGCAACTAGGAGGGAGATTGAGGAGATTAGACAAGCTCTTGTGCAAAGAGAGCTTAACCGTCAACCTCCTCCACCTCCACCACAACCGCAGCCGGCGGTCAATATTAGGGTTGTGCCCATTGCTATGGATGAGCCACAAACGTTGGGGCAACGTATGGATCCGGCACAAAGAGCACACCGTCCGGGTGTGAACTTAGGAGATCCCGCAGCCCATGATTACGAGCTCCGCCCTCAAGTTCTACAAATGATCCGGCATAATCAATTTGGAGGGATGGAAGGAGAGTCTCCTCATCAACATTTGATGAATTATGAGATCTTGATGGAGACTCTTAGACCGCCAAGATTGGAGAGCAACAACCATAAGCTAAGGGCGTTCTCCTTCTCTCTTAAGGATAAAGCCTTGGCTTGGTATCAATCTATTCCACAAGGGCGAGTTGGTACTTGGGAGGAGATGACAACCGAGTTTTTGACTAAGTTCTTCCCACCTTCCAAGACTACCGAGTTAAGAGGGAAGATCAATTCCTTCGTGATGAAGGATAGAGAGAGTTTATTCAAGTCTTGGGAGAGGTTCAAAGATCTTCTCCTTGATTGTCCACACCATGACATACCGAAAATTGAGCTATTGGAGATCTACTTCAAAGGACTTGATGAAGATAGCCAATTCAAGCTCCAATCTCTTTCCGGTGGAACTTTTATGGAGAAGCATATAGATGAAGCTTGGGAGTTTGTGGAGAAGCAAGCTCTAGTGATTGAGAAGTACTCCCATAGGAAGAGTGAAGGAAGAAAGGCGGGAGCATATGAGGTGAGTGAAGTCACCATGAGCAATTTCAAGCTTGACGCCATCAACAACGAGTTGAAGTCCTTGAGGGAGTTGTGTGCTACAACTTTGAAGAACCAAGCAACTCCTCAAGTGCTTCCACAAGCCAACTTGTCTTCCAAGGAGGAGGATGTGAATTATATGGGAAGGGGCAACTTCAACAATTACCAAGGCCCAAGGAGTTTCAACAACAACCGGCAATTCAACAATTACCGGCCCAACCACAACCATCCCGGATTTTCTTACTCTAACCCGGATGGAGCCTTGAACCCTTCCTCCTCCACAAGCACAACTCCACCACCAAGAGCTTCACAAGAACCTCCACCCGGATTTACTCAACCCTAAAAGGATAGAACCGAAATAATGTTTGAGCAATTGCTTGGAAGGTTGAGTGGTCTTGAGAGCACGGTGACTTCAATTTCTAAGGCTCAAAAGGTTTTGGAAGCACAAGTGTTCCAAAAAGCGGGTGAAGCCCATAGAGACCCGGGAAAGCTTCCCGGAAGAACCGAAGACAACCCAAGAGGCCAAGTGTTGGCTATCACAACGAGGAGTGGGTTGAGTATGAAAGATCCTTTGCCCAAGGACAATGCTAAGGGAAAGCAAGTAGTGGTAGAAGAGGGAAAGTTGCAAGAAGATGGAGGCAAGAACAAGGATGTAGAGCCAACCTATGTGGCACCGCCTCCATACATGCCACCACTACCGTTCCCACAATCAAGAGCAAGAGCTCGTTTGGACAATCACTTTGGTAAGTTCCTTGAACTAATGTCCAAATTACATATTAACATTCCATTCATGGATGCCATTTTAGGAATGCCGGCATATGGCAAGTTTTTGAAAGAAATACTCTCCAACAAAAGGAAGTTGGAGGAGTATGGGGAGATAAGAATGACCAAGAGGTCCTCGAAATTGATCCAAACAATGAAGGAGGAGATGCCTCCCAAGCTAAGAGATCCGGGCTCTTTTTGTGTCCCAATAGGAGTGGGAGATGTGAAGTACTAGGCCCTTTGTGATCTTGGAGCGAGTGTAAGCATCATACCGCTTGCACTTTGCAACAAGGTTGGGCTAGGAGAGCCGAAACCGGTCAAGATGACCCTCTATATGGCGGATCGTTCTATCACTCATCCGGTTGGGATCTTAGAGGACATCCCGGTGCAACTAGGAGGATTCTATGTGCCAATTGATTTTGTAGTCTTGGACATTCCGGCGGATTATCCGGTTCCCATCATCTTAGGAAGACCCTTCCTCGCCACTTCCGGATGCCTAGTGGATTGCAAGAATGGGACTCTCTCCTTCAACATTGGAGAGGAGAACATCAAATTCAAATTGTCCACAATGATGAAAGGGCCGACCCTTGATGAGGATGTCTTCAACATAGTCGAGCAAGAAGAATCTAGGGAAGTTGTGAGCTCGATCTTGATCAAGGATCCCTTGGAGAAGGTTCTTACCTTAAGTATGATGGAGAAAGGTGTTGAGGAGGCTTGTAATGAAGAGATCAAGGCCTTGGAAGCATTGGAAGAGGAGCCAAGAGTTGGATTTGAAAGCCACGAAGAGGTGTTGAACAGCTGCAAGTTCCACGACCGAGATTTATGTTCCACGGCCGTCAAACTTTCTGGACAACTCCGGGAAGCAAGCTTAGCAAGAACCACGGCCGTGGAAGTTGAGCAAACCGTGGTTCCAGCCGTGGTTTCCCCTGGACCAGTCCTTGATGATGGTCAAGCTTTTAGGAGCCATGAGGAGTCTTCACTTGCTTTGGATTCATCTCATCCAACCTTGTTTGGGTCGTCTACACTCGACAAAGGTCCTCCTAAACTTGAACTCAAACCCCTCCCTTCTCATTTAAAGTATGCTTTCCTTGGCGTTGATTCTACATATCCGGTAATTGTGAATGCATGCTTGAGTGATGATGAACTTGCTAAGTTGTTGCATGAACTAAGATTGCATAGGAAAGCCATTGGCTATACTATTGATGATTTGGTTGGCATTAAACCTTCTTTGTGCATGCATAAGATAATGATGGAAAATAATCATAAACCCTCTATTGAACATCAAAGGAGATTGAATCCTATAATGAAAGAGGTAGTCAAAAAGGAAATCATTAAGTTGCTAGATGCGGGAATTATCTACTTTATCTCGGATAGTAAGTGGGTTAGTCCCGTTCATGTAGTTCCTAAGAAGGGTGGGATGACCGTAGTAACTAATGAGAACAATGAACTAATCCCGACTAGGACGGTTACGAGGTGGAGGATGTGCATTGATTATAGGAAATTGAACATGGCCTCTAGGAAAGATCACTTCCCTCTCCCCTTCATTGACCAAATGCTAGAAAGGTTAGCTCAACACTCTCATTTTTGCTATCTAGATGGCTATAGTGGATTCTTCCAAATCCCTATCCACCCCGATGACCAAGAGAAAACAACCTTTACATGTCCATGGGGTACTTTTGCATATAGGAGAATGCCATTTGGGTTGTGTAATGCACCCGCCACCTTCCAAAGGTGTATGATGTCTATCTTTTCGGAATACATAGAAAATATCATGGAAGTGTTTATGGATGATTTCTCTGTTTATGGTTCTTCCTTTGATAATTGCTTGGCTAACTTGTCATTAGTGTTGCAAAGATGTGAGGAGACAAATCTTGTCTTGAATTGGGAAAAATGCCACTTCATGGTAAGTGAAGGCATTGTGTTAGGACACTTGGTGTCTAACCGTGACATTGAGGTTGATAGGGCCAAAATATAAACGATAGAGAAGTTGCCGCCACCTACCTCGGTGAAGGGGGTAAGGAGTTTTTTAGGGCATGCCGGTTTTTACCGGAGGTTTATTCAAGACTTCTCTAAAATTTCTAAGCCTCTCACTAACCTACTAATGAAGGATGTTGATTTTGTCTTTTCCAAAGATTGTCTTGAGGCTTTTTGTAGGTTGAAGAACGCCTTGATCTCCGCACCTATCATGCAACCTCCGGATTGGAGTCTACCATTTGAGATCATGTGTGATGCAAGCGATGTAGCCGTTGGGGCTGTTTTGGGGCAAAGGAAAGATGGGCGCACTCATGTTATTTATTATGCTAGCAAGACGCTAGATGATGCCCAACTCAATTATGCTACCACCGAGAAGGAGTTGCTAGCAGTGGTGTATGCATTTGAGAAGTTCCGCTCATACCTTGTTGGAGCGAAGGTCATAGTTTATACGGATCATGCTGCGATCCGTTATCTACTTACAAAGAAGGATGCCAAACCAAGGTTGATTCGGTGGATCCTTCTTCTTCAAGAGTTTGATTTGGAAATACGGGATAAGAAGGGATCCGAGAACTCCGTGGCGGATCACCTTAGTAGATTGCCTCCATTAGAGCTTGGAAGAGATGACATTCCAATTGATGACTCATTCCGAGATGAGCAATTGCAAATGGTGGAGGAATGCTTGTTCCAAGTGTCTAGAGGAAATGAGCCATGGTATGCCGACATTGTGAACTACTTAGTGTGTGAGGAAGTGCCTCCCGGATTGACATATGCACAAAGAAAGAAGTTCTTCAACGATGTGAGGCATTACTATTGGAGTGAGCCACTCTTGTTCAAGAAAAGCCCGGATGGAATGTGTAGAAGATGCATACCGGAAGATGAAGTAGAGAGTGTGATCCGGCATTGTCACTCCTTACCATGTGGAGGCCATGCTAGCTCACACAAGACGTGTGCAAAGGTATTGCAATCCGGTTTTTATTGGCCTAACTTGTTTAAAGATGTGCAAGGTTTTGTAGCGGCATGTGATGCTTGCCAAAGGACGGGCAACATCTCAAGAAGGAATGAGATGCCCTTGAACAACATCCAAGAAGTCGAAATATTTGATGTGTGGGGTGTGGACTTCATGGGACCATTCCCTTCTTCATGTGGCAATCTCTTCATCCTATTTGCGGTAGACTATGTGTCAAGATGGGTGGAGGCAACCGCCTCTCCTACAAATGATGCCAAGGTGGTGGTGCGGTTCTTCAACCGGGTGATCTTCCCTAGGTTTGGAACACCAAGGGTGATCATTAGTGATGGAGGAAACCACTTCACGAATAGGAACTTTGGAGCGCTTTTGGCTAAGTATGGGGTGACTCATAAGGTGGCGACACCTTACCATCCCCAAACTAGTGGCCAAGTGGAGATCTCCAACCGGGAAATCAAGGCTATTCTTGAGAAGACGATGTCTAGAACTAGAAAGGATTGGGCTATGAGGCTCAATGATGCCTTATGGGCATATAGAACCGCCTTCAAGACACCGATTGGCACCACTCCTTACAAGTTAGTCTATGGCAAGTCTTGCCACCTTCCGGTAGAGATGGAGCATAGAGCTTATTGGGCCATTAAGTGGCTAAATTTTGATCTCAAGGCGGCGGGAGAAAAGAGATTGCTTGAATTGAATGCCCTCGAGGAGATCCGGTTGGACGCTTATGAGAATGCCCGGATTTACAAGGAGAGAACCAAAAGATGGCATGACAAGAGGATCATCCCCAAGGAGTTGAGTGAAGGAGATCTTGTCCTTCTCTTCAACTCAAGGCTAAGGCTCTTTCCCGGAAAGCTCAAATCAAGATGGACCGGGCCATATGTAGTGAAGAAGATCTTTTCCCATGGAGCCATTGAGATAGGAGGGGAACATTGTGGGAACTTTAAGGTGAATGGGCACCGGTTGAAGAAGTATATCTCGGGAGCTCCGGTGGAGATTATTGCCCCACTTCATCTTGAGTAGACGCCCCCGAGTTTGGTCAAGCTAATGACCTTAAAGAAGCGCTTGGTGGGAGGCAACCCATTGGTAACATTTTCCTTTTTCGTTTTGTTTTTGTTTTCAGATTTTTCTATCTTTGTGTGTGTTTTGTGTGTGTGCTAGAACATTAGTGGCATTGGAGGCCTTGCTTGACATAGGAATGATGATGATGAACCCCTCATCAATTATGGGTGGAGCGGACGCGGAACTTGGACGGCTAGCGGTGCCTAGCGCGGGTCCCGAAGCTTTGATGGATGCTTAGAGATCTCTACCATGGTTGATAGGATCATCAAACATCAATTCACTATTGAGCAATCCCAAATACCATAACAAACCATTTTTACATTGTGAGAACCTTCTTTCACTCTCTTTACTTGTATACCACATTGGGGACAATGTGTTTCTAAGTATGGGGTGGGGTTTGCATGATCCTTTGCATCTAGGATAGTTTAAAATCTTCACATGTCTTGCATTGTACATACTTAAATCGAAAATACCATAAAAATCAGAAAATTTTAAAAAAATTTGTGCTTTCTAGGCTTGGATATGATCCTAATGATGAATCTTGTCTTGTGAATTGGCTATGGATGGCCTCATGTGTTAGGATTAATGAACGCATATGTGGACTTGAAGTACTTCTCTTGAAATTCTATGAATGATTTGTGACCATGATGTTTGCCTAGAAAGGATTGAGTAGTGAAAATCGAAATTACATGATAGTTCTTGCATACCATCTAGGAATGAATGAGGCAATTCATCTTTCTCTACTTCTCATCTTAATCATGATTGCTTGAGCACCTCAATCAAGATAAATTTGACCTCTTTTAACCCATCAGGGAATAGGAGCATGCTAGTGTGTTGATGTGTGTGAAAAGCAAGTGTTAAGTGAAGTTGTTGATGAAAAGAATATCATGCATAAAATGCTGAATTTGTTGTGAAAGTGTAGCCAAAAAAATATAGGCTTGGGGACGTTGGCTTAAATGACAAGTAACTCGGTACACTTCACATAATCGGGTGTTGGTGCCTTGCCAAAGTCAAATGAACCAATAGTCCTAACGAGCTTTGGTATGTGTGCCCGGTGTGGATGCACCTCAAAAACTAAGAAAAAGCCCGAGGACGGCTAATCACCAAGGTTTCGGCTTTTGTACACCAATGCCATTGTCTCAAAAATAAGTCAAAGAAAAAGAAAAGAAAGAAAAGATAGAGGAAAATATACACTTGAGGGAAGTTGATCGAGGACAAGATTGTGGAGTTAGTTCCGTTCCCGGATTAGCATCACATAACCTAGAAATCCCAACCCAATCACTACATTTCTTGACCCTTTTATCTCACAAGACCTTATGACCTATTTGCATGTTTGTAAGACTTAGTGATTTAGATTGGATGTACTCTTGATCTTCTTGACTTCTTCATCTTTACATTTCATGCATACTTTTGAGTTAAGTACAATTGTCTTTCCATGCTTTCATTTGTTTGATGCATGATTGCTTATCCTTTGCCATGAAATATGACTTTGAAGGTGATCCAATAGTAGAAGCACAAACCCAAAAGATTTTGCCATTTTTTTGCATAGATAAATCATGTCATCTCTTAGTCTATAGTTGGGAGTTTGCTCGGGGACGAGCAAACCTTAAGTATGGGGTATTTTGATAACACGATTTATGACTTAGTTTTAGGTAATCATTTAGATAGATTTCTCACTCATTCATGCATGGTTTAGCACTAGTTCACGACGTTTTGCACTCAATTCATGTATTTTGCCGAGATAGACGTCTACACGGACTTGTGCATGTTTTATAGGTATTTCGGGAGATTTAGGAGCTAAAACGATACGTTTGAGGATCGTTCATCTAGATGACACACCCTCGGACTCATTAGGACACAAGCTAAAGGCTAAGGAGGACTCATGAAGCCTTGCCAACACAAGCCATGCACCAAATCACAGCTTACTGATCCAAAGCGAAGTTTCTGGAGGAACTCACGGTTCTCTGACACTCCACGGCCGTGGAATCACCCGTGGATTTTGCCAGATTCTCGTGATAGCTGTGCCACGACTCTCATGGCCAGCTCGTGCAAAATTTGTTATAAAAGTGGTCCTTCATTTGCTGAGAAGGGCATCTTGGAGCAGCTCTCCATTATCCATTATCCTCTAACAAAAATATTCTCTCAACAAGAAGTCTTTCTAGGAAGGAAAGTGTCAAAGATGAAGAAGAAGAGCTCCATTGAAGAGGAGAAGAAGAACACACACCATTACCACACTTGATAGTTTTGTATTGAAGAATTCCGAATTCTATTTCTAGAGTTGTATGAATCATTTGAACCTTCTTTTGGAAGGATTGTGAGTTACTCTAATTCTATTTTCAGCTTGGTTTTGTTTTAGTTCACTTGTTCATCTCTTTTCCTTCATCATCTTGCAAATGGATGTCATGATTTTATGTTTGTTTGTTTCGATTTCTATTATGAACGTTATAGGCTAAATAGATGTGGTTCTAGGGTAAGGAAAGGATTGTTATGGCTAGGGCTATGATAGGACGGACTTAGATTTACCTTTGGATGACTTGTGTGTATGAACGTAGCTGCTGTTAGAAATCACGGGTAGTTCTTGCCTGACCACGGCCGTGGTTTAGGTAGAACAAACCGTGATTTTCCCTGGCTCGATGGATCTTGTCTTAGATTGTTAAGATGTTGAAATCCTAAGTGTTGTTGAGTTTAATCTACCCTAGGGTGACCTAGTGTTAGTAACTAAGTGTTAGGAGAGACTTACCCGGTAATCCTTACTCTTAGATTCTAAAGATAACAAACCTTAGGTAGTGGTGAGCCTAATAAGCCGCCATTGGATTAGGTGTGCTAGGATAGTTGTTTAGGACTTCCCTTTCCAAGACCTACCCGGTAAGGATAGGTTAGACCCCTAAGTAACAATCCGGTTTGTGTAGAATTCCTATCCTTAGGTTCTTAGAGACTTACCCGGTGATGAGACCTTAGGAATGGACTAGTGGACCATGAGACCTACCCGGTAATTGATCCCAATTTAGAAACACTTAATCCCAACATATCATAGTTAATCCAAGGAATGAATAGATAGCTTGAGTCCTATGCCATAACCGGAACTTCCAACCCCTAGAACCCGTCTTTTCTTTCTTTGATCAATATCTTGTTTGCTTATTTGTGTTGATTCATAGTTTAGTTGATTGTTCACCTTGCATGAATTGTGATCTTTGATTGATCACCAAAAACCAACCAAAAACATTTAAGATTTTCATTTCTTTATTTCTTTATTTTCTTTCAACCTAGGTCTTTACTAAACTCAATCACAAATCGAATCAATTTCACCTTAGTCTTTGTGTTCGACCTCGGAATACTATCCCTACTACAAACGTCCCGTACACTGCGGGTTTCGCTAGGTAGTTTAGGATTTAGTTCGAGTTATAAATTTAAAACCCATTTGCGCATCACGATCTTAGCGTAACAAGCCCAAAAAACGTACTGGCAAACTATTTTCTAAAAACATAGTCCTATACATGTCCTCTAGGGTGCAGTTCTTACGTTCGACAACCCCATTTTGTTGAGGTGTTCTAGGAGCTGAAAAGTTGTGTGTAATACCATATTATGCACAAAACCAATCAAATTTGAGTTGGTCAAATTCTGTGCCATGATCGCTTCTAATAGAGACGATAGGTAGGTTTTTCAAAGTTTGCAACTCACAAAGTTTTGAAAACTCAAACAAAGCTTCAGATTTTTCCCGTAAGAATGAGATCCATGTAAAACGAGAAAAATCATCCACAATGACAAGGAGGTAATGTTTTTCCTTCAGAGATTTGACACGCATAGGACCACATAAATCCTTATGTAAATGTTCAATGGGTTGAGAAGAACTTACAACCTTCTTTGATTTGAATGAACCTCTTGTTTGTTTACGTTGTGTGCAAGCCTTACATAGTTCATCTACCTTGAAGTTTAGGTTTGGTAAACCACGTATCAAATCCTTTGAAAGAAGTTTCTTCATCGTATGCATGCTTACGTGACCAAATAGTTTATGCCAAAGCCTTGGATCGTCATTCAAGGCCTTGAGACATGTTAGTTTTGTTCCTGAAACTTGGTTAGTGCTCATTGAATAAACATTGTTACAACTAGGAGCAGTAAGCACGATATCACCTGATAACTTATCTTGAACTTCACATTTTGTCCAAATCAAAAATCACCTTATTGGCTTTAACACATATTTAAGAGATGCTAAGCAGATTATACTTTAAACCGTCAACAAGATAAACATCATCAATAAAGTTCGATGAGTTATAACCGATTTTACAATTGCCAGTAATGTTGCACTTCCCTTTATCATCAAGAGTATTGGTTTCAGATGATTGCTTCTTTAAATTTGAAAACAATGAGCTTCTTCCACTCATATGTCTTGAGCAACCACTATCTAATATCCATTTATGCTCCTTAACCTTGGTGATATCCTGCAAAACAACAAACTTCAACCTTTCCGGGTAGAACAAATGACATATTTTGGTCCATATGCAAGTTCAATCATGTTTGGTGGTCTAGTACCTTTAGAAACCCATATTTGCTTAACTTGTTTCCTTAGACATAGAGGATAAGTGTTTCTAATGATGTAGGGATCATTTCTTCTATATGGACATGTTAATTTTACGTGACCCTTTTTACAACAATAGAAACATGTGGGCATGTGTAAACTTCCTTTGACTTTAATAAAATTAGTAGTTGTTTTTCTAGGAAAATTCATGTGATAACCGATACCACTTTTATTAAGAGAGGATTTTTGTTCACCCATCATCATTTTGAGATTGGCTTTCGAACGAGTGAATTGAATAAGTGCAGCCTTCTGGTCTCTATGCGCCATAATTAGATCAACCTTCTCTTTTTCTAGATTAATATAATCTTGATGTAGAGATGAGAGATTGTCCTTGAGAATCGCATTTTCTGATTCCAATGCCTTGATTTGTCATCAAGGACTAACTTTTTTGTGTTGAGATTTTCAACTTTCATAGACAATTCACTTACTCGTTTCTCTTGTTTGAGAAGCTTTTCTCTTAAGGCACTTATCCTTACCCTATGTTCTTTGTCACATATAATAATGTCTTTAAGGAATTGTGTGAGTTCTAGGTTTGATTGGGACATAATAGTACTTACCACACCATCAACATAGAAGTTTGGATCCTCTTTATGATCGACCATTAAGTACAATTTTGCTTGATATTTTTCGTCTTCTGACTCATTTGTTGAACCTGAGTCACTACACGATGCTACCATAACCTTCTTCTTTCGATCATTCTTCCTAAAGTTGTTCCTCTTCTTTTGTGGACAATCCTTTACGAGATTATATGTTTCACCACATTCAAAACAAGTCAATACTTTAGTTTTCTTATTTGGGTTAGAAAACTTATCTCGAGGTCTTGATGATCGTGGATATTTTTGTTGTTTGCAAATTACTTCTTCATTTGAAGAATTCTTGCAAAACCTCTTGATATCAAGGTAAATGGATCTTCTTCCTCATCATCACTCTCTGCATCATCTGATGGCATGTCTTTCTTCTTGGATCTTAGGGCAAGATTCTTTGTGTTTGATGGGATCTCTTTCTCTTCTTCACCAAGAACCATTTCATGGGTGATTAGCTTTCCAAGATGGTCGTCTAGAGGTAATGTAGTGAGATTTTGAGCTTCTCCAATGGCAGTCACTTTTGGTCCCCACTTAGCTTTAGGTAAGCTCCTTAGTACTTTTCTTACTTTTTCTTCATTTGTGAAGACCTTTCCAAGTGAATCGAGATTGTTCACAATCTCGATGGATCGTGTGAACATCTCCTTGACCGAATCGTTTGAGTTCATCTTGAATAACTCGTATTGCCTGAGGAAGATGCTTATCTTGGTTTCCTTGACTTGACTTGTTCCTTCGTACGTAACTACTTATAACTTGTACCATATTTCCTTTGCACTCTTGCATGATGAGACACGGTTGACTTCATTTGCATCTAATCTACAATAGAACAAGTTCATGGCTTTGTAGTTCTTTGATACGCTATCCAAATCTGTTTGATTGAAATCAACTTCCTTCTTTTGTACTTGGACTCCTTCCACCGTGGTGGTTGGAATTTTAGGGTCAGTTTGAATGATGTTCCATAGTTCCATGTCCTGATCAATGAAAAACATTTGAATTAGGGCTCTCCAATGGGCAAAGTTGTTACCGCAGAAGAGGGGTGGTTGAGATGTGGATCTTTGTTGAGAAAATCCTCCATCACCTACAAAGTTCATGATTAGTCTCACTGATGGTTAAATCAATATACGTAAGTGTAGTTTTGATACCAATTGAAGAACCGTATAAGTGAATAATAAGGATATAAATACTCTAGAAGGGGGGTTGAATAGAGTATAAGAACTTTTCGCAATATCGTATATCGAGGCTTTGAAACTAATCTCAAGGCCTTGAAGTCGATTTGTGTACTTAGTGACAAAACTGGTTTTCAAGGCTTTGAAAGGGATTTCAAGCCTTGAATTTGAAACCTGTAAAACAACGTTAGTCGTAAGTTAAGCGATATAAAGTGCTGAATGAAAAGATTGACACGGCGATATGTTTACGAAGTCCAGCTCTAACAATCTACGTCTTTGGTCTAGGGTTTCTTCACCTAGGATCTAACTATCTATTACTTGCTCAAAGAGTTCTAGATACAAACTAGAAGAAATCCCCTTCTTCTCTCACTCTAGCGTCAATGCTACGATCTTGTCAACTCTAACCTAGTAATAATAGTCTAGTTACTTTGTAGAGTAACCCACACTCGAGTATAACACTCTCTAGGTATGCCATTGAAGCTCTAGTGCTTTTCTCACTCTAAGGATGTAAACGTTTGTAAGCTAAGAGAAAGAAACTTTTGGAACGAATGAAGATGTTTTGATCGCTTGAAGACTTGGTTTCTATCCGTGTATGCTTGTTGTTCTTCTCTTCAATCACCATCTTCATTTATACTCTTCTATGGAGAACTCTTTGCCGTTGTAAGATAGCCGTTTTAACGTTCTTTTTTCTCCATGGAATACGGTGCTTGGTTGAGGTGAAGTAGCCATTATAAGATCTTCTATCTTCTCTCTTCTAATTCTTCTCTTTGATGCTCGTTGAGAATCTTCATCATCGTGATCTTCTCTTGGAATGCCGTGGAAGTTCTTTGTTTGTTGAAGATCCTAAATCTTCTCTCTTGGATATGCCATTGAACAATTTCCCTTAGATCCGACATCTTCTTACGTGGAATCCATTTTTAAGATCTTCCTTTATCTTCTTGCGTCTTCGTTTGAGATCTTTGTGAGATCTTTTTGTTATACCAAGATCTTCCCTTTGAAACCGTTTGAAGATCTTCTTGTTGACTGGCCGAGATCTTCTCTTATCTTTCTTGTAATCCTTCGGTTGAGATCTTCTTGTTTTGGTTGTTGAGATATGCATAATGATAACATGAATTATTGTCTATATTTTGGACATGATTTTATTGTTTTCTCATCATAATTCTGCATGCATGTATATGTATTTATAGTGTTTATGTCATTATTCGGTTACTTTGCAAGAATCGAAGTCTACACCACGTTTTGTTGTAATTGTAGAGAATATGGCACGTTTTGGGTGGAAACGGAGCATAAAGAGCTAAGGAAGCTATGGAGCTACACTTAAGAGCATTAAGAAGGACAAGGAGAAAGACAAGAACCAAGCTGTAAAGAAGGAAGAAAGATCCAGACGAAGATACGATTTCATGCACGTAGATCACTTCTCATCTCGGATGAATACAGTGATGCATCTCGACCGAGATGGCCCACTGGGCCTGAATCAAGGTCGACGGCGCATAACCCAAAGAGACAAGAAATATTTTTGACCTAAACTTCTTCTATAAGAATGGAAGGTGAACATTGAGTTAGTCACTCTCGAACACTGAGAAGTCGAAGGCTTTCTTGGACGGCTGATTTAAAGGATTGAAGGAAGGGAAGATTTGAAGGAAGGATTACTTAGGGTTTGAGAAACCCTAGATTTTTAGGATTTCTTGGGGGATTGCTAGTGAGTTGTTATCATCCCTTTTTGGAACACATTATTGATACTATTGTTGGTTTGTTTGCTTTGATAATTGAGACATCTTTGTTGTTTGCTTTTTTCCCTTTTCTTGATATTCTGATATTCTTTACATAATTGATATTGCTTTGAATATGATGATTGTTGGCTAAACACCCTTGGAATTATAGGGTGATTAGTTGAAGGTTGTGGTATAAACGATGAAAGAATGAACCTTTATCCGAGTGGACCTTGAAAGCTTGAGTTAATCCTAATCAAAAACCCGTCTCGGGCTATTCGTTGAGCATCTCGACCGAGATCGATATAAAACAGAACGAGATCGTCCACTGCTTTGTAGATCTCGAGTTTAGGTTATAGTTTTCCAAATCCTATCCTTGTTGCACCTTTCTTGGTTTATACGCAAGCCTAGGATGAGACTTACCCGGTGATTCCTTTGCTTGTATACCGATGATGATGAGTGTTAGGTAATAAAGGTTTATCCTTTATTAGGGTTTGAGTGTGCCTTTATCCTACCTTTGAGAGTTAACTTGAGACTTACCCGGTGATTATTATAGTTTTGTACCCTTAGGTGAGTGATGTTGGTTTGAGTTCTTTTATCTTTCCTTAGTTCCTTGAGACTTACCCGGTGATAGTCAGCTGATCCATTTGTGGGCATTCCACAAATGCTTGGTCAACTTATGGATCCCGTTCAGCAAACACGCCGTCCCAGCGCCAACCTAGGTGATCCAACTACCAGTGATTACGAATTCAGATGTCAAGTCATCACAATGATTCAACATAATTGTTTTGGAGGAATGGAGAGAGAATCGCCACACTAACACTTGCAAAACTATGATATTGTAAGAGCCTTAGTCTTCGAGAGATCCCGCACCTGCGCTTCAGCTGAGACGTAGTTGCTTTCCTTGGTTGGTGCTGTAGTGGGAAGCCCCTGTGCCCTGGACTGGCCGCCCCAGCGGCCAGGCCAGCCGCCCCTGCGGTTTGTGGTGGGCTGCAACCGTCTTCTTTGACCCGAGCTTTGCTTTTTGACCCTTCTTCCTTTATAAGCTTCTTCTTCTTTCCCTTCTGAGGAGGGTTTGGTATCTTCAACCCTATCTCTCTCTCTCTCTCACAATCTTCTTCTCCTCTCTTCCTCATTTGGATCTCATCTTGATCCATGTGTGAGTTTTGTGAGTTTTGTGAGCATTGTGCTTGGCTTTGCTTGTAGTTTGTTGATGCTGACGTTGTTGTGCCTGGTGGAGCCAGCTTGAGGTTGTTTGGTGTGGTGTTGATCCTCTGGAGAGCTCAGCTTGGTGAGTTCCATGACTTCTCCTATTCCTTTCTTCTTTTCTTTATCTTTTCCATCCTTTCCTTAGATTAGTATGATTTTCTTAGGATTGGATCTTGTTCAGCCATATTTTGGCTTGTGTTGATGTATATATATGTATGTGATATGTGTATGTTGCTGCTGGAGTGAAGAAGAGTGGAGAATCGAAGAAAGAAGTGAAGAAGCTGAAGTGGTGTGTCTCTGCACACCAGCCACCCCTGTTCCATCTCTAGACCGCCCCTGCGCCAGCAGTGTGCCGCCCAAGAGCCATTCCCTAGCCGCCCCTACGGCCACCTACACCAGCTTGGTGTTGCACTTGGTTCTGTAGGTGTGTGTTGCTTCTAGGCCTTCCTTAGGGTGTCTTTGTTCCCTCCTTTCCTAGTGTGAGTGCATAGGATCATGCTAGATGTGTGAGGTTGTGCTTTGGTTGAGGTTATGAACGGTTTATGCCTTATACGGCTTTAAGGACTTAGGTTGTTGTTGATTAAGGTTGTGAGGTCGAGTATGATCCCTATGGATCCCTTTGGGTCTAGTTGTGACCCCTTTGATTAATAGAGGTTGATATATCTTTATGCCTTTTTATTAGGCAGTGCCCCTCTCTCAGGATTGAAGGTTGGTTCTGGTTGATCGTGTTTGAGTTGTGTACGAGGTTGAGGTAATTCCGTAGGATTTACTTAGCTACTATCCCTATATTGGGTGTTTGCATGAGTGATGTGTGCGTTATATGTTGCTATTATAGCATGAGATGTCGTTTATACCGACCTATGTTTTATTGATTGCCCTATATGCGTGGCTGTGATAACCTTTCCCTTTCATCCCGCCGTGAAGTCTGGGAGGTTCTCTTGAGTCAGGCCAGACCTGATATACGGGGAGGGCACAACACCACTCCCATAGGGTACACATGTTGTGTGACCGATTCAACTCCAGATGGCTAGCAGGCTCAGAGGCGAGGATGTATCGGTCCTCGTGTCACATATTTTCCTCTATGGATATATATATGATTTGAGTGAATGACCATTATATAAAGATGATAAAATGGGTAAATGTGTGATAGCATGCTGATGTGTTTATCTTTTATGATTGTGTTTGTACTTATGCATTACCTCATATATGTATGGTTAGCTAACGGTTTCATACCGTGTTGTAGATGTTTACAAATTAGGCACTGTTGAGTTATCTGGCAGGGTGACAGGTTGAGGACCCTCGTACATTAGGTGGTTGGTTTGGGTTTGTTGTGTTTTCCCTCTTTCGTGTGGATGATCTTTTGTACCTCCTGTATGAGGATGTCGTTTTATATACTCGGCTATGTTGCTGTTTTACCTTTGGTTGTACAGTTTATACCGTTTTATGTATTTGTTTTATATCTGTCAGTGCCATGTTGTAAGGTCCAGTGAACTTGTTGTCAGGCTAGGGTCAGGATCCATTGTGAGATCCTAGCCCAATGAGGCATCCCAAGTCCCGCGGATTCGGGGTGTTATAGAGTTGGTATCAGATTCCAAGTTGACAACAATGGCACTTGCTACCTGCAATAAGGTCTGATAGGTAAAATAAACAGAACCCAAATGGGGTATGACGTTTTAAAACATTTTTGGTTTTAAGTGTGGTTTTGGGTTAGAATGTACGAGAAGTCGTCACCACTGCCATGGATCTCTACATCGTAGATATATATATGTGTGTATTATGGATTGTGTGGATGTATTGTATATATATCGATACATTTGGAATATATATAGCCTTGTAAGTTTAGGTGCGTATATCCTACAAATGGCTCAGACTAGAGCAGTATCTGTAGTGGGACGAGGTAGGGGTACACCCCCTCTTGTTCTAGTGATGTCAAGTCAGGGACCAGTTTCCACTATTAGTTCGCCTATGGAAGAGAACGAGTTTTAAGAGGCTGATCATGTCTCCATGAGCAGATCTGAGTTTCAAGAATATATGCAGCAAGTATATGAGGCTGTAATAGCGGGAAGAGCTACACCGGATTTACCAACGTCGGTAAGACCAATTGAAGCTTCCGGATCAGAGAAGAAGTAATGGACTGATCAGTTAGTGGAGAAGCAAAGATGATGAATAATGAACCAAGTAAGATGTCAGGACAATCAAGTGGTCCTTTGGCCATGAAGACGACTTGCAAGGAACTACAGTGTTTTAATTGTGCAAAGTTTGGACACCAGCGAGTTGTATGACCAAAGACGCCCATACTATGCTTTACATGTGGTAAGCCAGGGCATATAGTGAAGTTTTGTCGACAAGGCAAGGCGGCAAGGTGCTGCCTATACCAGTTCCTTCCCGAAGTAAGATTATTAGAGGTGGACGACGAAGATCGAGATGCCCTTTAGCTGCGCAGGGTGCAAGGATGGGACGATTATGTTTCAAACGTGGTTATCCATATCATTTGTGTTTTGAGTGCCCTTGGCACCGATAGCTTGCTTCACCTGTGGTGAACTAGGCCATCTGGCCCCTTTTTGTCAGCAATATGGTGTTTCTTTTCAACAAGACCTTCCTCTTTCCGGTGCAAAAAGAGTGGAAGTGGAGGCTATGGCAATGACCTCAGTGATACTCGAGGAGCATGGATCCGAGATTGAATGATGCTATGCAGAGGAGCTTCTGGTGTCAGCTGTACATGTACCATTCTTGTTAATGGTTTACCTAATGGAGTTTTGCTTTTTGTGAGTGCTATGCACTTCTTGTCTTTCGATACATGCATTAATAGTGGATTATGGAAACAGTAGGAGATAGATTTTCCTTTATAGGATTACCTGTTAGGGGTCTGAGGTACCTGTGATACATGTGTTTGTCCCATTCATTCAGGGACGTGTGTATGGTTATAGACTTCTTTTTCATGCCGTAGGTTCATGAGGGAGCCACTATGTGTATGGTTTGGAGGAATAGATACTATGTCATGTTAGACATCAATTGGAAGGTTGTTACAGTTTCTACTGAGATCGATTGGATAGAGGTTTTCCGAGGCTATGACCTTTGGAGAGATGATTCTTGTCATTAGTGCCATATGAGCAGTGAATATGACAATACAAGGAGGTGATGTTTTATGATGTTATGCCATGAAGAAGAGAGTTCCACGTTGAAAGATATTCCAGTGGTTTACTAGCTTATAGACGTGTTACTAAATCGTCTAGTTGCCACCTCAGCAGAGTGTGGTCATTGTTATCGAGTTGAAGTATGATACGACACTGATTGGGAAGGCCCATACTATATGGTGCTTGTTGAGATATTTTAACTGACAAGTTAAACAGTTGACTGAGACGGACTTCTTTTACCCTAATATATTCAGCGTCTCGTATTGACGACCTGATGAGTTAGCTTCAAGAAGTGTTTGTGTTTTCAAAATTCCCTTGCGCTCCGGATATCACCAATGGAGGGTGACAGAGCAAGATGTAGATAGGACAACCTTTTGTACCATTATGGACACTACGAGTTGTAGTGATGCCATTTGGGGCTGATGAATGCCTTAACAGTCTTTAGAGAGTTAATGAATAGCATCTTTTTCCTTGATCTTGTTGTGGTGATCTTCATTGATGACATGTCGGTATACCCTCATAGCAGAGAATAGTAGACCGATCGTCTGAGAACCGTTCTGCAGGTTTCGAGAGATAGAGGGTTGTATGCTACGCTCTCTAAATGTGAGTTGAGATGCCAGTGGTAACCTTCTTAGGCCATGCTTTTTCCGCCAGTGGGATCATGGTTGACCTAACGAGGATTAAGTATGTTGTAACATGGACGATATTGATGAACTATTAAGGGATGCATAGTTTTCTCGGCTCAGCCGATTACTACCAATGCTTGAAGGAAGAATTTTATGTGAATGTGTATCTACTTACGAGTCTTTTGAGAAAGACCACCAGATGCGTGTTGTCAAGTAATATACCAGAGCTGTGAAGAATTGAAGAGGCACTTGACCTCCGCTTCCATTTTGTTATAGTCAAAAGATTCAGGGGATCCCGTGATTTACGATGATACATCCCAGCTAAGGTTGAGATCTGTATTACTAAAGAGGAGTAGATTTATTAACATGTGTGTCTTTAGCTGAAGGAATATGAGGAGAACTACTTGATGCATGATCTAGAGTAGCAGTGCTACTTCAAGCCTTGAAGATTTGAAGATAGTATCTACATGATATCACATGACAAGTTGGACATTGTTGCTGACAACTTGAACTGAAAGACGCTCCAAGAGAGGATGATGGCGAGACTGATAGTTCAGCCTCAGCTCCAGAGAGATCTAGCTTGGCTAGAGTTGAAAAATCAATTCCTTGATGAGGATATCCAGTTATACCTAAGAGGTTCTACCTGGTCTGTTGGATGAGGTCCAACAAAAGCAGGGGACCTGTCTGACCTTGACGAGGTTTAGAGAGAAGGTGTCTCGTAATGAGGCACCATAGTTCTCTATTAGAACAGATGGAGTGATGGAGCGCCATGATCACTTTTGTGTACCTGCTGATGCAAGGTGGAGATAGAGAATCTTCCAATATACTCACTGTACACCTTATTCAGTACATCCAAGTACGAGTAAGATGTACCATGGGGTGAGATAATTATATTGATGAAGAAGATTGAAGCTGATGTAACCAGATGGAGTATTTCCGACCTAGAGATGAGCTTCACCCACTACCAGTGCAGTAGTAGAAGTGGGAGGACACCTCTATGGACTTGTTGTGAGCTTGTGGCCCCATGGAAGATTGAGGTTATCTGGATTGTTGGTGATAGATTAATGAAGTCGACACGTCTCATTCCTATCAGAGAGACATAGTCAATAAATGGATTGGTGGAGGAGTACACTAGGTAGATAGTGAGACTCCATGGTGTACCGAGGACAGTCGTTTCTGATCGAGATGGGTGATTTACCTCGAGGTTTGACAATAGACTCAGACTGCCTTGGGGATGAGTCAATACTTCATGACTACGTTTCACCCCTAGACAGAGGGTCAATTAGAGAGGACCATCTGGACCCTTGAGAATATATTATAAGCTTGAATTTTGGATTGGAAGCATGGATGGTTAGATTATCTCCATTCAACGAGTTTATTATACGACAATGTTTGACGTGCATCTTTTGGAATGGCTCTATCAGATTCAGGATTTTGTAGTTCAATTAATGCTGATTAGAGGAAGAATGCTGACTGTACAAAGTCGCCAGAAATTATACGTAGACAAGAGGCGTTGACCTCTCAAGCTTAAGTGAAAGATCGTGTTCGGATGAGAGTATCTCCGCTATGAGACATCAGATGTATTGACATAGAAAGGAAAATGAGTTTCCAATATGTCGGTTTACTTGAGATCTTGACCAGTATTGTGAAGGCCGCATGATGTTTAGCTTTGCCTTTGAGGTGATAGGATATCCAACCAGTATTTCATATGTCTTGACTGAGGGAATATACATACCAGATTCGAGACACCTTATGAGTTATGATGATTTGGTGGTTGAGTTCAACCACACCTTTGTTAAGCATTTGATTACATTCTTAAAATGAGATATGAAACACTTGCATTCGAAAGGCATTCCCATATTGAGGACATCGTGGTCAAGATGAGGACCTAAAGAGGCTATGTGAGAGACTAAGGATAGTATCCTGAGGAACTATCCAGAGTATATGTTGGGACAGACCCACTTGTGGGAGCACGGGTAGACCTTAGTGCTATCTTGATGAATGTTGTGCTTATGTGCTTATATGCGTTGATGTATTTTTGCCATGCTAGCTATGATATGATGTATGATCTTAGTAGATTTTGATGTGCTACCGTGATGTATGTCATAGCTGGAGATGATTATTCCCTCCATGCTATCTGAGTATGTTTTATGTTTATAGTTGGAGATGATTCTTTCCTCCATGCTATTTGAGTGTGATTAGGATTCAGCTGGAGATGGTTCTTTCCTCCATGCTACCTTGATGGACATAGTTTCAGTGGAGATGTGATTCCTCCATACGATATATATGTTTATGGTTTGGCTAGAGATGTATTTCCTTAATGCATGTGGGATGTTTTGGCTAGAGATGTGCTTCCTCTATGCCATGTGATGTGGTATGGCGATAGATGTGATTCCTCTACGTCTCTGGGTAGCGTTATGGCCCTGTTTTCTGGAGTAAATGATTCCTCCATGTGGATGTTTGAGGTTATAGATTGTTTTAGGTTATGACTTTCTGAGCGGAGATGTGATACCTCCGATAGAGAGAGTGAGAGTTGTACTCGGCTTATGGGTCCGAAAGACATTGGGATTTTGCAAGTTTCGGGACGAAACTTGTTTTTAGGGGGGTGAGATGTAAGAGCCTTAGTCTCCGAGAGATCCCGCACCTGCGCTTCAGTTGAGACGCAGTTGCTTTCCTTGGTTGTTGCTGCAGTGGGCCGCCCCTGTGCCCCTGGTTGACCACCCTTGCGGTTCTGTTAGCCGCCCCAACGGCCAGGCCAGCCGCTCCTGCGGTTTGTGGTGGGCTGCAAACCGTCTTCTTTGACCGAGCTTTGCTTTTTGACCCTTCTTCCTTTATAAGCTTCTTCTTCTTTCCCTTCTAAGGAGGGTTTGGTATCTTCAGCCCTATCTGTCTCTCCCTCACGATCTTCTTCTCCTCTCTTCCTCCTTTGGATCTCTTCTTGATCCATGTGTGAGTTTTGTGAGTTTTGTGCTTGGCTTTGCTTCTAGTTTGTTGATGCTGACGTTGCTGTGTCTGGTGGAGCCAACTTGAGGTTGTTTGGTGGGGTGTTGATCCTCTGGAGAGCTCAGCTTGGTGAGTTCCATGGCTTCTCCTCTTCCTTCCTTCTTTTCTTCATCTTTTCCATCCTTTCCTTAGTTTAGTATGGTTTTCTTAGGATTGGATCTTGTTGATGTATATATATGTATGTGATATGTGTATGTTGCTGCTGGAGTAAAAAAGAGTGGAGAATCAAAGAAAGAAGTGAAGAAGGAGCTGAAGTGGTGTGACTCTGCACACCAGCCGCCCCTGCGCCATCTCTGGACTGCCCCTACGCCCGCAGTGAGCCGCCCCTGCGCCATTCCCTAGCCTCCCCTGCGGCCACCTGCACCAGCTTGGTGTTGCACTTGGTTCTGCAGGTGTGTGTTGCTTCTAGGCCTTCCTTAGAGTGTCTTTGTTCCCTCCTTTCCTAGTATGAGTGGATAGGATCATGCTAGATGTGTGAGGTTGTGCTTTGGTTGAGGTTATGATCGGTTTATGCCTTATACGGCTTTAAGGACTTAGGTTGTTGTTGGTTAAGGTTGTGAGGTTGAGTATGATCCCTATGGATCCCTTTGGGTCTAGGTGTGACCCCTTTGATGAATAGAGGTTGATACATCTTTATGCCTTGTTATTAGGCAGTGCCCCTCTCTCAAGATTGGAGGTTGGTTCTGGTTGATCGTGTTTGAGTTGTGTACGAGGTTGAGGTAAGTCCATAGGACTTACTTAGCTACCATCCCTATATTGGGTGTTTGCATGAGTGATATGTGCGTTATATGTTGCTATGATAGCATGAGATGTCGTTTATACCGACCTATGTTTTATTGATTGCCCCATATGCGTGGCTGTGATAAACTTTCCCTTTCATCCCGTCATGGAGTCTAGGAGGTTCTCTTGAGTCAGGCCAGACCTGGTATACGGGGAAGGCACAATACCACTCCCATAGGGTACACGGGTTGTTGAGATATACATAATGATAGCATGAATTATTGTCTATATTTCGGACATGGTTTTGTTGTTTTCTCATCATAATTCTACATGCATGTATATGTATTTATAGTGTTTATGTTATTATTCGGTTACTTTGCAAGAATCGAGGTCTACACTACATTTTGTTGTAATTGTAGAGAATATGGCACGTTTTGGGTGAAAACAGAGCATAAAGAGCTAAGGAAGCTATGGAGCTACACTTAGGAGCATTAAGAAGGACAAGGAGAAAGACAAGAACCAAGTTGTAAAGAAGGAAGAAAGATCCAGACGAAGATACGATTTCATGCACGTAGATCACTTCTCATCTCGGATTAATATAGTGATGCATCTCGACCGAGATGGCCCACTGGGCCTGAATCAAGGTCGACGGCGCACAATCCAAAGAGACAAGAAATATTTTTGACCTAAACTTCATCTATAAGAATGGAAGGTGAACATTGAGTTAGTCACTCTCGAACACTGAGAAATCGAAGGCTTTCTTGGACGGTTGATTTGAAGCATTGAAGGAAGGGAAGATCTGAAGGAAGGATTGCTTAGGGTTTGAGAAGCCGTAGATTTTTAGGATTTCTTTGGGGATTGCTAGTGAGTTGTTATCATCCCTTTTTGGAACACATTATTGATACTATTGTTGGTTTGTTTGCTTTGATAATTGAGACATCTTTGTTGTTTGCTTTTTTCCCTTTTCTTGATATTCTTGATATTCTTTACATCATTGATATTTCTTTGAATATGATGATTGTTGGCTAAACACCCTTGGAATTGTAGGGTGATTAGTTTAAGGTTGTGGTATAAACGATGAAAGAATGAACCTTTATCCGAGTGGACCCTGAAAGCTTGAGTTAATCCTAATCAAAAACCCGTCTCGGGCTGTTCGTTGAGTATCTCGACCGAGATCTATATAGAACAGAACGAGATCGTTCACTTCTTTGTAGATCTCGAGTTTAGGTTATAGTTTGCCAAATCCTATCCTTGTTGCACCTTTCTTGGTTTATACGCAAGCCTAGGATGAGACTTACCCGGTGATTCCTTTGCTTGTATACCGATGATGATGAGTGTTAGGTAATAAAGGTTTATCCTTTATTAGGGTTTGAGTATGCCTTTATCCTACCTTTGAGAGTTAACTTGAGACTTACCCGGTGATTGTTATAGTTTTGTACCCTTAGGTGAGTGATGTTGGTTTGAGTTCTTTTATCTTTCCTTAGTTCCTTGAGACTTGCTCGGTGATAGGAGCTTTGGTATGGGAAAGTGGGTAGTAAGACTTACCCGGTGATCTATCCCATAGTAGCAATATCTTCCCTCAGCAAACCTCAACTTTGTCAACGTTACCTTTTAGAAATCTTGAGTCGAAACCACAACAGGATACTATGATCTTTAGAATTTGCATTTTCCCATCTTTATATACATCTTGCTTTTGCTTTTGATCAATATTACTGCATGCTTCTGAAGTTAGATTGCTTTACTGTGATTGTTCTCACCGATTCCCTGAAATCGACTCTGGAATATAAGCCCTTACTATGATTGATCCGTACACTGCGGGTTCACTTATCGTTAAGTTTATTATACGGATTATTAATTTAAAGCTTTATCTGCACACACCTTTTGGAGCGAACAAGTTTTGGCACCGTTGCTGTGGAATTGGTCAAGACCAATCCAGTGTACGGATGTCCAGCTTGGAAGCTTCTTGCTTTACTATTTATCTTTCTGCTGAGTGTTCTTTTAGGACCTTTCCTTAGGTTTATGTGAAGAACTAGAACTGGTAAAGAAATCGTTCCTTACGATCCTAAATCAGAAAAGACTTACAAGAAAAGGTTGAAGGAAGCTAAGAAAATGGCTGCTGCCAATGATAAGGAAATAGAGGATCTTAGAGCTGAATTAGATGCAGTTCGAGATCAAATAAGGCTACAAGAAGAAGCTCTAAGGAAAGAGAGAGCTGACCAACTTACTCAACAGGAGCAAATCTAGGCCGACATGGCCACAATGAGAGAGTAGATGCGACTAGTGCATCTGGAAGCGGAGAGAGGTGCTAGGGTTGTGATTAACCAATCTCCACTAGCACCCGTTTATATACCACCACCACCTCTACCAAGGGTGGAGTCAGATGATCCATTTGTGGGCATTCCACAAATGTTTGGTCAACTTATGGACCCCGTTAAGCAAACACGCCGTCCCGGCGTCATCATAGGTGATCCAAATAATAGTGATTACAAATTCAGAAGTCAAGTCATCACAATGATTCAACATAATTGTTTTGGAGGAATGGAGAGAGAATCGCCATACCAACACTTGCAAAACTATGATATTATAAGAGCCTTAGTCTTCGAGAGATCCCGCACCTGCGCTTCAGCTGAGACGTAGTTGCTTTCCTTGGTTGGTGCCGCAGTGGGCCGCCTCTGCGCCCCTGGCTGGCCGCCCCTGCGGTTATGTGAGCCGCCCCAGCGGCCAGGCAAGCCGCCCCTGCGGTTTGTGGTGGGCTGCAGCCGTCTTCTTTGACCCGAGCTTTGCTTTTTGACCCTTCTTCCTTTATAAGCTTTTTCTTCTTTCCATTCTGAGGAGGGTTTGGTATCTTCAGCCCTATCTCTCTCTCTCTCTCTCTCCCCCTCACGATCTTCTTCTCCTCTCTTCCTCCTTTAGATCTCTTCTTGATCCATGTGTAAGTTTTGTGAGCTTTGTGCACCGCTTTGCTTGTAGTTTGTTGATGCTGACGTTGCTGTGCCTGGTGGAGCCAGCTTGAGGTTGTTTGGTGTGGTGTTGATCCTTTGGAGAGCTTAGCTTGGTGAGTTACATGGCTTCTCCTCTTCCTTCATTCTTTTCTTCATCTTTTCCATCCTTTTCTTAGTTTAGTATGGTTTTCTTAGGATTGGATCTTGTTCAACCATGTTTTGGCTTTTGTTGATGTATATATATGTATGTGATATGTGTATGTTGCTGTTGGAGTGAAAAAGAGTGGAGAATTGAAGAAAGAAGTGAAGAAGCATCTGAAGTGGTGTGTCTCTGCACACTTGCCGCCCCTACGCCATCTCTGGACCGCCCCTGCGCCAGCAATGAGCCGCCTTTGCGCCATTCCCTAGCCGCCCCTGCGGCCACCTGCACCAGCTTGGTGTTGCACTTGGTTCTACAGGTGTGTGTTGCTTCTAGGCCTTCCTTAGGGTGTCTGTGTTCCCTCCTTTCCTAGTGTTAGTGTATAGGATCATGCTAGATGTGTGAGGTTGTGCTTTGGTTGAGCTTATGATCGGTTTATGCCTTATACGGCTTTAAGGACTTAGGTTGTTGTTGGTTAAGTTTGTGAGGTTGAGTATGATCCCTATGGATCCCTTCGGGTTTAGGTGTGACCCCTCTGATGAATAGAGGTTGATATATCTTTATGCCTTGTTATTAGGTAGTGCCCCTCTCTTAAGATTAGAGGTTGGTTCTGGTTGATCGTGTTGAGTTGTGTACGAGGTTGAGGTAAGTCCGTACGACTTACTTAGCTACCATCCCTATATTGGGTGTTTGCATGAGTGATGTGTGCGCTATATATGTTGCTATGATAACATGAGATGTCGTTTATACCGACCTATGTTTTATTGATTGCCCCGTATGCGTGGCTGTGATAACCTTTCCCTTTCATCCCGCTGTGGAGTCTGGGAGGTTCTCTTGAGTCAAGCCATACCTGGTATACGGGGAGGGCACAACACCACTCCCATAGGGTACACAGGTTGTGTGACCGATTCCACTCCAGATGGCTAGCAGGCTCAAAGGCGAGGATGTATCGGTCCTTGTGTCACATATTTTCCTCTATGGATATATATACGATTTGAGTGAATGACCATTATATAAAGATGATAAAATGGGTAAATGTGTGATAGCATGCTGATGTGTTTATCTTTTATGATTGTGTTTGTGCTTATACATTACCTCATATATGTATGGTTAGCTAACGGTTTATACCGTGTTGTAGATGTTTACAGATTAGGCGCTGTTGAGTGATCTGGTTGGGTGAAAGGCCGAGGACTCTCGTACATTAGGTGGTTGGTTTGGGTTTGTTGTGTTTTCCCTCCTACGTGAGGATGATCTTTTGTACCTCCTGTGTGAGGATGTCGTTTTATATACTCGGCTATGTTGTTGTTTTACCTTTGGTTGTACAGTTTAAACCGTTTTATGTATTTGTTTTATATCTGTCAGTGCCATGTTGTAAGGTCCAGTGAACTTGTTGTCAGGCTAGAGTCAGGATCCATTGTGAGATCCTATCCCAATGTGGCATCCCGAGTCCCGCGGATTCGGGGTGTTAAAGATATTTTGATGGAAACTTTGAGACCTTCTCGATTTTATAATAACGACTATAACCTGTGTGTTTTCTTTTTCTCTTTGAAGGATAAAGAATTTGCATGATACCATTCGCTTCCAACTGGAAGTGTGAACACATGGGAGGAGATGACCGTAGAGTTTCCCACCAAAAATTTCCCGCCATCAAAGACGGCGGAGTTGAGGGCCAAAATAAATGCTTTAGTGATGAGGAATGGTGAAAGCCTCTTCAAGTCATGAGAAAGGTTTAAAGACCTTCTGTTGGATTTCCACACCATGGGATTCCAAAGACTGATTTGCTAGTGATCTATTTTAAGGGTTTGGATGTTGAGGCGCAGTTCAAACTACAACCACTCTAAACTGGGACGTTCATGGACAAGCCAGTTGATGAAGCGTGGGATTTTGTTGAGAAACAAACTCTCACTATGGAGAAGTACTCCCACCGGAGTATTGAGATGGGAGGTCAAAATTCTAGACCTCATGAGGTGAATCTCACCTCTTCTAGTGTGGAACAAATCAATGCCCTCAACAATGAGATGAAGGCTATGAAGGAGCTCATAAAAGCGAAAACCCAACAAACCATAGAGCAAGATGTTGGGTATGTTTGAAGAAGAAACTACCAAGGGAACATGAACAACAACTACAACAACAACCGGAACTACAACAATTGGAGATCCAATCAAAACAATGCCGGTAATCCTTATTCCCATGCTGAAAATGCTTTAACCCCACTTTCTTATTCTTCTACTCAACTGAAGATCCAAGAACCATCATCAAGCTCAAGTCAACCACAAAGTTCTAAGTTGGAAGCTATGATCGAGACACTAGCAGGAAAGTTGAGTGGAATAGAGAGCACAGTTACTTCGATTTCTAAGGCACAAAAAGCCTTGGAAAATCAAGTATTTAGCAAGGCTGGAGAAGTTCCTAGAGATCAAGAGAAACTTTCAGGACGTACAAAGAACAACCCGAAGGGCCAAATCATGTCAATAACAACGAGGAGTGGTGTGAAGACCGCTGACCCACAACCTCGATCGAATGAAGCTGGGAATCAACGCCTCTCGACCGAGGTGAAATCTGGGCCGACCGAGGAGACCACAACAGGGAGTCACTTTGGAAAGGATCTCGACCGAGGTATTTCTGAGTCAACCGAAACGAAAGAGAAAGAAGAAATTTACGTACCACCTCCTGCGTACAAGCCGTGACTACCATTCCCGCAATCTAGAGCGAGAGCACGTCTAGACAAGCACTTCGGTAAGTTTTTAGACCTCATGAGTAAGCTCCACATTAACATATCTTTCATTGATGTCATTCTAGGTATGCCCACACACGTGAAGTTCTTAAAAGAAATCCTCTCTAACAAGAGGAAGGTGGAAGACTTTGGTGAAGTGAAGATGTCCTCAAGGTCATCGGAACTCATCAAGATCATGAGAGAGAAGATGCCACCCAAGTAAGAGACCCGGGATCGTTCTGCATTCCCATTGGAGTTGGAAACGTCACATATGATGCATTATGTGACTTAGGAGCAAGTGTCAGCATCATCCCACTTTAATTGTGTGAGAAGGCTAGCTTAGGGGAACCTAAACCAATTAAGATGACACTTTACATGGCGGATCGACCCATCACTCGACCCGTAGGCGTGTTGAAAGACATTCTTGTAAGACTAGGTAAATTCTACATTCCGATAGACTTTGTGGTATTGGATATTCCTGCAGATTATCCAGTTCTTATTATCCCCGGGAGACCATTTCTTGCAACATCTGGTTGCTACGTGGATTGTAAGAATGCCAAGTTGTCTTTCAACATTGGAGAAGAACAAGTTGAATTCATACTATCAGCCTTAATGGAAGGGCAAGGACTGGGAGAAGACATCTACAACATCTATGATGAAGAGGAATCTTGTGAATTGGTTAGCTCTATCTTTATTAAAGATCCTCTTGAAAGAGTTCTAAGTTTTAGTATGATAGAGAAAGGTGTAGATGTTTCATCTGATGAAGATATAAACAACTTGGAAACCTTGGAGGAAGATCCGTCAGCTGTGTTCGAGAAACTTGAAGAAGAGCCAACAAACTGCCTCAACATAAGGCAAATCATTTCGACCAAAGCAACTCTTGGACCAACCGAGGTGAAGATAACAGGGGATCACCTCGGACCGGACCTCGGTCGAGATACATCTGAAGCAACCGAGGTGATTGATTCTTCAACATCAAGTAAAGCAAGCATCTGTCTTGACTCTTCCGGTGCATTGTAAGACAAGGATAAGAAAGAGAATCCTCTCTCCGCAAGATGATATCTAAAGTTGCAAAAATCTACAAAGAACAAACGAAGAATTTGCACAAAAAGCACATCACCCAAAGAGGAATCAAAGAAGGAGAAACTGTTCTTCTTTATGATTATCAATCTCGTTCTCCCCCAAATAAACCAAAGTCAAAATGGACAAGATATTTTATTTTAAAAAATGTTTTATCTCATGGTGTAGTTGAAGTATGGGGTGAACATTGTGGAATCTTTCTAGTCGACAGTCGTCGACTAAAGAAGCGTAAACCGGAACCTCCGGTTTAGGAGATTGCATCCATGCATCTCAAATAATAGCGACCTTAAAACAAGCGCTTCTTGGGAGGGGACCCAAGATATTGCTTTCTTTCTTGCTTTCTAGATTAGATTAGTATAGTTTGTGTTTTCTTTGTGTCCATGATAACAAGAACTAGGTACCGCTCAAGGACAAACAACATCAAGGGAAGAATGTGGACGGAGTTACAGTTCGAGAATTTGGGAAGGTTACAAATGCTAGGGCCATCTCGGACACCATCGGTTCATCTCAACCGAAATGACTTTTCGAGCAACCGAGATGAAGGCAACAGGGAATGACCTCGGTTGACCACCTCGGTCACTGACAACCATCTCAACCGAGATGCAGTTAAATTTTCTGAAGGGTATAAAAGGAGAAATGGATTTCTCTCTCTTCACACTCTCCTCCCTGACGCCATCTCAACCGAGCCATGCCCTAATCCTCAAAAATCTCGTATCTCACCCGTTTTCAACGATTCTTTGATCTAAACTGACGGGAAAAGTGCTACAACAACTTCTCCAGCATCAATTTCCACCTAAGGCTTCCAAAATCTGCTAAAATTGGGTAATCTCGTCCGAAACCCTTCTTTTTGCATTTTGGAAGAATTTGCTCGAAATTGGGAAGTGTTTGATGTGTGTTGTGTTGAGAATAACTGGAGAACCCCCTAGGAAGCCTTTGGTAGTGATTTTTTGGAATATCTAGGATTCCCGAATTCTAATTAATGTTGATTAACTTAATCATTGATAGTAATTGACATATAACTCGCGAAGATTGCGCAAGTGATGAGTATGAGTCCCATCGTTATGTTCCTGGTGTAATTTTGGACGTAAGGGGGAATTTTCACTTTTTCCCCTGGTTAATTATTTTTACCCTCCGGTGTTATTTGGAGCATTTGGGAGCTCCAATTAATAAAAATGCAGTTGAGAGAAATGATCAAGACATCGGATATGTCCTAGATACGAAATAGCATGGAGAGGCAAAACGGCCAAAAGAGTCGCTATTTCATTTCTTAACGGCTAAGATAGACGACTTAGGAATACACGTTTTTCAAGGCAGTTGTGGAATAATTATCCCTATAATATTCCAGATTTATTATTCCAATCTCGAGAAGTTTGAAGAAGGGGGTTCGACCCGCCTTTGGATCGGTTAAAGGATAATTATCAACTTCGCTAAAGGATAATTATCATCTTCACTATAAATAACGGAAAATCCTTTATTAATTCATTTTCATTCACGTTTCCTCGTAAAATATCTGATTTCTCTCAACCTTAAAATTCAGATCTACTCTCTGTTTCTAATCCGATTTCAATTCCATTTGAGTTTCTAGATTCCTCTCTTCATTCTCTTATATCGGTACTGAGTTTTTGCATTTCTAAGTATATAGAGATCTGGTCAAGCATAAATGTCACCAGGACGGTTCTATCCTTAGATTTCGGTGAATTTGATGTTGTCCATGCATAGCCTGCGTCGTTGTGATTCCGAATCTTCTTTCAGATCGTCAATCGGGTTAGTAACAAATAAGTTATGAATTTATTCGTTTTCCGTACTGCGATTTGGCCTAAATTGAATTTAGGCTTGTCAAAATGGATAATTAGAAATTCCATTTTGGTCGTTATATTATTCTAGTGATTATGGGTTGTCTGTTTGATGAAAGCTGATGACAGGTGGGTTTAGAAATTGCCTGCGAGCAAAACGTTATTTTGACGAAATTTAATGATTTAATTAATTAAAGGTTAATTAATGAAATTAAGATTAGAATTGAGATTGAGGAATGTTGATTAGATACTACCTTGAGATTTGAGGAATTGTGAGTTATGTTGAGATATTGAGGTTTAGTTGGTTGTGAGTCTTATAGATTGATTATGATCCTTATGGATCCATTAGGTTTAAGTGTGACCTTTTTGATTGATAGGAGTATTGATATCTCTTTATGCCTTGTTATTAGGCAGTGCCCCTCTCAGGATTGGAGTTTGATCGTGGTTGAGGTTGTATGAGGTTGAGGTAAGTCCGTAGGACTTACTTAGCTACAATCCTTATATTGGGTCTTTACATGAGTGGTGTGTGTATTATATGCTTGATACGATAGCATGAGATGTCGAGTATTACCGACCTATATTTTATTGATAGCCCTAGTGTGTGGCAGTGATAACCCTTCCCTTCATCTTGTAAGGAGCTGGGGGTTTCTATGTGCTCATGCCATCTAGTATACAGGAAGGGCGCAATCCACTCTCATGGGGTACACGGATTGTGTGACCGACACTACTTCCAAATGGACGTCAGGCCTAGAGGCGGGGATGATACGGTCCTCGTGTCACATAGTTTCATCTATATATACGATTTGAGTGAATGGCTATTATATAAAGGTGATAAAATGGGTAAATGTGTGATAGCATGATTATGTGTTTACCTTCCTGTTCGCCACTTAGCGTGCGTGCAAATAAGCTTTAAATTTATAAAACTAGAATCAAGCAAGCAAACCCGCAGTGTACGGATCGACGTAGTTAAGCAAGAATTCCAGAGTATCGAACACAGGGATTTGGGGGGTTAAATCCAGTTATAAATCGTCAAGCAAGTAAATGTATGAGCTTTGCAAATATATTGGGAAAACAACAAACCTAAAGATCCAGGTATCAAATTGTGGCAATCGATTCAAGATATACTAAAGAACTAAGGACAGAGTTAAGAGTTGCGAAGGTATACTAAGGTAAAGCAATGTACGGTGAAGTTCCAAGACTTTATATGACTTATCTAGAAATACTCTCTATAAAGGTTCTTGAGGCTTCAGTATAGAAAGGATCTAAAGACAAGAATTAATCTCAAATACCCAAACTTGTAACCCAAGGATCAAGACTAACTAAACCGATTAAGGTTGTGACACTCAAAATTGAAGTAGAGGTTGTTGAGGCTTCACTACTACCTAGAAAAGGACAAACCTAGACTAGATTAAAGCTAATCTTTAACCTTGGATCAAAGTAAAAGCAAAGTTCGTAAACTGATGTAAATTACAGGTGGATCTTGAGTTCCACGGCCGTGAAACCTCAAGAATAGGCCGTGATTTTGGTTCGTCGGCGAATCTCTCTAACTCTCAGGGTCCAATCTGTTTACGATCGATCTATCATCATCTAAGCCACAACTATCAACCCTTCACCTTAGAATTGCTAAAGAGTTTTAGCCAACAACATTCATTATGATATCAAATTCAAGATTAAGAAGAATGAAAGATGAAAACCTTTGAAAACCTTCAATAAACTTAAAATCAATCTCAAATTCACAAACAAGGGTATAATGTATATCAGATTTGGAATCACACAAACCAATCACAATCCTTGATAATAACGAAGAGTGGGATGTCAATCCGTCTTCTAATCAAACCTAGGAACAAAAGTGCAACTTCCAAATCTTCAAGCCTTCGTAAATCTCCGTTGCAAAATTGCAATTCTCCGCACGTCCAATGAAACCCTAGGCACGTGTAAGCGAGCGTAAGCGAAGGTGCCGAATTCTCCCTCCTTCAGTCCTTTTATAAGGAAAGATAGAATAACCGTCCGGCCCATATGCGTAGACAATGTGTCTATATTTTATTCGTCAAAAGATTGCCTAAATCACGGTTTCATGGAGTTCCACGGCCGTGGTTTAGAGCGTGGAAGTGGATTACGGTTCTTCACAACTTCCACGACCGTACTTTATACCGTGTAACTCTCTGGAATGCTCCACGTTCATGTTGCCAAGTTCCACGGCCGTGGTTGAGAGCTTGGACTTCATTACGGCCGTATTTTAGAGCGTGGAAGCATTGATTGCTCGTAGTTTCCTTTGTTTCGTGCCATTCCTCATCCTAACATCTTCCTTGGCCTCTTTGTGGTGTCCTCAATCCTTGGATGTGCTCAATTCATCTCCATCCTCTCGTAATTTGTTCGGTTTTAGCTCTTATTCGCCTACAATCAACACAAAGCTTATGTAGACCTCTATATCGACAATATAAACAAACTAGCAAACAATTGCTTCAATGCCTTATCAATGAACACTATAATGGATGAAAAACATCTAAAAAACGTGCCTAAAATATCACAATATTTCATGCTAACAAAATACCCCATACTTGCCACTTGCTTGTCCCCAAGCAAGGTCTTTCAAAAGATTTAGAACTCAAGTTAGGATGAAATATGTATGCAATCTCAAAAACAAAACATCTTTTAGGTGAATGTGCTTCTAGTCAATAGATCATTCTCAAACCTTGCTTCATTCATTCACGAGACTCTCATATACATAACCAAAGAATAAAAAGGAAAGAAATATCATGAATTGATCAAACTTCAATGTAAGCATCATAACCTTCAAACATTATCAAAATCAATTATAAGAAACTTCAATTTAGATCACCAAGTCATATAACATTTTCTTGATCTTAAGGACTTTCAAGTAAGGTCTAGAATGCAGAAAGGGAAAGGAAACTATAAGGAATGTGGTGCATGAATCCGGGAAAGTGGATAACTAACTCTTTTCTTTTTCTCTTGCGGTTTTGCAGTACTTTCAACTTAGAGCTTTGCTCTCTTCTTTTGCATATAATTTTTCGACTTTACTTTTGGAGTTATGGACAGAGGTGCACAAAAACCGAAGCCTAGGAGATTGGCGGTTCTCAATTTTGCGAGATGCCTCAAACCCTTGATGCACATACCATAATCCGTTAGGAATATCGCTCAATCCGACTTTGGCAAGACACAAACACCCGGCTATGTGAATGGTACCGAGTTACTCATCGTCATGATTGACTTCCCCAAACCTATAAGTTCTTTCTATTCTTTGAATGCAAACAATTTCTTTCATGGCCCTCCCACATCAAACATGCCAAATATCAACTCCAAATTCCCGGATAGGTAAGGGAGGCCATTATTTCATTGAGGGGCTAAATGATCAAAGAAAGAAGAAAGAAAATCAAATTGCCTTAATCATTTCAACAAGAAGTATAAGAACTTATCATGTGATTTCAACCTTGATTTCTCAATATGATTTAGATAAAACTCTTCACATTATGAAGCTTTCAAAAGAGGAATAATTAACTCATTCAATTTCTTTTCAATTCACTATTTGTTTAAGCACATAATTGTCATCAAAACTCAATTCACAAGTAGTGATTATCATAGAAATCATCTCAATTCTTAGAAGCACAAAAATTTCAAAATTTTTCGATTTTATGGGTTTTTCAAAAGCTTTTTCATGCAATGCAGTAATGAAACGTGTAACAATAGAATGAAACATGCAAAGTGTTCTCGATCAAAGCAAGCAAAGCAAAAGTGAGTAGAGTTATTACAAACGAATAGTCACACCCCACCCCATACTTGAGACAAACATTGTCCCTAATATTCAAAAAGAAATAAAGAAAAGAAAGAAAGAAAATGAACTTACAAGACGGTGGTGGAGTGGCTAAAGCGGTAGATCATCATCATCCTCACTGGGGTGCCGGTGGTGGTGGAAACGGGAAGAAGTCGGGGTCATAGTTCCGTCCAAACTGCTGGCGGTAAATGTCTCTCATCTCCCGGTCATGTGCATCGGCTCGTACATCCCTAGCATCCGCGCGGATCTCCAAGGCTCTGACTCTACTAGAAAGGTCGGTGGCCCATTCCGGCAGCTGCTCGTACCACTCCGGCGCCTGGCTGTACTAAGCTGGTGCATCTGATGGTGCTGGTGCAAGTGGTAGCTGCGCATGCCAAGTCGGTGGAGCTCTCATCCACTCCGGCTGTGTTCTGTACCACTCAGGAGGGGTCGCCATCCATGTCGGCCTCTCACTCACGCTAGCACGGCGAGAGGAAGAGGCGGAAGCTCTAGCAGGGCGGGAGAATGTCTAGGGAGGTCGGGAACTGTATCCGGCTGATCCGGAAAGGTACCAAAATCGTGCTCCTCACCTACTCCCTCAAACTCACCATCTCCTCTCATCTCCTCCTCATCTACAGCAAGTGCCTCTGGTGGAATGTAGGGAGGTGCTACTAATCTATTCGCATGCATAGCAGCGAATGTCTCCTTCCAATTATGGCGTCCAGCTATAATGGAATACTCGGGAAGCCATGCTACACCTCTACCTCCTCTATCCTCCCAAGGCATGGCAGCGGTAGGTGGAGCTCTATGCCTAGGGAAAATCAAGCCTCTAGTCATGAGACTCTGAAGTCCTAACGGCCTCGCCGCTATCCTAGTGCAGGCGGAGAAATCTACCCCTAACTGTCTAGCGAGGTGGGTGACTATCCCACCATATCCAATGTTGTCGGCCCTCTTGTTCTTTAGCTTACTAATGGTAGAAGCTAAGAGGGTGGCAATTTCAGCAGGCCTCCCATCCAGCATACAGTAAAACAAAAATAGCTCATCTGTCTTGACCTTCTGAGGAGTCTCCGTCCTAGGGAAGAGACACTCAGAAAGCACTCGATGGGCAATCTTCAAGGCTAAGTGATAAATCAACTTAGCCTTGGTATCAGCAGGTTGCCAGCGGTCCTTGTTGGCGTATACCATGGCATTATCCTCCCAAAAATCTTTGGCGTACACGCCACTAGGAAATCGACCATTGAAGGTCTCATGGAACCCAAAGAAGGCTCCAAACTCTCGAATCGAGAACTCATAGTTCCTCTCCATCAGCCGGAAAGAAACTGTCCTTTCTACATGACTATGCTCAAATGAGATCACAAACTCTCTAGTGATCTCCTCATACGCATCTTCCCGAATAGCGGAGAAGATGATCAAACCGGCTCTATCAAGCAACCAAGTAAGGTCACCTACCACATTCAGTGGCTCTAACTCCTCAAGCAGCAAATAACGAGGTCCTATGACCGGTCTCTTCTTGATCCTCTCTAAGGCATCGAGGTAATCCTCATGGATCGTAGGAATTCTAGGGGGTGGGGGTGATGGTGGTGATGGTGGTTCACTAGGGGGTGCCTGGGAGGAGGAGGAAGCATTGCCTTTCCTCTTCTTGGTCCTATTAGACATTCGCCTAACAAAATCTATATTCTGTTCAAAACCACGGTCTGTTCTTCAATTTCCACGGTCGTGGAATACCCAGAGACCGTGATTCGGTTCGTAAATTCTCAAAAATCACTCAATCAACACCACAATCAGCAGATAGCAGCCCTAAACTAATTTCAATCCATTTCCAATCAGTTCTCCTAATATATCTTGCAAAAACTGAATCGAATCGACAAGTGAAAGAAGAGAAGAAAAACCTAGGTTTTTGGATTTTAAAATCCAAATTTCGTCTTCTCCGGAGATTGTTCACTCGAATCGTTGCTTGGATCTTGTAGATGATTGAATTTTCTCCAGTTTGGGTTAAAGAATCGTTCGAAACGATTAATGAACGGAGATTTAAGAGAGGGGGATCTATTCGGCGTTTTTGGGCGTGGAAAATGGAGTTTTGGTGTGTTTTGTGAAGAAATGTGGTTTTTATAGTGGCCGTAAATTTTTTCGAAAATTACGGTCACTTGGGGGTTTCCACGGCCGTGGAAATGTACGGAACCGTGGTTTTGGTGATTTTTCTCAGGCTTTTGCAAATTACGGTCACTGTAGTTGTCACGGCCGTGGTTTTGGCCGTGGAACTCTCTGTAATGTGCCAAAGTCCAAGTTTCGTCAATTTTCTTCAAACCTTTCCTT
This sequence comes from Fagopyrum homotropicum, assembly GCA_033239125.1. NCBI lineage: Eukaryota > Viridiplantae > Streptophyta > Magnoliopsida > Caryophyllales > Polygonaceae > Fagopyrum > Fagopyrum homotropicum. The sequence continues at coordinate 62,803,531 of BSWB01000003.1, read as the reverse complement.
CTCTTTTCCTTTTCCACTGATCCTACATCCAAAAACACGAACATACCGGAAGGTATCGAAGGCAAAACAAAACAAAAACATCTAAACTATTCTAATCTACGAATCAAAAACAAAAACGTAAGTGCAATACCTTAGGTTGCCTCCTAAGAAGCGCTTGTTTAAGGTCCGTAGCTAGACCATATTCGCACTTATTCGAGTGCGGTGGGCGCGAACTCTTCAGCTTGGAGTTCCGGCGAATACTTCTTGAGTCGTTGACCGTTCACCTAAAAGCTTCCGCCCTTTTCACCCCATACTTCAACTGCACCATGGGAAAAAACACGTTTGATTAGATAAGGTCTAGTCCAACGAGATTTAAGCTTACCTGGAAAGAGACGAAGCCTTGAATTGAAGAGGAGAACTTGATCTCCTTCTTTGAGGTCCTTTGGGATGATATGCTTAACATGTCAACGTTTCGCTCTTTCTTTATAGATCTGGCGTTTTCGTAGGTGTTCAAGCGAAGTTCTTCAAGCTCGTTAAGGTCCAAGAGACGCTTCTCTCCCGCTTCCTTCATGCTGAAGTTCAACCACTTTACTGCCCAATACGCCTTACGCTCCAATTCTACCGGCAAGTGACAAGACTTCCCATACACAAGGTTGTATGGTGTTGTTCCGATGGGAGTCTTATATGCAGTCCGGTATGCCCATAATGCGTCATCTGGCTTCAAAGACCAATCCTTCCTTGTCCTTGAAACCGTCTTCTCTAGGATTCCTTTAATCTCCCGGTTCGAGATCTCCACTTGTCCACTAGTTTGTGGATGATAAGGGGTGGTGATCTTGTGAGTCACCCCATACTTAGCTAAAAGAGCTTCGAATCGTCGGGCAATGAAGTGAGAACCTCCATCACTAATGATAGTCCGCGGTCTCCCAAATCGTGGGAAAATGGTCTTGTTAAAGAACTTAATCACAACCATGGCATCATTAGTGGGAGAGGCAATTGCTTCAACCCATCTCGAAACATAATCCACGGTTAAAAGTATGTATTGGTTTCCACAAGATGATGGGAAAGGTCCCATGAAGTCTACTCCCCAAACGTCAAAGATCTCCACCTCTTGAATGTTGTTAAGAGGTATCTCGTTTCTCCTAGATATGTTCCCTGTTCTTTGACAAGCATCGCAGCAGGAAACAAAGGTTTGCACATCTTTAAATAAAGTAGGCCAAAAGAATCCAGATTGCAATACCTTAGCGCTAGTCTTGTTCGAACTAGCGTGTCCTCCACAAGGTAGTGAATGACAATGACGGATGACACTTTGCATCTCATCTTCCGGCACACATCGCCGAACGATGCCGTCGGGACCTCTCTTAAAGAGGAGAGGTTCATTCCAAAAGTATTCCCGAACATCCTTAAAGAACTTCTTTCTTTGTGCGTAGGATAATCCGGGTGGTAATTCCTGGCAAACCAAATAGTTAACAAAATCAGCAAACCATGGTTCGTTACCTTTGGTGATCACATCGATGCACTCCTCTATGATATGTAAATGCTCGTCCGGAAAGGAGTCATCTATAGGTAGGTTTTCGTCCTCTAGATGTGGTAGACGACTCAAATGATCCGCGACAGAATTTTCCGAACCCTTATTGTCACGGATCTCTAGATCGAATTCTTGTAGGAGAAGAATCCATCTAATCAGCCTTGGTTTCGCATCTTTCTTTGCAAGCAAATACCGGATCACACCATGATCCGTGTACACAATTTCCTTAGCACCTACAAGATAAGAGCGAAACTTTTCAAATGCATATACAATTGCTAAAAATTCCTTCTCGGTAGTGGCGTAGTTGAGTTGCGCTTCATCTAGCGTCTTGCTAGCGTAGTAGATAGCGTGGTTTCGTCCTTCCTTTCTTTGCCCAAGGAAAGCCCTTATAGCTACGTCACTTGCGTCACACATAACCTCAAATGGAAGATTCCAATCCGGAGGTTGAATAATCGGGGCTGAGATTAGAGCTTCCCTAATCATATTAAACGCATCTAAGCATTCCTACGAGAAATCAAAAACTGCATCCTTCATCAATAAATTAGTAAGCGGTTTTGATATCTTGGAGAAATCCTTTATAAAGCGTCTATAGAATCCAACATGTCCTAGAAAACTTCTTATCCCTTTCATCGAAGTTGGGGGAGGAAGCTTTTCTATAGTCTCTATCTTAGCTTTATCCACTTCAATCCCTCTACTAGAGATTAAGTGTCCTAATACAATGCCCTCTTTCACCATGAATTGACACTTCTCCCAATTAAGAACTAGGTTAGTGTCTTCACACCTTTGTAACACAAGAGCAAGGTTAGAAAGACAATTATCAAAAGAGGAACCATAAACGGAGAAATCATCCATAAAGACCTCCGTGATCTCCTCTATGTACTCCGAGAAGATAGCCATCATGCACCTTTGAAAGGTGGCTGGGGCGTTGCAAAGCCCAAACAGCATTCTCCTATAAGCAAATGTTCCCTACGGGCACGTGAATGTGGTCTTCTCTTGATCGTCCGGATGTATCGGAATCTGAAAGAAACCACTATAACCGTCAAGATAGAAAAAGTGTGAGTGTTGTGCTAACCTCTCAAGCATTTGGTCGATGAAGGGTAGTGGGAAGTGATCCTTCCTCGTTGCGTTGTTTAGCTTGCGGTAATCTATACACATCCTCCATCCAGTTACGGTTCGTGTGGGAATGAGTTCATTGTTTTTATTGGTGATGACCGTCATTCCTCCCTTCTTCGGAACCACCTGTACGGGACTCACCTACTTGCTATGGGAGATAGGGTAGATGATACCTGCATCAAGTAGTTTAAGAATCTCCTTCTTGACAACCTCCTTCATGGTCGGATTTAGCCGCCTTTGAGGTTGTCGCGAAGTTCTAAAGTCTTCTTCCATTAGGATCTTATGCATGCATAGTGAAGGTTTGATTCCTACTATATCCTCTATAGTATAACCTAAGGCTTTCCTATGTTTTTTAAGAACAACCATAAGCTTACTATGTTCATATATACTCAAATCGGAACTAACGATTACCGGAAAGGTTGAATTAGGTCCGATAAATGCGTACCTTAGATGTGTAGGAAGTGGCTTCAATTCCATCACTATAGGAGTCTCTAATGGATCTTGAGGAGTATCTAATGCTTCCATAGAAGTGTCTAAGAAAGTAGGAGATGTTGGAGAAGAATCAAGAGAAGTGGCGGAGAAAACACAATTTCCTTCAGATTCACCCAAAATTACGGCTCCCCTGTTTCCTCCACGGCCATGGTTTTGGGCATGAAAATCAATTACGGTGCCTCTGCTTGTTCCACGGCCGTGGTTTTGGCCGTGTAACTTACTGGAGTCCTCTGAATAGCTAATTACGGTTGTGTTGGTGGATTCCACGGCCGTGGAATAGCACGACTGACCGTGATTTCTTACGTTTTCTGACCCATCGTAGAGTTTCTCAAATTCTTCTTCATACACTTCTTTTTGCTTCTCTAAAGCTTCAATTTCCTCATTGCATTCTTCTTCTTCCCCTATATCCATAATACTCATAGAAATAACTTTTTTCAAGGGATCTTTGAAGAGAATCGAACTTACCTCCTCTCTAGATAGCTCTTCGTCATGGATGTTGAATATATCTTCATCGAAAGCTGGTTCCTTCACCAAAGTGGATAGAACGAACTCTACCTTTTCTTCTCCTATGTCGAAGGCGAGTCTAGCATTCTTGCAATCAACTATACAGCCGGATGTTTCAAGAAACGGTCTTCTGAGTATGATCGGGACCGGACTATCTGCTGGAATGTCAAGCACAACAAAATCTATAGGAACAAAGAACTTACCAAGCTTGACCGGGACGTCTTCAACTATGCCGACGGGACGAGTTATGGATCGATCCGCCATGTATAGCGTCATCTTCACCGGTTTAGGTTCGCCTAAACCGATCTTCCTACATAAGGCAAGCGGAATGATGCTCACGCTTGCTCCTAAATCGCATAATGCATCATATGTGACATCCCCCACTCCTATGGGAATACAAAATGACCCCGAATCCTTCAGCTTTGGGGGCATCTTTTCCTTCACTGTCTTGATGAGATCCGATGAATCCGAACTCATCTTAACCTCTCCAAAATCCTCTAATTTTCTTTTGTTAGAGAGGATCTCCTTTAGGAACTTTCCATAAGCTGGCATACCTACAATTGCATCAATGAAAGGTATATTAATATGCAGTTTGCTCATGAGTTCAATAAACTTACCGAATTGCTTGTCTAGACGCGCTCTTGCTCTAGATTGTGGGAATGGTAGGGGACATTTGAAAGCTGGGGGAGGAACGTAGATGTCTTCCTCCTCCTTCCCCTTCTCTTTCTCCTTCTCGACGGGAACTTCTACAAACTTAGGCTGCTGGTCGGTGCTCGTTGCTCTGCTCCTAGTTGTGATAGCCATCACCCTTCCTTTTGGGTTATCCTCCGTCTTTCCTGGAAGTTTTCCTTGATTCCTAGGAACTTCCTCAGTTTGACTAAACATTTGGTTTTCTAAAACCTTTTGGGCTTTATCAACCTTAGTAATGTGATCATCGACCTTAATGATGCGACTCTCCAATCCTTGAAGCTTTCCCAAAATTGTTTCCAACATGGGATCGGGCTTCTCTTTCCCCGAAGTGCTTCCGCTATTAGATGCTTGTTCTTGACTTTTCAAGGGAATAGAAGAAGAAGAAGGTGGAGTTAGTGAATTTCCTGAATTGGAATAAGAATTACCGGAATTGTGTTGTTGGTTGGACCGCCAATTGTTGTTGTTTGAACCCCTATTGTTGTTCCAATTGTTATTCCGGTTGTTGTTGTTGTTCCAACTGTTCCGGTTGTTGTTCCGGTTGTTGCGGTCTGTATTCTCATTCCCATTGTGGTTATTGTTGTTTCCCAAATAACCCACATCTTGCCCTTTTTGCTTTGGAAAGTTGGTTTTAATGGCTTCCTTCAACTCTTTAATCTCAGTGTTGAGAGAAAAGATTTGAGTTTGAGCAGCTTGTGATAGCTTTGCTCCTTGCTCCACTTGATTTGCTTCTACTTTCCGGTGAGAATACTTTTCTATGACTCGGGCTTGCTTCTCAATAAAGTCCCAAGCATCATCTTCCCTCATGTCCATGAATGTGCCACATGAAAGGGATTGAAGCTTGAATTGTGTTTCCACATCCAGCCCCTTATAGTATATCTCCAATAAACCCAGTTTTGAAATGCCATGGTGTGGGCAATCCAATAATAAGTCCTGAAATCTTTCCCAAGATTGAAACAAACTTTCGTTAGATCTCATAGAAAATGCATTAATCTTACCTCTCAACTCCGCCGTCTTGGATGGCGGAAAGAATTTGGTGAGGAATTCCGCAGAAAGATCCTCCCATGTGTTAAATCTTCCATTTGGAAGAGCTTGATACCAAGATAAAGCTTTCCCTTTTAAAGAGAAGAAGAATGGCTTGATCTTGTAGTTGTTAGTGGTTGCATTCTTTGGCTTCATTGTCTCCATCATGATCTCGAAATTTTGTAAATGTTGATGTGGAGATTCAGCACTCGTTCCTCCAAACTGAATTTGGCGAACGATGGTAATAACTTGTGGGTTGAAGCTAAACCCTTGCATATCATCAACATCAAAGTTCACACCTAAACGGCGTGGTTGCTGAATTGGATCCATCCTTTGGATAAGAGTTCTTGGCTCTCCATCTACACGAGCAGCTCTCGAATCCCCAGCTAGAACACGACAATTGGCCGCCGGTCTTGGAACAAATGGGTTCACATTGATCGTCGGATCATTGTCCTCTAGTGGTGGCATGGAAGAGTCACTATCCTCATCGGATGAATTGGTTCTAACCGATCTTGACGATTTCCTGCTCTTCTTTTTCTTAAGATCGCTCAATTCCATCCTTATTTGAAATATCATATCCGTTAGATCATCAAATTTCGATTGATGATGCTCCGATTCCTCCTTGCGAGTGTTCTCACTCCATCTAAGTTGAGTTTCGGATTCCGCTAACTCTGTTTGGTAATCTCGTTCTCTTTCTTCAGCCATCTTTCTTTCTTTGAGCTTCTTCCTCAAAGTCCTCTCAAGTTCTTGATCAAGAGGTAAGAGGTCCGTGTTGTTCCTAGACCTGCGCATAAACCTAAGGTAACCTGCAAATATCACTCACAAGAGATATCAAATAACAAGAGCTAAGCTCCCAAGCTTGACAACCGGTGACCGAATTCGGCCTAGACCAAATCCCCGGCAACGGTGCAAAAAACTTGTTCGCTACTTAGCGTGCGTGTAAATAAGCCTTAAATTTATAAAACTAGAATCAAGCAAGCGAACCCGCTGTTCGCCACTTAGCGTGCGTGCAAATAAGCTTTAAATTTATAAAACTAGAATCAAGCAAGCGAACCCGCAGTGTACGGATCGACGTAGTTAAGCAAGAATTCCAGAGTATTAAACACAGGGATTTAGGGGGTTAAATCCAGTTATAGACTATCAAGCGAGTAAATGTAGAGCTTTTCGAGTTATTGGGAAAACAACAATCCTAAAGATCCAAGTATCCAGCTGTGGCAATCGATTCAAGATATACTAATGATATAAGGACAGAGTTAAGATATGCAAAGGTATGCTAATGTAAGGTAATCGTACGGTGAAGTTCCAAAAACCTTATATGATTCACCTACAAGACACTCTCTATAAAGGTTGTTGAGGCTTCAATATAGAAAGGTTCTAAATGTAAGAATTAATGTCAAATACCCAAACTTGTAATCCAAGGATCAAGAATAACTAAACCGATTACGGTTGTGACACTCACAATCGAGGTAGAGGTTGTTGAGGCTTCACTACCACCTAGAAAAGGCAAACCTAAACTAAGTTAAAGCAAATCTTTAACTTTGGATTAAAGTAAAAGCAAGTTCGTAAACTTAAGGGAAATCACGGTTGGTTCTTGAGGTTCCACGGCCATGGACTTCAAGAACAGGCCGTAATTTAGGGTTCGTCGGCGATTCTCTCCAACTCTCACGGTCCAATCTGTTTACGATTGATCTATTATCATCTAAGCCACAACTATCAACCATTCACCTTAGAATTGTTAAGGGTTTTTAGCCAACAATAGTCATATTGATATCAAATTCAAGAATTAAAAGATTGAAAGATGAAATCTTCCGAAAACCTTCAATAAACTTCAAATCAATCTCAAAGTCACAATCAAGAACGAATATCGTCACTAGATTCGGAATAGAACAAACAAACACAATCTTAGATAAGAAGGAAGAACGGGATGTCAATCCGTCTCCTAAATCAAACCTAAACAAGAAGAGGAATCTTCTTACGAACAACCTTCTGAATCTTCGATCTTCCGTCAATCCGGAAATCTCAATCACAATCTCCACCAAGGTGCGAGATTAGGGCAACCCCAAGGATGAGCGCAAAGTACGTCTTTTGCAAAAGTCGCAAAGATCTCTAAGTCGCGGTGTGGGCGCAAGTGCGTCTAAGCAGAGGTGACGGAATCTCTCTTCATCTGTCCTTTTATAGTGTATGATGAAGTAGCGGCCCGGCCCAATCTTTTAAAAGATCGTGGCTTAAAGTGTGGCGAAAAAGATTGCCAAGGTCACGGTCGTGGAAGGTTCCACAACCGTAATTTAGAGCGTGGAATTCAACACGGTTTGAACCATCTTCTCCACGGCCGTAGAAGTTGCTGGAATGAACCACACTTCCTTAGCCATGGTTCCACGGCCGTGGAACTGAACGTGGAAAGTAGTACGGCCGTATTTTAGAGCGTGGTTTAGGGCAAGAACGTGATTCTTCCCTAGACTCGTGCATTCCTCAAGTTGGCATTCCCTTGGCTCCTAGAAATGCCCTCAATCCATGGACATTGTTCAACAATTCCATCCTTGCTCGATTCCGTTCAGAAATAGCTCTCAATCACCTATAATCAACATAAAGCTTGTGTAGATCTCTATATCGACTTTATAGACAAACTAGCTCACAAATGCATCTATGCTCAATCAATGACTATCAATATGAATCAAATACACTTAGAAAATGTGCCTAAAATATCACAATATTTCATGCTAACAAATAACCCCATACTTGCAACTTGCTTGTCCCTAAGCAAGGTCTTTCAAAAGCCTTAAAACAAGAGTTAGGATGAAATATGTGTACCTTCTCAAAGCAATACTTCTTTTTGGATGAATGTGCCTTCTAAACAATAGATCATTCTCAAATCTTGCTTCAATCGTTTATAGGACTTTCATACACTTAATCAAAGAGTAAAGAGTAAAGAAAGCTCATGAATCAATCAAACTTCCATACAAACATCATAACCCTTAAACATTATCAAAATCAATCATAAGAAACTTCAATTTAGATCATCAAGTCATATAACATTCTTTTGATCTTAAGGACTTTCAAAGAAAAAGGTCTAGAATGTGGAAAGGGAAGGAAACTTTAAGGAATGTGGTGCATGTATCCGGGAAAGTGGACAACTACTATTTTCTTCTTCTCTTGCGGTTTCCGCAACACCTTCAACTTAGAGCTTCGCTCTCTTCTTTTCATTTTTCGACTTTACTTTTGGAGTTATGGATAGAGGTGCACAAAAACCGAAGCCTAGGAGATTGGCGTTTCTCAATTTTTATGAGATGCCTCAAACCCTTAGCGCACATACCATAATCCGCTAGGAATATCGCTCAATCCGACTTTGGCAAGACACAAACACCCGGCTATGTGAATGGTGCCGAGTTACTCATCGTCTTGATTGACTTCCCCAAACCTACAATTTCTTTCTATTCCTTTGAATGCAAAGCATTGCTTTCATGGCCCTCCCACATCATACATGCCTTTTTCAATCAACTCCTCCAAATTCCCGGATAGGTAAAGGAGGTCAATATTTCAATGAGGGGCTAAATGATCAAAGAAAGAAGAAAGAAAAATCGAATTGCCTTAATCATCTCAACAAGAAGCATAAGAACTTATAGTGTGATTTCAACTTCAATTCCTCAACATGATTTAGGTAACATTCATCACATTATGAAATTTGTAAAAGAGGTATAATCAACTCATTCAAATTCTTTTCAATTCACTATTCGTTTAAGCATGCAATTGTCATCAAACTCAATTCACAAGTAGCGATTATCATGGAAATCATCTCAATTCCTTAGAAGCACAAAATTTTTCAAAATTTTTCAATTTTTATGGGTTTTTCAATCTTCTTTTTCATGCAATGCAATAATGAAACGTGCAACAATATAATGAACATGCAATGATAGTCTCGATAGAAGCAAACATAGTGAGTAAGAGTTATTACAACTTTTAGTCACACCCCACCCCATACTTGGGACGAACATTGTCCCTAATGTTCAAATAAAAGAAAGAAAAGAAAGAAAAGAAAAAGAAACTCACAAAATGGCGGTGGAGCGGCTAAAGCTATCGGTCATGTAAATCATCGTCACTGCGGCGCTGGTGGAGGCGGGAATGGAGAGAAGCTAGGATCATAAAACCGCCCAAACTGCTGGCGGTAGACATCTCTCATCATGTGATCGAGGTCGTCCAAGCATCCATCTCTAGCATCGGCTCGTATCTCCAATGCTCCTACTCTCTCCGAAAGACCAGTAGCCCAATCCGGCATCTGCTCATACCATCCCGGAGCATGACTGTACCACTCTGGAGCGTCGGACGGTGCTGGTGCTGGTGCTGGTGCAGATGGTGTCTGTGTAGCCCAGGGAGGTGGAGCTCCATACCATGCAGGAGGTGTCTCTGCCCAAGTGGGTCTCTCACTCACGCTGGCGCGGCGAGAAGACGACCCTGAAGCTCTGGCGGGACGTGGAGAACGTCTAGGCACATCAGGGGCCGCATCCGGCTGATCCGGAAACATGCCAAAATCCTGCTCGGCTCCTCCTCCACCCTCAAACTGATCCCTCATCTCTTCCTCCTCAACTACGGGTGGTGGTGGGACATATGGGGGAGCTGCAATCCTGTTCGCATGCATAGCAGCGAACGTCTCCTTCCAATTATGGCGTCCAGCCATAATGGAGTACTCCTGTAGCCACTCAATACCCCTACCCGTCCTGCTCTCCCAAGGCATGGCCGCATAAGGCGGACCTCTATGTGTGGAGAAGATGAGACCTCTAGTCATGAAGGCATGAAGTTCTTAGGGTACGGCTGGTATGCGGGTACATGCAGAAAAATCAACTCCCAACGCTCTAGCAAGATGGGTAACTATCCCACCATATCCAATGTTGCCCTTCCTCTTGTTCTTTAGCTTGCTCATAGTAGCAGCTAAGAGGGTGGCACAATCAGCTCGGCGTCCATACAACATAGAATACAGCAGAAATAACTCATCCGTCTTGATCTTTTGGGGCGTCTCCGTCCTAGGGAAGAGACACTCCGAAAGAACACGGTGAGCAATCTTCAAGGCCAAGTGATACATCAACTTGGCCTTGGTATCAGCAAGTTGCCAACGGTCCTCGCTGGCGTATATCATAGCAACCTCCTCCCAAAAGTCTTTGGCGTAAACGCCACTAGGAAAACGACCGTTAAAGGTCTCATGGAACCCAAAGAAGGTCCCGAAGTCACGGATAGAAAAATCATAGTTTCTTTCCATAAGACGGAAAGAAACGGTCCTATCCACATGGCTGTGCTCGAAAGACGTCACAACCTCCCTCGTAATCTCCTGGTAGGCGTCTTCTCGGATAGCCGAGAAGACAACTAGTCCGGCTCTATCCAAGAGCCAAGTGAGGTCATCTATAATGTTAAGAGGAGCTAGATCCTCTAACAATAGGTACCTAGGTCCAATCACAACCCTCTCATGGATCCTCTCGAATGCATCAAGGTGATCCTCATGAATGGTCGGTACTCTAGGGCTAGGAGGTGAGGATGATGAAGGTGATGATGGAGGTGAAGGGGAAGAGGGTGGTGGTGCTCTAGAGGATGAAGAAGAAGAGGGATTACCCTTCCTCTTCTTGTTTTGGTAATTCTTCTTCTCCTTGATTCTCCCAGAAACTCTCCTTACAAAGTCCATCACTTTCCAAAATTACGGCCTGTTCTTGATGATTCCACGGCCGTGGAACTACCAGGGACCGTGATTCGTCTCAGTTTTTCTCAAAACTCAACAATCAGCACTCAAATTCAACAATCAGGCAGCCCTAGTCTAATTCCTTCCAGTTTCAAGCAGTTCTCCTATAATTTCTAGCAAAAACGAACCAAATTGACAAAGATCAAGTAGAGTGGAAAAAACCTTGGTTTCGGATTTTAAAATCCGAATTGTGCGTCCCTTGGTGATTTTCCGCTCGATTCGTTGCTTGGATCTTGTTGGTAGTCGAATTTGCTTCAATTTGGAAAGAAGAATCGTCGAAAACGGTTAACGAACGGAGATTTGGAAGGAAGGGCGTGGAATCCACATTTTTGGGTCGTGGAAGTGGTTTGGTGAAGTGATTTTTGTGAAGAACGTGGTTTATATAGTGACAGGCAAAATTTTGAAAATCACGGTCTGTCGGGGGGTTCCACGGCCGTGGAAATGTACGGAACCGTGGTTTTGGTGATTTTTCAAAGGCTTTTGGAAATTACGGTCACTGTAGCTGTCACGACCGTGGTTTAGGCCGTGGAACTCTCTGTAAAGCTCCAAAGGCCAAGTTTCGTCACTTTGCTTCAACATTATCCTTCCCTTTTCCTTTTCCATCGTTCCTACATCCAAAAACACGACCAGACCGGAAGGAATCGAAGGCAAAATAAAGCAAAAACGTCTAAACTAAGCTAAACTATGAATCGAAAACAAAAACAAAAATGCAATACCTTGGGTTGCCTCCCAAGAAGCGCTTTGTTTAAGGTCCGTAGCTAGACCATTCTCGCACTCATTCGAGTGCGGTAGGCGCGAACTCTTCAGCTTGGAGTTCCGGCGTGTACTTCTTGAGTCGTTGGCCGTTCACCTTAAAGCTTCCGCCCGCTTCACCCCATACTTCAACTGCACCATGGGGAAAATACGCTTAATTAGAAAAGATCCGGTCCAACGAGATTTAAGCTTACCTGGAAAGAGACAAAGCCTTGAATTGAAGAGGAGAACTTGATCTCCTTCTTTGAAGTTCTTTGGAATGATGTGCTTATCATGCCAACGCTTTGCTCTCTCCTTATAGATCTTGGCATTTTCGTAGGCATTCAAGCGGAGTTCTTCCAGCTCATTAAGGTCTAAGAGACGCTTCTCTCCCGCTTCCTTCATGCCAAAATTCAGCCACTTAATAGCCCAAAACGCCTTATGCTCTAACTCTACTGGTAAGTGACAAGACTTCCCATACACAAGGTTGTATGGTGTGGTTCCTATGGGAGTCTTGTACGCAGTCCGGTATGCCCACAATGCGTCATCAAGCTTCAAGGACCAATCCTTCCTAGTCCTTGAAACCGTCTTCTCTAAGATTCCTTTGATCTCCCAATTTGAGATCTCAACTTGTCCACTTGTTTGTGGATGATAAGGGGTAGCGATCTTGTGAGTAACCCCATACTTAACTAGAAGAGCTTCAAAGCGCCGGGCAATGAAGTGAGAACCTCCGTCACTAATGATAGTCCTTGGCGTCCCAAATCGTGGAAAAATGGTCTTGTTAAAGAACTTAACCACCACCATGGCATCATTGGTGGGAGAGGCAATTGCTTCCACCCATCTAGAAACGTAATCTACCACCAATAGTATGTATTGGTTTCCACAAGAGGATGGGAACGGTCCCATAAAATCTACTCCCCAAACATCGAAAATCTCCACTTCTTGGACGTTGTTGAGGGGCATCTCATTCCTCCTAGAGATATTACCTGTTATTTGACAAGCATCGCAGCAAGGAACAAAGGATTGCACATCTCTAAATAAAGTAGGCCAAAAGAATCCAGATTGCAATACCTTTGCGCTAGTCTTGTTCGAACTAGCGTGTCCTCCACAAGGTAGTGAATGACAATGGCGGATGACACTTTGCATTTCATCTTCCGGCACACATCGCCGAATGATGCCATCCGGACCTCTCTTAAAGAGGAGAGGCTCGTTCCAAAAGTATTCCCGGACATCCTTAAAGAACTTCTTTCTTTGTGCGTAGGATAATCCGGGTGGTATCTCCTGACAAACCAAATAGTTAACAAAATCAGCAAACCATGGTTCGTTACCTTTGGAGATCACATCGATGCACTCCTCAATAATGTGTAGGTGTTCGTCCGGGAAGGAGTCATCGATGGGTAAATGGTCGTCCTCTAAATGTGTTAGGCGACTCAAATGATCCACAACAGAATTTTCTGAACCTTTCTTGTCGCGGATCTCTAGATCGAATTCTTGTAGGAGGAGAATCCATCTAATTAGCCTTGGCTTCGCATCTTTCTTCGCAAGGAGGTATCGGATCGCAGCATGATCCGTGTAGACAATCACCTTTGCACCTACAAGATAAGAGCGAAACTTGTCAATAGCATAGACAATGGCTAAAAACTCTTTTTCGGTAGTGGCGTAATTGAGCTGCGCTTTATCTAGCGTCTTGCTAGCATAGTATATGGCATGGGTTCCCCCTTCCTTCCGTTGTCCAAGAACAGCTCCTATAGCTACGTCACTAGCATCGCACATAACCTCAAAAGGTAGAGTCCAATCCGGAGGTTGGATAATAGGTGCTGAAATTAGAGCTTGCCGAATTATGTTGAACGCATCTAAACATTTCTGCGAAAACTCAAAAACCGCATCCTTCATCAATAGATTAGTGAGAGGTTTTGATATTTTAGAAAAGTCTTTAATGAAGCGTCTATAGAATCCGGCATGTCCTAGAAAACTTCTTATCCCTTTCACCGAAGTTGGGGGAGGAAGCTTTTCTATGGTCTCTATCTTAGCCTTATCTACTTATATCCCTCTATTAGAGATTAAGTGACCTAATACAATTCCTTCCTTAACCATAAATTGACACTTCTCCCAATTAAGAACTAGGTTAGTGTCCTCACACCTTTGTAAAACAAGAGAAATGTTAGAAAGGCAATCGTTAAAAGAGGAACCGTATACGGAGAAATCATCCACGAAGACCTCCATAATTTCCTCAATGTATTCGGAGAAGATGGCCATCATGCACCTTTGAAAGGTGCCTGGGGCGTTGCAAAGCCCGAACGGCATTCTCCTATAAGCGAACGTACCCCATGGGCACGTGAATGTGGTCTTCTCCTGATCGTCCGGGTGTATCGGAATCTGAAAGAAGCCACTATAACCGTCAAGATTGCAAAAGTGCGAATGTTGTGCTAACCTTTCAAGCATTTGATCGATGAAGGGTAGTGGGAAGTGATCCTTCCTCGTCGCGTTGATAAGCTTGCGGTAGTCAATGCACATCCGCCATCCCGTTACGGTTCGGGTAGGAATGAGTTCGTTGTTCTTGTTGGTGATGACTGTCATTCCTCCCTTCTTTGGAACTACTTGAACCGGACTCACCCACTTACTATCGGAGATAGGATAGATGATACCTGCATCAAGAAGTTTAAGAATTTACTTGTTGACAACCTCCTTCATGGTCGGATTCAACCGCCTTTGAGGTTGTCTTGAAGTCCTAAAGTCTTCCTCCATTAATATCTTATGCATGTATAGGGAGGTTTTGATTCCTACTAAGTCTTCTATAGTATAACCTAAAGCTTTCCTATGTTTCCTAAGGACAACCATAAGTTTACTATGTTCATCTATGGTTAGATCGGAACTAACAATAACTAGATAAGTAGAGTTAGGTCCTAGAAAATCGTACCTTAGATGTGTAGGAAGTTGTTTCAATTCCATTGCTTTCGGAGCTTCCAATAGTTCTTGAGGAGCATCCGATGCTTCCTTAGAAGTGTCTAAGGAAGTAGAAGGTGTAGGAGAAGAATTAAAAGAAGTTGAAGAAGTGGCACGATCATCCCCTTCCACGGCCAGAATCACGGTTTCCCTATGTCCTCCACGGCCGTGGTTTAGGGCGTGGAAAGTGGTTACGGTTGCTCTGCCTTCTCCACGACCGTGTAACCCCCTGGAGTGAGCCACGCTTTGGGTTGTGAGATCCACGGCCGTGGAATATAGTGTATGGCCGTGGATTCTCACGTTTTCTGCCTCGTCGTGGAGCTCCTCGAATTCCACTTCACCCATTTCTTCTTGTGCTTCTAAGGCTTCAATTGCCTCATTGCACTCCTCTTCTTCCCCTACATTTGTTAGACTCATAGTAATGACCTTTTGCAAAGGATCTTTGAAGAGAATAGCACTTACCTCCTCTCTAGACAACCCTTCTTCATCTTGGATATTGAATATATCCTCATCAAAGATTGGCTCCTTCACTAGAGTGGAAAGAACGAACTCTACCTTCTCTTCTCCTATGTCAAAGGCAAGTCTAGCATTCTTGCAATCGACTATGCAGCCGGAAGTTGCAAGAAACGGTCTTCCGAGTATGATCGGGACCAGAATATCTGCAGGAATGTCAAGCACGACAAAGTCAATGGGAACAAAGAATTTACCTAGCTTGACTAGGACGTCCTCTACAATACCGACGGGACGAGTCATGGATCGATCCGCCATGTATAACGTCATCTTCACCGGTTTAGGGTCGCCTAAACCGATCTTCCTGCATAATGCAAGTGGTATGATGCTCACACTTGCTCCTAAGTCACATAATGCATCATATGTGACATCTCCCACTCCTATAGGAATGCAAAACGACCCCGGATCCTTTAGCTTGGGGGGCATTTTCGCCTTCATGGTCTTGATGAGATCCGAAGAATCTGAACTCATCTTAACCTCACCGAAATCTTCTAACTTCCTCTTGTTGGAGAGGAGTTCCTTCAAGAACTTGCCATAAGCCGGCTTACCTACAATAGCATCAATAAAGGGTATATTAATATGCAGCTTGCTCATGAGTTCTATAAACTTACCAAACTGTTTATCTAGGCGCGCTCTTGCTCTAGATTGAGGGAATGGTAGGGGAGGTTTGTAAGCTGGAGGAGGAACGTAGACATCTTCCTTCTCCTTCCCCTTCTCTTTGTCTTTCTCTACGGGGACTTCAACGAACTTAGGCTGCGGATCGGTGGTAGTCACTCCGCTCCTAGTTGTGATTGCTATCACCCTTCCCTTAGGGTTGTCCTTCGTCTTTCCTGGAAGTTTCCCTTGATTCCTAGGAACTTCCTCCGCATGGTTGAACATTTGGTTTTCCAAAACCTTTTGGGCTTTATCAACCTTAGAAATCTGATCATCAACCTTAATGATGCGGTTCTCCAATCCTTGAAGCTTTCCCAAGATCGTTTCCAACATGGGATCGGGCTTCTCCTTCCCCGAAGTGTTTCCTCCATTAGATGTTTGCCCCTGGCTTTTCAAAGGAGTAGAGGAAGAGGAAGGTGGAGTTAGTGAATTCGAATTGGAAGGATAAGAGTTACCGGAATTTTGTTGATTGGAGCGCCAATTGTTGTTGTTTGAACCCCTATTGTTGTTGTTCCGGTTATTGTTATTGTCATTCCAATTGTTCCGGTTGTTGTTGTTGTTGCGGTTTGTGTTCTCACCGCCATTGTTGTTGTTGCCCAAATAGCCAACATCCTTGCCTTGTTGCTTTGGAAAGTTGGTCTTGATTGCCTCCTTCAACTCTTTGATCTCATTGTTGAGGGAGAAAATCTGATTTTAAGCTTCATGTGTGAGCTTTGCTCCTTGCTCCACACGATTTCCCTCCACTTTCCGGTGGGAATACTTCTCTATGACTTTTGCCTGCTTCTCAATGAAGTCCCAAGCGTCATCTTCTCTCATGTCCATGAATGTTCCACATGAGAGGGATTGGAGGTTGAATTGCGTCCCCGCATTCAGCCCCTTATAGTAAATCTCCAACAATGCAAGCTTGGATATGCCATGATGAGGGCAATCCAATAACAAGTCCTGAAACCTTTCCCATGATTGAAACAAACTTTCGTTAGACTTCATGGAAAATGCATTGATCTTACCTCTAAGTTCCGCCGTTTTGGATGGCGGAAAGAATTTGGTGAGGAACTCCGTGGAGAGGTCTTCCCACGTGTCTAGTTTCCCACTAGGAAGAGCTTGGTACCAAGACAACGCTTTCCCCTTCAAGGAGAAGAAGAAAGGCTTGAGCTTATAGTTGTTGGTAGTAGCGTTCTTCGGCCTCATTGTCTCCATCATACACTCAAAGTTTTGCAAGTGTTGGTGTGGAGATTCAGCGCTTGTCCCGCCAAATTGGTTTTGGCGAACAAGAGTAATAACTTGAGGGTTGAAGCTAAACCCTTGCACATCATCAGCATTAAAGTTCACGCCCAAACGGCGCGGTTGTTGTGTTGGATCCATCCTTTGGCCAAGAGTTCTTGGCTCATCATCTACACGTTCGATCCTTGCATTCCTAGGTGGAACACGACGATTAGCAGCTCCCCGTGGATGGAAAGGATTCACATTGATCGTGGGATCAATTTCCTCTAGCGGTGGCATGGAAGAATCACTATCATCAGCGGATGAATGACTTCTTCTTCTTGATCTTGATGCCCTTCTTGAAGATTTCTGGCTCCCCTTATTCTTAAGGTTGCTTATTTCTATCCTCATCTGGAACATCATATCTTTTAGATCGTTAACTTCAGATTGATGACGATCCATTTCATCCCGGAGAATATTCTCATTCCATTGGAGTTGGGCTTCTTTCTCCGCTAACTCCGCTTGAAGATCACGTTCGTGTTCTTCAGCCATCTTCTTTTCCTTGCGCTTTTTCCTTAAAGTTCTCTCAAGCTCTTGATCAAGAGGTAAGAGGTCCTCGGTGTTCCTAAACCTGCGCATGCACTCAAAGAGATATCAAATAACAAGGGAGAAGCTCCCAAGCTTGACAACCGAAAACCGAATTCGGCCTAGACCAAATCCCCGGCAACGGCGCCAAAAACTTGTTCGCCACTTAGCGTGCGTGCAAATAAGCTTTAAATTTATAAAACTAGAATCAAGCAAGCGAACCCGCAGTGTATGGATCGACGTAGTTAAGCAAGAATTCCAGAGTATCGAACACAGGGATTTGGGGGGTTAAATCCAGTTATAGACTATCAAGCGAGTAAATGTAGAGCTTTTCGAATTATTGGGAAAACAACAATCCTAAAGATCCAAGTATCCAGTTGTGGCAATCGATTCAAGATATACTAATGATATAAGGACAGAGTTAAGATATACAAAGGTATGCTAATGTAAGGTAATCGTACGGTGAAGTTCCAAAAACCTTATATGACTCACCTACAAGACACTCTCTATAAAGGTTGTTGAGGCTTCAATATAGAAAGGTTCTAAAGGTAAGAATTAATGTCAAATACCCAAACTTGTAATCCAAGGATCAAGACTAACTAAACCGATTACGGTTGTGACACTCACAATCGAGGTAGAGGTTGTTGAGGCTTCACTACCACCTAGAAAAGGCAAACCTAAACTAAGTTAAAGCAAATCTTTAACTTTGGATTAAAGTAAAAGCAAGTTCGTAAACTTAAGTGAAATCACGGTTGGTTCTTGAGGTTCCACGGCCGTGGACTTCAAGAACAGGCCGTAATTTAGGGTTCGTCGGCGATTCTCTCTAACTCTCAAGATCCAATCTGTTTACGATTGATCTATCATCATCTAAGCCACAACTATCAACCCTTCACCTTAGAATTGTTAAGGGTTTTTAGCCAACAATAGTCATATTGATATCAAATTCAAGAATTAAAAGATTGAAAGATGAAAACTTCCGAAAACCTTCAATAAACTTCAAATCAATCTCAAAGTCACAATCAAGAACGAATATCGTCACTAGATTCGGAATAATACAAACAAACACAATCTTAGATAAGAAGGAAGAACGGGATGTCAATCCGTCTCCTAAATCAAACCTAAACAAGAAGAGGAATCTTCTTACGAACAACCTTCCGAATCTTCGATCTTCCGTCAATCCGGAAATCTCAATCACAATCTCCACCAAGGTGCGAGATTAGGGCAACCCCAAGGATGAGCACAAAGTACGTCTTTTGCAAATGTCGCAAAGATCTCTAAGTCGCGGTGTGGGCGAAAGTGCGTCTAAGCAAAGGTGACGAAATCTCTCTTCGTCCGTCCTTTTATAGTGTATTATGAAGTAGCGGCCCGGCCCAATCTTTTAAAAGATCGTGGCTTAAAGTGTGGCGAAAAAGATCGCCAAGATCACGGTCGTGGAAGGTTCCACGACCGTAATTTAGAGCGTGGAATTCAACACGGTTTGAACCATCTTCTCCACGGCCGTAGAAGTTGCTGGAATGAACCACGCTTCCTTAGCCATGGTTCCACGGCCGTGGAACTGAACGTGGAAAGTAGTACGGCCGTATTTTAGAGCGTGGTTTAGGGCAAGAACGTGATTCTTCCCTAGACTCGTGCATTCCTCAAGTTGGCATTCCCTTGGCTCCTAGAAATGCCCTCAATCCATGGACATTGTTCAACAATTCCATCCTTGCTCGATTCCGTTCGGAAATAGCTCTCAATCACCTATAATCAACATAAAGCTTGTGTAGATCTCTATATCGATTTTATAGACAAACTAGATCACAAATGCATCTATGCTCAATCAATGACTATCAATATGAATCAAATACACTTAGAAAACGTGCCTAAAATATCACAATATTTCATGCTAACACCCGCAGTGTACGGATCGACGTAGTTAAGCAAGAATTCCAGAGTATCGAACACAGGGATTTGGGGGGTTAAATCCTGTTATAAATCGTCAAGCAAGTAAGTGTATGAGCTTTGCAAATATATTGGGAAAACAGCAACCCTAAAGATCCAGGTATCAAATTGTGGCAATCGATTCAAGATATACTAAAGAACTAAGGACAAAGTTAAGAGTTGCGAAGGTATACTAAGGTAAAGCAATGTACGGTGAAATTCCAAGACTTTATATGACTTATCTAGAAATACTCTCTATAAAGGTTGTTGAGGCTTCAGTATAGAAAGGATCTAAACACAAGAATTAATCTCAAATACCCAAACTTGTAACCCAAGGATCAAGACTAACTAAACCGATTAAGGTTGTGACACTCGAAATCGAAGTAGAGGTTGTTGAGGCTTCACTACTACCTAGAAAAGGACAAACCTAGACTAGATTAAAGCTAATCTTTAACCTTGGATCAAAGTAAAAGCAAAGTTCGTAAACTGATGCAAATTACGGGTGGATCTTGAGTTCCACGGTCGTGGAACGTCAAGAACAGGCCGTGATTTTGGTTCGTCGGCGAATCTCTCTAACTCTCAGGGTCCAATCTGTTTACGATCGATCTATCATCATCTAAGCCACAACTATCAACCCTTCACCTTAGAATTGCTAAAGAGTTTTAGCCAACAACAGTCATTATGATATCAAATTCAAGATTAAGAAGAATGAAAGATGAAAACCTTAGAAAACCTTCAATAAACTTAAAATCAATCTCAAATTCACAAACAAGGGTATAATGTATATCAGATTTGGAATAACACAAACCAATCACAATCCTTGATAAGAACGAAGAGCGGGATGTCAATCCGTCTTCTAATCAAACCTAGGAACAAAAGTGCAACTTCCAAATCTTCAAGCCTTCGTAAATCTCCGTCGGAAAATTGCAATTCTCCGCACGTCCAATGAAACCCTAGGCACGTGTAAGAGAGCGTAAGCGAAGGTGCCAAATTCTCCCTCCTTCGGTCCTTTTATAAGGAAAGATAGAATAACCGTCTGGCCCATATGCGTAGACAATGTGTCTTTATTTTATTCGTCAAAAGATTGCCTAAATCACGGTTTCATGGAGTTCACGGCCGTGGTTTAGAACGTGGAAGTGGATTACGGTTCTTCACAACTTCCACGACCGTACTTTATACCGCGTAACTCTCTGGAATGCTCCACGTTCATGTTGCCAAGTTCCACGGCCGTGGTTTAGAGCGTGGACTTCATTACGGCCGTATTTTAGAGCGTGGAAGGATAGATTGCTCGTAGTTTCCTTTGCTTCGTGCCATTCCTCATCCTAACATCTTCCTTGGCCTCTTTGTGGTGTCCTCAATCCTTGGATGTGCTCAATTCATCTCCATCCTCTCTTAATTTGTTCGGTTTTAGCTCTTATTCGCCTACAATCAACACAAAGCTTATGTAGACCTCTATATCGACAATATAAACAAACTAGCCAACAATTGCTTCAATGCCTTATCAATGAACACTATAATGGATGAAAAACATCTAGAAAACGTGCCTAAAATATCACAATATTTCATGCTAACACTTCCATGACGTGTGTTTGTGTTTATGCATTACCTTATATACGTATAGTTAGCTAATGGTTTCATACCATGTTGTAAATGCCTTGCAGGATAGGCGAGCTGCTGAGTGATCTGGCAGGGTGACAGGCCGAGGACTCTCGTACATTAGGGGATTATGGTTTTGGGGATGTTGATGTTTCCCTCCTACGTGAGGATGATGTTTTGTATACCTCCTGTGTGAGGATGACGCTTTATACTCGGCTATGTTGTTGTATACCTTTTGATTGTACAGTTTTATACAGTTTCATGTATTTGTTTTATATCTGTTAGTGCCATAAGGTTTAGTGAACTTGTTGTCAGGCTAGGGTCACGATCCACTGTGAGATCCTAGCCAATGTGGCATCCCGAATCCCGCGGATTTGGGGTGTTACATTTTGAGGGCAGAAAGTTACGGAATTTTGAGTACGATCAAAGTATTGTTCGCCTCGGTTGAAACCCAGTCATCTCGGCCTAGATCCCCTTAAGAATAGCCCGAGATCAAACCCTAATTCAGAAAATGCATCATTTATTAAGGCAGTTAGCGATCCGAGACCGTCCTGATGATGGAAACCACTCACCTTCCCCTCCTGCACCAGCACAGGTGCCAATCGTCCTTGGTCAGTTCTAGAAAGACTATGATTGTATTTGCTCCCGACCGATCATCTCACCCACTACGTCGGCATTGAGGACTTCAACTGCCTCCATGTCGTCGAGGATCTGTAGCGGATGATATCCCTTGTTGGCCTAGAGCAGTTCATGGCCATCCGGACACCGGCTTATGTGGAGATGACCCTCGAGTTTATGAGTTCCGTTACCCATGTGCCGGAGCACAAATGAATAAAGTTCAGATTGATGAACAAAGGTTATTCAGTTACAGTAGAAAACTTTAGGACACTCTTTGGTTTCCCTAAGCTGACTGTTACAAAGTTCCCCTCGAGGAGAGAGGCGAGTGCCTTCTAGAATGGCATCGCCCACGTCACCTCGAGTGCTGACTATTGTCATCCGGGTGACTCCAAGGAGAAGCTCATCTACCATGTCTCCTTCCGGATCGCTCACATGATTTTAAGCGAGATGTTGTTGGCCCGGACAGAGACTCCTCAAAAGATCCGACACGGTGAGCTTCTTACTCTCTTCTGTATGACTACAGATGGTGTCGCAGACTTTGCCACCATGATGGTAGATGTGCTTGACAGGGTCAAGAACAAGAAGGTGATAACTACTTTGGAGGATTGGTGACATACATTGCAGGGACGATGGATCTTGATCTTTCTGCATGCACTTTGGCCGGTGAGGCCAAACCTTTAGGGTTACATGAGTTCATTACCCGATGGATTTTGATCCCTCGAGGCCGTGGTCCACCGTACATGGCCATGCCTTGGGAGACCAAACATCCGAAGGGGATTCCTTGGTCTCCAAAATTCACCATCAATGACCCAACCAACTGGTCACGGATCTCGATGTTGTTTGTGCGTGACGCAGAGATCGATGCAGAGTTCGGCACAGATAGTGATGAGGAGGATGTTGGAGTACCCATGGACACCGGGATGGATATTGCCGGTCCGTCTACCCTGGTGATCGAGCTGGTGGATGATGAAGATGAAGAGGCAGAGGATGATCACCCTACACCGGAGACTCCCGCTCCGGAGATGCCACAACACCAACAGCACCACTGTCGACGCTGCGATCCCGAGGCCCATTGAAGGATTGGCGCTCTCACTAGCCACATGGAGGAGTCTTTCCATACTATACGTACGGTTATGGGAGTGCGGCTCGACAAACAAACGACTAAGCTAAGCACCATGCGGCGGGAGATGTAGGAGAGCCACTACTACCAGCGCCGGATGATGGAGCTCAATTCCAGCACCTCATGGGTCACCCATTTGATCCATCCATGTATCCGTTCCAGCCACCTCCTCCTCCAGATGCTTGATTGGACTTCCTCCGGAGATGCTGC
The DNA here is from genome assembly GCA_033239125.1 of Fagopyrum homotropicum. Taxonomy (NCBI): domain Eukaryota; kingdom Viridiplantae; phylum Streptophyta; class Magnoliopsida; order Caryophyllales; family Polygonaceae; genus Fagopyrum; species Fagopyrum homotropicum. Next base: position 62,780,404 of record BSWB01000003.1, on the reverse strand, counting down.
TACCTTATTTTCTTTCTTATTTTGCGGTTCTGCACTAAAACTTGTAAGTATTTCTAGACTTCTTTTTACCCATGGGGACGATGTGTCCTGAGTATGGGGTGCTTTGAGATACCATGGTCTGTAATAACCGACTTATCTACTTATGACTATTTACATTGCTTCCATTATGTGCTTAGAAACTATTATGTACATTACATGCATCACAACAGGATTTTTGGTCGAAAAAACGTACAAAAACAGGTTTGAAATTTTTTTTGTCTCGACCAAAACGACCTTTGGCCAAATGAGGTGACCATAATAGGAGTTTACCTCAGTCTAGCACCTCATTCGCCGAAATTCATCTCAACCGAAATGGTTTTGAAAAACTTGAATTTCTGAAATATTTTGTGCTTTTGATCTTGATATGATCTCAATGATGAATATTGTTTGCTGATTAGTTTATATGATCTTTATGTGCTTGAAATGATTCATGATATACCTAAGGTATGATTGCTTTGTTTGAAATTTGAAGCATATTTAGTAAGTTGTTTTTGTCCAAATCATGCTGAATTTGCAAGTTGATATTGCATTATGAGTTCTCTCCCATCCTTATTGGAATGATTAGGGTAATTCGTTATTCTTTCTTCCTCTTCTTGATCACGCTTTGATCTCCTCATTGAAATATATTTGCCTCCATTTACCTATCCGGAAACTTGGAAGCAAAAAGAAAGTGAAAAAAAAGTGAAAGATGATGTTGAAAGGAGAAGAAGTTATAGAAAAATAGGTTTGGGGGCGTTAATCTGGATGATGAGTAACTCGACACCATTCACATAGCCGGGTGTTTGTGTATTGCCAAAGTCTGATTGATTGATAGTCCTAACGAGTCATGATATGTGCATCAAGGGTTTGAGGCATATCGAGAAATTGAGATTTGTTGATCTCCAAGGCTTCGGTTATTGTGCACCTCTGTCCATGTTCTCAAAAAGTGAAAAGTAAGCGAAAATGATGAAGAGAAACAAGAAAATCTTGTTGATGAAGTGAAGCGAAGATCAAAGTTGTGAAGCTCTTATCCTTCCCGGATTTAGCACCACAATATCCTTTATACACTCCATCCCTAACTCGTTTTTGGACCTTTGATTGAAAATCCTTGAGACCATGAGCATGTTGTTTGACTTAGAGGTTTAAACTTGATTATTCATCACTGATTTTGATGAGTATGATTTGCTATGGATTTTGTGATTTCAAGTGAAGTATGATTAGGTTTTATATATATATGACTTGTTTTGATCATATATGGTTCGTATTAACTATGAAGCATTCTCTAAGGGTGGTCTATGGGAAGAAGCACTCAACCAAAAGTTTCGAAAGTTTTTATTGAGTTTCAAACTAATTATAATTCATTCTATCTTGTCTCTAAGATTTGAACCTTGCTTGAGGACAAGCAAGAGGCAAGTATGTGGTATTTTGATAGCATGAATTATTGTCTATATTTCGGACATGGTTTTTTTGTTTTCTCATCATAATTTTGCATGCATGTATATGTATTTATAGTGTTCATGTCATTATTCAGCTACTTTGCAAGAATTGAGGTCTACACCACGTTTTGTTGTAATTGTAGAGAATATGGCACATTTTGGGTGGAAACGGAGCACAAAGAGCTAAGGAAGATATGATGCTACACTTAGGAGCATTAAGAAGGACAAGGAGAAAGACAAGAACCAAGCTGGAAAGAAGGAAGAAAGATCTAGACGAAGATACGATTTCATGCACGTAGATCATTGCTCATCTCAGATGAACACAGTGATGCATGTCGAACGAGATGGCCCACTGGGCCTGGATCGAGGTCAACGGTGCATAACCCAAAGAGACAAGATATATTTTTGACCTAAAATTCTTCTATAAGAATGGAAAGTGAACATTGAGTTAGACACTCTTGAACGGTGAGAAGTCGAAGGCTTTCTTCGACGGCTGATTTGAAGGATTGAAGGAAGGGAAGACTTGAAGGAAGGATTGCTTAGGGTTTGAGGAACCCTAGATTTTGAGGATTTCTTTGGGGATTGCTAGTGAGTTGTTATCATCCCTTTTTTAGAACACATTATTGATACTATTATTGGTTTGTTTGATAATTGAGACATCTTTGTTGTTTGCTTTATTCCCTTTTCTTGATATTCCGTACATAATTGATATTGCATTGATTATGATGATTGTTGGCTACACACCCTTGTGATTCTAGGGTGATTAGTCGAAGGTTGTGATATAGAAGATGAAAGAATGAACCTTTGTCTGAGTGGACCCTAAAAGCTTGAGTTAACCCTAATCCGAAAGCCGTCTTGGGCTGTTCGTTGATCATCTTGACCGAGATCAATATAGAACAGAATGAGATCGTTCACTGCTTTGTAGATCTCGATTTTAGGTTATAGTTTGCCAAATCCGATCCTTGTTGCACCTTTCCTGGTTTATACGCAAGCCTAGGATGAGACTTACCCGGTGATTCCTTTGCTTGTATACCGATGATGATGAGTGTTAGGTAATAAAGGTTTATCCTTTATTAGGGTATGAGTGTGCCTTTATCCTACTGATAGGTGATAGAATCACTATCATTTAGGATAATTTTTAGAGTCTTTTGTTACATTAGTGTCGGTTTATGCTACCAACTCCTTGGTCCAAAAGAAGAAGACTAAAAGATGATAAAGAAGGAGTTATAAGCACTTAGGAGTGAAGACCATTCACGAAGCAAAGCTTCTGTTGCGTCACCGCCCCTACGGAGCATTGTCACCGCCCCTGCGGGTGACACCATTCTCCGGAGCGCAGTCTGCACCTTCGCCAGCGCCAGGAACGAAGACTGTCACCGCACCTGCGTTAACCCTTTGGCGCCCCTACGGTGACTAGCCTTGAATAAGCGAACCCAGCCCCTTGCGCCTCTGCCTGCGCCTCAACTTGGGAGCTGTGAAGATGAAGAGTCAGTGTCACCGCTCCCGCATTGACATTGGGACGCCCCTGCGGTTCGGCACCTGAAACCACAGGAAGTTGAAGAGTCAGACGATTGAAGATCATTAAATATCTGCCCCTGTGGAATTGCTAGGCCGCCCCTGCGGCTACGAAGAAGATCAAACGTTTTCACCTATACCGCCCCTGCGGATCTGAAGGCCGCCCCTACGGTTCACCGATAGAGACTTTACTCCGGTTGTTTACACCACCTTTATTGCATTAAAGGTGGCTGTTTTGGGCCGGTCATTTACTCCTATTTAGTGTCATTTGTAGTATAAATAGACCTAGGGTTGATTGCTAGGAGGAGCCGATTAGATTCCACTTTTTCCATTATAATTCTCTTGCTACCTTTGTAATGAATTGCTAACTCCCTTGCTACATTGGGTTGGTTTGAAGCTGCATTATTACTTGGTTGTAAGTTCTTTCTAATATAAGTTTTTATTTAGTAATACTTTGTGTTTCCTTGATCTCCATTGTCTAATTGCATGTTTTACTATCACTTAAGATTGATCACCTTAGGTTCTAAAGTGCATGTAAAGAACTAGGATTAATAGATTCTGGGTTCGGGTCTTTAATCTAGTAGTAAACTTTAAGTAATAACGGGTTGTAATTGCTTAATGGAAAGGAACACAAATATAAAGATAAGTTTCACGGTTTTAATCTTTTCTTTATATCCCTTAGTCTTTATTAGAAAGCTAACTTGTTATTTGTTCTTGTAGGTTTACGGAACACTAACCTGTTAAGTTGTGTTGATGCCGGTTGACTCAACACATATATATGATCGAGACGGGAGATAACTTAAAAACTTGTAAAAAGGAACTCACCAAAGTAGTAATCGCATGCTAAGAATCAACTTAGTGTAGATTCACCCATCATTGTCTTACTCGTTGTGTTACTTGCTTTCATAAGTTTTGTGTGCATTAATTCACCCAAAATTCCCCCCCCTCCTTTGTTACTTGAATCTATAATCAATAATTGAATTTAATAAGAATAACAAAACTCTCTTGGGTTCGACCCTTACTTAACCACTATACTTGTTTTAGTGCTAAGTCGGGATTACATTTTGATAAGATAAAAACGACCATGGTCTTGTCAAATTTTGGCGCCGTTGCCGGGGAGTGTAGTTATTTTTATTTTATTGTTATTATTGATTATTGGTTTGAACAATTTTTATGGTTCAAACCCGTACTACTAACTCCGCCTTTGCTTCCTTTGATCTAGAAATTGAGAGGTCGCATATCCGGCAACATAGACTACAACAACTCCAAGAAGAAATAGCTGATCGTACTCTTCGTCAACTCACTCAGCCCACTTTGGCTCAAAACCCTCTTGCGTTTACTATACCGGCATTAGGGGAAGGAATCAACTTTGAGCTCAATCCGGGTCTCATTCACTTACTCCCATCTTTCCATGGGTTAAGTGGTGAAGACCCCATCAAACACCTTGGGAAGTTCCATACCGTGTGTATGAGCATGAAGCCGGCCAACATTACCGAAGAGCAAATCAAGATGAGGGTATTCGGCTTCACACTCAAAGATGCAGCGGATGATTGGTATTACCACCTTCCATCCGGGAGCATCGACACTTGGGAGAATCTCCACAAGGCGTTTTTGGAGAAATACTTCCCAGCCAAGAAGGCTAATATATTGAAGAAAGCTATAAGCAACATCGAGCAAGAGGCGGACGAAACTCTCTATGAGTACTTTGAAAGATTCGCACGCCTCCGATCCAGCTGTCCTTTCCACGGATATTCGACTCAAGATCTATTCTTGTACTTGTACAATGGCTTACTCGACAATGAAAGGAGGATCGTCGATGCGGCTTGTGGAGGTAACATTCTTAACTCTACCCCTGACCTTGCTTTGGAAAAGATACAGGAACTAGCTGAAGGGACCCGGAACTTTGGAAGAACCCCTTCCAAGAGAGGTGTTCATGTTGTGAATTCCGGAGAGAGTGAGATATCCACTGAGCTTGCGGAACTGAAGGAGATGGTGAAGAGATTAACACTTATGGGAACCCCACAGCAGCTAAAGTCATGTGGAGTGTGTGCTGATCCATATCACCCAACGGACATGTGTCCCCAAGTCCAGGATGACGATGCTGAGGTGAATGCAATGGGTTATGGACAGCCACAGCAGCAAAGGCCTAGGAACGATCTCTATGCGCAGAATTTCATGCCTAATTGGGGTGACTAACAAAACTTTCGTTGGAGGGATCAACAAAACCAGCAACAGCCCCGACAAGGTAAGTATCAAACAATTGAAGATATGTTGTAGGTTTTGACTAAGCATTTTGCTACTCATGTCCAAACAACAGAATCCAACATCAAGAACCTTGAAAAACAGGTTGGGCAAATGGCGGAAGCCATAACAAGGACCGAAGCTAGATTTTCCGGAGGATTGCCCTCCCAGACGGTTATAAACCCCAAGTAGAATGTTAATGCCATAACATTAAGGAGTGGGAAGCGAATCCAACAAAAACCAGCAAAAGAATCACAAAGCAAACCCTCTAACGAGTTTACCGCACCCACAGCCGCCCCGGCGGCTACAACTGCGCCCAGCACCGAGCAGACGTCGCCCCTACGGCTGGATGTCTCCGCCCCTGCGGTGACAACCCCTGAGCCGCCCCTGCGCCTGCATACTGACGCCCCGCGGAAAACTCGACAGAAAGTTCTGCTGAGAAGGATTCTTACATCCGGCCTAAGTTCCCGCCACTGTACCCTGAGAAACCACCAGCTCCTTTTCTTGAGGCTCTAAAGGAGAGAAGAATCATTGAGGACAAATATCTCTTTGAGACCTTCTCCAAATGCGAGGTAAACATTCCCCTCCTTAAGTTAGTGAAGAGTATTCCTAAATATGCTCGTTTCTTGAAGGAACTATGTACTATTAAGAGGAATCAGAAACTGAAGGGAAAACAAAAAGTGCAAGTAAAAAGTGCAAGTAAGTGAGCATGTGTCGGCCGTTTTCCAACGAAGAATGCCCAAGAAGTGCAGCGATCCGGGCATGGTAAGCGTTCCTTTTGTTATAGGGGAAACCCGTTTTGACAAAGCCATGCTTGATCTTGGTGCTTCTATAAATGTTTTGCCATATTCTATTTACAAATCACTTGGCCTTGGGTCATTAACGGAAACTAGTATTGTAGTACAACTTGCTGATAGATCTAATATGTACCCAAAAGGGTTAATTCAAGATGTATTAGTAATGGTAAACAACCTAATATTTTATGCTGATTTCTTCGTAATGGATATGGATAATGATTCACATGCTGCACCAATATTGTTAGGTAGGCCATTTCTGAAAACTGCTAGGACTAAAATTGATTATGTTAGTGGCAAACTAACCATGGAGTTTGATGGTGAAATAGTGGAATTTGACATCTACGATGCAATGAAATTTCCTAGTGATGATCATTCTTTATGTGCTATTGACATTGTTGAACCTTTTGTGCAAGATGTATTTGATAATTATGATTTTTAATGATGGATGTGGTCAAGAAGGAGGTGTTGAAGCTCCTCCAAGCGGATATGATCTTCCCTATTTTGGATAGCACTTGGGTTAGTCCAACCCAAGTGGTTCCAAATAAAGGAGCCATCACAATGGTGGAAAATCAACATGGAGAGATGGTCCCGAGCAAAACGCAAACCGGATGGAGAGTTTGCATTGACTACCGCAAGCTCAACAAGGTAACACGTAAAGACCATTTCCCATTACCTTTTATTGACCAAATGTTGGAACGTCTTGCAGGTCATCCGTACTACTGCTTTCTTGATAGATATTCGGGCTACTTCCAAATAGCTATTGCACTGGAAGATCAAGAAAAGATGACGTTCACTTGCCCATTTGGCACTTTTACGTACCGCAGAATGCCATTTGGACTTTGCAACGCACCCAACACCTTCCAACGGTGCATGATAAGTATTTTCTCCGAATACATATAAAGTTTCATTGAAGTCTTCATGGATGATTTTACCATCCATGGAGACATTTTTTATGCATGTTTAGGACATTTAAAACTTGTTCTTGAAAAATGTGTTGAAACCAATTTAGTTCTTAATTCGGAAAAATGCCATTTCATGGTGGAACAAGGAATTGTGCTAGGACATGTAATATCCTCCAAAGGGATAGAGGTAGATAGGGCAAAGGTTGATGTAATTCAAAGTTTACCTTATCCTACTAATGTTCGGGAAATCCGATCTTTTCTAGGTCATGCAGGTTTCTACCGACGTTTCATCAAAGACTTTTCGAAGATCTCGGCACCCTTATGTGAATTGCTCAAGAAAGACGTCACCTTCATAGTGGATGAGAGTTGCAAGAAAGCTTTCGACACTTTGTAGGAATGTCTCACCAATGCACCAATCATCCGTTCTCTGGATCGGGAGAAACCTTTCGAAATCATGTGTGACGCCAACGATTACGCCGTTGGAGCTGTTTTAGGACAGAAAGACGGACGGGCTTCACATGTGATCAATTATGCGTCTATGACATTCAATGGAGCACAAAGGAATTACACTACCACCGAGAAGGAGATGTTAGCGGTGGTTTTTGCCCTTTAGAAATTCAGACAGTACCTACTTGGGGTAAAGGTAATTATCTTCATTGACCATGCAACTCTTAGGTACCTCATGGCGAAGAAGGAAGCAAAGCCACGATTAATTCGATGGGTGCTCTTTCTAAGTGAGTTTAACCTAGAGATACGAGACAAGAAGGGGGTTGAGAACCTGGTGGCCGATCATTTGAGCAGGCTAGTAAAGAAAGAGGAGGATCCAGGAAAAGGAAAAGAAATAGCTGGAAGTTTTCCAGACGATACATTTTACACAACTCTCTGTTGTGTAACCGCCCCCGCGCCTCACACCTCCCGCCCCTATCGCCAGCCGCCCCTACAACTCAGTCTAGGCGCCCCAACGAAATTGTCGACAGAGGTTTGTCTTAAGCTCCAGTCCTTTAACCCTTGGTTTGCTGACATTGTGAATTTCATGGTCAGGAAAGAGTACCCTCCAGACTTCACCAAGGCATAGCGGGAGAAGGTGAAGGTTGAAGCCCGGCACTACAGTTGGGACGACCCCTACCTTTGGAAGCACTGTAGTGACCAAGTAATCTGCCGTTGCATTTCGGATAATGATGTACAATCTGTCCTAACCTTCTGTCAATCCGAAGCATGTGGGGGACACTTTGGGGCAAACAAAACTTCAAGAAAATTTTTGGATGCCGGTTTCTTTTTGCCACACATTTTTAGAGACGCTTTTGCGTTTTGCAAAGTGTGTGATAGGTGCCAAAGGGTAGGAAACATTTCAAGGAGGCATGAAATGCCCCAATCCTCTCTTATATTTTGTGAAATATTTGATCTTTGGGGAATTGATTTCATGGGGCCTTTTCCTACTTCATTCGGGCACACATATATTTTACTTGCGGTGGACTATGTTTCCAAGTGGGTGGAAGCAAAGGCCACCAAAACTGATGATTCAAAAGTGGTTCCAGCCTTCCTTAAGGAGAATAGTTTTGCAAGATTTGGAATTCCGAAAGCCTTAATAAGTGATAGGGGTACCCATTTCTGCAACAAGTCGATCACGGCTCTCCTTAAGAAGTATCACGTCCACCAACGAGTGTCAACAACTTATCATCCGCAAACAAATGGCCAAGCTGAGGTATATAATCGGGACACAAAGACCATTCTTGAAAAGACGGTCTCTCCCTGTATGAAGGATTAGAGTGCAAGGCTGAACGACGCTCTATGGGCATATCGGACAGCCTACAAAACTCCTATAGGGATGTCTCCTTTCGGGCTCGTGTTTGGGAAAGCTTGCCATGTTCCGGTGGAGATAGAGCACAAAGCTTGGTGGGCGGTAAAGAAGTGCAACATGAACGTAGAGGAAGTGGAAGAATTCCGGAAACTCCAATTGCAAGAGTTGGAGGAATTGAGGTTAGATGCATATGACCATGCCACTACATACAAAGAAAAGACTAAAGCATGGCATGACCGAAACATTCTCCGGAAGGACTTCAAGGTAGGTAATAAGGTACTTCTCTTTCAATCACGTTTGAAACTCTTCACAGGTAAGTTGTGTTCAAGATGGACAGGGCCGTTCGTGATAGCCGAAGTATACCCTCACGGAGTTATGGATCTTTATGATCCCCAAACGCACAAGGTGTTCAAGGTAAACGGACAAAGGCTAAAGTCTTACCTTGAAGAAGTAAAGAACGATCCAATTGATGAGATGGTGCTGGAGGAAGCACAGTCAGAGAAGTAGAACCCTTACGTCAAGCCAATGACGTAAAACAAAGGCGCTGCTCGGGAAGCAACCCGAAGGAATAAGAAGAGGAGCCTCTGTCAAGAAAACCGCCCTGTGGCTTAGTGTCCCCGCCCCCGCGGTGACACCCATGCCCAGTGCCGCCCCCGGCGCTGGGCCAACGTCTGCAAACATACTGGTCACCGCCCCCGCGGTGACTCCCTTACGCCCCTGTGGCGGCCATCCTTGACACACATCCTCAATGCCGCCCCCGACGCTGAGCCTGCGTGCCCCCTCTTCCTTGTCACCGCCCCCGCGGCGACAAGCCCCCGCCCCTGCGGGTTTACCCAGAAAAGTAAAAAATAAGGATCCTAAAAATTGCCTACACCTACCACACCCACCTACTCTCTTTCTTCACCACACACACCTCCCCTTCGAACCCTACTCCCTTACGCCCACGCCCCTGCGCTCCCCTCACACACCACTGCTCCGATGCTCCTGCTCCACCTCTGCAACTCCACCACCACCAGCTCCGACGCCCCTACGCTGCACTACACCCTCTAACACCTTCCCCCCTCTCCAACCTTAACCCCACAACCTTTCTTACCCCTCTCACACTCTCTACCCTCCACTTTGAGCATCTTCGGCGACGTCTCCACCAGCAAAAAGCCACCGGAGCACCCCCAAGAGCCACCACCTACATAGCTGTCCAAAATCACCCTCTACACTTCTCCCGCCCCTACGCCTACAAGCTACCGCAACTGCGCCTCACCGCCCCTACGCATCTTCATCCTCCCCTGCGGAAAACACAATAGAGGGTTCGTTTTCTTTCCCTGTTTTTGAAAGTTGCTAATTCTTTTGTGTAATCATCTACAAGAATGGAACCTCAAAGGCAGCACAAGATGTCGAAGGGTGAGAAGACTCGTTATAGGATTTTGCAAGATCGGGTTGTGTATGCAACTCGGTTTTTCCACATTCCTACATTAGAGAAGCTAGGCATGCTGGAGAGCATGTAGTCCTTCTAGCCAATGCTAGGCTCGGAGACTTTCTGCAGAAGAGTGCTTCAACGTATCTCGAGTTCAGCCGACAGTTCATAGCCACCTTCATCATGGAGAAGGAGGATCATGTGTGTGTTGGACTCACTTTCAAGTTCAACAAGACAAAATACACACTTGATTTCAACCAGCTACAGCAGGCCTTCGGGGTGACTCTCAACCCCTCCAAGAACTGGTGGGATCCAGTCCCGACTCTGGACCTGTGTGAGTTCTGGCAGGCACCTACCGGATCAGAGTTTCATGTAGGGGATGAGTACTCCAACAAACTCACTCAGCCTTGCTTGAGGCTCCTCTCCAAGATCCTCATGAGTGTCTTCTGTGGACACAAAGAGGAGAACAAGGTCACCCTCATGGACCTCCCACTGCTATACTCTTGCATTCCGATGAGCGAGAAGGTGATGGATTGGCCGTCCCTCTTCATTACCGCTTTAAAGCGGATTAGGAAGAATGAGCCGAGAGATTTTGTTGGCGGTGGGGTGATCTCCTTGATCGCCTCACAAGTTATGGATCTTTCCGGCCTAGAGGATGGGTTGGAGGCACCTCTCTACACAGAGGGGATGTTGAGGAGGTGCAAGCTCCTCAAGACGGACGGCGACAACCTCTTCTAGCTCTCTTTTGCCGACAGGAGCCACATCACCTACCTTCCACGGCCACTACCACTTGGAGACGAGCTCTACGAGCTTTATATTCCGGCGGATCCTTTCATGCCGAGGCGGCCTCAGGTGGCCATTGTAGAGAGGCATGCTGCGAGCTCCAGCCGGGCTCATCATGAGGAGCACATGCCCGTCCCCGACGACGAGGAGATGCCTACTGCAGCACCGGATGAGGATCCGGCTCTTGCGACCCTGCTGGCTCAGATGGCGGCCCAGACCACCCAGCACCAGGCATGGTAGACCGAGTACCAGCGGACCATGCTTGAGCAGCAGCAGAGCTGGCAGACAAGCTTTGCCACCTCCATGACCTCCCACTTCGACCAGAGACAGGATGCTTGGCAGGCAGCCCAGGATGCCTACTGCAGCACAGGATGCTTGGCAAGCCAGCTTTGAGACCTCTTTTGGCCATCGGATGGAGGCTGAGCAGACCCGCATCGAGGACATCTACCACCGGCAGGAGCACTTCTTCCGCCACTTCCCATTCCCACCGGGTGAGGGTCCAGATGGTCCAGCAGGACCATCCCACTAGTGGTATCATTCCTTTTCCCTTCACCACATTTTGCTTTTCTTTCATTTTCCACTTTGAGGGCAAAGTGTGCTTCAAGTATGGGGGAGGGACATATCATTGCATGTATTGTTTTTTTTTTTGTTGTTTTGAGTATGTTTTCATTGAGTCTTATGAATTGTAATGCACTTTGAAGTTAAAAAAAAAAGAGAAAAAGCCAAAGAAAATGAAAAAAAAGGCATGAAAATCCTTGGATAAACCAAAAACCCGAAAGGGAGGTTTAGGCAAAAAGAAAGTAGTCCGACCAACCTTAGGTTGGTGCAAAATTGGACTTGAGGGATGTGAGTTCCAAGAGAGATCATCAAAAGAAGAAGAGTGGCAAGGTGAAAACCCGAAAGGGCACCTTGGCAAAATGAGTGGTGTTCGCCACTTAGCGTGCGTGCAAATAAGCTTTAAATATAAAACTAGAAATCAAGCAAGCGAACCCGCAGTGTACGGATCGATATAGATGAGCAAGAATTTCAGAGTATCGAACACAGGGATTTGGGGGGAACAAATTCAGTTGTAGGTTATCAAGCAAGTAAATGTAAGAAGTTTTTCGAATTATTGGGAAAACAACAATCCTAAAGATCCAAGTATCCAGCTGTGGCAATCGATTCAAGATATACTAATGATATAAGGACAGAGTTAAGATATGCAAAGGTATGCTAATGTAAGGTAATCGTACGGTGAAGTTCCAAAAACCTTATATGACTCACCTACAAGACACTCTCTATAAAGGTTGTTGAGGCTTCAATATAGAAAGGTTCTAAAGATGAGAATTAATGTCAAATACCCAAACTTGTAATCCAGGGATCAAGACTAACTAAACCGATTACGGTTGTGATACTCACAATTGAGGTAGAGGTTGTTGAGGCTTCACTACCACCTAGAAAAGGCAAGCCAAGACTAAGTTAAAGCAAATCTTCAACTTTGGATTAAAGTAAAAGCAAGTTCGTAACTTAACACAAAATTACGGCTGGTTCTTGAGTTCCACGGCCGTGGAAGCTCAAGAACAGACCGTGGATTAGGGTTCGTCGGCGATTCTCTCTAACTCTCAGGGTCCAATCTGTTTACGATCGATCTATCATCATCTAAGCCACAACTATCAACCCTTCACCTTAGAATTGTTAAGGGATTTTAGCCAACAATAGTCATATTGATATCAAATTCAAGAATTAAAAAATTGAAAGATGAAAACTTCCGAAAACCTTCAATAAACTTCAAACCAATCTCAAAGTCACAATCAAGAACAAATATCGTCACTAGATTCAGAATAGAATAAACAAACACAATCTTAGATAAGAAGGAAGAACGGGATGTCAATCCGTCCTCTAAATCAAACCTAAGCAAGAAGCGAGTCTCCTTGCGAACAATCTTCCGAATCTTCGATCTTCCGTCAATCCGGAAATCCCAATAGCAATGCGCCAAAATCTCTCAACAAAATCTCCGCCAAATGCGAAATTAGGACAATTCCCCACGCAAGCGTATGCGTAAAACTAGGTCTAAAGCAAGGTGTAAGCGGAGGTGACGGAATCTCTCTTCGTCCGTCCTTTTCTAGTGTAAGATAAAATATCGGCCCGGCCCAATTGCGTAAGAGATCGTGGCTTAAAATATGGCGAAAAAGATTGCCAAGATCACGGTCGTGGAAGGGTTCCACGGCCGTAGTTTAGAGCATGGAAATCAACACGGTTTGAACCGTCTTCTCCACGGCCGTAGAAGTTGCTGGAATGAACCACGCTTCCCTAGCCATGGTTCCACGGCCGTGGAACTGAACGTGGAAAGTAATACGGCCGTATTCTAGAGCGTGGTTTAGGGCAAGAACGTGATTCTTCCCTAGCCTCGTGCATTCCTCAAGTTGGCATTCCCTTAGCTCCAAGAAATGCCTCCAATCCATGGACATTGCTCAACAACTCCATCCTTGCTCGATTCCGTTCGGAAATAGCTCTCAATCACCTATAATCAACATAAAGCTTGTGTAGATCTCTATATCGACATTATAGATAAACTAGCTCACAAATGCATCAATCTTCAATCAATGACTATCAATATGAATCAAATACACTTAGAAAACGTGCCTAAAATATCACAATATTTCATGCTAACAAATAAGCCCATACTTGCCACTTGCTTGTCCCTAAGCAAGGTCTTTCAAAAGCTTTAAAACAAGAGTTAGGATGAAATATGTGTACCTTCTCAAAGCAATACTTCTTTTTGGATGAATGTGCCTTCTAAATAATAGATCATTCTCAAATCTTGCTTCAATCGTTTATAAGACTTTCATACACTTAATCAAAGAGTAAAGAGTAAAGAAAGCTCATGAATCAATCAAACTTCCATACAAACATCATAACCTTCAAACATTATCAAAATCAATCATAAGAAACTTCAATTTAGATCACAAAGTCATATAACATTCTTTTGATCTTAAGGACTTTCAAAGAAAAGGTCTAGAATGTGGAAAGGAAAGGAAACTTTAAGGATTGCGGTGCATGAATCCGGGAAAGTGGACAACTACTCTTTTCTTCTTCTCTTGCGGTTTCCACAACACCTTCAACTTAGAGCTTCGCTCTCTTCCTTTCATTTTTCGACTTTACTCTTGGAGTTATGGATAGAGGTGCACAAAAACCGAAGCCTAGGAGATTGGCGTTTCTCAATTTTAATGAGATGCCTCAAACCCTTAGCGCACATACCATAATCCGCTAGGAATATCGCTCAATCCGACTTTGACAAGACACAAACACCAGGCTATGTGAATGGGGCCGAGTTACTCATCGTCATGATTGACTTCCCCAAACCTATAATTTCTTTCTATTCCCTTGAATGCAAAGTATTGCTTTCATGGCCCTCCCACATCATACATGCCTTTGTCAATTAACCCCTCCAAATTCCCGGATAGGTAAAGGAGGTCAATATTTCAATTGGGAGCTAAATGATCAAAGAAAGAAGAAAGAAAATCGAATTGCCTTAATCATCTCAACAAGAAGCATAAGAACTTATAATGTGATTTCAACTTCAATTTCTCAACATGATTTAGGTAACATTCATCACATTATGAACTTGCAAAAGAGGCATAATCAATTCATTCAATTTCTTTTCAATCCACTATTCGTTTAAGCATGCAATTGTCATCAACTCAATTCACAAGTAGCGATTATCATAGAAATCATCTCAAATCCTTAGAAGCACAAAATTTTTTTTCAAAATTTTGCAATTTTTATGGGTTTTTCAAACTCTTTTTCATGCAATGCAATAATGAAACGTGCAACAATATAATGAACATGCAAGATAGTCTCGATAGAAGCAAACATAGTGAGTAAGAGTTATTATAACTTTTAGTCACACCCCACCCCATACTTAGGACAAACATTGTCCCTAATGTTCAAATAAAAGAAAGAAAACAAAGAAAACAAAAAGAAACTCACAAAGTGGCGGTGGAGCGGCTGAAGCTGTCGGTCATCATCATCATCATTGCGGCGCTGGTGGAGGCGAGAATAGAGAGAAGCTAGGATCATAAAACTGCCCAAACTGCTGGCGGTAGACATCTCTCATCATGTGATCGAGGTCGTCCAAGCGTCCATCTCTAGCATCGGCTCGAATCTCCAATGCTCCTCCTCTCTCCGAAAGACCGGTGGCCCAATCTAGCATCTACTCATACCATCCCGGGGCCTGGCTGTACCACTTTGGAGCGTCGGACGGTGCTGGTGCTGGTGCAGATGGTGCCTGTGTAGACCATGGAGGTGGAGCTCCATACCATGCAGGAGGTGTCTCTGCCCAAGTGGGTCTCTCACTCACGCTGGCGCGGCGAGAAGACGAACCTGAAGCTCGGGCTGGACATGGAGAACGTCTAGGCACATCAGGGGCCGCATCCGGCTGATCCGGAAACGTGCCAAACTCATGCTGTGCTCCTCCTCCTCACTCATGCTGATCTCTCATCTCCTCCTCCTCAACTACGGGTGGTGGTGGGACATATGGGGGAGCTGCAATCCTGTTCGCGTGCATAGCGGCGAATGTCTCCTTCCAATTATGGCGTCCAGCCATAATGGAGTACTCCGGTAGCCACTCAATACCCCTACCCGTCCTGGTCTCCCAAGGCATGGCCGCATAAGGCGGACCTCTATGTGTGGGGAAGATGAGACCTCTAGTCATGAAGGCATGAAGTCCTAAGGGTACGGCTGGTATGAGGGTACATGCAGAAAAATCAACTCCCAACATCCTAGCAAGGTGGGTAACTATCCCACCATATCCAATGTTGCCCTTTCTCTTGTTCTTAAGCTTGCTCATAGTAGCAGCTAAGAGGGTGGCACAGTCAGCTCGGCGCCTATGCAGCATAGAATACAATAGAAATAGCTCATCCGTCTTGATCTTTTGGGGCGTCTCCGTCCTAGGGAAGAGACACTCAGAAAGAACACGGTGAGCAATCTTCAAGGCTAAGTGATACATCAACTTAGTTTTGGTGTCAGCAGGTTGCCAGCGGTCCTCGCTGGCGTAAATCATAGCAACCTCCTCCCAAAAGTCTTTGGCGTAAACGCCACTAGGAAAATGACCATTGAAGGTCTCATGGAACCCAAAGAAGGTTCCGAACTCACGGATGGAAAAATCATAGTTTCTTTCCATAAGACGGAAAGAAACGATCCTATCCACATGGATGTGCTTGAAAGACGTCACAACCTCCCTCGTAATCTCCTCGTAGGCGTCTTCTCGGATAGCCGAGAAGAAAAACATGTCCGGCTCCATCCAAGAGCCAAGTAAGGTCATCTATGATGTTAAGAGGAGCTGGATCCTCTAACAATAGGTACCTAGGTCCAATCACAGCCCTCTCATGGATCCTCTCGAGTGCATCGAGGTAATCCGCATGAATGGTCGGTACTCTAGGGCTAGGAGGAGCGGGTGATGAAGGTGATGATGGTGGTGAAGGGGAGGAAGGTGGTTGTGCTCTAGAGGATGAAGAGGAAGAGGGGTTACCCTTCCTCTTTTTGTTCTGGTCATTCTTCTTCTCCTTAATCCTCCCTGAAACTCTCCTCACAAAATCCATCACTGTTCAAAATCACGGTCTGTTCTTTGTATTTCCACAGCCATGGAACTGACAGAGACCGTGATTCGTCTCAGTTTTTCTCAAAACTCAACAAACAGCACTCAAATTCAGCAATCAAGCAGCCCTAGTCTAATTCCTTCCAGTTTCAAGCAGTTCTCCTAAAATTTCTAGCAAAAACGAACCCAAATTGACAAAGATCAAGAAGAGGGGAAAAAACCTAGGTTTCGGATTTTAGAATCCGAATTGTGCGTTCCTTGGTGATTTGCCGCTTGATTCGTTGCTTGGATCTCGTTGGTGGTTGAATTTACTTGAATTTGGAAAGAAGAATCGTTGAAAACGATTAACGAACGAAGATTTGGGAGGAAGGGCGTGGAATCGGCGTTTTGGGTCTTGGAATTGGGTATTTGTGGAGTGTGATGACATGAATTATGTATCATCATATTCATGCATATTGCAGCACATTATCTCTATTTACCTTGCATTTAGAGGGATTTTGCATACCTTTTATGTTCTATTCAATAAATTGTCGGAAATAGAGGTCTACACGAGATTTTGATGAATTGCAGGCAAATAGAGTTGAATTAGAAGAAAAAATGGAGCAAGAAGCATCTAAGGATGTTAAGGAAGCTAAAGGAGTCTTAGAAGGATCACTAAGGGCTAAGGAATTTCGAAGGAGAAGCATAGAAGACGAACCAAAGGAAGAGCACTTTCTGTTGAAGAAAATCGTGCCAATATATATATAAATCGGACGATTTTCATACCTTGAAATCGAACGGTTTTTCACCAAAATCGACTGGGTCGATTTTCTTCACGATTCGGCCAAATGAAACGACGACATAAAGCCCAATTAATTTGGGCTAGATGAGAGTTTTGCCAAACGGCCCATCTGCAAGAAACTATAGAAGAGAACCCTACGAACGAAGACAGGGGGTCGCGCCAGATAATCTTTACACGTTTCGAAGAAATCAACGATTCTTGGAGAGAGATTGAAGAGCTTTTGCCGGAAAGTCATTCTTGATCTTTGATTGTGAGATTTCCTTATTCCATTGACTTGTTTGTTGTTTGTGAACATGAAATTGAGTTGTTGAGAGATACATTGAATAGATTTGACGATTGTTTTACAGATTTGAAAGTTATAGAATTTTTCATTCAAGATTTGGTTTCTTTGCGATATCTTCTTCAATAATTAATTTGATTCGATTTTGAAAATGGTTGGCTAAAAACCTTGTGATTCTGGGGAGAATAGTTGAAGATTAAGGCTTAGGTGATGATAGACTGAACTCATTCAAACATTAGGACCCTGAGAATTTAGATTTTAGTTTTGCGACAAACAGGGCGATTTATCCGATTCAGCAACCACGCCGTCAGAAATCGGCCCATCGGGCTGTTCTTGAAGAAAATCGGCCGATTTTTCTTATGAACAGGGCGATTTATCTTTCTGACGAACTTTAATTGAATCAATCTTTAACCAAAACTAATCCTTGTCTAAATCCCAATCTTGGTTAACCTTCCTACTCTCTAATTGAATGTATGAATGCACTTCAAACCTATTTCTACATTTAATAGATTAAGATTGCAAGATTTGGGTAATAAAGAGACTCAACATCCTTTATTAAGATTCTAAGTGTGCTTTCTATTCTTACTTTGGAGAGTCATATCCTAGAGTTTTAGATAGTTAGTTTGAACATAATTCTTGTCTTTAGATCTTTCTATATTGCAGCCTCAACAACCCTTATAGAGAGAACCTTTAGATTAGTCATATAGGGTTCGGAACTTCACCGTACGAATCCTACCTTTGAACATTTAATCTTGGCAATATAAATTCTGTCCTATATCTATAGAAGTGTCTTGAATCGAAAGCCGAAATCGGATACTTGAATCCTTGGAATCATTTCACTCTTATTTGATCACAAAAGCTTTTCGCACTTTTTGCTAGATAATTGAAATCAGAATTATTCTCACCAAATCCCTGAGTTCGACTCTGGAATTCTTACCTTTCTACAGCTGATCCGTACACTGCGGGTTCGCTTTACTTTTGAGTTCTAGATATAAATTTAAGACTTTGACGCACACCCTTTTGAGCGAACAAGTTTTTGGCGCCGTTGTCGGGGAATTGGTCTAGATCAAATCCGGTTTTCGGTTGTCTTGCTTGAGAGCTCTTGCTCTTGTGATTTGATTTGTCTACTTGAGTGATCTTTGCAGGTTCTTTAGGTATATGCGAAAGACTAGATCCACTAAAGATCTAATTCCTTTCGATCCCGAATTAGAAAGAACTTTGAGGAGAAAGTTGAAGGAGAAGAAAATGGCTGAAAACGATGAGAGAAACTACAAGGCTGAACTGAACGAAGCTCAACGCCAACTCTAGTTGAGTGAGAAGGCTCGAAAGGAAGCTGAAATAAGTCATCAATTTCAGATTGATGAACTGAGAGCTATGATGTTGGACATGAAGTTGGAGTTGAACGACTCCAAGAAGAAGAAGAAAGTCAAGACACCAACTAAGTCCATTCGAAATGACTCATCCGATGATGACAAGATTGATCCGGATATGCCGGAACTTGAAGAGATTGATCCATCACTTCGTCCTACCCGAAACACTCCAACACCTAAGGTCGTCCCTCGCATTACGATTAGGAACGTTAGAGCTGTCAATAACGAAGATAGACCCCGAACTTTGGGGCAACGGATGGATCCAATTCAGCAACCACGCCGTCTAGGTGTGGATTTTGGAGCTGAAGATATCCAGGAGTTTAGCTTCTCACCACAAGTCATCACTATGGTTCGCCAAAGTCAATATGGCGGAGCAAGTACTGAATCTCCGCATCAACACTTGCAGAATTTTGAGATTCTCATGGAGACTATGAAGCCGAAGAAGGCTACTACAAGTAACTACAAGATCAAACCGTTCTTCTTCTCTTTGAAGGACAAGGCTCTAGCTTGGTATCAAACACTTCCGGCTGCGAAGTTAGCTACATGGGAGGAATTGTCTTCGGAATTCCTCACCAAGTTCTTTCCGCCCTTCAAAACGGCGGAATTGAGAGGTAAAATAAATGCTTTTTCTATGAAACCTAACGAAAGCTTGTTTCAATCTTGGGAAAGGTTTCAAGATCTCTTGTTGGATTGCCCACACCATGGCATTTCCAAGCTGGAATTATTTGAGATCTACTACAAAGGGTTGGATGTGGAGACACAATTCAACCTCCAATCTCTATCTTGTGGCACATTCATGGATATGAGAGAGGATGATGCTTGGGACTTCATTGAGAAGCAAGCCTAAGTGATTGAGAAGTATTCCCACCGGAAGGTGGAATCAAACAGCCAGAATCAAGGCGATACGGGAGCCAAGTTGAATCAAGCGGCTCAAACACAAATATTCTCCCTCAAAGATGACATCAAAGAATTGAGGGAAGTGCTCAAAACGAGTCTTCAAAAGACTAAAGAGCAAGAAGCCAACTACATGGGGCGAGATAATAATCAAAGGAATGATAACCGGAATTCCAATTGGAGCAACAACAACAATAACAACCGAAACTCCAATTGGAACAACAACAACAACAATAGGAACTCAAATAACAACAATTGGAGGTCAAATCAGCAAGGTTCAGGTAATCCTTACTCTTATGCTGAAAAGGCTCTAACACCTCCATCTTCTTCTACTCCTTCTACAAGCCAGGAACAATCAAGCGGATCAAACAAACCGGATCCCATGCTAGAAACGATCCTAGGCAAGCTACAAGGATTGGAGAGTTACATAACTTCGGTTGACAAAGCTCACAAAGCTTTAGAAAACCAAGTATTCAACAAGGCCGGAGAAGTTCCAAGAGATCAAGGGAAGCTTCCCGGAAAGACAGAAGATAACCCAAAGGGAAGGGTTATGGCAATAACTACTAGGAGCGGAAAGACGACCGTCGACCCTCAACCTAAAGTAGTTGATACCTCCACAAAAGAAGGAGAGGCAAAAGAGAAGGAAGAAGTCTATGTTCCTCCTCCTGCTTACAAACCACCTCTACCTTTTCCTCAATCTAGAGCGCGTGCACGCCTAGATAAACATTTCGGTAAGTTCGTTGAACTTATGAGTAAGCTCCATATTAACATACCTTTTATGGATGCGATTTTAGGTATGCCGGCTTACGGGAAATTCCTCAAGGAGATCCTCTCCAACAAGAGGAAGTTGGAAGATATAGGAGAAGTCAAGATGAGTATGGAGTCATCCGAACTCATCAAGACTATGACGGAGAATATGCCACCCAAGCTCCGCGATCCAGGATCCTTTTGCATACCCATCACTTTGGGAGAAGCTACCTATGATGCTCTTTGTGACCTTGGAGCAAGTGTGAGTATCATACCTCTCGCTCTATGCAAGGCAGTTGGTCTAGGAGAGCCTAGACCGGTGAAGATCACACTCTACATGGCTGATCGTTCTACCACTAAGCCGGTGGGAATATTAGAAGACATTCCGGTAAAGCTAGGTAAGTTTTACATACCTATAGATTTTGTCGTTCTTGACATACCTGCAAATTACCCGGTTCCCATCATCCTTGGGAGACCATTCCTCGCCACATTTGGATGCATGGTAGATTGCAAGAACGGCCAGCTATCCTTCCATATCGGTGAAGAAAAGATAGAATTCATACAATCTTCCTTAATCAAGGAGCCAGCCTTGAAAGATGACGTTTTTGAAATTGTTGAGGAAGAAGAGTTTAGAGAGATAGTAAGTTCGATCTTGATGAAAGACCCTCTTCAAAAGGTTCTTAGCATGAGCATCATGGAGGAAGGGGTGGAACATGACTGCAATGAGGATGTGAAAGCATTAAATGATGTGGAGGAAGAACTAGAAGCAAAAATTGAAGAACTAGAGTGGACTCCGGAAACAGTGAAGAAAATCGACCTGCCAAAAATAAATCGTCCGATTTCTGAAGATTCAATCCGATTTTTTTCGACGGAAACTAAAATCGGCCTGACGACAATAAATCGCCCGATTCATGAAGAGGTAGCACGATTTTTTCTGACAGAAACTAAAATCGACCTGACGACAATAAATCGCCCGATTCATGAAGAGGTAGCACGATTTTTTCCAACAGAAAGAAAAATCGTGCAGAAGATCGACCGATTTATTACAGGGGGGGTCGATTCAATGAGTAATTCTATGGATTCTCCGGACTTCACCGCAGCCATTTCCGAATCTAATGATGAAGTACCCACACCTATAGAAACCTCTCCCACAACATCCGAAAGCCACGATTCATCACCAACCAAGGTACCTCCATCATTAGAATTGAAGCAACTTCCCACGCATTTAAAGTACGCATTTCTTGGCACTAATTCCACATATCCAGTTATAGTCAATGCAAATTTGAATGATGATGAATTAGAGAAACTCATGCATGTTTTGAAGCAACATAGGAGAGCACTAGGTTACACCATTGATGATTTAGTAGGAATAAAGCCTTCTCTATGTATGCACAAAATATTAATGGAAGAGGATTACAAACCTTCACGCCAACCTCAAAGACGGTTAAACCCGGCAATGAAAGAGGTCGTGAAGAAAGAAATCCTTAAGCTACTTGATGCAGGTATCATCTTCCCTATTTCTGATAGCAAATGGGTGAGTCCGGTACAAGTAGTACCCAAGAAAGGAGGCATTACCGTTGTTGCCAACAAGAACAACGAACTCATCCCTACACGGACAGTTACAGGGTGGCGAATGTGCATCGACTACCGCAAACTAAACGTGGCCACAAGGAAGGACCACTTCCCCCTTCCTTTCATCGATCAAATGTTGGAAAGGTTAGCCCAACATGCCTACTTTTGTTATTTAGATGGATATAGCGGTTTCTTTCAGATACCAATTCATCCGGATGATCAAGAGAAGACAACCTTTACGTGCCCATGGGGTACGTTCGCTTATAGAAGAATGCCATTCGGATTATGCAACGCTCCAGCCACCTTCCAAAGGTGTATGATGGCAATCTTCTCCGAATATGTAGAGAATATCATGGAAGTCTTCATGGACGATTTTTCGGTATATGGTTCTTCCTTTGATAACTGTCTCTATAACCTTTCACTAGTTCTTAAGAGATGTGAGGACACTAACTTAGTCTTAAACTGGGAAAAGTGTCATTTCATGGTCACCGAAGGAATTGTGTTAGGTCACTTAGTGTCACAAAGGGGAATAGAGGTAGATCGATCAAAGATAGAAACCATTGAGAAGTTACCTCCCCCTTCATCAGTAAAAGGAATTAGAAGCTTCTTAGGACATGCAGGCTTCTATAGGAGATTCATAAAGGATTTTTCTAAGATTTCAAAACCTTTGACTAATCTTTTGATGAAAGATGCGACTTTCGAATTTTCGAAAGATTGCTTAGATGCTTTTTGCAGGATCAAAGAAGCTTTGATTTCGGCACCAATCATTCAACCACCCGATTGGACTCTTCCTTTCGAGGTCATGTGCGACGCAAGCGATGTCGCTATAGGAGCCGTTCTTGGACAGAAGAAAGATGGTCGCACTCATGCCATCTACTATGCTAGCAAAACGCTAGATGAGGCTCAATACAACTACGCAACTACGGAAAAGGAACTTTTAGCCGTAGTATATGCATTTGAGAAATTTCGTTCCTATCTTGTAGGTGCGAAAGTGATAGTCTATACGGACCACTCCGCAATCCGATACTTATTCACGAAGAAGGATGCGAAGCCAAGGCTTCTACGATGGATCTTACTCTTACAAGAGTTTGATTTAGAGATCCGTGATAAGAAAGGATCGGAGAACTCCGTCGCCGATCACCTTAGTCGTCTTCCGCAACTCACCGGCGAATCGGATGAACTTCCGATAGACGACTCCTTCCCTGACGAGCAGCTGCACGAGATTGAAGAGTGTCTTCAACACATATCACAAGGTAATGATCCATGGTTTGCTGACATTGTAAATTACCTTGTTTGTCAGGAGATTCCACCCGGACTTTCATATGCTCAAAAGAAGAAGTTCTTGAGAGACGTCCGTCATTTTTATTGGAACGAACCTCTTCTATTCAAAAGAGGTCCAGATGGCATCTACAGGAGATGTATTCCCGAAGATGAGATAGATAGTGTCATCCGACACTGCCATTCTCTACCATGTGGCGGACATGCTAGTTCCCACAAGACTTGTGCTAAGGTACTTCGCTCCGGCTTTTATTGGCCTACACTTTTCAAAGATGTGCAAAAGTTTGTTGTTTCTTGTGATGCTTGTCAAAGGACAGGTAATATATCCAGGAGGAGTGAGATGCCTCTCAACAACTTACAAGAAGTAGAGATCTTTGATGTATGGGGCATCGACTTTATGGGACCTTTCCCATCTTCATGCGGCAACCAGTATATACTTCTTGCCATAGACTATGTCTCAAGATGGGTGGAGGCAATCGCTTCCCCTACTAATGATGCAATGGTAGTGGTGAAGTTCCTCAACAAAACGATCTTTCCAAGGTTCGGAACTCCCCGAACCATCATTAGTGACGGAGGAACGCATTTCACAGCCCGTCGATTCGAGACTCTATTAGCTAAGTATGGGGTGACCCATAAGATAGCTACACCTTATCATCCGCAAACCAGTGGATAAGTCGAGATATCCAATAGAGAGATTAAAGGGATTTTAGAGAAGACCGTCTCTAAAACGAGGAAAGATTGGTCAATGAAGCTTGACGATGCACTATGGGCATACAGGACAGCCTTCAAGACACCAATAGGTACGACTCCCTATAATCTCATTTATGGTAAATCATGTCATCTTCCTGTAGAGCTAGAGCATAAGGCTTATTGGGCTATCAAGTGGCTCAACTTCGACATGAAAGAGGCCGGAGAGAAGCGACTCCTAGATATCAATGAGCTAGATGAGCTCCGACTAAATGCGTATGAGAACACAAAGATTTACAAGGAACGGACAAAGCGTTGGCATGACAAACACATCATCCCAAAAGACTTGAAGGAGGGAGACCAAGTCCTCCTATTCAACTCAAGGCTGCGTCTATTTCCAGGTAAGCTCAAATCCCGTTGGACAGGACCTTTTGTGATTAAAAGAATTTTCCCTCATGGTGCAGTTGAAGTATGGGGTGAACAAAGCGGAAGTTTTAAGGTTAATGGCCAACGGTTGAAGAAATACACACCGGAAGCTCCAGTCAAGGAGATAGCTCCTATCCTCCTCCATTGAACACAACATCATACACCGTCCAGCTAAAGACGATAAATAAAGCGCTTCTTGGGAGGCAACCCAATGATAGTATAGTTTGCCCTTCTTTCCCTCACTTAGTTAGAATAGATTAATTGCTTTGTTTCTTCGTTTTTTTTCGTTTTTATATGTTCCTCGATGCACTCTTGGTTTGTAGTGTCATTAATCGCAGGAAACTAGGTTCAAATGTGAGAGATTCACGGAGAATGGAGCACAATTAAGTTATATCTTCGAGATTCAAGAAAAACAAGGAAGGAAATCGACCTACCATAAGAAGATCGTCCGATTCAGTAACAGAGCAAGTCGATTTTTCTCAACAGAAACAAAAATCGACCTAGAGATCGACCTGCAAAAATAAATCGTCCGATTTTTTCAGTCAGAAAGAAAAATCGCCCCGACAAATAAATCGACCAGAAAAATCGGCCGATTTTCTTCAGAAATCGTCGACCCTATATAAGGACTTCACACTCGATCTTCTTCATTCCCACATCTCCAACTCTCGATTCCCCTCTCTCAAGAACGCCGAAAAATCGCCACACCCTCAAATCCTCATTCCTTAACCATTTCGAGAGATTCTTGGCTCCAAACTGAAGCATTTTCAACAAGGAACAAGGATCTAACAACAACACGCACGGCAACCGACTGCTCCATAAGGAATTCAGGTTTTTCTTTCCAAAACCTAAGTTTCTCACTTGAAATTGAAGTTGCTTAGGAAGTGCTTTGTTGTTGGAATTGATAGAGGAATTTGCTTAGAATTCATTGTAGAGAACTGTGTGTGGTGATAGATTGAACAGAACTTTACAGAATTCTGAGAATCGTTGAAATCGAGATAAAAATCGACCCAGCCCAGAAAAATCGGCCGATTTGAGTGAAGAACAGGTCGATTTTTAGGACTTAGAATGGATCTTTTCAAGAGGATAACTAGAAACACGGGGAAGAAGAAGGGATCTTCTTCCAAAGCCCCTGCCCCACCTCCACCACCACCTACCAACATCCCTAAGCTTCCTCCTCCCCTATCCAAGCATAAGAAACGCTATGGACGCATTATAGATCGCCCATTCACCCCTCCTCGCTACATAGTGCTTGATGACTTAGATTCGTTATATGTTCGAGAGGATGTTGATATGATGGTTGATAGAGCAGGGTTGAGACAGTTTGCTACGATCAGGGAAGATGCTTATAGGGAGATCACCCTAGAATTCCTTAGTACGTTTGAGCACGATCCTAGGGAAAGGATGGTCACTTTCCGCCTCATGAGCCAAGACCACACTTTATCCATTGATGCTTTTGGCGACTTGTTTGGCTTTTCTTATTCAGATGCAGGCACATTTGCTAGAGGCCTCAATGCTAGTGATTTTTGGGAGGCTATTTCCGTATGAGAGTACGGAGGGGATAAGTGGAGACCCGGAAACTCCAAGGAGACAAGTATGTACAACCTTTCCTTCAAGGTAGTGCATAGGATACTTAGTGAGAGTTTGTTTGCCCGGACTGAGACTCCGCAGAAGCTCAAGGATGATGAGCTTTTTATCCTCTAGTGCATGACATCCACCACCACTCCCGACATCTCCACCATGCTTGCTGACTATCTAGGAAAGATAGCCAACAAAGCCAAGGGTGACATCTGTGCAGGAGGCTTGGTCACTCATGTGGCTAGGACTCTAGGTTATGACTTCTCGGGATGCACTCTAGCTGAGAGTGCCCTTCCTTTAGGCTCGCAGAGGTTGGTGGTTCGACAGGTCTTGATTCCTCGAGGGAGAGGAACTCTTCATGTGCCGATGCCATGGCACAGGGATCCGAAGAAGAAGCCATCCGAGATCATATGGAAATCCGAATACACCATTCGGAATAAGAGGAACTAGAAGGAGACCTTTGAGGCGATGCTTGAGGAGTTCTCACCTCCTACTTATTATGATGATGATGCAGGTGACTCAGAGGAGGAGGAGGATGGAGGACAGGAGACCATGCTCGAGTTTGAGAGCGATACCCATAGCGGGCATGCTACGGATGCCATGGACACTGACACTCATGGAGCAGGACCGAGCAGGACTAGCAGGCAGGATGAGGAGACGGAGGATGACATGCAGCCACCTCGACACTCTTATGCACATGCTCCAGGCGCTAGACGAGGACGCCGAGCTCCACGCCACTTCAGGGAGCTAGTCACTAGCTTCCAGAGCCTCAGCACCGACTACCGTGTCCTCCGCACCGATTATGACACCCTGAACACACAGTTCAAGACCTACAGGGAGGAGACGGACGCTAGGCATTCATCCTATGATGGCCAGATGAGGGACATGTACTACCACCAGTTCGGCCACTTCTACGATCCCTCCGCACCGATGTACCCATATCCACCACCTCCACCACCGACAGAGGATTGAGCTTCCACTTCTTTTACATTGTAAGTATTTTTCTCCTTCTTATACTTGATTTTCACATTGGGGACAATGTGGATGTCAAGTATGGGGTGGGGGTACTTACAATACCTTATGTCTCATTCTAGCACTCTATGTACTTTCCACTACTCTTGACAACTTGGCTTGTAATAACTCTTGCACGGCTTGCTTTCTATTATGACACCCGCATTTGCATGAACTTTTTCAAAACCTATGAATTTTCAAGAATTTTAAGTGCTTCTTATATGGAAATAACCTCTATGATGAAAATTGTGTATATGGATAGGTAAAAAGATACTTAGTTGTGTTGAGATCTTGATTATAGCATGAATGAAATTGCTTTTGTTACTTGAATACATGAATAAGTTATATGATTTAGTTGTTTTGATGAGAAAATGAAATAATAGTCGAAGCTATATTGCAAGTTCTTTTACATCATTTAAGGATGACTAAGGCAATTCACTTCTTTTCTTTTCTCATATCTTGATCATGCTAGCTCCTCAATAAAATATGTAACCCTCCTTTTACCATCCGGGAATTAGGATAGGTGATTGAAAAAGGCATGTTTGATGTGGGAGGGCCAAGAAAAATGTATTGAAAAAGTGCAAAAATTTCATAAGTTTGGGGACGTTGAACATGAGGATGAGTAACTCGGCACCATTCACATAGCCGGGTGTTTGTGTCTTGCCAAAGTCCGATTGAACGACAAGTCCTAACGGGATATGGTATGTGCATCAAGGGTTTGAGGCATCTCGAAATTGAGAAACGCCGATCTCCTAGGCTTCGGTTTTTGTGCACCGCTATCCATACTCTCAAAGTAAAGTGTAATGAAAGCAAAGCTTTCTACATGCGAAGCATGTGCGGTGAAGAAAATTCTTGAAGGTGTTATGTGTTCCTCTTTCCCGGATTAGCACCACAATAGCCAAAAAGAACTCCTTCCCTTAATACGTTTCTTGAACCTTTCCTTTGATTTGAAGACCTTGAGACTTTTATGCATGTGTTTAAGACTTAATGGCTTAGATTTATTTGAATTTGATTGCCTCTACACCTTTATCATGTTCTTTATTTATGCTTTCAAGAAAGAAAAGGGAGTTTGTTCATCTTATAGTCATCATTGATACATGCTTTGCCCCTTTTATGCCTTGAAATATCACTTTGAGAGCGATCCAATGAAAAGGAACACTTCCAAAAGAAAAGTTTTTGAGTTTCATACATGCATAATCCATGACATCTTATATTCTGAATTTGAGTCTTGCTTAGGGACAAGCAAGAGGCAAGTATGGGGTATTTTGATGACATGAATTATGTATCATCATATTCATGCATATTGCAGCAGATTATCTCTATTTACCTTGCATTTAGAGGGATTTTGCATACCTTTTATGTTCTATTCAATAAATTGTCGGAAATAGAGGTCTACACGAGATTTTGATGAATTGCAGGCAAATAGAGTTGAATTAGAAGAAAAAATGGAGCAAGAAGCATCTAAGGATGTTAAGGAAGCTAAAGGAGTCTTAGAAGGATCACTAAGGGCTAAGGAATTTCGAAGGAGAAGCATAGAAGACGAACCAAAGGAAGAGCACTTTCTGTTGAAGAAAATCGTGCCAATATATATATAAATCGGACGATTTTCATACCTTGAAATCGAACGGTTTTTCACCAAAATCGACTGGGTCGATTTTCTTCACGATTCGGCCAAATGAAAAGACGACATAAAGCCCAATTAATTTGGGCTAGATGAGAGTTTTGCCAAACGGCCCATCTGCAAGAAACTATAGAAGAGAACCCTACGAACGAAGACAGGGGGTCGCGCCAGATAATCTTTACACGTTTCGAAGAAATCAACGATTCTTGGAGAGAGATTGAAGAGCTTTTGCCGGAAAGTCATTCTTGATCTTTGATTGTGAGATTTCCTTATTCCATTGACTTGTTTGTGGTTTGTGAACATGAAATTGAGTTGTTGAGAGATACATTGAATAGATTTGACGATTGTTTTACAGATTTGAAAGTTATAGAATTTTTCATTCAAGATTTGGTTTCTTTGCGATATCTTCTTCAATAATTAATTTGATTCGATTTTGAAAATGGTTGGCTAAAAACCTTGTGATTCTGGGGAGAATAGTTGATGATTAAGGCTTAGGTGATGATAGACTGAACTCATTCAAACATTAGGACCCTGAGAATTTAGATTTTAGTTTTGCGACAAACAGGAAAATCGGGCTGTTCTTGAGGAAAATCGGCCGATTTTTCTTATGAACAGGGCGATTTATCTTTCTGACGAACTTTATATGAATCAATCTTTAACCAAAACTAATCCTTGTCTAAATCCCAATCTTGGTTAACCTTCCTACTCTCTAATTGAATGTATGAATGCACTTCAAACCTGTTTCTACATTTAATAGATTAAGATTGCAAGATTTGGGTAATAAAGAGACTCAACATCCTTTATTAAGATTCTAAGTGTGCTTTCTATTCTTACTTTGGAGAGTCATATCCTGGAGTTTTAGATAGTTAGTTTGAACATAATTCTTGTCTTTAGATCTTTCTATATTGCAGCCTCAACAACCCTTATAGAGAGAACCTTTAGATTAGTCATATAGGGTTCGGAACTTCACCGTACGAATCCTACCTTTGAACATTTAATCTTGGCAATATAAATTCTGTCCTATATCTATAGAAGTGTCTTGAATCGAAAGCCGAAATCGGATACTTGAATCCTTGGAATCATTTCACTCTTATTTGATCACAAAAGCTTTTCGCACTTTTTGCTAGATAATTGAAATCAGAATTATTCTCACCAAATCCCTGAGTTCGACTCTGGAATTCTTACCTTTCTACAGCTGATCCGTACACTGCGGGTTCGCTTTACTTTTGAGTTCTAGATATAAATTTAAGACTTTGACGCACACCCTTTTGAGCGAACAGAGTGTTTTTGTGAAGAACGTGGTTTATATAGTGACAGGCAAAATTTTGAAAATCACGGTTTGTCTGGGGGTTCCACGGCCGTGGAAATGTACGGAACCGTGATTTTGGTGATTTTTCAAAGGCTTTTGGAAATTACGGTCACTGTAGCTATCACGACCGAGGTTTAGGCCGTGGAACTCTCTGTAATGCTCCAAAGTCCAAGTTTTGTCACTTTTCTTAAAAATAACTCTTCCTCTTTCCTTTTCCACCGTTCCTACATCCAAAAACACGAACATACCGGAAGGAATCGAAGGCAAAACAAAGCAAAAACGTCTAAACTAAGCTGAACTATGAATCGAAAACAAAAACAAAAAATGCAGTACCTTGGGTTGCCTCCCAAGAAGCGCTTTGTTTAAGGTCCGTAGCTAGACCAATCTCGCACTTATTCGAGTGCGGTAGGCGCGAACTCTTCAGCTTGGAGTTCCGGCGTATACTTCTTGAGTTGTTGATCGTTCACCTTAAAGCTTCCGCCCGCTTCACCCCATACTTCAACTGCACCATTGGGGAAAATACGCTTAATTAGAAAAGGTCCGATCGAACGAGATTTAAGCTTACCTGGAAAGAGACGAAGCCTTGAATTGAAGAGGAGAACTTAATCTCCTTCTTTGAAGTCCTTTGGAATGATATGCTTATCATGCCAATGCTTTGCTCTCTCCTTATAGATCTTGGCGTTTTCATAGTCGTTCAAGCGGAGTTCTTCCAGCTCATTAAGGTCTAGGAGACGCTTCTCTCCCGCTTCCTTCATGCTGAAATTTAACCATTTGATACCCAAAACGCCTTATGCTCCAACTCTACCGGTAAGTGGCAAGACTTCCCATACACAAGGTTGTATGGTGTGGTTCCTATGGGAGTCTTGTACGCTTCTCTCCCGCTTCCTTCACGACCTCTTTCATTGCCGGATTTAACCGTCTTTGAGGTTGGCGTGAAGGTTTGTAATCCTCTTCCATTAGAATTTTGTGCATACATAGGGAAGGCTTTATTCCTACTAGATCATCAATAGTATAGCCTAATGCTCTTCTATGTGCTTCAAAACATGCATAAGTTTCTCTAATTCAGCATCATTCAAATTTGCATTGACTATGACGGGATATGTGGAATTAGTGCCAAGGAATGCGTACCTTAAATGCGTGGGGAGTTGCTTCAATTCTAATGATGGAGGTACCTTGATTGATGATGGATCGTGGTCTTCGGATGTTGTGGGAGAGGCCTCTAGAGGTGGAGGTACTGCATCATTAGATTCGAGAATAGCTACGGTGAAGATTGGTGAATCCACAAAATTTCCCACTGGATCGACCTCCCCTGAAGTAAATCGGTCGATTTGAGGCACGATTTTTCTTTCTGTTGACAAAAATCGGGTTGCCTCTTCACAAATCGGACGATTTAGTTTAGTCAGGTCGATTTTTCTTTCTGTTGACAAAAATCGGGTTGCCTCCTCACAAATCGGACGATTTGGTTTATGCAGGTCGATTTTCTTCACAGTTTCCGGAGTTAATTCTAGTTCTTCAATTCTTGTTCCTAGTTCTTCCTCCACATCATTTAATGCTTTCACATCCTCATTGCAATCATGTTTCACTCCTTCCTCCATGATGCTCATACTAATAACCTTTTGAAGAGGGTCTTTCATCAAGATTGACCTTACCACCTCTCTAGACTCTTCTTCATCAAAAATTTCAAAAACATCGTCTCTCAAAGCTAGCTCCTTGATTAAGGAAGAGAGTATGAATTCTATCTTTTCTTTACCTATATGGAAGGACAGCTGGCCATTCTTGCAATCGACCATGCATCCGGATGTTGCAAGGAATGGTCTCCCAAGAATGATGGGAACCGGATAATCTGCAGGGATGTCAAGAACGACAAAATCTATAGGGATGTAAAACTTACCGAGCTTTACCGGAATGTCTTCTAATATCCCCACCGGCTTAGTGGTATCAGCCATGTAGAGTGTGATCTTCACCGGTCTAGGCTCTCCTAGACCAACTGCTTTGCATAGAGCAAGGGGTATGATACTCACACTCGCTCCAAGGTCACAAAGTGCATCATAGGTAGCTTCTCCCAAAGTGATGGGTATGCAAAAGGATCCTGGATCATGGAGCTTAGGTGACATATTCTCCGTCATAGTCTTGATGAGTTCGGAAGACTCCATACTCATCTTGACTTCTCCTATGTCTTCCAATTTCCTCTTGTTAGAGAGGATCTCCTTGAGGAATTTCCCATAAGCTGGCATACCTAAAATTGCATCCATAAAAGGTATATTAATATGCAGCTTATTCATAAGTTCAACAAACTTACCAAAGTGTTTATCTAGGCGTGCACGCGCTCTAGATTGAGGGAAAGGTAGAGGTGGTTTGTAAGCGGGAGGAGGAACATAAACTTCTTCCTTCTCTTTTGCCTCTCCTTCTTTAGTGGTGGTCTCGACTACTTTAGGTTGAGGGTCGGTAGTTGTCTTGCCACTCCTAGTAGTTATTGCCATAACCCTTCCCTTTGGGTTATCTTCCGTCTTCCCGGGAAGTTTCCCTTGGTCTCTTGGAACTTCTCCGGCCTTGTTAAATACTTGGTTTTCTAAAGCTTTGTAAGCTTTGTCAACCGAAGTTATATAACTCTCCAACCCTTGTAGCTTGCCTAGGATCGTCTCTAGCATGGGATCGGGTTTGCTTGATCCGCTTGATTGTCCCTGGCTTGTTAAAGGAGTAGAAGAAGATGGAAGTGTTAGAGCCTTTTCAGCATGAAAGTAAGGATTACCTGGATTCTGCTGATTTGACCTCCAATTATTGTTATTTGAATTCCTATTGTTGTTGTTCCAATTGGAGTTCCGGTTGTTATTGTTGTTGTTGTTCCAATTGGAGTTCCGGTTATCATTCCTTTGGTTGTTGTCCCTCCCCATGTAGTTGGCTTCTTGCTCCTTAGTCTTTTGAAGACTCGTTTTGAGCACTTCCTTCAACTCTTTGATCTCATTGTTGAGGGAGAATATTTGTGTTTGAGCAGCTTGGTTCAACTTGGCTCCCGGATCGCTTTGATTCCGGCTATTTGAGTCCACCTTCTGGTGGGAATACTTCTCAATCACTTGGGCTTGCTTCTCAATGAAGTCCCAAGCATCATCCTCTCTCATGTCCATAAATGTGCCACAAGAGAGAGATTGGAGGTTGAATTGTGTTTCCACATCCAATCCTTTGTAGTAGATCTCCAATAATTCCAGCTTGGAAATGCCATGGTGTGGGCAATCCAACAAGAGATCTTGAAACCTTTTCCAAGATTGAAACAAGCTTTCATTAGGTTTCATAGAAAAAGCATTTATTTTACCTCTCAATTCCGCCGTTTTGGATGGCGGAAAGAATTTGGTGAGAAATTCCAAAGACAATTCCTCCCATGTAACCAGCTTTGCAGCTGGAAGTGTTTGGTACCAAGCTAGAGCCTCGTCCTTCAAAGAAAAGAAGAACGGTTTGATCTTGTAATTGCTTGTAGTAGCCTTCTTCGGCTTCATAGTCTCCATGAGAATCTCAAAATTCTGCAAGTGTTGGTGTGGAGATTCAGTACTTGCTCCGCCATATTGACTTTGGTGAACCATGGTGATGACTTGTGGTGAGAAGCTAAACTCTTGGATGTCTTCAGCTCCGAAATCCACACCTAGACGGCGTGGTTGCTGAATTGGGTCCATCCGTTGCCCTAAAGTTCGGGGTCTATCACCGTCATTAGCAACTCTCACGTCTCTAGTTGGGAGGCGAGGAACAACCCGTGGTTTTGGGGTGTTTCGAATAGGACAAAGTAACGGATCGATCTCCTCAAGTTCCGGCATGTCCGGATCTATCTCTTCATCATCGGATGAGTCATTTCGAATGGATTTAGTTGGCGTCTTGACTTTCTTCTTCTTCCTAGATTCGTTCAATTCCAACTTCATGTCCAACATCATAACTCTTAGTTCATCAATCTGAAATTGATGACTCGTTTCAGCATCTTTTCGTGCTTTCTCACTCAACTGAAGTTGGCGTTGGGCTTCATTCAGTTCAGCCTGGTAGTTTCTCTCGTCGTTCTCAGCCATTTTCTTTTCCTTCAACTTTCTCCTCAAAGTTCTCTCCAATTCGGGATCGAAAGGAACTAGATCTTTAGTGGATCTAGTCTTTCACATATACCTAAAGAACCTGCAAAGATCACTCAAGTAGACAAATCAAATCACAAGAGCAAGAGCTCTTAAGCTAGACAACCGAAAACCGAATTTGGTCTAGACCAAATCCCCGGCAACGGCGCCAAAAACTTGTTCGCTCAAAAAGTGTGTGCGTCAAAGTCTTAAATTTATATGTAGAACTCAAAGCAAAGCGAACCCGCAGTGTACGGATCAGTTGTAGTGAGGTTAGAATTCCAGAGTCAAACTCAGGGATTTGGTGAGAGTAAATTCAATTTCAATTATCTAGCGAAAATGCAAAAGCTTTTGTGATCAAATAAGGGTAAAATGATTCCAAGGATTCAAGTATCTGATTTCGGATTTAGATTCAAGACACTTCTATAGATATAAGAAAGAGTTTATATTGCCAAGATTAAATGTTCAAAGGTAGATATCGTACGGTGAAGTTCCGAAACCTATATAACTAATCTAAAGGTTCTCTCTATAAGGGTTGTTGAGGCTGCAATATAGAAAGATCTAAAGACAAGAATTATGTTCAAACTAACTATCTAAAACTCCAGGATATGACTCTCCAAAGTAAGAATAGAAAGCACACTTAGAATCTTGATAAAGGATGTTGAGTCTCTTTATTACCCAAATCTTATAACCTTAATCTATTAAATGTAGAATCAAGTTTGAAGTCTCTTCATACACTCAATTAGAGGTTAGAAAGGTTAATCAATATTGGGATTTAGGCAAGGATTAGATTTGGTTAAAGGTTGATTCAATTAAAGTTCGTCAGAAGAATAAATCGGGCTGTTCATTAGAAAATCGGCCGATTTACTCCAAGAACACACCGATTTTCCTGTTGTCGCAAAACTAAAATCTAAACTCTCAGGGTCCTAATGTTTGAAAGAGTTCAGTCTATCATCATCTAAGCCTTAATCATCAACTATTCTCCCCAGAATCACAAAGGTTTTAGCCAACCATTTTCAAAATCGAATCAAATTAAAGATTGAGTGAAATATCGCAAAGAAACCGAATCTTGAATAAAAATTCAATAACCTTCAAATCTGTAAACAATCGTCAAAACTGATCAATGTATCTCTTTAATAACTCAATTACGTGTTCAAAAAGCACAATTGCTTCAATGGATAAAGAAATCTCACAAACAAGAATCAAGATTTGCTTCCCGGCAAAGGTCCTTCAATCCTTCTCCAAGAATCTCCAATCTCTCTCAAACGTGTAAAGATTTCCCGCTGCGGCCTCCTTGTTTTCGCTCCTAGGGTTCTCACCTATAGTTTCTTGCAAATGGGCCGTTTGGCAAAACTCCCCTGTAGCCCGAAAGAGTTGGGCTTTGTGTCGTCTTTTCATTTGGCCGAAAAACAAAGGAAATCGACCCAGTCGATTTATACACAAAACCGTTCGATTTCTAGGGAAGAAAATCGTCCGATTTATATGCACATTGGCACGATTTTCTTCAACAGAAAGTGCTCTTCTTTTGGCTTGTCTTCTATGCTTCTCCTTTGCAATTCCTTAGCTCTTTGTGATCCCTCTAAGACTCCTTTATCTTCCTTAACATCCTTAGATGCTCCTTGCTCCGCTTTTGCTTTCAATTCCACTCCATTTACCTATAATTCATCAAAAACTCGTGTAGACCTTTATTTCCGACAAATGATTGAATAGAACATAAAAGGCACACAAAATCTCTCTAAATGCAAGGTAAACTGAGACAATCTTCTACAATATGCATGAATATGATGGTACATAATTCATGTCATCACTTACCTCGTGACATTTAGTTATATACCCTTAGGTGAGTGATGTTGGTTTGAGTTCTTTTACCTTTCATTAGTTCATTGAGACTTACCCGATGATAGGAGCTTTGGTTTGGGAAAATGGGTACTGAGACTTACCCCATGATCTATCCCATAGTAGCAACACCTTCCCTCAGCAAACCTCAGCTTTGTTTGTAACACCCCGAATCCACGGGACTCGGGATGTCACATTAGGCTAGGATCTCACAGTGGATCTTGACCCTAGCATGACAATAAGTTTACTGGACCTTACAACATGGCACTGACAGATATAAAAAAATACATAAAACTGTATATCAAAAGGTATAAAAGATCATACCCGAGTTTAAAACATTATCTTGACACAGGAGGTATACAAAACATCATCCTCGCGCATTGGGGATATTTCATATTCCCAAACCATAACTATCTAATGTACGAGAGTCCTCGGTCTGTCACCCTGCCAGATCACTCTGCAGCTCTCCTATCCTACAAGGCATCTACAACACGGTATGAAACCATTAGCTATCCATACATATATAAGGTAATGCATAAGCACAAACACAGGTCATGAAAGATATACACATAATCATGATGTCACACATTTACCCATTTTATTATTATTATTATATAATAGTCATTCACTCAAAACGTATATATATAGGTATATGAAACTATGTGACATGAGGACCGTATCATCCTCACCTCTGGGCCTGCTATCTATCTGGAAGTAGTGTCGGTCACATAACCCATGTACCCTGTGAGAGTGGATTGCGCCCTTCCTGTATACCAGGTGGCTTGACATTAGAGAACCTCCCAACCCCTTACAGGATGGACGGAAGGGTTTCCACTGCCACACAATGGGGCTATCAATAAAACATATGTCGGTAATAATCGACATTGCATGCTATCATATCAAGCATATAAATCACACACAAATCATGCAAACACTCAATATAAGAATGGTATCTAACTAAGTCCTACGGACTTACCTCAAAACCTCGCACAACCTCAACCACGATCAACCTCCAATCTTGAGACGGACACTGCCTAATAACAAGGCATAGAGATATATCAATCTCCTATCAATCAAAGGGGTCACACCTAGACCCAAGGGATCCATAAGGATCATAATCAGCCTATAAGCCTCGAATAAGATGCTAAACCTTAAAACCACATCAGCGCATGTATCCAACTCATGATATCATCATCAAACTGAAAGCCCATAATTACCAAAATAATGTAACGAGCATAATGGAAATACCAATTATCCATTTTAACCAACTTAAGGTCAATTTATACTAACCCGCAATACGGAAAACAAATAAATTCATAACTTATTCGTTACTAACCCGATTGACGATTTAAAAGAAGATTCGGAATCACAACAACACAGGCTATGCATGGACAACATCAAATTCACCGGAATCTGAGCGACGGAACTTACTGGTGGCATATATGCTCGACCATATCTATATATACTCGGAAATGCAAAAACTCGGTACCGATATGAAGAAAATGAAGAGAGGAATCCAGAAACTCAAACGGAATTGAAATCGGATTAGAAACGGAGAGTAGATCTGAGTTTGAAGGTTGAGAGAAATCAGAGCTTTTACGAGGAAACATGAAAGGAAATGAATTAATAAAGGATTTTCCACTATATATAGTGAAGACGATAATTATCCTTTAGCGAAGTCGATAATTATCCTTTAACCGATCCAAAGGCGGGTTGAACCCCCTTCTCCAAAATTCTTGAAATTAGAATAATAATAGGGATAATATTCCACTACTGCCTCAAAAAACGTGTATTTTTAAGCCGTCTTTCTTAGCCGTTAAGAAACGAAATAGCGACTCTTTTAACCGTTTTGCCTCTCCATGTTATTTCATATCTAGGACATATTCGATATCCTAATCATTTCTCTAAACTGCATTTTTTTTAATTGGAGCTCTCAAATGCTCCAAATAACACCGGAGGGTAAAAATAATTACCCAGGGGAAAAAGTGAAAATTTCCTCATACGTCCAAAATTACGCCAGGAACATAACGGTGGGACTCATACTCATCACTTGTGCAATCTTCGCGAGTTATATGTCAATTACTATCAATGATTTAGTTAATCAACATTAATTAGAATTCGGAAATCCTAGCTATTACATTGTTCACGTTACCTTTAGAAATCTTGAGTCAAAAGGACAACTGGATACTATGATCTTTATAATCTGCATTTCCCCATCTTAATATACATCTTATTTTTTCTTTTGATCAATATTATTGCATGCTTCTGATGTTAGATTGCTCTACTGCGATTGTTCTCACCGATTCCATGAGATCGACTCCGGAATATAAGCCCTTACTACGATTGATCTGTACACTGCGGGTTCGTTTATCATTAAGTTTATTATTCGGATTATAAATTTAAAGGTTTGTCTACACACACACCCTTTGGAGCGAACACATATCTTGAATTGAAATCCCTTAGCCGAATCCTCCTTTGTAGTACATTTGAAGGTCTGCGTTCTTCCTTTGAAATGCTTTTCAAGGACTACACACATTTGAACAAACAGAAACCAAAACATGCAATCTAGAAATACAATAGATATTTGTTAGTTTATAAAACTGCATATAAATGTTAAGTCTTCCATCATTCACATAAACAATTTATAATCAAGGTTGAGTTATCAACCTTATTATTAGTACAATCCTTTTAATAATGACCTCTACCTTGACATTTAAAACACACAATATCCCTAGAATGTAAAGTAGAGGTAGAAGTTCTCCCTTTAGGATCCTTTGAAGGCTCATTTAAAGGGAGAGAATGTGACGGTTGGGGAGAGGTTTTCAAAGCTCCTTGGTTGTCGCTCCTGCTTCGAGGCTCGTCTTTGTAGGATCAGAATCTCGGGCGAGATTCTCTCGATTTGGCCGAGATTTATGTTGGTTCCAAGAGTTCGTCTCTTGGGCTCGTCCTTTGATTTTTCTTTTCCACCTTAATATCCATATGCAGTAAGTTAGTCATATTATCTTAAGGATATAAATCAATTTCATTGGCTAAGGATGGATGAAAAATTCTTAAAAACCGAGCCATAGTATACTCCTCATTCTCTTGAATATTGGCCTTAACCATCGCCATTTGCATGGTGGTGTAGACCTCTTCCACGCTCTGGGTTCCTTGCTTAAAGTTCTCCAATCATTGCCTTGCTAGAGTATGGGGGTATGAACCTTGCTCTTATCTACGCTTTCATTTTCTCCCAAGCGTTGATGTCCGGATCTAGCGTTTGTCTTCTTTCTTTGATGAGATGATCCCACCAAATTAGGGCATATCCTTGGAATTCCAACACAGCAAGTTGGACCTTCCTTTGCTCACTAAAGTTATGGCAAGACGAAATTTGTTCAATTTTAGTCTCCCATTCCATGTAAATGTATGGATTGCATTTGCCTCCACAACTTGAAATTTTGACCTTCACTTTGCCAATTCCATCATTCTCTTGGTGGGGCCTATAGGGTTCCAAGTCTCGACCTCTCCTAGGACGATGATTACGTCTAGAATAGTCTCTCCACATGCCTTCATCATTATCTTCCTCCATTTCCTGAATTTCATCAACAAAATTTTAATATTAGATGTATGGAAATGAGGATTCGGATATCTCATACTTGACCCTTGAGGGGTTCTTGGAAGCGGATTAGGGTTGGTGGTATAGGTGGGTTATGTGAACTTTCATCCATGTTAGCAGCAAATCTTGGGTGAAATACCGGTGGAGGAGCAAGATTTTGGGGCGAGATTTGGTCTCTGGGGCGAGTTTCTAGCCTTGCCATTTGTTCAGTCAACGTTGAGACTGTGGTCATGAGTTACTTCAATACGTAATTACCTTGGATGGATTAATACTTCTTGACATAAAGTAACAACAAACTCGTGAAGTGAGTGAAAACGAAGGTTCCTTACTTGTTTTCTCTCACACTAACACTCTGTTGTGAATCTTAAGCTAACTTGATGTAATTGCTTTGGAAGGATTAATACTTCGTTACAAATCGATGAACTAGCTTCAACTAGAACTCTTTGGATGCCTCAAGTAGTCAGCTTGGTTCGGAAGAAAGTTCTTGTGTTGCAAGATATTTTAAGAAACTCCTGTTGTAGGTCTCTTCACACAACTGACACAAAGTAGAAAGAATATTGCAAGTAGACACACTAATATGATAGAAAGTATGGATACTAACTAACACACCAAAAGAAATGGACTCAATGTGTTTAGAGTAGAAAAGAGGGGGAAAATAGACTCACAAGAGAGAGAGATAACCGGTTAGGGTTGAGTCTCGACTATAGCAAAATCTCGGGTAAAGGATATGAATCTCGGGTGAGATTTTGGGTCCAGAAACCGAGACTTGTCAAAGCCAAGGTTATTGTGATGAAAAACTGATTGGGCTTGTGGTAAGCTTCTTCCTTATTACCTACTTTATATATATATACACTCTTGGATCGCAGTAACTCTCGTACGAATTGCTTCACCAAAACTTTGGGTTATAATAAATTATATAAATATAGGTGAATTTAAGAGAAAATATTTGATATGATATGAACGTGTATCCATGGATGGTGATGGATATAAGGGTGTTGGATAATATATATGGTCGAATATTGAGGAGATATACGGTTTAGGATTTCAAGATATGATACTATCTTACCTACTATATAAGACCTTAACAATAAGATACTTTGTATATCACTTTCCTTCTTTTTTGAAGCTTGATAAGATATCTCTCTAAAGATATAAACTTTGGGTTTGTTTAGATTTGGAGAGAAAGTCTCGTTCTTTCCGTTATAACAAATCTCGCGCAATCTTCACTAGATGTCGGGCGAGATTTCTTTAATAGGGCCGAGATTTGTCTTCGATAGTGGAATCTCGAATTGAGGTTTCACTGTTTAGGTTATAGTTGGCTTTTATTTGGCTATCGATGTTCTCTCTTTTCCAATAGTCACAAGACAACACACTTTAAGCTCAAACAATTTCAAAAAAATGGTAAACACAAAAGATTCGATTTTTATGTGACTCAAAGAAGACTCAAATAAAAGTGCTTGAACCTTTGGTGTATGGATGAGTTGGACTTCAATCAGTAGCTCTAATACCACTTTGATGTAGGGTTGATGCCGCATTTCTCGATCCAGATTGAAAGTCCACGAACAATCTCAAAGAACGAATCTCGGTCTACAATCTTGGGTGAGATTCTGGTTGCAGGGCTGAGATTTGTGAAATATCGAGCAAAAGAACGTGAGTTTATAGAACGATAATGGATAGATAAAAAGATCATAATATGGACTGAAACTGATGGAAAATATAGGAAGATAGGACTAGATGTTAGACCTACAAAGAACCTTGGTCTAAATTGGATCAAAACCCTTAACAAAGAATTACCTTAACCCTTCCTTCTTCAACCTTACACAAGTCTTCTATCTAATACAAGAACAAGGAGGGACTAGTTTGACTAGCAGCACCAATCTTCAATAAGATTAACACACACAAGAACAACCTAGCAAGGACTCACAACGATTCAGCCAAAGGATCTCATTTTAATTGAATTGAAATAATAAAATACAAACCCCGGAGCGAAGTCACAAGTAATTCAATAATGTGGAAATTAATAATCAAAACTACGCTACCTATGAATATCATCCTCTAAGGCTATTTATAGGAGAGAATCCTCTAAAATATAAATTTTAAAAATGATCCTATAAGATAGGATCAAAACCAAAAGATACCTTCAGTAAGTTTGATAGCTTCAAAGGTATTAAAAATAATTAAAAAAGAACTCTATCTAATAAGATCTTCGACGGATTTTATTGATCTCGACAA
The DNA here is from genome assembly GCA_033239125.1 of Fagopyrum homotropicum. Lineage (NCBI taxonomy): Eukaryota > Viridiplantae > Streptophyta > Magnoliopsida > Caryophyllales > Polygonaceae > Fagopyrum > Fagopyrum homotropicum. Next base: position 62,738,641 of record BSWB01000003.1, on the reverse strand, counting down.
ACACAAAATCTTGGTCTAAATCTCGGGCGAGATTTCTGTCTCAAGGCCGAGATTTTTTCAGTGCTTCATATTCCTTGGTTCCATAGTCATCTTTAATATCTACTCCTCTCGAATTCTTCTTGCCCTTGATCTAGTGCTTGTTCCTTGTATTCTTGGTGTCGGGGTTGGTCCCTCATCGAATATATTTAGTCCTCTCTTGATGAACCTGATTGTTGGCCAACACATATAGAACTCAAACTACCTCGGATAAAGATTGATCTATAATACAATAGCGTGATCGTATTATATACCTAGATCACTAATCAATCCCATCAATTGAATTCCTTCTTTAGCTACTTTTGTCAATGCCATGAACTCTGCCTCTGTGATATACAAAAGAACCGTTGGTTGTAACGTTGCATTCCAACTCACAACAGAACCACCAAAAGTGAAAACATAATTGGTCAAAATATATTCTATTATCAATATCTTCACATAATCAAAATAAGAGTACCTTATGACCATGCACTTTGTATTATTCCCAAAAACGAACCCAATTTCAGATGTAGCTCTATGATACCAAGATTATACTCTTCATAGCTTGCCAATGTTATTTTCCTAGTTGCCCAATGAACCTGCTCACGATACTTACAGCTTGTGCTAGATCTTATCTTGTGCAAACCATAACATACATCAAACTCCTTACTACACTAGTATAAGGGACTCGACACATATACCCCTTCTTCTCATTCGACTGTGGTAAAAACAGAGTGGTAAGAAGGATGTTAGTAGCACTAGATGTATCATTAAGTTGGTCGATGGCATTCTAAATCTTCACAACACCTTTTCAATTTAGCATTTTTATGATAAGAAAATATTATTATGGCCCCTATCTCTAAGAATCTCCATTCCTAGAATTTTCCGAGCTATTCCTAGATTCTTCATCTCAAACTGAGCACTTAAGAGACCCTTCAGTTGTTGAATGTCATACTTGTTATTTGCAATTATTATCATGCCATCTACATACAAGACCAGATAGATGAAGGAATCATCCTTCAACTTATTGTAGTACACACAAAAATCATTAGCACTCCTATTATAATCAATTTCTATCATATAGTTGTCAAATCTCTTGTGCCACTGCCTCGGAAACTACTTAAGTCAATACAAAGACTTCTTCAACTTACAGACATAAATTTCTTTCCTAGGAAATTGGAAACCATCCGGCTAAGTCATGTATATTTCTTCTGCAAACTCTCCATCTAAGAAATTTGTCTTTACATCAAGTTGTTCGAGCTCTAGATCTTGATGTGTCACTATTGCTTATAACACTTTGATGGAGGTATCTTTGACTACCGGCAAGAAAATCTCATTGTAATTCACCCCCTCTCTCTGATTAAAACCTCTTACAACAACTCGATCCTTATACTTGACCCCTTCAATAGGCGACACCCCTTCCTTCTTCTTGAAAACCATTTGCATGTAATAGCATTCTCAATAGGCGACACTCATTTTTACATATTTTTTTTCTTCTTAGTTTTGCATGGAGTAAACATCTACATCTTAGCTCATACCTTAAATGGAAATGAATGTCTACTCCCATTCTGTTTGATGTCTATAGGTGATATAGATCTCAAGGGGCATAAATGAGCATCCCAAGAAATTCCAAGGAACACTCATCAAGTCATCATCGTCATCTATGGAGGAAAGGAAACAAGCATCACCCTTTACAAGAAGTCAAAGGAGCAAGAAAACACCAAGGAAGGAGCCTCGAGTGAAGCTTCACTCGAGGCAAGAAGAAGTGCAAACCCGTAGTAGGAGGAATTTTGAGTGCAAATGCCAACTAAGGTCGAGTGAAACTACAAAAATCGGATTAAGAAGAAAGATCACTCGACATAAAAAGAGATGTCACTCGACCTAAGAAGAAAATCTGGCAACGTAGATGGAGTGAGCATCGAGCTCGACCTTAGTGTATTCAATCCACTTGGAGTAAGAAGCATTTCTGCACAAGAATTCAACATACTTCGAGTGGAATGCCATTACTCGAGGTCAGGAGACACATGAACCCAAACTAAAAAGAAACTCCACTTCAGCTACTTGTACTTGAGTAAGTCAGTAGAAGCACTTGAACCTGAAAGATTACCCACTCGACCCAAGGAAAACAAATCACTCGAGGTTTCCGGCCAGTGTGAACCACTTCCCTAAAAATTCCATGTAACTTGATTAAAGATTCCTTTTGAAGGGGGGTCACGATTTTAAACTTATACATGGATCTTGGTTGATTGTTAATGGGAACCAAGCCACCAAATAATTCTCAAACAAGTCTCTTAGATTAGTAGTAGAAACTCTCTCTTTTTTAAGGAGCTTTGGCCGATTGGATTGAAGAAATTGAAGAAGTTCTTGGTGTTCTTCAAATTTTCTCATCCTAGATCTTATTTCCATCTTGTTTTGGCTATAACTTTGGATTGGTAAGTCTGATTTACTTCATTCTTTTTCTTACATTCCTTAATTGAAGTCTAGTTTGCAGCCATGCTTCTCATTCATATTGTTACTATGCCTAAACATTCCATGATGTGTGAGTAGTCCTCTTGCTAGGATTTAGGGTAAAAACCTCAAATCATGCTAGGCTAGTGTGTTCTATGTTTTGTTTATAATTTGTTGGATAATCAAATGAATGTTTAGTAGCATACTGGAGGACTCAAATTCATCTATGATTCATTCATGTTTTGATTTATTTTGAATGTCGGATGCTAAACTAGAGATAGTTTAGATTGTTCTCATAGCACATTGTATATTTCCAACCATGAAGGAGTGATATATGAATCAATCATCTAAGTTGAGACCAATAAGTAATACAAGGATGATTGTTCAATGTTGTGATGCTTATATTGCTTGAGTATTATTGGCTAGGGCCGAAAGGATGACCAACATACTTGTGCTGTGAATGTCCAAACTAAGATTATGTTAGATGGTGAAAAAAAATAGCAAACACCATGTGATGCTTACATTGTGCAATGTAATCATAAGTTGTCATTAAGCTTGATCAATTAATGTGTAAATAAGAAACACCATGTGATACTCACTAGTTGACACAAGTCAAATACCTTGAAAAAAACACCTTATACTATGCTACATTAGTATTTGTAACTTAATACTCTCCTCAATAATTGAATACAATATGATTGAGCATGATTCTAGCTATGGTTTGGTGGAATATCCCCAAAACTATTATTTTCCTCACATTGATTCTTGATCTTATTACCCTAAAACCCAAGCATTCGATCATTCTATCAGCCCTTTTTGTTTCTTTTTACACATTGAAGCATTTCTAGTGAACTTGAGACAATAGTCGAGATATACATAGTCCTTTAGGATTTGACCTTGATGCTATAATCATATATTCATATTGACACGGCCGTGCACTTGCGGTAATATGTGGGTTGGAGGTAGTGCCCCTACCCCACATCAAATTTTTGTCGCCATTTTCGGGGACTATTGATGCTTGACTTTGTTTAAGAAGAGTTCTCTAGTAGTTTGAGTGTTTTATTATTTTTGATGCACTTGTGTTTGTGTTTTTTACTTGTACGTGTGCATTTGTTTGTCAAGAAGTGAAAACAAGGAACTAATACCATTAGGTCCTGAGCTTGAAATAACTTTGAGAAAGCTTAGAAAGCAAAGAAAAGAAAGAGTTACTATGAATCAAGAAGTTGAAGTTGAAAGGAATATGGCTCAAGCTTGAGAGATAAGAGCTTCAAAGACAAATAATCATTGATCTTGAGGCTAGGTTGTTAGCTCTAGAACATCTTGCTAGAGATGTTATGCATCAAGAGCATATGTATATAGAGATTCCTAGGAGAGACAATGCTAGAGTTTATGCTCTTGAACTATTGGAGAAAGAATGGATCCGGCTAAGCACATGCCACCACCGGGAATTGTCGTTGGCAACAATGTACCTTAAAATTTTGAATTGAAGAGTGCTTTAATACAAATGGTAATGCAAAATCTGTTTAGAAGAGGGCCATCCGAGAATCCACACCTTCACCTTGAAACTTACAATGAGCTCCTAGAAACGGTAAAGATGAGAGAAGTAGAATCATCGGAATTAAAACTAAGAGCATTTTCGTTTTCTTTGAGAGGCAAGGAAAAACAATAGTATCAAAGCATTCCCTCCGAAAGTGTCACTTCGTGAGATGAGTTGTCTCAGAAATTTCTCAACAAGTTCTTTCTATCAAATAGGACGGTGGAATGAGAAGAAAGACATCATCCTTCAAGATGGAATTTGGTGATAACTTGTATCAAATTTGGAAAAAGTTCAAGGAATTGATATTAGATTAACCTTACCATGGAGAACCAAATCTATAACTACTTGAGATCTTCTACAAAGACTTGGATGATACAAACCGAGATAAGATTGATTCATTATCCGGAGGCACATTTGCAGAGATGGACGTTGATGAAGCATGGTCATTCATAGAGAAGCAAGCCAATAAATGTGAAAGGTACTCCTCTCAAGGAAAAATGTTCAAAGTTAGTGAAGGAGTAGCAAGGGATGCTAAGGTGGATGCATTGACTACTCATGTCAATGAATTGAAGAAATTGCTTTAACAAAAGAACAAGAAATAAGTGGCTAGTGTTAAAGCCCCCATGGTAATTTTGTTCTAGTGTGGATCACACCATTTCAACTTGTGAAGGATTCAATATGAGCATTTAAGAGGTTAGTCTAAGGGAGGAGCAAGCATGCTATGTTGATATAGCTTATGACAATTAAAGAGACCAAAGGAGGTTACCTCAACAACAACAAAGACAACTTTACCAAAGGGAGCAAACATCTGTTCCATCTCAAAGGCAAAAAAACAATTAAAAGCTAAGTTTTGAGGTGAAAATCAAGAAAATGTTAGAGAATCTATTTGTTAAGAAGAAAGCTCTTGACAAAGGCCAAAAGACGTTGGAAAGAAAATTGGCTTTCCAAGCCTCCTCAAGTAGAGCCCAAGGAACATTGCCCAAAGATACCGAAATTAATCTAAGGGAAACTTGCAACATGGTATAATGCCCTAACCGTAAGGAGTGGTAAGAAGGTGAAAGGCCCTCTAAGCATTCAGAAGGAAGAATCTACATCAAAGGAGCCCAATCCTACTCAGCAAGACAACGGAAAGGGAAAAATCATTGAGGTGGAAGAAGAGGGTAGAGAAGATGAATCTATCAAGGAAAAAGTCCAACTAAAGGTACTAGCTATAACTCTTGATAAGCCTCCACTTCCATTTCTTCAAAAGATAGCTAGAGATTTGCTAGACAAGCAATTCGGAAGGTTCATGGAAAGGATTAGCAAACTCTACCTCAACATTCCTTTTGGAAAGCTATCAAAGGTATGTCTTCTTATGGCAAGTTTCTTGAACATATTTTTTCTAAAAAGAGGAGTTTAGATGATCTTGAAGAGGTAAATATGACAAGAGAGCCAACTAATCACATCAAACACCAAAAGATGGCAGACAAAAAGGAGGAAGATCCCGAAAATTTTAGTGTGTCTCTTAATCTTGGAGAAGACACATTTGAAGTATTGTGTGACCTTGGAGCAAGTGTGGTGTAATACCTCTTTATCTTTGTGAGAGAATGAACCTAGGGACACCTAAACTGGTCAAGATGATACTCTACATAGTGGATAAATCATATACGATATGTTCGCTCCAAACGGTGTGTGCAAGCTGTAAAACTTATAACCCAAGAAGTATGCTTGAACAAATATGCGAACCCGCAGTGTACGGGTCAATTATAACAAAAGGAAGAATTCCAGGGGTCGATCACTAGGACTTAGGTGAAACAAAGCACATAATCAGGTTGTCAAATATTGCAATTAACTAAAAGCAATTAAAGCAATCAAAGATGATGTATAAGTCAAGTAAGGGGAAATGCGGATTCTAGGGATTAAAGCATATAGTTGCGGTTCCGACTCAAGATCTCAAAGGATAACACGGACAAAGCTGAGGTTTGCAAAGGGAAGGTGTTTCTAAGGTAGGAATAGATCAGTGGGTAAGTCTCACTACTCACTATCCCAAACCAAAGCTCCTATTACCCGGTAAATCTCAAGGTACTAAGGAAAGGAACTATAATCTCAAACCAACACACCACCCAAGGAAATAGAATCAACCTTTACTGGGTAAGTCTCAAGCTAACTCACAAAGATGGAATGAAGGCACACTCAAACCCCAATAAAGGATAAACCTTTATTACCTACACTCATGATCTTGGGTAAACAAACAAAGGAATCACCGGGTAAGTCTCATCCTAGGCTTGCATTGAACCAGGAAAGGTATAATAAGAATAGGATTTGGCAAACTTAAAGTCTTAACTCAGAATATATTTAGGAAAGGTCACCTCGTTCAATCAGATTCCACCCCGGCCGAGATGCTCAACAACTGAGTGAGGTGTTCTAGGGTTAAGGTTTAAGACTCGAGCTTTCAGGGTCCTGCTGGGATTAAGATCATTCTATCATCGTCTTTCCCACTACTTTCAACCAATCACCCTAGAATCGCATAAGAAACTTAGCCAACAATCATCATGATAACAATAATCAAATTTATGGAAAAGGAATCAATATTCCAACAAGAAAACCTTAAGAAAAAGGTCTCAATAACTGAATCAAATAACAAACAAACTGCATTCCTCAATCACAAATCAGCAAAGACAATCAACCAAAAAGACAATCTAAGAAAGTCTTACAAACTCCTTCAAAAAGCAACTCCAACTATGATTCCTTTCTTCATTTAACTTCAATCTTCAATACTTCCTTCAACTCTTCCTTCAAACCCTCCAGAAAATCCCTTAATTGTTGGATGCTCCAAGCATGGTTGAATTGTCGAAAATCCAACCCTTTATATAGGAGAATTATCTTCCAAAGATAAAATATCTTAAAAAGATAATTTCCTATAAAATATATCTCTCTCTCAAAATAAATCATCGAGAAATAAAATCTTCCTTCCAGAAATCCAGCCAAAAATATAATATATCTTCTTTCCAAAAATAAAAGATCTCAGCCAAAAATATAGATCTCGCCGGCAACAGGGTGTTCGCCTCGGTCTGGACGCTCCTCAAGATCACCTCGGTCGAGGTGATAATGTAGCCGACCGAGGTGAATTTCAACTGAATGTGAAATCTCTCAAATCTGGTCCAAAGTCAATCTTCTTTATCATTTCCATGCTTCCTGAGGTCTTCCTTAAGCTCCACAATGTAGCTTCAATGACTCCTTAGCTTCCTTAGCTCCATTTTAGTCCAAAACGTGTCATTTTACCTATGATTACAACGAAACTAGGTGTAGACCTCGATTCCCGCAAGATAGATAAAACAACAATATAATCAAAGAATATACATCCATACATGCAGATTATCGAAGATAAAACGTCTAAACTAGCCCCAAAATATAGACTATAATACATGCTATCAAAATACCCCATACTTGTCCCTTGCTTGTCCCCAAGCAAGTTCCAAATCTTAGATACAAGATAGAATGGATTATAGGTCAGAAAAAACAATGAAAAGTATTTTAAAACATTTTGGTGGTGTGCTCCACTCATAGATCACTCTAAGAGAATGCTTCATGGAAAATAAATCAAAACATGATCAAAACATTTTATAAATATAAGAAAGTTGTTCATCTTTGCATAAAATCATAGAATGCATAATAAATCATATTTATCGAAATTAATCATGCATAATCCAGTTTAGACCACCAAGTCAATCAATAAGCTCGAGGTCTCAAGGGCTTTCTAAAAGAGGTCAAGAAACGTGTGAGGGTGGGATGTATATCGGGTATGTGGTGCTAGAATCCGGGAAAAGGATCTTACTTCATTTTCTTTGAAACTCAACATCATCCACCAATAAGCTTTGCTTATTTTTACTTTACTTTTTGGGATGCATGGACAAAGGTGCACAATAAACGAAGCCTAGGAGATCAACAATCATCAATTTCTCGAGATGCCTCAAACCCTTGATGCACATACCATGACCCGTTAGGAATATTGCTCAATCCGACTTTGACAAGACACAAACACCCGGCTATGTGAATGGTGCAGAAGTTACTCATCATCATGATTGACTTCCCCTAACCTAATTGTTTCTTTCTAACACTTTCAACCAACATCTCAACATCACTTTCACTTGCTTTTCTTTGCTTGCTTCCAAATTCCCGGATAGGTAAAGGGAGGCAAATATATATATGAGGGGCTAAAGCATGATCAAGAGGAAGAAGAGAAGAGAATGAATTGCCTTAATCATCCGAGGAAGAATGTGATAGAACTCATCATGTGGTGTCAACCTTCAAATTCAACATAATTTTGATAAAAACAAAGTATTAAACATGCTAAAAGTTCAAACAAAGCATTTTGCAACAAAAACATATCATAAAACCTTTCGAGCATATAAAGATTTCAAAACCAATCTGCAAACAGAATCATCACTGAGGTCATATCCAAAGAAGAAGCACAAAATTGTTTCGAAAAACACTCAGTTAAGAACCTACCTCGGTCGAGGTGTTCTGACGTCATCTCAGGTGTCTACCTTGTCCAGTCAAGTACATCCCGGTCGAGGTCATAAATTTTTTTTTTCAAACAAGTTTTCGACGTTTTTCTCAAACAAAAACCTGTATGTATGCATGTAATGGCAGATAAACACATAAAGCCAAGTAAAGCAGAATAAGATCATAAATATCCGAGAGTCATACAAACATACACACATAGTCAAATAATACATCCAAATACCCCATACTTGGGACACATTATCCCAATGGGTCAAAATAGAAGTCAAAGGAAATAAAGTACTCACCGGACCTAGCTGAACTGCATAATAATAAATAAAGAAAAGAAAATTCATACAGCTCTAATCCTCGTCAACTGGTGGCGGTGGTGGTGGATGTGGAATGTAAGGGTATTGGGATGGATCAAAGGGGTAGCCCATCATCTACTAGTGCTGGATCTCCATCATACGTCTAGTATAGTGCTGGCTCTACAGCATTTGATGTGTCCAACTCTCTATATCCCGGCGCTGGTCCTCCAAACGCTCATGCATGTCAACAGTTAGGACTGCGTAAGCATCGACCATCTGGTCAGTGAGGTCATCAATCCTCTGGTGGGCCTCAAGATCTTTGAACCTGTGACGTGACTTGCGCTGAGGTGGTGGTGGTGGTGCTGCCTCCTCCTTTGTCGCCTCGTCATCAATGTCGAAAACTGGAACACTCCGACCGCCGGCATCAGTACCGGTCTCCATGGCAGCTCCTCCCTCATCATACTCCTCCTCATCATCAACAGCAACATCTCTAGCATGATGCATGTAAGGAAACCAAGCAGAAGACCATTACTGACGGTCGAAGACTGAGAACTGGGACGACCATAGAGTTCCCTATGGAGCAGTCGTCTCCCACGGCATAGCGACGTATGGTGTGCTAAGACCACGAGGGACGAGAATACGCCTCGTGATCATCTCCTGAAGTCCAATCGGCTTCGCGGCCGCAACCACTATACATGTAGACAGATCTAAACCCATGGCAGTAGCAATATGGGTCACCAAGCCTCCGTAGCGGATATCTCCCTTGGACTTGCTCTTTATCATATGCAAGTCCTCAGCCAGCATACCTCCAAAGTCAGGAACTCCACCTGTCACCATACAAAACATACTCAACAGCTCCCCCTGTCTGATCTTCTGGGGTGTCTCAATACGCGCCAGAAGTGTCTCACTATATCCTATGAGCAAGGCGGAAAGCTAAGTGGAAGATGATGCGCTCTCTGGAGTCTCCAGGTCTCCATCTGTCACTGTGCTCCACTACATGGGCTATCTCGCCCCAGAAGTCTCGAGCTATGGCTCGGGAAGGAAAATCAATCACTGTGGGGGTAGGGAAGCCAAAGATCTCCCTAAACTGGGCCATCGGTACTATGTAGTTCCGGTTCAGCAACCGGTACTTGATACTGTTGCGCTCAGGCACGTGAGTGACAAAACTCACAAACTCCATGGTCGGCTCTAAGTAGGCCGGCGCTCGGATCTCCATGAACTCCTCCAGTCCCACCATGGAGATCATCTTTCTCAAGTCCTCCGCCACGTGGAGGCACTCAAAGGCAGCAACATCAAAAAATCTTTGGGCAACAATGGGACGCCCGCAAATGCGATCAAAGTCAACCTGGTGACGCTCAAGGATCATCGGTGTAGTAGGATGAGATGCAAAAGAAGGACAGGAACTACTGGGTCTATCTCTCAAAACAAGCTGGCGATCAGATATGCTACTCATGACATCCAACAGATGAACACCTCGGTTGCTTTGATAATCACCTTGGCCGAGACACAGCCGACCGGACTGAGGTGAAGTGTTGTTCGATCGAACTCTCAGATTTTCCAGTTATTATCCCTCAAATCACTACCAAATGATTCCTATGGGGTACTTATATCCTTTTCAGCAAAAATGAGTGGCAACCAGAGCCAAATCTGTCCTAAATTAGTGAAAGAAAGAAGAGTTAGGGTTTTCGAACGAAATACCCAGATTTTATAGATTCGGAGCGTTTTTCTCGCTGTTTGATGCTGAAAAAGCGATCCTCTTGCCTCCTCCGGTGTAATCGAACCAAAAATCGTGGAAAATGAGCAAGAAACGAGGAAACGAGGCTAGGGCACCGCCGCGGTCGAGGCTCGATGTAGGAGGGAAAAAGTGATGAGACAGAAAAACCGTCTTGCCTTGTATACCCCTCGTTGAATTTGATTTCATCTCGGTCGAGGTGGTCCCGACCAGACCGAGGTGTCTTACTGGATGTCAGACCTAGTCGCCTCGGTTGTCCCAAGAACATCTCGGTCGAGGTGTTGTGACAGCAACCGAGATGTGTCTCAGTCAAACTCCATCTTCTCAATTTCTCGAACTTATGTACTTCCAGTGTAGCTCTTGAGATGTAATCCTTCATTAGAGAGTACCTGGTTTATGTCTAGAGGATGCCAAAAGCAAAGCAAAGCAAACTATCTAAAACTAAGCTAGAAAAAGGGAAAAGAAAACAATAACTTGGGTTGCCTCCCAAGAAGCGCTTGATTTAAGGTCGCTAGCTGGACAGTACATCATCCCTAAACAAGGTATAGCAGTGCAATCTCCTCAACGTGGACTTCCGGTTGGTACTTCTTCAGCCTATGACCGTTGACCTTAAAGCTTCCGCTTGTTTCTCCCCAAATCTCAACTTCACCATAGGAAAAAAAAAACATTTTTCACTACGTAAGGTCCTGTCCATCTAGATTTTAACTTACCTGGGAAGAGGCGGAGGCTGGAATTGAAGAGTAGAACTAGATATCCTTCTTTGAATTCCTTGGGAATAATATGCTTGTCATGCCATCTCTTCGTTCTTTCCTTGTAGATTTTGGCATTCTCATAAGCGTTTAAGCGCAACTCTTCCAACTCATTGATGTCCAATAGTCTCTTCTCTCCGGCTTCCTTGATATCGAAATTCAACCACTTGATTGCCCAATATGCCTTGTGCTCTAGCTCAACGGGTAGATGACAAGACTTCCCCGACAACAGCGCCAAAAACTTGTTAAGGCGCTGCCGAGGGACAAAACTAAGTCTATTTTGAACACTTCAATCCCCGGCAACGGCGCCAAAAACTTGTTACGCTAGAAATGTATAGCACAAAAGTCTTACAATTTATAACTCGATATAATTTCCTAACTCCTAGCGAACCCACAGTGTATGGGTCGTATTGTAGCAAGGATAGTATTCCAAGGTCGAACACGAAGACTAAGGTGAAATCAAATCAAACAAGTGATCATGGATAGTGCAAATCTAGTCTAAGAAAAGAGAAATAAATAAAGAAATGAAAATCATGATATTTTTGGGTTGGGTTTTTTTGGTGATCAAGCAAAGATCACAATCATGCAATATTATAAATCAAACTAGCAACACAAACAAACAACACAAGAACAAGATATGTGATCAAGAGAGAAAAGCGGATTCTAGGGATTGGAACTTCCGGTTATGGCATTGGACTCAAGCTTCTAATCAACCTTGGACAAGCTGCGGTATTGTTGGGAAAGGGTGTTTCTCCAATGGGATCAATCACCGGGTAGGTCTCATGGTCCACTAATCCCTCACCTAAGGTCCTATTACCGGGTAAGTCTCTAGGAGCCTAAAGTTGGGAATTCTACTCAAACCGGATTGCTATCTAGGGGTCAAACCTCTCCTTACCGGGTAAGTCTCGGGAAGGCAAGTCCTAAGCATCAATCCTAGCACACTCAGTCCAATAGCGGCTTGTGAGGCTCACTACTACCTAGAGTTCATCATCTTTCGTATCTAAGATCGAGAATTACCGGGTAAGTCTCTTCCCTTACTTAGTTTTCTAGCATTAGGTCACCCTAGGCTAGATTATGCTTAACAAACACTAAGATTTCAACAATCTAACATCCTGACATTAAGATTCATCAATACAAGCACAACAGAGAAAACCACGGGCTGATCATACAGAACCACGGTCGAGATTTTACAAGAACAGGTCGTGGTTTCCAACAGGGGTTAGCTTTCGAGCAAGCAAATCATCCAAAGGTACATTCAAGTCTATTCTATCACAGTCCAAACAATAACCATCATTCCATCACCCTAGAATCAAAACTAGTTAGCCAACAACATGCATTTTAAGATCCAAACTCAACATGTAAGCATTCATGGCTTCCATAGCAAGAAAAATGAAATAAGAGTGAAAAGAAACAAGTAATCTTAGCTAAATATGAGATTAAACAAGACTTACAACCCTTCAAACACAGGTCCAAAACGTTCCTTACAATGCTTTCAAAAGTTCTTCAACAAAAATCCTAAAAACTCACTCAAAGATTCACTCTAAATCTAAGTTTTGATGTTGTTGTTCTTCTTCCCCCAAATGAGAGTGTTTTCTTCTTTTCTAAGTCTATCCACCATGGAATGAGAGAGAATGTGTGTGTAAATGTGTGAGAGTGTCCACTAGCAGCCTACAGGACCACCTCTTTTCTCCACCAATGAGTAAGGGTCGGACAAAGAGATCATGGGACAAGTGTCACAGCTGTAAAGAAGAAACCACGGCCAAAATCACGGTCTAGATTTTCCTCTGGGCTGTGGTTCTCACCAGAAACTCTCCTTGGATCACCAAGTCATGAGTTGGTGCAAGGTATGCACCAAAAAGGTCCTATGTGTTCTCCTTTGCTCGTAGCTTGCTCCTTAATGAGTCCGGAAGTGTGCCATCACGAGGAATGATCCTCGAATGTGTCGATTAAGTCCAAGAGCTCCCAAAAATACCTACAAAAACCGACAAGAGCTAGTGTAGATGTCTATTTCGACAATGTGGATGAATTAAGCGTAAACACCACAAACTAATGCCAAACCATGCATGAATAACGGGAAAAACCATCTAATAGAATGTCTAAACTAACGTCATAAATCATGTCATCCGTACCAATGGGAGTCTTGAATGCGGTCCTATAAGCCCAAAGAGCATCGTCCAACTTCATGGACCAATCCTTCCTCGTCCTGGAGACGGTCTTATCCAGAATTGCTTGGATTTCTCTATTCGAAATCTCCACCTGCCAACTAGTTTGAGGGTGATAAGGGGTTGCTACCTTGTGAGTTACCCCATAATTCAATAGAAGTGCCTTAAACTTCCGGTTGATGAAATGTGTCCCTCCATCACTGATGATGATGTGTGGTGTCCCAAAACGTGGGAAGATAGTCTGATTGAAGAACTTTACAACCACCATGGCGTCATTAGTGGGGGAGGTGATAGCTTCCACCCATCTAGAGACGTAATCAATAGCTAGGAGAATGTAGATTTTCCCTGCGGATGATGAGAAATGTCCCATGAAATCAACTCCCCATACATAAAAAATCTCAACCTCTTGAATATTATTGAGTGGCATCTCGTTCCTTCTAGATAAATTCCCTGTTCTTTGGCATGCATCACAACAAACAACAAACGTTTGCACATCCTTAAATAATGTAGGCCAAAAGAAACCAGAACGAAATACCTTAGCGCATGTTTTGTGAGCACTAGCATGTCCTCCACAAGGAAGCGAGTGGCAATGCCGTATAATACTAGCAACTTCATCCTTTGGAATGCATCGTCGAAGCATCCCATCCGGACCTCTCTTGAACAGTAGAGGTTCATTCCAGTAATAGTGACGTACATCCTTGAAGAATTTCTTCCTTTGAGCGTACGTAAATCCAGGCGGTATTTCTTGGCAAATAAGGTAATTAACAATATCAGCATACCAAGGCTCTTTACTATTAGAAGCTTGGTGGAGCCAGTGCTCCACCAACTATAAATGATTCTTAGAAAAAGGATTTGGAAGTTTGTTGTCCTCAGTTTACAATATCTCGTTTGGTGTCTCGGGCTGTGTCTGAGGTGGGTAACCGAGATGTTCTTCAGATAAGAACAGCTCGGTTGGTCCAGAAAGTGCCTCGGTCGAGGTACTGGAACTGGGACCGAAACCTAAATTGCTCTTCTTTCCCTGAATTAGTCTCTCAATCTTAGCTCTTGGATCTGCTTCCAATGCTTTTAAGCTCCGTATATCTGCATCACAAGAAACATCTATACCTTCCTCCATTAAACTAAAAATAAGAACTCTTTCAAGAGGGTCATTAATAAGGATAGAGCTCACCAATTCTCTTGATTCTTCTTCATCATAGATGTTGAAGATGTCATCCTCCAGCGGCTCTCCCTTCATTGTAGCAAGCAATGCAAACTCCACTTGATCTCCACCAATGTTGAATTTCAACTTAGCATTCTTACAATCCACGTTGCAACCCGAAGTTGCTAGAAATGTTCTCCCGAGAATGATAGGAACGGGATAATCTGCGGGTATGCCAAGTACAACAAAATCTATAGGTTAATAGAAATTACCTAACTTGACGGGAACGTCTTCCAAGATGCCCACGGGATGGGTAATGGAGCGATCCGCCATGTATAGCCTTATCTTCACCGGCTAGGGCTCTCCAAGTCCGATTTTCTCACATAGCTCCAGCGGGATGATGCTCATGCTGGCTCCTAGATCACACAACGCCTCATAAGTTACATCCCCAACTTGAATGGGAATGCAAAATAAACCGGGATCTCTCAATTTGGGTGGAATCTTCTCCTTCATTATTTGAATGAGCTCCGAGGACTTAGATGTCATCCTTACTTCTCCAAAATCTTCCAACTTCCTCTTCCTTGATAGAATCTCTTTAAGAAACTTCCCATATGTAATAGCCGGAATTTTTATTCAGTTTAATTCCGAAGCAAATCGGACTTCGAGTCGTTGACGGTTTTCCATTCTATCTAGTATTTCTTTCTTCACGAATTTTATCATTTTATGTAGAATTTAATTCACATCAAATGATAAAATTATATCAAGCTCTAATTCTTATAATTATTTATCATTTTATGTAGAATTTAATTCACATAAATGATAGATTTATATCAAACCCTAGTTATTATAATTCATTCTTATCGATGACTTTAGATGAGATCGTGACAAGCTGTGACGAGATCATGACTAAGCTGAGACGAGGCCATGACAAAGCCCGACAAACCTGTGACAAACTCATTCATGACCTGACAAGGCCATGACGAGTTTTGACAGGTTTTTGACAAACTATTCAGGCCATCTTTCATACCTTAACTCAGCCCGCTCTTTCTACATAGTTTTAGCCCAACTTTGCCATTGATCCAGCCACATGTGTTCTCGTTTGTGTGCTGGCCCAGCGGCACATCCAGCCCAGCCTTGTCGTTGCGGTTGTACTGGCCCAACGGCACTTCTAGCCCAGCAAGAACAGAAGAGTAGCCGACCTTCACGCTTCCTCTTGACTCCAACGTAACGGCTACTGAGTAAGTCAAAATCTCCCCCTTAAATGCCGGAAATCACGCTGCCCATATCGCTCCTTTCCTTCCGCCTGGCCACAACTTGCAATCTTCCCCTATGCGTCGCCTTCTGCATCTCACCCAACAGGCCCTCTTTTGGTCACTCACAACAGACGAAGGACGCACCAGAGAGCAGCATGATGGCCAAACTTCTGCACCAACGCCGTCTGAGCAGGTGAACCTTGGCTTGCTCCCTTCTTCACGTCCCAGCCAGTGCATACTAGGTGCCAGCACACGCCCAACCTTCTGCACACGCTCAGTTGCCTCTAGGAATCTCTTCTGCACAGGCTATTTGTCTCTAGGACTTGGTTTTGCATACAATCAACCCTAGAATCGAGTAAGACCATACCTTTTTTGGTTACCTTTCCCTCCATACATATGAGCTATTAGATGTTACAAAATCTGTCCTAAACTCACTCAGGTTGAGCAGGGAGAAGCACTGTAAAAGGATTTACTGTTCTGAATTTTCAAAACAGTGTCCAGTACCCAAATTCAGAATCAGATTTAGGTATGAAATACTCCTCCTTTTTTACTGAAATTTTAATATGATATAGTTGGCATATTGTTGTAGAACATATTAAAATTTGAGAGGAATCCAGCGAGTGGTTTGGGATTTATGATTTTTCAAAGATTGAGTCGTAAGCAGTTTTTCTGTTGTGCTGAAATTCGGTTTTGTGAGATAGTTTTAAATAGGATTTTGATCACCTTTGCGGCTGAATTTCTGATATATTACAGATAACATTTTATAGTAGAACATATCAAAATTTGGGGTAAATCCAGCGAGCAGTTTAGGAGTTATGATTTTGATCACCTTTGCGGCTGAATTTCTGATATATTACAGATAACGGGTCGTGATATCATCTGCCTAGCTCTTGCGAGAGTCTAGGAGGTTCCCTGCGACCAGCCCAGTCAGGTAGACATTCAGACGCATTAGTACCATTCCGTGTTGGTAAACGGGGACAAGGGCGAGGTTCGGGAATCCCTCGTGTCACAAAATAAGTATCATTAGTAATGACATATCCCCTAATTAAAAGATAATAAAAAGGATTGAGTGTTGCATGTTCATTGTGTATGTTATGTGTTTGTGCTTTTACCTTTATACTTATACATAGAATGTTAGCTAACGGTTTTATCCGTGTTGTAGATTTGTAGAGATAGACAGTTGTAGAGAGATCCGGAACGGATGGTCAACGGGGTCCACGTATTCATTAGATGGGGACAGGGGGTCTCTCATACGACATGCATGTTATGTATCTATATATATGTTTTGTAAGGCTGTCACATGTGTACATTCATACATTAAAAATAATATGTTTTGAAATTGTTTTAAATACATTTGTGCCTTGTTGTAAGATCCAAGTAAAATTGTTGTCAAACTAAGGTCGGGACCCATTGTGAGGTCCTAACCAGTAGCTCCCCGAGTTCTCAGAATTTGGGGTGTTACAATATGGTATCAGAGCTCTGGATTGGCAACAATGGCACTTGAAATCTTCTGAAAGACCAAATGTATAAAATAACTAGAACCCGAAAGGGGTCTAAAGTTTTAAAACGGATTTATGTATTTAAACGCACTTATAGTCGGGTTGTTGGGTTAGTAGTACGTCGGACCACCATCGCTCTTTGTGGATCTCTGCAACTTGGATCGATAGGAGTGAGTATATAGACTTTTTATGAGGTTTACTATTATATGTTATATACATGTGTATGCTTATCTTGTTAGTATCCTAAAGGATATTTTATATCCTTTAGTCATGATATCATGAAGCGATTATCGCCTCCTGATAAATCACTAGCGGACTTGAAGAGTCTTCAAAACGAGGCAATGGAATCAGACCTTGAATTGAGTATTATACTCGGGTGGGCCGGTTGGTGATCCTTACAAATCATCCAGAGAACAAGTGAGAAAGGAAGTAAAGCTGTGAAGATAATTTTACCACAAGCACAATCAGAGGAGGAAGAAATTCGTGAGTCAGTTCAGTTAGAAGGAATTGAAGGTCGTACAAGGAACTCGGACATACGAGGCCGTGAGACGGAATTAGAAGAACCATGCAAGAGACTACAAGAGTGCGGAGTAGAGATAACAATATTGGAACGAGACAAGTAGAATTGAGTACAACCAAGATTGCGGAATCAAGGACATTATAATCGAGGCGGATGCCCCATAGACCATTAGGGGCATGAGAAACCAGAAGAGACAAAGTGTCAATCCGGGTGTGAGAATCTAAGGTGCACGGAATGAAGACCTACAAATGAAAATAAAAGCGAAAAGGCAGACCCCACAAGCGTGGGGAGGTTTTGACCTCCTCAAAGATATAAGAAGTTTGAAAGAAACCACGACACCAATATCCAAAGAATGGAAGCCTGTAGCAGGGTCAACGGAGTTTCAGAAAGGCGATATTACCACCAACACCAATTAAGAAATTTGTATGGGAGAACGGCCTTGCTAGATTCGAGAGTCCAGGGTAACCCGAATCATCATTGGACCTAAGCCATCAACACAGATGGTCCATGCAAAAGGAACTGCAAGAGGATGATCATTACGGCCATAAGAATTTCAAAGACGCTTGCAAGCTATCGTGAAAACTTGAAACGAGTATTTATGCCAGATGAATGACACAATCGGACTAGAGAAATGGAGTTAGCCTATAAGAAGCGGAACGGTGGAAGGTAAAACGAACTAAAGAAGTATAAAAGGATTGTTGTGAGCAACTGTTTACCTACTAGCTAAGGAAATTTTGACAGATCACAATTTACACGGAATGGAGAGATACAACTTAATGTAAGAGCGAAGGGTAGACTTCACAAGCCTGGAGACATTTTGTCTTCTTTAAAGATAAGAATTCTAAGAGGAATCACAACGCTAGTGTCGAAAGGATTGAAGCCCTGTAACATAGTCAACAGAGATTTGGAAGGAAATATTACAAACAACGCCGATTAAGGAACCTGTGCTTGAGAGAATCGTGTGGTGGACTCAAGAGCCAGAGTAACCCCCATTTATAACAGAACATAGGTCATCAACACTGACGGTCCCTATAAAGGCACTACAATTGGGATGTAATTAAAAGTCATCGGAACTACAAGACGCTTACCATCTATCGTGGAGTGTTAGGAACAACTTTTGACATCAAGTGAATGGCACAGTGAGACTTGAGAAAGAGAGTTGTCCCAAAGGAAGTAGAAGAGTGAAAGATAAGACGAACTAAAGAAAGATCAAAGGATAAACCTAGTAGGTGATGTGCACCAAAAGTTTAATACCAGTATAGGTATGAAATTGAGATAAGTCAATTATAGACTGACCTATGTCAACCAAGAACGTGCAAGTATTGTTTGGTATTGACGAGTTATGCGCCGTTACAAATAGATATTTGTGATTGTTGATCTAAGGAGTAGCTTTACCGGCGCCTTAGAGGATTTCCTCAAGTAGGCAACGACAGCCTTCTTGGATGAATTAAAGGAATAAAAAAAGAAACGTTTTAAGGGTTACTTCTTGGCTAGTTAAGATTAAACTCCGGTCAAGTCAGGAAGTTTGGATCCGTGGTAGAAGAATTAAGAAAGTAAGCGGAAGGAGTTGTTTTACAATCGTTGTTTTATTTTCTTAAGGCAAGTAAAGAAGGTACTTGGTACTTCATCCATATAAGACTCATGGTGTGATTGTAAGAAAGAGTTTTGGGGTCAATCATTTTGTACTTACAGAAAAGGTCCTTAGGATTAATGAGTGACAACGGGATAAGCAGAGTAGCACAGCGGAAGCGTTGTGGGTCCTAACCCACAAAGCAAGAAGCTCAAGGGTACTATAGGATGTCGTGTCGATTTTAAGATGGTGATAGTTGGTGAAATACATTCTAGTTGGAAGAAACGTGAGTTAGGCTATGTGAGTGACTGGATATGTTGTACGGGAACTTATGTGCATGTAGAGATAATAGAAGGAGACTGGTACCCTCTAATGGATCCGAGTGAAGAGTGATGGCTTTGTTACATGTTGTCAGACAAGTAGTGTGGAATTCTATACTAATAGAATACTCTAGAGTGAGTTTTCAAGATGGATTAGGAAAGAATTAATGATGTAATAAAAAAAATATATATTGTGCATGGCCTGCACTAGAAAGCTCAAAGTGAGTAACTACCATTCTGATTCGAAGATACATAAGAAAGAGAAGCGACAAGAGCATACTTGCAACCTAGTAACTGTGCTTAAAGAAAGCATAATCTCGGAGTAGATTTTATGTGTAACATTATGTCGGAACAGAGCCTAGTTGCGTTTTGAGTTAGAGGGATATTACTAGTCTGATAAAAGTGGAGGGTATAAGAGTTCAATGTTGATGGTGTGTTAGCATGTATCGAGTATTTATGATCAAATAACTGGATATCAGATCACTTTGTGTCTAATACCGTCATTACGGACATATTCTATGTCACTTAAGATCTTGGGTAATGCATGGGAAGCCTGGGTTAGAGTTAACGATAAATTAGAGATCTATAAATAATATAACAATGCCAAGAGGAAAAAAAAAAAAAAAAAGAGATGACCACTAGATTTGATTTTAGTTGTCTCGAGTGTTAGACCGGAAAAGGGTAAAGGTGACGATTCCTTATATGAGGAATAAGATGATTGAGTAATATTAAAAGACAAGACCAAGGGGGTCGTGATACGAAGAGCGTTGAGCACTTGGTAAGTGTTGGTGGACGTCCAAGACCTTGGACCTGATTGTGTAGTCAGAACCTTTTCAGAAGGCCGGAAGCAAGTGGTCATGACGGAGGGAAAAAAAAGTTGAATAGATCATTTTCCGTAGGGTCCTTAAATTGATCTAGAAGTGAGTTGTGTAAGGCAACCATTAGAAGTTTTAAAGCGGTTTAAAAGTGACTGATGGACTAGTACTCCTCACCCTACTGGAGAGTGCAACTTCAGTTTTCCACAGAGACTAAGTTTGGGAACTAAGTTTGAGATTTTCAGTTGGAGAAATACCTACCAGACATGAGTTAGGTGATCAGATTAGAGGAGCAGACAGTTGAGCCGGATGATACCGGTGAGATATCCGGTAACCACTCTAGAACGTGGTGGCAGACGCTTGTGATGTAAGTACCTGAAAAGATTTAAGATTCAGTGGTTTTAGGAAAAGGTGATAAGGCTACCTAAGATATCGGGATAGTAAATGACGTAACCTTTCGAAGACCTATGTAGCGATAGTTATAACCTCGGGAGGTACGAGTTAGGGCTTGACCTTGTATGTGTGATATTGTTTGACTACTTGTTCATTTCATGATTGAGTGCTTAGTCAGTGATGTGTGCTTTTGGTAACCTTGATGTGCGGGATACTTAGATATGGAAACGATGAGACTTTTGAGTAGTGATCAGATATACCCGTTTAGTGCCTTAAAGGCCGATCAGGATTGTCTTACCCTAAGTTTCGGGACAAAACTTATTGTTAAGTGGTAATTGATGTAATACCCGGAAATTTTCTTCCGACTAGTCCCGAAACAATAAGAACTTGACCAATTATGACGTTTTCGGCGCTTTAGCTCTTTAGTATGGATTCCGACATTATGTTGTCTTCTTTTAAGTTTCGGGACGAAACTTATTTTAAGGGGGTACTGATGTAATAGCCGGAATTTTTATTCAGTTTAATTCCGAAGCAAATCGGACTTCAAGCCGTTGACGGTTTTCCATTCTATCTAGTATTTCTTTCTTCACGAATTTTATCATTTTATGTAGAATTTAATTCACATCAAATGATAAAATTATATCAAGATCGAATTCTTATAATTATTTATCATTTTATGTAGAATTTAATTCACATAAAATGATAGATTTATATCAAACCCTAGTTATTATAATTCATTCTTATCGATGACTTTAGATGAGATCATGACAAGCTGTGACGAGATCATGACTAAGTTGAGAAGGGCCATGACAAAGCCCGACAAACCTGTGACAAACTCATTCATGGACCTGACAAGGCCATGACGAGTTTTTATAGGTTTTTGACAAACTATTCAGCCCATCTTTCTTACCTTAACTCAGCCTACTCTTTCTACATAGTTTCAACCCAACTTTGCCATTGATCCAGCCAGATGTGTTCTCGTTTGTGTGTTGGCCCAGCGGCACATCCAGCCCAGCCTTCTCCTTGCGGTTGTACTGGCCCAACGACACTTCTAGCCCAGCAAGAACAGAAGAGCAGCCGACCTTCACGCTTCCTCTTGACTCCAACGTAACGGCTGTTGAGTAAGTGAAGATCTCCCGCTTAACTGCCGGAAATCACGCTGCCCATATCGCTCCTTTCTTTCCGCTTGACCACAGCTTGCAATCTTCCCCTCTGCGTCGCCTTCTGCATCTCACCCAGCAGGCCCTCCTTTGGTCACTCGCAGTAGACGAAGGACGCACCAGAGAGCAGCAGGACTGCCAAACTTCTGCACCAACACCGTCTGAGCAGGTGAACCCTGTCTTGCACCCTTCTTCACGTCCCAGCCAGTGCAGAGTAGGTGCCAGGAAACGCCCGACCTTCTGCACACGCTCAGCTGCATCCAGGAATCTCTTCTGCACAGTCTATTCGTCTCCAGGACTTGGTTTTGCATACAATCAACCCTAGAATCGAGTAAGACCATACCTCTTTTGGTTACCTTTCCCTCTATACATATGAGCTATTAGATGTTACAAAATCTCTCCTAAACTCACTCAGGTTGAGCAGGGAGAAGCATTGTAAAAGGATTTATTGTTCTGAATTTTCAAAACTGTGTCCAGTACCCAACTTCAGAATCAGATTTAGGTATGAAATACTCCTCCTTTTTGACTGAAATTTTAATATGATATAGTTGGAATATTGTTGTAGAACATATTAAAGTTTGAGAGGAATTCAGCGAGTGGTTTGGGATTTATGATTTTTCAAAGATTGAGTCGTAAGAGGTTTTTCTGTTGTGCTGAAATTCAGTTTTGTGAGATAGTTTTAAATAGGATTTTGATCTCCTTTGCGGCTTAATTTTGGATATATTACAGATACAATTTTATAGTAGAACATATCAAAATTTGGGGTAAATCCAGCGAATAGTTTAGAAGTTATGATTTTTCAAAGTTAAGACAATATGTTGTTTGTTAAGTGTTGTAACCAACTTTGGAAATTTTTGTAGAAGTGATGGTTGAACAGTTTTAAGAAATTATTGCTCCTAGGAGTAGATGAGATATCATATATGATCTAGGGAATTATTTCGGAATTTTTCTAAGATTATTCGAATTTTATATTTGAAGCCGAAGTTGGACCTTAACGATCTTTCCGAAAATAGGGAAATGGGTAAATTACTAGTTTGTAACCAAACTCATCTTTAGGAGTTAGAATATGACTCTTTAGTCTCAAATAAGAGTTTAGGCATGAATTAGGAAATTTTTGGAAGTTTCGAGACCAAGGGTAAAATAGTCATTTAACCATAAATTAATATTGTAATCAATTCCGTTCTATTAAGACCTACTATCTTAGAAGTCTTAGACTTCTAATCACCTAGACAGTGTGCTGACACACTTGCCTCCTTTGACAGGCCACTGAATTCCTACTGTACAAATCGATTTGCGAATTAGAAAGTCGGGATCTGATTAAGGTAAGTCCACGGACTTACTTAGCTGGCTTCTTGTATGAGTGTAATGATAACGGGTCGTGAAATCATCTGCCTAGCTCTTGCGAGAGTCTAGGAGGTTCCCTGCGACCAGCCCAGTCAAGTAGACGGTCAGATGCATTAGTACCATTCCGCGTTGGTAAACAGGGACAGGGGCGAGGTTTGGGAATCCCTCTTGTCACAAAATAAGTATCATTAGTAATGACATATCACGTAATTAAAAGATAATAAAAAGGATTGAGTGTTGCATGTTCATTGTGTATGTTATGTGTTTGTGCTTTTACCTTTATACTTATACATAGAATGTTAGCTAACGGTTTTATCCGTGTTGTAGATTTGTAGAGATAGACAGTTGTAGAGAGATCCGGAACGGATGGTCAGCGGGGTCCACGTATTCATTAGATGGGGACAGGGGGTCTCTCATACGACATGCATGTTATGTATCTATATATATGTTTTGTAAGGCTTTCACATGTATACATTCATACATTAAAAATAATATGTTTTGAAATTGTTTTAAATACATTTGTGTCTTGTTGTAAGATCCAAGTAAAATTGTTGTCAAACTAAGGTCGGGACCCATTGTGAGGTCCTAACCAGTAGCTCTCCGAGTTTTCAGAATTTGGGGTGTTACACCATAGGCAGGCATCCCTAGAATGGCATCAAAGAAGGGGATGTTAATGTGTAGTTTATTCATTAGGTCTAGAAACTTACCAAAATGCTTGTCTAGATGTGCTCTGGCCCTTGAGTGGGGGAATGGAAGTGGTGGTTTATAAGCAAGAGGTGGAACATAAACTTCATATTTATCCTTCGTTTTCTAAGGCTCCACCTCGATTGGCACCTCGACCGAAGTGTTCCTTGTCTCATCCTGGACCGAGGTGTTCTTCGTTTGTTCTGGCACCGACCGAGGTACTGGATGTGCATTTTTCAGTCCACTTCTTGCCGTTATTGCCATAATAGAATTGTTGCTCTAAGGCTTTTTGTGCCTTCGAAAATGAATTCATGGATGTCTCCATAGCGTTGAGCTTGATCAAAATTGCCTCCAGCACTGTATCCTTCTTTTCTGGCTGGGATGAACTTGATCCAGGCTCCTGGCTTCTCAATGGAATAGAAGAAGAAGAGGGGGGTTAAGAGCATTATGAGCATGAGAATAAGGGTTACTGGGATTTTGTTGATCAAATCTCCAATTGTTGTTGTTGGAGTTTCTATTGTTGTTGTAATTGTTGTTCCGCGGCCCTTGATAGTTGTTTCTTCCTTGATATCCACCATCTTGCTTCTTCTTTGTTTGAGCTACTAAAAGCTCCTTCAATGCCTTTACCTCATTGCTAAGCGAGGTGAGTTGAGCTCCATTTTATGATGTTTCCTCGAAGTTACCTCTCCTTGCTCCATTCTCGGTTCCTTGATGGGAGTACTTTTCCATATGTAAAGTTTTCTTTTCAATGAACTCCCAAGCTTCGTCTATCAGCATATCCATCAATGTGCCGGCTGAAAGTAGTTGGAGATTGAATTGAGTAGCTCCATCTAACCCCTTGAAGTAGATTTCCAGCAACTCTATCTTTGGAATCTCATGATGTGGGCAATCCAATAGAACATCCTTCAATCTCTCCCATGACTTGGACAAACTCTCCTTGTCCTTCATGATAAAAGCATTGACCTTTCCCCTCATTTCAACGGTCTTAGAGGGAGGAAAGAACTTAGTTAGAAATTCCGTCGTCATCTCTTCCCAAGTGTTGATCTTTCCGGGTGGAAGAGATTGATACCAAACAAGCGCTTTATCCTTCAAAGAGAAATAGAAAGGCCTTAGCTTGTAGTTGTTGTTTTCAAGTCTTGAAGGTCTCAAGGTCTCCATTAGAATATCATAGTTTTGCAAATGCTGATGCGGAGACTCGCTTTCTAAACCTCCAAATTGACATTGTCGGATCATGGATAAAACTTGCGGTCGAAGTTCGTAATCATGCTCAGCTGGATCACCTAGGTTGACTCCTGGACGCCTCACTTGCTGATTAGGGTCCATCCTCTGTCCTAGGGTTTGTGGAACTCCAATAAAAAGAACATCTTGGACAAGCATCCGAGATGGTAGGTGCACATCGGCCAGGGAAACTGGGACTGGGTCCTACCTCGGTCGAGGATCTAGGATCGGTCGAGGCAGAAACTGGGCCCTTAGAGCGGCCATATCTGCTTAAATTCCTTTTGTCCTTGCACGAGTCTCTTCTCTCTCTCGCCGTAGTTCTTCTCTATTGAGGCGTAGTTGTTCCAATGCCTCCTTCAATTCGGCCTCAAGATCACGATCGTCTTGATTAGCCATCTTAGCTTCTCTTAATCGTCGCTTGTATGTCTTCTTTGTTTCGGGATTGTAAGGAACGATTTCCTTTCCAGCATGGGTTCTTCACATAAACCTAAGAAAAGATCCTACGAAAACACTCAAGTAGAGTGGTTAATAGCATCAAGGGAAATATCCCCGAAAGACAACCGAAACCGGCTTGGTCTAGACCAAGTCCCCAACAACTGTGCCAAATACTTGTTCGCTCCAAACGGTGTGTGCAAGCTTTAAAATTTATAACCCAAGAAGTATGCTTGAACAAATATGCGAACCCGCAGTGTACGGGTCAATTGTAACAAAAGTAAGAATTCCAGGGGTCGATCACTGGGACTTAGGTGAAACAAAGCACATAATCAGGTTGTCAAATATTGCAATTAACTAAAAGCAATTAAAGCAATCAAAGATGATGTATAAGTCAAGTAAGGGGAAATGCGGATTCTAGGGATTAAAGCATATAGTTGCGGTTCCGACTCAAGATCTCAAAGGATAACGCGGACAAAGTTGAGGTTTACAAAGGGAAGGTGTTTCTAAGGTTGGAATAGATCAGTGGGCAAGTCTCACTACTCACTATCCCAAACCAAAGCTTCTATTACCGGGTAAGTCTCAAGGTACTAAGGAAACGAACTATAATCTCAAACCAACACACCACCCAAGGAAATAAAATCGACCTTTACCGGGTAAGTCTCAAGCTAACTCACAAAGATGGAATGAAGGCACACTCAAACCCCAATAAAGGATAAACCTTTATTACCTACACTCATGATCTTGGGTAAACAAACAAAGGAATCACCGGGTAAGTCACATCCTAGGCTTGCATTGAACCAAGAAAGGTATAATAAGAATAGGATTTGGCAAACTTAGACTCTTAACTCATAATAGATTCAGGAAAGGTCACCTCGTTCAGTCAGATTCCACCCCGGCCGAGATTTTCAATGACTGAGCAAGGTGCTCTAGGGTTAAGGTTAAAGACTCGATCTTTTAGGGTGCTGCTGAGATTAAGATCATTCTATCATCGTCTTTCCCACAACTTTCAGCCAATCACCCTAGAATCGCATAAGAAACTTAGCCAACAATCATCATGATAACAATAATCAAATTTATGGAAAAGGAATCAATATTCGAACAAGAAAACCTTAAGAAAAAGGTCTCAATAACTGAATCAAATAACAAACAAACTGCGTTCCTCAATCACAAATTAGCAAAGACAATCAACCAAAAAGACAATCTAAGAAAGTCATACAAACTCCTTCAAAAAGCAACTCCAACTATGATTCCTTCCTTCCTTAAACTTCAATCTTCAATACTTCCTTCAACTCTTCCTTCAAACCCTCCAGAAAATCCCTTAATTGCTGGATGCTCCAAGCATGGTTGAATTGTGGAAAATCCAACCCTTTATATAGGAGAATTATCTTCCAAAGATAAAATATCTTAAAAAGATAATTTCCTATAAAATATATCTTTCTCTCAAAAAAATCATCCAGAAATTATATCTTCCTTCCAGAAATCTAGCCAAAAATATAATATATCTTCTTTCCTAAAATAAACGATCTCAACCAAAAATATAGATCTCGCCGGCAACAGGGTGTTCTGCTCGGTCGGGACGCTCCTCAAGATCACCTCGGTCGAGGTGATATTGTAGCTGACCGAGGTGAATTTCAACTGAATGTGAAATCTCTCAAATCTGGTTCAAAGTCAATCTTCTTAATCATTTCCATGCTTCCTGAGGTCTTCCTTAAGCTCCAAAATGTAGCTCCAATGACTCCTTAGCTTCCTTAGCTCCATTTTAGTCCAAAACATGTCATTTTACCTACGATTACAACGAAACTAGGTGTAGACCTCAATTCCCGCAAAGGTAGATAAAACAAAAATATAATCAAAGAATATACATCCATAAATGCAGATTATCGAAGATAAAACGTCTAAACTAGCCCAAAAATATAGACTATAATACATTGTATCAAGATACCCAAAGGAATATTGGAAGATGTACCAATCAAGATTGATAAGTTTATTTTACTAATTGACTTTGTATTACTTGATGTAAAAGAAGATGATAAAGTGTCAATTTTCTTAGGAAGAGAATTCCTAGCTATCGTCGGAGCTCAAACTGATGTGAGGAATGGAATGTTGACATTCAACTTTGAAGATGAAAACTAAGGTTCAAGTACTTGAGGTTTTCCTAAACCTCCTAGTCAAAGTGTGAAGATCTTGGAAGATGAAAGCGAGCTTAAGACTCAAGTAATGAAGAGTTCTATAAAGAGTTGAAAGTTTTAAAATTTGAAGTGCTAAAGGAAGGTCATGATCCAACTAAGAAAGCTAAGGAGAAAATGAATGGATTACCAAGAATCATGCTCTACGTGGAATTGAAGAAATGGATAACCAAGAAGAAGGTTTCAAAAGATCAAGGAAAGTTGGCATCATCAAGTCTAAATCCAGGATAAAAAGAAGTTTGGTTGAGCCTATGATCTTAAACAAGGGTGCTTAATGGGAAGCAACCCATTGGTAAGTTTTCTTTTCAGTTTTCATTTTATTTGAAATAGTATGTGTGCTATTGATGTCTCAATATCTTAGATATGGCATGAAAATGAGATGAAGGAAAGTGAAGAAAAAACATTCAAGGAAACAAGAAGTGAAGAAAAGTCAAGGGAAGAAATCAAGAGCCTAAGGTCGAGTACACATTTGCCCTATCTCGAGTGAAGGTCGAGTGGCTACCTCGAGTTATTCTCTGCAGTGGTCACTCAATCGAGTGAAGCTAAAACTCGAGGTAGGTGTATTTTTTGCCTACCTCGGTGACTACCAACTGAAGGAAAATTTTAGCTCCAACAGTCATAAACTCAACTTAACATAGATTCTTCTTCATTCTTTTTCAACTTCACTCGACCTTAGCAACCTCATTTTTCACCTTTCTTATTCCATTTCTTATCTAAGATCCAAAATCAACCAAGAACAATCAAGATTCAAGTCCCTCTTCAATCCAAAAACTCTAAATCTACACGTCTTATTCTTCATTCTTCACCCATTTCTCCATTTCTTCCCAAAAATTTAAAATCTCCATCTCCATAGCTTCTATTAGCATGAAATATGACTATATTTTAGGAACTTGTTTTAGTTGTTTTTCCCTCTTTTATGTGTACATAGATATGAGTTTGAAGCATTTGTGAGCTCATTCACCCACTTTGTCGATATAGAGATCTACACTAGCTTTGTTTTGTTTAAAGGTGAATAAAGGCTTGAATTGGAGCAAAATGTGGAAGGAAAGGAGTATTTGATCATGCTAGATGTCAAGGAGATACTTTGGAGGAGCTAAGGAAAGAGCATGAGTGAATAACATCACGAAATAAAGGCTTATACAAAGGATTTGGACTTCCACGCCCTAAATTACGGCCGTGGACTTAGCCATGGATCGTGGAGAGTGAGTTATGAGCACAACGGAAAGTTCCACGCCCTAAACCACGCCCGTGGAAACTTGTACTAGACCGTGATTTCCATGACGAAGTGATGTGTCATATTGCCACGTCAGCGACGGTTATTGGGCTTTTCTCGTAACCCTATTTCGCCCTATAAGAAGGCTTGAGAAGGGAGTTTTGAGGACGGCGGCTTTAGGTTTCGTTTTACCTTCGCTTGCATTGGAGGCTGGGAATTGAGACGGAGATTGGAGATTTCGGTTCGTGGCTTGTGAAAGACGCGATATTGAAGATTGCGTACTTTGGAGATTTTCTTAGGGTTTTTGCTTTCGGAGACGGATTGACACTCCGTTCTTCATTGTTCCCTAAGATTGCTGTGAGGATTCTTGTTCCATATTCTGTATTCATTAAACATACTACCTTATTGTTCGGATTTGGGATTGTTTGTTTGGTTTTTATAGAGTTTTCGAGGATTTACACTTTTTCTCTTCTTAAGTTGATATTTGATACAATGACAATGATTATTGGCTAAAACCCTTTAGCAATTCTAAGGTGAAGGATTTACACTTTTTCGAGGATTTACACTTTTTCTCTTCTTCCTCGCAGGATAAATGATTTTCCAAGGCTTTTTGACCTTCAGAAATAGCCTTTATTTTGTCTTCCATCTCTTCCACCCTTCTTAACATTTCTTCCAACATAATCCGTGTCCGAATCTCGGATGGCTGTTGTGGAGATTGCACTTCAAGAGGTTGCTCATAAAACTTATGAGGGGGATTGAGCTCATCCCAATAGGCAAGCTCATCCTCAATAACTTCATCTCTTTCTCTTTCATCGTTGAACCAATGAAAGGCGTATTTCTCTTCCAAGTATTCATAATGGTCCGCCCTAGCACCTTGCCATGCCATCCAGGCTGGATCAAATGCAGGTTCATAGCTCCATTCAGCCATTGGTGAACCTGAAAACTCAAAAACTCATACCGAAAAGATTAAAAGCAAAAACAAAAGCTCCCAAGCCAGACAACCGAAAACCGAAATTGGTCTAGACCAAATCCCCGGCAACGGCGCCAAAAACTTGTTCGCTCAGAAAGTGTATGCGTCAAAGTCTTAAATTTATATCTAGAACTCAAAGCAAAGCGAACCCGCAGTGTACGGATCAGCTGTAGTAAGGTAAGAATTCCAGAGTCGAACTCAGGGATTTGGTGAGAATAAATTCGAATTCAATAATCTAGCAAGAATGCAAAAAGCTTTTGTGATCAATAAAGGGGGAAATGATTCCAAGGATTCAAGTATCCGATTTCGGCTTTAGATTTAAAACTTTTCTATAGATATAGGACAGAGTTTATATTGCCAAGATTATGTGTTCAAAAGTAGATATCGTACGGTAAAGTTCCGAAACCTATTTAACTAATCTAAAGGTCCTCTCTATAAGGGTTGTTGAGGCTGCAATATAGAAAGGTCCAAAGACAAGAATTATATCCAAACTAACTATCTAAAACTCCAGGATATGACTCTCCAAAGTAAAGATTAGAAAGCACACTTAGAATCTTAATAAAGGATGTTGAGTCTCTTTATTACCCAAATCTTATAATCTTAATCTATTAAATGTAGAATCAGGTTTGAAGTGTCTTCATACATTCAATTAGAGGTTGGAAAGATTAATCAATATTGGGATTTAGGCAAGGATTAGTTTTGATTAAAGGTTGATTCAATTAAGGTTCGTTAGAGGAATAAATCGGGCTGTTCATAAGAAAATCGGCCGATTTACTCAAGAACAGTCCGATTTTCCTGTTATCGCAAAACTAAAATCTAAACTCTCAGGGTCCTAATGTTTGAATGAGTTCAATCTATCATCATCTAAGCCTTAATCATCAACTATTCTCCCCAGAATCACAAGGGTTTTAGCCAACCATTTTCAAAATCGAATCAAATTAAATATTGAGTGAAAAATCGCAAAGAAACCGAATCTTGAATAAAAATCCAATAACCTTCAAATCTGTAAATAAAACTCGAAACTAATCAATGTATCTCTTGAATAACTCAATTTCGTGTTCACAAAAAACAATCACTTCAATGGATAAAGAAATCTCACAAACACGAGTTAAGATTGGCTTCCCGGCAAAAAGTCCTTCAATCCTTCTCCAAGAATCTCCAAATTCTCTCAAACGTGTAAAGATTTCCCGCCGCGGCCTTCCTCTAATCTCCCTTTGGAGAATTTGCCTCCAAGTCCCGGGGCTGTCACCGTCCTCCCTTCAACGTTGAAGGCTCCCGAATATATGTAGGGATCTATCTAGGGT
This sequence comes from Fagopyrum homotropicum, assembly GCA_033239125.1. Taxonomy (NCBI): domain Eukaryota; kingdom Viridiplantae; phylum Streptophyta; class Magnoliopsida; order Caryophyllales; family Polygonaceae; genus Fagopyrum; species Fagopyrum homotropicum. The sequence goes on along the minus strand of BSWB01000003.1, from coordinate 62,707,186 downwards.
TTAAAGATAAAACCCTAAATATTTGGGCTGAAAAGATGTCGAGCCGCTCGTATCAGAAAATACTCTGGGCCGCGTCAGATGGTATCAGAGAATACTTTGGCGCGTCAGACGGTATTAGAAGATACTTTGGGCCTCGCCAGACGGTTTCAGAAGATACTTTGGGCCGCGTTAGACGGTATCAGAAGATACTTTGGGCCGCGTTAGACAGTATCAGAAGATACTTTGGCGCGTCCTAACTTCCTTTTATTGCTCCTTTTTGTCCTGCTTCAAGGATTAATCCTTAAATATGCTATTTCGCTCCATAATTCGCCAAATTACCTACAAATGCATTAAAACTCTGTGTAGACCTCTATTCTTGCGAAGTAGGTGAATATAACCATAAATGCCATGAATGTATGTCTATGCATGCAAAATAAAGAGAAAATCTATATAAATACATGCCTAAAAATAGGTCATAATTCATGTCATCAAAATACCCCATACTTGCCTCTTGCTTGTCCCCAAGCAAGGTTCAAACTTAAAATAAAAGATGATATGGATTATGAATATGCAAAAATAAAGAAAAACCACAATATTTTGGTTGTGCTTCTATTCATAGATCACTCTAAAATGGTTGCTTCATAGCTAATGAAAATCATCATATGATCAAAAGGAATTATATCATGGAAAGGATAATCACACTTTGGAAGAAAATCATAACATGCATCATAACTTGCAATATATCAAAATCAATCATGAGGAATCCAGTTTAGACCACAAAGCCAAACAACATACTCAAAGATCTTAAGGTCTTTCAAGCAAAGGTCAAGAAACGTGAATAGGTGGGAAACTTATAAAGGAATGTGGTGTAATCCGGGAAAAAGGAACTCTTTTTCTTTTTACTATTTGAACTAACCACCATTGAGAGCTTTGCTCTCCTTTTTCAACACAAAATTCTTTTTCGACTTTACTTTTTGGAAATATGGACAACGGTGCACAAAAACCGAAGCCTAGGAGATCGGCGTTTCTCAATTTTGAGATGCCTCAAACCCTTGATGCACATACCATAATCTGTTAGGAATATCGCTCAATCTGACTTTGGCAAGACACAAACACCCGGCTATGTGAATGGTGCCGAGTTACTTATCATCAAGATTGACTTCCCCAAACCTACAATTTTCTATACTTTTGAATGCAAGCATTTGCTTTCATGGCCCTCCCACATCAAACATGTCAAAACTCAACTCTTCCTAGTTCCCGAATAGGTAGGGAAGACAATTATTTTATTGAGGGGCTAAATGAATAAGGAAAGAAGCAAGAAAAATCGAGGTGCCTTAATCATATCAATAAGAAGTGTAAGAACTTATCATGCGGTTTCAACCTTCAACACTCAACATGATTTAGAATGAAAGCGAATTATCAAACATGCATGAAGTTCTATCAAAGTATTCAAATCCCACATATGTCATAAATCAATTCAAGCATATCAAAATCATCATAGCTATTTCACAAAACAATGTTCATCATAGAGATCATATCCATCCTAGAAGCACAAAATTTTTTTAAAAATTTTCAAAATTTTCCAAAATTTTCAAATCATATGATGCAAGACATAAAACATGCAAATGGTATTGCAAATACCTCCACCCCATACTTAAAACTCACATTGTCCCCAATGTGAAGAAAAGAAAAGGAAGGAAAGGATACTCACAATGTAAGATGGCGAATCAGGCATGGCGAATCATTCATTGAGTGGTGATGGTGGGAGTCTATATAAGCTCAATAGGGAACTCCGGATATTCCAATCGGTGTCGAAGAATGAAGAAGGGGAATGTCTTTTGGCCGAACAATAATTTTCCGAAAATTTTTTTTTTTTTTTTTTTTGAAAAAAAATCGACCGATTTTAAAAAAATCGGCCGAGTTTTCTGCCCGATTTTTCCTGAGGGGGTCGATCTCTGGGTCGATTTTTTTTTCTGTTGTCAAAAATCGACTTGTTCTGAAGCCTAAATCAACCGATCTTCTTTTGGTAAGTCGATTTCTTGCATTTTATTCCTTGAAAACGTCCTTAGGCACATTTGTATTGCCTTTTTCCATCAATTCCTCAAGATTATACCTAGTTCCTGCGATCCATGACACAAACAAACCGAGAGCGCATCGAGAAAAACAAAAACAAAGCAAACTACACTAAACTATCCTAAGAAAAAGAAAAAGAAAAACATGAATGCATTACCTTGGGTTGCCTCCCAAGAAGCGCTTTGTTTAAGGTCGTTAGCTGGACTTATCTCCATAGATGAGTCAATGCACCTTGAACATCTTGGATTGCTCATCAAACTCATCATAAAATTCCTCAAAAAAGATTCCGGTTCCTAATTTCACCGGCAAATGGTAAGATCTCCCACGTACAAGCTTGTACGGTTTGATTCTCACCGGGATTCTCCTAGCTTTCCTATGCTCTAATGGGACATAATTCAGCCTTGCGTCCCATCCTTTCCTGGATCGAGAAATCAGTCTCTCAAGAATCCTCATAGCTTCCCCATCTCCAAATTGGGGATGATGTATGGTGTTCGTCATGTGAATGACCCCATACTTGAACAAAAGACACTTCATCGCCTTAACGGTGAAGTGATTGCTAACTCCACTCCTTGTAGTCCAAGGAGCATCTACTTCCAGCAGTTTTAATGGAGGTTTCATCTTTACCTTAGGAGGTTCTTTTGGAAGAGACCTCCAACTCTCTAGTGCATTCCTGAAAAAATTAGAAATTTTAATAGGAATTTCAAAAGAAGTAAGAGAATGTACCTTGTAAAGTTCATCAAGGCTTGGGACAATTTTCATGTTGGGATGATGATCTACACATGAAATATCTCCCAACTCAGCCGGATCCTCTTCAACCTTGGCCACCGTTTCAGTAGCTTGGCTAAGGTTCTCCACGTTCTCTTCTTCTTCCAGCTCAACCATTTCTTCCTCCACCTCGACCGCAGCTATAACAGTTGGTTCGAGGTCTTCCACACCTTCCTCTTTTTCATTGAGGACTTCAAGAGGGGTTTCAAGCTCAATAGGAGGAAGGCTTAAGACTTGGAATTCTTCCTCGCAGGATAAATGATTTTCCAAGGCTTTTTCACCTTCAGAAATAGCCTTCATTTTGTCTTCCATCTCTTCCACCCTTCTTAACATTTCTTCCAACATAATCCGTGTCCGATCCTCGGATGGCTGTTGTGGAGGTTGCACTTCAGGAGGTTGCTCATAAAACTTATGAGGGGGATTGAGCTCATCCCAATAGGCAAGCTCATCCTCAATAACTTCATCTTTTTCTCTTTCATCGTTGAACCAATGAAAGGCGTATTTCTCTTCTAAGTATTCATAATGGTCCGCCCTAGCACCTTGCCATGCCATCCAGGCTGGATCAAATGCAGGTTCATAGCTCCATTCAACCATTGGTGAACTTGAAAACTCAAAAACTCATACCGAAAAGATTAAAAGCAAAAACAAAAGCTCCCAAGCCAGACAACGGAAAACCGAAATTGGTCTAGACCAAATCCCCGGCAATGGCGCCAAAAACTTGTTCGCTCAAAAAGTGTATGCGTCAAAGTCTTAAATTTATATCTAGATATCAAAGCAAAGCGAACCCGCAGTGTATGGATCAGCTGTAGTAAGGTAAGAATTCCAAAGTCAAACTCAGGGATTTGGTGAGAATAAATTCGAATTCAATAATCTAGCGAGAATGCAAAAAGCTTTTGTGATCAATAAAGGGGGAAATGATTCCAAGGATTCAAGTATCCGATTTCGGCTTTAGATTCAAGACTTTTCTATAGATTTAGGACAGAGTTTATATTGCCAAGATTATGTGTTCAAAAGTAGATATCGTACGGTGAAGTTCCGAAACCTATTTAACTAATTTAAAGGTCCTCTCTATAAGGGTTGTTGAGGCTGCAATATAGAAAGGTCCAAAGACAAGAATTATATCCAAATTAACTATCTAAAACTCCAGGATATGACTCTCCAAAGTAAAGATTAGAAAGAACACTTAGAATCTTAATAAAGGATGTTGAGTCTCTTTATTACCCAAATCTTATAATCTTAATCTATTAAATGTAGAATCAAGTTTGAAGTGTCTTCATACATTCAATTAGAGGTTGGAAAGATTAATCAATATTGGGATTTAGGCAAGCATTAGTTTTGATTAAAGGTTGATTCAATTAAGGTTCGTCAGAGGAATAAATCGGGTTGTTCATAAGAAAATCGGCCGATTTACTCAAGAACAGTCCGATTTTCCTGTTATCGCAAAACTAAAATCTAAACTCTCAGGGTCCTAATGTTTGAATGAGTTCAATCTATCATCATCTAAGCCTTAATCATCAACTATTCTCCCCAGAATCACAAGGGTTTTAGCCAACCATTTTCAAAATCGAATCAAATTAAATATTGAGTGAAAAATTGCAAAGAAACCGAATCTTGAATAAAAATCCAATAACCTTCAAATTTGTAAATAAAACTCGAAACTAATCAATGTATCTCTTGAATAACTCAATTTCGTGTTCACAAACAACAATCACTTCAATGGATAAAGAAATCTCACAAACACGAGTTAAGATTGGCTTCCCGGCAAAAAGTCCTTCAATCCTTCTCCAAGAATCTCCAAATTCTCTCAAACGTGTAAAGATTTCCCGCCGCGGCCTTCCTCTAATCTCCCTTTGGAGAATTTGCCTCCAAGTCCCAGGGCTGTCACCGTCCTCCCTTCAATGTTGAAGACTCCCGAATATATGTAGGGATCTATCTAGGGTTTAAAGATAAAACCCTAAATATTTGGGCTGAAAAGAAGTCGAGCCGCTGGTATCAGAAAATACTCTGGTCCGCGTCAGACGGTATCAGAGAATACTTTGGCGCGTCAGACGGTATCAGAAGATACTTTGGGCCGCGCCAGACGGTATCAGAAGATACTTTGGGCCGCGTTAGACGGTATCAGAAGATACTTTGGGCCGCGTTAGACGGTATCAGAAGATACTTTGGCGCGTCCTAACTTCCTTTTATTGCTCCTTTTTGTCCTGCTTCAAGGATTAATCCTTAAATATGCCATATCGCTCCATAATTCGCCAAATTACCTACAAATGCAATAAAACTCTGTGTAGACCTCTATTCTTGCGAAGTAGGTGAATATAACCATAAATGCCATGAATGTATGTCTATGCATGCAAAATAAAGGGATAATCTATATAAATACATGCCTAAAAATAGGTCATAATTCATGTCATCAACTCGCTAAAGCCAATTTGGTGGAACGAGTGCTGAATCTCCATACCAACATTTGCATACTTTCGAGATTCTCATGGAGACATTCAAGCCGAAGAGAGCTAACAACAACAACTACAAGATCAAACCATTCTTCTTCTCTTTGAAGGACAAGGTTTTATCTTGGTAACAAGCTCTTCCAGCTGGAAGGCTTAACACATGGGAGGATCTATCCTCGGAGTTCCTCACCAAGTTCTTTCCGCCATCCAAGACGGCGGAGTTGAGAGGTAAGATTAATGAATTTTCTATGAAACTTAACGAAAGTTTGTTTCAATATTGGGAGAGGTTTCAGGATCTCTTATTGGATTGTCCACACCATGGCATTTCAAAGCTGGAATTATTGGAGATCTACTACTACAAGGGGTTGGATGTGGAAACACAATTCAATCTCCAATCTCTTTCTTGTGGTACATTTATGGACATGAGAGAAGATGACACTTGGGACTTCATTGAGAAGCAAGCCCAAGTGATTTAGAAGTATTCCCACCGGAAGGTGGATCCTAATAACAGAAATTAAGGGGATCCGGGAGCTAAGTTGAATCAACTTTGCGCAAACTCAAATATTCTCCCTCAACAATGAGATCAAAGAGTTGAAGGAAGTCATAAAAACTAGCCTTCAAAAGGCAAAGGAGCAAGAGGCCAACTACCTAGGGAGAGACAACCACCAAGGGAATAGGAATGACTACCGGAACAACAACTGGAATAACAACAATAGGAACTCCAACAACAACCATTGAAGATCCAACCAACAAAATCCAGGTAATCCCTATTCACATGCTGAAAATGCTTTAACATCTCCATCTTCTTCTACTCCTTTGAAAATCCAGGGGCAAACATCAAATAGCTCAAACAAGACGAAGAAGGAGAAGCCCGATCCCATGTTGGAGACAATCTTAGGAAAGCTGCAAGGTTTGGAGAGCTACATAACTTTGGTTGATAAAGCACACAAAGCTTTGGAAAACCAAGTATTCATCAAGGCCGGAGAAGTTCCTAGAGATCAAGGGAAGCTTCCCGGAAAGACGGAGGACAACCCGAAGGGAAGGGTGATGGCTATCACTACTAGGAGTGGCGTGAGAAACACCGATCTGCAGCCCAAGTTTGTAGAATTCCCAACTTAGAAGGGAAAAGATAAGGAGAAGGAGAAGGAAGATGTCTATGTTCCTCCTCCAGCTTATAAACCTCCTCTATCATTCCCGTAGTCTAAAGCAAGAGCCCCAAGCAATTCGGTAAGTTCATTGAACTAATGAGCAAACTGTATATTAACATACCTTTCATTGATGCAATTGTAGGTATGCCCGCTTATGGGAAGTTCTTGAAAGAGCTCCTCTCTAACAAGAGGAAGCTAGAAGACTTTGGAGAATTCAAGATGAGTTCGGAATCATCGGAGCTCATCAAAACGATGACGGAAATGATGCCCCCAAAGCTGAGAGATCCAGGGTCATTTTGCATTCCAATTGAAGTTGGAGAAGTCACACATGACGCCCTTTGTGACTTAGGAGCAAGCGTAAGTATCATCTCGCTTGCTTTGTGTAGGAAGGTCAGTTTAGGTGAACCTAAACCTGTGAAGAAGACGTTGTACATGGCGGATAGATCCATAACTCGTCCCGTCGGTATCATTGAAGACGTCCCAGTCAAGCTCGGTAAGTTCTATATTCGAATAGACTTTGTTGTGCTTGATATTCTTGCAGATTGTCCCATCCCGGTCATACTTGGAAGACCGTTTCTTGCAACCTCCGGTTGTATGGTGGATTGCAAGAATGCTAGACTAGCCTTTGACATAGAAGAAGAGAGGGTTGAGTTTGTTCTCTCAACTTTGGTGAAAGATCCAACTCTTGGAGAGGATATGTTCAACATCTATGACGAAGAAGCGTCTAGAGAGGAAGTGAGCTCGATCTTATTCAAAGATCCAGTGTAAAAGGTCATAACCATGAGCATCATGGAAAAGAGAGAGGAAGTGGATTGCAATGTTGAGATTGAAGCCTTGGAAGAGCTAAAGGAAGTACAAGAGGAAGAGTTCGAAAAATTCTATGATGGCTCGGAAAACAGAAGAAACCACGGTCAGTCGTGCTATTCCACAGCCGTGGTTTCACCAAAACTGGCCTTAAACTGCTATTTTGAGCAAAACAGAAAAATCCACGCCCTAAACCACGGCCGTGGAAGCAACAGTGGTGCCGTAATTTTGGGAAATTCTGAGAACAACTTCGTTCTTTCAACAACTACTCTTGAGTCTTCTTCAATCACTCCTACACCCTTAGAAACCTCTAAGGAAGCATCCACCACACCAGAAGACTCATCAAAGGCATCAATAGCTATGGAATTGAAGCCACTTCCCACACATCTTCGGCATTTCTTGGAACTAATTCTACTTTCTCCGTTATTGTTAGTTCCGATTTATATGAAGATGAACATGAGAAACTAATGGTTGTTCTAAGGAAACATAAGAAAGCCTTAGGTTATACCATAGAGGATCTTGTAGGAATTAAACCATCTTTATGCATGCACAAGATTCTAATGTATGAGGATTTTAAGCCTTCGCGACAACCTCAAAGACGGTTAAATCCGATCATGAAGGAGGTTGTTAAGAAGGAAATTCTTAAGTTACTTGACTCATGTATCATTTACACTATCTCCGATAGCAAGTGGGTGAGCCCCATTCAAGTTGTTCCGAAGAAAGGAGGAATGACGGTTATCACCAACAAGAACAACGAGCTCATTCCTACAAGAACCATGACGGGATGGAGGATGTGCATTGACTACCGCAAGCTGAACAATGAAACTAGGAAGGACCACTTCCCGATACCATTCATAGATCAAATGCTTGAGAGGTTAGCACAACACTCCTATTTCTTTTATCTTGACGGTTATAGTGGTTTCTTCCAGATTTCGATCCACCCGGACGATCAAGAGAAGACCACATTCACGTGCCCATGGGGTACATTTGCTTATAGGAGGATGTCATTCGGACTTTGCAACGCTCTAGCCACCTTTCAAAGGTGTATGATGGCCATCTTCTCGGAGTATGTTGAGGAAATCATGGAGGTTTTTATGGATGACTTTTCAGTTTATGGTTCCTCATTTGACAATTGTCTTTCTAACCTTTCTCTTGTGTGGCAAAGGTATGAAGACACTAACCTAGTTCTTAATTGGGAGAAGTGTCAATTCATTGTTAAGGAAGGCATTGTGCTAGGACATTTGATCTCTAATAGAAGGATCGAAGTTGGCAAGGCAAAGATAGAGACTATAGAGAAGCTTCCTCCTCCATCTTCGCTGAAGGGGATAAGAAGTTTCTTAGGACATGCTGGATTTAATAGAAGATTCATCAAGGACTTTTCTAAGATTTCGAAACCGCTAACAAATCTATTGATGAAGGATGCAGTATTTGATTTTTCGCAGGATTATTTAGACGCCTTCTATAAGATCCGGGAAGCTCTAATCTCGGCCCCGATTATCCAACCTCCGGACTGGAATCTCCCGTTCAAGGTTATGTGTGACGCAAGTGACGTAGCTGTTGGAGCGGTGCTTGGGCAAAAGAAGGAAGGCCGGACTCATGCCATCTACTATGCTTGCAAGACGCTAGATGAAGCGCAGCTCAACTACGCCACAACGGAGAAAAAATTTTTAGCCATTGTATATGCATTTGAAAAGTTCCGTTCTTATCTTGTAGGAGCGAAGGTGATTGTATACACGGACCACTCAGCAATCCGGTATTTGCTCGCCGAGAAGGATGCAAAACCGAGGCTGATTAGATGGATTCTTCTCCTTCAAGAAGTCGATCTAGAAATCCGCGACAAGAAAGGCTCGGAAAATTCTGTTGTAGATCATTTGAGTTGTCTACCACACATTGAAGACGACGATCTACCCATTGATGACTCCTTCCCGGATGAGCACTTACACATCTTGGAAGAGTGCATCGACAAGATCTCTAGAGGTAACGAACCTTGGTTTGCTGATTTTGTAAATTACTTGGTTTGTCAGGAAATACCTCCCGGACTATCCTATGCACAAAGAAAGAAGTTCTTTAGGGATGTCCTGCAATACTTTTGGAATGAACCTCTACTCTTCAAGAGAGGTTCCGACGGCCTCACTAGGAGATGTGTGCTGGAAGACGAAATGCAAAGCGTCATTCGTCATTGTCATTCACTTCCTTGTGGAGGACACGCTAGTTCCAATAAAACTAGCGCTAAGGTATTGCAATCCGGATTCTTTTGGCCTACTTTATTTAAGGATGTGCAAACCTTTGTTTCTTGTTGCGATTCTTGTCAAAGAACAGGAAATATCTCTAGGAGAAAAGAGATGCCTCTCAACAACATTCAGGAGGTGGAAATCTTCGATGTTTGGGGAGTCGACTTCATGGAACCTTTCCCATCATCTTGCGGAAACCAATACATACTTCTAGCTGTAGATTATGTTTCGAGATGGGTTGAAGCTATTGCCTCTCCAACTAGTGATGTCATGGTTGTTGTCAAGTTCTTTAATAGAACTATCTTCCCAAGGTTTGGGATACCACGGACCATCATTATTGACGGAGGTTCACACTTCATTGCCCGTCGATTCGAAACTCTACTAGCTAAGTATGGGGTGACTCACAAGATCGCCACTCCCTACCATCCACAAACAAGTGGGCAAGTGGAAATTTCGAATAGAGAGATCAAGGGCATCCTTGAGAAGACGGTGTCAAAGACAAGGAAGGATTGGTCTTTGAAACTAGATGATGCGCTATGGGCGTATAGGACTGCATAAAAGACTCCCATAGGTACAACACCATACAACCTTGTGTATGGGAAGTCTTGTCATCTCCCGGTGGAGGTAGAACACAAGGCGTACTGGGCTGTGAAGTGGTTGAACTTCGGCATGAAGGAAGCGGGCGAGAAGCGCCTCTTGGACCTTAACGAGCTTGAAGAACTCCGCTTGAACGCCTATGAGAACGCAAAGATTTACAAAGAAAGGGTGAAGCGTTGGCATGATAAGCATATCATTCCAAAGGACCTCAAAGAAGGAGACCAACTTCTCCTCTTCAATTCGAGACTTTGGCTCTTTCCAAGTAAGCTTAAATCTCGTTGGACTGGACCTTATTTGATTAAACGTGTTTTTCCCCATGGCGTAGTTGAAGTATGAGGTGAAAAGTGCGGAAGTTTCAAGGTGAATGGCCAACAACTTAAGAAGTATTCACCGGAGCTCCCAGTTGAGGAAATCACTCCGATTGTCCTTGAATAAACTCAGGAACGATCTAGCTACTGACCCAAAACAAAGCGCTTCTTGGGAGGCAACTCTTAAAAAATTAGAAATCTGCATATCTAAAAGATTTGAATTTCTAATTGATCCTTTTTTTTAATTTACCCTTTGAAACGTGTTTCAAGGCCCTTGAATTGCCTTTAAAGGCCCTTGAAACACATTAATTGGCTGCCTACGTAGGGACAAATAAAATGATCTACTACCCCTACGTTAATGCTTCCTTGTTCAACATATCCAGCTCCAATATAATAAAATTAAATTGTTCCTCAGGAAGAGGCTTGGTAAAGATATCTGCAAGCTGCAAGTTAGTAGATACAAAAGAGATTGAAACATCACTTTTCTCAACATGATCACATATTAAGTGATGCCTTACATCAATATGCTTAGTCCTTGAATGCTGCACAGGATTTTTGGTTATAGAAATAGCACTAGTATTATCACATTTTATGGGAATATCTTTTAAGTCAAAGCCAAGGTCACGAAGTTGTTGAGCAATCCATAGAATTTGTGCACAACAGGCTCTTATAGCTATATATTCAGCTTCGGCTGTGGATAGGGTGACAAAACTTTGCTTCTTGGAGTGCCAACTGATTAGGGATGACCCTAAGAATTGGCAACATCCAGAAGTGCTTTTTCTATCGACCTTATAACCTGCAAAGTCTGCATCTGAATAGCCAACAAGGTAAAATGAGCTTTGACGTGGGTACCATAACCCTAGATCCTTAGTGCCATTGAGATACCGAAAAATTCTTTTCACAGCTATCAAGTGTGACTCTTTAGGATCAACTTGAAATCTTGCACACATGCACACGCTAAACATAATGTCAGGTCGACTAGTAGTTAAATACAACAATGAACCGATCATACCTCAATACTCCTTTTATACCACACTTTTGCCATCCTTGTCATGGTCAAGCGAAAGTGTTGAACTCATAGGAGTCTTTGCGGCCTTAGATTGATCCATCTTGTACTTCTTAAGCAAATCCTTAGTATACTTGCTTTGATTGAGAAAATTCCTTTCTTTGCTTGTGTAACTTGAAGTCCAAGAAAGAAATTTAGCTCACCCATTAAGCTCATTTCAAATTCCCTACACATAATATCTGAAAATTCATTGCAAAGGGAATCATTGGTAGCACCAAATAATATATCATCAACATAGATTTGTACTACTAAATTATTGTTGCCTCTGGTTTTGATAAATAAAGTTTTATCAATCAAACCTCTTTTGAATTTGTTTTCAAGAAGATATTTCGACAATCTTTCATACCAAGCTCGAGGAGCTTGCTTAAGACCATAAAGAGCTTTGTCCAATTTAAAAACATGATCCGGAAATTCATTATTTTCAAAACCACGAGGTTGAGCAACACAGACTTCTTCTTCCAAGAAGCCATTTAGAAAAGCACATTTTGCATCCATTTGAAAAAGTTTTATGCTCATAAAAGATGCAAAAACAAATAGCATACGTATGGCTTCTAACCTGGCAACCGGAGCAAAAGTCTCCTCATAATCAATAGCTTCTTCTTGGTTATAGCCTTGTGCTACAAGTCGTGCTTTATTTCGTATGACTTTGCCACTTTCATCCAACTTATTTCGAAAGACCCATTTCGTGCCGATGACAGATTGATGCTTTGGTCTTGAAGTAAGAGTTCATACGTTATTTCTCTCAAACTCATTTAGTTCATTTTGCATGTCAATGATCCAATCGGGTTCTTGAAGAGCTTGAACATAATTCTTTGGCTCGATAAGAGACACGAACACTCAGAAAGCACATAGATTATTCACTTTGGATCGAGTTTGAACTCCAGCGTTTGGATCTGAGATCACATTCTCTTGTGGATGGTATGAAGAGTGTTAAAATTTTCTTCGTTTGTAAGATGGAGCAGATCCTGAAGGTTGAGCCTCATATGCTTGACTAGATTCAGGTACCGTTGATATATTTCCCTTGGATCCTATCTCAAGGCCTTGAAGTTGAGTTTCAAGCCCTTGAACCGGAGTTCTGACATCACATTTTCTGTTTCAAGGTCTTGAAGGTGAGATTCAAAGCTTTGAGGGTTTTCTTTGGTATCTTGAATCTTTTCTTGCATATTCTTTTCTTGATCTTTAGGATCTTCATCTTCATCCGAATTGTGATCTTCTCGTTGATTCAGATTTAGATCTGCAAAACTTTCACTCAAAGTACCATCATTGCTTTCATCAAAAATAACATGGATACTTTCCTCAACACTTTTGGTACGTTTGTTATATACACGATAAGCTTTGCTACTTGAAACATATTCAATGAATATTGTTTCATCACTACGTGCATCAAATTTCCTAATATTATCTTTGTCATTATTATGAACAAAGCAAGTACATCAAAAGGGTTTGAAATATGAATATTTGGTTTCCTCCCTTTAAAGAGTTCATAAGGAGTCTTTTTCAAAATTGGGCGAATCAAATATCTATTCAAAATATAATTTGCAGTGTTTATAGCTTCAGCCCAAAAATTTTTTGGCAAATTATTTTCTAAAACCATTGTCCTAGACATATCCTCAAGAGTGCAGTTCTTTCGTTCCACAACTCCATTATGTTGAGGCGTTCTAGGAGCTGAAAAGTTATGTGAAATACCATGTTTTGCACAAAACAAATCAAACTTTAGTTGATCAAATTCTCTACCATGATCACTTCTTATAGAAACGATTGGTAGGTTTTTCAAAGTTTGTAACTCCTTACATAATTTTGAAAACTCAAATAATGCTTCATATTTTTCTCGTAGAAAAGAAATCCATGTGAAACGAGATAAATCATTCACAATAACAAGGATGTACTACTTGCCTCTGGGAGATTTGGCACGCATAAGTCCACAAAGATCCATATGTAAGAGTTCGATGGGTCGAGAAGAACTTACAACTATCTTAGGTTTGAATGAACCTCTTGTTTGTTTACCTTGTGTGCAAGCCTTACATAGTTCATCTACCTTGAAATTTAGGTTTGACAAACCACGTACCAAATCCTTTGTAAGTAGCTTCTGCATTGTGTGCATGCTTACGTGGCCAAGTCTTCTATGCCAAAGGCTTGGATCATCAGTCAAGGTCATTAGACATTTTAGCTTAGTTCTTGAAACTTGGTTAGTACTCATAGAATAAACATTGTTATATCTAGGAGTAGTAAGCCCAACTTCACTAGTCTTTTTGTCTTGAACTTCACATTTTTCTAAATCAAACAAAACTTTGTTGCCTTTAACACATATTTGAGAGATACTAAGCAGATTATACTTCAAACCGTCAACCAAATATACATCATCAATGAAGTTAGATGAATTATAACATATTTTACCAATGCCAATAATGTCACACTTTCCTTTATCACCAAGCGTAATGGTTCCAAATGATTACTTCTTTAAACCCGAGAATAAAGAGCTTTTTCCACTCATGTGTCTTGAGCAAACACTATCAAATATCCATTTATGCTCCTTTACCTTGGTGATATCCTGCAAAACAGCAAACATCAACCTTTCCGGGTCGACCAAATGGCATATTTTGGTCCATATTCAGGTTCGATCATGTTTGGTGGTCTAGTACCTTTAGGAATCCAGATTTTATTGACCTGTTTCTTTCAACATAAAGGATATGTGTTTCTAATAATATAAGGATCATTTCTTCTATATGGACATGTAGATTTAACATGACCCTTTTTACAATAGTAAAAGCAAGTAGGCATATGAATACTTCCTTTGACTTTGACAAAAGTGGTAGTAGGTTTTCTAGGAAAGCTCCAATGATAACCTATACCATTTTTGTTAAGGGGTGACTGTTGTTCACCCATCATTCTCTCAAGATTAGCTTTTGAACGAGTAAACTTAACAAGTGCAGCATCTGGTCTTGACACATCAAAGTTAGATAGACTTTCTCTTTCTCTAGATCCATATGGTTTCGATGAAGAGAGGAAAGGTTGTCCTTGAGAATCATATTTTCTGATTCCAAGGCCTTTGTAACACCCCAAATCCACGGGACTCGGAGTGCTACATTGGGCTAGGATCTCACAATGGATCTTGACCCTAGCCTGACAACAAGTTCACTGGATCTTACAACAAGCCACAGGTAGATTAAAACCAAATACATAAAAGTAGTATATAACACATCAAAAGAGTTTACAAACATAAAGCCGAGTACCAAACATCAACCATAAACATCTGATACAAAAGATCCCATATCCCACGCATCCTAATGTATAAAAGTCCTCGGCTGGTCACACCATCTGGCTCACTCTATAGTCTTCCTAACCTACATATCATCTACAACACGGTATACACCGTTAGCTACGGAAATGAATAAGTATGAAGGTAATAGCACAAACACACATCAACATCTCTACAATACCGACGGGGCGAGTGATGGATCGATCCGCCATGTATAACGTCATCTTTACCGGTTTAGGATCGCCTAAACCGATCTTCCTACATAATGCAAGTGGTATGATGCTCACACTTGCTCCTAAGTCACATAAAGCGTCATATGTGACATCTCCCACTCCAATGGGAATGCAAAATGACCCCGGATCCTTCAACTTTGGGGGCATTTTCTCCTTCATGGTCTTGATGAGATCCGAAGAATCCGAACTCATCTTGACCTCACCAAAATCTTCTAGCTTCCTCTTATTGGAGAGGAGCTCCTTAAAGAACTTGCCATAAGCCGGCATACCTACAATAGCATCAATAAATGGTATATTAATATGCAGCTTACTCATGAGTTCTATGAACTTACCGAATTGTTTGTCTAGGCGCGCTCGCGCTCTAGATTGAGTAAATGGTAGGGGAGGTTTGTAAGCTGGAGGAGGAACATAGACATCTTCCTTCTCCTTCCCCTTTTCTTTGTCCTTCTCTACGGGGACTTCAACGAACGTAGGCTGCGGATCGGTGGTGCTCACTCCGCTCCTAGTTGTAATCGCCATCACCCTTCCCTTAGGGTTGTCCTCCGTCTTTCGTGGAAGTTTCCCTTGATTTCTAGGAACTTCCTCCGCGTGGTTGAACATTTGGTTTTCCAAAACTTTTTGAGCTTTGTCAACCTTAGAAACTTGATCATCAACCTTGATGAGGCGGTTCTCCAACCCTTGAAGCTTTCCCAAGATCGTTTTCAACATGGGATCGGGCTTCTCCTTTCCCGTATTGTTTCCTCCATTAGATGATTTCCCCTGGCTTTTCAAAGGAGTAGAGGAAGAGGAAGGTGGAGTTAGTGAATTAGAATTGGAAGGATAAGAGTTACCGGAATTTTGTTGATTGGAGCGCCAATTGTTGTTGTTTGAACCCCTATTGTTGTTCCAATTGTTGTTCCGGTTGTTGTTGTTTCCATTCCAATTGTTATTCCGGTTATTGTTCCGGTTATTGTTGTTACGGTTGGTGTTATCACCGCCATTGTTGTTGCCCAAATAGCCAACATCCTTCTCTTGTTGCTTTGGGAAGTTGGTCTTGATAGCCTCCTTCAACTCCTTGATCTCATTGTTGAGGGAGAAAATCTGATTTTGAGCTTCATGTGTGAGCTTCGCTCCTTGCTCCACACGATTTCCCTCCACTTTCCGGTGGGAATACTTCTCTATGACTCTTGCTTGCTTCTCGATGAAGTCCCAAGCGTCATCTTCTCTCATGTCCATCAACGTTCCACATGAGAGGGATTGGAGGTTAAATTGCGTTCCCGCATCCAGCCCCTTGTAGTAAATCTCTAGCAAGGCAAGCTTGGATATGCCATGATGAGGGCAATCCAAGAGCAAATCCTGAAACCTTTCCCAAGATTGAAACAAACTTTCGTTAGGTCTCATGGAAAAAGCATTAATCTTACCTCTAAGTTCTGCCGTTTTGGAGGGCGGAAAGAATTTGGTGAGAAACTCCGCGGAAAGGTCTTCCCACGTGTCTAGTTTCCCATTAGGAAGAGCTTGGTACCAAGACAACGCTTTCCCCTTCAAGGAGAAGAAGAAAGGCTTGAGCTTGTAGCTGTTGGTGGTAGCACTCTTCGGTCTCATCGTCTCCATCATACACTCAAAGTTTTGCAAGTGTTGGTGTGGAGATTCAGCACTTGTACCGCCAAATTGGCTTTGGCGAACAAGAGTGCTAACTTGAGGGTTAAAGCTAAACCCTTGCACATCTTCAGCATCAAAATTCACACCCAAACGGCGTGGTTGTTGCGTTGGATCCATCCGCTGGCCAAGAGTTCTTGGCTCATTATCCACATGTTCGATCCTCACATTCCTAGGTGGAATGCGGCGATTAACAGCTCCTTGTGGATGGAAAGGATTCATATTGATCGTGGGATCAATCTCCTCTAACGGTGGCATGGAAGAGTCACTATCATCAGCGGATGAGTGACTTTTTCTTCTAGACCTTGATCTCCTTCTTGAGGATTTCTTGCTTCCCTTATTCTTAAGGTCGCTCATCTCTACCCTCATCTGGAAGATCATGTCTTGTAAACTGTTAACTTGATATTGATGACGATCCATCTCATCCTAGCGGAGAGTCTCGTTCCATCGGAGTTGAGCTTCCTTCTCCGCCAATTCCGTTTGAAGATCACGTTCGTGTTCTTCGGCCATCTTCTTTTCCTTGCGCTTTTGCCTCAAGGTTTTCTCTAGCTCTTGATCAAGAGGTAAGAGATCTTCGGTGTTCCTAGACCTGCGCATGCACTCAAAGCAATATCAAATAACGAGAGCAAGCTCCCAAGCTTGGCAACCGGAAACCGGATTCGGCCGAAACCAAATCCCCGGCAACGGCGCCAAAAACTTGTTCGCCCCTAAAGGTGTGTGCAAATAAGTTTTAAATTTATAAAACTAGAATCAAGCAGCGAACCCGCAGTGTACGGATCGACGTAGCTAAGCAAGAATTCCAGAGTATCGAATACAGGGATTTGGGTGGGAAACAAATTCGATTGCAGGTTATCAAGCGAGTAAATATGAGAGTTTTGCAAATATTGGGAAAACAACAATCCTAAAGATCCAAGTATCCAACTGTGGCAATCGATTCAAGACATACTTAATGATATAAAGACAGAGTTGAGATATGCAAAGGTATACTAATGCAAGGTAATCGTACGGTGAAGTTCCAAAAACCTTATGTAACTCACCTACAAGGCACTCTCTATACAGGTTGTTGAGGCTCAATATAGAAAGATTCTAAAGGTGAGAATTAGTGTCAAATACCCAAACTTGTAACCCAAGGATCAAGACTAACTTAACCGATTGAGGTTGTGACACTCACAATCGAGGTAGAGGTTGTTGAGGCTTCACTACCACCTAGAAAAGACAAGTCTAAACTAAGTTAAAGCAAATCTTTAACTTTGGATTAAAGTAAAAGCAAGTTCGTAGACTTAAGGGAAATTACGGTTAGTTCTTGAGGTTCCACGGCCGTGGACTCAAGAATAGGCCGTAATTTAGGGTTGTCGGCGTTTCTCTATAACTCTCAGGGTCTAATCTGTTTACGATCGATCTATCATCATCTAAGCCACAACTATCAACCCTTCACCTTAGAATTGTTAAGGGTTTTTAGCCAATAACAGTTATGTTGATATCAATTCAAGAATTAGAAGATAGAAAGATGAAAACTTTCAAGAACTTTCAATAATCTCCAAACTAATCTCAAATTCACAAAGAGAACAAGTATTGTCAAAGGATTCAAAGTAAAACAAACAATCACAACCTTAGGAAAGAAGGGAAAACGGGATGTCAATCCGTTTTCCAAATCAAACCTAAACCGATCTTCCTTTCACAAAGAGAGCAAGTGTGAGCCAATCTTTGAAGGAGCCAATCTTTGTCCCCATTGATTTTGTCGTGCTTGACATTCCTGCAGATAGTCCGGTCCCGATCATACTCGGAAGACCGTTTCTTGCAACTTCCGGCTGCATGGTCGATTGCAAGAATGGAAGACTCGCTTTTGATATTGGAGAAGAGAAAGTAGAGTTCGTTATTTCCACTCTAGTGAAGGAGCCAATCTTTGACGAGGATATTTACGATATCCAAGACGAAGAAGGTTTGTCTAGGGAGGAGGTAAGTGCGATTCTCTTTAACGATCCTTTACAAAAGGTTATCACTATGAGTCTAACCAATGTAGGGGAAGAAGAAGAGTGCAAAGAGGAAATTGAAGCCTTAGAAGCACAAGAAGAGATGTATGAATTGGAGTTTGAGAAACTCCACGATGAGGCTGAGAATGTTAGAATCCACGGTCATACCTTGTATTCCACGACCGTGGATTTCACAACCAAAATCGACCTCCATTCCAGGGGATTACACGGCCGTGGAACACATGGAGAGGCCGTAATTCTGACCGTGGAAGAAGGTGATCGGCATACTTCTTCAACTTCTTTTGATTCTCCTCCAAACCACTCAACATCCTTAGAAACTTCTAAGGAAACGTCGGATGCTCCTCAAGAATCATTAGAAGCTCCGAAAGTGATGGAACTCAAACCACTTCCTACTCATCTAAGGTACGCTTTCCTTGGATCTAATTCTACCTTTCCGGTTATTGTTAGCTCCGAATTAAGCATAGATGAACATGAACAGCTCATGATTGTCCTTAGGAAACATAGAAAAGCCATAGGCTACACTATTGAGGACTTAGTAGGAATTAAACCCTCCCTATGTATGCATAAGATACTAATGGAGGAGGACTTTAGAACTTCAAAACAACCTCAAAGGCGGTTGAATCCGACCATGAAGGAGGTTGTCAAGAAGGAAATTCTTAAGCT
Source organism: Fagopyrum homotropicum (assembly GCA_033239125.1). Lineage (NCBI taxonomy): Eukaryota > Viridiplantae > Streptophyta > Magnoliopsida > Caryophyllales > Polygonaceae > Fagopyrum > Fagopyrum homotropicum. The sequence goes on along the minus strand of BSWB01000003.1, from coordinate 62,687,993 downwards.
TCTTGATGCAGGTATCATCTATCCTACCTCCGATAGCAAGTGGGTGACTGGATGGCGAATGTGCATAGACTACCGCAAGCTCAACAACGCAACGCGGAAGGATCACTTTCCATTGCCATTCATCGATCAAATGCTTGAAAGGTTAGCACAACATTCACATTTTTGCTACCTTGACGGTTATAGTGGTTTCTTTCAGATTCCGATATATCCGGATGATCAAGAGAAGACCACATTCACGTGCCCTTGGGGTACGTTCGCCTATAGGAGAATGCCGTTCGGGATTTGCAACGCCCCAGCCACCTTTCAACGGTGCATGATGGCCATCTTCTCCGAATACATAGAGGAAATCATGGAAGTCTTCATGGACGACTTCTCCGTAGACGGTTCCTCTTTTAACGATTGCCTTTCTAACCTTTCTCTTGTTTTACAAAGATGTGAAGACACTAACCTAGTTCTTAATTGGGAGAAGTGTCAATTCATGGTTATGGAAGGAATCGTATTAGGTCACTTAGTCTCTAGTAGAGGGATAGAGGTAGACAAGGCTAAGATAGAGACCATAGAGAAACTTCCTCCCCCAATTTCGGTGAAAGGGATAAGAAGTTTCCTAGGACATGCTGGATTTTATAGACGTTTCATTAAGGACTTTTCTAAGATATCAAAACCTCTCACTAATCTATTGATGAAGGATGCGGTTTTTGAGTTTTCGCAGGAATGTTTGGATGCGTTTAATACCATCCGGCAAGCTCTAATTTCAGCACCTATTATCCAACCCCCGGATTGGACTCTCCCCTTCGAGATTATGTGCGATGCTAGTGACGTAGCTATTGGAGCTGTTCTTGGACAACGAAAGGAAGGACGAACCCATGCCATATACTATGCTAGCAAGACGCTAGACGAAGCGCAGCTCAACTACGCCACTACAGAAAAAGAGTTTCTAGCCATTGTCTACGCTATTGACAAGTTTCGCTCTTATCTTGTAGGTGCAAAGGTGATTGTCTACACGGATCATGCTGCGATCCGGTACCTCCTTGCGAAGAAAGACGCGAAACCAAGGCTGATTAGATGGATTCTTCTCCTACAAGAATTCGATCTTGAGATCTGCGACAAGAAAGGTTCAGAAAATTCTGTCGCGGATCATTTGAGTCGTCTAACACATCTAGAGGACGACCATCTACCCATTGATGACTCCTTTCCGGACGAACACCTACACATCATAGAGGAGTGCATCAACGTGATCTCCAAAGGTAACGAACCATGGTTTGCTGATTTTGTTAACTATTTGGTTTGTCAGGAGACACCGCCCGGACTATCCTACGCACAAAGGAAGAAGTTCTTTAAGGACGTCCGGGAATACTATTGGAACGAGCCTCTCCTCTTTAAGAGAGGTCCGGATGGCATCATCCGGCGATGTGTGCCGGAAGATGAGATGCAAAGTGTCATCCGCCATTGTCATTCACTACCTTGTGGAGGACACGCTAGTTCGAACAAGACTAGCGCAAAGGTATTGCAATCTGGATTCTATTGGCCTACTTTATTTAGAGATGTGCAATCCTTTGTTTCTTGCTGCGATGCTTGTCAAAGAACAGGCAATATTTCTAGAAGGAACGAGATGCCCCTCAACAACATCCAAAAGGTGGAGATTTTCGATGTTTGGGGAGTTGATTTCATGGGACCATTCCCATCTTCTTGTGGAAACCAATACATACTATTGGCGGTAGATTACGTTTCTAGATGGGTGGAAGCAATTGCCTCTCCCACAAATGATGCCATGGTGGTGGTTAAGTTCTTCAACAAGACCATCTTTCCGCGATTTGGAACACCAAGGACGATCATTAGTGATGGAGGTTCTCACTTCATAGCCCGTCGCTTTGAAACTCTTCTAGCTAAGTATGGGGTTACTCACAAGACCGCTACCCCTTACCATCCACAAACAAGTGGACAAGTTATGATCTCAAGTAGGGAGATCAAAGGAATTCTAGAGAAGACGGTTTCAAGGACTAGGAAGGATTGGTCCTTGAAGCTAGATGATGCATTATGGGCGTACCGGACTGCATACAAGACTCCCATAGGAACCACACCATACAACCTTGTGTATGGGAAGTCTTGTCATTTGCCGGTAGAGCTAGTGCACAAAGCATTTTGGGCTATCAAGTGGCTGAATTTCGGCATGAAGGAAGCGGGAGAGAAGCATCTCCTAGACATCAACAAGCTGGATGAACTTCGCTTGAACGCCTATGAAAACGCCAAGATCTACAAGGAAAGTGCAAAGCGTTGGCATGATAAGCATATCATTCCAAAGGACTTCAAAGAAGGAGATCAAGTTCTCCTCTTCAATTCAAGACTTCGCCTCTTTCCAGGTAAGCTTAAATCCCGTTGGACCGGACCTTTTCTAATTAAGCGTATTTTCCCCCATGGTGCAGTTGAAGTATGGGGTGAAGCTAGCGGAAGTTTTAAGGTGAAGGGCCAACGACTCAAGAAGTATACGCCGGAACTCCAAGCTGAGGAGTTTGCACCTACCGCACTCGAATAAGTGCGAGATTGGTCTAGCTACGGACCTTAAACAAAGCGCTTCTTGGGAGGCAACCCAAGGTATTGCATTTTCGTTTTTGTTTTCGATTCATAGTTTAGTTTAGAATAGACGTTTTCGCTTTATTTTGCCTCGATTTCTTCCGGTATGTTCGTGTTTTTGGTTGTAGGATCAATGGAAAAGGAAAAAAAGGGAGAATAATGTCGAAGAAGAGTGACGAAATTTGGACTTTGAAGCTTTACAGAAGGTTCCACGGTCTAAATTACGGTCGTCATAGCTACAGTGGCCGTAATTCTCAAAAGCCTTTGAAAAATCACCAAAACCACGGTCCCGTACACTTCCACGGCCGTGGAACACCCCGACAGACCGTGATTTTCAAAATTTTGCCTGCAACTATATAAGCCACATTCTTCACAAATTTACCCCAAAATTTTCCCCTTTCCACGACCTAGACGCCGAAACCCCACGACCTCCTCCAAATCTTCATTTTCTAATCGTTTTCAACGATTCTTCATCCTAAACTGCAGCAAATCAAACCACGAACAAGATCCAAGCAACAAACCGAGCGGAAATCCATCAACAAATGCGCATTTCGGGTTTTTCAATCCAAAAAAGAGGTTTATTCTTTCTTCTATATTTTCGCGGATTTGGTTCGTTTTTGCTATAGATTTTAAGGAAGAACTGACAAAGACTGGAAGGAATTAGATTAGGACTACTTGTTGTGGTGATTGTTGGTGAATTTGTTGAGATTCATGAAATTCTGAGACGAATCACGGTCTCTGGGTAAACCACGGCCGTAATTTCTCAAGAACAGACCGTAATTTTGGTGAAAAATGGATTTCGTAAGGAGAATGTCGGGAAGGATAAAAGAGAAGAAGGGAGAGTAGAATAAGAAAAGGAAAGGCAATCCCTCCACCTCCTCATCCTCTAGGGCACCACCACCCTCATCTCCCTCACTACCATCCTCACCTTCACCTCCATCTTCACCTCCTCACCCTAGCATCCCGACCATACATGAGAACCATCTTGATGCACTTGACCGCTTCAAGGAAAGGGCAGTGATTGGTCCTAGGTATTTGTTGTTGGAGGATCTACATCCTCTCAACATAGTTGATGATCTTACATGGCTCTTGGATAGAACCGGATTACTTGCCTTCACGAACATTCGTGAAGACGCCTACGAGGAGATCACCCGGGAGGTTGTGACGTCTTTTGAGCACAACCACGTAGATAGGACCGTCTCTTTCCGTCTCATGGAAAGAGACTACCATTTGAGCATAGTTGAGTTTGGGACTATCTTTGGGTTTCATGAGACCTATAACGGTCGATTTCCGAGTGGAGTTTACCCCAAGAACTTTTGAGAGGAAGTGGCTATGGTTTATGCAAACGAGGACCGTTGGCAACCCGCTGATACCAAGGCTAGATTTATGTACCATCTAGCCTTGAAGATAGCTCACCGCGTTCTTTTGGAGTGTCTCTTTCCTAGGACGGAGACGCCCCAAAAGGTCAAGATGGATGAGCTATTCTTGCTCTATTGTATGCTATATGGACGCCGTGCAGATTGTGCTACTCTCTTGGCGGCTACGATGAGGAAACTCAAGAATAAGAAGAAGGGGAACATCGGGTATGGTGGGATAGTCACCCACATTGCTAGGAGTTTTGGTGTGGACTTTTCTGCTTGCACCCGCATACCGGCCGTTCCTTTAGGGCTACACGCATTCATGGTTAGGGTCTCATTTTCCCCACACATGGAGGTCCGCCTTATGCGGGCATGCCTTGGGAGACTAGGACGGGTAGGGGTATAGAGTGGCTGCCGGAGTATTCCATTATGGCGGGACGCCATAATTGGAAGGAGACGTTCGCTGCGATGCATGCGAACAGGATAGTAGCTCCCCCTTACGTCCCACCGCCGGTTGTAGAGGAGGAGGATATGGGAGACCAGTTCGAGAGTGGAGGAGGAGCGGAGCACGAGTTTGGCACGTTTCCGGACCAGCCGGAGGCGGCCCCAGATGTACCTCGACGCTCTCCACGTCCAGCTAGAGCCTCAGGCTCATCATCTCGCCGCGCTAGCGTGAGTGAGAGGCCCACGTGGATGACCACACCTCCCACATGGTATGCCACCCCACCTCCTTGGTCCACGGAGCAGCCAGCAGCACCACCACCACCACCACCACCAGCACCATCCGATGCCCCAGCATGGTACAGTCACGCCCCGGGATGGTACGAGCAGATGCCGGATTGGGCTACCGGACTTTTAGAGAGAGTAGGAGCGCTAGAGATCCGGGCGGACGCTAGAGACGGACGCTTAGACGACCTTGACCACATGATGAGGGACGTCTACCGCCAGCAGTTTGGGCGGTTCTATGATCCGAGTTTCTCTCCATTCCCACCTCCGCCGGCGCCGCAGTGATTAGATGCATGACCGTTCGTTTTAGACATTCCCGCCACCACTTTTCTTTCTTTCTTTTGAACATTAGGGACAATGTTCGTCCTAAGTATGGGGTGGGATGTACTAAAAAGTTTGTAATAACTCTACTTACTATGTTCGCTTTCATTTGAGACTATCGTTGCATATTCATTATGTGTTGCACGTTTCCTTATTGCATTGCATGAAAAATAACTTGAAAAACCCATAAAAATTGAAAAATTTTGAAAAATTTTGAGCTTCTAATGAATTGAGATGATTTCCATGATAATCACTACTTGTGAATTGAGTTTGATAACAATTGCATGCTTAAAAGGATTGTGAATTGAAAAGAATTTGAATGAATGAATTTTACCTCTTTTGCAAGTTTTATAATGTGAAAATGTTACCTAAATCATGCTAGGAAATTGAAGTTGAAATCACATTATAAGTTCCTATACTTCTTGTTGAAATGATTAAGGCAATTCAATACTTTCTTTCTCCTTTCTTTGATCATCTAGCTCCTCATTGAAATATTAGCCTCCCTTACCTATCCGGGAATTTGGAGAAGTGAATGAGAAAAAGGCATGTTTGATGTGGGAGGGCCATGAGAGCAATTATCTGCAATCAAATGAATAGAAAGAAATTGTAGGTTTGGGGAAGTCAATCATGACGATGAGTAACTCGGCACCATTCACATAGCCGGGTGTTTGTGTCTTGCCAAAGTCGGATTGAGCGATATTCCTAACGGATTATGGTATGTGCGCTAAGGGTTTGAGGCATCTCTTGAAAAATTGAGAAACGCCAATCTCCTAGGCTTCGGTTTTTGTGCACCTCTATCCATAACTCCAAAAGTAAAGTCGAAAAATGAGAAGAAGAGAGCGAAGCTCTAAGTTGAAGTGTTGCGGGAACCGCATAAGAAGAAGAAGGTAGTTGTCCACTTTCCCGGATTTATGCACCACTTTCCCTTAAAGTTTTCCCTTCCCTTCCATATTCTAGACCTTTTCTTTGAAAGTCCTTAACATCAAAATAATGTTATATGACTTGGTGATCTAAATTGAAGTTTCTTGTGATTGATTTTGATAATGTTTGAAGATTATAATGCTTGTTTAGAAGTTAAGTTGGTTCATGAATTTTCTTTGCTTTTTACTCTTTGATTGAGTGTGTGAAAGTTTGAAGAACGATTGAAGCAAGGTTTGAGAATGATCTATTCTTTAGAAGTCACATTCATCCAAAAGATGGTACACATATTTCATCCTAACTCTTGTTTAAAGCTTTTTGAAAGACCTTGCTTAGGGACAAGCAAGTGTTAAGTATGGGGTTATTTGTTAGCATGAAATATTGTGATATTTTAGGCACGTTTTCTAAACGTATTTGATTCATATTGATAGTCTTTGATTGAACTTTGTGCATATGTGAGCTAGTATTACCTATATTGTCGATATGGATGTCTACACTAGTTCTATGTTGATTATAGGTGATTTGGAGCTATTTCCGAACGGAATCGAGCAAAAGAGGAGTTGATTGACTTTGTCCATAGATTGAGGACATTCTTTGGAAGCAAATTGGAGTTTTAGCTTGAGGAATGCACGAGGCTAGGGAAGAATTACGTTCTTGCCCTAAACCACGCTCTAAAATACGACCGTATCACGTTCCACGTTCAATTCCACGACCGTGGATTTGGAGTCAGAAATTGATCTTTGCAAATCTTTTCGCCACACTTTGAAGCCACGATCTTTTAAAGATTGGGCCGGGCCGACATTTTGCCCTGCACTATAAAAAGACGGATGAAGCAAGATTCCGTCATCTTCGCTTAGGGGGAATTTCGGCAATCCACGTTCTATCAACGCATAAGCCGGCTACACTTCGTTTAGCCTTGCTTGGAAGCATTGACATCTCTTTGGGAGATCGAAGTTCGTGCTTGGGAATTGCCCTAATCTCGCACTTTTGGTGGAGATTGCTGTTGAGATCTCCGGATTGGCGGAAGATCGAAGTTTTTGGAAGATTTTGCAAGAAGATCTCTCTTCTTGTTTAGGTTTGATTTGGAAAACGGATTGACTTCCCGTTTTCCCTTCTTTCCTAAGGTTGTGATTGTTTGTTTTACTTTGAATCCTTTGACAATACTTGTTCTCTTTGTGAATTTGAGATTAGTTTGGAGATTATTGAAAGTTCTTGAAAGTTTTCATCTTTCTATCTTCTAATTCTTGAATTGATATCAACATGACTGTTATTGGCTAAAAACCCTTAACAATTCTAAGGTGAAGGGTTGATAGTTGTGGCTTAGATGATGATAGATCGATCGTAATCAGATTAGACCCTGAGAGTTATAGAGAAACGCCGACAACCCTAAATTACGGCCTATTCTTGAGTCCACGGCCGTGGAACCTCAAGAACTAACCGTAATTTCCCTTAAGTCTACGAACTTGCTTTTACTTTAATCCAAAGTTAAAGATTTCCTTTAACTTAGTTTAGACTTGTCTTTTCTAGGTGGTAGTGAAGCCTCAACAACCTCTACCTCGATTGTGAGTGTCACAACCTCAATCGGTTAAGTTAGTCTTGATCCTTGGGTTACAAGTTTGGGTATTTGACACTAATTCTCACCTTTAGAATTTTTCTATATTGAGCCTCAACAACCTGTATAGAGAGTGCCTTGTAGGTGAGTTATATAAGGTTTTTGGAACTTCACCGTACGATTACCTTGCATTAGTATACCTTTGCATATCTCAACTCTGTCTTTATATCATTAAGTATGTCTTGAATCGATTGCCACAGTTGGATACTTGGATCTTTAGGATTGTTGTTTTCCCAATATTTGCAAAACTCTCATATTTACTCGCTTGATAACCTGCAATCGAATTTGTTTCCCACCCAAATCCCTGTGTTCGATACTCTGGAATTCTTGCTTAGATACGTCGATCCGTACACTGCGGGTTCGCTGCTTGATTCTAGTTTTATAAATTTAAAACTTATTTGCACACACCTTTAGGGGCGAACAGTTGGACCGCCAATTGTTGTTGGAATTTCGGTTGTTATTGGTATTCCAATTGTTGTTCCAATTGTTGTTCTGGTTGTTGTTCCTATTCCCTTTGTGGTTGTTGTTTCCTAAGTAGCCAACATCTTGCTCCTTTGGCTTTTGAAGGCCAGCTCTAATGATTTCCTTCAACTCTTTGATTTTGGTGTTGAGGGAGAATATTTGAGTTTGTGCAGCTTGTGTTAGCTTAGCTCCTGGATCCCCTTGATTCCGGCTATTTAGATCCACCTTCCGGTGGGAATACTTCTCAATCACTTGGGCTTGCTTCTCAATGAAGTCACATACGTCATCTTCTCTCATGTCCATGAATGTACCACAAGAGAGAGATTCGAGATTGATTGTGTTTCCACATCCAACCCGTTGTAGTAAATCTCCAATAACTCCAGCTTTGAAATGCCAAGGTGTGGGCAATCCAATAAGAGATCTTGAAATCTTTCCCATGATTGAAACAAATTTTCGTTAGCTTTCATAGAAAATGCATTAATTTTACCTCTCAACTCCGGCGTCTTAGATGGCGGAAAGAACTTGGTGAGGAACTCTGAAGATAGATCCTCCCATGTGTTAAGCCTTCCAGCTGGAAGAGCTTGATACCAAGCCAAAGCTTTGTCCTTCAAAGAGAAGAAGAACGGTTTGATCTTATAGTTGTTGTTGGTAGCCCTTTTCGGCTTGAATGTCTCCATGAGAATCTCAAAATTCTGCAAATGTTGGTGTGGAGATTCAGCACTAGTTCCACCAAATTGACTTTGGCAAACCATGGTGATAACTTGCGGGCTAAAATTGAATTCCTGGATATCCTCAGTTCCGAAATTCACACATAGACGGCGTGGTTGCTTAATTGGATCCATTCTTTGCCCAAGAGTCCGTAGTTCATCCCCTTCATGAGCAACTCTCACATCTCCAGCGGGAATGCGAGGAACAACTGGTGGTCTTGGGTTGTTACGAACGGGATGGATAACCGGATCAATGTCCTCAAGTGGTGGCATATCATCATCCTCATCGTCAGATCAATCAGCTCTAGTGGACTTAGTTGGTTTCTTGACCTTCTTCTTCTTAGCATCATTCAGCTCCAACTTCATGTCCAGCATCATAGCCTTGAGCTCATCAATTTGGAATTGATGACTTGTTAATTCTTCCATACGAGCCTTCTCACTCAACTTAAGTTGAAGTTGAGCTTCATCCAACTCCGCTTGGATATTTCTCTCATTATTTTCAGCCATCTTTTTCTCTTTCAACTTTTTTCTCAAAGTTTTTTCAAGTTCTGGATCGAAAGGAACTAGATCTTTGGTAGATCTAGTATTTCGCATATACCTAAAGAATCTGCAAAATCACTCAAAAAGAGATATCAAACAGCAAGAGCAAAGCTCCCAAGCTCGACAACCGAACACCGGAATTGGCTTAGACCAAATCCCCGGCGACGGCGCCAAGAACTTGTTCGCCTCAAAGCGTGCGTGCAAATAAGTTTTAATTACAAAACTGAAACAAAAGCAAGCGGACCCGCAGTGTACGGACCGGGATAGTTAAGCAAGTATTCCAGGGTATCGAACTCAGGGATTTGGTGAGTCAAATTCAGTTCCGATATAATCGAGCAAGTAAAAGTATAAAAACTTTGCAAATATTGGGGAAAACAGCAACCCTAAAGATCAAGGTATTCAAGTGTGGAAATCGATTCAAGATATACTCTAGATATAAGGACAGAGTTGATATTGTAAAAGTATAAGTAAGGTAAGGTTATGTACGGTGAAGTTTCAAAACCTTATATATCTAACCCAAAGACTCTTTCTATAAAGGTTGTTGAGGCTGCAGTATAGAAAGGATCTAAGGACAAGAATTAATCTCAAATACCCATGCCCATACCCAAGGAATCAAAGATAAACTAGAACGGTTAAGGTTGTGACACTCGAAACCGAAATAGAGGATGTTGAGTCTCACTACTACCTAGGAAAGGCAAGCCAAGGCTAGGTTAAAGCAAATCTTTAACTTTGGATTAAAGCAAAAGCAAGGGTCGTAAAACAGGGAAAATCACGACTAGATCTTGAGATTCCACGGCCGTGGAACTCAAGAACAGACCGTGGTTTAGGGTGTCGACGATGTTTCTCACACTCTCAAGGTCCAATCAAGTTACGATCGATCTATCATCATCTAAGCCACAACTATCAAAAATCAAATTAAGAAGAAAGAAAGATGAAAACCCTCGAAAACTCAATAACAAATCAAAGTCAATCTCGAATCCGAATAACAAAAGTAGTATGTTTATGAATTCAGAAAATGGAATAAAAATCCTCACAACGATCTTAGGGAACAATGAAGAACGGAGTGTCAATCCGTCTCCAAAAGTGAAAACCCTAAGAAAATCTCCGAAGTACGTAATCTCCGATGTTGCGTCTTTCACCAATCTTCAATCCTCCAGGTCAAATGAACCCTTAGCCGTCGTCTTTAAAGCCCTAAGCAAAGATGTAAGCGAAGGTTCTTGAAACTCTCTTCTCAAACCTTCTTATAGGCGAAAATAAGGTTACGAGAAAGCCCAATGACGTTGCTGACGTGGCAAATATGACACGTCACAAAATCATGAAAATCACGGTCATGTACAAATTTCCACGGCCGTGGTTTAGGCCGTGTAACTTTCTGTTGTGCTTCAAACTCACTTCCACGATCCAATTGCCAAATCCACGGTCGTAATTTAGGGCGTGGATTCTCAAATTCTTTGTTTTTGCCTTTGTTTCGTGATGTTCTTCACTCAAGCTCCTTCCTTAGCTTCTCCAAACCATCCCCTTGCCATCAAGCATGATCAAATGCTCCTCTTCTTCCACCTTTTGCTCCAATCCAAGCCTTTATTCACCTAAAAACGAAACGAAGTTAGTGTAGATCTTTATATCGACAAAGTGGGTGAATGAGCTCACAAATGCCTCAAACTCATATCTATGTACACCTAAAAGAGGGAAAAACAACTAAAATAAGTGCCTAAAATATAGTCATATTTAATGCTAACACGTCTCTCTGATAGGAATGAAACGTGCCGGCTTTGTTAATTTGTCATCTACAACCCAAATAGCATCAAAACTCCTACTGGGCCTCAACCTTGTTACAAAGTCCATAGATATGTCCTCCCACTTCCACTATTACACTAGTGGTGGATGGAGTCCATCCCTAGGTCGGTAATACTCTATCTTGACCGGTTGACTGGTCACGTACTGTGGCATAAATCTGGTTACATCGGTTCCAATCTTTTTCATCAATATACCCGTCTCACCCTAGGGTATATCTTACTCGTACATGGATGTACTGAGTAAGGTGTACAATGAATATACTGTAATATTCCATATCTCGACTCCGCATTAGCGGTTATATAGGCACGGTCGCGGCGCCTGATTATTCCATCTGCTCTAATGGGGAACTGTAGTGTCACTCCACAAGACATGTTCTTTCCCATCTTCCACAAGGTCAGGTAGGTCCCTGCTTCTTGTTGGACCTCATCCAACATACCAGGTAGACCCTCTATGGTATAACTAGGTATCCTTATCAAGGAACTGGTTGTCCAACTCTAGCCAAGCTAGATTCTTCTTAAGCTGAGACTGGATAGTCAGTCTCGCAATTATCTTCTTTTGAGGTGTCTTTCTGTTCAAGTTGTCGGCAACAACATTCAAATCTCTAAAAGATAAGGAATCTCCAAGTTAAGGTCTCGATCAACTCAAGCCCTTAATGCTGGTAGTTATTCAACTCCCATGGTGTAAGAATATAATTTAGACTCCTATAGTGGTAGAACCCTAACATAGAAATACCAGTACTGTCTTCAAACTTCAAGGCTGGAAGTACCACTGCTAATTCTAGATCCTGCATTGGGTAGTTCTCCCCATGCGTCTTCAGTTGTAGACACACATATCAGTAACTCTACTCCCTTGTAGTAACACACGTCTCAACTTAGTTGGGATGTATCACCGTATTTCACGGGATCCCCAGAATCTCTTGACCATAACAGAATTGAAGCAGAGATCCAGTGCTTCTTCAATTCTTCAAAGCTCTGGTATACTACTTGACAACGCAATTCTGGTGATTTTCTTCAGAAGATTTGTAAGTAGATACACATTCACATAAAATCCTTCATCAAAGCATTGGTAGTAATCGGCTGAGCCGAGAAAACTACGCATTCCCTTATTGTTCATCAGTATCGTGCATGCTGCATTATATTCAATTCTTGCCAGATCAACCATGATCTTACTGGCGGAGGTAAAATGGCCCAAGAAGGCTACCTCTGGCATCTCAACTCGCATTTAGAGAGCGTAGCATACATCCCTCTATCTCTCGAAATCTGCAGAACTATCCTCAGATGATCGGTATGCTCCTCTCTGCTATGAGAGTATACCGGCATGCCATCAATGAAGGTCACCACAACCAGATCTAGGAAATCGATGAAGGTGCTATTCATTAACTCCCTGAAGACTGTTATAGCATCCGTCAGCCCAAATGGCATCGCTACAACTCATAGTGTCCATAACGGGTATGAAAGGCTATCCTATACACATCCTTCTCTCTCACCCTTAATTGGTGATATCCTGAGCGCGATGAAATCCTGAGGAACACCATTGCTTCTTGAAGCTGACCCATCAAGTCGTCAATACGAGACATTAAATACACTAGAGCGAAGAAAGCCCGTCTAAGCCAACTCTTCAAGTCATCAGTTACAACATCTTAATAGGCGTCATATGATATGGGCCTTCCCAATCAGTTTCGAGTCATACTCCAACTCGATAACAGTGTCCACACTCTGCTGGGGCGACAACTAGACGGTTCAGTAACACGTCTATAAGCTCATAAACCACTAGAATACCTTCCATATTAGACTATCTCACTCCTTCATGGTATAACACCATAAGGCGTCACATCCTTGTGCTATCAACTCGCTACTTATACAGACCTAGTAACAAACCCGTCTCTTCAAAGGCCTTACCCTCGGAAGACCTCTATCTAATCCATCTCAGTAAAGACTATAATAGCCTTTCTACTAATATCTAACACATCATAATATCTATTCATCCAATCCATACACATAATGACTCCTTCATGCACCTACAGCATGACAAAGAAGTCTGCAAACCATTCACAAGTCCCTGAATAAATGGGACAACCACATATCGTGCGGGTATCTTAGACCCCTAATTGTTAATCTTGTAAAGGAAAGTCTACCTTCTATTGTTTCCACAGTCCACTATTAATGCATGCATCGAAAGACAAGAAGTGCATAGCACTCACAACAAACAAAACTCCACTAGGTGAACCATTAATGAGAATGGTACCTGTAACAGCTAACGTCAGCAGTTCCATTACATATCATCACTCAAGCTCGGATCTATGCTCCTCAGGTATCTCTGAGGACATCGCCATAGCCTCCACTTCTACTCTTTTTTGCACCGGAAAGAGGAAGGTCTTGCTGAGAAGAAACCCTACCTTGTTGACAAAAAGGGTCCAGATGGCCTAGTTCACCACAAGTGAAGCAAGCTATCGGTGCCAAGGGGCATACAGAGCACAAATGATCTGGATAGCCACAGTTGAGACATAAACGTCCCATCCCTGTAGCTAGTACGGGTGACTTCTCTTCACTACTCAACTCAAAGGCTCTACCCTGAGCTCTTCTGGGGTCCGTGGTACTCCCACCATGACTTCTAACTCTACTCGGCCCGGGAACGGATCCCAGAGTAGACAAACGATTTGGAACTCTCTGTTTTCCCTATGTCTGCTACTGAGGGGTCTTCTGCCCACCTCCCATCACACCGGTAATAGAAGAACCTTGTCGTGATGCAATTCCACCTTGCCTACAGAAGGCAGCTTTATGACCTTGTCTACCACAGGTGAAGCAAGTCACCAGCGATTTTGGACAGTGTGGTCTTCTGTGTCCAGGCTTCCCACAATTGTAACAAGTTCTCGTCTTACCAGAAGTTTGTGTAGCACGGGAACTACTCAAACATCCATAAGCCGGACTCTGTTTACCACCTAGAAGCCCTACCTCATCTTTTGCTAGTTCGACTCGTTGTTTCTTCTTGGATCTAGAAGCTTCAAATTGGTCCCACAGATGTTGGTAGATCCGGTGTAGGTCTACCCGTTATTACAACCTCATACACTTGACGCATATATTCTTGAAACTCGGATCTACTCATGGAGACATGATAAGCCTCTTCAAACTCGTTCTCTGCCATAGGTGAAAGAACAGCAGAAACTGGTCCCTAACTTGGCATTACTGGAGGAAAAGGGGTTGTACCCTTACCTCGTCCCACTACAGATACTACTCTAGTCTGAGCCATCTGTAGGATATACACACCTAAACTTACAAGGCTACATATAGGCCATATATATATATAATACTTAATTATACATGCATACACATCAGCACATAAAAGATATCTATCTATCTATATATATATATATATATACTGTCGAGATCCTCATATGGGAGACAACTTCTGTACATACTATCCCAAAACATCTATACTCGCTTTAAAACCAAAACCTTTTAAAAGTCATACCCCATGTGGGTTCAGTTTATTTATCCACTCTACCTTTATTGCAGATATCAAGTGTCATTGTTGTCAACCTAAGGCTCTAATACCAACTCTGTAACACCCCAAATCCACGGGATTTGGAGTGCTACATTAGGCTAGGATCTCACAATGGATCCTGGCCCTAACCTGACAACAAGTTCACTAGATCTTACAACAAGTCACAGGTAGATTAAAACCAAATACATAAAAGTTGTATATAACACATCAAAAGAGTTTACAAACATAAAGCCGAGTACAAAACATCAGCCATAAACATCTGATACAAAAGATCCCATATTCCACGCATCCTAATGTACAGAAGTCCTCGGCCGGTCACACCATCTGGCTGACTCTGCAGTCTTCCTAACCTGCAGATCATCTACAACACGGTATACACCGTTAGCTACAAAAATGAATAAGTATGAAGGTAATAGCACAAACACACATCAACATCTCATACATGCAATGCCACACACATTCATTTATTATCTTTCATTTAGGTTATTCCATTACTAATTCAACTTCTTTTGCAACACGAGGAGCCTCAAGAACCTCTTCCCATCCAACGTAACACAGGAGTTTTGCATGGGGGTGATCATCACTCGTCCCCTCTTGTTAGATCATCTTCAGGGCGCCTCCTCCTACCAGCAGGAGGAGACCGGTGGTCACGACCCGTTATAATACACTTGGGCCATTTAATGTAAATAAAGGTTGTCCTAGTCCGGTTTAGGTTGTAAATGCACAATCATATGAACATACACAACCATCACAATCACACAAATCCATAACTTAACGCTAAGTAAGTCATATGGACTTACCTGTAATACTCGTATCTAATACCACGTCATAACTTCCCCTTGGGGAAGAAACCAACGCCTGCAATAGTAAGGCATACAACATCACATACTACAAGGGTTAGGAGACTCGTCTCCATAACCATAACCAACCTACAACCTCAAACTAAACCTCAAGATCATTACATGCTCACAAATACCTAAGGCATAACCTTAACATCAACACAAGTGCCTAAGGAACATCTCCAACATATAACCCGTCCTAACCAAGCTAGCCTAGCTATCATCTAAGCTAAGGCTAAAGGAAAGGAAGAAAGAATCATACCAACAAGGTATGCCCTGGATGCACCAGCGGAAACAAAGGACGCAGGGGCACTGAACCAGTCAAGCGTAGGGGCGGCTCACACACCAGGTGCAGGTGCGGCTCAAGGCAGGCGCAGGGGCGGCTGTCTGTGCAGAAGGTCGGCCTCGACTTCTCTTCGATCTTTCTCTTGACTCTATTCACTTCTCCATCACACAACAACATAACACATACATATATACACATGTATGAACATCAAAACATCCAACAAAGGATCCACACAAGCTCAGCTTGTGATCCTAACTAAAGAAGAAAGAAATAAGCAAGGAAGAACAAGGAAGGAAGATGGAGATGGAGATGGAGATCTCACCTCAACAGAACCCTAAGTAGCAACTAAGAACAATCAACACCTTCACAACCTCAACACATCATCAAGGACTCTCAGCATCATCCTCATGATCATCTAAGCTCAATACCTCAAACAAACTCTCAAAAACTCACACACAAGATCAAGGAGTGACCAAAGAAGATCAAGAAAGAAGAGAAGAGAAGATGAACGTGAGGAGGAAGAGAGAAGCTGGAGAGATGAGGAAACCCCTCATCTGAAGCTATGGGAAGCTTATATAAGAAGCTAGCCAAAAGCAAGGTCAAGAGGTCAACAAAGGTGGTTGCAGCCACATAATCCCGCAGGGGAGGATCAGGCAAGGCGCAGGGGCCGCTCACAGGATCCGCAGGGGCGGCTGATAGGGTCCAGCAAGGGCTCAGCTAAGGCTCCTAGGCTCCAAAGACTAAGGCTCTTACAGCCTTGATATTGTCATCAAGGTTCACTTTTTTTGTGTTAAGATTTTCAATCTCCAGAGACATCTCACTTAGTTGGTTTTCTTGTTCAAGTAGCTTTTCTTTTAAAGAATTTATCCTTATTATATGTTCCTTCTTTAAGGAATTGTTTTAGGTCAGATTCAGGTTGAGACATAATTGTACTTACCACATTGTCAACATATAGATTTGAATCTTCTTCATGATCGGCCATGAGACACAAGTTTGCTTGTTCTTTTTCGTCTTCTGATTCATTTCATGATTCTGAATCACTCCATGAAGCTATCATAGCTTTATTCTTTTGATCATGTTTCTTGAAGTTGGTCCTCTTCTTTTGTGGACAATCCTTCACAAGATGATCTGTTTCACCACATTCAAAACAAGTCAACAGTCTAGTTTTCTTGTTAGACTTAGAAAACTTACCTTGGGGTTTTGATGTTCGTGGATATTCTCTATTGTTAGCAGATTGTTTCTTTAACTTGAGAATTCTCGCGAGACCCTTAGAGATCATGGCAATTGCATCTTCTTCTTCTTCATCATCATCATCATCATCACTATCTTCCTCTTCTGATGGTAATTCATCTTATCTTGATTTTAATGCCAAATTCTTGGAGTTGGATGGGAGCTCTCCATCTTCTTCACCAAGAACCATTTCATGAGTGATGAGTTCTCCAAGGAGGTCATCAAGAGGAAGAGTTGAGAGATTCTGAGCTTCTTCGATGACAGTCATCTTTGGTCCCCACTTAGCTTTAGGTAAGCTCCTTAGAACCTTCCTAACCTTCTCTTCATTTGTGAAGATCGTTCCTATTGAGTCCAAATTGTTCACGATCTCAGTGAATCTTGTGAACATTTCCTTGACTGTTTCATTTGGATTCATCTTGAATAGCTCGTATTGTCTGAGGAAGATGTTAATCTTTGTTTACTTGACTTGACTTGTTCTTTCGTAAGTGACAACGAGTTTGTCCCATATTTCTTTTGCACTCTTGCATGATGAGATGCGGTTGAATTCATTAGCATCTAATCCGCAATAGAGTAGGTTCATTGCTTTGTAGTTCTTTGAAACACTATTCAGGTCAGCTTGTGTAAAGTCATCTTCTTTCTTTGGGACTTGGACACCTTCAACTGTTGTAGTTGGGACTTTGGTGGTCGAGATGAGGATCTTCTTGGAGCAAATCCTCCATCACCTACTGGATTCATGATTAGTCTCACTAATGGTTAAATCAATATATGTGAGTCTAGCTCTGATACCAATTAAAGAACCGTTAGGTGAATATAAAGGATAAAGATACTCTAGAAGGGGGTTGAATAGAGTATGGGAACTTATCGCAAAACCAATCTCAAGGCCTTGAAACCAGTTTCAAGGGTCTTGATGTCGATCTCAATTCTTTGTGAAACTTTGATTTAAAGGGCTCTGAAACAACTTTCAAGGGCGTTGACTTTGAACTCATGCAAAACAAAGTTAGTCACAATAAACAAGATATAGTGCGGAATGTAAAAGATCGACACAAGGATATGTTTACGAAGTTCAGCTCTAAATAGCCTACTCTCTGTCCCAAGGTATAGCCTCAGGATCTAACTATCTATTATCAGCTTCAAAAAGTCCTAGATACAAACTAGAAAAAACCCCTTTCTTCTCTCGCTGTAGCCAATGCTACGATCTAGCTCCAACTCTTCACCTTGCTATAATAGCCTAGTCACTTCATAGAGTAACACACACTCGAGTATAACACTCTTTAGATATGCCAATGGAGCTCTCTAGTTTTATCTCTCTCTAGAGGATAAAGCTTTTTAGAAAAAGAGAGAAAGAAAAACTATCGATCGAATGAAGATGATTATGGATCGCTTGAAGACTATGGATGTTTCTGTGCAGGCTTGTGTTCTTGTTCTTCAATCGCCATCTTCATTTATACTCTTCTATGGAAAAGTCTTCTAGCCGTTGGAAAGATGACCGTTTGGAGATCACTCTTCTTCTCCATGAAGATTGCTCTTTGGTTGAGATGAGATAGACGTTGTGGATCTTCATCTCTTGAGAACACGTTGATCTCTCACTCCTTAATCTTCTCATTTTTGTTGTAACAATCTTCAAATCCAGGTGAGAGAATCTTAATGCTTTTCGGTTAAGGATCTTTGTAAGATCTTCTTTGATCGGCGGTTGAGATCTTCACTTGATCGTATCTTCTCAAATCTTCTTGTTTGAGCAAAACTCTCATGGAAGATCTTCTTAGTAACTTGAAACCTTTTAACGTGTGCCCTTGACTTCTTCGTTTCTTTGGTTTTCATTTCAAGGCCTTTGAACTCCAATCTTCAAAGTTCTTTTGAAGTCTCTTGCAAAACATGCACTTCATTTGATCCAAACCACCATATCAAGCCAAGCAACTCGATATATGGACAATTCATTGGTTAGTGTATCAAACTACTTCATTTGTGTTTAAGTCTTTCATTAGCAACACTTGTAAAACCTTTATAATCAAGGTGGAGTTTTCACAAGCATCATATAAAACCTCTAAGTAGCAAGCGTAAGTTGTCATTAACTTAGGGTTCTAGACTATAGTTTTACGTGTGTAGATTTAGCATATATTATTGCTTACTTACTTTCTCGCTCATTATTTTTAACTATGTTTTAATGCCTTGTCATGACTCTAATATTCAGAAAATTGATCTATCATTTGAAGTATACTCCAAAAATATTTTCCTTTTACATTTCTTTGTTTGTTTTCTTTCTTTAATCCTTTTTACTTTGTTCTTACTTGGGGACAAGTAAGAGCTAAGTATGAGGTATTTTGATCGCATATTTTTATGCTATCCTTTTAGATGTGTTTTTCCTTAGGTTTGCATGGAATAGACATTGATATCATGAATTATAGTCTATATTTTGGGGTTTATTTGGACGTTCTATCTTCAATAATCTGCATATTTGTATGTATAATATGTGATTATATTACCATTTCATCTACCTTTGCGGGAATCGAGGTCTACACCTAGTTTTGTTATAATCGTAGGTAAAATGGCACGTTTTACATCAAAAAGGAGCAAAATGAGCTATGGAGTCATTGGAGCTACATTCAGGAACATAAGGAAACATCCAGGAAGCATAGCCATGGATTAGAGATTTACTTTGGACCAGATTTGAGAGATTTCACATTCACTTGTGACTCACCTCGGTTGACTACAGAGTCACCTCGACCGAGGTGATCCAGAGGAGTCGACTCGACCGAGGCGAACACCTGGGACGCGGCGAGAATATTTTATTCTTGGCTGAGATCTTTTATCTTTGGAAAGAGATCTTATATTTTTGGGCTTGGCTCCTGGAAGGAAGAAGATATGCTAGATCATATATTTTACCTATTTTTATGGGAAGAGATCTTTCTAAAATATCTTATCTTTGGAGAGTAATTTTCCTATAAAAAGGGTCGGATTTCCCACAAATCCGACAACCTACAGACATCCTGCATACATGCTATACCACCGATTGTGTTTTATACACCGCTGCAGCCATACTCCAGTTGGGAGATTTGAAGAACCAATTTGAAGGTTGAAGGAAGAAAGTCTATAGCTTTTATAGCTTTTTGAAGGGTTTTGTAAGATTCTCTTAGATTCCCTTCGTTGTTGATTGTCTTTGTTGGATTTTAATCCAAGGAATGCTTTTTGTTTGATAATTGATTCAGTTATTGAAGTCTTTCTCTTAAGGTTTCCTTGTTCAACTATTCTCTTTCTTCCCATATATTTGATTAATACTTTCATGATGATGAGTGGATAATCTCTTTGTGTGATTCTAGGGTAATGGGCTGAAGGTTGTGGGAAAAACAATGATAGAATGATCTTAATCACAGTAGGACCCTGAAAGTTCGAGTCTTTACCTTAACCCTAAGCATCTCGCTCAGTCGATGAACATCTCGACCGGGGTGGAATTCTTCTGACCGAGGTGACTTATCTGATCCGAAACTGAGAGTTAATTGTTAGAGTTTGCCAAATCCTATCCTTATTACACCTTTCCTGGTTCAATGCAAGCCTAGGATGAGACTTACCCGGTAATTCCTTTGTTTGTTTACCAAAGATCATAAGTATAGGTAATAAAGGTTTATCCTTTATTGGGGTTTGAGTGTGCTTTCATTCCATCTTTGTGAGATTGCCTGAGAGTTACCCGGTAAAGGTTGATTCTATTCCCTTAGATGGTGTGTTAGTTTGAGGTTATAGTTCTTTATCTTAATTTCTTGAGACTTGCCCGGTAATGGGAGTTACGGTTTGGGATTAGTGAGTAGTGAGACTTACCCGGTGATCTATTCCACTTTAGTAACACCTTCCCTATGCAAAAATCTCAGCTTTGTCCGCTTACCTTGAGATCTTGAGTTGGAACCACAACTGGATGCTTTAATCCCTAGAATTGCATATTTCTTTTATTGACTTTTTATCATCTTTGATTGTTTTAATTACTTTCGTGGTTAGTAATTGCTAAAGCTTACCGTTATCGACTTTGTTTCACTAAGTCCCTATGATCGACCCCTGGAATTCCTTGCTTTTTACTACGATTGACCCGTACACTGCGGGTTCGCACCCTTGTTTTAAGCTTACATCTAGGGTTATAAATTTAAAGCTTGCACACACCGTTTGGAGCGAACAAGTTTTTGGCGCTGTTGCCGGGGACTTGGTCTAGACCGAGCCGGTTACGGTTTGCTTTTGGGGCACTTGCCCCCGTGTCTACTAACCACTCTACTTGAGTGACTTTTGCAGGTTCTTTCTTAGGTTTATGCGAAGAACCCGCACTGGGAAGGAAATCGTTCCTTACGATCCCGAGCCAGAAAAGACATACAAACGACGCTTAAGAGAAGCGAAGATGGCCAACCAAGACAATCGTGATCTTGAGGCCGAGATGAAGGAGGCGTTAGAACAGCTACGCCTCAGCAGGGAAGAACTGAGGCAAGAGAAGGAAGAAACTCGCACCAGGACTGAAGCGATCGAAGCAGATATGGCAGCCTTACGAGACCAATATCTACTTCGACCAAGGGAAGACCCAGTTCCCGATGCTGGACCAATGCAGGTCCCAGTCGCAGACCCTCGACCGAGGTAGGTCCCAGTACCTGACGCCCCGGCCGAGGTACTTCCACCTCGGATGCCAGTCCGAGGCGCTTTTTTTGCAGGAATCCCGCAAACCCTAGGTCAAAGGATGGACCCAATCAACAACTGAGGCGTCCAGGAGTTAACCTAGGAGATCCGGTGGACCATGACTACGAACTTCGACCGCAAGTTCTGTCCATGATTCGGCAATGCCAATTCGGAGGGCTAGAGAAGGAATCCCCACATCAACATCTTCAAAATTATGAGATCTTGATGGAGACCTTGAGACCCTCAAGAATTGAAAACAACAACTACAAGCTAAGACCTTTTTACTTTTCTTTAAAAGATAGAGCTCTTACTTGGTATCAATCTCTTCCTCTAGGAAAAATTAGCACTTGGGAGGAGATGACTACGAATTCTTGACTAAATTCTTTCCCCCCTCTAAGACCGTTGAAATGAGAGGGAAGATTAATGCATTCATTATGAAGGACAAGGAGAGCTTGTCCAAGTCATGGGAGAGATTTAAGGACATTCTTTTGGATTGCCCACATCATGGGATTCCAAAGATAGAGTTGTTGGAGATATACTTCAAGGGACTGGACGGAAGCACCCAGTTCAACCTCCAACTACTCTCCGCCGGTACATTTATGGACATGGCGATTGACGAAGCTTGAGACTTTATCGAGAAACAAGCTTTACACATGGAGAAATACACCCATTAAGGAGCTGAAGGTGGAGTTAAAAGAGTTAACTTCCAAGATACTCAGCCAAACAACAATCAACTCACGTCTTTGAAGAATGACGTGAAGCAATTGAAGGAACTCTTGGTTGCTCAAACCAAGAAGGAAGATCAAGGACAAAGAAATAACAACAATGGATACCGTAACAACAACAACGGTTCCCGGAACAACAACTACAATAACAATAGAGGGTCCAACAGCAATAATTGGAGGGCGAACAACCAAAATTCTGGTACCAATCATTCTAACTCCAATTCTAACGATTCCTCTAATCCTTTCCTCTCTTCCCCTTCTTCTTCTTCTACTCCATTAAAGAGCCAGGGGCAAGGATCAAGTTCGTTCCAGCCGGAAAAGAAAGACGCAGTGTTGGAGGCTATCTTGATCAAGCTTAGCGCTATGGAGAAATCCATGACTTCACTTTCGACGGCCCAAAAGGCCTTTGAACAACAACTTGCTAGTACGGTGAATGAAGCGCCAAGAGATCTAGGGAAGCTTCCAGCAAGGACGGAAAGCAACCCTAAGGGCCAGATTATGGCCATAACTACGAGGAGTGGACTGAAAACCGCAGATCCAGTGCCTCGGTCGGTGCCAGTACCTACAAAGACCACCTCGGTCCAGCTGCAGTCGTAGAACACTTCGGCCGAGATGCCAACCGAGGTGGAGCCACAGAAAGCGGAGGGGAAAACTGAAGTTTATGTTCCACCTCCTGCATACAAACCACCACTTCCATTCCCCCAGTCAAGGGCGAGAGCACATCTAGACAAGCACTTTGGTAAGTTCCTTGACTTGATGAATAAACTGCACATTAACATTCCTTTCCTTGATACTATTCTAGGGGTGCCCGCCTATGGGAAGTTCTTGAAGGAGATCCTATCAAGGAAGAGGAAACTGGAAGACTTTGGTGAAGTAAGGATGACATCTAAATCCTCGGAGCTTATTCAAATCATGAAGGAGAAGATGCCACCTAAGTTGAGAGATCCCGGCTCATTTTGCATTCCCGCCTCCGCCTCTTTCCAGGTAAGTTGAAATCTAGATGGACCGGACCTTATGTTGTGAAACATGTTTTTCCTCATGGCGCAGTTGAGATATGGGGCGAAACGAGCGGAAGCTTCAAGGTCAAAGGTCATAGACTCAAGAAATACAAACCGGAAATTCCGGTTGAGGAGGTTGCACCACTATACCTCGTTTGAGACGCACTATGGTCCAGCTAGCGACCTTAAACCAAGCGCTTCTTGGGAGGCAACCCAAGGTATTGCTTTCTTTTCCCTTTTTCTAGTCTAGCTTAGATAGTTTTGCTTTTGCTTTGCTTTGTTTTGTTTTTGGCGTCCTAGACAGACAATAGGTGACATCTAAGGAAGGAATACAAACCAGGAGCATAACTGGGAGGACAGAAGTTCGAGAATTTGAGAAGACGAAGTTTGACTGAGACACATCTCGGTTGCTGTCAGAGCACCTCGACCGATATGATTCTTGAGCAACCGAGGCGACTAGGGTTTCTGAAGAACCACCCCGGTCCGTACCACCTCGGTCCAGTCGAGACCACCTCGACCGAGGTGACAGCAGTTCCAGAAAGGGTATAAAAGGGGGGTTTAATTTCTCTCTTCTTTTTACCTCTCCTCGACCGCGGCAGCTCCCTCACCTTGCTTCGCCCTTCTTCGATTGTTTTCGACGATTCTTGCTTCCAAATTGCTAAGAGAGGATAGAGGATCCCAGTGCAAGCGTCAATCTGCGAAGAAAACGAACTAAATCGACCGAATCGGGGTAAACATCGAAAAAACCCTAACCTCTCTCCGTTTCACTGTTTTGCTTCGAATTGGGCTTTGGTTGCCCTTGCATTTGCTGAGAAACAGATTAAGTACCCCATAGGAACAAGTTGTAGTGATTTTGGGGGAAAAGAACTGGATTTTTGAGGAAATTCGTCACGCAGTTATTCGCCTCGGTCCAGTCGTGTTGTGCCTCGGCCGAGGTGTTCTTGGGTTGTGTCAGACCGACCGAGGTGATCTGACAAAGAGTTTAGAAAACGAGTTGTGACAGACAGCTTGTCCTTAGGGATAGATCCTCCCCTTCCCCTTCTTTTTCTTCTTCCTGACCTTATCGACCGGTGATCCACGAGCGACACCAGGTCGATTATGACCGTATTGCAGCCCGTCCAGTGATTGCACCATGCTTCCTGGACGTTTCCGTTTTTGATTGTCTCCATGTGGATGGAGACCTTAGACGGATGGTCTCGATGGTAGGGCTAGATCAGTTTACTGAGATCCGTGCACCTACCTATCTAGAGCCTACCTTAGAGTTTGTTAGCTCTTTTACCTACCTCCCCACAGAGCGAGCTGTGAAGTACCGGTTGATGAACCGGAACTTCCTGGTACCCTTAGAGCACTGGAGAGACATTTTTGGTTTCTCAGCCCTGACCGCTGTTGATTTTCCTTCCCGGACTGTAGCTACGGAGTTTTGGGGTCAGATTGCTCATGTAGTTGAGCACGCAGATAGATGGCGCCTTAGAGACTCCAGGGAGCGCATCATATTTCACCTAGCCTTTAGGTTAGCTCACCGCATTTTCAGCGAGACGCTTCTGGCGCGTATTGAGATGCCCCACAAGGTCCGACAGGGGGAGCTTTTCAGCCTTTACTGCATGGTGACTGGAGGGATCCCCGACTTTGGCTTGATGTTGGCAGAGGATCTGCACAAGATCAAGGACAAAGCGAAGGGGGACATCTGCTGCGGAGGGATTGCGACCCACATTGCTAGCTATCAGGACATGGACCTCAGAGCTTGTACTATGGTGGCGGCTGCCAAGCCGCTAGGGCTTCAGGAGATGATCACTCGGAGGATTCTGGTTCCCCGAGGACTCACTACACCATACGTAGTCATGCCATGGGAGCCGACTACACCACAGGGGATCAGATGGTCGCCCCAGTTCTCTGTCTATGACCCTTACTATTGGCAGACTGCTTGGATCCCATTGATGGAGGATGCTAGAGAGGCAGCAGCTGCACCAGCTGCGGAGGATGAGGTAGAGGAGGAGACAGCTGATGATGATGACAGGGATGGCGGAGTTCCGATGGATACAGGGACGGATACTGCTGGGACAAGTGCGCCGGTTATTGACATTGATGATGATGATACTAAGCCTGCTCCAGCCACATCACCAGTGAGACCTGCTAGGCGTAGGGTGCGCCGACACAAAGATCCAGAGGCTCACCGTCGGATCGATGATCTGACGGATCACATGATCGATTCTTATGCTGCCCTATCACTGGATATCCGCGAGATGCAGGAGAGACAGCATTACCAGCACATGATGGCTCACATTCAGTTTCAGCACATCATGGGCTACCCGTTCGACCCATCTCAGTATCCATATGTGCCACTACGACCACCACCGGATCGTGACTACTGAGAGCTGCAGGATTTTCTTTCTTATTTATTATGCAGCTCAGCTTTATGTCCGGTGAGTATTTTATTTCTTTCGACTTATTTTGACCCACTAGGACAGTGTGTCCCAAGTATGGGGTGTTTATTGATGTATTATTTGACTCTTATGGATGTATGACTCGACTTTATATGATATTTATGTTTTATTTATGCTTCATTTTGCTTCTATATGTTTATCTGAGATTGCATGCATACATACAGGTTATTTGATTGAGAAAACGTCAAAAACTGGTTTATAAAAAAAAATTTCTTGACCTCAACCGGGATAGTTCTGGCCGAACGAGATGCTTCACCTCGGTTGACCTAGAACACCTCGACCGAGGTGATTTAACTGAAAGTTTTCGAAAACGTTTTGTGCTTCTTATCTGGATATGATCTCAGTGAAGATCCTGTTGCTGATTAGTTTTGAAATCTTTTTGTGTTTGAAAGGTTTTATGATATGTTTAAGTTGCTAAATGCTTTGTTTGAAATCTTTGGCATGTTTAATACTTTGTTTTTATCCAAATTATGTTGAATTTGAAGGATGACACCGCAAGATAAGTTCTCTCACTTTCTTCCTGGAAAGACCAAGGCAATTCACTCTTCTCTCTTCTTCTTCTTGATCATGCTTAGCCCCTCATATACATTTTTGCCTCCCTTTACCTATCCGGGAATTTGGAAGCAAGCAAGGTGGTGAAAGCAAGTGAAGTAAGTTTGAGAAGTTGGCTGGAAGTGAAAGTGTTAGAAAGCAATAAATAGGTTTGGGGAAGTCAATCATGATGAGTAACTCGGCACCATTCACATAGCCGGGTGTTTGTGTCTTGCCAAAGTCGGATTGAGCGATATTCCTAACGGGTGATGGTATGTGCATCAAGGGTTTGTTGCATCTCAAGAAATTGATGATTGCTGATTTTCTAGGCTTCGGTTATTGTGCACCTTTGTCCATGCATCCCAAAAAAAGTAAAGTAAAGAAAAAGTGTGAAATAAGCAAAGCTTATTGGTGGAAGATGTTGAAAGTCAAAGTGAAAGTGAAGTATATCCTTTTCCCGGATTCTAGCACCACGTTACCTTACATACATCCCTACCCTACACGTTTCTTGACCTTTCTTTTGGGAAGCCCTTGAGACCTCGAGCTTGTTGATTGACTTAGTGGTTTAAACTGGATTATGCATGATTAATTTCGATAATTATAACTTATTATGCATTCTATGATTTTATGCAAAGATGAACAACTTTCTTATATTTATAAAATATTTTGATCATATTTTGATTTTAAGTTCCATGAAGTATTCTCTTAGAGTGATCTATTATTATAGCACATCATAAAATGTTTTTGAAAGACTTTTTCATTGATTTTCTTGACTTATAATCCATTCTATCTTGCCTTTTATATGCGGAACTTACTTGGGGACAAGCAAGGGCTAAGTATGGGGTATTTAGATAGCATGAATTATAGTCTATATTTTGGGGTTTGTTTGGACGTTCTATCTTCAATAATCTGCATATTTGTATGTATAATATGTGATTATATTACCATTTCATCTACCTTTGCGGGAATCGAGGTCTACACCTAGTTTTTTTGTAATCGTAGGTAAAATGGCACGTTTTACATCGAAACGGATCAAAAGGAGCTATGGAGTCATTGGAGCTACATTCAGGAACATAAGGAAACATCCATGAAGCATAGCCATGGATTAGAGATTTACTTTGGACCAGATTTGAGAGATTTCACATTCAGTTGGGACTCACCTCGGTTGACTACAGAGTCACCTCGACCGAGGTGATCCAGAGGAGTCGCCTCGACCGAGGCGAACACCTGGGACGCGGCGAGAATATTTTATTCTTGGCTGAGATCTTTTATCTTTGGAAAGAGATCTTATATTTTTGGGCTTGGCTCCTGGAAGGAAGAAGATATGCTAGATCATATATTTTACCTATTTTTATGGGAAGAGATCTTTCTAAGATATCTTATCTTTGGAGAATAATTTTTCTATAAAAAGGGTCGGACTTCCCACAAATCTGACAACCTGCAGACATCCTGCATACATGTTGTACCACCGATTGTGTTTTATACACCGCTGCAGCCATACTCCAGTTGGGAGATTTGAAGAACCTTTGTGAAGGTTGAAGGAAGAAAGTCTATAGCTTTTATAGCTTTTTGAAG
This sequence comes from Fagopyrum homotropicum, assembly GCA_033239125.1. Lineage (NCBI taxonomy): Eukaryota > Viridiplantae > Streptophyta > Magnoliopsida > Caryophyllales > Polygonaceae > Fagopyrum > Fagopyrum homotropicum. The sequence continues at coordinate 62,660,223 of BSWB01000003.1, read as the reverse complement.
GGTTTTGTAAGATTCTCTTAGATTTCCTTCGTTGTTGATTGTCTTTGTTGGATTTTAATCCAAGGAACGCTTTTTGTTTGATAATTGATTCAGTTATTGAAGCCTTTCTCTTAAGGTTTCCTTGTTCAACTATTCTCTTTCTTCCCATATATTTGATTAATACTTTCATGATGATGAGTGGCTAATCTCTTTGTGTGATTCTAGGGTGATGGGCTGAAGGTTGGGGGAAAAACAATGATAGAATGATCTTAATCACAGTAGGACCCTGAAAGTTCGAATCTTTACCTTAACCCTAAGCATCTCGCTCAGTCGATGAACATCTCGGCCGGGGTGGAATTCTTCTGACCGAGGTGACTTATCTGATCCGAAACTGAGAGTTAAGTGTTAGAGTTTGCCAAATCCTATCCTTATTACACCTTTCCTGGTTCAATGCAAGCCTAGGATGAGACTTACCCGGTAATTCCTTAGTTTGTTTACCAAAGATCATAAGTATAGCTAATAAAGGTTTATCCTTTATTGGGGTTTGAGTGTGCTTTCATTCCATCTTTGTGAGTTAGCCTGAGAGTTACCCGGTAAAGGTTGATTCTATTCCCTTAGATGGTGTGTTAGTTTGAGGTTATAGTTCTTTATCTTAATTCCTTGAGACTTACCCGGTAATGGGAGTTACGGTTTGGGATTAGTGAGTAGTGAGACTTACCCGGTGATCTATTCCACTTTAGTAACACCTTCCCTATGCAAAAATCTCAGCTTTGTCCGCTTACCTTGAGATCTTGAGTTGGAACCACAACTAGATGCTTTAATCCCTAGAATTGCATATTTCCTTTATTGACTTTTTATCATCTTTGATTGTTTTAATTACTTTCGTGGTTAGTAATTGCTAAAGCTTACCGTTATCGACTTTGTTTCACTAAGTCCCTGTGATCGACCCCTGGAATTCCTTGCTTTTTACTACGATTGACCCGTACACTGCGGGTTCGCATCCTTGTTTTAAGCTTACATCTAGGGTTATAAATTTAAAGCTTGCACACACCGGTTGGAGCGAACAAGTTTTTGGCGCTGTTGCCGGGGACTTGGTCTAGACCAAGCCGGTTACAGTTTGCTTTTAAGGCACTTGCCCCCGTGTCTACTAACCACTCTACTTGAGTGACTTTTGCAGGTTCTTTCTTAGGTTTATGCGAAGAACCCGCACTGGGAAGGAAATCGTTCCTTACGATCCCGAGCCAGAAAAGACATACAAACAACGCTTAAGAGAAGCGAAGATGGCCAACCAAGACAATCGCGATCTTGAGGCCGAATTGAAGGAGGCGTTAGAACAGCTACGCCTCAACAGGGAAGAACTGAGGCAAGAGAAGGAAGAAACTCGCACCAGGACTGAAGCGATCGAAGCAGATATGGCAGCCTTACGAGACCAATATCTACTTCGACCAAGGGAAGACCCAGTTCCCGATGCTGGACCAATGCAGGTCCCAGTCGCAGACCCTCGACCGAGGTAGGTCCCAGTACCTGACGCCCCGACCGAGGTACTTCCACCTCGGATGCCAGTCCGAGGCGCTCTTTTTGCAGGAATCCCGCAAACCATAGGTCAAAGGATGGACCCAATCAACAACTGAGGCGTCCAGGAGTTAACCTAGGAGATCCGGCGGACCATGACTACGAACTTCGACCGCAAGTTCTGTCCATGATTCGCCAATGCCAGTTCGGAGGGCTAGAGAAGGAATCCTCACATCAAAATCTTCAAAACTATGAGATCTTGATGGACACCTTGAGACCCTCAAGAATTGAAAACAACAACTACAAGCTAAGACCTTTTTACTTTTCTTTAAAAGATAGAGCTCTTACTTGGTATCAATCTCTTCCTCCAGGAAAAATTAGCACTTGGGAGTAGATGACTACGGAATTCTTGACTAAATTCTTTCCCCCCTCTAAGACCGTTTAAATGAGAGGGAAGATTAATGCATTCATTATGAAGGACAAGGAGAGCTTGTCCAAGTCATGGGAGAGATTTAAGGACATTCTTTTGGATTGCCCACATCATGGGATTCCAAAGATAGAGTTGTTGGAGATATACTTCAAGGGACTGGACGGAAGCACCCAGTTCAACCTCCAACTACTCTCCGCCGGTACATTTATGGACATGGCGATTGACGAAGCTTGGGACTTTATCGAGAAACAAGCTTTACACATGGAGAAATACACCCATCAAGGAGCTGAAGGTGGGGTTAAAAGAGTTAACTTCTAAGATACTCAGCTAAACAACAATCAACTCACGTCTTTGAAGAATGACGTGAAGCAATTGAAGGAACTCTTGGTTGCTCAAACCAAGAAGGAAGATCAAGGACAAAGGAATAACAACAATGGATACCGTAACAACAACAACGGTTCCCGGAACAACAACTACAACAACAATAGAGGGTCCAACAACAATAATTGGAGGGCGAACAACCAAAATTCTGGTAACAATCATTCAAACTCCAATTCTAACGATTCCTCTAATCCTTTCCTCTCTTCCCCTTCTTGTTCTTCTACTCCATTAAAGAGCCAGGGGCAAGGATCAAGTTCGTTCTAGCCGGAAAAGAAAGACGCAGTGCTGGAGGCTATCTTGATCAAGCTTAGCGCTATGGAGACATCCATGACTTCACTTTCGAAGGCCCAAAAGGCCTTTGAACAACAACTTGCTAGTAGGGTGAATGAAGCGCCAAGAGATCTGGGGAAGCTTCCAGCAAGGACGGAAAGCAACCCTAAGGGCCAGATTATGGCCATAACTACGAGGAGTGGACTGAAAACCGCAGATCTAGTGCCTCGGTCGGTGCCGGTACCTACGAAGACCACCTCGGTCCAGGTGCAGTCGAAGAACACTTCGGCCGAGATGCCAACCGAGGTGGAGCCACAGAAAGCGGAGGGGAAAACTGAAGTTTATGTTCCACCTCCTGCATACAAACCACCACTTCCATTCCCCCAGTCAAGGGCCAGAGCACATCTAGACAAGCACTTTGGTAAGTTCCTTGACTTGATGAATAAACTGCACATTAACATTCCTTTCCTTGATACTATTCTAGGGGTGCCCGCCTATGGGAAGTTCTTGAAGGAGATCCTATCAAGGAAGAGGAAACTGGAAGACTTTGGTGAAGTAAGGATGACATCTAAATCCTCGGAGCTTATTCAAATCATGAAGGAGAAGATGCCACCTAAGTTGAGAGATCCCGGCTCATTTTGCATTCCCATTCAAGTTGGGGATGTCACTTGTGAAGCCTTATGCGATCTAGGAGCCAGCGTGAGCATCATTCCGCTGGAGTTATGTGTGAAGATCGGACTTGGAGAGCCCAAGCCGGTCAATATTCGATTATACATGGCTGACCGCTCCATTACCCATCCCGTGGGAATTTTGGAAGACGTTCCGGTCAAGTTAGGTAACTTCTATTTACCTATAGACTTTGTTGTACTTGACATTCCCGCAGATTATCCTGTTCCTATTATTCTCGGGAGGCCATTTCTAGCAACTTCGGGTTGCAACGTGGATTGTAAGAACGCCAAGTTGAAATTCAACATTGGTGGAGATGAAGTGGAGTTCGCATTACTTGCGGCCATGAAAGGAGAGCAGCTAAGCGATGATATCTTCAACATCTATGATGAAGAAGAATCAAGGGAATTGGTGAGCTCTATCCTTATTAACGATCCACTTGAACGAGTTATTAGTTTCAGTTTAATGGAGGAAGGTATAGATGCTTCTTGTGATGCAGATATGCGGAGCTTAAAAGCACTGGAAGAAGATCTAGGAGCTAAAACTGAGAAGCTAATCCAGGAGACGAAGATCTCCAGTTTCGGTTCCAGTTACAGTACCTCGACCGAGGCACTTTCTGGACTGAGCGAGGAGACTGAAGAACATCTCGGTCAACGCCTTTGCGCCTCGACCGAGGTCGATGGCGAGATGATGTCAACTGAGACTACTGAGAATAACAAACTTCTTACTCCTTTCTCTGACACTCATCCTCAGTTGGTGGAACATTCTATCCACCAACTTTCTGATAATAAAGGACCTTGGTATGCTGATATTGTGAATTATCTTGTTTGCCAGGAAATACCGCCTGGATTGACGTACTCTCAAAAGAAGAGATTCTTCAAGGACGTACGCCATTACTACTGGGATGAACCGCTGCTATTCAATCGCGGACCGGATGGGATGCTTCGAAGATGCATTCCGGAGGATGAAGTTAATAGCGTCATACGGCATTGTCATTCACTTACTTGTGGAGGACATGCTAGCACCGATATGACATGCGCTAAGGTATTACGTTCCGGCTTCTTTTGGCCTACATTATTTAAAGATGTGCAATCGTTTGTTGCCTCTTGTGATGCATGCCAAAGAACAGGAAATTTATCAAGGAGGAACGAAATGCCACTTAATAACATTCAAGAGGTGAAAATCTTTGATGTATGGGGGATAGACTTCATGGGACCTTTCCCATCCTCCGGAGGAAACCTCTATATTGTTCTTGCAATTGACTATGTTTCTAGATGGGTTGAAGTCATTGCTTCTCCCACCAATGACACCAAGGTGGTTGTGAATTATCTTGTTTGCCAGGAAATACCGCCTGGATTGACGTACTCTCAAAAGAAGAGATTCTTCAAGGATGTACGCCATTACTACTGGGATGAACCGCTGTTATTCAATCGCGGACCGGATGGGATGCTTCGAAGATGCATTCCGGAGGATGAAGTTAATAGCGTCATACGGCATTGTCATTCACTTCCTTGTGGAGGACATGCTAGCACCGATAAGACATGCGCTAAGGTATTACGTTCCGACTTCTTTTGGCCTACAATATTTAAAGATGTGAAATCGTTTGTTGTCTCTTGTGATGCATGCCAAAGAACAGGAAATTTATCAAGGAGGAACAAAATGCCACTTAATAACATTCAAGAGGTGGAAATCTTTGATGTATGGGGGATAGACTTCATGGGACCTTTCCCATCCTCCGGAGGAAACCTCTATATTGTTCTTGTAATTGACTATGTTTCTAGATGGGTTGAAGTCATTGCTTCTCCCACTAATGACGCAAAGGTGGTTGTGAAGTTCTTAAACAGGATTATCTTCCCACGTTTTGGAACTTCACGTATCATCATCAGCGATGGAGGAACGCATTTCATCAACCGGAAGTTCAAGGCACTTCTATCGAAGTATGGGGTAACCCAAAAGGTAGCAACCCCTTATCACCCTCAAACTAGTGGGCAGGTTGAGATCTCGAATAGAGAAATCAAGGCAATTTTGGAGAAGACCGTCTCTAGGACAAGGAAGGATTGGTCCATAAAATTGGACGATGCTCTTTGGGCCTACAAGACCGCATTTAAGACTACCATTGGTACCACCCCTTATAATTTGGTATATGGGAAGTCTTGTCATTTTCCCGTTGATTTAGAACACAAAGCATATTGGGCGATCAAATGGTTGAACTTCGACATTAAGGAAGCTGGCGAGAAGCGGCTATTGGATATCAACGAGCTGGAAGAGCTGCGTTTGAATGCTTATGAGAATGCCAAAATCTATAAGGAGAGAACGAAGAAATGGCATGAGAAGCGTATCATCCCTAAGGAGCTTAACGAAGGAGACTTAGTTCTACTCTTCAACTCCCGCCTCCGCCTCTTTCCAGGTAAGTTGAAATCTAGATCGACCGGACCTTATGTTGTGAAACATGTTTTTCCTCATGGCGCAGTTGAGATATGGGGCGAAACAAGCGGAAGCTTCAAGGTCAATGGTCATAGACTCAAGAAATACAAACCGGAAATTCCGGTTGAGGAGGTTGCACCACTATACCTCGTTTGAGACGCACTATGGTCCAACTAGCGACCATAAACAAAGCGCTTCTTGGGAGGCAACCCAAGGTATTGCTTTCTTTTCCCTTTTTCTAGTCTAGCTTAGATAGTTTTGCTTTTTCTTTGCTTTGTTTTGTTTTTGGCGTCCTAGACAGACAATAGGTGACATCTAAGGAAGGAATACAAACCAGGAGCATAACTGGGAGGACAGAAGTTCGAGAATTTGAGAAGACGAAGTTTGACTGAGACACATCTCGGTTGCTGTCAGAGCACCTCGACCGAGATGATTTTTGAGCAACCGAGGCGACTAGGGTTTCTGAAGAACCACCCCGGTCCGTACCACCTCGACCGAGGTGACAGCAGTTCCAGAAAGGGTACAAAAGGGGGGTTTAATTTCTCTCTCTTCTTTTTACCTCTCCTCGACCGCGGCAGCTCCCTCACCTTGCTTCGCCCTTCTTCGATTGTTTTCGACGATTCTTGCTTCCAAATTGCTAAGAAAGGATAGAGGATCCCAGTGCAAGCGTCAATCTGCGAAGAAAACGAACTAAATCGACCGAATCGGGGTAAACATCGAAAAAACCCTAACCTCTCTCCGTTTCACTGTTTTGCTTCGAATTTGGCTTTGGTTGCCCTTGCATTTGCTGAGAAACAGATTAAGTACCCCATAGGAACCAGTTGTAGTGATTTTGGGGGAAAAGAACTGGATTTTTGAGGAAATTCGTCACATAGTTATTCGCCTCGGTCCAGTCGTGTTGTGCCTCGGCCGAGGTGTTCTTGGGTTGTGTAAGACCGACCGAGGTGATCTGACAGAGAGTTTAGAAAATGAGTTCTGACAGACAGCTTGTCCTTAGGGATAGATCCTCCCCTTCCCCTTCTTTTTCTTCTTCCAGACCTTATCGACCGGTGATCCACGAGCGACACCAAGTCGATTATGACCGTATTGCATCCCGTCCAGTGATTGCACATGCTTCCTGGACGTTTCCGCTTTTGATTGTCTCCATGTGGATGGAGACCTTAGACGGATGGTCTCGATGGTAGGGCTAGATCAGTTTACTGAGATCCGTGCACCTACCTATCTAGAGCCTACCTTAGAGTTTGTTAGCTCTTTTACCTACCTCCCCACAGAGCGAGCTGTGAAGTACCGGTTGATGAACCGGAACTTCCTAGTGCCCTTAGAGCACTGGAGAGACATTTTTGGTTTCTCAGCCCCGACCGTTGTTGATTTTCCTTCCCGGACTGTAGTTAGGGAGTTTTGGGGTCAGATTGCTCATGTAGTTGAGCACGCAGATAGATGGCGCCCTGGAGACTCCAGGGAGCGCATCATATTTCACCTAGCCTTTTGGTTAGCTCACCGCATTTTCAGCGAGACGCTTCTGGCGCGTATTGAGATGCCCCAAAAGGTCCGACAGGGGGAGCTTTTCAGCCTTTACTGCATGGTGACTGGAGGGATCCCCGACTTTGGCTTGATGTTGGCAGAGGATCTGCACAAGATCAAGGCCAAAGCGAAGGGGGACATCTGCTGCGGAGGGATTGCGACCCACATTGCTAGCTATCAGGACATGGACCTCAGAGCTTGTATTATGGTGGCGGCTGCCAAGCCGCTACGGCTTCAGGAGATGATCACTCGGAGGATTCTGGTTCCCCGAGGACTCACTACACCATACGTAGCCATGCCATGGGAGCCGACTACACCACAGGGGATCAGATGGTCGCCCCAGTTCTCTGTCTATGACCCTCACTACTAGCAGATTGCTTGGATCCCATTGATGGAGGATGCTAGAGAGGCAGCAGCTGCACCAGCTGAGGAGGATGAGGTAGAGGAGGAGACAGCTGATGATAATGACAGGGATGGCGGAGTTCCGATGGATACAGGGACGGATACTGCTGGGACGAGTGCGCCGGTTATTGACATTGATGATGATGATACTGAGCCTGCACCAGCCATATCACCAGTGAGACCTGCTAGGCGTAGGGTGCGCCGACACAGAGATCCAGAGGCTCACCGTCGGATCGATGATCTGACGGATCAGATGATCGATTCTTATGCTGCCCTATCACTGGATATCCGCGAAATGCAGGAGAGACAGCATTACCAGCACATGATGGCTCACATTCAGTTTCAGCACATCATGGGCTACCCGTTCGACCCATCTCAGTATCCATATGTGCCACCACCACCACCACCGGATCGTGACTACTGAGAGCTGCAGGATTTTCTTTCTTATTTATTATGCAGCTCAGCTTTATGTCCGGTGAGTATTTTATATCCTTCGACTTATTTTGACCCACTGGGACAGTGTGTCCCAAGTATGGGGTGTTTATTGATGTATTATTTGACTCTTATTGATGTATGACTCGACTTTATATGAAATTTATGTTTTATTTATGCTTCATTTTGCTTCTATGTGTTTATCTGAGATTGCATGCATACATACAGGTTATTAGATTGAGAAAACGTCAAAAACTGGTTTATAAAAAAAAATTTCTTGACCTCAACCGGGACAGTTCTGGCCGAACGAGGTGCTTCACCTCCGTTGACCTAGAACACCTCGACCGAGGTGATTTAACTGAAAGTTTTCGAAAACGTTTTGTGCTTCTTATCTGGATATGATCTCAGTGAAGATCCTCTTGCTGACTGGTTTTGATATCTTTATGTGTTTGAAAGGTTTTATGATATGTTTAAGTTGCTAAATGCTTTGTTTGAAATCTTTGGCATGTTTAATACTTTGTTTTTATCCAAATTATGTTGAATTTGAAGGTTGACACCGCAAGATAAGTTCTCTCACTTTCTTCCTGGAAAGACCAAGGCAATTCATTCTTCTCTCTTCTTCTTCTTGATCATGCTTAGCCCCTCATATACATTTTTGCCTCCCTTTACCTATCCGGGAATTTGGAAGCAAGCAAGGTGGTAAAAGCAAGTGAAGTAAGTTTGAGAAGTTGGTTGGAAGTGAAAGTGTTAGAAAGCAATAAATAAGTTTGGTGAAGTCAATCATGATGAGTAACTCGGCACCACTCACATAGCCGGGTGTTTGTGTCTTGCCAAAGTCGGATTGAGCGATATTCCTAACGGGTGATGGTATGTGCATCAAGGGTTTGACGCATCTCAAGAAATTGATGATTGCTGATTTCCTAGGCTTCGGTTATTGTGCACCTTTGTCCATGCATCCCAAAAAAAGTAAAGTAAAGAAAAAGTGTGAAATAAGCAAAGCTTATTGGTGGAAGATGTTGAAAGTCAAAGTGAAAGTGAAGTACATCCTTTTCCCGGATTCTAGCACCACGTTACCTTACATACATCCCTACCCTACACGTTTCTTGACCTTTCTTTTGGGAAGCCCTTGAGACCTCGAGCTTGTTGATTGACTTAGTGGTTTAAACTGGATTATGCATGATTAATTTCGATAATTATAACTTATTATGCATTCTATGATTTTATGCAAAGATGAACAACTTTCTTATATTTATAAAATGTTTTGATCATATTTTGATTTTAAGTTCCATGAAGTATTCTCTTAGAGTGATCTATTATTGTAGCACACCATAAAATGTTTTTGAAAGACTTTTTCATTGATTTTCTTGACTTATAATCCATTCTATCTTGCCTTTTATATGCGGAACTTGCTTGGGGACAAGCAAGGGCTAAGTATGGGGTATTTAGATAGCATGAATTATAGTCTATATTTTGGGGTTTGTTTGGACGTTCTATCTTCAATAATCTGCATATTTGTATGTATAATATGTGATTATATTACCATTTCATCTACCTTTGCGGGAATCGAGGTCTACACCTAATTTTTTTGTAATCGTAGGTAAAATGGCACGTTTTACATCAAAAAGGAGCAAAAGGAGCTATGGAGTCATTGGAGCTACATTCAGGAACATAAGGAAACATCCAGGAAGCATAGCCATGGATTAGAGATTTAGTTTGGACCAGATTTGAGAGATTTCACATTCAGTTGTGACTCACCTCGGTTGACTACAGAGTCACCTCGACCGAGGTGATCCAGAGGAGTCGACTCGACCGAGGCGAACACCTGGGACGCGGCGAGAATATTTTATTCTTGGCTGAGATCTTTTATCTTTGGAAAGAGATCTTATATTTTTGGGCTTGGCTCCTGGAAGGAAGAAGATATGCTAGATCATATATTTTACCTATTTTTATGGGAAGAGATCTTTCTAAGATATCTTATCTTTGGAGAGTAATTTTCCTATAAAAAGGGTCGGATTTCCCACAAATCCGACAACCTGCAGACATCCTGCATACATGCTATACCACTGATTGTGTTTTATACACCGCTGCAGCCATACTCCAGTTGGGAGATTTGAAGAACCTTTGTGAAGGTTGAAGGAAGAAAGTCTATAGCTTTTATAGCTTTTTGAAGGGTTTTGTAAGATTCTCTTAGATTCCCTTCGTTGTTGATTGTCTTTGTTGGATTTTAATCCAAGGAATGCTTTTTGTTTGATAATTGATTCAGTTATTGAAGTCTTTCTCTTAAGGTTTCCTTGTTCAACTATTCTCTTTCTTCCCATATATTTGATTAATACTTTCATGATGATGAGTGGCTAATCTCTTTGTGTGATTCTAGGGTGATGGGCTGATGGTTGTGGGAAAAACAATGATAGAATGATCTTAATCACAGTAGGACCCTGAAAGTTCGAGTCTTTACCTTAACCCTAAGCATCTCGCTCAGTCGATGAACATCTCGGCCGGGGTGGAATTCTTCTGACCGAGGTGACTTATCTGATCCGAAATTGAGAGTTAAGTGTTAGAGTTTGCCAAATCCTATCCTTATTACACCTTTCCTGGTTCAATGCAAGCCTAGGATGAGACTTACCCGGTAATTCCTTAGTTTGTTTACCAAAGATCATAAGTATAGGTAATAAAGGTTTATCCTTTATTGGGGTTTGAGTGTGCTTTCATTCCATCTTTGTGAGTTAGCTTGAGAGTTACCCGGTAAAGGTTGATTCTATTCCCTTATATGGTGTGTTAGTTTGAGGTTATAGTTCTTTATCTTAATTCCTTGAGACTTACCCGGTAATGGGAGTTACGGTTTAGGATTAGTGAGTAGTGAGACTTACCCGGTGATCTATTCCACTTTAGTAACACCTTCCCTATGCAAAAATCTCAGCTTTGTCCGCTTACCTTGAGATCTTGAGTTGGAACCACAACTAGATGCTTTAATCCCTAGAATTGCATATTTCCTTTATTGACTTTTTATCATCTTTGATTGTTTTAATTACTTTCGTGGTTAGTAATTGCTAAAGCTTACCGTTATCGACTTTGTTTCACTAAGTCCCTGTGATCGACCCCTGGAATTCCTTGCTTTTTACTACGATTGACCCGTACACTGCGGGTTCGCATCCTTGTTTTAAGCTTACATCTAGGGTTATAAATTTAAAGCTTGCACACACCGTTTGGAGCGAACAGACATCTACATCTTACTTATCACTGTAATGCCAAAAAATATCTATTCCCGATGTGTTTTATATTTATAGGTAGTTTAGGTCTTAAATGGATCATAAATGAACATCCCAAGCCATTCCAAGGAACATTCTTCAAGCCATCATCATCATCTATGGAGAAAAGGAGGAAAGGAGCCACGCATCACCCTTAAAAAGAGGCCAAAGGAGCCAGGAATCCCCAAGGAAGGAGCCTCGATGAAGCTTCACTCGAGGTAAGAAGATGTGAAAACCGGGATTAGGAGCCTCGAGTGAAGCTTCACTTAACCTTGTTACCCCCAAACCCAAGCATTCGATCATTTGATCACCCCTTTTTGTTTCAATTTTACACATTCAAGCATTTCTATTGAACTTGAGACAATAGTCAAGATATACATGGTTTTTTTGGGATTCGACCTTGATACTATAATCATATACTCACATTGACACGGCCGAGCACTTACCAAAATCTGTGGTTTTGGGTAGTGCCCCTACCCCCACATCAACAAAACACAGTGCAACTTCAAATCTTGATACAACTTCTTTATAGATGGTTGGTTCATGAGTATTCACCTCTTCAGCAACTTGTAAAGCATAACCAACCATATCCTTAAAATTGTACTTTTGTGGAGATCTTACTTCAACTCTTCTTGAGCGTCCATTAGATAAGCTTTGGACAATAACTTCTAGTGGTTGATTTTCTAATGTGGTAGATTCAGGTGGCTCAGCTTCTGACTGTGGATGTTCTTTTCTCCTTGAGGAAGAAATTGGATTTTCACCTATTTGTCAACACTAATACTCTCCCCTGACTCCATTGGCTTCATTGTTGTGCACTTGCCATAATATGTGATTTTGAGGTAGTTCCCCTACCCTACATCAACAAACTATTATGCGGCTTCATACCTAGATACAATTTCTCTATAGGTGGTTGGTTCATGAGTATCCACCTCTTTAGCAACTTGTAGAGCATAACCAACCATATCCTCAAAATCGTACCTTTGTGGAGATCTTACTCCAACTCTCCTTGAGCGTCCTTTAGTTAAGATCCGGTGAATAACTTTTGGTGGTTGATTTTCTAATGCGACAAATTCGGATAGCGCAACTTTTGACTGTAGATGTTTTGCTTCTCCTTAAGGAAGAAATTGGATCTCCACCTTTTTATCACCACTATTACTCTCCCTTGATTCCATTGGCTTCACTGTCGAGTTAAGCGTAACACTCTCATAAAAGACGTCACTTCTACACAAAGTAACACTTTTTCGGATGGAGACCAAACTTTGTATCCCTTGACACCGTCTCCATAGACTACAAACACTCCTTTCTTTGCTCGAGGTTCTAATTTACCCTCACTGACATGATAGTAAATGGTACAACCAAAAACCCTTAGATTAGAATAGTCAATAGACTTACCGGACCACAACACATAAGGTGTTTTGCATTTTACGCTAGTGTGAGGTCCACATGTTGTAGTCATTATTATTGCCCAAAACCTCCTATCCAATTTTGCATTAGAGAGCATGCACCTGACTCTCTCTAGTAGAGTATGATTCATCCTCTTAACTACTCCGTTCTGCTATGGTGTATGCTTGATTGTATGTTGACGAGCAATTCTAAATTGATCAAACCCATACGAGCAAAACTTCATATCATTATCACTTTGTAACCTTTTTTTATCTTCCTTCTTGTTTGATTCTTCACTAACGCTCTCCACTCCATGGAGTTCTTGAAAACTTCTCCTTTGTCTTTCATGACAAACAGTCAAGTCATTCTTGAATAATCATCAATGCTAGTCAAGAAATACCTCTGACCTCCTAGAGACTCAATGCTAGCCAGACCACAACAAATCAAATGAATGCAATCAAGTGTGCCTTTTGTCTTGCAAAAAACCTTTGGAAACTTTCTACGGTGAAGCTTCCCAAGGACACAATGCTCACAAAAGTCAAGGATCGTGATATTGTGACCACCAAGAAGATCTTCCTTTTTAAGAATATGCATCCCTCTTTCACCCATATGGCCAAGTCTTTTATGTTATAACTTAGTCATATCACCCTTGTGAATGTCTCAACATACAACAAAAACAGAACCAGAAATAGTAGAACCCTACAAGAAATATAAAGTGACCCTTTTGACACCTTTCAAAGTAACATCACGATCCTTACAGATATTCAGAACTCCAAATTCACATTTGACACATAACCCCTTACTATCCAACATACTCAAGGATATCAAATTCTTAGTAATAAGTGGAACATGTGTGAACTCGTTCTATGTACATAACTTAGCTTCATGTGTCCTAATTTTAATCGAGAAAATTCTAAGCATCTTACAGACATAATTGTTGGCTATGGAAATATTGTCACCATCTACCTGTTTATAAGTTTTTAACCACTCTTTGTTAGGACATATGTGATAAGAAGCTCCGGAATCAAGAACCCACACATCAGCCTGATAAGTGTGTCCACTAGCAACCAAATTTATATCCTTATCTGATTTAAAATCATCTTCTAGAACAGTTGTAGAACCAAAATCCTACATTTTCTTCTTTTTAGGACATTTGCTCTTCCAATGCTCTTTCTCCTTACAATAGTTGCAGACGTCATTAGACTTAGGACCTTTTGAAGAAGATGACTTTTTGTCCTTCTTCCTTGATTTTCCTTGTCTCTTGCCTTCATTTCTATACACATCAAATGTCTTATCATCCTTACCTACACCATTTTCAATCACCTTGTGGCATAATTCCCCTATATGAAGGGCATACTTGACGTCTTCTAGTGTAATAGTATATTTTCCAAAAACAAATGATTGAATAAAGTTTTCATACGATGATGAAAAAGATACCAAATTAATCCACACAACATTCTCGTCCTCAATCTTAACATCAATATTACACAAATCAAGAAGAATTGTGTTCAAGTGATCTAAGTGTTCACGAAGTTGTGTACCTTCCTGCATTCGCTTGCTGAATAAACGTTGCTTCAAAAGCAACTTATTGATGAGAGACTTGTAAAGCCTCTTCAATTTCATCCAATGTTTGATTGCGGTGTCCTGATCCGAAACCTCGCATAAGACATCATTTGTGAGACACAACATGATGGTCGAATGCGTCTTATCCTCGTGAGTGACAATCTCAACAACATCGCCCTTTTCCTTATCAGATTTCTTCCTTGACAACAACCCCCATAAGCCATGTTATTTTAACAACGCTCGCATCTTGATCTGCCACAAGATGAAATTGCTCCTCGTGAACTTGTCGACCTTTGTGTTGAAAGAAGACGTATTTCTCCCAAATTACAAAAAAACCAAAGACCCCATAGTTATGATACCAATTTGCTGTCAGGAATTATGAGAAAGAACATAATTCAACAAATACGTGATGACGACACACATATTTATAGTGGTTCACCCAATAATGTATAATTTTAGAGATATTTAATTGAGGAGTTTCATATTTCAGATATATAGATTGAACTAGATTTTATTGGAGGCAAAGGGAACACTACAATATATAGAGAGTAATGAAACTCTATGCTATATTTGGTCGCCAAGTATAAGATTGAGCCAAACAATAAAGACCCAAACAGATGACAAACCTAATTCAACACATATCAACAAGGAGGATTAACCTCAAACCTAGTGTTTTCTCATATATTTGATATTTGTTTGTTCCTTGATTCCCGTTACTCATTTCCCCAAAAGATTTGATCATTTGATCACCCCTTTTTCCTTTCTCTTACACACTTCGACCTTGCTTTTGAATTTGATCACAATCAAGCTATATAGAATCCATATGGAATTAGACTTTGATGAAAACATCATGTAATGTAACATTGACAATGACTGTATACTTGCGGGAAGATGTGATTTTTGAGTGTCTACCAAACTCACATCACTATTAATGCTCTTAGCCAATTGTCCCCCTCCGCTCTTGATAGTACACTCCATGGTGTTGAAAAACTCATCCATGATAATGCCCTTCGCCGCCCGGTGTCTAACACTTCTCCTTTGTGACGACTTAGTCGTATGTCGCGCTTGTCGATGCCTCGAGCCACGAAGGATGTTCGGTGCCTCGAATTGCTTTCCTTTAAAAAAAAAAAGAGCTTGTAAACTCCTCTTGCCAACTAACCTATTGTGCATATTTGAAAGTGTTTCTAGTTTTAAAATATATTATCTAAGTATTATACCTCGGATATCTGAGTTTCTCAAATCCTCATTTCGAATCTGATCCGTTGATCCAACATTTATTTTCGGATCATATCGGATTCGGGAAAAACTCCAATAGACTCGAAAATTATTGTAACAGATCATCGAAACATAAAAATTTAAACACACCTAGGGCTCGTTTAGAATCCGCAAACGGAATTGAAATGAGTTATAGCATTACCTCGTGTTTGGTTAAGCTTGGAATCGGAATGAGAATGATTTCATGGAATGACTTATTCCAACTCTAGAGAAAAAGTTTGATATCATAAACTAAAGGTGGGTATCATCATTCATTCTAACATAAACTCATTTCAAATTTAGAAGTACATTTATATATCTTTAATATATATAGATGTTGGCTCTCATGTAAACAACTCCTATAGTATTTAATGAGAACGAAATGTATTCTTTAGATCGTTAAATAGATGGCTGAGATTAGGCGAGATTAAAAGAAAAAAAACCCGTGTGATTAGTGATTAGTAGAAGAAGATATTTTGCGGTATAGTCACATATATTCAGCAGTATAGTATATATTTTGTAATTTGTTCTCATTTTACATGGTAAGAGATCAGAATATATATATACATAGGGATAGGATCAAGTAAGAACGTGTTTTGCCGTAAGAAATAAGAACAAATCTCGACCACATGATTAAACCAAATCGACGTTCATGATTCAATATCCTTTTTGTATACAAAATAAATACCTCTGTATATTTGGATAAATATATACTCTTACCATTTAAAAATAGTAGATATTTACTACTAAATTCAATTCACACGTTTAAGTTATTAGTTCCTATATTTAATTTTCCGTTCTTTCATCGTTACAAAATCAAACCGTCATGGTAGAAGGAGACTGCCTATATCTATATTTATTCACTTGCCACGATTAGCACGTTTCATGCATGTATATGTGCATCAGTGCATGAGCTTGTTTGAAGATTGTACTAATTAAGGATTTGTGCTCATTGCATGCCTTATAATTCAACTCACCTATTAGTGCACTACTGGCTATACGTGCATTTATGCACTTGTGACTATTAGTGCACTACTGGCTATACGTGCATATCGTTTATATGTGACTATTAGTGCACTTGTTATCAACACTTGTAACTATGCGTGTGTACTTCTTCAGTATTAGTGCACTTGTATTCAACACTATTAACTATACGTCCATAAAATTATGTCCTTGTTATCAACACTTGTAACTGATATGTGCATAAAATTATCCTGTGACAATAGTTATCAGAAAATACGAATGAAAACGCCGGCAAGGAAGCGCGAATAATTAACCTTGATCACGATGAATTTAATATACGTGAACTAATTAATTAGAGCAATACAATTTTGTTTCCATAGAAACATATCATGAATATGCTTATTACCATATGCACGATTATGTAATAAATCACGATATAACAATACCTTATTTAGACCTTTAATCTGAGTCATTCGTGCATTGATTCAACGATCCTTAATTGTTCTTATTTCTTACGAAAAAACACGTTCTTACCGGATCTGACCATATATATATATATATATATATATATATATATATATATTATATTTACATTATAAGCATTCACACATATATCATCAAATATGATACGATTTCTCGTTATATAGCTCATATAAAATCAAAAACACGTATTAAAAATCTTCAATTCCATCGTAAATAATTTATTGCAATTTGTCATTCCATTTTGATTACTACATATTTCTACGATCGTAACAAACGAGCCTCTAATTCGTATGGCCATATCAAACCAGCACTAATGTATTTCCCATGTTGTAAGAAAATTACGAATGGGAAGGGCAAAACTGGAATTCGAAAGGTTTCTAAATTAATCGTACAATATGAATTACAAGAAAACCCCCACCTCCCACCAAACACGCACAATCCATCTGTTCGCCGTCGCCTACTCCCCCTCCCAAGAAGACTAGTACAGGAAAGCAAACCCCCAAAATGAAGGCGGCGGTGAAGGGGAAGTACGATTACGAGGCCACCAAGGGCCTAACCGCCTCCGGCGCCTCCTCCTTCGCTTTCCCAGCCGGTGACCTCAAGCTCCGTGCCTCCATCACCGATGCTACCGTCGTCAAAGGCCCCTCCCTCACTGGCCTCTCTCTCGCCGTCGAGAAGCCCGGCTTCTTCGTCGTCGATTACAACGTCCCAAAGAAGGTAATACTTGTCTTGGTTGATTATTGGATTTTCATTTACAAATTACACAAAAAATGAGTGATTGAGGTTTGAATTTGCTGTTCTAGTGAAGACCTGTGCTTATTTGGGGGGTTTTGCAGGATTTTAGGTTTCACTTCATGAGCTCGGTTAAGGTTTTAGAGAAGCCATTGAATATGAGTTACATTCACTTCAAGAACGATAATCGGACGATGGTAGATGGGACTCTGGTGTTGGATCGGGCCAACAAGGTGTCTGTTGGCCACACCCTCGGATCCAAGAATGGCATGTTTAAGTACACTTATCTGCACGATGGAGGTGTATCCTTCGAGCCTAGATACGATTTGGGAAAGAATGCTTGGGATTTTGCTGTGTCCAAAAAATTGTTCGGGGATGATGTGGTTAGGGCTTCCTATCACACATCCAACCAGGTCGGGATGCTTGAGTGGGCTAGGAGCTCCAAGACTCATGGCTGTTTTAAGGTGAGCAGCTCATCTAATTCATTGCTGTTGTCTTTAAATGTGAAATGCTGTATCTGTTGACCATAACTGGTGTTTGTTTTGCACCCATAGTTTAGGCTTCAGAATTTACGATGTCAAGTGCAAATACTGGCTGATTTCTTCATGGAAGTCAGTGGAAATGACCATTTGCTTGAGTTGCTACACAATTTCTAGTATCTTAAAATAAGTAGCTTCTAAATTTAGTGATCCGTATCGTTGGGAAGCTTTGCTGGCTCCCCCAGATATAGTGTTAAGCTGTGAGTTGTGCCAATATAACCTGACCATTGGAAGTAGTTTTATCTGATAAGATAGTTTACGCGATCTCGATCCACTAATGAAGGCACTGTGTAGTTTGGAACTTGGAAGGGAGAGTTTTGCTGTAGAGCATGTAAATTAAGTTGTATATTTACTGAGATCGGCGTAGTTGCTTTGTTATAGTGCGAGTTGTTTTTCCGTAACTGATCCGTCTTCTTTGCAATTGGTTTTCCCCAGGTATCTGCGAGTGTCAATTTTGCCGAGGAAGTCAAAAGGCCAAAATTGGTTGCTGAGAGTACTTGGAACATTGAGATGTGAGATATGGTAAAATTTGAAGCATTGTTTGGCTCCGGCCCTGGATCTGGTATGGGAATGTTTTACTAGGCTCTGATGAGCGCTGACCCACACCCTAGAATACATGGTTGTGCACCCTTTAAGTTTTCAGATACCTGCTTATGAAACTTTTAATATTTGAATTTTGAAGCAGTAGGGGGAGAATAAGATTGCAAGAACAAAATCTGTTTCTAAAATTGTAGGGGTTGTCCACAGGATCTGAACGTATATACAAATTATTGTTAGTTGGTGTCCAAACACTAGCGTTTTAGGATTTACAGACGATTCTCTGGGGATTTTTTTCATAGTAAAACTATGCAAGTACTTACTTCTTCCAAAAATCATGGCCGAGTCTGACAAAGTATGGTCTAAGCTGATTCAGGAAAAAATATGTATGGGTAAGCTGATTGAGAAAAAACATCTACTTGCTTCCTGTTATTGAACTATATTGGGCCTTGTTCAAGTAAGGCACATTATTCCGGTACGGCCGTAGACACGTGTTCCGGAATTTTTTTTTTTTTTTTTTTTCTTAAAGAACGATTAAAAGTAATAGTTCAAAATTTATTATGAAATAGTTCATAACTTATAAAAGGATAGTTCATGAACTATAATGGGATAGTTCATAGTGCAAAATTTATAAAGGAATGAAAGCAATAGTTCAAAACTTATTAAGAATCTTTCATAACTTTTAAAAGGATAGTTCATGAATTATAATAGAATAGTTCATAATGCAAAATTTATAAAGAAATGAAAGTAATAGTTCAAAATTTATTATGGGATAGTTCATGAATTATAATAGAATAGGGTAAAGTGCAAAAATTTATAAAGGAGTCAAAGTAATAGTTCAAAACTTATTATGGGATAGTTCATGAATTATAATAGAATAGTTCATGGATTATATGGGAATAGTTCAAAGTTTATAGGAGAATAGTGCATAAGTTATAACATGGTAGTTCAAACAAATTTTCATTCGTTTCCGGAAAAAATAAAAAAAATCGTTTCAGAAAAGAAAGAAAAATAAAAATTTTAAAAAAAAATAATTTTTTTTTTCGGGACAGGTGTCGCCCGTACGGTCGGCCGTACGACCGTACCACAATATATGGACCGTACCTGAACATTTACCGAACTATATTACCCATAAGTATTTATAATATTTTATATACTTGCTGTCATCCACAAGAATGCAAATCACAATACAAGAAAAGGTCATTCCGATGAGAGATGATATTCCCATTTATAGTCATTGTCACCTTCTCGTACTCTACGAGAAGGTTATGAAACTCGATTCTTAAAGCTCATTCCCATGCCTTCTCGCTCAATCGTATCATATGCAAGTTTAGAACACTTCTTAAGTTTCTTACCTAGGCCCCGTTTAGTTATAGGATTGAGGGGATTGAGGGCTTTATTTTAGTTTTGTGGTTGAGATGGGTGATAAATTGAAGTGTTCAGTTAGAGTTGGATAAACCGTGGTTGTGTTTAGATGTGTGGTTGAGGAGTTTATTATAGAATCTTATGGACGACGGTTTTGGAAGATTTGTGGTTGAGATTTCAGATCCGATGTCTATTGTGCCTTTTACTCAATACTTTCCCCAAAATCATTTGAAGACTCGCTTTGGCCCTCTTTCTTCGCTTTCCTCCAAAGTCATTATTCTTCCGGTTTCTTCATTTCTTCATCATCGTCGACGATAACCTTGTACTCCGATGTGTTGTGCAATGTCCTCTTCCTCTGGCAACTTTAATAAGCAATGTATCAATGATTTGTTTTTCTCCTTGTTCTCCTATGTTGTGCGGTTTCAAAAATTTTTTGGAAATTTTGTCAACTCATCTTCAACCTAGAAACAATCATGTTCTCCTCCTAAAATTTGTGTAGATTGATCAATAGAGCTCCAAGGTAAAAGATGTAGTTTCTAGGGTTTTTGGAAAGGTAGATTTAGATGTCGTAAGACTGGAAGAGATGAAATTCAATGGAATACTTATTTTACTCCCATCTCACGAACCTGGATTTAAAAAGCTCGGCATAGGATTCCCATGGCGGATCGAGCATGGGAGACGGAGATTAGGAAATTCTAAATGACTTATCATGCCCCTCAATTCGGATCTAGTTAAATGGTGATAAATCTGATTCGTAAAGGTTAGTGATGAATGGTGTTAAATGCCATTGAGAACAGATTTTTTTTAACTCATAATTTATTTAGGGGTACATTTATCTTTAATCAAACTCGAAACTACTTCCAAACCATTTAATTACACACGTATACACGAGTTTTTCCATAAACCACAAATCGAAAAAAACACTCGTTCATAACCATAACTTCAACCACAACCACAACCACAACAACGAATCTAATTTTACTAAACACACTTTGGTCTACGAGGTCTTGTTGAGTTATAGATGTTTTCCTTGTCTTCCAGGAGAGATTTGCCTCCTTCCATAAGGTTACGCCAATCCGACATATTTTACATCCTTCAGGAACATTCCACCATCTTTTGAAATGTTCCTCCACCTTTTGGAGTAAACCATTATCTCAAAATTCAACTCAATTAAATAAATCCGTTTGAAAATATAACTTAGCCAAACAAAATTAAACTTGACAATGAAAAAGACTTAAGAATTTATTTAGTAACTTCCAAAAAAGGATTCAAGTGGAGTGTTAGAGAAAGGAAGGCGATTAAATTTTGGTAAGACCTGTTTAGGTTGATTGTTAGAGATGGCAAGACAATTAATTTGGTAAGACTGATTTATTACAACATAACGTGTTTGAAATCAAGAACTAATTCGTGAAGAACTTGAATCAATACTCCTAGTACCAGCATCAATTAAATTTCGTCATACCCCCATCTCCTATAGTCTCTGGTGAGTAAGCATCTTTCATTCTCATTTAACATTTATAGTGTGATCTCTAAAATGATGTTTCATCAAAGTTGTTTGTGAATGTATGGTCTATGATTATTCAATGTAGACGCACATAAGATGTATTCCTTCACCATATGATTTCCTAGAACATTAAGTTTTTTTTTATGATACTATAACACATTATTTTTAATGATATTGTTCCTTTCAAATTTGGTGTTATCTTTCACATCACCACATGCAATTGATTACTTTACAACTCCTTCCGTCGAAAACTCTTTTTATTTCTCCTTGCTCTAAACAACTCTTCCGCATCAACTCAAACGACAATAGTAAATCAACTACATACAAAACCCCCTCGATTGATCTTGAAGTAGAAAGACTTCTTGGTTATCAATTTGCACATAAATTAACGAGGGAGTGGGATATGACAACACTTAAGTTGTAAAATAATCGTCAATCCCAACTATCTTGTGAAATTAAACTTTTGCAAGTAATTTTTGTAGAACTAGCTTTCGTTTTCTCTAATTTGATTCATCTATTATGATTGTGGTCTTGTATTTCTGTCCTTTATTCCCGAGGATTTGTGGAAATGATTTTCATGTACTAATCGGGTTCACTAAAGGAGAGCATCGCACCCTAAATTATGCTATTAAGGTACATGCTTGATGTAAGTTATGATAATCATTAGAAGAGTCCCATGTTCAAGGATCTCTCCAGACTACGATAATATGTAATATCCGAAACTAGAGCAACAAACATGGTCCTAGTTTTGCCTCTGTATTTTGACGTTGTTGTTGGTTTGCAATGAATGATTCAAGCCTTATCTAAAACTTTTAAGATATATTTGCATTGATGTAGAAACAATGGAGGTTGTCAAGATGATATCATCAACGTATGGTAAAAGATATGTCATACCTGTCAGCATGCTAGACAAGTAGTCATTGATCAAAATGGAACCCTTTGAATTGGATCATCTGTAGGAAGGAAGCATACCATTGATACCATTCTCGAGGGGCCTGATTGGGGCCATAGAGTGATCGATGAATAGTGGTGTCACAAAATCCTGGTGTTTGATGCATAAAAATTATTTTCTTCAAAGTGTCATTGAGGAATGCATCTTGGACATCCAATTGACGAGTAGGTCAGTTACTAGAGATAGTAGTGCTAAGAACAATACGGATCGTAGCATTCTTAACCACGTGGCTAAAGGTCTCATCACAATACAAATCTAAAGTTCATGCACGTTTCATATGCACGACTCTTTGTAGTGAGTAAGCCCATGTACACTAATGTTCACGCACATTTCATATGCATGACACTTTGTAGTGACTAATATAGTGTGTACCTGTCATTTTCAGTATTTACAAAGTTGCACGATTAGTTTAATAGCTTAGTATACATAATTGCATGCACATTTCACATGGTTTAGTGACTAATGTAGCATGTACGTTTCATTTTTAACATTTATAAAGTTGGACGATCAATTTAATAGCTTAGTATATACATAAGTTCGTGCATGTGAATGACAAAGTTGCCTGATTAACTTAATAGCTTAGTATATACATAAGTTCATGCATGTTTCACATGCACAATTAATATTAATAGCTTAGTGCTCATACATGTGTAAGTGCTCTAGTCTACTTAAATAAGCTACCAATAAAACTGCAATGAACACGAATATATATTAATGACAAACATGCTAATAATTGTGTGCATCTAATTATGGTAATTCGTATCTTCATAGGAAATCTCAAACATTACGTGTTAATTGCCTAATTATATTAACACATCTTGGTTGTTCAAAGGTTAAATCATGTGGTTGATATCCGTTCTCATTTCCTACCATAAAACATGTTTTTGCATGATCATATATATATATATAGAGGTTGGCTCCCATGTAAACAACTCTTACCATGTAAAATGAGAACAAATTATATCCGTTAGATCGTTAAATAGATGGTTGAGATTAGACGATATTAAAGGGAAAAAAAATCGTGTTATTAATGGAAGAAATATTCACCGGACCTAACTCTATATATTCGGCGGTATAGGCACATATATTCGGCGGTATAATCACATATATTCGGTGTTTACACGTTCACATGATAAGAGCTGAGGAATCCAACAATAACTACGAATAATACATTAAACGATATGGTACCTTTGTAACAAAACTAATAATAATTACGAATCTGTTCTCATGTTCTCACGTTAGGGGGTGTTCTCATAGGAACTATACTCTATCTATCTATCTATCTATCTATCTCTCTCTCTCTCTCTCTCTCTCTCTCTCTCTATATATATATATATATATATATATATATATATATATATAAGATTTGGATCATATCGGAAGGTATATTAGGGTAAAAAGTGAGAAGGACTAACAACCCTTAGATCAAAATAATCCAGGGTTGTGATTTTCCAAATTAATTAACATTTGTCATGTATTGGGAAATTCCGGTTGATACCCTTGTGGTTTGGGGTTTTCCGAATTTTGCCTAACAGTTTTCCAGAGTTCGGTTGGTACCTTTACGTTTTTCTATTTTCCGAAATATACCCAATTCCATCCAAGCTTTTAACTTCCATTAGTAAGTACAAAAAATAAAATAAAATAATAATAAAAGGATTAAAACTGTAAAGAAGCGTCAGTCGAAGAAGGAACACACTCATCGAAACGAAGTTGCTTCGAAGAGAAGTGAAGAATGAGTGAAGATATGCTAACAAGTGAAGAACACATACTCAATCGAAGAAAGAAAGAGAAGAACGAACAAGCTGAACGTCTTCTCCCTCTGCAGACTTGAAAACCTAAATGCCCTTTCCTTGTTTTTTATTTTCTTTGTTAAGATACCCTTATTAATTTTCATTGTCTCAACAACATCCAACCTCCCACAATCCAAACAACCTTTAATCATCGTGTTCCAAGCGAACAAGTTCCGAAAATGCATTTTTTCGAATAGCTGGAGGGCATCATCTAATCTTTTGTTCCTGCATTAAGAATTGATCTTACTTGTCATAACTAGTATATTTGGGTTGATGTTGTTCTTGAACATTGAAGGCAGTATCACAGATTTCAAACTGGTTTCAACTAAAGCGGAGAAACAACAAGAGATTGGGAAGAGTTTGGAGATTGTAGGTGACCGACCTGTAAAAGAGAGGAGGAAATTTGCGAGATTTCTACCCATGGGTAGCTCTACTCAAGTGGTCGTTATTTGCCTCTTACTGAAAACTGTTGCTTGACTTTACAAAATCACCGGCGAATGAGTTGTATGTTGAAAGCTCGTGCTAATTTCTGTTGAGTAGATCAGCAAACACAACACTCTCCAATTAAATTTCTTGCACCTTTGCATTATTGTGTATTCTATATATCTGTAAATTGACATGCTTTTGTTCTCGCTTGATTCAATTAGAGGTTGTTTTGCAAGTGTTACAAATTGTGGATTCTATACAAGCAGAGCTCCTCGGTTTGACTTGGTTTATAAAAACTCGACTTCACCCGTCCACTTATAAACATTCGGTTGAAATCTTACGCTTTGCTCGTTTATAAAAACGTGCTAATTAAATATGAGAACGCAAAAGTTTGATTCTTTCGGTTTAAATAACTCGGTTTATAAAAACTCAACTTGACCCGTCCACTTGTTAAACGAGTCGAATATAACATTTAGTTGAAATTTTAGGCTTTGCTGAGTTTGCTCGTATATAAACGAGCTAAACATGAGCACGCAAAAGTTTAATTTGTTTAGTTAGAATATTACTATTGGATGTTATGTTAGCTGAGTTACTCAGGCTCGGTTCGCAAAAAAAACTTGATGTCTTTGAATTAGAGGTGCAGTATTATGTCTTTCAATTTTCCTCATAAATATCACTTGAAAAATTAGACAATTTGTTGTTCATGGATTTAGAATCACACATAGGTACATAAATACAATCATTTAAACCTGATTAATTTTTCAAACTAAAGATTACTACTAATCAATAGTTTACAATCAAACACTAGCCAATCAGCCACAACAACTCTTTTTAATGTTTGTTAAACTAAAAGAGTGAAGTGACCAATAGAATATGAAACTATGATACAAAAGATTTGGTCCAAAGTCAACCACAAGCTGCATTAGTCATAGTCATTACCTCTACATAGTAGACAAACGGATGTTTTGTATCAACATTCTACATGGCTCCCAATTTTGCCTTTGTATTTTAACGTTGTTGTTGGTTTGCAATGAATGATTCAATCCTTATCTAAAACTTGTAAGGCATATTTGCGTTGATGTAGAAACAATGGAGGTTGTCAAGATGATATCATCAACGTATGGTAAATAATATGTCATACTTGTCAGCATGCTAGACAAATAGTCATTGATCAAAATGGAACCCTTTGAATTGGATCATCTGTAGGAAGGAAGCATACCATTGATACCATTCTCGAGGGGCCTGATTGGGGCCATAGAGTGATCGATGAATAGTGGTGTCACAAAATCCTGGTGTTTGATGCATAAAAATTATTTTCTTCAAATTGTCATTGAGGAATGCATCTTGGACATCCAATTGATGAGAATGTCAGTTACTGGAGATTGTAGTGCTAAGAACAATACGGATCGTAGCATGCTTAACCACATGGCTAAAGTCTCATCACAATACGGATCTAAAGTTCATGCACGTTTCATATGCACGGCTCTTTGTAGTGACTAAGCCCATGCACACTAGTGTTCACGCACATTTCATATGCACGACACTTTGTAGTGACTAATATAGTGTGTACTTGTCATTTTTAGTATTTACAAAGTTGCATGATTAGTTTAATAGCTTAGTATTCATAAATTGCATGCACATTTCACATGGTTTAGTGACTAATGTAGCATGCAAGATTCATTTTTAACAATTATAAAGTTGGACGATTAATTTAATAGCTTAGTATATACATAAGTTCGTGCATGTGAATGACAAAGTTGCATGATTAACTTAATAGATTAGTATATACATAAGTTTATGCATGTTTCACATGCACAATTCATATTAATAGCTTAGTGATCATACGTGTGCAAGTGCTCTAGTCTACTTAAACAAGCTACCAATAAAACTGCAATGAACACGAATATATATTAATGACAAACATGCTAATAATTGTGTGCATCTAATTATGGTAATTTGTATTATAACACCCAAAATTCTGAGAACTCGGGGAGCTACTAGTTAGGACCTCACAATGGGTCCCGACCTTAGTTTGACAACAATTTAACTTGGATCTTACAATAAGGAACAAAAGTATTTAAATCATTTGAAAACTTTAAACAATATATACATGAAGAATATGTATCAGCCTTACAAAGCAAAAGTACCAAAATGACACATAAGAAGAACAAAAGACATCCCGTCCCCAACTAAATAAGTACGTGGACCCGGCTGACCATTCCCTTCGGATCTCTCTACAATTGTTTTAACATGCAAGACATCTACAAGCGGTATAAAACCGTTAGCTAACATTCTATGCATAAGTATAAAGGTAAAAACACAAACACACAACATACACAATCAACATGCAACACTCAATCCTTTTATTATCTTTAATTAGGTGATAGGTTATTACTAATGATACTTATTTTGTGACACGAGGGATTCCCAAACCTCGCCCCTGTCCCCGTTTACCAACGCGGAATGGTACTAATGCATCTGACCGTCTACCGGACTGGGCTGGTCGTAGGGAACCTCCTAGACTCTCGCAAGAGCTAGGCAGATGATGTCACGACCCGTTATCATACACTTGGGTCCATTACGTAAATAATAAAGTCGGCCTAATCCGGTTTCGTTGTTTATCATAACTAGCAAACACCACTCATACACATTACACTCATACAAGAAAGCCAGCTAAGTAAGTCCGTGGACTTACCAGAATCCAATCTCGTCTCTCTTAACAACACTCAATCAGTAACGGTAGGAACTCAGTTGCCTGTCAAAGGAGGCACGTGGGTCAACACATTATCCCGGGGTACTTAGAAGTATAAAACTCCTAAGATGTACGATTCCATGTGCATAAGTTATTACAATGTTTATTTAAGGTAAAATGACTATTTTACCCTTAGTCCCGGAACTTCCAAAAACTCGGAATATGTACTTAAATTATAATTTGAGGCTAACTAACCATATTCTACTCCCTAGGATGATTTTAGGTAACAACTAGAAAAACTACCTATTTTCTATTTCCCGAAAAGTCACTAAAGTCCAACTACAACTTCAAATATAAAATTTGAATAATCTTATAAAAATTCCAAAATAATTCCCTAGATCATCTATGATATCTCATCTACTCCTAGGAGTAAGAATTTCTTAAAACTGTTCAACCATCACTTCTACAAAAATTTCCAAAGTTGGTTACAACACTTAATAAACAGCACATTGTCTTAACTTTGAAAAAGCATAACTCCTAAACTACTCGATGGATTTATCCCAAATTTTGATATGTTCCACTATAAAATCTTATCTCTAATATATCCAAAATTCAGACGCAAAGAAGATCAAAATCCTATTTAAAACTATCTCACAAAACCGAATTTCAGCACAACAGAAAAACTACTTACGACTCAATCTTTGAAAAAAATCGTAAATCCCAAACCACTTGTTGGATTCCTCTCAAATTTTAATATGTTCTACAACAATATGTCAACTATATCATATCCAAAATTCAAGCTCAACGGAGATCAAAAGCCTATTCAAAACTATCTCACACAACAGCATACCATGCTGTTTTTCTCAACTCAGCACATTTATAAAAACTGTAAGAGGAGTCAACTTTGAAACCCCATATCTCTCAAACCGTAACATGGATTACTCTGAAATTTTAGTATGATTTACTATGAAATACCATTTACAACGTATCCGAAAATCAGCCAAAAAGAAGCAGTATTTCATACCTAAATCGGATTCTGAAGTTGGGTACTCGACACAGTTTTGGAAGTTCAGAAAAGTAAATCCTTTTACAGTGCTTCTCCTGCTCGACCTAAGTGAGTTTAGGACAGATTTTGTAGCATCTAATAGCTCATATGCGTGGAGGGAAAGGTAACCAAAAGAGGTATGGGTCTTACTCGATTCTAGGGTTCGACCATTGGAAGTTGCGGCTTGCTTGACTCCTCCTGTTGGTTTCGTGATTGCTTGCGTACAGAGAATGATGCAGCAGGAAAGAAAGGACTCCAGTTGTGCAAGGAGGGAGGCTGTACATGTTTATCCTAGGGTTGCTGGTTGTTCGTTCGAGATGAGGATGCATCAAGAGATCCGCCGGTCTGCTTGGTTGACGAAGAGGAAAGGGAAGACTGGACAATTTCTCGTCCTTCTTGTTGGCGGCAGCGGTGCAGAAGGGTGTGGGAATAGGCAGCAGCGGAGGAGAGCCGGAAAGCAACCCTGGGCTATGGCGGCTCGGGATAGAAACGTGAGAAGAGGGGAGGAGGAGTGTGGCGAGATCTGTAGCGTATACCCCGGCATGTATCTGGACACGAAGTGAAGGAGTGTGACAGATCCGGTGCTTAATCAACGAAAGATTCTTCGAGATCCAACAGTTACGTTCTGATGGAGAGAGAGAGCCTTCCTCCAGCTTGCTAACTAACGTGGGCAAGGCAGTGCTGGGCCGGTCCAAGTGTAGCAGCTGGTCCCTGACGTGCAGATTGGCCATCTGGGCCTTGTCACTGCTTGTCTGGGCCTTGTCAGTGCTTGTCTGGCCTTGTCACTGCTTGTTTGGGCCTTGTCAACTGCTTGTCTTTGCCTTGTCAACTGCTTGTCTGGAC
The DNA here is from genome assembly GCA_033239125.1 of Fagopyrum homotropicum. Taxonomy (NCBI): domain Eukaryota; kingdom Viridiplantae; phylum Streptophyta; class Magnoliopsida; order Caryophyllales; family Polygonaceae; genus Fagopyrum; species Fagopyrum homotropicum. The sequence continues at coordinate 62,630,890 of BSWB01000003.1, read as the reverse complement.
CTTGTCAACTGCTTGTCTGGGCCTCGTCAACTGCTTGTCTGGACCTCGTAAACTGCTTGTCTGGGCTTCGTCAACTACTTGTCTAGGCCTCGTCACAGCTTTGTCATGGTTTCGTCTCAGCCTTGTCATGATCTCTTCTTAAGTCGTCGTTAAGGATTAATTATAAGAATTAGGGTTTGATATAATTCTATCATTTTATGTGAATTAAATTCTACATAAAATGATAAAAATTATAAGAATTAGGGTTTGATATAATTCTATCATTTTATGTGAATTAAATTTTACATAAAATGATAAAATTTGTGAAGAAGGAAATACTAGATAGAATGGAAAACCGTCAACGGCTCGAAGTCCGATTTGGTTCGGAATTAAACTGAATAAAAAAAATTTCGGATATTACATCAGTACCCCCTTAAAAGAAGTTTCGTCCCGAAACTTAAAAGAAGGCAACATAATGTCGGAATCCATACTAAAGAACTAAAGCGCCGAAAACGTCATAATCGGTCAAGTTCTTATTTTTTCGGGACTAGTCAGAAGAAAATTTCCGGGTATTACATCAATTCCCCCCTTAACAATAAGTTTCGTCCCGAAACTTAGGGTAAGACAATCCTGATCGGCCTTTAAGGCACTAAACGGGTATATTTGATCACTATTCAAAAGTCTCATCGTTTCCACATCTAAGTATCCCGCACATCAAGGTTACCAAAAGAACACATCACTGACTAAAAACTCAATCATGAAATAAACAAGTAGTCAAACAATATCACACATACAAGGTCAAGCCCTAACTCGTCACTCCCGAGGTTACAACTATCGCTACATAAGTCTTTGAAATGTTACGTCTCCTACTATCCCCAATATTTAGGTAGCCTTATCGGCTTCTGATAAAACCACTAAATCTTAAATCTTTTCAGGTACTTAGATCACAAGCGTATGTTACCACGTTCTAGAGTGGTTACCGGATGTCTCACCGGTATCATCCGGCTCAACTGTCTAATCCTCTAATCTGATGACCTAACTCGTGTCTGGTAGGTATCTCTCCAACTGAAATTCTCAAACTCAGTTCCCAAACTTAGTCTCCGTGGAAAACTGAAGTTTAGTCTCCGTGGAAAACTGAAGTTCTAGATCCTTTGATGACCCTACGGAAAATGATATATTCAACTTTCTTCCCTTCGTTATGACCACTTGCTTCGAGTCTTCTGAAAAGGTTTTGACTACACAATCAGGTCAAAGGTCTTGGACATCCACCAACATTTACCAAGTGCTTAATGCTCTTCGTATCACGACCCACTTGGTCTTGTCTTTTAATATTACTCAGTCATCTTACTCCTCAAGTAAGGATTCGTCACCTTTACCCTTTTCAGGTCTAACACTCGAGACAACTAAAAATCAAATCTAGTGGTCATCCTCTTTGTTCACTTGACATTATTATATTATTTACAGATCTCTCATATATCGTTAGCTCCAACTTAGGTTTATCACGCATTTTCCAAGATCTTAAGTGACCTAGAATACGTTCGGAATGATGGTATTAGACACAAAGTGATCTCCTATCACCGTTATTTGATCATGACTACTCAATAATTGTTAACATACCATCAGTAGTGCACTCTTTCTCCACCATGGTTATCAGACCGATAATATCCCTTTGACTCAAAACGCAACTAGGCTTTGTTCCGATATAATATTACACATAAAAACTATTCCGAGATTATGCTTTCTTAAGCACAGTTACTAGGTTGCAAGTATGCTCCTGTTGCTTCTCTTTCTTATGTATCTTCGACTCAAGATGGTAGTTACTCACTTTGAGCTTCTAGTGCAGGCCATGCACAATACTCTTATTACATCGTTAATTCTCTCCTCAATCCATCAAGAAAACTCACTCTAGCATAGTCCGTTACGTATTGGATTCCGAACTAGTTATCTGACCACATCTGACAAGCCGTCCTTATTCACTTGAATCCATATTAGGGTACTAATCTTCTTCTGTAACCTCTTACATGCGCATACTTTCCCGTCTATCTTGATGGTGATAAAATTCTTCCACCAAATTGTAGTCGCTCCGCATAGCCCATCTCATGTTTGTTCTCATCAAAACGCATTTTCCCAACTACCATAATCTTGACCTCGACACTTTTTTATGTACCATTGCTTCCAGCTCTGTGGGTTAGGTCCCACCATGCTTCCGCTGCGCTACTCTGATAATTTTTTTGTCACCCCTTAATCATAAGGACGTGTTTTGTGAGTCCAAAATGATTAACCGGATAAAGTACCAAGTACTTTCCTTACTTGTTTTCCTGAAATAAAATCATTATTGGAAAGCAACCATCTTCCGTTTACTTCCTTAATTCTTGCAACACCGATCCAAACTCCCTGACTCGACCAGAGTTTGGTCTTAACCAGACAAGAAATAACCTTTAACGCAATCCTCTCGATATCTTTTGCTCATCCCAGACGGTTGACGTTGCCTACTTGAGGAAATCCTCCAAGGCGTCGGTAAAGCTACTCCATAGATCCACCGTCACAATTATCTCTTCTTAACGGCACATAACTCGTCAATACTAAACAATACTTGCACGTCCTTGGTTGACATCGGACAGTCTATAATTGACTTATCACCATTTCATACCTCTACTGATATTAAACTTTTGGTGCATACCACCTACTAGATTAATCCTTTTATCCTTCTTTAGTTCGTCTTATCTTTCCATCTTCTGCTTCCTTTGGGACACTATCTTTCTCAAGTCTCATTGTGTCATTCATCTGACATAAATAGTCGTTTCAATTTTTCCACGATAGCTTGCAATCGTCTTTGAAATTCTTATGGCCGTAATGATCATCCACTTGCAAATCCTTTTGCATGGACCATCTGTGTTGATGGCTTAGGTCCCATGATAATTCGGGTTACTTTGGAGTTAGTGGTAATATCGCCTTCATGAACTCCGTTGCCTGCTACCGGCTTCCATTCTTTGGATATTGGCGTCGCGGTTTCTTTCCAACTTCTTATATCTCTGAGGAGGTCAAAACCCTCCACGCTTGTGGGGTCCGCCTTTTCGCTTTTACACTCAATTGTAAGTTTTCATTCCGTGCACCTTAGATTCTCACACCCGGATTGACACTTTGTCTCTTCTGGTTTCTCATGCCCACAATGGTCTATGCGGTATCCGCCTCGATTATAATGTCCTTGATTCCGCAATCTTGGTTGTACTCAATTCTACTTGTCCCGTTCCAATATTGTTATATCTACTTCGCACTATTGTAGTCTCTTGCATGGTTCTTCTAATTCCGTCTCTCGGCCTCGTATGCCAGAGTTCCATGTACAACCTTCTATTCCTTCTAACTGAACTGGCCCAACGATTTCTTCCTCATCTGATTGTGCTTGTGGTAAAAATTATCTTCACAACTTTACTTCCTTGCTCACTTGTTCTTTGGATGATTTGTACGGATCACCAAGCGGCCAACCCGAGTATAATACTCAATTCAAGGTCTGATTCCATTGCCTCGTGTTGAAAACTCTTCAAGTTTGCTACCGATTTATCATGAGGCGATAATCGCTTCATGATATCACAACTAAAGGATATAATATATCCTTTAGGATACTAACATACTACACTTATACATATATATAACATACATTAATACTCATCATAGTAAGTCTATATGCTAACTCATATCGATCTAAGTTGTAGAGATCCACGGAGAGCGATGGTGGTCCAACGTACTACTAGCCCAACAACCCGACTATGCGTGTGTGTAAAAACATAAATCCGTTTTGAAAATTTTAGACCCCTTTCGGGTTCTAGTTATTTTATACATTTGGTCTTTCAGAAGATTGCAAATGCCATTGTTGCCAACCCAGAGCTCTGATACCATATTGTAACACCCCAAATTCTGAGAACTCGGGGAGCTACTAGTTAGGATCTCACAATGGGTCCCGACCTTAGTTTGACAACAATTTAACTTGGATCTTACAACAAGGCACAAAAGTATTTAAATCATTTGAAAACTTTAAACAATATATACATGAAGAATATGTATCAGCCTTACAAAGCAAAGTTACCAAAACGACACATAAGAAGAACAAAAGACATCCCGTCCCCAACTAAATAAGTACGTGGACCCGGCTGACCATACCCTTCGGATCTCTCTACAACTGTTTTAACCTGCAAGACATCTATAAGCGGTATAAAACCGTTAGCTAAAATTCTATGCATAAGTATAAAGGTAAAAGCACAAACACACAACATACACAATCAACATGAAACACTCAATCCTTTTATTATCTTTAATTAGGTGATAGGTTATTACTAATGATACTTATTTTGTGACACGAGGGATTCCCAAACCTCGCCCCTGTCCCCGTTTACCAACGCGGAATGGTACTAATGCATCTAACTGTCTACCGGACTGGGCTGGTCGCAGGGAACCTCCTAGACTCTCGCAAGAGCTAGGCAGATGATGTCACAACCCGTTATCATACACTTGGGTCCATTACGTAAATAATAAAGTCGGCCTAATCCGGTTTCGTTGTTTATCATAACTAGCAAACACCACTCATACACATTACACTCATACAAGAAAGCCAACTAAGTAAGTCCGTGGACTTACCAGAATCCAATCTCGTCTCTCTTAACAACACTCAATCAGTAACGGCAGGAACTCAGTTGCCTGTCAAAGGAGGCACGTGGGTCAACACATTATCCCGGGGTACTTAGAAGTATAAAACTCCTAAGATGTACGATTCCATGTGCAGAAGTTATTACAGTGTTTATTTAAGGTAAAATGACTATTTTACCCTTAGTCCCGGAACTTCCAAAAACTCGGAATATGTACTTAAATTATAATTTGAGGCTAACTAACCATATTCTACTCCCTAGGATGATTTTAGGTAACAACTAGAAAAACTACCTATTTTCTATTTCCCGAAAAGTCACTAAAGTCCAACTACAGCTTCAAATATAAAATTCGAATAATCTTATAAAAATTCCGAAATAATTCCCTAGATCATCTATGATATCTCATCTACTCCTAGGAGCAAGAATTTCTTAAAACTGTTCAACCATCACTTCTACAAAAATTTCCAAAGTTGGTTACAACACTTAATAAACAGCACATTGTCTTAACTTTGAAAAATCATAACTCCTAAACTACTCGCTGGATTTATCCCAAATTTTGATATGTTCCACTATAAAATCTTATCTCTAATATATCCAAAATTCAGATGCAAAGGAGATCAAAATCCTATTTAAAACTATCTCACAAAACCGAATTTCAGCACAACAGAAAAACTGCTTACGACTCAATCTTTGAAAAAATCTTAAATCCCAAATCACCCGCTGGATTCCTCTCAAATTTTAATATGTTCTACAAAAATATGTCAACTATATCATATCCAAAATTCAAGCTCAACGGAGATCAAAAGCCTATACAAAACTATCTCACAAAACAACACATGCTGTTTTTCTCAACTCAGCACATTTATAAAAACTGTAAGAGGAGTCAACTTTGAAACCCCATATCTCTCAAACCGTAACATGGATTACTCTGAAATTTAGTATGAATTACTATGCAATACCATCTACAACGTATCTGAAAATCAGCCAAAAAGAAGCAGTATTTCATACCTAAATCGGATTCTGAAGTTGGGTACTGGACACAGTTTTGGAAGTTTAGAAAAGTAAATCCTTTTACAGTGCTTCTCCTGCTCGACCTGAGTGAGTTTAGGAAAGATTTTGTAGCATCTAATAGCTCATATGCGTGGAGGGAAAGGTAACCAAAAGAGGTATGAGTCTTACTCGATTCTAGGGTTCGACCATTGGAAGTTGCGGCTTGCTTGACTCCTCCTGTTGGTTTCGTGATTGCTTGCGTACAGAGAATGATGCAGCAGGAAAGAAAGGACTCCAGTTGTGCAAGGAGGGAGGCTGTACATGTTTATCCTAGGGCTGCTGGTTGTTCGTTCGAGATGAGGATGCATCAAGAGATCCGCCGGTCTGCTTGGTTGACGAAGAGGAAAGGGAAGGCTGGACAATTTCTCGTCCTTCTTGTTGGCGGCAGCGGTGCAGAAGGGTGTGGGAATAAGCAGCAGCGGAGGAGAGCCGGAAAGCAACCCTTGGCTATGGCGGCTCGGGATAGAAACGTGAGAAGAGGGGAGGAGGAGTGTGGCGAGATCTGCAGCGTATACCCCGGCATGTATCTGGACACGAAGTGAAGGAGTGTGACAGATCCGGTGCTTAATCAACGAAAGACTCTTCGAGATCCAACAGTTACGTTCTGATGGAGAGAGAGAGCCTTCCTCCAGCTTGCTAACTAACGTGGGCAAGGCAGTGCTGGGCCGGTCCAAGTGTAGCAGCTGGTCCCTGACGTGCAGATTGGCCATCTGGGCCTTGTCACTGCTTGTCTGGGCCTTGTCACTGCTTGTCTGGCTTGTCACTGCTTGTCTGGGCCTTGTCAACTGCTTGTCTTGGCCTTGTCAACTGCTTGTCTGGACCTTGTCAACTGCTTGTCTGGGCCTCGTCAACTGCTTGTCTGGACCTCGTAAACTGCTTGTATGGGCTTCGTCAACTGGTTGTCTGGGCCTCGTCACAGCTTTGTCATGGTCTCGTTTCAGCCTTGTCATGATCTCGTCTAAAGTCGTCGTTAAGGATTAATTATAAGAATTAGGGTTTGATATAATTCTATCATTTTATGTGAATTAAATTTTACATAAAATGATAAAAATTATAAGAATTAGGGTTTGATATAATTCTATCATTTTATATGAATTAAATTTTACATAAAATGATAAAAATTGTGAAGAAGGAAATACTAGATATAATGGAAAACCATCAACGGCTCGAAGTCTGATTTGCTTCGGAATTAAATTGAATAACAAAAATTTCGGATATTACACGTATCTTGATAGGAAATGTCAAACATTACGTGTTTAATTGCCTAATTATATTAACGCATCTTGGTTGTTCAAAGTGTTAAATCATGTGGTTGATATCCGTTCTCATTTTCTACCATAAAACATGTTTTTGCATGATCATATATATATATATATATATATATATATATATATATATATATATAAGATTTGGATCGTATCGGAAGGGACATTATGGTAAAAAGTGAGAAGGACTCACAACCCTTAGATCAAAATAATCTAGGGTTGTGATTTTCCAAATTAATTAACATTTGTCATGTATTTGAACAAAAGTGTAGTAAAACAATTGAATATATATATTAACATTTGAACAATTAGTTATATAGTTGAACAATTTCGAATATAATCAAACAATTAACATATTTGAACAAATAAGTATATAGTTGAGTACTTTATAATTGAATAAATATATTTTATATTTGAATAATTGTTACTTGATTCAATGGTTGTGGATCTGTAATACTTTTGACCTTAAGACCCCTTTCCACTTGAACCCAACCCTATATATTATAAAAGTGCACTTATGGAATGACACGAGCACATCTAAATTCATGAACACGAATTAGTATAGGCTAAGTTCGTACCCATTTCATGTATAATGGTCATGCACACTAATGTTCACACACATTCAACTTAAGATAAATGAACACGATATACTATAAATTGCATAAATGCACTAAACGTGCAGCTAAGTATGTGATTATAAATTGCATTAAAGTCACACACAACGTGAAACTTATAAATTGTAGAAAATTGCATTAATGCACTAAACAACTAAGTTTGTGATTATAATTGTATTAAGGTCACACACTAAACGTGCATGATTGTAAAATTGCATTTATGGTCACACACACGTGCAACTAAATTTGTGATATGAACGATTTCGGAATTTGAATTCAAATTGAAAAGAACAAATACACATGACATGTTACTTGGTTATCAATTTCACAACAAGACCTATTAATATTAAATAGATATATTGTTTCATCGATTAAAACATGTGTATCGATAATTTTCAAATGTAACACTTTTTAGACTCTATAATCATACATTTTCATGTTCATATAGCTCGTTTATGTATCGTTTTAGTGTAGAAAGCTCCCCTATTCATATTTCAGTGTCTACTTTAGTTTATTTCGTGTTTGTGACATTCAAGGCCATTTATGGAGCATAAGAATATGAACATACCAAAGGATGAGGATTCAATCTTCCTTGGAGTTGGAGAATACATGAAAACATCAGGATTGACTGAAGATTGAAGAAGCAAAGTTGAAACCACTGGAGTTTGATGCCATTTTATGACGACCTTTGAGATATTTCAAGTTTCGACCATCTTCCCTTTGAATTTGGACAATCATGTCAACTGCAAAGTTGTAGATCATTGAAAGTGCTTCGAAAATAGTACTTATGGGTCACATATTTCCAATTAAAGCAGCATGAAGGTCAGTTTTACTGAACTGTCGAAAAGCTATCAAAACAGCGTTGTCAAACGGATAGGCCTATGGTCAACAAACGGCCGTTTGACAACCTTTTGGGAGGCCGTTTTGACCGCCACAACAAGGGTTTCCTAAATTCTTGATTTTATCTTTGGAAGATATATAGTTTGTGTAACCCTACACTCCGATTTTCTCCCCCTATATAAGCCTACCTCAATCTTAAGGTTAGATACCCTAATTGCTCATGAATAAAGTAGTCTTCTAATTTCTCCTTATTCTAACCATCAAGATTATTTTTAGTTTTCTTTGAAGGTTCACCCTGCTACAAACAAACGATTGTAGTTTTTTGTCTTTCTTGATTTAAACTTCCTCCTAATCTAAAGATTGGATGATCCCTGTAAGGATTTGATTTATTGTTTGTATATATATATATATATATATATATATATATATATATATATATATATATATATATATATATATATATATATAAATGAATTGACATGTGATATTGATTCTTTTTAAAGTGCTTTATTCCTACCTAAAATTTACCTTCTAAAGAAGTGGTTTTGTAATTAGTTTAGATAAAACAAGTGAAGAGCCTAAAGCGGCGTTTGTTTCATTGAATTTATTGAAAAGAACTTGGTTTAAAGGATGACGTCTACTACTTCATGCTTTGAGGATTTTAACTGTCGTAGAAAGTTCAAGTCTATGTACCTTTTTAAACCGAAGGGCAACAAGTAAAGATTTTTCTTGGTCTTTTTAAGATTTCTAAATTCTTCATGGATTTTCTATACTCGCCGAACCGCTAGATTGAGAACTACGTGAGTTGGAAAGCACGGTCTTGGTTTGTCTATGCCCAAAGCTATTTTAGATAGTTGCATGCAATGATCGTATATCAATGTTCATGAAACATATATATAGGGTGTGGTTCCCATGAGAACACCCCTAACGTATATACATGAGAACAATCGTACACCGTTGGATGGTGAGTATTAATTGTTGAGATTTAGAGTAGATATCATAATTAAAAATAACTACGAATAATAACAATTAGGAATCCAACAATAACTACGAATAATCCACTCAACCAACAATAACTACGAATAATACATTAAATGATATGGCACCTTCGTAACAACACTAATAATAATTACGAATCTGTTCTCATGATTACACGATAAGCCTGTTCTCATGGGAACCGCACACTACATGTATATATATAGGGTGCGGTTCCCATGAGAACAGACTTATCGTGTAATCATGAGAACAATCTTAGACCGTCGGATGGTGAGTATTTAGGGCCGAGATTTAGAGTAGATATCATAATTAATAATAGCTATGAATAATAATAATTAGGAATAATCCATTCAACCAACAATAACTACGAATAATCCACTCAATCAACAATAACTACGAATAATCCATTCAACCAACAGTAAAGATTTTTCTTGGTCTTTTCCAGATTTCTAAATGCTTCATGGATTTTCTATACTCGCCGAACCGCTAGATTGAGAACTACGTGAGTTGGAAAGCACGGTCTTGTTTTGTCTATGCCCAAAGCTATTTTAGATAGTTGCATGCAATGATCGTATATCAATGTTCATGAAACATATATATATATATAGGATGTGGTTCCCATGAGAACACCCCTAACGTGTATACATGAGAACAATCGTACACCGTTGGATGGTGAGTATTAAGGGTTGAGATTTAGAGTAGATATCATAATTAATAATAACTACGAATAATAATAATTAGGAATCCAACAATAACTACGAATAATCCACTCAACCAACAATAACTACGAATAATACATTAAACGATATGGCACCTTCGTAACATAACTAATAATAATTACTAATCTGTTCTCATGTATACACGTTAGGGGTGTTCTCATAGGATCTATAATATATATATATATATATATATATATATATATATATATATATATATAGGGTGCGGTTCCCATGAGAACAAGCTTATCGTGTAATCATGAGAACAATCTTTGACCATCGGATGGTGAGTATTAAGGGCCGAGATTTAGAGTAGATATCATAATTAATAATAACTATGAATAATAATTAAGAATAATCCATTCAACCAACAATAACTACGAATATTCCACTCAACCAACAATAACTACGAATAATACATTAGACGATATGACACCTTCGTAACAAAACTAATAATAATTACGAATACGTTATCATGATTACATGATAAGCCTGTTCTCATATGATCTATACTCTCTCTCTATATATATATGCATTAATATTTCAACTCATTATAGTGGGGATTTATGTTTCCTTAGATCGCTTCCTTCCATTATTTGCCTACAATAATCATTGCTTTTTCCCTTTCATCATTGTTTCACCAAAAGATATTATATTCTCCCTTCTTTCTTATGCTTAGCATAATGGTTTATTATTTACATCCAAAATAGACGTGGTCCTTGTGAATCCGACACCCAAATATACTACATCCGATCCCGTATCCTTGCGGGGAGATTGTTGTTATGATTCGGTAAAACTTCCAAGATCAAGTTTTTGGCACCGTTGTCAAAGACTACAAATGCTTTTGGTTGTTTCTAATAGTCGGTTATTGTAGGTTTCTTGTTACTTTTGATCTTGTTTTCTTTTTTATTTTATTTCTCAGGTTGGAACAAAAAAAATGAACAAGCTTGATGACCATGCACACTAGAAGCAAGGAGTAATCCTACAAAATTCTTCCTTGGTCATTGTTCGGTCCAAAACGTGTGTTTATATGGGAGAAAATAATCTTAAATTTATACCAAGAATCAAGCAATCTAAGCAAACCCGTAGTGTACTGATCAATCACAATACAAGCAAGTATTCTAGGGTCGAACACAAGGACTATGACGAAATCAACCAACGGTATATATTCTTCAAGTTATTATGCAAATCTCAAGAAACAAAGAACAAAGATAAATGATAATCAGATAATGGAATGTGGATTCTAGAGATCAAAGCATCTAGTTGTGGTTTCGACTCAAGAATTCTAAAGATAAGCGCGGACAAAGCTGAGGTTGCAAAGGGAAGGGGTTTCTAAGATGGGATAGATCACCGGGCAAGTCTCACCATCCACAATCCCAAACCAAAGATCCTATTACCGGGTAAGTCTCAAGGAACTAGGGAAAGGAACTATACTCACAACTAGCACACTACCTAAGGGAATAGAGCTAACCTTTACCGGGTAAGTCTCAGGTTAACTCTCAAAGATACCAAACTCTAACAAAGGATAAACCTTTGTTACCTAACACTCATCATCGTAGGTAAACAAGCAAAGGAATCACCGGGTAAGTCTTCCTAGGCTGGATATATACCAGGAAAGGTACAACAAGGATAGGATTTAGAAAACTATAACCTATGGTTTAAGATCAAACGTTCAGGGTCGATCTCTCTCTGTTCTTCCCCAATCTTGGTCGAGATACTCCAAGAACAGCCCGAGACGGTAAATGTTTAGGTTAAACTCAACTTTCAAGATCCACTCTAAGGTAAAGGTCTATTCTTTCATTGTCTATGCCACAACCTTCAACTAATCACCCTAGAATCACAAAGGGTTTTAGCCAACAATCATCATGTTCTAAGCAATTAAAGTATATTCAAATAAGTTATCAAGAAAAGAGAATAAAATACTATTTAAAAGGTTCTTAGTTATCAGAAACATAAAATAATCCAAAAAGCATCAATAACGTGTTCCAAAAAATGATAACAACAACTAGAATCCCTCCAAGAAAACCTTACAAAAGTGTCTTTCTTTCTTCATTAACCTTCAAGTAATCCTTCCAAGAAGCGAGTACGAAGTCGTCACCCTTCAATTCCGTGAAAATTCCTTCTAACTGCCCTCTGTCAATCAGTTGTCACCAAGGATGCTTCATTAATATTCACCTTCCATTCTTATAGAAGAGTTTTGGGTCAAATTATTTATTTTTTCTTGGGTTGTGGGCCGTCGACTTCGAGCAAGCCTAGTAAGGCATCTCGGTCGAGATGATCACGTACACATCCAAGATCTCTACTCTACTACGTAGTTTTCTTCGTTTCATCTTCTAGTTTCCTCTTTCATCCATTTCCTAAGGTTCTTGCCTTCCTTCTTGTAGTTCCAAGAGTTCCATAATGCAGCTCAATGGTCTCCTTACACTTCAATGCCCCTTTCCTATACAAAATGTGCCTTGTTCCCTACAATTACAATCAAACTAGGTGTAGACCTCGATTCTTGCAAAGTAGACAAATAATAGCATAATCATTATGAATTTATATCCATGCATGCAAAATAATGAAGAGAGACCATCAAAACCATTGCCAATATAGACTATAATTCATGTTAGTAGTCATGCTTGGATGCTTCCAAAAGACGAAGTAGAAGAATATGCTCTGAGTATTGACTTTATAGAACAGATTCAACAAAACAATTTCGGCGGCAAAACAAATGAAAGTACTCACCAATACTTGAGGCATTTCAAAGACATAACGAACATCATCAAGTTTTGTAATGTGTCTAATGGCGCCATAAGGATGTGAACCTTCGTATTTACTCTAGATGGAAAAGTTTGGAGCTGGTTCTATAAGGAACTAGTAGGTAAATATACTACTTGAGAAGATTTTACTTTTGAATTTCTAAGTATTTTCTTTCCTCCAAATAGGACTAAAAAATGCCGAGAAAATCTCCTTAACTTTAGAATGGGAGATGATGAAGACATTCACGGAGCTTAGGAAATGTTCACAAAGCTAATAAATATTTGTCCTCATCACGGCAACTCAAAAGATGCATTATTATAATTCTCCCATAATAGCTTAAATGATAGGACTGGAGACATGGTAGATGTTGCTACCATCACAAGTTTCCTATGCTGCCCATTGAGGAAGATCGGAACGACCTAGAAGAGACAACTTACCATGTGGTGAAATACCCCTCATGAAGGAAAATCGAAAAAATTAGAACACATGAAGAAAGAGGTAATCTTGATAATCTCGATTTTGTTGCGGTTACACTAACTAGCTTGTGTTAGTTGTGCAGAGAAGAAGAACATGAGGCACCTTAAATTCCCACTACAATAGATTTGAAAAGTATATCTCCACCCACCAAGACTCCCATGGAGGTAATGGTAGAAGCCCTTCAAATGGAGATGAAGGAAATGAGGGAGACTATGAGAGCACAAAGTGTCCACATCAAATCCTTGGAAGCTAATGCAGTCACCTTACGAAGCGGAAAGATGACTGATGTAACACCCATGTTGAAACACCCCGAATCCGCGGTACTCGGAGTGTTACAATGGGTTAGGATCTCACAATGGATCCTGACCCTAGCCTAACAACAAGTTCACTAGACCTTACAACATGGCACTGAAAGATATAAAACAAATGCATAAAACTGTATAAACTGTACAACCAAAAGGTAAACAATATCATAACCGAGTATAAACAACAACATCCTCACACAAGAGGTAACAAAAGATCATCCTCACGCAAGAGGGCAAAGTAAATAACCCCAAAAGACCACAACCATCCTATGTACGAGAGGTCACGGCCTGCCATCCTGCTAGATCACTCAGCAACACGCCTATCCTACAGGGCATCTACAACATGATAACAAACCATTAGCTAACCATACATATATAGAGTAATGCATAAGCACAAACACAATCATGGAAAGATAAACACATCAGCATGCTATCACATATTTACCCATTTATCATCTTTATATAATAGTCATTCACTAGAATCGTGTATATATAGATAGATGAAAGTATGTTACATGAGGACCGATACATCCTCGCCTCTGATCTTGATAGCCAGCTGCACTAGTATCGGTCACACAATCCGTGTACCCTATGGGAGTGGATTGCGCCCTTCATGTAAAGTTAGTTTGGCTTGACATCAGAGAACCTCCCAGACTCCACGGCAGGATGAAAGGGAAAGGTTATTACAACCACGCAACGGGGCAATCAATAAAACATAGGTTTGTATAAACGACATCTCATGCTATCATAGCAAACATATAACGCACACACCACTCATGCAAACACCCAGTATAGGGATGGTAGCTAAGTAAGTCCTATGAACTTACCTCAACCTCGTATAAAGCTTAACCAGAATCAACCTCCACTCCTGAGAGAGGGGCACTGCATAATAACAAGGTATAGAAAGATATCAACTTCTATTCATCAAAAGGGGTCACACCTAGACCCAAGGGATCCATAGGATCATCCTCAACCTAACCTCACAACCTAATAAACCTCAAAGGCCATACATGGCATATACTGATCATAACCCCATCAAAACACATCCTCACACATTTAGCATGAACCTATACACTCACACTAGGAAGGGAGGGAACAAAGGCATCCTAAAGCAAGCCTAGAAGCAACACACACCTGCAGAACCAAGTGGAAACACCAGCTGGTGTAGGTGGCCGCAGGGACAACTAGAAGGTGCGCAGGGGCGGTTCTTGGCCGGCGCTGGGGCAGCTGCAAGTGGCGCAGGGGCGGCTGCAAGTGGCGCAGGGGCGGCTGGACAGCAAAAGACACCAATTCAACCCCTTTCTTCACTCCTTCCTTCGATTTCTTCACTCCTTCGATCAATACCCATACATACATAAACATACATATATATACATCAACATATTCCAAACATGGATGGAACAAGATCCAAGCCTAAGGGGATCTAAGCTAGAAGAAGAGAAGATGAAAGAAGATGGAAGAATGAAGAAGGAAAGGAAAGAAGCCATGAGACTCACCAGTTGAGCTCTCCAGGAGATCAAACACAACACCACAACACCTCAAGCTGGCTCACACAAGGCACAACAACATCAACCATCAACAATCAGTAACAAAGCCCTCCAAGACTCTCACAAACTCAATCAAAGCTCAAGGAAGATCAAGAGAAGATCCCAAGGAAGAAGAGAGGACAAGATGAATGTAGGAGAGAGATGGAGTTGTAAATAAAGAACCCTCATCAGAAGGAGAGAGAAGAAGCTTATAAAGGGAGGAAAAGGGTAAAGCACGGGTCAAAGGGTCAACAAAGACGGCTGCAACCACACAGAGCCGTAGGGGCGGACCCTATGAGGCGCAGGTGTGGCCCAGACAAACCGCAGGGGCGGCCACAGGGTCACACAAGGGCGGTCTAGGCCTAGTTTGGGTCCTCAGTAAACACTCTCAGCAACTCAACAACTCAACAACTAGGCTCTTACATCTCACCCCCCCTAAAAAAAACCAGTGTTGTCCCGAAACATGCAAAATCCAAAATCCTCTCGGACCCATAAGCCGAGGTATAACTCTCTCTCTCTTTATCGGAGGTATCACATCTCCTTTCAGAAGGTCATAACCTATAACAATATATAACCTCAAACATAAACATGGAGGAATCATCAACTCCAGAAAACAGGGCTATAACGCTACCCAAAGGCGTAGAAGAATCACATCTCTCGCCATATCATATCACAAGGCATAGAGGAAGCACATCTCTAGCCAAATCATAATCATATACATCGCATGGAGGAATAACATCTCCAATAAACTATGTCCATCAAGATAGCATGGAGAAAAGAACCATCTCCACCTAAATCCTAATCACACCTAGATAGCATGGAGGAAAGAACCATCTCCAACTATAATCATACATCACGCTAGCACGTCAAGATCTAATAAGATCATACATCACATCATAGCTAGCATGGAGTGGCATATAAGCACGTAAGCACATAATCATATGCTCTCCAAGATAGCACTAAGATCTACTCATCGACCCTAGGTGCATCTATCTCAGCATAAAACTCTGGATAGTTCCTCTGGATACTATCCTCAGTCTCCCATGTAGCCTCCTCAGGTCCACGTCTAGACCACTATATCCTCATCATGGGAATGTCCTTCGAACGCAGGCGTCTCACACCTCGCTCTAGGACTACAATAGGATGCTCAACAAAGGTGTGGTCTGGCTCGACCACCAAGTCATCATAACTCACAATGTGCCTCAGATCTAGTATATACTCCCTCAACTGAGACACATGGAACACAGGGTGAACACCCTCTAACCTCGGAGGCAATGCTAATGTGTAGGCTGCCCTCCCAACTCTATCAAGTATCTCGAAAGGACCGACATATCGGGGACTCAGCTTCCCCTTTATGCCGAAACGTCTGAAGCCTCGCGTCGGAGATATCCTCAACCAGACATGAGCTCCCACTCTGAGCTCAGAGGTCAACGCCTCTTGTCTGCATATGACTTCTAGCGACTCTGTGCAGCCAACATCCTCTATCTAATCAGCGCTACTCGAGCCATATCATCCTGAATATGCTCTGGCGCTATCCCACTGATACCGCTAGGCTCATCCCAGCATAAAGTTGTACGATACCTACGTCCATACATTGCCTCATAAGGAGCCATCCACATAGATGCATGTCAGCTGTTGTTGTATGAGAACTCAACTAGTGGGATCTAATCAGACCATCCCTGTCCCCAATCCAACACACAAGCTCGCAGCATATCCTCCAAGGTCTGGATGGTCCTCTTTGACTGACCAACTGTCTAGGGGTGAAACGCAGTCGTAAAATGTAGACTCGTTCCCAAAGCAGTTTGAATTTGTTGCCAAAACCTCGAGGAAAACCGTCCATCTCGATCAGAGACGATCGTCCTCGGTACACCATGGACTCTCACTATCTGTCTAGTGTACTCCTAAGCTAATTTGCTCACTGGCCACGTCTCTCTGATAGGAATGAAACGTGCCGTCTTTGTCACCCTATGAACGATAACCCAAATAGCATCAAAGCTCCTACTAGGCCTCAATCCGGTCACAAAGTCCATGGAGACGTCCTCCCACTTCCACTGCGGTACTGGCAGTGGATGGAGCTCACCTCCAGGTCTGGAATGTTCTATCTTGACCTGTTGATAGGTCACACACTGGGTCACAAATCTGGCTACATCGGGCTTCAGCCGTCCCCAACAATATGAACGTCTCACCTCATGGTACATCTTACTTTTACCTGGATGTATTGAGTAAGGTGTACAGTGAGCCTCCTGTAAGATCCTCTATCTAAACTCTGCATCAGCAGGTACACAGATACGATCATGACGCCTCATCACTCCATCTGCTCCAATGGAGAACTAGGTGCCTCACCACGAGACATCCTCTCTCTAATCTTCATCAAGGTCGGGCAAGTCCCCTGCTTCTGCTGGATCTCATCCAACAGACTAGGTAAAACCTCTAAAGCATACAACTGGGCATCCTCATCAGGAAACTAGATGTCCATCTCTAGCCAAGCTAGATCCCTCTGAAGTTGAGGTTGAACTGTCAGTCTCGCAATCGCCTTCTCTCGAGGCATCTTCCTGCTCAGGGTGTCAGCTACAACATTCGCCTTCCTTGGATGATACAGAATCTCAAGGTCAAAGTCCTTGATCAACTCAAGCCATTGACGTTGGTGGTTAATCAACTCCCGCTACGTAAAAATTTACTTCAAACTCTTATGGTCTGTGAAGATTTGACATGTGAAACCGTACTGGTAATGTCTCCAGATCTTCAAAGCATGAACTACCGCTGCCAACTCCAAATCATGAGTCGGGTAATTCTCCTCATACGTCTTCAACTATCGAGACGCATATGCAATCACTCTGCCCCTCTTCATCAATACACATCCCAATCCTAGCTTGGATGCATCACTGCAAACCATAAAATCACCAACTCTAAAGCACCCCGAATCCGTGGGACTCGGAGTGTTACATTGGGCTAGGATCTCACAATGGATCCTGACCCTAGCCTGACAACAAGTTCACTGGACCTTACAAGATGGCATTGACAAATATAAAACAAATGCATAAAACTGTATAATTGTACAACCAAAAGGTGAACAACATCATAGCCGAGTACAAACAACAACATCCTCAAACAGGAGGTAACAAAAGATCATCCTAACGCACGAGGGCAAAGTAAACAACCCAAAAAGACCACAACCATCCTATGTACGAGAGGTCCTCGGCCTACCATCCTGCTAGATCACTCAACAACACGCCTATCCTGTAGGGCATCTACAACATGTTAATAAACAATTAGCTAACCATACATATATAGAGTAATGCATAAGCACAAACACAATCATGGAAAGATAAATACATCAGTATGCTATCACACATTTACCCCATTTAGCATCTTTATATAATAGTCATTCACTAGAATCGTGTATATATAGATAGATGAAAGTATGTTACATGAGGACCGATACATCCTCACCTCTGAGCCTGATAGCCAGCTGCACTAGTATCGGTCAAACAATCCGTGTACCCTATGGGAGT
Organism: Fagopyrum homotropicum; assembly: GCA_033239125.1. Classification (NCBI taxonomy): domain Eukaryota; kingdom Viridiplantae; phylum Streptophyta; class Magnoliopsida; order Caryophyllales; family Polygonaceae; genus Fagopyrum; species Fagopyrum homotropicum. Next base: position 62,612,231 of record BSWB01000003.1, on the reverse strand, counting down.
GGATTGCACCCTTCTTATAAAATCAGTCTAGCCTGATATCAGAGAACCTCCCAGACTCCACGGCAGGATGAAAGAAAAAGGTTATCACAACCACGCAACGGGGCAATCAATAAAACATAGGTCGGTATAAACGACATCTCATGCTATCATAGCAAACATATAACGCACACACCACTCATACAAACACCCAATATAGGGATGGTAGCTAAGTAAGTCCTATGGACTTACCTCAACCTCGTATAAAGCTCAACCAGAATCAACCTCCACTCTTGAGAGAGGGGCACTGCCTAATAACAAGGCATAGAAAGATATCAATTTCTATTCATCAAAAGGGGTCACACCTAGACCCAAGTAATCCATAGGATCATCCTCAACCTAACCTCACAACCTAATAAACCTCAAAGGCCATACATGGCATATACCGATCATAACCTCAACAAAACACATCCTCACACATCTAGCATGAACCTATAAACTCACACTAGGAAGGGAGGGAACAAAGGCATCCTAAAGCAAGCCAAGAAGCAACACACACCTGCAGAACCAAGTGGAAACACCAGCTGGTGCAGGTGGCCGCAAGGGCGGCTAGAAGGTGCGCAGGGGCGGCTCTTGGCCGGTGCTGGGGTGGCTACAAGTGGCGTAGGAGTGGCTGGACAACAAAAGACACCAATTCAGCCCCTTTCTTCACTCCTTCCTTCAATTCCTTCACTTCTTCTTCGATCAACACACATACATATATAAACATACATATATATATATATATATACATCAACATATGCCTTACATGGCTAGAATAAGATCCAAACCTAAGGGGATCTAAGCTAGAAGAAGAGAAGATGAAAGAAGATGGAAGAATGAAGAAGGAAAGGAAAGAAGCCATGAGACTCACCAGTTGAGCTCTCCAGGAGATCCAACACAACACCACAACACCTCAAGCTGGCTCACACAAGGCACAACAACATCAACCATCAACAATTAGCAAACAAAGCACTCCAAGACTCTCACAAACTCAATAAAAGCTCAAGGAAGATAAAGAGAAGATCCCAAGGAAGAAGAGAGGAGAAGATAAACGTAGGGAGAGAAATGGAGCTGTAAATGAAGAACCCTCATCAGAAGGAGAGAGAAGAAGCTTATAAAGGGAGGAAAAGGGTAAAACACAGGTCAAAGGGTCAACAAAGACTGTTGTAGCCACATAGAGCCGCATGGGCGGACCTTGTGAGGCGCAGGTGTGATCCAGACAAACCGCAAGGGTGGCCACTGGGTCACGCAGGGGCGGTCTAGGCCTAATCTGGGTCCTCAGCTCACACTCTCAGCAACTCAGCAACTAGGCTCTTACACATGTTACTTAGTGACCCCGCAACCGCGCCTCACCCTTGCCGCAGGTGCGGCACCGCGGTGACGGCGAGAGTTGGCCGCGGTCGCGGTTGAGCAGAGTAGGCAGCCGCCTTTTTTCCACCATACTTTTCTTTTCACCTTCTTTAAGTTTCTTTCCTTTCCTTTGGACGAGGGTTTCTGTTTCTTTTCTTACCTTCTTCTCTCCTCCTCCACGTTCTTCTCCTTCTCTTCTTTGATTCTCCTTGGTTTTTCTTCAAGATTGAAGATGGAAACGAAGATGATAATGTGGCTGATGTTTGTTGTGGAATATTGAGATGTTGTAGCTTGGATTTTTGTTATCTATGCTTTAGAGAGGAGTAGTGAGACTCTTCTTTCCTTTTCTTTCTTTTCTTCTTCTTTCCTTGTTAGATTGAACAAGGTTTTGATTTTTTTGTTGTGTAGGATGGATGTATGTACATGTGTTTGATGAAGGCTGACAAGCCTTACTAGATTCCAGTGTGAGTGGTTAAAGGATCGAGTGGGGATATATCGTAAGCTGAATAGTTGTCCTCTGTCGATAAAACCGCACCCATGCCTTGCCATTGTCGCCCCTGTGGCTAGAGCCTTGTCAACGTCCCTGCGGTGTCTCCTTCCGGCTGTCGCGGCTTGTCACCGCGCCCACACTTCTTCATTCCCGCGAGTGCGCCTTCTTCCAAGACATACGAAGTATCGGTATGTTTGATTCCTTCCTTTTTGTTATGGGTTTAGAGCATGCTAGGTTATATGTATATGAGATTGAGGATGCTAGAGTGTGTTGAACACCTTAGGAATCTTTGAGGATAAGTCATGAGTTATTGAGGATGATGATAGTGTTTATGATCTTATGAGATCTTGGAGACTAGAAGGTGGAATCTCCTAGCATGTGATAGTGATTGATATATGTGTGCCTTGTTTGTATAGACCCTAATTGTTTCTTGAGGGAAACCGAGATTGACTGTGATTAGGATTACCTTGTGATAGGTAAGTCCTTTGGGCTTACTTAGCTACGGCTAATCGGTAAATACAATGAAAATGAAACTATACCCCAACTCGGGGTATATGTGTGTGTATATGTGTGTCATATTTGATAACCAATCTAGACTAGAATCACCATATGTATTAATTGGCCCAAGTGTATAATAATCGGGCGGTGATAACTTGTCTAGCTCAAAATGGGGCAGATGGGGGGTTCTCCAACGACTAGTCCACCAGAGGGTGATGATTGACACTAGTTTCAAACCTGTGTGGTGAAAGGGGACAGAGGCGAGGTTGTTATATTCCTCGTATCACACATGATTTAATTAGTAATGGTATCACTTGATGAAGATAATAAACGGCTTATGAATGTGAGCATGCTTGGTGGTATAATGTCATTATGTGTTGTGTGTGCTATTACCGTTATTTTAATTTGTAGGTTGTTAGGTAACGGTTTATATCGTGTTGTAGATGATTTGCAAGATAGTAGGACTATAGAGTGATCCAGAGGAGTGATCAGCTAAGGACTTCCGTACATCTAGAATGTTATGGGTTATTGGGATGTATATGTTTTAATGATTTTACTGTTTTGATCCTCGGTTGTGGTTTTGTATACTTTTGATATATTATATTTCAACTTTATTAGTTTTGGTTTTATATTTATTTGTGCCTTGTTATAAGATCCAGTAAACTTGTCAGGCTAGGGTCAGGACCCATTGTGAGGTCCTAGCCCGTAGCACTCCGGGTCCTATGGATTTGGGGTGCTACAACTGAAGAACCAACATTTGCTACTCCTATTCCTCCTTCAATTTAGTAGAAACCGGAAGATGAGCAAGCTGAAAAGGAACCTCCCTATGTCCCCCCTCCACCATACAAACTCCTTATCCTCCTCCCATAAAGAATAAACAAAGTTATATTGGATAAGTAGTTTAGGAAGCTTCTTGCATCCACGAACAGACTGCCCGATAGGCAAGATGATTTTGGGATAGCCTTCCAACCTTTGCACATATTCCGAATATTCACGGTTGGTATTGGGGAGTATTCGGATGCCTCGGTGGATGTTTCTACTTGTAAAGATAGGTTGAAGGAATCCACCATGTCAAAGCAACAAGACCTCGGAGAACTCCATGATAACCATGAGTTTTTGGAAAATTTGTTGTTTTAGAAGACTCCTGCTAGGAAGTTATTGGTCACCTAAAACACATGGATATCATCTTGGAATATGCTATTGAGAAACTTGACACCCCGGCCTCTGAAGGGTAAAAAGTTGAAGTTGGGATGAATTTGAATAATGGAACGAAATTGAATGCAATAAGTCAAGAGCATCATCGGAAAGCAAACGGCCAGGAGATGGCCATCAATGGCTAAGCATACGGTTGTATGGATGCTCGTCGGGAAGTCGTTTCATTATTTCTTGAGATTTAATGTGATTAGTAGATTACGGGAATGGCGTCGAGATTTGGGCGACCCGCTTTCCTGGTTTGGTGTTGCTAGACGTAGCCAACTTACAAAGTTGGAGGACCTTCAGTTAAGTGGGGTCAATAACTGTTTGAGTACGGCGTGTGTCAAGAGGTGGCACCCCGAGACAAACACATTTCATATTCCGTGAGGGGAGATAGTATAGCACTACACGATGTTCAGATGATTATGAGACTTGTAGTTGATGGAGATGCATTATTGATTTACATTGATGATAGTGCTAGGCATGATTAGCTTCTAGAGTCTTTTGACTTATCTCCGGCGGATGACAATAGTGCAGACAACTATTTTTCCACACTATTAGGACTAGAGCCACAACCATGTTGAACCTTCCACAACCTCACCATGACGTTATTGCATCTGCATAATTGCTAATATTTATCTCATCGGCGTAGGTAGGCGACAAATCTCCAACATGATGCAACCATGACATATCGAGATAGTACAAGATCATTTGAGGACAGACTCGTATGCATGGGGCACCGGGACCCTCACATTTCTATATAGATGTTCGAAAGTAGAATGTATTGGTCACTTAGTTCCAACTGCAATGTTGTAGATCTTCGAAAGTAGAGTTAATTGGTCACGTAGTTCGAACTAGAGCAAAGGAAAAGTCAGTTTTATTGAACTATCGAAAAGTTGTCAAAACAACGTTTCTAAACGGGCCAGACCTATGGCCAACAAATGGCCGTCTGGCAACTGTTTGGGAAACCTTTTTGACCATCGCAACAAGGGTTTCCTAATCCCTGATTTTATCTTTGGAAGGGATATATTCTGTGTAAGCCTTGAGTCTGATTTTTCCCCCCTATATAAGCATATTTTAGTCTTAGGGTTAGATACGTTGATTCCTCCTTAATTCAGTAGTCTACTAGTTCCACCTTATTCTAGCTGTCAAGATAGTTATTAGTTTGCTTTGAAGGTTCTCCCTACTACAACTGAACAATTGTAAGCTTGTCTTGATTTAATATAATTTTTTGTTTGCTCTAAAACGTGTGTGTATATGAACGAAAATAGTACTAAATTTATACCGGAAATAAAAGCAAACAGTGAACCCGTAGTGTACGGCTCAAACACAATAAAAGCAAGTATTACAGGGTCGATCACATGGAATGTGGTGAAACCAAAGAGTAAAGCAATCTAGATAGACAAATTTGCAAATAATGATAACTGAAAATAGAAAGCAATGACAAGATTGTTTGTAAAAATTGGGAAAGCACAAATTCTAGAGATCAAGGTATCCAATTGTGGATTTCGATTCAAGACTTCTAAAGATCTATGGACATAGCTGGGATTGCAAAGGAAAGGTGTTTCTAAGGTGAGATAGATCATGGAGGAGGTCTCTGATAGGTGATGGAATCACTATCAATCATGTTAAGTTTTAGAGTCTTTTCATTGTATTAGAGTCGGTTTATGCTACTAACTTCTTAATCCAAAAGAAGAAATCTAAAAGAAGCTAAAAGAGAAGTTAGAAGCACTTGGTAGTTGAAGACCATTCACGAAGACAAGCTTCTGGTGCCACACCGCCCTCGCGGAGCAGTGTCACCGCCCCTGCGGGTAACACTACATTCCGGAACGCAGCCTGCACCTTCGCTAGCGCCCAGAACGAAGACTGTCACCGCCCCTGCGCCTCTCCTGGGCGCCCATGCGGTGACTTACCTTGAAGAAGTGAAGCCGGCGCCCCTGTGCCTCTGCCTGCGGACCAACCTGCGGAGCTGTGAAGCCGAAGAGCCAGTGTCACCGCCCATGCGGTGACATTGGGCCGCCCCTGCGGCTCGACATCAGAAGCGACAGAAAGATGAAGAGTCAAACGTTTGAAGAACATTAAAGATCCTCCCCTGCGGAACTGCCAGGCCGCCCCTGCAGCCATGAAGAACATCAAGCGTTTTGGCCTAAACCTCCCTTGCGGTCCTGAATCCCGCCCCTGCGGTTTAGTGTCAAAGACTTTACTCCGGCTATTTGCACCACCTTTATGACATTAAAGGTGGCTGTTTAGGCCGGCCATTTACTCCCATTTAGTGCCAATTGTAGTATAAATAGGTTCATGGTTGATTGCTAGAATCATCCACCATTTTCCCAGATTATTCTCTCTTTTCCCTTGCTTCCTTTGTGTAACGAGCTTCTAATCTCCTTGCTACATTGGGTTGTTTTAAAGCTATACTGCTGTTTTGGTTGTAAGTCCTTTTTAATATAAGTATTATTCAGTATATGTTTTGTATTCCTTGTGCTTCACTTATCTAATTGCATGTTTCTTATCACTTAGTTTGATCACCTTAGTGTTTAATTGCATGCAAAGAATTAGGATTAATAGATTCCGGGTTCGGGTCTTTAATCTAGTAGAAAACCTTTAGATAAAAACTGGTTGTGATTACTAAAAGGAAAAGGAATATAATATAAAGAAAAGTTTAATGGTTTTATTCTTCTCTTTATATCTCTTTGTCTTTGTTTGAAAGCTAACTTGTATCTTGTTCTTGTAGGTTTATGGAACATTAACTTGTTAAGTTGTGTTGATGCCGGTTGGCTCAACACATATATATGATCAAGACGAGAAAATTGCTAAATACTTATAAAAGGAACCAACCAAAGTAGCATTGCATGCTAAGATTCAACCTAGTGTAGTCCATCTCTCATAAATCTATTCACCCCTTTATTTGTTTTCTTATTCTTTTGTTTCGTTACATTTCAGCCCCCCCCCCCCCCCTTTACTTGGTTACATATTCAATAATTGAATCTAATCAAAACTTAACTTAACTCTCTTGGGTTCGACCCTTACTTAATCACTATACTTGCTTTAGTGTTGAGTTTGGAAATTACTTTGATAGGATATAAACGACTATAAGAAAATATCCTTATCAATCTCACTATCCACTATACCAAACCAAAGGTCCTATCACCGGGTAAGTCTCAAGGATCTAAGGAAAGAAACTATAATCTCAAACCAACCACTCAACCTAAGGGAATATAACTAACCATCACCGGGTTATCTTAGGTTAACTCACAAAGGCAAGGGAAAGGCACACTCAAACCTAATAAAGGGTGTTGAGTCCTCTATTACCTAGAACTCATCATCTTTGGTAACCAAGAAAGGGAATCACCAGGTAAGTATCTTCCCAAACCTGGATATAAGCTTGAAAGGCTCAACAAGGCTTGAATTTAGGCAATCTTTAACCTAGGTTTGAAGATATAACATGAACGGAACAACATAAAGAAACTCGGGCAATTCTTGATAAAATCTGGGCCGAGATTCTCAAGAACTGACCGAGATTTCTCTTTTGTGAAGGTAAAGCCAACTCTCAGTGTCCAATTTAAACTTGAAGGCTCAGTCTTTCATCATCTAAACCACATCCTTCAACCAATCACCCTAGAATCGCAAGGGTTTTAACCAATAACACACATAATTAAATCAAGATTGAAATATGAAATCAAGAAACCAAGAAAAACGAATGTAGCTAAAAGAAAAGCAAGAAATGCTTAGCAAATGGTCTTCATTATCCAAAACTGAATGAAAGCTGAAATAAAGATCCGTTCTTGTGTTCGAAAGCAAAAGAATTCTAAAAACTAAGTATTTCTCAAAGAAACTTCACAAGCTTTCTCAATATCCAATGTTGTTGTTTTTGTTGATGATGCTTCTCCTCTCCTTCCTGAGTATAAAGACTTGTATTGTATGCTTCTAGACGTATTTCAGGTGTTGCTAGATGTCCCATATATAAAGGAGAAAACTAGGGTTTTGAAACTCTATCTTTGGCCGATATTTTATAAAAACTTGGGTGGCTCGTATAAATTGTGGCCGATTTTTATCAAATTGACCCGACATTTCTTCTCTGCATTGTGTTATCTATTAGCTCCTCCTTTTATATTCCTTTATGATATCTTATCCTTATCTTTTGTGCTCCTCAATGATCCACCATGTTGCTTAGTCCAAGTATGAACAATTTCCGCTCCAAACTCCACCAAATTATCTGCAATTACAACAAGAATCCGTGTAGACATCTATTCTCGCAACGTATGTGAATATAAGCTTAAAGGCTATAGATCCTTGCATATGTATGTAAAACAGAAGGGAAATACTCGCAATATGCATGACTATGCTAGCGCATAATTCATGCCATCATTTTTTCTTTTATATTCTATCATGCTTGACTAAACTTCCTTCTGGTTTTGGATGATCCCTATAATGGTTTGAATTATTGTTCGCATATATCTTATGAATTGAGATTCTGATATTGCTTCTTTTCAAAATGCTTTATTTCTACCTATTATTTACCTTTAAAAGAAGTGGTGTTTTTAATTGGTTTAGCTAAAACAAGTGAAGGACCAAAAACAAATTTTATTTTATTGGATGTATTGCAAAGAACTTGGTTTAAAGGATGACGTCATATATATATATATATATATATATATGTATATATATATGTATGTATATATATATGTATGTATATATATATGTATATGTATATGTATATATATATATATGTATATATATATATATGTATATATATATATATATGTATATATATACGCATCAATATCTTAACTCATTATAGTGGGGATTCATGTTTCCTTATATCGCTTCCCTCCATTATTTGCCTACGACAATCATTACTTTTTCACTTTAATAATTGTTTCACAAAAATATATTAGTTTCTCTCTTCCTTCTTTTACTTAGCATTATCTATTATTTGCATTCAAAACAAATGCGGTCCTTGTGAATTCGATATCCGAATATACTACATATGATCTCGTATCCTTGAGGGGGAGGTGGTTGTTATCATTCGGTAAAACTTCCACGATCGTGTATCTAATTAAGGTAGTTAGTATCTTATTATAAAATGTCTAACATTATGTATTGAATTGCCTATTTTATAAACACATATTGGCCGTTCAAAGTATTAAATCATGTGGTTGATATCCGTACTCATTTCTTACTATAAAACATGTTCTCACCTTATACTAATCTTATATATATATATATATATATATATATCTTATAGGAAGGGATCTTAGGGTCAGAAGTGGGAAGAACTTACAACCCTTGATCAAAATAATCAAGGGTTGTGATTTGTCCAAATTAATTAACACTTGTCATATACTTGAACAAAAGTTTAGTTAAACAGTTGAACATATAAATTAACATTTGAACAACTAGTTATATAGTTGAACAATTTTGACTATAGTTGAACAATTTATCATATAGTTGAACAATTTCGGATATAGTCAAACAATTGACTTATTTGAACAATTACGGTTATAGGTGAACAATTTTTAATTGAACAAATGATAGCATGTATTATAGTCTATATTTTGGAGCTAGTTTAGACGTTTTATCTTCATAAATCTGCATGTATGGATGTACATTCTGCGATTATATTGTTGTTTCATCTACCTTTGCGGGAATCAAGGTCTACACCTAGTTTCGTTGTAAATGTAGGTAAAATGGCACGTTTTGGACTAAATGGAGCTAAGGGAGCTAAGGAGTCATAAAAGATACATTCTGGAGCTTAAGGAAAACCTCAGAAAGCATGGAAATGATTAAGAAGATTTACTTTGAGAGATTTCACATTTAGTTGAGATTCACCTCGTTCATCTACAGTACCACCTCGACCGAGGTGATCTTGAGGAACGTCCCGACCGAGGCGAATACCCTGCCTCCGGCGAGATCTTTATTTTTGGCTGAGATCTTTTATTTTTGGAAGGAAGATATTTTATATTTTTGGCTGGATTTCTGGAAGGAAGATATTATTTTTGGAAGATCTATTTTAGAAGATATGGATATATTTTATGAGAAATTATCTTTTTAAGATATTATTATCTTTGGAAGATAATTCTCCTATATAAAGGGTTGGATTTTCCAAAAGTTCAATCATGCTTGGAGCATCCAGCAATTGAGGGATTTTCTGGAGGTTTAGAAGGAAGAATTGAAGGAAGTATTGAAGATTGAAGTTCAAGGAAGGAAGGAATCATAATTGGAGTTGCTTTTTGAAGAAGTTTGTAAGACTTTCTTAGATTGTCTTTTTGGTTTATTGTCTTTGCTGATTTGTGACTTGAGGAACGCAGTTTGTTTGTTATTTGATTCATTTATTGAGACCTTTTTCTTAAGGTTTTCTTGTTCGAATATTGATTTCTTTCCTATAAATTTGATTATTGTTATCCTGATGATTGTTGGCTAAGTTTCTTATGCGATTCTAGAGTGATTGGCTGAAAGTTGTGGGAAAGACAATGATAGAATGATCTTAATCCCAACAGGACCCTGAAAGCTCGAGTCTTTAACCTTAACCCTAGAACACCTCGCTCAGTCGATGAACCTCTCGGCCGAGGTGGGATCTGACTGAACGAGTTGAACATTTCCTGAACCTTTAATTCTGAGTTAAGTGTTTAAGTTTGCCAAATCCTATCCTTATTACACCTTTCATGGTTCAATGCAAGCCTAGGATGAGACTTACCCGGTGATTCCTTTGTTTGTTTACCTAAGATCATGAGCGTAGGTAATAAGGGTTTATCCTTTATTGGGGTTTGAGTGTGCCTTCATCCCATCTTTGTGTGTTAGCCTAAGGCTTACCCGGTAAAGGTTGATTCTATTCCCTTAGGTGGTGTGTTGGTTTGAGATTATAGTTCCTTTTCTTAGTACCTTGAGACTTACCCGGTGATAGGAGGTTTGGGTTGGGATAGTGAGTAGTGAGACTTACCCGGTGATCTATTCCCATCTTAGAAACACCTTCCCTTTCCAAACCTCAACTTTATCCGCATTATCCTTTGAGATCTTGAGTCGGAACCACAACTAGATGCTTTAATCCCTAGAATTCGCATTTCCCCTTACTTGACTTATACATCATCTTTGATTGATTTAATTGCTTTTAGTTAATTCCGATATTTGACAACCTGATTTCGTGCTTTGTTTCACCTAAGTCCCTGTGATCGACCCCTGGAATTCTTGCTTTTATTACAATTGACCCATACACTGCGGGTTTGCATATTTGTTCAAGCATACTTTTGGGTTATAAATATTAAAGCTTGCACACATCTTTCGGTTGTCTTTCGGGGCAATTGCCCTTGTTGCTATTCTACTTGAGTGTTTTCGCAGGATCTTTTCTTAGGTGTATGTGAAAAACTCGTGCTGGAAAGAAAATCGTTCCTTACGATCCCGAACCAGAAAAGACTTACAAGCTACGATTAACAGAAGCTAAGATGGCCAATCAAGACGATCGCGATCTTGAGGCCGAATTGAAGGAGGCGCTGGAACAGCTGCGTCTCAATAGAGAAGAACTGCAGCGAGAGAGAGAAGAGACTCGCAGCAGAACTGAAGGAATTGAAGCAGATATGGCTGCTCTAAGGGCCCAGTTTCTGCCTCGACCGATCCAAGATCCTCGACCGAGGAAGAACCCAGTTCATGTTGCCTCGGCCGAGATACATCCACCTCGGATGCCTGTCCGAGATATTCTTTTTGCTGGAATTCCACAAACCCTAGGACAGAGGATGGACCCCAATCAACAAGTGAGGCGTCCAGGAATCAACCTAGGTGATCCAACTGAGCATAATTATGAACTTCGACCGCAAGTTCTATCCTTGATCCGACAATGTCAATTTGGAGGTTTAGATAGGGAGTCTCCGCATCAGCATTTGCAAAACTATGAGATTTTGATGGAGACCTTGAGACCTTCAAGGCTGGAAAATAACAACTACAAGTTGAGGCCTTTCTATTTCTCTTTGAAGGACAAGGCGCTTGCTTGGTATCAATCTCTTCCGCCCGGAAAGATCAACACATGAGAAGAGATGACGACGGAGTTTCTAACTAAGTTCTTTCTTCCCTCTAAGACCGTTGAAATGAGGAGAAAGATCAATGCTTTTATCATGAAGGACAAGGAGAGTTTGTCCAAGTCATGGGAGAGATTCAAGGATGTTCTATTGGATTGCCCACTTAATGGGATTCCAAAGATCGAGTTGTTGGAGATATATTTCAAAGGTTTGGATGGAGCTACACAATTCAATCTCCAACTACTTTCAGCCGGCACATTCATGGATATGCCGATAGACGAAGCTTGGGAGTTCATTGAAAAGCAAGCTTTGCATATGGAGAAGTACTTCCATCAAGGAACCGATAATGGAGCAAGGAGAGTTAGCTTCCAGGAAACATCATCAAATGGAGCTCAACTCACCTCGCTTAGCAATGATGTTAATAAATTGAAGGAGCTTTTAGTAGCTCAAACAAAGAAGGAGCAAGATGTAGGATATCAAGGAAGAAACAACTATCAATGGCCGCGGAACAACAATTACAACAATAATAGAAACTCCAACAACAACAATTGGAGATCTAATCAACAAAATCTGGGTAACCCTTATTCTCATGCTAATAATGCTCTTAACCTCCCTCATCTTCTTCTTCTACTCCATTGAGAAGCCAGAAGCCTGGATCAAGTTCGTCCCAGCCAGCCAGAGAAGAAAGATGCAGTGCGGGAGGCAATTTTGATCAAGCTCAACGCTATGGAGACATCAATGAATTCATTTTCGAAGGCACAAAAAGTCTTAGAGCAACAATTTTTTAACAAGGCGAATGAAGCGCCAAGAGATCCAGGGAAGCTCCCAGCAAGGACAGAGAGCAACCCTAAAGGACAGATTATGGCAATAACGACAAGAAATGGACTGAAAACTCCAGATCTAGTACCTCGGTCTGTGCCAGCCCAGACGAAGAACCCCTCGGTCCAGGATCAAACGAGGAGCACTTTGGTCGAGGTGCCAACTGAGGTGGAGCCCCGGAAAGAGAAGGAGAAATCTGAAGTTTATGTTCCACCTCCTGCTTATAAACCACCACTTCCATTCCCCCATTCAAGGGCCAGAGCACATCTAGACAAGTATTTTGGTAAGTTTGTAGACCTAATGAATAAACTACACATTAACATCCCTTTCCTTGATGCTATTCTAGGGATGCCCGCCTATGGGAAGTTCTTGAAAGAGATTCTATCAAGGAAGAGGAAGCTGGAAGATTTTAGAGAAGTAAGGATGACATCTAAGTCCTCGGAGCTTATTCAAATCATGAAGGAGAAGATGCCACCCAAATTGAGAGATCCCGATTCATTTTGCATTCCCATTCAAGTTGGGGATGTAACTTATGAGGCGTTGTGTGATCTAGGAGCTAGCGTGAGCATCATCCCGCTGGAGCTATGTGAGAAGATCGGACTTAGAGAGCCCAAGCTGGTGAAGATAAGGCTATACATGGCAAATCGCTCCATTACCTATCCCGTCGGCATTTTGGAAGTCGTTCCCGTCAAGCTAGGTAACTTCTACTTACCTATAGATTTTGTTGTACTTGACATACCCGCAGATTATCCCGTTCTTATCATTCTCGGGAGACCATTTTTAGCAACTTCGGGTTGCAATGTGGATTGTAAGAAGGCCAAGTTGAAATTCAACATTGGTGGAGATCAAGTGGAGTTTGCATTGCTTGCTGCAGTGAAAGGAGAGTTGCTGGAGGATGACATCTTCAACATCTATGATGAAGAAGAATCAAGAGAATTGGTGAGCTCTATCCTTATAAATGACCCTCTTGAAAGAGTTCTTAGTTTTAGTTTAATGGAAGAAGGTATAGATGCTTCTTGTGATGTAGATATACGGAGCTTAAAAGCATTGTAAGCAGATTCAGGAGCTAAGATTGAGAGACTAATTCGAGGGAAGAAGAGCAACTTAGGTGTCGGTCCCAGTTCCAGTACCTCGACCGAGGCACTTTCTGGACCAAGCGAGGTGTTCTTATCAGAAGAACATCTCGGTCACCCACCTCGGACACTGCCGGAGACAGCAAGCGAGATGTTGTCAACTAAGGACAACAAAGTTCCAAATCCTTTTTTTGAGAATCATTTACAGTTAGTGGGGCACTGGCTCCACCAAGCTTCTGATGGTAAAAAGCCTTGGTATGCTGATATTGTTAATTATCTTGTTTGCCAGGAAATACCGCCCGGATTGACGTACGCTCAAAGGAAGAAGTTCTTCAAGGATGTACGTCACTACTACTAGAATTAGCCTCTACTGTTTAAGAGAGGTCCGGATGGGATGCTTCGACGATGCATTCCGGAAGATGAAGTTGCTAGTGTTATACGGCATTGCCACTCGCTTCCTTGTGGAGGACATGCTAGCGCTCACAAGACGTGCGCTAAGGTATTACGTTCTGGTTTCTTTTGGCCTACATTATTTAAGGGCGTGCAAATGTTTGTTTTTTCTTGAGATGCATGCCAAAGAACAGGGAAATTGTCTAGAAGGAACGAGATGCCATTCAACAATATTCAGGAAGTTGAGATCTTTGATGTATGGGGAGTTGATTTTATGGGACCTTTCCCATCATCTGCAGGGAACCTCTACATCCTTTTACCTGTTGATTACGTATCTAGATGGGTGGAAGCCATTACCTCACCCACTAATGACGCCATGGTGGTTGTGAAGTTCTTAAATCGAACTATCTTTCCACGTTTTGGGACACCACGCATCATCATCAGCGATGAAGGGACATATTTCATCAACCGGAAGTTTAAGGCACTTCTATCGAAGTATGGGGTAACCCATAAGGTAGCAACCCCTTATCACCCTCAAACTAGTGGACATGTCGAGATCTCAAATAGAGAGATCAAGGCAATTCTGGAGAAGATCGTCTCTAGGACGAGGAAGAATTGGTCCATGAAGTTGGACGATGCTCTTTGGGCTTATAGGACCGCATTCAAGACTCCCATTGGTACCACCCCTTACAATTTGGTATATGGGAAGTCTTGTCATCTACCCGTTGAGATAGAGCACAAAGCATAATGGGGAATCAAGTGGTTGAATTTCGATATCAAAGAAGCCGGAGAGAAGAGACTATTGGACATCAATGAGTTGGAAGAGTTGCGCTTAAACGCTTATGAGAATGCCAAAATCTACAAGGAGAGAACGAAGAGATGGCATGACAAGCATATCAATCCTAAGGAATTCAAAGAAGGAGATCTAGTTCTACTCTTCAACTCCCACATCCGCCTCTTTCTAGGTAAGTTAAAATCTAGATGGACAATACCTTACGTTGTGAAAAATGATTTCCCCTATGGTGCAGTTGATATTTGGGGTGAAACAAGCGGAAGCTTTAAGGTCAACGGTCATAGATTGAAGAAGTACCAACCGGAAGTCCAGGTTGAGGAGATTGCACCACTCTACCTTGTTTAGGGATGATGCACGGTCCAGCTAGTGACCTTAAATCAAGCGCTTCTTGGGAGGCAACCCAAGGTATTGCTTACTTTTCCCCTATCTAGCTTAGTTTTAGATAGTTTGTTTTGGTTTGCTTTTGGCGTCCTCTAAACAAAACTAGGTACTTTCTAAGGAAGGATTATAGCTCAGGAGCTACACTGGAAGGACAAAAGTTCAAGAAATTGAGAAGACGAAATTTGACTGAGACACATCTCGGTTGCTGTCACATCACCTCGACCGAGATGTTCTTGGGGCAACCGAGGCAACTAGGTCTGACATCTAGTGAGACACCTCGGTTCGGTTGGGACCACCTTGCCTGAGGTGAAATCAAATTCAGTGAGAGGTATAAAAGGCAAAGCGGATTTCTCTCTCCTCACTTTTCCCTCTCAACCGAGCAGCGACCGCGGCATGCCCTATCTCTCCACTCTTCGATTCTTGCTCGTTTCTTGCAAGTTTTGGTTCTATTTCACCGGAGAAAGCAAGAGGATCGGATTTCAAGCACCAAACTACGAGAAAAACGCTCCGAATCTGGGTATTTCGTTCGAAAACCCTTACTCTCTTTCTTTCACTGATTTAGGAGAGATCCGGCTCTGGTTGCCGATTATTATTGTTGAAAAGGATATAAGTACCCCATAGGAAGCATTTGGTAGTGATTTGGGGGAAAATAACTTGAAATCCAGGGAGTTCGATCGAACAACACTTCGCCTCGGTCCAGTCGGCTGTGTCTCGGCCGAGGTGGTTGTCAGAGCAACCGAGGTGTTCATTTGTCAGCAGTCATGAGTAGCAGATCTGATCGCCAGCTTGTTCTGAGAGATAGACCCAGTAGTTCTTCACCTTCTTCTGCATCTCATCCTTCTATACCGGTGATCCATGAGCATCACCAGGCCGAATTTGACCCTATTTGCGGGCGTCCCATTGTTGCCCCGAGGTTTTTAGATGTTGCTGCCTTCGAGTGCCTCCACGTGGCGGAGGGCTTGAGGAAGATGAACTCCATGGTGGGACTGGAGGAGTTCATGGATATTTGAGCGCCGACCTACTTAGAGCCGACCATGGAGTTTGTGAGTTCTGTCACTCACATGCCTGAGAGGAACACCATCAAGTACCGGTTGCTGAACCGGAACTACATTGTACCCATGGACAAGTTCAGAGAGGTTTTTGGTTTCCCTACCCTCACCGTTACTGATTTTCCTTCACAAGCCATAGCTCGAGACTTCTGGGGCGAGATAGCCCATGTAGCGGAGCATAGTGACAGATGGAGACCTGGAGACTCAAGAGAGCGCATCATCTTTCACTTAGCCTTCCGTCTTGCTCATCATATATTCAGCAAGATTCTTCTGGTGCGTACTAAGACGCCCCAAAAAGTCCGTCAGGGGGAGCTGTTGAGTTTATTATGTATGGTAACAAAGGGAGTTCCGGACTTTGGAGGGATGCTAGCTGAGGACTTGCATAAGATCAAGGGCAAGTCCAAGGGAGATATCTGCTGTGGAGGCTTGGTGATCCATATTGCTACTGCCATGGGTCTGGATTTGAGTGCATGTACAGTGGTTGCAGCTGCAAAGCCGCTTGGACTTCAAGATATGATCACGAGGTGCATTCTCGTCCCTCGTGGTCTTAGTACACCGTATGTCGCTATGCCATGGGAGACGATAACTCCACAGGGCATTCTCTGGTAAGCTCAATTCTCAATATTTAACCGATAGTACTAGTCTTCTGCTTGGTTTCCTTACATGCAGGATGCCAAAGATGCTGCACCAGCTGATGATGAGGAGGAGTATGATGATGGCAGAGCTGCTATGGAGACCGGTACTGATACCGCCGGTCCTAGTGTGCCAGTTGTCGACCTTGATGACGAGGCGACTGAGGAGGAGGTAGCAGCACCACCACGACCAGATCGGCGCAAAATCCGCAGGCACAGAGATCCCGAGGCTCACCGACGGATCGACGACCTGGCTGATCAGATGATCGACTCCTATGCTGCTATGGCAGTGGATATGTCCCAGCGCCTCGCTGATGAGCGCCGATATACTGACGGTTGGATGCATCAGATTAGAGAGAGCCAACACTACCCGCAGCGCAAGATGGAGATACAGTTCCAACATATGATGGGATATCCATTTGATCCTACTCAGCACCCCTACATCCCATACGTTCCACATCCACCACCACCGCCGCCAGCTGACGAGGATTAGAGCTGCATGGATCTTCTTTTCTTTATTTATTATGTAGTTCAGCTAGGTCCGGTGTGTATCTGCCATTACATGCATGCATACAAGTTTTTGTTTGAGAAAAAACGTCAAAAACTGGTTTGAAAAAAAATTTTATTGACCTCGACCGGGATGTTCTTGACTAGACGAGGTAGGCACCTCGGATGACGTCAGAACACCTCGACCGAGGTAGATTCTTAACTGAGAGTTTTTCGAAACGATTTTGTGCTTCTTCTTTGGATATGACCTCAGTGATGATTCTATTTGTAGATTGGTTTTGAAATCTTTATATGCTCGAAAGGTTTTATGATATGTTTAAGTTGCAAAATGCTTTGTTTGAAGTTTGACCATGTTTAATACTTTGTTTTTATCAAAATTATGTTGAATTTGAAGGTTGACACCACATGATGAGTTCTATCACATTCTTCCTGGGATGATTAAGGAGATTCATTCTCTTATCTTCTTCTTCTTGATCATGCTTTAGCCCCTCATATACATATTTGCCTCCCTTTACCTATCTGGGAATTTGGAAGCAAGCAAAGAAAAGCAAGTGAAAGTGAAGTTGAGATGTTGGCTGAAAGTGTTAGAAAGAAACAAATAGGTTTGGGGAAGTCAATCATGATGATGAGTAACTCGGCACCATTCACATAGCCGGGTGTTTGTGTCTTGCCAAAGTCGGATTGAGCGATATTCCTAACGGGTCATGATATGTGCATCAAGGGTTTGAGGCATCTAGAGAAATTGATGATTGCTGATCTCCTAGGCTTCGGTTATTGTGCACCTCTGTCCATATATCCCAAAAAGTAAAGTAAAAAAAGCGAAAATAAGCAAAGCTTATTGGTGGAAGATGTTGTGATTTAAAGAAAGTGAAGTAAGATCCTTTTCCCGGAGCACACCACCAAAAATGGAGCACACCACCAAAAATGTTTTGAAATGCTTTCCATTGATTTTTCTGACTTATAATCCATTCTATCTTGTATCTAAGGTTTGGAATTTGCTTGGGGACAAGCAAGGGATAAGTATGGGGTATTTTGATAGCATGTATTATAATCAATATTTTAGGGCTAGTTTAGATGTTTTATCTTCATAAATGTTTTGAAATGCTTTCCATTGATTTGGAACTTGCTTGGAAATGATTAAGAAGATTTAATTTGGATCAGATTTGAGAGATTTCACATTTAGTTGAGATTCACCTCGTTCATCTACAGTAACACCTCGACCGATGTGATCTTGAGGAACGTCCCGACCGAGGCGAATACCCTGCAGCCGGCGAGATCTTTATTTTTGGCTGAAATCTTTTATTTTTGGAAGGAAGATATCATATATTTTTGGCTGGATTTCTGGAAGGAAGATATTATTTTGGGAAGATCCATTTTAGAAGATATGGATATATTTTATGGGAAATTATCTTTTTAAGATATTATTATCTTTGGAAGATAATTCTCCTATATAAAGGGTTGGATTTTCCACAAGTTCAACCATGCTTGGAGCATCTAGCAATTGAGGGATTTTCTGGAGGTTTAGAAGGAAGAATTGAAGGAAGTATTGAAGATTGAAGTTCAAGGAAGGAAGGAATCATAATTGGAGTTGCTTTTCGAAGGAGTTTGTAAGACTTTCTTAGATTGTCTTTTTGGTTTATTGTCTTTGCTGATTTGTGACTTGAGGAACGCAGTTTGTTTGTTATTTGATTCATTTATTGAGACCTTTTTCTTAAGGTTTTCTTGTTCGAATATTGATTCCTTTCCTATAAATTTGATTATTGTTATCATGATGATTGTTGGCTAAGTTTCTTATGCAATTCTAGAGTGATTGGATGAAAGTTGTAGGAAAGACGATGATAGAATGATCTTAATCCCAACAGGACCCTGAAAGCTCGAGTCTTTAACCTTAACCCTAGAACACCTCGCTTAGTCGATGAACATCTCGGCCGGGGTGGGATCTGACTGAACGAGGTGAACCTTTCCTGAACCTTATTCTGAGTTAAGTGTTTAAGTTTGCCAAATCCTATCCTTATTACACCTTTCCTGGTTCAATGCAAGCCTAGGATGAGACTTACCCGGTGATTCATTTGTTTGTTTACCTAAGATCATGAGCGTATGTAATAAAGGTTTATCCTTTATTGGGGTTTGAGTGTGCCTTCATCCCATCTTTGTGAGTTAGCCTGAGACCTACCCGGTAAAGGTTGATTCTATTCCCTTGGCTGGTGTGTTGGTTTGAGATTATAGTTCCTTTCCTTAGTACCTTGAGACTTACCCGGTGATAGGATCTTTGGGTTGGGATACTGAGTAGTGAGACTTACCTGGTGATCTATTCTCATCTTAGAAACACCTTCCCTTTGCAAACCTCAGCTTTGTCCGCGTTATCCTTTTAGATCTTGAGTCGGAACCACAACTAGATGCTTTAATCCCTAGAATCCACATTTCCCCTTACTTGACTTATACATCATCTTTGATTGCTTTAATTGCTTTTAGTTAATTGCAATATTTGACAACCTGATTCTGTGCTTTGTTTCACCTAAGTCCCTGTGATTGACCCTTGGAATTCTTGCTTTTATTACAATTGACCCGTAAACTGCGGATTCGCATATTTGTTCAAGCATACTTCTTGGGTTATAGACATTAAAACTTGCACACACCTTTTGGAGCGAACAACAAACACATGTTATATTTGAACAATTTTTATTTAATTCAATTGTTGTTGATTCTTCCTAGTTTTGACGCTAAAACCCCTTTTGATGAGAGACCATCCACAACATACCATACAAGTCCTACAATGCAAGGACTTATCACTAAATCAAGGGAAATAGAAATCCAAGAAGAAGTGTCTAACATGTTGATGTCTTTAGCACCTAAAGAGGCTAGTTGTGATCCATTTGTGCCTAAGGCTACCATAGTCACTTTGATGACCCTTCCATCCCCTTTGGATGAAGGAAATGCTCCATGCACAGGTTAGACATTTCCATGCAAGAGCAAGGAAGAAGAGACACTTAACCCGGATTTGCTAGAGAAGGAAGATTGAGGCTTCTATGACATTTTATATCATCGTATGATATATTATGCAAGACATTTAATAACTTTAAGGCTCTTAAATATTTAAAAGTTTTATTAATAGTTTTAATTATATTTTGCATTTCTTTTATCATTTTTAGAAAGAAGGCTTTTATACAATATAAAAGTCTTACTTAGCTTTTGTTTGTCAGAATTTTCCAGCCAAAAACATTCATTGCTTTGAGCATTGTTAACCGAAAGCTCAATCAATAGAGAGAACCATTGCTTAAATTTTTGTGTGTTGTTTTTGCTAGATTGATCTTGTGTGTGTTAATCTCCTTAGATATTAGTGATATTAGTTCTTCATTAGCCTCTCCTTGTGCTTGCCTCCATATACGCTTGTGTAAGGTTGTAATGGGTAAGGGTTAAGGTAAGACAATTGCTTGGCTTTTGATCATCTTGATCAAGGTTCTTGTAAGTGACCTCATTGGTTCTTTCTTGTTCAAGTCTATCTATCATGTCCGATCCGACTCCATTTCTACTCTTCCGTTGCCGATCTCAAGCTTGTTAGAAGGGAAATCGTCTTTCCAAGGTGATTGTAGGGCTTTTATCTAGATCAAGTCTATTGCGGTCTCCATTTCCGATTTAAAGCTTGTTATAATGTAATTTTAACATAAATTTACTTGTCTCCTCTATCATGAAAGATACATCCTCGGGTGAATACGGTACACCGCACTCCTGCATATCTTATAAATTACCCCCAAGTATGTTAAGATGTTGTAATACAAAAAAATAATTTGTTAAAAAATTGAAAAATAAAATAAAAGGCAAGATAAGGAATAGAAACAAACGTACTCTAGAATCTGAAGCGGGAACAAGTGGTGGACGGTCTACAGGTAGTTGGAGTGCAATGGACGTTGGTAAGATGTAGGGATGACCATGAGCAGTATACCATGGCATGTATGCATCCTCGACAAGCCATGGAGATGTAGTTGTTATCAACCCATCCAATAAAAATCTAGTCTCCTCCAAGTGGTGGGTTGTCCAACGATCATATATGGGAGCATATGAAAACCTGAAACCACCTTCATTAACTGGACGTGTCTCGTGAAAGGGTGGAATCTAGGACAGTGCACAGTCTACACGTACCCAAACTGTCATAGGAACATATCAGGAATATATGCCTCCTTGATGTCGTATATCCGTATGACACCCAAATAATGAGAAACAACAAACTCCACTCCAAAATCAATCACTCACTCATCATACGGGGTAAAACGCACGTCATCCGCCCTCATCTGGTCCAACTGTACTCATAATGCATGTAGCCTCTCTGTAACACCCCGATTCCGCGGGACTCGGGATGCTACGGGCGAGACCTCACAATGGGTCCCGACCCTTAGCCTGACAACAATTTCACCGGATCTTGCAATAAGACACAAATAAAGGCCAAAACAAAAATACATTTTTATACAATGTAAGGAAACCCGAAAGCATACAATAGAAAGACATCAGCCGATATACAATCCAAAGACCAAACGTCATACACGCGGCATACAAACACAATAAACGAAGAACAAAACACAACCCGACTCCAAAAAAAACCCACTCCTAAAATGTACGGAACCCCGGCTGCCCACTCTTCCGGATCTCTCGGCCGCATTCCTAACCTGCAAGGCAATCTACAACAATCGGTATAAAACCGTTAGCTAATATTTGAAGCATTAGAATCAAGGTGAGAGGCACAAACACACGTAAGTCATCATAACACACAACATACTATAAAGCACACAAATCCGGATTATTATCTTTTTTATTATTAACTCATATCCCGTTCTAATTTTGCCTTCTTTTGTGACACGAGAATCTCCCGAACCTTGCCTCGATCCCTACTTACTGGCAAGGAATGGTACTGATGCATCCGACCGTCTATCCACACGGGTTAGTCACCGAGAACCTCTTAGACTCTCGCAAGAGCTAGGCAGATGATGTCACCGCCCGTTATCATACACTTGGGCCAAAATAATATAAGGTCGGTGGTCCTATTACCGGTTTAGTTGTTATAAACAATAAACAATAAACACACACCACCAAACATACATCAATGCTAATACAAGGAATACGAGCTAAGTAAGTTCAGAGACTTACCTCGTCCTAAACACTAACTCACGCAACACTCTCGCTTCCCTTGGGAAGAAGTCTACACCTGCCCACAACAAGATATCTATATCAACAACTCGCTCAACTAAGGAAGTCTTAGACTTTTACACAAATGATCTACGCAAGATCATTTGACTCTCATTCTAGGACCGCATCCTAGAATCCCTCATGCTCAAATCACACTCAACACAAGCTAGAAGTCCTTAGACTTCTAAACCCTATGATCTCGCAAGATCATAACCCATAACACCTACTAGGAAAAACATGTCCAAACAAACTCAACGGTAACACCATGATAGGATAAGTCAATCCGAAACTCCACAATCCCACAAGATCATACAACCCCAACCTCGAGCCTCAAAACGATCACAAGATCAACATATAACTTAAAGCCATAAACAACCTCACAAGATAACATCAACACCTCAAGCCTTAATACACTCACCTAAGGTTCATAACCACTACTTGGTATCCTCACTAGGTTATGCTAGATCCAACCTAGCATGATACTACTACTAAACATGACAAGATCGAGGTAAGGTCATAAGCTCGGGGGAGAAGGTACTCACGTGACGTCAAAAGACGGAAGACGGTCTATGGATGTCGATATGGATTCGTTCGCCTTAATTGGGGCGCTTCCGAACCTAACACCAAACTAAACAAATTTAGCATAACGCTAAATTTGGGCATACTGCATAATATATAAATTATAAGAATAACCATGTAATTAAAACTCGAGTTTAAAATCGACAAATACTTTTTTAGGGAAAAGATGAGCAATTTCATAAACTTGGGTCATATTCTAAAAATGTAAATAAGGGCCATAATCTGTAATTAAGCATCCAGGGGCATAACATTAAATTTCCAAAACAATGGGCCAGAAATGCAAAATCAAAATATGGGTTGCGAGCTTTAATATCATTAAAAAGGTGGGGCCCAATCTCAAAGTACAAAATAGGGTTCTTAACCCTTCTGTTGAAAACAAAGAGAGGCTACAGACATTTCTATCTGGCGGGTCCATGTCTCCGGCAGCAAAGATCCGGCGAGGGCAAAGGCCAAGGGCTTCTCCGGCGGCAGTAGTGGCTCCCTCTCCGGCGTCGTGGCGGCAGGGGTGACTTTCTCAGTCCGGCGGAGTTTAGTGGAACAGGGGAGGCTGTGCAGGGGAGTTTGAACAAATATCCGGTGGTGAGCAACGAGAGAGATGAGGCTGCAAAGCTAAGAACCTGGAGAGTAGATGGAGAAGGTGAAGCCGGATTAGAGGAGAGACGGGGTGGTGTTGCAGTCATCCGGTGGCTACAGATGGAAGGTTGCCGGCTCTGGTTCGTAGAGATGGGCGAATACATGGAGATAGAAGGTGGGTGATGATGATAGGCGATGGAAGGTGGCACCAACAACGATGGTGAGACAGCTCCATCAGTGGCGGTGTGTTTGCTATCAGACGTGTGTGTATGGTGAACGATATAGCTTTAAATTTATAACCTAAAATATAAGCCTGAAACAATATGCGAACCCCAAGTGTACGGATCAATTGTAATTACAGCAAATACTCTAGGGTCAAACACAAGGACTATGGTGAAACTAAGCTCGGTAATTTAGGTTGTAAATAAAAAACAAGCAACAAAGAAAAGGTATCAAAGATGATATAATAATTAGATAAAGAAAATGCAGATTCTAGAGGTCAAAGCATCCAGTTGTGGTTCCGACTCAAGATCTCAAAGGATAACGTGGACAAAGCTGAGGTTTGCAAAGGGAAGGTGTTTCTAAGGTGGGAATAGATCACCGGGTAAGTCTCACTACTCACTATCCCAAACCAAAGATCCTCTCACCGGGTAAGTCTCAAGAAACTAAGGGACGGAACTATAATCTCAAACCAACACACCACCCAAGGGGATAGAACTAACCTTTACCGGATAAGTCTTAGGCTAACTCTCAAAGATGGGATGACAACACACTCAAACCCTAATAAATGATTAACCTTTATTACCTAACACTCATGATCTTGGGTATACAAGCAAAGGAATCACCGGGTAAGTCTTATCATAGGCTTGCGTATGGGCCAGGAAAGGTATAACATGGATAGGATTTGGCAAACTAAAACCTCAACTCAGATATGTATCAGGAAAGGAATCGCCTTGCTCAGTTCATGTTCCATCTCGGTCGATATGTACTACGAACTGACCCAGGTGATGTTCGGTAAAGGTAAGGCTCGAGCTTTCAGGGTCCAGTGGGATAAAGGCTCATTCTTTCATCGTCTTTCCCACAACCTTCAGCCAATCACCCTAGAATCGCACAAAGAATTTAGCCAATAATCATCATGATAACAATAATCAAATATATAAGAAAGGAATCAATATCCAAACAAGAAAATCTTAACACAAAGGTCTCAATAACTCAATCAAACAATCAAACAAACAAGCAAATTGCGTTCCTCAATCACAAACAATCAACCAATCTAAGAAAACCTGACAACTTCCTTCAAAAGCCTTCCACTTTATCTTCAAAGCCAACTTCCTTCCTTCATTGGAATATCTTCAATCTTCCAAACTAATCAGCCAACTAGACATACTTCCATCCAGAAAATCCATCCCAATATACAGGAAAAAAACTTGCCAAAAATAAAAGATCTTCAGCCATGAATAAAAGATCTCATGGGCCGTGGGCCGTTCGCCTCGGTCCAGTCCAGCGGAGTCACCTCGGTCGAGATGACACTGTATCCATCCGTGATGATCCTCAGCTACGTGTAATTTGTAACATTCAGAAAGATCTCATGGGCCGTGGGCCGTTCGCCTGAGTTTTTCCCGCAGGCACGGGATGCTGAGTAACGAGCTTTTATTCCGTTCCGACCCCTTGGTCTCCCTCTTTTGCTTGGGACCCTCGTTACTTATGCCTAGGGGACAAGAGGTCAGCTGACCCCTTGTTTCCCTCCCACCTTTTCAGCCAAAAGATTATCCCTGTCTCTCTCTCATTCACTTTTTTTTTCACGATCATCCACTTCTCCCATTTTCTCTCTACTCTCTCTTTCTCTTCTTTCATCTTGGAGATCTTGCATGTGTGGACTGCAGAAGAAGAAGAAGATCAGATCTGTGTGGTAAGCTTCTTCCCTTCCTTCCTTCTGCATCCTTGGTTGTTTGCCTTCTTCTTCCCCTTTCCATCCATAGCCATGGATGAAGCTTTTGAGAAGCTTTTCCTTAGATCCTTTGCATGTCCATGTTCTTAGATCTATTAGGTCGTGGAGAGGAGCCTAAGATCAGAGGATAGAGTTTGGAGAAGACCCAGCAAGCAGAGGAGGACGTTGGAGTCAAGGATCCATAGTCGAAAACGAAGAAGACGATGTTCTACTGCTTAAACCGCGGGGCGGATCTTCACAGCCGCGGGGGCGGATCCAGGCCACCGCAAGGGCAGCTTAGTGACCCGTTGGGGTGGCTCCAAGACGCTAGAAAGCCGCAGGGGCGGTTCCAGGGTCCACGCAGGGGGCGCCAGCTTGTTCCGCGGCTGCGTTTTCTTCAATAGTAGGTTTCCCTCTCCCTTCCTCTTCGTTCCTTCCTTAGCTTTGTAGTTGTATCATGTTAGTATCATGCCTAGGATGGCCTAGAGTAGCTTGAGAATGCCACCTAGTGGTTGAGAACCTAGGAGCCCCTATGGCTCGATGTAGTTGATCGCTTTGAGTTGGTTGAGCATGTTGTACCTTCTAGGCTAGTTTCCCTTTCTAGGCTGAGGTTATGTTCATATGAGGATGCAAGCAGTTTGAGTTGTTTTCGTGAGTATGAGAGTAGTAGGTTGTTGAGCGATCTCCTCACGCGTTGAGTGAGATGTGAGTGATACTGATTCTAGGATGCGGTCCTAGAATGAGAGTCAAACGATCTTGCGTAGATCGTTTGTGTGAGATGCCTTAGACTTTTGAGTTGAACGAGTTGTTGATTTATATATTCTCTTGTAAGCAGGTCGTGGGTTTCTTCCCAAGGGAAGCAAGAGTGTTGTGAGTTGAGAGTGAAGACGAGGTAAGTCTTCGGACTTACTTAGCTTGTATTCTCCGTATTAGTTGCGATGTGTGTTAGTGGTGTGTGTTTACTGTTTATATTATAACAACCATGAAAACCGGAAATAGGACGACCTTATATTATATTATTGGCCCAAGTGTATGATAAGGGGCGGTGACAACACTATCTAGATCTTGCGGAGAGTTGGGGGGTTCTCGGCGACTAGCCCGGGCAGGTAGACGGCCAAATGCGTCAGTGCTATTCCTTGACGGTGAGTAGGGACCGAGGCGAGATCATGCGGTGATTCTCGTGTCACAATCAAAAGTTGAATTAGTAACAGGATATGACTTAATAAATGAAAAGATAAAGAACCGGACTTATGTGTGTTGATCAAGTTATGTTATTTACGTGTGTTTGTGCCATCACCTTGTTTCTAATGCCCTAAATATTAGCTAACGGTTTTAAACCGATTGTGTAGATGCCTTGCAGGTTAGGGATGCCGCCGAGTGTGATAGAGGAGTGGACAATCGGGGTCTCCGTACATTATAGGATGGGGACGTTTTTGGGGTTATGTCTTTTGTTAGTTTTTGGTTTAAGTTGTACGTTTCGGATTATCGTTTCGGAGTTGTGTTGTTTTGAGGACTCGGTTGAGTTTCCAAGTTGTACCTTTCCTTTCGAATTGGTTGCATTGCATTAAAACGATTTTGATTTTTGCCTTTATTTGTGCCATCCGGTGAAATTGTTTTCAGGCTAAGGGTCGGGATCCATTGTGAGGTCCTAACCCGTAGCGCCCCGAGTCCCGCGGAATCGGGGAGTTACAAAGTGGTATCAGAGCCCTATGTTGACAACAATGGCACTCTGACCGAAGATATTTCTATGGTCGTCTATACCCAATCAAAAGTAAATCCCGACTTAGCACTAAGAACAAATATAGTGATTAAGTAAGGGTCGAACCCAAGAGGGTTAAGGTGTTTTAGATGCAATTATCGATTATAGTGACAAATGACACAAAGGGGGGGGGGGGGGTTGGTTGAATTGATGCACTAAAACTTATGAAAACGATTAATGCGACAAGTAACACAATAATGGATGAATCTACACTAGGTTGATTCTAAGCATGCAATTGCTACTTTGGTGAGTTCCTTTTACAAGTTTTCAAGTAATCTCCCGTCTCAATCATATATAGGTGTTGAGCCAACCGGCATAAACACAACTTAATAGGTTAATGTTCCGTAAACCTACAAAAACAAATAATAAGTTAGCTTTCAAATAAAGACAAAGGGATATAAAGAGAAGATTAAAACCGTTAAACTTATCTTTATATTTGTGTTCCTTTTCCTCAAGTAATCACAACTCGTTATTACTTAAAGTTGCTACTAGATTAAAGACCCGAACCCGGAACCTATTAATCCTAGTTATTTACATGCACTTTAGAACCTAAGGTGATCAATCTCAAGCAATAGTAAACATGCAATTTAGACAATGGAGATCAAGGAAACACAAAGTATTACTGAATGAAAACTTAGATTAAAAAGAACTTACAACCAAGGTAACAATGCAGCTTCAAACCAACCCAATGTAGCAAGGGAGTTAGGAACTCATTACAAGGAAGCAAGACAATCTAAATGGATAATTTGTTGACTAACTAGATGATAAGATGGATGATTCTAGCAATCAACTAAGGACTATTTATACTACAAAAGACACTAAATAGGAGTAAATGGCCTGCCCAAAACCGCCACCTTAAATGCCATAAAGGTGGTGTAAACAGCCGGGGTAAAGCTTCTGGCGTTAAACCGCAGGGGCGGCCTTCAGGAACCGCAGAGGTGGTTTAGGCAGAATCGGTTGAACTTCTTCAGAGCCGTTGGGGCGGCTAGAAAATTCCGCTGGGGCGGATCTTCAATGCTCTTCAACGTCTGACCTTTCGCCTTTCTTGACGTTTCTGAAGCCAAGCCGCCGGGGCGTCCCTATGTCAACGCAAGGGCGGTGACACAGCCTCTTCGTCTTTAAGCTCCCATGTTGAGGCACGGGTAGTGCCGCAGTGGAAGGCGCAAGGGAGCTGGTCTTTGTTTTGCCAATGGAGGACACCGCAGGGGCGCCAAGGAGTGGCGTAGGGGCGGTGACACGCTTCATGGTTGGCGCTGGTGAAAGCGCAGGGAGCGCTCCGAAGTAAGACGTCACCCGCAGGGGCGGCTGCAAGGATCTGCTGGGGCAGTGAGGCAACAGAAGCTTTGCTTCATGATCGATCTTTACTCCTAAGTTCTTATAACTCCTTCTTTAGCTTCTTTTGATCTTCTTCTTCTAGACCAATGAGTTAGTAGCATAAACCGACACTAATGCAATAAAAGACTCTAAAAACTACCCTAAATGATAGTGATTCCATCACCTATCAAACTCCCCCATACTTAGACCTTTTACTTGTCCCAAGTAAAAACAAATGACATCAACCAGACTCAAAGGCCTCAGGAAGCATGAGTAAGCAGAAAGAAAATGGAAAACAAGAGAAAAGCCAAGAAAGAAAGAAAGAAAAAGGAGGAAATGTGAGAAAAAGAATCATTACCATCCTTATCGCTCCAAGAGTGGCCTACCCGGACAACCTCCTTATGACTCCCCTTCTTATGTCGCCAAAACGCCGGAAGGGAAACCTACACTCGGTGTCGCTCATTTTGCCAAGGCGCCCTTTCGGGTTTTCACCTTGCCACTCTTCTTATTTTCTCACTTAAACTCACATCCCTCAAGTCCAATTTTACACCAACCTAAGGTTGGTCGGACTACCTTCTTTTTACCTAAACAGCCCTTTCGGATTTTCGGTTTATCTAAGGATTTCCATGCCTTTTTTTCACTTCTTTGGCTTTTTTTTTTTAAATATCAAACTGAATTTAAAAATGCAAACACAAATTCTAAAACAACTCAATGAACTATACAAGCAATGATATGTCCCTCCCCCATACTTGAAGTACACTTTGTCCTCAAAGTGGAAATGAGTCAAAGATAAATGCGGGAGAAGGGAAAGAAATGTACCCCTCACTAGGGTGGTCCGGATGGACCACCCGGACCCTCCTCCGGTGGGTAAGGGAAGTGGCGGAAGAAGTGCTCCTGTTGGGCAGACATCCGGTGACCAAAAGAGGTCTCAAAACTGGCCTGCCAAGCCAGCTGCTGAGCCTCTAGCTGCTGCTGTTGGGCTGCCTGCCAGGCCTTCTGCCTCTAGTCGAAGTGTGAGGTCATGGAGGTGGCAAAACTGGTATGCCAACTCTACTGCTGCTCCAGCATAGTCCGTTGGTAATCGGACTGTCATGTCCGGTGTTGGGTCATCATAGCCGTCATCTGAGCTTAAAGGCTCGCAGGGGCCGGGTCCTCCTCTAGTGCTGCCGTGGGTATCTCCTCGTCATCAGGGATGGGCAGGTGCTCCTCCTGATGGGCCCGGCTGGAGCTGGCAGCATGCCTCTCCACAATGGCCACTAGTGGCCTCCTCGGTACGAAAGGATCTGCCGGAATGTAGAGCTCAGAGAGCTCACCTCCTAATGGTAAAGGCCGGGGGAGGTAGGTGAGGTGGCTCCCATCTACAAGGGAGATCCAAAATAGGTTCTCCCCGTCCCGCCGGAGGAGCTTGCACCTCCTAAGCATCCCCTCAGTGTAGAGAGGAGCCGTCATCCCATCCTCTAACTCGGACAGGTCCATCACTTGTGAGGCGATCAAAGAGATCACCCCACCGCCGACAATATCCCTCGGCTCATCCCTCCTGACCCGCTTCAAAGCGGCAAGGAAGAGAGAGGGCCAATCCATTACCTTCTCGCTTTGTGGAAGGCAGGAGTAGAGTATTGGGAGGTCCTTAAGAGCGACCTTATTTTCCTCTTTGTGTCCACAGAAGACACTCATGAGGATCTTTGAAATCAACCTCAAACTAGGGTGAGTGAGTTTGTTGGAGTACTCACCCCCAGCATGGAATTCCGACCCGGTAGCTACTTGCCAGAACTCGCACAGGTCTGGGGCGGGACTGGATCCCACCAGTTCTCAAAGGGGTTTAGAGTCACCCCAAAAGCTTCCCGTAAATCGGTGTAGTCGAGAGTGTATTTCACCTTGTTGAACTTGAAGGTGAGGCCGATACACACGTGGTCTTCCTTCTCCATTGTGAAAGTGGAGATAAACTGTCTGCTGAGCTCCGGATATGTCGGAGCACTCTTCTGGAGGAATCTCCGAGCCCGGCATTCGCCAAAAACGCTTGCATGCTCTCTAGCATGCTCAGTTTGTCTAAAGTCGGGATATGCAGAAATCGAGTTGTATACGCAACTCGATCCTGCACAATCCTATAACGCTCCTTCTCTATGTCGGTCATCTTGTATTTCCTTGGGGCTTCCATTCTTGAAAGTATTTGAAGCAAAGGAATAGCAATTGTTGAAATGAGGAAAAGAAAACGACCTCTCTAGTGTGATTTCCGCAGGGGCGGCTGTGTAGGCGCAGGGGCGGTGAGGCGCAGGGGCGGTGAGGCGCAGGGGCGGATGCTTGTAGCCGCAGGTGTGGGAGAAGTGCAGAGGCAATTTCTGAGGAGCGATGGATATGGTGTTGCTGAGGTTGCTCCTGTGACGTCCTTGGTGGTGTAGGCTCGCCGGTGGTGTAGCTGGAGTGGAACATGTGAAGTGAGTGAGGAGGAAGGCCGTAAGGCTATGAGAGAGTGCAGGGGTAGTGGGAGGAGGTGGAGCAGGGGCATTTCGACTGGTGGCTAGCTGTCGGAGGCGGCGCAGGGGCGTCGGCGAGATGGTTGGTGGGCAGAGGGCGCAGGGGCGTTGAGGGTGTTTCTGAAGGAAGGGAGTTTGGAGGGTTTGTGTTTGGCGAAGAAGGTTGGTGGGTGGTGGGTGGTAGGTGTAGGCGTTTTTCGAGATCCTCTTTTTTTTCTTTTTTGGGTAAACCCGCAAGGGCGGGGGTTTGACACCGCAGGGGCGGCGACAAGGGAGAGGGGCATGCAGGCCCAGAGCCGGGGGCGGCGCTGGGAATTCGTGTCAAGGATGGCCACCGCAGGGGCGTGGGGATGTCACCGCGGTGGCGGTGACAGGCGTGTTGCAGGCGCAGGCCCAGCGCCGGGGGCGGCGCTACGCCTGATTGTCACCGCAGGGGCGGGATACAAAACCGCAGGGGCGGATTCCTTGACAGAAGCTCCTCTTTTTATTCCTTCGGGTTGCCTCCCGAGAAGCACCTTTGTTTTACGTCGTTGGCTCGACGTAAGATCTCTACTTCTTTGACTGTGCCTCCTCTAGTACCATCTCGTTAATCGGATCGTTCTTGACTCCTTCAAGGTAAAACTTTAACCTTTGTCCGTTCACCTTAAACACCTTGTGCGTTTGGGGGTCATAGAGATCAACAGCCCCGCGAGGGTATACTTCGGCTACTATGAACGGCCCTATCCATCTCGAACATAGCTTACCTGCAAAGAGTTTCAAACGGGATTGAAAGAGAAGTACCTTATTACCTACCTTGAAGTCGTTCCGGAGAATGTTCCGGTCATGCTATGCTTTGGTCTTTTCTTTGTATGTGGTAGCATGGTCATATGCATCTAGCCTCAGTTCCTCCAACTCTTGCAATTGGAGCTTCCGGAATTCTCCCACTTCTTCTATGTTCATGTTGCACTTCTTTACCGCCCACCAAGCTTTGTGCTCTAACTCCACCGGTAGGTGGCAAGCTTTCCCAAACACGAGCCTAAAAGGGGACATCCGATGGGAGTTTTGTAGGCTGTCCGATATGCCCATAGGGCGTCATTTAGCCTTGCACTCCAATCCTTCCGCACGGGAGAAA
Organism: Fagopyrum homotropicum; assembly: GCA_033239125.1. NCBI lineage: Eukaryota > Viridiplantae > Streptophyta > Magnoliopsida > Caryophyllales > Polygonaceae > Fagopyrum > Fagopyrum homotropicum. Next base: position 62,580,125 of record BSWB01000003.1, on the reverse strand, counting down.
CCGTCTTTTCAAGGATGGTCTTTATTTCCCGGTTGGACACCTCAGCTTGGCCGTTTGTTTGTGAATGATAAGTTGTTGATACTCATTGGTGAACATGGTACTTCTTAAGGAGAGACATGATCGTCTTGTTGCTAAAATGGGTACCCCTATCACTGATTAAGGCTTTTGGGATTCCAAATCTTGCAAAGATATTTTCCTTCAGAAAAGCTGCAACTACTTTTGAATCATCAGTTTTGGTGGCCTTTGCCTCCACCCACTTGGAAACATAGTCCACCGCAAGCAAGATATATGTGTTCCCTAATGAAGTAGGATACAGACCCATGAAATCAATTCCCCAAACATCAAATATTTCACAAAATATAAGAGAGGATTGGGACATTTCATGTCTCCTTCAAAGATTTCCTACCCTTTGGCATCTATCACACACTTTACAAAATGCAAAAGCGTCTCGAAAAATGTGTGGCCAAAAGAACCCGCATCCAAAACTTTTCTTGCAGTTTTGTTTGCCCCAAAGTGCCCCCCACATGTTTCAGAATGACAGAAAGTTAGGACGGATTGTACCTCACTATCCGGAATGCAACGCCGGATCACTTGGTCACTACAATGCTTCCAAAGGTAAGGATCGTCCCAAACGTAGTGTCGAGCTTCATCTTTTACCTTCTCCCGTTGTGCCTTGGTGAAGTCTGGAGGATACTCCTTCTTGACAATGAAGTTTGCAATGTCAGCAAACCAAGGCTTAAAAGATTGAAGCTTAAGACAAACCTCTGTTGACAATTCCGCAGGGGCGTCTAGACAGAGCCGCAGGGGCGGCTGGCCGCATGGGCGGCTAGTGTGAGGCGCGGGGGCGGTTACACAATAGAGAGTTGTGTAGAAGGTATCGTCTGGAAAACTTCCGGCTATCTCTCTTTTTTCTGGATATTCCTCCTCTGGTACTAGTTTGCTAAGATGATCGGCCACCAGGTTCTCAGCTCCCCTCTTGTCCCTTATCTCTAGGTTAAACTCGCTTAGAAGAAGCACCCAACGGATCAATCATTGCTTTGCCTCTTTCTTTGCCATGAGGTACCAAAGGGCTGCATGGTCAGTGAAAATAATTACCTTTACCCCAAGTAGGTACTGCCGGAATTTCTCAAGGGCAAAAGCCACAGCTAACATCTCCTTCTCGGTGGTAGAGTAATTCCTTTACGCTCCATTGAGTGTCATAGACGCATAATGGATCACATGGGCGGCCCGTCCGTCTTTTTGTCCTAAGACAGTTCCGACGGCGTAGTCACTGGCGTCACACATGATTTAAAAAGGTTTCTTCCAATCCAGGGAACGGATGATTGGTGCGGTGGTGAGACATGCCTTCAAAGTGTCGAAAGCCTTCTTGCAATCCTCATCCACTATGAAGGTGACATACTTCTTGAGCAATTCACAAAGGGGTACTGAGATCTTTGAAAAATCTTTGATGAACCGTCGGTAGAAACCTGCATGACCAAGGAAAGATCGGATTTCCCGAACATTAGTAGGATAAGGTAAATTTTGAATAACATCAACTTTTGCCTTATCTACCTCTATCCCTTTTGAGGATATTACATGTCCTAGCACAATTCCTTGTTCGACCATGAAATGAAATTTTGCCATGGACGGTAAAATCATCCATGAAGATTTCAATGAAATTTTCTATGTATTCGGAGAAAATACTTATCATTCACCGTTGGAAAGTGCCCGGTGCGTTGCAAAGTCCAAATGACATTCTGCGATATGCAAAAGTGTCAAATGGGAAAGTGAACGTCGTCTTCTCTTGATCTTCTAGTGCGATGGCTATTTGGAAATAGCCCGAATATTCATCCAGGAAACAGTAGTATTGATGACCTGCAAGACGTTCCAACATTTGATCAATAAAAGGTAATGGGAAATGGTCCTTTCGTGTTACCTTATTGAGCTTGCGGTAGTCAATGCAAACTCTCCATCCGGTTTGTGTTTTGCTTGGGACCATCTCTCCATGTTGATTTTCCACCAAAGTGATGCCTCCCTTCTTTGGAACTACTTGGGTCGGGCTAACCCAAGTGCTATCCGAGATAGGAAAGATCATATCCGCATGGAGGAGTTTCAACACTTCCTTTTTGACCACATCCATCATTGGTGGGTTCAACTTCCTTTGAGGTTGCCTAGAGGGTTTGGCTTCGTCCTCAAGTAAAATCCTATGCATACAAGTGGAAGGACTTATCCCTTTGATGTCCACAATAGTCCATCCGAGGGCCGTCTTGTGCTCCTTTAATACTTTCACGAACTTGTCTTCTTGTCCGGTGGTTAACTTGTTGGAGATAATCACCAGCAAGGTATTGTGTGCTCCAAGGAAAACGTACTTGAGGTGTGACAGAAGGTCCTTCAATTCTATTTCAGGTGCCTACACTATGGACGAAACAAGCTTCTCGCTTGGGGTTAGTAAAGTGGGCCCAATGGCCAAATTGGAGATAGGTAGGCTTTTATTCCCATCTAATTGGGGTAGGACCTCTTTCATGCTAGACGTTATCACATAATCTAATTTGAAACCATCAATGTCATGCTCAATCACATTCCTTAATTCATCCATGTCAGAGTTATCAAAAACATCTTGCACAAAAGGTTCAACAATGTCAATAGCACATAAAGAATGATCATCACAAGGAAATCTCATTGCATGATAGATGTCAAATTCCACTACTTCTCCATCAAACTCCATGGTCAATTTACCACTAACATAATCAATTTTAGTCCTAGTCATTTTCAGAAATGGCCTACCTAATAGAATGGGTGCAACATGCGAATCATTTTCCATATCCATTACAAAGAAATCAGCAGGAAAAATTAGGTTGTCTACCATCACTAATACATCTTCAATTATCCCTTTCGGGTCCATATTAGATCTATCAGCAAGTTGTACTACAATCCTAGTTTCCATTAGTGGCCCAAGGCCAAGTGATTTGTAAATCGAATATGGCAAGACATTAATAGAAGCACCCAGATCAAGCATTGCTTTGTCAAAGCGGGTTTCCCCTATAACACAAGGGATGCTTACCATGCTCGGATCGCTGCACTTCTTGGGCATTCTCCGTTGGAAAACTGCCGACACATGCTCACTCACTTGTACTTTCTGTTTCCCCTTTAGCTTTTGATTCCTCTTGATAGTGCAAAGCTCCTTAAAAAAATAAGCATACTTAGGGATACTTTTCACCAACTTAAGGAGGGGAATGTTTACCTCGCATTTGGAGAAAGTCTCAAAGAGGTCCTTGTCCTCTATGATTCTTCTCTCTTTTAAGGTTTCAGGAAAAGGAGCCAAAGGTTTCTCGGAGTACAGCGGCGGAAAGTTAAGTGTTAGCATGAAATATTGTGATATTTTAGGCACGTTTTCTAAGTGTATTTGATTCATATTGATAGTCTTTGATTTAGCATTGCTGCATTTGTGAGCTAGTTTGCCTATATTGTCGATATCGATGTCTACACTAGCTTTATGTTGATTATAGGTGATTGAGAGTCATTTCCTAACGGAATCGAGCAAAGAAGAGTTGATTGAGTATGTCCATGGATTGAGGGCATTATTAGGAGCAAAATGGAGTTCAACTTTAGGAATGCACGAGGCTAGGGAAGAATCACGTTCTTGCCCTAAACCACACTCTAAAATACGGCCGTACTACAAACAACGTTTAGTTCCACGGCCGTGGAACCTTGAAAAGAGAGGCGTGATGCATTCCAGTAACTATTACGGTCGTGGAATCCATGGTTCAAACCGTGTTGATTTCCACGCTCTAAATTACGGTCGTGGAACCTTCCACGACCGTGATCTTGGCGATCTTTTTCGCCACATTTTGAAGCCACGATCTTTTGAAGATTGGGCCGGGCCGATATTTTATCTTGCCCTATAAAAAGACGGACGAAGAGAAATTCCGTCACCTCGCTTTAGACCTTGGCTAACGCCTTCGCTTAGCGGCATTTTACATCTCGTTGGAGATCGAAGTTCGTGTTGGGATTTGCCCTAATCTCGCCCTTTTGGTGGAGATTGCTGTTGAGATTTCCGGATTGGTGGAAGATCGAAGTTTTTGGAAGATTGTTGCAAGAAGATTTCTCTTCTTGTTTAGGTTTGATTTAGAAGACGGATTGACATCTCGTTCTTCCATCTTTCCTAAGATTGTGTTTGTTTGCCTTATTCTGAATCTATTGACAATATTCGTTCTTGATTGTGACTTTGAGATTGGTTTCAAGTTCATTGAAAGTTTTCGGAAGTTTTCATCTTTCAATCTTTTAATCCTTGAATTTGATATCAATATGACTGTTATTGGCTAAAAACCCTTAACAATTCTAAGGTGAAGGGTTGATAGTTGTGGCTTAGATGATGATAGATCGATCGTAAACAGATTAGACCCTGAGAGTTAGAGAGAATCGTCGACGTACCCTAAATCACGGTTTGTTCTTGAGTTCCACGGCCGTGGAGTCTCAAGATCTACCCGTAATTTCCCTTAAGTTTACGAACCTGCTTTTATTTTAATCCAAAGTTAAAGATTTGCTTTAACTTAGTTTAGGCCTGCCTTTTCTAGGTGGTAGTGAAGCCTCAACAACCTCTACCTCGATTGTGAGTGTCATAACCGTAATCGGTTAAGTTAGTCTTGATCCTTGGATTACAAGTTTGGGTATTTGACATTAATTCTTGCCTTTAGATCCTTTCTATATTGAAGCCTCAACAACCTGTATAGAGAGTGTCTTGTAGGTGAGTCATATAAGGTTTTTGGAACTTCACCGTACGATTACCTTACATTAGTATACCTTTGCATATCTCAACTCTGTCTTTATATCATTAGTATATCTTGAATCAATTGCCACAGCTGGATACTTGGATATTTAGGATTGTTGTTTTCCCAATATTTGCAAAACTCTCATATTTACTCGCTTGATAATCTGCAATTGAATTTGTTCTCACCCAAATCCCTGTGTTCGATACTCTGGAATTCTTGCCGAACTACGTCGATCCGTACACTGCGGGTTTGCTTTCTTGATTCTAGTTTTATAAATTTAAAGCTTATTTGCACGCACGTTTAGGGGCGAACAAGTTTTTGGCGCCGTTGCCGGAGATTTGGTTTCGGCCGAATTCGGTAGCCGGTTGTCAAGCTTGGGAGCTTGCTCTCGTTATTTGATATTACTTTGAGTGCATGCGCAGGTCTAGGAACACCGAAGATCTCTTACCTCTTGATCAAGAGCTAGAGAAAACTTTAAGGCAAAAGCGCAAGGAAAAGAAGATGGCTGAAGGACACGAACGTGATCTTCAAGCGGAGTTAGCAGAAAAGGAAGCTCAACTCCAATGGAATGAGACCCTCCGCCAGGATGAAATGGATCGTCATCAATCTCAAGTTAACAATCTACAAGACATGATCTTCCAAATGAGGATAGAGCTAAGCGACCTTAAGAATAAGGGAAGCAAGAAATCCTCAAGAAGAGCATCAAGATCTAGAAGAAAAGGTCACTCATCCGCTGATAATAGTGATTCTTCCATGCCACCACTAGAGGAGATTGATCCCACGATCAATGTGAATCCTTTCCATCCACGAGAAGCTGCCAATCGTCGTGTTCCACCAAGGAATGCGAGGATCGAACGTGTAGATGAAGAGCCAAGAACTCTTGGCCAACGGATGGATCCAACACAACAACCACGCCGTTTGGGCGTGAACTTTGATGTTGATGATGTGCAAGGGTTTAGCTTAAACCCTCAAGTTATTACTCTTGTTCGCCAAAACCAATTTGGCGGGACAAGCGCTGAATCTCCACACCAACACTTGCAGAACTTTGAGTGTATGATGGAGACAATGAGACCGAAGAGCGCTACCACCAACAACTATAAGCTCAAACCTTTCTTCTTCTCCTTGAAGGGGAAAGCATTGTCTTGGTACCAAGCTCTTCCTAGGGGGAAACTAGACACGTGGGAAGACCTTTCCGCGGAGTTCCTCACCAAATTCTTTCCGCCATCCAAAACGGCGGAACTTAGAGGTAAGATTAATGCTTTTTCCATGAGACCTAACGAAAGTTTGTTTCAATCTTGGGAAAGGTTTCAGGATTTGCTCTTGGATTGCCCTCATCATGGCATATCCAAACTTGCCTTGCTCGAGATTTACTACAAGGGTTTAGATGCGGGAACGCAATTCAACCTCCAATCCCTCTCATGTGGAACATTCATGGACATGAGGGAAGATGACGCTTCGGATTTCATTGAGAAGAAAGCAAGAGTCATAGAGAAGTACTCCCACCGAAAAGTGGAGGGAAATCGTGTGGAGCAAGGAGCAAAGCTCACACATGAAGCTCAAAATCAGATTTTCTCCCTCAACAATGAAATCAAAGAGTTGAAGGAGGCTATCAAGACCAACTTCCCAAAGCAACAAGAGAAGGATGTTGGCTATTTGGGCAACAACAATGGCGGTGATAACACCAACCGCAACAACAACAACAATAACTGGAACAACAACCGGAATAACAATTGGAATGGAAACAACAACAACCGGAACAATAATTGGAACAACAATAGGGGTTCAAACAACAACAATTGGCGCTCCAATCAACAAAATTCCGGTAACTCTTATCCTTCCAATTCTAATTCACTAACTCCACCTTCCTCTTCCTCTACTCGTTTGAAAAGCCAGGGGCAATCATCTAATGGAGGAAACAATTCGGGAAAGGAGAAGCCCGATCCCATGTTGGAAACGATTTTGGGAAAGCTTCAAGGGTTGGAGAACCGCATCATTAAGGTTGATGATCAAATTTCTAAGGTTGACAAAGCTCAAAAAGTTTTGGAAAACCAAATGTTCAACCATGCGGAGGAAGTTCCTAGGAATCAAGGGAAGCTTCCAGGAAAGACGGAGGACAACCCTAAGGGAAGGGTTATGGCAATCACAACTAGGAGCGGAGTGACTACCACCGATCCGCAGCCAAAGTTTGTTGAAGTCTCCGTAGAAAAGGACAAGGAGAAAGAGAAGGGGAAGGAGAAGGAAGATGTCTACGTTCCTCCTCCAGCTTATAAACCTCCCCTACCATTCCCTCAATCTAGAGCGAGAGCGCGCCTAGATAAACAATTTGGTAAGTTCATAGAACTCATGAGCAAGCTGCATATTAATATACCATTTATTGATGTTATTGTAGGTATGCCGGCTTATGGCAAGTTTTTGAAGGAGCTCCTCTCTAACAAGAGGAAGCTAGAAGACTTCGGAGAGGTTAAGATGAGTTCGGATTCTTCGGATCTCATCAAAACCATGAAGGAGAAAATGCCCCCAAAGCTAAAGGATCCGGGGTCATTTTGCATTCCCATAGGAGTGGGAGATGTCACATACGATGCGTTGTGTGATTTAGGAGCAAGTGTGAGCATCATACCACTTGCATTGTGTAGGAAGATCGGTTTAGGCAACCCTAAACCGGTGAAGATGACGTTGTACATGGTGGATCGATCCATCACTCGCCCCGTCGGTATTGTAGAAGACGTCCCGGTCAAGCTAGGTAAATTCTTTGTTCCCATTGATTTTGTCGTGCTTGACATTCCTGCAGATAGTCCGGTCCCGATCATACTCGGAAGACCGTTTCTTGCAACTTCCGGCTGCATGGTCGATTGCAAGAATGGTAGACTCGCTTTTGATATAGGAGAGGAGAAAGTGGAGTTCGTTCTTTCTACTCTAGTGAAGGAGCCAATCTTTGATGAGGATATTTTCGATATCCAAGATGAAGAGGGTTTGTCTAGGGAGGAGGTAAGTGCGATTCTCTTTAACGATCAGTTACAAAAAGTTATCACTATGATTCTAACCAATGTAGGGGAAGAAGAAGAGTGCAATGAGGCAATTGAAGCCTTAGAAGCACACGAAGAGATGGGTGAAGTGGAGTTTGAAAAACTCCACGATGAGGCAGAAAACGTGAGAATCCACGGTCATACTCTGTATTCCACGGCCGTGGATTTCACAACCAAAACCGTGTCTCACTCCAGGGAGTTATACGGTCGTGGAGAAGATGTGACAACCGTATTTCCCTTCCACGCCCTAAACCACAGCTGTGGAGGCCATGAGGAACCCGTAATTCTGGGCGTGGAAAGGAGTGATCGAGACACTTCTTCAACTTCTTCTAACTCTTATCCCACACACTCATCACCCTTAGAAACTTCTAAGGAGACATCGGATGCTTCTCAAGGATCATTAGAAGCTCCGAAAGCAATGGAACTCAAACCACTTCCTACTCATCTAAGGTACGCTTTTCTAGGATCTAATTCTACCTTTCCAGTTATTGTTAGTTCCGATCTAAGCATAGATGAACATAATCAGCTCATGATTGTCCTTAGGAAACATAGGAAAGCTATAGGCTATACTATTGAGGACTTAGTAGGAATTAAACCCTCCCTATGCATGCATAAGATACTAATGGAGGAAGATTTTAGAACTTCAAGACAACCTCAAAGGCGGTTGAATCCGACCATGAAGGAGGTTGTCAAGAAGGAAATTCTTAAGCTTCTTGATGCAGGTATCATCTACCCTATCTCCGATAGTAAGTGGGTGAGTCCGGTTCAAGTAGTTCCGAAGAAGGGAGGAATGACGGTCATCACCAACAAAAACAACGAACTCATTCCTACCCGAACGGTGACGGGATGGCGGATGTGCATAGACTACCGCAAGCTCAACAATGCAACGCGGAAGGATCATTTCCCATTGCCATTCATTGATCAAATGCTCGAAAGGTTAGCACAACATTCACATTTTTGCTACCTTGACGGTTATAGTGTTTCTTTCAGATTCCGATACACCCGGATGATCAAGAGAAGACCACATTCACGTGCCCATGGGGTACGTTTGCTTATAGGAGAATGCCGTTCGGGCTTTGCAACGCCCCAGCCACCTTCCAACGGTGCATGATGGCCATCTTCTCCGAATACGTAGAGGAAATCATGGAAGTCTTCATGGACGACTTCTCCGTATACGGTTCCTCTTTTAACGATTGCCTTTCTAACCTTTCTCTTGTTTTGCAAAGGTGTGAAGACACTAACCTAGTTCTTAATTGGGAGAAGTGTCAATTTATGGTTAAGGAAGGAATTGTATTAGGCCACTTAGTCTCTAATAGAGGGATAGAAGTAGACAAGGCTAAGATAGAGACCATAGAGAAGCTTCCTCCCCCAATTTCGGTGAAAGGGATAAGAAGTTTCCTAGGACATGCTGGATTTTATAGACGTTTCATTAAGGACTTTTCTAAGATATCAAAACCTCTCACTAATCTATTGATGAAGGATGCGGTTTTTGAGTTTTCGCAGGAATGTTTGGATGCGTTTAACACCATTCGGCAAGCTCTAATTTCAGCACCTATTATCCAACCCCCGGATTGGACTCTTCCCTTCGAGATTATGTGCGACGCTAGTGACGTAGCTATTGGAGCTGTTCTTGGACAATGAAAAGAAGGGCGAACCCATGCCATATACTATGCTAGCAAGACGCTAGATGAAGCGCAGCTCAACTACGCCACTACCGAAAAAGAGTTTCTAGCCATTATCTATGCTATTGACAAGTTTCGCTCTTATCTTGTAGGTGCAAAGGTGATTGTCTACACGGATCATGCTGCGATCCGGTACCTCCTTGCGAAGAAAGATGCGAAGCCAAGGCTAATTAGATGGATTCTTCTCCTACAAGAATTCAAACTTGAGATCCGCGACAAGAAAGGTAAGAAAGGTTCAGAAAATTCTGTTGCGGATCATTTAAGTCGCCTAACACATCTAGAGGACGACCATTTACCCATCGACGACTCCTTCCCGGACGAACACCTACACCTTATTGAGGAGTGCATCGATGTGATCTCCAAAGGTAACGAACCATGGTTTGCTGATTTTGTTAACTATTTGGTTTGTCAAGAGATACCACCCGGATTATCCTACGCACAAAGGAAGAAGTTCTTTAAGGACGTCCGGGAATACTTTTGGAACGAGCCTCTCCTCTTCAAGAGAGGTCCGGATGGCATCATTCGGCGATGTGTGCCGGAAGATGAGATGCAAAGTGTCATCCGCCATTGTCATTCACTACCTTGTGGAGGACACGCTAGTTCGAACAAGACTAGCGCAAAGGTATTACAATCTGGATTCTTTTGGCCTACTTTGTTTAGAGATGTGCAATCCTTTGTTTCTTGCTGCGATGCTTGTCAAAGAACAGGCAATATCTCTAGGAGGAATGAGATGCCCCTCAACAACATCCAAGAGGTGGAGATTTTCGACGTTTGGGGAGTTGATTTTATGGGACCATTCCCATCCTCTTGTGGAAACCAATACATACTATTGGCGGTGGATTATGTTTCTAGATGGGTGGAAGCAATTGCCTCTCCCACCAATGATGCCATGGTGGTGGTTAAGTTCTTCAACAAGACCATTTTCCCGCGATTTGGGACGCCAAGGACGATCATTAGTGATGGAGGTTCTCACTTCATTGCCCGGCGCTTTGAAGCTCTTCTAGCTAAGTATGGGGTTACTCACAAGATCGCTACCCCTTACCATCCACAAACGAGTGGACAAGTTGAGATCTCAAATAGGGAGATCAAAGGAATCTTAGAGAAGACGGTTTCAAGGACTAGGAAGGATTGGTCCTTGAAGCTTGACGATGCATTATGGGCATACCGGACTGCATACAAGACTCCCATAGGAACCACACCATACAACCTTGTGTATGGGAAGTCTTGTCACTTGCCGGTAGAGTTGAAGCACAAAGCGTTTTGGGCTATCAAGTGGTTGAACTTCAGCATGAAAGAAGCGGGAGAGAAGCGTCTCCTAGACATCAATGAGCTGGATGAACTCCGCTTGAACGCTTATGAAAACGCTAAGATCTATAAGGAGAGAGCAACGCGTTGGCATGATAAGCATATCATTCCAAAGGACTTCAAAGAAGGAGATCAAGTTCTCCTCTTCAATTCAAGGCTTCGTCTCTTTCCAGGTAAGCTTAAATCTCGTTGGACCGGACCTTTTCTAATTAAGCGTATTTTCCCCCATGGTGCAGTTGAAGTATGGGGTGAAGCGAGCGGAATTTTTAAGGTGAACGGCCAACGACTCAAGAAGTATACGCCGGAACTCCAAGCTGAGGAGTTCGCGCCTACCGCACTCGAATAAGTGCGAGATTGGTCTAGCTACGGACCTTAAACAAAGCGCTTCTTGGGAGGCAACCCAAGGTATTGCATTTTTGTTTTTGTTTTCGATTCATAGATTAGCTTAGTATAGACGTTTTTGCTTTGTTTTTGCCTTCGATTCCTTCCGGTATGTTCGTGTTTTTGGATGTAGGAACGATGGAAAAGGGAAAGGGAAGGATAATGTTGAAGAAAAGTGATGAAATTTGGACTTTGGAGCTTTACAGAGAGTTCCACGGCCTAAACCACGGTCGTGACAGCTACAGTGACCGTAATTTCCAAAAGCATTTGAAAAATCACCAAAACCACGGTTCCGTACACTTCCACGGCCGTGGAACACCCCGACAGACCGTGATTTTCAAAAATTTTGCCTGTGACTATATAAACCACATTCTTCACAAAAATCATCCCAAAACCCCTCTTCCACGACCTAATAGCCGAAATCCACGACCCTCTCTCAATTCCTCGTTTCCTAATCGTTTTCAACGATTCTTCTTCCTAAACTGAAGCAAATTCAACCACAAACAAGATCCAAGCGACGAATCGAGCGGAAATTCACCAACGAACGCGCAATTCGGATTTTTCAATCCGAAAAATAGGTTTTTCCTCTCTTCTTGATTCTTGCCGATTTGGTTCGTTTTTGTTAGAGATTTTAGGAAGAACTGATTGAGATTGGAAGAAATTAGATTAGGACTGCCTGTTTGTGGTGATTGATTGCTGATTTACTGAGATTTGCGACTTTCTGAGACGAATCACGGTCTCTGGAGGAATTACGGCCGTGGTTTCCATAGAACAGCCCGTAATTTTGAACAGAATGGATTTTGTGAGGAGAGTTTCGGGGAGAATCAAAGAGAAGAAGAATAACCAGAACAAGAAGAGGAAGGGTAATCCCTCCTCTTCCTCATCCTCTAGAGCACCACCACCCTCTTCCCCTTCACCTCCATCATCACCTTCCTCACCCTCACCCCCTAGCCCTAGAGTCCCGACCATACATGATGATCACCTCGATGCACTCGAGAGGATCAAGGAGAGGCCTGTGATTGGCCCTAGATACTTGTTGTTGGAGGATCTAGCTCCTCTCAACATAGTTGATGACCTTACTTGGCTCTTGGATAGAGCCGGACTTATTGTCTTCTCGGCTATCCGAAAAGACGCGTATGAGGAGATTACACGGGAGGTTGCGACATCTTTTGAGCACAGCCATGTAGACAGGACCGTCTCTTTCCGTCTCATGGAAAGAGACTACCATTTTAGCATCCGTGAGTTTGGGACCATTTTTCGGGTTTCAGGAGACCTTTAACGGTCGCTTTCCTAGTGGCGTTTACGCCAAGGATTTTTGGGAGGAAGTGGCGATGATTTACGCTAGCGAGGACCGCTGGCAGCCCGCTGACACCAAGGCTAGGTTGATGTACCACCTAGCCTTGAAGATTGCTCATCGTGTTCTTTCGGAGTGTCTCTTTCCTAGGACGGAGACGCCCCAAAAGATCAAGACGGATGAGCTCTTTTTACTCTACTCCATGTTGTATGGACGCCATGCTGATTGTGCTACTCTCTTGGCTGCTACTATGAGCAAGCTCAAGAACAAGAAGAAGGGCAACATCGGATATGGTGGGATAGTTACCCACATTGCTAGGAGCTTAGGTGTTGATTTTTCTGCTTGCACCCGTATACCGGTCGTACCTTTAGGGCTACATGCTTTCATGACTAGGGGTCTCATTTTCCCCACACATAGAGGTCCGCCTTATGCGGGCATGCCTTGGGAGAGCAGCACGGGTAGGGGTATAGAGTGGCTACCGGAGTACTCCATTATGGCGGGACGCCATAATTGGAAGGAGACGTTCGCAGCTATGCATGCGAACAGGATAGCAGCTCCCCCATATGTCCCACCACCAGTAGTTGAGGAGGAGGAGATGGGAGATCAGTTTGAGGATGGAGGAGGAGCCGAGCAGGATTTTGGCACGTTTTCGGATCAGCCGGAGGCGGCCCCCAAAGCACCTAGACGTTCTCCACGTCCAGCTAGAGCTTCAGGCTCGTCTTCTCGCCGCGCTAGCGTGAGTGAGAGACCTACATGGATGACCACACCTCCTGCATGGTACGGAGCTCCACCTCCTTGGTCTACAGAGCAGACAGCAGCACCAGCACCACCACAAGCACCATCTGACGCTCCAGCATGGTACAGTCAGGCTCCGGGATGGTATGAGCAGATGCCGGATTGGGCTACCGGACTTTCAGAGAGAGTAGGAGCATTGGAGATCCGAGCCGATGCTAGAGATGGACGCCTAGACGACCTCGACCACATGATGAGAGACGTCTACCGCCAGCAGTTTGGGCGGTTTTATGATCCTAGCTTCTCTCCATTCCCACCTCCACCAGCGCCGCAGTGATGAGGATTTGATGATTGACCGTTCGCCTTAGACATTCCACCACCACTTTGTGAGTTTCTTTTTCTTTTCTTCTTTTCTTTCTTTCTTTTGAACATTAGGGACAATGTTCGTCCTAAGTATGGGGTGGGATGTACTAAAAGTTTGTAATAACTCTTACTCACTATGCTTGCTTCTATTCGAGACTATCTTTGCATGTTCATTATATTGTTGCACGTTTCATTATCGCATTGCATGAAAAAGAACTTGAAAAACCCATAAAAATTGAAAATTTTTGAAATTTATGTGCTTCTTATGAATTGAGATGATTTCTATGATAATCACTACTTGTGAATTGAGTTTGATGACAATTGCATGCTTAAAAGAATAGTGAATTGAAAAGAATTTGAATGAATGAATTTTACCTCTTTTGCAAGTTTCATAATGTGAAGAATGTTACCTAAATCATGTTGAGAAATTGAAGTTGAAATCATACTATAAGTTCTTATACTTCTTGTTGAGATGATTAAGGCAATTCGATTTTTCTTTCTTCTTTCTTTGATCATTCTAGCTCCTCATTGAAATATTGACCTCCTTTACCTATCCGGGAATTTGGAGAAGTGAATGAAAAGGCATGTTTGATGTGGGAGGGCCATGAGAGCAATTATTTGCAATCAAAAGAATAGAAAGGAATTCTAGGTTTGGGGAAGTCAATCATGATGATGAGTAACTCGGCACCATTCACATAGCCGGGTGTTTGTGTCTTGCCAAAGTCGGATTGAGCGATATTCCTAACGGATTATGGTATGGGCGCTAAGGGTTTGAGGCATCTCATAGAAATTGAGAAACGCCAATCTCCTAGGCTTCGGTTTTTGTGCACCTCTATCCATAACTCCAAAAGTAAAGTCGAAAAATGAAAGGAAGAAGAGCGAAGCTCTAAGTTGAAGTGTTGCGGAAACCGCAAAAGAAGAAGAAGGGTAGTTGTCCACTTTCCCGGATTCATGCACCACATTCCCTAAAAGTTTCCTTCCCTTCCACATTCTAGACCTTTTCTTTGAAAGTCCTTAAGATCAAAAGAATGTTATATGACTTGGTGATCTAAATTGAAGTTTCTTATGATTGATTTTTATAATGTTTAAAGGTTATGATGCTTGTTTAGAAGTTTGATTAATTCATGAATTTTCTTTACTTTTTACTCTTTGATTAAGTGTATGAAAGTCTAATAAACGATTGAAGCAAGATTTGAGAATGATCTATTCTTTAGAAGGCACATTCCTCCAAAAGAAGTATTGCTTTGAGAAGGTACACATATTTCATCCTAACTTTTGTTTAAACCTTTTTGAGAGACCTTGCTTAGGGACAAGCAAGTGTTAAGTATGGGGTTATTTGTTAGCATGAAATACTGTGATATTTTAGGCACGTTTTCTAAGTGTATTTGATTCATATTGATAGTCTTTGATTTAGCATTGCTGCATTTGTGAGCTAGTTTGCCTATATTGTCGATATGGATGTCTACACTAGCTTTATGTTGATTATAGGTGATTGAGAGTCATTTCCGAACGGAATCGAGCAAAGAAGAGTTGATTGAGTATGTCCATGGATTGAGGGCATTATTAGGAGCAAAATGGAGTTCAACTTGAGGAATGCACGAGGCTAGGGAAGAATCACGTTCTTGCCCTAAACCACGCTCTAAAATACGGCCGTACTACAAACCACGTTTAGTTCCACGGCCGTGGAACCTTGCAAAGAGAGGCGTGATGCATTCCAGTAACTATTACGGTCGTGGAATCCATGTTTCAAACCGTGTTGATTTCCACGCTCTAAATTACGGTCGTGGAACCTTCCACGACCGTGATCTTGGCGATCTTTTTTGCCACATTTTGAAGCCACGATCTTTTGAAGATTGGGCCGGGCCGATATTTTATCTTGCCCTATAAAAAGACGGACGAAGAGAAATTCCGTCACCTCGCTTTAGACCTTGGCTAACGCCTTCGCTTAGCGGCATTTTACATCTCGTTGGAGATCGAAGTTCGTGTTGGGATTTGCCCTAATCTCGCACTTTTGGTGGAGATTGCTGTTGAGATTTCCGGATTGGCGGAAGATCGAAGTTTTTGGAAGATTGTTGCAAGAAGATTTCTCTTCTTGTTTAGGTTTGATTTAGAAGACGGATTGACATCCCGTTCTTCCTTCTTTCCTAAGATTGTGTTTGTTTGCCTTATTCTGAATCTATTGACAATATTCGTTCTTGATTGTGACTTTGAGATTGGTTTGAAGTTTATTGAAAGTTTTCGGAAGTTTTCATCTTTCAATCTTTTAATCCTTGAATTTGATATCAACGTGACTGTTATTGGCTAAAAACCCTTAACAATTCTAAGGTGAAGGGTTGATAGTTGTGGCTTAGATGATGATAGATCGATCGTAAACAGATTAGACCCTGAGAGTTAGAGAGAATCGTCGACGTACCCTAAATCACGGTTTGTTCTTGAGTTCCACGGCCGTGGAGTCTCAAGATCTACCCGTAATTTCCCTTAAGTTTACGAACCTGCTTTTACTTTAATCCAAAGTTAAAGATTTGCTTTAACGTAGTTTAGGCTTGCCTTTTCTAGGTGGTAGTGAAGCCTCAACAACCTCTACCTCGATTGTGAGTGTCATAACCGTAATCGGTTAAGTTAGTCTTGATCCTTGGATTACAAGTTTGGGTATTTGACATTAGTTCTTGCCTTTAGATCCTTTCTATATTAAAGCCTCAACAACCTGTATAGAGAGTGTCTTGTAGGTGAGTCATATAAGGTTTTTGGAACTTCACCATACGATTACCTTACATTAGTATACCTTTGCATATCTCAACTCTGTCTTTATATCATTAGTATATCTTGAATCAATTGCCACAGCTGGATACTTGGATCTTTAGGATTGTTGTTTTCCCAATATTTGCAAAACTCTCATATTTACTCGCTTGATAATCTGCAATTGAATTTGTTCCCACCCAAATCCCTGTGTTCGATACTCTGGAATTCTTGCCTAACTACGTCGATCCGTACACTGCGGGTTCGCTTGCTTGATTCTAGTTTTATAAATTTAAAGCTTATTTGCACGCACGTTTAGGGGCGAACATTAGGCCAGACGTAAGTATCCTTTTCAGCAAGACCCTCTGTTGTGTTTTCCGCAGGGGCGTCAGCTTGAAGGCACAGGGGCGGCTCAGAGGTTGTCACCGAAGGGGCGGGGGCAGCCAGATGCAGGGCGTCATCCGTTATGTGCTGGGCACAGCTACAGCCGCAGGGACGGCTGTGGGTGCGGAAAAAACGACAGAAGGCTTGCTTTGTGATTCTTTCGTTGGTTCTTGTTGGATTTGCTTCCCACTCCTTAATGTTAGGGCACTAACATTCTCCTTGGGGTTTATAAACGTCTGGGAAGGAAATCCTCCGGAAAGCCTTGATTCGGTCCTTGAAATAGCTTCCGCCATTTGACTAACCTCTTGCTCATGGTTCTTGATGCTAGATTCTGTTGTTTGGACATGGGTAGCAAAGTGTTTAGTCAAAACCTACAACATATCTTCAGTTGAGTGATACTTACCTTGGCGGGGCTACTGTTGTTGGTTTTGTTGATCCCTCTAACGAAAATTATGTTGGTCATGCCAATTCGGCATGAAATTTTGTGCATAGGGATCGTTCCTAGGTCTTTGCTGTTGTGGTTGTCCATAACCCATTGCGTTTACTTCAGCATCGTCATCTTGAACTTGTGGACACATGTCCGTTGGATGATAGGGGTCAGCACAAACTCCACAAGCTTTGAGTTGTTGCGGTGTTCCCATAAGTGTTAGTCTCTTCACCATTTCCTTCAATTCCACGAGCTCGGGGGAAATCTCACTCTTCCCGGAGCTCACAGCATGAACTCCTTTCTTAATCGGGGTCCTTCCAAAGTTCCGAGTTCCTTCTGCTAGTTCCTTTATCTTTTCCAAAGCAAGGTCTGGAGTAGAGTTAAGAATATTACCTCCGCAAGCCGCATCGACGATCCTCCTTTCATTGTCTAGCAAGCCATTGTACAAGTACAAGACTAAATCTTGAGTTGAATATCCGTGAAAAGGACAGCTGGATCGGAGGCGTGCAAACCTTTCAAAGTACTCGTAGAGAGTTTCGGTTGCCTCTTGCTCGATGTTGCTTATAGCTTTTTTTCAAGCTATTAGCTTTCTTAGCTGGAAAGTATTTCTCCAAGAACGCTTTGTGAAGGATCTCCCAAGTGTCGATACTCCCGGATGGAAGGTGGTAATTCCAATCATCCACGGAATCTTTGAGTATGAAGCCGAATGCCCTCATCTTGATTTGTTCTTCGGTAATGTTGGCCGGCTTCATGCTCATACACACAGTATGGAACTTCCCAAGGTGCTTGATGGGATCTTCACCACTTAGCCCATGGAAGGATGGGAGCAAGTGGATGAGGCCCGGCTTGAGCTCAAAGTTGACTCCTTCCCCTAGTGTCGGTATAGTGACCGCAAGAGGGTTTTGAGCCAAGGTGGGCTGCGTAAGTTGACGAAGAGTACGGTCAGCCATCTCTTGTTGAAGTTGTTGTTGTCTTCGTTGCCGGATGTGCATCCTCTCAATTTCTGGATCAAAAGAAGCAAAGCCGGAATTAGTAGCACGGGTTTGAACCATAAAAATGGTTCAAATAAATAATCAATAATAACAATAAAACACTAAAACTCCCCGGCAACGGCGCCAAAATTTGACTGAAGGTATTTCTATGATCGTCTATACCCAATCAAAAGTAAATCCCGACTTAGCACTAAGAACAAGTATAGTGATTAAGTAAGGGTCAAACCCAAGAGAGTTAAGGTGTTTTAGATGCAATTATCGATTATAGTGACAAATGACACAAAGGGGGGGGGGGTTGGTTGAATTGATGCACTAAAACTTATGAAAATGATTAATGCGACAAGTAAGACAATAGTGGATGAATCTACACTAGGTTGATTCTAAGCATGTAATTGCTACTTTGGTGAGTTCCTTTTACATGTTTTCAAGTAATCTCCCGTCTCGATCATATATATGTGTTGAGCCAACCTGCATCAACACAACTTAACAGGTTAAAGTTCCATAAACCTACAAGAACAAATAACAAGTTAGCTTTCAAATAAACACAAAGGGAAATAAAGAGAAGATTAAAACCGTTAAACTTATCTTTATATTTGTGTTCCTTTTCCTCAAGTAATCACAACCCGTTATTACTTAACGTTGCTACTAGATTAAAGACCCGAACCGGAACCTATTAATCCTAGTTATTTACATGCACTTTAGAACCTACGGTGATCAATCTCAAGGAATAGTAAACATGCAATTTAGACAATGGAGACCAAGGAAACACAAAGTATTACTGAATGAAAACTTAGATTAAAAAGAACTTACAACCAAGGTAACAATGCAGCTTCAAACCAACCTAATGTAGCAATGGAGTTAGCAACTCATTACAAGGAAGCAAGACAATCTAATTGGATAATTTGTTGAATAACTAGATGATAAGATGGATGATTCTAGCAATCAACCAAGGACTATTTATACTACAAAAGACACTAAATAGGAGTAAATGGCCGGCCCAAAACCGCCACCTTAAATGCCATAAAGGTGGTGTAAACAGCCGGAGTAAAGCTTCTGGCGTTAAACCGCAGGGGCTGCCTTCAGGAACTGCAGGGGCGGTTTAGGCAGAATCGGTTGAACTTCTTCAGAGCCGTTGGGGCAGCTATACAATTCCGTTGGGGCGGATCTTCAATGCTCTTCAACGTCTGACCTTTCGCCTTTCCTGACGTTTCTGATGCCAAACTGCCGGGGCGTCCCTATGTCAACGCAGGGGCGGTGACACAGCCTCTTCGTCTTCCAGCTCCCATGTTGAGGCGCAAGCAGTGCCGCAATGGAAGGTACAGGGGATCTGGTCTTCTTTTCGCCAGTGGAGGACACCGCAGGGGCGCCAAGGAGTGGCGTAGGGGTGGTGACACGCTTCATGGTTGGCACTGGTGAAAGCGCAGGGAGCGCTCCGAAGTAAGACATCACCCGCAGGGGCGGCTGCAAGGATCCGATGGGGCGGTGAGGCAACAGAAGCTTTGCTTCGTGATCGATCTTCACTCCTAAGTACTTATAACTTCTTCCTTAGCTTCTTTTGATCTTCTTCTTCTGGACCAAGGAGTTAGTAGCATAAACCGACACTAATGCAATAAAAGACTCTAAAAACTACCCTAAATGATAGTGATTCCATCACCTATCACACTCGCAATCTTCTAAAGGCCGAATGACTACTACCTAGAAAAGGCAAGCCAAGGCTAGGTTAAAGCAAATCTTTAACTTTGGATCAAAGCAAAAGCAAAGTTCGTAAAACAGAGAAAATCACGGCTAGATCTTGAAGAACCACGACCGTGGTTTTCAAGATTAGACCGTGGATTAGGCTCTCGACAAGGTTTCTCACACTCTTAGGGTCCAATCTGTTTATGATCGATCTATCATCATCTAAGCCACAACTATCAACCCTTCACCTTAGAATTGCTAAAGGTTTTTAGCCAATAATCATAGTCATTGAATCAAATATCAAATTAAGAAGAGAGAAAGATAAAAACCCTCGAAAACTCAATAAACAATCAAATTCAATCTCAAATCCGAACAACAAACTATTATTTTTAATGAATTCAGAATATGGAATAGGAATCCTCACAGCAATCTTAAGGAACAACGAAGAACGGAGTGTCAATCCGTCTCCAGAGGTCAACCCTAAGAAAATCTCGAAGTACACAATCTTCTATATTGCGTCTTTCTCAAGCCACGATCCAAAATCTCCAATCCTTCGTATCAACCCTAAGCGCAGAATTGTAAGTGAAGGTAAAATGAAACCCTAAGCGACCGTCCTCGAAACTCCCTTCTCAAGCCTTCTTGTAGGGTGAAATAGGGTTACGAGAAAAGCCCAATAACCGTCGTTGACGTGGCAAATATGACACGTCACATCATCATGGAAATTACGGCCTAGTACAAGATTCCGCGGCCGTGGTTTAGGGTGTGGAACTCTCTGATGTTCCCCAAAATCACTTTCTACGAACCCAACCCATAACCACGGTCGTGGTTTAGGGCATGGAACTCAAAAGCCTTTGTGAAAGCCTTTGTTTCGTGATGTTCTTCACTCATGCTCCTTCCTTTGCTTCTCCAAAGCATCTCCTTGACATCTAGCATGATCAAATACTCCTATCCTTCTGCATTAAGCTCCAATTCAAGCCTTTATTCACCTATAAATATAACAAAGCTTGTATAGATCTCTATATCGATAAAATAGGTGAATGTTCTCATAAATGCTTCAAACTCATATCCATGTACACATCAAAGAGGGAAAAACAATCAAACAAGTGCCTAAAATATTGTCATATTTCATGCTATCAGTGATTACGTAACATACGAGAAGAGAAAAGGCAATAACTGTGATATCGCAGAGTCTACAACGTCGGATTGGGTTTGTTTCCATTAACAGCGAGCTTAAATTTACTCGGACACTCAAAGTGCCACGAACGGTGACCAGAGAAGAACCTTGAGTTGTGGAGGCATTTGATGGGAACCTACTACAAGACCTTGTGGATAAAGGTCCACATGAACCAGTGCACAAAAGAGAACAGAACGCCACACGTTATCTTGAACCCTTGATTGAAGTGTCGGGGGAGGGACACCAGTTGCAAAAAGAGAAGAAGCTACGTGACGAGTTGTCTCAGGATGGAAACCCCCGGAGTGTGAAAGGGAAGTAGAGTTTCGATATATCGGACCCTTTTTAGATCCTAGAGTATTTTAAGGGAAATGACTTACAAGACAGTCGTGCCACCGATAGTGAGTTCGAGCGTAGTATGAGACGATCCCGAGGTCTACCCTTGTTTATGCTTGTATGCTCCATGTCATGACATGTTATGTGAGTTCGTATGAGGGTGTGTGTTCCTTCCTGGGTCTTGATGTTATGTGTTTCGTATGTAGACTTGGATTAGGACCGATAGTTGAAGTTTTACGAATTCCGCGTAGTTACGAAGCGTTTTTTGACCGAGAGTTTTACGTTAGCAAGTTTCGAGACGAAACTTGTATTTAGGGGGATTAGTTGTAACATTCGGAAATTTTATTCCGGGTGATTAGCAGGTTTCGACCTTTCCGCAGGCGCGACTCAGTTTTTCCCGCAGGCACGGGATGCTGAGTAACGAGCTTTTATTCCGTTCCGACCCCTTGGTCTCCCTCTTTTGCTTGGGACCCTCGTTACTTGTGCCTAAGGGACAAGAGGTCAGCTGACCCCTTGTTTCCCTCCCACCTTTTCAGCCAAAAGATTATCCCTCTCTCTCCTTCACTTTTCATTTCACGCTCATCCACTTCTCCTATTTTCTCTCTTCTCTCTCTTTCTGTTCTTCCATCTTGGAGCTCTTGCATGTGTGGACTGCAGAAGAAGAAGATTAGATTTGTGTGATAAGCTTCTTCCCCTTCCTTCCTTTTGTATCCTTGGTTGTTTGCCTTCTTCTTCCCCTTTCCATCCATAGCCATTGATGAAGCTTTTGAGAAGTTTTTCCTTAGATACTTTGCATGTCCATGTTCTTAGATCTATTAGGTCGTGGAGAGGAGCCTAAGATCAGAGGATAGAGTTTGGAGAAGACCCATCAAGAAGAGGAGGACGTTGGAGTCAAGGATCCATAGTCGAAGACGAAGAAGACGACGTTCTGTTGCTTAAACCGCGGGGCGGATCTTCACAGCCGCGGGGGCGGATCCAGGCCACCGTAGGGGCGGCTCTAGGACGCTAGGAAGCCGCAGGGGCGGTGAAGGGGGCCACGCAGGGGGCGCCAGCTTGTTCCACGGCTGCATTTTCTTCAATTGTAGGTTTCCCTCTCCCTTCCTCTTCGTTCCTTCCTTAGCTTTGTAGTTGTATCATGTTAGTATCATGCTTAGGATGGCCTAGAGTAGCTTGAGAATGCCACCTAGTGGTTGAGAACCTAGGAGCCCCTATGGCTCGATGTAGTTGATGACTTTGAGTTGGTTGAGCATGTTGTACCTTCTAGGCTAGTTTTCCCTTTCTAGGTTGAGATTATGTTCATATGAGGATGCAAGCGGTTTGAGTTATTTTCGTGAGTATGAAGTAGTAGACTGTTGAGCGATCTCCTCATGCGTTGAGTGAGATGTGAGTGTTACATATTCTAGGATGCGGTCCTAGAATGAGAGTCAAACGATCTTGCGTAGATCGTTTGTGTGAGATGCCTTAGACTTTTGAGTTGAGAGAGTTTTTGATTTATATATCCTCTTGTGAGCAGGTCGTTGGCTTCTTCCCAAGGGAAGCGAGAGTGTTGTGAGTTGAGAGTGAAGACGAGGTAAGTCTTCGGACTTACTCAACTTGTATTCTCCGTATTAGTTGCGATGTGTGTTGGTGGTGTGTGTTTACTGTTTATATTATAACAACCATGAAACCGGAAATAGGACGACCTTATATTATATTATTGGCCCAAGTGTATGATAAGGGGCGGTGACAACACTGCCTAACTCTTGCGGAGAGCTGGGGGTTCTCAGCGACTAGTCCGGGCAAGTAGACAGCCAGATGCATCAGTGCCATTCCTTGATGGTGAGCAGAGACCGAGGCGAGATCATGCGGTGATTCTCGTGTCACAATCAAAATTTGAATTAGTAACGGGATATGACTTAATAAATGAAAATATAAAGAACCGGACTTATATGTGTTGATCATGTTATGTGTTTTGAATATTTACGTGTGTTTGTGACATCACCTTGTTTCTAATGCCCTAAATATTAGCTAACGGTTTTAAACTGATTGTGTAGAAGCCTTGCAGGTTAGGGCTGCCGCCGAGTGTGGTGGAGGAGTGGGTAGCCGGGGTCTCTATATATTATAGGACGGGGATGTTTTTGGGGTTATGTCTTTTGTTAGTTTTCGGTTTAAGTTGTACGTTTCGGATTATCGTTTCGGGTTGTGTTGTTTTGAGGACTCGACTGAGTTTCCAAGATGTACATTTCCTTTCGAATTGGTTGCATTGCATTAAAACGATTTTGATTTTTGCCTTTATTTGTGCCATGGTGGAAAGATCCGGTGAAATTGTTGTCAGGCTAAGGGTCGGGACCCATTGTGAGGTCCCAACCCGTAGCGCCCCGAGTCCCGCGAAATCGAGGTGTTACATAAATCTCTCTAATGTGGTCCAAAATTAATCTTCTATCCAACTTCCATGGTTCCTAAGCCTTTCTTGTATCTCCTCAATGTTCCATAATGTAGCTCCAATGACTCCTTAGATCCCTTAGCTCCATATCGCTCCAAAACGTTTATTTCCCTATAATTACAACGAAACTAAAACATGCAGATTTATGAAGATAAAACGTCCAAACCAATCCCAAAATATAGACTTTAATACATGCTATCACGGTGGTTCTTGATTGCAACAAAAGAGGAGAGGGGCCCGTCTCTTTGCTTCTCAGTTCGGACTACTGGCACAAGGTGAAGAAGCTGGAGGCGAGGCCAACTTATTTTCCAAGAGACGGGCGTTGGTAGCACAGTTAGAGGTAGAGAAGGTTCATCGGAGACTCGCTCGATGGATTCGGAGGGGATGAGGTTGAGAGCTACGAAAAAGAGAGAGAGGGTTGGGGAGTGGAGTGTAAGGAGAAGGTGAAAGGTTGGTTGCATCATAGAGGACAAGATGCCTGCAAGGGAGAGAGAAGTCGGATAGTGAGAGGTCGGGGCTCACCAACCAAGGAAGAGAGAGAAGAGAGAGAAATTTAAAAAGAAATAGAGGAAAGAATGAAAAAATAAAATAAAAGAAAGACAAAAATAGGAAATCCGGAAATAAAATAAACTCGTTCAAAACCTGGAACGGGATTTTGGGATCGAAAAACTTTCCGAAAATAATATATGGAATATATATGTATAAATATATATTAATATATATTAATATACTCGTAAAAATTAATTTACGATCTCAAAATACTCGCAAATATATTTAAGCTATTAAAATATCGATAAAAGAAGGAAAAAATAAATATCAAAAACGCACCACATAAACGGGGCGTTACACTCTCTATACAAATCGAAGGTGTCTTCGGGACAGAAAGTCTCAAATACCAACGAACATTCTCATGCAACTCTAGATCCTCCACTGTTGCACATCCCAATGATGAGAAATGTGCGTAAATCTAAAGATGTATGAAAAAGTTAAGTGATTATCAAACAAAAAATTGTGTTTTACAAAGGAAAATATTTATGAAACCGTGTCAGTAAAAGTTTAGTAGAACCTCCCATCTTTGTCACTTTCTTTCTAGTAGCGTCAAACATCTATATAGAAATGTGAGGGTCCCGGTGCCTCATGCATACGATTTTGTCCTCAAATGATCTCGTACTAGGTCGATAAGCCATGGATGCATTCTGTTGGAGATTTATCAACTACCTACGCCGACGAGATAAATATTAGAAAATATGAAAATGTAATAACGTCATGGGGAAGTTCTGGAAGGTTCAACATGGTTGTGACTCTAGTCCTAATAATGTCGCAAAATAATTCTCTGCACTACCAGCATCTGCCGGAGATAAGTCAAAACACTCTACAGGCCTATCATGCCTAGCACTATCATCAATGAAAATCAATATGCATCTCCATCAACTATAAGTCTCACAATCACTTGAACATCGTGCAATGCTATACCCATCTCCCCTCACGACGTATGAAATGTGTTTGTCTCAGGGTGCCACCTCTTGACAAACGCCGTAATCAAATAGTTATCTACCCCACCAAACTGAAGGTCCTCCAACTTTGTAAGTCGGCTATGTCTAGCAACACCAAACCAGGAAAACGGGTCGTCCAAATCTCGACGTCATTCCCGTAATCTACTTATCGCATTCAATCTCCTAACGACCATAACCACCCCAGGATCCTCCTATAATAATTTAGAAATCATGGCATTATCTTAGATAAATAAACATTTAGAAAAAAAATATTATTAAACATTTGAAGGAAATAATTATACATTTGGGCCCATATAACGCTAGCTTTGTGGTCAGTGTATCATGTCAATAACACAGGTACCTACTCCTGCTCCATAGGTACCTCTGCTCCTACTCAACAGCTACCTACTCCTACTTCATAGGTACCTCTGATCCAGCTCCACAAGTACCTGCTTCTGCTCCACATGTACTTGCTTTGGCTCAACAGGTACTTGCTCGTGTTGCACATGTACTTGCTCCGGCTGAATAGGTATATGCTCATGCTCAGCAAGTATCTGCTCCTGCTCAGAATCCAAAATGTCATCTAGTTGCGGAATACCCTACAAGGAGTTCTCTGTATCGTAATCAGGAGCAAGTGATGATGGTCCTACATCCTCCTCACCGATGATATGATCATGTGCTCAACGGATGCATCAACGGATGCGTTGATAGGTCATGAAATCACAATCTTATTTAGGTAGTTTTAGCATGTTTTTAGTGCCTATTGGTTGTATGTTGTTGCTACTGTGTAAATCCAACTGAAGAAGTGAACCATTAAGATATCTAAGGATTTAGCAACACTTATAAGAGAAAGAGAAGTAAAGAATAATCCAAGACGACACTTCTGTCTACTAGCCGCCCCTGCGGCGACCGACCGCACCCAGCGCTCCGGTCGCACCCTTTCCAGCAGTCGGAAGCCTCATGTCACTGCACCCGATCCGGCCTTGCCCCACACCCGCGGTGACTCCGCCTGAAGACGAATGCTAGCGCCCTTGCCTTTAGACCAAAGGAAGCCCAAGCGACTGTGTCACCGCATCCGTGGTGACACTGGGCCGCACCCGCGCCTAGACGACAGAAAGTTAGAAGTTGAAGAGTCCAAATGTTTCAAGGACTATGAAGAACTCACAGCCACAACCCTCCAATGTTGTGACCACGGTCAGAATGAAGATGAAGCATTTTGTGTTGTTTTGCACTAAACTGCACCCGCAGCTCCCAGATCCGCGCTTGTGGTTGTGCAACAGTCGTAATAAGTTTGGTTGTTTAAACTCTCACTTTATGGAAATTAAGGTGACGGTTTAGGCAAACCATTTACTGCAATTTAGTGTCCTAAGTAGTATAAATAGAGATGTTAGGATGATGTTAGAATCATCTCTTCCACATCCAAAACCTCTCTTTGTTATTTGTTTTTCTTAGTTCTTGTATGGAGTGTTAAAGTCTCTTTGCTACATTGGGTTGATTGAAGCTTTCATACAAAGATGGTTGTAAGTTCTTTTTAATTGAAGTTCATATTCAAGTCATATTTGTGTTATTATTCCTTGCTTCTAACATTGTTTGCATGATGTTTTCTACCTAGTTTGATCACCTAAGTAGCTTAATCTCATACAAATTGCTAAGGTTTGTTGGTTCCAGGTTCGGGTCACTAATCCAGTAACAAACATAATAACCATAAGCTGGTTGTGAATGTCTTTATGGAAAGGAATATAACTATATAATCAAGATTAATGGGTTGTTTATCTTATATATATATAGAGAGAGAGGTCAGTTTCGGTGAGGAGAAGGCTTGTAGATAGGAATTAGGAGGGTTATGAGCCATTGGATGAGATCTAAATCAACGGCTCGCACACACTCATTATTAATGACATATTATTTAATTTCCTAAATCAGGCTGCGAAAAAGAATTGTAGGTAGAGTGTTCAGTTGGTCTTCAATTTTGATTTCGTATACACGAAAGGCTGGGACTAGGATTTCTATGAAAGATGACGTGAAACAAATCCTCCATTGATGCTAGTGGTCCACCCACCCATCAGCAAAAAAATTGCCAGTGACTTTCTTCTGGCCATGTGATAACTTCACCCTTCTCCCCTCTCTATTTCAAAATTTGCTTCCCTATTTAATTCCCTAAATCTCCAATCCAATTATTACCACACTAGCATCGTTTCAAATTTCATTTCTCTTTTGGACATCCTGGTGCAGATTAAACTAAACTGAGGTGTGAGTATTGCTTGAAAATGGTGGACAAGTGGGTGAGAATGGTGACGGCCCAAACGCCCACAAACATAGGTGTGATCAAGTATTGGGGAAAAAGAGATGAAACCTTAATTTTGCCTGTTAATGATAGTATTAGCGTTACTCTTGATCCCAATCATCTTTGTACCACCACCATTGTCTCCGTTAGCCCTTTATTTAACCAGGATCGGATGTGGCTCAATGGCAAAGTATGTGTGACCAAATAGTTTATAATATTTACAAGAACAATGACATCAAAAGTATGAACATCGATGAATAAAAACATGAACAATGACGTATAAAAGTATGAACACCAATGACTTATCTATAACTTTGACACATACATAACATATTATGTCATCTTTTAACATTTTGTAATAAATTATTTTAATTTTTTGTGGTTATATACTGTAAATGAACATCTATGCATTATAAATGAACACAAAAGAATAAATGAACATGACACTTTGATGAATAAAAAAACTATGAACACCGATGTATAAAAACATGAACAGTGACGTATAAAAGTATGAACACTGATGACTATATTTTAACGTAAGAGTATTTTTGCAGATTTTAAGTCAATTTACAAAAATGCCATTAATGATGAGCGTGTGTGAGCCCTTGATTTAAAATTCATCCAATGGCTTACAGCTCTCCTAATTCCAAACTACAAGCTCTCTCTTCACTTGAACTAAAGTCTATATATATATATATATATATATATATATATATATATATATATCCATGTTTGAATGCTAACTTGTTATTTGATTGTGTAGGTTTATGGATTAGAGAACTTGTTAAGTTATATTAAGGTGGGTTGACTTAATATATATGTCAGATCGGGATGAGAACAAATACTTGAAGACTTATAAAAAGAAACAACCAATTTGTGTGAAAGTGGATATTTAACCAAGTGTAGCGTTTTTCTCTCAATATCATCATCATCTTTATTTATTTCGCATACTTTTGTCTTGTCACTTTTATAATCATACCCCCCCCCCCTTTTTACACATATATAATTGGTAATTCAAATCACATTTGTGTTTTATTTACTCTTATTGTCTCTTGGGTTAGATATCTACTTAATCACTATACTTGCTTTAGTATTGAGTTCGGAATATACTTCGATAGGATATAATGACATTGGCAAATAGTCGTGTCAAATTTGGTGTTGTTGCCGGGGAATTTCAGAGTTTTAAAGTCTTTGTCATTTTATTATCAATTATTGGTTTGAACCATTATACATGGTTCAAACGTGTGCTACTAATACAAACATTGATTTTAAAAGATCTTACGATTGACAAAGGAGAGACCATCGGAACGAACAAGAAGCAATGGTGAACCGAACACTCCGACAACTTACCCAACAAGACTTGACTCAACATCCTCTTGCGTAACCATTCCGGAAATTGGAGGAGTTTATTTCGAGCTCAAGCTGGGCTTGAGTCCATTTGCTGTCATCATTCCATACATTAAGTGGGGAGGACCTGATCAAGTATTTGAGGAAATTTCACACCGTTTGCATGAGCTTGAAGCTGGCAAACGTGACCGAAGAGCAAATAAAGATGAGGGCTTTTGGCTTCACCCTCAAGGATTCGATGGATGATTGGTTATAACTCCAACTTGATTATAAGTTGTATATGTGGATGATAGAAGACTTAACATTATAAGCGGTTTTATAAAATAACAAATATTGATTGTATTTTTAGATTGCATCGTTTGGTTTTGTGTTTGTTAAAAGTGTGCAGGCCTTGAAAAGCATTTCAAAGGATGAACACGTGCCTTGAAACTCATTAGAAGGGACAAGCACGGAGAACTTGAAAAGCAATTCCAAGGACAAACGCGGAGGCCTTGGAATGCATTTCAAGGGATAAATGTGACGGCCTTGAAAAGCGATACAAGGGAGGATTCGGCTGAAGGCTTTCTAAAATCAAGATTCAAATCTCAACAACCAAATATACCAAGGATTACAAGAAGATCTTCCAACAAGATTTGAAGAGAATATCTCGGCCAACAAAAAGATTCTCAACGAAGCAAAGAGAAGATCTCAACAAACAAGAAGATTTGGCCCCAACAATAAGATCTTGCAAAGATCTTATCGATGCAAGAGAATAAGAAGAATCTTTCCAAACGGATTACACCAAAGACCTTGGAAAATCTTTAACGGTTATCCAAGAGAGAAATCTTCAACAACTTAGAAGATATTGGAGCATGAACTAAGGGCTTCAACAAAAAAGATCTTCAATGGCTCTTTCAAGGAGAAGATCTCGAAGATGAAGATTCTCAACGTGCGTCAAAAAGAAGAAGTAGATGAAGAAGATAGACGATCTTACAACGGCTACTTCATCTCAACCAAACACTGTTTTCCATGGAGAAAGAAGAACATCACAACGGTCCTCTTACAATGGCTAGAAGAGTTCTTCATAGAAGACTATAAATGAAGATGTCGATTGAAGAAACACAACAAGCTTACACGGAAATATCTAAGTCTTCAAGCGATCAAACATCTTAATTCGTTCCAAAAGTTTTTCTTCCTCTTAGCTTACAAAATTTTACATCCCCTAGAGAGAGAAAAGCATGAGAATTTCATTGGAATATCTAGACAATGTTATACTTGAGTGTGTGTGTTACTCTACAAAGTAACTAGGCTATTATTGCTAGGTTAGAGTTGGAACTAGATTGTAGCAATGAAAACAGTGAGAGGAGAAGGGGATTTCTTCTAAGTTGTATCTAGGACTCTTTGAAGCTGAATAACAGATAGTTAGATCCTACGGGTAAAGAAACCTTAGGACGGAGACGTAGGTTGTTAGAGTTGAACTTCGTAAACATATCACCTTGTCGATCTCTTAATTCCGCACTATATCTTGCTTAATTGTGACTAACGTTGTTTTGCAGGTTTTTTAAGTCAAGGCCTTGCAATCACTTTCAAAAGACCTTGAAAACCAGTTGTGTCATGTAGAGCATAGATCGACTTCAAGGCCTTGAAATCAGTTTCAAAGCCTTGAGATAGGTTTTTGCGAAAAGTACTCATACTCTATTCAACCCCCCTTCTAGAGTATTTATATCCTTATTATTCACCTATGGGAGAGCACTAATGTAAATGTTTGTTATTGATCAGGACATGAAACTATGGAGCATCATTCAAACGGGCCCTAAAATCCCAACCACCACGGTTGAATGACTCCAAGTTCAAAAGAAGAAAGCCGACTTCACTTAAACGGACTTGGATAGTGTTTCAAAGAACTACAAGGCCATAAACTTGTTCTATTCTGGATTGGATGCAAATGAATTTAACCGTGTCTCATCATGTAAGAGTGCAAAGGAAATATGGGACAAGCTGGTTGTCACATACGAAGGAACAAGTCAAGTTAAGGAAACCAAGATAAACATATCCATCAGGCAATATGAGCTATTCAAGATGAACTCAAATAAGTCGGTTAAGGAGATGTTCACACGGTTCACCGAGATTGTGAACAATCTTGATTCACTTGGAAAATTCTTCACAAATGAAGAAAAATTAAGGAATGTTCTAAGGAGCTTACCTAAAGCTAAGTGGGGACCAAAAGTGACAGCCGTCAAAGAAGATCAAAACCTCACTACTCTACCTCTAGACGACCTTCTTGGAAAGTTAATCACCCATGAGATGGTTCTTGGTGAAGAAGATGGAGAGCTCCCATCCAACACAAAGAATCTATCTCTAAGATCCAAAAAGGATAATATACCATCAGAGGAGGAAGACAGTGATGATGAAGATGAGGAACATCCATTCGCCTTGATCTCAAGAGGTCTTGCAAAAATTCGTCAAATGAAGAAGCAATTTGCAAACAACGAAGAATATCCGCGATCATCAAGACCTCGAGGTAAGTTTTCTAACCCTAATAAGGAAACTAAAGTATTGACTTATTTTGAATGTGGTGAAATAGATCATCTCGTAAAGGATTGTCCACAAAAGAAGAGGAACAACTTAAGGAAGAATGATCAAAAGAAGAAGGCTATGGTAGCAACGTGGAGTGACTCAGATTCAACAAATGAGTCAGAAGACGAAAAAGAACAAGCAAACTTGTGCTTAATGGCCGATCATGAAGAAGATTCAAATCACTATGTTGATGGTGTGGTAAGTACGATTATGTCACAATCTAACCTTGAACTCACACAACTTCTTAAAGACATTATCATATGTGATAAAGAACATAGGGTAAGGATACGTTCCTTAAGAGAAAAGCTGCTCAAACAAGAGAAACGACTAAGTGAAATGACTTTGGAAATTGAAAATCTTAACACTAAAAAGTTAATTCTTGATGACAATATCAAGGCCTTGAAATCAGAAAATGTGATTCTCAAGGGCAATCTCTCCTCTCTCCATCGAGACTATATCGATCTAGAGAAAGAGAATATTGATCTAACTATGACGTGTCAAGACCAGAAGGTTGCACTTATTCAATTCACTCATTCGAAAGCCAATCTCGAAAGGTTGATGGGTGAAAAAAAATCTTCTCTTAACAAAAATGGTATAGGTTATCACGTAAGTTTTACTAGAAAAACAACTACCACTTTTGTTAAAGCTAAAGGAAGTATTCACATGCCCACATGTTTCTATTGTTGTAAGAAGGGTCACGTAAAATCAACATGTCCATATAGAAGAAATGACACTTACATCATTAGAAACACTTATCCTATATGTCTAAGGAAACAAGTTAAGCAAATATGGGTTCCTAAAGGTACTAGACCACCAAACATGATTGAACCTAAATATGGACCGAAATATATATGTCATTTGGTCTACCCAGAAATTAAAGGTTGAAGTTTGTTGTTTTGATGGATATCACTAAGATTAAGGAGAATAAATGGATATTAGATAGTGGTTGCTCAAGACATATGAGTGGAAAAAGCTCACTGTTTCAGATTTAAAGAAGCAATCATCTGGAACCATTACACTTGGTGATAAAGGAAAGTGTAACATCATTGGCATTGGTAAATTTTGTTATAATTCATCTAACTTTATTGATGATGTTTATCTTGTTGACGGCTTAAAGTATAACTTGGTTAGTATCTCTCAAATATGTGATAAAAGCAACAAGGTGATTTTTTATTCAGATAAATGTGAAGTTCAAGATAAAATATCGGGTGATGTTGTGCTTACTGCTAGTAGATGTAACAATGTTTATTCAGTGAACACTAACCAAGTTTCAGGAACTAAGTTAACGTGTCTCAAGGCCTTGACTGACGATCGAAGGCTTTGGCATAGACGACTTGGTCACGTAAGCATGCATACGATGAAGAAACTTATTTCCAAGGATTTGGTATGTGGTTTACCAAACCTAAACTTCAAGGTAGATGAACTATGTAAGGCTTGTACACAAGGTAAACAAACAAAAGTTTCATTCAAACCAAAAAAAGGTCGTAAGTTCTTCTCGACCCATTGAACTTTTACATATGGATTTATGTGGTCCTATGCGTGTCAGATCTCCCAAAGGAAAACATTAGATCCTTGTCATTATGGATGATTTTTCTCGTTTTACATGGATTTCATTCTTACGGGAAAAATCTGAAGCTTTGTTTGAGTTTTCAAACTTTGAAAAACCTACCTATCGTCTCCGTTAGAAGCGATGATGGTAGAGAATTTGATCAACTTAAGTTTGATTTGTTTTGTGCAAAATATGGTATTTCACACAACTTATCAACTCCTAGAACACCTCAACAAAACGGGGTTGTGGAACATAAGAACCGCACCCTAGAGGACATCTCTAGGACTATGCTTTTAGAAAATAGTTTATCAAAAAGTTTTTGTGTTGAAGGTGTTAACATGGCTAATTACATCTTGAATAGATACTTAATTCGTGCTATTTTGAAAAAGACTACTTATGAACTCTTTAAGGGAAGAAAACCTACTATATCCTATTTTAATTTCTTTGGATGTTGTTACGCTAAAAACGTATAGCACAAAAGTCTTACAATTTATAACTCGATATAATTTCCTAACTCCTAGCAAACCCACAGTGTATGGGTCATTTTGTAGCAAGGATAGTATTCCGAGGTCGAACATAAAGACTAAGGTAAAATCAAACCAAACAAGCGGTCATGGATAGTGCAAATCTAGTCTAAGAAAAGAGAAGGAAATAAAGAAATGAAAATCATGATATTTTTGGGTTTGGTTAATGTGGTGATCAAGCAAAGATCACAAATCATGCAAGATTATAAATCAAACAAACAACTCAAGCTAGCAACACAAACACAAGATATGTGATCAAGAAGAGAAAAGCGGATTCTAGGGGTTAGGACTTCCGGTTATGGCATTGGACTCAAGCTTCTAATCAACCTTGGACAAGCTACGGTATGTCGGGAAAAGGGTGTTTCTCAAATAGGATCAATTACCGGGTAGGTCTCATGGTCCACTAATCCTTCACCTAAGGTCCTATTACCGGGTAAATCGCTAGGAGCTTAAGGTTGGGAATTCTACATAAACCGGATTGCTATCTAGGGGTCAAACCTCTCCTTACCGGGTAAGTCTCGGAAAGGCAAGTCCTAAGCATCAATCCTAGCACACTCAGTCCAATAGCGGCTTGTGAGGCTCACTACTACCTACAGTCCATCATCTTTGGTATCTAAGGTCAAGAATTACCGGGTAAGTCTCTTCCCTCACTTAGTTTGCTAGCATTAGGTCACCCTAGGCTAGATTATGCTTAACAAACACTAGGATTTCAACAATCTAACATCCTAACATTCAGATTCATCAATACAAGCGCAACAGAACAAACCACGGGTAGATCATACAAAACCACGGGCGTCGAATCACATGAACAGGCCGTTGTTTTCAATAGAGGTTAGGTTCGAGCAAGAAAATCATCCAAAGGTACATTCAAGTCTATTATATCATAGTCTAAGCCATAACCATCATTCCATTACCCTAGAATCACAACTATTTAGCCAACACCATGCATTTTAAGATTCAAACTCAATAAGCAAACATTCATGGCTTCCATAACAAGAAAATGAGATGAAAATGAAAATGAACAAGTAGTCTTAGCTGAATATGAGATTAAACAAGACTTACAACCCTTCAAACACAGCTTTAAAATGTTCCTTACAATGCCTTCAAATGTTCTCAACAAAAGTCTCTCAAAAATCACTCAAAAGCTCACTCTAAATCTCTATCTTGATGTGTTGTTCTTCCTCCAAAATGAGAGTGTTTTTTTTCTTCTTCAAGAATTCCCATTGTGGATAATGATAATGTGTAAAAGAATGTGGGAGCATCACCTAGCAACAGCCTGTAGGACCACTTATATTCTCCACCAAGATCAAGGGTCGGGCAAAGAGATTGTGGGACACGTGTCAAGGCTGTGCAGAGAAAACCACGGCCAAAATTACGGGCGTGGTTCTGGCTTCTGGACCGTGGAATTCCTTGTTCAGCTCTCTTTGGATCATTAAGCCATGAGTTGGTGCAAGGCATGCCCCAACAAGGTCCTATGTGTTCTCCTTTGCTCCTTGCTTGCTCCTTAATGAGTCCGGAAGTGTGCCATCAAGAGGAATGATCCTCGAATGTGTCGATTAAGTCCAAAAGTTCCCCAAAATACCTACAAAACTGACGAAAGCCCGTGTAGACATCTATCTCGACAATATGCATGAATTAAGCGTAAACATCACGAACTAATGTCAAACCATGCAGGAATAACGGGAAAAACTATCTTAATGAATGCCTAAACTAACGTCATAAATCGTGTCATCAAAATACCCCATACTTAGCACTTGCTCGTCACCGAGCAAGGTCCAACTATAGGCTACGAGATGGCATGATATATGAACGCGGAAAAACAGAAAATATTTTTGGAATTGTGCTTCTAAAATTGGATCACCTTCATAGTCATGTTTCATGGCAATGGACAAGCAATCATGTATTAAATGAATGAAGGCACGGAAAGACAATTATACTTAACTCGAAAGTATGCATGAAAGGTGAGAATGAAGAAGTCAAGATGATCATGAGAATATCCAATCTAGATCACTAAGTCATACACATATGCAAATAGGTCACAAGGACTTAGGAAAGAAGAGGCCAAGACACGTTGTTATAGGTGGGACCTTTTTTAGGTCATGTGATGCTAATCTGGGAAAGAACTAACTTCACAATTTCGTTTTTTATCAACTTTCCCACAAGTGTATATTTTTCTCCATCTTTTCTTTCTTTTCTTTTCTTTTTCATTTTCTTTTTCTTTCACTTATTTGTGAGACAATGGCATTGGTGTACAAAAGCTGAAACCTTGGTGATTAGCGGACCTCGAGATTTTTCCGAGGTGCCTCACACCGGACACACAGACCAAGACTCGTTAGGACATTCGGTTTATCTGACTTTGGCAAGGCACAAACACCCGATTGTGTGAATGGTACCGAGTTACTCGTCATCAAAACCGAAGTCCCCAAACCTATATCTTTTCTACACTTTTCACAACAAATTCAGCACTTCATTCACAACATTCATTCATCAACAACTTTACCCAACACCTGCTTTTCACACACTCAACACACTAGCATGCTCCTATTCCCGGATGGGTCAAAAGAGGTCAAATTTTTATATTTAAGTGAGGTGCTCAAACAACATGATCAAGATGAGAATAAGAGAGAGATGAATTGACTTAATCATTCCTAGATGATGTGCAAGAACTAGCATGTAATTTCGACTATCAATCCTCAATCCAATCAAGACAAGCATCATAATCACAATTCATACATAGAATTCAAGAGAAGTATTTATAGTCCACATATGCATAAATCCATTCAACACACAAGGCCATCCATAGCCAATTCACAAAACAATCTCATCATAAGGGTCATATCCAAACTAGGAAGCACAAAAAAAATTTTAAATTTTCTGATTTTTTGAATTTTTGAGATAAATATGTACAATGCAAAAACTAATGAAACATGTGACAATAATATGAAACTATCCTATATGCAATCATGAAAATGATCATGAAAACTCCACCCCATACTTAAAACCACATTGTCCTCAATGTGCAAATTAAATAAGGAAGTGAATGAGAGTCCTCACAATGTAAAAATGGTGTTTTCGGTATTTTGGTTCACTCATGTGAAGTGATGGTGGATGATCAATCAAAGGTGGTAGAGAGCTCTTGATGTTCATTATGGCATCGGGACCCCGCGCTAAGCACCGCAAGCTGTCCAAGTCCCACGTCCGCTCCACCCACGTTTGATGCGGGATCATCATCATCTTCATGCCTTGCAAGACTTCCTTGTTACGTAGACTCTAGCACACAAACACAAAACACTCACAAACACACCAAAACAAAAACAAAAGCAAAAAGCGAAAACAAAAACAAAAAAAAAAAGAAAAGGGAAAGATATGTACCAATGGGTTGCCTCCCATTAAGCGCTTCTTTAAGGTAATTAGCTTGACCAAATTCGGGAGCGTTTCACTCAAGGTGAAGTGGGGCAATCATATCCACCAAAGCTTTCGGGATATACTTCTTCAAATGGTGCCCATTCACCTTAAAATCTCCACAATGCTCCCCACTTATCTCAACCGCTCCATGGGGGAAAACCTTCCTCACCATATAAGGACCTGTCCATCTTGACTTGAGCTTCCCGGGGAAGAGCCGCAGCGTTGAATTGAAGAGAAGGACTAAGTCACCTTCACTCAATTCCTTTGGGATTAGACGTTTGTCAGGCCAACGCTTGGTCCTTTCCTTGTAAATCCGGGCATTTTCATAAGCATCCAACCGGATTTCCTCAAGAGCATTCATGTCTAACAACCTCTTCTCACTGGCTTCCTTGAGGTCAAAATTCAGCCACCTTATGGCCCAATATGCCCTATGCTCCATCTCCACCGGAAGGTGGCAAGACTTGCCATAAACTAGCTTGTAGGGAGTGGTGCCAATTGGTGTCTTGAAGGCGGTTCTATATGTCCACAAAGCATCATAAAACTTCATGGCCCAATCTTTTCTTGTCCTAGAAACCGTCTTCTCAAGTATCCCCTTAATCTCCCGGTTGGAGATCTCCACTTGGCCACTAGTTTGGGGACGGTAAGGTGTGGCCACCTTATGAGTCACCCCATACTTAGCCAAAAGTGTCCCAAAGTTCCTATTGGTGAAATACTTCCCTCCATCACTTATGATCACTCTTGGTGTTCCAAACCTAGGGAAGATGACTCGGTTGAAGAATCGCACCACTACTTTGGCATCATTTGTGGGAGAGGCGATTGCCTCCACCCACCTTGAAACATAATCCACCGCCAATAGAATGTAGAGGTTGTCACATGAAGAGGGGAATGACCCCATGAAGTCCACACCCCAAACATCAAAGATCTCAACCTCTTGTATGTTGTTCAAGGGCATCTCATTCCTTCTTGATATGTTTCATGTCCTTTGGCAAGCGTCACAAGCTACCACAAAATTTTGCACATCCTTAAACAAGTTAGGCCAATAAAAACCGGATTGTAATACCTTTGCACACGTTTTGTGTGAGCTAGCATGGCCTCCACATGGCAAGGAGTGGCAATGACGGATTACACTCTCCACCTCATCCTCCGGAATACACCTCCTAAAGA
The DNA here is from genome assembly GCA_033239125.1 of Fagopyrum homotropicum. Taxonomy (NCBI): domain Eukaryota; kingdom Viridiplantae; phylum Streptophyta; class Magnoliopsida; order Caryophyllales; family Polygonaceae; genus Fagopyrum; species Fagopyrum homotropicum. The sequence continues at coordinate 62,542,130 of BSWB01000003.1, read as the reverse complement.
CTCCATCCGGTCCTCTTTTGAACAAGAGAGGCTCATTCCAATAATAATGTCTCACATCATTGAAAAACTTTTTCCTCTGGGCATATGACAAACGGGGTGACACCTCTTCACACACGAGGTAATTCACTATATCTGCATACCATGGCTCACTCCCTCTAGACACTTGAAGCAAGCACTCCTCCATAATTTGCAATTGCTCATCCCGGAATGAGTCATCAATCGGGATGCCATCTCTTTCAATCTCCAATAGTGGTAGCCTACTAAGATGGTCCGCTACTGAATTTTCGGAACCTTTCTTGTCCCGAATCTCCAAGTCAAATTCTTGGAGGAGAAGGATCCACTGAATGAGACGAGGCTTGGCATCTTTCTTTGTGAGGAGATAACGGATCGCAGCATGATCCGTGTACACAATGACCTTGGCTCCAACAAGATATGACCGGAACTTCTCAAAGGCGTACACTACCGCTAGCAACTCCTTCTCGGTTGTGGCATAGTTGAGTTGGGAATCATCTAGCGTCTTGCTAGCGTAGTAGATGGCATGTGTAAGCCCATCTTTCTTTTGTCCTAAAACAGCCCCAACAGCCACATCACTTGCATCACACATTATTCCAAATGGTAATCTCGAATCCGAAGGTTGCATGAGAGGGGCGGAGATCAAAGCATCCTTCAACCTACAAAACGCTTCAAGATAATCTTTGGAGAAAACAAACTCAAAATCCTTCATTAGTAGGTTAGTGAGAGGCTTAGAAATTTTTTGAGAAATCTTTTATAAACCTCCGGTAAAAAACGGCATGCCCTAAGAAACTCCTTACCCCTTTCACCGAGGTAGGTGGTGGCAACTTCTCTATTGTTTCTATCTTTGCTCTATCAACCTCAATGCCCCGATGGAAAACCAAGTGTCCCAACACTATGCCTTCACTCACCATGAAGTGGCATTTCTCCCAATTCAACACAAGATTAGTTTCCTCACATCTCTTCAACACCAAATATAGATTAGCCAAGCAATCATCAAATGAAGAGCCATACACCGAGAAATCATCCATAAACACTTCCATAATATTCTCAATATACTCAAAAAAAATAGCCATCATACACCTTTAAAAGGTGGCGGGTGCATTACACAACCCAAATGGCATCCTCCTATATGCAAATGTTCCCCAAGGACAAGTAAATGTTGGTTTCACTTGGTCATCCGGGTGAATAGGAATTTGGAAAAACCTACTATAGCCATTAAGGTAACAAAAATGTGAATGTTGAGCTAACCTTTCTAGCATTTGGTCAATAAAGGGAAGAGGGAAGTAATCTTTCCTAGAGGCCACATTAAGTTTCCTATAGTCAATACACATTCTCCACCCCGTAACCGTCCTAGTTGGGATTAGTTCATTGTTCTCATTAGTTACTACGGTCATACCACCCTATTAGGAACAACATGTACGGGACTAACCCATTTACTATCCGAAATCGGGAAAATGATTCCCTCATCTAGCAATTTTAAGATCTCTTTCTTGACTACCTCTTTCATAATAGGGTTCAATCTTCTTTGAGGTTCAATTGAAGGTTTATGGTTGTCTTCCATCAAGATTTTATGCATGCACAAGGATAGTTTAATGTCAACTAAGTCATCAATAGTGTAACCAATAGCTCTCCTATGCAATTTTAATTAATTCAACAATCTATCAAGCTCATCATCATTCAAGGATGCATTCACAGTCACGGGATAAGTAGAATTTGAACCAAGGAAAGTATACTTTAAATGAGAAGAGAGAGGTTAGAGATCAAGTTTAGGAGGACCTTTATCGGTTGGATGTGATCCATATAGCTCCACATTAGATGAATCCAAAGCCATTGAAGACTCTCCAAGACTCATTGAAGCTTGATCAACAACTAAAGGGCTTTCTGGAGAAACCACGGGCAATACCACGACCTCTGGCATAACCCCGGGCATGGTTTTGGAAGAGCTGGCACAAATGGACATTACAGAGTTCCATGATTGAAACCACGGGCCTGGTTCTGGGTCCCAGGCCGTGGTTTTCTCTGTATTTCAGCACTCCTTCGTGCACTTCAATTTCAGCACTTGTCTCCTTGTCTAATGCATCCAAAGCTCGGATTTCTTCATTGCAATCCTCCTCAACTCCTTCCTCCATGATGCTCATGCTAAGAACCTTCTCAAGTGGATCCTTGATTAGGATTGAGCTCACAACTTCCCTAGATACTTCTTCCTCGGTAATGTTGAAAACGTCTTCACCAAGGGTTGGCCCCTTCATCATTGTGGACAGCTTGAACTTGATATTTTCTTCTCCTATGTTGAAGGAGAGGATCTCATTTTTGCAATCCACTAAGCATCCGGATGTGGCTAAGAATGGCCTCCCTAAAATGATAGGAACCGGGTAGTCGGCCGGGATGTCCAAAACAACGAAATCGATTAGCACATAGAACTTCCCAAGCTGAACCGGTATGTCCTCTAGGATTCCCACGGGGTGAGTGATGGATCAGTCTTCCATGTAGAGGGTCATCTTGACCGGCTTTGGTTCTCCTAGCCCAACCTTGTTGCAAAGTGCAAGTAGGATAATGCTTACACTTGCTCCAAGGTCACATAGGGCCTCATATTGCACTTCTCCAACTCCAATTGGCACACAAAAAGATCCCGGGTCTCTCATCTTATGAGGCATCTCCTCCCTCATGGTTTGAATCAACTCGGAAGATCTCTTTGTCATCCTTACTTTTCCATACTCCTCTAACTTCCTCTTGTTGGAGAGTATCTCCTTCAAAAACATTCCATAGGCCGACATACCTAGAATTGCATCCATGAACGGGATGCTAATATGCAATTTAGACATTGTTCAAGGAATTTACCGAAATGTTTATCCAAGCGAGCTCTTGCTCGTGATTGTGGGAATGGTAGTGGTGGCTTGTATGGAGGTGGTGCCACATATGTTGGCTCATCATCTTTGCTCTTGCCTCCTTCTTGCAATGGTTCTTCTTCCACTACTACTTGTTTTCCCTTGTCATTCTCCCTTGGTGAGGGATCTTTCATGCTCAGCCCACTCCTTGTGGTAATGGCCAACACTTGGCCTCTTGGATTGTCCTCGGTCCTTCCGGGAAGCTTTCCGGGATCCCGTAGTGCTTCACCCGCCTTTTGGAACACTTGTTCTTCTAGTACCTTTTGAGCCTTCGAAATGGATGTCACCGTGCTCTCAAGTCCACTCAACCTTCCTAGAAATTGTTCAAACATCATTTCGGTTCTATCCTTTAGAGGTTGAGCAAAACCGGGTGGAGGCTCTTGTGAAGCCTTAGGTGGTGGGGTTGCGCTTGTGGAAGCGGGAGGGTTTAAGGCACCATCCGGGTTAGAATAGGAGAAACCGGGATGGTTGTGATTAGGTCGATAATTGTTGTATTGCCGGCTGTTGTTGTTGAAGTTCTTAGGGCCTTGATAATTGTTGAATTTACCCCTTCCCATGTAATTAATATCCTCCTCTTTGGAAGCCAAATTGGTTTGTGCTTGCACTTGAGGACTTGCTTGATTCTTTAAGGTTGTGGTGCACAACTCCCTCAAGGACTTAAGCTCATTGTTGATTGCATCAAGTTTGTAGTTGCTCATGGTGACTTCACTTACTTCATATACTCCCGGTTTCCTCCCATCACTCTTCCTATGGGAGTACTTTTCTATCACCAAGGCTTGCTTCTCTACAAACTCCCAAGCCTCATCCACATTCTTCTCCATGAATGTTCCTCCAGAAAGTGAGTGGAGCTTGAATTGACTATCCTAATCAAGCCCCTTGAAATAAATCTCCAATAGCTCTATCTTCGGTATCCCATGGTGTGGACAATCTAGGAGGAGGTCTTTGAACCTCTCCTAAGATTTGAATAGGCTCTCTCTATCCTTCATCACAAAGGCATTGATCTTCCCTCTTAGCTCGGTTGTCTTGGAAGGTGGGAAGAACTTTGTCAAGAACTCGGTTGTCATCTCCTCCCAAGTACTCACACGTCCTAGTGGAATGGATTGGTACCAAGCCAATGCCTTATCCTTAAGTGAGAAGGAAAAATCCCTAAGCTTGTGGTTGTTGCTCTCCAATCTAGGTGGCCTTAGAGTCTCCATCAAGATCTCATAATTCATCAAGTATTGATGAGGAGACTCTCCTTCCATCCCTCCAAATTGATTATGCCGGATCATTTGTAGCACTTGAGGGCGGTGTTCGTAGTCATGGGCTGCGAGATCTCCTAAGTTTACACCCGGATGGTGCACTCTTTGGGATGGATCCATACGTTGCCCTAGCGTTTGTGGCTCCTCAATGATGATCGGCTCAAACCGAACATTGACCGCCGGCTGCGGTGGTGGTGGTGGTGGAGGTTGTTGACGGTTAAGCTCCCTTTGTACAAGAGCTTGCCTAATCTCTTCAATTTCCCTCCTAGTTGCTTCTTGCCTCTCATTCTCCAAGAGTTCATCCCTTAGCCTAATTTGCTCTAAGGCATCATTCAACTCAGCTTGAAGATCTCTTCCGGCCATCTCCTTCTTCTTCTTAATGCTCTTGGATCTAGCCTTAAGGGTTTTCTCCGGTTCGGGATCGAATGGAGCTAAATACTTGCCATGAGATATTCGCATGCACCTAAAGAGTGAGAGATGTCCTGAAAATTCAAAGACACAAACCAAACAAGATCAAAATCAACAAGAAAGACCTATACTATAACCAATCACACACAATGATTCAATCTAGACCTAGTCTCCGGCAATGGCGCCAAAAACTTGTTACGCTAGAAACGTATAGCACAAAAGTCTTACAATTTATAACTCGATATAATTTCCTAACTCTTAGCGAACCCACAGTGTATGGGTCGTTTTGTAGCAAGGATAGTATTCTGAGGTCGAACACGAAGACTAAGGTGAAATCAAACCAAACAAGTGATCATGGATAGTGCAAATCGAGTCTAAGAAAAGAGAAGGAAATAAAGAAATGAAAATCATGATATTTTTAGGTTTGGTTTTTGTGGTGATCAAGCAAAGATCACAAATCATGCAAGATTATAAATCAAACAAACAACTCAAGCTAGCAACACAAACACAAGATATGTGATCAAGAAAAGAAAAGTGGATTCTAGGGGTTAGGACTTCCGGTTATGGCATAGGACTCAAGCTTCTTTGGACAAGCTACGGTATGTCGGGAAAAGGGTGTTTCTCAAATGGGATCAATCACCGGGTAGGTCTCATGGTCCACTAATCCCTCACCTAAGGTCCTATTACCGGGTAAGTCTCTAGGAGCTTAAGGTTGGGAATTCTACATAAACCGGATTGCTATCTAGGGGTCAAACCTCTCCTTACCAGGTAAGTCTCGGGAAGAAAAGTCCTAAGCATCAATCCTAGCACACTCAGTCCAATAGCGGCTTGTGAGGCTCACTACTACCTAGAGTCCATCATCTTTGGTATCTAAGGTCAAGAATTACCGGGTAAGTCTCTTCCCTCACTTAGTTTGCTAGGATTAGGTCACCCTAGGCTCGATTATGCTTAACAAACACTAGGATTTCAACAATCTAACATCCTAACATTCAGATTCATCAATACAAGTGCAGCAGATTAAACCACGGGTAGATCATACATAACCACGGGCGTGGAATCACATGAACAGGCCGTGGTTTTCATCAGAGGTTAGGTTCGAGCAAGCAAATCATCCAAAGGTACATTCAAGTCTATTCTATCATAGTCCAAGCCATAACCATCATTCCATTACCCTAGAATCACAACTATTTAGCCAACAACATACATTTTAAGATTCAAACTCAACAAGCAAACATTCATGGCTTCCATAGCAAGAAAATGCGATGAAAATGAAAATGAACAAGTAGTCTTAGCTGAATATGAGATTAAACAGACTTACAACCCTTCAAACACAGCTTCAAAACGTTCCTTACAATGCCTTCAAATGTTCTTAAATTCACTCAAAAATCACTCAAAAGCTCACTCTAAATCTCTATCTTGATGTGTTGTTCTTCCTCCAAAATGAGAGTGTTTTTCTTCTTCTTCACGAATTCCCAATGTGGATAATGATAATGTGTAAAAGAATGTGGGAGCATCACCTAGCAACAGCCTGCAGGACCACTTATATTCTCCAACAAGATCAAGGGTCGGGCAAAGAGATCGTGGGACACGTGTCAAGGTTGTGCAGAGAAAACCACGGCCAAAATTACGGGCGTGGTTCTGGCTTCTGGACTGTGGAATTCCCTGGTCAACTCTCTTTGGATCATTAAGCCATGAGTTGGTGCAAGGCATGCACCAACAAGGTCCTATGTGTTCTTCTTTGCTCCTAGCTTGCTCCTTAATGAGCCCGGAAGTGTGCCATCATGAGGAATGATCCTCGAATGTCTCGATTAAGTCCAAAAGCTCCCCAAAATACCTACAAAACCGACGAAAGCCTGTGTAGACGTCTATCTCGACAATATGCATGAATTAAGCGTAAACGTCACGAACTAATGTCAAGCCATGCATGAATAACGGGAAAAACTATACAAATGAATGCCTAAACTAACGTCATAAATCGTGTCATCAGATGTACATGCTTTGTCCATAATAATGGCAAAGATAACCTTGGTAAATTTGATGCACGTAGTGAAGAAACTATATTCATTGGATATGCATCAAATAGCAAAGTTTATCGTGTTTATAATAGACGTACCAAAATTGTTGAGAAAAGTATTCATGTTATTTTTGATGAAAGAAATGATGGTACTTTAAGTGAAAGTCTTATAGATTTGAATCTTAATCAACATGGAGATCATAATTCTGATGGTGAAGAAGATCCTAAAGCTCAAAAAAAGAATATGCAAGAATAGATTCAAGATATCGGAGAACAATCTCAAGACCTTGAAATGAAAAACGGCGCTGCCAAAAGTCAGTTTCAAGGCTTTGAAACCCAACTTCAAGGCCTTGAAATAGGATTCAAAGGTGATACTCAAGCGGTACCTGAATCTAGTCGAGCAAATGAGCCACAATCTTCAGGATCTGTTCCAACCTTCAAAAGGAGAAAGTTTTAACATTCTTCATACCATCCACTAGAGAACGTGATCTCAAATCCAAAAGAAGGAGTTCAAACCCGATCTAGGGTTAACAACTTATGTGCTTTCTCGGCGTTCGTGTCTCTTATAGAGCCAAAGAATTATGTTCAAGCACTTCAAGAACCTGATTGGAGACCATGCAAAATGAACTAAATGAGTTCGAGAGAAACAAATTCTGGACCCTCACGTCAAAACCTAAGCAACAATCCATCATTGGCACAAAATGGGTATTTCGAAACAAGTTGGATGAAAATGGCAAGGTCATTCGAAACAAAGCACGACTTGTAGCTCAAGGCTATAACCAAGAAGAAGGTATTGATTATGAGGAGACTTTTTCTCCGGTTTCCAAGTTAGAAGCTATGCGTATGCTACTTACTTTTGCATCCTTCATGAACATAAAGCTTTTTCAAATGGATATTAAATGTGCTTTTCTAAATGGCTTCTTAGAAGAAGAAGTCTGCGTTGCTCAACCTCCTGGTTTTGAAAATGATGAACTTTCCGGATCATGTTTTTAAATTGGGCAAAGCTCTAGAGGGTCTTAAGCAAGCTCCTCGAGCTTGGTATGAAGATTGTCCAAGTATCTCCTTGAAAATGATTTCAAAAGAGGTTTGATTGACAAAACTTTGTTTATCAAAATCAGAAGCAACGATTTATTAGTAGTACAAATTTTTGTTGATGATATATTATTTGGTGTTACTAACGATTCTCTATGCAAGGAATTTTCATATATTATGTGTAGGGAATTCGAGATGAGCTTAATGGGAGAGTCAAATGGACTTCAAGTCACACAAGCAAAGAAAGGAATTTTCCTTAGTCAAAACAAGTATAACAAGGACTTGCTCAAGAAATATAAAATGGATCAATCCAAGGTAGTAAAAATTCCTATGAGTTCCACACTTTCACTTGATTAAGGCAAGGACGGTAAAAGTGTTGTACAAAAGGAGTATCGAGGTATGATCGGTTCTTTCTTATATCTAACCGCTAGTCGACCTGACATTATGTTTAGTGGGTGCATGTGTGCAAGATTTCAACCTGATCCCAAAGAGTCACACTTGATAGCTGTGAAATGGATATTTCGGTATCTCAATGGCACTAAGGATTTAGGGTTATGATATCCACGTCAAAACTCGTATCACCTTGTTGGTTATCCAGATGTTGACTTTGTAGGCTATAAGGTCGATAGAAAGAGTACTTCTGGTTGTTGCCAATTCTTAAGGTCATCCCTAATTAGTTGGCACTCCAAGAAGCAAAACTTTGTTGCCCTATCCATAGCCAAAGCCGAATACATAACTGTTGGAGCCTGATGTGCACAAATCCTATGGATATCTCAACAACTTCGTGATCTTGGTTTATATCGACTAACTTACAACTTGAAGATATATTACTAAGCCTCTACCTGAAGATCGATTCAATTTTATTAGATTAGAGCTTGGTATGCTGAACAAGGACGCATTAATTTAGGGGGAGTAAATCGTTTTATTTCCTCCTTATAATGCAGCCCACTTTTCCATTTCAAGACCTTGAAATGCAATCTAAGGTATTTAAAACGGAATTCAAGGGCTATATTGAATATCACGGGTCGGTTTAATGGTTTATATCTTTTTAGATATTTGATCATTAAATTATTTCAAAGAAGGATTTTTAAAATGATATCAAAAGATTTTGTTTTTAAATCCAAAATTATTTTTAAAAAGTGATTGAGATTTAATAGGAAAGCATGCAAACCAACTTCGATTTTCAAGGCTTGATTCTCTCAAGATCTTGACAAGCAATAAATTGATTTGACTTGCCTTCTATAAATATCTTAATCCCTCCTCCTTTATCTCTTTCCTCTTCAACGTTTTTACATACCCACCTGCTTTACTCTTTCATTGATAGCATGAATTATAATCTATATTTTGGGACTTGTTTAGATGTTTTATCTTCAATAATCTACATGATTGGATGTATATTATGTGATTATATTGTCGTTTCATCTACCTTTGCGGGAATCGAGGTTTACACCAAGTTTCGTTGTAATCGTAGGTAAAATGGCACATTTTGGACTAAAAATGGAGCTTTGGAGCTAAGGAGTCATTGGAGCTACATTCAGAAGTTTAAGGAAGAATCCAAGAAGCAAGGAATTAACAAAGAGATTTATTTTGGACCAGATTTGAGAGATTTCACATTCAGTTTAGAGTCACCTCGGTCAGCTACAATACTATCTCGACCGAGGTGATCTTGAGGAGTGTCTCGACCGAGGCGAATACCCTGATGCGGCGAGATCGTTTATTCTTGGCTGAGATCTTTTAATTTTAGAAGGAGAGATCTTATATTTTTGGGCTGGATTTCTAGAAGGAAGATTATATATTTTGGAGATCTATTTTAGATATTAAGATATATTTTTTTAGGATAATATCTTTTCAAGATATTTTATCTTTGAAAGATAGTTTTCCTATATAAAGGGTTGGATTTTCCACAAATTGAACAACCCACTACCATTATAACAGCTGGGGGATTGAAGAAACTGCAGTTAAGAAGGATTTTTGGAAGGTTGAAGGAAGATTGAAGGAAGGATTGATAGCTTGTTATAGCTTTGTGAAGGGTTTTGTAAGACTTTTTTAGATTCCCTTCTTGTTGATTGTCTTGTTGGATTTGTGATCCAAGGAACACTTATTTTTTTGATATTTGATTCAGTTATTGAAGCCTTGTTTTTAAGGTTTTTGTGTTCAAATATTCATTCTCTTCCCATATATTTGATTATTGCTTTCATGATGATGAGTGGCTAATTCTTTGTGCGATTCTAGGGTGATTGGCTGAAGGTTGTGGAAAAAACAATGATAGAATAATCTTAAATTCCAGTAGGACCTTGGAAGCTCGAGTCTTTATCCTTAACCCTAGAGCATCTCGTTCAGTCGATGAACATCTCGGCCGGGGTGGAATTCGTCTGACCGAGGTGACTTATCTTATCCGAAACTGAGAGTTAAGTGTTAGAGTTTGCCAAATCCTATTCTTATTATACCTTTCCTGGTTCAATGCAAGCCTATGATGAGAATTACCCGGTGATTCCTTTGTTTGTTTACCCAAGATTATAAGTGTAGGTAATAAAGGTTTATCCTTTATTGGGGTTTGAGTGTGCTTTCATTCCATCTTTGTGAGTTAGTCTGAGACTTACCCGGTAAAGGTTAATTCTATTCCCTTAGTTGGTTTGTTGGTTTGAGATTATAATCATTTCCTTAGTACCTTGAGACTTACCCGGTAATAGGAGCTTTTGGCTTGGGATTGTGAGTAGTGAGACTTACCCGGTGATCTATTCCACTTTAGTAACACCTTCCCTTTACAAAATCTAAGCTTTGTCCGCTTATCTTGAGATCTTGAGTTGGAACCACAACTAGATGCTTTAATCCCTAAAATTTGCATATTTCCTTAATTGACTATATTATCATCTTTGATTGCTTTAATTACTTTTGTGGTTAGTTGTAATATTGACAACCTATATTGGCTTTGTTTCACCTAAGTCCCTGAGATCGACACCCCGGAATTCTTGCTTTTTACTACGATTGACCCGTACACTGCGGGTTCGCATCCTTGTTTTAGGCATACATCTAGGGTTATAAATTTAAAGCTTGCACACACCATTTGGAGTATTTTTACATACCCACCGCTTATCTTGAGATCTTGAGTTGGAACCCCGGAATTTTTGCAATAAATTGATTTGACTTGCCTTCTTTAAATATCTTAATCCCTCCTTCTTTATCTCTTTCCTCTTCAACGTTTTTACATACCCACCTGCTTTACTCTTTCATCTTCCAAAAATTCTCTTTTTTGCTCTCACAAATTCATCAATGGCTCCCAAGAGAAACTCAAAGAAAATCTCATACCGTCTTGCTTCGACTTACAAAGAAGACTCTGCTCACATCTCCTCTGCCACAAACGATCAATAGTTTCTAGAGGATGTTGAGATTTCACCACACACCGGGCTTCCAACCTCCTGGTTCATCAACTTCAAAGCCACTGGAACATGGCTGGACGGATTAGACTCTGGAGCTTTCAACCACCGCATACCGGGCTTCCAACCTCTTGGTTAGGTGTGTAATTCCTCGCGCAAATTCAAGGGAGTTGTTGACTAATTAGAATTTGGAGCTAATCTATTTGATTATGTCTAGGTTAGACATGGACATGCCTAACCTTATACTGAACCACATGGTCCATACAATAAACTCCATCTGAGTCATCCTCTTACCCTATGGGAATCTATTGCTTATGTTTGGAGATACTAGGTGTAGAAAAGACTCTTGATGGCGCTTGGACATTGAAAGGCAAGACTATTGCTATGACCCCTTCCCCTCAGTCATCTCAACTCCTTCCGTTTCTGAGACCAGGCTGGATGGTTTCGAAATGGAATTATAGTGCCTAAATAGAGAAATGTACGACTTTCAGTTGGATATGATTAGAAGAATGGATGCGAGCCATGAGGTTATGTCAGTGATGCATGCGAAGATAAACTAGATGTACCTTCTGAACGCCCTTACCCTTACCACCACTGGCAAAACCTTGCCCCTGACCGAAGATGCAGCACAACACACTCAGGAAAAAGTGGAGAATGTGCTCATGAACTGCAAGCGTAGCGTGCAGAATAAACCTCTACCCTACGCATGTTGAACTTACGGTGCTAATCACTTAGGAGTATGCTGTGGTCAAGGAATATCGACTTGCTGAGAGGAAACGCGTTTAAAGGCCAATATCAGGGTCATGAGCAAAGGATCTGCTCAATCGAGATGGATAAAGAAATTTTACGAGAACAGCCAGGAATGAATTTCAATGTCTTGAAACTAGTTTCAAGGCCTTGACATGGATTTCAAAGCCCCCTTGATTTTGATTTCAAGGCCTTGATAACCGTTTGTGGGACTTCGTTTTAAACTGTTTTTGGTTTTTGGAAAAACATTTCGTGGGTTTGTAATAAATTTAAACTCACGTACTAATGGTTGTTCTCCCTTGTTGAAAGACAAAGGGGGAGAAATTAAATATGTGTGTTGATCCGATATTTCTGCATTCTGCATTTTTCGATATTTGTTTTGTCTTCCGTCAAGGAGGAGATTGATAACTTCACCTTGATTATAAATTGTATATGTGGATGATGGAAAACTTAACATTATAAGCGGTTTGATAAACTAACAAATATCGGTTGTATTTCTAGATTGCATGGTTTGGTTTTGTGTTTGTTAAGTGTGTGTAGGCCTTGAAAAACATTTCAAATGATGAACGCAAACCTTAAAACTCATTTCAAGGGACAAGCACGAAGATCTTGAAAAGCAGTTTAAGGGACAAACGTGGAGGCCTTGGAATGCAGTTCAAGGGATAAACGCGAAGGCCATGAAAAGCGATGCAAGGGAGGATTCGGCAGAAGGCTTTTCAAAATCAAGATTCAAATGTCAACAACAAAATCTACCAAGGATTACAAGAAGATCTTCCAACAAGTTTTGAAGAGTAGATCTCGGCCAACAAAGAGATTCTCAACGAAGCAAAGAGAAGATCTCGACAAACAAGAAATTTCGGCCCCAACAATAAGATCTTGCAAAGATCTTATCTACGCAAGAGGATAAGAAGAATCTTTCCAAACGGATTACACAAAAGATCTCGGAAAATCTTTAACGGCTATCCAAGAGAGAAGTCTTCAACAACTTAGAAGATCTTGGAGCGTGAACTACGAGCTTCAACGACAAAGATCTTCAATGGCTCTTTCAAGGAGAAGATCTCGAAGATGAAGATTCTCAACGTGCGTCAAAAAGAAGAAGTAGATGAAGAAGATAGACGATCTTACAACGGCTACTTCATCTCAACCAAACACCGTTTTCCATGGAGAAAGAAGAACATCACAACGGTCCTCTTACAACGGCCCTCTTACAAAGGCTAGAAGAATTCTCCATAGAAGACTATAAATGAAGATGACGATTGAAGAGAACACAACAAGCTTACACGGAAACATTCAAGTCTTCAAGGAAACATCTTCATTAGTTCCAAAAGTTTTTCTTCCTCTTAGCTTACAAAATTTTACATCCCCTAGAGAGAGAGAAACACGAGAGCTTCATTGGAATATCTAGAGAGTGTTATACTCGAATGTGTGTGTTACTCTGCGAAGTAACTAGGCTATTATTGCTAGGTTAGAGTTAGATATAGATCGTAGCATTGGCTACAGTGAGAGAAGAATGAGATTTCTTCTAAGTTGTATTTAGTACTCTTTGAAGCAGATAATAGATAGTTAGATCCTACTGGTAAAGAAACCCTAGGACGGAGACGTAGGTTGTTAGAGCTGAACTTTGTAAACATATCACCGTGTCGATCTCTTAATTCCGTACTATATTTTGCTTAATTGTGACTAACGTTGTTTTGCAGGTTTTCAAAGTCAAGACCTTGAAAACACTTTCAAAGCCCTTGAAAACCAGTTGTGTCACGTAGAGCAGATCAACTTCAATGCCTTGAAATAAGTTTTAACCCCCTTCTAGAGTATTTATATCCTTATTATTCACCTCTACGGTTCTTCAATTGCTATTACCACCTTCTATCCGGAAGCATCGACACTTGGGAGAACCTACATAATGCCTTCTTGGAGAAGCACTTTCCGGCGAAGAACGTCAATAGCTTGAAGAAAGCCATAAGCAACATAGAGCAAGAAGCCGATGAAACTCTTTATGAGAACTACGAAATGTTTGCTAGGCTAAGATCAAGCTATCCATTCCATGGGTATTCTACCCAAGACTTGGTGTTATACTTGTACAACGGAATGCTAGACAATGAACGAAGAATCATTGATGCCGCTTGTGGAGGTAACATTTCTAACTCTACTCCTTAACTTGCAATGGAAAAAAAATTCAAGAAATGGCGGAAGGGACGAGGAACTTTGGTAAGACTACTACCAAGAGAGGGGTTCATGTTGTGAACCCCAGCCAGCCGGAAGTGTCTAGTGAGATTGCCGAGCTAAAGGAGATGGTCAAAAAGGCTTACTTTGTTGGGAACTCCACAACTATTGTGGAGTATATTTGGATCCATTTCACCAACGGACTAGTTCCCTCAAGTCAAAGACAACGAATGTCATGGGGTATGGACAACAACGTCGTCAAAGGAACGATTCTTATGCCTAAAACTACAATCCGGGATGGCGTGATCATCCCAACTTTAGGTGGAGGGATCAACCAAATCCACAACAACAACACAACATCGTCAAAGTAAGTCTTAATCCACTGAAGAGATGTTGCAAATTCTAACCAAATAGCATCACTGTTTAGTTATTGTTAGTGTTATATCATATATGTAAAGTATTTACTAAAACCCCTGCTGCAAATTAAATTCCATAGCAAAATTAAAGCACAGAGTGGACATAAATTATCAAGAATTTACACTAGAAACTGCATGAATGGAAGATATCTTGAAAACAAGGTAAAAGCATAAACAAGAAGCAACAAAGTGAGTCTTCAAATGCATCAAGCCAGTTAGTCAGTTACACGTGAAAGTGAATAATATTTGACTGCTGGCTTTGCTTGATCGAGACATCATCACAGGAACGTCTCTAGCGTTCGAGAAGATGAAAATAAAACATTTTGCCTCTACAACAAATGTGTTCAGAGCTCAACCTCACAAACAAAACTCTTCCACTCTTTTCCCCAACGAACAAGGCTCCCTCTCCTCTTTCAGTGCAAGTCACTGTCCCCAGGCACATGCCCTAACAAATCAAGCATGACAGACAGACCATCAAATAAGTCAGTATTTGATGCCTAATGAGATAACAAGGACCAATAAATACCAATTCTGAAACTACATCTATGCGCAATCTGAAATGTCAAAATCAGGCTTTATCGTGTACAACAATAATACCACAACCCGTAAACAAGTTTGCATTATTTGGAGAGGCGACATGTAACAAGAAACATATGAAACAAATTATGCAAATAATCCCAACCTTCATTTCCATTTTGCTAAACAGACTTTAAGTTCACCATTTCCATAAACCTAAGTGTACCATTACCTTTTTTGCTAAACAAACTTAGAGGCACATCTACTCTCCATGTAAACAAATTATGAAAGCAAACCACATAACAGACTATGCTCACTGCTGCATCTCCAACAGCTTAATGAGGCCCTCGAATTATATCTCCACTTCAGCTACATGAATAGCATCCTTTCTTCTACAAAGCACAAGTCATGTCATTTATCCAACATCCACAACCGAAAGGCAGAAAAAATTCATAAAAGAGAAAAGCTCAAAGCAAACAAACAAACATACAAACACCAAACCTACAAAAAACTCCACACCTTGTACTTGACAAATGAGCCTTCAGTAGCGCAACAGAGAGAATTTATCTCAATAGTTCACAAGGGCACGACTGGCATTAATAGAAAGACTAAACGAATATAACTCCCATCAAAGAAAGCCGGACAGGCAAATTCCCTCATGCTTACTACTCTTCTGCGACTCCAACAAGCAGAAGATATAAAACAAGAGAAAGGAAATGCCAGTAGGTTTGGTGTTGCATTGTCTAAATTTGAAAAAGTTCGTCTTAATATATCTGAAGTACACCACATGTCCCTATTATCCCTGGAAACATTGATTATCTTTCCATTTGTCTCTGTCAACTATTACCTTTTCGAATAATAATAACATGTGATATAAAAAATAAGTCCAATCTAGGAGTAACAAGAGACACCTAAGCGCTTGACCGACAGAGGATTAAGCGGTACCAAACCGCTTCCAAATCTGAATCGAGCAATGTCCATGAAGCACATGCTTCACCCGCCTAGGTGATGAAGCGCTGTTCACTTCCTGGACAAGCAATATTAGTTTTTTTTCCCTAGAATATATTTGGTAATACAAGGTCTTAATAATAAATAAACTACACAGTAAAAAGAAAAAAACATCAGTGTTTCTAAAGAATAATTTGTCATTCATGTGTGGACATGATTTACAGATTATGATTTACCCTACACTGTTCTTGAATGGGATCGAATTCTCTGTGGGACTATTTGGAGTAATGGAAGATGATGACACATTTGTCTTTAATAAAGGGCGGGGGAATTGTTGTATTTTCGGATCTTAACACGTGTTTAGTAAGTTTCCGATGGGCACACTTCCGAATAACAACAAAGTAGTTGTTTTGGATCATTTGATGAGAGAAAAACGGATCGGGTCATCCATTTATCAAAACCCAGCAATCGCCGCTGCCCACCACTAGCTTTCCACTTCAGCCCACAAAGCCACAGTTCACCGGAGATTGTCTTTAAACCTGAAAGCCCGGATTCATTTCCAGTTTGAGCGGATTGGCACCCTATTTCTTTCCTTCAAACATAGATCCAACTGAACAGGACAACTTGAAACCAAATCTGGATCCAAATAGCAACAAATAGTTGTTTTGGATCATTTGATGAGAGAAAAACGGATCCGGGTCAGCAATTTCTCACAACCCAGCAAACGCTGTCCACCACTTGCTTTCCTCTATACACCATTGCTATTAGAGGGAGGTCCTTGCTTGAAAATGGAGTCCAACTACTGCACTCAACCTATCTGAAAGATAAATTTGAGTTTTGTTTACAAGCTAGAGTTTGTTAAAGGTGGATTGAAGAATAGAGCCATTTTCCGCTTTTTACATGTTTAAGTCCACAAAAACTAATTTTATTAAACACATCCCTGGGTTTGCTATAGCCACAACTTTAAAAAAAAAAAATTTATCACCACTAACTAAAAAATCTAATATTACAAAACACACCCTTAGCAAGGCTTTAGGTAGTCTTTCTTGCTAAAGTTACGCATTTGTAATCCTTGTAATATGCATATGTAATCCTTGTAATATGCATATGTAATCCTCATGCTCCAACTAGTAATAAAAAGGACATGTGTTTCTGTATTTTAGGATCTCATTTCTTATTTGGTCTCACATATTGTGTTGTATTTTGTTATTAATTTTTATATCCTTTTATTGGCATGCAACAAAACGCGTACATAAGGAATAGTGAACGGAGAAATGGGGTATTCAAAGTTGATGCACTACAGACTTGTGTGTTATATTGGACTACAGGAATTTAAAGTTTTTAGTTGGCATGCAACAAAACGCATATATAACGAACAGTGATGATGGTTTCCATAATGAGTATGTAGAAAAATAGCTCATACAGATTATTAAGTTTTCTAAGTAAGAAAACTTAATGTGGCCTCATATTTGGCTTTCACATGATCACATCAAATTACTTATCCTTTTTATTTTCATTTCAACCATCTATACATTAGTATAATTTAACTTTAACTACTAATAAAGTTTCAGATTATACTTTAATATTTAAATTTAAATATATAGAAACTTAACAGTTAACACTGACTTCCCAATTACTGCTTAAGTAGATTAGAGGTTCACAAATTAAAAAAAAAAAAAAAAGAAGAAGAAGAAGAAGGAAGGAATGAAGCACATGTTGCAAAATAGTTAGGAGACTAATTTAAACCATCTGTTTGTAGCTTAGAAACCCCAAACAACCTCGAGACGTCAGATTGCCCTAACATAATCCAACTGAAGGAATGATGCAGTGTTTTGTAAGTGTGTCTGTCATTTGTTCCATATACATTTGCTCACCTGAAGATCCAAGTGTTTGTTTTAAAACCTACCTATAAGTCTTTCGTTTTTGTAAGCTACTGAGCTAGTATATATTACTTTCAAGTTTCAATCTTCAATCACGAGACGCTGCAGTAAAAAGTACATCTAGACACAATTTCATATCAGCTCAATGAGCAAGTGATCATTATTCTCTGGCTATCATATTGCAGGGTGAAAGGCCGCGCTCAAACAATGGAAACACTGACAGAGTCGGTGGGGAAAAAGTAGCTAAATCATAAAAACACTTGTATCGTCCAAGATTAAGAATTAGAGAAAGAACCATACCCAAGATTGATCATCCCATTTATGGGATCAATGAACTGTGTTGATGGCTCAGAAGGCGGCTGTTGCTCCTGTTGCTGATGCTGAGGGTGGTGAGGTTGTAACTGCTGCAAGTGCTGTTCCTGATGTTGCAGGTGGTGGTGATGTAACTGTTGCTCTTGTTGCTGATGCTGGTGGTCTAAAGTCATTACTCCAGCTGATACAGCGACTGCACTTGAAGGAGTCCCCTTAGACTCTACCAACCTCCAAAGATACCATGAAGCCACTGATCTGTACGGCCTCCACTTGTCACAAAGATGCTCCATTTGAGATGGCCTGGGAAGCTCCTCCAATCCATAAAGGAGTTGTACCCCTTTCCTTATCCCCAAATCATTCACGGGAAGAACATCAGGCCTGTGCAACGAAAAAATCATGAACATGTGAACGGACCAAGATCCAATCCCATTCACCATTGTCAGCATCGTAAAGAGGGACTTATCGTCCATGTTTATTATCGACTCATCAGATAAAATTCCATTATTGTACTTCCTAGCTAGATCGTGAAGGTAGCTCGATTTTCGGCCAGACACCCCAATTTGCCTCAGCTGTTGGGGGGTCAGGGCGAGAACAGTGTCTGGCAGAACGCCGTCTTCGCCACCGCAGAGAGCAACAAATCGAGCGTAAATCGAAGTTCCGGCTTTGTAGGCGAGTTGTTGGTAGAGAATGCTCTTGCTTAGGGCAAGGAAGGGGGTTTGGAAGGAGTCGAAAGTGGGAGGCTGATGGAGACTGATTAGGTGGGCTAGATGTGGATCGACATTTTGGAGATGTTGAAGAGCTCTCTCGATTTCGCCGTGGTAAGAGAGAGAACGCGCGACCATGCGGGGGAGTTGCGGTCTGCTTTGGGCGGTGACTACTGCCATCTTCTTCTTAGCGGACTTGGAGGCAGAGACAGGGACAATGGCCATGCCGGATGTCCTTAGAGTTGATGTTGTGGCGTCTTCAACGGCAGAATTGGAAACGCCGAGGTCGCTATTGGCGACGGCGGAGCCCGTATCGGGCGAGATCTTTCTGATTTTACGAGGTCGCAAAGGGACGAGCTTAGTAGACGGAGTAGAATTTTGCGATAGGACATTGGGCAATTCGCTATTGATCGTGGAGGAGGGGACACCGACGGTGGCGCAGGCGACGCAATCATGAATTTCCGGCTTGAGAAGAAGAGGGGGATCTGGATGCGATATGAACTGAGATTGAGGTGGGGTTTGGGCTTGAATTTGATCGGGCATAGGAAATTGAGAGACAGCGGCGGCGGCTGAGGAGGAGTTCATCAGAGATTAGGGTTTCTGTGGGAGGTATGGAATGGTAATTTAGGGGAAGTGATTCATCAAATGAAGAAGTAAAATTGAGAAGGTGAGGGGAGTTTCAAGGATTAGTGAAGAAATTGGGAGGTTTGGATTGTATTTTTGAAGATCAGTGGAACAATGACAGTCCCGGTGTGATCTCTTGGTCTCGGGTTTTGAGGACGACCAAGGAATCTAAACGTTCTGGAACTTGTAATATCTGTAATCCTCACCTTCTTACGAAACAGGTACGATATGGGCCTCCTTTTTTAAAATCAGTAATAGTGGGCCGGCCCAATGCTTACCGGCGATTATACGAATGAGAATCTCTGGTGGTGTCAATGACGGACTCTACTTCCACCGGTAGTGATCCCAATTGTTCAATTTTCATTTCCTTGGCTTTGGAATCGATGTTCCATACGGATCCATTGTTATTACATATATTAATAAATAGTGACTTTCATTTAGATCTGCCAAGTTAAACACATGCAAAGGAGTTTTGGCGTTGTTTCTTTTTTTTTTTTTTTTTTTTTTTTTTTTGGTAGAAGAGGGGTGAACCCCATGCAATAATAAAAACCGAATTACATCGCAATGTTACGAGGCATAGCAACGCCTCTCACATCGTTATCTAATAATGTCCCCACCCCCGTAGGAGGTGTTATAATGTCATGGGAACCAATAGGGAAATTAAAAGCATAAGAAGCAAGAAAATCCGCAACAGCGTTAGCTTCGCGGTAGATATGCCGAAACCGGATCTCCCAGTTCCTACAAAGGAAGCCTTGGCAAGCAAATGCAAGACTAGCAAGAGGGTGAGCCATCTTTACCTTTTTATTCAAAATGCTCACAACTGTCATCGAGTCCATTTCAAATTCAACCTTACGGTACCCGAGTTCCCAGCACATCGAAAGGCCGAGTAATACCCCCCAAAATTCAGCAACAGGGACTGAGCAAATCCCTAGGTTTCGGACCTTTCCTCTAATCCACCTTCCATCTGCGTCCCTTAAGACACCACCAGCTGCAGCCATGCCATTTAACTGCTGAACCGAGCCATCAGAATTCCATTTGACCCATCCTTCATTCGGTCGATGCCACTGGATATACCTCTCTTCACTTTTGATGCCACGCCTCATTCCTAGAGCGTTTCTCATGATTTTATTGTATTCACCTGCTTTATGTCGAATAAAATCCGCTTTATTCTGAGGAGTTAAGGAGCTTTCAAACACTCTGTTGTTACGCCAACGCCATAACCACCATGTCGCATTTGCAAACACTGCATTCCATGGTAATTCTTCTACACTTCCATTATCCTTCTCAATATTTCCTGTAAACCAAGTAACACAATCTTCTGTAAAAAAATTACCTGGGCTATTTGACCCAATTAGTTCCTGCCAAACATCCTTAGCCGTTGGACAATCCCTAACAACATGAATAATTGTCTCTGTTTGGTCTGCACATACGCTACAGCTTTTATCATTTGTTAGGTGACGTTTCGCTCTTTCTGCATTAGTAAGAATCTTCCCCAATGCTGCCAACCAAAGGAAGGTTCGAACCCGTTCTGGTGCTTGGATTCTCCAAATAGAAGTATATATAGAGGATCTGGGTAAGCAATTATTACCGTAGCGTAAAAAGTGATATCCCGATCCAATTGTATATTCACCATCATTGCTGTGTGGCCAGCATATACTGTCCTTCATACTACTATCTTCACTTATGATAACTGAGGCTATTTTTAGTAACAATGAAGTGGGAAGAAGATGATGAATCATATTCCATCTCCATCCTTGGTTTGGTTCCCATAGGTCCCTAACATATGCTTGCATAATTTCTTCATCGGTGGTTTGGCTGATGTGGTGGCTCAGTCTACTCTCCGTTGCCCATCTATCCATCCAAAATCGAACTTCTCTCCCATTACCAACTCTCCATGCATGCCCTGGCCGTATAACTTCACTGATGCCCCAAGCTAATCCTTTGATGATGTTAGAGCCTCTCCTGGTCCTTGATATTTCCAAAATTTCCCTATTACTTCCTACCTTATACTTACTAGTCAGCAGTGTAGCCCACAACTCCTCCCTGTTATTCAGTAGCCTCCAACCTAGTTTACCTAATGCAGCTGTATTACCTTCCTTAATTGACCGTATCCCTGCCCCACCAAGTACCTTCGGTTTGCAAAGTGTTTCCCATGCAACTAGATGTAATTTTCTTGTTCCATCCCTTCCATTCCAGATGAAAGATCTACAAAGGCTTTCAAATTTGTTGATAAACGTCTTAGGAAGCTTGACAGTGTTCATGGCGTAAGATGGTATAGCAGTGAGGACAGATCTTGTGAGAGTAATCCGACCTGCGAGTGATAGTGTCCTTCCTTTCCAAGATGCAAGTTTATTTTGGGCTTTATTGAGAATGAAATCAAAGTCATGAGTTCGTAACCTTCTTTGCAAAATGGGCATTCCTAGATATTTCCCAAAATCCTCTTTCACTTGAAGTCCACTAACTTGCTGAAGTCTTAATTTCAGATGAGAGTCAACATTTGGAGAGACAAAAATACTAGATTTCTCAAAGCTCACCTTCTCTTGAAATCCCTAGGTTTTGGCGTTGTTTCTAGAAAATGAAAAGCGAAACTACATTGTTTGTTTCTACCGAAAACGCATAGAACCCTCTAATACATGGGGACAAGGTCGCGTTTTCTACACATTACCCTTCTCTTTGTGTGCATGTTGCGGAGGGGCTATCTACAGAGTGCGAATAGCTTGTCAACATGATATGTTAAGCATAGGGAGGCGGGTAGAACGCATTGCATAGCTTCTCATACTTTTGGACATCAAACTTCCGGGCTTTCATGAGCTTGCTTTGCTTGGCGAGGAAGCGACGCTTGAAGTATCCCTCAAAAGTTGGCTCCGTGGAGGTGCCCAGGAAGAAGGCGTAGGCCAAGCCGAAGTGGATAGAGGAGACGAAGAAGCAGATGGGCTCCATGACGTCCCAGCTCAGCTCCCAGAAGGTGAGCCTCATAAAGCCCACAGTTTGGGCCATCAACAACCCCAGCCCACAATAGAGCTCTTTCCTTACAAGTGATCGTGCCTCCTCGTCGATTTGGGCCTTTTGTTCATCCATTTCCTCCAGCTCCTTTTTCCTGGGGTCATCGTCTGGTAGGCCCACCGATTGCCGAAGTAGTGCCTCCATGGATTTTGCCACCTGGAACAAATACACTCACTTGATAAATAAATATTGCATATGTATCAGGCCTGATTTGGGGTAGGAGGGTAAAGACTGTAAAGTTGTCCTTTAGCAGCGAAGTTGGTAACTAAGGAAGGGTTTTTGCCTTTTTGGAGGCTACGTGCATCACACAGGGGAACATGTGGAGTGTGCACCGTCAAAGCAGCTGACACCAACTGCCACAACTTTGGAGATCCAACGCTCCAGATTTTATCCTAAATCACCCATTTAAAATGTGACATCAGCCGGGGCGTGCACCTACTCGCCCGCCGGCAACACCTTAATCTCCCTAGTTTATTCTTTAAAACAATTTTAGTATATTAAACGCCAGGTTTAGGAAATTTAAGTAAAATGACCTTGTGGGGAAGTAGGAAAACGACGTTGCCCCAAACCACGACGTTGGCAGACTCGTCCAATATCTTGGCTATCTCCATTCCTTGAGATCGGCTCCTACAAGCATCGATGCAGATGTCAACGTACTCAGCGTATGTAACGGTGCTCTTCTCCGCCGATCTCAGCTTCTCCTTCACCATCTCAACCTGAGCAAGCCTCAGCATCCTCCTCATGTTCTCCACCTCCGACGGACGGTTTATCTCCATCCCACCGATCATCGTCTCACCTAACGACATTGCTAGACTCTGCGGAATCCTCGCCGGAGTCAATGACGCCTGATTAATCGCCCTCCGTTGGAGAAATCGCTGGAAAAATCCACGGCTAGCGGCGTCTGGAGGTGAAACGTATTCTCGGCGGGGGATCAAACTGGAAGCTGATCTAGCGGTGGTACAGAGGCGGAAGAGGCGCTTCGTCAGTTCGTCACGAAGCGCCATTAAGGAGTTGTGACGTTTGAATGTGGGTTCCTCTGTAGAGAGGGAGAGTGGGGTATTTAAAGGTCCCGGGACGGTGGAAACGCCACGGATAGAGTGACATTCAACTTGGCAGTTGGCACCACGATATGAGTAATATCGCAAATCATTTTTATTCTACATAATTTCAAACCAAATGACTAATCAGTCTACTTATTTTTTGGATAACGGATTCCTCACTAAATAATGTTATATTACTATCCATTATCGACTTTATTACTCTAAATAAAAAAATTAAATTACAAAACTAATATCAATTTTAAATGTTGATGCAAGTAAGGATGATGCATAATTATGGATTGATCAACTTGATGTAGTATTCAAGATATTTTTACCGACTATATAATATATGAGGACGTGGTAGTAATTTTTAATTTTACAAAGGTATGGCCACCATTTTATAAAGATTGATGTGTTGTGACGGTACTCCGTAATATCGCAAATAATTTAAGATTTTGGTTGCGAAGAAAGAACCTTTAAATTTTAAGGTTTTGATTATGAAGAAAGGGAAAATTATGAGAGAAGTATCATAAGCAATCAAAAAATGAACGAAACGTGGTTACAAGCGTCATGAGAATTGATGTGTTGTGACGTGTATAGTATCCCTTTTACCTTCAACGGTCGTTTCTATTATGATTAGTTTAGATTATTCGGTAATTTTGTACTGTATCAAGTGGAACCGTTTTAATGTCGCATGCGGTAATTATTTTATGTTTTGAAATTTCATGTTATGATTTGAAGCAACTAACCAAGTTTGTCATCTTTTTTACTTTAAAAAGTATGACCGCATAAAATCTAGAAAAAAAAAATTTTGGTTGGATATGTATTTCAATCCTAGTGCTACCAAATTATTGTGTTCTACTTTCTACTTTTGTGTAATTCTATATTGACGATAATATAAGTGTGTGGATCTGTAACAGAGTGGGCAAAGGTCAAGATATTGATGTTTCACCTTCGAGTGAGTTGACTTTTTGCTATTAGTATACCCGCCAAAAATAGGCGGGTATTAGAGTGTTGGGTTGTGGGTTCAAGATCACCAAAATACACAACCTTGAAGATTCATTCGGCAAGATCACCCAAATTTGTACAATGATCATAGCAAATCTCACCAATATTTCCATTTTCAACACATTCCAATCCAATTTGTACATTCATACGGGACTCATATTCAAAAGAATAATACAAGTAATCAATATCTATAGACAACCAAACTCTAAACACTTCAACCTTGGGTTCAACAATAAAAATAGTTTAAAGTTAAACTTTTCCCTCTTCTATATAATTTAGACACAACACAACCCTCCACAGACAATATATATTTATGCATCAGTAAGGCAAGTTGCCTATCATCAACAGATGATCAAGTGTTCTCTTGAAGCTATACATGAGCACACCCTGTTTGGCGGGTCGAAACCCGTCTCTATAAATGGGTGAAACATCCGATTCTATCTGCTTCTTGAAGAACTTCTCGAGCTTCACTTCAAAAGGTGATTTGTGGTTGTATGCTAACTTGTGAGATGATGAAGATGCTTGACCACTGCTGCCACCAAACCTCAAATGGGTTTCTAGCCACGTACACGTCATCACCTTGCAGATACCTTCCTCTATTTGAGGATTCAACGTCCGAAAACCTATTGCATTGGAAAGAGAACCACTCTAAAAATATTGTTATTTGGTGTCATTGTAACACTCCAACAAGAAGCATACCTTTAAGCCGTATCTAGGCATGCATCATCTGATGTGCTAGGATTGAAGTTGTGAGCAATCTGGGAGGAGCGAAACCCACATTTTACTTCACCACACAAGTCTCATATCTAAATAAGGGTACAATTTGTGTTGATCATGCTTTCATCCATATTATTTAACGATTACCTGGGGGGACTGAACAAAATAAGGATCGACTTCACAACGTCGCGTGAGTTTATAGGGCTCTAGTATCACATTGATGTTTCTATTTCTACCCCAACGCTTAGGTCTTTTCAAAACCTTACAAAAATCAAAGAGATGCACTAAATTTTATCGGAATTTGGAGATAAATAAGTTTGAGCATTGAGATTAACGTTGCGGCGTCAAAGGATGATAAGGAACAATTTCTTACCATAGTGGTGGTTTGTTCTTCCGAGAGACAAAGTCCTCTAGTCATTGGCATATGGTGATGACCTTGGTGAAGGTGAGAGGATTGATAAATGTTAAATAAAGATTTGCGTATGGTTTCTAGTAAGGTGTTATTAAGGTATTTGAGATGCTTTTCTCTTACATGTTTTCTCCCTCATAACTTCATTCAAATCTTGTCTCTCAACAAGAAACAATGGGACATCCTGCTCGATTTTCATGCCCAAGCTTTCAAATAAATCTTGTATCTCAAGATACAAAGGTTGGCACTGATTAGTGTCCATTATTGTTGAATGTAAACATTCTAAGCATAGTCTCCGTCCATCACCCACGGAAATATATCCAGTACCTTTTGGCTACGTATAGGAAATAGGGTTTCAATGCAATAAAAATTTCTTCAAGGAAAAAAGACTATTGGATCTTGAGATATTGTTGCTTACAAGAAAGCTGTTTTTTCCATTTGTACTTAACTCCATGCGCTCACAATTACAACACCTAGGGGTTCCATTAGTCTCATGATCAGGGGAATATTTCTCGTCCCAGTAAGGATGTGCTCTATACTCGATTATGCCTGCAAAATTTGATTTTATATTCTAGGCGGAATTATATTCCAGATGCAACACAAAAATGACCAACAAACATGTTTGACATGAGAATAAAGGTGAAATATAACAGATCCTACAATAATAAGATTGATTCTACTTAAATCCCTCAAAACTTAGCTTCTAATACCATGAACTCTTATAATGCATCAAGGTCAGTATAATTCACTTTAATGTGTGAAGAGTGAATGCATTAATATCCTCCTCTAAATATTGACCTAAACCAAACATATTTTCAGATTCTATTGAGTTAGATGGGATTTTGTTTTACCGTACCCTATGGACTCCCTAAAGTAAAATTCAACAAGATAGAGAATCAAGTATTCTCAAATCAGAGGTTTACTTACAAATTGGTTACACACACTATATTCGGGTGATATTGATCCTTGTAACAAGCTCTATGATAAGGATAACCTCCAAACACGGAATACCGCATAGGTAATAAATAAAATTATGGATGTATAAATTGAATGCTAATTAAAAGTTGCAGCGAGGAGCATTAGTGTGAGCTAAATTAAAATAGTCAGACAATAAATACATTCTCTAGCCAATCAGCAAACTTGTACCTCCTAACCTGGAATCGGTAAGTTGCATGCATGGCATCTGAAACACTCAAGATGCCATATTTCACCCATACATTTTAGGAATCGACCAAAACCAATCTCATTATGGCAACTGGCACAAGTCCTGCTAAAGGAGAGATAGAGAGAGAGCTCATAAATGAATATGATATGCTAGTTTATCCCGACTCAAAAATGCATAAGCTCTAATAGAAACACCATAACCAAATCAAGATATTGAAAAAGACCGCAACTTTAAATTGCTTATAGATGTTAAAACTTGGAAACAATAAACATTATGAGGATTGAAGTGTTAACTTCTAGCTCCTGATGATGTCCACAATGATATTATGTACTTTTCTTGGGTTGAAAGATGAAAGTTGTGTTTAAACTTTGTAGCAACAAAAATGATTTCTTATTTCTATTTATGGATGCTATAACTTTATACATTTATCTAGTTGAGAAGGGAACAATAGTAGGTAGACTGAAATTCTCACCTCCGTAGACAGATTGTGGAGGAACCTCAGTGTTCAAACTTTCCTAAAGTGCTCTGGCAAGATGTTCATCTTCCTTAAGTTGCAACTCATAATCTATCAAAATTAATATAGGTTACCTATCATTCCGGTAATGGGTGTAAGATTTACCAATCAAAACAACTGAAATTTTTTTTGCTATTGTCGTCACAAATATGAAGAAAAATAATCATTTAAATAGTAGTGGATATGTGTTATATTTGACAAGCCAAACGCAAAAATGCATTACTCACCGATAACAACATGCTTTATTTTCTCCTCTTCTTCTACAAGTGGCAATGCAATAGCACAATCTATCTCTTCATCGTCATTAAACATCGGTTGATCCTGTATACCAAGCATACATAAGACTAAATTACAAGATACAAAGAATACAAAAGTAGGAAAGCCAAAATAAAGATTGCTGACTACCTGTTGGCAGCTATGATAAAATTGGAAGTTGAACAACCATTGGTAGGTTATATGGGAAAATCAAAAGTTATACCCTCGATGTACTAGCTTGATTCCAAACTGGATCGTCATCATACCGATTATAGTGATGCCCTGTTGAAATACTATGGCTAGAACCATTCAAAATTTTGCTAAGCCAACCTATGCTGGTGCTTCTAGTTGTTACCTAGTACCCAAAAAGAGACTTCTGTGGAAGAGAAAATAAGTGACCTATTTTAGAAGTAAATTATGGATCCCAAAAGACCACATGCAAGTTTGTAAAACAGTGGTAGCAAAAAGGCATTTTCATTCTATGGGGAGCAGGTTTTGATACGTAGGCAGTGAGCTAAAAACATATAAAATACTATGTGAAAGACTTGTAAAACCACAAGCGAAGGCATAAAAAAGATCGATTATGTTTCTTAATGATCATTTTTAGTAGTCAGAGCTGAAGACTCCCTTTTCCCGAGTTTCAAACGAAGATAACTCTCAACTTTGAGTGATCAAGTATAGAAAGGGAACCAATCTAGTCCATCTTTTGACTATTATTTATTGAGTCATAATTTACTTCATGTGTTTCAACTTAATTAGAATCAACCATCACACCCTACCCTAACTTCACAAAATGCATAGTGTTATTGAAGTGTTAGATATCATCAATGAACATTAAGTCAAAGACGGACTTGATTCATTTCCTTTTCCTTTCCATTTCCACAAATATCAACTAAAAGGGGGCTTAAAACAAATTGTTTTAAATGTTCTATTCTGCTACCAAACAAGCAAGACCTCCTAGTGTTCTAGGATAAAAGTGTGCATATGAAATAAACCTGATCATATTCTCTTAAGCTTCAAAATTACAAAATGTAGCCACCCACTATCAAAACTACTCCCCCACTCATAATTTTGTTAAACATGATCATATTCATCACTAGAACAGAAAAAATCAAGAGGTACAACTCAAAGAATGCACGCCCATAACATTTTACGGTGATATTTACATGCATTCTGCCAAAAAATAGTTTCTCACAATGTAGACAAATAAATTAGGCATAGTAAAATCCTTTCCTCAACCTAAAATCTCCATAAGAAAAGTAGGAAAGATCCAATAAAGACAAAGAAAATCTCAATCCTATGACTCTCAAAAAGAAAACCATTTAAATAAACATACACCAAGTATATGATATGACAAATAGATCCCTGAGTAAGTTCATTCATACAACATCAAAGGTAGGAATTTTCTCAAACCCTTGTCAATGGACCAAATACAAATAACATATATTTGTTATGCTGGTACCTAGATATGGATGCCAAAAAATTCCAAAAGCATTAAGCTCCGAAACTTTATAAAAGTCTATGACCTTAAAATAAGGAATAAGAACACATTGATCAGAACACAAAAGGGTGAATTGGAGACTTACCACAAAGCATGAAAAGACACCAAAAGAAATCCGTAGAAGAATAAAACGACCCACTTGTGAAATTAGGAAGATACGCAGAGTAGTAGAAATAGTTGATGCTCCGATTGAAGTGCAATTGAAATGAGGCGGAAAAGTTGAGAGGCAAGAGAAATTGTGCAACTTTATCAATGACTAGGAAACTAGAAACTTGAATAGAGAAATCGAGGATGGGAAAGAAAGAGAATTGAATGTGAATGACGTCTCTGGAAAAACTTTGAAAGTTAATATTCAAAAATAAAGAATCGAAAGGTTGATGCTTGGACAGGTTGACAAAAAACCCCACGCAAATTTGACCAAGCAACCATTCTAGGGCTTTTCAGTTTTCACAACGTCGCCTTCTTCCACGTTTCCTTTTTTGCTATAAATTATTATATTTATTTATTTATTTATTTTGGTTTTACAAATTAAGCGACCTAATAGGTGAAGTGACGCATGCACGCTCGTATCTACATAGTTTTCAGCATATTACGAGAGAAATGACAAAATTGTATGTTCGAGCATTTTCATTAAGGAAAAAAATGCTTATAGAGAAATAGATGTGACGTTACACATAACGACAATCTCATAAATGATATTATTAAAGTTAGAAAAAAACATGAGAAATTAAAATTGTTGAGATGGATGTATCCTTTGACCTAATTGGTATGTTCCGCGTGATTTCAGGGAGTTAGTTTGACAGACAATAAATTTATTGTTTTTGCATCAACTTTTTTGTGCATAGATCATCATCTTTTAGAAAGTTTGGAACCTCATCTAGAAAGACGTTTTCGAGAGGTCAGTGGTCTAGTGTCTGCAACTAGAATGGTCAATAATGACGTGGAGTCGTATATACACTGTTAGATATCGTCACTATTATTGTTAGTCCCTCTTTGAATTTATGTTATTAATGAATTCCATATTTTGAAGTTGTAAATTGTAAAAGTGTCAACAAGAATGTTTTTTGTAAGACGATGAAATTTTTGTGTAGAAATTATAAAGTACATAAATTATCTGTCATTGAAACCAAAATTTTAAGATGGGTTAATGAGATGTCTACTTTCGTATCAAAGAGGTTGATGGTTGATAACATTTCCTAGTTCAGGACTTGCTATGAGGTATAATCTGACGAGGGGCACCAGACATTGCTTCATGAAAAAGACGTCAACCAATGATGTGGTGTTACCTATAAAGGAGATATGACTTTTGTTGATATATTGTTGGGATGTCTACGTCGGATGGAGAGACATCAAAGTTGATTTAGATCTCGATATTTACCATAGGCGGATTACCCTTACTTACATGGGGATTCCGATTGCTTCTCATATGCGGATTGTTCGCCTCTTATCGATAAGATTGGGAGACATATTTTCTAATGGAGCAAGATACATATTTTGTATGTCGGACGACTTGAGTTGGTCAAAGCAATGTTGTCGGGTACACAGAGCTTATGTTTGTCACTTTTTCCCGATTCCTGCTTTGGTTTTTGACCAATTGATTGAAATGTGTAGGAAACTTTTATGGTGTTGGACTCAGGTAATTGATAGCACCCAAGCGTCTTTTACCATAATCATTATATTCTATTCTCTATCTCTTTGAGTTTAATAAATATATCCTACTGGTCTATTTCCTTTATATTCATGTTTCAAAGATCTACTAGTGGTTCATGTAATTGTAGGCATTTCAGGCATTTACAGATTACAAACGATATATACATATAGTGTAAACCTCATATACACTAAGGATATCCTTGCGGTCAAAAAAGTCGAGGGCAAGATGAAAATGACTGAGATCCGAGAATGAAGATGAAGACAATGAGCGTGCATACAAAGAAGGTTGATTTCCTCTAACAAGATGACCGATTTGGACTTTCATGTAAACTAGTTCAGTGCCCGTGCCAAGCACGGGTTTTGTTTCATTTTTTTATTTTGAATAAATAATAATGAGGGTTCTTATAATTGAAATATAATTAATCAAATATTAATATGAAAATTTTCCGTGACCGACATGTCTTTGATTTCATTTGTTTTTCAATAAACAAAAATACATCTTATAATTATATCATATTTAATCAACAATTAATATAATATTTTTTCGTGACATACATCTGTTTATTTTAGTTATATAGACCTAATAAAAAATTATTTCTCTTTGTAATTAATTAATTTTAAAAAATAGTAATATAAGTAAAAATGTTGTTATTTATATATTTAAAAAAACATATCTTTTAATTTTTACTAATGAATAACTTATAACTAATGACAAAATACACACAATAACTAATAAGTAAATAAATATTGATAATGAAACATCATATAAACATTTGTCAAATTATAATTTTTTAAAAATCTATATTAAC
This sequence comes from Fagopyrum homotropicum, assembly GCA_033239125.1. Taxonomy (NCBI): domain Eukaryota; kingdom Viridiplantae; phylum Streptophyta; class Magnoliopsida; order Caryophyllales; family Polygonaceae; genus Fagopyrum; species Fagopyrum homotropicum. The sequence goes on along the minus strand of BSWB01000003.1, from coordinate 62,510,783 downwards.
TAACCTACCCTTTCTAGGAATTTATTTTAATATAAATAATTATAGATCCTCATGAAACCCCAATTATTATTCCAAATAATGTTAAATAGTCTCTCTTTTAAATCCATTAATTTTTATTAGTTAAATTATACTTTATTTTTTAATAATAACTTAAGGACAATCTTTAATTAAAATTAGTGTAACCTCCGTGCCTTGCATGGGATTTGTTGATATATTTTTGTTCAAAACTTATAAACTTCAATATATGTAACAAAAATATTTTGATTTTAATTTATGTGTTTTTTTTTTTATAAATTTTAGATAAATATTGTGGTTAGTTATATATTGAATAATAATTAATTAAAGTCAAATAACTTATTTTAATTTAATATTGAATTGTAGATTCTGTAAATAAATTAATAAATTTTTTTAAATAAGAGTTTGATGAATATTTTTTATTTTTATGATTAAAAAAAATCTTGTAGCATATCTACAAATCAATTTTTTAAATATATATTTAAATAAAATTGGGTGATAAAGAGTTGGAGAATCAAATTTTTTATGATTTTTTATGGAATTTTGACAATATTTTCAAATTTTGAAAAAGGTAAAATGACACATGGTTGCTACTTTTAAGTATTTGGTTATCAAGTCACAATTTTTTTTTAATTTTCATTGATTTTTAGTAAAAGAAAAATAAAAATTAGTGGCTCAAAAAAAAAGTGGAAAGTTTTTCTAGATAAATTAGATTTCATTTATTTTTTTGATCAAAAATAAAAATAAACAAATAAAAATGAATTAGGATTTAAAAAAACATAAAATATTTTACTTATTGTTAATTGTTGTTATAAAGTACTATATTATTTTTTTTTATACCTTTATTCATAGTTTTAATAGCTCTGTCCTAGTTCATGCCTTGCCATTAGAAAAATAGAAGAAACAATTGAGTCATGAAAAAAATAATTAATAACATAAAATTCAAAAATATAAGCAAAATAAAAATACACAACATACAGCTTTAATCATCATGGATCGTCCCTATATACTAAACTCTAATGGACATACCTTGTCTTATGAGCACAAAATATATTGTATGCTTCTCTCTTTTGTTATATATAGAGATCAATCATGCATCCTTTGCATAATAAATAAAGTACCACTAAGCACTTAATTTCTCCTAATCTAAGATGAAGAATCGGCAATAATGGTGGCTCCTCACTGCATAAGGGAGTTTTGTATTTAGTTGCCTACTCCGAACATCACAAAAGCCAACTTTACGTGAGCAAAGAACAAATTAAAGTTAGAATATATGTAGCAAGTTACATACATTTAACATATCGAAAATGACATTGATCGACCTTCCGAATCTTCATCCACTAATAAGATAATACAAAGCATTTTATGCATATCACAGTCACTGTACGACTTTGCAAATGAGTAATGACTTATGTTCAAAATCAAATTGATTACATTCCCTCGCCTTTCTCCTCCGCGCCCCAAACACGCCTTCGTCCTTGGTAGCTGACAACTTAGGTCTACATTAATCCATGTTTGCCTTCAATTTGTTGATCGATCGCTTGATTCTGGTCTCGCTACTAACTTTGATCCACCATCATTATACTAAACCCGAAGAAGGAGATATCCATGTATGTGCCTTATCTACCTGTTGAGAATACCTAGTTAATAAAAAAACATCTTAATGACAAAACAAAGATAAAAAAGAAAAGCAATCGACTGAATTGATTGACAACATGGTCATTAAGAAACGGTGGGAGGCTGGGAGCTCATCAATGCGGGGTGAAATCAATGATGAAAAGATTTGTTTGTGTGAATATATATAGACGAAAATAGTTAGTGTTAGTTTTAAAAAAAAGATAATATTACAATTTGTTAAGATTTGGATGAAAGTGATTGGTAATTATCCAAATAGTTTTCATTTTAACCTAGATGTTTTTAAGATTATAAATTACCGATTTAAAATCTATTGAACCGTAATTATTAATAATCAACAAAATTTGATAACTATTTTCTCATTTTTTTAATTTTTATTAACACGTTTCACAGGATATTTATGGTTACGAATAATATAAATTATTGGATTTTAGGGTGACTGGTATAAGATTTTATCTTCTTTTTTTTTTGTGATGAAGATCTAGATTAATAAATTAAATTGTTAAATTAAAATTTTTTGGGTAAAATGTGCTAAATAAATAATTTTAAAATTTATTAAGTTAGCAATGGTATAAGATTTTTTTTTCCTGATGAAGATCTAGATTAATAAAGATTAAAATTGTTAAATTAAAATTTTTTGGGTAAATGTGCTAATAAATAATTTTAAAATTTATTAAGTTAGCAATTAGTTGGTAACAAAATCTATTTTTATTTGAAAACTTAACAAAAAAGATTGAACTTACGAAAAATCTTTTTCATAACTTATTTTAAAATTTATTAATTTAATAGTTCGTTAGTTAACAAAAAGAACTTGATTAGATGAATAATACAAAATTAAAAACAAAAAATTGTGTCACTTACGGCTTAAATAGTATACTTGTGGCTAAATATATATAATTAATTGCAAATATTATAATTAACAGTAAAAATATATTTTTAAGAAATAATTTTGAAATTATTAATTTAGCAATTTGTTTGTTAACAAAATCTTTGTTCAATTGTTGTTATTTAAAATAATTTTTTTGTTAAAAATTCCAATTACGAAATTTAAATGTAAATTAAGTAATTAAAAAAATGTGGGTTCAAGTTAATTTTCTAACTATTTTATAAATATAACTTTTAACATAATTCAGAATTTTAAATAAAAATAACTTAAATGAATTAGTTTAATACAAATTGTGGAGGTTAGAATCTGGCGAAAAAATCCTTAATAAAATTATAATTAAAGAATAACTAATAATAATTTAATAATTACTTTAGAAATTAATATCAATGACAATTTAGTAAATATTTTACAAAAAAAAAAGTTGAGGTGGCATCCTCATTGACATCATTGCTTGACATGTGACATTAGCGGCATTAGTGTCTTTAGTTTTAGTAAGTAATATAGATTAGGTAAGATGTACAATATCTGATAACATGAAAAATACTATCCTAATATTGTATTGTAAAATCAAAATTTTATGTTATAAATGTAAACATTTAGGAATTTAAAATCATTGAATTACGATCCACATTTTAAATTACTAAGTTTTAACTATAATAAAATATTAATATTTTACATTATAAATTGGTGGACCTGACCTTTGATTTGTAAAATAAAATATAAGTTGACCAATGTAAGTAAGTTAGTTATGAAAACAAACCAAATTAGATACTATCGAAATTTCAAGTATATCATCCATACGGAATTTGTATAACAAATTAAAGCACTCTCGAGTTGAAATACACATTTTCAAAATACAGTGTTAACATCGTATTTGTCTATTAAATAATTTTTTTAAATTTCAAGTTGAGTAAAAGTAATATTTTGAATGATGTAGTTAATTTAGTCTTTATTTTTTTTATTTCAAATCTATTAAAATTAGTTAACCATAATTTAATTGTATTCAGCTCATAATGTGAAAAAAAAAATTTAGTTTAGTTAATTCGTTTAAAATGCAAAAGAAAGAGAAAATTGTGATATAAAGATCTTTACTGATAAGAGTAACAAACACATTTTTTTTACTGATTAATGTTAATTATAATTAGTTCTAAAATATTTAATAACAATAATTAGGTAAAAATATAGAATTATGCAAAAATCAAAACATAAACAAAATTAGTAGGGTAAACAAAAATCAATTCAGTAAAAATAAAAATAAATTTTTAGGCAATAACAATTTGATAAAAAAATCAAAGTCAAATAAAATCAATAGGCAAAAATAAAGTTTTTGAATGAAATTAATGTGGTAAAAACAAAAAATAGAGTTTGGATTATAAGGTTGATATGTAATGTGTATCATAACATATCAAATTACCTTTAATATTTTAGAAAGAGAAAAAATAAATTATAAAGTTTTAACCTTCTACAACCTCTCTAAATGACTTACCAAGTGTGATCCATCTCTTTTGAGATCTCTTTTCCTTCTCATTTTCCTTCGAGCAATAATATCATTACAAACCATGAACTAACAACATTCAAACTAATATAATTGCAATTAGAAAAAGAGAACAATAATACAAATTATGATTACAAATCATGCACTAACAACATTAGATTGCGCATACAACCTTCCAAATAAGGTATCGAAATTTTTCTGAAAACTCTTGTATTGATACCTATAATGATCATTCTCGCATGTCCCCGTTCTTCAACATCATCCGCACTTCATCCACTTGCAAGTTGCAACCTCATTTATCTTCTTGTACCACAAGCAACCAATTTTGATTAGAACAATAATACAAATTATGATCCTAATAATAATTGAAGAAGAAAATGAATAGTAAAAACTTGCACTTCAGAACTCCAATTTTCAGAACCCACTGGTGAGAAAACGAAGAAAGGCAATTTTTAACTGCATGTGTAGGGTAGTGAGGTATATATATACATACAAAGTTGGAGACTCAGCCCCAAAATATTGATAGAAGATTGACGTAACCGTACAATCAAATCTGATTAGTATGAAAGATTGTAGGGGAAGTTTTAGAATTTAAATTTATTATTAATGATTGGATAAACTCTAGATCGAATTTGTAAAAATAAATCAATAATTAGGAGTTGATTAAACTAAAACTATATTTTGATCACATTTATTTTTCAAAATAATTTTGACTATAAATTTTTTATTTAAATTACGCAATTAAAATTTTTAATTATAAGTTCTTTAGCAAAGAGATTGCGTGACAAAGTAGGTAATATAATATATTTTGTGGTAAAAACTTTTTAAAAGTTTCGTTTAACTCTTTTTGTTAATTATAAAAGAGGTTTCTATGGGGATTTCAATTGTAAAAAAAAGATTTGTTAGAACTTTTGACTTTAAAAATAAATAACTGAATTTCAAGGTGCGAGTAATATGGGGATGTCAAATCATTAACCTTTTTTAATTTAATTATTTATATTTTTGTTTTTTTATAAAATAATTTAATTTAAATTGTTTAAGAAAATCAATTAGGGTTAAAATAACAAACTAAAATCCATTTGGTAAAAATAAAAGATAAAATAAATTACTCCATAAAAAACTAAAACTAAAAAGCTTCTTAAGATATGATTGTTGGTATTATATGAACAAAAAAAATCTGTAAAAAGTTCTAAAATAAAAATATATTAGATTTTAAAATTTAAGAAACTTAATTGCTAAAGATTTTTATATATGATTGCTATTATTTTTAACATAATTCGGGATTTTAATAAAATGAAACTTGAATTAATTTTAATTTTTGTAAATATAAATTGTGGTAGTTAGAATTTGGTGCAAAGATTTCTTATAAAATTATAATTAAATAATAATAAATAATAATGAAAATTTAGTAATTAATTTAGAGATTAATAACAATGCAATTTAGTAAATATTTTACAAAAAATTTGTTTGTTTTAATTTTTGTTACGTGAAATAATTTTTTTGTTAAAAATTACGTGTACAAAATCTATATGTAAATACGTAACTAAAAATTTCAATTCAAATATAATTTTTAACATAATTCGGATTTTCATAAAAATAAACTTGAATTAATTTATTTTTTAATATAAATTGTGTTGGTTAGAATAGAATTAAAGAATTAAAGAATAGTTAATCTTTAATATTTATTTAGCAATTTGACTTCAATTTTTTAAGAATGGCAATTTGGTAATCTCTCATAAATTTTTTAAGAGTGGCATTTCAGTAAATATTTTACAAAAATGCTGAGGTGGCATACCTCGTTGATTGACACGTGGCAGTAGTGTCCTTTGTTTTAGTAAGTTATATAGATACAAAGTTGTAGAGTTTCGAATCACCTTCGAAAGTAGTAATCGTGGGTTTTCTAGTTTCAACCACAAAAACGGAAAATCTAGTTGTACTAAAGTGTCGCGATGTTGACAATATGCTAATTTTATGGGTCAAACCTAGAAAGCCTAGTAAACTTGACCCTAGTACCCAGGTCACACGACCTGCCATCCTATCTTTTGCATTGGACAAGGAACCGTTTGAAACGTCCCAAAAATAAGGTGCATTTTATATAAATATTTTTTCTGTATTTTTATTCATATTTTAAAAGCTTGAATATTTTTCGAGAGTATTTTACGTCATATATTTAATTTTATGAGTATATATCTATATATCTGTGTGTGTATATATATATATTATATTTATATATTATCCGTATTTAAATCATTCTATTAATATCGTACATATTTTATAGGAATGGTTTCTATATCGAAACTATATTTTACGAGTATATTTTTTTTATATTTCCACTATATTGGTTTTTGAAAAATTTCGAAAAATTTTCCGATTCAAAAATCTCGATCTGGGTATGTTTAATAGAGTTATTTTTAATTCCCATTTTCCTATTTTTATTTTTGTTCTTTATTCTTTATTCTTTTTCTTTTCCTTTTTTTTTCTCTATTTCCTTTCATTGTTTTTTTTTCATTCCGTGCTTATTTCCTCCATGCCTCGTGGCGCCAACAATTTCCCTCTCATCCCCGCTTTCTTCACACCAACAAGCGCCAGCAAGAGGAGCCCTTTGCCTAGTCTATCTGATCTCCTCACCTTGTCGATTTGTTCCTATGCCGCTCACTCTAGCAACCTATACTACATGCTCCTAGCTCAAGCTACCTCTTGCAACCCTAGGTATCTCTCCTTCAAGCCTTAACCGTCCACCTTCTTCTCTTGTCTTCCTTCATCTCCCTCACTCAACTCCCTCCGCCAACTCTATGTTCTTCCCTTCTCTCTCCCTCTCTTACCTTGGTCTCTCCCTTCTTCTCTCGTTCCACTTCTTCCCTATATCCATCTTCACCCTCACGCAACAACTCTCAAGAGTCCCCTTCACTCTCTTGTCTCTCTAACCTCACTAGCAAGTTACCTCCTCCTATTTTAGCAAGCAAGCCAACAATTTTTCCCCTCCCGTCCTTCTCCATGTCAATCATATCTCTAATTGATACTAATGACATTCTTATATCATCTATTATTAGCATGCGTTATTATAAAAGATAGCTAGTCCTTGATTAGACTCTTTATATATGTATATATTTTGCCATGGTAATCAATAATAAGTCATTCATTAGAGTATTCATTCTCTATATGGTATCAGGATTTTCGATCCTCCCAAACACAAACCTCATCACGCCATGGCTGTTGAATCAAGCACACAACTATGCAACCCACACGAACCAACCAAACCATTCACCATTATCACACTAACAAACATAATCAAACTCGAATCCACAAATTACTTCACTTGGAAAACACAAATTCAAGCCACTCTTGAAGGCTATGATCTCTTTCGTTTTCTAGATGGCTTTGAGCAAGTGCCTCCGGCCACTGCAGAAAATACAACCAACCTAAACCCAACCTACTTAACCCATAGGCGACAAGACAAAATACTCTATGAAGCAATCTTGGACACGCTATCTCTACACATTTCTACTCTAGTTACTACCACCACCAGCTCTTCTAAAATGTGGGACTCACTCAATAACACATTTGAAAAGCCGTCGAGATGACACATAAAACAGATCAAAGAACGTCTATGTTCAACCACAAAAGGCAGACTCTTAGTTGTTGAATATATACAGCAAATCAATGCATCAGCGGATCTGCTAGCATCACTCAAAGCACCAATGTCTCAAGAGGATCTCATAGATCATGTCCTACGAGGGCTTTACAAAGCATACAAGCCCATAATCCATGCCATCAATGCCAGAGATACACCGATTACCTTTGAAGCTCTCCATGAGAAACTAATCAATCATGAGATGATAATCAAGCACATCACACCAATGGACAATACACCTATAGTGGCATTCAATGCTCAACCAAGATCCACCAAGAGCAAAGGTATGTCATCCTCCTCGCAATATAAATGGCAACACTCCAACTCTCCACACAACCAACAATCTCACTACCCTACCAATAACCAATCCCAACAACCTACACTCACTCCTTCTGGAAACAAACCCTTTCGAGGATGTTGCTAATGGTGTAGATAAATATGTCATGTACTCTCCTAGTGTCTAGTGATACGTAAACAACACCCCAATCTTCCTCTACCAAAATCCATCCGATTCCCTACAACACCTCCCCAAATCAATATTGTCACCACCAACCCTGTGCAAGGACAATGGCTCATGGATAGTGGAGCATCTCACCGCGTGACAAATGATCTTGATTATCTAGCCATTCAATACCATTACACTAGAACGGACAAGATGCTAGTTGGAAATGGTTCAGGTTTACAAATCACCGAAGGAATACTACTCTCCCTCAATCTTCTTTGCAACTTTAAAATGTCCTTTATGTTCCACAAATGTCTCAAAACATCATATATATGTCCAAACTAACTCACAATACACCTTAATCGGTTTTTTCTCATCTAATATGTTCTATGTGCAGTACATGAGATCCGGGAAAATCCTGGCTAAGGGTCCTTGTGTCAAAGGCATATATGTGTGGCCCTCACAGTCCAAACAAGCTTTTCTCACTCACACTACAAGTTTAACTTCTCTCCATCACAAGCTTGGACATCCATCAACTCAAGTTTTTCAGTTTCTAGTTAAAACTTTCAATCTTAGCAAGTTTCAGTTCAAGAAAAATGATTGTCATTCGTGTCACATTAATAAAAGCCACAAATTGCCGTTTGCCAATTCTTCCATTGAATCAAAATATCCTCTTGAGATTATCTACTCGGATGTATGAAGCTCTCTAGTTATGTCGTATGATGGTCACAAGTACTATGTCATTTTTATAGATCATTACACACGCTACTCTTGGATATTTCCAATACATAAAAAGTTAGATACAAGTTCAATTTTTATCAAGTTCAAAGCCGTAGTTGAGAACTATTTTAATTAAAAAATCAAGATCTTGATTTTGACAATGGCGGTGAGTATATTGTCCTATGTCAATACCTAGGTTTTACTGGTATTATTCACGTCACATGCAAGATGGGACTCCTCTCTTCACATGCCTCTCCATATCTTGGTTCATCTCCCCGCTTCCTTTATTTTCTCACGCAACGGTCTTCGGCTCACTCTCCTCTCCGCTCTTCTCTTTGGCTTTCCCTCAAGCAACCAAAACACATCTCTCATCTCTTTGCTTCCCCCTCTCTATCGAATGCAACACAAAACAAACCTTTTCAACGAAGAAGCACAACAAGACCTTTGCTTTGTTTTTGTCTCCTCTGTGCAACTTGCCGGACAAGACCACCGACCGCCGGAAAAGCCCTCGTCGCCACCAACTCTCTCCCTGCACCATCGTTTTGTCGTCTCCAAAGCCATGCAGTGCCATCAAGGAGGGTCGCCAGCACTCCTCCTCGCTGCCATCAACCGTGGGTTCAAAATCCTTTCTCATTAATTAAATCGGGCCACCCTAGATTTTGGTGTAATTACAAAGAGCCATCCATATTTGTTTTGCATTTATGGCCCTAATTTTGGAATCTTGCAAATATATCACTACATGTATAATTACAAAAATTTGACCGAATTCTTATTTAAAGTTTATGACCCATATTTTTTAATTTAACAAATTTCCCTCTACTTGTATAATTACAAAAAATGGCCCAAAGATTAGTTACAAGAAATGACCCAAATTTTTAAAAATTGCACAAATTGCCCCCAAAATGTTTTATGATTTCTAACCTTAGTTTTTAATTACGAGTTTTATCTTACATTTATATATATTACATATTATGCTCATGTTTAGCTTATAAAGCTAAATTTATTTAGTTTTGGTAATAGATTCGGAAACGTCTTCAGGAAAGGTCTAACAAGCCGAAGTTCGAACCCCGTCGATCGGATTTCATCTTTTGATGCTACATAAGTGTTCTTGGAACTCTTGGAGGTGAATTATTTCATATTAACGTATGATCTAGAATATTAGAACGTAATATGCATGTTATGAAATTTTAGGTTTGTACTTGAAGAACCGTTAGGTGAACATAAAGGATAAAGATACTCTAGAAGGGGGGTTGAATAAAGTATGAGAACTTTTCACAAAATCTATCTCAAGGCCTTGAAACCAATTTCAAGGGCCTTGATGTCGATTTGAGTTCTTTGTGAAACTTTGGTTTCAAGGGCTTTGAAACAACTTTCAATGGCCTTGGCTTTGTATTCTTGCAAAACAAAGTTAGCCACAATAAAACAAGATATAGTGTGGAATGTAAAAGATCGACACAAGGATATGTTTACGAAGTTCGGCTCTAAATAGCCTACTCTCCGTCCCAAGGTATAGCCTTAGGATCTAACTATCTATTATCAGCTTCAAAGAGTCCTAGATACTGTAACGTACGGAATTTTTATTCCGATCCTTGAGCGGTTTATCGACCTTCCCGCGTTAGCGGCTCAGTTTTCCCGCAGGCGCGAGGTGCTAAGTAATGGGAATTATTGGAATCTCGTTCCGACCTTCCGTTATCCCGCCTTTTTGCTTTTGGACTTTTCGTTGCTTGCACCAAGAAGACAAGGAGGTCAGCTGACCCCTTGTTCCCCTTACCCTTGGCAGCTTGGTTTTCCCTCTCTCGTCATACTTCTTTCACGTTAGTTTCTTTTCTCTCCTACCCTTCTCTTGAGCTCTCTTTCCTTTTCTCTCTTTGGATCTCTTGGATGGTGGCCAGCAGTAGGAAGCTCTTGGATCCAGTTTGGTAAGCTTCTCTTCCTTTCCCTCTTCTCCTTCCTTGTTAGAGATGATCTTCTTCTTCTCTCCTTCTCCATTGCCATGGATGAAGCTTTGGAAGTGGGTTCTTCTCGATCTTTTCATGCATGTGTTCTAAGCTCGATTAGGTCATGAGGGAGAACCTTGATCCAGTGGATGATAATTGGAGAAGACCCAATAAGAGAAGGAGGCCATTGGAGCTCAAGATCCACAATCGAAGACGAAGAAGACGACCTTCTGTAGTTCGACCGCGGGGCGGATCTTCAGAGCCACAGGGGCGGCCATTGCACTGAACCACAGGGGCGGCCAGCCTGAGCCGCAAGGGCGGCCAGCATGAGCCGCAGGGGCGGCTCTCTGGACCGCAGGGGCGGTCATTGGCTCAGCCAACACGCCCTTGTGGTCTTCTTCTCCCTTTCGCGGATGTTCTTCCTTCTTCCGAGTCCGTGCCTTTGCATGGTGAGTGCCCTCCCTTGAGCTTGTGTTCTTTGATGATCCTGGAGAGTGTTATGATAGCATCATGATAGGTTTGGACATAGGATGAATGAGAATGCCATGTAGTGGCTTTTGAGACCTTAGGTGAGTGTGATGAGCATGTTGGACTTCATAGACTTGTAGATTGTTCTTGGCTATTGAGTATGATATTAGGAGAGGTTGTAGGCTGTTGAGAGATCTCCTCATGCATTGAGGGAGATGTGAGTGCTATAGATTCTAGGATGCGGTCCTAGAATGAGAGTCAAACGATCTTGTGTAGATCGTTTGTGTGAGATGCCTTAGACTTTTGAGTTGAGCGAGTTGTTGATATATATATATATATCCTCTTTTGAGCAGGTTATGGACTTCTTCCCAAGGGAAGCGAGAGTGTTGTGAGTTGAGTGTGAAGACGAGGTAAGTCTTCAGACTTACTTAGCTCGTATTCTTTGTATTAGATTCAATGTGTACTTGGTGGTGTGTGTTTTAGTATTGTTTATTTCGTAACCATGAAACCGGAAATAAGAAAACCTTTATATATTGATATTTGGCCCAAGTGTATGATAACGGGCGGTGACAGCATTGCCTGGCTCTTGCGGTGAGCTAGGGGGTTCTCGGTGACTAGCCTAGGCAAGTAGACGGCCAGATGCATCTGTGCCATTCCTTGACGGTGAGTAGGAACCGAGGCGAGATCATGCGCTGATTCTCGTGTCACAAAATGAAAGTTGAATAAGTAACGGGAAATGACGTAATGGAAAAGATAATGAACCAAACATATGTGTTGTGCCCATGTTGTGTGTTTGGATCATGCTGAGTGTTTTGTTTATTTATGTGTGTTTGTGCCATCTCCTTGTTTCTAATGCCTGGAATATTAGCTAACGGTTTTAAATCGAATGTGTAGATTGTCCTGCAGGTTAGGGATGCCGCCGAGTAAGGTGGAGGAGTGGACAGCCGGGGTCTCCGTACATTATAGGACGAGTGCGTTTTTGGGGTTTTGTCTTGTGTTGTTAGTTGCGGGTTTTGGTTGTACTTTCGGATTATCGTTTTGGGAGTTGTGTTGTTTTGAGGACTCGACTGAGTTTCCAAGTTTTACCTTTCTTTACGGATTGTTTGCATTGCATTAAAACGATTTTGATTTGCCTTTATTTGTGCCATGTTGGAAAGATCCGGTGAAATTATTGTCAAGCTAAGGGTCGGGACCCATTTTGAGGTCCCAACCCGTAGCGCCCCGAGTCCCGTGGACTCGGGGTGTTACAAAGTGCTATCAGAGCCCTAGGTTGACAACAATGGCACTCGCAATCTTCTAACGGCCGAATGAGGATTACACAGAACCCCACGGGTTCTGACTTTTCGTTTTTAAAATCATATGCATGAGTCGGGATGGGATAGAATGTACGGGACCATCACTCCTTCCGCAGACCTCTTCGACGTAGTTTATGGATTTCGGTATATATATATATATAGATATGTAGATATGTAATTTATATGTGGATTGTAAGTTGCATGATGAACTTGATATATGTGTATAATTATATTATGTTGTAGGTTGCATGTTTTGGACCTTGTATGTTTAAAATGGAATGTCGGATGTATTATGATAGTAATAATATGGATATAGGACTTATACAGTTGGTTATATATGTATATTCTTATTATATATAGTAGCATATGAAGTTATAGGACCTTATAGAAAAGATGATAGTAAGATGTCATCATCGTTAAAACAACGTCGTGTCTTGGGATGACGTTCATATATGGAGGAGTACGCTCAAGTATCGAGTTGAGCATTTCATGCGGACGAACACCATGGCGTTTCCCGGATTCCTTTAGAAGGATGTCGAAGAGAAGGAATGGAGGTGACATAAACCAAGGGCGAACAAGTGGAAGGAAGACTCGAGATAACTTAAGAGAAACCGACGCGGGAACCATACAAGAAGAGGAGTAACTTAATGGTGTGGAAGTAGTTACAAAGGGGTCACGATTGGAATGATAACAAGATCAATAGAGATAAAAACCTTAGGTTCTTCAAGGAGACACGTGGACAACTAAAGATATGAATCAAGGAGGAGTCGGGTGCGTTCTAGCAAGGTGTGAATCAAGGAGGAGTTGGGTGTGTTCTGTTCGCTCCAAATGTTGTGTGCAAGCTTTAGATTTATAACCCTAGATGTATGCCTAAAATAAGGATGCGAACCCGCAGTGTACGGGTCAATCGTAGTAAAAGCAAGAATTCCAGGGTGTCGATCTCAGGGACTTAGGTGAAACAAAGCAAGTATAGGTTGTCAATATTGCAACTAACCACAAAAGCAATTAAAGCAATCAAAGATGATAAAAAGTCAATTAAAGGAAATATGCAATTCTAGGGATTAAAGCATCTAGTTGTGGTTCCAACTCAAGATCTCAAGATAAAGCGGACAAAGCTGGGATTTTGCAAAGGGAAGGTGTTACTAAAGTGGAATAGATCACCGGGTAAGTCTCACTACTCACTAATCCCAAACCGTAACTCCTATTACCGGGTAAGTCTCAAGGAATTAAGGAAAAGAACTATAACCTCAAACCAACACACCACCTAAGGGAATAGAATCAACCTTTACCGGGTAAGTCTCAAGCTAACTCACAAAGATGGAATGAAGGCACACTCAAACCCCAATAAAGGATAAACCTTTATTACCTACACTTATTATCTTGGGTAAACAAACTAAGGAATTACCGGGTAAGTCTCATCCTAGGCTTGCATTGAACTAGGAAAGGTATAATAAGAATAGGATTTGGCAAACTCTAACACTTAACTCTCAGTTATGGATCAGAAAAGTCACCTCGTTCAGAGGAATTCCACCCCGGCCGAGATGTTCATCGACTGAACGAGATACTCTAGGGTTAAGGATAAAGACTCGAGCTTTCAGGGTCCTACTAGAATTTAAGATTATTCTATCATTGTTTTTCCCACAACCTTCAGCCAATCACCCTAGAATCACACAAAGAAATTAGCCACTCATCATCATGAAAGCAATAATCAAATATAAGGGAAGAAGGTGAATAATTGAACACAAAAACCTTAAGAAAAAGGCTTCAATAACTGAATCAATTATCAAACAAATAAGCGTTCCTTGGATCACAATCCAATAATACAATCAACAAGAAGAGAATCTAAGAAAACCTTACAAAACCCTTCACAAAAGCTATAGAAGCTATCAACTTCCTTCCTTCAATCTTCCTTCCTTTAACCACTATAATGATAGCGGGATTTCCGGTGATGCGCCGGTCGTAGCGGGCGTGCCGATTTGTGGAAAATCTAGCCCTTTATATAGGAAAACTACCTTCCTAAGATAAAATATCTTGAAAAGATATTTTCCTAATAAAATATATCTATCTCTCATAAATAAATCCCTAAAATATATGATCTTCCTTCCAGAAATCCAACCTAAAAATATAAGATCTCTCCTTCCAAAAATAAAAGATCTCAGCCAAGAAGAAAATATATCTCGCCGCGTCCAAGGTGTTCGCCTCGGTCGGGACGCTCCTCTGGATCACCTCGGTCGAGATGGTACTATAGCTGACCGAGGTGAATCTCAACTGAAGGTGAAATCTCTCAAAATCTGGTCCAAAGTAAATCTTTAATTCAATTCCATGCTTCTTGGGTTCCTTTTTAAGTTCCAGAATGTAGCTCCTATGACTCCTTAGCTCCTTTGCTCCATTTTAATCCAAAATGTGCCATTTTACCTACTATTACAACGAAGCTTGGTGTAGACCTCAATTCCCACAAAGGTAGATGAAACGACAATATAATCACATAATATACATCCAAACATGCAAATTATTGAAGATAAAACGTCTAAACTAGCCCCAAAATATAGACTATAATTCATGCTATCAAAATATCCCATACTTGTCCCTTGCTTGTCCCCAAACAAGTTCCAAATCTTAAGTACAAGATAGAATGGATTATAAGTCATAAAAATCAAATGAAAAAGTATTTCAAAACATTTTTGGTGGTGTGCTCCACTCATAGATCACTCTAAGAGAATACTTCATGGTATTTAAAATCAAGATATGCTCAAAACATTTTATAAATATAAGAAAGTTGTTCATCTTTGCATAAAATCATAGAATGCATAATAAATCATAATTATCGAAATTAATCATATATAATCCTGTTTAAACCACTAAGTCAATCAACAAGCTCGAGGTCTCAAGGGCTTTTCAAGAGAGGGTCAAGAAACGTGTGAGGGTGGGATGTATATAGGGAATGTGGTGCTAGAATCCGGGAAAAGGATCTTTACTTCACTTCCTTTGAACTTCAATATCTTCCACCAATAAGCATTGCTTATTTACTTTTTACTTTGCTTTTTGGGATGCATGGACAGAGGTGCACAATAACCGAAGCCTAGGAGATCAGCAATCATCAATTTCTCGAGATGCCTCAAACCTTTGATGCACATACCATGACCCGTTAGGAATATCGCTCAATCCGACTTTGGCAAGACACAAACACCCGGCTATGTGAATGGTGCCGAGTTACTCATCATCATGATTGACTTCCCCAAACCTATTTGTTTCTTTCTAACTTTCAGCCAACATCTAAACTTTTCTTTCACTTGCTTTTCACTTGCTTGCTTTCAAATTCCCGGATAGGTAAAGGGAGACAAATATGTATATGAGGGGCTAAGCATGATCAAGAAGAAGAAGAGAAGAGAATGAATTGCCTTAATCATCCCAAGAAGAAAGTGAGAGAACTTATCATGTGGTGTCAACCTTCAAATTCAACATAATTTGGATAAAACAAAGTATTAAACATGCCACAAATTTTAAACAAAGCATTTAGCAACTTAACATATCATAAAACCTTTCAAACATATAAAGATTTCAAAACCAGTGAGCAAACGAAATCATCACTGATGTCATATCGAGATAAGAAGCACAAAAATCGTTTCGAAAACTGTTTTAGTTAAACCACCTCGGTCGAGATGTTCTAAGTCAACCGAGGTACTGCACCTCGATTGGTCAGAGTCACTTCGGTCGAGGTCATAAAACTTTTTTCTTAACCAGTTTTTTACGTTTTTCTCAATCAAATAACCTGTATGCATGCATGTAGTCTCATATAAGCACCTAGAGCATAAAGAAAATCATAAACATCCGAATCAAGTCATACAAACATCCACATAAGTCAAATAATGCACATCTGCATACCCCATACTTGGGACACATTGTCCCAATGAGTCAAAATAAGTCTAAAGAAACAAAGTACTCACCGAACAATGCTGAGTTGCATAATAAATAAATAAAGAAATCCTGCAAGCTCTAATCCTGATCTGCCGGCGGTGGTGGAGGATAAGGTACGTACGGATGTTGGGATGGATCAAAAGGATAGCCCATCATATGCTGGAACTGGATCTCCATCATCCGGTGTTGATAGTGCTGGCTCTCCATAATCTGATGAGTCCGGCTATCCAACTCTCTGTGAAGGCTATCCAGACGTCCTCCTAAATCGACGGTCATGGCTGCGTAGGAATCAATCATCTGCTCTATCAGATCGTCGATCTGGCGGTGAGCTACTGGATCCCTCTGCATGCGTACCCTACGTCTGGCAAGTCGTGCTGGTGATGCAGCTGGCTCCTCCTCCGTCTCCTCGTCGTCTAGATCGACGACTGGTTTGCTGGTACCAGCTGTATCTGTACCTGTGTCCATGGCAGCACCGCCATCCTCATCCTCATCAGCCTTCTCCTCAACCTCATCATCCTCATCCTGCCCCTGAGCTGCTGCTGCTGCATCTCTGGCGTCCTCCATAAGCGGAATCCATGCGGTGTGCCAGTAATGCGGGTCATAGTCGGAGAACTGAGCTGACCATCTAATACCCTGAGGTGCAGTCTACTCCCAGGGCATCACCACATATGGCGTAGTAAGTTCGAGAGGAACCAATATCCTCCTAGTGATCATCTCCTGCAGCCCAACCGGCTTGGCAACCGCCACCATAGTACATGCACTCAGATCAAGGTCCATGTAACTTGCAATGTGAGTCACTATGCCTCAGCAGCAGATGTCTCCTTTCGCCTTTGCCTTGATCTTATGCAAGTCCTCCGCCAACATCACTCCAAAATCCGGAACTTTTCTGGTCACCATGCAGTAAAGACTCAGCAGCTCACCCTGTCTAATCTTCTGGGGCGTCTCAGTACGCGCCAGAAGAGTCTCGCTAAAAATCCGGTGAGCAAGTCTAAAGGCCAGGTGGAAGATAATACGCTCCTTGTAGTCTTTAGGTCTCCACCTGTTAGAATGCTCAACTACATGAGCTATCTGTCCCCAAAACTCTCAAGCTACAACTCGAGAAGGAAAATCAGCAACTGTGGGGGCCGGGAAGCCGAAGATGTCCATCCAGTGGTCCATAGGAACTAGATAGTTCCGGTTCATCAACCGGTACTTGATGGCATGCTCAGTAGGAAAATAAGTGACGGAGCTAACAAACTCCAAGGTCGGCTCAAGGTAAGCTGGAGCTCTAATCTCAGTAAACTGCTCCAACCCCACCATAGATATCATCCGCCTCAGATCATCATCCACGTGGAGGCAGTCGAATGCAGAAATGTCCAGAAACCGTGGTGCAACAATTGGACGTGCCGCTATGCGGTCATAATCTACTTGGTGATGCTCATGGATCACCGGTATGGAGCGGCGTGAAGAAAAAGAAGGAGAAGGAGAGGATCTATCTCTCAAAACCGCTGCCTGTCAGAACTCATCTTTTTTTTCCCATTGTCAGACCACCTCGGTCACTCTGACAACTCTGAAGAACACCTCGGCCGAGGCACAGGCCGACTGGACCGATGCGAAGTGCTGCTCGATCGTAACTCTCAGAAATCCAGTTCTTTTCCCCCAATAGCACTACCAATGGTTCCTATGGGGTACTTAAGCCTTTTCTCATACAATGTAGGGGCAACCAAAGCCCAAATTGATCAAAAACAGTGAAGAAGGGCGAGTTAGGGTTTTTTCCGAATTACCCCAGATTTGGTCGATTTTGAGCATTTTTGTTGCAGACTGTTGCTTGCAAACCGATCCTCTACCCTTTCCTTGCAGTTTGGAAGCGAGAATCGTCGAAAACGAGCAAAAATCAGAGAACGAGGTGATTTGGGGCGTTTCGGTCGAGAGGGTGAGAGAGGGAAGAGAGAGAAGTATCAGCCCCCTTTTATACCTTTTTTTGGAACTGCTGTCACCTCGGTCGAGATGGTCTCGACTGGACCGAGGTGGTACAGACCGAGGTGCATCTTCAGTAACCCTAGTCGCCTCAGTTGCTCAAGAATCATCTCGGTCGAGGTGCTGTGACAGCAACCGAGATGTGTCTCAGTCAAACTCCGTCTTCTCAAATTTTTGAACTTCTGTTCTTCCAGTGTTACTCCTAGGTTGTATTCCTTCCTTAGATGTCACCCGTTGTCTGTCTAGGACGCCAAAAACAAAGCAAAGCAAAAACAAACTATCTAAAGCTAGACTAGAAAAAGGGAAAAGAAAGCAATACCTTGGGTTGCCTCCCAAGAAGCGCTTGATTTAAGGTCGCTAGCTGGACCGTACGGTATCCCGAAACAAGGTATAGTGGTGCAACTTCCTCAACCGGGATTTCCGGTTTGTATTTCTTAAGTCTATGACCATTGACCTTGAAGCTTCCACTTGTTTCTCCCCAAATCTCAACTGCACCATAAGGGAAAACATGTTTCACAACATAAGGTCCGGTCCATCTAGATTTCAACTTACCTGGAAAGAGGCGGAGGCGGGAGTTGAAGAGTAGAACTAGGTCTCCTTCTTTGAGCTCCTTAGGGATGATACGCTTGTCATGCCATTTCTTCGTCCTTTCTTTATAGATCTTGGCATTCTCATAAGCGTTCAAACACAGCTCCTCCAGCTCATTGATATCCAATAGCCGCTTCTCACCGGTTTCCTTGATGTCGAAGTTCAACCATTTGATTGCCCAATATGCCTTGTGTTCTAACTCAACGGGCAAACGACAAGACTTCCCATATACCAAATTATAAGGGGTGGTACCAATGGGGGTCTTGAATGCGGTCCTGTAAGCCCAAAGAGCGTCGTCCAACTTTATGGACCAATCCTTCCTCGTCCTAGAGACGGTCTTCTCCAAGATCGCTTTAATTTCTCTATTTGAGATCTCGACCTGTCCACTAGTTTGAGGGTGATAAGGGGTTGCTACCTTGTGGGTAACCCCATACTTTGATAGAAGTGCCTTAAATTTCCGGTTGATAAAATGTGTCCCTCCATCGCTTATGATGATGTGTGGAGTCCCAAAATATGGAAAGATAGTCTTGTTGAAGAACTTCACAACCACCATGGCGTCATTAGTGGTAGAGGCAATGGCTTCAACCCATCTAGAGACGTAGTCGACAACTAGGAGAATGTAGAGGTTTCCTCCGGAAGACGGGAAAGGTCCCATGAAATCTACTCCCCATACATCAAAGATCTCAACCTCTTGTATGTTATTGAGTGGCATCTCGTTCCTTCTAGATAAGTTCCCTGTTCTTTGGCATGCATCACAAGAGACAACAAACGATTGCACATCCTTAAATAATATAGGCCAAAAGAAACCGGAACGTAATACCTTGGCGCATGTTTTGTGAACGCTAGCATGCCCTCCACAAGGAAGTGAGTGACAATGCCGTATGACGCTAGTGACTTCATCTTCCGGAATGCATCTTCGAAGCATCCCATCCGGTCCTCTCTTAAATAGTAGCGGTTCACCCCAATAGTAATGGCGTACATCTTTAAATAATTTCTTCCTTTGAGCGTACGTCAATCCTGGTGGTATTTCCTGGCAAACAAGATAATTAACAATGTCAGCATACCAAGGTCCTTTATTATCAGATATTAGGTGGAGAAAGTGTTCCACCAACTGAGGATGAATGTCAGATTAGGGAGTAAGAGGTTTGTTATTCTCAGTTGACATTATCTCGCTTTCGACCTCGGTCGAGGTACGGAGAGGGTGACCGAGATATTCTTCAGTCAAGAACACCTCGCTTGGTCCAGAAAGTGCCTCGGTCGAGGTACTGCAACTGGGACCGAAACTGGAGATCTGCTTCTCCTGGATTAGTTTCTCAAATTTAACTCCTAGATCTTCTTCCAGCGCCTTTAAGCTCCATATATCTGCATCACAAGAAACATCTATACCTTCCTCCATTAAGCTAAAACTAATAACTTTTTCAAGTGGATCTTTAATAAGGATAGAGCTCACCAATTCTCTTGATTCTTCTTCATCATAGATGTTGAATATATCATCTCCTAGTTGCTCTCCCTTCATTGCCGCAAGCAATTCAAATTCCACTTCATCGCCGCCAATGTTGAATTTTAACTTGGCGTTCTTACAATCCACATTGCAACCCGAAGTTGCTAGAAATGGCCTCCCGAGAATGATAGGAACGGGATAATCTGCGGGAATGTCAAGTACAACAAAGTCTATAGGTAAGTAGAAGTTACCTAACTTAACCGGAACGTCTTCCAAAATGCCCACGGGATGGGTAATGGAGTGGTCCGCCATGTACAATCGTATCTTCACCGGCTTGGGCTCTCCAAGTCTGATCTTCACACATAGCTCCAGCGGGATGATGCTCACGCTGGCTCCTAGATCACACAATGCTTCACAAGTGACATCTCCAACTTGAATGGGAATGCAAAATGAGCCGGGATCTCTTAATTTGGGTGGCATCTTCTCTCTCATGATTTGAATAAGCTCCGAGGATTTAGATGTCATCCTTACTTCACCAAAGTCTTCCAACTTCCTCTTCCTCGATAGAATCTCTTTTAAGAACTTCCCATAGGCGGACATCCCTAGAATAGCATCAAGGAAAGGGATGTTAATATGTAGTTTATTCATCAAGTCAAGGAACTTACCAAAATGTTTGTCTAGATGTGCTCTAGCCCTTGACTGGAGGAATGGAAGTGGTGGTTTATATACAGGAGGTGGGACATAAACTTCAGTTTTGTCCAACGCTTTCTGTGGATCAACCTCGGTTGGCATCTCGGCCGAAGTGTTCTTCGACTATGCCTGGACCGAGGTGGTCTTCGTCTGTACTAGCATCGACCGAGGCACTGGATCTGCAATTTTCAGTCCACTTCTCGTCGTTATTGCCATGATCTGTCCTTTGGGGTTGCTTTCCGTCCTTGCTGGAAGCTTCCCTGGGTCTCTTGGCGCTTCATTCGCCTTGTTAAAGAATTGTCGTTCTAAGGCTTTTTGTGCCTTTGAAAATGAAGTCATGGATCTCTCCATAGAGTTGAGCTTGATCAAGATGGCCTCCAGCACCACATCTTTCTTTTCCGGCTGGGATGAGCTTGATCCTTGCTCCTGGCTCTTCAATGGAGTAGAAGAAGAAGAAGAAGAGAGGAAAGGATTAGAGGAGTCATTCGAATTGGAGTTAGAGTAAGGGTTACCCAAATTTTGATTGTCCGCCATCCAATTATTGTTGTTGGATCCTCTATTGTTGTTGTAGTTGTTGTTCCGGGAACCGTTGTTGTTGTTCCGCTAACCGTTGTTTTACCGGAATGTCTTCTAATATCCCCACCGGCTTAGTGGTGGAACGATCAACCATGTAGAGTGTGATCTTCACCGGTCTAGGCTCTCCTAGACCAACTGCTTTGCATAGAGCAAGAGGTATGATACTCACACTCGCTCCAAGGTCACAAAGTGCATCATAGGTAGCTTCTCCCAAAGTGATGGGTATGCAAAAGGATCCTGGATCACGGAGCTTGGGTGGCATATTCTCCGTCATAGTCTTGATGAGTTCGGATGACTCCATACTCATCTTGACTTCTCCTATGTCTTCCAATTTCCTCTTGTTAGAGAGGATCTCCTTGAGGAATTTCCCGTAAGCCGGCATACCTAAAATCGCATCCATAAAAGGTATATGAATATGCAGCTTACTCATAAGTTCAACAAACTTACCAAAATGTTTATCTAGGCGTGCACGCGCTCTAGATTGAGGGAAAGGTAGAGGTGGTTTGTAAGCGGGAGGAGGAACATAAAATTCTTCCTTCTCTTTTGCCTCTCCTTCTTTAATGGTGGTCTCGACTACTTTAGGTTGAGGGTCGGTAGTTGTCTTGCCACTCCTAGTAGTTATTGCCATAACCCTCCCCTTTGGGTTATCTTCCGTCTTCCCGAGAAGTTTCCCTTGGTCTCTTGGAACTTCTCCGGCCTTGTTAAATACTTGGTTTTCTAAAGCTTTGTCAACCGAAGTTATATAACTCTCCAACCCTTGTAGCTTGCCTAGGATCGTCTCTAGCATGGGATCGGGTTTGCTTGATCCGCTTGATTGTCCCTGGCTTGTTAAAGGAGTAGAGGAAGATGGAGGTGTTAGAGCCTTTTCAGCATGAGAGTAAGGATTACCTGGATTTTGCTGATTTGACCTCCAATTGTTGTTATTTGAGTTCCTATTGTTGTTGTTCCAATTGGAGTTCCGGTTGTTATTGTTGTTGTTGTTCCAATTGGAGTTCCGGTTATCATTCCTTTGATTATTGTCCCTCCCCATGTAGTTGGCTTCTTGCTCCTTAGTCTTTTGAAGACTTGTTTTGAGCACTTCCTTCAACTCTTTGATCTCATTGTTGAGGGAGAATA
This sequence comes from Fagopyrum homotropicum, assembly GCA_033239125.1. Lineage (NCBI taxonomy): Eukaryota > Viridiplantae > Streptophyta > Magnoliopsida > Caryophyllales > Polygonaceae > Fagopyrum > Fagopyrum homotropicum. The sequence goes on along the minus strand of BSWB01000003.1, from coordinate 62,487,977 downwards.
TTTGTGTTTGAGCAGCTTGGTTCAACTTGGCTCCTGAATCTCTTTGATTCCGGCTATTTGAGTCCACCTTCCGGTGGGAATACTTCTCAATCACTTGGGCTTGCTTCTCAATGAAGTCCCAAGCATCAACCTCTCTCATGTCCATGAATGTGCCACAAGAGAGAGATTGGAGGTTGAATTGTGTTTCCACATCCAATCCTTTGTAGTAGATCTCCAATAATTCCAGCTTGGAAATGCCATGGTGTGGGCAATCCAACAAGAGATCTTGAAACCTTTCCCAAGATTGAAACAAGCTTTCATTAGGTTTCATAGAAAAAGCATTTATTTTACCTCTCAATTCCGCCGTTTCGATGGCGGAAAGAATTTGGTGAGGAATTCCGAAGACAATTCCTCCCATGTAGCTAGCTTTGCAGCTGGAAGTGTTTGGTACCAAGCTAGAGCCTTATCCTTCAAAGAAAAGAAGAACGGTTTGATCTTCTAATTGCTTGTAGTAGCCTTCTTCGGCTTCATAGTCTCCATGAGAATCTAAAAATTCTGCAAGTGCTGATATGGAGGTTCAGTACTTGCTCCGCCATATTGACTTTGGCGAACCATGGTGATGACTTGTGGTGAGAAGCTAAACTCTTGGATGTCTTCAGCTCCGAAATCCACACCTAGACGGCGTGGTTGCTGAATTGGGTCCATCTGTTGCCCCAAAGTTCGGGGTCTATCACCGTCATTAACAGCTCTTACGTTCCTAGTTGGGAGGCGAGGAACAACCCTTGGTTTTGGGGTGTTTCGAATAGGACGAAGTAGTGGATCGATCTCCTCAAGTTCCGGCATGTCCGGATCTATCTCTTCATCATCGGATGAGTCATTTCGAATGGATTTAGTTGGTGTCTTGACTTTCTTCTTCTTCCTGGATTCGTTCAACTCCAACTTCATGTCCAACATCATAACTCTTAGTTCATCAATCTGAAATTGATGACTCGTTTCAGCATCTTTTCGTGCTTTCTCACTCAACTGAAGTTGGCGTTGAGCTTCATTCAGTTCAGCTTGGTAGTTTCTCTCGTCGTTCTCAACCATTTTCTTTTCCTTCAACTTTTTCCTCAAAGTCCTCTCCAATTCGGGATCGAAAGGGACTAGATCTTTAGTGGATCTAGTCTTTCGCATATACCTAAAGAACTTGCAAAAATCACTCAAGTAGACAAATCAAATCACAAGAGCAAGAGCTCTCAAGCTAGACAACCGAAAACCGAATTTGGTCTAGACCAAATCCCCGGCAACGGCGCCAAAAACTTGTTCGCTCGAAAAGTGTGTGCGTCTAAGTCTTAAATTTATATCTAGAACTCAAAGCAAAGCGAACCCGCAGTGTACGGATCAGCTGTAGCAAGGTAAGAATTCCAGAGTCGAACTCAGGGATTTAGTGAGAATAAATTCGAATTCAATTATCTAGCGAGAATGCAAAAAGCTTTTGTGATCAATAAAGGGGAAAATGATTCCAAGGATTCAAGTATCCGATTTCGGCTTCAGATTCAAGACACTTCTATAGATATAGGACATAGTTTATATTGCCAAGATTAAATGTTCAAAGGTAGATATCGTACGGTGAAGTTCCGAAACCTATATAACTAATCTAAAGGTTCTCTCTATAAGGGTTGTTGAGGCTGCAATATAAAAAGATCTAAAGACAAGAATTATGTTCAAACTAACTATCTAAAACTCCAGGATATGACTCTCCAAAGTAAGAATAGAAAGCACACTTAGAATCTTAATAAAGGATGTTGAGTCTCTTTATTACCCAAATCTTATAACCTTAATCTATTAAATGTAGAATCAAGTTTGAAGTCTCTTCATACACTCAACTAGAGGTTAGAAAGGTTAATCAATATTGGGATTTAGGCAAGGATTAGTTTTGGTTAAAGGTTGATTCAATTAAAGTTCGTCAGAAGAATAAATCGGGCTTTTCATAAGAAAATCGGCCGATTTACTCAAGAACAGTCCGATTTTCCTGTTGTCGCAAAACTAAAATCTAAACTCTCAGGGTCCTAATGTTTGAATGAGTTCAGTCTATCATCATCTAAGCCTTAATCATCAACTATTCTCCCCAGAATCACAAGGGTTTTAGCCAACCATTTTCAAAATCGAATCAAATTAAATGTTGAGTGAAATATCGCAAAGAAACCGAATCTTGAATAAAAATCCAATAACCTTCAAATCTGTAAATAAAACTCGAAACTAATCAATGTATCTCTTGAATAACTCAATTTCGTGTTCACAAACAACAATCACTTCAATGGATAAAGAAATCTCACAAACACGAGTCAAGATTGGCTTCCCGGCAAAAAGTCCTTCAATCCTTCTCCAAGAATCTCCAAATTCTCTCAAACGTTTAAAGATTTCCCGCTGCGGCCTCCTCCTCTTCGTTCCTAGGGTTCTCCTCTATAGTTTCTTGCAGATGGGCCGTTTGGCAAAACTCTCCTCTAGCCCAAAAGAATTGGGCTTTGTGTCGTCTTTTCATTTGGCCGAAAAACAAAGAAAATCGACCCAGTCGATTTATACACAAAATCGTTCGATTTCTAGGATAGAAAATCGTCCGATTTTTATGCATATTGGCACGATCTTCTTTAACAGAAAGTGTTCTTCTTTTGGCTCGTCTTCTATGCTTCTCCTTTGCAATTCCTTAGCTCTTTGTGATCCCTCCAAGGCTCCTTTAGCTTCCTTAACATCCTTAGAAGCTCCTTGCTCCGCTTTTGCTTTCAATTCCACTTCATTTACCTATAATTCATCAAAAACTCGTGTAGACCTCTATTTCCGACAAATGATTGAATAGAACACACAAGGTACACAAAATCTCTTCTAAATGCAAGGTAAACTGAGATAATCTTCTACAATATGCATGAATATGATGGTACACAATTCATGTCATCACCGTGTAAGCTCCTGTACTTGTTTTTCAATCGCCATCTTCATTTATAACCTTCTATGAAGAGGTCTTCTAGCTGTTGGAAAGATGACCGTTTGAAGATCACTCTTTCTTCTCCATGAAGATCGCTTCTTGGTTGAGATGAGATAGACGTTGTGAAACTTCATCTCCTGAGAACACGTTGATCTCTCGCTCCTTGATCTTCTTATATTTGTTGTAACAATATTCAATTCCAGAAGAAACATTCTCCGTGCTTTTCGGTTGAGGATCTTTGTAAGATCCCCTTTAATTGCCGGTTGAGATCTTCACTTGATCATATCTTCTTGGTTGAGCAAATCTCTCGTGGAAGATCTTCCTAGTGATTTGAAATCTTTTAACATGCGCCCTTGACTTCTTCGTTCCCTTGGAATTCATTTCAAGGCCTCTAAACTCCGGTCTTCCAAGGTCTTTTGAAGTCTTTTGCAAAACCTGTACTTCATTTAATCCAAACCACCATACCAAACCAAGCAACTCGATATATAATCAATTCATTAGTTAGTGTATCAAACTACGTCATTTGTGTTTAAGTCTTCCATCATCAACACCTGTATAACTTTATAATCAAGGTGGAGTTTTCAATCTCCCCTTTGATGGAAGACAACACAAATGTTTTCGTACCTGCATTTGTAAGGCTAGCGATGCATATATAACTATCAAAACCTAAAATACAGAATGTAGAATGTCGAATGTCGGATCACATTCATTTCTCCCTCTTTGTCTTTCAACAAGGGAGAAAAATAGTTAAAGCACGGGAGTTTTAAAACATTACAACCCAAAGAAAAAGAGTATTTCCACAAAACCACAAACCAATTAAGTTTTTCAAAAAACAAGCCTTTGATATCAAAATCAAGGGCCTTGACAGTCATGGACATCGTGAGAGCTTCATTCTTTATACCACCTAGATGAGCTCCCTTTCCCAAAATGCTCCTTCAAACACATTTTCCTCCAACGATTTTGAGCATGTACGAGGTCAAGTTTTTTGCGGGAAAGGTCTGTTCGCCTCTGATAAGAATTCTTATCATATTTCTTGACTACTCCAAATTCTTCAATATTTAGAATGTCTGGATCCTCAGACGATGGTTGGCGAATAGGACGGTCTTATGGTATTGTGTCATGACCTGTTCAACATCCTTTGTGGTAGCTTGTCCATCTTCTTCTGTTAAGGGCTTGATGCTATTGACAGCTGTAAGAGAAAGAGCGTTGACATGAAACATTTGATTAATTTTGTGATTTAGAATACCCAGTAGATCTTGTGTTTCATCCAGCCTGTCAGTTACCATTGATCGGAAGAAGACAAGATCGGTTCTCAGAGAGTCCATTGCGCTCTCTACAGCTTCCAAACGTTGTACCGTGGTATAATTCCAAGCTGGTTGCTCCTTTAGCTACCGTACTGTTCTATAGTCAACTTCTGTTCTCTTAATCCCTAAACTGTCAAAGAATTTCTCATCCAATTCTCCACACACAATATGTCCCACCTCATCAGAATAGTCAATAGAAAAATGCTAAAAGATTTTTGGAAGCAAATTTCCATATGACAGGTGACAATAACTGGGAGAATTTAACACATTGACCATATGAAACAAAATAATTTCTGGAAGATTAACCTTTAGCCCATTCATCACATGATACACAAACTTTTGTCACCACATCTCTGTTGTTAATCCTTGGTACCACACATCTAACCAAAATAGCACAAACAATTCTGGCTTCAAGCGTTAGACAAGTAGTAGTGGGTTGTGGTAAGGCATTGGGTAGAAGAAACTGTTCCTTGGCCAATTGAATGGTTCTAGCAGGGGTAGGATGATCAAAGACATCATAGAGAGGAAGACCAAAGATATCAGCAATAATCTCAGTAGAACAACTTGGTTAATCGTGGGAAGGAGACTTGTCCTGGGTTGAACATAAACCAGATGGAGCTTGCTTGAAGCACTTCAAGCCCTAGTAAAGAAAAGCATGTGAAAAGTTCTCTACCAACAAGTTCACACATGCATTCATGTCGTTCTTCGAACTCAGCCAACCATTTTTTGATGGCTGTTTGACTTCCAAACCAGTGCGAGGGAAGCCCCATCTTGGCAAAAATTTCAGCGTCATTCATATGAACTGGAGCACTGGAGCTTGAATCTGACCCAGAGCTTAAGTCAGAGTCTGAGTCGGAGGAGATCTGAACCACTCTCTGTCGCTTGGGAGCCGATGATGTTACTTCATCAACTGAAGATCTCTTGGATGCCATGAGAATTTTTGAGAGAAAAATGAAGCGGGTTTGTGAGAAATGAAAGAGTCTAGCACAGAGTTTGCAAAGAGAATATGAAGCGGAAGGGATAAATAAAAGATATGAATTCCTAATTCATCCGTATTTTCATTTACCCTTTGAAACGTATTTCAAGGCCATTGAATTGCCTTTCAAGACCCTTGAAAACATTAATTGGGTTGCATACGTAGGAACAAATAAAATGATTTACTCTCCCTACGTTAATGATTCCTTGTTCAACATACCAAGCTCCAATCTAATAAAATTAAATTGTTTCTCAAGAAGAGGCTTGGTAAAGATATCTGCAAGATGCAAGTTAGTAGATATAAAAGAGATCGAAACATCAACTTTCTCAACATGATCACGTATGAAGTGATGCCTTACATCAATATGCTTAGTCCTTGAATGCTGCACATGATTTTTGATTATAGAAATAGCACTAGTATTATCACATGTTATGGGAATACCTTTCAAGTCAAAGCCAAGATCACGAAGTTGTTGAGCAATCCATAGAATTTGTGCACAACAGGCTCTTGCAGCTATATATTCGGCTTCAGCTATGGATAGGGTAACAAAATTTTGCTTCTTGGAGTGCCAACTAATTAGGGATGGCCCTAAGAATTGGCAACATCCAAAAGTGCTTTTCCTATCGACCTTATAATCTGCAAAGTTTGCATTTGAATAGCCAACAAGGTGAAACAAGCTTTGACGTGGGTATCATAACCCTAGATCCTTGGTTCCATTTAGATATCGAAAAATTCTTTTCACAGCTATCAAGTGTGACTCTTTAGGATCAGCTTGAAATCTTGCACACATGCACACACTAAACATAATGTCAGATCGACTAGCAGTTAAATACAACAATGAACCGATCATACCTCGATACTCCTTTTGTACTACACTTTTGCCATCCTTGTCATGATCAAGTGAAAGTGCTGAACTCATAGGAGTCTTTACAACCTTAGATTGATCCATTTTGTACTTCTTAAGCAAGTCCTTAGTATACTTGCTTTGGTTGAAAAAATTCCCTTCTTTGCTTGTGTAACTTGAAGTCCAAAAAAGAAATTTAGCTCACCAATTAAGCTCATTTCAAATTCCCTGCACATATTATCTGAAAATTCCTTGCAAAGGGAATCATTAGTAGCACCGAATAGTATATAATCAACATAGATTTGTACTACTAATATATCGTTGCCTCTGGTTTTGATAAATAAAGTTTTATCAATCAAACCTCTTTTGAATTTGTTTTCAAGAAGATATTTGGACAATCTTTCATACCAAGCTCGAGGAGCTTGCTTAAGACCATAAAGAGCTTTGTCTAATTTAAAAACGTGATCCGGAAATTCATGATTTTCAAAACCAGGAGGTTGAGCAACATAGACTTCTTCTTCCAAGAATCCATTTAGAAAAACACATTTTACATCCATTTGAAAAAGTTTTATGCTCATAATAGATGCAAATGCAAGTAGCATACGTATGACTTCTAACCTAGCAACCGGAGCAAAAGTCTCCTCATAATCAATACCTTCTTCTTGGTTATAGCCTTGTGCTACAAGTCGTGCTTTATTTTGTATGACTTTTCCACTTTCATCCAACTTATTTCAAAAGACCCATCTCGTGCCGATGACAGATTGATGCTTTGGTCTTGAAGTAAGAGTCTAAACCTTGTTTCCCTCAAACTCATTTATTTCGTTTTGCATGGCAATGATCCAATCGGGTTCTTGAGGAGCTTGAACATAATTCTGTGGCTCGATAGGAGACACGAACGCGGAGAAAGCACATAGATTATTCACTTTAGATCGAGTTTGAACTCCAGCGTTTGGATTTGATATCACATTCTCTTGTGGATGGTATGAATAGTGTTGAAATTTTCTTCGCTTGTAAGATGGAGTAGATCCTGAAGGTTGAGCCTCATATGCTTGACTAGATTGAGGTACCGTTGATATATTGCCCTTGGATCCTATCTCAAGGCCTTGAAGTTGAGTTTCAAGCCCTTGAAACGGAGTTCTGACATCGCAGTTTTTTGTTTCAAGGCCTTGAAGTTGCGTCTTTCATCAAAAGATTAGTCAAAGGTTTTGAGATCTTAGAAAAATCTTTTATGAATCTCCTATAGAAGCCTGCATGCCCTAAGAAACTTCTAATTCCTTTCACCGAAGAAGGGGGATGTAGCTTCTCAATTGTTTCTATCTTTGCTCTATCAACCTCTATTCCCCTTTGTGATACTAGATGACCTAACATAATCCCTTCGGTGACCATGAAATGACACCTTTCCCAGTTTAAGACTAAGTTAGTGTCTTCACATCTCTTAAGAACTAGTGAAAGGTTATAGAGACAGTTATCAAAGGAAGAACCATATACCGAAAAATCGTCCATGAAGACTTCCATGATATTCTCTACGTATTCGGAGAAGATTGCCATCATGCACCTTTGGAAGGTGGCTGGAGCATTGCAAAGGCCGAATGGCATTCTTCTATAAGCAAACGTACCCCATGGGCACGTAAAAGTCGTCTTCTCTTGATCATCCGGATGAATTGGAATCTGAAAGAAACCGCTATATCCATCTAGATAACAAAAGTAAGAATGTTGGGCTAACCTTTCCAACATTTGATCGATAAAAGGAAGGGGGGAAATGGTCCTTCCTTGTGGCCACATTCAGTTTGCGGTAGTCGATGCACATTCGCCACCCTGTAACTGTCCGTGTGGGGATGAGTTCGTTGTTCTTGTTGGCAACAACGGTAATGCCTCCTTTCTTGGGTACTACTTGTACTGGACTCACCCATTTGCTATCAGAAATAGGGAAGATGATACCTGCATCAAGTAGCTTAAGGATTTCTTTCTTCACGACCTCTTTCATTGCCGGATTTAACCGTCTTTGAGGTTGGCGTGAAGGTTTGTAATCCTCTTCCATTAGAATCTTGTGCATACAAAGGGAAGGCTTTATTCCTACTAGATCATCAATAGTATAGCCTAATGCTCTCCTATGTTGCTTCAAAACATGCATAAGTTTCTCTAATTCAGCGTCATTCAAATTGGCATTGACTATGACCGGATATGTGGAATTAGTGCCAAGGAATGCGTACCTTAAATGCGCGGGGAGCGGCTTCAATTCTAATGATGGAGGTACCTTGATTGATGATGAATCGTGGCCTTCGGATGTTGTGGGAGAGGCCTCTAGATGTGGGGGTACTGCATCACTAGAGTCGAGAGCAGCTGCGGTGAAGTTTGGAGAATCCAGAAAATTTCCCACTGGATCGACCTCCCTTGAAAAAAATCGGTCGATCTGAGGCACGATTTTTCTTTCTGTCGAAAAAAATCGGGTTGCCTCTTCACAAATCGGACGATTTGGTTCGGTCGGGTCGATTTTTCTTTCTGTTGACAAAAATCGGGTTCCCTTTTCACAAATCGGACGATTTGGTTCCTGCAGGTCGATTTTCTTCACAATTTCCGGAGTTAATTCTAGTTCTTCAATTCCTGTTCCTTGTTCTTCCTCCACATCATTTAATGCTTTCACATCCTCATTGCAATCAAGTTCCACTCCTTCCTCCACGATACTCATACTAATAACCTTTTGAAGAGGGTCTTTCATCAAGATTGAACTTACCACTTCTCTAGACTCTTCTTCATCAAAAATTTCAAAAACATCGTCTCTCAAGGCTGGCTCCTTGATTAAGGAAGAGAGTATGAATTCTATCTTTTCTTCACCTATATGGAAGGACAGCTGGCCGTTCTTGCAATCTACCATGCATCCGGATGTTACAAGGAATGGTCTCCCAAGAATGATGGGAACCGGATAATCTGCAGGGATGTCAAGAACAACAAAATCTATAGGGATGTAAAACTTACTGAGTTTTACCGGAATGTCTTCTAATATCCCCACCGGCTTAGTGGTGGAACGATCAGCCATGTAGAGTGTGATCTTCACCGGTCTAGGCTCTCCTAGACCAACTGCTTTGCATAGAGCAAGAGGTATGATACTCACACTCGCTCCAAGGTCACAAAGTGCATCATAGGTAGCTTCTCCTAAAGTGATGGGTATGCAAAAGGATCCTGGATCACGGAGCTTGGGTGGCATATTCTCCGTCATAGTCTTGATGAGTTCGGATGACTCCATACTCATCTTGACTTCTCCTATGTCTTCCAATTTCCTCTTGTTAGAGAGGATCTCCTTGAGGAATTTCCCGTAAGCCGGCATACCTAAAATCGCATCCATAAAAGGTATATGAATATGCAGCTTACTCATAAGTTCAACAAACTTACCAAAATGTTTATCTAGGCGTGCACGCGCTCTAGATTGAGGGAAAGGTAGAGGTGGTTTGTAAGCGGGAGGAGGAACATAAAATTCTTCCTTCTCTTTTGCCTCTCCTTCTTTAGTGGTGGTCTCGACTACTTTAGGTTGAGGGTTGGTAGTTGTCTTGCCACTCCTAGTAGTTATTGCCATAACCCTCCCCTTTGGGTTATCTTCCGTCTTCCCGGGAAGTTTCCCTTGGTCTCTTGGAACTTCTCCGGCCTTGTTAAATACTTGGTTTTCTAAAGCTTTATGAGCTTTGTCAACCGAAGTTATATAACTCTCCAACCCTTGTAGCTTGCCTAGGATCATCTCTAGCATGGGATCGGGTTTGCTTGATCCGCTTGATTGTCCCTGGCTTGTTAAAGGAGTAGAGGAAGATAGAGTTGTTAGAGCCTTTTCAGCATGAGAGTAAGGATTACCTGGATTTTGCTGATTTGACCTCCAATTGTTTTTATTTGAGTTCCTATTGTTGTTGTTCCAATTGAAGTTCCGGTTATCATTCCTTTGATTATTGTCCCTCCCCATGTAGTTGGCTTCTTGCTCCTTAGTCTTTTGAAGACTTGTTTTGAGCACTTCCTTCAACTCTTTGATCTCATTGTTGAGGGAGAATATTTGTGTTTGAGCAGCTTGGTTCAACTTGGCTCCTGAATCTCTTTGATTTCGGCTATTTGAGTCCACCTTCCGGTGGGAATACTTCTCAATCACTTGGGCTTGCTTCTCAATGAAGTCCCAAGCATCATCCTCTCTCATGTCCATGAATGTGCCACAAGAGAGAGATTGGAGGTTGAATTGTGTTTCCACATCCAATCCTTTGTAGTAGATCTCCAATAATTCCAGCTTGGAAATGCCATGGTGTGGACAATCCAACAAGAGATCTTGAAACCTTTCCCAAGATTGAAACAAGCTTTCATTAGGTTTCATAGAAAAAGCATTTATTTTACCTCTCAATTCCGCCGTTTTGGATGGCGGAAAGAATTTGGTGAGGAATTCCGAAGACAATTCCTCCCATGTAGCTAGCTTTGCAGCTGGAAGTGTTTGGTACCAAGCTAGAGCCTTGTCCTTCAAAGAAAAGAAGAACGGTTTGATCTTGTAATTGCTTGTAGTAGCCTTCTTCGGCTTCATAGTCTCCATGAGAATCTCAAAATTCTGCAAGTGCTGGTGTGGAGATTCAGTACTTGCTCCGCCATATTGACTTTGGCGAACCATGGTGATGACTTGTGGTGAGAAGCTAAACTCTTGGATGTCTTCAGCTCCGAAATCCACACCTAGACGGCGTGGTTGCTGAATTGGGTCCATCCGTTGCCCAAAGTTCGGGGTCTATCACCGTCATTAACAACTCTTACGTTCCTAGTTGGGAGGCGAGGAACAACCCTTGGTTTTGGGGTGTTTCGAATAGGACGAAGTAGTGGATCGATCTCCTCAAGTTCCGGCATGTCCGGATCTATCTCTTCATCATCGGATGAGTCATTTCGAATGGATTTAGTTGGTGTCTTGACTTTCTTCTTCTTCCTTGATTCGTTCAACTCCAACTTCATGTCCAACATCATAGCTCTTAGTTCATCAATCTGAAATTGATGACTCGTTTCAGCATCTTTTCGTGCTTTCTCACTCAACTGAAGTTGGCGTTGAGCTTCATTCAGTTCAGCTTGGTAGTTTCTCTTGGCATTCTCAGCCATTTTCTTTTCCTTCAACTTTTTCCTCAAAGTCCTCTTCAATTCGGGATCGAAAGGGACTAGATCTTTATTGGATCTAGTCTTTCGCATATACCTAAAGAACCTGCAAAGATCACTCAAGTAGACAAATCAAATCACAAGAGCAAGAGCTCTCAAGCTAGACAACCGAAAACCGAATTTGGTCTAGACCAAATCCCCGGCAACGACGCCAAAAACTTGTTCGCTCGAAAAGTGTGTGCGTCTAAGTCTTAAATTTATATCTAGAGCTCAAAGCAAAGCGAACCCGCAGTGTACGGATCAACTGTAGCAAGGTAAGAATTCCAGAGTCGAACTCAGGGATTTAGTGAGAATAAATTCGAATTCAATTATCTAGCGAGAATGCAAAAAGCTTTTGTGATCAATAAAGGGGAAAATGATTCCAAGGATTCAAGTATCCGATTTTGGCTTTAGATTCAAGACACTTCTATAGATATAGGACAGAGTTTATATTGCCAAGATTAAATGTTCAAAGGTAGATATCGTACGGTGAAGTTCCGAAACCTATATAACTAATCTAAAGGTTCTCTCTATAAGGGTTGTTGAGGCTGCAATATAGAAAGATCTAAAGACAAGAATTATGTTCAAACTAACTATCTAAAACTCCAGGATATGACTCTCCAAAGTAAGAATAGAAAGCACACTTAGAATCTTAATAAAGGATGTTGAGTCTCTTTATTACCCAAATCTTATAACCTTAATCTATTAAATGTAGAATCAAGTTTGAAGTCTCTTCATACACTCAATTAGAGGTTAGAAAGGTTAATCAATATTGGGATTTAGGCAAGGATTAGTTTTGGTTAAAGGTTGATTCAATTAAAGTTCGTCAGAAGAATAAATCGGGCTGTTCATAAGAAAATCGGCCGATTTACTCAAGAACAGTCCGATTTTCCTGTTGTCGCAAAACTAAAATCTAAACTCTCAGGGTCCTAATGTTTGAATGAGTTCAGTCTATCATCATCTAAGCCTTAATCATCAACTATTCTCCCCAGAATCACAAGGGTTTTAGCCAACCATTTTCAAAATCGAATCAAATTAAATGTTGAGTGAAATATCACAAAGAAACCGAATCTTGAACAAAAATCCAATAACCTTCAAATCTGTAAATAAAACTCGAAACTAATCAATGTATCTCTTGAATAACTCAATTTCGTGTTCACAAACAACAATCACTTCAATGGATAAAGAAATCTCACAAACACGAGTCAATATTGGCTTCCCGGCAAAAAGTCCTTCAATCCTTCTCCAAGAATCTCCAAATTCTCTCAAACGTGTAAAGATTTCCCGCTGCGGCCTCCTCGTCTTCATTCCTAGGGTTCTCCTCTATAGTTTCTTGCAGATGGGCCGTTTGGCAAAACTCTCCTCTAGCCCAAAAGAATTGGGCTTTGTGTCTTCTTTTCATTTGGCCGAAAAACAAAGAAAATCGACCCAGTCGATTTATACACAAAATCGTTCGATTTCTAGGATAGAAAATCGTCCGATTTTTATGCATATTGGCACGATCTTCTTCAACAGAAAGTGTTCTTCTTTTGGCTCGTCTTCTATGCTTCTCCTTTGCAATTCCTTAGCTCTTTGTGATCCCTCCAAGGCTCCTTTAGCTTCCTTAACATCCTTAGATGCTCCTTGCTCCGCTTTTGCTTTCAATTCCACTTCATTTACCTATAATTCATCAAAAACTCGTGTAGACCTCTATTTCCGACAAATGATTGAATAGAACATAAAAGGTACACAAAATCTCTTCTAAATGCAAGGTAAACTGAGATAATCTTCTACAATATGCATGAATATGATGGTACACAATTCATGTCATCACCGTGTAAGCTCCTGTACTTGTTCTTCAATCGCCATCTTCATTTATAACCTTCTATGAAGAGGTCTTCTAGCCGTTGGAAAGATGACCGTTTGAAGATCACTCTTCTTCTCCATGAAGATCGCTTCCTGGTTGAGATAAGATAGACGTTGTGGAACTTCATCTCCTGAGAACACGTTGATCTCTCGCTCCTTGATCTTCTTATATTTGTTGTAACAATATTCAATTCCAGAAGAAACATTCTCCGTGCTTTTCGGTTGAGGATCTTTGTAAGATCCCCTTTAATGGCCGGTTGAGATCTTCACTTGATCATATCTTCTTGGTTGAGCAAATCTCTCGTGGAAGATCTAACCCAGATCTTGAGTCAGAGTCTGAGTCGGAGGAGATCTGAACCACTCTCTGTCGCTTGGGAGCCGATGATGTTACTTCATCAACTGAAGATCTCTTGGATGCCATGAGAATTTTTGAGAGAAAAATGAAGCGGGTTTGTGAGAAATGAAAGAGTCTAGCACAGAGCTTGCAAAGAGAATATGAAGCGGAAGGGATAAATAAAAGATATGAATTCCTAATTCATCCGTATTTTCATTTACCCTTTGAAACGTATTTCAAGGCCATTGAATTGCCTTTCAAGACCCTTGAAAACATTAATTGGGTTGCATACGTAGGAACAAATAAAATGATTTACTCTCCCTACGTTAATGATTCCTTGTTCAACATACCAAGCTCCAATCTAATAAAATTAAATTGTTTCTCAAGAAGAGGCTTGGTAAAGATATCTGCAAGATGCAAGTTAGTAGATATAAATGAGATCGAAACATCAACTTTCTCAACATGATCACGTATGAAGTGATGCCTTACATCAATATGCTTAGTCCTTGAATGCTGCACATGATTTTTGATTATAGAAATAGCACTAGTATTATCACATGTTATGGGAATACCTTTCAAGTCAAAGCCAAGATCACGAAGTTGTTGAGCAATCCATAGAATTTGTGCACAACAGGCTCTTGCAGCTATATATTCGGCTTTAGCTGTGGATAGGGTAACAAAATTTTGCTTCTTGGAGTGCCAACTAATTAGGGATGGCCCTAAGAATTGGCAACATCCAAAAGTGCTTTTCCTATCGACTTTATAATCTGCAAAGTTTGCATTTGAATAGCCAACAAGGTGAAACAAGCTTTGACGTGGGTATTATAACCCTAGATCCTTGGTGCCATTTAGATATCGAAAAATTCTTTTCACAGCTATCAAGTGTGACTCTTTAGGATCAGCTTGAAATCTTGCACACATGCACACACTAAACATAATGTCAGATCGACTAGCAGTTAAATACAACAATGAACCGATCATACCTCGATACTCCTTTTGTACTACACTTTTGCCATCCTTGTCATGATCAAGTGAAAGTGCTGAACTCATAGGAGTCTTTGCAACCTTAGATTGATCCATTTTGTACTTCTTAAGCAAGTCCTTAGTATACTTGCTTTGGTTGAAAAAATTCCCTTCTTTGCTTGTGTAACTTGAAGTCCAAAAAATAAATTTAGCTCACCAATTAAGCTCATTTCAAATTCCCTGCACATATTATCTAAAAATTCCTTGCAAAGGGAATCATTAGTAGCACCGAATAGTATATAATCAACATAGATTTGTACTACTAATATATCGTTGCCTCTGGTTTTGATAAATAAAGTTTTATCAATCAAACCTCTTTTGAATTTGTTTTCAAGAAGATATTTGGACAATCTTTCATACCAAGCTCGAGGAGCTTGCTTAAGACCATAAAGAGCTTTGTCTAATTTAAAAACGTGATCCGGAAATTCATGATTTTCAAAACCAGGAGGTTGAGCAACATAGACTTCTTCTTCCAAGAATCCATTTAGAAAAACACATTTTACATCCATTTGAAAAAGTTTTATGCTCATAATAGATGCAAATGCAAGTAGCATACGTATGGCTTCTAACCTAGCAACCGGAGCAAAAGTCTCCTCATAATCAATACCTTCTTCTTGGTTATAGCCTTGTGCTACAAGTCGTGCTTTATTTTGTATGACTTTTCCACTTTCATCCAACTTATTTCAAAAGACCCATCTCGTGCCGATGACAGATTGATGCTTTGGTCTTGAAGTAAGAGTCTAAACCTTGTTTCCCTCAAACTCATTTATTTCGTTTTGCATGGAAATGATCCAATCGGGTTCTTGAGGAGCTTGAACATAATTCTGTGGCTCGATAGGAGACACGAACGCGGAGAAAGCACATAGATTATTCACTTTAGATCGAGTTTGAACTCCAGCGTTTGGATCTGATATCACATTCTCTTGTGGATGGTATGAATAGTGTTGAAATTTTCTTCGCTTGTAAGATGGAGTAGATCCTGAAGGTTGAGCCTCATATGCTTGACTAGATTGAGGTACCGTTGATATATTTCCCTTGGATCCTATCTCAAGGCCTTGAAGTTGAGTTTCAAGCCCTTGAAACGGAGTTCTGACATCGCAGTTTTCTGTTTCAAGGCCTTGAAGTTGCGTCTTTCATCAAAAGATTAGTCAAAGGTTTTGAGATCTTAGAAAAATTTTTATGAATCTCCTATAGAAGCCTGCATGCCCTAAGAAACTTCTAATTCCTTTCACCGAAGAAGGGGGAGGTAGCTTCTCAATTGTTTCTATCTTTGCTCTATCAACCTCTATTCCCCTTTGTGATACTAGATGACCTAACATAATCCCTTCGGTGACCATGAAATGACACCTTTCCCAGTTTAAGACTAAGTTAGTGTCTTCACATCTCTTAAGAACTAGTGAAAGGTTATAGAGACAGTTATCAAAGGAAGAACCATATACCGAAAAATCGTCCATGAAGACTTCCATGATATTCTCTACGTATTCGGAGAAGATTGCCATCATGCACCTTTGGAAGGTGGCTGGAGCATTGCATAGGCCGAATGGCATTCTTCTATAAGAAAACGTACCCCATGGGCACGTAAAAGTCGTCTTCTCTTGATCATCCGGATGAATTGGAATCTGAAAGAAACCGCTATATCCATCTAGATAACAAAAGTAAGAATGTTGGGCTAACCTTTCCAACATTTGATCGATAAAGGAAGGGGGGAAATGGTCCTTCCTTGTGGCCACATTCAGTTTGCGGTAGTCGATGCACATTCGCCACCCTGTAACTGTCCGTGTGGGGATGAGTTCGTTGTTCTTGTTGGCAACAACGGTAATGCCTCCTTTCTTGGGTACTACTTGTACTGGACTCACCCATTTGCTATCAGAAATAGGGAAGATGATACCTGTTGCCCCAAAGTTCGGGGTCTATCACCGTCATTAACAGCTCTTACGTTCCTAGTTGGGAGGCGAGGAACAACCCTTGGTTTTGGGGTGTTTCGAATAGGACGAAGTAGTGGATCGATCTCCTCAAGTTCCGGCATGTCCGGATCTATCTCTTCATCATCGGATGAGTCATTTCGAATGGATTTAGTTGGTGTCTTGACTTTCTTCTTCTTCCTTGATTCGTTCAACTCCAACTTCATGTCCAACATCATAGCTCTTAGTTCATCAATCTGAAATTGATGACTCGTTTCAGCATCTTTTCGTGCTTTCTCACTCAACTGAAGTTGGCGTTGAGCTTCATTCAGTTCAGCTTGGTAGTTTCTCTTGGCATTCTCAGCCATTTTCTTTTCCTTCAACTTTTTCCTCAAAGTCCTCTTCAATTCGGGATCGAAAGGGACTAGATCTTTATTGGATCTAGTCTTTCGCATATACCTAAAGAACCTGCAAAGATCACTCAAGTAGACAAATCAAATCACAAGAGCAAGAGCTCTCAAGCTAGACAACCGAAAACCGAATTTGGTCTAGACCAAATCCCCGGCAACGGCGCCAAAAACTTGTTCGCTCGAAAAGTGTGTGCGTCTAAGTCTTAAATTTATATCTAGAGCTCAAAGCAAAGCGAACCCGCAGTGTACGGATCAACTGTAGCAAGGTAAGAATTCCAGAGTCGAACTCAGGGATTTAGTGAGAATAAATTCGAATTCAATTATCTAGCGAGAATGCAAAAAGCTTTTGTGATCAATAAAGGGGAAAATGATTCCAAGGATTCAAGTATCCGATTTTGGCTTTAGATTCAAGACACTTCTATAGATATAGGACAGAGTTTATATTGCCAAGATTAAATGTTCAAAGGTAGATATCGTACGGTGAAGTTCCGAAACCTATATAACTAATCTAAAGGTTCTCTCTATAAGGGTTGTTGAGGCTGCAATATAGAAAGATCTAAAGACAAGAATTATGTTCAAACTAACTATCTAAAACTCCAGGATATGACTCTCCAAAGTAAGAATAGAAAGCACACTTAGAATCTTAATAAAGGATGTTGAGTCTCTTTATTACCCAAATCTTATAACCTTAATCTATTAAATGTAGAATCAAGTTTGAAGTCTCTTCATACACTCAATTAGAGGTTAGAAAGGTTAATCAATATTGGGATTTAGGCAAGGATTAGTTTTGGTTAAAGGTTGATTCAATTAAAGTTCGTCAGAAGAATAAATCGGGCTGTTCATAAGAAAATCGGCCGATTTACTCAAGAACAGTCCGATTTTCCTGTTGTCGCAAAACTAAAATCTAAACTCTCAGGGTCCTAATGTTTGAATGAGTTCAGTCTATCATCATCTAAGCCTTAATCATCAACTATTCTCCCCAGAATCACAAGGGTTTTAGCCAACCATTTTCAAAATCGAATCAAATTAAATGTTGAGTGAAATATCACAAAGAAACCGAATCTTGAACAAAAATCCAATAACCTTCAAATCTGTAAATAAAACTCGAAACTAATCAATGTATCTCTTGAATAACTCAATTTCGTGTTCACAAACAACAATCACTTCAATGGATAAAGAAATCTCACAAACACGAGTCAATATTGGCTTCCCGGCAAAAAGTCCTTCAATCCTTCTCCAAGAATCTCCAAATTCTCTCAAACGTGTAAAGATTTCCCGCTGCGGCCTCCTCGTCTTCATTCCTAGGGTTCTCCTCTATAGTTTCTTGCAGATGGGCCGTTTGGCAAAACTCTCCTCTAGCCCAAAAGAATTGGGCTTTGTGTCTTCTTTTCATTTGGCCGAAAAACAAAGAAAATCGACCCAGTCGATTTATACACAAAATCGTTCGATTTCTAGGATAGAAAATCGTCCGATTTTTATGCATATTGGCACGATCTTCTTCAACAGAAAGTGTTCTTCTTTTGGCTCGTCTTCTATGCTTCTCCTTTGCAATTCCTTAGCTCTTTGTGATCCCTCCAAGGCTCCTTTAGCTTCCTTAACATCCTTAGATGCTCCTTGCTCCGCTTTTGCTTTCAATTCCACTTCATTTACCTATAATTCATCAAAAACTCGTGTAGACCTCTATTTCCGACAAATGATTGAATAGAACATAAAAGGTACACAAAATCTCTTCTAAATGCAAGGTAAACTGAGATAATCTTCTACAATATGCATGAATATGATGGTACACAATTCATGTCATCACCGTGTAAGCTCCTGTACTTGTTCTTCAATCGCCATCTTCATTTATAACCTTCTATGAAGAGGTCTTCTAGCCGTTGGAAAGATGACCGTTTGAAGATCACTCTTCTTCTCCATGAAGATCGCTTCCTGGTTGAGATGAGATAGACGTTGTGGAACTTCATCTCCTGAGAACACGTTGATCTCTCGCTCCTTGATCTTCTTATATTTGTTGTAACAATATTCAATTCCAGAAGAAACATTCTCCGTGCTTTTCGGTTGAGGATCTTTGTAAGATCCCCTTTAATGGCCGGTTGAGATCTTCACTTGATCATATCTTCTTGGTTGAGCAAATCTCTCGTGGAAGATCTAACCCAGATCTTGAGTCAGAGTCTGAGTCGGAGGAGATCTGAACCACTCTCTGTCGCTTGGGAGCCGATGATGTTACTTCATCAACTGAAGATCTCTTGGATGCCATGAGAATTTTTGAGAGAAAAATGAAGCGGGTTTGTGAGAAATGAAAGAGTCTAGCACAGAGCTTGCAAAGAGAATATGAAGCGGAAGGGATAAATAAAAGATATGAATTCCTAATTCATCCGTATTTTCATTTACCCTTTGAAACGTATTTCAAGGCCATTGAATTGCCTTTCAAGACCCTTGAAAACATTAATTGGGTTGCATACGTAGGAACAAATAAAATGATTTACTCTCCCTACGTTAATGATTCCTTGTTCAACATACCAAGCTCCAATCTAATAAAATTAAATTGTTTCTCAAGAAGAGGCTTGGTAAAGATATCTGCAAGATGCAAGTTAGTAGATATAAATGAGATCGAAACATCAACTTTCTCAACATGATCACGTATGAAGTGATGCCTTACATCAATATGCTTAGTCCTTGAATGCTGCACATGATTTTTGATTATAGAAATAGCACTAGTATTATCACATGTTATGGGAATACCTTTCAAGTCAAAGCCAAGATCACGAAGTTGTTGAGCAATCCATAGAATTTGTGCACAACAGGCTCTTGCAGCTATATATTCGGCTTTAGCTGTGGATAGGGTAACAAAATTTTGCTTCTTGGAGTGCCAACTAATTAGGGATGGCCCTAAGAATTGGCAACATCCAAAAGTGCTTTTCCTATCGACTTTATAATCTGCAAAGTTTGCATTTGAATAGCCAACAAGGTGAAACAAGCTTTGACGTGGGTATTATAACCCTAGATCCTTGGTGCCATTTAGATATCGAAAAATTCTTTTCACAGCTATCAAGTGTGACTCTTTAGGATCAGCTTGAAATCTTGCACACATGCACACACTAAACATAATGTCAGATCGACTAGCAGTTAAATACAACAATGAACCGATCATACCTCGATACTCCTTTTGTACTACACTTTTGCCATCCTTGTCATGATCAAGTGAAAGTGCTGAACTCATAGGAGTCTTTGCAACCTTAGATTGATCCATTTTGTACTTCTTAAGCAAGTCCTTAGTATACTTGCTTTGGTTGAAAAAATTCCCTTCTTTGCTTGTGTAACTTGAAGTCCAAAAAATAAATTTAGCTCACCAATTAAGCTCATTTCAAATTCCCTGCACATATTATCTAAAAATTCCTTGCAAAGGGAATCATTAGTAGCACCGAATAGTATATAATCAACATAGATTTGTACTACTAATATATCGTTGCCTCTGGTTTTGATAAATAAAGTTTTATCAATCAAACCTCTTTTGAATTTGTTTTCAAGAAGATATTTGGACAATCTTTCATACCAAGCTCGAGGAGCTTGCTTAAGACCATAAAGAGCTTTGTCTAATTTAAAAACGTGATCCGGAAATTCATGATTTTCAAAACCAGGAGGTTGAGCAACATAGACTTCTTCTTCCAAGAATCCATTTAGAAAAACACATTTTACATCCATTTGAAAAAGTTTTATGCTCATAATAGATGCAAATGCAAGTAGCATACGTATGGCTTCTAACCTAGCAACCGGAGCAAAAGTCTCCTCATAATCAATACCTTCTTCTTGGTTATAGCCTTGTGCTACAAGTCGTGCTTTATTTTGTATGACTTTTCCACTTTCATCCAACTTATTTCAAAAGACCCATCTCGTGCCGATGACAGATTGATGCTTTGGTCTTGAAGTAAGAGTCTAAACCTTGTTTCCCTCAAACTCATTTATTTCGTTTTGCATGGAAATGATCCAATCGGGTTCTTGAGGAGCTTGAACATAATTCTGTGGCTCGATAGGAGACACGAACGCGGAGAAAGCACATAGATTATTCACTTTAGATCGAGTTTGAACTCCAGCGTTTGGATCTGATATCACATTCTCTTGTGGATGGTATGAATAGTGTTGAAATTTTCTTCGCTTGTAAGATGGAGTAGATCCTGAAGGTTGAGCCTCATATGCTTGACTAGATTGAGGTACCGTTGATATATTTCCCTTGGATCCTATCTCAAGGCCTTGAAGTTGAGTTTCAAGCCCTTGAAACGGAGTTCTGACATCGCAGTTTTCTGTTTCAAGGCCTTGAAGTTGCGTCTTTCATCAAAAGATTAGTCAAAGGTTTTGAGATCTTAGAAAAATCTTTTATGAATCTCCTATAGAAGCCTGCATGCCCTAAGAAACTTCTAATTCCTTTCACCGAAGAAGGGGGAGGTAGCTTCTCAATTGTTTCTATCTTTGCTCTATCAACCTCTATTCCCCTTTGTGATACTAGATGACCTAACATAATCCCTTCGGTGACCATGAAATGACACCTTTCCCAGTTTAAGACTAAGTTAGTGTCTTCACATCTCTTAAGAACTAGTGAAAGGTTATAGAGACAGTTATCAAAGGAAGAACCATATACCGAAAAATCGTCCATGAAGACTTCCATGATATTCTCTACGTATTCGGAGAAGATTGCCATCATGCACCTTTGGAAGGTGGCTGGAGCATTGCATAGGCCGAATGGCATTCTTCTATAAGAAAACGTACCCCATGGGCACGTAAAAGTCGTCTTCTCTTGATCATCCGGATGAATTGGAATCTGAAAGAAACCGCTATATCCATCTAGATAACAAAAGTAAGAATGTTGGGCTAACCTTTCCAACATTTGATCGATAAAGGAAGGGGGGAAATGGTCCTTCCTTGTGGCCACATTCAGTTTGCGGTAGTCGATGTACATTCGCCACCCTGTAACTGTCCGTGTGGGGATGAGTTCGTTGTTCTTGTTGGCAACAACGGTAATGCCTCCTTTCTTGGGTACTACTTGTACTGGACTCACCCATTTGCTATCAGAAATAGGGAAGATGATACCTGTTGCCCCAAAGTTCGGGGTCTATCACCGTCATTAACAGCTCTTACGTTCCTAGTTGGGAGGCGAGGAACAACCCTTGGTTTTGGGGTGTTTCGAATAGGACGAAGTAGTGGATCGATCTCCTCAAGTTCCGGCATGTCCGGATCTATCTCTTCATCATCGGATGAGTCATTTCGAATGGATTTAGTTGGTGTCTTGACTTTCTTCTTCTTCCTTGATTCGTTCAACTCCAACTTCATGTCCAACATCATAGCTCTTAGTTCATCAATCTGAAATTGATGACTCGTTTCAGCATCTTTTCGTGCTTTCTCACTCAACTGAAGTTGGCGTTGAGCTTCATTCAGTTCAGCTTGGTAGTTTCTCTTGGCATTCTCAGCCATTTTCTTTTCCTTCAACTTTTTCCTCAAAGTCCTCTTCAATTCGGGATCGAAAGGGACTAGATCTTTATTGGATCTAGTCTTTCGCATATACCTAAAGAACCTGCAAAGATCACTCAAGTAGACAAATCAAATCACAAGAGCAAGAGCTCTCAAGCTAGACAACCGAAAACCGAATTTGGTCTAGACCAAATCCCCGGCAACGGCGCCAAAAACTTGTTCGCTCGAAAAGTGTGTGCGTCTAAGTCTTAAATTTATATCTAGAGCTCAAAGCAAAGCGAACCCGCAGTGTACGGATCAACTGTAGCAAGGTAAGAATTCCAGAGTCGAACTCAGGGATTTAGTGAGAATAAATTCGAATTCAATTATCTAGCGAGAATGCAAAAAGCTTTTGTGATCAATAAAGGGGAAAATGATTCCAAGGATTCAAGTATCCGATTTTGGCTTTAGATTCAAGACACTTCTATAGATATAGGACAGAGTTTATATTGCCAAGATTAAATGTTCAAAGGTAGATATCGTACGGTGAAGTTCCGAAACCTATATAACTAATCTAAAGGTTCTCTCTATAAGGGTTGTTGAGGCTGCAATATAGAAAGATCTAAAGACAAGAATTATGTTCAAACTAACTATCTAAAACTCCAGGATATGACTCTCCAAAGTAAGAATAGAAAGCACACTTAGAATCTTAATAAAGGATGTTGAGTCTCTTTATTACCCAAATCTTATAACCTTAATCTATTAAATGTAGAATCAAGTTTGAAGTCTCTTCATACACTCAATTAGAGGTTAGAAAGGTTAATCAATATTGGGATTTAGGCAAGGATTAGTTTTGGTTAAAGGTTGATTCAATTAAAGTTCGTCAGAAGAATAAATCGGGCTGTTCATAAGAAAATCGGCCGATTTACTCAAGAACAGTCCGATTTTCCTGTTGTCGCAAAACTAAAATCTAAACTCTCAGGGTCCTAATGTTTGAATGAGTTCAGTCTATCATCATCTAAGCCTTAATCATCAACTATTCTCCCCAGAATCACAAGGGTTTTAGCCAACCATTTTCAAAATCGAATCAAATTAAATGTTGAGTGAAATATCACAAAGAAACCGAATCTTGAACAAAAATCCAATAACCTTCAAATCTGTAAATAAAACTCGAAACTAATCAATGTATCTCTTGAATAACTCAATTTCGTGTTCACAAACAACAATCACTTCAATGGATAAAGAAATCTCACAAACACGAGTCAATATTGGCTTCCCGGCAAAAAGTCCTTCAATCCTTCTCCAAGAATCTCCAAATTCTCTCAAACGTGTAAAGATTTCCCGCTGCGGCCTCCTCGTCTTCATTCCTAGGGTTCTCCTCTATAGTTTCTTGCAGATGGGCCGTTTGGCAAAACTCTCCTCTAGCCCAAAAGAATTGGGCTTTGTGTCTTCTTTTCATTTGGCCGAAAAACAAAGAAAATCGACCCAGTCGATTTATACACAAAATCGTTCGATTTCTAGGATAGAAAATCGTCCGATTTTTATGCATATTGGCACGATCTTCTTCAACAGAAAGTGTTCTTCTTTTGGCTCGTCTTCTATGCTTCTCCTTTGCAATTCCTTAGCTCTTTGTGATCCCTCCAAGGCTCCTTTAGCTTCCTTAACATCCTTAGATGCTCCTTGCTCCGCTTTTGCTTTCAATTCCACTTCATTTACCTATAATTCATCAAAAACTCGTGTAGACCTCTATTTCCGACAAATGATTGAATAGAACATAAAAGGTACACAAAATCTCTTCTAAATGCAAGGTAAACTGAGATAATCTTCTACAATATGCATGAATATGATGGTACACAATTCATGTCATCACCGTGTAAGCTCCTGTACTTGTTCTTCAATCGCCATCTTCATTTATAACCTTCTATGAAGAGGTCTTCTAGCCGTTGGAAAGATGACCGTTTGAAGATCACTCTTCTTCTCCATGAAGATCGCTTCCTGGTTGAGATGAGATAGACGTTGTGGAACTTCATCTCCTGAGAACACGTTGATCTCTCGCTCCTTGATCTTCTTATATTTGTTGTAACAATATTCAATTCCAGAAGAAACATTCTCCGTGCTTTTCGGTTGAGGATCTTTGTAAGATCCCCTTTAATGGCCGGTTGAGATCTTCACTTGATCATATCTTCTTGGTTGAGCAAATCTCTCGTGGAAGATCTAACCCAGATCTTGAGTCAGAGTCTGAGTCGGAGGAGATCTGAACCACTCTCTGTCGCTTGGGAGCCGATGATGTTACTTCATCAACTGAAGATCTCTTGGATGCCATGAGAATTTTTGAGAGAAAAATGAAGCGGGTTTGTGAGAAATGAAAGAGTCTAGCACAGAGCTTGCAAAGAGAATATGAAGCGGAAGGGATAAATAAAAGATATGAATTCCTAATTCATCCGTATTTTCATTTACCCTTTGAAACGTATTTCAAGGCCATTGAATTGCCTTTCAAGACCCTTGAAAACATTAATTGGGTTGCATACGTAGGAACAAATAAAATGATTTACTCTCCCTACGTTAATGATTCCTTGTTCAACATACCAAGCTCCAATCTAATAAAATTAAATTGTTTCTCAAGAAGAGGCTTGGTAAAGATATCTGCAAGATGCAAGTTAGTAGATATAAATGAGATCGAAACATCAACTTTCTCAACATGATCACGTATGAAGTGATGCCTTACATCAATATGCTTAGTCCTTGAATGCTGCACATGATTTTTGATTATAGAAATAGCACTAGTATTATCACATGTTATGGGAATACCTTTCAAGTCAAAGCCAAGATCACGAAGTTGTTGAGCAATCCATAGAATTTGTGCACAACAGGCTCTTGCAGCTATATATTCGGCTTTAGCTGTGGATAGGGTAACAAAATTTTGCTTCTTGGAGTGCCAACTAATTAGGGATGGCCCTAAGAATTGGCAACATCCAAAAGTGCTTTTCCTATCGACTTTATAATCTGCAAAGTTTGCATTTGAATAGCCAACAAGGTGAAACAAGCTTTGACGTGGGTATTATAACCCTAGATCCTTGGTGCCATTTAGATATCGAAAAATTCTTTTCACAGCTATCAAGTGTGACTCTTTAGGATCAGCTTGAAATCTTGCACACATGCACACACTAAACATAATGTCAGATCGACTAGCAGTTAAATACAACAATGAACCGATCATACCTCGATACTCCTTTTGTACTACACTTTTGCCATCCTTGTCATGATCAAGTGAAAGTGCTGAACTCATAGGAGTCTTTGCAACCTTAGATTGATCCATTTTGTACTTCTTAAGCAAGTCCTTAGTATACTTGCTTTGGTTGAAAAAATTCCCTTCTTTGCTTGTGTAACTTGAAGTCCAAAAAATAAATTTAGCTCACCAATTAAGCTCATTTCAAATTCCCTGCACATATTATCTAAAAATTCCTTGCAAAGGGAATCATTAGTAGCACCGAATAGTATATAATCAACATAGATTTGTACTACTAATATATCGTTGCCTCTGGTTTTGATAAATAAAGTTTTATCAATCAAACCTCTTTTGAATTTGTTTTCAAGAAGATATTTGGACAATCTTTCATACCAAGCTCGAGGAGCTTGCTTAAGACCATAAAGAGCTTTGTCTAATTTAAAAACGTGATCCGGAAATTCATGATTTTCAAAACCAGGAGGTTGAGCAACATAGACTTCTTCTTCCAAGAATCCATTTAGAAAAACACATTTTACATCCATTTGAAAAAGTTTTATGCTCATAATAGATGCAAATGCAAGTAGCATACGTATGGCTTCTAACCTAGCAACCGGAGCAAAAGTCTCCTCATAATCAATACCTTCTTCTTGGTTATAGCCTTGTGCTACAAGTCGTGCTTTATTTTGTATGACTTTTCCACTTTCATCCAACTTATTTCAAAAGACCCATCTCGTGCCGATGACAGATTGATGCTTTGGTCTTGAAGTAAGAGTCTAAACCTTGTTTCCCTCAAACTCATTTATTTCGTTTTGCATGGAAATGATCCAATCGGGTTCTTGAGGAGCTTGAACATAATTCTGTGGCTCGATAGGAGACACGAACGCGGAGAAAGCACATAGATTATTCACTTTAGATCGAGTTTGAACTCCAGCGTTTGGATCTGATATCACATTCTCTTGTGGATGGTATGAATAGTGTTGAAATTTTCTTCGCTTGTAAGATGGAGTAGATCCTGAAGGTTGAGCCTCATATGCTTGACTAGATTGAGGTACCGTTGATATATTTCCCTTGGATCCTATCTCAAGGCCTTGAAGTTGAGTTTCAAGCCCTTGAAACGGAGTTCTGACATCGCAGTTTTCTGTTTCAAGGCCTTGAAGTTGCGTCTTTCATCAAAAGATTAGTCAAAGGTTTTGAGATCTTAGAAAAATCTTTTATGAATCTCCTATAGAAGCCTGCATGCCCTAAGAAACTTCTAATTCCTTTCACCGAAGAAGGGGGAGGTAGCTTCTCAATTGTTTCTATCTTTGCTCTATCAACCTCTATTCCCCTTTGTGATACTAGATGACCTAACATAATCCCTTCGGTGACCATGAAATGACACCTTTCCCAGTTTAAGACTAAGTTAGTGTCTTCACATCTCTTAAGAACTAGTGAAAGGTTATAGAGACAGTTATCAAAGGAAGAACCATATACCGAAAAATCGTCCATGAAGACTTCCATGATATTCTCTACGTATTCGGAGAAGATTGCCATCATGCACCTTTGGAAGGTGGCTGGAGCATTGCATAGGCCGAATGGCATTCTTCTATAAGAAAACGTACCCCATGGGCACGTAAAAGTCGTCTTCTCTTGATCATCCGGATGAATTGGAATCTGAAAGAAACCGCTATATCCATCTAGATAACAAAAGTAAGAATGTTGGGCTAACCTTTCCAACATTTGATCGATAAAGGAAGGGGGGAAATGGTCCTTCCTTGTGGCCACATTCAGTTTGCGGTAGTCGATGCACATTCGCCACCCTGTAACTGTCCGTGTGGGGATGAGTTCGTTGTTCTTGTTGGCAACAACGGTAATGCCTCCTTTCTTGGGTACTACTTGTACTGGACTCACCCATTTGCTATCAGAAATAGGGAAGATGATACCTGTTGCCCCAAAGTTCGGGGTCTATCACCGTCATTAACAGCTCTTACGTTCCTAGTTGGGAGGCGAGGAACAACCCTTGGTTTTGGGGTGTTTCGAATAGGACGAAGTAGTGGATCGATCTCCTCAAGTTCCGGCATGTCCGGATCTATCTCTTCATCATCGGATGAGTCATTTCGAATGGATTTAGTTGGTGTCTTGACTTTCTTCTTCTTCCTTGATTCGTTCAACTCCAACTTCATGTCCAACATCATAGCTCTTAGTTCATCAATCTGAAATTGATGACTCGTTTCAGCATCTTTTCGTGCTTTCTCACTCAACTGAAGTTGGCGTTGAGCTTCATTCAGTTCAGCTTGGTAGTTTCTCTTGGCATTCTCAGCCATTTTCTTTTCCTTCAACTTTTTCCTCAAAGTCCTCTTCAATTCGGGATCGAAAGGGACTAGATCTTTATTGGATCTAGTCTTTCGCATATACCTAAAGAACCTGCAAAGATCACTCAAGTAGACAAATCAAATCACAAGAGCAAGAGCTCTCAAGCTAGACAACCGAAAACCGAATTTGGTCTAGACCAAATCCCCGGCAACGGCGCCAAAAACTTGTTCGCTCGAAAAGTGTGTGCGTCTAAGTCTTAAATTTATATCTAGAGCTCAAAGCAAAGCGAACCCGCAGTGTACGGATCAACTGTAGCAAGGTAAGAATTCCAGAGTCGAACTCAGGGATTTAGTGAGAATAAATTCGAATTCAATTATCTAGCGAGAATGCAAAAAGCTTTTGTGATCAATAAAGGGGAAAATGATTCCAAGGATTCAAGTATCCGATTTTGGCTTTAGATTCAAGACACTTCTATAGATATAGGACAGAGTTTATATTGCCAAGATTAAATGTTCAAAGGTAGATATCGTACGGTGAAGTTCCGAAACCTATATAACTAATCTAAAGGTTCTCTCTATAAGGGTTGTTGAGGCTGCAATATAGAAAGATCTAAAGACAAGAATTATGTTCAAACTAACTATCTAAAACTCCAGGATATGACTCTCCAAAGTAAGAATAGAAAGCACACTTAGAATCTTAATAAAGGATGTTGAGTCTCTTTATTACCCAAATCTTATAACCTTAATCTATTAAATGTAGAATCAAGTTTGAAGTCTCTTCATACACTCAATTAGAGGTTAGAAAGGTTAATCAATATTGGGATTTAGGCAAGGATTAGTTTTGGTTAAAGGTTGATTCAATTAAAGTTCGTCAGAAGAATAAATCGGGCTGTTCATAAGAAAATCGGCCGATTTACTCAAGAACAGTCCGATTTTCCTGTTGTCGCAAAACTAAAATCTAAACTCTCAGGGTCCTAATGTTTGAATGAGTTCAGTCTATCATCATCTAAGCCTTAATCATCAACTATTCTCCCCAGAATCACAAGGGTTTTAGCCAACCATTTTCAAAATCGAATCAAATTAAATGTTGAGTGAAATATCACAAAGAAACCGAATCTTGAACAAAAATCCAATAACCTTCAAATCTGTAAATAAAACTCGAAACTAATCAATGTATCTCTTGAATAACTCAATTTCGTGTTCACAAACAACAATCACTTCAATGGATAAAGAAATCTCACAAACACGAGTCAATATTGGCTTCCCGGCAAAAAGTCCTTCAATCCTTCTCCAAGAATCTCCAAATTCTCTCAAACGTGTAAAGATTTCCCGCTGCGGCCTCCTCGTCTTCATTCCTAGGGTTCTCCTCTATAGTTTCTTGCAGATGGGCCGTTTGGCAAAACTCTCCTCTAGCCCAAAAGAATTGGGCTTTGTGTCTTCTTTTCATTTGGCCGAAAAACAAAGAAAATCGACCCAGTCGATTTATACACAAAATCGTTCGATTTCTAGGATAGAAAATCGTCCGATTTTTATGCATATTGGCACGATCTTCTTCAACAGAAAGTGTTCTTCTTTTGGCTCGTCTTCTATGCTTCTCCTTTGCAATTCCTTAGCTCTTTGTGATCCCTCCAAGGCTCCTTTAGCTTCCTTAACATCCTTAGATGCTCCTTGCTCCGCTTTTGCTTTCAATTCCACTTCATTTACCTATAATTCATCAAAAACTCGTGTAGACCTCTATTTCCGACAAATGATTGAATAGAACATAAAAGGTACACAAAATCTCTTCTAAATGCAAGGTAAACTGAGATAATCTTCTACAATATGCATGAATATGATGGTACACAATTCATGTCATCACCGTGTAAGCTCCTGTACTTGTTCTTCAATCGCCATCTTCATTTATAACCTTCTATGAAGAGGTCTTCTAGCCGTTGGAAAGATGACCGTTTGAAGATCACTCTTCTTCTCCATGAAGATCGCTTCCTGGTTGAGATGAGATAGACGTTGTGGAACTTCATCTCCTGAGAACACGTTGATCTCTCGCTCCTTGATCTTCTTATATTTGTTGTAACAATATTCAATTCCAGAAGAAACATTCTCCGTGCTTTTCGGTTGAGGATCTTTGTAAGATCCCCTTTAATGGCCGGTTGAGATCTTCACTTGATCATATCTTCTTGGTTGAGCAAATCTCTCGTGGAAGATCTAACCCAGATCTTGAGTCAGAGTCTGAGTCGGAGGAGATCTGAACCACTCTCTGTCGCTTGGGAGCCGATGATGTTACTTCATCAACTGAAGATCTCTTGGATGCCATGAGAATTTTTGAGAGAAAAATGAAGCGGGTTTGTGAGAAATGAAAGAGTCTAGCACAGAGCTTGCAAAGAGAATATGAAGCGGAAGGGATAAATAAAAGATATGAATTCCTAATTCATCCGTATTTTCATTTACCCTTTGAAACGTATTTCAAGGCCATTGAATTGCCTTTCAAGACCCTTGAAAACATTAATTGGGTTGCATACGTAGGAACAAATAAAATGATTTACTCTCCCTACGTTAATGATTCCTTGTTCAACATACCAAGCTCCAATCTAATAAAATTAAATTGTTTCTCAAGAAGAGGCTTGGTAAAGATATCTGCAAGATGCAAGTTAGTAGATATAAATGAGATCGAAACATCAACTTTCTCAACATGATCACGTATGAAGTGATGCCTTACATCAATATGCTTAGTCCTTGAATGCTGCACATGATTTTTGATTATAGAAATAGCACTAGTATTATCACATGTTATGGGAATACCTTTCAAGTCAAAGCCAAGATCACGAAGTTGTTGAGCAATCCATAGAATTTGTGCACAACAGGCTCTTGCAGCTATATATTCGGCTTTAGCTGTGGATAGGGTAACAAAATTTTGCTTCTTGGAGTGCCAACTAATTAGGGATGGCCCTAAGAATTGGCAACATCCAAAAGTGCTTTTCCTATCGACTTTATAATCTGCAAAGTTTGCATTTGAATAGCCAACAAGGTGAAACAAGCTTTGACGTGGGTATTATAACCCTAGATCCTTGGTGCCATTTAGATATCGAAAAATTCTTTTCACAGCTATCAAGTGTGACTCTTTAGGATCAGCTTGAAATCTTGCACACATGCACACACTAAACATAATGTCAGATCGACTAGCAGTTAAATACAACAATGAACCGATCATACCTCGATACTCCTTTTGTACTACACTTTTGCCATCCTTGTCATGATCAAGTGAAAGTGCTGAACTCATAGGAGTCTTTGCAACCTTAGATTGATCCATTTTGTACTTCTTAAGCAAGTCCTTAGTATACTTGCTTTGGTTGAAAAAATTCCCTTCTTTGCTTGTGTAACTTGAAGTCCAAAAAATAAATTTAGCTCACCAATTAAGCTCATTTCAAATTCCCTGCACATATTATCTAAAAATTCCTTGCAAAGGGAATCATTAGTAGCACCGAATAGTATATAATCAACATAGATTTGTACTACTAATATATCGTTGCCTCTGGTTTTGATAAATAAAGTTTTATCAATCAAACCTCTTTTGAATTTGTTTTCAAGAAGATATTTGGACAATCTTTCATACCAAGCTCGAGGAGCTTGCTTAAGACCATAAAGAGCTTTGTCTAATTTAAAAACGTGATCCGGAAATTCATGATTTTCAAAACCAGGAGGTTGAGCAACATAGACTTCTTCTTCCAAGAATCCATTTAGAAAAACACATTTTACATCCATTTGAAAAAGTTTTATGCTCATAATAGATGCAAATGCAAGTAGCATACGTATGGCTTCTAACCTAGCAACCGGAGCAAAAGTCTCCTCATAATCAATACCTTCTTCTTGGTTATAGCCTTGTGCTACAAGTCGTGCTTTATTTTGTATGACTTTTCCACTTTCATCCAACTTATTTCAAAAGACCCATCTCGTGCCGATGACAGATTGATGCTTTGGTCTTGAAGTAAGAGTCTAAACCTTGTTTCCCTCAAACTCATTTATTTCGTTTTGCATGGAAATGATCCAATCGGGTTCTTGAGGAGCTTGAACATAATTCTGTGGCTCGATAGGAGACACGAACGCGGAGAAAGCACATAGATTATTCACTTTAGATCGAGTTTGAACTCCAGCGTTTGGATCTGATATCACATTCTCTTGTGGATGGTATGAATAGTGTTGAAATTTTCTTCGCTTGTAAGATGGAGTAGATCCTGAAGGTTGAGCCTCATATGCTTGACTAGATTGAGGTACCGTTGATATATTTCCCTTGGATCCTATCTCAAGGCCTTGAAGTTGAGTTTCAAGCCCTTGAAACGGAGTTCTGACATCGCAGTTTTCTGTTTCAAGGCCTTGAAGTTGCGTCTTTCATCAAAAGATTAGTCAAAGGTTTTGAGATCTTAGAAAAATCTTTTATGAATCTCCTATAGAAGCCTGCATGCCCTAAGAAACTTCTAATTCCTTTCACCGAAGAAGGGGGAGGTAGCTTCTCAATTGTTTCTATCTTTGCTCTATCAACCTCTATTCCCCTTTGTGATACTAGATGACCTAACATAATCCCTTCGGTGACCATGAAATGACACCTTTCCCAGTTTAAGACTAAGTTAGTGTCTTCACATCTCTTAAGAACTAGTGAAAGGTTATAGAGACAGTTATCAAAGGAAGAACCATATACCGAAAAATCGTCCATGAAGACTTCCATGATATTCTCTACGTATTCGGAGAAGATTGCCATCATGCACCTTTGGAAGGTGGCTGGAGCATTGCATAGGCCGAATGGCATTCTTCTATAAGAAAACGTACCCCATGGGCACGTAAAAGTCGTCTTCTCTTGATCATCCGGATGAATTGGAATCTGAAAGAAACCGCTATATCCATCTAGATAACAAAAGTAAGAATGTTGGGCTAACCTTTCCAACATTTGATCGATAAAGGAAGGGGGGAAATGGTCCTTCCTTGTGGCCACATTCAGTTTGCGGTAGTCGATGCACATTCGCCACCCTGTAACTGTCCGTGTGGGGATGAGTTCGTTGTTCTTGTTGGCAACAACGGTAATGCCTCCTTTCTTGGGTACTACTTGTACTGGACTCACCCATTTGCTATCAGAAATAGGGAAGATGATACCTGTTGCCCCAAAGTTCGGGGTCTATCACCGTCATTAACAGCTCTTACGTTCCTAGTTGGGAGGCGAGGAACAACCCTTGGTTTTGGGGTGTTTCGAATATGACGAAGTAGTGGATCGATCTCCTCAAGTTCCGGCATGTCCGGATCTATCTCTTCATCATCGGATGAGTCATTTCGAATGGATTTAGTTGGTGTCTTGACTTTCTTCTTCTTCCTTGATTCGTTCAACTCCAACTTCATGTCCAACATCATAGCTCTTAGTTCATCAATCTGAAATTGATGACTCGTTTCAGCATCTTTTCGTGCTTTCTCACTCAACTGAAGTTGGCGTTGAGCTTCATTCAGTTCAGCTTGGTAGTTTCTCTTGGCATTCTCAGCCATTTTCTTTTCCTTCAACTTTTTCCTCAAAGTCCTCTTCAATTCGGGATCGAAAGGGACTAGATCTTTATTGGATCTAGTCTTTCGCATATACCTAAAGAACCTGCAAAGATCACTCAAGTAGACAAATCAAATCACAAGAGCAAGAGCTCTCAAGCTAGACAACCGAAAACCGAATTTGGTCTAGACCAAATCCCCGGCAACGACGCCAAAAACTTGTTCGCTCGAAAAGTGTGTGCGTCTAAGTCTTAAATTTATATCTAGAGCTCAAAGCAAAGCGAACCCGCAGTGTACGGATCAACTGTAGCAAGGTAAGAATTCCAGAGTCGAACTCAGGGATTTAGTGAGAATAAATTCGAATTCAATTATCTAGCGAGAATGCAAAAAGCTTTTGTGATCAATAAAGGGGAAAATGATTCCAAGGATTCAAGTATCCGATTTTGGCTTTAGATTCAAGACACTTCTATAGATATAGGACAGAGTTTATATTGCCAAGATTAAATGTTCAAAGGTAGATATCGTACGGTGAAGTTCCGAAACCTATATAACTAATCTAAAGGTTCTCTCTATAAGGGTTGTTGAGGCTGCAATATAGAAAGATCTAAAGACAAGAATTATGTTCAAACTAACTATCTAAAACTCCAGGATATGACTCTCCAAAGTAAGAATAGAAAGCACACTTAGAATCTTAATAAAGGATGTTGAGTCTCTTTATTACCCAAATCTTATAACCTTAATCTATTAAATGTAGAATCAAGTTTGAAGTCTCTTCATACACTCAATTAGAGGTTAGAAAGGTTAATCAATATTGGGATTTAGGCAAGGATTAGTTTTGGTTAAAGGTTGATTCAATTAAAGTTCGTCAGAAGAATAAATCGGGCTGTTCATAAGAAAATCGGCCGATTTACTCAAGAACAGTCCGATTTTCCTGTTGTCGCAAAACTAAAATCTAAACTCTCAGGGTCCTAATGTTTGAATGAGTTCAGTCTATCATCATCTAAGCCTTAATCATCAACTATTCTCCCCAGAATCACAAGGGTTTTAGCCAACCATTTTCAAAATCGAATCAAATTAAATGTTGAGTGAAATATCACAAAGAAACCGAATCTTGAACAAAAATCCAATAACCTTCAAATCTGTAAATAAAACTCGAAACTAATCAATGTATCTCTTGAATAACTCAATTTCGTGTTCACAAACAACAATCACTTCAATGGATAAAGAAATCTCACAAACACGAGTCAATATTGGCTTCCCACCAAAAAGCTCTTCAATCCTTCTCCAAGAATCTCCAAATTCTCTCAAACGTGTAAAGATTTCCCGCTGCGGCCTCCTCGTCTTCATTCCTAGGGTTCTCCTCTATAGTTTCTTGCAGATGGGCCGTTTGGCAAAACTCTCCTCTAGCCCAAAAGAATTGGGCTTTGTGTCTTCTTTTCATTTGGCCGAAAAACAAAGAAAATCGACCCAGTCGATTTATACACAAAATCGTTCGATTTCTAGGATAGAAAATCGTCCGATTTTTATGCATATTGGCACGATCTTCTTCAATAGAAAGTGTTCTTCTTTTGGCTCGTCTTCTATGCTTCTCCTTTGCAATTCCTTAGCTCTTTGTGATCCCTCCAAGGCTCCTTTAGCTTCCTTAACATCCTTAGATGCTCCTTGCTCCGCTTTTGCTTTCAATTCCACTTCATTTACCTATAATTCATCAAAAACTCGTGTAGACCTCTATTTCCGACAAATGATTGAATAGAACATAAAAGGTACACAAAATCTCTTCTAAATGCAAGGTAAACTGAGATAATCTTCTACAATATGCATGAATATGATGGTACACAATTCATGTCATCACCGTGTAAGCTCCTGTACTTGTTCTTCAATCGCCATCTTCATTTATAACCTTCTATGAAGAGGTCTTCTAGCCGTTGGAAAGATGACCGTTTGAAGATCACTCTTCTTCTCCATGAAGATCGCTTCCTGGTTGAGATGAGATAGACGTTGTGGAACTTCATCTCCTGAGAACACGTTGATCTCTCGCTCCTTGATCTTCTTATATTTGTTGTAACAATATTCAATTCCAGAAGAAACATTCTCCGTGCTTTTCGGTTGAGGATCTTTGTAAGATCCCCTTTAATGGCCGGTTGAGATCTTCACTTGATCATATCTTCTTGGTTGAGCAAATCTCTCGTGGAAGATCTAACCCAGATCTTGAGTCAGAGTCTGAGTCGGAGGAGATCTGAACCACTCTCTGTCGCTTGGGAGCCGATGATGTTACTTCATCAACTGAAGATCTCTTGGATGCCATGAGAATTTTTGAGAGAAAAATGAAGCGGGTTTGTGAGAAATGAAAGAGTCTAGCACAGAGCTTGCAAAGAGAATATGAAGCGGAAGGGATAAATAAAAGATATGAATTCCTAATTCATCCGTATTTTCATTTACCCTTTGAAACGTATTTCAAGGCCATTGAATTGCCTTTCAAGACCCTTGAAAACATTAATTGGGTTGCATACGTAGGAACAAATAAAATGATTTACTCTCCCTACGTTAATGATTCCTTGTTCAACATACCAAGCTCCAATCTAATAAAATTAAATTGTTTCTCAAGAAGAGGCTTGGTAAAGATATCTGCAAGATGCAAGTTAGTAGATATAAATGAGATCGAAACATCAACTTTCTCAACATGATCACGTATGAAGTGATGCCTTACATCAATATGCTTAGTCCTTGAATGCTGCACATGATTTTTGATTATAGAAATAGCACTAGTATTATCACATGTTATGGGAATACCTTTCAAGTCAAAGCCAAGATCACGAAGTTGTTGAGCAATCCATAGAATTTGTGCACAACAGGCTCTTGCAGCTATATATTCGGCTTTAGCTGTGGATAGGGTAACAAAATTTTGCTTCTTGGAGTGCCAACTAATTAGGGATGGCCCTAAGAATTGGCAACATCCAAAAGTGCTTTTCCTATCGACTTTATAATCTGCAAAGTTTGCATTTGAATAGCCAACAAGGTGAAACAAGCTTTGACGTGGGTATTATAACCCTAGATCCTTGGTGCCATTTAGATATCGAAAAATTCTTTTCACAGCTATCAAGTGTGACTCTTTAGGATCAGCTTGAAATCTTGCACACATGCACACACTAAACATAATGTCAGATCGACTAGCAGTTAAATACAACAATGAACCGATCATACCTCGATACTCCTTTTGTACTACACTTTTGCCATCCTTGTCATGATCAAGTGAAAGTGCTGAACTCATAGGAGTCTTTGCAACCTTAGATTGATCCATTTTGTACTTCTTAAGCAAGTCCTTAGTATACTTGCTTTGGTTGAAAAAATTCCCTTCTTTGCTTGTGTAACTTGAAGTCCAAAAAATAAATTTAGCTCACCAATTAAGCTCATTTCAAATTCCCTGCACATATTATCTAAAAATTCCTTGCAAAGGGAATCATTAGTAGCACCGAATAGTATATAATCAACATAGATTTGTACTACTAATATATCGTTGCCTCTGGTTTTGATAAATAAAGTTTTATCAATCAAACCTCTTTTGAATTTGTTTTCAAGAAGATATTTGGACAATCTTTCATACCAAGCTCGAGGAGCTTGCTTAAGACCATAAAGAGCTTTGTCTAATTTAAAAACGTGATCCGGAAATTCATGATTTTCAAAACCAGGAGGTTGAGCAACATAGACTTCTTCTTCCAAGAATCCATTTAGAAAAACACATTTTACATCCATTTGAAAAAGTTTTATGCTCATAATAGATGCAAATGCAAGTAGCATACGTATGGCTTCTAACCTAGCAACCGGAGCAAAAGTCTCCTCATAATCAATACCTTCTTCTTGGTTATAGCCTTGTGCTACAAGTCGTGCTTTATTTTGTATGACTTTTCCACTTTCATCCAACTTATTTCAAAAGACCCATCTCGTGCCGATGACAGATTGATGCTTTGGTCTTGAAGTAAGAGTCTAAACCTTGTTTCCCTCAAACTCATTTATTTCGTTTTGCATGGAAATGATCCAATCGGGTTCTTGAGGAGCTTGAACATAATTATGTGGCTCGATAGGAGACACGAACGCGGAGAAAGCACATAGATTATTCACTTTAGATCGAGTTTGAACTCCAGCGTTTGGATCTGATATCACATTCTCTTGTGGATGGTATGAATAGTGTTGAAATTTTCTTCGCTTGTAAGATGGAGTAGATCCTGAAGGTTGAGCCTCATATGCTTGACTAGATTGAGGTACCGTTGATATATTTCCCTTGGATCCTATCTCAAGGCCTTGAAGTTGAGTTTCAAGCCCTTGAAACGGAGTTCTGACATCGCAGTTTTCTGTTTCAAGGCCTTGAAGTTGCGTCTTTCATCAAAAGATTAGTCAAAGGTTTTGAGATCTTAGAAAAATCTTTTATGAATCTCCTATAGAAGCCTGCATGCCCTAAGAAACTTCTAATTCCTTTCACCGAAGAAGGGGGAGGTAGCTTCTCAATTGTTTCTATCTTTGCTCTATCAACCTCTATTCCCCTTTGTGATACTAGATGACCTAACATAATCCCTTCGGTGACCATGAAATGACACCTTTCCCAGTTTAAGACTAAGTTAGTGTCTTCACATCTCTTAAGAACTAGTGAAAGGTTATAGAGACAGTTATCAAAGGAAGAACCATATACCGAAAAATCGTCCATGAAGACTTCCATGATATTCTCTACGTATTCGGAGAAGATTGCCATCATGCACCTTTGGAAGGTGGCTGGAGCATTGCATAGGCCGAATGGCATTCTTCTATAAGAAAACGTACCCCATGGGCACGTAAAAGTCGTCTTCTCTTGATCATCCGGATGAATTGGAATCTGAAAGAAACCGCTATATCCATCTAGATAACAAAAGTAAGAATGTTGGGCTAACCTTTCCAACATTTGATCGATAAAGGAAGGGGGGAAATGGTCCTTCCTTGTGGCCACATTCAGTTTGCGGTAGTCGATGCACATTCGCCACCCTGTAACTGTCCGTGTGGGGATGAGTTCGTTGTTCTTGTTGGCAACAACGGTAATGCCTCCTTTCTTGGGTACTACTTGTACTGGACTCACCCATTTGCTATCAGAAATAGGGAAGATGATACCTGTTGCCCCAAAGTTCGGGGTCTATCACCGTCATTAACAGCTCTTACGTTCCTAGTTGGGAGGCGAGGAACAACCCTTGGTTTTGGGGTGTTTCGAATAGGACGAAGTAGTGGATCGATCTCCTCAAGTTCCGGCATGTCCGGATCTATCTCTTCATCATCGGATGAGTCATTTCGAATGGATTTAGTTGGTGTCTTGACTTTCTTCTTCTTCCTTGATTCGTTCAACTCCAACTTCATGTCCAACATCATAGCTCTTAGTTCATCAATCTGAAATTGATGACTCGTTTCAGCATCTTTTCGTGCTTTCTCACTCAACTGAAGTTGGCGTTGAGCTTCATTCAGTTCAGCTTGGTAGTTTCTCTTGGCATTCTCAGCCATTTTCTTTTCCTTCAACTTTTTCCTCAAAGTCCTCTTCAATTCGGGATCGAAAGGGACTAGATCTTTATTGGATCTAGTCTTTCGCATATACCTAAAGAACCTGCAAAGATCACTCAAGTAGACAAATCAAATCACAAGAGCAAGAGCTCTCAAGCTAGACAACCGAAAACCGAATTTGGTCTAGACCAAATCCCCGGCAACGAC
Organism: Fagopyrum homotropicum; assembly: GCA_033239125.1. Lineage (NCBI taxonomy): Eukaryota > Viridiplantae > Streptophyta > Magnoliopsida > Caryophyllales > Polygonaceae > Fagopyrum > Fagopyrum homotropicum. The sequence goes on along the minus strand of BSWB01000003.1, from coordinate 62,449,093 downwards.
GCCAAAAACTTGTTCGCTCGAAAAGTGTGTGCGTCTAAGTCTTAAATTTATATCTAGAGCTCAAAGCAAAGCGAACCCGCAGTGTACGGATCAACTGTAGCAAGGTAAGAATTCCAGAGTCGAACTCAGGGATTTAGTGAGAATAAATTCGAATTCAATTATCTAGCGAGAATGCAAAAAGCTTTTGTGATCAATAAAGGGGAAAATGATTCCAAGGATTCAAGTATCCGATTTTGGCTTTAGATTCAAGACACTTCTATAGATATAGGACAGAGTTTATATTGCCAAGATTAAATGTTCAAAGGTAGATATCGTACGGTGAAGTTCCGAAACCTATATAACTAATCTAAAGGTTCTCTCTATAAGGGTTGTTGAGGCTGCAATATAGAAAGATCTAAAGACAAGAATTATGTTCAAACTAACTATCTAAAACTCCAGGATATGACTCTCCAAAGTAAGAATAGAAAGCACACTTAGAATCTTAATAAAGGATGTTGAGTCTCTTTATTACCCAAATCTTATAACCTTAATCTATTAAATGTAGAATCAAGTTTGAAGTCTCTTCATACACTCAATTAGAGGTTAGAAAGGTTAATCAATATTGGGATTTAGGCAAGGATTAGTTTTGGTTAAAGGTTGATTCAATTAAAGTTCGTCAGAAGAATAAATCGGGCTGTTCATAAGAAAATCGGCCGATTTACTCAAGAACAGTCCGATTTTCCTGTTGTCGCAAAACTAAAATCTAAACTCTCAGGGTCCTAATGTTTGAATGAGTTCAGTCTATCATCATCTAAGCCTTAATCATCAACTATTCTCCCCAGAATCACAAGGGTTTTAGCCAACCATTTTCAAAATCGAATCAAATTAAATGTTGAGTGAAATATCACAAAGAAACCGAATCTTGAACAAAAATCCAATAACCTTCAAATCTGTAAATAAAACTTGAAACTAATCAATGTATCTCTTGAATAACTCAATTTCGTGTTCACAAACAACAATCACTTCAATGGATAAAGAAATCTCACAAACACGAGTCAATATTGGCTTCCCGGCAAAAAGTCCTTCAATCCTTCTCCAAGAATCTCCAAATTCTCTCAAACGTGTAAAGATTTCCCGCTGCGGCCTCCTCGTCTTCATTCCTAGGGTTCTCCTCTATAGTTTCTTGCAGATGGGCCGTTTGGCAAAACTCTCCTCTAGCCCAAAAGAATTGGGCTTTGTGTCTTCTTTTCATTTGGCCGAAAAACAAAGAAAATCGACCCAGTCGATTTATACACAAAATCGTTCGATTTCTAGGATAGAAAATCGTCCGATTTTTATGCATATTGGCACGATCTTCTTCAACAGAAAGTGTTCTTCTTTTGGCTCGTCTTCTATGCTTCTCCTTTGCAATTCCTTAGCTCTTTGTGATCCCTCCAAGGCTCCTTTAGCTTCCTTAACATCCTTAGATGCTCCTTGCTCCGCTTTTGCTTTCAATTCCACTTCATTTACCTATAATTCATCAAAAACTCGTGTAGACCTCTATTTCCGACAAATGATTGAATAGAACATAAAAGGTACACAAAATCTCTTCTAAATGCAAGGTAAACTGAGATAATCTTCTACAATATGCATGAATATGATGGTACACAATTCATGTCATCACCGTGTAAGCTCCTGTACTTGTTCTTCAATCGCCATCTTCATTTATAACCTTCTATGAAGAGGTCTTCTAGCCGTTGGAAAGATGACCGTTTGAAGATCACTCTTCTTCTCCATGAAGATCGCTTCCTGGTTGAGATGAGATAGACGTTGTGGAACTTCATCTCCTGAGAACACGTTGATCTCTCGCTCCTTGATCTTCTTATATTTGTTGTAACAATATTCAATTCCAGAAGAAACATTCTCCGTGCTTTTCGGTTGAGGATCTTTGTAAGATCCCCTTTAATGGCCGGTTGAGATCTTCACTTGATCATATCTTCTTGGTTGAGCAAATCTCTCGTGGAAGATCTAACCCAGATCTTGAGTCAGAGTCTGAGTCGGAGGAGATCTGAACCACTCTCTGTCGCTTGGGAGCCGATGATGTTACTTCATCAACTGAAGATCTCTTGGATGCCATGAGAATTTTTGAGAGAAAAATGAAGCGGGTTTGTGAGAAATGAAAGAGTCTAGCACAGAGCTTGCAAAGAGAATATGAAGCGGAAGGGATAAATAAAAGATATGAATTCCTAATTCATCCGTATTTTCATTTACCCTTTGAAACGTATTTCAAGGCCATTGAATTGCCTTTCAAGACCCTTGAAAACATTAATTGGGTTGCATACGTAGGAACAAATAAAATGATTTACTCTCCCTACGTTAATGATTCCTTGTTCAACATACCAAGCTCCAATCTAATAAAATTAAATTGTTTCTCAAGAAGAGGCTTGGTAAAGATATCTGCAAGATGCAAGTTAGTAGATATAAATGAGATCGAAACATCAACTTTCTCAACATGATCACGTATGAAGTGATGCCTTACATCAATATGCTTAGTCCTTGAATGCTGCACATGATTTTTGATTATAGAAATAGCACTAGTATTATCACATGTTATGGGAATACCTTTCAAGTCAAAGCCAAGATCACGAAGTTGTTGAGCAATCCATAGAATTTGTGCACAACAGGCTCTTGCAGCTATATATTCGGCTTTAGCTGTGGATAGGGTAACAAAATTTTGCTTCTTGGAGTGCCAACTAATTAGGGATGGCCCTAAGAATTGGCAACATCCAAAAGTGCTTTTCCTATCGACTTTATAATCTGCAAAGTTTGCATTTGAATAGCCAACAAGGTGAAACAAGCTTTGACGTGGGTATTATAACCCTAGATCCTTGGTGCCATTTAGATATCGAAAAATTCTTTTCACAGCTATCAAGTGTGACTCTTTAGGATCAGCTTGAAATCTTGCACACATGCACACACTAAACATAATGTCAGATCGACTAGCAGTTAAATACAACAATGAACCGATCATACCTCGATACTCCTTTTGTACTACACTTTTGCCATCCTTGTCATGATCAAGTGAAAGTGCTGAACTCATAGGAGTCTTTGCAACCTTAGATTGATCCATTTTGTACTTCTTAAGCAAGTCCTTAGTATACTTGCTTTGGTTGAAAAAATTCCCTTCTTTGCTTGTGTAACTTGAAGTCCAAAAAATAAATTTAGCTCACCAATTAAGCTCATTTCAAATTCCCTGCACATATTATCTAAAAATTCCTTGCAAAGGGAATCATTAGTAGCACCGAATAGTATATAATCAACATAGATTTGTACTACTAATATATCGTTGCCTCTGGTTTTGATAAATAAAGTTTTATCAATCAAACCTCTTTTGAATTTGTTTTCAAGAAGATATTTGGACAATCTTTCATACCAAGCTCGAGGAGCTTGCTTAAGACCATAAAGAGCTTTGTCTAATTTAAAAACGTGATCCGGAAATTCATGATTTTCAAAACCAGGAGGTTGAGCAACATAGACTTCTTCTTCCAAGAATCCATTTAGAAAAACACATTTTACATCCATTTGAAAAAGTTTTATGCTCATAATAGATGCAAATGCAAGTAGCATACGTATGGCTTCTAACCTAGCAACCGGAGCAAAAGTCTCCTCATAATCAATACCTTCTTCTTGGTTATAGCCTTGTGCTACAAGTCGTGCTTTATTTTGTATGACTTTTCCACTTTCATCCAACTTATTTCAAAAGACCCATCTCGTGCCGATGACAGATTGATGCTTTGGTCTTGAAGTAAGAGTCTAAACCTTGTTTCCCTCAAACTCATTTATTTCGTTTTGCATGGAAATGATCCAATCGGGTTCTTGAGGAGCTTGAACATAATTCTGTGGCTCGATAGGAGACACGAACGCGGAGAAAGCACATAGATTATTCACTTTAGATCGAGTTTGAACTCCAGCGTTTGGATCTGATATCACATTCTCTTGTGGATGGTATGAATAGTGTTGAAATTTTCTTCGCTTGTAAGATGGAGTAGATCCTGAAGGTTGAGCCTCATATGCTTGACTAGATTGAGGTACCGTTGATATATTTCCCTTGGATCCTATCTCAAGGCCTTGAAGTTGAGTTTCAAGCCCTTGAAACGGAGTTCTGACATCGCAGTTTTCTGTTTCAAGGCCTTGAAGTTGCGTCTTTCATCAAAAGATTAGTCAAAGGTTTTGAGATCTTAGAAAAATCTTTTATGAATCTCCTATAGAAGCCTGCATGCCCTAAGAAACTTCTAATTCCTTTCACCGAAGAAGGGGGAGGTAGCTTCTCAATTGTTTCTATCTTTGCTCTATCAACCTCTATTCCCCTTTGTGATACTAGATGACCTAACATAATCCCTTCGGTGACCATGAAATGACACCTTTCCCAGTTTAAGACTAAGTTAGTGTCTTCACATCTCTTAAGAACTAGTGAAAGGTTATAGAGACAGTTATCAAAGGAAGAACCATATACCGAAAAATCGTCCATGAAGACTTCCATGATATTCTCTACGTATTCGGAGAAGATTGCCATCATGCACCTTTGGAAGGTGGCTGGAGCATTGCATAGGCCGAATGGCATTCTTCTATAAGAAAACGTACCCCATGGGCACGTAAAAGTCGTCTTCTCTTGATCATCCGGATGAATTGGAATCTGAAAGAAACCGCTATATCCATCTAGATAACAAAAGTAAGAATGTTGGGCTAACCTTTCCAACATTTGATCGATAAAGGAAGGGGGGAAATGGTCCTTCCTTGTGGCCACATTCAGTTTGCGGTAGTCGATGCACATTCGCCACCCTGTAACTGTCCGTGTGGGGATGAGTTCGTTGTTCTTGTTGGCAACAACGGTAATGCCTCCTTTCTTGGGTACTACTTGTACTGGACTCACCCATTTGCTATCAGAAATAGGGAAGATGATACCTGTTGCCCCAAAGTTCGGGGTCTATCACCGTCATTAACAGCTCTTACGTTCCTAGTTGGGAGGCGAGGAACAACCCTTGGTTTTGGGGTGTTTCGAATAGGACGAAGTAGTGGATCGATCTCCTCAAGTTCCGGCATGTCCGGATCTATCTCTTCATCATCGGATGAGTCATTTCGAATGGATTTAGTTGGTGTCTTGACTTTCTTCTTCTTCCTTGATTCGTTCAACTCCAACTTCATGTCCAACATCATAGCTCTTAGTTCATCAATCTGAAATTGATGACTCGTTTCAGCATCTTTTCGTGCTTTCTCACTCAACTGAAGTTGGCGTTGAGCTTCATTCAGTTCAGCTTGGTAGTTTCTCTCGGCATTCTCAGCCATTTTCTTTTCCTTCAACTTTTTCCTCAAAGTCCTCTTCAATTCGGGATCGAAAGGGACTAGATCTTTATTGGATCTAGTCTTTCGCATATACCTAAAGAACCTGCAAAGATCACTCAAGTAGACAAATCAATCACAAGAGCAAGAGCTCTCAAGCTAGACAACCGAAAACCGAATTTGGTCTAGACCAAATCCCCGGCAACGACGCCAAAAACTTGTTCGCTCGAAAAGTGTGTGCGTCTAAGTCTTAAATTTATATCTAGAGCTCAAAGCAAAGCGAACCCGCAGTGTACGGATCAACTGTAGCAAGGTAAGAATTTCAGAGTCGAACTCAGGGATTTAGTGAGAATAAATTCGAATTCAATTATCTAGCGAGAATGCAAAAAGCTTTTGTGATCAATAAAGGGGAAAATGATTCCAAGGATTCAAGTATCCGATTTTGGCTTTAGATTCAAGACACTTCTATAGATATAGGACAGAGTTTATATTGCCAAGATTAAATGTTCAAAGGTAGATATCGTACGGTGAAGTTCCGAAACCTATATAACTAATCTAAAGGTTCTCTCTATAAGGGTTGTTGAGGCTGCAATATAGAAAGATCTAAAGACAAGAATTATGTTCAAACTAACTATCTAAAACTCCAGGATATGACTCTCCAAAGTAAGAATAGAAAGCACACTTAGAATCTTAATAAAGGATGTTGAGTCTCTTTATTACCCAAATCTTATAACCTTAATCTATTAAATGTAGAATCAAGTTTGAAGTCTCTTCATACACTCAATTAGAGGTTAGAAAGGTTAATCAATATTGGGATTTAGGCAAGGATTAGTTTTGGTTAAAGGTTGATTCAATTAAAGTTCGTCAGAAGAATAAATCGGGCTGTTCATAAGAAAATCGGCCGATTTACTCAAGAACAGTCCGATTTTCCTGTTGTCGCAAAACTAAAATCTAAACTCTCAGGGTCCTAATGTTTGAATGAGTTCAGTCTATCATCATCTAAGCCTTAATCATCAACTATTCTCCCCAGAATCACAAGGGTTTTAGCCAACCATTTTCAAAATCGAATCAAATTAAATGTTGAGTGAAATATCACAAAGAAACCGAATCTTGAACAAAAATCCAATAACCTTCAAATCTGTAAATAAAACTCGAAACTAATCAATGTATCTCTTGAATAACTCAATTTCGTGTTCACAAACAACAATCACTTCAATGGATAAAGAAATCTCACAAACACGAGTCAATATTGGCTTCCCGGCAAAAAGTCCTTCAATCCTTCTCCAAGAATCTCCAAATTCTCTCAAACGTGTAAAGATTTCCCGCTGCGGCCTCCTCGTCTTCGTTCCTAGGGTTCTCCTCTATAGTTTCTTGCAGATGGGCCGTTTGGCAAAACTCTCCTCTAGCCCAAAAGAATTGGGCTTTGTGTCGTCTTTTCATTTGGCCGAAAAACAAAGAAAATCGACCCAGTCGATTTATACACAAAATCGTTCGATTTCTAGGATAGAAAATCGTCCGATTTTTATACATATTGGCACGATCTTCTTCAACAGAAAGTGTTCTTCTTTTGGCTCGTCTTCTATGCTTCTCCTTTGCAATTCCTTAGCTCTTTGTGATCCCTCCAAGGCTCCTTTAGCTTCCTTAACATCCTTAGATGCTCCTTGCTCCGCTTTTGCTTTCAATTCCACTTCATTTACCTATAATTCATCAAAAACTCGTGTAGACCTCTATTTCCGACAAATGATTGAATAGAACATAAAAGGTACTCAAAATCTCTTCTAAATGCAAGGTAAACTGAGATAATCTTCTACAATATGCATGAATATGATGGTACACAATTCATGTCATCACCGTGTAAGCTCCTGTACTTGTTCTTCAATCGCCATCTTCATTTATAACCTTCTATGAAGAGGTCTTCTAGCCGTTGGAAAGATGACCGTTTGAAGATCACTCTTCTTCTCCATGAAGATCGCTTCCTGGTTGAGATGAGATAGACGTTGTGGAACTTCATCTCCTGAGAACACGTTGATCTCTCGCTCCTTGATCTTCTTATATTTGTTGTAACAATATTCAATTCTAGAAGAAACATTCTCCGTGCTTTTCGGTTGAGGATCTTTGTAAGATCCCCTTTAATGGCCGGTTGAGATCTTCACTTGATCATATCTTCTTGGTTGAGCAAATCTCTCGTGGAAGATCTTCCTAGTGATTTGAAATCTTTTAACATGCGCCCTTGACTTCTTCGTTCCCTTGGAATTCATTTCAAGGCCTCTAAACTCCGGTCTTCCAAGGTCTTTTGAAGTCTTTTGCAAAACCTGTACTTCATTTAATCCAAACCACCATACCAAACCAAGCAACTCGATATATAATCAATTAATTAGTTAGTGTATCAAACTACGTCATTTGTGTTTAAGTCTTCCATCATCAACACCTGTATAACTTTATAATCAAGGTGGAGTTTTCAATCTCCCCTTTGATGGAAGACAACACAAATGTTTTCGTACCTGCATTTGTAAGGCTAGCGATGCATATATAACTATGAAAACCTAATATGCAGAATGTAGAATGTCGAATGTCGGATCACATTCATTTCTCCCTCTTTGTCTTTCAACAAGGGAGAAAAATAGTTAAAGCACGGGAGTTTTAAAACATTACAACCCAAAGAAAAAGAGTATTTCCACAAAACCACAAACCAATTAAGTTTTTCAAAAAACAAGCCTTTGATATCAGAATCAACGGCCTTGACAGTCATGGACATCGTGAGAGCTTCATTCTTTATACCACCTAGATGAGCTCCCTTTCCCAAAATGCTCCTTCAAACACATTTTCCTCCAACGATTTTGAGCATGTACGAGGTCAAGTTTTTTGCGGGAAAGGTCTGTTCGCCTCTGATAAGAATTCTCATCATATTTCTTGACTACTCCAAATTCTTCAATATTTAGAATGTCTGGATCCTCAGACGATGGTTGGCGAATAGGACGGTCTTATGGTATTGTGTCATGACCTGTTCAACATCCTTTGTGGTAGCTTGTCCATCTTCTTTTGTTAAGGGCTTGATGCTATTGACAGCTGTAAGAGAAAGAGCGTTGACATGAAACATTTGATTAATTTTGTGATTTAGAATAACCAGTAGATCTTGTGTTTCATCTAGCCTGTCAGTCACCATTGATCGGAAGAAGACAAGATCGGTTCTCAGAGAGTCCATTGCGCTCTCTACAGCTTCCAAACGTTGTACCGTGGTATAATTCCAAGCTGGTTGCTCCTTTAGCTACCGTACTGTTCTATAGTCAACTTCTGTTCTCTTAATCCCTAAACTGTCAAAGAATTTCTCATCTAATTCTCCACACACAATATGTCCCACCTCATCAGAATAGTCAATAGAAAAATGCTGAAAGATTTTTGGAAGCAAATTTCCATATGACAGGTGATAATAACTGGGAGAATTTAACACATGGACCATATGAAACAAAATAATTTCTGGAAGATTAATCTTTAGCCCATTCATCACATGATACACAAACTTTTGTCACCACATCTCTGTTGTTAATCCTTGGTACCACACATCTAACCAAAATAGCACAAACAATTCTGGCTTCAAGCGTTAGACAAGTAGTAGTGGGTTGTGGTAAGGCATTGGGTAGAAGAAACTGTTCCTTGGCCAATTGAATGGTTCTAGCAGGGGTAGGATGATCAAAGACATCATAGCGAGGAAGACCAAAGATATCAGCAATAATCTCAGTAGAACAACTTGGTTAATCGTGGGAAGGAGACTTATCCTGGGTTGAACATAAACCAGATGGAGCTTGCTTGAAGCACTTCAAGCCCTAGTAAAGAAAAGCATGTGAAAAGTTCTCTACCAACAAGTTCACACATGCATTCATGTCGTTCTTCGAACTCAGCCAACCATTTTTTGATGGCTGTTTGACTTCCAAACCAGTGTGAGGGAAGCCCCATCTTGGCAAAAATTTCAGCGTTATTCATATGAACTGGAGCACTGGAGGTTGAATCTGACCTAGATCTTGAGTCAGAGTCTGAGTCGGAGTAGATCTGAACCACTCTCTGTCGCTTGGGAGCCGATGATGTTACTTCATCAACTGAAGATCTCTTGGATGCCATGAGAATTTTTGAGAGAAAAATGAAGCGGGTTTGTGAGAAATGGAAGAGTCTAGCACAGAGTTTGCAAAGAGAATATGAAGCGGAAGGGATAAAGAAAGAAGAGAAGTGGTATTTCAGGGAAGAAGTCACATCAACGTAAGATCAGTAAGATATTTAGAAATTCAAGATCTTGGGAGAACCATTATTGATTAAAATTATTTCCATAAATTTTGGTAACCACTTTTCAAAATTCTTTGAATCTGAAAATAAAGCCTTTTGAAGTCCCTTTTAAAGAAAACTTTTAAAAAAAATTAGAAATTTGCATCAATAAAAGATATGAATTCCTAATTGATCCGTATTTTCATTTACCCTTTGAAACGTATTTCAAGGCCATTGAATTGCCTTTCAAGACCCTTGAAAACATTAATTGGGTTGCATACGTAGGAACAAATAAAATGATTTACTCCCCCTACGTTAATGATTCCTTGTTCAACATACCAAGCTCAAATCTAATAAAATTAAATTGTTTCTCAAGAAGAGGCTTGGTAAAGATATCTGCAAGATGCAACTTAGTAGATATAAAAGAGATCAAAACATCAACTTTCTCAACATGATCACGTATGAAGTGATGCCTTACATCAATATGCTTAGTCCTTGAATGCTGCACATGATTTTTGATTATAGAAATAGCACTAGTATTATCACATGTTATGGGAATACCTTTCAAGTCAAAGCCAAGATCACGAAGTTGTTGAGCAATCCATAGAATTTGTGCACAACAGGCTCTTGCAGCTATATATTCGGCTTTAGCTGTGGATAGGGTAACAAAATTTTGCTTCTTGGAGTGCCAACTAATTAGGGATGGCCCTAAGAACTGGCAACATCCAAAAGTGCTTTTCCTATCGACCTTATAATTTGCAAAGTTCGCATTTGAATAGCCAACAAGGTGAAACAAGCTTTGACGTGGGTACCATAACCCTAGATCCTTGGTGCCATTTAGATATCGAAAAATTCTTTTCACAACTATCAAGTGTGACTCTTTAGGATCAACTTGAAATCTTGCACACATGCACACACTAAACATAATGTCAGATCGACTAGCAGTTAAATACAACAATGAACCGATCATACCTCGATACTCCTTTTGTACTACACTTTTGCCATCCTTGTCATGATCAAGCGAAAGTGCTGAACTCATAGGAGTCTTTGCAACCTTAGATTGATCCATTTTGTACTTCTTAAGCAAGTCCTTACTATACTTGCTTTGGTTGAAAAAATTCCCTTCTTTGCTTGTGTAACTTGAAGTCCAAAAAAGAAATTTAGCTCACCAATTAAGCTCATTTCAAATTCCCTGCACATATTATCTGAAAATTCCTTGCAAAGGGAATCATTAGTAGCACCGAATAGTATATAATCAACATAGATTTGTACTACTAATATATCATTGCCTCTGGTTTTGATAAATAAAGTTTTATCAATCAAACCTCTTTTGAATTTTTTTTCAAGAAGATATTTTGACAATCTTTCATACCAAGCTCGAGGAGCTTGCTTAAGACCATAAAGAGCTTTGTCTAATTTAAAAACGTGATCCGAAAATTCATGATTTTCAAAACCAGGAGGTTGAGCAACATAGACTTCTTCTTCCAAGAATCCATTTAGAAAAACACATTTTACATCCATTTGAAAAAGTTTTATGCTCATAATAGATGCAAATGCAAGTAGCATACGTATGGCTTCTAACCTAGCAACCGGAGCAAAAGTCTCCTCATAATCAATACCTTCTTCTTGGTTATAGCCTTGTGCTACAAGTCGTGCTTTATTTTGTATGACTTTTCCATTTTCATCCAACTTATTTCAAAAGACCCATCTCGTGCCGATGACAGATTGATGCTTTGGTCTTGAAGTAAGAGTCTAAACCTTGTTTCCCTCAAACTCATTTATTTCGTTTTGCATGGCAATGATCCAATCGGGTTCTTGAGGAGCTTGAACATAATTCTGTGGCTCGATAGGAGACACGAACGCGGAGAAAGCACATAGATTATTCACTTTAGATCGAGTTTGAACTCCAGCGTTTGGATCTGATATCACATTCTCTTGTGGATGGTATGAATAGTGTTAAAATTTTCTTCGCTTGTAAGATGGAGTAGATCTTGAAGGTTGAGCCTCATATGCTTGACTAGATTGAGGTACCGTTGATATATTGCCCTTGGATCCTATCTCAAGGCCTTGAAGTTGAGTTTTAAGCCCTTGAAACGGAGTTCTGACATCGCAGTTTTCTGTTTCAAGGTCTTGAAGGTGTGATTCAAAGTCTTGAGGGTTTTCTTCGGTATCTTTAATCTTTTCTTGCATATTATTTTCTTGATCTTTAGGATCTTCATCTTCATCCAAATTGTGATCTTCTCGTTGATTCAAATTTATATCTGCAAAACTCTCACTCAAAGTACCATCATTGCTTTCATCAAAAATAACGTGGATGCTTTCCTCAACAATTTTGGTAGGTTTGTTATAGACACGACAGGCTTTGCTATTTGAAGCATATCCAATGAATATCGTTTCATCACTACGTGCATCAAATTTCTCAAGGTTATCTTTGCCATTGTTATGAACAAAGCAAGTACATCCAAAAGGTTTGAAATATGAAATATTTGGTTTTCTTCCTTTAAAGAGTTCATAAGGAGTCTTTTTCAAAATAGGGCGAATTAAACATCTATTCAAAATAGAATTTGCAGTGTTTACTGCTTTAACCCAAAAACATTTTTTGGCAAACTATTTTCTAAAAGCATCCTAGATATATCCTCAAGAGTGCGGTTCTTACGTTCCACAACTCCATTCTGTTGAGGAGTTCTAGGCGCTGAAAAGTTATGTGAAATACCATATTTTTCACAAAACAAATCAAACTTTAGTTGATCAAATTCTCTACCATGATCACTTCTTATATAAACGATTGGTAGGTTTTTCAACGTTTGTAACTCCTTACATAATTTTGGAAACTCAAATAGTGCTTCAGATTTTTCTCTTAGGAAAGAAATTCATGTGAAATGAGAGAAATCATCTACAATAATAAGGATATACTGCTTTCCTCTGGGAGATTTGGCACGCATAGGTCCACAAAGATCCATATGTAAGAGTTCAATGGGTCGAGAAGAACTTACAACTTTCTTAGCTTTGAATGAACCTCTTATTTGTTTACCTTGTGTACAAGCCTTACATAGTTCATCTACCTTGAAGTTTAGGTTTCGCAAACCTCGTACCAAATCTTTTGTAAGTAGCTTCTGCATTGTGTGCATGCTTACGTGACCAAGTCTTCTATGCCGAAGCCTTGGATCATCAGTCAAGGCCTTTATACATTTTAGCTTAGTTCCTGAAACTTGGTTAGTACTCATAGAATAAACATTGTTACATCTAGGAGCAATAAGCACAACCTCACTTGTCTTTTTATCTTGAACTTCACATTTTTCTGAATCAAACAAAACTTTGTTGCCTTTATCGCATATTTGAGAGATGCTAAGCAGGTTATACTTCAAACCGTCAACCAAATATACATCATCAATGAAGTTAGATGAATCATAACATATTTTACCAATGCTAATAATGTCACACTTTCCTTTATCACATAGAGTAATAGTTCTAGAAGATTGTTTCTTTAAATCCGAGAATATAGAGCTTTTTCCACTCATGTGTCTTGATCAACCACTATCTAATATCCATTTATGCTACTTTACCTTGGTGATATCCTGCAAAATAGCAAACATCAACCTTTCCGGGTCGACCAAATGGCATATTTTGTTCCATATTCAGGTTCGATCATGTTTGAAGGTCTAGTACCTTTAGGAACCCAGATTTGTTTGACCAATTTTCTTAAACATAAAGAATAGGTGTTTCTAATAATATAAAGATCATTTCTTCTATATGGACATGTAGATTTAACAAGACCCTTTTTACAATAGTAAAAGCACGTAGGCATATAAATACTTCCTTTGGCTTTGACAAAAGTGGTAGTAGGTTTTCTAGGAAAGCTCCTATGATAACCTATACCATTTTTGTTAAGGGAGATCAACTTTCTCTTTCTCTTTCTCTAGATCGATATAGTTTCGATGAAGAGAGGAGAGGTTTTCCTTGAGAATCGTATTTTCCGATTCCAAGGCCTTGATATTGTCATCAAGGTCCACTTTTTCTGTGTTAAGATTTTAAATTTCCAGAGACATCTCACTTAGTTGGTTTTCTTGTTCAAGTAACTTTTCTTTCAAAAGAATTTATCCTTATTCTATGTTCCTTGTCACTTATAATAATATCTTTAAGCAATTGTTTTTAGGTTAGATTCGGGTTGAGACATAATTTATCCTTATTCTATGTTCCTTATTCAATTTCACTTATTCTATGTTCCTTATTCTATGTTCCTTAGTTACGCTAGAAATGTGTAGCCCAAAAGTATTAAATTTATAACTCGATATATTTTTCCTAACTCCTAGTGAACCCATAATGTATGGGTCGTTTTGTAGCAAGGATAGTATTCCGAGGTCGAACACAAAGACTAAGGTGAAATTGAATCAAATAAGTTACTAAGGATAGTGTAAATCTAGTCTAAGAAAGGAGAAAGAAATAAAGAAATGAAAATCATGATGTTTTTGGGTTTGGTTTTGTGGTGATCAAACAAAGATCACAATTAATGCAAGATTAACAAATCAAATGAACAAACTAAGCTAGCAACATAAAAACCAAAACAAAAACGAGATATGTGATCAAAGAGAGAAAAGCAGATTCTAGGGGTTAGGAATTCCGGTTATGGCATTGGACTCAAGTTTCTAATCAACCTTGGACTAGCTATGGTATGTTGGGAATGAATGTTTCTCAAATGGGATTAATCACCGGGTAGCTCTCATGATCCACTAATCCCACAACTAAGGTCCTATCATCGGGTAAGTCTCTAGGAGCCTAAGGTTGGGAAATCTACACAAACTGAATTGCTATCTAGGGGTCTAACCTTTCCTCACCGGGTAAGTCTTGGGAAGGAAATTTCTAAACATCAATCCTAGCACATTCAGTCCAATAGCGGCTTGTGAGGCTCACTACTACCTAGAGTTCATCATCATTGGTACTTAAGGTCGGAAATCACCGGGTAGGTCTCTTTCCTCACTTAGTTTGCTGGCATTCGGTCACCCTAGGCTAGATTAAGCTTTACAAACACTAGGATTTCAACAATCTAACATCCTAACATTCAGATTTATCAATACAAGCACAACAAAATCAAACCACGGGCAGATCATAAGAACCACGACCGTGGTTGTATAAGAACAGACCGTGATTTGTAACAATAGTTAAGTACGAGCAAGCAAATCATCCAAAGATACATTTAAGTCTATTCTATCATAGTCCAAGCCATAACCATCATTCCTTTACCCTAGAATCGCATCTATTTAGCCAACAACATGCATTTTAACAATCAAACTCAACAAGCATACATTCATGACTTCCATAGCAAGAGAATGAAATGAAAGAGAAATAAAACAAGTGGAACAAGAAAAACAAGCTGAATAAATGATAAGAAAGACTTACAACCCTTCAAAAGAAGGTTCAAATCGTTCCTTACAAAACCTTGCAAATGTCTTCAACTAGTTCACTCAAAAACCTCTCAAAAACTATGAAAACTCTAAGACTAGTGTTCTTCTTCTCCAAATGAGAGTGTTTTTGCTCCCCTCCAAGAGTAGCCTCCAATGGATGTTGTTGAATGAGAGAGTGTGGGAGATGATGTGTGAGAATCAGCCTGCATGACCACTTATATCCTCCATTAAGGGCAAGAGTCGGTTATGGAGATTGTAGGACAGCTATCACAGCTGTCCAGAGAGAATCACGGTCCAATTCCACGGGCGTGGAAGTGCCAGTGACCGTGGTTTTGCTTGTTCAACCTTCTTTGGATTATTAAGCCACGAGTTGGTGCAAGAGATGCACCAACAAGGTCCCATGCGTTCTCCTTAGCTCCTAGCTTGCTTCTTAATGAGTCCGGAAGTGTGTCATCGCGAGGAATGATCCTCTAATGTATCGATTAAGCTCCAAAAGCTCCCCAAAATACCTACAAAACCGAAAATAGTTCGTTTAGACGTCTATCTCGACAATATGCATGAATCAGACGTAAACGTCATGAACTAATGCCAAACTATGCATGAATAGCGGGAAAAACTATCTAAATGGATGCCTAACCTAACGTCATAAATCATGTAATCAAAATACCCCATACTTAATGTTTGCTCGTCCCCGAGCAAGACCCAACTATAGACTAAGAGATGACATGATTTATGAATGCAGAAAAACAACAAAATCTTTTTGGAATTGTGCTTATAACATTGGATCACCTTCATAGTCATGTTTCATGGCAATGGACAAGCAATCATACATCAAATGAATGAAGGCATGGAAAGGCAATTATAATTAACTCGAAAGCATGCATGCAAGGTAAAAATGAAGAAGTCAAGATTATCATGAGTATATCTAATCTAGATCACTAAGTCTTACACACATGCAAATAGGTCACAAGGACTTAGGAAAGAAGAGGCCAAGAAACGTTGTGAATAGGTGGGAGTTTTTTTTAGGTCATGTGATGCTAATCCAGGAAAGGAACTAACTCCATAATTTCATTTTGATCAACTTCCCCACAAGTGTATATTTTTCTCCATCTTTTCTTTGTTTTCTTTTCTTTTTCACTTTCTTTTTCTTTCACTTATTTTTGAGACAATGGCATTGGTGTACAAAAGCCGAAACCTTGGTGATTAGCGAGCCTCGGGCTTTTTATTTTTCGAGGTGCTTCGCACCGGGCACACATACCAAGGCTCGTTAGGACATTCGGTTCATCCGACTTTGGTAAGGCACAAACACCCGATTATGTGAATGGTGCCGAGTTACTCGTCATCAAAACCAAAGTCCCCAAACCTATATTTTTTTCTACACTTTTCACAACAAATTCAGCACTTCATTCACAACATTCTTTCATCAACAACTTCACCCCACACTTGCTTTTCACACACTCAATACACTAGCATGCTCCTAATCCCGGATGGGTCAAAAGAGGTAAACTTTTATATCAATTGAGGTGCTCAAACAACATGATCAAGATGAGAAGTAGAGAAAGATGAATTGCCTTAATCACTCCTAAATGATGTGCAAGAACTAGCATGTAATTTCGACCATCAATCCTCAATCCAATCAAGGCAAACATCATGATCACAACTCATACATGGGATTCAAGAAAAGTATTTCAAGTCCACATATGCATACATCCATTCAACACATAAGGCCATCCATAGCCAATTCACAAGACAATCTCATCATAAGGGTCATACCCAAACTTAGAAGCACTAAAATGTTTTAAATTTTCTGATTTTTTTGGATTTTTGTTCGAAATATGTATGTACAATGCAAAACATAATGAAACATGTGACAATATTAAACTATCCTAGATGCTAATCATGCAAATGATCATGAAAACCCCACCCCATACTTAGAAACACATTGTCCCCAATGTGCAAATCAAGTAAAGAAGGGTGAAAGAGAGTCCTCACAATGTAAAAATGGTGTTGCTTTGGTATTTTGGTTCACTCATGTGAAGTGATGGTGGATGATCAATTAAAGGTGGTAGAGAGCTCTTGATGTTCATTATGGCGTCGGGACCCGCGCTAAGCACTGCTAGCCATCCAAGTCCCACGTCCGCTCCACCCACAATTGATGTGGGATCACCATCATCATCCTCATGCCATGCAAGACTTCCATGCTACTTAGACTCTAGCACACAAACACCAAACACACAAAAACCCAAAAACAGAAAGATGAAAACTAAAACAAAAACGAAAAGGGAAAGACATGTACCAATGGGTTGCCTCCCATTAAGCGCTTCTTTAAGGTCATTAGCTTGACCAAATTCGGGGGCGTCTCACTCAAGGTGAAGTGGGGCAATCATATCCACCAGAGCTCCCAGGATATACTTCTTCAACCGGTGCCCATTCACCTTAAAATCTCCACAATGCTCCCCTTATATCTCAACCGCTCCATGAGGAAAGATCTTCTTCACCACATAAGGACCCGTCCATCTTGACTTTAGCTTTCCGGGGAAGAGCCGCAACCTCGAGTTGAAGAGAAGGACAAGGTCACCTTCACTCAACTCCTTTGGGATGAGATGCTTGTCATGCCAACGCTTGGTCCTTTCCTTGTAAATCCGGGCGTTTTCATAGGCATCCAACCGGATCTCCTCAAGGGCATTGATGTCTAGCAATCTCTTCTCACCGGCTTCCTTGAGGTCAAAATTCAGCCACCTTATGGCCCAATACGCCCTATGCTCCATCTCCACCGGAAGGTGGCAAGACTTGCCATAAACTAGCTTGTAGGGAGTAGTGACAATCGGTGTCTTGAAGGCGGTTCTATAAGCCCACAAAGCATCATCAAGCTTCATAGCCCAATCCTTTCTCGTCCTAGAGACCGTCTTCTCAAGTATCCTCTTTATCACCCGGTTGGAGATCTCCACTTGGTCACTAGTTTGGGGATGGTAAGGTGTTGCAACCTTATGAGTCACCCCATACTTAGCCAAAAGTGTCCCAAAGTTCCTATTCGTGAAATGCTTCCCTCCATCACTTATGATCACTCCTGGTGTTCCAAATCTAGGGAAGATGACTCGGTTAAAGAACCGCACCACAACTTTAGCCTCATTTGTGGGAGAGGCGATTGCCTCCACCCATCTCGACACGTAGTCCACCGCCAATAGAATGTAGAGGTTTCCACATGAGGAGGGGAATGGCCCCATGAAGTCCACACCCCACACATCAAACACTTCAACCTCTTGTATGTTGTTCAAGGGCATCTCATTCCTCCTTGAGATGTTGTCCGTCCTTTGGCAAGCATCACATGCCACTATAAAATTCTACACATCCCTAAACAAGTGAGGCCAATAAAAACCGGATTGCAATACCTTTGCACACGTCTTGTGTGAGCTAGCATGGCCTCCACATGGCAAGGAGTGAGAATGGCGGATCACACTCTCCACCTCATCCTCCGGGATGCACCTCCTAAAGAGTCCATCCGGTCCTCTCTTGAACAAGAGAGGCTCGCTCCAACAGTAATGCCTCACATCTTTGAAGAACTTTTTCCTTTGGGCATATGACAAACCGGGCGGTACCTCTTCACACACGAGGTAGTTCACTATGTCGGCATACCATGGCTCATTCCCCCTAGACACTTGAAGCAAGCACTCCTCCATCATTTGCAATTGCTCATCCCGGAATGAGTCATCAATCGGGATGTCATCTCTTTCAATATCCGATGGTGGTAGCCTACTAAGATGGTCCGCCACTGAATTCTCGGAACCCTTCTTGTCCCAAATTTCCAAGTCAAACTCTTGGAGGAGAAGGATCCACCGAATGAGGCAAGGTTTGGCATCATTCTTTGTGAGGAGATAACGGATCGCAGCATGATCTGTGTACACAATGACCTTGGCTCCCACAAGATATGACCGGAACTTCTCAAAGGCATACACCACCGCTAGTAACTCCTTCTCGGTTGTGGCATACTTGAGTTGGGCATCATCTAGCGTTGCTAGCATAATAGATGGCATGTGTAAGCCCATCTTTCCTTTGTCCCAAAACAGCCCCAACGGCCACATCACTTGCAACACACATTATCTCAAACGGAAGGCTCCAATCCGGAGGTTGCATGATGGGGGCGGAGATCAAGACATTCTTCAACCTACAAAATGATTCAAGGCAATCCTTGGAGAAAACAAACTCAACATCTTTCATTAGTAAGTTAGTGAGAGGCTTAGAAATTTTAGAGAAATCTTTAATAAACCTCCGGTAAAAACCGGCATGCCTTAAGAAACTCCTTACCCCCTTCACCGAGGTAGGTGGTGGCAACTTCTCTATCGTTTCTATCTTTGCTTTATCAACCTCAATGCCTCGTTGGGAAACCAAATGTCCCAACACAATGCCCTCACTAACCATGAAATGGCATTTCTCCCAATTCAAAACAAGGTTAGTTTCCTCACATCTCTTTAACACCAAAGACAAGTTAGCTAAGCAATCATCAAAAGAAGATCCATAAATCGAGAAATCATCCATAAACACTTCCATGATGTCTTCAATATACTCAGAAAAATTGGCCATCATACACCTTTGAAAGGTGGCGGGTGCATTACACAACCCAAATGGCATCCATATATATGCAAATGTTCCCCAAGGACATGTAAATATTGTTTTCTCTTGGTCATCGGGGTGAATAGGGATTTGGAAAAATCCACTATAGCCATCTAAGTAACAAAAGTGACAATGTTGAGCTAATCTTTCTAGCATTTGGTCAATGAAGGGGAGAGGGAAGTGATCTTTCCTAGATACCACATTAAGCTTCCTATAGTCAATACACATTCTCCGAAATGATAATCATAAACCTTCATTAGTTACTACGGTCATACCACCCTTCTTAGGAACAACATGTATGGGACTAACCCACTTACTATCCGAAATCGGGAAAATGATTCCCGCATCTAGCAATTTAAGGATCTCTTTCTTGACTACCTCTTTCATTATAGGATTCAATCTCCTTTGAGGTTCAATTGAAGGTTTATGATTATCTTCCATCAAGATTTTATGCATGCACAAGGAAGGTTTGATGCCAACTAAATCATCAATGGTATAACCAATAGCTCTGCTATGCAATCTCAACTCATGCAACAATCTAGCAAGCTCATCATCACTCACAGATGCATTCACAATTACCGGATAAGTAGAATTTTCACCAAGAAAAGCATACTTTAAATGAGAGGGGAGGGGTTTAAGTTCAAGTTTAGGAGGACCTTTATCGATTGGAGATGATCCATACAATGTAGGTTGAGATGATTCCAAAGCCATGGAAGACTCTCCAAGACTCCTTGAAGCTTGATCATCAACTAAGACACTTTCTGGAGAAAGCACGGGCAAAACCATGGCCTCTGGCACAACCACGACCGTGGAATCTGAGAAGCTGGCACATTTGAGCATTCTAGAGGGTTCCACGGGTAGATTTACGGCCGTGGTTTCTGGTGCCAGGCCGTGGTTCCTACAGTGGTTCAGCACACTTTCGTGCACTTCAAATTCAGCTCTTGTCTCCTTTTCCAATGCATCCAAGGCCTTGATTTCTTCATTGCAATCATCCTTAACTCCTTCCTCCATCAAACTCAAGCTAAGAACCTTCTCCAAGGGGTCCTTGATCAAGATCGAGCTCACAACTTCTCTAGACTCCTCTTGCTCGACAATGTTGAAGACATCTTCACCAAGGGCTGACCCCTTCATGATTGTGGATAGTTTGAACTTAATATTCTCCTCTCTTATGTTGAAAGAGAGAATTCCATTTTTGCAATCCACCAAGCATCCGGATGTAGCTAAGAACGGCCTTCCCAAAATGATAGGAACCGGGTAAGCCGCTGGGATGTCTAAGACTACAAAGTCAATCGGCACATAGAACTTTCCAAGCTGAACCGGTATGTCCTCCAAGATTCCTACGGGGTGAGTGATGGAACGGTCCTTCATGTAGAGGGTCATCTTGACCGGCTTTGGCTCTCCTAGCCCAACCTTGTTGCAAAGTGCAAGCGGGATGATGCTTACACTTGCTCCAAGATGACAAAGGGCTTCATATTGCACTTCTCCAACCCAATTGGCACACAAAAAAGATCCCGGATCTCTTAGTTTAGGAGGCATCTCCTCCCTTATAGTTTGAATCAACCCCGAAGATCTCTTTGTCAACCTCACTTCTCCATACTCCTCCAACTTCCTCTTGTTGGAGAGTATCTCCTTCAAAAACTTTCCATAGGCCGGCATACCTAGAATAGCATCCATGAATGGAATGTTAATATGCAATTTAGACATAAGTTCAAGGAATTTACCGAAATGTTTGTCTAAGCAAGCTCTTGCTCGTGATTGTAGGAAGGGTAGTGGTGGCTTGTATGAAGGAGGCGCCACATATGTTGGCTCATCATCCTTGCTCTTGCCTCCTTCTTCTTGCAATGGCTCTTCTTCCACCGCTACTTGCTTTCCCTCGTCATTCCCTTTTGGTAAGGGATCCTTCATGCTCAGCCCACTCCTTGTTGTAATGGCCAACACTTGGCCTCTTGGATTGTCCTCGGTCCTTCCGGGAAGCTTTCCCGGATCCCTTTGTGCTTCACCCGCCTTTTGGAACACTTGTGCTTCTAGCACCTTTTGAGCTTTCGAAATGGAAGTCACCGTGCTCTCATGTCCACTCAACCTTCCAAGCAATTGTTCAAACATCATCTCGGTTCTATCCTTTGGAGGTTGAGCAAAACCGGGTGGAGGCTCTTGTGAAGCCTTAGGTGGTGGTGTTGCGCTTGTGGAAGTGGGAGGGTTCAAGGCACCATCCGGGTTAGAATAGGAGAACCCGGGATGGTTGTAATTAGGCTGGTAATTATTGAATTGCCGGCTGTTGTTGTTGAAGTTACTTGGGCCTTGATAATTGTTGAAGTTACCCCGTTCCATGTAGCTAATGTCCTCCTCCTTGGAAGCCAAATTGGCTTGCACTTGCACTTGAGGACTAGCTTGACTCTTCAAGGTTATAGCACACAACTCCCTCAAAGACTTAAGCTCATTGTTGATTGCATCGAGCTTGTAGTTGCTCATGGTGACTTCACTCACATCATAAACTCCCGGTTTTCTCCCATCACTCTTCCTATGAGAGTACTTCTCTATCACCAAAGCTTGCTTCTCTATAAACTCCCAAGCCTCATCCACATTCTTCTCCATGAATGTTCCACCGGAAAGAGATTGAAGCTTGAATTGACTATCCTCATCAAGCCCTTTGAAATAGATCTCCAATAGCTCTATCTTCGGTATACCATGGTGTGGACAATCTAGGAGGAGGTCCTTGAACCTCACCCAAGATTTGAATAGGCTCTGTCTATCCTTCGTCACAAAGGCATTGATCTTTCCTCTTAGCTCGGTTGTCTTGGAAGGTGGGAAGAACTTTGTCAAGAACTCGGTTGTCATCTCCTCCCAAGTACTCACACGTCCTAGTGCAATGGATTGATACCAAGCCAAGTCTTTATCCTTAAGTGAGAAGGAAAAAGCCCTAATCTTATGGTTGTTGTTCTCCAATCTAGGCGGTCTTAGAGTCTCCATCAAGATCTCATATTTCATCAAGTGTTGATGAGGAGACTCTCCTTCCATCCATCCAAATTGATTGTGCTTGATCATTTGTAGCACTTGAGGGCGGAGCTCATAATTATGGGCTGCGGGATCTCCTAAGTTTACACCCGGACGGTGCACTCTTTGGGCCAGATCCATACATTGCCCTAAAGTTTGTGGCTCCTCAATCATGATCGGCTCAAACCGAACATTAACCGCCGGCTGCGGTGGTGGTGGTGATGGAGGTTGTTGACAATTAAGCTCTCTTTGCACAAGAGCTTGCCTAATCTCTTCAATTTCCCTCCTAGTTGCTTCTTGCCTATCATTGGCAAGTCTCCTCTCATTCTCCAAGAGCTCATCCCTTAGCCTAATTTGCTCTAAGGCTTCATCTAACTCATCTTGAAGATCTCTTACACGCATCTCCTTCTTCTTCTTAATGCTCTTAGATCTAACTTTAATGGTTTTCTCCGGTTCGGAATCGAATGGAGCTAAATCCTTGCCACGAGATCTTCGCATGCACCTAAAGAATGAGAGATGTCCTGAAAATTCAAAGACACAAACCAAACAAGATCAAAAACAACAAGAAAGACCTACACTATAAACAATCACACAAAATGATTCAATCTAGACCTAGTCCCCGGCAACGGCGCCAAAAACTTGTTACGCTAGAAATTTGTAGCCCAAAAGTATTAAATTTATAGCTCGATATATTTTTCCTAACTCCTAGAGAACCCATAGTGTATGGTTCATTTTGTAGCAAGGATAGTATTCCGAGGTCGAACACAAAGACTAAGGTGAAATTGAATAAAATAAGTGACTAAGGATAGTGTAAATCTAGTCTAAGAAAGGAGAAAGAAATAAAGAAATGAAAATCATTATGTTTTTAGGTTTGGTTTTGTGGTGATCAAACAAAGATCACAATTAATGCAAGATTAACAAATTAAATGAACAAACTAAGCTAGCAACACAAACAAGGAAAACAAACACGAGATATGTGATCAAACAGAGAAAAAGCGGATTCTAGGGGTTAGGAATTCCGGTTATGGCATTGGACTCAAGTTTCTAATCAACCTTGGACTAGCTATGGTATGTTGGGATGAAATGTTTCTCAAATGGGATCAATCACCGGGTAGGTCTCATGATCCACTAATCCCGCAACTAAGGTCCTATCACCGGGTAAGTCTCTAGGAGCCTAAGGTTGGGAAATCTACACAAACCGAATTGCTATCTAGGAATCTAACCTTTCCTCACCGGGTAAGTCTCGGGAAGGCAAGTCCTAAACATTAATCCTAACACATTCAAACCAATAGCGGCTTGTGAGGCTCACTACTACCTAGAGTTCATCATCATTGGTACTTAAGGTCGGGAATCACCGGGTCGGTCTCTTTCCTCACTTAGTTTGCTAGCATTATGTCACCCTAGGCTAGATTAAGCTTAACAAACACTAGGATTTCAACAATCTAACATCCTAACATTCAGATTTATCAATACAAGCACAATAGAATCAAACCACGGGCAGATCATAAGAACCACAACCATGATTGTATAAGAACAGACCGTGATTTGTAACAGCAGTTAAGTACGAGCAAGCAAATCATCCAAAGATACATTTAAGTCTATTCTATCATAGTCCAAGCCATAAACATCATTCCTTTACCCTAGAATCGCATCTATTTAGCCAACAACATGCATTTTAACAATCAAACTCAACAAGCATACATTCATGACTTCCATAGCAAGAGAATGAAATGAAAGAGAAATAAAACAAGTGGAACAAGAAAAACAAGCTGAATAAATGTTAAGAAAGACTTACAACCGTTCAAAAGAAGGTCAACGTCGTTCCTTACAAAACCTTGCAAATGTCTTCAACTAGTTCACTAAAAAACCTCTCAAAAACTATGAAAACTCTAAGACTAGTGTTCTTCTTCTTCTTCTTCTTCTCCAAATGAGAGTGTTTTTGCTCCCGTCCAAGAGCAGCCTCCAATGGAATGGTGTTGAATGAGAGAGTGTGGGAGATGATGTGTGAGAATCAGCTTGCAGGACCACTTATATCCTCAATCAAGGGCAAGAGTCGGTTATGGAGATCGTGGGACAGCTGTCACAGTTGTCCAGAGAGAATCACGGCCCAATTCCACGGGTGTGGAAGTGCTAGTGACCGTGGTTTTGCTTGTTCAACCTTCTTTGGATCATTAAGCCACGAGTTGGTGCAAGGGATGCACCAACAAGGTCCCATGCGTTTTCCTTAGCTCCTAGCTTGCTTCTTAATGAGTCCGGAAGTGTGTCATCGCGAGGAATGATCCTCGAATGTATCGATTAAGCTCCAAAAGCTCCCCAAAATACCTACAAAACCGACAATAGTTCGTGTAGACGTCTATCTCGACAATATGCATGAATCAAACGTAAACGTCATGAACTAATGCCAAACTATGCATGAATAGCGGGAAAAACTATTTAAATGGATGCCTAAACTAACGTCATAAATCGTGTTATCAGAATTTATCCTTATTCTATGTTCCTTGTCACTTATAATAATATCTTTAAGCAATTGTTTCAGGTAAGATTCGGGTTGAGACATAATTGTACTTACCACATTGTCAACATATAGATTTGAATCTTCTTCATGATCGGCCATGAGACACAAGTTTTCTTGTTCTTTTTCGTCTTTTGATTCATTTGATGATTCTGAATCACTCCATGAAGCTACCATAACTTTCTTCTTTCGATCATTTTTCTTTAAGTTGGTCCTCTTCTTTTGCGGACAATCCTTCACAAAATTATCTGTTTCACCACATTCAAAACAAGTCAACACTCTAGTTTTCTTGTTAGAGTTAGAAAACTTACCTTGGGGTTTTGATGTTCGTGGATATTCTCTATTGTTTGCAGATGAGAATTCTCGTGAGACCCTTAGAGATCATGGCAATTGCATCTTCTTCATCATCATCATCATCGCCATATTTCTCGTCTGATGGTAATTCATCCTTCCTTGATTTTAATGCCAAATTCTTGGTGTTGGATGAGAACTCTCCATCTTCTTCACCAAGAACCATTTCATGTGTGATGACATTTCCAAGGAGGTCATCAAGAGGAAGAGTTAGAGATTCTGAGCTTCTTCGATGGCAGTCATCTTTGGTCCCACTTAGCTTTAGGTAAGCTCCTTAAAACCTTCCTAACTTTTTCTTCATTTTTGAAGATCTTTCCTAGTGAGTCCAAGTTGTTCACGATCTTAGTGAATCTTGTGAACATTTCCTTGACTAGTTCATTTAGATTCATCTTGAATAGCTCGTATTGTCTGAGGAAGATGCTAATCTTTGTTTCCTTGACTTGACTTGTTCCTTCGTAAGTGACAACGATATTGTCCCATATTTCCTTTGCACTGTTGCATGATGAGATGCGGTTGAATTCATTGACATCTAATCCGTAGTAGAGTAGGTTCATTGCTTTGTAGTTCTTTGATACACTGTCCAGGTCAGCTTGTGTGAAGTCAGCTTCTTTCTTTGGGACTTGGACACCTTCAATTGTTATAGTTGGGACTTTGGGGCCATTCTGAATAATGCTCCATAGTTCCATGTCCTGATCAATAATGAACATACGCATGAGTTCTCTCCAATGGGCAAAGTTGTTGCCACAGAAGAGTGGTGGTCGAGATGAGGATCTTCCTTGAGCAAATCCTCCATCACCTACAAGATTCATAATTAGTCTCACTGATGGTTAAATCAATATATGTGAGTCCAACTCTGATACCAATTGAAGAACCGTTAGGTGAATATAAAGGATAAAGATACTCTAGAAGGCGGGTTGAATAGAATATGGTAAATTTTCGCAAAACCAATCTCAAGGCCTTGAAACCAATTTCAAGAGCCTTGATGTCGATCTGGGTTCTTTGTGGAACTTTGATTTCAAGGGCTTTGAAACAACTTTCAAGGGCCTTGAGTTTGTACTCCTGTAAAACAAAGTTAGTCACAATAAAACAAGATATAGTGCGGAATGTAAAAGATCGACACAAGGATATGTTTACGAAGTTCGGCTCTAAATAGCCTACTCTCCGTCCCAGGGAATAACCTTAGGATCTAACTGTCTATTATCAGCTTCAAAGAGTCCTACATACAACCTAGAAGAAATTCCCTTCTTCTCTCACTGTAGCCAATGCTATGATCTAGCTCCAACTCTTCACCTTGCTATAATAGCGTAGTTACTTCACAAAGTAACACACACTCAAGTATAACACTCTTTAGAAATGCCAATGGAGCTCTTGAGTTTTATCTCTCTCTAGGGCATAAAAATTTTTAGAGAAAGAGAGAAAGAAAAACTACTGATCGAATGAAGATGTTTTTGGATCGCTTGAAGACTATTGATGTTTCTGTGTAAGCTCCTGTACTTGTTCTTCAATCGCCATATTCATTTATAACCTTCTATGAAGAGGTCTTCTAGCCGTTGGAAAGATGACCGTTTGAAGATCACTCTTCTTCTCCATGAAGATCGCTTCTTCGTTGAGATGAGATAGACATTGTGGAATTTCATCTCTTGAGAACACGTTGATCTCTCGCTCCTTGATCTTCTCATATTTGTTGTAACAATATTCAATTCCAGAAGAGAAAATCTTCGTGCTTTTCGGTTGAGGATCTTTGTTAGATCCCCTTTAATGGCCGCTTGAGATCTTCACTTGATCTTATCTTCTTGTTTGAGCAAATCTCTCGTGGAAGATCTTCTTAGTGACTTGAAATCTTTTAACGTGCGCCCTTGACTTCTTCGTTCCCTTGGAATTCATTTCAAGGCCTCTAAACTCCGGTCTTCCAAGGTCTTTTGAAGTCTTTTGTAAAACCTGTACTTCATTTAATCCAAACCACCATACCAAACCAAGCAACTCGATATATAATCAATTCATTAGTTAGTGTATCAAACTACTTCATTTGTGTTTAAGTCTTCCATCATCAACACCTGTATAAGTTTATAATCAAGGTGGAGTTTTCAATTCGACTTGGATAACGGGTTTTGGACAAACCTAAGAGAAGTAAAACCAGAACGTAATATGCATGGTATGGAATTTTAGGTTCGTACGACCATGTATTTTTTTTTCATGATTTTTTTTGCTCCTCGGCTTGGGGAAACTCATGTTTACCTAGTAGTGAAGGTCTTGTGTTGAGCGGGCCGGGGTTGTGCCTGACCTTGGAGGATGGCGTGAATTCACTTGATATGTGATTGTAGTGCTCATTGATAGCATGAAATATGACCATATTTTAGGCACATGTTTTGTTTTTTTCCCCTTCTTTTGTGTATATGCATATGAGTTTGAAGCATTTATGAGCACATTCACCTATTACGTTGGTATAGAGATCTACACAAGCTTTGTTGTATTTTTAGGTGAATAAAGGCTTGGATTAGAGCATATATGGAGTAAGTAGGAGTATTTGATCATGCTTAGAATCAAGAGGATGCATTGGAGAAGCTAAAGAAGGATCATGATTAGAAACCTTTACGAAACAAAGGCTTTTACGAAGAATTTGGAGTTTCCATGGCCAAGCATGAAGGAACCACGACCGTGGTTTACTTATTGAGGTCGTGGAAAATCATGTCGAGAGCAAGGAAGCCATTCCACGGTGGTTCCACAGGCATGGAAAAGTGCTCTTGGCCGTGGTTATTGTAACAGTCGCCACGTGTCATTATTTGCCACGTCAACAGCGGTTATTGGGCTTTTGTAACCCTACTTTTCTCCTATAAGAAGGCTGGAAAAAGAGAGAAATATCATCATTGGCTAGGGCTGCGTTTCGGAGGCATTGCTTAGAGAGATTTCGGAAGATTTTATTGCGTATAAGGAAGATTTAGAGAAGTACGCACTTGAAGATTGCGTACTCGGAAAAGATCTTAGGGTTTCATCTTGAAGGCGGATTGACATCCCATTCTTCATTGTTCCTTGAGATTTGGGAGAAATTCCTACCTTATTTTACATCCATTGAACGCAAGTTACGATTTTTGTCTTTGATTGACATTTGTTTTGAGTTTCTTATTGAGATTTCAAGGTTTTACCTTTTCTCCCTTTCATATTTGATTATTGATTTCATTATGATGATTCTTGGCTAAAACCCTTAAGCGATTCTAAGGTGAAGGGTTGATAGTTGTGGCATAGATGATGATAGATTGAAACAAAATAGATTGGACCCTGAAAGTTGCGAGAAACCTCGTCATTGAGGTTTTCCACGGCCTGTTCTTGAGTTCCACGGCCGTGGTTCTTCAAGATCTGATCGTGGTTTTCCTCTGTCGTACGTTCTTTGCTTTGATCCAAAGTTAAAGATTTGCTTTAACCTAGCATTGGCTTACATTTTCTAGTTAGTAGTGAGACTCAACATCCTCTACTTCGGTTTCGAGTGTCACAACCTTAACCGTTTTGGCTTATCTTTGATTCCCTTGGGTTTGGGCATGGGTATTTGAGAGTAATTCTTATCCTTTGATCCTTTCTATACTGCAGTCTCAACAATCTTTATAGAGAGAGCCTTTGGGTGAGACATATGGGTTTGGAACTTCACCGTACAATTCCCTACCTTAGATATACCTTTGTAATCCCAACTCTGTCCTTACATCTTTAGAATATATTGAACCGATTACCACAATTGGATATCCAGATCTTTAGAATCGTTGTTTTTCCAATTATTCTGCAAAAGCTTTTTATTATTTGCCTAACAATTTGCGCACTTAATTTGTTACCCCCAAATCCCCGAGTTCGATACTCTAGAATTCTTGCTTTACTACGCCGATCCGTACATTGTGGGTTCCCTTTGATTAATTTCAGTTTTTATAAATTTAAGACTTTGACGCACACACTTTCGAGCGAACAAGTTTTTGGCGCCATTGCCGGAGATTTGGTCTAGGCCAAATTCGATTTTCGGTTGTCGGGCTTGGGAGCTTTTGCTCTTGTTATCTGATTTATCTACTTTTGTCATTTTGCATAATTTTTAGGTTTATGCGAAGGTCTAGATCAGAGAAAGGCCTCGTTTCTTTTGTTCCTGAACCGGAGAAAACTTTGAAGAAAAAGTTAAGAGTGAAAAAGATGGCCGAACATAATGAAAGGAACACCCAAGAAGAGTTGGATGAAACTAGAGCTCAACTCAATACAAGTGAACGAAGACACATTGAAGAGTAAGCTGTCGATCGTGCTGATAGAGAGCGAAATTAGGCTCAAATTGATGAGCTTAAGGCGATGGTTTTACAAATACAATTGGAGAAAAAAGGGGCCACGAGTAAGAGATCTAAATCATCTAGAGCTGAATCATTCGATGATGATGATATGCCGGAGCTAGAGGAGATGCCACCATTTAATCCTCAAGCCTATGTTGATCCTCGCATTCCCGTTAGAGATGCGAGAGCTGCTAATATCGTGGATGAACCACGAACTCTTGGGCAACGAATGGATCTAATTCAGCAACCACGCCGTTTAGGTGTGAATCTTGGAGATCAAGATGCCAATGATTTCGGATTTAGCCCACAAGTCATTACTATGATCCGCCAAAGCCAGTTTGGTCGAACGGAAGCTAAATCTCCGCACCAACATTTGCAAAATTTTGAGATTCTTATGGAGACTATGAAGCCTAAGAGGGTTGTCAACAACAACTATAAGTTGAGGCCATTCTTCTTCTCTTTGAAGGACAAAGATTTAGCTTGGTATCAAGCTCTTCTAGCTGGAAGACTTAATACATGGGAGGATTTGACTTCGGAATTCCTCACCAAGTTCTTTCCGCCATCCAAAACAGCGGAATTGAGAGGTAAAATAAATGCTTTTTAAATGAAACATAACAAAAGTTTGTTTAAATCTTGGGAAAGGTTTCAAGCTTTTCTATTGGATTGCCCGCACCATGGCATTTCAAAGCTGGAATTATTGGAGATCTACTACAAGGGATTAGATGTGGCAATGCAATTCAATCTTCAATCCCTTTCTTGTGGAACTTTTATGGATATGAGGGAAGATGATGCTTGGGAAGCAAGCTAAAGTGATTCAGAAGTATTCCCATAGGAAAACTGATGGTGGGAATCGAGATTCCAAAGATCCGGGAGCAAAATTAAATTCAGCAGCTCAAGCTCAAATCTTCTCCCTCAACAATGAGATTAAGGAGTTGAAGGAAGTAATAAAATTCAGCCTTCAAAAGACGAAGGAGCAAGACTTTGGCTACTTAGGAAGGGAGAACAATCAAGGAAATAGGAACAATTACCGGAACAATAATTGGAACAACAACAACAACAACAACAACAGGAACTTCAACAATAATTGGAGATCCAACCAACAAAATCCCGGTAATCCCTATTCTCATGCTGAAAATGCACTAACATCACCATCTTCTTCTATTCCTTTCAAAAGTCAGGGGCAAACTTCAAATAGTTCAAACAAACCGAAGAACGATAGATACGATGTTTTGCTGGAGACGATCTTGGGAAAGATCCAAGGAATGGAGAGTCACATTACTTCGATTGATAAAGCATAAAAAGCTTTAGAGAATCAGTTATTCAGAAAAGCTAGAGAAGTTCCTAGAGACCAAGGGAAACTTCCTGGAATGACGGAGGACAATCCGAAAGGAAGGGTGATGGCGATTACAACTAGAAGTGGTGTAACAACCACCGATCTGCAACCCAAGTTCATTGAAGTCCCCGCTGAAAAGGAAAAAGAGAAAGAAAAGGAGAAGGGGAAGGAAGATGTATATGTTCCTCCTCCAGCTTATAAACCTCCTTTGCCATTCCCGCAATCTAGAGAAAGAGCGTGTTTAGACAAGTATTTCGGTAAGTTTGTTGATCTTATGAGAAAACTGCATATTAACATACCTTTTATTGATGCGATTTTAGGTATGCCCGCTTATGGGAAATTCTTGAAAGAGATCCTCTCTAACAAGAGGAAGCTGGAAGACTTTGGAGAAGTCAAGATGAGTTCGGAATCTTCGGAGCTTATCAAAACAATGACAAAAAGATGCCCTCAAAGCTGAGAGATCCGGGGTCATTTTGCATACCAATAGAAGTTGGAGAAGTCACATATGATGCACTTTGTGACTTGGGAGCAAGTGTGAGCATCATTCCACTTGCAGTGTGTAGGAAAGTTGGTTTAGGTGAACATAAACCGGTGAAGATGATGTTATATATGGCGGATATATCCAATACTCGACACGTAGGAATCATTGAAGACGTCCCGGTTAAGCTTGGTAAATTCTATATCCCTATAGACTTTGTTGTGCTTGACATTCCTGTAGATTGTCCGGTCCCAATCATACTCGGGAGACCTTTTCTTGCAACTTCCGGCTGTATAGTTGATTGCAAGAACGCTAGATTGGCCTTTGATATTGGAGAAGAGAAGGTTGAATTTGTCCTCTCAACTTTGACAAAAGAACCAGCAATGGGGGATGATATGTTCAACATCTATGATGAAGAGGTATCTAGAGAGGAAGTAAGTTCGATCTTGTTCAAAGATCCATTGCAAAAGGTCATAACTATGAGCATCATGGAAAGAGGAGAGGCAGAGGATTGCAATGTTGAGATTAATGCTTTGGAGGAGCTAAAAGAAGTGCAAGTTTAAGAATTCGAGAAATTGTACGATGGCTCGGAACACGTACGAAACCACGGCCAATCGTGCTTTTCCACGGGCGTGGTTTCACCTATTCCACCCGTGGAAAAGTATGTCGAGAGCAGAGGTTTAATTGACACCCCTTTCCACGGCCCCTAGGACACCTTCCACAGCCGTGGAAGTAACAGTGACACCGTGGTTTTGGAAATGCTAAGAATAATTCCGTTCTTTCTACAAACATTCTTGATTCTTTTTCTAACACTTACACACCCTTGGAGACTTCCAAGGAGACATCGGATAGCCCTCATGACACTCCAAAGGCATCAACAACTTTGGAATTGAAGCCACTTCCTGCACACCCTAGGTATGCATTTCTTGGAACTAATTCTACATTTCTCGTCATTGTTAGTTCTAATTTGAGTGAAGATGAACATGAAAAGCTTATGATTGTTTTGAGGAAACATAGGAAAGCTTTAGGTTATACCATAGAGGATCTTGTAGGAATCAAACCATCTTTATGTATGCACAAGATTCTAATGGAAGAGTATATAAACCTTCACGTCAACCTCAACGACGGTTAAATCCAATCATGAAAGAGGTCGTGAAGAAGGAGATCCTTAAATTGCTTGATGTAGGTATCATTTTCCCTATTTCCGATAGCAAGTGGGTGAGCGCTGTTCAAGTTGTCTCAAAGAAGGGAGGAATGACCGTTGTAGTTAACAAGAATAAAGAACTCATTCTAACAAGAACCGTAACAGGATGGAAGATGTGCATTGACTATCGCAAGCTTAACAATGCGACGAGGAAGGATCACTTTCCGCTACCCTTCATTGATCAAATCTTGACGGTTATAGTGGTTTCTTTCAGATTTCGATTCATCCCGACGATCAAGAAAAGACCACATTCACTTGCCCATGGGGTACATTTGCTCATAGGAGGATGTCATTCGGACTTTACAACGCTCCAACCACCTTTCAAAGGTGTATGATGGCTATCTTCTCAGAGTACATTGAGGAAATCATGGAGGTTTTCATGGATGATTTTTCTTTTTAGGGTTCCTCATTTGATAATTCTCTTACTAACCTTTCCTTGTTCTACAAAGGTGTGAAGACACAAACCTAGTTCTAAATTGGGAGAAGTGTCACTTTATGGTTAAGGAAGGCATTGTTCTAGGACACTTGATCTCTAATAGAGGGATTGAGATTGATAAGGCTAAGATCGAAACGATAAGAAACTTCCTCCTTCATCTTCGGTGAAGGGGATTAGAAGTTTACTAGGACATGCTAGATTCTATAGGAGATTCATTAAGGACTTTTCGAAAATCTCTAAATCGCATAACTATTTTATTGATGAAGGATGCTGTTTTTGAATTTTCGAAAGAATTTTGTGGATGCTTTTTACAAGATTCGGGAAGCTCTAATCTCATCCCTAATAATTCAACCTCCGGATTTTTAATTAACCATTCGAGGTCATGTGTGATGCAAGTGATGTAGCTGTTGGAGCGGTTCTCTGACAAAAGAAAGATGGACGCACTTATGCCATCTATTACGCTAGCAAGACGCTAGATAAAGCGCAACTCAACTATGCAACAACGGAAAAGGAATTACTTGCTGTTGCTTATGCTTTTGAAAATTTTCGTTCTTATCTTGTAGGGAAGAAGGTGATTGTGTACACGGATCATTCAGCAACTCGGTATTTGCTTGCCAAGAAAGATGCAAAGCCAAGACAGGTTAGGTGGATTCTCCTCCTTCAAGTGTTCGATCTTGAGATTCGTGACAAAAAAGGATCCAAAAATTCTGTTGCGAATCATTTGAGTCGTCTACCACATGCTACAAGTGACGACTTGCCTATTGATGACTCTTTTCCGGACGAACAATTGCATCTAATGGAAGAGTGCATCGATCATATTTTTAGAGGTAACGAACCTTGGTTTGCTGATTTTGTAAATTATTTGGTTTGTCAGGAAATACCTTGAAAACTCCACCTTGTTTTTAATGTATTACAAGTGTTGATGATGGAAGATTTAACACAAATGTAGTAGTTGGATACACTAACAATGTATTGATTATATTCTCTAGATGCTTGGTTGGTTTGAATTCAGCACAGGTCTAATCAAATGTCAAGGGCCTTGATATGGACTTCAAGGGCCTTGAAGTATAACTCAAGGAGACAAGGAAGAGAGTGCTACAAAGGGACGATTTCAAAGGCCTTGGAGTTATATAGATGCACGACAAGGATTCAAATATAAAGAAGATTTTCCAGGAACGAATTGCTCAAAGATTTCAGGGAAGATCTTTTTCAACCGAAGATCTCAACCGAAGATTAGAGAATCTTTTCAGATGATTTTCTAAAATCAAAAAGCGACAAAATATCTTCTCTTTCGGTTCAACAAAAAACGAGAAGATTAAGGAGCTAAGGATTCGACATGTTCTCAGGAGTTGAAGATCTGCAACGTCTACCTTATCTCGAAACAAGAAGCGATCTTCATGGAGAAGAAGATTCATCTTCAAAACGGTCATCTCTCCAACGGCTAGAAGACCTCTCCATAGAAGAGTATAAATAAAGATAGTAATCGAAGAAGAAAAGACACACAAGCAGATACGAAAAATATCTTTACGTCTTCAAGCAACTGAAACATCTTCATTTGATTCGTTGTTTTCTTTCTCTCATTTACGCAAAAGCTTTATCTCCTTAGAGAGAGAAAACACAAGAGCTCCATTGGAAGATCTAAATAGTGTTATACTAGAGTGTGTGTTACTCTGCGAAGTAAC
This sequence comes from Fagopyrum homotropicum, assembly GCA_033239125.1. NCBI lineage: Eukaryota > Viridiplantae > Streptophyta > Magnoliopsida > Caryophyllales > Polygonaceae > Fagopyrum > Fagopyrum homotropicum. The sequence goes on along the minus strand of BSWB01000003.1, from coordinate 62,414,267 downwards.
TAGGCTATTATAGCTAGGTTGAGAGTTGGAGCTAGATCGTAGCATTGGCTACAGTGAGAGAAGAAGGAGATTTCTTCTAGTTTGTATCTAGGACTCTTTGAAGCTGATAATAGATAGTTAGATCCTAAGGCTATACCCTGGGACGGAGTGTAGGCTATTTAGAGCCGAACTTCGTAAACATATCCTCGTGTCAATCTTTTACATTCCGCACTATATTTCGCTATTGTGACTTACTTTGTTTTGCAGGAGCACAAAGTCAAGGTCCTAGAAAGTTGTTTCGAAGCCCTTGAAATCAAAGTTTCACAAAGAGCACATATCGACATCAAGGCCCTTGAAAGGAGTTTCAAGGCCTCGAGATTTGGTTTACGAAAATTTTCCATACTCTATTCACCCCCCCTCTAGTGTATCTTTTAACTAGTTTATTTCACCTACCGGTTCTTCAATTGGTATCAGAGCTAGACTCACGTTTATTGATTTAACCATCAGTGAGACTAATCATGAATCCTGTAGGTGATGGTGGATTTGCTCAAGGAAGATCCTTATCTCGACCACCACTCTTCCGTGGCAACAACTTTGCTCATTGGAGAGCACTCATGTGTATGTTCATTATTGCTAGGACATGGAGCTTTGGAGCATCATTCAAAATGGACCTAAAGTTCCAATGACAACGGTTGAAGATGTCCAAATCCCAAACAAGGAAGCTGACTCCACACAGGCTGACGTGGACAGTGTGTCAAAGAATTACAAAAGCAGTGAACCTACTATACTATGGATTAAATGCAAATGAATTCAACCGCATCTCATCATGCAAGAGTGCAAAAGAAATATGGGACAAGCTTGTGGTCACATATGAAGGAACACGTCAAGTCAGGGAAACAAAGATTAGCATCTTCCTCAAACAATATGAGCTATTCGAGATGAATACAAATGAAACATTCAAAGAAATGTTCACCGGATTCACTGAGATCGTGAACAACTTGGACTCACTAGGAAAGATCTTAACAAATGAAGAGAAAGTTAGGAAGGTTCTAAGGAGCTTACCTAAAGCTAAGTGGGGACCAAAGATGACTGCTATTGAAGAGGCTCATAATCTCACAACTCTTCCTCTTGATGACCTCCTTGGAAAACTCATCACACATGAAATGGTTCTTGGTGAAGAAGATGGAGAGCTCCCATCCAACTCCAAGAATTTGGCATTAAAATCAAGAAGAGAAGAAGTACCTTCTGACAAAGAGGATAGTGATGATGATGATGAAGAAGATGATTTTGCCATGATCTCTAAGGGTCTCGCAAGAATTCTCAAGATAAAGAAACAACCTGCTAATAGAGTATATCCACGAGCATAAAAACCCCGAGGTCAGTTTTCTAACTCTAACAAGAAAACGAGAGTACTGACTTGTTTTGAATGTGGTGAAACATATCATCTGGTAAAGAATTGTCCACAAAAGAAGAGGACAAATTTCAAGAAAAATGTTCGAAAGAAGAAAGCTATGGTTGCTTCTTGGAGCGATTCAGAATCGTCAAATGAATCAGAAGACGAGAAAGAACAAGCAAACTTGTGTCTAATTGCCGATCATGAAGAAGATTCAAATTTGTATATTGAAAATGTGGTAAGTACAACCATGTCTCAACTTGAAGCTGACCTGAAACAATTCCTTAAAGATATTATCATATGTGATAAGGAAAATAGAATAAGGATAAATTCTTTGAAAGAAAAACAACTAAATGAAATGTCTCTGTAGATTGAAAATCTTAACACAGAAAAGGTAGACCTTGATGTCAATATCAAGACCTTGGAATCAGAGAACCTGATTCTCAAGGATAACCTCTCTTCTCTTCATCGAAACTATATCGATCAAGAGAAAGAGAAAGTTGATCTAACTTTGACGTGTCAAGACCAAAAGGCTGCACTTGTTAAGTTTACTCGTTCAAAAGCTAATCTTGAAAGAATGATGGGTGAAAAACATTCCTCCCTTAACAAAAATGGTACAGGTTATCATATGAGCTTTCCTAGAAAACCTACCACCACTTTTGTCAAGGCCAAAGGAAGTATTCATATGCTTACTTGCTTTTACTGTTGTAAAAAGGGTCATGTTAAATCTACATGTCCTTATAGAAGAAATGATCCTTATATCATTAGAAATACCTATCCTTTATGTTTAAGGAAACAGGTCAAACAAATCTGAGTTTCTAAAGGTACTAGACCACCAAATATGATCGAACCTGAATATGGACCGAAATATGCCATTTGGTCGACCCAGAAAGGTTAATGTTTGCTGTTTTGGAGGATATCACCAAGGTTAAGGAGCACAAATGGATATTAGATAGTGGTTGCTTAAGACACATGAGTGGAAAAAGCTCTTATTCTCAGATTTAAAGAAGCAATCATCTGGAACCATTACTCTTGGTGATAAAGGAAAGTGTGACATTATTGGCATTGGTAAAATTTTCTATAATTCATCTAACTTTATTGATGATGTTTATCTGTTTGATGGTTTAAAATATAATCTGCTAAGTATTTCTTAAATATGTGATAAAGGCAATAAAGTCATGTTTGATTCAGATAAATGTGAGGTTCAAGACAAAAAGACGGGTGAAGTGGTGCTTACGGCTCCTAGATGTAATAATGTTTATTCCATGAGTACTAACCAAGTTCCAGGAACTAAGCTAAAATGTCTAAAGGCCTTGACTGATGATCCAAGGCTTTGACATAGAAGATTTGGTCACGTAAGCATGCACACCATGCATAAGCTTCTTACAAAAGATTTGGTACGTGGTTTGCCAAACCTAAATTTCAAGGTTAATGATCTATGTAAGGCTTGCACACAAGGTAAACAAACAAGAGGTTCATTCAAACCTAAGAAAACTGTAAGTTATTCTCGACCCATTGAACTCTTACACATGGATCTTTGTGGACCTATGCGTTTCAAATTTCCCAGAGGCAAGCATTACATCCTTGTTATAGTGGATGATTTCTCTCGTTTCACATGGATTTATTTTCTACGAGAAAAATCTGAAGCTTTATTTGACTTTTCAAAATTGTGTAAGGAGTTACAAACTTTGAAAAACATACCAATTGTTTCTATAAGAAGTGATCATGGTAGAGAATTTGGTCAACTAAAATTTGATTTGTTTTGGGAAAAATATGGCACTTTACATAATTTTTCAGCTCCTAGAACTCCTCAACAAAACGGAGTTGTGGAACGTAAGAACCGCACTCTTGAGGATATGTCTAGGACAATGCTTTTAGAAAACAATTTGCCAAAAAGTTTTTGGGCTGAAGCAGTAAACACTACAAATTATATTTTGAATAGATGTTTAATTTGCCCTATCTTGAAAAGGACTCCTTATGAACTGTTTAAAGGAAGGAAACCAAACATTTCATATTTCAAACCCTTCGGATGTACTTGTTTTGTTCATAACAATGGCAAAGATAATCTTGGGAAATTTGATGCACGTAGTGATGAAGCAATATTCATTGGATATGCTTCAAATAGCAAAGCTTATATAATATATAACAAACGTACCAAAATTGTTGAAGAAAGCATTCATATTATTTTTTATGAAAGCAATGATGGTACTTTGAGTGAAAGTTTTGCAGATCTAAATCTGAATCAACGAGAAGATCATAATTCGGATGAAGAGGAAGATCCTAAAGATCGAGAAAAGAATATGCAAGAAAGGATTCAAGATACCGAAGAAAATCCTCAAGACCTTGAAACACACCTTCAAGACCTTGAAACAGAAAACTGTGATAAGAGAACTCCACTTCAAGCCCTTGAAACCCAACTTCAAGGCCTTGAGATTGGATCAACAGGTAATACACCAACGATACCTGAATCTAGTCAAACATATGAAGCTCAACCTTCTGGATCTGCTCCATCTGTGAAAAGAAGAAAATTTCAACACTCCTCATATCATCCACAAGAGAATGTGATCTCAGATCCAAATGCTGGAGTTCAAACTAGATCTAAAGTGAACAATCTATGTGCCTTCTCCGCTTTTGTATCGCTTGTCGAGCCAAAGAACTACGTTCAAGCTCTTCAAGAATCTGATTGGATCACTGTCATGCAAAATGAATTAAATGAATTTGAGAGGAACAAGGTATGGACTCTTACTTCAAGACCAAAACATCAATCAGTTATTGACACGAAATGGGTCTTTCAAAACAAATTGGATGAAAGTGGCAAATTCATACGAAATAAAGCACGGCTTGTAGCATAAGGCTATAACCAAGAAGAAGGTATTGATTATGAGGAGATTTTTGCTCCAGTTACCAGGTTAGAATCCATACGTATGCTACTTGCATTTGCATCTTTTATGAGCATAAAACTTTTTCAAATGGATGTTAAATGTGCTTTTCTAAACGGCTTGTTAGAAGAAGAATTCTACGTTGCTCAACCTCCTGGTTTTGAAAATGATGAATTTCCAGATCATGTTTTTAAACTAGACAAAGCCCTTTATGGTCTTAAGCAAGCTCCTCGAACTTGGTATGAAAGATTATCTAAATATCTTCTTGAAAACAAATTCAAAAGAGGTTTGATTGATAAAACATTGTTTATCAAAACTAGAGGCAACAACATGTTAGTAGTACAAACCTATGTTGATGATATATTATTCGGTGCTACTAATGATTCCCTTTGCAAGGAATTTCCAAATATTATGTGCAGGGAATTTGAAATGAGCTTAATGGGAGAGCTAAATTTCTTTCTTGGACTTCAAGTTACACAAGCAAAGAAAGGGATTTTTCTCAATCAAAGCAAGTATACTAAAGACTTGCTTAAGAAGTACAAAATGGATCAATCTAAGGTTGCAAAGAATCCTATGATTTCAACACTTTCGCTAGATCATGACAAGAATGGCAAAACTATAGTACAAAAGGAGTATCGAGGTATGATCGGTTTATTGTTGTATCTAACTGCTAGTCGTCTTGACATTATGTTTAGCGTATGCATGTGTGCAAGATTTCAAGCTGATCCTAAAGAGTCACACTTGATAGTTGTGAAAAGAATCTTTCGGTATCTAAATGGCACTAAGGATCTAGGGTTATGGTACCCACGTCAAAGCTCGTTTCATCTTGTTGGCTATTCAGATGAAGACTTTGGAGGTTATAAGGTCGATAGAAAAAGTACTTCTGGATGTTGTCAATTCTTAGGGTCATCCCTAATTAGTTGGCACTCTAAGAAGCAAAATTTTGTTGCCCTATCCACAGCTGAAGCTGAATATATAGCTGCAGGAGCCTATTGTGCACAAATTCTTTGGATTGCTCCACAACTTCGTGACCTTGGCTTTGACTTAAAAGGTATTCCTATAAAATGTGATAATACTAGTGCTATTTCAATAACCAAAAATCTTGTGCAACATTCAAGGACTAAGCATAATGATGTAAGACATCACTTCATACGTGATCATGTTGAGAAAGATGATGTTTCGATCTCTTTTATCTTAACTAACTTACAGCTTGCATATATATTTACCAAGCCTCTTCCTGAGGAACAATTTAATTTTATTAGATTGGAGTTTGGCATGTTGAACAAGGAAGCATTAACGTAGGGGAGTAAACAAGTTTGATTGTCCCTATGCATGCAGCCCAATTGATGCTTTGAAGGGCCTTGAAATGAAATTCAAGGGCCTTGAAACATATTTCAAAGGGTATATTAATTTTACGGATCTTTAAAGGACTAATATCTTTTAGATATTTTAATTCTTAAATTTTTTTTATAAGTCTTGTTTGAAATTTTGAAAAACGAGTTGGTGTTATTTTATTGGTATTAAAATTGGTCGTTTAAAAGCTTGATTTTCTCAAAAGATCTTTTTATTTCCCTGTTAAAAAGGACCTACTTTTCTATCTTTTTCATTCTTTCACAAGAAACCCTATGTCAAAATCCCTTGTTTTCTCTCTCAAACTTCCCTCATGGCACCTAGAAGCAAGAAATCTGCTCCTCAACCTCCCAAAAAGAAAGTCATTCAGATTCCCTCAATTGCTAAAGAAGAAAAATCTTTTGAGGATCTGGATACATCTCAGACGACTAGTCTTCCCTCATCATGCTTCATTCATTTTCAAGCTTCTGGATCTTGGCTTGATGGATTTCACAATCGACCGCTCCGTATGTGTGATCTGGTGGACACTGATTTTTTTGACACTCTTAAGATTCCATGCATAGACAAGCTAAAGAGATCAATTAGCTAGAAGGTCCTAAACCCTGGAGATTTTGCTTTTCCTCGACTCACGAGACTATTTTATGTTAATCTCACCACAAAAAGGGACAAATGATGTATCACTCTTGAATCTTCAGTTAAAGGTACTCCGATTTCACTCACGTCTTCTATTTTAAGTGAGATTTTTAGAATTCCTACAAATATTGTATTTAACCATCCTTCAAGATCAGAGAGTGTTCGTATTGCTAAAGAGAAATTTCTGGTTCCGAATTTAGCCTCACGTCAACTTACTCATACATCTCTAACCTTAGAGGATAAAATAGTGTCTACTATACTGGTTCAATGCGTTGTTCCTCGTGCAAACTCAAGAGAATTGCTGACTGATCAATCTCTGGAATTAATCCATTTGCTTATGTCCGATTTGGACATATATGTGCCTAATTTGATACTCAACCATATGATACACTCTGTCCATTGTAAGAGACCTATTCCTCTGCCTTACGGAAATTTGTTGCCTAAGGTCTTTGATTATTATAAAATTGACACATCTTCTGAGGAAAGACATTCTATTTCTGGCAAAATTGATGAGTATTGCTTAGAACGTTTGGGGATTGAGAAAACTCTTGGAGGAACATGGACTTTAAAAGGAAAAGGAATTCCTCAAAATCTAACTGAAGAAGCTAAACCTTCTCCTACTCTAGAAATCAAGTTAGAAGGTTGTGAAAAAGAAATAGTGTGTCTCAGTCGTAAATTATCTGATTTTCAGTTTAACACTAAGAGGAGAATGGATTCAAATTTCGAGTTGCTAGCTACCATAAATGCTAAATTTAATGAAATGTATTTGATGAATGCTCTTACACTGACTACAATGGGAAGCATTTTGCACGTGCCTGAAGATGTCGCTCAACATACTGAAGAGAAAGTTGAGAATGTGCTGATGAATTGCAAAAGGCGTGTACAAAATAAGTCAATTATGTATCCAACTCATGTTGAGCCAATTTTTTTGCCAACAGTTGAGTATGAAGTAGTTAAGCAGAGAAGAGCTGAAGAGAAGAGAAGACGTTTGGCAGCTGAAATGGATAATTGGCGCTATAAGAAATCTTCATCCAAAGAAAAGAGGAAGTTCTATGAGGAGAATTGAGCTGACTGGTTTTCTGAAAATCTTTTTATGTGGGTTGTGAAAATATCTTTTTGGGTCTGTAATCGTGTTTAAAACTCCCGTGCTTTGACTATTTTTTCTCCCTTGTTGAAAGACAAGGGGGGAGAAATGAATGATCCGACATTCGATATACTACATTCTGTATTTTTAGTTTTGATTTTCATATGCATTGCTAAACTAACAAATGCAGGTACGATAAAACATTTGTGTTGTCTTCCATCAAGGGGGAGATTGAAAACTCCACCTTCTTTATAATGTTTTACAGGTGTTGATGATGGAAGATTTAACACAAATGTAGTAGTTGGATACACTAACAATGTATTGATTATATTCTCTAGATGCTTGGTTGGTTTGAATACAGTGTAGGTCTTATCAAATGTCAAGGGCCTTGATATGGTCTTCAAGTGCCTTGAAGTATAACTCAAGGAGAAAGGGAACAGAGTGCTACAAATGGACGATTTCAAAGGCCTTGGAGTTATATAGATGCACGACAAGGATTCAAATACAAAGAAGATTTTCCAAGAACGAATTGCTCAAAGATTTCAGGGAAGATCTTTTTCAACCGAAGATTAGAGAATCTTTTCAGAAGATTTTCTAAAATCGAAAAGCGTCAAAATATCTTCTCTTTCGGTTAAAAAAAACGAGAAGGTTAAGGAGCTAAGGATTCGACATGTTCTCAGGAGTGGAAGATCTGCAACGTTTACCTTATCTCGAAACAAGAAACGATCTTCATGGAGAAGAAGATTCATCTTCAAACGGTCATCTCTCCAATGGCTAGAAGACCTCTCCATAGAAGAGTATAAATGAAGATGGTAATCGAAGAAGAAAAGACACACAAGTAGATACGAAAAACATCTTTACGTCTTCAAGCAACCGAAACATCTTCATTTGATTCGTTGTTTTCTTTCTCTCATTTACGCAAAAGCTTTATCCCCTTAGAGAGAGAAAACACAAGAGCTCCATTGGAAGATCTAAATTGTGTTATACTAGAGTGTGTGTTACTCTGCAAAGTAACTAGACTATTATAGCTTGGTTGAGAGTTGGAGCTAGATCGTAGCATTGGCTATAGTGAGAGAAGAAGGGGTTTTCTTCTAGTTTGTATCTAAGACTCTTTGAAGCTGTTAATAGAAAGTTAGATCCTAAGGCTATACCTTGGGACGAAGAGTAGGCTATTTAGAGCCAAAACTGCGTAAACATATCCTCGTGTCAATGTTTTACATTCCATACTATATTTCGCTATTGTGACTAATTTTGTTTTGCAGGAGCACGAAGTCAAGGTCCTAGAAAGTTGTTTCAAAACCCTTGAAATCAAAGTTTCACAAAGAGCACAGATCGACATCAAGGCCCTTGAAAGGAGTTTCAAGGCCTTGAGATTTGGTTTGCGAAAAGTTCCCATACTCTATTCAACCCCCCCCCCTTCTAGAGTATCTTTTAACTAGTTTATTTCACCTACCGGTTCTTCATACCTCCCGGACTATCCTACGCACAAAGGAAAAGTTCTTTATGGATGTCCGCCAATACTATTGGAATGAACCTCTACTCTTCAAGAGAGGTCCTGATGGCATCATTAGAAGATGCGTGCCAGAAGACGAAATGCAAAGTGTCATTCGTCATTGTCATTCACTTCCTTGTGGAAGACACACTAGCTCTCATAAAACTAGCGCTAGGGTATTATAATCCGGATTCTTTTGGCCTACTTTATTTAAGGATATGCAAACCTTTGTTGCTTGTTGCGATGCTTGTCAAAGAACAAGAATATTTCTAGGAGGAATGAAATGCCTCTCAACAATATCCAAGAGGTGGAGATCTTTGACGTTTGGGGAGTTGATTTCATGGGACCATTCCCATCATATTGTGGTAACCAATATATACTTCTAGCTGTAGATTATGTTTCAAGATGAGTTGAAGTTGTTGCCTCTCCAACTAATGATGCAATGGTGGTTATTAAGTTCTTTAATCGAACTATTTTCCCAAGGTTTGGGATACCCCGAACCATCATTAGTGACGGAGGATCACACTTCATTGTCCGTCGATTTGAAGCTCTACTAGCTAAGTATGGGGTGACTCACAAGATCACCACACCCTACCATCCGCAAACAGGTGGACAAATGGAGATATATAATAGGGAGATCACAGGAATTCTAGAGAAGACGGTGTCAAAGACAAGGAAGGATTGGTCATCAAAGCTGGATGATGCATTGTGAGCGTATAGTTAGCATGCAAGACTCCCATTGGCACAACACCATACAACCTTGTGTATGGGAAGTCTTGTCATCTTCCATTGGAGCTGGAACATAAGGCGTATTGAGTTGTTAAGTAGTTGAACTTTGGCATGAAGGAAGCGGGAGAGAAGCGTCTCTTGGATCTTAATGAGCTAGAGGAACTCCGCTTAAACACCTTTGAGAACGCCAAGATCTATAAAGAAAGAGCGAAGCGTTGGCATGATAAGCATATCATTCCAAAGGACTTAAATGAAAGAGACCTTGCTCTTTTCTTCAATTCTAGACTTCGGCTCTTTCCCGGTAAGCTTAAATCTCATTGGACATGACCTTATGTAATTAAACACGTTTTTCCCCATGGTGCAGTTGATGTATGGGGTGAGAAGTGCGGAAGTTTCAAAGTGAATGGTCAACGACTCAAGAAGTACTCACCAGAACTCCAACTGAGGAAATCGCACCGATTGTCCTCATTTAAGCATAAAGGAACAGTCTAGCTACGGACCTAAAACAAAGCTCTTATTGGGAGGCAACCCAAGGTATTGCATTCTCGCTTTTGTTTTTGTTTCTTTCTTAGATTAGATTAGAGTAGTTTTTTTTGTTTTTTTTTCGTCGATACCTTCCGGTATGTTTCTGTCTTTGGATGTCAGGGATAAGAAACGAGCAAAGGAAGTGAAGAAAGTCGAAAGAACAATGAAACTTGGATTTTTGGCAAAAACATAGGATTTCACGGCCAAAAAGGCAAAACCACGGGCGTGGTTTGCCTAATTTGGGCCCTGGAAAAGCAGGTCGAGAGCAACTAAATAAAATCACCCAAATCCACGGGTTGACGTACATTTCCACGGACGTGGAACAACCCGATAGGCCGTGGTTTTCGAAGATTTTACGAGGCTATATAAGTTCTTCTTCTTCACAACTCTCTCACAAAACCAACTCCCTTCCATGCCCAAAAACCACGCAATCTCCTCAATCCCGTACTTCTTTATTCGGCAACCGTTTTGCGTGATTCTTTGCCCCAAATTGAAGCAAATCTGATTTTACAACTGATTGTGGCAACAAACAGCACGAACATTCAGCGATCGGGCGAGATTTTGGATTTCTTCAGATCCAAACCCTAGGTTTTCTCTCAATCTTCTCTTTGGTTGATTTCATTCGTTTTCTTAGAAGATTTTTAGGAGAAATGAACGGAATTGAATTTAGAATTAGTGTAGGACTGCTATTGTTGTGTTTGTTGTTGATTTGCTGAATTTTTGAGTGAAATCAAGAGATTCCACGGGTAGCCATACAATTCCACGGCCGTGGAAACTGAAGAGCAGGCCGTGGTTTCTTGTGAAAATGTTTGGGACACGTAATTCAACAGAAACAAGAAACAGAAGGGTAGAGGCTCGTCTTCCCAACCCCCTCCCGATATCCCACGTAGCCTTAGGGTCCCTACAATCCATGAAGACTACCTTGGATCTCTTGAAAAATCCATAAGCGCAAAGTGATAGCTCCTAGGTATATTGTACTTGAGGAACTTGAGGAGTTGCATATCGTTGAGGATTTGAGATGGATGTTAGACAGGGCTGGATTAACTTTGTTTGCTAGCATTAGGGAAGATGCATATAAGGAGATTACGAGGGAGTTCATCACTTCCTTTGAGCATAGTGCCGTTAACCGAACGGTATCTTTCCGGTTGATAGAGCATACTTACCATTTGTCTATTGCTCAATTTGGAGCATTGTTTGGGTTTGTTGATACGTTCAATGGGACATTCCCTAGAGGTGTTAGAGCTAAAGAGTTTTGGGGAGAGATTGTTATGATTGTAGGCCATGAGGACCGATGGAAACCGGCCGACTCGAAAGCCAAACTTATCTACCACCTTGCCCTCAAGATAGTCCATAGGATCCTATCCGGGTGCCTTTTCCCAAGGACCGAGACTCCCCAAAAGCTTAAGGCTGATGAGCTTTTTATCCTCTATTGTATGATCGCCGGTCACTCTCCGGAATGTGCCACTATGCTTTCCTCCACCCTTAGCAAGTTTAAGAACAAATCAACGGGGAACATTGGTTATAGAGGGATTGTGACTTACATTGCAAACCAACTTGGAGTGGATATTTCTGCTTGTGAGATGGTAGTTGTTGCGAGGCCTTTGCGGCTTCAAGGATTTATGACTAGGGGGCTCTTGATTCCCCGCCATCTAGGTCCACCGTTTGTTTCCATGCCTTGGGAGGACAAGGGAGGTAAAGGTATCCCATGGAGCGCTGATTATTCCCTTAGGACTAGCCGGAAGAACTAGAAGGCTACGTTCGTTCCTATGTGTGCAAACCGGTGAGGAGCTCCACCCTATATTCCCGATGAGGTACCCACTGTAGATAATGATGTTGATGGTGCTGATGTGGAGATGGGAGGTGATGAGTTCCCGGACATTGGAGGTGATAAAGGAGCTTTTGGAGATTTGCCGGGTCAGCCGGCGGATTTCCAGGAGCCTGCTAGGGGATCCACTTACCACCAGCGGCCTTCCGCTTCTTCCTCTTCTAGATGTGCTAGTGTGAGTGAGCGTCCTACATGGATGGAGGGTCCACCAGCCTGGATGAACCAGCAGCCGACTTGGATGGGTGCTCCTCCAGCTTGGATGGGAGCACCACCGGAATGGATGCAGCAGCGACCGGCATGGATGGACCAGCAGCCGGAGTGGGTTACCGGAGTTACGCAGCGGATGGATGCTCTTGAGATTCGCTTTGACGATCAAGAAGAAGAGCGCAAGGAAAATGCAAGGATCCCCCGTGATGTCTACCGACAGCAGTTTGGGCGTCCATTCGACCCCAACTTCTTCCCCTATCCACCACCGCCTCCTATGTGATGAGATGATTTGCATGGTTAGAGCTACACCACCGCCTTCATTAGTTTTCTTAGTTCTTTTTCTAGTCTCTTTTTTTTCTTACATTGAGGACAATGTGTATTCTAAGTATGGGTGGGGTATGACTCTTCGTTGATGTAATAACTCGATACATTTGCTTCGCTTTATCAATGAACACTTGCATCTTTATCTTTATTGTAACACGTTTCCTTATTGCATTGCATTATTAAGCTTTGAAAAACCCATAAAAATTTGAAAAATTTTGAAAATTGTTGTGCTTCTAGGATTGGAAATGATCTTTATGATGAATCTACTTGTGGATTGAATTTTTGATGACGTTTACATGCTTGAATTAAGTTGTGAATTTTGAAGAAATTGAATGTATTGTTTGATCTTCTTGCAAGCTTCATAATGTGAAAGTTTTTGTTTAAATCATATTGAGGAATTAAGGTTGAAATCACATTATAAGTTCTTCCGCTTCTTTATGAAATGATTAAGGCACCTCGATTGTTCTTGCTTCTTCTTTATTCATTTAGCCCCTCAATGAAATTTTTGCCTCCTTTACCTATCGGGGAATTAGGAAGAGTGTAATTTTGGCATGTTTGATGTGGGAGGGCCATGAAAGAAAATTGTGCATTCGAAGTATAGAAAATAGGTTTGGGGAAGTCAATTATGATGATGAGTAACTCGGCACCATACACATAGTCGGGTTACTGTGTCTTGCCAATGTCGGACTGAGCGATATTCCTAATGGATTATAGTATGTGCATCAAGGGTTTGAGGCAACTCAAAATTGAGAAACGTCAATCTCCTAGGCTTCGGTTTTTGTGCACCGTTGTCCATATTTCCAAAAGTAAAGTCGAAAAAGAATCTTGTGTTGAAAAGGGAGAGCAAAGCTCTCAAATGGTGGTTGATTTAATATGTAAAAGAAAAGAGTTTCTGTTGTTCCTTTTTCCCGGATTTGTGCACGACATTCCCTTATATGTTTCCCACCTATTCACGTTTCTTGACCTTTTCTTGAAAGTCCTTAAGATCTATGGAATGTTGTTTGACTTGGTGATCTAAATTGAAGTTTAACATGATTGATTTTGACATTGCTTTTGGTTATGATGTTTTTCTTGAAGCTTTTGCAATATATGATGTTTCTTTTGCTTGACATGATTTGGTTTATGTACATAGAAGTTTTCAAGGAAACATGAAGCAAGATTTGAGGGTGATTTATTGATTAGAAGCACAATACCAAAAAGATTGTTTTACCTTGTTTTGCATTCATATTTCATTCTACCTTGTGTTCTAGCTTTTGAAAACCTTGTTTGGGGACAAGCAAGAGGCAAGTATGGGGTATTTTGATAGCATGAAATATGACCATATTTTAGGCACATGTTTTTTTTTCCGTTCTTTTGTGTATATGGATATAAGTTTGAAGCATTTATGAGCACATTTACCTATTATGTTGGTATAGAGATCTACACAAGCTTTGTTGTGTTTTTAGGTGAATAAAGGCTTGGATTGGGGAATATATGGAGTAAGTAGGAGTATTTGATCATGCTAGGAATAAAGAGGATGCATTGGAGAAGCTAAAGAAGGAGCATGATTAGAAAGCTTTACGAAACAAAGGCTTTTACGAAGAATTTGGAGTTTCCACGGCAAAACATGAAGGAACCACAGCCGTGGTTTACTTATTGGGGTCGTGGAAAATCATTTCGAGAGCAAGGAAGCCATTCCACGGTGATTCCACAGGCGTGGAAAAGTGCTCTTGGCCGTGGTTATTGTAACAGTCGCCACATGTCATCATTAGCTAGGGCTGCATTCGGAGGCATTGCTTAGAGAGATTTCAGAAGATTTTATTGCGTATAGGGAAGAGAGAAGTACGCACTTGAAGATTGCATGCTTGGAAAAGATCTTAGGGTTTCATCTTGAAGGCGGATTGACATCCCGTTCTTCCTTGTTCCTTGAGATTTGTGAGACTCCTACCTTATTTTACATCCATTGAACGCAAGTTACGATTTTTGTGTTTGATTGACATTTGTTTTGAGTTTCTTATTGAGATTTCAAGGTTCACCTTTTCTCCCTTTCATATTTGATTATTGATTTCATTATGATGATTCTTTGCTAAAACTCTTAAGTGATTCTAAGGTGAAGGGTTGATAGTTGTGGCATAGATGATGATAGATTGAACCAAAACAGATTGGACCCTGAGAGTTGCGAGAAACCTCATCGTCGAGGTTTTCCACGGCTTGTTCTTGAGTTCCACGGCCGTGGTTCTTCAAGATCTGACCGTGGTTTTCCTCTATCGTACGTTCTTTACTTTTGCTTTGATCAAAAATTAAAGATTTGCTTTAACCTAGCCTTGGCTTACCTTTTCTAGGTAGTAGTGAGACTCAACATCCTCTACTTCGGTTTCGAGTGTCACAACCTTAACCGTTTTGGCTTATCTTTGATTCCCTTGGGTTTGGGCATGGGTATTTGAGAGTAATTCTTATCCTTTGATCCTTCCTATACTACAGCCTCAACAGCCTTTATAGAGAGAGCATTTGGGTGAGACATATGGGTTTGGAACTTCACCGTACAATTCCCTGCCTTAGATATACCTTTGCAATCCCAACCCTGTCCTTACATCTTTAGAATATCTTGAACCGATTACCACAATTGGATATCCAGATCTTTAGAATCATTGTTTTCCCAATTATTCTGCAAAATCTTTTTATTATTTGCCTAACAATTTGCGAACTTAATTTGTTTCCCCCAAATCCCTGAGCTCGATATTCTGGAATTCTTGATTTACTACGCCGATCCGTACACTACGGGTTCGCTTTGCTTAATTTCATTTTTTTATTTTAAATTTAAGACTTTGACGCACACACTTTCGAGCGAACACTCATCCCCTGGTTGAGATTTAGGAGGTACCTTCGTGTCCAACGCTGATTTGAACATGTTTTGAATTAAAATAAAATCACGTGATTTGAATTACGATTTCAAAAGTAAAAATGCTCGAGCATGTTTTGATATTATGATTGAATGATTTTTGTGAGGAGTTTGAGTAAGGCGTAAGGATGTACCTTGTTACCCATTTCGGTCAATTGACCACATATTCGTTATACCAATTAGTTGGACTTATGTGATATTATTTTGGACAAATGTTTTGGGACCTATGTGATGTTATTTTGGACTTATGAATATTTTTTTGAATTTTGAGATATAGTTTGGACTTATAAGCATGTTGGGATGGATTTATGAATTTTGGTACATGATTGATTATGACTTATTGATTTGGACCTACACGATATTGTTTTCAGACTTGGATATTTAGATATGATTTATGACTTTGAAGCATTTGGATTGTAATTCATGATTTATGATTGTAACGCCCAAATTTTTAGGTGCGTTTGCGATATTTATCTTTTCGGATTTTATCGATATATATTTTTATTTCCCGTGTTAAATTATTATATAACCTCGTGAAAATAAATTGGAGAATGGTTTTAGTATTTCAAACTATATTTTTGCGAGTTTACTTATATATTCGATCCACATATATATATTTTTTTCCATAACTTTATTTTTCTGAAAAGTCGGGAAGTTTTAGATTCGGAAACCCGTTTCAAATACTTTGATTGATCTTTTTGTTTTGGCCGTTAGTTTTCCTTTCCTTCTCTAACCCATTAATATAAATCAGCCATTGGGGCCATCAAGAAAGGTCAGTTGGGCCCATCTAGAAATTTTCAAGTGAACCCTAAATGCTCCTCTTTTTCCTTGCGTTGGAAAGCTGCTACCCTTTTCCTCAAATGAGAACCGCCGCCCTCCTGCCTCACCTTACTCTCGTTCTTTCTATCACTCTCAGACTCATCCTTCGCCTCTCCTTTCGACCATGTATCCCTCTGTTTCTCACCTTGAGCCACCGCATGATGACCAAGCCATCGCCAAGGAGAGCTCATGCTGTCGAGCCTTGCCAGTACAATGGAGGGCTGCCAGCTTTGCCACCGGGATCAACCAGCCGCCTCCAGGGTCCACCGTCACCTCCCATCGAGCCCCTGTCTCCACCGCAGCCTTCTCTCTCCCTTCACCATCATCCTCTGTTTTAGACAACCTCAACTCCCCACTGAAGAAGCTCGACCTTCACCCTTCTATCAACACCAAGGGAGCAGGAACCGCCGGACTGGAGCTTTTTTTTTCGGATGCCGCAATAGCCGCCGGAACCTTTGCAGTGCCGCTGCCGAAGCCGGAGAGCCTCTCCTCCCTTCTCCCCAACTTCTGTTGCGCCGGAACCAGGGAGGAAAACCTCGCCGCCCCGCCACTCTTGCTGGCCAGATCTCGTCGCCTTGCCGGAGCCAAGGCCGCCGCCTTTTCCTTGCCTTTCTTCTCGGTTATTCCCTGTTGCCGGGAAGCGACGGCTGCCGCCGGAGTTCGGGACGCCTCCCCCTTGCCGCCTCCTTGTTGTCATAGATTTACAGGGTTGAAGAAACCCTTCATGCATAATTACAATCGGGAACCCTTGGTTTATATTTAATTACAGTTTATAACCCATTCTTTGAATTGTAATTTGTGCCACTATTTTGGGATATTTACAGTTTTTACCCATAGTTTGATAATTGCAGTTTTGATCCAAGTTTTTGGAAACTTGATACATATTCCCTCTATTGAGATTTTTCAGAATATGCACAAGGATTTATTTATTGAAAATGACCCATAGTTTTGGAACAGTATATTTTGCCCCGGAAAACGGTTGAACGGTTTTCTTTATCCTCGGTTTTGTAAACGAGTTTCCCTTGGGTTTATGATGTCGTATAGGTTGCCCGAAAAATATATTTACGGTTTTAACTTGGGTTTTAAAAGTGGGGTTTTCCTTAGATTATATATGTTCTTTATTCCGTTCAAATTTAGCTTATAAGCTAAATTTGCTTAGTTTGGTGCTAGGTTCGGAAGCGCCTCGATAAAGGCCTAACGAGTCCAAGTCGGCATCCGTTGAACGACTTCCGTCTTTCGACGTCGTGTGAGTATTCTTTCCCTTCGATCTAGTTATGTTAAGTTTTAGTATCATGCTAGGTTGGATCTAGCATAACTTAGAGTAAATACCAAGTAGTGGTTATGGACCTTAGGTGAGTGTTTGAGGATTGTGAAATGTTTTATGACTTGAGGTGTTGACGTTATCTTGTGAGGCTTGTGAGGTTTGAGAATTGGAGTATATGGTTGTTGAGTTTATGGGCTAGTATATGCGTATCCTAACATGGTGTTGTTATCGTTGCGTCTGTTTGGACTAGGTATGTTTATCCTAGTATGTACTATGGGTTATGATCCTGCGAGATCAAAGGGTCTAGAAGTCTAAGGACTTCTAGCTTATGTTGAGTGTGATGTGAGCATGGGGGATTCTAGGATACGGTCCTAGAATGTGAGTCAAATGATCTCGGGTAGATCATTTGTATAGAAGTCTTAGACTTCTTGAGTTGAGCGGGTTTTGATAGATATCTTGTTGTGAGCAGGTTGTATACTTCTTCCCAAGGGAAGCGAGAGCGTTTTGTGAGTTAGCGTTTGGGACGAGGTAAGTCTCCGGACTTACTTAGCTAGTATTCCTCGTATTAGCATTGATGTGTGTTTGGTGGTGTGTGTTTATTGTTTATTTTTTATTGTTTATAACAACTAAACCGGAATTAGGATTACCGACCTTTATATTATTTTGGCCCAAGTGTATGATAACGGGCGGTGACAACTTGCCTGGCTCCCGCGAGAGCTAGGAGGTTCTCGGCGACTATCCCGTACTGGTAGACGGTCGGATGCATCAGTACCATTCCATGCCGGTAAGTAGGGACCCGAGGCGAGTTTCGGTGACTCTCGTGTCACAATCTAAGTTGAATTAGAACGGGATATGACTTAATAATAAAAAGATAATAAACCGGACTTGCGTGCTTTGGTGTATATTGTGTGTTATGTTGATTTACTTGTGTTTGTGCCTTTCACCTTGATTCTAATGCTTCGAATATTAGCTAACGGTTTTTTACTGATTGTTGTAGATTGCCTTGCAGGTTATGAATGCGGCCGAGAGATCCGGAAGAGTGGGCAGCCGGGGTTCCGTACATTTTAGGATTGGGTTTTGGTTGGAGTCGTGTTTGAGTTTCATTTTTATTTTATATTGTATGCCGTGTGTCATTTGGTCTTTCGGTTCTATCTCGGCTGAAGTCTTTGGTTTGTATGGTTTTGGGTTTCATTGCATTGCATAAAATGTAATTGGTTTTGGCCTTTATTTGTGCCTTGTTGCAAGATCCGGTGAAATTGCTGTCAAGCTAAGGGTCGGGACCCATTGTGAGGTCCCAACCCGTAGCATCCCGAGTCCTGCGGATTCGGGGTGTTACAATGATTTATGACATTTACAAATTAATTGAAATTATATTATGCTAAAATTCTTTTGAAATGATTTATGAATTTTTAGATTTACTCATGAATATTGATTTGATTATGAGGTTTTGATTATAATAATTTGTACTTGATCATGAGTAACGATTTGATTGTGAGTATTTGAGATTTCGAAATATGTTATATGAGCTTATGAGATATTTGATGGTTTTAAATGCATGATTGAATATTTAGACTCCTTTGATATTTTCTAAAGATCATAAAATATCATATATGCTTATACTATGTCTAGTTCATATATATTACTCGGCTTATGTATCGTCTTAGTCTATGTAGAAGACTAACTCACCACGGTGGGGCTGGTTATGTTTGTTTTAACATAATCAGGTACAAGACTAGTTCAAGAGCATGGAGGTCATGAACCCTAGTGTGAGTCGTGTCGGTCGGGTTTGGGGCAGATATGCTCGTTAGGCTTGCTCGTGACTTTGATTTTTTTTAATTTAGGATGGTTTGCTTTTATAAGTCCGGTTGTCTTTACGTTTATGTCATTATTGGGTTTTTGGAACCCTTTTGTGGTTGACATCACGGAACATCTTTATGATTTAATGTTTTTCATTATTTGGCAAGTCAAGGCCGCTCGCGTCGTAATTTTATTTATTGTCGTTATCTTTTTTTTATTTATCTTATGTCAATGCAACTAATAACCACAAAAGCGATTAAAACAATCAAAAATGATAAAAAGTCAATTAAGGAAATATGCAATTCTAGGGATTAAAGCATCTAGTTGTGGTTCCAACTCAAGATCTAAAGATAAGCGGACAAAACTGAGATTTTTGCATAGGGAAGGTGTTACTAAAGTGGAATAGATCACCGGGTAAGTCTGACTACTCACTAATCTCAAACCGTAACTCCTATTACCGGGTAAGTCTCAAGGAATTAAGGAAAAGAACTATATCCTCCAACTAACATACTAACTAAGGGAATAGAATCAACCTTTACCGGGTAAGTCTCAGGCTAACTCACAAAGATGAGATGAAAGCACACTCAAACCCCAATAAAGGATAAACCTTTATTACCTACTCTTATGATCTTGGGTAAACAAACAAAGGAATTACCGGGTAAGTCTCATTCTAGGCTTGCATTGGACCAGGAAAGGTGTAATAAAAATAGGATTTGGCAAACTCTAACACTTAACTCTCAGTTTCGGATCAGATAAGTCACCTCGGTCAGAAGAATTCCACCCCGGCCGAGATGTTCATCAACTGAGCGAGATGCTTTAGGGTTAAGGATAAAGACTCGAGCTTTCAGGATCCTAATGTGATTAAGATTATTCTATCATTGTTTTTCCCACAACCTTCAGCCAATCACCCTAGAATCACACAAGGAAATTAGCCACTCATCATCATGAAAGTAATAATCAAATATAAGGGAAGAAAGAGAATAATTGAACAAGAAAACCTTAAGAGAAAGGCTTCAATAACTGAATCAATTATCAATCAACAAGCGTTCCTTGGGTCAAAATTCAACAAGACAATCAACAATGAAGGGAATCTAAAGGAATCTTACAAAACCCTTCACAAAGCTATAAAAGCTATCAACTTTCTTCCTTCAATCTTCCTTCAACCTTCAAAAAGGTTCTTCAAATCTTCCAGCTATTATGATGTTTTCCAGCCCTAAGCGGTGTTCGCGTGGTAAGCAGGATGTGGATTTGTGGAAAATCCGACCATTTTTATAGGAAAATTACCCTCCAAAGATAAGATATCTTAGAAAGATCTTTTCCCATAAAAATAGGTAAAATATATGGGCTAAATTATCTTCTTCCTTCCAGGAATCCAGCCCAAAAATATAAGATCCTCTTTCCATAGATAAAAGATCTCAGCCAAGA
Organism: Fagopyrum homotropicum; assembly: GCA_033239125.1. Taxonomy (NCBI): domain Eukaryota; kingdom Viridiplantae; phylum Streptophyta; class Magnoliopsida; order Caryophyllales; family Polygonaceae; genus Fagopyrum; species Fagopyrum homotropicum. Next base: position 62,393,664 of record BSWB01000003.1, on the reverse strand, counting down.
ATAAAATATCCTTGCCGCGTCCAAGGTTTTCGCCTCGGTCGAGTCAGCTCCTCGGGATCACCTCGGTCGAGGTGACTCTGTAGTCAACCGAGGTGAATCACAACTGAATGTGAAATCTCTCAAATCTGGTCCAAAGTGAATCTCTAATCCAATTCCATGATTCCTGGATTCTTTCTTAAGCTCCTGAATGCAGCTCCAATGACTCCTTAGCTCCTTTTGCTCCTTTTTGATGCAAAACGTGCCATTTTACCTACGATTACAACGAAACTTGGTGTAGACCTCGATTCCCGCAAAGGTAGATGAAACGACAATATAATCACATAATATACATCCAAACATGCAGATTATTGAAGATAAAACGTCTAAACAGGCCCCAAAATATAGACAATAATTCATGCTATCACCGCCTTATCCCTAGACATTAAAGAGATGCAGGAGAGACTGCACTACCAGCACAGGATGGATGAGATTCAGTTTCAGCATATCATGGGCTACCCATTTGACCCATCTCAGTACCCGTACGTGCCACCACCACCACCACCACCGGATTGGGATTAGAGCTTGCAGGATTTCTTTTCTTTATTTATTATGCAGCTCAGCATTGTTCGGTGAGTACTTTGTTTCTTTAGACTTATTTTGACCCATTGGGACAATGTGTCCCAAGTATGGGGTATTTGGATGTATTATTCGACATTATGTATGCTTGTATGACTTGATTCGGATATTTATTGTTTTATCTTGCTCTATGTGTTTATCTGAGATTACATGCATGCATACAGGTTATTTGATTGAGAAAAACGTCAAAAACTGGTTTGAAAAAAAAAATTTATTGACCTCGACCGAAGTGACTCTGACCAATCGAGGTACAGTACCTCAGTTGACTTAGAACATCTCGACCGAGGTGGCTTAACTGGAACAGTTTTCGAAACGATTTTTGTGCTTCTTATCTGGATATGACCTCAGTGATAATTTTGTTTGCTGACAAGTTTTGAAATCTTTATATGTTTGAAAAGCTTTATGATATGTTTAAGTTGCTAAATGCTTTGTTTGAAATTTTGGCATGTTTAATACTTTGTTTTTATCCAAATTATGTTGAATTTGAAGGTTGACACCACATGATGAGTTCTCTCACTCTCTTCCTGGAAAGACCAAGGCAATTCATTCTCTTCTCTTCTTCTTCTTGATCATGCTTAGCCCCTCATATATATATTTGCCTCCCTTTACCTATCCGGGAATTTGGAAGCAAGCAAAAGTGAAAAGCAAGTGAAAGATAAGATGAGATTGGCTGGAAGTTAGAAAGAAACAAATAGGTTTGGGGAAGTCAATCATGATGATGAGTAACTCGGCACCATTCACATAGCCGGGTGTTTGTGTCTTGCCAAAGTCGGATTGAGCGATATTCCTAACGGGTCATCGTATGTGCATCAAGGGTTTGAGGCATCTCGAGAAATTGATGATTGCTGATCTCCTAGGCTTCGGTTATTGTGCACCTCTATCCATGCATCCCAAAAAGTAAAAAAGTAAAATAAGCAAAGCTTATTGGTGGAAGATGTTGAAGTTCAAAGGAAGTGAAGTAAAGATCCTTTTTCCCGGATTCTAGCACCACATTCCATATATACATCCCACCCTCACACGTTTCTTGACCTTTTTTTTGGAAGCCCTTGAGACCTCGAGCTTGTTGATTGACTTAGTGGTTTAAACTGGATTATACATGATTAATTTCGATGATTATGATTTATTATGCATTCTATGATTTCATGCAAAGATGAACAACTTTCTTATATTTATAAAATGTTTTGATCATATTTTGATTTTAAATTCCATGAAGCATTCTCTTAGAGTGATCTATGATTGTAGCACACCACTAAAATATTTTGAAAGACTTTTTCATTGATGTTTATGATTTATAATTCATTCTATCTTGTATCTAAGATTTGGAACTTGCTTGGGGACAAGCAAGGGCTAAGTGTGGGGTATTTTCATAGCATGTATTATAGTCTATATTTTGGGACCTGTTTAGACATTTTATCTTTAATAATCTGCATGTTTGGATGTATATTATGTGATTATATCATCGTTTCATCTACCTTTGCGGGAATCGAGGTCTACACCAAGTTTCGTTGTAATCGTAAGTAAAATGGCACGTTTTGCATCAAAATGAAGCTAAGGAGTCAATGGAGCTACATTCAAGAGCTTAAGGAAGAAACCAGGAAGCATGGAAATGGATTAAAGATTCACTTTGGACCAGATTTGAGAGATTTCGCATTCAGTCTAGAGCCACCTTGGTCAGCTACAGTACCATCTCGACCGAGGTGATCCAGAGGAGCGTCCCGACCGAGGCGAACACCTTGAACGCGGCGAGATGTATTTTATTCTTGGCTGAGATCTTTTATTTTTGGAAGGAGAGATCTTATATTTTTAGGCTGGATTTCTGGAAGGAAGATCATATATTTTAGGGATTTATTTATGAGAGATAAATATATTTTATTAGTAAAATATCTTTTCAAGATATTTTATCTTAGGAGGGTAGTTTTCCTATATAAAGGGCTAGATTTTCCACAAATCATAACCGGCGCATCACCGGAAAATACATGCTGAGAGCATCCAGCAGTTGGGAAGGATTTTTTGGAAGATTGAAGGAAGGAAGTTCATAGCTTGTTATAGCTTTTGTGAAGGGTTTTGTAAGATTCTCTTAGATTCTCTTCTTGTTGATTGTCTTATCGGATTGTGATCCAAGGAACGCTTGTTCTTTTGATAATTGATTCAGTTATTGAAACTTTTTTCTTAAGGTTTTTGTGTTCAATTATTCACTTTCTTCCCTTATATTTGATTATTGCTTTCATGATGATGAGTGGCTAATTTCTTTGTGTGATTCTAGGGTGATTGGCCGAAGATTGTGGGAAAAACAATGATAGAATAATCTTAAATTCTAGTAGGACCCTGAAAGCTCGAGTCTTTATCCTTAACCCTAGAGTATCTCGTTCAGTCGATGAACATCTCGGCCGGGGTGGAATTCGTCTGACCGAGGTGACTTATCTGATCCGAAAACTGAGAGTTAAGTGTTAGAGTTTGCCAAATCCTATTCTTATTACACCTTTCCTGGTTCAATGCAAGCCTAGGATGAGACTTACCCGGTAATTCCTTTGTTTGTTTACCTAAGATCATAAGTATAGGTAATAAAGGTTTATCTTTTATTGGGGTTTGAGTGTGCTTTCATTCCATCTTTGTGAGTTAGCCTGAGACTTACCCGGTAAAGGTTGATTCTATTCCCTTAGGTGGTGTGTTGGTTTGAGGTTATAGTTCTTTTTTTTAATTCCTTGAGACTTACCCGGTAATAGGAGTTACGGTTTGGGATTAGTGAGTAGTGAGACTTACCCGGTGATCTATTCCACTTTAGTAACACCTTCCCTTTGCAAAATCTCAGCTTTGTCCGCTTATCTTCAGATCTTGAGTTGAAACCACAACTAAATGCTTTAATCTCTAGAATTGCATATTCCTTTAATTGACTTTTTATCATCTTTGATTGCTTTAATCGCTTTTGTGGTTAGTAATTACATAGACTGCCTATACTTGCTTAGGTTTCACCTAAGTCCCTGAGATCGACACCCCGGAATTTCTTGCTTTTACTATGATTGACCCGCACACTGCGGGTTCGCATCCTTGTTTTTAGCATACATCTTGGGTTATAAATTTAAAGCTTGCACACACCATTTGGAGCGAACAATCGTATGCTAAGTAAGTCCTATGGACTTACCTGATATACTCGTAACTTGTACCACGTCCCAGCTTCCCCTTGGGGAAGTAATCAACTCCTACAATAGCAAGGCACACACAATCACATACTGCAAAGGTTAGGAGACTCGTCTCACTAACCACAACCAACCTATATCTCAAATCTAAACCTCAGATCCTTAACACATTCATAAATGCCTAAGGCATATCCTCAACATAACATCTCATCATACTCGTACACATACTAAACCTTTTTGCCATAACCGATATCCATAACATCATCATGATCCTCAACTCATTCTGACACCTAGCATGCATCTAATCAGTATTCCTCAATATCAAATTTAATCCTAATTTAATTAGTTAACCTTTAATTAATTAATTAAATTTCACTAGAATAACGTTTTGCCCGCAGGCCATTTCTAAACCCACTTGTCATCAGATTTCATCAAACAAACAACCCATAACACCAGAATATTATAATGATCATAAGGGAATTTCTAATTATCCATTTTTAAAAGCCTAAGGTCAATTAAGGTCAAATCGCAGTACGGAAAACGAATAAATTCATAACTTATTCGTTACTAACCCGATTGACGATCTGAAAGAAGATTCGGAATCACAACGATGAAGGCTACGCATGTACAACTTCAAATTCACCGGAATATGAGCGACAGAACTGTCCTGGTGACATATATGCTCGATCAGGTCCTTATCTGCTCGGAATGTAAAAACTTGGTACCGATATGAAGAGAATGAAGAGAGGAATCCAGAAACTCAAACGGAATTGAAATCGGATTAGAAACGGAGAGTATATCTGAGTTTGAAGTTTGAGAGAAATCAGAGCTTTTACGAGGAAACGTGAAAGGAAATGAATTAATAAACGATTTTCCGCTATTTATAGTGAAGTCGATAATTATCCTTTAACCGAACCAATGGCGGGTTGAACTCCCTTCTCCAAACTTCTCGAAATTGGAACAATAAATCTTTAATATTGTAGGGATAATTATTCCACAATTGCCTCGAAAAACGTGTATTTCTAAGCCTTCTTTCTTAGCCGTTAAGAAATGAAATAGCGACTCTTTTGGCCGTTTTGCCTTTCCTTGTTATTTCATATCTAGGACATGTCCGATGTCCTGATCATTTCTCTCAACTGCATTTTTATTAATTGGAGCTCCCAAATGCTCCAAATAATACCGGAGGGTAAAAATAATTACCCGGGGAAAAAAGTGAAAATTTCACCATAAGCCCAAAATTACGCCAGGAACATAACGGTGGGACTTATACTCAACACTTACGCAATCTTCGCGAGTTATATGTCAATTACTATCACTGATTAAGTTAATCAACATTAATTAGAATTCGGAAATCCTAGTTATTACATCACACACCCCTTAAGAAAAAGTTTCGTCCCGAAACTTGAACAATTCCCAAATCCTCTCGGACCCATACGTCGAGGTATAGACACTCTCTCTATCGGAGGTATCATATCTCCGTTCAAACGTATCAACCTATAACACTCTATAACCTCAAAACACAGCATGGAGGAATCACCAACTCCAGCAACAAGATCATAACGCTATCCAAAGGCATAGAAGAAAAATCATCTCTAGCCAACTACTAACCACGTCACAAGGCATGGAGGAAAGCCGTCTCCAGGCAATCGTACTCGTAACACAACTATGTGGAGGAAAACCGTCTCCACTCACACTATGTCCATCAATAATAACATGGAGGAAAGAACCATCTCCAGCTAATCCTAAACATATTACAATAGCATGGAGGAAAGAACCATCTCCAACTATACCTATATCGTGCTAGCAAACAAGATCTAACAGATCAGATGCACATATCAAAGCTAGCACGAAAACACATCATATCACATAAGCACATAGCATACAAGCACTCACCAAAAAGGCACTAAGATCTACTCGTGGATCCTACGGGTGCCTCAAACTCCGCATAGAACTCTGGATAGTTCCTCTGGATACTATCCTCCATCTCCCAAGTAGCCTCATTCGGTCCTCGTCTCGACCACTGTATCCTCATCATAAGAATATCCTTCGAATGCAGGCGTCTCACACCTCTCTTTCTAGAACTTCAAAAGGTTGTTCTGCAAAAGTGTGGTCCGGCTTAACCACTAGATCATCATAACTCACAATGTGCCTCAGATCTGGTATGTACTCCCTCAGCTGAGACACATGAAACATAGGGTAAACACCCTCTAACTTCGGTGGCAAAGTCAATCTGTGCAGTGCTCTCCCAACTCTATCCAGTATCTCGAAAGGACTGACATATCGGAGACTCATCTTCCCCTTTATTCCATAGCGTCTGACGCCTCGCGACAGAGTTACTCTCAACCAGACATGAGCTCCTACCCTAAACTCTAGAGGTCGACGCCTCCTATCTGCATACAACTTCTGGCGACTCTGTGCAGCCAGCATCCTCTCTCTGATCAGCGTTACTCGAGCCATATCATCCTGAATTTGTTTTGGCGTTATCCCACTAGTATTTCTAGGCTCCTCCAAGCGTAAAGGTGTATGACACCTATGTCTACACAACGCCTCATAGGGGTCATCCCTATAGATGTATACCAACGGTCGTGGTATAAGAACTCAACGAGTGGGAGATAAACAGATCGTCCCTGTTCCCAATTCATCCCACAAGCTCACAACATGTCCTCTACGGTGTGGAGGGTTTTCTCAGACTGACCGTCTGTCTGAGGTAAAACTCATTCATGATATGTGGACACGTTCCCCAAGCAGTCTGAATCTGCTATCAAAACCTCAAAGTAAACCGTCTACTACAATCATAGTCGATCATCCTCAGTACACTTATGGAGCCCCACCATCTGTCTAGTGTACTCCTTTGTTACTTCATTCACTGGCCACGTCTCTCTATAGAGATGGAACGTGTCGCCTTCGTAAATCTGTTACTAATAATCTGGATAATACCAAAACTCTTACTGGGTCTCAATCCCATCACAAGTCCACAAAAAAGTCCTCTCACTTCCACTACGGCACTGGTAGTGGATGAACTCATCTCTAGGTCAATAACACTTTAACCTGATTTACTACTTCGTAATACCTCTTATTCGTACATGGATGTACTGAAGAAGGTGTACTATGAGTGTACTGTAATTTCTCCACTCGACTCCGCATAAGTGGTTATACTGACGCAATTGCGGCGCCTCATACTCCTTTTGTTCCATTAAAGAATTGTGGTGCCTCACCATGAGACATCCTTCCATCAAGTTTCCTCAAGGTCAGGCAAGTCCCCTGTTTTTGTTGGACCTCATCCAACAAACCAGGTAAAATCCCTAAACATGAAACTAACGTCCTTATCAGCAGTTGTAGGTCCAACTCTAACCAAGCTAGATCATTTTGAAACAGAGACTGTACAGCAATTCCAACAATCGCCTTCTCTCGAGGCGTCTTCTTATTCAAGGCATCAGTGAGCACATTCTCCTTGCCAAAATGGTACAAATCTCAAGGTCAGCGTCCTTGATCAACTCAAACCATCGACGCTGGCAGTTTTTCAACCTATATTGCATAAAAATATGCTTCAACCTCCTATGATCTGTGAAACTCTGAGACAAAATGTCACACAGTTATTGTCTTCAAATCTTGGAACTTGAACTACCACTACTAACTCGTAATCATGAGTCGGGCAGTTCTCCTCATACGTTCTCAGCACCGTAGTCATGTGATTCCTAAAATCTTCTGATTATTACTGAATAGAAGCAGAGGTCAAATGCTTCCTCTACTGCATATCATCACTCAACCTCAGACCTATGCTCCTCAGGTATTGATAACACGATTTATGACTTAGGTTTAGGTAATCATTTAGATAGATTTCTCACTCATTCATGCATGGTTTAGCACTAGTTCACGACATTTGCACTCAATTCACGTAATTTGTCGAGATAGACGTCTACACGGACTTTTGCATTGCTTTGTAGGTATTTTGGGAGATTTAGGAGCTTAATCGATACGTTTGAAGATCGTTCATCAAGATGACACACCCTTGGACTCATTAGGATGCAAACTAGAGGCTAAGGAGGACTCATGGAACCTTGTCAACACAAGCCATGCACCAAATCATAGCTTAATGATCCAAGGTGAAGCTGAAGCACCAAACCACGGTTGCTGGCACTTCCACGGCCGTGGAACCAACCATGGTTTTTGCCAGACGGTTGTGACAGCTGTGCCACGATCTCATGGCCCTCTCTAGCAAGGTTGTAGTATAAAAGTGGTCCTGCAAGGCTGAGAGAAGGCATCCCTTATCATCCAATCAAATTGGGAATCAAAATACACTCTCTCAACAAGAAGATTCTCTTGGAGGAAGCTACCATAGAAGGAGGAAGAAGAGCTCCATTGGAGAGGAAGAAAAGAAGCCACCATTGCTAGTGCTTGATTAGTTTTTATAGTGAAGATTTTCGGAATCGATTTCTAGAGTTGTAAGAATCAATTAAACCTTCTTTTGAAGGGTTGTGAGTATCTCTAATCTCATTTTCAGTTTGATTTTACTTGCTTCACTTGTTCATCTCTTTCTATTCATTATCTTGCAAATGGATGCTATGATTTTATGTTTGATGATATCGATTGAGATGATGTATGTTGTAGGCTAAATAGATGCGATTCTAGGGTAAGGAAAAGAAGGTTATGGCTAGGACTATGATAGGATGAACTTAGATTTGCCCTTGGATGACTTGTTTGCTTGAACGAAGTCACTGCTATAGTCCACGGTTAGTTCTTGCCCTTCCACGGCCGTGGAAGTGGTAGAACAACCCGTGGTTTCCCTGGTTCGATGAATCTAAGTTCTAGACTGTTAGAATGTTGAAATCCTAGTGTTTGTTGAGTTAAATCTATCCTAGGGTGACCTAGTGTTAGCAATTAAGTGTTAGAAGAGACCTACCCGGTGATTCTTACTCTTAGAATTCAAAGATGACAAACCCTAGGTAGTGGTGAGCCTCATAAGCCGCCATTGGACTAAGTGTGCTAGGACGGTTGTTTAGGACTAACCCTTTCGAGACTTACCCGGTGAGGATAGGTTAGATCCCTAGGTGACAATCCGGTTTGTGTAGAATTCCATCCCTTAGGCTCTTTGAGACTTACCCGGTGACGAGACCTTAGGAACGGACTAGTGGACCATGAGACCTACCCGGTGATTGATCCCAATCCAGAAACACTCACTCCCAACATATTGTAGTTAATCCAAGAAATGATTAGATAGCTTGAGTCCTATGCCATAACCGGAATTTCCAATCCCTAGAATCCGCTCTTTTCTCTTTGATCTCGTATCTCGTTTTAGCTTGTTTGTTTGTTTCGATTTGTTAGCTTAGTTGATTGTTTATTTTGCATGATTCGTGATCCTTGATTGACCACCTAAAACCCACCAAAAACATTGAGATTTTCATTTCTTTATTTCTTTCCCTTTTCCTTAATCTAGATCTTCACTAAACTTAATCACTAATCGAACCAATCTCACCTTAGTCTTTGTGTTCGACCTCGGAATACTATCCCTACTACAAACGTCCCGTACACTGCGGGTTCACTAGGAGTTAGGAGAAATATAACGAGTATAAATTTAAAGCTTATTGCGTGCAACACACAAACTTAGCGTAACAAGTTTTTGGCGCCGTTGCCGGGGACTAGGTTAAGATTGAGTCAATTTGTGATTGTTTATAGTGTAGGTCTTTCTTGTTGCTTTTGATCTCTTTTTGGTTTGTGTCTTTGCTTTTCAGGACATCTCTCACTCTTTAGGTGTATGCGAAGATCTCGTGGCAAGGATTTAGCTCCATTCGATCCCGAACCGGAGAAAACCCTTAGATCTAGATCCAAGAGCATTAGAAAGGGAAAAGAGATGTCCGGAAGAGATCTCCAAGCTGAATTGGATGAGGCTTTAGAGCAAATTAGGATAAGAGATGAAGCTTTGGAGAATGAAAGGAGACTTGCCAATGAGAGGCAAGAGGCAACTATGAGGGAGATTGAGGAGATTAGGCAAGCTCTTGTGCAAAGAGAGCTTAATCGTCAACAACCTCCACCTCCACCACAACCGCAACCGGAGGCGGTTAATATACAGGTTGTACCCATTGCCATTGGAGAGCCACAAACGTTAGGGCAACGTATGGATCCGGCACAAAGAGCACACCGTCCGGGTGTGAACTTAGGAGATCCCGCAACCCATGATTACGAGCTCCGCCCTCAAGTTCTACAAATGATCCGGCATAATCAATTTAGAGGGATGGAAGGAGAGTCTCCTCATCAACATTTGATGAACTATGAGATCTTGATGGAGACTCTTAGACCGCCTAGATTGGAGAGTAACAACCATAAGCTTAGGGCTTTTTCCTTCTCTCTTAAGGATAAAGCCTTAGCTTGGTATCAATCTATTCCACAAGGGCGAGTGAGTACTTGGGAGGAGATGACAACCGAGTTTTTGAGTAAGCTCTTCCCACCTTCCAAGACTACCGAGCTAAGAGGGAAGATCAATGCCTTCGTGATGAAGGATAGAGAGAGTTTATTCAAGTCTTGGGAGAGGTTCAAAGACCTTCTCCTAGATTGTCCACACCATGGTATACCAAAAATTGAGCTATTGGAAATCTACTTCAAAGGACTTGATGAAGATAGTCAATTCAAGCTCCAATCTCTTTCCGGTGGAACTTTCATGGAAAAGCATGTGGATGAAGCTTGGGAGTTTGTAGAGAAACAAGCTTTAGTGATTGAGAAGTACTCCCATAGGAAGAGTGAAGGGAGAAAGGCGGGAGCATATGAGGTGAGTGAAGTCACCATGAGCAATTTCAAGCTTGACGCCATCAACAACGAGCTAAAGTCTTTGAGGGAGTTGTGTGCTACAACTTTGAAGAACCAAACAACCCCTCAAGCTTAAGTGCAAGCTAACTTATCTTCCAAGGAGGAAGATGTGAATTACATGGGAAGGGGCAACTACAACAACTATCAAGGCCCAAGGAACTTCAACAACAACCGGCAATTCAACAATTACCGGCCTAACCACAACCATCCCGGGTTTTCCTATTCTAACCCGGATGGAGCCTTGAACCCTCCCGCTTCCACAAGCGCAGCTCCACCACCAAAAGCTTCACAAGAACCTCCACCCGGATTTACTCAACCTCCAAAGGATAGAACCGAGATGATGTTTGAGCAATTGCTTGGAAGGTTGAGTGGTCTTGAGAGCACGGTGACTTCCATTTCTAAGGCTCAAAAGGTGTTGGAAGCACAAGTGTTCCAAAAGGCGAGTGAAGCTCATAGAGATCCGGGAAAGCTTCCCGAAAGAACCGAAGACAACCCAAGAGGCCAAGTGTTGGCCATTACAACGAGGAGTGGGTTGAATATGAAGGATCCTTTGCCCAAGGAAAATGCTAAGGGAAAGCAAGTAGTGGTAGAAGAAGAGATATTGCAAGAAGATGGAGGCAAGAGCAAGGATGTTGAGCCAACATATGCCGGCATATGGCAAGTTCTTGAAGGAAATACTCTCCAACAAAAGGAAGTTGGAGGAGTATGGAGAAATAAGGATGACGAAGAGGTCCTCGGAATTAATCCAAACAATGAAGGAGGAGATGCCTCCTAAGCTAAGAGATCCGGGATCTTTTTGTGTGCCAATCGGAGTTGGAGAAGTGAAGTATGAAGCCCTTTGTGATCTTGGGGCAAGTGTGAGCATCATACCGCTTGCACTTTGCAACAAGGTTGGGCTAGGAGAGCCTAAACCGGTCAAGATGACCCTTTACATGGTGGACCGCTCTATTACTCACCCGGTTGGGATCTTAGAAGACATTCCGGTGCAACTAGGAAAGTTCTATGTGCCGATTGATTTTGTTGTCTTGGATATCCCGGCGGATTATCCGGTTCCCATCATCTTAGGGAGACCTTTCCTAGCCACTTCCGGATGCTTGGTGGATTGTAAGAATGGAATTCTCTCCTTCAACATTGGAGAAGAGAATATCAAGTTCAAGCTGTCCACAATGATGAAAGGGCCAACCCTTGATGAAGATGTATTCAACATAGTCGAGCAAGAGGAGTCTAGAGAAGTTGTGAGATCGATCTTGATCAAGGACCCCTTGGAGAAGGTTCTTACCTTAAGTTTGATGGAGGAAGGTGTTGAGGAGGCTTGCAATGAAGAAATCAAGGGCTTAGAAGCATTAGAAAAGGAGACAAGAGCTGAAATTGAAGACCACGAAAGTGTGTTGAGTTCCTGTAGGAACCACGGTCGTGGAAGGTGTTCCACGGATGTAGAACTCTCTGGAGAGCTCCGAAGAACAGGCCATGCAAGGTCCACGGCCGTGGATGTGCCTGAAACCGTGGACTTGCCCGTGGTTTCCCTAGAAGCAACCCTTGTTGATAATCAAGCTTCAAGGAACCTTGGAGAGCCTTCATTTGCTTTGGATTCATCTCAACCAACGTTATTTGGATCGTCTCCACTCGATAAAGGTCCTCCTAAACTTGAACTCAAACCCCTTCCCTCTCATTTGAAGTATGCTTTTCTTGGTGATAATTCTACATATCCGGTGATTATGAATGCATGCTTGAATGATGATGAACTTGCTAAGTTGTTGCATGAGCTAAGATTGCATAGGAAGGCCATTGGCTATACTATTGATGATTTAGTTGGCATAAAACCTTCTTTGTGCATGCATAAGATATTGATGGAAGATAACCATAAACCCTCTATTGAACATCAAAGAAGATTGAATCCTATAATGAAATAGGTGGTCAAGAAAGAGATCATTAAGTTGCTAGATGCGGGAATTATCTACCCTATTTCGGATAGTAAGTGGGTTAGTCCCGTTCATGTAGTTCCTAAGAAGGGTGGGATGACCGTAGTGACTAATGAGAACAACGAACTAATCCCAACTAGGACGGTTACGGGATGGAGGATGTGTATTGACTATAGGAAGTTGAACATGGCCTCTAGGAAAGATCACTTCCCCCTCCCTTTCATTGACCAAATGCTAGAAAGGTTAGCTCAACATTCTCACTTTTGCTACTTAGATGGCTATAGTGGATTTTTCCAAATCCCTATCCACCCCGATGACCAAGAGAAAACCACATTTACATGTCAATGGGAAATTTTGGATATAGGAGAATGCCATTTGGGTTGTTTAATGCACCCGCCACCTTCCGAAGGTGTATGATGGCTATCTTTTCGGAATACATTGAGAATATCATGGAAGTGTTTATGGATGATTTTTCTGTTTATGGATCTTCCTTTGATAATTGCCTAGCTAATTTGTCTTTGGTATTGAAAAGATGTGAGGAGACGAACCTTGTCTTAAATTGGGAAAAATGCCACTTCATGGTAAGTGAAGGTATTGTGTTGGGACACTTGGTGTCCAACCGTGGCATTGAGGTTGATAGGGCCAAGATTGAAACGATAGAGAAGTTGCCACCACCTACCTCGGTGAAAGGGGTAAGGAGTTTCTTAGGGCATGCCGGTTTTTACTGGAGGTTTGTTAAAGACTTCTCTAAAATTTCTAAGCCTCTTACTAACCTACTAATGAAAGACGTTGAGTTTGTTTTCTCCAAGGATTGCCTTGAGGCTTTTTGTAGGTTGAAGAACGCTTTGATCTCCGCACCTATCATGCAACCTCCGGATTGGAGTTTACCGTTTGAGATCATGTGTGATGCAAGTGATGTAGCCGTTGGGGCTGTTTTGGGGCAAAGGAAGGATGGGCGCACACATGCCATTTATTATGCTAGCAAGACGCTATATGATGCCCAACTCAATTATGCTACCACCGAGAAGGAATTGTTGGCGGTTGTGTATGCATTTGAGAAGTTCCACTCATATCTTGTTGGAGCGAAGGTCATTGTTTATACGGATCATGCTGCGATCCATTATCTCCTTACCAAGAAGGATGCCAAGCCTAGGTTGATTCGGTGGATCCTTCTTCTTCAAGAGTTTGATTTGGAAATCCGGGATAAAAAGGGGTCCGAGAATTCCGTGGCGGATCACCTTAGTAGACTCCCACCGTTAGAGCTTGAAAGAGATGACATCCCGATTGATGACTCATTCCGGGATGAGCAATTGCAAATGGTGGAGGAATGCTTATTCCAAGTGTCTAGAGGAAGTGAGCCGTGGTATGCCGACATTGTGAACTATCTTGTGTGTGAGGAAGTGCCTCCCGGATTGTCATATGCCCAGCGGAAAAGGTTCTTCAAAGATGTGAGGCACTACTATTGGAGTGAACCACTTTTGTTCAAGAGAGGGCCGGATGGAGTCTTTAGAAGATGCATACCGGAGGATGAGGTGGAGAGTGTGATCCGCCATTGTCATTCCTTGCCATGTGGAGGGCATGCTAGCTCACACAAGACATGTGCTAAAGTGTTGCAATCGAGCTTCTTTTGGCCAAGTTTGTTCAAGGATGTGCAAAGCTTTGTGGTAGCTTGTGATGCTTGCCAAAGGACGGGCAATATCTCAAGGAGGAATGAGATGCCCTTGAACAACATACAAGAGGTGGAGATATTTGATGTGTGGGGTGTGGACTTCATGGGACCATTCCCCTTTTCTTGTGGCAACCTCTACATCCTATTGGCGGTGGACTATGTTTCGAGATGAGTGGAAGCAATCGCCTCTCCCACAAATGATGCCAAGGTTGTGGTGCGGTTCTTCAACCGAGTGATCTTCCCTAGGTTTGGAACACCAAGGGTGATCATAAGTGATGGAGGGAAGCACTTCACCAATAGGAACTTTGGGGCACTTTTGGCTAAGTATGGGGTGACTCACAAGGTGGCAACACCTTACCATCCCCAAACTAGTAACCAAGTGGAGATCTCCAACCGGGAGATAAAGGGAATTCTTGAGAAGACGGTCTCTAGGACGAGAAAAGATTGGGCTATGAAGCTCGATGATGCCTTGTGGGCATATAGAACCGCCTTCAAGACACCGATTGGCACCACTTCTTACAAGTTAGTCTATGGCAAGTCTTGCCACCTTCCGGTAGAGATGGAGCATAGAGCTTATTGGGCCATTAAGTGGCTAAATTTTGACCTCAAGGAGGCCGGAGAGAAGAGGTTGCTTGATATGAACGCACTTGAGGAGATCCGTTTGGATGCTTACGAAAATGCCCGGATCTACAAGGAGAGAACCAAACGGTGGCATGACAAGCGCCTCATCCTGAAGGAGTTGAGTGAAGGCGACCTTGTCCTTCTCTTCAAATCAAGGTTGCGGCTCTTCCCCGGAAAGCTAAAATCAAGATGGACCGGGCCTTATGTGGTGAAGAAGATCTTTCCCCATGGAGCAATTGAGATAGGAGGGGAGCATTGTAGAGATTTCAAGGTGAATGGGCACCGGTTGAAGAAGTATATCCCGGGAGCTCCGGTGGACATGATTGCCCCACTTCACCTAGAATGAGACGCCCCGAGTTTGGTCAAGCTAATGACCTTAAAGAAGCGCTTGATGGGAGGCAACCCATTGGTAACGTTTTCCCTTTTTCGTTTTGTTTTTGTTTTTGATTTTTCTGTTTTTGTGTATTTTGTGTGCTTTGTGTGTGTGCTAGAGTCTTGGTAGCATGGAAGCCTTGCATGGCATGTGAATGATGATGATGAGTTCCTCATCAATTATGGGTGGAGCGGACGCGGAACTTGGATGGCTAGCGGTGCCTAGCGCGGGTCCCGACGCCTTGATGAACACTTAGAGCTCTCTACCATTGTTGATAGGATCATCCACCATCAATTCTACTTGAGAAATCCAAAATACCATAGCAAACCATTTTTACATTGTGAGAACCTTCTTTCACTCTTCTTTACTTCATTTACACATTGGGGACAATGTGTTTCTAAGTATGGGGTGGGGTTTGCATGATCTTTTGCATGATTAGCATCTAGGATAGTTTAATATTGTCACATATCTTGCATTGTATATACTCATTTCGAAAAAAACCAAAAAATCAGAAAATTTAAAAATTTTTTGTGCTTTCTAGGCTTGGATATGACCCTAATGATGAATCTTGTCATGTGGATTGGCTATGGATGGCCTTATGTGTTAAATTGATGAATGCATATGTGGACTTGAAGTACTTATATTGAATTCCATGAATGTATTGTGATCATGATGTTTGCCTTGATAGGATTGAGTATTGAAAGTCGAAATTACATGCTAGTTCTTGCACATCATCTAGGAATGAATGAGGCAATTCATCTTTTTCTACTTCTCATCTTGATCATAATGTTTGAGCACCTCAATTGATATAAATTTGACCTCTTTTGACCCATCCGGGAATAGGAGCATGTTAGTGTGTTGATGTGTGTGAAAAGCAAGTGTAGGGTGAAGATGTTGATGAAAGAATGCCATGAATAAAATGCTGAATTTGTTGTGAAAGTGTAGACAAAAATATAGGTTTGGGGACGTTGGTTTAAATGACGAGTAACTCGGCACCATTCATATAAGCGGGTGTTTGTGCCTTGTCAAAGTCAAATAAACCAATAGTCCCAACGAGTTTTGGTATGTGTGCCCGGTGTGGATGCACCTCGAAAAATAGAAAAAAAACCCGAGGACGGCTAATCACCAAGGTTTCGGCTTTTGTACACCAATGCCATTGTCTCAAAAATAAGTGAAAGAAAAAGAAAAGAAAGAAAAGATGGAGAAAATATACACTTGAGGGAAGTTGATCGAGGACAAAATTGTGGAGTTAGTTCCATTCCCGAATTAGCATCACATAGCCTAGAAAAATCCCCACCTAATCACAATGTTTCTTGGCCTTTTATTTCACAAGACCTTATGACCTATTTGCATGTTTGTAAGACTTAGTAATCTAGATTGGATATGCTCTTGATCATCTTGACTTCTTCATTTTTACATACCATGCATGCTTTCGAGTTAAGTACAATTGTCTTTCCGTGCCTTCATTTATTTGATACATAATTGCTTGTCCATTGCCATGAAACATGACTATGAAGGTGATCCAAGAAGTACGAACCCAAAAAGACTTTAGCCATTTTTTTGCATGCATAAATCATGTCATCTCTTAGTCTATAGTTGGGAGATTGCTCGGGGACGAGCAAACCTTAAGTATGGGGTATTTTTGATAACACGATTTATGACTTAGGTTTAGGTAATCATTTAGATAGATATCTCACTCATTCATGCATGGTTTAGCACTATTTCACGACGTTTGCACTCAATTCACGTAATTTGTCGAGATAGACGTCTACACGGACTTTTGCATTGCTTTGTAGGTATTTTGGGAGATTTAGGAGCTTAATCGATACGTTTGAGGATCGTTCATTAAGATGACACACCCTCGGACTCATTAGGATGCAAACTAGAGGCTAAGGAGGACACATGGAACCTTGTCAACACAAGCCATGCACCAAATCATAGCTTAATGATCCAAGGTGAAGCTGAAGCACCAAACCATGGTTGCTGGCACTTCCACGGCCGTAGAACCAACCGTAGTTTTTGCCAGACGGTTGTGACAGTTGTGCCACGATCTCATGGCCCTCTCTAGCAAGGTTGTAGTATAAAAGTGGTCCTGCAAGGCTGAGAGAAGGCATCCCCTATCATCCAATCAAATTGGGAATCAAAATACACTCTCTCAACAAGAAGATTCTCTTGGAGGAAGCTACCATAGAAGGAGGAAGAAGAGCTCCATTGGAGAGGAAGAGAAGAAGCCACCATTGCTAGTGCTTGATTAGTTTTTATAGTGAAGATTTTCGGAATCGATTTCTAGAGTTGTAAGAATCAATTAAACCTTCTTTTGAAGGGTTGTGAGTATCTCTAATCTCATTTTCAGTTTGATTTTACTTGCTTCACTTGTTCATCTCTTTCTATTCATTATCTTGCAAATGGATGCTATGATTTTATGTTTGATGATATCGATTGAGATGATGTATGTTGTAGGCTAAATAGATGCGATTCTAGGGTAAGGAAAAGAAGGTTATGGCTAGGACTATGATAGGATGAACTTAGATTTGCCCTTGGATGACTTGTTTGCTTGAACGAAGTCACTGCTATAGTCCACGGTTAGTTCTTGCCCTTCCACGGCCGTGGAAGTGGTAGAACAACCCGTGGTTTCCCTAGTTCGATGAATCTAAGTTCTAGACTGTTAGAATGTTGAAATCCTAGTGTTTGTTGAGTTAAATCTATCCTAGGGTGACCTAGTGTTAGCAACTAAGTGTTAGAAGAGACCTACCCGGTGATTCTTACTCTTAGAATTCAAAGATGACAAACCCTAGGTAGTGGTGAGCCTCATAAGCCGCCATTGGACTAAGTGTGCTAGGATGGTTGTTTAGGACTAACCCTTTCGAGACTTACCCGGTGATGATAGGTTAGATCCCTAGGTGACAATCCGGTTTGTGTAGAATTCCATCCCTTAGGCTCTTTAAGACTTACCCGGTGACGAGACCTTAGGAACGGACTAGTGGACCATGAGACCTACCCGGTGATTGATCCCAATCCAGAAACACTCACTCCCAACATATTGTAGTTAATCCAAGGAATGATTAGATAGCTTGAGTCCTATGCCATAACCGGAATTTCCAATCCCTAGAATCCGCTCTTTTCTCTTTGATCTCGTATCTCGTTTTAGCTTGTTTGTTTGTTTCGATTTGTTAGCTTAGTTGATTGTTTATTTCGCATGATTCGTGATCCTTGATTGACCACCTAAAACCCACCAAAAACATTGAGATTTTCATTTCTTTATTTCTTTCCCTTTTCCTTAATCTAGATCTTCACTAAACTTAATCACTAATCTCACCAATCTCACCTTAGTCTTTGTGTTCGACCTCGGAATACTATCCCTACTACAAACGTCCCGTACACTGCGGGTTCGCTAGGAGTTAGGAGAAATTTAACGAGTATAAATTTAAAGCTTATTGCGTACAACACACAAACTTAGCGTAATAGCCTCCACTTCCACTCTTTCTGCATCGGAAAGGGGAAGGTCTTGATGAGAAGAAACACTACCTTGCTGACAAAAAGGGGTCAAATGGCCTAGTTCACCACAAGTGAAGCAAGCTATCGGTGCCATGGGGCACTCAGAGCGGAAATGATCTGGATAACCACAGTTGAGACATATACATCTCATCCCTGTCACTAGTACGGGTGGCTTCTCTGCACTGCCCAGCTCAAAGGCTCTACCTTGAGCTCTTCTAGTACCCGTGTTACTCCTACCACGACCCTTACCTCTACTCAACTTGTGAACGGATTCCTGAGTAGGTGAATGATTTGGGACTCTCTACTACCCTTGCATCTGCTGCTGAGTTGTCTTCTGACCACCTCCCGTCACACTAGTAGAAATAAAACCCTATCGTGATGCCACTCCAGTTTGCTTACACAAAACAGGTAGATTAAAACCAAATACATAAAAGTTGTATATGATACATCAAAAGAGTTTACAAACTCCAAGCCGAGTACAAAACAACATCATAAACCATAACCACAAAAGATACCCTATCCCACGCATCCTAATGTACAAAAGTCCTCGGCTGGTCACACCATCTGGCTCACCCTGCAGTCTTCCTAACCTGCAGATCAACTACAACACAGTATACACCGTTAGCTATAGTAATGAAGAGCATGAAGGTAATAGCACAACCACACGTCAACATCTCATACATGCAATGCCACACATTCATTTAATATCTTTCATTACGTTATTCCATTATTAATTTAACTTTTTTTGTAACACGAGGAACCTAAAGAACCTCGTCCCTTTCCCCTTTAACACAGAGGTTTGCATGGGGGTGATCATCACTCGTCCCACCCTGTGCTACTCGCTTCCAGGCACCTCCTCCTAACCCGCAGGCGGAGACCGGTGGTTACCGCCCGTTATAATACACTTGAGCCATTTAACTAAAATAAATGGTCATCCTAGTCCGGTTTAAGGTTATAAATGCACAATCATATGAACACACACAATCATACAATCCACAACCGTACACTAAGTAAGTCCTATGGACTTACTTGATATACTCATAACCTGTACCACGTCACAGCTTCCCCTTGGGGAAGTAATCAACGCCTGCAATAGCAAGGCACACACAATCACATACTTCCAAGGTTAGGAGACTCGTCTCACTAACCAAAACAAACCTATATCCCAAATCTAAACCTCAGATCCTCAACACATTCATAAATGACTAAGGAATATCCTCAACATAACATCTGATCATACTCGTACACATACTAAACCTTTTTGCTATAACCGATATCCATAACATCATCATGATCCTCAACTCATTTTGACACCTAGCATGCATCTAATCAGTATTCCTCAATCTCAAATTTATTCCTAATTTAATTAATTAACCTTTAATTAATTAATTAAATTTCACCAGAATAACATTTTGCCCGCATGCCATTTCTAAACCCACTTGTCATCAGATTTCATCAATCAAACAACCCATAACACCAGAATATTATAATGATCATAATGGAATTTCTAATTATCCATTTTGAAAAGCATAAGGTCAATTTAGGCCAAATCGCAGTACGGAAAACGAATAAATTCATAACTTATTCGTTACTAACCCGATTGACGATCTGAAAGAAAATTCGGAATCACAATGATGCAGGCTACGCATGTACAACTTCAAATTCACCGGAATCTGAGCGATGGAACTGTCTTGGTGACATATATGCTCGCCCAGGTCCTTATCTGCTCAAAAATGCAGAAACTTGGCACCGATATGAAGAGAATGAAGAGAGGAATCCAGAAACTCAAACGGAATTGAAATCGGATTAGAAACAGAGAGTAGATCTGAGTTTGAAGTTCAAGAGAAATCAGAGCTTTTACGAGGAAACGTGAAAGGAAATGAATTAATCAACGATTTTCCGCTATTGATAGTGAAGTCGATAATTATTCTTTAGCGAAGTCGATAATTATCCTTTAACCGATCCAATGGCGGGTTGAACCCCCTTCTCCAAACTTCTCGAAATTGGAACAATAAATCTTGAATATTGTAGGGATAATTATTCCACAATTGCCTCGGAAAACGTGTATTTCTAAGCCGTCTTTCTTAGCCTATAAGAAACGAAATAGCGACTCTTTTGGCCGTTTTGCCTTTCCATGTTATATCACATCTAGGACGTGTCTGATGTCCTGATCATTTCTCTCAACTACATTTTTATTAATTAGAGCTCCCAAATGCTCCAAATAATACCAGAGGGTAAAAATAATTACCCGGGGAAAAAAGTGAAAATTTCACCATAAGCCCAAAATTACGTCAGGAACATAACGGTGGGACTTATACTCAACACTTACGCAATCTTCGCTAGTTATATGTCAATTACTATGACTGATTAAGTTAATCAACATTAATTAGAATTCGGAAATACTAGCTATTACACGATTGTTGCGCAAGGTAATGATGAGCACTTTGTGTGGGAATAAAGAGGACACTAGGGTGGCCCTAAAGAACTTGGTGTTGTTATACAATGTCACACCAAAGTCCACCATTGTGGTTGATTGGGTTTGCAATTTCTTGACCATACTCAAGCAGATCAGTGAGCCTAGGGATACCATTGAAGGAGGGTTCATCACCCTCATTGCAAGACATGTTATGGTTGTTGTAGACTTAAAGAGGCCTATTGTTGCTCGTATTTTTGATCTCGGCCTATTGAGGAGATGTTTCATGCTAAAGACGATTAGGAGGTGTCATTACTGGTGCTCCTATCAAGATTAGAGTTATGTCATGGCTCTTCCCCGACTCTTCCCTACGAGCCAAAATTCTCCAACTTTCCGGCTGACCTAGTGGTTCCTAGATGAGCACACTGGTGCGAGCTCAAGTAGAGTTCCTATCCATGAGGAGCAAACACATGGATGATGACGGTCATTCATACCACCAGCCAACTGATCCGTTTTAACAACAAATGTTAAAGCATATGAGAACATTATCCCTACAACAGTAGACTTGGCACGGAAGCTTCCAAGAGAGTGTCTTTCTCTTGTGTGGACGAGTAGAGTACGTCAACGATATGAGCACTTCTTTGGGCATTTCCCTTACCCGCACAGCTCTCATACTACTCAATCTGTCTTTCTTTTTCCCAATTTTCTTTCATTGTCGTCTATTTTCACACATTGAGAACAATGTGTACTTCAAGCATGAGGGAAGGATTTATGTATCTTCATTCCAGTTTGTACAATTATTTTGATAAAAAGGGCAATTAAATCTGGATTAAGTAAAAAACCGAAACACGACTTAGGCAAAAAAAGGGTAGTCCGACCAACATTAGGTTGGTGCAAAATGGACATGAGTGTTACGAGTTTGTGAGACCATCTTGAAAAGAAGAAGAGTGGCAAGGTGAAAACCCAAAATGGTGTCTTGGCAGAATGAGTGAAAGAAAAATCTGAGACATAATTGGTTTTCATCATTCTAGCGTTGGCGACATAAGAAGTGGAGTGATATAGAGGATTCGGGTAGGCCAAGATGGTTCTCAAATTGGTTAGTTCATGTCACTAATTAGAAGCTTATCTTTCATGTGTTGTAAACTTTTATTTATCTTCTTCTTTCCATACTTCCCGAGAGCTTGGTGATTAATTGTAGGGTAAGTAGAACTTTATCTTACCCGAGACGAGTAAAGGTCTAAGCATGGGGAATTTGATACGTGATAGTTTCTCTATCATAATAGTTAGTTATTAACATGTTTTTAGGTTATATTGTGGTTGTATATTGGCAATTATGCTATGATCCAGATGAAGAGATCAAGTGAAGATATCAAAGCTTTAGGCAGAGTATACAAGCCAATGAAGACAAGAGCCAACAAAAGATGTACAAAGCTTTCTGACGAGCAGCCGCGACCGCGGAACCCATTCGCGACGACGCCTTCCCACTTATAGCCGTGCCCGCGGCTTTTCATATCGCGCCCGCTGCTCCATGGAGGGATTTGACAGATCCTCTCTTGGATGTTTACAACCTTTACTTCATTAGTTTAAAACCTTTTGTCTCCCTACTTTTAATTCCTAAACTAGTATAAATAGAGATGTTAGGTTGTGTTAGGATCATCTCATCTCATATCAACATACCCCACATCCTACATCTTAGCTTTTATTTTCCAATTATCTATGGAGAACTAAGTTCCAAAGTTGTGCTAAATAGTTGAAGCTCTCAAGAGGGATTGGTTGTAAGTTTTCTAATTGAAGTTAAATTCCATAAATGTTTTGTTAATTCCATTGTGCTTAATTTCTTGTTTGTATTTCACCTTTGATCTAGTTTGAACATCTAGGTATTTCGGTCCTTTCCAAACCGCTAGGAATTGTCAACTTTTGGGTTCGGGTTGCTCTTCTAGTAGCAAACACGTTTTACACACAAGCGGGTTGCAAGTGTTCTTCATGAGTAGGAATTAACCATATGTGGGTAGTAAAGGGTTGTTTCTATATATGCCTTATTAATTCTTGTTTAAATGCTATTTTTTTATTTGATCTTGTAGGTTTACGAATTAAGTCTTACAATAAGTAATATTGGAGCTGGTAGAACTGATATTTACATAAGATTAAGATAAAAACAAAATTGGGATAAACTTGAAGGAAACTTTATCCAACCATCTCTTATGCAAAGTGGTTACTTGTTTAGTGCAATGTTTTTTCTCTCTAAAATTTGCAAAATCCAACTTTCGTTGGTGAACATCTTTTTTCACTTTCTTATTTCTTATTTATTCAACATCAACCCAGTGGTTACATCCTCTTTGGTGATTTTAATTATACATTATTTCGATGTTTTGTCTCTCTTGAGTTCGAGTCTTGCTTACTTACTATATTTCATTTAGTAAGTATATCTAGGATAATTGTAAGAGCCTAGTTGCTGAGTTTCTGAGAGAGTGAGCAGAGGGTCAGGTTTGTACCTAGACCTCCCCTGCGTGACCTTGGAGGAACCCCTGCGGTTTGCTTGGGCCGCCCCTGCGGCTCACAAAGTCCGCCACCGCGGCTCTGTGTGATGCAGCCGTCTTCTTTGACCCTTTGACCCGTGCTTTACTCTTTTTACCCCTTTATAACCTTCATCTCTTCCTCCTGATGAGGGTTTACCATTCCTGCTTCATCTTTCTCTCTCCCTACATACATCTCCTCCTCTCTTTTCCTTTGGATCATCTTTGATTCTTCCTTGAGTTTTGTTGAGTTTGTGAGAGATCTTGCATAGATTTGTTTGGCTTTGATGTTGATGATATTGTTGTGCCTTGTTGAGCCAGCTTGAGGTGATGATGGTGTTGTGTTGATCTCCTAGAGAGCTTGGTTGATAAGCTTCCATGGCTTTTCTTCCTTCTTTCCTCATTTCTTCATCTTTTCCTCTCTTTCCATAGCCTAGCTTAGATTCCTTAGGCTTGGATCATGTTTCAGCCATGTTTGGCTTGTGTTGATGTATATATATGTATGTTCTATATGTATGTTGTTGTTGGAGTGAAGAAGGAGTAAAGAATCGAAGGAAAGAGTGAAGAAAGGGCTAAGGTGGTGTCTTCTGTTGTCCAGCCGCCCTTGTGCCACCTTGCAGCCGCCCCTGCCCCGGCCAGGATCCGCCTCTGCGCCACTAGTGAGCCGCTCCTGCGCCACCTGCATCAGCAAGGGTCTTCTCTTGGTTCTGTAGGTGTGTGTGTGCTTCTAGGCTTTCCTTAGGATGCCTTTGTTCCCTCCTTTCCTAGTGTGAGAGTATAGGATCATGCTAGAGGTGTGAGGATGTGTTTGGATGAGGTTATGATCAGTTTATGCCTTGTATGGCTTTTGAGGCTCATTAGGTTGTGAGTTAGGTTGAGGATGATCATATGGATCCCTTTGGGTCTAGGTGTGACCCTTGTTTTGTTAGGAGATTGATATATCTCTTTATGCCATATTTATAGGTTGTGTTGTCCCTCAAGTGTAGAGGTGATTGTGGTTGAGGTAAGTCCGTAGGACTTACTTAGCTGCCATCCTTATATTGGGTGTTTGCATGAGTGGTGTGTGATTTATATGTTGCTATGATAGCATGAGATGTTGATAGCATGAATTATAGTCTATATTTTGGGGTTTGTTTGGACGTTTTATCTTTCATAATCTGCATGTTTGCATGTGCATTATGTGATTATACTACCATTTCATCTACCTTTGCAAGGATCGAGGTCTACACCTAGTTTTGTTGTAATTGCAGGTAATTTGGTACGTTTTGCATCAAAAAGGATCAAAAAGGAGTCATGAGTCATTTAGAGCTACATCCAGGAAGCATAGCCATGGATTAAAGATTTACTTTGGACCAGTTTTGAGATATTTCGCATTCAGTTATGATTCACCTCGGTTGACCAGAGATTCACCTCGACCGAGGTGATCCAGAGACGCCGACTCGACCGAGGCGAATACCTAGGACGCGGCGAGAATATTTTATTCTTGGCTGAGATCTTTTAAAATTGGAAAGAGATCTTATATTTTTGGGCTTGGCTCCTGGAAAGAAGGAGATATGCAGAATCATATATTTTACCTATATTTATGGGAAAATATCTTTCTAAGATTTATTATCTTTGGAGGGTTATTTTCCTATAAAAAGGGTCGGATTTCCCATAATTCCGACATCCGCTTAGAGCTGGACATCTCGCATACGACGTCGCATACCCCGCTGAGATCCGCATACTTCCTGCAGTAGCCGCACTCCAGTTTGGGAGAGATTCGAAGAACCTTGTTGAAGGTTGAAGGAAGATTGAAGATTGTAGCTTTTATAGCTTTTGAAGGGTTTTTGTAAGATTATCTTCAATTCCCTCACTTGTTGTCTTGTCTTGTTGGATTGCTATCCAAGGAACGCTTTGTTGTGATATTTGATTCAGTTATTGAAGTCTTTTCATTAAATTCTTCTTTGTTCAAATATTCACCTTCTTCCCGTATATTTGATTAATACTTTCATGATGATGAGTGGCTTATTTCCTTGTGTGATTCTAGGGTGATTGGCTGAAGGTTGTGGGGAAAACAATGATAGAATAATCTTAGATTCCAGTAGGATCCTGAAAGTTCGAGTCTTTAACCTTAACCCTAAGCATCTCGTTCAGTCGATGAACATCTCGGCCGGGGTGGAAACTCGCTGACCGAGGTGACTTATCTGATCCATAACTGAGAGTTAAGTGTTAGAGTTTGCCAAATCCTATTCTTATTACACCTTTCCTGGTTCAAAGCAAGCTTAGGATGAGACTTACCCGGTAATTCCTTAGTTTGTGTACCAACGATCATAAGTGTAGGTAATAAAGGTTCATCCTTTATTGGGGTTTGAGTGTGCTTCCATCCCATCTTTGTGAGTTAGCCTGAGACTTACCCGGTAAAGGTTGATTCTATTCCCTTAGATGGTGTGTTAGTTTGAGGTTATAGTTCTTTATCTTGATTCCTTGAGACTTACCCGGTAATAGGAGTTACGGTTTTGGATTAGTGTGTAGTGAGACTTACCCAGTGATCTACTCCACTTTAGAAATACCTTCCCCATGCAAAAATCTCAGCTTTGTCCGCTTATCTATAGATCTTGAGTTGGAACCACAACTAGATGCTTTAATCCCTAGAATTGCATGTTTGCTTTATTGACTTCTTATTCATCTTTGATTGTGTTAATCACTCTTGTGGTTAGTATTGACATAAGCACACCGTATTGACTTTGTTTCACCGAGTCCCTGTGATTGACCCCTGGAATTTTCTTGCTTTTACTACGATTGACCCGTACACTGCGGGTTCGCATCCTTGTTTTAAGCTTAAGTCTAGGGTTATAAATTTAAAGCTTGCACACACCGTTTGGAGCGAACAAGTTTTTGGCGCCGTTGCCGGGGACTTGGTCTAGACCGAGCCGGTACGGTTTGCTCTTGGGGCACTTGCCCCGTTTCATTTAACCACTCTACTTGAGTGACTTTCGCAGGTTCTTTCTTAGGTATATGCGAAGAACCCGCGCTGGGAAGGAAATCGTCCCTTACGATCCCGAACCAGAAAAGACATACAAGCGACGCTTAAGAGAAGCGAAGATGGCCCAACAAGACGATCGTGATCTTGCGGCCCAATTGAAAGAGGCGCTAGAGCTGCTACGCCTCAGCAAGGAAGAACTCAGGCAAGAGAAAGAAGAGAATCGCACCAAGACTGCGGCAATCGAAGCTGAGATAGCAGTCATACGAGACCAGATTCTACTTCGACCGAGGGAAGATCCTCCTGTTGATCCTCGACCGAGGCAGATTCCAGTACCTGACGCCCCGGCCGATGTACTTCCACCTCGGATGCCAGTCCGAGATGTTCTTCTTGCAGGAATCCCACAAACCCTAGGTCAAAGGATGGACCCTAATCAACAACTGAGGCGTCCAGGAGTGAACCTAGGAGATCCAGCAGATCATGACTACGAACTTCGACCGCAAGTTCTGGCCATGATTCGCCAATGCCAATTCGGAGGGCTAGAGAAAGAGTCGCCGCATCAACATCTTCAAAACTACGAGATCTTGATGGAAACCTTGCGACCCCCCAGAATTGAGAATAACAACTACAAGCTAAGACCTTTTTACTTTTCTTTAAAAGATAGAGCTCTTACTTGGTATCAATCTCTTCCTCCAGGAAAAATTAGCACATGGGAGGAGATGACCACGGAATTCTTGACCAAATTCTTTCCCCCCTCAAAGACCGCTGAAATGAGAGGGAAGATCAACGCTTTCATCATGAAGCACCCAGTTCAATCTCCAACTACTCTCCGCCGGTACCTTCATGGACATGGCGGTTGATGAGGCTTGGGACTTCATTGAGAAGCAAGCCTTGCACATGGAGAAATATACCCACCAAGGAGCTGAAGGTGGAGTTAAAAGAGTCAACTTTCAAGAGACTCAATCCAATAACAATCAACTCACGTCTTTGACGAATGACGTGAAGCACATGAAGGAGCTCTTGATGGCTCAAACTAAGAAGGAAGAGCAAGAGCAAAGGAACAACAACAATAACGGGTACCGTAACAACAACAACGGTCCCCGAAACAACAATAACTACAACAACAACAATAGAGGATCCAATAGCAACAACTGGAGGGCGAATAACCAAAACTACGGTAACAATCATTCAAACTCCAACTCTAATGATTCCTCTAACCCTTTCCTCTCTTCCCCTTCTTCTTCTTCTACTCCATTGAAAAGCCAAGGGCAAGGATCAAGTTCGTCTCAGCCAGAAAAGAAAGACGCAGTTCTGGAGGCAATCTTGATCAAGCTTAGCGCTATGGAGAATTCTATGACTTCATTTTCGAGGGCCCAAAAGTCCTTCGAACAACAACTTGCTAATAAGGCGAATGAAGCACCAAGAGATCCAGGGAAGCTTCCAGCAAAGACGGAAACTAACCCTAAGGGCCAATGCATGGCCATAACGACGAGGAGTGGACTAAAAACTGCAGATCCAGTACCTCGCTCGACGCAGACCACCTCGGTCCAGATCCAGTCGAAGAACACCTCGACCGAGATGCCAACCGAGGCGGAGCAACAGAAAGCAGGAGGGACGACAGAAACTTATGTTCCACCTCCTGCATACAAACCACCACTTCCATTCCCTCAGTCCAGAGCCAGAGCACATCTAGACAAGCACTTTGGTAAGTTTCTTGACTTGATGAATAAGCTACATATTAATATTCCTTTCCTTGATGATATTTTAGGTATGCCCGCCTATGGGAAGTTCTTAAAAGAAATCTTATCAAGGAAAAGGAAGCTGGAGGATGTTGGTGAAGTTAGGATGACATCTAAATCTTCGGAGCTTATCAAAATCATGAAGGAAAAGATGCCACCTAAGTTGAGAGATCCCGGCTCATTTTGTATTCCCATTCAAGTTGGGGATGTCACTTGTGAAGCCCTTTGTGATCTAGGAGCCAGCGTAAGCATCATCCCGCTGGAGCTATGCACGAAGATCGGTCTTGGAGAGCCCAAGCCGGTCAAGATTCGACTTTACATGGCGGATCGCTCCATTACCCATCCCGTGGGCATTTTGGAGGACGTCCCGGTCAAGTTAGGTAACTTCTATCTTCCCATAGATTTTGTTGTACTTGACATTCCCGCAGATTATCCTGTTCCTATTATTCTCGGGAGACCATTTCTAGCAACTTTGGGTTGCAACGTGGATTGCAAGAACGCCAAGTTGAAATTCAACGTTGGTGGCGATGAGGTGGAGTTCGCGCTACTTGCAGACATGAAAGGGGAGCAGGTAACTGATGATATCTTCAACATCTACGATGAAGAAGAATCAAGAGAATTAGTGAGCTCTATCCTTATTAACGATCCACTCGAAAGAGTTATTAGCTTCAGTTTAATGGAGGAAGGTATAGATGCTTCTTGTGATGCAGATATACGGAGCTTGAAGGCACTGGAAGAGAATCCAGGAGCTACAACTGAGAAGCTAATCCAGGAGACGAAGATCTCCAGTCTCGGATTCAGTAGCAGTACCTCGACCGAGGCACTTTCTGGACTGAGCGAGGCGACCGAAGAACATCTCGGTCAACGCCTATGCGCCTCGACCGAGGTCGAGGGCGAGATGATTCAAACTGAGACTTCATCGAGTCCAGTTTCTGATACCACTCCACTGGAAAGAGGAAGCATGGATTCCCCCCAGAAAACACCCCCAGTCGTGGAGCTTAAACAGCTCCCCAGTCACTTAAGGTATATCTTTCTTGGACCGGATTCTACTTATCCCGTTATTGTTAGTGCTTCCCTTTCCGAATGTGAATTGTCTAAGTTAATGCATGTCCTGAGAAAGCATCGAAAAGCCATAGGTTACACCACGGACGATCTTATTGGCATTAAACCTTCTTTCTGCATGCATAGAATTCTAATGGAAGATAATCATAAGACTTCACGGGAACCTAAAAGACGGTTAAATCCGATCATGAAAGAGGTTGTGAAGAAGGAAGTTCTTAAGTTGTTGGATGCAGGTATTATTTATCCTATCTCGGACAGCAAGTGGGTTAGCCCGGTGCATGTCGTTCCGAAGAAAGGAGGGATGACTGTTGTGACGAATAAGAACAACGAGTTGATCCCAACGAGGACCGTTACGGGCTGGAGAGTTTGCATCGAGTATAGGAAGCTGAACACGGCAACCCGGAAGGATCATTTTCCGCTTCCCTTCATCGATCAAATGCTCGAACGGTTGGCCCAACATTCACACTTTTGCTACTTGGACGGCTATAGTGGGTTCTTCCAGATTCCTATCCATCTGGATGATCAGGAGAAGACCACTTTCACTTGTCCTTGGGGGACGTTTGCCTATCGAAGGATGCCATTTGGATTGTGCAATGCGCCCGCTACCTTCCAGCGATGCATGATGGCTATCTTCTCCGAGTACATAGAGGAGATCATGGAGGTATTCATGGATGACTTTTCTGTATATGGTTCCTCTTTTGATGATTGCCTATCTAACCTTTCTCTAGTGCTTAAAAGATGTGAAGACACTAACCTTGTTTTAAATTGGGAGAAGTGTCATTTTATGGTTAATGAAGGCATTGTGCTAGGACACCTCGTTTCTAATCGAGGTATTGAGGTCGATCGAGCTAAGATCGAAACTATTGAGAAACTCCCTCCTCCTTGTTCTGTTAGAGGTGTGAGGAGTTTTCTCGGGCATGCAGGTTTCTACAGGAGATTCATCAAGGACTTCTCTAAGATTTCTAAACCTCTAACTAACCTCTTGAATAAAGATGTTGTTTTTGAGTTTTCGCAGGAGTGTCTTGATGCTTTTTACAGGATTAAGGAAGCGTTGATCTCCGCTCCTATTATCCAACCTCCTGATTGGACCTTGCCCTTTGAGGTCATGTGTGACGCTAGTGATGTAGCCGTAGGAGCGGTGCTTGGACAGAAAAAAGATGGACGAACCACCGCCATTTATTATGCTAGCAAAATGCTAGATGAAGCACAACGCAACTACGCTACCACCGAGAAGGAGTTATTGGCGGTTGTATATGCTTTCGAGAAGTTTCGTTCCTATCTAGTAGGAGCAAAAGTCATTGTCTACACCGACCACGCAGTCATTCGTTACTTGTTGGCTAAGAAAGATGCCAAGCCGCGCCTTATTCGATGGATTCTCTTGCTCCAAGAGTTTGACCTAGAGATCCGCGATAAGAAAGGATCCGAGAACTCAGTTGCGGATCACCTCAGCCGGCTACCGGAATCCTCCTGCGAGACGGATAACCCACCCATAGACGATTCATTCCCCGATGAGCACTTACACTTGTTGGAGCGTTTGATGGATCTACTTACTTCACCCCACGATGGAGGTGAAGTATGGGATGAGGGCACCTCCCACCTCATTTGAGACGCAGCATGGTCCAGCTAGCGACCTTAAACCAAGTGCTTCTTGGGAGGCAACCCAAGGTATTGCTTTCTTTTCCCGTTTTCTATTCTAGCTTAGATAGTTTTTGTTTTTGCTTTGCTTTGCTTTGTTTTTGGCGTTCTGGACAGACAACAGGGAATATCTAAGGAAAGAGCATAACTGGAAGGACGGAAGTTCGAGATTCTGAGAAGAAAGAAGCACCTCGGTTACTGACAGAGCACCTCGACCGAGTTGATTCTTGAGCAACCGAGGCGACTAGGGTTTTTGCAGAACCACCTCGGTCCGTACCACCTCGGTCCAGTCGAGACCATCTCGACCGAGGTGACAGCAGATCCAGGAACAGTATAAAAGGGGGAACAATTTATTTTTCACTTTTTTTACCCACCTCGACCGCGGCGACATTCCACTTCGCTCTCTCTCAAATCTCGCTCGTTTTCGAAGATTTTTGCTTCTAAACTGTGATTGAAGGGTCGAGGAACCGATTGCAACAACAGATCTGCAAGAAAATCGAACGAATCGACCGAAACGAGGTAAAACAAGTCGAAACCCTAACTCGTTCATTCGCTTCGATTCGGGCTTTGGTTGCCCCTGATTCTGCTGAGAAAAAGCATAAGTACCCCTTAGGAAGCAATTGTAGTGATATTGGGGGGAAAAGAACTGAATTTCTGAGAATTGGAATCGTAACTGCTGCGCCTCGGTCCAGTCGAACTGCATCTCGACCGAGGTGTTCTTGAGGCTTGTTAGTGACCGAGGTGGTCTGACAGGGTTGAGTGAAAATGAGTTCAGATCGTCGCCTAGCCCTTAGAGACAGATCCTCACCCTCTCCTTCTTCCTCTTCTTCCCGTCCCTACCGCCCGGTTATCCACGAGAGATGTCGGGTAGACTATGAGCGGATAGCTAGCCGTCCAGTTACCGCACCACGATTTCTGGACGTGTCGGCTTTTGATTGCCTAGGGTTAGACGCTGACCTTAGGAGGATGATTGCTACTGTCGGGCTGGATCAGTTTACTGAGATCCGAGCCCCAGCTTACTTAGAGCCCACCTTGGAGTTTGTTAGCTCCTTCTCCTACCTCCCCACAGACCGGTCTGTGAAGTACCGGTTGATGAACCGGAACTTCATAGTTCCTTTAGAGATATGGAGAGAGATTTTTGGTTTCTCTGAGCCCACCGCCACTGATTTCCCCTCCCGATCCGTAGCTAGGGAGTTCTGGGGGCAGATTGCCCATATTACTGAGCATGCAGACAGATGGCGTCCTGGAGATTCCAGGGAGAAGGTCATCTTCCATCCAGCCTTCAGACTAGCCCACAGGATTTTCAGCGAGACACTTCTGGCGCGTACTGAGACGCCCCAGAAGATCAGACAGGGCGAGCTCTTCAGCCTCTACTGCATGGTCACAGGAGGTTTCTCAGACTTTGGCTTGCTCTTGGCAGAGGATCTGCACAGGATCAAGGCCAAGGCGAAGGGAGACATTTGTTGCGGAGGTCTAGTCACCCATATCGCTACCTACCACGGGATGGACCTCAGTGTTTGCACGATGGCGGCGGCTCCGAAGCCGTTGGGATTACAGGAGATGATCACACGGAGGATTCTGGTTCCCCGTGGTTTGACCACTCCATACGTAGCCATGCCTTGGGAGCGGACTGCACCTCAGGGGATCCGCTGGTCTGCACAGTTCACAGTCTTTGATCCACATTACTGGCAGACAGCTTGGGATACACTGATGGAGGATCACAAAGAGGCAGCAGCTGCCCCTGCTGAGGCTGAGGAGGATGACGACGACGATGAGGAGACGATGGACGAGAGAGATGGTGGAGTCCCGATGGATACAGGGACGGATACTGCAGGCACGAGCGCACCACCGATCATCGATTTGGATGATGAGGAGGATACTGAGCCGGCACCTGCTGCACCTCCTGCTAGATCTGCTAGGCGTCGGACACGCCGTCACAGAGATTCTGAGGTTCATCACCGGATCGACGACCTGACAGATCAGATGATAGACTCTTATGCTGCCCTTACTGTGGACATGCATGAGAGATTTGCTGCCCAGGACCGACGCATTGACCGCTGGACTCATCAGATGTTAGAGGAGCAGCACTATCAGCGCAGGATGATGGAGCTACAGTTCCAGCAGACTATGGGGTATCCGTTCGACCCGACACAGTATCCGTACCCACCACCACCACCACCGGATCAGGATTACTAAGGAGCTGTAGGATTTTCTTATTCTATTTTTATGCAGTTCAGCTTTTTATCCGGTGAGTACTCTTGTCTCTAGACTTTTTATTTGACCCACTGGGACAGTGTGTCCCAAGTATGGGGTGTTTGTATTATTTGACTACCTTTTGATGTATTTGACTACTTGATGTATTATATTTCATCGGATATTTTCATATTTATGCTTCAGTTGCCTTTATATGATTATCTGATATTACATGCATACCTACAGGTTATTTGATTGAGAAAAACGTCGAAACCGAAAAAAAAAAAATGGTTTTAAAAAAAAAAAAAAATTTTTGACCTCGACCGGGGAGATTCTGGCCAAACGAGGCATTTCACCTCGGTTGAACCAAGAACACCTCGACCGAGGTGGGTTACTGAGAGTTTTCGAAAACGATTTTGTGTTACTTATCTGGATATGATCTCAGTGAAGATCTTGTTTACTGACTGGTTTTGAATCCTTTATGTGTTTGAAAGGTTTTATAATATGTTTAAGTTGCTAAATGCTTTGTTTGAAATTATTGGCATGTTTAATACTTTGTTCTTATCCAAATTATGTTGAATTTGAAGGTTGACACCGCAGGTTAAGTTCTCTCACTTTCTTCTTGGAAAGACCAAGGCAATTCATTCTCTTCTTCTTCTTCTTCTTGATCATGCTTAGCCCCTCATATACATTTTGCCTCCCTTTACCTATCCGGGAATTTGGAAGCAAGTGAAGTGGTGAAAGCAAGTGGAGTTAAAGTTGAGAAGTGGCTGGAAGTGAAAGTGTTAGAAAGCAATAATAGGTTTGGGGAAGTCAATCATGAAGATGAGTAACTCGGCACCATTCACATAGCCGGGTGTTTGTGTCTTACCAAAGTCGGATTGAGCGATATTCCTAACGGGTCATGGTATGTGCATCAAGGGTTTGATGCATCTCAAGAAATTGATGATTGCTAATCTCCCAGGCTTCGGTTATTGTGCACCTCTGTCCATGCATCCCAAAAAGTAAAGTAAAAAGAAAAAGTGTGAAATAAGCAAAGCTTATTGGTGGAAGATGTTGCAAGTCAAAGTGAAAGTGAAGTTCATCCTTTTCCCGGATTCTAGCACCACATTACCTTACATACATCCCTACCCTACACGTTTCTTGACCTTTCTTTTGGGAAGCCCTTGAGACCTTGAGTTTGTTGATTGACTTAGCGGTTTAAATCGGATTATACATGATTAATTTTGATAATTATGATTTATTATGCATTCTATGATTTTATGTAAAGATGAACAACTTTCCTATATTTATAAAATGTTTTGATCATGTTGAGTTTTTAAATTCCAGGAAGTACTCTCTTAGAGTGATTTATGGTAGTTGCACACCATAAAATGTTTTTGGAAGACTTTTTCATTGATTTTCTTGACCTATAATCCATTCTACTTTGTCTTCTATATGAGGAACTTGCTTGGGGACAAGCAAGGGCTAAGTATGGGGTATTTTGATAGCATGAATTATAGTCTATATTTTGGGGTTTGTTTGGACGTTTTATCTTTCATAATCTGCATGTTTGCATGTGCATTATGTGATTATACTACCATTTCATCTACCTTTGCAAGGATCGAGGTCTACACCTAGTTTTGTTGTAATTGCAGGTAATTTGGTACGTTTTGCATCAAAAAGGATCAAAAAGGAGTCATGAGTCATTTAGAGCTACATCCAGGAAGCATAGCCATGGATTAAAGATTTACTTTGGACCAGTTTTGAGATATTTCGCATTCAGTTATGATTCACCTCGGTTGACCAGAGATTCACCTCGACCGAGGTGATCCAGAGACGCCGACTCGACCGAGGCAAATACCTAGGACGCGGCGAGAATATTTTATTCTTGGCTGAGATCTGATAAAATTGGAAAGAGATCTTATATTTTTGGGCTTGGCTCCTGGAAGGAAGGAGATATGCAGAATCATATATTTTACCTATATTTATGGGAAAATATCTTTCTAAGATTTATTATCTTTGGAGGGTTATTTTCCTATAAAAAGGGTCGGATTTCCCATAATTCCGACATCCGCTTAGAGCTGGACATCTCGCATACGACGTCGCATACCCCCCTGAGATCCGCATACTTCCTGCAGTAGCCGCACTCCAGTTTGGGAGAGATTCGAAGAACCTTGTTGAAGGTTGAAGGAAGATTGAAGATTGTAGCTTTTATAGCTTTTGAAGGGTTTTTGTAAGATTATCTTCAATTCCCTCACTTGTTGTCTTGTCTTGTTGGATTGCTATCCAAGGAACGCTTTGTTGTGATATTTGATTCAGTTATTGAAGTCTTTTCATTAAATTCTTCTTTGTTCAAATATTCACCTTCTTCCCGTATATTTGATTAATACTTTCATGATGATGAGTGGCTTATTTCCTTGTGTGATTCTAGGGTGATTGGCTGAAGGTTGTGGGGAAAACAATGATAGAATAATCTTAGATTCCAGTAGGATCCTGAAAGTTCGAGTCTTTAACCTTAACCCTAAGCATCTCGTTCAGTCGATGAACATCTCGGCCGGGGTGGAAACTCGCTGACCGAGGTGACTTATCTGATCCATAACTGAGAGTTAAGTGTTAGAGTTTGCCAAATCCTATTCTTATTACACCTTTCCTGGTTCAAAGCAAGCTTAGGATGAGACTTACCCGGTAATTCCTTAGTTTGTGTACCAACGATCATAAGTGTAGGTAATAAAGGTTCATCCTTTATTGGGGTTTGAGTGTGCTTCCATCCCATCTTTGTGAGTTAGCCTGAGA
Organism: Fagopyrum homotropicum; assembly: GCA_033239125.1. Classification (NCBI taxonomy): domain Eukaryota; kingdom Viridiplantae; phylum Streptophyta; class Magnoliopsida; order Caryophyllales; family Polygonaceae; genus Fagopyrum; species Fagopyrum homotropicum. The sequence goes on along the minus strand of BSWB01000003.1, from coordinate 62,357,751 downwards.
CTTACCCGGTAAAGGTTGATTCTATTCCCTTAGATGGTGTGTTAGTTTGAGGTTATAGTTCTTTATCTTGATTCCTTGAGACTTACCCGGTAATAGGAGTTACGGTTTTGGATTAGTGTGTAGTGAGACTTACCCAGTGATCTACTCCACTTTAGAAATACCTTCCCCATGCAAAAATCTCAGCTTTGTCCGCTTATCTATAGATCTTGAGTTGGAACCACAACTAGATGCTTTAATCCCTAGAATTGCATGTTTGCTTTATTGACTTCTTATTCATCTTTGATTGTGTTAATCACTCTTGTGGTTAGTATTGATATAAGCACACCGTATTGACTTTGTTTCACCGAGTCCCTGTGATCGACCCCTGGAATTTTCTTGCTTTTACTACGATTGACCCGTACACTGCGGGTTCGCATCCTTGTTTTAAGCTTAAGTCTAGGGTTATAAATTTAAAGCTTGCACACACCGTTTGGAGCGAACAGATGTCGTTTATACCGACCTATGTTTTATTGATTGCCCCGTATGCGTGGCTTTGATAACCTTTCCCTTTCATTCCGCCGTGGAGTTTGGGAGGTTCTCTTATTTCAGGCCAGACTGACTTTATAAGAAGGGCACAATCCACTCCCACAGGGTACACGGATTGTGTGACCGATACTTGTGCAGCTGGCTAGCAGGCTCAGAGGCGAGGATGTATTGGTCCTCGTGTCACATAGTTTCATATATATTTATATATACGATTTGAGTGAATGACCATTATATTGAGATGATAAAATGGGTAATGTGTGAAAGCATGATGATTTGTTTATCTTTCCTTGATTGTGATTGTGCTTATGTATTACTCTATATATGTGTATGGATAGCTAATGGTTTATTACCATGTTGTAGATGCCCCACTGGATAGGCATGTTGTTGGGTGATCTAGAAGAGTGGCAGGCTGAGGACGTCTCGTACATAGGTTGTTGTGGGCTTTTGGGTTTGTTTACCTTTTCCCTCCTGCGTGAGGATGATATTTTGTTACCTTCTGTGTGAGGGTGTTGGTTTATATACTCGGCTATGTTGTCTTACCTTTTGGTTGTACAATTGTTACAGTTTTATGTATTTGTTTTTATATCTGTTAGTGCCATGTTGTAAGGTCCAGTGAACTTGTGTCAGGCTAGTGTCAGGATCCTAGCCCAATGTGGCACCCCGAGTCCCGCGGATTCGGGGGTGTTACAGAGTTGGTATCAGAGCCTTAGGTTGACAACAATGGCACTTGCTACCTGCAATGAGGTTTGATAGGTAAAATAAATAGAACCCATATGGGGTCTAACATTTTCAAAGGTTTTTGGTTTTAAATGTGGTTTTGGGTTAGATGTACGAGAAGTCGCCACTTCTACTATGGATCTCAACAGTATAGTTATGTATATATGTATTATGGATTATGTATGTGTATGTGTTAAGTATATATATATATATATATATATATATATATATATATATATATATATATATATATATATATATATATATATATATATATATATATATATATACGTATGGCCTATATAGAGCCTTATAAGTTAGGTGTGCATACCCCGTAGATGGCTCGTATAAAGCTACTGCCGTTGTAGGCAGAGGTAGACCACCCCGTCCTCTGGGTGTGGTGGGTGAGGGACCAGTTCCCGCTGCTGATCCACCAGTGGTGGAGGAGTTACACGACGAGGTTGCAGAGAGTGTTGTTACAGAGACGGGGAGTGGTGGATCTAAGAGACATCATTCACACCGAGCTCAGTCTGATGACGTTGACCGTGTCTCCATGGGATGACCGGAGTTTAGAGTACCTCAGACGTTTTGAGGAGGATATTAGAGCTAGCAGATGGGCCCCAAATTTACCAGTACGTGAGGGATCTTCTGAGACATCTCAGGGAGCGACACAGGTGTCAGCTGCACCTCACGTGTTGAGCTAGTTCGAGTCCCATAGGAGACGAGAGGGCCTCGAATAGATGCCTAGTTGAAGGCATTTCATCAACAAGGAGTACCACCCTTCTCATGAGAGATAGGGTTACGGACTAAGGTATGGATAGGGCATGTAGACTCAGCTTTAAAGTCTATCAGATATTCTAAGGACAGACGGATAGAGCTAGTACAGTCTCTATTTCGTGACCTTGCACACCAATGGTGGAGGACTGTACGGACTAGAGCCACCAGTCATGACCACATGAGGAGCATGATTAGGGAGCATTTCTGCCCTGCCTCACTAAGGAGGGAGAAGCTGTAGGATTTTGTGGAGGCCGGCTTTGAGGACGTGCCTATTGTAGACGTCATTCGCGGCTTCCAGACAGAGTTAGCTTTGCTGTGTCCAGCTGCACCATCCGAGGACTAGCATGTGTATATGTTCTCTCGTCTTCTGAGGGAGAGCACACGTTCATATATGGCAGGATTCCATTGTGAGTCCCTAGCTGATTATTAGGACCGGGCTTCTGCTTTCGAGAGGGAGCGGGCCAGTCAAAGAAGAGTTTCTCAGACGGGACAGTTTGAGAAGAGGTTGCGCACTGGGCAGACAAATGCAGTTGAAGGAGCATCTGGTTCTAGACGAGACCAGAGACGTCAGAGTTACCCCTCGTCTACACTAACGTGCAGATAAGGGATGGCAGTGTTACAAATGTGGTGACCTTGGCCATTTGAGGCCAAATTGTCCCAGACTAGTTGTGACTTGCTTCACTTGTGGTAGACCAGACCATAGAGCTGTCTTCTGTAGGCAGGGTGGAGTTGCATCTCAGCAGGGTTCTTCCCCTGCCAGTGTAACAAGAGGTGGTCAAATGACACCTCAACAGCAGACACAGGGACAATAGAGAGTCCTAGAGTGTCCATCTACTCAAGGTTCTGCTCCAGGATCGAGTAGAGGCAGAGGCAGAGATGTTAGCACCAGTGATGCATGAGGAGCCCGAGGGCGAGCTTTTGAGTTGAGGAGTGCAGATGATCCACCTGCACCGGCTGCTACAGGTACCATTCTGCTTCATGGTTTGCCTCTTAGAGTCTTGTTTGATACTAGTGCTACGCATTCATTTATTTCTGATACTTGTTGTCCCCTTCGTTTAGGGACTCGTGTTTTACTTGTTGACTTCTTAGTCATGCCATTGATGCATGAAGAAGTCATATTAGGTATGGACTGGATGCATAGACACCGTGCGGTTTTAGTTGTTGGTAGACGGACAGTTACAGTCTCTACCGAGGTTGGTCAATTGAGGTCTTCCGTGGTTGGGACCATGGGAAGAAAGGTTCTGTCATCAGCGTCGTACGAGCATCTAGATTGATTGCACAGGGATGTGATGCCTTCTGGTGTTACACCATGAAGGATGAAGAGAGTCCAACTTTGGAGGACATTCCAGTGATTTGCGAGTTTGCAGACGTATTTGTTGAGCCGTCGAATTTGCCGCCTCAGAGGAGTGTGAACTTCAGCATAGAGTTAGAGCCTGGTATGAGACCCATCACGAAGGCCCCATATCATATGGCACCTGTTGAGATGTTGGAGCTGAAGAAGCAACTCGTGGAGTTGACTGAGAAGGGTTTCATACGCCCTAGCGTTTCACCTTGGGGTGTACCTATCCTCTTCATGCGGAAGAAGGACGAATCTTTGAGGTTATGCAATGATTATAGAGAGCTGAACAAGGTGACCATCAAGAACAGGTATCCATTGCCTCGTATTGATGATATACTTGATCAGCTTCAAGGAGCTACAATTTTCTCCCGGATTGATTTGCGCTCAGGATATCACTAGATGAGGGTGAGAGAGCAGGAAGTACACAAGACGACATTTCGTACCCGTTATGGACACTACGAGTTTGTAGTGATGCCATTCGGGCTGACGTATGCCCCAACAGTCTTTATGGAGTTGATGAACAGTATATTCATCGACTTCCATGATTAGTTCGTGGTGGTCTTCATTGACGACATACTGGTATACTCTCGTAGCATAGAGGAGCATGCTGGTCATCTGAGGACAGTTTTGCACATTTTAAGGGATAGAGAGTTGTATGCCAAGCTCTCTAAGTGCGAGTTCTAGATGTCTGAGGTTGCTTTCCTTGGGCATATCGTCTCCACCGACGGGATTATGGTTGATCCGGCGAAGATCGAGTCTGTTGTTGCATGGACGACACCGACGAACGTCAAGGAAGTGCGTAGCTTTCTTGGCATGGCCGGTTATTACAGACGCTTTGTGGAGGGATTTTCTGTGATTGCATGTCCACTGATGAGTCTTTTGAGGAAGACTACCAGGTTTGTGTGGACCGACTAGTGTGCCTTGAGTTTTGAGGATTTGAAGAGACGTTTGACTTCTGCTCCTATCTTGGCACAGCCAAAGGGTTTTGATGATTTTGTGGTCTACAGTGATGCATCCAAGCTAGGCTTGTGATCTGTGTTGATGCAGAGAGGCAGAGTGATTGCTTATGCATCTAGACAAATGAAGACGTATGAGGAGAACTACCCGACTCATGATCTGGAGTTGGCAGCGGTAGTTCATGCTTTTAAGATGTGGAGACATTACCTGTATGGTGCCACATGTCAAATCTTCACAGACGATAAGAGTTTGAAGTATATTTTCATGCAGCGGGAGTTGAATAACCGCCAACGTCGATGGCTTGATTTGATCAAGGACTTTGACCTTGAGATTTTGTATAATCTTGGAAAGGCGAATGTTGTAGCTGACGCCTTGAGCAGGAAGACGCCTCGTGAGAAGGCGATTGCCAAATTGACCGTACAGCCTTAGCTTCAGAGGGATCTAGCTTGGCTAGAGCTAGACATCCAGTTTCTTGATGAGGATGCTCAGTTATATGCTTTAGAGGTTTTACCTGATCCGTTGGATGAGATCTAGTAGAAGCAGGGGACCTGCTGGACCTTGATGAGGATTAGAGAGAGAATGTCTCGTGGAAAGGCACCATAGTATTCCATTGGGGCTGATGGAGTGATGAGACGTCATGACCGCATCTGTGTTCCTGCCGATGCAGAGTTTAGATAGAGGATCTTACAAGAGGCTCACTGTACACCTTACTGTATACATCCAGGTACGAGTAAGATGTACCATGATGTGAGACGTTCATATTGGTGAGGAGGGAAGAAGCCTAATGTAGCCAGATTTGTGGCTCAGTGTGCGACCTGTCAGCAGGTCAAGATAGAGCATTGTAGACCTGGAGTTGAGCTCCATCTACTGTCAGTACCGCAGTGGAAGTGGGAGGACGTCTTCATGGATTTTGTGACTAGTTTGAGACCTAGTAGGAGTTTTGATGTTATATGTGTTGTTGATAGACTGACAAAAACGACACGTTTCATTCCTATTAGAGAGACGTGGCCAGTGAGTAGATTGGCTGAGGAGTACACTAGACAAATAGTGAGACTCCATGGTATACCGAGGACAATCGTCTCTGATCGAGATGGACGATTTATCTCGAGGTTTTGACAATAGATTCAGACTACTTTGGGGACGAGTCTACACTTCACGACTGCGTTTCACCCCCAAAAAGATGGTCAGTCTGAGAGGACCATCCAGACCCTAGAGGATATGTTGCGAGCTTGTGTGTTGGATTGGGAACATAGATGGTTTGATTACCTCCCACTCATGGAGTTCTCATACAACAACAGTTGGCATGCATCTATTGGGATGGCTCCTTATGAGGCACTGTGTGGACGTAGGTTCCGTACACCTTTATGTTGCGATGAGCCTAACAATATCAGTGGGGTAGCGCCAAAGCAGATTCAGGATGATATGGCTCGAGTAGCGCTGATCAAAGAGAGGATGTTGGCTGCACAGAGTCGCTAGAAGTCATATGCAGACAAGAGGCGTCGACCTCTAGAGTTCAGGGTAGGAGCTCATGTCTGGTTGAGAGTATCTCCGACGCGTGGCGTCAGACGTTTTAGAATAAAGGGGAAGTTGAGTCCCCGATATGTCGGTCCTTTTGAGATATTGGATAGAGTTGAGTGGGCAGCCTACAGATTAGCTTTGGCTCCAAGGTTAGAGGGTGTTCACCCTGTGTTCCATGTGTCTCAGTTGAGAGAGTACATACCAGATCCGAGACACATTGTGAGTTATGATGATTTGGTGGTAGAGTCAGACCACACCTTTGTTGAGCATCCTATTGCAGTCCTAGAGCGAGGTGTGAGACGCCTGCGTTCGAAAGACATTCCTATGATGAGGATACAATGGTCTAGACGTGGACCTAGGGAGGCTACATGGGAGACTGAGGATAGTATCTAGAGGAACTATCCAGACTTTTATGCCGAGGTAGATGAATCTAGGGTCGATGAGTAGATCTTAGTGCTATCTTGGTGAGTATGTGTTTATGTGCTTACATGCTTTGATGTGCTTTTCCATGCTAGCTATGATATGTTTTATGATCTTATTAGATCTTGTTGTGCTAGCGTGATGTTTGTTTTAGCTAGAGATGATTACTTCCTCCATGCTATTTGAGTGTGATATATGTTTATAGCTGGAGATGGTTCTTTCCTCCATGCTATTTGAGTTGATTAGGATTCAACTGGAGATGGTTCTTTCCTCCATGCTACTTTGATGGACATAGTTTCAATGGAGATGTTATTCCCCCATGCGATGTATATGATTATGTTTGGCGAAAGATGTGCTTCCTCTATGCCTTGTGATGTGGTATGGCGAGAGATGTGATTCCTCTACGCCTTTGGATAGCGTTATGGCCCTGTTTTCTGGAGATGATGATTCCTCCATGTTTATGCTTGAGGTTATAGATTTGTATAGGTTCTGACCTTCTGAGCGGAGATGTGATACCTCCGATAGAGAAAGCGAGTTATACCTCGGCTTATGGGACCGAGAGGATTCAGGATCTTGCAAGTTTCAAGACAAAACTTGTTTTTAGGGGGATGAGATGTAAGAGCCTAGTTGATGAGTTGCTAAGAGAGTGAGCAGAGGGCCAGGTTTGTGCCTAGACCGCCCCTGCGTGACTTTGGAGGCGCCCCTGCGGTTTGCCTGGGCCGCCCCTGCGGCTCACAAAGTCCGCCCCCGTGGCTCTATGTGTTGCAGCCGTCTTCTTTGACCCTTTGACCCGTGCTTTACTCTTTGTACCCCTTTATAACCTTCATCTCTTCCTCCTGATGAGGGTTTACCATTCCTACTTCATCTTTCTCTCTCCTTACATACATCTCCTCCTCTCTTCTCCTTTGGATCATCTTTGATTCTTACTCGAGTTTTGTTGAGTTTGTGAGAGATCTTGCATAGCTTTGCTTGGCTTTGATGTTGATGATGTTGTTGTTCCTTGTTGAGCCAGCTTGAGGTGATGATGGTATTGTGTTGATCTCCTGGAGAGCTTGGTTGGTAAGCTTCCATGGCTTTTCTTCCTTTTTTCTTCTTTTCTTCATCTTTTCCTCTCTTTCCTTAACCTAGCTTAGATTCCTTAGGCTTGGATCATGTTTCAGCCATGTTTGGCTTGTGTTGATGTATATATATATATGTATGTTCTATATGTATGTTGTTGTTGGAGTGAAGAAGGAGTAAAGAATCGAAGGAAAGAGTTAAGAAAGGGCTAAGGTGGTGTCTTATGCTGTCCAGCCGCCCCTGCGCCACTAGTGAGCCACCCTGCGCCACCTGCATCAGCAAGAGTCTTCTCTTGGTTCTACAGGTGTGTGTGTGCTTCTAGGCTTTCCTTAGGATGCCTTTGTTCCCTCCTTTCCTAGTGTGAGAGTATAGGATCATGCTAGAGGTATGAGGATGTGTTTGGTTGAGGTTATGATCGGTTTATGCCTTGTATGGCTTTGAGGCTTATTAGGTTGTGAGTTAGGTTGAAGATGATCCTATGGATCCCTTTGGGTCTAGGTGTGACCCTTGTGTTGTTAGGAGATTGATATATCTCTTTATGCCATGTTTATAGGCTTTGTTGTCCCTCTAGTGTAGAGGTGATCGTGGTTGAGTTTGATCGAGGTTGAGGTAAGTCCGTAGGACTTAATTAGCTATCATTCTTATATTGGGTGTTTGTGTTATTTATATGTTGCTATGATTGCATGAGATGTCGTTTATACCGACCTATGTTTTATTGATTGCCCCGTATGCGTGGTTGTGATAACCTCCCTTTTATTCCGCCGTGGAGTCTGGGAGGTTCTCTGATGTCAAGTCAGACTGACTTTACAAGAAGGGCACAATCCACTCCCACAGGGTACACGGATTGTGTGACCGATACTTGTGCAGTTGGCTAGCAGGCTCAGAGGCGAGGATGTATCGATCTTCGTGTCACATAGTTTCGTATATATTTATATATACGATTTGAGTGAATGACCATTATATTGAGATGATAAAATGGGTAAATGTGTGAAAGCATTCTGATGTGTTTATCTTTCCTTGATTGTGACTGTGCTTATGCATTATTGTATATGTGTGTGTGGATAGCTAATGGTTTATTACCATGTTTTAGATGTCCCACAGGATAGACATGCTACTGGGTGATCTAGCAGAGTGGCAGGCCGAGGAAGTCTCGTACATAGGTTATTGTGGGCTTTTGGGTTTGTTTACCTTTTCCCTCCTGCGTAAGGATGATCTTTTGTTACCTCCTGTGTGAGGGTGTTAGTTTATATACTCGGCTATGTTGTCTTACCTTTTGGTTGTACAGTTGTTACAGTTTTATGTATTTGTTTTTATATCTGTTAGTGTCATGATATAAGGTCTAGTGAACTTGTTGTCAGGCTAGGGTCAGGATCCATTGTGAGATCCTAGCCCAATGTTGCACTCCGAGTTCCGCGAATTCGGGGTGTTACAATAATATTCTTTGATAGGTAGGCGACTGAGAGGAACGTTTAGTAGGTATATCTAGGATAATATTCTTTGATTGCAAAGAAAACAGATCCAAGCGAGAGTTCCAGACGAAGGCCACCTTCCAACGTTCTTCTCAATCTATCCTTCGGCGTACAACATCTTCGCTCTTATCGTCGAAGCTGAAGGTGTCCTAATTTTAAGAAAATGACAAATTTTTTGAGTAACGAAGTCTAGATCGAAGACTGCGTAACGACAATCGTCGGAGGGGAGAGAGGAGGCAAAGTCGTCATATCATTCTCTTGGGGCTCCGAATTTGTCGACGGTGACTTTCGGTACCTTGTCGGCGTCGATTTTGAAGACGATGTAGCGATTCACTTTCTTCCATTTCATCTCCATGAATGAGTTCTTGTGTTCCTCTACTACTTCCATCCCCAATGTCGCCTGCGAGGAACCCTAACTACTCAGCATCTGCGAGGAAACCTTTCGGATATGGAGGGTGATTTTATAGGGTTTTTATTCCCCCCCTTATACCCCTTGATTAATTGTTTTTAGAATTTATCTAAAATTAATAGGGCCCTAAATTATATTACCGATACAAAAAATCTTAGGTGAGTTGGTTAAATAGACTTTTTTTTTTTTGTCTAATATAGCGTCAAATAAGTTCATTTGTTTATTAGGTTACAAACTAAGCCCCTCTTACCTATTCTGAGAGATTAATTGAAAGGGTTAAAAAATTATGAGAAAAAATAAAGGAGTTTAATTTGTATCAGCAATAAAAATAAGGTTTTAACAATTGATTCTTCTCAAAAAGCTTGTTAAAACTTTTTGATCGTATCCGACTCCAGACTGAATCTTCGCTTCTTTCAGATTGTCCAATTCAGACATGTGTTCAGAGAAATTGCTGACCGATTGACCTATTCGAAAATTTTAAACCCCAATACACTCTTCTCTGACAATCTCAAACTTTGTGTTGTTATGCGCAAAAATATTTTAGAATGTACTAAGGCAGTCTTCCAAAGAAAAATTTACATTTCACAATTCACACCGTTTAGATTCCGGTTTGCCGTTTAGGGATCCGGAACCGCGGGTTTAAACAGGAACCGGGTTCCATCTTTACAAAAACCATAGATGGATTAGTAGCTCGACTAGTGCTTCCCTCTCTTCTTCGGCATGACCATGCCGGCACTTTACCGGTGGATAAGCCAATAGTCGTCGGATCGAAGAAAACGTGTTTGATCAGACTCATCATTTGACTGTAGAGAAGCTCACAAATCATCTAAACGAGGTGCATTCACTTTACCAATGGCCAAAACGAAGCTTGATGGCAACGACAAGCTAATATTTCTTTGTATTTTCTTTCCAAGGGATCGAGCGTTCAAGTCTTTCTTTCTATCTCTTTCATTGTGGTTAGATTTCTTGCCTTTTGTCACAGTTTTTATTCTCTTTTATCGAAGTGCGATGAAATTAGGGTTTTACGGTCAGGTTTTAAGGGGGAATAGCTGAACTAGGGTGTGGATTGATAGGAATTGGTACGGTGCTTGAACTTGTGAATCAAATTGGACGGGGAATGCAGTTTTGTTTCTCGTGTTTGCAGCCACTAACCCTCCACTAAGCTGATTTCATGATTGTTTCGAATGCATGATTTTTCTTTGCTGTATGGAGATTGAGGATGATCTTATCTGCTTCTAATGTCTCTAACCATGGAATCGAAAACGTTTAAGATGCTGATATCGATTCTGTATAGCTCTAGCAACATCGAATTATTATTGAAAACCTCCATTGACATTTTACAAAATACAGAAATCTTGGAAACCTCCACTGGCTATGGCAAACATTGTCTTCATCTCCGTCCAGTGCTGCCAATGCTCCACCATGCAGGCAAAAATATTTACCTTTTTCTTGTTCTCTCTCATATTGTTCCTGTTACTCACTTTTTTTCTGTCTTATTTTTCCTTTCTTGTCTAGTGATGCTCCATTTTTATGCAGGTGAAGCAGCAGAAGAGGAGCAGTAACACGTGGATGTGTGCAGTGTGCAACCAGAAGCAGTCAGTGCGTAAAGTGTTTGCTCAAGGGTTCATTGCCAAAGACATCAGAAAATTTGTTCAGGCCTTCAATATGTCCCGCAAATTTGTGGACGAAGGCAGTCAAGTGATGGCAGATTGTGAAGTTAAATTTCCCGAACTTGACTGTGGATCCGTCGAAAAAGAAGAGGAACAGAAGAAAAAGAGGCGTGTTGATTGGAACGAGTACATGGACAATGACAGGGATGAATTTCGAGCTGGTATGGAAGGTTTGCAATCTATTGAAGTTTTGTGTTTAATCTCTCTTCTGTTCCTCGGGATAGGTTTAACTATTCCAACTTGTTAGGAATGGAAGGTCGAGATATGGAGCCAAAAATTGTGACAGAATGGCCAGATGAATTCTCCAAGAATCCAAAACAGAAGAGAAACGAAGGTTTTGATTGCCTACCTGGATTTTACAATTGTTTATGTTTCTCTACTCTTCCTGAATATTAATTTTGTGGCAAACTGATCCAACTTGCTAGCATGGTGTCAACACTAGAATAGCTACAACCTTGTTAGATATGTTATCCGCTGCACTATGAAGAGATATTATGCTATTCCGATGGATTAGGAACTTGAGGATTTAAAATCACAGTCCAATGCTTTAACTACGTTCATTTTTTTTTTCAAAAAAAAATTCTTGCGAACATATGATGGCTGGCGCTTACAGTCCTTAGATTGGATGCATCATGCATATAATCATTTTTACATTGACATTGCAGCAGCCAGCAAGGTGTAAAGTTAACTAAAGGATATGTAGCAGAGCTGATAATATGCAGATTCTTAATCATCAAAGGGTTTGTGTTGAATGAATCTAAGACAATTAGAACATAAGAATCATATGGATTGATACATGTAGGTATGTAAAAATATTGACATCTGCTTGGTGATTTGCATGGGAAAGACTTGATTGAGAAGCTGAACTTTGTGGGTCACTTTGTCTTGACGTAAACTTGACATCATCCTTTTGTTTCTGAGTTGCATACAAAATCACCCACTGTTCCTTCTTGGTTTGATTTAATTCACTCGAATATACCAATGTTGTTTGGTGCAAAATAGCTATATGACTTTGCTTGAACACAACATTTAGGGAAGGGCGTGGCAAGAAAGTGGAAAGAGACAGTGACAAATGAAGGAAGCATTCATGCGGTTGAGGATCCCAGACAGAGTGAGAAGGTTGTGGCAGCCAAATCGAGATCAGAGGGTAAACCTGGTGGTTCAAAATGGGACCAATACATCATAACAGAGAACGATGACAAACATTCCTCCGGTGAGAGGAACATTTTGAATTGCAGGTATGAATCTGACAAAGAAGTCGAAGAAGACATCCATCCAGACTTTTTATAGAGTGCTTTTTGGGCATCAAATTTGAAAACGTGCTTCCCCTTGCTTTCTCGAGACTCGGCTGTTTTTTTCCGGGACCCGGTCCGACGTGAACAGCAGGAATATTTTTTACTTCCTCGATATCGATTTTGTTCTATCAGCGTATTCCCCTTTTCGGACCCATCCGATACTCTCATTTTCGACTACAATCCTTTTTCCAAACCATGTCTTTTAATCGGGTGGATTTCTAAACATATTCATTTCCGGAAAACCTGTTCGTGGGAATCACTACAATTTTTGACTACCTAGATATCGACTTCGTGAAATCAGTGTGATGATATATGTTCCTAGCCGGAGAATTTGGACCACCAACTAGCCACCCGAAGCTGCGGGCTGCTGCCAAAGCCCTTTGAAAACCGCAGCCTGAAGGTCGCAGATAGAATCCCACCTCGAGGGGAGATTGGTTCTACCTTCCATTTTGTCTATGATAGACTATTTGCCTGATTGATCTTGTCTTGCATGTATGTTTGAGTAATAGAAATATGCATGATTAGGTTCATTAGAATGATATATTGTTTTTTTTTGAAAATGGAAAGCGGTTCGAAACTACCGAAAAAATTGACAGACGGTCTAAATTGTCACGAAGGACCACAAATAAAGGAGAAAAGAAATACAAAATACATCAAAATGAAACCAAAAGTAAAAAAGTCTTAAAGGGAAAACAGAACGATCCAGCCAGCAGGAGACCCCGAGCATAAACGTTCATCTTCGAAGGAAGTACACAGGGAGGAAGTCCCGAGCATAAACGTTCATCTTCGAAGGAAGTACACAGGGAGGAAGTCTGATGAACAACTGTGGACACCTCATATTCGGACGAAACCGCAAGCAAATGACTACATCAAACCTCTAAAGACGAGATGCAGAACACGAGTATCTTGATGAATAAATGTGTAGAACTTGATGGATAAAAGAAAAATGATTTGTAGGGAGATTGTTAAAAGTAGCATTGATTATTTTAATATGTTTTAATCTTCCTTTTTTTTTTTTCAAGCAAAGGGGTTAGAAGTTTGGTAATTCTTTTTTTTTAAGTGAAGGGGTTAATAGTTTGGTAGACATAGAACTTGAGAGCAAATCGGGAGATGAGGGTAGGGCGGCGAAGCGACAAGTCTGAAGCTGAAGTTGCAGATGTGACATTACAAAAGAGTCTTTAATGATTAGGATGTTTATGATTTAATCGTTGGTGAATGTGGATTTGGAGTTCCAAGCCATAACTAAATTTTTTATGATCTAATTATTGGTGAATGTGGTTTTTGTTTTCCATGCCAAAACTAAACCACATTTCAATGTAGTATTTTTGAGTTTTTGTTAGAGATTGTAGTGTTCTATTGTCCAATGATCTTGTAAATAGCAATTGAAGCATTTTTTAGTTTCTTGAGTTTGTAAACGTCATTGATTCTAAACAATGCTTTTAGCCCTAAGAAAGGGTCGTATGAAACTAGTGATAGAGAAGAAGAAAGAAGGTTGTATGTGATTGTTGTACGACGACCGACCAACTTTATATTAACAAGCAACAGATCAGTCAAACGCCACCCAGTGACAGTAATCCCAATCCCTTTATTTGGGCAATAAATTTACGTTTGACTTGGCTTTGAGGCCTTTGATGTGAGCTTTTCAGCCTACTCAATAAGTATCTTTCCACATGGTGTAGTCTTTGTTTGATTCATAGTCACCATCTTTTCAGGATGTAAAAAGAAATATTTCCACACAAACAGAATTTCTGAGATGAAAGAAAGCAATTTTGAAGCCATTAAGGTGAAAACACAAGGTATTGGTTTGGATTTTAAAAGAGAGCAAGTTTTAACAATACAAAAACAATATAAACAATCCACATTATCAAACCTAAAACCAGCAAAGAAAGGAGAAGCAACGCCATAGAGGGCCCGAAGACAAGTCGTACCCCGAGCCATCCACTCCGAGCAGGACACAACGGCAAGCACCAATCCTATCCGTAGCCCTTTTTTCCTTGGAGTCGATCTGAGAGAATTGAGCAAGAAAATCCCTCCTTTTTCCCTTAACTTCTTAAAGCAAAGAAAACACCGTATTTGAGGAAGAATCGGTCGTGTGACAACTCAAAATGCACGAGCCCATAAGAAACGCAGACGCGAATTGGGCGGAGGAAACCAACCCACTAAAGGACCATGTTTAATCGATTGTGGTATTTGGGAGGAAAGAATTTGGGACTTCTTGAGGTTATTGATCGGAAATAAGGCCGGATCTTTGTATTTAGAGTGATTTACGGTGTTTAGAGCTTCGGTGGAAACCATTTAAGGTGGAGAAGAGAAGGTTAGGGAAGGTGAGACCATTAGCGGTGGATGGCAGTTCGTACTATCTTTTTGTTCACATGTGATTTGCACATGATATTGATTGGGCTATACATGTTACGTGGATTTCAAAATTTTATGTATGTTGATAAATTTTATGTAAATGACATGAAATGTTGTATAATAATCAATTTCTACATGTGAATATGATGAGAGAGGAACACAAGTAGGGGTTGACATTTTCAGATATCTAATCCGATAATCTTATAAAATTTGATTTGATCCAAGAGCACCTGGATATCCGATAGTTTGATCCGGATTGGATATCTAATCCGAGTTTTATTCTTAGGCTAATCGGATATATCCGATCCGATCCGACTTTTCCTCCAAACCTCGATCCGTATCCGATCCAAAAAATATGTTCGGATCGGATCGGATTCGGATCACCAATTGCCTGATATTTTCGGATTCAGATTTTTCCGGATAGATCTTTAGATTAGTGGATCGGATTAGTCGGATCGGATATTTTTGCTCACCCCTGAACACAAGTTAATGCACATAAGTGATAATCAACTTATATATACATTGTCAGGGTTCTTTCGATATGAAATGATTATGTTGTCAGGGGAACTCTTTTGGCCCTTACGGTTTAATTTATGAACAAAAATACTTTTTTTTTAGTTTACCTTGGTGTATAATACTTATAGCTAGATGGATAGGCCCGTGCTACATACGAGTTTCCGTTTATTTTACAATGATTTTATTTATGAAAGTGATAGTTTTTGTTTAGTTAAAATGTCTAGTACTTTGTGCATATTTATTAATCTTTTCGTGACTATTCAGATTATCCGTTGATTTGAACCCTGGAACTTATGATCATAATTTAATTTTAACTATGTTAGATTGGGTAACAATCCATGGATATTTAAATTATCTGTTTGGTTCGGACCCTAATGTAAAAGTTAGGATTTTCGAATCCTAATAAAGGATGATTAAGGGTGATTAAGTTAATCATCGATACCAATTGACCCATAACCCGCGAATAGTATATAGATGACGAGTATGAATTTTATCGTTATGATTTTGGCGTAAATTTGGACGTATGGGGGAAATTTTACTTTTTCCTCCGGGGAATATTTTTTACCCTCCGGTATTATTTGGAGCATTTGGGAGCTTCAATTAATAAAATTGCAGTTGAGAGAAATGATGAGGACATCGGAAATGTTCTAAATATGAAATAACATGGAAATGCAAAATGGCCAAAAGAGTCGCTATTTCGTTTCGACTAAGAAAGAGGGTTTAGGAATACACGTTTTCCAAGAGAGTTGCGGAATAATTATCCACACAAAATGTCATATATGTCATTCCAATTTTGAGAAGTTTGGAGAAGGGGCTCAAACCGCCTTCGGATCGGTTAAAGGATAATTATCGACTTTGCTAAAAGATAATTATCGTCTTCGCTATAAATAGTGGAAATTCATTTATTAATTCATTTCCTTTCACAATTCCCCGTAAAAGCTCTGATTTATCTCAACCTTCAAATTCAGATCTACTCTTCCTTTGTAATCCGATTTCAATTCCATTTGAGTTTTCGGATTCCTCTCTTCATTTTGGTACCGAGTTGCTGCGTTTCCATTGAAGTTAAGGTCAGGTCGAGCCTCCCCTTACATGGCCGGTTCCGTCATTCAGATTTCGGTGAATCTGATGGTGTCCGAGCGTAGCCTGCGTCGCTGTGATTCCTAATCTTCTTTCGGATCGTCAATTGGGTTATTAACAAATAAGTTATGAATTTATTCGTTTTCCGTATTGCGATTTTGCCTAAATTGACCTTAGGCTTGTCAAAATGGATAATTGGAAATTCCATTATGCTCGTTACATTATTCTAGTGATTATGGACTATTTGTTTGATTAGATGTGATGACATTTGGGTTGAGAAACTGCCTGCGGGCAAAACGTTATTATGGTGAAATTTAATTAATTAATTATAAATTAATTAAATAAATTAGGAATCTAGAAAACTCTATAAGCTAATTCAATTCAAAGGAATGAATTTATTGATGTTTGAAGCAAGAACTTTAATACGAAGAATATGATATTCTGAACAGGTGTTGTTGAAGACGGTAGACTAACTATAGCTTAGTTGCTCAGTGAGCGTATTCAAGTAAGTCTTCGGACTTACTTAGCTTCGATCTACAGAAATCCGTGCCTGAGTGATTTATATCTCAATGTGTTGAAATGTCTTGTTGTTATAAAATGTCTTGTGGTGTTGAAATGTGAATGCTAATATGTTTTGAGATGTGTCATGTGTGAAGCATGCTTGATTTGTTTTATGATGAAAATGATGTTGTGATGTGTAAAGCATGCTTATTGTTGTTGTGATTATTATCATGTCATGGTCATGAAATGATTAAATGAACATTTGTTTGCCTATTGAGGTGTGTTATTGAATGACATGATAAGCTTGTTGAAGAATGATAATGTATGACATGGTAAGCCTATTGAAGAATGATAATGTATGACATGATAAGCCTGTTGAAGAATGATAATTGTTTAAGACTCTGAGCTAACCATTAGCCAGGTCGCTAGCTATTGCAGTGAATGCCGAAGCTCGGCCAAGCCTGGATCACTTGCGTTTGTATAAGAATGACATCGGGTCTGATGGACTTTAGGCTCGGTAGCACACCTAATTAAAATGGTAAATTTTTGTATTAACATGAACGGAAAAATGTTGCATGTGGTTAGGGGTTAAGACCATAACCCACCATGAGAAATCCTGGCCCTTAGACTTGATCAGTCTGGCTACGAATTAAGAGCAAATGTCTGAATTAACCGAATCTGCGTAATGGTGAGCTCACACCAAAGACAAAACCGTATAAGCAATGATTCCGAATTTTGTCCGGGATCGCAAACTGTAAATTCCATACTGCATTCACGTGTATCATTCATAAAAGCATGATATCATCTCATGAGCACGGTATATGGTATTTGAATACATGTGTTGTGTTGTGATGTGTTGATATAATCTCTCGTGGATAGATTATGATCGGTAGCTAACGGTTTTAAACCGAATCTTTTTAGGTAATGCCGATCATAAGAACGCTATAGGGATGTCAGTTGCAGGATGTGGAAAGCCGGGGAAGTATTAACCCAAGGGTTGGTTGAACTTACTTTTGAAACTAATCGCTTGCAAGCGAGTCTTTTGCTGTTTGTGTGCAACTGTGTACACATGTTGATTTCAAGCTTAAGTTTTAAAATAACTGCTCAGGTGTCATGTTTTGAAGTGTTGTTTTGGGATATACATTCTAACTGCATGCAAGGTTGTTATGTAAATGTTTTCTAAATGACAGGTTGGATGTTTTCATTATTTCTTCATGCTTCTTGTTGCAAGGTCCTATTTGTGAAGTTGTTGTCAAGCTAACTGATGGGACCCACCGTGTGGTCCTTAGCCTAGTGATGTCTTGAGTTACTTAAAACTCGGGTCGGTACAGATTAGTATCAAAGCTTAGGTTGACAACAAGGGCACATGTGACTTGAGATGAGACATGATAGTTCAACCTAACTACAACCCATTCCGAGTTGGTTTTTAATGGACATTTAAGTTTTCAAAAGATTTTGGAAATTAGTGACATTTGGTTTTAATGGATTTAAAATCATATACTTAGTCGGGATTGTGGGTAAAGACACTACCTTCCACTCCTCAGCGTGACTCCTTGTAAGTGTAGTTCTCTCTCTCTAATTTGTTAAGATTATAGTATTCTGATAGATATCACTATTGTTATAAGTAATGGATATACATGAAGAGAGAATGATCTTGAATTTTTTGGTTTCTCGAAGCCGTGATAAAGGCAACCAAGAGCGTTTTGATTATGAGAGAAGGAAGGTGCAACTTCATTGTGAGTGTATAGGCGAATACACAATGTCTAAGTGTGTTAGTGGGAACACAACGTGTCAGAAGTGCACAGGAGAACTGTTTTGATAGTATGAGGTGAGGTGAAGTACCTTAGCCAATCGAGTTACACGTGATGAGCATATGCAAGAGATGATTTCTACTACAATGGAAAGAAATATACCCGGTATCGTGTAGAAGACAAGTGTCGTAGCAATGAGTAACACATTGCAATGACGGATGGATCCACGGGTGACTCCATCTATTGTACGCCAATACATGTGAGTTATCATGTAGAAAACGATGGACATGAATCGGAGTAGTGGTGGAAGGTAGGACGAGGAAGGGGAGTTCTTAACTTTAAAGAAAGTTATGGCATGACAGTTGATTGGTGGTTGCACCACATGGACATGACTTTTGGGGAAATTGGAGTATTAGAAAAGTATAAGATGAAACTTGCAGCAACCTTCATGTAGAACATTGGTGCAAGTTGGTGGATGAGAAATCGTGCAATCATTGTGGATAACGAGACTTTCAAGAGTCAGATTTGGACTAACCTGTTGAAGTATTTTTTGAAAGCAACATTTGAAGATTCTACTATGATGGAGATAAATTTCACGAGGAGTATACATTGTTGGATGAGAGTGCACCACCTAAGATGAATTAGTAAGCTTGTTTGCGATAGGCTGAAATAACCTCTCAGTTTGACATTGTCACCTTTTGAAGATATGACGTTATTGGAGTATTAAGTGAAAACCCTAAAGCGTGAATCAAGACAAGGCATTAAGAAATAGGTGGATTCCCGAACTAGTGAAAGAGAGAGGCAAGGTCTACTCCATGTTTCTTGAAACCTGCGAGTACAAGACGTGTGACTCAAGAAACAATGCCTTATCCACAACCATGATCATAAGGAAAATTGGAGGAAAGAACATGTTTCAATTGCGGAGACCTAATCATTGCAAGAAGGATTCATCGAAAAGTCCAACTACATCTTTCAAATGAAGTTAACCTAGAGATATGATCAAGTTTGTGAGACTTGGGGATAATGTTAATTCTAGGATCTTGTCCGAATGTGAGAGGAGGAAAAAGCCAAAGTTTATGTGGAAACAAGGTAAGTAGAGTAGCCAACCGATAACCTTATTACCGGATGGGATAATGATGATGTGATCCCCACCGGAGAAGAAATCATCATCAATATGCCGGAACCAATCGTTTTGCCACCAACCGTCCGAGTCAAAACTCCGCCGGAACCTATCAAAATCAATACATATGTGTTGGAGGTCATGCCTAAAACTGATCCAAAACGTATTGAAATCAAACCGAAAATGCTTGCTCTGAGCATGCCCAATGCAAGCCAATTTTCACTCTCTCCAGCTACGTTGTCAGGTTTGTGCACTCTCAGCAAAACACCTATAACTGAGGCAATTCTTGAAATTAAAATACCCATGAATACTACTTTGAAAGGTATTTTCAATATCTACAACTTTCTAGGTTACACAAAGTCGAGATTTTAAGAGGAAGAGGGTGAAAATGACCCTACATTGCAGCAACTACGGTACTTGTATGAATTGTTGGGCAAGATCATGCATGGAGGCATGAAAGATGGTTATACAAAACATATGCACGTCCAACCAATACATATTTCATGCAACATACCATGTTCATATTATTCATATACTATGCATGGATTTATGTATTAATGATGTGAAGGTCAACAAGTCAACATTCAATCAAACATTGAAGGCATCTTTACACACATACATTGAATGGCGGCCAAGTTAGTTCAATGGTCTTCTTCTCCATCAATATGGACGTCCAAGAAATGATTAGACCCTCCTTGATGTGTTGTCCAAGTGAAGAGAATAAGATCCAAGAGTCATCTTTGAATAAAAGCCAAATATGGCCATTTATGTGTTTGAATTTCCTAGAAAAACTCTTGAATTTCTTGTATTTCCTTTTGATAAATCTTTTATATTTCCAGCACTTAGTTAGGGAGTTTATAGGCTGAGTTTTGTGGCTATATAAAGCCTTGTATCCTCTCATCGTAAGACAAGTCAAGTTAAATGAAGTAAGTTAGCCTTTGTGCTTTCAAAGTTGTTGTTTGCTGTATACAAAACCTGAATTCTAGGTGAGATACTTAGTTTTCAAACATCTAGGTAAGATGCTTAGGTGGTTCTAAGGTGAGCGACCGAGTAACGAAGGTTCGAACCCCAAAGTGAGATTCCGAGGGTAGTTCGCGCGAGTTGAGGGAAACCAAAGTGAGAGGCCGAGGGAATTTGCTCTTCATATCCAAAAACACAAAATCCAAAAAAAAAAAGAGTTTCATTTCACCGATTCCAATCTGAGTGTAAACTTTTGCCGGTGGATCCTCGTGTTCGAATCGAGTTCGATCACATCAATTGGTATCAGAGCCCAACGGTGCGAGTTCCTCAAGCTTTCGGGGATGACAATCATCAACGACAATGGAAACGATGTTAATCGAATCGACCAAGGTTTGGATAGGATTAAAGCCCTAATGGGTGAGATATGGAGAAGGTTTCCTCCCCTTCCTTTGAACCCTCATGACCAAATCCAAGGAGGTAGCACCCATGCAAACTTGAATGAACAAAGCAACCACCGTCGAGAATGAAATGTTAATAGTCGTGTCCATGGGAACCCATATGGTATTCAAGCATCTCGACATGATGTCGGCAAAGTCGAGAGAAGTAGTTACCATAGTAATAAATACGACAATCACTTTCCCAAGGATGACATGACGGATTCAAGGACTTTTCAAGGGAAAGGGGATGATGTGATCCCCACCGGAGAAGAAATCATCGTCAATATGCCGGAACCAATCGTTTGCCACCAACCGTCCAAGTCAAAACTCAGCCGGAACCTATCAAAATCAATACTTATGTGTTGAAGGTCATGCCTAAAACTGAGCCAAAACCTATTGAAATCAAACCGAAAATGCTTGCTCCGAGCATGCCCAATACAAACCAATTTTCACTCTCTTTGGCTATGTTGTCAGGTTTGCACACCCTCAGGAAAACGCCTATAACTGAGGCAATGCTTGGAATTAAAATAACTATAAGTACTACTTTGAAAGGTATCTTCAATACCTACAACTTTCTAGTTTACACAAAGTCGAGATTCCAAGAGACAGAGGGTGAAAATGATCCTACATTGCAGCAACTACGGTACTTGTATGGATTGTTGGGCAGGATCATGCATGGAGGCATGAAAGATGGTTATACAAAACATATGCACGTCCAACCAATACATATTTCATGAAGCATACCATGCTCATATTATTCATATATTATGCATGAATTTATGTATTAATCATGTGAAGGTCAACAAGTCAACATTCAATCAATTATTGAAGGCATCTTCACACACATACATTGAATGAAGGCCAACTTAGTCCAATGGTCTTCTTCTCCTTTAATATGGACGTCCAAGACATGATTAGACCCTCCTTCATGTGTTGTCCAAGTGAAGAGAATAAGATCCAAGAGTCATCTTTGAATAAAGGCCAAATGTGGCCATTTATGTGTTTGAATTTCCTAGAAAAACTCTTGAATTTCTTACATTTCCTTTTGATAAATCTTTGATATTTTTAGCACTTAATTAGGGAGTTTCTAGGCTGAATTTTGTGGCTATATAAAGCCTTGTATCCTCTCATTGTAAGACAAGTCAAGTTAAATGAAGTAAGTTAGCCTTTGTGCTTTCAAAGTTGCTGTTTGCTTTAAAACCAAACCCGAATTCTAGGGGAGATGCTTAGTTCTCAAACATCTAGGTGAGATGCTTAGGTGGTTTTAAGGTTAGAGGCCGAGGAACAAAGGTTTGAACCCCAAAGTGAGATTCCGAGGGTAGTTTGTTCGAGTTGAGGGAAACCAAAGTGAGAGGCCAAGGGAATTTGCTCTTCTTATCCAAAAACACAAAATCCAAAAAAAAGAGAGTTTCATTTCACCGATTCTAATCCGAGTGTGAAATTGTGCCGGTGGATCCTCGTGTTTGAATCGAGTTCGATCACATAAAATGATGACGTGATTCTACGCATATTTGGATGATCAAGTATATGGCTAATATAGATGCAAAAATGCTAACAATAACGATGTTAGCCAAAGATGATACTTGTCATGTGTTGAAAGGAGGTGAGCTACAAGGACCGCTAGTGATGATCTCTACGACGGAAGCAAGTAAATTGATAAGGAAAGGATGTGAAGCATATTTATGTTATGGTTTGGAGAAAAGAGAGAAGATTCAAATAAAAGACATTCTAATTGCATGCGAGTTTAAGGATGTTTTTCACGAAGAATTACCTAGATTGTCACCTACAAGACAAGTTGAATTTAAAATTGATCTGGAACCTGGAACTAGACCAATTTATAAAGCTATGTACACGATGGTACATGTGGAAATGATTGAGTTAAAGAAGCAGTTGGAAGAATTGGCATATAATGGATTTATTCGGCCAATTGTATCATCATGGGGAGCGCCAGTGTTGTTCGTGAAAAAAACAAAAGGATGGTACATTGAGACTATGCATTGACTATAGAGAATTGAATAAGATGACAATTAAGAACAAGTATCCACTGCCACGAATTGATGGTTTGTTAGATCAGTTGCAAGGAGCAAAGGTGTTCTCCAACATATACCTATGATCAGGCTATCACTAGTTGAAGATTCAAGAAGATGATATCCATAAGACAATATTTAGGACTCGGTATGGACACTAAGAGTTCGTGGTCATGCCACTTGGATTAACCAACGCACCTGTTGCGTTTATGGAATTGATGAATCGGATTTTCATTGGATACTTGGAAAAGTTTGTTGTGGTCTTTATCGATTACATATCTGCTTATCCACACAGTAGTGAAGAGCATGCAGAACAATGAAAGCAATTCTCGAAATATTGATGAAAGAGAAGCTTTATGCCAAGTTGTCCAAGTGTGACTTGTGGATGAAAGACGTAACATTTTTGAGACACATGGTTACTGTAGATGGAGTTAAAGTTGACCCATCCAAGATTTAAACTGTGCTAGCATGGGAACCACCCAAGAACGTCAGAGAGATACGTAGTTTCCTAGGATTAGCAGGATACTATAGACGTTTTGTGAAAGGGGTTTTCCATCATAGCAAGACCTATGACCAACCTACTTCAGAAGAAGGCAAAGTTTGTGTGGACTGACAAGTGCCAAGCAAGCTTTGAAGAGATAAAGAAGAGGTTGACTACTACACATCTGTTAGCTCAGCCGAATGGAATACTAGGGTTCATTGTTTACATTGATGCGTCTAAAATGGGCTTGGGATGCATTTTGATGCAAAATAACAAAGTCATAGCATATGTATCTAGAAAATTGAGGTAGTATGAGCAAAACTACCTAATACATACCTTAGAGTTAACAGTGGTAGTTCATGCACTGAAGATTTGGCGGCAGTACTTGGTTGGAACAACATGTAGGATTATGATACATCATAAGAGTTGAAAGTACATATTCACTCAGAAAGAGTTGAATATGAGACAAAGAAGGTGGTTGGAGTTGATAAAGGATTATGACATAGAGATACTATATCATCCTGGTAAAGCTGAAGTCGTGGCCGATGCTCTGAGCAGAAAGGCGGTTAAAAAAAAGGTGATTGCTCGTTTGACAGCACAATATGAGATACAAAAAGATATGATTTATAATTGCATCAAAATATGGGCTCATAAAGAGCAAGGGTATTTGTGTACCTTGGAGATAGTGCCCAATTGGTTGGAAGAAATTCAACAAAAATAACTAAGTTGCCCTAATTTAACCAAAATAAGGTCAGTAATCGGAAGTATTGAATCTTTAGATTTCCATACCGATAATGACAATATAATCAGATATCAAGGAAGGGTGTTCCTCAAGATGAAGAGATTAGAAAAAATATTCTTGTTGAAGCCCATGCAACACCATATTCCATACATCCAGGATCGAACAAGATGTATCCGGATATTAAACCCTACTTTTGGTGGGAAGGTATGAAGAAAGATATTGCTAAGTTTGTGTCACGGTGTCAGACATGTCAACAAGTTAAGATTGAACATCAAAGAACAAGAGGAGAACTTCAGTCACTTGAAATACCATAATGGAAATGGGAACATATCACTATGAATTTCGTAGCCAGTCTACATAGTAGGAAGGATTATTGCACCATATGGGTGGTGGTTGATTGATTGAAAAAGACTACAAGGTTCATTGTTATCAAGGAGATTTGGGTGGTGAATAGGTTGTTATAACACGATTTATGACGTTAGTTTAGGCATCCATTTAGATAGTTTTTCCCGCTATTCATGCATAGTTTGGCATTAGTTCGTGACGATTTGCACTTAATTCATGTATGTTGTCGAGATAGACGTCTACACGGACTTTTGCATGTTTTGTAGGTATTTTAGGAGCCTTTGGAGCTTAATCGATACATCCGGGGATCGTTCCTCGTAATGACACGTTTCCGTGCTCATTGGGAAACAAGTTAGGAGCAAAGGAGAACACATAGGACCATGTTGGTGCATGCCTTGCACCAACTCATGGCTCAACAATCAAAAGAAGGCTGAAGCACCAGAATCACGGTCATTGGGAGTTCCACGGTGTTTGCCACTTAGCGTGCGTGCAAATAAGCTTTAAATTTATAAAACTAGAATCAAGCAAGCGAACCCGCACTGTACGGATCGACGTAGTTAAGCAAGAATTCCAGAGTATCGAACACAGGGATTTGGGGGGAACAAATTCAATAATAAAGTTGTCAAGCAAGTAAAAGGGTAAGCTTTGCAAATATATTAGGAAAACAACAACCCTAAAGATCCAGGTATCTAATTGTGGCAATCGATTCAAGATATACTAAAGAACTAAGGACAAAGTTAAGAGTTGCAAAGGTATACTAAGGTAAAGCAATGTACGGTGAAGTTCCAAGGCTTTATATGACTTATCTAAAGACACTCTCTATAAAGGTTGTTGAGGCTTCAATATAGAAATGATCTAAAGACAAGAATTAATATCAAATACCCAAACTTGTAACCCAAGGATCAAGACTAACTAAACCGATTAAGGTTATGACACTCGAAATCGAAGTAGAGGTTGTTGAGGCTTCACTACTACCTAGAAAAGGGTAAACCTAGACTAGATTAAAGCTAATCTTTAACCTTGGATCAAAGTAAAAGCAAAGTTCGTAAACTAGGATAAATTACGGGCAGATCTTGAGTTCCACGGCCGTGGAACCTCAAGAACAGACCGTGATTTTGGTTCGTCGGCGAAATCTCTCTAACTCTCAAGGTCCAATCTGTTTACGATCGATCTATCATTGTCTATGCCACGACTATCAACCCTTCACCGGGGGATCAAATCGGCAATTTTAGGCGTGGAATTGGGGATTTTTGGTGTTCTTTTTGAAGAGACGTGGTTTATATAGTAACTGTAAAATTTTTGGAAAATTACGGTCACTCGGGGGTTTCCACGGCCGTGGAAATGTATGGAACCGTGGTTTTGATGATTTTTCTCAGGCTTTTGCAAATTACGGTCACCGTAGCTGTCACGGTCGTGGTTTTGGCCGTGGAACTCTCTATAATGTGCCAAAATCCAAGTTTCGTAAATTTCTTCTAACTTTTCCTTCTCCCTTGCCTCTTCCATTGATCCTACATCCAAAAACATGAACATACCGGAAGGTATCGAAGGCAAAACAAAATAAAAACGTCTAAACTACTCTAAACTACGAATCGAAAACAAAAACATAAGTGCAATACCTTGGGTTACCTCCCAAGAAGCGCTTGTTTAAGGTCCGTAGCTAGACCGTACTTACACTTATTCAAGTGCGGTAGGTGCGAACTCTTCAACTTTGAGTTTCGGTGAGTATTTCTTGAGTCGTTGACCGTTCACCTTAAAGCTTCCGCCCTTTTCACCCCATACTTCAACTGCACCATGGGGAAAAACACGTTTGATTAGATAAGGTCCAGTTCAACGAGATTTAAGCTTACCTGGAAAGAGACGAAGTCTTGAATTGAAGAGGAGAACTTGATCTCCTTCTTTGAGGTCCTTTGGAATGATATGTTTATCATGCCAATGATTCGCTCTTTCTTTATAGATCTTGGCGTTTTCGTAGGCGTTTAAGAGAAGTTCTTCAAGCTCGTTAAGGTCCAAGAGACGTTTCTCTCCCACCTCCTTCATGCTGAAGTTCAACCACTTTATTGCCCAATACGCCTTATGTTCCAATTCTACCGGCAAGTGATACACAAGGTTGTATGGCGTCGTACCTATGAGAGTCTTATACGCAGTCCGGTATGCCCATAATGCGTCATCTAGCTTCAAAGACCTATCCTTCCTTGTACTTGAAACCGTCTTCTCTAGAATTCCTTTAATCTCCCGGTTCGAGATCTCCACTTGTCCACTAGTTTGTGGATGATAAGGGGTGGCGATCTTGTGAGTCACTCCATACTTAGCTAATAGAGCTTCGAATCGTCGGGCAATGAAGTGAGAGCCTCCATCACTAATGATAGTCCGTGGTGTCCCAAATCGTGGGAAAATGGTCTTGTTAAAGAACTTAACCACAACCATGACATCATTAGTAGGAGAGGCAATTGCTTCAACCCATCTCGAAACATAATCTACGGCTAAAAGTATGTATTGGTTTTCACAAGATGATGGGAAAGGTCCCATGAAGTCTACTCCCCAAACGTCAAAGATCTCCACTTCTTGAATGTTGTTAAGAGGCATCTCGTTTCTCCTAGATATGTTCCATGTTCTTTGACAAGCATCGCAGCATGAAACAAACGTTTGCACATCATTAAATAAATTAGGCCAAAAGAATCCGGATTGCAATACCTTAGCGCTAGTCTTGTTCGAACTAGCGTGCCCTCCACAAGGTAGTGAATGACAATGACGGATGACACTTTGCATCTCATCTTCCGGCACACATCGTCGAATGATGCCGTCAGGACCTCTCTTAAAGAGGAGATGTTCATTCCAAAAGTATTCTCGAACATTCTTAAAGAACTTCTTTCTTTGTGCATAGGATAATCCGGGTGGTAATTCCTGGCAAACCAAATAGTTAACAAAATCAGCAAACCATGGTTCATTACCTTTGGTGATCACGTCGATGCACTCCTCTATGATATGTAAATGTTCGTCCAGAAAGGAGTCATCTATAGGTAGATTGTCGTCCTCAAGATGTGGTAGACGACTCAAATGATCCGCAACAGAATTTTCCGAACCTTTCTTGTCACGGATCTCTAGATCGAATTCTTGCAGGAGAAGAATCCATCTAATTAGCCTTGGCTTCGCATCCTTCTTTGCAAGCAAATACCGGATCGCAGCATGATCCGTGTACACAATCACCTTTGTACCTACAAGATAAGAGCGAAACTTTTCAAATGCATATACAATTGCTAAAAGTTCTTTCTCGGTAGTGGCGTAGTTGAGCTACGCTTCATCTAGCGTCTTGCTAGCGTAGTAGATAGTGTGGGTTCGTCCTTCCTTTCTTTGCCCAAGCACAGCTCCTATAGCCACGTCACTTGCGTCACACATAACCTCAAATGGAAGATTCCAATCCGGAGGTTGAATAATTGGGGCTGAGATTAGAACTTCCCGAATCTTATTAAACGCATCTAAGCATTCCTGCGAAAAATCAAAAACTGCATCCTTCATCAATAGATTAGTAAGCGGTTTTGATATTTTAGAGAAATCTTATATAAAATGTCTATAGAATCCAACATGTCCTAGAAAACTTCTTATCCCTTTCACCGAAGTTGGGGGAGGAAGCTTTTCTATAGTCTCTATCTTAGCCTTATCTACTTCAATCCCTCTACTAGAGATTAAGTGTCCTAATACAATGCCTTCTTTCACCATAAATTTACACTTCTCCCAATTAAGAACTAGGTTAGTGTCTTCACACCTTTGTAGCACAAGAGCAAGGTTAGAAAGACAATTATCAAAAACGGAACCATAAATAGAAAAATCATCCATAAAAACCTCCATGATCTCCTCTATGTACTCCGAGAAGATAGCCATCATGCACCTTTGAAAGGTGGCTGAGGCGTTGCAAAGCCCAAACGGCATTCTCCTATAAGCAAATGTACCCCACGGGCACGTGAATGTGGTCTTCTCTTGATCGTCCGGATGTATCGGGATCTGAAAGAAACCACTATAACCGTCAAGATAGCAAAAGTGTGAGTGTTGTGCTAACCTCTCAAGCATTTGGTCGATGAAGGGTAGTGGGAAGTGATCCTTCCTCGTTGCGTTGTTTAGCTTGCGGTAGTCTATGCACATCCTCCATCCTGTAACGGTTCGGGTAGGAATGAGCTCATTGTTCTTGTTGGTAATGACCGTCATTCCTCCCTTCTTTGGAACCACCTGTACGGGACTCACCCATTTGCTATCGGAGATAGGATACATGATACCTGCATCAAGTAGTTTAAGAATTTCTTTCTTGACAACCTCCTTCATGGTCGGATTTAACCGCCTTTGAGGTTGTCGCGAAGTTCTAAAGTCTTCCTCCATTAGGATCTTATGCATGCATAGTGAAGGTTTGATTCCTACTAGATCCTCTATAGTATACCCTAAGGCTTTCCTATGTTTCTTAAGAACAACCATAAGTTTACTATGTTCATCTATACTCAAATCGGAACTAATAATTACCAGAAAGGTAGAATTAGGTCCTAGAAATGCATACCTTAGATGTGCGGGAAGTGGCTTCAATTCCATCACTATAGGACTCTCCAATGGCTCTTGAGGAGTATCCAATGTTTCCTTAGAAGTGTCTAAGAATGTAGAAGATGTTGGAGAAGAATCAAAAGAAGTGGCGGAGAAAACACAATTTCCTTCAGATTCAACCAAAATTACGGCTCCCCTGTTTCCTCCACGGCCGTGGTTTTGGGCGTGGAAATCAAATACGGTGCCTTTGTTTGTTCCACGGCCGTGGTTTTGGCCGTGTAACTTACTGGAGTCCTCTGAATAGCTGATTACGGTCATGTTGGTGGATTCCACGGCCGTGGAATAGCACGACTGGCCGTGATTTCTTACATTTTCTGACCCATCGTAGAGCTTCTCAAATTCTTCTTCATACACTTCGTTTTGTTTCTTTAAAGCTTCAATTTCCTCATTGCATTCCTCTTCTTCCCCTATATCCATAATGCTCATAGAGATAACCTTTTGCAAGGGAACTTTGAAGAGAATCGAACTTACCTCTTCTCTAGATAGCTCTTCGTCATGGATGTTAAATATATCTACGTCAAAAGCTGGTTCCTTCACCAAAGTGGAGAGAACGAACTCTACCTTTTCTTCTCCTATGTCGAAGGCGAGTCTAGCATTCTTGCAATCAACCATACAACCGGATGTTGCAAGAAACGGTGTTCCGAGTATGATTGGGACCGGACTATTTGCAGGAATGGCAAGCACAACAAAATCTATAGGAACATAGAACTTACCGAGCTTGACCGGGACGTCTTCAACTATGCCGACGGGACGAGTTATAGATCGATCCGCCATGTATAATGTCATCTTCACCGGTTTAGGTTTGCCTATACCGATCTTCCTGCATAAGGCAAGCGGAATGATGCTCACGCTTGCTCCTAAATCACATAATGCATCATATGTGATATCTCCCACTCCTATGGGGATACAAAACGACCCCGGATCCTTCAGTTTTGGGGGCATCTTTTCCTTCATTGTCTTGATGAGATCCGACGAATCCGAACTCATCTTGACCTCTCCAAAATCCTCTAATTTCCTCTTGTTAGAGAGGATCTCCTTTAAGAACTTCCCATAAGCTGGCATACCTACAATTGCATCAATGAAGGGTATATTAATATGCAGTTTGCTCATGAGTTCAATAAACTTACCGAATTGCTTGTCTAGACACGCTCTTGCTCTAGATTGTGGGAATGGTAGGGGAGGTTTAAAAGCTGGAGGAGGAACGTAGATGTCTTCCTTCTCCTTCCCCTTCTCTTTCTCCTTCTCGACGGGAACTTCTACAAACTTAGGTTGCGGGTCGATGGTTGTTGCTCCGCTCCTAGTTGTGATAGCCATTACCCTTCCTTTTGGGTTATCCTCCGTCTTTCCAGAAAGTTTTCCTTGATTCCTAGGAACTTCCTCAGCATGGCTAAACATTTGGTTTTCTAAAACCTTTTGGGCTTTATCAACCTTAGTAATGTGATCATCAACCTTAATGATATGACTCTCCAATCCTTGAAGCTTTCCCAAACTTATTTCCAACATGGGATCGGGCTTCTCTTTCCCCGAAGTGCTTCCACTATTAGATGCTTGTTCTTGACTTTTCAAAGGAATGGAAGAAGAAGAAGGTGGAGTTAGTGAATTTCCTGAATTGGGATAAGAATTACCGGAATTGTGTTGTTGGTTGGAACGCCAATTGTTGTTGTTTGAACCCCTATTGTTGTTCCAGTTGTTATTCCGGTTGTTGTTGTTGTTCCAATTGTTCCGTTTGTTGTTCCGGTTGTTGCGGTTTGTATTCTCATTCCCATTGTGGTTATTGTTGTTTCCCAAATAACCCACGTCTTGCCCCTTTTGCTTTGGAAAGTTGGTTTTAATGGCTTCCTTCAACTCTTTAATCTCGGTATTGAGAGAAAAGATTTGAGTTTGAGCAGCTTGTGATAGCTTTGCTCCTTGATCCACATGATTCACTTCTACTTTCCGGTGAGAATACTTCTCAATGACTCGGGCTTGCTTCTCAATGAAGTTCCAAGCGTCATCTTCCCTCATGTCCATGAATGTACCACATGAAAGGAATTGGAGCTTGAATTGTGTTTCCATATCCAGCCCCTTATAGTATATCTCTAATAGCTCCAACTTGGAAATGCCATGGTGTGGGCAATCCAATAGTAAATCTTGAAATCTTTCCCAAGATTGAAACAAACTTTCGTTAGATCTCATAGAAAATGCATTAATCTTACCTCTCAACTCCGCCATTTTAGATGGCGGAAAGAATTTGGTGAGGAACTCCAAAGAAAGATCCTCCCACGTGTTGAGTCTTCCATTTAGAAGAGCTTGATACCAAGATAAAGCTTTCCCTTTCAAGGAGAAGAAGAACGGCTTGATCTTGTAGCTGTTGGTGGTTGCATTCTATGGCTTCATTGTCTCCATCAAGATCTCAAAATTCTGTAAATGTTGATGTGGAGATTCGCTACTCGTTCCTCCAAACTAGCTTTGGTGAACGATGGTAATAACTTGTGGGTTGAAGCTAAACCCTTGCATATCATCAGCATCAAAGTTCACACCTAGACGGCGTGGTTGCTGAATTGGATCCATTCTTTGGCCAAGAGTTCTTGGCTCTTCTTCCACACGAGTGGCTCGCGCGCCCCCAGCCGGGACACGATAGTTGGCAGCCGGTCTTTGTCTTAGATTAAATTGATTCATGTTGACCATCGGGTTAAGGTCTTCAAGAGATGGCATGGAGGAGTCGCTATCCTCATCGGATGAGTTGGCTCTAACCGATCTTGTTCATTTTCTCCTCTCCTTCTTCTTGAGGCCCCTTAATTCCAGCCTCATTTGAAACATCATATCCGATAGCTCATCAATTTTCGATTGATGACGGTCCAATTCTTCCTTACGAGTCTTCTCGCTCCATCTAAGTTGAGCTTCGGATTCCGCTAACTCTGTTTGATAATCCCGCTCCTTTTCTTCAGCCATCTTTCTTTCTTTGAGCTTCTTCCTCAAAGTCTTCTCAAGTTCTTGATCAAGAGGTAAGAGGTCTTTGTTGTTCCTAGACCTGCGCATAAACCTAAAGTAACCTGCAAATATCACTCAAAGGAGATATCAAATAACAAGAGCAAGCTCCCAAGCTTGACAACCGGTAACCGAATTCGGCCTAAACCAAATCCCCGGCAATGGCGCCAAAAACTTGTTCGCCACTTAGCGTGCGTGCAAATAAGCTTTAAATTTATAAAACTAGAATCAAGCAAGCAAAACCGTAGTGTATGGATCGACGTAGTTAAGCAAGAATTCCAAAGTATCGAACACAGGGATTTGGGGGGAACAAATTCAATTATAAAGTTGTCAAGCAAGTAAAAGGGTAAGCTTTGCAAATATATTGGGAAAACAGCAACCCTAAAGATCCAGGTATCTAATTGTGGCAATCGATTCAAGATATACTAAAGAACTAAGGACAGAGTTAAGAGTTGCAAAGGTATACTAAGGTAAAGCAATGTACGGTGAAGTTCCAAGGCTTTATATGACTTATCTAAAGACACTCTCTATAAAGGTTGTTGAGGCTTCAGTATAGAAAGGATCTAAAGACAAGAATTAATATCAAATACCCAAACTTGTAACCAAAGGATCAAGACTAACTAAACCGATTAAGGTTATGACACTCGAAATCGAAGTAGAGGTTGTTGAGGCTTCACTACTACCTAGAAAAGGGTAAACCTAGACTAGATTAAAGCTAATCTTTAACCTTGGATCAAAGTAAAAGCAAAGTTCGTAAACTAGGATAAATTATGGGCAGATCTTGAGTTCCACGGCCGTGGAACCTCAAGAACAGACCGTGATTTTGATTCGTCGGCGAAATCTCTCTAACTCTCAAGGTCCAATCTGTTTACGATCGATCTATCATTGTCTAAGCCACAACTATCAACCCTTCACCTTAGAATTGCTAAAGGGTTTTAGCCAATAACTGTCATTATAATAACAAAATCAAGTTTAAGAAGAATGAAAGATGAAAACCTTCGAAAACCTTCAATAAATCTCAAGTCAATCTCAAATCCACACACAAAGGGAATAATGTATATCGGATTCCGAAACAAAACACAAACCAATAACGATCCTTGATAAGAACGAAGAACGGGATGTCAATCCGTCTTCTAATCAAACCTAGGAATAAAAGGTGCAACTTCCGCCACACACACAACTTCCAAATCTTCATGCCTTCGTAAATCTCCGTTGCAAAATGCAAACTCTCCGCACGTCCGAAGAAACCCTAGGGACGTGTAAGTGAGCGTAAGTGAAGATGCCGAATTCTCCCTCCTTCAGCCCTTTTATAAGGAAGGATAAAATAACCGTCCGTCCCATATACGTAAATGATATGTCAATATTTTATTCGTCAAAAGATTGCCTAAATCACGGTTTCATGGCGTTCCACGGCCGTGGTTTAGAGCGTGTAAGTGGATTACGGTTCTTCACAATTTCCACGACCGTACTTTATACCGTATAACTCTCTAGAATACTCCACGTTCATGTTGCCAAGATCCACGGCCGTGGTTTTGGGCGTGGACTTCTCTACGACCGTATTTTAGAGCGTGGAAGTGTAAATTGCTTTTAGTTTCCTTTGTGTCGTGCCATTCCTCATCCTAGCATCTCCCTTGGCTTCTTTGATGTGTCCTCAATCCTTGGATGTGCTCAATTCATCTCCTTTCTCTCTCAATTGGTTCGGTTTTAGCTCCTATTCACCTAAAATCAACACAAATCTTATGTAGACCTCTATATCGACAATGTAGACAAACTAGCTAACAATTGCTTCAATGCCTCATCAATGAGCACTATATTGGATGAAAAACAACTAGAAAAAGTGCGTAGAATATCGCAATATTTCATGCTAACACACGGCCGTGGAATGGACCGTGATTCCCTCTGCACAGCTTGGACAACTGTCCCACGATCTCCATAACCAACTCTTGCAAATGGTGAAGGCTATAAGTACTCTTGCAGGCTGATTCTAAATGGGGACCTCTCCTCTCACACACACACCCTCTTCCACATTCTCTCATTTGGATTGGAGCTACTCTTGGAGGGGAAGAAACACTCTCATTTGGAAGAGAAGAAGAAGCACACTAGTTTTGATAGTTTTCATAGTTTTTGAGAGTTTTGAGAGAGTTTTGCTGAATACATTTGCTAGGGTTGTAAGAAACTAATCGAACTTCTTTTGAAGGGTTGTAAGTATCTCTTTTAACATATATTCAACTCGATTTTTCTTGTTCTACTTGTTTCATCTCTCTTTCATTTCATCCTCTTGATATGGACTCCATGAATGTATGCTTGATGAGTTTGATTGTTAAGATGCATGTTGTTGGCTAAATAGATGCGATTCTAGGGTAAGGAAATGATGGTTATGGCTTGGACTATGATAGGATAGACTTAAACGTACCTTTGGATGATTTGTTTGCTCGAACCCAGCTACTGTTAAAAATCACGGTTTGTTCTAGCCAGTTCCACGGCCGTGGAAGTGATGAACTGCCCGTGATTTTGTCTGACTTGCTTGTATTGATAAATCTAAACGCTAGGATGTTAGATTGTTGAAACCCTAGTGTTTGTTGAGCTAGATCTATCCTAGGGTGACATAGTGTTAGCAACTAAGTGTGAGATGAGACCTACCCGGTGATTCTTGCTCTTAGGTCCGAAGATGATGAACTCTAGGTAGTAGTGAGCCTCACAAGTTGCTATTGGACTGAGTGTACTAGGATTGATGTTTAGGACTTGCCTTCCCGAGACTTACTGTTACGCTAAAAAGTGTGCACGCAATAAGCCTTAAATTTATACTCGTTATAATTATCCTAACTTCTAGCGCACCCGCAGTGTACGGGACGTTTGTAGCATGGATAGTATTCCGAGGTCGAACACAAAGACTAAGGTGAAATTGACTCGGTTTTGTGATTAAGTTTAGTGAAGGTCTAAGGTTAGAAAAGAGGGAAACAAAGAAGTGAAAATCTAAATTGGTTTTGGTCGGTTTTGGTGATCAATCAAAGATCACAATTCGTGCAAGGCAATTAAACTAGACTAAAAATCAGCACAAATGAACAAACCAAACAAGATAATGATCAAGGAAAGAAAAGACGGATTCTAGGGGTCGGAAGTTCCGATTATGGCATAGAACTCAAGTTATCTATTCGTTCCTTGGATTAGCTAATATATGTTGGGATTAAGTGTATCTAATTTGGGATCAATTACCGGGTAGGTCTCATGGTCCAACTAGTCCACACCTAAGGTCTCATTACCGGGTAGATCTCTAAGAACCTAAGGATAGGAATTCTACACAAACCGGATTGTTGATTAGGGATCTAACCTATCCTTACCGGGTAAGTCTTGGAAGGGGAAGTCCTAACCAACTATCCTAGCACATCTAATCCAATGGCGGCTTATTAGGCTCACCACTACCTAAGGGTTGCTTTTTTAGATTCTAAGGGCAAGGATTACCGGGTAAGTCTCTCCTAACACTTAGTCACTACACTAGGTCACCCTAGGATAGGTTAAACTCAGCAAACACTTAGGGTTTCAACAATTCATAGGTCTAAGACAAGGCCCTTCGAACCAGGGAAAATCACGGTCTGTTCTACCGAAACCACGGCCGTGGTTCTTCAAGAACTACCCGTGATTTCTAACAAGAACTACGTCCATAAGCAAAAATCATCCAAAGGTACATCTAAGTCCGTCCTATCATAGTTCTAGCCATAACCATCCTTTCCTTACCCTAGAACCGCATCAATTTAGCCTACAACATTCATAAATGAAATTGAGACAAACAAACATAAAATCAAAACATCCATTGCAAGATAATGAAAGAAAAGGGATGAACAAGTGAACTTAATTCAAAACTAAGCTGAAGATTAGAATTAGAACCACTTACAACCCTTCCAAAAGAAGGTTCAAAGACTCATACAATCTCTAGAAATCGAAATCCGAAATACAAGAAAGCTATGGTGTGTTCTTCTCCTCCTCTTCAATGGAGTTCTTCTCCTTCTCTTTGGCACTTTCCTTCCTAGAAAAACCTCTTGATTTTTGAGAATATATTTGTTAGAGAAATGGATAATGGATGAGCTGCTCCCAAACTACCCCAGCTGCCTCAAACAATCCATGAAGGACCACTTTTATAACAAATCTTTCATGAGCTGGCCATGAGAGTCGTGGCACAGCTGTCACGAGAATCTGGCAAAATCCACGGTCATTTCCACGGTCATTTCCACGGCCGTGGTTCTTTGCAGAAACTTCGCCTTGGATCATTGAGCTGTGGTTTGGTGCATGGTTTGTGTTGGCAAGGTTCAATGAGTCCTCCTTAGCCCTTGGCTTGTGTCCTAATGTGTCCGAGGGTGTGCCATCTAAATGAACGATCCTCAAACGCATCGCTTGAGCTCCTAAACTTCCCGAAATACCTACAAAACGCGCACAAGTCCGTGTAGACGTCTATCTCGACAAAATATGTGAATTGGGTGCAAAAC
Source organism: Fagopyrum homotropicum (assembly GCA_033239125.1). Lineage (NCBI taxonomy): Eukaryota > Viridiplantae > Streptophyta > Magnoliopsida > Caryophyllales > Polygonaceae > Fagopyrum > Fagopyrum homotropicum. The sequence goes on along the minus strand of BSWB01000003.1, from coordinate 62,321,261 downwards.
GTCTTGAACTGATGCTAGATCATACATGAATGAGCGAGAATTCTATCTAAATGTACACCTAAAACTATGTTATAAATCGTGTTATCAAAATACCCCATACTTAAGGTTTGCTCGTCCCCGAGCAAGTTCCCACATATAGACTAGAAGATGACATGATTTATGTATGCAGAAAAATGGCAAAATCTTTTTGGGTTTGTGCTTCTACTATTGGATCACCTTCATAGTCATGATCAATGGCAATTGGATAAGCAATTATGTATCAAACAATAAGGGCATGGAAAGACAATTGTACTTAACTCAAAAGCATGCATGAAATGTGAAGATGAAGAGGTCAAGAAGATCAAAAGTCTATCCAATCTAGATTACTAAGTCTTACAAACATGCAAGTAGGTCATAAGGGCTTGTGACATAAAAGGCCAAGAAACGTTGCAATTGGGCGGGGGATTCTCTAGGTTATGTGATGCTAATCCGGGAATGGAACTAACTCCACATCCTTGTCCTCGATCAACTTCCCCCAAGTGTATATTTTTCCCTATCTTGCTTTCTTTTCTTTTTCTTTAACTCATTTTTGAGACAATGACATTGGTGTACAATAGCCGAAACCTTGGTGATTAGCCATCCTTGGGTTTTTTCTCTTTTTCGAGGTGCATCCACACCGGACACACATACCAAAGCTCGTTAGGGCTATTGGTTCATTTGACTTTGGCAAGGCACCAACACCCGATTATGTGAAGTGTACCGAGTTACTTGTCATTTAAACCAACGCCCCCAAACCTATATTTTGGCTACACTTCCACAATAATTTCAGCATTTCATTCACGACCTTCTTTTCATTACATCTTCACCCCGCACTTGCCTTTCACACATTTCCACACGCTAGCATGCTCCTATTCCCGGATGGGTTTAAAGGAGGTCGATTTTATATCAATTGAGGTGCTCAAGCAATCATGATCAAGATGAGAAGTAGAGAAAGATGAAATGCCTCATTCATTCCTAGATGGTATGCAAGAACTATCATGTAATTTCGATTTTCAATACTCAATCCATTCTAGACAATCATCATGATCACAAGTCATTCATAGAGTTTAAGAGAAGTAGTTCAAGTCCACATATGCATTTATCAATTCAACACATAAGGCCATCCATAGCCAATCACAAGACAAGTTTCATCATTAGGGTCATATCCAAGCCTAGAAAGCACAAAATTTTTTAAATTTTCTGATTTTTTTTTTGGAATTTTTGGAATATGTATGTACAATGCAAGACATGTGCAAATATTAACCTATCCTAGATGCTCATCATGCAAAGGATCATGCAAACCCCACCCCATACTTAGAAATACATTGTCCCCAATGTGTAAATGAAGTAGAGAGAGTGAAAGAAGGTTCTCACAATGTAAAATTGTTTGCTATGGTATTTGGGAATTCTCAAGTGAATTGATGTTGGATGATTCTTTCAACCATGGTAGAGAGCTCTAAGCATCCTTCAAAGCTTCGGAAACCGCGCTAGGCACCGCTAGCCGTCCAAGTTCCGCGTCCGCTCCACCCATAATTGGTGAGGGTGTCATCATCATTTTCATCGCCAAGAAAGGCTTCCAATGCCACTAATGCTCTAGCACTCACACGAAGGTAGACAAAACACACACAAAGCACACAAAAACAGAAAAATCTAAGCAAAAATGAAAAGGGAAAAATGTTACCAATGGGTTGCCTCCCACCAAGCGCTTCTTTAAGGTCATTAGCTTGACCAAACTCGGGAGCGTCTATTCGAGGTGAAGCGGGCAATCATGTCTACCGGGGCTCCCGGAATATACTTCTTCAAGCGATGCCCATTTACCTTGAAATTTCCACAATGCTCCCCTCCTATTTCAATAGCTCCATGGGGAAAGATCTTCTTCACCACATATGGCCCGGTCCATCTTGATTTGAGCTTTCCGGGAAAGAGCCTTAGCCTTGAGTTGAAGAGAAGGACAAGATCTCCTTCACTCAACTCCTTTGGAACGATCCTCTTGTCATGCCACCTTTTGGTTCTCTCCTTGTAGATCCGGGCATTCTCATAAGCTTCCAACCGGAGCTCCTCAAGGGCATTGATATCAAGCAGCCTCTTTTCTCCCGCTTCCTTGAGGTCAAAATTTAGCCACTTAATGGCCCAATAAGCTCTATGCTCCATTTCCACCGGGAGATGGCAAGACTTGCCATAGACCAACTTGTAGGGAGTGGTTCCAATTGGTGTTTTGAAGGCGGTTCTATATGCCCATAGTGCATCATTGAGCTTCATAGCCCAATCCTTCCTTGTCCTAGACACCGTCTTCTCGAGGATGGCCTTGATCTCTCGGTTGGAGATCTCCACTTGACCACTAGTTTGGGGGTGGTAAGGTGTTGCCACCTTATGAGTCACCCCATACTTGGTCAAAAGTGCTCCAAAGTTCCTATTTGTGAAGTGCTTCCCTCCATCACTAATGATTACCCTTGGTGTTCCAAACCTAGGGAAGATCACCCGGTTGAAGAATCGCACCACCACCTTGGCATCATTCGTAGGAGAAGCGATTGCCTCTACCCATCTTGACACATAATCCACCGTCAATAGGATGTAGAGATTGCCACATGAAGAAGGGAATGGTCCCATGAAGTCTACACCCCACACATCAAAAATCTCAACTTCTTGGATGTTATTCAAGGGCATTTCATTCCTCCTTGAGATGTTGCCCGTTCTTTGGCAAGCATCACATGCCGCTACAAAACCTTGCACATCCCTAAACAAGTTAGGCCAATAAAAACCGGATTGCAATACCTTTGCACATGTCTTGTGTGAGCTAGCATGGCCTCCGCATGGTAAGGAGTGGCAATGCCGGATCACACTTTCCACTTCATCCTCCGGTATGCATCTTCTAAGCACCCCATCCGGACCTCTCTTGAATAGAAGTGGCTCACTCCAATAGTAATGCCTTACATCGTTGAAGAACTTCTTCCTTTGTGCATATGTAAATCCGGGAGGCACTTCCTCACATACCAAGTAGTTCACGATGTCGGCGTACCATGGCTCATTTCCTCTAGCCACTTGGAACAAACATTCCTCCACCATTTGCAATTGTTCATCCCGGAATGAATTATCTATCGGGATGTTGTCTTTCCCAAGCTCCAATGGCGGGAGTCTACTAAGGTGATCCGCCACGGAGTTCTCGGATCCCTTCTTATCTCGTATCTCCAAATCAAACTCTTGAAGAAGAAGGATCCACCGAATCAACCTTGGTTTGGCATCCTTCTTTGTAAGTAGATAGCGGATCGCCGCGTGATCCGTATAAACTATGACCTTCGCTCCAACAAGGTATGAGCGGAACTTCTCAAATGCATACACCACCGCCAACAACTCCTTCTCGGTGGTAGCATAGTTGAGTTGGGCATCATCTAGCGTCTTGCTAGCATAGTAGATAGCATGAGTGCGTCCCTCTTTCCTTTGCCCTAAAACGGCCCCAACGGCCACATCACTTGCATCGCACATGATCTCAAATGGTAGACTCCAATCCGGAGATTGCATGATAGGTGCGGAGATCAAGGCGTTCTTCAACCTACAAAAAGCTTCAAGACAATCCTTGGAAAAGACAAAATCAACATCTTTCATTAGTAGGTTAGTGAGAGGCTTAGAAATTTTAGAGAAGTCTTGAATGAACCTCCGGTAAAAACCGGCATGCCCTAAGAAACTCCTTACCCCCTTCACCGAGGTAGGTGGTGGCAACTTCTCTATCGTTTCAATCTTAGCCCTATCAACCTCAATGCCACGGTTAGACACCAAGTGTCCTAACACAATCCCTTCACTTACCATGAAGTGGCATTTTTCCCAATTTAAGACAAGATTTGTCTCCTCACATCTTTGCAACACTAATGACAAGTTAGCCAAGCAATCATCGAAAGAAGAACCATAAACAGAGAAATCATCCATGAACACTTCCATGATATTTTCTATATATTCCGAAAAGATAGCCATCATACACCTTTGGAAGGTGGCGGGCGCATTACACAACCCAAATGGCATTCTCCTATATGCAAAGGTACCCCATGGACATGTAAAAGTCGTTTTCTCTTGGTCATCGGGGTGGATAGGGATTTGGAAGAATCCACTATACCCATCTAAATAGCAAAAATGAGAGTGTTGAGCTAACCTTTCTAGCATTTGGTCAATGAAGGGGAGGGGGAAGTGATCTTTCCTAGAGGCCATATTTAATTTCCTATAATCAATGCACATCCTCCATCCCGTAACCGTCCTAGTCGGTATTAGTTCATTATTCTCATTAGTTACTACCGTCATTCCACCCTTTTTAGGCACTACATGAACGGGGCTAACCCACTTACTATTCGAGATAGGGTAGATAATTCCCGCATCTAGCAACTTAATGATTTCCTTTTTGACCACCTCTTTCATTATAGGATTCAATCTCCTTTGATTTTCAATAGAGGGTTTGTGGTTATCGTCCATCATTATCTTATGCATGCACAAAGATGGCTTAATGCCAACCAAATCATCAATAGTATAACCAATGGCCTTCCTATGCAATCTTAGTTTATGCAACAACTTAGCAAGTTCATCATCACTCAAGCATGCATTAACAATCACAGGATATGTAGAATTATCACCAAGAAATGCATACTTTAAATGAGAGGGAAGGGGTTTAAGTTCAAGTGAGGGAGGACCTTTTTCGGTTGAAGACGATCCAAATAAGATTGGATGAGATGAATCCAAAGCAAGGGAAGACTCCCCATGGCTCCTAAAAGCTTCATCATCAAGAGCTGATTCAGGGAAAACCACGGTTGGAAACACGGGTTGCTCATCTTCCACGGCCGTGGTTCTTTACAAGCTTGCTTCTCGGAGTTGTCCAGAAAGTTTGACGGCCGTGGTTTGTAAATCTCGACCGTGGAACTTCCAGCTGTTCACCACCTCTTCGTGGCTTTCAAATCCAACTCTTGGCTCCTCTTCCAAGGCTTCCAAAGCTTTGATCTCTTCATTGCAGGCCTCTTCAACACCTTCCTCCATCATACTTAAGGCGAGAACCTTTTCCAAAGGGTCCTTGATCAAGATCGAGCTCACAATTTCTCTAGATTCTTCTTGCTCGACTATGTTGAAGATGTCTTCATCAAGGGTTGGCCCTTTCATCATTGTGGACAGCTTGAACTTGACGTTCTCTTCCCCGATGTTGAAGGAGAGAGTCCCGTTCTTGCAATCCACTAAGCATCCGGAAGTGTCTAGGAAAGGTCTTCCTAAGATAATAGGAACCGGATAATCCGCCGAAATGTCCAACACTACAAAATCAATAGGCACGTAGAATCCTCCTAGCTGCACCGGAATGTCCTCTAGAATCCCAACTGGATGAGTGATAGAACGGTCCGCCATATAGAGGGTCATCTTGACCGGCTTTGGCTCTCCTAGCCCGACCTTGTTGCTAAGTGCAAGCGGTATGATGCTTACACTCGCCCCAAGATCACAAAGGGCCTCGTACTTCACATCTCCTACTCCTATTGGGACGCAAAAAGAGCCCGGATCCCTTAACTTGGGAGGCATTTCTTCCTTAATGGTTTGGATCAATTCCGAGGATCTCTTGGTCATCCTTATCTCCCCATACTCCTCCAAGTTCCTTTTGTTGGAGAGTATTTCTTTCAAAAACTTCCCATATGCCGGCATTCCAAAGTGATTGTCCAAACGAGCTCTTGCTCTTGATTGTGGGAATGGTAGTGGTGGCTTGTATGGAGGTGGTGCCACATAGGTTGGCTCTACATCCTTGCTCTTGCCTCTATCTTCTTGCTTTCTTCCCTCTTCTACCACTACTTGCTTTCCCTTAGCTTGATCCTTGGGCAAAGGGTCCTTCATACTCAACCCACTCCTTGTTGTGATAGCCAACACTTGGCCTCTTGGGTTGTCTTCGGTTCTTCCGGGAAGCTTCCCCGGATCTCTATGTGCTTCACCCGCCTTTTGAAAGACTTGTGCTTCCAAGACCTTTTGAGCCTTAGAAATTGAAGTCACGGTGCTCTCAAGTCCACTCAATCTTCCTAGCAATTGTTCAAACATGACTTCGGTCCTATCCTTTGGAGGTTGAGTAAAACCGGGTGGAGGTTCTTGTGAAGCTCTTTGTGGTGGAGTTGTGCTTGTGGAGGCGGGAGGGTTCAAGGCTCCATCCGGGTTAGAGTAAGAAAATCCGGGATGGTTGTGGTTGGGCCGGTAATTGTTGAATTGACGGTTGTTGTTGAAATTTCTTGGGCCTTGGTAATTGCTGAAGTTGCCCCTTCCCATATAATTCACATCTTCCTCCTTGGAAGATAGGTTGGCTTGTGGAAGCACTTGAGGAGTTGCTTGGCTCTTCAAGGTTGTAGTACACAACTCTCTCAAGGATTTCAACTCGTTGTTGATGGCGTCAAGCTTGAAATTGCTCATGGTGACCTCGCTCACCTCATATGCTCCCGCCTTTCTTCCTTCACTCTTCCTATGAGAGTACTTCTCAATCACTAGAGCTTGCTTCTCCACAAACTCCCAAGCATCATCTACATGTTTCTCCATGAAAGTCCCACCGGAGAGGGATTGAAGCTTGCATTGTCTATCTTCATCAAGTCCCTTGAAGTAGATTTCCAATAGCTCAATTTTCGGTATGCCATGGTGTGGACAATCTAGGAGAAGGTCTTTGAATCTCTCCCAAGATTTGAACAAACTTTCTCTATCCCAAATCACGAAGGCATTGATCTTCCCTCTTAATTCGGTGGTCTTGGAAGGTGGGAAGAATTTGGTCAAGAACTCGGTTGTCATCTCCTCCCAAGTACCAACTCGCCCTTGTGGAATAGATTGATACCAAGCCAAGGCTTTATCCTTAAGAGAGAAGGAAAAAGCCCTAAGCTTATGGTTGTTGCTCTCCAATCTTGGCGGTCTAAGAGTCTCCATCAAAATCTCGTAGTTCATCAAATGTTGGTGAGGAGACTCTCCTTCCATCCCTCCAAATTGATTGTGCCGGATCATTTGTAGAACTTGAGGGCGGAGCTCATAGTTGTGGGTTGCGGGATCCCCTAGATTCACACCCGGACGGTGTGCTCTTTGTGCCGGATCCATACGTCTCCCTAGGGTTTGTGGCTCCTCGATAGCAATGGGAACAACCCTAACATTGGCCGCCGGCTGCGGTTGTACCATCGGTGGTGGAGGAGGTGGAGGTTGTCGGCGATTGAGCTGTCCTTGAACAAGGGCTTGCCTAATCTCCTCAATCTCCCTCCTAGTTTCCTCTTGCCTCTCATTGGCAAGTCTCCTTTCTTCCTCCAAGAGCTCATCTCTTAGCCTTATTTGCTCTAAGGCTTCATCCAACTCAGCTTGGAGGTTTCTACCGGCCATCTCTTTCTCTTTTCGGATGTTCTTGGATCTAGATCGAAGGGTTTTCTCCGGTTCGGGATCGAATGGAGCTAAATCCTTTCCACGAGATCTTCGCATACACCTAAAGAGTAATAGATGTCCTGAAAAGCAAAGACACCAACCAAAGAGAGATCAAAAGCAACAAGAAAGATCTACACTAGAAACAATCACAAAATAGACTCAATCTAGACCTAGTCCCCGGCAACGGTGCCAAAAACTTGTTACGCTAAAAAGTGTGCACGCAATAAGCCTTAAATTTATAATCGTTATAATTATCCTAACTTCTAGCGCACCCGCAGTGTACGGGACGTTTGTAGCATGGATAGTATTCCGAGGTCGAACACAAAGACTAAGGTGAAATTGACTCGGTTTTGTGATTAAGTTTAGTGAAGGTCTAAGGTTAGAAAAGAGGGAAACAAAGAAGTGAAAATCTAAATTGTTTTTGGTCGGTTTTGGTGATCAATCAAAGATCACAATTTGTGCAAGGCAATTAAACTAGACTAAAAATCAGCACAAATGAACAAACCAAACAAGATAATGATCAAGGAAAGAAAAGACGGATTCTAGGGGTCGGAAGTTCCGATTATGGCATAGAACTCAAGTTATCTATTCGTTCCTTGGATTAGCTAATATATGTTGGGATTAAGTGTATCTAATTTGGGATCAATTACCGGGTAGGTCTCATGGTCCAACTAGTCCACACCTAAGGTCTCATTACCGGGTAGATCTCTAAGAACCTAAGGATAGGAATTCTACACAAACCGGATTGTTGATTAGGGATCTAACCTATCCTTACCGGGTAAGTCTTGGAAGGGGAAGTCCTAACCAACTATCCTAGCACATCTAATCCAATGGCGGCTTATTAGGCTCACCACTACCTAAGGGTTGCTTTTTTAGATTCTAAGGGCAAGGATTACCGGGTAAGTCTCTCCTAACACTTAGTCACTACACTAGGTCACCCTAGGATAGGTTAAACTCAGCAAACACTTAGGGTTTCAACAATTCATAGGTCTAAGGCAAGGCCCTTCGAACCAGGGAAAATCACGGTCTGTTCTACCGAAACCACGGCCGTGGTTCTTCAAGAACTACCCGTGATTTCTAACAGGAACTACGTCCATAAGCAAAAATCATCCAAAGGTAAATCTAAGTCCGTCCTATCATAGTTCTAGCCATAACCATCCTTTCCTTACCCTAGAACCGCATTAATTTAGCCTACAACATTCATAAATGAAATCGAGACAAACAAACATAAAATCAAAACATCCATTGCAAGATAATGAAAGAAAAGGGATGAACAAGTGAACTTAATTCAAAACTAAGCTGAAGATTAGAATTAGAACCACTTACAACCCTTCCAAAAGAAGGTTCAAAGACTCATACAATCTCTAGAAATCGAAATCCGAAATACAAGAAAGCTATGGTGTGTTCTTCTCCTCCTCTTCAATGGAGTTCTTCTCCTTCTCTTTGGCACTTTCCTTCCTAGAAAAACCTCTTGATTTTTGAGAATATATTTGTTAGAGAAATGGATAATGGATGAGCTGCTCCCAAACTACCCCAGCTGCCTCAAACAATCCATGAAGGACCACTTTTATAACAAATCTTTCATGAGCTGGCCATGAGAGTCGTGGCACAGCTGTCACGAGAATCTGGCAAAATCCACGGTCATTTCCACGGTCATTTCCACGGCCGTGGTTCTTTGCAGAAACTTCGCCTTGGATCATTGAGCTGTGGTTTGGTGCATGGTTTGTGTTGGCAAGGTTCAATGAGTCCTCCTTAGCCCTTGGCTTGTGTCCTAATGTGTCCGAGGGTGTTCCATCTAAATGAACGATCCTCAAACGCATCGTTTGAGCTCCTAAACTTCCCGAAATACCTACAAAACGCGCACAAGTCCGTGTAGACGTCTATCTTGACAAAATATGTGAATTGGGTGCAAAACGTCTTGAACTGATGCTAGATCATACATGAATGAGCGAGAATTCTATCTAAATGTACACCTAAAACTATGTTATAAATCGTGTTATCACTTACCCGGTAAGGAGATGTTAGATCCCTAGATAATAATCCGGTTTGTGTAAAATTCCTAACCTTAGGCTCTTTGAGACTTACCCGGTGATGAGACCTTAGGAACGGACTAGTGGACCATGAGATCTACCTGGTGATTGATCCCGATTTAGAAACACCCACTCCCAACATACTATAGTTGATCCAAGGAATGACTAGATAGCTTGTGTCCAATGCCATAACCGGAATTGCTAACCCCTAGAATCCGCTTTTCTCTCTTTGATTACCTATCTCGTGTTTGTGTTTGCTTATTTGAGTTGCTAGCTTAGTTGTTTGATAATCTTGCATGATTTGTGATCCTTGATTGATCACCACAAAACCAAACCAAAAACATTGAGATTTTCTTTTCTTTATTCCTTTCTCGTTTCTTTACCTAGATTTACACTATCCTTAGTCACAACTTGATTCAATTTCACCTTAGTCTTTGTGTTCGAACTCGGAATACTATCCTTACTACAAAACGACCCATACACTGTGGGTTCGCTAGGAGTTAGGAAAAATATATCGAGTTATAAATTTAAGACTTTTGCGTGTCACAATCTTAGCGTAACAAGTTTTTGGCGCCGTTGCCGGGGACTAGGTCTAGATTGTGTCATTTTTGTGATTGTTTATAGTGTAGGTCTTTCTTGTTGCTTTTGATCTTGTTTGGTTTGTGTCTTTGCATTTTCAGGACATCTCTCATTCTTTAGGTGCATGCGAATATCTCGTGGCAAGGATTTAGCTCCATTCGATCCAGAACCGGAGAAAACCCTTAAGGCTAGATCTAAGAGCATTAAGAAGAAGAAAGATATGGCCGCAAGAGATCTTCAAGCTGAGTTGGATGAGGCTTTAGAGCAAATTAGGTTGAGGGATGAGCTCTTGGAAAATGAGAGGAGGCTTGCCAATGAGAGGCAAGAAGCAACTAGGAGGGAAATTGAAGAGATTAGGCAAGCTCTTGTGCAAAGAGAGCTTAATCGTCAACAACCTCCTCCACCACCACCACAACCGCATCCGGCGGTTAATATTCGGTTTGAGCCGATAATGATTGAGGAGCCACAAACGTTGGGGCAACGTATGGATCCGGCCCAAAGAGTGCACCGTCCCGGTGTAAACTTAGGAGATCCCGCATCCCATGATTACGAGCTTTGCCCTCAAGTGCTACAAATGATCCGGCATAACCAATTTGGAGGGATGGAAGGAGAGTCTCCTCATCAACACTTGATGAACTATAAGATCTTGATGGAGACCCTAAGGCCGCCTAGGTTGGAGAACAACAACCATAAGCTTAGGGCTTTTACCTTCTCTCTTAAGGATAAAGCCTTGGCTTGGTACCAATCGATTCCACTAGGGCGTGTGAGTACTTGGGAGGAGATGACAACCGAGTTCTTGACTAAGTTCTTCCCACCTTCCAAGACTACCGAGTTAAGAGGTAAGATCAATGCCTTCGTGATGAAGTATAGAGAAAGCCTATTCAAGTCTTGGGAGAGGTTCAAAGACCTCCTCCTAGATTGTCCACACCATGGTATACCGAAAATAGAGCTTTTGGAGATCTATTTCAAGGGACTTGATGAAGATAGCCAATTCAACTTCAATCTCTATCCGGTGGAACATTCATGGAGAAGAATGTGGATGAGGCTTGGGAGTTTGTAGAGAAGCAAGCCTTGGTGATAGAGAAGTACTCCCATAGGAAGAGTGATGGGAGAAAACCGGGAGTATATGAAGTGAGTGAAGTTACCATGAGCAACTACAAGCTCGATGCAATCAACAATGAGCTTAAGTCTTTGAGGGAGTTGTGTGCTACAACTTTGAAGAATCAAGAAAGCCCTCAAGTGCAATCGAACTTATCTTCGAAGGAGGAAGATGTGAGCTACATGGGAAGGGGAAACTTCAACAACTATCAAGGCCCTAGGAACTTCAACAACAACCGGCAATTCAACAATTACCGGCCTAACCACAACCATTCCGGGTTTTCCTATTCTAACCCGGATGGAGCCTTGAACCCTCCCGCTTTCACAAGCGCAACACCACCACCTAAGGCTTCACAAGAGCCTCCACCCAGATTTACTCAACCTCCAAAGGATAGAACCGAGATGATGTTTGAGCAATTGCTTGGAAGGTTGAGTGGTCTTGAGAGCACGGTGACTTCCATTTCTAATGCTCAAAAGGTGCTAGAAGCACAAGTGTTCCAAAAGGCGGGTGAAGCTCATAGAGATCCGGGAAAGCTTCCCGAAAGAACCGAAGATAACCCAAGAGGCCAAGTGTTGGTCATCACAACAAGGAGTGGGCTGAGCATGAAGGATCCCTTACCTAAGGGAAATGATAAGGGGAAGCAAGTGGTGATAGAAGAAGAGACATTGCAAGAAGATGGAGGCAAGAGCAAGGATGATGAGTCAACATATGTGGCACCACCTCCATACAAGCCACCACTACCATTCCCACAATCACGAGCAAGATCTCGTTTGGACAAAAACTTCAGTAAATTCCTTGAACTTATGTCCAAATTGCATATTAACATTCCGTTCATGGATGCTATTCTAGGTATGCCGGCCTACGGAAAATTCTTGAAGGAAATACTCTCCAACAAAAGGAAGTTGGAGGAGTATGGAGAAATGAGGATGACAAAGAGGTCCTCGGAATTGATCCAAACTATAAAGGAGGAGATGCCTCCTAAGCTAAGAGATCCGGGATCTTTTTGTGTGCCAATTGGAGTGGGAGAAGTGAAGTATGAAGCCCTTTGTGATCTTAGAGCAAGTGTAAGCATCATCCCGCTTGCACTTTGGAAATAAGGTTGGGCTAGGAAAGCCAAAGCCGGTAAAGATGACCCTTTACATGGCGGACCGTTCAATCACTCACCCCGTAGGCATCTTGGAGGACATACCGGTTCAGCTCGGGAAGTTCTATGTGCCAATATACTTCGTTGTTTTGGACATCCCGTCGGACTATCCGGTTCCTATGATCTTAGGGAGGCCTTTCTTAGCCACATCCGGATGTTTGCTGGATTGTAAAAATGGAATTCTCTCTTTCAACATTGGAGAAGAGAATATTAAGTTCAAATTATCCACAATGATGAAGAGGCCAGCCCTTGGTGAAGATGTGTTCAACATTGTCGAGCAAGAGGAGTGTAGGGAAGTTGTGAGCTCGATCTTGATCAAGGACCCCTTGGAGAAGGTTCTTAGCTTAAGTTTGATGGAGGAAGGAGTTGAGGATGATTGCAATGAAGAAATCAAGGCCTTAGATGCATTGGAAAAGGAGGCAAGTGCTGAATTTGAAGTACACGAAGGTGTGCTGAAAAGTTGTAAGAATCACGGTCTGCCACCAAGAACCACGGCCGTGATTTTTCCCGTGGAACTCTCTGGAATGCTCCATGGTGCCAGCGTCTCAGATTCCATGCCGGGGTTTTGCCATAGGCCGTGATTTTGCCCTTGGTTTCTCCAGAAAGTGCCTTAGTAGTTGATCAAGCTTCAAGGAGCCTTGAGGAGTCTTCCATGGATTTGGATTCATCTCAACCTACAATGTATGGAGCGTCTCCAATCGATAAAGGTCCTCCTAAACTTGAACTTAAACCCCTCCCCTCTCATTTGAAGTATGCTTTTCTTGGTGAAAATTCTACTTATCCGGTGATTGTTAATGCATGCTTGAATGATGATGAGTTGAATAGATTGTTGCATAAGTTGAGATTGCATAGGAAGGCTATTGGCTATACCATTGATGACTTAGTTGGCATTAAACCTTCTTTGTGCATGCATAAGATCTTAATGGAAGATAATCATAAACCTTCAATTGAACCTCAAAGGAGACTGAACCCCATCATGAAAGAAGTAGTAAAGAAAGAGATCCTTAAATTGCTAGATGTGGGAATCAATTTCCCGATTTCGGATAGTAAATGGGTTATTCCCGTGCATGTGGTTCCTAAGAAGGGTGGGATGACCGTAGTGACAAATGAGAATAATGAACTAATCCCTACTAGGACGGTTACGGGATGGAGGATGTGTATAAACTATAGGAAAGTAAATGTGGCCTCTAGGAAAGATCACTTCCCTCTTCCTTTCATTGACCAAATGCTAGAGAGATTAGCTCAACATTCCCATTTTTGTTACATAGATGGCTATAATTGATTCTTTCAAATCCCTATCCACCAGGATGACCAAGAGAAAACTACATTTACATGTCCTTGGGGTACATTTGCATATAGGAGAATGCCATTTGGGTTGTGTAATGCACCCGCCACCTTTCAAAGGTGTATGATGGCTATCTTTTCTGAATATATTGAAAACATCATGGAAGTGTTTATGGATGATTTCTCTGTTTATGCATCTTCATTTGATGATTGCTTAGCTAACTTGTTTTGGTGCTTAAAAGATGTGAGAAGACTAATCTAGTCTTGAATTGGGAAAAATGCAACTTCATGGTAAGTGAAGGCGTTGTGTTGGGACACTTGGTGTCCAACCGTGGCATTGAGGTTGATAGGGTTAAGATAGAGACAATAGAGAAGGTGCCACCATCTACCTCGGTGAAGGGGGTAAGGAGTTTCTTAGGACATGCCGGTTTTTACCGGAGATTCATAAAAGATTTCTCTAAAATTTCTAAGCCTCTTACTAACCTACTAATGAAAGATGTTGAGTTTGTTTTCTCCAAGGATTGCCTTGAAGCTTTTTGTAGGTTGAAGAATGCTTTGATCTCCGCACCCATCATGCAACCTCCGGATTGGAGTTTACCGTTTGAGATCATGTGTGACGCGAGTGATGTAGCCGTTGGGGCTGTTTTGGGACAAAGGAAAGACGGGCTTACACATGTGTTCGCCACTTAGCGTGTGTGCAAATAAGCTTTAAATTTATAAAACTAGAATCAAGCAAGCGAACCCGCGGTGTACGGGTCGGCGTAGTAAAGCAAGAATTCCAGAGTGTCGAACTCAGGGATTTGGGGGGAACAAATTCAGTTCGCAAATCACCAAGCAAGTAAATGTAATAAGCTTTGCAAATATTGAGGAAAACAGCAACCCTAAAGATCCAGGTGTCTAATTGTGGCAATCGATTCAAGATATACTAAAGAACTAAGGACAGAGTTAAGAGTTGCAAAGGTATGCTAAGATAAAGCAATGTACGGTGAAGTTCCAAAACCTTATATGACTTATCTAAAGGCACTCTCTATAAAGGTTGTTGAGGCTTCAGTATAAAAAGGATCTGTGGATAAGAATTAATTTCAAATACCCAAACTTGTAACCCAAGGATCAAAACTAGCCAAAACGATTAAGGTTGTGACACTCGAAATCGAAGTAGAGGTTGTTGAGGCTTCACTACTACCTAGAAAAGGGCAAACCTAGACTAGATTAAAGCTAATCTTTAACCTTTGATCAAAGTAAAAGTAAAGTTCGTAAACTAGGGTAAATCACGGGCAGATCTTGAGTTCCACGGCCGTGGAAGCTCAAGAACAGACCGTGATCTTGGTTCGTTGATGAGATCTCTCTAACTCTCAGGGTCCAATCAATTTACAATCGATCTATCATTATCTAAGCCACAACTATTAACCCTTCACCTTGGAATTGCTAAAGGGTTTTAGCCAATAACCATTATCATGATATCACAAATCAATTTAAGAAGAATGAAAGATGAAAACCCTCGAAAACTCAAATATAACTCAAAGTCAATCTCAAATCCGAAACACAAATCGCAATATTCAATGGATTCGGAATAGAACACAAAACCTCACAAAATCTAAGGCAAGTATGAAGAACGGGATGTCAATCCGTCTTCAATAACAAAACCTAGAAAAAGGGCACAACTTCCGCCACACACGATCCTCCGAAATCCAGATTGCCGGCGCTTCCGCTATGTCCTTCTCGAACTCTCTCAAAGCGACCCTAAGCAAGGCTAAGCGATAAGCGTCGATGTCCAACACTCTCTTCTTTGACCCTTTTATAAGAAAGGATAAAATAACCGTCCGGCCCATTGCGTAAATGATGTGGAAATAATTGGTTCGTCAAAAGACCGCTTAAATCACGGTCTCAAGGGGTTCCACGACCGTGGTTTAGGACATGGAAGTGGATTACGGTCTCATATGATTTGGAATGCTCCACGCTCATGATGCCAAGATCCTCGGCCGTGGTTTAGAGCGTGGACTTCTCTACGACCGTATTTTAGGGCGTGGAAGTGTAAATTGCTTATGGTTTCCTTTGTGTCGTGCCATTCCTCATCCTAGTATCTCTTTTGGCTTCTTTGATGTGTTCCTAATCCTTGGATGTGCTCAAATCCTCCCCTATCTCTCTCAAATGGTCCGGTTTTAGCTCTTATTCACCTATAATCAACATAAAGCTAATGTAGACCTCCATATCAAAAATATAGACAAACTAGCTAACAAATGCTTCAATGCCTCATCAATGAACACTACAATGGATGAAAAACAACTAGAAAAAGTGCCTAGAATATCGCAATATTTCATGCTAACAAAATACCCCATACTTGCCACTTGCTTGTCCCCAAGCAAGGTCTTTTGAAAGCTTTAGAACATAAGTTAGGATAAAATATGCATGCAAACTCAAAAACAAAACATCTTTTAGATAAATGTGCTTCTAGTCAATAAATCATTCTCAAACCTTGCTTCATTCACTCTTGAAACGCTCATATACATAACCAAAGAATGTAGAGGAAAGAAACATCATGAATTGGTTAAACTTCAATGTAAACATCATAACCTTCAAGTATTATCAAAATCAAGCATAAGAAACTTGAATTTAGATTACCAACCCAAATAACATTCTTTTGATCTTAAGGACTTTCAAATAAGGTCTAGAATGTGGAAGGGAGGGAAAATTTATAAGGAATGTGGTGCATGAATCCGGGAAAGTGGACAACTAACTCTTTTCTTTTTATTTTGATTTGTAACACCATCAACTTTGAGCTTTGCTCTCTTCTTTTCACATCATTTTTTGACTTTACTTTTGGAGTTATGGACATCGGTGCTCAAAAACCGAAGCCTAGGAGATTGGCGTTTCTCAATTTCGAGATGCCTCAAACCCTTGATGCACATACCATAATCCGTTAGGAATATTGCTCAATTAGACTTTGGCAAGACACAAACACCCGGCTATGTGAATGGTGCCGAGTTACTCATCATCATGATTGACTTCCCCAAACCTATTATTTCTATTCTTTGAATGCAAACAATTGCTTTCATGGCCCTCCCACATCCAACATGCCAAAACATAACTCCTCCAAATTCCCGGATAGGTAAGGGAGGCAATTAGTTTCATTGAGGGGCTAAATGAACAAAGAAAGGAGAAAGAAAGGTCGAATTGCCTTAATCATTTCATAAAGAAGTATAAGAACTTATCATGTGATTTCAACCTTGATTTCTTAATATGATTTAGATAAAACTCTTCACATTATGAAAATTTCAAGAAAGGATAATGAACACATTCAATTCCTTTTCAATTCATTATTCGTTTAGGCATACAACTGTCATCAAAAACTCAATTTACAAGTAGTAATTATCATAGAAATTATCTCAGTTCTTAGAAGCACAAAACCTTTTAGAATTTTCAAAATTTTTCAATTTTTATGGGTTTTTCAAAAGCTTTTTCATATAATGCAATAATGAAACGTGTGACAATGAAATGAAACATGCAAAGTGTTCTCGAATCAAGGCAAGCAAAGTGAGTAGAGTTATTATAAACGATAGTCACACCCCACCCCATACTTGAGACAAACATTGTCCCTAATGTTCAAAAAGAAAAATGAACTCACAAGACGGCGGTGGATCGGCTAATACTGTTAATCATGAATGGTCATCACTGAGGTGGAGGCGGTGGTGGAAACGGGAAGAAGCTAGAGTCGAAGTTCCGCCCAAACTACTGGCGGTAGATGTCTCTCATCATCCTATCATGCTCATCAGCTCGTACGTCCCTAGCGTCCTGCCGGATCTCCAAATCTCCTACTTTGTTGGAGAGGTCGGTAGCCCAGTCCGGAAGCTGCTCATACCACCCCGGTGCCTAGCTGTACCAAGCTGGCGCATCCTGTGGGGCTGGTGCCGATGGCGGCTGTACATACCATGTGGGCGGAGCTCCCATCCACTCCGGCTGTGATCTATACAAATCGGGAGGGGTATCCATCCATGTCGGCCTCTCACTCACACTAGCACGGCGAGAGGAAGAGGCTCCTGAATATCCAGCTGGTCGTAGTGAATGCCTGGGAGGGTTAGGGAAATGTGCCTGCTGATCCAAGAAAGTGCCAAAGTCATGCTCCTCACCTACTCCCTCAAAACCATCACCTCCTCCTATCCCCTCCTCATTTGCAGCTGGTACCTCACCGGGGACGTAGGGAGGTGCTACTAACCTATTCGCGTGCATAGCAGTGAATGTCTGCTTCCAATTATGGCGTCCAACCATAATGGAATACTCAGGGAGCCATGGAATGCCTCTACCTCCTCTATCCTCCCATGGCATGGCAACGGTAGGTGGACCTCTATGTCTAGGAAAGATCAAACCTCTAGTCATGAGACTTTGGAGACCCAACGGTCTCGCCGCTATCCTAGTGCAAGCAGAAAAATCTATCCCCAACAGTCTAGCGATGTGGGTGACCATACAACCATATCCAATGTTCCCGGCTCTCTTATTCTTGAGCTTACTCATGGTGGAGGCTAAGAGGGTAGCACAGTCAGCAGGTCTACCGTGCAATATAACATAAAGGAGGAACAACTCATCTGTCTTAATCTTCTGAGGGGTCTCGGTCCTAGGGAAAAGACACTCAGAAAGTACTCTATGGGCTATCTTTAAGGCTAAGTGATAGATAAGCTTAGCCTTGGTGTCAGTTGGCTGCCAGCGGTTCTCGCTAGCACAAATCATAGCAATGTCCTCCCAGAAATCCTTAGCGTATACACCACTAGGAAAGCGACCATTGAAGGTCTCTTGGAACCCAAAGAAGGCTCCGAACTCTAAGATCGAGAACTCGTAGTTCTCCTCCATCAGCCTAAAGGAAACTGTCCTATCCATATGGCTATGCTTAAAAGAGATCACAAACTCTTGAGTAATCTCCTCATATGCGTCTTCCCTAATAGCGGAGAAGATGATCAAGCCGACTCTATCTAGAAGCCATGTAAGGTCATTCACCACATTCAGTGGCTCTAACTCCTCAAGAACTAAGTAGCGTGGTCCTATGACCGTCCTCTTCTCGATCCTTTCTAAGTCATCGAGGTCTCCTCATGGATTTTTGGAATTCTAGGGGGTGGGGGTGATGGTGGCTCACTAGGAGGTACTTGGGAGGAGGAGGAAGCATCACCTTTCCTCTTCTTGCTTCTAGTAGACATTCTCCTAATCAGATCCATTTCAGAGGGAAAATTACGGCCTGTTCTACAGATTCCACGGACGTGGTTTGCCCAGAGACCGTGGTTCGGCTCTGAATTTCTCAAAACTCAATCAATTCACACCAAATTCACCAGGCAACAGTCCTAGACTAATTCCAATCCAATTACAATCAGTTCTCCTAAAAATTCTTGCAAAAATTGAGCCAAATCGACAAAGTAGAGAAAGAGAAGAAAACCTAGGTTTTGGATTCTTAAAATCCAAATTCCGTCTTTGTCAGGGATTGTTCGCTTGATTTGTTGATTGGATCTTGTAGATGGTTGAATTTGCTTCACTTTAGGCTCAAGAATCGTTCGAAACGATTACCGAACGAAGAAATGCGAGATGGGGATGATTTACGGCGTTTGGGGCGTGGAAGAGAAGTGTTTGTGGTGTTTTTGTGAAGGAAGGTGGTTTATATAGTGGCCGTAAAATTTTTTGAAAATCACGGTCACTCGGGGGTTTTCACGGCCGTGGAAATGTACGGAACCGTGGTTTTGGTGATTTTTCTCAGATTTTTGCAAATTACGGTCACTGTAGCTTCCACGACCGTGGTTTAGGGCGTGGAACTCTCTGTAATGTGCCAAAATCCAAGTTTCGTCAATTTCTTTCAACTTTTTCCTCTCCCTTGCCTATTCCATTGCTCCTACGTCCAACAACACAACATATCGGGAGGTATCGAAGGAAAAACAAAACAAAAACGTCTAAACTAATCTAATCTACGAATGACAAACAAAAACATAAGTGCAATACATTGGGTTGCCTCCCAAGAAGCGCTTGTTTAAGGTCCGTAGCTAGACCGTACTTGCACTTATTCGAGTGCGGTAGGTGCGAACTCCTCAGCTTGGAGTTCCGGTGAGTACTTCTTGAGTCGTTGACCGTTCACCTTGAAGCTTCCGCCCTTTTCACCCCATACTTCAACTGCACCATGGGGAAAAACATGTTTGATTAGATAAGGTCCGGTCCAACGAGATTTAAGCTTACCTGGGAAGAGACGAAGTCTTGAATTGAAGAGGAGAACTTGATCTCCTTCTTTGAGGTCTTTTGGAATGATATGCTTATCATGCCAACGCTTCGCTCTTTCTTTATAGATCTTGGCGTTTTAGTAGGCGTTTAAGCGAAGTTCTTCAAGCTCGTTAAGGTCCAAGAGGCGCTTCTCGCCTACTTCCTTTATGCTGAAGTTCAACCACTTTATTGCCCAATACGCCTTATGTTCCAGTTCTACCAGCAAGTGACAAGACTTCCCATATACAAGGTTGTATGGTGTCGTTCCTATGGGAGTCTTATATGCAGTCCGGTATGCCCACAATGCATCATCTAGCTTCAAAGACCAATCCTTCCTTGTCCTTGAAACCGTCTTCTCTAGGATTCCTTTAATCTCCCGATTCGAAATATCCACTTGTCCACTCGTTTGTGGATGGTAAGGGGGGCGATCTTGTTAGTCACCCCATACTTAGCTAGTAGAGCTTCGAATCGTCGGGCAATGAAGTGAGAACCTCCATCACTAATGATAGTCCGTGGTGTCCCAAATCGTGGGAAAATGGTCTTGTTAAAGAACTTAACCACAACCATGGCATTATTAGTAGGAGAGGCAATTGCTTCAACCCATCTCGAAACATAATCTACAGCTAGAAGTATGTATTGGTTTCCACAAGATGATGGGAAAGGTCCCATGAAGCCTACTCCCCAAACGTCAAAGATCTCTACCTCCTGAATGTTGTTAAGAGGCATTTCGTTTCTCCTAGATATGTTCCTTGTTCTTTGACAAGCATCGCAGTAGGAAACAAAGGTTTGCACATCTTTAAATAAAGTAGGCCAAAAGAATCCAGATTGCAATACCTTAGCGCTAGTCTTGTTCGAGCTAGCGTGTCCTCTACAAGGTAGTGAATGACAATGACGGATGACACTTTGCATCTCGTCTTCCGGCACACATCGTTGAATGATTCCGTCAGGACCTTTCTTAAAGAGGAGAGGTTCATTCCAAAAGTATTCCCGAACATCCTTAAAGAACTTCTTTCTTTGTGCAGAGGATAATCCGGGTGGTAATTCCTGGCAAACCAAATAGTTAACAAAATCAGCAAACCATGGTTCATTACCTTTAGTGATCTTGTCGATGCACTCCTCTATGATAAGTAAATGCTCGTCCGGAAAGGAGTCATCTATGGGTGATTGTCGTCCTCTAGATGTGGTAGACGACTCAAATGATCCGCAACAGAATTTTCCAAACCTTTCTTGTCACGGATCTCTAGATCGAATTCTTGTAGCAGAAGAATCCATCTAATTAGCCTTGGTTTCGCATCCTTCTTTGCAAGTAGATACCGGATCGCAGCATGATCCGTGTATACAATCACCTTTGCACCTACAAGATAAGAACGAAACTTTTCAAATGCATATACAATTGCTAGAAATTCTTTTTCGGTAGTGGCGTAGTTAAGTTGCGCTTCATCTAGCGTCTTACTAGCATAGTAGATAGCGTGGGTTCGTCCTTCCTTCTTTTGCCCAAGCACAGCTCCTATAGCTACGTCACTTGCATCACACATAACCTCGAATGGAAGATTCCAATCTTGAGGTTGAATGATCGGGGCTGAGATTAGAGCTTCCCGAATCTTATGAAACACATCTAAACACTCCTGTGAGAAATCAAAAACTGCATCCTTCATCAATAGATTAGTAAGCGGTTTTGATATCTTAGAGAAATCCTTTATAAAGCGTCTATAAAATCCAGCATGGCCTAGAAAGCTTCTTATCCCCTTCACCGAAGATGGAGGAGGGAGCTTTTCTATAGTCTCTATCTTAGCCTTATCTACTTCAATCCCTCTACTAGAGATTAAGTGTCCTAATACAATGCCTTCTTTCACCATAAACTGACACTTTTCCCAATAAAGAACTAGTTTAGTGTCTTCACACCTTTGTAGCACAAGTAAAAGGTTAGAAAGACAATTATCGAAAGAGGAACCATAAATAGAATAGTCATCCATGAAAACCTCCATGATTTCCTCTATGTACTCCGAGAAGATAGCCATCATGCACCTTTGAAAGGTGGC
This sequence comes from Fagopyrum homotropicum, assembly GCA_033239125.1. Lineage (NCBI taxonomy): Eukaryota > Viridiplantae > Streptophyta > Magnoliopsida > Caryophyllales > Polygonaceae > Fagopyrum > Fagopyrum homotropicum. Next base: position 62,299,475 of record BSWB01000003.1, on the reverse strand, counting down.
TGGGGCATTGCAAAGCCCAAACGGCATTCTCCTATAAGCAAACGTACCCCACGGGCACGTGAATATGGTCTTCTCTTGATCGTCCGGATGTATCGGGATCTGGAAGAAACCACTATAACCGTCAAGATAACAGAAATGTGAGTGTTGTGCTAACCTCTCAAGCATTTGATCGATGAATGGTAATGAGAAGTGATCCTTCCTCGTTGCGTTGTTTAGCTTGCGGTAGTCTATGCACATCCTCCATCCAGTCACGGTTCGTGTAGGAATGAGCTATTGTTTTTGTTGGTAATGACTGTCATTCCTCCCTTCTTTGGAACAACCTATACGGGACTCACCCACTTGCTATCGGAGATAGGGTAGATGATACCTGTATCAAGTAGCTTAAGAATTTCCTTCTTGACAACCTCCTTCATGGTCGGATTTAACCGCCTTTGAGGTTGTCGCGAAGTTCTAAATCTTCTTCCGTTAGGATCTTATGCATGCATAGTGAAGGCTTAATTCCTACTAGATCCTCTATAGTGTAACCTAAGGCTTCCCTATGTTTCTTACGAACAACCATAAGCTTACTATGTTCATCTATACTTAGATCGGAACTAACAATTACCGGAAAGGTAGAATTAGGTCCTAGAAATGCGTACCTTAGATGTGCGGGAAGTGGCTTTAATTCCGTCACTATTGGACTCTCTAATGGCTCTTGAGGAGTGTCCAATGCTTCCTTAGAAATTTCTAAGGGTATAGAAGTTGTTGGAGAAGAATCAAGAGAAGTGGTAGAAAGAACATAATTATCCTCAGGTTTTTCCAAAATTACGGCACCTCTGTTTCCTCCACGGCAGTGGTTTTGGGCGTGGAAGTCAATTACGACACCTCTGTTTGTTCCACGGCCGTGGTTTTGGCCGTGTAGCTTACTGGAGTCCTCTGAATAACTAATTACGGTCATGTTGGTGGAAACCACGGCCGTGGAATAGCATGACTGACCGTGATTCCTCACGTTCTCTGACCCATCGTTGAGTTTTTCAAACTCTTCTTCATACACTTCCTTTTACTTCTCTAAAGCTTCAATTTCCTCATTGCATTCCTCTTCGTCCCCCTATGTCCATAATGCTCATAGTGATCACCTTTTGCAAGGGATCTTTCAAGAGAATCAAACTTACTTTCTCTCTAGATAACTCTTCGTCATGGATGTTGAATATGTCCTCTTCAAGAGCTGGTTCTTTCATCAAAGTGGAAAGAACGAACTCTACCTTTTCCTCTCCTATGTCGAAGGCGAGTCTAGTATTCTTGCAATCAACCATACAACCAGATGTTGCAAGAAACGGTCTTCCGAGTATGATCGGGACCGGACTATCTGCAGGAATGTCAAGCACAACAAAATCTATTGGAACATAGAACTTACCAAGCTTGATCAGGACGTCTTCAACTATACCGACGGGACGAGTTATGGATCGATCCGCCATGTATAACGTCATCTTCACCGGTTTAGGTTCGCCTAAACCGATCTTCCTGCATAAGGCAAGCGGAATGATGCTAACGCTTACTCCTAAATCACATAATGCATCATATGTGACATCTCCCACTCCTATGGGAACACAAAATGACCTTGGATCCTTCAGCTTTGGGGGCATCTTTTCCTTCATTGTCTTAATGAGATCCGACAAATCCGTACTCATTTTAACTTCTCCAAAGTCTTCTAATTTCCTCTTGTTAGAGAGGATCTCCTTTAAGAACTTCCCATAAGCTGGCATACCTATAATTGCATCAATGAAAGGTATATTAATATGCAGTTTGCTCATGAGTTTAATAAACTTACCGAATTGTTTGTCTAGACGCGCTCTTCCTCTAGATTGTGGGAATGGTAGGGGAGTTTTGTAAGCTAGAGGAGGAATGTAGACGTCTTCCTTCTCCTTCCCCTTTTCCTTCTCTTTTACGATGGGGACTTCCACAAACTTAGGCTGCGGGTCGGTGGTTGTTGCTCCGCTCCTAGTTGTGATAGCCATCACCCTTCCTTTCGGGTTATCCTCCGTATTTCCTGAAAGTTTTCCTTGATTCCTTGAAACTTCCCCAGCATCGCTAAACATTTGGTTTTCTAAAACCTTTTGAGCATTATCAACCTTAGTAATGTGACTCTCCAATCCTTGAAGCTTTCCCAAAATTGTTTCCAACATGGGATCGGACTTCTCTTTCCCCGAAGTGCTTCCACTATTAGATGTTTGTCCCTGACTTTTCAAAGGAATGGAAGAAGAAGATGGTAGAGTTAGTGAATTTCCTGAAAAGGGATAGGAATTACCGGAGTTTTGTTGTTGGTTGGAACGCCAATTGTTGTTGTTTGAACACCTATTGTTGTTCCAATTGTTATTCCGGTTGTTGTTGTTGTTCCAATTGTTCCGGTTGTTGTTCCGGTTGTTGCGATTTGTGTTCTCATTTCCATTTTGGTAATTGTTGTTTCCTAAATAACCAACATCTTGCTCCTTATGCTTTGGAAAGCTAGCCTTGATGACTTCCTTCAATTCTTTAATCTCGGTGTTGAGAGAAAAGATTTGAGTTTGAGCAGCTTGTGTTAGCTTTGCTCCTTGCTCCACTCGATTTGCTTCTACCTTCCGGTGAGAATACTTCTCAATGACTCGGGCTTGCTTCTCAATGAAGTCCCAAGCGTCATCTTCCCTCATGTCCATGAATGTGCCACATGAAAGGGATTGGAGCTTGAATTGTGTTTCCACATCCAGGCCCTTATAGTATATCTCCAATAGCTCCAATTTGGAAATGCCATGATGTGGCGATCCAATAGTAAATCCTAAAATCTTTCCCAAGACTGAAACAAACTTTCATTAGATCTCATAGAAAATGCATTAATCTTACCTCTCAACTCTACCGTCTTGGATGGCGGAAAGAATTTGGCGAGGAACTCCGAAGAAAGATCCTCCCATGTGTTGTGTCTTCCATTTGGAAGAGCTTGATACCAAGATAAAGCTTTCCCTTTCAAAGAGAAGAAGAATTGCTTGATCTTGTAATTGTTGGTGGTTGCATTCTTTGGCTTCATTGTCTCCATCAAGATCTCAAAATTCTGTAAATGTTAATGTGGAGATTCAATACTCGTTCCTCCAAACTGATTTTGGCGAACGATGGTAATAACTTGTGGGTTGAAGCTAAACCCCTGCATATCATCAGCATCAAAGCTCACACCTAGACGGCGTGGTTGCTGAATTGGATCCATCCTTTGGCCAAGAGTTCTTGGCTCTTCATCTACACGAGCGGTTCTCGCACCCCCTGCCAGGACACGATAATTGGCAGCCGGTCTTGGATTATATTGATTCACATTGATCGTCGGATCAATGTCCTCTAGCGGTGGCATGGAAGAGTCACTATCCTCATCGGATGAGTTTGTTCTAACCGATCTTGCCGGTTTCCTCCTCTTCTTCTTCTTGGAATCGCTCATCTCCAGCCTCATTTAAAGCATCATGTCCTTGAGCTCATCCATTTGCAATTGATGACAGTCCGATTCTTCCTTGCGAGTCTTCTCGCTCCATCTAAGTTGAGCTTCGGATTCCTCCAACTCTGCTTGAAGATCCCGCTCCTTGTTTTTAGCCATCTTTCTTTCTTTGAGCTTCTTCCTCAAAGTCTTCTCAAGTTCTTGATCAAGAGGTAAGAGGTTTTTTTTGTTTCTAGACCTACGCATATACCTAAGGTAACCTGCAAATATCACTCAAAGGAGATATCAAATAACAAGAGCAAAGCTCCCGAGCTTGACAACCGATAACCGAATTCGGACTAAACCAAATCCCCGGCAACGGCGCCAAAAACTTGTTCGCCACTTAGCGTGCGTGCAAATAAGCTTTAAATTTATAAAACTAGAATCAAGCAAGCGAACCCCCAGTGTACGGATCGACGTAGTAAAGAAAGAATTCCAGAGTGTCGAACTCAGGGATTTGGGGGGAACAAATTCAGTTCGTAAATCGTCAAGCAAGTAAATGTAATAAGCTTTGCAAATATTGAGGAAAACAGCAACCCTAAAGATCCAGGTGTCTAATTGTGGCAATCGATTCAAAATATACTAAAGAACTAAGGACATAGTTAAGAGTTGCAAAGGTATGCTAAGATAAAGCAATGTACGGTGAAGTTCCAAAACCTTATATGACTTATCTAAAGACACTATCTATAAAGGTTGTTGAGGCTTCAGTATAGAAAGGATCTATGGATAAGAATTATTTTCAAATACCCAAACTTGTAACCCAAGGATCAAAACTTACTAAAACGATTAAGGTTGTGACACTCGAAATCGAAGTAGAGGTTGTTGAGGCTTCACTACTACCTAGAAAAGAGCAAACCTAGACTAGATTAAAGCTAATCTTTAACCTTTGATCAAAGTAAAAGCAAAGTTCGTAACCTAGGGTAAATCACGGGCAGATCTTGAGTTTCACGGCCGTGGAAGCTCAAGAACAGACCATGATCTTGGTTCGTTGACGAGATCTCTCTAACTCTCAGGGTCCAATCAATTTACAATCGATCTATCATTATCTAAGCCACAACTATTAACCCTTCACCTTAGAATTGCTAAAGTGTTTTATCCAATAACCATTATCATGATATCACAAATCAATTTAAGAAGAATGAAAGATGAAAACCCTCGAAAACTCAAATATAACTCAAAGTCAATCTCAAATCCGAAACACAAATCGGAATATTCAATGGATTTGGAATAGAACACAAAACCTCACAAAATCTAAGGCAAGTATGAAGAACGGGATGTCAATCCGTCTTCAATAACAAAACCTAGAAAAAGGGCACAATTTTCGCCACACACGATCCTCCGAAATCCAGATTGCCGGCGCTTCCGCTAAGTCCTTCTCGAACTCTCTCAAAGCGACCCTAAGCAAGGCTAAGCGATAAGCGTCGATGTCCGAAACTCTCTTCTCTGACCCTTTTATAAGAAAGGATAAAATAACCGTCCGGCCCGTTGCGTAAATGATGTGGCAATAATTGGTTCGTCAAAAGATCGCCTAAATCACGGTCTCAAGGGGTTCCACGACCGTGGTTTAGGGCGTGGAAGTGGATTACGGTCTCATATGATTTCCATGACCGTACTTTAGACCGTGTAACTCTCTGGAATGCTCCACGCTCATGATGCCAAGATCCACGGCCGTGGTTTAGAGTGTGGACTTCTCTACGGCCGTATTTTATGGCGTGGAAGTGTAAATTGCTTATGGTTTCCTTTCTGTCGTGCCATTCCTCATCCTAGCATCTCCTTTGGCTTCTTTGATGTGTTCCTAATCCTTGGATGTGCTCAAATCCTCCCCTATCTCTCAAATGGTCCGGTTTTAGCTCTTATTCACCTATAATCAACACAAAGCTAATGTAGACCTGCATATCGAAAATATAGACAAACTAGCTAACAAATGCTTCAATGCCTTATCAATGAACACTACAATGTATGACAAACAACTAGAAAAAGTGCCTAGAATATCACAATATTTCATGCTAACTACATTCCATCTATTATGCTAGCAAGACGCTAGATGATGCCCAACTCAATTATGCTACCACCGAGAAGGAGTTGCTAGCGGTTGTGTATGCATTTGAGAAGTTCCGCTCTTATCTTGCTGGAGTGAAGTGATAACACGATTAATGACTTAGGTTTAGGTAATCATTTAGATAGATTTCTCACTCATTCATGCACGTTTTGGCATTGGTTCATGACGTCTTCGCTCAATTCATGCATATTTCTAGAAAAGACGTCTACACGACCTTTTATCGGTTTTGTAGGTAATTCGGGGATCTATTGGACGTTAATCGATACATTTGAGGGTCAAGCCTCATAGTTGTACACATCCAAAGCTTTGAAGGAGCATAATTGGAGCAACAAAGGACACAAAGACCACTATTGGTGCAAGTAATGGAGCAACTCATGGCTAGACGATCATAGCATGCTTCTGCTGAAGAAAATCGGACCAACTGCCAGGAAAATAGGCCGATTTTTTCCTCTGGGTCGATTTTCCTGCCTTTGACAGCTTAAGCCACGTGTCCCACGATCTCTTGATCCGGCCTTGCTCTTGGTGGAGAATATAAGGGGTATTGCAAGCTGTTGTTGAGCATCTCTCCTCTCCCACATTCTCATTCACAGCTCATCCATTGGAGGCAAGATTGGGAGGAGAAGAAAAACTCTCAAGGATTGAAGGAAGAAGAAGAACACCATCCTAGGAGTGATAGTGAGGTTTTGAGTGATTTTGAGTTATTTTTGTAGTCTTGGATTGAAGAACTATTGCAAGGATTGTTAAGAACGTTTTGGATCTTCATTTGGGAGTTTGTAAGTCTTGCTTAAACTTAAATCCAGCTGGGATTTGTTGTTTTTACTTGCTTATCTTTCATTATCCATCTATGAGAACCATGTATGCTTGTATGATGATTTTGGATCTTGATATGCATTTTATTGGCTAGTTTATTGTGATTCTGGAGTGATGGATTGATGGCTATGGCTTGGGTGATGATAGGATGGACTAATATGTTAGTTTAGGATGATTTGATTTCACAAAACCTTAACCAGAAGATAAATCGCCCTGTTCATCAGGAAGATCGGCCGATTTTTATAAGAACAACCCGATTTATTCTCCTGTTGCTCTCTAATTGATGAATCTGTATGTTAGGGTGTTAGATTGTTGAAATCCCAGGGTTTATTAAGCTTAATTTAGCTTAGGATCACCTAATGCTATCAACCTAAGTGAGGAAAGAGATCTACCCGATGATTTCCGATCTTAGATACCTCGAATGATGAACTCTAGGTAGTAGTGAGCTTCATAAGCCGCTATTGGATCGAGTGTGCTAGAATTATTGCTTAAGACTTCCCTATTCCGAGACTTACCCGGTAAGGAGAGGGTTGCCACTTATGTAGTATCCGGTTTGTGTAGAATTCCTTACTTTAACCCCTTGAGACCTACCCGGTAATAGGAGTTTGATGCGGGACTAGTGAAGTGAGAGACCTACCCGGTAATTGCTTCCATTAGATTAAACACTCTTCCCCAACACCGCAGCTTGTCCTTAGACTCTTTAGAACCTTGAATCCAATGCCATAACCGGAAATCTTGACCTCTAGAATCCACTTTTCTCTCTTGATCACATACTTGTGTTTTGAGTTACTTGTTTACCTTGTTAGCTTGAGTTGTTAGATTGTTTATTATCTTGCTTGATTTATGATCTTTGCTTGATCACTACAAAAACCAACCAAAAACATTATGATTTTCATTTCTTTATTCCTTTCTCTTTTCTTAGACTAGATCCACACTATCTATGACCATTGTTTGACTCGATTTCACCTTAGTCTTTGTGTTCGACCTCGGAATACTATCCCTACTACAAACGTCCCGTACACTGCGGGTTCGCTAGGAGTTAGGATAAATATAACGAGTATAAATTTAAAGCTTATTGCGATTCACACACACATCCTGAGCGTAACATGAAGGTCATTGTGTATACGAATCATGCTGTGATCCGTTATCTCCTTACAAAGAAGGATGCCAAGCCTCGTTTGATCCGGTGGATCCTTCTTCCCCAAGAGTTTGATTTGGAAATCCGGGATAAGAAAGGGTCCGAAAATTCTGTGGCGGACCACCTTAGTAGACTCCGGCCATTGGAGATTAAGAGAGATGACATCCTAATTGATGACTCATTCCGGGATGAGAAATTGCAAATGATGGAGGAGTGCTTGTTTCAAGTGTCAAGGGGTAATGAGCCATGGTATGCCGACATAGTGAACTATCTCGTTTGTGAAGAGGTGCCACCCGGTCTATCGTATGCCCAAAGGAAAAAGTTCTTCAAGGATGTGAGGCATTACTATTGGAGTGAACCGCTCTTGTTCAAGAGAGGGCCAGATGGGGTCTTTAGGAGATGCATACCGGAGGATGAGGTGGAGAGTGTGATCTGTCATTGTCACTCCTTGCCATGTGGAGGCCATGCTAGCTCACACAAGACGTGTGCAAATGTGTTGCAATCCGGGTTTTATTGGCCAAGTTTGTTCAAGGACGTGCATAGTTTTGTGGTAGCTTGTGATGCTTGCCAAAGGACGAGCAACATCTCAAGGAGGAATGAGATGCCCTTGAACAACATACAAGAGGTGGAGATATTTGATGTTTGGGGTTTGGACTTCATGGGGCCTTCCCCTCTTCTTGTGGCAACCTCTATATCCTATTGGCGGTGGACTATGTGTCGGGATGGGTGGAGGCAATCGCCTCTCCCACAAATGATGCCAAGCTTGTGGTGCGGTTATTCAACCGAGTGATCTTCCCTAGGCTTGGAACACTAAGGGTGATCATAAGTGATGGAGGAAAGCATTTCACCAATAGGAACTTTGGGACACTTTTAGCTAAGTATGGGGTGACTCATAAGGTGGTAACACCTTACCATCCCCAAACTAGTGGCCAAGTGGAGATCTCCAACCGGGAGATAAAAGGGATCCTTGAGAAGACAGTTTATAGGACGAGAAAAAATTGGGCTATGAAGCTCGATGATGCTTTGTGGGCTTATAGAACCACTTTCAAGACACCGATTGGCACCACCCCCTATGATAGCATGAATTATAGTCTATATTTTGGGACCTATTTAGACGTTTTATCTTCAATAATCTGCATGTTTGGATGTATATTTTGTGATTATATTGTCGTTTCATCTAGCTTTGCGGGAATCGAGGTCTACACCAAGTTTCGTTGTAATCGTAGGTAAAATGGCACGTTTTGCATCAAAATGGAGCTAAAGGAGCGAAGGAGTCATTGGAGCTACATTCAGGAGCTTAAGGAAGAACCTAGGAAACATGGAATTGAATTAAAGATTTACTTTGGACCAGATTTGATAGATTTCACCTTCAGCTGAGAGTCATCTCGGTTGACCATAGTGTCACCTCGACCGAGGTGATCTTGAGGAGCGCCCCGACCAAGGCGAACACCCTGGCGCCGGCGAGATATATTTTATTTGGCTGAGATCTTTTCTTTTTGAAAGGAGAGATCTTATATTTTTGGGCTGGATTTCTGGAAGGAAGATAATATATTTTAGGGATCTATTTATGAGATATGGATATATTTTATTAGGAAATTATCTTTTTAAGATATTTTATCATTGGAAGATAATTTACCTATATAAAGGGTTGGATTTTTCACAAGTTCAACTATTCTTAGAGGGCTGATAGCATCCATCAATTAAGGGATTTTTTCCAGAGTTTTGAAGAAAGGAAGATTGAAGATCAATCTAGGAAGGATTGATAGCTTATTATAGCTTTGTGAAAGGTTTTGTAAGACTTTCTTAGATTCACTTCTTGTTGATTTGTCTTGTTGGATTTGTTATCCAAGGAACGCTTATTTGTTTAATATTTGATTCAGTTATTGAAGCCTTATTCTTAAGGTTTTTGTGTTCAAATATTCATTCTCTTCCCATATATTTGATTATTGCTTTCATGATGATGAGTGGCTAATTTCCTTGTGCGATTCTAGGGTGATCGGCTAAAGGTTGTGGGAAAAACAATGATAGAATAATCTTAAATTTCAGTAGGACCCTAAAAGCTCGAGTCTTTATCCTTAACCCTAGAACATCTCGTTCAGTCGATGAACATCTCGGTCGGGGTGGAACTTGACTGACCGAGGTGACCTTCTTTGATTCGTAACTGAGAGTTAGGTGTTAGAGTTTGCCAAATCCTATTCTTATTACACATTTCCTGGTTCAATGCAAGCCTAGGATGAGACTTACCCGGTAATTCCTTTGTTTGTTTACTCATGATCATAAGTGTAGGTAATAAAGGTTTATCCTTTATTGGGGTTTGAGTGTGCCTTCATCCCATCTTTGTGAGTTAGCCTGAGACTTATCCGGTAAAGGTTGATTCTATTGCCTTAGTTGGTGTGTTGGTTTGAGATTATAATTCCTTTCCTTAGTACCTTGAGACTTACCCGGTAATAAGAACTTTTGGCTTGGGATTGTGAGTAGTGTGTAACATCCGAAATTTTAACTTCCGAGCATTCCGAAGCAAACCGGACCTAGGCCGGTTTTTGGTTTTCCCGACTTCTTATTATATCCTATGTGACACCGGATTCTTATCCTTTGATCGTTTTATCATTTTATGTGAGAACCGTACTCACATAAAATACACAAGACAATCTACCTTCTTTATTCTTTAAAATGGACCCATCCGGGCCCATCAGCGGCGTGTCTTCCGGACCATTACGAAGTTGAGTATTTTGGGCCTTTGAAACCCTACCATCCGGGCCCGATAAGGAGCTGTACAACCAGCCCATGCTCTCTCTCCTCTCCCTCTCTCACGTAAACCTAACGGCATCTCTCTTCTCTCTCGCTGTTACGTATACCAGCGATTTCCTTCCTCCACGCCAACCCGGCAACCTCCATGCCGCCACCCGCTCTTCTACCTTGGACCATCGCCGGTGAAGCCTTCCTCTTCGCATTCAAACAGTAGACCGCAACTCTCGACCGTTCCTTCGTCTGCCAAGGAGAGTGCAGCCAGGAATCGATCTTCCTCCCAGTCGGTCGACACCATCTGCACCGGGTCGATCAGCACAACCTTCCCCAGACTCGCCAGCAACTTTAGACAGCAACGCAGGGAGATAAGATGGCTTCGAGAACTCCTAGAACCGGTCCGTGGGGGCGCCTGGCCCTAGCCGTGGTGGCGGCCGTGAACCCAGACTCAAGTGCGCCACCAGGCTGCTGCAGGTACGCCAAGGGGGCTGGCTGCATGTGCGGTATTCCCCTGCCACTGGTGCGTCTTGTGGACTGGATTCCGCCTTCATCCTTTCCACGTACACGTCAGCACATCGAGTCGCATATGTCCGGTAATGATCTCAACCCTCTTCTCTGCGTTATCCTAATTGTGTATGTGTTGATAAGAGTACCCATGAATGTCATTAGACCCTCCATAACAGCCATGAAAGGACTAAAAGAGCTGTTACATTTCCGAGTTTCGGAGTTGACGAGTAGTCAACTTCGGGTCCAGAATTGGGTGAGTTAGACTTCTTCTTTATTGCTGAATTTTGGATATGTTGTAGTCTGTAGTACATAGTAGATCCTACAAATATTTGGGAAGAATTGGAGTTACGGTTTGAGAGTTATGATGTTGCAAAGTTGACTCCTCATTCAGTTTTTATAAGTGTGCTGAATGTTGAGAAAAACAGCATGTGATGCAGTTTTGTGACATAGTTTTGAATAGGCTTTTGATCTCCTCTGGACTTGAATTTTGGATATGATATAGTTAGCATATTGTTGTAGAACATATTAAAATTTGAGAGGAATGTAGCGAGTGGTTTGGGGTTTATGATTTTTCAAAGATTGAGTCGTAAGCAGTTTTTTTGTTGTGCTGAAATTCGGTTTTGTGAGATAGTTTTAAATAGGATTTTGATCTCCTTTGAGGCTGACTTTTGGATATATTATAGATAAGATTTTATAGTAGAACATATCAAAAGTTGGGATAAATCCAGCGAGTAGTTTAGGAGTTATGATTTTTCAAAGTTAAGACAGTGTGTTGTTTGTTAAGTGTTGTAACCAACTTTAGAAATTTTTATAGAAGTGATGCTTTAACAGTTTTAAGAAATTCTTGCTCCTAGGAGTAGATGAGGCATCATAGATAATCTAGGGAATTTTTTCGGAATTTTTATAAGATTATTCGAATTTCATATTTGAAGCCGAAGTTGGACCTTAACGATCTTTCCGAAAATAGGGAAATGGGTAAATTGTCAGTTTGTAACCAAACTCATCTTTAGGAGTTAGAATATGACTCTTTAGTCTCAAATAAGAGTTTAGGCATGAATTAGGGAATTTTTGGAAGTTTCGAGACTAAGGGTAAAATAGTCATTTTACCATAAATTAATATTGTAATCAATTCCATTCTATTAAGACCTACTATCTTAGAAGTCTTAGACTTCTAATCACCCAGAAAGTGTGCTGACACACTTGCCTCCTTTGACAGGCCACTGAACTCCTACTGTACAGATCGATTTGCGAATTAGAAAGTCGAGATCTGATTCAGGTAAGTCCACGGACTTATTTAGCTGGCATCTTGTATGAGTGTAATGTGTATGAGTGGTGTTTGTTAGTTATGATAAACAACGAAACCGGATTAGGCCGACTTTTTTATTTACGTAATTGACCCAAGTGTATGTTAACGGGTCGTGACATCATCTGCCTAGCTCTTGCGAGAGTCTAGGAGGTTCCCTGCGACCAGCCCAGCCCGGTAGACGGTCAGATGAATTAGTACCATTCCGCGTTGGTAAACGGGGACAGAGCCGAGGTTTGGGAATCCCTCGTGTCACAGAATAAGTATCATTAGTAATGGCCTATCACCTAATTAAAGATAATAAAAGGATTGAGTATTGCATGTTGATTGTGTATGTTGTGTGTATGTGCTTTTACCTTTATCCTTATGCATAGAATGTTAGCTAACGGTTTTATACCGCTTGTAGATGCCTTGCAGGTTAAGACAGTTGTAGAGAGATCCGGAGGAAATGGTCAGCCGGGTCCACATACTCATTTAGTTGGGGACGGGGATGTCTTCTGTTCTTCATATGCATCATTTTAGTAGCTTTTCTTGTAAGGCTGATACATATTCTCCATGTATATATTGTTTACAGTTTTCAAATGTTTTAAATACTTTTGTGCCTTGTTGTAAGATCCAAGTAAAATTGTTGTCAAACTATGGTCGGGACCCATTGTGAGGTCCGAACCAGTAGCTCCCCGAGTTCTAAGAATTTGGGGTATTACAATATGGTATCAGAGCCAGGTTGGCAACAATGGCACTTGAAATCTTCTGAAAGACCGATCGTATAAAATAAATAGAACCCGAAAGGGGTCTAAAATTTTCAAAACGGATTTATGTTTTTACACACACGCATAGTCGGATTGTTGGGTTAGTAGTACGTCGGACTACCATCGCTCTCCGTGGATCTCTACAACTTAGAATGATAGGAGTGTTAGTTAGTATATAGACTTATATCGATATGTTCTAATGTATGATTATATATATGTATATGTATAGCATGTTAGTATCCTAAAGGATATTTTGTATCCTTTAGTTGTGATATAATGAAGCGATTATCGCGTCATTATAAATCGGTAGCGGACTTGAAGAGTTTTCAACACGAGGCAATGAAATCGAACCCTGAATTGAGTATTATACTCGGGTAGGCTGCTTGGTGATCCTTATAAAGTATCCAAACAACAAGTGAGCAAGGAAGTAAAGTTGTGAAGATAATTGTTACCACAAGCACAATCACATGAGGAAGAAATTCCTGAGTTAGTTCAGTTAGAAGGAATAGAAGGTCGTACAAGGAACTCAAGCAAACGAGGCCGGGAGATGGAATTAGAGGAACCATGCAAGAGACTACAAGAGTGCGGAGTAGAGATAACAATATTGGACCGAGACAGGTAGAATTGAGTACAACCAAGATTGCTGAATCAAGGACATTATAATCGAGGCTGATGCCCCATAGACCATTATGGGCACGAGAAACTAGAGGAGACAAAGTGTCAATCCGGGTGTGAGAATCTAAGGTTCACGGAATGAAGACCTACCATTGAGTGTAAAAGCGAAAAGACAGACCCCACAAGCGTGGGGAGGTTTTGACCTCCTCAAAGATATAAGAAGTTTGAAAGAAATCGCGACGCCAATATCTAAAGAATGGAAGCTTGTAGCAGGGTCAACGGAGTTTCATGAAGGCGATATTACTACTAACTTCAGTGAAGAAATGTGTATGTGAGAACGACCTTGCTGGATTCGAGAGTCCAGGGTAATCCCAATTATCACGGGACCTAAGCCATCCACACAGACGATCCATGCAAGAAGAACTGCAAGTGGATGATCATTATGATCATAAGAATTGCAAAGACGCTTGCAAGCTTTCGTGGGAAACTTGAAACGACTATATGTGTCAGATGAATGACACAATCAGACTAGAGAAAGAGAGTTGTCCCAAAGGAAGAGAAAGAGTGGAAGATAGAACCAACTAAAGAAGTATGAAAGGCTTAATCGAGTAGGTGATGCTCACCAAGGAATTATTTTTTTCAGTAGAGGTATAAGAAGAGTATGTCCGGGATATTGAAATAAGTCAAATATAGATTGGCCAACTTTAGCTGAGGACGTGCAAGAGTTGATTGATATTGACAAGTTATGTATAGATAAGAAGAAATAATTGTGTTTGGGGATTTTTGAAGTAGCTTTACCGATGCCTTAGAGGATTTCCTCAGGTAGGCAACAACAACCTTCTTGGATGAAATAAAGATATAAAGAGAAACATTTTCAAGGGTTACTTCTTGGCTAGTTATGATCAAACTCCGGTCGAGTCAAGGGGTTTGGATCCGTGCTAAGAGAATTAAGAAAGTAAACGGAAGAAGTTGTTCTCCATTCGTCATTTGTTTCATTAAGGCAATTAAGGAAGGTACGTGGTACTTCATCCGGTTAGGACTTATGATATAATTAGAAGAAAAAAAGTTTGAGGTTAATCACTTGCGACCCACAGAATATGTCCCTATGATTAATGAGTGACAACGGAATTATCATAGTAGCGCAGCGGAAGCGTGGTGGGTCCTAACCCACAGAGCTTTAAGCAATGGCACAAAAAAAAACCGACGTGCCAAGTTTAGGATGATGAGAGTTGGTGAAATGCATTTCGCTTGGAAGGAACATGCGATAGGCTACGCGGAGTGATTGAAAATATTGTACGGGAGCTGTATCACCATCAAGGTAGTCAGGAAAGTATGTGCATGTAAGAGGTAATAGAAGGAGATTAGTACCCTATTATGGATTCAAGTGAATAATGACGGCTTGTCACATGTTGTCAGACAACTAGTTCAAAATCCACTATGTAACGGGGTATTCTAGAGTCAGTTTTCTTGATGGATTGAGGAAGGAATTAACGATGTAATAAAAGTATTGTGCATGGCCTGCACTAGAAAGCTCAAAGTGAGTAACTACCATCCTGAATCGAAGATACATAAGAAAGAGAAGCGACAGGAGCATACTTGCAACCTAGTAACTGTGCTTACAGAAATCATAATCTTAGAGTAGATTTTATGTGTAATGTTATGTTGGAACAGAGCCTAGTTGCGTTTTGAGTTAGAGGGATATTATTAGTCCGATAAAAGTGGTGGATAAAAGAGTGCACTGTTGATGGTATGTTAACAATTATTGAGTAGTTATGATCAAATAACGGTGATAGGAGATCACTTTGTGTCTAATACCGTCATTCCGGACATATTCTATGTCACTTAAGATCTTGGGAAATGCGTTGAAAGCCTAGGTTAGAGCTAAGGATGCTTTAGAGATCTATAAATAATATAATAATGCCAAGTAAACAAGGAGGATGACCACTAGATTGATTCTTTGGTGCCCCTATTGTTAAACCAGAAAAGGGTAAAGGTGACGATTCCTTACCGGAGGAATAAGATGACTGAGTAATATTAAAAGACAAGACCAAGTAGGTCGTGATATGTAGAGCATTGAGTACTTGGTAAAGTGTTGGTGGATTTCTAAGACTGTTGGCCTGGGTGTGTAGTTAGAACCTTTTCAGAAGGCTGGAAGCAAGTGGTCATAATGAAGGGAAGAAAGTTGAATAGATTATTTTCCGTAAGGTCATAAAAAGGTCTGGAAGTGAGTTGTGTATGGTAACCATTTGAAATTTTAAAACGGTTTAGTTTTGATTGATGGACTAGTATTTCTCACCCTATTGGAGGGTGTAGCTTCAGTTTTCCACGGAGACTAAGTTTGGAAACTGAGTTTGAGAATTTCAGTTGGAGAGATACCTACTAGACATGAGTTAGGTCATCAAATTAGAGGATCAGACATTTGAGCCGGATGATACCGGTGAGATATCCGGCAACCACTGTAGAATGTGGAAGCGGGCACTTGTGATTTAAGTACCTGAAAAGATTTAAGATTCAGTGGCTTTATGAAAAGCCGATAAGGCTACCTAAGATATCGGGGATAGTAAAAGACGTAACCTTTCAAGACCTATGTAGCGATAGTTGTAACCTCGGGAGTGACGAGTTAGGGCTTGACCTTGTATGTGTGATATTGTTTAACTACTTGCTTATTTCATGATTGAATGCTTAGTCAGTGATGTGTGCTTTTTGTAACCTAGATATGCGGGATACTTAGATGTGGAAATGACAAGACTTTTGTATAGTGATTAGATACACCCGTTCGGTGCCTTAAATGCCGACCACGATTGTCTTACCCTAAGTTTCGGGACGAACTTATTGTTAAGGGGGGATTGATATAATACCCGGAAATTTCTTCCGACTAATTCCAAAACAAATCAGAATTTGACCGATTATGAGTTTTTTCGGCTCTTCAGTTCTTTAGTATGGATTCCGACATTATGTTGTCTTCTTTTAAAGTTTCGGGACGAAACTTACTTTTAAGGGGGAACTGATGTAACATCCGAAATTTTTACTTCCGAGCATTCCGAAGCAAACCGGACCTAGACCGGTTTTGGGTTTTCCTGACTTCTTATTATATCCTATGTGACACCGGATTCTTATCCTTTGATCGTTTTATCATTTTATGTGAGAACCGTACTCACATAAAATACACAAGACAATCTACCTTCTTTATTCTTTAAAATGGACCCATTCAGGCCCATCAGCGGCGTGTCTTCCGGACCATTACGAAGTTGAGTATTTTGGTGCTTTGAAACCCTACCATCCGGGCCAGATAAGGAGCTGTACAGCCAGCCCATGCTCTCTCTCCTCTCCCTCTCTCACGTAAACCTAACGGCATCTCTCTTCTCTCTCGCTGTTACGCATACCAGCGCTTTCCTTCCTCCACGCAAGCCGGCAACCTCCATGCCGCCACCCGCTCTTCTACCTTGGACTGTCGCCGGTGAAGCCTTCCTCTTCGCATTCAAACAGTAGACCGCAACTCTCGATCGTCCCTTCGTCTGCCAAGGAGAGTGCAGCCAGGAATCGATCTTCCTCCCAGTCGGTCGACTGCAGTAGCCTAGCAGTGGCACCTCCCATCCTGCCCTCTCGCGAACACCATCGGCACCGGGTCGATCAGCACAACCTTCCCCAGACTCGCCACCAACTTTAGACAACAACGTAGGGAGATAAGAAGGCTTCGAGAACTCCTGGAACCGGTCCGTGGGGGCGCGTGGCCCTAGCCGTGGTGGCGGCCGTGAACCTAGACTTAGGTGCGCCACCAGGCTGCTGCAGGTATGCCAAGGGGGCTGGCTGCCGGTGCGGTATTCCCCTGCCACTGGTGCGTCTTGTGGACTGGATTCCGCCTTCATCCTTTCCACGTACACGTCAGCACATCGAGTCGCATATGTCCGGTAATGATCTCAACCCTCTTTTCTGCGTTACCCTAATTGTGTATGTGTTGATAAGAGTACCCATGAATGTCTTTATTCCCTCCATAGCAGCCATGAAAGAACTAAAAGAGATGTTACATTTCCGAGTTTCAGAGTTGACGTACAGTCAACTACGGGTCCAGAATTGGGTGAGTTAGACTTCTTCTTTATTGCTGAATTTTGGATATGTTGTAGTCTGTAGTACATAGTAGATTCTACTAAATTTGGGAAGAATCGGAGTTACGGTTTGAGAGTTATAATGTTGCAAAGTTGACTCCTCATGCAGTTTTAATAAGTGTGCTGAATGTTGAGAAAAACACCATGTGATGCAGTTTTGTGAGATAGTTTTGAATAGGCTTTTGATCTCTGTTGGACTTGAATTTTGTATATGATATAGTTAGCATATTATTGTAGAACATATTAAAATTTGAGAGGAATCCAGCGATTGGTTTGGGATTTATGATTTTTCAAAGATTGAGTCGTAAGCAGTTTTTCTGTTGTGCTGAAATTCGGTTTTGTGAGATAGTTTTAAATAGGATTTTGATCTCCTTTGAGGCTGACTTTTGGATATATTATAGATAAGATTTTATAGTAGAACATATCAAAATTTGGGATAAATCCAGCGAGTAGTTTAGGAGTTATGATTTTTCAAAGTTAAGACAGTGTGTTGTTTGTTAAGTGTTGTAACCAACTTTAGAAATTTTTATAGAAGTGATGCTTTAACAGTTTTAAGAAATTCTTGCTCCTAGGAGTAGATGAGACATCATAGATAATCTAGGGAATTATTTCGGAATTTTTATAAGATTATTCGAATTTTATATTTGAAGCCGAAGTTGGACCTTAACGATCTTTCCGAAAATAGGGAAATGGGTAAATTGTCAGTTTGTAACCAAACTCATCTTTAGGAGTTAGAATATGACTCTTTAGTCTCAAATAAGAGTTTAGGCATGAATTAGGGAATTTTTGGAAGTTTCGAGACCAAGGGTAAAATAGTCATTTTACCATAAATTAATATTGTAATCAATTCCATTCTATTAAGACCTACTATCTTAGAAGTGTTAGACTTCTAATCACCCAGAAAGTGTGCTGACACACTTGCCTCCTTTGACAAGCCACTGAACTCCTACTATACAGATCGATTTTCGAATTAGAAAGTCGAGATCTGATTCAGGTAAGTCCACAAACTTACTTAGCTGGCATCTTGTATGAGTGTAATGTGTATGAGTGGTGTTTGTTAGTTATGATAAACAACGAAACCGGATTAGGCCGACTTTGTTAGTTACGTAATTGACCCAAGTGTATGATAACGGGTCGTGACATCATCTGCCTAGCTCTTGCGAGAGTCTAGGAGGATCCCTGCAACCAGCCCAGTCCGGTAGACGGTCAGATGCATTAGTACCATTCCGCGTTGGTAAACGGGGACAGGGGCGAGGTTTGGGAATCCCTCGTGTCACAAAATAGGTATCATTAGTAATGGCATATCACCTAATTAAAGATAATAAAAGGATTGAGTGTTGCATGTTGATTGTGTATGTTGTGTGTATGTGCTTTTACCTTTATCCTTATGCATAGAATGTTAGCTAACGGTTTTATACCGCTTGTAGATGCCTTGCAGGTTAAGACAGTTGTAGAGAGATCCGGAGGAAATGGTCAGCCGGGTCCACGTACTCATTTATTTGGGGACGAGGATGTCTTATGTTCTTCATGTGCATCATTTTAGTAGCTTTTCTTGTAAGGCTGATACATATTCTCCATGTATATATTGTTTACAGTTTTCAAATGTTTTAAATAATTTTGTTCCTTGTTGTAAGATCCAAGTAAAATTGTTGTCAAACTAAGGTCGGGACCCAGTGTGAGGTCCTAACCAATAGCTCCCCGAGTTCTAAGAATTTGGGGTGTTACATAGTGAGACTTACGCGGTGATCTATTCCACTTTAGTAACACCTTCCCTTTGCAAAACCTCAGCTTTGTCCGCTTATCTTGAGATCTTGAGTTGGAACCATAATTGGATGCTTTAATCCCTAGAATTTGCATATTTCCTTAATTGACTATATTATCATCTTTGATTGTTTTAATTGCTTTTGTGGTTAGTTGTAATATTGACAACCTATACTTGCTTTGTTTCACCTAAGTCCCTGAGATCGACACCCTGGAATTCTTGCTTTTACTACGATTGACCCGTACACTACGGGTTCGCATCCTTGTTATAAGCATACATCTTGGGTTATAAATTTAAAGCTTGCACACACCATTTGGAGCGAACAAGTTTTTGGCGCCGTTTCCGGGGACTTGGTCTAGACCAAGCTGGTTGCGGTTGTCTTTCGGGGCTGTTTCCCCTGTTATTACTAACCACTCTACTTGAGTGACTTTCGCAGGTTCTTTTTTTTAGGTTTATACGAAGAACCCGTGCTGGGAAGGAGATCGTTTCTTACGATCCCGAACCAGAAAAGACAAATAAGAGACGCTTAAAAGAAGCGAAAATGGCCAACCAAGACAATCACGATCTTGAGGCCGAATTGAAGGAGGCAATGGAACAATTGTGCCTCAATAGGGAAGAACTGCAGCGCGAAAGGGTGGAAAATCGCACCCGAGCTGCATAGATTGAAGCATATATGGTTGAGTTACGAGCTCAGATTCTGCATCGACCAGATCCTCGACCGAGGCAGGACCCCGCACCAGTTGCCCCGGCCGAGATACTTCCACTTCGGGTGCTAGTCCGAGATGTTCTTTTTTCAGGTATTCCACATACTCTAGGGCAGAGGATGGACCCAAACCAGCAAGTGAGGCGTCCAGGAGTCAACCTAGGAGATCCAGCGGAGCATGATTATGAACTTCGACCGCAAGTTCTTTCCATGATTCGTCAATGCCAGTTCGGAGGTCTGGAATGGGAATCTCCACATCAACATCTACATAACTATGAGATCTTGATGGAGACCTTGAAACCTTCAAGAGTGGAAAATAATAATTACAAGTTAAGGCCTTTTTACTTTTCTTTGAAAGACAAGGCGCTTACTTGGTACCAATCTCTTCCTCCCGGAAAGATCAACACTTGGGAGGAAATGACGACGGAGTTCTTAACGAAATTCTTCCCCCCCCCCTCCAAGACAGCAGAAATGAGAGGGTAGATCAACGCATTCATCATGAAGGACAAGGAGAGTTTTTCCAAATGATGGGAGAGATTTAAAGATGTTCTTTTGGATTGCCCACATCATGGGATTCCAAAGATAGAGTTGTTGGAGATTTACTTCAAGGGATTGGATGGAGCTACCCAATTCAGCCTTCAACTACTATCCGCCGGCACATTCATGGACATGCCAATTGATGAAGCTTGGGAATTTATTGAAAAACAAGCTTTGCACATGGAGCGTCTTTCATAGAAAGGGCACCTCGCAATCCGTCGAGATTCTCCCAATCAAGGAAATTACTCACACCAAGGACCTAAAAATGGAGTTAAGAGAGTTTACTTCCAAGAAGCTCCATCAAATGATAATCAACTTACCTCCCTCAAGAATGATGTGAAGCAATTAAAGGAACTTTTGGTTGGTCACACCAAGAAAGAAGAGGAAGGATATCAAGGCTCAAGGAACAACAATGGTTACCGGAACAACAACAACGGTTCCCGGAACAACAACTACAACAACAATAGAAGATCCAACAACAATAATTTGAGACCAAACAATCAAAATTCGGGTAACTCTTACTCTAACTCAAATTCGAACAACTCTTCTAACCCTTTCCTTTCCTTCTTCTTCTTCTTCTTCTTCTTCTACTCTATTGAAGAGCTAAGAGCCTGGATCAAGCTCGTCCCAGCCAGAAAAGAAAGATGCAGTGCTGGAGGCTATCTTGATCAAGCTCAATGCTATGGAGACGTCCATGACTTCATTTTAGAAGGCACAAAAAGCCTTGGAACAACAATTCTTTAATAAGGCGAATGAAGCGCCAAGAGATCCAGGGAAGCTTCCAGCAAGGACAATGAGCAACCCCAAGGGACAAATCATGGCAATAACGATGAGAAGTGGACTGAAAACTGCAGATCCAGTGCCTCGGTCGATGCAAGTGAAGAACACCTCGGTCCAGGTACAGACGAGGAACACTTCGGCCGAGATACCATCCGAGGTGGAGCCACATAAAGAGTCGGACAAAACTGAAGTTTATGTCCCGCCTCCTGCATATAAACCACAACTTCCATTCCCCCAGTCAAGGGCCAAAGCACATCTAGACAAGCACTTTGGTAAGTTCCTTGACTTGATGAATAAACTACATATTAATATTCCTTTCCTTGATGCTATTCTAGGGATGCCCGCATATGGGAAGTTCTTAAAAGAGATTCTATCAAGGAAGAGGAAGTTGGAAGACTTTAGTGAAGTAAGGATGACATCTAAATCCTCCGAGCTCATTCAAATCATGAAGGAGAAGATGCCACCCAAGTTAAGGGATCCCGGTTCGTTTTGCATTCCCATTCAAGTTGGGGATGTCACTTGTGAAGCGTTATGCAATCTAGGAGCCAGCGTGAGCATCATTCCGCTGGAGCTATGTGTGAGGATCAGACTTGGAGAGCCCAAGCCGGTGAAGATACGATTATACATGGTGGACCGCTCCATTACCCATCCCGTGTGCATTTTGGAAGACGTCCCGGTTAAGTTAGGTAACTTTTATTTACCTATAGACTTTGTTGTGCTTGACATTCCAGCATATTATCCCGTTCCTATCATTCTCAGTAGACCATTTCTAGCAACTTCGGGTTGCAATGTGGATTGTAAGAACGCCAAGTTGCAATTCAACATTGGCGGTGATCAAGTTGAGTTTGCATTGCTTGCGGCAATGAAAGGAGAGCCGCTGGGAGATGATATCTTCAATATCTATGATGAAGAAGAATCAAGAGAATTGGTGAGCTCTATCCTTATTAATGATCCACTTGAGAGAGTTATTAGTTTTAGCTTAATGGAGGAAGGTATAGATGCTTCTTGTGATGCAGATATACAAAGCTTAAGGGCACTGGAAGAAGATCCAGGAGCTAAGATTGAAAAATTAATCCAGGAGAAGAGAATCTCCAGTTTCGGTCCTAGTTGCAGTACCTCGACCGAGGCACTTTCTGGACCAAGCGAGGTGTTCTTGACTGAAGAACATCTCGGTCACCCTCTCTAGACCTCGACCGAGGTCGCAAGCGAGATGATGTCAACTGAGACTTCTGAGAGTCCAGTTCTTCGATCTAAGTCTACTCCACTAGAAAGAGGAAGGGAGGATTCCCCTGAGAAAGCACCCCCAGTTGTGGAGCTTAAACAACTCCCGAGTCACTTGAGGTATGTTTTTCTTGGACCGGATTCTACTTATCCCGTCATCGTTAGTGCTTCCCTCTCTGAATCTGAATTATCTAAACTGATGCATGTTCTGAAAGCATCGAAAGGCTTTGGGTTATACTATTGATGATCTAATTGGCATTAAGCCTTCTTTCTGCATGCATAGAATCCTAATGGAGGATGATCATAAGACTTCACGGGAACCTCAAAGATGGTTAAATCCGATCATGAAAGAGGTTGTGAAAAAAGAAATTCTTAAGTTGTTGGATACAGGTATTATATTTCCTATCTCAGACAGCAAGTGGGTGAGCCCAGTGCATGTAGTTCTGAAGAAAGGAGGGATGGCCGTTGTGACAAATAAGAACAACGAGTTGATCCCAACTAGGACCGTCACGGGCTGGAGGGTGTGCATCGATTATAGGAAGCTGATCGTGGCCACTCGGAAGGACCATTTTCCACTTTCCTTCATCGATCAAATGCTCGAATGGTTAGCCCAACATTCACATTTTTGCTATTTAGACGGTTATAGTGGCTTCTTTCAGATTCCTATCCATCCGGATGATCAAGAGAAGACCACTTTCACTTGTCCATGGGGGACATTCGCTTATAGGAGGATGCCATTTGGATTATGTAATGCACCCGCTACCTTCCAGTGATGCATGATGGCTATCTTTTCCGAGTATATAGAGGAGATCTTGGAGGTATTTATGGATGATTTTTCAGTATATGGTTCGTCTTTTGATGATTTCCTATCTAACCTTTCTCTAGTGCTACAAAGATGTGAAGACACTAATCTCGTCTTGAATTGGGAGAAGTGTCACTTTATGGTTAATGAAGGCATCGTACTAGGACACCTCGTTTCCAACCGAGGTATTGAGGTCGATCGAGCTAAGATCGAGACTATTGAGAAACTTCCTCCCCCTTGTTTTGTTAAGGGTGTGCGGAGTTTTCTCGGGCATGCAGGTTTTTATAGGAGATTCATCAAGGACTTCTCGAAGATTTCTAAACCACTAATTAAACTCTTGAATAAGGATGTTGTTTTTGAGTTCTCGCAGGAATGTCTTGATGCATTTTATAGGATTAAGGAAGCACTGATCTCCGCTCCCATTATCCAGCCTCCGGATTGGACCTTGCCCTTCGAGATCATGTGTGATGCGAGTGATGTGGCAGTAGGGGCGGTGCTTGGACAAAAGAAGGATGGCCAGACCACCGCCATTTACTATGCTAGCAAGACGCTAGATGAAGCCCAGCGTAACTACGCCACCACCGAAAAGGAGCTATTGGCGGTTGTATATGCTTTTGAGAAATTTCGATCTTACTTAGTAGGAGAGAATGTTATTGTTTACACTGACCATGCAGCTATTCGTTACTTGCTTGCTAAGAAGGATGCTAAGCCGCGTCTTATTCGATGGATTCTCTTGCTTCAAGAGTTTGACCTAGAGATCCGCGATAAGAAGGGATCCCAAAATTCTGTTGCGGATCACCTCAACCGGCTACCTCCCTCTTCACGCGAGAAGGACGAACCACCCATAGACGATTCATTCCCCGATGAGCACTTGCACTTGCTGGAACGTTTTATAGATTTCTTTATCTCACCCTACGATGAAGATGAAGTATGGGGTGAGGACACCTTCCCGCATGTTTAGGGATGCCGTACGGTCCAGCTAGCGACCTTAAACCAAACGCTTCTTGGGAGGCAACCCAAGGTATTGCTTTCTTTTCCCTTTTCTTGTCTAGCTTTAGATAGTTTACTTTTGCTTTGCTTTGCTTTGTTTTTGGCGTCCTAGACAAAAAACAGGTAATATCTAAGGAAGGAATGCAACCCAGGAGCAACACTGGAAGGACAAAAGTTAGAGAGATTGAGAAGACGGAGTTTGACTGAGACACATCTCGGTTGTTGTCACAGCACCTCGACCGAGATGATTCTTGAGCAACCGAGGCGACTAGGGCTGACACATTCCACCTCGGTTCAGACACCTCGGTCCAATCGGGACCACCTCAACCGAGGTGACAATAGATTCTGTGAGGGGTATAAAAAGGGGAACGGTTTCTCTCTCTTCCCTCCCTCACTTTCTCGACTGCAGCGCTAATCTCACCTCGCTTCTACGATTCTCACTCGTTTTCAACGATTTTTGCTTCGATTCTGAGAGGAAAGGCTAGAGGAACGAAGTGCAAGCAAGAAACTGCAACAAAAACGCCTCGAATCCACCGAATCTGCGGTAACAAAACCGAAAACCCTAACTTCTTGTCTTTTACTGATTTTGGAAGAAATTGGCTTTGGTTGCCAATTATTTTTGTTAGAAAAGGATTAAGTACCCCTTAGGAACAATCTGTAGTGATATTGGGGGAAAAGAACTGAATTCCAGAGAGTTGAAATCGAACAGCTTCGCACCTCGGTTCAGTCAACCTACGCCTCGGCCGAGGTGATTCTTGAGAATTGTCAGGCAACCGAGGTGATCTGACAGAGATGAGTTCTAGATCTGATAGACAGCTTGTCCTGATGGATGGTTCTTCCCCTTCTCCTTCTTCTTCTTGGCCCTTTGTACCGGTGATACACGAGCGTCACCAGGCCGACTACGACCGCATCTGTACGCGCCCTATGGTTGCGCCGCGGTTTTTGGACATCTCCGCCTTTGAGTGTTTATATGTTGCGAAGGATCTAAGACGGATGGTCTCGATGGTAGGGCTGGAGTAGTTTATGGAGATCAGAGCTCCGGTCTACCTCGAGCCCACACTAGAGTTTGTGAGCTCTGTAACTCACCTGCCTACAGAGCAGGCCATCAAGTACCGGTTGCTGAACCGAAATAACCTAGTACCGATGGACTAGTGGAGAGAGGTCTTCGGCTTCCCGACCTCGACAGTTACTAATTTCCACTCTCGAGCTGTAGCTCGCCAGTTTTTGGGACAGATAGCTCACGTAGTTGAGCATGCTGATAGGTGGAGACCTGGAGACTCCAGGGAGCGGATCATCTTCCACCTCGCTTTCAGACTCGCCCACAGGATATTCAGCGAGACACTTTTGGCATGTACTAAGACGCCTCAGAAGGTTAGACAGGGGGAGCTTTTGAGTCTGTTTTGCATAGTGACTGGAGGTGTGCCTGATTTCGGTGCCTTGCTAGCTAAGGATCTGTACCTGATCAAGGCAAAGGGGAGAGGAGACATCTGCTGCGGAGGTCTAGTGACCCATATAGCTACAGTGATGGGATTGGATCTGAGTGCTTGTACACTAGTGGAGGCTGCCAAGCCGCTAGGGCTGTAGGAGATGATCACCAAGAGGATTCTGGTTCCTCGTGGACTTACTACGCCATATGTGGCGATGCCTTGGGAGCAGACTGCTCCTCAGGGTATTAGGTGGTCATCCTAGTTTTCCGTCTACGATCCTCAGTACTGGTCCACTGCATGGACTCCATACATTGAGGACGCTAGAGACGCAGTAGCTCCAGTGCAGGAGTGTGAGGATGAGGAGGACGATGGCGGCGCTGCCAAGGATACAAGGACAGACACGCACGGTCCCAGCCTACAAGTCGTCGATCTGGACGACGAGGAGACTGAGGAGGAGGCAGCTGCACCACCATCACGTCCTGCCAGGCACAGAGTCCGCAGACAGCGGGATCCCGTAGCTCACAGACGGATAGACGAGCTGACGGATCAGATGATTGACTCTTACGCCGCTCTATCCTTAGATATGTTGGAGATGAGGGAGAGCCAGCACTACCAGCGCCGGATGTCGGAGATACAGTTCTAGCATACTATGGGCTACCCCTTTGATCCATCCTAGCAACCGTACGTGCCATATCCACCACCACCACCAGCAGATCAGGACTAGAGCTTGCAGGGATTTCTTTTTATTTATTTATTATGCAGCTCAACTTATGTCCGGTGAGTACACTTCTTTTAGACTTATTTTGACCCATTGGGACAATGTGCCCCAAGTATGGGGTATTTGGATGTATTTTATGTGACCCTATGTGTATGACTCTTGGATATTTATGATCCTATTATGCTTTACTTGGCTTTATGTGCTTATTTGAGACTACATGCATGCATACAGGTTAATTGATTGAGAAAAAACGTCAAAAACTGGTTAAGAAAATTTTTTTTATGACCTTGACCGATGTGATTTTTACCAATCGAGGTGCAGTACCTTGGTTGACTTAGAACATCTCGACCGAGGTAGTTTAACTGAAAGTTTTTGAAACGATTTTTATGCTTCTTAACTGGATATAACCTCGATGAAGATTCTGTTTGCAGATTGGTTTTGAAATCTTTATATGTTTGAAAGGTTTTATGATATGTTTAAGTTGCTAAATGCTTTGTTTGAAATTTGTGGCATGTTTAATACTTTGTTTTTATCCAAATTATGTTGAATTTGAAGGTTAACACCACATGATGAGTTCTCTCACTTTCTTCCTGGGATGATTAAGGCCATTCATTCTCTTCTCTTCTTCTTCTTGATCATGCTTAGCCCCTCATATACATAATTGCCTCCTTTTACCTATCCGGGAATTTGGAAGCAAGCAAGTGAAAAACAAGTGAAAGAAAAGTTGAGATATTGGCTGGAAGTTAGAAAGAAACAAATAGGTTTGGGGAAGTCAATCATGATGATGAGTAACTCGACACCATTCACATAGTCGGGTGTTTGTGTCTTGCCAAAATTGGATTGAGCGATATTCCTAACGGGTCATGATATGTGCATCAAGGGTTTGAGGCATCTCGAGAAATTGATGATTGTTGATCTCCTAGGCTTCGGTTATTGTGCACCTCTGTCCATGCATCCCAAAAAGTAAAAAAGTAAAATAAGCAAAGCTTATCGGTGGAAGATGTTGAAGTTGAAAGGAAGTGAAGTAAGATCCTTTTCCCGGATTCTAGCACCACATTCCCGATATGCATCCCACCCTCACACGTTTCTTGACCTTTTGTTGAAAAGTCCTTGAGACCTCGAGCTTGTTGATTGACTTGGTGGTTTAAACTGGATTATACATGATTAATTTCGATAATAATGATTTATTATGCATTCTATGATTTTATGCCAAGATGAACAATTTTCTTATATTTATAAAATATTTTGATCATATTTTGATTTTTATTACCATGAAGCATTCTCTTAGAGTGATATATGAGTGGAGCACACCACAAAAATGTTTTGAAACACTTTTAATTGATCTTTATGACTTATAATCCATTCTATCTTGTACTCAAGATTTGGAACATGCTTGGGGACAAGCAAGGGACAAGTATGGGGTATTTTGATAGCATGAATTATAGTCTATATTTTGGGACCTGTTTAGACGTTTTATCTTCAATAATCTGCATGTTTGGATGTATATTTTGTGATTATATTTTCGTTTCATCTACCTTTGCGGGAATCGAGGTCTACACCAAGTTTCGTTGTAATCGTAGGTAAAATGGCACGTTTTGCATCAAAATGGAGCTAATGGAGCTAAGGAGTTATTGGAGCTACATTCAGGAGCTTAAGGAAGAACCCAGGAAGCATGGAACTGAATTAAAGATTTACTTTGGACCAGATTTGAGAGATTTCACCTTCAGATGAGAGTCATCTCGGTTGACCACAGTGTCTCCTCGACCGAGGTGATCTTGAGGAGCGCCCCGACCGAGGCGAACACCTTGGCGCCGGTGAGATATATTTTATTTGGCTGAGATCTTTTATTTTTGGAAGGAAAGATCTTATATTTTTGGGCTGGATTTCTGGAAGGAAGATAATATATTTTAGGGATCTATTTATGAGATATGGATATATTTTATTAGGAAATTATCTTTTTAAGATATTTTATCTTTGGAAGATAATTCTCCTATATAAATGGTTGGATTTTTCACAAGTGCAACCATGCTTAGAGGGCTGATAGCATCCAGCAATTAAGGGATTTTTTTTCCAGAGTTTTGAAGGAAGGAAGATTGAAGATCAATCTAGGAAGGATTGATAGCTTATTATAGCTTTTGTGAAGGGTTTTGTAAGACTTTCTTAGATTCCCTTCTTGTTGATTTGTCTTGTTGGATTTGTTATCCGAGGAACGCTTATTTGTTTGATATTTGATTCAGTTATTGAAGCCTTGTTCTTAAGGTTTTTCTGTTCAAATATTCATTCTCTTCCCATATATTTGATTATTGCTTTCATGATGATGAGTGGCTAATTTCCTTTTACGATTCTAGGGTGATTGGATGAAGGTTGTGGGAATAACAATGATAGAATAATCTTAAATTCTAGTAGGACCCTGAAAGCTCGAGTCTTTATCCTTAACCCTAGAACATCTCGTTCAGTCGATGAACATCTCGGCCGGAATGGAACTTGACTGACCGAGGTGACCTTATCTAATTCGTAACTGAGAGTTAAGTGTTAGAGTTTGCCAAATCCTATTCTTATTACACTTTTCCTGGTTCAATGCAAGCCTAGGATGAGACTTACCCGGTAATTCCTTAGTTTGTTTACCTAAGATCATAAGTGTAGGTAATAAAGGTTTATCCTTTATTGGGGTTTGAGTGTGCCTTCATCCCATCTTTGTGAGTTAGCCTGAGACTTACCCGGTAAAGGTTGATTCTATTCCCTTAGTTGGTGTGTTGGTTTGAGATTATAATTACTTTCCTTAGTACCTTGAGACTTACCCGGTAATAGGGACTTTTGGCTTGGGATTGTGAGTAGTGAGACTTACCCGATGATCTAATCCACTTTAGTAACACCTTCCCTTTGCAAAACCTCAGCTTTGTTTGCTTATCTTGAGATCTTGAGTTGGAACCACAACTGGATGCTTTAATCCCTAGAATTTGCATATTTCCTTAATTGACTATATTATCATCTTTGATTGTTTTAATTGCTTTTGTGGTTAGTTGTAATATTGACAACCTATACTTGCATTGTTTCACCTAAGTCCCAGAGATCGACACCCCGGAATTCTTGCTTTTACTACGATTGACCCGTACATTGCGGGTTCGCATCCTTGTTTTAAGCATACATCTTGGTTTATAAATTTAAAGCTTGCACACACCATTTGGAGTGAACAACTACAAGCTAGTTTGTGGCAAGTCTTGCCACCTTCCGGTAGAGATGGAGCATAGGGTGTATGGGGCTATAAGGTGGCTGAATTTTGACCTCAAGGAGGCCGGTGAGAAGAGGTTGCTAGACATGAACGCTCTTGAGGAGATCCGGTTTGATGCCTATGAAAACGCCCGGATCTACAAAGAAGGACCAAACGTTGGCATGACAAGCGTCTCAATCCAAAGGAGTTGAGTGAAGGCGACCTTTTCCTTCTCTTCAACCCGAGGCTGCGGCTCTTCTCCGGAAAGCTAAAGTCAAGATGGACGGGTCCTTATGTGGTGAAGAAGATCTTTCCCCATGGAGCGGTTGAGATAGGAGGGGAGCATTATGGAGATTTTAAGGTGAATGGGCACCGGTTGAAGAAGTATATCCCGGGAGCTCCAACGGATATGATTGCCCCACTTCACCTTGAGTGAGACACCCCCGAATTTGGTCAAGCTAATGACCTTAAAGAAGCGCTTAATGGGAGGCAACCCATTGCTAGACATCTTTCCCTTTTCGTTTTTGTTTTGGTTTTGATATTTCTGTTTTTGTGTGTTTTTGTGTGTTTGGAGTTATAGAGTCTAAGTAGCATGGAAGCCTTGCATGACATATGGATGATGATGATGAGTCCCTCATCAATTGTGGGTGGAGCGGACGCGGAACTTGGATGGCTAGCGGTGCCTAGCGCGGGTCCCGACGCCACAATGAACACCTTGAGCTCTCTACCACCTTTGATTGATCATCCACCATCAATCCACTTGAGTGAACCCAAATACCGAAGCAAACCATTTTACATTGTGAGGATCCTCTTTCACTTTTCTTTACTTCATTTACACATAGGGGACAATGTGTTTCTAAGTATGGGACGGGGTTTGCATGATCACTTGCATGATTAGCATCTAGGATAGTTTAATATTGTCACATGTTTCCTCATGCCTTGCATTGTATATATATTTCGAAAAAAAATCATAAAATTTAAATTTTTTAGTGCTTCTAAGCTTGGGTATGACCCTTATGATGAGATTGTCTTGTAAATTGGCTATGGATGGCCTTATGTGTTGAATTAATGTATGCATATGTGGACTTGAAGTAATTATCTTGAATCTCATGAGTGAATTGTCATCATGAGTGTTTGCCTTGATTGGATTGAGGATTGATGGTCGAAATTACATGCTAGTTCTTGCACATCATTTAGGAGTGATTAAGGCAATTCATCTTTCTCTACTTCTCATCTTGATCATGTTGTTTGAGCACCTCAATTGATATAAAATTGGACCTCTTTTGACCCATCCGGGAATAGGAGCATGCTAGTGTGTTGATGTGTGTGAAAAGCAAGTGTGGGGTGAAGTTGTTGATGAAAGAATGTGGTGAATGAAGTGCTGAATTTGTTGTGAAAAGTGTAGAAAAAAATAGGTTTGGGGACTTTGGTTTTGATGACGAGTAACTCGGCACCATTCACATAATCGGGTGTTTGTGCCTTGCCAAAGTCGGATAAACCGAATGTCCTAACGAGCCTTCGTATGTGTGCCCGGTGTGAGGTGCCTCGGAAAAATCCCGAGGTCCGCTAATCACCAAGGTTTTGGCTTTTGTACACCAATGCCATTGCCTCAAAAATAAAAGGAAAAGAAAGTGAAAAAGAAAAGAAAACAAAGAAAAGATGGAGAAAATATACACTTGTGGTGAAGTTGATAAAAAATGAAATTGTGGAGTTAGTTCCTTCCTTTCTCGGATTAGCATCACATGACCCAAAAATTCTCACCTATTCACAACGTTTCTTGGCCTTCTCTTTCCTAAGTCCTTGTGACCTATTTGCATGTGTGTAAGACTTAGTGATCTAGATTGGATATGCTCATGATCATCTTGACTTCTTCATTTTTACCTTTCATGCATGCTTTCTAGTTAAGTATAATTGTCTTTCCATGCCTTCATTCGTTTGATGCATGATTGCTTGTCCATTTGCCATGAAACATGACTATGAAGGTGATCCAATGTTAGAAGCACAATTCCAAAAAGATTTTGTCATTTTCTGCAGGCATAAATCATGTCATCTCTTAGTCTATAGTTGGGACTTGCTCGGGGATGAGCAAACCTTAAGTATGGGGCATTTTGATAACACGATTTATGACGTTAGTTTAGGCATCCATTTAGATAGTTTTTCCCGCTATTCATGCATAGTTTGGCATTAGTGTGTGACGATTTGCACTTAATTCATGTATGTTGTCGAGATAGACGTCTACACGGACTTTTGCATGTTTTGTAGTTATTTTAGGAGCCTTTGGAGCTTAATCGATACATCCGGGGATCGTTCCTCGTAACGACACGTTTCCATGCTCATTAGGAAGCAAGTTGGGAGCAAAGGAGAACACATAGGACCATGTTGGTGCATGCCTTGCACAAACTCACGGCTCAATGATCAGAAGAAGGCTGAAGCACCAGAATCACGGTCACTGGGAGTTCCACGGCCGTGGAATGGACCATGATTCCCTCTACACAGCTGGGACAGCTGTCCCACGATCTCCATAACCGACTCTTGCTAATGGTGAAGGCTATAAGTACTCTTGCAGGCTGATTCTAAATGGGGACCTCTCCTCTCACACACACACCCTCTTCCACATTCTCTCATTTGGATTGGAGCTACTCTTGGAGGGGAAGAAACACTCTCATTTGGAAGAGAAGAAGAAGCACACTAGTTTTGATAGTTTTCATAGTTTTTGAGAGTTTTAAGAGAGTTTTGCTGAATACATTTGCTAGGGTTGTAAGAAACGAATCGAACCTTCTTTTGAAGGGTTGTAAGTCTCTCTTTTAACATATATTCAGCTCGATTTTTCTTGTTCTACTTGTTTCATCTCTCTTTCATTTCATCCTCTTGATATGGACTCCATGAATGTATGCTTGATGAGTTTGATTGTTAAGATGCATGTTGTTGGCTAAATAGATCCGATTCTAGGGTAAGAAAATGATGGTTATGGCTTGGACTATGATAGGATAGACTTAAACGTACCTTTGGACGATTTGTTTGCTCGAACCCAGCTACTGTTATAAATCACGGTTTGTTCTAGCCAGTTCCACGGCCGTGGAAGTGATGAACTGCCCGTGATTTTGTCTGACTTGCTTGTATTGATATATCTAAATGCTAGGATGTGAGATTGTTGAAACCCTAGTGTTTGTTGAGCTAGATCTATCCTAGGGTGACATAGTGTTAGCAACTAAGTGTGAGATGAGACCTACCCGGTGATTCTTGCTCTTAGGTCCGAAGATGATGAACTCTAGGTAGTAGTGAGCCTCACAAGCCGCTATTGGAAGTTAGAAAGAAACAAATAGGTTTGGGGAAGTCAATCATGATGATGAGTAACTCGGCACCATTCACATAGTCGGGTGTTTGTGTCTTGCCAAAATTGGATTGAGCGATATTCCTAACGGGTCATGGTATGTGCATCAAGGGTTTGAGGCATCTCGAGAAATTGATGATTGTTGATCTCCTAGGCTTCGGTTATTGTGCACCTCTGTCCATGCATCCCAAAAAGTAAAAAAGTAAAATAAGCAAAGCTTATCGGTGGAAGATGTTGAAGTTCAAAGGAAGTGAAGTAAGATCCTTTTCCCGGATTCTAGCACCACATTCCCGATATGCATCCCACCCTCACACGTTTCTTGACCTGTTGTTGAAAAGTCCTTGAGACCTCGAGCTTGTTGATTGACTTGGTGGTTTAAACTGGATTATACATGATTAATTTCGATAATAATGATTTATTATACATTCTATGATTTTATGCAAAGATGAACAATTTTCTTATATTTATAAAATGTTTTGATCATTTTGATTTTTATTACCATGAAGCATTCTCTTAGAGTGATCTATGAGTGGAGCACACCACAAAAATGTTTTGAAACACTTTTAATTGATCTTTATGACTTATAATCCATTCTATCTTGTACTCAAGATTTGGAACATGCTTGGGGACAAGCAAGGGACAAGTATGGGGTATTTTGATAGCATGAATTATAGTCTATATTTTGGGACCTGTTTAGACGTTTTATCTTCAATAATCTGCATGTTTGGATGTATATTTTGTGATTATATTTTCGTTTCATCTACCTTTGCGGGAATCGAGGTCTACACCAAGTTTCGTTGTAATCGTAGGTAAAATGGCACGTTTTGCATCAAAATGGAGCTAATGGAGCTAAGGAGTCATTGGAGCTACATTCAGGAGCTTAAGGAAGAACCCAGGAAGCATGGAACTGAATTAAAGATTTACTTTGGACCAGATTTGAGAGATTTCACCTTCAGATGAGAGTCATCTCGGTTGACCACAGTGTCTCCTCGACCGAGGTGATCTTGAGGAGCGCCCCGACCGAGGCGAACACCTTGGCGCCGGTGAGATATATTTTATTTGGCTGAGATCTTTTATTTTTGGAAGGAAAGATCTTATATTTTTGGGCTGGATTTCTGGAAGGAAGATAATATATTTTAGGGATCTATTTATGAGATATGGATATATTTTATTAGGAAATTATCTTTTTAAGATATTTTATCTTTGGAAGATAATTCTCCTATATAAATAGTTGGATTTTTCACAAGTGCAACCATGCTTAGAGGGCTGATAGCATCCAGCAATTAAGGGATTTTTTTTCCAGAGTTTTGAAGGAAGGAAGATTGAAGATCAATCTAGGAAGGATTGATAGCTTATTATAGCTTTTGTGAAGGGTTTTGTAAGACTTTCTTAGATTCCCTTCTTGTTGATTTGTCTTGTTGGATTTGTTATCCGAGGAACGCTTATTTGTTTGATATTTGATTCAGTTATTGAAGCCTTGTTCTTAAGGTTTTTCTGTTCAAATATTCATTCTCTTCCCATATATTTGATTATTGCTTTCATGATGATGAGTGGCTAATTTTCTTTTACGATTCTAGGGTGATTGGATGAAGGTTGTGGGAATAACAATGATAGAATAATCTTAAATTCTAGTAGGACCCTGAAAGCTCGAGTCTTTATCCTTAACCCTAGAACATCTCGTTCAGTCGATGAACATCTCGGCCGGAATGGAACTTGACTGACCGAGGTGACCTTATCTAATTCGTAACTGAGAGTTAAGTGTTAGAGTTTGCCAAATCCTATTCTTATTACACTTTTCCTGGTTCAATGCAAGCCTAGGATGAGACTTACCCGGTAATTCCTTAGTTTGTTTACCTAAGATCATAAGTGTAGGTAATAAAGGTTTATCCTTTATTAGGGTTTGAGTGTGCCTTCATCCCATCTTTGTGAGTTAGCCTGAGACTTACCCGGTAAAGGTTGATTCTATTCCCTTAGTTGGTGTGTTGGTTTGAGATTATAATTACTTTCCTTAGTACCTTGAGACTTACCCGGTAATAGGGACTTTTGGCTTGGGATTGTGAGTAGTGAGACTTACCCGATGATCTAATCCACTTTAGTAACACCTTCCCTTTGCAAAACCTCAGCTTTGTTTGCTTATCTTGAGATCTTGAGTTGGAACCACAACTGGATGCTTTAATCCCTAGAATTTGCATATTTCCTTAATTGACTATATTATCATCTTTGATTGTTTTAATTGCTTTTGTGGTTAGTTGTAATATTGACAACCTATACTTGCATTGTTTCACCTAAGTCCCTGAGATCGACACCCCGGAATTCTTGCTTTTACTACGATTGACCCGTACATTGCGGGTTCGCATCCTTGTTTTAAGCATACATCTTGGTTTATAAATTTAAAGCTTGCACACACCATTTGGAGTGAACAACTACAAGCTAGTTTGTGGCAAGTCTTGCCACCTTCCGGTAGAGATGGAGCATAGGGTGTATGGGGCTATAAGGTGGCTGAATTTTGACCTCAAGGAGGCCGGTGAGAAGAGGTTGCTAGACATGAACGCTCTTGAGGAGATCCGGTTTGATGCCTATGAAAACGCCCGGATCTACAAAGAAAGGACCAAACGTTGGCATGACAAGCGTCTCAATCCAAAGGAGTTGAGTGAAGGCGACCTTTTCCTTCTCTTCAACCCGAGGCTGCGGCTCTTCCCCGGAAAGCTAAAGTCAAGATGGACGGGTCCTTATGTGGTGAAGAAGATCTTTCCCCATGGAGCGGTTGAGATAGGAGGGGAGCATTATGGAGATTTTAAGGTGAATGGGCACCGGTTGAAGAAGTATATCCCGGGAGCTCCAACGGATATGATTGCCCCACTTCACCTTGAGTGAGACACCCCCGAATTTGGTCAAGCTAATGACCTTAAAGAAGCGCTTAATAGGAGGCAACCCTTTGCTAGACATCTTTCCCTTTTCGTTTTTGTTTTGGTTTTGATATTTCTGTTTTTGTGTGTTTTTGTGTGTTTGGAGTTATAGAGTCTAAGTAGCATGGAAGCCTTGCATGACATATGGATGATGATGATGAGTCCCTCATCAATTGTGGGTGGAGCGGACGCGGAACTTGGATGGCTAGCGGTGCCTAGCGCGGGTCCCGACGCCACAATGAACACCTTGAGCTCTCTACCACCGTTGATTGATCATCCACCATCAATCCACTTGAGTGAACCCAAATACCGAAGCAAACCATTTTACATTGTGAGGATCCTCTTTCACTTTTCTTTACTTCATTTACACATAGGGGACAATGTGTTTCTAAGTATGGGACGGGGTTTTCATGATCACTTGCATGATTAGCATCTAGGATAGTTTAATATTGTCACATGTTTCCTCATGCCTTGCATTGTATATATATTTCGAAAAAAAATCATAAAATTTA
This sequence comes from Fagopyrum homotropicum, assembly GCA_033239125.1. NCBI lineage: Eukaryota > Viridiplantae > Streptophyta > Magnoliopsida > Caryophyllales > Polygonaceae > Fagopyrum > Fagopyrum homotropicum. The sequence goes on along the minus strand of BSWB01000003.1, from coordinate 62,263,089 downwards.
AATTTTTTAGTGCTTCTAAGCTTGGGTATGACCCTTATGATGAGATTGTCTTGTAAATTGGCTATGGATGGCCTTATGTGTTGAATTAATGTATGCATATGTGGACTTGAAGTAATTATCTTGAATCCCATGAGTGAATTGTCATCATGAGTGTTTGCCTTGATTGGATTGAGGATTGATGGTCGAAATTACATGCTAGTTCTTGCACATCATTTAGGAGTGATTAAGGCAATTCATCTTTCTCTACTTCTCATCTTGATCATGTTGTTTGAGCACCTCAATTGATATAAAATTGGACCTCTTTTGACCCATCCGGGAATAGGAGCATGCTAGTGTGTTGATGTGTGTGAAAAGCAAGTGTGGGGTGAAGTTGTTGATGAAAGAATGTGGTGAATGAAGTGCTGAATTTGTTGTGAAAAGTGTAGAAAAAAATAGGTTTGGGGACTTTGGTTTTGATGACGAGTAACTCGGCACCATTCACATAATCGGGTGTTTGTGCCTTGCCAAAGTCGGATAAACCGAATGTCCTAACGAGCCTTCGTATGTGTGCCCGGTGTGAGGTGCCTCGGAAAAATCCCGAGGTCCGCTAATCACCAAGGTTTTGGCTTTTGTACACCAATGCCATTGCCTCAAAAATAAAAGGAAAAGAAAGTGAAAAGGAAAAGAAAACAAAGAAAAGATGGAGAAAATATACACTTGTGGTGAAGTTGATAAAAAATGAAATTGTGGAGTTAGTTCCTTCCTTTCTCGGATTAGCATCACATGACCCAAAAATTCTCACCTATTCACAACGTTTCTTGGCCTTCTCTTTCCTAAGTCCTTGTGACCTATTTGCATGTGTGTAAGACTTAGTGATCTAGATTGGATATGCTCATGATCATCTTGACTTCTTCATTTTTACCTTTCATGCATGCTTTCTAGTTAAGTATAATTGTCTTTCCATGCCTTCATTCGTTTGATGCATGATTGCTTGTCCATTTGCCATGAAACATGACTATGAAGGTGATCCAATGTTAGAAGCATAATTCCAAAAAGATTTTGTCATTTTCTGCAGGCATAAATCATGTCATCTCTTAGTCTATAGTTGGGACTTGCTCGGGGATGAGCAAACCTTAAGTATGGGGCATTTTGATAACACGATTTATGACGTTAGTTTAGGCATCCATTTAGATAGTTTTTCCCGCTATTCATGCATAGTTTGGCATTAGTTTGTGACGATTTGCACTTAATTCATGTATGTTGTCGAGATAGACGTCTACACGGACTTTTGCATGTTTTGTAGTTATTTTAGGAGCCTTTGGAGCTTAATCGATACATCCGGGGATCGTTCCTCGTAACGACACGTTTCCATGCTCATTAGGAAGCAAGTTGGGAGCAAAGGAGAACACATAGGACCATGTTGGTGCATGCCTTGCACAAACTCACGGCTCAATGATCAGAAGAAGGCTGAAGCACCAGAATCACGGTCACTGGGAGTTCCACGGCCGTGGAATGGACCATGATTCCCTCTACACAGCTGGGACAGCTGTCCCACGATCTCCATAACCGACTCTTGCTAATGGTGAAGGCTATAAGTACTCTTGCAGGCTGATTCTAAATGGGGACCTCTCCTCTCACACACACACCCTCTTCCACATTCTCTCATTTGGATTGGAGCTACTCTTGGAGGGGAAGAAACACTCTCATTTGGAAGAGAAGAAGAAGCACACTAGTTTTGATAGTTTTCATAGTTTTTGAGAGTTTTAAGAGAGTTTTGCTGAATACATTTGCTAGGGTTGTAAGAAACGAATCGAACCTTCTTTTGAAGGGTTGTAAGTCTCTCTTTTAACATATATTCAGCTCGATTTTTCTTGTTCTACTTGTTTCATCTCTCTTTCATTTCATCCTCTTGATATGGACTCCATGAATGTATGCTTGATGAGTTTGATTGTTAAGATGCATGTTGTTGGCTAAATAGATCCGATTCTAGGGTAAGAAAATGATGGTTATGGCTTGGACTATGATAGGATAGACTTAAACGTACCTTTGGACGATTTGTTTGCTCGAACCCAGCTACTGTTATAAATCACGGTTTGTTCTAGCCAGTTCCACGGCCGTGGAAGTGATGAACTGCCCGTGATTTTGTCTGACTTGCTTGTATTGATATATCTAAATGCTAGGATGTTAGATTGTTGAAACCCTAGTGTTTGTTGAGCTAGATCTATCCTAGGGTGACATAGTGTTAGCAACTAAGTGTGAGATGAGACCTACCCGGTGATTCTTGCTCTTAGGTCCGAAGATGATGAACTCTAGGTAGTAGTGAGCCTCACAAGCCGCTATTGGAAGTTAGAAAGAAACAAATAGGTTTGGGGAAGTCAATCATGATGATGAGTAACTCGGCACCATTCACATAGTCGGGTGTTTGTGTCTTGCCAAAATTGGATTGAGCGATATTCCTAACGGGTCATGGTATGTGCATCAAGGGTTTGAGGCATCTCGAGAAATTGATGATTGTTGATCTCCTAGGCTTCGGTTATTGTGCACCTCTGTCCATGCATCCCAAAAAGTAAAAAAGTAAAATAAGCAAAGCTTATCGGTGGAAGATGTTGAAGTTCAAAGGAAGTGAAGTAAGATCCTTTTCCCGGATTCTAGCACCACATTCCCGATATGCATCCCACCCTCACACGTTTCTTGACCTGTTGTTGAAAAGTCCTTGAGACCTCGAGCTTGTTGATTGACTTGGTGGTTTAAACTAGATTATACATGATTAATTTCGATAATAATGATTTATTATACATTCTATGATTTTATGCAAAGATGAACAATTTTCTTATATTTATAAAATGTTTTGATCATTTTGATTTTTATTACCATGAAGCATTCTCTTAGAGTGATCTATGAGTGGAGCACACCACAAAAATGTTTTGAAACACTTTTAATTGATCTTTATGACTTATAATCCATTCTATCTTGTACTCAAGATTTGGAACATGCTTGGGGACAAGCAAGGGACAAGTATGGGGTATTTTGATAGCATGCATTATAGTCTATATTTTGGGACCTGTTTAGACGTTTTATCTTCAATAATCTGCATGTTTGGATGTATATTTTGTGATTATATTTTCGTTTCATCTACCTTTGCGGGAATCGAGGTCTACACCAAGTTTCGTTGTAATCGTAGGTAAAATGGCACGTTTTGCATCAAAATGGAGCTAATGGAGCTAAGGAGTCATTGGAGCTACATTCAGGAGCTTAAGGAAGAACCCAGGAAGCATGGAACTGAATTAAAGATTTACTTTGGACCAGATTTGAGAGATTTCACCTTCAGATGAGAGTCATCTCGGTTGACCACAGTGTCTCCTCGACCGAGGTGATCTTGAGGAGCGCCCCGACCGAGGCGAACACCTTGGCGCCGGTGAGATATATTTTATTTGGCTGAGATCTTTTATTTTTGGAAGGAAAGATCTTATATTTTTGGGCTGGATTTCTGGAAGGAAGATAATATATTTTAGGGATCTATTTATGAGATATGGATATATTTTATTAGGAAATTATCTTTTTAAGATATTTTATCTTTGGAAGATAATTCTCCTATATAAATGGTTGGATTTTTCACAAGTGCAACCATGCTTAGAGGGCTGATAGCATCCAGCAATTAAGGGATTTTTTTTCCAGAGTTTTGAAGGAAGGAAGATTGAAAATCAATCTAGGAAGGATTGATAGCTTATTATAGCTTTTGTGAAGGGTTTTGTAAGACTTTCTTAGATTCCCTTCTTGTTGATTTGTCTTGTTGGATTTGTTATCCGAGGAACGCTTATTTGTTTGATATTTGATTCAGTTATTGAAGCCTTGTTCTTAAGGTTTTTCTGTTCAAATATTCATTCTCTTCCCATATATTTGATTATTGCTTTCATGATGATGAGTGGCTAATTTCCTTTTACGATTCTAGGGTGATTGGATGAAGGTTGTGGGAATAACAATGATAGAATAATCTTAAATTCTAGTAGGACCCTGAAAGCTCGAGTCTTTATCCTTAACCCTAGAACATCTCGTTCAGTCGATGAACATCTCGGCCGGAATGGAACTTGACTGACCGAGGTGACCTTATCTAATTCGTAACTGAGAGTTAAGTGTTAGAGTTTGCCAAATCCTATTCTTATTACACTTTTCCTGGTTCAATGCAAGCCTAGGATGAGACTTACCCGGTAATTCCTTAGTTTGTTTACCTAAGATCATAAGTGTAGGTAATAAAGGTTTATCCTTTATTGGGGTTTGAGTGTGCCTTCATCCCATCTTTGTGAGTTAGCCTGAGACTTACCCGGTAAAGGTTGATTCTATTCCCTTAGTTGGTGTGTTGGTTTGAGATTATAATTACTTTCCTTAGTACCTTGAGACTTACCCGGTAATAGGGACTTTTGGCTTGGGATTGTGAGTAGTGAGACTTACCCGATGATCTAATCCACTTTAGTAACACCTTCCCTTTGCAAAACCTCAGCTTTGTTTGCTTATCTTGAGATCTTGAGTTGGAACCACAACTGGATGCTTTAATCCCTAGAATTTGCATATTTCCTTAATTGACTATATTATCATCTTTGATTGTTTTAATTGCTTTTGTGGTTAGTTGTAATATTGACAACCTATACTTGCATTGTTTCACCTAAGTCCCTGAGATCGACACCCCGGAATTCTTGCTTTTACTACGATTGACCCGTACATTGCGGGTTCGCATCCTTGTTTTAAGCATACATCTTGGTTTATAAATTTAAAGCTTGCACACACCATTTGGAGTGAACAACTACAAGCTAGTTTGTGGCAAGTCTTGCCACCTTCCGGTAGAGATGGAGCATAGGGTGTATGGGGCTATAAGGTGGCTGAATTTTGACCTCAAGGAGGCCGGTGAGAAGAGGTTGCTAGACATGAACGCTCTTGAGGAGATCCGGTTTGATGCCTATGAAAACGCCCGGATCTACAAAGAAAGGACCAAACGTTGGCATGACAAGCGTCTCAATCCAAAGGAGTTGAGTGAAGGCGACCTTTTCCTTCTCTTCAACCCGAGGCTGCGGCTCTTCCCCGGAAAGCTAAAGTCAAGATGGACGGGTCCTTATGTGGTGAAGAAGATCTTTCCCCATGGAGCGGTTGAGATAGGAGGGGAGCATTATGGAGATTTTAAGGTGAATGGGCACCGGTTGAGGAAGTATATCCCGGGAGCTCCAACGGATATGATTGCCCCACTTCACCTTGAGTGAGACACCCCCGAATTTGGTCAAGCTAATGACCTTAAAGAAGCGCTTAATGGGAGGCAACCCATTGCTAGACATCTTTCCCTTTTCGTTTTTGTTTTGGTTTTGATATTTCTGTTTTTGTGTGTTTTTGTGTGTTTGGAGTTATAGAGTCTAAGTAGCATGGAAGCCTTGCATGACATATGGATGATGATGATGAGTCCCTCATCAATTGTGGGTGGAGCGGACGCGGAACTTGGATGGCTAGCGGTGCCTAGCGCGGGTCCCGACGCCACAATGAACACCTTGAGCTCTCTACCACCTTTGATTGATCATCCACCATCAATCCACTTGAGTGAACCCAAATACCGAAGCAAACCATTTTACATTGTGAGGATCCTCTTTCACTTTTCTTTACTTCATTTACACATAGGGGACAATGTGTTTCTAAGTATGGGACGGGGTTTTCATGATCACTTGCATGATTAGCATCTAGGATAGTTTAATATTGTCACATGTTTCCTCATGCCTTGCATTGTATATATATTTCGAAAAAAAATCATAAAATTTAAATTTTTTAGTGCTTCTAAGCTTGGGTATGACCCTTATGATGAGATTGTCTTGTAAATTGGCTATGGATGGCCTTATGTGTTGAATTAATGTATGCATATGTGGACTTGAAGTAATTATCTTGAATCCCATGAGTGAATTGTCATCATGAGTGTTTGCCTTGATTGGATTGAGGATTGATGGTCGAAATTACATGCTAGTTCTTGCACATCATTTAGGAGTGATTAAGGCAATTCATCTTTCTCTACTTCTCATCTTGATCATGTTGTTTGAGCACCTCAATTGATATAAAATTGGACCTCTTTTGACCCATCCGGGAATAGGAGCATGCTAGTGTGTTGATGTGTGTCAAAAGCAAGTGTGGGGTGAAGTTGTTGATGAAAGAATGTGGTGAATGAAGTGCTGAATTTGTTGTGAAAAGTGTAGAAAAAAATAGGTTTGGGGACTTTGGTTTTGATGACGAGTAACTCGGCACCATTCACATAATCGGGTGTTTGTGCCTTGCCAAAGTCGGATAAACCGAATGTCCTAACGAGCCTTCGTATGTGTGCCCGGTGTGAGGTGCCTCGGAAAAATCCCGAGGTCCGCTAATCACCAAGGTTTTGGCTTTTGTACACGGACTTTTGCATGTTTTGTAGTTATTTTAGGAGCCTTTGGAGCTTAATCGATACATCCGGGGATCGTTCCTCGTAACGACACGTTTCCATGCTCATTAGGAAGCAAGTTGGGAGCAAAGGAGAACACATAGGACCATGTTGGTGCATGCCTTGCACAAACTCACGGCTCAATGATCAGAAGAAGGCTGAAGCACCAGAATCACGGTCACTGGGAGTTCCACGGCCGTGGAATGGACCATGATTCCCTCTACACAGCTGGGACAGCTGTCCCACGATCTCCATAACCGACTCTTGCTAATGGTGAAGGCTATAAGTACTCTTGCAGGCTGATTCTAAATGGGGACCTCTCCTCTCACACACACACCCTCTTCCACATTCTCTCATTTGGATTGGAGCTACTCTTGGAGGGGAAGAAACACTCTCATTTGGAAGAGAAGAAGAAGCACACTAGTTTTGATAGTTTTCATAGTTTTTGAGAGTTTTAAGAGAGTTTTGCTGAATACATTTGCTAGGGTTGTAAGAAACGAATCGAACCTTCTTTTGAAGGGTTGTAAGTCTCTCTTTTAACATATATTCAGCTCGATTTTTCTTGTTCTACTTGTTTCATCTCTCTTTCATTTCATCCTCTTGATATGGACTCCATGAATGTATGCTTGATGAGTTTGATTGTTAAGATGCATGTTGTTGGCTAAATAGATCCGATTCTAGGGTAAGAAAATGATGGTTATGGCTTGGACTATGATAGGATAGACTTAAACGTACCTTTGGACGATTTGTTTGCTCGAACCCAGCTACTGTTATAAATCACGGTTTGTTCTAGCCAGTTCCACGGCCGTGGAAGTGATGAACTGCCCGTGATTTTGTCTGACTTGCTTGTATTGATATATCTAAATGCTAGGATGTTAGATTGTTGAAACCCTAGTGTTTGTTGAGCTAGATCTATCCTAGGGTGACATAGTGTTAGCAACTAAGTGTGAGATGAGACCTACCCGGTGATTCTTGCTCTTAGGTCCGAAGATGATGAACTCTAGGTAGTAGTGAGCCTCACAAGCCGCTATTGGAAGTTAGAAAGAAACAAATAGGTTTGGGGAAGTCAATCATGATGATGAGTAACTCGGCACCATTCACATAGTCGGGTGTTTGTGTCTTGCCAAAATTGGATTGAGCGATATTCCTAACGGGTCATGGTATGTGCATCAAGGGTTTGAGGCATCTCGAGAAATTGATGATTGTTGATCTCCTAGGCTTCGGTTATTGTGCACCTCTGTCCATGCATCCCAAAAAGTAAAAAAGTAAAATAAGCAAAGCTTATCGGTGGAAGATGTTGAAGTTCAAAGGAAGTGAAGTAAGATCCTTTTCCCGGATTCTAGCACCACATTCCCGATATGCATCCCACCCTCACACGTTTCTTGACCTGTTGTTGAAAAGTCCTTGAGACCTCGAGCTTGTTGATTGACTTGGTGGTTTAAACTGGATTATACATGATTAATTTCGATAATAATGATTTATTATACATTCTATGATTTTATGCAAAGATGAACAATTTTCTTATATTTATAAAATGTTTTGATCATTTTGATTTTTATTACCATGAAGCATTCTCTTAGAGTGATCTATGAGTGGAGCACACCACAAAAATGTTTTGAAACACTTTTAATTGATCTTTATGACTTATAATCCATTCTATCTTGTACTCAAGATTTGGAACATGCTTGGGGACAAGCAAGGGACAAGTATGGGGTATTTTGATAGCATGAATTATAGTCTATATTTTGGGACCTGTTTAGACGTTTTATCTTCAATAATCTGCATGTTTGGATGTATATTTTGTGATTATATTTTCGTTTCATCTACCTTTGCGGGAATCGAGGTCTACACCAAGTTTCGTTGTAATCGTAGGTAAAATGGCACATTTTGCATCAAAATGGAGCTAATGGAGCTAAGGAGTCATTGGAGCTACATTCAGGAGCTTAAGGAAGAACCCAGGAAGCATGGAACTGAATTAAAGATTTACTTTGGACCAGATTTGAGAGATTTCACCTTCAGATGAGAGTCATCTCGGTTGACCACAATGTCTCCTCGACCGAGGTGATCTTGAGGAGCGCCCCGACCGAGGCGAACACCTTGGCGCCGGTGAGATATATTTTATTTGGCTGAGATCTTTTATTTTTGGAAGGAAAGATCTTATATTTTTGGGCTGGATTTCTGGAAGGAAGATAATATATTTTAGGGATCTATTTATGAGGTATGGATATATTTTATTAGGAAATTATCTTTTTAAGATATTTTATCTTTGGAAGATAATTCTCCTATATAAATGGTTGGATTTTTCACAAGTGCAACCATGCTTAGAGGGCTGATAGCATCCAGCAATTAAGGGATTTTTTTTCCAGAGTTTTGAAGGAAGGAAGATTGAAGATCAATCTAGGAAGGATTGATAGCTTATTATAGCTTTTGTGAAGGGTTTTGTAAGACTTTCTTAGATTCCCTTCTTGTTGATTTGTCTTGTTGGATTTGTTATCCGAGGAACGCTTATTTGTTTGATATTTGATTCAGTTATTGAAGCCTTGTTCTTAAGGTTTTTCTGTTCAAATATTCATTCTCTTCCCATATATTTGATTATTGCTTTCATGATGATGAGTGGCTAATTTCCTTTTACGATTCTAGGGTGATTGGATGAAGGTTGTGGGAATAACAATGATAGAATAATCTTAAATTCTAGTAGGACCCTGAAAGCTCGAGTCTTTATCCTTAACCCTAGAACATCTCGTTCAGTCGATGAACATCTCGGCCGGAATGGAACTTGACTGACCGAGGTGACCTTATCTAATTCGTAACTGAGAGTTAAGTGTTAGAGTTTGCCAAATCCTATTCTTATTACACTTTTCCTGGTTCAATGCAAGCCTAGGATGAGACTTACCCGGTAATTCCTTAGTTTGTTTACCTAAGATCATAAGTGTAGGTAATAAAGGTTTATCCTTTATTGGGGTTTGAGTGTGCCTTCATCCCATCTTTGTGAGTTAGCCTGAGACTTACCCGGTAAAGGTTGATTCTATTCCCTTAGTTGGTGTGTTGGTTTGAGATTATAATTACTTTCCTTAGTACCTTGAGACTTACCCGGTAATAGGGACTTTTGGCTTGGGATTGTGAGTAGTGAGACTTACCCGATGATCTAATCCACTTTAGTAACACCTTCCCTTTGCAAAACCTCAGCTTTGTTTGCTTATCTTGAGATCTTGAGTTGGAACCACAACTGGATGCTTTAATCCCTAGAATTTGCATATTTCCTTAATTGACTATATTATCATCTTTGATTGTTTTAATTGCTTTTGTGGTTAGTTGTAATATTGACAACCTATACTTGCATTGTTTCACCTAAGTCCCTGAGATCGACACCCCGGAATTCTTGCTTTTACTACGATTGACCCGTACATTGCGGGTTCGCATCCTTGTTTTAAGCATACATCTTGGTTTACAAATTTAAAGCTTGCACACACCATTTGGAGTGAACAACTACAAGCTAGTTTGTGGCAAGTCTTGCCACCTTCCGGTAGAGATGGAGCATAGGGTGTATGGGGCTATAAGGTGGCTGAATTTTGACCTCAAGGAGGCCGGTGAGAAGAGGTTGCTAGACATGAACGCTCTTGAGGAGATCCGGTTTGATGCCTATGAAAACGCCCGGATCTACAAAGAAAGGACCAAACGTTGGCATGACAAGCGTCTCAATCCAAAGGAGTTGAGTGAAGGCGACCTTTTCCTTCTCTTCAACCCGAGGCTGCGGCTCTTCCCCGGAAAGCTAAAGTCAAGATGGACGGGTCCTTATGTGGTGAAGAAGATCTTTCCCCATGGAGCGGTTGAGATAGGAGGGGAGCATTATGGAGATTTTAAGGTGAATGGGCACCGGTTGAGGAAGTATATCCCGGGAGCTCCAACGGATATGATTGCCCCACTTCACCTTGAGTGAGACACCCCCGAATTTGGTCAAGCTAATGACCTTAAAGAAGCGCTTAATGGGAGGCAACCCATTGCTAGACATCTTTCCCTTTTCGTTTTTGTTTTGGTTTTGATATTTCTGTTTTTGTGTGTTTTTGTGTGTTTGGAGTTATAGAGTCTAAGTAGCATGGAAGCCTTGCATGACATATGGATGATGATGATGAGTCCCTCATCAATTGTGGGTGGAGCGGACGCGGAACTTGGATGGCTAGCGGTGCCTAGCGCGGGTCCCGACGCCACAATGAACACCTTGAGCTCTCTACCACCTTTGATTGATCATCCACCATCAATCCACTTGAGTGAACCCAAATACCGAAGCAAACCATTTTACATTGTGAGGATCCTCTTTCACTTTTCTTTACTTCATTTACACATAGGGGACAATGTGTTTCTAAGTATGGGACGGGGTTTTCATGATCACTTGCATGATTAGCATCTAGGATAGTTTAATATTGTCACATGTTTCCTCATGCCTTGCATTGTATATATATTTCGAAAAAAAATCATAAAATTTAAATTTTTTAGTGCTTCTAAGCTTGGGTATGACCCTTATGATGAGATTGTCTTGTAAATTGGCTATGGATGGCCTTATGTGTTGAATTAATGTATGCATATGTGGACTTGAAGTAATTATCTTGAATCCCATGAGTGAATTGTCATCATGAGTGTTTGCCTTGATTGGATTGAGGATTGATGGTCGAAATTACATGCTAGTTCTTGCACATCATTTAGGAGTGATTAAGGCAATTCATCTTTCTCTACTTCTCATCTTGATCATGTTGTTTGAGCACCTCAATTGATATAAAATTGGACCTCTTTTGACCCATCCGGGAATAGGAGCATGCTAGTGTGTTGATGTGTGTCAAAAGCAAGTGTGGGGTGAAGTTGTTGATGAAAGAATGTGGTGAATGAAGTGCTGAATTTGTTGTGAAAAGTGTAGAAAAAAATAGGTTTGGGGACTTTGGTTTTGATGACGAGTAACTCGGCACCATTCACATAATCGGGTGTTTGTGCCTTGCCAAAGTCGGATAAACCGAATGTCCTAACGAGCCTTCGTATGTGTGCCCGGTGTGAGGTGCCTCGGAAAAATCCCGAGGTCCGCTAATCACCAAGGTTTTGGCTTTTGTACACCAATGCCATTGCCGAGGTCCGCTAATCACCAAGGTTTTGGCTTTTGTACACGGACTTTTGCATGTTTTGTAGTTATTTTAGGAGCCTTTGGAGCTTAATCGATACATCCGGGGATCGTTCCTCGTAACGACACGTTTCCATGCTCATTAGGAAGCAAGTTGGGAGCAAAGGAGAACACATAGGACCATGTTGGTGCATGCCTTGCACAAACTCACGGCTCAATGATCAGAAGAAGGCTGAAGCACCAGAATCACGGTCACTTGGAGTTCCACGGCCGTGGAATGGACCATGATTCCCTCTACACAGCTGGGACAGCTGTCCCACGATCTCCATAACCGACTCTTGCTAATGGTGAAGGCTATAAGTACTCTTGCAGGCTGATTCTAAATGGGGACCTCTCCTCTCACACACACACCCTCTTCCACATTCTCTCATTTGGATTGGAGCTACTCTTGGAGGGGAAGAAACACTCTCATTTGGAAGAGAAGAAGAAGCACACTAGTTTTGATAGTTTTCATAGTTTTTGAGAGTTTTAAGAGAGTTTTGCTGAATACATTTGCTAGGGTTGTAAGAAACGAATCGAACCTTCTTTTGAAGGGTTGTAAGTCTCTCTGTTAACATATATTCAGCTCGATTTTTCTTGTTCTACTTGTTTCATCTCTCTTTCATTTCATCCTCTTGATATGGACTCCATGAATGTATGCTTGATGAGTTTGATTGTTAAGATGCATGTTGTTGGCTAAATAGATCCGATTCTAGGGTAAGAAAATGATGGTTATGGCTTGGACTATGATAGGATAGACTTAAACGTACCTTTGGACGATTTGTTTGCTCGAACCCAGCTACTGTTATAAATCACGGTTTGTTCTAGCCAGTTCCACGGCCGTGGAAGTGATGAACTGCCCGTGATTTTGTCTGACTTGCTTGTATTGATATATCTAAATGCTAGGATGTTAGATTGTTGAAACCCTAGTGTTTGTTGAGCTAGATCTATCCTAGGGTGACATAGTGTTAGCAACTAAGTGTGAGATGAGACCTACCCGGTGATTCTTGCTCTTAGGTCCGAAGATGATGAACTCTAGGTAGTAGTGAGCCTCACAAGCCGCTATTGGAATGAGTGTGCTAGGATTGATGTTTAGGACTGTCCTTCCCGAGACTTACCCGGTAAGGAGATGTTAGATCCATAGATAACAATCCCGTTTGTGTAGAATTCCTAACCTTAGGCTCTTTGAGACTTACCCGGTGATGAGACCTTAGGAACGGACTAGTGGACCATGAGATCTACCCGGTGATTGATCCCGATTTAGAAACACCCACTCCCAACATACTATAGTTGATCCAAGGAATGACTAGATAGCTTGAGTCCAATGCCATAACCGGAATTTCTAACCCCTAGAATCCGCTTTTCTCTCTTTGATTACCTATCTCGTGTTTGTGTTTGCTTATTTGAGTTGCTAGCTTAGTTGTTTGATAATCTTGCATGATTTGTGATCCTTGATTGATCACCACAAAACCAAACCAAAAACATTGAGATTTTCTTTTCTTTATTCCTTTCTCTTTTCTTAGCCTAGATCTACAATATCCCTAGTCACTATTGATTCAATTTCACCTTAGTCCTTGTGTTCGACCTCGGAATACTATCCTTACTACAAAACGACCCATACACTGTGGGTTCGCTAGGAGTTAGGAAAAATATATCGAGTTATAAATTTAAGACTTTTGCGTGTCACGTTTCTAGCATAACAGGTTAATAGAGGAATTCGTGAATAAGATAGTGAGATTGCACGGAGTTCCTAAGACCATAGTTTCAAATTAAGATGGACAATTTACTTCCTAAATTTTTTGAATAAGGTACATATAGTAATGGGAACCAAGTTGAATTTTAGAACAAAGTTTCATCCACAGTCGGATGGTCAGTCAAAAAGGACAAATAAGACTTTAGAAGATTTGTTGAGGTCATGTGTACTTGATTGGGGCCAAATATGGTCAAATCATTTACCGTTACTCGAGTTCACCTACAACAACAGTTGGCGTCATCTATTATGATGACACCATATGAATCACTGTACAAAAGGAAATGTCAAACCCCATTGAGTTGGGATGAGCCTAATTATTCCACTGATACGGCTCCAGACAAAGTTAAAACTGATATTGAAAATTTTGCTTTGATTCGAGAAAGGATGTTAAGGGCATAAAGTAGAAAAAAGTCGTATGTTGACAAGTGTAAACATCCACTGGAGTTTGAAACAGGGACGCATGTTTGGTTCAAAGTTTCATATGGCCGTGTTAGACAGAAAGATGAAGAAGTTAAGGAATAAAGAAATTTCATTAGTGAAGATCCAGTGGTCCCGAAGGGGAATGGAAGAGGCTACATGGGAAACAGTTGAACATGTAATATCTGCATATTTTTCCTCCCGATTTATTTCGTTAAAAACCAGACCTTGATCGGTTTTGGACTTTTTCCCGACTTATTATATTTCTATGTGACACTGGGTTCTTGTTCTTTGATCTTTTTATTATTTTATGTAAGGAACTTACTCACATAAAATACAAGAGTCAATCTACCTTCTTTATTCTTTAATTGGATCCATCTGGGCCAATCAGGGTATGCCTTCCAGGCCCATTAGGAAGCTGAGTAATTTGGGCTTTGAAACCCTACCATCCGGGCCCGTTAAGCTAAGCAGTTTTCAGCCTGCCGTGCTTCCTCCTTCATGTGTTAGACGCTCCCTCATCTTCCGTAAACCCTAGCCCCGCCCCCTTGTGAACCTCACGTTGTATCCATCTCGCACGCAACAACCAGGGATGGCTCCGGCGATGCCTCTCCCTGCGCCAACAATGCCTCCCCTTACACCAGCAGTGAAGCCTCGTTAGTGCCGGCGGGAAACAGTGGTTCCAACCGCCATACGGACTCGACCACTTGCTCGATGTGTTGTCGAGCCAACAGCCCGGGGTCTACACTCGTTTTCTCCCCCCCCCCCCTCCCCCTTAGTGTCGTGAAGTCCATCAACCAACAACCTTCAGCCATCCTTTCCCTTCGTCTTCATAAGCACGCAACAGCAAGTGGAGCAGCCCGCGACCACGCCATGACCCAGCCACAGGTGCGTCGTGTCTTGCCTAAAGTGCGCCATTCCTAGCCGCAGGTGTGTTGTGCCTTCCAGCAGATGCCCCTCCAACGACAACAAGCAACAACAACCTTTGTGCCTTCTTTCTTCGAGTCTCGGAATCGGATAAGCTTATACCCCTTTCTCCATTGCACTTCAGTCCACGTATTCCATGCTTAAAAAGTGCCTTTTATGTCTCCTAAGCCTACCCGGAACAGCCATAAAGCAACAATAAGAATACATGCTTTTTCTGAGTTTGCAAGAAGTGACGAATAGTCAACTTCGGGTCCCATTGTGAGGTCTCAACTAGTAGCTCCCCGAGTTACGACAATTTGGGGTGTTAAAATATGGTATGAGAGCTCTAGATTAGCAACAATGGTCCTTGAAATCTTCTGAAAGACCGAATGTATAAAATAACTAGAACCCGAAAGGGGTCTAAGATTTTATATATTCGGAGGTGAGTTGTGGAAGGCAACCTTTTTAACTTTTAAAGCGGTTTAGAGGTGATTGATGGAATAGTACTCCTAACCCTTTTAGAGGGTGTAGCTCCAGTTTTCCACGGAGACTCGGTTTAGGAACTCACTTTGGGGATCTTAGTTGGAGAATACATAACCGACTCAAGATGGGTCCGCGGTTACAAGGATCGGACCGTTGAGCCGGATGATACATATAGGGGTATTTGGTAGCTACTTTAGAGAATAGTAGCTAGCGCTTGTGATGTAATTACAAGTTTAGATTTCGGAGCCAATAGTTGGATGAAAAGCCGATGAGGATACTTGAGATATTATGGATAGTATGAGACGTAACCTTTCAAAAACCTATGAAGAGATACCTCAGGAGCGACGAGTTAGGGCTTGGCCATGTATTTGTGTGATATTTTTTGAGTACTTTTTTATTTTATGCTATAGTGCTTAGTCAGTGATGTGTGTTTTATTGGTGATCTTTGATGTGCGGGGTACTTAGATGTGGGAACGACGAGACATTTGGTGTAGTGATTAGATACACTAGACTTGTGCCTTTAAGGCCGATCTGATGATTATCATTTTCTAACTTTCGGGACAAAACTTATTTTAATAGGAAACTAATGTAATATCCGGATATTTTCCTCCTGATTTATTTCAATAAAAACCGGACCTTGATCGGTTTTGGACTTTTTCCCGACTTATTATATTTCTATGTGACATTGGGTTCTTGTTCTTTGATCTTTTTATTATTTTATGTGAGGACCTTACTCACATAAAATACAAGAGTCAATCTATCTTTTATATTCCTGAAATGGACCCATCCGGGCCCATCAGGATATGCCTTCTAGGCCCATTAAGAAGCTGAGTAATTTGGACTTTGAAACCCTACCATCCGGGCCCGCTAAGCTGAGTAGTTTTCAGCCTGCATTGCTTCCTCCGTCATGCGTTAGACGCTCCCTCATCTTCCGTAAACCCTAGCCCCGCCCCCTTGTGAACCTCACGTTGTATCCATCTCGCACGCAACAACCAGGGATGGCTTTGGCGATGCCTCTCCCTGCGCCAACAATGCCTCCCCTTACACCAGCAGTGAAGCCTCGTTAGTGCCGGCGGGAAACAGTGGTTCCAACCGCCATACGGACTCGACCTCCTTCTCGATGTGTTGTCGAGCCAACAGCCTGGGGTCTACACTCGTTTTCTTCCCCCTCTTAGTGTCGTGGAGTCCATCAACCAACAACCTTCAACCATCCTTTCCCTTCGTCTTCGTAAGCGCGCAACATCAAGTGGATCAGCCCGCGACCGCGCCATGACCCAGTCACAGGTGCGTCGTGTCTTGCCTCAGCTGCGCCATTCCTGTAGCAGGTGTACTGTGCCTTGCAGCAGATGCACCTCCAGCAACAACAAGCTACAACAACCTTTGTGCCTTCTTCCTTCGTGCCTTCGAGTCTCGAAATTGCGTAAGCTTATACCCTTTTCTCCACTACACTTCAGTCCACGTATTCCATGCTTAACAAGTGCCTTTTATGTCTCCTATGACTACCCGGAACAGCCATAAAGGAGCAGTAAGGATACATGCTTTTTCTTAGTTTGCAAGAAGTGACGAATAGTCAACTTCGGGTCCCATTGTGAGGTCTCAACTAGTAGTTCCCCGAGTTACGAGAATTTAGGGTGTTACAATATGATAATAGAGCTCTAGGTTGGCAACAATGGAACTTGAAATCTTCTGAAAGACAAAATGTATAAAATAACTAGAACCCGAAAGGGGTCTAAGATTTTATACATTCGGAGGTGAGCTGTGGAAGGCAACCTTTTTAACTTTTAAAGCGGTTTAGAAGTGATTGATGAACTAGTACTCCTAACCCTTTTAGAGGGTGTAGCTCCAGTTTTCCACGGAGACTCGGTTTAGGAACTCACTTTGGGGATCTCAGTTGCAGAATACATAACCGACTCAAGATGGGTCCGCGGTTACAAGGATTGGACCGTTGAGCCGGATGATACATATGGGGGTATCTGGTAGCTACTTTAGAGAATAGTAGCTAGCGCTTGTATATGTGTGACATTGTTTGACTACTTGTTTATTTCATTCTTTAGTGCTTAGTCAGTGATGCGTGTTTTATTGGTGATCTTTGATGTGCGGGGTACTTAGATGTGGGAACAACGAGAAATTTGGTGTAGTGATTAGATACACTAGACTTGTGCCTTTAAGGCCGATCTGATGATTTTCATTTTCTAAGTTTCGGGACAAAACTTATTTTAATAGGGAACAAATGTAATATCCGGATATTTTCCTCCCGATTTATTTCGATGAAAACCGGACCTTGATCGGTTTTGGACTTTTTCCCGAATTATTATATTTCTATGTGACATTGGGTTCTTGTTCTTTGATCTTTTTATTATTTTATGTGAGGACCTTACTCACATAAAATACAAGAGTCAATCTATCTTTTTTATTCTTGAAATGGACCCATCCGGGCCCATCAGGATATGCCTTTTGGGCCTGTTAAGAAGCTGAGTAATTTGGGCTTTGAAACCCTACCATCCGGGCCCGTTAAGTGTTAGCATAAAATATTGCGATATTCTAGGCACTTGTTCTAGTTATTTTTCATCCATTATAGTGTTCATTGATGAGGCATTGCAGCAATTGTTAGCTAGTTTGTCTATATTGTCGATATAGAGGTCTACATAAGCTTTGTGTTGATTATAGTTGAATAAGAGCTAAAACCGAACCAATTGAGAGAGAAAGGAGAAGATTTGAGCACATCCAAGTATTGAGGACACATCAAAGAAGCCAAGGGAGATGCTAGGATGAGGAATGGCACGACACAAAGGAAACCACAAGCAATTTACACTTCCACGCTCTAAAATACGGTGGTAGAAAAGTCCACGCCCAAATCCACGGCCGTGGATCTTGGCAACATGAACGTGGAGTATTACAGAGAGTTACACGGTATAAAGTACGGTCGTGGAAATCATGAAGAACCATAATCCACTTCCACGCTCTAAACCACGGCCGTGGAACTCCAGGAGACCGTGATTTAGGCGATCTTTTGACGAATAAAATATTGACACATCATTTACGCATATGGTCCGGACGGTTATTTTACCCTTCCTTATAAAAAGGGGGGAGGAGAGAGATTTCGACACTTCGGCTTACACGTGCTTAGGGCTGCGTTGGACGTCCGGAGATTTGAACTTGCAAACGTGATTCGCGAGGGTTTGAAGATTTGGAAGTTGTTTGCGGCGGAAGTTACGCCTTTTGTCCTTAGGTTTGATTAGAAGACGGATTGACATCCCGTTCTTCGTTCTTATCGAGGATTGTTATTGGTTTGTGTTTATTCCAAATCTGATATACATTATTACCCTTGTTTGTGGATTTGAGATTGATTTGAGATTTATTGAAGGTTTTCGAAGGTATTCATCTTTCATTCTTCTTAAACTTGATTTTGATATTATAATGAAAATTGTTGGCTAAAACCCTTTAGCAATTCTAAGGTAAAGGGTTGATAGTTGTGGCTTAGATGATGATAGATCGATCGTAAACAGATTGGACCCTGAGAGTTAGAGAGATTTCGCCGACGAACCAAAATCACGGTTTGTTCTTGTGATTCCACGGCCGTGGAATTCAAGATCTGCCCGTAATTTATACCAGTTTATGAACTTTGCTTTTACTTTGATCCAAGGTTAAAGATTAGCTTTAATCTAGTCTAGGTTTGCCCTTTTCTAGGTAGTAGTGAAGCCTCAACAACCTCTACTTCGATTTTGAGTGTCACAACCTTAATCGGTTTAGTTAGTTTTGATCCTTGGGTTACAAGTTTGGGTATTTGAGATTAATTCTTGTCTTTAAATCCTTTCTATACTGAAGCCTCAACAACCTTTATAGAGAGTGTCTTTAAATAAGTCATATAAAGCCTTGGAACTTCACCGTACATTGCTTTATCTTAGCATACCCTTGCAACTCTTAACTCTGTCCTTAGTTTTTTTAGAATATCTTGAATCGATTGCCACAATTAGATACCTGGATCTTTAGGGTTGTTGTTGTCCCCAATATATATGTGAAGCTTCACTCTTTTACTTGCTTGACAACTTTATAATTGAATTTGTTCTCCCCAAATCCCTATGTTCGATACTCTGGAATTCTTGCTTAACTATGTCGATCCGTACACTGCGGGTTCGCTTGCTTGATTCTAGTTTTATAAATTTACAGCTTATTTGCACGCACGCTAAGTGGCGAACATGTTTTTGGCGCCGTTTCCGGGGATTTGGTTTAGGCCGAATTCGGTTATCGGTTGTCAAGCTTGGGAGCTTTTCCCTTGTTATTTGATCTCCCTTTGAGTGATATTTGCAGGTTACTTTAGGTATATGCGCAGGTCTAGGAACAACAAGGACCTCTTACCTCTTGATCAAGAATTTGAGAAGACTTTGAGGAAGAAGCTCAAGGAAAGAAAGATGGCTGAAGATAAGGAGCGGGATTATCAAACAGAATTAGCGGAATCCGAAGCTCAACTTAGATGGAGCGAGAAGACTCGCAAGGAAGAATCGGACCGTCATCAATTGCAAATTGATGAGCTAAGGGATATGATATTTCAAATGAGGCTAGAATTGAGCGATTCCAAGAAGAAGGAGAGGAGGAAACCAGCAAGATCGGTTAGAGCCAACTCATCCGATGAGGATAGCGACTCTTCCATGCCATCTCTTGAGGATTTGAATCCGACGGTCAACATAAATCAATTTAATCCAAGAAAAAGACCGGCTGCCAACTATCGTGTCCCGGCTGGGGGTGCGAGAGCCGCTCGTGTAGATGAAGAGCCAAGAACTCTTGGCCAAAAGATGGATCCAATTCAACAACCACGCCGTCTAGGTGTGAATTTTAATGCTGATGATATGCAAGGGTTTAGCTTCAACTCACAAGTCATTACCATCGTTCGTCAAAGTCAGTTTGGAGGAACGAGTAGCGAATCTCCACATCAACATTTACAGAATTTTGAGATCTTGATGGAGACAATGAAGCCAAAGAATGCAACCACCAACAACTACAAGATCAAGCCATTCTTCTTCTCTTTGAAAGGGAAATCTTTATCTTGGTATCAAGCTCTTCCAAATGGAAGACTCAACACATGGGAGGATCTTTCTTCGGAGTTCCTCACCAAATTCTTTCCGCCATCTAAAACGATGGAGTTGAGAGGTAAGATTAATGCATTTTCTATGAGATCTAACGAAAGTTTGTTTCAATCTTGGGAAAGATTTCAGGATTTACTATTGGATTGCCCACACCATGGCATTTCCAAATTGGAGCTATTGGAGATATACTATAAGGGGCTGGATATGGAAACACAATTCAAGCTCCAATCCCTTTCATGTGGTACATTCATGGACATGAGGGAAGATGACGCTTGGGACTTCATTGAGAAGCAAGCCCGAGTCATTGAGAAGTATTCTCACCGGAAAGTAGAAGCAAATCGAGTGGAGCAAGGAGCAAAGCTAACACAAGCCACTCAAACTCAAATCTCTTCTCTCAACTCCGAGATTAAAGAATTGAAGGAAGTCATAAAGGCTACCTTTCCAAATCAAAAGGGGCAAGATGTGGGTTATTTAGGAAACAACAATAACCACAATGGGAATGAGAACACAAACCGCAACAACCGGAACAACAACCAGAACAATTGGAACAACAACCGGAATAACAATTGGAACAACAATAGGGGTTCAAACAACAACAATTGGCGTTCCAACCTACAACACAATTCCGGTAATTCTTATCCCAATTCAGGAAATTCACTAACTCCACCTTCTTCTTCCTCCATTCCTTTGAAAAGTCAGGAACAAGCATCTAATAGTGGAAGCACTTTGGGGAAAGAGAAGCCCGATCCCATGTTGGAAACAATTTTGGGAAAGCTTCAAGGATTGGAGAGTCCCATCACCAAGGTCGATAACCACATCACTGAGGTTGATAAAGCTCAAAAGGTTTTAGAAAACCAAATGTTTAGCAATGCTGAGGAAGTTCATAGGAATCAAGGAAAACTTCCAGGAAAGACGGAGGATAAGCCAAAAGGAAGGGTGATGGCTATTACAACTATGAGCGGAGCAACAACCATCGACCCGCAGCCTAAGTTTGTGGAAGTTCCCGTCGAGAAAGAGAAAGAGAAGAGGAAGGAGAAGGAAGACATCTACATTCCTCCTCCAGCTTACAAACCTCCCCTATCATTCCCGCAATCTAGAGCAAGAGCACGTCTAGACAAATAATTCGGTAAGTTTATTAAACTCATGAGCAAACTGCATATTAATATATCTTTCATTGATGCAAATGTAGGTATGCCAGCTTATGGGAAGTTCTTAAAGGAGATCCTCTCTAACAAGAGGAAATTAGAGGATTTTGGAGAAGTCAAGATGAGTTCGGATTCGTCGGATCTCATTAAGACAATGAAGGAAAAGATGCCCCCAAAGCTGAAGGATCCGGGGTCGTTTTGTATTCCCATAGGAGTGGGAGATGTCACATATGATGCATTATGTGATTTAAGAGCAAGCGTGAGCATTATTTCGCTTGTCTTATGCAGGAAGATCGTTTTAGGCGAACCTAAACCGGTGAAGATGACGTTATACATGGCGGATCGATCCATAACTCGTCCCGTCGGCATAGTTGAAGACGTCCCGGTCAAGCTTGGTAAGTTTTATGTTCCTATAGATTTTGTTGAGCTTGACATTCCTGCAGATAGTCCGGTCCCGATCATACTCGGAAGACCGTTTCTTGCAACATCCGGTTGTATGGTTGATTGCAAGAATGCTAGACTCGCCTTCGACATAGGAGAAGAAAAGGTAGAGTTCGTTCTATCCACTTTGGTGAAGGAACCAGCTTTTGAAGAGGATATATTCAACATCCATGATGAAGAGCTATCTAGAGAGGAGGTAAGTTCAATTCTCTTCAAAGATCCCTTGTAAAAGGTGATCTCCATGAGCATTATGGACATAGGGGAAGAAGAGTAATGCAATAAGCAAATTGAAGCTTTAGAGAAGCAAAAGGAAGTGTATGAAGAAGAACTTGAGAAACTCTACGATGGGTCAGAGAATGTGAGAAATCACGGCCAGTCGTGCTATTCCACGGCCGTGGAATCCACCAACATGACCGTAATCAGCTATTCAGAGGACTCCAGTAAGTTACACGGCCAAAACCACGGCCGTGGAACAAACAGAGGCACCGTAATTGATTTCCACGCCCAAAACCACGGCCGTGGAGGAAACAAGGGAGCCGTAATTTTGGGTGAATCTGAAGGCAATTGTATTCTTTCCGCCACTTCTTTTGATTCTTCTCCAACAACTTCTACATCCTTAGAGACTTCTAAGGAAGCATTGGACACTCCTCAAGAGCCATTAGAGAGTCCTATAGTGATGGAATTGAAGCCACTTCCCGCACATCTAAGGTACGCATTTCTAGGACCTAGTTCTACCTTTCCGGTAATTGTTAGTTCCGATCTAAGTATGGATGAGCATAGTAAGCTTATGGTTGTTCTTAAGAAACATAGGAAAGCCTTAGGGTATACTATAGAGGATCTAGTAGGCATCAAACCTTCACTATGCATGCATAAAATTCTAATGGAAGAGGATTTTAGAAATTTGCGACAACCTCAGAGGCGGTTAAATCCGACCATGAAGGAGGTTGTCAAGAAGGAAATTCTTAAACTACTTGATGCAGGTATCATCTACCCTATTTCCGATAGCAAGTGGGTGAGTCCCGTACAGGTGGTTCCAAAGAAAGGAGGGATGACGGTCATCACCAACAAGAACAACGAGCTCATTCCTACGCGAACCGTGACAGGATGGATGATGTGCATAGACTACCGCAAGCTAAACAACGCAATGAGGAAGGATCACTTCCCACTACCCTTCATCGACCAAATGCTTGAGGTTAGCACAACACTCACACTTGTCCTATCTTGACGGTTATAGTGGTTTCTTTCAGATCCCGATACATCCGGACGATCAAGAGAAGACCACATTCACATGCCCGTGGGGTACATTCGCTTATAGGAGAATGTCGTTCGGGCTTTGCAACGCCCCGGCCACCTTTCAAAGGTGCATGATGGCTATCTTCTCGGAGTATATAGAGGAAATCATGGAGGTTTTCATGGATGACTTTTCTGTTTATGGTTCCTCTTTCGATAATTGTCTTTCTAACCTTGCTCTTGTGATACAAAGGTGTGAAGACACTAACCTAGTTCTTAATTGGGAGAAGTGTCAATTCATGGTGAAAGAAGGCATTGTATTAGGACACTTGATCTCTAGTAGAGGGATTGAAGTGGATAAGGCTAAGATAGAGACTATAGAAAAGCTTCCTCCTCCTACTTCGGTGAAAGGAATAAGAAGTTACCTAGGTCATGCTGGATTATATAGACGCTTTATAATGGATTTCTCTAAGATATCAAAGCCGCTTACTAATCAATTGATGAAGGATGTAGTTTTTGATTTTTTGCAGGAATGTTTAGAGGCGTTTAATAAGATTCGGGAAGGTCTAATCTCAGCCGCGATTACTGTTAGCATGAAATATTGTGATATTTTAGGCACGTTTTCTAGGTGTATTTCATCCATAATGGTAGTCATTGATAAAGCATTGAAGTATTTGTGAGTTAGTTTATCTATTTTGTCGATATAGAGGTCTACATAAGCTTTGTGTTGATTATAGGCAATTAAGAGCTAAAACCGAACGAATCAAGGGAGAATGGAGTTAGATTGAGCATGTCCAAGGATTGAGGACATCACTAGGAGCTAAGGAAGGTGCTAACTTGAAAAATAGCACGAGACTAAGGAGAATTACGAGCTACATCTATTCCACGCTCTAAAGTACGACCGTACTAGGTTCCACGCTCTAATCCACGGCCGTGGAACCTTGGCAAGACGAGCGTGGTGCATTCCAGCAACTTACACGGCCGTGGAGAGTTGTGACAAACCGTGATGAGTTTCCACGCTCTAAACCACGGGCGTGGAATCTTGGATAACCGTGATTCTGACGATCTTTTAACACACACTTTGAAGCCATGATCTTTTACGCAATGGGCCGGGCTCATATTTTATCTTACCCTATAAAAGGACGGAAGAAGAGAGATTCCGTCAACTTCGCTTAGAACTTGCCTACGCTTATTGCACGTGCCTAGGGTTTCAAGTGGGACGTGTGGAGATTGCTATTCCGCGACAGAAAGTTGGAGAAAGAGTGAAGATTTGGGAGATTGTTCGTAAGGAGATTTCATACTTTATTTCTAGGTTTGATTAGAAGACGGATTGACATCCCGTTCTTCGTTCTTATCTAGAATAGTTACTTGTTTGTGTTCATTCCAAATCTGAGTTGCATCATCATTGATATTTGTGGATTTGAGATTGGTTTGAAGGTTATTAAAGGTTTTCGGAAGTTTTCATCTTTCATTCTTTTAAACCTTGAATTTGATATCAATATGACTGTTGTTGGCTAAAACCCTTTAGCGATTCTAAGGTGAAGGGTTGATAGTTGTGGCTTAAATGATGATAGATAGATCGTAAACGGATTGGACTCTGAGAGTTAGAGAGAATCGCCGACGAACCTAATCCACGGTCTGTTTTTGAGCTTCCACGGCCGTGGTACTCAAGAACTACCCGTAATTTTGTGTCAGTTACGAACCTTGCTTTTACTTTAATCCAAAGTTAAAGATTTGCTTTAACTTAGTCTTGGCTTGCCCTTTTCTAGGTTGTAGTGAAGCCTCAACAACCTCTACCTCGATTTCGAGTGTTACAACCTTAATCGGTTAAGTTAGTCTTGATCCTTGGATTGCAAGTTTGGGTATTTGACGTTAATATTTACCTTTAGAATCTTTCTATACTGAAGCCTCAACAGCCTTTATAGAGAGTGCCTTTAGGTGAATCATATAAGGTCTTGGAACTTCACCGTACATTGCCTTACATTCGTATACCTTTGCATACCTCAACTCTGTCCTTATATCTTTAGTATATCTTGTATCAATTGCCACAGCTGGATTCATGGATCTTTAGGATTGTTGTTTTCCCAATAATTTACAAAAGCTCATACATTTACTCGCTTGACAATTCTTAACTGGATTTAACCCCCCAAATCCTTGTGTTCGATACTCTAGAATTCTTGCTTAACTATATCGATCCGTACACTGCGGGTTCGCTTGCTTGATTTCTAGTTTTATAATTAAAGCTTATTTGCACGCACACTAAGTGGCGAACAAGTTTTTGGCGCCGTTGCCGGGGATTTGGTCTAGGCCGAATTCGTTTATCGGTTGTCAAGCTTGGGAGCTTCTCCCTTGTTATTTGATATCTTTTCGAGTGTATGCGCAGGTCTAGGAATAACGAAGACCTCTTACCTCTTGATCAAGAGCTTGAGAGGACTATGAGGAGAAAGCGTAAGGAAAGGAAAATGGCTGAAGAAAGAGAACGTGATCTCCAATCGGAGCTAGCGGAAAAGGAAGCTCAACTCCAATGGAGTGAGAAGACTCGTAGGGAAGAAACGGATCGTCATCAAATGAAGGTTGATGATCTAACGGACATGATGTTCCAAATGAGGCTGGAAATAAACAACCTCAAGGAGAAAAAGAAAAGGAGGAGACCGGGAAGATCGGTTAGAGCCAACTCATCCAATGAGGATAGCGACTCCTCCATGCCACCGCTAGAGGAAATTGATCCCATGATCAATGTGAATCCATTCTTTCCACGGCCAGCTGCAAATCGCCGTGTTCCACCTAGGAATGCGAGGGTCGAACGTGTGGATGAGGAGCCAAGAACTCTTGGCCAAAGGATGGATCCAACGCAGCAACCACGCCGTTTAGGTGTGAACTTTGATGTTGATGATGTACAAGGGTTTAGCTTCAACCCTCAAGTTATTACCATTGTTCGTCAAAACCAATTTGGTGGAACAAATGCTGAATCTCCACATCAACATCTAAAAAACTTTGAGATTATGATGGAGACAATGAAGCCGAAGAACGCAACTACCAACAGCTACAAACTCAAGCCTTTCTTCTTCTCCTTGAAGGGGAAAGCATTGTCTTGGTATCAAGCTCTTCCAAGTGGAAAGCTTGAAACATGGGAGGATCTTTCTGCGGAGTTCCTCACTAAGTTCTTTCCGCCATCCAAAACGGCGGAGCTAAGAGGTAAGATTAATGCATTTTCTATGAGATATAACGAAAGTTTGTTTCAATCTTGGGAAAGATTTCAGGACTTGCTATTGGATTGCCCTCATCATGGCATATCCAAGCTTGCACTATTGGAGATATACTATAAGGGGCTGGATGTGGAGACACAATTCAAGCTCCAATCCCTCTCATATGGTACATTCATGGACATGAGGGAAGATGACGCTTGGTACTTCATTCAGAAGCAAGCGCGAGTGATAGAGAAGTATTCTCATCGGAAAGTGGAGGCGAATCATGTAGATCAAGGAGCAAAACTATCACAAGCAGCTCAAACTCAAATCTTTTCTCTCAATACGGAGATTAAAGAGTTGAAGGAAGCCATCAAAACCAACTTTCCGAAGAACAAGGAGCAAGATGTGGGTTATTTAGGCAACAACAATAACCACAATGGTAATGAGAATACCAACCGCAACAACCGGAACAACAACCGGAATAATTGGAACAACAACAACAACCGGAACAACAATAGGGGTTCAAACAACAACAATTGGCGCTCCAATCAACAAAATTCTGGTAATTCTTATCCTTCCAATTCAGGAAATTCACTAACTCCACCTTCCTCTTCTTCCACTCCTTTGAAAAGCCAGGGGCAAACATCTAATGGTGGAAGTACTTCGGGGAAAGAGAAGCCCGATCCCATGTTGGAAACAATTTTGGGGAAGCTTCAAGGGTTGGAGACTCGCATCATCAAGGTTGATGATCACATTACTAAGGTTGATAAAGCCCAAAAGGTTTTGGAAAACCAAATATTCAGCCATGTGGAGGAAGTTCCTAAGAATCAAGGGAAACTTCCAGGAAAAACGGAGGACAACCCAAAAGGAAGGGTGATGGCAATCACAACTAGGAGCGGAGTAACAACTACCGACCCGCAACCTAAGTTTGTAGAAGTCCCCGTTGAGAAAGAGAAAGAAAAGGGGAAGGAGAAGGAAGATGTCTACGTTCCACCTCTAGCTTACAAACCTCCCCTACCGTTCCCGCAATCTAGAGCAAGAGCGCGTCTGGACAAGCAATTCGGTAAGTTTATAGAACTCATGAGCAAATTGCCTATTAACATACCTTTAATTGATGCTATTGTAGGTATGCCGGCTTATGGTAAGTTCTTAAAGGAAATCCTCTCTAACAAGAGAAAGCTAGAGGATTTTGGAGAGGTTAAGATGAGTTCGGATTCTTCGGATCTCATCAAGACCATGAAGGAGAAGATGCCCCCAAAGCTAAAGGATCCGGGGTCATTTTGTATTCCCATAGGAGTGGGAGATGTCAGATATGATGCATTATGTGACTTGGGAGCAAGTGTGAGCATCATCCCACTTGCATTATGTAGGAAGATCGGTTTAGGCGACCCTAAACCGGTGAAGATGATGTTGTACATGGCGGATCAATCCATAACTCGTCCCATCGGTATTGTTGAAGACGTCCCAGTCAAGCTAGGTAAATTCTATGTTCCTATAGATTTTGTTGTGCTTGACATTCCTGCAGATAGTCCGGTCCCGATAATTCTCGGAAGACCGTTTCTTGCAACATCCGGCTGCATAGTCGATTGCAAGAATGCTAGACTCGCCTTTGACATAGGAGAAGAGAAGGTAGAGTTCGTTCTTTCCACTCTAGTGAAGGAACCAATCTTTGATGAGGATATATTCAATATCCAAGATGAAGAAGGGTTGTCTAGAGAGGAGGTAAGTGCTATTCTCTTCAAAGATCCTTTGCAAAAGGTTATTTCTATAAGTCTAATGGATGTAGGGGAAGAAGAGGAGTGCAATGAGGCAATTGAAGCCTTAGAAGCACAAGAAGAAGTGTGTGAAGAGGAGTTTGAGAAACTCCACGATGAGGCAGAAAACGTACGGATCCACGGTCATACACTATATTCCACGGCCATGGATTTCACCAACAAAAGCGTGGAGGACTCCAGAGGGTTACACGGTCGTGGAGAGAACAGAGCAACCGTATTTACTTTCCACGCCCAAAATCACGGCCGTGGAGGATGCAGAGAGGCCGTAATTTTGGGTGATTCCGAAGGTAATTGTGTCTCTTCCTCAACTTCTCTTGATTCTTCTCCAACTCCTTCTACATCCTTAGACACTTCTAAGGAAGCGTCGGACGCTCCTCAAGAACCATCGGAGACTCCTAAAGCTATGGAATTGAAACAACTTCCTACACATCTAAGGTACGCATTTCTTGGACCTAATTCTACCTTTCCGGTAATTGTTAGTTCCGATTTAAGCATAGATGAACATAGTAAACTTATGGTTGTCCTTAAGAAACATAGGAAAGCTCTTGGATATACTATAGAGGACTTAGTTGGAATCAAACCTTCCCTATGCATGCATAAGATCTTAATGGAAGAGGACTTTAGGACTTCGCGACAACCTCAAAGGCAGTTAAATCCGACCATGAAGGAGGTTGTCAAGAAGGAAATTCTTAAACTTCTTGATGCAGGTATCATCTACCCTATCTCCGATAGCAAGTGGGTGAGTCCGGTACAAGTGGTTCCGAAGAAGGGAGGAATGACGGTCATCACCAACAAGAATAACGAACTCATTCCTACCCGAACCGTAACGGGATGGCGGATGTGAATAGACTACCGCAAGCTAAACAACGCGACGAGGAAGGACCACTTCCCACTACCCTTCATTGATCAAATGCTTGAAAGGTTAGCACAACATTCGTACTTTTGCTATCTTGACGGTTATAGTGGTTTCTTTCAGATTCCGATACACCCGGATGATCAAGAGAAGACCACATTTACATGCCCATGGGGTACGTTCGCCTATAGGAGGATGCCATTCGGGCTTTGCAACGCTCCAGCCACCTTTCAAAGGTGCATGGTGGCCATCTTCTCCAAATACATAGAGGAAATCAAGGAGGTTTTTATGGATGACTTCTCCGTTTACGGTTCCTCTTTTGACAATTGTCTTTCTAACCTTGCTCTTGTGTTACAAAGGTGTGAAGACACTAACCTAGTTCTTAATTGGGAAAAGTGTCAATTCATGGTGAAGGAAGGCATTGTATTAGGACACTTAATCTCTAGTAGAGGGATCGAGGTGGATAAAGCTAAAATAGAGACTATAGAAAAGCTTCCTCCCCCAACTTCGGTGAAAGGGATAAGAAGTTTTCTAGGACATGTTGGATTTTATAGGCACTTCATAAAAGACTTCTCTAAAATATCAAAACCGCTAACTAATCTATTGATGAAGAATGCAGTTTTTGAGTTTTCACAGGAATGTTTAGATGCGTTCAATATGATTCGGGAAGCTCTAATTTCAGCTCCGATTATCCAACCTCCGGATTGGAATCTTCCCTTTGAGGTTATGTGTGATGCAAGTGACGTAGCTATAGGAGCTGTCCTTGGACAAAGAAAGGAAGGGTGAACCCACGCTATCTACTACACTAGCAAGACGCTAGATGTGGCGCAGCTCAACTACGCCACTACCGAAAAAGAGTTTCTAGCTATTGTCTATGCAATTGACAAATTTCGCTCTTATCTTGTAGGTGCAAAGGTGATTGTATACGCGGATCATGCTGCGATCCGGTACCTCCTTGCAAAGAAGGATACGAAGCCAAGGCTAATTAGATGGATTCTTCTCCTACAAGAATTCGATCTAGAGATCCGCGACAAGAAGGGTTCGGAAAATTCTGTTGTGGATCATTTGAGTCGTCTAACACATCTAGAGGACGACCATCTACCTATAGATGACTCCTTCCCGGATGAGCATTTACACATTATAGAGGAGTGCATCGATGTGATCTCCAAAGGTAACGAACCATGGTTTGCTGATTTTGTTAACTATTTGGTTTGTCAGGAAATACCGCCCGGATTATCCTACGCACAAAGAAAGAAGTTCTTTAAGGATGTTCGGGAATACTTTTGGAATGAACCTCTCCTCTTTAAGAGAGGTCCGGATGGCATTATTCGGCGATGTGTTCCGGAAGATGAGATGCAAAGTGTCATCCACCATTGTCATTCACTACATGTGGAGGACACGCTAGTTCGAACAAGACTAGCGCTAAGGTATTGCAATCAGGATTCTTTTGGCCTACACTATTTAAAGATGTGCAAACCTTTGTTTCCTGCTGCGATGCTTGTCAAAGAACAGGAAATATATCTAGGAGGAATGAGATGCCTCTCAACAACATCCAAGAGGTGGAGATCTTTGACTTTTGGGGAGTAGACTTTATGGGACCATTCCCATCATCTTGTGGTAACCAATACATACTTTTAGCGGTTGATTATGTTTCAAGATGGGTTGAAGCGATTGCCTCTCCCACCAATGATGCCATGGTAGTGGTTAAGTTCTTTAACAAGACCATTTTCCCACGATTTGGGACACCACGGACCATCATTAGTGATGGAGGCTCTCACTTTATTGCCCGGCATTTTGAAGCTCTTTTAGCTAAGTATGGGGTGACTCACAAGATCGCCACCCCTTATCATCCACAAACTAGTGGACGAGTGGAGATCTCAAACCGGGAGATCAAAGGAATCCTAGAGAAGACGATTTCAAGGACTAGGAAGGATTGGTCTTTGAAGCTAGATGATGTATTGTGGGCGTACCGGACTGCGTATAAGACTCCCATCGGAACCACACCATACAACCTTGTGTATGGGAAGTCTTGCCATTTACCGGTAGAGTTGGAGCACAAGGCGTTTTGGGCAATCAAGTGGCTAAATTTCAGCATGAAGGAAGCGGGAGAGAAGCGTCTCTTTGACCTAAATGAGCTTGAAGAGCTCCGCTTGAACGCTTATGAAAACGCCAAGATTTACAAAGAAAGAGCAAAGCGTTGGCATGATAAGCATATCATTCCAAAGGACTTCAAAGAGGGAGATCAAATTCTCTTCTTCAATTCAAGGCTTCGTCTCTTTCCAGGTAAGCTTAAATCTCGTTGGACCGGACCTTTTCTAATCAAACGTATTTTCCCCCATGGTGCAGTTGAAGTATGGGGTGAAACGGGCGGAAGCTTTAAGGTGAACGGTCAACGACTCAAGAAGTATACACCGGAACTCCAAGCTGAAGAGTTCGCGCCCACCGCACTCGAATAAGTGCGAATTTGGTCTAGCTACGGACCTTAAACAAAGTGCTTCTTGGGAGGCAACCCAAGGTATTGCATTATCGCTTTTGTTTTTGATTCATAGATTAGTTTAGTTTAGACGTTTTTGCTTAGTTTTGCCTTCGATACCTTCCGGTATGTTTGTGTTTTTGGATGTAGGAACAGTGGAAAAGGAAAGGGGAAGAGAAAGTTCGAAGAAAAGTGACGAAACTTGGACTTTGGAGCATTACAGAGAGTTCCACGGCCTAAACCACGGCCGTGACAGCTACAGTGACCGTAATTTTCAAAAGCCTGAGAAAAATCACCAAAACCACGGTTCCGTACATTTCCACGGCCGTGGAACCCCCCGACAGACCGTGATTTTCAAAAATTTTTACGGCCACTATATAAACCACGTTTCTTCACAAAACACAAACCACAACCCAAAATTATGCCCAAATTGCCAATTCCACGCCCTTCCTCCCAAATCTTCGTTCGTTAATCGTTTTTAACGATTCTTTGACCTAAACTGAAGCAAATCCGATCACCAACAAGATCCAAGCAACGATTCGAGCGGCAAATCACCGGAGAAGCCACAATTCGGATTCCAAAATCCGAAAACCTAGGTTTTTGGCTCTTTCTCTCTCTTTGTCGATTCGGCTTTATTTTTGATAGAATTTGTAGGAGAACTAATTGGAATTGGAAGAAATTAGTCTAGGATTGATTGTTGCTGAGTTTGGTGAATTGTTGTTGAGTTTTGAGAATTTTCGAGACGAACCACGGTCACAGTACGTTCCACGGCCGTGGAAAGCCAAGAACAGACCGTGGTTTTTGACAGATTATGGATTTCGTGAGGAGAGTGTCCGGTAGGAACAAGGACAAGAATAAGGATAAGGATAAGAACAAAAAGAGGAAAGGCAATGATGCTTCCTCTTCTAGAGTACCACCTCCTTCATCCCCTTCACCTCCATCATCACCATCACCACCTCACCTTAGGATCCCTACCATCCACGAGGATCATCTCGATGCTTTAGAAAGGATCCATAAGAGAGCGGTCATAGGACCTAGGTACCTATTACTTGAGGAGTTAGAGCCTCTAAACGTGATAGGAGACATTACTTGGCTCTTGGATAGAGCCGGCTTAGTCATCTTCTCCGCTATTCAGGAAGATGCTTATGAGGAGATTACGAGGGAGTTTGTAGTTTCCTTCAAGCACAACCATGTTGACAGGACAGTTTCTTTCCGGCTGATGGAAAGAAACTATGATTTTTCGATCAGGGAGTTTGGAGCCTTCTTTGGGTTCCACGAGACCTTCAATGGTCATTTCCCCAGTGGTGTGTACGCCAAGGATTTCTGGGAAGAGATCGCTATGATCTACACCAGCGAGGACCGCTGGCAGCCAGCTGATACCAAGGCTAAGTTGATGTATCACTTAGCCTTGAAGATTGCTCACAGGGTACTTTCTGAGTGTCTCTTCCCTAGGACGAAGACACATCAGAAAATCAAGACAGATGAGCTCTTCCTTCTCTACTGTATGCTATACGGTAGACCTGCAGATTGTGCCACCCTCTTAGCTGCTACTATGAGCAAGCTAAAGAACAAGAGGGATGGTAACATTGGATACGGTGGGATGGTCACCTACCTTGCTCGACAGTTAGGGGTAGATTTCTCTGCTTGCACACGTATTGCTGCTACACCCCTAGGACTCCATAGCCTCATGACTAGAGGCATCATCTTCCCTACCCATAGAGGTCCACCATATGCTGCTATGCCATGGGAGAGTAGGACCGGGAGAGGTATAGAGTGGCTCCCCGAGTATTCCATTATGGCTGGACGCCATAACTAGAAGGCGACGTTCACTGCCATGCATGCGAACAGATTGGTAGCCCCTCCTTAGTTCCACCACCACCAGTTGTACAGGAGGAGGAGATGATTATGAGGGAGGAGGAGGAGCTACGCAAGACTTTGGTACATTCCCGGATCAGCCGGATGCAGTTCCCGACATGCCTAGACGTTCTCCCCGCCCTGCTAGAGCATCTGGCTCTTCCTCTCGCCGCGCTAGTTTAAGCGAGAGGCCTACTTGGATGGCTGACCCTCCTGCTTGGTATTCGATTCAGCCGGATTGGATGGGAGCTCCACCACCTTGGCATGCACAACCGCCACCTGCACCAGCACCTTCAGATGCACCGGCGTGGTACAGCCAGCCGCCTGGTTGGTACGAGCAGTTGCCACAGTGGGCTACCGACCTTTCCGATATGGTTGGAGGTTTGGAGATCCGGGCTGATGCTAGAGATGCACGAGCTGATGATCTGGACCACATGATGAGAGACGTTTACCGCCAGCAGTTCGGGCGGTACTATGATCCCAGCTTCTCTCCGTTTCCACCACCGCCTCCACCGCAGTGAGATGATTGATGATTAACGTTTTAGCCGCTTCACCACCATTTTGTGAGTTTCTTTTTCTTTCTTTCTTTTCTTCTTTTTCTTTTCTTTGAACATTAGGGACAATGTTTGTTCCAAGTATGGGGTGGGGTGTGACTAATAGTTGTAATAACTCTTACTCACTTTTGTATGCTTCTATTGAGACTACCTTGCATGCTTCATTCTATTGTTACACGTTTCATTACTGCATTGCATGAAAAAGCTTTTGAAAAACCCATAAAAATTGAAAAATTTTGAAAATTTTGTGCTTCTAAGGATAGAGATGATTTCTATGATAATCACCACTTGTGAATTGAGTTTTGATGAGAATCGCATGCTTAAACAAAATAGTAAGTTGAAAAGAAATTGAATGAGTTGATTATCCCTCTTTTGCAAATTTCATAATGTGATGAATGTTACTTAAAGCATGTTGAGAAATTAAGGTTGAAATCACATAATAAGTTCTTATACTTCTTTTTGAGATGAATAAGGCAATTCGATTTTCTTTCTTCTTTCTTTGATCATCTAGCCCCTCATTGAAATAATGACCTCCTTTACCTATCCGGGAATTTGGAGGAGTTGAATGAAAAAGGCATGTTTGATGTGGGAGGGCCATGAAAGAAATATTTTGCATTCAAAAGAATAGAAAGAAATTATAGGTTTGGGGAAGTCAATCATGATGATGAGTAACTCGGCACCATTCACATAGCCGGGTGTTTGTGTCTTGCCAAAGTCGGAATGAGCGATATTCCTAGCGGATTATGGTATGTGCGCTAAGGGTTTGAGGCATCTCATAAAAATTGAGAAACGTCAATCTCCTAGGCTTCGGTTTTTGTGCACCTCTATCCATAACTCCAAAAGTAAAGTTGAAAAATGAAAAGAAGAGAGCGAAGCTCTAAGTTGAAAGTGTTGCGGAAACCGCAAGAGAAAAAGAAAAGAGTAGTTATCCACTTTCCCGGATTCATGCACCACATTCTTTAAAGTTTTCCTTCCCTTTCCGCATTCTAGACCTTGTTTGAAAGTCCTTAAGATCAAAAGAATGATATATGACTTGGTGATCCAAATTGAAGTTTCTTATGATTGATTTTGATAATGTTTGAAGGTTATGATGTTTACATGGAAGTTTGATCAGTTCATGAGCTTTCTTTACTCTTTACTCTTTGATTATGTATATGAAGTCTTATAAACGATGAAGCAAGATTTGAGAATGATCTATTGATTAGAAGGCACATTCACCTAAAGAAGTTTTGCTTTTGAGAAGGTACACATATTTCATCCTAACTTGAGTTTTAAAGCTTTTGAAAGACCTTGCTTAGGGACAAGCAAGTGGCAAGTATGGGGTTATTTGTTAGCATGAAATATTGTGATATTTTAGGCACGTTCTCTAGGTGTATTTCATCCATAATGGTAGTCATTGATAAAGCATTGAAGTATTTGTGAGTTAGTTTATCTATTTTGTCGATATAGAGGTCTACATAAGCTTTGTGTTGATTATAGGCAATTAAGAGCTAAAACCGAATGAATCAAGGGAGAATGGAGTTAGATTGAGCATGTCCAAGGATTGAGGACATCACTAGGAGCTAAGGAAGGTGCTAACTTGAAGAATAGCACGAGACTAAGGAGAATTACGAGCTACATCTATTCCACGCTCTAAAGTACGACCGTACTAGGTTCCACGCTCTAATCCACGGCCGTGGAACCTTGGCAAGACGAGCGTGGTGCATTCCAGCAACTTACACGGCCGTGGAGAGTTGTGACAAACCGTGATGAGTTTCCACGCTCTAAACCACGGGCGTGGAATCTTGGATAACCGTGATTCTGACGATCTTTTAACACACACTTTGAAGCCATGATCTTTTACGCAATGGGCCGGGCTCATATTTTATCTTACCCTATAAAAGGACGGAAAAAGAGAGATTCCGTCACCTTTGCTTAGACTTTGCCTACGCTTATTGCACGTGCCTAGGGTTTCAAGTGGGACGTGTGGAGATTGCTATTCCGCGACAGAAAGTTGGAGAAAGAGTGAAGATTTGGGAGATTGTTCGTAAGGAGATTTCATACTTTATTTCTAGGTTTGATTAGAAGACGGATTGACATCCCGTTCTTCGTTCTTATCTAGAATAGTTACTTGTTTGTGTTCATTCCAAATCTGAGTTGCATCATCATTGATATTTGTGGATTTGAGATTGGTTTGAAGGTTATTAAAGGTTTTCGGAAGTTTTCATCTTTCATTCTTTTAAACCTTGAATTTTGTATCAATATGACTGTTGTTGGCTAAACCCTTTAGCGATTCTAAGGTGAAGGGTTGATAGTTGTGGCTTAGATGATGATAGATCGATCGTAAACAGATTGGACCCTGAGAGTTAGAGAGAATCGCCGACGAACCTAATCCACGGTCTGTTTTTGAGCTTCCACGGCCGTGGTACTCAAGAACTACCCGTAATTTTGTGTCAGTTACGAACCTTGCTTTTACTTTAATCCAAAGTTAAAGATTTGCTTTAACTTAGTCTTGGCTTGCCCTTTTCTACGTGGTAATGAAGCCTCAACAACCTCTACCTCGATTTCGAGTGTTACAACCTTAATCGGTTAAGTTAGTCTTGATCCTTGGATTGCAAGTTTGGGTATTTGACGTTAATATTTACCTTTAGAATCTTTCTATACTGAAGCCTCAACAACCTTTATAGAGAGTGCCTTTAGGTGAATCATATAAGGTCTTGGAACTTCACCGTACATTGCCTTACATTCGTATACCTTTGCATACCTCAACTCTGTCCTTATATCTTTAGTATATCTTGAATCAATTGCCATAGCTGGATTCCTGGATCTTTAGGATTGTTGTTTTCCCAATAATTTACAAAAGCTCATACATTTACTCGCTTGACAATTCTTAACTGGATTTAACCCCCCAAATCCTTGTGTTCGATACTCTAAAATTCTTTCTTAACTATATCGATCCGTACACTGCGGGTTCGCTTGCTTGATTTCTAGTTTTATAATTAAAGCTTATTTGCACGCACGCTAAGTGGCGAACAATTACTCAACCTCCGGATTGGAATCTTCCATTCGAGGTTATGTGTGACGCTAGTGACGTAGCTATAGGAGTTGTGCTTGGGCAAAAGAAGGAAGGACGAACCCATGCTATCTACTACGCTAGCAAGATGCTAGATGAAGTGCAGCTCAACTACGCCACTACCGAGAAAGAATTTTTTTAGCAATTGTATATGCATTTGAAAATTTTTGCTCTTATCTTGTAGGTGCAAAGGTGATTGTATACACGGATCATGCTGCGATCCGGTATTTGCTTGCAAAGAAGGATGCGAAGCCAAGGCTAATTAGATGGATTCTTTCTCCTACAAGAATTCGATCTAGAGATCCGTGACAAGAAGGGTTCGGAAAATTCTGTTGTGGATCATTTGAGTCGTCTACCACATCTTGAGGACGACAATCTACCCATAGATGACTCCTTTCCGGATGAGCATTTACATATCATAGAGAGTGCATCGACAAGATTTGTAAAGGTAATGAGCCATGGTTTGCTGATTTTGTTAACTATTTGGTTTGCCAGGAATTACCATCCGGATTATCCTATGCACAAAGAAAGAAATTCTTTAAGGATGTTCGGGAATACGTTTGGAATGAACCTCTCCTCTTTAAGAGAGGTCCTGACGGCATCATTCAACGATGTGTGCCGGAAGACGAGATGCAAAGCGTCATCCGTCATTGTCATTCACTACCTTGTGGAGGACACGCTAGTTCGAACAAGACTAGCGCTAAGTTATTGCAATCTGGATTCTTTTGGCCTACTTTATTTAAAGATGAGCAAACCTTTGTTTCCTGCTGCGATGCTTGTCAAAGAACAGGGAACATATCTAGGTGAAACGAGATGCCTCTTAACAACATTCAAGAGGTGGAGATCTTTGACGTTTGGGGAGTAGACTTCATGGGACCTTTTCCATCATCTTGTGGAAACCAATACATACTTCTAGTTGTAGATTATGTTTCGAGGTGGGTTGAAGCAATAGCCTCTCCTACTAATGATGCCATGGTTGTGGTTAAGTTCTTTAACAAGACCATTTTCCCACGATTTGGGACACCATGGACCATCATTATTGATGGAGGCTCTCACTTCATTGCCCGACGATTCAAAGCTCTATTAGCTAAGTATGTGGTGACTCACAAGATCGCCACCCCTTACCATCCACAAACAAGTGGACAAGTGGAGATTTCAAATCGGGAGATTAAAGGAATCCTAGAGAAGACGGTTTCAAGGACAAGGAAGGATTGGTCTTTGAAGCTTGATGATGCATTATGGGCATACCGGACTGCATATAAGACTCCCATAGGAACGACGCCATACAACCTTGTATATGGGAAGTCTTTCCACTTGCCGGTAGAGTTGGAGCATAAAGTGTATTGGGCAATAAAGTGGTTGAACTTCGGCATGAAGGAGGCGGGAGAGAAGCGTCTCTTGGACCTTAACGAGCTTGAAGAACTCCGCTTGAACACCTACGAAAACGCCAAGATATATAAAGAAAGAGCGAAGCGTTGGCATGATAAGCATATCATTCCAAAAGACCTCAAAGAAGGAGATCAAGTTCTCCTCTTCAATTCAAGACTTCGTCTCTTTCCAGGTAAGCTTAAATCTCGTTGGACTAGACCTTATCTAGTCAAACGTGTTTTTCCCCATGGTGCAGTTGAAGTATGGGGTGAAAAGGGCGGAAGCTTTAAGGTGAACGGTCAACGACTCAAGAAGTACTCACCGGAACTCCAAGCTGAAGAGTTTGCACCTACCGCACTTGAATAGGTGCAAGTATGGTCTAGCTACGGACCTTAAACAAGCGCTTCTTGGGAGGCAACCCAAGGTATTGCACTTATGTTTTTGTTTTTGATTCGTAGATTAGAGTAGTTTAGACGTTTTTGTTTTGTTTTGCCTTCGATACCTTCCGGTATGTTTGTGTTTTTGGATGTAGGATCAATGGAAGAGGCAAGGG
This sequence comes from Fagopyrum homotropicum, assembly GCA_033239125.1. NCBI lineage: Eukaryota > Viridiplantae > Streptophyta > Magnoliopsida > Caryophyllales > Polygonaceae > Fagopyrum > Fagopyrum homotropicum. The sequence goes on along the minus strand of BSWB01000003.1, from coordinate 62,224,414 downwards.
AGAAGGAAAAGTTAGAAGAAATTGACGAAACTTGGACTTTGGCACATTATAGAGAGTTTCATGGCCAAAACCACGGTCGTGACAGCTACAGTGACCGTAATTTGCAAAAGCCTAAGAAAAATCACCAAAACCACGGTTCCGTACATTTCCACGTCCGTGGAAACCCCCGAGTGACCATAATTTTCGAAAAATTTTACGGCTACTATATAAACCACGTCTATTCACAAAGAACACAAAAATACCCAATTCCACGTCCCAAAATCGCCGAAAACGACCTCCTTCTCTTAAATCTCCGTTCATTAATCGTTTCGAACGATTCTTTAACCCAAAGTGAAGCAAATTCAACCATCTACAAGATCCAAGCAACAAATCGAGTGGACAATCACCTGAGAAGACGGAATTTGGATTTTAAAATCCAAAAACCTAGTCTAGGGTTGTTGTCTGTTGATTTTGGTGTTGATTGAGTGGATTTTGAGAAATTACGAGCCGAACCACGGTCACTGGGCATTCCACGGCCGTGGAACCTCAAGAACAGGCCGTAATTTTTGACAGAAAATGGATTTGGTTAGGAGAATGTCTCCTAGAACCAAGAAGAGGAAAGGGGATGCTTCCTCCTCCTCCCAAGTACCCCCTAGTGAGCCACCATCACCCCCACCCCCTAGAATTCCAAAGATCCATAACGATTACCTCGATGCCTTAGAAAGGATCGAGAAGAGACCGGTCATAGGACCACGATATTTGCTGCTTGAGGAGTTAGAGCCACTGAATGTGGTAGGTGACCTTACTTGGTTGCTAGATAGAGCTGGTTTGATCATCTTCTCCGCCATCCGGAAAGATGCATATGAGGAGATCACTAGAGAGTGTGTGATCTCTTTTGAGCACAGTCACGTAGATAGGGCAGTTTTTTTTCGGCTGATGGAGAGGAACTATGAGTTTTCGATCCTAGAATTTGGAGCCTTCTTTGGGTTCCATGAGACCTTCAATGGTCGATTCCCTAGCGGTGTATACGCTAAGGATTTCTGGGAGGACATTGCTATGATTTACGCCAGCGAGGACCGCTGGCAACCTGTTGATACCAAGGCTAAGCTCATCTACCACTTAGCCTTGAAGATAGCCCACCGAGTACTTTCTGAGTGTCTCTTCCCTAGGATTGAGACTCCTCAGAAGATCAAGACTGATGAGTTGTTTTTGTGGTATTGCATGCTGCACGGTACACCTGCTGATTATGCCACCCTCTTAGCTCTACCATGAGTAAGCTAAAGAACAAGAGGACTGGCAATATTGGATATGGTGGGATGGTCACCCACATTGCTAGACAGTTGGGGATTGATTTTTCTGCATGTACAAGGATAGCAGCTAGACCATTAGGACTTCAGAGCCTCATGACTAGAGGTTTGATCTTTCCTAGGCATAGAGGTCCACCTACCGCTGTCATGCCTTGGGAGGGTAGAGGAGGTAGAGGTGTTACATGGCTTCCCAAGTATTCCATTATGGCTGGATGCCATAACTGGAAGGAGACATTCGCTGCTATGCATGCAAATAGATTGATAGCACCTCCGTACGTTCCCCCAGAGATGCCAGTTGCAGATGAGGAGGAGATGAGATGAGATGACGGTTTTGAGGGAGGAGGGGAGGAGCACGACTTTGGTACTTTTCCGGATCAGCCGGACACATTTCCCGATCTCCCTAGACAGTCTCCCCGCCCTACTAGACCTTCCGGTTCTTCCTCTCGACGTGCCAGCGTGAGTGAGAGGCCGACATGGATGGCGACCCCTCCTGATTGGTATAGGATACAGCCGGAGTGGATGGGAGCTCCACCGACTTGGCATGCACAACCGCCGTCTGCACCAGCACCATCGGATGCACCATCTTGGTACAGCCAAGCGCCGGGATGGTACGAGCAGCTTCCAAAATGGGCTACCGACCTCTCCAGGAGAGTAGGAGCTTTGGAGGTCCGACAGGATGCCAGAGATGTCCGAGCCGACGAGCACGATAGGATGATGAGGGACATCTACCGCCAGCAGTTTGGGCGAAACTTCGACTCCAGCTTCTTCCCGTTTCCACCACCACCAGCTCCTCAGTGATGACCATGGATGATTGACAGCATTAGCCACTCCACCGCCGTCTTGTGAGTTCATTTTCTTTATTTCTTTTCTTTATTTCTTTTTGAACATTAGGGACAATGTTTGTCTCAAATATGGGGTGGGGTGTGACTATCGTTTGTAACAACTCTACTCACTTTTGCTTGCCTTGATTGAGAACACTTTGCAGGTTTCATTCCATTGTCACATGTTTCATTATCGCATTGCATGAAAAAGCTTTTGAAAAACCCATAACAATTGAAAAATTTTGAAAACTTTGTGCTTCTAACAATTGAGATGATTTCTATGATAATCACTACTTGTGAATTGAGTTTTTGATGACAATTGTATGCCTAAACAAATAATAAATTGAAAAGAAATTGAATATGTTGATTATTCCTTTCTTGCAAGTTTCATAATGTGAAAAGTTTTATCTAAATCATATTGAGAATCAAGTTTGAAATCGCATGATAAGTTCTTATACTACTTTTTGAAATGATTAAGGCAATTCGATTTTCTTTCTTCTTTCTTTGATCATTTAGCCCCTCAATGAAATAATTGCCTCCCTTACCTATCCGGGAATTTGGAGGAGTTGAATTTTGGCATGTTTGATGTGGGAGGGCCATGAAAGCAAAATTTTGCATTCAAAGAATAGAAAAAGTTGTAGGTTTGGGGAAATCAATCATGACGATGAGTAACTCGGCACCATTCACATAGCCGGGTGTTTGTGTCTTGCCAAAGTCGGATTGAGCGATATTCCTAACGGATTATGGTGTGTGCATCAAGGGTTTGAGGCATCTCGAAAAATTGAGAAGCGTCAATCTCCTAGGCTTCGGTTTTTATGCACCTCTGTCCATAACTCCAAAAGTAAAGTCGAAAAATGATGTAAAAAGAGAAGAGCAAAGCTCTAAGTTGAAAAGGTTGCAAGACCACAAGGGAAAAAGAAAAGAGTTAGTTGTCCACTTTCCCGGATTCATGCACCACATTCCTTATAGTTTCCCCTTCCTTTCCACCTTCTAGACCTTATTTGAAAGTCCTTAAGATCAAGAGAGTTTTATATGGCTTGGTGATCTAAATTGAAGTTTCTTATGATTGATTTTGATAATATTTGAAGGTAATGATGCTTACATTGAAGTTTGATCAATTCATGATGTTTCTTTCCTCTTTATTCTTTGGTTATGTATATGAGCGTCTCATGAATGAATGAAGCAAGGTTTGAGATTGATCTATTGAATAGAAGCACATTTACCTAAAAGATGTTTTGTTTTTGAGATTGCTTGCATATTTCACCCTAGCTGAAGTTCTAAAGCTTTTGAAAGACCTTGCTTGGGGACAAGCAAGTGGCAAGTATGGGGTATTTTGTTAGCATGAAATATTGCGATATTCTAGGCAATTTTTCTAGTTGTTTTTCATCCATTATGGTTTTCATTGATGAGGCATTGCAGCAATTGTTAGCTAGTTTGTCTATATTGTCGATATAGAGGTCTACATAATCTTTGTGTTGATTACAGGTGAATAAGAGCTAAAACCGAACCAATTGAGAGAGAAAGGAGAAGATTTGAGCACATCCAAGGATTGAGCACACATCAAAGAAGCAAAGGGAGATGCTAGGATGAGGAATGGCACGACACAAAGGAAACCACAAGCAATTTACACTTCCACGCTCTAAAATACGGTCGTAGAAAAGTCCACGCCCAAAACCACGGCCGTGGATCTTGGCAACATGAACGTGGAGTATTCCAGAGAGTTACACGGTATAAAGTACGGTTGTGGAAATCATGAAGAACCGTAATCCACTTCCACGCTCTAAACCACGGCCGTGGAACTCCAGGAGACCGTGATTTAGGCGATCTTTTGACGAATAAAATATTGACACATCATTTACGCATATGGTCCGGACGGTTATTTTACCCTTCCTTATAAAAAGGGGGGAGGAGAGAGATTTCGACACTTCGGCTTACACGTGCTTAGGGCTGCATTGGACGTCCGGAGATTTTCACTTGCAAACGTGATTCGCGAGGATTTGAAGATTTGGAAGTTGTTTGCGGCAGAAGTTACGCCTTTTGTCCTTAGGTTTGATTAGAAGACAGATTGACATCCCGTTCTTCGTTCTTATCGAGGATTGTTATTGGTTTGTGTTTATTCCAAATCTGATATACATTATTACCCTTGTTTGTGGATTTGAGATTGATTTGAGATTTATTGAAGGTTTTCGAAGGTTTTCATCTTTCATTCTTCTTAAACTTGATTTTGATATTATAATGACAATTGTTGGCTAAAACCCTTTAGCAATTCTAAGGTGAAGGGTTGATAGTTGTGGCTTAGATGATGATAGATCGATCGTAAACAGATTGGACCCTGAGAGTTAGAGAGATTTCGCCGACGAACCAAAATCACGGTTTGTTCTTGAGATTCCACGGCCGTGGAATTCAATATCTGCCCGTAATTTATACCAATTTACGAACTTTGCTTTTACTTTGATCCAAGGCTAAAGATTAGCTTTAATCTAGTCTAGGTTTGCCCTTTTCTAGGTAGTAGTGAAGCCTCAACAACCTCTACTTCGATTTCGAGTGTCACAACCTTAATCGGTTTAGTTAGTTTTGATCCTTGGGTTACAAGTTTGGGTATTTGAGATCAATTCTTGTCTTTATATCCTTTCTATACTTAAGCCTCAACAACCTTTATAGAGAGTGTCTTTAGATAAGTCATATAAAGCCTTGGAACTTCACCGTACAATACTTTACCTTAGCATACCCTTGCAACTCTTAACTCTGTCCTTAGTTTTTTTAGTATATCTTGAATCGATTGTCACAATTAGATACCTGGATCTTTAGGGTTGTTGTTTTCCCCAATATATTTACAAAGCTTCACTCTTTTACTTGCTTGACAACTTTATAATTGATGTAGTTCCCCCCAAATCCCTGTGTTCGATACTTTGGAATTCTTGCTTATCTACGTCGATCCATACACTGCGGGTTCGCTTGCTTGATACTAGTTTTATAAATTTAAAGCTTATTTGCACGCACGCTAAGTGGCGAACATTAAGCTGAGTAGTTTTCATCCTGCCGTGCTTCCTCCGTCATGCGTTAGACGCTCCCTCATCTTCCGTAAACCCTAGCCCCGCCCCCTTGTGAACCTCATGTTGTATCCATCTCGTTCGTAGTAACCAGGGATGGAGATGGCGATGCCTCTCCCTGCGCCAACAATGTTTCTCCCTACGCCAGTAGTGAAGCCTCGTTAGTGCCGGCCGGAAACAATGGTTCCAACCGCCAGACGAACTCGACCTCCTGCTCGATGTGTTGCCAAGCCAACAACATGGGGTCTACACTCGTTGTCTTCCCCCCTTAGTGTCGTGGAGTCCATCAACAAACAACCTTCAACCATCCTTTCCCTTCATCTTCATAACCGCGCAACAACAAGTGGAGTAGCCCGCAACCGTGTCATGACCCATCCACAGGTGCATCGTGTCTTGCCTCAGGTGCGCCATTCCTGGCCGCAGGTGTGTTGTTCCTTGCAGCAGATGCGCCTCCAGCAACAACAAACAACAACAACCTTTGTGCATTCTTCCTTCGTGCCTTCGAGTCTCGAAATCGGGTAAGCTTATACCCCTTTCTATTGCACTTCAGTCCACGTATTCCATGCTTAACAAGTGCCTTTTATGTCTCCTAAGACTACCCGGAACAACCATAAAGCGTCAATAAGGATACATTCTTTTTCTGAGTTTGCAAGAAGTGACGAATAGTCAACTTCGGGTCCCATTGTGAGTTCTCAACTAGTAGCTTCCCGAGTTACGAAAATTTGGGGTGTTACAAAATGGTATCAGAGCTCTAGGTTGGCAACAATGGCACTTGAAATCTTCTGAAAGACCGAATGTATAAAATAACTAGAACCCGAAAGGGGTCTAAGATTTTATACATTAGAGTCCCATTAAGAAGCTGAGTAATTTGGGCTTTGAAACCCTACCATTCGGGCCCGTTAAGCTGAGTAGTTTTCAGCCTGCTGTGCTTTCTTCTTCATGCGTTAGACGCTCCCTTATCTTCTGTAACCCAAGCCCCACCCCGTTATGAACCTCACGCTGCATCCATCTTGCACGCAACAACCACGGATGACGCCGGCGATGCCTCTCCCTGCGCCAACAATGCCTCTCCCTATGCCAATAGTGAAGCCTCGTTTGTGCCGGCCGGAGATAGTGGCTCCAACCGCCAGACGGACTCGACCTCCTGCTCAATGTGTTGTCGAGCCAACAACACGGGGTCTACACTCGTTTTCTTCCCGCCCTTCGTGTCGTGGAGTCCATCAACCAACAACCTTTAGCCATATTTTCCCTTCGTCTTTTTCAGCGCGCAGTAGCAAGTGGAGTAGCCCGTGACCATACCATGACCCAACCACATGTGTGCCGTTTCTGGCCGTAGGTGCGTTGTGCCTTGCAGTAGATGCGCCTCCAGCGACAACAAGCAAAAACAAACTTTGTTCCTTCTTCCTTTGTGCCTTTGATTCTCGGAATCGGGTAAGCTTATACCCCTTTCTCCACTGCACTTTGATCCACATATTCCATGCTTAACCAGTGTCTTTTATGTCTCCTAAGCCTACCCGGAACAACCATAAAGGAGTAGTAAGGATACATGCTTCATATGAGTTTGCAAGAAGTGACGAACAGACAACTTCGGGTCCCATGGTGAGGTCCTAACCAATATGGTATTAGAGCTCTAGGTTGGCAACAATGGAACTTGAAATCTTCTGAAATACCGAATGTATAAAAGAACTAGAACCCAAAAGGGGTCTAAGATTTTCAAAACGGAATTCTGTTTTTACACACGCGCATAGACGGGTTGTTGGGTTAGTAGTACTCGGACCAACATCGTTCTCCGTGGATCTCTGCAAACTTGGAATGATAAGTGAGTTGGTATATAGACTTATATTGATATGTTTTAATGCATGATTATATATATATATATATGTATGTGTAGCATGTTACTATTTTATATCCTTTAGTTGTGGTATCATGAAGCGATTTTTTCCTCATGATAAATCGGTAGCGGACTTGAAGAGTTTTCAACACGAGAAAATGAACTCAGACCTTGGATTGTGTATTATACTTTGGTGGGCGTCCAGATGACCCGTATAATTCATCCGAAGAACGAGTGAGCAAAGAAGTAAAAATGTTTTGATAATATTCACCACAAGGACAATCAGGTGAGGAAGAAATTCTAGAGTGAGCTCAAATAAAAGGAATAGAAGGTCATACAAGGGACTTGACGGTATGCAGCCAAGACGTGAATTAGAAAAACCATGCAAGAGACGACAAGAACTCTGATTAGAGAACAAGAACCAAGTACAATGGAGTATAACCAAGATTTGCGGAGTAAAGGACGTTACAATCGAGGCGGTTGTCCCATAGACAATTATGGGCATGAGAGACCAGGAGAGATAGGGTGTCAGCCCGGATATGAGGAGCTAAAGTGCACGGAATGAAGACTTGCAATTGAGTGTAAAAGTGAAAAGGTAGACCCCACAAGTACGGAGAGGTTTTGACCTCCTCATAGATATAACAAGTTTTAAATTAATCGCGATGCTAGTATCAAAAGTGTAATATCCGGAAAAAAAATAAAAATAAAAATTTTCGAATTTCCGAGTAAAAACAACGTGTGATCGTTAATTTTTTTCTTCTTGGATATCTTATGTTATGATAACTAATAAACTCTATCATTTCATGTGAGTCTTATATTTACATAAAATGATGAATTTTATCAACAATAATTTTTACAACAAGTGTAACTCATTAGACAAGATCATGACGAGACCAAGACGAAGTCCCGACAATGTCTTGACAAGGCCATGACTTAACCTTGACAAGCCAAGACAACATGTTGACATGACCAATTGTCTTTCATCCGACTCCCTCCCCTTACTTACACACTCAGCCCACAACCCTATTTCCCTTCAGCCGTGCAGCACCTCCTCAGCCCAGGAAGCATACCAACCCAAATATCCTCAGCCCATGTATCTTCAGCATGGAGAGCATGTTGACTCACCGTCCTTCCCAGCCGTTACATTTCTCACCATCAAAATTCTCGGATTCTGCTGCACGTTTTATGCCTTGAGTTTGCATCCGCCCCCATGCTTCATACTCCATACAATCGGGTAACAACCGGCATGTCTCGTCATCCTCTTCGACCTCCCAAGCACTATTATCGTCCACCTCTTCCACCCGGATTTGAGACGCTGAAGGCACGCCTTGCACACCAGCACATGAATACTGACTTGAGACAGTTCCTCACTGCAGTAGACAAGCTGCCCATCAGGCTGTGCAACTTCTCATCCCTTGTCTTCTTGAGCGTGAAGGGGAGGCTCCGCTTCCGCCTTCTCTTTGTCGTCGTGACCACAGTAGCAGCGAGACACCACCACTACTATTCTCTTCGACCGGTGACAACAACCGGGGAGTCTCTGCCTCTCTTCCTCCTCTTCCCCAGGCACACAGCAGTAGAAACCACAACCGGTCGATATCTCCTTCTTGGTGCCGGCTCTAGTCGCGCAACCCTCACAAGACTCTTGATCGAGTTGGAGTCGAGTAAGACCCACATCTACCTCCTTACTTCCCCTCCATACATATGTGTCAATGGGTGCCTCTAACCATCTTTAAACCCACATAATTCAGCCAAGGAGCAACTTCAGAGAGCTGTTGCTTTTCCCAGTTTTCCAACTTTGACAACATCTAACTTCGGGTCGAAATTTAGGTATGAAAGACTGATCAATTTTGGCTGAAATTTTTATATGTTATAGCTGGGATATTATGGTAGAACATACTAAAATTTGAGAGGAATCCAGCGAGTGGTTTAGGATTTATGATTTTTCAAAGATTGGGTCGTAAGTAGTTTTTCTGTTGTGCTGAAATTTCTAAGTGTTGGAAAACTGCATGTTGATACAATTTTGTGATCCAGATTTGTGTAAGTTTGACTCCTCCTTTGTTGCTGATTTTCAGAAATATTATAGTTGGAATTGTATAATATAACATACTGAATTTTGAGAGTAATCCGAGTTATAGTTTAGGAGTTATGGTTCTTCAAAGTTGGTTCCACATGCAGTTTTTATAAGTATGCTGAATATTCTAAGTGTTGAGAAAAAACAACTACTTGTGATGCAATTTTGTGAGATAGATTTGGATTGGTTATTGACCTCTGTTGAGCTTGAATTTTGGATATGTTGTTTATGGATATACATAGTAGCATGTGGTAAAGTTTGAGAGCAATCCATGGGTTTAATCCGGATTTGTGATGTTCCGAAGTTGGGTATAAGTATAGTTTGGTTTTAGAAGAGTTGTGCTAGGTTTAAGTGTGTGTTCTTGGAGATGGCTTGGGATGGTGTATCTTTATGGATTATATCATAGGTAATCATGGTTGAGCATGTGAGTAAGAGTCTTAATATGTTTTGGGATTTAGTAGTAAGTTAGTTGAGCCTTAATAGTAGATAGTCAGTTTGAATGATAGTCATCGTTCAAACTCAGTAGATCTTTCCCTTTTAGAGTTGGACTTTATGTCTTGTGGTTTCTGCGGAAGTTCTTGAGACTAGGTTTGGGACACCCTAGTATATTGCTATATGATCGTGTGAGGGTTAGTGAGACTAGAAGTAGTAACCTTCTAGCATATCGAATAGTCGTTGATTTGTGTGCCTTGTTATTCAGGCATAAAGTAATCCGGAAGTAGTGGTAAGCCGGGTCTCCGTACTCCCTAGAATGGGGTTGGGTTTTATATTGATGTTTCCTTATTAGTATGATGACAGTAAACTGTTATATCTTAAGTTTTGTTGGTTGTTAGAGGTTTGTGTTACATTCATGTCATGTTAAACCATCGCTTTATGAATTTCGATTTTCTTTATTTGTGTCTTGTTGTAAGATCATATTAAAGTTGTTGTCAAACTGAGGTTGGGACCCACTGTGAGGTCCTAACCAGTAACGTCCCGAGTTTTGAGAATTCGGGGTGTTACTAAAAGAGTGGAAGCCCTGTAGCAGGGTTAACGGAGTTTCATGAAGGCAATATTGCCACCAACACCAGGGAAGGAATGTGTATGTGAGAACGACCTTGGTGGACTCAAGAGTCCTGGGTAACCCCAATTGTTACAGGACCTAATTCATCAACACAAACGGCCCATGTAAAGGGAACTACATCTGGATGGTAATTAAGGTCATAGGAACTACAAGGACGCTTACAATTTGTCGTTGAGGACTTGAAACAACTATTTATGTCAGATGAATGACACCGTCGGACTCGTGAAGTGGAGTTATCCCCAAAGGAAGCAGGAGTGTGGAAGATAGAACGAATTAAAGGAGTATAAAGGGATTAACCAAGGAGGTGATGCTCCTAAGAATTTAATGCCAGTGGAGGTATGAGAAGAGTAAGTCCGGGATATTGAGATAAGTCAATTATAGACTGACCAACATCATCTAAGTACATGCAACAATTGTTTGTTATTGACGAGTTACGTCCCGTTAAGAAGAGATATTTGTGGCTGTGGATTTACGAGGTTGCTTTACCGACGCCTGGGAGGATTTTCTCAAGTAAGCAACGAAAACCTTCGTGGATGAACTAAAGGTATAGAGAAAATTGTGTTAAAAGGTTGCTTCTTGACTGGTTAAGATCAAAATCCGGATTTGTGATGTTCCAAAGTTGGGTATAAGTGTAGTTTGGTTTTAGAAGAGTTGTGCTAGGTTTTAAGGGTGTTCTCTTGGAGATGGTTTGGGATTGTGTACCCTTATGGATTATATCATTGATAGTCATGATTGAGCATGTGAGTAGGTGAATTAGTATGTTTGGGATTTAGTGGCAATATGTTAGTTGAGCCTTAGTAGTAGATAGTAAGTTTGAAAGATAGCCATCTTTCAAACTCAGTAGATTCTTCCTCCGGAGAGTTAGATATCTGGATTGGGTTTTTGGTAGATTTTCTTGAGATCTCAAGGACACTTTAGGGTTTCCGGATCCTAGGTGTAAAACTGTCTTTTCTTAGAAAAGAGTTAGTTTAGTGCGGTTTCTCGATTTTCCATTTGTTGACCTAGAAGTTGCGACTTCTAGAGGTCAGATAGTATATTGAAACGATCTTTATGTTATGATCAGGTGGTTGAGATATTACTCAGCGGGATTGAGTGCTTTGGTTGACGGGACTTGACCTGGTTCAGGTAAGTCCATGGGCTTACTTAGCTGGCTTCTTTGTATTAGTATGTTGTGTATTGGTGGTGTGTATTAGTTATGTTAAAACAACGAAACCGGAATAGGAAAACCTATGTAATACCTTAATTGGCCCAAGTGTATGATAACCAGGCGGTGACCACTTGTTTATTCTACAGGAGAGTAGAATGTGCTCTTGCAACCCAGGCCTGTAGGTAACGAATAATACTGATCTATTCCTGTTGGTAGACGGAAGCGGAGGCGAGTTTCGGGAGATTCTCATGTGACAAAAGAAGTTGAATTAGTAAGGAATAATGTAAATAAAGATTATAAACGGACTTGAGTGTTTGCATGTTGTATGTGCTGTCTTCTTTATGTGTTTATGTGCCTTTACCTTTATTCTAATGTTTAGAATGTTAGCTAACGGTTTTATACCGCTATTGTAGATGCCTTACAGGTTAAGACAATTGTAGAGTGATCCGGAGGGGATGGTCAGCCGGGTCCACATACTCACTTAGATGGGGACGGGGGCGTCTTCAGTATCTTCATATATGTTACATTATAGCTCTGTCTTGTAAGGCTGATACATATTATTCATGGAAATATGATTTAATGTTTCAAATGATTTAAATACGTCTGTGCCTTGTTGTAAGAACCTAGTAAAGTTGTTGTCAAACTAAGGTCGGGTCCCATTGTAAGGTCCTAACCAGTAGCTCCCCGAGTTTTGAGAATTTGGGGTGTTACAAAATACATGGAGAGAAATTATCCAGAGGTGTTTAGTTCTTTGATTGGTGATTGGGATAGAGGTAAGAATTAGTACCTAACTTTTCCACTAACTAATGTGCTTATATGATTCTATGTTGATGTGATTTATGTGTGTGTAAATTAATTTGTGTTTGCTAACATAGGAAGTGATAGACTTTTCTAGTGTGAGCCTGATGACCCCGCTAACATGGTAATAATCTATGCTTCATGAAATGCAAAGATAGGTTAATTATGTGATTGATGGATTCAGTCTTTTGATGGGTTGTGTACTAAAGTTTTGGGACAAAACTTTTTCTTATGGTGTGTGTGATGTAAAAGGTAGGATTTTCGAATCCTAATAGAGGATGATTAAGGGTGATTAAGTTAATAATCAATAGCAATTGACCCATAACTCGCGAATAGTGTGTAGATGAATTTCACCGTTATAATCTTGGCCTAAATTTGGACGTATGGGGGAAATTTTACTTTTTCCTCCGGGGAATAGTTTTTACCCTCCGGTATTATTTGGAGCATTTGAGAGCTTCAATTAATAAAATTGTGGTTGAGAGAAATGATCAGCACATCGGATATGTTCTAAATATGAAATAACATGGAAATGCAAAATGGCCAAAAGAGTCACTATTTCATTTTGACTAACAAAGAGGGCTTAGGAATACACGTTTTCCGAGAGAGTTGCAAAATAATTATCCATGCAAAATGTCAGATATGTCATTCCAATTTTGAAAAGTTTGGAGAAGGGACTCAAACCGCCTTCGGATCGGTTAAAGGATAATTATTGACTTTGCTACTGGATAATTATCGTCTTCGCTATAAATAGCGGATATTTATTTATTAATTCATTTCCTTTCACAATTCCTCGTAAAAGCTCTGATTTCTCTCAACCTTCAAATTCAGATCTACTCTTCGTTTGTAATCCGATTTCAATTCCGTTTGAGTTTTCGGATTCCTCTCTTCGTTCTCTTCAATTTGGTACCGAGTTGCTGCTTTTCCATTGAAGTTAAGGTCAGGTTGAGCCTCCCCTTACATGGCCGGTTCCGTCGCTCAGATTCCGGTGAATCTAATGGTGTCCGAGCGTATCCTGCGTCGTTGTGATTCTGAATCTTCTTTGGGATCGTCAATCGGGTTAGTAACGAATAAGTTATGAATTTATTCGTTTTCCGTGTTGCGATTTGACCTAAATTGACATTAGACTTGTCAAAATGGATAATTGGAAATTCCATTATGCTCGTTACATTATTCTAGTGATTATGGGCTATTTTTTGATGAGATCTGATGAAAATTGGGTTGAGAAACTTCCTGCGGGCAAAACGCTAATCTAGTGAAATTTATTTAATTAAATTAGGAATCTAGAAAACTCTATAAGCTAATAAAATTCAAAGGAATGAATTTAATTGATGTTTTCAGCAAGAAGTTTAATACAAAGAATATGATATTCTCAACAGGTGTTGTTGAAGACGGTAGACTAACTATATCTTAGTTGCTCAATGAGCGTATCCACGTAAGTATTCGGACTTACTTAGCTTTGATTTGTAGAAACCCGTGCTTGAGAGATTTATATCTCACTGTGTTGAAATGTCTTGTTGTTTTAAAATGTCTTGTGGTGTTGAAATGTGAATGCTTATATGTTTTGAGATGTGTCATATGTGAAGCATGCTTGATTTTTTTTATGATGAAAATGATGTTGTGATGTGTAAAGCATGCTTAATGTTGTTGTGATTATTATCATGTCATGGTCATGAAATGATTAAATGAACATTTGTTAGCCTATTGAGGCGTGTTATTGAATGACATGATAAGCTTGTTGAAGAATGATAAAAAGACATGGTAAGCCTATTGAAGAATGATAATGTATGACATGATAAGCTTGTTGAAGAATGATAATTGTTTAAGACTTTGAGCTAACCATTATTCAGGTCGCTAGCTATTGCAGTGAATGTTGGAGCTCGGCCAAGCCCGGATCACTTGCGTTTGTATAAGAATGACTCCGGGTCTGATGGACTTCAGGCTCACGTCGCACACCTAATTAAAATGGTAAATGTTTGCTTTAACATGAACGGGAAAACATTGCAAGTGGTTAGGGGTTAAGACCATAACCTACCATGAGAAATCCTGGCCCTTAGACTTGATCAGTCTAGCTACGACCTAAGAGAAAATGTCTGAATTAACCGAATTTGTGCAATGGTTAGCTCACACCAAAGCAAGAACCGTATAAGCAATGATTTCGGATTTGGTCCAGGATCGCAAATTGTAAATTCCATACTGCATTCACGTGTATCATTCAGAAAATCATGATATCATCTCATGAGCACGGTACATGGTATTTGAATACATGTGTTGTGTTGTGATATGATGATATAATCTCTCGTGGATAGATTATGATCGGTAGCTAACGACTTTAAACTGAATCTTTTTAGGTAATGTTGATCATAGGAACGCTTCAGGGATGTCAGCTGCAGGATGTGGACAACCGGGGCAATGTTAACCCAAGGGTTGGTTGAACTTACTTTTGAAACTAATCGCTTGCAAGCGAGTCTTTTGCTATTTGTGTGCAACTGTGTACACATGTTGATTTCAGGCTGAAGTTTTAATACGATTGTTCAAGTTCCATGTTTTGAAGTGGCATTTTGGGGTATGCATACTAACTACATGCAAGGTTGTTATGTAAATGTTTTCTAAATGACAGCTTGGATGTTTTCATTATTTCTTCGCGCTTCTTGTTGCAAGGTCTTATTTGTGAAGTTGTTATCAGGCTAACTGATGGGACCCGCCGTGTGGTCCGTAGCCTAGTGATGTCTTGAGTTACTTAAAACTCGGGTCGTTACACCTAAAGCTTAATATATGAGTATAATTTTTCTTCTTTCTTTATTTGATTTTTTTGATAAAAATGATATCCAAAATAAATATCGTAGTTCCAATAATTCTAATAAAGGTGTATGAGTATTTTTTTAATAATTAAAATTAAACATCTTTGGGGGCCAAATACCTCCGATCTCTACCGTAGGTGCTAAAGAAGAATGAGAAGAAGCCCAAAAAAAAGCAAAAAAGACCGATTCGTCTTCCGTACGCAATAGACAGATTTGCCTCCGCTCCGCTACGGTAGTTTCAACGGGTGGCGTTGAAGCGCTCGACGTTCCCTCGAGTTAGCTAGTTAATATTCGATCTCCCCATATAAAAAAAATGATTTGTATTCCATTCTTCAAAATTATACTTTAGATCATATCGGATTAATGGGATAACAATATTTACAAATATTGTTGGATTATCTCTTATTATATATTTCGAATTCATGATATTATAGACGATTGAACTAAGGCAAGATACAAAATGTATTTTATCTTTATATTTAAGAAAAGTTGTAATATATAATAAACTCAATAATATATATTTGAATTGTTAGATACAGTTAAAATATGTATATAACTTAAATGAGTATTAATGGAGATTACATTAATGACATTATATTAATGACAAAAACTTAACCTTACATGTAAGTAGGATTCATAATAGAAATCAATGAACATGTCACCTTATTTATTTATTTCTCACCTACACAAACTACCAACCAACTAAAGTAAACGTGTTTATTTTTACCGACTTTATTTAATATTTTTTTTCCTACTAATTTACGGATACCCAATGAGGAACATTGTCCTCCTCTCACCCCCTTGGCTACACCTTTGCTTATTACATGACACAATTACATGTCATAAATCAATTCAAGCATATCAAAATCATCATAGCTATTCTACAAAACAATTATCATCATAGAGATCATATCCATCCTAGAAGCACAAAAACTTTTAAAATTTCACAGATTTTGGATTTTTGAAAATCATATATGATGCAAGACATAAAACATGCAAAATATATTGCAAATGTAAGAGCCTTAGTTTTCGAGAGATCCCGCACCTGCGCTTCAGCTGAGGCGCAACTGGCTTTCTTCCTTGGAGATGCAGTGGGCCGCCCCTGCGGCCCTGGCTGGCCGTCCCTGCGGTTTTCTGTGAGCCGCCCCAGCGGTCAGACTAGCCGCCCTAGTGGTTTGTGGTGGGTTGTAGCTGTCTTCTTTGACCCGAACTTTGCTTTTTGACCCCTCTTTTCTTTATAAGCTTATCCTCCTTTCCTTCTGATGAGGGTTAGGTATCTTCAGCCCTATCTCTCTCCCTACGTACTTCATCTTCTCCTCTCTTATCCCTTGGATCATCTTGATCTTCTTTGAGCTTGATTGAGTTTGTGAGAGATCCTTGATGGCTTTGCTTGCTATTGTTGATGGTTGTTGTTGTTGTGCTTGTTGATAGCCAGCCTTGAGATTTTGGCATGGTGTTCTGCTCTGAGTTAAGCCCAACTTGGTAAGCTTATATGGCTTCCCCTCTTTATTTCTTCTTTTCCCTCTTTCCTTAGCCTAGCTTAGATCCCTTAGGCTTGGATCTTGTTCCAACCATGATTGGCTTATGTTGATATTTATATGTGTATGTTTTTGTATGTATGTGTGTTGGACAAAGAAGAAGTGAAGGAATCAAAGGAAGGAGTGAAGAAGGAGCTAAAGGTTTGTCTTTGCACACTAGCTGCCCCTGCGCCAATAGTGAGCCGCCCCTGCGGCCACCTGTACCAGCTTGGTGTTGCACTTGGTTCTGCAGGTGTGTGTTGCTTATAGGCCTTCCTTAGGGTGCCTTTGTTCCATCCTTTCCTAGTATCAATGTATATGATCATGCTAGATGTGTGAGGATGTGTTTGGTTGAGGTTATGATCGGTTTATACCTTGTATGGCTTTAAGGACTTAGGTTGTTGTTGGTTGAGGTTGTGAGGTTGAGTATGATCCCTATGGATCCCTTTGGGTCTAGGTGTGACCCCTTTGATGAATAGAGGTTGATATATCTTTATGCCTTTGTTATTAGGCAGTGCCCCTCTCTCAGGATTGAAGGTTGGTTCTAGTTGATCGTGTTTGAGTTGTGTACGAGGTTGAGGTAAGTCCGTAAGACTTACTTAGCTATCATCCCTATATTGGGTGTTTGCATGAGTGATGTGTGTATTATATGTTGCTATGAAAGTATGAGATGCCGTTTATACCGACGTATGTTTTATTGATTGTCCCGTATGCGTGGTTGTGATAACCTTTCCCTTTCATCCCGCCGTGGAGTCTGGGAGGTTCTCTTGAGTCAAGCCAGACCTGGTATACGGGAAGGGCACAACACCACTCCCATAGGGTACACATATTGTGTGACCGATTCCACTCCAAATGGCTAGCAGGCTCAGAGGCGAGGATGTATCGGTCCTCGTGTCACATATTTTCATCTATGAATATATATACAATTTGAGTGAATGACCATTATATAAAGATGATAAAATGGGTAAACGGGTGATAGCATGCTGATGTGTTTATCTTTCATGATTGTGTTTGTGCTTATGCATTACCTTATATATGTATGGTTAGCTAACGGTTTTATACCGTATTGTAGATGTTTACAGGTTAGGCGCTGCTGAGTGATCTGGTAGGGTGACAGGCCGGGGACTCTTGTACATTAGGTGGTTGGTTTGGGTTTGTTGTGTTTCTCTCCTGCGTGAGGATGATCTTTTGTGCCTCCCGTGTGAGGATGTTGTTTTACATACTTGGATATGTTGTTGTTTTACCTTTGGGTCGTACAGTTTATACTGTTTTATGTATTTGTTTTATATTTGTCAGTGTCATGTTGTAAGGTCCAGTGAACTTGTTGTCAGGCTAGGGTCAGGATCTATTGTGAGATCCTAACCTAATGTGGCACTCCGAGTCCTGCGGATTCGAGGTGTTACAGCAAATACCTCCACCCCATACTTAAAACTCATATTGTCCCCAATGTGAAGAAAAGAAAAGGCAGAAAAAGATAGTCACAATGTAAGATGCGAATCATTCATCGGGAGGTGGTGGTGGAAATCTATAGAAGCTTAATAGGGAACTCCGAATACTCCGATCAGTGTCGAAGAATGTTGTTGAATGAAGAAGGGAACGTCTCACGGCCGAAAAATTTCCATATTTTTTTCCGGAAAAACCACGCCCCTTGGAAAAACTACGGTCGTGGTTTCACCAGTGGTGGCATTCGACATGTGTTTTCACGGGGGAATTAATTAAATTAATTATTTACACCCCCGTGGAATCTAGATTTTGGCTTTGGTTTTGGCTTCCGCATCCGTTTCTCTTGCAAACGGTTCTTGCACTTCTTTTTCATCAAATTCCTCGATCTTGCAACAATATCAACTCAGTTCATCATCCATTCTCTCAAGAAGATTTAGGTCCTATCAATCAAAGCCATAAAAACACAAAACAAAAAAAAAAACTAACTAAACTAATCTAGAAAGCAAGAAGAAAGCAATACTTTGGGTTGCCTTCCAAGAAGTGCTTGGTTTAATGTCGCTAGCTAGACCTATCTCCATAGATGACTCAATGCACCTTGAACATCTTGGATTACTCATCAAACCCACCGTATAATTCTTCCAAAAAGGTTCCGGTTCCTAATTTCACGGGCAAATGGTAAGATCTCCCACATACATGCTTGTACGGTTTGATTCTCACCGGAATCCTTCCAGCTTTCCTGCACTTTAATGGGGCATAATCTAGCCTTGCATCCCATCCTTTCCTGGATCGAGAAATCAGTTTCTCGAGAATCCACTTAGCTCATCCATCTCCAGCTTGGGGATGACGTATGATCTTTGTCACGTGAATGACCCCATACTTGAATAAAAGAGACTTCGCTGCCTTAGCGGCAAAGCGCTTGTTAACTTCACTCCTTGTAATCCAAGGAGCATCTTCTTTTAGAAAATTCAGGGAAGATTTCATCTTGACCTTAGGAGGTTCCTTCGGAAGAGACCTCCAACTCGTCGGTGCTTCCCTGTAATGATTAGGAATTTCAAAGGGAGTAAGAGAACATACCGGGCGCAGCGTTTCAAGCCTTGGGATGAGAATCATGTCAAGAGGACAGTCTGCATATTGAATCTCTTTCATCTTCTCCGGTTGTGCCTCAATCTTGGCCAGTGGTTCAACAGTTTGGCCAAGGTGTTCTACTTCTTCCTCTTCTTCTTCTTCGAGAAATTCTAGAGGAGCATCGGGTTCGATAGAAGGAATGCTCAAAACTTGAAATTCTTCGTCGCACTTCTCCTCAAGTCGAGCAAATTCACCAAGGATCAATTTTCTTTCAAGGTCATCGAGATCCTTCATTGATTGCTTGATCTTTGATTCAAGCTGATCTTCATCAGTCTATTCATACACCTCGTGAGCGGAATAGAGCTCCTCTGATATTACAAGCTTCTTCTTAATAGCTTCCTCTAATTCTCTTTCGTCACTATAACAAAGCGAAAAAATCCAACAAATATCTATACTCCTTCCATTTAGCCAACTCTTTCTTTCTCCATCTCTCTCTTTCCAAGGATTTGTTCCTACGTCTGTGTTGCTCCCAAGATTCGTTAAGTTCAGCTCCAAGGCTCCATATTTCGTTCCTCGCCGTTTGATAGCTGCTTGCAGCCATTGGAAACCTAAAAACTCAAAAAATCATACAAAAAAGATCAAAAGTAAAAGCAAAAGTGTCCAAGTTAGACAACCGAAATATCGAATTTGGTCTAGACCAAATCCCCGGCAATAACGCCAAAAACTTGTTCGCTCAAAAGTGTGTGCGTCAAAGTCTTAACTTTATACCAAGAATAAAAGCAAATAAGCGAACCCATAGTGTACGGATCAATCGCAATAAAAGAAAGTATTTCAGGGTCGATCACAAGGATTTGGTGAAAACAAATTCAGCAAAGTAGTCTAAATTTGAAAGCATGCAATAACAATGATCAAAAAGCAATGATAAGAATATGTAATATAATGGAGAAACGCATATTCTAGAGATCAAAGTATCCGATTGTGATTTTAGATTCAAGATGTGTAAGGATAGAGTTGGATAGCAAAGGTATATATTCTTCGGTAGGATGTCGTCCGGTGAAGATCCGACTTCCTTTTGTCCCAACAATAGGATTCTAATTAACGGATGTCGAGTCTCGTCAAGAAGAGGTCATAAGGATAGGATTCAACTCTCATACCAACCAAAACCCAAGGAAAAGAAAGATATTTACATATCGCAGAATGCCATTTGGACTTTGCAATGCATCAGGCACGGGATGGCGGCTCATCCCTCCTTGCCGCTTTGAAGCGGATCAGGAGGGACGAGCCGAGGGATATTGTCGGCGGTGGGGTGATCTCCTTGATTGCCTCAAAGGTGATGGACCATTCCGAGTTAGAGGACAGGATGGGGGCTCCTCTCTACACTGAGGGGATGCTTAGGAGGTGCAAGCTCCTCCGGCGGGACGGGGATAACCTATTTTGGATATCCCTTGCAGATGGGAGCCACCTCACCTAACTCTCCCGGCCTTTACCATTAGGAGGTCAGCTCTCTGAACTCTACATTCCAGCAGATCCTTTCGTGTCGAGGAGGCCACTAGTGGCCATTGTGGAGAGGCATGCTGCCAGCTCCAGTCGGGCTCATCAGGAGCACCTGCCCATTCCCGACGACGACGAGGAGATTCCCACTGCGGCACCGGAGGAGGACCCGACCCTTGCCAGCTTGCAGGCTCAGATGGCGGCTATGACCACCCAGCACAGGAGCTGGCAGTCCGACTACCAGAGGACTATGCTGGAGCAGCAGCAGAGCTGGCAAACGAGCTTTGCCGCCTCCATGACCTCCCACTTTCACCAAAGGCAGGAGGCCTGGCAGGCAGCCCAGTAGCAACAGCTGGAGGCGCAGCAGCTAGAGGCGCAGCAGCTGAAGGCGCGGCAACTAGCTTGGCAGGCCAGCTTTGAGACCTCTTTTGGCCGCCGGATGACAGCCCAGCAGGACCGCATAGATGACATCTACCGCCGGCAGGAGCACTTCTTCTGCCACTTCCATTACCCACCAGAGGAGGGTCCTTGTGGTCCATCCGGACCACCCCACTGAGGGGTACATTTCTTTTCCCTTCTCCCACATTTATCTTTGCCTCATTTTCCACTTTGAGGACAAAGTGTACTTCAAGTATGGGGAGGGATATATCATTGCTTGTATAGTTCATTGAGTTGTTTTGAGCTTGTTTTGCATCTTTTGAATTCAGATTGAAATTCACAAAAAAAAAAAAAAAAAGCCAAAGAAAATGAAAAAAGACATGAAAATCCTTGGATAAACCGAAAACCCGAAAGGGCGGTTTAGGCAAAAATAATATAGTCCGACCAACCTTAGGTTGGTGCAACATTGGACTTGAGGGATGTGAGTTCAAGTGAGAAAAGAAGAAGGGCGCCTTGGCAAAATTAGCGACACCGAGTGTAGGTTTCCCTTCTGGCGTTTGGCGACATAAGAAGGGGAGTCATAAGGAGGTTGTCCGGGTAGGCCACTCTTGGAGCAATAAGGATGCTAGTTTCTCTCTTTTCTCACATTTCCTCTCTTTTCCTTCTTTCTTTCTTGGCTTTTCTCTTGTTTTTATTGTCTTTTCTTGCTTACCCATGCTTCCTTAGGCCATTGAGTCTAGTTGCTGTCATTTGTTTTACTCGGGATGAGTAAAAGGTCTAAGTATGGGGGAGTTTGATAGGTGATGGAATCACTATCATTTAGGATAGTTTTTAGAGTCTTTTTATTGCATTTGTGTCAGTTTATGCTACTAACTCCTTGGTCCTGAAGAAGAAGAAGACTAAAAGAAGATAAGGAAGGAGTTATAAGCACTTAGGAGTGAAGATCGTTCACGAAGCAAAGCTTTTGTTGCCTCACCGCCCCTGCGGGTGACGCCTTACACCGGAGCGCTCCCTGCGCCTTCACCAGCGCCAGCCATGAAGTGTGTCACTGCCCGTGCGCCAATCCTTGGCGCCCCTGCGGTGACCTGCCCTAAAGAGACGTAGACCAGCTCCCCTGCGCCTTCCACTGCGCCCCTGCCTGCGCCTCAACCTAGGAGCTGGAAGACGAGGAGGATGTGTCACCGCCCCTGCGTCAACATAGGGACACCCCGGCGGCTTGGCATCAGAAACGTCAGGAAGTCGAAGGGTCAAACGTTTGAAGAGCATTGAAGATCCGCCCCAGCGGAAATGCCTAGCTGCCCCTGCGGCCATGAAGAAGATCAAGCATTTTTACCTTCACCGCCACTGCGGAGCTGAAGGCCGCCCCTGCGGCTTAACATCAGAAGCTTTACTCCAGCTGTTTATACCACCTTTATGGCATTAAAGGTGGCTGTTTTGGGCTGGCCATTTACTCCTATTTAGTGTCTTTTGTAGTATAAATAGTCTTTGGTTGATTGCTAGAATCATCCATCTTATCATCTTGTTAGCCAACAAATTATCCACTTAGATTGTCTTGCTACCTTTGTAATGAGTTGCTAACTCCCTTGCTACATTGGGTTGGTTTGAAGCTGCATTGTTACTTTGGATGTAAGTTCTTTATAATATAAGTTTTCATTCAGTAATACTTTGTGTTTCCTTGATCTCCATTGTCTAATTGCATGTTTACTATTGCTTGAGATTGATCACCTTAGGTTCTAAAGTGCATGCAAACAACTAGGATTAATAGGTTCCGGGTTCGGGTCTCTAATCTAGTAGCAACTTTACGTAATAACGAGTTGTGATTACCTAAAGAAAAGGAACACAAATATAAAGATAAGTTTAACGGTTTTAATCTTCTCTTTATATCCCTTAGTCTTTGTTTGAAAGCTAACTTGTTATTTGTTCTTGTAGGTTTACGGAACACTAACCTGTTAAGTTGTGTTGATGCCGGTTGGCTCAACACATATATATGATCGAGACGGGAGATTACTTGAAAATTTCTAAAAGGAACTCACCAAAGTAGCAATTGCATGCTTAGAATCAACCTAGTGTAGATTCATCCATTATTGTCTTACTTGTCGCATTAATCGTTTTCATAAGTTTTTGTGTGCATCAATTCAACCAAGTGGGTGGAAGCAAAGGCCACCAAATTTGACAAGGATATTTTCTTAGGTCGTTTATATCCTATCAAAGTAATTTCTGAACTGAATACTAAAGCAAGTATAGTGATTAAGTAAGGGTCGAACCCAAGAAAGATAGAGAGTAACTAAAGCACAAATGTGATTAAACTATCAACTATATGTAACCAAGGGGGGTTTGTGATTGTTAAAGTGACAAATAGGCAAAGCAAATAAGAAGTTGATTTCAATGATTTTAAGAAAACGTTGCACTTGACAATTATCCGCTTCAACATAAGATATGGTTGATCATTGTTTTCATGAAGTTTATTCCAAATTTTGTTCTCATCTCGATCGTATTTAAATACCGGTTCAACCAGCCCTGATATTACTTATTGTTAATCCGAACTCGTAAACCTACAGAATCAGATTTTAACAATAGCATTCAAATAAAGATAAAGAGACACATGAGATTAAGAAACAACCAGTTACTAAAATCATGTGGTTATGTTCCACTCACGAATTACACTTGCAACCCGCTTATGTAAACGTGTTTGCTACTAGAAAAATGACCCGAACCCGGAACCACAATTTCTAGCACATTGGATAAGACCCAAGTACCTAGATGATCAAGCTAGATAGAGGGTGAGATACAATCAAGAAGTTAAGCACAATAACATAACACAAATCATTATTGAATAACAACTTCAATTATAAAACTTACAACCAGATCTATGTCGAGAGCTTCCAATGTCAAGCACAACTAAAGGTGCTTAGCGCTCCATAGAGAACAAAATAAAACAAAGAAAATAAAAGTGGTTTTTAATGTGATGATGTGAAAATGAGATGTTCTAACACTATCCTAGCATCTCTATTTATACTAATTAGGACACTAAATTGCAGTAAATAGGCAGCCTAAACCGTCACTTTAAATGTCATAAAGTGAGAGTCTAAACAACCAAATTTATTACGACTGTTGCATAACCGCGGGCGCGGATCTGGGAGCAGCGGGGGCGGTTTAGTGCAAAACGCTTCATCTTCAACTAAGCCGCGGGGGCGGCATGACAGGGCCGCGGGGGCGGGTCATTAATACTTTGGAATGGCTGACTGTTGATCTTCTTGACCTTTTTTGTGTCAAAACGCGGGGGCGGCACAGTGTCGCTGCGGGGGCGGTGACAGGGTTCCTCTAGAGTCAGTGTCGCCGCGGAGGCGGGCCAGTGTCACCGCGGGTGCCGTGACAGGGTTCCTCTGGAATCAGTGTCACCGCGGGGCGGAACAGTGTCGCCGCGGGTGCCGTGACAGGGTTCCTCTGGACTTCTCTTTGCTTCCGTTCTTCTTCCAACTGTTGCTAAATCTTTGGATTTTTTCGTTGCTTAGTTCTTCAGCTGGATTTACACAATTGGCAACAAAATACAACCATTTGACTCTAAAAACATACTTAAACTACCTTAATAAGATAGTGATTTCATCATCTATCAGCAATCATAATCCTTGAGTAACTCCATCCATCTTCTCTACCTCAGATTCAGATCCCTCTGAGTGGGAATATACTTCAGGCTTTTATGGTCGGTAAACACCGGAAATGTATCACCATAAAAATAGTGCCTCCAGGTCTTAAGAGCATGAACTATAGCAGCAAGCTCTAGGTCGTGTGTAGGATAATTCTGCTCATGAGGTCTCAACTGTCTAGATGTATATGTTATTACCTTCCCTTCCTGCATTAGAACTCCTCCTAAGCCACTCCCAGATGCGTCGGTGTAAACCACAAAGTTACCCTTATCTGAGGGTACAACTAGAATAGGGAACATAGTCAATCTTTTCTTAAGTTCTTCAAATCTCTCTTGACAGTTGTTGTCCCATACAAACTGTTGATTCTTCTTTAGCAAGTTAGTCAATGGGCGCGCGATAATCGAGAAGTTCTTTACAAACCTCCTGTAATAACCCACAAGTCCTAAGAAGCTGTGAATCTCCGTAATGCTCTTCGGAATTTCCCATTCTATAATAGCCTTGATCTTGGATGGATCAGGTTGTATACCATCTTGTGATATCACATGTCCTAGAAAGGCAATCTGATCCGTCCAAAACTCGCACTTGCTGAACTTCGCATACAATTGTCTCTCCCTCAGAATTCCTAAGATACGTCTCGGATGTTCTCTATGAGTATCAGCATCTCGGGAATATATCAAGATATCATCAATGAATACCACGACGAATTGATCTAGATAAGGTTGGAAGATCGAGTTCATCAACGCCATGAATGCTGCAGGAGCATTCGTCAACCCAAAAGGCATAACTGTAAATTCATAGTGTCCATACCGAGTACGAAAAGTTGTCTTCGGTATAGAATTCTCTGTTATCTTCAACTGTAAGTATCCCGATCGAAGGTCAATCTTTGAAAACACTGTAGTACCCCTTAACTGATCAAGCAAGTCCTCTATCCTCGGTAAGGGATACTTGTTATTGATTGTGAATTTGTTCAGCTGACGGTAGTCTATGTACAATCGTAAACTACCATCCATCTTCTTCACAAAAAGCACTGGTGCAACCCAAGGAGAAATGCTCGGGCGTATAAAACCCTTCTCGAGCAACTCTTCTAGCTGTTTCTTTAACTCCTTTAGCTCTAGTGGAGCCATTCTGTAAGGAGCAATTGATATCGGTGTTGCACCTGGTAATGTCTCAATCTCAAAGTCTACCTCTCTACTCGGAGGTAAACCAGGTAAATCATCAAGGAAAACTTCAGGAAATTCTCTGACAATATCCACCTCAGATACTCCAGGGCTAATAATGGCAGAATCTGACACACTAGCCAGATAAGCCTGACATCCTTCCCGAAGTAATCTAAAAGTTGTTACTGCAAATATGAAGAAAATAGGAATAACATTCCTCTCACCGGTGAAAATCACCTCTCTCAACCCATCTATATCCTTGATCACTTCCTTCGTATAACAGTCTATCCAGGATCTATGGGTGGATAACCAATCCATACCTAATATCACATCAAACTCTCTCAATAAATCATCCATGTCAGCACAAGTGGTACACCACGGCCATTAGAGACCGTGTTCCACCAAATCCAATCTGTAGGAGTCAATAGAAAAGGCAGATCCCGTCTCTAGTTGCTCCCTCAAGCAAGGATATAGCATATTATACCCATCTCTAATTAGCGTAGATAACTCCATCTGGAATGGACGCAGTTCCTCAATCACTCATCCACTACTAATGGATCAGTAG
This sequence comes from Fagopyrum homotropicum, assembly GCA_033239125.1. Lineage (NCBI taxonomy): Eukaryota > Viridiplantae > Streptophyta > Magnoliopsida > Caryophyllales > Polygonaceae > Fagopyrum > Fagopyrum homotropicum. Next base: position 62,198,289 of record BSWB01000003.1, on the reverse strand, counting down.
TCCCCTCAAACGACTTTTCCCCTAGCGACAAATCTTCTCGAAGTTCTTGTCCATCTCTACTAACTCAAGTATACCAACCATATCCAATGGTGGTAGTGGTACTGGATAAACTGGCACCTTAGGGTGCTCCTGATCATTTATACCCTGAGCATGCACAAACTCAGTCGACCCTTTTATGGTTGTGCTCTGCCATCTAAAACAAAAAAAAACTTTCAAAAGCTTTTCAGAAAACTTCCCATAACTCAAGCCAAGGAATCATATCCCTGCTATGTTACCAACCAAATGTGACACCTATTTCATTTCTAGTTTATTACTAGTTAATTAACCCTGTTTAAAGCAATAAGCGAAAAAACGGAAAAACAGAAAACGTAAATTTTTAAAACATTATCTTACAACCATATTCACAACATATATACATACTAACATACGTCATAAAACCCTGTTTAACAAAACATAACTGTTTAAAACCACACAAAACATCCTAGGCGGTAGCATCCCATAACAGCCCACCTGATATGATCTCAAATCTAGGTGTTGGGTCCAACGTCCTTGCCTTGGTCAGGCCGAGTCTGAGTAGCTGAAATAAAATGTGGATATAACAACAATGAGCCACATGCTCAGTAAGGGTATACAAATCACACTCCCCAATATATATAAGTATCTAATATCCCGTCCCCAAAGGACACTCTATACCCTTTTCTCACATTCCAAAGCACACATACATGTCCACATTCACAATACATCCACAACCATCCATAACACATAGCATATAAACATTCAAGCATGTTATCACACCACATATAAACATATAATCTCATATAAATATCTCATATCATACCATCACATATAAATAATCATAACATAACATATAGCATGCTAGACTCGATCGCATCGATGCATAGGTGATAATTAACTAACTAGCCCCAACTGATCGTACGATATATTTTCTCATGTGCTTTCGTATTTCTTTTCTTTCTTTCTTTCTTTCTTTTTTTTTCAGTTGGCCAACCCGATAGCGTCCTAGGCCCCCTGTAGATCAGGTAGTGACCTCGGCCATCTTGTCTTAAGACCCCCTGTGGATCAAGTTGCGATCTTGGACTATTTTTCTCATCTTGAGGCCCCTTGTAGATCAGGTAGCGATCTCGTCCCCCGGAAACCCGTGCGGGACCCAGTTGGGCTAATTAATCAATTATCATCCTATATTATCACTTTCATATCATAACTCAATTTCATGCTTTCATCATATTCTTCCATCATATTCTTTCCATTATGATCTCATGTACCTCATACATGCATTCATAAATCATATCAAGTCATCATCGTCATTCCACTCATATATATATATATATATATATATATATATATATATATATATATATATAAGCGTGCATAAAATCATAACAAATAGATATATACACTCAAGCATGCATAAAATCATGGCATATTAAATACAAAACATATATTAAGCAAGTGTAATTCATATACACTCACCTCGCAGGTAAGAACAATAAAACCTCGCAAACCAACTATTGAGTATGTTTCCCACTCGGACTATCCTTCTTTATCGTGCTTGGATACGCTCACAAAGAACTAAGATATAGTTAACCAAACCTTCAACAACACCTGCGGAGAATATCATATTCCTCGTATTAAACTTCTCTATTCAAACACCAATTAAATTCATTCATTTGAATTTAATTAACTTATATCCTCCTCTATAATCCCAATTTAATTAATTAACCTTCAATTAATTAATTAAATTTTGCCAGAATAACATTTTGCCCGCAAGCAATTTCTGAACCCACCTGTCATCAAATCTCAACAAACAAACAACCCATAATCACTAGAATAAAGTAACAAGCATAATGGAATTTCCAATTATCCATTTTGGCAAGCCTAAGGTCAATTTAGGCCAAATCGCAATACGGAAAACGAATAAACTCATAACTTATTCGTTACTAACCCGATTGACGATCCGAAAGAAGATTCGGAATCACAACGACGCACGGTACGAGCGGATATCATCAAATTCACCGGAATCTTAGTAACGGAACCTCCATAGTATCACATATGCTCGACCATGCCTTCTCTTGCTCGGAAATGTAGAAACTCGGTACCAAAATGAAGAGAATGAAGAGAGGAATCCAAAAACTCAAAACGAAGAGTAGATCTGAGTTTGAAGGTTGAGAGAAATCAGAGCTTTTACGAGGAAACGTGAAAGGAAATGAATTAATAAACGTTATTTCGCTATTTATAGCGAAGACGATAATTATCCTTTAGCGGAGTCGATAATTATCCTTTCACCGATCCGAAAGCGGTTTAATCCCCCTTCTCCAAACTTTTCGAAATTGGAATAATAAATCTAGAATATTGTATGGATAATCATTCCGCAATTGTCTCGAAAAATGCGTATTCCTAAGCCGTCTTTCTTAGCCGCTAAGAAACGAAATAGCGACTCTTTTGGCCGTTTTGCCTTTCTATGTTTTTTCATATCTAGGACATGTCCGATGTCCTGATCATTTCTCTCAACTGCATTTTTATTAATTGAAGCTCCCAAATGCTCCAAATAACACCGGGGTGTAATATCATCTAGGAGAAGGTTATCTCGAGAGGTATCTCGTGTCATAACGGATTTAATTCCTTAAACTTCTCGATTAGGTCATCTTCGATTTTTGACTTTTACAGTAATAGCTAGGATTTCCGAATTCTAATTAATGTTGATTAACTTAATCATTGATAGTAATTGACCCATAACTCGCGAAGATTGGGTAAGTGGTAAGTATGAGTCCCACCGTTATGTTCCTGGCGTAATTTTGGACTTATGGAAAAATTTTCACTTTTTCCCCCGGGTAATTATTTTTACCCTCCGGTGTTATTTGAAGCATTTGAGAGTTCCAATTAATAAAAATGCAGTTGAGAGAAACAATCAGGACATCGGACATGTCCTAGATATGAAATAATATGGAAAGGAAAAACGGCCAAGAGTCGCTATTTCGTTTCTTAACGGTTAAGAAAGACAACTTAGGAATGCACGTTTTCCGAGGCAGTGTGGAATAATTATCACTACAATGTTCCAGATTTATTATTCCAATTTCGAGAAGTTCGGAGAAGAGGGTTCAACCCGACTTTGAATCGGTCAAAGAATAATTATCGACTTCATTAAAGGATAATTATCGTCTTCACTATAAATAGGGAAAAATCGTTTATCAATTCATTTCGTTTCACGTTTTCTCGTAAAAGCTCTGATTTCTCTCAACCTTCAAACTCATATCTACTCTCTGTTTCTAATCTGATTTCAATTCCGTTTGGGTTTTTGGATTCCTCTCTTCATTCTCTTCATATCGGTACCGAGTTTCTGCATTTCTGAACATAGGAAGACCTGATCGAGTATATATGTCACCAAGGCGGTTCTGTCGCTCAAATTCCGGTGAATTCGATGTTGTTCATGCATAGCCTGCGTCGTTGTGATTCCGGATCTTCTTTCAGATCGTCAATCGGGTTAGTAACGAATAAGTTATGAATTTATTCGTTTTTTGTACTGTGATTTGGCCTAAATTGACCTTAGGCTTGTCAAAATGGATAATTAGAAATTCCATTATGGTCGGCATATTATTCTGGTGTTTATGGGTTGTTTGATTGATGAAATCTGATGACAAGTGGTGAAATTTAATTAATTAATTAAAGGGAATAGATTTGAGATTGAGGAATGTTGATTAGATGCTACCTTGAGACTTGAGGAATTGTGAGTTATGTTGAGATATCGAGGTTTAGATTCGAGTTATGGTGTGGGGATGATTATGTGGTTAGGAGGTGGAATCTTCTAACCTTGGATCGCGTTTGACTTATTTTGTGCCTTGTTGATGCAGGTGTTGATCGTTTCCTCGAGGGGAAGTCGTGACGTGGTATAGATCGATGTTGTGACAGGTAAGTTTGTGGGACTTACTTAGCGAGCGGTTATGGGTTTGAGTGTGTTGTGGTTGTGTGTGTGCTTATGTGTGTTGCATTTATAACCTAACTGGACTAGGATGACCCTACATGCATATTATTGATCCAAGTGTATGATAACGGGTAATATGACTTGTCTAGCCCAAAATTGGGAGGTTAGGGAGGTTCTCTGCGACCAGACCTCAAGGTGGTGATGATTGACACCATTCCAAACCTGAGGGGAATGGGGACAGAGGCATTGGGAGTTTACTCCGCGTGTCACAAGGAAATTAATTAGTAATTGTATAACTTAATTAAAGACAATAAAGGGTTGTGTGTGTGACATTGCATGATATGATATGATGATGTGATATATGTGTTACGGTTTCATTCTTATCTATGATCTGTTAGCTAACGGTTTATACCGTATTGTAGATATTCTGCAAGATAGGAAGACTGTAGAGTGAGCCAGATGGGTGATCAGCTGAGAGCTTCCGTACACTAGGTTGTGCGAGGGTTATGGGATCTTTTGTATACATTTGTGCATGGTGTTGCCGTTTTGTACTCGGATGTGTTTTGTAAACCTTTTGATTTATATATTTAATACAGTTTTATGTATTTGGTTTTAATCTATCCGTGCCTTGTTGTAAGATCCAGTGAACTTCTTGTCACATTAGGGTCAGGATCCACTGTGAGATCCTACCCCAGTAGCGCCCCGAGTCCCGCGGATTTGGGGTGTTACTGAAACTCAGCCGAGCCCTCAAAATGACACAACTCCAATACATAATCCAAAAACGTACAACATAAAACCATAATTCATAACACAAAAGACATAAACGTCCCCGTCCTATAATGTACGGACACCCTGGTTGTCCACTCCTTCACCTCACTCAGCGGCATCCCTAACCTGCAAGGCATCTACACAATCGGTTTAAAAACCGTTATCTAATATTTGAGGTATTAGAATCAAGGTGAAAGGCAAAAACACAAGTAAATCATTATAACACACAACATGCTTTAAACACACAAGTCCGGTTTATTATCTTTATTATTAAGTCATATCCCGTTCTAATTCAACTTAAGTTTGTGACACGAGAATCCCCGAAACTCGCCTTGGTGCCTTCTTACCGGAAAGGAATGGTACTGATGCATCCAACCGTCTACCCACACGGGCTAGTCTCCGAGAACCTTCTAGCTCTCGCGAGAGCTAGGCAGTGATGTCACCGCCCGTTATCATATACATGGGTTAAAATATTAATTTATGTAGGTGGTCATATTTTCGGTTTAGTTGTTATAACATAAGCAATAACCATACACCACCAAGCACGCATCAACACTAATACAAGGAATACGAGCTAAGTATGTCCGGACACTTACCTCATCTCAACACTCAACTCACAACACTCTCGCTTCCCTTGGAAAGAAGCCCACAACCTGCTCACAAGAAGATATACATCAACAACTCACTCAACTCAAGAAGTCTTAGACTTCTACAAAAATGATCTACGCAAGATCATTTGACTCTCATTCTAGGATACCATCCTAGAATCCCTAATGCTCACAACACTCTACAGCCTACTAGTCCTCATGATCACACATCGCATCCAAGATGGAACAACCTAGCCTAGGAGGTCCAACATGCTCATAAAACTCGAATACATCAAACTCCAACAAGCCTTAAGGGCATATAGGTTCACAACCACTAGATGGCATTTACAACTATCCTAGATCCATCCTAGGCATGCTACTACCATGATACAACCTCAAAGCTAAGGAAGGAACGAAGAGGAAGGGAGAAGAGAAGCCTACTATTGAAGAAACGCAACCGCGGAGTCAAGTTGGCACGACAACGGATGCACTATCACCACCCCCGCCGGTCCTGGCGCCGTCCCTACGGTAACCTAGTGATCTGGCGCCACCCCTGTAGTGGCGTAGTGCCGCCCCTACGGCTCTAAAGATCCACCTTCGTGGTCGAACAACAGAAGGTCGTCTTCTTCGTCTTTGACTAAGGATCCTGAGCTCGAAATGCCTCCTCTTCTTGCTGGGACTTCTCCAACCACCAACCATTGAGTCCAACCTCTTCCCCACGACCTAATTGTTCTATGAACTCATGCATGCAAAGGAATCAAAGAAAGCTTCCTCAAGAGCTTCATCCATGGCAATAGATGAAGGAGAGGAGAAGGAGTAAGCAACAAGGAAGAAGAAGGGAGGGAGAGGTAGAAGCTTACCAAACCAGATCTGAGTCTCCTCCACTACAGTCCACAAATCAAGAGCTCCAAAGAGAAGGAAGTGAGAAGAGCACAAGAGGAAGAGTGGAAAAAAAATGAACGTGAAGTAAAAATGAGAGGAAATGGATACTAGGCTGCACAAGGGGGGAGGGAAACAAGGGGTCAGCTGACCTTTTGTCCCTTGTGCTAGAAACAAGAGGTCCAAAGCAAGGTGGGAGAACGAGGGGTCGGAACGAGAATTGGAATAAAATCCGACACTTACCACCTCGTGTCTACGGGAAACGGAGCCACTTGGACAGGGTTGTGAGGCCTTCTGTTTTTATAACATGAAGGAAGGTGAGATTCAGACATCAAAGGATATTCCCGTCGTGTGCAAGGTCATCGGTGTTTTTGACCAACCATTTAGCTTACCGCTACAACAGAGCATGGATTTCGGCATTGAGTTAGAGCCTGGGATGAGTCCGATCTCGAAGGCACCATATCATATAGCGCCTATCGAGTTGGTGGAGCTGAAGAGGTAACTCGAGGAGTTAGAAAAGAAGGGCTTCTACGCCTAGAGTTTCCCCATGGGGTGTGTTCGCTCCAAAGTGTGTGCATAATAAGTCTTAAATTTATAACCAAGAATAAAGCAAAAGTGAACACGCAGTGTACGGATCAATCGCAGTATTAGAAAATATTCCAGGGTCGATCACAGGGACTATGGTGAAATCAAGCACGATATATAACTTCATTTTGTAAACGCAAAACTCGAGCAAAAAAAGAATAATGAATGATATAAATCAGATAAGGGAATACAGATTCTAGATTTCAAAGTATTCAGTTGTGGTTTGGACTCAAGATTTCTCAAAGATAAACGTGAATAAAGCTGAGGTTTCAAAGGGAAGGTATTTCTATAACGGGGATAGATCACCGGGTAAGTCTCACCATCCACTATCCCAAACCAAAGATCCTATCACCGGGTAAGTCTCAAGGAACTAAGGAAAGGTACAAACACTCGAACCAACACACTAGCCAAGGGAACAGAACTAACCATCACCGGGTAAGTATCAGGTTAACTCCCAAAGGAAGGATGAAGGCACACTCAAACCCTAACTAAGGATAAACCTTTGTTACCTAACTCTCATCATCATCGGTAAACAAGCAAAGGAATTACCGGGTAAGTCTCTTCCTAGGCTTGAATACAAACCAGGAAAGGTGCAACAAGGATAGGATTTGGCAAACTATAACCTAAACTCAAGATTGGGCAATGCAGTGGGCAATCTCGTGTAGTTCTTATCAATCTCAGTCGAGATGACTCCAAGAACAGCCTAAGACGGGTTTCAGTTTAGGGTTAACTCAACTTTCAGGGTCCACTCGCGATAAAGGCCTATTCTTTCATTGTCTATACCACAACCTTCAACTAATCACCCTAGAATCGCAAGGGTTTTAGCCAACAATCATCATGTTCAAGGCAATCAAATATTCAATCAAGAAGTCAAGAAAAAGAGAATAACACAATCAACAAAGGTATCTCAATTATCAAAAGCTAACAATCAACAAACTGTCAATATGTGTTCCAAAAAGAATGATAAAAATCACTAATAACTTCCCAAGAAAATCTGACAAAAATATCTTCTCTTCCTTGAACCCTAAGCAATCCTTCCTTAGATCTCTTCCTTCCGTAAATCCTTCCAATAGCCGTAATGCAAGTGTTGATCCGATGATTCCGTGGATGCGCCATCCCCTTGTTGCGGCGGTAATCCTCCGTTCTTATAGAAGAATTTTAGGTTAAATAATATTTTATTTCTTCTTGGGCTTAGACCTTCGACCTCGAGTTAGGCCTTGTTGGCTGTCTCGGTCGAGGTGCATGGCTTTGTCATCCGAGATCAGTGGTGAATCACGTACTTTTTTTCTTATATTCAACTGAATTCTTCCTCCATTCTCTTCCTAAGGTTCCTCCTTTCCTTCTTGTCCTTCCAAGTGCTCCATACTGCAGCTCAATGGTCTCCTTAGACTCCCATGTCCAATATTGATCCAAAATATGCCTTATTTCCTACAATTACAATCAAACGTGGTGTAGATCTCGATTCTTGCAAAGTAGACGAATAATGACATATTCATCAAGAATATATACTCATGCATGCAGAAATACGATGACAAAACGTCACAACTATATCCAAAATATAGACAACAATTCATGCTATCACGGTGCACCAATACTTTTTGTGCGGAAGAAGGACGGATCGATGAGGTTGTGCATCGATTACCGAGAGTTGAACAAGGTGATCATCAAGAACAATTACCGGCTACCCCGTATTGACAACTTGCTGGATCAACTACAAGGAGCTTCCGTGCTCACCATTATAGATCTGAGGTCCGGATATCACCAGTTGAGGGTGAGAGAGCACGATGTGCCCAAGACGGCATTTCGGGTTGGGTATAGTAACTACGAATTTGTAGTGATGTCATTCGGGCTCATGAATGTGCCGGCCATCTTTATAGAGTTGATGAATGGAATCTTCATTGATTTCCCGGATCAGTTTGTGGCGGTCTTCATAGATGACATCCCGGTGTACTCTCAAAGCATAGAGGAACACGCAGGAAACTTGAGGATTGTGTTGCGATTTTTACAGGATAGAGAGTTGTACGCCAAGCTCTCTAAGTGCCTGTTTTGGATGTCTGAGGTGGTGCTTCTAGGTCACGTAGTTTCCGCCGAAGGAATCAAGGTTGATCTAGTGAAGATTGAGGCACTAGCAGTATGGACGACTCCGTAGAATGTCAAGGAAGTGCACAAATTCCTTGGCTTAGCTGGATATTACCAACGGTTTGTGGAAGAGTTTTCTATGATTGCCCGACCACTTACCATTCTTCTAAGGAAGACTTCCCAGTTTGTATGGTCTGAGCCGTGTTTTCAGAGCTTCGAGGAGCTGAAGGGGAGATTGACTTCTCCTCCCAGCTTAGCACAGCCAGAGGGCACTGATGATTTTGTGGTGTATAGTGATGCATCCAAGCAACGCCTGGGATGGGTTTTGATGTGGCGAGGTATGGTAATTGCTTATGTGTCTTGACAGTTGAAGACATATGAGAAGATTTACCCAACTCATGACCTCAAGTTAACTGTAGTGTTTCACGCCTTGAAGATATGGCGGCATTACCTATATGGAGTTTCATGTCACATCTTCACAGACCATAAGAGTCTGCATATATTTTAACTCAACGGGAATTGAATAACCGCCAGAGGAGACGGCTCGAGTTAATCAGGGACTTTAACCTTGAGATTTTGTATCCTCTGGGGCAAATAAATGTAGTCCCCGACATCCTTAACAGAAAGATGCATCGAGAGAAGGCGATAACGCGATTGACGGCTCAACCTCAATTGCAGAGTGATTTGGCGTGGCTAAAGTTGGACATTCAGTTTCCTGATACAGACAATCACTTATCTGCCTTAGAGGTTCGATGTGATTTGTTGGGAGAAATTCAACACAAGCAAGATATCTGCTTGACGGTAAGACGGATCCGAGATAGAATGTCTCAAGGTGGGACTCCACTTTTCACCATCGATGCCGATGGAGTGATGATATGCCGAGAGCGCGTCTATGTACCATCTGATAGAGAAATGAGGTAGAGGATCTTATAGGAGGCTCACACCACACCTTACTCAATGCACCCAGGTGCGAGTAAGATGTATCAAGATGTGAGACGTTCTTATTGGTGGGGCAGGCTGAAGCCTGGCGTGGCTAGAGTTGTGGCCTAGTGTGCGACCTGTCAGCACGTCAAGATAGAGTATTGCAGACCCAGATAAGAACTCCATCCATTGTGAGTGCCGCAATGGAAGTGGGAGAACATCTGCATGGACTTTGTTACCGGTCTAAGAACGAGTAGGAGCTTCGATGCTATATGGGTTATAGTTGATAGACTGACAAAGACGGCATGTTTTATCCCTATTAGGGAAATGTGGCCGGTGAGTCGGCTAACTGAGGAGTTCACTAGAAAGATAGTGTGACTCCATGAGGTACCGAGGACCATTGTCTCGGATAGGGATGGACGATTCACCTTGTGCTTTTGGTAGTAGGTACACTTTGCCTTGGGTACGAGCCTTCACTTCACGACGGATTTTTATCCTCAGTCAGATGGTATGTCATAGAGGACTATACAGATCTTAGAGGATATGTGGAGGGCTTGCGTGCTAGACTGGGGACAGGATGATGTAGCCCGAGTAGTATTGATTTGAGAGCGGATGCTGGCCGCATAGAGTAGTCAAAAGTCATATGTAGACAAGAGGCGGTGGCCTCTAGAGTCCAGAGTTGGAACTCTTGTCTAGTCGAGAGTGTCACCAACGCGAGGTGTCAAACGTTTCGGCATGAAGGGGAAATTGAATCCCCCATATGTTGGACCTTTTGAGATTTTGGAATGAGTGGAAGATGTAGCATATCGACTTGCATTGTCACCCAGATTAGAAGGTGTTCACCCTGTTTTTCATGTGTCTTAGTTGAGAGAGTATATACCAGATCCGAGACATATTATCCATTTAGGGTTGAGCCAAACCACACGTTTGGTTAGCACCCAATAGCGGTCCTAGAGTGGGGTATGAGATGCTTGCACTCAAAAAACATTTCGATGATGAGGATACATTGGTCTAGACGGGGCGCCAAGGAGGCTACGTGGGAGACAAAGGATAGTATCCGGAGGAACTATCCTGAGTTTTATGTAGAGATAGTTGCATTTGTATGATTGACGAGCGAGTTTAGATTTATTTTGACGAGTTATGTGATTATGTGATTACGTGATATTTTGTGTTATTATTTTCGTGCTAGATTGTGATATCAGATCTTATTAGATATTGTTGTGCTAGCACAAGTTGTGATTGTAGTTCAGTTGGATATGGTTTTACTTTCATGCTATCGAGTGATATTATAGATGGATGGAGATGTTATGCCTCCTTGAGTTTGGGTGTGTGAAACTCGATGTTTGAGGCCGAGAGGATTTGTGGCTATTCAAGTTTTGGGACGAAATTTGTTTTTATGGGGATCTGATGTAACAACCATGTTCTTTAGGGGATCCCGCGACCGCGCTTCACCTCTCCCACAGTCACGCCACCGCGGGTGCGGCTCTGTCGGGCCGCTATCACAGCAAAGCAGTGGTCGGCCGTCTTTTTAGCCGACTTTCGTTTTGCTTTCTTCCTTCTTAAGCTTCTTCTTCTCTCTTCGATCAAGGGTTCTAGACTTTCTTTCCCATTCTTCTTTCTTTCATCTCTTTCACTTATACGTTCTTCTCTTCCTCCTTACTCTTCTTCCTTGATCTTTCTTGGATCTTCTTCAAGGATTAAAGTGTAGTGATGTTGAGTTGTGTTATGGATAGCTGGCCAGAGTAGATGTAGATTGTGGTTCTCCCTTCTACAAACCAGAGAAGAGTGGTGAGCCCTCTTCTTCCCCTTTCCTTTTCTTTCCTTCTTCTCCTTCCTTGTTTGAAAATCCAACAAGATTGATGTTCTTGGATCTTCTTCCTTTTCTTTCCTTCTTCTCCTTCCTTGTTTAGATGTGTTGTGTATGTGTATAAATGGAGGCTATATTTCCTTGGTTTCTTCAAGTTGAGGAGTGAAGTGGTTTGAGAGGAGATATGTCGAAGAGCACGTAGAGATGTGCTCTGTTGAGGAAACTGCACCCGCGCGTTGCTTGTGCCGCCCCCGCGCCTTTTCGCGTGTCGCCGCTCTCGCGCCTGCGTTGAGCCGCAATCGTTGCATTGGAGACACCGTGCCTGCGCATCTCCTTTCCAATGCCCGCGACTTCCTCAGAACTTACCAAGTGTTTTGGTAAGTTTATCCTTCCTTCTTGATCTTGTGTTTAGAAGCATGTTAGGCTTGAGTGTGTTGAGGTTGATGATGGGTTATGGTGTAGTGGTTTGCTTTGAGAGATTTTGTGGTTTTGATAAGTTTATTGAGGTTGAATACGTAGTTTATGATCCTTGTCGATCCTTTGGGACTAGGAATGAGTCTTCTAATATGATGAATCGATGATTGATATATATGCCTTGTTTATCAGGCGGTGTACATTCCTATGGGAATTTGAGAGATTGATCGTTAGTTGAGGTTACCTGGATACAGGTAAGTCCGTGGGACTTACTTAGCTGCATTTGTATATTTGATGAATGCATGAGTGGTGTTTGCTATATGCTTTATAGCATGTGGTAGTTTGATTATTACTGACATATGATTGGCCCACTTGTATCGGGCGGTGTCAGCTTGCTTAGTTCTCTTGAGGGATTTTGAGGGGTTCTTTGTGACTTGGTCATACCTGGTATAAGGGAAGGATGTCGATCCTCTCCACATGGTATACGGGGAGGTACGCCTGACTACTCCAAATGGTAAAAAGAAACAGAGGCGAGAATCGTAGACTTTTCGTGTCACACCTATAAATGGTTTATGAGTGTATGACGTTATAAAGATAATTAAACGGGAAATGTGTGATAACATGCTTCGTGTTTTTTTTTGTAAATTTGATGTGTGTATGTGCTTATGTATAATTTATATATGAATTGTTATCTAACGGTTTATACCTTTTTGTAGATGATTTGTAGGTTAGGGAGGTTTTAAAGTGATCTAGAGGGAGTGATCAATCGAGGGTTTTCGTACATGTTAGGATGGTTATGGGTTTTGATTGTACAGTTTGATACTCAGTTGTGTGTTTTGTATGTTTGTGGGTTTATGATATTTCGGTTTTATCAATGATGGTTTTTATATTTATCTGTGTCTTGTTGCAAGATCCAGTGAACTTGTTGTCAAGCTAGGGTCAAGACCCATTGTGAAGTTCTAGCTCGTAGCATTCCGAGTTCTATGGATTTGGTGTGTTACAGAAATAAAACTTTATAAACGAAGTATTGAGTATCTCACAAATATGTCGAACGAAATATCAAATCAAAGCTAAACTGAATTTCAGCGTCCTAGGGATATATATATATAGCCAAGATTCCTAGAAAAATATAAAGGATAAAATAATCCTAAAAGATAAAATCAATCTCAAAGATACCACTAGCATGTGGAGAGATTTTAAGGCATTAACATAAAATAACTAATAACTAGAAGCATTTTAACTCTTCAAGTCGAGGCTTCTAACGAGATTCCACAAGAAATTCCTTTTCACACGAGATTTGCATTTCACAAGAGATTTCACTCGAGATTCTCCATTGCCAAGAGATTCTACTCATGATTCTTCATTGCCATGAGATTCTCCAAAGCATGATAATCTGACTACGGAACACTTGGATATAAATAGACCACTAATGGTCTCCTTAGAAGCTAAGGATGTAAACAACCTAGCAACCTCTCCTTGAATGACTCTTGCTCTTGATCTAGTGATGAATCCATGTATAGTAGGAGATTTTGGGGATGGTCTCGCATTAGAAACGGTATTGAAATGGCCTACACACCGTTTCACAAGCAGTTTCAGCTCGTTTGGATTAGTCGTCTTGTATGATTTTATGCTCCTTTGTAAACTGGTTTCTAGCTTCAGTCCAATGTGGTTATTTAGCTTCTCGAGAAAACGATCCTCAATTACATATGATGTTGTCATTGTGATGCTTGACTTCAGGGAAGATTGAACTCTTATTGCAAGTAAATTTATCAATAAATCCTTCAAAATGAGCCTCGAATGCCGGAAATGTGAAATAACCGGAAGTAGATATTGATACAAACATAATATGAATGCATTATTAATTACATATACATATATATATATATATATATATATGTATGTATGTATATGTATATATGTATGTATGTATATATATATATCTTGCAAAATATGTGTAAAACGGTATGAATAAGTGGATAGAAAACACGTATATTTCGATTGTATCACTTATGCTAATTTGAGGTCCTTGGTTTATCAAGTAGCATGTTGTAGTCACTAATGTTAGCCAAAACTTCCGATCCAATTTTGTAATAGAGAGCATGCACCTTTCCTTCTCTAGTCGATTCTAACTCATCCTCTTAGCTACACCGTTATGTTGTGGTGTGTGTCTATCTATATGATGACGAGCAATTCCAGTATCCTTGTAGAATTAATTAAACCCAAAAAAACAAAACTCTAGAACATTATTAGTTTGCAGCCTTTTGATCATCTTTCCTATTTGATTATCCACTAACGTTTTCCACTCCTTGAAGTTCTTGACAAATTCTCCTTTGTGTTTCCTGACAAACAATCAAGTCATTCTTGAATAATCATCAATGTTAGTCAAGAAATACCTTTGACCTCCTAGAGACTCAACGCTATCCGGACCCCAACAATCCGAATGGATGTAATCAAATGTGCCTTTGTCTTGTTAATACCCTTTGAAAACTTGCTACGGTGTTGTAACACCCTAAATTTTTATAACTCGGGGAGTTGCTGGTTAGGACCTCACAATGGGTCCCAACGTTGGTTTAACAACAACTTTACTTAGGATCTTACAACAAGGCAGAAATGTGAATAAACATTTTGAAAAACATCAACTTATATTTGCATGAAAACACTACATGTGATAGCCTTACAATAAATAAATACATAAATAAATTAACGTCGTGTATGCAATAAGGAGACTCCCCCGCCCCTATGTGGACTCGGCTGACCATCCGTCCCATATCTCTCTGCAACTGTCTATACCTACAAATAATCTAACAACAAAGATAAACCGTTAGTTAACTATCCATATATTAGTAGAATAATAATAGCACACACACATATAATCACATAAGTAAAACACTCATCATGCTTTCAAAGAATTCCATTTATTATCTTTATTTAAGTCATACACTTTACTAATGCAACTTATTTTGTGACACGAGGGATTCCCAAACCTCGTGTCTGGTATGGGTATAGACAACCTCTCAATCTCATGTCAGAGCTAGGTAGTGATGTCACCGCCCGTTATACATACACTTGGGCCATAAACTTATAAAGGTCGTCCTACGCATGTTATAATTATTAAACACATAAACACACACCACCATCTTCATTAGACTAACATCTAGAAGTCAACTAAGTAACCCCAAATGACCTACCTGAATCAAATCATATTTCATGTTCTCTCACCTCGATCCCCGACCGGAGGAACTCAACCGCCTGATAAAAAGGCAAGTGGATCAATAATGTATCCCACTTTTTTAGAAGTCTCCAACTTCTACGATACTCAGATCTATCATAAGAGAATTAACCAAAACACCCTCATAAAGGTAAATGACTATTTTACCCCTAGGCCTCAAAACCCTAAAAATTCCATATCGTGGTTCCAAACTATCCTTTGGAACCCAAACCCACAATCTAACTCTCAAAAGAAAGTTTTGATAAAGCTAGAAGATTTTATCCAACTTCTTGACTTTAATGAAAAGTCACTAAAGTCCAACTTTGCCCTAATATATAAACCTCATACAAAAATCTAAAAATTTCTAAAGAAAATATCCAAATGTGAAATGTTATGTCTACTCCTATCTAGGATGATCATAATCCAAGAATACTAAACCACAACAACCATACAAAATCCCAAAATCATCTCCAAGAACACGAAAATTTCATACTTAGCTAAATGATCACTTCCTTTACAAAAATTATGTTTATACCCTACTTCGGGACATCATTACTCCAAATCTAACCGCTGGATCGTTCTCAAAACTTGACACGATAAACTACAGCATATAGACTATAACCTATCAAAAATTTATGTCCATCAGAATTTTCGAACTCATTCATATCTGGATCTAAAAACTACATCAAAACACAGTTTTTTCCACACTAAGAATTTTTCAGAATAAACAGAAAAACTGCTTACTGTCCCAACTTTGAAAAATCATAACTACTAAACTAATCGTTGGATTCCTCTCAAATTTTAATATGTTGTACTAAAATATCCTAACTACGACATATAAAAACTTCAGTCAAAAAGAAGGAGTCGTTCATACCCAGATCTGGTTCCTAAGTTGGTTGTTTCAAGACTCGGAAACTATAGACATTTTACAGCTTATGTGCTGGCTCTTTAGGGACAGTTCCTAAGTGATTTTAACACAAGTATAAGGCTACATTTGTACATTAGTATAGAGGTCAAGGATGAAGGGAAGGAGTGATGATTTTTACCAATCCAAATGGCTCCCTCTAGCGTCTAATGTGTTCATTTTTTGGGATGGAAGGAGTTCAACTGGTTCCCTTGGTTCCTTGCTTCTGGCTCGACTAGATGTGGGAGGAGAAGAGAGGAATGTCCCTCTTGGTTCCTGTCAGCTTTCTGTGTGAGTAAGGCAAGGACTGCTTGATTGTTATGGCGTGAAGATGGTGCCGGTTGTTGCTGCGGGATGATGGTGCTAGTTGTTGCTGCGTGAAGGTGATGATGGTTGTTGTCTCGTACAGAGGAGAAGGAGGCTTGGTCGTTGGGATCTACTCCTGGTTGTGGCGTGACAAAAGGAGAAGAAGATCCAGCTCTTGCTTGACTTTGTACAAAGAGAGCTTTGCTGACTGTTGTGCACGACAGGGAAGCTGCTGCCGGTTGTTTCTATATACGCTACCCAGGTTAAGATCCATATGGTTGGCTGAATGCAGGAAGGCTCCTCTTGTTTCCAGTGTACGTGAATGCCGAAAATCAGATGAAGATTATGGGCACGCAAGTAGGAGAGTATCGGTTATGCATTTCTTGGGCTATGGGTGATAGTTCTGTGACTTGTGTGATTGTCGATAGGGAAGAGTTGAAGAAAGATGATCATGTTAGGGATGGAAAACAATCAAGGTTGCCTACCGAAATGCTTGGGATTCACCGGATTTCTAGGGTTGGAGGGAATAAGATTATTGCGCTTAGCTTGACGAGAATGAGGTGGATGTAGTTGTACGCAAAGATGGGAAGGTACATTCAAATCTTAATTTCATTTGTCTTCGTATGATTTAAGAGGCCCAACAAGTATAGCCAATCTAGATAAAAGCTACATAAATATGGGGTGAGGAGTATACGCATATACTAACTTATATATATATATATATAGTTAGCTTTTGATCCTAAATATCACATAATGATAAGAAGCTAGATTAAAAGAATATAGGCTATGAAATAGTACTCATGCTTTTGAATTTAAGACGGAAGAAATCTGAATCAGTGAAAGTCCGGTTTGATTCGGAATTTATCGGAACTAAATTTCCGTGTATTATAGGTGTGTTTTCCCAAGGAAACAATGCTCACAAATGTAAATGCTCATGATATTGTGACCACCAAGAAGATCTTCCATTGTCAGATTATGCATCCCCTTTCACCATATGACGAAGTCTCATATGCCATAAGTTAGTTATATTACCCTAGTGAACCTTTGAAGATGCAACAAAAACAAACCAAAAAATAGTAGAAACCTGCAGGAAATATTAAGTGCGCATCTTGACACCTTTCAAAATAACATCAAAACCCTTACAAATATTCAAAACTCAACCTTCATCTTTGAAACAAAACCCCTTACTATCCAACATACTCAAAGAAATCAAGTTCTTAGTAATAAGTGGAACATCATTCAATGTACAAAATTTGTCCTGATTTTAATCAAGACAATTTCAACCGCCTTGTAGACAGAATTGTGGCCATGGAAATACTTCCATATTCTACCTGCTTATAAGTTTTGAACCACTGTCTATTAGGACGTATGTGATAGTAAGCACCGGAATCAAGAAAGCACACATAAGTCTGATAAGTGTGTCCACCAAGAACCAAGACTATATCCTCATTTGATTTGAAATCAAATTCTGCAACAACCGTAGAACCGGAATCTTGCGATTTCTTCTTCTTAGGACATTCGTTCTTCCAATGTCCTTCCTCTTATAGTAGTTGTAAACGTTAATTAGGATTAGGAACTTTTAAACAAGACGACTTCTTGTCCTTCTTCATCCCTTTTTTTCTTGTCCCTTGTCACTGGTTGTACACAGGCCGGCCAAATGCTTGATTGTCCTTACCAGCACCACTTTCATTTTACATTGTGGCATATTTCTCTTGTATGAAGGGAAGACCTGACGTCTTCTAGAATAATAGTATATTTTCCAACATCAAATGACTTAACAAAGTTTACATATGATGGCGGAAAAGATATCAACAAAATCAACGAAATATCCGTGTGCTTAATCATAAACTCATTATTACACAAATCTAGAAGAATTGTATTTGAGTGATCGAAGTGTTCACGAAGTCGCATACCTTCATGCATGCACATGTTGAACAAACCTTGCTTTAGAAGCAACTTGTTGGTGAGAGACTTTGTCATGTAGATGTTCTCCAACTTCAACCACAATTTGGATACGGTGTCTTGATCCGAAACCTCGCATAAGACATTATCAAGAAGACACAACATGATGGTCGAATGTGCCTTATCCTCCAGAGTGGCCATCTCAGCAGCGTCGCCCTTTTCTTTATCGGATTCTTTCCTTGACATCGGCTCCCATTAGCCCTGTTGTTTCAAAAATGCTCGCAACTTTATTTGCCACAAACTGAAATTATTCCTCCTTGTCAACTTGTCGATCATTGTGTTGAAAGAAGACATATAATTCAAGACATATCAACACGAACTAATTAATGTCTGATTTGATTGTCATTACGAAGAGAAGTGGTTTTTATCTCAATTAACTAGTTATTTGAGATTTTATTATATATCATTTGAGTTGCATATTTCACGACCTCAAAATGCCTCTTATATTTAATGACACGTGAATTTCGACATATAAAGCATAATAATTGTATTTTCCCATCTCACGTCTCGACTTTTATGCAACACATTAGAAAAATTAGAAAGTGAAAGTTTTGAAATGATTTTCATAATCTATTTTTTCCTATAACACTACGCCATATTGCAACTCGGGTGACGGAAGACAACCGTCGCCTCAATACCTTTTCCGTCGCCCAATCAGTCTAGCGACGGACATTCCGTCGCCTAAAGTCCGTCACAACACAACCGTCTCCGTAGGATTCAGGTGACGGAAGTTCAAATTTCCGTCGCCTAATCCAGTCTGTAGCGACGAAAGGGATGAGTCGTCGCCTAAGAATTGGAGTGACGGAAGTCATTTAGGCGGCGGTTTTCTAGCTTCGTCACCTAATTATTAGGCGACGGACTTTGTTTAGGCGACGGAATTTCTCATTTAGGTGGCAGCTTTGGTCGCCGTCGCTCCAATAATTACGCGACGGAAGTTTTTAAATCTTTCCCTCACCTTATTTCGATTGGGCATGAAAAAAAAATAATTAAAACGTTCACTAAACCTGTAAAAAAATACCCAAAGCTGAAAATACACAACCAACAAAATATGTCAAAACTCAAATCACAAAATCAACAAAATCTGTCAAAACCCGCACAAAACTCCACACAACCAACTAATTCAAAACCCGCACAAAGTTCCACTACATAGCTGAAGCATACTAATTGCTTATCAAAACTCAAATCACACAATCAACAAAATCTGTCAAAACCCGCACAATACTCCACACAACCAACTAATTCAAAACCCCCACAAAATTTCACACAACCAACTAATATCAAAATAGTTCAAGCATACTAATTGCTTGGCATCCACTACATACTACCTCAAGTTTGAGCTTGTTGTTGATCAGCGGTATATCTTTGAAACATGGCCCGCAATGCTTGAACCTCCTCTTCTAATTTCTTGGAATTCTCCTCTATTTTCTTGGCTTTCTCTATGGCTTCAGCGGCTGTCGCCTCGGCCTTTTCAGCTCTCTCTTCGGCATTTCGAAACCTCTCTTCATTGTGTTGAGAAAGACCGGCTTTTCCACGTATCTTTGAAGGCCGCCTCAACTGTCCTCCAAATCCTACAACAAAACAGTGAATGGAAGTTAAAATAAAAACAGTGAAATAATAACCCATAAAAATCACAGCAGCAATATTACCTCTGATTTCAGTCCCTTTCCGTTCTCCAAAACCGTATACAGCCAATTCATGTTGATCATCAAAGGAAAGGGGGGCTGCATTATCCGGGTCCTCCTCTCTTCGTTCTTGAATTACTTCTTCAACTTTCCTCTTCAACTTATCCTGAAAACAATACAGTGAATAAATACAGTGAATAAATGGAACAAAAGTGAGGGCTGCTCTAAATCAGCCCAGCCAATTCAGCTAGTTCAGAAACATCAGCCAGTTCAGCCAAAAATAGTGAATAAATGCAGCAGAATGAACAAAAATAGTGAATAACATCAGCCAGCAGAATGAACATCACAGTTTTGCATGTGTCCTCTGCTGAAAACAACTCTTCATCAGAAAAACAAACTTAAAATTTCATTTTACCATTTGCTAGCTTACTGTTGCTTCAATTTCAGCTCAAATTGTATCAAAATATATATGATTCACATATTGATTCAATACCAGCAGAGAAAATTGAAAGACAACATGGATACTCTGTTTATCCAAATCCTTCGGATCAGATTGATGAGATTAAACATACGATGTTTTTCATGGATGAAAACTGTTTAGATTCAATGAAAAACGTGTTAGCATGAAAGTTAGGCAATTGAAGGAAAAGTGAACCGTGTTTGAACGTAAAGACTAATGGGGTTCTATTTTGAATGCTAAATAGGAATGAAGAACAGTGGACTTGGAAGTAAACACTACAAAACTCGTTTAAGCATGGCATAAGAAAGAAATACATGGAACTCCTAATGGCAGAAAATAAATAACTCTGTGGAAGACAATATATACAAGGAACTCCTAAATACATGGAAGACAATAAATACAAGGAACTCCTAAATGACTTCTACAATAAAAATCAGAGTATGGGATGACTTCTACAATAAAAAAAATCAGAGTGAGGGTTGCTCTAAATCTTATAAAAAAAGCAAAGAGAAAGTTAGAAACCTCACGGCTTTTTCACTCCCGTACTTGCTGTTACAATATGCTTCTATAGCAGCTGCACAGTACGGTGCCGGATGCCCTTTCTTCGCGAACTCCTCCGCCATGTAAGTTAGGGGTCTTGAACCCGCGTGATGGTTGATTGGAGAGGGATTTTTTGTCCGGTTTATTTGGTTTTGCTTCCACATAGCCTCGAAAAACAGCAACAAAAGTTAAAGTTAGAAGCAATTCATACAGTAATTATCAAAGAAAAAATAGAATTTGAAATAGTAATATGCTTACTTGTTTCACTTCATCTTTAAACTCTTGATTAACCAAATATTCCCATTGCTCAGGGCGGTCAAGAAACTCAAGTGGAAGTGGATCCCCGTACTTCAAAAAGTGCTTGTGGCACTTGTGTTTCCAATCAGAGTATCTTTTTTGAGACTTCTCTTTGATGTATTTCCACATGTTTACCTCCGCTTCAGGAATAATATAGTAATCCTGCAGAATGCAAACCATAAAAGAAAATATAAGTATAAGTGCCATATTTTTAATACAACAAAAAAGAGATAAATAAAAAAACTATAAAAAGAAACAAAAAAAAAGACTCACCAACAGGTAATGTTTAACAACATTCCTGTAATGCTCGGGTAAGACACGAAAAGAAGATGCAAGCATAGGAACACTTGATCTGACAGCTGCCCCGATATCGTGTGACAGCAAACTACAATTCTCCTTCGTGTGAGGTCCACTATGAAAATCAGACCACACTAGTGTGATCTTTCCTCCCGCAGCTTTCACAATTTGAGAAGTTTTATTGCTTCTCACCACTCGAAATTTAGGTTTTGTAAAACCTGCACAAAACAGTAAAAATAATTCAGCATAAGAAGTGATTAACTGCAGTGATTTAGTGCAGCGTTTTCCTCACCATCCTTGGCATTTTTACATCGAATGCTCAATGGCGCAGCATGAAGAGGGTTCCCGTCTTGGTCGTCGGCTCTTGTAGGGCTATTTTCCGGTACAAAGAGTTCTGGAGGTGGAGAAAAGAGGGATTGGACAATGGAAGTATTACAGGATAGGGGAGCCGGTAGAGGACGAGGAGAAGGTGAGGTGATTATGTGGTTTCTTAGAGGAGGCGGTAGAGAAGGGCTGTTGGTGTTTAGGGTTGGAGAACAGGGAGAAGGAGAGGAACTAGATCGGTTTTTGAGAGGCAGTGGAGAAGGGGAGGAACTAGATCGGTTTCTGAGAGGAGGAGGAGGCGGTGGAGGAGCGTTGGTGTTTAGGGAGGACGGAGCTAGCGGTGGCCGATTAGGGTTAAGAGGAGAACGCAAAGAAGAAACAGAAGGAGAACGAGAACGAGAAGAAGAAGAAGGGGTAGCAGAAGGAGAAGGAGAGGGGGAGGGAGAAGGAGAGGGTGCACGCTTGGACTTGGTCGGAGCCATCGTGACAGTGATAACTGGATTAAGATCGATTTATCACATTGCATAAGTCCAAGTCCAGTTCAGATATTATAAAAAAAAAATCAGATTGCATAAGTCCATTATCATGTTGTGCAAAACGAAATTCAGTTCAGATAGTACAAGTATATACTGAGAGTTGCAAACATCAGATAACTACTAAGTTCATATACTACTAAGAAATGAAGCAAGAGACATCGTTAGTTAATATATTGAAGGTCCAGTTCAGATTGCTTATTAGTTTATCAATTGGTGTGTTTTTAACAAGTATACATCCAAATCAAGGGCATGGAAGCTGTAGCTAACAAAACAATTAGAACAAGAGGCCAAACTAGAGATGGAAGTTGTAGCTAACAAAACAGCTGATTTTATAATATTATAGGTTCAAATACACATCATGTTATAGCAAAGATTAGGCTAAATGGCAATCATAGGAGTCGAATTGTGACACACTATCATATTTAAGTGTTTTACCAAAACTATCATATTTAAGTGACACACTAAGCTGATTTTATAATATTATAAATAATTGACGTCGTTTGGAGGAAAGTGACACACTATCATATTTAAGTGTTTTACCAAAACTATGTAGAATAAATTGTAGAACTATTTTTTTTATCTTAGGAGTCGAATTGTGATAAAAACAACTACGGTGATAGTGAATTCGTTTATAACCACCACTAGTTATCTTATTAAAAATCCCATAGAGGGCAGCTTTCTTACTGCTTGTCCCTAATTATCTACTTAATTGAACCTTGTATAAATTTTAATTTCTTCACAAGTAATTGTCCCTATCAAGGCTTCAACATGTGGTTTGAGACAGCAAAAAGTGTAGCACTTGCTATAACTAGGAACATAAAGATAAAGAAAGGTAAAATCAAGACATTATAAGTAATGCACCTATGTCTAGGTAAGACCAATGCTCCATCTGCTTCTAGAATAATAATTGCTAGCAATACACGACACCTATGCTATAACTAGGAACATAAAGAAAGGTAAAATCAAGACATTATAGTTTAATTATCTTTGCTTGCACTATGGGCTATTTCAGATCATGAGTTATCTGTTCTGCTGATTGGTTAAAGATTGTCATTTAGCCTAATCTTCAATCAAACATTTATGATTAAAAATGGCAATTTAGTTTGGTTTCCAGGGAAGCATTTATTTGCATTTTGGGTTATTTCAGGTCATGAGTTCTCTGCTAAGGTTTGTTTTAACTATGGCACATTAGGCAATAATCTACCCTCTGCATCAGAATCAATTGAACTCATCAAGAGAATCAATGGCAGTCGGGGGTTAAAATCTACTATGCAAACCCGGAAATTCTTCTGTAAAGGAGAAACAAAGAGGGGAAAGAAGAAACGTACCAGAGGATGCTCGAGGCTACTCGGAGGCGCCGGCTACAGGACGCGTCAGGAGGCGCCGGCTACAGGACGCGTCGGCTCAAGGCTACTCGTGGTCGCCGAACACTAGTCCGCCAGCCGTACCAAAGGTTCGTACCAGGGGTTGTTACGTGACAATCCTGCTCGGAGGCGTCGGCTACAGGAGGCGTCGGATGCTTCGGCTACAGGAGGCGTCGGAGGCATCGGCTACTCGAGGAGGAGGAGGCTAAGCAGGCTGCTCGGAGGCGTTGGCTACTCGAGGAGGAGGAGACGGTGGAGGAGCCGTCGTCGTCGTCTCAGAGCTTCTTCTCTTCGTTCTTTGTTGGAAATAAAAACCCTAAATTGATATCGGGTTAGGAGAATAGGAGACACTTGTTCATTAGTCCGCTGGTACAAATTGCTCCCAATTACAGACTGCAAGAAAAAAATTAAATATTACTTAGGCGACGGAATTATCCTATTCCGCCGCTACAATTTATTTAAAAATTTACGCAAATTTTTTGGGCGGATTTTTTTGGCGAATGATTTTGGCGTTTTTTTTTTTTTGCGAATTTTTTTGGCGAATTTTTTCCCGCTTTTGTTTTAGAATATTGAATTTATTTTTTATTGTAACATTTAGGTGACGGAAATGCTTAATTCCGCTGCTTGAATTGAACTAGGTGGCGGAATTTTCTAAGTCCGTCGCCTTGTAACCTTTTATTTCCAAAAAAACAATTTTATTTATGTGATTAAGATTGTTGGCTGGTTTTCAATCCTGGAATAGAATAAAATTATACCCTAAAATGTAAAAAACAAATGTACTTGATCAAGTTAACAAATCATTCAAATACACAAATTTCTTTCATATAATCAATCATCATCTTCTTCTTCTCCAAATTCTGCATGATCTTCTTCTTCACCAAATTGTCTCCCGTCTTCGTCTTCGTCTTCCTCTTCCTCTTCGTCTTCCTCTTCCTCTTCGTCTTCCTCTTCGTCTTCCTCTTCTTCCACTTCAAGGTCAATAGTAACATCAAAGACTCCGCTATATATCATGTTGTGCTCTTGATAGGGTTCTTCAACGTGATTTCCAATAGGAGGTCTCTCATCTTCATGTGTTGCAAGTGTTCTAGGATCATACACATTCCTATGAGAGCTCACATTAACTACTTTCCAATTCTCACCCGCTTTCGGATCATCTACGTAAAATACTTGCTTTGCCTTGGTCGCAAGACAAAAGGGAGAATCTTCATACCAACTACTACTAGTATCCACAGATATCATGCCATGATCTACCTTTGTACTATCATTGTTATAAGGATCGGTATCATACCACCTACACTTGAACAGTACAACCGGCATCCGATCTGTGTACAGCAATTCGACCACGTATTCAAGGATCCCATAGTAGTTGGTATCATGTGTCTCTACCATAACTCCACAATTTTGTGTTTGCAAGTATCGGTCTTTATCCCATGATATGAACTTGACCCCATTCACATAACAAGAAGAATAGACAGAGTGGCTTTGTGGTCTTCTAGCCAAATTGAGCACCCCTGACTTTAAGTAAGGATCTCCAGAGTTGTTAAGTGCTTCAACCTGTAAGATTCACAATATTAGTGTAAGGTAGATCTATGGTAATAGAGATTGTACAATGGAAAAACAGTTTATGTGTACTTACCCAATCTAGGAAGTAAAGATGAAAATCAAGCATACGTGAATTCTCGTCAGAGTATGGATGTTGTTCCATATACAGTCTTTGATGTTCGGACATATAGTATCTCACTTCTTCACATTCAAGCAAAACTTGCCAGTGAGCCTTAAAGATCTCGTGTTCTTGTAACCTAACACGAGACCTACAACGATCTGGACACACAAGCTCCGAAACGACAGAAATATCGTAATGCGATGATGTGCTCTTGTTGGTTGTTTCTTGACAATGTTCACCAATACCCAAGTATAAACTACAATATATCACTGATTCTTGATCAATATAATGCTCAGAAATACAACCTTCTGGAAAATGATTATTGCGAACCGATTTCTTATAAGTTCCAAGTTGACTGCAAAAAAAAAAACTAGTTAGTTAAATTGGACTAAATGTCCAAGTATATGAGAAAACAGAAAAGACATTAAATAATAATATACCGTTCAATGGGAAACATCCAAGTAAAATGCACGGGACCAGTGAGCATCACTTGTTTTGGAAGGTGAACCATAAGGTGAACCATAATGGTAAAGAAATGGGGAGGAAAAATCATCCCCATCCTACACAAGATAGTGACTATCTCATGTTCCATTAACCTAACATCCTCCTTTTTCAACTCTTTGCTACACAACTTCTGAAACCATTTGGACAATGCAATCAAAGGCTTGACAACACTTAACGGTAAGTACTCACGAATAACTATCGGAAGAAGACGTTGAAGCATTACGTGACAATCGTGCGTCTTTAATCCATGGAATTTTCTATCACGTACAGAAACCTTATTCCTCAAACTCCCAGCATAACCATGAGGATACTTCACATCACGAAACCATTCAAAAACCTCTTCTAAACGTTCTTGCCTCACCAAGAATGGCGCATGAGGAAGTTGTCCATTTTTTTGCTCCCACTGACTTTGTCGTACCCCCCTTTTTCTCAAGGCGGCACGAGCTTTTGGACCGTCTTTAGACTTTCCTTCAATACTAAGAATGGTTCCAATGATGTTATCAAATACGTTCTTTTCAATGTGCATGACATCAAAAGCATGTCTCACCTTTAAAAATTTCCAATAAGGCAACCTCCAGAAGATGCACTTGTTACTCCAACATACTCTGTTCCTTGGATTATACGGGACCTTGAAGTTTTCATGCGAGCTAAGTGTTGGAAACTCGTGACTGTTGATCTTTGCAAGAATTTGCTCCCCGGATAGACAAGGAGGTCTTTGTCTGAATTCACACTCTCCATTAAATGCATGATCAGCAAACCTCCATGGGTGATCATTTACAAGCCATCTACGATAACCATCGTATACCATCCTTCCACATTCATGTTTTGCCTCCACATCATCCAAACAGATTGGACACGGCTTATAACCACTAGTAGTTGAGCCTGCCAACATACCCAAACCTGGAAAGTCACTAATGGTCCATAACACAGCTGCTCTCATGGTGAAAGTAGATTGTGCATAGCGGTCAAAAGTACAAACTCCAGTTTCCCACAGTTTCATAAGTTCGTCAATCAACGGCTCTAGGAATACACTAAGACACTTTCCGGGAGACTTTGGACCTGGGATCAACAAAGTTAGCATGTTAAATTCCTTCTTCATACACATTGATGGAGGCAAGTTATACGGCATCAAAACAACAGACCAAGTGCTATGAAGACTTCCCATTGTTCCATAAGGATTGAAACCATCTGTTGCTAGCCCAAGACGCACATTTCTAATATCATTAGAAAAATGAGGAAAGTTTCTGTCAAAATCTCTCCATGCCTCTCCATCTGCAGGGTGCTTTAACCAATCATGATCTGACATCCTCTCTCCATGCCATCTTATTTGCTTTGAAGTGTACGGAGACATGTACAAGCGTTTTAGTCTGGGAGTCAAGGGAAAGTAGCGGAGTACTTTCCTAGCAACGCTATTGTCATCCTCTCTCCATCTCGAAGTGTGACAGATGGGACACTCATTACACTGGGCATACCCTTTGTAAAACAATACGCAGTTATACTCGCAAGCGTCAATACTCTGATAACCCAAACCAATATCCCTGCAAAGCTTTTTCATTCTTCCAAAATCAATGGGATAATTGTGTCCAGGAGGAAGCAAATCACTAATGTAATTGCAAAGATCGTGAATACTCTTATCAGACCATCCATTTTCCACTTTCATTTTCAATGCTTTCAACACAGCACCCAAAACAGTTTCTGTACTCCCAGGATATAACGGGGTTTGAGCCTCTAATAAAAGTCTGTCATATTTCTGATAATCTTCATCAACAGCATCATCAAAAGTAGGATCATCACTATCACTATTGTCTTGACCTAAACCAGCATCATATCCATCATGATAAGGGAAACGATCATGCACAATGTTCATAACAGGATCCATAGAAGAACTAGCACCACTATTGGAAGATGTCATTTTATCGAGCAACTGATTTCTGAGTTCATCAATTCTCGATTCATGTGAAACTTCACCATGTTTGTCCCACACCGTATATAGAGGTCACATGCCTTTACTAGACAAGTGAGATTACATGGTGTGGATGTCAACTGGAAGCCCACTATTTCGACATTTCTTGCAAGGACACAAAAAATGTGTCTTCTGAGGCGACATTTCTCTAACCCAGTTCACAAATTCAAAAGTCCCTTGAAGGTATCTTCGATCAGTAAGACCACATTGCATCCAACTCTAATCCATTTTCCTAAATAGCAAATGAGATAAATCATTCAACACATTTTCTAATAAACAACACATTTTCTATTTCATTTCATATCCAAATAAACCATTCAATCCAATTTTCTAGCTAATTCCATAACACAACAAACAACTCAATTTCTACTTTAGTTCATATTCTAACCAAAAAATTCATTTTCTATTAAAGGTCATTCCATATGCTAACAATACAAAAGCTTCAACACTATTCAAACAAATCAATAATTAACACACATAACACAAATCACCAACACACATAGCTCAAAATTCCAATACTCATCAAAGTAATAACAAATCACCAACAAAAAATTCCAACATGAAGAGAAAAAAAATTAACACAAAACCAAATATTAAATACTTACATACCTAAAACAATGGAGTATCGGAGCTTTGATAACCAAGTAATAGGTTGTATTATATTCTTCCAATTTGAAAAAAAAATTAAGGGGTGGAAGAATGGAAGAAAGGGAAGAATAAGTGAAAACACACGACTGAGGTTGAAGAAAGGGTTAATCCGGCTTAGCTTATTGTACAGATCTGGTACAAGCTCAACTAACGAATTAAATGTGACAGCTTTACATTTAGGCGGCGGAATTAACATTTCCCTCGCCTTATTGAATTCAGGTGACGGACGTATTACCTCCCTCGCCTAAGACAACAACCCTTGCAACTTCAACAATTTGTGGTGACGGACCTTTTAGGTGACGAAATTAAGTCCGTCACCTATATCTTTAAGCGACGGAAAGAAAACGTTCCGTCGCCTGATTGTGTTGGGGTGACGGAACTAAATTTCCGCCGCCTAAATTTCTTAAGGTGACGGAACAAAAAAGCCTCGTCGCCCGAGTTGCAATCTGGCGTAGTGTAACAGAAAATTTTTGGAAATCGGGATCCTTTCTTTATGCAAAGGTTCCTTATATTTTCCTAATGAACTGACTAAGACCCTTAGATAAAATTAACGGTAGAGATCTATTTTGCCTTACTTAATATTACACTCTTATCTATTCCCTTCAAGAATTCTTCCTAAATTAATGGTCATTTGCTCATCTTCATTTCTTTTCTTACGTTTTTTTAATCTTATTTGCGTAAAATCACTAACTAAGCCTCTTACGACTATTATTCTATTAAGAATACACATAACATAAAATCATTTAGTAAATATACCCGTATTTAACTCAATTCATTTCATCTATAGGGGGGATTATATATAGGGTACAATTAGAGGGGTCTACAAAACAAAAACCTATAAAAAAACAAAAAAAAAGCTTATTTAACCCAATTTTTTCATCTATCATATTTTAAATCTGAATTATAACTCTATATAAATAATTAATTTATATATTAATTATAAGTAAGATTAAGTGTATTACCCAACTACTTAGTCAATAATAATAATAAACATAAAATCATTAACACTATCAAGTTTATATAACGTACAAACTTTTACTAAAAAATGTTATACATTTATTAATTAAGTTAGTAAAAATATTAGTTTTTTAATTTTATTAGAATTTAAAAACTTAAATAACCATTAACGTTTTATTTATTTTTTGGTATGAATGACAAAAATAGTCTTAAACCATCACCATATTTATTTGAAAACGTAAGAAAAGACTAACGATTAAATTTTTATAAATAAATTATATAAATCTAAATTTGGGATTAATATTAATGTTTTTAGATAAAATTTTAATTAAGAAATCACAATTAATACTTTCTAACATACATTTCTAAAATAATGATTTTTTTAAAATTAATTATTTATGCAAAATGGAAGAATAAGATGTGAGAAATTTGGGTTGGTTATTAGGAGAGGAGATCGTGACCATTAATTATCCTAAACTGTTGAGATTAGTTTTTTTTTTTTTTGAAATGGTTGAGATTAGTTATTAGGAAGATATTAGCTGGTTCATATATGGATAAGATCCTAATTCAAATTTTGTTGAACTAGATTGGATAAACTTATCCAAAATTTAATAAATTATAAGAACCAAGAAAATGACGGACACATTTTCTAGTTCCCAAAATTGTATAAATTAGACAAACTGATATTTAGATTGTTCTTATTTGGATAATATCCCCAAATAAAACATGTAATAGTTCCTTTGCCATTCTTTGGATTTACTCATTTTAGTTGATCCAACTAAAGCCACCCATTCATCTCCAAAACAAGGCAACCGCCCTTGTTCTCTGAGAATCACATACTAACGATTTGGTACTACATTTCAACATAAAGCGAAACATAGAAGAATTTATAAGAAAAATCTTGCAGAAGAAGCGAAATTTGAAAAAATGTATGATAATGGTTCAAGCCAAAGCGATGGCCACCACGGGAGATCAAAATCAAAACAGTCGAGCAGCGGGCTCCCGTCGGATTCAAGCAACGGCATGGGTGACGATGATTGCTACTCGGAGAACCGAACCAGCAACTTCTCAGCTTCTGGTGGG
This sequence comes from Fagopyrum homotropicum, assembly GCA_033239125.1. Lineage (NCBI taxonomy): Eukaryota > Viridiplantae > Streptophyta > Magnoliopsida > Caryophyllales > Polygonaceae > Fagopyrum > Fagopyrum homotropicum. The sequence continues at coordinate 62,167,674 of BSWB01000003.1, read as the reverse complement.
TACGACGACCCGGGTCGCATGAGCGCCGAGGGATCTCCGATGATGATGTCTCCTTGGAACAACGTTACCCCTTTCCAAAAGTCATCATGGATAGTCCCTGGAGCGGGACCTGTTAGTGGGCCCCAAAACGCCCTCGTCGGCAGCCTCGTTCGGGAAGAAGGCCACATTTACTCCCTCGCAACGCGGCGAGGGGACCTCCTGTATACAGGCTCCGATAGCAAGAACATCCGTGTTTGGAAGAACCTTAAGGAATTCTCCGGGTTCAAGTCGGCTAGCGGTCTCGTGAAGGCGATAGTCATCTCCGGAGAGAAAATATTTACCGGGCATCAAGACGGGAAGATCCGCGTGTGGAAGGTATCATCCAAGAACCCGAGTGCTCACAAGCGCTACGGCTCCTTGCCGACATTGAAAGACCTCTTTAAGAGCTCGATGAAGCCGAGCAACTACGTCGAGGTGAAACGAAACAGATCCGCGCTTTGGATAAAACACTCTGACGCCATCTCATGCATGAGCCTCGACGAGGAAAAGAATCTCCTCTACTCGGCGTCGTGGGACCGGACGGTGAAGGTGTGGAAGATCGGCGACTCCAAGTGCCTGGAGTCAGTGGCGGCCCACACGGACGCGGTGAACTCGGTGGTGACTGGGTCGGGCGGACTAGTATTCACGGGATCAGCGGACGGGACGGTGAAGGTGTGGCGTAGGGAGGAGAAGGGGAGCAATATAAAGTCAACAAAGCACGTATTCATGCAGACGCTGCTGAAGCAAGAGACGGCGGTGACGGCGTTGGCAGTGGACCCAGCGAGGAAAACAATCTACTGTGGATCGAGCGATGGGTTGGTGAACTTCTGGGAGGTTGAGAGGAACCTAGCGCACGGAGGGGTGATGAAGGGGCATAAGTTGGCGGTGTTGTGCCTTTCAGCTGTGGGGAAGCTGGTGTTCAGTGGTTCGGCGGATAAGAACATATGCGTGTGGAGGAGGGAGGAGGGTGCGGGACACGTGTGCATCTCGGTGCTGTCGGGGCACACGGGCCCCGTGAAGTGCTTGGCTGTGGAGGAGGATAGAGAGGCCGGGGAGAGGGATAAGTGGAAGGTTTACAGCGGGAGTTTGGACAAGTCTGTTAAGGTATGGAGCGTTTCAGAGCAGATGATGTCATCCATGAATATGATGATGGACGGTGAGGAATCTGTAGAATCCGAGCGCCCTAGTGACTTCATGTGATCCCTCTCCTCTTTCTTTCACTTTTCAAACATTTGACATGCAAGTAAGTCATCATAGAGAGAATCACCCTATGTCCAATGTCCAATGTAAACTTCACTTGTTTATTCTTCCAATAATTATATCTTTTTCTGGGTTGTGTAAAACATTAGGCCAAGGTTTGTACAAAAACTCTTTGTGTACCAAAAAGTCACTACTACAACCAAAATTTGACATTCCTGTATGCATGTTTTATGTTTCTGTTCATTTCATATTAAAAATCAAGGGAAATTCTCGATCATGCCCTGTGATTTTAGATATATCGGATTTTGTCTAAAGCTAATTTTAATTCGGATAGTGTCCTTTGCAAAACATAGTACAATCCAAAATATATCTATTTGCTACAAAAATCATAACCGAAACTAAACCGGAAGATGGCCTCACGTTACTACATCTTATCCTTTCTATCTCTTTTACATTGTTCCACTTTGGTTTTAACTGTTTCTTCTTTCAATCGAACTTAGTGTCAAAGGAATTTATGTCAAGCATTAAGCTAGTAAACAATGAACACATTTACCGACTCAAAATCTATACAAGTCTTTGGGTTAATTACCGAAAACCTTCAGTTTAAAAAGAGTTTTTTTTTTTTTTTTTTTTTTTATACAAAGGTAAGCAAGATAGGAGGATCAGGTTCTAGAAACCGATCGACCTAGCGCATCCTTGCGGATGAGGTCTTTCACATCTTCCGGCAACGTGTCGATGTCTAGCGATTGGTTGAAACCATGTAGCGCAATCTTATCTGCAACTGTGTTGATCTCCCTGAAAATGTGTTGTACAAAAGAATGTGTGAAGCCTGAAATCATTTTGGAAATATCCGAGATGATCATGTCCGTATCCCATGGAGGTTGCCATATTCTGTTGATTGCATTTATAAGGGTCAAGTTATCTCCTTCAATTTCAATGGATGTGGCACCTATCAAAGTGGTCTTTCTGAGACCCTCTCTCAAAGCGATAGCTTCAGCCTCAAGGACAGATTCGGCGTGACACCTTCCATTACCTACAGCAATGGGAATGGCAAGATGATTTCTAATAATGAAACCAAAAGAGCATTGGTTCATGGAGTTTTTAGACGCATCGAAATTTAGTTTAAGATGCCCCACCAGTGGTCTTTTCCATTTCAAGTTTTTAGTTTTCCTTGTCGGAGTTGTGTTTGTCTTATTGTTGGACTTTGAGCTTTCCTTCGCCTTATTCCACTCAGCAATTTGGTTGAGGGCGAGGAGTTTTAGATTATGTGGGATCTTCAATTTGTTGAAAATGATTTGATTTCTAGCCATCCAAATGTTCCACCATATTACAACCAGTTTTCTGAATTCCGAAGAATTGATTTTTTCTCTAAGGTCAGTCAAGATATCGATAATCCTCCAATTTTCTAAGTCGTAGTTTTGTAGTATTGAAGAAATATTCGGGTTGTCAATTGTTTGTATCATGTATGGGCATTTGAAGAAGAGATGGTTAGAACTTTCTGTATGGTGTTGACAAAATTCACAATTCATTACTACCGGAATTTTTTGTTTATCAAGATTCTGCTTTGTTGGTATTCCGTCAAGTGATACTTTCCATAGAAAGTTTTTGATTTTGGGTATCATATCAAGTTTCCATATCCATGTTTTGTCCGTAGTTACTCCGGTCCTTCGTTTTTGTATCATTTCTATTGCCGATTTAGTCGAGAACCATCCTTCATCTTTCTTGCCCAGTATAGTCTATCTCTGATATCATTTTCCGGAAGGTTATAACCCTTGATTTTCTCAACAATATTGATTGGTAGAATATTGTTTAGTTTATTTAATTGTTGTTGTTTCCATTTTTTGTTTGTGATATACGAATCCGCGCATTCGTTTGGATTTATAGAGGCTTTGTCGATCACTAGATTTGTAATGGGGTTTCGGTAATCCATCTATCTGTCCAGAATCTAACTGTTTTTCCATCACCCACGCGCCATCTTAGCCCTTTGTCAAAATCTTCTCGCAAGTTCACTAATTTCTTCCATTGTCATGATGTGTTTTTTCCACTTTTATAATTCCAAAGGGATGTGCCTTTTAGGTATTTTTCCTCGATTATTTTGACCCATATATTTTCTGGGTCAGCCATAATTTTCCACAGAAGTTTCATCTGCAGAGCTTTATGCATGTCTTCTGCTTTCCTAATTCCCGTTCCACCAAGCGTGGTGGGTTTACAAATTTTGTCCCAGCTAATGAGTGGGTGAAAATTAGGTCCCTTATTCCAAAAGAAGTTTCTGTTAATCCGATCTAGTTCTTGATGAATGCTTGTAGGTAACATAAAGGCCTGCATAATATAACTTGGTTTGGCATTGAGATTTGCTTTAATAAGTGTTACTCTCCCTTCTTGAGACAATGATGAAGCTTTCCATTTTGTCAATTGTTGTTTGGACTTCTGGATTACGGAGTTAAAAATATCTTATTTACTCTGCCGTTTATGATAGGACACCCGAGGTATTGTTCAAGGTTGTTGACCGCCTTAATGCCTATAGATTCTTGGATTCTTCTTTTTTTGCTTTGATCCACGTTTGCGGTTGTTTGGAATGAAGATTTGTGGTAGTTTATGACCTGACCAGATATATCACAATAATCATTCAACGTTGATCGTATTTTATTATTTGCTTCTGCAGTTGTCTTGGTGAAGATTATTATGTCATCTGCGAATGCTAGGAAAGGAATGTTTGTTCCATTTTTTGTAATAGGAAAACCTATGCATTTCGGGTTGTCGATTGATATTTTTTGGATATTTCTAGCTAATACTTCGGCACAAAGGTTGAAAAGGAGGGGAGATAGGGGGTCTCCCTGCCGGAGTCCTCTTTGGGGGTTGAAGATTATTGTAGGGGAGTCATTTATTAGTATAGAGTATGAAACTGTTGATATACATTCAAAGATCCAGGTTTGAAATTTTTCTCCAAATCCAAATTTTCTTAATACTGCTTTTAGAAAGTGCCATTCAACTTTATCGTACGCCTTTTTCATGTCTAGCTTAATTGCCACATATCCTTCTTTTCCTTTTTTTGTTCTGAATCCATGAAAGATTTCATGAGCAATAAGGATGTTATCATGAATTGCTCTATTTTTTATGAAGGCGCTTTGTAGCGGATGAATCAATTTCGGTAGTACTGAACTTAGTCTTTTAGCCAATATTTTGGCAATTATTTTATATACAGTTGAGCATAGACTTATAGGTCTGTAATGATTCGTAGTAGTCGGATTGTCGATCTTTGGAAGAAGTGCAATGAAAGTATGGTTGATTTGTTTGAAAATTTTACCGGTTCTATGGAAGCTTTGTACCGCTCTGGTAACTGCTGGTCCTATGATATGCTAGTATTTTTGGTAAAAACCTGCAGTCATACCATCAGGACCCGGCGATTTGTCACTGCCGATGTCAAAAAGAGCATCTTTTATTTCCTTTGTGGTGAAGGTCATTGACAGATTTTGGTTATCATCCTCAGAAATTGTTGGTTGGATGACTTCTAGTTGTCTGTGTAGCTTTTCTTGGTCTAAAGTTGACTTTTGAAATCTCTGCTTAAATTCGTTCAAGAACTCTTCGTTAATCTCATTTTCCTTTGATAACACTGTTCCATTTGTTGTCGTAATTGTAGTGATGATTTTCTTATTTCTTCTTCCTATTGCTTTCCTGTGGTGAAATTTTGTGTTCTTATCACCTAGTTGTAGATTAGTCGTTTTAGCTCTTTGCATCCAGTATTTATGTTGATAGTCCAAAAGACTTCTCTTTTCCTAAGTAATCTATTTATTTTATCATTCTTGGATTGGACGAAGTTTGTGAAATTTTGTTTCTGAAGCGATTCTATCTCTCCATCCACCATTTGCATTTGTTTATAAATATTTCCAAATTTTTCTCGACTCCACTATTTTAACTTTATTTTAAGGAGTTTTGTCTTTTTTACAAGATTAAACATATCTGTGCCTGGGAATTGGGTTCTCCATACTTGCTTTACTAAATTCTCGCAGTCTTGCCGCTGTAGCCACATTGATTCAAATCTGAATGGTTTGTTTCTGATGCATGTTGCGTGTTTTGGAGATATATGGAAATCATGCAATGATCCGAGGTAGTGAATGCATGGTTTCTCGTGTGAATTCCGGGATATTCCTGGATAGTTTGTAGTGATGACATTGCTCTGTCTAACTTTTCGTAAGTGTTGTCTTCTCCTTCTTTTTTCTTTCTCCACGTGTATTCATTACCTTTGGTGGGGAGATCAATTAGATTACATTCTTGTGAGAATTGTTGAAGCCTTTCATATTTATTGTTTGTAGTTCGGGCCCCTCCCTTTTTGTCGGTCGGTTCCAATAGTTCCTTTATAGTCACCAATCAGTATAATTGGCTTGTCGGTGGCAATTACTTCTCTCGTTATTAGTGACCAAAAATCATTTTTCAGTTGTTCGTTTGGTGGAGCATAGATAAAGAAAACCATAGTTTCAATCCTGGTATGAGTGTTTGTGTGTTTTGCTATAAGAAACCTATCATGAGTTTTTATAATTTCTATCTTTTCATTCTTTAGTTGATATTCCTTCCATAACAAACATAGGCCGCCCTTATACCCTCTAGCCGGAATAAAGAAAATATTGTCGAATCCAGCATTTCTCCATATTGCTTCATCGGGTTGCACGCTGGATTTTGTTTCTGCCAGCATAATCATTTGAATATGTTCGTTTTTGCAAGTAATATTGATATCTGTCCAAAAATTCTTTTTCTTCATACCCCTACAGTTCCAAAATGCGATCTTCATTTATGAATTATATTTTGTGGTGGGTGATAGTCGTCCCTTTATTCCTATCCATAATCCATCATTCACTGAATTCTTAATGCTCCCTTCCTTTAGTTTTAGTTTAGTTTTCTCTATATTCGAGAAGTGCATCCGATAGTAATCGTGGCAACCTTGGGAATCAAATGATTGAAGATGTCCGTATTTTATCTTTTTTCCTATGTTTCTTGCTCCACTTGGTATGGGTTTTGGCTTTCCAGTTTTAAAATCGTCACGAATTATAAGATACCTTACATTTTTACCTTTGTATTTTTTCCGTACATTCCCCATCTTAATTTCCTTTTCAGTGGTCTTATTTTTGGTAGTTTTTTCACTCTTGGTGATGCAATGCAACATTTGGTTGTTCACTATTTCATTAAGTGAATATGTTTTGCACCATTTTAGTTTATTGACTCTTCTGAATTGCTTATTTTTAGGCCTTTGTTCCAACATCGATCTGATAATTTGACTTAGAGTCAGCGGGGGAATCAACGTTAGACTTATCTGCTTTGTTCTCGGATAATGGGCATTCTTTAATCGGGATTCAGCTAGTTTTGCATGCCATCGATCTATACAACCACAAACCTTAGTACGATTAGGATGATTTAAATTACATCCATGAATCAACTGGTTTGTTTTATCGAAAACGCTGCATAGGATCCGGAAATTTTCTTGATAAGCAATCTTATACAACCATCTAAGTACACATAGTGTCTTATTACATCCCTGTATAATCTTTACATAATTATAGTATCTTTTTCTCTCTTGGACCCATGTTCTTTCTTTGCTTCTCCTGTTGAACATAGGGCCTTTGTTCCGAGATATCTTCCACTGTTTGTCTATAATACCATTATTCATTTGTTGGTATTTAGTCAAGAGATCATCCTGTCCACAAACAAAACCATGTATTAAGCAAAAAACACGGTTACATAAATTGTGTACTAGTATATACAGTATTAAATCTTCCACAATGATATTTGCTAAATCACCCCACCATGTCTTAGCTTCTCTTTTCCTCTTTGTATTCAGCTTGTTAGTACTCATTTTTGGGACCATAGTTAATGGCCTTGCTCCACCATCTGTTAAGCATTTTTTCCCCATTTTTGTCACTTGTTTCCAACATTTGCAATCTGTCTCATTGTACCTGCACCAGCGAAAACACCACAACCAGCAAGGAGAAAACAACAGGACTATACAGCAGTGCACCAAAACAGACAACTCTAAGATATTCAAGGGGTAATTGTTATACCTTAGTAGAAGAGCATTCATTTGATTAGATAGTAGACAATCAGCTTTAAAACAATAAAAGCCATATCTTTTTTCCAGAACATTAATCATGTAATCAAATCCACTTGCATTATTATCATTCATGGGGAAAAACAGAACATTAGTCATGCAATAAAATCCACTCACAGAATGTTCATTCATAAGGAAAATTAGGAGCAAAAGCTCCTGAGTACATTGTGTGAGGATAATATGAAATCTAAAAGCAACTGCGGGAATTAGATAGTACGATAACTTAGCATTTCTACTTGTTCTACGACTAAAAACACATTCAAGAAAGGTAAAAACAGGTTTTCTAACAAACAACAACACATTACTAAAGACGCTAATGCTACTGGATTTCATATATCTAGGTAAATTTCTATTTTTTTATTCCCTTCAGCTTTGAGGAAGCGGTATCTTCGGATCCCCCCTGCCTCTTCCCTAAGCTCGAGTCAGAATTTGCCGATTCTTGATTAACCTCCATGGCATCCATCATCTTGTTGATTGTGCTGTTAGTTTGTGTGGAGTGGTAAGAATTCTCCGAACCCAAGTGTTTCAGCTCCTTGGGAATATTCCCATCTTTAAACAGTAATGTTGTGAACTCTTCGACTGTTAACTCATCCTCAGACATGTTGAGATTCTCGACCTCATCATTGAACTCGTCCTCAGCATTAAGTTTTTTCTCGATTTCTGCAGCTTTGGCTTTGGTATCTTCATCCTCCAGCATAGGGGCGGTAAGGGGTTCCTGGATGACCACTTTATGTTCTTCATTCACATCATTAGGGTTTGGACCCTCATGTATTTCATCATCGGGTTTGACTGTGTTATTTGGACCCTCGGTACCCACTGTTGGGGTATCCAGAGGCTTGGTCTCGACTTTACTCTTCTGAGTTATCTCCTTTTCTTTCTCCTCTTTGATCTCACTTGGCTGTTGGGTACTTTCTTTGGAGCTCATGGAAGACCCATCACTCATGAATCCATATTTTTCGGACAAATATGGTCTAATCTCATGTGGATCCTGATAGTTCTCTTTCTTCTTTTCATTTCTGTTTATCTTTTGCCATTCATTTCCTTCATTCTTCTTAGTTTGAGGTTCATGATTGTTTGTTCTATTTTTATTATACCTAAAGGCTTTTGTTCTAACACCTCTAAGGGGACAGTTTTCATACTTATGATCTTTTTGGGCACAGAATCCGCATCCCCTAGAAAAGTCTTCATACCAAATTGGAAACATCTTAAGCTCATCATCCTCGTCCGGGATAGGTACCTCTTTTATCCTTTTTATGCTTGTGTCTCTATTAATGCAAATTCTAGTGAAGTTTACTCCTTTTCCTTTTTCTGAGAATGAATCTAGTTTTATGAAGTTCCCCACCCCATTTTTCTCTATTATAAGTTTCATAGCATCCTTATTTACGTATTCTGCAGGAACTTGTGGGATCCTAATCCATAGGTCTGCTATGGTATTGCTCTCACTAAATGTGTTGAAATTGGGTTTCCAAGGTCTAAGAATGACTAGTTGACCGAATATGTGGTATGGTCTAGCTTCCCATACATACTTTTGGTCTACGGGATTAGAAAAGTTCACTTCAAACCAGAAATTTGGTTTTGCTATAATTCTTAGTTCCCCTTTGATATTTTTTCATTCATAAAGTAGTTTTGTTCTAAGTTTGGCTAACTCCATTGGTTCACCTAACAGGCATCCTAACAGGGATGTTTGTTTTTGTTTTTGAAAGTCATTTTTAACTTTAGCTAAACTAGAAAGATACTCCTGGAGATCAGATTGCTCAGAGTTGTTACCTTTGTTTTTTGATTCATTTTTGTTCTCTCCATGTTGGTTGTTCTCTCTTTGTTGGTTGTTCACTTTTTCTTCATCATTGGCTTTGGTTTTGTCAGTGCATATTGCTTGCTTGTAGGTAGATTTGCTCTCCTCCATAAAACACAAGTAAAAGAGAAACTTAGCGGTGGAATTTGAGAAGTTTGAGATACGAGAAAAGGTTTTGTGTGGCTTAGAATGGATTCTAACACGCCCATTATATAGGGCTTTTCTGACTGCTTTGAGTTTAAACCATAATAAATAAAATCTTTTATTCAAACATAGAGAATCAAGTTCACAGGATAAATTTGCTACTCCCATTGCAGTATTCAAGCGAGAAATCAGAGTAGAACGAAAGAGAATTAGTCTTTTTTGGGTAAAAGCATTACCTCTTATCTGGTGGGATCGATATGTGATGTCGATTCTTGTTGAAGATTTGTTGCCCTTGGACTTGTTGACACAAGACAAAGCGCTACCAGACGGGTGATCCCAAACCACTTCTCTCTTGTCTTGGATCCAGAAAGCTAAAAATGGAGTCCGACGCTTTTGCTCCCTCGCCCTATGCCTTTTGCGCTTCCTCTTTCGATTTCTTCACACCCTGAGCCCAAATTTCTTTTCGAGATGAAGTGTCTTCGATGTTGATTTGCAGTTGTCTTCATCAGAAGGTTTTTGTCGCGACATTCTTCTTCCTCTTTTCAATTGCTGCTTCAACTGATTTGGAAATCTCTTCTCCCCATAGCTCTTAATATTTCTTGTCTTTATGCTTTACAGTCATCGGTATCGCTTTGGATCTTAGCTTGGTCGGGGATACTGGGAGTTGGCTTCGATTTGGGGCTAGGGTTTTCTGAAGGATTGTTGGGAGAGGGTGAAGCGCGTCTGCGGCGCATACTCCTTTAAGTTTTTAGGGTTTTCGACTCCTATACTAATTTTAAATTTAAAAAGAGTTATTTAATTTACAACTAGTCACCCATTATTCCAATCATTACCGAAAATCATCCTTAATAAGCCCCTTTATCGCAAAATACCACATTGACTTCATTTCCATCCAAAAAATCAGTAGGGTCCCACTATTAAAATATTTTAATATTTTTTTTTTGTAACCATAAACCCATTATAGAAATTGAAACCAAAAACCCGTTATATAAATCAAAACCAAACACTTTTTGTAGAATATTTTTAATGAAATATACTGTAAACTTTTTTTTGACTTTCTTTTGAGAGAATTTGGTTTACTAGACTCTTTTTTATTTTTGTTAAATAAATTATACCCCATATTTTTTTACCATTTTCATTTAATGGTAGGTAAAACTAATTAACTCTTCTATTTAAATAAATGTTTGTTATTTGTTATTTAAGTGTAAGTTTAAATTTTTAAAAACTGAATTTGTTTTTTTTATTTTCTTTTATTAATTTTTTTTCTTTTTTATTTTCTTTATTTTTTTTATTTTCTAGAATGAAGAATTTTTCACATACCGGAATTTTCATATACCGGAATTTCACATACCAGAATTTCACATACCGGATTTTTCACATACCGGAATTTCACATACCGGAAATTCACATACCGGAATTTTCACATACCGGAATTTCACATACCGGAAATTCACATACCGGAATTTTCACATACCGGAATTTACCGGAATTTACCAGAATTTTACATACCGGAATTTCACATACCGGAATTTTCACATACCGGAATTTTCACATACCGGAATTTTCACATACCGGAATTTCACATACCGGAAATTCACATACCGGAATTTTCACATACCGGAATTTTACATACCGGAATTTCACATACCGGAATTTTACATACCGGAATTTCACATACCGGAATTTTCACATACCGGAATTTTCACATACCGGAAGTTATCATATCATACCGGACGTTATCATATCATACCGGAAGTTATCATACCAGAATTTTTTTTTCTTTTATTTTTTTTCTTTTATTTATTTTTTTTTTTTTGGAATGCATACCGTAGTTTTACATACCGGAATTTCACATACCGGAAGTTCACTTACCGGAAGTTATCATACCGGAAGTTATACCAAACAAACTGATTTTATGTCATAGTTTAGAATTAAGAGTTACATACCGAAGAATTACATATCGTAGAATTACATACCGGAAGTTATAAAAATGGTATGAGCAAAAATGCAACATTCAAGTATCAACCTTGAAGCAACAAAAATGTCTTTAAAAATGGTATAACGTTCTTCTTTGCCCAGAGACGATCAAGACCACTGCCTGCATCACCTTGAGCGAGCAAAGGTTATAAATTCACCAGTGTAAACATCATTGGCATCCGGTATGAACTTCCTGTATAAAAAAATTTCGATATGAACTTCCGGTATGAAAAATTTCGTTATGAACATCCGGTATGAACTTTTGGTATGAACTTCCGGTATGAACGGTATGAACTTCCGGTATGAACTTCCGGTATGAACTTTCGCTATGAACTTTCGGTATGAACTTTCGGCATGAAAAATTTCGGTATGAACTTCCGGTATGAAAAACTTCGTTATGAACTTCCGGTATGAAAAACTTCGTTATGAACTTCGAATTCCGGTATGAACTTTCAGTATGAACTTCCGGTATGAGCGGTATGAACTTCCGGTATGAACTTTCGGTATGAACTTTTGGTATGAACTTCCGGTATAAAAAAATTTTGGTATGAACTTCCGGTATGAAAAACTTCGTTATGAACTTCCGGTATGAACTTCCGGTATGAACTTTCGGTATGAACTTTCGGTATAAAAAATTTCGGTATGAACTTCCGGTATGAAAAATTTTGTTATGAACTTCCGGTATGAACTTCTAGTATAAAAAATTTTGGTATGAACTTCCGGTATGAAAAACTTCGTTATGAACTTCCGGTATGAACTTTCGGTATAAAAAATTTCGGTATGAACTTCTGGTATGAAAAATTTTGTTATGAACTTCCGGTATGAACTTCTAGTAAAAAAAATTTCGGTATGAACTTCCGGTATGAAAAACTTCGTTATGAACTTCCGGTATGAACTTTCGGTATGAACTTTCGGTATGAACTTCCGGTATGAACTTTAGGTATGAACTTCCGGTATAAAAAATTTCGGTATGAACTTCCGGTATGAAAATTTTTGTTATGAACTTCCGGTATGAACTTTCGGTATGAAGTTCCGGTATGAAGTTCCGGCATAAAAAATTTCGGTATGAACTTCCGATATGAAAAACTTCGTTATGAACTTCCGGTATGAACTTTTGGTATGAACTTCCGGTATGAACTTCCGGTATAAAAAGTTTCGGTATGAACTTCCGGTATAAAAAATTTTGGTATGAACTTCCGGTATAAAAAATTTGGGTATGAACTTCCGGTATAAAAAATTTGGGTATGAACTTCCGGTATGAAAATTTTCGTTATGAACTTCCGGTATGTAAATGTCCAGTATATAAAATGTCCGGTATGTAAATGTCCGGTAATGTTAATGTCCGGTATGTTAGTGTGCGGTATGAAAACATAAAATAAAAAGGGAAATAAAATAAAATAAAAATAAATAAATTCAGTAATTAAAATAAAAATTTACATAACAAACATCAAAAATATTGTTTCTTTTTTAATAGAAGGGTTAATTAGTTTTACCTTACCATTAAATGAAAGTGGTAAAAAAATCATGGGATATATTTACTAAATAGAAAACTAGAAAAGGCCTAGTTAGTATACAATAAAATAAAAAAAGCCTACTTACCTAATTAGCCCTTTTCTTTTTGGGAGAATTTGACATATTAGGCTTTTTTGAGTTTTTGTTTAAAAAAGTGTACCCCAAATTTTTTACCACTTTCATTTAATAGTAGGTAAAAATTATTAACCCTTCTATTTAGAAAGAAAGGAATAAATAATTTTTGTTATTTGTTATATAAGTATAAGTTTTAATTTTTAATTACTGAATTTGTTTTTTTTATTTATTATTTTTTTTGTTTTTTTTATTATTTCTTTTTTATTTTCTGGACTAAATTTCTCATACCGGAATTTCTCATACCAGAATTTCACATACCAGAATTTTTATACCAGAAATTTCATACCAGAAATTTCATACCAGAAATTTCACACCAGAAATTTCATACCAGAAATTATCATACAAAAAGTTCGTACCAGAAATTTCATACCATAATTTTTCATACCATAATTTTTCATACCATAATTTAAATACCAGAAATTTCATACCATAAATTTCATACCAGAAGTTTCATACCATAAAATTACATACCATAAAATTATATTTTATCATACCAGAATTTTTTACACTAGATTTTCATACCATAAAATTACATACCATAAAACTACATACCATAAAGTTACATACCATAAAATTACATTTTGTCATACCAAAATTTTGTTACACCGGATTTTCAGACCATAAAATTATATTCCATAAAACTGCATACCATAAAACTACATACTAGAAATTTTTCATAACAAAATTTTTTGGTAAGAATTTTACATACCAGAAAATTCTGGTATGAGTTTTTTGGTATGAATTTCATACCAGAAATTCGTACCAGAAATTCTGGTATGAAATTCATACCTAAAAACTCGTACCAGAAAATTCACAAAATTTTCTGGTATGAATTTCATACCAGAAATTAGCAGATTATCATGAGAAAGCACAAACAAATTCCAGTACCAGAATTTTACTCCTATACGAGCCAAAACAAGCAATGAGCTGTACACATTCTTACATGCCTACACAGCACAAGAAAACCAAAACATTGAGATCCTTAACAACCGTCCACGCCAATACCCAAAGACACATTGAGATAGAGCAAGACAGGCCATAACAAACAACAACCCATCTCCACTCTGCCCAAGTTCAATGAAGAAACTCAAAGAAGAAGAAGAATGAAGTCAAACAGAAATTGTCATACGGCCGCAATTTTAGTTTTTCTTTCTAGTTTCAACATAAACTTCACTTTAATAGTTTCCTCATATTCCATAGCTAACGCACTAGACACAAATAAATGAAAAAACCCTATTTGCAAACGCACAATTTCACCCATGAAACTCAAATGGTCCAAGCTCAAGATCCAATTCGAACTCCATGACCTGAATCCGACTAGAGATGAAAACACAAGTAACAAAATGGACCAAATCAAAGTGGCCCGAAATACCCAGCTAACAAAGACAAGATTAGCAAAATATAACAGATAATAAACCATAGTGCGCTACCTGAGACGAAAATTCAAGCAGTGTGAATATCCGAAATACCCAGCTATCTTCTTCATCACTTCCACCCAAATTCATGACTTGTTTCCTCGATATGATTTCTGGAATATCCAGTGGAATCGAAGCTCTTTTCGACTTTCCGATTGAGGCTGAATTGTGGTTAATCGAGTAGCTATACCGGTGTGAATATCCGAAATTACGCTGATTGTGAGGAGATTGGGGATTTTGATCGGAATCGCAGTCGGATTTCGAGAACATCACTTCCGATTCCAAGAACTCTGCTTCCATGTTGTTCATCGTGTTGAGTAATCGTAGGTGAGGATATGGCGAATGGATATACAGAAGTTTGGGGTTTGGACGGTAAAAAATATGGGAGGGGTATATTTACTAATTGAAAAACTGAAAAAAGCCTACTTAGTGTACAATTAAAAAAAATAGCCTAGTTACCTAATTAGCCCTTTCTTTTTTGAACTTTTTCATTTTACCCTGTTTTATCACTTACAAATTTACAAAAAAATCCGGAATAAAAAAATTGAAAAAAGATAGGTAGGGAAAATAATCAAAAAAACATAATTTGATGAAAATTCGATGGTCTGGAATTTTTTTAACTTTGAATTTGATTTATTTTAATACAGACCTTTTTTATAAAGTTTTTTTGAAAATTTAAAATTTTTTTTATAAAATTTTTAACTGAAAAATGAAAGTTTTTTTTATTGGAAATTTAGTTTTTCTTTTAAAATGTCTGGAAAATTTATTTTTAAAAATAAAAAAAAGGTTTATCATATTCCCGCTTTCCCTATCCCTTATCTCTTGTTTTTGAGAAAGCTTTTGATCATACATTTTCTTTTAGTTTATGGTAAACTTTATTGGAGTAAATTTCAATAATCATGATTGAGTACCGCTTAAGAATCTCGATCGACTTTGTCCTTCTTGATTCAATACACAGATTACAGTTTGTTGGTCAAACATGTGTGCATGATCATCAATTGTTTATACATTATCATATTTTTTATGATTATCTATTACAAGATGTGAGAGTTGTGTTTAATGGATTTATATGTTCTAAGTGCTTAAAGTTTCTTGTTTGCAAGAGGCCAAAGCTCCTTGAATATAAGTCTTAATTTCTTGCAATACATAAGAGTTGTGTAAGAATGTCTTTTGATGTAATGATTGATATGTTTAACTTATGAATTGAAAATTGTGCTCATGCAATGTTGTGGTGACTTTGGATTCCGGAATATTTCTCACTGATCAATATATGTTGTTTTTTACTTTATTGTTTGTTAATAATTGCATGATACAAACGACTTTCTCCGTTACTATTACTATGATTCTTCGATATTGAGTTGATCAATTGCATAGATTGATATTGTTGTTTGTGTTTCTTGAGGTTGTTTACCACATTATGAATATATTTCCATTTAATGTCCCACTAGTTTTATGTATAAAGCAAAAATATTTTAATTGCGTGTGCCTCATAAAATATACTTAGGCATATAGAGTAAGGAATGAACAATAATTGGGCCTATATGGGTCTGGCCGGCCTGTTCTGTTGTAATGGGCTACCAATATATGGGTGTTGATCAATACCAGTACTCTTCGTCAGGAAGAAAGACGGGTCGGTGAGGTTATGTATTGATTACCGAGAGCTTAACAAGGTGACAATCAAGAATAAGTACCCATTGTCCCGTATCGACGATCGTTTGGACTAGCTGCACGGAGCTTCAGTGTCTTCGCGGATCGATATGAGATCCGGTTATCATGAGCTGAGGGTGAGAGAGCAGAACATATCAAAGACGGCATTTCGGACAAGATACGGTCACTACGAGATTCTAGTGATTCCTTTCGGGCTCACGAATGCGCTCCCAGTGTTCGTGGAGTTTATGAACAACATCTGCATCGATTTCCTAGACCAGTTCGTGGTGGTCTTCATCGATGATATTTTGGTATACTCTCGCAGTAGAGAGGAGCATACATGACACTAAAGGATCGTCCTCCAAGTCTTTCAAGATAGAGAGCTTTACACCAAGCTCTCTAAGTGCGAGTTTTGGATGTCTGAGGTGGCATTCCTTGGTCATATCATCTCCGCCGAAGGGATCAAGGTAGATCCGGCGAAGATCGAGTTTGTAGCATCTTGACCGCCTCCTAGGAACGTCAAGGTGGTACGCAGCTTCCTAGGATTGGCGGGCTAATCCCATCGTTTTGTGGAGGGCTTTTCAGTTATCGCTCGACCACTTACTTATTTACTGAGGAAGTTTACAAGATTCGTGTGGTCCGAGCCGTGCCCGCGGAGCTTCGAGGAGTTGAAGAAGAGGCTGACCTATGCTCCTATCTTAGCTCAACCAAAGGGCATTGAAGACTTTTTCGTTTATAGCGATGTATCCAAGCTCGTCATAGGATGTAATCTGATGCAGAGGGGTAAGGTCATAGCATACGTATCGAAATAGCCGAAGACGTATGAGGATAATTACCCTACCCACGATCTCGAGTTAGCTGTTGTTGTTCACGCTTTGAAGATTTGGAGGCATTATCTATACGGAGCTATGTGTCAGATTTTCACAGACCATAAGAGTCCGAAGTACATATTCACTCAGTGGGAGTTGAATAACCGCCAATGCAGATGGTTGGAGTGGACAAGAACTTAGATCTAGAGATCTGTACCACCCCGGGAAGGTAAATGTAGTAGCTGATGCCCTCAGTAGGAAGACTCCCTGGGAGATGGCAATCGATCGGCTGATAACTCAGTCTTAGTTACAATGAGACTTGGCATGGCAAGAGATGGATATCCACTTTCCGGATTCTGACACCCAACTGTCCACCTTGGAGGTGTTACTTGTAACACCCCAAATCCGATGGACTCGGGATGCTATGGGTTAAAACCTCACAATGGGTCACGACTCTTAGCCTGGAACAACTTCACAATGGACCTTACAACACGACACAAATAAAAGGCAATTGGAAAGAGTTTTAATGCATGAAGAATATACGAAATACAACCGAAAAATATAACTCCAGCCGAGTTCTCAAAACCAACAACATGACAACGTCTGAAGACAACAATAAAAGATAAATTGATCCCGTCCTATAACGTACGGAACTCCGGGTGCTCACTGCCGCCGGATCACTCGACCGTCGTCCTAACTTGCAAGGCATCTACAAAGCGGTATAAAACCGTTAGCTAAACATTCTAAGCATTAGAATAAAGGTAAAGGCACTATTTTTAATTACGTTATTCCTTACTAATTCAACTTTCGGTTTTGTGACACGAGAATCTCCCCGAAACCCGCCTATGTCCCCGTTTACCAGCAAGGAATGGTAGTAATGCATCTGACCGTCTACCTGCTTGGGCTAGTCGCAAAAAACCTCCTAGCTCTTGCAAGAGCTAGGCAATGATGTCACCGCCCATTATCATACACTTGGGCCAATTATATAATATATATATATATATAGGTCGTCCTATTCCAGTTTTGTTGTTTAACATAACTAACACACACCACCAATACACAATATGCTAATACGAAGAAGCTAGCTAAGTAAGTCAGTGGAATTACGAGTTCCAAAGAGAAACCCGATCAACACTCTCTCAACTTCCCGTGGGAAGGCACGCAACACCTGTTCAAGACAAGTCACACGAATCAACATCAGTCTAGCCAACTAGAAGTCCTTAGACTTCTAGTACTAACAATACTCACAAGATCATAAACGCATAAGATAGCTCAACAACTAGAAGTCCTTGGACCAAGGTGAAAATGCATATACGTCAGCTCACTCGACAGCTACAATGGAGTTTGCTGCTTCGTTGACTGATGGCTCAGCTGATCTATCCAATGCATGGACTCGCCAACTTTCTGAGACATCACATGGAAATGTAAGTCATCCCTATTATATGCTCCAATGTTTTGCCATTTTTCTCACAACCATTAGATATCCTTCATCAGAGCATGGTAGTAATTTTGGCAAGTTATCCTCACAATAATCTTATTAAGACACACTCAAATGCATATTTATCCGATCATTGATGAAAACTCGTGATTCCCACATCCATGTTGCTTCCCCCACCCTCTCTCTCTCTCTCTCTCTTTGTTTTAAAGATTTTCTTGTTGTTGATATTTTATAAGGTATATACTAAATGTTGCATGCCTTGCCTATAATGCTAGTTGTATGTGGTCTCCTCTTCAGTTGGTAGCTATCCTTTATTCTGCTACATATAGATACAACTTGTTTTAGGTTCAGAGTAATCCATTGTAGTTAAATGGAAGATAAACAAGAAGAAATGGCAGCTACAGGAGAAATAAAGGTATGCTTACATTAGCTTTTGATGAAAGGTGGTGTCCTTTTAGTGGTTTGGAGATGAAAGTGCTCCATGTGCTAGTACTATATGTTTAGTTTTCTTTCATAAATATGTTTTTTATTAATTATGTTAACAATACCTATTTTTATAAACTAGTGCATAAGACTTCGTTACTGTAAAGATGTGGGCTTGATTCTCTCATTTCAGACATCCAACAAAGTCTTAGCCTCACCAACAACATTCAAGCAAATGATTTGTAGTTCGGAAAGTTGAAAAGTGGTTTGAAGTACATAGAGGAAAACCTCGACAAGCTCAAGGGTTCCAACAAATGCAAGAAAAGTGAGGAGTTGTTTGATGCGCCCTTGACCCCTATGTCCCAAGATGACGAAGACGAGGCATTCCGGGTTTGCTCCGATGGACCGCTCACCCCTTCACGTGCTAAGGCAATCGCCTAAGCTACCGGCTTCATCAGTGCCCGCACCGTTGCTTGTCACGGGCCCATGGGTTGCAAACCGTGCCTCTACGCCACCATGGCATGAAGCTTGTCAAGCCGGCACCGTTCCGGCGCATTTTCCGTATTTTAGCATTTTGTAATAATAAGTCTTTTTATTTTCGAAATATTAATTTCCGGGATTTTATTTCCGGGACTTAATTTTCTGAATTTAAGATTAGACTTTTGGTTTCGGAATTTAATTCGAAAACTTAATTCCGAACTTAAATTCCCAACCTTTCACATTTTTAGACTTTTCATTTTCGGAACTTTAATTTCGACTTTATTTCCGTCATTTAAGTTCCGACCCTTTGTATGGCCTTCATCCACTATATAAGGGGATGCTTGGCTCATTTGTAAAGCATGTTCAATTTGATTAAGTATTGAGAAGTATTTTCCTTCTACTTACTTGAGCATCAATCTCTCTTCCATCCTCTTAAAGTTCTTATTTTGGATCTTCGATCCAAACTCATCCACATTCGAGGATTTTTCAAGAATCAACTCAACCGATCCACTTCAAGGCTTGATCGATCAATCTAGATCGACTCAACCATTCAACTTCCGCTTCCATCTCTAAGCTTCTGCAACCCATCTTCAAACGCATCCGCACTTCAACTAAGGAGTAGTTGAGCTTTAGCTTGATCTAGATCCGGAATACTTCATTGATGTGTCCAAGGACGCATCAAATTGCCATCAGAGCAAAGAGATCTAAGCTAAGTTATCTTTACTCTTGTTTTTGTGCGTTATCACATTCATCCTTTTTGCCTTTTGTTCATCATCATCTTTATCTCGTTCTTCGCATCGTCATCCACTTTCTTAAAATTTTTTTTGTCTCGATCCATTTTGCAAAGAAAATTTAGGAGATTTTTGGTTTGCCATCAAACCATTAAGCAAAAAATATTTTTCCTCACCCAATCCGACAACTTTGTTAATCGATTTCACCAATCTCTTGGGATTTGTTTTTGACAAATTCGGATATCTCATCTTTTGATATTCCAAAAACCAAAAACAAGCAAAAAAACTCTTCAAAAAAACGGATTTGTTAAAAAAAGAAAAAGTGGATTCATCTCTTGCATTCAAAAGGTTGCATTCAAAAGTTTCAAAAAGAAACAATTCCAAAAAAACAAAAGTTAAAAGACGTCCGGCAAATCGGTCCATCCGAAAAATTGGATTTTTCAAAAAGATCAAAGACCAAAGCAAGTAAAACTTGTCGTTAAACAATCCGTCCATTTCCTATCTCTCCATTTTCTTACACGTTGCAAATTATCTCTTGATTTTGTGTGCATTTTTGTTCAAATTTGTTGGATTTGCCTTCCTTTGCCTAACCGCCACACGGCCTTCCCAAAGATAGAACCTTAACGCACTTGAACTTGAGTAACGTTGACTTAACTTGTCACTTTGCTCATTTGATTGCTTGCAATTGTGTGTCTTAAATTGGAGTTATGACGAACGTCGAAATGGAAAATTCTCAGGATTCTCGTGAAAGGCAAGAGCTCACTACCTTAACCGAAGAAAATGCCTCTCTTCGGCAAGAAATTGAAGCTTTAAGGGCCCAAGTACTTACCCTTAAGACCGCCCCACCGAATTCAAATGAAACCTTGGTCGATGCTTCCACATCCGATAGACATCGCAAAGGCAAAGGTATATTGGGAGCCGAACCATCTAACGGTCGACGGCTTGCCTCCATCATTGAAAATCAAAGGCCCTTACAAGATGACGGTCATGAGTCCCACAATGAAGGTGACATGAACCTTGACCCTTCTCCGAATGATTTGTTATATGTGGACACGGAGAATCGGCACAAGCGTTATGAAAACAACCGACGTAGGTATGACACTTCCCCTCCTTCTAGTGCCCAACGTACCAACCGTCCCTCCCGGGTTGAGGACCGGTCCCCGCATCAAACAAACGATCGCTCTCAACGTCCCGAGAATGATCGGTCCGGACACCGCCACCAACGGCATAGCCGGCAACCGATATACCATGATTATGAAGATTATGACGAGAGAGATGACTTTAAAGAGTTCTCTGACGATGATTCGGACTTGGACCGGGTGACACATGTCCGTCCATGGCACCCACCCATCCAAGAGCCTTTTGAGAACCACGATCGAGGAGAAGAATGGTTGCCTCCTCCTAACCCATCAAGGAGTGCACAACCTAATCATGGGCGCCAACGGCATAATGATGGCCACCGGCGAGCCCATCACGAAGAGGCCTACATGGCACCACCCCGACCGGATCCCTACCGAGCTCGTAGGGAAGGTAAGGTTAAATTTCCTATATTTTATGGTGAATATGATCCTTGTGCATTTTTTGATTGGGCACAGGATATGAAGAGAGCTCTATAGCATTTCCATTATGAGGAGTATGAGAAAATCAAGGCGACCCTTTACTTTCAAGGTGATGCAAAATCTTGGTGGAACCGGTACGAGACCAACTGTGAGAACCCAGGATGGGCACCGGTTGCGACATTTGATCAATTGATCTATGTCATGACTAATGATTACGTGCCCGATGACTTCAAAAACGACATGCGGTTGCAAATTGCCGAATTCCAACAAGGAAGTCTTACCCCGGTGGCTTACTTAGCCAAGCTTGAGGACATGCATATGATGACCGACATCTCGGCCTCGGCCTCCGCCCTTCGAACCAAATTCATGAGCGGCCTTAATCCGTCAATCCGGCGCTTCCTCGAGATTGTCCCATACAAGGACTTGGGCGCCTTGTGTCATGCCGCCATGAAACTTCACAAGCAACAACTCGAAATACCTCGATATTCAAGGTATAATTCTTCATCTAGTCAATATGCTTATACCTCTAATCCCCGTTCTCGAGATGCTTCTAGTCCCCAAGATTCCGGAGCCGCTAAAGGATCACCACGGATGGGTCAACCTACCCAGTAAGCGGCTACCGAGAAGGCACCATACCGTGGCCCCGTTTCTCCTACACAAACGCCTCCGGGCCGAACCCAACAAGGATCTAAAACGGTGGCCCACCCAAGAGAACCCGTGAGTTTCAAATGTAGCGGGTTTGGTCGTGTCCAACGTGATTGCCCGAACACCAAGCGGGTGATGTTTTTCAACCCATCATATGACAATAGCAAAGATGAATATAATGGCGATATCCTCTTGGAAAATGACCAAGATGCCGACCCCTACTATGACATGGGGCCTTGCGACGACCAACTTGCTTGTGGTCCGGCACAACCAGGTAAGTTTTCTCTTGTCTCTCTTTGTATTGTGGCTATAAAAGAGCATCTCCCTATTGACCAACGCGAGAATCTCTTCCACTCTCGTTGCTTGGTCAATAACACTAGTCTCTCTCTTATCATCGATGGAGTTCGTGTTGTAATATTGTCAACGAAAAAGTGGTGAAACACTTTAAGTTGCCTACAACCTCCCACCCACAACCTTACAGACTCCAATGGATTTCCGATAAGGCAAGTGACACCGTCACACAACAAGCGTGAGTGACGTTTTCTATTGGCGCCTATGTTGATAAGGTCCTTTGTGATGTTATCAAATGAACGCCACACATGTATTGTTGGGAAGACCATGGCAATTTGACAGTAAAAATTTTCATGATAGTTATCTCAACCGGTACATGTTCCAATATAATGGAAAACGGATCACACTTTTGCCTATGACTCCGCAAGAAATTTTAGTTAACTATGCAGAACGAAAGATACAACAAGTTATTGATGACACAACTAAGGTGCCGGCAACATCGGACCCTCCTCGAACCTCTCCCGATGTTGTGGATGCTCCGGATCCCGTACCTCCGGCACTAAGGTTCATGCTACCGAAGCAAGAGGTAGTAAGAGTATTGTCCCTACAAATGCACCTTCCGCTCCTACCATTCAAGGGCGATGTGAGCCACGAATCCTATTGGATCGACGGCATGATTTGACACCGGTCATGGAAGGTAAGTTGCCTTGTTTCTTACTTATCCCTTTTTATTTCTCCATTTCCCATGACCCGATTAACGTGCCACACGAGGTGTTCTTGTTGTTGTCCGAATTTCAGGACATTTTGACCGACAAACTACCACCCGGCTTGCCACCAATCCGAGGAATTGAGCACCAAATTGACTTGGTGCCCGGCGCGTCTTTGCCCAACCGTGCCGCATACGGTACAAGTCCGGAAGAGACCATGGAGCTACAACGCCAAGTCCAAGAGCTCCTAGACCGGGGATATGTTTGTGAGTCCTTGTCTCCATGTGCCATACCGGTCATACTTGTGCCCAAGAAAGACGGATCTTAGCGGATATGCGTAGATTGCCGAGCCATCAATCAAATAACCGTCAAGTACCGTCATCCGATCTCGCGCCTCGATGATATGTTGGACGAGCTCCACAGCGCCACCATATTCTCAAAGATCGATCTCTGGAGCGGTTACCATCAAATCCGCATGGCCGAAGGTGATGAATGGAAGACGGCTTTCAAGACGAAGCATGGCCTCTATGAGTGGCTTGTCATGCCGTTTGGTCTCTCCAACGCCCCGTCCACATTCATGCGCCTCATGAAACATGTCTTGTGCCGATTTTTGGGTATTTTCGTAGTAGTTAACTTTGATGATATCCTTATTTTTAGTAAGTCTTTGGATGAACACATCGGGCACCTTCATCAAGTGCTCGAGTGCCTTAGACTAGAGCAATTGTATGTCAATTTGGAGAAATGTGTCTTTTTCTCGGACACCACAATTTTTCTTGGATATGTCGTGTCTAAGGACGGACTATGAGTGGACGAATCAAAAGTTCACGTCATTCGGGAGTGGCCTACTCCTACTACGGCCACCATAGTTTGAGCCTTTCTCGGCTTAGCGGGCTTCTATCGACGCTTTTTCAAAGACTTTAGCTCGATAGCGGCACTGTTACATGAGATTACTAATAAAGGTGTCACATTTGAGTTGCGTGATACCCATGCTCGAGCGTTTGAGTCGCTCAAAGACCGTCGTTGTAATGCGCCACTACTCCAACTCCCAAGCTTTTCGAAAACCTTCGAGGTGGAGTGTGACACATCTAATTTGGGCATTGAAGGGGGGGGGGTTCTCCTACAAGAGAATCGCCCCATTGCTTACTTTAGCGAAAAACCTTCCGGTCCCTCACTCAACTATCCAACTTACGACAAGGAACTAGATGCTTTATTTCGTTGTCTTAAAACATGGCAACATTACTTGTGGCCGAAGGAGTTCGTGATTCATTCGGATCATGGGGATCTTTCATATCTCAAGGGTCAAACTACTTTGAGTCGGCGCCATGCAAGTTGGGTAGAATTTCTTGAGACCTTTCCTTATATCATTCAACATAAGAAAGGTAAAGAGAATGTGGTAGCCGATGCCCTT
Source organism: Fagopyrum homotropicum (assembly GCA_033239125.1). Lineage (NCBI taxonomy): Eukaryota > Viridiplantae > Streptophyta > Magnoliopsida > Caryophyllales > Polygonaceae > Fagopyrum > Fagopyrum homotropicum. The sequence continues at coordinate 62,143,249 of BSWB01000003.1, read as the reverse complement.
TCTCGATGGTATATCCTTCTTGTGCATATAGACGCTAAGATCCATGGTTTTGCTCTTATCAAAGAGTTATATGCCACGGATCTTGACTTCAAGGATATATTCGCTCAATGCCTTGACCTCCGAGAGCATGAGTCTTTCTTTATTAACGATGACTTCTTATTCCGTACGGGCAAGCTTTGTATCCCGCACTCGAGTATTCGTCATTTGTTGATAAAGGAGGCCCATGAGGGTCGTGGTCACTTCGGTCCTACCAAGACTCTCGCCGCTCTACAAGAGCACTTCTTTTGGCCCCGAATACGCAAGCATGTGACACGGTTTTGCACAAGTTGCATCACGTGTAACCATACAAAATCGCGCCAAGGTCCGGATGGATTGTATTCTCCTTTGCCTATACCAATGAGACCTTGAGAGGATCTTTCTATGGACTTTGTGGTTGGCCTACCAATGTCCAAACGAGGCAAAGACTCCATTTTTGTGGTAGTCGACCGCTTCTCAAAAATGGCCCATTTTATCGCATGTAAGAGCACACAAAATACCAGCAAAGTCGGTACACTTTTCTTTGACAACGTTGTGCGCTTAAATGGGATACCACGTTCTATCCTTAGTGATCGGGATGTGAAGTTTGTGAGTCATTTTTGGCGAATTTTGTGGGGAAAACTTGGAACTAACTTGTTGTTTTCAAGTAGCTATCATCCCCAAACCGATGGTCAAACGGAGGTGACCAATCGGACTTTCGGTGCTCTACTTAGAGCGACTTTTAGGAACAACCCACACAAGTGGGAGGACTTACTTTCTATCGTGGAGTTTTCTTATAACAGGTCTCGACACTTGGCAACAAAGCTTGCACCTTTTGAAGTTGTCTACGGCCTTAATCCACACACCCCGATGGACTTTACTCCGCGCCCACTGAAAGACGGAGAACACATCACCGGAGCAAGTCGTGCCGCTCACATCATTGAGCTTCATGAGCGGACTAGGACACAACTCCAACGGCATGCCGATCAACTTGCTTCACAATGGAACAAAGGCCGATGTCCAATCTCATTTGAGTCCGATGATCTTGTTTGGCTCCACTTAAGGAAGGAATGTTTCCCATCTCGCCGCAAAGGCAAGCTCTCGTACCGTAGTGATGGACCATTCCACATCTTATCCCGCCATGGTCCGAATGCCTACAAGTTGGAACTTCCGGACGACTATGGCGTGCACCCAACGTTCAATGTCAAGGATCTTGCACCATACATTGAGCCCCTATTTGACGAAGGTGAAACGGGGACGTTTCACATATAAGATGGGGAGACTGATGCACCATTGACCCCTATGTCCCAAGATAAGGATGACGAGGCATTCCGGATTCACTCCGATGGACCGCTCACCCGTTCCCGTGCTAAGGCAATCGCCCAAGCTACCGGCTCCATCATTGCCCGCACCGTTGCTTGTCACGGGCCCATTGCTTGCAAACCGTGCCTCTACGCCACCATGGCATGAAGTTTGTCAAGCCGGCACCGTTCCGGCACATTTTCCGCATTTTCCGTATTTTAGCGTTTTATAATAATAAGTCTTTTTATTTTCGGAATATTAATTTCCGAGACTTTATTTTCGGGACTTAATTTTCCGAATTTAAGGTTAGACTTTTGGTTTCAGAATTTAATTCGAAAACTTAATTCCGAACTTAAATTCTCAACCTTTCACATTTTTAGACTTTTCATTTTCGGAACTTTAATTCCGACTTTATTTCCGTTATTTAAGTTCCCATCCTTTGTATGATCTTCATCCACTATATAAGGGGATGGTTGGCTCATTTGTAAAGCATGTTCAATTTGATTAAGTATTGAGAAGTACTTTCCTCCTACTTACTTGAGCATCAATCTCTCTTCCATCCTCTTAAAGTTCTTCTTTTGGATCTTCGATCCAAACTCATCCACATTCGAGAATTCTTAAGAATCAACTCAAGTGATCCACTTCAAGGCTTGATCGGTCAATCTAGATCGACTCAACCATTCAACTTCCGCTTCCATCTCTAAGCTTCCGCAACCCATCTTCAAACGCATCCGCACTTCAACTAAGGAGTAGTTGAGCTTCATCTTGATCTAGATCTGAAATACTTCATTGACGTGTCCAAGGATGCATCACTGTTGGATGATATAGCTCACCTCTCAGTAACTGACTTCATAAACACCAACATGAACCTCAAGAATTTTTTCGAGTGTTCAAGAGGTTTCAGAAACTTCAAAACAGAAGAAGCAACCTTTGTTTATCAAAAGCGAGAAGTGTTTGTTGTGCTCCAGTCCATGACTGAAATCCAAAAGAAGTATTTGTTGTGCTTTTCGACTTTTTCTTTTAATGAAGAAAAGGATCTTAATCTACTACTGGGTTGGCAAGGGATTCATTGACCCTCACAGTGCTGCTGATATGGAAGATATATTTTCCACCAAAGATGTTGAGGATATTGGGAAGCACATAATGAAGGACCTTAAAGAGGGGGGCTTTATTGAGCCCGTGGTCAGGAAAAGACGAGAAATGGGAAGTTTCCGCATGCACCGTTCCGTCCACTCTTTTGTCACTACACAAGCAAAGGTTGAGGGATTCTTTGATCTTGACAAAGATAGTGGTAAGCTCACTCCATATTACACTCGTTCTCATAAGGAGTTAGAAATTTTGAGGGATGTCTTGACGTTGTTCAATGTCAATGGGTTTGTAATCAATATCAAACACAAATGGTTCTCTAAAATGAAGCATTTGTCTGTGCTTTATCTTAGGAGTTGGTGTAACTCTGAAAATGCAAAGCACATTGAGATGAAAGTGCTCCATGGTAGCTGTAGGAGAATTAAAGGTATGCTTACATTAGCTTGTGATGAAAGGTGGTGTCCTTTTAGTGGTTTGGAGATGAAAGTGCTCCATGTGCTAGTACTATATGTTTAGTTTTCTTTCATAAATTCCATGTTTAATAAGTGAATGCTCATCAATGTGCATAAGACTTCGTTACCGTAAATTTTCTCCACCTAAACTATTGTTATTATCTCATATTTTATAGGTTGCAACTAGTGCACATCGAAAAGAGTCTATTGGAGATGGAGATCATGTAGCATCACAAAAGGAACCAATTAACGAAAATGATGTAGTTGATGAAGAATTTGTCCAAGTAGAAGATGTTTAGATCGTGGAAGTGTGTGATTGTGAACTTCATCACCACTTTGTTAAAGATGAAAGACATATAAGTTTTGTACTTTTAGATTGTGAACTTCTTTACACTTCGAATCGTGTTATTTTGTTTGTTTTGAATGTTAAATACTCTTTTGGTTTATGAAAATTGATGTCACAACTTAATGCAATCATTTAGATTTTTTTAAATAATACATGTTGTGGTATAGTTTTACAAGCTGTGGTAGAATTTTCCCACCAAATTTAGGTTTTATCATGGTTCCCGTTGTCAAAAATTAATATTTTAAACACATTTTAACAATTGCGACGCCTTCATGTCGTCGCAAGCCGTTGCCAAAAATAAAAAATTTCTCACCAATTTACATTTTTACGACGGCTACTACCGATGCAAAATGTAAATTTTCGCACCTATTTTTAAATTTTGCGACACACTGAACGGCGACGGCGTTAGCCGACGCGAACTATTGGCGACGGTTATTATCCATCGCCAACATCCGACGCGAATTATTAGCGACGAAGTAGGCTGTCGCGAAAAATTTTGCGTCCCCTGTTTTGACTTCGCTTTGTTTTGCCGTCGCCGTTGATGATTGGCGACGGCAAATAGCTTTTCTGCCGTCGCCAACATCCGTGGCTAATTTAATTATTTTTTGTAGTGGATGGTGAGGATTTAGGCAGGACAGCGTCACTGTGATAGTCTTAAAGGTAGACAAAGGGTTTAATATTTTGGTACTACGGCATAAAGGAGGAGTCGGTGGTGAAGTGTGGGATGACTCGATTGATTGATCCTGAAGCAAGTGAGAATCAAAAGAAATCAAAACAGATGGAGAACGTGAAAGATTGATTTCGGAAATAGATGGACCATAATGGATCAAATCAGTTATTGGGAAGGATGTCTCGGAATCGGTTGATGGAATTTGAGTAGGAGGAGTGGGAAAGTGAATCATGTGATCAGAGGTAAGTAAGGAAACCGATCAATTCTCAAAAGTAACTGATAAAATTGGGCAGGATTGAAAGCGATATTATTTTGACTTAGATTGGACGAGAGATTTTGGGGGGGGGGGGAATGACGTCACGCAAGGCGGAGGAGGGAAGGGGGGTGACGTCATCCCTAAGGGCAGGTTTAGAATGATTAGTTTTATCTTTTTTTATAAAAGGACAGATATGCTCAAAAAAATTTACGTCCCGGGAAATAAAAAATTTGATCGGTGTTTAAATCATATAATTTCCAACCTTTTTGACCAAAATTATACCGTAAAAAACATTTTCGACCATGAGAGTCAAATTTGTTTGAGGATTTGGGTATAATGGAGGAATAACAAAGACATCCAAAAAATTTAATGCTCGTAGAATCGGGTTGATATCTGAAACGATTGAAAAACGGACTTTTGCCTTGTAAGATCAAAGATGGAGTGCGGTTGATTAAGGAACATGGCATTAAAATGCTTTCGGTCCAAAATTTTACGGGAAGATTAGCATGAAAGAGGATGGACCGAGCAATGTTTAATAAATGGAGATTTTTTCTTTCATTGTGACCATTTTGTTGAGAAGTCCCAACACAAGATGTTTGATAAAAAAAATACCATTATTTTGAAAGAATTTTTGTAATGGTAGAAACTCAGTTCTATTATCACAACAAAAGATTTTAGTGGATTTATTAAACTGATTTTTAGCCATTGCAAGAAACTGAATAAAATCAGTGTGAATATCAAATTTGCGTTTAATTAAGTAAGCCCAATTTAGACGAGAGAAGTCATCAATAAGAGAAAGAAAATAAGATGCACCACAAGTTCAAGAAAAACAATACGGACCTCGGATGTCGCAATGTATTAATTCAAAAGGAACGGAAGTGTGTTTAGAACTTAACCTAAACGGTGAACGCATTGTCTTATCTTGAAGACAAGCGTCACACGGATCTGTTTGTAAATGTTTGAAATTATGCAAAGAAATGTTTGGTAAAAGATTTAAAATATTAAATAGCGGGTGTCTAAGGCGATGATGCCAAAGCAAGGCCGGATCAGGAAGGACGGAGTTGCTAAGTCCCGAAGCAAAGTGTGTTGATCTGGTTGTTTGGAACCAATAGATGTCGTCCCGAGAATCACCCCATCCAATCGGCATCTTCGAATTATTGTCTTGAAGGATACACAAATTTGTTCGTAAATAAAATACTACGATTTAGATCTTGAGCAAGACTGTGTATGGAGAGTAGATTACAATGTAGACCGGGTGCATATGATATATTAGATAAGGTATAATTCCTAAATTTTATAGATCCAAATTTTGTGGCCGTTACATACTTCCCGTTTGGCAGTTTGATATAGTAGTTAGAAACAATTTTAAGAAATAAGAAAAGGGAACGATTACTAGTCATGTGGAAAGATGCACCACTATCAAGAATCCAAGAATGATCGATATTACTTGAGAGTGAGTCTGCATATGGATTTTTGGGGAAATTTTGAAACATTGTGTAAAGAGAAGTCCATTGATCATTCGAAAGTTGAGATTGTTGATCTGGATGTTCTATTTGACTAGCCTCATATTGTCTAAGATCCGGATCCAAATCCAGCAGCAGTTCAATGTTGTGACGAATGTGGGCGATATAGAAGAGGTGGTAACGGTGGTGGAGCGCCTATAGTCTAATCAATTACACCAAACCCACTATTCCACCAATCGGAATACCCGATGATTTTGAAGCAAGAGGAGACATCGTGACCAGATCGATTATAGTGAGTGGAAGATACTGCAGTTTTTGGTTTAGAGGAATTCGATCAGGATTGGCGATGTGCAACAAAAGCAAATGACTAGATTTAGAAGTTTTTTCTTTAGCCATAGATTGTACCTGTTCTTCTTGAATAGAGAGCGATTAGACTTTGTTCGGAGTTGGTAGAGGATCTTGGGCAATAATGGAAGATCGAAAGTGAGAGAATAAGTTATGATCAAGAACCATCAAGAACTGATGAACTCGTTCTGTTTGTTTGGCCTTTGTTGTGTTCCCACAGATACAGGTACAATTGCATATCTGATTAGAAAGCTGAGAATCAAGATCATCTCAGAGTCTTTGTAGTCGACCAAAATAGACAGCAATGGAGTCGTTTTCTTGTGCACATTTGGCTAGAGATGAGCGAACTTGAAGCAGACGGGGATTATTTGCCACCGAAAACCGAGCAGAAATATCGGCCCACACTTTCTTCATAGTTGGCCGAATAGGTATGGATGAACGTAGGGTGGAATCCACCGAATTGAACAACTAACCAGCATTGAGTTGATACTCTTTTAATACTTAAATTCATTGGAAGTATTTTCACGAATAGAGATCGAGCCATCCAAAAATCATTCTTTGCGTTTTGCTGAGAAAGCTGTAGTTATGGCTATTTTTCATTTTAAAAATTTTTCATTTGTTAGAGATAATTTGCAAATATTCAAACCATGGTGGTTAGAGGGATGTAGATAGAAATCAAAAGATGTGTTTAGAGGTAGTTTTGCCATAGAAGATAAGATTTTTTCCCCTAAATAATACGAAAGTAAAAATAATTTCTTACATTAGGTACGGAACAAAATATTTTACGAGAATAGGAAGGCATTTCGGTTCGGAGTAAACCGTAGTTTGAAACTGCGGGTTAACATGAATAACCCGCAGTTTCAAAGTGGGGCCACCCCGCCCCCCCTTGGGGCCACCCCTGGCCGGAGTGGTGAAGATCACGGCGGTGTAGGAGTGGGGCTTGGGGCGATGAGGTTGAAGAAGATTGGCCCATCAACAACGATAATTGATATATGATATTTCTGATCCTGCAGTTTAAAACTGCGGGTTTCTGCTGGCCCATGTTTATATCTTCGGCCCATTTCAATGATCTCAATTTATTAAAAAAGAAAAAAGAAAGAAGGGAAACCCGCAGTTTCAAACTACGGATTACCTATTAAATTTTTTTTAAAACTCGCAGTTTCAAATTACGGGTTTACTCCAAACCGAAATGTCTTCCTATTCTCGTAAAATGTTTTGTTCGGTACCTAATGTAAGAAATTATTTTTAGTTTCTTATTATTTGGGGAAAAAAAAATCCTAGAAGATAGGAAGAAAAATTTTTAGATAGAGTAATTTAAAAGAATAGAAGTGATATAGGTGATATCATGTAGAATAGATAGATGACTAAATGTATTCTGCTATCATATTGAAGAGGCAAGAGCCAAAATATATACATATGAAAATATCCTAACTAAAATATATACTATACATAAAATAAGGAAAACATAGAGAGAATAAGAGGATAATATAAACTACCTCTCTCTCTATAGATATAATATCCTAATATACTAAGTGCCCGTTTGGTTGGAGCGGTGAAATGAAAATGGAATGGAATTGGATAAGGGTTAAGAATGGAAATGGAAATGATGGATTACTTTCATGTGATAAAAGACCTTTAACCAAACGTATTTTTTGATTGATTCGGAATCATTCCGTTACCGGAAATGATTCCTATAGCTTCTAAACGGGCCCTAAATATATTTTCACATTCTTATTGACGGAGTTATAACTGTTGGGTGATATGCTTTTCGTTTAGGTGGTGATCTCTCACATCTGTCTATCTGTTTGTTGTATATTTTATAATAGCTTTATAATTAGTTATGAGATACAAGTCCCCTTTCATCCCATGTCCCTATCCAATGTCTGTAAAATTGGCATTCGTATCCCATTAAAAAATTGAGTGTGGAGAAATTCACGTGGCAACGACAAAGGAAAGAGAATAGAGTAAGATGAACCCAGCAACTGTTGACGAGTAAGGTAAGTTAGTATAATGGATGGCATCGTGTCCACAAATGAATCCAAAACTGTTCCTCCCAATACATCTCATGTCCATCCCCTAATCCCATTACCATTTAGTATTTATCTTCTTGCTATATATTTCAGATTTGCCTTCTTCTCTCCCTTCCATCTCTCTTTGCCTTTGGGACACCTACCATTTCCAAATCTTCTTTCGCTTTTCCTCATGGCGATCACCAATCTCTTCGCCCCTTTTGGCACTTCCTTCGTTTTAGGAGGGCTCTTGCTCTTACTCTTCCTCTTCATTCTTAGGAGGTCGCTTCTTAGTCCTAGCACTCCCTCTTCTCAACTCAAGCCTGTACCCAGTAAGTTCTACTTACTTCTCATTAATTCGGTTTCTTAATCCAAATTACTAAGGAACCCTAATTTCAAACCCTGAGCTTAAATTGTTCTTGTTTCAGAGGTCGGTGGGCGATTGCCTTTGCTTGGAAATTTGCTGCAACTCGAAGAGAAGAAACCCTTCAAGACGTTCTGTCGCTGGGCAGAGATCTATGGACCTATCTACTCTATCCAACTTGGTTCTTCTCAAGCCATCGTCCTCAATTCAGCTGATGTTGCCAAGGAGGTTTCCCTCTCTTCTTCATATACTTGTGATCACAAAATATTCGATTTTCAGTACTTCATATATACCTATATCATATTGATATCCATATTTTCGATATCCTAATGGATTTCAAATATGTCCTAAATAGCAAACATGGAATAATATACTAAATTGTTCGTCTTGCCATGTCAACGAGGAAGTTTAGTTGTAATTTGCGTTGCCATGTCATTGGGTACTGGCTAGTATTTTGAATGTGTATGTTGTACTCGCTCATGATTTTTCCGCCTGCCCTTTTTGTTCTACTGTAGTTGACTTATCGTCAAACTAATTTGCTGATGGCCGTATGACTTTACTTCAGGCCATGGTCACGAGATTCTCGTCCATATCGACAAGGAAATTGTCGAAAGCATTGACGATTCTCACGTATGATAAGTGCATGGTTGCAACAAGTGATTATAATGACTTCCACAAGATGTCTAAGAAACATATACTCAACAACCTTCTGGGATCAAATGCTTTGGTATATTGCTCTGCCTTTTGCTTTACTTTTATGCTAACTTGTTTGCTTTGCCTGCTTTATGCATATTCTACCTTCCTTTAAGTGAGTTACTAGAGTGCTTCTTCTCAAAACATGCAGAAGCGCAACCGATTCCTTCGTGAAATCATGTTAAAAAATATTATGGATGGCCTTTATGCCCAACTTAAGAGCAATCCTGCTCAACCGGTCAACTTCAGAGACACATTCGAGTATGAACTATTTGCGCTAGCTTTGAAAGTGGTAAGCTCTTTTTTATGGTTTTCGAGTGTGTAATGCCACCTCTAGGAGTAAATAATGCAATTCCATTTACAAAGACCAAAATAAAGTTCCTTACAAATGTGATTGCCTGATTGGACGTGCAGGCATTTGGGCGAAATATCGAATCGATCCATGTGCCAGAGCTTGGACGTACATTATCAAGGAAGGAAATATTTAAGACCCTGGTACTAGACATGATGGAGGGTGCAATTGAAGTTGATTGGAGAGATTTCTTCCCATATCTTAGATGGGTTCCAAATAATGTGGAACAAAAAATTAGAAACCTGGCTTTCCGGAGGGAATCAGTGATCAGAGCCTTGATCAACCAGCATAAAACTGGACAGGTGACCAATTCTTAACCATTTTCATTTCCTTGTGGTCTCGCGTATGACAGTAGGAATAATTTCATTAACACCGAAAGTAAATCACATGGTTTGTATTTGCAGAAACTGGAAACGGAGTGCCTTCTTGATATGTTGTTAGCGGAAGAAGATACGTTGACAGAACAACAAATAGCTATGCTACTATGGGAGCCAGTCATAGAGACCTCTGATACTACTTTAGTCACCACAGAGTGGGCATTGTTTCAACTTGCCAAGGATCCTGAGCGTCAGGTTACACATCTTACTTTATGTTAAAGGAATACTTAATTTTACTAATCTGAACCTTTGAGGAGATGCGAACACAGCGAAACTGTACTATACAACCTTGTGAATTTGACTTAATTGTCTGTCCTTGTAGAATCGGCTCTATGAGGAAATTCAAAAGGTATGTGGAGGTAAGATGGTGACTGAAGAAGACATTTCTAAGCTTCCTTATCTTGGTGCTGTTTTCCATGAAACTTTGAGGAAGCACAGCCCGGCTCCCATTGTTCCCATTAGATACGTTCATGAAGATACTCAGATCGGAGGATATCATGTTCCTGCTGGAAGCGAGGTTAGTGAGTCACGAAGCCGTGTCAATTTACTACACCGTTAGAAATATGAAATCATTCTGAATGTGATCATCTCATGCAGATAATCATCAACCTCTACGGGTGCAATATGGACAAGAACCTTTGGAAGGATCCTGAAGAGTGGATTCCGGAGAGGTTCCTGGGAGACAGATGTGACCCATTTGACTTGTACAAGACCATGGCCTTTGGAGCCGGGAAGAGGGTTTGCGCCGGCTCAACTCTGGCACTGTTAGTTGCGTGCGTAACAGTGGGTAGAATGGTACAGGAGTTCGAATGGAAGCTGAGAGATGGAGAAGGAGGGGAAGTTGATACTCTGGGCTTGACCACCCGTAAGCTTCATCCTCTGCACGCTGTCATAAAACCAAGAAGTTAACTAAGCCGGCCATGGGGTCCTGCTAGAAATTTATCTTACATTTATGCCTTAGACAGCTGAGAAAACTCATCGAGATAGAGCTGTGAGATGTTCTTGGTCCGCCCAATAATGTGCGTTACAGTCATATATTTTGCTGGTCTTATCGGTCCCCAAGTCGTGTCCGTTTGTTTGGTCCCCAAGTCGTGTTTGAAGCAAGTAAGGTATCGGATAGTGATTCCATCGGTTTTCATTCCGAGATTCTTGAAAAAAGCAACGTATTGATAGTGTGATTTCATCGTTTTCATTTCTAAAATTTTCAAGTTGTTAGTGTTGTTTTCAAATGAAGTTTTTATATAGTTTGGGGATCTGTTACGACACTTGGAGTTGATTCCTTGGTTACTAAATTTTCAAGTTGCTATAGTTGTCTCGTCTTTAGACGGGAATTGCCATTGACACGGAATTCCATTTACAATATGCACAACTCAATGTTCGGTGATTGCGTTGAACTTGTTGAACTTCAACGCTCACCGTCAACCTTGAAAACAATCAACTTCAATGCACGCCGGCAGCTTTGAATTGTAAAATATGTATTTGTTGGATTCGAACCTTGGGTATATTAGTAGGATTATAAATACAATCAAAACTCAAACATTACATATATTTTACATGTTTCATATCTTACCAAAATTCCGGATAACGTTTATTGAAGATGTCGGGATTGAAGACGAAATCACGTTTTCTGTAGATTTAGCCATCTTGATGATTTTGTTTCTCACATCCAGATAAAATTTTTTATCCGATATTTATTATACTGGATTTTTTATTTTAGTGTATGGATTATATATAAGAATTATTATTAGTATCTCCGAAATACTATTTGGCTTAGATAGACATTAATAGTAGTCAACTTGTTTCAAATAGAGACTACCACACTATTCAACTGATATGTTCGTCTCTTATCCGAATTCTAGGCATTTGTTGAACCTATTTCCGTATGTCATTGTCAACTTATTGTGTTTAATGGTTTCAATTTACTGATTGGTATATTATTTATTAATATAGATGACATCATAATCAAGGCAACTTATTGTGTTTGATGGTTTCGGGTTACTAATACAAAATTCCTTTACTTTACTTAAGATTTTGGGATCACCAACACCAAGATGACATTTTTATCACATTTGTATTTTTGGAAAAGGAGAACTCCGGTTATTACGATAGGTTTTATGCATGGATTCAACATTCATGCAACAACAAAATTATCGGGGTCATTGTAGCAGATCGAGAAGTGGGTCTCATCAAAGCATTGAGTGTTGTGTTTCTTGAGGTGAAACGTATATTATGCACATTTCATATCATGTGTAACCTTCAACATCGATCGTGGCCAATCACATGTTCGAAGGAGGCACAAACGGTTTTCGCATTTCAATACAATGCTTTGTTTGAATCAAGGTCAAGTGACAGTTACGAGCGACGTTTGATAACAATGGGAGAATATTAGCAATCAAAACCATTGTTGATCCCCTACTTTGAGGAGACGTGACTTACCCCATACAAGGAGGCAATCATTCGAGTTTGGACCGACTCTATATTATATGTACTATCGGTTTATATTGAAATAATATTTTAGGGTTGTGTCGGCACACAATCTATTGAAACGGACATTGGGTACAAGTGTTGGCGGATTCTAGTATTTGGTTGACAACGTGAACTTGATGGTGAATAATCAAATTTCTAAGATAAAAGCTTCACTCGAGAGCTCACAAGAGAGACTCCTCTTTTGGGTTCGCATCCCAATGTTTGACATGCTTCGAGATAAAATTAGCAACGTGTGTTTCAAGATATTGTTGGAGATTTAATTACGAGAAGTCAAATAAGCTCAAGGATAACAATAGTTGTCGCGATTTGTATTGGAGGGATGCTTTTGGACTCTCGTGGTTTCATGAGTTTTATCTAGCTATGAAAACACGGGTTCCATAAGTTTGGATCAATTTCATCCTTTTTGGAAGCAAGTTTATTGAGGTTAGTCGATCCAAGAGCATATGGTGGAGATGCGAATTACGTCAACCTGGACATAGTGACCTTGAACAACTTCAGAGAGACGAAGGACTTTGACGATGCACTCGAGATAGTATGTACTCCCCGCGGCATCCAAAAATTGAAATCGAAGACTAAGATGTGAGTACCTTGTTCTACTTTGATGATTTAATACTTTTGTGTTTTACTTATATAAATATCGTCGAAGTGTGTTGGATGTATGTTGATGGTTTGATATCTTGTTTTGTGTGTGATTCAATCAAAAACACAATATCAAAAAATTCCAAATAAAAACATAACATAATATCGTGCAATTCCAACCAGAATATCAAACATAATTAAAATAAATACAATATATCATCCCAAAATAAAAGATAAACGTCCTAAACATCACAACTACGATGCCCGTACATGTGAATTATGAATTGGTGGTTGTTGACCAATGGTCTTATCACAAACTGTTGAAGCTCCTCCTTCATCTCCGCCATTGTCGTATAATCATCGACAAGTGGCATATCCTTGACCCTACCAGCAAGTACATGCATACGCTGTTGAAAACAATTAACTAATTAGAAAACCATAATAGATTAATGAAATGATAACATATATGAGTGAGATATCTTACCCGGGTATCCGCTACGTGGACAAAAGGTTGTTGATCCCTCGGAGGTGCCTTTGCACCTGACCCTAGTAGGAGGTACGGGTTACCATGGTTTTCGAACCATGACATATAGTCATCGGTTACAACCTATGGGATGGGCGCCATCTCCGATCCGGCTAACGAGAAGCGTGTGGCCTCGTCATGTCTAGTCGACCACCTATCGTACACATGATGATACCACACCTTGTAACTTTGGCCCAAATAATGGGACGGTACGGTCCCCCATGATCACCGGGATATGAGGTGAGGGGATCATTTGTATGCGCCCAAATTGTCTCATGACTCTATACGGTATGTAGGGCTCCTCAATGTCCACTATACGAATGACACCTTTATTTGGAGATAGCGAACTCCCTGTCAAAGTCCAAAACACGAGCACTGTATGGAATGAAACTCACATCGTTTGGGCTCATCTTCTCTAGCTATCCCTGCAAAGACCTCCCTTGGAAGCGTCGTGGCGGGGGGGGGGGGGGTGTGGTGGTTTCGTCGGGATCGAAATCTTTGTAGCCCAACAGGAATATCATGATGCCCAACATCCTCGGTAGTTGGACCGCAAAGAGAGGGAAAATCTGCATATATCCACGCTTGAATTTGATACATAAATATAATTTTATCGATTATTTGATACATATAATCTACTTAAAAATAACAAGTTGTCTAAAAATGATACTTGAAGGCGTGAGGTGCATCCAATTATGTTCTTCACCCCTGACTAGTAAGAGACCAAGTTGCCGATACAAGTAACATAGTACTTGATATGGGGGTTAGCCGTGTCGGGAGTCTTGATCTTACGACACCAACGACACTTCTCAATCCTTATTACAAGGATCGAGCAAACGAAGAATAAATCGTAAAAGGTGGGGAGATATGGAGAAGGTTGCGTGGGTATGGGTGTATTGATGCGGACTTGAGGCCGTAATTTTGTGATCTAGACTGAAGTCCACGAAAGCTACGATCTTTCAAATATGTGTAGTAATCTTGGGCGAGATTATTATTGGTAATGCCGAGATTTTACGTAACTCAAAGGAAAATAACAGTGAGGTGTATGAAATTAAATGATAAGATAAATAAGATGATTATGGAATGCATTTGATGGAAAATATAGGAAGATAAGAACCAAGATATACTTGCAAAGAACCTTGACCAATTAGATCAAAACCCTCAACAAAGAATTACCTTGATCCTTCCTTATTATTTACACAAGTCTTCAAATAGAGACAAACACAAGGAGAGACTATAGTCGACTAGTAACACCAACCTCTAAAGAGATTCACACACATAGGAATAACATAACAAGGACTCACAACGATTCAATCAAATGATCTCTTTTTGATCGAATAGGAATGAATAAAACGTAAACTTCATAAACGAAATAACGAGTATCTCACAATATATGTGTAATGAAATATATCAAATCAATCTGCTGAATTTCGGCCTCCTAGGTATCCTTACATAGCCGAAATTCCTAAGATTATAAAAGACTAAAAATAATCCTACAAAATATAGGATAAAAAAAATAAATCTTTAGAATGTTTAAAGCTTTAAATGTATAAAAATAACTAACTATAGTCTTGACGGGATCCTCTAAAAACTCGACTAGGTTTCTCCTTGCTTTTATGGTCAACTTCACTCATATGTGACATCTCCTCTAAGTCTTCTTTGGCTGAAATTGTCAATAATGTGACTAAGGAAGACTTAGTCACAAAACGATCAACAATAGTATATAACTTATATTATGAATTATTGGATTGTGCTATTTACATATCTTTTGCTGTTTAAAAGTTCCTTTTTCTGAAATTTGGGACATCTATGGACTAATCATGAACTTGTGAAGGGTGAACAATAAATATGGATAGCCTCAGCATTGATGACCAGTTACTCATTAGATACTCGAACTTCGGGCTATCGAATCGGATTACTTCGGTTTCTCGGGGCATATCAGGCCGGACTATTTGAGGTATCGGGTCATTCAAGTCACTTCGGGTTATTTATTTTTTTGGATTAAAGCGGTTTCAATCGGGTCGGTTTCGGATATTATCACTTTTTAAAAAAAACTTTCGGGGTAAGATCAGATTTGCCAGGTTAACCTTAAAATAACAAAACTAGTCCATGTTGATGTAGTACTTCTTCAATGACAATGCACTTTAATTTGTAATCTTGTATAACAAGGGTGAGTCCAAAAGGATCAAGTACAAAACCAATGACAAAAGCTCAAATGGCTTTAATTAGTACCTTTGTTGAGGACTAAAGCCATATTTAATTTAAATCACTCACCAAACATGTGTTAGTTTGACTGCCAATTAAGAAATTACACCCTAATGACCACGTATCCATGTATCTTTTTTGAAAACCATAAAAGTGATTTCACATTTGACGTGTTGTGACTCAACCTAACACTTTTGTGCAACATAAGTTATTTTAATTGGATAAGGTCTAATATTTAGTACTTCCTTCGTGTTATATCTAGTTTATTTTTAACTAATTTAAGCAAGGAAAGTTCATTTGATATGGTTTTCCATCCATACGAGTTATATGAGAAACTCGCAAACTACATTACCTTTTTTCTCACAAATAAAACACAAAGAGGAAAGACTCATCTTAAGTTAGGTAATGTTTATTGTTGTAATTACTTTTTGGAACATATGCCCGAAAGATTTTCTGGTGGAATCCGGCCAAAACCAACATGAAGATGGGAGAATTAACTTCATGGTTTCGAGTACTATAATTTGGTATATTTATATGTATAAAATGAAATCTAAATGAATGAGAAATTAATGCCAATAGATAAGTGTTTTAAATGCACCTTGAGAGACTTAATTGTGGAAGAACTGTCACACGTCAACAATGTGGAGATTGATGAGACACCGCATATATTGGGATGATCATATTATGGTTAATATGTCTATGGAGAGACGCTCTACCATTTGATAGATCACTCGCGCGCGCCGAGGTGAGTCCGCGGGTTTTGAGTAATGGCCGAGAGCCTTATGGACTTGATGCTGGGCTAGTCACATATAATTTTGTTTGTGGGTTGGCTCAAAACTTCTCTTACATGGTTTGACTTTTATCTAATTGGACACATGCGTATTTTGTTGATCCGACTCCCATAAATTTGAATGATTTGATCTACTCAATGGATCTTATCATTCAAACGGGTCTTTGACGTCTTCATGCAGGAATGATTGGTTAAGAGTGTTTCTCTTCAACTCTCAAGCTCCTCCAAACTCCTATAAAAGGAGAGCTTATGAGCTCATTCTAAAGACACTTATAACACCAACACAAGCAGTAATCTCATGCTCACTTTTCTCTCCTCCCACATCCGGAAATCTGAGTGTGAGAGAACCTTACAAAAGTTTCTTGTAGACTTTCAAAACTGGTTACGCAATCTGAAGCAAATGATAACTGTATCCTTAAATTCTTAATCGATCAAAATCCTTCTTATTTTGGGAAACTTTAGAATTAAGGAAAGAGCATTGTGCCGCTGTCACTCCTTTCCGTTACGTATTTGTACGATTGGGTTAAATCTAAACTTCCATTTGATATTCTAGATATTGAAGTCCTACAACCTTAATTCAAAATTTTGGTTTAAAAAATGAGTCTTTTACTTCCAAGTTATCAATTTGTTTTTTTATTGTCCCAAAATTTCTTTTACCCGGTTTGCCTTTTATTTAAACGTGGGTCAAACTAAGACACAAGCACATCCGGCTTGTCTAATTGGATGCATGCCTAGTTTGTTGATTCAACTCCTACAAATTTGATTGATCTTATCCACTCAATGGATCGTATCTCTCCAGTGGGTGTGTTGAACTATTCCTGTGAGAATGAATGGTTGAGAGTGATTTTCTCCAAGTTCCAAACTCCTCTGAACTCCTATAAAAGGAGAGCTTATAAGCTCATTCTAAAGACACCTACAACACCAACACAAGTATTAATCTCCTACTCAATTCTCTCTCCTCCCGTGCCTAGAATTTGAGTCTGAGAGTACTTCACGAAGGTTTCTCGTAGTCTTCTAGAGCTAGTTATGCAGTCTAAAACAAATGGCAATTGTATCCTGGATTTCTTAATCGATTAGAACCCTTCGTAAATGGGAATATTTTAGAATTAAGGAAAGAGTTTCACGCCTCTATCACTCATTTCCGTTACATATTTATATGATTGAGTTAGTTCTAAACTTCCCCATGATACTCTCGATATTGTGTTGTTAATTCAAAATTTTGGTTTAGAAACGAGTTTTAAATTTTGAGTTATCATTTTGGTTTTTTGGGTTGGCCCAAGACGTCTCTTACATAATTTGGCTTTTATTTAAACACAGGTCAAACTATGATAGATGCCCAAACGGCTGGTCTAATTGGACGCATGCCTAGTTTGATAATCTCACTCCCACAAATTTAACTAATTTGATCCACTTAATGGAACTTATCTCTTTAACGGGTCTGTTAACCTATTCCCATGGGAATGAATGCTGGAGAGTGATTCTCTCCACATTCCAAAGTCGTCCAAACTCCAATAAAAGAAGAGCTTATAAGGTCATTCTATGGACACCTACAACACCAACTCAAGTAGTAATCTCCTGCTCACTTCTCTCTCCTCCCGTGTCCAAAAATCTGAGTTTGAGAGCACTCCATAAAAGTTTCCCGTAGACTTCCAAAGCTTGTTACGCAGTCTAAAGCAAAGGGCAATTGTATATTGAAATTCTTAATCGATTAAAACTCTTCGTAAATGGGGCAAATTTAGAATTAAGGAAAGAGTGTAGCACCCCTATCACTCATTTCCATTACATATTCGTACGATTGGGTTAGTTCTAAACTTCCCCTTGATATTTTTGATATTGAATTCCTACAATCTTAATTCAAAAATTCGGTTTAGAAACCAAAATATTAATTTTCGAGTCACCATTTTATTTTTGGGTTGGCCCAAGACTTCTCTTACCGACTTTGACTTTTATTTAAACGCATGCCAAACCAAGACACATGCCCAAACGGTTGGTCTAATTGGACGCATGCCTAGTTTACTGATCCAACTCCCACATATTTGACTGATCTGATCCACTTAATTGTTCTTATCTCTCCAACACAGCAGAGGAAACTAGGCGCGATCGCGGTAGAGAAAACTAGGTGCGACCGCGGGTAGGAACAAGCTCAAACGCGGAGGCATCTTCATGGGCCCATTTGGCGTGCTTTGACTACTTCATGGGCCGGAGTAAGAATTTGGGCCAGTTGTTCTCACATGGATCAACAATTTATGTAGAGATCCAAAAGTTTGAAAAAACTTAGGTCGGATAACCGGAATGAAATTTTCCGGTTGTTACATCAGTTCTCTATAAAAATAAGTTTCGTCCCAAAACTTAAATTAATCTAAGGTCGTCTTGGAATTAAAAACTAAGGTATATTGATCTGTATCCTTTGAAGACGATATCCTTTCTAATTCTACACAAATCAGCGTACATAATCTAACATACCAAGTCATAAAACAGTTAATTATATAACTCAAAAAATATAGAAGGAAACTAGCAGTCAAACAATCTCACACGGATATAGTTCCAAGGACTAAATCGTCAGTACAAAAGTTGTAGCTAAATCTGCATAAACCTAAAGATAACTACTCATGATCTCCCATGTAGCCTCATCGGCTCCCCGTCAAGACCACTGAATCTATAGCATCGGCATGTCCTTAGAACGTAAACGTATAGTACTCCGCTCTAGGTTGGCTATCAGGTGCTGCATGAAGGTATGAGTCAACTCAACTGTCAAATCCTCATAACTGATGAGTTCTATGATCAAGCTCACGTAACTACATTGCCTCGTGCTGAACCTCCCTAACAACCTCCTGAAGACCGATTGGAGTCGATGTTTGAGCAAGTGACAAGGAAGTTGGAGGACTTAGAAGACACCGTCACTTCCATTCCGAGGGCCCAAGTGGAGCTTGAAGCGGAATTATTTCAACAATCGGAGGTGTACCATGAGGAGATTCAATAACTGCTCGACTCACTTATGACCATAAGGAACCTTCAAGAAAAGTTGAATGATGCTTGGGAGCAAGTGAGGCTGAGGGATTTGGACCTAGAGGATGAAAGAAGATTGGCATTTGAGAGAGAAGAAGAAACGAGGAGTTTAGGCTTGGTCTTATACAAGGGAAGCCTATCCTCCATTAAGACATACTTCCACCTCCTTCACCTTTGTAGGAGTGCAATGAAGAACTCTCAGCCGTGGACATCCTTGCCATCAATCCCGGAACCATACTTGAAGAGATCACGATGGAGGAAGAAGAACACAAAAATCTCGGTCCAACCCATAAAACTTCGGCCGAGATATGCCATAGTATCATCCGAGATTTTTCAACAGGAGCTCACCTTGACAAAAATCTCGTTCTGATCAACCTAAATGGCCATCCGAGATCCTGTGGAGAGAATCCTAAGCTCACTTCAACTCCTTTCGATCCTTTCTCTCTTGCTGCGTGTGCACCCGAAAGCTGGAGGTCCCTTCCAAAGGAGCCTCCCAAGGTTGACATAAGATTCCTCCCGGTTAGAGAGGATGGATTCAAGGTGGTTGTGAAGCCTTTCAACCGATCTATCTTTCTAAGAGTCGACTTTCCTCGGATCACAATGAAAGAAAGAGGCAAGCTTTTCTTGGGTAGGATTGCAGAGTATTACTTGTCCAAGTATGGGGTGGTCCATATGGTTGCAACCCCACTCCATCATCAAGGAGGCGGTCATGAAGTTACTTTACATGGAATAAGCAAGGAGACCTTCAAGGATCCAATTGATGACATTCCTTACAAGCTTGGCCATGATGAGTTCTACCACTTGCCGGTGAAGCTAGAACTTAAAGTCTATTTGAGAATCAAGTGGCTAATACTTATAATTATGTAACACCCCAAATCCGCGGGACTCGGGGTGCCACATGGCTAGGATCTCACAATGGATCATGACCCTAGCCTGACAACAAGTTCACTGGATCTTACAACAATGCACAGATAGATTAAAACCAAATACATAAAACGATATAATATATACATCAAAAGGTTTACAACAACACAACCGAGTATAAAACGGCAACTAAAAACATCTAGGTACAAAACATCCCATACCCACGAACAACGTAGTGTACAGGAGCCCTCGGCTGATCACTCTGTCTGGCTCACTCTGCAGTCTTCCTAACCTGCAGATCATCTACAACACGACATAAATCGTTAGCTAACAGAAATGAATAAATGAAGTAATAGCACATACACAAACCAACACATCACAATATGCAATGCCACAAACACAACCGTTTATTATATTTACTTAAGTTATTCCTTACTAACTCAACTTATTTTGTGACACGAGGAGCCTAAAGAACCTCGTCTCTTCCCCCTTTAACACATGGTTTTGCGTCGGGGTGGATTTACCACCTACCCCTTGTGCTACTAGCTTCCGAGCACCTCTTCCACTCAGCGAGCTTCAACAGGTGGTCACGACCCGTTATAATACACTTGGGCCATTTAAGGTAATGAAGTGGTCATCCTAGTCCGGTATAGGTTATAAATGCAACAATCATATTAGCACACACACAACCATCACAAACACTTAGATCCACAACTGCACGCTAAGTAAGTCCTATGGACTTGAGATACTCGTAATCATATACCACGTCACAGTTTCCCCTCGAGGAAACGATCAACGCCTACATAAGCAAGGCATACACAATATCAAACGCTGCAAAGGTTAGGTGACACGTCTCTTACACC
Source organism: Fagopyrum homotropicum (assembly GCA_033239125.1). NCBI lineage: Eukaryota > Viridiplantae > Streptophyta > Magnoliopsida > Caryophyllales > Polygonaceae > Fagopyrum > Fagopyrum homotropicum. Next base: position 62,122,205 of record BSWB01000003.1, on the reverse strand, counting down.
TCATAACCATAACCAACTATAACTCGCATCTAAACTTCAGATCCTCAACATAACTCACAATTCCTCAAATCTCAAGGTAACATCTAATCAACATTCTTCAATCTCAATTCTGATCCTAATTTAATTAATTAACCTTTAATTAATTTATTAAATTTCACTAGAATAGCATTTTGTCCGCAGGCAATTTCTAAACGCACCTGTCATCAGATTTCATCAAACAAACAACTCATAAACACCAGAATAGTATAACGACCATAATGGAATTTCTAATTATCCATTTTGACAAGCGTAAGGTCAATCTAGGCCAAAACGCAGTACGGAAAACGAATAAATTTATAACTTATTTGTTACTAACCCGATTAATGATTTGAAAGAAGATTTGGAATCACAACGACGCAGGCTACGCATAGACAACATCAAATTCACCGGAATCTAGGCAACGGAATCGTCCTAGTGACATATATGCTCGACTAGATCTCTATATACTCGGGAAGAAACTCGGTACCGATATGAAGAGAATGAAGAGAGGAATCCAGAAACTCAAATGGAATTGAAATCGGATTAGAAACGGAGAGTAGATATGAGTTTGAAGATTGAGGGAAATAAGAGCTTTTACGAAAAAACGTGAAAGGAAATGAATTAATAAAGGATTTTCCGCTATTTATACTATAGTGAAGATGATAATTATCCTTTAGCGAAGTCGATAATTATCCTTTAACCGATCCAAATGCGGGTTGAACCCCCTTCTCCAAATTTCTTGAAATTGGAATAATAAATCTGGAATATTGTAAAACTAATTATTCCACAACTGCCTTGATAAACATGTATTCCTAAGCCGTCTTTCTTAGCCGTTAAGAAATGAAATAACGACTGTTTTGGCCGTGTTGCCTTTCCATGTTATTTCATATCTAGGACATATCCGATATCCTGATCATTTCTCTCAATTGCATTTTTATTAATTGGACCTCCCAAATACTCCAAACAACAGTGGAGGGTAAAACTAATTACCCGGGGGAAAAGTGAAAATTTCCCCATAAGTCCAAAATTACGCCAGGAACATTAGGGTGGGACTCTTACTCATCACTTGCGCAATCTTCGCGAGTTATATGTCAATTACTATCAATGATTAAGTTAATCAACATTAATTAGAATTTGGAAATCCTAGCTATTACATCACACACCCCTTAAGAAAAATAAAGTTTCGTCCCGAACTTGAACAATTCCCAAATCCTCTCGGACCCATATGCCGAGGTATAAACACTCTCTCTATCGGAGGTATCACATCTCCATTCAAAGGTATTGTAAGAGCCTAGTTGCTGAGTTGGTGAGAGTGTGAGTTGAGGATCTGGTTTTAGCGTGGACCGCCCCTGCGTGACCTAGTGGCCTGATAACAAGTATTATAGTCTATATTTTGGGACTTGTTTGGACGTTTTATCTTCAATAATCTGCATGTATGGATGTATATTATGTGATTATATTCTTGTTTCACCTACCTTTATGGGAATCGAGGTCTACACCAAGTTTCGTTGTAATCGTAGGTAAAATGACACGTTTTAGATCGAAATGGAGCTAAGGAGCTGAGGAGTCATAGGAGTTACATTCTGAAGCTTAAAAGAGAACTCATGAAGCATGGAATTAATGAAAAAGATTTACTTTGGACCAAATTTTAGAGATTTTACATTCAGTTGAGATTCACCTCGGTCAGCTACAGTGTCACCTCGACCGAGGTGATCTTGAGGAGCGTCCCGACCGAGGCGAACACCCTGGCGCCGGCGAGATCATATTTTTTGGCTGAGATCTTTTAATTATGGAAAGAAGATATCTTATACTTTTGGGCTGAATTTCTGGAAGGAAGATCTTTGACAAGAATTTGATCTAATGGTCATTTTTATCTTTATCAAAATATAATCCCGACTTAGGACTAAAGTGAGTATAGTGGTTAAGTAAGGGTCGAACCCAAGAGAGTTTGGTATTTTTATTAAATGCAATTATTGATTATAGAAACAAGTAACAAGGAGGGGGGGGGGGGTTGGTTGAATTGATGCACACAAAGCTTATGAAAACAAATAACGCAACAAGTAAGATAATGATGGGTGAATCTACACTAGGTTGATTCTAAGCATGTGATTGCTACTTTGGTGAGTTCCTTTTACAAGTTTTCAAGTAATCTCCCGTCTCGATCATATATATGTGTTGAGCCAACCGGCATCAACACAACTTAACAGGTTAGTGTTCCGTAAACCTACAAGAACAAATAACAAGTTAGCTTTCAAACAAAGACTAAGGGATATAAAGAAAAGATTAAAACCGTTAAACTTATCTTTATATTTGTGTTCCTTTTCTTTAAGCAATTACAACCCGTTATTACTTAAAGTTTACTACTAAATTAAAGACCCAAACCCGGAATCTATTAATCCTAGTTCTTTGCATGCACTTTAGAACCTAAGGTGATCAATCTCAAGTAATAGTAAAACATGCAATTAGACAATGAAGATCAAGGAAACACAAAGCATTACTGAATGAAAACTTATATTAGAAAGAACTTACAACCAAAGCAACAATGTAGCTTCAAACCAACCCAATGTAGCAAGGGAGTTAGCAACTGGTTACAAAGGTAGCAAGATAATGGAAAAAGTGAATTCTAAATTGGATGATAAGTGGATGATTCTAGCAATCAGCCAAGGACTATTTATACTATAAAAGACACTAAATAGGAGTAAATGACCAGCACAAAACAGGCACCTTTAATGCCATAAAGGTGGTGTAAACAGCCGGAGTAAAGCCTCCGTCGTTGAACCGCAGGGGCGGCCTTCAGATCCACAGGGGCGGTGCAGGCGAAAACTCTTGATCTTCTTCATAACCACAGGGGCAGCTAGGCAATTCCACAGGGGCGGATCTGTAATGCTCTTCAAACGTCCGACTCTTCAACTTTCTGTCGCTTCAGATGCTGAGCCGCAGGGGCGTTCCAGTGTCAACGCGGGGGCGGTGACACTGACTCTTCATCTTCCAGCTCCTAGGTTGAGGCGCAGGTAGAGGCGCAGGGGAAGGCGCAGGGGCGCTGGTCTTCGCTTCTTCAGGGCAAGTCACCGCAGGGGTGCCAAGGGTTGACGCAGGTGCGGTGACAGTCTTCGTGGCTGGCGTTGGCAAAGGCGCAAAGAGCGCTCCGGAGTGTGGTTTCACCCGCAGGGGCAGTGACAAGGCTCCACAGGGGCGGTGAGGCAACAGAAGCTTTGCTTCGTGAAAGGTCTTCATTCCTAAGTGCTTATAACTCCTTCTTTATCTTCTTTTAGTCTTCTTCTTCTTGACCAAGGAGTTAGTAGCATAAACCGACACTAATGCAATAAAAAGACTCTAAAAACTATCCTAAATGATAGTGATTCCATCACCTATCAAACTCCCCCATACTTAGACCTTTTACTCGTCCCGAGTAAAACAAATGACAACAGTTTTTAAACTCTAAGGCCACAGGAAGCATGGGCAACTAGAAAAGACAATGAAAACAAAAGAAAAGCCAAGAAAGAAAGAAGGAAAAGAGAGGAAATGTGAGAAAAAGGTGAGAAACACTACCATCCTTATCACTCCAAGAGTGACCTACCCGGACAACCTCCTTATGACTCCCCTTCTTATGTCGCCAAACGCCGGAAGGGAAACCTACACTCGGTGTCGCTCATTTTGCCAAGGTGCCCTTTTGGATTTTCACCTTGCCACTCTTCTTCTTTTCTTTGATGATCTCACTTTCAACTCACATCCCTCAAGTCCAATTTTGCACCAACCTAAGGTTGGTCGGACTACCTTCTTTTTGCCTAAACCGTCCTTTCGGGTTTTCGGTTTATCCAAGGATTTTTCATGCATTTTTTCAAATTCTTTGGATTTTTCTTCTTCTTCTTTTTTTTTTTTGAATTTCAAACTGAGTTTTAAACTACAAAAAACAACTCAAACATACTCAAATAAACTATACATGTAATGATATGTCCCTCCCTCATACTTGAAGTACACTTTGCCCTCAAAGTGGAAATGAAGCAAAGATAAATGTGGGAGGGATGAGAGAATGATACCACTAGTGGGATGGTCCTGGTGGACCATCCGTACCCTCCTCCGATGGGTACGGGAAGTGGCTGAAGAAGTGCTCCTGCCGGCGGTAGATGCCGTCGATGCGGGTCTGCTGAGCCTCCATCCGACGGCCAAAAGAGGTCTCAAAGCTGGCCTGCCAAGCCAACTGCTGAGCCTCCAGCTGCTGCTCCTGGGCCGTCTGCCAAGTCTCATGCCTCTGGTCGAAGTGGGAGGTCATGGAAGTGGCAAAACTCGTCTTCCAGCTCTGCTGCTGCTCAAGCATGGTCCGCTGGTACTCGGTCTGCCATGCTTGATGCTGGATGGTCCGGAGGCACAATAGGCATATCCTTGTCATCGGGGATGGGCATGTGTTCCTCATGGTGGGCCTGGCATGAGCTCGTAACATGCCTCTCCACAATGGCCACTAGCGGCCTCCTCGGTACGAAGGGATCTGCCGGGATGTAGAGCTCGGACAGCTCATCCCCGAATGGTAAAGGCCGAGGAAGGTAAGTGAGGCGGCTCCCATCTGCAAGGGAGATCCAAAATAGGTTCTCCCCGTCCCGTCGGAGGAGCTTGCACCTCCTAAGCATCCCCTCCGTGTAAAGGGGATCCTCCAGCCCATCCTCTAAGCCGGAAAGGTCCATAACCTGTGAGGCGATCAAGGAGATCACCCCACCGCCGACAATGTCCCTCGGCTCGTTCTTCCTAATCCACTTCAAAGCGGCAAGGAAGAGGAACATCCAATCCATCACCTTCTCGCTCATCGGAAGGCAAGAGAATAGCAGTGGAAGGTCCTTGAGGGCGACCTTATTCTCCTCTTTGTGTCCACAGAAGACACTCATGAGGATCTTGGAGAGGAGCCTCAAGCTGGGGTGGGTGAGTTTGTTGGAGTACTCACCCCCTGCATGAAACTCAGATCCGGTAGCTGCTTGCCAGAAGTCACACAGGTCCGGAGTCGGGACTGGATCCCACCAGTTGGCGGAGGGGTTGAGAGTCACCCCGAAGGCCTCTTATAGCTGGTAGTAATCAAGTGTGTATTTCGTCTTGTTGAACTTGAAACTGAGTCCAATACACACGTGATCCTCCTTCTCCATGGTGAAGGTGGCTATGAACTGTCTGCTGAGCTCGGGATACGTTGGAGCACTCTTCTGTAGGAAGTCTCCGAGCCCAATATTGGCTAGAAAGGACTGCATGCTCTCCAGCATGCCTAGTTTCTCCAAGGTAGGAACGTGCAAAAACTGAGTTGCGTACACAACCCGATCTTGTACGATCCTATACCTCTCCTTCTCAGCTTCCAACATCTTGTACTTTCTTTGTGGTTCCATTCTTGTAGTAGATTAGACAAAAGAATTAGCAACTTTCAAAAACAAGGAAGAAAGACGAACCCTTTGTTGTGTTTCCCGCAGGGACGGATGAAGAGGCGCAGGGGCGGTGAGGCGCAGCTGCGGCAGCTTGCAGGCGCAGGGGCGGGAAAAGTATAGAGGGCAATTTTGGAAACTGTGAGAGTGGTGGTGCTGGGGGTGTTCCGATGGCTTTCTTGGTGGTGGAGGCGTCATCGGCGATGTTGCGTAGTGGAGTTTTGTTGGGGGTAGTGGTGAAGGGTGTAGTAGGGTGAGAGAGTTGCAGAGTGAGCAAGGTGGTGGTAGGGGCTAGAGAAGGTGGCACAGGGGCGTCGCAGGGGTGTTTGCTGGTCGTCGGAGGTGGCGCAGGGACGGTTTTCAGATGGTGGCTTGTGAGGGTTTGTTGAGGGCACAGGGGCGTTGCAGCTTAAGAGAGGGAAGGTGCGAGGGAGATGTGGTTGTAGTTGGTGAGGAGAGAGAGTGGGTGGGTAGGGTAGGTGTAGGGAAATGTTTTGTGATTTCTATTTTTTTCTTTTCTGGGTAAATCCGCATGGGCGGGGGCTTGTCGCCACGGGGGCGGTGACAAGGGAAAGAGGCCACGCCGGCTCAGCGCCGGGGGCGGTGTTGGGCATGGGTGTCACCGCGGGTGTGGGGACACTGAGCTGCAAGGGCGGCTTTCTTGATAGAGGCTCCTCTTCTTATTCCTTCGGGTTGCCTCCCAAGCAGCGCCTTTGTTTTTCGTCGTTGGCTCGACGTAAGGGCTTTTACTTCTCTGACTGTGCTTCCTCCAGCACCATCTCATCAATTGGATCGTTCTTTACTCCTTTAAGGTAAGGCTTTAGCCTTTGCCCGTTTACCGTGAACACCTTGTGCGTTTGGGGATCACAAAGATCCACAGCTCCGTGAGGATATACGTCGGCTACCACGAACGGCCCTGTCCATCTTGAACGCAACTTACCTGCGAAGAGTTTCAAACGTGATTGAAGGAGAAGTACCTTATTACCTACCTTGAAGTCCTTCCGGAGAATGTTTCAGTCATGCCATGCTTTAGTCTTTTCTTTGTATGCGGTGGCATGGTCATATGCATCTAACCTCAATTACTCCAACTCTTGCAATTGGAGCTTCCGGAATTCTCCCACTTCCTCTACGTTCATGTTGCACTTCTTTACCGCCTACCAAGCTTTTTGCTCCAGCTCCACCGGAAGGTGGCAAGCTTTCCCAAACGCGAGCGTGAAAGGAGACATCCCGATAGGAGTTTTGTAGGCTGTCCGATATGCCCATAGAGCGTCGTTTAGCCTTGCACTCCAATCCTTCCGTCCGGGTGAGACCGTCTTTTCAAGGATGGTCTTTATTTCCCGGTTAGATACCTCAGCTTGGCCATTTGTTTTGTGGATGATAGTCTATTGACACTCGTTGGTGGACGTGATACTTCTTAAGGAGAGCCGTGATCGTCTTGCTACAGAAATGGGTGCCCCTATCGCTGATTAAAGCTTTCGGGATTCCAAATCGTGCAAAAATGTTTTCCTTAAGAAAAGCTGCAACCACTTTTGAATCATCAGTTTTGGTGGCCTTTGCTTCCACCCACTTGGAAACATAGTCCACCGCAAGCAAAATATATGTGTGCCCGAATGAAGTAGGAAACGGCCCCATGAAATCAATCCCAAATGTCAAATATTTCGTTAAATATAAGAGAGGATTGGGACATTTCATGTCTCCTTGAAAGATTTCCTACCCTTTGGCATCTATCACACACTTTGCAAAACGCAAAAGCGTCTCTAAAAATGTGTGGGCAAAAGAAACCGGCATCCAAAACTTTTCTTGCAGTTTTGTTTGCCCCAAAGTGCCCCCCATATGCTTCAGAATGACAGAAAGTTAGGACGGATTGTACATCATTATCCGGAATGCAACGTCGGATGACTTGGTCACTACAATGCTTCCAAAGGTAAGGATCATCCCAAACGTAGTGTCGAGCTTCAACCTTTACCTTCTCTAGTTCTCAGTCCCCTTCTTGTCCCGTATCTCTAGGTTAAACTCACTTAGAAGGAGCATCCATCGAATAAATCATGGCTTTGCTTCCTTCTTTGCCATGAGGTACCTAAGAGCTGCATGGTCAGTGAAGATAATTACTTTTACCCCAAGTAGGTACTGCCTGAATTTCTCAAGGGCAAAAACAACCGCTAATATTTCCTTCTCGGTGGTAGAGTAATTCCTTTGCGCTCCATTGAGTGTCATAGACGCATAATGGATCACATGGGAAGCCTCTCCATCTTTCTGTCCTAAAGCAGCTCCAACGGCGTAATCGCTGGCGTCACACATGATTTTGAAATGTTTCTCCCAATCCGGAGAACGGATGATCGGTGCGCTGGTGAGACATGCCTTCAAAGTGTCGAAAGCTTTCTTGCAACTCTCATCCAATATGAAGGTGACGTCTTTCTTGAGCAATTCGCATAGGGGTGCCGAGATCTTCGAAAAGTCTTTGATGAAATGTCGGTAGAAACCTGCATGACCAAGAAAAGATCGGATTTTCCGAACATTAGTAGGATAAGGTAGACTTTGAATTACATCAACCTTTGCCTTATCTACCTCTATCCTTTTGGAGGATATTACATGTCCTAGCACAATTCCTTGTTCGACCATGAAATGACATTTTTCCGAATTAAGAACTAAATTGGTTTCAACACATTTTTCAAGAACTAGTGTTAAATTTCCTAAACATGTATCAAAACTGTCTCCATGGACGGTAAAATCATCCATGAAGACTTCAATAAAATTTTCTATGTATTCGGAGAAAATACTTATCATGGACCGTTTGAAAGTGCCGGGTGCGTTGCAAAGTCCAAATGGCATTCTGCGGTACGCAAAAGTACCAAATGGGCAAGTGAATATCGTCTTTTCTTGATCTTCCGGTGCAATGGCTATTTGGAAATAGCCCGAATATCCATCAAGGAAGCAGTAGTACGGATGACCTGCAAGGCGTTCCAATATTTGGTCAATAAAAGGCAATGGGAAATGGTCTTTACGTGTTACCTTGTTGAGCTTGCGGTAGTTAATGCAAACTCTCCATCTGGTTTGCGTTTTGCTCGGGACCATCTCTCCATGTTGATTTTCCACCATGGTGATGCCTCCTTTCTTTGGAACCACTTGGGTTGGACTAACCCAAGTGCTATCCGAAATAGGGAAGATCATATCCGCTTGGAGGAGCTTCAACACTTCCTTCTTGACCACATCCATCATTGGCGGATTCAACCTTTGTTGAGGTTGCCTAGAGGGTTTGGCTTCATCCTCAAGTAAGATCCTATGCATGCAAGTTAAAGGGCTTATCCCTTTGATGTCCGCAATGGTCCATCAAAGGGCCGTCTTGTGTTCTTTCAACACTTTCACCAACTTGTCTTCTTGACCGGTAGTCAACTTGTTGGAGATGATCACCGGCAAGGTGTTGTGTTCTCCAAGGAAAACGTGCTTGAGGTGTGATGGAAGGTCCTTCAATTCTATTTTTGGTGCCTACACTATAGACGGAACAAGCTTCTCGCTTGGGGTTAGTAAAGTGGGCCCAATGGCCAAATTGGAGATATGTAGCCTTTTATGCCCATCTAATTGGGCTAGGACCTCTTTCATGCTGGATGTCAATACATATTCTGATTTGAAACCTTCCATGCCATGCTCAATTACATTTTTCAATTCATCTACATCAGAATTATCAAACACATCTTGCACAAAAGGTTCAACAATGTCAATAGCACATAAAGAATGATCATCACTAGGAAATTTCATTGCATCGTAGATGTCAAATTTCACTTTTTTTACCATCAGACTCCATGGTTAGTTTGCCACTAACATAATCAATTTTAGTCCTAGCAGTTTTCTGAAAGGGCCTACCTAACAATATTGGTGCAACATGCGAATCATTTTCCATATCCATTACGAAAAAATCAGAAGGAAATATTAGGTTGTCTACCATTACTAATACATCTTCAATTATCCCTTTCAGGTACACATTAGATCTATCAGCAAGTTGTACTACAATCCTAGTTTCAATTAATGGCCCAAGGCTAAGTAATTTGTAAATCGAATATGGCAAAACATTTATAGAAGCACCAAGATCAAGCATTTCTTTGTCAAAACGGGTTTCCCCTATAACACAAGGAATGCTTACCATGCCCGGATCACTACACTTCTTGGGCATTCTCCGTTGGAAAATGGCCGACACATGCTCACTCACTTGCACTTTTTGTTTCCCCTTTAGCTTTTGGTTCCTCTTGATGGTGCAAAGTTCCTTCAAGAAACGAGCATATTTAGGAATACTCTTCACTAACTTAAGGAGGGGAATGCTTACCTTGCATTTGGAGAAAGTCTCAAAGAGATCTTTGTCCTCAATGATTCTTCTCTCCTTTAGAGCCTCAAGAAAAGGAGCTGGTGGTTTCTCAGAGTACAATGGCGGAAAGTTGGGCCGGATGTAAGAATCCTTCTCAGCAGAACCTTCTGTCGTGTTTTCTGCAGGGGCGTCAGCTTGCAGGCGCAGGGGCGGCTCAGGGGTTGTCACCGCAGGGGTGGGGACATCCAGCCGCAGGGGCGGCATCTGCTCGGTGCTGGGCGCAGTTGCAACCGCCGGGCCGGTTGTGGGTGCGGTAAACTCGTCAAAGGGTTTGCATTGTGATTCTTTTGCTGGTTTTTGTTGGATTTGCTTCCCACTCCTTAATGTTAGGGCACTTACATTCTCTTTGGGGCTTATAATTGTCTGGGAAGGCAGTCCTCCGGAAAATCTAGCTTTGGTCCTTGAAATGGCTTCCGCCATTTGCCCAACCTGTTTTTCAAGGTTCTTGATGTTGGATTCTGTTGTTTGGACATGAGTAGCAAAGTGTTTAGTCAAAACCTGCAACATATCTTCAGTTGTTTGATACTTTTCTTGTCGGGGCTGTTGTTGTTGGTTTTGTTGATCCCTCCAACGAAAGTTCTGTTGGTCAAGCCAGTTTGGCATGAAATTCTGTGCATAGGGATCGTTCCTTGGCCTTTGCTGCTGTGGCTTTCCATATCCCATTGCAATCACCTCAGCATCATCATCCTGTACTTGGGGACACATGTCCGTTGGATGCTATGGGTCAGCACACACTCCACATGCCTTCAGCTGCTGTGGGGTTCCCATAAGTGTTAATCTCTTCACCATTTCCTTCAGTTCCGCGAGCTCAGTGGAGATCTCACTCTTCCCGGAAATCACAGTATGAACACCTCTTTTGGAGGGAGTCCTTCCAAAGTTCCTGGTCCCTTTAGCTAGTTCCTGTATTTTTTCAAAAGTAAGGTCAGGGGTAGAGTTAAGAATGTTACCTCCACAAGCCGCGTCGACGATCCTCCTTTAATTGTCTAGCAAGCCATTGTACAAGTACAAGACTAGATCTTGAGTCGAATATCCGTGGAAAGGACAGCTGGATCGGAGGCGTGCAAATCTTTCGAAGTACTCATAGAGAGTTTTGTCTGCCTCTTGCTCGATGTTGCTTATAGCTTTGTTCAAGCTATTCGCCTTCGTAGCTGGGAAGTATTTCTCCAAAAACGCCTTGTGGAGGTTCTCCCAAGTGTCGATACTCCCGGATGGAAGGTGGTAATACCAATCATCCGCTGAATCTTTGAGTGTGAAACCGAATGCCCTCATCTTGATTTGTTCTTCGGTGATGTTGGCCGGCTTCATGCTCATACACAAGGTATGAAAGTTCCCAAGGTATTTGATGGGGTCTTCACCACTTATCCCATGGAAAGAAGGGAGCAAGTTAATGAGACCCGGCTTGAGCTCAAAGTTGATTCCTTCCCCCTAATGCTGGTATGATAACCGCAAGAGGGTTTTGAGCAAAAGTGGGATGAGTGAGTTGACGAAGAGTGTGATCAGCCATTTCTTGTTGGAGTTGTTGTTGTCTACGTTGTCGGATGTGCGTCCTCTCAATTTCTGGATCAAAAGAAGCAAAGCCGGAGTTAGTAGTACGGGTTTGAACCATAAAAATGGTTGAAACCAATAATCAATAATAACAATAAAATAAAAATAACTAAACTTCCCGGCAACGGTGCCAAAATTTGACAAGACTCTTATCTAATGGTCGTTTTTATCTTATCAAAATACAATCCCGACTTAGCACTAAAGTGAGTATAGTGGTTAAGTAAGGGTCGAACCCAAGAGAGTTTGGTATTTCTATTAAATGTAATTATTGATTATAGAAACAAGTAACAAGGGGGGGGGTTGGTTGAATTGATGCACACAAAGCTTATGAAAACAAATAACGCAACAAGTAAGACAATGATGGGTGAATCTACACTAGGTTGATTCTAAGCATGCGATTGCTACTTTGGTGAGTTCCTTTTACAAGTTTTCAAGTAATCTCCAGTCTTGATCATATATATGTGTTGAGCCAACTGGCATAAACACAACTTAACAGGTTAGTGTTCCGTAAACCTACAAGAAGAAATAACAAGTTAGCTTTCAAACAAAGTCTAAGGAATATAAAAAAAGATTAAAACCGTTAAACTTATCTTTATATTTGTGTTCCTTTTCTTTAAGCAATTACAACCCGTTATTACTTAAAGTTTACTACTAGATTAAAGACCTGAACCTGGAATCTATTAATCCTAGTTCTTTGCATGCACTTTAGAACCTAAGGTGATCAATCTCAAGTAATAGTAAAACATGCAATTAGAAAATGAAGATCAAGGAAACACAAAGCATTACCGAATGAAAACTTATATTAGAAAGAACTTACAACCAAAGCAGCAATGCAGCTTCAAACCAACCCAATGTAGCAAGGGAGTTAGCAAATCATTACAAAGGTAGCAAGATAATGGAAAAAGTGAATTCTAAATTAGATAATAAGTGGATGATTCTAGCAATCAGCCAAGGACTATTTATACTATAAAAGACACTAAATAGGAGTAAATGACCAGCCCAAAATAGCCACCTTTAATGCCACAAAGGTGGTGTAAACAGCCGGAGTAAAGCCTTTGTCGTTGAACCGCAGGGGCGGCCTTAAGATCCGCAGGGGCGGTGCAGGCGAAAACCCTTGATCTTCTTCATAACCGCAGGGGTGACTAGGCAATTCCGTAGGGGCGGATCTTTAATACTCTTCAAACGTCCAACTCTTCAACTTTCTGTCGCCTCAGATGCTGAGCCGTAGGGGCGTCCCAGTGTCAACACGGGGGCTGTGACACTAACTCTTCATCTTCCTGCTCCTAGGTTGAGGCGCAGGCAGAGGCGCAGGGGAAGGCGCAGGGGCGCTGGTCTTCGCTTCTTCAGGGCAAGTCACCGTAGGGGCGCCAAGGGTTGACGCAGGTGCGGTGACAGTCTTCGTGGCTGGCGCTGGCGAAGGCGCAGGGAGCGCTCCGGAGTGTGGTGTCACCCGCAGGGGCGGTGACAAGGCTCCGCGGGGGGGGGGGGGGGTGAGGCAACATAAGCTTTGCTTTGTGAACGGTCTTCACTCCTAAGTGCTTATAACTCCTTCTTTATCTTCTTTTAGTCTTCTTCTTCTGGACCAAGGAGTTAGCAGCATAAACCGACACTAATGCAATAAAAAGACTCTAAAAACTATCCTAAATGATAGTGATTCCATCACCTATCGATCTTATTTTTGGGATATCTATTTTAGAGATATGATATATTTTATAGGAAATTATCTTTTTAAGATATTATTATCTTTGGAATATAATTCTCCTATATAAAGGGTTGGATTTTCCACAATTCAGCCATCATTCATCATCGAATATCTTTGGATCAGCAAATTTAGGAGATTTTCTGGAAGGTGAAGGAAGATTGAAGATCAATCAAGGAAGGATTGATAGTTTCGAGTTAGCTTTAGAGGGAGTTTATAAGACTTTCTTAGATTCCCTTTTTGGTTTATTGTCTTGTTCGATTTGTGATCTAAGGAACGTTGATTTGTTATTTGATTCAGTTATTGAAGCCTTTTTCTTAAGGTTTACTTGTTCGAATATTCATTCCTTCACCTTATATTCGATTATTGTTTTCATGATGATGAGTGGCTAAATTTCTTGTGCGATTCTAGGGTGATTGGCTGAAATTTGTGGGAAAGACGATGATCGAATGATCTTAATCCCAGTAGGACCCTGAAAGCTCGAGTCTTTAACCTTAACCCTAGAGTACCTCGCTCAGGTGATGAACATCTCGGCCGGGGTGGAACTTGACTGAACGAGGTGACCTTTTCTGATTCGAAACTGAGAGTTAAGTGTTCTAGTTTGCCAAATCCTACCCTTATTACACCTTTCCTGGTTCAATGCAAGCCTAGGATGAGACGTATCCGGTGATTCCTTTGTTTGTTTACCCATGATCATAAGTGTAGGTAATAATGGTTTATCCTTTATTGGGGTTTGAGTGTGCCTTCATCCCACCTTTGTGAGTTAGCTTGAGACTTTCCCGGTAAAGGTTGATTCTATTCCCTTGGCTGGTGTGTTGGTTTGAGATTATAGTTCCTTTCCTTAGTACCTTGAGACTTATCCGGTAATAGGAACTTTGGTTTGGGATAGTGAGTAGTGAGACTTACCCGGTAATCTATTCCCATCTTAGAAACACCTTCCCTTTGCAAAACCTTAGCTTTGTCCGCGTTATCTTTTGATATCTTGAGTCGGAACCACAACTAGATGCTTTAATCCCTAGAATCCGCATTTCCCCTTATTTGACCTTATTATCATCTTTGATTACTTTGATTGCTTTTGTGGTTATTTTCAATATTTGAAAACCTATTCTTGCTTAGTTTCACCTAAGTTCCTGAGATTGACCCTTGGAATTCTTGCTTTTTACTATAATTGATCCGTACACTGCGGGTTCGCATCCTTGTTTAAAGCATACTTCTTGGGATATAAATTTAAAGCGTGTGTTAGCATGAAATATTGTGATATTTTAAGCACGTTTTCTAAGTGTATTTGATCAATATTGATAGTCATTGATTGAGCATTGATGCATTTGTGAGCTAGTTTGTCTATAATGTCGATATAGAGATCTACACAAGCTTTATGTTGATTATAGGTAATTGAGAGCTATTTCCGAACGGAATTGAGCAAGGATGGAGTTGATTGAACTTGTCCATGGATTGAGGACATTTGTAGGAACTAAGGGAGTGCCAACTTGAGGAATTCACGAAGCTAAGGAAGAATCACGTTCTTGCCCTAAACCACGCTCTAAAATACGGCCGTACCACTTTCCACGTTCAAGTCCACGGCCGTGGAACCTTGGCTAAGGAAGCCTGGTTCATTCCAGTGACTTCTACGGCCGTGGAGAAGATGGTTCAAACCGTGTTGATTTCCACGCTCTAAATTACGGCCGTGGAACCCTTCCACGACCGTGATCTTGGCGATTTTTTTCGCCATACTTTAAGCCACGATCTCCTACGCAATTGGGCCGGGCCGATATTTTATCTTACGCTATAAAAGGACGGACGAAGGGAGATTCCGTCACCTCTGCTTAGACCTCGGTTTACGCTTGCATTTGGAATTGCCCTAATTTCGCATTTGGTGGAGATTTTGTTGAGAGATTTTGGCGCATTGCTATTGTGATTTCCGGATTGACGGAAGATCGAAGATTCGGAAGATTGTTCGCAAGGAGACTCGGTTCTTGCTTAGGTTTGATTTAGAAGACGGATTGACATCCCGTTCTTCCTTCTTATCTAAGATTGTGTTTGTTTGTTCTATTCCGAATCTAGTAACGATATTTGTTCTTTATTGTGACTTTGAGATTGGTTTGAAGTTTATTGAAGGTTTTCGGAAGTTTTCATCTCTCAATCTTTTAATTCTTGAATTTGATATCAATATGACTATTGTTGGCTAAAAACCCCTAACAATTCTAAGGTGAAGGGTTGATAGTTGTGGCTTAGATGATGATAGATTGATCGTAAACAGATTGGACCCTGAGAGTTAGAGAGAATCGCCGACGAACCCTAATCCACGGTCTGTTCTTGAGCTTCCACGGCCGTGGAACTCAAGAACTAGCCGTAATTTTGTGTTAAGTTACGAACTTGCTTTTACTTTAATCCAAAGTTAAAGATCTGCTTTAACTTAGTTTAGGCTTGCCTTTTCTAGGTGGTAGTGAAGCCTCAACAACCTCTACCTCGATTGTGAGTGTCACAACCTTAATCGATTTAGTTAGTCTTGATCCTTGGATTACAAGTTTGGGTATTTGACTTTAATTCTCATCTTTAGAACCTTTCTATATTGAAGCCTCAACAACCTTTATAGAGAGTGTCTTGTGGGTGAGTCATATAAGGTTTTTGGAACTTCACCGTACGATTATCTTACATTAATATACCTTTGCATATCTTAACTTTGTCCTTATATCATTAGTATATCTTGAATCGATTGCCACAGCTGGATACTTGGATCTTTAGGATTGTTGTTTTCCCAATATTTGAAAAGCTTCTTACATTTACTTGCTTGATAATCTACAATTGAATTTGTTCCCCCCAAATCCCTCTGTTCGATACTCTGGAATTCTTGCTTAACTATATCGATCCGTACACTGCGGGTTCGCTTTCTTGATTTCTAGTTTTATAAATTTAAAGCTTATTTGCACGCACGCTAAGTGGCGAACAAGTTTTTGGCGCCGTTGCCGGGGATTTGGTCTAGGCCGAATTCGGTATACGATTGTCAAGCTTGGGAGCTTCTCCCTTGTTATTTGATATCTCTTTGAGTGCATGCGCAGGTCTAGGAACACCGGAGACCTCTTGCCTCTTGATCAAGAGCTTGAGAGAACTTTAAGGCAAAAGCATAAGGAAAAGAAGATGGCTGAAGAAAACGAACGTGATCTTCAATCGGAGCTAGCGGAGAAAGAAGCTCAACTCCAATGGAGCGAGAGGACATGTAGAGATAAAATAGTTCGTCATCAATCTCAAGTTGACGATCTAAAAGATATGATGTTCCAGATGAGGATAGAACTAAGCAACCTTAAGAATAAGGGGAGCAAGAAATCTTCAAGGAGATCCTTAAGGTCGAATAGAGGTCATTCATCCGCTGATGATAGCGATTCCTCATGCCACCGCTAGAGGAAATTGATCCCACGATCAATGTGAATCCATTCCATCCACGGGCAGCTGCTAATCGCCGTGTTCCACCTAGGAATGCAAGGATCAAACGTGTGGATGCGGAGCCAAGAACTCTTGGCCAAAGGATGGATCCAACGCAGCAACCACGCCGTTTAGGTGTGAACTTTGATGCTGATGATGTACAAGGGTTTAGCTTCAACCCTCAAGTTATTACTCTTGTTCGCCAAAATCAATTTGGCGGGACAAGCGCTGAATCTCCACACCAACACTTACAAAACTTTGAGTGTATCATGGAGACAATGAGGCCGAAGAACGCAACTACCAACAACTATAAGCTCAAGCCTTTCTTCTTCTCCTTGAAGGGGAAAGCATTGTCTTGGTACCAAGCTCTTCCTAATGGGAAACTAGACACATGGGAAGACCTTTCCGCGGAGTTCCTCACTAAGTTCTTTCCGCCATCCAAAACGGCGGAACTTAGAGGTAAGATTAATGCATTTTCCATGAGATCTAACGAAAGTTTGTTTCAATCATGGGAAAGGTTTCAGGATTTGTTCTTGGATTGCCCTCATCATGGCATATCCAAGCTTGCATTGTTGGAGATTTACTATAAGGGGTTGGATGTGGAAACACAATTCAAACTCCTATCCCTCTCTTGTGGCACATTCATGGACATGAGAGAAGATGACGCTTGAGACTTCATTGAGAAGCAAGCAAGAGTCATAGAGAAGTATTCCCACCGGAAAGTGGAGGGAAATTGTGTGGAGCAAGGAGTGAAGCTCACACATGAAGCTCAAAATCAGATTTTCTCCCTCAATAATGAGATCAAAGAGTTGAAGGAGGCTATCAAGACCAACTTTCCAAAGCAACAAGGAAATGATGTTGGCTATTTGGGCAACAACAACAATGGCAGTGAGAACACAAACCGCAACAACAACAACAACCGGAACAACAATTGGAACAACAATAGGGGTTCAAACAACAACAATTGGCGCTCCAATCAACAAAACTCCGGTAACTCTTATCCTTCCAATTCGAATTCACTAACTCCACCTTCCTCTTCCTCTACTCCTTTGAAAAGCCAGGGGCAAACATCTAATGGAGGAAACACTTCGGGGAAGGAGAAGCCCGATCCCATGTTGGAAACGATCTTGGGAAAGCTTCAAGGTTTGGAGAACCGCATCATTAAGGTTGATGATCAAATTTCTAAGGTTGATAAAGCCCAAAAGGTTTTGGAAAACCAAATGTTCAGCCATGCGGAGGAAGTTCCTAGGAATCAAGGGAAACTTCCAGGAAAGACGGAGGACAACCCTAAGGGAAGGGTGATGACAATCACAACTAGGAGCGGAGTGACTACCACCGATCCGCAGCCTAAGTTTGTTGAAGTCCCTGTTGAGAAAGACAAAGAGAAGGGGAAGGAGAAGGAAGATGCCTACGTTCCTCCTCCAGCTTACAAACCTCCCCTACCATTCCCTCAATCTAGAGCGAGAGCGCGCCTAGATAAACAGTTTGGTAAGTTTATAGAACTCATGAGCAAGCTGCATATTAATATACCCTTTATTGATGCTATTGTAGGTATGCCGACTTATGGCAAGTTCTTAAAGGAGCTCCTCTCCAATAAGAGGAAGCTAGAGGATTTTGGAGAGGTTAAGATGAGTTCGGATTCTTCGGATCTCATCAAGACCATGAAGGAGAAAATGCCCCCAAAGCTAAAGGATCCGGGGTCATTTTGCATTCCCATAGGAGTGGGAGATGTCACATATGATGCGTTATGTGACTTGGGAGCAAGTGTGAGCATCATACCACTTGCGTTATGTAGGAAGATCGGTTTAGGCGACCCTAAACCGGTGAAGATGACGTTGTACATGGCGGATCGATCCATCACTCGCCCCGTCGGTATTGTAGAAGACGTCCTAGTCAAGCTAGGTAAATTCTTTGTTCCCATTGATTTTGTTGTGCTTGACATTCCTGCAGATAGTCCGGTCCCGATCATACTCGGAAGACCGTTTCTTGCAACTTCCGGCTGTATAGTCGATTGCAAGAATGCTAGACTCGCTTTTGACATAGGAGAAGAGAAGGTAGAGTTCGTTCTTTCCACTCTAATGAAGGAGCCAATCTTTGATGAGGATATATTCACTATCCAAGATGAAGAGGGGTTGTCTAGAGAGGAGGTAAGTGCGATTCTCCTCAAAGATCCTTTGCAAAAGGTTATTGCTATGAGTCTAACGAATGTAGGTGAAGAAGAGGAGTGCAATGAGGCAATTGAAGCCTTAGAAGCACAAGAAGAGGTGGGTGAAGTGGAATTTGAGAAGCTCCACGACGAGGCAGAAAACGTGAGAATCCACGGCCATACACTATATTCCACGGCCGTGGATCTCACCACCCAAAGCGTGGCTCACTCCAGAGGGTTACACAGTGGTGGAGAAGGCAGAACAACCGTAACCACTTTCCACGCACTAAACCACGGCCGTGGAGGGTGTATGGAAACCGTAATTTTGGCCGTGGATGGGGATGATCGTGCCACTTCTTCAACTTCTTTTGATTCTTCTCCCACATCCTCTACACCCTTATAAACTTCTAAGGAGATATCGGATGCTCCTCAAGAGCCATTGGAAGCTCCGAAAGCAATGGAATTGAAACAACTTCCTACACATCTAAGGTACGCTTTTCTAGGACCTAACTCTACTTATCCAGTTATTGTTAGTTCCGATCGAACCATAGATGAACATAGTAAACTTATGGTTGTCCTTAGGAAACATAGGAAAGCTTTAGGTTATACTATAGAAGACTTAGTAGGAATCAAACCCTCCCTATGCATGCATAAAATATTAATGGAGGAAGACTTTAGGACTTCAAGACAACCTCAAAGGCGGTTGAATCCGACCATGAAGGAGGTTGTCAAGAAGGAAATTCTTAAACTTCTTGATGCAGGTACCATCTATCCTATCTCCGATAGTAAGTGGGTGAGTCCAGTTCAAGTAGTTCCAAAGAAGGGAGGAATGACGGTCATCACCAACAAGAATAACGAACTCATTCCTACCCGAACCGTAACGGGATGGCGGATGTGCATTGACTACCGCAAGCTTAACAATGCGACAAGGAAGGATCACTTCCCACTACCCTTCATCGATCAAATGCTTGAAAGGTTAGCGCAACATTCACACTTTTGCTATCTTGACGGTTATAGTGGTTTCTTTCAGATTCCGATACACCCGGACGATCAGGAGAAGACCACATTCACGTGCACATGGGGTACGTTCGCTTATAGGAGAATGCCGTTCGGGCTTTGCAATGCCCCAGCCACCTTTCAAAGGTGCATGATGGCCATCTTCTCCGAATACATTGAGGAAATCATGGAGGTCTTCATGGATGACTTCTCCGTATACGGTTCCTCTTTTGACAATTGCCTTTCTAACCTTGCTCTTGTTTTACAATGATGTGAAGACACTAATCTAGTTCTTAATTGGGAGAAGTGTCAATTTATGGTAAAGGAAGGAATTGTATTAGGACACCTAATCTCTAGTAGAGGGATAAAGGTGGATAAGGCGAAAATAGAGACAATAGAGAAGCTTCCTCCCCCAACTTCGGTGAAAGGGATAAGAAGTTTCCTAGGACATGCTGGATTCTATAGACGTTTCATTAAAGACTTTTCTAAAATATCAAAACCGCTCACTAATCTATTGATGAAGGATGCAGTTTTTGAGTTTTCACAGGAATGTTTAGAGGCGTTCAACACAATTCGGCAAGCTCTAATTTCAGCACCTATTATCCAACCTCCGGATTGGACTCTACCTTTTGAGGTTATGTGCGATGCTAGTGACGTAGCTATAGGAGTTGTTCTTGGACAACGAAAGGAAGGGCGAACCCATGCCATATACTACGCTAGCAAGACGCTAGATGAAGCGCAGCTCAACTACGCCACTACGGAAAAAGAATTTCTAGCCATTGTCTATGCTATTGACAAGTTTCGCTCTTACCTTGTAGGTGCAAAGGTGATTGTCTACACGGATCATGCTGCGATCCGGTACCTCCTTGCAAAGAAGGATGCGAAACCAAGGCTAATTAGATGGATTCTTCTCCTACAAGAATTCGATCTAGAGATCCGCGATAAGAAGGGTTCGGAAAATTCTGTTGCGGATCATTTGAGTCGCCTAACACATCTAGAGGACGACCACCTACCTATAGATGACTCCTTCCCGGACGAACACCTACACATTATTGAGGAGTGCATCGATGTGATCTCCAAAGGTAATGAACCATGGTTTGCTGATTTTGTTAACTATTTCGTTTGCCAGGAGATACCGCCCGGACTATCCTACGCACAAAGAAAGAGTTCTTTAAGGATGTCCGGGAATACTTTTGGAATGAACCTCTCCTCTTCAAGAGAGGTCCGGATGGCATCATTCGGCAATGTGTGCCGGAAGATGAGATGCAAAGTGTCATCCGCCATTGTCATTCACTACCTTGTGGAGGACACGCTAGTTCGAACAAGACTAGCGCAAAGGTATTGCAATCTGGATTCTTTTGGCCTACTTTATTTAGAGATGTGCAATCCTTTGTTTCTTGCTGCGATGCTTGTCAAAGAACAGGTAATATCTCTAGGAGGAATGAGATGCCTCTCAATAACATCCAAGAGGTGGAGATTATCGACGTTTGGGGAGTAGATTTTATGGGACCGTTTCCATCATCTTGTGGAAACCAATACATACTCTTGGCGGTGGATTATGTTTCTAGATGGGTGGAAGCAATTGCCTCTCCCACCAATGATGCCATGGTGGTGGTTAAGTTCTTCAACAAGACCATTTTTCCACGATTTGGAACACCAAGGACTATCATTAGTGATGGAGGTTCTCACTTCATTGCCCGGCGCTTTGAAGCTCTTCTAGCTAAGTATGGGGTTACTCACAAGATCGCCATCCCTTATCATCCACAAACAAGTGGACAAGTTGAGATCTCAAATCGGGAGATCAAAGGAATCCTAGAGAAGACGGTTTCAAGGACTAGGAAGGATTGGTCTATGAAGCTTGATGACGCATTGTGGGCATACCGGACTGCGTACAAGACTCCCATAGGAACCACACCATACAACCTTGTGTATGAGAAGTCTTGTCACTTACCGGTAGAGTTGGAGCATAAGGCGTTTTGGGCTATCAAATGGTTAAATTTCAGCATGAAGGAAGCGGGACAAAAGCGTCTCTTGGACCATAATGAGCTGGAAGAACTCCGCTTGAACGCTTATGAAAACGCCAAGATCTATAAGGAGAGAGCAAAGCGTTGGCATGATAAGCATATCATTTCAAAGGACTTCAAAGAAGGAGATCAAGTTCTCCTCTTCAATTCAAGGCTTCGTCTCTTTCCAGGTAAGCTTAAATCTCGTTGGACCGGACCTTTTCTAATTAAGCGTATTTTTCCCCATGGTGCAGTTGAAGTGTGGGGTGAAGCGGGCGGAAGCTTTAAGGTGAACGGTCAACGACTCAAGAAGTATACGCCGGAACTCCAAGCTGAAGAGTTCGCGCCTACCGCACTCGAATAAGTGCGATATTGGTCTAGCTACGGACCTTAAACAAAGCGCTTCTTGGGAGGCAACCCAAGGTATTGCATTTACGTTTATATTTTCGATTCACAGTTTAGCTTAGTTTAGATGTTTTGTTTTGTTTTGCCTTCGATTCCTTCCGGTATGTTCGTGTTTTTGGATGTAGGAACGGTGGAAAATGAAAGAGGAAGAGTTATTTTGAAGAAAAGTGACGAAACTTGGACTTTGGAGCATTACAGAGAGTTCCACGGCCTAAACCACGGTCGTGACAGCTATAGTGACCGTAATTTCCAAAAGCCTTTGAAAAATCACCAAAACCACGGTTCCGTACATTTCCACGGCCGTGGAAACCCCCGATAGACCGTGGTTTTCGAAAATTTTGCCGGCCACTATATAAACCACGTTCTTCACAAAAACTCACCAAAAACCCAATTCCACGACCCTCTCTCACCGATTCAACGCCCTTCACCTCAAATCTCCGTTCGTTAATCGTTTTCAACGATTCTTCGTTCCAAATTGAAGCAAATTCGACCACTAACGAGATCCAAGTAACGAATCGAGCGGCAATTCACCAAGGAATGCAAAATTTGGATTTTAAAATCCGAGACCTAGGTTTTTTCTGCTCTTCTCTATCTTCGTCAATTTGGGTTCGTTTTTGCTAGAAATTTTAGGAGAACTGATTGAAATTGGAAGGAATTAGACTAGGGCGGCCTGATTGCTGAGTTTGAGTGCTGTTTGTGGATTTTTGAGAAAAGTCAAGATGAATCACGGTCTCTGTCAGTTCCACGGCCGTGGAAAATCAAGAACAGACCGTGGTTTTGAACAGTGATGGATTTTGTTAGGAGAGTTTCAGGGAGGATTAAGGAGAAGAAGAATGAGCAGAACAAAAAGAGGAAGGGTAACCCCTCTTCCTCTTCATCCTCTAGAGCACCACCACCTTCCTCCCCTTCACCTCCATTATCACCTTCATCACCCGCACCTCCTAGCCCTAGAGTACCCACCATTCACGAGGATCATCTCGATGCACTCGAGAGGATCCATAAGAGGGCAGTTATCAGACCTAGGTATCTATGGTTGGAGGATCTAGTTCCTCTAAACATAGTAGATGACCTTACTTGGCTCTTGGATAGAGCCGGTCTTATCGTCTTCTCGGCTATCCAAGAGGACGCTTATAAGGAGATAACGAGAGAGGTTGTGACGTCGTTTGAGCACAGCCATGTGGATAGGATAGTTTCTTTCCGTCTTATGGAAAGAAACTATGATTTTACCATCCGTGAGTTTGGAGCCTTCTTTGGGTTCCAAGAGACCTTCAATGGTCGTTTTCCTAGTGGCGTTTACGCCAAAGACTTTTGGGAAGAGGTAGCTATGATTTACGCCAGCGAGGACCGCTGGCAACCTGCTGATACCAAGGCTAAGTTGATGTATCACTTAGCCTTGAAGTATGCTCACCGTGTTCTTTCGGAGTGTCTCTTCCCTAGGACGGAGACACCTCAAAAGATCAAGACGGATGAGCTCTTTCTGTTATATTCTATGCTGTATGGGCGCCCTGCTGACTGCGCCACCCTCTTAGCTGCTACCATGAGCAAGCTTAAGAACAAGAGGGCGGGGAACATTCGATATGGTGGGATAGTTACTCACCTTGCTAGGATGTTGGGGGTTGATTTTTCTGCATGCACACGCATACCTGCTGTACCCCTAGGACTCCAGGCCTTCATTACTAGAGGCCTTATCTTCCCTACCCATAGAGGTCCGCCTTACGCAGCCATGCCTTGGGAGAGAAGGACGGGTAGGGGCATTGAGTGGCTCCCGGAGTACTCCATTATGGCTGGACGCCATAATTGGAAGGCTACGTTCGCAGCTATGCATGCGAACAGGATTGCAGCTCCTCCGTATGTCCCACCACCGCTAGTAGTTGAGGAGGAGGAGATGAGGGATCAGTATGAGGGAGGAGGAGGAGGAGAGCAGGAGTTTGGCACGTTTCCGGATCAGCCGTATGCGGCCCCTGATGTGCCTAGACGTTCTCCACGTCCAGCCAGAGCTTCAGGTTCGTCTTCTCGCCGCGCCAGCGTGAGTGAGAGACCCACTTAGATGGATATGCCTCCTACATGGTACGGAGCTCCACCTCCATGGTCCTCACAGCAGTCATCAGCACCAGCACCGTCCGACGCTCCAGGGTGGTACAGCCAGGCCCCGGGATGGTATGAGCAGATGCCGGATTGGGCTACTGGCCTTTCTGAGAGAGTAGGAGCATTGGAGATCCGAGCCGATGCTAGAGATGGACGCCTGGACGACCTCGATCATATGATGAGAGACGTCTACCGCCAGAAGTTTGGGTGGCACTACGACCCTAGCTTCTCTCCATTCCCGCCTCCACCAGCGCCGCAGTGATGATGATGATGACCGACAGCTTTAGCCGCTCCACCGCCACTTTGTGAGTTTCTTTTTCTTTTCTATCTTTTTCTTTCTTTTATTTGAACATTAGGGATAATGTTTGTTCTAAGTATGGGGTGGGGTGTGACTAAAAGTTGTAATAACTCTTACTCACTTTGATTGCTTCTATCGAGACTATCTTGCATGTTCATTATATTGTTGCACGTTTCATTATTGCATTGCATGAAAAAGAGTTTGAAAAACCCATAAAAATTGAAAAATTTTGAAAAATTTTGTGCTTCTAAGGAATTGAGATGATTTCTATGATAATCACTACTTGTGAATTGAGTTTGATGACAATTGCATGCTTAAACGAATAGTGAATTGAAAAGAAATTGAATGAGTTGATTATACCTCTTTTGCAAGTTTCATAATGTGATGAATGCTACCTAAATCATGTTGAGGGATTGAAGTTGAAATCGCACTATAAGTTCTTATGCTTCTTGTTGAGATGATTAAGACAATTCGATTTTTCTTTCTTCTTTCTTTGATCATTTAGCCCCTCATTGAAATAATGGCCTCCTTTACCTATCTGGGAATTTGGAGGGGTTGATTGAAAAAGGCATGTATGATGTGGGAGGGCCATGAAAGCAATACTTTGCATTCAAAGGAATAGAAAGAAATTATAGGTTTGGGGAAGTCAATCATGATGATGAGTAACTCGGCACCATTCACATAGCCGGGTGTTTGTGTCTTGCCAAAGTCGGATTGAGCGATATTCCCAGCGGATTATGGTATGTGCGCTAAGGGTTTGAGGCATCTCATAAAAATTGAGAAACGCCAATCTCCTAGGCTTCGGTTTTTGTGCACCTCTATCCATAACTCCAAAAGTAAAGTCGAAAAATGAAAAGAAGAGAGCGAAGCTCTAAGTTGAAGGTGTTGCGGAAACCGCAAGAGAAGAAGAAAAGAGTAGTTGTCCACTTTCCCGGATTCATGCACCACATTCCTTAAAGTTTCCTTTCCTTTCCACATTCTAGACCTTTTTTCTTCGAAAGTCCTTAAGATCAAGAGAATGTTATATGACTTGGTGATCTAAATTGAAGTTTCTTATGATTGATTTTGATAATGTTTAAGGGTTATGATGTTTGCAAGGGAGTTTGATTGATTCGTGATTCTTCTTTACTCTTTACTCTTTGATTAAGTGTATGAAAGTCTTATAAACGATTGAAGCAAGATTTGAGAATGATCTATTATTTAGAAGGCACATTCATCCAAAAAGAAGTATTGCTTTGAGAAGGTACACATATTTCATCCTAACTCTTGTTTTAAAGCTTTTGAAAGACCTTGCTTAGGGACAAGCAAGTGGCAAGTATGGGGTTATTTGTTAGCATGAAATATTGTGATATTTTAAGCACGTTTTCTAAGTGTATTTGATCCATATTGATAGTCATTGATTGAGCATTGATGCATTTGTGAGCTAGTTTGTCTATAATGTCGATATAGAGATCTACAGAAGTTTTATGTTGATTATAGGTAATTGAGAGCTATTTCCGAACGGAATTGAGCAAGGATGGAGTTGATTGAACTTGTCCATGGATTGAGGACATTTCTAGGAACTAAGGGAGTGCCAACTTGAGGAATGCACAAAGCTAAGGAAGAATCACGTTCTTGCCCTAAACCACGCTCTAAAATACGGCCGTACCACTTTCCACGTTCAAGTCCACGGCCGTGGAACCTTGGCTAAGGAAGCGTGGTTCATTCCAGTGACTTCTACGGCCGTGGAGAAGATGGTTCAAACCGTGTTGATTTCCACGCTCTAAATTACGGCCGTGGAACCCTTCCACGACCATGATCTTGGCGATCTTTTTCGCCATACTTTAAGCCACGATCTCCTACGCAATTGGGCCGGGCCGATATTTTATCTTACACTATAAAAGGACGGATGAAGGGAGATTCCGTCACCTCTGCTTAGACCTCGCTTTACGCTTGCGTTTGGAATTGCCCTAATTTCGCATTTGGCGGAGATTTTGTTGAGAGATTTTGGCGCATTGCTATTGTGATTTCCGGATTGACGGAAGATCGAAGATTCGGAAGATTGTTCGCAAGGAGATTAGCTTCTTGCTTAGGTTTGATTTAGAAGACGGATTGACATCCCGTTCTTCCTTCTTATCTAAGATTGTGTTTGTTTGTTCTATTCCGAATCTAGTAACGATATTTGTTCTTGATTGTGACTTTGAGATTGGTTTGAAGTTTATTGAAGGTTTTCGGAAGTTTTCATCTCTCAATCTTTTAATTCTTGAATTTGATATCAATATGACTATTGTTGGCTAAAAACCCCTAACAATTCTAAGGTGAAGGGTTGATAGTTGTGGCTTAGATGATGATAGATCGATCGTAAACAGATTGGACCCTGAGAGTTAGAGAGAATCGCCGATGAACCCTAATCCACGGTCTATTCTTGAGCTTCCACGGCCGTGGAACTCAAGAACTAGCCGTAATTTTGTGTTAAGTTATGAACTTGCTTTTACTTTAATCCAAAGTTAAAGATCTGCTTTAACTTAGTTTAGGCTTGCCTTTTCTAGGTGGTAGTGAAGCCTCAACAACCTCTACCTCGATTGTGAGTGTCACAACCTTAATCGATTTAGTTAGTCTTGATCCTTGGATTACAAGTTTGGGTATTTGACTTTAATTCTCATCTTTAGAACCTTTCTATATTGAAGCCTCAACAACCTTTATAGAGAGTGTCTTGTGGGTGAGTCATATAAGGTTTTTGGAACTTCACCGTACGATTATCTTACATTAGTATAACTTTGCATATCTTAACTTTGTCCTTATATCATTAGTATATCTTGAATCGATTGCCACAGCTGGATACTTGGATCTTTAGGATTGTTGTTTTCCCAATATTCGAAAAGCTTCTTACATTTACTTGCTTGATAATCTGCAATTGAATTTGTTCCCCCCAAATCCCTGTGTTCGATACTCTGGAATTCTTTCTTAACTATATCGATCCGTACACTGCGGGTTCGCTTGCTTGATTTCTAGTTTTATAAATTTAAAGCTTATTTGCACGCACGCTAAGTGGCGAACAGCGTGCACACACCGTTTGGAGCGAACAAGTTTTTGGCGCCGTTACCGGGGACTTGGTCTTGACCAAGCCGGTTGCGGTTGTCTTTCGGGGTAATTGCCCATGTTGCTACTAACCACTCTACTTGAGTGCTTTCGCAGGATCTTTTTATTAGGTTTATGCGAAGAACCCGTATTGGGAAGGAAATCGTTCCTTACGATCCTGAACCAGAAAAGACATATAAACGACGCATGAAAGAAGCTAAGATTGCCAATCCAGACAATCGCGATCTTGAGGCCGAATTGAAGGAGGCGCTGGAATAGCTGCGCCTCAATAAGGAAGAACTGCAGCGAGAAAGAGAGCAAACTAGCACGAGAACTGCAGAGATCAAAGTAGATATGGCCGATCTACGAGCCCAGATTCTGCATCAACCAGATCCTCGACCGAGGTAGGAACCCTGTCCCAGTTGCCGCGGCCGAGATAAATTCACCTCGGATGCCTGTCCGAGATGTTCTTTTTGCAGGAATTCTACAAACCCTAGGACAGAGGATGGACCCTAATCAACAAGTGAGGCGTCCAGGAGTCAACCTAGGTGATCCAGCGGAGCATGATTACGAACTTCGACCGCAAGTTCTATCCATGATCTGCCAATGCCAATTTGGAGGTTTAGAGAGGGAACCTCCACATTAACATTTACAAAACTACGAGATCTTGATGGAGACCTTGAGACCTTCAAGGCTGGAAAATAACAACTACAAGCTAAGGCCTTTCTACTTTTCTTTGAAGGACAGGGCGCTTACTTGGTATCAATCTCTTCCACCCGGAAAGATCAACACTTGGGAAGAGATGACAACGGAGTTTCTAACAAAGTTCTTTCCCCCTCCAAGACCGCTGAAATGAGAAGGAAGATTAATGCATTCATCATGAAGGACAAGGAGAGTTTATCCATGTCATGGAAGAGATTCAAAGATGTTCTATTGGATTGCCCACATCATGGTATTCCAAAGATAGAATTGCTAGAGATATACTTCAAAGGATCGGATGGAGCTACTCAATTCAATCTTCAACTACTTTCCCCCGGCACATTCATGGATATGCCGATAAATGAAGCTTGGGAATTCATTGAGAAACAAGCGTTGCACATGGAGAAATATTCCCATCAAGGAGCCGAAAATGGATTTAAGAGAGTTAATTTCCAGGACGCTCCATCATATAATAATCAACTCATCTCCCTTAAGAACGACGTGAAGCAATTGAAGGACCTTTTGGTGGCTCACACAAAGAAGGAAGAAGCTATTCGCCTTCTTAGCTGCGAAGTATTTCTCCAAAAACGCCTTGTGGAGGTTCTCCCAAGTGTCGATACTCCCGGATGGAAGGTGGTAATACCAATCATCCGCTGAATCTTTGAGTGTGATCCCGAATGCCCTCATCTTGATTTGTTCTTCGGTGATGTTGGCCGGCTTCATGCTCATACACAAGGTATGAAACTTCCCAAGGTGTTTGATGGGATCTTCACCACTTATCCCATGGAAAGAAGGGAGCAAGTTAATGAGACCCGGCTTGAGCTCAAAGTTGATTCCTTCCCCCTAATGCCGGTATGGTAACCGCAAGAGGGTTTTGAGCCAAAGTGGGCTGAGTGAGTTGACAAAGAGTGCGATCAGCCATTTCTTGTTGGAGTTGTTGTTGTCTACGTTGTCGGATGTGCGTCCTCTCAATTTCTAGATCAAAAGAAGCAAAGCCGGAGTTAGTAGCACGGGTTTGAACCATAAAAATGGTTGAAACCAATAATCAATAATAACAATAAAATAAAAATAACTAAACTTCCCGGCAACGGTGCCAAAATTTGACAAGACTCTTATCTAATGGTCGTTTTTATCTTATCAAAATACAATCCCGACTTAGCACTAAAGTGAGTATAGTGGTTAAGTAAGGGTCGAACCCTGGAGAGTTTGGTATTTCTATTAAATGTAATTATTGATTATAGAAACAAGTAACAAGGGGGGGGGGGGTTGGTTGAATTGATGCACACAAAGCTTATGAAAACAAATAACGCAACAAGTAAGACAATGATGGGTGAATCTACACTAGGTTGATTCTAAGCATGCGATGGCTACTTTGGTGAGTTCCTTTTACAAGTTTTCAAGTAATCTCCAGTCTCGATCATATATGTGTGTTGAGCCAACCGGCATAAACACAACTTAACAGGTTAGTGTTCCGTAAACCTACAAGAAGAAATAACAAGTTAGCTTTCAAACAAAGTTTAAGGGATATAAATAAAAGATTAAAACCGTTAAACTTATCTTTATATTTGTGTTCCTTTTCTTTAAGCAATTACAACCCGTTATTACTTAAAGTTTACTACTAGATTAAAGACCCGAACCTGGAATCTATTAATCATAGTTCTTTGCATGCACTTTAGAACCTAAGGTGATCAATCTCAAGTAATAGTAAAACATGCAATTAGACAATGAAGATCAAGGAAACATAAAGCATTACCGAGTGAAAACTTATATTAGAAAGAACTTACAACCAAAGCAACAATGCAGCTTCAAACCAACCCAATGTAGCAAGGGAGTTAGAAACTCATTACAAAGGTAGCAAGATAATGGAAAAAGTGAATTCTAAATTAGATGATAAGTGGATGATTCTAGCAATCAGCCATGGACTATTTATACTATAAAAGACACTAAATAAGAGTAAATGACCAGCCCAAAACAGCCACCTTTAATGCCACAAAGGTGGTGTAAACAGCCGGATTAAAGCCTGTGTCGTTGAACCGCAGGGGCGGCCTTCAGATCCGCAGGGGCGGTTCAGGCGAAAACCCTTGATCTTCTTCATAACCGCAGGGGCGGCTAGGCAATTCCGCAGGGACGGATCTTTAATGCTCTTCAAACGTCCGACTCTTCAACTTTCTGTCGCTTCAGATGCTAAGCCGTAGGGGCGTCCCAGTGTCAACGCGGGGGCGGTGACACTAACTCTTCATCTTCCAGCTCTCAGGTTGAGGCGCAGGGGAAGACGCAGGGGCGCTGGTCTTCGCTTCTTCAGGGCAAGTCACCACAGGGGCGCCAAGGGTTGACGCAGGTACGGTGACAGTCGTGGCTGGCGCTGGCGAAGGCACAAGGAGCGCTCCGGAGTGTGGTGTCACCCGTAGGGGCGGTGACAAGGCTCCGCGGGGGGGGGGGGGGGGGGTGAGGCAACATAATCTTTGCTTCGTGAACGATCTTCACTCCTAAGTGCTTATAACTCCTTCTTTATCTTCTTTTAGTCTTCTTCTTCTGGACCAAGGAGTTAGCAGCATAAACTGACACTAATGCAATAAAAAGACTCTAAAAACTATCCTAAATGATAGTGATTCCATCACCTATCAATCTTATTTTTGAGAGATCTATTTTAGAGATATGATATATTTATAGGAAATTATCTTTTTAAGATATTATTATCTTTGGAAGATAATTCTCCTATGTAAAGGGTTGGATTTTCCACAATTCAGCCATCTTTCATCATCGGATATCTTTGGATCAACAAATTTAGGAGATTTTCTGGAAGCTGAAGGAAGATTGAAGATCAATCAAGGAAGGATTGATAGTTTGGAGTTAGCTTTAGAGGGAGTTTGTAAGACTTTTTTAGATTCCCTTTTTGGTTTATTGTCTTGTTCGATTTGTGATCTAAGGAACGCTTATTTGTTATTTGATTCAGTTATTGAAGCCTTTTTCTTAAGGTTTACTTGTTCGAATATTCATTCCTTCACCTTATATTCGATTATTGTTTTCATGATGATGAGTGGCTAAATTTCTTGTGCGATTATAGGGTGATTGGCTGAAAGTTGTGCGAAAGGCGATGATAGAATGATCTTAATCCCAGTACGACCCTGAAAGCTCGAGTCTTTAACCTTACCCCTAGAGTACGTCGCTCAGTCGATGAACATCTCGGCCGGGGTGGAACTTGACTGAACGAGGTGACCTTTTCTTATTCGAAACTGATAGTTAAGTGTTCTAGTTTGCCAAATCCTACCCTTATTACACCTTTCCTGGTTCAATGCAAGCCTAGGATGAGACTTACCCGGTGATTCCTTTGTTTGTTTACCCATGATGATAAGTGTAGGTAATAATGGTTTATCCTTTATTAGGGTTTGAGTGTGCCTTCATCCCACCTTTGTGAGTTAGCCTAAGACTTACCCGGTAAAGGTTGATTCTATTCCCTTGGATGGTGTATTGGTTTGAGATTATAGTTCCTTTCCTTAGTACCTTGAGACTTACCCGGTAATAGGAACTTTGGTTTGGCATAGTGAGTAGTGAGACTTACCCGGTAATCTATTCCCATCTTAGAAACACCTTCCCTTTGCAAAACCTCAGCTTTGTCCGCGTTATCTTTTGAGATCTTGAGTCGGAACCACAACTAGATGCTTTAATCCCTAGAATCCGCATTTCCCATTATTTGACCTTATTATCATCTTTGATTACTTTGATTGCTTTTGTGGTTATTTGCAATATTTGACAACCTATTCTTGCTTAGTTTCACCTAAGTCCCTGAGATCGACCCCTGGAATTCTTGCTTTTTACTATAATTGATCCGTACACTGCGGGTTCGCATCCTTGTTTAAAGCATACTTCTTGGGATATAAATTTAAAGCTTGCACACACCGTTTGGAGCGAACATGGCCGCCCCTACGGTTTGTGTGGGCCGTACCTGCGCCTCACAGGGTCCGCCCCTACGGCTCTGTGTGGCTGCAGCCGTTTTTGTTGACCCTTTGACCCATGCTTTACCCTTTTCATCCCTTTATATGCTTCTTCTTTCTCCTTCTGATGAGGGTTCTTCATCTACATCTCCATCTCTCTCCCTACGTTCTTCTTCTCCTCTCATCTCTCTTTGGATCTTCTTTGATCTTTTCTTGAAGTTTTGTTGAGTTTGAAAGCCTATGCTTGGCTTTGCTTGCTGATTGTTGATGGTTGTTGTTGTTGAGCTTTATGTGAGCCAGCTTGAGGTGTTGTGGTGTTGTGTTTGATCTCCTAGAGAGCTCAGTTGGTGAGTCTCATGGCTTCTTTCCTATCTTTCTTCTTTCCTTCATCTTTTCCTCTCTTTCCTTAGTCTAGCTTAGATTGTCTTAGGATGAATCTTGCTCCAGCCATGATTGGCTTATGTTGATGTATATATATATATGTATGTTTCTGTATGAATGTGTATTGCTTGAAGAAGGAGTGAAGGAATCAAAGGAAGGAGTGAAGAAGGGGCTGAATTGGGGTCTTCTGCTGTCCAGCCGCCCTTGTGCCACCTTGTAGCCACCCCTGTGCCACCTGTGAGCCGCCATTGAGGCCACCTACACCAGCTGGTGTTTCCACTTGGTTCTACAGGTGTGTGTTGCTTCTAGGCTTGCTTTAGGATGCCTTTGTTCCATCCCTTCCTAGTATGAGTGTATAAGTTCATGATAGATGTGTGAGGATGTGTTTTGATGAGGTTATGATCGTATATGCCTTGTATGGCCTTTGAGGTTTATTAGGTTGTGAGGTTAGGTTAAGGATGATCCTATGAATCCCTTGGGTCTAGGTGTGACCCCTTTGATGAATAGAGGTTGATATCTTTCTATGCCTTGTTGTTAGGTAGTGCCCCTCTCTTAGGAGTGGAGGTTGATTCTGGTTGAGCCTTGTACGAGGTTGAGGTAAGTCCATAGGACTTACTTAACTACCATCCCTATATTGGGTGTTTGCATGAGTGGTGTGTGCGTTATATGTTTGCTATGATAGCATGAGATGTCGTTTATACTGACCTATGTTTTATTGATTGCCCCGTTGCGTGGCTGTGATAACCTTTCCCTTTCATCCCGCCGTGGAGTATTGGAGGTTCTCTAAAGTCAGGCCAGACTAGCTTTACAGGAAGGGCGCAATCCACTCTCATAGGGTACACGGATTGTGTGACCGATACTCGTACAACTGGATATAAGGCTCAGAGGTGAGGATGTATCGGTCCTCGTGTCACATATTTTCATCTATGTATATATACATGATTTGAGTGAATGACTATTATATAAAGATGATAAATGGGTAAATGTGTGATAGCATGCTGATGTGTTTATCTTTCCATGATTGTATTTGTGCTTATGCATTACCTCATATATGTATGGTTAGCTAATGGTTTATTACCATGTTGTAGATGCCCTACAGGATATGTGTGCTGCTGAGTGATCTAGCAGGGTGGTAGGCCGAGGACCTCTTGTACATAGGATGGTTGTATCTTTTGGGGTTGTTATGTTTCCCTCCTGCGTGAGGATGATCTTTTGTTACCTCTTGTGCGAGAATGTTGTTTTATATACTCGGATATGATGTTGTTATCTTTGGGTTGTACAGTTTATACAGTTTTATGCATTTTTTTAAATTTGTCAGTATCATGTTGTAAGGTCCAGTGACTTTTTGTCAGGCTAGGGTCAGGATCCATTGTGAAATCCTAGCCCAATGTGGCACTCCGAGTCCCGCAGATTCGGGGTGCTGCAGGTATCAACCTATAACACTGTATAACCTCAAAACATAGCATGGAAGAATCACCAACTCCAGCAACAAGATCATAACGCTATCCAAAGGCATAGAGGAAAACCATCTCTAGCCAACCTATAACCATGTCACAAGGCATGGAAGAAAACCGTCTCCAACCAAATCGTACACGTAATGCTACTACGTGGAGGAAAACCGTCTCCACTCACACTATGTCCATCAGTAATAGCATGGAGGAAATAATTATCTCCAGCTAATCCTAAACATATCACAATAGCATGGAGGAAAGAACCATCTTCAGCTATACCCAACCCGCGCTAGCAAACAAGATCTAAAGGATCATATGCACACATCATAGCTAGCACGAAAACACCACATATCACATAAACACATAACATACATTTACCAAGATAACACTAAGATCTACTCGTCGATCCTACATGTGCATCTATCTCAGCATAAAACTCTGGATATTATCCTCGGTCTCCCATCTAGCCTTATCTGGTCCTTGTCTAGACCACTATAGCCTCAGCATGGGAATATCCTTCGAACGCAGGTATCTCATACCTCGTTCTAGGACTGCAATCTGGTGCTGAACAAAAGTGTTCTTCGGCTCAACCTCTAAACCATCATAGTTGACGATGTGTCTCCGATCTGGTATGTATTCCCTCAATTGAGACACACGAAGCATAGGGTGAACACCCTTTAACATCGGTGGCAAAGCCAATCTGTACGCTGCTCTCCCAAATCTATCCAGTATCTCAAAAGTAATGATATATCGGGGACGCAGCTTCCCTGTTATGCCAAAATGTCTCCTGCCTCTCGTCGGGAATACTCTCAGCCAGACATGAGCTCCAACTCTGAACTCTAGAGGCCGATGCCTCTTGTTTGCATATGAGTTCTGGCGACATTGTGCAACCAGCATCCTATCTCTGATCAACGCTACTCGAGCCATATCATTTTGAATCTACTCTAGCACTATACCACTGATACTACTAGGCTCATTCTAGTATAACGATGTACGACATCTACGCCCATACAGTGCCTCATATGGGGCTATCCCGCATGCTAGTTGTTGTTGCATGAGAACTCAACCAATGGGAGGTAATCCGACCATCCCTGTCCCCAATCCAACACACAAGCTTGCAACATGTCTTCCAACGTTTGATATGTCCTCCCTGACTGACCATCAAAATCTGAGGATGAAATGAAGTCGTGAAGTGCAATTCATCCCCAAAGCAGTTTGAATCTGAAGGTAAATCGTTCCTCTCGGTGTGAGATGATCGTCCTCGGTACACCATGGAGTTTTACTATCTGCCTAGTGAACTCCTTAACCAATCTGCTCAATGGCCACGTCTCCCTAATAGGAAGGAAACACGTAGTCTTCATCAATCTATTAACTACAATCCAGATAGCATCAAAACTCCTGCTCGGTCTCAATCCTGTCACAAAGTCCATGGAGATGTCCTCCCACTTCCACTGCGGTACTGGCAGTAGATGGAGCTCTCCTCCTGGTCTGCAATGCTCTATCTTGACCTGCTAACAGGTCATACACTCTGCCACAAATCTGGCCACATTGGGCTTCAACCCTCCCCACCAATATGATCGTCTCACATCCTGATACATCTTACTCGCACTTGGGTGCACTGAGTAAGGTGTGGAGTGAGCCTCCTGTAGAATCCTCTACCTCGTATCCGCATCAGCGGGTACACAGACGTGGTCGAGGCATCTCATCACTCCATCTGCTCCTATGGAGAACTGTGGTGCCTCACCACGAGACATCATATCTCGTAACATCATTAGTGTCTGGCAGGTCCCCTGCTTCTGTTTGATCTCTCCCAACATATCATGTAGAACCTCTAAGGTACTCAACTAGGCATCCTTATCAAGAGAATGGATGTTCATCTCTATGCACGCTAGATCTCTCTGTAACTGAGGTTGAATTGTTAGTCTTGCAATCGCCTTCTCTCGAGACATCTTCCTGCTCAGGGCGTCGGCGGCAACGTTCGCCTTCCCTAGATGGTACAAAATCTCAAGGTCAAAATCCTTGATCAACTCAATCCACCTACGCTGGCGGTTATTCAATTCCCGCTGCGTGAAAATATATTTCAGACTCTAATGGTCTGTGAGTATTTGACATGTAGCGCCATACAAGTAATGTATCTAAATCTTAAAGGCATGAACTACCGCTGCCAACTCCAGATCATGAGTCGGGTAGTTTTCCTCATACGTCTTCAACTGTCTAGACGCATATCCAATCATTCAACCATGCTGCATCAAAACGCACCCTAAGCATGGCTTGGATGCGTCACTATAGACTAAAAAGTCCTCTGTGCCCTCTGGTTGAGCTAAGATGGGAGCGGAAGTCAGACGTCTCTCCGGCTCCTCAAAACTCTAAGAACACGGCTCAGACCATATAAACCGGGTAGTCTTCCTTAATAGGTCGGTAAGTGAATGGGCAATCACAGAGAATCCCTCCACAAACCGTCGGTAATAACCGGTTAAGCTAAGAAAGCTACGCACTTTCTTAACGTTCGTCGATGTCGTCCACGCTCCTACAGACTCGATCTTTGCCGGATCAACCTTGATCCCATCGGCGGAGACAACATGACCCAGAATTGTACCTCTGGCATCCAGAACTCGCACTTAGAGAACTTGGCATACAATTCTCTATCCCGCAAAACTCGCGTCACTGTCCTCAGATGTCCTGCATGTTTCTCTCTGCTACGAGAGTACACCAGGATGTTGTCTATGAAGACCACAACCAACTCATCCTGAAAGTCGATGAATATGCCAATCATCAACTCCATAAAGACGGCAGGCGTATTCGTGAGCCCGAATGACATCACTACAAACACGTAGTGGCCATACCGAGTCCGAAATGTCGTTGTATGCACATCCTGCTCTCTCACCCTCAACTAGTGATAATCCGAGCGCAAGTCGATCCTGGAGAACACAATCGCTCCCTGAAGATGATCTGGAAAGTCATCAATGCAAGACAATGGATACTTGTTCTTGATGGTCACCTTGTTCAACTCTCTGTAGTCGATGCATAATCTCAACGATCCGTCCTTCTTCCGCACGAAAAGGACAGGTACTCTAGGGTGGATGAAGCCCTTGTTAGCCAATTCCTCGAGTTGCTTCTTCAAATCTAAACTCGACAGGCGCCATACGATATGGGGCCTTCGAGAATGGTCTCGTACCAGGCTCCAACTCGATGCCAAAGTCTACACTCCTTTGTGGCAGCAAAACTGGATGGCTCCGCAAACACATTTGTAAACTCGCAAACCATTGGGATGTCCTCTGACGCTGGACTCTCACTCTCCTTCATGGCATAAAACCAGAAGGCTTTGTCACCTTGTGCGATCAATCTCGCTGCTCGTATTGCACTAATAACCATACCCGTCTTCCCAAGGTCCCAACCTCGGAAAATCCCAATCTGACCTAACACGGTAGAGACCGTCACGGTCCTACTTCGTACATCTAACATAACACGATGTCTATCCATCCAATCCATGCACAGAAAAGCTTTCTCATGCACCAACGGCATGACAAAGAAGTCCACAACCCAATCACGGTCCTATATGTATAGGACAACCATGTACCTCTCGGGTACCTCTAACATGACCCTCATTTGGTTACTCTTTCAAGAAGGTCTACACTCTACTGTATCTAAGGTTAGTCTTTCAACGCATGCATCAGAAAGCAAAGAGTGTGTAGCACCAATACCAAACAAAACTCTTATAGGTAAACCATTAATAAGGATGGTACCTGTAAAAACTAATGCTAGCGGCTCCACTGTATATCATTACTCAAAACTCGAACCTATGCTCCATAGGTATCACTGAGGTCATCGCCATAGCCTTTGCCTCTACTCCTTCTGCACCGGAAAGAGGAGAGTCTTGCTGAGAAGGAGCACTGCCTTGTTGACAAAAGGGAGCCAGATGGCCTAGTTCGCTACATGTAAAGCAAGCTATTGGTGTTTAGGAAACTCAGAGCGCAAATTGTTTGGATCACTACAGTTGAAACACAATCATCCCGTCTTCACAACCTGTGTTGCTAAAGGGTAACTCGATCTTCTTCGTTCACCCTTAGTAACCTTATCATGGGAGGAAACTTGCTGATGCGGTATCTTGTTTAGTCAGCAGAAAATTGATCGATGTCCGATCTTACCACAAGTAAAACACGTCACTAAAGATCTCTTACACTTCGGTCTCATGTGTCCAGACTCCCCACAGTTGTGACAAGATCTCATCTTATCAGAAGTCCGTGTGGACAGGGGATCACTCGAACTCCATGTGCCAGACTCTATCTAACACCTGAAGGATCTGCTTCATCACTCACTCCTTCGGTCCGTTGTTTCTTCTTTGATCCTGAACTCCATGTTCCAGACTCTATATATATCATACTTAATCCAGCATACTTCAATCACAACATCACATAATAGATATCTATATATGTATGTATATATATATATATATATATATATATATATATATATATATATATATATATATATATATATATATACTTTCGAGATCCTCAGAAGGGTGATGGCTTCCTGTACACACTATCCCAAAACATTTATACTCGTTTCAAAACCAAAATCCTTTTTAAAAGTCAGACCCCTTTTGGGTTCTGTTTATTTATCTACTCCACCTTTGTTGCAGATTGCAAGTGCCATTGTTGTCAACCTAAGGCTCTGATACCAACTTGGTAACACCCCAAATCCGCGGAACTCGGGGTGCCACATGGTTTAGGATATCACAATGGATCCTGACCCTAGCGTGATAACAAGTTCACTCGATCTTACAACAAGTAACAAATAGATTAAAACCAAATACATAAAATGGTATAATATATACATCAAAAGGTTTACAACAACACAACCGAGTACAAAACGGCAACAAAAAACATCCAGGTACAAAACATCCCATATTCCACATTCATCCTAGTGTTCAAGAGCCCTCGGTTGATTACCCTGTCTGGCTCACTCTGCAGTCTTCCTAACCTACAAATCATCTACAACATGGTATAAACCGTTAGCTAACAGAAATGAATAAGAATGAAGTAATAGCACATACACACACCAACACATCACAATATGCAATGCCACAAACACAACTTTTTATTATCTTTACTTAGGTTATTCCTTACTAATTCAACTTATTTTGTGACACGAGGAGCCTAAAGAACCTCGTCTCTTCCCCCTTTAACACATGGTTTTCCCTCGGGGTGGATTTACCACCTACCCCCTGTGCTACTAGCTTCCGAGCACCTCCTCCACTCAACAAGCTTCAGCAGGTGGTCACGACCCGTTATAATACACTTGGGCCATTAAAGGTAATGAAGTGGTCATCCTAGTCCGGTTTAGGTTATAACTTGCAACAATCATATGAGCACACACACAACCATCACAAACACTTAGATCCACGACTGCACGCTAGGTAAGTCCTATGGACTTACTTGAGATACTCCTAATCTTATATCACGTCACAATTTCCCCTCGAGGAAACGATCAACGCCTACATAAGCAAGGCATACACAATATCAAACGCTGCAAAGGTTAGGAGACGCGTCTCTTACACCTCATAACCATAACCAACTATAACTCGCATCTAAACCTCAGATCTTCAACATAACTCACAATTCCTCAAATTTCAAGGTAGCATCTAATCAACATTCCTCAATCTCAATTCTGATCCTAATTTAATTAATAACCTTTAATTAACTAATTAAATTTCACCAGAATAGTGTTTGTCCGCAGGCAATTTCTAAACCCACCTATCATCAGATTTCATCAAACAAACATCCCATAAACACCAGAATAATATAACGACCATAATGGAATTTCTACTTATGCATTTTGACAAGCCTAAGGTCAATCTACGCCAAAACGCAGTACGGACTACGAATAAATTCATAACTTATTCGTTACTAACCCGATTGACGATCTGAAAGAAGATTCGAAATCACAAAGACGCATGCAACGCATGGACAACATCAAATTCACCGGAATTTGGGCAACAGAACCTTCCTAGTGACATATATGCTCGACCAGATCTCTATATACTCGGAAATGTAGAAACTCGGTAGCGATATGAAGAAAATGAAGAGAGGAATCCAGAAACTCAAAAGGAATTGAAATCGGATTAGAAATGGAGAGTAGATTTGAGTTTGAAGGTTGAGCGAAATTAGAGCTTTTACAAGGAAACGTGAAAGAAAATGAATTAATAAATGATTTTCCACTATTTATAGTGAAGACGATAATTATTCTTTAAAAAAGTCGATAATTATCCTTTTACCGATTCAAAGGCGGTTTGAACCCCCTTCTTCAACTATATATCTTTTAGCAATTGATCCTTCTGGATGATATGTGTTCATTAGATACCCTTTTAACACTTTCATATTCCTTTCAAAAGGGTACATCCATCTAAAAAATACTGGCCCACATAACCTGATCTCCCTCACTAGATGAACGGTCAAATGTATCATGATATCAAAGAAGGCTGACGGGAAAAACATCTCAAGATCGCACAAGGTTACAATGACACTATTTTGTAACGATGTCAGATGAGAAGTTTAATCTCTTTGCTACAAATAGCTTTAAAAAAGAAACATAATCTGTTACTACAAGGCGGACATGTTGTGGTAGAACAGCGCGCAAAGCTATCTGCAATAAATCTAAATATGAGAATCATGACACTTGAGGCCCACTAACT
The DNA here is from genome assembly GCA_033239125.1 of Fagopyrum homotropicum. NCBI lineage: Eukaryota > Viridiplantae > Streptophyta > Magnoliopsida > Caryophyllales > Polygonaceae > Fagopyrum > Fagopyrum homotropicum. The sequence continues at coordinate 62,081,635 of BSWB01000003.1, read as the reverse complement.
TCAGATCATTCAATGAAACAAGACTCTTAATGTTAGATGAATATCCTTTCAGAACCTTAACTCCAGCTAGAAACTCACAAAATTCTTTCTTCTCCTTCTTAGAAAGAGTATGACATGCTGGAGGCAAATAAGTGTGGTTTCCCCTTGGTTGAAGTAACAATTTTGGCCTAATGCCCATATCTTTTAAATCATTTCTAGCCTTTTCGCCATCTTTTGTCTTCCCTGGCATATTGAGCAATGTGCCAACGATACTATCACAAACATTCTTCTCAATATGCATAACATCGAGACAATGCCTCACAAATAAAAATCTCCAATATGGAAGGGTGAAAAATATGGAGGTTTTCTTCCAACCATTTATTGTTTTAGGTTTTCTTTTTCTTCCAAATTCATCCTTCTTTCCGAATGTTGTTTTGATGTCTTTCACCATTTCATATATTTGCTCACCTGTTAAAGGTGCTTTTGCTACCTCCTTCTCAATTTTCCATTGAACTTTGTATCCATATTACGAAACTTATGGTCTAAGGGCAAAAAAGTACGGGCAGCCAAGTACACTGGTTTAGAAGAGCATGTCAACTGAGCATAGCAAGTGTTCATGCCGCACACAGGGCAAGCATGATGACCTTTGACACTATATCCAGAAACATTCCCAAGAGCCGGAAAATCATTTATCGTGCAAAACAAAGCCGCTCGCAACCTAAATGTTTCCTGCTTATGTGCGTCAAAAGCTTCAACACCTTCTTCCCATAATAATTTCAACTCTTCGATTAGAGGTGCCAAATAGACATCTATATCATTACTAGGTTGTTTTGGCCCAGAAATTAGCATCGACAACATCATATACTTGCTTTTCATGCACAACCATGGGGGTAAGTTATAAATTAATATGAGAACAAGCCACATACTATAGGTTTTGCTAGTGGTATTATTCGGACTCATTCCATCGGTTGATATTGCAAGACGTATGTTTCTACCCTCTTTAGCAAATTTTGGATACTTAGCATCTATATATCGCCATTGCGGGGAATCTGCAGGGTGCCTAAGTTTACCATCCTTTATCCTATCAGTCTCATGCCACATCAAATTCTTTGCAGTTTATGGGATTCTAAACATACGTTTCTATCTTGGTATTATAGGAAAATACCGAAGCACTTTCGAAGGAACATTTTCTTTCTTGTATCGCGGTACTTTACAACTAGGACAATTACTCAGCGATGCGTACTCTTTCCGATACAGAATGCAATCATTCGGACAAGCATGTATCTTCTCATAGCTCATTCCCATATAAGACAACATTTTTTTCGCCTCATACGTCCGAGAAGGAAGGACATTATCATTTGGAAGCACGTCTTTTAAAAGTTCTAACAAAGCTGTAAAACTTTTATCACTCCACCCATTACCCGGTTTTAGGTTATACAACTTTATGACAAAAGATAATTAAGTAAATTTTGAGCAGCCGGGATAAAGTGTCACTTTTGCATCACTAAACAAATGGTCAAATTCATTTCCCGAGCCATGTATATTGTCTTCAATATCATGTATCATATCTTCTAACCTCTCACCCTCATGATCCTCCTCCTCCTCCTCCTCATCATCATCCTCTCTACGATTCAAGCTAATATTATCTGCCTCACCATGCCATATCCATCTTTGGTAACTTCTACCAATCCCATACATTATTAGATGTCCTTTCAATTAATCACTACTGACTATCTGAATATTTCCGCACCTTAAACATGGACATGATATTTTCCTACCCTCTCCGTAATATCCAACTGCTTGATTTACAAATTGTGTAACACCAATTACATATTCTTTGGATAATCGATTTGCAGTCATCCAAGTTTTATCCATGATAAGAGACTATTTTTCTATGCATAAAAACCAAAAAAGATACTTTAATCTAATATACTTATACTAAGTGCACTAACAAGAAAAGGGTAAATTAAACTATATCGATCTAACTAAATCAAAATCAAATAATAAAGATTGTTCAGTTCAATATACCTTATGTTTTGAAGCGAAACTCCTTGAGCTATAAAATGCAAAAATAACCTCTTTACGATCGATTTCTGCAAAAAACATATATGTTGCTTAGTTCAATAATGTCTAATTCGGTAGTTTTCACAATAAGTAGAAGGCTTCTAAAACTCAAATTGATTTCCAAAACTAAGATCCTAAGGTTGCAGGTTCGAACTCAAGAAGCAAGAAAAAAAACATATAGTACGTACATCTTTCTAAAGCTTTCTAGTATGTCAATCGACCATAAATGCACCATTATTAATCTCACATTAAATAGTTATGTGTTTCCATTGTTGTTTTGTAGGAATGCTACCGAATTAAAATTAATCCAATTGAAATAATGTAATGTTTGACAAAACCCAAATCATAAAACTAAATTACAGCACAAAATTGTGTTTATCACGGTTTCTCTTTGAGATATGAGTTAAAAGACACAAAACTGTACTCTTCTGTATGAATTCTTGAGATGGAGTGGGGCTGCAGTCATAACCTGGACAATGCTCATCGAAAAGATCCAATCATTTAAGGAAAAAAGCTAACTTTTCACACTCTTCACTATAATATATAAGAACCCGCATAACTTAACACCCAGATTCTAAAAACTATCAAAATCAAATACTGCATAATTCTCAATTGCATAAGTCTCAAAATCAAATACAACGCAAGTCTCAAAATCAAAACGTTTTGCATAAGTCATATACCCAAAAGTGACACCCGGTAGGGAAGGCTGTTGACGGCCGGCAAGGTGCGGGTAACAACGTCAGTGTTGGCTGCGACAGAAGGCCGGCGGCCGGCCAAACACTGCGGTCTCGTTGGCTGCAGTCTCCCACCTGACGCTCGATCGGGAAAGGGGCCGGAAAAAGGGCAAGGTGCGGGTAACAACGTCGGTGTTGGCTGCGACAGAAGGCCGGCGGCCAGCCAAACACTACGGTCTCGTTGGCTGCAGTCACTTGACGGTCGATCGGGAAAGGGGCCGGGAAAAGGGTAGAAGGTTCGTCGGGCTGGGAAGAACGGTCACTTACAGATCCGGTGAGATGAAGTACAAATTAGGGGTTAATTGCCTGCAAATCCGGCGGCCGGCAAAAGGGCAGAAGGACGGCAAGAATTAGGGCTTACCTGTGGGAGAGAAGATGTTGTGAGAAGAGGAGAGCTTCGAGAGTGTTGTACGTACCTACAGATCCGGCGGCCGGGCAAGAGATCTGTGAGAAGAGACGACACAGCAGGGCAAGAGATCTGGGAGAAGAGAGCTGCGCACGGCGGGCAAGAGAAGATAGAGGAGATCGCTGATTGTGCAAGAGCGTACCTCTCACGTATTACTTAGGGTAAAATATAAAAGATAAAAATTAAAATTAAAATAATTAATCAATTAACTACGTTTTTTTATCAAAAGAAAATCCACAATGGTAAGTATATATGTAAGACTTAATTAATCCTACCAAAAAAAAATGTAAGACTAAATTAATCAACCACGTTGAACCCATTTGACGGTTGATCGGTGTTTTTAACGGGGGTATAATGAAAAAAATTTTAGTTCCTGGAAAATCTCTCGCTTTCGAAAAAATTTAAAAATATTTTTTAAATAATATTTAACACGGTTAATTGAAAGACGTGATAAATTGTGTTTATACGGTAATTTAACACGGTTTGAAGGGTAACCTTGGTAAATTGTAAACATTTTTACAACGGTTTCGAAGAGAACATGCAAAACTCGAACTTTCTAAAAAATTTTCAAATTATATATATTTTAAATAATATTAACATGGTTAATTGAAAGACGTGGTAAACTATCTTTGTACGCTAATTTAACACGGTTTGGAGGGTAATTGTGGTAAATTGTAAACATTTTTACAACGGTCACAGAACCGGCAAATCTCGCGCTTTCGAAAAAAATTTCAAATTATTTTTTAAATAATATTTAACACGATTAATTGAAAGATGTGGTAAATTGTGTTTATATGCTAATTTAACACGGTTTGGAGGGTAACCGAGGTAAATTGTAAATATTTTTACAACGGTTTTGACGAAAACCTACAAAACTCGCACTTTATAAAAAAAATTCAAAATATTTTTTAAACAAAATTTAACACGGTTAATTGAAGTACGTGGTAAATTGTGTTTATACGGTAATTTAACACCGTTTAGAGAAAACCCGTGGTAAATTGTATACATTTTTACTACGGTTTCGAATAGAACCTTGATAAATGATACACAAGTTTAACACGGTTACATGTAACCGATATATTATAACAAACATTTTAACACGGTTCACAGGGTAACCGTGTTAAAATGGGTGATTTTGTAAATTTACCACGGTTAATCGGTGAACCGAGGTAAATTTTAAGTATTTTAACACGTTTTTTTGGACAACCGTGGTAAAAATGTTACATTTGCATATTTACCACGCAATAATACGGAACAGTGTTAAATGTACCGTAACCAATGTGCTTTTTTTACTAGTGAGGTTAAAAATAATTACCCGCGGGAAAAAGTGAAAATTTTCCTCTAAGTCCAAAATTACGCCAGGAACATAACGGTGAGACTCATACTCATCACTTGCGCAATCTTCGCGAGATATATGTCAATTACTATCAATGATTAAGTTAATCAACAGTAATTAGAATTTGGAATCTTTGCTATTACAAATTAGAGATGCCGGAAAGAGATGGTTGATTGGACTCCTCATGCAAACCAAGATTTTTAGTGTAGATTGAGGCATCATGGAGTTTGGTCTAGCTAAAGAGCTTGAAGAAGCGCTTCTTAGGTGGCAACCAACGGTAAACCCTTTCCCTTTATTTTTTTTCATTTTTGTTTTTGTTTTTGTGTGTTTTGTGTTTGTGTGCTAGAGCCTTGGTAATAAAGAAGCTATAAGAGCCTTAGTCTTTTAGGTGTTAAGTGATGCTACGTCTGGCTGAGGTGCCCTTATAGGCTCTATGAGCCGCCCCTTGCACCTCACCAAATCCACCCCTGTGGATTTGTGTGGCTGCAACCACCTTTGTTGACTCTTGACCGTGCTTTTGGGTTGGCTTCCTATATAAGCTTTCCTTGCTTCTTGATGAGGGTTTGCTTCATCTTCTCTTGCCTTCTACCCCTCACGTTCATCTTCTTCTCTTCCTATCTCCCTTTGAATCTTCTTCTTCATCTTCTTTGATCTTGTGTGAGCTTGTGAGAGTTTTGAGTTTGGCTTTGCATGAGGATGATGTTTGATGTTGTTGCTGAGATGAGAGAGCCAGTTGTAGAGTGTTGTTGTTAATCCTTCTTCTGTTTTTGCCCCAATTTTGGTAAGTTCTTCATCTCCCTCTTCCTCCTTTCTTCTTTGCTTCTTATCTTCCTCTTTAGCTTAGGATTCACAAGCATAGGCTTGTATGGATCTTTCCTGGACGTTTTGATACTCATGCATGTGTATATATGTATGTGTATGCTTGTTGTGTGGTGAAGAGGTGAAGAGAAATCGAGAAAAGGATCGAAGAGAAGTCAAAGACCAACCCTCTGCACACCAGCTGCCCCTGCGCGTGACCTGAGCCACACCTGCGCCTTGGTGTGAGCCGTCCCTACGCCTACAATGAGCCTTCCCTACGCCTCACTGCTGTTGTGCCTTGCACCTCTTGCTTCTGCCGGTGCGTATCCAAGGCATACCTAGTTGGTATGTTTCCTTCCTTCCTTTCCTTTAGCCTTGGATTTAGATATGGCTAGGCTAGTATGGTTGAGGATGAGCTTGTTGAGTTGTATGTTGGGTATGTGCCTTAGGCACTTGTATGTATGTTGAGGATTATGAGGTTTAGATGTGAGTTACAGGTTGGCTATGGTTATGAAGTGTAGGAGATGCGTCTCCTAACCTTTGTAGCGTTTGATTGTGTGTGCCTTGCTTATGTAGGCGTTGATTGTTTTCTCAACGGGAAACTATGACGTGGTACAAGATTACGAGTATTTCAGGTAAGTCAATAGGACTTAGTTAGCGTCCAGCTGTGGATTTGAGTTGTTGTAATGGATGTGTGTGTAGTCATATGATTGTTGCATTTATAACCTAAACCGGACTAGGATGACCACTTTATTACCTTAATTGGCCCAAGTGTATTATAAGCGGGCGGTTACCGCCTGCCAAAGCTCGCCGAGAGTGGAGGAGGTGCTCGGAAGCCAGTAGCTCGGGGGGAAGTAGATCCCATGCAAAACCTGAGTTAAAGGGGGAAGAGATGGGGTTCTTTAGGCTCCTCATGTGACAAAATAAGTTAATTAGTAATGGAATAACTTTTGTAAAGATAATAAACGGATGTGTGTGTGTGTGGCATTGCATATTGTGATGTGTTGGTGTGTGTTTGTGCTATTACTTCATTCTTATTCATTTTTGTTAGCTAACGGTTTATACCGTGTTGTAGATGATCTGCAGGTTAGGAAGATTACAGAGTGAGATAGATGGGTGATCAGCCGAGGGCTTCCGTACACTAGGTTGTTCGTGGGATATGGGATGTCTTGTGCTTGGATGTTTATGGTTGTTGTTTTGTACTCGGTTGTGATGTTGTAAACCTTTTGATGTATATATATTATACGGTTTTATGTATTTGGTTTTAATCTATATGTATCTTGTTGTAAGATCCAGTGAACTTGTTGTCCGGCTAGGGTTAGGATCCATTGTGAGATCCTATCCCATGTGGCACCCCGAGTCCCGCGAATTTGGGGTGTTACAAAGTTGGTATTAGAGACTTAGGTTGACAACAATGGCACGTGCAATCCGAAATAAAGGTGGAGTAGATAAATAAACAAAACCCGAAAGGGGTGTGACTTTTCAAAAGGATTTTGGCTTTGAAACGAGTACAGTGTTTTGGGATAGTGTGTACGGAAAACCATCACCCTTTTGAGGATCTCCATAGTATATATATAGATAGATACCTATTATGTGATGATATGATTGCATGTATGCTGGATTAAGTATTATATATATATATAATACTTAATCCAACATACATGCAATCATATCATCACATAATAGGTATCTATATATATATATATAGATAGATACCTATTATGTGATGATATGATTGCATGTATGCTGGATTAAGTATTATATATATATATATATATATATGTGTATCTATACATATGGCATATATATACCCTTATAAGTTAGGTGTGAATACCCTGTAGATGGCTAAGACTAGAGCGACATCTGTAGTTGGACGAGACAAAGGTAGAGCACCCTTCCTCCAGTAGTTTTAGGCCAGGGACCAGCTCCCGCTGTTGATCCTCCTATAGCATAGGAGGTACATGAGGATGTAGCTGAGAGAGTCGTTCTTGAGACTTAGAGCGGTGGATCCGCGAGGCAACGATCATAGTGAGTCCAATCAGATGGCTCGGATCATGTCTCTATGAGGGTCCAGCGTAGATCAAACGGGTTGAGGAGGCTGCCAGTGCAGGTAGGCGTGTCCCGGATCTACCAACACTGGTGGGATCTTCTGAGTTATCTCAGGGAGCTACTCAAGTGCCGGTTACACCGGCACGTGCTGTTGAGGTTTCTAGAGCTCCAGAGGAGAATAAAGGGCCTTGACCAAACACTTAGTTGAAGGCATTTCATCAGCTTGGCGTACCCTCTTACTTTAGGAATATGGGATTGGAGACTGAGGTTTGGATTGAGAATGTAAACTCAGCCCTTGAGTCTATCAGATGTCTAGAGGTCAAACGGATAGAGTTAGTTCAGACTCTATTCCGTGATCTAGCTCATTAGTGGTGGAGGACTATGTGAGCCCGAGCTTCCAGTTATGACCAGATGAGGGCTATGATCAAAGAGCGTTTCTTCCTTGCCTCACTGAGGAGGGAGAAACTGTGGGAATTTATGGAGGTAGGCTTCGAGGATATGCCGATAGCTGATGCCATCAGTCGTTGTCAGACAAAGCTGGCATTACTGGTGCAGGAGCATCTGGATACGGGCGAGGCCAGTCTCACGGCCGCTTGAGTGGTCCAGTGTCTGCACAAACTTTTTGAGAGAGGCCGGCAGTGTTACAACTACGGGGCATATAGATATATGAGGACAAAGTGTCCGAGAGCACCACTTACTTGCTTCTCTTGTGGGAAGCCGGGATATAGGGCTACATTTTTCCGTCAAGGCAAGACGTCATCACAACAGGGTTCTTCCCCTGCAGGTTCAGCGGGAGGTGGGCAGAGACTGCCTTAACACCCAACACAAGGACATCAGAGAGTCCTAGACACACCTGCTACTTAGGGTTTGCTCCATGACCGAGTAGAGGTAGGGGTTGAGATGGTGGTACCAGTGACACTAGAGGAGCTCGAGGTAGAGTTTTTGAGCCGAGGAGTGCTGAGGAGCCGCCAGCACCCGCTGCTACATGTACCATTCTGATCCATGGTGTACCTCTTAGAGTTTTGTTTGATACGGGTGCGACGCACTCTTTCATATCTGATGCATGTGCGGATAGACTGATCTTAGATACAGTAGAGGGTAGACCTTTCTTGATAAGGTTACCAGATGGGGGTCAGGTTAGAGGTACCCGAGAGGTACACGGTTGTCCTATACATTTAGGAAACCGTGATTTGGTTGTAGACTTCTTTGTCATGCCGCTGGTGCATGAGGAAGTCATTCTGGGTATGGATTGGATGGATAGACATCATGATGTGCTAGATGTTGGTAGGAGGACCGTGACGGTCACTACCGAGTTGGGACAAATTGAGGTCTTCTGAGGTTGGGACCATGGGAAGATGGATATGATTATTAGTGCAATACGAGCAGCGAGATCGATTACAAAAGGTTGCGAGACCTTCTGGTGTTATGCCATGAAGGAGGGTGGGAGCCCAGCGTTAGAGGACATCCCAGTGGTCTGTGACTTTATGGATGTGTTTGCTGAGCCATCCAGTTTGCCTCCTCAGAGGAGGGTAGACTTTGGTATCGAGTTGGAGCCTAGTACAAGACCGTCTCGAAGGCCCCATACCGTATGCCGTCTATCAAGTTGTTAGAGTTGAAGAAGCAACTCGAGGAGTTGGCTGAGAAGGGCTTCATCCGCCCTAGTGTATCCCCGTGGGGAGCACCTGTCCTCTTTGTGCGGAAGAAGGACGGATCGTTGAGACTGTGCATTGACTATAAAGAGTTGAACAAGGTGACCATTAAGAAAAAGTATCCATTGCCTCACATTGATGACTTATTAGATCAGCTTCAAGGAGTGACTTTGTTCTCTAGGATCGACTTGTGCTCGGGTTATCACCAGCTGAGGGTGAGAGAGCAGGATGTGCATAAGACGACATTTCGGACTCAGTATGGCCACTACGAGTTTGTAGTGATGCCATTCGGGCTCACGAATGCGCCCTCCATCTTTATGGAGTTGATGAATGGCATATTTATCGACTTTTTGGATCAGTTTGTGGTGGTCTTCCTAGACGACATCCTGGTGTATTCTTGTAGTAGAGAGGAAGGACATCTGAGGATAGTGATGCAGATATTGCGGGATAGAGAATTGTATATCATGTTCTCTAAATGCGAGTTTTGGATGCCAAAGGTAGCATTTCTAGGCCATATTGTCTCCGCCGATGGCATCAAGGTTTATCCGGCGAAGATAGAGTTAGTTGCAGCATGGACAACACCGGCGAACGTCAAGATAGTGCGTAGCTTTCTTGGTTTAGCCGGTTATTACCGACGCTTTGTGGAAGGATTCTCCGTGATTGCCCGTCCAGTTACCAGCTTGTTGAGGAAGACTACCAGATTTGTATGGTCTGAGTAGTGCGCCCAGAGTTTTGAGGAGTTGAAGAGGCGTTTGATTTCTTCTCCTATCTTTGCACAGCGAGAGGGTATTGAGGATTTTGTGGTATACAGTGATGCATTCAAGCTAGGCTTGGGGTGTATTCTGATGCAGCGTGGTAGAGTGATTGCATATGCGTCTAGACAACTGAAGACGTATGAGGAGAACTACCCGGCTCATGATTTGTAATTGGCAGCGGTAGTTCTTGCATTGAAGATCTGGAGACATTACTTGTATGATGCTACATGTTAGATCTTCAAAAACCATAAGAGCCCGAAGTATATTTTCACGCCACGGGAATTGAATAACCGCCAACATAGATGGCTCGAGTTGGTCAAGGACTTTAACCTTGAGATTCTGTACCATCCAGTGAAGATGAATGCTGTCGCCGATGCCCTAAGCAAGAAGACGCCTCGAGAGAAGGAGATTGCGAGACTGACAGTTGAGCCCCAACTTCAAAGAGATCTAGCTTTGCTAGAGATGGACATCCAGTTTCCTGATGAGGATGTCTAGTTGAGTACTTTAGAGGTTCCACCTGATCTGTTGGATGAGATCCAACAGAAGCAAGGGACCTGCCCGACACTGATGAGGATACGAGATAGGATGTCTCGTGGTGAGGCACCATTGTTCTCCATAGGAGCAGATGGAGTAATGAGATGCTGCGACCGTGTTTGTGTACCCACTGATGTGGATCTGAGGTAGAAGATTTTGCAGGAAACTCACTCCACGACTTACTTTGTACACCCCGGTACGAGTTAGATATATCAGGATGTGACACACTCATATTGGTGGGGAAGGCTGAAGCCCGATGTGGCCAGATTTATGGCTTAGTGTGCAACCTGTTAGTAGGTCAAGATAGAGCATTGCAGACCAGGAGGAGAGCTTCACCCACTACCAGTACCACAGTGGAAGTGGGAGGACATCTCCATGGACTTTGTGACAAGATTAAGACCGATTTGGAGCTTTGATACTATATGGGTTGTAGCTGGCAGACTGACGAAGAATGCACGTTTTATCCCTATCAGAGAGACGTGACCAGTGAGCAGATTGGCTGAGGAGTACACTAGACAAATAGTGAGACTGCATGGTGTTCCATGGACGATCGTCTCAGATCGAGATGGACGATTCACCTTGAGGTTCCGGCAGCAGATTTAGACTGCTTTGGGGACGAGTTTGCACTTCACGACTACATTTCATCTTCAGACAGATGGTCAGTCAAAGAGGACCATTCAGACGCTGGAGGACATGCTGTGAGCCTATGTGTTGGATTGGGGACAGGGATGGTCAGATTACCTTCCGTTGGTTGAGTTCTCATACAACAACAACTGGCATACATCGATTGGGATGGCCCCATATAAGGCACTGTATGGGCATAGATGTCGTACACCGTTATGCTAGGATGAGCCTAGTAGTGTCAGTGGTATAGCACTAGAGCAAATTTAGGATGATATTGCTCGAGTGCCGCTGATCAGAGAGAGGATGTTGGCTGCACAAAGTCGCCAGAAGTCGTATGCAGACAGGAGGCGTTGACCTCTAGAGTTCAGGATGGGAGCTCATGTCTGGCTGAGGGTATCTCCGACACGAGGCACCAGACATTTTTGCATAAAAGAGGAAGCTGAGTCCTTGATATGTCGGTCCCTTTGAGATACCGGACAGGGTTGGGAGAGTAGCGTACCACATCCGAGACACATTGTCAGTTATGATGATTTGGTGATTGAGCTGGACCACACTTTTATTGAGCATCCAATTGCAGTCCTAGAACGAGGTGTGACACGCCTGCGTTCGTAGTACATTCCTATGTTGAGGATATAGTGGTCGAGACGAGGACCTGAGGAGGTTACATGGGAGACCGAGGATAGTATCCAAATGAACTATCCAGATTTTTATACCGAGAAAGATGCACCTGTAGGATCCACGAGTAGATCTTAGTGCTATCTTGGTGAGTGTATGTTATGTGTTTATGTGATATGTTGTGTCTTCGTGCTAGTTGTGATGTGTGCATATGATCTTTTAGATCTTGAATGCTAGCGTGAGTTAGGTATAGTTAGAGCTGGTTCTTTCCTCCATGCTATGGTGATATGTTTAGGATTAGATGGAGATGGTTATTCTTCCATGTTGCCTTTGATGGACATAGTGTAAGTAGAGATGGATTTCCTCCACGTAGTTACGTTATGCGTACGTTTTAGCTGGAGACGGCTTTCCTCAAATGCCACCGTTATGTGGTTAGTGGGTGGCTAGAGATGGTTTTCCTCTATGCCTTGTTTAGAGCATATGATGGTGTTGCTGGAGTAATGATTCGTCCATGATGTGCCTTGAGGTTATAGAATGCTATAAGTTGTGATCTTATGAGCAGAGTTGTGATGCCTTCGAGAGGGAGAGTGTTATACCTCGGCATATGGATCCGAGAGAATTTGGGATCATGCAAGTTTCGGGACGAAACTTGTTTTTAGGGAGTGTGATGTAAGAGCCTTAGTCTTTTAGGTGTTGAGTCTGGCTGAGCGGCCCCTGCGCATCATGAGGGCCACCCCTACACCTCATTAAATCCGCCCCTGCGGATTTGTGCGGCTGCAACCACCTTTGTTGACTCTTGATCGTGCTTTTGGGTTGGTTTCCAATATAAGCTTCCCATGGTTCTTGATGAGGGTTTGCTTCATCTTCTCTAGCCTTCTACCCCGCACGTTCATCTTCTTCTCTTCCAATCTCTCTTTGAATCTTCTTCTTGATCTTCTTTTATCTTGTGTGAGCTTGTGAGAGTTTTGAGTTTGCCTTTGGATGAGGATGATGTTTGATGTTGTTGTTGAGTTGGGAAAGCCAGCTATAGAGTGTTGTTGTTGATCCTTTTTCTGATTTATCCCAATTTGTGCCAAGTTCTTCATTTCCCTCTTCATCCTTTCTTCTTTGCTTCTTAACTTCCTCTTTAGCTTAGGATTCACAAGCATAGGCTTGTGTGGATTTATCCTGGACGTTTTGATCCAATACATGTGTATATATGTACGTGTATGCTTGTTGTGTGGTGAAGAGGTGAAGAGAGATCGACAGAAGGATCAAAGAGAAGTTGAAGACCAACCCTCTGTACACCAGCTGCCCCTGCGCCTGACCTGAGCCGCACCTGCGTCTGGTATGAGCCACCCCTGCGCCTCACTACTATTGTGCCTTGCGCCTCTTGCTTCCGCCGGTGCGTATCCAGGGCATATCTAGTTGGTATGTTTCCTTCCTTCCTTTTCTTTAGCCTTGGCTTTAGATATGGCTAGGCTAGTATGGTTGAGGATGAGCTTCTTGAGTTGTATGTTGGGTATGTGCCTTAGGCAATTCTATGTATGTTGAGAATTGTGAGGTTTAGATGTGAGTTACAGGTTGGCTATCGTTATAAGGTGTAGGAGATGTGTCTCCTAACCTTTGCAGCGTTTGATTGTGTGTGCCTTACTTATGTAGGCGTTGATTGTTTCCTCAAGGGGAAACTGTGATGTGGTACATGATTACGAGTATTTCAGGTAAGTCCATAGGGCTTGCTTAGCGTGCAATTGTGGATTTGAGTTGTTGTAATGGTTGTTGATGACATGATTTATGACACTAGTTTAGGCACTCTTTTAGATAGTTTTCCTTTCCATTCATGCATGTTTCCGCATTAGTTCGTGACATTTACGCTTAAGCTATCCATATTGTCAAAATAGATGTCTACACGAGCTTTTGTAGGTATTTTGGGGAGATTTTGGACTTAATCGATACATTCGAGGATCATTCCTTGTGGTGGCATGATAACGTGATTTATGACGTTAGTATAGGCATACAATTAGATAGTTTTTCCCGTTATTCATGCACGGTTTGACATTAGTTTAAGACGTTTGCGCTCATTTCGTGCATATTTCTAGAAAAGACGTCTACACGAGCTTTTGTCGGTTTTGTAGGTATTTCGGGGATCTTTTGGACATTAATCGATACATTCGAGGATCAAGCCTCATGGTGGTACATATCCGAGACCTTGAAGGAACATAATTGGAGCAATGAAGGACACAAGGACCCTTGTTGGTGCAAGCAATGGAGCAACTCATGGCTAGATGATCATAACAAGTCTCTGTTGAAGAAAATCGACCTACACCCAGGAAAATCGGCCGATTTTTCCTACTAGGTCGATTTTGGGCCTTTGACAGCTTAAGCCACGTGTCCCACGATCTCTTGTCCGGCCTTGCTCTTGGTGGAGAATATAAGTGGTCTTGCAGGCTGATTGATGGATTCCTCTCTTTCCTTTGGACCCTTCTAGCATCTTCTCAAAGAATCTTCCAATTGGGAGCTCTCTTGAAGACACCCTTGTGGGTGTTCTTGAGGGAGAGGAGTGTAGATTTCAATTTCGTAGTGAGATTTGAGTGATTTTTGTGAAGAAGCTTGTTGAAGGATTGTAAGATCTGACTTGGAGCTATATTTGGTGTGTTGAAAGACTTGTTTTGAGCTCAAATCCAGCTAAGTTTCATTGCTTTCATTTCCTTACTTCATCTTCTTGCTATGGATTCCATGTATGCTTGTATGATGATTTTGGATCTTGAAATGCATGTTATTGGCTAGTTTGTTGTGATTTTGGAGTGATGGATTGATGGTTATGGCTTGGGTGATGATAGAATGGACTTATATGTTAGTTTAGGATGATTCGTATGCACAAAACCTAACTCAGACATAAAAATCGACCTGTTCTTCATAGTAAATCGGCCGATTTTTGCTATGATCCACCCGATTTTTCCTTCTGTTGCTCTTTAATTGATGAATTTGTATGTTAGGATGTTAGATTGTTGAAATCCTAGTGTTTGTTGAGCATGATATAGCTTAGGGTGACCTAATTCTAGCAAACTAAATGAGGAAAGAGACCTACCCGGTGATTTCCGATCTTAGACACCTAAGATGATGAACTCTAGGTAGTAGTGAGCCTCACAAGCCGCTATTGGATTGAATGTGCTAGGATTATTGCTTGAGACTTACCTTTTCCGAGACTTACCCGGTAAGGAGAGGTTTGCCCCTTAAGTAGGGTCCGGTTTGTGTAGAATTCCCTACTTTAACCCCTTGAGACCTACCCGGTAATAGGAGTTTGGTGCGGGATTAGTGAAGCATGAGACTTACCCGGTAATTGCTTCCATTAGAGAAACACCCTTTCCCAACACCGCAGCGTTGTCCTTAGAATCTTTATAATCTTGAGTCAATACCATAACCGGAAATCTTGACCTCTAGAATCCATTTTTCTCTTTGATCTCATATCTTGTGTTTGTGTCATTTGTTTGTTTGCTAGCTTGAGTTGTTAGTTTGTTTTATTACCTTGCTTGATTTGTGATCTTTGCTTGATCACCACAAAAACCCAACCAAAAATATCATCATTTTCATTTCTTTATTTATTTCTCCTTTCTTAGACTAGATTTGCACTATCTTTGATCATTGAATGACTCGATTTCGCCTCAGTCCTTGTGTTCGACCTCGGAATACTTTCCTTCCTACATAACGATCCGTACACTGCGGGTTTCACTAGGTAGTTTAGGATTTTAGTTCGAGTTTATAAATGTAAAGCTTTTTGTGCTATTTCCTAGCGTAACATGGCACTCATCCGGACTCTTTAAGGAGCAAGCTAGGCACAAAGGAAAACACAAAAAACCTTATTGGTGCATGCCTTGCACCAATTCATGACTTTGTGATCCAAGGAGGGCTTCCGGTGCAGAACCACGGCCCAAAGGCCAATTCCACGCCCGTGGTTTCATCATTTTGCCCGTGGTTTCTTCCTGGACAGCTTTGACACTTGTCACACGATTCCTTTGCCCGATCTTTGCTTTCCTTTGGTGGAGTACTTGAGATGCTTTTGCAGGCTGGCCTTGGGGACTGCTAAGAAGGACTCTCTCTCCTCTTGTTGCTCTCTTCCAAGTCCCTTGTAGGTGTTCTTGGGGGAGATTAGATTAGAACAATATCAATCTTAAGATCTAGAGTGAGTTTGAGTGGTTTTAAGTGAGATTCTTGTGGAAGCTTGTAAAATCCGACTTGGAGCTGCCCTTGAAGCTTTGTAAGATTGTTGTAACCTTCTATTTTAGCTTAGTTCATTCTCTTTCATTGTTCTTGATAACATGTATTATAGTCTATATTTTGGGGCTAGTTTAGACATTTTATCTTCATAAATCTGCATGTATGGATGTACATTCTTTGATTATATTGTTGTTTTGTTTACCTTTACGGGAATCGAGGTCTACACCTAGTTTCATTGTAATTGTAGGTAAAATAGCACGTTTTGGACCAGATTCTGGAGCTTTAAAAAGATCTCAGGAAGCATGGAAATGATTAAGAAGATTGATTTTGGACCAAATTCTACAAATTCTACATTCAGTTGAGATTCACCTCGGTCAGCTACAGTATCACCTCGACCGAGGTGAGCTTGAGGAGCGTCCCGACCGAGGCAAACACCCTGTCGCCGGTGAGATCTTTATTTTTGGCTAAGATCTTTTTATTTTTGGTTGATTTATTTTAAGAGATATGGATATATTTTCTATGAAATTATCTTTTTAAGATATTATTATCTTTAGAAGATAATTCTCCAATATAAAGGGTTGGATTTTCCACAATTCAACCATACTTAGGGCATCCAGCAATTGAAGGATTTTCTGGAGTTTTGAAGGAAGTTTGAAGGAAGAATAGAAAGGTTGAAGTTGAAGGAAGAAAAGAATCATAGTTGGAGTTGGCTTTTGAAGGAGTTTGTAAGATCTTCTTAGAATCCTTTTGGTTTGTTGTCTTTGCTGAGTTGTAATTGAGGAACACTTGTTTGTTGATTATTTGATTCAGTTATTGAGACCTTTTTCTTAAGGTTTTCTTGTTCGAATATTGATTCCTTTCCCATTAATTTGATTATTGTTATCATGATGATTGTTGGCTAAGTTTCTTATGCGATTCAAGGGTGATTGGTTGAAAGTTGTGGGAAAGACGATGATAAAATGATCTTAATCCCAGCAGGACCCTGAAAGCTCGAGCCTTTACCTTAACCGTAGAACACCTCGGTCAACTGTGGAACATCTCGACCGTGATGGTACATAAACTGAGCGAGGATAACCTTTCCTGAACCTTATCTGAGTTAAGAGTTTAAGTTTGCCAAATCCTATCCTTATTACACCTTTCTTGGTTCAATGAAAAGGATGAGACTTACCCGGTGATTCCTTTGTTTGTTTACCCAAGAACATGAGTGTAGGTAATAATGGTTTATCCTTTAATGGGGTTTGAGTGTTCCTTCATCCCATCTTTGTGAGTTAGTCTGAGACTTACCCGGTAAAGGTTGATTCTATCCCCTTGGGTGGTGTGTTTGTTTGAGATTATAGTTCCTTTCCTTAGTACCTTGAGACTTACCCGGTAATAGGAGCTTGGTTTGGGATAGTGAGTAGTGAGACTTACCCGGTGATCTATTCCCACCTTAGAAACACATTCCCTTTGCAAACCTCAGCTTTGTTTGCATTATCCTTTGAGATCTTGAGTAGGAACCACAACTAGATGCTTTAATCCCTAGAATCCGCTTTCCCTTTATCTGACTTTATATCATCTTTGATTGCTTTAATTCGTAGTTATTAGCAATATTTGTCTACATGATTCCGTGCTTTGTTTCACCATAGTCCCTGTGTTCGACCCCTGGAACTCTTGCTTTTTATTACAATTAATCCGTACACTGCGGGTTCGCATATTGTTCAAGCATACTTCTTGGGTTATAAATTTTAAAGCTTGCACACACCTTTTGGAGCGAACAAGTTTTTGGCGCCGTTGCCGGGGGACCTGGTCTAGACCAAGCCGGTTTCGGTTGTCTTTCGGGGCTATTGCCCTTGTTGCATTTGACTACTCTACTTGAGTGTTTTCGCAGGATCTTTCCTTAGGTTTATGCGAAGAACCCATGCTGGAAAGGAAATCATTCGTTACGATCCCGAACCAGAAAAGACTTACAAGCGAAGATTAAAAGAACCTAAGATGGCCAATCAAGACGATCACAATCTTGAAGCCGAATAGAAGGAGGCATTGTAACAACTATGCCTCAATAGAGAAGAGCTGCAGCGAGAGAGAGAAGAGACTTGCGTTAGAACAGAAGGAATTGAAGCAGATATGGCCGCTCTAAGGGCCCAGTTTTTGCCTTGACCGAGGCAGGACCCAATTCATGTTGCCCCGGCCGATGTACACCTACCACCTCGGATACCTATCCGAGATGTTCTTTTTGCTGGTGTTCCATAAACCCTAGGACAGAGGATGCACCTTAATCAGCATGTCAGGCGTCCAGGAGTAAACCTAGTTGATCCAGCTGAGCATGATTATGAACTTCGACCGCAAGTTCTAACCATGATCCGACAATGTCAATTTGGAGGTTTGGAGAGCGAGTCTCCGCATCAGCATTTGCAAAATTATGAGATTCTGATGGAGACCTTGACTGGAGGTATTTCTATGGTCGTCTATACCCAATCAAAAGTAAATCCCGACTTAGCACTAAAACAAGTATAGTGGTTAAGTAAGGGTCAAACGCAAGAGAGTTAAGGTGTTTTATTAGATGCAATTATCGATTATAGTAACAAGTAACAAAGGGGGGGGGTTTGGTTGAATTGATGCACACAAAAACTTATGAAAACGATTAATGTGACAAGTAAGACAATGATGGGTGAATCTATACTAGGTTGATTCTAAGCATGCAATTGCTACTTTGGTGAGTTCCTTTTACAAGTTTTCAAGTAATCTCCCGTCTCGATCATATATATGTGTTGAGCCAACCGGCATCAACATAACTTAACAGGTTAGTGTTCCATAAACCTACAAGAACAAATAACAAGTTGTCTTTCAAACAAAGACTAAGGGATATAAAGAAAAGATTAAAACCGTTAAGCTTATCTTTATATTTGTGTTCCTTTTCTTTAAGTAATTACAACCCGTTATTACTTAAAGTTTACTACTAGATTAAAGACCCGAACCCGGACCCTATTAATCCTAGTTATTTGCATGCACTTTAGAACCTAAGGTGATCAATCTCAAGTAATAGTAAAACAGGCATTTAGACAATGGAGATCAAGGAAACACAAAGCATTATTTAATAGGAAACACAAAGTATTAAAGAAAACTTACAACCAAAGTAACAACACAACTTCAAACCAACCCAATGTAGCAACGGAGTTAGCAACTCATTACAAAGTTAGCAAGATAATATAAATGAGAAAAGTGGATAATTTGTTAGCTAACAAGTTGGATGATTCTAGCAATCGACCAAGGACTATTTATACTACAAAAGACACTAAATAGGAGTAAATGGTCGGCCCAAAACATCCACCTTTAATGCCATAAAGGTGGTGTAAACAGCCGGAGTAAAACTTCTGACGGTAAACCGCAGGGGTGGCCTTCAGCTCCGCAGGGGCGGTGAAGGCAAAAACGCTTGATCTTCTACATGGCCGCAGGGGCGGCTAGGCAATTCCACAGGGGCGAATCTTTAATGCTCTTCAAACGTCTGACCCTTCAACTTCCTGCCGTTTCTGATGCCAAGCTGCCGGGGCGTCCCTATGTCAACGCAGGGGCGGTGACACAGCCTCTTCATCTTCCAGCTCCTAGGTTGAGGCGTAGGCAGAGGCACAGTGGAAGGTGCAGGGGCGCTGGTCTTCGTTTCTTCAGGGCAAGTCACCGTAGGGGCGCCAAGGAGTGGCGTAGGGGCGGTGACACACTTCATGGTTGGTGCTGGAGAAGGCGCAGGGAGCGCTCCGGAGTAAGGTGTCACCCGCAGGGGTGGTGACAAGGTTCCGCTGGGGCAGTGGGGCAACAGAAGCTTTGCTTCGTTAACGATCCTCACTCCTAAGTGCTTGTAACTCCTTTCTTAACTTCTTTTAGTCTTCTTCTTCTAGACCATGGGGTTAGTAGCATAAACCGAAACAAATGCAATAAAAAGACTCTAAAACCTATCCTAAATAATAGTGATTCCATCACTATTAAACTCTGATAGCACGATTTATGACTTAGGTTTAGGCACTTATTTAGATAGTTTTCCCACTCATTCATGCATGGTTTAGCACTAGTGCATGACGTTTGCACCCAATTCATGTATTTTGTCGAGATAGATGTCTACACGGACTTTTGCATGCTTTGTAGGTGTTTTATGAGATTTAGAAGCTTAATCGATACATTCGAGGATCATTCCTCGAGATGACACACATCCGGACTCATTGGGATGCAAGTTAGGAGCTAAGGAGGACACTTGGGACCTTGTTGGTGCATGCCATGCACCAAATCGTGGCTTAATGATCCAAAACAAGCTGAGGCACCAAAACCACGGCCACTGGGACTTCCACGGGCGTGGTTTTGGCCGTGGTTTCCCCCAGACAGTTGTGACAGCTGTCCCACGATCTTCATGGCCGACTCTTGCAAATTTGGAGGATAAAAGGTGGTCCTACAGGCTATTAGGGGCATCTCCCATCACTCCATTCTCTCTCACACTCTCAACAACAAAGATTCTCTCATTGGAAGGTTGGATTGGAGCTACTCTTGCAGGAGAAGAAAAGGTTCCATTGGAGAAGAAGAGAAGAACACACCATTCTTAGTTTTTCATAGTTTTGAGTGAGATTTGTGAAGCCGTTTTGCAAGTATTTGTAAGAAACGATTCGAACCTTCTTTTGAAGGGTTGTAAGTCCTTCTTGAACCTTGATTTAGCTTGTTTTACTTGTTTTATTTGCTTTATCCATCTTTCATTTCATCTTCTTGCCATGTATTCTATGATTTTATGCTTGTTGAGTTTGATTGTTGAAATGCATGTTGTTGGCTAGATAGATGCGATTCTAGGGTAAGGAAAAAATGGTTATGGCTTGGACTATGATAGAATAGACTTAAATGTATGCTTGGATGACTCGCTTGATTGAACCTAGGCACTGTCGAAAACCACGGTTTGATCTTGCCTTTCCACGGCCGTGGAAAGGGATGAACACCCCGTAATTTTGATTAACTTGCTTGTATTGATAAATCTAAGTGTTAGGTTGTTGATTTGTTGAAATCCTAGTGTTAGTTGAGCTAAATCTATCCTAGGGTGACCTAGTGTTAGCAACTAAGGGTTAGAAGAGACCTACCCGGTGATTCTTGCTTTTAGATACCGATGATGACGAACTCTAGGTAGCAGTGAGCCTCATAAGCCGCTATTGGACTGAGTGTCCTAGGATTGATGTTTAGGACTTGCCTTCCCGAGACTTACCCGGTGAGGAGAGGTTAGATCCCTAGATAACCATCCGGTTTGTGTAGAATTCCTATCCTTTGGCTCTTTGAGACTTACCCGGTGATGAGACCTTAGGAACGGATTAGTGGATCATGAGACCTACCCGGTGATTGATCCCAATCTAGAAACGCTCACTCCCAACATATTATAGTTGATCCAAGGAATGATTAGATAGCTTGAGTCCTATGCCATAACCGGAATTTCCAATCCCTAGAATCCGCTTTTCTCTCTTTGATCTCATATCTCTTGTTTGTCTTGCTTGTTTGGGTTTATTTGCTAGATCGTTAGTTTGTTTTGCATTCTTATATTGTTGTGATTCTTGATTGATCACCGCACAAAACTATACCAAAAACATTGAGATTTTCATTTCTTTATTCCTTTCTCTTTTCTTAGCCTAGATCTTCACTCTCCTTAGTCATTAATCGATTCAATCTCACCTCAGTCTTTGTGTTCGACCTCGGAATACTATCCCTACTACAAAACATCCCGTACACTGTGGGTTCGCTAGGAGTTAGGAGAAATATAACGAGTTATAAATTTAAAGTTGTTGCGTGTCACGTTCTTAGCGTAACAAGTTTTTGGCGCCGTTGCCGGGGAGTAGGTTAAGATTGAGTCTTAGTTTGTGATTGTTTATAGTGTAGGTCTTTCTTGTTGCTTTTGATCTCCTTTAGTTTGTGTCTTTGCTTTTCAGAACATCTCTACTCTTTAGGTGTATGCGAAGATCTCGTGGCAAGGATTTAGCTCCATTCGATCCCGAACCGGAGAAAACCCTTAGATCTAGATCCAAGAGCATTAGAAAGGGAAAAGAGATGGCCGGAAGAGATCTCCAAGCTGAGTTGGATGAGGCTTTAGAGCAAATTAGGCTAAGGGATGAAGCATTGGAGAATGAAGGGAAACTTGCCAATGAGAGGCAAGAAGCAACTAGGAGGGAGATTGAAGAGATTAGGCAAGCTCTTGTACAAAGAGAGCTTAATCATCAACAACCTCCACCTCCACCACAACCGCAGCCGGTGGCGGTTAATATTCGGGTTGTGCCCATTGCTATTGAAGAACCACAAACGTTAGGGCAACGTATGGATCCGGCACAAAGAGCACACCGTCCGGTGTGAACTTAAGAGATCCCGCAACCCATGATTACGAGCTCCGCCCTCAAGTTATACAAATGATCCGGCACAACCAATTTGGAGGGATGGAAGGAGAGTCTCCTCATCAACACTTGATGAACTATGATATCTTGATGGAGACTCTAAGACCGCCTAGATTGGAGAGCAATAACCATAAGCTTAGGGCTTTCTTCTTCTCACTTAAGGATAAAGCCTTGGCTTGGTATCAATCTATACCACAAGGGCGAGTGAGTACTTGGGAGGAGATGACAACCGAGTTTTTGACAAAGTTCTTCCCACCTTCCAAGACTACCGAGCTAAGAGGGAAGATCAATGCCTTCGTGATGAAGGATAGAGAAAGCTTATTCAAGTCTTGGGAGAGGTTCAAAGACCTTCTCCTAGATTGTCCACACCATGGTATACCAAAAATTGAGCTATTGGAGATCTACTTCAAAGGACTTGATGAAGATAGCCAATTCAAGCTTCAATCACTTTCCGGTGGAACCTTTATGGAGAAGAATGTGGATGAGGGTTGGGAATTTGTAGAGAAACAAGATTTGGTGATTGAGAAGTACTCCCATAGGAAGAGTGATGGGAGGAAAGCGGGAGCATATGAGGTGAGTGAAGTAACTATGAGTAACTTCAAGCTTGACGCCATCAACAATGAGCTGAAATCTTTGAGGGAGTTGTGTGCTACAACTTTGAAGAATCAAGCAAGCCCTCAAATGCAAGTGCAAGCAAACTTGTCTTCCAAGGAGGAAGATGTGAACTACATGGGAAGGGGCAACTACAACAACTATCAAGGCCCAAGGAACTTCAACAACAACCGACAATTCAACAATTACCGACCTAACCACAACCATCCTGGGTTTTCCTATTCTAACCCGGATGGAGCCTTGAACCCTCCCGCTTCCACAAGCGCAGCTCCACCATCAAAGGCTTCACAAGAACCTCCACCCGGATTTACTTAACCTCCAAAGGATAGAACCGAGATGATGTTTGAGCAATTTCTTGGAAGGTTGAGTGGTCTTGAGAGCACGGTGACTTCCATTTCTAAAGCTCAAAAGGTGTTGGAAGCACAAGTGTTCCAAAAGGCGGGTGAAGCTCATAGAGATCCGGGAAAGCTTCCCGGAAGAACCGAGGACAACCCAAGAGCCCAAGTGTTGGCCATCACAACGAGAAGTGGGCTGAGCATGAAGGATCCCTTACCTAAGGGAAATGATAAAAGGAAGCAAGTGGTGATAGAGGAAGAGACATTGCAAAAAGATAGAGGCAAGAGCAAGGATGATGAGCCAACATATGTGGCGCCACCTCCATACAAGCCACCACTACCGTTCCCACAATCACGAGCAAGAGCTCGTTTGGACAAGTACTTTGGTAAATTCCTTGAACTTATGTCTAAATTGCATATTAACATTCCGTTCATGGATGCTATTCTAGGAATGCCGGCATATGGCAAGTTTTTGAAAGAAATACTCTCTAACAAGAGGAAGTTGGAGGAGTATGGAGAAGTGAGGATGACGAAGAGGTCCTCGGAATTGATCCAAACCATGAAGGAGGAGATGCCTCCTAAGCTAAGAGATCCGGGATCCTTTTGTGTGCCAATTGGAGTGGGAGAAGTGAAGTATGAAGCTCTATGTGATCTTGGGGCAAGTGTGAGCATCATACCGCTTGCACTTTGCAACAAGGTTGGGCTAGGAGAGCCAAAGCCGGTCAAGATGACCCTTTACATGGCGGACCGTTCGATCACTCACCCGGTTGGAATATTGGAAGACATACCGGTGCAACTAGGGAAGTTCTATGTGCCCATAGACTTCGTTGTTTTGGACATCCCGGCGGACTATCCGGTTCCCATCATCTTGGGGAGACCTTTCCTAGCCACTTCCGGATGCTTGGTGGATTGTAAGAATGGAGTTCTCTCCTTCAACATTGGAGAAGAGAATATCAAGTTCAAATTATCCACAATGATGAAAGGGCCAGCCCTTGGCGAAGATGTGTTCAACATTGTCGAGCAAGAGGATAGTAGAGAAGTTGTGAGCTCAATCTTGATCAAGGACCCCTTCGAGAAGGTTCTTAGCTTAAGTTTGATGGAGGAAGGAGTTGAGGAGGCTTGCAATGAAGAAATCAAGGCTTTGGAATCATTGGAAAAGGAGACAAGAGCTGAATTTGAAGCACACGAAGGTGTACTGAATTTCTGTGAAAACCACGGCCAGGTAGGGGAAACCACGCCCGTGGAAAGTCCCGTGGAACTCTCTGGAATGCTCAAAAAGACTAGCTTTGCAAGTTCCACGGCCGTGGTTGTGCCAGAGCCCGTAATTTTGCCCGTGGTTTCTCCAGAAACTGCCTTAGTTGATGATCAAGCTTCAAGGAGCCTTGAGGAGTCTTCCAAAGCTTTGGATTCATCTCAACCATCATTATACGGATCGTCTTCACTCGATAAAGGTCCTCCTAAACTTGAACTTAAACCCCTCCCCTCTCATTTGAAGTATGCTTTCCTTGGTGAGAATTCTACATATCTAGTTATTGTGAATGCATGCTTGAATGATGATGAACTTACTAGATTGTTGCATGAGTTGAGATTGCATAGGAAAGCCATTGGCTATACCATTGATGATTTAGTTAGCATTAAACCCTCTTCGTGCATGCATAAGATCTTAATGGAAGATAATCATAAACCTTCAATTGAACCTCAAAGAAGACTAAACCCTATCATGAAAGAAGTAGTCAAGAAAGAGATCCTTAAATTGCTAGATGCGGGAATCATTTTCCCGATTTCGGATAGTAAATGGGTTAGTCCCGTGCATGTGGTTCCTAAGAAGGGTGGGATGACCGTAGTAACTAATGAGAATAATGAACTAATCCCAACTAGAACGGTTACGGGATGGAGGATGTGTATAGACTATAGGAAACTAAATGTTGCCTCTAGGAAAGACCCTTTCCCTCTTCCCTTTATTGACCAAATGCTAGAGAGATTAGCTCAACATTCCCATTTTTGTTATTTAGATGGCTATAGTGGATTCTTCCAAATCCCAATCCACCCCGATGACCAAGAGAAAACTACATTCACATGTCCTTGGGGTACTTTTGCATATAGGAGAATGCCATTTGGGTTGTGTAATGCACCCGCCACCTTTCAAAGGTGTATGATGACTATCTTTTCTGAGTATATTGAAAACATCATGGAAGTGTTTATGGATGATTTTTCTGTTTATGGATCTTCCTTTGGTGATTGTTTAGCTAACTTGTCTCTAGTGCTTAAGAGATGTGAGGAGACTAATCCAGTCTTGAATTGGGAAAAATGCCACTTCATGGTAAGTGAAGGCATTGTGTTGGGTCACTTGGTATCCAACCGAGGCATTGAGGTTGATAGGGCTAAGATAGAGACAATAAAGAAGTTGCCACCACCTACCTCGGTGAAGGGGGTAAGGAGTTTTCTAGGGCATGCCGGTTTTTACCGGAGATTCATTAAAGATTTCTCTAAGATTTCTAAGCCTCTTACTAACCTACTAATGAAAGATGTTGAGTTTGTTTTCTCCAAGGATTGCCTTGAGGCTTTTTGTAGGTTAAAGAATGCTTTGATTTCCGCTCCCAAAATGCAACCTCCGGATTGGAGTTTACCGTTTGAGATCATGTGTGACGCGAGTGATGTAGCCGTTGGGGCTGTTTTGGGACAAAGGAAAGATGGGCTTACACATGCCATCTATTATGCTAGCAAGACGCTAGATGATGCCCAACTCAATTATGCTACTACCGAGAAGGAGTTGCTAGCGGTTGTGTACGCATTTGAGAAGTTCCGCTCGTATCTTGTTGGAGCGAAGGTCATTGTGTATACGGATCATGCTGCGATCCGTTATCTCCTTACAAAGAAGGATGCCAAGCCTCGTTTGATTCGGTGGATCCTTCTTCTTCAAGAATTTGATTTGGAAATCCGGGATAAGAAGGGGTCCGAAAATTCTGTGGCGGATCACCTTAGTAGACTCCCACCATTGGAGCTTGAGAGAGATGACATCCCGATTGATGACTCATTTCGGGATGAGCAATTGCAAATGGTGGAGGAGTGTCTATTTCAAGTGTCTAGAGGAAGTGAGCCATGGTATGCCGACATTATGAACTACCTTGTGTGTGAGGAGGTGCCTCCCGATTTATCCTATGCCCAAAGGAAGAAGTTCTTCAAAGATGTGAGGCATTACTGTTGGAGTGAGCCGCTTTTGTTCAAGAGAGGGCCGGATGGAGTCTTTAGGAGGTGCATACCGGAGGATGAGGTGGAGAGTGTGATCCGCCATTGTCACTCCTTGCCATGTGGAGGGCATGCTAGCTCACACAAGACATGTGCAAAGGTGTTGCAATCCGGGTTTTAATGGCCAAGTTTGTTCAAGGATGTGCAGCATTTTGTGGTAGCATGTGATGCTTGCCAAAGGACGAGCAACATCTCAAGGAGGAATGAGATGCCCTTGAACAACATACAAGAGGTGGAAATATTCGATGTTTGGGGTGTGGACTTCATGGGGCCATTCCCCTCTTCATGTGGCAACCTCTACATCCTATTGGCGGTTGACTATGTATCGAGATGGGTGGAGGCAATCGCCTCTCCTATGAATGATGCCAAGGTTGTGGTGCGGTTCTTCAACCGAGTGATCTTCCCTAGGTTTGGAACACCAAGGGTGATCATAAGTGATGGAGGGAAGCACTTCACTAATAGGAACTTTGGGGCACTTTTGGCTAAGTATGGGGTGACTCATAAGGTGGCAACACCTTACCATCCCCAAACTAGGACGAGAAAAGATTGGGCTATGAAGCTCGATGATGCTTTGTGGGCATATAGAACCACTTTCAAGACACTGATTGACACCACTCCTTACAAGCTAGTCTATGGCAAGTCTTGCCACCTTCCGGTAGAGATGGAGCATAGAGCATATTGGGCTATAAGGTGGTTGAATTTTGACCTCAAGGAGGCCAGAGAGAAGAGATTGCTAGACATGAACGCTCTTGAGGAGATCCGGTTGGATGCCTATGAAAACGCCCGGATCTACAAGGAAAGGACCAAACGTTGGCATGACAAGCGTCTCATCCCGAAGGAGTTGAGTGAAGGCGACCTTGTCCTTCTCTTCAAATCAAGGCTGCGGCTCTTCCCCGGAAAGCTAAAGTCAAGATGGACGGGTCCTTATGTGGTGAAGAAGATCTTTCCCCATGGAGCGGTTGAGATAGGAGGGGAGCATTGTGGAGATTTTAAGGTAAATGGGCACCGGTTGAAGAGTTATATCCCGGAAGCTCCGGTGGATGTGATTGCCCCACTTCACCTTGAGTGAGACACCCCCGAATTTGGTCAAGCTAATGACCTTAAAGAAGCGCTTGGTGGGAGGCAACCCATTGGTAGACATCTTTCCCTTTTCGTTTTTGTTTTGTTTTTGATTTTTCTGTTTTTGTGTGTTTGGTGTGCTTTGTGTGTGTGCTAGAGTCTTGGTAGCATGGAAGCCTTGCATGGCGTGTGGATAATGATGATGAGTCCCTCATCAATTGTTGGTGGAGCGGACGCGGGACTTGGACGGCTAGATGTGCCTAGCGCGGATCCTGACGCCATAACGAACACTTTGAGCTCTCTATCATCGTTGATAGGATCATCCTACATCACTCCATTTGAGTAATCCCACATACCAAAGCAAACCATTTTTACATTATGAGAACCCTCTTTCACCCTTCTTTACTTCATTTACACATTGGGGACAATGTGTTTCTAAGTATGGGGTGGGGTTTGCATGATCTTTTGCATGATTAGCATCTAGGGTAGTTTCTTTTAGTCACATGCTTTGCATTGTACATAGATATTTCAAAAATCCAAAAAAATCAAAAAATTTAAAATTTTTTTTAGTGCTTCTAAACTTGGGAATGACCCTTATGATGAAATTGTCATGTGGATTGGCTATGGATGGCCTTATGTGTTGAATAGATGAATGCATATGTGGACTTGAAGTACTTATCTTGAATCCCATGAATGATTCGTGATTATGATGTTTGTCTTGATTGGATTGAGGATTGAAAGTCGAAATTACATGCTATTTCTTGCACATCATCTAGGAGTGATTAAGGCGATTCATCTTTCTCTACTTCTCATCTTGATCATGTTGTTTGAGCACCTCAATTGATATAAATTTGACCTCTTTTGACCCATCCGGGAATAGGAGCATGTTAGTGTGTTGATGTGTGTGAAAAGCAAGTGTGGGGTGAAGTTGTTGATGAAAGAATGCTATGAATGAAGTGCTGAATTTGTTGTGAAAGTGTAGACAAAAATATAGGTTTGGGGACGTTGGTTTAAATGACGAGTAACTCGGCACCATTCACATAATCGGGTGTTTGTGCCTTGCCAAAGTCAAATAAACCAATAGTCCTAACGAGCTTTGGTATGTGTGCCCGGTGTGGATGCACCTCGAAAAATAAAAAAACCCGAGGACGGCTAATCACCAAGGTTTCGGCTTTTGTACACCAATGCCATTGTCTCAAAAATAAGTGAAAGAAAAAGAAAAGTAAAGAAAGAAAAGTTGGAGAAAATATACACTTGTGGGAAGTTGAAAAAAAAAATGTGAAGTTGTGAAGTTAGTTCTATTCCCGGATTAGCCTCACATGACTTAGAAAAATTCCTACCTAATCACAACGTTTCTTGGCCTTTTATTTCACAAGCCCTTGTGACCTATTTGCATGTGTGTAAGACTTAGTGATCTAGATTGAATATGCTCATGATCATCTTGACTTCTTCATTTTTACATTTCATGCATGCTTTTGAGTTAAGTATAATTGTCTTTCCATGCCTTCACTTATTTGACACATGATTGCTTGTCCATTGCCATGAAACATGACTATGAAGGTAATCCAATATTAGAAGCACAACTCCAAAAATATTTTCGGTTTTTTATGCATGCATAAATCATGTCATCTCTTAGTCTATAGTTGGGTACTTGCTCGGGGACGAGCAAACCTTAAGTATGGGGTATTTTTGATAACACGATTTATGACTTAGGTTTAGGCACTCATTTAGATAGTTTTTCCACTCATTCATGCATGGTTTAGCACTAGTTCGTGACGTTTGCACCCAATTCATGTATTTTGTCGAGATATACGTCGACACGGACTTTTGCATGCTTTGTCAGTGTTTTAGGAGATTTAGGAGCTTAATCGATACATTCGAGGATCATTCCTCGAGATGACACACCTCCGGACTCATTGGGATGAAAGTTAGGAGCTAAGGAGGACACTTGGGACCTTGTTGGTGCATGCCATGCACCAAATCGTGGCCTAATGATCCAAAATAAGCTGAGGCAACAAAACCACGGCCACTGGGACTTCCACGGGCGTGGTTTTGGCTGTGGTTTGCCCCAGACAGCTGTGACAGCTGTCCCACAATCTTCATGGCCGACTCTTGCAAATTTGGAGGATAAAAGGTGGTCCTACAGGCTGTTAGGGGCATCTCCCATCACTCCATTCTCTCTCACACTCTCAACAACAAAAATTCTCTCATTGGAAGGTTGGATTGGAGCTACTCTTGGAGGAGAAGAAAAGGTTCCATTGGAGAAGAAGAGAAGAACACACCATTCTTAGTTTTTCATAGTTTTGAGTGAGATTTGTGAAGCCGTTTTGCAAGTGTTTGTAAGAAATGATTCGAACCTTCTTTTGAAGGGTTGTAAGTCCTTCTTGAACCTTGATTTAGCTTGTTTTACTTGTTTCATTTGCTTTATCCATCTTTCATTTCATCTTCTTTCCATGGATTCTATGATTTTATGCTTGTTGAGTTTGATTGTTGAAATGCATGTTGTTGGCTAGATAGATGCGATTCTAGGATAAGGAAAAGATGGTTATGGCTTAGACTATGATAGAATAGACTTAAATGTATGCTTGGATGACTCGCTTGATTGAACCTAGGCACTGTCGAAAACCACGGTTTGATCTTGCCTTTCCACGGCCGTGGAAAGGGATGAACACCCCGTAATTTTGATTATCTTGCTTGTATTGATAAATCTAAGTGTTAGGTTGTTGATTTGTTGAAATCCTAGTGTTAGTTGAGCTAAATCTATCGTAGGGTGACCTAGTGTTAGCAACTAAGGGTTAGAAGAGACCTACCCGGTGATTCTTGCTTTTAGATACCGATGATGACGAACTCTAGGTAGTAGTGAGCCTCATAAGCCGCTATTGGACTGAGTGTGCTAGGATTGATGTTTAGGACTTGCCTTCCCGAGACTTACCCGGTGAGGAGAGGTTAGATCCCTAGATAACCATCCGGTTTGTGTAGAGTTCCTATCCTTAGGCTCTTTGAGACTTACCCGGTGATCAGACCTTAGGAACGGACTAGTGGACCATGAGACCTACCCGGTGATTGATCCCAATCTAGAAACGCTCACTCCCAACATACTATAGTTGATCCAAGGAATGATTAGATAGCTTGAGTCCTATGCCATAACCGGAATTTCCAACCCCTAGAATCCGCTTTTCTCTCTTTGATCTCATATCTCGTGTTTGTCTTACTTGTTTGTGTTTATTTGCTAGATCGTTAGTTTGTTTTGCATTCTTATATTGTTGTGATTCTTGATTGATCACCGCACAAAACCAAACCAAAAACATTGAGATTTTCATTTCTTTATTCCTTTCTCTTTTCTTAGCCTAGATCTTCACTATCCTTAGTCATTAATCGATTCAATCTCACCTCAGTCTTTGTGTTCGACCTTGGAATACTATCCCTACTACAAAACGTCCCGTACACTGCGGGTTCGCTAGGAGTTAGGAGAAATATAACGAGTTATAAATTTAAAGCTTTTGCGTGTCACATTCTTAGCGTAACAAACTCCCCCATACTTCGACCTTTTACTCGTCTTGAGTAAAACGAACGACAGCAACTAGACTCAAAGGCCTCAGGAAGCATGGGCAAGCAGAAAATACAATGAAAACAAAAGAAAAGCCAAGAAAGAAAGAAGGAAAAGAGAGGAGATGTGAGAAAAAGGTGAGAAACTACCATCCTTATTGCTCCAAGAGTGGCCTACCCGGACAACCTCCTTATGACTCCCCTTCCTATGTCGCCAAATGCCGGAAGGAAAACCTACACTCGGTGTCACTCGTTTTGCCAAGGCGCCCTTTCGGGTTTTCACCTTGCCACTCTTCTTCTTTTGATGATCTCACTTGAACTCCCATCCCTCAAGTCAAATTTTGCACTAACCTAAGGTTGGTCAGACTACCTTCTTTTTGCCTAAACCGTCCTTTCGGGTTTTCGGTTTATTCAAGGATTTTCATGCCTTTTTTCATTTTCTTTGGATTTTTTTTGTGAATTTCAAACTGAAATCAAAATAACTCACAACAAAACAACTCAAAACAAGCAGCAATGACACTGTACAAGCAATGATATGTCCCTCCCCCACACTTGAAGTACACTTTGTCCTCAAAGTGGAAATGAGACAAAGATAAATCTGGGAAGAAGGAATGGAAGTGTACCCCTCAGTGAGATGGTCCGGATGGACCACCTGGACCCTCCTCCGGTGGGTAAGGAAAGTGGCGGAAGAAGTGCTCCTGCCGGCGGTAGATGTCATCTATACGGTCCTGCTGAGCCGTCATCCGATCGCCAAAAGAGGTCTCAAAGCTGGCTTGCCAAGCCAGCTGCTGCTGTTGGGCCGCCTCCAAGCCTCCTACCTCTGGTCGAAGTGGGAGGTCATGGAGGCGACAAAGCTCGTTTGCCAACTCTGTTGCTACTCCACCATAGTCGGACCGCCAGCTCCGGTGCTGGGTGGTCATAGCCGCCATCTGAGCCTGAAGGCTTGCAAGGGCCGGATCCTCCTCTGTTGCCACAGTGGGCATCTCCTCGTCGTCTGGAATGCGCAGGTGCTCCTCATGATGAGCCCGGATGGAGCTCGCAGCATGCCTCTACAATGGCCACTAGCGGCCTCCTCGGCACGAAGGGATCTGCCGGAATGTAGAGCTTGGAGAGCTCATCCCCTAATGGTAAAGGTCAAGGGAGGTAGGTGAGGTGGCTCCCATCTGCAAGGGAGATCCAAAATAGGTTCTCCCCGTCCCATCGGAGGAGCTTGCACCTCCTAAGCATCCCCTCAGTGTAAAGGGGAGCCTCCAGCCCATCCTCTATCCCGGACAAGTCCATCACCTGTGAGGCGATCAAGGAGATCACCCACTGCCAACAATGTCCCTCGGCTCGTTCCTCCTAATCCGCTTCAAAGCGGCAAGGAAGAGGGACGGACAATCCATCACCTTCTCGCTCATCAGAAGGCAGGAGTAGAGTAGTGGGAGGTCTTTGAGGGCGACCTTGTTTTCCTCTTTGTGTCCACAGAAGACACTCATGAGGATCTTGGAGATGAGCCTCAAACTAGGGTGAGTGAGTTTGTTGGAGTACTCACCCCCAGCATGGAACTCTGACCCGGTAGCTACCTGCCAGAACTCACACAAGTCCAGGGTCGGGACTGGATCCCACCAGTTTGCGGAGGGGTTGAGAGTTACCCCGAAGGCCTCCTGTAGATCGTTGTAGTCAAGGTTGTATTTCACCTTTTGAACTTGAAGGTCTGTCCGATACACAAATTATCTTCCTTCTCCATTGCGAAGGTGGAGATGAACTGTCTGCTGAGCTCGGGATATGTTGGAGCACTCCTCTGTAGGAAGTCTCCGAGCCCAGAATTCGCCAAAAAGGATTGCATACTCCCTAGCATGCCAAGCTTGTCCAATGTCGGAACGTGCAAGAACCGAGTTGCGTACACAACTCGATCCTGCACGATCCTATACCTCTCTTTCTCGGCTTCGGTCATTTTGTATTTCCTTTGTGGCTCCATTCTGGTATTTGATTTAACATAGGAATCAGAACTTTCAAAAATTTAGAGAGAAAACAAACCCTCTATTGTGTTATCCGCAGGGGCGGCTGCAGCAGACGCAAGGGCGGCAAGGCGCAGGTGTGGGAGCTTGCAGGCGCAGGGGCGGGAGAAGTGTAGAGGGCGAATTTTCAGGAGCGACGAAGGAGGTGATGCTGAGGCCGTTCCGGTGGCTTCCTTGCTTGTGTAGGCGTCGCCGGAGGTGGAGCAGGTTTGGAGTTTTTGGTGGGAGGTGAAAGAGTTCGTTGGGAGGGAGGTGGATCTGATTAGGGTGGCGCAGGGGCATCGTAGTTTGTTTGTTGTCGTCGGAAGTGGCGCAGGGGCGTCGTAGGGGTGGATAGTGAGTCTTTGGTGGTGGCGCAGGGGCGTTGCAGCTTGAGAGAGGTTAAGGCGAGGGAGACGAGGTTGTAGTTGGTGAGGAGGTAGGGAGTGGGTGGGGGGGGGGAGGGTAGGTGTAGGGGAATGTCTTTGCGATTTCTATTTTTTTTCCTTTTTGGGTAAACCCGCAGGGGCAGGAGCTTGTCGCCGCAGGGCGGGGGCAAGGGAGAGGGGTCACGCAGGCTCAACGCCGGGGGCGGCGCCGAGGATGTGTGTCAAGGATGGCCACCGCAGGGGCGTAAGGATGTCACCGCGGGGGCAGTGACTGGCATGTTGCAGGCGCAGGCCCAGCGCAGGGGTCGGCGCTGGGCATGGGTGTCACAACATGGGCGGGGACACTAAGCCACAGGGGCGGTTTTCTTGATAGAGGCTCCTCTTCTTATTCCATCGGGTTGCCTCCTGAGCAGCGTCTTTGTTTTTTGTCGTTGGCTCGACGTAAGACCTCTACTTCTCTGACTGTGCTTCCTCCAGCACCATCTCGTCAATCGGATGGTTCTTGACTCCTTCAAGGTAAAGCTTTAGCCTTTGTCCGTTTACCTTGAATACCATGTGCGTTTGGGGATCATAGAGATCCACAACTTCGTGAGGGTATACTTCGGCTACCACGAACGGCCCTGTCCATCTCGAATGCAGCTTACCTGCAAAGAGTTTCGAACGTGATTGAAAGAGAAGTACCTTATTACCTACCTTGAAGTCCTTCTGGAGAATGTTTTGGTCATGCCATGCTTTAGTCTTTTCTTTGTATGTGGTAGCATGGTCATATACATCTAGCCTCAGTTCCTCCAACTCTTACAATGGGAGCTTTCGGAAGTCTCCCACTTCCTCTATGTTCATGTTGCACTTCTTTACCGCTCACCAAGCTTTGTGCTCTAGCTCCACCGGTAGGTGACAAGCTTTCCCAAACACGAGCCTAAAAGGAGACATCCCGATAGGAGTTTTGTAGGCTCTCTGATATGCCCATAGGGCGTCATTTAGCCTTGCACTCCAATCCTTCCGTCCAGGAGAAACTGTCTTTTTAAAGATGGTCTTTATTTCCCGGTTGAATACCTCAGCTTGGCCGTTTGTTTGTGGATGATAAGCTGTTGATACTCTTTGCTGGACGTGGTACTTCTTAAGTAGAGCCGTGATTGTCTTGTTGTAGAAATGGGTACCCCTATCACTGATTAAGGCTTTTGGAATTCCAAATATTGTAAAGATATTTTCATTAAGGAAAACTGCGACCACTTTTGAATCATCAGTTTTGGTGGCCTTTGCTTACACCCACTTGGAAACATAGTCCACCGCAAGCAAAATATATGTGTGCCCGAATGAAGTAGGAAACGGCCCCATGAAATCAATTCCCCAAACGTCAAATATTTCGCAAAATATAAGAGAGGATTGGGGCATTTCATGTCTCCTTGAAAGATTTTTTACCCTTTGGCATTTATCACAAACTTTGAAAAACGCAAAAGTATCTCGAAAAATGTGTGGCCAAAAGAAACCGGCATTTAGAACTTTTCTTGCAGTTTTGTTTGCCCCAAAGTGCCCCCACATGCTTCAGAATGACAGAAGGATAGGACAGATTGTACCTCATTATCTGGAATGCAACGGCGAATAAGTTGGTCACTACAATGCTTCCAAAGGTAAGGATCGTCCCAAACGTAGTGTCGAGCTTCTGCTTTTACCTTCTCTCGTTGTGCCTTGGTGAAGTCTGGACGATATTATTTCCTGACAATGAAGTTCACAATGTCAGCAAACCAAGGTTTAAAAGACTGGAGCTTAAGACAAACCTCTGCATACAATCCCCGGCAACGGCGCCAAAATTTGACTGGAGGTATTTCTATGGTCGTTTATACCCAATTAAAAGTAAATCCCGACTTAGCACTAAAACAAATATAGTGGTTAAGTAAGGGTCGAACCCAAGAGAGTTAAGGTGTTTTATTTGATGCAATTATCGATTATAGTAACAAGTAAAAGGGGGGGGGGGGGGTTTGGTTGAATTGATGCACACAAAAACTTATGAAAACGATTAATGCGACAAGTAAGACAATGATGGGTGAATCTACACTAGGTTGATTCTAAGCATGCAATTGCTACTTTGGTGAGTTCCTTTTACAAGTTTTCAAGTAATATCCCGTCTCGATCATATATATGTGTTGAGCCAACCGGCATCAACACAACTTAACAGGTTAGTGTTCCGTAAACCTACAAGAAAAATAACAAGTAAGCTTTCAAACAAAGACTAAGGGATATAAAGAAAATATTAAAATTGTTAAGCTTATCTTTATATTTGTGTTCCTTTTCTTTAAGTAATTACAATCCGTTATTACTTAAAGTTTACTACTAGATTAAAGACCCGAACCCGGAACCTATTAATCTTAGTTATTTGCATGCACTTTAGAACCTAAGGTGATCAATCTCAAGTAATAGTAAAACAGGCAATTAGACAATGGAGATCAAGGAAAAACAAAGCATTACTGAATAAAAACTTATATTAAAGAAAACTTACAACCAAAGTAACCACGCAGCTTCAAACCAACCCAATGTAGTATTCGCTCCAAACGGTGTGTGCAAGCTTTAAATTTATAACCCTAGACTTAAGCTTAAAACAAGGATGCGAATCCGCAGTGTACGGGTCAATCGTAGTAAAAAGCAAGAAATCCAGGGGTCGATCACAGGGAGTCGGTGAAACAAAGTCAATAACGGTAAGCTTCGTGAATACTAACCACAAGAGCAATTAACACAATCAAAGATGAATAAGAAGTCAATAAAGCAAACATGCAATTCTAGGGATTAAAGCGTCGAGTTGTGGTTCCAACTCAAGATCTAAAGATAAGCGGACAAAGCTGAGATTTTTGCAAGGGGAAGGTGTTACTAAAGTGGAGTAGATCACCGGGTAAGTCTCACTACTCTCTAATCCTAAACCGTAACTCCTATTACCGGGTAAGTCTCAAGGAATGAAGATAAAGAACTATAATCTCAAACTAACACACCATCTAAGGGAATAGAATCAACCTTTACCGGGTAAGTCTCAGGCTAACTCACAAAGATGGGATGGAAGCACACTCAAACCCCAATAAAGGATAAACCTTTATTACCTACACTTATTATCGTTGGTATACAAACTAAGGAATTACCGGGTAAGTCTCATCCTAAGCTTGCTTTGAACCAGGAAAGGTGTAATAAGGATAGGATTTGGCAAACTCTAACACTTAACTCTCAGTTTAGGATCACATAAGTCACCTCGGTCAGCTAAATTCCACCCCGGCCGAGATGTTCATTGACTGAACGAGATGCTTAGGGTTAAGGTTAAAGACTCGAACTTTCAGGGTCCTACTGGAATCTAAGATTATTCTATCATTGTTTTTCCCACAACCTTTAGCCAATCACCCTAGAATCACACAAGGAAATTAGCCACTCATCATCATTATGAAAGTATTAAATATATGGGAAGAAGGTGAATATTTGAACAAGAAGAATTTAATGGAAAAAACTTCAATAACTGAATCAAATATCACAACAAAAGCGTTCCTTGGATAGCAATCCAACAAGAAAAGACAACAAGGAAGGGAATCAAAGACAATCTTACGAAACCCTCCAAAAAGCTATAAAAGCTATGATCTTCAATCTTCCTTCAACCTTCAAAAAGGTTCTCCGAAACTCCCAACTGGAGTATGGCTGCTGCGATGTATGCGAGATCTCCTCGTAAGCAAGATGTTATGCAAGATGTGATAGCGGATCTTTAGCCCTAAGCGAGATGTTGGATTCGTGGAAATCCAACCCTTTTTATAGGAAAATAACTCTCCAAAGATAAGATATCTTAGAAAGATCTTTTCCCATAAAAATAGGTAAAATATAAGATCTTCTTCCTTCCAGGAGCCAAGCCCAAAAATATAAGATCACCTTCCAAAGATAAAAGATCTCAGCCAAGAATAAAATATTCTCGCCGCGTCCTAGGTGTTCGCCTCGGTCGAGTCGGCGTCTCTGGATCACCTCGGTCGAGATGAATCTCTGGTCAACCGAGGTGAATCACAGCTGAATGTGAAATCTCTCAAAACTGGTCCAAAGTGAATCCTTAATCCATGGCTATGCTTCCTGGATGGTTCCTTATGCTCCTCAATGTAGCTCCAATGACTCCATAGCTCCTTTTATTCCTTTTTGATGCAAAACGTGCCATTTTACCTACAATTACAGCAAAACTAGGTGTAGACCTCGATTTCTGCAAAGGTAGATGAAATGGTAATATAATCTCATATTATACATACAAACATGCAGATTATTGAAGATAAAACGTCTAAACAAACCCCAAAATATAGACTATAATTCATGCTATCAAAATACCCCATACTTAGCACTTGCTTGTCCCCAAGCAAGTTCCGCATATAGAAGACAAGATAGAATGGATTATAAGTCATGAAAATCAATGAAAAGTCTTTCAAAAACATCTTTATGGTGTGTTACAATCATAGATCACTCTAAGAGAATACTTCATGGAATTTAAAATCCAAACATGATCAAAACATTTTATAAATATAGAAAAGTTGTTCATCTTTGCATAAAACCATAGAATGCATAATAAGTCATAATTATCAAAATTAATCATGTATAATCCAGTTTAAACCACTAAGTCAATCAACTAGCTCAAGGTCTCAAGGTCTTCCCAAAAGAAAAGGTCAAGAAACGTGTAGGGTAGGGATGTGTGTAAGGTAATGTGGTGCTAGAATCCGGGAAAAGGATGAACTTCACTTCCACTTTTACTTGCAACATCTTTCACCAATAAGCTTTGCTTATTCCACTTTTTTCCTTTTACTTTACTTTTTGGGATGCATGGACAGAGGTGCACAATAACCGAAGCCTAGGAAATCAGCAATCATCAATTTCTTGAGATTCATCAAACCCTTGATGCACATACCATGACCCGTTAGGAATATCGCTCAATCCGACTTTGGCAAGACACAAACACCCGGCTATGTGAATGGTGCCGAGTTACTCATCTTCATGATTGACTTCCCCAAACCTAAAATTACTTTCTAACACTTTCACTTCCAGCCAACTTCTCAACTTTAACTTCACTCGCTTTCACCACTTCGCTTGCTTCCAAATTCCCGGATAGGTAAAGGGAGGCAAAATGTATATGAGGGGCTAAGCATGATCAAGAAGAAGAAGAGAGAAGAATGAATTGCATTGGTCTTTCCAGGAAGAAAGTGAGAGAACTTATCTTGTGCTGTCAACCTTCAAATTCAACATAATTTGGATAAAAACAAAGTATTAAACATGCCAATAATTTCAAACAAAGTATTTAGCAACTTAAACATATTATAAAACCTTTCAAACACATAAAGAATTTAAAACCAGTCAGTAAGCAAGATCTTCACTGAGATCATATCCAGATAAGTAACACAAAAAAGATAATTTTCGAAAACTCTCAGTTAACCCACCTCGGTCGAGGTGTTCTTGGGTCAACCAAGTTGAAACGCCTCGTTTGGCCAAGACTGACTCGGTCGAGGTCAAAAAAAAAAAAAAAAAATTTAAAACCATTTTTTTTTCAGTTTCGACGTTTTTCTCAATCAAATAACCTGTAAATATGCATGTAATATCAGATAAACATATAAAGGCAACTGAAGCATAAATATGAAATATCCGATCAAATAAGTC
Organism: Fagopyrum homotropicum; assembly: GCA_033239125.1. Taxonomy (NCBI): domain Eukaryota; kingdom Viridiplantae; phylum Streptophyta; class Magnoliopsida; order Caryophyllales; family Polygonaceae; genus Fagopyrum; species Fagopyrum homotropicum. The sequence goes on along the minus strand of BSWB01000003.1, from coordinate 62,042,721 downwards.
GTACATCGAAGTCATCAAATAAATACAAACACCCCATACTTGGGACACACTGTCCCAGTGGGTCAATATAAGTCTAGAAATAAGAGTACTCACCGGATAAATAGCTAAACTGCATAAAAATATAATAAAGAAAGTCCTGCAGCTCATCAATAGTCGCGATCCGGTGGTGGTGGTGGTGGCACGTATGGATACTGAGTCGGGTCGAACGGATAACCCATGACGCGCTCGAACTGAAGCTGGGCCATGATATGCTGATAATGCTGCCTCTCCTGCATCTCGCGGATATCCAGCGACAATGTAGCATAGGAATCAATAACCTGATACGTCAGGTCATCGATCCGTCTGTGGGCAGCTGGATCTCTCACTTTGTGTCTCCTGCGTCTAGCAGGTCTAACCGGAGAAGTCTCAGCTGGTGCAGGCTCAGTCTCATCATCATCATCAAAGTCTATGATCGGCGGCGCGCTCGTCCCTGCAGTATATGTCCCTGTATCCATCGGGACTCCACCATCTCTCTCATCTACTGTATCCTCGTCATCGTCAGCCTCCTCCTCCTCATCCTCAGCTGGGGCTGCTGCTGCCTCCCTATGATCCTCCATCAGTGGAGCCCAAGCTGTCTGCCAATAATGCGGGTCATAAACGGTGAACTGGGCAGACCATCTGATCCCTTGTGGCGCAGTCAGCTCCCACGGCATAGCAACATATGGAGTGGTCAGACCTCGGGGAACTAGAATCCTCCGAGTGATCATATCCTGCAATCCAAGCGGCTTCGGAGCCGCCACCATCGTACACGCACTGAGGTCCATGCCATGAAAAGCAGCTATGTGGGTGACAAGACCTCCGCAGTAGATGTCTCCCTTTGCTTTGGCCTTGATCTTGTGCAGGTCCTCTGCCAAGATCAAGCCAAAGTCCGGGAAACCCCTCGTAACCATACAGTACAAACTGAAAAGCTCGCCCTGTCGGATCTTCTGGGGCGTCTCAGTACGCGCCAGAAGTGTCTCGCTGAATATCCTATGGGCTAACCTAAAGGCTAGGTGGAAGATGACCTTCTCCCTGGAGTCTCCAGGGCGCTATCTATCTGCATGCTCAGTAATATGGGCAATCTGCCCCCAGAACTCCCTAGCTACAGATCGGGAAGGGAAGTCAGTGGCGGTGGGCTCAGAAAAACCGAAAATCTCTCTCCATATCTCGAGCGGTACTATGAAGTTCCGGCTCATCAACCGGTACTTCACAGACTGCTCTGTGGGAAGGTAGGAAAAGGAGCTAACAAACTCTAGGGTCGGCTCCAAGTAGGCTGGGGCTCGGATCTCAGTAAACTGATCCAGCCCGACTGTGGTGATCATCCTCCTAAGGTCTCCATCTACCCCTAGGCAATCAAAAGCTGACACGTCCAGGAAACGTGGTGCAATTACTGGACGGCTAGCTATACGCTCATAATCTACCCGGCATCTCTCGTGGATCACCGGGCGGTAAGGTCGGGAAGAAGAGGAAGGAGGGGAAGGTGAGGATCTATATCTGAGGGCAAGGCGACGTTCGGAACTCATTTTATTTTCAGCTACTGTCAGATCACCTCGGTCGCTGACAATCCTCAAGAATCACCTCGGTCGAGATGCAGTTCGACTGGACCAAGGCGTAACAGTTTACGATTCAAATCTCAGAAATGCAGTTCTTTTCCCCCAAAATTCACTACAATTGCTTCCTATGGGGTACTTAAGCCTTTTCTCAGCAGATTCAAGGGCAACCAAAGCCCAAATCGAAACGAACGAACGAGTTAGGGTTTCGACTGTTTTTACCTCGTTTTGGTCGATTCGTTCGATTTCTTTACAGATCTGTGCTTGCAATGGGATCCTCTACCCTTCAATCGCAGTTTGGAAGCGGAAATCTTCGAAAACGAGCAAGATTTGAGGAAGCGAGGTGAGAGGGCGCCGCGGTCGAGTCGAAGAAGGTAAAAAGTGAAAACATAATTTTTTTCCCTTTTATACCGTTCCTGGAACTGCTGTCACCTCGGTCGAGATGGCCTCGACTGGACCGAGGTGGTACGGACCGAGGTGGTTCTACAGAAACCCTAGTCGCCTCGGTTGCTCAAGAATCAACTCGGTCGAGGTGGCCTCGACTGGACCGAGGTGTCTCAGTCAAACTTCGTCTTCTCGAATTCTCGAACTTCTGAACTTCCAGTTATGCTGCTTCCTTAGATGTCTCCTGTTATCTGTCTAGGACGCCAAAAACAAACAAAACAAAGCAAAAGCAAACTATCTAAGCTAGACTAGAAAACGGGAAAAGAAAGCAATACCTTGGGTTGCCTCCCAAGAAGCGCTTTGTTTAAGGTCGCTAGCTGGACCATGATGCGTCATCAAATGAGGTATATTGGTGCAACCTCTTCAACCGGAGTTTCCGGTTGGTACTTCTTAAGTCTATGACCGTTGACCTTGAAGCTTCCGCTAGTTTCGCCCCATATCTCAACTGCACCATGAGGAAAAACATGTTTCACAACATAAGGTCCGGTCCATCTTGATTTCAACTTACCTGGAAAAAGGCGGAGGCGGGAGTTGAAGAGTAGAACTAAGTCTCCTTCGTTAAGCTCCTTTGAAATGATACGCTTGTCATGCCATCTCTTCGTACTTTCCTTATAGATTTTGGCATTCTCATATGCATTCAAACGCAGCTCTTCCAGGTCGTTGAGTTCCAATAGTCGCTTCTCGCCGGCCTCCTTAATGTCGAAGTTCAACCATTTGATCGCCCAATACGCCTTGTGTTCCAATTCAACGGGCAAATGGCCAGACTTCCCATATACGAAATTATAAGTGGTGGTACCTATGGGAGTCTTAAATGCGGTCCTGTACGCCCAGAGAGCATCGTCCAATTTCATGGACCAATCCTTCCTCGTTCTAGAGACGGTCTTCTCCAAAATTGCTTTGATTTCTCTATTCGAGATCTCGACCTGTCCACTAGTTTGAGGGTGATAAGCAGTTGATACCTTGTGGGTTACCCCATACTTCGATAGAAGTGCTTTGAACTTCCGGTTGATGAAATGCGTTCCTCCATCGCTGATGATGATGCGTGGAGTTCCAAACCGTGGAAAGATAGTCCTGTTTAGGAACTTCACGACCACCTTGGCGTCATTAGTGGGAGAGGCAATGGCTTCAACCCATCTAGAGACGTAATCAACCGCAAGAAGGATATAGAGGTTTCCTCCGGAGGATGGGAAAGGTCCTATGAAGTCAATCCCCCATACATCGAAGATTTCCACCTCTTGGATGTTATTAAGTGGCATCTCGTTCCTCCTTGATAAATTTCTTGTTCTTTGGCATGCATCACAAGAGACAACAAAAGCTTGTACATCTTTAAATAATGTAGGCCAAAAGAAACCGGAACGCAATAACTTAGCGCATGTTTTATCGGTGCTAGCATGTCCTCCACAAGGAAGCGAATGACAGTGTCGTATAACGCTATTAACCTCATCTTCCGGAATGCATCTTCGAAGCATCCCATCCGGTCCGCGCTTGAATAGCAGCGGCTCATCCCAGTAATAATGTCGTACTTCCTTGAAGAATCTCTTCTTTTGAGAGTACGTCAATCCGGGCGGTGTTTCCTGGCAAACAAGATAATTTACAATATCAGCATACCAAGGTCCGTTTTTATCAAAAAGTTGGTGGATGGAATGTTCCACCAACTGAGGATGAATGTCAGAGAAGTGAGTAAGAAGAGCATTATTCTCAGTAGTCTCATTTGACATCATCTCGCCATTGACCTCGGTCGAGGCGCAGAGGCGTTGACCGAGATGTTCTTCAGTCGCCTCGCTCAGTCCAGGAAGTGCCTCGGTCGAGGTACTGCAACTGGAACCGAAATTGGAGATCTTCGTCTCCTGGATTAGTGTCTCAGTTTTAGCTCTTGGATCTTCTTCCAGTGCTTTCAAGCTCCGTATATCTGCATCACAAGAAGCATCTATACCTTCCTCTATTAAACTAAAACTTATAACTCTTTCGAGTGGATCGTTAATAAGGATAGAGCTCACCAATTCTCTTGATTCTTCCTCATCGTAGATGTTGAAGATATCATCAGTTAGCTACTCTCCTTTCATGGCTGCAAGTAGTGCGAACTCCACCTCATCGCCACCAATGTTGAATTTCAACTTGGCGTTCTTGCAATCCACATTGCAACCCGAAGTTGCTAGAAATGGCCTCCCGAGAATAATAGGAACAGGATAATATGCGGGAATGTCAAGTACAACAAAATCTATAGGAAGATAGAAGTTACCTAACTTGACCGGAACGTCCTCCAAGATGCCCACGGGATGGGTGATGGAGCGATCCGCCATATAAAGTCGAATCTTGACCGGCTTGGGCTCTCCAAGTCCGATCTTCATGCATAGCTCCAGCGGGACGATGCTCACGCTGGCTCCTAGATCACAAAGGGCTTCACAAGTGACATCCCCAACTTGAATGGGAATGCTAAATGAGCCGGGATCTCTCAACTTAGGTGGCATCTTCTCCTTCATGATCTTTATAAGCTCCGAGGATTTAGATGTCATCCTAACTTCACCAAAGTCTTCCAATTTCCTTTTCCTTGATAGGATCTCTTTTAAGAACTTCCCATAGGCGGGCATTCCTAGAATGGCATCAAGGAAAGGAATGTTAATATGCAGCTTATTCATCAAGTCAAGGAACTTACCAAAGTGCTTGTCTAGATGTGCTTTGGCCCTTGACTGGGGGAATGGAAGTGGTGGTTTGAATGCAGGAGGTGGAACATAAACTTCAGTTTTCCCTTCCGCTTTCTGTTGCTCCGCTTCGGTTTGCATTTCGGTCGAGGTGTTCTTCGACTGGATCTGGACCGAGGTGGTCTGCGTCGAACGAGGTACTGGATCTGCAGTCTTAAGTCCACTCCTCGTCGTTATGGCCATGCACTGGCCCTTAGGGTTGCTTTCCGTCTTTGCTGGAAGCTTCCCTGGATCTCTTGGCGCTTCATTCGCCCTACTCGCAAGTTGTTGTTCGAAGGACTTTTGGGCCCTCGAAAATGAAGTCATAGAAGTCTCCATAGCACTAAGCTTGACCAAGATAGCCTCCAGAACTGCGTCTTTCTTTTCCGGCTGAGACGAACTTGATCCTTGCCCCTGGCTCTTCAATGGAGTAGAAGAAGAAGAAGGGGAAGAGAGGAAAGGGTTAGAGGAATTATTAGAGTTGGAGTTAGAATAATTGTTACCAGGATTCTGGTTGCTTTGATTGTTCGTCCTCCAATTGTTGCTATTGGACCCTCTATTGTTGTTGTTGTTGTAGTTATTGTTCCGGGAACCGTTATTGTTGTTACGGTATCTATTGTTGTTGTTCCTTTATCCTTGCTCTTCCTTCTTGGTTTGAGCAAACAAGAGTTCCTTCAATTGCTTCACGTCATTCTTCAAAGACGTGAGTTGATTGTTGTTGGATTGAGTCTCTTGAAAGTTGACTCTTTTAATTCCACCTTCAGCTCCTTGGTGGGTATATTTCTCCATGTGCAAGGCTTGCTTCTCAATGAAGTCCCAAGCCTCGTCAATCGCCATATCCATGAAGGTACCGGCAGAGAGTAGTTGGAGATTGAACTGGGTGCTTCCGTCCAGTCCTTTGAAGTAGATCTCTAACAACTCGATTTTTGGAATCCCATGATGTGGGCAATCCAAAAGGATGTCCTTGAACCGCTCCCATAACTTGGACAAGCTCTCCTTGTCCTTCATAATGAAAGCATTGATCTTCCCTCTCATTTCAGCTGTCTTTGAAGGGGGAAAGAATTTGGTCAAGAAAAGTAAAAAGGTCTTAGCTTGTAGTTGTTATTTTCAATTCTGGAAGGTCGCAATGTTTCCATCAAGATCTCGTAGTTTTGAAGATGTTGATGTGGTGATTCCTTCTCCATCCCTCCGAATTGGCATTGGCGAATCATGGATAGAACTTGCGGTCGAAGTTCGTAGTCATGGTCCGCTGGATCTCCTAGGTTGACTCCTGGACGCCTCAGTTGTTGATTAGGGTCCATCCTTTGACCTAGGGTTTGTGGGATTCCTGCAAGAAGAACATCTCGGACTGGCATCCGAGGTGGATGTATCTCGGCCGGGGCGTCTGGTACTGGAACCTACCTCGGTCGAGGGTTAGCAACTGGAACCTGCCTCGGTCCAGCATCGGGAACTGGGTCGTCCCTCAGTCGAAGTAGAATCTGGTCTCGTATGACGGCCATTTCTGCTTCGATTGCTTCAGTTTTGGTGCGAGTTTCTTCCTTCTCTCGCCTTAGTTCTTCCTTGCTGAGGCGTAGCAGCTCTAACACCTCTTTCAATTCGGCCTCAAGATCGCGGTTGTCTTGTTGGGCCATCTTCGCTTCTTTTAAGCGTCGCTTGTATGTCTTTTCTGGTTCGGGATCGTAAGGAACGATTTCCTTCCCAATGCGGGTTCTTCGCATATACCTAAGAAAGAACCTGTAAAAGTCACTCAAGTAGAGTGGTTAGATGACACGGGGGCAAGTGCCCCTAGAGCAAACCGTACCGGCTCGGTCTAGACCAAGTCCCCGGCAACGGCGCCATAAACTTGTTCGCTCCAAACGGTGTGTGCAAGCTTTAAATTTATAACCCTAGACTTAAGCTTAAAACAAGGATGCAAACCCGCAGTGTACGGGTCAATCGTAGTAAAAAGCAAGAAATTCCAGGGGTCGATCACAGGGACTCGGTGAAACAAAGTCAATAACGGTAAGCTTTGTGAATACTAACCACAAGAGCAATTAACACAATCAAAGATGAATAAGAAGTCAATAAAGCAAACATGCAATTCTAGGGATTAAAGCGTCTAGTTGTGGTTCTAACTCAAGATCTAAAGATAAGCGGACAAAGCTGAGATTTTTGCAAGGGGAAGGTGTTACTAAAGTGGAGTAGATCACCGGGTAAGTCTCACTACTCTCTAATCCTAAACCGTAACTCCTATTACCGGGTAAGTCTCAAGGAATGAAGATAAAGAACTATAATCTCAAACTAACACACCATCTAAGGGAATAGAATCAACCTTTACCGGGTAAGTCTCAGGCTAACTCACAAAGATGGGATGGAAGCACACTCAAACCCCAATAAAGGATAAACCTTTATTACCTACACTTATTATCGTTGGTATATAAACTAAGGAATTACCGGGTAAGTCTCATCCTAAGCTTGCTTTGAACCAGGAAAGGTGTAATAAGGATAGGATTTGGCAAACTCTAACACTTAACTCTCAGTTTAGGATCACATAAGTCACCTCGGTCAGCTAAATTCCACCCCGGCCGAGATGTTCATTGACTGAACGAGATGCTTAGGGTTAAGGTTAAAGACTCGAACTTTCAGGGTCCTACTGGAATCTAAGATTATTCTATCATTGTTTTTCCCACAACCTTTAGCCAATCACCCTAGAATCACACAAGGAAATTAGCCACTCATCATCATTATGAAAGTATTAAATATATGGGAAGAAGGTGAATATTTGAACAAGAAGAATTTAATGGAAAAAACTTCAATAACTGAATCAAATATCACAACAAAAGCGTTCCTTGGATAGCAATCCAACAAGAAAAGACAACAAGGAAGGGAATCAAAGACAATCTTACGAAACCCTCCAAAAAGCTATAAAAGCTATGATCTTCAATCTTCCTTCAACCTTCAAAAAGGTTCTCCGAAACTCCCAACTGGAGTATGGCTGTTGCGATGTATGCGAGATCTCCTCGTAAGCAAGATGTTATGCAAGATGTGATAGCGGATCTTTAGCCCTAAGCGAGATGTTGGATTCGTGGAAATCCAACCCTTTTTATAGGAAAATAACTCTCCAAAGATAAGATATCTTAGAAAGATCTTTTCCCATAAAAATAGGTAAAATATAAGATCTTCTTCCTTCCAGGAGCCAAGCCCAAAAATATAAGATCACCTTCCAAAGATAAAAGATCTCAGCCAAGAATAAAATATTCTCGCCGCGTCCTAGGTGTTCGCCTCGGTCGAGTCGGCGTCTCTGGATCACCTTGGTCGAGATGAATCTCTGGTCAACCGAGGTGAATCACAGCTGAATGTGAAATCTCTCAAAACTGGTCCAAAGTGAATCCTTAATCAATGGCTATGCTTCCTGGATGGTTCCTTATGCTCCTCAATGTAGCTCCAATGACTCCATAGCTCCTTTTATTCCTTTTTGATGCAAAACGTGCCATTTTACCTACAATTACAGCAAAACTAGGTGTAGACCTCGATTCCCGCAAAGGTAGATGAAATGGTGATATAATCTCATATTATACATACAAACATGCAGATTATTGAAGATAAAACGTCTAAACAAACCCCAAAATATAGACTATAATTCATGCTATCATGTAGCAAGGGAGTTAGCAACTCATTACAAAGGTAGCAAGATAATCTAAATGGGAAAAGTTGATAATTTGTTGGCTAACAAGTTGGATGATTCTAGCAATCAACCAAGGCCTATTTATACTACAAAAGACACTAAATAGGAGTAAATGGTCGGCCGAAAACAGCCACCTTTAATGCCATAAAGGTGGTGTAAATAGCAAGAGTAAAACTTCTGACGTTAAACCACAGGGGCGGCCTTCAGCCCCGCAGGGGCGGTGACAGCAAAAACGCTTGATCTTCTACATGGCCGCAGGGGCGGCTAGGCAATTCCGCAGGGGCGGATCTTTAATGCTCTTCAAACGTCTGACCCTTCAACTTCCTGCCATTTCTGATGCCAAGCCGCGGGCGGTCCCTATGTCAATGCAGGGGCGGTGACACAACCTCTTCATCTTCCAACTCCCAGGAAGAGGCGTAGTGGAAGGCTCAGGGGCGCTGGTCTTCGTTTCTTCAGGGCAAGTCACCGCAGGGGCGCCAAGGAGTGGCACAGGGGCGGTGACACACTTCATGGCTGGTGTTGGCGAAGGCACAAGGAGCGCTAAGGAGTAAGGTGTCACCCGCAGGGGCGGTGACAAGGTTCCGCTGGGGCGGTGGGGCAACAGAAGCTTTGCTTCGTGAACGATCTTTACTCCTAAGTGCTTATAACTCCTTCCTTAGCTTTTTTTAGTCTTCTTCTTCTGGACCAAGGAGTTAGTAGCATAAACCGACACAAATGCAATAAAAAGACTCTAAAAACTATCCTAAATAATAGTGATTCCATCACCTATCAGACCTCGAGACCTTCAAGACTGGAGAAAAACAAATACAAGTTGAGGACTTTCTATTTCTCTTTGAAAGACAAGGCACTTGCTTTGTATTAATCTCTTCCGGCCAGAAAAATCAACACTTGGGAAGAGATGACGATAGAGTTACTAAGTTCTTTCCTCCCTCTAAGACCGCTGAAATGTGGGGAAAAATCAATGCTTTTTTATGAAGGACAAGGAGAGTTTGTACAAGTCATGAGAGAGATGCAAGGATATTCTATTGGATTGCCCACATCATGAGATTCCAAAGCTCGAGTTGCTGGAAATTTATTTCAAAGGTTTGGATGGAGCAACTCAATTCAATCTCCAACTACTTTCAACCAGCACATTCATGGATATGCCGATAGATGAAGCTTGAGATTTCATTGAAAAGCAAGCTCTAGACATGGAGAAGTACTCCCATCAAGGAACTGAAAATGGAGCAAGGAGAGTTAGCTTCCAGGACACATCATCGAATGGAGCTCAACTCACCTCGCTTAGCAATGAGGTGAAGGCATTGAAGGAGCTTTTAGAAGCTCCAACGAAGAAGGAGCAAGATGGAGGATATCAAGGAAGAAACAACTATAAAGGGCCACGGAACAACAATTACAACAATAATAGAAACTCCAACAACAACAATTGGAGATCTAATCAACGAAATCCCGGTAACCCTTATTCTCATGCTAATAATGCTTTTAACCCCTCCTCTTCTTCTTCTACTCCATTGAGAAGCCAGGAGCCTGGATCGAGTTCGTCCTAGCCAGAAAAAAAGGATGCAGTGCTGGAGGCAATTCTGATCAAGCTCAATGCTATGGAGACATCGATGACTTCATTTTCGAAGGCACAAAAAGCCTTAGAGCAACAATTCTTTAACAAGGCGAATGAAGCGCCGAGAGATCCAGGGAAGCTCCCATCAAGGACAAAGAGCAACCCTAAGGGATAGATTATGGAAATAACGACACGAAGTGGACTGAAAACTGCATATCTAGTACCTCGGTCGATCCACGACCAAACGAACACTTCGGTCAAGGTGCCAACCGAGGTGGAGCCCCCAAAAGCGAAAGATAAAACTGAAGTTTATGTTCCACCTCCTGCTTATAAACTACCACTTCCATTCCCTCAGTCAAGGGCGAGAGTACATCTAGACAAGCATTTGGGTAAGTTTCTAGACCTAATGAATAAACTACACATTAACATCCCTTTCCTTAATGCCATTCTAGGGATGCCCGCCTATGGGAAGTTGCTGAAAGAGATTCTATCAAGGAAGAGGAAGCTGGAAGATTTTGGGGAAGTGAGGATGACATCTAAGTCTTCAAAGCTCATTCAAATCATAAAGGAGAAGATGCCTCCCAAATTAAGAGATCCCGGTTCATTTTGCATTCCCATCCAAGTTGGGGATGTAATTTATGAGGCGTTGTGTGATCTAGGAGCCCGCGTAAGTATCATCCCGCTGGAGCTATGTGAGAGAGTCGGACTTGGAGAGCCCAAGCCGGTGAAGATTAAGCTATACATGGCGGATCGCTCCATTACCCATCCCGTGGGCATTTTGGAAGACTTTCCCATCAAGTTAGGTAATTTCTACTTACCTATAGATTATGTTGTACTTGACATTCCCACAGATTATCCCGTTCTATCATTCTCGAGAGACCATTTCTAGTAACTTCGAGTTGCAATGTGGATTGTAAGAAAGCCAAGTTGAAATTCAACATTGGTGGAGATCAAGTGGAGTTTGCATTGCTTGTTGCAATGAAAGGAGAGCCGCTGGAAGACGACATCTTCAACATCTATGATGAAGAAGAATCAAGAGAATTGGTGAACTCTATCCTTATTAATGACCCTCTTGAAAGAGTTCTTAGTTTTAGTTTAATGGAGGAAGGTATAGATGTCTCTTGTGATGCAGATATACGGAGCTTAAAAGTATTGGAAGCAGATCCAGGAACTAAGATTGAAAAACAAATTTAGGGGAAGAAAAGCAATTTAGGTTTCGATCCTAGTTCCAGTACCTTGACCGAGGCACTTTCTGGACCAAGTGAGGTGTTCTTATATGAAGAACATTTCGGTCAACCACCTCGGATACTGACCGAGACAGCAAGCGAGATGTTGTCAACTGAGGACAACAAACTTCCTGATTCTTTTTCTGAGAGTCAATTACAGTTGGTGGAGCACTGGATCTGCCAAGTTTCTGATAGTAAAGAGCCTTGGTATGCTGATATTGTCAATTACCTTGTTTGCCTGGAAATACCGCCCGGATTGACGTACGCTCAATGGAAGAAGTTCTTCAATGATGTACGCCACTACTACTGGAATGAACCTCTATTGTTTAAGAAAGGTCTGGATGGGATGCTTCGACGATGCATTCCAGAGGATGAAGTTGCTAGTGTTATATGGCATTGCCACTCGCTTCCTTATGGGGGACATGCTATTGCTCACAAAATGTGCGCTAAGGTATTACGTTCTGGTTTCTTTTGGTCTACATTATTTAAGGATGTGCAAACGTTTGTTGTTTGTTGTGATGCATGCCAAAGAACAGGGAATTTGTCTAGAAGGAACGAGATCCCACTCAATAATATTCAAGAAGTTGAGATCTTTGATGTATGGGGAATAGATTTCATGGGACCTTTCCCATCATCCGCAGGGAACCTCTACATTCTCCTAGATGTTGATTACGTCTCTAGATGGGTGGAAGCTATCGCCTCCCCCACTAATGACGCCATGGTGGTTGTGAAGTTCTTCAATCGAACTATCTTTCCATGCTTTGGGACACCACGCATCATCATCAGCGATGGATAAACAAATTTCATCAACCAAAAGTTTAAAGCACTTCTATCAAAGTATGGGGTAACCCACAAGCTAGCAACCCCTTATCACCCTCAAACTAGTGGACAGGTCGAGATCTCAAATAGAGAAATCAAGGCAATTTTGGAGAAGACCGTCTCTACGACGAGGAAGGATTGGTCCATGAAGTTGGACGATGCTCTTTGGGCTTATAGGACCGCATTCAAGACTCCCTTTGGTACCACCCCTTACAATTTGGTATATGGGAAGTCTTGTCATCTACCCGTTGAGTTGGAGCACAAGGCATATTGGGCAATCAAGTTGTTGAACTTCGACATCAAGGAAGCCGGAGAAAAGAGACTATTGGACATCAATGAGCTAGAGGAGTTGCGCTTAAAATGCTTATGAGAATGCCAAGATCTACAAGAAAAGAACGAAAAGATGGCATGACAAGCGTATCATTCCTCACGAATTCAAAGAAGGAGATCTAGTTCTACTCTTCAACTCCCGCCTCCGTCTCTTTCCACGTAAGTTGAAATCTAGATGGACAGGACCTTACATTGTGAAAAATGTTTTTCCCTATGGTGCAGTTGAGATTTGGGGTGAAATAAGTGGAAGCTTTAAGGTCAACAGTCATAGGCTGAAGAAGTACCGACCGGAATTCCAGGTTGAGGAGATTGTACCGCTATACCTTGTTTAAGGATGATGTATGGTCCAACTAGTGACCTTAAATCAAGCGCTTCTTGGGAGGCAACACAAGGTATTGCTTTCTTTTCCCTTTTTCTAGCTTAGTTTTAGATAGTTTGCTTTGCTTTGTTTTGGCGTCCTCTAGACAGAAACCAGGTACTTTCTAAGGAAGGATTACAGCTCAGGAGCTACACTTGAAGGACAGAAGTTCGAGAAATTGAGAAGACAAAGCTTGACTGAGACACATCTCGGTTGTTGTCACATCACCTCGACCGAGATGTTCTTGGGGCAACCGAGGCGACTAGGTGTGACATTCAGTCACATATCTTGGTCCGGTCGGGACCACCTCGACCGAGGTGAAATCAAATTCAGCGAGGGGTATAAAGGGCGAGACGGTTTTCTCTCTCCTTACTTTTCCCTCCCAAGCTTAACCCTCAAATCTTCGTTTCTTGCTCGTTTTCCACGATTTTTTGTTCGATTACACCGGAGGAAGCAAGAGGATCGATTTCAAAGCATCAATCAGCAAGGAAAATGCTCCAATTCTGCACAATCTAGGTATTTCATTCAAAAACCCTAACTCTTCTTCTTCTTCCACTGATTTAGCACAGATCTGGCTTTGATTGCCACTGTCTCTTGTTGAAAAAGGTATAAGTACCCCTTAGGAAGCATTTGGTAGTGATTTGGGAGAAAATAACTTACAAATCTAAGAGTTGCGAACGAACAGCCTTCGCCTCGGTCCAGTAGGCTGTGTCTCGGCCGAGGTGATTGTCAGAGCAACTGATGTGTTCTTCTGTAAGAAATCATGAGAAATAGATCTAATCGCCAGCTGGTCTTTCGATCGTATTTGTGGGCGTCCTATTGTTGCCCCGCGCTTTCTAGACGTTTCTGCCTTTGAGTGCCTCCACGTGGCGGAGGACTTGAGGAAGATGATATCCATGGTAGGACTGGAGGATTTCATGGAGGTTGGAGCGCCGGCTTACTTAGAGCCGACTATGGAGTTTGTGAGTTCTGTCAATCACGTGCCGGAGTGCAGCAGCATCAAGTACCGGTTGCTGAAGCGGAACCATATCGTGTCGATAGACCAGTTTAGAGAGATCTTTGGCTTCTTTACCCCCACCGTCTCTGAATTTCCTTCCCGAGCCGTAGCTCGAGATTTCTTGGGCGAGATAGCCCATGTGGTTGAGCACAGTGATAGGTGGAGACTTGGAGATTCCAGAGAGCGCGTCTTATTCCACTTCGCCTTCCGCCTAGCTCATAGGATATTCAGCGAGACTCTTCTGGCGCATACTGAGACGCCTGGAAGATCTGACAGGGGGAGCTTTTGAGTTTATTCTGTATGGTCATAGGGGGAGTGCCTGACTTTGATGGTATGTTAGTTGAGGACTTGCATAGGATCAAGGGCAAGTCGAAGGGAGATATTTGTTGTGGAGGCTTGGTGACCCACATTGCTACTTCCATGGGTCTTGATCTGACTGCATGTACACTTGTTACGGCTGCGAAGCGTCAAGCGATGATCACCAGACGTATCCTCGTCCCTCGTGGTCTCAACACGCCCTACGTTGCTATGCCATTGGAGACGAAGGCTCCATAGGAAATTTTGTGGTCATCCCAGTTCTCCATCTTCGACCGTCAGTACTGGTCCGCTGCCTTGTTTCTTTACATGCAGGATGCCAAAGACGCTGCTGTTGATGATGAGGATGATTATGATGGAGAAGCTGCTATGGACACTGATACTGATACCGGCGGCCCTAGTGTACCAGTTGTCGACCTTGATGACGAGGTGACGGAGGAGGAGATAGTAGCACCACCACCACTACCTCTGCGTAGATCCCGCAAATACAGAGATCCCGAGGCCCAACGACGGATTGATGAGTTGATTGAGAAGATGATTGATTCTTATGTGTCTATGACAGTAGACATGTCCCATCGCTTTGAGGATGAGCGTAGATACACCGATGGATGGATGCATCAAAGAGGGAGAGCCAACATTACTAGCGTCGCATGATGGAGATTCAGTTTCAGTAGATGATGGGCTACCCCTTTGATCCATCCCAACACCCCTACATTCCACATCCACCACCGCCGCTAACTAACAAGGATTAGAGTTGTATGTATTTTCTTTCTTTAGTTATTATGCAGTTCAGCTAGGTCCGGTGAGTTTTCTGATTTTAGACTTATATTTGACCCATTGGGACAATGTGTCCCAAGTATGGGGTATTGTGGATGTATTACTTGACTTATGTGTGTATGTTTGTATAACTCCCGGATATTATGATCTTATTCTTCTTTACTTGGCTTTATGTGCTTATCTGCCATTACATGCATACATACAGGTTTTTGTTTGAGAAAAACGTCGAAAACTGGTTTGAAAAAAAAATTTTATGACCTCGACCGGGATGTTCATGGCCGATCGAGGTTGAACACCTCGGATAACGCCAGAACACCTCGACCGAGGTGGGTTCTTAACTGAGAGTTTTCGAAAATTTTTTTGCTTCTTCTCTGGATATGACCTCAATGATGATTATGTTTGCAGATTGGTTTTGAAATCTTTATATGCTCGAAAGGTTTTATGATATGTTTAAGTTGCAAAATGCTTTGTTTGAAGTTTTAGCATGTTCAATACTTTGTTTTTATCAAAATTATGTTGGGCTTGAAGGTTGACACCACATGATGAGTTCTCTCACATTCTTCCTAGGATGACTAAGGTAATTCATTCTCTTCTTCTTCTTCTTGATCATGTTTTAGCCCCTCATATACATATTTGCCTCCCTTTAACCTATCCGAGAATTTGGAAGCAAGCAAAGAAAAGAAGTGAAAGTGAAGTTGAGATCTTGGGATAAAGTCTTAGAAAGAAACAATTAGGTATGGGGAAGTCAATCATGATGATGAGTAACTCGCCACCATTCATATAGCTGGGTGTTTGTGTCTTGCCAAAGTTGGATTGAGCGATATTCCTAACGGGTCATGGTATGTGCTTCAAGGGTTTGAGGCATCTCGAGAAATTGATGATTGCTGATCTCCTAGGCTTCGGTTATTGTGCGCCTCTGTCCATGCATCCCAAAAAGTAAAGTAAAAATAAGCAAAGCTTATTGGTGGAAGACGTTGAGATTCAAAGAAAGTGAAGTAAGATCCTATTCCCGGATTCTAGCACCACATTACCCTATATATATATCCCACCATGACACGTTTCTTGACCTCTTTTGGAAGCCCTTGAGACCTCAAGCTTGTTGATTAACTTGGTGGTTTAAACTGGATTAAACATGATTGATTTTGATAAATATGATTTATTATGCATTCTATGATTTTATGCAAAGATGAACAACTTTCTAATATTCATAAAATGTTTTGACCATGTCTTGATTTTATTTGCCATGAAGCATTCTGTTAGCATGAAATATTGCGATATTCTAGGCACTTATTTTGGTTGTTTTTCTCTGATTATTGTGTACATGGATGAAGGTTTAGAAGCAATTGTTTGCCTGTTCCTCTATTATTGTCGATATGGATGTCTACACTAGCTTTGTGTTGATTGTAGGCAAAAAGGAGCTAAATGGGAGTTATTGGGAGAGAAAAGAGAGGATTCGATCATATCCGAGGTTTAGGAACACATCAAGGAAGCTAAGGAAGAAGCTAGGATGAAGAATGTCACGACACAAAAGGAACCATAAGTATTCTACACTTCCACGCCCTGAATTACGGCCGTAGAAGAGTCCACGCTCTAAACCACGGCCGTGGATCTTGGCATCATGAGCGTCGAGCATTCCAGTAAGTTACACGGCCTAAAGTACGGTCGTGGAAGTCATAAAAGACCGTAATCCATTTCCACGCCCTAAACCACGGTCGTGGAAACCCTTGAGACCGTGATTCAGGCGATCTTTTGACGAGACTTTATTTGCCACGTTATTTACGTGATGGGCCTGGACGGTTATTTCTTTCCCGTCTTATAAAAAGGTCAGAAAAGAGAGTTTTGGGGATCCGCTCTTACGCCACTTAATCTCGCAACATTTGCGATTGATCCCGCGGAGACGCTGACGGCCGCTTACCTTGCTTGGAGCATTCTTGCCTAGGGTGGATTGAAGATCGCCGAAGGTTTCAACCTCTTTCTTAGGTTTTGACATTGAAGACAGATTGACAACCTGTTCTTCATACTTACCTTAGATCATTGTGAGGTTTTGTGTTTTATATTCTAAATCCATTAGTATCGCTTCTTGTGTTTGAATTTGAGAATTGGTTTTGAAGTTTTATTAAGTATTCGAGGGTTTTCATCTTTTAATCTCTTTGATTTGAATATTGATATCATGACAATGATTGTTGGCTAAAACCCTTTAGTAATTCTAAGGTGAAGGGTCGATATTTGTGACTTAGATGATGATAGATCGATCGTAAATTGATTGGACCCTAAGAGTTAGAGAGATCTCGTCGACAAACTCAAATCACGGGTTGTTCTTAGAGTTCCACGGCCGTGGTTCTCAAGATCTGGCCGTGATTTACCCTAGTTTACGAACTTTGCTTTTACTTTGATACAAGGTTAAAGATTAGCTTTAATCTAGTCTTGGTTTCCCCTTTTCTAGGTAGTAGTGAGACTCATCACCTTCTATTTCAATTTCGAGTGTCGCAACCTTAATCGTTTTAGTTAGTCTTGATCCTTGGGTTACAAGTTTGGGTATTTGAGATTAATTCTTGTCCATAGATCCTTTCTATACTGAAGCCTAAACAAACTTTATAGAGAGTGTCTTTAGATAAGTCATATAAAGTCTTGGGAATTCACCGTATATTGCTTTACTTTAGCATACCTTTGCCACTCTTAGCTTTGTCCTTAGTTTTTAGTATTCTTGAATCGATTGCTACAATTAGATACCTGGATCTTTAGGCTTGCTGTTTTCCCCAATATTTGCAAAGCTTTATACCTTTATTTGCTCGATAACTTGAGACTGGGTTTTGTTTCACCAAATTCCTGTGATCGATACTCTAGAATATTTGCTAATCTACGTTGATCCGTACACTGCGAGTTCGCTTGCTTTTATTCTAGTTTTATAAATTTAAGACTTGATTGCACACAGGCTTTTAGGCGAACAAGTTTTTGGCGCCGTTGGGGGATTTGGTCTAAACCAAACTTCGGTTTTTGGCTGTCGAGCTTGGGAGCTTTGCTCTTGTTATTTGATATCTCTTGTGAGTGTTATTTGCATGTTCTTTTAGGTATATGCGTAGGTCTAGATCCAACAAAGACCTCGTACCTTTTGATCCGAAACTCGAGAAAACTCTTAGGAAGAAAACCAAGGAAAGAAAGATGGTTGAAAATAAAGAGAGAGATGTCCAAGCGAAATAGACGAATCACAACGTCAACTTAGGTTGAGTGAGAAAGCTCGTATAGATGCGGAAACAAGTCATCAATTCCAAATTGATGAACTTAGAGCTATGATGTTGGACATGAAGTTGGAGCTGAATGATTCTAAAAAGAAGAAGAAGGTCAAGAAGCCAACTAAGTCCATTAGAGTGGAATCATCCGATGATGAGGAATTCGATCCGGATATGCCACCACTAGAGGAGATTGATCCAACGATCAATCTAGTCGTGGTTAATCCAATACCAGCCGCTATTCCTCCTGTCTCAGCTGGGGGTGCGAGAGCCGCTCGTGTAGATGAAGAGCCAAGAACTCTTGGCCAAAGGATGAATCCGATTCCACAACCACGCCGTCTAGGTGTGAACTTTGATGTTGACGATATTCAAGGGTTTAGCTTTAACCCACAAGTTATTACCATCGTTCGCCAAAATCAGTTTGGAGGAACGAGTGTTGAATATCCACATCAACATTTACAGAATTTTGAGATTATGATGAAGACAATAAAGCCGAAGAAAGCAAGCACCAACAATTACAAGATCAAGCCATTCTTCTTCTCTTTGAAAGGGAAAGCTTTATCTTGGTATCAAGCTCTTCCAAAGAATCTACCCTGAGATCCTCTAGTGTCTGTGGTACTCCCACCACGACCTCTACCTCTACTCATCCCGGGAGGAGAGCCCTAAGTAGAAGGACAATCTAGGACTCTCTATTGTCCCTGTGTCTGCTTCTGAGGTGTTCTCTGACCACCTCCTGGCACACTAGCAGGGGAAGAACCCTGTTGAGATGCAACTCCTCCTTGCCTATGGAAGGCAGCTCTATGGCCTGGTCTACCATAGGAATAACACGTCATTGATGGTCTCGTACACTCTGGTCGTATATGTCCAGGATCACCACAGTTGTAACATTGTCGTCCCTTATCCGCAATCAATGTAGATGAAAGGTAACTCTGACGTCTCTGACTCCGTCCGGAACCAAATGCTCCTCCAATACCATTGGTCTGCCCAGTGTGCTGCCTCTTCTCAGACCGTCCTGTCTAAGAAGCCCTCCTCTGATTGGCTCTCTGTCTCTCATACGCAGAAGCCCGGTCCTGATAATCAGTCAAGGACTTGCAATGGAATCCCGTCATATATGAGCGTGTACTCTTCCTCAATCGACGGGAGAATAGGTACACATGCTGGTCCTTATATGGTGCAGTTGGACCCAACAAAGCTAACTCAGTTTGGAAGCGACTGATGGCGTCTGCAATCGGCACATCCTCAAAGTCGGCCTCCACAAAATCCTACAACTTCTCCCTCCTCAGTGAGGCAGGGAAAAACTGCTCTCCGATAATACTCCTCATGCGATCATAGCCGTGGCTCTTGCTCGTACAATCGTCCACTACTGATGTGCAAGGTCACGGAATAGAGACTGAACTAGCTCTATCTATCTGTCCTCGGGACATCTGATAGACTTTAAAGCTAAGTCTACATGTCATATCCAGGTATCTGGTCGAGGGCCTCTGGTCTTCTTTGGAGCTCGAATAGTATCAGTAGTAGGTGCCGGAATAGTTGGAACTTGTGTGGCTCCCTGAGACATCTCAAAAGATCCATCATGCCCTAGTAGATCTGGGGCCCGTCTGCCAGCTCTAGCATCCTTCTCAACACCTCTGATGTATTCTCTAAACTCTAGCCCCCTCATGGAGACACGATATGAGTCATCTAACTAGACTCGATGTGAATGTTGTCTCCTAGATCCGCCACTCCTCGTCTTTGGGACGACACACTCAGCGATCTCCTCATGTACCTCCTCCACCACTGGTGGATCATCAATGAGAACTGGTCCCTCTCCTATCATGCCCGAAAGAAGAGGTGGTCTATCTTTACCTCGGCCTACAACAAGAGTAGCTCTAGTCCGAGCCATCTGCGGGGTATGCACACCTAACTTATAAGGCTCTAGCCCGAAGGAAGAGAGAGGTTGACTCCCATATAAACAACTCTAATCATATAAAATGAGAACAAATTGTATACGTTAGATCGTTAAATAGATGGATGAGATTAGGCGATATTAAAGGAAAAAAATCGTGTTATTAATGGAAGAAATATTCACCGGACCTGACTCTATATATTCGGCGGTATAGTCACATATATTTCGTATTTACATGTTCACATGGTAGGAGTTGTT
Source organism: Fagopyrum homotropicum (assembly GCA_033239125.1). NCBI lineage: Eukaryota > Viridiplantae > Streptophyta > Magnoliopsida > Caryophyllales > Polygonaceae > Fagopyrum > Fagopyrum homotropicum. The sequence continues at coordinate 62,022,623 of BSWB01000003.1, read as the reverse complement.
TACATATGATTCATGATCTATATATCACATATACAAACATAATCCACAATACATATATATACATATCTATACTGCAGAGATCCATAGCAGAGGTGGCGACTTCTCGTACATTCTAACCCAAAACAACACTTTAAAACCAAAATCTTTTGAAAACTTCATACCCCTTTTGGGTTTTGTTTATTTTACCTATCAAACCTCATTGTAGGTGGAAAGTGCCATTGTTGTCTGATGACATGATTTATGACGTTAGTTTAGGCATTCATTTAGATAGTTTTTCCCGTTAAGCATGCATTGTTTGGCATTAGTTCATGACGTTTATGCTTAATTCATGCATATTGTCGAAATAGACGTCTACACGAACTCTTGTCGGTTTTGTAGGTATTTTGGGGAGCTTTTGGAGCTTAATCGATACATTCGAGGATCATTCCTCGTGATGGCACACTTCCGGACTCATTAAGGAGCAAGCTAGGAGCAAAGGAGAACACAAAAGACCTTGTTGGTGCATGCCTTGCACCAACTCATGGCTTTATGATCCAAAGCGGGCTGAACAGAGAGAACCACGGCCCAGAGGCTAAAATCTAGACCTTGGTTTTGGCTGTGGTTTCTTCTGGACAGCTGTAACACTTGTCCCACGATCTCTATGTCCGACCCTTGCTCATTTGTGGAGTATAGAAGTGGTCCTGCAGGCTGGCTACTGGTCTCTCTCTCATTTTTTTTCTCTCTCATTCCATTGTGGATAGACTTGGAGAAGAAGAAAACACTCTCATTTGGGGGAAGAAGAACAAAAACATCAAAACTTAGATTTAGAGTGAACCTTTGAGTGAGTTTTTAGTGATTTTTGTTGAAGAACTTTTGAAAGCATTGTAAGGAACGTTTTGGAGCCGTGTTTGAAGGGTTGTAAGTCTAGTTTAATCTCATATTCAGCTAAGATTACTTGTTTCTTTTCACTCTTATTTCATTTTCTTGCTATGGAAGCCATGAATCCTTACATGTTGAGTTTGGATCTTAAAATGCATGTTGTTGGCTAAGTAGTTGTGATTCTAGGATGATGGAATAATGGTTATGGCTTGGACTATGATAGAATAGACTTGAATGTACCCTTGGATGATTTGCTTGCTCGAATCTTAACCCCTACCCAAAACCACGGCCTATTCTTGCAAAATCTAGACCGTGGTTTTTCATGATCAGCCCGTGGTTTTCTCTATTGTGCTTGTATTGATGAATCTGAATGTTAGGATGTTAGATTGTTGAAATCCTAGTGTTTGTTAAGCATAATCTAGCCTAGGGTGACCTAATGCTAGCAAACTAAGTGAGGGAAGAGACTTACCCGGTAATTCCCGACCTTAGATAACAAAGATGATGAACTCTAGGTAGTAGTGAGCCTCACAAGCCGCTATTGGACTGAGTGTGCTAGAATTGTTGCTTAGGACTTGCCTTCCCGAGACTTAACCGGTGAGGGGAGGTTTGACCCCTGGATAGCAATCCGGTTTGTGTAGAATTCCCAACTTTAGGCGCCTAGAGACTTACCTGGTAATAGGACCTTAGGTGCGGGATTAGTGGACCATGAGACCTACCCGGTGATTGATCGCATTTGAGAAACAACCTTTTCCTAACATACCGCAGCTTGTCCAAGGTTGATTAGAAGCTTGAGTCCAATGCCATAACCGGAAGTTTCAATCCCTAGAATCCGATTTTCTCTCTTTGATCACATATCTTGTGTTTGTGTTGCTTGTTTGTGTTGCTAGCTTGAGTCGTTTGTTTGATTTATAATCTTACATGATTTGTGATCTTTGCTTGATCACCACAAAAACCCAACCAAAAATATCATGATTTTTATTTCTTTATTTCTTTCTCTTTTCGTAGACTAGATTTGCCCTATCCATGATCACTTGTTTGATTTGATTTCACCTTAGTCTTCGTGTTCGACCTCGGAATACTATCCTTGCTACAAAACGACCCATACACTGTGGGTTCGCTAGGAGTTAGGAGAATATATCGAGTTATAAATTGTAAGACTTTTATGCTATACTTTTCTAGTGTAACATTGTCAACCTAAAGCTCTCATACCAACTTTGTAACACCCGGAATCCGCGGGACTCGGAGTGCCACATTGGGCTAAATCTCATAATGGATCCTGACCCTAGCCTGACAACAAGTTCACTGGACCTTACAACATGGCACTGACAAATATAAAACAAATGCGTAAAACTGTATAAACTGTACAACCAAAAGGTAACAATATCATAGCCGATATAAATAACAACATCCTCAATCAGGAGGTAACAAAAGAACATCCTCACGCAGGAGGGAAACATAAACAACCCAAAAAGACCACAACCATCCTATGTACGAGAGGTCATCGGCCTGCCACCCTGCCAGATCACTCAGCAACACGCCTTTCCCATAGGGCATCTACAACATGGTATGAAGTCATTAGCTAACCATACATATATGAGGTAATGCATAAGCACAAACACAATCATGGAAAGATAAACACATCAGAATGCTATCACACATTTACCCATTTATCATCTTTATATAATAGTCATTGACTCAAATCGAATATAGATAGATATATGAAAGTATGTGACATGAGGACCGATACATCCTCGCCTCTGGGCATGACATCCATCTAGAAGTAGTGTCGGTCACATAACCAGTTTACCCTATGGGAGTATATTGCGCCCTTCTTGTATACTAGAAGGTATGAGCACGGAGAACCCCCCAGCCCCTTGCAGGATGAAGGGAAGGGTTATCATAGCCAAGCATACGGGGCAAGCAATAAAACATAGGTCGGTAATAAATGGCATCTCATACAATCATAGCAAACACATAACGCACACACCACTCATGCAAACAGCCAATATAAGGATGGTAGCTAAGTAAGTCCTATGGACTTACCTCAACCTCGTACAAAGCTCAACCACAACTCGATCACCTCAATACTGGAGGGACAAAATAGCCTATAAAAAAGGCATAAAGAGATATATCAATCTCCTATCAACACAAGGGTCACACCTAGACCCAAAGGGATCCAAAGGATCATCCTCAACAACCTCACAACCAAATAAACCTCAAAGGTCATACATGGCATATACCGATCATAACCTCATCAAAACACCTCCTCACACATCTAGCATGCACCTATACACTCACACTAGGAAAGGAGGAAACAAAGGCATCCTAATGCAAGCCTAGAAGCAACAAACACCTGCAACAAGACCAACTCAAGGGATGGACTGCAGGTGGCCGCAGGGGCGGCTCCAGGAGGCGCCGGGGCGGACCTTGGCCGGCGCAGGGGCGGCTGCAAGGTGGGGCAGGGGCGGTTGAATAGCAGTGGACACCAAGTCTGCCCCTTCTTCACTTCTTCTCTCGATTCTTTACACCTTCTTCACTCCATGTTACGCTAAGATTGTGTAGCACAAAAGTCTTACAATTTATAAACTCGATATAATTTCCTAACTCCTAGCGAACCCACAGTGTATGGGTTGTTTTGTAGCAAGGACAGTATTCCGAGGTCGAACACGAAGACTAAGGTGAAATCAAATCAAACAAGTGATCATAGATAGTGCGAATCTAGTCTAAGAAAAGAGAAAGAAATAAAGAAATGAAAATCATGATATTTTTGGTTGGGTTTTTGTGGTGATCAAGCAAAAATCACAAATCAAGCAGGATAATAAATCAAACTAACAACTCAAGCTAGCAAAATAAACAAGCAACACAAACACAAGATATGTGATCAAAGAGAGAAAAGTGGATTCTAGAGGTCAAGATTTTCGGTTATGGCATTGGACTCAAGCTTCTAAAGGTTCTAAGGACAAAGTTGCGGTATTGGGAAAGGGTGTTTCTCTAATGGAAGCAATCACTGGGTAAGTCTCTTGTTTCACTAATCCCGCATCAAACTCCTATTACCGGGTAGGTCTCAAGGGGTTAAAGTTGGAAATTCTACACAAACCGGACTCTACTTAAGGGGCAAACCTCTCCTTACCGGGTAAGTCTCGGAAAAGGCAAGTCTCAAGCAACAATCCTAGCACACTCAATCCAATAGCGGCTTATGAGGCTCACTACTACCTAGAGTTCATCATCTTAGGTATCTAAGATCGGAAATCACCGGGTAGGTCTCTTTCCTCACTTAGTTTGCTAGCATTAGGTCACCCTAGGCTATATTATGCTTAATAAACACTAGGATTCCAACAACCTAACATCCTAACATATAGATTCATCAATTAAAGAACAACAGAGAGAAAATTCGGGTGGATCACAAGGAAAATCGGACGATTTAATCTATGAACAGGTCGATTTTCATGTCTTGGTTAGGTTTTGTGCATACGAATCATCCTAAACTAACATACAAGTCCATTCTATCATCACCCAAGCCATAACCATCAATCCATCACTCCAGAATCACAATAAACTAGCCAATAACATGCATTTCAAGATCCAAAATCATCACACAAGCATGCATGGTTTTCATAGATAGATGATGAAAGATAAGCAAGTAAAAACAATAAATCTCAGCTGAATATAAGTTTAAGCAAGACTTACAACCTTTCAAAAGGTCCAAAACGTTCCTAACAATCTTTCCAAGAGTTCTTCAACCAAAGACTCTAAAAATCATTCAAAAACTCCCTATCACTCTAAGTCTTTGATGTTCTTCTTCTTCCCCAAAATGAGAGAGTTTTTCTTCTTCTCCAAGTCTATCTCCAATGGAATGAGGTGTGTATGAGAGAATGTGGGAGAGATCCCTTAGCCACAGCATACAGGACTACTTATATTCTCCATCAAGAGCAAGGGCCGGACAAAGAGATCGTGGGACACGTGGCTCAAGCTGTCAAAAGCCAGAAAATCGTTAAACTTATCTTTATATTTGTGTTCCTTTTCTTGAAGTAATCACAACCCGGTATTACTTAAAGTTGCAACTAGATTAAAGACCCGAACCCAGAACCTATTAATCCTAGTTGTTTACATGCACTTTAGAACCTAAGGTGATCAATCTCAAGCAATAGTAAACATGCAATCAGACAATGGAGATCAAGAAGACACAAAGTATTACTGAATGAAAACTTATATTATAAAGAACTTACAACCAAAGTAACAATGCAGCTTCAAACCAACCCAATGTAGCAAGGGAGTTAGCAACTCATTAAAAGGTAGCAAGACAATCAACCAAGGACTATTCTAGCAATCTTGTTCGCTAACAAGATGATAAGATGGATCATTCTAGCAATCAACCAAGGACTATTTATACTACAAAAGACACTAAATAGGAGTAAATGGCCGGCCCAAAACAGCCACCTTAATTGCCATAAAGGTGGTGTAAACAGCCGGAGTAAAGCTTCTAGCGTTAAACCGCAGGGGCGGCCTTCAGGAACCGCAGGGGCGGTTTAGGCAGAATCGGTTGATCTTCTTCAAAGCCACTGGAGCGGCTACATTATTCCGTTAGGGCGGATCTTCAATGCTCTTCAACGTCTGACCTTTTGCCTTCTTGACGTTTCTAATGCCAAGCCGCCGGGGCGTCCCTATGTCGACGCAAGGGTGGTGACACAGCCTCTTCCCTTCCAGCTCCCAGTTGAGGCGCCGGCAGGGGCGCAGTGGGAGACACAAGGGAGCTGGTCTTCATTTCTTCAGGGCAGGTCACCGCAGGGGCGCCAAGGAGTGGCGCAGGGGCGGTGGCATACTTCATGACAAGCGCTGGTGAAGACGCAGGGAGCGCTCCAGTGGAAAACGTCATCCGCAGGGGCGGCTGCAAGGACCCGCTGGGGCGGTAAGACAACAGAAGCTTTGCTTCGTGATCGATCTTCACTCCCAAGTGCTTATAACTCCTTCTTTAGCTTCTTTTAGTCTTCTTCTTCTAGACCAAGGAGTTAGTAGCATAAACTACCACTAATGCAATAAAAAGACTCTAAAAACTACCCTAAATGATAGTGATTCTATCACCTATCAAACTCCCCCATACTTAGACCCTTTACTCGTCCCGAGTAAAAACAAATGACATCAACTAGACTCAAAGGCCTCAAGAAGCATGAGCAAGCAGAAAGACAATGAAAAACAAGAGAAAAGCCAAGAAAGAAAGAAGGAAAAGAGAGGAAATGTGAGAAAAAGAAATACTACCATCCTTATCGCTCCAAGAGTGGCCTACCCGGACAACCTCCTTATGACTCTCCTTCTTATGTCGCCAAAACGCCGGAAGGGAAACCTACACTCGGTGTCGCTCATTTTGCCAAGGCGCCCTTTCGGGTTTTCACCTTGCCACTCTTCTTCTTTTCTCTCTTTAACTCACATCCCTCAAGTCCAATTTTGCACCAACCTAAGGTTGGTCGGACTACCTTCTTTTTACCTAAACCGCCCTTTTGGGTTTTTGGTTTATCCAAGGATTTCATGCCTCTTTTCATTTCTTTGGCTTTTTCTTTTTTTTTTACTGAATATCAAACTGAATTCAACAATGCAAAAACAAACTCCAAAAACAACTCAATGAACTATACAAGCACTTATATATCCCTCCCCCATACTTGAAGTACACTTTGTCCTCAAAGTGGAAATGACTCAAAGATAAATGTGGGAGAAGGGAAAAGAAATGTACCCCTCAGTGGGGTGGTCCGGATGGACCACCAAGACCCTCCTCCGGTGGGTAAGGAAAATGACGGAAGAAATGCTCCTGCCGGCGGTAGATGTCATCTATGCAGTCCTGTTGGGCTGTCATCCGGCGACCAAAAGAGGTCTCAAAATTGGTCTGCTAAGCCAGCTGCTGAGCCTCAAGGTGCTGCTGCTAGGCGGCCTGCCAAGCCTCCTGCCTCTAGTCAAAGTGTGAGGTCATAGAGGCAGCAAAGCTCGTCTGCCAACACTCTTGCTGCTCCAGCATGGTCCTTTGATACTCCGTCTGCCATGTCCGGTGCTGGGTAGTCATGGCAACCATCTGAGCCTGAAGGCTCGCCATGGATGGGTCCTCCTATGGAGCTGCAGTGCGCATCTCCTCGTCATCGTTGGGAATGGGCAGGTGCTCCTCCTGATGAGCCCGGCTGGAGCTGACAGCATGCCTCTCCACAATGGCCACTAGTGGCCTCCTCGGCACGAAAGGATCTGCCGGAATGTAGAGCTCGGAGAGCTCACCTCCTAATGGTAGAGGCCGGGGAGGTAGGTGAGGTGGCTCCCATCTGCAAGGGAGATCCAAAATAGGTTATCCCCGTCTCTCCGGAGGAGCTTGCACCTCCTAAGCATCCCCTCAGTGTAGAGAGGAGCCACCATCCCGTCTTCTAAATCGGACAGGTCCATCACTTGTGAGGCGATCAAAGAGATCACCCCACCGCCGACAATATCCCTCGGCTCGTCCCTCCTAATCTGCTTTAAAGCGGCAAGGAAGAGAGAGGGCCAATCCATCACCTTCTCGCTCTGTGGAAGGCAGGAGTAGAGTAGTGGGAGGTCCTTAAGGGCGACCTTATTTTCCTCTTTGTGTCCACAGAAGACACTCATGAGGATCTTTGAAATGAGCCTCAAGCTGGGGTGAGTGAGTTTGTTTGAGTACTCACCCCCAGCATGAAATTCTGACTCGGTAGTTGCCTGCCAAAACTCGCACAGGTCCGGTGCCAGGGTTGGATCCCACCAGTTTGCAGAGGGGTTTAGAGTCACCTCAAAGGCCTCCCGTAGATCGGCGTAGTCAAGAATGTATTTCACCTTGTTGAACTTGAAGGTGAGGCTGATACACACGTGATCTTCCTTCTCCATTGTGAAAGTGGAGATAATCTGTCTGCTGAGCTCGGGATATGTTGGAGCACTCTTGTGGAGGAAGTCTCCGAGCCCGGCATTCGCCAAAAAAATTTTGCATGCTCTTTAGCATGCCTAGTTTCTCTAGAGTAGGAATATGCAAAAATCGAGTTGCATACACAACTCGATCCTGCACAATTCTGTAATGCTCCTTCTCTGCGTCGGTCATCTTGTATTTCCTTGGGGCATCCATTCTTGAAAGTAATTGAAGCAAAGGATTAGCAAATGTCGAAATAAGGAAAAGAAAACGACCTCTCTGGTGTAATTTCCGCAAGAGCGGCTGTGCAGGCGCAGGGGCGGTGAGGCGCAGGGGCGGATGCTTGTAGCCGCAGGTGCGGGAGAAGTACAGAGGCGATTTCCGGGGAGCGATGGAAAGGGTGTTGCTGAGGCTGATCCGGTGACATCCTTGGTGGTTTAGTCTTGCCGGCGGTGTAGTTGGAGTGGAATGTGTGAAGTGGGTGAGGAGGAAGGTCGTAGGACTGTGAAAGAGTAAGGGGGTAGTTGGAGAGGGTGGCGCAGGGGCGTTGCGACTGGTGGCTGGCTGTCGGAGGCAGCGCAGGGGCGTCGGTGAGATTGTTGGTGGGCAGAGGGCGCGGGGGCATGAGAGTCTTTCTGAAGGAGAGGGGTTTGGAGGGTTTGTGTGTTTGGTGAAGAAGGTTGGTGGGTGGTGCGTGGTAGGTGTAGGCATTTTCGAGATCCTCTTTTTTTTCTTTTCTGGGTAAACCCGTAGGGGCGGGAGTTTGTCTCCGCGGGGGCGGCGACAAGGGAGAGGGGCACGCAGGCGCAGCGCCGGGGGCGGCGCTGGGAATTCGTGTCAAGGATGGCCGCCGCAGGGGCGTAGGGATGTCACAGCGGGGGCGGTGACCGGCGTCTTGCAGGCGCAGGCCCAACGCCGGGGGCGGCACTAGGCCTGAGTGTCACCGCAGGAGCGGGGATACAAAGCCGCAGGGGCGGTTTCCTTGACAGAAGCTCCTCTTCTTATTCCTTCGGGTTGCCTCCCGAGAAGCGCCTTTGTTTTAAGTCATTGGCTCGACGTAAGATCTCTACTTCTCTGACTGTGCATCCTCCAGCACCATCTCCTCAATCGAATCGTTCTTGACTCCTTCAAGGTAAAGCTTTAGCCTTTGTCCGTTCACCTTAAACACCTTGTGCGTTTGGGTATCATAGAGATCCACAACCCCGTGAGGGTATACTTCGGCTACTATGAACGGCCCTGTTCATCTCGAACGCAGCTTAGCTACAAAGAGTTTCAAACGGGATTGAAAGAGAAGTACCTTATTACCTATCTTGAAGTCCTTCCGGAGAATGTTCCGGTCATGCCATGCTTTGGTCTTTTCTTTGTATGTGGTAGCATGGTCATATGCATCTAGCCTCAGTTCCTCCAACTCTTGCAATTGGAGCTTCCGGAATTCTCCCACTTCCTATATGTTCATGTTGCATTTCTTTACCGTCCACCAAGCTTTGTGCTATAATTCTACCGGTAGGTGGCAAGCTTTCCCAAACACGAGCCTAAAAGGAGACTTCCCGAGAGGAGTTTTGTAGGCTGTCCGATATGCCCATAGGGCGTCATTTAGCCTTGCACTCCAATCATTCCGCCCGGGAGAAACCGTCTTTTCAAGGATGGTCTTTATTTCCGGGTTTGATACCTCAGCTTGGTCGTTTGTTTGTGGATGATACGTTGTTGATACTCTTTGGTGAACGTGGTACTTCTTTAGGAGAGCCTTGATCGTCTTGTGGCAGAAATGGGTATCCCTATCACTGATTAAGGCTTTTGTAATTCCAAATCTTGCAAAGATATTTTCCTTAAGAAAAGCTACAACTACTTTTGAATCATCAGTTTTGGTGGCCTTTGCTTCCACCCACTTGGAAACATAGTCCACCGCAAGCAAAATATATGTGTTCCCGAATGAAGTAGGAAACGGCCCCATGAAATCAATTCCCCAAACATCAAATATTTCACAAAATATAAGAGACGATTGGGGCATTCCATGTCTCCTTGAAAGATTTCCTACCCTTTGGCAACTATCACACACTTTGCAAAATGCAAAAGCGTCTCGAAAAATGTGTGGCCAAAAGAAACCGGCATCCAAATCTTTTCTTCCAGTTTTGTTTGCCCCAAAGTGCCCCCCACATGCTTCAGAATGACAAAAATTTAGGATGGATTGTACCTCATTGTCCGGAATGCAACGCCGGATCACTTGGTCAGTACCATGCTTCCAAAGGTAAGGATCGTCCCAAACGTACTGTCGAGCTTCAGCCTTTACCTTCTCTCGTTGTACCTTGGTGAAGTCTGGAGGAAACTCCTTCCTGACAATGAAGTTCACAATGTCAGCAAACCAAGGCTTAAAAGATTGGAGCTTAAGACAAACCTCTGTCGACAATTCCGTAGGAGCGCCTAGACTGAGCCGCAGGGGCGGCTGGTGTGAGGCGCGGGGGCGCTTACACAACAGAGAGTTGTGCAAAATGTATCGTCTGGAAAACTTCCGGCTATCTCTCTTCCTTTTACTGGATCTTCCTTCTCTTGCACTAGTCTGCTCAAATGATCGGCCACCAGGTTCTCAGCCCCCTTATTGTCCCTTATCTCTACGTTAAACTCACTTAGAAAAAGCACCCATCGGATCAATTGTGGCTTTGCCTCCTTCTTTGCCATGAGGTACCTAAGAGCTGCATGGTCACTGAAGATAATTACCTTTACCCCAAGTAGGTACTGCCGGAATTTCTCAAGGGCAAAAACCACAGCCAATATTTCCTTCTCGGTGGTAGAGTAATTTCTTTGCGCTCCATTAAGTTTCATAGACGCATAATGGATAACATGGGAGGCCCGTCCGTCTTTTTTTCCTAAGACAACTCCAACGGCGTAGTCATTGGCGTCACACATGATTTCAAAAGGTTTCTCCCAATCCAGGGAACGGATGATTGGTGCGGTGGTAAGACATGCCTTCAAAGTATCGAAAGCTTTCTTCCAATCATCATCCACTATGAAGGTGACATCTTTCTTAAGCAACTCACATAGGGGTGCCGAGATTTTTAAAAAATCTTTGATGAACCGTCAGTAGAAACCCACATGACCTAGAAAAGATCGGATTTCTCGAACATTAGTAGGATAAGGTAAATTTCAAATAACATCAACCTTTGCCTTCTCTACCTCTATCCCTTTTGAGGATATTAAATGTCCTAGCACAATTCCTTGTTCGACCATGAAATTACATTTTTCCGAATTAAGAACTAAATTGGTTTCAACACATTTTTCAAGAACAAGTTTCAAATGCCCTAAACATGCGTCAAAACTATCTCCATGGACGGTAAAATCATCCATGAAGACTTCAATGAAATTTTCTATGTATTCGGAGAAAATACTTATCATGCACCATTGGAAAGTGCCTGGTGCGTTGCAAAGTCCAAATGGCATTCTGCGATATGCAAAAGTGCCAAATAGGCAAGTGAACGTCGTCTTCTCTTGATCCTCTAGTGCGATGGCTATTTGGAAATAGCCCGAATATCCATCCAAGAAACAGTAGTATTGATGACCTGCAAGACGTTCCAACATTTGATCAATAAAAGGTAATGGAAAATGGTCTTTTCGTGTTACCTTATAGAGCTTGCGGTAGTCAATGCAAACTCTCCATCCGGTTTGTGTTTTGCTTGGGACCATCTCTCCATGTTGATTTTCCACCATAGTGATGTCTCCCTTCTTTGGAACTACTTGGGTCGGGCTAACTCAAGTGTTATCCGAGATAGGAAAGATCATATCCGCTTGGAGGAGCTTCAACACTTCCTTTTTGACCACATCCATCATTGGCGGGTTCAACCTCCTTTGAGGTTTCCTAGAGGGCTTGGCTTTGTCCTCAAGTAGAATCTTATGCATGCAAGTGGAAGGACTTATCCCATTGATGTCCGTAATAGTCCATCCAAGGGCCGTCTTGTGCTCTTTTAGTACTTACACCAACTTGTCTTCTTGTCCGGTGGTCAACTTGTTGGAGATAATCACCGGCAAGGTATTGTGTTCTCCAAGGAAAACGTACTTGAGGTGTGACAGAAGGTCCTTCAATTCTATTTCAGGTGCCTGCACTATGGACGGAACAAGCTTCTCGCTTGGGGTTAGTAAAGTGGGCCCAATGGCCAAATTGGAGATAGGTAGCCTTTTATGCCCATCTAATTGGGCTAGGACCTCTTTCATACTAGATGTTAACACATAATCTGATTTGAAACCATCAATGTCATGATCAATCACATTTCTTAATTCATCCACGTCAGAGTTATCAAAACCATCTTGCACAAAAGGTTCAACAATGTCAATAGCACATAAAGAATGATCATCACTAGGAAATCTCATTGCATCATAGATGTCAAATTCCACTTCTTCTCCATCAAACTCCATGGTCAATTTTACCACAAACATAATCAATTTTAGTCCTAGCCGTTTTCAGAAATGGCCTACGAAACAGAGTGGGTGCAGCATGTGAATCATTTTCCATATCCATTACATAGAAATCAGCAAGGAATATTAGGTTGTCTACCATTACTAATACATCTTTAATTATCCCCTTCGGGTACACATTAGATCTATCAGCAAGTTGTACTACAATCCTAGTTTCCATTAATGGCCCAAGGCCAAGTGATTTGTAAATCGAATATGGTAAAACATTGATAGAAGCACCGAGATGAAGCATTGCTTTGTCAAAGCAGGTTTCCCCTATAACACAAGGAATGCTTACCATGCCCGGATCGCTGCACTTCTTGGGCATTCCTCGTTGGAAAACTGCCGACACATGCTCACTCACTTGCACTTTCTGTTTCCCCTAGCTTCTGATTCCTCTTGATAGTGCAAAGTTCCTTCAAAAAACGAGCATACTTAGGGATACTTTTTACCAACTTAAGGAAGGGAATGTTTACCTCACATTTGGAGAAAGTCGTAAAGAGGTCCTTGTCCTCAATGATTTTTCTCTCCTTCAAAGCCTCAGGAAAAGGAGTTGGTGGCTTCTCGGTGTACAGTGGCGGAAAGTTAGGTCGGACGTAGGTATCCGTTTCAGCAGGACCTTCTGTTGTGTTTTCCGCAGGGGCGTCAACTTGAAAGTGCAGAGCGGCTCAGGGGTTGCCACCTCAGGGGCAGCGACATCCAGCCGCAGGAGCGTCGTCCGTTCTGTGCTGGGCGCAGTTGCTGCCGCAGGGGCGGCTGTGGGTGCGGAAAAAACGACAAAAGATTTGCTTTATGATTCTTTTGTTGGTTCTTATTGGATTTGCTTCCCACTCCTTAATATTAGGGAACTAACATTCTCCTTGGGATTTATAACTGTCTGGGAAGGCAATCCTCTAGAAAGCCTTGATTCGGTCCTTGAAATAGCTTCCGCCATTTGACTAACCTGTTGTTCAAGGTTCTTGATGCTAGACTCTGTTGTTTGGACATGAGTAGCAAAGTGTTTAGTCAAAACCTACAATATATCTTCAGATGAGTGATACTTACCTTGGCGAGGCTGTTGTTGTTGGTTTTGTTGATTCCTCCAACGAAAATTCTGTTGGTCATGCCAATTTGGCATGAAATTCTGTGCATAGGGATCGTTCCTAGGTCTTTGCTGCTGTGGTTGTCCATAACCCATTGCGTTTACCTCAGCATCGTCATCCTGGACTTGTGGACACATGTCCGTTGGATGATACGGGTCAGCACAAACTCCACAAGCTTTAAGCTGCTGCGGTGTTCCCATAAGTGTTAGCCTCTTCACCATTTCCTTCAATTTTGTGAGCTCGGTGGAAATCTCACTCTTTCCGGAACTCTTAGCATGAACTCCTTTCTTTGCCGGACTTCTTCCAAAGTTCCGAGTTCCTTCCGCTAGTTCCTATATTTTTCCAAAGCAAGGTCATGAGTAGAGTTAAGAATATTACCTCCGCAAGCCGCATCGACGATCCTCCTTTCATTGTCTAGCAAGCCATTGTACAAGTACAAGACTAGATCTTAAGTTGAATATACGTGAAAAGGACAGCTGGATCGGAGGCGTGCAAACCTTTCGAAGTACTCATAGAGAGTTTCATTTGCCTCTTGCTCGATGTTGCTTATAGCTTTCTTCAAGCTATTGGCATTCTTAGCTGGAAAGTATTTCTCCAAGAACGCCTTGTGAAGGTTCTCCCAAGTGTCGATACTCCCGGATGGAAGGTGGTAATACCAATCATCTGCCGAATCTTTGAGTGTGAAACCGAATGCCCTCATCTTGATTTGTTCTTCGGTAATATTGGCCGGCTTCATGCTCATACACACGGTATGGAACTTCCCAAGGTGCTTGATGGGGTCTTCACCACTTAGCCAATGGAAGGATGGGAGCAAGTGAATGAGGCCCGGCTTGAGCTCAAAGTTGACTCCTTCCCCTAGTGCCGGTATAGTGACCGCAACAGGGTTTTGAGCCAAGGTGGGCTGCGTAAGTTGACGAAGAGTACGGTCAGCCATCTCTTGTTGAAGTTGTTGTTGTCTTCGTTGCCAGATATGCGTCCTCTCAATTTCTGGATCAAAAGAAGAAAAGCCGGAGTTAGTAGCACGGGTTTGAACCATAAAAATGGTTCAAACCAATAATCAATAATAACAATAAAACACTAAAACTCCCCGGAAACGGCGCCAAAATTTGACCGACGGTATTTCTATGGTCGTCTATACCCAATCAAAAGTAAATCCCGACTTAGCACTAAGAACAAGTATAGTGATTAAGAAAGGGTCGAACCCAAGAGAGTTAAGATGTTTTAGATGCGATTATTGATTATAGTGACAAGTAACACAAGGGGGGGGGTTGGTTGAATTGATGCACAAAAACTTATGAAAACGATGAATGCGACAAGTAAGACAATAGTGGATGAATCTACACTAGGTTGATTCTAAACATGAAATTGCTACTTTGGTGAGTTCTTTTTACAAGTTTTCAAGTAATCTCCCGTCTCGATCATATATATGTGTTGAGCCAACCGGCATCAACACAACTTAACAGGGTATAGTTCCGTAAACCTACAAGAACAAATAACAAGTTAGCTTTCAAACAAAGACTAAGGGACATAAAGAGAAGATTAAAACCGTTAAACTTATCTTTATATTTGTGTTCCTTTTCTTTAAGTAATCACAACCCGTTATTACTTAAAGTTGCTACTAGATTAAAGACCCGAACCCGGAACCTATTAATCATAGTTGTTTACATGCACTTTAGAACCTAAGGTGATCAATCTCAAGCAATAGTAAACATGCAATTAGACAATGGAGATCAAGGAGACACAAAGTATTATTGAATGAAAACTTATATTTTAAAGAACTTACAACCAAAGTAACAATGCAGCTTCAAACCAACCCAATGTAGCAAGGGAGTTAGCAACTCATTACAAGGTAGCAAGACATTCTAAATGGATATTTTGTTGGCTAACAAGATGATAAGATGGATCATTCTAGCAATCAACCAAGGACTATTTATACTACAAAAGACACCAAATAGGAGTAAATGGCCGGCCCAAAACAGCCACCTTAAATGCCATAAAGGTGGTGTAAACAGCCAGAGTAAAGCTTCTGGCGTTAAACCGCAGGGGCGGCCTTCAGGAACCGCAGGGGCGGTTTAGGAAAAATTGGTTGATCTTCTTCAGAGCCGCTGGGGCGGCTAAACAATTCCGCTAGGGTGGATCTTCAATGCTCTTCAACGTCTGACCTTTCGCCTTCCTGACGTTTCTGATGCCAAGCCGCCGGGGCGTCCCTATGTCAATGTAGGGGCGGTGACACAGCCTCTTCGCCTTCCAGCTCCCAGATTGAGGTGCAGGTAGGGGCGCAGTGGGAGACGCAGGGGAGCTGGTCTTCATTTCTTCAGGGCAGGTCACCGTAGGGGCGCCAAGGAGTGGCGCAGGGGCGGTGGCATACTTCATGACTGGCACTGGCGAAGACGCAGGGAGCGCTCCAGTGGAAAACGTCATCCGCAGGGGCGGCTGCAAGGACCCACTGGGGCGGTGAGGCAACAGAAGCTTTGCTTCGTGATCGATCTTCACTCCTAAGTGCTTATTACTCCTTCTTTAGCTTCTTTTAGTCTTCTTCTTCTTGACCAAGGAGTTAGTAGCATAAACCGACACTAATGCAATAAAAAGACTCTAAAAACTACCCTAAATGATAGTGATTCCATCACCTATCAGTTCCTTACAAACCCTTGCAACGTTTCCAACCAGTTCACTCAAAAATCACTCTAAAAACTATGAAACTCTAAGATGGTGTGTTCTTCTTTTCTTCCCCAAAATGAGAGTGTTTCTCCTCCTCCAAGAGTTGATCCCCTCCAATGGTGTGTTGTGAGAGAATGTGGGAGAGGGTGTGCGTGGTCAGGTCCCCCTTTAGAATAAGCCTGCAAGAGTACTTATAGCCTCCACCAAGAGCAAGAGTCGGTAATGGAGATCGTGGGACAGCTGTCCCAGCTGTCCAGAGGGAATCACGGTCCAATTCCACGGCCATGGAAGTGCCAGTGACCGTGGTTTTGGTGTTTCAACCTTTTTTTGATCGTTGAGCCATGAGTTGGTTCAAGGCATGCACCAACATGGCCCTATGTGTTCTCCTTAGCTCCTAGCTTGCTTCTTAATGAGTCCGGAAGTGCGTCATTATGAGGAACGATCCTTGAATGTATCGATTAAGCTCTAAAGGCTCCCAAAATACCTACAAAACATGCAAAAGTCCTTGTAGACGTCTATCTCGACAACATACATGAATTAAGTGCAAATTGTCATGAACTAATGTCAAACTATGCATGAATAGCGGGAAAAACTATCTAAATGGATGCCTAGACTAACATCATAAATCGTGTTATCAAAATACCCCATACTTATGGTTTGCTCGTCCCCGAGCAAGACCCAACTATAGACTAAGAGATGACATGATTTATGCATGCAGAAAAACAACAAAATCTTTTTGGAATTGTGCTTCTAATATTGGATCACCTTCATAGTCATGTTTCATGGCAATGGACAAGCGATCATGCATCAAACGAATGAAGGCATGGAAAGACAATTATACTTAACTCAAAGCATGCATGCAAGATGAAAATGAAGAAGTCAAGATGATCATGAGTATATCCAATCTAGATCACTAAGTCTTACACACATGCAAATAGGTCACAAGGACTTAGGAAAGAAGAGGCCAAGAAACGTTGTGAATAGGTGGGAATTTTTAGGTCATGTGATGCTAATCCGGGAAAGGAACTAACTCCACGATTTCATTTTTGATCAACTTCCCCACAAGTGTATATTTCCCTCCATCTTTTCTTTGTTTTCTTTTCTTTTTCACTTTCTTTTTCTTTAACTTATTTTTGAGGCAATGGCATTGGTGTACAAAAGCCGAAACTTTGGTGATTAGTGGGCCTCGGGATTTTTCCGAGCTGCCTCACACCGGGCACACATACCAAGGCTCGTTAGGACATTCGGTTTATCCGACTTTGACAAGGCACAAACACCTGATTATGTGAATGGTGCCGAGTTACTCGTCATTAAAACCAAAGTCCCCAAACCTATATTTTTTTCTACACTTTTCACAACAAATTCAGCACTTCATTCACAACATTCTTTCATCAACAACTTCACCCCACACTTGCTTTTCCCACACATCAACACACTAGCATGCTCCTATTCCCGGATGGGTCAAAAGAGGTCAAATTTTATAGCAATTGAGGTGCTAAAACAACATGATCAAGATAAGAAGTAGAGAAAGATGAATTGCCTTAATCACTCCTAAATGATGTGCAAGAACTAGCATGTAATTTCGACCATCAATCCTCAATCCAATCAAGGAAAACATTCATGATCACAATTCATACATGGGATTCAAGATAAGTACTTCAAGTCCACATATGCATACATCCATTCAACACATAAGGCCATAAATAGCTAATTCACAAGACAATCTCATCATAAGGGTCATTCCCAAGCTCACAAGCACTAAAAAAATTTTAAATTTTCTGATTTTTTGGAATTTTCGAAATATATATGTAAAATGCAAAACATAAAGAAACATGTGACAAAAAGAAACTATCCTAGATGCTAATCATTCAAGTGATCATGAAAACCCAACCCCATACTTAGAAACACATTGTCCCCAATGTGTAAATCAAGTAAAGAAGAGTGAAAGAGATTCCTCACAATGTAAAAATGGAGTTGCCGGTATTTTGGTTAACTCATGTGGATTGATGGTGGACGATCAATCAAAGGTGGTAGAGAGCTCTTGATGTTCATTATGGCGTCGGGACCTGCGCTAGGCACCGCTATCCATCCAAGTTCCGCATCCGCTCCACCCACAATTGATGAGGGACTCATCATTATCATCCACATGTCATGCAAGGCTTCCAAGCTATTTAGACTCTAGCACACAAACTCCAAACACACAAAAACAGAAAAATCAAAACCAAAACAAAAACGAAAAGGGAAAGATGTCTACCAATGGGTTGCCTCCCATTAAGCGCTTCTTTAAGGTCATTAGCTTGACCAAATTCGGGGGCATCTCACTCAAGGTGAAGTGGGGCGATCATATCCACTGGAGCTCCCGGGATATACTTCGTCAACCGGTGCCCATTCACCTTAAAATCTCCACAACGCTCCCCTCCTATCTCAACCGCTCCATGGGGAAAGATCTTCTTCACCACATAAGGACCCGTCCATCTTGACTTTAGCTTTCCAGGGAAAAGCCACAGCCTTGAGTTAAAGAGAAGGACAAGGTTGCCTTCACTCAACTCCTTTGGGATGAGACGCTTGTCATGTCAACGCTTGGTCCTTTCTTTGTAGATCCGGGCGTTTTCATAGGCATCCAACCGGATCTCCTCAAGAGCATTGATATCTAGCAATCTCTTCTCACCGACTTCCTTGAGGTCAAAATTCAGCCACCTTATGTGATGCGCTCTTCGTAAGTTCAACGCAAGGATCCGCCGGTGTTGTTCCTCCTACTACTTCTTTTGTGTATTTTCGATTTATATGGGATATGCCAAGCAAGGAATCGTCCAGCCTCGCACCTTAGATCTCCTTGGCTCGAGATCTCCTTTCCTCGGAATCTCACTTCGGAAATTGGATCTCCTTTGTCCTCCTAGTCTCCCACCGTAAGGACACCACTCGGCCTCTCACCTTGTGGGTTTCGAAACTTTGGCCACTTACCTTAGTCTCTAGGTTTGTTTTTCTTAAAAGTGAAAACACAACTTTGATTGACTCAACTCTATGATCTGATTAAAATCGTGTGTAGGAGTAGGCCTTATATTGCTGAAAATTCAGCACCAACTCCCCACAATAATAGCTTACAAGTAGTTCAAGAGTTGTGATATTAAATGAAGGCAAACCTAGGGTCTTTCAACCAACAACTTCAAGCAAATAAATGGCTTAAAAACCATAAATATGTCCGGCCAATTATAGCTTCAAGGATCAAAAAAACGTGGCTGAAAGAAACCCAATTAAATGTGGTTTCTATCCCTTGAAATAAAAATCAAGCATGAACACATAAAATAAAAAGATTACAACTAAGGTTTAAAGTGATCCGGCATCCTCAATTGCCTCAAGTATGTTCACTAAGTGATAGTCATGGACGTCCTCAAATGTCGGAGCTCCGAAAGGGTGGTAGGTCAAAGTGGTTTGGCCTAGCATGCAGGCTCTAGCTCGAGTGAGAGGTGGTGTTGATCTTGGAAAGGATTCGACCCCGAATCAGCCAACTCGTTCTTCGTATCCTTGACCTCATCACCTACATAAAAAGGAGACAAATCAGAAACATTAATCACATTATGGACACCATACTTAGTGGGAAGCTCAATGCGATATGCGTTATCGTTAATCTTCTCAAGGACCCGGAAAGGACCATCCGCTCGTGGGTTGAGCTTAGATTTCCGAATAGAAGGAAAGCAATCCTTCCTCAAATGGACCCACACGAGGTCTCCCTCCATGAAGAGCATTTCCCGGTTCCTTCTGTTGGCTTGGTTGACAGATTGCTCGGTACATTTTTCTAACTGGGTTCGGACCTGCTCATGCAAACCTTTCACAAACTCAGATCTAGATTGCCCATCCACATCAACGGGTTGCAGAGCCGGTTGAGGAGTCAAACCCAGCGGAGTAAGAGGATTCTTGCCATAAACAATTTCAAAAGGGGACTTCTTGGTCGCCGAATGAATAGCCCGGTTATATGCAAACTCCACAAAGGGCAAACAATCCTCCCACCTACACAAGTTAGTATCCATCATAGTATGAAGCAAAGTGCCAAGAGTCCGGATTACTACCTTAGTTTGTCCATCCGTTTGGGGATGGCAAGAAGTCGAAAAACACAACTTCGTCCCCATCTTGGCCCAAATTGTCTTCCAAAAATAACTAAGGAACTTAGACTCTCGGTCCGACACAATTGACCTAGGTATCCCATGCAGCTTAACAATATGCTCAAAGAACAGGTTAGCCACATTTGACGCATCATCAGATTTACTACAAGCAATAAAATGCGCCATATTAGAAAACCTATCAACAACCACAAAAATGGAATCATGTCCTCTCCTAGAACGAGGTAATCCTAGGACAAAATCCATGGAAATGTCTTCCCAAGGAGAGCAAGCAATAAGCAAGGGTAAATATAATCCATGGGGGTTAGCCTTAGACTTAGCCTTACGACAAGGTACACAACTAGCACAACATCTCTCTACATCACTTCTCATCTTAGGCCAATAAAAGTGTTCCCTCAATATGCCTAAAGTCTTAGTAACCCCAAAATGACCCATCAATCCCCCGCCATGGGCCTCTAAAATAATCAAAGTTCTCAAATAACAAGTAGGCAAACATAACCTAGAAGCTTTAAACAAATATCCATCATGAATGTAATAACTACTAGCATGAGAGTCACTACTAGAGCGCAAACAAAGCGCAAAAATGTCCCTGAAGTCCACATCAAGAGCATATAAATCACGAATCAGTCCAAAACCCAAAACGCATGCATCTAAGGAAGATAGAAGTGTGTACCTACGAGATAATGCATTAGCTACGATGTTGTCCTTTCCCTTCTTGTAGCGCACAACATATGGAAAAGCCTCAATATATTCCACCGATCGTGCATGGCGTTTGTTCAACTTGGCTTGTCCTCTCAAATACTTCAACGACTCGTGATCAGAATGTATAACAAATTCACAAGGTAGAAGATAGTGCTCCCAAACCTGGAGGACCCGAACCAAGGCATATAACTCCTTGTCGTATGTAGGGTAGTTCAAGGCGCCTCCTCCCAGTTTCTCGCTAAAGTATGCCATGAGGCGTCCCTCCTGCATCAAAACTCCTCCAATCCCGATTCCCGAAGCGTCACACTCTATCTCGAAAGTTTTCGAGAAGTCCGAAAGCACAAGAATGGGGGCATGGGTCAGCCGCTCTCTAAGTATCATAAAGGACTCCTCTTGAGCGGATCCCCACTCAAATCGCACGCCCTTCTTGGTCAACTCAGTGAGGGGAGCGGCAATGGTGCTAAAGTCCCGAACGAACCTCCTATAGAACCCGGCAAGTCCAAGGAAACCCCGTATGTGAGGGACCGTTGTCGGACGGGGTCATTCTGATATTGCCTTGGTCTTCTCTGCGTCCACTCGAAGCCTTCCTTTCCTACCACAAAACCCAAAAAAACCACAGATTCCAAGCAAAAATGGCATTTCTTAAAGTTTACAAACAAATGTTGCTCTTTAAGCACAAGAAATACACTTCTCAAATGTTCAACATGCTCATCCAACGTCCGACTATAAACTAAGATGTCATCAAAATACACCACAAAAAATTTACCTAAGAAATCACGTAGGACATGGTTCATTAGGCGCATAAACGTACTAGGTGCATTCGTTAATCCAAACGGCATTACAAGTCACTCATATAATCCATACTTAGTTTTGAAAGCAGTTTTCCATTCATCCCCCTTATGCATCCTAATCTAATGATATCCACTTCTAAGGTCTATTTTAGAGAAAAGAGTAGCACCGTGAAGTTCATCTAACATATCATCAAGACGAGGAATAGGATGTCGGTACCTTACAGTGATTTGGTTGATGGCACGGCAGTCGACGCACATCCTACAACTCCCATCTTTCTTGGGTACCAATAGCACAGGAACGGCACATGGACTCAAGCTCTCCTGAATGTATCCCTTACTCAAAATATCCTCCACTTGAGCTTGTAGCTCCTTTGTTTCCACCGGGTTAGCTCGATATGCCGGCCGATTTGGGATGGTGGATCCGGGTATGAAGTCAATCTAATGTTCTATGCCTTGGATAGGGGGTAGTCCCGGGGGAATCTCTTCGGGCATAATCTCCTTGAACTCCTCAAGTAGTCCTAAAATACAAGAAGGCAAAGATAAATCATTAGCTTCCATAGTAGATAAAGTTGTTACACAAACAAGAAGGAAGCAAATATCCCCCCTTTATAGGGCTCGACGGGAGTCGTGTAGCCGTGCGGTGAGTAGGGTCTTGGGGTCGGATGCTATTTCAAGAACCATCTTAGTCTTTCCCTTTGTCCTTGCGGCCTCAACTTTCTCCAACCTCTTCCTTTCTCTACACATGTGGTCTTCCATGATCTCGGATGGGCTGAGAGGCATGAGTTTTACTTTCTTCCTGGCCATGGCGAAGAAGTATATGTTGGTGTAACCATCATGAAACACCCTTCGGTCAAACTGCCATGGTCTCCCAAGTAAGAGATGGCAAGCTGTGATTGGAAGCACGTCACAAACAATGTCGTCTTGGTATGGTCCGATGGCAAAGTGAACAAAACATTGCTCCTTGACTTGAAGAGGAGCGTTGGTGTTGAGCCACTGGAGTGAATAAGGTTGTGAGTGCGCCTTCGTTTTGAGTCCTAGGTGTGCAACGACCTCGTGACTAACAATGTTACAGCAAGACCCACTATCAGTAATAACAGTAAACAATTGTCCCGAAATTAAACAACGAGTGTTAAAGAGATTCTCCCTTTGTGAGACATCGGGAACGAGTTCGCTTGCTTGTAGGGCCTTTTTTGTGACAAGGTAGAAATCTCCTACAGGAGCACGAGCTTCAACTTCAACACCTTCTATGATTGGAGCTACTGTTTCATAGTCATCTTCGGATTCATGATTCTCGGTGACCTCTTCCCCAAATGCATTCAATAAAACCTTACGGGGATTAAGCACTCCCGCGCATATTGACCATGCTCATAACACTTGTAGCACTTCACTTCTCTAGTCCGGCTCGTTTCTGGTGTTGGTGGGATACTTGGAAGAGGGGTACTAGGGTTAGGGGTGGAGGTGGCCTTGGGAGCTACTGTTGAGGATGAACCGGTTGTGTGGTTAGGACGATTATTTCGAGAGGGTTGAATGGATTCATGACTTGTCCCTCTTCTTGTTGATCCGGATGCCTTACGTTTTTGGATGACATTATAGGCGTGGGTAGCATGGTGAAGGGCATCAGTTAGGCTTGTGTGTCGGAGTTGTTCAACTATTTCGGACACATCGGGGTTAAGCCCAGATAGGAACTTGGCTAGGATATAGTCGTCGGGCTGTCGGGTTCCCGATCTCTGAAGGAGAGTTCTCAACTCTTTGTGGTACTCGTCTGGAGTTCGGTTACCTTGACGTAGCCTTTCAAGTTTGAGCAACAATTGTTGCTTGTAGTCCGAAGGTATGAACCGAGCACGCATCCTTCTACGGAGTTCAAACCATGTGTTAATGCGTGGTTGTTGATGTGTCTCCACATATTCCAATTCTTCCTGCCACCAAGTTAGAGCAAAATCAACAAAATGAATAGTAGCAGCTTCAATCTTTTCATACTCGTTAAAATCATAATAACGGAAGACTTGTTCAGCCTTAGTCTCCCACTCAATGTAGGTCTCAGCTTCTGCAGTTCCGGTGAAGTTTTGAACATCCACTTTTGATCCATGGTAACGCCTCCTATTGCGGTGACCACGATTTTCTTCATCGTCCGAGTCATCGTGTCGAGAAGCTTGACTATGGTCCCGGTTTCTGTTCCGGTCTCTATCTCGGCGTCTATCTTGGTTTCTGCTCGCATGGCTATTCACACTCATACTCCTATCCCGGCCTCTACGAGGTGGTCCCTAGTTACTTTCTCCTTCACTTTGTTCTGGTGGGATGGGAAGTAGTCTTCTTAAAAGCTCCGCTAGTTGGGTTTCAAGGCGGTCAATATGTGGGTCGGCTTGGTTGATCCCATTACCATTGACGGATGCCATCCTGTTTTGGACTACAAAACAAGAAAAGAAACAAACAAAACCACGTATCCAAAGGTATGACCAAACCAAGTGTTCAAAGGCAAACCGAAAGTACTAAAAATGCCGATTTCGTGACTGAAACGGTGTCGGATGGATAAAAAAGCCCTTAGCTCACAGCAAAGCAGTGTGGGACTTGGAGGCCCGTTTCCCTTCTCGGAAAGGTATAACAATTGTAATTCTGAGTTCGAACGCCTTTTTTTCCGCAAAACCGCAAAACCGGCCGTTTTTGACCTTTTCTAGTCTCTTCGCCTATCACACAAAACAAACTAGAAGGCAAAAGGTTATCAACAAAAACGTTATCTCTCTCTCCTCTCTCAAGTGTATTTTTCCTCACACTCACTCAAGTGTTTGATAGTGTTTGGGTTCACACAACTCCCCTTTTCCTTTGCTTCGAGGCAAAGCTCTCATTCACCTTTTCCAATGCACTAGGCAATGCCCTCCACTCAAATATTTCACTTGGTAACAAAATTCCGCAAGATTTCAAGATAGTTCACAAGGTAAGCAAGGTACGCCAAGATGCAATATAACTTCAGAAAAGCAAACACAAAGGGCAACACACGCAACAACAAATACGAGCCTTCCGGCGAGTATTTACTTTGTCCCTAACAAGTAGTTAGTCAAAGAAATAACAATCGTTTTCTCCAAAACGTGCGGGTTGTGTTTTGGATGGCTAGAACACTCAAGAACCACTTTGATAACAATTTCAAGAATACTCTCAAAGACAATTTTGATCTCAATGAAAACACTCAAACAACTTTTCTTTTCTTTTCTTTTGTTTTCTTTTGTTGTCGTTTTCTTTTTTTTTCTTTTTTTTTTTGACTTTACTGGATGATATAAGATATGGTTTTCGTTTTTTTTTTAATAAAAGGTCAACAAGATCTTTCTAAAGACTCACAAGAAAAAAGATTATAAGCACCAAAATTTTTGGGAACTACTCAAAATTGCAAAAACTAAAAACAAGTTTAGGTAAGCAATTCATACCCCGAAAGCTTGAGGAACTCGCACCGTTGGGCTCTGATACGACTTGATGCGTTCTTCGTCAGTTCAACGCAAGGATCCGCCGGTGTTGTTCCTCCTACTACTTCTTTTGTGTATTTTCGATTTATATGGGATATCCCAAGCAAGGAATCGTCCAGCCTCGCACCTTGGATCTCCTTGGCTCGAGATCTCCTTTCCTCGGAATCTCACTTCGGAAATTGGATCTCCTTTGTCCTCCTAGCCTCGCACCGTAAGGACACCACTTGGCCTCTCACCTTGTGGGTTTCAAAACTTTGGTCTCTCACCTTAGTCTCTAGGTTTGTTTTTCTTAAAAGTGAAAACACAACTTTGATTGACTCAACTCTATGATCTGATTAAAATCGTGTGTAGGAGAAGGCCTTATATGGCTGAAAATTCAGCACCAACTCCCCACAATAATAGCTTACAAGTAGTTCAAGAGTTGTGATATCAAATGAAGGCAAACCTAGTGTCTTTCAACCAACAACTTCAAGCAAATAAATGGCCTAAAAACCATAAATATGGCCGGCCAATTATAGCTTCAAGGATCAAAAAAACGTGGCTGAAAGAAACCTAACTAAATGTGGTTTTAATCCATTGAAATAAAAATCAAGCATGAACACATAAAATAAAAAGATGACAACTAAGGTTTAAAGTGATACGGCATCCTCAATTGCCTCAAGTATGTTCACTAAGTGATAGTCATAGACGTCCTCAAATGTCGGAGCTCCGAAAGGGTGGTAGGTCAAAGTGGTTTGGCCTAGCATGCGGGCTCTAGCTCGAGTGAGAGGTGGTGTTGATCTTGGTGTTGTCATATTAGTCTCCTTGCTTAAGTCCGGCGGGCTCACATCATTATGGCCCAATACGCCCTATGCTCCATCTCTACCGGAAGGTGGCAAGACTTGCCATAAACTAGCTTGTAGGGAGTGGTGCCAATCGGTGTCTTGAAGGCGGTTCTATATGCCCACAAGGCATCATCGAGCTTCATAGCCCAATCCTTTCTCGTTCTAGAAACCGTCTTCTCAAGTATCCCCTTTATCTCCCGGTTGGAGATCTCCACTTGGCCACTAGTTTGGGGATGGTAAGGTGTTGCCACCTTATGAGTCACCCCATACTTAGCCAAAAGTGTCCCAAAGTTCCTATTGGTGAAGTGCTTTCCTCCATCGCTTATGATCACCCTTGGTGTCCCAAACCTAGGGAAGATCACTCGGTTGAAGAACCGCACCACAACCTTGGCATCATTTGTTGGAGAAACGATTGCCTCCACCCATCTCGACACATAGTCTACCGCCAATAGGATGTACAGGTTGCCACATGAAGAGGGGAAGGGCTGACCGAAGGTATTTCTATGGTCGTCTATACCCAATCAAAAGTAAATCCTGACTTAGCACTAAGAACAAGTATAGTGATTAAGTAAGGGTCAAACCCAAGAGAGTTAAGGTGTTTTAGATGCAATTATCGATTATAATGACAAGTGACACAAGCAGGGGGGTTGGTTGAATTGATGCACAAAAACGATTAATGCGACAATTAAGACAATGATGGATGAATCTACACTAGGTTGATTCTAAGCATGCAATTGCTACGTTGGTGAGTTCCTTTTACAAGTTTTCAAGTAATCTCCCGTCTCGATCATATATATGTGTTGAGCCAACCGGCACCAACACAACTTAACAGGTTAAAGGTTCGTAAACCTACAAGAACAAATAACAAGTTAGCTTTCAAATAAAGACAAAGGGATATAAACAGAAGATTAAAACCGTTAAACTTATCTTCATATTTGTGTTCCTTTTCCTCAAGTAATCACAACTCGTTATTACTTAAAGTTGTTACTAGATTAAAGACCCGAACCCGGAACCTATTAATCCTAGTTGTTTACATGCACTTTAGAACCTAAGGTGATCAATCTCAAGCAATAGTAAACATGCAATTTAGACAATGGAGATCAAGGAAACACAAAGTATTACTGAATGAAAACTTAGATTAAAAAGAACTTACAACCAAGGTAACAATGCAGCTTCAAACCAACCCAATATAGCAAGGGAGTTAGCAACTCATTACAATGGAAAGCTCAAGTCTAAAATGGATTTTGTGAGGAAAAGCATAGATGATTCTAGCAATCAGCCATGGACTATTTATACTACAAAAGACACTTAATTAGGAGTAAATAGCCGGCCTAAAACAGCCACCTTAAATGCCATAAAAGTGGTGTAAACAGCCGGAGTAAAGCTTTTGGCGTTAAACCGCAGGGGCGGCCTTCAGGAACAGCAGGGGCGGTTTAGGCAAAATCGGTTGATCTTCTTCAAAGCCGATGGGGCGGCTACACAAATTCATTGGGGCGGATATTTAATGCACTTCAACGTCTGACTCTTCAACTGCTTGTCGTTACTGATGTTAAGGCGAAGGGGCGCCTTAGGGCCAGCGCAGGGGCGGTGACACAGACTCTTCGTCTTCCAGCTCCCAGGGCGAGGCGCAGGCAGGGCGCAGTGGGAGGCGCAAGGGAGCTGGTCTTCGTCTCTTCAAGGCAAGTCACCGCAGGGGCGCCGATGGGTGGCGCAGGGGCGGTGACCTACTTCTAGGCCGGCGCTGGTGAAGGCGCAGGGAGTGCCCCAGTGGAAACATCATCCGCAGGGGCGGCTGTAAGGACCCGTTGGGGCGGTAAGGCAGCAGAAGCTTTGCTTCGTGATTGATCTTCACTCCTAAGTGCTTGTAACTCCTTCTATAGCTTCTTTTGATCTTCTTCTTCTGGACCAAGGAGTTAGTAGCAGAAACCGACACTTATGCAATAAAAAGACTCTAAAAACTACCCTAAATGATAGTGATTCCATGACCTATCAAACACCCCCATACTTAGACCTTTTACTCGTCCCGAGTAAAAACAAATGACATCAACTAGACTCAAAGGCCTCAGGAAGCATGAGTAAGCAGAGAGATAATGGAAAACAAGAGAAAAGCCAAGAAAGAAAGAAGAAAAAGAGAGGAAATGTGAGAAAAATAAATACTACCATCCTTATCGCTCCAAGAGTGGCCTAACCGGACAACCTCCTTATAACTCCCCTTCTTATGTCACCAAAACGCCGGAAGGGAAACCTACACTCGGTGTCGCTCATCTTGCCATGGCGCCCTTTCGGGTTTTCACCTTGCCACTCTTCTTCTTTTCTCACTTAGACTCGCATCCCTCAAGTCCAATTTTGCACCAACTTAAGGTTGGTCGGACTACCTTCTTTTTACCTAAACCACCCTTTCGGGTTTTCGGTTTATCCAAGGATTTCCATGTCTTTTTTCATTTCTTTGGCTTTTTTTTATATGAAACTGAATTCATCAATACAAAACAAATGCCAAAAAGAACTCAATAAACTGTACAAGCAATGATATGGCGCTCCCCCATACTTGAAGTACACTTTGTCCTCAAAGTGGAAATGAGTCAAAGATAAATGTGGGAGAAGGGAAATAAATGTACCCCTCACCGGGGTGGTCCGGATGGACCACCCGGACCCTCCTCCGGTGGGTAAGGGAAGTGGTGGAAGAAGTGCTCCTGCCGGCGGTAGATGTCATCAATGCGGTCCTGCTGGGCAGACATCCGGCGACCGAAAGAGGTCTCAAAACTGGCGTGCCAAGCCAGCTGTTGAGCCTCTAGTTGCTGCTGATGGGTTGCCTGCCAGGCCTTCTGGCTCTGGTCGAAGTGTAAGGTCATGGAGGTGGCAAAATTGGTCTGCCAGCTCTGTTGCTGCTCTAGCATAGTCTGCTGGTAATCGGACTGCCATGTCTGGTGTTGGGTCGTCATAGCCGCCATCTGAGCATGAAGGCTCGTAATGGGCCGGGTCCTCCTCTGGTGCCGTTGTGGGCATCTCCTCGTCATCAGGGATGGACAGGTGATCCTCCTGATGGGCCCGGCTGGAGCTGGCAGCATGCCTCTCCACAATGGCCACTAGTGGCCTCCTCGGCACAAAAGGATCTGCCGGAATGTAGAGCTCGGAGAGCTCACCACCTAATGGTAAAGGCCGGGGGAGGTAGGTAAGGTGGCTCCCATTTGCAAGGGAGATCCAAAATAGGTTCTCCCCGTCCCGCCGGAGGAGCTTGCACCTCCTAAGCATCCCCTTAGTGTAGAGAGGAGCTACCATCCCGTCCTCTAACTCGGACAGGTCCATCACTTGTGAGGCGATCAAAGAGATCACCTCACCACCGATAATATCCCTCGGCTCATCCCTCCTGATCCGCTTCAAAGCGGCAAGGAAGAGAGAGGGTCAATCCATCACCTTCTCGCTCTGTGGAAGGTAGGAGTAGTGTAGTGGGACGCCCTTGAGAGCGACCTTGTTTTCCTCTTTGTGTCCACAGAAGACACTCATGAGCATCTTGGAAATTAACCTCAAACTGGGGTGAGTGAGTTTGTTGGAGTACTCACCCCCAGCATGGAACTCCGACCCGGTAGCTGCTTGCCAGAACTCGCACAGGTCTGGGGCCGGGACTGGATCCCACCAGTTCTCAGAGGGGTTTAGAGTCACCCCAAAAGCTTCCCTTAGATCGGCGTAGTCGAGCGTGTATTTTACCTTGTTGAACTTGAAGGAGAGGCCGATACACACGTGGTCCTCCTTCTCTATTGTGAAAGTGGAGATAAACTGTTTGCTGAGCTCCGGATATGTCGGAGCACTCTTCTGGAGGAAGTCTCCGAGCCTAGCATTCGCCAAAAACGCTTGCATGCTCTCTAGCATGCCCAGTTTCTCCAAAGTCGGGATATGCAGAAATCGAGTTGCATACACAACTCGATCCTGCACAATCCTATAACATTCCTTCTCTGCTTCTGTCATCTTGTATTTCCTTGGGGCTTCTATTCTTGAAAGTATTTGAAGCAAAGGATTAGCAAATGTTAAAATGAGGAAAAGAAAACAACCTCTCTGGTGTGATTTCCGTAGGGGCGGTTGTGCAGGCACAGAGGCGGTGAGGCGTAGGGGCGGATGCTTACAGACGCAGGTGCGGGAGAAGTGCAGAGGCGATTTCTGAGGAGCGATGGATATGGTGTTGCTGAGGTTGCTCCGGTGACGTCCTTGGTGGTGTAGCCTCGCCGGTGGTGTGGCTGGAGGGGAAAATGTGAAGTGAGTGAGGAGGAAGGCCGTAGGGATGTGAGAGAGTACGGTGGTAGTGAGAGTAGGTGGCACAGGGGCGTTTCGACTGGTGGCTAGTTGTCAGAGGCGGCACAGGGGGGTCGGCGAGATGGTTGGTGGGCAGAGGGCGCAAAGGCGTTGAGGGTGTTTCTGAAGGAAGGGAGTGTGGAGGGTTTGTGTTTGGTGAAGAAGGTTGGTGGGTGGTGTGTGGTAGGTGTAGGCGTTTTTCGAGATCCTCTTTTTTTTCTTTTTTGGGTAATCCCGTAGGGGCGGGAGCTTGTCACCGCCCCCGCGGTGACGAGGGAGAGGGGCACGCAAGCCCAGCACCGGGGACAGCGCTGGGAATTCGTGTCAAGGATGGCCGCCGCAGGGGCGTAGGGATGTCACCGCGGGGGCGGTGACAGGTGTGTTGCAGGCACAGGCCAAGCGCCGGGGGCGGCGCTGGCCATGAGTGTCACCGCAGGGGCAGGGATACAAAGCCGCAGGGGCGGTTTCTTGACAAAAGCTCCTCTTCTTATTCCTTCGGGTTGCCTCCCGGGAAGCGCCTTCGTTTTACGTTGTTGGCTCGACGTAAGATCTCTACTTCTCTTACTGTGCCTCCTCTAGTACCATCTCGTCAATCGGATCGTTCTTGACTCCTTCAAGGTAAAGCTTTAGTCTTTGTCCGTTCACCTTAAACACCTTGTGCGTTTGGGGGTCATAGAGGTCCACAACCCCGTGAGGGTATACTTCGGTTACTATGAACGGCCCTGTCCATCTCGAACGCAGCTTACCTGCAAAGAGTTTCAAACGGGATTGAAAGAGAAGTACCTTATTACCTACCTTGAAGTCCTTCCGGAGAATATTCCGGTCATGCCATGCTTTGGTCTTTTCTTTGTATGTGGTAGCATGGCCATATGCATCTGCCCTTAGTTCCTCCAACTCTGGCAATTGGAGCTTCCGGAATTCTCCCACTTCTTCCATGTTCATGTTATACTTCTTCATCTTTTACCTTCTCCCGTTGTGCCTTGGTGAAGTCTGGAGGATACTCTTTCCTAACAATGAAGTTTACAATGTCAGCAAACCAAGGCTTAAAAGATTGAAGCTTAAGACAAACCTCTTTCGACAATTCCGCAGGGACGGCTGGTGTGAGGCGCGGGGGCGGTTACACAACAGAGAGTTGTGTAGAAGGTATCGTCTGGAAAACTTCCGGCTATCTCTCTTTTCTCTGGATCTTCCTCCTCTTGCACTAGTGTGCTCAAATGATCGGCCACCAGGTTCTCAGCTCCCTTCTTGTCCCTTATCTCTAGGTTAAACTCGCTTGAAGAAGCACCCAACGGATCAATCGTGGCTTTGCCTCCTTCTTTGCCATGAGGTACCTAAGAGCTGCATGGCCGGTGAAGATAATTACCTTTACCCCAAGTAGGTACTGCCGGAATTTCTCAAGGGCAAAAACCACAACTAACATCTCCTCCTCGGTGGTAGAGTAATTCCTTTGTGCTCCATTGAGTGTCATAGACGCATAATGGATCACATGGGAGGCCCGTCCGTCTTTTTTTCCTAAGACAGCTCCGACGGTGTAGTCACTGGCGTCACACATGATTTTAAACGGTTTCTCCCAATCCGGAGAATGGATGATCGGTGCAGTGGTGAGACATGCCTTCAAAGTGTCGAAAGCCTTCTTGCAATCCTCATCCACTAGGAAGGTGACATCTTTCTTAAGCAATTCACACAGGGGTGCTGAGACCTTTGAGAAATCTTTGATGAACCGTCAGTAGAAACCTGCATGACCAAGAAAAGATCAGATTTCCCGAACATTAGTAGGATAAGGTAAATTTTGAATAACATCAACATTTGCCTTATCTACCTCTATCCCTTTTGAGGATATTACATGTCCTAGCACAATTCCTTGTTCGACCATGAAATGACATTTTTACGAATTAAGAACTAAATTGGTTTCAACACATTTTTCAAGAACAAGTTTTAAATGCCCTAAACATGCGTCAAAACTGTCTCCATGGACGGTAAAATCATCCATGAAGACTTCAATGAAATTTTCTATGTATTCGGAGAAAATACTTACCATGCACCGTGGGAAAGTGCCCGGTGCGTTGCAAAGTCCAAATGGCATTCTGCGATATGCAAAAGTGCCAAATGGGCAAGTGAACATCGTCTTCTCTTGATCTTCTGGTGCGATGGCTATTTGGAAATAGCCCGAATATCCATCCAGGAAACAGTAGTATAGATGACCTGCAAGACGTTCCAATATTTGATCAATAAAAGGTAATGAGAAATGGTCTTTCCGTGTTACCTTATTGAGCTTGCGGTAGTCAATGCAAACTCTCCATCCGGTTTGTGTTTTGCTCGGGACCATCTCTCCATGTTGATTTTCCACCAAGGTGATGCCTCCCTTCTTCGAAACTACTTGGGTCGGGCTAACCCAAGTGTTATCCGAGATAGGAAAGATCATATCCGCTTGGAGGAGTTTCAACACTTCCTTTTTGACCACATCCATCATTGGTGGGTTCAACCTCCTTTGAGGTTTCCTAGAGGATTTGGCTTCGTCCTCAAGTAAAATCCTATGCATACAAGTGGAAGGACTTATCCCTTTTATGTCCGCAATAGTCCATCCAAGGGCCGTCTTGTGCTCCTTTAGTACGTTCACCAACTTATCTTCTTGTCCGGTGGTCAACTTGTTGGAGATAATCACCGGCAAGGTATTGTGTGCTCCAAGGAAAACGTACTTGAGGTGTGACGGAAGGTCCCTCAATTCTATTTCAGGTGCCTGCACTATGGACGGAACAAGCTTCTCGCTTGGGGTTAGTAAAGTGGGCCAAATGGCCAAATTAGAGATAGGTAGCATTTTATACCCATCTAATTGGGCTAGGACCTCTTTCATGCTAGACGTTATCACATAATATGATTTGAAACCATCAATGTCATGCTCAATCACATTCCTTAATTCATCCATGTCAGAGTTATCAAAAACATCTTGCACAAAAGGTTCAACAATGTCAATAGCACATAAAGATTGATCATCACTAGGAAATCTCATTGCATCATAGATGTCAAATTCCACTACTTCTCCATCAAACTCCAAGGTCAATTTACCACTAACATAATCAATTTTAGTCCTAGCCGTTTTCAGAAATGGCCTACCTAACAGAATGGGTGCAGCATGCGAATCATTTTCCATATCCATTACAAAGAAATCAGCAGGAAAAATTAGGTTGTCTACCATTACTAATACATCTTCAATTATTCCTTTCGGGTACACATTAGATCTATCACCAAGTTGTACTATAATCCTAGTTTCCATTACTGGCCCAAGGCCAAGTGATTTGTAAATCGAATATGGCAAGACATTAATAGAAGCACCGAGATCAAGCATTGCTTTGTCAAAGCGGGTTTCCCCTATAACACAAGGAAAGCTTACCATGCCTGGATCGCTGCATTTCTTGGGCATTCTCAGTTGCAAAACTGCCGACACATGCTCACTCACTTGTACTTTCTGTTTCCCCTTTAGCTTTTGATTCCTCTTGATAGTGCAAAGTTCCTTCAAAAAACGAGCATACTTAGGGATACTTTTCACCAACTTAAGGAGGGGAATGTTTACCTCGCATTTAGAGAAAGTCTCAAAGAGGTCCTTGTCCTCTATAATCCTTCTCTCTTTCAAGGCTTCAGGAAAAGGAGCTGGTGGTTTCTTGGAGTACAGCGGCGGAATGTTAGGCCGGACGTAAGTATCCTTTTCAGCAAGACCCTCTGTTGTGTTTTCCGCAGGGGCGTCAGCTTGAAGGCGCAGGGGCGGCTCAGGGGTTTTCACCGCAGGGGCGGGGGCAGCCAGCTGTAGGGGCACCGTTCGTTCTGTGCTGGGCACAGCTGCAGCCACAGGGACGACTGTGGGTGCGGCAAAAACGACAAAAGGCTTGCTTTGCAATTCTTTCGTTGGTTCTTGTTGGATTTGCTTCCTGCTCCTTAATGTTAGGGAACTAACATTCTCCTTGAAGTTTATAAACGTCTGAGAAGGAAATCCTCCGGAAAGCCTTGATTCGGTCCTTGAAATAGCTTCCGCCATTTGACTAACCTGTTGCTCAAGGTTCTTGATGCTAGATTCTGTTGTTCCCATAAGTGTTAGTCTCTTCACCATTTCCTTCAATTCCGCGAGCTCGGTGGAAATCTCACTCTTCCCGGAGCTCACAGCATGAACTCCTTTCTTAACCGGGGTCCTTCCAAAGTTCCGAGTTCCTTCTGCTAGTTCCTTTATCTTTTCTAAAGCAAGGTCTGGAGTAGAGTTAAGAATATTACCTCTGCAAGCCGCATCGACGATCCTCCTTTCATTGTCTAGCAAGCCATTGTACAAGTACAAGACTAGATCTTGAGTTGAATATCCGTGAAAAGGACAGCTGGATCGGAGGCGTGCAAACCTTTCAAAGTACTCGTAGAGAGTTTCGGTTGCCTCTTGCTCGATGTTCCTTATAGCTTTCTTCAAGCTATTTGCTTTCTTAGCTGGAAAGTATTTCTCCAAGAACGCTTTGTGAAGGTTCTCCCATGTGTGTCGATACTCCCGGATGAAAGGTGGTAATACCAATCATCTGCGGAATCTTTGAGTGTGAAGCCGAATGCCCTCATCTTGATTTGTTCTTCGGTAATGTTGTCCGGATTCATGCTCATACACACAGTATGGAACTTCCCAAGGTGCTTGATGGGATCTTAACCACTTAGCCCATGGAAGGATGGGAGCAAGTGGATGAGGCCCGGCTTGATCTCAAAGTTGACTCCTCCTCCTAGTGCCGGTATAGCGACTGCAAGAGGGTTTTGAGCCAAGGTGGGCTGCGTAAGTTGACGAAGAGTACGGTCAACCATCTCTTGTTGAAGTTGTTGTTGTCTTCGTTACCGGATGTGCGTCCTCTCAATTTATGGATTAAAAGAAGCGAAGCTGGAATTAGTAGCACGGGTTTGAACCATAAAAATGGTTCAAACCAATAATCAATAATAACAATAAAACACTAAAACTCCCCGGCAACGGCGCCAAAATTAGACCGAAGGTATTTCTATGGTCGTCTATACCCAATCAAAAGTAAATCCCGACTTAGCACTAAGAACAAGTATAGTGATTAAGTAAGGGTCGAACCCAAGAGAGTTAAGGTGTTTTAGATGCAATTATCGATTATAATGACAAGTGACACAAGGGGGGGGGTTGGTTGAATTGATGCACAAAAACTTATGAAAACGATTAATACGACAACTAAGACAATGATGGATGAATCTACACTAGGTTGATTCTAAGCATGCAATTGCTACGTTGGTGAGTTCCTTTTACAAGTTTTCAAGTAATCTCCCGTCTCGATCATATATATGTGTTGAGCCAACCGGCATCAACACAACTTAACAAGTTAAAGTTCTGTAAACCTACAAGAACAAATAACAAGTTAGCTTTCAAATAAAGACAAAGGGATATAAACAGAAGATTAAAACCGTTAAACTTATCTTTATATTTGTGTTCCTTTTCCTCAAGTAATCACAACTCGTTATTACTTAAAGTTGTTACCAGATTAAAGACCCGAACCCGGAACCTATTAATCCTAGTTGTTTACATGCACTTTAGAACCTAAGGTGATCAATCTCAAGCAATAGTAAACATGCAATTTAGACAATGGAGATCAAGGAAACACAAAGTATTACTGAATGAAAACTTAGATTAAAAAGAACTTACAACCAAGGTAACAATGCAGCTTCAAACCAACCCAATATAGCAAGGGAGTTAACAACTCATTACACTGGAAAGCTCAAGTCTAAAATGGATTTTGTGAGGAAAAGCATAGATGATTCTAGCAATCAGCCATGGACTATTTATACTACAAAAGACACTTAATTAGGAGTAAATAGCCGGCCTAAAATAGCCACCTTAAATGCCATAAAGGTGGTGTAAACAGCCGGAGTAAAGCTTTTGGCGTTAAACCGCAGGGGCGGCCTTCAGGAACAGCAGGGGCGGTTTAGGCAAAATCGGTTGATCTTCTTCAGAGCCGCTGGGGCGGCTACACAAATCCATTGGGGCGGATATTTAATGCACTTCAACGTCTGACTCTTCAACTGCTTGTCGTTACTGATGTTAAGGCGAAGGGGCGCCTTAGGGCCAGCGCAGGGGCGGTGACACAGACTCTTCGTCTTCCAGCTCCCAGGGCGAGGCGCAGGCAGGGCGCAGTGGGAGGCGCAAGGGAGCTGGTCTTCGTCTCCTTAAGGCAAGTCACCGCAGGGGCGCCGATGGGTGGCGCAGGGGTGGTGACCTGCTTCTAGGCCGGTGCTGGTGAAGGCTTAGGGAGTGCTCTAGTGGAAACGTCATCCGTAGGGGCGGCTGCAAGGACCCGCTAGGGCGGTGAGGCAGCAGAAGTTTTGCTTCGTGATTGATCTTCACTCCTAAGTGCTTGTATCTCCTTCTATAGCTTCTTTTAATCTTCTTCTTCTGGACCAAGGAGTTAGTAGCATAAACCGACACTAATGCAATAAAAACTCTAAAAACTACCCTAAATGATAGTGATTCCATCACCTATCAGTGGCCCCATGAAGTCCACACCCCAAACATCAAATATCTCCACCTCTTGTATGTTTTTCAAGGGCATCTCATTCCTCCTTGAGATGTTGCCCGTCCTTTGGCAAGCATCACATGCTATCACAAAATTAGGCACGTCCTTGAACAAACTTGGCCAATAAAACCCGGATTGCAACACCTTTGCACACGTCTTTTGTGAGCTAGCATGGCCTCCAAATGGCAATGAATGACAATGGCGGATCACACTCTCCCCCTCATCCTCCGGTATGCATCTCCTAAAGACCCCGTCCGGCCCCCTCTTAAACAAGAGCGGTTCACTCCAATAGTAATGCCTCACATCCTTGAAGAACTTTTTCCTTTGGGCATACGATAGACCGGGTGGCACCTCTTCACAAACGAGATAGTTCACTATGTCGGCATACCATGGCTCACTCCCTCTAGACACTTGAAGCAAGCACTCCTCCACCAATTGCAATTGCTCATCCCGGAATGAGTCATCAATCCGGATGTCGTCTCTCTCAATCTCCAATGGCGGTAGCCTACTAAGATGGTCTGCCACAGAATTTTCGGACCCTTTCTTATCCCGGATCTCCAAATCAAACTCTTGGAGAAGAAGGATCCACCGAATCAAACGAGGCTTGGCCTCCTTCTTTGTATGGAATAACGGATCGCAACATGATCCGTATACACAATGACCTTCGCTCCAACAAGATACGAGCGGAACTTCTCAAATGCATACACAACTGCTAGCAACTCCTTCTCGGTGGTGGCATAATTGAGTTGGGCATCTTCTAGCGTCTTGCTAGCATAATAGATGGCAAGTGTAAGCCCATCTTTCCTTTTTCCCAAAACATCCCCAACGGCTTAATCACTTGCGTCACACATGATCTCAAACGGTAAACTCCAATCCGGAGGTTGCATGATGGGGTGGAGATCAAGGCATTCTTCAACCTACAAAATGCTTCAAGGCATTCCTTGGAGAAAACAAAATCAACATCTTTCATTAGTAGGTTAGTGAGAGGCTTAGAAATTTTAGAGAAATCTTTAATAAATCTCTGGTAAAAACCGGCATGCCCTAAAAAACTCCTTACCCCCTTCACCGAGGTAGGTGGTGGCAACTTCTCTATTGTCTCTATCTTAGCTCTATCAACCTCAATGCCTCGGTTGGACACCAAGTGTCCCAACACAATGCCTTCACTTACCATGAAGTGGTATTTCTCCCAATTCAAGACAAGATTAGTCTCCTCACATCTCTTTAACACCAAAGACAAGTTAGCTAAATAATCATCAAATGAAGATCCATAAACAGAGAAATCATCCATGAACACTTCCATGATGTTTTCAATATATTCAGAAAAGATAACCATCATACACCTTTGAAAGGTGGCGGGTGCATTACACAACCCAAATGGCATTCTCCTATATGCAAATGTACCCCAGGGACACGTGAATGTAGTTTTCTCTTGGTCATCGGGGTGGATAGGGATTTGGAAGAATCCACTATAACCATCTAAGTAGCAAAAGTGTGAATGTTGAGCTAATCTCTCTAGCATTTGGTCAATAAAAGAAAGAGGGAAGTGATCTTTCCTAGAGGCCACATTTAGTTTCCTATAGTCTATACACATCCTCCATCCCGTAACCGTCCTAGTTGGGATTAGTTCATTATTCTCATTAGTCACTACAGTCATCCCACCCTTCTTAGGAACCACATGCACGGGAATAACCCATTTACTAACCGAGATCGGGAAAATGATTCCCGCATCTAGCAATTTAAGGATCTCTTTCTTTACTACTTCTTTCATTATGGGGTTTAGTCTTCTTTGAGGTTCAATTGAAGGTTTATGATTATCTTCCATCAAAATTTTATGCATGCACAAGGAAGGTTTAACGCCAACTAAGTCATCAATGGTATAGCCTATAGCTCTCCTATGCAATCTCAACTCATGCAACAATCTATTCAACTCATCATCATTCAAGCATGCATTAACAATCACCGGATAAGTAGAGTTTTCACCAAGAAAAGCATACTTCAAATGAGAGGGGAGGGGTTTAAGTTCAAGTTTAGGAGGACCTTTATCGGTTGGAGACGCTCCATACAATGTAGGTTGAGATGATTCCAAAGCTATGGAAGACTCCTCATGGGTCCTTGAAGCTTGATCAACCACTAAGGCACATTCTGGAGAAACCACGGGAAAAATTACGGTCTCTGGCAAAACCCCGGGCGTGGAATCTGAGAAGTTGGCACTTTGGAGCATTCCAGAGAGTTCCACGGGTAAGTCCACGGCTGTGGTTCTTGGTGATAGGCCGTGATTCCTACAGTGTTTCAGCATGACTTCGTGCACTTCAAATTCAGCACTTGTCTCCTTTTCTAGTGCATCCAAAGCCTTGATTTCTTTATTGCAATCATCCTCAACTCCATCCTCCATCAAACTCAAGCTAAGAACCTTCTCCAAGGGGTCCTTGATCAAGATGGAGCTCACAACTTCTCTACATTCCTCTTGCTCGACAATGTTGAACAAATCTTCACCAAGGGCTGGCCCCTTCATCATTGTGGATAATTTGAACTTAATATTCTCTTCTCCAATGTTGAAAGAGAGAATTCCATTTTTGCAATCCACCAAACATCCGGATGTAGCTAAGAAAGGCCTCCCTAAGATGATAGGAACCGGATAGTCCGCCGGGATGTCCAAAACAACGAAGTCTATTGGCACATAGAACTTCCCAAGCTGAACCGGTATGTCTTATAAGATCCCTACGGGGTGAGTGATAGAACGGTCCGCCATGTAGAGGGTCATCTTGACCGGTTTTGGCTCTCCTAGCCCAACCTTATTGCAAAGTGGAAGCGGGATGATGCTTACACTTGCTCCAAGATCACAAAGGGCTTCATATTGCACTTCTCCAACCCCAATCGGCACACAAAAAGATCCCGGATCTCTTAGCTTAGGCGGCATCTCCTCCCTCATGGTTTGGATCAATTTCGAAGATCTCTTTGTCATCCTTACTTCTCTATACTCCTCCAACTTCCTTTTGTTGGAGAGTATTTCCTTCAAAAATTTTCCATAGGCCGGCATAACTAGAATAGCATCCATGAACCGAATGTTAATATGTAATTCAGACATAAGTTCAAGGAATTTACCGAAATGTTTGTCCAAGCGAGCTCTTGCTCGTGATTGTGGGAATGGTAGTGGTGGCTTGTATGGAGGTGGTGCCACATATGTTGGCTCATCATCCTTGCTCTTTCCTCCTTCTTGCAATGGCTCTTCTTCCACCACTACTTGTTTTCCCTTAGCATTCTCCTTGGGTAAGGGATCCTTCATGCTCAGCCCACTCCTTGTTATAATGGCCAACACTTGGCCTCTTGGGTTATCTTCGGTTCTTCCGGGAAGCTTTCCCAGATCTCTTTGAGCTTCACCCGCCTTTTGGAACACTTGTGCTTCTAGCACCTTTTAAGCCTTAGAAATGGAAGTCACCGTGCTCTCAAGACCACTCAACATTCCAAGCAATTGCTCAAACATCATCTCGGTTCTATCCTTTGGAGGTTGAGTAAATCCAGGTGGAGACTCTTGTGAAGCCTTAGGTGGTAGAGCTGCGCTTGTGGAAGCGGGAGGGTTCAAGGCTCCATCCGGGTTGGAATAAGAGAACCTGGGATGATTGTGATTAGGCCGATAATTGTTGAATTGCCGGTTGTTGTTGAAGTTCCTAGGGCCTTGATAATTGTTGAAGTTTCCCCTTCCCATGTAGTTCACATCTTCCTCCTTGGAAGACAAGTTTGCTTGCACTTGCACTTGAGGGCTTGCTTGATTCTTCAAAGTTGTAGCACACAACTCCCTCAAAGACTTAAGCTCATTGTTGATCGCATCAAGCTTGAAATTACTCATGGTGACTTTACTCACCTCATATGCTCCCGGTTTCCTTCCATCACTCTTCCTATGGGAGTACTTTTCTATCACCAAAGCTTGTTTCTCTACAAACTCCCAAGCCTCATCCACATTCTTCTCCATGAATGTTCCTCCGGAAAGCGATTGGAGCTTGAATTGGCTATCCTCATTAAGCCCCTTGAAATAGATCTCCAATAGTTCTATCTTCGGTATACCATGGTGTGGACAATCTAGGAGGAGGTCCTTGAACCTCTCCCAAGACTTGAATAGGCTTTCTCTAACCTTCATCACGAAGGCATTGATCTTCCCTCTTAGCTCGGTTGTCTTGGAAGACGGGAAGAATTTAGTCAATAACTCGGTTGTCATCTCCTCCCAAGTACTCACACGTCCTAGTGGAATCGATCAAGCCAAGGCTTAATCCTTAAGTGAGAAGGAAAAAGCCCGAAGCTCATAATCATGGGTTGCGGGATCTCCTAAGTTTACACCCGGACGGTGCACTCTTTGGGCTGGATCCATACATTGCCCTAACGTTTGTGGCTCCTCAATCATGATCGGCTCAAACCGAATGTTGACCGCCGGTTGCGATGGTGGTGGTGGTGGAGGTTGTTGACGATTAAGCTCTCTTTGTACAAGAGCTTGCCTAATCTCTTCAATTTCCCTCCTAGTTGCTTCTTGCCTCTCATTGGCAAGTCTCCTTTCATTCTCCAAGAGTTCATCTCTTAACCTAATTTGCTCTAAAGCCTCATCCAACTCAGCTTGAAGATCTCTTGCGGCCATCTCTTTCTTCTTCTTAATGCTCTTAGATCTAGCT
This sequence comes from Fagopyrum homotropicum, assembly GCA_033239125.1. Taxonomy (NCBI): domain Eukaryota; kingdom Viridiplantae; phylum Streptophyta; class Magnoliopsida; order Caryophyllales; family Polygonaceae; genus Fagopyrum; species Fagopyrum homotropicum. The sequence goes on along the minus strand of BSWB01000003.1, from coordinate 61,981,358 downwards.
TTAAGGGTTTTCTCCGGTTCGGGATCGAATGGAGCTAAATCCTTGCCACAAGATCTTCGCATGCACCTAAAGAATGACAGATGTCCTGAAAATGCAAAGACACAAACCAAACAAGATCAAAAGCAACAAGAAAGACCTACACTATAAACAATCACAAAAATGACTCAATCTAGACTTAGTCCCCAGCAACGGCGCCTAAAACTTGTTACACTAAGAATGTAGCACGCAAAAGTCTTAATTTATAACTCGATATATTTTTCCAAACTCCTAGCGAACTCACAGTGTATGGGTCATTTTGTAGTAAGGATAGTATTCCGAGGTCGAACACAAAGACTAAGGTGAAATTGAATCAAATAGTGACTAAGGATAGTGTAAATCTAGGCTAGGAAAAGAGAAAGGAATAAAGAAAAGAAAATCTCAATGTTTTTGGATTGGTTTTATGGTGATCAATCAAGGATCACAAATCATGCAAGATTAACAAACAACTAAGCTAACAACACAAATAAGCAAACACAAACACGAGATAGGTAATCAAAGAGAGAAAAGCGGATTTTAGGGGTTAGGAATTCCGGTTATGGCATTGGACTCAAGCTTCTAATCAATCTTGGACTAGCTATGGTATGTTGGGAAAGGGTGTTTCTCAAATGGAATCAATCACCAGGTAGGTCTCATGATCCACTAATCCAGCAACTAAGGTCCTATTACCGGGTAAGTCTCTAGGAACCTAAGGTTAGGAAATCTACACTAACCAGATTGCTATCTAGGGATCTAACCTCTCCTTACCGGGTAAGTCTCAGGAAGGCAAGTCCTAAACATCAATCCTAGCACACTCAATCCAATAGCAGCTTATGAGGCTCATTACTACCTAGAGTTCATCATCTTTGGTACTTAAGATCGGAAATCACCGGGTAGGTCTCTTTCCTCACTTAGATTGCTAGAATTAGGTCACCCTAGGCTAGATTAAGCTTAACAAACACTAGGATTTCAACAATCTAACATCCTAACATGCAGATTTATCAATACAAGCATAACAGAAGCAAACCACGGGTAGTTCATCTCATTCCACGGCCGTGGTCTGGCTGGAACAAACCGTGATTTCTAACAGCACTTAAGTACAAGCAAGCAAATCATCCAAAGATACATTAAGTCTATTCTATCATATTCCAAGCCATAACCATCATTCCCTTACCCTAGAATCGCATCTATTTATCCAACAACATGCATCATAACAATCAAACTCAATAAGCATACATCCATGGCTTCCATAGCAAGAAAATGGAATGAAACAGTGATGAAACAAGTAGAACAAGAAAAACAAGATGAATAAATGTTGAGAAAGACTTACAACCCTTCAAAAGAAGGCTCAATTCGTTCCTTACAAACCCTTGCAATGTTTGCAACAAGTTCACTCAAAAATCACTCTAAAAACTATGAAACTCTAAGATGGTGTGTTCTTCTTTTCTTCCCCAAAATGAGAGTGTTTCTCCTCCTCCAAGAGTAGCTCCCCTCCAATGGTGTGTTATGAGAGAATGTGGGAGAGGGTGTGTGTGGTCAGGTCCCTGATAGCATGAATTATAGTCTATATTTTGGGGTTTGTTTGGACGTTTTATCTTTCATAATCTGCATGTTTGTGTGTACATTATGTGATTATACTACCATTTCATCTACCTTTGCAATAATCGAGGTCTACACCTAGTTTTGTTGTAATTACAGGTAAAATGGTACGTTTTGCATCAAAAAGGAGCAAAAGGAGTCATGAGTCATTTGGAGCCACATCCAGGAAGCATAGCCATGGATTAAAGATTTACTTTGGACCAGTTTTTGAGAGATTTCACATTCAGTTGTGACTCACCTCGGTTGACCAGAGATTCATCTCGACCGAGGCGATCCAGAGACGCCGACTCGACCGAGGCGAACACCTAGGACGCGGCGAGAATATTTTATTCTTGGATGAGATCTTTTAAATTTGGAAAGTGATCTTATATTTTTGGGCTTGGCACCTGGAAGGAAGGAGATATGCAGAATCATATATTTTACCTATTTTTATGGGAAGAGATCTTTCTAAGATATCTTATCTTTGGAGGGTTATTTTCCTATAAAAAGGGTTGGATTTTCCACAAATCCGGGGGGTGCTTGAGGCCGCATACAATCCGCTATCACACGTTTAGGGCTGGACATCTCGCAGCAGCCGCACTCCAGTTTGGGAGAGATTTGAAGAACCTTTTTGAAGGTTGAAGGAAGATTGAAGTCCATAGCTTTTATAGCTTTTTGGAGGGTTTTGTAAGATTGTCTTTAATTCCCTCATTGATTGTCTTGTCTTTTTGGATTGCTATCCAAGGAACGCTTTGTTGTGATATTTGATTCAGTTATTGAAGTCTTTTCATTAAATTCTTCTTTGTTCAAATATTCACCTTCTTCCCATATATTTGATAAATACTTTCATGATGATGAGTGGCTAATTTCCTTGTGTGATTCTAGGGTGATTGGCTGAAGGTTGTGGGAAAAACAATGATAGAATAATCTTAGATTCCAGTAGGATCCTGAAAGTTCGAGTCTTTAACCTTAACCCTAAGCATCTCGTTCAGTCGATGAACATCTCGTCCGGGGTGGAAACTGGCTGACCGAGGTGACTTATCTGATCCATAACTGAGAGTTAAGTGTTAGAGTTTGCCAAATCCTATTCTTATTACACCTTTCCTGGTTCAGAGCAAGCTTAGGATGAGACTTACCCGGTAATTCCTTAGTTTGTGTACCAACGATCATAAGTGTAGGTAATAAAGGTTTATCCTTTATTAGGGTTTGAGTGTGCTTCCGTCCCATCTTTGTGAGTTAGCCTGAGACTTACCCGGTAAAGGTTGATTCTATTCCCTTAGATGGCATGTTAGTTTGAGGTTATAGTTCTTTATCTTGATTCCTTGAGACTTACCCGGTAATAGGAGTTACGGTTCAGGATTAGTGTGTAGTGAGACTTACCCGGTGATCTACTCAACTTTAGAAACACCTTCCCCACGCAAAAATCTCAGCTTTGTCCGCTTATCTATAGATCTTGAGTTGGAACCACAACTAGATGCTTTAATCCCTAGAATTGCATGTTTGCTTTATTGACTTCTTATTCATCTTTGATTGTGTTAATCGCTCTTGTGGTTAGTATTGACATTAGCACACCGTATTGACTTTGTTTCACCGAGTCCCTGTGATCGACCCCTGGAATTTTCTTGATTTTACTACGATTGACCCGTACACTGCGGGTTCGCATCCTTGTTTTAAGCTTAAGTCTAGGGTTATAAATTTAAAGCTTGCACACACCGTTTGGAGCGAACAGTCCCCCTTTAGAATCAGCCTGCAAGAGTACTTATAGCCTCCACCAAGAGCAAGAGTCGGTTATGGAGATCGTGGGACACCTGTCCCAGCTGTCCAGAGGGAATCACGGTCCAATTCCACTGCCGTGGAAGTGCCAGTGACCGTGGTTTTGGTGTTTCAACCTTCTTTTGATCGTTGAGCCATGAGTTGGTGTAAGGCATGCACCAACATGGCCTTATGTGTTCTTCTTAGCTCCTAGCTTGCTTCTTAATGAGTCCGGAAGTGCGTCATTACGAGGAACGATCCTCGAATGTATCTATTAAGCTCCAAAGGCTCCCAAAATACCTACAAAACATGCAAAAGTCCGTGTAGACGTCTATCTCGACAACATACATGAATTAAGTGCAAATTGTCATGAACTAATGCCAAACTATGCATGAATAGCGGGAAAACTATCTAAATGGATGCCTAGACTAACATCATAAATCGTGTTATCAGAGTCCATTGTCATAATCGGAATTCTGAATCTCTAGAATCCACATTTCTTACCTCTTATCACCTATCCTTGTTTTTGTGTGTTTGTTTGCTTGTTTGTGTTGATCTATTTGTGATCCTTGTTGATCACCCATAACCAACCAAAAATATTGTGTTTTGCACTTTCTTTATTTCTCATCTCATCTTAGTTTAGATTTGCACTATTCATGATCATTGAATGATTTGATTTCACCTCAGTCTTTGTGTTCGACCTCAGAATACTTCCTTCCTACATAACGATCCGTACACTGCGGGTTTTGCTAGGTAGTTTAGGATTTTAGATCGAATTATAAATTTAAGACTTTGTATGTGCATGTTTTGGGCGAACAAGTTCTTGGCACTCTTGCCTTGGATTTGTGTGGTACATTTCTAGCGTAATAGTTGTGTGTGTGTGTGTTCATATGATTGTTTCATTTATAACCTAAACCGGACTAGGATGACCACTTTATTACCTTAATTGGCCCAAGTGTATTATAACCAGGCGGTGACCTCCTGCCAAAGCTCGCCGAGGGTGGAGGAGGTGCTCGGAAGCCAGTAGCTCAGGGGGAGGTAGATCCCATGCAAAACATGAGTTAAAGGGGGAAGAGACGAGGTTCTTTAGGATCCTCGTGTCACAATATAAGTTGAATTAGTAATGGAATAACTTAAGTAAAGATAATAAACGGATGTGTGTGTGTGACATTGCATATTGTGATGTGTCGGCGTGTGTTTTTGCTATTACTTCATTCTTATTTGATAACCCGATTTATGACTTAGGTTTAGATAGTCATTTAGATAGATTTCTCACTCATTCATGCATGTTTTAGCACTAGTTCACGACGTTTGCACTCAAATCACGTATTTTGTCGAGATAGACGTCTACACGGACTTGTGCATTGCTTTGTAGGTATTTTGGGAGAATTAGGAGCTAAATCGATACGTTTGAGGATCGTTCATCAAGATGACACACCCTCGGACTCATTAGGATGCAAGCTAGAGGCTAATGAGGACTCATGGAACCTTGCCAACACAAGCCATGCACCAAATCGAAGCTTAATGATCAAAAGCAAAGCTGAAGGTCCAAACCACGGTCCACTGGAGGTCCACGGCCGTGGAACCATCCGTGGATTTTGCCAGGTTTTCGTGACATTTGTGCCACGATCTCTTGGCCAGCTCTTGCAAAGTTGTAGTATAAAAGTGGTCCTGCATTGGTTGAGAGTAGCATCTTGGAGTAGCTCTCCATTATCCACTATTATCCAATCAAAATATTCTCTGAACAAGAAGATTCTTGGAAGAAGGAGGTAGAAGGAAGCTACCATTGGAGGAAGAACTTCATTGGAGAAGAAGAAGAAGAGCACACCATTGATAGATTTTGATAGCCTTGTAGTGAAGAATTTCGGAATCGATTTCTTGAGTTGTATGAACCATTTGAACCTTCTTTAAGAAGGGTTGTGAGTCATTCTAATTCAATTTTCAGCTTGGTTTTGTTTACTTAACTTGTTCATCTTTTTCTCTTCATTATCTTGCAAATGGAAGCCATGATTTTATGTTCAATGATTTCGATTGCTATAATGAATGTTGTAGGCTAAATAGATGTGATTCTAGGGTAAGGAAGGAATGGTTATGGCTAGGACTATGATAGGATGGACTTAGATTAGACCTTGGATGACTCTCTTGCTTGGACATAGCTTCTGTTGGAGTCCACGGTTTGTTCTTGCCTTTCCACGGCCGTGGAAGGTGTAGAACAGCCCGTGATTCTCCCTTGTTTGATGGATCTAGCTTTAGATTGTTAGAATGTTGAAATCCTAAGTGTTTGTTAAGGTTAAATCTACCCTAGGCCAATCTAGTGTTAGCAACTAAGTGTTAGGAGAGACTTACTTGGTAATCCTTACCCTTAGACTCCAAAGATCACAAACCCTAGGTAGTGGTGAGCCTCATAAGCCGCCATTGGAGTAAGTGTGCTAGGATAGTTGTTTAGGACTAACCCTTTCGAGACTTACCCAGTAAGGATAGGTTAGATCCCTAGGTAATAACCCGGTTTGTGTAGAATTCCGTCCCTTAGGTTCTTAGAGATCTACCCGGTGATAAGACCTTAGGAACGGATTAGTGGACCATGAGACCTACCCGGTGATTGATCCCAATCTAGAAACACTTATTCCCAACACATCATAGTTTATCCAAGGAACGATTAGATAGCTTGAGTCCTATGCCATAACCGGAATTTCCAACCCCTAGAATCGTTTCTCTCTTTTGATTTATATCTCGTGTTAAGCTTGATTGTTTGTGTTGATTTGTTAGTTGATTGTTTATTTTGCATGAATTGTGATCCTTGATTGATCACCAAAAACCAACTAAAAAAACAATTGAGATTTTCATTTCTTTATTCATTCCTTTCTTAGACTAGATCTTCACTAGACTTAATCATAAATTGAATCAATCTCACCTTAGTCTTTGTGTTCGACCTCGGAATACTATCCCTACTACAAAAGACCCGTACACTGCGGGTTCGCTAGGAGTTAGGATAAATATAACGAGAATATAAATTTAAAACCCATTGCGTATCACATCCTGAGCGTAACAAGTTTTTGGCGCCGTTGCCGGGGACTAGGTCTAGATTGAGTCTATTTTGTGATTGTTAATAGTGTAGATCTTTCTTGTTGCTTTTGATCTCTCTTTGGTTTGTGTCTTTGCTTTTCAGGACATCTCACTCTTTAGGTGTATGCGAAGATCTCGTGGCAAGTATTTAGCTCCATTCGATCCCGAACCGGAGAAAACCCTTAGATCTAGATCCAAGAGCATTCGAAAAGAGAAAGAGATGGCCGGTAGAAACCTCCAAGCTGAGTTGGACGAAGCCTTAGAGCAAATAAGGCTAAGAGATGAGCTCTTGGAGGAAGAAAGGAGACTTGCCAATGAGAGGCAAGAAGCAACCAGGAGGGAGATTGATGAGATTAGGCAAGCCCTTGTACAAGGAGAGCTTAATCGTCAACAACCTCCACCTCCTCCACCGGTAATACAACCGCAGCCGGCGGCTAATGTTAGGGTTGTGCCATTGCCATTGAAGAGCCACAAACCCTAGGGAGACGTATGGATCCGGCACAAAGAGCACACCGCCCGGGTGTGAACTTAGGAGATCCCGCAACCCACAATTATGAGCTCCGCCCTCAAGTTCTACAAATGATCCGGCATAATCAATTTGGAGGGATGGAAGGAGAGTCTCCTCATCAACACTTGATGAACTATGAGATCTTGATGGAGACTCTTAGACCGCAAGATTGGAGAGCAACAACCATAAGCTTAGGGTTTTTTCCTTCTCTCTTAAGGATAAAGCCTTGGCTTGGTATCAATCTATTCCACAAGGGCGAGTCGGTACTTGGGAGGAGATGACAACCGAGTTTTTGACTAAGTTTTTCCCACCTTTCAAGACCACCAAGTTAAGAGGGAAGATCAATGCCTTCGTGATGAAGGATAGAGAGAGTTTATTCAAGTCTTGGGAGAGGTTCAAAGATCTTCTCCTAGATTGTCCACACCATGGCATACCAAAAATTGAGCTATTGGAAATCTACTTCAAAAGGACTTGATGAAGATAGCCAATTCAAGCTCCAATCTCTTTCCGGTGGGACTTTCATGGAGAAACATGTAGATGAAGCTTGGGAGTTTGTAGAGAAACAAGCTCTAGTGATTGAGAAATACTCCCATAGGAAGAGTGAAGGGAGAAAGGCGGGAGCATATGAGGTGAGTGAAGGCACCATGAGCAATTTCAAGCTTGACGCCATCAACAACGAGCTAAAGTCGTTGAGGGAGTTGTGTGCTACAACTTTGAAGAACCAAGCAACTCCTCAAGTGCAAGTGCAAGCTAACTTATCTTCCAAGGAGGAGGATGTGAATTACATGGGAAGGGGCAATTACAACAACTACCAAGGCCCGAGGAACTTCAACAACAACCGGCAATTCAACAATTACCGGCCTAACCACAACCATCCCGGGTTTTCCTATTCTAACCCGGATGGAGCCTTGAACCCTCCCGCCTCCACAAGCACAACTCCACCACCAAAAGCTTCACAAGAACCTCCACCCGGATTCACTCAACCCCCAAAGGATAGAACCGAAATGATGTTTGAGCAATTGCTTGGAAGGTTGAGTGGTCTTGAGAGCACGGTGACTTCCATCTCTAAGGCTCAAAAGGTGTTGGAAGCAAAAGTGTTCCAAAAGGCGGGTGAAGCCCATAGAGATCCGGGAAAGCTTCCCGGAAGAACCGAAGATAACCCAAGAGGCCAAGTGTTGGCCATTACAACGAGGAGTGGGTTGAGCATGAAAGATCCTTTGCCCAAGGACAATGCTAAAGGGAAGCAAGTGGTGATAGAGGAAGAAACTTTGCAAGGAGATGGAGGCAAGAGCAAGGATGTTGAGCCAACATATGTGGCACCGCCTCCATACAAGCCACCACTACCGTTCCCACAATCACGAGCAAGAGCTCGCTTGGACAATCACTTTGGTAAATTCCTTGAACTAATGTCTAAATTGCATATTAATTGTTCGCTCCAAACGGTGTGTGCAAGCTTTAAATTTATAACCCTAGACTTAAGCTTAAAACAAGGATGCGAACCCGCAGTGTACGGGTCAATCGTAGTAAAAGCAAGAAAATTCCAGGGGTCGATCACAGGGACTCGGTGAAACAAAGTCAATACGGTGTGCTTATGTCAATACTAACCACAAGAGCGATTAACACAATCAAAGATGAATAAGAAGTCAATAAAGCAAACATGCAATTCTAGGGATTAAAGCATCTAGTTGTGGTTCCAACTCAAGATCTATAGATAAGCGGACAAAGCTGAGATTTTTGCGTGGGGAAGGTGTTTCTAAAGTGGAGTAGATCACCGGGTAAGTCTCACTACACACTAATCCTAAACCATAACTCCTATTACCGGGTAAGTCTCAAGGAATCAAGATAAAGAACTATAACCTCAAACTAACACACCATCTAAGGGAATAGAATCAACCTTTACCGGGTAAGTCTCAGGCTAACTCACAAAGATGGGATGGAAGCACACTCAAACCCCAATAAAGGATAAACCTTTATTACCTACACTTATGATCGTTGGTACACAAACTAAGGAATTACCGGGTAAGTCTCATCCTAAGCTTGCTTTGAACCAGGAAAGGTGTAATAAGAATAGGATTTGGCAAACTCTAACACTTAACTCTCAGTTATGGATCAGATAAGTCACCTCGGTCAGCCAGTTTCCACCCCGTCCGAGGTGTTCATCGACTGAACGAGATGCTTAGGGTTAAGGTTAAAGACTCGAACTTTCAGGATCCTACTGGAATCTAAGATTATTCTATCATTGTTTTTCCCACAACCTTCAGCTAATCACCCTAGAATCACACAAGGAAATTAGCCACTCATCATCATAATGAAAGTATTAAAATATATGGGAAGAAAGTGAATATTTGAACAAGAAGAATTTAATGAAAAGACTTCAATAACTGAATCAAATATCACAACAAAAGCGTTCCTTGGATAGCAATCCAACAAGACAAGACAACAAGTGAGGGAATTGAAGACAATCTTACAAAACCCTCCAAAAAGCTATAAAAGCTATAGAATTCTATCTTCCTTCAACCTTCAAAAAGGTTCTTTAAAACTCCCAACTGGAGTATGCTGCTGCTGCGTGTTTTTCGGTGTCAGCGACCTGTATGCGAGATGTCGGAATTGTGGAAATCCAACCCTTTTTATAGGAAAATAACCCTCCAAAGATAATAAATCTTAGAAAGATATTTTCCCATAAATATAGGTAAAATATATGATTATGCATATCTCCTTCCTTCCAAGAGCCAAGCACAAAAATATAAGATCACTTTCCAATTTTAAAAGATCTCATCCATGAATAAAATATTCTCGCCGCGTCCTAGGTGTTCGCCTCGGTCGAGTCGGCGTCTCTGGATCACCTCGGTCGAGATGAATCTCTGGTCAATCGAGGTGAGTCACAACTGAATGTGAAATCTCTCAAAACTGGTCCAAAGTAAATCTTTAATCCATGGCTGTGCTCCCTGGATGTAGCTCCAAATGACTCATGACTCCTTTTGCTCCTTTTTGATGCAAAACGTACCAAGTTACCTGCAATTACAACAAAACTAGGTGTAGACCTCGATTCTCGCAAAGGTAGATGAAATGGTAATATAATCACATATTATACATACAAACATGCAGATTATGAAAGATAAAACGTCCAAACAAACCTCAAAATATAGACTATAATTCATGCTATCATTAATATTCCGTTCATGGATGCTATCTTAGGAATGTCGGCATATGGCAAGTTCTTGAAGGAGATACTCTCCAACAAAAGGAAGTTGGAGGAGTATGGGGAGATAAGAATGACGAAGAGATCCTCGGAATTGATCCAAACAATGAAGGAGGAGATGCCTCCTAAGCTAAGAGATCCGGGTTCTTTTTGTGTCCCAATTGGAGTGGGAGATGTGAAGTATGAAGCCCTTTGTGATCTTGGGGCAAGTGTAAGCATCATACCGCTTGCACTTTGCAACAAGGTTGGATTGGGAGAGCCTAAACCGATCAAGATGACTCTCTATATGGCGGACCGTTCTATCACTCACCCGGTTGGGATCTTAGAAGACATCCCGGTGCAACTAGGAGGATTCTATGTGCCAACTGATTTTGTTGTCTTGGATATTCTGGTGGACTATCCGGTTCCCATCATCTTAGGAAGACCTTTCCTAGCCACCTCCGGATGCCTAGTGGATTGCAAGAATGGGACTCTCTCCTTCAACATTGGAGAAGAGAACATCAAGTTCAAATTGTCCACAATGATGAAAGGGCCAACCCTTGATGAGGATGTCTTCAACATAGTCGAGCAAGAGGATTCTAGAGAAGTTGTGAGCTCGATCTTGATTAAGGATCCCTTGGAGAAGGTTATTACCTTAAGTATGATGGAGGAAGGTGATGAGGAGGCTTGCAATGAAGAGATCAAAGCCTTAGAAGCATTAGAAAAGGAGACAAGAGTTGAAGATGAAGACCACGAAGAGGTGCTGAACAGCTGCATGTTCCACGGGCGTGGAAGTGGTTCCACGGCCGTAGAACTCTCTTGACAACTCCAAGAAGCAAGCCAGGCAAGGTCCACGGCCGTGGAAGTGGAACCAACCGTGGTTCCAACCGTGGTTTCCCCTGACTCAGCCCTTGATGATGATCAAGCTTCAAGGAGCCTTGGAGAGTCTTCATTTGCTTTGGATTCATCTCATCCAACCTTATTTGGATCGTCTGCACTCGACAAAGGTCCTCCTAAACTTGAACTTAAACCCCTCCCCTCTCATTTAAAGTATGCTTTCCTTGGTAATAATTCAACATATCCGGTGATTGTTAATGCATGCTTGAGTGATGATGAACTTGCTAAGTTGTTGCATGAGCTAAGATTGCATAGGAAAGCCATTGGCTATACTATTGATGATTTGGTTGGCATAAAACCTTCTTTGTGCATGCATAAGATATTGATGGAAGATAATCATAAACCCTCTATTGAACATCAAAGGAGATTGAATCCTATAATAAAAGAGGTAGTCAAAAAGGAGATCATTAAGTTGCTAGATGCGGGGATTATCTACCCTATCTCGGATAGTAAGTGGGTTAGTCCCGTTCATGTAGTACATAAGAAGGGTGGGATGACCGTAGTGACCAATGAGAACAATGAACTAATCCCAACTAGGACGGTTACGGGGTGGAGAATGTGCATTGACTATAGGAAGTTGAACATGGCCTCTTGGAAAGATCACTTCCCTCTCCCCTTCATTGACCAAATGCTAGAGAGGTTAGCTCAACATTCTCATTTTTTCTACTTAGATGGCTATAGAGGATTCTTCCAAATCCCTATCCACCCCGATGACCAAGAGAAAACCACCTTTACATGTCCATGGGGGACTTTTGCATATAGGAGAATGCCATTTGGGTTGTGTAATGCACCCGCCACCTTCCAAAGGTGTATGATGGCTATCTTTTCGGAATACATTGAAAATATCATGGAAGTGTTTATGGATGATTTCTCTGTTTATGGTTCTTCCTTTGATAATTGCTTGGCTAACTTGTCATTAGTATTGAAAAGATGTGAGGAGACAAATCTTGTCTTGAATTAGGAAAAATGCCACTTCATGGTAAGTGAAGGTATTGTGTTGGGACATTTGGTGTCCAACCGTGGCATTGAGGTTGATAGGGCCAAGATTGAAACGATAGAGAAGTTGCCACCACCTACCTCGGTGAAGGGGGTAAGGAGCTTCTTAGGGCATGCCGGTTTTTACCGGAGGTTTATTCAAGACTTCTCTAAAATTTCTAAGCCTCTTACTAACCTACTAATGAAGGATGTTGATTTTGTCTTTTCCAAAGATTGCCTTGAGGCTTTTTGTAGGTTGAAGAACGCCTTGATCTCCGCACCTATCATGCAACCTCCGGATTGGAGTTTACCGTTTGAGATCATGTGTGATGCAAGCGATGTAGCCGTTGGGGCTGTTTTGGGGCAAAGGAAAGATGGGCGCACTCATGCCATTTATTATGCTAGCAAGACGCTAGATGATGCCCAACTCAATTATGCTACCACCGAGAAGGAGTTACTAGCGGTTGTGTATGCATTTGAGAAGTTCCGCTCATATCTTGTTGGAGCGAAGGTCATAGTGTATACGGATCATGCTGCGATCCATTACCTCCTTACAAAGAAGGATGTCAATCCTAGGTTGATTCGATGGATCCTTCTTCTACAAGAGTTTGATTTGGAAATCCGGGACAAGAAGGGATCCGAGAACTCAGTGGCGGATCACCTTAGTAGATTGCCTCCATTAGAGCTTGAGAGAGATGACATCCCTATTGATGACTCATTCCGGGATGAGCAATTGCAAATGGTGGAGGAATGCTTGTTCCAAGTGTCTAGAGGAAGCGAGCCATGGTTTGCCGACATTGTGAATTACTTAGTATGTGAGGAGGTGCCTCCCGGTTTGACATATGCCCAAAGGAAGAAATTCTTCAAGGATGTTAGGCACTACTATTGGAGTGAACCACTTTTGTTCAAGAGAGGGCCGGATGGAATGTTTAGAAGATGCATACCGGAGGATGAGGTGGAGAGTGTGATCCGCCATTGTCATTCCTTGCCATGTGGAGGGCATGCTAGCTCACACAAGACATGTGCTAAAGTGCTGCAATCGGGCTTCTTTTGGCCAAGTTTGTTCAAGGATGTGCAAAGCTTTGTAGTAGCTTGTGATGCTTGCCAAAGGACGGGCAACATCTCAAGGAGGAATGAGATGCCCTTGAACAACATACAAGAAGTGGAAATATTTGATGTATGGGGTGTGGACTTCATGGGGCCATTCCCTTCTTCATGTGGCAACCTCTACATCCTATTGGCGGTTGATTATGTTTCGAGGTGGGTGGAGGCAATCGCTTCTCCTACAAATGACGCCAAGGTTGTAGTGCGGTTCTTCAACCGAGTGATCTTTCCTAGGTTTGGAACACCAAGGGTGATCATAAGTGATGGAGGGAAGCACTTCACCAATAGGAACTTTGGGGCACTTTTGGCTAAGTATGGGGTGACTCATAAGGTGGCAACACCTTATCATCCCCAAACTAGTGGCCAAGTGAAGATCTCCAACCGGGAGATAAAGGCCATTCTCGAGAAGACGGTATCTAGAACTAGAAAGGATTGGGCTATGAAGCTCAATGATGCCTTGTGGGCATATAGGACCGCTTTCAAGACACCAATTGGCACTACTCCTTACAAGTTGGTCTATGGAAAGTCTTGCCACCTTCCGGTAGAAATAGAGCATAGAGCGCATTGGGCCATCAAGTGGCTAAATTTTAATCTCAAAAAGGCCGGAGAGAAGAGGTTGCTTGATATGAACGCACTTGAGGAGATCCGGTTAGATGCATACGAGAGTGCCCGGATTTACAAGGAGAGGACCAAGCGTTGGCATGACAAGAGGATCATCCCCAAGGAGATGAGTGAAGGAGATCTTGTCCTTCTCTTCAACTCAAGGCTGCGGCTTTTTTCCGGAAAGCTCAAATCAAGATGGACCGGGCCATATGTGGTGAAGAAGATCTTTCCCCATGGGGCTATTGAGATAGGAGGGGAGCATTGTGGAAACTTCAAGGTGAATGGGCACCAGTTGAAGAAGTATATCCCGGGAGCTCCGGTGGATATGATTGCCCCACTTTACCTTGAGTAGACGCCCCCGAGTTTGGTCAAGCTAATGACCTTAAAGAAGCGCTTGGTGGGAGGCAACCCATTGGTAACGTTTTCCCTTTCTCGTTTTGTTTTTGTTTTAGATTTTTTTCTGTTTTTGTGTGCTTTGTGTGTGGTAGAACCTTAGTAGCATTGGAAGCCTTGCTTGGCGAGTGAATGATGATGATGAACCCCTCATAAATTATGGGTGGAGCGGACGCGGAACTTGGACGGCTAGCGGTGCCTAGCGCGGGTCCTGACGCCTTGATGAATACTTAGAGCTCTCTACCATGGTTGATAGGATCACCCAACATCAATTCCACTTGAGAATCCCAAATACCATAGCAAACCATTTTTATATTGTGAGAACCTTCTTTCACTCTTCTTTACTTCATTTACACATTGGGGACAATGTGTTTCTAAGTATGGGGTGGGGTTTGCATGATCCTTTGCATGATGAGCATCTAGGGTAGTTTAATTTTTTCACATGTCTTGCATTGTATATATTCATTTCGAAAATCCCATAAAAATTAAGAAAATTTAAAAAATTTTGTGCTTTCTAGGCTTGGATATGACCCTAATGATGAATCTTGTCTTGTGGATTGGCTATGGATGGCCTTATGTGTTAAATTGATAAATGCATATGTGGACTTGAAGTACTTCTCTTGAATCCCATGAATGATTGGTGATCATGATGTTTGCCTAGAATGGATTGAGTATTGAAGGTCGAAATTACATGATAGTTCTTGCATACCATCTAGGAATGAATGAGGCAATTCATCTTCCTCTAATTCTCATCTTGATCATGATTGTTTGAGCACCTCAATTGATATAAATTTGACCTCTTTTGACCCATCCGGGAATAGGAGCATGATAGTGTGTTGATGAGTGTGAAAAGCAAGTGTGGGGTGAAGATGTTGATGAAAGAATGTCATGCATAAAATGCTGAATTTGTTGTGAAAGTGTAGACAAAAACATAGGTTTGGGGACGTTGGCTTAAAAGACAAGTAACTCGGTACACTTCACATAATCGGGTGTTGGTGCCTTGCCAAAGTCAAATAAATCAATAGTCCTAACGAGCTTTGGTATGTGTGCCCGGTGTGGATGCACCTCGAAAAATAGAAAAAGCCCGAGGATGGCTAATCACCAAGGTTTCGGCTTTTGTACACCAATGCCATTGTCTCAAAAACAAGTCAAAGAAAAAGAAAAGAAAGAAAAGATAGAGAAAATATACACTTGAGGGAAGTTGATCGAGGACAAGGTTGTGGAGTTAGTTCCATTCCCGGATTAGCATCACATAGCCTAGAAAAATCCCCACCTAATCACAACGTTTCTTGGCCTTTTATTTCACAAGACCTTATGACCTATTTGCATGCTTGTAAGACTTAGTAATCTAGATTGGATATGCTCTAGATCATCTTGACTTCGTCATCTTTACATTTCATGCATGCTATCAAGTTAAGTACAATTGTCTTTCCATGCCTTCATTTATTTGATACATAATTGCTTGTCCGTAGCCCTAAAACATGACTATGAAGGTGATCCAATAGTAGATGCACAAACCCAAAAAAAGATTTTGCCATTTTTCTGCATACATAAATCATGTTATCTCGTAGTCCATAGTTGAGAATTTGCTCGGGGACGAGCAACCCTTAAGTATGGGGTATTTTTGATAACACGATTTATGACTTAGGTTTAGATAGTCATTTAGATAGATTTCTCACTCATTCATGCATGTTTTAGCACTAGTTCACGACGTTTGTACTCAAATCACGTATTTTGTCGAGATAGACGTCTACACGGACTTGTGCATTGCTTTGTAGGTATTTTGGGAGAATTAGGAGCTAAATCGATACGTTTGAGGATCGTTCATCAAGATGACACACCCTCGGACTCATTAGGATGCAAGCTAGAGGCTAATGAGGACTCATGGAACCTTGCCAACACAAGCCATGCACCAAATCGAAGCTTAATGATCAAAAGCAAAGCTGAAGGTCCAAACCACAGTCCACTAGAGGTCCACGGCCGTGGAACCATCCGTGGATTTTGCCAGGTTTTCGTGACAGCTGTGTCACGGTCTCTTGGCCAGCTCTTGCAAAGTTGTAGTATAAAAGTGGTCCTGCATTGGCTGAGAGTACCATCTTGGAGCAGCTCTCCATTATCCACTATTATCCAATCAAAATATTCTCTGAACAAGAAGATTCTTGGAAGAAGGAGGTAGAAGGAAGCTACCATTGGAGGAAGAACTTCATTGGAGAAGAAGAAGAGCACACCATTGATAGATTTTGATAGCCTTGTAGTGAAGAATTTCGGAATCGATTTCTTGAGTTGTATGAACCATTTGAACCTTCTTTAAGAAGGGTTGTGAGTCATTCTAATTCCATTTTCAGCTTGGTTTTGTTTACTTAACTTGTTCATCTTTTTCTTTTCATTATCTTGCAAATGGAAGCCATGATTTTATGTTCAATGATTTCGATTGCTATGATGAATGTTGTAGGCTAAATAGATGTGATTCTAGGGTAAGGAAGGAATGGTTATGGCTAGGACTATGATAGGATGGACTTAGATTAGACCTTGGATGACTCTCTTGCTTGGACGTAGCTTCTGTTGGAGTCCACGGTTTGTTCTTGCCTTTCCACGGCCGTGGAAGGTGTAGAACAACCCGTGATTCTCCCTTGTTTGATGGATCTAGTTTTAGATTGTTAGAATGTTGAAATCCTAAGTGTTTGTTAAGGTTAAATCTACCCTAGGCCAATCTAGTGTTAGCAACTAAGTGTTAGGAGAGACTTACTCGGTAATCCTTACCCTTAGACTCCAAAGATCGCAAACCCTAGGTAGTGGTGAGCCTCATAAGCCGCCATTGGAGTAAGTGTGCTAGGATAGTTGTTTAGGACTAACCCTTTCGAGACTTACCCGGTAAGGATAGGTTAGATCCCTAGCTAACAACCCGGTTTGTGTAGAATTCCGTCCCTTAGGTTCTTAGAGATCTACCCGGTGATAAGACCTTAGGAACGGATTAGTGGACCATGAGACCTACCCGGTGATTGATCCCAATCTAGAAACACTTATTCCCAACACATCATAGTTTATCCAAGGAACGATTAGATAGCTTGAGTCCTATGCCATAACCGGAATTTCCAACCCCTAGAATCGCTTCTCTCTTTTGATTTATATCTCGTGTTAAGCTTGATTGTTTGTGTTGATTTGTTAGTTGATTGTTTATTTTGCATGAATTGTGATCCTTGATTGATCACCAAAAACCAACTAAAAAAACAATTGAAATTTTCATTTCTTTATTCATTCTTTTCTTAGACTAGATCTTCACTAGACTTAATCATAAATTGAATCAATCTCACCTTAGTCTTTGTGTTCGACCTCGGAATACTATCCCTACTACAAACGACCCGTACATTGCGGGTTCGCTAGGAGTTAGGATAAATATAACGAGAATATAAATTTAAAACCCATTGTGTATCACATCCTGAGCGTAACATTATTCATTTCTATTAGCTAACGGTTTATACCGTGTTGTAGATGATATGCAGGTTAGGAAGACCGCAGAGTGAGCCAGATGGGTGATCAGCCGATGGGTTCCGTACACTAGGTTGTTCGTGGGATATGGGATGTTTTGTACTTGGATGTTATGGTTGTTGTTTTGTACTCGTTTGTGATGTCGTAAACCTTTTGATGTATATATATTATACAGTTTTATGTATTTGGTTTTAGTTTATCTGTGTCTTGTTTTAAGATCCAGTGAACTTGTTGTCAGACTAGGGTCAAGATCAATTATGAGATCCTAACCCATGTGACGCCCCGAGTCCCACGGATTTGGGGTGTTATAGAATCCTTGCAAGGCAACCTAAACGATATGCGAACCCGTAGTGTACAAATGAATCGTAGCAACGGTAAATACTTCAGGGTTGATCTCATGGATTTGGTGAAATCAATCGATAAAAGCAATTGAGCTTGACGATTTTGCAATAATAAAAGACAAAGATAAGATTTTGTGTAAATATTAGTAAAGCACAAATTCTAGAGATCAAGGTATCCAATTGTGGTTTTCGACTCAAGACTTCTAAAGATATATGGACAGAGCTGGGATTGCAAGGAAATATGTTCTAAAGCAGGATAATGTACGGTGAAGTTCCACTATCCACTTATTCCAACCCAAAGGCTCTAAATAAAGGATGTTGAGTCTTGATAAGATAGAGATCCAAGGGAAGGATTGTACTCTTAAACCAAACACTCAACCAAAGGGAATTAGGTTAACTAACAAAGGTAAAGGATTGGCATAATCGAACCTTAATAGAGGGTTTTGAATCCTCTATTACCTAGAACTCATCATCGTTGGCAACCAAACAAGGGAATCACCGGGTAAGTCTTTTCCCACGCTCGGATATAGATTAGAAAGGTACATCAAGGATAGGGTTTAAGTAATCTTTAACTTTGGTTTAAGGATAAAGCATCAAAGGTACGACATAAGGAAAATCGGTTTGTTCTTCCTCAAGAACAAACCGATTTTTCTTCTCTACAAAGGTAAAACTCAACTCTCAGGGTTCAATCTCAACGTGAGGTTCATTCTATCATCATCTTAACCACAATGTTCAACCAATCACCCTAGAATTACAAGGGTTTTAGCAAATAACACACATTGTTACAATCAAGATAAAGATTGAATCAAGAAAATTGGGAAAATGTTGAATCTTAAATAAAAACAAACAAATCCTTAACAAAGGTTCACAAACTCCAAAAAGTAAATAAAAACCAAAAATAAACTCCAAACTTGTGTTCACAATGACAAAAGAAATAAAAACTAGAAAAACCTCTCAAGGAATTCTTTTTTTCTTCAATCTTGAATGCCAAATCTTCAATAGTGTTATTCCTCAAGATAGAAAATCGGTCTATCTTTATAAAAATCGGTCGATTTACTTAATAAAATGATATGATTTTTATCTTCTATGGCATGTTATCTTTTAGCTCCGTCTTCTATCTTCTTTTATGGTTTCTTCTCATATCTTTTCCTATCTTTTAGACTCCTTCCTGATCCTTTATGATGTCAAGTCCAATATTGATCCATTTCCACATCCAAACTCCACCATTTTACCTACAATTCAATCAAGAACTCGTATACACCTCTATTCTCGAAATGTATATAAATATAGACTTAAAGACACATGAGTCTCATCAAATGTATTTAAAACTGAGGTGTTATACTCGCAATATGTATGAATATGATAGCATATAATTCATGTAATAATTTTCCATCCTCTTGTCCTTGTGGTTTCAGTATAGAGCATGCTAGGTGAGATATGAGTTGAGGATGGTAGTATATTATGGTTGAATGCCTTGAGAGGCTTTGAGATTTTGATGAGAATGTTGAGGATATTGTATATTGATGTGTGATTTATGATCTTTTGAGGATCTTGAGACTAAGATTAGAACCTTCTAGTATGTTGAATAGATGTTGATATGTATGCCTTGACTTATCTAGGGTGGAATATATTCCTGCGGGAATCCGAGAGTTGTTTGATAGCTGATAGTATCTTATGACAAGTAAGTCCTTGGGACTTACTTAGCTGTGTTTATATATCTGATGAGTACACAAGTGTTGGTTGGTATATGCGTTAAAGCATTGCTATAGGTTGATTATTTCCGACGTATTTTTGGCCCACTAATATTGGGCGGTGTCAGCTTGCTCAATTCTCCCGAGGGAGTCTGAGGGGTTCTCTAGGATTTGGCCAGTCTTGTTATACGGAGAGGGTAACAAATCATTCCTTATGGTATACGGTGGGGGTGCTTTTGACCACTCCAGATGGTAAGAGAAACAGAGGCGAGAGTCGTAGACTTTTGGAGTCACACCTATGAATGGATATTGAGTGTATGACTTTATAAAAGATAATAAATAGGAAAGGTGTGATATCATGCTTGGTGTTTACTATACTTCTTATATGTGTTTGTGCTTGTGTATTATTCTTATATATGAATTGTTAGCTAACGGTTTATAACGTGTTGTAGATGTTTTGCATTATAGGAAGGCTGCAGAGTGATCTCGCCGGAGTGGTCAGCCAAGGGTTTCCGTACATGTTAGGATGGTTATGGGTTTTGGATGTACAGATACAAAGTTGTATAGTTTTGATATTCAGCTGTGTGTTTTAATATGTATTTTGGTATATGATATTCCAATTTCATCGATGTTGGTTTTATATTTATTTGTGCCTTGTTGCAAGATCCAATGAACTTGTTTCAAGCTAGAGTCATGACCCATTGTGAGGTCCTAGACCGTAGAATTCCGAGTCCTATGGATTTGGGTGTTACAAACATGGTATCAGAGTCTTAGGTTAACAACAATGGCACCCGCAATCTTCTTGAAAGGCCGAATAGATAAATAAACATAACCCAAAAGGGGTCTGAGTTTTCAAAAGGAATTTTGTTCTTAACCCTTGTACACTCAGTCTGGGATAGACTATACGGGAAACCATCACTCTTTCCGTGGATGTCGGAAGCATAGTTTGTTTGTTGGACTATAGTTCTTATTGTCGATTTGATTAATATATATATATATATATATATATATATATATATATATATATAGTATTAGCTTGGCCTTATACGCTAGATATGTTTATGTTGCATATGACTCGTACTAGAGCAACATCTATTGTAGGACGGGGTAAAGGTAGAACACATCTTCCTCCTACAGCCCTAGGTCGTGGACGAGCTGGGTGATCTCCAATTGCAAGAGGTCGGAGTTGAGTCCTCATTGTTGATCCGCTAGAGGCGGAAGTTAGAGACGACGAGGTCGTTGAGATCGTAGTTCCTGAGGTTGGGAACGGGATGGCACCTAGGCTGAGAGCTCTAGTAGTACAGCCAAAGGAGACATTTTTTTGTGTCTCGATAGGGGGACCTGAGCTCCGAGAGTATATCCGTTATATGGAGGAGGCA
Organism: Fagopyrum homotropicum; assembly: GCA_033239125.1. Taxonomy (NCBI): domain Eukaryota; kingdom Viridiplantae; phylum Streptophyta; class Magnoliopsida; order Caryophyllales; family Polygonaceae; genus Fagopyrum; species Fagopyrum homotropicum. Next base: position 61,960,395 of record BSWB01000003.1, on the reverse strand, counting down.
GCCAGGGTGGGTAAATGTTCCCTAGATCCACCGGCGTTTGTGAGATCATTTGAGGTATCATAGGGAGAAACACAAGTGCCAATTATACCAATACGAGGAGCTGAGGTTGCCAAGGTTCAGGAGGAGCCGAGGGCACCGAGACCAAATTTTTGGTTGAAGACATTTCACCACATGAGAGTACCCCTTTTGACGGAAAGGTGGGACTCGAGGTAGAGCACTAGATAGGACATGTGGATACAACGTTAGAGTCAATTCGATGCCCCGAGGATAGACGGGTGGAGTTGGTGCAGACCCTGTTTTGAGATCTGGCCCAGTATTGGTGGAGGACCATCCGGAATTGAGTCGCACGATATGATGAGATGAGGAGTCTTATCAGAGAGCGTTTCTGCCCCGCCGCATTGAGGAGGGAGAAGTTGTAGGACTTTGTGGAGGCTGGTTTTGAGGACGTTCCTCTTTCCAAGGCGATTAGGAAGTTCCAGGAGGAGTTGGCACTATTGGGTCCAGATGCACCTCTAGAGGAAGCTTTGGAGCCGTTGGCACAAGCGTGGGGGCGCTGGTCAAGGACCTGGTTGTGAAGTCACCGCGGGCACAGCTCAATGTCACCGCGGTCGCGGTGACAAGGATCTTCTTGGACTGAAGTTACCGCGGACACGGCCCAATGTTGTCGCGGTGACAAGGATCTCCTTGCCGTTAACGTCATCGCGGGTGTGGCCCAATGCCACCATGGGGCACGGTGACAAGGGTCTTCTGGATGATGATGTCACCGTAGGCGCGGTTCTTCAACAGGGACTTCGTCTTGGACTTCTCTTTGCTTCTCTTCTTCTTCCAACTGTTTCTAAATTCTTGTGTATCTTCATTTCTCACTACAGCGATTCTTAAACCATCCCGTCGGAGAAGAACCCTAGCAAGAATCCCTAGCGAGAATCATGCAATAGAAAGAAGAAGTAGATTCGAGACATAGAATGCGAGTGAAGAAGGATACCCGAAGGAGGGAGTGTATTCCGACAATAGGTGTTCTAGTGAAGGCAAAGAAACCATCATAACTGTTGGAGCAACTGACAAAGATATTTTCTTAGGTTGTTATATCTTATCAAAGTAAATTCTGAATTCAATACTAAAACGAGTATAGTGATTAAGTAGGAATCAAACCCAAAAGAGAAAGAGAGTAATTAAAGTGAAAATATAATTAAAACTATCAATTATATGTAACCGGAGGGGTTGTGATTGTTAAATTGACAAGACAAAAGTATTCAAAATAAGTAAAGATGATGATTCAATTTAGAGAAAACAATACACTTGGTTGGTTATCCATTTTCACCCAAATTGGTTGGTTCTTTTAGAAGCCTTCAAGTATTTGTCCTCATCCCGATCATACATATATATTAAGTCAACCAACCTCAATATAACTTAACAAGATATTCAATCCGTAAACCTACAAGATCAAATAACAAGTTAGCATTCAAACAAGGATAAAGATGTATATAAAAGACAAACAACCCATTATTCTTATTATATAGCTATATTCCTTTCATAAAGACATTCGCGAATCGTGCCGCTTGTGCCTCTTATGTATGCTACTAGATTAGTGACCTGAACGTGGAACCAACAAACCTTAGCACTTTGTATGAAACTAAGCTACTTAGATGGCCAAGCTAGGTAGAAAGCAACATACAAACAACATTAGAAGCAAGGTATATAACACAAATATACTTGAATATAAACTTCAATTAAAAAGAACTTACAACCAGCTTTGTATGAAGCTTCTATTCAACCAAGTGTAGGTAGGAGACTTTAGCACTCCATACAAAAACTATGAAAGCAAATACTAAAAGAGAGGTTTTGGATGTGGAAGAGATATTTCTAACACCTTCCTAGCATCTCTATTTATACTACTTAGGACACTAAATTGTAGCAAATGGGTAGCCTAAACCGTCACCTTAAATGTCAGAAAGTGAGACTTTAAACACGCAAACTTATTACGACTTTTGCACAACTGCGGGCGAGGCGTCTGGGAGCCGTGGGTGCAGTTTAGTGCAAAACAACACAAAAACGCTTCATCTTCATTTTGGACGTGGGTGCGGGGTTCTTCACAACTCTTGAAACGCTTGTGACTCTTTACTTTTTGACTTTTTGTTGTCCAGCCGCGGGTGTGTTCGCTCGAAAGTGTGCATCACTAAGTCTTAAATTTATAAAAACTGAAATTAAGCAAAGCGAACCCGCAGTGTACGGATCGGTATAGTAAAGCAAGAATTCCACAGTATCGAACTCAGGGATTTGGAGGATCCAATTCAGTTTATAAAAATTATCCGGCAAGTAAAAAAACTTTTGTAAAGATAATTAGGAAAACAACGATTCTAAAGATTTAGATATCCAATTGTGGCAATCGATTCAAGATATTCTAAGGGTATAAGGACAGAGTTAGGATTACAAAGGTATAGATTTAAGGTAGGGAATTGTACGGTGAAGTTCCAAAACCCATAAGTCTCGCCCAAAGGCTCTCTCAATAAAGGATGATGAGTCTCGTTATAAAGAGAATCGAAGGACAAGATTAAACTCTCAAATACCCATGCCCAAAACCCAAGGGAATCAAAGATAAGCCAAAAAGGTTAAGGTTGTGACACTTGAAACCAAAGTAGAGGATGTTGAGTCTCACTACTACCTAGAAAAGGTAAGTCAAGGCTAGGTTAAGGCCAATCTTTAACTTTGGATCAAAGCAAAAGCAAAGCACGTCAAACAGGGGAAAACCACGGTCAATTCTTGAGAAACCACGGCCGTGGAACTCAAGAACAGGCCGTGCAAAGGCTCGGCGACGAGGTTTCTCGCAACTCTCAGGGTCCAATCTGTTTTGGTTCAATCTATCATCATCTGTGTCACAACTATCAACCCTTCACCTTAGAATCGCTTAAGGGTTTTAGCCAACAATCATTGTCATCAAATCAATAACCAAGATTAAAAGAAAGAAAAGATAAAACCTTGAAAACTCAATTGCAAAACCAAACTCAATAAAACTCAAAATCCCTACTTGTGTTCAATGAATATAGAATAGAGTCAGAAATCTCGCACAATCTTAAAGAACAAAGAAGGACGGGATGTCAATTCGCCTTCAAAGTGAAACTCTAAGATCTTCCAACTCCGAAATAGGAAAGTGCGTACTTCTCCAAATCTTCCTTCCAAAATCTTCTCACAATAAGATCTTCCAAAGGTATGCAGCCAATGTGTAGCACGGAATGCGAAAATGTAGCGAAGGATCCCTTTCTCTCTTTCTTCAACCTTCTTATAGGAGAAAATAGGGTTACAAAAAGCCCATAACCGCTGCTAACGTGGCAAATATGACACGTGGCAGCCGTTAGAAGAATCACAGCCAAGAGTAAATTTCCACGCCCGTGGAACACACCGTGGAATGACATATTTGCTCTCGACATGCATTCTCACGGTCAAATTTAAATTAATTCACAAAACCACGGCCGTGATTCCTTGTACTTGACCGTGGAATCCCTAAAACGTGCATAAAAACTCTTGTTTCCCAACGCTTTCTACTCATACTCCTCCCTTAGCTATTTCAATGCATCCTCTTGCTGTCTAGCATGATCAATTACACCTACTTACTCCATTTATGCTCCAATCCAAGCATTTATTCACCTAAAATCACAACAAAGTTTGTGTAGATCTCTATACCAACATAATAGGTGAATGTGCTCATAAATGCTTTAGACTCATATCCATATACACAAAAGAAGGGAAAAACAACCAAAACATGTGTCTGCCTTAAATATCGTCATTTTTCATGCTATCAGGGTGCAGTGACACAGATGCTTGGGCTTCTTCTGGTTCACTAGCAAGGACGCGGGGGCGCTAGCATTGGTCTTTAGGTGCAGTCACCGCGGGCGCGGCCTAGTGCCGCCGCGGGTGCGGTGACAAGGTTCTTCTAGATGTTGAAGGAGCTCAATTTATAATATGGACGGGCTCGACTTGTCTGATATGTGCTTGAACAACTCTTTGGGGGTGCCAAAAGTAGAAAATAAGAAAAACTATAGTGTTTTGGTGAGGGAAGAAAGCAGTCAGTGGTGGTGGGGAGTTGATGGTGCTGTCAAGTGAAGGTACAAGATGATAGTATCGGCATGGGAAGCAAATCCGCTTTTTATGGGAATGGTGGGTCTTCTCCCCCGTGCATCCCGGTAACCCCACACCTCATTCACTATTTCAATTCTTCTGCTTCCACAGTATTCTCATTCCTTCTATTTCATACTTACAAAAACAGAATGTCATCCCAGTTGGGCGGCTGTCTCGCCGGAGATGGGATTCAGGCAGAGCCCGAGAACGTCCAATGTCCGCGCTGCAGCTCCACCAATACAAAGTTCTGCTACTACAACAACTACAACCACTCCCAGCCCCGCTACTTTTGCAAATCCTGCCGCCGTTACTGGACACGCGGTGGCTCCCTCCGTAACATCCCCGTTGGCGGTGGCTCCCGCAAGAACCATTCCTCTCTACCTAGCTCCTTGCTTGGTGGTGCAGAGCAAGAGAACCCGTTTATAGGGCTGGGCGGGTATGGGTTCGCCCCGGGCTTTAATGGGCTGGGTTTTGGATCCGGGCCGGCGACGGGTGGGTCTTCTGATGATCAGGTACTGGTGCCGTCATCAGGGTTAAACAGTTGGCAGGTTGGGGAAGAGGTGATGAATGACGATGGAGATTGCTTTGGATGGCCGGAGCTCGCCATTTCAACTCCTGGGATGCCGCGATTCGAACCTACATTCTGGCTGGCTAATTAAACTTTTTCCACCACTCACAGCCGATATAGCCTCGACATTTAAAATTGAATTTAAGTTCCATCAATTCCCTTTCACAAGTCTATTATCTATTATAACGGAAATATTAAAGCCAAAGTAATTTATTTTATGATTTTAGCTTGACGTGCAAGCCCACTGTTAACATTATAAAATTGATTTTTATGTTAACTTCTAATGTTTTTACTTTCCAAATTATAAGGATGCTAATAAATTTCACAATAATTCACACTAATTTTAGAATACAAAGAATTTGTGAAAATATTTAATTAGTAACAATATATAACGTATTAAAAAATTGTAGTATTCATTATGCTATGAAAAATATAAAGCAACCGTACAAAAATTGTAGTATTCACAAGACTTCTATATCATTAAGTATAGGTGTAGCATCTTTAGTGTTTGGAGATGCATGTACATCATCTTAAAATTGGTCAACTTTTTGCAAATATAGAAATTGAGTTTATCATTCTCCAAAGAGCCAAATGTTATGCTTATGTTTATTTTGTGTTTATGTATATTTTGATTTGATGCTTATTTTTTGGCCGGGGTGTGGTCTCTAACATAATTTTCAATAATAACCTTAATGGTTTTTAGACGACGTCGCTAAATGCAGGACATCGCTTATTGACGACCGATGGGTAGTATCAGGGTCTAACATCGACGTGTAATATAACAAAGCGTTAGTGTTGGATTTTCTTTATAAATATCATCTTTTTTCAAGAAGAAACAATTTATGACATTGACTCGGTCAACACAAACAAATATTTATTTATTTATTTATTTTTAAATATTTTAAATTTGTAGCACGACGAGATTGCGTATCAGTTATACATTTTGTAATTTTGACAGTATAACAACTTCCTTATACAAATATTAAAAGATTTTTCCTCTTGTTGTCCTTCAAATTTGGACTTTTTCTCTTAGTATCCATAAGTGAACAAGTTTTCTCTAGGTATTATCAAAGTTTAATTTGTTTCCCTTACGATCATTCTTAACCTATTACATTAAAAATTCAATTAAAAAATTAATTAAAAAAATATAATATAAAACTATTTATGACCTCATTAATTTTTGGGTAAATTTGCTAAATAGTTCTTTTTCAATTTTTGCTCTAATAACTATGTTCATGCCATTTTCTTATTTAGTAAATGTACTTTTTTTACCGTTTAAATTTTCCAAATGTTGCAGTCAAGTGGTTTAAGGTCACATACGGACTCCAATCCACATTCTAGGGTTTTCTTTCCTCAATGGCGTCTCGTTCCAAGTTGTAGACAGATCTCTGTTCTCTTCTTCATTTTGTTTTTTTATGTTCGATCGAATCCATCTCCCAGTTTTGAATCTCCGATGATATTGACAACGCCTGGCCGATTCGTTTGTGTGTCAAGTTCACCGAAAGAGGAACCAACTCCTCCTCCCCACCGGCGTTAAGCCCACTCAGAAGCCCGACTACACACAAAGGGCCGGGTATAGGATCCGCCCACAGACCTGGGTAATGGTCTTGGTTGGACGGGTTATTAAGCCTCGGTGGGACGAGTCTTTGGCCTTGAGTATGGCTACGGTTAGAACCGAGGTGACCGCTGCTAGGAAGACAACTCCTATTATAAGGAGGAGCCACCAACGACGGGTGTAGTTTGGACCGGATTCGAATCAGCGTTTAATACGGAGGAGGTGGGCCGGAGATGTTTCAATTTAGAAGAGCTACCATTGTTATGAAACTGCATGCTTAACGTGTTTCAACTTGTATATGAGCTATGTTTAGTTAAATGGTTGCGGTTTCGGGTGGTTGCGGTTGCGGTTTTGGTTGCGGTTATGGTTGTGGTTTTCGTAAGAGTTGTTTTGAGATTTGCGGTTGACGAAAAAACTCGTATACATGTTTGGTTAAGTAGTTCCGAATTAGTTTCGAGTTTATATAAATACCAAAATACCCTTGTCTTTTACCCTCATCAAAAGTCTTATCCGCTCCCTCTTGAAAACCTACACCTCCACGCCCTCCATCCCTCCTCTACCTACACAGTACCGCTCAAATCCACAACACCGCCAACATTAATCACTCAAGCACAATTGATAGAACTTCTTCTATCGATATGAGTTCAAATTGATAGAAGATTCAGCTATGGAGCAATTCTGAGAAACCAGTAATCACTCAAGCACAATTTTACAATGTAGGTCTTCCTGGTTTTGCTCCAATTCCGCCATTAATTCCGAACCACTAATCACCGAATCTTCTTCAAGTGGATTGTAGGCCTTCCTGGTTTTGCTCAGCGAGTTGCCCCAATTTCGTTCGGCTTTAGAGATTTGGGCAAAACATGTCGTGCTTCGTGCTACTCTACCTTTCTGATTGGATCTAAAAAAACAACCACATTTCTTCTTTCTTTAGCTTTTGGTTCTCCTTTCTCTTCGTTCTTCATCCCTTCCTTCGCCAGAGCAAACCACCGTCCACCATTGCTGCTATATGAACTGGAAAAAAAGACAGAGGATGGTGCTTCCTTCAATTCATAACCATAAACAATTAACCCTAGCATGTTCAGTTTGTTCAATTTTTTGATTTTTAATTGCAAATCCTTTAAGTTGAGAAGAGAAGATCGATGTTACTGCTTTGTTTTCTGAATCTGTTGGAATAACATGGCAAAAGGGAAGAGAGAAAACAGGGAAGAACTTGTTCAATTTCTGGATTAATTGCAGAGGTGAGGAGGGATATCAATGTCACAAACCTTGGATAATCTTCAAAAATCTTGCCTAATAAGGTTTTCAGAATAGGGTTTTTACATCCCAAAAACCACCCCAAGAAAACTACATAGAAACCACAAAGCTGTAACTAAACACCCCATAATAATGACCTCCTAAAACCCTAAACTAAAATAAACTCACAAACAACTTAACTAAACACAGCCATAAGCTCCCAATCTTGTTTCGAATCCCCGTGTTTGAAATTGATTTCAAATTCACTATGTTGAATTGGTGTTGAATTTGAAGGAAGAAGCATGGAGTCTAATTCGATAGACTAATGTTTGATCTAAATCAGATATTTTCTTGTTTGAGTTTGTTATTTTGGATTGGAAATTGGCATGTGGTGATATTAAACTCGATCTACCCAGCTCACTTCAAGATCTTCTTAGCGACATCAAGGAGAATACTTTCATCCAGTATTGGATGAATTTTCTGGTATGTATTTGGTATGAAAATTTCTGATATGAATTTTCTAGTATGAGAATTTCTGGTATGAATATCATGTCAGAAACCATATCAGAAAATAAAAAAGAAAAAATAAATAAATAACACATTCAGCATTTCCTTTTACGTAAATGTTTGTTTCTTTTTTTTTTTTGGATTTTTCCTATTGGTACCCTCAAAGTTTGGACTTTTCTTCTTGATATCCACTAAGTTTTAAATTTTCTCTTGGTACCCTTGTGGTTTTATTTGATTCCTCTCTATAACTATTCTTAATATATTACAATAAACATTCATTATAATATAATAAAAAATCAGAAAAATAAATTTGAAACAAAGGATGACCTTATTAAATTTAAATTAATATATTTATAATAGAAATATTTTTTATATATTTTTTATTTTTTTGAAATAATTTTTTATTTATTTTTGAATTAAAATATTTTTTTTACTTTTTACTTTCGATTTTAAATATATATATATATAACTAAATTAAAACAATCTTTTAAAAATTCATTAGTTTTAAAATATTTTTTTTGTTTATAATTGATGAAATATATTAAGAAATCCTATAAGGGAGAAATAAATTAAACTATGAGGGTACCAAGAGGAAACTTAAAAACTTGTGAATACGCAAGAGGAAAAGTCCAAAATTGAAGGATACCAAGAGAAAAAAACCCAATATTAAATTTCCTATTCTTGTTATTGTTATCACGTCAACTTGCTTAAATTCTCCATATGTAAACCTCTCCCGTTCGTCTTAAAAGTATCAAATTGTCTATTTTTGGATCGTGGTGCATGTGGGATTGTGCTTATGAACTTCATCTTTACCTCTTCTTGTTTTTTTTTACTCACCATTGCAATACTGCCAATTTCTTTATCTTCTTTGCCTCCACCTATGTTCAACCGATAGTACACGAGTCCATCGCCTTCTTCGCCTCCACCTATGTTCTTGGAGATCACAACAACTTTGACACATAACGGGACACCGAAAACCAACACTTGAATCTTCCTCGTATTGGTTAAAGTTGGTGAAGATAATATGGGTCAACCCAAATGGCATGAAAGACGGCTTGAGACAGCTTAGCATCTCGTCTCACAAGTCGTTCCAGCCCGTTTGGGATGTCGTCTTGTATGATTTTATGCTCCTTGCAACTTGGTTCTTGGCTTGACTTCCAAAGTTGCTCTTAGCTTCTCTAGCTATCGATCTTCAATCATAGTTGATGTTAATTTGTGACACTTGACTTCAAGGAAAATCGAGCTCTTTTACTTGGATTTGCTATATGGATAGAAAATGCCTCAAAGTAGGCCTTGAATGCTTGAAATTAGAAACATCCGGAAGTAGATACCAAAAACATAATATGAATGCACTCTCCATTATAAGGGCATATATTTTGCTAAAAGAGATGTAAAAGTGCATGAATAAGTGGGTAGAAAACAGATTTGTTTTGATGTTATCAACAACCCATCGGTATTCTTTCTTTTATTTAAGTTTTGATTTTGCTTTAAATAATATGAGTGTTTTTTTTTTTTTTGATCATACAAGATAGGACATGGAGTGACGATGAAAAGATTTTTAGAAAAATTCCAAAGGAAAGAAGGAGAATGAAGGATTCGAAGCAAGAAGTTAAGTTTCCTACCTCGGGGTGAAGGTGTACACTTAGGTCGATTGAACCTGGAGTGAACTTCAAGTTTTTTCCTCTACGCTAGAAACTTGAAAAAGTTACTAAAAAATCAGCCAAAGGCAACCAAAAACCTATCTCGAGTTTTGAGTATTGAAATGTTTTCCAAGTGTTCTAACCTCAAAGAACTCGGTATACCTTAATTCTTTCACTTTTCTCACTCAACCTAAGCCATATTTTATCTCTCCTTCACATCCATTGATGCTCAAGTGGATCTAAATCATCCGAAGAGGAAAATGAACTAGGCTTAGAGGAAGAAGGGGACTATAACTTTCAAGACGATGATCTGCCCATGGAATGCATATATGAGTGATGATGATCCACCAAAAGGACTAGGGCACCTGCTACTATGAGACATCTTGTATCTTTTGAGTAATCTCTGTTTATTTTGTTTTGCATTAGGGACAATGAAAATCTTAAGTATGGGGTTTATGAAATGCTTACATTCATTTATATATATATATATATATATATATATATATATATGTGTGTGTGTGTGTGTGTGTGTGTGTGCATATATATTTTTTATTTTCTTTCTTTTATTTTATTTCTTGTGTTAGTTATTATTTTTCATAACCAAAACATTTGAAAAACGTTATTCATCATGACATATCATTCATTTCAAGAAAAGGTATTAAGATGCATAATAGCATTTTGAAAAGTGATCAATCATTGAAAATATCGATAAAAACCTCTATTTAACAAGCTTAAGTTGTCTTAACTTAGGATTCTTGATAATAAATTTTTTGTGTGATCATTTAACATTCATCTTTCATGCTCATTATTCTTGACATTGTCTTATGCCTTGCCATGACAATAATATTTTGAAAAGTGATCAATCATTAAAAGCATACTACCAAAAAGATTTTATTTCCTTGTTTTTTTCTTTCTTTTATCATTTGTATTTGTTCGTGTTTAGACGCAAGAAAGAACTGAGTATTGATATTTTGATGGCATGTTTTCTTGCTATGTTTTTAGATTTATTTTTGTGTGATTTTACCTTTGTTTTACATGGTTTGGACATTCATATCTTAGCTAGAGCTCAATTTGTCAAAAGAATGTCTACTTCCCTTCTTTTATGTTTTTTGTAGGTACTTTGGCCTAAAAATGGGTTCGAATGAAGATATCTAGACACTCAACCATCTCAAGCATCATACTTCAACCCATCACTAACCTCATGAGCAAAGGAAGGAAGAAAGGCAAGCAAATATACAACCATGAGGTCAATGAAGCTAAGGAAACTCCAAGGAAGGAGCATCAAGTAAAGCCAAACTCGAGAAAAAGGAATGCTAAACTGGAGCAAAGAATCCAAGAGAGGAAAGTGTCAACTTCTCTGGAGTGAACTCAAAACTCAAGCAAAGAAGCCATCAAAACTCAAGAGAAGAAGAAATCTCACTCAGCCAAGGAAGACATTGGTGTTCAAAGGATTCAATGTTGCTTGAGTGAACCTCGAGTGACACTCCACTCGAGCAAAGAGTACTTCTTCACTCTAGAAAAGAAGACCAAAATCCATATATTTCAACGTCTCTCAAGTTTTCCTTATCACTTGAGCAGGTAAGACAACAAAAATCGAGAGAAGAAGACAAATCGCTCGAGAAAAGAAGACATGGACTAAGTTCGTGGAGAAACTCGATTCGCAAGAGATGAAACTGAACCAAAGTAAAACTCCACCTTGATTATATATTTATATAGGTGATGATGATGGAAGACTTAAACACAAATGGAGTGGTTTTATACACTAACAATTTATTGATTATATATCGAGTTTATTGGTTTGGTTTGGTGGTTTACATTGAATGAGTGCAGATTTTGAAAGACACTTCAAAGGACCTTGGAAGACCTTGAAATCGGATGTAAGGAAAGACAAGGAGTTTAGAGTGATTGAAAGACGGAGGTCTTGAAAGTCATTTCAAGGGGACAAAAGTCAATACGTCAAGGCTGCATGTAAAAGGAATTCAAATCACTTATCTAAAACGCCAAAGAAGATCTTTCAGAAAAGATATGCTCAACAAGAAGATATGAGTTATAGAAGATTTCAACCGACCAATAAAGATTTGATTCTTAAAAGGTCTTGCAACGATCCTCAACCAAAAAGCACGAAGATTCTCTCTCAAAGAATATGATATCGTCACAATAAATACGAGAAGCTTATGGGCCAGAGAGATCAACGTGTTTGAAGGAGATGAAGATCCACAACGTCTACCTCATCTCAACAAAGAAGCGATCTTCATGGAGAAGAAGAATCATCTTCAAACGGTCATCTTTCCAACGGATAGAAGACCTCTCCGTAGAAGGCTATAAATGAAGATGATGATTGAAGAACAAATACACAATCTTACACGGAATCATCAAAAGTCTTCAAGTGATCCAAAACATCTTCATTCGATAAAATAGTTTTTCTTTCTCTCTTTCACTAAAAGCATTATCCCCTAAAGAGAGATAAAACTCGAGAGCTCCATTGGTATATCTAAAAAGTGTTATACTAGAGTGTGTGTTACTCTACGAAGTAACTAGGCTATTATAGTAAGGTGAAGAGTTAGAGCTAGATCGTAGCGTTGGCTACAGTGAGAGAAGAAGGGGATTTTTTCTAGTTTGTATCTAGGACTCTTTGAAGCTGATAATAGATAGTTAGATCCTAAGGCTATACTCTGGGACGGAGAGTATGCTATTTGAGCCGAACTTCGTAAACATATCCTCGTGTCGATCTTCTACATTCCGCACTTTATCTTGCTTTATTCTGACTAACTTTGTCTTGCAGGTTTATAAAGTCAAGGCCCTTGAAAGCTGTTTCAAAGCCCTTGAAATCAAAGTGTGTCACAAAGAGCTCAGATCGACATCAAGGCCATTGAAATTGGGTTAAAAGCCTTGAGATTGGTTTTTGCGAAAAGTTCTCATACTCTATTCAACCCCCCCTATAGAGTATCTTATATCGTTTTTATTCACCTAACGGTTCTTCAATTGGTATCAGTGCTAGACTTACGTATATTAATTTAACCATCAGTGAGACTAATCATGAATCCTGTAGGTGATGGAGGATTTACTCAAGGAAGATCCTCATCTCGACCACCACTCTTTTGTGGCAACAACTTTGCCCATTGGAGAGCACTCATGCGTATGTTCATTATTGATCATGACATGGAATTATGGAGCATCATTCAGAATGACCCGAAGTCCCAACTACCACCCTTGAAGGTGTCCAAGTCCCAAAGTTGGAAGTTGACTTCACACAAGATGACTTGGACAGTGTGTCAAAGAACTACAAAGCTATGAACTTATTATACTGTGGATTAGATTTCAACGAATTCAACCGCTTCTCATCATGCAAGAGTGTAAAGGAAATATGGGACAAACTTGTTGTCACATACGAAGGAACAAGTCAAGTCAAGGAAACAAAGATTAGCATCTTTCTCATATAATTCGAGCTATTCAAGATGAATCCAAATGAACTAGTCAAAGAAATGTTCACAAGATTCACTGAAATCGTGAACAACTTGGACTCACTAGGAAAGGTCTTCAGAAATGAAGAAAAAGTTAGGAAGGTTCTAAGGATCTTACCTAAAGCCAAGTGGGGACCAAAGATGACTGCCATCGAAGAAGCTCAGAATCTCTCAACTCTTCCCCTTGATGACCTCCTTAGAAAACTCATCAAACATGAAATGGTTCTTGGTGAAGAAGATGGAGAGCTCCCATCCAACACTAAGAATCTAGCATTAAAATCAAGAAAAGATGAATTACATCAGAAGAGGAAGATAGTGATGATGATGATGATGATGATGATGATGATGATGATGATGATGATGATGATGATGATGATGATGATGATGATGATGATGAAGAAGAAGAAGATACAATAGCCATGATCTCTAAGGGTCTCGCGAGAATTCTCAAGATAAAGAAACAATCTGCAAACAATAGAGAATATCCACGAACATAAAAAACCCGAGGTATGTTTTCTAACTCTAACAAGAAAACTAGAGTGCTGACTTGTTTTGAATTTGGTGAAACATATCATCTTGTCAAGGACTGTCCACAAAAGAAGAGGGCCAACTTCAAGAAAAATGATCGAAAGAAGAAATCTATGGTAGTTTCATGGAGTGATTCAGAATCCTCAAATGAATCAGAAGACGAAAAAGAATAAGCAAACATGTGCCTCATGGCCGATCATGAAGAAGATTCAAATCTCTACGTTGATAATGTGGTAAATAATATCATGTCTCAACCTAAATTTGACCTTAAACAATTCCTTAAAGACATTATTATATGCGACAAGGAACATAGAATAAGGATAAATTCTTTAAAAGAAAAGCTTCTTGAACAAGAAAAACAAATAAGTGAGATGTCTCTGGAGATTGAAAATCTTAACACATAAAAGGTAGACCTTGATGACAATATCAAGGCCTTGGAATCGGAAAATGCGATTCTCAAGGACAACCTCTCGTCTCTTCATCGAAACTATATCGATCTAGAGAAAGAGAAAGTTGACTTAACTTTGACGTGTCAAGATCAGAAGGCTGCACTTGTTAAATTTACTTGTTCAAAAGCTAATCTTGAAAGAATGATGGGTGAAAAACAGTCCTCACTTAACAAAAATGGTATACGTTATCATAGGAGCTTTCCTAGAAAACCAACTACCACTTTTGTCAAAGCCAAAGGAAGTATTCATATGCCTACTTGCTTCTACTGTTGTAAAAAGGGTCATGTTAAATCTATATGTCCATATATAAGATGATCCTGATATTATTAGAAACACCTATCCTCTATGTTTAAGGAAACAGGTCAAACAAATATGGGTTCCTAAAGGTACTAGACCACCAAAAGTTATTGAACCTGAATATGGACCAAAATATGTCATTTGGTCGATCCAGAAAGGTTGATGTTTGTTGTTTTGCAGGATATCACCAAGGCAAAGGAGTATAAATGGATATTAGATAGTGGTTTCTCAAGACACATGAGTGGAAAAAGCTCATTATTCTCAAATTTAAAGAAGCAATCATCTGGAACCATTACACTTGGTGATAAAGGAAAGTGTGACATTATTGACATTGCTAAAATATGTTATAATGTATCTAACTTCATTGATGATGTATATCTGGTTGACGGTTTAAAGTATATTATGATTACCATCTCTCAAATATGTGGTAAAGGCAACAAAGTATTGTTTGATTCAGAAAAATGTGAAGTTCAAGACAAAACGATGGGTGACATTGTGCTTACTACTCCTAGATGTAACAATGTTTATTCTATGAGTACTAACCAAGTTTCAGGAACTAAGCTAAAATGTCTCAAGGCCTTGACTGATGATCCAAGGTCTTGACTGATGATCCAAGGCTTTGGCATAGAAGACTTGGTCACGTAAGTATGCACACAATGTAGAAGCTACTTTCAAAAAAATTTGGTATGTGGCTTGCCAAACCTAAATTTCAAGGTAGATGAACTATGTAAATCTTGTACACAAGGTAAACAAACAAGAGGTTCATTCAAACCTTAGAACGTTGTAAGTTGTTCTCGACCCATTGAACTCTTACATATGGATCTTTGTGGACCTATGCGTGTCAAATCTCCTAAAGGCAAGCTGTACATCCTTGTTATTGTGGATGATTTCTCTCGTTTCACATGGATTTCTTTCTTACGAGAAAAATCTGAAGCATTGTTTGAGTTTTCAAAATTGTGCAAGGAGTTGCTGATGACATGAATTATGACCTATTTTTAGGCATGTATTTATATAGATTTTCCCTTTATTTTGCATGTATAGACATACATTCATGGCATTTATGGTTATATTTACCTACTTTGCAAGAATAGAGGTCTACATAGAGTTTTATTGCATTTGTAGGTAATTTGGCAAATTATGAAGCGAAATAGCATATTTAAGGATTAGGCCTTGAAGCGGGACAAAAAGAGCAATAAAAGAAAGTTAGGACGCGCCAAAGTATCTTCTGATACCGTCTGACGCGGCCCAAAGTATTTTCTGATACCATCTGACGCGGCCCAAAGTATTCTCTGATACCGTCTGACGCGCCAGAGTATCTTCTGATACCAGCGGATTCGACTTCTTTTCAGCCCATATTTCTAGGGTTTTACCTTTAAACCCTAGATTTATCCCTACATATATCGGAGAGCCTTCAACATTGAAGGAGGACGGTGACAGCCCCAGAACGAGGGGAGCGAAATTCTCCAAAGGGAGACTTAAGGAGGCCGCAGCGGGAAATCTTTACACGTTTGAGAGTGATTGGAGATTCTTGGAGGAGGATTGAAGGACTTTTGCAGGGAAGCCAATCTTGATTCTTGTTTGTGAGATTTCTTTATCCATTGAAGCAATTGTGCTTTTTGAACACGTAATTCAGTTACTTAAGAGATACATTGATCAGTTTGACGATTGTTTAAAAATCTGAAGGTTATTGAATTTTTATTCAAGATTCGGTTTCTTTGCGATATTTCACTCAATCTTTAATTTGATTCGATTTTGAAAATGGTTGGCTAAAACCCTTGTGATTCTGGGGAGAATAGTTGATGATCAAGGCTTAGATGATGATAGACTGAACTCATTCAAACATTAGGACCCTGAGAGTTTAGATTTTAGTTTTGCGACAACAGGAAAATCGGACTGTTCTTGAGTAAATCGGCCGATTTTCTTATGAACAGCCCGATTTATTCTTCTGTCGAACCTTAATTGAATCAATCTTTAATCAAAACTAATCCTTGCCTAAATCCCAACCTTGATTAACCTTTTTACCCTCTAATTGAATGTATGAAGACACTTCAAACCTGATTCTACATTTAATAGATTAAGATTTCAAGATTTGGGTAGTAAAGAGACTCAACATCCT
Organism: Fagopyrum homotropicum; assembly: GCA_033239125.1. NCBI lineage: Eukaryota > Viridiplantae > Streptophyta > Magnoliopsida > Caryophyllales > Polygonaceae > Fagopyrum > Fagopyrum homotropicum. The sequence goes on along the minus strand of BSWB01000003.1, from coordinate 61,943,931 downwards.
TTATTAAGATTCTAAGTGTGCTATCTATTCTTGCTTTGGAGAGTCATATCCTGGAGTTTAGACAGTTAGTTTGAACATAATTCTTGTCTTAAGATCTTTCTATATTGCAGCCTCAACAACCTTTATAGAGAGAATCTTTAGATTAGTTATATAGGTTTCGGAACTTCACCGTACGATATCTACTTTTGAACATTTAATCTTGGCAATATAAACTCTGTCCTATATCTATAAAAGTGTCTTGAATCTAAAGCCGAAATCGGATACTTGAATCCTTGGAATCATTTTACCCTTATTTGATCACAAAAGCTTTTGCATTTTCGCTAGATAATTGAAGTTGAATTTATTCTCATCAAATCCCTGAGTTCGACTCTGGAATTCTTACCTTACTACAACTGATCCGTACACTGCGGGTTCGCTTTGCTTTGAGTTCTAGATATAAATTTAAGACTTTGACGCACACACTTTTTGAGCGAACAGTTGCAAACTTTGAAAAACCTACCAATCGTTTCTATAAGAAGTGATCATGGTAGATAATTTGATCAACTAAAGTTTGATTTGTTTTGTGCAAAATACGGTATTTCACATAAATTTTCAGCTCCTAGAACTCCTCAACAGAATGGAGTTATGGAACGTAAGAACCACACTCTTGAGGATATGTCTAGGACTATGCTTTTAGAAAATAGTTTGCCAAAAAGTTTTTGGGCTGAAGCAGTAAACACTGCTAATTACATTCTAAATAGATGTTTAATTCGCCCTATCTTGAAAAAGACTCCTTATGAACTATTTAAAAGAAGAAAACCTAATATTTCATATTTCAAACCTTTTGGATGTACTTGTTTTCTTCATAACAATGACAAAGATAATCTTGGGAAATTTGATGCACGTAGTGATGAAGCTATATTTATTGGATATGCTTCAAATAGCAAAGCTTATCGTGTTTATAACAAACGTACCAAAATTGTTGAAGAAAGTATTCATGTCATTTTTTATTAAAGCAATGATGGTACTTTGAGTGAAAGTTTTGCAAATCTTAATTTGAATCAACGAGAAGATCACAATCCGGATGAAGATGAAGATCCTAAAGATCAAGAAAAGAATATGCAAGAAAAGATTCAAGATACCGAAAAAAACCCTCAAGACCTTGAAACACATCTTCAAGACCTCGAAACAAAAAACTGCGATGTCAGAACTTCATTTCAAGGGCTTGAAACTCAACTTCAAGGCCTTGAGATAGGATCCAAGGGCAATACATCAACGGTACCTGAATCTAGTCAAGCATATGAGGCTCAACCTTCAGGATCTGCTCCATCTTACAAACAAAGAAAATTTCAACACTCTTCATACCATCCACAAGAGAATGTGATCTCAGATCCAAATGCAGGAGTTCAAACTCGATCTAAAGTAAACAATCTATGTGCATTCTCTGCGTTCGTGTTCCTTATTGAGCCAAAGAATTATGTTCAGGCTTTTCAAGAACCCGACTGGAACATTGCCATGCAAAACGAACTAAATGAGTTTGAGAGAAACAAGGTTTAGACTCTTACTACAAGACCAAAGCATCAATATGTCATTGGCACAAAATGGGTTTTTTCGAAATAAGTTGGATGAAAGTGGCAAAGTCATACGAAATAAAGCACGACTCGTAACACAAGGCTATAACCAAGAAGAAGGTATTGATTATGAGGAGACTTTTGTTCCGGTTGTCAGGTTAGAAGCCATATGTATGCGACTCGCATTTGCATCTTTCATGAGTATAAAACTATTTCAAATGGATGTAAAATGTGCTTTCTTAAACGGCTTCTTAGAAGAAGAAGTCTACGTTGCCCAACCTCCTGGTTTTGAAAATGATGACTTTTCTGATCATGTTTTTAAACTGAACAAAGCTATTTATGGTCTTAAGCAAGCTCCTCGATCTTGGTATGAAAGATTGTCCAAGTATCTTCTTGAAAACAAATTCAAAAGAGGTTTGATTGATAAAACTTTATTTATAAAAACTAGAGGCAACGATATATTAGTAGTACAAATCTATGTTGATGATATACTATTTGGTGTGTTACGCTAAGATTGTGTAGCACAAAAGTCTTAAATTTATAATCTCGATATATTTTCCTAACTCCTAGCGAACCCACAGTGTATGAGTCGTTTTGTAGCAACGATAGTATTCCGAGGTCGAAAACAAAGACTAAGGTGAAATCGAATCAAATAAATAATTATGGATAGTGCAAATCTAATCTAAGAATAGAGAAAGGAATAAAGAAATGAAAATCATGACGTTTTTGGGTTGGTTTTTGTGGTGATCAAACAAGATGACAATTTATGCAAGATTATAAAACAAGCTAACAAATCTAGCTAGCAACACAAATAAGCAACACAAACGCGAGATATGTGATCAAAGAGAGAAAAACGTATTTTAGGGGTTAGAAATTCCGGTTATGGCATTGGACTCAAGCTTCTAATCAACCTTGGACTAGCTATGGTATGTTGGGAAGGAATGTTTCTCAATTGGGATCAATCACCGGGTAGGTCTCATGGTCCACTGATCCAGCACCTAAGGTCCTATCACCGGGTAAGTCTCTAGGAGCCTAAGGTTGGGAAATCTACACAAACCGGATTGCTATCTAGGGATCTAACCTCTCCTTACCGGGTAAGTCTCGGGAAGGTAAGTCCTAAACATCAATCCTAGCACACTCAGTCCAATAGCGGCTTATGAGGCTCACTATTACCTAGAGTTCATCATCATTGGTACTTAAGGTCGGAAATCACCGGGTAGGTCTCTTTCCTCACTTAATTTGCTAGCATTAGGTCACCCTAGGATAGATTAAGCTTAACAAATACTAGGATTTCAACAATCTAACATCCTAACATTCAGATTTATCAATACAAGCACAAAAGAAGCAAACCACGGGCAGATCATAAGAACCAGGGCCGTGGTTGTATAAGAACAGACCGTGGTTTGTCTCAACAGTTAAATACGAGCAAGTAAATCATCCAAAGATACATTTAAGTCTATTCTATCATAATCTAAGCCATAACCATCATTTCCTTACCCTAGAATCACATCTATTTAGCCAACAACTTGCATCTTAACAATCAAACTCAACAAGCATACATTCATGGCTTCCATAGCAAGTAAATGAAGTGAAAGAGAAATGAAACAAGTATAACAAGAAAACCAAGCTGAATAAATGTTAAGAAAGACTTACAACCCTTCAAAAGAAGGTCCAAATCATTTCTTACAAAACCTTGCAAATGTCTTCAACTAGTTCACTCAAAAATCTCTCAAAAACTATAAAAACTCTAAAACTAGTGTTCTTCTTCTTCCTATCCAAATGAGAGTGTTTTTGCTCCCCTCCAAGAGTAGCCTCCAATAGAATGTTGTGGAATGAAAGAGTGTGGGAGAGGATCCCTAGCATCAGCCTGCTAGGCCACTTATATCCTCCATCAAGGGCAAGAGTCGGTTATGGAGATCGTGAGACAGCTGTCACAGCTGTCCAGAGAGAATCACCTTCAAAACCACGGGCGTGGAATCTGGGTCTGGGCCGTGGTTTTGGTGGTTCAGCTCTCTTTTGATCGTTAAGCCATGAGTTGGTGCAAGGCATACACCAACAAGGTCCTATGTGTTCTCCTTAGCTCCTAGCTTGCTTCTTAATGAGTCTGGAAGTGTGTCATCGCAAGGAATGATCCTCGAATATATCGATTAAGCTCCAAAAGCTCCCCAAAATACCTACAAAACCGACAATAGTTCGTGTAGATGTCTATCTCGACAATATGCATGAATCAAACGTAAACGTCATGAACTAATGTCAAACTATGCATGAATAGCGGGAAAAACTATCTAAATGGATGCCTAAACTAACGTCATAAATCGTGTTATCATGGTGCTACTAATAATTCCCTTTGCAAGGAATTTTCAGATATCATGTGCAAGGAATTTGAAATGAGCTTAATGGGTGAGCTAAATTTCTTTTTTGGACTTCAAGTTACACAAGCAAAGAAAGGAATTTTTCTCAATCAAAGCAAGTACACTAAGGACTTGCTTAAGAAGTATAAGATGGATCAATCTAAGGTCGCAAAGACTCCTATGAGTTCAACACTTTAGCTTGATCATGACAATGATGGCAAAAGTGTAGTACAAAAGGAGTATCGAGGTATGATCGGTTCATTGTTGTATTTAACTACTAGTCGAATTGACATTATATTTAGCGTGTGCATGTGTGCAAGATTTCAAGCTGATCCAAAGAAATCACACTTGATAGTTGTGAAAAGAATTTTTCGGTATCTCAATGACACTAAGGATCTAGGGTTATGGTACCCACGTCAAAGCTCGTTTCACCTTATTGGCTATTCAGATGCAGACTTTGCAAGTTATAAGGTCGATAGAAAAAGCACTTATGGATGTTGCCAATTCTTAGGGTCATTCCTAATTAGTTGGCACTCCAAGAAGCAAAATTTTGTTGCCCTATCCACAACCGAAGCTGAATATATAGCTGTGGGAGTCTGTTGTGCACAAATTCTATGGATTGCTCAACAACTTCGTGATCTTGGCTTTGATTTGAAAGGTACACCTATAAAATGTGATAATATAGTGCTATTTCTATAACTAAAAATCATGTGCAGCATTCAAGGACTAAGCATGTCGATGTAGAACATCACTTCATACATGATCATGTTGAGAAAGGTGATGTTTCGATCTCTTTTATATCAACTAACTTGCAGCTTGCAGTTATCTTTACCAAGCCCCTACTTGGAGCTTGGTATGTTGAACAAGGAAGCATTAACGTACGGGGAGTAAATTATTTTATTTTCTCCTTCGTATGCGGCCCAATTATCTTTTTCAAGGGTCTTGAAAGGCAATTCAAGGGCCTTAAAACGAGATTCAAGGGTAAATTAAGAAATACAGATCCATTTAAGAGTTACTATCTTCTAGATATTTTAAATTCTTAAATTGTTTTTATGGTTTTAATTTTTTTTATTCAAAGGATTGAAAAAGATTTGTTGAGTTTTTATTGGAAAATTTTTTTTTGGTCTTACAAGAGCTTGATCTTCTCAAAATCTTGTTATTATTTGCATTTTGTTAAAAGACCAGAATCTCCTATCTAAGGCAAATTGTAAAATAGCGTAATAGCCTTCGTTCAATTCCATCGAACCTCTTAGCCCTATAGTCTTTCTCCCTTCGCTGACTCTTTATCTTCTCAATGACTTTGAATTCTGCTTTTTCATTTTCCTCCTTTACAGAAATTCTTTTTCAAAAACCCCTTGTTTTCTCTCTCAACATCATCCATGGCTTCCAGAAGTAAGAAATTTGCTCCTCAGGCCCCTAAAAAGAAATGATGTCTAGATTAATCACCCAAGTATAGACTTACAAAGTAATATGAGGATGATTGTGCAATGTTAAGATGCCTATCATGTCATAGTAGGATTAATTGGGGCGGAAAGGATGATTGAGCCTACTTGTGATGTTGTTATCCAAATTGTGGTGATATTGGATAATGTAAACAAATAGCAAGCACCATGTGATGCTTATGTTGTCTAGTATGATCATAGTTGTGACTAAGTTTAACCAATTAATGTGCAAATAATAAACACCATATATATTATGCATATTAATTGACATAAAGATATTCTATGAGCTTCAAAAGAGGATTATGATGCTTAGATAAAGCTCACCTAAATCACATGCAAGTTTATTTCCTTCATTGATTGAATACTACATTCTTAAGCATGCTACTAGTATTGGTTTGAAAGTATTAACCTCAAACCCAGTGTTTTTCCGTATATTTGATACTTGTTTGTCACTTGATCCTTGTTACTCACTTCAAACCAAAGATTTGATCATTTGATAACCCTTTTTCCTTTCATTTTACACACTTATACGTTGCTCTTGAACTTGATCATTGTCAAGCTATATAATCTCTTGGGATTTTGACCTTGATGAATGCATCATATACTTACATTGACATTGGCGGTGCACTTGCGGTAATATGTAATTTTTGAGTGTTCTCCCATCTCACATCATGCAACCTAAATCCTAAACCATAAATTAAAATGATAAAATAATATAACACTTTATCTTGAGATCGTAATCTAAATGTTAGTAGCATATAATTATTTTAGTTTAACATAGTTTGTACAACGAGTATCGATCCTACTTGAACGAATGAAACTTAATATACACAATACTCTTATACTTTGACAAATTGAGTAAGGTGATGTGTTAAACAACCAACTAAGCCACATTAGTGTTTCAAATAAAAATATATATTAATATAATATGCATTGACATTTATCATCTAATCATTAACTAAAGGTTAGTAAATTACATACACTTTTGTACTTTGATACTTCATACTCATTCCTACTTACAAAAAATATTTAAAAAAAATATGAGGATAACATTTCAAATAAGATGTATATTATATGCGTAAAATATGTAGATGTTAATACTAACCTATAATAATTTGGTTTTCGATCATACGAGGATAACAACCTCATGAAATTTTTGAATACATCATAAATGTCAAATCACGATGATCAAATGCATGAAAAACTACATGTTATTTTTTTTATTTGTATTAGTCTCTCAAATACATGTTCTGACGGTGCAACATAAATCCTAAACCGTAAAATAAAATAATATAAGAATTTATCTTGAGGTCGTAATCTAAATGTTCATAACATATAATTATTTTAGTTTACACTAGCTTGTACTACAAGTCTCGATCATACGTGAACAAAGAAAACCTAATATATACACGGTATACCTGTACTTTGACTAGCAAAGTAAAGGTATACACGGTATACCTTTATGTGTATACAAATGTGTAAAAGTTTGACACATTTGTATTTCTAAAAAAACAAAATTCTGAATCAACTTAGATTAAATTGGGACGGGGAATTTTACGTGGAAAGCCCTTAATTTTAAAATGGAAAAAATAAACGGGACAATTTTCGATATCGAGCCCGGCCCATAGACACCCCACGTGTGTTTGGCAACACAGTTCAATATTAATAACTTTTTCTTTTTCTGTTAATTTTGTTTTTTATTTACTTGTGTTCAATTTTTCCATATTATTTAAATTTTATTAAAATCATTTTTCAACAGACTATCAATCAAAATAGACCGCGTAATATAATTTTAATTTCGTAGATCCAAAATAAATAAGACGGATTGCTAGGTAGAGATGGGTCGCAAACCTAAACTGCTAGTTTAAGTTTGCGAACGGCCAATTTACGTTTGGCTTAAGGTCAAATCTAAACCTAAATCGTCATTCCCAAAACCGCCAAACCGGTGGTTTGACGGTTTAGCACCGGTTTAATTAAAAAAAAGTCGAGAGCAATCTCGGTCGAAATTTCCGAAATCTCGGGCGAGATTTTTGACATTAAGCCCGAGATTGCTCTCGAGTTCCAACAAGTTCCAATTTGAGATTGGCCACATTGGTTTAAAAGAAGGCTGAATAGTGTTATATGTTCGAACATCTTCATATTCCACATAAGAAAATGGAAATGCATGAGATCATATAAGGTCGCCTAATCCTATACTTTCCTCACTATGATTATACATAATAAAGGAGATTTAGAGGAAGAAGATGCAAATCCGTGGGACAATTGAGATTGTCCCCTTGATATCCCTAGCTTCTCGGGATGGACCTTTTGCATGTGACTTTGCAAATTTTCGTAGCCGCCCTTCACCCTCCACTTTTACACCTTCGAACAATAGTTGCACGAGATTTGACAATATTCGTTCACCACCTCACCCTTCTTGTAATGTTTTGTGAAAATGTCGGATGTAAGCATTTTCGTTTGAGGAACTTGTCGAAATGCCCCTACACCTTGTGACATTTCGGGCATTTGTTGTCGCTCGGGTTTGCCATTACGGGATTGAGAGACGAATTTGAGAACTCCAGAATTAAGAATATGAGATTGAGACTTAGAGTAGTAGTAAAGAGAATTGAGAATGTTGGTCTGACATAAAATGGGAGAGAGATTGAATATTTGTAGGAAATGAGTGATTTTTTTTATAAGTATTTATCATTATAATTTATTTTTTTTAAAAAAAACTTATGTGGGGGCCACTGACGGCTATATGGCATAGCCATTGGCGGCCCCAAGATGTTGATTTGCAGCGACTCTTTTTTTAACCTCCTGTTGGCAAAAATTTAAAAAAAAAAACGACTAACCTAAACTGCCAACCGACAGTTTGGTCATATCTGTAAACCTAAATCTGACGATTTTTTTCAAACCAGACCCTATCTGTTCCTAAGCGGGATTGACCTTGAACATGCGTATGATCAACACAATGCTATATATCAGAAAGATATGTTAACGGTATAGTTTGTAAGTGATAAAGTGAAAGTTGAAAAGCACTTATAATTGATCAAAATCTGATAATATATTCTCAATCGAATTAAGCTTCCTAAAACAACAACACTATATAAGTTTGATCTAAACAACAGATGCAGTAAGTAGCACACAATAATACAATACAGAATGTATATTCGATAAAAGTAAGATAGCAGAAAATGGGGTTCCTATTAGTTTGGAGGCTTGAAGAACTTGAGCTTAAGCCCATTTGTAACAATGCTCCAAATACCACCAAATGAGAAGGCTAAGCTGAAAGCAATTCCCAACCATCCGAGAGCCCAGTGGAAGTACCAGTTGAAGCTTCTCCTGGGGGGTTGTTTAAGCAAAACCCACATGAAACAAGGGTAGGCGAAGGTCACAGGCAGGGTCAGCCCTCCAAGCAAACCGGCGAGGCTTGACAGGAAAGGAAATGCGACTCCTATCAGGAGAGAGATGAATCCGCAAACCACCCTGAACCCGGATCTCACCCATATAGAGCAAGGGCGATTTGTCCGGCTTGTGTAGCTGGCCTCAAAGCTGTCAAACACCGGCATTGAGTATATCTGGAAGCTGCTCAGGCAGCTGAACACCACCAGTAGGAATGTTAGCGCAAGAACTCCTCTCGGAATGTCACGGCTGTGGAATCCGTATAGCGCGTTAAGCGTCCCTCCTGACGGAACCTGTCGAGACAAATGAGAATCCGGTAAGCAAGCACATTACATTACAAGGAATTAAGTATATGTTGACTTACAAGGCTTCCATAAGCCCAGTAGCCTCCAATGGCGACAGGGAACAAGCACATTGCAATGAAGAAATAAGCAATCTTTGCTCCTCTCCACATTGGCACATGAGACGGATGCTTGAAAGTCGATGGCATTGTAGACTGTCAAAGGCAAATTTGAAAATAAGTAAATGAAAAAAATGCATATAGAATCCAATTGCGTATATACCTGAATCTCCAAGACTAAATTGTGACCCCGAAATGCAAAGGCTATGATTCCAAGTCCGTTGAACACGGAAAATAGGGATGCAGTGAAAGAAGGCATTGAGATAGGATGATAGGATATCATGGGCGGCCTTTGTTGGGTAACGGAGAGTACCCAAACCATGGTGGAGTAAATTATAGCAGTGACGGCTCCGATCAAGGAGAGCCCTGCTATGGAATTGAGATTGGGAAGCTGTGAGAGAACGATGCATAAGGAAGTGAAGACAAGGTACCACTCGACGGTGGTGAGTGGGTTGGATGAACAAGTGGGTCCGCATACTATCTCAAAGAAGAGTTTCATGGTCTCTCCTCCCATGAGTATTAGAGCCGTAGCTGTCCCTGCAGACAGATACACAGTTGGGAAGAGAGCTAGCCATTTCCCCAGTCTTTCTCCTGCAAATTCAACATTTCAGAGTGGCTATATATGGTAGATTGAACCCAAACAAAGGTGTTGATGTATTATACTTACCAAAGGCGGCCTCGGCCAGCTCCACATATCTGTTGTACCTCTTTCCAGGGACTGCTTCGTGAAGCTGTACTAGTATCCACAGGGTGTACAGTTGCCAAATGTAGGCAATGCTCAAAGAAAGTATTCCCCAACTCCTACAGAATATACACTTGAAGAACTTGTCACTTCATTCAGTCATTCATGCTGGAGATCAATAAAAAAAACCCAATGATGATGATGATGGGTGTTCCTTGAATGGCCAGCATTTGTTCAGCAAATTGTCAAAGCTCACTCACCACTTTTTCTTATGGCTTTACCAGGCATCTAATGAAATCTAAACATACTCCGAATAGGGCCATCAAATGAGTTTTAGAGTAACCATTTGTTATTATCAATTTTAAAAATTATATTTTATTAAGGAAAAAGAAAAAAAAAACTAAAAATACATTGAAGGAGCCGGGTCTAATGGTATCCCTTGTTGGATGTAAGTGCTCGAAATGATATGGACATGCAAGAGACATGCCCTTTAAGAATTTTGTACAAATTCAGCTGATTAATTAAAATGTATGAAGAAAATATATCAAATGTTTCAAAAAAAGTATGCATGCAGGATTTCAAAGTAAATAAAGAGAGCCAGGAAATCACTTTGGTAAAGAGTTTTACCATCCGAGAAAAGCGAAGGCGACAGGGAGCATGAGGGCCTGGAAACCAACACCAGCGTTAAGGTTATGAAACGCAGCGTAGTGAGCATTTCCATTCCGAGACTCAGTTATTGGAAGCCACGCGTCCTGCGGGTTAAGCTTAGTCAGGTGGCCCACCTCTTCCAAGTAACCCTTCATGTTGATCAGAACCCTCTTCATCGGAGTACCGATCGGACTCAAGAACCTCGGCGATATGAACGACGTCGGAGTCCATCCAGCCGAAGACTTCCCCCTCCCCGCTGGCGACCTTTTCCCGGACGGAGTTTGTATCTCCGGCGTCGAGCCTCTGTTTGGGGTCGCCGGAATCGAAATGAGCTCCGTCTCCGGTCTCTCCTCCATTTGGGTAGTTTTAGTGAGGGGTGAGAGTGGCAAGTGCAATGAATATACGATGATAATGGAATTGGAGGTGTGCTTTTAATTGGTTTCTTGGATTTGGGGTTTCATTAATTTTAATCTTTTGGTTTTGGAATTCCTAAAGATATTTTGTGGGGGTTAATATGTCGGGTGGGTGGCGGTCAGAAGAGCGCGACTGCTGATGAAGTCATGATGAAAGGATACGCAGGGGCCTTAAGCGTGCAAATTTCTGCTCAAAAGCTTCTACTTTTTCTCTAGTTTTTTTTTTTTTATTTTTTTTATTCCCTTGTTTTGGGTCATCAATACAATAAACCAATTACGGATCCACAATTTCACGATTTATAAATTTCTAAACTACAAGTAGATTCTACGTATTAATTATCTATGTAGATATTTTTATCATATAAATTAAAATAAAATAAAATATTATTAATCAAAAAAAAAAGAAATATCTTTCCGTTTTAAATACATTTTATTTTTAATAAATAAATTATTTTTTATGTATTTATTTTTTAATATACTCGATGGAATAGATGGAATGGATTTTTTTTAAACTAAAATTTTAAATTGCCGAAAGTTACAATAAATTACATCTTAATAAACCAAAAAATATATTTTTAATTATAATTATTATAAAATATAATTATAAAAATATATTTCACGTTAATTTTTTTAAAAAAAATACCAGTTTAAAGCACGGGAATTACACTAGTTAGTATTATTATAAATACAAAATTTAATTAAAATTTAAGAAGGTCCACATATATCTACAAATTATTTTTGTGAAATAAAAAATAAACTGATGTATAGAAGCTTTTTCCTTTATTTTTCTCATAAAGTTTTAAATCTAAAAAATAAATAATAAAGGGGCATAGTAGTAAAACGTAAAATCCAAACCTTATATAATCATATCAATCATCGGATTCCACATCCAAATTAGTTAGGGTTTCTCGTAGTCGATCGTCTTTGTCTTCTTCTTCTCGCCCATTACCGTTTGCATCTCGATCGGGAGGATCAACTCAGAACCGCATACAACTGCTCGGAACCGCCTGGAACCGTTGGAGCATAAGACTTTAGAAACCCGAATTGAAACAGCCTACAACCCTAGCCATTGGAACTGCCTACAACTCTCGCCATCGCCTGGAAGAACCGCTGCACCACCCTTTTCTCCGGAAACCCGATTTTTCTCGCCTCACATCCGTTGTCGTCACCTCGCCTCGTCGGAACTCCCCGTCGCTACCTACAGGAGCAACATCATCGTCGGATTTGTATACCTGAGCGAAGCCACCATCGTGATCTTGTGATGAGAAGAGAACGCTAGGGTTGCTGACGGTTTTTAAATCCGCCACCAATATGCCGCCTCCACCGATGCGAAGCCGCCGGACGAGGACCGACTACGAGAATGCCTGCCTAGGCGCCTCCGATGTTCCCCATTGAAGCCACCAATGCTGCCCTGTCTTCTAAAAATCCTGATTGATTAGGGTTTTTATTTAAATTTTATGGTAATTTACAATAGACAACACAAATTTTGTATTACACTATTGTTTCAAGCTTTTGAAATTTGTAAATTTGCCTCTAAATGGATAATTACAGAAAATGATCAATGCTTTCTAATTGCAGGAAAGGCCTGGAAATTTGAAAGTTTACTAATTGCCCCAATTTTTTAATTACATACTTTGGCCCAACTTTATAAATATGGGATATGGCCTATATTTTTTTAGGGTAAAATGGCTAGCTAGATTTTTTACCACTATTAATCTATTAAGAGTACCCATAACATAAACTCATTTACTAATACCCCTATTTAACCCAATTCTTTTATCTAGGAAAATTTATATATAGGATAAAATTAGAGGGATCTACAAAACAAAATACTATAAAAAGAGTTTATTTTACCCAATTCTTTTTATTTTTATAGTTATAATTGTGCTTGTGTAACTCGATGGGCTTTGACTTGTGTAATCAGATTGTGTAACTCAACTTTGTGTAAACAATGAAACTTATGTAAGTGAAAAATGACCGAGTTTGTTTACTTCATAAATATACATTGTAAATGAAATAGTGTATTAACAGTTTGTAACTGAAATTGTGTATTAACATTTTGTTATATTATGTATTAAAATTGTGTATTAATACTGTGTATCAACAAGATAATTCACAAAGTTCAACTAGTCCAGTTGGTATAAGGGTGGGAGGGAGCACATGTCAACCAAAATCGAAAGTCACTAACTAAAAGATTTGTATTTTGAATTGTGTCTAGGCTTGTGTAACTCGAGTGAGCCTAAATTGTGTAACTTGAGTGGGCTTTATTAAATCGATTCGGCCTAGATTTAAGTAAATTGAAATTACCAATTAACCATTTCAATTAATCTTTGCAAATAAATAAGAGGGGCATAGTTTGTCACCTAATAAACAAAAGAGCTTACTTGTCGCTACATTAGGTAAAAAATGCACACTCAACCAACTCACCTGATAAAAAATATGACCAAATGATTAACCAAACGCAACAGGAAAAAAATTGATAGGGTGATCGTCACAACTTTCTTAAATTATGTAAAAATAACCGATAAAAGCATTTAATCCTTAATTATTTTATATCTCATCTTCTCTCTTGTTTCCCTCATATGTTTTGTAACATACGGTTTTTGCCCTTCACCGCCCCCGCTGTGAAGGGGGCCGCCCTAGCGGCTAACCCCAGATACCGAGATTTGTTATATTTTAGGCTTTTATTTCCTTCCTTTCATAGAAGATCCGATCTACTATCTTTTGGGCCGTTTCTCCTTCTATCTTCTAACCCTAAATCAGACCTTCCTTGTTCTTTTTCCAACCGTCTCTATATATTCCCGCCTTCTCTTCCGTTTTTCTCTTCTTACTTATGTTCTTCTTCAACCTCGAGCAAAGTTGCGGTCTTTCCTTGTGCTTCTCTGTGGAACGTGTAAATTATTCATCCCCTTGATCCTTCTAACGTACATGAACATGTTGCATGCTTCTCCTTCTTCTTTTCTTCTTCCTCTTTCTCTTTTCTTCTTCTTCTTCTACTTCTTCACATGAATCAAGATCGAGTCTTGATTCTTGTTTGTCCTTCGTTGTTGACGAGTATGTGTTTCCAAGCTTCTTGGTTGAGTGTTGACTTGTATGTGGATTGAAGAAGTCTAGCCTTGTTGCCCTTGTTGTGTTGTTGTTGTCAAAAGAGCCGGCACCGCCTCTATCGTAGAACCGCCCCCGCGCTTGGAACAAATTTCCCCTTCAACAACAAGCCTTGCCGCCCCTGCGCCTCCTGTCTGCCGTCCCCACGGTTTACCTATAGTAACTCCCGTCTTTGGTGATTTACTTCCATCATTGCTTCCTTTGCCCTTTCCTTATGCTAGATCATGCTAGGTCGGACCTAGATGATTAGAGTGAATGTCCATTAGTGGCTTGTCGATCCCCATGAGTTGGTTATGAATCTTGAGTTGTGTTGTTGATGTTGTTTTGTGAGAACCTTGAGACTAGGAATGTTTCTCTTAACATGTTGAGATCAATTAGCGATCATCGAGACTAAAAGTAGGGAACTTCTAGCACACTGCAGTAGATCTGTTAGAGATCAGTGAGATTAGAAGTATGTAGACTTCTAGCATTCATATAGTGTCTGATTCGCGATGCCTTGTCTGAGAAGGCATTTATCCTTTCCTTTGGGAAGCTGAACAGTTAGCTGATTTATGAGTTTACCTTCGAGTGATGTAAGTCCCTTGGACTTACTTAGTTGCGTTCCGTATATTGATTTGACCGTATTGGTGGCATTTGTTGCTTTATCGTTAATGGAAAATCGGACTAGGATTGACCTTATACCTTAATTGGCCCAAGTGTATTATAACTGGGCGGTGACCACTTGTCCAGTTCTAGAAGAGACTGGGAGGTGCTCTTGCGACCAGGCCCACAGGTAACGGATAGTATGCATCTGATCTATTCTTGTCGGTAACGGAAACGGAGGCGAGTTTTGGGAGATTCTCGTGTTACAAAAGAAGTTGATCTAGTAAATGGATAACTTAATGAAAGATAATAACCGGTTGTGTGCGAGCATGCTATATGTTTATGTTCTTATGTATGTTTGTGCCTTTACTGTCTTTCTGATATCTAGAATGTTAGCTAACGGTTTATACCGATGTTGCAGATGCCTTGGAAGTTAGAGATGTTGTTGAGTGATCCGGACGGTGTGGTCAGCTGGGGTTCCCGTACACTATAGGACGAGATCGGGGGTTTTTTTCAGTTGTTGTCCTTTCAGTATGTTGTTAAACTCGGCTGAGAGTCCTTTACTTTTCCCTTTTTGTTAATCTTTGGTTTTTATACAGTTTTGGTTTTCATTAATTTGTGTCTTGTTGCAAGATCCGATGTTATTGTTGTTACTTTGAGGGTCGGGACCCATTGTGAGGTTCTAGCCCGTAACTCTTTGAGTTCCCAAAACTTGGGGTGTTACATGTTTCCATTATTTTATCACGATGAACCAAACACATTAATTCAATCTTTAATCAGCTTTTATTACAAGCTTCAAATTTGAATTGAACGAACCGGAGGTACTTTTTGTCTACCATATATTTCTTCTTTTTTATTTTTTATTTTCTTTATTAATTCATGTTTCATATTTTTTTTTTCTATGTTTTTGATTTCCTTACCCAAATTTACATAGAACAAGTAAACTTTTGTTAGATTTTTTGTTGCTACTCATTGATTTCGAACTGATTTAGCTTATTTTATGAAGTTTGAAGTGCGAGTCTCAAATCTTGCAAACATATTACAAGATCGAACATAGGAACGCGATGTAATGATTCGACGCACTAAAATGAAACCAACATATAATAAAGAAGACTCGAAGACCAAGGTGTCAATCAATCGATCGATGTCATTGTCCATCAATCTCAAACACCACACTCAACAAACATGGAAACAAAAGAAACTAGGGAGAGAAACACATTAAGGTCGATCAAGCGTATGAGATTGTTCGGCCAAAGACATAATCTTTGACTCAAAATAAGTAAATAATAAAACAAAAACGAAAGCAAAGCAAAAGATGAGAATTTCCTCAATAAGGTCGATCAACTAAGGGAGGGTTTCAATCAATCGACCACCTCTAATCCCGATGGGATCAGGAAGGGATTAATCGGGTTTATGCCCACCCCTAATATAAACCTCAGTTGATATATCCAAAATAATATGTAAATTAAGTTATGTGGGACACAACTTCATTCGAATGTCACGTGGTTAGGACGTTGATTGACATACATCGATGATTGTCACCAATCGATTGTCAAGTACCCAAGACGGTGCATATTCCTTAACTCGAAATCAACATGAAGGTATGAATGACCCGACTCTTGCGATTTGCCATCAACACCTTAAAGGACATATAGAAAAGGAATTCTAAACTCAGCTCTCGCATTTTGTAAGGAATAATCCAATGACTACCATAACTCTCATAGATAAACATTCTTGCATTCATAGTTATAATCAACATCGTATATTATGTAGTTGGGTTCTCCAAACCCTGTCCAGATAACCATATTTTCAATAATCATCAAATGGAAGAATAACTTCGTCTTTGTTTTTGACATCTTATCTAAATCGAACAAACTTTGGACATAAATGAAACAACAAGAATGCTTCTTAACATTGGATTATTATTATATTTATAGAGTTATTCAACCTCAAACGTTGAAATCCAACAACTATAATTATGACCATTGCACAATGTTCAAGTCCAACATATACAATTTTGAACTTAGATGATGTCGTCGTCCTCTTTGAAGTTGCAAAATTTTGATGTCGTCATCATGCGTAAATTTTTTTTGATGTTATTGCAAAGCGTTATGTTATATATCTAGTAATATAGTGTTTGTGTAAAAAACATTCCATTTTGGTCGTTACTACTACAAGACTCACAATTTGTTGTAGTAAGCCGTGAAGCTTTAGGGTCCTCTTGAATCACCCATCAAAATACATAATTTAACTTTTTAGGATATAAAATGTATTAACTTTAAAAATTGTGTTTTTTGTGACAATTGAGGTTAATGTATTATTAGGTAATTGACTAAAGACATTAGTAAAATACCATCTAGAGAAGGTTCGACAAGACACACGAACGAAAGAAAAGGTTGTCCAAAAATTTGAAAAAAATCATTATTAACGTGGAATATTTTGGATCGTTGGATCAACTCAATCTAGGTTGTGCATCCGGTCCGGAGCTGTGGATCGGAATTTTCAAAACCTTGGGTCGGGGACCAGACTGGATCGGTCCGGTCCAGACCGAATTCGGTTGTAGTGGACCGGAAGTTGAATCCCAATTGAATTTGGCTGAATTTAATCGGATCGGACCAGAAGATAATTCATATCATATATATATATATATATATATATATATATATATATATATATATATATATATATATATATATCGAATTTCACCTGTAATTAATTAAAAAAATGTTGATAAAATAAAGACAAGTACATAAACACATCATAATATATAAATAAGTTTTAGCAAAATAGCATTACAAATTGATCAATTCATAACAATAAACACTAAAGAGATTACATTTATTCGAACAAGTTTCATTAACACAAAATGTTGTTCAAAACAAACTTCACAACTTCATCTTCCAATCTTCCATCCATATAAACAATACATGTTTTTATCTCTCTTCGTTAATTTAATTCATACAAATGTACACAACAAAATTTTACTATTCATAAAGATTAAATAAAATCAAGAATTATGACTTTAAAAATGGAATACTTTGGGCCATTTTGGCATACCTCATATTAAGAGCAAACGAAGAATGTGACTTCATTAACATCGATCGATCAACATTCATTCATCATCAACAAAACGGACAATAACACACACATATAGTTAACTTTTGCACAAAATGTCCATGTATCGGTAGTCAAATAAACAGTTTCGAATGACTTACTTAGAATATATTGTAAAAGCTAGGATTTTCAAACACCAATTAATGATGATTAATTAAGGGAGATTAATTTAATCATCAATAGCACTTGACCCATAACTCGCGAATATTGTGTAGATGACAAGTATAATATCCACCGTTATGACCCTGGCGTAAATTTGAACTTATGGGGAAAATTTTACTTTTTTCCCGGGGAATAATTTCTATCATCCGGTGTTATTTGGAGCATTTGGGAGCTTCAATTAATAAAACTGCAGTTGAGAGAAATGATCAGGATATCGGATATGCTCCAGATATGAAATAACATGGAAAGACAAAATGACCAAAATAGTCGCTATTTCGTTTCTTAGCGGCTAAGAAAGACGGCTTACGAATACGCAGTTTCTGAGAAAGTTGCAGAATAATTACCCACACAATATGTCAGATATATCATTCCAATTTTGAGAAGTTTGGAGAAGGGGCTCAAACCGCTTCTAGATTGGTTAAAGGATAATTATCGACTTTACTAAAGGATAATTATCGTCTTCGCTATAAATAACGGAAATTCATTTATTAATTCATTTCCTTTCATGTTTCCTTGTAAAAGCTCTGATTTCTCTCAACTTTCAAATTCAGATCTACTCTTCGTTTGTAATCCGATTTCAAAGCCGTTTGAGTTTTCGGATATCTCTCTTCGTTCTCTTCTTTTTGGTACCGAGTTTCTGCGTTTCCGTTGAAGTTAAAGTCAGTTCGAGCCTCCCCCTTACATGGAAAGTTCCGTCGCTCAGATTCCGGTGAATCTGACAGTGTCCGAGTGTAGCCTGCGTCGTTGTGATTCCGAATCTTCTTTCAGATCGTCAATCGGGTTAGTAACGAATAAGTTATGAATTTATTCGTTTTCCGTATTGAAATTTGCCCTAAATTGACCTTAGGCTTGTCAAAATGGATAATTGAAAATTCCATTATGCTCTATACATTATTCATGGTAATTATGGGCTATTTGTTTGATGAGATTTGATGACAAGTGAGTTTAGAAATTGCCTGCGGGTAAACGTTATTTTGGTAAAATTTAATTAATTAATTAAATTAGGAATCTAGAAAATGATATAAGCTAATTAAATTCAAAGGAATGAATTTAATTGATGCTTGAAGCAAAAAGTTTAATACGAGGAATATGATATTCTCGACAGGTGTTGTTGAAGACGGTAGACTAACTATAGCTTAGTTGCTCAGTGAGCGTATCCAGGTAAGTCTTCGGACTTACTTAGCTTCGATCTGCAGAAACCCGTGCCTGAGAGATTTATATCTCACTGTGTTGAAAAGTCTTGTTGGTTTGAAATCTCTTGTTGTGTTGAAATGTGAATGTTGATATGTTTTGAGATGTGTTATGTGTGAAGCATGCTTGATGTGTTTTATGATGAAAATGATGTTATGACGTGTAAAGCATGCTTAATGTTATTGTGATTATTATCATGTCATGTTTATGAAATGGTTAAATGAACATGTGTTAGCCTATTGAGGCATGCTATTGAATGACATTATAACCTTGTTGAAGAATGATAATGTATGACATGGTAAACCTGTTGAGACGTGTGATATGATGATGACCTGTAAAGGTCAATAGTATGTAAATTGTTTAAGACTCTAAGCTACCCATTAGCCAGGTCTCTAGCTATTGAAGTGAATGCCGGAGCTCGGCCAAGCCCAAATCACTTGCATTTGTAGAAGAATAACATCGAGTCTGATGGACTTCAGACTCGAGTCGCACACCTAATTAAAATGTTTAATTTTTGCATTAACATGAATGGGAAAATGTTGCATGTGGTTAGGAGTTAAGACCATAACCCGCCATGAGAAAGCCTGACCCATAGACTTGATCAGTCTGGCTACGACCTAAGAGAAAATGTCTGAATTAACCTAATTTGTCCAATCGTGAGCTCACACCAAAGCCAGAACCGTGTGAGCAATGATTCCGGATTTGGTTCGAAATCGCAAATTGTAAATTTCATACTGCATTCACGTGCATCATTCATAAAAACATGATATCATCTCATGAGACGATATATGGTATTTGAATATATTTGTTGTGTTGTGATGTGTTGATATAATCTCTCGTGGATAGTTTATGATCGGTTGCTAACGGTTTTAAACCGATCCTTTTTAGGTAATGCTGATCATAGGAACGCTTCAGGGATGTCAGTTGTAGGATGTGGACAGCCAGGACAGTGTTAACCCAAGGGTTGGTTGAACTACTTTTGAAACTAATCGCTTGTAGGCGAGTCTTTTGTTGGTTGTGTGCAACTGTGTACATGTGTTGATTTTAGGATGAAGTTTTAAAACAAATGTTCAGGTGTTATGTTTTGAAGTGTCGTTTTGGGATATACATACTAATTGCATGCAGGGCTGTTATGTAAATGTTTTCTAAATGACAGGTTGGATGTTTTCATTATTTCTTCGTGCTTCTTGTTGCAAAGTCCTATTTGTGAAGTTGTTGTCAGGCTAACTGATGGGATCCACTGTGTGGTCCTTAGCCTAGTGACGTCTTAGGTTACTTAAAACTCTGGATGTTACAGATTGGTATCAGAGCTTAGGTTGACAACAAGGGCACATGTGACTTGAGATGAGACATGATAGTTCAACCTAACTACAACCCAGTCCGGGTTGGTTTTTAAAGGACATTTAAGTTTTCAAAAGATTTTGGAAATTACTGACATATGGTTTTAATAGATTTAAAATCATATGCATAGTCGGGATTGTGGGTAAAGACACTACCTTCCACTCCTCAACGTGACTCCTTGTAAGTGTAGTTCTCTTTCTCTAACTTGTTAAGATTATTGTATTCTGATAGATATCACTACTGTTATAAGTAGTGGATATATATGAAGAGAGAACGATCTTGAATGTTCTAGTTTCTCGAAATCGTGATAAAAGTGATGACACGATTTATGACGTTAGTTTAGGCATTCATTTAGATAGTTTTTCCTGTTATTCATGTATGGTTTGGCATTAGTTCATGACGTTTACGCTTAATTCATGCATATTGTCGAAATAGACGTTTACACGAACTCTTGTCGGTTTTGTAGGTATTTTGGGGAGCTTTTGGAGCTTAATCGATACATTTGAGGATCATTCCTTGTGGTGGCACACTTCCGGACTCTTTAAGGAGCAAGCTAGGAGCAAAGGAGAACACTAAAGACCTTGTTGGTGCATGTCTTGCATCAACTCATGACTTTGTGATCCAAAGATGGCTGAGCTGTAGGAACCACGGCCCAGAGACCAAAATCTCGACCGTGGTTTTGGCCGTGGTTTTGTCTGTACAGCTTTGACACTTGTCCCACGATCTCTTTGTCCAGCCCTTGCTCTTGGTGGAGTATTTAAGTGGTCCTGCAGGATGATTTGAGGATCTTCTTCCCTTTTTGGACCCTTCTCCTCTAGCGTCTTCGCCAACACTCCTCCATTGTAGCCTCTCTTCAAGACACCCTTGTGGGTGTTCTTGGGAGAGATTAGTGTGAATTTTAGTTTTAAAGTGAGATTTGAGTGGTTTTGAGTGAGGTTTCCATTGTTGATACCTTGGAGCTGCATCTTGGACCCTTTGTAAGACTTGGTAACTTCTATTCTAGCTTTATAATGTCTTTTCTTCGGTTCATTCTTCATTATCTAGCTATGACTTGCAAGCATGCTCTATTTATGAAGTTTGATCTTGAAATGTATGTTGTTGGCTGAATAGATGTGATTCTAGGGTGATGGAATGATGGTTATGGCTTGAACTATGATAGAAAAGACTTGAATGTAACCTTGGATGATTTGCTTGCTCGAAACCTAACCCCTGATAGAACCACGGCCTGTTCATCCAAAATCTAGACCGTGGTTTTCTCTGTTGTGCTTGTATTGATAAATCTGTATGTTAGGATGTTAGATTGTTGAAATCCTAGTGTTTGTTAAGCATAATCTAGCTTAGGGTGACCTAATTCTAGCAAGCTAAGTGAGGGAAGAGACTTACCCGGTAATTCCCGATCTTAGATACCCAAGATGATGAACCATAGATAGTAGTGAGCCAAAAAAGCCGCTATTGGATTGAGTGTGCTAGGATCGTTGCCTAAGACTTACCTTTTCCGAGACTTACCTGGTAAGGAGGGGTTTGACCCTTAGGTGGTGGCCGGTTTGTGTAGAATTCCCGTCCTTAGGTTCCTTGAGACTTACCCGGTAATAGGGCCTTAGGTGCGAGACTAGTGGAGCATGAGACTTACCCGGTAATTGCTCCCATTAGAGAAACACCCAACTTCGAACAACCGTAGCTTTCCTTTGATCTTTACAAGCATGAGTCCATTGTCATAATCGGAATTCCGAATCTCTAGAATCCGCTTTCTTACCTCTTATCTCCTATCTTTGTGTTTGTGTGTTTGTGTTGATATATTTGTGATCCTTGTTTGATAACCCAAAACCATCCAAAAATATTGTGTTTTGCACTTTCTTTATTCTTCATCTCATCTTAGTTTAGATTTAAACTATCTTTGATCATTGAATGACTTGATTTCACCTCAGTCTTTGTGTTCGACCTCGGAATACTTTCCTTCCTACATAACGATCCGTACACTGCGGGTTTCGCTAGGTAGTTTAGGAGATTAGATCGAGTTTATAAATGTAAAGCTTTTTGTGCTACATTTCTAGCGTAACAAGTTTTTGGTTTATGACGTTAGTTTAGGCATTCATTTAGATAGTTTTTCCCGTTATTCATGCATGGTTTGGCATTAGTTCATGACGTTTACACTTAATTCATGCATATTGTCGAAAAAGACATTTACACGAACTCTTGTCGGTTGTGTAGGTATTTTGGGGAGCTTTTGGAGCTTAATCGATACATTCGAGGATCGTTCCTCGTGATGACACACTTCCGGACTCATTAAGGAGCAAGCTAGGAGCAAAGAAGAACACATAGGACCTTGTTGGTGCATGCCTTGCACCAACTCATGGCTTAATGATCCAAAGGGAGCTGTTCATGTAATTCCATGGCCCAGAGGCCAGAACCACGCCCGTGGTTTTCTCTGGACAGCTGTTCCACGATCTCCTTGCCGGACCCTTTCTCTTGGTGGAGAATATAAGTGGTCCTGCAGGTTGTTGCTAGAGGATGCTCCCACATTCTGACACATTTTTCTCTCTCATTCCATTGTGGATAGACTTGGAGAAGAAGAAAATACTCTCATTTTGGGGAAGAAGAACAACACACCAAGATAGAGATTTAGAGTGAACTTTTGAGTGAGTTTTGAGTGACTTTTGTTGAGAACATTTGAAGGCATTGTAAGGAACGTTTTGGAGTTGTGTCTAAAGGGTTGTAAGTCTTGTTTCATCTTATATTAAGCTAAGACTGTTTGTTTCTTTTCATTTTCATTTCATTTACTTGATATGGAAGCTATGGATGTTTGCTTGTTGAGTTGGAATCTTAAAATGCATGTTGTTGGCTAAACAGTAGTGATTCTAGGGTGATGGAATGATGGTTATGGCTTGACTATGATAGAATAGACTTGAATGTACTCTTGGATGGTTTGCTTGTTCGAATCTTGACCCAGACCCAAAATCACGGTCTGTTCTTGCAGAATCTCGACCGTGGTTCTGTATGAACAGCCCGTGGTTTTCTCTATTGTGGTTGTATTGATGAATCTGAATGTTAGGATGTTAGATTTTTGAAATCCTAATGTTTGTTAAGCATAATCTAGTCTAGGGTGACCTAATGCTAGCAAACAAAGTGAGGGAAGAGACTTACCCGGTAATTCTCGATCTTTGATACCAAAGATGATGAACTCTAGGTAGTAGTGAGCCTCACAAGCCGCTATTGAACTGAGTGTGCTAGGATTGATGCTTAGGACTTGCCTTCCCGAGACTTACCCGGTAAGGAGAGGTTTCACCCCTAGATAGCAATCCGGTTTGTGTAGAATTCCCAACCTTAGGCTCCTAGAGACTTACCCGGTAATAGGACCTTAGTTGAAGGATTAATGGACCATGAGACCTACCTGCTGATTGATCCCATTTGAGAAACACCCTTTCCCAACATACCATAGCTTGTCCAAGGTTGATTAGAAGCTTGAGTCCAATGCCATAACCGGAAGTCCTAACCCCTAGAATCCGCTTTTCTCTCTTTGATCACATATCTTGTGTTTGTGTTGCTTGTTTTTCTTTTGTTGCTAGCTTGAGTACGTTGTTTGTTTGATTTATAATTTTGCATGATTTGTGATCTTTGTTTGATCACCACAAAAACCCAACCCAAAAATATCATGATTTTCATTTCTTTATTTTCTTCTCTTTTCTTAGACTAGATTTACACTATCCATGATCACTTGTTTGATTTGATTTCACCTTAGTCTTCGTGTTCGACCTCGGAATACTATCCTTGCTACAAAACGACCCATACACTGTGGGTTCACTAGGAGTTAAGAAATTGATCGAGTTATAAATTGTAAGACTTTTGTGCTATACATTTTTAGCGTAACAAGTTTTTGGCGCCGTTGCCGGGGACTAGGTCTAGATTGAATCATATTGTGTGATTGTTTATAGTGTAGGTCTTTCTTGTTGCTTTTGATCTTGTTTGGTTTGTGTCTTTAAATTTTCAAGACATCTCTCATTCTTTAGGTGCATGCAAAGATCTCGTGGCAAGGATTTAACTCCATTCGATCCCGAACCGGAGAAAACCCTTAAGACTAGATCAAAGAGCATTAAGAAGAAGAAGGAGATGGCCGAAAGAGATCTTCAAGTTGAGTTAGATGATGCCTTAGAGAAAATTAGGCTAATGGATGAACTCTTGGAGAATGAGAGGAGACTTGCAAATGAGAGGCAAGAAGCAACTAGGAGGGATATTGGAGAGATTAGGCAAGCTCTTGTGCAAAGGGAGCTTAATCGTCAACAACCTCCACCACCACCGCAGCCGGCGGTCAATGTTCAGGTTGAGCCGATCATCATTGAGGAGCCACAAACGCTAGGGCAATGTATGGATCCAGCCCAAAGAATGCACCGTCCGGGTGTAAACTTAGGAGATCCCGCAGCCCATGACTACGAGCTCCGCCCTCAAGTGCTACAAATGATCCGGCACAATCAATTTGGAGGGATGGAAGGAGAGTCTCCTCATCAACACTTGATGAATTATGAGATCTTGATGGAGACTCTAAGGTCACCTAGATTGGAGAGCAACAACCACAAGCTTAGGGCTTTTTCCTTCTCACTTAAGGATAAAGCCTTGGCTTGGTACCAATCCATTCCACTAGGACATGTGGGTACTTGGGAGGAGATGACAACCGAGTTCTTAACAAATTTCTTCCCACCTTCCAAGACAACCGAGCTAAGAGGGAAGATTAATGTCTTCATAATGAAGGACAAGGAGAGCCTATTCAAATCTTGAGAGAGGTTCAAGAACCTCATCCTATATTGTCCACACCATGGGATACCGAAGATAGAGCTATTGGAGATTTATTTCAAGGGGCTTGATGAGGATAGTCAATTCAAGTTCCAATCACTTTCCGGAGGAACATTCATGGAGAAGAATGTGGATGAGGCTTGGGAGTTTGTAGAGAAGCAAGCCTTGGTGATAAAATAGTACTCCCATAGGAAGAGTGATGGGAGGAAACCGGGAGTATATGAAGTAAGTGAAGCAAGCCTTGGTGATAAAAAAGTACTCCCTGCCACTAGTCAGCCTGGGAACGGATCCCTTAGTAAAAGGATGATCTAGGACTCTCTGCTGTCCCCGCAT
Source organism: Fagopyrum homotropicum (assembly GCA_033239125.1). NCBI lineage: Eukaryota > Viridiplantae > Streptophyta > Magnoliopsida > Caryophyllales > Polygonaceae > Fagopyrum > Fagopyrum homotropicum. The sequence continues at coordinate 61,918,451 of BSWB01000003.1, read as the reverse complement.
TTGCTGCTGAGGTGTCTTCTGACCACCTCCCGTCACACTAGCAGAAGTAAAACTCTGTCTCGATGCCACTCCAGTTTGCTTACTGTGGTCGTATATGTCCAGGCTTCCCACAGTTGTAACAGGTCCTCGTCCCACCAAAAGTCCGTGTGAAACGAGAAGTACTCGGACGTCCACTAGTCGGGCTGGGTTTGCAACTCGAAGATCCAACCTCGTCTTTCACTGATTCAACTCGTTGTTTCTTCTTTAATCTAGAAGATTTAGTTGATCTTACAGATGTTGGTAAATCCGGTGTAGGTCTACCCGCTATCACCGCCTCATATACTTGCTGCATATACTCTTGAAACTCGAATCTACTCATGAGACACGATCAACCTCTTCAAACTCGTTCTTTGCCATAGGAAACACAACAGCGGATATTGGTTCCTGACTTGACGCTACTGGAGGAAGAGGGGGTGTACCCCTATCTCGACGCACTACAGATACTGCTCTACTCTAAGCCATCTGTAGAATATACGCTCCTAACTTATAAGGCTGTATATATATATGCCATATGTATCGATATATATATATATATATATATATATATATATATATATATATATATATATATAATACTCATTATTACATGCATACACATCAGCACATAAAAGATATCTATATATATATATATATATAAATATTTACACTGTCGAGATCCTCAGATGGGTGACGACTTCTGTACATACTATCCCAAAACATCTGTACTCGCTTTAAAACCAAAATCCTTTAAAAAGTCAGACCCCATGTGGGTTCAGTTTATTTATCCACTCTACCTTTATTGTAGATAGCAAGTGCCATTGTTGTCAACCTAAGGCTCTGATACCAACTCTGTAAGACCCCAAATCCACGGGACTTGTGTAACACCCCGAATCCGCGGGACTCAGAGTGCCACATTGGGTTAGGATCTCACAATGGATCCTGACCCTAGCCTGACAACAAGTTCACTGGACCTTACAATATGACACTGACAGATATGAAAAAAAATACATAAAACGGTAAAAACTGTACAACCCAAATGATAAGACATCATAGCCGAGTAAGAAACATAACACCCTCACACAAGAGGTAACAAAAGACCGCCCTCACGCAGGAGGGAAAGGTAACAGACTCAAAAGCCCACACATCCTAATGTACGAGACGTCCTCGGCCTGCCACCCTGCTAGATCACCCAGCAACATGCCTATCCTGTGGGGCATCTACAACATGGTAATAAACCATTAGCTATCCATACACATATATATATAAAGTAATGAATAAGCACAATCACACATAAGGAAAGATAAACATACCAGCATGCTTTCACTCATTTATCCATTTATTCATCTCAATATAATGGTCATTCACTCAAATCATATATATATAATATATATATATATATATATGAAACTATGTGACACGAGGACCGATACATCATCGCCTCTGGGCCTGCTAGCTAGCCGTACTAGTATCGGTCACACAATCCGTGTACCCTATGGGAGTGGATTGCGCCCTTCCTGTAAACCGGTCTGGCCTGACATCAAAGAACCTCCCAGACTCCACGGTGGGATGAAAGGGAAAGGTTATCACATCCACGCAGTGGGGCAATCAATAAAACATAGGTCGGTAAATACGACATCACATGTTATCATAGCAAACATATAAACACACACCACTCATGCAAACACCCAATATAAGGCCATCTTCAACCCATAAATCCTATTTTGGTTTCTTTACTGATTTTTTTGCTTTATTGTTAGAACCCAAAATATGTGTCAGATTTAGTTTCTCTGCAGAGAAACTTCTCCCTATTCATCACCTTGATTCTCTCCCCAAATCTGATATCTCAATAATTAAATTGTTTTTTTATATAAGTAAAGAAACCCAGAGTATCTGGGATAAAGATGCCCTAAGAATGGTAGCTAAGTAAGTCCTACAGACTTACCTCAACCTCGATCACAACTCAACCAAGATCACCTCTACACTGGAGGGATAACACAACCTATAAACAAGGCATAAGGAGATATATCAGACTCCTAACCATATAAGGGTCACACCTAGACCCAAACGGATCCAAAGGGTCAACCTCAACCTCACTCACAACCTAACAAACCTCAAAAGCCATACAAGGCATAAACCGATCATAAACATCATCAAACTCAACCTCACACATCTAGCATGATCCTAAGCCCTCATACTAGGAAAGGAGGGAAGAAAGGCACCCTAAGAAAGGCCTAGAAGCGACACACACCTGCAAAGCCAAAGAAAACACCAAGCTGGTGCAGGTAGGCGCAGGGACGGCACTCTGGTGGCACAGAGGCGGTGCACAGGCCGGCGCAGGGGCGGCTGGTGTGCAGAGGACACCACCTCAGCTCCTTCTTCACTTCTACTCTCGTTCCTTTACTTCTCTTCACTCCAACAACAACATATCAACATGACATACACATATACATCATCATAAGCCAACCATGGCTGGAATAGGATCAAAACCTAAGGAAAGCCATGCTAGACTAAGGAGAAGAGGAAAAAGGAACCAAAAGATGAAAAGAAGAAGAAGAAGGGAAATGAAGCCATGTAAGCTTACCAAGCTGAAGAACCAGAAGCTCACCAACTAACCAGGACGTGCTCAAGCTGGCTCACAAGGCTCAGCAACCATCCTCATCAACCAAGCCAAGTAAAAGCTCTCCAAAACTCACACAACTTCAAGAAAGATCACCCAATGATCCAAGGGAGAAGAAGAAGAGAGGAGAAGTACATAAGGGGAGAGAGAGAGATCTGAAAGTAAACCCTCATCAAAGAGGAGAAGAAGAAGTATAAATAGGACGGTAAAAGAGTAAAGCACGAGTCAAAACAGTCAAAGAAGATGGCTGCAGCACACAGAGCCGCAGGGGCGGACCAGGTAAGGCGCAGGGGCGTCCCCCTGGGTCGCCCAGGGGTAGCTCAGGCATAAACCTGGCCCCTCTGCTCCCTCTCTTAGCTCTCAACAACTAGGCTCTTACATCTCACCCCCCTAAAAACAAGTTTCGTCCCGAAACTTGCAAAATCCGAAGTCCTCTTGGTCCCATAAGCCGAGGTATAACTCACTCTTTGTATCGGAGGTATCACATCTCCGCTCAGAAGGTCATAACCTATAACAGATCTATAACCATAAACATCAACATGGAGGAATCATCCACTCCAGAAAAACAAGGCCATAACGTTACCCAAAGGCAGAGAGGAATCACATCTCTCGCTATATCACATCATAGGGCATAGAGGAAGCACATCTCAAGCCAAATATAACACAAGCGTAGAGGAAATACGTCTCTAGCCGGTCCATAAGTATATACGTCAAATGGAGGAATCACATCTCCACTGAAACTATGTCCCTTAAAGTAGCATGGAGGAAAGAACCATCTCCAGCTGAATCCTAATCCACTCAGATAGCATGGAGGAAAGAACCATCTCCAGCCATAAACATAAGTCATACTCAAATAGCATGGAGGGAATAATCATCTCCAACTATACATACATCATGCTAGTATAGCAAGATCTAATAAGATCATAGGGCATAACATCACTAGCATGGAATAAACATATCAAGACATGAAAGTATATAAACACATAATCACATACTCACCAAGATAACACTAAGATCTACTCATCGACCCTAAGTGCATCTATCTCGGCATAAAACTCTGGATAGTTCCTCTGGATACTATCATCAGTCTCCCATGTAGCCTCCTCAGGTCCACGTCTCGACCACTGTATCCTCATCATGGGTATATCCTTCGAACGCAGGCGTCTCACACCTCGTTATAGGACTGCAATAGGATGCTCAACAAAGGTGTGGTCTGGCTCTACCACCAAATCATCATAACTCACGATGTGCCTCGGATCTGGTATGTACTCTCTCAGCTAAGACAAAGCTAATCTGTAGGCTGCCCTCCCAACTCTGTCCATTATCTCAAAAGGACCGACATATCGGAGACTCAACTTCCCCTTTATGCCAAAACGTCCGACGCCACGCGTCGGGGATACTCTCAACCAGACATGAGCTCCTACTTTGAACTCTAGAGGCCGACGCCTCTTGTCTGCATATTACTTCTAGCGACTCAGTGCAGCCAACATCCTCTCTCTAATCAGCGCTACTCGAGCCATATCATCACGAATATGCTCTAGCGCTATCCCACTGATACTACTAGGCTCATCCCAACATAAAGGTGTGCGGCACCTACGACCATACAGTGCCTTATAGGGAGCCATCCCAATAGATGCATGTCAGCTGTTGTTGTATGAGAACTCAACAAGTGGGAGGTAATCAGACCATCCTTGTCCCCAATCCAACACACAAGCTCGCAACTTATCCTCCAAAGTCTGGATGGTCCTCTCTGACTGTCCGTCAGTCTGGGGGTGAAACGCAGTCATTAAATGTAGACTCGTCCCCAAAGCAGTCTGAATCTGCTGCCAAAACCTCGAGGTGAATCGTCCATCTCGATCAGAGACGATCGTCCTCGGTACGCCATGGAGTCTCACTATCTGTCTAGTGTAATCCTCAGTCAACCTACTCACTGCCACATCTCTCTAATAGGGATGAAACGTGCCGTCTTCGTCAGTCTATCAATAACAACCCAAATGGCATCAAAACTCCTACTAGGTCTCAAACCAGTCACGAAATCCATGGAGACGTCCTCCCACTTCCACTACGGCACTAGTAGTGGATGAAGCTCACCTCCAAGTCTACAATGCTCTATCTTGACCTGCTGACAGGTCGCACACTGAGCCACAAATCTGGCTACATCGGGCTTCAACCCTCCCCACCAATATGAACGTCTCACATCATGGTACATCTTACTCGTACCTGGATGTACAGAGTAGGGTGTACAGTGAGCCTCCTGTAAGATCCTTTGTCTCAACTCTGCATCATCAAGAACACAAATGCGATCATGTCGCCTCATCACTCCATCAGCTCCAACAGAAAACTGTGGTGCCTCTCCACGAGACATTCTCTCTCTGATCCTCATCAAGGTCGGGCAGGTCCCCTGCTTCTGTTGGATCTCATCCAACAGACCAGGTAAAACCTCTAAAGCATACAACTGGGCATCCTCATCAGGAAACTGGATGTCCATCTTAACTTCGAATTGGGAGGGCGATCCTCCCGGTGAACTGACCGCTAGCCAAGCTAGATCCCTCTGAAGCTGAGGCTGTATAGTCAATCTCGCAATCGCCTTCTCTCGAGGATTCTTCCTGCTCAAGGCGTCCACAACCACATTCGCCTTTCCAGGATGATACAAAATCTCAAGGTCAAAGTCCTTGATCAGCTCAAGCCATCGACGCTGGCGGCTGTTCAACTCCCGCTGCGTGAAAATATACTTCAGACTCTTATGGTCTGTGAAGATCTGACATGTAGTAGCATATAGGTAATGTCTCCGGATCTTCAAAGCATGCACTACCGCTGCCAATTCCAAATCATGAGTCGGGTAGTTCTCCTCATACGTCTTCAACTGTCGAGACGCATATCAATCACTCTACCTCTCTGCATCAACACGCAACCGAAGCCTAGCTTGGATGCATCACTGTAGACCACAAAATCATCAGATCCCTTTGGTTGTGCCAGGACAGGAGCAGAAGTCAAACGCCTCTTTAACTCCTCAAAGCTCTAAGCACACTGGTCGGTCCACGCAAACCGGGTAGTCTTCCTCAGAAGACTTGTCAGTGGACATGCAATCACAGAAAAACCCTCCACAAAGCGTCTATAGTAACTGCCTAAGCCAAGAAAGCTACGCACTTCCTTGACATTCGTCGGTGTCGTCCATGCAGCAACAAACTCAAACTTCGCCGGGTCAACCATAACCCCATCGGCGGAGACGATGTGTCCAAGGAAAGCAACCGCAGACATCCAGAACTCACACTTAGAGAACTTAGCATACATCTCTCTATCCCTCAAAATCTGCAAAACCGTCCTCAAATGACTGGCATGCTCCTCTCTACTACGAGAGTACACCAAAATATCATCAATAAAGACCACCACAAACTGATCAAGGAAGTCGATGAATATGCTGTTCATCAACTCCATAAAGACTGCTGGGGCATTCATCAGCCCGAATGGCATCACTATAAACTCGTAATGTCCATAACGGTACGAAATTCCATCTTGTGTACGTCCTGCTCTCTCACCCTCAAATGGTGATATCCTGAGCGCAAATCAATCCGGGAGAAAACTGTAGCTCCCTGAAGCTGATCAAGTAGATCGTCAATACGAGGCAATGAATACCTCTTCTTGACGGTCACCTTGTTCAACTTTATGTAATCTATGCATAACCTCAAAGATCCGTCATTCTTCCGCACGAAGAGGACAGGTGCACTCCATGGTGAAACACTAGGGCGTATGAAACCCTTCTCAACCAACTCCTCGAGTTGCTTCTTCAACTCCAACATCTCGACAGGTGTCATACGGTATGGGGCCTTCGAGATGGGTTGCGTGCCAGGCTCTAACTCTATGCTGAAGTCCACACTCCACTGAGACGGCAAACTCGATGGCTTAGCAAACACATTTGTGAACTCACAGGCTACCGGAATATCCTTCAGAGTTGGACTCTCTCGATCCTTCATGGCGTAGCACCAGAAGGCATCACAACCCTGTGCAATCAACCTAGCTGCCCGTACAACACTAATAACTGAACCTGTCTTCCCAAGGTCCCAACCCCGGAAGACCTCAATCTGACCAACCTCGATAGAGACTGTAACAATCCGTCTACCAACATCCAAAACTGCATGGTGTCTACGCATTCAGTCCATACCTAATATGACTTCTTCATGCATCAATGGCATGACTAAGAAGTCAACTAGTAAAACACGAGTCCCTAAACGAAGGGGACAACTACGTATCTCACGGGTACCTCTGACCCGACTACCATCAGGTAACCCTATAGTAAAGGGTATCCCCTCTATGATAGCTAAGCTCAGACGCTCAACACAAGTGTCAGAAATAAAGGAATGCGTAGCACCAGTATCAAACAAAACTCTAACAGGTAAACCATGAAGTAAAATGGTACTTGTAGCAGCCGGTGCAAGTGGATCCTCTGCACTCCTCAACTCAAAAGCTCGCCCTCGGGCTCCCTTGGCATCACTGGTGCCAACATCTCTACCTCTACCTCTACTCTGTCCTGGAGCAGAACCTTGAGTAGACGGACGCTCTGGGACCCTCTGCTGTCCTTGTGTCTGCTGCTGAGGTGTCCTCTGACCACCTCCTGCTACACTGGCAGGGGAAGAACCCTGCTGAGATGCTACTCCTCTCTGCCTACATAAGGCAGCTCGATGTCCTTGTCGACCACAGGTAAAACAAGTCACAACTGGTCTGGGACAAGCTGGCCTCAGATGACCAGGGTCACCACAGTTGTAACACTGACACCCCTTATCTGTAGTCTGTGTAGATGAGGGGTAACTCTAACGTCTCTGATCTCGTCTAGACCCAGATGATCCTCCAACTCCACTGGTCTGTCCAGTCCGCTGCCTCTTCTCATACCGTCCCGTCTGAGAAGCTCTCCTCTGACTGGCTCACTCTCTCTCAAAAGCAGAAGCCCGGTCTTGGTAATCAGCTAGGGACTCACAATGGAATCCCGCCATGTATGAACGGGTGCTCTCTCTCAGACGACGAGAGAACAAATACACATGCTAGTCCTCAGATGGTGCAGCTGGACCCAGCAAGGCCAACTCGGTCTGGAGACGGCGGATAGCATCAGTAATGGGCACATCCTCAAAGCCAGCCTCCACAAAGTCCTGCAGCTTCTCCCTCCTTAGTGAGGCAGGGCATAACTGCTCTCTAATCATGCGCCTCATGTGGTCATAACTAGTAGCTCTGATCCGGACAGTTCTCCACCACTAGTGTGCGAGGTTACGGAATAGAGACTGAACTAGCTCTATCCGTCTGTCCTAAGGACATCTAATAGACTCCAAGGCTGAGTCTACATGCCCAATCCACACCTCAGTCTCTAAACCAATCTCCCCTGAGAAGTGTGGTACTCCATGCTGATGAAATGCCTTCAACCAGGCATCTGGTTGAGGCCCTATGGTCTCCACTGGGACTCGAACAAGATCAGCAACACGTGCAGGTGCAGCTGGCACCCGGGTCGCTCCTTGAGATCTCTCAGAAGATCCCTCAGGTACTGGTAAATCTGGGGCTCGCCTGCCAGCCCTAATATCCTCCTCAAAACGTCGGAGGTACTCTCTAAACTCTGGTCCTCCCATGGAGACACGGTCAGCGTCATCAGACTGTGCGCGATGTGAATGATGTTTCATAGATACACTGCTCCTCGTCTCTGGGACGACGCTCTCTGCAACCTCCTTATGTATCTCCTCCACCACTGATGGGTCAACAGCAGGAACTGGTTCCTCACCTACCACACCTAGAGGACGGGGTGGTCTACCTCTACCTCTGCCTACAACGGCAGTAGCACTAGTCCAAGCCATCTGCAGGGTATGCACACCTAGCTTATAAGGCTCTATATAGGCCATAATATATATATATATATATATATATATATATATATATATATACTCAACACAAGCACATATATAAACCATCATACATACAAATCATCTCTACACTGCAGAGATCCATAGCAGGAGTGGCGAATTCTCGTACATCTAACCCAAACCACATTTAAAACCAAAACCTTTTTAAAACATCAGATCCCGTGTGGGTTCTGTTTATTTTACCTATCAGACCTCATTGTAGGTAGCAAGTGCAATTGTTGTCAACCTGGCTCTGATACCAACTCTGTAATACCCCGAATTTGCGGGACTCGGAGTGCCACATTGGGTTAGGATCTCACAATGGATCCTGACCCTAGCCTGACAACAAGTTCACTGGACCTTACAACATGACAGTGACATATATGAAAACAAATACATAAAACGGTAAAAACTGTACAACCCAAAAGATAAGACATCATAGCTGAGTAAGAAACATAACACCCTCACACAGGAGGTAACAAAAGACCGCCCTCACGCAGGAGGGAAAGGTAACAGACTCAAAAGCCCACACATCCTAATGTACGAGATGTCCTCGGCCTGCCACCCTGCTAGATCACCCAACAACATGCCTATCCTGTGGTGCATCTACAATATGGTAATAAACCATTAGCTATCCATACACATATATATAGAGTAATGCATAAGCACAATCACACATACGGAAAGATAAACATATCAGCATGCTTTCACTCATTTATCCATTTATTCATCTCAATATAATGGTCATTCACTCAAATCGTATAGATATAATATATATATATGAAACTATGTGACACGAGGATCGATACATCCTCGCCTCTGAGCCTGCTAGCCAACCGTATTAGTATCGGTCACACAATCCGTGTACTCTATGGGAGTGGATTGCATCCTTCCTATAAACCGGTCTGGCCTGACATCAGAGAACCTCCCAGACTCCACGGCGGGATGAAAGGGAAAGGTTATCACAACCACGTAGTGGGGCAATCAATAATACATAGATCGGTAAATACGACATCACATGTTATCATAGCAAACATATAAACACACACCACTTATGCAAACACCCAATATAAGGATGGTAGCTAAGTAAGTCCTACGGACTTACCTCAACCTCGATCACAACTCAACCAAGATCACCTCTACACTGGAGGGATAGCACAACCTATAAACAAGGCATAAGGAGATATATCAGACTCCTAACCATATAAGGGTCACACCTAGACCCAAAGGGATCCAAGGGATCAACCTCAACCTCACTCACAACCTAACAAACCTCAAAAGCCATACAAGGCATAAACCGATCATAAACATCATCAAACTCAACCTCACATATCTAGCATGATCCTAAGCCCTCATAGTAGGAAAGGAGGGAACAAAGGCACCCTAAGGAAGACCTAGAAGCGACACACACCTGCAAAGCCAAAGGAAACACCAAGCTGGTGCTGGAAGGCGCAGGGGCGGCACTTTGGTGGTGCAGGGGCGGTGCACAGGCCGGCGCAGGGGCGGCTGATGTGCAAAGGACACCACCTCAGCTCCTTCTTCACTTCTACTTTCGTTCCTTTACTTCTCTTCACTCCAACAACAACATATCAACATGACATACACATATGCATCATCATAAGCCAAACATGGCTGAAATAGGATCAAAACCTAAGGAAAGCCACGCTAGAGTAAGGAGAATAGGAAAAAGGAACCAAAAGATGAAAAGAAGAAGAAGAAGGGAAAGGAAGCCATGGAAGCTTACCAAGCTGAAGAACCAGAAGCTCACCAACTAACCAGGACATCCTCAAGCTGGCTCACAAGGCTCAACAACCATCCTCATCAACCAAGCCAAGCAAAAGCTCTCCAAAACTCACACAACTTCAAGAAAGATCACCCAAGGATCCAAGGGAGAAGAAGAAGAGAGGAGAAGTACGTAAGAAGAGAGAGAGATCTGAAAGTAAACCCTCATCAAAGAGGAGAAGAAGAAGTATAAATAGGACAGTAAAATAGTAAAGCACGAGTCAAAACAGTCAAAGAAGACGACTGCAACACACAGAGCCGCAGGGGCGGGCTTTGTGAGCCGTAGGGGCGGACCAGGTAAGGCTTAGGGTCGTCCCCCTGGGTTGCGCAGGGCGGCTCAGGCATAAACCTGGCCCCTCTGCTCTCTCTCTCAACTCTCAGCAACTAGGCTCTTACATCTTGGAGTGTCACATTGGGTTAGGATCTCAAATGGATCCTAACCCTAGCTTGAGAACAAGTTCACTGGATCTTACAACAAGGCACATGTAGATTAAAACCAAATACATAAAAGTTGTATATGATACATCAAAAGAGTTTTCAAACTCATAGCCGAGTACAAAACATCAAACCACAACATCCGATACAAAAGATCCCATATCCAGCGCATCCTAATGTACAAAAGTCCTCGTCTGGCCACACCATCTGTCTCACCCTGCAGTCTTCCTAACCTGCAGATCATCTACAACAGGGTATGAAACCGTTAGCTACAACAATGAAAAGCATGAAGGTAATAGCACAACCACGCATCAACATCTCTGATGGCATGAATTATATACCATTATAATCATGCATATTGTGGAGGTTTACTTCGATTTACCTTACATTTAGAGAGAACTTGTATACCTTTTGTATTTTATTCATATATATTTCGGAAATAGAGGTCTACACGAGTTTCGGTTGAATTGTAGGTAAATTAAGTGGATTCGGAAGCAAAAGTGGAGCAAGGAGCATCTAAGGCCATTAGGGAAGCTAAAGGAGTCTTAGAGGAATCACAAAGAGCGAAGGAGTTGCGTAAAAGAAGCATAAAAGGGAGGAAGGAAACAAGCCAAAAGACGAGCATTCTCTGTTGAAGAAAATCATGCCATTTACAACATAAATCGGACGATTTTTATCATTAAAAATCGAACGGTTTTGCTTGATAATCGGCTAGCACGATTTTCCTTGTTTTTCGGCCCAATGGTAAAGACGACTCAAAGCCCATCACTTTTAGGCTAGAGAAGTGTTTTGCCAAGCGGCCCATTAGAGAGGAACTATAGGTTAGAACCCTAGGAACGAAAGCGGAACGGCCGCAACGGGAAATCTTTACACGTTTGTGAGAGATTGAAGATTCTTGGAGAGGGATTGAAGCGATATTGCCGGGAAGTCAATCTTGATCATATTTGTGAGATTCCTTGTTTCCATTGCAATCTTTGTGGTTTTTGAACACAATATTGATTTGATTGAGAGATACATTGATTAGTTTTGAGATTGGTTTACAGAATTGAAAGTTATTAAGTTTTTATTCAAGATTCGGGTTTATTTGATTTATTTACTCAATCTTAAATTTGATTTGATTTTGAAAATGGTTGGCTAAAACCATTGTGATTTTGGGGAGAATAGTTGATGATTGAGGCTTAGATGATGATAGACTAAACTCATTCAACCAATTGGACCTTGAGAGTTTAGATTTTAACTTTGCGACAACAGGAAAATCGGGTTGTTCTTGAAGGAAATCGTCCGATTTAATGATGAACAACACGATTTATTTCCCTGACGATCTTTAATTGATTTAATCTTTAACCAAAGTTAATCCTTGCCTAAATCCCAACCTTGCTTAACCTTTTTAACTTCTATTTGAGTGTATGAAGATACTTCAACCTTGATTCTACATTTGATAGATTAAGATTACAAGATTTGGGTAATAGAGAGACTCAACATCCTTTATTAAGGTTTTAAGTGTACTTTCTATCTTTACCTTGGAGACTCACATCCTGGGGTTTTGGGTGGTTAGTTTGAGTGTAATTCTTGTCCTTAGATCTTTCTATATTGCAGCCTCAACAACCCTTATAGAGAGAACCTTTGGATTAGACAAATAGGTTTCGGAACTTCACCGTACGATATCTACCTTTAAAAACACATAACCTTGGCAATATAAACTCTATCCTTTGATCTTTAGAAGTGTCTTGAATCGAAAGCCGCAGTCGGATACTTGAATCATTGGAATCATTTTCCCCTTTATTAATCACAAAAGCTTTTGCACTTTGTTAGATAATTGAATTCGATTTTATTCTCACCAAATCCCTGAGTTCGACTTTGAAATTTCTTACCTTGCTACAGTTGATCCGTACACTGCGGGTTCGCTTTGCTTTGAGTTCTAGATATAAATTTAAGACTTTGATGCACACACTTTTGAGCGAACAATCTCATACATGCAATGCCACACACATTCATTTATTATCTTTCATTACGTTATTCCATTACTAATTCAACTTCTTTTGTAACACGAGGAAACTAAAGAACCTCGTACCTTTCCCCGTTAACACAGGGGTTTGCATTGGGGGTGATCGTCACTCGTCCCCCCTTGTATTACTGGCTTCCAGACACCTCCTCCTAACCAGCAGGCGGAGACCGGTGGTTACCGCCCGTTATAATACACTTGGGCCAAATAAATGTAATAAATGGTCATCCTAGTCCGTATTAGGTTATAAATGCACAATCATATGAACACACACAACAATCACAATCATACAATCCACAACTGCACGCTAAGTAAGTCCTATGGACTTACTTGATATACTCGTAACCTGTACCACGTCACAACTTCCCCTTGGGGAAGTAATCAACGCCTGCAATAGCAAGGCACACACAATCACATATTGCAAAGGTTACGAGACTCGTCTCACTAACCACAACCAACCTATATCTCAAATCTAAACCTCAGATCCTCAACACATTCATAAATGCCTAAGGCATATCCTCAACATAACATCTCATGATCCTCAACTCATTCTGACACCTAGCATGCATCTAATCAGTATTCCTCAATCTCAAACTCAATCCTAATTTAATTAATTAACCTTTAATTAATTAATTAAATATCACCAGAATAACGTTTTGCCCGCATGCCATTTCTAAACCCACTTGTCATCAGATTTCATCAAACAAACAACCCACAAACACCAGAATAATATAATGATCATAATGGAATTTCTAATTATCCATTTTGAAAAGCCTAAGGTCAATTTAGGCCAAATCGCAGTACGGAAAACTTCATAACTTATTTGTTACTAACCCGATTGACGATCTGAAAGAAGATTCGGAATCACAACGACGTAGGCTACGCATGTACAACATCATTCACCGGAATCTGAGCAACGGAACTGTCCTGGTGACATATATGCTCGACCAGGCCCTTATCTGCTCGGAAATGCACAAACTTGGTACCGATATGAAGAGAATGAAGAGAGGAATCCAGAAACTCAAACGGAATTGAAATCGGATTAGAAACGGAGAGTAGATCTGAGTTTGAAGTTTGAGAGAAATCAGAGCTTTTACGAGGAAACGTGAAAGGAAATGAATTAATAAACGATTTTCCGCTATTTATAGTGAAGTCGATAATTTACCTTTAGCGAAGTCGATGATTATCCTTTAACCGATCCAATGGCGGGTTGAACCCCCTTCTCCAAACTTCTCAAAATTGGAACAATAAATCTTGAATATTGTAGGGATAATTATTCCACAATTGCCTCGGAAAACGTGTATTCCTAAGCCGTCTTTCTTAGCCGTTAAGAAACGAAATAGCGACTCTTTTGACCGTTTTGCCTTTCTATGTTATTTCATATCTAGGACATGTCCGATGTCCTGATCATTTCTCTCAACTGCATTTTTATTAATTGAAGCTCCCAAATGCTCCAAATAATACCGGAGGGTAAAAATAATTACCGGGGGAAAAAGTGAAAATTTCACCATAAGCCCAAAATTACGCCAGGAACATAACGGTGGGACTTATACTCAACACTTACGCAATCTTCGCGAGTTATATGTCAATTACTATCACTGATTAAGTTAATCAACATTAATTAGAATTTGCAAATCCTAGCTATTACAATTATCTATTTGGGACAACGTGTAAGATCATGACAGATCACAAGAGCCTAAAGTACATTTTCACTAAAAAAGAATTGACTATAAGACAAAGAAGGTGGTTGGAGTTAATAAAGGATTATGACTTAGAGATACTATATCATCCTGGTAAAGCTAATGTGGTGGCTGATGCTTTGAGTAGGAAGTCGGCTCAAGAAAAAGCGATTGCTTGATTAACTGTACAATTTGAGATACAAAATGATATGATTTGTAGTGGTATTGAAATATGGGTTCAGAAAGACCAAGGGTATCTGTGTACCTTGGAGATAGTGCCCAATTGGTTGGAAGAAATTCAACAAAAACAACTAAGTTGTCATAATCTAACCAAAGTAAGGTCAGTGATCGGAAGTGGTGAATCTTTAAATTTCCATATCGATATTGACAATATAATCAGATATCAGGGAAGGGTATGTGTTCCTCAAGATAAAGAGATTAGAAAAAGAAATCTTGTTGAAGCCCATGCAACACCATATTCCATACATCCAGGATCGAACAAGATGTATCGGGATATTATACCCTACTTTTGGTGGCAAGGTATGGAGAAAGATATTGTTGAGTTTGTGTCACAGTGTCAAACATGTCAACAAGTTAAGATTGAACACCAAAGGCCAGGAGGAGAACTCCAATCATTGGAGATACCAGAGTGGAAATGGGAACACATCACCATGGATTTTGTAACCAGTCTACGTAGTAGCAAAGGTTATGACTCCATATGGGTAGTGATTGATCGATTAACAAAGACTGTAAGATTTATTCCTATCAAGGATACTTGGGATGTGAACAAGTTAGCAGAGGAATTTGTGAATCGGATAGTCAGATTACATGGAGTTCCTAAAACCATAGTTTCAGACAGAGATTGACGATTTACTTCCTGATTTTGGAGCCAAGTACAAACTTTAATGGGAACCAAGCTGAATTTTACAACAACGTTTCATCCACAGTCACATGGTCAGTTAAAAAGGACTATTCAGACTTTCGAAGACTTTTGAGGTCATGTGTACTTGATTGGAGACAAATATGGCCAGATCATTTACCGTTGGTCGAGTTCACCTACAACAACAATTGGCATGCATCCATTGAGATGGCACCATATAAAGCACTGTACGGAAGGAAATGTCGAACCCCATTATGTTGGGATGAGCCGGACGATGTCATTGATATTGTTCCAGACAAAGTTCAAAGTGATATTGAAAAAGTTGCTTTGATTCGAGAAAGGATGTGGGATGCATAGAGTAGACAAAAATCGTATGCTGATAAGCGCCGACGTCCGCTAGAGTTTGAAACAGGGACACATGTTTGGCTGAAAGTTTCACCGACTCGTGGAGTCAAACGGTTTGGTATCAAGGGGAAGTTAAGTCCTCGGTATATTGTACCATTTGATATTTTGGAATAAGTTAGTAAAGTGGCTTATCGTTTAGCATTACCGCCATCAGTGGAAGGAGTACATCCAGTGTTTAATGTATCACAACTAAGACAGTATCAACCAGATCCGAGCCATGTACTCAGCTATGATGCTATCGAGATAGATCCTGATTAGACTTATGCCGAGTTCCCTATGGCCGTGTTAGACAGAAAGATGAAGAAGTTAAGGAATAAAGAGATTCCATTAGTGAAGATCCAGTGGTCCCGAAGAGGAATGGAAGAGGCTACATGGGAAATAGTTGAACACATGGAGAGAAATTATCCAGAGGTGTTTAGTTCTTTGATCGGTGATTGGGATAGAGGCAAGAATTAGTACCTAACTTTTCCACTAACTAATGTGCTTATATGGTTCTATGTTGATGTGATTTATGTGAGTGTGAATTGATTTGTGTTTGCTAACATAGGAAGTGATAGACTTCCCTAGTGTGAGCTTGATGACCCCTCCTAACGTGATAATAATCTAATCTTGCATGACATGCAAAGATAGGTTAATTATGTGATTGATGAATTCAGTCTTCTGATGAGCTATGTACTAAAGTTTCCGGACGAAACTTTTTCTTAATGGGTGTGTGATGTAAATCTAGGATTTTCGAACCCCGATTAATGATGGTTAAGGGAGATTAATTTAATCATCAATAGTAGTTGACCCATAACTCGCGAATATTGTGTAGATGACAAGTATGAATTCCACCGTTATGACCTTGTCGTAAATTTGGACTTATGGGGAAATTTTTACTTTTTCCCCCGGGGAATAATTTTTATCATCCGGTGTTATTTGGAGCATTTGGGAGCTTCAATTAATAAAACTGCAGTTGAGAGAAATGATCAAGACATCGGATATGTTCTAGATATGAAATAACATGGAAGGAAAATGGCCAAAAGAGTCGCTATTTCGTTTCTTAGCGGCTAAGAAAGACGGCTTACGAAAACACGTTTTCCGAGAAAGTTGCAGAATAATTATCCACACAATATGTCATATATATATCATTCCAATTTTAAGAAGTTTGGAGAAGGGGCTCAAACCGCCTCTAGATTGGTTAAAGGATAATTATCGACTTTACTAAAGGATAATTATCGTCTTCGCTATAAAAGCTCTGATTTCTCTCAACCTTCAAATTCAAATCTACTCTTCGTTTATAATCCGATTTTAAATCCGTTTGAGTTTTCGGATTCCTCTCTTCGTTCTCTTCATTTTGGTACCGAGTTTCTACGTTTCCGTGGAAGTTAAGGTCAGGTCGTGCCTCCCCCTTACATGAACAGTTCTGTCTCTTAGATTCCGGTGAATCTGACAGTGTCCGAGCGTAGCCTACGTTGTTGTGATTCCGAATCTTCTTTCAGATCGTCAATCGAGTTAGTAACGAATAAGTTATGAATTTATTCGTTTTCCGTATTGAAATTTGCCCTAAATTGACCTTAGGCTTGTAAAAATGGATAATTGGAAATTCCATTATGCTCTATACATTATTCTGGTAATTATGGGCTATTTGTTTGATGAGATCTGATGACAAGTGGGTTCAGAAATTGTCTGCGGGTAGAACGTTATTCTGGTAAAAATTTAATTAATTAATTATAGATTAATTAATTAAATTAGGAATCTAGAAAACACTATAAGTTAATTAAATTCAAAGGAATGAATTTAATTGATGCTTGAAGCAAAAAGTTTAATACGAGGAATATGATATTCTCGACATGTGTTGTTGAAGACGGTAGACTAACTATAGCTTAGTTGCTCAGTGAGCGTATCTAGGTAAGTCTTCGGACTTACTTAGCTTCGATCTGCAGAAACCGTGCATGAGAGATTTATATCTCATTGTGTTGAAATATCTTGTTGGTTTGAAATGTCTTGTTGTGTTGAAATGTGAATGTTCATATGTTTTAAGATGTGTTATGTGTGAAGCATGCTTGATGTGTTTTATGATGAAAATGATGTTATGACGTGTAAAGCATGCTTAATGTTGTTGTGATTATTATCGTGTCATGGTTCAGAAATGGTTAAATGAAAATGTGTTAGCCTATTGAGGCGTACTATTGAATGACATGATAACCTTGTTGAAGAATGATAATGTATGACATGGTAAACCTGTTAAGACGTGTGATATGATGATGAACTGTAAAGGTCAATAGTATGTAAATTGTTTAAGACTCTGAGCTAACCATTAGCCATGTCTCTAGCTATTGAAGTGAATGCCGGAGCTCAGCCAAGCACGGATCACTTGCATTTGTATAAGAATGACACCGAGTCTGAGGGACTTCAGACTCGTGTCGCACACCTAATTTAAATGGTGATATTTGCATTACCATGAATGGGAAAATGTTGCATGTGGTTAGGGGTTAAGACCATAACCCGCCACGAGAAAGCCTGGCCCGTAGACTTGATCAGTCTGGCTACGACCTAAAAACAAATGTCTGAATTAACCTAATCTATGCAATGGTGAGCTCACACCAAAGCCAGAACCGTATGAGCAATGATTCCGGATTTGGTTCGGGATCGCAAATTGTGAATTTCATACGGCATTCACGTGCATCATTCATAAAAGCATGATATCATCTCATGAGCACGATATATGCTATTTGAATATATTTGTTGTGTTGTGATGTGTTGATATAATCTCTCGTGGATAGTTTATGATCGATAGCTAACGGTTTTAAAGCGATCCTTTTTAGGTAATGCTGATCATAGGAACGCTTCAGGGATGTCAGATGTAGGATGTGGACAACCGGGGCAGTGTTAACCCAAGGGTTGATTGAACTACTTTTGAAACTAATCGCTTGCAAGCGAGTCTTTTGTTGGTTGTGTGCAACTGTGTACACATGTTGATTTCAGGTTGAAGTTTTAAAACAACCGTTCAGGTGTTATGTTTTGAAGTGTCGTTTTGGGATATACATACTAATTGCATGCAGGGTTGTCATGTAAATGTTTTCTAAACGACAGGTTGGATGTTTTCATTATTTCTTCGTCCTTCTTGTTGCAAGGTCTTATTTGGAAAGTTGTTGTCAGACTAACTGATGGGACCCACTGTGTGGTCCTTAGCCTAGTGACGTCTTGGGTTACTAAATACTCGGGACGTTATGTATATTTCATCTTCTCTCTTTCTTTGTAAAAGAGTTAAAAACAATCACGAGAGATAGTGGTGCATGAAGGCAAACGAAGGACAAACAGCAAAAAAGGCTTCCTTTAAAGCTTCCTTCTTTACGGATCTAAATGACATCACATCTTGTATTATCATTTTCACCACTTTTTCCCTACCATGTTTTGCATCAAATGGCCAACTTCTCATTCTCATACCATTATCATCAATGAATTTAAGAACAAGTTCAGTTTGTTTACCTTTGCCTTGTTTGTCAGATTATTTGGACAGCGAAAAAAATGTTGACCTACATTTTTTGTGCCATTTAAGTTTGAGCCACAAGGATAAGTTGTCCCACAATACTTACAGTTATCCCTACGATGTTTATTATCATCCAAAAACTCCTCATATCCATCCCAATATTCTTTTTTATCCCAATCTTTTCTTTTCAACTATTTTGCGCCCTATCGATTGTGTATCCACCACATCATCAACACTAACTTGCTCAATATGTTCGAGATAGTATTGAGAAAACTCAATATTCATAATTGACTTGGTTGAATCGAATTGCATATTTTGTTCAGAAGATAATATACAAGTCATTAATGTTTACTTTATCGACAAAATAAGAGTGAGCAATAAAAACGTTAATTTAGACTCCACAATCAACTAACATTTCATGAAGGTTTCCTGGATAATTCAACCGATATGGAATTGCTCATATTTTTATTTGTTCCATCCTAAAATTTCAGCTCAAGTGAATAAGTGATCAACATTAGTCAAATTGAACATAAATTTGCTGAATTTTTCAAAACAATTATTTATTGTTAATATCAAATAATTAAAGATATGTAAATTAAATAATCATGATTGTATATTATATAAAAACATCCAATTCAAACTATACAATAACATCATTAATAAATAAAAATTCACAATAGAACAAGTACAGAGGGATGGTGCTTAGGAGAGGTACAAGTCGATAGAGGGACATGGTTCTTAGGAATAAGGAAGTTGCTCAGTAGTGAGTAAATGTTTTAGTAGTCGAGAGGGACTAGAAAAATAAAGGTGATTAGTAGTGGACCATTGGTGTGAAAGAAGCTACTCATAAGTCACTACAAGTATACAACATCAGTAGGAGAGGTACATGAAGCACGCTGGTCACCGGCGCAAAGATGAGAGGAAAGGAAAAACAAGGTTTGAGGACTTACATGTTAACGAGAGGGAAAAGAAACGAGGACGAAGAGGACATGATAGGAGGTGTCTCTAGAACCACATCTGCGTCGGACAAATATAGTGTGTTAACTGGATGATCTTTGGTTATCCATTTTAGAAAAACTATAACAAATTGCTATATAAAAGTATGTAATGAAAGCACATGAAATAGTATATTATCTTTACTATAAATTGTTTCTTCCTTCTACTCTCTTATGCCACTCAACTTCGTATCTTGATTCTTCATGTTGTAACATGGTATCAGAGGCTGGTTCCCAAAACAATCCTCCTCCTCTCAATCCAAACAATGGTAGCTCCCTTCATACAGATGAATCCAGTGATCAATTCTCTTAACATTTAATCGTCACAACTTCCATGGAGAAGATGCATCTCCATCATTCACATCTACCATCGCTTCGACTTTCCACAACTTTGCTCACACATACAAACTACAATCGCTGGAAGAGATAAGTAGAAGTATCTATTTTGGCCAAAAATAAACTCGGTATTGTCGTTGGAAACTGTAAGCGACCTGCCACATATGCCAAACTCATTCGCAAATTGGAAGTGTAATAACATGATTATCTCATGGCTAACACACTAAGTAGAGGATCAACTCTGTAGTTGTGGATCCAATGATTGGCACTTTCTTTTATCAAAGATTAGCATATTATTCAATTTCTTCCGGCCTTAATGAAACCTACTCCACTGTGAGATCCAATGTGCTTACGATGACCACATCTTTGGATATTGGAGAAATCTATAAAATGGTGCTAATGGATGAAGTCAAAGAGATTGACTTCATTTGATGGTACCAATAATGATGTCGTAGCTCTTTACTCTCGACATCGACATAATTCCTCTCACCAGAGAAGTAATCTTGATGATAAATCATTATTCACCAAGACTCTTTTATGTGAACATTATAAGGCCAAGAACCATACTATCGATCAATGTTGAAAATTGCATGGTTATCCTACGGTGGCTACACTTGGGATTCCAATTTGTGAACACTACAAGATGGTTAGACACATCATTTCTAAGTGTTGGAAAGTCCATGATTATCCACCTGGACACAAGTTAGCTGCATCTTCCACCACCTCCTTTATGTCAAATTAGATGACTCTCCTCTTGTCTCATCTTGACAAATCATCTCCTTTAGAAAGAAATAAAGATCCACATGGAGGATTCCTAGCTAGTAAGCCTCTGTGTTTACCATCTACCAACAGTGCATCTCCATGGATCATCGACAATGTAGCAACATATCACATTACTTCTCACATGATCATTTTTCATCATATAAACCAATTGATTATCCTCTTTGATATATTGGGGTGAGTGTATCTTAACTATCACTCATATCATCAATATATGCCATCTACAAGTCCTTAATCACAAGTCACCTTTTGAACTTCTATTATATTGTAAGAGCCTTAGTCTTCGAGAGATCCCGCACCTGCGCTTCAGTTGAGATGCAGCTGCTTTTCTTTGTTGGAGCAGTAGTGGGTTGCCCTTGCGCCCCTGGCTGGCCGCCCCTGCGGTTCTGTGAGCCGCCCCAGCGGCCAGGCCAGGCGCCCCTGCGGTTTATGGTGGGTTGCAGTCGTCTTCTTTAACCCGAGCTTTGCCTTTTGACCCCTCTTTCCTTTATATCTTGTTCTTCTTCTCCAAATGAGGGTTACCTCAATCTCTCTCATGCTCTACCTCTCCCTACGTACTTCATCTTCTCCTCTCTTCTCCCTTGGATTATCTTGATCTTCTTTGAGCTTGGTTGAGTTTATGTGAGATTCTTGATGGTTGTTGTTGTTGTGCTTGTTGATAGCCAGCCTTGAGGTTTTGGGATGGTGTTTTGCTCTGAGTTAAGCTCAGCTTGGTAAGCTTCTATGGTTTCCCCTCTTTCTTTCTTCTTTCCCTCATCTTTTCCATCTTTCCTAAGCCTAGCTTAGATCCCTTAGGTTTGGATCTTGTTCCAGCCTTAATTGGATTGTGTTGATGTATATATATGTATGTTTATGTATGTATTTGTGTTGGACGAAGAAGAAGTGAAGGAATCGAAGGAAGGAGTGAAGAAGGAGTTGAAGTGGTGTGTCTATGCACACCAGCCGCCCCTGCGCCGTCTCTAGACCGCCCCTGCGCCAGCAGTGAGCCGCCCCTGCGCCATCCCCTAGCCGCCCCTGCGGCCACCTGCACCAGCTTGGTGTTGCACTTGGTTCTGTAGGTGTGTGTTGCTTCTAGGCCTTCCTTAGGATGCCTTTTTTCCCTTCTTTCCTAGTATGAGTATATAGGATCATGCTAGATGTGTGAGGATGTGTTTGGTTGAGGTTATGATCGGTTTATGATGTATGGCTTTAAGGACTTAGGTTGATGTTGGTTAAGGTTTTGATGTTGAGCATGATCCCTATGGATCCCTTTGGGTCTAGGTGTGACCCCTTTGATGAATAGAGGTTGATATATATTTATGCCTTGTTATTAGGCAGTGCCCCTCTCTCAGGATTGGAGGTTGGTTCTGGTTGATCGTGTTTGAGTTGTTTACGAGGTTGAGGTAAGTCCGTAGGACTTACTTAGCTACCACCCCTATATTGGGTGTTTGCATGAGTGGTGTGTGCTTTATATGGTTGCTATGATAGCATTAGATGTCGTTTATACCGACCTATGTTTTATTGATTGCCCCGTATGCGTGGCTGTGATAACCTTTCCCTTTCATCCCGCCGTGAAGTCTGGGAAGATCTCTTGAGTCAGGCCAGACTGACTTTACAAGAAGGGCACAATCCACTCCCACAGGGTACACGGATTGTGTGACCGATACTTATGCAGTTGGCTAGCAGGCTCAAAGGCGAGGATGTATCGGTCCTCATTTCACATAGTTTCATATATATTATATATATACGATTTAAGTGAATGACCACTATATTGAGATGGTTAAATGGGTAAATGTGTGAAAGCATGCTGATGTGTTTATCTTTCATGATTGTGTTTGTGCTTATGCATTACCTCATATATGTATGGTTAGCTAACGATTTCATACCGTGCTGTAGATGGTTGCAGGTTAGGCGTTGATGAGTGATCTGGCAGGGTGACAGGCCGAGGACTCTCGTACATCAGGTGGTTGGTTTGGGGTTGTTGTGCTTCCCTGCTACGTGAGGATGATCTTTTGTACCTCGTGTGTGAGGAAGTTGTTTTATATACTCGGCTATGTTGTTCTTTACCTATGGTTGTACAATTTATACGGTTTTATGTATTTGTTTTATATATGTCAGTGCCATGTTGAAAGGTCAAGTAAACTTGTTGTCAGGCTAGGGTCAGGATCCACTGTGATATCCTAGCCCAATGTGGCATCCCGAGTCCCGCGGATTCGGGGTGTTTCAGAGTTGGTATAAGAGCCCAGGTTGACAACAATGACACTTGCTACCTGCAATAAGGTTTGATAGGTAAAATAAACAGAGCCCGAAAGGGGTTTGAAATTTTTAAACGTTTTTGGTTTTAAGTGTGGTTTGGGTTAGAATGTACGAGAAGTCGTCACCTCTATCATGGATCTTTGCAGCGTACATATGTATATATATCTGTGTGTATTATGGATTATGTGGATATATTATATATATATATATATATATATATATATATATATATATATATATATATATATATATATATCGATACCTATGACATATATATAGCCTTATAAGATTAGGTGCGTATATCCTACAGATGGCTCAGACTAGAGCAATATCTGTAGTGGGACGAGGTAGGGGTACACCACCTCTTCCTCCAGTCACGCCAAGTTAGGGACCAGTTTCGGCTGTTGTTTTTCCCATAGTAGAGAACGAGTTTGAAGAGATTGATCATGTCTCCATGATTAGATCCGAGTTTCAAGAATATATGCGCCAAGTATATGAGGTTGTAATAGCGGGTAGACCTACACCGGATTTACCAACGTCGATGGGACCAATTGAAGCTTCTGGATCAGAGAAGAAGCAATGGACTAAATCATTTAGTGGAGAAGCAAAGATGATGAATGGTGAACGAAGTGAGATATCAGGACAATCAAGTGGTCCTTTGGCCATGAAGAGGACTGGCAAGGAACTACAGTGTTTTAATTGTGTGAAGTTTGGACACCGGCGAGCTCTGTGCCCAAAGACGCCCATACTATGCTTTACATGTGGTAAAGCAGGGCATAGAGCGAAGTTTTGTCAATAGGGCAAGGCCCTGCCTTTACTAGTTCCTTCCCGGAGTAAGATTATAAGAGGTGGACGATGAAGATTGAGATACCCTTTAACTGCACAGGATGCAAGGATGGGACGATTATGTTTCAACTGTGGTTATCCAGATCATTTGCGTTCTGAGTGCCCTTTGGCACCGATAGCTTGCTTCACCTGTGGTGAGCTAGGCCATCTAGCCCATTTCTGTCAACAAGGTAGTGTTTATTCTCAACAAGACCTTCCTCTTTCTAGTGCAGAATGAGTGGAAGTGGAGGCTATGGCAATGACCTCAGTGATACCTGAGGAGCATGGATCCGAGATTGAATAATGACATGCAATGGAGCTTCTTGCATTAGCTGTATAGGTACCATTCTTGTTAATGGTTTACCTAGTAGAGTTTTGTTTATTATGAGTGCTATGCACTTCTTGTCTTTCGATGCATGCGTTAATGGTTGACCTTTGATATAGTAGAAGGTGGACTTTTCTTTACAGGATTACCTATTAGGGGTCTGAGGTACCCGCGTGATATGCGGTTGTCCCATTTATTCAGGGACTTGTGTATGGTTTAGAAACTTCTTTGTCATGCCTTAGGTGCATAAGGAAGTCATTATGTGTATGGCGTGGACGAATAGATATCATGTCATGTTATACATCAATTGGAAGATTGTTCTAGTCTCCTTTGAGATTGTGAGATAGAGGTCTTCCGAGGCTACGACCTTTGGAGAGATGAGTCTTATCATTAGTGTCATATGAGCAGTGAAGATGATAATACAAGGATGTGATGTTTTCTAATGTTATGCCATAAAGAAGATAGTTCCACGTTGGAAGATATTCCAGTGGTTTACGAGCTTATAGACGTGTTACTGAACCGTCTAGTTGCCACCTCACTGGAGTGTGGACATTGTTATCAAGTTGAAGTATGATACAAGACTGAATGGAAAGGCCCATGCTATATGGTGCTTGTTGAGATATTATAACTGATAACTTGAAGAGTTGACTGAGACGGGCTTCTTTTGCCCTAGTATGTTCTATGTTCAGTATTGACGACCTGATGAGTTAGCTTCAAGAAGCAATTGTGTTTTCAGGATTCCCTTGTGCTCAGGATATCACCAATTGAGGGTGAGAGAGCAGGATGTGCATGGGATAGCCTTTCGTACCCGTTATGGACACTACAAGTTGTAGTGATGCCATTTGGGCTGATGGATGCCTTAACAAGTCTTCAGAGAGTTAATGAATAACATCTTTCTCAATTTCCTTGATCTTGTTGTGGTGATCTTCATTGATGACATGTTGGTATACTCTCATAGCAGAGAATAGCAGACCGATCGTCTGAGGACCGTTCTGCAGATTTCGAGAGATAGAAGGTTGTATGCTACACTCTCTAAATGTGAGTTGAGATGTCAGTGGTAGCCTTCTTAGGCCATGTTATCTCCGCCAGCGGGATCATGGTTGACCTGGCAAGAATTAGGTGTTGTAACATGGAAGATACTGACGAACATTAAGGAATGCATAGCTTTCTCGGCTCAGCCGATTACTACCAATGCTTTGAGGAAGAGTTTTGTGAATGTGCATCTATTTACGAGTTTTCTGAGGAGGACCACCAGAATTGCGTTGTCAAGCTTAATATACCTGAGCTTTGAAGAATTGAAGAGGGACTTGGCCTCTGCTTCCGTTATGTCATAGACAGAAGATTATGGGGATCCCGTGATTTACGGTGATACATTCCAGCTAAGTTTGAGATGTGTATTACTACAGAGGAGTAGAGTTATTGATATGTGTGTCTGCAACTGAAGACGTATGAGGAGGACTACCTGACTCATGATCTAGAGTTAGTAGTGGTAGTTCAAGCCTTTATGATTGAAGATAATACCAGGGTGATATTTCATGTCAAGTCTCCATAGACCATAGGAGTCTGAGGTACGTTTTACACCGTGGGAATTGAATAACCACCAACGTTAAGGGCTCGAGTTGATCAAGACTATAACTTGGAGATTCCATATCATTCAAAGAAGTTGAAAGTTTTCGCCGACAACTTGAACGGAAAGATGCCTCAAGAGAGGCACCACAGTTCTCCATTGAAGTAGATGGAGTGATGAAGCGTCATGACCGCTTTTGTGTACCTGCTGATACAGAGTAAAGACAGAGAATCTTACTGTACACTCACTGCACATCTTATTCAGTATATCCAGGTACGAGTAAGATGTACCATGAGGTGAGACAATTATATTGATGTAGAAGATTGAAGTCAATGTGACCAAATTTGTGATATAGTGTGTGACCTGTCAACGGGTCCAGATAGAGCATTACTGATCTAGGGATGAGCTCCATCCACTACCAGTGCAGTAGTGGAATTGGGAGGACATCTCTATGGACTTTGTGATGGGATTGTTGGTAATGGATTAATGAAACCGGCACGTTTCATTCCTATAAGAAAGACGTGGACAGTGAATGAATTGGCTGAGGAGTATAGTAGACAGATAGTGAGACTCCATGGTGTACCGAGAACGATCATCTCTGATCGAGATGGATGTTTTAATTTGAGATTTTGGGCAGCAGATTCAGACTGCTTTGGGGACGAGTCTGTACTCCATGACTACGTTTCACCCCTAGACATATGGTCAGTTAGAGAGGACCATCTAGATCTTGAGGATCTATTATGAGTTGTAAGTTGAATTGAAAGCGTGGATGGTTAGATTACCTCCCATTAATGAGTTTATTATATGACAATGAAGGATGTGCATTTTTTTTGGTATAGCCCTATGAGGCAATATATAGACATAGAGGTCGTATATCTTATGCTAGAAGTGACCTAGCAGTATTAGTGGAATAACACCTGATCAAATTCGGGATTTTATAGTTCAAGTAACGATGATTAGAGGAAGAATGTTGGCTGTACAGAGTCGCCAGATATCATATGTAGACAAGAGGCGTTAACCTCTAAAGTTCAAGCGAGAGTTCATGTCCGGTTGAAAGTATCTCAGTTGTGAGACGTTAGACGTGTTAATATGGAAAGGGAACTGAGTTTCCAATATGTCGGTTTACTTGAGATCTTGATCAGTATTGTGAAGGCAGCATGATGTTTAGCTTTGCCTCTGAGGTCAGAGGATATCCACTTAGTGTTTCATGTGTCTCAACTGAGGAAGTATATACAAGATTCGAGACACTTTGTGAGTTATGATGATTTGGTGGTTGAGTCCAACAACACCTTTGTTGAGCATTCGATTACATTCTTAGAATGAGATATGAGACGCTTGCATTCGAAAGACATTCCCATATTGTGGACATAGTGGTCGAGATGAAGACCTGAAGATGCTATGTGAGAGACTGAGGATAGTATCCTGAGGAACTATCCTGAGTATATGTTAGGACAGACCTATTTGTGGGAGCACGAGTAGATCTTGGTGCTATCTTGATGAATGTTGTACTTATATTCTTATATGCCTTGATGTGATTTATGATCTTAGTATATCTTGATGTGCTAGCGTGATGTATGTCATAGCTGGAGATGATTATATCCTCCATGCTATCTGAGTATGTTTTATATTTATGGCTGGAGACGGTTCTTTCCTCCATGATATTTGAGTATGATTAGAATTCAGCTGGAGATGGTTCTTTCCTCCATGCTACCTTGATGGACATAGTTTCAGTGGAGATGTGATTCCTCCATGCGTCGTGTATATTTATGGCTTGGCTAGGACGTATTTCCTCTATGCCTGTGATATGGTTTGGCTAGTGACGTATTTCCTCTATGCCTGTGATATGTTTTGGCTGGAGATGTGCTTTCTCTATGCCTTGTGATGTGGTATGGTGAGAGATGTGATTCCTCTACGCCTTTGGGTAGCGTTATGGCCTTATTTTCTGGAGTTGATGATTCCTCCATGTTGATGTTTGAGGTTATAGATTGTTATAGGATGTGATCTTTTGAACGGAGATGTGATACCTCCGATAGAGAGAGTGAGAGTTATACCTCGGCTTATGGGTCCGAGAGACTTTGGGGATTTTGCAAGTTTCGGGACGAAACTTGTTTTTAGGGGGGTGAGATGCAAGAGCCTTAGTCTTCGAGAGATCCCGCACCTGCGCTTCAGCTGAGATGCAGCTGCTTTTCTTTGTTGGAGCTACAGTGGGCCGCCCCTGGCTGGCCGCCCCTGCGGTTCTGTGACCCACCCTAGCGGCCAGGCCAGCCGCCCCTGCGGTTTATGATGGGCTGTAACCGTCTTCTTTGACCCGAGCTTTGCTTTTTGACCCCTCTTTCCTTTATATCTTCTTCTTCTTCTCCAAATAAGGGTTACTTCATTCTCTCTCATGCTCTACCTCTCCCTACGTACTTCATCTTCTCCTCTCTTCTCCCTTGGATCATCTTGATCTTCTTTGAGCTTGGTTGAGTTTGTGAGAGATTCTTGATGGCTTTACTTGTTGTTGTTGATGGTTGTTGCTGCAGTGCTTGTTGATAGCCAGCCTTGAGGTTTTGGGATGGTGTTTTGCTCTGAGTTAATCTCAGCTTGGTAAGCTTCTATGGTTTCCCCTCTTTCTTTCTTCTTTACCTCATCTTTTCCCTCTTTCCTTAGCCTAGTTTAGATCCCTTAGGTTTGGATCTTGTTCCAGCCTTAATTGGATTATGTTGATGTATATATATGTATGTTTATGTATGTACATGTGTTGGACGAAGAAGAAGTGAAGGAATCGAAGGAAGGAGTGAAGAAGGAGCTGAAGTGGTGTGTCTCTGCACACCAGCCGTCCCTGCGACATCTCTGGACCGCTCCTGCGCCAGCAGTGAGCCGCCCCTGCGCCATCCCCTAGCCGCCCCTGCAGCCACCTGCACCAGCTTCGTGTTGCACTTGGTTCTGCAGGTGTGTGTTGCTTCTAGGCCTTCCTTAGGATGCCTTTTTTCCCTTCTTTCCTAGTATGAGTGTATAGGATCATGCTAGATGTGTGAGGATGTGTTTGGTTGAGGTTATGATCGGTTTATGCCTTGTAATGGCTTTAACGACTTAGGTTAATGTTGGTTAAGGTTTTGAGGTTGAGCATGATCCCTATGGATCCCTTTGGGTCTAGGTGTGACCCCTTTGATGAATAGAGGTTAATATATATTTATGCCTTGTTATTAGGAAATGCCCCTCTCTCAGGATTGGAGGTTGGTTTTGGTTGATCGTGTTTGAGTTGTGTACGAGGTTGAGGTAAGTCCGTAGGACTTACTTAGCTACGACCCCTATATTGGGTGTTTGCATGAGTGGTGTGTTCTTTATATGGTTGCTATGATAGCATGAGATGTCGTTTATACCGACCTATGTTTTATTGATTGCCTCGTATGCGTGGATGTGATAACCTTTCCCTTTCATCCCGCCGTGGATTCTGGGAGGTTCTCTTGAGTCAGGCCAGACTGACTTTACAGGAAGGGCACAATCCACTCCCACAGAGTACACGGATTGTGTGACCGATACTTGTGCAGTTGGCTAGCAGGCTCAAAGGCGAGGATGTATCGGTCCTCGTGTCATATAGTTTCATATATATTATATATATATATATACGATTTAAGTGAATGACCACTATATTGAGATGGTTAAATGGGTAAATGTGTGAAAACATGCTGATGTGTTTATCTTTCATGATTGTGTTTGTGCTTATGCATTACCTCATATATGTATGGTTAGCTAACGATTTCATACCGTGCTGTAGATGGTTGGAGGTTAGGCGCTGCTGAGTGATTTGGCAGAGTGACAGGCCGAGGACTCTTGTACGTTAGGTGGTTGGTTTGGGGTTGTTGTGCTTCCCTCTTGCGTGAGGATGATCTTTTGTACCTCTTGTGTGAGGAAGTTGGTTTATATACTCGGCTATGTTGTTCTTTACCTATGGTTGTACAATTTATACGGTTTTATGTATTTGTTTTATATATGTCAGTGCCATGTTGAAAGGTCCAGTGAACTTGTTGTCAGGCTAGGGTCAGGATCCACTGTGAGATCGTAGCCCAATGTGACATCCCGAGTCCCGTGGATTCGGGGTGTTACATACATACCCCTCTAGATTACTCTTTACTTAGATACTTTGTTAGCACTAAAGCATCTCATCGAGATAAATTTCAGCCAAGAGTTGTTCCATGTGTTTTCCTTGGATATCCTCTTGGCAAAAAGGGCTACAAAGTCCTTCACATTCCATCCAAAGAGATAATTTTTCTCGAGATATTGTTTTTCATGAAACAATATTTTCTTTTCATCACATTGATTTTTGTTCCTCCACTCTTCCTATTCATCATAACCCTTCTTCTTTTGACTCTTACATCTTCACACCACCAACTCCTTCATCTCATGTTAACATACCTCTTGCTACTAGTCATGATAATCCATCTATCTACCCCTTTCCAACAAATGATACCTTTTATATAAACTCTCCTACTACTTCTCATCCTAACCAAGTCACACCCTCTTCTATTATCTCACCACCACGACGCTCTACTCGTTCTTAAAATCCCCCTCCTTATTGATAAGGGACCATCCCCAACACCTCGTATACATGGACCAATCACTATAGTAAGAGCATTTAAGGAGAGAGAATTAACATCGTCTTCAAGTCCTATCGTGGAAGGATCAATCAATAGATCAAGATCAAGATCCATCCAAGAAGAGGTTTCTAGATTATTGGCATCCTTAACTTCTAAGGAGACTCTATTTGTGTCTAACTCTTCTTTAGTTACAATGATTATCTATTATCGAGGAGCCATACATGAGTGAAGATGATCAAGAAAGCAATGGAGAACAAATGGAGATCTCGCCCCCACCTATATCCATCCGAGATACTGCTACACCTAAGACGAGATTATCATGAAACAAATGGAGATCTCAGCCCCACCATATCCAACCGAGAAAATAAAAAAAGTTGAGATTATTTTGAATCTTATCGAGATTTATATTAAATCTAGATAAAATTATAGTTAGTTATTTTTTATACCTTTAAAGCTCAAAACATTCTAAAGGTTTTAATTTTCTATCCTATATTTTGCAGGATTATTTTAGTCTTTATTCTTTTATGATTTTGGCCTATAAATAGCCTTAGGACGCCGAGAATTTAAGTTGATTGTTATTTGACATTTTTCCACATACATTGTGAGTTACCCGTTGCTTTGCTTTTGAAGTTTGCATTTTATTCATTCCAATTCAATCAAAAAGAGAGTCTTTAATTGAATAGCTGTAAATCTTTTCTAGGTTCTTCTTGTGCGAGTTAATCTCTTTAGAGATTGGTGCTACTAGTCAAACAAGTCCCCCCTTGTGCTTGACCCAATTTGAAGACTTGTGTAAGGTTGAAGAAGAAAGGGTTGGTAACTCTTTGTTGAGGGTTTTGATGCAATTGGTCAATGTTCTTTGCAAGCGCTATTTTAGTTTTATATTCCTATGCTTTCCATCAATTTTATCAATTATCATATTATATTATCTTACCATTACCATCCATAACATTCACATTTTCAATCTCAAAGTTTTCACAAATCTCGGCCTTACCATTCAAAATCTCGCCCGAGATTTGCATCGAGATTTGCTTTTGTCATCAATTTCGTGGATTTCAATCTAGTGGGAAACTGCGGTATCAACCCCGCATCAAAGTGGTATCATAGCTGATCGATTGAAGTTCAACTCAGCCAACACATCACGGTTTGAGTATTTTTTATTTGAGGCTTCTTTGAGTAATATAAAAATCAAGTCTTTTATCGTTTTATCTTTTGTGAGATTATTTGAGCTTAATTTTCATTGTCTTGTGTCTATTGGAGAAAAGAGAACAACCATAGCCAAACACAAAGCCATCCAAACCAAAGTGAAACCTCATTAGAAACCCTCGACTTGAGATTTCACTACAAAAGCAAAAACTCGCACGAGACTTTGGAAGATTTGGTAAAGATTTTGTGTTAACGGAAAGATCATTATTTTCTCTCCAAATCCAATCAGATCCAACATTATATTTGGATTATGGTTTCTCAAATCTATCATATCAAGGAGGAAGGAGACGTACATATTTTTAACTAATTTTTGTTAAGATCTTATCTAGTAATTGAGATTTTATCATATCTTTCAAACCCCAACCGAATATTCTTCAAAATTTCGGCCTTACCATTCTCTCTAGTAGCTATATATTCACCCAACCCTTGGATACACTTTCATACCATTCCCACAATCCTCTCTTTACTTCACTCATACTTTATATCATCAATTTTAACCCAAAGTTTTGGTGAAGCATTTCAAGCGAGAGTTACTAAGATCTTAGTGTTGAAATATAAAGAAGACATCAGGGAAGAAGCCTACCCAAAGCCCCAAATAATTTACTTTTCCCAAAACCTCGTCTTTTGACAAATCTTGGCCCTCGAGTGATAAATCTCACCCAAGATTTTGACCGAGATTTGCTACTGTCGTGAATTTTGGTAAAACTTTTGTAATAACCGGATATTTTTCTTCCGGTTATTTCCGAGACAAACCGGAAGTCGGCCGATTTGAAACTTTTTCCGTCACCTTATCCTTTTTTTTAAACTCCGAGTTTGTTTATTTTAACTTATTTTAGCTATAATTATCCTTATATTGATACGAATCTAGCCTTACCGGATCTTTTTCGATCCAAATCGAATCGGACGGGCCCAACAAGAGTTAAACTCTTCTTCTTTGAGCTTGACGGACCCATCAAGCTGACGGGCCCATTAGAAGAAACCCTTCCTCAACCTTCAGTAGCCTTTCTTGCCCTAACTTCCTTCTCACGCAGCTTGGTGCCTCGCTTCTCCTTCACACGAGCCAACGGCGCTCCTCCCTTCTCCTACTCTAGTCGGCAGTAGAGGGATCTGGGTTCACGCCGACGGAATTCCGGCGCCGTCCTACGGCGAGCCCTGGGTAGTCGTAGTCGTAACTATGCTTTCGACACTCCCTTAGGTCTCGTCTTCCACGCAGCACTTCCAGCCTCACGTTTCTCCCCTGCGGATGACACCAGCAATCAGCACGGACGTGCCCCTCCTCTCCAGTCGCAGTCGAACCAGAAGTAGCGACGTTTGGATCGGGAAGCCATGGCAGCGAGTAGCACTTCATGTACTCCTGGTCTGGCACAACCATAAGAAGCGGATGACGACCCATTTTCTTCTGTATCCGTCACCAGGATCCTAGCCGGTCCCAACCGCTCCCTTCCAACCCTCCAATCACGCAGCAGCAGCAACGACACAACAGAGCGCTGCCGCAGGTGCGTCCCAACCCTAGCCGCGACCACGATCAGCCTGCAGTGACAGGGGTGCGTCTCCATGGTTCCGTTAGCGCACCTATGAAGCCACTGTCGCACCCTCCTCATTGTTGCAGTTGCGGACTCCAGCAAAAGAAGCCGGTGTTGCTTCCTTCACCCCTTCGAGCCATGGAATCGAGTATCATCCATAACCGTCCTTCCTTGTCTTTCTCTTTGCTTTACCCTTAACATATATATGCTGATATGAGCACTCGTTGTGTCTCCAAGCCGTTCCTAACAGCCTCGGAAGATGGCTTGAAGAACTGAGGTGTTTGCTGAGTTTTCGGAAGTGATGAACGGTCAACTTTGGGTCCGGATTTGGGTAAGTTAGGCTCCTCCTTTGTTGCTAAATTTCGGATATGTTGTAGTTGATATTGTATAGTATATCATACTGAAATTTGAGAGTATTCCAGGTTATAGTTTAGGAGATATGGTTCTCCAAAGTTGGTTCCTCATGTAGTTTTTGTAAGTTTGCTGAATTTTATAAGTGTTGAGAAAAACTACATGTGATGCAGTTTTATGAGATAGATTTGGATGAGTTATTGACCTCTGTTGGACTTGAATTTTGGATATGTTGTTTATGGATATGCATAGTAGCATGTGGCAAAGTTTGAGAGCGATCCATTGTTTAATCTGGATTTCTGGTGTTCCGAAGTTGGGTATAAGTGTAGTTGAGTTTTAGAAGGTTTGTACTAGGTTTTAAGTTTGTGTTCTTGGAGATGGTTTAGGATTGTATATATTTATGGATTATATCGTTGGTAGTCATGGTTGAATATGTGAGTAGGTGAATCGGTATGTTTGGGATTTAGTAGCAATATGTTAGTTTAGCCTTAGTAATAGATAGTAAGTTTGAAAGATAGTCAGTAGATCCTTCCTCCGGAGATTTAGATATCTGGGAAACTTTAGAGTTTTTGGATCCTAGGGGTTAAACCGTCTTTTCTTAGAAAATAGTTGGTTTAGTGCGGTTTCTCGGTTTTCCATTGTTGACCTAGAAGTTGCGACTTCCAGAAGTCGGACAGTATATTGATATGAGCTTTATATTATGATCAGGCGGTTGAGATATTACTTAGCGGGATTGAGTGCTTTGTTGACGGGACTTGATCTGGTTCAGGTAAGTCCACGGACTTAGTTGGCTTTTTTGTATTAGCATGTTGTGTATTGGTGGTGTGTGTTAGTTATGTTAAATAACAAAACTGGAATAGGACGACCTATATATATATATATATATATATATTACATAATTGGCCCAAGTGTATGATAACGGGTGGTGACATCACTGCTTAGCTCTTACAAGAGCTAGGAGGTTTTTTACGACTAGCATAGGCAAGTAGACGGTCGGATGCATCAGTACCATTCCTTGTTGGTAAAGGGGCAAAGGCGGGTTTTCTGGGAGATTCTCGTGTCACAAAACCGAAAGTTAAATTAGTAAGGAATAACGTAAATAAATATAATAAACGGATTTGAGTGTTTGCATGTTGTATGTGTTGTCTTCTTTATGTGTTTATGTGTCTTTACCTTTATTCTAATGCTTAGAATATTAGCTAACGGTTTTATACCGCTTTGTAGATGTCTTGCAGGTTAAGACAATTGTAGAGAGATCTAGAGAGAATGGTCAGCCAGGTCCACGTACTAATTTAGATGGGGATGGGGGCGTCTTCAGTTTCTTCATATACGTTGCATTATATCTCTGTCTTGTAAGGCTGATATATATCATTCATGTAAAAGTGATTTAATGTTTCAATGATTTAAATAAGTTTGTGCCTTGTTGTAAGATCCTAGTAAAGTTGTTGTCAAACTAAGGTCGGGACCCATTGTTGGGTCCTAACCAGTAGCTCCCCGAGTTTTGAGAATTTGGGGTGTTACACTATGGTATCAGAGCTCTAGGTTGGCAACAATGTCACTTGGAATCTTCTGAAAGACCGAATGTATAAAATAACTAGAACCTGAAAGGGGTCTAAGATTTTCAAAACGGATTTCTGTTTTTACGCACGCGCATAGTCGGGTTGTTGGGTTAGTAGTACATCGGACCACCATCGTTCTCCGTGGATCTTTGCAACTTGAATGATAGGTGAGTTAATATATAGACTTACTATGATTTGTATTATTATATGTTGTATATATGTATATGTTTAGCATGTTAGTATCCTAAAGGATATTTTTATATCCTTTAGTCATGATATCATGAAGCGATTATTGCCTCATTATAAATCAGTAGCGGACTTGAAAAGTCTCCAACACGAGACAATGGACTCAAACATTGGATTGAGTATTATACTCTGGTGAGCATCATGGTGACCCCTATAAATCATCCGATGAAAGAATGGGGAAAGAAGTAAAAATGTTGAGATAATATTTCACCACAAGGACAATCCGATGAGAAAGAAATTCCCGAGTTAGCTCAGATAGAAGGAATAGGAAATCATGTAAGGGACATGACTGTATGAAGCCGAGAGATGAATAGAAGAATCATGCAAGAGGCGACAAGAGATCAGAGTAGAGATAACAATATTGGGACAAGAACCAAATAAAACGGAGTACAACCAAGATCTGCAGAATATAGGACGGTACAATTGAGGTGGATGCCTTTTAGACAATTATGGGCATGAGAGACCAGAAGAGTTAGGGGGTCGTTCCGGATAGGAGGATCTAAGGTGCATGGAATGAAGACCTACAATTGGGTGTAAAAGCAAAAAGGTAGACCTCACCAGAGTGGAGGGGTTTTGACCTCCTCAGACATATAAGAATTTTGAAAGAAATTGTGACACCAGTATCAAAAGCGTAGAAGCTTGTAACAGAGTCAGCGGAGTTTCATGAAGGTAATATTGCCACCAACACTAGCGAAAGGATGTGTATGTGAAAATAGCCTTGGTGGACTCGAGAGTCCAGGGTAACCCCAATAATCACGGGACATAAGTCATCAACACAAACGGTCCATGTAAGGGGAACTGAATGTTGATGGTAATTAAGGTCATAGGAACTACAAGGACGCTTACAATCTATCGTAGAGGATGATAACGTGATTTATGACGTTAGTTTAGGCATTCATTTAGATAGTTTTTCCCGTTATTCATGCACGGTTTGGCATTAGTTCATGACGTTTACGCTTAATTCATGCATATTTCTAGAAAAGACGTCTACACGAGTTTTTGTCGATTTTGTAGGTATTTCGGGGATCTTTTGGACATTAATCGATACATTCGAGGGTCAAGCCTCATGGTGGTACACATCCAAGGCTTTGAAGGAACATAATTGGAGCAATGAAGGATACAAGGACCCTTATTGGTGCAAGCAATGGAGCAACCCATGGCTAGATGATCATAACAAGTCCCTGTTGAAGAAAATCGACCCAACACTCAGGAAAATCGGACGATTTTCTGTCTGGGTCGATTTTCTGGCTTTTGACAGCTTGTGCCACGTGTCCCACGATCTCTTTGTCTGGCCCTTGCTCTTGATGGAGAATATAAGTGGTCCTGCAGGCTGTGGCTGATGGATCTCTCCCACATTCTCTCACACACACCTCATTCCATGGAAGGATAGACTTGGAGAAGAAGAAAAACTCTCTCATTTTGGGAGAAGAAGAAGAACACCAAAAACTTAGAGTGATAGTGAGTTTTTGAGTGATTTTGAGTGATTTTTAGAGTCTTTGGTTGAAGAACTTTTAGAAGCTTTGTTAGAGACGTTTTGGAACTTCTTTTGAAGGGTTGTAAGTCTTGCTCAAACTTATATCCAGCTGAGATTTCTTGTTTTTACTTGCTTTTCTTCCATCATCTATCTATGAAAACCATGTATGCTTGTGTGATGATTTTGAATCTTGAAATGCATGTTATTGGCTAGTTTATTGTGATTCTGGAGTGATGGATTGATGGTTATGGCTTGGGTGATGATAGAATGGACTTGTATGTTAGTTTAGGATGATTCGTATGCACAAAACCTAACTCAAAAGGAAAAATCGACATGTTCTTCAGGCAGATCGTCCGATTTTCCTTATGATCCACCCGTTTTTTTTTCTCTCTGTTGCTCTTTAATTGATGAATCTGTATGTTAGGATGTTAGGTTATTTAAATCCTAGTGTTTGTTAAGCATAATATAGCTTAGGGTGACCTAATGCTAGCAAACTAAGTGAGGGAAGAGACCTACCCAGTGATTTCCGATCTTAGATACCTAAGATGATGAACTCTAGGTAAAAGTGAGCCTCATAAGCCGCTATTGGATTGAGTGTGCTAGGATTGTTGCTTGAGACTTGCCTTTTCCGAGACTTACCCGGTAAGGAGAGGTTTGCCCCTTAAGTAGAGTCCGGTTTGTGTAGAATTCCCAACTTTAACCCCTTGAGACCTACCCGGTAATAGGAGTTTGATACGGGATTAGTGAAGCAAGAGACTTACCCGGTAATTGCTTCCATTAGAGAAACACCCTCCCCAACACCACAACTTTGTCCTTAGAATCTTTAGAAGCTTGAGTCCAATGCCATAATCGGAAATCTTGACCTCTAGAATCCACTTTTCTTTCTTTGATCACATATCTCGTGTTTGTGTTGCTTGTTTGTTTTGCTAGTTTGAGTTGTTAGTTTGATTTATAACATTGCATGATTTGCGATCTTTGCTTGATCACCACAAAAACCCAACCAAAAACATCATGATTTTCATTTCTTTATTTCTTTCTCTTCTCTTAGACTAGATTCTCACTATCTATGATCACTTGTTTGATTTGATTTCACCTTAGTCTTCGTGTTCGACCTCGGAATACTATCCTTGTTACAAAACGAACCATACACTGTGGGTTCGGTAGGAGTTAGGAAATTATATCGATTTTATAAATTGTAAGACTTTTGCGTGTCACAAACTTATCGTAACAAGTTTTTGGCGCCGTTGCCGGGGACTAGGTCTAGATTGAGTCATTTTTGTGATTGTTTATAGTGTAGATCTTTCTTGTTGCTTTTGATCTTGTTTGGTTTGTGTCTTTGCATTTTCAGGACATCTCTCATCCTTTAGGTGCATGCGAAGATCTCGTGGCAAGGATTTAGCTCCATTCGATCCCGAACCGGAGAAAACCCTTAGATCTAGATCTAAGAGCATTAGAAAGGGAAAGGAGATGGCCGCAAGAGATCTTCAAGCTGAGTTGGATGAGGCTTTAGAGCAAATTAGGTTAAGAGATTAGCTCTTGGAGAATAAAAGGAGACTTGCCAATGAGAGGCAAGAAGCAACTAGGAGGGAGATTGAAGAGATTAGGCAAGCTCTTGTGCAAAGAGAGCTTAATCGTCAACAACCTCCACCTCCACCACAACCGCAGCCGGCGGCGGTTAATATTCGGGTTGTGCCCATTGCTATTGAAGAGCCACAAATGTTAGGGCAACATATGGATCCGGCACAAAGAGCACACCGTCCGGGTGTGAACTTAGGAGATCCCGCAGCCCATGATTACGAACTCCGCCCTCAAGTTCTACAAATGATCCGGCATAATCAGTTTGGAGAGATGGAAGGAGAGTCTCCTCATCAACACTTGATGAACTATGAGATCTTGATGGAGACTCTTCGACCGCCTAGATTGGAGAGCAACAACCATAAGCTTAGGGCTTTCTCCTTCTCACTTAAGGATAAAGCCTTGGCTTGGTATCAATCTATTCCACAAGGGCGAGTGAGTACTTGGGAGGAGATGACAACCGAGTTCTTGACTAAGTTCTTCCCACCATCCAAGACTACCGAGCTAAGAGGGAAGATCAATGCCTTCGTGATGAAGGATAGAGAAAGCTTATTCAAGTATTGGGAGAGGTTCAAAGACCTTCTCCTAGATTGTCTGCACCATGGTATACCGAAAATAGAGCTTTTGGAGATCTACTTCAAGGGACTTGATAAAGATAGCCAATTCAAGCTTCAATCTCTTTCCGGTGGGACTTTCATGGAAAAGAATGTGGATGAAGCTTGGGAGTTTTTAGAGAAACAAGCTTTGGTGATTAAGAAGTACTCCCATAAGAAGAGTGATGGGAGGAAAGTGGGAGCATATGAGGTGAGTGAAGTCACCATGAGTGACTTCAAGCTTGATGCAATCAACAATGAGCTGAAATCTTTGAGGGAGTTGTGTGCTACAACTTTGAAGAATCAAGCAACCCCTCAAGTACAAGTGCAAGCAAACTTGTCTTCCAAGGAGAAAGATGTGAACTACATGGGAAGGGGTAAGTACAACAACTATCAAGGCTCAAGGAACTTCAACAACAACCGGCAATTTAACAATTACCGACCTAACCATAACCATCCCGGGTTTTCCTATTCTAACCCGGATGGAGCCTTGAACCCTCCCGCTTCCACAAGCGCAACTCCACCGCCTAAAGCTTCACAAGAGCCTCCACCCGAATTTACTCAACCTCCAAAGGATAGAACCGAAATGATGTTTGAGCAATTGCTTGGAAGGTTGAGTGGTCTTGAGAGCACGGTGACTTCCATTTCTAAAGCTCAAAAGGTGTTGGAAGCACAAGTGTTCCAAAAGGCGGGTGAAGCTCATAGAGATCCGGGAAAGCTTCCCGGAAGAACCGAAGATAACCCAAGAGGCCAAGTGTTGGCTATTACAACAAGGAGTGGGTTGAGCATGAAGGATCCCTTACCTAAGGGAAATGACAAGGGGAAGCAAGTGGTGATAGAAGAAGAGCCATTGCAAGAAGATGGAGGAAAGAGCAAGGATGATGAGCCATCATATGTGGCACCACCTCCATACAAGCCACCACTACCAATCCCACAATCACGAGCAAGAGCTCGTTTGCACAAACACTTCGGTAAATTCCTTGAACATATGGTCTAAATTGCATATTAACATT
This sequence comes from Fagopyrum homotropicum, assembly GCA_033239125.1. NCBI lineage: Eukaryota > Viridiplantae > Streptophyta > Magnoliopsida > Caryophyllales > Polygonaceae > Fagopyrum > Fagopyrum homotropicum. The sequence goes on along the minus strand of BSWB01000003.1, from coordinate 61,878,111 downwards.
CCGTTCATGGATGATATTCTAGGTATGCCGGCATAGGGCAAATTCTTGAAGGAAATACTCTCCAACAAAAGGAAGTTGGAGGAGTATGAGGAAGTGAGGATGACAAAGAGGTCCTCAGAATTGATTCAAACTATGAAGGAGGAGATGCCTCCTAAGCTAAGAGATCCGGGATCTTTTTGTATGCCAATCGGAGTGGGAGAAGTGAAGTATGAAGCCCTTTGTGACCTTGGTGCTAGTGTAAGCATAATCCCGCTTGCACTTTGCAAAAAGGTTGGGCTAGGAGAACCGAAGCCGGTCAAAATGACCCTTTACATGGCGGACCGATCCATTACTCACCCCGTGGGGATCCTAGAAGACATACCGGTTCAACTTGGGAAGTTCTATGTGCCAATCGATTTCGTTGTTTTGGACATCCCGGCGGACTACCCGGTTCCCATCATCTTGGGGAGACCTTTCTTAGCCACCTCGGGATGCTTGGTGGACTGTAAAAATGCAACCCTCTCATTCAACATTGGAGAGGAGAACATCAAGTTTAATTTGTCCACAATGGTGAAGGGGCCAGCCCTAGGTGAAGATGTTTTTAACATTGTTGAGGAAGAGGAGTCTAGAGAAGTTGTGAGCTCAATCTTGCTCAAGGATCCACTTGAGAAGGTTCTTAGATCGAGTTTGATGGAGGAAGGAGTTGAGGAGAGTAGCAATGAAGTGATCAAGGCCTTGAATGCATTGGATGAGCTACCAAGTGTTGGATTTGAAGTACTAGAGGAAGGGACAAATACCTGTAGAAAAATCGGACCAGAGGGGCAAAAATCGGCCGATTTTTTGCATAAATCCTGAATTTTCATCCGATTTTGCAAATGCCGTAGCTGAAATCGACCCCCAGATCGTCCGATTTTCTTCACAGAGGGTCGATTTTCCAAAGTCTTTCGAGCATCATCCAAGTGTTTGTGAGCAATCATCAAGGGACTTAGGTGAGGCTTCCATAGCTTTGGAATCATCTCAACCTACATTGTATGGATCATCTCCAACCGATAAAGATCCTCCTAAACTTGATCTAAAACCTCTTCCTTCTCATTTAAAGTATGCTTCATTGGTTCAAATTCTACTTATCCAGTGATTGTGAATGCATCTTTGAATGATGATGAGCTTAATAGATTGTTGACTGAATTGAAACTGCATAGAAAGGCAATAGGATACACCATTGATGACCTTGTTGGCATTAAGCCCTCTTTGTGCATGCATAAGATATTGATGGAAGATGACCATAAACCCTCTATTAAACATCAAAGAAGATTGAATCCTATAATGAAAGAGGTAGTCAAGAAAGAGATCATTAAGTTGCTAGATTCGGGAATCATCTACTCAATTTCGGATAGTAAATGGGTTAGTCCCGTACATGTGGTTCCTAAGAAGGGTGGTATGACCGTAGTAACTAATGAGAATAATGAACTAATCCCAACTAGAACGGTTACGGGATGGAGGATGTGTATAGACTATAGGAAAGTAAATGTGACCTCTAGGAAAGATCACTTCCCTCTTCCTTTCATTGACCAAATGCTAGAAAGATTAGCTCAACATTCCCATTTTTGTTACTTAGATGGCTATAATGGATTCTTCCAAATCTCTATCCACCCCGATGACCAAGAGAAAACTACATTCACATGTCCTTGGGGTACATTTGCATATAGGAGAATGCCATTTGGGTTGTGTAATGCACCCGCCACCTTTCAAAGGTGTATGATGGCTATCTTTTCTGAATATATTGAAAACATCATGGAAGTGTTTATGGATGACTTCTCTGTTTATGGATCTTCATTTGATGATTGTTTAGCTAACTTGTCCTTGATGCTTAAGAGATGTGAGGAGACAAATTTTATCTTGAATTGGGAGAAATGCCACTTCATGGTAAGTGAAGGCATTGTGTTGGGACACTTGGTGTCCAACCGTGGCATTGAGGTTGATAGGGCTAAGATAGAGACGATAGAGAAGTTGTCACCACCTACCTCGGTGAAGGGGGTAAGGAGTTTTCTAGGGCATGCCGGTTTTTACCGGAGATTCATTAAAGATTTCTCTAAGATTTCTAAGCCTCTTACTAACCTACTAATGAAAGATGTTGAGTTTGTTTTCTCCAAGGATTTCCTTGAGGCTTTTTGTAGGTTGAAGGATGCTATGATCACCGCCCCCATCATGCAACCTCCGGATTGGAGCTTACCATTTGAAGTGATGTGTGATGCAAGTGATGTGGCCGTTGGGGCTGTTTTAGGACAAAAGAAAGATGGGCGTACACATGCCATCTATTATGCTAGCAAGACGCTAGATGATGCCCAACTTAACTATGCCACAACCGAGAAGGAGTTGCTAGCGGTGGTGTATGCCTTTGAGAAGTTCCGGTCATATCTTGTTGGAGCAAAGGTCATTGTGTACACGGATCATGCTGCGATCCGCTACCTCCTCACAAAGAAAACAAAGAAGAAGGTAAGCAGAAGACTTACTCTTGGTTTGGGTCGTCGGCTCCAACTCGGGATGGTTCTTGTTGGCGTCTGTATGGCGGTTGATTTCGGTCCAGACTGTATCGGTCTCTCGTCTTCCTGCTGGCGATGGATACATTGAGGAGTAGTGGTGTAGACGACAAGGAGAAGGAAGGTAGAGGATATCGTGAATGAGAGAAGTTGCAACGTATCATCTGGATGTATCTGGACGCAAAGAAGGAGGAGAGCAAGGGATTTCAGCGTGATTCCTGGAGTAATGGCACCGCGTAACTCCTCTAGCTCATCTCAACCAAGGCGTAGTACGCTGGCGGAAGTTGTGGCCGAATTGGGATGGGGTTTGCAGGTACTTGGGTCAGCAAGTAGAAGGGCGAATGGCCCATTAGGTTGCAAGAAGGTAGCTAGCTGGCATGCTACTCTTGGGCCAAAGCTGGAGGAGAAAGGGCTGGCAAAAAAAATGGGCTGAGATAAGGCAACACAAGGTGGGCTGAGTTGTCAAGGCTTTGTCACAGCCTTGTCAAAAATGTATCATGGCTTTGTCAAGCCCATGCATGGCCTTGTCATGATCTCGTCATGATCTTGTCAAATCTCGTCAAAAGGACATCATGACTTTGTCAAGGACATGTCATGATATAAACTAGGGTTCGATAGATTAGGGTTTGATATAAAATTCTATCATTTTATGTGAAGTGAGGTCACATAAAAATGATAAAATTTTGAGATAGTGTGTACGACTAGGTAGACAAAGAAAGATCAATGGATCGAAATCCTGTTTGCTACGGAATTAAACGGAATAAAAATTCCGGATTTTACATGTTGTGTATTGGTGGTGTGTGTTAGTTATGTTAAACAACAAAACCGGAATAGGACGACCTATATATATTATATAATTGGCTCAAGTGTATGATAACGGGCGGTGACATCAACGCCTAGCTCTTGCGAGAGCTAGGAGGTTCTCTGTGACTAGCCCAGGAAGGTAGACGGTTGGATGCATCTGTACCATTCCTTGCTGGTAAACGGGGACAGAGGCGGGTTTTGGGAGATTCTCGTGTCACAAAACCGAAAGTTGAATTAGTAAGGAATAACGTAAATAAAGATAATAAACGGACTTGAGTGTTTGCATGTTGTATGTGTTGTCTTCTTTATGTGTTTATGTGCCTTTACCTTTATTCTAATGCTTAGAATGTTAGCTAACGGTTTTATACTACTTTGTAGATGCCTTGCAGGTTAAGACATTTGTAGATAGATCCAGAGAGGATGCTCAGCCAGGTCCACGTACTCATTTAGATGGGGATGGGGGCGTCTTCAGTTTCTTCATATACGTTACATTATATCTCTGTCTTGTAAGGTTGATACGTATCATTCATGTACAAATGATTTAATGTTTTAATGATTTAAATATATGTGTGCCTTGTTGTAAGATCCTAGTAAAGTTGTTGTCAAATTAATGTTGGGACCCATTGTAAGGTCCTAACGAGTAGCTCCCCGAGTTTTGAGAATTTGGGGTGTTACAACTTTTAGGCAAGAGTTGTGCAGTTCATGTGTGCCAAGTTCAAGAGGGCATCCAGTGAAGATGTTTCATACCGTCCTTGATCCAATTATTAGAAAAAACACATCACTATATATCAATCTCTCCCCCAGTGAAGAATCTCGGCCGAGATTTTGACCGAGATTACCCTTTGTCGAGATTAAACCTACCGGGCTATCTATCTCTCTAATTGCATAAGTTCAAGGCACGTAAAACTCTCTTATTAGTCTCTTCTGTGTATATTTCTTGTCTCTTTCTACTCTAAACACTTTGAGTCTATTTCTTTTGGTGTGTTAGTTAGTATTTATACTTTCTATCATACTATTTGTGTCTACTTGCCATATTCTCTCTACTTTGTGTTAATTGTGTGAAGAAAACTCCAACAACGGTTTTCCTTAACTATCTTTCAACACAAGAAACTTCTTACAAGCCAAGTTGACAACTTGATTCATCCAAGGAGTTTCTAGTTCAAGCTAGTCACCGATTTTAAAAGAGTAGTAATCCATCCAAGACAATTACATCAAATTAGCTTGAGATATCACAACATAGTGTGAGTAAGGAACCTTCATTTTCACTAGCTTTGTAAGTTTGTTGTTATTGTGCGTGTTGGTGTAGATGTCAAAGACAAATTAGCTCTCGAGGATCACAAAAGAGTGAGTCCTCAGGTCCGGTGCTACAGCAACTTATGGCTACAATTTTAACATTGTTGAACGGATGGAGAAGCTGGAATCTTTCCCTAGAGAAGAATCTCAACCCTAAAATCTCTCCCTTGTCCAACCGAGATTCCAGCCGAGATCTGCTTTCAACGTTAGAGAAATCTCACGTAACCCAACTCAATTTCCTTCCCCAGAAAAACCTCAAAGACCCCCTCAAGGGCAAGGTATGAGACATTCAAATCCTCTTTATAATGCATATAATATTCCGGAATCTGTTGACGATTGTCGCTCTCATATGTGTGTGTATATGAACGAAGTAAGTCTTAAATTTATACCGGAAATATAAGCAAATAAGTGAACCCGTAGAGTACGGAGAAATCGCAATAAAGGCAAATATTCCAGGGTCGAACACAAGGACTGTGGTGAAACCAAATAGTAAAAGTAAATCTAGTTAGACAATTTGCAAATATCAAATAACGGAAAAGATAAAAAAACAATGATGTGAATAAATATAATAATCGGGAAAGCCCATATTCTAGAGATCAAGGTATCCAATTGTGGTTTTCGATTCAAAACTTCTAAAGATCTATGGAGAGAGTTGGGATCGCAAACGAAAGGTGTTTCTATGGTGGGATAGAACACGGGGGAGGTCACACTATCCACTATCCCAAATCAAAGCTCTTATCACCGGGTAAGCCTCAAGGATCTAAGGAAAGGAACTATAATCTCGAATCAACCACTCAACCTAAGGGAATAGAACTAATCATCACCGGGTAAGTCTCAGGTTAACTCACAAAGACAAGAAGAATGCACACTTAAACCTAATAAAGGATAAACCTTTATTACCTAGAACTCATCATCTTTGGTAACCAAGAAAGGGAATCACCGGGTAAGTCTCTTCCCAAGCTTGGATATAAGCTTGAAAGGCTCAACAAGACTAGGATTTGGGCAATCTATAACCTAGGTTTAAGGATATAACAAAAACTACATGATGGACGAAACCACGGCCTGTTCTTGGTGAATTATCGGACGAGATTCTCAAGAACAGACCGAGATTTGGTTCTGCAAAGGTAAAAAAACTCTCAAGGTCCAATCTAAACTGAAAGGCTCGGTCTATCATCATCTAAACCACAACCATCAACCCATCACTCTAGAATCGCAAGAGTTTTAGCCAACAACACACATATTCAAATCAAAAATGATAAAATAGATCAAGAAACCAAAATAACCAATAGAACTAAAAGAGGAGTAAGAAACACTTAGCAAAAGGTCTTCAATAGTCAAAATCTGTATGAAAGCAATAACAAAGATCCGGTCTTGTGTTTGAAAGGAATGAAATCTAAAAACTAAGTATTCTCTCCAAGATTATCACAATCTCCAATGTTGTTGTTGATGATTCAATCTCTCAAAGTGTTGTCGTACGGTTTGTCAAGCCGTGTCAATTTTGTTCTGAATGTGTCAAATTCAGTCCCCATTTTTATTGTTGTAGCCATGATATCTTATAAAAGAAGTTAGGGTTTGAAGTTTGTATTTTGGGCTGTTTTCACTAAACTACGGTCAAGCCCGTACAAAATCTCGGCCGAGATTTCTTCTAATGAACCGAGATTTGTACTCTGCAGCGTGTTATCTCTTCACTCTTCCTTCTTTCTTCTTTTATGATATCTTATCCTTCCTTTTATGCTCCAAAATGCTTCCCATATGGCCCACCTTGATGCCTTGTCCATGAATGTTCCATTTCTGCTCTGAAGAATCGTTAGGTGAATATAAAGGATAAATATACTCTAGAATGGGGGGTTGAATAGAGTATGAGAACATTACGCAAAAACCAATTTTGCAAGGCTTTGAAACTGATTTCAAAGGCCTTGATATCGATCAGAGCTCTTTGTGACACACTTTGATTTCAAGGGCTTTGAAACTGATTTCAAGGGCCTTGACTTTGTAAACCTGCAAAACAAAGTTAGTAACAATAAAGAAGATATGGTGTGGAATAGAAAAGATCGACACGAGGATATGTTTACGAAGTTCGGCTCTAAATAGCCTACTCTCCGTCCCAGGGAATATGATGTGATTCCCACCGAAGAAGAAATCATCGTCAATATGCCGGAACCAATCGTTTTGCCACCAACCGTCCAAGTCAAAACTCAGCCGGAACCTATCAAAATCAATACTTATGTGTTGGAGATCATGCCAATAACTGAGCCAAAACCTATTGAAATCAAACCAAAAAATACTTGCTCCGAGCATGCCCAATGCAGGCCAATTTTCACTCTCTCCGGCTAAGGTTTTAGGTTTGCGTACTCTCAGTAAAATCCCTATAACTGAGGCAATGCTTAGAATTAAAATATCCATGAGTACTACTTTGAAAGGTATTTTCAATATCTACAACTTTCTAGTTTACACAAAGTCTAAATTCCAAGAGGAAGAGGGTGAAAATGATCCTACATTGCAGCAACTACGGTACTTGTATGGATTGTTGGGCAAGATCATGCGTGGAGGCATGAAAGATGGTTATACAAGACATATACACGTCCAACCTATACATATTTCATGCAGCATACCTTCCTCATATTATTCATATATTATGCATGAATTTATGTATTAATTATGTGAAAGTAGGCGGAGAAAAGTATGTGGAAAAGTAGGTGGAGAAAGTAGGTGGTGAAAATCCCTTTGTTTATTCCTTTGTTTAATTACCAAACTCATGAGCTTGTAACCTTTAATTGTTGGGAGTTATGTGCTGAATTTTCAGCCTATATAAGGCCTCTCCCACACCATTTTATAGCAAGAGGAATTTGAGTGATTTTCAATCAAAAGTTGTCTTTTTACTTTGAAAAAAACAAACCTAGAGACTAAGGTGAGAGGCCAAAGTTTCGAAACCCACAAGGTGAGAGACTGAGTGGTGTCCCTACGGTAAGAGGCTAGGAGGACAAAGAAGATTCAATCCCGATGTGAGATTCCGAGGGAAAAGATCTCGAGCCAAGGAGATCCAAGGTGCGAGGCTGGACGATCCTTGCTTGGCATATCCCAATCAAAAAAATCAAAAAAAGAAGTGGATGGAAGGAACAACACCGGTGGATCCTCGCGTTCAACCAACGAAGAGCGCATCAATTGGTATCAGAGCCCAACGGTGTGAGTTCCTTAAGCTTTCGGGGATGAAGATCATCAACGACAATGGAAACGGTGGTAATCGAATCGACCATCGTTTGGATAGGATTGAAGCCCTAGTAGATGAGATATTCAGAAGGTTGCCTCCCCTTCCCTTGAACCCTCATGACCAAATCCAAGGAGGTAGCAACCATGCAAAACGGAATGAGCAAAGCAACAACCGTCGAGAACAAAATGTGAATAGTCATGCCCATGGGTCCCCGGATCGTATTCAAGCATCTCGACATGATGGCGTCAAAGTCAAGAGAAGTAGTTACCATGGAAATAAATCCAATAATAATTTTTCCAATGATGGCATGACGGATTTGAGGACGAATCATTTTCAAGGGAAAGGAGATGATGTGATCCCCACCGAAGAAGAAATCATCGTCAGTATACCGGAACCAATCGTTTTGCCACCAACCGTCCAAGTCAAAACTCAGCCGGAACCTATCAAAATCAATACTTATGTGTTGGAGGTCATGCCTAAAACTGAGCCAAAACCTATTAAAATCATACCGAAAATGCTTGCTCCGAGCATGCCCAATGCAGGCCAATTTTTACTCTCTCCGGCTAAGCCGTCAGGTTTGCGCACTCTCAGTAAAATGCCTATAACTGAGGTAATTCTTGGAATTAAAATACCTATGAGTACTACTTTAAAAGGTATTTTCAATATCTACAACTTTCTAGTTTACACAAAGTCGAGATTCCAAGAGGAAGAGGGTGAAAATGATCCTACATTGCAGCAACTACGGTACTTGTATGGATTGTTGGGCAAGATCACGCATGGAGGCATGAAAGATGGTTATACAAGACATATGCACGTCCAACAATTACATATTTCATGCATAATATCATCCTGATATTATTGATATATTATGCATGAATTTATATATTAATTATGTGAAAGTAGGTGGAGAAAAGTAAGTGGAGAAAGTAGGTGGTGAAAGTCCTTTGTTTATTCCTTTGTTTAATTTTCAAACTCATGAACTTGTAACCTTTAATTGTTGGGAGTTAGGTGTTGAAATTTCAGCCTATATAAGGCCTCTCCCACACCATTTTATAGCAAGAGGAATTTGAGTGATTTTCAATCAAAAGTTATGTTCTTACTTTGAAAAAAACAAACCTAGAGACTAAGGTGAGAGGCCAAAGTTTCGAAACCCACAAGGTAAGAGGCCGAGTGCTGTCCTTACGGTGAGAGGCTAGGAGGACAAAGGAGATTCAATCCCGACGTGAGATTCCGAGGGAAAAGATCTCGAGCCAAGGAGATCCAAGGTGTGAGGGTGGACGATCCTTGCTTGGCATATCCCAATCAAAAAAATCAAAAAAAGAAGTGGGTGGAAGGAACAACACCGGTGGATCCTCGCGTTCAACCAACGAAGAGCGCATCAAGAATGATGTGATCGATGTCGCCTCGAACACGAAGGACCGGCGGTACGATTTCACTTGACTCAAACGGTATGAACGAGATGAATATGGATGGATTTGAAGGATCGAAATCCGGATATGATGAGCAAACTCCCTCCGAATCTCACTTCGGGAATCCCTCAATACGAACGCCACACCCTCGGAATCGCACTCCGGGTTTGACGAACCTTCGTTGTCTTCGCCTCTCACTAGGACAACTCCTTTAGCATCTCACCAAAGGTTGTGAAAACTAAGCCTCTCACCTAGATTTCGGGATGATTGTGGGAAAAACCAATAAAACGTTTTAGAGAAACTCTCTTTCATTCAACTTCAACTTGTCAAATTACATGGTTGGAGGTCCCTTATATAGGGCTGGAAAATCAACCAAATACGATTAAATAAAAGATAAGGCAATAAATAACAAAGCGGGAAATACAAAGAGTTGAGCAGGACTTGATTCATGGCAACTAATTAAAGCGGAAAATACGAACAGTTGAACGAGACTTGATTCAATGCTACTTAGGCTTCTTTTATGGCGCAGAAGGGAAAGAGTCGGACTTGTCTTGATGGATGGAATATGGGTTGGATTGGTCGTGGATGTGTGCTCCATATCCACATTGCATGCCTCCATGCATGATCTTGGTCAAAAGTCCACACAAGTATAAAGGTTGTTGCATTGTCGGGTCATTTTCACCCTCTTCCTTTGGAATCTCGACTTATCATAAACTATAAAGTTGTAGATTTGAAAATACCTTCGAAAGTAGTACTTGTGGGTCTTCTAACTCCAAACGCAGCTCCAGATATAAGCATTTTACAAAGAGTGCGTAAAGTTGATAGCTTAGCCGGATCGAGCGGAATATGACTTAACTTGACCATGCTCGGAGTGAGCATTTTTGGCTTCATGTTGGGGCTCTCGGGGATCACATCATCCCCTTTCCCTTAAAAAGGATTCGTCCTCGAATCCGTCATGCCATCCTTGGGAAAGTGATTGTCGGATTTATTACCATGGTAACTACTTCTCTTGACTTCGTCTCCATCATGTCAAGCTGCTTGACTATGATCTGGGTTCAAGGGAAGGGGAGGCAACCTTCTCCATATCTCAACTAGTTGGGCTTCAATACAATCCAAACGTTGGTCGATTCGATTACCACCGTTTCCTTTGTCGTTGATGTTCGGTGGTGATGGAGGCACACGATCCGGTGGGTGAGGATGCTGGGAGAGTGGAGCAGCCTTCGGTGGTGGCATAGGTGGTGATATGTACTTTTTTTTCCCGTTGCTTTCTCAACTCGGCTCGTTGGAAAATAAGCCGCCTCTTTCATCAATTTTTCGACCGCTCTACGGCGCCGATCTTCCTCTTCTTTTTTTCGAGCCTCCTTTTCTCGACGACGACGTCGGTCTTCTTCCTCTTGTTTACGAGCTTCCTCTTCACGGCGACGGGCTTCTCTTCTCTTTTGTCATCTTCGTAGTTCTTCATAGACTGCCCCGTAAAGATCGTCTTCCATTTCACTCAAACGAAGATAACCATCGTCATACTCTCGAATAGCCCATCGAACGTATTCTCCGTTTATTGTTCTATTCCGATCGCGTCTTGACATTTCCGAACAATTCACAACTTACAACAAGTTCGATACAAAATCAACCGAGTATGCAAACTCGCAAAATCCACAAACCGAACAAACAAACTCGTACTTTCCTTTCTTTTTTTTTGATTTTTTTTTTCGGATAAAAAAACAGCTCTCCCCTTTTTTTTCCCTTAGAGCATGTGCAACAGATACTCTATTTTAGAAAATGTTGAGATTTTGAGGTTTTTTTTGGTCCAACAAATTCTCTATCCTAAACTCTAAAATAGGGGATTTGGGAAAAATATGTCTTCATTTCCCTATATTTGCAGCAAGAAGGAGATTCTCCAAATTCAACCCATGAACAAAATTTGACAGTTTCTATAAATAAATAAATAAATAAATTCATTACTCCCTATTTTTAAAAAGCTATTGGGTTTTAGACAAAAATATTATAGAGAAAATTAAAAAAAAAAATCTCCAGTTTAGAGTTTTTTTGAAGAATTTGTTGCACATGCCCTTAATATGTTGCTATGCCAATTTTTTTTTGAAAGAAAGAAGATGAACAATACCGACAAGAGATGTGTTGAACACGTACCATAGGCTCTGATACCAAATGATGTGATCGTGGTCGCCTCGAACACGAAGGACCGACGGTACGATTCCACTTGACTCAAACGGTATGAACGAGATGAAGATGGATGGATTTGAAGGATCGAAATCCGGATATGATGAGCAAACTCCCTCCGAATCTCACTTCAGGAATCCCTCAAATCGAACGCCTCACCCTCGGAATCACACTCCGGGTTTGACGAACCTTCGTTGTCTTCGCCTCTCACTAGGACAACTCATTTAGCATCTCACCAAAGGTTGTGAAAACTAAGCCTTTCACCTAGATTTCGGGATGATTTTTAGAAAAACCAACAAAAACGTTTTAGAGAAACTCTCTTTCATTCAACTTCAACTTGTCAAATTACATGGTTGGAGGTCCCTTATACAAGGCTGAAAAATCAACTAAATACAATTAAATAAAAGAAAAGGCAATAAATAACAAAGCGGGAAATACGAAGAGTTGAGCGGGACTTGATTCTTGGCAACTAATTAAAGCGGGAAATACGAAGAGTTGAACAAGAGTTGATTCAATGCAACTTGGGCTTCTTTTATGGCGCAGAAGAGAAAGAGTCCGACTTGTCTTGATGGATGGAATATGGGCTGGATTGGTCGTGCATGTGTGCTCCATATCCACCTTGCATGCCTCCATGCATGATCTTGGTCAAAAGTCCACACAAGTATAAACGTTATTGCATTATCGGGTCATTTTTACCCTCTTCCTTTTAGAATCTCGACTTATCATAAACTACAAAGTTGTAGATCTTGAAAATACCTTCGAAAGTAGTACTTGTGGGTCTTCTAAGTCCAAACGCAGCTCCATATATAGGCATTTTACAGAGAGTGCGTAAAGTTGATAGCTTAGCCGGATCGAGCGGAATATGACTTAACTTGACCACGCTCGCAGTGAGCATTTTTGGCTTCATGTTGGGGCTCTCGGGGATCACATTAGTATAGTTGTAGGATCTAACAATCTATTATTAGCTTCAAAGAGTCCTAGATACAAACTAGAATAAATCCCCTTCTTCTCTCACTGTAGCCAACACTACGATCTAGCTTCAACTCTTCACCTTGCTATATCAGCCTAGTTACTTCGTAGAGTAACAAACACTCTAGTATAACACTCTTTAGATATGTCAATGGAGCTCTCGAGTTTTATCTCTCTCTAGGGGATAAGGCTTTTGTAGAAAGAGAGAAAGAAAAACTTGTTTGATCGAATGAAGATGCTTTGGATCGCTTGAAGACTTTGTGTAAGCTTGTGTACCTTCTTCTTCAATCGACATCTTCATTTATAGTCTTCGATGGTGAGGTCTTCTAGCCGTTGTAAATATGATCGTTGTAGATGTTTCTTCTTCTCCATGGAAAACGCTTCTTGGTTGAGATGAGATAGTCGTTGTAGATCTGCTTTATCTTCTTCATCTCCTTAAAGCACATTGATTCTTCTTCTCCGTAATCTTCTCACGCTGTTGAAGATCTTTGTCTCTTGAGCATCAAGATCTTCAAATCTTGTTGTGAATTGTTGAATGAAGATCTTTGAATTTTATTGAGAAGAAATCTTGTGCCTTTATTTGAGAATCTTTGTGAGATCCTGTTGTGGACCAAATCCTCGAGGTCGAGATCTTCTTGTTGAACGTATCTTGTTAGTCAAATCTTCTCTAGATTCTTGGTTGATTTGTTTGGTAGAGATTTGAATTCCTTGATGTTCTGTCCTTTGGCTTTTGATCCCTTGAAATGGCTTTCAAGGCCTCCATGTTAATCCTCTTCAAACTCTGCGCTTGTGCCTTGGATCTGGTTTCAAGGCCTCGCTTATCTCTTGTATCTGATTTCAAGGCCTCCGTTTGTCCCTTGAAATGCTTTCTAAGGCCCAGACACATTTAGACAAATACCAAACAAACCAAGCAACTAGAAATACAATTGATATTTTGTTAGTATAAAAACCACTTTATTTGTGTTAAGTCTTCTATCTTCTCATATTCAAATATATACTCAATGTGGAGTTTTCACGCTCCAAATTGTTCCATTTTACCTACAATTGTAACAAAACTTTGTGTAGATCTCTATTCTAATAATATAGGTAAATATAAGATCAATTGCTATGAATGTATGTCTATGCATGCAAAAGAAACGGAAAAACTACCTATATGAGTGTCCATCCTAAGGTCATAATTCATGTCATCAACGATTTACAAGAATTAGAGGAGGAGGATGTCGAGGGCATGTGGAGAGACTATTCTAGACGTAACCATTGTCCTAGGAGAGGTCGAGACTTAGAACCTTATAGAACTCACCAAGAGCATGACAAAATTGGAAAAGTGAAGGTAAAAATTTCAATTTTTGAAGGGGAAATGTGATCCGGACGGTTTCATGGAATGGAAGACCAAAATCGAACAAATTTGGTCTTGCTATAAATATAGTGAACAAAGGAAGATCTAACTTGTTGTGTTGGAATTTCAAGGCTATGCCTTATTGTGGTGGGATCATCTTGTCAAAGAAAGAAGAAGAACACTAGATTCGGACATCGACACTTGGGAGCAAATGAAGGTCTTGATGAGAGTTAGATTTGTGCCTCAACATCATGCTAGATAATTAAGGCAACGATTGGAGAACCTCAAGCAAGTATCTATGAGGGTGGAGGAAATTTACACCTCTATGAAAATAAAAATGGTGAAAGCCAATGTTATAGAGGATGAAGAGACAACAATGGCTCGTTATTTGCGTATTTTGCATCCATCTTTAGCTAATAAAATTGACCTATATCCCCATGCTACTATGACAGATTTGTTGCATTTGACCATCAAAGTCGAAAAGAAGACTAAGGGAAGAAGTCAAGGAGCTAAAATGAATCATGGATCTTCTAATTCATGAAAGCAACAAAATAATTGCTCCACTAACACCCAAGGCCGATACCGAGATCCTACCAAGGACGATATGTAATAGCTAGGATTTACGAATTCTAATTAATGTTGATTAACTTAATCATTGATAATATTGACATTTCACTCGCAAAGATTTTGTAAGTGACGAGTATTAGTCCCACTGTTTTGCTCCTGGTGTAATTTTGGATGTATGGGGAAATTTTCACTTTTTCCCCCGGGTATTTATTTTTACCCTTCGGTGTTATTTGAAGCATTTGGGAGCTCCTATTAATAAAAATGAAGTTGAGAGAAATGATCAAGACATCGGACATGTCCTAGATATGAAATAACATGAAAAAACAAAATGGTCAAAAGAGTCGCTATTTCGTTTCTTAATGGTTAAGAAAGACGGCTTAGGAATACACATTTTCCGATGCAGTTGTGGAATAATTATCCCTACAACATTCTAGATTTATTATTCCAATTTCGAGAAGTTTGGAAAAAGGGGTTCAAACCGCCTTTGGATCGGTTAAAGGATAATTATCGACTTCGCTAAAGGAAAGTTATCGTCTTCACTATAAATAGCGGAAAATCGTTTATTAATTCATTTCCTTTCACGTTTCCTCGTAAAAGCTCTAATTTTTCAACCTTCAAACTCAGATCTACTCTTCGTTTCTAATCCGATTTTAATACCTTTTGCGTTTCTGGATTGCTCTCTTCATTCTCTTCATATTGGTACCGAGTTTCAGCTTTTCCGAGCACATGAAGACCTGGTCGAGCATATATGTTACCGGGACAGTTCCGCCGCTCAAATTCCGGTGAATTTGATGTTGTCCATGCATAGCTTGCGTCGTTGTGATTCCGAATCTTCTTTCAAATTGTCAATCGGGTTAGTGACGAATAAGTTATGAATTTATTCGTTTTCCGTACTGCGATTTGGCCTAGATTGACCTCAGGCTTGTCAAAATGGATAATTAGAAATTCCATTATGGTCGTTATATGATTCTAGTGTTTATGAGTTGTTTGTTTGATGAAATCTGATGACAGATGGGTTTAGAAATTTCTTGCGGTCAAAACGTTATTTTGGTAAAATTTAATTAACTAATTAAAGGTTAATTAATTAAATTAGGATTATAATTGAGGATGAGGAATGTTGATTGGATGCTACTCTGAGATTTGAGGAATTGTGAGTTATGTTGTGATATCGAAGTTTAGAAGTGAGTTATAGTTTGGTTGTGGTTACAGGGTATAGGAGACGAGTCTCCTAACCTTTGTAGTGTTTGATTGTGTGCCTTGCTCATGCAGGTACTGATCGTTTCCTCGAGGGGAAACTGTGATGTGATACAAGATTACGAGTATATCAGGTAAGTCCATAGGACTTACTTAGCGAACCATTGTGGATTAGAGTGTTTGTGATGGTTGTGTGTGTGTGCATATGATTGTTGCATTTATAACCTAAACCGGACTTAGATGACCACTTCATTACCTTAATTGGCCCAAGTGCGTTATAATCGGGCGGTGATCACCTGTCAAAGCTCGTCGAAAGTGAAGAAGGTGCTCGGAAGCGAGTAGCTTAGGGAGGACGTAGCTCCTCACGCAAAACCTAAGTTAAAGGGGGAAGAGGCGATGTTCTTTAGGCTCCTCGTGCCACAAAAGAAGTTGAATTAGTAATGGAATAACGTAATCAAAGATAATAGACGGTTGTGTGTGTGACATTGCATTTTGTGATTTGTTGGTGTGTGTATGTGTTATTACTTCATTCTTATCCATTTTTGTTAGCCAACGGTTTATACAGCACGTTAGAAAGACTACAGAGTGGGGTGATCACCCTAGTGCTTCTGTACACTAGGATATGCGAGGGTTTTGGGGTGTTTTATCCTTGTATGGATATGATGTTGTTGTTTTGTAATCGGCTGTGATTTTGTAACTTTTGATGTATATATTTAAACAGTTTTATGTATTTGTTTTTAATCTATTTGTGCCTTGCTGTAAGATCTAGTGAACTTGTTGTCAAGTTAGGGTCAGGATCCATTGTTAGATCCTAGCCCAGTAGCGTCCCGAGTCCCGCGGATTTGAGGTGTTACACAAGAGACGAGGCTGAAATATGGATCAAAGAGCTTTGAAAATCTCGCCATCTAATACACAATCTCGATCCTTGAATGAGCCTTCAAGTGATCCTAAAGGGAGCAATTATAACTCTACTTTACGTCTAGAGATATTGTATGCTTTAAATGTCAAGGTAGAGGTCATTATAGGAGAGATTGTCCTAATAAAGGGTTTTATTCATTAATCAACAAGGACAATATGAAAGTGAAGAAGAGCATGATCATGATCATACCCACCTTAATGCATTGCATGAACATGATAGTGTTAGTGATAGTGATGAAGGCATTGAATTTGAGCATGGAAAATCATTGATTGCTATGAAAGCATTGCATGCTAAGATAACTTCATGTGAGGATAATCAAAGGGAGACCCTTTTTAATACTAAATGTCTTGTTATAGGGAAGGTGTGTAAGATGATTATTAATAATGGTAGTTATTGTAATATTGATAGTGTTGATTTGATAAATAAATTGCAAATTACTATATTTTTCATCCTAGACCATGTAAGTTGCATTGGATGAATGATTGTGGTCAATTAAAGGTGAATAAGCAAGCTAGAGTTACCATCATTTTAAGTATTTATGAGAATACTATTACTTGTGATATATTGCTCATGCAAGCATGTCATATTCAATTAGGACGTCCATGGAAATTTGATAGAAGAGTCAAGAATTATGGATTTCCTAATAGACACTCTTTTGAATATAAGGAAAAAGGTTAACTTTGAAACTTATGACGCCCTTGCAGATTACGGAATGCTATGAGAAAAATAAGGAAAAGAGCAAGGAGCAAGACTTTGGTAAGAAAAAGGAACGAGAAATGCACTCTAGCGAAGAATCTCGTCCGAGGTTATCAGAATCTCCCCCAATGACGGTTTTTCTCACTCTAGTGAAGAATCTCTGGTCTGGGAGGGAAAATCTTACCCGGGATTATAAAAATATTGCCCCAATACAGAAATATCTCACCCCAATGCATAAAATATCGCCCTAGTGTTGAAAATTTGCCCTAGTTAGCTAGAGTTCTTCTATTTTCCAAAAAGGAGTTCACTGATCAATTTATGCATTTGGATACTATCCTCACGAGTCTATGTAAAATCCTTGTGACATTAAGTGATGAAGTCAAAGTTACTTTACCCAAAACCATTCTAACCCTTTTGGATGAGTTTTGTGATGTTTTTCCGGATTATATTCCTCCAAGACTTCCACCTTTTCATGGCATTGAGCATCAAATTGATTTAATTTCAGGAGCTACACTTCCTTATCGTCCCACTTATAGGATGAGTCCTCAAGAAAGTCAAGAGATTCAAGATCAAGTTAAAGAGCTTTTAGATAAAGGCTATGTGCGAGAAAGCTTGAGTCCTTGTGCAATTCCCGTCCTTTTGGTTCCCAAAACGGGCAATATATGGAGGATGTGTGTTGACTCTAGGGCAATCAATAACATTACTATCAAGTATAAACATCCCATTCCCCCTTTAGACGATATGCTAGATGAGCTTAGCGGATCCACCTTGTTCTCAAATATTGATCTTAAGAGTGCATATCATGAAATCAAGATGCGGGAAAGAGATGAATGAAAGACGGCCTTCAATACAAAATTTGGTCTATATGAGTTGTTGGTTATACCTTTTGGTTTGACTAACGCTCCTAGCACCTTCATGATATTGATGAATCATATCTTACGTCACTACATTGGCAAATTTGTGGTTGTTTACTTTGATGTCGTCCTCATCTATAGTAAATCACTTTAGGAGCATGAAGAACGCCTAAGGGAAGTACTTGGAACTCTCACAAATGAATCCCTATATGCTAATATAAATGTGAGTTTAGCACTAACCAAGTAATTTTCCTTGGTTTTGTAGTGAGTGCAAGAGGTTTAGAAGTGAATGAAGAGAATACTAAGGCAATCCAAGAGTGGCCCACACCCACGACGATATAGACACGTTTTGGATTATCTACCCTTCTATATACGTTTTATATGAGATTCTAGTACTATTACAGCCCTCCCCCCATCTCTCAAGAAGAAGAAAGTATAGTTCTAGTGGGGAGATGCGCAAGAGAATGCTTTTAAAGAGTTGAAGTGGTAGTTATCACATGCACCTCTTCGAGCACTTCCGGACTTCACCAAGCCTTTTGAAGTCGTGTGTGATGCCTAAGGAATTGGCATTGGAGGAGTTTTCGCTCTAAGACGTCCATAATAATGAACAAATAAAGTCTTAAATTTATACTAGCAATAA
The DNA here is from genome assembly GCA_033239125.1 of Fagopyrum homotropicum. Lineage (NCBI taxonomy): Eukaryota > Viridiplantae > Streptophyta > Magnoliopsida > Caryophyllales > Polygonaceae > Fagopyrum > Fagopyrum homotropicum. The sequence continues at coordinate 61,859,531 of BSWB01000003.1, read as the reverse complement.
AAGCTTGAACAATTTAGCGAACCCACGGTGTATGGATCAATTGTAGCAAAAAGCAAATATTACAAGGTCAATCTCAAGGAATGGTAACAAATCAATGATAGAATAAATCAATGCAAATACAAAAGAAAGAAAAGACAAAAGCAATCAATATGAATAATATGATATTCGTACAAATGTAGATTTTAGAGATCAAAGTATCCAGTTGTGGTTTTCGATTCAAGACTTCTAAAAACTTGGACAAAGTTGGGATTGCTAAGAAAAGGTGTTTCTAAGGTGGAAATGATCATGGGGGAGGTCTCTCAAGCCACTATCCCAAACCAAAGCTCCTATTACCGGGCAAGTTTCAAGGATCTAAGGAAAGGAACTATATTCTCAAACCAACAACTCAACCTAAGGGTCAAAAACTAACCTTTACAGGGTAAGTCTTAGGTAAGCTCACTTAGGCAAGAAGAAGGCACATTGACCCCTAATAATGGGTTTTGAATCCTTTATTACCTAGAACTTGTCATCTTTGGTAACCAAGAAAGGGAATCACCAGGTAAGTCTCTTCGCAAGCTTAGATATAAGCTTGAAAGGCTCAGCAAGGCTAGGATTTGGGCAATTGATAACCTAAGCATAAATATATAACAAAAACGGATCAACAGAGGAGATCTCGGGTTGTTCTTGGTAAAATATCGGTCGAGATTCCTAAAGAACAGACCGAGATTCATCAACTCGAAGGTTAAACCGGCTTTCAAGGTCCAAACTGAACTTAAAGGCTCAGCCTTTTCATCATCTATACCACAACCATGAGCCAATCACCCTAGAATCGCAGGGGTTTAGCCAACACACAAATATTCAAATCAAGAATGATATATGAAATCAAGAAACTCATAAACCAATAAACTAGAAGAAGAGTAAGAAATACTTAGCAAGGTGTCTTCAATATCCAAAAGTAGAACCAAACCAATAACAAAAATTCAATCTTGTGTCCAAAAGCAATGATATCTAGAACTAAGTATTTCTCTCCAAGAATCTTCACAAATCTTCTCAATCCAAAGTGTTGTTGCTAACGTTGATGTTGTGTAACCCTAATGTGACTCAATGTACTGTAATGTGTGTGTTATGAGACGTCTTCTATCTTGTTGCAATCATCCTTTCTTTTAAGAAAACCAATGGTTTTGAAACTTGGGCCATGGGCCGTTTTTTTACATAAATCTTGGATGACTATGGTATTAATCTCGGCTGAGATTCTTCATAATCGGGCCGAGCTTTCTATTTTGTAACGTGTCTTCTTAGCTCTTTTCTCCCTTCCTTTGATGATGTCTTAGCTTCTTTTTATGCTCCACCATCGCTCCAGTGTGATCCACCTTGATGCATTGTCCTTATATGCTCTCTTTTGCTCCAAAATCCACCAATATTCCTACAAATGCAACAAGAATCCGTGTAGAGATCTGTTCTAGCAAAGTACGTAAATATAAGCTTTATGGATTCATGTCTATGCGTGCAAAAGTAAGGGAAAAAATACCTATATGAATGTCTATACTAAGGTCATAATTCATGTTATCAAGGAGTGCTCATGCAAGAAGGTAAGCCACTTGAATTCTTTAGTGAGAAATTGAAAGGAGCATGCTTGAATTATTCGACATATGATAACGAATTCTATATATTATTTCGAGTTTCAAGACATGGCAACATCACCTTTGGCCTAATGAGTTCATCCTTAGAACGGATCATGATTCCATAAAGAATTTTAGGATTCAAGGCAAGTTGGATATGAGATATGGTATATGGATGGAATTTATAGAGACTTTACCATATATTATTAAGTATAAGAAAGGAAAAGATAATGTTGTTGTTGATGACCTTTCTAGGAGACATTCTTTGATCACTACCGTGGATTCTAGTTTTTAGGCTTTTGTTACATTAAGGATCTATATGTTGATGATATTTATTTTGGTGATATCTATAAGCTATGTGTTGCACGAAATTCCCATGATAAAATTTTATTTATGTGAAGGATTTTTGTTTCGTATGGATAAAGTGTGCATTCCTAGATGTTCTCTTAAACTTTTATTTGTCGAGGAAGCTCATATGGGAGGTTTGAGGGGACATTTTGGAAGGGATAAGACATTTCACATGTTCCATTCACACTTTATTGGCCTCATATGTTTAAAGATGTAGAGAGCATGATTAAGAGATGTCTTGTGTTCTTGAAAGCTAAGGGTAGATCGAAGCCTCATGGCTTGTATACCCCCTCTTCCTAAGCCTACATCCCCATGGTTGGACATTAGTATGGAATTTGTTGTAAGATTACCTAGGACTAAGAAGGGAAGGGATTCAATTTTTTTGTAGTTGATCGTTTTTCTAAAATGGCTCATTTTATTGCTTGTCTTATTTTATTGCATGGAGTACCTAGGACTATTGTGAGTGATAGGGATGTTAAGTTCCTTTAATTATTTTTTAAGACGCTTTGTAAAAACTAAGAACTAAGTTGTTATTTTCAACCTCTAGTCATCCTCAAGGAGTTGAGTTCATCAAGGAGTTGCATGAGAACAGGTTAAGTTCATCAAGGAGTTGAATGAGAAGGCACGCATAAGGCTAGAGATGAATAGAGAGCAAGATGTAGTCAAGGCTAATAAAAATTGCAAGGAATTGCTATTCAAGCCAAGAGATCGAGTTTGGTTGCATCTAAGGAAGGAGCGATTTTCAGAGAAGAGGAAGTCGAAGTTGTCTCCAAGAGAAAATGAACCATTTAAAGTGCTACATAAAGTTGCAACAATGCTTATGTATTGGACCTTCCCAAAGATTATGGCATGAGTCCTACCTTCATATATGACTAGTGGTGAGCATGGTGATGATTCGTGGATGAATCCTTTTCTAGAAGGGGAGTATGATGAGGTAACATCCCCATGATAAGGAATTGACACCTCCTATACATGGACCAATCACTAGAGCAAGAACAAGAGAATTGACTGGAGGTATTTCTATGGTCGGCTATACCCAATCAAAAGTAAATCCCGACTTAGCACTAAAACAAGTATAGTAGTTAAGTAAGGGTCGAACCCAAGAGAGTTAAGGTGTTTTATTAGATGCAATTATTGATTATAGAAACAAGTAACAAGGAGGGGGGGGTTAAATTGATGCACAAAATCTTATGAAAACGAATAACGCAACAAGTAAGACAATAAGGGGTGAATCTATACACTAGGTTGATTCTAAGCATGCAGTTGCTACTTTGGTGAGTTCCTTTTACAAGTTTTCAAGTAATATCCCGTCTCGATCATATATATGTGTTGAGCCAACCAGCATCAACACAACTTAACAGGTTAGTGTTCCGTAAACCTACAAGAACAATTAACAAGTTAGCTTTCAAACAAAGACTAAGGGATATAAAGAAAAGATTAAAACCGTTAAGCTTATTTTTATATTTGTGTTCCTTTTCTTTAAGTAATTACAACCCGCTACTGCTTAAAGTTTACTACTAGATTAAAGACATGAACCCGGAACCTATTAATCCTAGTTCTTTGCATGCACTTTTGAACCTAAGGTGATCAATCTCAAGTAATAGTAAAACATGCAATTAGACAATGGAGATCAAGGAAACACAAAGCATTACTTAATAAAAACTTATATTAAAGAAAACTTACAACCAAAGTAACAACGCAGCTTCAAACCAACCCAATGTAGCAAGGGAGTTAACAACTCAGTACAATGGAAATGAAAATTGGTTTCTAAGTGGAAAATAATGGAAAACAAGTTGGATGATTCTAGCAATCAACCAAAGCCTATTTATACTACAAAAGACACTAAATAGGAGTAAATGGCCGGCCCAAAACAACCACCTTTAATGCCATAAAGGTGGTGTAATCAGCCGGAGTAAAGCTTTTGTCGTTGAACCGCAGGGGCGGCCTTCAGCTCCGCAGGGGCGGTGAAGGCAAAAACGCTTGATCTTCTTCATGACCGTAGGGGCGGCTAGGCAATTCCGCAGGGCGGATCTTTAATGCTCTTCAAACGTCTGACCTTCAACTTCCTGCCGTTTTTTATGCTAAGCCGCCGGGGCGTCCCAGTGTCAACGCAGGGGCGGTGACACAGACTCTTCACCTTCCAGCCCCCAGGTTGAGGCGCAGGCAGAGGTGCAGGGGGAGGCGCAGGGGCGCTGGTCTTCGCTTCTTCAGGGCAAGTCACCGCAGGGGCGCTAGGGATTGACACAGGGGCGGTGACAGTCTTCGTGGCTGGCGCTGGTGAAGGCGCAAGGAGCGCTCCGGAGTCAGGTATCACCCGTAGGGGCGGTGACAAGGCTCCACGGGGGCGGTGAAGCAACAGAACCTTTGCTTCGTGAACGATCTTTACTCCTAAGTGCTTATAACTCCTTCCTTAGCTTCTTTTAGTCTTCTTCTTTTGGACCAAGGAGTTAGTAGCATAAACCGACACAAATGCAATAAAAAGACTCTAAAAGCTATCCTAAATGATAGTGATTCCATCACCTATCAAGCATTGAAGGAGAAGGAATTGACATCATCTTTAAGGCCTATCATGGAAGGATCTATCACTAGATCAAGATCAAGATCCATCCAAGAAGAGGTTTCTAGCTTATTGGCATCCTTAACATCTAAGGAGACTCTATTCGTGTCTAATTCTTCTTTAGTCACAATGATATCTATTATGGAGGAGACATACATGAGTGAAGATGATCAAGGAAGCAAGGGAGAGCAAATGGAGATCTCGGCCCCACCTATATACAGCCGAGATATTGCTATACCTAAGATGATATTATTATGAAATAATTGGAAATATCGACCCCACCATATCCAACCGAGATAATAAAAAATCTCAGTCGAAAATCTTATCGTGATTTATATTAAATCTAGATAAGACTATAGTTAGTTATTTTTCATACCTTTAAAGCTCTAAACATTCTAAATGTTTTAATTTTCTATCCTATATTTTTTAGGATTATTTTAGTCTTTATTCTTTTAGGATTTTTGGCCTATAAAATAGGCTTAGAGGCTGATAATTTAAGTTGGTTGTTATTTGATATTTTTCCATATACATTGTGAGATACTCATTGCTTCGCTATTGAAGTTTGCATTTTATTCATTTCAATTCAATCAAAAAGAGAACATTTGATTGAATAGTTGTCACTCCTTTCTAGGTTATTCTTGTGTGTGTTAATCTTCTTAAAGATTGGCGCTACCACTCAAACTAGTCTCTCCTTGTGCTTGTCTCAGTTTGAAGGCTTGTGTAATATTGAGGAAGGAAGGGTTAAGGTAACTCTTTTTAGAGGGTTTTGATCCAATTGGTCAAGGTTGATCTTTGCAAGTGCCTATCTTGGTTCTGTCTTCCTATATTTTCCATCAATTTCATCCATTATCATCTTCTATTATCTTATCATTACCATCCATAACATTCACATTCTCGTTGTTTCAGTTTTCACAAATCTCGGCCTTACCATTCAAAATCTCGCTTGAGATTTGCACCGAGATTTGCTTATGTCGTCGATTTCGTGGACTTCAATCTAGGCTGGAAACTGTAGCATCAACCCCGCATGACTTACCTTCTGTATTTTGTCTACACATATGGATCAAGCTCTTCATCTTCACCAGGTATGTTTCACTCCTCTTTCTTCCCTATCTCTCATCGTGCTTTTGTTTCCTCTCTTTCCTCTTATGTTGAACCCACTACTTATCTTGACGCTTCCAAAGTTAAAGCCATACAATAAGAATATCAAGCTCTCTCGTCTAATCACACATGGGATCTATTACCTCTACCTCCCAGGCTCCCACCAAAAAGGCCATTGGATCTAAATGGGTGTTTAAAGTTAAGCTAAAGGCTGATAGTTCTCTTGAAAGATTTAAGGCTCGGTTGGTAGCACAAGGATTTACTCAACAAGCTGGCATTGATTATCATGAAACCTTCTCATCAGTTGTCAACATGACAACCGTTCAAAGTATTATTGCTATTGCCGCTTCTAAATAATGGACATTACATCAACTTGACGTGAACAATGCCTTCTTGCATGGTGACCTTCATGAATATTTTTATATGAAGATGCCTCCAGGTGTACCTAATCCTCTTTCCTTAGTTTGCATACTAAGGAAGTCCCTTTATGGTCTTAAACATGCATCTCGACAATAATCTCATAGGCTTGCTAATTCACTTTTTGCCTAGGGTTTTTCCCAGTGAAAGAATGTATATTCCTTGTTCATAAAACGAAGACCATCACTTATTACTATTGTGGCAATCTATATTGATGATCTCCTCATTATTGGCTCATATATTGATGAAATATCTCATATCAAGGTTCATCTTGACAACACATTCAACATTAACGATATGGGTATATTACACTATTTTCTTGGTATCGAAGTAAGTTATGTTCCTACAAGCATTCTGCTTTCACAACTAAAGTTCACTCTTGAACTATTACATGATGTCAAATTACATGATGAGAAGAATCTAATATGTACTCCTCTACTTCTCAATTTGAAGTTGCTACTTGATGAAGGTGATATTCTTCTTGATGTATCTATTTATATGTAGATGTCTGGTAGGAAAGTTAAATTTCCTTACAAATACTCGTCCAAATCTCTTCTATATAGTCCAATGTCTTAGCCAGTTCATACAAACTCCACGTACTTCATCTTCTTGCTCTTCATCATAAGTTGCGTTATGTGCAAGGAACTATTGAGCATGGTACTTTACTAAATGGTTGTGAAGCTCCAACTCTTCTTGCATACATTGACTTTGATTGTGATGCATGTCCATCATCACGACGGTCGGTTGGTGGCTTCGTTTTACTCCATGGTCAATCTCATGTTAGTTGGAAATCAAAGAAACAAATCATTGTGTCTTGTAGTTCTTCTGAGGATGAATATAGGGCCATGGACAATGATGCATCTGAGATTACTTGGCTTGTTCATTTTCTTACTGATCTAGGAGCCACTCCTACTACTCTTGTTCATCTATATTGTGATAACAATTCTACCATTCAAATAACCACAATCATGTGTTTCATGAACGCACTAAACACATAGAAATCGATTACCACTTCACACGAGACAAAGTCATGAAAGGCCATATTCAACTTCATTTCACACCAACAAGTTCCAAACTGGTTGATGTGTTCACCAAGATTGTTCCTTCTATCAACAAGATAAGTTTCTCTTCAAGCTTGGGATGACTCGATCCTTATCATCCTCCTACTTGCCGGGGGAGGAGGTGACAAATATAGTGTACCAGTTGGATGATTTATGGCCATCCATTTTGTAACAGAAAAAATGTAATTGATTGCCATATAAAAACATGTAATGAAAGCACATAAAATAATAAATTATCTTTTTTGCAAATTGCTTCTTCCTTCTACTCCCTTCTTCCACTTAACTTCATATCTTGATTCTTCGTGTTGTAACACACCGCTTTAGTCAAGAGTGATCGGGAGCCGCCACAATTGTGGTTCGAGAGATGTGAGAAGGACGGAAGGAAGCGTAAAAACGCAACCAAGTTTATATTGTTCGAGGGAAAAAAAATAGTAAAGTCCGAACCCGGTCCAGGACCGGAAATCCAAAATATTATGGACCGTGGACTGGAAGTGTTTCGGTCTGGGTTGAATATACACCTCTTTCTCTCAATCAACGAATAAAAGTACTCCGTTAAAATGCACAAAAAGGATAGCTTTTTTTTATCGCTGTTTAAATAATAAAATATGAAACTTCTTACACCTTAAAGTTTATAGGACGAAAAGAGATTTTGGAGGTCCTTATACTTCATTATGCCTAGCATTGAATAGGCCGGTTATTCACCCTATCACTATCTCAAATTAATAAGGCGTTCTATTTGACGACTAAATGGACACCCGAATTGGACTGAACTAACTGGTAGACTATTGTTCTTTTTGTTTCCGCAAAGCCGTAGAGTAAGACATGGATTTGTCAATCAAGTCTTTTGATTGCATGATGAACTCTCCGAAAAAGTATTGACGCACGTGTAAACGAGTTGCTCTACCAACTGAACTATAGCCCTTATATTTGTGCTACGTTTTAGCATGTATAACATTCTTTGTGAAGATGAGAATTTTATGATCCCACATCGTAACTCTTTGATATGTTTGGTTCATGTTGCTTAGAAGTAAGACGACACCTGCACCAAACCCATTAAATTATAATAAGGGCCCGTTTGGTTCCAACTCCGGAAACGGAAACGGAATGGAAACGAATTTAGTCCATATGTATATCCATATTCATGAAATTTTATGGAATCATTCTCCATGGTTTAATAAAAAATGCATTTGCTTCCTCACATTTTGTTACCCTATAGGGTATCAAAAGTAATCAAACTCTCCTCCAATTACTACAAATCACAAGGAATGATTCCAAAAATTTTAATAAACAAGGGTATACGTATTGACTAGATTCGTTTCCATTCCGTTTTCGATTTCGGAGTTAAATCCAAACGGGTCCTAAGTATGATAAAAGTTAATTTACATAATTACATTGAATTTTTTTTTTTTTTTGTTAATTTGAACTAGTTTTTCTTCGAGAGAAAAGGCTGGCTGGCTTGCTGATCGTTGACTAAGGGGGGTGTATTCAATCAAGACTTTTAAAGATTTTGACGGATTTTTAATAATCACAGGATTTGCAAATTCTGTGGAAAATTTTAATTCTATATAGAGTCAATACAGATTCTGTGGAAATCTTATGTGTTGGGGGAAGATTTCTATGGATTTTAGGTAGTTATAAAAGTAATGAAGAATCCTACAAAATCAATGAAATAATAAATTCTTTCAAAATCCACAAACTTTTAAATACCATAGGAATTTTATGGAAAATTTTAAATCCTAATTGAATACCTACAGATTTATATGGACTTTTAAAAATCTATATTCAATACCCATAGACTTTTAAACTCCAAAAAATTCCTATAGACTCTTAATTGAATACACCCCTATAAATGTAACACTGTTGCAGCGTGCAGCTGTAAAGAAAGAGAGAGAGAGAGAAAGGGCAGTTTTGTAATAAGCAACAACCAATTGCATCTCTGACTCTGGCTGCTACCGAGATTAGAAGCCAAAAACAGATGCCGTCCTTCACATAAGCCCATTAACGAATTTCCCCTTTCCGCTTCCTACTCTCCCCCTTCTATTCTGATCGCCGGCGTTAGCGTCGGCGTTCATCTCATTCTCCTATCTCTCTTACTCCATCTCCGGTCAATTTCACCATTTTTGCTCGCAATCTTCTACCGGACACATCTCTAGCTTTCAATTCATCGTCGCGGTCTCCGATTCACCGATCGCGGTATTTTCAATGGCTTTCTTCGCTGCTTAGGGTTCCAACACCCTTCGTTCGACTCGGTCCTCCACTTTAACCTGTTAAGCTTCTTCATCCAGCTATTGATAATCCTGAAAATGGCGATTCGCTATACCGTCGTTTGTTCCGGATTTATCGCTCAGAACCTTGCCTCCTCCGCCGGATCCCGCTTCAACAACACCCGATGCATTCAGGAGTTCATTTTCAAGCCCCGTTCATTCCATAAGAGCTGCAATTACGCTTCCAACAACCCCAGTTACAGGTCTGAATCCCGGCGACCTAAGTCCAGTTGCTTTGTTAGATCTAGTATGACGTCATTTAGTACCATCGCGGGCGATTTGATCGGGGAGAGTTTTCAAGGCCCCGTCGTCGCCGGTCTTCTTTCTCTGATGAAGTCGACTGGTTGCACTTCCGGTTCCAATTCTATAATCGATAAAGGGGGTACGGCGTCTGCTAGTGACTTAGCTGACAACAAGAGTTCTATGGAGGTATCCAGAGGCTTTCAAGCAAAGGGGGTTGATAGGAATTGCTGGTTGTCCAAGATCAAGAGGTTCTCTTCGGATGATGCCAAGGCTGTATTCACTTATGTGACAGTTAACTTGCTTTTCCGGTCGTCTTTGGCTGAGCCGAGATCGATTCCCTCCACTTCGATGTACCCTACTCTCCACGTTGGTGACCGTGTTCTGACTGAGAAGGTAGTTAATATTTGCCAAAATTGAAGGGTTTTAATATGGTGTTTGTGGGATGAAATAATGTTGGAATTTGAAGAGTATATACAATAGAGAAGCAGATACCTCCCAAAAATAGCTATATCAAAACTGGGATAATGGAGGTATCAGGTATCCAAATGATATGGATACCCTGAAATACCAAACATCGGATATATCTTTCTTTCTTTTCAAGGTATCGATACCATTACATGATAAAAGAAAAAAAAGGAGAGGAAGGAGGATGATAATCATTCCAGAGAAGCATGGAGTTATTGGAGATCCTAGAGAAAGAAAGATGTATTTTCACTATTTTGTAAATACCCGTCATAAAGGTGCATTACCATCGTGTTTTCACTGCTAACTGCTACATCCTAAATTTTGGTTTTAGAGAAATAAAATCTACATTGGCTTAAAAATCTGTCAAGCCCCTAGCAACCATCTGTTAATTAAGAAGTGGAAAATGGTATTCAAGTTTTCCGAGAGATTGTTTGTAAATCATAACCTAAGTTACTAGTGCTATCAAATTGGATTCCCTGATATGCAGAAAGACAATTCTGATTATGATTGTTTAACATGGATTGCCATTGCATCAAGTCGTCAAACATCATGTTACAATAGTTGTTTAAAGGTCCAAAGTTCTGATGTTTTTGTTGAAGGCTATATTATGTATGAGATGAAAGTGCCGGTTCATCAACCTTCATATATGATTGATTGCTTGATTGTCCAGGTTTCTTATACGTTCCGGGAGCCCGACGTTTCAGATATTGTGGTATTCAAGGCACCGCCTATTCTTCAGGTGAATGAGCATGCACATATGCGTTATTATTTTATATTGCGATGCTAGGACTGACATTTGTATTGACATTCATGCTACAGTCGGTTGGTTTTAGTTCTGGAGACGTGTTCATTAAACGGGTTGTAGGAAAGGCTGGTGACTGTGTAGAGGTAAATGTTGCAGCTCTTTATTTATATAGGCTGGTTCCTTGGCCTTGATCATTACAACCATCTGCAACCAAATCTCTGAAAACGTGTACCATGATTGTTGGAGTAGGTGCGTGATGGTAAATTGTGGGTAAATGGTGCTGTAAAAGATGAGGATTTCATCCTGGAACCATTGGCTTATGAGATGGAACCTGAGGTGAGCTTAAGAAATTGACCTTAGTCCGGCTAGTTTAGTTCTAGCAATATCATTAGTTAGTCTGATATCTAAATTCTTCTATGACGACTCCGTTGGATCTGCAGATCATACCTGAAGGTTATGTATTCGTGATGGGTGATAACCGTAACAACAGCTTTGACTCTCATAACTGGTAATCGGTTGAGCTTCAATGTAGGTGATGAATCTAATGACAGTGTACCTCTTAGGTTGTACTAACATGATAGTTTGCGTTTGGCAGGGGTCCTCTTCCCATCGAAAACATAGTTGGCAGATCAATGTTTCGATACTGGCCTCCATCTCGACTGTCTGATACTGTACATCTCGCGACTACAGGGACAGCTGCAGTAGCTCAATCTTGACCTCGGTGACCCTCTATATATTAGAGCAACCGAAGGCATTGTATGGTGTGTATTTTGTTCAGTTTCTTTGATTTTGTGTAATGAGACTCCAATTATCCATCCACTGGAAGTTTGTAAATGCTGTGAGCACACGCTTTGCTGCTCTTGGTTGCAATCAGTCTTTAAATATTTTTCGTAAACCGGCGGATTATGAAGTTGTTTGACTATGTAACTGTCACAGATTCAACACTCGTGTAAACATGGAACATAAAGTTCGCCCCTCTGTTGTTGTGATACAAAACCATATATGTTGTCCTTCAACACCTATGGCATGGTAAGAAGTGATGTAATTACTTGTACACTGCAGGAACGAAGGATGGACAAAGTGTTGTACTTGGTGTGCACTCACAAGCAGTATGGCAATGCAATTCAGTGTTCAACTACTGATTTAGTATTATTATGTAACACGCTTGCAATAGCATGACCGTTGAAATAGTACCTGCTATTTCTGGAATTTAAGTGCTTCATGCATCTTGAAACCAAACTACACTTAACTGTTAATGGATAAAACTTAAAGTAAGGTCATCCAAACTGTCCGGACCGGACCGTAAACTCACGAACCGGATCGGACCATTTCAGAACTTGTGTGAAACGGTCTATGGACTGGACTCGACCGTTTGATTTTAATTTTGATTATATTTTTTTTTAAAATATTTTTTGTATGGATTAAATCCGGTCCGATTCGGGTTTGGACCGGACCGGATGTCAGTTAAAAAATAATTAAAGTGTAAAAAATCCGGTCTGCATCGTAATATCTTGGACCAGACCGGATTTTTACAATTACGGTCCAGAACCGGACCGAATTTTTACAATTACTCTCCAAAACCGGACCGGACTGTAATTTTCGGTCCGGTCTGAATGTGTTTAGCCCTAGATAAACCCGAACCGGACCGGATGCCAGTTAACAAATATTTAAAGGGTAGAAAATCCGGTCCGGAGCGTAATATCTTGGACCGGACTGGATTTTTACAATTACGGTCTAGGATTAGACCGTACCGTGATTTTTGATCCGGTCTGAATGTGTGTAGCCCTAGATAAAAGGAAGGAAGAGTTAAAAATATGACATTGAAATCGTGAACATATATAATCCATAATTTCTTGCTTCTTTGTCCGATCAACATCCAATTAAAAACAAGATAATAAGAGAAATGAAGTTGTAATTGTTAGGAAGTAGTGAAATGAAAGGTACACAGGCAAACATACACACCTACAACAATTAGAGAAGATAAACCTGATTTCATATCAAACAACAATTATAGTGAAAACAGAACATAATTCGTATTCGCACGGTTCACGATGACGTATTGGCACAACGCGTAACCGTGACAGTTTAATGTCCTAAAAGCGTTTACGGGATCTCTTCCCGTAAGCGCCTCATTCAAAACAAAAGCAAACGAAAGCAGGCAACGAAGGAGACGAGAAGACGAGAAGCCAAATTCGATCCAATCTCACCATTTCACACAAAAACAAGCAATGGATAAAGACGGTAACGGAGGTAGGCCATTTCAAAAGCGAAAACAGGATCCGAGAGAGGTATGTTTGATTTTTGTTCGATTTTTGTTTCGATTTTGTTCAGTTTTCGTTTTTTGCTTTCGGGTTCGTAATTGGGAATGAAATTGAGTGTAACAGGTTAGATTGTTGTTGATTGTGATAGTTTTAGGTTGATTGATTGTGTATTTGATGAACAAAACCGGAACGAACCTCGACATCTTCCGCCATTGAAGGCGGAAGCTTGAAGGCGATGAACAGTGGCACACGGTCACGCATTGCGAAACCGTGGAGCCACTATTCATCGTAAAATGCATTGGAATGCATTATAATGCATTCCAATGCATTATAATGCATTCCAATGCATTAATTTATGTTAAATTAGTTTAAATTTAATTAAATTATTTGAGGAATATTAAATTTAATTAAATTACAATTTATAATAATTTGGATTAATTAATTTAAATTATTTGAATTAGATGATATAAATACAATTTGAATAAATGTTATTACTTGATCCTAATTACTTTTAATTTAATAATATAAAATTTTAATTTATAATAATGTGGATTGATTAAATTTAATTAAATTAAAATTTATAATAACTTAGATTAATTAATTTAAATTATTTTAATTAAATAATGTAAATATAATTTGAACAAATGTAATTAATTTATCCTAATTACTTTTAATTAAATGATATAAAAATTTAATTTATAATAATGTAGATTGACTAAATTTAGTTAAATTACAATTTATAATAACTTAGATTAATTAATTTAAATTATTTCAATTAAATGATGTAAATACAATTTGAACAAATGTAATTACTTTATCCTAATTACTTTTAATTAAATGATATAAATTATTAATTAATTTAAATTAATTTTATATAATTAATAATTTAATTAATTTAATTAATTTAATTGTAATTAATGTAATTATAATTTAAATTAAAATCTCTACCTTTACTATTTAATTTCATACAATTACTTTAATGTAAAATAAAATGGAATACAAATAAATTAAATTAATTTATTTACCTTTTAATCTTGTTTAATAACTTTTACTTTCATTTAAAATAGTAAGATTAAAAATTAAATTAAATGAAATTAATACAATTACTTTTAATTGATTTCATTTAATCTCATTTAGTTTTCTTTAAATTCATTTCAAATGAAAGTAAAGTAAACTACATAAAAGAAAATTAATTAAATTAAACTAAAATATCAAATATAGATATTACAAGTCATGTAGAGACGGAGGCGTCCTACGGCCTCCATTCGTAGAGATAGACTCGCTACGATAGAGAGGAGCTCCCAGGTAGTTGGTTTGGCGGTCGGCACACCACCACCACAGCAGCTATTGAGACCATACATATCAGATCCTTCTCTAGCTCTCCCTCGGGAGGTTCTTCCATTGCCGACTTACGGATCAGACTCGGACCAGGAGGTGGACGCTCCTTCTATACAGCCAGGAGAGATAGATCCACCAGTTGGCGAGCATGTTGATATTACTACTGACGAGTAGGTTGAGCCAACTACAGATATTACTGTTGACGAGCAGATAGAGACAGCTATAGATATTCCTGTTGAGGATCAGGTAGAGCCACTAGCTGGCGACTATATTGAGCAGCGAGAGTTTGATTTTGATGTTCCAGCTGCAGATCCTGTAGTGCCGCCGCAGAAGCCATTTATATCGGCTGATGGAGGCCGTGTAGTAGATACAAGGGCACCATTGATCAGCGATGTGCTAACTTGCTACGTCGGACACCGTGCTCGCGGTGTCTGGATGGGAGAGGTAGATAACCAATCAAAGTTTAAACACATTATGTTACAAAAACTAAATTAATAAACGTTTAATTGAATATTCGTTGTGTTATGAAGGAGAATTATAGGATGCCGATGACCGCGTTACGGCGGATAGAGCACATTTCTGTGCTGACTAAGCCGACCCCACTTCCTGGTTTGTTATTGCATCTCAGAGTAGATTGACGGGTTTACTTGATGTATCGTTTGTTGGAGTTGACTACGCCCTTATACATGCATTCGTGTAGCGCTGACATCCAGAGACTAGCAGCTTTCATCTACCTTGGGGTGAGATGGCCATCACCTTGCACGATGTAGCCGTCATCCTATGCATTAGGAGTGATGGAGAAGTCTTGGTCACACCTATGTTGGCACGAGAGAGGACTAGGTGGCTGAGTGACACATTCCGTATACCAGTGGTGGAGTGATGCGTCCTTGGAGGTAACCAAGGATAACTCCGGATCTAGATCAAGCAAAACTCCAACTACTCCTTGATTCTTTGTGCAACGTTGTATCGTTTCGGATCCAAAGGGGCGGAAGCGATGAAGAAACAAGGATTACTTCGATCTAGAGAGATCGAATAAACCTTTTTGCGTGGATCGAAGGTTGATTCTTAAGAAGAATCCTCGAATATGGATTTCTGGGATCAAAGACGAGATCCAAGGAAGAAATTTGAGAGATAGAAGAGAGGTTTTGATGCCCAAGCTAAGTCTGAGGAAATTCTTCTCAAAACTTAGTAATATTGAACATGGAAAATAAGTGAGGCAAGATATCTCTTATATAGAAAGACTTGCCTACCTATGGGCCAACGGGCCAAACAAAATACATGAAGAAAAGCCCAAAAGGGAAAACCTAAAATGATAAGATCAAATCCTAAAAGGATAAGGTCAAAAGGGAATATTCTTATACGGAATATCCCTTTATTACATAAAAAGGAAAATATGGAAATATAGTCCGAAAATAAGCTAGCTTCATGCCATGGAGTCAGAAAGACGAGACATGCCGCTAACGGAACCGGTAGCCTATGCCATGGTGGTGTAGAGACATGGCATGCCGGTAATGGAACCAAGTGAAGAAGTAATGCGGGCGATGATGGAGCCGGTGGCTCGAGCAATGGGCTTAGCTCGGGATCGGGTGATCGGTCCATCTGAACGAACTCTAAGAGCCTCGTCCTCTTCGTCTATGGTCAACGTAAAAGGGGCATCCAAGGGTGCATCAGTCCCCCTATCTTGGTTGTGAAACGTCCCCGTTTCACCATCGTCAAAGAGGGGCTCAACATAACGGGCAAGGTCCTTGACGTTGAACATTGGGTGTACTCCGTAGGAATCCGGAAGCTCTAACTTGTATGCATTTGGACCATGACGGGCTAAGATGCGGAATGGGCCATCACCACGGTCCGAGAGCTTGCTCATGCGGCGAGTAGGAAAACATTCCTTCCGTAGGTGGAGCCAAACAAGATCATCGGGCTCAAAAGAGACGTCGCGGCGGCCCTTGTTGCATTGTCCGGCAAGTTGGGCGGCACGACGTTCAAGTTGTGTCCTAGTCCGCTCATGAAGCTCAATTATTTGGGCGGCTCAGTTCCCGACGATGATGTGTACTCCATCCTTGAGCGGGCGGGGAGTGAAATCCAATGGTGTGTGTGGATTAAGGCCGTAGACAACTTCAAATGGGGACAATTTAGTTGCCGTGTGCCTAGACCTGTTATACGAAAACTCTACAACAGAAAGTAAGTCCTCCCACCTACGTGGGTTGGTCCTAGTGGTGGCTCTAAGTAGAGCACCAAGAGTCCGATTGGTCACCTCCGTTTGACCATCGGTTTGGGGGTGATAACTACTTGAAAACAACAAGTTGGTTCCAAGTTTTCCCCATAACGTTCTTCAAAAATGACTTACGAATTTCACGTCCCGATCACTAACGATGGAACGTGGTATCCCATATAAACGCACCACATTGTCAAAGAACAAGGTGACAACTTCACTAGCATTTAGGGTGCTTTTACATGCGATGAAATGAGCCATTTTGGAGAAGCGATCGACTACCACGAAAATGGAGTCTTTGCCTCGTTTTGACATAGGCAACCCGACCACAAAGTCCATGGATAGATCCTCCCAAGGTCCCATTGGTATAGGCAAAGGAGAATACATTCCATCCGGACCTTGGCGCGACTTGGCATGATGACATGTGATGCAACCCTTGCAAAACCGTGTCACATGCATACGCATCCGGGGCCAAAAGAAATGCTCTTGGAGAGTGGAAAGGGTCTTGGTAGCACCGAAATGACCACGGCCCTCATGAGCTTCCTTGACCAACAAATGACGTATAGATGAGCGCGGAATACAAAGTTTTCCCGCGCGAAAAAGATAGCCATCGTTAATAAAGAAAGACTCGTGCTCTCGGAGGTCGAGGCATTGTGCCCATATGTCCTTGAAGTCAAGATCCGTGGCATATAACTCTTTGATAAGAGTAAAGCCATGTATCTTGGCGTCCATATACACAAGGAGGGCATAGCGGCGAGAAAGGGCATCGGCTACCACATTCTCCTTGCCTTTCTTATACCGAATGACATAAGGAAAGGTCTCTAAAAACTCTACCCAACTAGCATGACGCCGACTCAGATTCGTTTGACTCTTGAGATACAAAAGAGCCGCATGATCCGAATGAATCACGAACTCCTTCGGCCATAAGTAATGTTGCCAAGTCTTAAGACAACGAACTAGGGCATATAGTTCCTTGTCATATGTAGGGTAGTTGAGCGAAGGACCGGAAAGTTTTTCACTAAAGTAGGCAATTGGACGAGTCTCTTATAAGAGAACTCCTCCGATGCCCACATTTGATGCATCACACTCCACCTCAAAAGTTTTCGAAAAGTTTGGGAGTTGGAGTAATGGTGCATTACAAATGCGGTCTTTGAGCACATCAAACGCTCGAGCATGGATATCACGCCACTCAAACGTGACACCCTTGGTAGTGAGCTCATGGAGCGGTGCCGCTACCATGCTAAAGTTCTTGACAAAGCCTCGGTAGAAGCCCGCTAAGCCGAGAAAGGCTTGGACCATGGTGACCGTAGTAGGAGTAGGCCACTCCCGAATAGCACGAACTTTAGATTCGTCTATTTGTAGTCCGTCCTTAGACACGACATAGCCAAGGAAGATAGTGGTGTCCGAGCAAAAGACGCATTTTTCAAAGTTGACATACAATTGCTCTTGTCTAAGGCACTCGAGCACTTGGCGAAGGTGCCCGATGTGATCCTCCAAAGACGTACTAAACACCAAAATATCATCAAAATAAACAACAACAAATGTACCCAAGAATCGGCACAAGACATGGTTCGTGAGGCGCATGAAGGTGGACGGGGCGTTGGAGAAGCCAAATGGCATGACAAGCCATTCATAGAGTCCATACTTCGTTTTGAATGCCGTTTTCCACTCGTCACCCTCGGCCATCCGGATTTGGTGGTAACCGCTCCGGAGATCAATTTTGGAGATGATAGTGGCGCCATGAAGCTCATCCAATATGTCATCAAGGCGCGGGATAGGATGGCGGTATTTGACGGTGATTTGGTTGATGACACGACAATCAACACACATTCGCCATGATCCATCTTTCTTTGGTACTAAAATTACCGGGACGGCACATTGTGATAAAGATTCACGCATATGTCCCCGGTCTAGGAGCTCTTGCACTTGACGTTGTAGCTCCTTCGTCTCTTCCGGACTTGCTCGGTACGCGGCATGGTTTGGCAAGGAAGCACCGGGCACAAAGTCAATTTGATGTTCAATCCCTCGGATAGGTGGCAAGCCGGGTGGGAGATCTTTGGGCATAATATCCTGAAATTCGGACAACAACAAAGACACCTCGTGTGGCACATTACTTGGGTCATGAGAAGTAGATAAACAAAACGGAACAAGTAAAAAGCATGGGAACTTGCCTTTCATGACCGGTTGCAAATCATGCCGGCGAGCTAAGAGTATTTGCGGCTCACACCGTCCTTGAATTACGGGATCCGAAGATGGTAAAGGTGCGCCTGAAGAAACGATGCGACCTTTACTACCTTTGGACTCGGTAGCATGGACAAGAGGGGCGGTGTTTCGGGATTTGGAAGTACTAGCACCTACAACATCGGGACTCCGGGGGTCCGATTTTGCCGGTGCTTTAGCGGACTCATCAATAGTTTGTTGCCTCTTCCGTTCCGCATAGTCAACCAAAATTTCGTGCGGAGTCATAGGCAAAAGTGTGACCCGTTTTCCATTATATTGGAACATGTACCGATTAAGATAACCATCATGATATGTGCGGCAATCAAATTGCCATGGTCGTCCTAATAGGACATGTGTGGCGTCCATCTTGATAACATCACAAAGGACCTTATCAACATAGGCGCCAATAGAAAACGGCACCCAAGCTTGTTGTGTGACGGTGTCACATGCCGTATCGGAAATCCATTGGAGTCCGTAAGGCGTTGGGTGGGGGTTGTAGGCAACTTGAAGTGTTTTACCACCCGTTCGTTGACAATATTGTAACAAGAACCCCCGTCAACGATGAGAGAAAGACTCGTATTATTAACCAAGCAACGAGAGTGGAAGAGATTCTCGCGTTGATCAATAGGAATATGCTCCTTAACAGCCAAAATACGACGAGAAACAAGAGCGAATTTACCGGGTTGTGCTGGGCCGCAAGCAAGCTCGTCATCACAGGGTTCCATGCCAAAAAGTGGGTCGGTGTCATGGTCATCCTCAATAATGATATCACCGTCATGTTGACCATCGTCGTCCTCGAAATATGTTGGGTCGGAAAACAAGACCCGTTTGGTGTTTTGGCAATCACATTGTACATGGCCAAAACCGCTACACTTGTAGCACACGGGCTCCCTTGGGCGAGCCGTCGGTGAGGGTCCTTGTTGACCTCGAGAGGGAGGCGCCGGCGCCGGGCCACGGTTTGGTACTTTCTCGGTGCCCGTTTGCCTATTGGAAGGACCCGTCCATTGGGTCCCTTTGGAAGCGTCGGTATCTGTAGGACTAGACGCATCTCGAGAACGTGTGTTAGACGGATAAAGATATGGACTCGAGGAAGAGGTATACCTAGAATACCGCGGTGTTTCGAGTTGTTGCTTATATAGCTTCATGGCGGCATGACATAATGCTCCCAAATCCTTGAATGGAACAATCTCGAGCAGCCGACGGATTGAGGCATTAAGCCCACTCATAAACTTTGTGCGGAGGGCCGAGGGGGAGGCCGAGTGTTACGCTCAGGATGTGATATGCAATGGGTTTTAAATTTATATTCTCGTTATATTTATCCAAACTCCTAGCGAACCCGCAGTGTACGGGACGTTTGTAGAAGGGATAGTATTCCGAGGTCGAACACAAAGACTAAGGTGAGATTGATTCAATTAGTGATTAAGTCTAGTGAAGATCTAAGTTAAGAAAAGAGAGAGAAATAAAGAAATGAAAATCCCAATGTTTTTGGTTGGATTTTTGGTGATCAATCAAGGATCACTAAGCATGCAAAATATAATAATCAACTAAGCTAACAAATCAACGCAAACAAACAAGGTAAACACGAGATATAGATCAAAGATAGAGAAGCGGATTCTAGGGGTTGGAAGTTCCGGTTATGGCATAGGACTCAAGCTATCTATTCTTTCCTTGGATTAACTATGATATGTTGGGGTTAAGTGTTTCTAGATTGGGATCAATCACCGGGTAGGTCTCATGGTCCACTAGGCCATCCCTAAGGTCTCATCACCGGGTAAGTCTCTAAGAACCTAAGGGAAGGAATTCTACACAAACCGGATTGTTACCTAGAGATCTAACCTATCCTTACCGGGTAAGTCTCGGAAGGGTTAGTCCTAAACAACCATCCTAGCACACTTAATCCAATGGCGGCTTATGAGGCTCACCACTACTTAGGGTTTGTCACCTTTGAGATCTAAGAGCAAGGATTACCGGATAAGTCTCTCCTAACACTTAGTTGCTAACACTAGGTCACCCTAGGTTGGATTGACTCAACAAACACTTAGGATTTCAACATTCTAACAATCCAAGACTAGATCCATCGAACCAGGTAGGATCACGGTTTGTTCTATCTTACCACGGCCGTGGTTTGGCAAGAACTGGCCGTGATTCCTAACAGAAACTAGTTCATGCACACAAGTCATCCAAAGGTAAATCTAAGTCCATCCTATTATAGCCCTAGCCATAACCATCCTTTCCTTACCCTAGAACCACATCTATTTAGCCTAAAACATTCATGATAGAAATCAAAACAATCAAACATAAAATCATGGTATCCATTTGCAAGATAATGAAGAGAAAGAGATGAACAAGTGAACTAAAACAAAACCAAGCTGAAAATGGAATTAGAATAACTCACAATCCTTCTTAAAGAAGGTTCAAATGGTTCATACAACTCTAGAAACCGATTCCGAAATTCTTCACTACAAAGCTACCAAAACCTATCAATGGTGTGTTCTTCTTCTTCTCCAATCAAGCTCTTCTCCAATGGTGGTTTCCTTCTACCTCCTTCTTCCCAAGAATCTTCTTGTTGAGAGAATATTTTTGTTAGAGGATAGTGGATAATGGAGAGCTGCTCCAAGATGATTCTCTCAACCAATGCAGGACCACTTTTATACTACAACTTTGCAAGAGCTGGCCAAGAGATCGTGCACAGCTGTCACGAAAACTTGGCAAAATCCACGGTTGAAACCACGGCCGTGGTTTACCAGTGAACCGTGATTTTGTGCTTCAACTTTGCCTTTGATCATTAAGCTTCCATTTGGTGCATGACTTGTGTTAGCAAGGTTCCATGAGTTCTCCTTAGCCTTTAGCTTGCATCCTAATGAGTCCGAGGGTGTGTCATCTTGATGAACGATCCTCAAACGTATCGTTTTAGCTCCTAAATCTCCCAAAACACCTACAAAGCAATGCATAAGCCCTTGTAGACGTCTATCTCGACAAAATACGTGAATTGAGTGCAAACGTCGTGAACTAGTGCTAAACCATGCATGAATGAGCGGAAAATCTATCTAAATGATTACCTAAACCTAAGTCATAAATCGTGTTATCAAAAATACCCCATACTTAAGGTTTGCTCGTCCCCGAGCAAATTCTCAACTATAGACTACGAGATAACATGATTTATGTATGCAGAAAAATGGTAAAATCTTTTTGGTTTTGTGCTTCTACTATTGGATCACCTTCAAAGTCATGTTTCATGGCAAAGGATAAGCAATCATGCATCAAATAAATGAAGGCATGAAAAGACAACTGTACTTAGCTCGAAAGCATGCATGAAATGTAAAAATGAAGAAGCCAAGAAGATCAAGAGCATATCCAATCTAGATTACTAAGTCTTACAAACATGCAAATAGGTCATAAGGTCTTGTGAAATAAAAGGCTAAGAAACGTTGTGATTAGGTGGGGATTTTTCTAGGTTATGTAATGCTAATCCAGGAATGGAACTAACTCCACAATCTTGTCCTCGATCAACTTCCCTCAAGTGTATATTTTTTTTTTCTATCTTTTCTTTCTTTTCTTTTTCTTTGACTTATTTTTGAGACAATGGCATTGGTGTACAAAAGCCGAAACCTTGGTGATTAGCCATCCTCGGGCTTTTTCTTATTTTTCGAGGTGCATCCACACCGGGCACACATACCAAAACTCATTAGGACTATTGGTTTAATTGACTTTGGCTAGGCACCAACACCCGATTATGTGAAGTGTACCGAGTTACTTGTCATTTAAGCCAACGTCCCCAAGCCTATATTTTTTGCTACACTTTCACAACAAATTCAGCATTTTATGCATGATATTCTTTCATCAACATTTTCACCCCATACTTGCTTTTCATACACATCAACACACTATCATGCTCCTATTCCCGGATGGGTTAAAATAGGTCAAATTATATCCATTGAGGTGCTCAAACAATCATGATCAAGATGAGAAGTAGAGAAAGATGAATTGCCTCATTCATTCCTAGATGGTATGCAAGAACTATCATGTAATTTCGACCTTCAATACTCAATCCATTCTAGGAAACATCATGATCACAAGTCATTAATTGAATTCAAGGGAAGTACTTCAAGTCCACATATGTATTCATTAATTCAACACATAAGGCCATCCATAGCCAATCCACAAGACAAGATTCATCATTAGGGTCATATCCAAGCCTAGAAAGCACAAAAAATTTTAAATTTTCTGAATTTTTATGGGATTTTGGAGATGAATATGTACAATGCAAGACATGTGAAAATGTTAAACTATCCTAGATGCTCATCATGCAAAGGATCATGCAAACCCCACCCCATACTTAGAAACACATTGTCCCCAATGTGTAAATGAAGTAAAGAAGAGTGAAAGAAGGTTCTCACAATGTAAAAGTGGTTTGCTATGGTATTTGGGATTGCTCAAGTGAATTGATGTTGGATGATCCTATCAACCATGGTAGAGAGCTCTAAGTATTATCAAGGCGTCGGGACCCGCGCTAGGCACCGCTAGCCGTCCAAGTTCCGCGTCCACTCCACCCATAATTGATGAGGGGTTCATCATCATACTCATGCCAAGCAAGGCTTCCAATGCTACTAAGGTTCTAGCACACACACTAAGCACACGAAACACACACAAAGATAGAAAAATCTAAAACAAAAACAAAACGAGAAAGGGAAAAACGTTACCAATGGGTTGCCTCCCACCAAGCGCTTCTTTAAGATCATTAGCTTGACCAAACTCGGGGGTGTCTACTCAAGGTAAGGTGGGGCAATCATATCCACCGGAGTTCCCGGAATATACTTCTTCAACCGGTGCCCATTCACCTTAAAGTTTTCACAATGCTCCCCTCCTATCTCAATAGCTCCATGGGGAAAGATCTTCTTCACCACATATGGCCCGGTCCATCTTGATTTGAGCTTTCCGGGAAAAAGCCGCAGCCTTGAGTTGAAGAGGAGGACAAGGTCACCTTCACTCAACTCCTTGGGGATGATCCTCTTGTCATGCCACCGCTTGGTCCTCTCTTTGTAGATCCGGGCATTCTCGTATGCATCCAACCGGATCTCCTCAAGTGCGTTCATATCAAGCAACCTCTTCTCTCCGGCCTCCTTGAGGTCAAAATTTAGCCACTTGATGGCCCAATGCGCTCTATGCTCTATTTCTACCGGAAGGTGGCAAGATTTGCCATAGACCAACTTGTAAGGAGTAGTGCCAATTCGGTTCTATATGCCCACAAGGCATCATTGAGCTTCATAGCCCAATCCTTTCTAGTTCTAGATACCGTCTTCTCCAGAATGGCCTTTATCTCCCGGTTGGAGATCTCCACTTGGCCACTAGTTTGGGGATGGTAAGGTGTTGCCACCTTATGAGTCACCCCATACTTAGCCAAAAGTGCCCCAAAGTTCCTATTGGTGAAGTGCTTCCCTCCATCACTTATGACCACCCTTGGTGTTCCAAACCTAGGAAAGATCACTCGGTTGAAGAAGCGCACCACAACCTTGGCGTCATTTGTAGGAGAGGCGATTGCCTCTACCCATCTCGAAACGTAGTCAACCGCCAATAGGATGTAGATGTTGCCACATGAAGAAGGGAATGGTCCCATGAAGTCCACACCCCACACATCAAATATTTCTACTTCTTGTATGTTGTTCAAGGGCATCTCATTCCTCCTTGAGATGTTGCCTGTCCTTTGACAAGCATCACAAGCTACCACAAAGCTTTGCACATCCTTGAACAAACTTGGCCAAAAGAAGCTCGATTGCAACACCTTCGCACATGTCTTGTGGGAGCTAGCATGCCCTCCACATGGCAAGGAATGATAATGGCGGATCACACTCTCCACCTCATCCTCCGGTATGCATCTTCTAAACATTTCATCCGGCCCTCTCTTGAACAAAAGTGGCTCGCTCCAATAGTAATGCCTCACATCTTTGAAGAACTTCTTCCTTTGGGCATATGTCAAACCGGGAGGCACTTCCTCACACACTAAGTAGTTCACAATGTCGGCAAACCATGGCTCGCTTCCTCTAGACACTTGGCACAAGCATTCCTCCACCATTTGCAATTGCTCATCCCGGAAAAAATCATCAATCGGAATGTCATCTCTTTCAAGCTCCAATGGTGGGAGTCTACTAAGGTGATCCGCCACTGAGTTCTCGGATCCCTTCTTGTCCCGGATTTCCAAATCAAACTCTTGAAGAAGAAGGATCCACCGAATCAACCTTGGCTTGGCATCCTTCTTTGTGAGGAGATAACGGATCGCAGCATGATCCGTATACACTATGACCTTCGCTCCAACAAGATATGAGCGGAACTTCTCAAATGCATACACAACCGCTAGCAACTCTTTCTCGGTGGTAGCATAATTGAGTTGGGCATCATCTAGCGTCTTGCTAGCATAATAAATAGCATGAGTGCGCCCATCTTTCCTTTGCCCCAAAATAGCCCCAACGGCTACATCGCTTGCATCACACATGATCTCAAACGGTAAACTCCAATCCGGAGGTTGCATGATAGGTGCGGAGACCAAGGCGTTCTTCAACCTACAAAAAGCCTCAAGACAATCTTTGGAGAAGACAAAATCAACATCCTTCATTAGTAGGTTAGTAAGAGGCTTAGAAATTTTAGAGAAGTCTTGAATAAACCTCCGGTAAAAACCGGCATGCCCTAAGAAACTCCTTACTCCCTTCACCGAGGTAGGTGGTGGCAACTTTTCTATTGTTTCAATTTTTGCCCTATCAACCTCAATGCCACGGTTGGACACCAAGTGTCCTAACACAATACCTTCACTTACCATGAAGTGGCATTGTTCCCAATTTAAGACAAGATTTGTCTCCTCACATCTTTGCAATACTAATGACAAGTTAGCCAAGCAATTATCAAAGGAAGAACCATAAACAGAGAAATCATCCATGAACACTTCCATGATATTTTCAATGTATTCCGAAAAGATAGCCATCATACACCTTTGGAAAGTGGCGGGTGCATTACATAACCCAAATGGCATTCTCCTATATGCAAAAGTACCCCATGGACATGTAAAGATTGTTTTCTCTTGGTCATCGGGGTGGATAGGGATTTGGAAGAATCCACTATAGCCATCTAGATAGCAAAAATGAGAATGTTGAGCTAACCTCTCTAGCATTTGGTCAATGAAGGGGAGAGGGAAGTGATCTTTCCTAGAGGCCATGTTCAATTTCCTATAGTCAATACACATCCTCCACCCCGTAACCGTCCTAGTTGGGATTAGTTCATTGTTCTCATTAGTCACTACGGTCATCCCACCCTTCTTAGGAACTACATGAACGGGACTAACCCACTTACTATCCGAGATAGGGTAGATTATCCCCGCATCTAGCAACTTAATGATTTCCTTTTTGACTACCTCTTTCATTATAGGATTCAATCTTCTTTGATGTTCAACAGAGGGTTTATGATTATCTTCCATCAATATCTTATGCATGCACAAAGAAGGTTTTATGCCAACCAAATCATCAATAGTATAGCCAATGGCTTTCCTATGCAATCTTAGCTCATGCAACAACTTAGCAAGTTCATCATCACTCAAGCATGCATTCACAATCACCGGATATGTAGAATTATCACCAAGGAAAGTATACTTTAAATGAGAGGGGAGGGGTTTGAGTTCAAGTTTAGGAGGACCTTTATCGAGTGTAGACGATCCAAACAAGGTTGGATGAGATGAGTCCAAAGCAAATGAAGACCCTCCATGGCTCCTAGAAGCTTGACCATCATCAAGGGCTGATTCAGGGGAAATCACGGCCAACTCCACGGTCTGCTCCAAGTCCACGGCCGTGGAAGTTGCCTGGGTCATTTTCTGTGGCTTTACAGTGAGTTTGACGGCCGTGGAACACAAATCTCGACCGTGGAACCTACGGCTGTTCAGCTCTTCTTCGTAGCCTTTATCTTGAGCACTTGTCTCCTCTTCTAATGCTTCTAAGGCCTTGATCTCCTCATTGCAAGCCTCCTCAATACCTCCCTCCATCATACTCAAGGTTAGAACCTTCTCCAAGGGGTCCTTGATCAAGATCGAGCTCACAACTTCTCTAGATTCCTCTTGCTCGACTATGTTGAAGACATCCTCATCAAGGGTTGGCCCTTTCATCATTGTGGACAATTTGAACTTGATGTTCTCTTCTCCAATGTTGAAGGAGAGAGTCCCATTCTTGCAATCCACTAGGCATCCGGAGGTGGCTAGGAAAGGTCTTCCTAAGATGATGGGAACCGGATAGTCCGCCGGAATATCCAAGACAACAAAATCAATTGGCACATAGAATCCTCCTAGTTGCACCGGAATGTCTTCTAAGATCCCAACAGGGTGAGTAATAGAACGGTCCGCCATGTATAGGGTCATCTTGACCGGTTTCGGCTCTCCTAGCCCAACCTTGTTGCAAAGTGCAAGCGGTATGATGCTTACACTTGCCCCAAGATCACAAAGGGCTTCATACTTCACATCTCCTACTCCTATTGGGACACAAAAGGAGCCCGGATCTCTTAGCTTGGGAGGCATCTCCTCCTTCATTGTTTGGATCAATTCCGAGGATCTTTTGGTCATTCTTATCTCCCCATACTCCTCCAACTTCCTTTTGTTGGAGAGTATCTCTTTCAAGAACTTGCCATATGCCGGCATTCCTAAAATAGCATCCATGAACGGAATGTTAATATGCAATTTAGACATTAGTTCAAGGAACTTACCAAAGTGATTGTCCAAGCGAGCTCTTGCTCGTGATTGAGGGAACGGTAGCGGTGGTTTGTATGGAGGCGGTGCCACATAGGTTGGCTCTACATCCTTGCTCTTGCCTCCATCTCTTTGCAAAGTCTCTTCCTCTATCACCACTTGTTTCCCTTTAGCATGATCTTTGGGCAAAGGATCCTTCATGCTCAATCCACTCCTTGTTGTGATAGCCAACACTTGGCCTCTTGGGTTGTCTTCGGTCCTTCCGGGAAGCTTTCCCGGATCTCTATGGGCTTCACCCGCCTTTTAGAACACTTGTGCTTCCAATACTTTTTGAGCTTTAGAAATTGAAGTCACGGTGCTCTCAAGACCGCTCAACCTTCCTAGCAATTGCTCAAACATCATCTCGGTCCTATCCTTTGGAGGTTGAGTAAATCCGGGTGGAGGTTCTTGTGAAGCTTTTGGTGGTGGAGTTATGCTTGTGGAAGCGGGAGGGTTCAAGGCTCCATCCGGGTTAGAGTAGGAAAACCCGGGATGGTTGTGGTTGGGCCGGTAATTGTTGAATTGCCGGTTGTTGTTGAAGTTCCTTGGGCCTTGAAAATTGTTGTAATTGCCCCTTCCCATGTAATTTACATCTTCCTCCTTGGAAGATAGATTAGCTTGCACTTGCACTTGAGGAGTTGCTTGGTTCTTCAAAGTTGTAGCACACAACTCCCTCAAGGACTTCAATTCATTGTTGATGGCGTCAAGCTTGAAATTGCTCATGGTGACCTCACTCACCTCATATGCTCCCGCCTTTCTCCCTTCACTCTTCCTATGGGAGAACTTCTCAATCACTAGAGCTTGTTTCTCCACAAACTCCCAAGCTTCATCTACATGCTTCTCCATGAAAGTCCCACCGGAAAGAGATTGAAGCTTGAATTGGCTATCTTCATCAAGTCCCTTGAAGTAGATCTCCAATAGCTCAATTTTCGGTATGCCATGGTGTGGATAATCTAGGAGAAGATCTTTGAACCTCTCCCAAGACTTGAATAAACTCTCTCTATCCTTCATCACGAAGGCATTGATCTTCCCTCTTAACTCGGTAGTCTTGGAAGGTGGGAAGAATTTAGTCAAAAACTCGGTTGTCATCTCCTCCCAAGTACCAACTCGCCCTTGTGGAATAGATTGATACCAAGCCAAGGCTTTATCCTTAAGAGAGAAGGAAAAAGCCCTAAGCTTATGGTTGTTGCTCTCCAATCTTGGCGGTCTAAGAGTCTCTATCAAAATCTCATAATTCATCAAGTGTTGATGAGGAAACTCTCCTTCCATCCCTCCAAATTGATTATGCCGGATCATTTGTAGAACTTGAGGGCGGAGCTCGTAATCATGGGCTGCGGGATCTCCTAAGTTCACACCCGGACGGTGTGCTCTTTGTGCCGGATCCATATGTTGCCCCAACATTTGTGGTTCTTCCATAGCTATGGGCACAACCCTAATATTCACTGCCGCCGGCTGCGGTTGTGGTGGAGGTGGAGGAGGTTGTTGACGGTTAAGCTCCCTTTGCACAAGAGCTTGCCTAATCTCCTCAATCTCCCTCCTAGTTGCCTCTTGCCTCTCATTGGCAAGTCTCCTTTCATTCTCCAAAGCTTCATCCCTTATCCTAATTTGCTCTAAAGCCTCGTCCAATTCATCTTAGAGATCTCTTCCGGCCATATCTTTTCCCTTTTTAATGCTTTTGGATCTAGATCTAAGGGTTTTCTCCGGTTCGGAATCGAATGGAGCTAAATCCTTACCACGAGATCTTCGCATACACCTAAAGAGTGAGATGTCCTGAAAAGCAAAAACACACACCAAAGAGAGATCAAAAGCAACAAGAAAGATCTACACTATAAACAATCACAAAAAGACTCAATCTAGACCTAGTCCCCGGCAACGGCGCCAAAAACTTGTTACGCTCAGGATGTGATACGCAATGGGTTTTAAATTTATATTCTCGTTATATTTATCCAAACTCCTAGCGAACCCGCAGTGTACGGGACATTTGTAGAAGGGATAGTATTCCGAGGTCGAACACAAAGACTAAGGTGAGATTGATTCAATTAGTGATTAAGTCTAGTGAAGATCTAAGTTAAGAAAAGAGAGAGAAATAAAGAAATGAAAATCCCAATGTTTTTGGTTGGATTTTTGGTGATCAATCAAGGATCACTAAGCATGCGAAATACAATAATCAACTAAGCTAACAAATCAACGCAAACAAACAAGGTAAACACGAGATATAGATCAAAGATAGAGAAGCGGATTCTAGGGGTTGGAAGTTCCGGTTATGGCATAGGACTCAAGCTATCTATTCTTTCCTTGGATTAACTATGATATGTTGGGGTTAAGTGTTTCTAGATTGGGATCAATCACCGGGTAGGTCTCATGGTCCACTAGGCCATCCCTAAGGTCTCATCACCGGGTAAGTCTCTAAGAACCTAAGGGAAGGAATTCTACACAAACCGGATTGTTACCTAGAGATCTAACCTATCCTTACCGGGTAAGTCTCGGAAGGGTTAGTCCTAAACAACCATCCTAGCACACTTAATCCAATGGCGGCTTATGAGGCTCACCACTACCTAGGGTTTGTCACCTTTGAGATCTAAGAGCAAGGATTACCGGATAAGTCTCTCCTAACACTTAGTTGCTAACACTAGGTCACCCTAGGTTGGATTGACTCAACAAACACTTAGGATTTCAACATTCTAACAATCCAAGACTAGATCCATCGAACCAGGTAGGATCACGGTTTGTTCTATCTTACCACGGCCGTGGTTTGGCAAGAACTGGCCGTGATTCCTAACAGAAACTAGTTCATGCACACAAGTCATCCAAAGGTAAATCTAAGTCCATCCTATCATAGCCCTAGCCATAACCATCCTTTCCTTACCCTAGAACCACATCTATTTAGCCTAAAACATTCATGATAGAAATCAAAACAATCAAACATAAAATCATGGTATCCATTTGCAAGATAATGAAGAGAAAGAGATGAACAAGTGAACTAAAACAAAACCAAGCTGAAAATGGAATTAGAATAACTCACAATCCTTCTTAAAGAAGGTTCAAATGGTTCATACAACTCTAGAAACCGATTCCGAAATTCTTCACTACAAAGCTACCAAAACCTATCAATGGTGTGTTCTTCTTCTTCTCCAATCAAGCTCTTCTCCAATGGTGGTTTCCTTCTACCTCCTTCTTCCCAAGAATCTTCTTGTTGAGAGAATATTTTTGTTAGAGGATAGTGGATAATGGAGAGATGCTCCAAGATGATTCTCTCAGCCAATGCAGGACCACTTTTATACTACAACTTTGCAAGAGCTGGCCAAGAGATCGTGGCACAGCTGTCACGAAAACCTGGCAAAATCCACGGTTGAAACCACGGCCGTGGTTTACCAGTGAACCGTGATTTTGTGCTTCAGCTTTGCCTTTGATCATTAAGCTTCGATTTGGTGCATGACTTGTGTTAGCAAGGTTCCATGAGCTCTCCTTAGCCTTTAGCTTGCATCCTAATGAGTCCGAGGGTGTGTCATCTTGATGAACGATCCTCAAACGTATCGTTTTAGCTCCTAAATCTCCCAAAACACCTACAAAGCAATGCATAAGCCCGTGTAGACGTCTATCTCGACAAAATACGTGAATTGAGTGCAAACGTCGTGAACTAGTGCTAAACCATGCATGAATGAGCGGGAAATCTATCTAAATGATTACCTAAACCTAAGTCATAAATCGTTTTATCACCGAGACACCGGCCTTAATGTGCATGTCCTCAAGTTTAGCCAAGTAAGCCACCGGAGTGAGTTTGCCTTGCTTGAACTCGGCAATTTGCAACCGCATATCATTCTTAAAGTCCTCGGGCACGTACTTCTTGGTCATGCAATAGAGCAATTGTTCAAAGGTCTCAATCGGTGCCCAACCTCGCCTCTCACGGGTGAACTCATACCGGTTCCACCAAGACTTGGCATCTCCTTTAAACTATAGAGTTGCCGCCTCGATTTTCTCGTATTCCTCCTCATAATTACAATGTTTTAATGCTCGTTTCATATCCTGTGCCCAATCAAGAAAAACACACGGATCATATTCACCATGAAAGGTAGGGAACTTAACCTTACCTTCCCTACGAGATCGGT
This sequence comes from Fagopyrum homotropicum, assembly GCA_033239125.1. Classification (NCBI taxonomy): domain Eukaryota; kingdom Viridiplantae; phylum Streptophyta; class Magnoliopsida; order Caryophyllales; family Polygonaceae; genus Fagopyrum; species Fagopyrum homotropicum. Next base: position 61,827,852 of record BSWB01000003.1, on the reverse strand, counting down.
AGGGGTCCGAGCGGGGCGGTGGAATGTGGGCATCATCGGCACGTGCTCGCCGATGGCCGCCTTGAGGCCGTTGACGCCCATGAACGGGTGGGGCCTGCCTAGGTGGATTTGGGGGAGGTAACCATTCTTCACCCCGGTCTTGGTTCTCATAAGGGTCTATGATGGGTGGGTGCCACGGACGGTTATGTGCTACCCGTTCTAGATCGGATTCATCACCGGAGAACTCGTTAAAGTTGGGTTGCTCATCGTATTCATCAAAGTCAAGGGTCCTCGGTTGCCGGGTTCACCGTTGGCGACGGTGTTTGGAACGATCATGCTCACGACCATGATTGGTGGTTGAGTTGGGACGGTACCGGGGCTCTTCCCGGGTTTGACGGTCGGTGCGGGGCACACTAGGTGGAGGTGGAGAAGGGACATACCGTTGATGTTGATGCTCATAATATTGGTGCCGATGTTCCGTATCGACTATGGGCAAATCATCGTGACGCGGGTCGGGGAATTCCTCCTCTTTTTCATGGGACTCATTTCCGTCAAGAGGTAAAGGATGGGTGCGTTCAATGACAGACGCAAGCCGGGTAACGTTTGATGATCCGACTCCCAAAAGTCCCTTGCCTTTCCGTTGTGCATCGGATGTGGAAGCATTGGCCACGGTCTCATTCGGATATGTTAGGGTGGGACGTTGAGCAATCTGAAGGGCCTTAAGAGCTTCTAGCTCTTTTTTCAAGGCAATGTTTTCTCGGGTCAAGGCATCAAACTTTTGTTGTGCCTTCAAGGCTTTCAATTCACGCCTTATGGAGTCATTTTCGAGGGACAACGAAGCAGTTTCTTGAGCCAAAGGTTCACTGAACTCTTGCGGACCAGAATCCTGAAAAGTTTCCATTTCAACGTTATTCATTGCTCCAAATCAGCACACAATTGCAAGCAATCAAGTGAGCAAGGTGACAAGTTCGGTCAACTTTACCCAAGTTCAAGTGCGTTATCGGGTTCTACTTTGGGGAAGGCCGTTTGACGGTTAGGCAAGGAAGGCAAATCCAACAAAATTGAACCAATTACACACAAATAAACAAGTGATAATTTGCAAACGTATGTAAGGAAATGGAGAGATAGAACATGGACGGATTGTTCACTCGGCAAGCTTTGCTTGCTTTCGGTCTTTGACCGTTTTGTAAAATCCGATTTTTTGGATGGACCAGTTTGCCGGACGTCTTTTTACTTTGTGTGTTTCGTTTCTTTGAAACGTTTTGAGCAACACTTTCTTTTGTTTTGTTTTTTTTTGTTTGAACACAAATCCGTATTGATGAAGAGTTTTTTTTGCTTTTCTTGGAATATCAAATGCGAGATATCCGAACTTTTCGTTAACAAAAATATCCCAAGAGATTTGGTGAAATTAATTAACAAAATTGTCGGATTAGGTCGGTTTAGGAAAAAGACGGGTTTGATAAATGGTTTGAAGGCAAACCAAATATCTCCTATTTTTGTACTTTTTGTTTTGAATTAAACACGGAAAAGAAAAAAATTTCAGGGAAAATGGATGAACATGATGAAGAACATGATGAACAACATGAAGATCATGAAGAATAAATGAAGAACATCATGAACAAAAAGGCTAAATAGGTTTAAGATAATAACGCACAAAAACAAGAGTAAAGAGAACTTAGCTTTGATCCCTTGCTCTGATACCAATTTGATGCGTCCTTGGAGGTAACCAAGGATAACTCCGGATCTAGATCAAGCAAAACTCCAACTACTCCTTGATTCTTTGTGCAACGTTGTATCGTTTCGGATCCAAAGGGGCGGAAGCGATGAAGAAACAAGGATTGCTTCGATCTAGAGAGATCGAATAAACCTTTTTGTGTGGATCGAAGGTTGATTCTTAAGAAGAATCCTCGAATATGGATTTCTGGGATCAAAGACGAGATCCAAGGAAGAAATTTGACAGATAGAAGAGAGGTTTTGATGCCCAAGCTAAGTCGGAGGAAATTCTTCTCAAAACTTAGTAATATTGAACATGGAAAATAAGTGAGGCAAGATATCTCTTATATAGAGAGACTTGCCTACCTATGGGCCAATGGGCCAAACAAAATACATGAAGAAAAGCCCAAAAGGGAAAACCTAAAATGATAAGATCAAATCCTAAAAGGATAAGGTCAAAAGGGAATATTCTTATACAGAATATCCCTTTATTACATAAAAAGGAAAACATGGAAATATAGTCCGAAAATAAGCTAGCTTCATGCCATGGAGTCAGAAAGACGAGACATGCCGCTAACGGAACCGGTAGCCTATGCCATGGTGGTGTAGACACATGGTATGCCGGTAATGGAACCAAGTGAAGAAGTAATGCGGGCGATGATGGAGCCGGTGGCTCGAGCAATGGCCTTAGCTCGGGATCGGGTGATTGGTCCATCTGAACGAACTCTAAAAGCCTCGTCCTCTTTGTCTATGGTCAACGTAAAAGGGGCATCCAAGGGCGCATCATGGAGGCTCGGAGTCACCAGACAGCTCTACCCGTTGATTTGTTGAGGACTGCATATGATGTCATTCGGCACGACCCAACTACCCCAGATGAGGAGGTTGCTTATGTATTTCTTCTCTTCTTTTTTGGCTCATCCTTGTTCGTCGATAAATCGACGAACAAGATTCGACCTTGGTTGATCGACTTGGTATGTGATCACAGCCGTACTGGAGACTATGCTTGGGGCACCGACGTGTTAGCGTACTTGTACTCGTACGTATAACTATAACTCTACTTCAGTAATTAATAACTTTCTATTATTACTATTATGACAAATGACAAATCTGAACTTTCCCTACAATATGTTAGGCGACGCTTTACGGCTAAAGGTGAAGACGATTGGAGGTTGTACATCATTGCTACAAGTAAGAACATTTATTGTAATTAGTCACTTCAGGTAAGAACTTTCATTTATTATTATTATTGATAACATTCATTTAATTTAATGTTTATAGTTCTGGATCTACGCTCACTTCCCATCCTTGGGTTGTTATGCGGCAGAGGATCCAGGACGTCATGGATCGACGAGATGGGCTTCGAGAATTTTTATCCCGAGGACCCCGACATCCACTCTTGAGAGGTTGAGATCCTTGCACTCACAATTGGATCAGATGAGAGCGGAGGACATCAAGTTCATGCCTTATAGCGACAGAGTGTTGGATTTTGAGGGAGAGTTTGATGTTTCGATGTACCGGGGGACGATCCAGATAGGAGATATCGTCGAGGCATACATGCCGGATCGAGTCATCCGTCAGTTTGGGTACGTTCAGACGATCCCCCTTGAGAGGATCTTCCCTTATTTAGAGCAGCGCCCCGCTTCTGGCAGTAGGGGGTATAGGGTCAGATTCCATGGCGCAGATGATCGTTGGGCTGCTAGACATGAGGAGGCGAGCCGATTTGTGCTTCAGGGTCAGACTAGGGCCTCTTACCCATGGACATTATCTCAGGACTACATGTCCTGGTTTAGCGAGCGGGGCCATCCATTTCTCCTTCCTGGCTCGGCTATACAGACTCCACCAGCATATCGTCCTCCTCCGGTCCTTGTTTCAAATACTCAGGTATATGTTGATATATTTGTTTGATATTTTTAAAGTTCTATACTTTACCTTTAGTGCTCACAACTTTATATTTCAATACAGAGGCTACACATCATCCATGCCCGCCTCCGGGATATTATTAGCCGTGGCTCAGTGACTATGGAGGATATACATGTGATATATGACGAGTCAGTTGCACAAGAGGTTCATATAGCACCATCTCAGGTCAGGGCGACGCAACCTAAACGAGATTGATTTCTGTTTTTTTATGTGTTGCATGATTTTTTTTTTTTGAAATGGATGTATATATTATCATAAGGGATTCACAGATGGTCTACTAGAACCAGACAGAGAGTACAATAGGATCATGAGGGAATTATAGGAGGTGAATGCCAAGTCTCTTGGACCATGCGATCGATGTTTGAGATCGATCTTTCCAATTTGCAGAAGCGAAGTTCTTGGTCGCTCGGATAGCGTTGTGGGCACATGTGGCGGCATGGGTGAAGCGATCGTTGAAGACGAGATCATTTCGAGCATGCCAAATGGAGTAGATGTAGTTTGTGATGGATGATATTCGGATGTGGGCGATGAGATCGTGGCGGTTGGGGTGTTGGGAGCTTAGCCAATTCCAAACGTCACCATTGAAGGGGTAAGGGGAGGCAGTGTACGACCAACGTGCAATGAGGTCGAGTACAAGGGTGTAATAGCTGCAGTGGTTGAAGAGATGTTCCTCGTCTTCGGGGTGATTTCCGCACAACCTGCAAGTGTTGCTTGAAATGATGTTCCAGTCATGGAGTTTGGTTAGGGTAGGGAGGCGTTTGTGGCTTGCGATCCATAAGATGAAGCTGCTACGTGGTAGGTTAATTCCGTTCCAGATGATCCCATATGAATAGGCCATTGGGGAAGGGTTGTTAGTGTTCAGGTTGCGGAGGAAATGGTAGCCTGCAAAGGTCGAGTATGATCCGTCGGACCTGGTGGTACTAGTGATGAAATGGGAGGCGGAAGCTGAGGTGAGGATCTCGTCTCTGATCTTAAGAATTGTGTTCCACGTGTTGCTGTGCCTGGAGTTTGGTCTGGTGGTCCAGATGGAGAGGTTACGGAGTATGTTTTGGTGTGTCCAGTCAAGCCAGAGGTTGGTGGGAGAGGTTATTTGGTTGAGGTCGATGATAAGTTTAGCGAGGCAGGACTTGTTCCATGAAAGAAGTTCTTTGAAGCCAAGACCCCCATCGTTCAAAGGAGAGCAAATGACCTTCCAAGCAACGAGGGAGCGAGAGCTTGCGTCTTTCCCATACCAAAGAAAAGAGCGAAGGAGCCCGTTGATCTTGTCGATGGCGTATTGAGGGATCGGTAGGACTGCACACCAGTAGAAGTACAGTGATTGGAGGATGGAGGATATGATTTGCTTCCTCCCGGCATAAGATAGATTGCGTGCGGTCCAAGAGTTGATTCTGTTAGTGATCTTGGTGATGAGCGGGAGGAATTCCCTGAAGTTGTGTTTCTTACTTCCAATTGGAACTCCAAGGTAGGTGAATGGTAAGTGTTGCTGTTTGAGGCCGGAAGATGAGACGATGTGGTCACATTCCTGGGCATTTAGGCCACCAAGAATGATAGAGGACTTGGAGGGATTCAATTCGAGGTCGCTGTAAGAGCCAAACTTGGTCAAGGTCTTCAGTAGGATATCAATAGAGATTGAGTCTGCCCTGCAAAACATTAACAAATCGTCAGCAAAACAAAGGTGGGTGATTCGGGGGGAGGAGCATTTTGGGTGGATGTTGAAGTTGGGTGAGGATGTGTTGGTGTTGATCATTGAAGAGAGGGCCTCCAAGGCAATGATGAAAAGGGGGGGTGAGAGTGGGCATCCTTGCCGCAAGCCCCTGGAACCTCTGAAGAAACCATTAGGGGCGCCACTGATGTTAATGGAGTAGGAGGGGCAGGAGATGCAGACATCAATAAGTTTGATGAAGGCAACAGGGAACCCCATACGACCAAGAGTATGGATGATGAATCGGTGGTCGATGGAGTCGAAGGCTTTTGTGATGTCAATCTTGATAGCACATCTAGGAGAAATATGCCTCTGGTTGTATTGTTTGAATATCTCGTGACATAGTAAGAATTTGTGCTTGATTGACCTTCCTCTAACGAAAGCCCCTTGGTAACGTCCAATGATAGAAGGGAGAGTATCATTGAGCCTAGAAGCTAGGATTTTTGCAATCACTTTGTAAGTGGTGTTACAGCATGAGATTGGTCTATAGTCGCTTGGAAGTGTGGGGTTCGGTTTTTTTGCGATCAAAGAGATGGTTGTGTGATTTACGTGAGGGTCAAGCTTGCCATGGCTGAAGAATTCATGAATGGCTCTCGTGAAAGAGTCGGCAATGATACTCCAAGTGGACTTAAAGAAGAGGCTATTGTATCCGTCAGGCCCAGGGGCCTTTGAATCTCCTATGTTGAAGAGAGCGGTTTTGATATCACTGTCGGTAACCGCTCGGCAAAGAGAGATGGTATCATCCTGCGAGATGCATGGTAATGGGCAGTTTGGGTAGAGGTTGAGTGGGTTTTGGTGGCGTTGTGGGTTTAGGATGGTGGTGAAATGGCTGGTTAAGATAGAGGAGATTTTGTTGGGATCCTGGGTGGGGCCTTTTCCGAGATCGTGGGGGTCGAGGAGAGAGTTGATAGCATTTGAAGCCTTCCTGGTGGATATAGATTTGAAGAAAAAGGCGTTGCATTGGTGCCCGTGTTTGGACCATGTTGCTTTGGATAGTTGGGCAATGGTGGTGCGGAGGGCATCCATCTTTGAGTTGAGATCGCAGGTGGTTTGTCGTTCGAGTGCGATGAGATTTGAGTCGAGGGGGGAGCTCTGGAGGTTAGTCTGGATTGAGGCAAGGGTATGCTTGAGACGCTCAACGTTTGTGTTGAGGAGCTCCAGGGTTTCATTTGGAAATTTCCTCAGGATGGGTTTGAGTTTGTTAAGCTTGTGGTAGAGTAGTTGCGTGTGGGTGAAGTTCTGGTTTTGGGTTTGTGGTGTGGACGTCAATGCTAGGGCCACTGAGGAGGAGAATCGTTCGTGGGAGATCCAGTTGTTGTTGAACCGAAATTGGCGTCTAGGAAGGCGGTTCCTGGGGTTGAGGGAAAGAACACCAGGGGAGTGGTCGGAGATGCAAGGATTTGCAAAGGTAGCAGTGGAGTGAGGGAAGAGACAGAACCAAGTTGAGTTGGTGATAATCCTGTCAAGCTTGCACCAGATTCTCGAGTCCAGCCGCTTGTTATTCCATGTAAGTTTGCATCCTGAGTAGACATGGTCAGTCAAGGAAAGGTTGGAGAAGCAGTTTGATAGTTCCGGGGAGGGCTGAAGGTGTGGGGATGGGTACATGGAGACCTTCTCGTCAGGAGAGAGGTACGTGTTGAAGTCACCAAGGATTGCCCAGGGTTCGTTCGAGTGGAGGAGGTGAATTGTGGAAATGCAGTCCCAAAGAGGAGATCGTGCGTTAAAGTCGTTATGAGCATAAACGAAAGAGCAGGCCAGGGAATGTGGAGGGTTGCTGAGAGTGGGGTTTGCAGATGTAATACTTGTGTGGATGAGTTGGTCGGTTGAGAGAATGCGGGTGAGGTGAGTAGTAGTTGGGTTCCACCAGAGCCATATGCGGCACTTGTGTTCATCCGAGTAGTTGGAGAGGTGTTCCCAAGATGGAATAAGAGAGCTTAGCTTCCTCATCTTATCAACATGGAGTTTTGTTTCGATGAGGGCGACAACATCCAGGTTATGGTTCTTAACCAAGTCGCGAACAGCCTTGTGTTTGTTAGGGTGGTTAAGACCCCTAACGTTCCAGGCACATATGTTCATATTCATTGGGGATCCTTTGTGGGGTTGCAAGCAGCCTTGGTACTTGCAAGGGGAGGAGGGATGGGCTTCGTGGTATGCGAGGGGATTGGGACAGTAGGGATTGGGATTTGGGTGTGTGTTTGGATGGCGAGGTAAGCATCAGCAGAAGGAGTGCACGTGGGTTGTTTCTTTGATCCTTCATCAGGTGCTGAGGAGCCAGAGGTAACCTCGACAGGGTGGTGAAGAGATTCATCAAGGTTTGTGTTCGGAGTGGTTTGTTTTTTTAGGGGGGTGTTTTTAGGAGGAGAAGGCGATCTTGGGTGCTTGTTGTATGGGTAGTTTTGAATACGGAGACAGTGATGAGGTGTGGGTAGTATAGGGGTGGGGTCGCAGGGTGGAGGGGGTCTGGGTTTCGAGGGTTTAGTAGGGGCATTGGCTTGATGGGGAGTTTTGCATTTGTGTCCAAAGGTAAGGCAGGCTGGACAGTGTTCCGGCAGCCAGTCATAGATGACCTTTTGGTTGATGGGGATGCCATCTGGCCCGACGAGGGAAATGTCCCGAGTGAGGGGCTTAGAGGCTTGAACTTCAACAAGAATCCTTGCATAACCTAGGCGGTCTTGATTAGCCGTGCATGAGTCGGTCAGGAGGGGAACTCCGATGGTAGACCCGATCTTGCTTAGCATGTGTGGAGACCAGAACCGGTAGTCGAGGTTATGAAGGGTCGCCCAGATTGGGATAGAATCAAGGCTAGAGTAGTCAAGGGCCATCCCGTGTTTCCATCGTTTGAGGAGGAGAGAAGTGGAGCCATTGATAATCCAGGGGCTTCCTTGCAAGATTGTATTGAGGTCTTCCTCCGAATTGAAATGGAAGACGTATATGCCGCTATCATTTTTGAGGATTTTGGGTTTGGAGATGGTGTTCCAGGAGATGGTTGATAAGTTACTCATTCGGTGGAAGGCCAGGGGTCTACCAAGAGGAAACCCTACTAGGGATAAGTTCCACTTGGTGGTTACGTCAGAGATATCCTCCTCGGTAAAGTGGATTGTGCCATCATTATGTCCTGGGGAGAAGGACAAAGGGACGTGGTCCCAAGAGGGGTCATTAATGAGAGCCTCCTTGAATGAGACGTTTTGGATACCTGGAGGCGAAAAGGTGGGTGCGGTTTGTCCAGGTTCAAAGTTTGGCTGATGTTCTTCAGGGACGTGGGAATGTGAGAGGTCGTCAGTGGGCGTGCATTTTGTGTTGGAAACGGAGCCTTGGATTCCAAGAGTCGGGGAGTTTGCAGAGGGGGCTGCCTGAGGTGGTATGGTAGTGTTGGCTGGGTTGCAGGGAGTGGGCGTGGGTGGTACTGGTGAACAAGGAGCCAGAGAGCTTGGTACAACCATCGGGGAGGGTGGCGATAAGGGAGGGAATAGCTCATCGGAATGGAGGGAGGAGGATGGGGTGGGTGGTGGTTTGGAGAGGCGGAGGTTGTTTGAGCGTATAAGGTCTTCTGGGATGGCCTCGAAAGGGCTGGGGGGGTGGTTTGGATCTGGTGACTTGGGGTATGAAGATCGTTGGTGGAGTTCGGAAAGTTTTATAGAGAGTTTTTTGCTGCGTTTTTTTTCCGCCCATGGTGGTTGGAGGGGTTGGGGCGTGGCTGTGGTGCCACACAAGGTGGGGGGGGGGGGGGGGGTGGGCGGTGGCCGGAAGGCCGACACTGGGCTTAGGAGGTTTCTCAGAAGAGAGCGTTTAGAGTTAGTGAGATCGTTTTTCTGTCTTAATATGTTAATATGTGTTGCATGATACTTTACCTTTTGTTGTACATATTACATTTTATGTGTTGTATGATACTTTACATGTTGGTTATCTCTTGTTTTTCAATGTTATATACTTTACCTTTACATTGTTTTTAAAGTTCATCAATTAATCTCGCTTATTCTATACTTTACATTGTTTTTAAAGTTCCATACTTTTCATTTTCACAAATGAAAATAACAACAAAACACTAGTTATATTACTCATTTTCCTCAAATTACATATAAACCGACAACAACGAAAATAACAACATACTAAGCATCCATGAAGTACATATAACCTAAGAAGATGAAGAAGAGAGATTGATTGTCACTTTTCTAGGACACTCTTTCCGCCGTTTTGCATCAAACAAATTGAATCTATCACGAAAGTGTGCATCCCATCCATCAGCGCTAGAATCATGTCCACGCCTCCATGTAATGGTCAAAGGTGGTAATGGAGAGTCTAGTTTGAGCCAAACTTAACGAAAAATAATTGACAAATGAAAAAGTGATTACCTTAATTTTTCCTTGTTGAATAAAATTAACGGAATGTAGAGATATAAAAGGTCCAAAAGTAAAACTTACGGCTATAAAGTGATTACCATCAACCCACACAATTGCACGAATCTCCGTGGGGGGTTCTTGGTTCTCAACCGTTGCAACAATTGGTAAACATGTCTTTGGACTTGATCCAAGTATAACAACTGCGCACCGGTCATATGTCGCTGCTGCCGTTGCAACAAGTGGACACTTCATCCAATTCTCCGGCCCACAAGGTATAAGATCAGTCCACCAAGTGGTCTCGATAACTTCATCAACCGTCCATTTTACCGCCGACTGTTGAAAAAAAAACAATTATAAGTGAAGTAGTTGTCATCATTTTATCAACAAAATATAGTTAAGCAAAGAAAAGAAATACTCACATGTGCGTACAAGTCCTTTCTCATGAACAATTCTGTAGTCAATTCCTTTCTAACAATCAAGTAATCTTCTTCCGAGTATCCCGAAACCACGGCAAGAGATCTAAATCCACAATGCCCATCTCTTTTAACATCATAGGCTGAAAGGATGAAGGGTTTCATGAACTTCTGTATCTGATCACCCTTGAACCGATAGTTTTAGAACGTCTGGTGGTGATTTTCTTAGCACGTGGCTCAGCCTCCTCAACCTTAACTTCAGGTTCGGCCTCTTCAGGCTCGGCCTCCTCAACCTTAACTTCCACATTTTGTCTTGATTTTGGTGGACGACCTCGGAGACGTGGACGTGCAGATCCAAAACCATGTTCAAACCCACTTGGTTCTCTCCTTATTTAAAGAATGCCGTACTTTGGTGGTCTTTCTTTAGTTCTAACTTTCTGCTCTAGTACTCTCAACGTTGAATTGCCCGAATTTCTAATATCATCATATGATGAAGCCATCCGCTCAAGCACATCTCTCGGAAGCAAATTTTTGTCCAATCGCTCCCTAAAGTCATTGAGTGAATCCATGTATGGATCAATATGGACAACCTCATCTTCATGCGTCGGATTCAATCTTTCCCATCGTACTTGCTTCCAATAAGGGTGAATTTGATCCAAACGTATTGGCTCCCGATGCCTCATAGCAATAAAGAACTCGTGCGCACAAGGCAATCCATGAGCTTCCCTCAAATATGAATCCTTACATGTTGTCAAGCTCCTAATTTGCTTTGCCTTCTCGTAAATCTCCAACAACAAAATGAAGCACTCTTTGCTTACTTTGTTTCGGAGCAAATCAAATATAGGCACCCGCACAGCCAATAACATCCTCTCACGTGACATCTCTATTGACACTTGAATCTTATCAATCTGATCATTTACCATCAAGTCAATGTTCTCCATCACCAACTGAAATCCTTGCACGGTAGAACGCAATGTACCCTTCAACAGTGAGTGTGCGGACTCACACCTAACAACTGTAACACCCCGAATCTGCGGGACTCGGGACGCTACAGGTTGGTACCTCACAATGTGTCCCGACCCTTAGCCTGACAACAATTTCACTGGATCTTGCAACAAGGCACAAATAAAGGCCAAAACGAAATACATTTTTATGCAATGGAAAGAAACCCGAAGAAAAACAAACAACGGACTTCAGCCGAATACAATACCAAAGACCAAATGCCATGCACGCGGCATACAAATATACAATATACAAAACTCCAAACACAACTCCAACCCAAAACCCCACCTAAAATGTACGGAACCCCAGCTGCCCACTCTTCCGGATCTCTCAGCCGCATTCTTAACTTGCAAGGCAATTTACAACATCAAGGTGATGTCACACACACACAAATAAACATAAACACCCAACATGCTCGAAAACACACAAGTTCGGATCATTATCTTTTTTTATTATTATTAAGTCATATCCCGTTACAAATTCAACTTAGGTTTGTTACACGAGAACCACCGCATGATCTCGCCTCGGTTCCTACTCACCGTCAAGAAATGACACTGATGCATCTGGCCGTCTACCTGCCCGGGATAGTTACCGAAAACCCCCTAGCTCTGTTGTCACCGCCCGTTATCATACACTTGAGCCATTATCAAAATATAAAGTCGTCCTATGTCCGGTTTCGTTGTTATAACATAAATAAGAAATACACACCAAACATAACACTAACCACACACCATCAAACACACATAGATGCTAATACAAGAAATACAAGCTAAGTAAGTCTGGAGACTTACCTCGTCTCCACACTCAACTCACAACACTCTCACTTCCCATGGGAAGAAGTCCACAACCTGCTCACAAGAGGATATATGTCAACAACCCACTCACACAAGAAGTCTTAGACTTCTATACAAATGATATACGCAAGACCATTTGACTCTCAATTCTAGGACCACATCCTAGAATCCCTACACTCACCTCACTCAACGCATGAGGAGATCTGCAACAGACCACTCTCTCAAACACATGCTAGGAACAACGTATACCTCACAAGATCATAAACCACAACCTAAGGAAAGACAATCTAGCCTAGAAGGCCCAACATGCTCAACCAACTCGCCTAAGGTCCAAAGCCACTACTTGGCATTCACTCTAAGTTATGCTAGATCCAACCTAGCATGATACTACTACTAAACATGACTAAGTCGAGGAAAAGAGTACTCACACGACGTCAAAAGACGGAAGTCGGTCTACGGATGTCGAGTTTGGAATCGTTGGCCTTTATCGGGGCGCTTCCGGACCTAACACAAAAGCTATATAAATTTAGCATAACGCTAAATTTGGACATACTACATAGTATATATAAACTATAAGAATAACCCCCGTAATTCAAATCTGAGTTTAAAATCTTAGAAACACTTTCCGGGCAATTTATACAATATAAACAACTATAAGAATATCCATGTAACTAAAATCCAAGGATAAAAACCGCTAACACATTTTCTAGGGCAAATAATATCATTCCAAAAATATGGGTCATAATACGTAATTAAGTATTTGGGCCAAATTCCATAAATAAACCAGCAAGGACACAATAGGTAATATATATATATATATATATATATATATATATATATATAAGATCAAACTCATATATAAAATCCAAGATTAAAACTCGTAAAAACATTTTCTGGGCAAATATGACGATATCATAAAGCTTGGGTTATTTTCCATATTTAAAACTTTGGTCCCTTTTGTAATTATTTCATCAGAGGGCAAATCTGCAACTTTCATAAATTAGGGTCAAATCTACAAATACAAAATACTGGTTACAAATTGTAATTATACCAAAACTTGGGGGCCCGATTGCAATTAACCCACAAGGGTTTTCTTCCCGTTGGAACATCATTGCAGGGCTGGGGAAGGGGAAACAGGGCAGCGGCGGCCCGGTGTGCTCCGGCAGGCGGCGAGGAGGCTGCCCGCAACTTCGGCGACAGTGGCTTCCTCCCGGCGACAGATTAGAAGGGGGAAGGAGACGGCGGCGGCTGCTGCTGCACTGGACTTCCGGTAGACCAGGGCGACGACACAGAGTGGCTCTTCTCCGGCGTCGGATAGGCTTCGACGACGGCTCCGGTGGTGGCTTTCGGTCTCCAAGAAAGCGAGGCGGAACTACTAGTAGGGCAACATCTCGGGAAGGTAAAGATTGAGGTTGTTGCACTGCTCCGGTGTGGATGAAGTTCCCTGTTGAGGTGAAGAAGGAAGGGCTGCTCAAGGGTGAAGACAGGACGACTGAAGGCTGGAGTCGGAGCTCCCGGTTGCGGCGTTCCTGGCGGCGAACAGAGGGTGGAGAGCAGGAGAGTTGAGGGAAGACAGAGGGATGGGAGAGAGGGACATGGGGTTGGGGAGGCTTGCGTGAGGGAGTGAAATTAACAAAGGGAGCAACGATAAAATTGGAACGGTAGCTGTAAAAAGGGTAGGCCTGCAGTGGCTCACCACTGGTGCAAAGTCGGGAAGAGAGACACGCAAGAAGAAAGAAAAGAGAAAATAAAATAAAATAAAGAAAAAGGGAGTAAATGTGAATCCGATCCCAAGCATTCGGAATGGGATTTCCGAATCGAAAGACCCTCAAACTTTCCGTAAAATAAATGAAACGGATATACGTAAACGTATCTAAAATTTAAATATACTCGGAAAAAAATATATTTCACGTCGTAAAAATACCTTTTTAAAAAAAAATAAAGCTAAAAGATATCGATAAAAGCCGGAAAATAAATATCGAGAGGCACCCAATAAATGGGACGTTACAACAACCAATATCAATTCAATACATTAATCCTCAATGATTATTAGAAAACAATTGTAAACAATATAGAAATAAGTTCTTACACATTCGTTGTCCTCGTGCCAAAGTGTAGATGCAAGTCGCACCAATATCGAACAATTGCTTCCTTGTAGGGGATTAGCCATGTAGTTTCCAAATACTCCATCAACCTCGGATAAGCTTACCAATGCACTTTCATTTCACCCAAACGCCGCTCGTAACTCTCAGGAGATCTAGATTCAATAAGAGCATGGTAGTGTGATGCAAAAACAACTTGTAATTCCTTTGACCGTGTCACCGCCCAAGATCTATGTTGAATGTTGCACTTTACATGAAATGTGCAAATCATGTGCTTCACATCCGGAAAAAAACAACGAGTGCACATATGAGTCCTAGCTCTCTGTCCGTCACAATCACTCCCGGTGTAACAATTCCATACACATATCGGAGTCTCCGTAATGCCCACTCGTAGTGATTGGCGTTTTCCTTGCCATTAAAACAAATGCTATTGCAAACGTCAACCTCGTGCTAGTGATACCGACAATCTCTAACAACGGCATCTTGTACCTATATGGGACACATTAACAGTTTTGTTCGACATCAAACCAAAAGTTCGTGAAATATAAAAAAAATTCGTAAAAACATGTATATTTAAATTTACTCGTTCGCCTTGTACGTCGTGTCCATTATGATGACATAAGGAAATATGTTGAGGAGATGTCTTGAATCCGGATGCATGAAGAAAAAATCTAAATTTCTTCTGATTCCGAGCATCTTCTCACATTGACGTAATAACGACGTTGCTCTAACATATGTAGTGCTTGTTGGAGAGGACTTCGCCCTTCGGCTTGTAGCTTCCTAATCTTCATTCTAGCATTGTATATTTGTTCTATTGTGCTGACGTTGTATGGATCATCTAAGTTTATTGACTTCAAAATATTTCTCGGCTTGAAACCCAACCCAAGATCACGTCCCACCCTTCGAAAATGTTTCTCCGTCAATCTGCCGGCATATGTGTGTCCCTTTAACTGCTCAGGAAGTGTATGATTGTGCACTCCGTTTATAACATGCAACGTCCACTTCTCAGCCTCGCTTTGTACGTGTTCGCTCGAAAGTGTGCGTGCAAATCTTAAATTTATAAAACTGAAATTAAAGCAAAGCGACCCGCAATGTACGGATCGGCGTAGTAAAGTAAGAATCCCTGAGTATCGAACTCAGGGATTTGGGGGGAACAAATTCAGTTCGCAAATTGTTAAGCAAGTAAATATTGAAGCTTTGCAAATATTATTGGGAAAACAGCAATTCTAAAGATCTAGATATCCAATTGTGACAATTGATTCAAGATATTCTAAAGATATAAGGAAAGAGTCGGGATCGCAAATGTATATCTAATGTAAGGTTATGTACGGTGAAGTTCCAAAACCCTATATGTCTTACCCAAAAGCTCTCTCTATAAAGGTTGTTGAGGCTGCAGTATAGAAAGGATCAAAGGATAAGAATTACTCTCAAATGCCCATGCCCAAACCCCAGGAATCAAAGACAAGCCAAAACGGTTATGGTTGTGACACTCGAAACCGAAATAGAGGATGTTGAGTCTCACTACTACCTAGAAAAGGCAAGCCAAGGCTAGGTTAAGCAACTCTTTAACTTTGGATCAAAACAAAAGCAAAAGATGTACGACAGAGGAAACCACGGCTGGATCTTGAAGAACCACAACCGTGGAACTTAAGAACAGACCGTGGAAATCCTCGACGACGAGGTTTCTTGCAACTCTCAGGGTCCAATCTGTTTAATTTCAATCTATCATTATCTAAGCCACAACTATCAACCCTTCACCTTAGAATTGCTAAAGGGTTTTAGCCAACAATCATTGTCATTGAATCAATAATCAAGTTTAAAAGAGAAAAAGGGTAAAATCTCGAAAACTCAATAATAACCAAATAGTCAATCTCGAAAACAAACAACAAGGATATGTGTTCAATGTATTCAGAATAGGGAACAGAAATCCTCACAACAATCTCTAGGAACAATGAAGAACGGGATGTCAATCCGCCTTCAAATGTAAACCTTAAGATCTTCTCTAAGTACGCAATCTCGAAATGCGTCCTTCTCGGGATCTTCCCTGTACGCAATGGAATCTTCCTAAGCAATGTTCCAAAATACACTCCGTATGGCATGTATGTAGTGTATGCAGCCGTTCTCCTCACCGGTGGGGGTCGCTCTTCAATGTTGAAGGCTATAGAACATTTATAGGGATAATTCTAGGTTTTAAAGACAAAACCCTAAATATTTGGGCTGAAAAGAAGTCGAGCCCGCTAGTATCAGAAAATACTCTGGGCCGCGTTAGACGGTATCAGAGAATACTTTGGCATGTCAGACGGTATCAGAGAATACTTTGGCACGTCAGACGGTATCAGAAGATACTTTGGCGCGTCCTAGCTTCCTTTTATGCTCCTTTTTGTCATGCTTCAAGGCTTGATCCATAAATATGCCATTTCTGCTCCATAATTCGCCAATTTACCTACAAATGCAATAAAACTCTGTGTTGACCTCTATTCTTGCAAAGTAGGTGAATATAACCATAAATGTCATGAATGTATGTCTATGCATGCAAAATAAAGGAAAAATCTACATAAATACATGCCTAAATATAGGTCATAATTCATGTCATCAAAATACCCCATACTTGCCTTTTGCTTGTCCCCAAGCAAGGTTCAAACTTAAGATATAAGATGATATGAATTATGAATATGCAAAAATAAAGAAAAACCACAATATTTTGGTTGTACTTCTATTCATAGATCACCCTCAAAGAGTCGCTTCATAGCTAATAACAATCATCATATGGTTAAAAGGAATTACATCATGGAAAGGATAATCACACTTTGCAAGAAAATCATAACATGCATCATAATTTGCAATATATCAAAATCAACCATGAGGAATCGAATTTAGACCACAAAGCTAAACAACATACTCAAAGATCTTAAGGTCTTTCAAGTAAAGGTCAAGAAACGTGAATGGGTGGGACTTTCATAAGGTAATGTGGTGCAAAAATCCGAGAAAAAGGAACAACACAATACAACTTTTTCTTTAACAACTTGAATCAACCACCATTGAGTGCTTTTCTCTCCCTTTTCAGCATAAAATTCTTTTTCGACTTTACTTTTTTGAAAGTATGGACAATGGTGCACAAAAACCGAAGCCTAGGAGATTGGCTTTTCTCAATTTCGAGATGCCTCAAACCCTTGATGCACATACCATAATCCGTTAGGAATATCGCTCAATCTTACTTTTGCAAGACACAAACACCCGGCTATGTGAATGATGCCAAGTTACTCATCATGATGATTGATTTCCCCAAACCTATTTTCTATACTTTGATTGCACAATTTTCTTTCATGGCCCTCCCACATCGAACATGCCAAAATTTACACTCTTCCTATTCCCGGATAGGTAAATGAGGCAAAATTTTCATTAAGGGGCTAAATGAATAAAAAAGAAGCAAGAAAAATTGAGGAGCCTTAATCATATCAATAAGAAGTGTAGTAACTTATAATGCGGTTTAAACCTTCAATACTCAACATGATTTAAAATGAAAGCAAATTATCAAACATGCATGAAATTTTAACAAAGTATTCAAATTCCACATATGTCATAAATCAATTCAAACATACAAGAATCATCATAGCTATTCCACAAAACAATATTCATCATATAGATCATATCCATCCTAGAAGCACAAAAAATTTGAAAAATTTTCAAAATCAAAAAATACAAGACATAAAACATGCAAATGCCTCCACCCCATACTTAAAACTCACATTGACCCCAATGTAAAGAAAAGAAAAGATGGAAAAAATACTCACAAGGTAAAATGGCGAATCCTTCATCGGGTGATGGTGGTGGGAATCTATATAAGCTCAATAGGAAACTCTGGATACTCCAATCGGTGTCAAAGTATGAAGAAGGGGAACATCTTTCGGCCGAAAAAAATTTCCGAAATTTTTTTAATTTTAAAATTTTTTTTTTTCCACGGCCTATCGGGCATTTCCACGGCTGTGATTTTGTACGGTCACCCGTGGAATCTGGTTCTTTTATTTTGATTAGCTACGACCTGGTTTTCCACGGCTCAATTTAGCAAACCACGGCCGTGGTTTTGCCTTTTTGGCCGTGGAATCCTCTATTCTCGCCAAGAATCCAAGTTTCGTCATTCTTTTTACTTTCTTCACTTCTTTTGCTTGTTTCTTATCCCTGACATCAAAAGACACAAACATACCTGAAGTTATCGACGAAAAACAAACAGAAACAACTACTCTAATATAATCTATGAAAAAGAAAAGGGAAAAAGGATGCATTACCTTGGGTTGCCTCCCAAGAAGCGCTTTGTAACGTCGCTAGCTGGACCTATCTCCATAGATGACTCAATGCACCTTGAACATCTTGGATTGCTCATCAAACTCATCATAAAATTCATAAAAAAAGGTTCCGGTTTCTAATTTTACCGGCAAATGGTAAGATCTCCCACGCACAAGCTTGTACGGTTTGATTTTCACCGGAATCCTCCTAGCTTTCCTATCCTTTAATGGGACATAATTCAGCCTTGCATCCCATCATTTCCTAGATCGAGAAATCAGTATCTCGAGAATCCTCCTAGCTTCCCCATATCCATCTTGGGGATGATGTATGGTCTTTGTCATGTGAATGACCCCATACTTGACAAAAAAAAAAACACTTATTGGCATTAGCGTTGAAGCGCTTGCCAAATTTACTCCTTATAGTCCAAGGAGCATCTTCTTCAAGCAATTTTAATGGAGGTTTCATCTTCACCTTGGGAGGTTCTTTGGGTAGAGACCTCCAACTCTCCTGTGCATTCCTGAAAAAATTAAAAATTTTAATAGGAATTTCAAAGGAAGTAAGAGAATGTACCTTGTAAAGTTCTTCAAGGCTTGGGGCAAGTTTCATGTTGGGATGATGATCCACACATGAAATATCTCCCAACTCAGTTGGATCCTCTTCAACCTTGGCCACAGTTTCAGTAATTTGGCCAAGGTTCTCCACTTCTTCCTCTTCTTCAGTGAGGACTTAAAGAGGAGCTTCAGATTCGAGCGGAGGAACGCTCAAAACTTGTAATTCTTCCTTGCTAGATGAATGATTTTCCAAGGCTTTTTAAACCTTAGAAATAACTTTTTTGGCATCTTCTACCACTTTTAACTGATATTCCTCACAGGCTCTGAAACCTTCTTCGAGCTTCTCAATTATCTTCATCAATTCATCCAAGATCAATTCCTCCGCATCTTTGGGAGGTTTCTTTTTAACCTTATTTGGGTAGTGCAGCTTATCCCATCTTGCAAATTCATCTTCAATGGCTTGTTCACGTTCTCTTTCGGTGGCAAACCAATGGAAGACGTACTCCTCTTCCAAGTATTCGTAATAATCTGCTCTAGCCGTATGGAGGCTTACAACCCTCAGCAGCCATTGTTCCCTTCAAGGTCGAAAACTCATAGAAATAAAATAGATCTGCAAAATCACTAAAGTAGATAGATCAAATAACAAGAGCAAAAGCTCCCAAGACCGACAACCAAACCGAATTTGGCCTAAACCAAATCCCCGGCAACGGAGTCAAAAACTTGTTCGCTTGAAAGTGTGCGTGCAAATCTTAAATTTATAAAACTGAAATTAAAGCAAAGCAAACTCGCAGTGCACGGATCGGCGTAGTAAAGCAAGAATTCCAGAGTATCGAACTCAGGGATTTGGGGGGAACAAATTAAGTTTGCAAATTGTCAATCAAGTAAATATAGAAGCTTTGCAAATAATATTGGGAAAACAGCAATTCTAAAGATCCACATATCCAATTGTAACAATTGATTCAAGATATTCTAAAGATATAAGGAAAGAGTCGGGATTGCAAAGGTATATCTAATGTAAGGTTATGTACGGTGAAGTGCCAAAACTCTATATGTCTTACCCAAAATCTCTCTCTATAAAGGTTGTTGAGGCTGCAGTATAAAAAGGATCAAAGGATAGGAATTACTCTCAAATACCCATGCCCAAACCCAAGGAATCAAAGACAAGCCAAAACGGTTAAGGTTGTGACACTCGAAACCGAAATAGAGGATGTTGAGTTTGACTACTGCCTAGAAAAGGCAAGTCAAGGCTAGGTTAAGGCAAATCTTTAACTTTGGATCAAAGCAAAAGCAAAAGACGTACGATAAAGGAAACCACGTATGAATCTTGAAGAACCACGGCCGTGGAACTTAAAAACAGACCGTGGAAATCCTCGACGACGAGGTTTCTCGTAACTCTTAGGGTCCAATCTATTTAAGTTCAATCTATCATTATCTAAGCCATAACTATCAACCCTTCACCTTAATATTGCTAAAGGGTTTTAGCCAACAATCATTGTCATTGAATCAATAATCAAGTTTAAAAGAGAAAAAGGATAAAATCTCAAAAACTCAATAATAACCAAATAGCAATCTCGAAAACAAACAACAAGTATATGTGTTCAATGTATTCAGAATAGGGAACAAAAATCCTCACAACAATCTCTAGGAACAATGAAGAACGGGATGTCAATCGGCCTTCAAATGTAAACTCTAAGATCTTATCTAAGTACGCAATCTCAAAATGCGTCCTTCTTGGGATCTTCCTGTATGCAATGGAATCTTCCTAAGCATTGTTCCAAAATACACTCCGCATGGGATGTATGTAGCGTATGCAGCCGTTCTCCTCATCGGTGGGGGTCGCTCTTCAATGTTGAAGGCTATAGAACATTTATAGGGATAAATCTAGGGTTTAAATACAAAACCCTAAATATTTGGGCTGAAAAGAAGTCGAGTCCTGGGCCGCGTCAAACGGTATCAAAGAATACTTTGGCGCGTCAGACGGTATTAGAAGATACTTTGGCGCGTTCTAGCTTCCTTTTATGCTCCTTTTTGTCCCGCTTCAAGGCTTAATCCATAAATATGCCATTTTTGCTCCATAATTCGCCAATTTACCTACAAATACAATAAAACTCTGTGTAGACCTCTATTCTTGCAAAGTACGTGAATATAACCATAAATGTCATGAATGTATGTCTATGCATGCAAAATAAAGGGAAAATATACATAAATACATGCCTAAATATAAGTCATAATTCATGTCATCAGTACGACCTCAAGCTCAAAACAACATCCGTCTTTCTTCGATCTCTATGCTGGGCTAGAAGATGACTCGGTTTCAGGATCAACGTCTTTCTTCTTACGAGGGGCTCCAAAACGTTCGCATGTCAAACGAAACGTAACGAATCCCCATGAGTTTCTCCACGACCTACTAGTAAATAACACCATGTTCATAGTTCCTCTCATGAATCAAGCCCAATCCACCATCGTCTCGCGATCTTGGAAAAAACCGCGAATTTCAAACATTCGCGCATAATCAGTCCCTTCTTCACGAGAATAATTCGGAAGACCCTAGTTCACATAGAAAAAAAACTATAAAATTTCTAGTTTTCGGTTTAATCCTCAATGATTTCTAGTTTTACAAAACAATAATTTGAAATCATAAAAACACGAATTATATCAAAGGTTTCTAACATAAATTGCAACTATGTCTGATGTTTCTAACGTAAACATACATTATATATAACATTTCTAGTTTTTCTATTTTTTTCGGTTATAAAGTACTTACTTCGAAATGTCAAAGAAACTCGTCTAGGTTACTAAATTTTGTATCGTCGAACGGAATCATCATCTCATCATCCTCGTGTGTTGACATTCTCGCATTTGTTCTCCAGAAGATGTTGTGTTGTTTTTCCGAAGATGTTGTGAGCGTTATTCATGTCTTCTATTACTATCTCTATATAACCGATGGAAATCAATAACGTTTAAATTATAACGGTACTTTTATAACGTTTGAATTACAACGTTTGGATGACAACGTTTGAATCTCAACGATCACAACATCCACGTAGGCAGGATGCGTGACCGTGATGGTTACGCATCCTGCCTACGTGGTGCTTATACAAAATCTTGCACCGTGCCCGTAATACCCCCCAAAGAAAATAAACGGAACAAGAAATTCAATACCTACTTCAGTTTGTGTTTTCTTTTCACGCGTTTTTGAATTTGTTTGCAATACCATGGCTACGTCAACCTTCTTTGGTGCAGTTGCTTCTTTATTTACTGTTTATTCCTTTCTTTTGTATTCAAGTTCTGAAAAACTCAACAACATCCCTTGTTGCAAGGTTACAAAAATGAGAGTGACACATATAGGACCAAACGAGTAATTGGTTCTAGGTAAAAGTTGTTGTTCTCATAATCTTTGAACTAATAAGAATATAATATACAAATGAAGTACAAGCATATCTCATTGTAATTTACATACTTTTAGAAACAACACATATAAAGTAATTACGATTGAGCTAAAATAGGACTTTGAAACAAGAATTTTTATTATACATCTACATTAAGGCCTTCTGCCACACCATTTTTGGGAGAATTGAGTTTGAGTTCAAACAAAAGTTGAGTTTTTACATTAAAATCCCTAGAAACTAAAATGAGAGGACAAAGTCTTCAAACCCACGAGGTGGGAGGCCAAGTAGTGTTTTAAGTTGGGAGGATAGGAGGACAAACGAGATCAAATCTCAATGTGAGATTCCAAGGGAGAAGTTCTCGAGTCACGGAGATCCAAGGTGCGATGCTAAAAAATCCTTGCTTGGCATATCCCATTCGAAAATCAACCAAAGGAAAATGAGGAAAGTAGGAACATCATCGGTGGATCCTCGTGTTCAACCTACGAAGAGCGCATCAAGTGACATCAGAGCTCAACGGTGCGAGTTTCTCAAGCTTTCGGGTTAAGAATTGCTTACCTAGACTCGTTTTTAGTTTTTTGTATTTGAGTTAGTTTCCCCAAAATTAGTGCTTGCTATTTTTCTTCTTATGAGTATTTGGAGAAACTATATATATAAAAAAACAAGTTATCGCAGTGTTTATCTCTAAAACCAACTTTGTCTAGCCCTTGTTTTTCTTTTTTCTTGTTAAAAAAAAGTCAAAATCTGGAAAATATATATATACAGTAAAAGTCGAGCACATTAAAACAGTAACATAAAAATAATAATAAAACAAAAGAAAAGACGTTGCTCTTGAAATTTGTTTCGATATTGTTATTTTCGATCTCTTTTCGGTTATCTTTGGCCTTGTGCGGTTATCTTATTGGTGGATACTTGCTGAAATTGTTGAGCCTTAGCCTTATCCTTGCTGAAATTGTTGAACTTTCTTACAACTGGTTCTTCTTTGCTCGAGTGAGGTGTCTTTTTTACTCGAGTTTTGGGTCTTATTTGTAAGATTTAATTATAAACTTATTATGTGGACTTACATATTATGATACAAGATTATGTTATACGGCTATTTGTTAGTGGGCTATCTAACGTGATTCGATTAAGTCAAGCTCGTCGACTCTAATTAAACGGTATGAGGTTAAATGAGTGGATACTAGATTTTGGCCCAATAGGCTTAATGGGATTCTATTAGGTCAATATATAAAGGATATTAGGTTATGGTACCCAATACGTCAAATAATTCTACCGTTTTTCATTCTCTACCCATCAGAGAGAAAATCTAAGGAGATTTGACTGAGAAAGACGATATACATGCGGCGCTCATTCGGATTGTAGATTCCACACTAAAGATTGATTTGATTGTTGCGCTATGGAACCGGATATGTAAATCTCGATTCCTTAATAACTCTAGCATGATTTTGATCCTCGGTGTTTACAGTTTTAAGGTTTAGGGAATTTAATTATTCCAACAAGTGGTATCAAAGCCTTAACCATGTTATGTCATCAAGATATATTCGTTGTTGGATGTCCTTCAGTTTTACACGCAGATTTGTATAAATACTATGCTAATGATGTTCGGGGTTTTTTTCCCGAATTATATGTATATGGGTTGTTGGTTTTGGGGCTTATGTTCACATGTATGTTTATATTTATAAGCAATTGCGCATGTTGTTGTTTTTGTACTGTATTGCTTTTCAAAATCTTTTTTAGTTGAACAGCCACTCATGTTCTTTTTTGATTGAAAAGTTTGACTTTTCAGTTGAAAAGTCACTGCGTATGTATTGAATTTAAAGTCTTTTCATTATGTATATATATTAACGTATTGGTTGATTTAGGGTTGTATTTTTTTTTTCAAATACATGAGGCTTTGTTTTTTATATTCAGACACGATATATAGTGTGGTTGTTCATACGAGGGTAAAATTTTGATTTTTTCCGCTATATCTTGTATCGATTAAAGGTTATCAAGTATAATATTTGGATTTTATTTACATGAGATATACTTACGGATCTATTGTTCGCTCGAAAGTGTGCGTGCAAATCTTAAATTTATAAAAGTGAAATTAAAGCAAAGCGAACCCGCAGTGTACGGATCGGCGTAGTAAAGCAAGAATTCCAGAGTATCGAACTCAGGGATTTGGGGGGGGGAACAAAGTCAGTTCGCAAATTGTCGAGCAATAAAAATAGAAGCTTTTACAAATAATTGGAAAAATAACGATTCTAAAGATCCGGATATCCAATTGTGGCAATTGATTCAAGATATTCTAAGGGTGTAAGGACAGAGTCGGGATTGCAAAGGTATATCTAAGGTAGGGTAATTGTCCGGTGAAGTTCCAAAATCCATATGTCTCACCCAAAGCTCTCTCTATAAAGGTTGTTGAGGCTGCAGTATAGAAAGGATCAAGGGATAAGAATTACTCTCAAACACCCATGCCCAAACCCAAGGGAACCAAAGATAAGCAAAACGGTTAAGGTTGTGATACTCGAAACTGAAATAGAGGATGTTGAGTCTCACTACTACCTAGAAAAGGTAAACCAAGGCTAGGTTAAAGTAAATCTTTAACTTTGGATCGAAGCAAACGCAAGGGACGTACAATAGAGGAAACCATAGTCGGATCTTGAAGAACCACGGCCGTAAAACTCAAGAACAGGCCGTGAAAAGCCTCAACGACGAGGTTTATCGCAACTCTTAGGGTCCAATCTGTTATGGTTCAATCTATCATCATCTATGTCACAACTATCAACCATTCACCTTACTATCGTTAAAGGTTTTTAGTCAATAATCATCATTGTAAAATCAACAATCAAATAAGAAAGGGGTAAAGAATAAAACTTTGAAACCTTAATAAAAAACACCGAAATCAATCTCAATAAAACCAATAATATGTCGATGTGTTCAATGTATAGGGAATAGAATAAGAATCTCTCACAATAGTTAAGGAACAAAGAAGAACGAGATGTCAATCCGTCTTCTATCGAAACCCTAAGATCTTTCTCCAAGTACGCAATCTTCAAATGCATCCTTCTCCGAATCTTCCCTGTACGCAATGTAATCTTCCTAAGCAATGCCCTCGAAAAGTGTTGGATGCAAGCCTTCCATTTTCCTCCTTTCTTCAGCCTTCTTATAGGGAAAAATAGGGTTACGAAAGTCTAATAACCGCTGCTGACATGGCAAATATGACACGTGGTGACCGTTATAGAAATCACGGCCTAGTGCAAACTTCCACGGCCGTGGTACTAGCCGTGGAACCTCTCTGTGCTCTCGACCTTGTTTTCCACGACCTCAATATATAAACCACGGTCGTGGTTCTTCATGTTTGGCCGTGGAAACTCAAATTCCTTTGTAAAAGCCTTTGTTTCGTAAAACCCTCTAATCACGCTCCTTCCTTAACTCCTCAAATGCATCTCCTCGATGCCTAGCATGATTAAACAATCCGGATCACTCCAAATATGCTTCAATCCAAGCCTTTATTCACCTAAAAACACAACAAAGCTTGTGTAGATCTCTATATGGACAAAATAGGTGAAAGTGCTCATAAATGCTTCAAACTCATATCCATGTACACAAAAGAAGGGGAAAACAACCATAACAAGTGCCTAAAATATGTTCATATTTCATGCTATCAAAATACCCCATACTTGTCTCTTGCTTGTCCCCAAGCAAGGTTTTCAAAAGCTTAGAACACAAGGTAGGATGAAATATGAATGCAAAACAAGGTAAAAACAATCTTTTTGGTATTGTGCTTCTAATCAATAGATCATCCTCAAATCTTTCTTCATGTCTCCTTAAGAACTTCTATGTACAAAAATCAACTCATTTCAAGCAAAGGAAACATCATATATTGCATAAACTTCAAAACAAACATCATAACCTTAAGCAATGT
Organism: Fagopyrum homotropicum; assembly: GCA_033239125.1. NCBI lineage: Eukaryota > Viridiplantae > Streptophyta > Magnoliopsida > Caryophyllales > Polygonaceae > Fagopyrum > Fagopyrum homotropicum. The sequence goes on along the minus strand of BSWB01000003.1, from coordinate 61,801,762 downwards.
CAAAATAATTCATTTGAAATACCAATTTAGATCACCAAGTCAAACAACATTCCATAGATCTTAAGGACTTTTCAAGTAAAGGTCAAGAAACGTGAATAGGTGGAAACTTATCAGGGAATGTGGTGCACAAATCCGGGAAAAAGGAACAACACAAACTCTTTTCTTTTGGAAAACTTGAACTAACCACCTTTTGAGAGCTTTGCTCTCCCTTTTCAGCACAAAATTTTTCGACTTTACTTTTGGAAATATGGACAGCGGTGCACAAAAAACCGAAGCCTAGGAGATTGGCGTTTCTCAATTTCGAGATGCCTCACACCCTAGATGCACATACCATAATCCGTTAGGAATATCGCTCAATCCGAATTTGGCAAGAAACAAGCACCCGGCTATGTGAATGGTGCCGAGTTACTCATCATCAAGATTGACTTCCCCAAACCTATATTTTTCTATACTTTCAATGCAAATTTTTCTTTCATGACCCTCCCACATCAAACATGCCAAAATCAACTCTTCCAAATCCCGGATAGGTAAAGGAGGAAAAAATTTCATTGAGGGGCTAAATGAATAAAGAAGAAGCAAGAAAAATCGAGGTGCATTAATCATTTCAATAAGAAGTGCAAGAACTTATATTGTGATTTCAACCTTCATTCCTGAACATGATTTAGATAAAACTTTCACATTATGAAACTTGTAAGAAAGATCAAACAACACATTCAATTTCTTTACAATTCATAATTCAATCCAAGCACATAAACGCCATCAAAGATTCAATCCACAAGTAGATTCATCATAGAATTCATCTCCAATCCTAGAAGCACAATAATTTTTCAGAAATTTTCAAAATTTTTTATGGGTTTTTGAAAGCTTTTTAATGCAATGCAATAAATAAACGTATGACAATAAAAGAAAGATGCAAGTGTTCGTGGAATAAAGCGAAGCAAGTGTATCGAGTTATTACATAAAACTAGAGTCACACCCCACCCCATACTTAACATACACATTGTCCTCAACGTTTAGGAAAAATAAAGAAAAGAAAAGAACGAAGAAAACTCACTAAGGTGGTGGAGTAGCACAAACCATCCATTGTAAATCACTACTAAAGAGGAGGCGGTGGTGGGTAAGGAAAGAAGTCGGAGCTGAATAGTCACCCAAACTGATGGCGATAGACATCACGGAGGATCCTCGCATTCTATAACGCTCTTCATCATGCTCATTGAGGCGAGTGTCAAAGTCGTCCATCCTTCGTGTAAGATCGCTCACCCATACCAGCTGTTGTGTCATCCAAGCAGGAGGTTGTTGCATCCACTCTGGCGGCTACTGTGTCCAAGCTGGAGGAGTCGCTGCCCAAGATGGAGGAGCTTCCATCCAAGCCGGTTGTTGTCCGTACCAATCTGGTGGACTCGCAATCCATGTAGGACGCTCGCTCACACTAGCTCGACGGCTGGAAGAAGAAGCGGAAGGTCGCTGCTGGTAAGTGGACCTCCTAGGTGGCTCCTTAAATTCTACTAGCTGCTCCGGGAATGCTCCAAAGTCCCGCTCTCCACCTCCTACATCCGGGAACTCATCTCCTACCATCTCCTCATCCTCATCATCTTCAGCTGCAACGGGAACCTCATCGGGAACATAAGGAGGGGCTACCAACCTGTTCGCATGCATCGGAACAAATGCTTCCTTCCGGTTTTATCGGCTAAGCCTAAGAGAATACTCCGGGATCCATGTTTCCTCCTAAGCGTGCGTGCAAATAAGCTTTAAATTTATAAAACTAGAACCAAGCAAGAGAACTCGTAGTGTACGGATCAGCGTAGTAAAGCAAGAATTTCAGAGTGTCGAACTTAGGGATTTGGGGGAACAAATTCAGTTCGCAAATCGTCAAGCAAGTAAATGTAATAAGCTTTGCAAATATTGGGAAAACAGCAACCCTAAAGATCCAGATATCTATGTGTGGCAATCGATTCAAGATATACTAAAGAACTAAGAACAGAGTTAAGAGTTGCAAAGGTATGCTAAGGTAAAGTAATGTACGGTGAAGTTCCAAGACTTTATATGACTTATCTAAACACACTCTCTATAAAGGTTGTTGAGGCTTCATTATAGAAAGGATCTATGGACAAGAATTAATCTCAAATACCCAAACTTGTAACCCAAGGATGAAAACTAACTAAAACGATTAAGGTTGTGACACTCAAAATCGAAATAGAGGGTGATGAGTCTCACTACTACCTAGAAAAGGGCAAGCCAAGACTAGATTAAAGTTAATCTTTAACCTTGGATCAAAGTAAAAGCAAAGTTCGTAAACTAGGGTAAATCACGGGCAGATCTTGAGTTCCACGGCCGTGGAAGTTCAAGAACAGACCGTGATCTTGGTTGTCGACGATACCTCTCTAACTCTCAGGGTCCAATCAATTTACGATCGATCTATCATCATCTAAGCCACAACTATCAACCCTTCACCTTAGAATTGCTAAAGGGTTTTAGCCAATAACCATTGTCATGATATCAAAAATCAATTTAAGAAGAATGAAAGATGAAAACCCTCGAAAACTCAAATATAACTCAAAGTCAATCTCAAATCCGGAACAGAAATGGAATACTCAATGGATTCAGAATATAACACAAAATCTCACAATAATCTTAGGCAAACACGAAGAACAGGTTGTCAATCCGTCTTCAATATCAAAACCTAAGAGAAAGGGCGCAACTTCCGCCACACACAATCTTCGGGAATCCAAATTGCCGGTGCTTCCGCAAAGTTCCTCGCGAAAACCCTAAGGTTAATTCTCCCAAAGGAGGTTAGCGGCCGTCACGTCTCCGCGAGATCCAACGCCAATGTTACGGGAATAGGTCGTAAGCGTCGATGTTCAAAACTCTCTTCCCTAGCCTTTTTATAAGACGGGGTAAACGTAACCGTCCCGGCCCATCACGTGAATAACGTGGTAAATGAATACTCGTCAAAAGATTGCATAAATCACGGTCTCAAGTGATTCCACGACCGTGGTTTAGGGCGTGGAATTGGATTACGGTGTCTCTCATCTTCCACGACCGTACTTTAGGCCGTGTAACTCACTGGAATGCTCCACGCTCAAGATGCCAAGATCCACGGCCGTGGTTTAGGACGTGGACTCTTCTACGGCCGTATTTTAGGGCGTGGAAGTGTAGATTGCTTGTGGTTTCCTTTGTTTCGTGACATTCTCCATCTTAGCTCCTTCTTTAGCTTCCTTGATGTGTTTCTAATCCTTAGATATGCTCAAATCCTCTCTTATCTCTCTCAAATGGTCCGGTTTCAGCTCTTATTCACCTATAATCAATCACAAACTAATGTAGACCTCCATATCAAAAATATAGATAAACAAGCTAACAAATGCTTCAATACCTTATCCATGAACACTATAATGAATAAAAAAACAACTAGAATGAGTGTCTAGAATATCGCAATATTTCATGCTAACAAAATACCCCATACTTGTCACTTGCTTGTCCCCAAGCAAGGTCTTTGAAAGCTTAGAACACAAGTTAGGATGAAATATGCATGCAAACTCAAAAACAAAACATATTTCAGGTAAGTGTGCTTCTAGTTAATAGATCATTCTCAAACTTTGCTTCATTCACTCTTGAAACGCTTTTATACATAAACCAAAGAATGTAAAGTAAAGAAACATCGTGAATTGGTTAAACTTTAAAGTAAACATCATAACCTTTAAGCATTATCAAAATCAAGCATAAGAAACTTAAATTTAGATCACCAAGTCAAATAACATTCTTTTGATCTTAAGGACTTCCAAGTAAGTTCTAGAATGCGGAAGGAGGGAAACTTATAAGGGATGTGATGCATGAATCCGGGAAAGTGGACAACTAACTCTTTTTCTTTTTATTTTGCTTTGCAACATCATCAACTTTGAGCTTTGCTCTCTTCTTTTCACATTATTTTTCAACTTTTACTTTTGGAGTTATGGACAGTGGTGCACAAAAACCGAAGCCTACGAGATTGGCGTTTCTCAATTTCGAGATGCCTCAAACCCTTGATGCACATGCCATAATCCGCTAGAAATATCGCTCAATCCGACTTTGGCAAGACACAAACACCCGGCTATGTGAATGGTGCCGAGTTACTCATCGTCATGATTTACTTCCCCAAACCTATTATTTCTATTCTTTGAATGCAAACAATTGCTTTCATGGCCCTCCCACATCAAACATGCCAAAACACAACTCCTCCAAATTTCCGGATAGGTAAGGGAGACAATGATTTCATTGAGGGGCTAAATGAACAAAGAAAGGAGAAAGAAAGATCGAATTACCTTAATCATTTCATAAAGAAGTATAAGAACTCATCATGTAATTTTAACCTCGATTTCTCAATATGATTTAGATAAAACTCTTCACATTATGAAACTTGCAAGAAAGGATAATCAACACATTCAATTCCTTTTCAATTCATTATTCGTTTAGGCATACAATTGTCATCAAAAGCTCAATCCGCAAGTGGTAACTATCATAGAAATCATCTCAACTCTTAGAAGCACAAAACCTTTATAGAATTTTTCAAAATTTTTCACATTTTTATGGGTTTTTCAAAAGCTTTTTCATGCAATGCAATAATGAAACGTGTGACTATGAAATGAAACATGCAAAGTGTTCTCGATCAAGGCAAGCAAAGTGAGTAGAGTTATTACAAACGATAGTCACACCCCACCCCATACTTGAGACAAACATTGTCCTCAATGTTCAAAAAGAAATAAGGAAAAGAAAGAAAAGAAAAATGAACTCACTAGACGGCGGTGGGGCGGCTGAAACTGTCAACTGGCATAGCTCGTCACTACGGTGGAGGCGGTGGTGGAAACGGGAAGAAGTCGGAGCTGAAGTTCCGCCCAAACTACTGGCGGTAAATATACCTCATCATCCGGTCATGCTCATCAGCCCGTACATCTCTAGCGTCCTGGCGGATCTCCAAATTACCGACCCTCCTGGAAAGGTCAGTAGCCCACTCCGGTAGCTGCTCATACCATGCCGGTGCCTCGCTGTATCATGCAGATGCATCCTGTGGGGCCGGTGCTGCTGGTGGTTGTGCATACCATGGTGGCGGAGCTCCCATCCACTCTGGTTGTGCTCCATACCAAGTGGGAGGAGTCTCCATACATGTCGGTCTCTCGCTCACACTGGCGCGGCGAGAGGAAGAAGCACCGGAAGGTCTAGAAGGGCGGGGAGACTGTCTAGGTAGGTCCGGGAAGATGTCCGGCTGATCCGGAAAGGTACTAAAATTCTGCTCCTCACCTCCACCTATATCCTCATCAACATCAGCAACTGGAATCTCATCGGGGATGTAGGGAGGTGCTGCTAACCTATTCGCATGCATAGCAACAAAAGTCTCCTTCCAATTATGGCGTCCAGCCATAATAGAATACTCGGGAAGCCATGGAATGCCTCTACCTCCTCTATCCTCCCATGGCATAGCAGTAGTAGGTGGACCTCGGTGCCTAAGAAATATCAAACCTCTTAGTCATAAGGCTCTTGAGACCCAAAGGTCTCGCCGCTATCCTAGTACAAGCGGAGCAATCAATCCCGAGCTGCGTAGCTATGTGGGTAACTATCCCACCATATCCAATGTTCCTGGCCCTCTTGTTCTTAAGCTTACTAAGGGTGGAGGCTAAGAGGGTGGCACAATAGGCGGGTCTACCGTGTAGCATGGCGTAGAGAAGAAACAGCTCATTGGTCTTAATCTTTTGGGGGGTCTCGGTCCTAGGGAATAGGCACTCGGAAAGGACCCTATGAGCTATCTTCAAGACTAAGTGGTAGATGAGCTTAGCCTTGGTATCAGCTGGTTGCCAGCGGTCCTCGCTAGCGTAAATCATAGCAATGTCCTCCCAAAAGTCCTTAGCGTATACACCGCTAGGGAAACGACCGTTAAAGGTCTCATGGAACGCAAAGAAGGCTCCGAACTGCTGGATGGAGAACTCATAGTCCGTCTCCATCAATCGAAAGGATACCGTCCTATCGACGTGGCTATGCTCGAAGGAGATAACAAACTCCCTCGTAATTTCCTCATAAGCATCCGCTCTAATAGCGGAGAAAACAATCAATCCGGCTCTATCTAAGAGCCATGTCAAATCATTCACCACATTAAGTGGCTCCAACTCCTCAAGCAAGAGGTATCTAGGTCCTATGACCGGTCTCTCCTCGATCTTTTCTAAAGCATCGAGATAGTTTGGGTGAATGGTTGGGATTCTAGGGCGTGGAGGTGATGGTTCACTAGGAGGGGCATGGGAAGAGGAGGAACTATCACCCTTTCTCTTCTTTTTCTTTCCCGTACTTCTCGTGAACATTTTCTCAAACACAGAAAAAACCACGGTCTGTTCTTATGTTTCCACGGCCGTGGAAGTCCTAGAGACCGTGATTCGGCTCTGAATTGCTCAAATCTCAATCAAATCAACAGCAAAATCAGCAGAACCTGTCCTAGGCTAATTCCAATCTCAATCCTATGCAATTTCTCTAAGTTCTTGTGAAAATTTAGCCCGAATTGACAAAGAAGAGAAGAATAGTAAAAACCTAGGTTTTTGGATCTTTGAATCCAAATTCGCTTTCTTGATGGATTGTTCACTTGTTTTGTTGATTGGATCTTGTAGAGGAATGTATTTGCTCCACTTTTGCACCAAGAATCATTTGAAACGATTACCGAATGAGGATTTGCGAGAGGGGGAGAATTTTCGGAGTTTAGGGCGTGGAAAGGGGCGTGGAAGAGGGATTTTGTGGTGTTTTTGTGAAGGAAGGTGATTTATATAGTGGCCGTAAAATTTTTTGAAAATCACGGTCACTCGGGGGTTTCCACGGCTGTGGTTTTGTACGGACCCGTGATTTTTGGTGATTTTTCTCAGATTTTGAAGTATTACGGTCATTGTAGCCTCCACGACCGTGGTTTAGGGCGTGGAACTCTCTGTAATGTGCCAAAATCCAAGTTTCGTCAATTTCTTCCAACTTTTTCCTTTCCCTTGCCTATTCTATTGCTCCTACATCCAAAAACACAACATACCGGGAGGTATCGAGGGCAAAACAAAACAAAAACGTCTAAACTAATCTAATCTACGAATGACAAACAAAAGCATAAGTGCAATACCTTGGGTTGCCTCCCAAGAAACGCTTGTTTAAGGTCCGTAGCTAGACCGTACTTGCACCTATTCGAGTGCGGTAGGTGCGAACTCCTCAGCTTGGAGTTCTGGTGAGTACTTCTTAAGTCGTTGACCGTTCACCTTGAAGCTTCCGCCCTTTTCACCCCATACTTCAACTGCGCCATGGGGAAAAACATGTTTTTATTAGATAAGGTCCAGTCCAACGAGATTTAAGCTTACCTAGAAAGAGTCGAAGTCTCGAATTGAAGAGGAGAACTTGATCTCCTTCTTTGAGGTCCTTTGGAATGATATGCTTATCATGCCAACGCTTCGCTCTTTCTTTGTAGATCTTGGCGTTCTCGTAGGCGTTTAAGCGAAGTTCTTCAAGCTCGTAAGGTCCAAGAGGCGCTTCTCGCCCGCTTCCTTTATGTTGAAGTTCAACCACTTTACCGCCCAATACGCCTTATGTTCCAGCTCTACCGGTAAGTGACAAGACTTTCTATATACAAGGTTGTATGGTTCGTTCCTATGGGAGTCTTGTATGCAGTCCGGTATGCCCACAATGCGTCATCTAGCTTCAAAGACCAATCTTTCCTTGTCTTCGAAACTGTTTTCTCTAGGATTCCTTTAATCTCCCGGTTCGAAATCTCCACTTGTCCACTCGTTTGTGGATGGTAAGGGGTGGCGATCTTGTGAGTCACCCCATACTTAGCTAGTAGAGCTTCAAATCTTCGGACAATGAAGTTAGAGCCTCCATCACTAATGATAGTCCGTGGTGTCCCAAAACCTTGAGAAAATAGTCTTGTTAAAGAAGTTAACCACAACCATGACATCATTAGTGGGAGAGGCAATTGCTTCAACCCATCTCGAAACATAATCTACAGCTAGAAGTATGTATTGGTTTCCACAAGATTATGGGAAAGGTCCCATGAAATCTACTCCCCAAACGTCAAAGATCTCTACCTCCTGAATGTTGTTAAGAGGCATTTCGTTCCTCCTAGATATGTTCCCTGTTCTTTGACAAGCATCGCAGTAGGAAACAAAGGTTTGCACATCTTTAAATAAAGTAGGCCAAAAGAATCCAGATTGCAATACCTTAGCGCTAGTCTTGTTTGAGCTAGCGTGTCCTCCACAAGGTAGTGAATGACAATGACGGATGACACTTTGCATCTTGTCTTCTGGCACACACCGTCGAATGATGCCGTCAGGACCTCTCTTAAAGAGGAGATGTTCATTCCAAAAGTATTCCCGGACATCCTTAAAGAACTTCTTCCTTTGTGCATAGGATAATCCGGGTGGTATTTCCTGACAAACCAAATAGTTAACAAAATCAGCAAACCATGGTTCGTTACCTTCAGCAATTTTGTCGATGCACTCCTCTATGATGTGTAAATGCTCGTCCGGAAAGGAGTCATCTATAGGTAGATTGTCGTCCTCTAGATGTGGTAGACGACTCAAATAATCCGAAATAGAATTTTCCGAACCCTTCTTGTCACGGATCTCTAGATCGAATTCTTGTAAGAGAAGAATCCATCTAATCAACCTTGGTTTCGCATCTTTCTTTGCAAGTAGATGCCGGATCGCAGCATGATCCGTGTATACAATCACCTTTGCACCTACAAGATAAGAACGAAACTTTTCAAATGCATAAACAATAGCTAGATATTCTTTTTCAGTGGTGGCGTAGTTAAGCAGCGCTTCGTCTAGCGTCTTGCTAGCATAGTAGATAGCATGGGTTCGTCCTTCCTTCTTTTGCCCAAGCACAACTCCTATAGCTACGTCACTTGCATCACACATGACCTCGAATGGAAGATTCCAATCCGGAGGTTGAATGATCGGGGCTAAGATTAGAGCTTCCCGAATCTTATGAAACGCATCTAAGCACTCCTGCGAGAAATCAAAAACTGCATCCTTCATCAATAGATTAGTAAGCGGTTTTGATATCTTAGAGAAATCCTTTATAAAACATTTATAAAATCCAGCATGTCCTAGAAAGCTTCTTATTCCCTTCACCGAAGATGGAGGAGGGAGCTTTTCTATAGTTTCTATCTTAGCCTTATCTACTTCAATCCCTCTACTAGAGATTAATTGTCCTAGTACAATGCCTTCTTTCACCATAAATTGACACTTCTCCCAATTAAGAACTAGGTTAGTGTCTTCACACCTTTGTAGAACAAGAGAAAGGTTAGAAAGACAATTATCGAAAGAGGAACCATAAACAGAAAGTCATCCATGAAAACCTCCATGATTTCCTCTATGTACTCCGAGAAGATAGCCATCATGCACCTTTGGAAGGTGGCTGGAGCGTTGCAAAGCCCGAACGGCATTCTCCTATAAGCAAACGTACCCCACGGGCACGTGAATGTGGTCTTCTCTTGATCGTCCGGATGTATCGGGATCTGAAAGAAACCACTATAACCGTCAAGATAACAAAAATGTGAGTGTTGTGCTAACCTCTCAAGCATTTGATCGATGAATGGTAATGGGAAGTGGTCCTTCCTCGTTGCGTTGTTTAGCTTGCGTTAGTCTATGCACATCCTCCATCCCGTCACGGTTCTTGTAGGAATGAGCTCAATGTTCTTGTTGGTGATGACCGTCATTCCTCCCTTCTTTGGAACAACCTGTACGGGACTCACCCACTTGCTATCGGAGATAGCGTAGATGATACCTGCGTCAAGTAGCTTAAGAATCTCCTTCTTGACAACCTCCTTCATGGTCGGATTTAACCGCCTTTGAGGTTGTCGCGAAATTCTAAAGTCTTCTTCCATTAGGATCTTATGCATGCATAGTGAAGGCTTAATTCCTACTAGATCCTCTATAGTATAACCTAAGGCTTTCCTATGTTTCTTTAGAACAACCATAAGCTTACTATGTTCATCTTTACTTAGATCGGAACTAACAATTACCGGAGAGGTAGAATCAGATCCTAGAATTGCGTACCTTAGATGTGCGGGAAGTGGCTTCAATTCCATCACTATTGGAGTCTCTAGTGGCTCTTGAGGAGTGTCCAGTGCTTCCTTAGAAGTCTCTAAGGATATAGAAGTTGTTGGAGAAGAATCAAGAGAAGTGGTAGAAAGAACGTAATTGTCCTTAGATTTTCCCAAAATCACGGCACCTCTGTTTCCTCCACGGCCGTGGTTTAGGGCGTGGAAATCGATTACGGCACCTCTGATAGTTCCACGGACGTGGTTTTGGCCATGTAACTTACTGGAGTCCTCTGAATAGCTAATTACGGTCATGTTGGTGGGAACCACGGCCGTGGAATAGCACGACTGGTCGTGATTCCTCACGTTTTCTGACCCATAGTAGAGTTTTTCAAACTCTTCTTCATGCACTTCCTTTTGCTCCTTTAAAGCTTAAATTTCCTCATTGCATTCCTCTTCCTCTCCTATGTCCATAATGCTCATAGTAATCACCTTTTGCAAAGGATCTTTGAAGAGAATCGAGCTTACTTCTTCTCTAGATAGCTCTTCGTCATGAATGTTAACATATCCTCTTCAAGAGCTAGTTCTTTCATCAAGGTGGAAAGAACGAACTCTACCTTTTCCTCTCCTATGTCGAAGGCGAGTCTAGCATTCTTGCAATCCACCATACACCCGGATATTGTAAGAAACGGTCTCTCAAGTATGATCGGGACCGGACTATCTGCAGGAATGTCAAGCACAACAAAATCTATTGGAACATAGAACTTACCAAGCTTGACCGGGACGTCTTCAACGATACCGACGGGACGAGTTATGGATCGATCCGCCATATATAACGTCATATTCACCGGTTTAGGTTCGCCTAGACCGATCTTCCTGCATAAGGCAAGGGGAATGATGCTAACGCTTACTCCTAAATCACATAATGCATCATATGTGACATCTCCTACTCCTATTGGAACACAAAATGACCCCGGATCCTTTAGCTTTGGGGGCATCTTTTCCTTCATCGTCTTGATGAGATCCGTCGAATCCGAACTCATCTTGACTTCTCCAAAGTCTTCTAGTTTCCTCTTGTTAGAGAGGATATCCTTTAAGAACTTTCCATATGCTGGCATACCTACAATTGCATCAATGAAAGGTATATTAATATGCAGTTTGCTCATGAGTTCAATGAACTTACCGGATTGCTTGTCTAGACGTGCTCTTGCTCTAGATTGTGGGAATGGTAGGGGAGGTTTGTAAGCTGAAGGAGGAATGTAGATGTCTTCCTTCTCCTTCCCCTTTTCCTTCTCCTTTTCGACGGGAACTTCCACAAACTTGGGCTGCGGGTCGGTGGTTGTTGCTCCGCTCCTAGTTGTGATAGCCATCACCCTTCCTTTCGGGTTATCCTCCGTCTTTCCTGGAAGTTTTCCTTGATTTCTAGGAACTTCCTCAGCATTGCTAAACATTTGGTTTTCTAAAACCTTTTGGGCTTTATCAACCTTAGTGATGTGACTATCCAATACTTGAAGCTTTCCCATGATCGTTTCCAACATGGGATCGGGCTTCTCTTTCCCCGAAGTGCTTCCACTATTAGATGTTTGCCCCTGGCTTTTCAAAGGAATGGAAGAAGAAGATGGTGGACTTAGTGAATTTCCTGAATTGGGATAAGAATTACCGGAGTTTTGTTGTTGGTTGGAACGCCAATTGTTGTTGTTTGAACCCCTATTGTTGTTCCAATTGTTATTCCGGTTGTTGTTATTCCAATTGTTCCGGTTGTTGTTCCGGCTATTGCGATTGGTGTTCTCATTCATATTGTGGTTATTATTGTTTCCTAAATAACCAACATCTTGCTCCTTAGGCTTTGGAAAGCTAGCTTTGATGACTTCCCTCAGTTCTTTAATCTCGGTGTTGAGAGAAAAGATTTGAGTTTGAGCAGCTTGTGTTAGCTTTGCTCCTTGCTCCACTCGTTTAGCTTCTACTTTCCGGTGAGAGTATTTCTCAATGACTCAGGCTTGCTTCTCAATGAAGTCCCAAGCGTCATCTTCCCTCATGTCCATGATTGTGCCACATGAAAGGGATTGGAGCTTGAATTGTGTTTCCATATCCAGCCCCTTATAGTATATCTCCAATAACTCCAATTTGGAAATGTCAGGGTGTGGGCAATCCAATAATAAATCTTGAAATCTTTCCCAAGACTGAAAAAACTTTCATTAGATCTCATAGAAAAAGCATTAATTTTACCTCTCAACTCCGCCACCTTGGATGGCGGAAAGAATTTGGTTAGGAACTCCGAAGAAAGATCCTCCCATATGTTGAGTCTTCCATTTGGAAGAGCTTGATACCAAGATAAAGCTTTCCATTTCAAGGAGAAAAAAAATGGCTTGATCTTGTAATTGTTGGTGGTTGCATTCTTTGGCTTCATTGTCTCCATCAAGATCTCAAAATTCTATAAATGTTGTTGTGGAGATTCGACACTCGTTCCTCCAAACTGGCTTTGGCGAACGATGGTGATAACTTATGGGTTGAAGCTAAACCCCTGAATATCGTTAGCATCAAAGTTCATACCTAGACGGCGTGGTTGCTGATAACACGATTTATGATCTAGATTTAGACACTCATTTAGATAGATTTCCCGCTCATTCATGCATGGTTTAACATTAGTTCACGGCGTTTGCACTCAAATCACGTATTTTGTCGAGATAGACGTCTACTCGGACTTTTGCTTGCTTTGTAGGTATTTTGGGAGATTTAAGAGCCTAATTGATACATCCGAGGATCATTCCTCAAGATGACACACTTCCGGACTCATTGGAATGCAAGTTAAGGGCTAAGGAGGACTCATGGAACCTTGCCAACACAAGCCATGCACCAAATCATGGCTAAACGAGCCTAGAAGCAATCTCTGGAACAAACCACGGTCTAGGCCCTTTCCACGGCCGTGATTATGCCCGTGATTCTTGCCAGGACCACATCGACAGCTGGCCACGATCTCTTCCATTGCTCTTGCATCCTAGTGGGTATTTAAAGGATTTTGCAGGCTGTAATTGGGGATCTTCTCCTTTCTTTTGACCTACCTTTCTTCCCCAAAACATTTGGCCATTGTTGCCTCTCTTCCAAGCACCCATTAGGGGTGTTCTTGGATGAGATTAGTATAGATTCTCGTTTTAGAGTGAGATTAGAGTGGATTCGAGTGAAGCTTCCATTGTTGTCAAGTTGGATTTGCTCTTGGAGCCTTGTAAGGATTTGGTAATTTCTATTCTATGCTTTTAATGTCTTTTCTTTGGATTGTTCTTCATCATTTGACCATGACTTGCAAGCATGATTTATTTGTGGAGATTGATCTTGAAATGAATGTTGTTGGCTAGATAGGTTGCGATTCTAGAGTAAGGAAAGAAGGGCTATGGCTAGAAGCATGATAGGATGAACTTAGATTTTTACCCTTGGATGACTTGTGTTGTTGAAATCCTAGTGTTTGTTGAGTTTAATTTAGCTTAGGATCACCTAATGCTATCAACCTAAGTGAGGGAAGAGATCTACCCGATGAATTCCGATCTTAGATACCTAAGATGACAAACCCTAGGTAGTGGTGAGCCTCACAAGCCGCCATTGGACTAAGTGTGCTAGGATAGTTAACTAGGACTTCCCTTTCCGAGACTTACCCGGTAAGGATAGGTTAGACCCCTAGGTAACAATCCGGTTTGTGTAGAATTCCTATCCTTAGGTTCTTAGAGACTTACCCGGTGATGAGACCTTAGGAATGGACTAGTGGACCATGAGACCTACCCGGTAATTGATCCCAATTTAGAAACGCTAAATCCCGACATATCATAGTTAATCCGAGAAATGAATAGATAGCTTGAGTCTATGCCATAACCGGACTTCCAAACTCTAGAATCCGCTTTGTTACTTCCATTTTCCTATCTCTTGTTTTAGTGTGTGTTTGTGTTGCTTGATTGTGTTCGTATACTTGTGATCTTGTTTGATCACCTAAAACCCTCCAAAAACATTGTGTTTTCCATTTTCTTTATTCCTCATCTTATCTTAGTCTAGATTCATACTATTTTCGATCATTGAATGACTTAGTTTCACCTCAGTCCTTGAGTTCGACCTCGGAATACTTTCCTTTCTACAAAACGACCCGTACACTGCGGGTTTCGCTAGGTAGTTTAGGATTTAGTTCGAGTTTATAAATGTAAAGCTTTTTGTGCTATTTCCTAGCGTAACAGTTGCTGAATTAGATCCATTCTTTAGCCAAGAGTTCTTGGCTCTTCATCTACACGAGCGGCTCTCGCACCCCCAGCCGGAATACGATTATTGGCGGCCGGTCTTGGATTATTCTGGTTCGCATTGATCGTTGGATCAATGTCCTCTAGCGATGGCATGGAGGAGTCGCTATCCTCATCGGATGAGTCGGTTCTAACCGATCTTGTCGGTTTCCTTCTCTTCTTCTTCTTGGAATCACTCATCTCCAACCTCATTTGAAGCATCATGTCCTTGAGCTCATCAATTTGCAATTGATGACGCTCCGATTCTTCCTTGCGAGTCTTCTCGCTCCATCTAAGTCGAGCTTCGGAATCATCCAACTTTGCTTGGATATCCCTCTCTTTACTTTCAGCCATCTTTCTTTCTTTGAGCTTCTTTCTTAAAGTCTTCTCAAGTTCTTGATCAAGAGGTAAGAGGTCTTTGCTGGTGCTAGACCTTCACATATACCTAAGATAACCTTCAAATATCACTCAAAAGAGATATCAAATGACAAGAGCAAAGCTCCCAAGCTTGACAACCGATAACCCAATTCGGACTAAACCAAATCCCCGGAAACGGCGCCAAAAACTTGTTCGCTCCTAAGCGTGCGTGCAAATAAGCTTTAAATTTATAAAACTAGAACCAAGCAAGCGAACCCGCAGTGTACGGATCGGCGTAGTAAAGCAAGAATTCCAAAGTGTCGAACTCAGGGATTTGGGGGGAACAAATTCAGTTCGCAAATCGTCAAGCAAGTAAATGTAATAAGCTTTGCAAATATTGGGAAAACAGCAACCCTAAAGATCCAGGTATCTAATTGTGGCAATCGATTCAAGATATACTAAAGAACTAAGAAAAGAGTTAAGAGTTGCAAAGGTATGCTAAGGTAAAGTAATGTACGGTGAAGTTCCAAGACTTTATATGACTTATCTAAACACACTCTCTATAAAGGTTGTTGAGGCTTCAGTATAGAAAGGATCTATGGACAAGAATTAATCTCAACTACCCAAACTTGTAACCCAAGGATCAAAACTAACTAAAACGATTAAGGTTGTGACACTCGAAATCGAAATAGAGGGTGATGAGTCTCACTACTACCTAGAAAAGGGCAAGCCAAGACTAGATTAAAGCTAATCTTTAACCTTGGATCAAAGTAAAAGCAAAGTTCGTAAACTAGGGTAAATCACGGGCAGATCTTGAGTTCCACGGCCGTGGAAGTTCAAGAACAGACTGTGATCTTGGTTGTCGACGATACCTCTCTAACTCTCAGGGTCCAATCAATTTACGATCGATCTCTCATCATCTAAGCCACAACTATCAACCCTTCACCTTAGAATTGCTAAAGGGTTTTAGCCAATAACCATTGTCATGATATCAAAAATCAATTTAAGAAGAATGAAAGATGAAAACCCTCGAAAACTCAAATATAACTCAAAGGCAATCTCAAATCCGGAACAGAAATGGAATACTCAATGGATTCAGAATATAACACAAAATCTCACAATAATCTTAGGCAAACACGAAGAATAGGTTGTCAATCCGTCTTCAATATCAAAACCTAAGAGAAAGGGCGCAACTTCCGCCACACACAATCTTCGGAAATCCAAATTGCCGGCGCTTCTGCAAAGTTCCTCGTGAAAACCCTAAGGTTAATTCTCCCAAAGGAGGTTAGCGGCCGCCACGTCTCCGCGAGATCCAACGCCAATGTTACGGGAATAGGTCATAAGCGTCGATGTCCAAAACTCTCTTCCCTGACCTTTTTATAAGACGGGGTAAAAGTAACCATCCCGGCCCATCACGTGAATAACGTGGTAAATGAATACTCGTCAAAAGATCGCCTAAATCACGGTCTCAAGGGATTCCACGACCGTGGTTTAGGGCGTGGAATTGGATTATGGTGTCTCTCATCTTCCACGACCGTACTTTAGACCGTGTAACTCACTGGAATGCTCCACGCTCATGATGCCAAGATCCACGGCCGTGGTTTAAGGCGTGGACTCTTCTACGGCCATATTTTAGGGCGTGGAAGTGTAGATTTCTTGTGGTTTCCTTTGTTTCGTGACATTCTCCATCTTAGCTCCTTCTTTAGCTTCCTTGATGTGTTTCTAATCTTTGGATATGCTCAAATCCTCTCTTATCTCTGTCAAATGGTCCGGTTTTAGCTCTTATTCACCTATAATCAATCACAAACTAATGTAGACCTCCATATCGAAAATATAGATAAACAAGCTAACAAATGCTTCAATACCTTATCCATGAACACTATAATGAATGAAAAACAACTAGAATGAGTGCCTAGAATATCGCAATATTTCATGCTAACAATCCATGGGATGCCTCTACCACCTTTGTCTTCCCAAGGCATAGCTGCGGTAGGTGGACCTCGATGGCGAGGAAACAAGAGCCCTCTAGTCATGAGACCATTTAATCCTAAAGATCTCGCAGCAGCTGCCCTCTCACAAGCTGAGTAATCACTCCCTAGTTGTTTTGCAATGTACGTCATCATACCTCCATAGCCAATATTACCTATTGATTTATTCTTTTCCTTGCTAAGAGTGGAGGTGAGCATGGTAGCACAATCCGGAGAGTGGCCGGAAAGCATACAATACAAAATAAAGAGCTCATCGGCTTTGATCTTTTGGGATGTTTCGGTCCTCAGAAATAAGCATTCAGAGAGGATCCTATGAGCTATCTTAATCGCTAGGTGGTAAATGAGCTTGGCCTTTGAATCGGCCGGTTTCCAACGGTCCCCGTGACCAATAATCATAGCTATCTCCTTCCAAAACTCCTTGGCCTTAACTCCTCTAGGGAACGTTCCATTGAACGTTTCAGCAAACTCAAACATTGCTCCAAACAGAGCAATAGAGAGATTATAATTGCGCTCCATCAACCGAAAAGATACCGTTCGATTAACGGTGATATGCTCGAAGGAAGTGATGAACTCCATCGTTATCTCCTCATAAGCATCTTCCCTAATTCCAGAAAACACAATCAAGCCTGCCCTATCCAGCAACCATGTCAAATCCTCAACTACGTTCAACTCTTGGAGTTCCCCCATAACAATGTACCTAGGAGCTATCACCTTTCGTTTGTGAATTTTTTTCTATGGCTCCAACATAATCCTCATGGATTGTAGGGACTCTAGGGGTTGGTGGGACTATAGGAGGAGGTTGGGAAGAGGATCCATCACCCTTTTCCTTCTTATTGCTGTTTGATTTTCTGGTTCCGAACATTTTCTCAAAAATTTTCAAAAACCACGGTTTGTTCTTTAGAAACCACGGCCGTGGTTTTGTACGGCAATCCGTGGAATTGTTCGAATTCACCCAAAACTCAGCAATTCAGCAACAATCACAACAGCAACAGCCCTAAACTACTTCTAAGTCCAATTTCGTCCAGTTCTCCTAAAATTTTGTAAGAAAAACGAGCAAAATCAACCAAGGAGAAGATAGAGAGAAAACCTAGGTTTTGGATTTGAGAAAATCCAAAATCACTTCCGATTGCTGATTGTTCGTGCAATTTTTTGTTGTAATCCTGTGTAGAATCTGATTTGCTTCAAAATAGGTTAAATAATCGCTCAAAACGGTCACCGAACGAAGAAGCACGGGTGTTGGAGCTTTCCGGCGTGGTTTTTGGGCGTGGAGAGTGTGAGAATTGTGAAGAGTTTGTGAAGAAGAAGAACTTATATAGGGCCGTAAAAATCTTGAAAATCACGGCCTATCGGGGTGTTCCACGGCCGTGGTTTTTTACGGCCACCCGTGGTTTCTGGCGTTTTTATTTTAATTAGCTATGACATGCTTTTCCACGGCCTAATTTAGCAAACTACGGCCGTGGTTTTGCCTCTTTGGCCATGGAATCCTCTGTTCTTTCCAAGAACAAATTTTGTCATTATGTTAGCTTTCTTCACTTCTTTTGCTCGTTTCATATCCCTAACATCCAAAGACACGAACATACCGGAAAGTATCGACGAAAAACAAACAAAAACAACTACTCTAATCTAATCTAAGAGAAAAAGAACAAGAACAAAAGAGAGAATGCAATACCTTGGGTTGCCTCCCAAGAATCGCTTTGTTTTATGTCCGTAGCTAGACCGTTCCATTGTGTTTAAGTGAGGACAATCGGAGCGATTTCCTCAGCTTGGAGCTCCGATGAGTACTTCTTGAGTTGTTGATCGTTCACCTTGAAACTTCCGCACTTCTCACCCCATACTTCAACTGCACCATGGGAAAAACGTGTTTAATTACATAAGGTCCCGTCCAACGAGATTTAAGCTTACCTGGAAAGAGTCGAAGGCTAGAGTTGAAGAGAAGAACAAGGTCTCCTTCTTTGAGATCCTTTGGAATGATATGCTTATCATGCTAACGCTTCGCTCTTTCTTTGTAGATCTTGGCGTTCTCATAGGCGTTCAAGAGGAGTTCTTCTAGCTCGTTAAGATCTAAGAGACGCTTCTCTCCCGCTTCCTTCATGCTGAATTTCAACCACTATACAACCCAATACGCCTTATGTTCTAGCTCCACCAGAATATGACAAGACTTCCCATACACAAGGGTGTATGGCGTTGTGCCGATGGGAGTCTTGTATGCCGTTCTATATTCCCATAAAGCTACAATGAACAATCTTTCCTTGTCTTTGACACCTTCTTCTCAAGGATTCCTTTGATTTCCCTATTTGAAATCTTCACTTGTCCACTTGTTTGCGGATGGTAGGGTGTGGCGACCTTGTGAGTCACCCCATACTTAGCTAGTAGAGCTTCAAATCGTCGGGCTATTAAGTGTGAACCTCCGTCACTAATGATGGTTCGTGGTGTCCCAAACCTTGGGAAAATAGTTCTATTAAAGAACTTGACAACCACAAAAGCATCGTTAGTTGGAGAGGCAATAGCTTCAACCCATCTCGAAACATAATCTACAGCAAGAAGTATGTATTGGTTTCCGCAAGATGATGGGAATGGTCCCATGAAATCAACTCCCCAAACGTCAAAGAATTCCACCTCTTGAATGTTGTTGAGAGGTATCTCATTCCTTCAAGAAATATTTCTTGTTCTTTGACAAGCATCGCAACAAGCAACAAAGGTTTGCACATCCTTAAATAAAGTAGGCCAAAAGAATCCGGATTGCAATACCTTAGCGCTAGTTTTATGAGAACTAGCGTGTCCTCCACAAGGAAGTGAATGACAATGACGAATGACACTTTGCATCTCGTCTTCCGGCACACATCTTCTAATGATGCCATCAGGACCTCTCTTGAAGAGTAGAGGTTCATTCCAATAGTATTGACGGACATCCCTAAAGAACTTCTTTCTTTGTGCATAGGATAGTCCGGGAGGTATTTCCTGACAAACCAAGGTTCGTTACCTCTAGAAATAAGATCGATGCACTTTTCCATTATATGCAAATGTTCGTCCAGGAAGGAGTCATCGATGGGCAGGTCGTCACTTGTGGTGTGTGGTAGACGACTTATGTGATCCGCAACAGAATTTTGGGAACCTTTCTTGTCGCGAATCTCTAGATCGAATTCTTGAAGAAGGAGAATCCATCTAATCATCCTTGGCTTCAGATCTTTCTTGGCGAGCAAATACCGTATTGCTGAATGATCCGTGTATACAATCACCTTTGCTCCTACAAGATAAGAACGAAATTTTTCAAAGCATAAACAATGGCAAGAAATTCTTTTGCTGTTGTGGCGTTGTTGAGCTGCGCTTCATCTAGCGTCTTGCTAGCATAGTATATGGCATGAGTGTTGCCATCTTTCTTTTTCCCAAGCACCACTCCAACAGCTATGTCACTTGCATCACACATAACCTCGAACGGGAGATTGCAGTCCGGGGGTTGGATTATTGGGGCTGAGACGAGAGCTTCTCGAATCCTGTAAAAAACATCCAAACATTCTTGCGAAAAGTCAAAAACATCATCCTTCATCAATACATTAGTTAGCGGTTTAGAAATTTTCAAAAAATCCTTAATGAACTCCTATAGAATCCGGCATGTCCTAGGAAACTCCTTATCCTCTTCATCCAAGATGGAGGAGAAAGCATCTCTATCGTCTCGATCTTAGCCTTATCAGCTTCGATCCCTCTATTGGAGATCAAATACCCTAACACAATGCCTTCTCTAACCATGAATTGACATTTCTCCCAATTTAGAACAAGGTTAGTGTCTTCACATCTTTGCAAAACAAGAGAAAGTTTAGCAAGACAATTATCGAATGAGGAGCCATAAACAGAAAAATCATCCATAAAAACCTACATGATTTCCTCAATATATTCTGAGAAGATGGCCATCATACACCGTTGAAAGGTGGATGGAGCATTACAAAGTCTGAATGGCATCCTTCTATAGGCAAACGTACCCCATGGGCACATGAATGTGGTCTTCTTTTGATCATCCGGATGAATCAGAATCTGAAAGAAACCACTATAACCATCAAGGTAACAAAAATAGGAATGTTGTGCTAACCTCTCAAGCATTTGATCGATGAATGGTAGCGGGAAGTGATCTTTCCTCATCGCATTGTTCAGCTTGCGGTAATCGATGCACATCCTCCATCCTGTTACCGTTCTTGTCAGAATGAGCTCGTTGTTTTTGTTGGTCACAACGGTCATTCCTCCCTTATTTGGGACAACTTGAACGGGGCTCACCCACTTGCTATCGGAGATAGGGTAAATGATACCTGCATCAAGTAACTTAAGGATTTCCTTCTTCACGACCTCTTTCATGATCGGATTACCGTCTTTGAGGTTGACGTGAAGGCTTATAATCCTCTTCCATTAGAATCTTGTGCATACATAAAGATGGTTTAATTCCTACAAGATCCTCTATAGTGTAGCCTATAGCTTTCCTATGTTTCCTCAAAACAATCATAAGCTTTTCATGTTCATCCTCACTCAAATCGGAACTAATAATAACGGGAAACGTAGAATTAGTTCCAAGAAATGCATACCTAAGATGTGTGGTAAGTGGCTTCAATTCCAAGGTTGTTGATGCCTTTGGAGTGTCATGAGGGTTATCTGGTGTCTTCTTGGAACTCTTCAAGGGTGTGGAAGTGTTGGAAGAAGAATCATGAATGTTTGTAGAAAGAACGGAGTCGTCTTCAGCATTTTTCAAAACCGCGGCACCACTGTTACTTCCACGGCCGTGGTTTGTGTCTTGGGGGCCGTGGAATGTGGTTTGAATTAAATCTTTTCTCTCGACATAACTTTCCACGGCTGGAATAGGTGAAACCACGCCCGTGGATAAGCACAATTGGCCATGGTTTCTAACATTTTCGGAGTCATCGTACAATTTTTCGAATTCTTCGGTTTGCACTTCTTTTAGCTCTTCCAAAGCATCAATCTCAGCATTACAATCCTCTTCTTCTCCTCTTTCCATGATGCTCATGGTTATGACCTTTTGTAACGGATCTTTGAACAAGATCGAGCTTACTTCTTCCCTAGATGCCTCTTCAACATAGATGTTGAACATGTCCTCTCCAAGTTTTGGATCTTTTGTTAAAGTTGAGAGGACAAACTCAACCTTCTCTTCTCCGATATCGAAGGCCAATCTAGCATTCTTGCAATCAACCATACAGCCGGAAGTTGTAAGAAAAGGTCTCCCGAGTATGATTGGGACTGAACAATCTGCAGGAATGTCAACCACAACAAAATCTATAGGAATATAGAACTTACCGAGCTTGACCAGGAAGTCTTCAATGATTCCCACGGATCGAGTTATGGATCAATCCGCCAAGTATAACGTCATCTTCACCGGTTTAGGTTCACCAAAACCGACCTTCCTACACAAGGCAAGCGGAATGATGCTTACGCTCGCTCCTAAGTCACAAAGTGCATCATATGTGACTTCTCCAACTCCTATTGGTCTGCAAAATGACCCTAGATCTCGCAGGTTTGGGGGCATCTTTTCCGTCATTGTTTTTATGAGCTTCAAAGATTCCGAACTCATCTTGACTTCTCCAAAGTCTTCCAGCTTCCTCTTGTTGGAGAGGATCTCTTTTAAGAACTTTCCGTAAGCGGGCATACCTAAAATTGCATCAATAAAAGGTATGTTAATATGCAGTTTGCTCATTAGATCAACAAACTTACCGAACTACTTGTCTAGACGCGCTTTGGCTCTAGATTGCGGGAACGGCAAAGGAGGTTTGTAAGCTGGAGGAGGAACATAGACATCTTCCTTTTCCTTTTCCTTGTCCTTCTCTTTTTCAGCGGGGACTTTGACGAACTTGGGCTGCGGGTCGGTGGTTTTTACACCACTTCTAGTTGTAATCACCATCACCTTTCCTTTTGGATTGTCTTCCGTCTTTCCGGGAAGCTTTCCTTGATCTCTAGGAACTTCTCCAATCTTGCTGAATAATTGGTTCTCTAAACCTTTTTGTGGTTTATCAACCGAAGTAATGTAATTCTCCAATCCTTGGAGCTTTCCCTAGATCGTTTCCAGCATAGGATCGGGTCTATCTTTCTCCAATTTGCTTGAACTATTTGATGTTTGCCCCTGACTTTTCAAAGGGGTAGAAGAAGAAGAAGAAGAAGAAGAAGAAGAAGAAGAAGAAGAAGAAGAAGAAGAAGAAGAAGAAGAAGAAGAAGAAGAAGAAGAAGGAGAAGGTGTTAGTGAATTTTCAGCATGTGAATAGGGATTATCGGAATTTTATTGGTTGGATCTCCAATTGTTGTTGGCATTTCTATTGTTGTTGTTGTTCAGATTATTGTTCCGGTAATTGTTCCTATTTTCTTGATTGTTGTTCTCCCTTCCTGAGTAGCCAACATCTTGCTCCTTTGTCTTTTGAAGGCTGGATTTCATGACTTCCTTCAGCTCTTTGATTTCCTTGTTGAGGGAGAAAATTTGCGCTTGAGCTGCTGAATTTAATTTTGTTCCTTGATCTCCGGAACTTCAATTCCCATCATCGGCTTTCCTATGGGAATATCACTCAATCACTTGGGCTTGCTTCTCAATGAAGTCCCAAACATCATCTTCTATCATGTCCATGAATGTTCCGCAAGAAAGGGATTGAAGTTTGAATTGTGTTTCCATATCCAACCCTTTGTAGTAGATTTCCAATAATGCCAGCTTTGAAATGTCATGGTGTGGGCAATCCAATAGAAGATCTTGAAACATTTCCCAAGATTTAAACAAGCTTTCGTTAGGTTTCATATAAAAAGCATTTATCTTACCTCTTAATTCCGCCGTTTTGGATGGCGGAAAGAACTTGGTGAGGAATTATGAAGTCAAATCCTCCCATGTGTTTAGTCTTCCAGTTGGAAGAGCTTGACATCAAGCTAAAGCCTTGTCCTTCAAAGAGAAAAAGAATGGTTTCAACTTGTAATTGTTGTTGACAGCCCTTTTTGGCTTCATTGTCTCCATAAGAATTTCGAAATTTTATAAATGTTGGTGTGGAGATTCAGCATCAGTTCCACCAAACTGACTATGGCGGACCCTGGTGATAACTTGCGGGCTAAACCCGAAATCATGGGCGTCTTGACCTCCAAAATTCACACCCAAACGGCGTGGTTGTTGGATTGGGTCCATCCGTTGCCCAAGAGTTCGTGGTTCATCCACGATATCGGCAGCTCTCACATCTCTAGCGGGAATGCGAGGATCAACATATGCTCGAGGATTATCACGGGCTGGCGGGTTTAATGGTGGAATATCCTCTAGATCCGGCATGTCATCATCATCGGATGAATCTTCTCTAGATGATCTAGATGATCTAGCTTTCCTACTCCCGGCACCTTTATCTAATTGCATTTGTAGAACCATCGCCCTAAGCTCATCCATTTGAGCTTGATACCGCTCTCTATCAGCACGAGCAACAGCTTGCTCCTCAAGACGTAGTCTTTCACTTGTATTCAATTGAACTCTAGTCTCATCCAACTCTTGTTGGCTGTTCTTTTAGTTGTGTTCAGCCATCCTTTTCTCCCTTAACGTATTCTTCAAAGATTTCTCAGGTTCGGGATCAAAAGGAACGAGGTCTCTCGCAGATCTGGACCTTCTCATACACCTAAAAATTATGCAAAATCACTCAAATAGATAAGTCAAATAACAAGAGAAAAGCTCCCAAGCTCGACAACCGAGAGCCGAATTTGGCCTAAACAAAACCCCCGGCAACGGCGCCAAAAACTTATTCGCTCGAAAGTGTGCGTGCAAATCTTAAATTTATAAAACTGAAATTAAATCAAAGCGAATCCGCAGTGTACGGATCGGCGTAGTAAAGCAAGAATTCCAGAGTATCGAACTCAGGGATTTGGGGGGAACAAAATCAGTTCGCAAATTGTCGAGCAATAAAAATATAAGCTTTTGCAAATAATTGGGAAAACAACGATTCTAAAGATCCGGATATCCAATTGTGGCAATGGATTCTAGATATTCTAAAGGTGTAAGGACAGAGTCGGGATTGCAAAGGTATATCTAAGGTAGGGTAATTGTACGGAGAAGTTCCAAAACCAATATGTCTCACCCAAAGGCTCTCTCTATAAAGGTTGTTGAGGCTACAGTATAGAAAGGATCAAGGGATAAGAATTACTCTCAAACACCCATGCCCAAACCCAAGGGAATCAAAGATAAGCCAAAACGGTTAAGGTTGTGACACTCGAAACCGAAATAGAGGATGTTGAGTCTCACTACTACCTAGAAAAAGTAAGTCAAGGCTAGGTTAAAGCAAATCTTTAACTTTGGATCGAAGAAAAAGAAAGGGACGTACAACAGAGGAAATCACGGTCGGATCTTGAAGAACCACGGCCGTAAAACTAAAAAACAGGCCGTGGAAAGCCTTGACGACGAGGTTTCTCACAACTCTCAGGGTCCAATCTGTTATGGTTCAATCTATCATCATCTATGCCACAACTATCAACCCTTCACCTTAGAATCGCTAAAGGTTTTTAGCCAATAATCATCATTGTAAAATCAACAATCAAATAAGAAAGGGGTAAGGAATAGAACTTTGAAACCTTAATCAAAAACACCGAAATCAATCTCAATAAAACCAATAATTTGTCGATGTGTTCAATGTATAGGGAAATAGATAAGAAACTCTGACAATACTCAAGGAACGAAGAAGAACGGGATGTCAATCCGTCTTCTATCGAAACCCTAAGATCTTTCTCCAAGTACGCAATCTTCAAATGCGTCCTTCTCCGAATCTTCCCTGTACGCAATGTAATCTTCCTAAGCAATGCCCTCGAAAAGTGTTGGATGCAAGCCTTCCATTTTCCTCCTTTCTTCAGCCTTCTTATAGGGAAAAATAGGGTTACGAAAGTCTAATAACCGTTGTTGACATGACAAATATGACACGTGGTGACCGTCATAGAAATCACGGCCTAGTGCAAACTTCCACGGCCGTGGTACTAGCCGTGGAACCTCTCTCTTGCTATCGACCTTGTTTTCCACGACCTCAATATATAAACCACGGTCGTGATTCTTCATGTTTGGCCGTGGAAACTCAAATTCCTTTGTAAAAGCCTTTGTTTCGTAAAACCCTCTAATCATGCTTTTTCCTCAACTCCTCCAATGCATCTCCTCGATGCCTAGCATGATCAAACAATCCTGCTCACTCCAAATATGCTTCAATCCAAGCCTTTATTCACCTAAAAACACAACAAAGCTTGTGTAGATCTCTATATGGACAAAATAAGTGAAAGTGCTCATAAATGCTTCAAACTCATATCCATGTACACAAAAAGAAGGGGAAAAACAACCAAAACAAGTGCCTAAAATATGATCATATTTTATGCTATCATCTATATATTTTCAAGTTTATTTAAATTAAATTAAAGTAATTGAAACAATATGCTACCAAAGTAGTTTGTGGTGTGTAAATTATTTTAATTTAAAATTATAAGGGTTAGTGTATCGTTTGTTTATGCAGATAGCCAGATATCAATTGGCTCAAAGGAAGGTTGATATTTGGCCAAACATTAAATATACTAGTGATTATACTTGTTTATGCGAATATTGATCGGTCCACAAGAAGGTTAATATTTGGCCGAACGAAATCACACTTAGGATAATATATTGATTAATCAATTGTACTTTTATTAATTATGCGGATATTGATCGGCCCAAAGGAAGGTTAATGTTTTGCCAAATAATAAAAGCACATGCGACAATAAATAGCGATAAATATAAAGGTTATTTAATGTGAATGATATTTGTGTATGCGGATATTAATCAGCCTAAAAGAAGGTTCATATTTGGCCAAACAATAGATACACTCATATTTAATATTAATTAATTGTATTTTTCTATTTATGTGAATATTGATCAGCCCAAAGGAAGGTCAATATTTGGCAAAATAATAAAGAAAGAATTTGGCCTACTAGGCCTTTTAAAGTTTTGTGTTTAGTAAATGTACCCCATAATTTTTTACCACTTTCATTTAATGGTAGGTAAAACTAATTAACCCTTTTATTAAAAAAGAAAGAATATTTGATGTTTGTTATGTAAGTTTTGATTTTAATTACTAAATTTTTATTTTATTTTATGTGCCTTTTTATTTTCTGTTTTCATACCGGATTTTCATACCGGACATTTACATATCATACATTTACATATCGGACATTTTACATACCGGATATTTATATACCGGACATTTATACCGGACATTTACATACCGGACATTTGACATACCGGATATTTACATACCGGACATTTTTCATACCATAAGTTTTTTTTTTGTCTTTTTTTATTTTTTATAATTTTTTGGTATGAGTTTATGGTATGGAATTCATACCAGAAACTCATACTAGATTTTTTTTCTTTTTGTCTTTTTTTATTTTTTATAATTTACATACCGGATTCACATACCAGAAGTTAAAAAAATATAAATTAGAAAATTCAGCATTGACACCATTGGTACTACTATCTTCTTCTTGCTGAGGCTGATAGAGCATATATTCAAAGACTTCTTGTTGAGGCTAGTAGAGACCAAGTACAAGAACTATAGAGAGATGTCAACAAAAGCAAAGCACAACAAAAGTGAAGACGCTCAGTTTAGTGGGTTGGGCTCTCAAACAATCTAGCCGGAGAAGGTTCAATATCCTCAACCACAATTCCTCAAGCGCGAGAGGCAACGACAACGGATGGAGCAGTGGCAACAACTTCTGGTATGAGAACAACATATTTAATTTTACAAAATTTGCTTGCTTGCTCTCGGATGACACCATTTATGAGAAGAATCTATAATATTATGATTTCATGCTTTTATGATAAGTTGTTATGTGCAGCCTGATTTCAAACATTTGGATCAATATCCCTATGCACATGGGATAACAATATATTGAGATTCTTTCTAGCAAAATGGAAGAAAAATATATGGAGAATTTCTAAATTGCACTCCAAAAACGAGGAAACAAATGATACAAAAAAGGGAATCGAATTAGGGATCCTTATGGGAAGGAGAATGGCTATGGGTGAAGAGGAACCAATGCTCAGTCTTTTGGGCATCTGATGGAGACACAGGTGTAACACCCAAAATTCTCAGAACTCGGGGAGCTACTAGTTAAGACCTCACAATGGGTCCCAATCTTAGTTTGACAACAATTTTACTAGGATCTTACAACAAGGCACAAAAGTATTAAAAACATTTGAAAACTTTAAACAATAAATACATGAAGGATATGTATCAGCCTTACAAAGCAACGGTACTAAAATGATGCATATGAAGAACATAAGGCAACCTCGTCCCCCAACTAAATGAGTACGTGGACCTGGTTGACCTTTCCCTCTGGATCGCTCTACAACTGTCTTAACCTACAAGGCATCTACAAAGCGGTATAATACCGTTAGCTAACATTCTATGCATAAGTATAAGGGTAAAAGCACAAACACACAACATACACAAACAACATGCAACACTTAATCCTTTTATTATCTTTAATTAGGTGATAGGTCATTACTAATAATACTTATTTTGTGACACGAGGGATTCCCAAACCTCGCCCAGTCCCCGTTTACCAACGCGGAATGGTACTAATGCATTTGACCGTCTACCTGACTGGGCTGGTCGCAGGGAACCTCCTAGACTCTCGCAAGAGCTAGGCAGATGATGTCACGACCCGCTATCATACACTTGGGTCAATTACACAATATACTAAAGTCGGCCTATTCCGGTTTCATTATTTATCTTAACTAACAAACACCACTCATACACATCACACACATGCAAGAAGCCAGCTAAGTATGCAGTCTTCGCGTTAACAAAGTTGTAAGAGAGGGTTGGTAACTATGCAGTCTTCACATTGATTGCAGATGGTAAAAACCTCTTCTCGCCTGGATGTAGACATCAAGGGAGGTTAGTAGGCGTTGGAAGACATGAAGCCGATAGGAGAAGAGGGAGAAACAAAGGCTCACCTGCTCAGACGGCGTTGGATGCAGAAGTTTGGCCGTCCTGCTGCTCTGGTGCGTCATTCGTCTGCTGCGAGTGACCAAAGGAGGGCCTGCTGGGTGAGATGCAGAAGGCGACGTAGAGGGGAAGATTGCAAGATGTGGGCAGACGGAAGGAAATGAGCGATTTGGCAGCGTGATTTCCGGCAGTTAAGGGGGAGATCTTCACTTACTCAGCAGCCGTTACGTTGGAGCCAAGAGGAAGCGTGAAGGTCGGCTTCTCTTCTCTTCTTGCTGGGCTAGAAGTGTCGCTGGGCCAGTACACCCGCAAGGACAAGGCTGGGCTGGATGTGTCGCTGGGCCAGCACACAAACGAGAACACATCTGGATGGATCAATGGCAAAGTTGGGCTGAAACTATGTAGAAAGAGTGGGCTGAGTTTGTCAAGGCTTTGTCACAGCCTTGTCAAAACGTGTCATGGCCTTGTCGAGCCCATGCATGGCCTTGTCATGATCTCGTCGTGGTCTCGTCAAATCTCGTCAAAAGAACGTCGTGACTTTGTCAAGGACATGTCATGATATAAACTAGGGTTTGATAGATTAGGGTTTGATTCCTATCATTTTATGTGAAGTGGGGCTACATAAAATGATAAAATTTTGATATAGTGTGTACGACTAGGTAGATAGAGAAAGATCGACGGATCGAAATCCGGTTTGCTACGGAACTCAATGGAATAAAAATTCCGGATATTACAACTGACTGACGGTATTTCTATGGTCGTCTATACCCAATCAAAAGTAAATCCTGACTAGCACTAAAACAAGTATAGTAGTTAAGTAAGGGTCGAACCCAAGAGAGTTAAGGTGTTTTATTATATGCAATTATCGATTATAGAACAAGTAACAAAGGGGGGGTTCTTTTGGTTAAATTGATGCACAAAAACTTATAAAAACGAATAACGCAACAAGTAAGACAATGTTGGGTGAATCTACACTAGGTTGATTCTAAGCATGCAATTGCTACTTTGGTGGGTTCCTTTTACAAGTTTTCAAGTAATCTCCCGTCTCGATCATATATATGTGTTGAGCTAACCGGCATCAACACAACTTAACAGGTTAATGTTCTATAAACCTACAAGAACAAAATAACAAGTTAGCTTTCAAACAAAGACTAAGAGATATAAAGAAAAGATTAAAACCGTTAAGCTTATCTTTATATTTGTGTTCCTTTTCTTTAAGTAATTACAACCCGTTATTACTTAAAGTTTACTACTAGATTAAAGACCCGAACCCAGAACCTATTAATCCTAGTTATTTGCATGCACTTTAGAACCTAAGGTGATCAATCTCAAGTAATAGTAAAAACATGCAATTAGACAATGGAGATCAAGGAAACACAAAGCATTACTAAATGAAAACTTATATTAAAGAAACTTACAACCAAAGTAACAACGCAGCTTCAAACCAACCCAATGTAGTAAGGGAGTTAGCAACTCATTACAAAGGTAGCAAGATAATCTAAATGGGAAAAGTGGATAATTTGTTGGCTAACAAGTTGGATGATTCTAGCAATCAACCCAGGACTATTTATACTATAAAAGACACTAAATAGGAGTAATGGCCGGCCCAAAACAGCCACATTTAATGCCATAAAGGTGGTGTAAACAGCCGGAGTAAAGCTTCTGATGTTAAACCGCAGGGGCGGCCTTCAGTTCCGCAGGGGCGGTGAAGGCAAAAACGCTTGGTCTTCTTCATGGCCGCAGGACGGCTAGGCAATTCCGCAGGGGCGGATCTTCAATGCTCTTCAAACGTCTAACAACTTTCTGCCGTTTCTGATGCCAAGCCGCCGGGGCGTCCCTATGTCAACGCAGGCGCGGTGACATAGCCTCTTCATCTTCCAGCTCCCAAGTTGAGGCGTAGGCAGAGGCGCAGTGGAAGGCGCAGGGGCTCTAGTCTTCGTTTCTTCAGGGCAAGTCACCGCAGGGGCGCCAAGGAGTGGCACAGGGGTGGTGACACACTTCATGGCCGGCGCTGGCGAAGGCGCAAGGAGCGCTCCGGAGTAAGGCGTCACCCGCAGGGGCGGTGACAAGGCTCTGCTGGGGCGGTGAGGTAACAGAAGCTTTGCTTCGTGAACGATCTTCACTCCTAAGTGCTTATAACTCCTTCCTTAGCTTCTTTTAGTCTTCTTCTTCTGCACCAAGGAGTTAGTAGCATAAACCGACACAAATGCAATAAAAAGACTCTAAAAACTATCTTAAATGATAGTGATTCCATCACCTATCAACAACAGGCGTGTTGAAGTCGAAGAATTTTGGGCGTCGAACTCGTAATCCAGTTCCAACTCAAATGAATTGTCGTATTCTCTATCTTGACAACAATCGGTCGCCATTTCTAGACAGAGGCTATACACAACAAATTATACACAAGCATAGATCGATCGAAAACTATGAAAAAACTTAGAGAAGAGATGAGTGGAACCTAAGATTGATGGAAACTAGATCTTCGAAGCGTATAAAGGATGAAAACTTAAAGCAAGATTTTGAAGATGGAATCAATAATCTCCCATACTGCATACTACACCAGATCCTCTCACTTCTCCCGATCAAATCCATCGCTCAAACCAACATCATTTCCAAGCGGTAGCGTCACCTGTGGAACTCAATCCCAGATCTCGACTTCATTACCATCACGCCGCTAACAACCGCAACTATGGCCTTAAAAGGCAGAAACAACCACCGGAAACGACTCTTTGTCGTCCTAAAATCCAATGACGCCAACTTCCTCTCGGATGAACAAATCAATCAATTGGTCTAATCAATCAGATGCGAAGCAATTGAACTTACAAGTCCTCTTTAGACTCCATCGGGCTTGATCATGATAAAAGTCCGCTCCATTTTTATAGGAGTTGAAAATTTGAAGTTGCGAGTAGCCGAGAGTGTGACACAGAGGGTATAAAACAGGGATTCAGAAATGTATGTATACAGGGGCAGAGAGGGACAGAGTCACAGCAAGTCAAGAACCCTAAAATTAACCTATCGGGTCTCACAAGGGCGGCTGGAGGGATAAGGAAGATGTGAGTGAGGAAGGAGAGTTATGGTTCCTGAGTTGCGAAAAGGATTGCAGATCTAGGGTTAGGGAAGACGAAGAGGTAGTAAAAAAATGAACGGGGTATATTTACCTAATGACAAAATGATAAAAGCCTATTTTCTTTAACAAAAACTGAAAAGGGGCTAGTTACCAAATTAACCCAATAATAAATACATGTTAGATAATATTAATTAGTTGGTGTTTTCGTTATTTATGCGAATATTGATCGGGTCAAAGGAAGTTTAATGTTTGGCCAAATAGCAAATACACAAGTGATAATAAATATTGATAAATATATGAAGATATTCATGTAAGTAATAGTCGGTCCAAAGAAAGACTATTATTTGATAGGATTTATTAACAATATTTGATTATTATGTTGAGAGTACCACTTGCAATTGATATTTTGTGCAAACACAAGATGTCATGTTGTATTAGGTATCTTGATAAAAATATTTATATATGAGGATTTCGTCCATGTGAATGATAGTCGATCCAAAGAAAGGCTATAGTTTGACAGGATTTACGTGTCCTCTTGAATATACTTTATTCAGAGTTATAATGTAATGTTCCCATTCAGATCATTTGGATCCTAAGGTTGGTAACTATGAACTATGGGCCTCAATTTTTCACGCTCTAGTTTTGTCAACTTATTTGGCCCTTTTGGGTTTAGTTGATAAAGTTATGGAGTGTGTTTGATATACTACATACCTACTTTCTTTTATACCTTTCATTTGTGGATGTATGTCCATATTTGGTAAATGAATTGTTATAGGGAATTCAGATGGTGAGTATTATGAGGCTTTAAAGATGGAGAGTCTAGTTATTTATATTCTTGTACAATATGTTGTTATATTTATTTAAATATGCATTTAGAGTACATGAATACAATCTCCTTGTTATTAAACAACACACAAGTATTGGATTGTACAAGTTTAGCATTTAAGGTGAAATGATTGAAACATGATGTCACCAAAGTGACCTCTCTTGTACAGATTATTCATTAGGAAATGTTAAATGGTATGTCTATGTTTGTCCATGCGAGTTGCATTCAGCCCAAAAATTGTATAAAACTTGGCCGGATTACATACATATTATACGGCTATTTAATTATAAATCTTATTATGTGGGCTTACATATTATTATGTGGGCTTACATATTATGTGGGCTTACATATTAAACGGTATGGGCAACGTTGACACTTGACACAAAGTTCTACCCTATCAGAGAGAAAACCTAAAGAAACCCTAAGACGATTTGACTGAGGAAGACGATATACCTGCGGCGCTCATTTGGATTGTGGAATAAAGATTGATCTGATTGTTGTACTATGGAACTAGGTATGTAAATCTCGATTCCTTAATAACTCTAGCATGATTTTGATCCTCGGTGTTTACGGTTTTATTGTTTAGGAAATTTATTTATTCCAACATTATTTGCTCGAGTGATGTTGTAAACTCGAGCAACGTTGACACATGACACAAAGTTCTTCTTTTCTCTAGTGAAAGACTTTCTCTTTGCTCGAGTGAGGGTTCACTCCAGGTTTCAGACTTGGGATTTTCTTGGTTCCTTGGCTTCATAAAAATGATCAAGCTTACTTTTCTTCCTTCATTTTCTCCTTGGAGGAAGAGGACACAAGACAAAGGGGAAGTAGACATTATTTTGATATTTAAAGTATTAGCTAAGATATGAATGCTTAAACCATGCAAAACAAGGAAAAATAACACAAAGACACATATATAAACATATTATGAAAAAATGGTATCAACTAGCAAACTCTCCATTACATTCATCTCTGCACTATGCTTCCTTTCCCTATTTAGTATCTTCTTAACAGTTCCAGTGCTAGTCAGGCTCCTAACCACTCCTCATTGGGATTCTCTTGAATCCTCATGGTTGTCTCTCATTCATACTTTCATCAACTTCTTCCATAGTAACTTCCACAATTTGTCGTGTACATTGTCATTCCTCTTCTCCCGCAATATTTCCTCTTGAGATGATTCATTGTTTAACACCCTCAATTACCAATTGATCTTTTGATCTCTGTTTTTCACCTCTATTTCCTTCATACATTGCTTCTACCCATGATCATTATTCTTGTTTGTCTCCTTGTCATTCCTACTTAAATTATTCGAGTTTTCAATCTTCTTCACCCATAGCCAAGATCTATACTGATCAGGGTCAACAATCTCATCCTCTTTTGATTTAAAAGTACATTCCTTTATCGTGTGTCATATATGACCACATTGATAACACAACGTTGCGAGAGCCCGATACTCAGCTTCCGTACTCGAGCGGGCTACCACCTTCTGTTTTCTCGAAGTCTAACTAATAAGGTTTGACCCAAGATAGATGGAAAATCCATATTGGGAGCGATAATCCGTCGGATCAGATTTCCATCCGGCATCAAAGTATGCTGTTATTTTCATGGTGGAGGAAGGACGAAGTACGAGGCCAAGTGAGGAGGTGCCCTGTAGGTAGCGAAGAATTCTTTTGACCGCTTGTCAATGGGGAAGACGTAGAGTGTGCATGAACTGACAAACACGATTAACGGCATAAGTGATCTCAGGTCGCATGATCGTAATATATTGTAGAGCACCTACAGTTTGCCGATATAGTTTAGGATCTTCGAAGGGATCGCCGTCATGGCTTAGGCGAGATGAGGAGTCGGCTGGTGACCGGATTGATTTGATGTTGGACATCTTAGTGCATTGGATGACGTCATTGATGTACTTAGTCTGTGACAAATGAATGCAATCCCGTTGTTGAGAAACATGAATTCCAAGAAAAAAGACAAGATGTCCTAAGTCACGGATCGAGAAGGCAGAGTGCAACAATGTAGTTATCTTGGAGACGGCAGTATTGTCAGAGCCTGTAATAATAAGATCATCAACATACGCAAGAACATATATAGTTACAGTGGCAGAGTGATATACGAACAAGGAGGTGTCAGATTGACACGCATGGAAGCAATGGGCCGTGAAAAAGGCCTTGAGTTTCGTAAACCAAGTCCGAGGAGGCTATTTGAGGCCGTATATTGCTTTTCGAAGTCGGCAAACATAGGACAGGCGTGTAGGGTCAATGAATCCCGGAGGTTGTTCCATGTGAACTGTTTTAGAGAGGTCTTCATTCAAGAAGGCATTGTTGACGTCCAATTGACGGATAGCTTATTTTCGTGTCACTACTATTGAGAGAACAAGACGGACGGTGGTTGGTTTGATGACCGGACTAAAGATGTCAAAGTAATCTACACCTTCTTCTTGATGAAATCCTTTGGCAACAAGACGAGCTTTATACCATTGGAGAGAACCATCAACATTGGTCTTTATCCTAAAAACCCACTTACAACCAACTAGATTAGTGTTACAAGAGCGAGAAACGAGTTCCCAAGTGTTATTTCGCATAAGGGCGTTGTATTCTTCTTGCATTGCATGCTTCCATTTGGGTACTTTTGAGGCTTAGAGGAATGTAGTTGGTTCAAATAAGGGTTGATGTGTGATGTTATGGCATTGGTAATCTTGAAGGTATATAGGGGGTGCGGTAGTTTGGTGGCTGCGTCGGGGGAGGGTAGGAGGTGGTGGTGGGGGATGTGGGATTGATGTTGATGGAGTAGGCGAGGTTGATTGAGGCGTGGGTGGTGGTGCAACTGTGGCAGCAAGGTCGAGTAGGGTGGATGGGGTCGGGTTGTATGTGTCAGAGGTAGGTGAAGTTTGTGACTTAGATAGGCTGGGATACGGGAAGTTTGTTTCATCAAAAGCCACATGTCGAGCAATGTATAACCGAGAAGTGGACACGTGATAGCATAAATACCCTTTGTGTTTGGAGCTATATCTTAGGAAAATACACGGGAGAGATCGAAAATCCATCTTATTCTTGTTATAGGGACGAAGGAAAGGATAACATAAGCATCCAAAGACCTTGATAAATAAGTAGTCGGGAATTTTGTGAAACAAAAGTTGGTATGGGGATTTCATGGCAAGGGTAGGTGTAGTAGTGATATTGTGAAGGAATGTGGCGGTATTGAAGGCATGTTCCCAAAAGAGTTTAGGTAGAGAGGCTTGAGAAAGGAGAGCAAGGCCCTTTTCTACTATGATACGGTTTCGTCTTTCGGCAGCGCCATTCTGTTCTTGGGTGTAAGGACAAGAGATGTGGTGATTGATTCCAAGGGCGGTGAATATAGGAGTGAGAGTGGTGAATTCACCACCACCATCGGTTTGACACGAGCGAATAGTAGCATTGAATTGGGTTCGAATCATGCGATGAAAGGCAATAAGGGTATCACGAACTTGAGATTTGTGGGACAAGAAATAAATCCAAATGAACTTTGTAGCATCATCAATAAAGAAGACAAAATAGGGCGATCCATTCAACGACAAAATGGGGGAGGGTCCCCAAACATCCGAGTAAACTAAATCAAAAGGTTTAGACGAAATGGTATGACTGGTGGGAAGATATTGACGACAACTGTTTCCTAATTGACAAGCTCCACAAATAGAGGGAAGTTTATTGCTAGACATGGGAAGAATAAATGACGAGACAATGTTGCGAAGTATGGAGTCGTGTGGATGAGTGAGACGTATGTGCCATCCTTCCAAGGTTGTACGAGAGCTCAACGATGCGCTAGGTTGGGTGGTGATCTCGGCTGGAAGGAGACGGTAGAGGCCTTGGTCAAGTGTGACGCGAAGGAGGGTTTTGCCCTGCATGGTCTTAACAAAACAATAGTTTGGAAAAAAGAGCTTGTAAGTATTGTTATCTCTAATGAGTTTAGAAACACTTATAAGGCTTTTTTGTGATGGAAGGCACATGAAGGATGTTAGGCAAAATAATAGGAGCATGCGACGAAGTTAAATATGAAGAGCCAATATTTGAAATAGACAATTGGTTACCGTTTTCCACTTGTAGGCGGTCACTACCCGTATAAGGATCCAAGACTTGGAGCTTATCAAACTGCGATGTGACATGATCCGTTGCGCCAGTATCAAAGTACCATGATGGGTCGACGACCGTGGACGGGGACTGCATATGCGTCATGTTAACGACTCGTGGGTTAGTGGGAGGGGTTGACGTTTGGCTTCGCCGACGTGGCGGAAAGTCCGCTTCATTGTGTCGATTCCAGTAGTTCAAGGCCCGATGATTTGTTTGTCCACAGATCTGACATGGAATTAGAGGGCGCCCATTTCCCTGTTGAGATCCCCGGTTAGGATGATCGAATTGTGAAGACCCCCTGTCAGGTCGATCGGTGTGGTATGGGCCACGGTTGTTGGTGCGATATGTCGGGCGATCAGATTGGCGACCTCGATGTGGACCAGACGGTGTATATTGTTGGCGGTTGTTACTGTTTGTATAGTTGGAAGATGGAAGTGCTGGTGTTTGGGACGGTGGAGGCGAAGATGGAGGCGGGAGAGTCGCCGATGACTCACGAAGAAGGTGTTCTTCCTCTTGAAGGAGGAGCCACCAAGATCATCAATACAAGGGTCATCCATTTTCATCATGTAGGCTGTGGTAAATGGACCGTAAGATGAGTCTAATCCATTGAGTATATAGCTGGCTAGATCTTCCTTTGAAACCACATAGAGACTATCTACAAGGGCATCGTAAATAGCTCGCTTTTTCTCGATATATTCGCTCATAGAAAGTGAGCCTTTTTGAAGAGTTTGCAACTGTTGCTTGAGAGCCATGCGACGAGCGCGAGTTTGAGATTGATAGGACTTCTTTAAGATAGACCATGCGTCAAAGGCAGTTGTCGATCGCGCCACAAGAGCAAGGGGGCGTTCGGTAAGTGTGTAACGTATCCAGAGTAGGACCAACCTGTCCTTTTTGCGCCAAGTGATGAAGTCCGGATTGGACTTAGGGGCAACAGACCCTTCGGCAGGTAGTGTTTCGTGCGGTGCAGTGTTTGATGTGACGAAGGAGTCGAGGTCGAAGGCCTCAAGAGCAGATTGAACAGTGGTCTTCCACAAATAGTAGTTGTGGGAACCGAGTTTCACATTAATAGGCGTAAGTTGGAAGTTGATAGGGGATGAGTTTGTGGCAGCATTGAGGATGGAGTTTGCTTGACGGTGTAGCCATGGTAGCCGGAGGAAAGCAAATCAGCAGGCTGGAAAAAAAATTGAGATTTTTGTGGTTTAACCTAATCGCTCTGATATCATAAAGAGGAGAAGAGTTTTGTGAATAATGCTTGCATTTTGTATTCATTATAGCATATGTATATATACTTTAGATAGAACGTACTCTTGAGCTAATTTTATCAAGTGGGCTTAACTACAATATATGTTTAAACTCTTGAGCTCCGAAACCGCTGCATTATATGACGCATTAAGTGGGCTTAATCACAATAGTATGTTTAAACTCTTGAGCTCCGAAATCGCTA
This sequence comes from Fagopyrum homotropicum, assembly GCA_033239125.1. Lineage (NCBI taxonomy): Eukaryota > Viridiplantae > Streptophyta > Magnoliopsida > Caryophyllales > Polygonaceae > Fagopyrum > Fagopyrum homotropicum. Next base: position 61,763,758 of record BSWB01000003.1, on the reverse strand, counting down.
CATTATATGACGCATTAAGTGGGCTTAATCACAATAGTATGTTTAAACCCTTGAGCTCTGAAACCGGTGCATTATATGACGCTTTAAGTGTGCTTAATCACGATAGTCTGTTTATATCATCCACCATGACTTTCATACCTTGAGGGAGAGATGGGCTCCTTTTGTCCTTTTCTTGCCATAACTCTCGTAAATCCGACCCTTTCCCCAATCATCTTTGTTGTTTCCATTGAGCGAAACTATTTTGGCACATCATGAGCAATCAACAAGAACAGTGAGTGGGTGAACCTAGCCTCTTCCATGCTTTTTGTAGGACAAGTTCTCTCAACAACAATAGGTTTTCATTGAACGCTCCACAACTTTCTTTTTGTCTTTATGTTCAAATAATTAGAACACAAACGTCTTCTCCCCAACCTCCCTTATCACAGCTTCATTTTTCAGTTTCTACGAAAGTCGGATAATGTTCCTGAATTTACGGGCCTTTCCGTCATCATCTTCCTATAATGTAGAAGTGTAACTTCATAAGATAACATGACTCGTTCACGGTAATTTTGCTTACTAGAATTAACATCACAATATCCATTTTTAGGAAGAAAAAAAATATTATTTAAACCACCCACTAAGCTATTTTAAAAAAAAAATATATTAGTTTATATGTTAAATATTAACCCAAAAATATGTTAAATATAAACGTGATAGGCCATTTTTATAAAATTATATTATATATGATTTACTACCCTGTGCATTTAATGGATAATAGCGAAAAAACTGCATGTTTATACATTTAACCAATAATAAACTTGCGTAGAGGATGAGAATTTCCTTTCATATCCTTTAAATATAATTAATAAATTTAAGAAGAACAAAATAATATAGTTTAGAAATTATTTTATAAAAAAAGTTATTTATCATAAGAAATCAATAGTTGTAACCTATAATCTTAATATATGTGTTAAAAATCAAATATGTATATCAAAATTTTAACTTATATCTTTAAATATAAATATAAAAAAGTCTTAATACAGAAAAAAATGGTTTTTTACTTTTATGAGTTAGATAGAAAGATATTTTCTTAAAAATTGGTAAGTGTTAAGAAATAGTATACAAGTATAAAATATGGAGCCTTAGCAAAGTTTCCCTTGTTCGTTGAATCATATGCTACCCGGCAAAAGCGTCAAAAGATGAAATATTAGTGTTAAGCAAATTTCAATTTCTCTCTTGTGTCATATAATTTCATCAATAAATAAAGTGAATATTATAGACTAACTTTATTTACATGTATGTATATGGCTGAATTATAGCGTCAGGGTTAGTCCAAAAAACATGCCTTCCTACTCATTCTTCAAACTTCCTATCCCCACCTGGTATTACATTTCTACATTTTTCTTTTGAATTCACAAAGTACTAACCCACGTGTCTAATACTGATTGGCTTCTCCATTTTTAGGTTATTTAGGATACTTGGGGTGAAACGGATCCCAAGATCAGGAAAAGTGGATGCGGTGGAAGAACTTGAATGCTACGCTTGCACTCAAGTCGGTGTCCCCGCTTTCCACTCCACCAGCTGTGATCGGGACAACCAGCCCGAATGGAAAGCCTCTACAGTCAAAGCCCGGTATGGTCCAATCGGTGTGAAGTCCAAATTCTGGCTTGGCCCGTTACTCGACCCGAGGAGTAATTACGTGAGGAGGTGGAACAGGGTCATCCTGCTAGCACGTGCCCTATCCCTGGCGGTCGATCCGCTCTTCTTCTACGCGATCTCGATCGGGGCAAGCGGGTACCCGTGTCTAGCACTAGACGGGCGGGTAGCTGCCGTCGTAGTAGCGATCCGCACTTGCGTAGATGGGGTCCACTTGGTTCACGTCCAGTTGCAGTTCAGGTTGGCGTACGTGGCAAGGGAGTCGCTCGTCGTTGGGTGTGGGAAGCTCGTGTGGAACGCACGTGACATTGCGGCTCATTATGTGGGCTCTATTAAGGCATTTTGGTTCGACGTCTTCGTCATTCTTCCTATACCTCAGGTTGTGATATGTTGTGTGGCGCCGAAACTAGTGAAGGAAGAACGCATAACGCTACTTATGGAGACACTTTTGATAACCTTTTTGTTTCAATATCTTCCCAAAATCCTCCACAGTCTATCCCTTATGAGTAAAATGCAGACGGTGAGTGGCTACGTCTTCGGCACAGTATGGTGGGGCTTTGCTCTAAACATGCTCGCCTACTTTCTCGCCTCTCACGTAAGAACAATATATAACTTAACCTCTCTTACCTTAGTACGTACATATACCTTATCGATCAATATGTACGTTATTAATTATCATATTTAGGCAATTGGAGGGTTCTGGTACGGCCTTGGTATACAACGTATTGTGTCTTGCCTTGCACAACAATGTGCACAAACCGTCAAGTGCAATCTCACCCTGTCTTGCTCGAACTGGGTGAGGAATCCTGATGGGTTCAACCCCGCCATCACTAACAAGACCTTGTGCTTGGATGAAACCGGGTCTTTTCCTTTCGGAATCTATGATTTCGCAGTGCCTGTTATCTCTAGTAATGCCATTGTCATCAAGATACTTTACCCTTTCACTTGGGGACTATATCAACTCAGGTACTCACATTATTAACCATTTCAATTAGAAATTAGAACAGAAACTTAATTTGATCTCATTGGTTCAATTTGATGTTGAAGCTCTGTGGGCAATAATTTGGAGCCGACAAGTGAAACATTAGAGGTGATCTTGAGCATACTTTTAGTGATCGGAGGATTATTGCTCTTCTCTCTATTGATCGCCAACATTCAGGTACGTAAGAGATTAATGGTTGTGGTGTTGGTATGATGGATGATTCATATTTTTGATGCTGTAACGTACTACTGTATAGGTGTTTTTGCAAGCGGTGATGTCGAATAAGAGAAAGATGCAGGTAAGGTGTGGAGACACAGAATGGTGGATGAGGAGGAGACAATTGCCTCGTCATCTAAGATATAGAGTACGCCAATTCGAGACGCACAAGTGGATAACCTGCGGGGCAGCAGATGAGATGGAGTTCATCAAAGATTTACCTGAAAGCATTAGACGTGACATCAAACGCTACCTCTTCTTAGACCGTATCAAAAAGGCATCTTCCACTTCTACTCACTCTCTTTGTTGATTTCTTTCATAGAAAATACATAATATGGACCTCAGAGTCAAGTGCTCAATGTATATTATATATAGGTGCCTATTTTCAAGTGTTTGGATGATCTTATTCTGGATAACATATGTGATCGGGTTAGGCCGTTGATCTACACTAAAAATGAAAAGGTGAGACCACGTACAACCTATTCTTACTTTCGTGTTTACCTAACTTCCATACATCAAGGTAAATCATCGTCGGGTTACGCAGATCATAAGAGAAGGAGATCCGGTGCAACGAATGACATTCATTGTGCGAGGACGAATAAGGAGTAGCCAAAGTATGAAGAAAGGAAGCACGGCAACAAACATTGTTGAGGCGGGAGCCTTCTTTGGGGACGAGCTCTTGTACTGGTGCCTTAGGAGGCCGTTCATGCACCGCCTTCCGCCCTCAGCGGCTACTTTTGTCTGTCTTGAGTCCACGGAGGCCTTTGGTATCGATGCGTATGATCTTCGCTATGTAACTGAGCACTTCCGCTACAAGTTTGCAAATGAGAGTATGAAGAATATGTTGAGGTAATTTCTTTTTATAATTAATGGACCCACATACAATTAAGTAGTACATAACTTTGGTGATTGTGTTTGTAATATGTAGGTATCATTCTTCAAACTGGAAAACATGGGCTGCAATCAATATACAATTTGCATGGCGACGTTACGTGACGCGAAAGAGAGGTATAGCGAATCATGCAGTCATCTCGCACAATGGGGAGATCGATGATCAAAACTGGTTGCGCCATTTTGCCGCTATGTTCATGTCGTTGAGGCCTCATGACCATCTTGACTAATGCACCTACATGTAGCCTTAATTATGTTTTTTTTATATTCCCACCAAAAAAGAGTTATGTTTTTCAATCTAAATAAGGTGAAATTTCACATGAAGACTCTTTGGACCATATAATGAAGGGGTATATTTATGAGCATGTTCCATTAAGAGAAAATGAATGAAATAAGAGGGTTTACCAAGTCGAGTGTGAGCCAAAGATTTGTGCAAGACAAGCTTCTGCCACAACTCACCCTAACTATCCAGCCCGATCCTCTGTGACACATCTCTATTGCTTTGTCTGTTACACTATTTTGTGTGATCACGTATCACACTTATAAGACTATCAACATCCCTAGTGAAAAGGATTAAATTTTACACTCCTATTTAAAACAAATTCCTACATCCCATGTATTTTCTCCGTGTAAATAGCTAAATAAAAATTCACTCCATTTAAATATAGACGTTGTAATACCTGAAAATTTTCTTCCGACTATTTACGAAACAAAAGAGAAGTTGACCGATTATGACTTTTTCGGCGCTATAGTTCTTTAGTATGGATTCCGACATTATGTTGTCTTCTTTTAAGTTTCGGGACGAAACTTATTTTAAGGGGGTACTAATGTAATACCCGGAAATTTAATTTCCGGTAAATCTTGAGTCAACTAAAATCTTGCCATTTTATGCGAAGAGTTTTTCACATAAAATATTCCTTTCCCAACTTCTATGATTTTATGTGAAACATAATGATATAAAATCATTCCTAAAACACTCTTGCAAGCCTTATAATGATTGACCCATTTGACAAACCCATGACTAAGTTATGAAAAGGCCATCCGGGCCCATTACGAAGCTGAGTTTGGCCTTTGAAACCCTACCATCCGGGCCCGTCAGGAACAAGCCAGTTAAGCCCAATAAGGAGTTGTAAATCTTCTGACAATTGTTCTCATTCCCAGCCGCTGCTTTCACGTGAACCCTAGCCCTCCCAAGCATGTCTCTCTTCTCCTTCCTCTCGATCTTTTGCTCTTCTTTTGTACACAGCAACAGCAACAACGCAGCCTTGGCATCTCCTCCTGGTGCAGCACGCAGAACGGCTCCTCGCAGCACCTCCAACCTCGCATTCTCCAGCCACTGTCGACATGCACCAGCAGTGCAGGCGTGCCCTCCTCCCCAATCGAACAAGCCTCGACCCTTCTCTCCAGCCGTCTTCCAGCCCTCTACAGCAGCGTCACGCCTTCCAGCCCTCTACAGCAGCGTCGAGCCTTCCAGCCTGGCGGTGCAACGGCTTTCAAGCAGACATACGCTCCCAGCCTTGCGCCTCATTCACGCCACAGGTGTGCACATCCATGCTGCGAGTGCGCCTCCTGGAGACGAAGGTTGTGCTTCTCCTTCCCAGTGCACACAATCTAGAGTGACACAAAGACTCCTAGTCTCTCCTCTTCTGTGCAACAACTGGCTCAACAACAGCCTTGGCTCACCTTCTTACTTCCCTTCGAGTTTGGAATCGGGTAAGGGAGATTCCCTTTGTTTCCTTGCACTTCCATCCACACCTTTCATGCATAATGAATGCCCATTATGTCTCCTAATTCTACCCAAAACAGCCATAGAGGAGCAGTAAAGATTCATGCTGTTTTCCGAGTTTTCAGGAAGTGACAAGCAGGCATTTTCAAGTCCAGTTTTTGGTATGTTAGACACCCCTCTATTGCTGAATTTTGGATATGTTGTAGTCGGTAGTACATAGCAGATCATACTAAAATTTGGGAACAAACGGAGTTACGGTGTGAGATTTATGGTGTTCCGAATTGGACTCCTCATGCAGTTTTTATATATTTGCTGAGTGTTGGGGTAAACAACAAGTGATGCTGTTTTGTGAGATGGTTTTGAATAAGCTCTTGATCTCCGTTGGGCTTGAATTTTGGATATGATATAGTCGATATATTGTTGTAGAACATATTAAAATTTGGGAGGCATCCAGCGAGTGGTTTGGGAATTATGAATTTTCAAAGATTGAGTCGTAAGCAGTTTTTCTGTTGTGCTGAAATTCGGTTTTGTGAGATAGTTTTAAACAGGATTTTGATCTCCTTTGCAGCTGAATTATGGATATATTATAGATAATATTTTATAGTAGAACATATCTAAATTTGGGATAAATCCAGCGAGTAGTTTAGGAGTTATGATTTTTCAAAGTTAAGACAGTGTGTTGTGTGTTAAGTGTTGTAACCAACTTTAGAAATTTTTGTAGAAGCAATGCTTTAACAGTTTTAAGAAATTCTTTCTCCTATGAGTAGATGGGATATCATAGATGATCTAGGGAATTATTTCGGAATTTTTATAAGATTATTCAAATTTTATATTTGAAGCTGTAGTTGGACTTTAGTGAATTTTCGGGAAATAGAAAATGGGTAGTTTTTCTAGTTATTACCTAAAATCATCTTAGGGAGTAGAATATGGTTAGTTAGTCTCAAATAAGAGTTTAAACATAAATTATGAAATTTTTAGAAGTTTCGGGACCAAGGGTAAAATAGTCATTTTACCATAAATTAACACTGTAATCAATTCTGTTCTATTAAGACCTACTATCTCAGAAGTCTTAGACTTCTAATTACCTAGAAAGTGTGCTGACACACTTGCCTCCTTTGACAAGCTACTGAATTCCTACAGTTACCGATGAGTGGTGATTAAGAGAGTCGAGATTTGATTCTGGTAAGTCCACGGACTTACTTAGCTGGCTTTCTTGTATGAGTGTAATGTGTATGAGTGGTGTTTGCTAGTTATAATAAACAACGAAACCGGATTAGGCCGACTTTATTATTTACGTAATTGACCCAAGTGTATGATAACGGGTCGTGACATCATCTGCCTAGCTCTTGCAAGAGTCTAGGAGGTTCCCTGCGACCAACCCAGTCCGGTAGACGGTCAGATGCATTAGTACCATTCCGCGTTGGTAAACAGGGACATGGGCGAGGTTTGGGAATCTCTCGTGCCACAAAATAAGTATCATTAGTAATAACCTATTACCTAATTAAAGATAATAAAAGGATTGAGTGTTGCATGTTGATTGTGTATGTTGTGTGTTTGTGCTTTTACCTTTATACTTATGCATAGAATGTTAGCTAACGGTTTTATACCGCTTGTAGATGCCTTGCAGATTAAAACAGTTGTAGAGAGATCCGAAGGGAATGGTTAGCCGGGTCCATGTACTTATTTAGTTGGGGACGGGATGTCTTCTGTCCTTCTTATGTGTCGTTTTGGTACCTTTACTTTGTAAGGCTGATACATATTCTTCATGTATATATTGTTTAAAGTTTTCAAATGTTTTAAATACTTTTGTGCCTTGTTGTAAGATCCAAGTTAAATTGTTGTCAAACTAAGGTCGGGACCCATTGTGAGGTCCTAACCAGTAGCTCCCCGAGTTCTCAGAATTTGGGGTGTTACAGACGTCATCTTCCAAGAGTGCAAAATAAAGTGGGTGCTATACTCCTCCACAAATAAACCATTAATATCTTTTTGTAATTTATTTTTTCTCAAATATTTTATGGGAAAAAGAGAAAATAATGTTAAAATAAGATTATAGACGGAATGGAATGCAACAAAAAGCTATATAAACGGAGTCTATACGCAAATACGTATAGAAATATTGTGCATAAATAGCATTATAGACGGAGTGGGATGCAGTTAGTCTAATTAAGTTTAAAATTAAAACTAATTTAAATCCTATACTCTCCCTTTTATTTTGGATACACCTTCCTTCTTCTTATTGTTTTGCAATATATGTCGGAGAAGATGACCGTTTCCCGTCGGATATTGTACCCTCGTCATCATCTATTGGTCGATTTCACAACAATTAATAAATGGAACATTTTGTTGTTGTAATGCCAAACTCAAGAGCGAGTTGCAATTTGATTGAAAAGTTTTGGGTTGCTTTACCTATAGGCAGATTTGGAATCTGATAGGATTCCCTTCCCATGAACTGTTTCTATGATTTTCGGTTAAAGGGATGGGTCGATGAATCAAGATCCGGTCTGATTAACTTTTATGTGGGCGTTGTTTCAAATCAATTCTCGCTTTAATCTAAACTCCCCTGATTGCTTTACTGGCGCAAATCCGCCAGATCTCATTCAGGGGGTGTTGACCATCCACACTTTGGCTAAGGTTTGATGACCCATCATTGAAACCTAGAAAATGCACAAGATTGAAAGGCAAGAGAGTCAATCTATCTCAAGAACATATAAGAATAGGAAAAACGCGATTTTAACGAGGTTTGGAATAATTATTACATCTTTGGGACCTCAAGTTATTTCTCAATCCACTATCAAAATAAACAAATAAAATACAAGAACAAACGTATGAAAAAGAATCAAAGTACAAGTGAATCTCAACGGATATAGATCCGAGATAATAAAGTCTTATATTGTCCACTGGAAGTCTTCAATGTCAGTAGGCACGAAGGGTTTAACCCTAAATAGCCTCACTTGAACATTCGATCTTCACTTGGAGAAGAAAACTCATAAAAACTCTCTCTAAAATTTCTATAGAATGGGAGAGAAGAGGAGAGCAGCTAAAGTCACGGCTCACGCTTCTATTGCACAACTGATCCACGGAGCTTATAAATGAGCTCCTTACAAAACCTAAATGAAACTCAATGTTTCATTTGTTTGAAGAAACACTACAATTGGGCCTCTCAAAAACGGATCATATAACAGCCCAATTAACAATGCCAACTTGAACCAACAACATATAATACTGTAATTTTACAGCCTATTAATAAAACTATTTTGGGCCTTTAGAGAACTTTTGAAATTACATTTCTCATCACAATTTGCCCTCCTAATTTCTAAGTTCATTCTAACAATGGACTTTTGAGCAAAACTGTCATCAACCAATTTTCTTTACCTTTACATGACTTAAAAAATATGTAAGAAATTCCTGCAAAACAAAATTTATCAGTGGTCACTATTTTAGTGTCAAAATCTATTGGGTTAGTATCACCATCAACTTTATCAACAAGTAATTTATTTGACTCTACTTGTAAACGAATGTAGTGATATCTAACATCAATATGTTTAGTCCGTTTATGATAAACTGGATCTTTACAAAGATATCATGCACTTTGATTGTCCAAGCATGTATAAAGATGGCATAGTAGACTTGCCCTCTATTTTAAACAGAATATTACTAAGCCACACAACTTCTTTGCAAGCTTTAATAGCAGCTACATAGTCCGCTTTGGTAGAAGATAAAGCTACAATAGGTTGTTGCTGAGATTTCCAAGAAATACAATTTTCACACCAAGTATATACATAGGAAGTGGTAGATTTTCTATTATCTTTATTAGAAGCATAATCAGAATATACATAACTAGTTAGATCATAAGAGAATGATGTTTAGCATATAACAATCCAAATTAACAACTCCAGCAATATATTTCAACAAGTATTTCATAGCTTCCTAGTGTTTTCACTTGGGGCAAACATAAATCTACTAAGGGCACTAATAGCAAAGGCAAGATTAGGTCGAGAGCAAATCATAGCATACATGACAGATCCTACAACAACATCATAGGGAATCTTACTCATGCAATATTTTTTCTCTTTAGACATATTCTAGACACGAATTAAATCGAAGTGCCCTCCTAAGGTTATTTTAGAAGGTTTAGCATCTTTTAGATTGAACCTATCTAATACCTAGTAACATAGTCAGATTGAGTAAGCCATGTTTGCCTCTTAGACCTATTTCTTTCAATTTTAGCCCTAAAACTCTTTGAGCGGGCCCTTAAGTCTTTCATACCAAAGTTATTTATAAGGGAAATTTTCACCTCATTTATCTTAGCTTTAGATTTACAGATTTACAATATATCATCCACATAAACCAAGATATATAAAGGAGAATCAGTTTTGATAGATTTGAAGTATAAACAGTGATCATGTTGACTTGTTTTGAAACCTAATATATTCATGCATGTATCAAATTTTATATTCCATTGCCTAGGAGACTGTTTCAAACCATATATGAATTTATTCAACAAACACATATAATCTGGGTGATTTTTGTCTATAAAACCTTTTGATTGTCTCATATAGATAGTCTCATAAAGGTCTCCATGCAAAAAAGCAATTTTAACACCCATCTATTCTACTTCATAGTCATAAACTATAGCTAAAGCAATAAGCAATCTCATGGTCTTATATTTCACAACATGAGAAAAAATGTCATTGTAATTTTTGTCTTCCTTTGAGTAAAACCCTTAGCCACTAACCTAGCTTTTAAAGTAGGGGGTCATTAGGTTTAATGTCATCTTTGATTTTATAAATCCATTTGCAGTCAATAGTCCTAACACCATTTGGTTTAAGAACTAATTTCCAGGTTTTGTTTTCATGCATAGAGTTAATCTCTTTATTCATAGCTGCTAACCAAAACTTAGATTGAAAACATTTAATATCATGCTCATACAAATCAGGAGTATAAGTATTAACAATCACAACAACAATCAACTCAGCAAATTCTACCAAATTATTATCCTTACTATACACAAACTCATCCATGTTTATATTTGTAGGATTAAAATAATTTGGATTAGGAACTCTAGCTCTAGGATCTCTGTCAAAAGTAAGTTGGTAATCATACAAATCAACAATAGTAGGAACATAATCAGAAACCACAACAGAATCAGAAGAAAAAATAGGAAAATTTTCCGAAATAATGTCCGAATTAGTTATAGTCCCGATTACAGTCTCAGAAGTTTTAGCATTGACGAAAGTTATGTTAGAGTTAGAGTTAGAGTCAAAATTTGCTTACAACCCCACCTGATTGGTGAGGTGTGTTGTCTTTTGAGCTATTTTCCACCTTAATACTTTTAGTGGTTTGTTTAGCAACAGGATTACCAGGAGCATTACTGGTGTGCCTTCGAAAAACATCGATATCAAACTCTTCAGCTGACTCAAGAGTGTCACTTGGTATGAAAAATTTGCTTCCTTGTTCTTGTTAGTATACTCAGCAGTAGATGTAAGAAGATTATTAAAAAGAAAATCAGATTCATTTAAGTAACATCTCTACTAGTTATAACTCTATAACCACCAGGTTGTATAACAAGTAATTTGTAGCCTTTGACCCCTTCCGGATAACCCAACATCACACACTTAAGAGCTCTCGGATTTAGTTTACCTTGCAAATAATGAGCATAATTTGTACAACCGAAAGGTCTTAAGTTTTCTATATTTGGTTTTTTTTACTAGTCCACATTTCTTGTGGGTCTTAAACCCTATATTATAAGAAGGAATTCTATTTATCAAATAAAAGTTGTAATTACAACATCTTCCCAAAGGGATTGTTTCATACCTGCAGAAAAAGCACGCGTCTAGATTTTTTCAACAAAGTCCTATTCATCCTCTCATCATCTCATTCTGCTGAGGGGTTCCCGGAACAGTCAAATGTCATTTTATACCATTTTGTAAGCAAAATTCATTAAAGTAATTGATACAAAGTTCTAAATCACTATCCGTTTTAAAAAATTTGAGCTTATGGTTAGTTTCATTTTCAACTTTTGTTTTCCAAAGCTTAAAAGTGTTGAAAGCTTCACTTTTGGTCTTTAGCAAATACACTCAAAATTTTCTCGAAAAATGATCAATAAAGGAAATAAAATATTTTCTACCTCCTATAGTATCAACTTGAGTAGGGCCCCAAAGATTACAATGTATGTATTCAAGATGATATTTAGCAACATAGGTAGATTTGTTGGAAGTTAACCGAGTAGCTTTACCAAAAATGCAGTTTTCACACATGTATATAGTGCAATAGGTTTATTATCAACATAACCATTCTTAAACATGTAATACAACCCTTTATTTTCTATATGTCCAAAACGAGCATGCCATAATTTGGTTTGATCAAGTTTCATGTTCACAACAAAATTTAGAATATTTAGTTCAATAGAACTAACAACATGATATAAACCATTTTTCTTCACTTTTGAGGAGGATTTTACCATTTATAATCGCATTCCTAACACCATTATTTGTGTGAATCTGACAGCCTAGGTCACCAAAAACACTTTCAGAATAAATTTCTTCTAAGTTCAAGCACCCACCTAACATGTTGAAGAGTTTTGATTTTATTATCATGTATCATGAATTACCAATGCCTTTTATGGATAAGGAAGTATGATCTCCTAATCTAACCACCCCATTATCACATTTATGCAAAAAACAAAATATTTTTCGTAAGGAGTGAAATGAACGGTACAACCAAAATCAAGAATCCAAGTATCAGAATCATCACTAGAAACAACAAACAATTCATTATCATAGAAAACATGAGACTCAAGGATATTGGTACATTCTTGGACTTACTAGCATCATCCTTTTTCTTCTTATTACAATCAGGAGTATTGTGACTCTTAATACCACAATAGTAACAAATAATCTCCTTTTTAACAGATTGATTAGCATAATTCTTTTGATTATAACCAGTTCTAGAGTCAGCTTTACTATCTCGATTGTTGTTGTACTTATTCTTTTATTTTTGCCTTTAGCAAAAAAGACTTCAGACTTAATATCCTTAGACTCTCCTTTCATTTTAAAGACTTTTAGAGGGTTCTTCTTTTGAAGTATGACGTTCAAAATCTTTTTCCTAGTTAAGTCTTCATGTCCATATTGAATAACGCCTTTAAAATTGTCAAATTGAGAAGGAAGAGAGTTAAGAATTATAACAGCTTGGTGAACTTCATATATAGGATCCTTACAACGCTCTAAGTCCTAAGCCATTCTTAATAAAATATCTTGATTATCTTGAAGAGAGATGTTAGTGTTCATTTTAAAGGTGAATAACCTACACAACAAACTAACTCTGCTAGGCAAAGACTAAACATCATACGACTCTTTAAGAGTTGTCCAAAGATTTTTGGTTGTTGTGTGAACTAGAATTTGCCGGCCAACTTCATTCGCGAGCCTCATCATAATCTCACTATGAGTTTGTATATCCATTACCTTTCTTTCTTCAACACTGAGTGTGGATGGATAGTTCTTGTCTACTACATGCTACACCTTCTCTTTCACTAAGACTCCTTTCATCCTAACCAGCCACATACAAAAATCAAAACACCATCATAGAGTTTCATTTTGTAATAAGAGTCAACCATTATTATAATATGGAATAGGAAAAGAAAGAAGATTGAGAAGTTGGATATACACAGAAGATAAGATTATATACAGTTTGGAATCAACATGTAAGGAGAGATGATATGAAGATTAGTACAAAATGACAACAGTGGAAGCTTAAAGTAGCAAAAAGAATCAGAAAACTAATCACAGAAATTGCAACAAGAGCTTCGTTCAAGAACAACCAAAAAATGTCACGGACTAAAGGCATCAACCCTAGTAAGTCTTACTAGACATTGACTTTATGGATCTATTACAAGATGTAAGAGATCTCAAAATCTATAACCAACAAATAAAAACAACACAAAAGAAAAAAGAAGTTCGATCTATCATTGACTCAAGATTATAAAGACTCACAATCCAAACGATTTTAAAACTAGATCTAAAATTGAAAAATTAAAATCGATTTTAAAAACAGATTCATAGAAACAAAAATTCTAAAAAACTAAAGGTAAAAACAATAAATTTTTTTTTATAGAAAACAGATTTCAAACATATTTGGAATAAATAGATTTTGAAAAACGACTAGATCTAAAATCATAATACAAATTTGTTAAAAACAGATATGAATAACAAATTTGCAACAAAATAGATTCGAGAACAAATCTGAAAAGAAAAGATTCAAAAAACGACCATATCGGAAAACAGATATGAAACTTTTGAAAAACAAAACAAATTTGAAAGTGATCAAGATTTCTCGTAACTCAAAATGCAAGAATTCGTAGGTCATTGCCTTAAAAGGTTATGTGACCACTTTAAAACGTAGAAAATGCACAAGATCTAAAGGCAAGAGAGCCAATCTATCTCAAGAACATAAAAGAATAGAAGAACACGATTTTAACGAGGCTCGGAATAATTCCTACATCCTCGGGGCCTCAAGATATTGCTTAATCCACTATCAAAACAAACAAAGGAAATACAAGAACAAACAAATGAAAAAGAACCGAAATACAAGTGAATCTCAAAGGATATAGATATGAGAGAATACAATCCTACATTGTCCACTGAAAGTCTTCAAGTATCAGTAGGCACGAAGGGCTTAACCCTAAATAACCTCACTTGAACATTCGATCTTCACTTGGAGAAGAAAACTCAGAAAAACTCTCTTTGTAATTTCTACATAAAGGGAGAGAAGAGGAGAGCAGCTAAAGTCACGAACGAGGCTTCTATTGCACAACTGATCCACGGAGCTTATAAATAAACTCCTTACAAAACCTAAATAAAACTCAGCGTTTCATATGTTTGAAGAAACACTACAGTTTAGCCTCTTAAAAACGGATCATATAACAACCCAGTTAACAATGCCAACTTGGGCCCAACAACAAATAATGCTGCAATTTTACAGCCCATTGAGAGAGCTACTGTTGGACCTTTAGAGAACTTTTGAAATTAAAAGTTTCGATTATGTATTAAAAGTTTCGATCCTTGACTCCACTCGTTCATCTTACAAATAAAGCTACACTTAGCCCGTCTCAATCTGATCAATCGTTAACAAAATCCAAGCTATTACATGCTTTAGTTTTGACGGTACTTGTATGTTTGAGTTTTCAAATACCATTGAAGAAATGGGGGAGGAAGTTGTTGTTTTCTATTTCAATGTTGGTTCAATAAGATGAACTTATTCATATAGTTGCTTTCAAATTCACGGGTAATTTTATATATTAATACTCTATTAGTTTTAACTTTTTTGTTATTATGAGTGATGACGGACCAATCAAAATAGTGTAACAGATGAAGCAATAGAGATGTGTGAAAGAGGATCCTACATTCCTACTGGCTTGCTTGCGGCTCCCTGCTCGGATCATTGAAATTGGAAAATAAAACAACAAAATTAGGTTAGCTAGATGGCAGCATCGGCCTTACTCGCTACTGGCCTTACTCGATACTCTCCTTCTTCCCTCTTCCAAACCACTTTCTCTCTCCTTAAACCCGCTTTCTCAACCCCAATCTGCCGGAAACTCGTTGATTGCCGCCATATTCGCGCAGCTTCCGTACGAATGGCGTCAACCGGAGGAGCTGGAGCAACGGAGAAAGTGACGGCTCCGTATGGATCCTGGAAATCGCCGATCACCGCCGACGCTATCGTTGGCGGTGAAAAGAGACTCGGAGGAATCGCCGTCGATGGCCGTGGTCGCCTTGTTCTGCTTGAATCTCGTCCCACGGAGTCTGGGTAGTTAATACAACACTACTTAAAGATATGGTTATGCGAATGGATGTTTTCTCTAACCTTCATCTCTCATGCTAATTTTGTGTTAGACGCGGTGTCCTTGTTCTGGAACCGGAGAATGAAGCGGAACCACCCTTGGACATAACTCCAAAGGACTATGCAGTCCGCACTGTGGCTCAAGAATACGGAGGTGGAGCATTTGGAATATATGGAGACACTGTGATCTTCTCAAACTACAAGGATCAGCGGCTTTATAAGCAGTCTCTTACTTCTGGAGGTGGTTTATTTTGTTTTTAATGCTGTTTAAAAGCTTGGATTGAGTGAAACATGCGCACAGTTGACGGGGGGGTGTTTGGGTGTCTTTGTTAGTTCTGTCTGGTCAAATCAGTCAAGTAAAATCTCACGTATTTTCTTCAAACCAGATTCTCCTCAACCAATTACTCCTGATTATGGTGGACCATTGCTATGTTACGCTGACGGGGTGTTTGACATGCGTTTTCAGCGTTTCATCACTGTTATGGAAGGTACATGTCATTTGCCGGGCTTGCCTTAGTACTAGTGATGCCAATTTCCAATAAAAACACTATGATCTATATTTCAGATTTGCTATTCTTTGACTTTTGTTTCTACCTTTTATCAGATCATCGAGATAGCCATTTAAATCCAACTACCACAATTGCAGCAATAAGCCTCAGCAACAATAGCATACAAGGTATCTGTCAGTATTTACAAGGACACCCAAAATTGCTAACAGATCACAATTGTTGGATCTATAAAGTGCTAATAAGAATAAAGGGGCGCAAGCATCTTTGCCATGGGCAGCGGAAACAACTGTTGTGCAGGAAACTATCAAATACAGCTTATAGTGAAAACCTTAGGTAACCATAATTAAAATCAGTTATCTTTATTAGTTTATCTAAAATATACTTTTTAATTGTTCACTCCACATTATTGATATTAAAGGGTTACAAGTTTATAACAAACAAAGCCACCTAGACAAATTTTAGAATTCCAAACCTAGATGTTGTCATACCAAGCACACTAATATGAACTAAGATTTATCTGTCTCTTGTCCAGCTCCCTCTCCTGATAGATATCTTTTGGTTCAGTTCCCCTCTGCTGTCATACCCAACCATAATAAAAGGAACTAACATTATTTTACTCTCATATACCCTTTCATTTAGCCCAAACTGTTGGGCCCACCTTAATTGCATTACTGATATTATCTTTCCTTACATTTAACTACTCTTTTTCCCATTTTTGTTTCCGTGTATCATAGTTTCTAGGCTTCCCAGCTTAGAGCTCTTTGTTATCGTGTATAGATCCTAGCTCACTTTAGCTTTCTCAGTTTGCTTCTTCATGCTTTTTTTCATCTTTCTCAATTTGCTTCTTCATGCTTTTTTCATGATTTTTGAAACATATCAAATTTTCAATCAAATGTTATATTTTGTTTGTCAGGATCTAAGCTCACATAGATAATTAGTACCCAACCTAACAAAGTCTTTTTTTATGTGGACAAACACTTCTAGAGTTCCTAGTACCTCTATTTGAATCCCTTGAACCTTTTGGCTTCATAAAAGAAACACGAATTGAATATGTTAATAGACCACAATTGCACACCAAAAATTGTGATTAGCAACTTCGTTTTGAAAGTTGATAAACAAGTCTTAACAACCTTAATTGAATCAAAGAAAATACTGTCTTACCTATCACCGTCAAACAAACAAACTTTAACCAAAGGAAAAACAAGAAAAGAATAACACAGGGATATGCAAAGTGCAAACTAGTTCAACAAAAGATGGACATGTTACTGCAACGGGAGTTATTAGTAATAATGTGGGTGAATGACAAAGGGATATGTCCAGTTCCGTCATCTCTACCGTGAGGCGAATTATGTCGCGGATTTTTTTTTTAACTTCGATTGTTATAAATTTTTCGATTGGTTCCCATGTATTTGCTTGCCCGTCCTGAAGGGTGCTATAAAATGGATTAACCATGATGTAAGAGGTCGGGCTATTCCCGTTTGATGACTATTTAACATTTTTTTCAACAATATTAAAGCGCGACTAGATGTGTGTATGGTACCGGACCTCCTTCCACCAAAAACAATCGGTTCTCGTCTACCCAAGTATATACATTGACAAGTCTCCTTGGATCTCATTGAATCTTCATCGTATGTTTTGAACAATCAATAGTTCGTTTTTGCCCGACTATCTTCTCTTCAATGAACTCCATTAGACAATTCACCCGATTTATCTTTTATAATTCGCATCTTTAAGACAATATTTTTCAGCAACTTGTTGACCAATCTCTTCGTGCTCACTTTTTTTTATTCAAGTGCATCGCACAATAATTATTGATTTTCGGTGCGGTTGATTTACGTTTTATTTTACTTCTCTTTTGTTTTGCTTTTACTGAGAAGCACATTCCCCCCTTGAAGCAAGGCTTCATTATTTCATTGGACTTGTCCCCCTTGAAATAATGCTTCATTATTTTTAGGTGTGTAATACTAGCCGAACCAAGACGAGCATTGACATGCTCAAGCTCTATTCGTTTATAAACGAGCCGAGCCTAAAAGTTATACGAGGTTTAAAATGTGTTCGTGTTCGGCTCGTTTAGAAAATGAACGAGCTTGAGCCGAGTTTTTGACGAGCCGATTCTGATTAGCTCGTCTAAAATAATGCTCATATAGTGTCATTTTAATCGAACGAACCGAAGTTTACCCGAACGAGCCGATCATTGAAATGCTCAAGCTCAGTTCGTTGAGTTGAGCCAAGCCTAAATTTTATACGAACTTTAAAATGTGTTCATATTCGGCTCGTTTATATAATAAATGAGCTCGACCCGAGCTTTTGATGAGCCGAACGCAAGCCGAGCCCGAGCAGCTTGTCTCATTACAACCCTAATTATTTTACACGAAAGGTTTTATTCTCCCTATGTTAGAGAACATCATGCGACAAACTATATTTGTTGAGGGCCCTCGTAAGTAGTACTCAGTTACACTCAATGTCATGAGAGATTTTATTTCTTGAGGTACATATTTCTAGGCTATTTCTGGCACACATACTTGCGAAGTAACTTCAGTTTTGATGTAATGTAAAGTCAGATAAATGTTTGATGTAATTAGATACTATTATTTATATAAATGTATGGAACAATAAGTGGTTTATGTAATTACATACTATTATTTATCTAATTATAAAATAAAGATTTTTGATGTATTGTAAAGATAAAGTCAGTTAGATGGCAATACAATCGGGGAGTAAAATATAATAGAAAAATTTGCTAAAATGTACATAGAATGATATAGTTTTAGAAAAAAGATAGTTAGTTTACATAAATTATAACATAATTAGTGTAATATTTACTTAAATATAAATAAATGATTATTAGTTATATACGAAAATTCAACTCTTTTATTCATGCAAATTAATAATAAGTAAGTTTGGTGAATAGTTATTATTATATATTATGTATTTTATTGTTTAGTATGTAAGATGTTAAGTATATAGATATTTAAAAAAAAGTAAGTTTGGTAAGTAGATATTATGTATTATGTGATTTACCTATTTTAGTATGTAAGATGTTAGTTATATAGATATTTAGAAAAATCAAAATTATGTAAAAATGAGATGTGGCAACGACTATATAAGAGAGTGACACGTGACGAGAAGGTATTTGACTTTAATAGTAGTATATAGATCCGACCTATACTCTAATTTTCACATATAATAATAAATCATATCATATCTTAAGCAATTTTGGATCTTATATCAAGAATAATTTTAATCTATGTTGTCATATATTTTATCCTAACCATATATTGTCCATATAAAAATTCTCCCACAAATTCTATCCAAATATGTTATAGACAACTTTTTCCTTGATCTTGAACAATATTCAAACATTGTTTCAATGACTGACACTCTTCTCACAAAGCTCCCTCTTTTCTGCTGTTGTGACTCTCTTTGTAAATCCAAAACCTTTTCGAGCTTACAACTCTTGGTTCCCTGTATACTTCTAAGCTCACTTTAGTTATTTCAATTCGTTTCTTCATGGTAACTGCAACACATCAAATTCAATAAAGAACGAAGTGTGGTTGTCACCTTGAAAACCCACATAGGTAATTAGGAATATATATGCCTACCAAAAAAAATATTTTTGTTGCGTTGTGTATGGTTAATGATGATGATGATGATGATGGTAATTCCTTTTTCTCTGTGCAAACATTATTTGTTCAGAACCTAAAGTCTTGGTTAGTGGAAACGATTTCTATGCATTCCCACGCATAGATCCAAAAGGGGAGCGGATTGCCTGGATAGAGTGGGGGCACCCTAACATGCCTTGGGATAGATCACAACTTTGGGTTGGCTACATAGCGGAGGACGGGTGAGTACAATTTCTTTTTATGGTTAATTGTTCTTTATCATAATCTTGATCATCCCATACCCCTAATTATTAGGTACTTGTGACTTGTGTGTTACTAATGAATCACAGCAAAATTTCCTTTGTGAGGGTAATGTGATCTACACTCTCTTAACTTCAGTGTTGCTTTCATGCAGCAATATAAGCAAGCGCATATGTGTTGCTGGTGGGGATCCTTCTCTAGTTGAGTCTCCAACTGAACCACAGTGGACATCAGAAGGTACTTGAAGGAGAACGATCCTAGCGTTTTTGTATAAGCTGTGTTTTTAATTTTCACCTTTTATTTGATCAATAATTTAAAGCTGTATTCTATCTGATAGAAAAGGATCCCATGATCCGGAGTTTTTTTTTTGTTATTTGCAAATGTGTCTCCCTTAATCACAGCTTTTTCTTAATCACCATTGGCCTTGCTGCTCTATGTTCTAGGTATGCGTGTGTCTGCCACTATACTGCTTAAGAGCATTTTTAAAAAAAGGAGAGTTTATAGCTTTTTCATGTGAAAACCTTTATATATTTGTGGTTTCTCTTATTAAGGTATTGTCACAATCTGGTTGACTACGTAGATGTTTCTTTTTTCCAACCCCAGTCTGAGATGGCGTTAAATCACCTAAAGATTTAGATAGGTGATTTATGTGTCTGCAAAGAGACTCCGCTGTCTTAAATTTTCTCTGTTAATGTATTTTGCTCATTTGTGCAGGGGAGCTGTTTTTTATAACTGACAGGAAGAACGGTTTTTGGAATCTTCACAAATGGGTAAAGATCTTAAAAATTTCAGTTTATATCATATGTTTGGAGCTTCTGGGCACAATTTGGCAATAAGTAGATGAACAGAAAACGAAACCAGATCGAAAGCTGAATTTAGAGCCCCCTGACTTTGACACTCCATTTCTGATGAAAGCAGTGTCTATAAAATCAATAGTCTTCGCAGTGTGATATCTAATTAATGGAAAATGATTGTCCAATTCCTATGACTCATATTTTGTTTTGTTTTATTGTATTAACTATGACTGACTTTTTCCTGTATCTTCAAAACAGATTGAATCCGGAAACGAAGTTCTAGCACTTCATTCTATGGAAGCTGAGTTTACAAGGCCTCTTTGGGTCTTCGGCATGAAGTCTTATGCATTCTTACAAAGTAATAAAAAAAGGAACATTATTGTTTGCAGCTACAGGTCTGTCTGTGAAATTTTTCTTCGGCCTAAAATATTTTTGCATGCACTACGGAATTGCGAGTCCTACTATAAGATTTAATTCTCTATTGTTATGTACTAGCACTCAAAAATATGTATTTCTGTTTCAGGCAGAAGGGAAGAAACTATCTTGGAGTTCTGGATGATGTTGAATGCTCATTGTCACTACTTGACGTTCCTTTCACGGATATAGGCAATATTGTAATGATATCTCCTCCTTCATTGTTTTATCCTTAAATTTGGTTCTTAACATCTTTTTGATGATGTCTTGTTCTCCTGATATAGGCTTTAGGATCCAATTGCTTATTTGTTGAGGGGGCATCTGCTAGTATTCCATCGTCAGTGGCAAAGGTGTAGTAGTTTATCCTTGCATACTTATCGGTGGTAATAGGCTGAAGGGTCTCCCTTTGCCTGCCGGATATTCCGTACTGCTCTTTCCTTCACTGCAGATGTCAGATTTGGGTCATTTGTAACTGCAGATTACTTTAGATGACAATCTGCACGTGTCTGATTTTAGAATTATGTGGTCTTCTTCACCCGAGAGTTCAAAGTATCAATCTTATTTTAGCCTGCCAGAGTTTATTGAGTTTCCAACTGAAGTACCGGGTCAGACTGCTTATGCATATTTCTATCCACCCTCAAATCCTATTTATCAAGCTAATCAGGAAGAGAAGCCTCCTCTTTTATTAAAAAGTCATGGTAAGTCATGTTGACTGAGCTCACATGGAAGAGCTTAAACTACTTTATCCTATGAAAGAACATTTTGCCTTTTAGTTTAGGGTATTTTTGATATTGAAAAAGACTTGTTTCATGTAATGTCTTAAATTATCAGGTGGGCCAACACTTGAAACACGGGGTATTCTTAATCTTAGTATCCAGTACTGGACCAGTCGTGGTTGGGCATTTGTGGATGTCAATTACAGTGGAAGCACAGGTTAATTCTCAACATGGCTTGAATGTAGCCTTTTATTATATTGATATATTCTTTTAAGCCTCGATGATCACACAAATTATGTGTAGGTTCTGCAGGGTTGTCTTGTGATGTTTTTCTTTTCATCTCATTTCTCAACTTCTTTGAGAAAAGAGACAGAAGAGTTTGTTACCTTTGTCCTTAGAGCAGTATACCATGGTTGGCTTAAGGTTCATTTAATAATTCTTTTTTCACTTAGGTTATGGAAGAGAATATCGTGACCGTCTTCTGGGATCCTGGGGAGTTGTTGATGTCGATGATTGTTGCAGTTGTGCCAAATTTCTGGCGAGTTATTTTCTCTTCATATGCTTCCTTTTTAGAGTCACACTCTCATGCTTAAGATGCTGACACTGAAGAAATGGCAGGTGGACAGCGGAAAGGTAGATGGGAATCGACTTTGTATAACAGGAGGATCTGCTGGAGGATATACAACACTCGCTGCTCTTGCTTTCAAAGACACTTTTAAGGCTGGTGCTTCATTGTATGGTGTAAGTTCCTTGAAGGTTTTTGCATATTTATAGATTGGCAGTATTCCCTGTGTGTTATTAATCGATTTTGCAAACAAGTTTGTCATGTTTTTTTTCCAATTTAACAGGTTGCAGACCTTAGTTTGCTAAGGGCCGAAACTCACAAATTTGAGTCACACTATCTTGATAGTCTTGTTGGTAATTTGTTTGATGCATCTTAATTTTAATCTTATGTACCTTTTGTTTTTGATTATTTAAAGGTAGCGATGAATGAAGTTTTATATTGGTATTGTAGGAACTGAACAGGCTTACTTTGAGAGAGCACCAATCAATCACGTAGATAAATTTTCTTGCCCAATAATTCTCTTCCAGGGGTTGGAGGACAAGGTATGAGATTTACTAGACTGCATTGAATTGGGTGATTGAATAAAGTTCCATCACATCTGGACTAAAGATAGGCGAGGAAGGAACATGGTCCGTTTCAGATTTATCTAATGGACTGCAATAATTGTTTGTATTTTGCAGGTTGTACCACCTGATCAATCTCGCAAAATCTATCGTGCATTAAAAGATAAAGGTTTACCTGTTGCTCTTGTTGAGTATGAAGGGGAAAGTCATGGTTTCCGCAAGGTACAACACTAGACTGAATTTCTTCCAAACGTAACTTTTACAGTTTGTGTAACCGGTACCATATTATTTGACGCAGGCTGAAAACATAAAATTCACTATAGAACAACAAATGGTTTTTTTCGCACGTCTGGTGGGACACTTCAATGTTGCAGATGATATTACACCAATCAAGATTGATAACTTCCCCTGATCTGATTGGTAGACTGAACTCACCCGGCAATACATTCTGCATCTCAAGATGATATCCGATGCTGTTGTAGTTTGTGTTTTAAGAGAACATGGATGTAGTTTCTTGGTTACACATCTTGGTTGAACTTTTTCAAGATATTTGCTCATGTATCATATGGCTACAAATTATGTCTATAAACAATTTCAAACGAAAGAGTTAAGGTTGCTCTTTTTGCAGGCATCTGCACTCTGCACTTTCACAGACTTGTTGTAGGCATCAATAGCCACCAAGACCATGGAAGCTGCCTATAATCCCTTGCTTGTAAGGAAGAAATGTTCTCTTTTTCATATCATTCGAAACTGCCTTGTTCATCGCGTAGTGTCTCTCGTGAGCTGAAACTTTGCCTCTCCTGGAGCTCGTACGTTGCTGCTGGCTGCTATACAAAGCCGTGAGCTTCCTCAAAGGATCCTTATCTGCTGCCCTTCCCTCCGATGCACTCCTGAATAGCAGAAGATCCTTGAGCTTCCATCTCTTGCTGGACTTGGAATTAGCGGACAGAGTGAGAGCAGTCGAGGGCTTTGTATTGTCTTCCCATGGATACTTGGAAACCCTGATCGGAGAAAGTGATCTCGCTCCTCTGCTCCCATGAGTTGAATCTCTGTTTCTTCCTCTCAATTGCTCCGTCTTCTCTAAGCTCTGTTTCTTCCATCTGGTTGTGAATTGGCTCCAAAAACTCTTGTCTCCTTTTGATTTTGACGATGATAGTGGCGGTGGTGAAATTACCCTGCGACTAGAATGGGTATCAGCTGGATTGTTGTGGGACCGGATTCTGCCCCCATCGAAAAGCTCGTCAGCTGAAGCCGAAGGTGTTTGGACCTCTGACGAGCTCGCATGAAAGGCGAAATCATCATCAGCAGCAGAGGATCGATCAGCCAAGTAGAAGTCATTTTCGAGTTCTTGATTGAGGTCGGAAAATCGAGTAGGACTGGTGGGAGCGCTGAGGAAGAGGAAGTTGTCGGCGAAGGGTTTAGGAGTCGAAGGAGATGATCTTCCGCTGTGGAAGTTGAAATCTAGAGGGGGAGAAGAAGAAGACATTTGCAATCTCACTTTCATGGCTGCTCGCTCTCAAACAAACGTCGAAGGAACTTCTGAAATGTGATATTTTATAAACAAGGTTGTGGTTTTATGTTGACCATAACATATGAAGCCGCCTGTGTGCTAATCACGGTTTTTTGATGTCTTTTTCAATTCTTTATACTTTTACACAAAAGTAGTTAGATTTGTGTGCAAGAAAGGTTAGATGGTTCAACAGCGACATTATTATATAATAAATATGTGAGATGTGTATAAGCTCTAATTGGATACTCTAGACTTAAGGATAACGTAACCTGTAAACCAAAACTTTTTGTACACATAAAAAAGTCATAGGTTCTAGATGAATTTAATTTTTTAGGCGTGGTGGTAATTTATAAAATGTTATTTTCGTCAACAATTTGGTTACGTTGTTGAAGTATGAAATTTAGCGGATGAGGGTTTGGTTTGCAACTTCTTGGAAGGTGGTGACGGAATTGTTAGTTTGATTTAATCAACTGCGGGGTTAGTAGCCTCTTAATTAGAAATTTTGCAACTATTATTACCACTAAAAATAATAATGCACAAGAATGCATAGTTCGTCTTAACTCGACTTTGTTTATTTTGTTTTGTCGCAATAGAATTTGGAGCAGCTTTCATGGAAAGTTGGATGAAACATTTTGGCGTCTATTTTTGTCGAGATTCTGCAATTTCTTCTACCTGTTTCGCCAATTATAGGACTGTAAGTTTCATATAACTAACATACATGGATTATTGAGTTTGAGAAGGCATAAACACTGCAGCTTTCATGGAAAGTTTGGAACCCGTAACAGTTACAGTTACGGGCTTCAGATCCGTGAACATTCTGAACCCTATTTCACATCATTGAAGCCAAGGAATACGGAAACCAAACCACATTATCTGTAGATGCCTTGTGGATGGCATTCTCCACCGTACATCGCAGCCTAACCATACCCGATGAGGATGTTGCTTCCATGTTCCTCCTCTTCTTCTTGGGATCATCTGTGTTCATCGATAAGTCGACGCACAAGATTCGCCCTTGGTTGATCGATTTGTTACGAGATCATTAGCGTACAAGAGGGTTATGCAGTACGTATTACTATCACTTTAATTACCCATTTTGATGTTCATTGTTCATTAATATTAATCTTCAACTAACAAATTTTCGTATAGGATGATGGGCGACACTTCACGGCTGAAGGTGAAGACAATTGCGGGCTTTACATCACTAATCCATATAACATTTGTTATACATGCACATTGTATTGATATTTACCTAATAATACTATTTATATCATAAAAATTTGTGCAATTTTATATTTATGCCCACTTACTATCACTAGGATGTTCTGTAGCAGACAACCCTAGTAGACATGGATCAACTAGGTGAGCTTCGAGACTATATGTCCCGAAGACCACACCTCAGACGTTAGAGAGATTGCGATCACTCCACTCGCAGATATACCATATGAGAGCGGAGGACATTGAGTTCATGCCTTACTGAGACAAAGTGATAGATTTTGAGGGTGAGTTCGTGGTTTCCACGTATAGAGGGACGATCTAGATGGGAGATATTGTTGAGCCATACATGCCGGATCGGGTCCTCCGGCAATTCAAATATGACGACACGAGCCGAGTAGGGTTGGATTCTGGCTCTTGATCTGTGGACTATATCAGAGGATTACATGTCTTGGTTTAGTGAGCGGTGCCATCCGTTCGTATTACACGGCTCTTCTGTACAAACTCCACCACCGGATTGTCATCCTCCGGTTCCTATTTCAGATACCCGGGTACATGTCTACTATTTTTTTTTCTATTATGCAAGTTAAATATCTATATAGTTACTAACAAATGTATTTTTCATCACAAAGTTTGCACATCATTCATCCTTGTATCAAAGATCTTATTGCCCGCGGTGAGTCGACAATATCAGACTTACATGCGATTTATGACGAGTCAGTTGCACACCGGTTCATATAGTGTCATCTCAAGTTAGGGCATCACATGCAAGACGTGATCGATTGACTAGGGTGCTATGTATTTTGGTTTGACATTTTGTATTGTTTTGACTTTGTGTATTGGTTTCACTTTGTATATTGGTTTGATTTATGTTTTTTAGTTTCAATCACTATATGATTGAAGTATATTCATCAATCGTCGGTTACTTATAAAACAAGAACACTTGAAAAGATAATGACACAATCATCTATTACTTATAATACAAGAACACCACTTAGTGATAAACCAAGAACAACACTTAGTCATAAGACTACAATTAAACAAGAACACTTAGGCATAACACAAGAACAACACTTATATCCATCATCCGTCTATTTGGCTCGAGGTTGATGGTTATTTTTCTAGGAAACTTTAGGTGCCGGAGGTCATCGTAGTGTTTAAACCTATCGTG
Organism: Fagopyrum homotropicum; assembly: GCA_033239125.1. Classification (NCBI taxonomy): domain Eukaryota; kingdom Viridiplantae; phylum Streptophyta; class Magnoliopsida; order Caryophyllales; family Polygonaceae; genus Fagopyrum; species Fagopyrum homotropicum. Next base: position 61,737,157 of record BSWB01000003.1, on the reverse strand, counting down.
AAAAGGAATGTCCCATCCATCCACACTAGAATCATGTTGGTGTTTTCACGGAATTGACAAGGACGGTAAGGGTGAATTTGGTTTGGTCCAAACCTGACAAGAAAGAAAGGTCACATTACACATATCCATTACACATATTCATTATAGTAGGGTCACAAACAAATTAGCAAGTGGAAGAACTTACATCTACAAAGTTATTAACGCCAACAAATGCAATTGCAAATCTTTTATCGGGGGTTCTTGCTCCTCAATCGTTGTAATCATTGGTAAACATGTCTAAGGAGTACATCCAAGTATAACCACTACGCAACGGCATCCTCTCGCGTGAAGTCTCTATAGACGCTTGGATCTTTCCAATCTGATCATTTACAATCAAGTCGATGTTCCCCACCACCAACTGAAATCCTTGCATGCTCGAACACAACATACTCTTCAACAAATAGTGCGCAAACTCACACGTAAGAACCATTATCAATTCAATATACATTTGTAGTTTCAGAATTAGAAAACTTATAAATCAGATAAGATTGAGTTCTTACGCGTTTGATGTCCTCGTGCCAAAATGAATATGCAAGTCGCACCATGCTTGAACAATTGCCTCCTTTTATGGGATTAGCCATGCAGTTTCCAAATAATCCATCAACCTCGGATAACTTTACCGATGCACTTCATCTTAGCCAAACGCCTCTCATAACTAGTAGAAGATCTGGATTCAAATAGGGCATGGTAGTGTGATGGAAAAACTGCTTGTGCATCCTTTGATCGTATCACCGCCCAAGATCTATGTTGAATGTTGAACTTGAGATAAAATGTGCAAGACATGTGCTTCACATATGAAAAAACGACACCTAGTGCACTTATAAGTCCAATATTTCTATCTATCACAATCCCCCCGGAGTTACATTTCTGCATACATGTCGGGGTCTCTCTAAACATGTTAGAGTCTCTCTAACGCTCACTTGTAGTGATTCGAGTTTTCCTCAGCCATGAAAAAATGTTATTACGAACATTGACCTCATGCTAGTGGTACCGACAATCTCTAACAACGGCATCTTCTACCTATAGAGGGAACAAAACCATGACGTACTCTAGTTTTGTTGGACTCAAAAGCCAACCTACAATTTAATATATAAAGACTCATAAAAAGGAATGTATAATAAAACTTACTCGTTCGTCTTGTATGTTGTGTCCATTATAATAACGTAAGGAAATAAGTTGAGGAGTTGTCTTAAATCTGGATGCATGTTGAAAAAAATCTAAAACTTCATCTGACTCTAGACATCTCCTCACGTTTACATAGTAATGCCGTTGTTCTAGCGCGTGGAATGCTTGTTGGAGTGAACCTCGTCCTTCATCTTGTAGTATTTCAATCTTCAATACAACATTGTATACTTATGTTATGGCGGTGATGGTGTGGGGGTCATCTAATTGTAGTAACTTTAAAATATTTCTCGGCTTGAAGCCCGACCGAAGTTCATGTCCCACCCTCTAAAACTATTTTTGCGTCAATTGGCCAACATAGGTGTGTCCCTTTACCTGCTCGGGAAGTATATGTGATAACTCCACCTTTGTTATTAAGTGTTTTATTTAATGACAGAAGACTTAACATAAAATGCGGTTTTTATAAACTAACAGATATCGATTATATTTCTAGATTGCTTGTCTTGGTTTGTTTGTTATATATGTGTGTAGGTCATGGACGATATTACAAGAGAAGATCTCGGCTGAAGACTTACTACAACAACCAACCAACAAACGAGAAGATCTTGGAGAGTGAAGATCTTAAACGGCCAAACAACCAATCAAGAAGATCTTGTTGGAGAAAGATAGACGTATGAGAGAGAATCTTGGAGAAGATCTCATTGAAGATTTCGAACGACTATGAGGAAGTTTGCTGAAGATCTCGAACGGTTGTGGAGAAGATCTTGGCGAATATCTCCTTGAAGACATCAAATGGCTATCAAGAAAACATTTGAAGATAATATCGTGTTTGAAGATTCTACTCAAATGGATAATACTCAAACGACACATGAGAAGATCTCGTTCAACAAACATAGGATTCTGTGGAAGGAAGAAGTTGCAACGACTAGAAGATAACGGCTAGAAGAAGTTCCTCCATAGAAGACTATAAAAGAAACATCGATTGAAGATGAAAACACCAAGCCTACAAGCGATAACTCAAGACATCTTCATCGATCCAAAAGTTTATCTTCCTCTGTGAGCTTTCGTAGGTTTATTCGTTAGAGTACGTGAGATAAGCACAAGAGCTACAATGGCATATCATATTAGTGTTATACTCGAGTGTGTTACTCTACGAAGTAACTAGACTATTATTGCTAGAATCAGAGTTGACTAGATCGTAGCATTGATGCTACATTGAGAGAAGAAGGGAAGTTCTTCTAGGTTGTATCTAGGACTCACAACAAGCAGATTATAGATAGTTAGAATCCTAGGGTCGGAAACCTTACGCGGAGAGTAGGCTGTTAGGGCCGAACTTCGTAAATATATCGTGTGTCGATCTTTTAATTTCCACACTTTCTATCACTTATATTGTGACTAACATCTTTCTGCAGGTTTTGAAGTCAAGGCTTTGAGATTCACTTCAAGGCCTTGAGAAACAGTTTTCTCACAAAGCACAGAGATCAACTTCAAGGCCTTGAGATTCAGTTCAAAGCCTTGATATCCGATATTGCGAAAATTTCCCATACTCTATTCAACCCCCTTTCTAGAGTATTTATATCCTTATTAATCCCCTACTCGATTCTTTAGTATGGTTGTGCACCCCACTATAACATGCAACGTCCATTTATCAACTTCGCTTTATATGCCCTCAAGCTCAAATGAACCCTCGTCTTTTCTCGATTTGTGTGCTCGGCTAGATGACGGCTCGGTATCATGGTCAACGTCTTTTTTTCTTCCAAGGGGTTTCAAAACATGACGGATCGGGTCATCTTCTTGGGGTCATCTTCGTTTGTCGATAAGTTGATGAACAAGACATGACGGATCGGGTCACGGTTTGTTCTCGACTTTGTTCAATATATATATATATATATATGGAATGAAAAACTTCACTTCATTCTCGACTTTGTTCAACATATTCCATTTCTTTATGCTTATTCTTTTTTAGAGGGGTGTTACGGACACAGCGATAGATTTTATAAACGCACGACGGTTACGGAATCCGTGACCGCCACGGTCACGGGTTCCGTAACAGTAAAAAACAACAATTTTTTTAATTATTTTTTTTAAATTTTTTTGACATCAAGGTTACGGGTTCCATAACAGTGATGGTGCCAGATTTTTTTTTCGGGTTAGAACTCACATAGAAAATTATCACGGATCCGGAGCCCGTAATCGTGATGATTATGGGTTCCGTAATTGTGATGATTTTCTTCACTTTTTTAATTTTTTTTGGTTAAAATTCACAAAGTAAATATCATGATTACGGAACCCGTAACCGTGAATTCTGTCACGGCTTCGGAACCCGTAACCGTCACGGGATTCGTAACCGCCGTGCATTTGTGAATTCAATCGCCGTGCGTTTACGACTCCCGTTCTTTTTATTGTGATTGAGAATAAATTTTGACTTAAATCCAATATGGATTGACTTGACGAGACACATGCAAATTAATTGATATGCAGTTTATCTCAATTTTTGTTGATATTTTAAATTGCTAAATCATAACTAAGGGTACCTGGAAACAATATTGCCCCAAATACAAAAATTCAAAGACCCGACTCCAACCCGTTAGTCCCGCTTGACACCCCTAGTAATATCTAGAGAGTATGTTATGTTATTAACGATAGAGGATTTAATCCTCAATACTTCACCCTCGAGTGCAGTGGAGATCAATGGACTCAACTTGGATATTAAAGACAACAATTGTGGGGACATGCGATAAATAAATCAACCGGCCGATAACATGTGTTGACATGGAGTGTCCGAATGAGACCTTGTTGAAACTTGGAGCGGATGACATGAGAATCAATGTGTTTAGTGCGTTCGTGTAATATGGGATTAGAGGAATTGTAGAAGGTGATCTAGTAGAGTGTACCAAGTTGTTGATGATGCATCAAGAAGTTAGTGAGAAGTGCACACAGTTAAGTGAACTCACAGCGAGCACTAGCCATGAAACAATATCCAACCTTGGCAGTTGAGTGGAAATGATGAGGGGTTGATGCCGCAATTCCCGATCTATATTGAAAGTCCATGAACAAATTCAGAGAACAAATTTCGGTCTAGAATCTCGAGCAAGATTCTAGTTATGGGGCTGAGATTTGGAAAAACTCAAACAAAAGAACGTGAGATGATGGATTGATAATGGTTAGATAAGAAGATGATGTTATGGAATGAATATATGAAAAATATAGGAAGAAAGGACTATTGTTAGACTTGCAAGAACCTTGATCTAAAAATCATCAAAGATCCGATCTTCAATCTTATGGGCCAGTTTTTCTACCATGTTCTTAACCCTAGAACGTCCTTCCTTCTATCTTCCAACCCCTTTTCCTATAAATTCCCTCTTTCTCTTCTTTTTCCCGTTTCTTGCATACATTATTCTTCAACCTTGAGAGCTGCAACCGTTTCCCTCCTTTCCTTTGCTGAACATTTATGTCTTATTCTTTGAGTTCATCATGTTGATGAGTTTCTGCATGCCTTTTCCTTATGTTTCGCTTTCTTCCTTCGTTCTCCTCTTTTCTCCTTCTTCAAGAATCAAGTTTGAGTCTTGATTCTTGTGGAGTGTTCCGTTGTTGATATGTTGATATTCACAGGCTCTCTTAGTTGAGTTGTGACGTGTGAGAGTGTTGAAAGAAACAAGCTTTGGCCTTTGCTGCTGTTCGCTCCAAATGGTGTGTGCAAGCTTTAAATTTATAACCCTAGATGTATGCTTAAAACAAGGATGCGAACCCGCAGTGTACGGGTCAATCGTAGTAAAAGCAAGAATTCCGGGGTGTCGATCTCAGGGACTTAGGTGAAACAAAGCAAGTATAGGTTGTCTATATTGTAACTAACCACAAAAGCAATTAAAGCAATCAAAGATGATAATAAGTCAATTAAAGGAATATGCAATTCTAGGGATTAAAGCGTCTAGTTGTGGTTCCAACTCAAGATCTAAAAAATAAGCGGACAAAGCTGAGATTTTTGCAAAGGGAAGGTGTTACTAAAGTGGAATAGATCACCGGGTAAGTCTCACTACTCACAAACTCCAAACCTAAAGACCCTATTACCGGGTAAGTCTCAAGGTACTAAGGAAAGGAACTATAATCTCAAATCAACATGCCAACTAAGGGAATAGAATCAACCTTTACCGGGTAAGTCTCAGGCTAACTCACAAAGATGGGATGAAGGCACACTCAAACCCCAATAAAGGATGAACCTTTATTACCTATACTTATGATCATGGGTAAACAAACAAAGGAATTACCGGGTAAGTCTCATCCTAAGCTTGCATTGAACCAGGAAACTTATTTTAAGGGGTCAACCTTCAAATTTAACATAATGTGGTGTCAGGCTAACTCACATGATAGAACTCATCATGTGGTGTCAACCTTCAAATTTAACATAATTTTGATAAAAACAAAGTATTAAACATGCCAAAACTTTAAACAAAGCATTTTGCAACTTAAACATATCATAAAATCTTTCAAACATATAAAGATTTCAAAACCAATTTGCAAAAAAATCATCACTGAGGTCATATCCTGAAAAGAAGCACAAAAATCGTTTCGAAAACTTTTTCAGTTAAACCGCCTTGGTCGAGATGTTCTAAGTCAACCGAGGTACTTGACCTCGTTTGGCAAGAATCATCCCAGTCGAGGTCATAATTTTTTTTTCTTAACTAGTTTTTGACGTTTTTCTCAATCAAATAACATGTATGCATGCATGTAGTCTCAGATAAGCACATAAAGCATAAGAAAGATCATCCAAAGTCATACACATAATGTCAAACAAGATACATCATTACCCCATACTTGAGACACATTGTCCCAATGGGTTAAAATAAGTCTAAAAACAGAGTACTCACCGGACATAAGCTGAGTTGCATAATAAATAAAGAAAAGAAATCCCTGCAAGCTCTAATCCTGATCTGGTGGTGGTGGTGGTGGATACGGGACAAAAGGTTGCTGGGATGGATCAAAAGGGTAACCCATGGTATGCTGGAACTGTATCTCCATCATACGGCGCTGGTAGTGCTGGCTCTCCCTCATCTCCATCATCTCCACTGACAAGGCGGCGTAAGAGTCAATCATCTGGTCCGTCAGCTCGTCAATCCGTCGGTGAGCTAGGGGATCCCTCGGCCTGGGGACTCTACGCCTAGAAGGACGTGATGGTGCTGCAGCTGCCTCCTCCTCTGTCGCCTCGTCGTCTAAGTCGACAACTAGCACACTAGGGCCCACTGTACCTGTCCTTGTCTCCATGGCAGCACCGCCATCATCATCCTCATCCTCCTCCTGTACCTGAGCTGCTGCATCGTCTCTAGCATCCTCTATGTAAGGTATCCATGCGGTAGACCAATACCGAGGGTCGAAGACTGAGAATTGGGCCGACCACATGATACCCTGAGTGTAACGACCAGTTTTTTCGTTATGCCTTGATAGGGTTAGAGACGTTTAGGGAAACAAATAAAAATTTAATGAGACTAGGACATACCCGTTTATTTATGGAAGTCGTTTAATTAAGTACCTTGTTCTAAGTTTCGGGACAAAACTTATTTTAAGGGGGTACTGATGTAATATCCGGAATTTTTATTCCGTTTAATTCCGAATCAAATCGGACTTCGAGCCGTTGATGATTTCCTATTCTATCTAGTATTTCTTCTTTCACAAATTTTATTATTATATGTAGAATTTAATTCACATAAAATGATAAAATTATATCAAGATCTAATTCTTTTAATTATGTATTATTTTATGTAGAATTTAATTCACATAAAATGATAGATTTATATCAAACCCTAGTTATTATAATTCATTCTTATCGATGACTTTAGACGAGATCATGACAAGCTGTGACGTGATCATGACTAAGCTGAGACGAGGCCATGACAAAGCCTGACAAATCTGTGACAAACTCATTCATGGGCCTGACAAGGCCATGACGAGTTTTGACAGATTTTTGACAAACATTTCAGCCCATCTTTCTTGCCTTACCTCAGCCCATTTTCTCTCTTGTTTTCAGCCAGCCTTGCCTCACCTCATCCCATTTCTGTGCGTGCTCCCAGCCTGCTCTCGACCCGGCCCAACAGTAGATTGCCCATCTACCTCATCCCAGCTCACGCCGCAACACAACAACCCTAATTCACCGTCACGCTGGAAGATACTCCGGAGCTCTCTCCTTCCTCCTTTGACAAGCATGGCCGCCTCGTTGCCATACCAAGAGCGAACATCTCGCTGCTAACCTAACGCCTCTCCTCGCCTCCTGCATACTCGACTGAAGCCGTCTCCTTCTCCCCTTCGTTCCAAGACAGCAGGCGGACTTCCATTCCCTTCGGTTCGTGCACAACAACGCTAGGAGAACAGCAGATGGTGCGTGTTTGCTCTAGCCGTTGGGCAGTTGAGAACCGGGCTGTGGGAGCGCCGCACTAGGGCCGCGGGTGCACCTCCTGGGCCACTGTCGCACCCCTCTCCAGCCCTCCAATCACGCAGCTACAACGACACAACATAGCCAGCCCTAGAGTGCGTGTCATACTCACTGCAGATGCGCCACAGGGACAGCAGCAGCCTTCGGGCCATCTTCCTTCATGCCTTCGAGTCTCGGAATCGGGTAAGGCTTGTAACCCTTGCTACACTACACTTCAGTCCACCTTTTCCTTGCCTAACGTGTACCCGTTTCGTCTGTTAAACCTACTCAGAACAACCGTAGGAGAGCTGTACAAATTCTTGCGTTTCCAGAATTTTCGGAAGTGTTGAGCAGTCAACTTCGGGTCCATTTTTGGGTACGCTAAACTCTTCCTTTCTGGCTGATTTTCGGATATGTTTTAGTCGATATTGTATAGTGTAACATACTAAAATTTGAGAGGAATCCAAGCTACGGTTTGAGAGTTATTGTGTTCCACAGTTGACGCCTCATGCAGTTTGTATATATGTGCTGAGTGTTGGGGAAAACAGCAAGTGATGCTGTTTTGTGAGATGGTTTTGAATAAGCTCTTGATCTCCGTTGGGCTTGAATTTTGGATATGATATAGTTGACATATTGTTGTAGAACATATTAAAATTTGAGAGGAATCCAGCGAGTGGTTTGGGATTTATGATTTTTCCAAGTTTGAGTCGTAAGCAGTTTTTCTGTTGTGCTGAAATTCGGTTTTGTGAGATAGTTTTAAATAGGATTTTGATATCCTTTGCGTCTGAATTTTGGATATATTAGAGATAATATTTTATAGTAGAACATATCAAAATTTGGGATAAATCCAGCGAGTAGTTTAGGAGTTATGATTTTCAAAGTTAAGACAGTGTGCTGCTTGTTAAGTGTTGTAACCAACTTTAGAAATTTTTGTAGAAGCGATGCTTTAACAGTTTTAAGAAATTCTTTCTCCTATGAGTAGATGGGATATCATAGATGATCTAGGGAATTATTTCGGAATTTTTATAAGATTATTCGAATTTTATATTTGAAGCTGTAGTTGGACTTTAGTGACTTTTCCGAAAATAGGGAAATGGGTAAATTGCCAGTTTGTAACCAAACTCATCTTTAGGAGTTAGAATATGACTCTTTAGTCTCAAATAAGAGTTTAGGCATGAATTAGGGAATTTTTGGATGTTTCGAGACCAAGGGTAAAATGGTCATTTTATCATAAATTAATACTGTAATCAATTCCGTTCTATTAAGACCTACTATCTTAGAAGTCTTAGACTTCTAATCACCTAGAAAGTGTGCTGACACACTTGCCTCCTTTGACAGGCCACTGAATCCCTACTGTACAGATCGATTTGCGAATTAGAAAGTCGAGATCTGATTCAGGTAAGTCCATGGACTTACTTAGCTGACTCTTGTATGAGTGTAATGTGTATGAGTGGTGTTTGTTAGTTATCATAAATAACGAAATTGGATTAGGCCGACTTTATTATTTACGTAATTGACCCAAGTGTATGATAACGGGTTGTGACATCATCTGCCTAGCTCTTGCGAGAGTCTAGGAGGTTCCCTACGACCAGCCCAGTCAGGTAGACGGTCATATGCATTAGTACCATTCCGCGTTGGTAAACGGGGACAGGGGCGAGGTTTGGGAATCCCTCGTGTCACAAATTAAGTATCATTAGTTATAACCTATCACCTAATTAAAGATAATAAAAGGATTGAGTGTTGCATGTTGATTGTGTATGTTGTGTGTTTGTGCTTTTACCTTTATACTTATACATAGAATGTTAGCTAACGGTTTTATACCGCTTGTAGATGCCTTGTAGGTTAAAACAGTTGTAGAGAGATCCGAAGGGAATGGTCAGCCGGGTCCACGTACTTATTTAGTTGGGGACGGGATGTCTTCTGTTCTTCTTATATGTTGTTTTGGTACCTTTGCTTTGTAAAGCTGATACATATTTCTTCATGTATATATTGTTTAAAGTTTTCAAATGTTTTAAATACTTTTGTGCCTTGTTGTAAGATCCAAGTTAAATTGTTGTCAAACTAAGGTCGGGACCCATTGTGAGGTCCTAACCAGTAGCTCCCCGAGTTCTCAGAATTTGGGGTGTTACAATATGGTATCAGAGCCGGGTTGGCAACAATGGCACTTGAAATCTTCTGAAAGACCAAATGTATAAAATAACTAGAACCCGAAAGGGGTCTAAAATTTTCAAAACGGATTTATGTTTTCACACGCGCGCATAGTCGGGTTGTTGGGTTAGTAGTACGTTGGACCACCATCGCTCTCCGTGGATCTCTACAACTTAGATCGATATGAGTTAGCATATGGACTTATTATGATGAGTATTAATGTATGTTATATATATGTGTATGTGTAGTATGTTAGTATCCTAAAGGATATATTATATCCTTTAGTGGTGATATCATGAAGCGATTATCGCCTCATGATAAATCGGTAGCAGACTTGAAGAGTTTTCAACACGAGACAAAGGACTCAGACCTTGGATCAAGTATTATACTCGGGTGGGCGTCCTAGTAACCCTTGTTAACCATCCAAAGAACTAATAAGTGAAGAAGTAAAGATGTGGAGATAATTTTGACCATAAGTATAATCAAATGAGGAAGAATTACCGAGTCAACTCAGATAGAAGAAATTGAAGGTCATACAAGGGACTTGGTTGTATGAAGCCGAGAGATGAATTATAAGAACCATGCAAGAGACTACAAGAGTGCGGAGTAGAGATAACAATATTGGAATGAGACAAGTAGAATTGAGTACAACCAAGATTGCGGAATCAAGGACATTACCATCGAGGCGGATGCCCCATAGACCATTATTGGCATTAGAAACCAGAAGAGACAGAGTGTCAATCTGGGTGTGATAATCTAAGGTGCACGGAATGAAGACCTACAATTGAGTGTAAAAGCGAAAAGGCAGACCCCACAGGCGTGGGGAGGTTTTGACCTCCTCAGAGATATAAGAAGTTTGAAAGAAACAACGACGCCAATATCCAAAGAATGGAAGCCTGTAGCAGGGTCAACGGAGTTTCAGGAAGGCGATATTACCACCAACGCCAGTGAAGAAATCTGTATGGGAGAACGGCCTTGCTAGACTCGAGAGTCCAGGGTAACCCGAATTATCACGGGACCTAAGCCATCAACACAGATGGTCCATGCAAAAAGAACTACAAGTGTATGATCATTACGGCCATAAGAATTTCAAAGGCGCTTGCAAGCTATCGTGGAAACTTGAAACGACTATTTATGCCAGATGAATGACACAATCGGACTTGAGAAAGATAGTTGTCCCAAGGGAAGTAGAAGAGTGAAAGATAAGGCAAACTAAAGAAGGATAAAAGGATTAATCTAGTAGGTGATGTGCACCAAAAGTTTAATACGAGTAAAGGTATAAAATTGAGATAAGTCAATTATAGACTGACCAATGTCAACCAAAGACGTACAAATACTGTTTGATATTGACAAGTTATGTGTCGTTAAGAAGAGATATTTGTGATTGTGCATCTATGGAGTAGCTTTACTGACGCCTTAGAGGATTTCCTCAAGTAGGCAACGACAACCTTCTTGGATGAATTAAAGGTATAAAGAGAAACGTTTTAAGGGTTACTTCTTGGCTAGTTAAGATCAAACTCCGGTCAAGTCAGGGAGTTTGGATCCGTGGTAGAAGAATTAAGAAAGTAAGCGGAAGAAGTTGTTTTTCAATCGTTGTTTTATTTTCTTAAGGCAAGTAAAGAAAGTACTTGGTATTTCATCCGTATAAGACTCATGGTGTAATTGGAAGAAAGAGTTTTGGGGTCAATCATTTTATATTTAACAGAAAAGGTCCTTATGATTAATGAGTGACAATAGGGTAGTTAGAGTAGCGCAGCGGAAGCGTGGTAGGTCCTAAACCACGGAGTGAGAAGAAATGGTACAATATGGTGACGTGTCGAAGTTAAGATAATGGTAGTTGGTGACATGCGTTTTGATGAGAACAAACACGAGAGGGGCTATGCGGAGTGACTATAAATGTTGGTGGAAGAATTGTACCACCATCAAGGTACACGAGAAGGTACATGCATGTAGAGGTTATGGAAAGAGATTGGTACCCCATTATGGATCCCAGTAAAACATGAAAAATCCGTCACATGTCGATAGATAAGTTTCAAGAGTGTATTTCCATTGGAGGGAGAAAATAATTCACGATAGTATTAAGGTATTGTGTGTGGTCTGCACTAGAAAGCTCAAAGTGCGTAACCACCTTTCGGATTCGAAAGTTACATAAGAAAGAGAAGCGACGAGAGTATAGTTGCAACCAGTAACCGTACTTAAATAAAGCATAATCTCGGAGAAGATTTTATGGGTAACATTATGTCGGAACAAAGCCTAGTTGCGTTTTGAGTTAGAGGGTTATTACTAGTCCGATAAAAGTGGAAGGTACAAGAGTTCAATGTTGACGGTGTGTTAGCATGTATCGAGTATTTATGATCAAATAACTGTGATATAAGATCGCTTTGTGTCTAATACCGTCATTCCGGACATATTCTATGTCACTTAAGGTCTTGGGTAATGCGTCGGAAGCCTGGGTTAGAGCTAACGATATATTAGAGACCTATAAATAATATAATAATGCCAAGTAAACAAAGAGGATGACCCCTAGATTTGATTCTTAGTTGCCCCGAGTGTAGACCAGGAAAAGGGTAAAGGTGACGGTTCCTTACCTGAGGAAGAAGATGACTGAGTAATATTAAAAGACAAGACCAAGTGGGCCGTGATACGAGGAGCATTGAGCACGTGGTAAGTGTTGGTGGATGTTCAAGACCTGGGATCTGATTGTGTAGTCAGAACCTTTTTAGAATGCCGGAAGCAAGTGGTCATAACGAAGGGAAGGAAGTTGAATAGATTATTTTCCGTAGGGTCATCAAAGGATCTAGAAGTGATTTGTGTAAGGAAAACCATTAGAAGTTTTAAATCGGTCTAAAAGTGACCGATGGACTAGTTTTCCTCACCCTATTGGAGAGTATAACTTCGGTTTTCCACGGAGACTAAGTTTGGGAACTGAGTTTAAAAACTTAAGTTGGAGAGATCCCTACCAGACACGAGTTAGGTCATCAGATTAGAGGGTCAAACAGTTGAGCAGGATAATACTAGTGAGATATCCGGTAACCACTCTAGAACGTGGTAACAGGCGCTTGTGATCTAAATATCTGAAAAGATTTAAGATTTAGAGGTTTTATGACAAGCCGATAAGGCTACCTAAGATATTGGGGATAGTAAGAGACGTAACATTTCAATGACTTACGTACGGATAGTTGTAACCTCGGGAGTAACGAGTTAGGGCTTGACCTTGTATGTGTGATATTGTTTGACTGCTTGTTTATTTCATGATTGAGTGTTTAGTCAGTGATGTGTTCTTTTGGTAACCTTGATGTGCGGGATACTTAGATGTGGAAACGACAAGACTTTTGTGTAGTGACCAAACACACCCTTTTGGTGCCTTAAAGGCCGATCATGATTGTCTTACCCTAAGTTTCGGGACGAAACTTATTTTGAAGGGGATCTGATGTAACGACCGGTTTTTTTCGTTATGCCTTGATAGGGTTAGAGACGTTTAGGGAAACGAATAAAAATTTAATGAGACTAGGACATACCCGTTTATTTATGGAAGTCGTTTAATTAAGTACCTTGTTCTAAGTTTCGGGACGAAACTTATTTTAAGGGGTACTGATGTAATATTCAGAATTTTTATTCCGTTTAATTCCGAATCAAATCGGACTTTGAGCCGTTGACGATTTCCTATTCTATCTAGTATTTCTTCTTTCACAAATTTTATTATTTTATGTAGAATTTAATTCACATAAAATGATACAATTATATCAAGATCTAATTCTTTTAATTATGTATTATTTTATGTTGAATTTAATTCACATAAAATGATAGATTTATATCAAACCCTAGTTATTATAATTCATTCTTATCGATGACTTTAGACGATATCATGACAAGCTGTGACGTGATCATGACTAAGCTGAGACGAGGCCATGACAAAGCCCGACAAATCTGTGACAAACTCATTCATGGGCCTGACAAGGCCATGACGAGTTTTGACAGATTTTTGACAAACATTTCAGCCCACCTTTCTTGCATTACCTCAGCCCATTTTCTCTCTTGTTTTCAGCCAGCCTTGCCTCACCTCAGCCCATTTCTGTGCGTGCTCCCAGCCTGCTCTCGACCCGGCCCAACAGTAGATTGCCCATCTGCCTCATCCCAGCTCACGCCGCAACACAGCAACCCTAATTCACCGTCACGCAGGAAGATACTCCGGAGCTCTCTCCTTCCTCCTTCGACAAGCATGGCCGCCTCGTTGCCATACCAAGAGCGAACATCTCGCTGCTAACCTAACGCCTCTCCTCGCCTCCTGCATACTCGACTGAAGCCGTCTCCTTCTCCCCTTCGTTCCAAGACAGCAGGCGGACTTCCATTCCCTTCGGTTCGTGCACAACAGCGCTAGGAGAACAACAGATGGTGCGTGTTTGCTCTAGCCGTTGGGCAGTTGAGAACCGGGTTGTGGGAGCGCCGCACTAGGGCCGCAGGTGCACCTCCTGGGCCACTGTCGCACCCCTCTCCAGCCCTCCAATCACGCAGCTACAACGACACAACATAGCCAGCCCTAGAGTGCGTGTCATACTCACTGCAGATGCGCCACAGGGACAACAGCAGCCTTCGGGCCATCTTCCTTCATGCCTTCGAGTCTCGGAATCGGGTAAGGCTTGTAACCCTTGCTACACTACACTTCAGTCCACCTTTTCCTTGCCTAACGTGTACCCGTTTCGTCTGTTAAACCTACTCAGAACAACCGTAGGAGAGCTGTACAAATTCTTGCGTTTTCCAGAATTTTCGGAAGTGTTGAGCAGTCAACTTCGGGTCCATTTTTGGGTATGCTAAACTCTTCCTTTCTGGCTGATTTTCGGATATGTTTTAGTCGATATTGTATAGTGTAACATACTAAAATTTGAGAGGAATCCGAGCTACGGTTTGAGAGTTATTGTGTTCCAAAGTTGACGCGTCATGCAGTTTGTATATATGTGCTGAGTGTTGGGGAAAACAGCAAGTGATGCTGTTTTGTGAGATGGTTTTGAATAAGATCTTGATCTCTGTTGGGCTTGAATTTTGGATATGATATATTTGACATATTGTTGTAGAACATATTAAAATTTGAGAGGAATCCAGCGAGTGGTTTGGGATTTATGATTATTCCAAGTTTGAGTCGTAAGCAGTTTTTCTGTTGTGCTGAAATTCGGTTTTGTGAGATAGTTTTAAATAGGATTTTGATATCCTTTGCGTCTGAATTTTGGATATATTAGAGATAATATTTTATAGTAGAACATATCAAAATTTGGGATAAATCCAGCGAGTAGTTTAGGAGTTATGATTTTCAAAGTTAAGACAGTGTGCTGCTTGTTAAGTGTTGTAACCAACTTTAGAAATTTTTGTAGAAGCGATGCTTTAACAGTTTTAAAAAATTCTTTCTCCTATGAGTATATGGGATATCATAGATGATCTAGGGAATTATTTCAGAATTTTTATAAGATTATTCGAATTTTATATTTGAAGCTGTAGTTGGACTTTAGTGACTTTTCCGAAAATAGGGAAATGGGTAAATTGCCAGTTTGTAACCAAACTCATCTTTAGGAGTTAGAATATGACTCTTTAGTCTCAAATAAGAGTTTAGGCATGAATTAGGGAATTTTTGGATGTTTCGAGACCAAGGGTAAAATAGTCATTTTATCATAAATTAATACTGTAATCAATTCCGTTCTATTAAGACCTACTATCTTAGAAGTCTTAGACTTCTAATCACCTAGAAAGTGTGCTGACACACTTGCCTCCTTTGACAGGCCACTGAATCCCTACCGTACAGATCGATTTGCGAATTAGAAAGTCGAGATTTGATTCAGGTAAGTCCACGGACTTACTTAGCTGACTCTTGTATGAGTGTAATGTGTATGAGTGGTGTTTGTTAGTTATCATAAATAACAAAACCGGATTAGGCCGACTTTATTATTTACGTAATTGACCCAAGTGTATGATAACGGATCCTGACATCATCTGCCTAGCTCTTGCGAGAGTCTAGGAGGTTCCCTGCGACCAGCCCAGTCAGGTAGACGGTCATATGCATTAGTACCATTCCGCGTTGGTAAACGGGGACAGGGGCGAGGTTTGGGAATCCCTCGTGTCACAAAATAAGTATCATTAGTAATAACCTATCACCTAATTAAAGATAATAAAAGGATTGAGTGTTGCATGTTGATTGTGTATGTTGTGTGTTTGTGCTTTTACCTTTATACTTATGCATAGAATGTTAGCTAACGGTTTTATACCGCTTGTAGATGCCTTGTAGGTTAAAACAGTTGTAGAGAGAACCGAAGGGAATGGTCAGCCGGGTCCACGTACTTATTTAGTTGGGGACGGGATGTCTTCTGTTCTTCTTATGTGTTGTTTTGGTACCTTTGCGTTGTAAGGCTAATACATATTCTTCATGTATATATTGTTTAAAGTTTTCAAATGTTTCAAAATACTTTTGTGCCTTGTTGTAAGATCCAAGTTAAATTGTTGTCAAACTAAGGTCGGACCCCATTGTGAGGTCCTAACCAGTAGCTCCCCGAGTTCTCAAAATTTGGGGTGTTACACTGAGGGACAGTCTGCTCCCAAGGTATAGCCACGTACGGTGTAGTGAGTCCACGAGGAACCAGAATCCTCTTCGTGATCATCTCGTGAAGTCCTAGCGGCTTTGCAGCCGTCACCAACGTACAAGCACTCAGATCCAGATCCATGACCGTCGTTATATCAGTCACTTGGCCGCCACAACAAATATCTCCCTTCCCCTTACCGTTGATCCGGTGCAGATCCTCAGCTAACATGGAGGCAATCAAAAGCTGAAATATCCAAAAAACTCGGCGCAATAACAGGTGCGCGCATATGCGGTCAAAGTCAACCTAGTGACCCTCGTGAATCACCGGGATGGAAGGTCTAGAATAAGAAGGTGAGGATCTACTGGGAGCATCCCTCAGAACTAACTAGCGTTCAGAACGATAACTCTTTTTTTTTTGTTGACAGGTCACCTCGGTCGGTCTGACAGCCTCAAGAATCACCTCGGCCGAGACACAGCTCGACTGGACTGAGGTGAAAAACTGCTCGATCTCTACTCTCTGATTTTCAGTTCTTTTCCCCCAATATCACTACCGATTGTTCCTATGGGGTACTTAAGCCGTTTTCAACATAAACCAATGGCAACCAAAGCCAAATTCGACTGAAATCAGCGAGAATAGGAAAGTTAGGGTTTTCGAACGTTTACCCCAAATTTAGTTGATTGGAGGCGTTTTTGTTGCAGTTTCTTGCTTGCAATCTGATCCTCTAGCCTTTTCTTGCGAGATCGGAGCAAAAATCGTAGAAAACGATTGAAGAATGGAGAAACGAGGTGAATCTTGCGCCGCGATCGAGAGAGAGATGGGAGGGAAAGAGAGAGAAATTGTTCCCCTTTTATACCCCTCGTTGGATCTAACATCAGCTCGGTCGAGGTGTTCCCGCCTAGACCGAGGTGTCTGGACCGAGGTGGATCTTTGTCAGCCCTAGTCGCCTCGGTTGCTCAAGAATCATCTCGGTCGAGGCGTTGTGACAGTAACCGAGATGTGTCTCAGTCAAACTCCGTCTCCTTAATTTCTCGAATTTCTGTCCTTCCAGTGTTGCTCCTGAGTTGTAATCCTTCCTTAGAAAGTACCTGGTTTCTGTCTAGGACGCCAAAAACAAAGCAAAGCAAAGCAAAAGCAAACTATCTAAAGCTAGACTAGAAAAAGGGAAAAAGAAAGCAATACCTTGGGTTGCCTCCCAAGAAGTGCTTGATTTAAGGTCGCTAGCTGGACCGTACGGCATCCCTAAACATGCAGGAAGGTATCCTCACCCCATACTTCGCCTTCATCATGGGGTGAGATAAAGAAGTCTATCAAATGTTGCAGCAAATGTAAGTGTTCATCGGGGAATGAATCATCGATGGGTGGGTCGTCCTTCTCGCGTGAAGAAGGAGGTAGCCGGCTGAGGTGATCCGCAACAGAATTTTCGGATCCCTTCTTATCGCGAATCTCTAGGTCAAACTCTTGAAGCAAGAGAATCCATCGAATAAGACACGGCTTTGCATCCTTCTTTGCAAGCAAGTAGCGAATAGCTGCATGGTCAGTGTAAACAATAACTTTCGCTCCCACTAAGTAAGAGCGAAATTTCTCAAAAGCATATACAACCGCCAAAAGCTCCTTTTCGGTGGTGGCTTAGTTTAGTTGGGCTTCATCTAGCGTCTTGATAGCATAGTAAATGGCGTTGGTCCGGCCATCCTTCTTTTATCCAAGCACCGCTCCTACCGCCACATCACTCGCATCACACATGATCACAAAGGGCAAGGTCCAATCCGGAGGTTGAATAATGGGAGCGGAAATCAATGCTTCCTTTATCCTGTAAAATGCATCAAGACATTCCTGCGAAAAACTCAAAAACAACATCCTTATTCAAGAGTTTAGTTAGTGGTTTAGAAATCTTCGAGAAATCTTTGATGAACCTTCTATAGAAACCTACATGCCCGAGAAAACTCCGCACACCCTTAACAGAACAAGGGGGAGGAAGTTTTTCAATAGTCTCGATCTTAGCTCGATCAAACTCAATACCTCGGTTGGAAATGAGGTGTCCTAGCACAGTGCCTTCATTAACCATAAAATGACACTTCTCCCAATTCAAAACGAGATTAGTGTCTTCACATCTTTGTAGCCTAGAGAAAGATTAGATAGACAATCATCAAAAGAGGAACCATATACTGAAAAATCATCCATAAATACCTCCATGATCTCCTCTATGTACTCGGAAAAGATAGCCATCATGCATCACTGGAAGGTAGCGGGTGCATTACATAATCCAAATGGCATCCTTCTATAAGCGAATGTCCTCCATGGACAAGTGAAAGTGGTGTTCTCTTGATCATCCGGATGGATAGGAATCTAAAAGAAACCACTATAACCATCTAAATAGCAAAAATGTGAATGCTGGGCTAACCGTTCGAGCATTTGATCGATGAAGGGAAGTGGAAAATGGTCCTTCCGAGTGGCCACGTTCAGCTTCCTGTAATCGATGCACACCCTCCAGCCCGTAACGGTCCTAGTTAGGATCAACTCGTTGTTCTTATTCATCACAACGGTCATCCCTCCTTTCTTCGGAACTACATGCACTGGGCTTACGCACTTGCTATCCGAGATAGAAAATATGATACGTGCATCCAACAACTTAAGAATTTCTTTCTTCACAACCTCTTTCATGATCGGATTTGACCGTCTTTGAGGTTCCCGTGAAGTCTTATGATCATTCTCCATTATTATTCTATGCATGCAGAAAGAAGGCTTAATACCTATAAGATCATCAATAGTATAACCCAAAGCCTTTTGATGTTTTCTCAGGACATGCATCAGTTTAGACAATTCAGTTTCGGAAAGGGAAGCACTAACGATGACGGGATAAGTAGAATCCGGTCCAAGGAAAACATACCTCAAGTGACTTGGAAGCGGTTTAAGCTCCACAACTGGGGGTGCCTTCTGGGGGGATCCTTGCTTCCTCCTTCAAATGGAGTAGGCTTAGATCGAAGAACTTGACTTTCAGAAGTCTCGGTTGAAGGCATCTCGCTTGCTGTCTCGGTCGGTGTCCAAGGTGGGTGACCGAGATGTTCTTCAGATAAGAACACCTCGCTTGGTCTAGAAAGTGCCTCGGTCAAGGTACTGCAACTGGGACCGAAACTGGAGATTCTCCTCTCATGGATTATCTTTTCAATCTTAGCTCCTGGATCTTCTTCCAGTGCCTTTAAGCTCCGTATATCTGCATTACAAGAAGCATCTATACCTTCCTCCATTAAGCTAAAACTAATAATTCTTTCAAGAGGATCATTAATAAGGATAGAGCTCACCAATTCTCTTGATTCTTCTTCATCATAGATGTTGAAGATATCATCCTCCAGCGGCTCTCCTTTCATTGCAGCAAGAAATGCAAACTCCACTTGATCACCGCCAATGTTGAATTTCAACTTGGTGTTCTTACAATCCACATTGCAACCCGAAGTTTCTAGAAATGTTCTCCCGAGAATGATAGGAACGGGATAATCTGCGGGTATATCAAGTACAACAAAGTCTATAGGTAAGTAGAAGTTACCTAACTTAACCGGAACATCTTCCAAAATGCCCACGGGATGGGTAATGGAGCGGTCCGCCATGTATAGCCTTATCTTCACCGGCTTGGGCTCTCCAAATCCGATCTTCACACACTGCTCCAACGGAATAATGCTCACGCTGGCTCCTAGATCACACAATGCTTCACAAGTCACATCCCCAACTTGAATGGGAATGCAAAATGAGCCGGGATCTCTCAACTTGGGTGGCATCTTCTCCTTCAGGATTTGAATGAGCTCCGAGGATTTAGATGTCATCCTTACTTCACCAAAATCTTCCAGTTTCCTCTTCCTTGATAGAATCTCTTTTAAGAACTTCCTATAGGCAGGCATCCCTAGAATAGCATCAAGGAAATATATATTAATATGTAGTTTATTCATGAAGTCAAGGAACTTACCAAAGTGCTTGTCTAGATGTGCTCTAGCCCTTGACTGGGGGAATGGAAGTGGTGGTTTATATGCAGGGGTTGGGACATAAACTTCAGTTTTGCCCGTCGCTTACTAGGACTCCACCTCGGGTGGCACCTCGACCAAAGTGTTCCTCGGCTGTTCTTGGACCGAGGTGTTCTTCGTCTGCATTGGCATCAAACGAGGCATTGGATCTGTAGTTTTCAGTCCACTTCTCGTCGTTATTGCCATGATTTTCCTTTGGGGTTGCTCTTTGTCCTTGTTGGGAGCTTCCTTGGATCTCTTGGCGCTTCATGCGCCTTATTAAAGAATTGTTGCTCTAAGGCTTTTTGTGCCTTCGAAAATGAAGTGACGGACGTCTCCAAAGTGTTGAGCTTGACCAAGATGGCATCCAGCACTGCATCTTTCTTTTTTGGATGGGACGAACTTGATCCAGGCTCCTGGCTCTTCAATGGAGTAGAAGAAGAAGAAGAGAAAGGGTTAGAAGAATTATTAGAATTTGAATTAGAATAAGGGTTACCCGAATTTTGATTGTTAGATCTCCAATTGTTGTTGTTGGAGCCTCTATTGTTGTTGTACTTGTTGTTCCTGGGTCCTTGATTGTTGTTCCTTGAGCCTTGATATCCCCCTTCTTCCTTCCTTGTGTGAGCAACCAAAAGGTCCTTCAATTGCTTCACATCATTCTTGAGGGAAGTAAATTGATTATCATTTGATGGAGCTTCTTGGAAATTAACTCTCTTAACTCCATTTTCCGCTCCTTGGTGGGAGTATTTCTCCATGTGCAAAGCTTCTCCATGAACGTGCCGGCGGATAGTAGTTGAAGGTTGAGCTGGGTGTTTCCATCCAATCCCTTGAAGTCTATCTCCAACAACTCTATCTTTGGAATCCCTTGATGTGGGCAATCCAAGAGAACATCTTTAAATCTCTCCCATGACTTGGACAAACTTTCCTTGTCCTTCATGATGAATGCATTAATCTTCCCCCTTATTTCAGCGGTCTTGGAGGGGGGAAAGAATTTTGTTAAGAACTCCGTCGTCATCTCCTCCCAAGTGTTGATCTTTCCGGGAGGAAGAGACTGATACCAAGTAAGTGCCCTGTCCTTCAAAGAAAAGTAAAAAGGCCTTAGCTTGTAATTATTATTTTCCAGCCTTGAAGGTCTCAAGGTCTCCATCAAAATCTCGTAGTTTTGCAAATGTTGATGTGGAGACTCCCTCTCTAAACCTCCAAACTGGCATTGGCGGATCATGGAAAGAACTTGCGGTCGAAGTTCATAATCATGCTCCGCTGGATCACCTAGGTTGACTCCTGGACGCCTCACTTGCTGGTTTGGGTCCATCCTCTGTCCTAGGGTCTGTTGAATACCTGCAAAAAGAACATCTCGGACAGGCATCTGAGGTTGAAGTATCTCGGCCGCGGCAACTGGAGCGGGGTCCTGCCTCGGTCGAGGGTCTGGTCGATGCAGAATCTAGGCTCGTAGCTCAGCTATATCTGCTTCAATTTCTGCGGTTCTGGTGTGAGTTTTCTCCCTCTCGCACTGCAGTTCTTCCCTATTGAGGCGCAACTGTTCCATCGCCTCCTTCAATTCTGCCTCAAGATCACGATTGTCTTGGTTGGCCATTTTCGCTTCTTTTAAGCGTCTTTTGTATGTCTTTTCTGGTTCGGGGTCGTAAGGAATGATTTCCTTCCCAGCATGGGTTCTTCGCATAAACCTAAGAAAAAGAACCTACGAAAGTCACTCAAGTAGAGTGGTTAGTAGCAACAGGGGCAATTGCCCCGAAAGACTACCGCAACCGGCTCGGTCTAGACCAAGTCCCCGGCAACGGCGCCAAAAACTTGTTTGCTCCAAACAGTGTGTGCAAGCTTTAAATTTATATCCCAAGAAATATGCTTAAAACAAGGATGCAAACCCGCAGTGTACGGATCAATTACAGTAAAAAGCAATAATTCCAGGGTGTCGATCTCAGGGACTTGGGTGAAACAAAGCAAGTATAGGTCGTCAATGCAACTAATAACCACAAAAGCGATTAAAGCAATCAAAGACGATAATAAGGTCAATTAAAGGAAATATGCAAATTCTAGGGCTTAAAGCATCTAGTTGTGGTTCCAACTCAAGATCTCAAGATAAAGCGGACAAAGCTGAGATTTTGCAAAAGGAAGGTGTTTCTAAGATTAGAATAGATTACCGGGTAAGTCTCACTACTCACTATCCCAAACCAAAGCTCCTATTACCGGGTATGTCTCAAGGTACTAAGGAAAGGAGCTATAATCTCAAACCAACACACCACCTAAGGGAATAGAATCAACCTTTACCGGGTAAGTCTCAGGCTAACTCACAAAGATGGGATGAAGGCACACTAAAACCCCAATAAAGGATAAACCTTTATTACCTATGCTCATGATCTTAGGTAAACAAACAAAGCAAAGCAAAAGCAAAAGCAAAAGCAAACTATCTAAAGCTAAGCTAGAAAAGGGAAAGAAAGCAATACCTTGGGTTGCCTCCTAAGAAGCGCTTGATTTAAGGTCGCTAGCTGGACCGTACGGTGTCTTCAAACAAGGTGGAAAGTATCTTCACCCCATACTTTACCTCCATCATGGGGTGAGATAAGGAAGTCTATCAACCGTTCCAACAAGTGCAAGTGCTCATCGGGGAATGAATCATCTATGGGTGGTTCATCCTTCTCGCGTGAGGATGGAGGTAGCCGGCTGAGGTGATCCGCAATAGAATTTTCGGATCCCTTCTTATTGCGGATCTCTAGGTCAAACTCTTGAAGCAAGAGAATCCATCGAATAAGACGTGGTTTAGCATCCTTCTTAGCAAGCAAGTAACGAATAGCTGCATGGTCAGTGTAAACAATAACTTTCGCCCCTACTAAGTAGGAACGAAATTTCTCAAAAGCATATACAACCGCCAATAGCTCCTTTTCGGTAGTGGCGTAATTACGCTGGGCTTCATCTAGCGTCTTGATAGCATAGTAAATGGCGGTGGTCCGGCCATCCTTCTTTTGTCCAAGCACCGCTCCTACCGCTACATCACTCGCGTCGCACATGACCTCAAAGGGCAAGGTCCAAACCGGAGGTTGGATAATGGGAGCGGAGATCAACGCTTCCTTAATCCTGTAGAATGCATCGAGACACTCCTGCGAAAACTCAAAAACAACATCTTTATTCAAGAGGTTAGTTAGTGGTTTAAAGATCTTTGAGAAGTCTTTGATGAATCTCCTATAGAAACCTGCATGCCCGAGAAAACTCCGCACTCCCTTAACAGAACAAGGGGGAGGAAGTTTCTCAATAGTCTCGATCTTAGCTCGATCGACTTCAATACCTCGATTGGAAACGAGGTGTCCTAGCACAATGCCTTCATGAACCATAAAGTGACATTTCTCCCAATTCAAAACGAGATTAGTGTCTTCACATCTTTGTAACACTAGAGAAAGGTTAGATAGGCAATCATCAAAAGAGGAACCATATACTGAAAAATCATCAATAAATACCTCCATGATCTCCTCTATGTATTCGGAAAAGATAGTCATCATGCATCATTGGAAGGTAGCGGGTGCATTACATAATCCAAATGGCATCCTCCTATAAGCAAATGTCCCCTATGGATAAGTGAAAGTGGTCTTCTCTTTATCATCTGGATGGATAGGAATCTGAAAGAAGCCACTGTAGCCATCTAAATAGCAAAAGTGTTAATGTTGGGCCAACCGTTCAAGCATTTGATCGATGAAGGGAAGTGGAAAATGGTCCTTCCGAGTGGCCACGTTCAGCTTCCTATAATCGATACATATCGTCCAGCCCGTGACGGTCCTGGTTGGGATTAACTCGTTGTTTTTATTCGTCACAACGGTCATCCCTCCTTTCTTCGGAACCACATGCACCGGGCTCACCCACTTGTTGTCCGAGATAGGAAATATGATACTTGCATCCAACAACTTAAGAATTTCTTTCTTCACAACCTCTTTCATGAACGGATTTAACCGTCTTTGAGGTTCCCGTGAAGTCTTATGATCGTCCTCCATTAGTATTCTATGCATGCAGAAAGAAGGCTTAATGCCAATAAGATCATCAATAGTATAACCCAAAGCCTTTTGATGTTTCCTTAGGACATGCATTAGTTTAGATAATTCAGATTCGGAGAGGGAAGCACTAATGATGACGGGATAAGTAGAATCCGGTCCAAGAAAGACATACCTCAAGTGACTTGGGAGTTGTTTAAGCTCCACAACTAGGGGTGCTTTTTGAGGTGGATCTTTGCTTCCTCCTTCCAGTGGAGTAGATCGAAGAACTGGACTTTCAAAAGTCTCAGTTGACATCATCTCGCTTTCGACCTTGTTCGAGGTCCAGAGAGGGTGAACGAGATGTTCTTCAGTCAAGAACACCTCGCTTGGTCCAGAAGGTGCCTCGGTCGAGGTACTGCAACTGAGACCGAAATTGGAGATCTTCTTCTCCTGGATTAGCCTTTCAAATTTAGCTCCTGGATTTTCTTCCAGCGCCTTTAAGCTCCGTATATCTGCATCACAAGAAACATCTACACCTTCCTCCATTAAGCTAAAACTAATAACTATCTCAAGTGGATCATTAATAAGGATAGAGCTCACCAATTCTCTTGATTCTTCTTCATCATAGATGTTGAAGATATCATCTCCTAGCTGCTCTCCCTTCATTCCCGCAAGCAATGCAAACTCAACTTGATCACCGCCAATGTTGAATTGCAACTTGGCGTTCTTACAATCCACATTGCAATCCGAAGTTGCTAGAAATGGTCTCCTGAGAATGATAGGAACGGGGTAATCTGCGAGAATATCAAGCACAACAAAGTCTATAGGTAAATAGAAGTTACCTAACTTAATCGGAACGTCTTCCAAAATGCCCACGGGATGGGTAATGGAGCGGTCCGCCATGTACAACCGTATCTTCACCGGCTTGGGCTCTCCAAGTCCGATCCTCACACATAGCT
Organism: Fagopyrum homotropicum; assembly: GCA_033239125.1. Lineage (NCBI taxonomy): Eukaryota > Viridiplantae > Streptophyta > Magnoliopsida > Caryophyllales > Polygonaceae > Fagopyrum > Fagopyrum homotropicum. The sequence continues at coordinate 61,711,969 of BSWB01000003.1, read as the reverse complement.
CCAGCGGGATGATGCTCACGCTGGCTCCTAGATCACACAATGCCTCACAAGTGACATCCCCGACTTGAATGGGAATGCAAAATGATCCGGGATCTCTCAACTTTGGTGGCATCTTCTCCTTCATGATTTGAATAAGCTCCGAGGATTTAGATGTCATCCTTACTTCACCAAAGTCTTCCAACTTCCTCTTCCTTGATATAATTTCTTTTAAGAACTTCCCATAGGCAGGCATCCCTAGAATAACATCAAGGAAAGGGATATTAATATGTAGTTTATTCATCAAGTCAAGGAACTTATCAAAGTGCTTGTCTAGATGTGCTCTAGCCCTTGACGGGGGGAATGGAAGTAGTGGTTTATATGCAGGAGGTGGAACATAAACTTCAGTTTTATCCGACGCTCTCTGAGGTTCGACCTTGGTTGGCATCTCGGCCGAAGTGTTCTTCGACTGTGCCTGGACCGAGGTGTTCTTCGTCTGTATTGGCATCGACCGAGGCACTGGATCTGCAGTCTTCAGTCCACTTCTCGTCGTTATTGCCATGATCTTTCCTTTGGGGTTGCTTTCCGTCCTTGCTGGAAGCTTCCCTGGATCTCTTGGCGCTTCATTCGCCTTGTTAAAGAATTGTTGTTCTAAGGCTTTTTGTGCCTTTGAAAATGAAGTCATGGATGTCTCCATAGAGTTGAGCTTGATCAAGATGGCCTCTAGCTCTGCATCTTTCTTTTCCAGTTGGGACAAACTTGATCCTTGCTCCTGGCTCTTCAATGGAGTAGAAGAAGAAGAAGGAGAGAGGAAAGGATTAGAAGAATTGTTTGAATTTGAGTTAGAGTAAGAGTTACCCGATTTTTGATTGTTGAATCTCTAATTGTTGCTGTTGGATCCTCTATTGTTGTTGTAGTTGTTGTTTCGGGAACCTTGATTGTTGTTCCTTGACCCTTGATATCCTCCCTCTTCCCTTTGGGTTTGAGCAACCAAAAGGTCTTTCAATTACTTCACATCATTCTTCAAAGAGGTGAGTTGATCATTGTTTGACGGAGCTTCTTGGAAGTTGACTCTTTTAACTCCACCTTCAGCTCCTTGGTGAGAGTATTTCTCCATGTGTAAAGATTGCTTCTCTATGAACTCCCAAGCTTCGTCAATCGGCATATCCATGAACGTGCCGGCGGATAGTAGTTGAAGGTTGAAATGGGTGTTTCCGTCCAGTCCCTTGAAGTATATCTCCAACAACTCTATCTTTGGAATCCCATGATGTGGGCAATCCAAAAGGATGTCTTTAAATCTCTCCCATGACTTGGACAAACTTGTAATATCCGGAATTTTTATTCCGTTTAATTCCGAAGCAAATCGGACTTCGAGCCGTTGACGGTTTCCCATTCTATCTAGTACTTCTTTCTTCACAAATTTTATTATTTTATGTAGAATTTAATTAACATAAAATGAAAAAATCTTATCAAGCTCTAATTCTTATAATTATTTATTATTTTATGTAGAATTTAATTCACATAAAATGATAGATTTATATCAAACCCTAGTTATTATAATTCATTCTTATCGATGACTTTAGACGAGATCATGACAAGCTGTGACGAGACCATGACTAAGCTGAGACGAGGCCATGACAAAGCCCGACAAATCTGTGACAAACTCGTTCATGGGCCTAACAAGGCCATGACGAGTTTTGACAGATTTTTGACAAACAATTCAGCCCATCTTGCTTGCAATTATTTCAGCCATCCTTCTTGCATTTTTCAGCCCACTATTCCTACCTTAATCTCAGCCCAGCTTGCTTACCCACAAGAACACATCTCTTGCTTCAGTCCAGCCAGGAGCAGCCAAAGGAATTCACTCTAGAACCGTCAGATGCTCTCTCTTCCCATCTGCTTTTAACAGCTGCATAAATGAGATAATTAAAGAACTGTAACCACCCTATATTCACGCCAGAAGAGAAGAAACTGCAACGCCCTTCCTGCTTCCAGATTCACGCAGTAGTCGCCCTTCCTTGCTCCCAGAATCACACATCAGTCGTTCTTCCTTGCTCCCAGAATCACGCAACAATCGTTCTTCCTTGCTCCCAGAATCACGCAACAGTCGTTCTTCCTTGCTTCCAGATTCACGCAGCCAAGCCGTCCTTCTGTTGCCCACATTCTACACACATTCCTTCACACAGCAGCTGTGGTGAGTTTAAATCCTTCAACCCTCTCTTCACCTACTATTCTGTTGTCCTTACCCATCTGAACGAGACCTTCTGCAGGGGTAGTCGAAGGCTGGTTGTGGACGGCCTTCAGCACAGCAGTGAGGATGCTCTGCACACCCCAGTCGACTCCAGGAGCACCTTTACAGCATACGTTTCTGCATACGTTCGGTTGGTCTCTCACTCCCTAGTTGTTCTCTTTCTATTCAGTCCAGTAAGTAAAATCACTATGATGATAAGTGGGCACAACAGATAGATTAATCATGTATGCTTACAAGGATGACTGCACTAGAAAAGACCTTAGGATGTTAGATTTAGGTCGATGTTTAGATGGTGCCTTGAAAGATACGAACTAAGGAATTAGGGGTAGTGTAAAGGGTGACTTATACTGATAAGTGGAATCGAACTAGAGACCTATAGGAGTGTGTTGTGGCTGTAAAGGTGAATATCCAAAATAGAAGTGAGAAACTTTTCTTAAACATTAGTTTGGTAGGTCAAGAATGGTCACTATTGTGAATCAATGTTAAAAATATTGGTCGAAGATCCACCATTGAATTTTTGATAAATCATAGATGGATATACGTAGTTTACTGTGTTAAAATTTGAGAATAAATGAACGGTCGGATTGAAAGTTATAGGGTCTCAAAGTAGAGTAGTTGAGCTGTTTTTCCAGCAGTAAATTTTGACTAAGTATGGGAACATTTGTAGTGTTGTAGCCAACTTTATAGATTTTTGTAGGAATAACGATTGAACAGTTTTAAAAAATTGTTTCTCCTATGAGTAGATTAGATATCATAGATAAGTTAGAAATTGATGTTAGAATTTTTATAAGTTTATTTTAATTTCATATTTGAAGCTGTAGTTGGACTTTAGTGACTTTTCGGGAAATAGAAAATGGGTAGTTTTTCTAGTTGTTACCTAAAATCATCTTAGGGAGTAGAATATGATTAGTTAGCCTCAAGTAAGAATTTAAGTAAATATTACGAATTTTTGGAAGCCTCGGGACCAAGGGTAAAATAGTCAATTTACCTTAAATAAACACTGTAATAACTTATGCACGTAGAATCGTACATCTTAGGAGTTTTAGACTTCTAAGTATCCAAGGAAAAGTGTTGACCCACGTGCCTCCTTTGACAGGCAACTGAGTTCCTGCAGCTACTGATTGAGGGTTGTTAAGAGAGAGGAAATTTAATCGTGGTGAGTCCATAGACTTACTTAGCTGGCTTCTTGCATGTGTGTGATGTGTATGAGTGGTGTGTGATAGTTAAGACAAATAACGAAACCGGAATAGGCCAACTGTAGTATATTGTATAACTGACTCAAGTGTATGATAACGGGTCGTGACATCATCTGCCTAGGTCTTGCGAGAGTCTAGGAGGTTCCCTGCGACCAACCCAGTCCGGTAGACGGTCACATGCATTAATACCATTCCGCGTTGGTAAACGGGGACATGGGCGAGGTTTGGGAATTCCTCGTGTCACAAAATAAGTATCATTAGTAATGACGTATCACTTAATTAAAGATAATAAAAAGGAATGAGTGTTGCATGCTGATTGCGTACGTTGTGTGTTGGTGCTTTTACCTTTATACTTATGCATAGAATGTTAGCTAACGGTTTTATACCGCTTGTAGATGCCTTGTAGGTTAGGGAGGCGATCGAGTGATCCGGTGGTAGTTGGCAGCCGGGGTTCCGGGCATTATAGGACGAGACTGTTATATTTTATTTTATGACTATTGAGACTGATGTTGGTATTTCCGATTTTTGAGACTTGGCTTATTGTTTTCAGAATTTGGATTTTTATTTCGCTCATGTTATAAAACTCTATGTTTTGCCTTTTTATTTGTGCCGTGTTGTAAGATCCGATGAAGTTGTTGCCAGGCTAAGGGCCGGGACCCATTGTGAGGTCCCAGCTTGTAGCATTTCGAGTCCTCTAGGATTCGGGGTGTTACAATATGGTATCAGAGCTCTAGGTTGGCAACATCGGCACTCACCATCTTCAAAAAGGCCGAATAAACAAATAAACGGACACCGCAAGGATTCCGAACTTTTAAATGAATTTTTGTTTTCCAAACCATGAGCATAAACGGGTTGGGATAGAATGCACGGACCGCCACTACCTCCGCTAAACTCGATAGCATAGTTTATCGGACTTCTGTTATAACTTGTAATTTTAGTAACATTGTGACCTTTAGAAGTGACCTAAAGTAATAAGATAGTTATGTCCTTACTAGGAACTAAAGTAGTCTTATATTGATCACGTCTCTACCAGATGGCACGTACGAGAGCGACAACTTACGTTGGATGAGGAGAGGGTCGACCTCCCCTTCCTCCTGGAGCTCCAAGACAGGGACGTGTGGGCAAGCCTCAGAGGGGCCGAGGTCGAGGACGTGTTCCTGTTGTAGATCCGCCAGCTGTGGATGTACCTGCTGAGGAGGTGGCCGAGAGTATTGTCCCAGAGGTTAGGGATGAGACTGCTACTAGATCCGGAGTGCGGAGTGCAGGGCCTGCTGATTCCGGTCGCGTATCGATTGGAGCATCGGAAATCGAGCTTATGTCCAGCAGGTGCAAGAGGCATACAGGGCCGGAGCGCCACCTCCAGCATCACCAATGCTAGCTAGGTCAGCAGAGGTCTCTCAGAGGGTGACTCAGGTGGTAGTCCCACCGGTGGTAGCTGCACCAGTGAGGGTTGTCGAGGATGACCGAGTGAGAGACGAGCTGAGGGTACCAAGACCAAATGAATGGTTGAAGACATTCAACCATCAGCGAGTTCCCACCTTCGACGGGAACGTTGGACTTGAGGTGGAACATTGGATCAGTCATGTGGAGTCCGTGCTAGAGGCGATTCGTTGCCCTGAGAGTCATAAGGTGGAGCTCGTTCAGACATTGTTTAGGGACCAGGCACAGTACTGGTGGAGGACAGTAAGGGGCGGAGTGTCCCGATTTGAGCAGTTGCTGAGTCTCGTGAGAGAGACCTTTTGTCCTACCTCACTGAGAAGGGGCCGAGTGCAGGACTTCTTGGAGGCAGGTTTTGAGGATGTTCCGATAGCTGAGGCTATTAGGAGGTTCCGGGAGGAGCTGTCACTATTGGGTCCTGCTGCACCACCTGTGGACCAGCACGTGTATCTATTTTCCCGGAGACTGAGAGAGGCTACCCGCTCCTATTTGGCAGGCATTCCGCTGTAATTCCTTAGCTGATTATCAGGATCGGGCTTCAGCGTATGGGAGGGACCGACTGGGTCACCGGAGAGCTATGCAGTCTGGAGGGTCAGACAAGAGACAGAGGACCGGACCAGTCAGCACTAGAGTAGGAGGGTCAGGTCATAGGCGTGGTCAGTCCCAGGGCCGTTCTAGTTACTAGGTGGTACCGCCGATAGGATCAAGAGTACGCAGTGCTACAACTGTGGGGAGAAGGGACACATTAAGCCGGAGTGTAGGAGGCCACCAGTTACATGTTTTACTTGCAGCTAGCTGGGCCACAGAGCTACCTTCCGCCGACAGGGCAAGGTAACATCACAGCAGGGGTCCTCACCTGCTGGTACCTCAGAAGGAGGACATAGGCAGTCTCAGTATTTGGCTCGGGGTCAGCAGCAGCGGGCTCCTGGTCAGGCATATTCACAGGGTTCTGCTCAGATTCCAGGTAGAGGTAGAGGGCATGGTGGGGGCACTTAAGAGACTAGGGGTACTCAGGCTCGAGTCTTTGAGTTGAGGAGTGCCGTAGAGCCAGCAACGCCCGCAACCACAGGTATTATCACGATTCATGGCTTTCCAGTCCGAGTACTTTTTGATACGGGTGCGACGCACTCTTTCATATCTGATGATTGCGTAGATAGGTTGACCTTAGATACAGTAGAGGGGGAACCTTTCCTTATAAGGTTACCCGATGGGAGTAGGGTTCGGGGTACTCGGGAGATTCACGATTGTCCCATCCACTTGGGAGGTCGTGACTAGCTAGCCGACTTTCACGTCGTGCACTTGGTGCATGAAGAAGTCATACTCGGGATGGACTCGATGGACCGCCATAGAGCTGTTCTGAACGTCAAAAGGAGGACAGTGATTGTCACTATGGAGTCTGGGCATGAGGAAGCCTTTTGAGGGTGGGACCTCGGAAAGATCGGGACAATCATTAGTGCGGTCCGCATCTCATAGGTCAAGGATGTGAGGCCTTCTAGTGTTACGTCATGAAGGAGGAGACGAGTTCATCATTAGCAGAGACCCCGGTAGCTTGTGAGTTCGAGGATGTCTTTGGCGAGCCGCTTGTCTTACCACCGCAGAGGAGCGTAGATTTTGGGATTGAGTTGGAGCCTGGCATGAGGCCGATCTCCAAGGCTCTATACCGCATGTCACCAGTCGAGATGCTTGAGCTTAAGAAGCAACTCGAGGAATTGGCAGAGAAGGGATTCATCCGACCTAGTGTGTCTCCCTAGGGTGCACCAGTCCTCTTCGTCAAGAAGAAGGACGGATCCATGAGGCTTTGTATCGACTATCGAGAGTTGAACAATGTCACCGTCAAGGACAAGTACCCGTTGCCGGGTGTTGATGATTTGTTGGATCAGTTACAGGGAGCTACAGTGTTTTCATGTATTGACTTGAGGTCAGGATATTATCAACTGAGAGTACGGGAAGAGGACATACCGAAGACAACATTTCGGACCAGATACGGTCGTTATGAGTTTGTGGTGATGCCTTTCGGGCTCACCAATGCTCCTGTTGTCTTCATGGAGTTGATGAATTGCATCTTCATTGACTTCTTAGATCAGTTTGTGGTAGTTTTCATCGATGACATCTTAGTATACTCCCGGAGTAGGGAGGAGCACGGCAGACACCTAAGGACGGTGTTGCGGGTTTTACAAGATAGAGAGCTCTATGCTAAGCTCTCTAAGTGTGAGTTCTGAATGCCTGAGGTTGCCTTCCTTGGCCACATTGGCTCCACCGAAGGAGTCAAGGTGGACCTGGCAAAGATAGAGTCAGTTGCATCATGGCCGCCCCCTAAGACGGTCAAGGAGGTACGTAGTTTTCTAGGTCTGGCCGGATACTACCGTAGGTTTGTGAAGGGTTTTTCTGTGATTGCCAGACCACTCACTTCCTTGTTAAGGAAGTCCATCAGATTTGCTTGGACCGAGCCCTATCAGCGGAGCTTTGAGGAGCTGAAGGAGAGATTGACTTCTGCTCCGGTGCTAGCACAGCTAGAGGGCGTTGAGGACTTCGTCGTTTACAGTGATGCATCCAAGCTAGGCTTGGGATGCGTCCTGATGCAGAGGGGTAGGGTCATTGCGTATGCATCTTGACAGCTGAAGACATATGAGGAGAATTATCCTACTCACGACCTTGAGCTAGCTGTAGTCATTCATGCTTGAAGATCTGGCGTCATTACCTCTACGGGGCCACCTGCCAGATCTTCACAGACCACAAGAGTCTGAAGTACATATTCACTCAGCGGGAGTTGAATAACCGCCAGAGGAGATGGCTAGAGATGATTAAGGATTTTGATTTAGAGATCCTTTATCACCCGGGAAAGGCGAATGTGGTCGCCGATGCCCTTAGTAGGAGGACACCTCGCGAGACCGCGATAGCTAGATTGACTGTTCAGACCCAGTTGCGGAGAGATTTGATTTGGTTGGAGGTAGACATCCGGTTTCCGGATACTGACGGTCATCTGTCAGCGTTAGAGGTTTCACCGGATCTGACAGAAGAGATCCAGCAGAAACAGGAGGGTTGTCTAGCACTGACAAGGATCAGAGATAGGATGTCAAGAGGGGAGGCACCACAGTTTATGGTGGGTGCGGATGGGATTTTGAGGCGCCAGGAGCGCATATGTGTACCCTTTGACAGAGAGTTGAGGCAGCGTATACTACAGGAGGCCCATTCTACACCTTACTCCGTCCACCCCGGCGCGAGTAAGATGTATCAGGATATACGACGATCTTATTGGTGGGGCGGGCTCAAGCCCGACGTGGCTAGATATGTAGCCCAGTGTGCGACCTGTCAGCAGGTCAAGATTGAGCACCACAGGCCTGGAGGAGAGCTCCAACCACTTCCGGTTCCACAGTGGAAGTGGGAGGACATTTCCATGGACTTCGTTACTGGCCTGAGGTTGAGTAGAGGCTTCGATAAGATATGGGTTGTAGTGGATCGGTTGACGAAGACGGAACGATTCATTCCTATTAAGGAAACATGGCTGGTGTCTCATTTAGCCGAGGAGTTTACCCGACAAATTGTGAGGTTCCATGGAGTGCCGAGGACGATCATTTCAGATAGGGATTGGCGTTTTACCTCGAGGTTCTGGCAGCAGGTACACGCCGCCTTAGGGACAAGCTTACAGTTCACCACGGCATACCATCCTCAGACGGACGGGCAGTCTGAGAGGACTATTCAGACCCTTGAGGACATGTTGAGGGCATGTGTGCTTGATTGGGGTCAGGTATGGCCCGACCACCTTCCTTTGGTGGAGTTTTCTTATACCAATAGTTGGCACGCGACTATTGAGATGGCTCCTTACGAGGCACTATATGGGCGGAGGTATCATACACCTTTGTGTTGGGATGAGCCTGGGAGGATGAGTGGGGTAACGCCCGAGCAGGTGCAGGATGAGATGGCTCGGGTAGCATTGATCCGAGAGCAGATGTTGACCGCACAGAGCCGTCAGAGATCTTATGCTGATAAGAGGCGCATGCCTCTGGAGTTCAGGGTTGGCGCCCAGGTATGGTTGAAGGTGTCACCGACGAGGGGTATTCGACGTTTCGACATTAAAGGGAAGTTGAGTCCCCGATATGTCGGGCCCTTTGAGATCCTAGAGCGGATAGGAGAGGTGGCTTATAGATTGGCATTGCCACCCCGATTGGAGGGAGTCCATCCAATTTTCCATGTATCTCAGTTGAGAGAGTATGTGCATGACCCGAGACACATAGTGAGCCATGACGACCTAGTGGTCGAGCCGGATCATACATTTCCTGAGCACCCGATAGCAGTTTTGGAGAGAGGTATGAGACGCCTTCGATCGATAGTAATACCCATGTTGAGAGTACAGTGGTCGAGACGAGGGATTGACGAGGCCACTTGGGAGACGGAGGATAGTATCCGGCGGAATTATCCCGAGTTTTATGCGGATCTGGAGACGTCTATAGGACCGTCAGGTAGTTCTACATCCTTGTTTGGTTACTTTTAGTGATTGTATGTGTGTTATGTTTGATGTGCTTGTGTGTGAACCATAGGTGTCTTGATGTAGTAACTTGTTAGTCATAGGGCTCGCTTACGTTTTATGATCTTCGGAACTACCCTAAGTTTCGGGACGAAACTTATTTTTGAGGGGGATCTGATGTAACGACTAGTTTTTTTCGTTACGCTTTGATAAGGTTAGAGAAGTTTAGAAAAGGAAATTAAATTTTAGTGAGATTAGGACATACCAGTTTATTTATGGAAGTCGTTTAATTAAGTACCTTGTCTAAAGTTTCGGGACGAAACTTATTTTAAGGGGGTACTGATGTAAATCTGGAATTTTTATTCCGTTTAGTTCCGAAGCAAATCGGACTTCGAGCCGTTGATGGTTTCCCATTCTATCTAGTACTTCTTTCTTCACAAATTTTATTATTTTATGTAGAATTTAATTCACATAAAATGATAAAATTTTATCAAGCTCTAATTCTTATAATTATTTATTATTTTATGTAGAATTTCATTCACATAAAATGATAGATTTATATCAAACCCTAGTTATTATAATTCATTCTTATCAATGACTTTAGACGAGATCATGACAAGCTGTGACGAGACCATGACTAAGCTGAGAAGAGGCCATGACAAAGCCCGACAAATCTGTGACAAACTCGTTCATGGGCCTGACAAGGCCATGACGAGTTTTGACAGATTTTTAACAAACAATTCAGCCCATCTTGCTTGCAATTATTTCAGCCATCCTTCTTGCATTTTTTAGCCCACTATTCCTACATTAATCTCAGCCCATCTTGCTTACCCACAACAGCCCAACTCTTGCTTCAGTCCAGCCAGGAGCAACCCAAGGAATTCACGCCAGAACCGTCAGTTGCTCTCTCTTCCCATCTGCTTGTAACAGCTGCATAAATGAGATAAATAAAGAGTTGTAACCACCCTATATTCACGCCAGAAGAGAAGAAACTGCAACGCCCTTCCTGCTTCCAGATTCACGCAGCAGTCACCCTTCCTTGCTCCCAGAATCACGCAGCAGTCGTTCTTCCTTGCTCCCAGAATCACGCAGCAGTCGTTCTTCCTTGCTTCCAGATTCACGCAACCAAGCCGTCCTTTTGTCGCCCACGTTCTACACACATTCCTTCACATAGCAGCTGTGGTGAATTTAAATCCTTCGACCCTCTCTTCACCTACTATTCTGTCGTCCTTACCCATCTGAACAAGACCTTCTGCAGGGGTAGTCGAAGGCTGGTTGTGGACGGCCTTCAGCACAGCAGTGAGGACGCTATGCAGACCCCAGTCGACTCTAGGAGCACCTTTACAACATACGTTTTGTTCGCCACTTAGCGTGCGTGCAAATAAGCTTTAAATTTATAAAACTAGAATCAAGCAAGCGAACCCGCAGTATACGGATCGGCGTAGTAAAGCAAGAATTCCAGAGTATCGAACACAGGGATTTGGGGGGGTTAAATCCAGTTATAGATCGTCAAGCAAGTAAATGTATGAGCTTTGCAAATATTGGGAAAAAAGCAACCCTAAAGATCCAGGTATCTAATTGTGGCAATCGATTCAAGATATACTAAAGAACTAAGGACAGAGTTAAGAGTTGCAAAGGTATGCTAAGGTAAAGCAATGTACGGTGAAGTTCCAAGGCTTTATATGACTTATCTAAAGGTACTCTCTATAAAGGTTGTTGAGGCTTCAGTATAGAAAGGATCTAAAGAGAAGAATTAATATCAAATACCCAAACTTGTAATCCAAGGATCAAGACTAACTAAACCGATTAAGGTTGTGACACTCGAAATTGAAGTAGAGGTTGTTGAGGCTTCACTACTACCTAGAAAAGGCAAGCCAAGACTAAGTTAAAGCAAATCTTTAACTTTGGATTAAAGTAAAAACAAGGTTCGTAAATCAACACAAATTACGGGTGGATCTTGAATTTCACGGCCGTGGAACCTCAAGAACAGGTCGTGATTCTGGTCGTCGGCAAAATCTCTCTAACTCTCAGGGTCCAATCTGTTTACGATCGATCAATCATCATCTAAGCCACAACTATCAACCCTTCACCTTAGAATTGCTAAAGGGTTTTAGCCAACAACAGTCATTATGATATCAAATTCAAGATTTAGAAGAATGAAAGATAAAAACTTTCGAAAACCTTCAATAAACTTCAAATCAATCTCAAATCCACAAACAAAGGGAATGATGTATATCGGATTTGGAATCACACAAACAAATCACAATCCTTGATAAGAACGAAGAACGGGATGTCAATCCGTCTTCTAATCAAACCTAAGGACAAAGCGCAACTTCCAAATCTTCAATCCTTTGCAAATCTCCATTGCAAAATGGCAATCTCCGCACGTCCCACTAGAACCCTAGGCACATGCAAGCAAGCGTAAGCGAAGGTCCCGAAATCTCCCTCCTTCAGTCCTTTTATAGGGGAAGATAGAATAAGTGTCCGGCCCATGTGTGTAGACAATGTCTCTATATTTTATTCGTCAAAAGATCGTCTAAATCACGGTTATATGGAATTCCACGCCCATGGTTTAGAGCGTGGAATTGGATTACGGTTCTTCAAAACTTCCACGACCGTACTTTATACCGTGTAACTCTTTGGAATGCTCCACGCTCATGTTGCCAAGTTCCACGGCCGTGGTTTAGAGCGTGGACTTCATTACGGCCGTATTTTAGAGCGTGGAAGCATAGGTTGCTCGTAACTCCCTTTGTTTTGTGCCATTCTTCATCCTAGCATCTTCCTTAGCTTCTTTGTGGTGTCCTCAATCCTTGGATGTGCTCAATCTATCTCCATCCTCTCTTAATTCGTTCGGTTTTAGCTCTTATTCGCCTACAATCAACACAAAGCTTATGTAGACCTCTATATCGACAATATAGACAAACTAGCTCACAATTGTTTCAATGCTTTATCAATGAACACTAATATGGATGAAATACATCTAGAAAACGTGCCTAAAATATCACAATATTTCATGCTAACAAAATACCCCATACTTGCCACTTGCTTGTCCCCAAGCAAGGTCTTTCAAAAGCTTTAAAACTCAAGTTAGGTAGAAATATGGATGCATTCTCAAAAACAAAACGTCTTTTAGATGAATGTGCTTCCTAGTCAATAGATCATTCTCAAATCTTGCTTCATTCGTTCATAAGACTCTCATCTATATAACCAAAGAGTAAAGAATAAAGAAAACTCATGAATTGATCAAACTTCCATGTAAACATCATAACCTTCAAACATTATCAAAATCAATCATAAGAAACTTCAATTTAGATCACCAAGTCATATAGCATTCTCTTGATCTTAAGGACTTTCAAGTAAGGTCTAGAATGCGGAAGGGGAGAGGAAATTATAAGGAATGTGGTGCATGAATCCGGGAAAGTGGATAACCAACTCTTTTCTTTTTCTCTTGCGGTTTTGCAACACTTTCAACTTAGAGCTTTGCTCTCTTCTTTTCACATTATTTTTCGACTTTACTTTTGGAGTTATGGACAGAGGTGCACAAAAACCGAAGCCTAGGAGATTAACGGTTCTCAACTTTGCGAGATGCCTCAAACCCTTGATGCACATACCATAATCCGCTAGGAATATCGCTCAATCCGACTTTGGCAAGACACAAACACCCGGCTATGTGAATGGTGCCGAGTTACCCATCGTCATGATTGACTTCCCCAAACCTATAAGTTCTTTCTATTCTTTGAATGCAAAATTTTTCTTTCATGGCCCTCCCACATCACACATGCCAAATATCAACTCCTCCAAATTCCCGGATAGGTAAAGGAGGCCATTATTTCATTGAGGGGCTAAATGATCAAAGAAAGAAGAAAGAAAATTGAATTGCCTTAATAATTTCAACAAGAAGTATAAGAACTTATCATGTGATTTCAACCTTGATTTCTCAATATGATTTAGGTAACATTCTTCAAATTATGAAACTTGCAAAAGAGGAATAATTAACTCATTCAATTTCTTTCAATTCACTATTTGTTTAAGCATGCGATTGTCATCAAAACTCAATTCATAAGTAGTGATTATCATAGAAGTCATCTCTATCCTTAGAAGCATAAAATTTTCAAAATTTTTTGATTTTTATGGGTTGTTCAAAAGCTTTTTCATGCAATGCAAAAATGAACGTGTAACAATGGAATGAAACATGCAAGGTGTTCTCAATCAAAGCAAGCAAAGTGAGTAGAGTTATTACAAACGAATAGTCACACCCCACCCCATACTTGAGATAAACATTGTCCCTAATGTTCAAAAAGAAAATAAAGAGAAAAAAGAAAGAAAAAGAACTCACAAGACGGTGGTGGAGTCGCTAAAGCGGTAGATCGTCCAAGGTCATCACTGAGGTGCCGGTGGTGGTGGGAACGGGAAGAAGCCGGGATCATAGTTCCGCCCAAACTGCTGGCGGTAAATATCTCTCATTATGCGGTCATGCGCGTCGGCTTGTGCATCTCTAGCATCTGCGCGGATCTCCAAGGCTCCGACCCTACTGGAAAGATCGGTGGCCCACTCCGGCAGCTGCTCATACCATCCCGGCGGCTGGCTATACCATGCTGGTGCATCTGACGGTGCTGGTGCAGGTGGTGGCTGGGCATGCCAAGCTGGTGGAGCTCCCATCCACTCCGGCTGAGTGCTATACCATGCAGGAGGATCCGCCATCCATGTCGGCCTCTCACTCACGCTGGTGCGGCGAGAGGAAGAACCAAAAGCTCTAGCAGGACGGGGAGAGTGTCTAGGAAGGTCGGGAACTGCGTCCGGCTGATCCGAGAAGGTATCAAAATCATGCTCCTCACCTCCTCCCTCAAACTCATCATCCCCTCTCATCTCCTCCTCATCTACAACCGGTGGCTCAGGTGGAACGTAAGGAGGGGCTACTAGTCTGTTCGCATGCATGGCCGCGAATGTCTCCTTCCAGTTATGGCGTCTGGCCATAATGGAATACTCGAGGATCCATGCTACTCCTCTACCTCCTCTATCCTCCCAAGGCATGGCAGCTGTTAGTGGACCTCTATGTCTAGGAAAGATAATGCCTCTAGTCATGAGGCTCTGAAGTCCTAGAGGTCTAGCAGCTATCCTAGTGCATGCAGAATAGTCGATCCCCAGCTACCTAGCAATGTGGGTGACCATCCCACCATATCCTATATTGCCAACCCTCTTGTTCTTTAGCTTACTCATAGTAGAAGCTAAGAGGCTGGCACAGTCAGCCTGCCTACCGTGCAACATGCAATACAACAAATAAAGCTCATCTATCTTGATCTTCTGAGGTGTCTCCGTCCTAGGAAAGAGACACTCAGAAAGCACCCGGTGAGAAATCTTCAAGGCTAAGTGATAAATCAACTTAGCCTTGGTATTAGCTGGTTGCCAGCGGTCCTCGCTGGCGTATACCATAGCTATGTCCTCCCAAAAATCCTTGGCGTACACGCCACTAGGGAAGCGACCATTGAAGGTCTCATGGAACCCAAATAAGGTCCCGAACTCAGCAATCGAGAACTCGTAGTTCTCCTCCATCAGCCTAAATGACACTGTACGGTCTACATGACTATGCTCGAAGGAGATCACAAACTCCCTAGTGATCTCCTCATATGCATCTTCCCGAATGGCGGAGAAGATGATCAACCCAGCTCAATCTAATAACCAAGTAATGTCATTAACCACATTTAGTGGCTCTAGCTCCTCAAGCAACAAATACCTAGGTCCTATGACCGCTCGTTTCTGGATCTTTTCTAAGGCATCGAGGTAATCCTTGTGGATTCTAGGAATTCTAGGTGGTGGGGGTGATGGTGGTTCACTAGGAGGTGCCAGAGAAGAGGAGGGACCATCACCCTTCCTTTTCTTGTTCCTATTCGACATTCTTCTAACAAAATCCACCACTGTTCAAAACCATGGTCTGTTCTTCAGAAACCACGGCTGTGGAATGTCCAGAGACCGTGATTCGATTCGCAATTTCTCAAAACTCAGCAGATTTTCACCAAATTCAACAGCAAGCAGCCCTAGACTAATTCCAATCCAATTTTGATCAGTTCTCCTAAAATTTCTTGCAAAATTGAGGCAAATCGACAAAGTAAGAGAAGAGGTGAAAAATCTAAGTTTCGGATTTTAAAATCCGAATTCTGCGTTCTCCGGTGATTTGCCGCTCGAATCGTTGCTTGGATCTTGTAGGCGATTGGATTTTCTTGAGTTTTGGCTAAAGAATCGTTCGAAACAATTAACGAACGGGAATTTGAGAGTGGGGGAAGATTTCGGCGTTCTTGGGCGTGGAATTGGGGGTTTTGGTGTGTTTTGTGAAGAAACGTGGTTTTTATAGTGGCCGTAAATTATTTCGAAAATTAAGGTCCCTCGGGGGTTTCCAGGGCCGTTGAAATGTATAGAACCGTGGTTTTGGTGATTTTTTTCAGGCTTTTACAAATTACGGTCACTGTAACTGTCACGGCCGTGGTTTTAGCCGTGGAACTCTCTGTAATGTGTCAAAGTCCAAGTTTCGTCAATTTTCTTCAAACCTTTCCTTCTCCCTTTCTCTTCCATTGATCCTACATCCAAAAACATGAACATACCGGAAGGTATCGAAGGCAAAACAAAACAAAAACGTCTAAACTATTCTAATCTATGAATCAAAAATAAAAACGTAAGTGCAATACCTTGGGTTGTCTCCCAAGAAGCGCTTGTTTAAGGTCTGTAGCTAGACCATATTCGCACTTATTCGAGTGCGGTGGGCGCGAACTCTTCAGCTTGGAGTTCCGGTGAATACTTCTTGAGTCGTTGACCGTTCACCTTAAAGCTTCCGCCCTTTTCACCCCATACTTCAACTGTACCATGGGGAAAGACATGTTTGATTAGATAAGGTCCAGTCCAACGAGATTTAAGCTTACCTGGAAAGAGACGAAGCCTTGAATTGAAGAGGAGAACTTGATCTCCTTCTTTGAGGTCCTTTGGGATGATATGCTTATCATGCCAACGCTTCGCTCTTTCTTTATAGATCTTGGCGTTTTCGTAGGCGTTCAAGCGAAGTTCTTCAAGCTCATTAAGGTCTAAGAGACGCTTCTCTCCCGCTTCCTTCATGCTGAAGTTCAACCACTTTATTGCCCAATACGCCTTATGCTCCAACTCTACCGGTAAGTGACAAGACTTCCCATACACAAGGTTATATGGTGTTGTTCCGATGGGAGTCTTATATGCAGTCCGGTACGCCCATAATGCGTCATCTAGCTTCAAAGACCAATCCTTCCTTGTCCATGAAACCGTCTTCTCTAAGATCGCTTTAATCTCCCGGTTTGAGATCTCCACTTCTCCACTAGTTTGTGGATGATAAGGGGTGGCGATCTTGTGAGTCACCCCATACTTAGCTAAAAGAGCTTCGAAGCGTCGGGCAATGAAGTGAGAACCTCCATCACTAATGATAGTCCGTGGTGTCCCAAATCGTGGGAAGATGGTCTTGTTAAAGAACTTAACCACTACCATGGCATCATTGGTGGGAGAGGCAATTGCTTCAACCCATCTCGAAACATAATCCACCGCTAAAAGTATGTATTGGTTTCCACAAGATGATGGGAAAGGTCCCATAAAGTCTACTCCCCAAACGTCAAAGATCTCCACCTCTTGGATGTTGTTAAGAGGCATCTCGTTCCTCCTAGATATGTTCCCTGTTCTTTGACAAGCATCGCAGCAGGAAACAAAGGTTTGCACATCTTTAAACAAAGTAGGCCAAAAGAATCCAGATTGCAATACCTTAGCGCTAGTCTTGTTCGAACTAGCGTGTCCTCCACAAGGTAGTGAATGACAATGACGGATGACACTTTGCATCTCATTCCGGTACACATCGCCGAATGATGCCATCCGGACCTCTCTTAAAGAGGAGAGGTTCGTTCCAAAAGTATTCCCGAACATCCTTAAAGAACTTCTTTCTTTGTGCGTAGGATAATCCGGGTGGTAATTCCTGGGAAACCAAATAGTTAACAAAATCAGCAAACCATGGTTTGTTACCTTTTGTAATCACGTCGATGCACTCCTCTATGATGTGTAAATGCTCGTCCGGAAAGGAGTCATCTATAGGTAGATGGTCGTCTTCTAGATGCGGTAGACGACTCAAATGATCCGCAACAGAATTTTCCGAACCCTTCTTGTCACGGATCTCTAGATCGAATTCTTGTAGGAGAAGAATCCATCTAATCAGCCTTGGTTTCGCATCTTTCTTCGCAAGCAAATACCGGATCGTAGCATGATCCGTGTACACAATCACCTTAGCACCTACAAGATAAGAGCGAAACTTTTCAAATGCATATACAATTGCTAAAAATTCCTTTTCGGTAGTGGCGTAGTTGAGCTGCGCTTCATCTAGCGTCTTGCTAGCGTAGTAAATGGCATGGGTTCGTCCTTCCTTTCTTTGCCCAAGCACAACCCCTATGGCTACGTCACTTGCGTCACACATAACCTCAAAGGGAAGATTCCAATCCGGAGGTTGGATAATCGGGGCTGAGATTAGAGCTTCCCGAATCATATTAAACGCATCTAAGCATTCCTGCGAGAAATCAAAAACTGCATCCTTCATTAGTAAATTACTGAGCGGTTTTGATATCTTGGAAAAATCCTTTATGAAACGCCTATAGAATCCAATGTGTCCTAGAAAAATTCTTATCCCTTTCACCGAATTTGGGGGAGGAAGTTTTTCTATTGTCTCTATCTTAGCTTTATCCACCTTAATCCCTCTACTAGAGACTAAGTGTCCTAATACAATTCCTTCTTTCACCATAAATTGAAACTTCTCCCAATTAAGAACTAGGTTAGTGTCTTCACACCTTTGTAACACAAGAGCAAGGTTAGAAAGACAATTGTCAAAAGAGGAACCATAAACGGAGAAGTCATCCATAAAAACCTCTATGATTTCCTCTATATATTCCGAGAAGATGGCCATCATGCACCTTTGAAAGGTGGTTGGGGCGTTGCAAAGCCCGAACGGCATCCTCCTATAGGCAAACTTACCCCACGGGCACGTGAACGTGGTATTCTCTTGATCATCCGGGTGTATCGAGATCTGAAAGAAACCACTATAACCGTCAAGATAACAGAAATGTGAGTTCGTTATTTTTATTGGTGATGACTGTCATTCCTCCCTTCTTTGGAACCACCTGTACGGGACTCACCCAATTGCTATCGGAGATAGGGTAGATGATACCTGTATCAAGTAGTTTAAGAATTTCCTTCTTGACAACCTCCTTCATGGTCGGATTTAACCGCCTTTGAGGTTGTCGCGAAGTTCTAAAGTCTTCTTCCATTAGGATCTTATGCATGCATAGTGAAGGTTTGATTCCTACTAGATCCTCTATAGTATACCCTAGGGCTTTCCTATGTTTCTTAAGAACAACCATGAGTTTACTATGTTCATCAATACTCAAATCGGAACTAACAATTACCGGAAAGGTAGAATTAGGTCCTAGAAATGCGTACCTTAGATGTGTAGGAAGTGGCTTCAATTCCATCACTATCGGAGTCTCTAATGTCTCTTGAGGAGTATCCGATGTTTCCTTAGAAGTGTCTAAGGATGTAGAAGGTGTTGGAGAAGAGTCAAGAGAAGTGGTGGAGACGATACAATCTCCTTTAGATTCACCCAAAATTACGGCTACTCTGTTCCCTCCACGGCCGTGGTTTTGGGCGTGGAAGTCAATTACGGGACCTCTGTTTGTTCCACAGCCGTGGTTTTGGCCGTGTAACTTACTGGAGTCCTCTGAATAGCTGATTACGGTCATGTTGGTAGATTCCACGGCCGTGGAATAGCACGACTGGACGTTATTTCTGACGTTTTCTGACCCATCGTAGAGTTTCTCATATTCGTCTTCATACACTTCTTTTTGCTTTTCTAAAGATTCTACTTCCTCATTACATTTCTCTTCCTCCCCTACATCCATAATGCTCATAGAAATAACTTTTTGTAAGGAGTCTTTGAAGAGAATCGAACTTACCTCTTCTCTAGATAGCTCTTCGTCATGGATGTTGAATATATCCTCATCGAAAACTGGCTCTTTCACTAAAGTGGAGAGAACGAACTCTACCTTTTCTTCTCCTATGTCGAAGGCGAGTCTAGCATTCTTACAATCAACTATGCAACCGGATGTTGCAAGAAACGGTCTTCCGAGTATGATCGGGACCGGACTATCTGCAGGAATGTCAAGCACAACAAAATCTATAGGAACACAGAACTTACCAAGCTTGACCGGGACGTCTTCAACTATACCGATGGGACGAGTTATGGATCGATCTGCCATGTATAACGTCACCTTTACCGGTTTAGGTTCGCCTAAGCCGATCTTCCTGCATAAAGCAAGCGGAATGATGCTCACGCTCGCTCCTAAGTCACACAATGCATCATATGTGACATCTCCCACTCTTATGGGAATACAAAATGACCCCGGATCCTTCAGCTTTGGGGGCATCTTTTCCTTCATTGTCTTGATGAGATCCGATGAATCCGAACTCATCTTAACCTCTCCAAAATCTTCTAACTTTCTTTTGTTAGAGAGGATCTCCTTTAGGAACTTTCCATAAGCTGGCATACCTACAATTGCATCAATGAAAGGTATATTAATATGCAGTTTGCTCATGAGTTCAATAAACTTACCGAATTACTTGTCTAGACGCGCTCTTGCTCTAGATTGCGGGAATGGTAGGGGAGGTTTGAAAGCTGGAGGAGGAACGTAGACATCTTCCTTCTCCTTCCCCTTTTCTTTCTCCTTTTCGGCTGGAACTTCTACAAACTTAGGCTGCGGGTCGGTAGTTGTTACTCCGCTCCTAGTTGTGATTGCCATCACCCTTCCCTTTGGGTTATCCTCCGTCTTTCCTGGAAGTTTTCCTTGATTCCTAGGAACTTCCTCTGCATGGCTAAACATTTGGTTCTCTAAAACCTTTTGGGCTTTATCAACCTTAGTTATGTGATCATCAACCTTGATGATGTGACTCTCCAATCCTTGAAGCTTGCCCAAAATTGTTTCCAACATGGGATCGGGCTTCTCTTTCCCTGAAGTACTTCCACCATTAGATGTTTGCCCCTGGCTTTTCAAAGGAGTGGAAGAAGAGGAAGGTGGAGTTAGTGAATTTCCTGAATTGGAATAAGAATTACCGGAATTTTGTTGGTTGGGACGCCAATTGTTGTTGTTTGAACCCCTATTGTTGTTCCAATTGTTGTTCCGGTTGTTGTTGTTGTTGTTGTTGTTGTTCCAATTATTCCGGTTGTTGTTCCGGCTGTTGCGGTTCGTATTCTTATTCCCGTTGTGGTTATTGTTGTTGCCCAAATAACCTACATCTTGTTCCTTTTGCTTTGGAAAGTTGGTTTTGATGGCTTCCTTCAATTCTTTAATCTCCGTATTGAGAGAAAAGATTTGAGTTTGAGCTGCTTGTGATAGCTTTGCTCCTTGTTCCACATGATTCGCCTCTACTTTCCGGTGAGAATACTTCTCAATGACTCGCGCTTGCTTCTCAATGAAGTCCCAAGCTTCATCTTCCTTCATGTCCATGAATGTACCACATGAAAGGGATTGGAGCTTGAATTGTGTCTCCACATCCAGCCCCTTATAGTATATCTCCAATAGCGCCAATTTGGATATGCCATGATGTGGGCAATCCAATAGCAAATCCTGAAATCTTTCCCAAGATTGAAACAAACTTTCGTTAGATCTCATAGAAAATGCATTAATCTTACCTCTCAATTCCGCCGTCTTGGATGGCGGAAAGAACTTAGTGAGGAATTTCGAAGAAAGATCCTCCCATGTGTCGAGTTTCCCACTTGGAAGAGCTTGATACCAAGACAATGCTTTCCCTTCCAGGGAGAAGAAGAAAGGCTTGAGTTTATAACTGTTGGTAGTTGCATTCTTTGGCTTCATTGTCTCCATCATGATCTCAAAATTTTGTAGATGTTGATGTGGAGATTCAGCGCTTGTTCCCCCAAATTGATTTTGGCGGACAATGGTAATAACTTGCGGGTTGAAGCTAAACCCTTGTGCATCATCAGCATCAAAGTTTACACCCAAAACGGCGTGGTTGCTGTGTTGGATCCATCCTTTGGCCAAGAGTTCTTGGCTCCTCATCCACACGATCGACTCTCGCACCTCCAGCTAGGGCACGACGATTGGCAGCCGCTCGTGGAACAAACGGGTTCACATTGATCGTTGGATCAATGTCCTCTAGTGGTGGCATGGAAGAGTCGCTATCCTCATTGGATGAGTTGGTTCTAACCGATCTTCCCGGTCTCCTTCTTCTCTTTTTCTTCTTGAGGTCGCTTATTTCCAGCCTCATTTGGAACATCATATCCGTGAGATCATCAATTTTTGATTGATGACGCTCCGATTCTTCCTTGCGAGTCTTCTCGCTCCATCTAAGTTGAGCTTCGGATTCCGCTAACTCCGTTTGGTAATCGCGTTCTCTTTCTTCAACCATCTTTCTTTCCTTGAGCTTTCTCCTCAAAGTCCTCTCAAGCTCTTGATCGAGAGGTAAGAGGTCTTCGTTGTTCCTAGTCCTGCGCATACACTCGAAAAAGATATCAAATAACAAGGGAAGAGCTCCCAAGCTTGACAACCGATAACCGAATTCGGCCTAGACCAAATCCCTGGCAACGGCGCCAAAAACTTGTTCGCCACTTAGCGTGCGTGCAAATAAGCTTTAAATTTATAAAACTAGAATCAAGCAAGCGAACCCGCAGTGTACGGATCGGCGTAGTAAAGCAAGAATTCCAGAGAATCGAACACAGGGATTTGGGGGGGTTAAATCCAGTTATAAATCGTCAAGCAAGTAAATGAATGAGCTTTGCAAATATTGGAAAAACAGCAACCATAAAGATCCAGATATCTAATTGTGGCAATCGATTCAAGATATACTAAAGAACTAAGGACAGAGTTAAGAGTTGCAAAGGTATGCTAAGGTAAAACAATGTATGGTGAAGTTCCAAGGCTTTATATGACTTATCTAAAGGTACTCTCTATAAAGGTTGTTGAGGCTTCAGTATAGAAAGGATCTAAAGAGAAGAACTAATATCAAATACCCAAACTTGTAATCCAAGGATCAAGACTAACTAAACCGATTTAGGTTGTGACACTCAAAAACGAAGTAGAGGTTGTTGAGGCTTCACTACTACCTAGAAAAGGCAAGCCAAGACTAAGTTAAAGCAAATCTTTAACTTTGGATTAAAGTAAAAACAAGGTTTGTAAATCAACACAAATTACGGGTGGATCTTGAGTTCCACGGCCGTGGAACCTCAAGAACAGGCCGTGATTCTGGTCGTCGGCGAAATCTCTCTAACTCTCAGGGTCCAATCTGTTTACGATCGATCTATCATCATCTAAGCCACAACTATCAACCCTTCACCTTAGAATTGCTAAAGGGTTTTAGCCAACAACAGTCATTATGATATCAAATTCAAGATTTAGAAGAATGAAAGATGAAAACCTTCGAAAACCTTCAATAAACTTCAAATCAATCTCAAATCTACAAACAAAGGTAATGATGTATATCGGATTTGGAATAACACAAACAAATCACAATCCTTGATAAGAACGAAGAACGGGATGTCAATCCGTCTTCTAATCAAACCTAAGGACAAAGCGCAACTTCCAAATCTTCAATCCTTTGCAAATCTCCGTTGCAAAATGGCAATCTCCGCACGTCCCACTGGAACCCTAGGCACGTGCAAGCAAGCGTAAGCGAAGGTCCCGAAATCTCCCTCCTTCAGTCCTTTTATAGGGGAAGATAGAATAAGTGTCCGGCCCATGTGCGTAGACAATGTGTCTATATTTTATTCGTCAAAAGATCGTCTAAATCACGGTTATATGGAATTCCACGCCCGTGGTTTAGAGCGTGGAATTGGATTACGGTTCTTCAAAACTTCCACGACCGTACTTTATACCGTGTAACTCTCTGGAATATTCCACGCTCATGTTGCCAAGTTCCACGGCCGTGGTTTAGAGCGTGGACTTCATTACGGCCGTATTTTAGAGCGTGGAAGCATAGGTTGCTCGTAATTCCCTTTGTTTTGTACCATTCTTCATCCTAGCATCTTCCTTAGCTTCTTTGTGGTGTCCTTAATCCTTGGATGTGCTCAATCTATCTCCATCCTCTCTTAATTTGTTCGGTTTTAGCTCTTATTCGCCTACAATCAACACAAAGCTTATGTAGACCTCTATATTGACAATATAGACAAACTAGCTCACAATTGCTTCAATGCTTTATCAATGAACACTAATATGGATGAAATACATCTAGAAAACGTGCCTAAAATATCACAATATTTCATGCTAACACGTTTCTACATACATTCGGTTGGTCTCTCACTCCCTAGTTATTCTCTTTCTATTCAGTCCAGTAAGTAAAATCGCTATGTGATAAGCGGGCACAACAGATAGATTAATCATGTATGCATACAAGGATGACTGCACTAGAAAAGACCTTAGGATGTTAGATTTAGGTCGATGTTTAGATGGTGCCTTGAAAGATACGAACTAAGGACTTAGGGGTAGTGTAAAGGGTGACTTATACTGATAAGTGGATTCGAACTAGAGACCTATAGGAGTGTGTTGTGGCTGTAAAGGTGAATATCCGAAATAGAAGTGAGAAACTTTTCTTAAACATTAGTTTGGTTGGTCAAGAATGGTCACTATTGTGAATCAATGTTAAAAAGATTGGTCGAAGATCCACCGTTGAATTTTTGATAGATCATAGATGGATATAAGTAGTTTACTGTGTTAATATTTGAGAATAAATGAACGGTCGGATTGAAAGTTATAGGGTCTCAAAGTAGAATAGTTGAACTGTTTTTCCAGCAGTAAATTTTGACTAAGTATGGGAACATTTGTAGTGTTGTAGCCAACTTTAAAGATTTTTGTAGGAATAACGATTGAACAGTTTTAAAAAATTGTTTCTCCTATGAGTAGATTAGATATCATAGATAAGTTAGAAATTTGTGTTAGAATTTTTATAAGTTTATTTTAATTTCATATTTGAAGCTGTAGTTGGACTTTAGTGACTTTTCGGGAAATAGAAAATGTGTAGTTTTTCTAGTTGTTACCTAAAATCATCTTAGGGAGTAGAATATGATTAGTTAACCTCAAGTAAGAATTTAAGTACATATTACGGGTTTTTGGAAGCCTCGGGACCAAGGGTAAAATAGTCAATTTACCTTAAATAAACACTGTAATAACTTATGCACATAGAATCGTACATCTTAGGAGTTTTAGACTTCTAAGTATCCAAGGAAAAGTGTTGACCCACGTGCCTCCTTTGAGAGGCAACTGAGTTCCTGCAGCTACTGATTGAGTGTTGTTAAGAGAGACGAAATTTAATCTTGGTGAGTCTACGGACTTACTTAGATGGCTTCTTGCATGTGTGTGATGTGTATGAGTGGTGTGTGATAGTTAAGATAAATAACGAAACAGGAATAGGCCGACTGTAGTATATTGTATAACTGAATCAAGTGTATGATAACGGGTCGTGACATCATCTGCCTAGCTCTTGCAAGAGTCTAGGAGGTTCCCTGCGACCAACCCAGTCCGGTAGACGGTCACATGCATTAATACCATTCCGCGTTGGTAAACGGGGACATGGGCGAGGTTTGGGAATCCCTCGTGTCACAAAATAAGTATCATTAGTAATGACGTATCACTTAATTAAAGATAATAAAAAGGAATGAGTGTTACATGCTGATTGCGTATGTTGTGTGTTTGTGCTTTTACCTTTATACTTATGCATAAAATGTTAGCTAACGGTTTTATACCGCTTGTAGATGTCGTGCAGGTTAGGGAGGCGATCGAGTGATCCGGCGGTAGTGGGCAGCCGGGGTTCCGTGCATTATAGGACGGGACTGTTATATTTTATTTTATGACTATTGAGACTGATGTTGGTATTTCCGGTTTTTGAGACTTGGCTGTATTGTTTTCAGAATTTGGATTTTTATTTCGCTCATGCTATAAAACTCTATGTTTTGCCTTTTTATTTGTGCCGTGTTGTAAGGTCCGATGAAGTTGTTGTCAGGCTAAGGGCCGGGACCCATTGTGAGGTCCCAGCTCGTAGCATTTCGAGTCCTCTAGGATTCGGGGTGTTACAAAACTCTCCTTGTCTTTCATGATGAACGCATTGATCTTCCCTCTCATTTCAGCGGTCATTGAGGGGGGAAAGAATTTAGTCAAGAACTCCGTCGTCATCTCCTCCCAAGTGTTGATTTTTCCTGGAGGGAGACATTGATACCAAGTAAGCGCCCTATCTTTCAAAGAGAAGTAGAAAGGCCTTAGCTTGTAATTGTTGTTTTCCAGCCTTGAAGGTCTCAAGGTCTCTATCAAGATCTCATAGTTTTGTAGATGTTGATCGGAGACTCCCTCTCTAGCCCTCCAAACTGGCATTGGCGAATCATGGAAAGAACTTGCGGTCGAAGTTCATAGTCATGGTCCGCTGGATCACCTAGGTTGACTCCTGGACGCCTCAGTTGCTGGTTGGGGTCCATCCTCTGCCCTAGGGTCTGTGGAATACCTGCAAAAAGAACATCTCGGACTGGCATCCGAGGTGGAAGTATCTCGGCCGGGGCAGCTGGAACTGGGTCCTGCCTCGGTCAAGGAGGTGGATATGGTCGAGGTAGATATTGGTCCCGTAAAGTCGCCATATTTGCTTCGATTGCTTCCGTCCTTGCGCGAGTTTCTTCCTTTTCCAGTCGCAGTTCCTCTTTACTGAGGCGTAGTTGTTCCAACGCCTCCTTCAGTTCGGCTTCAAGATCGCGATTCTCTTTATTTGCCATCTTCGCTTCTTTCAAGCGTCTTTTGTATGTCTTTTCTGGTTCGGGATCGTAAGGAACGATTTCCTTCCCAATGCGGGTTCTTCGCATAAACCTACAAGAAAGAACCTGCGAAAGTCACTCAAGTAGAGTGGTTAGTAGAAATAGGGGCAAGTGCCCCGAAAGACTACCGCAACCGGCTCGGTCTAGACCAATTTCCCGGCAACGGCGCCAAAAACTTGTTCGCTCCAAATGGTGTGTGCAAGCTTTAAATTTATAACCCAAGATATATGTTCAAAACAAGGATGCGAACCCGCAGTGTACGGGTCAATTGTAGTAAAAGCAAGAATTCCGGGGTGTCGATCTCAGGGACTTAGGTGAAACAAAACCAATATAGGTAGTCAATATTGCAACTAACCACAAAAGCAATTAAAGTAATCAAAAGATGCTAATATAGTCAATTAAGGAAATATGCAATTCTAGGGATTAAAGCATCTAGTTGTGGTTCCAACTCAAGATCTAAAGATAAGCGGACAAAGGTGAGGTTCTGCAAAGGGAAGGTGTTACTAAAGTGGAATAGATCACCGGGTAAGTCTCACTACTCACTAACTCCAAACCAAAAGTTCCTATTACCGGGTAAGTCTCAAGGTACTAAGGAAAGGAATAATAATTTCAAACCAACATGCCAACTAAGGGAATAGAATCAACCTTTACCGGGAAAGTCTCAGGCTAACTCACAAAGATGGGATGAAGGCACACTCAAACCCCAATAAAGGATAAACCTTTATTACCTACACTTATGATCTTTGGTAAACAAACAAAGGAATTACTAGGTAAGTCTCATCCTAGGCTTGTATTGAACTAGGAAAGGTGTAATAAGAATAGGATTTGGCAAACTCTAACACTTAACTCTCAGTTACGGATCAAAAAAGGTCATCTCGGTCAGTCAAGTTCCACCCCGGCCGAGATGTTCATCGGCGGAGCGAGATGTTCTAGGGTTAAGGATAAAGACTCGAACTTTCAGGGTCCTACTGGAATTTAAGATTATTCTATCATTGTTTTTCCCACAACCTTCAGCCAATTACCCGAGAA
The DNA here is from genome assembly GCA_033239125.1 of Fagopyrum homotropicum. NCBI lineage: Eukaryota > Viridiplantae > Streptophyta > Magnoliopsida > Caryophyllales > Polygonaceae > Fagopyrum > Fagopyrum homotropicum. Next base: position 61,684,784 of record BSWB01000003.1, on the reverse strand, counting down.
TCACACAAAGAAATTAGTCACTCATCATCATGAAAGCAATAATCAAATATATGGGAAGAGAATGAATATTTGAACACAAAAACCTCAAGAACAAGGCTTCAATAACTGAATCAAATATCAAACAAATAAGCGTTCATTGGATCACAAATCCAACGAGACAATCAAACAAGAAGGGAATCTAAGAGAATCTTACAAAACCCTTCACAAAAGCTATAAAAAGCTATCAATCCTTCCTAGATTGATCTTCAATCTTTCATCCTTCAAAACCTTGGAAAATCCTTTGACTGCTTGATGCTATCAGCCCTCTAAGCATGTATAAGCTTGGTTGAACTTGGTGAAAAATCCAACCATTTATATAGGAAAACTATCTTCCAAAAATAAAATATCTTGAAAAGATATTATCCTAATAAAATACATCTTAATCTCTAAAATAGATCTCCCAAATATATGATCTTCCTTCCAGAAATCCAGCCCAAAAATATAAGATCCATCCTTCCAAAAATAAAAGATCTTAGCCAAGAATAAACGTTCTCGCCGCGTCAGGATATTCGCCTCGGTCGAGACGCTCCTCTAGATCACCTCGGTCGAGACACTCCTCTTGATCACCTCGGTCGAGATGGCTGTAGCTGACCGAGGTGACTCTCAGCTGAAGGTGAAATCTCTTAAATCTGGTCCAAAGCAAATCTTTAATTCAATTCCATGCTTCCTGGATTCTTCCTTAAGTTCCTGAATGTAGCTCCAATGACTCCTTAGCTCTTTTAGCTCCATTTTGATGCAAAACGTGCCATTTTACCTACGATTACAACAAAAACTTGGTGTAGACCTCGATTCCCGCAAAGGTAGATGAACTGACAATATAATCACATAATATACATTCAAACATGCAGATTATTGAAGATAAAACGTCTAAACAAGTCCCAAAATATAGACTATAATTCATGCTATCAACCTACACTTATGATATTGGTTAAACAAACAAAGGAATCACCGGGTAAGTCTCATCCTAGGCTTGCATTGAACCAGGAAAGGTGTAATAAGAATAGGATTTGGCGAACTCTAACACTTAACTCTCAGGTTCGGATCAGAAAAGGTCACCTCGGTCAGTCAAGTTCCACCCCGTCCGAGATGTTCATTGACTGAACGAGATGTTCTAGGGTTAAGGTTAAAGACTCGAGCTTTCAAGGTCCTACTAGGATTAAGATCATTCTATCATCGTCTTTCCCACAACTTTCAGCCAATCACCCTAGAATTGCACAAGAAATTTAGCCATTAATCATCATGATAACAATAATAAAATATATGAGAAGGGAATGAATATTTGAACACAAAAACCTTAAGAACAAGGCTTCAATAACTAAATCAAATATCAAACAAATCAGCGTTCCTTGGATCACAAATCCAACAAGACAATGAAACTAAAGGGAATCTAAGAAAGTCTTACAAATCCCTCAAAAGCTATCAAAAGCTATAAATTTCCTTCCTTCAATCGTCAAACTTCTAAAATTCCTTCCTAACTGTAGTGTAGAATGTGGTGTAGCGGGGTTTTTGAATTGTGGAAAATCCGGCCCTTTTTATAGGAGAATTATCTTCCAAAGATAATAATATCTTAAAAAGATAATATCCTAATAAAATATATCCATATCTCTAAAATAGATCTCCCAAATATATGATCTTCCTTTCAGAATTCCAGCCCAAAAATATAAGATATCTCCTTCCAAAAATAAAAGATCTCAGCCAAAAATATATATCTCACTGGCGCCAGGGTTTTCGCCTCGGTCGGGGCACTCCTCAAGATCACCTCGGTCAAGGTGACACTGTAGCTGGCCGAGGTGAATCTCAGCTGAATGTGAAATCTTTCAAATCTGGTCCAGAGTAAATCTTATTCATTAATTCCTTGCTTCTCGAGTTCTCTTTTAAGCTCTAGAAAGTAGCTCCTATGACTCCTTTGCTCCATTTTGATCCAAAATGTGCCATTTTACCTACGATTACAACGAAACTTGGTGTAGACCTCGATTCCCATAAAGGTAGATGAAACAACAGTATAATCACATAATATACATTCAAACATGCAGATTATTAAAGATAAAACGTCTAAACAAGTCCCAAAATATAGACTATAATGCATGCTATCATCGGGAGTTGAAACAACGATTAGAGAACCTCAAGCAAGGTTCCATGTCCGTGGAGGAAATCTACATTGCCATGCAAACGGAAATGGTGAAAGCCAACATACAAGTATCATGGCTCGATTTATAAGAATTTTACATCCATCTTTAACTAACGAAATTGATCTCTATCCCTATGCTTCCATGACTACTTTATTACATTTGGCTATCAGGGTGGATAAAAAGCTCAAAGGACGGAATCAAGGAACAACTTATTGGACTCCAGAGAAGAAAAATCGGTTCCTGACTAATTTGTTGACCTAAGAACGACGATGAGAAACGTTCATTGCCCGATCCAGGAGCTCCCAAACCTTCTACGCAATCTCATCCTTTGAATGAGCCTTCAAAGGAACATAAAGGGATTACTTCTAACCCTACCTCACGATCTAGAGATATTGTTTGTTTTAAATGTCAAGGTAGAGGTCACTATATGAGCGATTGTCCTAATAAACGAGTTTTATTTATTAATCAACAAGGCAATATGAAAGTGAAGAAGAAACTAAGCATGATCATACCGACATCAATGCATTACATGAGCATGAGCATGATAATTAAAGTGATAGTGATTATGAATATGAGCATGGTGATTCTTTGATTGCTAGACACACTTTGCATGCTAAAATTGATATATGTGAGGATAATCAACTTGAAAGCCTTTTTCATACTCGATGTCTTGTTAAAGGAAAGGTTTTTAACATGATTATTGATGGGGGTAGCTGCTGCAACATTGCTAGTGAAGAATTGATCACTAAGTTGCAAATCACTACCTTCTACCATCATCGACCTTATAAATTGCATTGGATGAATGATTATGGGGAATTAAAGGTTAATAAACAGGCTCGAATTGCGTTTACTTTGGGTAAATATGAAGATATTATTATTTGTGATGTTGTGCCTATGCAAGCATGCCATATTTTGTTAAGCCACCCTTGGCAATTTGATAGAAAGGTTATTCATGATGGATTTTCTAATAAACATTCATTTAAGTTTAAAGAGAAATCCATTACTCTCAAACCCATGAATCCTTTGCAGATTGCTGAGCATTACGACAATAAAAAGGAGAAACGCAAGCAGAAGGACAAAAAATCAACTCTCAGAGAAGAAAAATCGGGCAGTTCTTCGAAAGATTGTCCGATTTTTGAGGAAAATCAGCATGTTCAAGGGAAAATCACCACAAGAGGTCTTGAGGTGGACAAAGAGAAGATCAAAGCCATTCAAGAATGGCCTACACCCACCACATTTGGACATTTGCGATCTTTTCATGGATTGACAACCTTTTATAGGCGCTTGATGAAGGATTTTAGCACCATCGTAGCCCCTCTCACGCAGCTCACGAAGAAGCAAGTACCGTTCGAGTGGGGAGAAGCGCAAGAGAAAGCATTTTCAGAACTAAAGAGGCGATTATCAAAATGCACCTCTTCTTGCACTTCCGGATTTCACCAAACCCTTTGAAGTAGAGTTTGACTCTTCAGGTATTGGTATAAGAGGAGTACTCTTGCAAGAAGGTAAACCTCTAGCCTACTTTATTGAGAAATTAAAATGTCCATGTTTGAATTACTCTACTTTTGATAAGGAATTATATGCTTTATTTAAAGTTTTCAAAATATGGCAGCACTATCTTTGACCTAATGAATTCATCCTTAGAACTGATCATGAGTCTTTGAAGCATTTTCAAAGTCAAGATAAGTTGGACAAGAGACATGGACGTTGGATGGAATTCATTGAGACATTTCCTTATATTATCAAATATAAGAAAGGGAAGGATAATGTCGTAGCGGGTGCCCTTTCCAGGAGATACACTTTGATCACAACATTGGATTCCAAGGTCCTAGGATTCCATTATATCAAAGATATATACGAGGATGATGAAGACTTTGGCGATATCTACAGTGGATGCCAAAAATCAACCTAGTGCCAGGAAAATCTGCCGATTTTCTGACCGATTTTTGCCCCAATCGAGAGATAAGTATTATCTTTTTGAAGGTGTTTTGTTCCATGAGGATAAAGTTTGTATTCCTAGATGTTCTCTGAGATTATTATTAGTTGAGGAGGCTCATATGGGAGGATTAATAGGACATTTTGGAATAGATATGACTTAACACATGCTTCATTCTCATTTTTATTGGCCTCACATGCTTAAAGATGTTGAACATTTGATTAAGAGGTGTCTTGTTTGTCTAAAAGCAAAGTCAAGAATGAAACCACACGGTTGGTATACTCCTTTACCTATTCCTACATCACCTTGACTTGATATTAGTATGGATTTTGTTGTAGGTTTGCCATGGACTAAGAAGGGGAGAGATTCTATATTTGTGGTTGTTGATCGCTTTTCTAAAATGGCTCACTTTATTGCTTGCCATAAACTTGATGATGTATATAATGTAGCTAAGTTGTTTTTCAAGGAGGTTGTTAGATTGCATGTAGTTCCAAGAACTATTGTAAGCGATAGAGATGTTAAGTTCCTTAGTTTAGTTTGGAAGACACTTTGGGGAAAGCTAGGTACAAAGTTGTTGTTTTCAACTTCTAGTCATCCTCAAACGGATGGTCAAACAGAGGTAACTAACGAACTTTAACTACTATTTTACGAGTTGCTTTGAAGGATAATTTGAATGCATGGGAAGATGTATTACCACATGTTGAATTTGCTTAAAATCGGACCTTGCATTCATCTACTAACCTAATGCCGTTTTATCTTATACCGTTGCCCTTAGGAGCAAGTAGATTTTGTTGTAGGAAAGCAGGTGGAGTTTATTAGGTAATTACATGAGTAAACACGCTTACGGATGGAGAAAAAAGAAATTTCCGTTGCTTCCAAAGCAAATCGCAATTGCAAGGAGATGTTATTCAAACCCGGAGATCTAGTATGGTTGCATCTACGGAAGGAGTGATTTCCGGACAAGAGGAAGTCTAAGTTATCTCCAAGAGGAGACGGACCTTTTAGAGTGAAAAGAAAAGTTGGTGACAATGCTTATGTCTTGGAACATCCAGCTGATTATGGTGTAAGTCCCACCTTTAACGTTGGTGACTTAAGTCCTTATGAGTTTAGAGATAAGCATGTCAATGATTCGAGGACGAATCCTTCTCAAGAAGAGGAGTCTGATGTGGGACCATCTCCAACACCAGGTCCAGTTACACGCTCAAAGGCTAACGCATTGAAAGATAAACCAACAACACCTTCACCTTCTTTGGATCCAATAGATGGAGCAATCACAAGGTCCAGAGCGAAGGCAATTCAAGGCGAAGTTACGAACATACTCATGCCTTGTACGCTAAAGAAAACTCTCCTCACTTTCAAGAGTTCCTTGGTGACGTTGTTGACTGTTATAGAAGAGTCAAGTCACGACCAAGAAGATCCACCAAGCAAGGAAGAAGGATAAGAGCAAGGAAGAGTTTCAGAGGAAGAAAATCGACCGATTTTCCAGTAGGAAATATCGATCGATTTCTGTTGTCCGATTTCCTTCACTAGAACGAGTTGGCGAAAGATCCGGCCATGATCTTATATCTTTTGGAGATTCTATCTTGTTTTAATTCCTTAAAGCTCTCAAAATATCTTAAGGGATTATTAGTTTCTATCTTCTTAGATTTTATATCTTATATATTTTGAAAATATCTTTGCAAGATTATCTTTAAATATATTTTCCTAGTTTTAGTAGGTTTAATATCCCTTATAAATAGCCTTAGTGGGGGAGATTTTTGGTAGAATAGATTTGATTTATTTCCACAGATTGTGAGACTTGCAACTTCATCCACGAAGTTTGTGTTTTATTCATTAAATCGTTCAATCAATAAAGAGAGCTTTTGATTTAATTTGTTTGTGAAGTCCTTGTTAGATTGTGCTTGTGTGTGTTAATCTTATTGAAGGTTGGTGCTCCATCTCAATACAATTCCCTCCTTGTGCTTGTCTTAATTAGAATACTTGTGTAAGGTTAAAGAAGTGTGGGTTAAGGTAATCTTCTCGTTTAAGGGTTTTGACACATCATTGGTCAAGGTTCTTTTGCGGAACTATCTTAGTTCATATCTCCCTATATTCCTGTCATTAATCATTCCATATTCATATTCTTTTCTTTCCATATCGTTCACTAATCCATATTCTGAGTTTGTCAAAAAAATAGACCTGTTCTTGAAACAAATCGGCCGATTTTCTCTATAGAACAACCCGATTTTTTTTCCTAGTTAAGGACTTTCAATCTAGATCGAGAACTGCGTCTTATCCCCGCATCACAGCCACTCTACCTCGCTGCATCAGAACACATCGCAAGCCTAGTTTGGATGCGTCGTTGTAAACTAGAAAATAATTTGTGCCCTCCGGCAGTGCTAAGATTGGAGCGAAAGTCAATCTCTTCTTCAACTACTCAAAACTCCAAGTACACGGATCGGACTATACAAAACGGGTAGTCTTTCTCAACAGACTAGTAGGTGGTCGGGCAATCACAAAAGCCTTCCACAAATCTACGGTAATATCCGGCTAAGCCAAGGAAGCTGCGTACTTCCTTGACATTCGTCGGAGTCTTCCATGCTGCAACAACCTCAATCTTCGTCGGATCAACCTTAATCCCTTTGGCAGAAACCACATGACCTAGAAAGGCCACCTAAGACATCCAGAACTTACACTTAGAGAGCTTGGCGTACAACTCTCTATCCTGTAGGACTCGCAAGATTGTCCTCAAATGCCCTGCGTGTTCCTTTCTACTACGAGAGTACACTAGGATATTATCAATAAAGACCACTACAAACTGATCCAGGAAGTCGATGAAGATGCCATTCATCAACTCTATAAAGACCGCGGTCACATTCGTGAGCCCGAATGGCATCACTACAAACTCGTAGTGACCATATCGATTCCAAAATGTCGTCTTATGTATATCCTGCTCTCTCACACTCAGCTGGTGATATCCCGAACGTAAGTCAATCCTGGAGAACACATAAGCTCCTTGCAGTTGATCCAACAAATCATCAATACGAGGTAAGGGGTACTTGTTTTTTATGGTCACCTTGTTCAGCTCTCTATAGTAGATAAACAGCCTCAACGATCCATCCTTCTTCCGCACGAAGAGGATAGGTGAACCCTAGGGGGAAACGTTAGGGTGTATGAAGCCCTTCTCAGCCAACTCCCCGAGTTGCTTTTCTAGCTCTTACAGCTCGATAGGCGTCATACGATATGAGGCCTTTGAGATCGGTCTTGTATTCAGCTCCAACTATATACCAAAATTCATGCTCCGTTACGGCGATCAGCTAGATGACTCGTCAAAAACATCGTTGAACTCGCACGACGGAAGTATCTTGTAATGTTGGACGCTTGCCCTCCCTCATGGCATAACACCAAAAGGCCTCGCAACTGTGTGCAATCAGCCTTGCCGCTCGGACTGCGTTGATAATCATACCAGATTTTCCAAGGTCACAACCTCAGAAAAACTCAATCGGAACCATCGCGGTAGTGACCGACACGGTCTGTCTACCAATATCAAGAACTACACCATGACGGTTCATCCAATCCATCCCCAAAATAACTTCCTTATGTTCTAATGACATGACAAAGAAGTCTACAAGCAACACACAAGTCCCTAAACAAATGGGACCAACACGTATCTTGCGCGTACCTCGGACCCTACTACCATCAAGTAATCCTATAATGAAGGGTATCCCCTCTATTGTATCGAAGGCCAAACGCTTAACGCATGTATCGGAAATAAATGAATGCGTAGCACCCGTATCAAAAACAATTCTAATAAGTAAACCATTAATATAAATGGTACCTGTAGCGCTTGACGTTGGCGGCTCCTCAACACTCCGCAACTCAAAAACATGAGCCTGTGCTCCTCTAGCATCCGTGGTACCTCCGCCACAACTTTTGCCTCTACTCGGCCCTGGTATAGAACCTTGAGTAGCCGACTGATCTAGAGCTCACTACTGCTGCCCCTGATTCGGAGACGTCCTCTGACTACCTCCAACAACACTGACAAGGGAAGAACCCTACTGGGATGTCGACTTGCCCTGACGGCAATAAATAGCTTGATGTCCTAGCTTGCCACAAGAGAAGCAAGTCACTAGTGGTCGTGGGCACTCAGGCCTCATATGTCCAGATTCTCCACAATTGAAGCACTATCGTCCCCTTTTTGCAACTTGTGCAGTGGACGGATAACTTTGGCGTCTCTAGCTCCGCCTTGAACTTGACGCTCCAAAACCACTGACAAGGGAAGAACCCTGCTAGGATGTCGACTTACCTTGACGGCAATAAATAGCTTGATGGCCTGGCTTGCCACAAGAGAAGCAAGTCACTAGCGGTCGTGGGCACTCAGCCTCATATGTCCAAAATCTCCATAGTTGAAGCACTGTCGTCCCCTCTCTGCAACCTGTGTAGTGGATGGATAACTTTGGCATCTCTAGCTCCGCCTTGAACTTGACGCTCCAAAACCACATTCGTGATTCCCTGACAGATTATCAAGACAGAGCTTTGGCTTATGAGTAGGAGCCTACTACTCATAAGCCAAAGCTCTTTCTTAATAATCAGTGAGGGAATCACAATAGAAACCCGCCATGTAGGAACGGGTATTCTCCCTCATTATGCGGGAGTACAGGTATACATGTTGGTCCTCTAAAGGTGTAGCTGGACCTAGTAACGCCAACTCCTCAACTTTTTGATCACCTCGGATATAGGAACGTCCTCGAAACCATCCTAAACAAAATCCTGCAGTTTCTTACTCCGTAATGAGGCAGGGTAGAAATGCTGTCAAATCGTGCTCCTCATCTAATCATAGCTGGTGGCTCGACTCCGCATGGTCCTCCACTATTGCTGGGATAAGTCACAAAATAGAGTTTGTACTAACTCTATCCGTCTATCCTCTGGACATTTGATGGACTCAAGGGCTGAGTCTTCATGCTCAATCCATAGCTCGTCCTCCAAGCCCATCTTTCTAGCGAAAGGGGGTACTCCCATATGGTGAAAAGCTTTAAACCAAGAATTAGGTCGCGGTCCTCTAGGCTCCTCTTGGGCCCTAGCAGTCTCAGTAGCTCGTGCCGGTATGACAGGAACCTGGGTAGCTCCCTGGAACATCTCAGGAGATCCCACATGTGTTGGTAAATCCAGGGCACGTCTACCTGCCCTAGCAGCCTCCTCAACTCGATGAATGTAAGTGCGGAACTCTTGTCCCCTTATCGAGACATGATCTGATTCGTTAGACTATACTGGTTGAGCGCTCTGCCTCGCCACCATCCCATTCCCAGTCTCAGGAATGACACTCTCAACAATCTCCTCGTGTACATCCTCCGCTACAGGCGGATCAACAATGGGAACTTGTCCCTGACCTATCACTACCGGAGGAAGAGAGAATCTACCTCTACCTCACCCTACTGCAGATGTTGCTCTAGTCCAGGCCATCTGCGGTATACATATCTATTGTATAATAATAACTAATATCATATACACATATCAAGTCCACATATATATACACAGTCTAGTATATATATATATATAACTAAGCTATTGGGATTCATGAAATGAGTGATGACTTCCGTACATTCTATCCCAAAACAAATGCCTACAGGGTTTAAAACTAAAACCGCTTTTGAAAACTTAGACCCCTTCCGGATTCTGTTTTTTTATCTATTCGACCTTTATCGCAGATTACAAGTGCCATTGTTGCCAACCTAAGCCTATGATACCAACTTTATAACACCCCAAATCCGCAAGACTCAGAGTGCTAATGGGTTAGGGCCTCACAATGGTTCTTGACCCTAGTCTCACAAAAAGTTCATTGCATCTTACAACAAGGGACAAATAAATATAGGCAACCTTTATAAAACATAAAGATCAGGTATTACAATATATACAAAACCTCACAGCCGAGTGTAAAACATCCACAACGTATACAACATAACCCAAAAGCCCAACATCCTAGATGTACGGAAGTCCTCGGCTGATCACTCCTCCAGATCACTCTGCAGTCTTCCTAATATGCAAATGATCTACAACACGGTATGCAACCGTTAGCTAACAATTCATATATAAGATAATGCATAAGCACATACACACATCAAAATATTGTAAACACCAAAATGCTATCAAACATTTACCCGTTTAATTATCTTTATAACGTTATACACTCATACCATATATATACAGATCTAACACGAGAAGTATATCATTCTCGCCTCTAGGTATATGAGCCATCTTGGAGTGGCATCCGGCGCATGCCCCTGTAGGCCATATGGAATAGGGAGGTGACGTATCCGGTCAGTATACCACGTATGGTATGACCACACCTCTCAAACTCCCTCAGGATGAAAGAGAAAGGTTATCACTTCCCACTGAAACGGGCTACTCATTCATCGGTAATAACCAACATCGCATGGTATAAAGCATATAACAATCACCACTCATGAATACATCCAATATAGGAATGTAGCTAAGTAAGTCCTACGAACTTACCTCGATCTCAGGACAATCTTAACCACGATCAAACCTCCACTTCCCCTAGGAATTCACTGTCTAGTAACAAGGCATAAAGTGGTATCAAACCTCCTATCAATCAAAGGAATCACACCTAGACCTAAGGGATCCACAAGGATCATAAACATCGTATAAACCTCGAATAACATGCTAATCCTTTAAGCCAGATCAGGGTATATATCCATGATAGGTGATGGAATCACTATCAATTAGGGTAGTTTTTAGAGTCTTTTTATTGCATTAGTGTCGGTTGATGCTACTAACTCATTGGTCCAGAAGAAGAAGATCAAAAGAAGCTAAAGAAGGAGTTATAAGCACTTAGGAGTGAAGATCGATCACGAAGCAAAGCTTCTGCTGCCTGCGGTGACTTGCCTTGACGAGACGAAGACCAGCTCCCCTGTGCCTCCCACTGTGCCTTGCCTGCGCCTTGCCTTGGGAGCTGGAAGGTGAAGAGTCTGTGTCACCGCCCCTGCGTTGGCCTTAAGGCGCCCCTGCGCCTTGACATCAGAAATGTCCGGAAGGCGAAAGGTCAGACGTTGAATTGCATTAAAGATCCGCCCCAGCGGATTTATGTAGCCGCCCCAACAGTTCTGAAGAAGATCAACCGATTCTGCCTAAACCGCCCCTGCGGTTCCTGAAGGCTGCCCCTGCGGTTTAATGCTAGAAGCTTTACTCCGACTGTTTACACCACCTTTATGGCATTTAAAGTGGCTGTTTTAGGCCGGCTATTTACTCCTAATTAAGTGTCTTTTGTAGTATAAATAGTTCATGGCTGATTGCTAGAATCATCCATTCTTTTCCCCACAAAATCCATTTTAGACTTGAGTTTTTCCATTGTAATGAGTTGCTAACTCCCTTGCTACATTGGGTGGGTTTGAAGCTGTTTTGTTACTTTGGTTGTAAGTTCTTTTTAATATAAGTTTTAATTTAGTAATGTTTTGTGTTTCCTTGATCTCCATTGTTTAATTGCATGTTAACTATTACTTGAGATTGATCACCTTAGGTTCTAAAGTGCATGTAAACAACTAGGATTAACAGGTTCCGGGTTCGGGTCTTTAATCTAGTAGCAACTTTAAGTAAAAACGGGTTGTAATTACTTAAAGAAAAAGAACACAAATATAAAGATAAGTTTAACGGTTTTAATCTTCTCTTTATATCCCTTAGTCTTTGTTTGAATGCTAACTTGTTATTTGTTCTAGTAGGTTTACGGAACTTTAATAAGTTAAGTTGTATTTTGCCAACCGGCTCAACACATATGTATGATCGAGACGGGAGATTACTTAAGAATTTATAAAAGGAACGTACCAAAGTAGCAATTGCATGCTTAGAATCAACCTAGTGTAGATTCATCCATTATTGTCTTACTTGTCGCATTAATCGTTTTCATAAGTTTTTGTGCATCAATTCAACCAAACCCCCCCCCCCTTTTGTGTCACTTGTCATTATAATCGATAATTGCATCTAAAACATCTTAACTCTCTTGGGTTCGACCTTACTTAATCACTATACTTGTTCTTAGTGCTAAGTCGGAATTTACTTTTGATTGGGTAGAGACGACCATAGAAATACCTTCGGTCAAATTTTGCCGCCGTTGCCGGGGAGTTTTTGTGTTTTATTGTTATTATTGATTATTTGTTTGAACCATTTTTATGGTTCAAACCCGTGCTACTAATTCCGGCTTTTCTTCTTTTGATCCAGAAATTGAGAGGATGCACATCCGGCAACGAAGACAACAACAACTACAACAAAAGATGGCTGACCGTACTCTTCATCAACTTACGCAACCCATCTTGGCTCAAAACCCTCTTGCGGTCGCTATACCGGCACTAGGTGAAGGAGTCAACTTTGAGCTCAAGCCGGGCCTTATTCACTTGCTTTCATCCTTCCATAGGCTAAGTGGTGAAGACCCCATCAAGCACCTTGGAAAGTTCCACACCGTCTGTATGAGCATAAAGCCGGCCAACATTACCGAAGAATAGATCAAGATGAGGGCATTCGGCTTCACACTCAAAGATTCGGCGGATGATTGGTATTACCACCTTCCGTCAGGGAGTATTGACACTTGGGAGAACCTTCACAAAGCGTTCTTGGAGAAATACTTTCCAGCTAAAAAGGCCAATAGCTTGAAGAAAGCTATAAGCAACATCGAGCAAGAGGCAACCGAAACTCTCTACGAGTACTTCGAAAGGTTTGCACGCCTCCGATCCAACTGTCCTTTCCACGGATATTCAACTCAAGATCTAGTCTTGTACTTGTACAATGGCTTGCTAGACAATGAAAGGAGGATCGTCGATGCAGCTTGCGGAGGTAATATTCTTAACTCTACTTCTGACCTTGCTTTCGAAAAGATACAGGAACTAGTGGAAGGAACTCAAAACTTTGGAAGGACCCCGGCTAAGAAAGGAGTTCATGCCGTGAGTTTCGGGAAGAGCGAGATTTCCACCGAGCTGGCAGAATTGAAGGAAATGGTGAAGAGGCTAACACTTATGGGAACACCGCAACAGCTCAAAGCTTGTGGAGTTTGTGCTGCCCCGTATCATCCAACGGACATGTGTCCACAAGTTCAAGATGACGATGTTGAAGTAAACGCAATGGGTTATGGACAACCACAGCAGCAAAGACCTAGGAACGATCCCTATGCACAGAACTTCATGCCAAATTGGCGTGAAACCAACAGAATTTTCGTTGGAGGGATCAACAAAACCAACAACAACAGCCCCGCCAAGGTAAGTATCACTCAACTGAAGATATGCTGCTGGTTTTGATTAAACACTTTGCTACTCATGTCCAAACAACAGAGTCAAGCATCAAGAACCTTGAGAAGCAGGTTGGTCAAATGGCGGAAGCCATTACAAGAATTGAAACTAGGGCCTCCGGAGGATTACCGTCGCAAATGGTTATAAAACCAAAAGGCATGCAGGAAGATGTTCAAACATAGAGGAAGAGTCCTTACGTCGAGCCAACGACGTAAAACAAAGGCGCTAATTCAGGAGGCAACCCGAAGGAATAAGAAGAGGAGCTTATGTCAAGAAAACCGCCCATGCGGCTCGGAAACCCGCCCCTGCGGCGACACCCCTGGCCAGCGCCACCCTCGGCGCTGGGCCTGCGTCTGCTCACGTAGGTCACCGCCCCCGCAGTGCCAACCCTACGCCCCTGCGGCAGCCACCCTTGACACGCACCCTCAGCTCCGCCCCCGGCGCTGAGGTTGCGTACCCCCTCTCTCTTGTCACCGCCCCCGCGGCGACACACGCCACCCCTGCGGTACAGTTAAGGAAAGAAAAAAAATACACTTCCCAAAAATAGCCTACATCTACCATCGTCTCCACTCCCTCTCCATTCACTCTTCGAAACCTAGCCGCCTCACCTCCCACGCCCTTGCGCCCTCCAGCAACTCATCGCCACCACCTCATCGCGCTCCTGCGCCACCTCCGGCAACCTAGTGGCGCCACCCCCTTACCAACACGAACAACCTCCACCACACACAACCCTTCTACTCTCGCTCGACTGCTCCACCTCCGGCGACAGCTGCAGCAACAGAAGAAAACACCGGAAAAGCCCCATCGCCATCACCTTCGTCGAACAACCAAATCGCCTTCTGCTCTTCGCCCGCACCTGCGCCTGCAAGCTCCCGCCCCTGCGCCTGTTGCAGCCGCCCCTGCGTAAAACACGACAGAAGGTTCGTCTCTTGATCAAAATGCTGAACTTTCTAACTCTTTCACTTAATCAATTGCAAGAGATGGAACCACAAAGGAAATACAAGTTGATGGAAGGTGAGAAGGATCGGTATAGGATTGCTCAAAGCCGGGAGGTGCAGGCAACCCGGTTCCTTGATGTTTCCACCTTGGAAAATCTAGGGATGTTGGAGAGTATGCAGGAATTTCTAAACAATACCGGATTGGGTGATTTTCTGATAAAAAACGCTCCAACACACCCCGACCTCAGCAGACAATTTATAGCCACATTCAAAATGGATACGGAAGACCAATTGTGTGTTGGGCTTTCATTCAAGTACAATAAGAGGAAATACACATTAGATTACTCCCAAAGACAGGAGGCATTAGGGGTGACCATAGCAGCTTCTGATGACTGGATGGAACCCATTCCGATGCCTGATTTGTTGGAATTTTGGCAGGCCGCCACTAGGACTGAGTTTCATGCAGGAGGTGAGTACCCCAACAAATTCACTCACCCCTATTTGAGGCTCATCTCGAAGGTCTTCATGAGTGTCTTCTGTGGACACAAGGAGGAGAATAAGGTTGCTCTCAAGGACCTTCCATTGATATATGCTTGTCTCTCCACAAATGATTGGGTGTCGGATTGGGCATATCTCTTCCTTACCGCTCTTAAGCGGGTTAAGAAGAATGAGTCTCGGGACATCGTTGGAGGTGGGATCATATCATTACTAGTGGCACAGGTGATGGATCTTCCTCTATTGGAAGAGGGTTTGGAGGCACCCTTATACACCGAAGGATTATTGAGGAGGTGCAGGCTCCTCAAGAGAGACGGGGAGCATCGGTTCTAGGTATCCCTTGCAGATGGGAGTCACATCACATATCTACCCCGTCGACTCCCATTGGGAGAAGAGCTCTCCGACCTATATGTACCGGCTGACCCTGTCCCTCCGAGACGGCCTCAAGTTGATATTGTTGGGAGGTACGCAGCCGGCTCTAGCAGGGCCCACGCCACTGATGAGGAGATGCCGACGGCGGGACACGACGGTCATACCATGGAGAGTCTGCAGGCTTAGATGGAAGCTTTGACCACACAGCACCAGGCATGGCAGACAGAGTACCAGCAGTCCATGCTTGAGCAACAGCAGGCGTGGCAGTCCAGCTTCACCTCCTCCATGACCACTCACTTTGACCACCGTCAGGGTGCTTGGCAGGCGGCTCATCAGCAGCAGTTGGAGACTCAACAGCTAGCTTGGCAAGCTAGCTATGAGAGTTCATTTAGAGAGAGGATGGAGGCTTAGGAGGACCGTATTGACACCCTTCACCGCCGCCAGGAGCATTTCTTCCGCCACTTCCCTTACCCGCCGGAGGAGGGTCCTGGTGGTCTATCCGGACCACCCCAGTGAGGGGTACATTTCTTTCCCTTCTCCCACATTTATCTTTGACTCATTTCCACTTTGAGGGCAAAGTGTACTTCAAGTATGGGCGAGGGACATATCATTGCTTGTACAGTTTATTGAGTAGTTTTTGGCATTTGTTTCTGCATCGTTGAATTCAGTTTCATTCGAAAAAAAAAAGAAAGAAAAAGCCAAAGAAGTGAAAAAAGGCATGAAAATCCTTGGATAAACCGAAAACCCGAAAGGGCGGTTTAGGTAAAAAGAAGGTAGTCCGACCAACCTTAGGTTGGTGCAAAATTGGACTTAAGGGATGTGAGTTTAAGTGAAAAAAAAGAAAAGTGGCAAGGTGAAAACCCGAAAGGGCGCCTTGGCAAGATGAGCGACACCGAATGTAGGTTTTCCTTCCGGAGTTTTGGCGACATAAGAAGGGGAGTCATAAGGAGGTTGTCCGGGTAGGCCACTCTTGGAGCGATAAGGATGGTAGTATCTCTTTTTCTCACATTTCCTCTCTTTCCCTTCTTTCTTTCTTTGCTTTTCTCTGATTTTCCATTATCTTTCTGCTTATTCATGCTTCTTAAGGCCTTTGAGTCTAGTTGATGACATTTATTTTTACTCGGGACGAGTAAAATGTCTAAGTATGGGGGAGTTTGATAAGTGATGGAATCACTATCAATTAGGGTATTTTTTAGAGTCTTTATATTGCATTAGTATCGGTTTATGCTACTAACTCCTTGGTCCAGAAGAAGAAGATCAAAAGAAGCTAAAGAAGGCTTATAATCACTTAGGAGTGAAGATCGATCACGAAGCAAAGCTTCTGCTGCCTTACCGTTCCTGCGGGTCCTTGCAGCCGCCCCTGCGGTGACTTGCCTTGACGAGACGAAGACCAGATCCCCTGCGCCTCCCACTGCGCCCTGCCTGCGCCTCGCCTTGGGAGCTGGAAGGTGAAGAGTCTGTGTCACCGCCCCTACGTTGGCCTTAAGGCGCCCCTGCGACTTGACATCAGAAACGTCTGGAAGGCGAAAGGTCAGACGTTGAAGTGCATTAAAGATACGCCCCAACGGAGTTATGTAGCCGACCCAGCGGTTTTGAAGAAGATCAACCGATTCTGCCTAAACCGCCCCTCCGGTTCCTGAAGGCCGCCCCTACGGTTTAATGCCAGAAGCTTTACTCCGGCTGTTTACACCACCTTTATGGCATTTAAGGTGGCTGGTTTAGGCCGGCTATTTACTCCTAATTAAGTGTCTTTTGTAGTATTAATAGTTCATGGCTGATTGCTAGAATCATCCATACTTTTCCCCACAAAATCCATTTTAGACTTGAGTTTTTCCATTATAATGAGTTGCTAACTCCCTTGCTACATTGGGTTGGATTGAAGCTGCTTTGTTACTTTGGTTGTAAGTTCTTTTTAATATAAGTTTTAATTCAGTAATGCTTTGTGTTTCCTTGATCTCCATTGTTTAATTGCATGTTAACTATTACTTGAGATTGATCACCTTAGGTTCTAAAGTGCATGTAAACAAATAGAATTAACAGGTTGTGGGTTCGGGTCTTTAATCTAGTAGCAACTTTAAGTAAAAACGGGTTGTAATTACTTAAAGAAAAGGAACATAAATATAAAGATAAGTTTAACGGTTTCAATCTTCTCTTTATATCCCTTAGTCTTTGTTTGAATGCTAACTTGTTATTTGTTCTTGTAGGTTTACGGAACTTTAATAAGTTAAGTTGTGTTGATGCCGGTTGGCTCAACACATATGTATGATCGAGACGGGAGATTACTTAAGAATTTATAAAAGGAACACACCAAAGTAGCAATTGCATGCTTAGAATCAACCTAGTGTAGATTCATCCATTATTGTCTTTCTTGTCGCATTAATCGTTTTCATAAGTTTTTGTGCATCAATTCAACCCAAACCCCCCCCTTTTGTGTCACTTGTCATTATAATCGATAATTGCATCTAAAACACCTTAACTCTCTTGGGTTCGAACCTTACTTAATCACTATACTTGTTCATAGTGCTAAGTTGGAATTTACTTTTGATTGGGTATAAACGACCATAGAAATACGTTCGGTCAATCCACCTCATGATATCATCATCAAACTCTCATACATAAGCTCTAACATGCCTCTAAACCAAAGCCTAAAGACAAGGAAGGAAGAGAACTTACCAACACTTGGTAAGTTCTGAGGAGAGGCGCACCCGCGCGAAAGGATATGCACGAGGGAAGTGATACAGCTCAAGGCAGCTGGGACGATGACACACATGCCGCGGGGCGGCACTAGCGAAGCACGGGGGCGGAAAACTCAAAAGAGGACATCTTCTAAGAGTTGTTCGATCGATAGCTTTCTCCACTCTCACCTCCACCTCAGGGAGTCCAACCACAACCACTCTAGCCTTCATATATACATACATATACACATCCAAGACAACCATAAACAACACATGAATCACATCCTTGTTGGAAAACACAAGGAAAGGGAAGAAAAAGAAGGAAGGAGAAGAAGAGAGACTTACCCTCTTCTATGACTGAACAGGAACAAAAACTCCAAGGCTATGAACCCTTCAAAAGACCACAATTTCTTCAGCGCAACAACACGGCATCAAGGCTTCGAAACTTGAAGAAGGTCCAAGGTGAATTCAAGAGGAAATCTGAGAAAGAAGAAGCAAGGAGAAAAAGAACGTGAGGAGGAAATGAAGAAGTCAAAGGGAATGGAAACCCTCATTAGAAGAGGAAGAAGATGACATATAGGGTAAGGTAAGCAAAAATCACGAGTCAAAGAAGTCAAGAAAGGCGATTGTGATCGCCTTTGGTGCGATCGCGGCTCCACAACGCTGCGCTTGCGGTGGCCTGCACTTGCGGCAAAGACCGGTGCGATCGTAAATAACCTAAGAAGGAAGCGGTTATCACATTGCTTTGGTTAGAGCATGTCACCTACACAAACATTTCGGTTTCAAATTTCGTGTATTAAATTCGTAAGTGTGATTTCGGCTATATTTATTTTTTTCCTACTTACGATTTGTAAATGGAGTCTTACGTTTTTGGTTATGAGTTCTATTTTAGTTTCTATTTTCTCTTAGGGCTTGTGTTGTACGACTCCCATGTAATCAGAAATTGGAATGAGTCATCCACATATCCCGTGTTTGATAAGTCTTGAAATTAGAATGAAAATGATTTCATGGAATAAATCATTCCAACTTTAAAGAAGAACTTCATTCTAAAGGTGAGATTTATCAATTACAATATACTACCCATTCAAATTTAAAACCGCATTTATATATATTTTTGTTATACATTTATTATACTCACGTATTTAACATTACAAATATAAAATAATATTTTTCATAATATTTAACGATCAATTACATTGAAATATAATTTAATAATTTTGTAGAAAAATATTTTTTAGAAAGACTATTAAATTAAATAATTGACTATGAAAAAAAATATTTCGGTCAAGATGATATGAAAGTGAAAAGTGCTCAAAAACAATATAATTTGTTCTATTAGAAAAAATAGATTTTATTGAAGAAATTATATACCTTTGTATTGAAATCGATGTTTGATTCATGCTTTTATTTTAAGTCAATAGTTGGTCTTCAATTTTCTTAAACGTAGATTAAAAATATCTTATATACATTATAAATATATACATATAAAATCAAATATCATATGATTTTTCGTTTAATAACTCATATAAAATCAAATGACATGTCCTTTCCAACATCATACCACACACACCAAGGATCATAAATGTTGATTTCAATTCTTTATTCCATTTCGATTCATAATTCCAATCACATTTCCACAATCATCTTTAACGAGTCATTACAATTTTTCAAGTTTTTCTTAGTTATTGTTATTTTTGTAAAAAGTTTTGGTTAGAACTAAACCGACTAACAAATTCACTCATACTCTTCTTTTGTTATTTAGAACGTTTTCACAAGATCTAGTTTTTGAGTATTAAATGTGTCACACAAAGCCTAAAGTGTGAGCTAGGTTTTTAAAATCATATGTTCTATACAGTACCGAAATAGAATTGTTTAAAAATCACTTGTCATTATGACGTCAATTGTCATAACCATATTCTTCTATTTCATATGTCTTCTCACATTGAACCCATCTATGAAGATTCTAAAAGTTTCTTTCTAATTTTAACTTGAAAATTCTTTAGTAATATTCTTGTAACCAAATCTTTAATTTATATTGTGACAAAAATAAACTGCTACAACAAAACCATAGTATTGGTCTAGGACAAAACATCTGTAAACAAGTATGCAAGTATAGTGTATCATGGTATGTACGTATAGCTCATCAAATCCAGTGCGGTTTCAACCAAAGAGTACATATTTGTGCGACACCGGCTTAAACCCACAGTCCCGGAGAATATATTGAAGCTCTCTAACTCGGAAGTAGTCTCCAAAACATTCTCAAGTTCCTTCTCCAGGTCGAGGTTCTTGAAAAGGTGTATACTTGATTCATGTGTCCTCATCACCCAGATTGCCAGTTCTATTGTAAATCTCCTCACTCTAGGAACTCCCGTGGGGGGATCCCGATACTTGTTTAGTATTTCGACTATTGTCTGAGCTAAGTCCGCCACTGTCACACCAGCTCTTTTCGATATAGCCCTCGATTCATCGGGAGTCATGAATCTGAAAGCACTGGCCGCTAGCCCCACCATCACTTCCTGCAGTTTCGCATCCTCTGATCTCATCCCTTCTACAACCTAACAAAGTCCAACACATAAACACAATCGAAGTTTTATAGGATTACACCATTTCTATAATTTAATTATCTTAATCTTTATAATCTTCTTAATTCTCTTAATAAACAAAAACTATTTAGCCCTTTTAATTCTCATAATTTAATTCTCTTAATTTATTCACGTAAACCGAACCAAAATCAATTGGATTCATGGGAAGCTGAATTTTGATTTAGGAAGGCATACCGTGGGCACTCCCGCAATAACTCCTCTCAATTTGATAAAAGAATCATCTCCGCTGTAGGTGCAGACATTCCTAAGAATCCTGGCTGCGTTTTCGCGCAGCAGCGGAACTTCCAGCGAGGTTACGAGCTCTTGTAGAGCACCAGCTCCGAGGATGCGCAGACAGTTGCTCTTACTCTCCAAAGCCAGCATAGCCAGTGCTTCCCCGGCAGCGATTCTGACAAGGTTTTGATCTTCAGGATTACCCTCTCTAAAGAATATCTTTAGCAGCTCTTTCAGAATTCCTCCTGTTCCTCCAATCGTCTCGGTAGCATCAGCTTCCAACGCCAGACTTCGCAGTATTTCAATGCCAAGAAGCTGAAGCTTAGGGTGCTTATCTCCGTGCTTTAACACGTCTCGGATGTTACTGATAGTAAACACATTTTGTGATAAATCTCGCCTAAGCTGCTTCCCTGTCGCCCCCGTTGTGCTTGCCAGCATTTTCACAACTTGTAAGGATCTCTTGATCGCCAAAATCTGAGACGTTGGCACACTTTCATCTTTCAGGATCCTCTCTTCTGCCTGCGTCGAGCTTATGATTTTCACCAGGAGACCTCTAGTGTTCCCGATCTTTCCGCAGTTGTCGTGGTCACGCGCCAGCTTCTTCAAAAGTTGGAGTGCCAGTTGATTGAAGTTCCAATAGTCATAGTGACTATCATCAACCATGATGCTTCTTTCTGCAATTCCGTCGGGTCTCTGACTCCGGTTCGTGTATAGTAGGGAAGAAATGGATTCCATTGCTGCTGGGATTCCCGCAACTCGAAGGGAATTCTGCTTCTTACTAGTTAGCTTGTTCAAGATAACAGCTGCAGATTGCCTCATCTCCTCTTGCTGTGGGTTTTTCCAGTTTAATATCTCGACCAGTCTCTCCATGACAGTAAGCGTCACTCCAATCTTCTGCAACGTGTCATCGGAAAACCTCTCGCTTGTAGCGAACTTGCAGAGGATCGTAGCACCAACGAGCTGCTCTTCATAGGAATTGGTATCCGAGACCAAGAGCTCCATTGCAAAAGACACCATATCCATCTTTAGACCGTCGAAAACGCTTCCGTCCAAACACCTTGAGTAGGCGTCGTAGAAGAAGCGCTTGACGGCGGCGATACCTTCAGGTCCCTGCAACTCACACTCTTTGCTTACATCTTCGAGTAATTTGCAGTAAATGACCTGGATCTCCCAATAGGCTTTCTCTAGTAAAAACAATGAAGCCTCGGCGAGTGCCAAGGAGTAGAATATAATCAAGGCAGCTTTTCGGTTCCTTTTTTCCTTGCTATCTACCTCGCCATAGTCGTGGCGGATGAGCTTTATCAAGGAGAGAACGACACAGGCGATGGCGGCTATAATCTGAAGCCAGGTTAGGATCTTACTTGCATTTTTAGAGATAAAAGCCCACTCTGCGTATGGAAGGAGAGGGACATCGGAGGGTTGCCATTGCCTGGACGGCGTTTTGGGCCTATTCTTCCAGGTGGCCTCAGCTCTTCTAATTGTTGTGCTCTGGAGCTGATCAGAGATCTCTCTCTTCTTTGATCCGGTGGGTGGATTTGGTCTGAAAATGGATTTGATGAGGCGCATGAGGAAACGGGAGCTTGATCTTAGCAAGCGGAAGCTGTCTCTGCCGGCGGCAACGAGAGACCAGGTGGCCTGGTGCTGCCATTCAAGCTCGTGACTCCTTCCGTAGATGCGGGTGGCTTCGATCAACAAGATGACGGTGATGAACCAGAAATCGGTCTTCTCGAGGGTGATGGCGAAGCCTCCCAATAGGACGACGGTTGCCCAGATGAAGCCGAGAGTGCCGAGGCCAGTGGCGGCCTTCTCGAGGGTGGCGAGGCGGAGAGCGAAGAGGGTGAGCCTCGTTTCAGGGGCTGGCTTATTAGGATGAGCGGAGGGAGAGTCGAGACCGATACTGGTGAGAATGCTGGTTTGGGGTTGGAACATGCTGCTAATTGAATTTGAGGGTATTGATACCTCAATACTCGAATCTCCTTTCCTAGAAGAGCTGCCATCGTTCATGTTATTCAGACTAGTTTTTTTTTTTTTTTCCTTAATTTTTTGGTTGAAATGATGTTATTGAGATTAGTTGGTGTAGGATTGTATGAGATGTAGTTAAGATGGTAGGTCGGTCGATATGCGTATTGGTGAAGGTTAGAATTGTGAACTTGCGGAAGACGTTTGTGATGGCTTATACTTCTGTTATCTTATCTACGTGGAGGGCCCGAGAGCAGTTGGAGTTTTAGTTAGTACAGTAGATCGGGGTCAACCGGTCAACGTCTTTATTGCTGGAAATGGTCCCCCCCACTTTCATTCATCTTTCTTACAAGTCGATCATCGTCCAACGTTTTTGTGTTTAATCTTTCTCTTTCTTTATTTATACATTATTTATACAGTATTACTATTTACATAAGCGAGCAGCAAATTGTGTCACTACCCTTTTTAGATGGCAAAATCTAAACTTTTAAAAACAGCATCTATAAATCTAGAAGAAATAATATTATTATGCAACTCTTTGCACCCTCTTGAGAATATCAACAGCATCGGGTGCAAAAAATTCAAACGTGTCAAAAGTAAATTGAAGAAATACGTGTTGGTTTTCAATACATGCCCTTTCATGCTTGGCCACCTTAGCTGATGCCGCTCTACAAGTTGTCTGACCCACAACAAAGGTCCGTTCGCTAATCCCACAAGCGGTGAGACCCCCGTCAAATCAATATATGCATGCTTCCCTCCACTCCAACCAAACACCAAAACATCCGCCGGCCGCAATGTCGACCTTCCATCTTGCGAATCAGTAAAGAAGTTCACAATTGCTTCTTTCTTTACAGAAATTCCGGCTCGTCTAAAGGTATAAAAAAGAACATCACGAACCAGATCATGCCTATACTTGAAGCCAGGAAGTTCCTTACAATGTACAACATGCTCCCCCAAAGCTTCCAACACCCTCCGACAATGTGGAATGGGGCAAACCTCACCAGTTGAGTAAAAGTGGAATCATAAGTCGGTACTTGAGAATGGAGCGGTACTCCACTAGGGACATGCATTGACCAAGTCCATCAATGGGAATGACAAGAAGAAAATCTTGGCTATGCAGCGCTTGTAGACATCCGAAAACTGCTTTTTGCCTATTAGTCATATCAAACCTCTCACTCATCTCCTGAACAATTTTACCAAAAAGAGCATCCGTCAAAATATGTTGGGGCTTAGGGGGGACGGTGTTCTTACTAGTAAAGTTGGAAAGGTCGAACTCCGGGATAACCACATGCAGGTCATCTAAAGCTTTGTAAAAATCTGCATCCATACCGGATAGCCCACTGTCACGCAAGATATGGTCTTGGAGCACCCAAGACTGAGATCTGGAGGCAACAAAAGCGTAAGAAGACGCCTCCATAGCAGAGTACAAACCGAGCCCTCCACGACGAATAGGCAAGGAAGCCAACCGCCATTGAAGATCCCCGAAAAAAGGACCCCCACAAACCACAATATCCTCAATCGACCCACGAAGTCCCGCGTTAAAACAAGATGTCGCATCCTTCACATGATCTTGCTGACAAGTCCTCAGGCCAAAAAAAATCTTCGCTACACCCAAACACGAACGAAGTAAGAGAAGCTCACTCTGTGGGTTCCTAAGCAGAGGGAGAAGACACATCAACTCCAATGTCTTATCAGCTCTCTTCATAACCAATTCTGTAATAAAACCACTATCTCTACTCACAGCCCCTCCCAACAACTTCAACCCCAAAGATGGTCTCGCAATGTCTCTAGGGAATAACATGTCTCGAAGCTTCAAACCATCACATGTAGGCCAAAATAACTCAGTTTTTTTTAACTTTCAACTCAAGTCCAAAATTCAGACCAACCTCCAAAATAATACCAAGTGCCTTAGCCACATCCTCCAATCGACCAATGATTGTCCCATCATCTAAATACCAAGCATGAAGAAGAGGCTTACTGTTGTCAAGGATAGTGTGCACAAGTGGATGCAAGACAAGCGCAAAAAAAAGTGGCCCTAAGGGGTCACCTTGCTGAACTCCTATAGATGACCAGATAAATCTATTTCCCAGATACAATCGAGCATGCTGACCATACAAAAACTCAACCCATAAAGAAATAGATGGACATCTTCTCCTCACCTCACGAAGCAATACCGTCCTATTAACAAGATTAAAAGCATTCGAGAAATCCACTACAAGCATAGCAAGCGAACCATCATCATGCCGCACGCTCAAAACCCTATTGATACTATGCAAAAATAGCCTCTGCGCCACTAGAGACGCCTACTCCAAACTGAAAATCCGCTAGATAGGTTGTCATATCTTTACTCACCCCTTTCATGGCAACCTTAGAAACCAACCGCCTCCAAATAGTGCCAACTGCAATGGGTCGAATCCCATTGTCAGGCTTTAATAATGGCGTAAGAGGAGCATAAGCCACAAACTACGCCAAACTCCCCGGGCATCTGCCTCCCAACCACAATTTAACAACATATGAGATCACTCGTAGAAGATCGACAACAATAGCGGAACCATCCCACACATAGCATCTAACACGTGTTGTGCCCTCAAACCATCCCTGCCGCAAGAAGTACCTTTGGGAAAGGACTTAATACACCTAAGAATCAAATCAACATCAGCAACAAAGGGAGATTCCAGAACCTCACATACCCGAGAAGGTGGAGACTTGAATGGGTGCTTAGCCTCCAAAGCCTTCACATTCTCATCACCAAACGAAGCCACACCAGAAGAGGACAAAACCTTAACAGCCGCTGTGAAATGCCCATCAGAGACCTTGCAAAGACACTGCTTGATATTAGGTCCGACTCTGTGTCTATCACCATCCGCTGAGGCGCCCCTAGTAGTTGCCGAAAACCCATGCTCGGAATGGTCTAAAAACCCCGCACTAGCTTGTCGATACCGCCGTCCTCACCCCACAAACCAGAGACTACATGATCCGCTGCTGTTGAATAGACTTTCTACTCCCTGATCTGTAACACCTCAAATTCTAAGAACTCGGGGAGCTACTGGTTAGGACCTCATAATGGGTCCCGACCTTAATTTGATAGCAATTTTACTAGGATTTTACAACAAGGCACAAAAGTATTAAAAACATTTGAAAACTTTAAACAATATATACATGAAAAATATGTATTAGCCTTACAAAGCAAAGGTACTAAAACGACGCATATGAAGTACATAAGACAACCTCGTCCCCAACTAAATGAGTACGTGGACCCGACTGACCATTCCCTCCGGATCTCTCTACAACTGTCTTAACCTGCAAGGCATCTACAAGCGGTATAAAACCGTTAGCTAACATTCTATGCATAAGGGTAAAAGCACAATCACACATTATACACAATGAACATGTAACAGTCAATTCTTTTATTATCTTTAATTAGGAGATATGTCATTACTAATGATACTTATTTTGTGACACGAGGGATTCCCAAACCTCGCCCTTGTCCCCGTTTACCAACGCGGAATGGTACTAATTCATTTGACCGTCTACCTGATTAGGCTGGTCACAGAGAACCTCTGTTACGCTAAGATTGTGACACGCAAAAGTCTTAAATTTATACTCATTATATTTTTCCTAAATCCTAGCGAACCCACAGTGTATGGGTCGTTTTGTAGCAAGGATAGTATTCCGAGGTCGAACACGAAGACTAAGGTGAAATCAAATCAACAAGTGATCATAGATAGTGTGAATCTAGTCTAAGAAAAGAGAAAGAAATAAAGAAATGAAAATCATGATATTTTTGGTTTGGTTTTTGTGGTGATCAAGCAAAGATCACAAATCAAGCAAGATAATAAAACAAACTAGCAACTCAAGCTAGCAAAACAAACAAGTAACACAAGCATAAAATATGTGATCAAAGAGAGAAGAGTGGATTCTAGAGGTCAAGACTTCCGGTTATGGCATTGGACTCAAGCATCTAAAGATTCTAAGGATAAAGCTGCGGTGTTGGGAAAGGGTGTTTCTCTAATGGAAGCAATTACCGGGTAAGTCTCTCGCTTCACTAATCCCGCATCAAACTCCTATTACCGGGTAGGTCTCAAGGGGTTAAAGTAGGGAATTCTACACAAACCGGACTCTACTTAAGGGGTAACCCTCTCCTTACCGGGTAAGTCTCGGAAAAGGGAAGTCTCAAGCAATAATCCTAGCACACTCAATCCAATAGCGGCTTGTGAGGCTCACTACTACCTAGAGTTCATCATCTTAGGTATCTAAGATCGGAAATCACCGGGTAGGTCTCTTCCCTCACTTAGGTTGCTAGCATTAGGTGACCTTAAGCTATATTATGCTTAATAAACACTAGGATTCCAACAACCTAACATCCTAACATATAGATTCATCAATTAAAGAGCAACAGAGAGAAAAATCGGGTGGATCATAAGGGAAATCGGACGATCTACACTATGAACAGGTCGATTTTTCTATCTGGGTTAGGTTTTGTGCATACGAATCATCCTAAACTAACATACAAGTCCATTCTATCATCACCCAAGCCATAACCATCAATCCATCACTCCAGAATCACAATAAACTAGCCAATAACATGCATTTCAAGATCCAAAATCATCACACAAGCATACATGTTTTTCATAGGTAGATGATGAAAGGTAAGCAAGTAAAACAAGAAATCTAATCTGAATATAAGTTTAAGCAAGACTTACAACCCTTCAAAAGAAGTTCCAAAACGTTTCTAACAATCCTTCCAAGAGTTCTTCAACCAAAATCTCTAAAAATCACTCAAAATCACTCAAAAGTTCTCAAAAACTCACTACCACTCTAAGCTTTTGATGTTCTTCTTCTTCTCCAAGTCTATCCTCCAATGGAATGAGGTGTGTGTGAGAGAATGTGGGAGAGATCCCTCAGCAACGGCTTGCAGGACCACTTATATTCTCCATCAAGAGCAAGACCGGACAAAGAGATCGTGGGACACGTGGCTTAAGCTGTCAAAGGCCAGAAAATCGACCCAGTCAGATAAATCGGACGATTTTCCTGAGTGCTGGTCCGATTTTCTTCAACAAAGGCTTGTTATGATCGTCTAGCCATGAGTTGTTCCATTGCTTGCACCAATAAGGGTCCTTGTGTCCTTCATTGCTCCAATTATGTTCCTTCAAAGCCTTGGATGTGTACCACCATGAGGCTTGACCCTCGAATGTATCGATTAATGTCCAAAAGATCCCCGAAATACCTACAAAACCGACAAAAGCTCGTGTAGACGTCTTTTCCAGAAATATGCACGAAATGAGTGTAAACGTCGTGAACTAATGCCAAACCGTGCATGAATAACGGGAAAAACTATCTAAATGAATGCCTATACTAACGTCATAAATCACGTTATTAAAATACCCCATACTTAAGATTTGCTCGTCCCCGAGCAAGATCCAACTATAGACTAAGAGATGACATGATTTATGCATGCAGAAAAACAACAAAATCTTTTTGGAATTGTGCTTCTAACATTGGATCACCTTCATAGTCATGTTTCATAGCAATGGACAAGCAATCATGCATAAAATCAATGAAGGCATGGAAAGACAATTATACTTAACTAGAAAGCATGCATGAGAGGTGAAAATTAAGAAGTCAAGATGATCATGAGTATGTCCAATCTAGATCACTAAGTCTTACACACATGCATTTAGGTCACAAGGACTTAGGAAAGAAGAGGCTAAGAAACGTTGTGATTAGGTGGGAATTTTTAGGTCATCTGATGCTAATCCGGGAAAGGAACTAACTCCACAATTTCGTTTTTACTCAACTTCCCAACAAGTGTATAATTTTCTCCATCTTTTCTTTGTTTTCTTTTCTTTTTTCACTTATTTTTGAGACAATGGCATTGGTGTACAAAAGTCGAAACCTTGGTGATTGGCCGTCCTCGGGCTTTTTTTATTTTTCGAGGTGCATCCACACCGGGCACACATACCAAAGCTCGTTAGGACTATCGGTTTATTTGACTTTGGCAGGGCACAAACACCCGATTATGTGATTGGTGCCGAGTTACTCGTCATTTAAACCAACGTCCCCAAACCTATATTTTTTTCTACACTTTTCACAATAAATTCAGCACTTTATTCACATCATTCATTCATCAACAACTTCACCCCACACTTGCTTTTCACACACATGAACACACTAGCATGCTCCTATTCCCGGATGGGTCAAAAGAGGTCAAATTTTTCATCAAGTGAGGTGTTCAAACAACATGATCAAGAAGAGAAGTAGATAGAAATGAATTGCCTTAATCACTCCTAAATGATGTGCAAGAACTAACATGTAATTTCGACTTTTAATCCTCAATCCAATCAAGACAAACATTCATGATCACAATTCACACATGGGATTCAAGATAAGTACTTCAAGTCCACATATGCATACATCAATTCAACACATAAAGCCATCCATAGCCAATTCACAAGACAATCTCATCATAAGGGTCATTCCCAAGCTTAGAAGCACTAAATTTTTTTTAAAATTTTCTGATTTTTTGGATTTTTCGAAATATATATGTACAATGCAAGACGTAATGAAACATGTGACAATATTAAACTATCCTAGATGCTAATCATGCAAGTGATCATGAAAACCCCACCCCATACTTAGAAACACATTGTCCCCAATGTGCAAACTAAATAAAGAAGTGAAAGAGAGTCCTCACAATGTAAAATTGGTGATGCTTTGGTATTTCGGTTCACATCGAATGATGGTGGTGGATGATCGATCAAGGATGGTAGAGAGCTCTCGATATTCATTATGGTGTCGGAACCCGCGCTTGGCACCGCAATCCGTCCAAGTTCCACGTCCGCTCCACCCATGCTTGATTGGAGATCATCACTTTCCTTGACAGAAGGAAAAATCGGACCAACTACCCAGGAAAATCGGCCGATTTTGTGCAAGATCAGTCCGATTTTCCTGGATGCTTTCTTCCTCGTCCATGTGCTCGGATCTTGTACCTTCAACAGTTCCATGAGGTTTTCACATGACCTCCAACATCTCATCACACATGACAATCAACAAGATCTAGCACCCAAAAACACAAAAGAAAAACAAAGCACACCAAGAGCAAGATCAAACAAAAACAAGAAAAATAAAAGGGAAAAATATGTACCAATGGGTTGCCTCCCATTAAGCGCTTCTTTAAGGTCATTAGCTTGACCAAATTCAGGAGCGTTTCACTCAAGGTGAAGTGGGGCAATCACTTCCACCGGGGCTTTCGGGATGTACTTCTTCAAACGGTGCCCATTCACCTTAAAGTTACCACAATGATCTCCTCCTATCTCCACGGCTCCATGAGGAAAGATCTTCTTCACAACATAAGGACCCGTCCATCTTGACTTGAGCTTTCCGGGGAAGAGCCGTAGTCTTGAGTTGAAAAGAAGCACTAAGTCACCCTCACTCAACTCTTTTGGGATGAGACGCTTGTCATGCCAACGCTTAGTCCTCTCCTTGTAGATCTGGGCATTTTCATAAGCATCCAACCGGATCTCCTCAAGGGCGTTCATGTCTAGCAACCTCTTCTCACCGGCCTCCTTGAGGTCAAAATTCAGCCACCTTATGGCCCAATATGCCCTATGCTCCATCTCCACCGGAAGGTGGCAAGACTTGCCATAAACTAGCTTGTAGGGGGTAGTGCCAATCGGTGTCTTGAAAGCGGTTCTATAAGCCCACAAAGCATCATCGAGCTTCAAAGCTCAATCCTTTCTTGCTCTAGAAACCGTCGTCTCAAGGATCCCTTTTATCTCGCGGTTGGAGATCTCCACTTGGCCACTAGTTTGGGGATGGTAAGGTGTTGCCACCTTATGAGTCACCCCATACTTAGCCAAAAGTGCCCCAAAGTTCCTATTATTGAACTGCTTTCCTCCATCACTTATGATCACCCTTGGTGTCCCAAACCTAGGAAAGATCACTCGGTTGAAGAACTGCACCACAACCTTGGCATCATTTGTGGGAGAAGCGATTGCTTCCACCCATCTCGACACATAGTCCACCGCCAATAGGATGTAGAGGTTGCCACATGAAGAAGGGAATGGTCCCATGAAGTCCACACCCCAAACATCAAATATCTCCACCTCTTGTATGTTGTTCAAGGGCATCTCATTCTTCCTTGAGATGTTGCCCGTCCTTTGGCAAGCATCACATGCCACTACAAAATTCTGCAAATCCCTAAACAAGTTAGGCCAATAAAAACCGGATTACAATACCTTTGCACACGTCTTGTGTGAGCTAGCATGGCCTCCACATGGAAAGGAGTGACAATGGCGGATCACACTCTCCATCTCATCCTCCGGAATGCACCTCCTAAAGACTCCATCCGGCCCTCTCTTGAACAAGAGAGGCTCACTTCAATAGTAATGCCTCACATCCTTGAAGAACTTTTTCCTTTGGGCATAGGATAAACCGGGTGGCACCTCCTCACACACAAGGTAGTTCACAATGTCGGCATACCATGGCTCATTACCCCTTGACACTTGAAACAAGCACTCCTCTACCATTTGCAATTGCTCATCCCGGAATGAGTCATCAATCGGAATGTCGTCTCTCTGAAGCTCCAATGGTGGGAGTCTACTAAGGTGATCCGCCACAGAATTTTCGGACGCTTTCTTATCCCGGATTTCCAAGTCAAACTCTTGAAGAAGAAGGATCCACCGAATGAGGCGAGGCTTGACATCTTTCTTTGTGAGGAGATAACGAATCGCAGCATGATCCGTGTACGCAATGACCCTTGCTCCAACAAGATATGACCGAAACTTCTCAAAGGCATACACCACCGCTAGCAACTCCTTCTCGGTTGTGGCATAGTTAAGTTGGGCATCATCTAGCGTCTTGCTAGCATAATAGATGGCATGTGTACGCCCATCTTTCTTTTGTCCTAAAACAGCCCCAACGGCCACATCACTTGCATCACACATCACTTTAAATGGTAAGCTCTAATCCGGAGGTTGCATGATGGGGGCGGTGATCAAAGCATCCTTCAACCTACAAAAAGCCTCAAGGCAATCCTTGGAGAAAACAAACTCAACATCTTTCATTAGTAGGTTAGTAAGAGGCTTAGAAATCTTAGAGAAATCTTTAATGAATCTCCGGTAAAAACCGGCGTGCCCTAGAAAACTCCTTACCCCTTTCACCGAGGTAGTGGCAACTTCTCTATCGTCTCTATCTTAGCCCTATCAACCTCAATGCCACGGTTGGACACCAAGTGTCCCAACACAATGCCTTCACTTACCATGAAGTGGCATTTCTCCCAATTCAAGACAAGATTTATCTCCTCACATCTCTTAAGCACCAAAGATAAGTTAGCTAAACAATCATCAAATGAAGATCCATAAACAGAGAAATCATCCATAAATACTTCAATGATGTTTTCAATATATTCAGAAAAGATAGCCATCATACACCTTTGGAAGGTGACGGGTGCATTACACAACCCAAATGGCATTTTCCTATATGCAAATGTACCCCAAAGACATGTAAATGTTGTTTTCTCTTGGTCATCCGGGTGAATAGGAATTTGGAAAAACCCACTATAACCATCTAAGTAACAAAAATGGCAATGTTGAGCTAATCTTTCTAGCATTTGGTCAATGAAAGGAAGAGGGAAGTGATCTTTCCTAGAGGCCACATTTAGTTTCCTATAGTCTATGCACATCCTCCATCCCATAACCGTTCTAGTAGGGATTAGTTCATTATTCTCATTTGTCACTACGGTCATACCACCCTTCTTAGGAACCACATGAACGGGACTAACCCATTTACTATCCGAAATCGGGTAGATGATTCCCGCATCTAGCAACTTAATGATCTCTTTCTTGACTAACTCTTTCATTATAGGATTCAATCTTCTTTGATGTTCAATAGAGGGTTTATGGTCATCTTCCATCAATATCTTATGCATGCACAAAGAAGGATTAATGCCAACAAGGTCATCAATGGTGTATCCTATTGCCTTTCTATGTAGTTTCAATTCAGTCATCAATCTATTAAGCTCATCATCATTCAAAGATGCATTCACAATCACCGGATAAGTAGAATTTGAACCAAGGAAAGTATACTTTAAATGAGAAGGAAGAGGTTTTAGATCAAGTTTAGGAGAACCTTTATTGGTTGGCGATGATCCATACAATGTAGGTTGAGATGACTCCAAAGCCATGGAAGCCTCACCTAAGTCCCTTGATGATTGCTCACAAACACTTGGATGATGCTCAAAAGACTCAGGAAAATCGATCATCTGTGAAGAAAATCGGACGATCTGGGGGTCGATTTCAGCTACGGCATTTGCAAAATCGGATGAAAATTCAGGATTTATGCATAAATCGGCCGATTTTTGCCCCCTCTGTCCGATTTTTCTACAGGTATTTGTCCCTTCTTTTAATACTTCAAATCCAACACTTGGTAGCTCATCCAATGCATTCAAGGCCTTGATCACTTCATTGCTACTCTCCTCAACTCCTTCCTCCATCAAACTCGAGCTAAGAACCTTCTCAAGTGGATCCTTGAGCAAGATTGAGCTCACAACTTCTCTAGACTCCTCTTCCTCAACAATGTTGAAGACATCTTCACCTAGGGCTGGCCCCTTCACCATTGTGGACAAATTAAACTTGATGTTCTCTTCTCCAATGTTGAAAGAGAGAATTCCATTTTTACAATCCACCAAACATCCGGAAGTAGCTAGGAAAGGTCTCTCCAAGATGATAGGAACCGGATAGTCCGCCGGGATGTCCAAAACAACGAAGTCTATGGGCACATAGAACTTCCCTAGTTGCACCGGTATGTCTTCCAAGATTCCAACCGGGTGAGTGATTGAACGGTCTGCCATGTAAAGGGTCATCTTGACCGGTTTTCGCTCTCCTAGCCCAACCTTGTTGCAAAGTGCAAGCGGGATGATGCTTACACTTGCCCCAAGATCACATAGGGCATCATACTTCACTTCTCCCACTCCGATTGGCACACAAAAAGATCCCGGATCTCTTAGCTTAGGAGGCATCTCCTCCTTCATAGTTTGAATCAATTCCGAGGACCTCTTCGTCATCCTTACTTCTCCATACTCCTCCAACTTCCTCTTGTTGGAGAGTATTTCCTTCAAAAACTTGCCATATGCCGGCATACCTAGAATAGCATCCATGAACGGAATGTTAATATGCAATTTAGACATAAGTTCAAGGAATTTACCGAAGTGTTTGTCCAAACGAGCTCTTGCTCGTGATTGTGGGAATGGTAGTGGTGGATTGTATGGAGGTGGTGCCACATATGATGGCTCATCATCCTTGCTCTTTCCTCCATCTTCTTGCAATGGCTCTTCTTCTATCACCACTTGCTTCCCCTTGTCATTTCCCTTAGGTAGGGGATCCTTCATGCCCAACCCACTCCTTGTTGTAATAGCCAACACTTGGCCTTGTGGGTTATCTTCGGTTCTTCCGGGAAGCTTTCCCGGATCTCTATGAGCTTCACCCGCGTTTTGGAACACTTGTGCTTCCAACACCTTTTGAGCTTTAGAAATTGAAGTCACCGTGCTCTCAAGACCACTCAACCTTCCAAGCAATTGCTCAAACATCATTTCGGTTCTATCCTTTGGAGGTTGAGTAAATCCGGGTGGAGGTTCTTGTGAAGCCTTTGGTGGTGGAGCTGCGCTTGTGGAAGCGGGAGGGTTCAAGGCTCCATCCGGGTTAGAATAGGAAAACCCGGGATGGTTGTGGTTAGGCCGGTAATTGTTGAATTGCCGGTTGTTGTTGAAGTTCCTTGGGCCTTGATAGTTATTGTAGTTGCCCCTTCCCATGTAGTTCACATCTTCCTCCTTGGAAGACAAGTTTGCTTGCACTTGCACTTGAGGGCTTGCTTGACTCTTCAAAGTTGTAGCACACAACTCTCTCAAAGACTTAAGCTCATTGTTGATTGCATCAAGCTTGAAGTTACTCATGGTGACTTCACTCACCTCATATGCTCCCGCTTTCCTCCCATCACTCTTCCTATGGGAGTACTTCTCAATCACCAAAGCTTGTTTCTCTACAAACTCCCAAGCTTCATCCACATTCTTTTCCATGAAAGTCCCACCGGAAAGAGATTGAAGCTTGAATTGGCTATCTTCATCAAGTCCCTTGAAGTAGATCTCCAATAGCTCAATTTTCGGTATACCATGGTGTGGACAATCCAAGAGAAGGTCTTTGAACCTCTCCCAAGACTTGAATAAGCTTTCTCTATCCTTCATTACAAAGGCATTGATCTTCCCTCTTAGCTCGGTAGTCTTGGAAGGTGGGAAAAACTTAGTCAAAAACTCGGTTGTCATCTCATCCCAAGTACTCACTCGCCCTTGTGGAATAGATTGATACCAAGCCAAGGCTTTATCCTTAAGTGAGAAGGAGAAAGCCCTAAGCTTATGGTTATTGCTCTCCAATCTAGGCGGTCTAATAGTCTCCATCAAGATCTCATAGTTCATCAAGTGTTGATGAGGAGACTCTCCTTCCATCCCTCCAAATTGATTATGCCGGATCATTTGTAGAACTTGAGGGCGGAGCTCGTAATCATGGGCTGCGGGATCTCCTAAGTTCACACCCGGACGGTGTGCTCTTTGTGCCGGATCCATACATTGACCTAACGTTTGTGGCTCTTCAATAGCAATGGGCACAACCCGAATATTAACCGCCGCCGGCTGCGGTTGTGGTGGAGGTGGAGGTTGTTGACGATTAAGCTCTCTTTGCACAAGAGCTTGCCTAATCTCTTCAATCGCCCTCCTAGTCGCTTCTTGCCTCTCATTGGCAAGTCTCCTTTCATTCTCCAAGAGCTCATCTCTTAGTCTAATTTGCTCTAAAGCCTCATCCAACTCAGCTTGGAGATCTCTTCCGGCCATCAGTTTTCCCTTTCTAATGCTCTTGGATCTAGATCTAAGGGTTTTCTCCGGTTCGGGATCAAATGGAGCTAAATCCTTGCCACGAGATCTTCGCATACACCTAAAGAGTGAGAGATGTCCTGAAAAGCAAAGACACAAACCAAACGAGATAAAAAGCAACAAGAAAGATCTACACTATAAACAATCACAAAAGTGACTCAATCTAGACCTAGTCCCCGACAACGGCGCCAAAAACTTGTTACGCTAAGATTGTGACACGCAAAAGTCTTAAATTTATACTCGTTATATTTTTCCTAACTCCTAGCGAACCCACAGTGTATGGGTCGTTTTGTAGCAAAGATAGTATTCCGAGGTCGAACACGAAGACTAAGGTGAAATCAAATCAACAAGTGATCATAGATAGTGTGAATCTAGTCTAAGAAAAGAGAAAGAAATAAAGAAATGAAAATGATGATATTTTTTGTTTGGTTTTTGTGGTGATCAAGCAAAGATCACAAATAAAGCAAGATAATAAAACAAACTAGCAACTCAAGCTAGCAAAATAAACAAGTAACACAAGCACAAAATATGTGATCAAAGAGAGAAGAGTGGTTTCTAGAGGTCAAGATTTCGGTTATGGCATTGGACTCAAGCTTCTAAAGATTCTAAGGATAAAGCTGCGGTGTTGGGAAAGGGTGTTTCTCTAATGGAAGCAATTACCGGGTAAGTCTCTCGCTTCACTAATCC
Organism: Fagopyrum homotropicum; assembly: GCA_033239125.1. Lineage (NCBI taxonomy): Eukaryota > Viridiplantae > Streptophyta > Magnoliopsida > Caryophyllales > Polygonaceae > Fagopyrum > Fagopyrum homotropicum. Next base: position 61,648,562 of record BSWB01000003.1, on the reverse strand, counting down.
CGCATCAAACTCCTATTACCGGGTAGGTCTCAAGGGGTTAAAGTAGGGAATTCTACACAAACCGGACTCTACTTAAGGGGCAACTCTCTCCTTACCGGGTAAGTCTCGGAAAAGGGAAGTCTCAAGCAATAATCCTAGCACACTCAATCCAATAGCGGCTTGTGAGGCTCACTACTAGCTAGAGTTCATCATCTTAGGTATCTAAGATCGGAAATCACCGGGTAGGTCTCTTCCCTCACTTAGGTTGCTAGCATTAGGTGACCTTAAGCTATATTATGCTTAATAAACACTAGGATTCCAACAACCTAACATCCTAACATATAGATTCATCAATTAAAGAGAAACAGAGAGAAAAATCGGGTGGATCATAAGGGAAATCGGACGATCTACACTATGAACAGGTCGATTTTTCTGTCTGGGTTAGGTTTTATGCATACGAATCATCCTAAACTAACATACAAGTCCATTCTATCATCACCCAAGCCATAACCATCAATCCATCACTCCAGAATCACAATAAACTAGCCAATAACATGCGTTTCAAGATCCAAAATCATCACACAAGCATACATGGTTTTCATAGGCAGATGATGAAAGTTAAGCAAGTAAAACAAGAAATCTAATCTGAATATAAGTTTAAGCAAGATTTACAACCTTTCAAAAGAAGTTCCAAAACGTTTCTAACAATCCTTCCAAGAGTTCTTCAACCAAAATCTTTAAAAATCACTCAAAAGGTCTCAAAAGCTCACTACCACTCTAAGCTTTTGATGTTCTTATTCTTCTCCAAGTCTATCCTCCAATGGAATGAGGTGTGTGTGAGAGAATGTGGGAGAGATCCCTCAACAACAGCTTGCAGGACCACTTATATTCTCCATCAAGAGCAAGGCCGGACAAAGAGATCGTGGGACACGTGGCTTAAGCTGTCAAAGGCTAGAAAATCGACCCGGTCAGATAAATCGGACGATTTTCCTGAGTGCTGGTCCGATTTTCTTCAACAGAGGCTTGTTATGATCGTCTAGCCATGAGTTGTTCCATTGCTTGCACCAATAAGGGTCCTTGTGTCCTTCATTGCTCCAATTATCTTCCTTCTAAGCCTTGGATGTGTACCACCATGAGGCTTGACCCTCGAATGTATCGATTAATGTCTAAAAGATCCCCGAAATACCTACAAAACCGACAAAAGCTCGTGTACACGTCTTTTCTAGAAATATGCACGAAATGAGTGTAAACGTCGTGAACTAATGCCAAACCGTGCATGAATATCGGGAAAAACTATCTAAATGAATGCCTATACTAACGTCATAAATCACGTTATCAACCTCCTAAACACTCGCAAGAGCTAGGCAGATGATGTCACGATGCGTTATCATACACTTGGGTCAATTACGTAAATAATAAAGTCGGCCTAATTCGGTTTCGTTGTTTATCATAACTAAAAAACACCACTCATACACATTACACTCATACAAGAAGCCAACTAAGTAAGTCCGTGGACTTACATGTCTCCAAGCGCAACCGAGTAGCGCACTCTCAAGTTCCCCTCGGGAAAACGCACAACGCCTGTTCAAGACAAGGAACACGAATCAAACAACACTCTAATCAACTAGAATTCCTTAGACTTCTAGGCTCAACATCCTCACAAGAACATAAACGCATAAGATTGATCGACACTTAAAACCTAACACAACTCTTCTAAACTAAACTATACTTATACCCAACTTCGGAATATCCTAAATCTGGATTAACCCAACGGACCGCTCTCCACTTTTACTACATGCTCCTATACATATCCATCAACAACATATCCAAAACTCAAGTCCAACAGAGGTCAATAACTCCTCCAAATCTACCTCACAAAACTGCATCACAAGCAGTTTTTCTAACACTTAGAACATTTCAGCAACCATCCAGAAAACTGCTTACAGCCTCGACTTTGAAAAATCATAACTCCTAAACCTATTGATGGAATCCTCTCAAATTTTTATATATTATACTATGAAGTCTTAACTGTGACATATCCAAAATTCAAGTCTAACCGAGAAATATAACCCAATCAAATCTATATCACAAAACTGGGTCACAAGCAGTTTTAGACAACATTCAGCATAACCTATAAACTGCTCAAGGTCTCTACTTTGGGATGCCATAACTCTTAAACTGCAACTCGGATTCATCTCAAATTTCAGTATGTTCTACTATAAAATACCAACTATAACATATCCGAAAATCAGCAATAAAGGAGGCGTCTAACTTACCCAAATCTGGATCACAAAACTCGCAGTTTTTCCAACACTTCAGAAATTTTAGCACAACAGAAAAAAAACTGTTTACGACCCAATCTTTGAAAATTCATAAATCCTAAACCACTCGCTGGATTTATCCCAAATTTTGATATGTTCTACTATATATTCTTATCTAAAATATATCCAAAATTCAGCAGCAAAGGATGAGTAGAACTTTTTCAAATTTGAACTCGATGTTGGATGTTCCTCACTTCCGAACTCTCAAAAAAACCTCAGCTCTTCTGGCTATCTTCCGAGGCAGTTCTAGCAGGTTTCCGACACAAACAGGGGTTCTAATCAGCACATATAGATATAGGGTAATGCAGGGAAGGGAGGTGCGTTATATACCAGAAAAGAGTGACTTGGCAAGCAAACTAGTACGAGGAAGAAGACAGAAGGCGGCCCCATGTGCTGCTGTTGCGTGCACGTCCAAAGGAGGAGAGGCGTTGCTGAGATTGGGGAGGAGACGGACTGGGGATCAACTTGGAGGCGTCACTGATGTACTGCGAGAGCCGGACATGATGTGAGATAAGGCTCGAGAAGGAAACGACGTGGGAAGCGTCACAGTTCCAGCCCCTTCTGAATGGCTTCGTGCAGGCTCGCGTCTAGAGAGCTCCTGGTACGCAGAGAAGGAGGGAAGATCGGGTAAGGGGAACAGGGCTCACCCTACTGTCCTCACGTCGGTAGGCTGCTGGAGCGGTTGTCTTCTAGCTTGCAACATGGGAGGCGAAGGAGATGACAAAGGAAGGTGCCGGCTAGGGTTATGTGGCGTGATGGACAGCGTATCTTCTGCAGAAGGAAAGGCGTTACAGGCGGATCACTAAGGGCGAGAGAGCAGTTGCTACGTCCTGGGCCGCTTGTCCTCATGGGCTGGCTGAGATCCAGATGCGAGATAGGAGATCCATGGGTTGTTGTCTTCTAGGGTTACGGAAGGAAATGCAAGGCTGGGCTGGACAGAACCACACTACTGTTGGATGGGCTTCCACGGCTGCTTTAATCCGCCAGCAAGGAAAATGCAAAGGGCTGGAAAAAATAAATTCAATAAAGAAACAATGGGCTGAAACAAGGCAAGAATTAGGTGGGCTTAAAGTTTGTCAAAACTTGTCAAAAACTCGTCATGGCTTTGTCAGGCCCATGCATGACCTCGTCACAGAGTTGTCGGGCTTCGTCATGACCTCGTCTCAGCTCTGTCATGGTCTCGTCACAGCTTTGTCACAGTCTCGTCTCAGCCTTGTCATGATCTCGCCTAAAGTCGTCGTTAAGAATTAATTATAAGAATTAGGGTTTGATATAATTCTATCATTTTATGTGAATTAAATTCTACATAAAATGATAAATAATTATAAGAATTAGGGTTTGATATAATTCTATCATTTTATGTGAATTAAATTCTACCTAAAATGATAAAATTTGTGAAGAAAGAAATACTAGATAGAATGGGAAACCGTCAACGGCTCGAAGTCCGAATTGATTCGGAATTAAACGGAATGAAAATTCCGGATATTACATCAATACCCCCTTAATATAAGTTTCGACCCGAAACTTAGAACAAGGTACTTAATTAAACGACTTCCATAAATAAACTGGTATGTCCTAGTCTCACTAAATTTTTATTTGTTTCCTAAACTTCTCTAACCCTATCAAAGCGTAACGAAAAAAACTGGTCGTTACATCAGATCCCCCTCAAAATAAGTTTCGTCCCGAAACTTAGGGTAAGACAATCCTGATCGGCCTTTAAGGCACCAAATGGGTGTGTTTGATCACTACACAAAAGTCTCGTCGTTTCCACATCTAAGTTTCTCGCACATCAAGATTACCAAAAGCAAGCATCACTGACTAAACACTAAATCATGAAATAGACAAGCAGTCAAACAATATCACACATACAAGGTCAAGCTCTAACTCGTCACTCCCGAGGTTACAACTATAGCTACATAGGTCTTTGAAATGTTATGTCTCTTACTATCCCCAATCTTAGGTAGCCTTATCGGCTTTTTCATAAAACCACTTAATCTTAAATCTTTTCAAGTACTTAGATCACAAGTGCCTGCTACCACGTTCTAGAGTGGTTATCGGGTATCTCACCGATATCATCCGGCTCGACTATCTGATCCTCTAATTTGATGACCTAACTCGTGTCTGGTATGTATTTCTCCAACTGAAAATCTCAAACTCAGTTCCCAAACTTAGTCTCCGTGGAAAACTGAAGTTGTACTCTCCAATAGGGTGAGGAATATTAGTCCATCAGTCACTTTTAAACCGCTTTAAAACTTCTAATGGTTGCCTTACACAACTCACTTCTAGATCCTTTGATGACCCTACGGAAAATGATCTATTCAACTTTCTTCTCTTCGTTATGACCACTTGCTTCCAGCCTTCTGAAAAGGTTCTGACTACACCATCAGGTCCAAGGTCTTGGACATCCACCAACACATACCAAGTGCTCAATGCTCTTCGTATCGCGACTCACTTGGTCTTGTCTTTTAATATTACTCAGTCATCTTATTCCTCAGGTAAGGAATCGTCACCTTTACCCTTTTCAGGTCTAACACTCGAGACAACTAAAATCAAATCTAGTGGTCATGCTCTTTGTTCACTTGGAATTATTATATTATTTATAGATCTCTAATGTATCGTTAGCTCTAACCTAGGCTTCCCACACTTTTCCCAAGATCTTAAGTGACATAGAATATGTCCGGAATGACGGTATTAGGCACAAAGTGATCTTATATCACAGTTATTTGATCATAAATACTCAATAAATGCTAACACACCGTCAACATTGAACTCTTGTATACTCCACTTTTATCGGACTAGTAATATCCCTCTAACTCAAAATGCAACTAGGCTCTGTTCTGACATAACATTACACATAAAATCTACTCCGAGATTATGCTTTCTTTAAGCACGGTTACTAGGTTGCAAGTATGCTCTTGTCGCTTCTCTTTCTTATGTATCTTCGACTCAGGACGGTAGTTACTCACTTTGAGCTTTCTAGTGCAGGCCATGCACAATACTTTTATTACTTCATTAATTCTTTCCTAATCCATCCGGAAAACTCACTCTAGAGTATTCCATTAGTATAGAATTCCAAAACTACTTGTTTGGCAACATGTAACAAAGCCATCACTCTTCACTCGGATCCATAATAGGGTACTAGTCTACTTCTATTACCTCTACATGCACATAAGTTCCCGTACAACATTTCCAGTCACTCACATAGCCTAATTCATGTTTCTTCCAACTAGAATGCATTTCACTAACTATCACCATCTTAAACTCGACACAACATCCATCGGTACCCTTGAGCTTCTTGCTTTGTGGGTTAGGACCCACCACGCTTCCGCTGCACTACTCTGCTTATCTTGTTGTCACTCATTTATCCAAAGGACCTTTTCTGTAAGTATAAAATGATTGACCCCAAAACTCTTTCTTCCCATTACACCATGAGTCTTCTACGGATGAAGTAGCAAGTACCTTCTTTACTTGCCTTAAGAAAATAAAACAACGATTGAAAAACAACTTCTTCCGCTTACTTTCTTAATTCTTCTATCACGGATCCAAACTCCCTGACTTGACCGGAGTTTGATCTTAACTAGCCAAGAAGTAACCCTTACAACGTTTCTCTTTATACCTTTAATTCATCCAAGAAGGTTGTAGTTGCCTACTTGAGGGAATCCTCTAAGGCGTCGGTAAAGCTACTCCATAGATTCATAGTCACAAATATCTCTTCTTAACGGCACATAACTTGTCAGTACCCAACAATACTTGCACGTCCTTGGTTGACATCGGTCAGTCTATAATTGACTTATCTCTATTTCATACCTCTACTGGCATTAAACTTTTGGTGCACATCACCTACTAGATTAATCCTTTTATCCTTCTTTAGTTCGTCTAATCTTTCACTCTTCTGCTTCCTTTGGGACAACTCTCCTTCTCAAGTCTCACTATGCCATTCGCCTGACGTTAAAAGTTGTTCCTAACACTCCACGATAGATGGTAAGCGTCTTGTAGTTCCGATGACTTTTAATTACCTCCCAATTGTAGTCCCTTTACAGGGACTGTCTATGTTGATGACCTATGTTTTGTTATAAATGGGGGTTACCTTGGACTCTTGAGTCCACCACACGAATCTCACAAGCACAGGTTCCTTAATCGGTGTTGTTTGTAATATTTCCTTCCAAATCTCTACTAACTATGTTACATGGCTTCGATCCTTTCGATATTGGCGTTGTGATTCCTTTTAGAATTCTTATCTTTAAAGAAGACAAAACGTCTCCAGGCTTGTGAAGTCCACCTTTCCCTCTTACATTAAGTTGTAAGTCTCCATTCTGTGTGAATTTGTGATATGTCAAAATTTCCTTAGCTAGTAGGTAAACAGTTGCTCACAACAATCCTTTTATACTTCTTTAGTTCGTTCTACCTTCCACCCTTCCACTTCTTAAGGGCTAACTCCATTTCTCTAGTCCGATTGTGTCATTCATCTGGCATAAATAGTCGTTTCAAGTTTCCACGATAGCTTGCAAGCGTCTTTGAAATTTTTATGGCAGTAATGATCATCCACTTGCAGTTCCTTTTGCATGGACCGTCTGTGTTGATGGCTTAGGTCTCGTGATAATTGGGGTTAACCTGGACTCTCGAGTCCAGCAAGGTCGTTCTCCCATACAAATTTCTTCACTGGTGTTGGTGGTAATATCGCCTTCCTGCACCTCCGTTGACCCTCCTACAGGCTTCCATTCCTTGGATATTGGCGTCGCGGTTTCTTTCAAACTTCTTATATCTTTGAGGAGGTCAAAACCTCCCCACGCTTGTGGGGTCTGCCTTTTCGCTTTTACACTCAATTGTAGGTCTTCATTCCGTGCACCTTAGATTCTCACACCCAGATTGACACTTTGTCTCTTTTCGTTTCTCATGCCCCTAATGGTCTATGGGGCATCCGCCTCGATTATAATGTCCTTGATTCTGCAATCTTGGTTGTACTCAATTCTACTTGTCCTGTTCCAATATTGTTATCTCTACTCCGCACTCTTGTAGTCTCTTGCATGGTTCTTCTAGTTCCGTCTCTCGGCCTCATATGTCCGAGTTCCTTGTACGAACTTCTATACCTTCTAACTGAACTGACTCAGGGATTTCTTCCTCATCTGATTGCGCGTGTGGTAAAAATTATCTTTCAACTTTACTTCCTTGCTCACTTGTTCTTTTGATAATTTGTAAGGATCACCAAGCAGCCTACCTGAGTATAATACTCAATTCAAGGTCCAATTCCATTGCCTCGTGTTGGAGATTCTTCAAGTCGGCAGTAGATTTATCATGAGGCGATAATCGCTTCGTGATATCACGACTAAAGGATATAAAATATCCTTTAGGATACTAACAAACTAAGCATACACATGTATATAACATATAATAAGAAACATCATAAAAAGTCTATATAATAACTCCTATCGATCCAAGTTGCAGAGATCCACGGAGAGCGATGGTGGTCCGACGTACTACTAACCCAACAACCCGACTATGCGTGTGTAAAACAGAAATCCATTTTGAAAATTTTAGACCCCTTTCGGGTTCTAGTTTTTTATACATTCGGTCTTTCAGAAGATTTCAAGTGCCATTGTTGCCAACCTAGAGCTCTGATACCATATTGTAACACCCAAATTCTAAGAACTCGGGGAGCTACTGGTAAGGACCTCACAATGGGTCCCGACCTTAGTTTGACAAAAGTTTTACTAGGATCTTACAACAAGGCACAAAAGTATTAAAAACATTTGAAAACTTTAAACAATATATACATGAAAAATATGTATCAGCCTTACAAAGCAAAGGTACTAAAACGACGCATATGAAGTACATAAGACAACTATAACACCCGAATCCACGGAACTCGGAATGCTACATTGGGCTAGGATCTCACAATGGATCCTGACCCTAGCCTGACAACAAGTTCACTGGATCTTAGAACAAGACACAAGTAGAGTAAAACAAATACATAAAAGTTGTATAATACATCAAAAGAGTTTACAAAGACAAAGCCGAGTACAAAACCATAACAACCACATCAACTATTACAAAAGATCCCCAACCCACACATCCTAATGTACAGAAGTCCTCGGCTGGTCACACCATCTGGCTCACTCTGCAGTCTTCCTAACATGCAGATCATCTACAACACAGTATGCACCGTTAACTACAGCAATAGATAAGCATGATAGTAATAGCACAAACACACCACAACATCTCATACATGCAATGACACATACATTCATTTATTATCTTTAATTACATTATACCATTACTAATTCAACTTCTTTTGTAACACGAGGAGCCTTAAGAACCTCGCCCCATCCAACGTAACACAAGAGTTTTGCATGGGGGTGACCGTCACTCGTCTCCTCCTGTGAGATCATCTTCAAGACACCTCCTTCTAACCCAGCAGGTAGAGACTGGTGGTTACCGCCCGTTATAATACACTTGGGCCAAATAAATATAATGAAAGGTCGTCCTAGTCCGGTTTAAGTTATAAATGCACAACCATATGAACACACACAACCATTACAATCATACAATCTACAACCGTACGCTAAGTAAGTCCTATGAACTTACCTGATACACTCATATCCTCTACCACGTCACAACTCCCCCCGAGGAAGAAACCAACACCTGCAAGAGCAAGGCACACAATATCACAACTTGAAAAGGGTTAGGAGACTCGTCTCCTAAACCAGAACCAACCTACAACCTAAAGATCCACACAAGCTCGGATATGCCTATAGCATACTCTCAACATCAACACAAGTGCCTAAGGCACATCTCTAACATACAACTCATCCTAACCTAGCTATCAACTAAGCCAAGGCCAAAGGAAAGGAAGGAAGGAAGACATACCAACAAGGTATACACCAACAGAAGCAAGAACACACCAGCCAGCCCAGTGAGGCGCAGGGGCGGCTCATCAAAGGCGCAAGGGCGGCTCCACACTAGGCGCAGGTGCGGCTCAGGTCAGGCGCAGAGGCAGCCAACTGTGCAGAGAGTTGGTCCCGACTTCTCTTCGACTCCTTTCTCAATTCTCCTCACGTCTTTAACACATCACAGCAACACATATGCATATATACACACATATGATCATCACAACATCTAGAAAGGATTCAATCACAAGTCCTACTTGACCCTAGGCTAGAAAGAAGAAGAAAGAAGCAAGGAGAAGGAAAGAAGAGAGAAGAAGAGAAAGAACTTACCACTCCACCCTATGTTGCATCTATGGAGCAACAACACCACTCTCAGCCTCAACACAGTAGGAACAACTCTCAGCAACAACTCCAAGAGCATCCAAAGCCAAGAACACACTCCAACTCTCAAAAACTCACTCAAACAAGCAAAAGAAGATCAAAGAGGATCAAAGGAGAAGAAGAAGAAGAAGAAGGACGTGAGGAGGAAGAGAGAGGCTGGAGAGATGAAGAAACCCTTCATCTGAAGGTAAGGGAAAGATTATAAGAGAAGCCAACCCAAAAGCAAGTCAAGAGGTCAACAAAAGTGGTTGCAACCACACAAAACCGCAGGGGCGGATCAACCATGCGCAGGGGCGGCTCACCTGGGGCGCAAGTGCGGCAGGCAGGGTCCGCTGAGGCGGCTGACAGGTCAAGACTAGGCACACACTAGCTCATCTAGCCTCCTTGGACCAAGGCTCTTACATCTCACCCCCCTAAAAACAAGTTTCGTCCCGAAACTTGCAGGGTCCCAAAACCTCTCGGACCTGTAAGCCGAGGTAACACACACTCCTCAAAAACATCAGGTCAAACCTATAACATTCTATATCCTCAACACAGCATGGAGGTATCACAACTCCAACCTCACAACTAGACACAAGGCCTACAGGAAGATCATCTCTAGCCAAACACTAACCACAACACACTAGCATGGAGGAAAACCGTCTCCAGCCACCACGTACACATAACACTACTATGTGGAGGAAAACCGTCTCTACTCACACTATGTCCATCAAAGATAGCATGGAGGAAAGAACCGTCTCTTGCTAATTCCTAACACATACACAATAGCATGGAGGAAAGAACCATCTCCAACTATACCTATCTCGTGCTAGCAAACAGGATCTAACAGATCATATGCACACACAACTAGCACGGAAACATAACATATCACATAAGCACATAACATACAAGCACTCACCAAGAAGGCGCTAAGATCTACTCATAGACCCTACTGGTGTCTCTAACTCCGCATAAAACTCTGGATAGTTCCTCTGGATACTATCCTTTGTCTCCCAAGTAGGCTCATCTGGTCCTCGTCTAGACCACTGTATCCTCAACATGGGAATATCCTTCGAACGCAAGTGTCTCACAGCTTGCTCTAGGACTGCGATAGGGTGCTCTGCAAACGTGTGGTCCGGCTCAACCATCAGATCATCATAACTCACGATGTGCCTCGGATCTGGTATGTACTCTCTCAGTTGAGACACATGAAACACGGGGTGAACACCCTCTAATCTCGGAGGCAAAACTAATATGTAAGCTGGTCGCCCCACTCTATCTAGTATCTCAAAAGGACCGACATATCGGGGACTCAACTTCCCGTTTATGCCAAAACGTCTGGCGCCTCGAGTCGGAGATACTTTCAACTAGACATGAGCTCCTACCCTGAACTCTAGAGGTCGACGCCTCTTGTCTGCATACGACTTTTGGCGACTCTGTGCAGCCAGCATCCTCTCTCTAATCAGTGTTACTCGAGCCATATCATCTTGAATCTGCTCTGGCGCGATTCCACTGATACTGCTAGGCTCATCCCAGCATAAAGGTGTACGGCATCTACGTCCATACAATGCCTCATAGGGAGCCATCCCAATAGATGCATGCCAGCTGTTGTTGTATGAGAACTCAACGAGTGGGAGGTAATCAGACCATCCCAGTCCTCAATTCAACACACAAGCTCGCAGCATGTCCTCCAAGGTTTGGATGGTCCTCTCTGACTGACCATCTGTCTGGGGGTGAAACGCAGTCGTAAAGTGTAGACTCGTCCCTAAAGCAGTCTGAATCTGCTGCCAGAATCTCGATGTGAACCATCCATCACGATAAAAAACGATCGTCCTCGGTACTCCATGGAGTCTCACTATCTGTCTAGTGTACTCCTCGGCTAGTCTGCTCACGGGCCACGTCTTTGTGATGGAAATGAAACGTGCCGTCTTCGTCAATCTATCAACGATCACCGAGATGGCATCAAAGCTCCTACTAGTCCTCAACCCGGTCACAAAATCCATGGAGACGTCCTCCCACTTCCACTGCGGGACTAGCAGTGGATGGAGCTCACTTCCAGGCCTGAGATGCTCTATCTTGACCTGCTGACAGGTCGCACACTGAGCCACAAATCTGGCTACATCGGGCTTCGGCCCTCCCCACCGAAATGAACGTCTCACATCATGGTACATCTTACTCGTACCAAGGTGTACTGAGTAAGGTGTACAATGAGCCTCCTGTAATATCCGTTGTCTCAGCTCTGTGTCAGCAGGAACGCAGATACGATCATGTTGCCTCATAACTCCATCTGCCCCAATTGTAAACTGGGGTGCCTCTCCATGAGACATCCTATCTCTGATCCTCGCCAAGGTCGGGCAGGTCCCTTGCTTGATCCAACAAACCAGGTAGAACCTATAAGGTAAACAACTGGGCATCCTCATCAGGGAATTGGATGTCCATCTCCAGCCAAGCTAGATCCCTCTGAAGTTGGGGCTGTATAGTAAGTCTGGCAATCGCCTTCTCTCGAGGCGTTTTCCTGCTCAAGGCGTTAGCTACCACATTTAGGATGATACAAAATCTCAAGGTCAAAGTCCTTGATCAACTCAAGCCATCGACGCTGGCGGTTATTCAATTCCCGCTCTGTGAAAATATACTTCAGACTCTTATGGTTTGTGAAGATCTGGCATGTAGCACCATACAAGTAATGTCTCCAGATCTTCAAAGCATGCACTACCGCTGCTAACTCCAAATCATGAGTCGGGTAGTTCTCCTCATATGTCTTCAGCTGTCTAGACGCATATGCAATCACTCTACCCCTCTGCATCAATACACATCCCAAGCCTAGCCTGGATGCATCACTGTAGACCACAAAATCCTCAAAACCCTCTGGCTGTGCTAAAACAGGAGCGGAAGTCAAACGCCTCTTCAACTCCTCAAAACTCTGAGCACACTGGTCGGTCCATACAAATCTAGTAGTCTTTCTCAAAAGACTAGTCAATAGACGGGCAATCACAGAAAATCCCTTCACAAAGCGTCTGTAATAACCGGTTAAGCCAAGAAAGCTACGCACTTCCTTGATGTTCGTCGGTTTCGTCCATGCAGCAACAGACTCGATCTTCGCCGGGTCAACCATGATCCCATCGGCGGAGACAATATGTCCAAGGAAAGCAACCTCAGACATCCAAAACTCGCACTTAGAGAGCTTGGCGTACAACTCTCTATCCCCCAAAATCTGTAATACCATCCTCAAGTGTCCCGCATGCTCCTCTCTGCTATGAGAGTATACCATAATGTCATCAATGAAAACCACTACAAACTGATCCAGAAAGTCGATGAAGATGCTGTTCATCAACTCCATGAAAACTGTTGGGGCATTCGTCAGCCCAAATGGCATCCCTACAAACTCGTAGTGTCCATAACGGGCACGAAATGTTGTCCTGTGCACATCCTCCTCTCTCACCCTCATCTTGTGATACCCAAAACGCAAGTCAATCCTGGAAAAAACTGTCGCTCCCTGCAACTGATCAAGTAGATCATCAATACGAGGTAATGGATACCTATTCTTGATGGTCACCTTGTTCAGCTCTTTGTAATCTATGCACAGTCTTAACGATCCGTCCTTTTTCCGTACGAAGAGGACCGGTGCACCCCATGGTGAAACACTAGGGAGTATGAAGCCCTTATCAACAAACTCCTCGAGTTACTTCTTCAGCTCCAACATCTCAACAGGTGCCATACGGTATGGGGCCTTCGAGATGGGTCTCATGCCAGGCTTTAAATCAATGCCGAAATCTACGCTCCTTTGAGGTGGCAAGCTAGACGGCTCTGGAAAAACGTTTGTAAACTCACAAACCACCGGTATGTCCTCCAAAGCTGGACTATCTCCATCCTTCATGGCGTAGCACCAGAAGGCATCACATCCCTGGGCAATCAGTCTAGTTGTTCGTACAACACTGATAATAGATCCTGTCTTCCCAAGGTCCCAACCCCGGAAGACCTCTATCAGACCTAAGTCGGTAGAGACTGTAATAGTTCTCTTACCCACATCTAACACCGCACGGTGTCTACACATCCAATCAATACCTAATATGACTTCTTCATGCATCAAAGGCATGACTAAGAAGTCAACAAGTTGCACACGAGTCCCTAAGCGTAGGGGACAACTACATATCTCGTGGGTACCTCTGACCCTACTACCATCAAGTAACCCTATAGTAAAGGGTACCCCCTCTATGGTAGACAAACTCAAACGCTCATCACAAGAAGCATAAATAAATGAATGCGTAGCACCCATATCAAATAAAACTCTAACAGGTAAACCATGTAACAGAATGGTACCTGTCGTAGCTGGTGCTGGCGGCTCCTCAGCACTCCTCAACTCAAAAGCACGGCCTCGAACTCCTCGAGCATCACTAGTGCTAGCCTCTCTACCTCTACCCCTACTCGGTCCAGGAGCTGAACCCTGAGTAGGAGGTGTCCCTAGGACCCTCTGTTGTCCCTGATGTTGAGGCGGTCTCTGCCCACCTCCTGCTGCACCTGTAGGGGAAGAACCCTGTTGTGATGGCGTCTTGCCCTGACGGAAAAACGTAGCTATATGTCTTGGCTTCCCACACGAGAAGCAAGTCAATGGTGCTCTAGGGCAATCAGTCCTCATGTGTCCATAGGCCCCGCAGTTGTAACACTGTTGGCTTCTATCAGTAGTCTGTGCAGACACTGGAATACTCGAGCGACCCTGAGTCTGGCCTCGCCCGAATCCAGATGCTCCTGCACCCGTCGGTGTTGTACGCTGTCTCTTCTCAGACCATCTGGTCTGAGAAGTCCTCCTCTGGCTAGCTCTCTCTCTCTCATAAGCAGAAGCCCGATCTTGGTAGTCTGCCAATGAGTCACAATGAAATCCTGCCATATATGAACGCGTACTCTCCCTCAGACGTCGGGAGAATATGTATACGTGCTGGTCTTCAAAAGGTGCAGCTGGACCCAGCAAAGCTAACTCAGTCCGGAAGCGGCGAATGGCATCTATAATGGGCACATCCTCAAGCCTACTTCCACAAAATCCTGCAGCTTCTCCCTCCTCAGTGAGGTAGGGCAGAACTGCTCCCTCAGCAATGTCCTCAGCGAATGGCATCTGTAATGGGCACATCCTCAAAGCGATGATGTCACGACGCGTTATATTACACTTGGGTCAATTACGTAAATAATAAAGTCGGCCTAATCCGGTTTCGTTGTTTATCATAACTAACAAAAACCACTCATACACATTACACTCATACAAGAAGCCAGGTAAGTAAGTCCGTGGACTTACCAGTCTCCAAGTGGAACCGATTAGCGCACTCTCAATTCCCCTCGGGAAAATGCACAACGCCTGTTGAAGACAAGGCACACGAATCAAACAACACTCTAGTCAACTAGAAGTCCTTAGACTTCTAGGCTCAACATCCTCACAAGAACATAAACACATAAGATTGATCGACACTTAAAACCTAGCACAACTCTTCTAAACTAAACTATACTTATACCCAACTTCGGAATATCCTAAATCTGGATTAACCCAACGGACCTCTCTCCACTTTTACTACATGCTCCTATACATATCCATCAACAACATATCCAAAAATCAAGTGCAACAAGGGTCAATAACCCCTCCAAATCTACCTCAGAAAACTGCAACACAAGCAGTTTTTCTAACACTTAGAACATTTCAGCAACCATCCAGAAAACTGCTTACAGCCTCGACTTTGAAAAATCATAACTCCTAAACCTCTCGATGGAATCCTCTCAAATATTTATATATTCTAATATAAAGTCTTAACTATGACATATCCAAGATTTAAGTCTAACCAAGAAATATAACCCAATCAAATCTATATCACAAAACTGGGTCACAAGCAGTTTTAGACAACATTCAGCATAACCTATAAACTACTCAAGGTCTCTACTTTGGGAAGCCATAACTCTTAAACTGCAACTCGGATTCATCTCAAATTTCAGTATGTTCTACTATGAAATACCAAATATAACATATCCGAAAATCAGCAAAAAAGGAGGCGTCTATTTACCTGTAACGCCCCGTTTATTGGGTGCGTTTTTTATATTTTTTCTCCTACTTCGATAGATACTTTATTAGATTAAATTTTTTTATTAAAAGTATTTTTTCAAATAAAATAAAAATAAAAATAAAATAAATAAATTCCCGAGTATATTTATATTTTGGTTTACTTTCGGAAAAGTTCGGAAAATCTTTCCGACTCGGGAATTCCGTTCCGAGCATTTTGGTATCGAGTCTAGCTTCTTTTCATTTTATTTTATTTTATTTTTTTCTCTTTCTTTTCCCCTTTTTGTTTTTGTCTTCTTCTGTCTTGTCCCTTTTGCTGCTGGTGAGGAGCAATTGCAGCAAATGTTCCAACTCCTCCCTGCTTTCCCCTCTGTGCAAACCTCCCTCTACAAGCAACTCCCTCCCTCGTCACTTCAGTCTCTCTCACCTTCATCCCCTCAGTCTTACCATCTCTGCAGCCCATCACTACCTTCCTCCTCCTTCTCTGTCTGTGCCCAGAAGCATCCTCAACCTCTCAGTCTCTCCATCTACCTCACTAGTTCTCTCTTCGAACCACCCCCATCACCCAGCCTCCACATTGGTCCTTCTCTGAATCCTTGCACCCCCTTGTGACCACTGGAGAAGCGTCGCAACATTCTTCTCCCCCTTTCGCAACACCCCACCTCTGCAGCCCTCAACATTTACCTTCACCATCGCCCCGCCGGTTGGATCCTCCCCAGTGATGCCCTCGCACCTGTATGCAACCACACCAGGAAGCCAACGCCTCTTCCGCCCACCTGAGAACCACCGGAGATGAGACCGGCCACCACTGAACCCAATCGGAGAAGCCAAGAGCTTCCCTCCCTCTCGCAGCTCGTTATATGTTCCTCGCACGAGCCTTCTGTTTGCGCCAGCCTCGCACCGCTACCGTCAACTCAACCGCCTCACTTCGTGCTACCACCGGAGAAGGAAGCTGCCGCCAGTGCAACCCTCCTTCCTCCGCCAAGGTCTGCCGCCGCCAGCTCTTCCCTCTACCAGTTGCTGCATTTGCGGGTTCAAAGAGAAATCCTTGTTCCGTTATTACCATCGGGCCCCTCTTTTCAGAGTAATTACAAAAGGCACCCATACTTTGCTTTTACAGTTTATGGCCCAACTTTTGTATGTTTGCAAGTTTTACCCTCTGCATGTGATAATTACATATTTTGCCCAATGTTTAATTTTTGGAAAATGGCCCATGTTTCTAGAATTATATATTTTTGCCCCGGAATATGGTTTAGCGATTTGAACCTTCGATTTTGATTACGGGATAATCTTATAATTGAAATGCTATATTTTATGTCCATATGGGGTTTAAACTCGATTTATGACCCAAAGTATTATTTGCGGTTTCATGACCAAGCTCCTTGAATTATATATTTTGGCCGGAAGGGTTTTGCGATTTTTAACATGGGTTTTCAAAATCGAGTTCTTCCTTAGTTTTATATATATTATTTATTCCAATCAAATTTAGCGTACGGGCTAAATTTGTCTAGTTTTGGTGCTAGGTTGGGAAACGACCCCGTAAAGGCCGAACAAATCGAAGTTCAACATCCGTCGACCGACTACCGTCTTTTGGACGTCATGTGAGTTACCTTCTTCCTCGATCTAGTTATGATTAGTATTAGTATCTTGCTAGGTTGGATCTAGCATAACTTAGAGAGAATGCCAAGTAGTGGCCTTGAACCGTATATGGTTATTGAAATGGTTTATGAGTATTGTGATGTTTTGGTACGATCATAGGATGATCTTTGAGTTTAGGAGTTGGACCTAGCATGCTAGGGTTGTGACCTCGTATAGGTTTTGGGAGACTAGAAGCCCGAGGGCTTCTAGCTTATTGGTTAGTTATTGATTGTTGTGCCTTGTCTGATCAGGCGTTGAGTTACATTCCTGCGGGAAACTGAGTACGGGATTAAGCGGGTTTAGCTTGGGACAGGTAATTCTCCGGACTTACTTAGCTCGTATTCTCTGTATTAGTTTCGATGCGTGTTTGGTAGTGTGTGTTTATTGTTTACGTGTGTGATTCTGTTTATGTTATAACAACTAAACCGGTAATAGGACCACCGACTTTATATGTTTATATTTGGCCCAAGTGTATGATAACGGGCGGTGACCGCTTGTCCAGTCCAAAATGGGGATGACTGGGAGGTGCCTTGCGACCAGCCTATCGGGTGATGCTGATCCGCATCAAGTACAAACCCGTATGGTGAAAGGGGACAAGGGCGAGACCTTTAAGATTCTCGTGTCACAAAAGAAGTTGAATTAGAACGGGATATGACCTAATAATAAAAAGATAATAAACCGGATTGTGTGTTTTGGAACATGTTGTGTGTTTATGATGCCTTATGTGTGCGTGTGTGCCAATACCATGATTCTAATGCCTTGAATGCTAGCTAACGGTTTTATACCGATATTGTTGTAGTTACCTTGCAGGTTAGGGGCGTGGCCGAGAGATCCGGAAGAGTGGGCAGCGGGGGTCCGTACATTTTAGGATGGGTTTTGGGGGTTGTTTTTATGTATTGTTTAGGGTATTATGTATGTCGCGTGTATGGAGGTTGCATTTAGCGTTGTATCTCGGCTGAAGTCTTTCGTTGTTTTCTTTTGAGGTTCTTATCATTGCATTAAAATGAATTTCGGTTTTGCCTTTATTTGTGTCTTGTTGTAAGATCCAGTGAAATTGTTGTCAGGCTAAGGGTCGGGACCCATTGTGAGGTCCTAACCCGTGGCATCCCGAGTCCCGCGGATTCGGGGTGTTACAAAAGTGGTATCAGAGCCCTAGGTTGACAACAATGGCACTCGCAATCTTCTAAAGGCCGTATAAGGAATAAACAGAACCCCGCGGGTTCTAAGTTTTTGTTTTCAAAATCACATGCATGAGCCGGGGTAGAATGTACGGACCACCACTCCTTCCGCGGATCTCGGCAGCTTAGTTTATTGGATTTTAACATGTATATATAGGTATATATAGATATGGATATGAGGTTTGTAGTTATGTATTATAGAATTGATGTGTATCTTTGTGATTTGTAGTTGCATGATGGACATGATTTATGTGTATTGATGCATATGTGGACTTGATCTACCTTAGTTAAGTGTTTGGACTATATCTAGATATGTGGACTATAGTTATGTTGGTGGACTTTGTTTTGTAGTTGATTTTTCTAGACTACATGTGTTTATAGTAGTATTAATATAAGACTTATGTAGAGTTATATATATATATATATATATATATATATATATATATATTATGGTATGTTAGTAACATATTAGTAATATGGACCCTATAGTATGATGATAGAAAGCTATCATCGCCCTTTTGACAACACCGTTTGACTTAAGATAGCATACATATGAAGATGAGCACGCTCAAGTTACCGAGTTGAGCTTCACGTTGAGCGAACACCCCGGTGATTTCTCGGACTCCTTTAAGAGGACGTCAAAACGGAAGATTCGAGACGATGTAACCGAATGACAAATACATAGAAGGAGACCTAGAGTCAACTAAAGCAACATCGAGAAAGAAGTCGTACAAGAAAGGAAGCGGCAAGAAGATATGAATGGTGATTCAAAAGGAAGCAACGATTGAACAACAATGAAGCAACTATAGATAATGAACGTAGGATATTTCCGAGTGCGGAGTCAAGGAACTAAAGATGCGAATCAAGTAAAGAGGACTACATTATCGCTCGAGAAAAAAAAAAAAGTGGCGTTCTAAGTAAGACGAGTTTCCAGTAGGCGCTCCTAAGTATGGGAGTCAAGAGGAAAAGAGTAGTCAAACAATTGTGAAGGATTGACGAGAACCCAAAGTTGAGCTACGGAGGTACCGGAGGGTGAAGTGACGATCTTTGCGAGATTCTAAGCGGGTGACTTATTCAGAAATTTGAGAGTTACGTGGAGGATCCCAGGGTGAAAGATTCACATAGTGGAATTACCATGGGGAGTCAATCGTTTTCCGTCATTGTGATGAGGCTAAGCAACGCTAAGAAGGAGGAAGTGTGCGTGGATGATGATCTTTGGGAGAAGATAGATGCAATAAGGAGCTTTATCGGAAGTTGAAGGATACCAACCAAGAGAAGAGCGAGTGGTTACTAATGATAGAAATGTTGGAGAGATGCACTTAAAAAAAAAATAAATAAATTTTATGAAGGACGGTTAAGCCTATGAAGTTGGGTCATATGACACGAAAGAGCTGGGGAGGTATAATTATCTTACAGAAGTGGAAGGAAGAGGGGATCGTAATAGGAGATGAAGAAGATGGAAGTGGAGTAAATGAGCTAGTGAAGTTTAAGTCAGAGTACCCAGAGAAGGAATCCTTCAGGAGTATGGCAACATGGAAGTATGATAAGAGGGTAAGTCGTTGATCTTGGAGAAGGTCATCAACGAGTTAATTGGTGACCACCAAAAATGCACAGGTGCGGGTTGTATATTGGTGAATGTAGGTGGGGAGAGTAATTCAGGTGTGGGATTATGAAGAAGGGTAACGAGAACTCGGAATATTAGTGGTGGTTGAATGTCAGCAATAAAAAGGTATATCAAGGGAAGTGCAAATATCTTAATCAAGTGACATTTTATCAATTCCAACAAGAGATGGTAACGTACCTTGTTGAGAGGAATTGTAACGATTTGGTGTGAACTTCTTAGGTCATGGGGTTGTCATATGAAGGAATAAAACGGATCAGGGTGAAGGAAACCGGAAGGACAAAGAGAAAGGTGAGTCTTCTATGGTTATTGTGCGTAAAGGGGGATATTATAAGGGGATGTATGATATGTTGTTTCTAAGGTTATGGATGTCATGTTTTCGTGAGAAAAAGCTAAGTCAAGGTTCTTGTGACTCGCACGGCGAAGCTGATAGCATGAATTATAGTCTATATTTTGGGGTTTGTTTGAACGTTTTATCTTCAATAATCTGCATGTTTGTATGTACATTATGTGATTTTACTGCCATTTCATCTACCTTTGTGAGAATCGAGGTCTACACCTAGTTTCGTTGTAATTGCAGGTAATATGGTACGTTTTGCATCAAAAAGGAGCAAAAAGAAGTCAAGAGTCATTTGGAGCTACATCCAGGAAGCATAGCAATGGATTAAGGATTTACTTTGGGCCAGTTTTGAGAGATTTCACATTCAGTTGTGACTCACCTCGGTTGACCAGAGATTCATCTCGACCGAGGTGATCCAGAGACGCCGACTCGACCGAGGCGAAAACCTAGGACGCGGCAAGAATATTTTATTCTTGGTTGAGATCTTTTAAAATTGGAAAGTGATCTTATATTTTTGGGCTTGGCTCCTAGAAGGAAGGAGATATGCAGAATCATATATTTTACCTTTATTTATGGGAAAAGATCTTTCTAAGATTTATTATCTTTGGAGGGTTATTTTCCTATATAAAGGGTTGGATTTCCACAAATCCAACAGCCCGCTTACACCGAAAAATACGCAGCAGCAGCCTACTCCAAGTTGGGAGATTTGAAGAACCTTTTTGAAGGTTGAAGGAAGATTGAAGTTCATAGCTTTTATAGCTTTATTGAAGGGTTTTGTAAGATTGTCTTCAATTCCCTCAATTGTTGTCTTGTCTTGTTGGATTATTATCCAAAGAACGCTTTGTTGTGATATTTGATTCAGTTATTGAAGTCTTTTCATTAAATTCTTCTTTGTTCAAATATTCACCTTCTTCCTATATATTTTAATACTTTCATTATGATGATGAGTGGCTAATTTCCTTGTGTGATTCTAGGGTGATTGGCTGAAGGTTGTGGGAAAAACAATGATAGAATAATCTTAGATTCCAGTAGGATCCTGAAAGTTCGAGTCTTTAACCTTAACCCTAAGCATCTCGTTCGGTTGATGAACATCTCGGCCGGGGTGGAATTCTTCTGACCGAGGTGACTTATTTGATCCGTAACTGAGAGTTAAGTGTTAGAGTTTGCCAAATCCTATTCTTATTACACCTTCCTGGTTCAAAGCAAGCTTAGGATGAGACTTACCCGGTAATTCCTTAGTTTGTGTATCAACGATCATAAGTGTAGGTAATAAAGGTTTATCCTTTATTGGGGTTTGAGTGTGCTTCCATCCCATCTTCGTGAGTTAGCCTGAGACTTACCCGGTAAAGGTTGATTCTATTCCCTTAGATGGTGTGTTAGTTTGAGGTTATAGTTCTTTATCTTAATTCCTTGAGACTTACCCGGTAATAGGAGTTGCGGTTTAGGATTAGTGTGTAGTGAGACTTACCCGGTGATCTACTCCACTTAGTAACACCTTCCCCACGCAAAAATCTCAGCTTTGTCCGCTTATCTATAGATCTTGAGTTGGAACCACAACTAGATGCTTTAATCCCTAGAATTACATGCTTGCTTTATTTGACATCTTATTCATCTTTGATTGTGTTAATCGCTCTTGTGGTTAGAACTAACGTAGCATAATGTGTTGACTTTGTTTCACCGAGTCCCTGTGATCGACCCCTGGAATTTTCTTGCTTTTACTACGATTGACCCGTACACTGCGGGTTCGCATCCTTGTTTTAAGCTTAAGTCTAGGGTTATAAATTTAAAGCTTGCACACACCGTTTGGAGCGAACAAGTTTTTGGCGCCGTTGCCGGGGACTTGGTCTAGACCGAGCCGGTTCGGTTTGCTCTTGGGGCATTTGCCCCGTTTTGTCTAACCACTCTACTTGAGTGACTTTTTCAGGTTCTTTCTTAGGTATATGCGAAGAACCCGCGCTGGGAAGGAAATCGTTCCTTACGATCCCGAACCAGAAAAGACATACAAGAGACGCTTGAGAGAAGCGAAGATGGCCCAACAAGACGATCGCGATCTTGCGGCCCAATTGAGAGAGACGCAGGAGCTGCTGCGCCTCAGCAAGGAAGAACTCATGCAAGAGAAAGAGGAGAATCGCACCAGGACTGCAGCAATCGAAGCTGAGATTGCTACCATTCGGAACCAGATTCTACTTCGACCGATGCAGGATCCAGTAGTTGATCCTCGACCGAGGCAGATTCCAGTACCCGACGCCCCGGCCGATGTACTTCCACCTCGGATGCCAGTCCGAGATGTTCTTCTTGCAGGAATTCCACAAACCCTAGGTCAAAGGATGGACCCTAACCAACAACTAAGGCGTCCAGGAGTGAACCTAGGAGATCCAGCAGATCATGACTACGAACTTCGACCGCAAGTTCTAGCCATGATTCGCCAGTGCCAATTCGGAGGGCTAGAGAAGGAGTCGCCGCATCAACATCTTCAAAACTACGAGATCTTGATGGAAACCATGCGACCTTCCAGAATTGAGAACAACAACTACAAGCTAAGACCTTTCTACTTTTCTTTAAAAGATAGAGCTCTTACTTGGTATCAATCTCTTCCCCCAGGAAAAATTAGCACATGGGAGGAGATGACTACGGAATTCTTGACCAAATTCTTTCCCCCCTCAAAGACCGCTGAAATGAGAGGGAAGATCAACGCTTTCATCATGAAGGACAAGGAGAGCTTGTCCAAATCTTGGGAGCGGTTCAAGGATATCCTTTTGGATTGCCCACATCATGGGATTCCAAAGATCGAGTTGTTGGAGATCTACTTCAAAGGGCTGGACGGAAGCACCCAGTTCAATCTCCAACTACTCTCCGCCGGTACATTCATGGACATGGCGGTTGACGAGGCTTGGGACTTCATTGAGAAGCAAGCCTTGCACATGGAGAAGTACACCCACCAAGGAGCTGAAGGTGGAGTTAAAAGAGTCAACTTTCAAGAGACTCAACCCAACAACAATCAACTCACGTCCTTGAAGAACGACGTGAAGCAATTGAAGGAGCTCTTGATGGCTCAAACTAAGAAGGAAGAGCAAGGGCAAAGGAACAACAACAACAATAACGGGTACCGTAACAACAACAACGGACCCCGAAACAACTACAACAACAACAATAGAAGATCCAATAGCAACAACTGGAGGGCGAATAACCAAAACCACGGTAACAACCATTCAAACTCCAACTCTAATGATTCCTCTAACCCTTTCCTCTCTTCTCCTTCTTCTTCTTCTACTCCATTGAAGAGCCAAGGGCAAGGATCAAGTTCGTCTCAGCCGGAAAAGAAAGACGCTGTCCTGGAGGCAATCTTGATCAAGCTTAGTGCTATGGAGAATTCTATGACTTCATTTTCAAGGGCCCAAAAGTCCTTCGAACAACAACTTGCTAATAGGGCGAATGAAGCGCCAAGAGATCCAGGGAAGCTTCCAGCAAAGACGGAAACTAACCCTAAGGGCCAGTGCATGGCCATAACGACGAGGAGTGGACTCAAAACTGCAGATCCAGTACCTCGCTCGATGCAGACCACCTCGGTCCAGACCCAGTCGAAGAACACCTCGACCGAGATGCCAACCGAGGCGGCGCAACAGAAAGCAGGAGGAACGACAGAAACTTATGTTCCACCTCCTGCATATAAACCACCACTTCCATTCCCCCAGTCCAGAGCCAGAGCACATCTTGACAAGCACTTCGGTAAGTTTCTTGACTTGATGAATAAGCTACATATTAATATTCCTTTCCTTGATGCCATTCTAGGTATGCCCGCCTATGGGAAGTTCTTAAAAGAAATCTTATCAAAGAAGAGGAAGCTGGAGGATGTTGGTGAAGTTAGGATGACATCTAAATCTTCGGAGCTTATCAAGATCATGAAGGAAAAGATGCCACCTAAGTTAAGAGATCCCGGCTCATTTTGCATTCCCATTCAAGTTGGGGATGTCACTTGTGAAGCCCTATGTGATCTAGGAGCCAGCGTGAGCATCATCCCGCTGGAGTTGTGCACTAAGATCGGTCTTGGAGAGCCCAAACCGGTCAAGATTCGACTTTACATGGCGGATCGCTCCATTACCCATCCCGTGGGCATCTTGGAAGACGTTCCGGTCAAGTTAGATAACTTCTATCTACCTATAGATTTTGTTGTACTTGACATTCCCGCAGATTATCCAGTACCTATTATTCTCGGGAGGCCATTTCTAGCAACTTCGGGTTGCAACGTGGATTGCAAGAACGCCAAGTTGAAATTTAACGTATGTGGCGATGAGGTGGAATTCGCACTACTTGCAGCCATGAAAGGGGAGCAACTAACTGATGATATCTTCAACATCTACGATGAAGAAGAATCAAGAGAATTGGTGAGCTCTATCCTTATTAACGATCCGCTCGAAAGAGTCATAAGCTTCAGTTTAATGGAGGAAGGTATAGATGCTTCTTGTGATGCAGATATACGGAGCTTGAAGGCACTGGAAGAGGATCCAGGAGCTATAACAGAGAAGCTGATCCAGGAGACGAAGATCTCCAGCCTCGGACCCAGTAGTAGTACCTCGACCGAGGCACTTTCTAGACTGAGCGAGGCGACTAAAGAACACCTCGGTCAACGCCTTTGCGCCTCGACCGAGGTCGACAGCGAGACGATGTCAACTGAGATTGCTGAGAATAACAATTTTCTTACTCCTTTCTCTGACATTCACCCACTGTTGGCGGACCATTCCCTCCACCAACTTTCTGATAATAAAGGTCCTTGGTATGCTGATATTTTAAATTATCTTGTTTGCCAGGAAATACCGCCCGGATTGACGTACTCTCAAAAGAAGAGATTCTTAAAGGAAGTACGACATTACTACTGGGATGAGCCGCTGCTATTCAAGCGCGGACCGGATGGGATGCTTCGAAGGTGCATTCCGGAAGATGAAGTTAATAGCGTCATAAGGCATTGTCATTCACTTCCTTGTGGAGGACATGCTAGCACCGATAAAACATGCGCTAAGGTATTGCGTTCCGGTTTCTTTTGGCCTACATTATTTAAGGATGTGCAATCTTTTGTTGTTTCTTGTGATGCATGCCAAAGGACAGGGAACTTGTCAAGGAGGAACGAGATGCCACTTAATAACATCCAAGAAGTGGAAATCTTTGATGTATGGGGGATTGACTTCATGGGACCTTTCCCATCCTCCGGAGGAAACCTCTACATTCTCCTTGCAGTTGATTACGTCTCTAGATGGGTTGAAGCCATTGCTTCTCCCACTAACGACGCCAAGGTGGTTGTAAAGTTCTTGAATAGAACTATCTTTCCACGATTTGGAACTCCCCGCATCATCATCAGCGATGGAGGAACGCATTTCATCAACCGGAAGTTTAAGGCACTTCTATCAAAGTATGGGGTAACCCACAAGGTATCAACCGCTTATCACCCTCAAACTAGTGGACAGGTCGAGATCTCAAATAGAGAAATCAAGGCAATTTTGGAGAAGACCGTCTCTAGAACGAGGAAGGATTGGTCCATGAAATTGGACGATGCTCTTTGGGCGTACAGGACAGCATTCAAGACTCCCATAGGTACCACCCCTTATAATTTGGTATACGGGAAGTCTTGCCATTTGCCCGTTGAGCTGGAGCACAAGGCGTATTGGGCTATCAAATGGTTGAACTTTGACATCAAGGAGGCTGGTGAGAAACGACTATTGGAGCTTAACGAGCTGGAAGAGCTGCGGTTGAACGCC
The DNA here is from genome assembly GCA_033239125.1 of Fagopyrum homotropicum. NCBI lineage: Eukaryota > Viridiplantae > Streptophyta > Magnoliopsida > Caryophyllales > Polygonaceae > Fagopyrum > Fagopyrum homotropicum. The sequence continues at coordinate 61,622,463 of BSWB01000003.1, read as the reverse complement.
TATGAGAATGCCAAAATCTACAAGGAAAGAACGAAGAGATGGCATGACAAGCGTATCGTTCCAAAAGAGCTTAACGAGGGAGATTTAGTTCTACTCTTCAACTCCCGCCTCCGCCTTTTTCCAGGTAAGTTGAAATCTAGATGGACCGGGCCTTACGTTGTGAAACATGTTTTCCCTCATGGTGCAGTTGAGATATGGGGAGAAACTAGCGGAAATTTCAAGGTCAACGGTCATAGACTTAAGAAGTACCAGCCGGAAACGCCGGTTGAGGAGGTTGCACCAATCTACCTCGTTTGAGACGCACCATGGTCCAGCTAGCGACCTTAAATCAAGCGCTTCTTGGGAGGCAACCCAAGGTATTGCTCTTCTTTCCCGTTTTCTAGTCTAGCTTAGATAGTTTTTGTTTTTGCTTTGCTTTGCTTTGTTTTTGGCGTTCTGGACAGACAACAGGGAATATCTAAGGAGGAGCACAACTGGAAGGACAGAAGTTCGAGATTCTGAGAAGACAGAAAGACCTCGGTCACTGTCAAAGCACCTCGACCGAGTTGATTCTTGAGCAACCGAGGCGACTAGGGTTTCTGCAGAATCGCCTCGGTCCATACCACCTCGGACCAGTCGAGACCATCTCGACCGAGGTGACAGCAGATCCAGTAAAAGTATAAAAGGGGGAAAAATTACATTTTCATTTTTTTTACCCTCCTCGACCGCGGCGAACAGACGCACCTCGCTCACCTCGTTTCTTGCTCGTTTTCGACGTTTTCTGCTTCCAAACCGAGATTGAAGGATAGAGGAGTCGATTGCAACTACAGATCTGCAAGAAATTTGAGCGTTTCGACCGGAACGAGGTAAAAACGTTCGAAAACCTAAACTCGTTCGTTTACTGAAATTTGGGCTTTGGTTGCCCTTGATTCTGTTGAGGAAACCTTTAAGTACCCCTTAGGAAGCATCGGTAGTGATTTTTGGGGGAAAAGAACTGAAATTCAGAGAGTTGGAAATCGCACTGCCTTCGCCTCGGTCCAGTCGACCTGCACCTCGGTCGAGGCGATTCTTGGAGTTTGTCAGTCGACCGAGGTAGTCTGATAGTACAGTTTTAAGATGAGTTCTGACAGATTGTTAGCCCTTAGAGACAGATCCTCTCCTTCCCCTTCTTCTTCCTCATCCCGACCTTCTATCCCGGTGATTCACGAGAGACACCGGGTAGATTATGATCGTATTGCTAGTCGTCCAGTTATCGCTCCTAGATTTCTGGACGTTTCTGCCTTTGATTGTCTCCACGTAGATGGAGAGCTTAGGAGGATGATCACCACCGTCGGGCTGGATCAGTTTACTGAGATCCGAGCCCCAGCCTACCTTGAGCCGACCCTCGAGTTTGTCAGTTCCTTCACTTACCTCCCCACAGAGAGGGCTGTGAAGTACCGGTTGATGAACCGGAACTACTTAGTACCTCTTGACCACTGGAGAGACATTTTTGGCTTCCCTGCCCCCACTGCTGTAGACTTCCCGACCCGAGCTGTAGCTAGAGAGTTCTGGGGTCAGATCGCCCACATTACGAGGCATGCAGACAGGTGGCGCCCTGGTGATTCCAGGGCGAAGCTTATCTATCATCTAGCTTTTCGGTTGGTACACAAGATCTTCAGCGAGACGCTTCTGGCGTGTACTGAGATGCCCCAGAAGGTCCGACAGGGGGAGCTCTTCTCTTTATACTGCATGGTCACAGGTGGATACCCTGACTTTGGATTGATGCTGGCAGAGGATCTGCACAGGATCAAGGCCAAAGGGAAGGGAGATATATGCTGCGGAGGGATAGTGACCCATATCGCTAGGTATCAGGATATGGATCTGAGTAGGTGTACCATGGTGGCGGCTGCCAAGCCGCTCGGACTTCAGGAGATGATTACACGGAGGATTCTAGTTCCCCGTGGTTTGACTACACCTTACGTTGCTATGCCATGGGAGCTGACTGCACCTCAGGGCATCAGATGGTCTGCACAGTTCTCTGTCTTTGATCCACACTACTGGCAGACAGCATGGGGTCCACTTATGGAGGATTACAGAGAGGGAGCAGCTACCCCTGCTGAGGCTGAGGAGGAGGTTGAGGACGAGGACGACGATGATGATGATACAGTAGATGAGAGAGGAGGTGGCGTCCCGATGGACACAGGTACAGATACAGCTGGGACGAGCGCGCCACCTATTATTGATTTGGATGATGACGAGGAGGACACTGAGCCGGCGCCAGCTGAGGCATCTCCAGTCAGACCTGCTAGACGCAGGAGGCGTGGAGTTAGGGACAGAGCTGCACACCGACGGATCGATGACCTGACGGATTAGGTTATCGACTCATATGCTGCACTTTCGCTGGATATCCGCGAGATGCAGGAGCGGCAGCATCATCAGCACATGATGGCTCAGCTACAGTTTGAGCGTATCATGGGCCATCCCTATGACCCGACTCAGTACCCCTACATACCACCACCACCACCGGATCGAGACTACTGAGGAGCTGCAGGACTTTATTATTATATCTTTTTTATGTAGTTCGGCTTTTATTCGGTGAGTTCTCTTGTTTAGACTTTTATTATACCCCCTGGGACAGTGTGTCTCAAGTATGGGGTGTTTGTTATTTGACTACTTGACTACGTGATGTATTCGACTACTTTTGATGTATTATATTTATCGGATATTTTCATATTTATGCTTCATCTGCCTTTATATGATTATCTGATATTACATGCATACCTACAGGTTATTTGATTGAAAAAAAAAACGTCGAAACCGAAAATTTTTTTGACCTCGACCGGGGAGATTCTGGCCGAACGAGGTGATTCACCTCGGTTGAACCAAGAACACCTCGACCGAGGTGGGTTAACTGAGAAGTTTTCGAAAACGATTTTGTGTGACTTATCTGGATATGATCTCAGTGAAGATCTTGTTTACTGACTGGTTTTAAATTCTTTATGTGTTTGAAAGGTTTTATGATATGTTTAAGTTGCTAAATGCTTTGTTTAAAATTATTGGCATGTTTAATACTTTGTTTTTATCCAAATTATGTTGAATTTGAAGGTTGACACCGCAGGTTAAGTTCTCTCACTTTCTTCTTGGAAAGACCAAGGCAATTCATTCTCTTCTTCTTCTTCTCCTTGATCATGCTTAGCCCCTCATATACATTTTGCCTCCCTTTACCTATCCGGGAATTTGGAAGCAAGCAAAGTGGTGAAAGCAAGTTAAAGTTGAGAAGTGGGCTGGAAGTGAAAGTGCTAGAAAGTAATAATAGGTTTAGGGAAGTCAATCATGAAGATGAGTAACTCGGCACCATTCACATAGCCGGGTGTTTGTGTCTTGCCAAAGTCGGATTGAGCGATATTCCTATCGGGTCATGGTATGTGCATCAAGGGTTTGATGCATCTCGAGAAATTGATGATTGCGGATTTCCTAGGCTTCGGTTATTGTGCACCTCTGTCCATGCATCCCAAAAAGTAAAGTAAAAGAAAAGTGCGAAATAAGCAAAGCTTATTGGTGGAAGGTGTTGCAAGTCAAAGTGAAAGTGAAGTTCATCCTTTTCCCGGATTCCAGCACCACATTACCTTACATACATCCCTACCCTACACGTTTCTTGACCTTTTCTTTTGGGAAGCCCTTGAGACCTTGAGCTTGTTGATTGACTTAGCGGTTTAAACTGGATTATACATGATTAATTTTGATAATTGTGATTTATTATACATTCTATGATTTTGTGCAAAGATGAACAACTTTCCTATATTTATAAAATGTTTTGAGCATATTGAGTTTTTAAATTCCAGGAAGTACTCTCTTAGAGTGATCTATGGTAGTTGCACACCATAAAATGTTTTTGAAAGGCTTTTTCATTGATTTTCTTGACTTATAATCCATTCTATCTTGTCTTCTATATGCGGAACTTGCTTGGGGACAAGCAAGGGCTAAGTATGGGGTATTTTGATAGCATGAATTATAGTCTATATTTTGGGGTTTGTTTGAACGTTTTATCTTCAATAATCTGCATGTTTGTATGTACATTATGTGATTTTACTGCCATTTCATCTACCTTTGCGAGAATCGAGGTCTACACCTAGTTTCGTTGTAATTGCAGGTAATATGGTACGTTCTACATCAAAAAGGAGCAAAAAGAAGTCAAGAGTCATTTGGAGCTACATCCAGGAAGCATAGCCATGGATTAAGGATTTACTTTGGGCCAGTTTTGAGAGATTTCACATTCAGTTGTGACTCACCTCGGTTGACCAGAGATTCATCTCGACCGAGGTGATCCAGAGACGCCGACTCGACCGAGGCGAAAACCTAGGACGCGGCAAGAATATTTTATTCTTGGCTGAGATCTTTTAAAATTGGAAAGTGATCTTATATTTTTGGGCTTGGCTCCTAGAAGGAAGGAGATATGCAGAATCATATATTTTACCTTTATTTATGGGAAAAGATCTTTCTAAGATTTATTATCTTTGGAGGGTTATTTTCCTATATAAAGGGTTGGATTTCCACAAATCCAACAGCCCGCTTACACCGAAAAATACGCAGCAGCAGCCTACTCCAAGTTGGGAGATTTGAAGAACCTTTTTGAAGGTTGAAGGAAGATTGAAGTTCATAGCTTTTATAGCTTTATTGAAGGGTTTTGTAAGATTGTCTTCAATTCCCTCAATTGTTGTCTTGTCTTGTTGGATTATTATCCAAAGAACGCTTTGTTGTGATATTTGATTCAGTTATTGAAGTCTTTTCATTAAATTCTTCTTTGTTCAAATATTCACCTTCTTCCTATATATTTTAATACTTTCATTATGATGATGAGTGGCTAATTTCCTTGTGTGATTCTAGGGTGATTGGCTGAAGGTTGTGGGAAAAACAATGATAGAATAATCTTATATTCCAGTAGGATCCTGAAAGTTCGAGTCTTTAACCTTAACCCTAAGCATCTCGTTCGGTTGATGAACATCTCTGTCGGGGTGGAATTCTTCTGACCGAGGTGACTTATTTGATCCGTAACTGAGAGTTAAGTGTTAGAGTTTGCCAAATCCTATTCTTATTACACCTTCCTGGTTCAAAGCAAGCTTAGGATGAGACTTACCCGGTAATTCCTTAGTTTGTGTATCAACGATCATAAGTGTAGGTAATAAAGGTTTATCCTTTATTGGGGTTTGAGTGTGCTTCCATCCCATCTTCGTGAGTTAGCCTGAGACTTACCCGGTAAAGGTTGATTCTATTCCCTTAGATGGTGTGTTAGTTTGAGGTTATAGTTCTTTATCTTAATTCCTTGAGACTTACCCGGTAATAGGAGTTGCGGTTTAGGATTAGTGTGTAGTGAGACTTACCCGGTGATCTACTCCACTTAGTAACACCTTCCCCACGCAAAAATCTCAGCTTTGTCCGCTTATCTATAGATATTGAGTTGGAACCACAACTAGATGCTTTAATCCCTAGAATTACATGCTTGCTTTATTTGACATCTTATTCATCTTTGATTGTGTTAATCGCTCTTGTGGTTAGAACTAACGTAGCATACTGTGTTGACTTTGTTTCACCGAGTCCCTGTGATCGACCCCTGGAATTTTCTTGCTTTTACTACGATTGACCCGTACACTGCGGGTTCGCATCCTTGTTTTAAGCTTAAGTCTAGGGTTCGCATCCTTGTTTTAAGCTTAAGTCTAGGGTTATAAATTTGAAGCCATAGTGGATATAAAGTGAAACGAGGAATCTAGATTAGCGCAACGCTGCAAGCTTAGAGTTATGATGTTAAGTGCTTGGTGGAGTAATGAGTGGATCTTCAGTGATTGTGGTTGGAAAATTTTGCCTGAAGGCATTCCAATACGGTTGTGAAGTTCGTGGATACCAAGAGAAACATAAGGTGGCCAATAAGAGTAAGAGAAGACTGAAGTATTGGAAGTTCGATGTCGATATGGGATGTACAAGAAGTACATGAAAGATTGAGGTCAGAGCCTCTGCGGTCGTGTGACTCTACACCTACTTGAAGACAGGATGTCTATGGTGGAAGCTGATCAAGGATACGGAGAGCTCCTTTCATAGGTTGGGATGTCGGAGAAAGCGGAGAATATTATATCGGTTTATATCAGGCATAAATAATTCTTGTGGTTAGGACCCTTGTGACTGAACATGTTTGCGAGATCAAGAGATGTTATATCATCTTTTCTTTGAAGCGAGAAGAGGGATTAAGATGAATTATTGCTTAACCAAGGATTAAAGAGTCTGAAGACTTGAGCAAGTTCCTTGAGTTCTGGAGATGAAGGATCTTTGAAAGAGGACGGTGAACAAAGTAGCTACAGAAGGAACAGTACACGTGTTAAAGAACGTCACCCCAGCCGATCGGGGGGACCGCTTGTCAAGCGTTAAGACCAGGTGGTGTCGGTTATTACGATTTGTGATGGGTAGAAAAGAGATAGAACCCGAGATAGAACGGATTCCAATGCATCGGAATGTGAATTTTACCGCTAAGATTGATTTGGGCTCAACTCCCATTTCTAAGGCGCCATACAAAAGATATCAATATATGATACCCGTAAAGATACTCGAATCGAGGAAGCAATTGAGGAAGCAATTGCAAGCTTTTGACGATAAGGATTCGTTAGAACCAATACACTACATAGAGAACTCCGAATATATCTTAAACTCTTGATTTGAAGTTATTATGAGGACACCAAAATTGTTGTGAAAAAGACAGACAATACTCTCCAATTGAACATCATTATCGTGAGTCGAAGAACAAGTTTTCCTTACAACGATGGATGATCTACTCGATCGGTTACAAGGGTCAGTAGTCTCTTCTAAGATTAAGTTAAGATTTGATTGTCACCGTTTGAGAATTCGGGACTGAGATATTGCAAGAACGACATTTTGGACCGATCAGAGTCACCACGAGTTGTAGTTATTCCATATGGCCCTAGTGATGCCCGGCTGAGATATATTGGGTCTACTCTTGGAAAAGAAAGAAGAGGTATGACAAGTTATCTTGGGATGGCAAACCCCGAAAGATGTGAAAGAAGTTACAAGTTTTCTTAGATGTACTGAACTTTACCAGATTTGTGAAGAGAGAAGTTGTATAACACCAATTATGGTAACCTACTCCGGATGACAATGAAATATTGTATGAGACGAAAATCGACAATAGAGTTGTTCAAAGTTAAGAGGAAATGCGATGGTGTAACTGTTGTGATTTACCTTGATGTATGATGGGTTTGGAGTGTGCAAGTGATTCTCCAAAACAAACTTTTAATCGAGTATTGAGAAATGACGTAAAGTAATAGCATAAGTGTCACATTAGGGGAGGCGTTGTGGAGTAAAGTACTTCCTTTATCGTTGGGGAATTACTTCGAGAATTGAGGAAACATAACATCAAAGTTTGGTTTGATAAGAACCAAAGCCAACAGTGTAAATTGGAAGATAGATCTTCTTTGATAGAGAAATCAAAGGGAAAATAATGAAAATGCTACATTGAGAGATACCCAAGAAGAAAGTTAAGTCCGATATATCGACCTTTTAGAGATCTTAGCGCGAGTTGGAGAAGTGTCTTGTAAGTTGGCGTTGCCGCCAAGAATAGAGAGTGTTCACCAGGTGTTCCATGTCTATGAGACGAAAGATAGTATCTTTATTTGAGTTTTACGCCGAGCTAGTAGCTTGATAGAATCGACGGGTTAGACTTAATTCTTCCCTCAAGTTAGTTGTGTATATGTGTGATGTTATATGTAGTTTGCACCCTGTGCAGAGTGTACTATATGACATGATATATCTTGCGGTGGTAGTTGGGTAGATGGTGTGTATAGATTAGAAGGTTTAAGTTTTCTTACTTTGAGAGTTCATACCTCGGCCTTAGGGACCGAGAAGCTCGATGCATAGCAAGTTTCGGGACGAAACTTATTTTTAGGGGGATCTAATGTAACGCCCCGTTTATTGGGTGCGTTTTTGATATTTTTTCTCCTACTTCGATAGATACTTTATTAGATTAAATTTTTTTATTAAAAGTATTTTTTCCAATAAAAAAAATAAAAATAAAATAAATAAATTCTCGAGCATATTTATATTTTGGTTTACTTTCGGAAAAGTTCGGAAAATCTTTCCGACTCGGGAATTCCGTTCCGAGCATTTTGGTATCGAGTCTAGCTTCTTTTCATTTTATTTTATTTTTTTTCTCTTTCTTTTCCCCTTTTTGTTTTTGTCTTCTTCTGTCTTGTCCCTTTTGCTGCTGGTGAGGAGCAATTGCAGCAAATGTTCCAACTCCTCGCTGCTTTCCCCTCTGTGCAAACCTCCCTCTACAAGCAACTCCCTCCCTCGTCACTTCAGTCTCTCTCACCTTCATCCCCTCAGTCTTACCATCTCTGCAGCCCATCACTACCTTCCTCCTCCTTCTCTGTCTGTGCCCAGAAGCATCCTCAACCTCTCAGTCTCTCCATCTACCTCACTAGTTCTCTCTTCGAACCACCCCCATCACCCAGCCTCCACATTGGTCCTTCTCTGAATCCTTGCACCCCCTTGTGACCACCGGAGAAGCGTCGCAGCATTCTTCTCCCCCTTTCGCAACACCCCACCTCTGCAGCCCTCAACATTTACCTTCACCATCGCCCCGCCGGTTGGATCCTCCCCAGTGATGCCCTCGCACCTGTATGCAACCACACCAGGAAGCCAACGCCTCTTCCGCCCACCTGAGAACCACCGGAGATGAGACCGGCCACCACTGAACCCAATCGGAGAAGCCAAGAGCTTCCCTCCCTCTCGCAGCTTGTTATATGTTCCTCGCGCGAGCCTTCTGTTTGCGCCAGCCTCGCACCGCTGCCGTCAACCCAACCGCCTCACTTCGTGCTACCACCGGAGAAGGAAGCTGCCGCCAGTGCAACCCTCCTTCCTCCGCCAAGGTCTGCCGCCGCCAGCTCTTCCCTCTACCAGTTGCTGCATTTGCGGGTTCAAAGAGAAACCCTTGTTCCGTTATTACCATCGGGCCCCTCTTTTCAGAGTAATTACAAAAGGCACCCATACTTTGCTTTTACAGTTTATGGCCCAACTTTTGTATGTTTGCAAGTTTTACCCTCTGCATGTGATAATTACATATTTTGCCCAATGTTTAATTTTTGGAAAATGGCCCATGTTTCTAGAATTATATATTTTTGCCCCGGAATATGGTTTAGTGATTTGAACCTTGGATTTTGATTACGGGATAATCTTATAATTGAAATGCTATATTTTATGTCCATATGGGGTTTAAACTCGATTTATGACCCAAAGTATTATTTGCGGTTTCATGACCAAGCTCCTTAAATTATATATTTTGGCCGGAAGGGTTTTGCGAGTTTTAACATGGGCTTTCGAAATCGAGTTCTTCCTTAGTTTTATATATATTATTTATTCCAATCAAATTTAGCGTACGGGCTAAATTTGTCTAGTTTTGGTGCTAGGTTGGGAAACGACCCCGTAAAGGCCGAACAAATCGAAGTTCGACATCCGTCGACCGACTACCGTCTTTTGGACGTCATGTGAGTTACCTTCTTCCTCGATCTAGTTATGATTAGTATTAGTATCTTGCTAGGTTGGATCTAGCATAACTTAGAGAGAATGCTAAGTAGTGGCCTTGAACCGTATATGGTTATTGAAATGGTTTATGAGTATTGTGATATTTTGGTACGATCATAGGATGATCTTTGAGTTTAGGAGCTGGACCTAGCATGCTAGGGTTGTGACCTCGTATAGGTTTTGGGAGACTAGAAGCCCGAGGGCTTCTAGCTTATTGGTTAGTTATTGATTGTTGTGCCTTGTCTGATCAGGCGTTGAGTTACATTCCTGCGGGAAACTGAGTACGGGATTAAGCGGGTTTAGCTTGGGACATGTAAGTCTCCGGACTTACTTAGCTCGTATTCTCTGTATTAGTTTCGATGCGTGTTTGGTAGTGTGTGTTTATTGTTTACGTGTGTGATTCTGTTTATGTTATAACAACTAAACCGGTAATAGGACCACCGACTTTATATGTTTATATTTGGCCCAAGTGTATGATAACGGGTGGTGACCGCTTGTCCAGTCCAAAATGGGGATGACTGGGAGGTGCCTTGCGACCAACCCATCGGGTGATGCTGATCCGCATCAAGTACAAACCCGTATGGTGAAAGGGGACAAGGGCGAGATCTTTAAGATTCTCGTGTCACAAAAGAAGTTGAATTAGAACAGGATATGACCTAATAATAAAAAGATAATAAACCGGATTGTGTGTTTTGGAACATGTTGTGTGTTTATGATGCCTTATGTGTGTGTGTGTGCCAATACCATGATTCTAATGCCTTGAATGCTAGCTAACGGTTTTATACTGATATTGTTGTAGTTGCCTTGCAGGTTAGGGGCGCGGCCGAGAGATCCGGAAGAGTGGGCAGACGGGGTCCGTACATTTTAAGATGGGTTTTGGGGGTTGTTTTTATGTATTGTTTAGGGTATTATGTATGTCGCGTGTATGGAGGTTGCATTTAGCGTTGTATCTCGGCTGAAGTCTTTCGTTGTTTTCTTTTGAGGTTCATATCATTGCATTAAAATGAATTTCGGTTTTGCCTTTATTTGTGTCTTGTTGTAAGATCTAGTGAAATTGTTGTCATGCTAAGGGTCGGGACCCATTGTGAGGTCCTAACCCGTGGCATCCCGAGTCCCGCGGATTCGGGGTGTTACATTACCCAAATCTGGATCACAAAACTCGCAGTTTTTCCAACACTTCAGAAATTTTAGCACAACAGAAAAAAAACTGCTTACGACCCAATCTTTAAAAATTCATAAATCCTAAACCACTCGATAGATTTATCCCAAATTTTGATATGTTCTACTATAAATCTTATCTATAATATATCTAAAATTTAGCAACAAAGGATGAGTATAAATTACTCAAATCTGAACTCGATGTTAGATGTTCCTCACTTCCGAACTCTCAGAAAAACCTCAACTCTTCTAGCTATCTTGCGAGGCAGATCTAGCAGGAGGTTTCCCGACACAAACATGGGTTCTAATCAGCACATATAGATACAGGGTAATGCAGGGAAAGGAGGTGCGTTATTTACCAGAAAAGAGTGACTTGGCAAGCAAACTAGTACGAGGAAGAAGACAGAAGGAGGCCCCATGTGCTGTTGTTGCGTGCACGTCCAAAGGAGGAGAAGCGTTGTTGAGATTGGGGAGGAGACGGACTGGGGATCAACTTGGAGGCGTCACTGATCTACTGCGAGAGCCGGACGTGAGGTGAGATAAGGCTCGAGAAGGAAACGACGTGGGAGGCGTCACAGTTCCAGCCCCTTCTGAATGGCTTCGTGCAGGCTCGTGTCTAGAGAGCTCCTGGTACGCAGAGAAGGAGGGAAGATCGGGTAAGGGGAACAGGGCTCACCCTATTGTCCTCACGTCGGTAGGCTGCTGGAGCGGTTGTCTTCTGGCTTGCAACATGGGAGGCGAAGGAGACGACAAAGGAAGGTGCCGGCTAGGGTTATGTGGCGTGATGGACAGCGTATCTTCTGCGGAAGGAAAGGTGTTACAGGCGGATCACTAAGGGAAAGAGAGCAGTTGCTACGTCCTGGGCCGCTTGTCCTCATGGGCTGGCTGAGATCCAGATGCGAGATAGGAGATCCATGGGCTGTTGTCTTCTAGGGTTACGGAAGGAAATGCAAGGCTGGGCTGGACGGAACCACACTACTGTTGGATGGGCTTCCAGGGCTGCTTTAATCCGCCAGCAAGGAAAATGCAAAGGGCTGGAAAAAATAAATTCAATAAAGAAACAATGGGCTGAAACAAGGCAAGAATTAGGTGGGCTTAAAGTTTGTCAAAACTTGTCAAAAACTCGTCATGGCTTTGTCAGGCCCATGAATGACCTCGTCACAGAGTTGTCGGGCTTCGTCATGACCTCGTCTCAGCTCTGTCATGGTCTCGTCACAACTTTGTCACAATCTCGTCTCAGCCTTGTCATGATCTCGCCTAAAGTCGTCATTAAGAATTAATTATAAGAATTAGGGTTTGATATAATTCTATCATTTTATGTGAATTAAATTCTACAAAAATGATAAATAATTATAAGAATTAAGGTTTGATATAATTCTATCATTTTATGTGAATTAAATTCTACCTAAAATGATAAAATTTGTGAAGAAAGAAATACTAGATAGAAAGGGAAACCGTCAACGACTCGAAGTCCGAATTGATTCGGAATTAAACGGAATAAAAATTCCGGATACACTGCTTGATATAATTCTATCACCAAACGAAGCCACACCAGAAGAGGACAAAACCTTAACAGCCGCCGTGAAATGTCTATCAGAGACCTTGCGAAGACACTACTTGATATTAGCTCCCACTCTCTGTCTCTCACCATCCGCTGAGGCGTCCCTAGTAGTTGCCGAAAACCCATGCTCGGAATGGTCTAACAAACCCCGCACTAGCTTGTCGATACCGCCGTCCTCACCGCACAAAGCCAGAGACTGCATGATCCGCTGCTGTTGAATAGACTTTCTACTCCCTGATCTACTATCTCTCCTATTCGAAGGCCTGAACACTTGCAAAGTGCACCGAGGAAAAAGAAGCAACGCAACCCAGGCATCCACAGAACATGGCTCAGCGACCACTCTCTGAAGAGCACCCTTTAGAGCTTGAGAGAAAGCAAGATGACAGTTATGCGGGATACTCTTCACAGTAGTTATAGGAATGCGAAAAACTTTATCGAGCAAACCCACATCAAAAACCAACCCATCCTCAATAACCGCAACAGACGAATCTCCCACCACCGGCTTCGAGATACCCAAAATGTAGCTTCCTACCATTCCGTCCTCATAAGCAACACGAACGGAACCATCAGAGTGATGACATGCACGACTCAAAGCATGCATACTCATACAACACCCGCATAACCACAACCCAAGATATGCCAAGGACTCCTCAAAAGCCACAAATACATCAAGGTTATTCTCAATTGTGTCGCGAATCACATTTTTGTTATCTTCGGAACAAAAATGTTGCCTTTTAAGATGATGATAGCAAGTATTATAATCTATAATTTGGGGCTAGTTTAGTTGTTTTATCTTCATAAATCTGCATGCATGAATGTATATTATGTGGTTATATTGTTGTTTTGTCTACCTTTGCGGGAATCGAGGTGTACACCTAGTTTCGTTGTAATTGTAGGTAAAATGGCACGTTTTTCATTAAAATGGAGCGAAGGAGTTAAGGAGTCATTGGAGCTACATTCTGAAGCTTAAGGAAGACCTCAAGAAGCATGGAAATGATTAAGAAGATTTACTTTGGACCAGATTCGAGAGATTTCACATTCAGTTGAGATTCACCTCGGTCAGCTATAGTGCCACCTTGACCGAGGTGATCTTGAGGAGCGTCCCGACCAAGGCGAATACACTGCCGCCGGCGAGATCTATATTTTTGGCTGAGATCTTTTATTTTTGGAAAGAAGATATCTTATATTTTTGGCTGGATTTTTGGAAGGAAGATATGATTTCTGATTGATTTATTTTGGGAGAGAGATATAAATTTTATAGGAAATTATCTTTTCAGGATATATTATCTTTGGAAGATAATTCTCCTACATAAAGGGTTGGATTTTCCACAATTCAACCATGCTTGGAGCATCCTGGATTTTCTGGAGTTTTGAAGGAAGTTTGAAGGTTGAAGTTCAACGAAGGAAGGAATCATAGTTGAAGTTGACTTTGAAGGAGTTTGTAAGATCTTCTTAGATTGCTTTTGGTTTTGTTGTCTTTTCTGATTGTGAATTGAGGAACGCTGATTTGTTGTTTGATTCATTCAGTTATTGAGACCTTTGTGTTAAGGTTTTCTTGTTTGAATATTGATTCCTTTCTAATAAATTTGAATATTGTTATCATGATGATTGTTGACTAAGTTTCTTATGCGATTCTAGGGTGATTGGCTGAAAGTTGTGGTAAAGACGGTGATAGAATGATCTTAACCCCAGCCGGATCCTGAAAGCTCGAGTCTTTACCTTAACCGTAGAACACCTCGGTCAGTCATTGAACATCTCGGCCGGGATGGAATTTGACTGAACGAGGTGATCCTTTCCTGAACCTAATCTGAGTTAATGTTTAAGTTTGCCAAATCCTATCCTTATTACACCTTTCCTGGTTCAATGCAAGCCTAGGATGAGACATACCCGGTGCTTGCTTTGTTTGTTTACCCAAGATCATGAGTGTAGGTAATAAAGGTTTATCCTTTATTGGGATTTGAGTGTGCCTTCATTCCATCTTTGTGAGTTAGCCTGAGACTTACCCGGTAAAGGTTGATTCTATCCCCTTGGGTGGTGTGTTGGTTTGAGATTATAGTTCATTTCCTTAGTACCTTGAGACTTACCCGGTGATAGGAGCTTTGGTTTGGGATAGTGAGTAGTCAGACTTACCCGGTAATCTATTCCCACCTTAGAAACACCTTCCCTTTGCAAACCTCAGCTTTGTCCGCGTTATCCTTTGAGATCTTGAGTCGGAACCACAACTAGATGCTTTAATCCCTAGAATCCGCATTTCCCCTTACTTGACTTTTACATCATCTTTGATTGCTTTAATTGCCTTTAGTTAATTGCAATATTTGACAACCTGATTTTGTGCTTTGTTTCACCTAAGTCCCTGTGATCGACCCCTGGAATTCTTGCTTTTATTACAATTGATCCGTACACTGCGGGTTCGCATATTTGTTCAAGCATACTTCTTGGGTTACAAATTTTAAATCTTGCACACACCGTTTGGAGCGAACAAGTTTTTGGCGCTGTTGCCGGGGACTTGGTCTAGACCAAGCTGGTTTCGGTTGTCTTTCGGGGCAATTGCCCTTGTTGGTATTAACCACTCTACTTGAGTATTTTCGCATGATCTTTTCTTAGGTTTATGCGAAGAACCCGTGCCGGAAAGGAAATGGTTCCTTACGATTCCGAACCAGAAAAGACTTACACGCGACGATTAAGAGAAGCTAAGATTGCCAATCAAGACGATCGCGACCTTGAGGCCAAATTGAAGGAGGCGCTAGAACAGCTACGCCCGAATAGAAAAGAACTGCAGCATGAGAGAGAAGAGACTCATGCCAGAACTGAAGGAATTAAAGCAGATATGGCCGCTCTAAGGGCCCAGTTTCTGCCTCGACCGATCCAAAATCCTCGACCGAGGCAAGACTCAGTTCATGTTGCCCCGGCCGAGATACATCCACCTTGGATGCCTATTTGAGATGTTATTTTTGTAGGAATTGCACAAACCCTAGGACAGAGGATGAACCCTAATCAGTAGGTGAGGCATCCAGGAGTCAACCTAGGTGATCCAGCTGAGCATGATTATGAACTTCGACCGCAAATTCTATCCATGATCCGACAATGTCAATTCAGAGGTTTAGAGAGGGAGTATCAGCATCAGCATTTGCAAAATTATGAGATTCTGATGGAGACCTTGCGACCTTCAAGACTGGAAAACAATAACTACAAGTGAAGGCCTTTCTATTTTTCCCTGAAAGACAAGGCGCTTGCTTGGTATCAATCTCTTCCGCCCGGAAAGATCAACATTTGGGAAGAGATGACGACGGAGTTTCTAACTAAGTTCTTTCCTCCCTCTAAGACCACTGAAATGAGGGGAAATATCAATGCTTTTATCATGAAGGACAAGGAGAACTTGTCCAAGTCATGGGAGAGATTCAAGGATGTTCTATTGGATTACCCACATCATGGGATTCCAAAGATCGAGTTGTTGGAGATATACTTCAAGGGATTAGATGGAGCTACTCAATTCAATCTCCAACTACTTTCAGCCGGCACATTCATTGATATCCCGATAGATGAAGCTTGGGAGTTCATTGAAAAGCAAGCTTTGCATATGGAGAAGTACTCCCATCAAGGAACCGAGAATGGATCAAGGAGAGTTAGCTTCCAGGAAACATCATCAAATGGAGTTCAACTCACCTCGCTTAGCAAAGAGGTAAAAGAATTGAAGGAGCTTTTAGTAGCTCAAACGATGAAGGAGCAAGATGGAGGATATCAAGGAAGAAACAACTATCAAGGGTCACCGAATAACAATTACAACAACAATAGAAACTCCAACAACAACAATTGGAGATCTAATCAACAAAATCCGGGTAACCCTTATTCTCATGCTCAAAATGCTCTTAACTCCCCTTCTTCTTCTTCTCCATTGAGAAGCCAAGAGCCTGGATCAAGTTCGTCCCAGCCAGAGAAGAAAGATGTTGTGCTGGAGGCAATTTTGATCAAGCTCAACGCTATGGAGATATCAATGACTTCATTTTCGAAGGCACAAAAGGCCTTACAGCAACAATTCTTTAACAAGGCAAATGAAGTGCCAAGAGATCTAGGGAAGCTCCCAGCAAGGACAGAGCACAACCCTAAGGGATAGATTATGGCAATAACAACGAGAAGTGGACTGAACACTGTAGATCCAGTACCTCAGTCGGTGCTAGCCCAAACGAAGAACACCTCGGTCTAGGATCAGACGAGGAACACTTCGGTCGATGTGCCAATCGAGGTGGATCCCCAAAAAGCGAAGGATAATTTTGAAGTTTATGTTCTACCTCCTGCTTATAAACCACCACTTCCATTCCCCCAGTCAAGGGCCAGAGCACATCTAGACAAGCATTTTGGTATGTTTTTAGACCTAATGAATAAACTACACATTATCATCCCTTTCCCTGATGCTATTCTAGGGATGGCCACCTATGGGAAGTTCTTGAAAGAGATTCTTTTAAGAAAGAGGAAGCTGGAAGACTTTGGAGAAGTAAGGATGATATCTAAGTCCTCAGAGCTCATTCAATTTATGAAGGAGAAGATTCCATTCAAATTGAGAGATCCCGGTTCATTTTGCATTCCCATTCAAGTCGGGGATGTAACTTATGAGGCGTTGTGTGATCTAGGAGCCAGTGTGACAATCATCCCGCTGCAGCTATGTGAGAAGATCGGACTTCGAGAGCCCAAGCCGGTGAAGATAAGGCTATACATGACGGATCGCTCCATTACTCATCCCGTGGGCATCTTGGAAGACGTTCCCGTCAAGTTAGGTAATTTCTATTTACCTATAGATTTTGTTGTACTTAACATACCCGTAGATTATCCCGTTCATATCATTCTTGGGAGACCATTTCTAGCAACTTCGGGTTGCAATGTGGATTGTAAGAACGCCAAGTTGAAATTCAACATTGGTGGAGATCAAGTGGAGTTTGCATTGCTTGCTGCAATGAAAGGAGGGCCGCTGGAGGATGACATCTTCATCATCTATGATGAAGAAGAATCAAGAGAATTGGTGAGCTCTATCCTTATTAATGATCCTTTTGAAAGAGTTCTTAGTTTTAGTTTAATGGAGGAAGGTATAGATGTTTGTTATGATGCAGATATACGGAGCTTAAAAGCATTGGAAGCAGATCCTGGAGCTAAGATTGAAAGACTAATTCAAGGGAAGAAGAGCAATATAGGTTTCGGTCCCAGTTCTAGTACATCGACCGAGGCACCTTCTGGACCAAGCGAGGTGTTCTTATCTGAAGAACATCTCGGTCACCCACCTCGGACACTGCCCGAGACAGGAAGCGAGATGTTGTTAACTGAGGACAACAAACATCCAAATCCTTTTTTTGAAAATCATTTACAGTTGGTGGAGCACTGGCTCCACCAAGCTTCTGATGATAAAGAGCCTTGGTATGCTGATATTGTTAATTATCTTGTTTGCCAAGAAATAGCGCCCGGATTGACGTATGCTCAAAGGAAGAAGTTCTTCAAGGATGTACGTCACTACTACTGGAATGAACCTCTATTGTTCAAGAGAGGTCCGGATGGGATGCTTAGACGATGCATTCTGGAGGATGAAGTTGCTAGTGTTATACGCCATTGCCACTCGCTTCCTTATGGAGGACATGCTAGCGCACACAAAACATGCACTAAGGTATTACGTTTTGGTTTCTTTTGGCCTACATTATTTAAGGATGTAAAAACATTTGTTGTTTCTTGTTATGCATGCCAAAGAACAGGGAACTTGTCTAGAAGGAATGAGATGCCACTCAACAATATTCAGGAAGTTGAGATCTTTGATGTATGGGTAGTTGATTTTATGGGACCTTTCTCATCATCTGCAGGGAACCTCTACATTCTCTTAGTTGTTGATTACGTCTCTAGATGGGTGAAAGCCATTACCTCACCCACTAATGACGCCATGGTGGTTGTGAAGTTCTTCAATCGGACTATCTTCCCACGTTTTGGGACACCATGCATCATCAGCAGCGATGGAGGGACACATTTCATCAACCGGAAGTTTAAGGCACTTTTATCGAAGTATGGGGTTACCCACAAGGTAGCAACCCCTTATCACCCTCAAACTAGTGGACACGTCGAGATCTCAAATAGAGAAATCAACGCAATTCTAGAGAAGACCGTCTCTAGAACGAGGAAGGATTGATCCATGAAGTTGGACGATACTCTTTGGGCTTATAGGACCGCATTCAAGACTCCCATTGGTACCACCCCTTACAATTTGGTATATGGAAAGTATTTTCATCTACCCGTTGAGCTAGAGCACAAGGCATATTGGGCAATCAAGTGGTTGAATATCGATATCAAGGAAGCCAGAGAAAAGCGACTACTGGACATCAATGAGTTGGAAGAGTTGCGCTTAAACGCTTATGAGAATGCCAAGATCTACAAGGAAAGAACGAAAAGATGGCATGACAAGCATATCATTTCTAAGGAATTCAAAGAAGGAGATCTAGTTCTACTCTTCAACTCCCGCCTCCGCCTCTTTCTAGGTAAGTTAAAATCTTGATTGACATGATCTTACATTGTGAAAAATGTTTTCCCCTATGGTGCATTTGAGATTTGGGGAGAAACAAGCGGAAGCTTTAAGGTCAACGGTCATAGGCTGAAGAAGTACCGACCGGAAGTCCAGGTTAAGAAGATTGCACCGCTACACCTTGTTTAAGGATGATGTACGGTCCAGCTAGCGACCTTAAATCAAGCGCTTCTTGGGAGGCAACTGTAACGCCCGGCTTCGACATTTCCTCTCTCGCGTACTTCTATCGATATTTTTATTAAAAATTATATTTATATCTCTTTTTAAAAGTGTTTTGAGACAAAAAAATAAATAAATAAAAATAAAAATAAATAAATAAATGAATTCCCGAGTATAATTATATTTTGGTTTACTTGAGGAAAGGTTCAGAAAATCTTCCCGATTCGAAAATCCCGTTCTGATCGTTTAATCGAGTTAAATAACTATATTTCCTTTTTACCCCTTTTCTTTTATTTATTTCACCTTTAATCAATTTCCTTTTCCCTTTTCTCTTGACTTTCCTCTATTGCTGGTTGATGAGCAGCCCAGCCAGCCCTACGTTGTGTTGCACCTATCCCCTCCCGACCCCTTGACCTCCTGACCCCTCGTTCTGCTCGGCTCCTGTACAAGGCACAGGTGACCCCTCGTTCCCTCTTACCTGTAGTGTCTTGGACCCTCCCCTCTGTGTGCCTATCTCCTATCCTCTCACGCCAACCAGCCAACCTCACATTTCTCTCCTTTGTCTAGTTTCTCAGAATATCATTTCTCTCCTCTGTGCTTCTTCATTGCAACTTGCTTCTCCTCTCCTGTGACAGTCGATCGAGCGGAGAAGAAGCAATCTGGGTTTGGAACTGTAGGTATCCTCTAGACCTTCTTCCCCTCTCGACCTCCTTCTCTCTCGCCTTCCATATTCCCCTCTTTCATATCTCTTCTATTGCAGCCATTGAGGACCCTTAGAGGCTGCAACAACGTCGCGAATCGTCGGAGAGGAGGGCTGCACCACCAGGAATTCGCCGGATCGAAGGAAGAGCCGCCTCGATCGACCGGAGCCACCAGCGGGCTGACGCAGCCTCTTCTCGTCTCCCCTGCCCTCTGCTCTCTTCTGCTGTGAGGGAGAACACCTGCTGCCACCGGAGTGGTCCACCTTTAGCCGGAGATTGGGCCGCCTCGCTGCTGCAGCTTCGCCGCCACCTTCACCGTCGATTCCCGCCGCCTGCCGGAGCACACTAGAGTGCCGCCACCCAGCCTTCTTCCTCCTGTCACTTGGCGGCTGTTTCAAAGGGTGAATGAAAAGAAACCCTATTTCAAATATTACAGCAAGCTCCCTCTTTTTATGATTAATTACAATTTGTGCCCACTGCTTTTAGACTGCAGTAATGACCCTAATTTTTAGAAGTTGTATTTTATACCCCTGCAAAAAAGTAATTATGGGAAATGACGCAAGTTTCATAAATATGATTTTACGCCCCTGCTGATTTATGTAAGTGTAGTTTGACCCTATGCTTTTGAAATGTGCAATTTCTGCCCTTATGAATAAATCGTAGTTTGACCTAAAGCTTGTTTTGGAAAATGACCGAGCTTCTTGAGTTTCATATAGTTGCCCGTAAAAGTCGAGTTCAGATTTTTTTTACCAATGTTTACCCATGTTTATAAAATGGTATAAATCACCCCAGAAAATGTGTTGCGGGTTTTTAACCTTGTTTTCAAAGCGAGATTTCTCTTAGAATATTATACGTTATATTCAGTTCAAATTTAGCATACAAGCTAAATTTCCTTAAACTTTGGTTTTAGGTCCGGAAGCGGCCGTTATAGACCAACAAATCCAATCTCGACGTCCGTAGATCATCTTCAACCTCGGATTGTGTGTGAGTACCTTCTTCCTCGATCTAGTTATGTTTAGTGGTAGAATCATGCTAGGTTGGATCTAGGATAACTTAGGGAAAATGCCAAGTAGTGGCTTGGAACCTTAGGTGCGTATTTGAGGATGATTTGAACATTCTAAGGATTGAGGGGTGTATGTTATCATGTGAGCTTTGTTGAGGTTGTGAGTATGTGTTTGTTGAGGTTGTGGAGTTAGGATGGAAGTATCCTAGCATGTGATTAGTTAAAATCTTGTGAGTTTATAAGGGCTAGGAGTGTATCCTAGATTATGAGAGTGTATGATGTTCGCCCCTAGAGGTGTGTGCAAATAAGTTTTAAATTTATAAAACTAGAATCAAGCAGCGAACCCGCAGTGTACGGATCGATATAGTTAAGCAAGGATTCCAGAGTATCGAACACAGGGATTTGGGTGGGAACAAATTCAATTGCAGATTATCAAGCGAGTAATTATGAGAGTTTTTGCAAATATTGGGAAAACAACAATCCTAAAGATCCAAGTATCCAGCTGTGGCAATTGATTCAAGATA
The DNA here is from genome assembly GCA_033239125.1 of Fagopyrum homotropicum. Lineage (NCBI taxonomy): Eukaryota > Viridiplantae > Streptophyta > Magnoliopsida > Caryophyllales > Polygonaceae > Fagopyrum > Fagopyrum homotropicum. Next base: position 61,601,276 of record BSWB01000003.1, on the reverse strand, counting down.
TACTAATGATGTAAAGACAGAGTTGAGATATGCAAAGGTATACTAATGTAAGGTAATCGTACGGTGAAGTTCCAAAAACCTTATATAACTCACCTACAAAGCACTCTCTATACAGGTTGTTGAGGCTCAATATAGAAAGATTCTATAGGTGAGAATTAGTGTCAAATACCCAAACTTATAACCCAAGGATCAAGACTAACTTAACCGATTGAGGTTGTGATACTCACAATCGAGGTAGAGGTTGTTAAGGCTTCACTACCACCTAGAAAAGACAAGTCTAAACTAAGTTAAAGCAAATCTTTAACTTTGGATTAAAGTAAAAGCAAGTTCGTAGACTTAAGGGAAATTACGGTTAGTTCTTGAGGTTCCACGGCCGTGGACTCAAGAACAGGCCGTAATTTAGGGTTCGTCGGCGATTCTCTCTAACTCTCAGGGTCTAATCTGTTTACGATCGATCTATCATCATCTAAGCCACAGCTATCAACCCTTCACCTTAGAATTGTTAAGGGTTTTTAGCCAATAACAGTCATGTTGATATCAATTCAAGAATTAAAAGATAGAAAGATGAAAACTTTCAAGAACTTTCAATAATCTCCAAACCAATCTCAAAGTCACAAAGAGAACAAGTATTGTCAAAGGATTCAAAATAAGACAAACAATCACAACCTTAGGAAAGAAGGGAAAACGGGATGTCAATCCGTTTTCCAATTCAAACCTAAACAAGAAGAGAGATCTTCTTGCAAAATCTTCCTAAAACTTCGATCTTCCGCCAATCCGGAGATCTCAACAGCAATCTCCACCAAAAGTGCGAGATTAGGGCAGTTCCCAAACACGAACTTCGATCTCCAAAGAGATGTCGATGCTTCCAAGCAAGGCTAAACGAAGTGTAGCCGGCCTATGCGTTGATAGAACGTGGATTGCCGAAATTCCCCCTAAGCGAAGATGACGGAATCTTGCTTCATCCGTCTTTTTATAGTGTAGGGCAAAATGTCGGCCCGGCCCAATCTTTAAAAGATCGTGGCTTCAAAGTGTGGCGAAAAGATCCGCCAAGATCACGGTCGTGGAAGTGTTCCACGACCGTAATTTAGAGCGTGGATATAAATACGGTTTGCACCATATGTTCCACGGCCGTGTAAGTTACTGGAATGAACTTCAATTTCTGACTCCAAATCCACGGTCGTGGAATTGAACGTGGAACGTGATACGGCCGTATTTTAGAGCGTGGTTTAGGGCAAGAACGTGATTCTTCCCTAGCCTCGTGCATTCCTCAAGCTAAAACTCCAATTTGCTTCCAAAGAATGTCCTCAATCTATGGACAAACTCAATCAACTCCTCTTTTGCTCGATTCCGTTCGGAAATAGCTCCAAATCACCTATAATCAACATAGAACTAGTGTAGACATCCATATCGACAATATAGGTAATACTAGCTCACATATGCACAAAGTTCAATCAAAGACTATCAATATGAATCAAATACGTTTAGAAAACGTGCCTAAAATATCACAATATTTCATGCTAACATATGACCTTGTAAATGATGTAGGACTAGAAGTCTTAGGACTTGTAGCTTGTGAGTAGTTGTTGATAATCGTGCCTTGTCTTGAACAGGATTTGGTTATATTCCTTCGGAGAGTGTTATTGGTTTCGTTTAGCTTTAAGAAGAGGTAAGTCCTCGGACTTACTTAGCCGCTTTTATGCCTTATTTGGATATATATGGTGGTGTGTGTTTACCGCTTTTAAGCATGAAAATGGATCAGGATTTACTTGACCTTATTTATTGGCCCATCGTTACTACTATTATTATTATCGGGCGGTGACATCACTGCTCAGTTTCCCGAGGGAGACTGGGGGATCTCTGCGACCAGGCCATACACGGTATACGGGCGGGCTTCTTCATCACTCCCTCAGGATATACGGGTTGGGCGCCGCCACACTCTTGTTGGTTACACGGGGACAGAGGCAAGAGTTATAAGACTCTTGTGTCACACTTGGAACAAATGAATTAGAAATGGAACAACCTAAAAAGATATTAGGTATGAATGTTCATGTTGTGTGCTTTGTGTTTTCATGTGTGTGTTTGTGCTATATTATTCTTATAATGCATAGAATGTGAGCTAACCGTTTTAAACCGTTTATGTAGATGCCTTGCAGGTTAGGGATGCCGCCGAGTGAGGTGGAGGAGTGGATAGCCGAGGGGTCTCCGTACATTATAGGACGGGGACGTTTTTGGGTTTTCTTTGTATTGTTGGGTTATGTTATGTTGTACAGTTATCTCTATACTTTTATGCGTCGTTTTGAGGACTCGGTTGAGTTTCCACCTTGTATCTTGTCTTTTCTTTTCTTGTATACATCATAAACTATTTGAGTTTTACGCCTTTATTTGTGCCATGTTGGAAAGGTCCAGTGAGATTGTTGTCACGCTAAGGGTCAGGACCCATTGTGAGGTCTCGCCCATAGCATCCCGATATCCCGCAGATTTGGGGTGTTATAGCAACCCAAGGTATTGCTTTCTTTTCCCTTTTCTATCTTAGTTTAGATAGTTTGCTTTGCTTTGTTTTTGGCGTCCTCTAAACAAAAACCAGGTACTTTCTAAGGAAGGATTACAGCTCAGGAGCTACACTGGAAGGACAGAAGTTCGAGAAATTGAGAAGACGAAGTTGACTGAGACACATCTCGATTGATGTCACAACACCTCGACCGAGATGTTCTTGGGGTAACTGAGGTGACTAGGTCTGACATCCAGTCAGACACCTTGGTCCGGTCAGGACCACCTCGACCGAGGTGAAATCAAATTCAGCGAGGGGTATAAAAGGCGAAGCGGATTTCTCTCTCCTCACTTTTCCCTCTCAATTGAAACTTGACCGCGGCGTGCCCTATCTCTCCACTCTTCGATTATTGCTTGTTTCTTGCAATTTTTGGATCGATTGCACCGGAGGAAGCAAGAGGATCGGATTTCAAGCACCAAACTGTGAGAAAAACGCTCCGAATCTGCGGAATTTGGGTATTTTGTTCGAAAACCCTTACTCTCTTTCTTTCACTAATTTAGGACAGATTTGGCTCTAGTTTTCACTTATTATTGCTGAAAAAGATATAAGTACCCCATAGGAAGCAATTGGTAGTGATTTGGGGGAAAATAACTGGAAAATCAGAGAGTGGAATCGAACAGCCCTTCGCCTCGGTCTAGTCGGCTGTGTCTCGGCCGAGGTGGTTGTCAAAGTAACCGAGGTATTCATCTGTCAGCATTCATGAGTAGCAGATCCGATCGCCAGCTTGTTTTGAGAGATAGACCCAGTAGTTCTTCACCTTCTTCTGCTTCTCATCATACTATACCGGTGATCCATGAGTGTCATCAGGCCGAATTTGACCGTATTTATGGGCGTCCCATTGTTGCCCCGAGATTTTTAGATGTTGCTGCCGGCGAGTGCCTCCAAGTGACGGAGGACTTGAGGAAGATGATCTCCATGGTGGGACTGGAGGAGTTCATGGAGATCCGAACGCCGGCCTACTTAGAGCCGACCATGGAGTTTGTGAGATCTGTCACTCACATGCCTGAGAGGAACATCATCAAGTACCGGTTGCTGAACCGGAACTACATAGTACCGATGGACCAGTTCAGAGAGGTTTTTGGCTTCCCGACTCCCACCGTTACTGATTTTCCTTCCTGAGCCGTGGCTCGAAATTTCTGGGGCGAGATAGCCCATGTAGTGGAGCATAGTGACAGATGGAGACTTGGAGACTCCAGAGAGCGCATCATATTTCACTTAGCCTTCCGCCCTACTCACCGTATATTCAGCGAGACTCTTCTGGTGCGTACTGAGACGCCCCAAAAAGTCCAATAGGGAGAGTTGTTGAGCATGTTCTGTATGGTTACAGGTGGAGTTCTTGACTTTGGAGGGATGTTGGCTGAGGACTTGCATAGGATCAAGGGCAAGTCCAAGGGAGATATCTGATGTGGAGGTTTGGTGACCCATATTGCTACTGCCATGGGTCTGGATCTGAGTGCATGTACAGTGGTTGCGGTTGCGAAGCCGCTTGGACTTCAAGAGATGATCATGAGGCGTATTCTCGTTCCTCGTGGTCTTAGTACAACGTATGTCGCTATGCCATGGGGGACGACAGCTCCACAAGGCATTATCTAGTCAGCTAAGTTCTCAGTCTTTGACCGATAGTACTGGTCTTCTGCTTGGTTTCCTTACATGTAGGATGCCAGAGATGCTGCTGCAGATGATGAGGATGAGTATGATGATTGCGGAGTTGCTATGGAGACCGGTACTGATACCGCCGGTCCTAGTGTACCAATTGTCGACCTTGATGACGAGGCGACAAATGAGGAGGCAGCGGCACCACCACGATCAACTCGGCGTAGAGTTTGCAGGCACAAAGATCCTGAGGCTCACCGACGGATCGACGACCTGACCGATCAGATGATCGACTTCTATGTTGCTATGACAGTGGATATGTCCCAGCGCCTTGCTGATGAGCGCCGACACACTGACGGTTGGATGCATCAGATTAGAGAGAGCCAACATTACCAGTAGCGCATGATGGAGATTCAGTTTCAGCATATGATGGGGTACCCCTTTGATCCATCCCAACACCCCTATATCCCATATGTTCCACATCCACCACCACCGCCACCAGCTGACGAGGATTAGAGCTGCAGGGATCTTCTTTTTGTATTTATTATGCAGTTCAGCTATGTCCGGTGAGTACTTTATTTCCTATGACTTTTATTTGACCCATTTGGACAATGTGTCCCAAGTATGGGGTATTTGGATGTATATTTGACTATGTGTGTATGCTTGTATGACTCCCGGATATTTATGATCTTATTTTGTTACTTGGCTCTATTTGTTTATCTGTCATTACATGCATGCATACAGGTTTTTGTTTGAAAAAAACGTCGAAAACTGATTTGAAAAAAAAAAATTTATTGACCCCGACCGGGATGTTCTTGACTAGACGAGGTAGACACCTCGGATGACGTCAGAATACCTCGACCGAGGTGGGTTCTTCACTGGGAGTTTTTCGAAACGATTTTGTGCTTCTTCTTTGGATATGACCTCAATGATGATATTGTTTCCAGATTGGTTTTGAAATCTTTATATGCTTGAAAGGTTTTATGATATGTTTAAGTTGCAAAATGCTTTGTTTGAAGTTTTAACATGTTTAAAAACTTTGTTTTTATCAAAATTATGTTGAATTTGAAGGTTGACACCACATGATGAGTTCTATCACATTCTTCTTGGGATGATTAAGACAATTCATTCTCTTCTCTTCTTCTTCTTGATCATGCTTAGCCCCTCATATACATATTTTCCTTCCTTTACCTATCCGGGAATTTGGAAGCAAGCAAAGAAAAGCAAGTGAAAGTGAAGTTGAGATGTTGGCTGAAAGTGTTAGAAAGAAACACATAGGTTTGGGGAAGTCAATCATGATGATGAGTAACTCGGCACCATTCACATAGCCGGGTGTTTGTGTCTTGCCAAAGTCGGATTGAGCTATATTTCTAACGGATCATGGTATGTGGATCAAAGGTTTGAGGCATCTCGAGAAATTGATGATTGCTGATTTCCTAGGCTTCGGTTATTCTGCACCTCTGTCCATGCATCCCAAAAAGTAAAGTAAAATAAGCAAAGCTTATAGGTGGAAGATGTTGTGAAGCAAATAAAGTGAAGTAAGATCCTTTTCCTGGATTCTAGCACCACATACCCTATATACATCCCACCGTGACACGTTTCTTGACCTCCTTTGGAAGCCCTTGAGACCTCGAGCTTGTTGATTGACTTGGTGATTTAAACTGGATTATACATGATTGATTTTGATAAATATGATTTATTATGCATTTTATGATTTTATGCAAAGATGAACAACTTTCTTAAATCTATGAGTGGAGCACACCACCAAAAATGTTTTGAAGTGCTTTTCATTGATTTTTCTGACTAATAATCCATTCTATCTTGTATCTAAGATTTGGAACTTGCTTTGGGACAAGGAAGGGACAAGTATGAGGTATTTTGATAGCATGTATTATAGTCTATATTTTGGGGCTAGTTTAGACGTTTTATCTTCATAAATCTGCATGTATGAATGTATATTATGTGGTTATATTGTTGTTTTGTCGACCTTTGCGAGAATCGAGGTCTACACCAAGTTTCGTTGTAATTGTAGGTAAAATGGCACGTTTTGCATTAAAATGGAGCTAAGGAGCTAAGGAGTCATTGGAGCTACATTCTGGAGCTTAAGGAAGACCTCATGAAGCATGGAAATGATTAAGAAGATTTACTTTGGACAAGATTCGAGAGATTTAACATTCAGTTGAGATTCACGTCGGTCAGCTACAGTGCCACCTCGACCGAGATGATCTTGAGGAGCATCCCGACCGAGGCGAATACCCTGCCGCCGGCAAGATCTATATTTTTGGCTGAGATCTTTTATTTTTTGAAAGAAGATATCTAATATTTTTGGCTGGATTTCTGGAAGGAAGATATGATTTCTGATTGATTTATTTTGGGAGAGAGATATATATTTTATAGGAAATTATCTTTTTAAAATATATTATCTTTGGAAGATAATTCTCTTATATAAAGGGTTGGATTTTCAACAATTCAACCATGCTTGGAGCATCCTGGATTTTCTGGAGTTTTGAAGGTTGAAGTTCAACGAAGGAAGGAATCATAGTTGAAGTTGACTTTGAAGGAGTTTGTAAGATCTTCTTAGATTGCTTTTGGTTTTGTTGTCTTTTCTGATTGTGAATTGAGGAACGCTGATTTGTTGTTTGATTCATTCAGTTATTGAGACCTTTGTGTTAAGGTTTTCTTGTTTAAATATTGATTCCTTTCTAATAAATTTGATTATTGTTATCATGATGATTGTTGGCTAAGTTTCTTATGCGATTCAAGGGTGATGGGCTGAAAGTTGTGGTAAAGACGGTGATAGAATGATCTTAACCCCAGCCGGATCCTGAAAGCTCGAGTCTTTACCTTAACGGTAGAACACCTCGGTCAGTCATTGAACATCTCGGCCGGGATGGAATTTGACTGAACGAGGTGATCCTTTCCTGAACCTAATCTGAGTTAATGTTTAAGTTTGCCAAATCCTATCCTTATTACACCTTTCCTGGTTCAATGCAAGCCTAGGATGAGACATACCCGGTGCTTGTTTTGTTTGTTTACCCAAGATCATGAGTGTAGGTAATAAAGGTTTATCCTTTAATGGGATTTGAGTGTGCCTTCATTCCATCTTTGTGAGTTAGCCTGAGACTTACCCGGTAAAGGTTGATTCTATCCCCTTGGGTGGTGTGTTGGTTTGAGATTATAGTTTATTTCCTTAGTACCTTGAGACTTACCCGGTGATAGGAGCTTTGGTTTGGGATAGTGAGTAGTCAGACTTACCCGGTAATCTATTCCCACCTTAGAAACACCTTCCCTTTGCAAACCTCAGCTTTGTCCGCGTTATCCTTTGAGATCTTGAGTCGGAACCACAACTAGATGCTTTAATCCCTAGAATCCGCATTTCCCCTTACTTGACTTTTACATCATCTTTGATTGCTTTAATTGCCTGTAGTTAATTGCAATATTTGACAACCTGATTTTGTGCTTTGTTTCACCTAAGTCCCTGTGATCGACCCCTGGAATTCTTGCTTTTATTACAATTGATCCGTACACTGCGGGTTCGCATATTTGTTCAAGCATACTTCTTGGGTTACAAATTTTAAAGCTTGCACACACCGTTTGGAGCGAACAAGTTTTTGGCGTTGTTGCCGGGGACTTGGTCTAGCCCAAATTTTAAAGCTTGCACACACCGTTTGGAGCGAACAGATGAGAAACCAAACAAGAGAAACCTTTGCTTCCTTCTACTCCATCCCGACAACCTTGAAATGCCCTAAGAGGACAATGAATGAAACCTCTGTCATCCGTTGTCATATCAGAATCGGCAATTCCTAGAGACATTTCATCAAACACATGACGGACGACAATCCATAAGGTAAGAAATCTATCTCCATGCCAAACTATATAAAAAAAACCTCAAAAACATTTCATCGAACACTTTGCGGACGTAGATCAACCACCATTAACACTCACATTATTCAATACCATAGCTCCGTAATCCACAACCCATATTCTCCATTCAACCGAAGCGACTGTCAAAAATCAGTTTAATGAAGAAATTACCGCTTGAAGGGTTTGAGAGGGCTTCCCTTGATCGATGAGTTGGCGTGCCATCGTTAACAATCCTCTCAACCAGGAATTGACACTACTCAACTTGGGATTCCAACTAATGAAACTTAATCACTAATATCTTTTTTTTAATAGATGAGTAACAAGGGAAGATCAACATCTAGTGGTTAATCACTAATATCTTTTTTTTAATAGATGAGTACCCAACAAGAAATTGACGCTACTCAACATGGGATTCCAACTAATAAAACATAATCACTAATATCTTTTTTTCTAATAGATGAGTAACAAGGGAACATCAACATCTAGTGGTTAATTGTCATGAAGTATTATTTCGGATGACGTCTTCAACATACTGTGACAAAGGATTTAAGTAGGTGTTCGGAGTTTGGCCAAACGACGTCAAAAAATCAACAACAATGTTGATTTCCCGAAAGATGTGATGAATGCTACAAAGGGTGAAAATAAAGAGAGAGAAAAAAATATCCGAGGTGATCATTTCAACTTTCCGGAGGTTTCCAAATGTGGTTGAACTAGTTAATGAGCATCAAGTTGTCATCCTGAATTTCAATGGCTGAAAACCAAAACGTGACCTTTTGGAGGCTCTCCCGGAGAGTAAAGACTTCAACTTCTAACATAGAGGTGGCATCGCATCGACTCATAACAACAACAAGGGTCCTAGCAAGATTATTACTGATGATAAATCCAAAGGTAAATTGTTTAGACAAATTTTTAGAGCCGTCAATATTGAGTTTGATTGAGTCACCACCAAGTCTCTACCATTTGATGATCTAGAATTGATTCTATCCCATTCTTCTATTTAGTTGTGTACAAGTTGCTTTAAGTCACAAGGTATCTTTTGTTTGCTGAAGATAAGTTGGTTACGAGCAAACTAAACTTTCCACCAAGTGGCCACCAAATGTCTTAGTTCATTTGGTGTAATTGAATCTTTAATATCCATTATAATGTCTACGTTTTACCGATGTGTTATTTCACTATTTTGAAGGAACAATCTAGACTTATCATTAGATACGAATTAACGCGTGAAGAGGTACTTACAAAAAAGGTATTTTGCACTTTCAGTATGGTAATTGCAAAATTCGCATTGCATTATTATTGGAATTTTTGTTTGTCAAGGTTTTTTTTGGATTCCATCAAGGGAATGTTTTTATAAGATTTTTTTTTTCATTTTGGACATTAAGTTGATATTCCAAATCCATGTTTTGTCAAGAGTGATACCAACCTTACGTTTTTGGATCATATTTGATACAGTTAGCCTTTCTCATCAGTAGCGCAATAAATTTTGTCTCGTATACCATTCCTGGGTAGGTTATAATTATTTATTTTTTCAGTAATGCTATCCGGCAACCATGTATAAAGTTGTTTAAAAGTTGGTGGTCCCATATTTTATGAGTAATAAAACCATCAACCTTTATTGACATATTGATCGAAGATTTATGATTCATTAAGTCATGTAGATGTTTTTCAGTGATCCATCGATCGCTCTAAAATTTGATTGTTTTACCATCACCAACACACCATCTGATACCAATCTCAAATTCGTCTTTCAATTGTATTAGTTTTTTTCCATTGCCGAGAAGAAGTTTTTCCACATTTGTAGTCCCAAAGGCAACATTCTTTCAAGTATTTCTCTTCAATTAGTTTGACCCAACTATTATCCATTTTCGCCATTATTTTCCAAAAGAGTTTTATTTGAAGAGCTTTATTGATATCTTAGCTTTTCTTGCGCCAGTTCCTCCAAGTGATCTATGCTTGTAGATTTTGTCCCAACTTATAAGTGGATGGAACTTAGGGCCTTTATTCCATAAGAAATTTCTATAATCTGATCAAGTTCTTTATGAATGCTTGAAGGCAACATAAAGGTTGACATTATGTTACTTGGTTTTGCATTAAGGTTTGCTTTTATTAAGGTTGTACTTCCGTCTTGTGATAAATATGAAGCTTTTCATTTTGTGAGTAGTTTCTTTGACTTTTATATAAAGTGTTAAATATTTCTTTGTTGACTCTATCATTAATAATAGGGCATCCGAGATATTGTTCTAAGTTTCTGGAGGCTGAAATGCCTAATTGTGTTTGTATTCTTCTTTTACTATTAGAGTCTACATTGGGAGTAGTTTGGATGGCCGATTTGTGATAGTTAATAACTTGTCCAGAGATTGCAAATTAGTTTGTTAGTACTGTTAGAATTTTGTTGCTGGCATCAACCGAGATTTTAGTAAAAATAATAATGTATTCAACAAAGGCTAGTAAAGGAATAATTGTTCCTCCTTTAGAAATGGGGAATCCAATAAATTTTGGAAATTCATTACTCATTTTTTGTATGTTTCTAGCTAAAACTTCCGCACCCAAATTGAAGAGAAGCGGAGAAAGTAGGCCACCTTGCAAAAGTCCTATTTGCGGGAAGAAAATTGTTGTTGGGGAGTCGTTAATTAGAATAGAGTAGGAGAATGAAGAAATGCATTCCCTAATCCACGATCTAAATTTTTCTCCAAATCCAAAATTTTCAAGAACCTCTTTTAGAAATTTGATTTTTTCCTCTTGGTGCCCTCAATGTTTGGACATTTTCTCTTGGTATCTACTAAGTTTCATAATTTCTCTTGGTATCCTTATGATTCTATTTATTTCCTTTTTATACCCATTCTTAATATATTACATTAAAATTTATTATAAAATAATTAAAAAATAAAAAATAAATTTAAAACTAATTATGACCTCATTAAATTTTAAACAAATAAATTTATAATGAAAGTATTATTTAAATATTTTCCTAACTAAAAATGTAAAGTAAATTAAAGATAATTTTAATTTTTCAACTAAAATAATTTTTTTGATTTTAAAAATAAATATATAAATTAATCCAAAATAAACTTTTTAAAAAACTTTTAAGAGCCCAGAATTTTATAAAAAAATTTATTTTTGATTTAATTTTATATATTTTATTTCAAATCAAAAAAAAATTTTATTTTCCAGAAATTTTTAATATACTTTTTATACTCTTAAAATTGTAAATAAAATTTTATTTTTAATTTTAAGAGTATGGAAAATTAGATTATAATAAACTAAAAAATTAAAACATAAAAATAATATTTTTATTTTTAAATTAAAATAAAATATAAAAATTAGATTAAAAAAAATTACTATATGTTCAAATTCAAGACTCTTAAAATTTTTCTTAAGAAGTTTATTTTTGATTTAATTTTATATATTTTATTTTTAATTGAAAATAAATAAAGAAAATTATTTTAGTTTAAAAATAAAAATTATCTTTAATTTACTTTATATTTTATTAATTAGAAAATATTTAAAAAATTATGTTTATTATAAATTTATTAGTTTAAAATGTAATGAGGTCATAGTTTGTTTTAAATGAAAGAATTTGACCTATTAGGCCTTTTTTAGTTTTATGTTTAGTAAATATACACCATAATTTTTTATCACTTTCATTTAATGGTAGGTAAAAATAATTAACCTCAGTATTAAGAAAAAAAGAATGTTTGTCATTTGTTTTGTAAGTTTTAATTTTCAATCACTGAATTTTTTTTTTCTTCATTATTTTTTGAAATGAATTTCTCATACTAGAATTTTTCACATATCAGAATTTTCACATACTAGAATTTTTTACATACCAGAATTTTTCACATGCCAGAATTTGAATTTCACATACCGGAAGTTTCACATACCGGAAGTTTCACATACCGGACTTTCACATACCGGAAGTTATCATACTGCCGGAATTTCACATACCGGAAGTTATCATACCAAAAGTTCACATACCGGAATTTCACTTACCGGAATTACACTTTACTAGACTATTCCTGTAAAACAAAATCTGTTAAATACATTATGCATTTTTGTTGAACCGGTAGGTGAATAAAAAGGATAAAAGATACTCTAGAAGGGGGGTTGAATAGAGTATCGGAACTTTTTGCAAAACCAATCTCAAGGCCTTAAATCCAATTTCAAGGGCCTTGATGTCGATCTGAACTCTTGTGATATACTTTGAATTCAAGGGTTTTGAAACAACTTTCAAAGGCCTTGACTTTGTGCTCCTGCAAAACAAAGTTAGTCACAATAAAACAAGATATAATGCGGAATGTAAAAGATCGACGCGAGGATATGTTTACGAAGTTCGGCTCAAATAGCCTACTCTCCGTCCCAGGGTATAGCCTTAGGATCTGACTATCTATTATCAGCTTCAAAGAGTCCTAGATATAAACTAGAAGAAATCCCCTTCTTCTCTCACTGTAGTCAATGCTACGATCTAGCTCCAACTCTTCACCTTACTATAATAGCCTGGTTATTTCGCAAAGTAACACACACTCGAGTATAACACTCTTTAGATATACCAATGGAGATTTCAAGTTTTATCTCTCTAGGGAATAAAGCTTTTTATAGGAAGAGAGAAATAAAAACTATTTGATCGAATGAAGATGTTTTGGATCGCTTGAAGACTATTGATGTTTCTGTGTAAGCTTTTGTACTTTGTTCTTCAATCACCATCTTCATTTATAGCCTTCTATGGAGAGGTCTTCTAGCCGTTGGAAAGATGATCGTTTGAAAATCATTCTTCTTCTCCATGAAGATTGTTTCTTGGTTGAGATGAGATAGACGTTGTGGATCTTCATCTCTTGAGAACACATTGATCTCTCGGCTCCTTAATCTTCTCGTATTTGTTGTGATAATATCAATTCCAGAGGAGAGAATCTTTGTGCTTTCGGTTGAGGATCTTTGTAAGATCTTTATTGGCCGGTTGAGATCTTCGTTCAAGCATATCTTCTTGTTGAGCAAATCTTTCCTTGAAGATATCCTTTAGTGATTTGAATTCCTTTAGCGTGCGGCCTTGACTTCTTTGTTCCCTTGGAATTCATTTCAAGGCCTCCGGCGTTTGAACACTCTAAACTCCTTGTCTTTCAAGGTCTTCCAAGGTCCTTTGAAGTGTCTTGCAAAACCTGCCCCTATTCAATACAAACCACCAAACCGAACCAAACAACTCGATATATAATCAATAAATTGTTAGTGTATAAAACTCCTTCATTTGTGTTTAAGTCTTTCATCATCAAAACACCTGTACAACTTTATAATCAAGTTGGAATTTACAATCTCCCCCTTGATGGAAGACAACACAAATATTTTCGTACCTGCATTGTAAAGTTAGCGATGCATATATGAATATCAAACTAACTTAAAATGCAGAATGCAGAATATCGAGAAAATGTCGGATCACACATTTATTTCTCCCCCTTTGTCTTTCAACAATGGATTAAAATAGTCAAAGCACGGGAGTTTTAAAGTGTTACAACCCAGAAAAAGTATTTCCACAAAACCACAAAAGCAATCAAGTTTTTCAAAAAATAAGCCTTTGATATCAGAATCAAGGGCCTTGATAGTCATGGACATCCTGAGAACTTCATTCTTGATACCACCTGGACGAGCTCCCTTTCCCAAAATGCTCCTTCAAACACATTTTCCTCCATCGATTTTGAGCATTTATGAGGTCAAGTTCTTTGCGAGAAATGTATGTTCGCCTTTGACTAGAATTCTTGTCATATTTCTTGACTACTCCAAATTATTCAATATGCAGAACGTCTGGATCCTCAGACGATGGTTGGCGAATAGGACGATCCTTGACAATCTTATTGCATTGTGTCATGACCTGTTCAGCATTCTTTGTAGTAGCTTGCCCATCTTCTTCTGTTAAGGGCTTGATGTTGTTGGCAACTGTAAGAGAAAGAGCGTTGACATGAAACATTTGATTAATTTTCTGATTTAAAATACCTAGTAGATCTTGTGTTTCGTCCAGCCGGTCAGTCACTGTTGATCGGAAGAAAACAAGATCGGTTCTCAAAGAGTCCAATCCTCTTTCTACAGCTTCCAGACGTTGTACCGTGGTATAATTCCATGTTGGTTGCTCCTTTAGAATCCATATTGTTCTATAGGCAGTCATTGTTCTCTTAATCCCTATGTTGTCAAAGAATGCCTCATCCAGTTCTCCACACACTAAATGTTGCCCCTCATCAAATAATCAATCGAGAAGTGTTGAAAGATTTTTGCGAGAAAATTTCCATATGGCAGGTGACAATCATTAGGAGAATTTATAATACTAATCATATGAGACAAGATAATTTATGGAAGATTAACTTTTAGCCCGTTCAGCACATGATACACAAACGCAACTAGTGTATTTGTCAACACATCTCTGTTGTTAATTCTTGGTACCACACATCTAACCAAAATAGCACAAACAATTTTGGCTTCAAGGGTTAGACAAGTAGTAGTAGGTTGTGGTAAGGCATTGGGTAGAAGAAACTGTTCTTTGGCCAATTTAATATTTCTAGCGGGGGTAGGGTGATCAAAGGCATCATAATGAGGTAGACCAAAAATATCAGCAATAATCTCAGAGGTAATTGTTATTTTCTTACCTTTGATGACAAAGTCCATAATCCATTCACCCGTTTCTCTTTGGGCGGTTAAGTGGATGTATAACAACTTGGTTAATTTGGGGAAGGATACCTCTCCTGGGTTGAGAAGTATCCAGATAGAGCTTGCTTGTAGCACTTCAAGCCCTGGTAGGGAGAGGCATGTGAATAGTTCTCGATCGACTAATTCACACATGCATTCATGTCGTTCGCCAAACTCAGTCAGCCATTTCTTGACGGCTATTTGACTTCCAAATGAGGGAAGGATAGTCTTGGCCAAAATTTCAGCATCAACCATATGAAATGGGGCACTAGAGCTTGAATTTGAACCTGAGCTTGAGTCAGAGTCTGAGTCGGAGGAGATTTGAACCACTCTTTGTCGTTTGGGGGCCGAAGATGCGGTATCATTGTAATAGCTAGGATTTCCGAATTCTAATTAATGTTGATTAACTTAATCGTTGATAGTAATTGACATATAACTCGCGAAGATTTCGCAAGTGATGAGTAAGAGTCCCACCGTTATGTTCCTGGCGTAATTTTGGACGTTAGGGGAAATTTTTACTTTTTCCCCTGGGTAATTATTTTTACCCTCTAGTATTATTTGGAGCATTTGGGAGCTCCAATTAATAAAAATGCAGTTGAGAGAAATGATCAGGACATCGGATATGTCCTAGATATGAAATAACATGGAGAGGCAAAACGGCCAAAAGAGTCGCTATTTCGTTTCTTAACGGATAAGAAAGACGGCTTATGATTACACGTTTTCTGAGGCAGTTGTGGAATAATTATCCCCACAATATTCCAGATTTAATGTTCCAATCTCGAGAAGTTTGGAGAAAGAGGTTTGACCCGCCTTTGGATCGGTTAAAGGATAATTATCGACTTTACTAAAGAATAATTATCGACTTTACTAAAGGATAATTGTCGTCTTCACTATAAATAGCGGAAAATCCTTTATTAATTCATTTCCTTTCACGTTTCCTCGTAAAAGCTCTGATTTCTCTCAACCTTCAAACTCAGATCTACTCTCCGTTTCTAATCTGATTTCAATTCCGTTTGAGTTTCTGGATTCCTCTCTTCATTCTCTTCATAACGGTACCGAGTTTCTGCATTTCCGAGTATATGGAGGGCTGGTCGAGCATATATGTCACCAGGACGGTTCAATCGCTCAGATTCCGATGAATTTGATGCTGTCCATGCGTAGCCTGCGTCGTTGTGATTTCGAGTCTTCTTTCAGATCGTCAATCGGGTTAGTAACGAATAAGTTATGAATTTATTCGTTTTCCGTACTGCGATTTGGCCTAAATTGACTTTAGGCTTGTCAAATAGGACAATTAGAAATTTCATTATGGTCGTTATATTATTCTAGTGATTATGGATAGTTTGTTTGATGAAATCTGATGACAGAGGGTTTAGAAATTGCTTGCGGGCAAAACGTTATTCTAGCAAAATCTAATTTATTAATTAAAGGTTAATTAATTAAATTAGGATTAGAATTGAGATTGAGGAATGTCGATTAGATACTACCTTGAGATTTGAGGAATTGTGAGTTATGTTGAGATATTGAGGTTTAGTTGGTTGTGAGGCTTATAGATTGAGTGAGATCCTTATGGATCCCTTTGGGTCTTTATGCCTTGTTTATAGGCCGTGTTGTCCCTCCAGTGTAAAGGTGATCGTGGTTGAGCTTTATACGAGGTTGAGGTAAGTCCGTAGGACTTACTTAGCTACCATCCCTATATTGGGTGTTTGCATGAGTGGTGTGTGCTTTATATGTTTGCTATGATAGCATGAGTTGTCGTTTTTATCGACCTATGTTCTATTGACTACCCCACTGCGTGGCTGTGATAACCTTTCCCTTTCATCCCGCCGTGGAGTCTGGGAGGTTCTCTGATGTCGGGCCAGACTGGTTTACAGGAAGGGCGCAATCCACTCCCATAGGGTACACGGATTGTGCGACCGATACTCGTACAGTTGGACATTGTACTTAGAGGCGGGGATGTATCGGTCCTCGTGTCACATACTTTCATCTATCTATATATATATATATATATGGTTTTTGAGTGAATGGTCATTATATAAAGATAATAAATGGGTAAATGTGTGATAGCATGCTGATGTGTTTATCTTTCATGATTGTGCTTCTGCTTATGCATTACCTCATATATGTATGGTTAGCTAACGGTTTCATACCGTGTTGTAGATGTTTACAGGTTAGGCGCTACTGGGTGATCTGACAGGGTGACAGGCCGAGGACTCTCATATATTAGGTGGTTGGTTTGGGGTTGTTGTGTTTCCCCTCTTGCGTGAGGATGATCTTTTGTAGCTCCTATGTGAGGATGTCGTTTTATATACTCGGCTATGTTGTTTTTTTTCTTTGGGTCGTACAGTTTATACTCTTTTATGTATTTGTTTTATATCTGGCAGTGCCATGTTGTAAGGTCCAGTGAACTTGTTGTCAGGCTAGGGTCAAGATCCATTGTGAGATCCTAGCCCAATGTGACATCCCGAGTCCCGCGGATTCGGGGTGTTACAATCATCAACTGAAGATCTCTTGGATGCCATGAAAATTTTTGAGAGAAAGAGGAAGCGGGTTTGTGAAAATTGAAAGAGTAAAGCACATAGTTTGCAAAGAGAAGATGAAGCGGAAGAGATAAAGAAAGAAGAGAAGTAGTATTTAAGGGAAGAAATCACATCAACGTAAAATCACTAAGATATTGAAAAACTCAAAATCTTGGGAGAATCATTATTGATTGAAATTCTTTCCATAAATTTTGGTAACCACTTTTTAAAATTCTTTAATTTTGAAAATAAAGCATTTTGAAATCCCTTTTAAAGAAACACTTAAAAAAAATTTAGGAATTTGAATATCTAAAAGATATAAATTCCTAAATGATCCGTATTTTTTAATTTACCCTTGAAACGTGTTTCAAGGCCCTTGAATTGCCTTTCAAGGCCCTTGAAAATAATAATTGGGTTGCATACGAAGGAGAAAATAAAATGATTTACTCCCCCTACGTTAATGCTTCCTTGTTCAACATACCAAGCTCTAATCTAATAAAATTAAATTGCTCCTCAAGAAGAGGCTTGGTAAAGATATCTGTAAGCTACAAGTTAGTAGATATAAAAGAGATCGAAACATCAACTTTCTCAACATGATCACATATGAAGTGATGCCTTACATCGATATACTTAGTCCTTGAATGCTGTACAAGATTTTTGGTTATAGAAATAACACTAGTATTATCACATTTTATAGGAATACCTTTCAAATCAAAGCCAAGATCACGAAGTTGTTGAACAATCCATAGAATTTGTGCACAACAGCTCCTGCAGCTATATATTCAGCTTTGGCTGTGGATAGGGCGACAAAATTTTGCTTCTTCGAATGCCAACTAATTAGGGATGACCCTAAGAATTGGCAACATCTAGAAGTGCTTTTTCTATCGACCTTATAACCTGCAAAGTCTGCATCTTAATAGCCAACAAGGTGAAACGAGCTTTGACATGAGTACCATAACCCTAGATCCTTAGTGCCATTGAGATACCGAAAAATTCTTTTCACAACTATTAAGTGTGACTCTTTAGGATCAGCTTGAAATCTTGCACACATGCACACGCTAAACATAATGTCAGGTCGACTAGAAGCTAAATACTACAATAAACCGATCATACCTCGATACTCCTTTTGTACTACAATTTTTCCATCTTTGTCATGGTCAAGCGAAAGTGTCGAACTCATAGGAGTCTTTGCGACCTTAGATTGATCCATCTTATACTTCTTAAGCAAGTCCTTTGTATACTTGCTTTGATTGAGAAAATTTTCTTTCTTTGCTTGTGTCACTTGTAGTCCAAAAAAGAAATTTAGCTCACCCATTAAGCTCATTTCAAATTTCCTGCACATAATATCTGAAAATTCCTTGCAAAGGAAATCATTTGTAGCACCGAATAATATATCATCAACATAGATCTGTACTACTAAAATATCGTTGCCTCTGGTTTTGATAAATAAAGTTTTATCAATCAAACCTCTTTTGAATTTGTTTTCGAGAAGATACTTGGTCAATCTTTCATACCAAGCTCGAGGAGCTTGCTTAAGACCATAAAGAGCTTTGTCCAATTTAAAAACGTGATCCGGAAATTCATCATTTTAAAATCCAGGAGGTTGAGCAATGTAGACTTCTTCTAAGAAGCCGTTTAGAAAAGCACATTTTACATCCATTTAAAAAAGTTTTATACTCATAAAATATGCAAATGTAAGTAGCATACGTATGGCTTCTAACCTGGAAACCGTATCAAAAGTCTCCTCATAATCAATACCTTCTTCTTGGTTATAGCCTTGTGCTACAAGTCGTGCTTTATCTCGTATGACTTTGCAACTTTCATCCAACTTATTTCGAAAGACCCATTTTATGATGGATTGATGCTTTGGTCTTGTAGTAAGAGTCCAAGCCTTGTTTCTCTCAAACTCATTTAGTTCGTTTTGCATGGCAATGATCCAGCCGGGTTCTTGAAGAGCTTGAACATAATTCTTTTTCTCGATAAGAGACACGAACGCAGAGAAGGCACATAGATTGTTCACTTTAGATCGAGTTTGAACTCCTGCGTTTGGATCTGAGATTACATTTTCTTGTGGATGGTATGAAGAGTGTTGAAATTTTCTTCGTTTGTAAGATGGAGCAGATCTTGAAGGTTGAGCCTCATATGCTTGATTAGATTCAGGTACCGTTGATGTATTGCCCTTGGATCCTATCTCAAGGCCTTGAAGTTGAGTTTCAAGCCCTTGAAACGGAGTTCTGACATCGCAGTTTTCTGGTTCAAGGTCTTGTAGATGTGTTTCAAAGTCTTGAGGGTTTTCTTCGGTATCTTGAATCTTTTCTTGCATATTCTTTTCTTGATTTTTAGGATCTTCATCTTTATCCAAATTGTGAAATTCTCGTTTATTCAGATTTAGATCTACAGAACTCTCACTCAAAGTACCATCACTGCTTTCATAAAAAATAACATGGATACTTTCCTCGACAATTTTGGTATGTTTGTTATAAACATGATAAGCTTTGCTATTTGAAGTATATCCAATGAATATAACTTCATCACTACATGCATCAAATTTCTCAAGGTTATCTTTGCCATTGTTATGAACAAAACAAGTACACCCAAAGGGTTTGAAATATGAAATATTTGGTTTCCTTCCTTTAAAGAGTTCATAAGGAGTCTTCTTCAAAATAGGGCGAATTAAACATCTATTTAAAATGTAATTTGCAGTATTTACCGCGTCATCCCAAAAACTTTTTGGCAAACTATTTTTTAAAAGCATAGTCCTAGACATATCCTCAAGAGTGCAGTTCTTACGTTCCACAACTCCATTCTGTTGAGGAGTTCTAGGAGATGAAAAGTTATGTGAAATACCATATTTTACACAAAATAAATCAAACTTTAGTAGACCAAATTCTCTACCATGATCACTTCTTATAGATACAATTGGTAGGTTTTTCAAAGTTTGCAACTCCTTACATAATTTTGAAAACTCAAATAATGCTTCAATTTTTTCTCGTAGGAAAGAAATTCATGTGAAACGAGAGAAATCATCCACAATAACAAGGATGTATTGCTTGCCTCTGGGAGATTTGACACGCATAGGTCCACAAAGATCAATATGTAAGAGTTCAATGGGTCGAGAAGAACTTACAACTTTATTAGGTTTGAATAAACCTTGTAACACCCCAAATCCACGGGACTTGGAGTGTCACATTGGGTTAGGATCTCACAATGGATCCTGACCCTAGCCTGATAACAAGTTCACTAGATCTTACAACAAGGCACATGTAGATTAAAACCAAATACATAAAAGTTGTATATGGTACATCAAAAGAGTTTACAAACTCAGAGCCGAGTACAAAACATCAAACCACAACATCTGATACAAAAGATCCCATATCCCGCGCATCCTAATGTACAGAAGTCCTCGGCTGGGCACACCATCTGTCTCACCCTGTAGTCTTCCTAACCCGCAAATCATCTACAACACGGTATGAAACCGTTAGCTACAACAATGAATAACATGAAGGTAATAGCACAACCACACATTAACATCTCATAAATGCAATTCCACACACATTCATTTATTATCTTTCATTACGTTATTCCATTACTAATTCAACTTCTTTTGTAACACGAGAAACCTAAAGAACCTCGTCCCTTTCCCCATTAACATAGGGTTTGCATTGGGGGTGATCGTCACTCGTCCACCCCCCCCTGTGTTACTGGCTTCCAGGCACCTCCTCCTACCCAGCAGGCGGAGACCGGTGGTTACCGCCCGTTATAATACACTTGGGCCAAATAAATGGTCATCCTAGTCCGGTTTAGGTTATAAATGCACAATCATATGAACACACACAACCATCACAATCATACAATCCACAACTGCAAGCTAAGTAAGTCCTATGGACTTACCTGATATACTCGTAACCTGTACCACTGTTCACTCCAAACGGTGTGTACAAGATTTAAATTTATAACCCTAGATGTAAGCTTAAAACAAGGATGCGAACCCGCAGTGTACGGGTCAATCGTAGTAAAAAGCAAGAAATTCCAGGGGTCGATCACAGGGACTTAGTGAAACAAAGCAGGTATAGGTTGTCATTGCAATTACTAACCACAAAAGCGATTAAAGCAATCAAAGATGATAAAAAGTCAATTAAGGAAATATGCAATTCTAGGGATTAAAGCATCTAGTTGTGGTTCCAACTCAAGATCTAAAGATAAACGGACAAAGCTGAGAATTTTGCAAAGGGAAGGTGTTACTAAAGTGGAATAGATCACCGGGTAAGTCTCACTACTCTCAATCCCAAACCGTAACTCCTATTACCGGGTAAGTCTCAAGGAATTAAGGAAAAGAACTATAACCTCAAACCAACACACCACCTAAGGGAATATAATCAACCTTTACCGGGTAAGTCTCAGGCTAACTCACAAAGATGGGATGAAAGCACACTCAAAACCCAATAAAGGATAAACCTTTATTACCTATGTTACGCTAAGATCGTGATGCGCAAATGGGTTTTAAATTTATAACTCGAACTAAATCCTAACTACCTAGCGAAACCCGCAGTGTACGGGACGTTTGTAGAAGGGATAGTATTCCGAGGTCGAACATAAAGACTAAGGTGAAATTGATTCGATTTGTGATTGAGTTTAGTAAAGACCTAGGTTGAAAGAAAGAAACAAAGAAATGAAAATCTCAATTGTTTTTGGTTGGTTTTTGGTGATCAATCAATGATCACAATTCATGCAAAGTAAACAAACAACTAAACTATGAATCAACACGAATAAACAAACTAAACAAGATAATGATCAAAGAAAGAAAAGACGGATTCTAGGGATTGGAAGTTCCGGTTATGGCATAGGACTCAAGCTATCTATTCATTTCTTGGATTAACTATGATATGTTGGGATTAAGCGCTTCTAGATTGGGATCAATTACCGGGTAGGTCTCATGGTCCAACTAGTCCACTCCTAGGGTCTCATTACCGGGTAAGTCTCTAAGAACCTAAGGATAGGAATTCTACACAAACCGGATTGTTAATTAGGGGTCTAACCTATCCTTACCGGGTAAGTCTTGGAAAGGAAAGTCCTAGACAACTATCCTAGCACACCTAATCCAATGGCGGCTTATTAGGCTCACCACTACCTAAGGTTTGTTATCTTTGGAATCTAAGAGCAAGGATTACCGGGTAAGTCTCTCCTAACGCTTAGTTACTAACACTAGGTCACCCTAGGGTAGATTAAACTCAACAAACACTTAGGGTTTCAACATTCTATAGATCTAAGACAAGTTCCATCGAACCAGGGAAAATCACGGTTTGTTCTACCTAAACCACGGCCGTGGTCAGACAAGAACTACCCGTGATTTCTAACAGCAACTACGTTCATACACACAAGTCATCCAAAGGTAAATCTAAGCCCGTCCTATCATAGCCCTAGCCATAATTATCCTTTCCTTTCCCTAGAACCACATCAATTTAGCCTACAACGTTCATAATAGAAATCGGAACAAACAAACATAAAATCATAACATCCATTGCAAATGATGAAGGAAAAGAGATGAACAAGTGAACTTAAAACAAAACCAAGCTGAAATTTGAATTAGAGTAACTCACAATCCTTCCAAAAGAAGGTTCAATGATTCATACAACTCTTAGAAATAGAATCCGGAATTCTTCAATACAAAACTATCAAGTGTGGTGATGGTGTGTATTCTTCCCCTCCTCTTCAATGGAGCTCTTCTTCTTCCTCTTTGACACTTTCCTTCCTAGAAAAACTTCTTGTTTAGAGAATATTTTTTGTTAGAGAGTCATGGATAATGGAGAGCTGCTCCAAGATACTTCTCACAGCCCATGAAGGACCACTTTTATAACAAACTTGCATGAGCTGGCCATGAGAGTCGTGGCACAGCTGTCACAAGAATCTGGCAAAATCTACGGGTGATTCCACGGCCGTGGAGTGTCAGAGAACTGTGATTCTGTGTAGAAACTTTGCCTTGGATCATTAAGTTGTGATTTGGTGCATGGCTTGTATTGGCAAGGCTCCATGAGTCCCTTTTAGCCTTTAGCTTGTGTCCTAATGAGTCCGAGGGTGTGTCATCTAGATGAACGATCCTCAAACGTATCGTTTTAGCTCCTAAATCTCCCGAAATACCTATAAAACACGCACAAGTCCGCGTAGACGTCTATCTCGGCAAAATACATGAATTGAGTGCAAAACGCCGTGAATTAGTGCTAAACCATGCATGAATGAGTGAGAAATCTATCTAAATGATTACCTAAAACTAAGTCATAAATCGTGTTATCAACCTACTCTTATGATCTTGGGTAAACAAACAAAGGAATTACCGGGTAAGTCTCATCCTAGGCTTGCATTGAACCAGGAAAGGTGTAATAAGAATAGGATTTGGCAAACTCTAACACTTAAATCTCAGTTACGGATCAGATAAGTCACCTTGGTCAGAAGAATTCCACCCCGGCCGAGATGTTCATCGATTGAGCGAGATGTTCTAGGGTTAAGGATAAAGACTCGAGCTTTCAGGGTCCTACTGGAATTTCAAGATTATTCTATCATTGTTTTTCCCACAACCTTTAGCCAATCACCCTAGAATCACACAAGGAAATTAGCCACTCATCATCATGAATGCAATAATCAAATATAAGGGAAGAAGGTGAATAATTGAACACAAAAACCTTAAGAGAAAGGCTTCAATAACTGAATCAATTATCAAACAAACAAGCGTTCCTTGGATCACAATCCAACAAGATAATCAACAAAGAAGGGAATCTAAGTGAATCTTACAAAACCCTTCACAAAAGCTATAAAAGCTATCAACTTCCTTCCTTCAATCTTCCTTCAACATTCAAAAAGGTTCTTTAAATCTCCCAGCTGTAGTGGGTGTTTTCCAGCCGTAAGAGGATGCTCTAAGCATAAGCGGGTGTTGCAGGTGTCTAAGCATGATCGAATTTGTGGAAAATCCGACCCTCTTTATAGGAAAATTCCCTCCCAAAGATAAGATATCTTAGAAAGATATTTTCCCATAAAATAGGTAAAATATATGGGCTGAATTATCTTCTTCCTTCCAGGAATCCAGCCTGAAAATATAAGATCCTCTTTCCAAAAATAAAAGATCTCAGCCAAAAAAAAAATATTTGTCGCCGCGTCCAAGGTGTTCTCCTCTGTTGAGCAGCTCCTCTGGATCACCTCGGTCGAGATGGTACTGTAGCTGACCGAGGTGGATCACAACTGAATGTGAAATCTCATCAAATCTGGTCCAAAGTGAATCTTCAATCCATTTCCATTATTCCTGGATTCTTCCTTAAGCTCCTGAATGTAGCTCTTATGACTCCTTAGCTCCTTTAGCTCCATTTTGATGCAAAACGTGCCATTTTACCTACGATTACAACGAAACTTGGTGTAGACCTCGATTCCCGCAAAGGTAGA
This sequence comes from Fagopyrum homotropicum, assembly GCA_033239125.1. NCBI lineage: Eukaryota > Viridiplantae > Streptophyta > Magnoliopsida > Caryophyllales > Polygonaceae > Fagopyrum > Fagopyrum homotropicum. Next base: position 61,576,673 of record BSWB01000003.1, on the reverse strand, counting down.
TGAAACGACAATATAATCACATAATATACATCCAAACATGCAGATTATTGAAGATAAAACGTCTAAACAGGTCCCAAAATATAGACAATAATTTATGCTATCAAAATACCCCATACTTAGCCCTTGTTTGTCCCCAAGCATGTTCCGAATATAAAATACAAGATAGAATGGATTATAAGTCATGAAGATCAATGAAAAAGTCTTTCAAAATATTTTAATGGTGTGCCACAATCATAGATCACTCTAAGAGAATGCTTCATGGAATTTAAAATCAAAATATGATCAAAACATTTTATAAATATAAGAAAGTCGTTCATCTTTGCATAAAATCATAGAATGCATAATAAATCATAGTTATCGAAATTAATCATGTATAATCCAGTTTAAACCACTAAGTCAATCAACAAGCTCGAGGTCTCAAGGTCTCTTCAAAAGAAGGTCAAGAAACGTGTGAGGGTGGGATGTATATAAAGAATGTGGTGCTAGAATCCAGGAAAAGGATCTTTTACTTCACTTCCTTTGAACTTCAACATCTTCCACCAATAAGCTTTGCTTATTTTACCCGTTAGGAATATCGCTCAATCCGACTTTGGCAAGACACAAACACCCGGCTTTGTGAATGGTGCCGAGTTACTCATCATCATGATTGACTTCCCCAAACCTATATGTTTCTTTCTAACTTTCAGCCAACATCTCAACTTTTCTTTCACTTGCTTTTCACTTTTGCTTGCTTCCAAATTCCCGGATAGGTAAAGGGAGGCAAATATGTATATGAGGGGCTAAGGATGATCAAGAAGAAGAAGAGAAGAGAATGAATTGCCTTGGTCTTCCCAGGAAGAAAGTGAGAGAACTCATAATGTGGTGTCAACCTTCAAATCCAACATATTTTGGATAAAAACAAAGTATTAAACATGCCACAAATTTCAAACAAAGCATTTAGCAACTTAAACATATCATAAAACCTTTCAAACATATAGAGATTTCAAAACCAGTCAGCAAACAAAATCATCACTGAGGTCATATCCATATAAGAAGCACAAAAATAGTTTCGAAATTCTTTTCAGTTAAACCGCCTCGGTCGAGATGTTCTAAGTTAACTGAGGTGCTGCACCTCGATTGGTCAGAGTCACTTCGGTCGAGGTCAATAAAATTTTTTTTTTTTCAAACCAGTTTCTGACGTTTTTCTCAATCAAATAACCTGTATGCATGGATGTAGTCTTAGATAAACACATAGAGCAAGATAAAACAATAAATATCCGGTAGAGTCATACAAGCATACACATAAGTCATATAAATACATCCAAATACCCCATACTTGGGACACATTGTCCCAATGGGTCAAAATAAGTCTAAAGAAACAAAGTACTCACCGGATAAAGCTGAGCTGCATAATAAATAAATAAAGAAAATCCTGCAAGCTCTCAATAATCCCGATTTGGTGGTGGTGGTGGCGGCACATACGGGTACTGAGATGGGTCGAATGGATAGCCCATGATTTGCTGAAACTGAATCTCAGCCATCACGTGCTGGTAATGCTATCTCTCCTGCATCTCTCTGATGTCCAAAGACAAGGCAGCGTAGGAATCTATCATCTGATCCGTCAGATCATTGATCCGATGGTGAGCAACTAGATCCCTCTACCTGCGTACCCTACGCCTAGCGGGACGTGCTGGTGCTGCAGCCGGCTCTTCCTTAGTCTCGTCGTCATCTAAATCAATGACCGGCACACTAGTCCCAGCTATATCTGTGCCCGTATCCATGGGAGCACCGCCATCCTCATCATCACCATCATCATCCTTCTCTGCCACATCCTTCTTAGCTGGCCCCTGAGCTGCTGCTGTTGTTGCTGCCTCTCTGGCGTCCTCCATCAGCGGGATCCATGCAGTCTGCCAGTAATGCGGATTATACACGGAGAACTGAGCTGACCACCTAATACCCTGGGGTGCAGTCTGCTCCCAAGGCATCTCCACATATGGCGTAGTAAGACCACGAGGGACCAGTATCCTTCTGGTGATCATCTCCTGAAGCCCGAGCGGCTTGGCAGCCGCCACCATAGTGCATGCGCTCAGATCCAAGTCCATGTAACTCGCTATATGAGTCACTATCCCTCCGCAGCAGATATCTCCCTTGGCCTTCACCTTTATCCTGTGGAGATCCTCAGCCAGCATCATCCCAAAGTCCAGAACTCCTCCGGTCACCATGCAGTATAGACTCAGAAGCTCACCCTGTCTGATCTTCCGGGGCGTCTCAGTACGCGCCAGAAGTGTCTCACTAAAGATCCTGTGAGCAAGTCTAAAAGCTAGATGGAATATAATCCGCTCCCTGGAATCTCCAAGTCTCCATCTATCAGCGTGCTCAACCACATGAGCAATCTGTCCCCAGAACTCTCGAGCTACAACTCGAGAGGGAAAGTCCGCAACAGTAGGGGCCGGGAAGCCAAAGATATCCCGCTAGTGGTCCAGAGGAACTAAATAATTCCGGTTCATCAACCGGTACTTGATGGCGCGCTCGGTGGGCAAGTAGGTGACGGAGCTGACAAACTCCAAGGTCGGCTCTAAGTAGGCCGGAGTTCGGATCTCAATGAACTGCTCCAGCCCCACAGCAGATATCATCCGCCTCAAGTCCTCATCCACATAGAGGCAATCAAAATCAAAGATGTCCAGGAAACGTGGTGCAACCACTGGACGGGCCGCTATGCGGTCATAGTCGACGTGGTGATGCTCATGGATCACCGGTCTAGTACGGCGTGATGAAGAAGAAGGAGAGGGAGAAGATTTGTCTCTCAACATAAGCTGCCTGTCATAACTCATTTTTTGCAATCTGTCAGACCACGTCGGTCTCTCTGACAAGTCTAAAGAACACCTCGGCCGAGGCGCAGGCCGATTGGACCGAGGCGAAAAACTGTTCGATCGCAACTCTCAAAAATCAAGTTCTTTTCCCCCAAAATCACTACCAAAGGTTCCTATGGAGTACTTAATCCTTTTTCATCAGAATGCAGGGGCAACCAAAGCCCAAATTGAAAGGAATAAGTGGAAGAAGAGGGAGTTAGGGTTTTCTTGAATTTTACCCAGATTTGCTCGATTCGGTTCGTTTTCTCTGCAGATTGACGGTTGCAAATCGATCCTCTACCCTTTCCTTGCAGTTTGGAAGTGAGAATCGTCGAAAATGAGCGAAGAACGAAGAAGCGAGGTGATGATTGCGCCGCGGTTGAGAAGAAGGTAAAGGGTGGAGAGAGAAATCTCAGCCCCTTTTATACCCTTTTCTTGAACTGCTGTCACCTCGGTCGAGATGGTCTCGATTGGACCAAGGTGGTACGGACCGAGGTGGATCTTCAGAAACCCTAGCCGCCTCGGTTGCTGAAGGATCATCTCAGTCGAGGTGCTGTGACATCAACCGAGATGTGTCTCAGTCAAACTCCGTCTTCTCAAATTCTCGAACTTCTGTCCTTCCAATTGTGCTCCTAGGTTGTATTCTTTCCTTAGATGTCACCTTTTGTCTGTCTAGGACGCCAAAAACAAAACAAAGCAAAGCAAAAGCAAACTATCTAAAGCTAGACTAGAAAAAGGGAAAAGAAAGCAATACATTAAGTTGCCTCCCAAGAAGCGCTTGATTTAAGGTCGCTAGTTGGACCGTACGGTGTCTCTCAAACAAGGTATAGTGGCGCAACCTCTTCAACCGGAACTTCCGGTTTGTATTTCTTAAGTCTATGACCGTTGACCTTGAAGCTTCCACTCGTTTCTCCCTAAATCTCAACTGCACCATAAGGGAAGACATGTTTCACAACATAAGGTCCGGTCCATCTAGATTTTAACTTACGTGGAAAGAGGCGGAGGTGGGAGTTGAAGAGTAGAACTAAGTCTCCTTCCTTAAGCTCCTTAGGAATGATACGCTTGTCATGCCATTTCTTCGTCCTTTCTTTATAGATCTTTGCATTCTCATAAGCGTTCAAACGCAACTCCTCCAGCTCATTGATATCCAATAGCCGCTTCTCACCGGCTTCCTTAATGTCGAAGTTCAACCATTTGATCGCCCAATACGCTTTGTGTTCTAACTCAACGGGCAAATGACAAGACTTCCCATATACCAAATTATAAGGGGTGGTACCAATGGGAGTCTTGAATGCGGTCCTGTAAGCCCAATAGCGTCGTCCAACTTCATGGACCAATCTTTCCTAGTCCTAGAGACGGTCTTCTCCAAGATTGCTTTAATTTCTCTATTTGAGATCTCGACCTGTCCACTAGTTTGAGGGTGATAAGGGGTTGCTACCTTGTGGGTTACCCCATACTTTGATAAAAGTGCCTTAAACTTCCGGTTGATGAAATGCGTCCCTCCATCGCTGATGATGATGCGTGGAGTCCCAAAACGTGGAAATATAGTCTTGTTAAAGAACCTCACAACCACCATGGCGTCATTAGTGGGTGAGGCAATGGCTTCAAACCATCTAGAGACGTAGTCGACAGTTAGGAGAATGTAGAGGTTTTCTCCGGATGATGGGAAAGGTCCCATGAAATCTACTCCCCATACATCAAAGATCTCAACCTCTTGTATGTTATTGAGTGGCATCTCATTCCTTCTAGATAAGTTCCCTATTCTTTGGCATGCATCACAAGAGACAACAAACGTTTGCACATCCTTAAATAATATGGGCCAAAAGAAACTGGAACGTAATACCTTAGCGCATGTCTTGTTGGCGCTACCATGCCCTCCACAAGGGATCGAGTGACAATGCCGTATGACGCTATTAACTTCATCTTCTGGAATGCATATTCGAAGCATCCCATCCGGCCCTCGCTTGAATAGCAGCGGTTCGTCCCAGTAGTAATGGCGTACATCCTTGAAGAATTTCTTCCTTTGAGCGTATGTCAATCCGGGTGGTATTTCCTGGCAAACAAGATAATTAACAATATCAGCATACCAAGGTCCTTTATTATTAGAAATTTGGTGGAGAAAACGTTCCACCAACTGAGGATGCATGTCAGAAAATGGAGTAAGAAGTTTGTTATTTTCGGTAGTCTCAGTTAACATCATCTCGCTTTCGACCTCTGTCGATGTTCAGAGAGGTTGACCGAGATGTTCTTCAGTCACCTCGCTTGGCCTAGAAAGTGCCTCGGTCGAGGTACTGCAACTGGAACCGAAACTGGAGATCTTCTTCTCCTGGATTAGTCTTTCAATTTTAGCTCCTGGATCTTCTTCCAGCGCCTTTAAGCTCCGTATATCTGCATCACAAGGAGCATCTATACCTTCCTCCATTAAGCTAAAGCTAATAACTTTTTCAAGTGGATCTTTAATAAGGATAGAGCTCACCAATTCTCTTGATTCTTCTTCATCATAGATGTTGAAGATATCATCTCCTAGCTGCTCTCCCTTCATTGCCGCAAGTAATGCAAACTCCACTTCATCTCCGCCAATGTTGAATTTTAACTTGGCGTTCTTACAATCCACATTGCAACCCGAAGTTACTAGAAATGGTCTCCCGATAATGATAGGAACGGGATAATCTGCAGGAATATCAAGTACAACAAAGTGTATAGGTAAATAAAAGTTACCTAACTTGACCGGAACGTCTTCCAAAATGCCCACGGGATGGGTAATGGAGTGGTCCGCCATGTATAACCGTATCTTCACCGGCTTGGGCTCTCCAAGTCCGATCTTAACACATAGCTCCAGCAGGATGATGCTCACGCTGGCTCCTAGATCACATAAGGCTTCACAAGTGACATCCCCAACTTGAATGGGAATGAAAAAGGAGCCGAGATCTCTCAACTTGGGTGGCATCTTCTCCTTCATTATTTGAATAAGCTTTGAGGATTTAGATGTCATCCTTACTTCACCAAAGTCTTCCAACTTCCTCTTCCTTGATAGAATCGCTTTCAAGAACTTCCCATAGGCGGGCATCCCTAGAATAGCATCAAGGAAAGGGATATTAATGTGTAGTTTATTCATCAAGTCAAGGAACTTACCAAAATGCTTGTCTAGATGTGCTCTGGCCCTTGACTGGGGGAATGGAAGTGGTGGTTTATATGCAGGAGGTGGAATATAAACTTCAGCTTTCTCCTCCGCTTTCTGTGGCTCCACCTCGGTTGGCATCTCGGCCGAAGTGTTCTTCGATTGTACCTGGACCGAGGTGGTCTTCGTCTGTACTGACATCGAGCGAGGCACTGGATCTATAGTCTTTAGTCCACTCCTCGTCGTTATTGCCATAATCTGGCCCTTAGGGTTGCTTTCCGTCCTTGTAGGAAGCTTCCCTGGATCTCTTGGCGCTTCATTCACCTTGTTAAAAAATTGTTGTTCTAAGGCTTTTTGTGCCTTCGAAAATGAAGTCATGGACGTCTCCATAGAGTTGAGCTTGATCAAGATGGCCTCCAGCACAACATCCTTCTTTTCCGGCTGGGACGAACTTGATCCTTGCTCTTGGCTCTTCAATGGAGTAGAAGAAGAAGAAGAAGAAAGGAAAGGATTAGAGGAGTCATTCGAATCGGAGTTAGAGTAAGGGTTACCCGAATTTTGGTTGTTTGACCTCCAATTATTGTTGTTGGATCCTCTATTGTTGTTGTAGTTGTTGTTCCGGGAACCGTTGTTGTTGTTCCGGTAACTATTGTTGTTCCTTGATCCTTGATCTTCCTTCTTGGTTTGAGCAACTAAGAGTTCCTTCAATTGTTTCACATCATTCTTCAAAGAAGTGAGTTGATCATTGTTAGGTGGAGCATCTTGAAAGTTGACTCCACCTTCAGCTCCTTGGTGGGAGTATTTCTCCATGTGCAAAGCTTGCTTCTCTATGAACTCCCAAGCTTCGTCAATTGGCATGTCCATGAATGTGCCTGCGGATAGTAGTTGAAGGTTGAACTGAGTGTTTCCGTCCAGTCCCTTGAAGTATATCTCCAACAACTCTATCTTTGGAATCCCATGATGTGGGCAATCCAAAAGAATGTCTTTAAATCTCTCCCATGACTTGGACAAGCTCTCCTTGTCCTTCATGATGAATGCATTAATCTTCCCTCTCATTTCAGCGGTTTTAGAGGGGGGAAAGAATATAGTCAAGAATTCCGTCGTCATCTCCTTCCAAGTATTGATTTTTCCTGGAGGAAGAGATTGATACCAAGTAAGAGCTCTATCTTTCAAAGAGAAGTAGAAAGGCCTTAGCTTGTAGTTGTTGTTTTCTATTCTTGAAGGTCTCAAGGTCTCCATCAAGATCTCATAGTTTTGTAGATATTGATGTGGAGATTCCCTCTCTAGCCCTCCAAACTGGCATTGGCGAATCATGGAAAGAACTTGCGGTCGAAGCTCATAATCATGGTCCGCTGGATCACCTATGTTGACTCCTGGACGCCTCAGTTGTTGATTAGGGTCCATCCTCTGCCCTAGGATTTGTGGAATACCTACAAAAAGAACATCTCGGACTGCCATCCGAGGTGGAAGTATCTCGGCCGGGGCAACTGGATTCTACCTCGGTCGAGGATCTGGAGCAGGGTCTTGCCTTGGTCGAGGATCTGGGTTCGGTCGAGGTAGATACTGGTCTCGTAAAGCCGCCATATCTTCTTCGATCGCCTCAGCCCTTGTGCGAGTTTCTTCCCTTTCCATTCTCAGCTCTTCCTTGGTTGGCCATCTTTGCTTCTTTCAAGCGTCTTTTGTATGTTTTTTCTGGTTCGGGATCGTAGGGAACGATTTCCTTCCCAGCGCGGGTCCTTCACATAAACCTAAGAAAAAGAACCTCCGAAAGTCACTCAAGTAGAGTGGTTAATAGAGACAGGGGCAAGCGCCCCGAAAGCCAACCGCAACCGGCTCGGTCTAGACCAAGTCCCCGGCAACGGCGCCAAAAACTTGTTCGCTCCAAATGGTGTGTGCAAGCTATAAATTTATAACCCTAGATGTAGGCTTAAAACAAGGATACGAACCCGCAGTGTACGGGTCAATTGTAGTAAAAAGCAAGAAATTTCAGGGGTCGATCACAAGGACTTAGTGAAATAAAGCAGGTATAGGTTGTCAATGCAATTACTAACCACAAAAGCAATTAAAGCAATCAAAGATGATAAAAAGTCATTTAAGGAAATATGCAATCTAGGGATTAAAGCATCTAGTTGTGGTTTGTTAGCATGAAATATTGTGATATTTTAGGCACGTTTTCTAATCGTATTTGATTCATATTGATAGTCTTAGATTGAGCTTTGTGCATATGTGAGCTAGTATTGCCTATATTGTCGATATGGATGTCTACACGAGTTCTATGTTGATTATAGGTGATTTGGAGCTATTTCCGAACGGAATCAAGCAAAGGAGAGTTGAGTTGATATGTCCATAGATCGAAGACACTTTTTGGAAGCAATTTGGAGTCTTAGATTGAGGAATGCACGAATGAAGGCCAAAAACCACGCTCTTACTCTAAATTACGGCCGTGGAAACCAAGTCAGGATTCGATGTTCATTCCAGGGGATATTACGGCCGTGGAACTAACCGTAGTAGTTTCCACGCCCTAAATTACGGTCGTGAAAAGATTCCACGACCGTGATTTTGGCGAATCTTTTCGCCATGTTTCGAAGCCACGACCTTTTGAAGATTGGGCCGGGCCGACATTTTGCCCTACATTATAAAATAGACGGATGAGGCAAGATTCCGTCACCTCGCTTACGACCACACCTCGCTTACGACCTTTCAACCCTCGCTTAGCGGCAAAACGCAAAAACCCTCATCTTGGAGGTAATTTGGAGATCTCATTGAAGATCAAAGTTCATATTGAAGAGTTGCTGTTGGTGATCTTCGTGTTTGTGGAAGATCGAAGTTCTTGGAGGATTTTGCAAGAAGATCTCTCTTCTTGTTTAGGTTTGATTCAGAATCGGATTGACATCCCGTTTCTCTTCTTTCCTAAAGATTGTGATTGCTTGGTCCGTTTTGAATCTTTAGATAACACTTGTTCTTGATTGTGATTCTGAGATTCACTTGAAGATTATTGATAGTTCTTGAAAGTTTTCATCTTTTATCTCTTAATTCTTGAATCAATATCAATATGACAGTTATTGGCTAAAAACCCTTAACAATTCTAAGGTGAAGGGTTGATAGTTGTGGCTTAGATGATGATAGATCGATCGTAAACAGATTAGACCCTGAGAGTTAGAGAATTATCGCCGACAACCCTAAATCACGGGCTGTTCTTGAGTTCCACGACCGTGGAATCTCAAGAACTAACCGTGATTTTCCTTAAGTCTACGAGCCTGCTTTTACTTTAATCTAAAGTTAAAGATTTGCTTTAGCTTAGCTTGGACTTGTCTTTTCTAGGTGGTAGTGAAGCCTCAACAACCTCTACCTCGATTGTGAGCCTCAACAACCTCAATCGGATAAGTTAGTCTTGATCTTTAGATTATAAGTTTGGGTATTTGATACAAATCCTTGCCTTTAGAATCTTTCTATATTGAGCCTCAACAACCTGTATAGGGAGTGCCTTGTAGGTGAGTTATATAAGGTTTTTGGAACTTCACCGTACGATTACCTTACATTAGTATACCTTTGCATATCTCAACTCTGTCTTTATATCATTAGTATATCTTGAATCAATTGCCACAGCTGGATACTTGGATCTTTAGGATTGTTGTTTTCCCGATAATTTGCAAACTCCCATATTCAATTGCTTGATAATCTGCGATCGAGTTCGTTCCACCCAAATCCCTGTGTTCGATACTCTGGAATTCTTGCTAATCTACGTCGATCCGTACACTGCGGGTTCGCTTGCTTGATTCTAGTTTTATAAATTTAAAGCTTATTTGCACACACCTCTAGGGGCGAACAAGTTTTTGGCGCCGTTGCCGGGGATTTGGCTTCGTCCGAATCCGGTAGCCGGTTGTCAAGCTTGGGAGCTTGCTCTCGTTATTTGATTTTTCTTTGAGTGCATGCGCAGGTCTAGGAACACCAAAGATCTCTTACCTCTTGATCAAGAGCTAGAGAAAACCTTGAGGCAAAAGCGCAAGGAAAGGAAGATGGCTGAAGAAAACGAGCACAATCTTCAAACAAAGTTGGCGGAGAAAGAAGCTCAACTCCGATGGAATGAGACTCTCCTCCAGGATGAGATGGATCGTCATCAAACTCAAGTTAACGGTCTACAAGACATGATCGTCCAAATGAAGATAAAAATGAGCGATCTTGAAGATAAGGTGGGCAAAAAGTCCTCGAGAAGGAGGACAAGATCTAGAAGAAGAAACCACTCATCCACCGATGATAGTGATTCTTCCATGCCTCCGCTAGAAGAGATTGATCCCACGATCAATATAAATCCTTTCAATCCACAAGGAGCTGCTAACCGCCGCATTCCACCTAGGAACGCGAGGGTCGAACGTGTGGATAATGAGCCGAGAACTCTTGGCCAGCGGATGGATCCGACACAACAACCACGCCGCTTAGGTGTGAATTTTGATGCTGAGGATGTACAAGGGTTTAGCTTTAACCCTCAAGTTATCACTCTTGTTCGCCAAAGTCAGTTTGGCGGTACAAGCGCTGAATCTCCACACCAACACTTGCAAAACTTTGAGTGTATGATGGAGACGATGAGACCGAAGAGCGCTACTACCAACAGCTATAAGCTCAAACCTTTCTTTTTCTCCTTGAAAGGGAAAGCGCTATCTTGGTACCAAGCTCTTCCTAGTGGGAAACTAGAAACATGGGAAGACCTCTCCGCAGAGTTTCTCACCAAATTCTTTCCGCCATCCAAAACGGCGGAACTTAGAGGTAAGATTAATGCTTTTTCTATGAGACCTAACGAAAGTTTGTTTCAATCTTGGGAAAGGTTTCAGGATTTGCTCTTGGATTGCCCTCATCATGGCATATCCAAGCTTGCCTTGCTGGAGATTTACTACAAAGGGCTGGATGCGGGAACGCAATTCAACCTCCAATCCCTCTCATGCGGAACGTTCATGGACATGAGAGAAGATGACGCTTGGGACTTCATTGAGAAGCAAGCAAGAGTCATAGAGAAGTATTCCCACCGGAAAGTGGAGGGAAATCGTGTGGAGCAAGGAGCAAAGCTCACACATGAAGCTCAAAATCAGATTTTCTCCCTCAACAATGAGATCAAAGAGTTGAAGGAGACTATCAAGACCAACTTCCCAAAGCAACAAGAGAAGGATGTTGGCTATTTGGGCAACAACAACGGCGGTGATAACACCAACCGCAACAACAATAACCGGAACAATAACCGGAATAACAATTGGAATGGAAACAACAACAACCGGAACAACAACAATTGGAACAACAATCGGGGTTCGAACAACAACAATTGGCGCTCCAATCAACAAAATTCCGGTAACTCCTATCCTTCCAATTCCAATTCACTAACTCCACCCTCTTCTTCCTCTACTCCTTTGAAAAGCCAGGGGCAATCATCAAATGGAGGAAACAATACGGGAAAGGAGAAGCCGGATCCTATGTTGGAAACAATCTTGGGAAAGCTTCAAGGGTTGGAGAACCGCATCATCAAGGTTGATGATCAAATTTCTAAGGTTGACAAAGCTCAAAAGGTTTTGGAAAACCAAATGTTCAACCATGCGGAGGAAGTTCCTAGAAATCAAGGGAAACTTCCAGGAAAAACGGAGGACAACCCTAAAGGAAGGGTAATGGCGATTACAACTAGGAGCGGAGTGACTACCACCGATCCGCAGCCTACGTTCGTTGAAGTCCCCGTAGAGAAGGGCAAAGAAAAGGGGAAGGAGAAGGAAGACGTCTATGTTCCTCCTCCAGCTTTCAAACCTCCCCTACCGTTCCCTCAATCTAGAGCGCGAGCGCGCCTAGATAAACAATTTGGTAAGTTTATAGAACTCATGAGCAAGCTGCATATTAATATACCTTTCATTGATGCCATTGTAGGTATGCCGGCTTATGGCAAGTTCTTGAAGGAGCTCCTCTCTAACAAGAGGAAGCTAGAAGATTTTGGTGAAGTCAAGATGAGTTCGGATTCTTCGGATCTCATCAAGACTATGAAGGAGAAAATGCCCCCAAAGCTGAAAGATCCGGGGTCATTTTGCATTCCCATTGGAGTGGGAGAGGTCACATATGACGCTTTATGTGACTTGGGAGCAAGTGTGAGCATCATACCACTTGCATTGTGCAGGAAGATCGGTTTAGGCGACCCTAAACCGGTGAAGATGACGTTATACATGGCGGATCGATCCATTACTCGCCCCGTCGGCATTGTAGAAGACGTCCCGGTCAAGCTAGGCAAGTTCTTTGTTCCCATTGATTTTGTCGTGCTTGACATTCCTGCGGATAGTCCGGTCCCGATCATACTCGGAAGGCCGTTTCTTGCAACTTCTGGCTGCATGGTCGATTGCAAGAATGGGAGGCTCGCTTTTGATATTGGGGAAGAGAAAGTAGAATTCGTTCTTTCCACTCTAGTGAAGGAGCCAATCTTTGATGAGGATATTTACAATGTCCAAGACGAAGAAGGTTTATCTAGGGAAGAGGTAAGTGCAATTCTCTTTAACGATCCTTTGCAAAAGGTTATTACTATGAGTCTAACCTATGTAGGAGAAGAGGAAGAGTGCAAAGAGGAAATTAAAGCCTTAGGAGCACAAGAAGAGATGTATGAAGTGGAGTTTGAGAAACTCCACGATGAGGCTGAAAATACTCGAATCCACGGTCATACTCTGTATTCCACGACCGTGGATTCCACGACCAAAATCAACCTCCATTCCAGAGGATATTACGGCCGTGGAACTCCAGAGGAGACCGTAATTTTGGCCGTGGAAGATGGTGATCGGCATACTTCTCCAACTTCTTCTAATTCTTCTCCAAACCATCCAACCTCCTTAGAAACTTCTAAGGAAACATCGGAAGCTCCTCAAGGATCATTGGAAGCTCCGAAAGCAATGGAACTCAAACCACTTCCTACTCATCTAAGGTACGCTTTTCTTGGATCTAATTCCACCTTCCCGGTTATCGTTAGTTCCGAATTAAGCATAGATGAACATGAACAGCTCATGATTGTCCTTAGGAAACATAGAAAAGCCATAGGCTATACTATTGAGGACTTAGTAGGAATTAAACCCTCCCTATGCATGCATAAGATACTAATGGAGGAGGACTTTAGAACTTCAAGACAACCTCAAAGGCGGTTGAATCCGACCATGAAGGAGGTTGTCAAGAAGGAAATTCTTAAACTTCTTGATGTAGGTATCATCTATCCTATCTTCGATAGCAAGTGGGTGAGCCCAGTTCAAGTAGTTCCGAAGAAGGGAGGAATGACAGTCATCACCAATAAGAACAACGAACTCATTCCTACCCGAACTGTAACTGGATGGCGAATGTGCATAGACTACCGCAAGCTCAACAATGCAACGCGGAAGGATCACTTTCCATTGCCATTCATCGATCAAATGCTTGAAAGGTTAGCACAACATTCATACTTTTGCTACCTTGACGGCTATAGTGGTTTCTTTCAGATCCCGATACATCCGGATGATCAAGAGAAGACCACATTCACGTGTCCTTGGGGTACGTTCGCTTATAGGAGAATGCCGTTCGGGCTTTGCAACGCCCCAGCCACCTTTCAACGGTGCATGATGGCCATCTTCTCCGAATATGTAGAGGAAATCATGGAAGTCTTCATGGACGACTTCTCCGTTTACGGTTCCTCTTTTAACGATTGTCTTTCTAACCTTTCTCTTGTTTTGCAAAGATGTGAAGACACTAACCTAGTTCTTAATTGGGAGAAGTGTCAATTCATGGTTAAGGAAGGAATCGTGTTAGGTCACTTAGTCTCTAGTAGAGGGATAGAGGTAGACAAAGCTAAAATAGAGACCATAGAGAAACTCCCCCCCCCAATTTCGGTGAAGGGAATAAGAAGTTTCCTAGGACATGCTGGATTTTATAGACGTTTCATTCAGGACTTTTCTAAGATATCAAAACCTCTCACTAATCTATTGATGAAGGATGCGGTTTTTGAGTTTTCACAGGAATGTCTAGATGCGTTCAACACCATTCGGCAAGCTCTAATTTCAGCACCCATTATCCAACCCCCGGATTGGACTCTCCCTTTCGAGATTATGTGTGATGCTAGTGACGTAGCCATTGGAGCTGTTCTTGGGCAACGAAAGGAAGGACGAACCCACGCCATATACTATGCTAGCAAGACGCTAGACGAAGCCCAGCTCAACTACGCCACTACGGAAAAAGAGTTTCTAGCCATTGTCTACGCTATTGACAAGTTTCGCTCTTATCTTGTAGGTGCAAAGGTGATTATCTACACGGATCATGCTGCGATCCGGTACCTCCTTGCAAAGAAAGACGCGAAGCCAAGGCTAATTAGATGGATTCTTCTCCTACAAGAATTCGATCTTGAGATCCGCGACAAGAAAGGCTCGGAAAATTCTGTTGCGGATCATTTGAGTCGTCTAACACATCTAGAGGACGACCATTTACCCATTGATGACTCCTTCCCGGACGAACACCTACATATCATAGAGGAGTGCATCAAGGTAATCTCCAAAGGTAACGAACCATGGTTTGCTGACTTCGTTAACTATTTGGTTTGCCAGGAGATACCACCCGGACTGTCATACGCACAAAGGAAGAAGTTCTTCAAGGACGTCCGAGAATACCATTGGAACGAGCCTCTCCTCTTCAAGAGAGGTCCGGATGGCATCATCCGGCGATGTGTGCCGGAAGATGAGATGCAAAGTGTCATCCGTCATTGTCATTCACTACCTTGTGGAGGACACGCTAGTTCGAACAAAACTAGCGCAAAGGTATTGCAATCTGGATTCTATTGGCCTACTTTATTTAAAGATGTGCAATCCTTTGTTTCTTGTTGCGATGCTTGTCAAAGAACAGGCAATATCTCTAGGAGGAACGAGATGCCCCTCAACAACATCCAGGAGGTGGAGATTTTCGACGTTTGGGGAGTCGATTTCATGGGACCATTCCCTTCTTCTTGTGGAAACCAATACATACTATTGGCGGTAGATTACGTCTCCAGATGGGTCGAAGCAATTGCCTCTCCCACAAATGATGCCATGGTGGTGGTCAAGTTCTTCAACAAGACCATCTTTCCGCGATTCGGGACGCCAAGGACGATCATTAGTGATGGAGGTTCTCACTTCATAGCCCGTCGCTTTGAAGCTCTTCTAACCAAGTATGGGGTTACTCACAAGATCGCCACCCCTTACCATCCACAAACGAGTGGACAAGTTGAGATCTCAAATAGGGAGATCAAGGGAATTCTAGAGAAGACGGTTTCAAGGACTAGGAAGGATTGGTCCTTGAAACTAGATGATGCATTATGGGCATACCGGACTGCATACAAGACTCCCATAGGAACCACACCATACAACCTTGTGTATGGGAAGTCTTGTCATTTGCCGGTAGAGCTAGAGCACAAAGCGTTTTGGGCTATCAAATGGCTGAATTTCGGCATGAAGGAAGCGGGAGAGAAGCGTCTCCTAGACATCAACGAGCTGGATGAACTCCGTTTGAACGCCTATGAAAACGCTAAGATCTACAAGGAAAGAGCAAAGCGTTGGCATGATAAGCATATCATTCCAAAGGACTTCCAAGAAGGAGATCAAGTTCTCCTCTTCAATTCGAGACTTCGCCTCTTTCCAGGTAAGTTAAAATCTCGTTGGACTGGACCTTTTCTAATTAAGCGTATTTCCCCCATGGTGCAGTTGAAGTATGGGGTGAAGCTAGCGGAAGTTTTAAGGTGAACGGCCAACGGCTCAAGAAGTACTCACCCGAACTCCAAGCTGAGGAGTTTGCACCTACCGCACTCGAATAAGTGCAAGATTGGTCTAGCTACGGACCTTAAACAAAGCGCTTCTTGGGAGGCAACCCAAGGTATTGCATTCTCGTTTTTGCTTTCGATTCATAGATTAGCTTAGAATAGACGTTTTCGCTTTGTTTTGCCTCGATTTCTTCCGGTATGTTCGTGTTTTTGGTTGTAGGAATGATGGAAAAGGAGAAAGGAGGGATAATGTCAAAGAAAAGCGACGAAATTTGGACTTTGAAGCTTTACAGAGGGTTCCACGGTCTAAATCACGGTCGTCATAGCTACAGTGGCCGTAATTCTCAAAAACCTGTGAAAAATCACCAAAACCACGGGTCCGTACATTTCCACGGCCGTGGAATGCCCCGACAGACCGTGATTTTTGAAATTTTGCCTGCGAGTATAAAAGCCACACTTCGTCACAAAAACACCACAATCCTTCCCCAATTCCACGACCTAGATACCGAAAACACGAACCCTCTCCAAATTCTTCATTTTCTAATCGTTTTCAACGATTCTTCGCTCTAAACTGCAGCAAATCCAACCACGAACAAGATCCAAGCAACAAATCGAGTGGAAATCGATCAACAAACGCGCATTTTGGATTTTTCAATCCGAAAAAGAGGTTATTTCTTTCTCTTCGATTCTCGCGGATTTGGTTCGTTTTTGCCATAGATTTTTAGGAAGAACTGACAAAGATTGGAAGGAATTAGATTAGGACTGCTTGTTGTGGTGATATTTGGTGAATTTGCTGAGATTCACGAGATTCTGTGACGAATCACGGTCTCTGGAGGTTCCACGGTCGTGGTTTCTATAGAACAGACCGTGGTTTTTGCTGAAAATGGATTTCGTAAGGAGAGTGTCGGGAAGGATTAAGGAAAAGAAAGGGGAGCAAAATAAGAAAAGGAAGGGCAACCCCTCCACCTCTAGGGCACCACCACCCTCATCTCCCTCACCACCATCCTCACCTTCACCTCCATCTTCACCCCCTCACCCTAGCATCCCAACCATACACGAAAACCACCTAGCTGCATTTGAAAGGATAGAGGAGAGGGCAGTGATTGGCCCTAGGTACTTGTTGTTGGAGGATCTACATCCTCTCAACATAGTTGATGACCTTACATGGCTCTTGGATAGAGCCGGATTGCTTGTCTTCACGAACATTCGTGAAGACGCTTACGAGGAGATTACCCGAGAGGTTGTGACGTCCTTTGAGCACAGCCCAGTAGATAGGACCGTCTCCTTCCGTCTTATGGATCGAGACTACCACTTGAGCATTGTTGAATTCGGGACCATTTTCGGGTTCCATGAGACCTACAACGGTCGACTTCCTAGAGGCGTTTCCGCCAAGGACTTTTGGGCGGAAGTGGCCATGATTTATGCCGACGAGGACCGTTGGCAACCAGCTGATACCAAGGCTAGATTGATGTACCATCTAGCCTTGAAGATAGCTCACCGTGTTCTTTCGGAGTGTCTCTTTCCTAGGACGGAGACGCCCCAAAAGATCAAGACGGATGAGCTATTCCTTCTTTACGCCATGCTTTATGGATGCCGCGCAGATTGTGCTACTCTTTTGGCGGCGACGATGAGTAAACTCAAGAACAAATCGAGAGGGAACATTGGATATGGTGGGATAGTGACCCACATAGCTAGGAGCTTTGGTGTAGATTTTTCAGCTTGCACCCGCATACCCGCCGTACCTCTAGGATTACATGCATTCATGGTTAGGGGACTCATCTTCCCCACACATAGAGGTCCGCCTTATGCGGGTATGCCCTGGGAGAGTAGGACAGGCAGGGGTATTGAGTGGCTGCCAGAGTATTCCATTGTGGCGGGACGCCACAATTGGAAGGAGACGTTCGCTGCGATGCATGCGAACAGGCTTGTAGCTCCCCCTTACGTTCCACCACCGGTTGAGGATGAGGAGGACATGGGAGAGCAGTACGAGAGTGGTGGAGGAGCGGAGCAGGAGTTCGGCACGTTTCCGGATCAGCCGGATGCGGCCCCGGATGTACCTAGGCGCTCTCCACGTCCAGCTAGAGCTTCAGGCTCGTCATCTCGCCGCGCCAGCGTGAGTGAGAGGCCCACGTGGATGACTACACCTCCCACTTGGTACAGCACACCTCCTCCTTGGTCCACGACACAGCCAGCAGCACCACCACCACCACCAGCACCAGCACCAGCCGATGCCCCCGCATGGTATGGTCACCCCCCGGGATGGTACGAGCAGATGCCGGATTGGGCTACCGGACTTTCAGAGAGAGTCGGAGCACTAGAGATCCGGGCGGATGCTAGAGACGGACGCCTAGACGACCTCGACCACATGATGAGGGACGTCTACCGCCAGCAGTTTGGGCGGTTCTATGATCCGAGTTTCTCTCCATTCCCACCACCACCGGCGCCGCAGTGATTGATGACCGGACCGCTCGTTTGATTTAGACATTCCCGCCACCACTTGTGAGTTTCTTTTTCTTTTCTTTCTTTTGTTCTTTCTTGTGAACATTAGGGACAATGTTCGTCCTAAGTATGGGGTGGGATGTACTAAATGTTTGTAATAACTCTACTCTATATGTTGCTTTCATTCCGAGACTATCATTGCATGTTCATTATATGTTACACGTTTCATTCTTGCATTGCATGAAAAAGAACTTTAAAAACCCATAAAAATTTGAAAATTTTGAAAATTTGGTGCTTCTAATGAATCGATATGATTTCCATGATAATCACTACTTGCGAATTGAGTTTGATAACAATTGCATGTTTAAAAGGATTGTAATTCGAAAAGAAATTGAATGAATGAATTTTACCTCTTTTGCAAGCTTTATAATGTGAAAACGTTACCTAAATCATGTTGAGAGATTGAAGTTGAAATCACATTATAAGTTCCTATACTTCTTGTTGAAATGATTAAGGCAATTCGATACTTTCTTTCTTCTTTCTTTGATCATCTAGCTCCTCATTGAAATATTAGCCTCCCTTACCTATCCGGGAATTTGGAGAAGTGAATGAGAAAAAGGCATGTTTGATGTGGGAGGGCCATGAGAGCAATTATTTGCAATCAATCGAATAGAAAGAAATTATAGGTTTGGGGAAGTCAATCATGACGATGAGTAACTCGGCACCATTCACATAGCCGGGTGTTTGTGTCTTGCCAAAGTCGGATTGAGCGATATTCCTAGCGGATTATGGTATGTGCGCTAAGGGTTTGAGGCATCTCTTGCAATTTTGAGAAACGCCAATCTCCTAGGCTTCGGTTTTTGTGCACCTCTATCCATAACTCCAAAAGTAAAGTCGAAAAAGAAGAGAGCAAAGCTCTAAGTGAAGTGTTGCGGAAACCGCAAAAGAAGAAGAAGGTAGTTGTCCACTTTCCCGGATTTATGCACCACTCTCCCTTAAAGTTTTCCCTTCCCTTCCATACTCTAGACCTTTTCTTTGAAAGTCCTTAAGATCAAAAGAATGTTATATGGCTTGGTGATCTAAATTGAAGTTCTTATGATTGATTTTGATAATATTTGAAGGTTATAATGCTTGTTTGGAAGTTAAATTGATTCATGAGTTTTCTTTGCCTTTTACTCTCTAATCAAGTGTGTGAAAGTTTGAAAAACGATTGAAGCAAGGTTTGAGAATGATCTATTCTTTAGAAGTCACTTTCATCCAAAAGAAGGTACACATATTTCATCCTAACTCTTGTTTAAAACTTTTTGAAAGACTTTGCTTAGGGACAAGCAAGTACTAAGTATGGGGTTATTTGTTAGCATGAAATATTGTGATATTTTAGGCACGTTTTCTAATCGTATTTGATTCATATTGATAGTCTTAGATTGAGCTTTGTGCATATGTGAGCTAGTATTGCCTATATTGTCGATATGGATGTCTACACGAGTTCTATGTTGATTATAGGTGATTTGGAGCTATTTCCGAACGGAATCAAGCAAAGGAGAGTTGAGTTGATATGTCCATAGATCGAAGACACTTTTTGGAAGCAATTTGGAGTCTTAGATTGAGGAATGCACGAATGAAGGCCAAAAACCACGCTCTTACTCTAAATTACGGCCGTGGAAACCAAGTCAGGATTCGATGTTCATTCCAGGGGATATTACGGCCGTGGAACTAACCGTAGTAGTTTCCACGCCCTAAATTACGGTCGTGAAAAGATTCCACGACCGTGATTTTGGCGAATCTTTTCGCCATGTTTCGAAGCCACGATCTTTTGAAGATTGGGCCGGGCCGACATTTTGCCCTACATTATAAAATAGACGGATGAGGCAAGATTCCGTCACCTCGCTTACGACCACACCTCGCTTACGACCTTTCAACCCTCGCTTAGCGGCAAAACGCAAAAACCCTCATCTTGGAGGTAATTTGGAGATCTCATTGAAGATCAAAGTTCATATTGAAGAGTTGCTGTTGGTGATCTTCGTGTTTGTGGAAGATCGAAGTTCTTGGAGGATTTTGCAAGAAGATCTCTCTTCTTGTTTAGGTTTGATTCAGAATCGGATTGACATCCCGTTTCTCTTCTTTCCTAAAGATTGTGATTGCTTGGTCCGTTTTGAATCTTTAGATAACACTTGTTCTTGATTGTGATTCTGAGATTCACTTGAAGATTATTGATAGTTCTTGAAAGTTTTCATCTTTTATCTCTTAATTCTTGAATCAATATCAATATGACAGTTATTGGCTAAAAACCCTTAACAATTCTAAGGTGAAGGGTTGATAGTTGTGGCTTAGATGATGATAGATCGATCGTAAACAGATTAGACCCTGAGAGTTAGAGAATTATCGCCGACAACCCTAAATCACGGGCTGTTCTTGAGTTCCACGACCGTGGAATCTCAAGAACTAACCGTGATTTTCCTTAAGTCTACGAGCCTGCTTTTACTTTAATCTAAAGTTAAAGATTTGCTTTAGCTTAGCTTGGACTTGTCTTTTCTAGGTGGTAGTGAAGCCTCAACAACCTCTACCTCGATTGTGAGCCTCAACAACCTCAATCGGATAAGTTAGTCTTGATCTTTAGATTATAAGTTTGGGTATTTGATACAAATCCTTGCCTTTAGAATCTTTCTATATTGAGCCTCAACAACCTGTATAGGGAGTGCCTTGTAGGTGAGTTATATAAGGTTTTTGGAACTTCACCGTACGATTACCTTACATTAGTATACCTTTGCATATCTCAACTCTGTCTTTATATCATTAGTATATCTTGAATCAATTGCCACAGCTGGATACTTGGATCTTTAGGATTGTTGTTTTCCCGATAATTTGCAAACTCCCATATTCAATTGCTTGATAATCTGCGATCGAGTTCGTTCCACCCAAATCCCTGTGTTCGATACTCTGGAATTCTTGCTAATCTACGTCGATCCGTACACTGCGGGTTCGCTTGCTTGATTCTAGTTTTATAAATTTAAAGCTTATTTGCACACACCTCTAGGGGCGAACATGGTTCCAACTCAAGATCTGAAGATAAACGGACAAAGCTGAGAATTTTGCAAAGGGAAGGTGTTACTAAAGTGGAATAGATCACGGGTAAGTCTCACTACTCTCAATCCCAAACCGTAACTCCTATTACTGGGTAAGTCTCAAGGAATTAAGGAAAAGAACTATAACCTCAAACCAACACACCACCTAAGGGAATAGAATCAACCTTTACCGGGTAAGTCTCAGGCTAACTCACAAAGATGGGATGAAAGCACACTCTAAACCCAAAAAAGGATAAACCTTTATTACCTACTCTTATGATCTTGGGTAAACAAACAAAGGAATTACCGGGTAAGTCTCATCCTAGGCTTGCATTTAACCAGGAAAGGTGTAATAAGAATAAGATTTGGCAAACTCTAACACTTAACTCTCAGTTACGGATCAGATAAGTCACCTCGGTCAGAAGAATTCCACCCCGGCCGAGATGTTCATCGACTGAGCGAGATGTTCTAGGGTTAAGGATAAAGACTCGAGCTTTCAGGGTCCTACTGGAATTTTAAGATTATTCTATCATTGTTTTTCCCACAATCTTTAGCCAGTCACCCTAGAATCACACAAGGAAATTAGCCACTCATCATCATGAATGCAATAATCAAATTTAAGGGAAGAAGGTGAATAATTGAACACAAAAACATTAAGAGAAAGGCTTCAATAACTGAATCAATTATCAAACAAACAAGCGTTCCTTGGATCACAATCCAACAAGATAATCAACAAAGAAGGGAATCTAAGAGAATCTTACAAAACCCTTCACAAAAGCTATAAAAGCTATCAACTTCCTTCCTTCAATCTTCCTTCAACCTTCAAAAAGGTTCTTCAAATCTTCCAGCTGTAGTGGGTGTTTTCCAGCCGTAAACGGATGCTCTAAGCATAAGCGGGTGTTGCAGGTGTCTAAGCACGATCGAATTTGTGGAAAATCCGACCCTTTTTATAGGAAAATTCCCTCCCAAAGATAAGATATCTTAGAAAGATATTTTTCCATAAAAATAGGTAAAATATATGGGCTGAATTATCTTCTTCCTTCCAGGAATCCAGCTTGAAAATATAAGATCCTCTTTCCAAAAATAAAAGATCTCAGCCAAGAATAAAATATCTCTCGCCGCGTCCAAGGTGTTCACCTCGGTCGAGCAGCTCCTCTAGATCACCTCGGTCGAGATGGTACTGTAGCTGACCGAGGTGAACCAAAACTGAATGTGAAATCTCATCAAATCTGGTCCAAAGTGAATCTTCAATCCATTTCCATGATTCCTGGATTCTTCCTTAAGCTCTTGAATGTAGCTCCAAAGACTCCTTAGCTCCTGTAGCTCCATTTTGATGCAAAACGTGCCATTTTACCTACGATTACAACGAAACTTGATATAGACCTCGATTCCCGCAAAGGTAGACGAAACGACAATATAATCACATAATATCCATCCAAACATGCAGATTATTGAAGATAAAACGTCTAAAAAAGTCCCAAAATAAAGACAATAATTCATGCTATCAACCACGTCACAGCTTCCCCTTGGGGAAGTAATCAACGCCTGCAATAGCAAGGCACACACAATCACATACTGCAAAGGTTAAGAGACTCATCTTACTAACAAAAACCAACCTATATCTCAAATCTAAACCTCAGATCCTCAACACATTCATAAATGACTAAGCCATATCCTCAACATAACATCTCATCATACTCGTACACATACTAAACCTTAAAGCCATAACCGATATCCATAACATCATCATGATCCTCAACTCATTCTGACACCTAGCATGCATCTAATCATTATTCCTAAATCTCAAATTTAATCCTAATTTAATTAACCTTTAATTAATTAATTAAATTTTACCAAAATAACAGTTTGCCCGCAGGCCATTTCTAAACCCACCTGTCATCAGATTTCATCAAACAAACAACCCATAAACACCATAATAATATAATGCTCATAATGGAATTTCTAATTATCCATTTTGAAAAGCCTAAGGTCAATTTAGGCCAAATCGCAGTACGGAACACGAATAAATTCATAACTTATTCGTTACTAATCCGATTGACGATTTGAAAGAAGATTCGGAATCACAACGACGCAGGCTACGCATGTACAACATCAAATTCACCAGAATCTGAGCGACGGAATTGTCCTGGTGACATATATGCTCGACCAGGTCTTCATCTTCTCGGAAATGCAGAAACTTGGTACTGATATGAAGAGAATGAAGAGAGGAATCCAAAAACTCAAACGGAATTGAAATCAGATTAGAAACGGAGAGTATATCTGAGTTTGAAGTTTGAGAGAAATCAGAGCTTTTACGAGGAAACATGAAAGGAAATGAATTAATAAACGATTTTCCACTATTTATAACGAAGTCGATAATTATCCTTTAACGAAGTTGATAATTATCCTTTAACCGATCCAATGGCGGGTTGAACCCCCTTCTCCAAACTTCTCGAAATTGGAACAATAAATCTTGAATATTGTAGGGATAATTATTCGACATTTGCCTCGGAAAACGTGTATTCCTAAGCCGTCTTTCTTAGCCGTTAAGAAACGAAATAGCGACTCTTTTGGCCGTTTTGCCTTTCCATGTTGTTTCATATCTAGGACATGTCCGATGTCCTGATCATTTCTCTCAACTACATTTTTATTAATTGGAGTTCCCAAATGCTCCAAATCATACCGGAGGGTAAAAATAATTACCGGGGAAAAAAGTAAAAATTTCACCATAAGCCCAAAATTACACCAGGAACATAACGGTGGGACTTATGCTCAACACTTACACAATCTTCGCGAGTTATATGTCAATTACTATCACTGATTAAGTTAATCAACATTAATTAGAATTCGTAAATCCTAGCTATTACAAACCTCTTGTTTGTTTACCTTGTGTACAAGCTTTACATAGTTCATCTACCTTGAAATTTAGGTTTAGCAATCCACGTACCAAATCTTTTGTAAGTAGCTTCTACATTGTGTGCATGCTTACGTGACCAAGTCTTCTATGCAAAAGCCTTGGATCATCAAGCAAGGCCTTTAGACATTTTAGCTTAGTTCCTGAAACGTGGTTAGTACTCATAGAATAAACATTGTTGCATCTAGGAGTAGTAAGCACAATTTCACCCGTCTTTTTGTCTTGACTTTCACATTTTTCTGAATCAAACAAAACTTTGTTGCCCTTATCACATATTTGAGAGATGCTAAACAGATTATACTTCAAACCGTCAACCAAATATACATCATCAATGAAGTTAGATGAATTATAACATATTTTACCAATGCCAATAATGTCACACTTTCCTTTATCACCAAGCATAATGGTTCCAAATGATTGCTTCTTTAAATCTGAGAATAGTGAGCTTTTTCCACTCATGTATCTTGAGCAACCACTATCTAATATCCATTTATGCTCCTTTATCTTGGTGATATCCCGCAAAACAACAAACATCAACCTTTCTGGGTCGATCAAATGGCATATTTCGGTCCATATTCAGGTTCGATCATGTTTGGTGGTCTAGTACCTTTAGGAACCCAGATTTGTTTCACCTGTTTCCTTAAACATAGAGGATAGGTTTTCTAATAATATAAGGATCATTTCTTCTATATGGACATGTAGATTTCACATGACCCTTTTTACAACAGTATAAGCAAGTAGGCATATGAATACTTCCTTTGGCTTTGACAAAAGTGGTAGTTGGTTTTCTAGGAAAGCTCCTATGATAACCTATACCATTTTTGTTAAGAGAGGACCATTGTTCACCTATCATTCTTTCAAGATTAGCTTTTGAACGAGTAAACTTAATAAGTGAAGCCTTCTAATCTTGACATGTCAAAGTTAGATCAACTTTCCCTTCTCTAGATCGATATAGTTTCGATGAAGAGAGGAGAGGTTGTCTTTGAGAATCGCATTTTTTGATTTCAAGGCCTTGATATTGTCACCAAGGTCTACCTTTTCCGTGTTATGATTTTCAATTTCCAAAGACATCTCACTTAGTTATTTTTCTTGTTCAAGAAGCTTTTCTTTTAGAGAATTTATCCTTATTCTATGTTCCTTGTCACATATGATAATGTCTTTAAGGAATTGTTTCAAGTCAGATTCAGATTGAGACATAATAGTACTTACCACATTGTCAACATATAGATTTGAATCTTCTTCATGATCGACCATGAGACACAAGTTTGCTTGTTCTTTTTCGTCTTCTGATTCATTTGAGGATTCTGAATCACTCCATGAAGCTACTATAACTTTCTTCTTTCGATCATTTTTCTTGAAGTTGGTCCTCTTCTTTTGTGGACAATCCTTCACAAGATGATCTGTTTCACCTTATTCAAAACAAGTCAGCACTCTAGTTTTTATGTTGGAGTTAGAAAACTTACCTTGGGGTTTTGATGTTCGTGGATATTCTCTATTGTTTGCAGATTGTTTATTTTTCTTGAGAATTCTCACGAGACCCTTAGAGATCATGGCAATTACATCTTCTTTATCATCATCATCATCACTATCATCCTCATCTGATGGTAATTCATCCTTTCTTGATTTTAATGCCAAATTCTTAGTGTTGGATGGGAGCTCTCCATCTTCTTCACCAAGAACCATTTCATGTGCGATGAGTTTTCCAAGGAGGTCATCAAGAGGAAGAGTTGAGAGATTCTGAGCTTCTTCGATGACAGTCATCTTTGGTCCCCACTTGGCTTTAGGTAAGCTCCTTAGAACCTTCCTAACTTTTTCTTCATTTGTGAAGACCTTTCCAAGTGAATCCAAGTTGTTCACGATCTTAGTGAATCTTGTGAACATTTCTTTGACTGGTTCATTTGGATTCATCTTAAATAGCTCGTATTGTCTGAGGAAGATGCTAATCTTTATTTCCTTGAATTGACTTGTTCCTTCGTAAGTGACAACGAGTTTGTCCCACATTTCATTTGCACTCTTGCATGATGAGATGCGGTTTAATTCGTTAGCATCTAATCCGTAGTAGAGTAAGTTCATAGCTTTGTAGTTCTTTGAGACACTGTCTAAGTCAGCTTGTGTGAAGTCAACTTCCTTCTTTGGGACTTGGACACCTTCAACCGTAGTAGTTGGGATTTTGGGGCCATTCTGAATGATGCTCCATAGTTCCATGTCCTTATCAATAACGAACATACGCATGAGTGCTCTCCAATGGGCAAAGTTGTTGCCACAGAAGAGTGGTGGTCGCGATGAGGATCTTCCTTGACCAAATCCTCCATCACCAACAAGATTCATGATTAGTCTCACTGATGGTTAAATCAATATACGTGAGTCTAGCTCTGATACCAATTGTAGAACCGGTAGGTGAATAAAAAGGATAAAATATATTCTAGAAGGGGGGGTGGATTGAATAGAGTGTAAGAACTTTTCGCAAAACCAATCTCAAGGCCTTGAATCCAATTTCAAGGGTCTTGATGTCGATCTGAGCTCTTTGTGATATACTTTGAATTCAAGGGCTTTTAAACAACTTTCAAGGGCCTTGACTTTGTGCTCCTGCAAAACAGAGTTAGTCACAATAAAACAAGACATAAAGCGGAATGTAAAAGATCGACACGAGGATATGTTTACAAAGTTCGGCTCAAATAGCCTACTCTCTGTCCCAGGGTATAGCCTTAGGATCTAACTATCTATTATCAGCTTCAAAGAGTCCTAGATACAAATTAGAAGAAATCCCCTTCTTCTCTCACTGTAGTCAATGCTACGATCTAGCTCCAACTCTTAACCTTGCTATAATAGCCTAGTTACTTCGCAGAGTAACACACACTCGAGTATAACACTCTTTAGATATACCAATGGAGCTCTCGAGTTTTATCTCCCTCTAGGGAATAAAGCCTTTTATAGGAAGAGAGAAAGAAAAACTATTTGATCGAATGAAGATGTTTTGGATCGCTTGAAGACTATTGATGTTTCCGTGTAAGCTTCTGTACTTTGTTATTCAATCGCCATCTTCATTTATAGCCTTCTATGGAGAGGTCTTCTAGCCATTGGAAAGATGACCGCTTGAAGATCATTCTTCTTCTCCATGAAGATCGCTTCTTGGTTGAGATGAGATAGACGTTGTGGATCTTCATCTCCTGAGAACACGTTGATCTCTCGGTTACTTAATCTTCTCGTATTTGTTGTGATAATATCAATTCCAGAGGAGAAAATCTTTGTGCTTTCGGTTGAGGATCTTTGTAAGATCTTTATTGGCCGGTCAAAATCTTCGTTCAAGCATATCTACTTGTTGAGCAAATCGTTCCTAGAAGAACTCCTTTAGTGATTTGAATTCTTTTAGCGTGCGGCCTTGACTTCTTTGTTCCCTTGGAATTCATTTCAAGGCCTCCGGCGTTTGAACACTCTAAACTCCTTGTCTTTCAAGGTCTTCCAAGGTCCTTTGAAGTGCTTTGCAAAACCTGCACCTATTCAATACAAACCACCAAACCGAACCAAGCAACTCGATATATCATCAATAAATTGTTAGTGTATAAAACTCCATTTGTGTTTAAGTCTTCCATCATCAACACCTGTACAACTTTATAATGAAGGTGGATTTTTCAATTTAGTTGGCCATCACTTTAAGGCTTTTTTGGTTGACTTTATTATGTATCCCATTAAATTAAATGACCTATTTTCCAACTAATTTACTAAGTAACCAATGGGGTATAGGTTTGATACCATATTCACAAAAAGAACAATACTAGAAAATCAAAATGGAGGATTTTGTGAGGAGGTACATACAGAGTCACCTATAACCATGAGGGTCATGAACTTAGAGGGCTTATGCAGAAATCATATCCAGATCTCTAACCGGTGGCTACAGGCTTGTAAGTTATATTAAATAAGCATCGCGATAATCGAAATTGAATCATATTCACTAAAAAGAGATTGATCAAAGTAGAAGACCTTGTGAAGAACCCAAACACAATGCTTGTAAGTTCTATTAAAGAGCTCCTGAATGTCGCCGTCTTCGACTTCACGATAAGTAACAAAATTCTCGCAAGCGTATTTAGAATAGTAAGGTCTAGTGTCTTTGGGGAGTTTCCTTATCAGCCTCAAAACCTCCCCGTAAGCTCTAAGTGCCTTCTTCATCTTCCTCACCCCCATAACAGAAAAACATAGAGAATTGTCATCGCCTTTACGCTTAGACGGTCTTTAGCGGGCCCTCCTGATAATGCCGAGCAAGGTAGACGCCCAAGGAAGCCATCAGTCCTCTTCACAACCTCATTCATCACCTTTTGTTTCTCATCTATATCTGATATCCTATCTTCTTCTTCGTCCGCAACAATCTTGTATATCTCCCAACACAATAGTGGTTTGTGCGCTTAGACGGTCTTTGCGCTTCTACTCCGAATCCTCCAATGCGCCATCCAGCACAATCAGATACCTCTTTCGTCTCAATTCCGATTCAGTCACATCAATCAAATACACAATAACTATTTTAATACACACAAATTTTTGAAGTTGGGAAGTGTAATAGCGCAGAGTGCTTCATGCATCAGCAAATAACTAGATCTAGATCTGAGCTTTAAAATGACGAAACTGAGAAACCTGAACACAAAAGACAAAGGGCTGACAGATGATGTTTTTGCTGCTAGTATCGTTGACCCTTTTGTTTCGAAATTGCTGCCTTCCGAAAATAGAAGAGAGCTTGAGATAGTTGGAGTGTGGTGAGAAGGGAGGTGGAAAGAGGAGACAGAAAAGGAGAAGGAGAACACGAATGGCACTCAGAAGAAAGAAAATAAGAGAAGGGAGAAGGTTTCACGGTAAAAAAATAAGAATTGGGTATATTTACTTAACTAAAAAGTATAATAGCCTAGTTACTAAACCTAAAAACCGAAAAAGCCTATTAACTAAATCAGCCCATTTTAAATTTATTTTTTAAATTTTAAATTATTTTATAATGAATTTTGATGTAATATATTAAGAATGGGTATAAAGAGGAAACAAATAGAACCATAAGGGTATTAAGAGAAATTTTGAAACTTAGTGGATACCAAGAGAAAAAGTCCAAACCTTAAGGGCACCAAGAGGAAAAACTCTAGAAATTTTCATTCAACTTTATCATAGGCCTTTCCATGTCATGTTTAGTCGTCATAAAACCTTCTTTACCTTTCTTTTTTTGAAACCATGGAAGATTTCATGGACAACAAGAACATTGTCATGAATTGAACTATTTTGGGTAAAAGCACCCTACAATGGGTGTGTACGTTTTGGGAGGATTTCACTTAGTAAATTTGCTAAAATTTTAGCAATTACTTTGTAGGTATTTGAGCAAAGGTTGATTGATCTATAATGAGAGGTAGTGGTTTCAGGTTGTCTACGTTTAAAATAAGAGCAATAAAATTATGATTGATTTGTTTAAGGATCTTGCCAATTCTATACAAGCTTTTAACCGCCCTTGTGACATCAGGACCAATAATATGCCAGTAACACTGGTAAAAATCAATCGTCATGCCTAGCAATTTTCACATCCAATATAAAAAACGACGTTTTTATTTATTTCTCTTGTTGAAAAGGGTTTAGCAATTCATTATTTTTATAATCATTAATTTCTAGTTGGATTACTTCTATTTGTTTATGAAGTGAATGATTATCTATTACCAAAGCTTTACAACGATCGCGGTAATCGTTCAAAAATTCTTTGTTGATATCTTCTTCTTTTGAGAGAATCTCTCTTCATTGATTTTAGTAATTGTGGAAACGATCTTTCTGTTTCTTCGACCAATAGCTTTCTTGTTGTGAAATTTTGTGTTTTTATCACCAAGTCATAGGTTATTGGTTTTAGGTCGATGTACCATGTATTTGTGTTGATAATCAATTAGACATTCTCATTTTTTAGTAAGTTTATTCTCTTATCATTTTCCAGTTGGTTGAAGCTTTGGAAAGTAAGTTTTTGAAGAGAGGAAATCTCTTCGTCTACTGTTTTTAGTTGTTTATTTATGTTCCTAAATTTATCACGACTCCATTGTTCAAGTTTCTTATTAAGGAGGCTAGATTGAACATATGAGTTCTTGGGAACTGAGTTCTCCATGGTTGTTTATAAAGATTTTCACAATACTTACGTTTCAGCCACATAGATTCAAATATGAAAGGTTTATTCTTAGGTTTATTGCTGAATTTTCTTTATTTACAGAAATCATGCAATGGTCCGATGATGTAAATGCATGGTTCCTAGGGTGGATTTGAGGGTATTTTTGGATTATTTCAAAATACGTCATAATTCTATCAAGTTTTTCATACGTGTTCTCATTGCCTTCCTTTCTCCTTTTCCATGTGAATTTTTTTTACCTTTGGTAGGGAGGTCTATGAGATTACATAGTTGGGTAAAACTTTGTAGTCTCGCTAGTTTGTTATTTGGAAGAGGAGCTCCTCCTTTCTTATCTATGTATTCTGAAAATTCATTGTTGCCACCAATAACTAGTGTTGGCTTGTTTATTGAGGTTACTTTAGTTTTTAGTTAATGTCAAAAATTATTTTTGTTTTGTTCATTGGGTGGGGCGTAGATGAAGAATATGTTTATTTCAAAAGTTGACGAGATCTTTATATTCAATATTTATGACGCTTTTGCTTGTTTGTTTGATATTGATCTTTTCTCCCTTTAGATGGTATTCCTTCCATAGAAGACACATGCCTCCAGAAAAATCGTAGCCGGAATGAAGTGAATTCTATCAAAACCTGCATTTTTGGGATTCATCAGGTTTTATTCAAGTGTTTGTTTCTGCTAACATGATCATTTGGATGTGTTCATTTTTAAGGTTAGATTAATATCTGTCCAAAAATTCTTTTTTCACATACCCCTACAGTTCTAGAAGTAAATCTATATATTGGATCATGACTAAAAGTTTGGTGGTAGAGCCATGCATTTCTACCATGAAAATATTTACTCTTTAGTTTATCATTTTTTTCGTCATTGGTTGTTTGGTCTATATAAAGGATTGGCCAGAGGTCTAATTTTTGAGCATATAAAGGTCATTCAGGAAGATCCAAAACAACATCACACATAGACAAGTTTCCATCAAAACCAAAGCAAAGAGAAAAGGCAACGTGAGTAGCTAGGCATCTTGGTTGTATTGAGAAGAAAGGTTTCCTTATTTCTTTTATAACTCTTATCTTTTTTTTAAAAAAAATTATAACTCTTATCTTTAATATGCTTATACTTGTTCGAGTTTCATAAATGGATTGTTATTGAGTAATTTAGTATTCCGATAGGATCCCTTGTTTGTTTTCCAAAGAGGAAAAGGATCCTAACTTGGTTACAGGAAGTTATTCGGTGATTTGTTCCATATTTGATTCGATACTTAGGCTTAAAAGATAGGTTATTGGCAATATGAAATCGAGGCAGAATAAGGTAATCCAGATATGTAAATTAGCATAGTTAATTTACTTGGTAGAGGATGTTTTAACTTTAACCAGTACAAGAGAAAGTAATAAAGGGCATGTAGTCATTGTCCGGATTTGGATTTCATATGGAATGCCATTTGTAGAAACATCTTTTTCAGTATCTTCTTAGTCCCTTTGCTTTTGTTGTTCAGTAGGCTATATCAGGACGATTATTCTCTATAAGTAGACGGATCTTACAGTTAGTTGGTCTCAAAATGATTCAGTTGGGGCATGAGGAAGTTCCAACCCAACACCGGCACCAAGAACCTGCACAAGAGCACACTTTAAAATATTTTTGTGGACTAGCCCAAAGTTAGTAGAAAGAGAGAAGACACATGAGAACATAGGGCTACAAACTAGAAGCAGAAACTAGTTTTGGCAAAGGTCACACGTGTAAAACTAGAAGGTTTATCACAACAAGAAAGCCAACATGTTTTAGGAAAAGGAGGGAATTCAATCTTCATAAAAGGTCATGATAGAAATCAACACAACAACAAATAAGATGTCAAAGGTCAAGAAGAAGAGATTCAGACAGAGCATAACATATTCATTGATCTTAGAAATAGGGAATGTATGGTTAGTAGTACAACCATATGGGTTAATACAAAGTCTGAGTTTTAAAAAAGGTATTAGGAAACAATTCATCTGGAAACCGATGAAGAACATGAATTTCCCCATACAAAACAAGAGAGTAAAAAAAATTATTTTACACGAGATAAGCATCATAAAAACATGGGAAATACAGAGCTTGTTAACCATACACAATCCAGTTAAAATTTTGTTTCTTGATTCCCTTCAGCATAGATGAAGCCGAGTCTTCAAATCCCGTACACTTACTAATCGCCCTGCTTATAGGATGAGTCCGCAAGAAAGTCAAGAGATTCAAGATCAAGGTCAAAAGATTTTGAGTAAAAGCTATGTGAGAGAAAGCTTGAGTCCATGTGCAATTCCCATCCTTTTAGTGCCTAAGAAGGATAATACTTGGAGGATGTGTGTTGATTGTAGAGCAATCAATAACATTACTATCAAGTGTCGACATCCCATTCTCTGTTTGGATGATATGCTAGATGAGCTTAACGGATCCACCTTGTTTTTGAAGATTGATCTAAGAGTGGATATCATCAAATCAGAATGCGGGATGAGATTAGTGGAAGACGGCATTCAAGACTGAGTTTTGTCTTTATGAGTGGTTGGTTATGCTTTTTGGCTTGATTAATGCTCCTAACGTATTTACGAGATTGATAAATCATGTGCTACGTCACTACATTGGTAAATTTATAGTGGTTTACTTTGATGACACCCTCATCTATAGAAAATCACTGGAGGAGCATGAAGATCACTTAAGGGAAGTACTTGGAACTCTTAGTAATGAATCTCTATATGCTAATATTAAGAAATGTGAGGTTTAACACTAATCAAGTTATTTTCCTTGGTTTTGAAGTGATTACAAGAGGTCTAGAAGTGGATGAAGAGAAGATTAAGGCAATCCATGAGTGGCCACACCCATGACTATAGGATATGTTCGATCTTTCCATGAATTAACTACCTTCAATAGATGTTTTGTATGAGATTTTAGTACTATTGCATGATAAGGCATTTAGGGAATTAAAGTGGCAACTATCACATGTGTAATAGGTAGGATTTCCGAATTCTAAGTAATGTTTATTAACATAATCATTGATAGTAATTGACTCATAACTCGCGAAGATTGCGTAAGTAATGAGTATGAGTCTCACCGTTATGTTCCAGGTATAATTTTGGAAGTATGGGGAAATTTTCACTTTTTCCCCGAGTAATTATTTTTTATCCTCCGTTATTATTTGGAGCATATGGGAGCTCCAATTAATAAAAATGCAGTTGATAGAAATGATCAGGACATCGGATTTGTCCTAGATATGAAATAACATGGAGAAGCAAAACGGCCAAAAGAGTCGCTATTTTGTTTCTTAACGACTAAGAAAGACGGCTTAGGAATACACGTTTTCTGAGGAAGTTGTGGAATAATTATCCCTACAATATTCCAGATTTATTATTGCAATCTCGAGAAGTTTAGAGAAGGGTTTCGACCCGCCTTTGGATCGGTTAAAGGATAATTATCGAGTTCACTAAAGGATAATTATCATCTTCACTATAAATTGCGGAAAATCATTTATTAATTCATTTCCTTTCACGTTTCCTCGGAAAAGCTCTAATTTCTCTCAATCTTCAAACTCAGATCTACTCTCCGTTTCTAATCCGATTTCAATTCCGTTTGAGTTTTTGGATTCCTCTCTTCATTCTCTTCATATCGGTACCGATTTTCTGCACTTCCGAGCAGATGAAGAGATGATCGAGCATATATGTCAGCAGGCAGATTTTGTCGCTCAGATTCCGGTGAATTTGATGTTGTCCATGCGTAGCCTGCGTCGTTGTGATTCCGAATCTTCTTTCAGATTGTCAATCGGGTTATTAACGAATAAGTTATGAATTTATTCGTTTTCCGTACTGCGATTTGACCTAAATTGACTTTAGGCTTCTCAAAATGGATAATTAGAAATTTCATTATGGTCGTTATATTATTCTGGTGATTATGGGTTGTTTGTTTGATAAAATCTGATGACAGGTGGGTTTAGAAATTGTCTGCGGGCAAAACGTTATTCTAACAAAATTTAATTAATTAATTAAAGGTTAGTTAATTAAATTAGGATCAGAATTGAGATATACTACCTTGAGATTTAAGGAATTGTGAGTTATATTGAGATATTGAGGTTTAGTTGGTTGTGAGGCTTATAGATTGAGTATGATCCTTATGGATCCCTTGGGTCTAGGTGTGACCTTTTTGAGTGTTGTGTGTTATATGC
Source organism: Fagopyrum homotropicum (assembly GCA_033239125.1). Taxonomy (NCBI): domain Eukaryota; kingdom Viridiplantae; phylum Streptophyta; class Magnoliopsida; order Caryophyllales; family Polygonaceae; genus Fagopyrum; species Fagopyrum homotropicum. Next base: position 61,542,269 of record BSWB01000003.1, on the reverse strand, counting down.
TTGATATGATAGCATGTGATGTTGATTATTACCGACCTATGTTTTATTTATTGCCCCGTATGTGTGGCTCTAATGACCTTTCCCTTTCATCCCGCCGTGGAGTCTAGAAGGTTGTGTGACCAATACTACTACAACTGGCAAGTAGGCCCAGAGGCGAGGATAATACGTTCCTCGTGTCACATTGTTTCATCTATATATATATATGATTTGAGTGAATGACTATTATATAAAGATGATAAAATTGGTAAATGTGTGATAGCATGATTATTTGCTTACCTTCCATGACGTGTGTTTGTGTTTATTCATTACCTTATATACGTATGGTTAGCTAATGGTTTCATACCATGTTGTAGATGCCTTGTAGAACAGGTGAGCTGCTAAGTGATCTGGCATGGTGACAGGCCGATGACTCTCGTACATTAGGTGGTTATGGTTTTGGGGATGTTTATTTTTCCTTCCTACGTGAGGATGATGTTTTGTATACCTCCTGTGTGAGGATGATGTTTTATACTCGGCTATGATCTTGTATAATTTTGGATGTACAATTTTCTACAGTTTTATGTATTTGTTTTATATGTGTTAGTGTCATGTTGTAAGGTCTAGTGAACTTGTTGTCAAACTAGGGTCAGGATCCACTGTGAGATCCTAGCCCAATGTGGCATCCCAAGTCCCGCGGATTTCGGCTGTTACAGAATTGGTATCAAAGCCTTAGGTTGACATCAATGGTACTTGCTACCTACAATAAGGTCGGATGGATAAAATAAATAGAACCCGAAAGGGGTCTGACTGTAAGAGCCTAGTTGTTGAGTTGGTGAGATGAGTGTTGAGGACCCATATTGTGCCTGGACCGCCCCTGCGTGACCCAGAGGTCGCCCCTGCGGTTTAGGGTCTGCTGCAGCCGCCTTTGTGACTATTGAACCGTTCTTTTCCCCTTTCCTTCCTTTATAAGCTTATTCTCTCTCCTTCATGACGAGGGTTCTTCATTTGCAGCTCCATCCCCTTCCTCACGTTCATCTTCTCCTTTTTTTCTCTGTTGGATCTCTTCTTGATCCTTGTTTGAGTTTATGTGAGTTTGAGAGCTTATGAGCTTGTTGTTGTTGTTGTGCTTGTGATAGCCACCCTTGAGGTGTTGATGGTGTCTACTTCTGCATAGGTTCACCTTGGTGAGTTTGTCTCCCATCTCTTCCTATCTTTCTTCTTTCCTTCTTTCCCTTCCATTCTAGCTTAGGTTCCAAAAGTTTGATCTTGTGGTAGCCTTGATTGGCTTCAATTGATGTATATATGTATGCATATGTGTGTGTATGGTTGCTGGATGAAGGAGTGAAGAAGATCGAGTGAAGAAGCAAAGGACAGCCGGAAGTGCACCCTCTGCACACCAGCCGTCCCAGCGCCGGCTGTGTGCCACCCCTACGCCACCTGCTAGCCGCCCCTGCGGCCACCTGCATCAGCTTAAGTTTGCACTTGTTCTGCAGGTGTGTGTTGCTTGTAGGCTAGCCTATGGTTGGCTTTGCCTCTTCCTTTCCTAGTATGAGAGTGTAGTACCATTCTAGGGTTAGATGAGAGTGTTTGGATGATGCATGATCATGTTATGCCTTGTACGGCCTTTGAGAATTACTAGGTTGTGAGGCTTAGGTTGAGGATGATCCTATGGATCCCTTGGGTCTAGGTGTGACCCCTTTGATTGATAGGAGATTTACATATCTCTATGCCTTGTTATTGGGCAGTGTACCTCTCAAGATTGGAGGTTGAATGTGATTGAGCTTTATACGAGGTTGAGGTAAGTCCGTAGGACTTACTTAGCTACCATCCTTATATTGGGTATTTGCATGACTGGTGTGTGTGTTATATGCTTGATATGATAGCATGAGATGTCGTTATTACCGACCTATGTTTTATTGATTGCCCTGTATGCGTGGTTGTGATAACATTTCCCTTTCATCCCGCCGTGGAGTCTGGGAGGTTCTCTAGCGTCAGGCCGCCTGGTATACAGGAAGGGTACAATCCACTCCCATAGGGTACACGGATTATGTGACCGACACTACTTCCATATGGCTAGCAGGCCTAGAAGCGTGAATGTATCGGTTCTCGAGTCACATAGTTTCATCTATCTATATATACGATTTGAGTGAATGACTATTATATAAAGATGATAAAATGGGTAAATGTGTGATAACATGCTTATGTGTTTATCTTTCATGATTGCACTTGTACTTATGCATTACCTCATATACGTATGGTTAACTAATGGTTTTATACCATGTTGTAGATGCCTTGCAGGATAGGCGTGCTGCTGAGTGATCTGGCAGGGTGGTAGGCCGAGGACCTCTCGTACATTAGGTGGTTGGTTTTGGGGTTGTTTATATTTCCCTCCTGCATGAGGATGATGTTTTGTATACCTCCTGTGTGAGGGTTAAGTTTTATACAACTTTATGTATTTGTTTATATATGTTAGTGTCATGTTGTAAGGTCAAGTGAACGTGTTGTCAGGCTAGGGTCAAGATCCTTTGTGAGATCCTAGCCCAATGTGGCATCCCGAGTCCCACGGATTTGGGGTGTTACATTGACGTTTACAAAAGATTTTGGTTTTAAAAGTTGTTGTTTTGGGATAGAGTGTACGAGAAGTCGTCTCCTCTGCCGTGGATCTCAATAGTATAGATATGTATATATATGTATTATGGATTATATGTGGATGTGTTATATGTATATATATATATATATATATATATATATATATATATATATATATATATGTATATATATATATATATATATTTACATATGACACATATATAGCCTTATAAGCTAGGTGTGTATACCCCTCAGATGGCTCATACTAGAGTAACATCTATGGAAGGACGGGGTAGAGGTAGATCACCTCTTCCTCCAGTAGTGATAGGTCAGGAACCAGTTTCCGTAGTTATTTCACCTATAGCAGAGAACGAGCCTGAGGAGACTGATTACGTCTCGATGAGTAGATCCAAGTTTCGAGAATATATATGTCTACGGGAGGAAGCTACAAGAGCAGGTAGACCTATCTTGGGTTTACGAACAGCAGTGGGACCTACTAAAGCTTCCGGATCAAAGAAGAAACCACGGACTTTTGGGAAGATGAGATCTTGTTTCAACTGTAGGGATCCTCGACACCTACGTCCGGAATGTTAGAGATCTTTAGTGACGTGTTATACTTGTGGTAAGTTAGGACATTGAGCGATTTTCTATCGACAAAACAAGATACCGCATCAACTCATATACGTATGGTTAGCTAATGGATTCATACCATGTTGTAGATGCCTTGCAGGATAGGCGTGCTGCTGAGTGATCTGGCAAGGTGGCAGGTTGAGGACCTCTCGTACATTAGGTGGTTGGTTTTTGGGGTTGTTTATGTTTCCCTCCTGCATGAGGATGATGTTTTGTATACCTCCTGTGTGAGGGTTATGTTTGATACTCGGCTATGACATTGTTCCACTTTTCATTGTACAGTTTTATACAACTTTATGTATTTGTTTTATATCTGTTAGTGCCATGTTATAAGGTCCAGTGAACTTGTTGTCAGGCTAGGGTCAAGATCCATTGTGAGATCCTAGCCCAATGTGGCATCCCGAGTCCCGCAGATTTGGGGTGTTACAGAGTTGGTAAGAGAGCCTTAGGTTGACAACAATGGCACTTTCTACCTGCAATAAGGCTTGATAGGTAAAATAAAGAGAATCCGGAAGTGGTCTGACGGTTTCAAAAGATTTTTGGTTTTAAAGTGTGGTTTTGGGATAGAATGTACGAGAAGTCGTCACCTGTGCTATCGATCTCTGCAGTATAGATATGTATATATATGTATTGCGGAATATGTTTGTATATGTGTTATATGTATGTATGTATATATATATATACACACATATGGCATATATGAAGCCTTATTAGTTAGGTGTGCATACCCCGCAGATGGATCGGACTAGAGCTACACCTGTTATAGGCCGAGGTATAGGTAGACCACCTCTTCCTTCGGGCGTGATAGGACAGCAACCAGTTCCCGCTGCTGATCCACTAGTGGTGGAGGAGGTACATGAGGAGATTGCTCAGAGTGTCGTCCCGAAGACGAGGAGTGGTGGATCTAGGAGACAGTATTCACATCGAGTCCACTCAGATGACTCAGATCATGTCTCCATGAGAGGGCCAGAGTTTAGAGAGTACATCAAACATGTTGAGGAGGCTGCCAGTGCAGGTAGACGGGCCCCAGATCTACCAGTGCATGAGGGATCTTTTGAGATATCTTTGGAGCCACATAGGTGCCAGCTGTGCCGGCACTTGCTGCTGAGACTGTTCGGATTCCAAAGGAGACCAGAAGGCCTCGAATAGATACCTTGTTAAAGGCATTCCATCAGATGGGTGTACCACCTTTCTTTGGGAAGGTTGGTCTGGAGGCCGAGGTTTGGATAGGACATGTAGACTCAGCTTTAGATTATATCAGATGTCTTGAAGACAGACGGATAGAGCTAGTTCAATCTCTATTCCGTGACCTTGCACATCAGTGGTAGAGGACTGTATGAGCTAGAGCCACCAGCTATGATCGCATGAGGAGTATGATCAGAGAGTAGTTCCACCCGGCCTCACTAAGGAGGGAGAAGCTGCAGGACTTCGTGGAGGCAAGCTTTGAGGATGTGCCGATTGCAGACGCCATCAGCCGCTTCCAGAATGAGTTAGCTTTGTTGGTTCCAGCTGCACCATTTGAGGACCAGCATGTGTACCTGTTCTCTCATCGACTAAGGGATAGTACACGCTCATACATGGCGGGATTCCATTGCGAGTCCTTGGCTGATTATCATGACCGGGCTTTTGCTTATGAGAGAGAGCGAGCCAGCTAGAGGAGGGCTTCTCAGACGGAACGGTATAAGAAGAGGCAGCGCATTGGGCAGACCAGTGGTGTTGGAGGAGCATCTGGTTCCGGACGGAGTCAAATACGTCAGAGCTACCCCTCATATGCATTGACTACAAATAAGGGACGGCAGTGTTACAACTGTGGTGATCCTGGACATTTGAGGCCAGAGTGTACCAGGCCAGTTGTGACTTGTTTCACATGTGGTAGACCTGGTCATAGAGTTGCTTTCTGTAGGCAGGGTGGAGTTGTATCACAATAGGGTTCTTCTCCTACTAGTGTGACGAGGGTGGTCAGAGGACACCTCAACAGCAGACACAAGGACAACAGAAAGTCCCAAATCATCCTTCTACTCAGGGATCTGCTCCCGGGCCGAGTAGAGGCAGAGGTTGTAGTGGGAGTACCACCGACACTAGAGGATCTCAAGGTAGAGCCTTTGAGTTGAGGAGTGCAGAGGAGCCGCCTGCACCGGCTGCTACATGTACCATTTTGCTTCATGGCTTACTTGTTAGAGTTTTGTTGGATGCGGGTGCTACGCATTCCTTTATTTCTGATGTATGTGTTGAGCGTATGAGTTTAGCTACTATAGAGGGGATACCCTTTACTGTAGGGTAACCTGATTGTAGTAGGGTTAGAGGTACCCGTAAGATATGTAGTTGTCCCCTTCGCTTAGGGACTCGTGTGTTGCTTGTTGACTTCTTAGTCATGCCATTGATGCATGAAGAGGTCATATTAGGTATGGATTGGATGCATAGACACCGTGCGGTTTAGATGTTGGTAGGAGGACTGTTATAGTCTCTACCAAGGTAGATCACATAGAGGTCTTCCGAGGTTGGGACCTTAGGAAGACGGGATCTGTCATCAGTGCCGTACGAGCAGCTAGACTGATAGCATAGGGATGTGATTCCTTCTGGTGCTATGCCATGCAGGATGGAGAGAGTCCAGCATTGGAGGACATACCAGTGGTCTGCGAGTTTGTAAACGTGTTTGTTGAGCCGTCGAGCTTGCCGCCTCAGAGGAGTGTGGATTTCAGTATTGAGTTGGAGCCTAATACGAGACCCATCTCAAAAGCCCCATATCGTATGACACCTGTCGAAATGTTAGAGCTGAAGAAACAACTCGAGGAGTTGGCTGAGAAGGGCTTCATTCGCCCTAGCGTATCCCCATGGGAAGAACTTATATTCTTCGTACGGAAGAAGGACGGATCGTTGAGACCGTGTATCTATTACAAAGAGCTGAACGAGGTGACCATCAAGAACAAGTATTCACTGCCTCGTATTGATGATCTAGTTGATCAGCTTCAGGGAGAGACAGTTTTCTCCTGGATTGACTTACGCTCAGGATATCACCAGTTGAAGGTGAGGGAGCAGGATGTACACAGGACGGCATTTCGTACCCGTTATGGACACTAAGAGTTTGTAGTGATGCCATTTGGGTTGACGAATGCCCCAGCAGTCTTTATGGAGGTAATGAACAATATCTTCATCGACTTCCTTGATTAGTTTGTGGTAGTCTTCATTGATGACATTCCGGTATACTCTCGTAGCGTAGAGGAGTATGCCGGTCATTTGAGGACGGTTTTGCATATTTTGGGGATAGAAAGTTGTATGCCAAGATCTCTAAGTGCGAGTTCTAGATGCCAGAGGTTGCCTTCCTAGGACATATTTTCTCCGCTAGTGGGATCATGGTTGATCCGGCGAAGATCAAGTTTGTTGCTGCATGGACGACACCGACGAACATCAAGGATGTGCGTAGCTTTCTTGGCCTTGCCGGTTATTATCGACGCTTTGTGGAGGGATTTTCGGTGATTGCCCTTCCACTTACGAGTCTTCTGAAGAAGACTACCAGATTTGTATGGATTGATCAGTGTGCCCAGAGTTTTGAGGAGTTGAAGAGGCGTTTGACTTCTGATCCAGTCTTGGCACAACAAGAGGGTTTTGAGGATTTTGCGGTTTACAGTGATGCATCCAAGCTGGGCTTGGGGTGTGTATTGATGCAGAGGAGCAGAGTGATTGCATATGCGTCTCGAAAGTTGAAGACGTATGAGGAGAACTACCTGACCCATGATCTGGAGTTAGCAGCGGTAGTTCATGCTTTGAAGATCTAGAGACATTACCTGTATGGTGCTACATGTAAGATCTTCACATACCATAAGAGTCTGGAGTACATTTTTACGCAGCGGGAGTTGAATAACCGCCAACGTCGATGGCTTGAGTTGATCAAGGACTTTGACCTTGAGATTATGTATCATCCAGGGAAGGCGAATGTTGTAGCTGACGCCCTGAGCAAGAAGACGCCTCGAGAGAAGGCGATTGCCAGATTAACAATACAACCACAACTTCAAAGGGATCTAGCTTGGCTAGAGATGGACATCCAGTTTCCTGATGAGGATGCCCAGTTGTATGCTTTAGAGTTTCTACCTGGTCTGTTGGATGAGATCCAGCAGAAGTAGGGGACATGCCCGACCTTGACGAGGATCAAAGAGAGGATGTCTCGTGGAGAGGCACCCACAGTTCTCCATTGGAGCAGATGGAGTGATAAGGCGCCATGACCATATCTGTGTACCTGTTGATGCAAAGTTGAGACAGAAGATCTTACAAGAGGCTCACTGTACACCTTACTCAGTACATCCATGTACGAGTAAGACGTACCATGATGTGAGACGCTCATATTGGTGGGGAGGGTTGAAGCCTAATGTAGCCAGATTTATGGCACGTTGTGCGACCTGTCAACAGGTTAAGATAGAGCATTGCAGCCCTAGAGGTGAGCTCCATCCACTGCTAGTACCGCAGTGGAAGTGGGAGGACGTCTCCATGGACTTTATGACCGGATTGAGGCCTAGTAGGAGTTTTGATGCTATCTAAGTTGTTGACAGATTGACGAAGATGACACGTTTCATTCCTATCAAAGAGACGTGGCCAGTGAGCAAATTAGCTGAGGAGTAAACTAGGAATATAGTGAGACTCCATGGTATATCGAGCACAATCGTCTCTGATCGAGATGGACGGTTTACCTCGAGGTTTTGGCAGCAGATTCAGACTGCTTTGGGGACGATTCTACACTTCAAGACTGTGTTTCACCCCGAGACAACTAGTCAGTCGGGGAGGACCATCCAGACCCTTGAGGATATGCTGCGAGCTTGTGTGTTGGATTGGGACAGGGATGGTTTGATTACCTCCCACTAGTTGAGTTCTCATACAAGAACAGTTGGCATGCATATATAGGGATGGCTCCTTATGAGGCACTGTATGGACGTAGGTGCCGTACACCTTTATGCTGGGATGAGCCTAGAAGTATCAGTGGGATAGATTTAGAGAAGATTTAGGATGATATGGCTCGAGTAGTGCTGATTAGAGAGAGGATGTTGGCTGCACAGAGTCGCCAGAAGTCATATGCAGATAGGAGGCGTCGACCTCTAGAGTTCAGAGTGGGAGCTCATGTTTGGCCGAGAGTATCTCCGATGTGAGGCGTCAGACGTTTTGTCATAAAGGGGAAGCTGACTCCCCGATATGTCGGTCCTTTCGAGATACTAGATAGAGTTAGGAGGGCATCCTACAGATTAGTATTGACTCCGAGATTAGAGGGTGTTCACCTTGTGTTCCATGTGTCTCAGCTAAGGGAGTATATACCATATCCGAGGCACATTGTGAGTTATGATGATTTAGTGGTTGAGCCGGACCACACCTTTACTGAGCATCACATTACAGTCTTAGAACGAGGTGTGAGACGCCTGCGTTCGAAGGACATTCCTAGACGAGGACCTGAGGAGGCTACATGGGAGACTGAGGATAGTGTACAGAGGAACTATCAAGAGTTTTATGCTGAGATAGATGCACCTAGGGTTGATGAGTAGATCTTAGTGCTATCTTGGTGAGTATGTGATTATTTGCTTATGTGCTTAAATGGCTTGATATGTTTATTCCATGCTAGCTATGATGTGATTTATGATCTTATTAGATCTTGATATGCTAGCGTGAGATATGATTATAGCTGGAGATGGTTCTTTTCCTCCATGTTATTTGAGTGTGATTAGGATTCAGCTGAAGATGGTTCTTTCCTCCATACTACCTTGATGGACATAGTTCATTGGATATGTTATTCCTCCATGCGTTGCATAAGAGTATGATTTGGCTAGAGATGTGATTCCTCTATGCCTTTCGGTAGCGTTATGGCCCTGTTTTCAGGAGTTGATGATTCCTCCATGTTGGTATTCGAGGTTATAGATCGATATAGGTTATGACCTGTTGAACGGAGATGTGATACCTCCGATAGAGAGATAGAGTTATACCTCGGCTTATGGGTCCGAGAGGATTTGGGATTTTGAAAGTTTCGGGACGAAACTTGTTTTTAGGGGGGGTGAGATATAAGAGCCTAGTTGCTGAGTTGCTGAGATGATTGTTGAGGACCCAGATTGTGCCTAGACCGCCCTTGCGTGACCCAAAGGCCGCCCCTGCGGTTTGCCTGGGCCGCATCTGCGACTCCCTGAGCCGCCCCAGCAGTTTAGGGTGTGCTGCAGTCGCCTTTATTGACTCTTGGACCGTGCTTTACCCCTTTCCTTTCTTTATAAGCTTCTTCTCTCTCCTTCCTGATGAGGGCTCTTCATTTGCAGCTCCATCCTCTTCCTCACGTTCATCTTCTCCTTCTTTATCCCTTGGATCTCTTCTTGATCCTTGTTTGAGTTTGTGTGAGTTTGAGAGCTTATAAGCTTGGCTTTATTGTTGATTGATGATGGTTGTTGCTACTGGGCTTCTGATAATCAGCCTTAAGGTGTTGATCGTGTTTGCTTCTGCATAGGTTCAGCTTGGTGAGCTTGTCTCCCATCTCTTCCTATCTTTCTTCTTTCCTTATTTCCCTTCCATTCTAGCTTAGGTTCCAAAAGTTTGATCTTGTGGTAGCCTTGATTGGCTGCAATTGATGAATATATGTATGCATATGTGTGTGTATGGTTGTTGGATGAAGAAGGAGTGAAGAAGATCGAGTGAAGAAGCAAAGGACAGCCGGAAGTGCACCCTCTGCACACCAGCCGCCTCTACGTCACCTTGCAGCCGCCCCAGCGCCAGCTGTGTGCCGCCCCTGCGCCACCTGCTAGCCGCCCCTGCGGCCACCTGCATCAGCTTAAGTTTGCACTTGTTCTGCAGGTGTGTCTTGCTTCTAGGCTGGCCTATGGTTGGTTTTTCCTTTTCCTTTCCTAGTATGAGAGTGTAGTACCATTCTAGGGTTAGATGAGAGTGTTTCGATGATGCATGATCATATTATGCTTTGTACGGCCTTTGAGAATTACTAGGTTCTGAGGCTTAGGTTGAGGATGATCCTATGGATCCCTTGGGTCTAGGTGTGACCCCTTTGATTGATAGGAGATTTACAGATCTCTATGCCTTGTTATTGGGCAGTGTACCTCTCAGGATTAGAGGTTGATTGTGATTGAGCTTTATACGAGGTTGAGGTAAATCTGTAGGACTTACTTAGCTACCATGCTTATATTCGGTGTTTGCATGAGTGGTGTGTGTGTTATATGCTTGATATGATAGCATAAGATGTCGTTATTACCGACTTATGTTTTATTGGTTGCCCCGTATGCGTGGTTGTGATAACCTTTTCCTTTCATCCTGCCATGGAGTTTGGGAGGTTCTTTGGCGTCAGGCCACCTGGTATACAGGAAGGGCACAATCCACTCCCATAGGGTACACCGATTGTGTGACCGGCAGTACTTCCAGATGGCTAGTAGGCCCAGAGGCGTGGATGTATCGGTACTCGTGTTACATAGTTTCATCTATCTATATATATACGATTTGAGTGAATGATTATTATATAAAGATGATAAAATGGGTAAATGTGTGATAACATGCTTATGTGTTTATCTATAATGATTGCGCTTGTGCTTATGCATTACCTCATATACATATGGTTAGCTAATGGTTTAATACCATGTTGTAGATGCCTTGCAAGATAGGCGTGTTGCTGAGTGATCTGGCAGAGTGGCAGACGGAGGACCTCTCGTACATTAGGTGGTTGGTTTTGGGGTTGTTTATGTTTCTTTCCGGCGTGAGGATGATGTTTTTTATACCTCCTGTGTGAGGGTTATGTTTGATACTCAGCTATGACATTGTTCCCCTTTTAGTTGTACAGTTTTATACAGCTTTATGTATTTGTTTTATATGTGTCATTGTCATGTTGTAAGGTCCAGTGAACTTGTTGTCAGACTAGGGTCAGGATCCATTGTGAGATCCTAGCCCAATGTGGCATCCCGAGTCCCGCGGATTTGGGATGTTACACTTACATTTTCAAAAGATTTTTGTTTTAAAAGTTGTTGTTTTGGGATAGAATGTACGGAAGTCGTCACCTCTGTCATAGATCTCACTAGTATAGATATGTATATATATGTATTATGGATTATATGTGGATGTGTTATATATATATATATATATATATATATATATATATATATATATATATATATATTCATACATATGGCACATATATAGCCTTATAAGTTAGGTGTGTATACCCCTCAGATGGCTCAGACTAGAGTAACATTTGTAGAAAGACGGGGTAGAGGTAGATCACCTCTTCCTCCAGTAGTGATAGGTCAGGGACTAGTTTCTACTGTTGTTTCGCCTATAGCAAAGAACAAGCCTAAGGAGACTGATTACGTCTCAATGAGTAGATCTGAGTTTCGAGAATATATATGTCTACGGAAGGAAGCTACAAGAGCAGGTAGACCTATCTTGGGTTTACCAACATCAGTGGGACCATCTGAAGCTTCCGGATCAAAGAAGAAACCACGGACTTCTGGCAAGATGAGATCTTGTTTCAACTGTAGGGATTCTGGACAATTATGTCCGGAATGTAAGAGATCTTTAGTGACGTGTTATACTTGTTGTAAGTTAGGACATCGAGCGATTTTCTGTCAACAAAACAAGATGCCGCATCAGCAAGTTTCTTCCTATGCTAAGGTTACTAAGGCTGAACAAAGAAGATCGAGTTTCCCTTCAGCCCACAAGTTGTGAACAAAGGACGACCGTGTTTCAACTTTGGTGATCCAAGCCATTTGCGCTCCGAGAGTTCTTTAGCACAGATAACTTGCTTCACTTGTGGTGAAATAGGCCATTTGGCTCCCTTTTGTCAGCAAGGCAGTGTTCCTTCTCAGTTTGACTCTCCTCTTTCCGGTGTAGATGGAGTAGAGGCAGAGATCATGAAGATGACGTCAGTGATACCTGAAGGCCGTAGACTCGAGTTATGAGCGGTGAGGTGTAGTGGAGTTGTTAAAATTAGTTGTTTTCTGGTACCATTTTTAGTAATGGTTTACCTTTTTGAGTTCTTTTGGTGCTGGTGTTATACCCTCTTTTTTATGTATGCGTTGAACGTGGGTTTAAATGTGATATATAGAGTACCCTTTACTTAGGGTTACTCAGTTGTTTTTGGGTTAGAGGTACCCGCGAGATGTGTGTTTAGCCCAGTTATATCGGGACTTCTAATTTTCTCTTGTAGACTTCTTTGTTATGTCTTTGAACTAGAGGAAGTAGTGGATTGAGTAGATCGCTATAAGTGTAGTTTGAACTATGATATATGGACCATATTGACCACTGTTATGATGGATTAGATTATGACCTTTCTTGTGATAGTGATCTTGAAGGATGTGTACCGTTATCAGCAACGAGGCTGATTGCGTGAGCCAATGAGGCCTTATGATGTATGTAATGAGAAATACGAGAGTCTTGGTAATACGAGGATTTGAGAGTATGTTTGATATACCATCTAGTTTATGGTATGGAAGAGCGTGGATTCCGGCATCTAGTTAGAGATGGAGCATCTGAATGATTTTGAACATATCCATGTTTTCGTATGGAAGAAGGAATGTGGTGGGTGAGCGCGAATTTTTAAGAGTAAGTAAGATGATTATTAAGAACGAGTGTTCATTACCCCACATGGATGAATTGATAGATTTGTTGCATGGAACTTCTGAGTTTTCCAGATAAGAGTGGAGACCTCGATATCACCGGATGAGAATGAGTGAATAGGATGTGCCTAAAACGGCATTTCGGACTCGGTATGGCCACTACGAGTTGTAGTGATGTCATTCGGGCTCACGAAAACGCCGCCACATATATGGTGAGGAACGAAGTTTTATTGACTTAATGGATCCGCTATAGTGAGTTTTTGTAGATGATATCCTAGTGTACGCTCAGAGTTGAGAGGGACACGCAAAACATTGGAGAATACTTTATGAGTCTTGTAAGATTAAGAGTTGCATGTTAATTACGAGTTTGAATATGTGACCTGACCTTTTGAGATCGTGTGACGTGTTGAAGGAATCTAGATTGATTCGAGAAGGATTATAACTGTTGTAGTTGGAACAATACTGATGAATGTTGATGAAGTTCGAAACTTTCTGAAGTAGCCTTTTCGGAGTAAGTAGATATTATAGTTGTCTGTGGAGGAGTTTATATGATAGCCCGATCATTTATCAGTATGTTGAGAAGACTATTTGATTTGTATAGTCTGAGCCGTTTTCTTATCGATTGAGGAGCGGAAGGAAGATGGACTTCTACTCCTATGTTAGCACAACCATAGGGCACTAGCGGCCCTAGCATTCCCACCGTTGACCTTGACGACGAGGCCACGGAGGACGAGAGAGGCGCCTGCACCTCCAGCTGACATGCCACCGCCACCTCAGCAGCGAGCCCGCCACCATCAAGATCTTGAGGCACATCAGAGGATACATGATCTGACGAGAGAGATGACTGTTCTCACACGGCCTTGAGGGTTGATATTACCCGGTGTTTCGATGCCCAGACTAGATCCATTGGGGGATGGACGCATCGGATGGAGGAGAGCAAGCATTACTAGTGTCATATTCCGATGGTGCAGTTCTAGCAGGTTATGGGCTATCCATTCGACCCATCTCAGTTCCCTTACATTCCACCTCCACCACTGCCAGCTGACGAGGATTGAGCTTCATGGATTTATTTTCTTATTATTATGTAGTTCAGCTTGTCTGGTGAGTACTTTGTTCCTATGACTTATATTTGACCCATTGGGACAATGTGTCCTAAGTATGAGGTGTTTGTATTATTTGTTTGTATGACTCTTATCGGATATTATCGTGATTTGGCTTCATGTGCTTATATGTCATTACATGCATTGCATACAGGTTTCTGTTTGAGAAAAACGTCAAAACCAGTTTGAAAAAAATAATTTTTTGGCTCGACCAAGACGTTCTTGACCGAACGAGGTCGTGAAACTAAGATACATCTTGGTTGAACACCTCGGGCGCCGTCAATTCACCTCGACCGAGATGGGTTTTATACTGAAAAGATTTTCGAAATGTTTTGTGCTTCTATTCTGGATATGACCTCGATGAAGATATTTGTTTGCAAATTAGCTTTCAAATCTTTATATGCTCGAAAGGTTTTATGATATGATAAAGTTGCTAAATGCTTTGTTTGAAATTCTAGCATGTTTAATACTTTGTTTTTATCAAAATTATGTTGGATTTGAAGGTTGACACCATATTATGAGTTCTCTCACATTCTTCATGGGATGATTAAGGCACTTCACTCTCCTTCCTCTTCTTCTTGATCATTCTTTAGCCCCTCATATACATATTTACATCCCTTTACATATCCAGGAATTTGGATGCGGTTGATGAACAACATGTGAAGTTGAGATCTTGGTTGAAAGTGTTAGAAAAAATTAGGTTTGAAGACGTTGATCTTGATGATAAGTAACTCGGCACCATTCACATAGCCGGGTGTTTGTGTCATGTTATAATCGGATTGATCGATAGTCCTAACGGGTCATGGTATGTGCATCAAGGGTTTGAGGCATCTCGAGAAATCGATGACTGCTGATCTCCTAGGCTTCGGTTATTGTGCATCTCTATCTATGTTCCCAAAAGTAAAGTAAAAAAAAGTGAAAATATGCAAAGCTTATTGGTGGAAGAAGTTGTGATTCAATGAAGTGAAGTAAAGATCCTATTCCTGGATTCTAGCACCACATTATCCTATATACATCACACCCTAGCATGTTTCTTGACCTCTTTTGGAAGCCCTTGAGACCTTTGTAAAATGTTTTTCATTGATCTTTTTGATGACTTATAATCCATTCTATCTTGTATCTAAGATTTGAATCTTGCTTGGGGACAAGCAAGGGACAAGTATAGGGTATTTCGATTGCATGTATTATA
The DNA here is from genome assembly GCA_033239125.1 of Fagopyrum homotropicum. Taxonomy (NCBI): domain Eukaryota; kingdom Viridiplantae; phylum Streptophyta; class Magnoliopsida; order Caryophyllales; family Polygonaceae; genus Fagopyrum; species Fagopyrum homotropicum. Next base: position 61,527,219 of record BSWB01000003.1, on the reverse strand, counting down.
GTCTATATTTTGGGATTGGTTTGGACGTTTTATCTTCATAAATCTGCATGTATGGATGTATATTCTTGATCATTATGTTGTTCTGTTTAGCTTTGCAAGAATCAAGGTCTACACCAATTTGTTTTGGAATTGTAGGGAAAATAACACGTTTTGGAGTGATATGGAGTTAAGGGATCTAAGGAGTCATTGGAGCTACATTATGGAGCAGTGAGGAACTACAAGAAAGGCTTAGAAACCATGGAAGTTGGATAGAAGTTTGATTTTGGACCAGATTAGAGAGACTTACACGTAGCCTAGGATCACCTCGGATGGCTACAGTACCATCTCAACCGAGGTGACTCCGCTGGACTAGACCGAAACGGACGGCCCACGGCCCATAAGATCTTTTATTTGTGGCTGAAGATCTTTTATTTTTGGCAAGTGATTTTCCTATATATTGGGATGGATTTTCTGGATGGAAGGATGTCCAGTTGGTTGATTAGTTTGGAAGATTGAAGATATTCCAAGGAAGGAAGGAAGTTGGATTTGAAGATAAAGTTGAAGGCTTTTGAAGGAAGTTGTAAGGTTTTCTTAGATTGTTTGATTGTTGTCTTTTGGTTTGTGATTGAGGAACGCAGTTTGCTGTTTGTTTGATTGTTTGATTGAGTGATTATTGAGACCTTTGTGTTAAGGTTTTCTTGTTTGGATATTGATTCCCTTTTCATATATTTGATTATTGTTATCGTGATGATTATTGGCTAAGTTCTTTGTGCGATTCTAGGGTGATTGGCTGAAAGTTGTAGGAAAGACGATGAAAGAACGAGCCTTTACCCCAGTGGACCTTGAAGGCTCGAGCCATACCTTAACCAAACCTCATCACGGTCAGTTCGTAGAACATCTCGACCGGGATGGAACATGAACTGAGCGAGGCGATTCCTTTCCTGATCCATATTTGAGTTGAGGTTTCAGTTTGCCAAATCCTATCCTTGTAATACCTTTCCTAGCCCATACGCAAGCCTAGGATGAGACTTACCCGGTGATTTCTTTGCTTGTATACCCAAGATCATGAGTGTTAGGTAATAAAGGATTATCCTTTATTAGGGTTTGAGTGTGCCTTCATCCCATCTTTGAGAATTATCCTGAGACTTACCCAGTAAAGGTTAGTTCTATCCCCTTAGGTGGTGTGCTGGTTTGAGATTATAGTCCCTTTCCTTAGTTCCTTAAGCCTTACCCGGTGAGAGGATCTTTGGTTTGGGATAGTGAGTAGTGAGACATATCCGGTGATCTATTCCCACCTTAGAAATACCTTTCCTTGCAAACCTCAACTTTGTTCACGTTATCCTTTGAGATCTTGAGTCGGAACCACAACTGGATGCTTTGACTTCTAGAATTTGTATTCTCTTTATCTGATTATTACATCATCTTTGATACCTTTTCTTTGTTGCTTGTTTTTTATTGACAACCTGAATTGTCATGCTTTGTTTCACCATTGTCCCTGTGTTCGACCCTGGAGTATTTGCTGTTATTACAATTGATCTGTACACTACGGGTTCGCATATTGTTTCAGGCTTATATTTTAGGTTATAAATTTAAAGCTATATCGTTCACCATACACACACGTTTGAGAGCGAATAAGTTTTTGGCGTCATTGTCGGGGACTTGGTAAAGATCAAGTTCGGCTTTGGTTGTCTTTTAGGGTTGTTGCCCTTGATGTTATTGATTACTTTACTTGAGTGATTTCGCAGGATTTTTCTTTAGGTTTATGCGAAGAACTCGTGCTGGGAAGGAAATCGTTTCTTACGATCCCGGACCAGAAAAGACATACAAAAGGAGATTGAAAGAAGCTAAGATGGCCGATCAAGATAATCTAGATCTTGAAGCCGAATTGAATGATGCATTGGAACAACTTCGTCTCAGTAAAGAAGAATTATAGAGAGAGAAAGAAGAGACTCGTGCAAGAACTGAAGAGATTCAAGCTGATATGGCCGCACTACGAGCCCAGATCTTACCTCGACCGGACCCAGTTTCTCGACCGAGGCAGGATCCAGCCCTAGTTGCACCGGCCAAGATACACCCACCACCTCGGTTGCCGGTCATGGTAGACCGAGGTAACCTTTTTGCTGGAGCTCTGCAAACCCTAGGTCAAAGAATGAACCCGAATCAGCAAGTACGGCGTCCAAGAGTTAATCTAGAAGATCCAATTGAGCATGATTATGAGCTTCGACCTCAAGGTCTAACTATGATTCGACAATGTCAATTTGGAGGCATGGAAATTGAATCGCCACATCAGCATGTTCAAAATTATGAGATTCTTATGAAGACTTTGAGACCATCAAGAGTGGAGAACAACAACTACAAGCTAAGGCCTTTCTACTTCTCTTTGAAAGACAAGGCGCTAGCTTGGTATCAAACCCTTCCAGCTGGAAGAGTTAACACATGGGAAGAGATGACTACGAAGTTTCTTACTAAGTTCTTTCTCCCATCAAAGACCGCTGAATTGAGGGATAAGATCAATGCTTTTGTTATGAAGGATAAAGAAAGTTTGTTCAAGTTATGGGAGAGGTTCAAGGATCTTTTATTGGATTGCCCTCATCATGAAATTCCAAATATTGAGTTGCTAGAGATTTACATCAAGGGGTTGGATGAGGAAACTCAATTCAAACTCCAATTACTTTCTGTTAGAGCTTTTATGGATACACCAGTTGACGAAGCTTGGGAGTTTATTGAGAAGCAAGCTTTACACATGGAGAAGTACTCCCATCGAAGAGTTGAAGATGGAGCGTGGCGAGTTAGCTTTCCGGATACAAGTCTTACAAATTCAAGTGTTGCTCAACTCACCACACTCAACAATGAAGTCAAAGCATTGAAGGAGCTTTTGTTAGCTCAAACTAAAAAGGAGCAAGATGCTAGATATGTGGTTAGAGGAAACTATCAAGGGCCGAGGAACAACAACAGGAATTGCAACAATAATTGGAGATCAAATCAACAAAATCTTGGCAACCCTTATTCTCATGTTGAAAGTGCTCTTAATCCCCCTTCTTCTTCTTCTTCTTCTACTCCATTGAGGAGCCAAGAGCCTTCATCATGCTCATCCCGGCCAGCAGCCCAAGGAGAAGCCGGATGCTGTGTTGGAAGCTATTTTGATAAAGCTCAACGTTATGGAGAATTCTATGAACTCGTTTTCGAAAGCACAAAAATCCTTAGAACAAAAAGTTTTCCACAAGGCTAATGAAGCACCAAGGGATCCTAGTAAACTTTCAGGAAGGATAGAGAACAACCCAAAAGGGCAGGTCATGGCAATCACCACATGCAGTGGATTGAAGATTGCAGATCCAGTACCTAGGTCGGACCACGATCAGACGAGGAACACCTCGGTCGAGGTGCCAACCAAGATGGAGCCCCAAAAAGAGAAAGAGAAGACTGATGTTTATGTTCCACCCCTGCTTATAAACCTCCACTCACATTCCCCCTGTCTAGGGTGCGGACACATCTAGACAAGCACTTTGGTAAGTTTTTTGACCTTATGAATAAGATACATATTAACATCCCTTTCATTGATGCTATCCTAGAAATGTCCGCCTATGGAAATTTTTTGAAAGAGATCTTATCAAAGAAGAGAAAGATGGAAGACTTTGGAGAAGTGCGGATGACTTCTAAATCTTTGGAGCTCATTCAAATCATGAAGGAGAATATGCCGCCTAAGTTGAGAGATCCCGGTTCATTTTGCATTCCCATTCAAGTTGGGGATGTGACTTATGATGCACTTTGTCATATAGGAGCTAGTGTGAGTATCATTCCTCTAGCACTTTGTGAGAAGATCGGCCTTGGAGATCCCAATCCCATGAAGAAGACGTTATACATGGCAGATCGTTCCATTACCCGTCCCGTTGGAATCTTGGAGGACGTCCCCGTCAAACTAGGTAATTTCTATATACTTATAGACTTTGTTGTGTTAGACATTCCCGCAGATTATCCCATTCCTATCATTCTCGGAAGACCATTTCTCGCAACATTGGGTTGCAACATTGATTATAAGAACGCCAAGTTCTCATTCAACATTGGTGGCGATCATGTGGAGTTTGCACTTTTGGCTACAATGAAAGGAAAGCCTTTGGAAGATGATATCTTCAACATCTATGATGAAGAAGATTCTCGAGAATTGGAGAGCTCTATCCTTATTAAAGATCCTCTTGAGAAGGTTTTGAGTTTTAGTATCATGGAGGAAGGTGTAGATATTTTGTGTGATGTATATGTACGAAGCTTGGAAGCATTGGAAGGAGATCCAGGAGCTGGATTCGACGATCTCATTTAGGAGACGAAAAACACATTAGGTTTCGGTCACAGTTCCAGTACCTCGACCAAGACAGTTTCCGGAGCAAGAGAGGTGACCTTCTGTGGAGAACACCTCGGTCCATCATCTCGGACCATGACCGAGACAGCAAGCGAGATGAAGTCAACTGAGAACACCTCGGTCCATCATCTTTGAGAGCCAAAAACTTGTTCGCTCTCAGACGTGTGTGTATGGTGAACGATATAGCTTTAAATTTATAACCTAAAATATAAGCCTGAAACAATATGCGAATCCGCAATGTACGGATCAATTGTAATAACAGCAAATACTCCAGGGTCGAACACAGGGACTATGGTGAAACAAAGCATGGCAATTCAGGTTGTCAATAAAAAACAAGCAACAAAGCAAAGGTATCAAAGATGATGTAATAATCAGAATAAGAGAATGCAGATTCTATAAGTCAAAGCATCCAGTTGTGGTTCCGACTCAAGATCTCAAAGGATAACGTGGACAAAGCTAAGGTTTGCAAGGGAATGTATTTCTAAGGTGGGAATAGATCACCGGGTTAGTCTCACTACTCACTATCCCAAACCAAAGATCCTCTCACCGGGTAAGTCTCAAGGAACTAAGGAAGGGGACTATAATTTCAAATAAGCACACTACCTAAGGGGATAGAACTAACCTTTACCGGGTAAGTTTCAGGCTAACTCTCAAAGATGGGATGAAGGCACACTCAAACCCTAATAAAGGATAAACCTTTATTACCTAACACTCATGATGTTGGGTATACAAGCAAAGGAATCATCGGGTAAGTCTCATCATAGGCTTGCGTATGGGCCAGGAAAGGTAGATAGTGAGACTGCAAGCTTCCTTCCTATTAAGGAAACGTGTCCATTGAGCAGATTAGCTGAGGAGTTCACTAGGCAGATAGTGAGACTCCATGGTGTGCAGAGTACGATCTTCTCAAATCGGGATGGACGATTTACCTCGAGGTTTTGGCAGCAGATATAGACTGCTCTGGGGACAAGTTTACATTTCACGACAGCATTTCATCCTCAGACAGATGGTCAGTTAGAGAGGACCATTCAGACACTGGAGGATATGATGTGAGCTTGTGTGTTGGAAAGGGGGCAGGGATGGTTAGGTCACCTCCCATTAGTTAAGTTCTCGTACAGCTGACATGCATCGACTGAAGAAAAACAAGGCTTAAGGATTATGATTAATAGGATAAGCTAGATTAGTCTACAATTAGTTGATACTTATCGATTTTGAAATTGATGAATGTCATTTGCTTTAGCCCACAATAACCGACGTTTATAAATATATATATATATATATATATATATATATATATATATATATATATATATATATATATATATAGGGTGTGGTTCCCATGAGAACACCCCTAACGTGTATACATGAGAACAATCGTACACCGTTGGATGGTGAGTATTAAGGGTTGAGATTTAGAGTAGAAATCAAAATTAATAATAACTACGAATAATCATAATTAGGAATCCAACAATAACTACGAATAATACATTAAACGATATGACACCTTCGTAACAAAACTAATAATAATTACGAATTTGTTTTCATGATTACAAAGCGTGTTCTCATAGGATCTATACTATATATATATATATATATATATATATATATATATATATATATATATATATATATATATAGGTTGACTCTCATGTAAACAGCTCTTACCATGTAAAATGAGAACAAATTGTATCCGTTAGATCGTTAAATAGATGGATGAGATTAGGCGATATTAAAGGGGAAAAAAATCTTGTTATTAATGGAAGAAGATTCGTCGGACCTGAATCTATATATTCGGCGGTATAGTCACATATATTCGACGGTATACTCACCTATATTCGGTGTTTACACGTTCACATGATAATAGTTGTTTACATATTAGTCAGGATATATATATATATATATATATATATATATATATATATATATATATATATATATATATATATATATATATATATATATATATATATATTCAGTATGTCTGGATGAATGGAATGAAAAAAGAGTTTCGATCAAAGGCTTATAAACTAAAGTGAGGTTGTACGAGTGTAAGTGTACAACAAATACCCACTTATATATTCGATGTGAGATAAAAAAATGCGGATTTTTCCCAACGCAATCTATTCGTTATTCTGCCTCCACATGATGCGGCTGTTGTTATTTTGAACTTGTTGAACGCATGTCTCTTCTTCCGGGTCTTTTATACTTGTATAGTATATTTTATATTACATAAATTTTTTTTTGGTAGTGAATGCGTAATTTAATTCAATGAGTCCAACAATTACACAACTAATACCTCTGATTCATAATATTTGGTTTTATTGTCTCAAATTTTTTTTTTTTTATTTTTTATGAAGATTGTCTCAAAATTATGATACACAGTATATTTAATTGTTATTATTATTTAACATTTCACGAATAGATTGTTCTACATTTTTTATTGATTATTTGTAGTTTGAAAACACTATTTTTTTTTTTTTTTGCCTATTCTTGCATAACTATCAAATATTAAGACAATTAAATTTGTGTTCAAGTTACAATTATTTTAAAACAATATCTATTATAGTAGTGATTAATATTCTGTAATAAAAACATAAAAGTATGAATATGGTGAGTTGACTTTACGGTGTGGTATATATGACCGGTGTGTAAGAATAATAGCTTGCTAACACTTGTCTTGGGTAAGAAGTGTTTATTTGTATGAAGGACACTTATGAGTCGGTAGTTGCTGCCAAGTGGCAACGAAAACGGCTGTGTAGACACGTAATCATTAAAACTCCGTCTGCTGCAAGGGCAAGGGCAAGGGAAGGGCATAAATAAATAAATAAATGAAAGAGTCGAAAATGTTGAAACCCCCGATGGAGATGGAGATGGAGATGGAGAAGGAGAAGAAAGAAACATCAAGAAGGGGTTGCATGAGAGGCAAAGGGGGTCCCGATAACGCACTCTGTAACTACAAAGGTGTACGGCAGCGCACCTGGGGGAAATGGGTTGCCGAGATCCGGGAGCCCAACCGCGGGGCCCGACTCTGGCTCGGCACCTTCAACACCTCCCACGAAGCTGCCTTGGCCTACGATTATGCTGCCAGGAAACTCTATGGGGATGATGCCACCCTCAACCTCCCACACTGTGTGTGTGTGCCCGAGGAGAGCTCTAGCAATGTTCGCTCTCCGGGGCTTTGGGAGAATCCCAACCCAAGCTTGCCGGAGCTGGACAACACCTTGTGGCCGGAGACTGCGATGAACCTGGGACCAGACTACTCCTATGACCCACCAGAGCTCCACGACGGCGTCACTGCTATGAGCTTGGGAGTGCCCCCTCCTCCGGTGGACAAAGAGATTGACCAAGGAGTGTTTGCAGGAGGATATAGCAATAACTGGGATTTGGAGGGGATTTGACAGTATATAGTTATATGCAGCTGTGTACTTGACGTTTCTTCAGATACTTCATATCATATGTATATAAGATATTGTATGTGTGAAAAGCTCTATTAAGCATCTATCCAACCATCGCTTACCTACAAATATATCATATATCTTCGAGGAACTTTGGGGTGATATTAAACATCGTTTCTCCATTGGAAACTATGGAATATATAGGTACATATACGTAAATAAAGTGTATAGAGAGAGAAGTTTGTAATAGGAATAAAGTGAGGGTATATAAACCCAATTCCGTAACAGAATTCGGTTAATGTTGAATAAAGTACATTTCATTTTCCTAATAATCTCTTCTCGATCGAAGCTCGTTTACTGAGATTTCTCAAAATTGTCACACAATCAATCAATCCATGGATGATCCTGGTGATCTGCATGATGTCGATTCAGGAAACTATGATGTCTGAAATGCAAATACCCGGCTCGATTCAGGTTTGGTCCATACAGATTCAAAGGAAACTATGATGTCTGAAATGCAAATACCCGGCTCGATCTTCTGGCTAAGAGTGCAGTTCGAACAAGAACACGAAACAATTTTCTTTCGAACTCTTAACAATTTTAACGGGGTTCAAAAATATTTCTGCTCGGCCCCAAGAGATTACCCGAAATTACCCAATCCACTATGAAAATGAAACAAAGAAAACACGAGAAAAATTATTAAAAGAATCGAAAAACAAAATCTCCCAACGAATATAGATTCGTGAGAAACAATTGTCTTCCTGGACGTCTTCTATATCAGTAGGCACAAGGGTTAACTCTATATCACCTCCCTTGAAGAAGAAAACTTACAGAAACAATTCTGAAGTTTTGTGGAAGAGAGAGCAAAAGGAAAGAGAAGCTGTAAAGCTGTTTGTAACGTTCGAACGAATCGAACTAATGGCACATATGCTGAACTGAGGCTTTTATATGAGCTGTCCAGAACCCTCAGCTGAAACATCGTTTCATTTATTTCTGTACAAACCAGCCAGCCTTTTCAATCTAAAAAACAGCCAGTTCAGCCAAGCATGGTGGACCTGTCACAAAATATGTGTCTGCAACCCAATAATACAGTTGTGTTGGGTCACTTGCACTTGAATTTTGGAATTACGTTCTTCACAATTTGCCCTCCTAATTTCTAAGTTCATTTAATAGTGAATTTTTTAGTAAAACGGTCATCAACCCATTCTTTACCTTTACATGAACTTTGAAATATGTAAGAAATTCTTGCAAAGCAAAAGTTTCTAATTGGTCACTATTTTAGTGTCAAAATCTAATGGGTTAGTATCACAGTCAATTTTATCACCAAGTAATTTATTTGACTCTACTTGTAAACGAATATAATAACATATAACATCAATATGTTTAGTCCGTTCATGATACACTAGATCCTTACAAAGATATAATGCATTTTGATTGTCCATGTATAAAGTCAGCATAGTAGACTTACCATCTATCTCAAACATAATATTACTAAGCCACACAACTTCTTTACAAGCTTCAGTGACAGCTACATGCTCATCTTTTTTTTTTTTTTGAAATGTTAATTTGTATTGAGAAGTGAAAAGGATGTACAAGGGGAATACAGAAGCAAGTTCAAGTACAAGAGGGATGCATAGACAATGCATGTAGAATGAGCAAATCAAGTAAGGTTAAGGCTAATCATTCTAGCATTGTGGATCGAAGAGGGAGATCTATCTTTCCAGTTAGTTTCAAAATGGAGTTTGGTGGTCCTGATGATCATACCAGCGCAGTCCACGGCTCTTGTGAAGCAATTGTTGAAGAGCATATTGTTCCTAGCCTTCCAGACATGGTATATGAAGGATAAGATGGAGGCAATCCGAATACAATCAATAAGTTTGGTCTTAGGATCGGTACAAGAGCTGACCCAGGTCCAAATGCAGCCCAGATAGGGTGCAGGGAAAGGGGTGTGAGTCCATCTGGAAATGATGTCGAGCACGAGAGAGCTATAACTGCAGTGATTCCATAGGTGATCATCAGTCTCTATTGAGCAAGTACAGAGCTTGCAGGTATCATTGGCCGTGAGATTCCAATCTTTCATCCTGGCCAGTGTGGGTAGCCTGTGGAGCAAGGCAATCCAAGAGATATAGCTACATTTCGGAATGTTTGATGTGAGCTAGATAGCTTTGAAGGGATTAGGCAGGTTTGGAGATGGATGATGGTTGAAGATAGTGTAAGCTTTTTTGCGAGAGAAGTCACCATTGGGACTGGACAAGGCGTCACCACGCCTCCCCGATGGGTTGATGGGGATGTCATCCCTGATCTTAAGTAGGTTCTTCCAAAAGATATTGTGGTGGGGCTTAGGGCTACAATTCCAGATGCAGTCCCCACCCTTAATGGACAGCCATCTGGTCCAGATGTTACAGTCATCAATGTCGATGTCATGTAAAAGCCTTGCAAGGGTAACTTTGTTCCTAGCGTGAAGATCCGTGAAGCCAAGCCCACCATTAGCTTTAGGGGAACAAATCTCATGCCATGCCACGAGGGATCTCCGGCTATTCTCAATGCCAGACCAAAAGTAAGACCAGATGAGGCTATTGATCATACTGATGACCTTAGCCGGAAGCAAGAATAACGAGCACCAATATTGGCTGATTGAGAAAAGAACCGACTTGACCAGTTGAGCCCTGCCAGCATAAGAGAGTGCCTTAGCACTCCAAGATTGGATGCATTTGGTGACTCTGTGAATTAATGGGAGGTAATATTGGATCAAAAGTCTACTACTCCCGATGGGCACACCCAAGTAGAGAAAGGGGAGTGTCCCAGTAGTCATGCCAGTGATGTTGGTCGCCCTAGCAATTTCATCATCATCCATCCCACCAGTGAAAAGGAGAGATTTAGCGGCATTGATCTTTAGACCAGAGGCCATGCCGAAGTCGTCCATTGTGTCTTTCAAGATCTTAATAGAAGGGCTATCACCTCGGCAGAGTAGTAGGAGATCATCAGCAAATATGAGGTGAGTAATAGCAAGGTTGGCGCACTTGGGGTGGTGATTGAATTCCGGGTTCATTGTGTTCTGCTGAATCATTCTTGTTAGAAACTCCATGGCTATGACAAAGAGTGGAGGGGAGAGAGGGCAACCTTAACGCAGCCCCATGCTCCCAGCAAAGTGTCCACAAAGAGACCCATTAATGTTAACTGAGAATGTGGCAGTTGAAATGCACTCTTTAATCAATCCAACCAGATGATCAGGAAAACCCATTTTATGGAGGCAATGCAGTATGAACTTGTGGTTCACCGAGTCGAAAGCTTTTGAGATATCCACCTTCATGGCAGTCCTAGGTGAGATATTTTTTCTTCCATATTTATTGAGCATCTCTTGACAGATAAGAACATTATGCTTGATTGATCTCTTGGAGACGAATGCGCTTTGGTTGGGACTGATTATGTTTGGCAGTATTGAGTTGATTCTAGCCGATAGGATCTTGGAGATAGTCTTGTATATTGTATTGCAGCACGAAATGGGCCTGCAATCTGAAGGAGCGAGGGGGCAATCATGTTTAGGTATAAGAGAGATAGATGCATGATTGACATGTTTCAATAATCTTCCATGTGAGAAGAAGTCTTGAATAGCATTGATGAAGTCAATGCTGATTGTATCCCAAGATGCCTTAAAGAATTTTGAACCGAAGCCATCAGGTCCAGGTGCCTTATTGTCCCCAATACTAAATAGAGCCTTCTTGATCTCATCCGGAGACACCACCAGACAAAGGGAAGCAACATCCTCATGGGTAAGTGTAGGCAGGATGATATCAGGAATGAGATCATGAGTCTGTTGGGTCGGTAGGTTTAGTGCTTGCGTGAAGTGGTTGACAAAGGTTGTGTCAATGATGCCAGGGTCATTTGTGGTGGTTCCATTTATGGTTCGAATGTACTTGATGTGATTAGTACAACTACGCGTTCTGATGCCCCTAAAGAAGAGCGAGGAGCATTGATCTCCGTGTGCAATCCAGCTAGCCTTAAATAGTTGGGCCATCATTGAATGCAGATTGTTATAATCCTCAATCCAGGCAGACGATTGGCGCTTTTCATTCTCTTGGAGTGTGACATTATGGAGATTCGATTGCAATCTCTGTTATGTGTCCTGGAGAGATCTTTGTTGGTCTTGTATTTTAGTGTGAAGGTCTTTAATCTTGGCACTTGGGAACCGCTTGAGTAGTGGTTTAAGCAGTTTTAGCTTTCTAGTAAGTTTGAACATGGGATTGCCATCGATCTCAGTGTCCCAAGTTCGCTTCACACATTCATGGAAGGACTCATGATTAGTCCATGCATTGTTGAACCTGAAAGGAATATTTTCTTTTGCTTCATGCGTCTCAGTAAACAAGAGGGCATGCGAGTGGTCCGACAACTCAGCAAGGTCAAAGTGAGCCTCAGATTGTGGGAATGAGGAGTGCCAGGCTTTATTTGTGATGATTCGATCCAGTTTTCTCCAGATTCTAGAACCAACTTGCTTGTTATTCCATGTAAACTTACACCCCGAGTATGTATGATCCAAGAGCTGATGCTGCTCAAAACATCTAGCAAGTTCATCAGATGCCTGCGAGATAGAAGGGATGTTTTTCGTAGTCTTCTCATCCGGTGAAAGTGTGATGTTAAAATCACCCAGTAAGGCCCAGGGGTTATTATGGTTGAGTTGTTTCAGTGTATAGATGGTATTCCAGAGGTTCACACGATCCTTCTGTGAGTTATGTGCATAAATGAAGGAAAGTTCTGCCACACAGGTTCAGTTTGGATTTGAAGAGGGGTGGGTTATCTGACAGTGAATAAGCTGATCAGTTTTGATAAGGGTAGATAAGTGGAACTTGGTAGGGTTCCACCAAACCCAAACACGACAGTTATGTGAGATAGAACCATTAGAGACATGGTTCCAAGAAGGGAAAAGGGATTTAGATATGCGCATTTCATTGTTGGAGCGAAGCCTTGTCTCCAAAATGGCCACAATATCTAGATTTTGCTTCTTAGCAAGGTTTTGTATAGCCTTTGTTTTGCAGGGTCATTCAATCCCCTGATGTTCCAGGAACATGCTCTAATTATCATTAGGGTTTTCGATGTTATCCATGGTAGCACTTGCTAGCAATGGAAGGTCTAATGAGGGTGTGTGTGTGTACTTTCTGGGGTAGAGGAGTGGTTAGGAAGGGGAGGAGTGTTATTGAGGGTTGTTGGATCAATTGGATTGAGGGAATTCTGGCTGTGAGTTTGTCCCAGGGGGGAGGTTACTTGGCCTGAAGGGGAAATAGTTGTGTTTTGAAGTTCAGCAGAAGGCTCAGGGTTCTTGGGCAGGTAAGAAGAAGAGTTGATTGCAGGCGGCTCAGGAGAGGTGTTTCTCAAGCCATCTGGCATTGGTAAAGGAGAGGGAGAGGGGGTTTGGGTGGTTTCCGGATCATGTTGAATCTTCATATGATCAGGTGGAGTTGACAGTATAGGGTTAGGGTTATGGTTAGGGTTAGGGTTAGGTTTAGGGGCTCTCCTTTTTGTATGGTTAGAGGGCGAAGGTTTCTTGGCCTGGACATAACCCCCATGTGCCTTCGAACCACTGCAATTGTGTCCAAACGTACCACAAGACGAGCAGCGTGAGGGCAACCAATCATAAGTGATTTTTTGGATGAATGATGAGCTATCGGATCCAGTAAGGGTAACTTCTCGCAGTAGAGAGCGTGAAGCATGGATCTCCACCAGAATACGCGCATACCCCAGTCTATCTTGGTTAATAGAGCATGTATTAGTAAGAATGGGGGAACCAATGGCCGATCCAATCTTCTCCAGCATATGCTGAGACCAGAATCTGTAGTCCAAGTTATGAAGTGTGATCCATATTGGAAGGGAGCTGAGACTTGAGTAATCAAGGGGAAGGTCCTGGACCCATCGTTTCAGTAGCATGGTAGATGAGCCATTAATAACCCAAGGGCTGCCCGCAAGAATCGTGTTGAGATCTTCTTCATTTGCAAAGTGAAACACAAAGATCCCGTTTTCATTGCGAAGGAATTTAGGCTTCGGGATAGAGCTCCAACTCTCCAGAACAAACTTATTCATCCTTTGATAGGATATGGGGCTTCCTAGAGGGTATCTAACCAGGGACGTCTGCCATTTCAGGGTGTTATCGACTACATTCTCATTAGTGAAAGGAATATGTCCCGATTCATACCCAGGAATGAATGAGAGGGGGACATGATTCCAACCGACACTCCTAGTGATAATATCCTTGTAGCTACTCGAGGTGTCATTAATGGTTTCTTTTTGCTCCAGGCGTGCTGTTTTGGGAGGCTGACAGTCAGAAGACAAGGGGGGATCTGAAAAGGCCCTCGTGCTAACGCTCTCGGGAGCAGAAGACAGGGGGGATCTGAGAAGACCCTCGTGCTAACGACCTCGGGAGGGACAGACATATTGATGGGCATAGGATCCGAATGGACAGACTCCTCCTCCAGGGAAGATGGAACCCTTGGGTTAGATGGTTCGCATCTCTTGGGCTTAGGTACTTCATTCACTCCATGTTCGGCCAGTATGGGCTTATTCGAGAGGTCAGCGTGCTCGGATAGTTCCGGAGGGGACAGGGGGCGGATGTTAGAGTCGTATGGTTTAGAGGTGGGAAGAGTATATTGGAAGATAGTGTTGGCGAGTCGATGGGTTTTGGGTTAAGCCTTCAATTGTTGGTTCGGATCATATCATCAGGGATGGTGTCGACAGGGCCTTCCGGTGAGTATGGGCTAGGTGAGTTTTGTGTGTTTTTGGGTGGCTGTTTTTGGTTTGGGCGAGGCAGTTCCGAGAGTTTGATGGTGAGTCGACGGGATCTCCTTGAGCCAGCCATAGGGACCAGGCAAAGAGCGGGTGGGGCGCGGCCGGGAAGCCACGCTAGGGTGGTGTAAGCGGAGCTTACACCAGATGGGATGAGAGAGAAGAGAGCTTAAAAAAACTTTTGGACTTTTTGATAAATTAGATTGGTCCTACATGCTCATCTTCGGTAGAAGATAAAGCTACAATAAGTTGTTGCTAAGATTTCCAAGAAATACAATTTCCACACCAAGCATATACATAGGAAGTAGTAGATTTTTTATTATCTTTATTAGAAGCATAATAAGAATCTACATAACCAGTCAAATCATAAGAAGAATGATGTTTAGCATATAGCAGTCCAAAATTTACAGTTCCAGCAATATATTTCAATAGATAGTCCAAAAGTTACAGTTCCAACAATATATTTCAACCTACTGACCCTCCTAGATTTTCAAGAAATACCTTCCTTTTGAGTAAAACCCCTAGCCACTAACCTAACTGTAAATCTAGGAGGGTCATTAGGTTTAATGCCATCTTTGATTTTATAAATCCATTTGTAGTCAATAGTTCTAACACCATCTGGTTTAGGAACTAATTTCCAAGTTTTGCTTTCATGCATAGAGCTAATCTCTCATTCATAGCTGCTAATCAAAACTTAGATGACTACATTTAATAGCATGTTCATACAACTCAGGAGTATAAGTATTAACAATCACATCAGCAATCAACACAACAGATTCTACCAGATTATTATCCCTATTGTATACAAAGTCAGCAATGCTTATATAAGTATAATTAAAATACTTTGGATTAGGAACTCTAGATCTAGGAGCTCTATCAGAAGTAAGCTGGTAATCAAACAAATCAACAACACTAGGAACAAAATCAAAAACAACAGTAGAATCAGAAACAGAAAAAGGAGAAATGTCCGAATTAGTTACAATCCCAATTACAGTCCTAGAACTTTCAGCATTGACAGAAGCTGAGTTGGAGTTAGAATTGCTTATTGATGTGATCGAACTCGATTCGAACACGAGGATCCACCGGAACAAGCTCACACTCGGATTGGAATCGGTGAAATGGAACTCTTTTGTTTTTGGATTTTGTGTTTTTGGATATGAAGAGAAAATTCCCTCGGTCTCTCACTTTGGGAATCGCTCAACTGGAACGAACTACCCTCGGAATCTCACTTTGGGGTTCGAACCTTTGTTCCTCGGCCTCTCACCTTAGAACCACCTAAGCACCTAGATGTTTGAAAACTAAGCATCTCACCTAGAATTCGGGTTTTGTTTTAAAGCAAATAACAACTTTGAAAGCACAAAGGCTAACTTACTTCATTTAACTTGACTTGTATTACAATGGGAGGATACAAGGTTTTCTATAGCTATAATACTCAGCCTAGAAACTCCCTAATTAAGTGCTAGAAATATCAAACATTTATCAAAAGGAAATGCAAGAAATTCAAGAGTTTTTCTAGGAAATTCAAACACATAAATGGCCACATTTGGCCTTTATTCAGAGATGACTCTTAGATCTTATTCTCTTCACTTGGACAACACATCAAGGAGGGTCAAATGATGTCTTGGACGTCCATATTGAAGGAGAAGAAGACCATTGAACTAACTTGGCCTCCATTCAATGAATGTGTGTGAAGACGCCTTCAATGTTTGATTGACTGTTGATTTGTTGACCTTCACATGATTAATACATAAGTTCATGCATAATATATGAATAATATGAGCATGGTATGTTGCATGAAATATGTGTTGGTTGGACGTGCATATATTTTGTATAACCATCTTTCATACCTCCATGCATGATCTTGCCCAACAATCCATACAAGTACCGTAGTTGTGCAATGTAGGGTCATTTTCACCCTCTTCCTCTTGGAATCTCGACTTTGTGTAAACTAACGAGTTGTAGATATTGAAAATACCTTTCAGAGTAGTACTTATGGGTATTTTATTTCCAAGAATTGCCTCAGTTATATGCGTTTTACTGAGAGTGCGCAAACCTGATATCTTAGTTGGAGAGAATGAAAATTGGCTTGCATTGGGCATGCTCGGAGCAAGCATTTTCGGTTTGATTTCAATAGGTTTTGGCTCATATTTAGGCATGACCTCCCACACATAAGTATTTTTGATAGGTGTTGGCTGAGTATTGACTTGGACGGTTGGTGGCAAAACGATTGGTTCCGGCATAATGACGATGATTTCTCTTACCGGTGTGTCTTCAAAAAAATCAATATCAAAGTCTTCAGCTAGCTCAAGGGTGTCACTTGGTAAGAAAAAATCTGCTTCCCTGCCCCTGTTAGTATTCTCAACAGTAGATGTAAGAAGATTTTTAAAATGAAAATTAGATTCATTAAAAGTTACATCTCTACTAGTTAAAACCCTACAACCACCATGTTGTATAACAAGTAATTTGTAACCTTTTACCTACAGTAGATATTAAACATCGTTTCTCATTTGGAAATATAGCTCCATCGTAGATATTAAACATCGTTTCTCATTTGGAAATATAGCTCCATCGTAGATATTAAACATCGTTTCTCATTTGGAAATATAACAAGTAATTAGTATTCTCAACAGTAGATATTAAACATCGTTTCTCATTTGGAAATATAGCTCCATCGTCTGTTTCATCTTCGTTCCACCTTTGCTCATCTTCAACCTACTCATGTGTACATGTGACCCACAAAGACCTCCAGTTGAAGAGCATATGGCCTAAACAAAATTATGGGCAAAGCTTCATCCTCAAGAAGTGGAGCATAAGGCAAGAACCAAATTTTGGCCAAGCTTCATCCTCAAGATCATGCTAGGTTACGTATGTTTATGTTGTGTTTATGATTTAACGGAAAATTCATTTTTCTTTACGTTTATGATTTAACGGAAAATTAAATACATATTTAGTAGGGGTTCTCGTATTCATCTTGAATTCATAAATGTTTGAACATTGTATATTATCAAACATGAATTTCATAGATGTTGAACTTTGTATATTTTCAAATATGAATGATTGATTTACGAATCAATCATGTGAGACCGGTAAATAATTCGAAGATGGTTATGTAATATTTAATGTCTATATTTGCTTGAATAATTCTAGTTAGAGTCAAAAGGATGACTTGATAAAAAAAAAGGTAATCCCTGGTTTGACGTCAACGGAAAGTGAGGAGAGAACGCTCTTTTAATACATATAAATAGGGGTGAGAACAAATCCCACTATCATCCTTGTTCCGACATTCCCAATCCCGGCAAAATTTTATAAAAAGTAGTAATCACGTCCGGCTTATAAATATTCGGGATGGGATGAACCTAAACTTCATCTTCCCGCTAGGCTCGTCTCGTTCACGATTGCAATATATTTTCCGCACACGGGTAATTTTAATACATATAAGTGAAGCAAATCCGAATTACTAATCAAGTTACATAAATAATTCAAAAAAGGAAAATTTTGAATTTAAAAATAGTCACCTTATGATACCAATATAATTATTGTTGCAAATGAAATAAACAAACAATACACCTAAATTAATCATTACAAACATATCACCTTAAAGATAGATATTTAACATAAGGCAAACTGACAAACATATCACCGGAATGTGTAATTCGTTTACAAATTGAAAAACAAATCGGCACAATGTGTATGTGGCATAAAAATGAAAGTATTCAACGGAAAATTGCTTCAATCATAATCGATAAAAATAATTATTGATAAAAATATATAGCCATAAAAATAGATAGATTTATAAGAGTGGCAGTTTAGTAATATATAGTTATTTGACTTAATTAATGAGTTTTGAGTGTGTCACGCTAGCAAAATGTAGGCAACTTTTATATATATGTATAGGGGACTGTTCAGGTGCGGCTGCTAATTTACGGTACGGCCGTGCGGCTGAACGTAGAGCCGACACGTGTCCAAATTTTTTTTTTTCCAGAAACGAATGTAATTTTTTTTGAACTACTATGTTATAATTTCTACACTATTCTCTTATAAACTTTGAAGTATTCCCATAAAATTCATGAACTATTACTTTTTAATATATTATATCAAATTATTTATAAATTAATCGTTTATATGTTATGAACTATTCAATTGCAATTCATGAACTATCATTTTATAAGGTATGCACTATCCTTTATAAATTTTGCACTTTGAACTATTCTATTATAATTCATGAAATGTCCTTTTATAAGTTATGAACTATCCTTTAATAAGTTTTGAACTATTACTTTCACTCCTTTATAAATTTTGTACTATGAACTATTCTATTATAATTCATTAACTATCCTTTTATAAGTTATGAACTATTCCTTAATAAGTTTTGAACTATTACTTTCACTCGTTTTTTGTTTTTAAAAAAAATATTTTTTTGGACACGTGTCAGCTCTACGTTCAGCCGCACGGCCCTACCGGAATAATGTGTCTTACCTGAACAACACCCTATATGTATATACATACATGGATTAATTAAACAAAATTAAATTTACTTTTAAAATACGTGACTTTAGTTCTCAAATTTTATTCTTAACATTCTTTTGACAATATTTGGATTTTTTTTTATTATTGAGAATTGATTTATTTTAGTATGCATATAGAGACAGAGATATATAGGCTTAAAATCAAATAATTTTATAGGATCCTTTAAATATAGATAATTTTAATTGAAAAAATTTACTACTATAATCTTATAGTTTTGGTCACTATTGTTAGTAAACATAAACAAGATTAAAAATAAATAATCTTAGAGGAGTGACAATTTAGTAATGTAATATATGATTATTTGACTTAAACACTGAATTCTGAGCGTGTCAAGTCAGCAATAGGTAGACTACTTTTGTAAATGTATATAGATATATAGATATACATTCGTAAATGCCGATTTTATTAATATATCGAATTTTATACATTTTTTAACATAAAAACTAAAATATTAGGTATATGTCCGTAATTATTTGAATTTTTTCACAAAATAATACAATCAGGAACTTTTTGAATAAATATTAATTATAAAAAAGAAAATAATTATTCAAAATCTAAAGTAGTTTAAAATAGATAGTCTTAAATGGTTAGTAAACAAGAAGAAATAAAAGATATGCTGTAACAATTTAACGTCAATTTTTTTAAATATTTTTAGGTAATGATACTTTAGTAATATATGAAGATTTGGTTATGAAGATTTGGTTTTAATACTCAACTTTTATAGCACCACATCAATAATTTATCCTCAACTTTAATATGTATATATAGATATAAATATATAGATGTCTAATACGCCATGATTTTTTAACATAAAAATCAAAGTAAAATATTAGGTATACATCCATAATATTATTCAAATTTTATTAACAAAATAATAATATCCAATAAATTTTGAATAAATATTAATTATAACATAGGAAATAATTATTCGAAATCTAATATTATTTTAAAATCGATAATCTTAAATAGGTTGTAAACACACGGAATTAAAAGATATGCTAGACATGTTTTGTAACAGCTTAACAATAATTTTTTAAAAATAATTTTAGGTAATGACAATTTAGTAATATATGAAGATTTGATCTTAATACTCAATTACTAAGATGCCACGTCAGCGGTTTGTATTCTACTTTAGTATGCATATAGATAAACTCAAAAAAAAGGGAAAAGCCTTCAAACCCTTTTGCTACCGCCGCACTAGAAGGTGAAACGTTTGCCCCAAATAATTCGGCTACCGCTGGCCGTCGCCCACAAAGCAGCCATGGAAGTTGTTTCAACAGCAACTCAACTCCATCAACACCAGCGCACCTTCCTTTACCCCTTCCCAGAACCAAAATCCGCCCCGAACATCCCTTACCCGACTACTTTCGTCAAAGCAGACTCCGAAAAGAATTAGTCCAGATGCTAACTGGATCCTCCGAAACACGACCTTCCAAATCCAAGACCTCAAACGATCATTTGTCACCCAACCGTCTTCAGAAGCTTCATCATCCCACCTGTCAAAACCGCTGCAAACAAGAAGAAACAACTCTACGAACAAAGAAGAAAATCCATCAAACCTTGAATATCGAGATCCTCTTCTCAAAGCTCTCTTGACTTTTGATTCCTACCCATCTCCCATCTCTGGTAAATTCAGATCCCCTCTTTTCAAATCTATTTCTAAAATATGAATGAGCCAAAAGGCTTCTTGAACCTGTCCAGAAGCATATCAGGGGAGACCCCTCTGAAAACAAGACGATGAAACATTGAAAGCAACAAGGCCTTTTTCCGTTTTTCTCGTGTTTTCTAGCTTCTTGGATACCACCGTATCACCACACCCATGACTCTTCGTCTGTTTTGTGTTCATTCGATAAAAAAAATAATTAAAAACTTCTATGTTGATGGTGCTACCCGCCAAGAAATCCCGCTGACCATTCTAAATGTTGGGTCATTGTATAGGTAGTGATTCTAAATCTTGTCGTATACAATCACGATTACAGTCCCGCTGACCATTGTAACTCTTTGGTCTATGCCGTGACCATTCTATAAGCCGACCCATTCTAATTGTTGGGTCGATCACGTTCACCATTCTAACTGTGTTACGCATGACCAATGTGTTAGTAAAATATTCCCTTGCAAAAAACCTATCAAATTTGGATTACCGTGAATATAATTTAAAAACTCCCCTTTACAATCTCTAATTCAACATATAAAAATCTAAACCAAATCAGACATACCAAAAAGTTAAACCAAAGCCTTATGATTCAAAGCATTCGAACTAATCGTAAATCAATCAAGAACTATGGAATTTACTAATCTTTGATAAGCCATTAATGTTTTACTCTTTGATTATTTTATGTAATACCTCACCAAAACTAAAACAAGAGCACTTTTATTTTGCAAAGCTCATTTACTCTAATCATTTTTTAAACCAACCCGTTTTGAAAAATGTTTCCCCTTGTAAATCTTACTCTTTAAACCATCAAAGTTGTACACATTTTTATATCACGATACCCGTGTGATGAAGCTTCGTCTTCTTTGCTTTTATGCTGTCTTTGGTGACGTTTCGAGTGTTTATCGAGAAGGGCGTGAATATGTGATCGACTCTTGACGGCTCTGTTCTAATCCAAATCTGAGGTGTCCACAGTTGTTCTCCACACTTCCTGCCTTTGTACTTCCTTCGAAGATGAACGTTCATGCTCGTCGCTTCCGGCTGACTGGATCATTCTGATTTCTATTGAAGACTTCCCTGAATTTTGGTTTTTCATGATGTATTTTTGTTTTTTATTTTACCCCTTTGTTGTGGTCCTTCATGACGGTTAGTCCGTCTGTCGATCTTTTTCGGCCTTTCGATTCAATAGTCGGCATGCCGTCTATGAGATCAAAAAACTTTCCATCATCCAAAAAAAGGATGACTTGATTACTTGTCCTGTGAATGTCCAAATTATAATTATGTTAGATTGTACAAACAAATAGCAAACATCATGTGATGCTTGCATACCTTGATATAGTCATAAGTTATAGAAAAGTTTATCAACTAGTGTGTAAATAACAAACACCATGTGATACTCACTAGTTAAAACAAGTCAAATGCCTTGACAAAATATATATTTACCATGCTACTTTAGTAATTATTTGTAATTTAAACTCTTCTCAATATTTGAACACAACATGGTTGAACTTACTCCTAGTTACAGTTTGGTGGAAATAATCTTAAATCCTAGTGGTTTCTCATATTGATCCTTGATACTTGTTACTTTTTATTTGACATTTCATATATATAAAGCATTTGATCACTTGATCACCCATTTTTGCTTTCATTTTACCCACACATTCTTTACTTGTTGAACTTGAGACAAATTTGGAATATACATAGTCTCTTGGGATTTTAACCTTGATACAACATCATATAATTACATTGACAATGTTGTGCCCTTGCGGTACTATGTGATTCTATGCGTATCAATTTACACCACATCAAGTTTTTTGGCGGCGTTGCGAGGACTATTGATTGCTTAACTTTATTTTGTGAAGGTGATGTAGTGGTATTGAGTGTTTTATTAGTTTTGATACGCTTGTGTTTGTGTCTTTGTTTGTAGGCTCTCACTTGTATGCTAAGGATCGAAGTGAAAACAAGGAACTCACACCTGATCCGGAACTTGAAAGCACGTTGGGGGAGATAAGAAAGACAAAGAAAGAAAGAGTTTCTATAAATCAAGAAGCCGAATTGAAAGGAATATGGGTCAAACTAGGGAAAGAGATAAGCTACAAAGACAAATGATTAATGATCTTGAGCCTAGGCTATTAGTTCAAGAAGATCTTGCTACAGAAATCATGCATCAAGAGCAGTTGTATAGAGAAGTGCGTAGGAGAGGCAATTCTAGAGTGTACGCTCCAAGGACCTTAGGTGAAAGGATGGATCCGGCCAAACACATTCCTCCACCGGGAGTTGTATTAGGGAACAATGTGCCACAAAATTTTGAACTCAAGAGTGTTTTGATACAAATGTTAATGCAAAATTAATTTAGAAGAAGGTCATCCGAGAATCCACATCTATACCTAGCAACATACGATGAACTATTAGAGACGGTGAAGATGAGAGAGTTGAGTTTTTGAAATTGAAGTTGACGGCATCCTCATTTTCCATGATTAGCAAGGAAAAGAAATGGTATCAATCCATACCATCCGTAAGTTTTTCCTCAAAAGTGTTATGTAAGGTTAGCAACAACGCTTATGTATTGGAGCTTCCGGATGAGTATGACGTATGCCCTACAGTTAATGTAGAAGACTTGAATCCTTGTGTGTCTAGTGATGAGTATGATCATGATTCGAGGTCCATTCCTTTTCAAGAAGGGGAGTATGATGAGGCACCATCCCCAACAACTCCTACTGCACAAGGACCCATCACTATGTCAAGGGCAAGAGCTATCAAGGAGGAGTCTCAACCATTA
Organism: Fagopyrum homotropicum; assembly: GCA_033239125.1. NCBI lineage: Eukaryota > Viridiplantae > Streptophyta > Magnoliopsida > Caryophyllales > Polygonaceae > Fagopyrum > Fagopyrum homotropicum. The sequence goes on along the minus strand of BSWB01000003.1, from coordinate 61,503,772 downwards.
CATTTGATGATATTTTTTGTGTCCAACTCTTGCTTAGTCACATTTGATGACAAGTCCAGCCGTAGAGATTGTGGAGGAGAGACCATACACGTGTGAGGATGGAAATGAGTTGAGGCTTGAAGTGCTTCTAGTTATTTATTAGACAATACATTTTTAGGATAATATGGCTGAAAATCTCACTAAAAATTCTAACCTAGGGAACTTTTATAGCCGAAAAGTCTCCAAATAATTATTTGGAGACTTTTCGGCTATAAAAGGTTCCCTAGGTTAGAATTTTTAGTGAGATTTTCAGCCATATTATTTTGAGAGATATACTCGTTAATTCGTTTATGAAGTTTTTATTTTATTCATTCCAATTCAATCAAAAAGAGAGCCTTTGATTGAACCGTTGTGAGTCTTTGCTAGGTTGTTCTTGTGTGTATTAATCTTCTTAAAGATTGGTGCTCCGAGTCAATTCTAGTTCCTCCTTGTTCTTGTCTCGATTTGAAGACTTGTGTAAGGTTGAAGAAGGAAGGGTTAAGGTAATTTAATATTCAGGTTTTGATCCAATTGATCAACATTCTTGCAAGTATATCTTGGTTCCTTTATTCCTATATTTCCATCAATTTCATTTCATCAAATCTTGCCATCATCGTCCTATATATCCCAATTTCTTCTTTCTTGATTCTTTCAAAATCTCGCTACTTCACATATTGATCTCAACCGAGATATGTAACTGAGATTTCAAGTTTGAAGCTTTTGTGGACTTCTAATCTAAAACCGTCAATTGCAGCCTCATCCCAACATCACTAGCTCTACCGATATTTGACAAGATCTTTCAAGTTGGATTCGATGCAAGTGAAATCGTAATAGGTGTGGTATTATCTTAGGAAAAGAAACCAATATCGTTTTTTAGTGAGAAGTTATGTGATGCGAGACACGCTAGAGTACTTATGATCAAGAATTTTATGTTGTCTTTCGGGCATTACCTTAGTGGGAGCATTACTTGGTTTAACATGAATTTATTCTTTATACTAATCACCAAGATCTAAAGTATTTGCATAGCAAGAAGGTCATCAACAAGATGCATGCTCGATGATTTAGCTTCTTGCAAAAATTTCAGTTTATTCTTGCAAAAATATCAGTTTAAACCTGGTGGATTCCACTTCACCATCTTTGAGTTTGTGCTTGCAAACTCTTCTAGTGTTGAAGCATATCATTTTCTTTGCCTTTTGTGTTTCTTGCTGCGTCAAAAACTCACAACTTCTTCTATTATAGCACAATGAGGCGAACATTCAAACGACGACAACTAACTATGAAAAGAATGCGATGATATAAGATACTAAAACCTTAAGGTTGCTATGTGTTTATATAGTGTCGGTAAAACCGATCTACAAGGATATAATTTTATCCCAACCAATGATAGGATCATAAGATATGATTTGACCAAATTTGCCAAGGTGACAGGATTGGGGCAACAAAACGGCCAAATCTCGCGTCGAGCCTGTCTGGATGATGGTGCGGATCATTGTTGGAGTTGGGTTGACAGAAGAAAGGAAAGTGTGAATGACACGATCGTGAAACAACTAGAGTCCCCACGTCGTGACCGTCTTAGTGATGGTGTGGTTTTTGTCTTCGTTGTGAGCATGAATCTGGACTCAAAAACTTTAATGATATTTCTAGAGGGTCGAATGTTAATTGTGATAACTCCACCTTTGATATTAATTGTTTTATTTATTTTAATTATGGAAGACTTAATGTAAAATGCGGTTTTTATAAACTAACAAATATCGATTATATGTCTAGATTGCTTGTTTTGGTTTGTTTGTTAAATATGTGTGTAGGTCTTGGGTGATATTACATGGAAGGATCTCGGCTGAAGTCTTACTACAACAACCAACGAGAAGATCTAGGAGAAAAAGATCTTAAAACAGCAAAACGACATAATAAGAAGATCTTGTTAGAGAAGATATACGTTTGAAGAGAAAATCGTAGAGAAGATCTCATTGAAGATTTCAAATGGCTATGAAGAAGTTTGTTGAAGATCTTGAACGGTTGTGGAGAAGATCTTGGCGAAGATCTCCTGGAAGACATCAAATGGCTATCAAGAACGTTTGAAGAGAAGATTTTGTAGAAGATCTTGTTTGAAGGATCTACTCAAACGGCTAGTACTCAAACAACACATAAGAAGATATCGTTAAAAAAACATATGATTATATGGAAGGAAGATGTTGTATCGGCTAAGAGATAGCGGCTAGAAGAAGTTCTTCCATAGAAGACTCTAAAAGAGATATCGATTGAGGATGAAGAGACCAAGCCTATAAGCGATCATTCAAGACATCTTCATCAGTCCAAACATTTATTATTCTCTTTGAGTTTACTTAGGTTTATTCGTTAGAGTGAGATAAACACAAGAGCTACATTGGCGTATCATATTAGTGTTATACTTAAGTGTGTTACTCTGCAAACTAAGTAGGCTATTATTGCTAGAATAAGGGTTGACTAGATCGTAGCAATGAGACTACATTGAGAGAAGAAGCAAAGTTCTTCTCGGTTGTATCTAGGACTCACAACAAGCAGATAATAGACAGTTAGAATCCTATGGTGGGCTACCCTAGGCAGAGAGTAGGCTGTGTAATATCCTTAGCCTTTTAGTGAGCCCGCGACAGCGCATCGGCTAAGCCGCAGGTGCGGAGCCGCCCCCGCAGCCCTGTAGTGTGGGCACGGCCTTCCTTGACCGACTAATTTCCGTTTTCTTCTCCTGTAAGTTTCTGTCTCTCCCTTCAGATGAGGCTTTCCTATTTCCTTATCAAGACTCATCTCCTCTCCACGTTCTTCTACTCTTCCTCTCTTTCTCTTGGTTTTCTTCCTTGGGATCTTCTTGATCTTCTTCCAAGTGTGAAGCTTTGGTATGTTTTGATGGCTGAGATGATAATATTGTTGCTGCTGTTGGTTGTTGTGGCTTGAGAGGCCAATCTTGTGAGATCTTGTTCTGGTTCTACAGAGGTAGTTTCTTTCTTTTCATCTTCTTTCTTTCTTCTTTATTTCCTCTTTTCTACCTTTGTTGGAATCCCACAAGCTTGCTGTAAGACCCCAGTCTTTCGCCATCACAGCCCCCACGGTAAAGTGTGCCGACCCTGCGGCAAGCCGTACCCGCAGCAAGGTCAGCCGCCCTTGTGGCTGACTACAGATCGCGTCCGATATTTCTTTCGTTCATAGATAGAAGATCGCGTCCCATAGATAGAAGATCTGATCTTCTATCTTATGGGCCGGCTTCCTTATCTTCTTCTAAACCCTAGACGTCATTTCCATCTATCTTTCCCGCCTCTTCTATATATTTCCGTCTTTCCTTCTTTTTCCCGTTTCTTGCTTACGTCTTCTTCAACCCTAGAGCGCTACAACCTTGCTTCCTGTGACCTTGTTGAACGTGTAAATTATTCCTCCCTTGTTCTTAATCATGATCATGTTATGGTCATATGCCCATCCTTCTGTTTCCTTTTCTCCTTTCGTTCTTCCTTTTCTTCTTCACCAAGAATCAAGTTTGAATCTTAATTCTTGTTTGCATCCTTCCTGTTGATGTGTTTCTATTCTCAGGCTCTTTTGGTTGAGTCTTGATGTGGTTGGATCAACGGTTCGAGATTTGGATCCCTTGCAGAGAGTTTTGTCAATAAGAAACCCTGACAACGTCTTTTGTTGAGGATCCGCCCCCGCGCCTGCACAAAGCCGCCCCTGCGGATTTCCTCCTTGTCGCCCCTACGCCTTGTCCAGCCGCCCCTGCGGTTTCCTCTGCAGTAGCTCCCATCTTTGGTGAGCTTCTTCCTTCCTTGCTTTTCTTGTTCATTTCCTTGATTCTTATGGATGATTCGTTCACCCGGAGTATGCTGTAAGACTAAGGTCGAGCCCTTAGCTTATGGAGATCTCTTAGAGATCATTGAGACTAGAAGTTATAGACTTCTAGCAACCATTTCGTTCCTGATTCGTGATGCTTGTGTGAACAAGCTTTCCTTACTCTTTTCCTGAGGGAAACTGAGTTGTTCTTTGAGTTGTTGCTGAGCTTTTAGATTTCCTTCGTGTGAGGTTAGTCCCTTGGATTTACTTAGCTTCATTCCGCGTATTGGTTTGAGTGTTTTGGATTGCTTGTGTTGTTTATCATGTTATAACGGATAACCGGAATAGGATTCACCCTTTATAAGCTTAACTAACCCATGTTTATGATAACCGGGCGGTGACCACTTATCTAGTTCTACAGAAGACTAGAATGTGCTCTTGCAACCCAGGCCCGTAGGTAACGAATAATACTGATCTATTCCTATTGGTAGACGAAAGCAGAGGCGAGTTATGGGAGATTCTTGTGTGACAAAAGAAGTTGAATTGTAATGGATGACTTAATAAAAGATCATAACCGGTTGTGTGCGAGCATGCTATATGTTTAATTTCCCTTATGTGTGTTTGTGCATTTACGTTCTTTCTGATATCTAGAATGTTAGCTAACGGTTTATACTGATGTTATAGATGTTCCAAAGTTTTAGGATGCTGCTGAGTGATCCGGACGTTGTGGTCAGCCGGGATTCCCATATATTATAGGACGGGATCGGGTTTATTTTTATGTTGTCATTGTCCCTTTTATTTTAAACTCGGCTGCAGGTCTTTTACGTTTTCCTTTGTTTAAACATTTGGTTTTATTTTGAGTTTTGGTTTTCATTTGTCTGTGCCTTGTTGTAAAATCTGTGTTGCTTATGCTACTCTGAGGGTCGGGACCCATTGTAAGGTCCTAGCCCGTAACCCTTCGAGTTCCTAGAATTTGGGGTGTTACAATATGGAATCAGAGGTCTAGGTTAGCAACAATAGGCACTCGAAATCTTCTAAAGGTAATATGGTTAAATAAATGAAACCCGCAAGGGGTCTAACGTTTTCAAAAGGGGGTTTTTGTTTTAACTTGTCGGTCTGGGATAGATGTACGGGTACCACCACTACCTCCACGCATCTCAGTAGTTAGTGTTTCTTTGATGTTGGCCTTTATGTTCTTTTTCTGGATTTCTGTTTTAGATGTAGTGTGGTCTTATATCTATATATATATTCTTATATATCTATCTTTATAGTAGATGGCGCGTACTAGAGCTACATCTGCTATTGGGTGAGGAAGGGGTCGACCACCACTTCCACCTGCCGTCCGTGGACGAGGACGTGCAGGAAGACCTCCACTTGCTAGAGGTTGGGGACAAGCCCTAGTTGCTGATCCGCCTATTGTTGAGGCGTTCCTTGAGGAATTTGTTGAGACTGTTGTTCCTGAGGCTGGGAATGGGACCGCCGCTAGGTCCGGAGCACAAAGAGCGCCACCGACGGAGTCCGAGTTGAGTGTCCATAGGTGCTTATGCATGTCGGGAATATGTGTAGAGAGTTGAGGAGGCTATCAGGACTAGAGGAACTGCACTAGTGCCACCAGTTCTCGCGAGATCAGCTGAGGTTTCGCAAAGAGTTACACAGGTTGTTTCCCCGCCTACTAGAGTTGTTGAGGTTGCTAGAGCGACGACTGAGGCAAAGGAGCCGAAGCCCAACAGTTGGTTGAAGGCTTTCGACCAGCTGAAGGTTCCCACTTTCATGGAGAAGACTAGATTGGAGGTGGAGATGTGGCTTGGACAACTGAATTTTGCTATGGAGGCGATCAGTTGCCTAGAGGGACATCAATTCAACATAGCATAGGCGCTACTAAAGGATCAATCTCATTCCAGGTGGAGGACCGTTCGCAATAAGGTCACTAGTTATGAGAAGATGAAGACGGTGATCAGGATTGCTACTGCCCTACAGCTTGGAGGAGGGACCGTCTCCAAAATTTCCTCGAGGCTGGATTGGAGAATTTTCCTATTGTTGAGATCATTAGCAAGTTTCAGGATGAGTTGTCTTTGCTGGGTCCATTTGCACCACTTGAGGATCAGCATGCTCATCTTTTCTCTCGGAGTTTGAGAGAGTATACACGCTCTTATCTTGCTGGTTTCCATTGTGATTCTTTGACGGACTATTAGGATAGAGCTTTTGCTTATGAGAAAGACCAACCAAGTTAGCGAAGAGCTTCTCAAATAGGAGGTCCTATGTAGAGGCAGAAGATTGGAACATCTAGTGCTGGAGGTGGAACAGCTGGGTTTGGGCGTAGTTAGATGCCGGGACGTTCTTGTTTCCAATAGAGTTTTGACAGAGGACGACAGTGTCATAATTACAGATGAGCAGGTCACATCCGAGCTGATTGTAAGAAGCCTGCAATGACTTGCTTTTCTTGTGGAAAACCCAGACACAGAGCTGCGTTTTGCCGTCAGGACAAGGCGCTATCCTAACAAGGTTCTTCACCTGCTACTGCTGTAGGAGGTGGACAAAGGTCTCAATATCAACAGCAGCAGTAGAGAGCTCCTGGTACTACCGCTCCTCAGGGTTCCACTCTAGGACAAGGGAGAGGTAGAGGACGTATTGGTCGATCTATAGACACTAGAGATGCATCAGCTAAAGTGTTTGAGCTGAGGAATGTAGTGGAGCCGACTGTTAGCATGAAATATTGTGATATTTTAGGCACGTTTTCTAAGTATATTTCATCCATAATGGTAGTCATTGATAAAGCATTGAAGCATTTGTGAGTTAGTTTATCTATTTTGTCGATATAGAGGTCTACATAAGCTTTGTGTTGATTGTAGGCAATTAAGAGTTAATTCCGAACGGATTAAGAGAGAATGGAGCTAGATTAAGCATGTCCAAGGATTGAGGACATTACTAGGAGCTAAGGATGATGCTAGGATGAAGAATGACACAAAAACAAAGGAAATTACGAGCTATGTACATTCCACGCTCTAAAGTACGACCGTATTAGAGTCCACACTCTAATCCACGGCCGTGGAACCTTGGCAAGACGAGCGTAGTGCATTCCAGCAACTTACACGGTCGTGGAGAGTCGTGACAAACCGTGATCCAACTCCACGCTCTAAATTACGGGCGTGGAACCCTTCCACGACCGTGATCTTGACGATCTTTTACGCAATATTTTAGCCACGATCTTCTAAGCACATGGGCCGAAGACGCATTTTATCCAGCCTTATATAAGGACGGAAAGAGAGAGATTCCGTCACCTTCGCTACCGCTACCGCTACCGCTGCTTACCCTAGTCGACGCCTTCGCTTAGATCGCTGTGGAGAGACTTGCGCTTTGCCCTATTGAGATTTCCGGATTGACGGAAAGTTGGAAAGAGAGTGAAGATTTGGAAGATTGTTCGTAAGGAGATTTCATACTTTGTCTTTAGGTTTGATTAGAAGACGGATTGACATCCCGTTCTTCGTTCTTATCTAAGATTGTGATTGTTTGTGTTATTCTGAATCTACTTGCATCATTATTCTGGATATTTGTGGATTTGAGATTGGTTTGAAGGTTATTGAAGGTTTTCAAAAGTTTTTATCTTTCATCCTTTTAAATCTTGAATTTGATATCAATATGACTGTTGTTGGCTAAAACCCTTTAGCAATTCTAAGGTGAAGGATTGATAGTTGTGGCTTAGATGATGATAGATCGATCGTAAACAGATTGGACCCTGAGAGTTAGAGAGAATCGCCGACGAACCTAATCCACGGTCTGTTCTTGAGCTTCCACGGCCGTGGAACTCAAGAACTACCCGTAATTTTGTGTCAGTTATGAATCTTGCTTTTACTTTAATCCAAAGTTAAAGATTTGCTTTAACTTAGTCTTGGCTTGCCCTTTTCTAGGTGGTAGTGAAGCCTCAACAACCTCTACCTCAATTTCGAGTGTCACAACCTTAATCGGTTAAGTTAGTCTTGATCCTTGGATTACAAGTTTGGGTATTTGACGTTAATATTTACCTTTAGAACCTTTCTATATTGAAGCCTCAACAACCTTTTATAGAGAGTGCCTTTAGGTGAATCATATAAGGTCTTGGAACTTCACCGTACATTGCCTTACATTCGTATACCTTTGCATACCTCAACTCTGTCCTTATATCTTTAGTATATCTTAAATCGATTGCCACAGTTGGATTCTTGGATCTTTAGGATTGTTGTTTTCCTAATAATTTACAAAGCTCATACATTTACTTACTTGATAACTCATAATGGGATTTAACCCCCCAAATCCCTGTGATCGATACTCTGGAAATCTTGCTTAACTATATCGATCCGTACACTGCGGGTTCGCTTGCTTGATTTCTAGTTTTATAATTAAAGCTTATTTGCACGCACGCTAAGTGGCGAACAAGTTTTTGGCGCCGTTGCCGGGGATTTGGTCTAGGCCGAATTCGGTTATCGGTTGTCAAGCTTGGGAGCTTCTCCCTTGTTATTTGATATCTTTTCGAGTGCATGCGCAGGTCTAGGAATAACGAAGACCTCTTACCTCTTGATCAAGAGCTTGAGAGGACTTTGAGGAGAAAGCGAAAGGAAATAAAAATGGCTGAAGAAAGAGAACGTGATCTCCAGTCGGAGTTAGCGGAAAAGGAAGCTCAACTCCAATGGAGTGAGAAGACTCGTAGGGAAGAAACGGATCGTCATCAAATGAAGGTTGATAATCTAACGGACATGATGTTCCAAATGAGGCTGGAAATAAACAACCTCAAGGAGAAAAAGAAAAGGAGGAGACCGGGAAGATCTGTTAGAGCCAACTCATCCAATGAGGATAGCGACTCCTCCATGCCACCACTAGAGGAAATTGATCCCACGATCAATGTGAATCCATTCTTTCCATGGCCAGGTGGAAATCGCCGTGTTCCACCTAGGAATGCGAGGGTCGAACGTGTAGAAGAGGAGCCAAGAACTCTTGGCCAAAGAATGGATCCAACGCAGCAACCACACCGTTTAGGTGTGAACTTTGATGCTTATGATGTACAAGGGTTTAGCGTCAACCCCCAAGTTATTACCATTGTTCGCCAAAACCAATTTGGTGGAACAAGTGCTGAATCTCCACACCAACATCTACAAAACTTTGAGAATATGATGGAGACAATGAAGCCTAAGAACGCAACTACCAACAGCTACAAACTCATGCCTTTCTTCTTCTCCTTGAAGGGGAAAGCATTGTCTTGGTATCAAGCTCTTCCAAGTGGGAAGCTTGAAACATGGGAGGATCTTTCTTCGGAATTCCTCACTAAGTTCTTCCCGCCACCTAAAACGGCGGAGCTAAGAGGTAAGATTAATGCATATTCTATGAGATCTAACGAAAGTTTATTTCAATCTTGGGAAAGATTTCAGGACTTGCTATTGGATTGCCCTCATCATGGCATATCCAAACTTGCACTATTGGAGATATACTATAAGGGGCTGGATGTGGAGACACAATTCAAGCTCCAATCCCTCTCATGTGGTACATTCATGGACATGAGGGAAGATGACGCTTGGGACTTCATTGAGAAGCAAGCGCGAGTGATAGAGAAGTATTCTCATCGGAAAGTGGAGGCGAATCATGTAGATCAAGGAGCAAAGCTATCACAAGCAGCTCAAACTCAAATCTTTTCTCTCAATACGGAGATTAAAGAGTTGAAGGAAGCCATCAAAACCAACTTTCCGAAGCACAAGGAGCAAGATGTGGGTTATCTAGGCAACAACAATAACCACAACGGTAATGAGAATACCAATCGCAACAACCGGAACAACAACCGGAATAATTGGAACAACAACAACAACAACCGGAACAACAATTGGAACAACAATAGGGGTTCAAACAACAACAATTGACGCTCCAATCAACAAAATTCCGGTAATTCTTATCCTTCCAATTCAGGAAATTCACTAACTCCAGCTTCCTCTTCTTCCACTCCTTTGAAAAGCCAGGGGAAAACATCTAATGGTGGAAGTACTTCGGGGAAAGAGAAGCCCGATCCCATGTTGGAAACAATTTTGGGGAAGCTTCAAGGGTTGGAGACTCGCATCATCAAGGTTGATGATCACATTACTAAGGTTGATAAAGCCCAAAAGGTTTTAGAAAACCAAATGTTCAGCCATGCGGAGGAAGTTCCTAGGAATCAAGGGAAACTTCCAGGAAAAACGGAGGACAACCCAAAAGGAAGGGTGATGGCAATCACAACTAGGAGCGGAGTGACAACTACCGACCCGCAGCCTAAGTTTGTAGAAGTCCCCGTTGAGAAAGAGAAAGAGAAGGGGAAGGAGAAGGAAGATGTCTACGTTCCTCCTCCAGCTTACAAACCTCCCCTACCGTTTCCGCAATCTAGAGCAAGAGCACGTCTAGACAAGCAATTCGGTAAGTTTATAGAACTCATGAGCAAATTGCATATTAACATACCTTTAATTGATGCTATTGTAGGTATGCCGGCTTACGGTAAGTTCTTAAAGGAAATCCTCTCTAACAAGAGAAAGCTAGAGGATTTTGGAGAGGTTAAGATGAGTTCGGATTCTTCGGATCTCATCAAGACCATGAAAGAGAAGATGCCCCCAAAGCTAAAGGATCCGGGGTCATTTTGTATTCCCATAGGAGTGGGAGACGTCACATATGATGCATTATGTGACTTAGGAGCAAGTGTGAGCATCATCCCACTTGCATTATGTAGGAAGATCGGTTTAGGCGATCCTAAACCGGTGAAGATGACGTTGTACATGGCGGACCATTCCATAACTCGTCCCGTCGGTATTGTTGAAGACGTCCCGGTCAAGCTAGGTAAATTCTATGTTTCTATAGATTTTGTTGTGCTTGACATTCCTGCAGATAGTCCGGTCCCGATCATTCTCGGAAGACAGTTTCTTGCAACATCCGGCTGTATAGTCGATTGCAAGAATGCTAGACTCACCTTTGACATAGGAGAGGAGAAGGTAGAGTTCGTTCTTTCCACTCTAGTGAAGGAACCAATCTTTGATGAGGATATATTCAATATCCAAGATGAAGAATGGTTGTCTAGAGAGAAGGTAAGTGCTATTCTCTTCAAAGATCCTTTGTAAAAGGTTATTACTATGAGTCTAATGGATGTAGGGGAAGAAGAGGAGTGCAATAAGGCAATTGAAGCCTTAGAAGCACAAGAAGAAGTGTGTGAAGAGGAGTTTGAGGAACTCCACGACGAGGTAGAGAACGTACGGATCCACGGTCATACACTATATTCCACGGCCGTGGACTTCACCAACAAAAGCGTGGAGCACTCCAGAGGGTTACACGGTCGTGGAGAGAACAGAGCAACCGTATTTACTTTCCACGCCCAAAATCACGGCCGTGAAGGATGTAGAGAGGCCGTAATTTTGGGTGATTCTGAAGGTAATTGTGTCTCTTCCTCAACTTCTCTTGATCCTTCCCCAACACCTTCTACATCCTTAGACACTTCTAAGGAACCATCAAATACTCCTCAAGAACCATTGGAAACTCCGATAGTGATGGAACTAAAGCCACTCCCTACACATCTAAGGTACGCATTTCTTGGACCTAATTCTACCTTTCCGGTAATTGTTAGTTCCGATTTAAGCATAGATGAACATAGTAAGCTCATGGTTGTCCTTAAGAAACATAGAAAAGCTTTAGGATATACTATAGAGGACTTAGTAGGAATCAAACCTTCCCTATGCATGCATAAGATATTAATGGAAGAGGACTTTAGGACTTCGCGACAACCTCAAAGGCGGTTAAATCCGACCATGAAGGAGGTTGTCAAGAAGGAAATTCTTAAACTTCTTGATGCAGGTATCATCTACCCTATCTCCGATAGCAAGTGGGTGAGTCCGGTTCAAGTGGTTCCGAAGAAGGGAGGAATGACGGTCATCACCAACAAGAATAACAAACTCATTCCTACCCGAACCGTAACGGGATGGCGGATGTGCATAGACTACCGCAAGCTAAACAACGCGACGAGGAAGGACCACTTCCCACTACCCTTCATCGATCAAATGCTTGAAAGGTTAGCACAACATTCGCACTTTTGCTATCTTGACGGTTATAGTGGTTTCTTTCAGATTCCAATACACCCAGATGATCATGAGAAGACCACGTTCACGTGCCCGTGGGGTACGTTTACCTATAGGAGAATGCCGTTCGGGCTTTGCAATACCCCATCCACCTTTCAAAGGTGCATGATGGCCATCTTCTCCGAATACATAGAGGAAATCATGGAGGTTTTTATGGATGACTTCTCCGTTTATGGTTCCTCTTTTGACAATTGTCTTTCTAACCTTGCTCTTGTGTTACAAAGGTGTGAAGACACTAACCTAGTTCTTAATTGGGAGAAGTGTCAATTCATGGTGAAGGAAGGCATTGTATTAGGACACTTAATCTCTAGTAGAGGGATTGAGGTGGATAAAGCTAAAATAGAGACAATAGAAAAGCTTCCTCCCCCAACTTCGGTGAAAGGGATAAGAAGTTTTCTAGGACATGCTGGATTTTATAGACGCTTCATAAAAGACTTCTCTAAAATATCAAAACCGCTAACTAATTTATTGATGAAGGATGCATTTTTGAGTTTTCGCAGGAATGTTTAGATACGTTCAATATGATCCGGGAAACTCTAATTTCAGCTCCGATTATCCAACCTCCGGATTGGAATCTTCCCTTTGAGGTTATGTGTGACGCAAGTGACGTAGCTATAGGAGCTGTCCTTGGACAAAGAAAGGAAGGGCGAAGCCACGCTATCTACTACGCTAGAAAGACGCTAGATGAGGCGCAACTCAACTACGCCACTACCGAAAAGGAATTTTTAGCCATTGTTTATGCAATTGACAAATTTCGCTCTTATCTTGTAGGTGCAAAGGTGATTGTATACACGGATCATGCTGCGATCCGGTATCTCCTTGCAAAGAAGGATGCGAAGCCAAGGCTAATTAGATGGATTCTTCTCCTACAAGAATTCGATCTAGAGATCCGCGACAAGAAGGGTTCGGAAAATTCTGTTGCGGATCATTTGAGTTGTCTAACACATCTAGAGGACGACCATCTACCTATAGATGAATCCTTTCCGGATAAGCATTTACACATTATAGAGGAGTGCATCGATGTGATCGCCAAAGGTAACGAACCATGGTTTGCTGATTTTGTTAACTATTTAGTTTGTGAGGAATTACCGCCCAGATTATCCTACGCACAAAGAAAGAAGTTCTTTAAGGATGTTTGGGAATACTTTTGGAATGAACCTCTCCTCTTTAAGAGAGGTCCGGATGGCATTATTCGGCGATGTGTGCCGGAAGATGAGATGCAAAGTGTCATCCGCCATTGTCATTCACTACCTTGTGGAGACACGCTAGTTCGAACAAGACTAGCGCTAAGGTATTGCAATCTGGATTCTTTTGGCCTACTCTATTTAAAGATGTGCAAACCTTTGTTTCCTGCTGCGATGCTTGTCAAAGAACATGAAATATATCTAGGAGGAATGAGATGCCTCTCAACAACATCCAAGAGGTGGATATCTTCGACGTTTGGGGAGTAGACTTCATGGGACCATTCCCATCATCTTGTGGTAACCAATACATACTTTTAGCGGTTGATTATGTTTCAAGATGGGTTGAAGCGATTGCCTCTCCCACCAATGATGCCATGGTAGTGGTTAAGTTCTTTAACAAGACCATCTTCCCACGATTTGGGACACCACGGACCATCATCAGTGATGGAGGCTCTCACTTCATTGCCCGGCCCTTTGAAGCTCTCTTAGCTAAGTATGGGGTGACTCACAAGATCGCCACCCCTTATCATCCACAAACTAGTGGACAAGTGGAGATCTCAAACCGGGAGATCAAAGGAATCCTAGAGAAGACGGTTTCAAGGACTAGGAAGGATTGGTCTTTGAAGCTAGATGATGCATTGTGGGCGTACCGGACAGCGTATAAGACTCCCATCGGAACCACACCATACAACCTTGTGTATGGGAAGTCTTGTCACTTACCGGTAGAGTTGGAGCACAAGGCGTTTTGGGCAATTAAGTGGTTGAACTTCAGCATGAAGGAAGCGGGAGAGAAGCGTCTCTTGGACCTAAATGAGCTTGAAGAACTCCGCTTGAACGCTTACGAAAACGCCAAGATCTACAAAGAAAGAGCAAAGCGTTGGCATGATAAGCATATCATTCCAAAGGACTTCAAAGAGGGAGATCAAGTTCTCCTCTTCAATTCAAGACTTCGCCTCTTTCCAGGTAAGCTTAAATCTCATTGGACCGGAACTTTTCTAATTAAACGTATTTTCCCCCATGGTGTAGTTGAAGTATGGGGTGAAACGGGCGGAAGCTTTAAGGTGAACGGTCAACGACTAAAGAAGTATACACCGGAACTCCAAGCTGAAGAGTTCGCGCCCACCGCACTCGAATAAGTGCGAATTTGGTCTAGCTACGGACCTTAAACAAAGCGCTTCTTGGGAGGCAACCCAAGGTATTGCATTGTCGTTTTTGTCTTTGATTCATAGATTAGTTTAGTTTAGACGTTTTTGCTTTGTTTTGCCTTCGATACCTTCCGGTATGTTTGTGTTTTTGAATGTAGGAACAGTGGAAAAGAAAAGGGGAAGAGAAAGTTTGAAGAAAAGTGACGAAAGTTGGACTTTGGAGCATTATAGAGAGTTCCACGGCCTAAACCACGGCCGTGACAACTACAGTGACCGTAATTTTCAAAAGCCTGAGAAAAATCACCAAAACCACGGTTCCGTACATTTCCACGGCCGTGGAACCCACCGACAGACCGTGATTTTCAAAAATTTTTACGGCCACTATATAAACCACGTTTCTTCACAAAACAAACCACAAACACCCAAAATCACGCCAAGAACGCCGAATCCACGCCCCTTCTCTAAATTCTTCATACGTTAATCGTTTTCGATGATTCTTTGACCAAAACGGAAGCAAATCCATACACCTACAAGATCCAATTAACAATTCGAGCGGCAAATCACCGGAGAAGCCACAATTCGGATTTTAAAATCCGAAAACCTAGGTTTTTGGCTCTTTCTCTCTCTTTGTTGATTCGGCTTTGTTTTTGATAGAAATTGTAGGAGAACTGATTGGAATTGGAAGAAATTAGTCTAGAACTGATTGTTGCTGAGTTTGGTGAATTGTTGCTGAGTTTTGAGAATTTTCGAGACAAACCACGGTCACTATACGTTCCACAGCCGTGGAAAGCCAAGAACAGACCGTGGTTTCTGACATATTATGGATTTTGTGAGGAGAGTGTCCGGTAGGAACAAGGACAAGAATAAGGATAAGGATAAGAACAAAAAGAGGAAAGGCAATGATGCTTCCTCTTCTAGAGTACCACCTCGTTCATCCCCTTCACCTCCATCATCACCATCACCACCTCACCCTAGGATCCCTACCATCCACGAGGATCATCTCGATGCTTTAGAGAGGATCCACAAGAGAGCAGTCATATGACCTAGGTACCTACTGTTGGAGGAGTTAGAGCCTCTACATGTGATAGGAGACCTTACATGGCTTCTAGATAGAGCTGGCTTAGTCATCTTATCCGTTATTCGGGAAGATGCATATGAGGAGATTACGAGGGAGTTTGTAGTTTCCTTTGAGCATAGCCATGTTGACAGGACCGTCTCTTTCCGGCTGATGGAAAGAGATTATGAGTTCTCCATCCGGGAGTTTGGAGCTTTTTTCGGGTTCCACGAGACCTTCAATGGTCGTTTCCCCAGTGGCGTGTACGCCAAGGATTTCTGGGAAGAGATCGCTATGATCTATGCCAGCGAGGACCGCTGGTAGCCAGCTGAGACCAAGGCTAAGTTGATGTATCACTTAGCCTTGAAGATTGCTCACAGGGTACTTTCTGAGTGTCTCCTCCCTAGGACTGAGACACCTCAGAAAATTAAGACAGATGAGCTTTTGCTTCTCTACTGTATGCTATACGGTAGACCTGCAGATTGTGTCACCCTCTTAGCTGCTACTATGAGCAAGCTAAAGAATAAGAGGGCTGGTAACATTGGATACGGTGGGATGGTCACCCACCTTGCTCGCCAGTTAGGGGTAGATTTCTCTGCTTGCACACGTATTGCTGCTACACCCCTAGGACTACATAGCCTCATGACTAGAGGCATCATCTTCCCCACCCATAGAGGTCCACCATACGCTGCTATGCCGTGGGAGAGTAGGACCGGGAGAGGTATAGAGTGGCTCCCCGAGTATTCCATTATGGCTGGACGCCATAACTAGAAGGCGACGTTCGCTGCCATGCATGCGAACAGATTGGTAGCCCCTCCTTACGTCCCACCACCACCAGTTGTAGAGGAGGAGGAGATGAGAGGAGGAGATGATTATGGGGGAGGAGGAGTAGCTGAGCAGGACTTTGGTACATTCCCGGATCAGTTGGATGCAGTTCCCGACATGCCTAGACGTTCTCCCCGCCCTGCTAGAGCATCTGGCTCTTCCTCTCGCCGCGCTAGTGGGAGCGAGAGGCCTACTTGGATGGCTGACCCTCCTGCTTGGTATTCGATGCAGCCGGATTGGATGGGAGCTCCACCGCCTTGGCATGCACAACCGCCACCTACACCAGCACCTTCAGATGCACCGGCGTGGTACAGCCAGCCGCCTGGTTGGTTCGAGCAGCTGCCACAGTGGGCTACCGACCTTTCCGATAGGGTTGGAGCTTTGGAGATACGTGCTGATGCTAGAGATGCACGAGCTGATGATCTGGACCACATGATGAGGGACGTTTACCGCCAGCAGTTCGGGCGGTACTATGACCCCAGCTTCTCTCCGTTTCCACCACCGCCTCCACCGCAGTGATGACTTGGATGATCGATAGTTTTAGCCGCTTCACCACCATTTTGTGAGTTCTTTTTCTTTCTTTCTTTTCTTCTTTTTCCTTTCTTTGAACATTAGGGACAATGTTTGTTCCAAGTATGGGGTGGGGTGTGACTAATAGTTTGTAATAACTCTTACTCACTTGTATGCTTTATCGAGACTATCTTGCATGTTTCATTCTATTGTCGCACGTTTCATTTTTGCATTGCATTTAAAAGAGTTTGAAAAACCCATAAAAATTGACAAATTTTGAAAAATTTTGTGCTTCTAAGGATAGAGATGATTTCTATGATAATCACCACTTGTGAATTGAGTTTTGATGACAATCGCATGCTCAAACAAATAGTGAATTGAAAAGAAATTGAATGAGTTGATTATCCCTCTTTTGCAAATTTCATAATGTGATGAATGTTACTTAAATCATGTTGAGAAATCAAGGTTGAAATCACATGAAAAGTTCTTATGCTTCTTTTTGAGATGATTAAGGCAATTCGATTTTCTTTCTTCTTCCTTTGATCATTTAGCCCCTCTTAGAAATAATGGCCTCCTTTACCTATCCGGGAATTTGGAGTAGTTGAAAAAGGCATGTTTGATGTGGGAGGGCCATGAAAGCAATATTTTGCATTCAAAAGAATATAAAGAAATTATAGGTTTGGGGAAGTCAATCATGATGATGAGTAACTCGGCACCATTCACATAGCCGGGTGTTTGTGTCTTGCCAAAGTCGGATTGAGCGATATTCCTAGCGGATTATGGTATGTGCGCTAAGGGTTTGAGGCATCTCGTAAAAATGAGAAACGCCAATCTCCTAGGCTTCGGTTTTTGTGCACCTCTATCCATAACTCCAAAAATAAAGCCGAAAATCTCCAAAAGGAGAGAGCGAAGCTCTAAGTTAAAAGTGCTGCGGAAACCGCAAGAGAAAAAGAAAAGAGTAGTTATCCACTTTCCCGGATTCATGCACAACATTCCTTAAAGTTTTCCTTCCCTTTCCGCATTCTAGACCTTGTTTGTAAGTCCTTAAGATCAAAAGAACGTTATATGACTTGGTGATCTAAATTGAAGTTTCTTATGATCGATTTGATAATGTTTGAAGGTTATGATGTTTACATGGAAGTTTGATTAATTCATGAGCTTTCTTTACTCTTTACTCTTTGATTATGTATATGAAAGTCTTATAAACGAATGAAGCAAGGTTTGAGAATGATCTATTAATTAGAAGGCACATTCATCTAAAAGAAGTTTTGCCTTGAAGAAGGTACACATATTTCATCCTAACTTGAGTTTTAAAGCTTTTGAAAGACCTTGCTTAGGGACAAGCAAGTGGCAAGTATGGGGTTATTTGTTAGCATGAAATATTGTGATATTTTAGGCACGTTTTCTACGTATATTTCATCCATAATGGTAGTCATTGATAAAGCATTGAAGCATTTGTGAGTTAGTTTATCTATTTTGTCGATATAGAGGTCTACATAAGCTTTGTGTTGATTATAGCTAATTCCGAACGGATTAAGAGAGAATGGAGCTAGATTGAGCATGTCCAAGGATTGAGGACATCACTAGGAGCTAAAGATGATGCTAGGATGAAGAATGACACAAAAACAAAGGAAATTACGAGCTATGTACATTCCACGCTCTAAAGTACGACCGTATTAGAGTCCACACTCTAATCCACGGCCGTGGAACCTTGACAAGACGAGCGTGGTGCATTCCAGCAAATTACACGGCCGTGGAGAGTCGTGACAAACCGTGATCCAACTCCACGCTCTAAATTACGGGCGTGGAACCCTTCCACGACCGTGATCTTGACGATCTTTTACGCAATATTTTAAGCCACGATCTTCTAAGCACATGGGCCGAAGACGCATTTTATCCAGCCCTATATAAGGACGAAAAGAGAGAGATTCCGTCACCTTCGCTACCGCTACCGCTGCTTACCCTAGTCGACGCCTTCGCTTAGATCGCCGTGGAGAGACTTGCGCTTTGCCCTATTGAGATTTCCAGATTGACGGAAAGTTGGAAAGAGAGTGAAGATTTGGAAGATTGTTCGTAAGGAGATTTCATACTTTGTCTTTAGGTTTGATTAGAAGACGGATTGACATCCCGTTCTTCGTTCTTATCTAAGATTGTGATTGTTTGTGTTATTCTGAATCTACTTGCATCATTATTTTGGATATTTGTGGATTTGAGATTGGTTTGAAGGTTATTGAAGGTTTTCGAAAGTTTTTATCTTTCATCCTTTTAAATCTTGAATTTGATATCAATATGACTGTTGTTGGCTAAAACCCTTTAGCAATTCTAAGGTGAAGGGTTGATAGTTGTGGCTTAGATGATGATAGATCGATCGTAAACAGATTGGACCCTGAGAGTTAGAGAGAATCGCCGACGAACCTAATCCACGGTTTGTTCTTGAGCTTCCACGGCCGTGGAACTCAAGAACTACCCGTAATTTTGTGTCAGTTACGAATCTTGCTTTTACTTTAATCCAAAGTTAAAGATTTGCTTTAACTTAGTCTTGGCTTGCCCTTTTCTAGGTGGTAGTGAAGCCTCAACAACCTCTACCTCAATTTCGAGTGTCACAACCTTAATCGGTTAAGTTAGTCTTGATCCTTGGATTACAAGTTTGGGTATTTGACGTTAATATTTACCTTTAGAACCTTCCTATATTGAAGCCTCAACAACCTTTATAGAGAGTACCTTTAGGTGAACCATATAAGGTCTTGGAACTTCACCGTACATTGCCTTACATTCGTATACCTTTGCATACCTCAACTATGTCCTTATATCTTTAGTATATCTTGAATCGATTGCCACAGCTGGATTCCTGGATCTTTAGGATTGTTGTTTTCCCAATAATTTACAAAGCTCATACATTTACTTGCTTGATAACTCATAATTGGATTTAACCCCCCAAATCCCTGTGTTCGATACTTTGGAATTCTTGCTTAACTATATCGATCCGTACACTGCGGGTTCGCTTGCTTGATTTCTAGTTTTATAATTACAGCTTATTTGCACGCACGCTAAGTGGTGAACATCGACCGCTCCATTGACCACAGGTACCATTCATATTAATGGTTTTCCTATCAAAATTCTTTTCGATACCGGTGCTACATATTCTTTTATATCCGATGCATGTATAGATAGATTGGCCTTAGCTACCAAAGAAGGCAGACAATTCTTTATAGGATTACCCGATGGGGGTAAGATTCGAGGTACACGAGAGGTTCGCGATTGCCCTATTAGATTGGGAGGTCGCGATTGGCCAGCTGACTTCTTCGTCATGTACTTATTACATAAAGAAGTCATTTTGGGTATGGATTGGATGGATCGACATCGAGAAGTTCTGGACATCGGCAAGAGGACAGTGACGGTAACTACAGATGCAAGCCATTTGAGATTTTCAAAGGATGGGATCTCGGGAAGACTGATACATTCATCAGTGCAATGCGAGCTGCGAGACTTATCAGTCATGGGTGTGAGGCTTTTTGGTGCTATGCCATTAAGGATAGTACGAGACCGGCTTTGGAGGAGATTCTAGTAGCTTGCGAGTTTTCAAACGTTTTTGGAGAGCCATCAAGTTTACCTCCACAGAGGAGTGTATACTTCGGCATTGAGCCAGAGCCCGGTACAAGACCGATCTCTAAGGCTCCTTACCGGATGGCGCCTATCGAGATGCTTGAGTTGAAGAAGTAGTTCAAGGAGTTAACAGAGAAGGGCTTTATCCGCCCTAGTGTATCTCCTTGGGAAGCACCAATATTCTTCGTCAGGAAGAAAGAATGGTCAATGAGGTTATGTATCGATTACCGAGAGCTTAACAAGGTGACGATCAAGAATAAGTACCCATTGCCCCGTATCGACGATCATTCGGATCAGTGATGACATGAATTATAACCTATTTTTAGGCATGTATTTATATAGATTTTCCCTTAATTTTGCATGCATAGACATACATTCATGACATTTATGGTTATATTTACCTACTTTACAAGAATAGAGGTCTACACAGAGTTTTATTGCATTTGTAGGTAATTTGGTGAATTATGGAGCAAAAATGGCACATTTAAAGATTAAGTCTTGAAGCGGGACAAAAAGGAGCATAAAAGGAATTTAGGACGCGGCCCAAAGTATTCTCTGATACCGTCTGACGCGCCAAAGTATTATCTGATACCGTCTGACGCGCCAAAATATTTTCTGATACCTTCGGACGCGGCCCAAAGTATTCTCTGATACCGTCTGACGCGCCAAAGTATTTTCTGATACCTTATGACGCGGCCCAGAGTATCTTCTGATACCAGCGGATTCGACTTCTTTTCAGCCCAAATATTTAGGGTTTTATCTTAAAAACCCTAGATTTATTCCTACATATATTCGATAGCCTTCAACATTTGAAGGGAGCCAATTTCTCCAAGGGGAGACTAGAAGGAGTCAAAACCTCCAAAAGGGGAGATTTAGGAAGAGTCAATTTCTCCAAAGGGAGAGTACAAGGAGCCAAAAGTTCTCCAAAGGGAGACTAGAAGGGTGAATTCCTCCAAAGGGAGAGTAGAAGGAGCCAATTTCTCCAAGGGGAGACTAGAAGGAGTCAAAACCTCCAAAAGGGGAGACTTAGGGAGAGACAAATTCTCCAAAGGACGGTGACAGCCCCAGGAATTGGATCTCCAAAGAGAGGGACGCTTGAAGGTTTTATTGCGTACAAGGAAGATTTGGGAAAGGACGCACTTTCCTATTTTTGGAGTTGGAAGATCTTAGGGTTTACATTTGAAGGCGGATTGACATCCCGTTCTTCATTGTCCCTAGAAATTTTGTGAGGTTTTTCTGTTCCTTTGATTCTACATCCATTGAACGCGGTTTGCGATTATTGTGTTTTATTGACATTTGTTTTGAGTTTATTATTGAGATTTCAAGGTTTTACCTTTTCTCCCTTTCGTATTTGATTATTGATATCATAATGATGATTATTGGCTAAAACCCTTTAGCAATTCTAAGGTGAAGGGTTGATAGTTGTGGCTTAGATAATGATAGATCGATTGTAATTTGATTGGACCCTGAGAGTTAGAGAAATATCGTCGACACCCTAAATCACGGCCTGTTCTTAGGTTTCCACGGCCGTGATTCTCAAGAACTACCCGTGATTTACTTCAGTTTACGAATCTTGCTTTTACTTTAATTCAAAGTTAAAGATTTGCTTTAACTTAGTTTAGGCTTGCCTTTTCTAGGTGGTAGTGAAGCCTCAACAACCTCTACCTCGATTGTGAGTGTCATAACCTCAATCGGTTAAGTTAGTCTTGACCTTTGGATTACAAGTTTGGGTATTTGACATTAATTCTTGCCTTTAGAATCTTTCTATATTGAAGCCTCAACAACCTGTATAGAGAGTTTCTTATAGGTGAGTCATATAAGGTTTTTGGAACTTCACCGTACGATTACCTTACATTAGCATACCTTTGCATATCTCAACTCTGTCTTTATATCATTTAGTATATCTTGAATCGATTGCCACAATTAGATACCTGGATCTTTAGGGTTGCTGTTTTCCCAATATATTTGCAAAGCTTTACCCTTTTACTTGCTTGACAACTGTACAACTGAATTTGTTCCCCCCAAATCCCTGTGTTCGATACTCTGGAATACTTGCTAATCTACGCCGATCCGTACACTGCGGGTTCGCTTGCTTTTATTCTAGTTTTATAAATTTAAAACTTGATTGCACGCACGCTAAGTGGCGAACAAGTTTTTGGCGCCGTTGCCGGGGATTTGGTTTAGACCGAATCCGGTAGCCGGTTGTCAAGCTTGGGAGCTTGCTCTCGTTATTTGATATCTCTTTGAGTGCATGCGCAGGTCTAGGAACACCGCAGATCTCTTACCTCTTGATCAAGAGCTAGAGAAAACCTTGAGGCAAAAGCGTAAGGAAAAGAAGATGGCCGAAGAACACGAACGTGATCTTCAAACGGAGTTGGCGGAGAAGGAAGCTCAACTCCGATGGAATGAGACTCTCCGCCAGGATGAGATGGATCGTCATCAATCTCAAGTCAACGGTCTACAAGACATGATCTTCCAAATGAGGATAAAGATGAGTGACCTTGAGAATAAGGTAGTCAAGAAGCCCTCAAGAAGGAGATCAAGGTCTAGAAGAAAAAGCCACTCATCCGCTGATGATAGTGATTCTTCCATGCCACCGTTGGAAGAGATTGATCCCACGATCAATATGAATCCTTTCCACCCACAAGGAGCTGCTAATCGCCGCATTCCGCCTAGGAATGCAAGAGTCGAACGTGTGGATAATGAGCCAAGAACTCTTGGCCAGCGAATGGATCCAACACAACAACCACGCCGCTTGGGTGTGAATTTTGATGCTGAAGATATGCAAGGGTTTAGCTTTAACCCTCAAGTTATCACTCTTGTTCGCCAAAGCCAATTTGGCGGTACAAGTGCTGAATCTCCACACCAACACTTGCAAAACTTTGAGTGTATGATGGAGACGATGAGACCGAAGAACGCTACTACCAACAACTATAAGCTCAAACCTTTCTTTTTCTCTTTGAAAGGGAAAGCGTTGTCATGGTATCAAGCTCTTCCCAATGGGAAACTAGACACGTGGGAATGCCTTTCCGCGGAGTTTCTCACCAAATTCTTTCCACCCTCCAAAACGGCGGAACTTAGAGGTAAGATTAATGCTTTTTCCATGAGACCTAACGAAAGTTTGTTTCAATCGTGGGAAAGGTTTCAGGATTTACTCTTGGATTGCCCTCATCATGGCATATCCAAGCTTGCCTTGCTGGAAATCTACTACAAAGGGCTGGATGCGGGAACGCAATTCAACCTCCAATCCCTCTCATGCGGAACATTCATGGACATGAGAGAAGATGATGCTTGGGACTTCATTGAGAAGCAAGCAAGAGTCATAGAGAAGTATTCCCACCGGAAAGCGGAGGGAAATCGTGTGGAGCAAGGAGCGAAGCTCACACATGAAGCTCAAAATCAGATTTTCTCCCTCAACAATGAGATCAAAGAGTTGAAGGAGACTATCAAAACCAACTTCCCAAAGCAACAAGAGAAGGATGTTGGCTATTTGGGCAACAACAATGGCGGTGATAACACCAACCGCAACAACAATAACCGGAACAATAACCGGAACAATAATTGGAATGGAAACAACAACAACCGGAACAACAACAATTGGAACAACAATCGGGGTTCAAACAACAACAATTGGCGCTCCAATCAACAAAATTCCGGTAACTCCTATCCTTCCAATTCTAATTCGCTAACTCCACCTTCCTCTTCCTCTACTCCTTTGAAAAGCCAAGGGCAATCATCTAATGGAGGAAACAATACGGGAAAAGAGAAGTCCGATCCCATGTTGGAGACAATCTTGGGAAAGCTTCAAGGATTGGAGAACCGCCTCATCAAGGTCGATGATCAAGTCTCTAAGGTTGACAAAGCTCAAAAGGTTTTGGAGAACCAATTGTTCAACCACGCGGAGGAAGTTCCTAGAAATCAAGGGAAACTTCCAGGAAAGACGGAGGACAACCCTAAGGGAAGGGTAATGGCAATTACAACTAGGAGCGGAGTGACTACCACCGATCCGCAGCCTACGTTCGTTGAAGTCCCCGTAGAGAAGGACAAAGGAAAGGGGAAGGAGAAGGAAGATGTTTATGTTCCTCCTCCAGCTTACAAACCTCCCCTACCGTTCCCTCAATCTAGAGCGCGAGCGCGCCTAGACAAACAATTCGGTAAGTTCATAGAACTCATGAGCAAGCTGCATATTAATATACCCTTCATTGATGCTATTGTAGGTATGCCGGCTTATGGCAAATTCTTGAAGGAGCTTCTCTCCAACAAGAGGAAGCTAGAAGATTTCGGTGAGGTCAAGATGAGTTCGGATTCTTCGGATCTCATCAAGACTATGAAGGAGAAAATGCCCCCAAAGTTGAAGGATCCGGGGTCATTTTGCATTCCCATTGGAGTGGGAGATGTCACATACGACGCTTTATGTGACTTGGGAGCAAGTGTGAGCATCATACCACTTGCATTATGTAGGAAGATCGGTTTAGGCGATCCTAAACCGGTCAAGATGACGTTATACATGGCGGATCGATCCATCACTCGCCCCGTCGGTATTGTAGAAGACGTCCCGGTCAAGCTAGGTAAATTCTTTGTCCCCATTGATTTTGTTGTGCTTGACATTCCTGCAGATAGTCCGGTCCCGATTATACTCGGAAGACCGTTTCTTGCAACTTCCGGCTGCATGGTCGATTGCAAGAATGGGAGGCTCGCTTTTGATATTGGAGAAGAGAAAGTAGAGTTCGTTCTTTCCACTCTAGTAAAGGAGCCAATCTTTGATGAGGATGTTTACGATATCCAAGATGAAGAAGGTTTGTCTAGGGAGGAGGTAAGTGCGATTCTCTTTAACGATCCTTTACAAAAGGTTATCACTATGAGTCTAACCAATGTAGGGGAAGAAGAAGAGTGCAAAGAGGAAATTGAAGCCTTAGAAGCACAAGAAGAGATGCATGGAGTGGAGTTTGAAAAACTCCACGATGAGGCTGAGAATGTAAGAATCCACGGTCATACCCTGTATTCCACGACCGTGGATTTCACAACCAAAATCTACCTCCATTCCAGGGGATTACACGGCCGTGGAACACATGGGGAGGCCGTAATTCTGACCGTGGAAGAGGATGATCGGCTTACTTCTTCAACTTCTTTTGATTCTTCTCCAAACCACTCAACAACCTTAGAAACTTCTAAGGAAACGTCGGATGCCCCTCAAGGACCATTGGAAGCTCCGAAAGTGATGGAACTCAAACCACTTCCTACTCATCTAAGGTACGCTTTTCTTGGATCTAATTCTACCTTTCCGGTCATTGTTAGCTCCGAACTAAGCATAGATGAACATGAACAGCTCATGACAGTCCTTAGGAAACATAGAAAAGCCATAGGTTACACTATCGAGGACTTAGTAGGAATTAAACCCTCCCTATGTATGCATAAGATACTAATGGAGGAGGATTTTAGAACTTCAAGACAACCTCAAAGGCGGTTGAATCCGACCATGAAGGAGGTTGTCAAGAAGGAAATTCTTAAACTTCTTGATGCACGTATCATCTATCCTATCTCCGATAGCAAATGGGTGAGTCCAGTTCAAGTAGTTCCGAAGAAGGGAGGAATGACGGTCATCACCAACAAGAACAACGAACTCATTCCTACCCAAACCGTGACTGGATGGCGAATGTGCAAAGACTACCGCAAGCTCAACAACGCAACACGGAAGGATCACTTTCCATTGCCGTTCATCGATCAAATGCTTGAAAGGTTAGCACAACATACACATTTTTGCTACCTTGACGGTTATAGTGGTTTCTTTCAGATTCCAATACATCCGGACGATCAGGAGAAGACCACATTCACGTGCCCTTGGGGTACGTTCGCTTATAGGAGAATGCCGTTCGGGCTTTGCAACGCCCCAGCCACCTTTCAACGGTGCATGATGGCCATCTTCTCCGAGTACGTAGAGGAAATCATGGAAGTCTTCATGGACGACTTCTCCGTATACGGTTCCTCTTTTAACGATTGGCTTTCTAACCTTTCTCTTGTTTTACAACGTTGTGAAGACACTAACCTAGTTCTTAATTGTGAAAAGTGTCAATTCATGGTTAAGGAAGGAATCGTATTAGGTCATTTAGTCTCTAGTAGAGGGATAGAGGTAGACAAAGCTAAGATAGAGACCATAGAGAAACTTCCTCCCCCAATTTCGGTGAAAGGGATAAGAAGTTTCCTAGGACATGCTGGATTTTATAGACGTTTCATTAAGGACTTTTCTAAGATATCAAAACCTCTCACTAATCTATTGATGAAGGATGCTGTTTTTGAGTTTTCGCAGGAATGTTTAGATGCGTTTAACACCATTCGGCAAGCTCTAATTTCAGCACCTATTATCCAACCCCCGGATTGGACTCTCCCCTTCGAGATTATGTGCGATGCTAGTGACGTAGCTATTGGAGCTGTTCTTGGACAACGAAAGGAAGGGCGAACCCATGCCATATACTACGCTAGCAAGACGCTAGACGAAGCTCAGCTCAACTATTCCACTACAGAAAAAGAGTTTCTAGCCATTGTCTACGCTATTGACAAGTTTCGCTCTTATCTTGTAGGTGCAAAGGTGATTGTCTACACGGATCATGCTGCGATCCGGTACCTCCTTGCGAAGAAAGACGCGAAGCCAAGGCTAATTAGATGGATTCTTCTCCTACAAGAATTCGATCTTGAGATCCGCGACAAGAAAGGTTCAGAAAATTCTGTTGCGGATCATTTGAGTCGCCTCACACATCTAGAGGACGACCATCTACCCATTGATGACTCCTTTCCGGACGAACACCTACACATCATAGAGGAGTGCATCAACGAGATCTCCAAAGATAACGAACCATGGTTTGCTGATTTTGTTAACTATTTGGTTTGCCAGGAGGTACCGCCCGGACTATCCTACGCACAAAGGAAGAAATTCTTTAAGGACGTCCGGGAATACTATTGGAACGAGCCTCTCCTCTTCAAGAGAGGTCCGGATGGCATCATTCGGCGATGTGTGCCGGAAGATGAAATGCAAAGTGTCATCCGCCATTGTCATTCACTACCTTGTGGAGGACACGCTAGTTCGAACAAGACTAGCGCAAAGGTATTGCAATCTGGATTCTATTGGCCTACCTTATTTAGAGATGTGCAATCCTTTGTCTCTTGCTGCGATGCTTGTCAAAGAACAGGCAATATTTCTAGAAGGAACGAGATGCCCCTCAACAACATCCAAGAGGTGGAGATTTTCGACGTTTGGGGAGTCGATTTCATGGGACCATTCCCATCTTCTTGTGGAAACCAATACATACTATTGGCGATAGACTACGTTTCTAGATGGGTGGAAGCAATTGCCTCTCCCACAAATGATGCCATGGTGGTGGTTAAGTTCTTCAACAAGACCATCTTTCCGCGATTTGGAACACCAAGGACAATCATTAGTGATGGAGGTTCTCACTTCATAGCCCGTCGCTTTGAAGCTCTTCTAGCTAAGTATGGGGTTACTCACAAGATCGCTACCCCTTACCATCCACAAACGAGTGGACAAGTTGAGATCTCAAATAGGGAGATCAAGGGAATTCTAGAGAAGACGGTTTCAAGGACTAGGAAGGATTGGTCCTTGAAGCTAGATGATGCATTATGGGCGTACCGGACTGCATATAAGACTCCCATAGGAACCACACCATACAACCTTGTGTATGGGAAGTCTTGTCATTTGCCGGTAGAGCTGGAGCACAAAGCGTTTTGGGCTATCAAGTGGCTGAATTTCGGCATGAAAGAAGCGGGATCGAAGCGTCTCCTAGACATCAACAAGCTGGATGAACTTCGCTTGAACGCCTATGAAAACGCTAAGATCTACAAGGAAAGAGCAAAGCGTTGGCATGATAAGCATATCATTCCAAAGGACTTCAAAGAAGGAGATCAAGTTCTCCTCTTCAATTCAAGACTTCGCCTCTTTCCAGGTAAGCTTAAATCCCGTTGGACCGGACCTTTTCTAATCAAACGCATTTTCTCCCATGGTGCAGTTGAAGTATGGGGTGAAGCTAGCGGAAGTTTCAAGGTGAACGGTCAACGACTCAAGAAGTACACACCGGAACTCCAAGCTGAGGAGTTTGCGCCTACCGCACTCGAATAAAGTGCGAGATTGGTCTAGCTACGGACCTTAAACAAAGCGCTTCTTGGGAGGCAACCCAAGGTATTGCATTCTTGTTTTTGTTTTCGATTCATAGTTTAGCTTAGAATAGACGTTTTCGCTTTATTTTGCCTCGATTTCTTCCGGTATGTTCGTGTTTTTGGTTGTAGGATCGATGGAAAAGGAGAAAGGGAGAATAATGTCGAAGAAAGGCGACGAAATTTGGACTTTGAAGCTTTACAGAAGGTTCCACGGTCTAAATTATGGTCGTCATAGCTACAGTGGCCGTAATTCTCAAAAGCCTTTGAAAAATCACCAAAACCACGGGTCCGTACACTTCCACGGCCGTGGAACACCCCGACAGACCGTGATTTTCAAAATTTTGCCTGCGAGTATATAAGTTACATTCTTCACAAAACTACCCACAAATTTACCCCTTTCCACGACCTAAAACGCCGAAATCCCACGACCCTCTCCAATTCTTCGTTTTCTAATCGTTTTCAACGATTCTTCATCCTAAACTGCAGCAAATCCAACCACGAACAAGATCCAAGCGACAAACCGAGCGGAAATCCATCAACAAACGTGCATTTCGGATTTTTCAATCCGAAAAAGAGGTTTATTCTTTCTTCTTCAATTTCGCGGATTTGGTTCGTTTTTGCTATAGATTTTTAGGAAGAACTGACAAAGACTGGAAGGAATTAGATTAGGGCTGCTTGTTGTGGTGATTGTTGGTGAAATTGCTGAGATTCACAAAATTCTGAGACGAATCACGGTCTCTGGGTAAACCACGGCCGTTGAATCGAAGAACAGACCGTAATTTTGGTAAAAAAATGGACTTTGTAAGGAGAATGTCGGGAAGGATAAAAGAGAAGAAGGGAGAGCAAAACAAGAAAAGAAAGGGCAATCCCTCCACCTCTAGGGCACCACCACCCTCATCTCCCTCACTACCATCCTCACCTTCACCTCCATCCTCACCTCCTCACCCTAGCATTCCAACCATACATGAGAACCACCTTGTAGCGCTTGACCGGATCAAGGAGAGGACAGTGATAGGTCCTAGGTATTTGTTGTTGGAGGATCTACATCCCCTCAACATTGTTGATGATCTTACATGGCTCTTGGATAGAGCCGGATTGCTTGTCTTCACGAACATTCGTGAAGACGCCTATGAGGAGATTACCCGGGAGGTTGTGACGTCTTTCGAGCACAGCCACGTAGATAGGACCGTCTCCTTTCGTCTCATGGAACAAGACTATCAGTTGAGCATTGTTGAGTTTGGGACCATTTTCGGGTTCCATGAGACCTATAACGGTCGATTTCCGAGTGGAGTTTACCCCAAAGATTTTTGGGAGGAAGTAGCCATGATTTACGCCGACGAGGACCGTTGGTAACCCACCGATACCAAGGCTAGATTGATGTACCATCTAGCCTTGAAGATAGCACACCGCGTTCTTTCGGAGTGTCTCTTTCCTAGGACGGAGACGCCCCAAAAGATCAAGACGGATGAGCTATTCTTGCTCTATAGTATGCTATACGGTCGCCGTGCAGATTGCACCCGTATACCGGCGGTCCCCTTAGGACTACATGCTTTTATGGTTAGGGGACTCATCTTCCCCACACATGGAGGTCCACCTTATGCGGGCATGCCTTGGGAGACTCGGACGGGTAGAGGGATTGAGTGGCTACCGGAGTATTCCATTGTGGCGGGACGCCACAATTGGAAGGAGACGTTCGCTGCGATGCATGCGAACAGGCTAGTAGCTCCCCCCTACGTTCCACCACCGGTTGTGGAGGAGGAGGACATGGGAGGTCAGTACGAGAGTGGTGGAGGAGCGGAGCACGAGTTTGGCACGTTTCCGGATCAGCCGGAGGCGGCCCAGGATGTACCTAGGCGCTCTCCACGTCCAGCTAGAGCTTCAGGCTCGTCATCTCGCCGCGCTAGCGTGAGTGAGAGGCCCACGTGGATGACTACACCTCCCACTTGGTATGACACACCCCCTCCTTGGTCCACGGCGCAGCCAGCAGCACCACCACCGCCACCAGCACCAGCACCATCCGATGCTCCATCATGGTACAGTCACGCCCCGGGATGGTACGAGCAGATGCCGGATTGGGCTACCGGACTTTCGGAGAGAGTTGGAGCAATAGAGATCCGGGCGGATGCTAGAGACGGACGCTTAGACGACCTTGACCACATGATGAGGGACGTCTACCGCCAGCAGTTTGGGCGGTACTATGATCCGAGTTTCTCTCCATTCCCACCTCCACCGGCGCCACAGTGATTGATGCATGATCGTTGTTTTAGACATTCCCGCCACCACTTGTGAGTTTCTTTTTCTTTTTTTTTCTTTTGTTCTTTCTTTTGAACATTAGGGACAATGTTCGTCCTAAGTATGGGGTGGGATGTACTAAAAGTTTGTAATAACTCTACTCTCTATGTTTGCTTTCATTCGAGACTATCGTTGCATCTTCATTATGTGTTACACGTTTCCTTATTGCATTGCATGAAAAATGACTTGAAAAACCCATAAAAATTGAAAAATTTTGAAAATTTTGTGCTTCTAATGAATTGAGATGATTTCCATGATAATCACTACTTGTGAATTGAGTTTGATGACAATTGCATGCTTAAAAGGATTGTGAATTGAAAAGAATTTGAATGAATGAATTTTACCTCTTTTGCAAGTTTTATAATGTGAGAATGTTACCTAAATCATGCTAGAAAATTGAAGTTGAAATCATGTTATAAGTTCCTATACTTCCTTTTGAAATGATTAAGGCAATTCAATACTTTCTTTCTTCTTTCTTTGATCATCTAGCCCCTCATTGAAATATTAGTCTCCCCTACCTATCCGGGAATTTGGAGAAATGAATGAGAAAAAGGCATGTTTGATGTGGGAGGGCCATGAGAGCAATTATTTGCAATCAATTGAATAGAAAGAAATTAGAGGTTTGGGGAAGTCAATCATGACGATGAGTAACTTGGCACCATTCACATAGCCGGGTGTTTGTGTCTTGCCAAAATCGGATTTAGCGATATTCCTAGCGGATTATGGTATGTGCGCTAAGGGTTTGAGGCATCTCTTGAAAAATTTGAGAAACGCCGATCTCCTAGGCTTCGGTTTTTGTGCACCTCTATCCATAACTCCAAAAGTAAAGTCGAAAAATGAAAAGAAGAGAGCGAAGCTCTAAGTTGAAGTGTTGCGGAAACCGCATAAGAAGAAGAAGGTAGTTGTCCACTTTCCCGGATTTATGCACCACTTTCCCTTAAAGTTTTCCCTTCCCTTCCATGTTCTAGACCTTTTCTTTGGAAGTCCTTAAGATCAAAAGAATGTTATATGACTTGGTGATTTAAATTAAAGTTTCTTGAGATTGATTTTGTTAATGTTTGAAGGTTATAATGCTTGTTTAGAAGTTGAGTTGATTCATGAATTTTCTTTACCTTTTACTATTTGATTAAGTGTGTGAAAGTTTGATAAACGATTGAAGCAAGGTTTGAGAATGATCTATTCTTTAGAAGTCACATTCATCCAAAAGAAGGTACACATATTTCATCCTAACTCTTGTTTAAAGCTTTTTGAAAGACCTTGCTTAGGGACAAGCAAGTGTTAAGTATGGGGTATTTTGATGACATGAATTATAACCTATTTTTAGGCATGTCTTTATATAGATTTTCCCTTAATTTTGCATGCATAGACATACATTCATGACATTTATGGTTATATTTACCTACTTTACAAGAATAGAGGTCTACACAGAGTTTTATTGCATTTGTAGGTAATTTGGTGAATTATGGAGCAAAAATGGCACATTTAAAGATTAAGTCTTGAAGCGGGACAAAAAGGAGCATAAAAGGAATTTAGGACGCGGCCCAAAGTATTCTCTGATACCGTCTGACGCGCCAAAGTATTCTCTGATACCGTCTGACGCGCCAAAGTATTTTCTGATACCATCGGACGCGGCCCAAAGTATTATCTGATACCGTCGGACGCGGCCCAAAGTATTCTCTGATACCGTCTGACGCGCCAAAGTATTTTCTGATACCTTATGACGCGGCCCAGAGTATCTTCTGATACCAGCGGATTCGACTTCTTTTCAGCCCAAATATTTAGGGTTTTATCTTAAAAACCCTAGATTTATCCCTACATATATTCGATAGCCTTCAACATTTGAAGGGAGCCAATTTCTCCAAGGGGAGACTAGAAGGAGTCAAAACCTCCAAAAGGGGAGACTTAGGAAGAGTCAATTTCTCCAAAGGGAGAGTACAAGGAGCCAAAAGTTCTCCAAAGGGAGACTAGAAGGGTGAATTCCTCCAAAGGGAGAGTAGAAGGAGCCAATTTCTCCAAGGGGAGACTAGAAGGAGTCAAAACCTCCAAAAGGGGAGACTTAGGGAGAATTTGAGGACGGTGACAGCCCCAGGAATTGGATCTCCAAAGAGAGGGACACTTGAAGGTTTTATTGCGTACAAGGAAGATTTGGGAAAGGACGCACTTTCCTATTTTTGGAGTTGGAAGATCTTAGGGTTTACATTTGAAGGCGGATTGACATCCCGTTCTTCATTGTCCCTAGAAATTTTGTGAGGTTTTTCTATTCCTTTGATTCTACATCCATTGAACGCGGTTTGCGATTATTGTGTTTTATTGACATTTGTTTTGAGTTTATTATTTAGATTTCAAGGTTTTACCTTTTCTCCCTTTCGTATTTGATTATTGATATCATAATGATGATTATTGGCTAAAACCCTTTAGCAATTCTAAGGTGAAGGGTTGATAGTTGTGGCTTAGATAATGATAGATCGATTGTAATTTGATTGGACCCTGAGAGTTAGAGAAATATCGTCGACACCCTAAATCACGGCCTGTTCTTAGGTTTCCACGGCCGTGATTCTCAAGAACTACCCGTGATTTACTTCAGTTTACGAATCTTGCTTTTACTTTAATTCAAAGTTAAAGATTTGCTTTAACTTAGTTTAGGCTTGCCTTTTCTAGGTGGTAGTGAAGCCTCAACAACCTCTACCTCGATTGTGAGTGTCATAACCTCAATCGGTTAAGTTAGTCTTGACCTTAGGATTACAAGTTTGGGTATTTGACATTAATTCTTGCCTTTAGAATCTTTCTATATTGAAGCCTCAACAACCTGTATAGAGAGTTTCTTATAGGTGAGTCATATAAGGTTTTTGGAACTTCACCGTACGATTACCTTACATTAGCATACCTTTGCATATCTCAACTCTGTCTTTATATCATTTAGTATATCTTGAATCGATTGCCACAATTAGATACCTGGATCTTTAGGGTTGCTATTTTCCCAATATATTTGCAAAGCTTTACCCTTTTACTTGCTTGACAACTCTACAACTGAATTTGTTCCCCCCAAATCCCTGTGTTCGATACTCTGGAATACTTGCTAATCTACGCCGATCCGTACACTGCGGGTTCGCTTGCTTTTATTCTAGTTTTATAAATTTAAAACTTGATTGCACGCACGCTAAGTGGCGAACAATCAGCTGCATGAAACTTCAGTATTTTCGAGGATCGATTTGAGATCATGATATCACCAGTTGAGGGTGAGAGAGCAGGACATAGCCAAGACGGCATGTCGGACTAGATATGGAAACTACGAGTTTGTGGTGATGCCATTCGGGCTCACGAACGCTCCCGTAGTTTTCATGGAGTTGATGAACAACATCTTCATCGACTTCCTAGACCAGTTTGTAGTTGTCTTCATAGATGACATTCTGATTTACTCTCGCAGCAGAGAGGAGCATGCATGACACATGAGGATCGTTCTTTAGGTCTTACAGGATAGAGAGTTGTACGCCAAGCTCTCTAAGTGCGAGTTTTGTTTGTCTGAGGTAGAATTACTTGGTCAAATCGTGTCAGCTGATGGCATCAAGGTAAATCTGGCAAAGATCGAGTTAGTAGTATCTTGGCCGCCTCCTAAGAACGTCAAGGAGGTATTCAACTTCTTAGGATTGGCGGGCTACTTTTGGGTTTTTGTGGAGGGCTTTTCAGTTATCGCCCGACCGTTCACTTCTTTGTTGAGGAAGTCTACGAGATTCGTGTTGTCTGGGCCGTGCCTTTAGAGCTTCAAGAAGATGAAGAAGAGGTTGACCTGTACTCCTATCCTAGCTCAGCCAAAGGGCATTGAGGACTTTGTGGTTTAGAGCGATACATCCAAGCTAGACTTAAGATGTATTATGATGCAGAGGGGTAAGGTGATTGCTTACGCTTTGAATATTTTGCTTAGGATGTGTCTAGATTGCTAAAGACTTATAAGGAGAATTACCCTACCCATGATCTTGAGTTGGCTGTTGTGGTTTACGCTTTGAAAATTTCGAGGCATTATTTGTACGGAGCTATGTGTTAGATTTTCACCAATCATAAGAGTCTGAAGTATATATTCACTCAGCGGGAGTTGAATAACCGTTAGAGGAGATGGCTGAAGTTGATCAAGGTTTTTGAACTTGAGATCTTATACCACGCGGGGAAGCCGAATGTGGTAGCTGATGCCCTTAGTAGGAAGCCTCCCCGGGATATGGCGATCACTAGGCTGACAGCTCAGCCATAGTTTAAACGAGATCTTGCATGGCTGGAGATAGATATCCACTTCCCGGATTCCGACAACCATTTGTCCACCTTCAAGATAGTACCTGCTCTGTTGGCTGAAATCCGACAAAAGCAGGAGAGTTGCCCAGCTTTGACACAGATCCGAGACCGGATGTCTCGAGAAGAGGCACCATATATGCAGTAGGTGGTGATGGGATCTTGAGACACCAGGAGCGTATTTGTGTGCCTTCGGATAGAGAGTTTAGACAGAGGATCCTACATGCGGCTCACTCTTCACCTTACTCAGTGCACCCCGGTGCGAGTAAGATGTACCAAGATATCAGACGCTCTTTCTAGTGGGAGGTCTAAAGCCAGACGTCACGAGATATGTAGCTCAGTATAGGACCTGCAAGTAGGTCAAGATCGAGCATAATCGACCACGAGACGAGCTACACCCACTTCTTGTCCCTCAGTGAAAGTGGGAGGACATATCTTTGGATTTTGTTACCAGTTTGAGACCGAGTCGAGGCTTTGATGCTATATAGGTTATAGTAGACCGAATTACAAAGACCGCACATTTATTCCAATAAACGAGACGTGGCCGGTAAGTCGATTGGCAGAGGCATTCACTCGGCAAATAGTGACACTTCATGGAGTACCTAGAACTATAGTCTCTGATAGAGACGGACGATTCATGTTACGCTCAGGATGTGATACGCAATGGGTTTTAAATTTATATTCTCGTTATATTTATCCTAACTCCTAGCGAACCCGTAGTGTACGGGACGTTTGTAGTAAGGATAGTATTCCGAGGTCGAACACAAAGACTAAGGTGAGATTGATTCGATTAGTGATTAAGTTTAGTGAGGATCTAGGTGAAGAAAAAGGAAAGGAAATAAAGAAATGAAAATCTAAATGTTTTTGGTGGGTTTTTAGGTGATCAATCAAGGATCACAAATCATGCAAATGAACAAATCAACTATGCTAACAAATCAACTCAAACAAACAAGCTAAAACGAGATATAGATCAAAGAGAGAAAAGTGGATTCTAGGGGTTGGAAAGTCCGGTTATGGCATGAGACTCAAGCTATCTAATCATCCTTGGATTAACTATGATATGTTGGGATTTAGTGTTTCTAGATTGGGATCAATCACCGGGTAGGTCTCATGGTCCACTAGTCCGTCCCTAAGGTCTCATCACCGGGTAAGTCTCTAAGAACCTAAGGGATTGAATTCTACACAAACTGGATTGTCACCTAGGGATCTAACCTATCCTCACCGGATAAGTCTCGAAAGGGTTAGTCCTAGACAACTATCCTAGCACACTTAGTCCAATGGCGGCTTATGAGGCTCACCACTACCTAGGGTTTGTCATCTTTGAAATCTAAGAGTAAGGATTACCGAGTAAGTCTCTCCTAACACTAGGTTACCCTAGGGTAGATTTAACTTAACAAACACTTAGGATTTCAACATTCTAACAATCTAAGCTAGATCCACCAGACAAGGGAGAATCACGGGCTGTTCTACACCTTCCACGGCCGTGGAAAGGCTAGAACAAACCGTGGACTCCAACAGAAACTACGTCCAAGCAAGAGAGTCATCCAAGGGCTAATCTAAGTCCATCCTATCATAGTCCTAGCCATAGCCATTCCTTCCTTACCCTAGAATCACATCTATTTAGCCTACAACATTCATCATAGCAATCAAAATCATCAAACATAAAATCATGGCTTCCATTTGCAAGATAATGAAGAGAAAGAGATGAACGAGTGAAGTAAACAAAACCAAGCTTAAAAAATGGAATTAGAATGACTCACAACCCTTCTTAAAGAAGGTTCAAATGGTTCATACAACTCAAGAAATCGATTCCGAAATTCTTCACTACAAAGCTATCCAAATCTATCAATGGTGTACTCTTCTTCTTCTTCAATGAAGCTCTTCCTTCAATGGTAGCTTCCTTCTACCTCCTTCTTCCAAAAATCTTCTTGTTTTTAGAGAATATCTTTGATTGGATGATAGTGGATAATGGAGAGCTGCTCCAAGATTCCTTTCTCAGCCAATGCAGGACCACTTTTATACTACAACTTTGCAAGAGCTGGTCAAGAGATCGTGGCACAGCTGTCACGAAAACCTGGCAAAATCCACGGTCATTTCCACGGCTGTGGAGTGTCAGTGAACCGTGATTTTGTGCTTCAGCTTTGCCTTTGATCATTAAGCTTCGATTTGGTGCATGGCTTGTGTTGGCAAGGTTCCATGAGTCCTCCCTAGCCTTTAGCTTGCATCCTAATGAGTCCGAGGGTGTGTCACCTTGATGAACGATCCTCAAACGTATCGTTTTAGCTCCTAAATCTCCCAATATACCTACAAAGCAATGCACAAGTCCGTGTAGACGTCTATCTCGACATAATACGTGAATTGAGTGCAAACGTCGTTAACTAGTGCCAAACCATGCATGAATGAGCGAGAAATCTATCTAAATGATTACCTAAACCTAAGTCATAAATCGTGTTATCAATTCACCTCGAGGTTTTGGCAGCAAGTGCATGCCGCCCTAGGTACGAGTTTGCAGTTCACGACTGTTTATCATCCTCAGGCTGATTGTCAGTCCGTGCAGACCATCCAAACTCTGGAGGACATGTTGTGAGCCTATGTGTTACGCCGGGGACAGGTGTGACCAGATCACCTTCCTTTAATAGAGTTTTCTTATAACAACAATTGGCACACATCAATCACGAGGGCTCCTTATGAGGCTTTATACGGACAAAGGTTTCGTATGTAAGAGCCTTAGTGTGAAGGAGGTGAGAGTGAGTGCTGAGGGTACAGTT
This sequence comes from Fagopyrum homotropicum, assembly GCA_033239125.1. Lineage (NCBI taxonomy): Eukaryota > Viridiplantae > Streptophyta > Magnoliopsida > Caryophyllales > Polygonaceae > Fagopyrum > Fagopyrum homotropicum. Next base: position 61,466,044 of record BSWB01000003.1, on the reverse strand, counting down.
TCACCCTAAACCACCCTTGTGTGAGCCAGAGGCCGCCCCTTCGGTTTGCTTGGGCTGCACCTGCACCTCCCTGAGCCACCTCTGCGGTTTAGGGTGTGTTGCAGCCGACTTTATTGACTCTTGACTCGTGATTTTGGGATGGTTTCCTATATAAGCCCCCCTTTCTTAGAGATGAGGGTTTGCTTCATCCTCATACAACTTCATCTTCTCCCTCACGTTCATCTTCTTCTTCTTTCCTCTTTGGATCTCTTTCTTGATCTTCCTTGATCTTTGTGTGAGTTTGGCTTTGGTTGTGATGATGATTATTGATGCTGCTGTGTCTTTGTTTAGCTAGCCTTGAGGTTGTGGTGTGATTCCTCTTTTGATTAGGTTACAGCTTGGTAAGATCTTCATCTTTTTACCCTTTCTTTCTTCTTTTCTTTCTTCTTATGTTCTTTTCTTTCCTTCTAGCTTAGGGTCCACAAGATTTATCTTGTGGCAACCTTCATAGGCTTCATTTGATGTATATATGTATGTATATGTATGTGCTTGCCTACTGGCTAAAGAAGAAGTGAAGAGATTTGAGTGAAGAAGTGAAGAGGAGCTGAAAGTGTGCATTCTGCACACCAGCCGCCCCTGCGCCACCTTGGAGCCGCCCTTGCGCCATCTTGTAGTCGCCCTTGCGCCTACCTGCACCAGCCTTGTCTTGCTCTTAGTTGTGCAGGTGTGTCTTGCTTCTAGGCTTGCCTATGGATGGCATTGTCCCTTCCTTTCCAAGTATGAGTATGTAGTATCATGCTAGGTGTAGTTGAGAGTGTGTTAATGATGTTATGATAATGTTATGCCTTGTATGGATTTGAGAATATTAGATTATGAGGATTAGGTTAAGGATGATCATATGGATCCCTTGGGTCTAGGTGTGACCCCTTTGATTGATAGGAGATTGATATATCTCTATGCCTTGTTATTAGGCAGTGTCCCTCTCAAGATTGGAGGTTGATCGTGGTTGTGATTTGTACGATGTTGAGGTAAGTCCGTAGGACTTACTTAGCTACCATCCTTATACTGGATGCTTGTATGAGTGGTGTGTGATATATTCTTTATAGCATCCGATAGTCTATTATTACCAATCTATGTTTTAGTGACCGCCCATTGTAGTGGGCGTGATAACCTTTCCCTTTCATCCTGCCATAGAGTCTGGGAGGTTCTCTACAGTCAGGCCAGACCTGGTTTACGGGAAGGGTGCATTCCAGTCCCTTAGGCTACACGGGTTGTGTGACCGGTACCACTCCAACTGGATATAACACTCAAAGACAGGGATGATACGTTCCTCGTGTCACAAATTTTCATATATATATATATATACATATATATGTATACGATTTGAGTGAACGACTATTATATGAAGATAATAAAATGGGTAAATGTGTGACAACATGCTTATATGTTTATTTTCATGACTTGTGGTTGTGCTTATACATTACCTTATATACGTATGGTTAGTTAATGGCTTCATACCATGTTGTAGATACCTCTTAGGATAGGCGAGTTGCTGGGAGATTTGGTAGGTTGACAGGCCGAGGACTCTCGTACATTAGGGGGTTATGGCTTTGGGGTTGTTTATATTCCCTCCTGCACGAGGATGATGTTTTGTATACCTCTTATGTGAGGGTGTTGCTTTATACTCGGCTATAATTTTGTATACCTTTTGGTTGTACAGTTTTATACGGTTTTATGTATTTTGTTTTATATCTGTCAATGCCATGTTGTAAGGTTCAGTGAACTTGTTGTCATGTTGTGGTCAGGATCCATTGTGAGATCCTAGCCTAATGTGGCATCCCGAGTCCCGCGAATTTGGGGTGTTACAGAGTTGGTATCAGAGCCTTAGGTTGAAAGCAATGGCACTTGCTACCTGCAATGAGGTTTGATAGATAAAATAAATAGAATCCGAAAGGGGTCTGATGTTTTCAAAAGATTTTGGTTTTAAAAGTTGATGATTTGGGTTAGAATGTACGAGGAGTCGTCACCTTTTCCATGGATCTCTGTAGTATAAATATGTATGATGGACTATGTGTATGTGTTATATATATTCATATGGCCTATATAGAGCCTTATAAGTTAGGTGGTCATACCCCGTAGATGGCTCGGACTAGAGCTGCTTCTGCTATACGCCGAGGTAGAGGTAGACAACCCCTTCCTTCTGGCATGATAGGACAGGGAGCAGTTCCCGCTACTGATCCACCAGTGGTGGAGGAGGTTCATGAGGAGATTGGTGAGACTGTCGTCCTAGAGACGAGGAGTGGTGGATCTAGGAGACAACATTCACACCATGTCTAGTCAGATGACTCGGATCGTATCTCCATGAGGAGGCCAGAGTTTCGTGAATATATTCGACGTGTTGAGGAGGCTGCCAAAGCAGCCATACGGGCCCTAGATCTACCATTTCATGAGGGATCTTCTGAGAGGTCCCATGTAATATCCGGAATTTTTATTTCCGTTTAATTCCGAATCAAATCGGACTTTGAGCCGTTGACGGTTTTCCATTCTATCTAGCATGTCTTTCTTCACAAATTTTATCATTTTATGTAGAAGCTAATTCACATAAAATGATAAAATTATATCAAGCTCTAATTCCTATAATTATATATCATTTTATGTAGAATCTAATTCACATAAAATGATAGAATTATATCAAATCCTAATTCTTATAATTATTTATCATTTTTTGTAGAATTTAATTCACATAAAATGATAGAATTATATCAAACCCTAATTTTTATAATTAATCATTAACGACGACTTTAGACGAGATCATGACAAAGCTGTGACGAGACCATGACGAGTTATGACGAGGCCATGACAAATCTGTGACAAGGCCATGCATGGGCTTGACAATGCCATGACGAGTTTTTGACGAGTTTTGACAACCTCAGCCCACTTCTCTTAACCAATTTAGTAGCCTCATTTTTGCCTTGCTTTAGCCCGCTTGGTGTTGCTGCACTTCATCCCATCTGTCTATTGCTCCAGCCCATCTCGGACCTGCTGCTGCCCAAACCACCATGCCTTCAGCCAGCCAGGAAAGACCCCAGCCTTGCGTGTCCATTGCTTCAGCCCTTGTAGCCCATTCCGCAGCAGCCCAGTAGTGATGTGCAGCCTCTACACACGTCTGGACGCAGAAGGGACGTTACAGATCCCCTCAAAAATGACCCCTGGATTTACGTAGCAGCCTCCACTTTGACGTCCAGATTCACGCTCGGAGGGATGACAGATCTCCTCGTTCCTGCGCAGCATTGTAACGCCCAGAACCTTAGAACTCTCTCCTAACCCCCTAGCCTATACCTGAGTAGCAATGTTCGATGTCCTCCTTCTGCCCAGGCGACAAACTCGTTCTGCACGTAGTGATGGTCTCACACAGTGGAACCGAGCTTTTGATAAGCGCCACAACAGCCTTCTGTCGATCCAACATACCATTGATTACGAGGAGCCCAGATCCGATCTACAGCAGCCTTAGTGTTGTCATTCACGTGCCTTCGAGTCTTGGAACCGGGTAAGGTTGATACCCTCATCTTCCTTGCACTTATGTCCATGTAATTCATGCCTAATGAGTGTCTTTGATGTCTCCTAAACCTGCTCAGAACATCCATAGAAGAAACAGTGAAGATATAGGAGTTTGCTGAATTTTTCGGAAGTGAAGAACAGCCAAATTCGGCTCCAGTTTTGGGTAGGTTAGACTCCACCTTTACTGCTGATTTTCGGATATGTTTTAGTTGATATTGTATAGTATAATATACTAATATTTGATAGGAATCGGAGCTACGGTTTGAGATTTATGGTGTTCCAAATTTGACTCCTCATGCAGTTTCTATAAATGTGCTGAGTTGATAAAAACAACATGGGATGCTGTTTTGTGAGATATTTTTAATAAGTTCTTGATCTCCGTTGGGCTTGAATTTTGGACATGATATAGTTGACATGTTTTTGTAGAATATATTAAAATTTGATAGGCATCCAGCGAGTGGTTTGGGATTTATGATTTTTCCAAGATTGAGTCGTAAGCAGTTTTTCTGTTGTGCTGAAATTCGGTTTTGTGAGATAGTTTTAAATAGGATTTTGATCTCCTTTGCGGCTGAATTTTGGATATAATATAGATAAGATTTTATAGTAGAACATATCAAAATTTGGGATAAATCCAGCGAGTAGTTTAGGAGTTATGATTTTTCAAAGTTAAGACACTGTGTTGCTTGTTAAGTGTTGTACCCAACTTTCGAAATTTTTGTAGAAGCGATGCTTTAACAGTTTTAAGAAATTCTTTCTCGTATGAGTAGATAGGATATCATAGATGACCTAGGGAGTTATTTCGGAATTTTTATAAGATTATTCAAATTTTATATTTGAAGTTGTAGTTGGACTTTAGTGACTTTTCGAGAAATAGAAAATGGGTAGTTTTTCTAGTTGTTACCTAAAATCATCCTAGGGAGTAGAATATGGTTAGTTAGCCTCAAATTATAATTTAAGTACATATTCCGAGTTTTTGGAAGTTCCGGGACTAAGGGTAAAATAGTCATTTTACCTTAAATAAACACTGCAATAACTTCTGCACATAGAATCGTATATCTTAAGAGCTTTAGACTTATAAGTATCCAGGGAAATGTGTTGACTCACGTGCCTCCTCTGACAGGCAACTGAGTTCTGCACTTACGGATTTAGTGGCGGTTAAGAGAGAGTCGAGATTTGATTCTAGTAAGTCCACGGACTTACTTAGCTGGCTTTCTTGTATGAGTGTAATGTGTATGAGTGGTGTTTGCTAGTTATGATAAACAACGAAACCGGATTAGGCCGACTTTATTATTTACGTAATTGACCCAATTGTATGATAACGGGTCGTGACATCATCTGCCTAGCTCTTGCGAGAGTCTAGGAGGTTCCCTGCAACCAGCCAAGTCCGGTAGACGGTCAGATGCATTAGTACCATTCCGCGTTGGTAAACGGGGACAGGTGCGAGGTTTGGGAATCCCTCGTGTCACAAAATAAGTATCATTAGTAATAACCTATCACCTAATTAAAGATAATAAAAGGATTGAGTGTTGCATGTTGATTGTGTATGTTGTGTGTTTGTGCTTTTACCTTTATGCCTATGCATAGAATGTTAGCTAACGGTTTTATATCGCTTGTAGATGTCTTGCAGGTTAAAACAGTTATAGAGAGATCTGAAGGGAATGGTCAGCCGGGTCCACGTACTTATTTAGTTGCGGACAGGATGACTTTTGTTCTTCTTATGTGTCGTTTTGGTACCTTTGCTTTGTAAGGCTGATACATATTCTTCATGTATATATTGTTTAAAGTTTTCAAATGATTTAAATACTTTTGTGCCTTGTTGTAAGATCCAAGTTAAATTGTTGTCAAACTAAGGTCGGGATCCATTGTGAGGTCATAACTAGTAGCTCCCCGAGTTCTCAGAATTTGGGGTGTTACATCCCAAGGAGCCACTCAGGTGCTTGATATGCCGGCACGTGGTGCTGAGAGTGTTCGAGCTCCAGAGGAGTATAGAGGGCCTCGACCAGATACCTGGTTGAAGGCATTTCATCAGTTGTTCACTCCAAGAGGTTGTTGCAAGCTTTAATATTTATATCAAGAATAATAGCAAATAGCGAACCCGCAGTGTACAAATCTATTGTAATAAAAGTTAGAATTCCAAGGTCGAACACAAGGACTATGGTGAAACAAAGATCGGTAATTCAGGTTGTCAATAAAACACAAGCAGCAAAGCAAAGCTATCAAAGATGATATAATAACCAAGTAAAGAAAATGCGGATTCTAGAGATTAAAGCATCTAGTTGTGGTTCTGACTCAAGATCTCAAAGGATAACGTAGACAAAGTTGAGGTTTGCAAAGGGAAGGTGTTTCTAAGGTGGGAATAGATCACTGGGTAAGTCTCACTACTCAATATCCCAAACCAAAGATCCTCTGACCGGGTAAGTCTCAAGGTACTAAGGAAAGGAACTATAATCTCAAACCAACACACCACCCAAGGGAATAGAATCAACCTTTACCGGGTAAGTCTGAGGCTAACTCTCAAAGATGGGATGACGGCACACTCAAACCCCAATAAAGGATAAACCTTTATTACCTCTCACTCATGATCTTGGGTAAACAAGCAAAGGAATCACCGGGTAAGTCTCATTCCACACTTACGTTGTACAAGGAAAGGTATAACTAGGATAGGATTTGGCAAACTCAAACCTCAACTCAGATAAGGATAAGGAAAGGTCTTGCCTCGCTCAGTTAGTGTCCCATCTCGGTCGAGATGTTGTACGACTGACCAAGGTGTTTGTCGGTTAAGGTAAAGGCTCGAGCTTTCAGGGTGCACTGGGATAAAGGCTCATTCTTTCATCGTCTTCTCCACAACTTTCAGCCAATCACCCTAGAATCGCATAAAAAACTTAGCCAACAATCATCATGATAATAGTAATAAAAATGTAAGGAAGGAATCAATACTCAAACAAGAAAACCTTAACACAAAGGTCTCAATAGCTGAATCAAACAAACAAGCAATCAGCGTTCCTCAATCACAATCAAAAAAGACAACAAACCAAACCAAACTAAGAAAATTTTGCAACTTCCTTCAAACTAGCTTCCTTCCTTCCTTGATCTTCAACCGTCCAACCTTCCTTCAAAACTTGCTTCAACTTCCTGAATCAGAGATACCGTGATCCAAAGATGGATGAATTCTAGATAATCAGCATCTACATATAGGAGAATTATCTTCCTAAGATAAGATATCTTAAAAAGATAATTTTCTTCTTTAAAATATCTTCATATCTTCCAAAATATATCAGCAAAAAAGATTTGCTTCCATCCAGAAATCCATCCTAAAATATGTGATATTCACTTTCCAAAAATAGAAGATCTCAGCCAAAGATAAAGATCTCGTGTCCCGTCATCACTTCGCCTCGGTCCAATCGATCTTGAAGATCACCTCAGTCGAGGTGACACTGTAGCCAACCGATGTGAGTCTCAGCTGAGTGTAAAACTCTCAAATCTGGTCCAAAATCAATCTTCCATCTCATTTCCATGCTTCCTGAGCTTCTCTTATAACTCCTCAATGTAGCTCCAATGACTCATTTGCTTCCTTAGCTTTATTTCGTTCCAAAACGTTCCATTTTCCCTACAATCACAACGAAAGTAGGTGTAGAACTCGATTCTCGTAAAGGTAGACAAAACAACATAATGATCAAAGAATATACATCCATACATGCAGATTTATGAAGATAAAACGTCCAAACCAATCCCAAAATATAGACTATAATACATGCTATCAAAATACCCCATACTTGTCCCTTACTTGTCCCCAAGCAAGATCCAAATCTTAGATACAAGATAGAATGGATTATAAGTCATCAAAAAGATCAATGAAACACATTTCAAAACCTTTTGGTGGTGTGCTTCACTCATAGATCACCCTAAGAGAATGCTTCATGGCAAATAAAATCAAGACATGATCGAAACATTTTATAAACATAAGAAAGTTGTTCATCTTTGAATACAATCATAGAATGCATAATAAATCATATTTATCGAAATCATTCATGTATAATCCAGTTTAAACCACCAAGTCAAACAACATACTTGAGGTCTCAAGGGCTTCCAAAAGAGGTCAAGAAACGTGTCAGGGTGGGATGTATATAGGGTAATGTGGTGCTGGAATCTGGGAATAAGATCTTACTTCACTGTCTTTGAATCACAACACCTTCCACCAATAAGCTTTGCTTATTTTCACTTTTACTTTACTTTTTGGGATGCAAGGACAAAGGTGCACAATAACCGAAGCCTTCTCGAGATGCCTCAAACCCTTGATGCACATACCATGACCCGTTAGGACAATCGATCAATCCGACTTTGGCAAGACACAAACACCCGGCTATGTGAATTGTGCCGAGTTACTCATCATCAAGATCAGCTTCCCCAAACCTAATTTGTTTGTTTCTAACACTTCCAGCCAAGATCTCAACTTCACTTCCTTTGCTTTTCGTCACTTGCATCCAAATTCCCGGATAGGTAAAAGGAGGCAAATATGTATATGAGGGGCTAAAGCATGATCAAGAAGAAGAAGAGAGTGAAATGCCTTAGTCATCCCAGGAAGAATGTGATAGAACTCATCACGTGGTGTCAACCTTCAGATCCAACATAATTTTGATAAAATAAAGTATTAAACATGCTAGAATTTCAAACAAAGCATTTTGCAACTTAAACATATCATAAAACCTTTCGAGCATATAACGATTTCAAAACCAATATGCAAACAGAATCATCATCGAGGTCATATCAAGAGAAGAAGCACAAAACGTTTCGAAAATCTTTCATTTAAAAGCCTATATCGGTCGAGGTGTTTAGACGTCATCCGAGGTGTTCAACCTCGTTCGGCCAAGAACGTCTCGGTCGAGCCATAAATTTTTTTTTTCAAACTTGTTTTTTTTTTGACGTTTTTCTCAAACAGAAATTTGTATGTATGCATGTAATGACAGATAAGCACATAAAGCCAAATAAACAATAATATCCGAGGGAGTCATACAAACATAGTAGCAAATAAGATCACATAATAGATCCACATACCCCATACTTGGGACACATTGCCCCAATGGGTCAAATGTAAGTCTGAAAGTCACAATACTCACCGAACCTAGCTGAACTACATAATAAATAAAAGAAATCCATGAAGCTCTAGTCCTCGTCAACTGGCGGTGGTGGATGTGGAATGGAAGGATGCTGGGAAGAATCGAATGGATATCCCATCATATGCTGGAACTAGATCTGCTGCATCCGACGCTGGTAATGTTGGCTCTCCTTCATACGATGCATCCATCCCTTAGTGTATTAGCGCTCATCATCGAAGCGTTGGGAGATGTCAACTGTCATAGCTACGTAGGAGTCAATTATCTGCTCTGTAAGCTCATTAATCCGTCGGTGGAACTCGGGATCTCTACGGCGGCGTGGTCTGCGCTGCTAAGGTGGCGGTGGTGGTGGTGCTCTCTCATCCTTTGTGGCCTCGTCTTCGAGATCGACGGTGGGAATACTGGGCCCGCCGGTGTCAATACCGGTCTTCATAGATGCACCTCCGTGCTCATCATCATCCTCCTCCTCCGCAGCTACTGCCTCTCTAGCATCCTGCATATAAGGGAACCAGGCAGCAAATGAAAACTGGCGGTCAAAGACAGAAAACTGAGATGACCACACAATGCCCTGTGGAGATGTTGTCTCCCATGACATGACAACGTAGGGTATGTCAAGGCCACGAGGAACGAGGATGTAGCGAGTGATCATCTCCTGCAATCCCAACGGCTTCAGAGCCCCAACAAGTGTACATGCTGAAAGATCAAGTCCCATAGAAGTGACGATGTGGGTCACCAACCCACCAGAACAGATTTCGCACTTCGACTTCCGCTTTATCTAGTGCAAATCATGTGCCAACATGGAAGCAAAGTCTGGAACGCCTCCAATAACCATGCAAAACAAGCTCAAAAGCTCCCCCTGTCTGACCTTCTAGGGCGTCTCAGTGTGCACTAGAAGTGTCTCACTGAAGATCCGGTGAGCTAAGTGGAAGGCAAGGTGAAAAATAATCCGCTCCAGGGAATCTCCGGGCTACCATCTGTCTCTATTGTCTGTAATGTGGGAAATCTCGCCCCATAAACTCCGAGCTACCTCTCAGGAAGGAAAGTCTGTAACAGTAGGTGTAGGGAAGCCGAAAATCTCCCTAAACTGATCAAGAGGAATTGCGTAGTTCCTGTTCAGGAGCCTATACCTGATCGCTTTATGCTCTGGCACGTAGGTCACTAAACTAACAAACTCCATCGTCGGCTCCAGATAAGCCGGTGCTCTAAGGGCCATGAAATCCGCAAGGCCAACCATCGATATCATCTTCTTCAAGTCCCCCACCACGTGGAGGCACTCGAAGGTATCAACATGAAGGAAACGTGGGGCGATGATGGGGCACCCACAAATCCTGTCATAGTCCCGCTTGTGTCTCTCGTGGATCACCGGGATCAAAAACTATGAAGCTGAAGAAGGAGAGGAATGATGTGAACTGCTAGGCCTGTCTCTCATGGCCAACTGACGATCTGATCTACGTGGGCTACTCATTCTGGATGAACACCTTGGTCGCCTAGAACACCTCGTCCGAGACACAGTCGACTGGACCGAGGCGAACTACTGTTCGTACGCACTTCTTGAATCTGTAAGCTTTTTTCCTCAAAATCACTATCAAAAGCTTCCTATGGGGTACTTATATCTTTCTCAACAACAGTCTATGGCGACCAATGCCAAATCTATCCATAATCGATGAAAGAAGAAAGGAGTTAGGGTTTAAAATAAAATACCCCAGATTCTGCAGAATGAAGCGTTTTCCTTGCTGTTTGTTGCTTGGAAACTGAATCTCGTGCTTCCTCCGGTGATTTCGAGCCAAGAACCGTGGAAAACGAGCAAGAATTGAGATTTTGAGAGTTAGGGTAACCGCGGTTGAGGTGGTCATGAGAGGGAAAAGGTGAGAAGAGAGAGAAACTATCTCGCCTTTTATACCCCTCGCTGAATTTGATTACACCTCGGTCGAGATGTTCCTAAGCGGACCGAGGTGTAAGAATGGATGTTAGACCTAGTCGCCTCGGTTGACGAAGAACATCTCGGTCGACGTCATGTGATTGCACCAGAGATGTGTCTTTGTCAAACCCCGTCTTCTCAATTTCTCGAACTTCTGTCCTTCCATGTAGCTCCTGAGCTGTAATTACTTCTTAGAGAGTACTTGATTCCTGTCTAGGAGGACGCAAAAACAAAACCAAGCAAACTATCTAAACTAAACTAGAAAAGTGAAAAGAAAGCCATACCTTGGGTTGTCTCCCAAGAAGTGCTTGCTTTAAGGTCGCTATCTAGACCTTACGTTATCCTCAAACAAGTTGTAAGATGTCCTTACCCCATACTTCATCTTCATCTTCATCATGGGGTGAAACAAAGGATTATATCCAATGCTCCATAAAATACAAGTGCTCATCGGGAAACGAGTCATCAACGGGTAGGTCATCCTTCTCGAGCGAGATAGGAGGTAGCTGGCTGAGGTGATCCGCAACAGAATTCTTGGATCCCTTCTTACCCCGAATCTCAAGGTCAAACTCTTGAAGCAAGAGAATCCAACGAATGAGGCGCGGTTTTGCATCTTTCTTAGCCAGCAAGTAACGAATAACTGCATGGTCAGTGTAAACACCAACTTTCACTCCCACTAAGTAAGAGAAAAACTTCTCAAAAGTATAAACAAGTGCCAAAAGCTCCTTTTCGGTGGTGGCGTAGTTCAATTGAGCTTCATCTCACGTCTTGCTAGCATAGTAAATGGCGTTGGTCCGGCCATCCTTCTTCTGTCCAAGTACCGCTCCTACATCCACATCACTAGAATCACACATGATCTCAAACGGCAAGGTCTAATAGGGAGGTTGAATGATGGGAACGTTAATCAACGCTTCCTTTATCCTGTAAAAAGCATCAAGAAATTCATGTGAAAACTCAAAAACGGCATCCTTATTCAAGAGAATAGTGAGTGGTTTAGAGATTTTAGAGAAATCCTTGATGAACCTCCTGTAGAAACATACATGCTCGAGATAACTCCGCACACCCTTAATGGAACAAGGGGGAGGAAGTTTCTCAATAGTCTCGATCTTAGCTCCATCAACCTCAATACCTCGGTTGGAAACGAGATGTCCTAGAACAATTCCTTCGCTAAACATAAAGTGACACTAGTCCCAAATCAAAACAAGATTAGTGTCTTCACAACGTTGGAGTACTAGAAAAAGGTAAGCCAAACATTTATCAAAAGAGGAACCATAAACCAAAAAGTCATCCATAAATACCTCCATGATCTCCTCAATATACTCGGAAAAGATAACTATTATACAACGCTCTGAAAAGTAGCAGTGCGTTACACAATCCGAATGGAATCCTTCGATAAGCGAACGTCCCCCATGGACAAGTGAAAGTGGTATTCTCTTGATCATCCGGATGGATAGGAATCTGAAAGAAGCCACTATAACCATCTAAATAGCAAAAATGGGAGTGTTGTGCTAACCGTTCAAGCATTTGATCGATGAATAGTAGCGGAAAATGGTCCTTTCGAGTGGCCACATTCAGCTTCCTATAATCAATGCACATCCTCCAGCCCGTAACGGTCCTAGTGGGAATCAACTCGTTGTTCTTGTTTGTCACAACGGTCATCCCTCCTTTCTTGAGAAGTACATGCACCAGACTCACCCATTTACTATCCGATATGGGAAATATGATACCTGCATCCAAAAACTTAAGAATATTCTTCTTCACAACCTCTTTCATGATCGGATTTAACCGTCTTTGAGGTTCCCATGAAGTCTTATGATCGTCTTCCATTAGTACCTTATGCATACAAAAAGAAGGCTTAATACCAACAAGATCATCAATAGTATAACCCAAAGCGTTTCTATGTTTCCTCAGCACATGCATCAGTTTAGACAATATATTTTCAGAAAGAGAAGCACTAAAAATGACGGGATAAGTAGAATCCGGACCAAGGAAAGCATACCTCAAGTGAGCCGGGAGTGGTTTAAGTGCCAGGACTGGGGTGCTTTCTGAGGTGGATCTGTACCTTCTCTCTAGTGAAGAGGACTTAGATCGAAGAACTGGACTAACAGAAGTATCAGTTTACATCATCTCGCTTGCTGTCTCGGTCGGGGCCCGAGGTGGGTGACCGAGGTGTTCTTCAAGTAAGATCACCTCGCTTGCTCCAGAAAGTGCCTCGGTCGAGGTATTGGAACTGGGACCGAAACGTATTATACTTTTCTTCTCTTGAATCAGTTTATCAAATCTAGCTCTTGGGTCTGCTTCCAGTGTTTCCAATCTTCGCACATCTGCATCACACAAAACATCTATACCTTCCTCCATCATACTAAAACTTCAAGCTTTTTCAAGAGGATCTTTAATAAGGATAGAGCTCACCAATTCTCGCGAATCTTCTTCATCGTAGATGTTACAGATGCCATCTTCTAGAGGCTCTCCCTTCATTGCATCTAGCAATGCAAACTCCACACGATTGCCACCAATGTTGAACTTCAACTTGGCGTTCTTACAATCCACGTTGTAACCCGAAGTTGTTAGAAATGGTCTCCCGAGAATGATAGGGATGGGATAATCTGTCGGAATGTCAAGCACAACAAAGTCTATAGGTATGCACAAATTACCTAACTTGATGGGAACATCTTCCAAAATACCAACGACACGGGTAATGGAGCGATCCGCCATGTATAACGTCATCTTCACGGGCTTGGGATCTCCAAGTCCGACTTTATCATAAAATTCCAACAGAATGATGCCCACGCTGGCTCCTAGATCACATAGTGCGTCATAAGTCACATCCCCAACTTGGATAGGAATGAAAAACGATCCGGGATATCTTAACTTAGGTCGCATCTTCTCCTTCATGATTTGAATGAGCTCTGAAGATCTAGAGGTCATCCTTACTTCATCAAAGTCTTCCTGCTTCCTCTTCCTTTATAAGATTTCTTTCAAAAACTTCCCATAGGCGGGCATCCCTAAGATAGCATCAATGAAAGGAATATTAATATGTAGCTTATTCATAAGGTCAAGAAACTTACCAAAGTGCTTGTCTAGATGTGCCCGCGCCCTTGACCGAGGGAACGGGAGTGGTTGTTTTATAAGCAGGAGGTGGGACATAAACTTCAGATTTTTCTTTCGCTTTCTGAGGCTCCATCTCGGTTGGCACCTCAACCGAGGTGTTCGTCGTCTGATCGTGGTCCAACCGAGGTACTGGATCTGCAGTCTTCAATCCACTACGTGTTGTGATAGCAATGATTTTCTCTTTTGGGTTGTTCTCTGTCCTTGCTGGAAGCTTTCCAACACCCCTTGGTGTTTCATTCGCCTTGTTGAAAAATTGTTTCCTAAAGCTTTTTATACCTTCGAAAACGAACTCATAGATGTTTCCATAGCGCTAAGCTTGATCATTATTGCCTCCAGCACAACGTCCGGTTTCTTGGGTGGCTGGGATGAACTTGATGCAGGCTCTTGACTTCTCAATGGAGTAGAAGAAGAAGAAGAAGAGGGAGCGTGAAGGGCATTTTCAGCATGAGAATAAGGGTTACGGGGATTTTGATGATTTGATCTCCAATTATTGTTGGAGTTTCTGTTGTTGTTGTAATTGTAGTTATTGTTCCGTGGCCCTTGATAATTGTTTCTTCCTTGTTATCCATTGTTCACCCTAAAACGTGCGTGCAATCAAGTCTTAAATTTATAAAACTAGAATAAAAGCAAGTGAACCCGCACTGTACGGATCGGCGTAGATTAGCAAATATTCCAGAGTATCGATCACAGAGATTTTGTGAAGCAAAACCCAGTCTCAAGTTATCGAGCAAATAAAAGGTAAAGCTTTGCAAATATTGGGAAAACAACAACCCTAAAGATCCAGATATCCAATTGTGGCAATCGATTCAAGACAAACTAAAGAACTAAGGACAGAGTTAGGAATTGCAAAGGTATGCTAAGGTAAAGTAATGTACGGTGAAGTTCCAAGACTTTATATGACCTATCTAAAGACACTCTCTATAAAGGTTGTTGAGGCTTCAATATAGAAAGGATCTATGGACAAGAATTAAACTCAAATACCCAAACTTGTAACCCAAGGATCAAGATAAACTAAAACGATTAAGGTTGTGACACTCGAAACCGAAATAGAGGATGTTGAGTCTCACTACTACCTAGGAAAGGGTAAACCAAGACTAGATTAAAGCTAATCTTTGACCTTGGATCAAAGTAAAAGCAAAGCTCGTAAACTAAGGTAAATCACGGTCAGATCTTGAGAACCACGGCCGTGGAACCCCAAGAACAAGCCGTGATTTGGGTTCGTCGACGAGATCTCTCTAACTCCCAGGGTCCAATCAATTTACGATCGATCTATCATCATCTAAGCCACAACTATCAACCCTTCACCTTAGAATTGCAAAAGGGTTTTAGCCAATAACCATTGTCATAATATCAATATTCAAATTAAAGATAATGAAAGATGAAAACCCTTGAATACTCAATAAAACATCAAAACCAATTCTCAAATCCGTAACACAAGAAACAATGTTTGATGAATTCAGAATGTACAACACAAAACCTCACAAGAATCTAAGGCAAGTATGAAGAACGGGTTGCAATCCGTCTTCAATGTCAAAACCTAAGAAAGAGGTTAAACCTTCGGCGATCTTCAATCCACGCTAGGCAAGAATGCTCCAAGCAAGGTAAGCGGCCGTCAACGTCCATCGGCGTCTCCGCAGGATCAAGCGCAAATGTTGCGAGATTTAGCGGGCGTAAGCGCGGCTCCTCAAAACTCTATTTTCCGACCTTTTTATAAGACGAGAAAGAAATAACCATCCAGGCCCATTACATAAATGACGTGGCAAATAAAGACTCGTTAAAAGATCGCCTAAATCACGGTCCCAAGGGTTTCCATGACCGTGGTTTAGGGCGTGGAAATGGATTACGGTCTCTTGTGACTTCCACGACCGTACTTTAGGCCGTGTAACTTACTGGAATGCTCCACGCTCATGATGCCAAGATCCACGGCCGTTGTTTAGAGCGTGGACTCTTCTACGGCCGTAGTTCAGGGCGTGGAAGTGTAGAATTCTTGTAGTTTCCTTTGTGTCGTGACATTCTTCATCCTAGCTCCATCCTTAGCTTCCTTGATGTGGTCCTAATCCTCGAATATGATCGATTACTCTCTTTTCTCTCTCAATAGCTCCTATTTAGCTCCTTTTCACCTACAATCAACACAAAGCTAGTGTAGACATCCATATCGACAATAATAGAGGAACAAACTAAAAATTGCTTCTAAACTTCATCCATGTACACAATAATGAGGGAAAAGCAACCAAAATAAGTTCCTAGAATATCGCAATATTTCATGCTAACAAAATACCCCATACTTGTCACTTGCTTGTCCCCAGGGAAGGTCTTCGAAAGCACTAAAATACAAGTTAGAATGAAATATGCATGCAATCTCAAAACAAAAACATCCTTGAGGTAAATATGCTTCTAGTCAATAGATCATCCTCAAACCTTGCTTCATTCATCCTTGAAAACACTTGTATACATAAACCAAAGAATGTAAAGTAAAGAAATATCACAAATCGCTTAAATTTTAAGACAAACATCATCACCTTCAAGTATTTGTCAAAATCAAGCATAAGAAACTTCAATTTAGATCACCAAGTCAAATAACATTCTTTTGATCTTAAGGACTTTCAAGTAAGGTCTAGAATGCGGAAGGAAACTTATAAGGGATGTAGTGCATGAATCCGGGAAAATGAATAATCCAACTCTTTTCGTTTTTACTTTGAATTGCAACACCATCAACTTTGAGCTTTGCTCTCTTCTTTTTCGCATTATTTTTCAACTTTACTTTTTGAAAGATGGACAGAGGTGCACAAAAACCAAAGCCTGGGAGATTGGCGTTTCTCAATTTTGAGATGCCTCAAACCCTTGATGCACATACCATAATCTGTTAGGAATATCGCTCAATCCGACTTTGGCAAGACACAAACACCCGGCTTTGTGAATGGTGCCGAGTTACTCATCGTCATGATTGACTTCCCCAAACCTATTAATTCTATTCTTTGAATGCAAAAATTTTCTTTCATGGCCCTCCCACATCAAACATGCCAAACATCAACTCCTCCAAATTCCCGGATAGGTAAGGGAGGCAATTACTTTCATTGTGGGGCTAAGTGATCAAAGAAAGAAGAAAGAAAATCGAATTGCCTTAATCATTTCATAAAGAAGTATAAGAACTCATCATGCGATTTCAACCTCAACTCCTCAATATGATTTAGATAGAACTTTCACATTATGAAACTTGCAAGAAAGAATAAACAACACATTTAATTTCTTTTCAATTCATTATTCCGTTTAAGCATTGAATTGTCATCAAAACTCATTCCACAAGTAAGAACTATCATAGAAGTCATCTCTAAACTTAGAAGCACAAGAACTCTTTCAAAATTTTCCAAAATTTTCAAATTTTTATGGGTTTTTCAAACTTTTTCATGCAATGCAATAATGAAACTTGTGACTATGAAAATGAAATATGCAAAGTGTTATGGACAGAAGCAAGAAAGGAAATGTAGTAGAGTTATTACAACACATAGTCACACCCCACCCAATACTTAGAACATTCATTGTCCTCAATGTTCAAAAAAAAAATAAAGAAAAGAAGAAAAGAAAAATGAACTCACTAAAAATGGTGGTGGGGCGGCTGAACAGTCAATCCTCGAGGCTCATCACTATGGTGGTGGTGCTGGTGGGAATGGGTGGAACTCGGAGCTGAAATGCCGCCCAAACTGCTGGTGGTAAATGTCTCTCATCATTTGATCATGCTCATCAGCCCGTACTCGCCTGGAAAGGTCGGTAGCCCACTCCAGTAGCTGCTCATACAAAGCCGGTGGCTGGCCGTACCATGCCGGTGCGTCATGTGGAGTCGGTGTTGTTGGTGCTGCCGGCGCCTGACTATACCAAGGTGGTGGAGCTCCCATCCACTCTGGTTGTGCTCCGTACCAAGTGGGCGGAGTATCTATCCATGTCGGCCTCTCACTCACGCTAGCACGGCGAGAGGAAGATGCTCCTAAATGTCCAGCGGGTCGTGGTGAACGCCTAGAGGGGTCAGGGAAGTGTGCCGGCTGATCCAGGAAAGTGCCAAAGTTCTGCTCCTCACCTCCTCCCTCAAAACCATCACCTCCTCCTATCTCCTCCTTAACATCTGCAGCCGGTACCTCATCGGGGACGTAGGGCGGTGCTACTAGCCTATTCGCATGCATAGCAACAAAGGTGTGCTTCCAATTATGGCGTCCAACCATAATGGAATACTTAGGGAGCCACGGGATGCCTCTACCTCCTCTCTCCTCCCAAGGCATACCGGCGGTAGGTGGACCGCGATGCCTAGGGAAGATGATACCCCTCGTCATCAAACTATTGAGACCCAAAGGTCTCGCTGCAATCCTAGTACAAGCAGAAAAATCTATCCCCAGCTGCCTAGCAATGTGGGTAACCATACCGCCATTACCAATGTTACCGGCTCTCTTGTTCTTGAGCTTACTCATGGTAGAGGCTAAGAGGGTAGCACAGTCAGCAGGTCTACCGTGCAACATAGAGTAAAGAAGGAATAGCTCATCTGTCTTAATCTTCTGAGGGGTCTCGGTCTAGGGAAAAGACACTCAGAAAGGACTCTATGGGCTATCTTCAAGGCTAAGTGGTAGATGAGCTTAGCCTTGGTGTCAGCTGGCTGCCAGCGGTCCTCGCTGGCATAGATCATGGCTATGTCCTCCCAAAAGTCCTTAACGTATACACCGCTAGGAAAATGACCTATTCTATAACTGCAAGATCGAGAACTCATAGTTCTCTTCCATCAGCCTAAAGGAAACTGTCCTATCCATAGCACTATGCTCAAAAGAAATCACAAACTCCCTAGTAATCTCCTCATATGCGTCTTCCCTAATAGTAGAGAAGACGATCAAACCGGCTCTATCTAGAAGCCATGTCAGGTCATTCACTACATTCAGCGGCTCTAACTCCTCAAGAACTAAGTAGCGTGGTCCTATGACCGGTCTCTTCTCGATCCTTTCCAAGGCATCGAGGTAATCTTCATGGATTGTTGGAATTTTAGGAGGTGGGGGTGATGGTGGCTCAATAGGGGGTACTTGGGAGGAAGAGGAAGTGTCTCCTTTCCACTTCTTGTTCATATTTGACTTACGCCTAAACAAATCCATTTCAGTGGAGAAATCTCGGCATGTTCTATAACTTCCACGGCCGTGGTTCGCCCAGAGACCGTGGTTCGGCTCTGATTTGCTCAAAACTCAATCAATTCACACCAAATTCAGCAGGCAATAGTCCTAGACTAATTCCAATCCTATTCCAATCAGTTCTCCTAAAAATTCTTGCAAAAATTGAGCCAAATCGACAAAGTAGAGAAAGAGAAGAAAACCTAGGTTTTGGATTCTTAAAATCTAAATTCCTTCTTTTGTAGGGATTTTTCGCTTGATTTGTTGATTGGAACTTGTAGATGGTTGAATTTGCTTCACATTAGGCTCAAGAATCGTTCGAAGAGGACTCCGAACGAAGATTTGAGAGAGGGGTATTGGTTTCGACGTTTAGGGCGTGGAATAGGGTCGTGGTTTGGAAATTTTGTGTTGTTTTTGTGAAGAAGGTGGTTTATATAGTGATCGTAAATTTTTTGCAAAATCACGGTCACTCGGGGTGTTCCACGTCCGTGGTTTTGTACGGAACCGTGGTTTTGGTGATTTTTCTCAGATTTTTGTAAATTACGATCACTGTAGCTTCCACGACCGTGGTTTAGAGCGTTGAACTCTCTGTAATGTGCCAAAATCCAAGTTTCGTCAATTCCTTCTAACGTTTTCCTTTCCATTGCCTATCCCATTGTTCCTACATCCAAAAACACGACATACCGGAAGGTATCGAGGGCAAAAACAAAGCAAAAATGACTAAGCTAATCTAATCTAAGAATGATAAACAAAAGCATAAGTGCAATACCTTGGGTTGCCTCCCAAGAAGCGCTTGTTTAAGGTCCGTAGCTAGACCGTACTTGCATTTATTCGAGTGTGGTAGGTGCAAACTCCTCAGCTTGGAGCTCCGGTGTATACTTCTTGAGTCGTTGATCGTTCACCTTAAAACTTCCGCTCTTTTCACCCCATACTTCAACTGCACCATGGGGAAAAACATGTTTGATTAGATAAGGTCCAGTCCAACGAGATTTAAGCTTACCTGGAAAGAGCCGAAGTCTCGAATTGAAGAGGAGAACTTGATCTCCTTCTTTGAGGTTCTTTGGAATGATATGCTTATCATGCCAACGCTTCGCTCTCTCCTTATAGATCTTGGCGTTCTCATAAGCATTTAAGCGAAATTCTTCAAGATCATTAAGGTCCAAAAGGCGCTTCTCGCCCGCTTCCTTCATGCTGAAGTTCAATCACTTAACCGCCCAATACGCTTTATGTTCCAGCTCCACCGGTAAGTGACAAGACTTCCCATACATAAGGTTGTATGGTGTTGTTCCTATTGGAGTCTTATATGCAGTCCTATACGCCCATAATGCATGATCTAGTTTCAAAGACCAATCCTTACTTGTCTTTGAAACTACTTTCTCTAGGATTCCTTTGATCTCCCTATTTGAAATCTCCACTTGTCCACTTGTTTGTGGATGATAAGGGGTGGCGATCTTGTGAGTCACCCCATACTTAGCTAGTAGAGCTTCGAATCATCGGGCAATGAAGTGAGAGCCTCTATCACTAATGATAGTCCGTGGTGTCCCAAACCTTGGGAAGATAGTTCTATGAAAGAACTTAACCACAACCATAGCATCATTAGTTGGAGAGGCAATCGCTTCAACCTATCTCGAAACATAATCTACAGCTAGAAGTATGTATTGGTTTCTACAAGATAATGGGAAAGGTCCCATGAAGTCTACTCCCCAAACGTCAAAGATCTCTACCTCCTGAATGTTGTTAAGAGGCATTTCGTTTCTCCTAGATATGTTCTCTATTCTTTGACAAGCATCGCAGCAGGAAACAAAGGTTTGCACATCTTTAAATAAAGTAGGCCAAAAGAATCCAAAATTGCAATACCTTAGCGCTAGTCTTGTTTGAGCTAGCGTGTCCTCCACAAGGTAGTGAATGAAAATGACGGATGACGCTTTGCATCTCGTCTTCCGACACACATCTTCGAATGATGCCGTCAGGACCTCTCTTGAAGAGTAGAGGTTCATTCCAAAAGTATTCCCGGACATCCTTAAAGAACTTCTTCCTTTGCGCATAGGATAGTCCGGGTGGTATTTCCTGAGAAACCAAATAGTTAACAAAATCAGCAAACCATGGTTCATTACCTTTAGTTATCTTGTCGATGCACTCCTCTATGATGTGTAAATGCTCGTCCGGAAAGGAGTCATCTATAGGTAGATTGTCGTCTTCTAGATGTGGTAGACGATTCAAATGATCCGCAACAGAATTTTCCGAACCCTTCTTGTCACGGATCTCTAGATCGAATTCTTGTAGGAGAAGAATCCATCTAATCAGTCTTGGTTTCGCATCTTTCTTTGCAAGTAGATACCGGATCACAACATGATCCGTGTATACAATCACCTTTGCACCTACAAGATAAGAACGAAACTTTTCAAAGGCATAAAGAGTAGCTAGAAATTCTTTTTCAGTAGTGGTGTAGTTAAGCTGCGCTTCATCTAGCATCTTGCTAGCGTAATAGATAACATGGGTTCGGCCTTCCTTCTTTTGCCCAAGCACAACTACTACAGCTACGTCACTTGCATCACACATAGCCTCCAATGGAAGATTCCAGTCCGGAGGTTAGATGATCGGGGCTGAGATTAGAGCTTCCTGAATAATATGAAACGCATCTAAACAATCCTGCAAGAAATCAAAAATTGCATCCTTCATCAATAGATTAGTAAGCGGTTTTGATATCTTAGAGAAATCATTTATAAAACGTCTATAAAATCCAGCATATCCTAGAAAGCTTCTTATCCCCTTCACCGAAGATGGAGGAGGGAGCTTTTCAATGGTTTCTATCTTAGCCTTATCTACCTCAATCCCTCTACTAGAGATAAGTGTCCGAGTACAATTCCTTCCTTCACCATAAATTGACACTTCTCCCAATTAAGAACTAGGTTAGTGTCTTCACACCTTTGTAGCACAAGAGAAAGGTTAGAGAGACAATTATCGAAAGAGGAACCATAAACAGAAAAGTCATCCATGAAAACTTCCATGATCTTGTCTACGTACTCCGAGAAGATAGCCATCATGCACCTTTGGAAGGTGGTTGGGGCGTTGCAAAGCACGAACGGCATTCTCCTATAAGCAAACGTACCCCATGGGCACGTGAATGTGGTCTTCTCTTGATTGTCTGGATGAATCAGAATCTGAAAGAAGCCACTATAACCATCAAGATAGCAAAAATGAGAGTGTTGTGCTTACCTTTCAAGCATTTGATCAATGAAGGGTAATGGGAAGTGATCTTTTCTAGTTGCGTTGTTTAGCTTCTGGTAATCAATGCACATTCTCCATCCAGTTACGGTCCTTGTAGGAATGAGCTCATTGTTCTTATTGATGATAACCGTCATTCCTCCCTTCTTTAGAACAACCTGTACGGGACTCACCCACTTCCTATCGGAGATAGGGTAGACGATACCTGCATCAAGTAGTTTAAGAATTTCCTTTTTGACAACCTCCTTCATGATCGGATTTAACCATCTTTGAGGTTGTCATGATGGTCTAAAGTCTTCTTCCATTAGGATCTTATGCATGCCTAATGAAGGCTTAATTCCTACTAGATCCTCTATAATGTAGCCTAAGGCTTTCCTATGTTTCCTTAGAACAACCATAAGCTTACTATGTTCATCTTTACTTAGATCGGAACTAACAATTACCGGAAAAGTAGAATTAGTTCCTAGAATTGCGTACCTTAGATGTGTGGGAAGTGGTTTCAATTCCATCACTATTGAAGTCACTAGTGGCTCTTGAGGAGTGTCCAATGCTTCCTTAGAAGTCTCTAAGGGTATAAAAGTTGTTAAAGAAGACTCAAGAGCATTGATAGAAAGAATGTCATTGTTCTCAGATTTTCCCAAAATTATGGCACCTCTGTTTCTTCCACGACTGTGGTTTAGGGCGTGGAAGTCAATTACGGCACCTCTGATAGTTCCACGGCCATGGTTTTGGCCGTGTAACTTACTGGAGTCCTCTGAATAGCTAATTACGGTCATGTTGGTGAGAACCACGACCGTGGAATAGCACGACTGGCCGTGATTCCTCACGTTTTCGGACCCATGGTAGAGTTTTTCAAACTCTTCTTCATGCACTTCCTTTAGCTCCTCTAAAGCTTCAATTTCCTTATTGCATTCCTCTTCCTCTCCTTTCTCTATAATGCTCATAGTGATCACCTTTTGCAATGGATCCTTGAATAGAAACGAGCTTACTTCCTCTCTAGATGCCTCTTCATCATGGATGTTGAACATATCTTCTCCAGAGTTGGCTCTTTTATCATAGTGGAAAGGACAAACTCTACTTTTTCCTCTCCTATGTCGAAGGCGAGTCTAGCATTCTTAGAATCCACCATACAACCGGATGTTGCAAGAAACGGTCTTCCGAGTACGATCGGGACTGGACTATCTGCAGGAATATCAAGCACTACAAAATCTATTGGAACATCGAACTTACCAAGCTTGATCAGGACGTCTTCAATGATACCGACGGGACGAGTTATGGATCGATCCGCCATGTATAATGTCATCTTCACCGGTTTAGGTTCGCCTAAACCGATCTTCCTGCATAAGGCAAGCGAATGATGCTAATGCTTGCTCCTAAATCACAAAATGCATCATATGTGACATCTCCTACTCCGATTGGAACACAAAATGACCCCGGATCCTTCAGCTTTGGGGGAAACTTTTCCTTCATCGTTTTGATGAGATCCGACGATTCCGAACTCATCTTGACTTCTCCAAAGTCTTCCAGTTTCCTCTTGTTAGAGAGGATGTCCTTCAAGAACTTTCCATAAGATGGCATACCTACAATTGCATCAATGAAAGGTATATTAATATGCTGTTTGCTCATGAGTTCAATGAACTTACCAAATTGCTTGTCTAGACGCGCTCTTGCTCTAGATTGTGGGAATGGTAGGGGAGGTTTGTAAGCTGGAGGAGGAATGTAGATGTCTTCCTTCTCCTTCCCTTTTCTTTCTCCTTTTCGACGGGAACTTCAACAAACTTAGGCTGCGGGTCGGTGGTTGTTGCTCCGCTCCTAGTTGTGATAGCCATCACCCTTCCTTTTGGGTTATCCTTCGTCTTTCCTGGAAGTTTCCCTTGGTTTCTAGGAACTTCCTCAGTATTGCTGAACATTTGGTTTTCTAAAACCTTTTGAGCTTTATCAACCTTAGTGATGTGACTCTCTAGCCCTTGAAGCTTTCCCAAGATCGTTTCCAGCATGGGATCGGGCTTCTCTTTCCCAGAAGTACTTCCACTATTAGATGTTTGCCCCTGGCTTTTCAAAGGAATGGAAGAAGAAGATGGTGGAGTTAGTGAATTTCCAGAATTGGGATAAGAATTACCGGAATTTTGTTGTTGGTTGGAACTCCAATTGTTGTTGTTTAAATTCCTATTGTTGTTCCAATTATTATTCTGGTTGTTGTTGTTCCGGTTGTTGTTCTGGCTGTTGCAATTGGTGTTCTCATTCCCATTATGGTTATTGTTGTTTCCTAAATAACAAACATCTTGCTCTTTAGGCTTTTGAAAGCTAGCTTTGATGACTTCCTTCAACTTTTTAATCTCGGTGTTGAGAAAAGATTTGAGTTTGAGCAGCTTGTGTTAACTTTGCTCCTTGCTCTACTCGATTAGCTTCCGCCTTCCGGTGAGAGTACTTCTCAATGACTCGGGCTTGCTTCTCAATGAAGTCCCAAGCTTCATCTTCCCGCATGTCCATGAATGTGCCATATGAAAGGGATTGGAGCTTGAATTGTGTTTCCACATCCAACCCCTTATAGTATATCTCCAATAACTCCAATTTGGAAATGCCATGGTGTGGGCAATCCAATAGTAAATCCTGAAATCTTTCCCAAGACTGAAACAAACATTCATTAGATCTCATAGAAAAAGCATTGATTTTACCTCTCAACTCCGCCGTCTTGGATGGCGGCAAGAACTTGGTTAGGAACTCCGAAGATAGATCCTCCCATGTGTTGAGTCTTCCATTAGGAAGAGCTTGATACCAAGATAAAAATTTCCCTTTCAAAGAGAAGAAGAATGGCTTGATCTTGTAATTGTTGGTGGTTGCATTCTTTGGCTTCATTGTCTCCATCAAGATCTCAAAATTCTGTAAATGTTGATGTGGAGATTCAACACTTGTTCCTCCAAACTGGCTTTGGGGAACGATGGTAATAACTTGTGGGTTAAAGCTAAACCCCTGAATATCGTCAGCATCAAAATTCACACCTAGGCGGCGTGGTTGCTGAATCGGATCCATCCTTTGGCCAAGAGTTCTTGGCTCTTGATCTACACGAGCGGCTCTCGCACCCCCAGCTGGGATATGAGGAATAGCGGCTGGTAATGGACCAACCCGGACTGGATTGATCGTTGAATCAATCTCCTCTAGTGCTGGCATATCCGCATCGAATTCCTCATCATCGGATGATTCCACTCTAATGGACTTAGTTGGCTTCTTGACCTTCTTCTTATTTTTAGAATCATTCAGCTCCAACTTCATGTCCAACATCATAGCCTTGAGTTCATCAATTTGGAATTGATGACTCGTTTCCGCATCTAAATGGTCTTTCTCACTCAACTTAAGTTGACGTTGAGATTCGTCTAATTCCGCTTGTAAATCTCTCTCTTTATTTTAAGACATCTTTCTTTCCTTGGCTTTCTTCTTAAGAGTTTTCTCAAGTTCCGGATCAAAAGGTACGAGGTCTTTGTTGGATCTAGACCTACGCATATACCTAAAAGAACCTGCAAATAACACTCACAAGAGATATCAAATAACAAGGGCAAAGCTCCCAAGCTCGACAACCGAAAACCGAAGTTTGGTTTAAACCAAATCCCCGGCAACGGCGCCAAAAACTTGTTCTTTGGCGAAACTTTGTATGTACCTAAGAACACAAATCTGCTGAAACAATTAAGCAAAAATATCAATAGCAAAAGAAAGAACAGTCCCCGGTAACGGCGCCAAAAACTTGTTCGCCCTAAAATGTGCGTGCAATCAAGTCTTAAATTTATAAAACTAGAATAAAAGCGAGCGAACCCGCAGTTTACGGATTGGCGTAGATTAGCTAATATTCCAGAGTATCGATCACAAGGATTTGGTGAAACAAAACTCAGTCTCAAGTTATCGAGCAAATAAAAGGTAAAGCTTCGCAAATATTGGGATAACAGCAACCCTAAAGATCTAGATATCCAATTGTGGCAATCGATTCAAGACATACTAAAGAACTAAGGACAGAGTAGGAATTACAAAGGTATGCTAAGGTAAAGTAATGTACGGTGAAGTTCCAAGACTTTATATGACCTATCTAAAGACACTCTCTATAAAGGTTGTTGAGGCTGCAGTATAGAAAGGATCTATGGACAAGAATTAAACTCAAATACCCAAACTTGTAACACAAGGATCAAGATAAACTAAAATGATTGAGGTTGTGACACTCGAAACCGAAAGAGAGGATGTTGAGTCTCACTACTACCTAGGAAAGGGTAAACTAAGACTAGATTAAAGCTAATCTTTAACCTTGGATCAAAGTAAAAGCAATGCTCATATACTAGGGCAAATCACGGTCAGATCTTGAGAACCACGGTTGTGGAACCCCAAGAACAGGTTGTGATTTGGGTTCGTCAACGAGATCTCTCTAACTCTCAGGGTCTAATCAATTTACGATTGATCTATCATCATCTAAACCACAACTATCAACCCTTCACCTTAGAATTGCTAAAGGGTTTTAGCCAATAACCATTGTCATAATATCAATATTCAAATTAAAGAGAATGAAAGATGAAAACCCTCGAATACTCAATAAAACTTCAAAACCAATTCTCAAATCCGTAACACAAGAAGCAATGATTGATGGATTTATAATGTACAACACAAAACCTCATAAGAATCTAAGGCAAGTATGAAGAACGGGTTGTCAATCCGTCTTCAATGTCAAAACCTAAGAAAGAGGTTAAACCTCCGGCAATCTTCAATCCATCCTAGGAAAGAATGCTCCAAGCAAGGTAAGTGGCCGTCAGCGTCCGTCGGCGTCTCCGCGGGATCAAACGCAAATGTTATGAGATTTAGCGGGCGTAAGCGCAGCTCCTCAAAACTCTCTTTTTCGACATTTTTATAAGACGGGAAAGAAATAACCTTCCAGACACATTACATAAATAACGTGGCAAATAAAGACTCGTCAAAAGATCGTCTAAATCACGGTACCAAGGGTTTCCACGACCGTGGTTTAGGGCGTGGAAATGGATTGTTGTCTCTTGTGACTTTCACTACCATACTTTAGGCCGTGTAACTTACTGGAATGCTCCACGCTCATGATGCCAAGATCCACGGCCATGGTTTATAGCGTGGACTCTTCTACGGCCGTAATTCAGGGCGTGGAAGTGTAGAATTCTTGTAGTTTCCTTTGTGTCGTGACATTCTTCATCCTAGCTCCATCCTTAGCTTCCTTGATGTGTTCCTAATCCTCGAATATGATCGATTACTCTCTTTTCTCTCTCAATAGCTCCTATTTAGCTCCTTTTTGCCTACAATCAACACAAAGCTAGTGTAGACATCTATATCGACAATAATAGAGGAACAAACTAACAATTGCTTCTAAACTTCATCCATGTACACAATAATGAGGAAAAAGTAACCAAAATAAGTGCCTAGAATATCGCAATATTTCAAGCTAACATCCACCATCTTGCTCCTTCTTGCTTTGAGCCATTAAAAGCTCCTTCAATGCCATCACTTCAATGTTGAGCGAGGTGAGTTGAGCCACATTTGATGATGTATCTTGGAAGCTAACTCTCCTTGCTCCATCTTCAACTCGTTGATGGGAGTATTTATCCATGTGTAAAGCTTGTTTTTTAATGAAATCTCAAGCTTCATCTATCGGCATATCCATCAAAGTGCCGGCGGAAAGTAATTGGAGCTTGAATTGAGTATCACCATCCAAACCCTTGAAGTATATCTCCAGGAACTCGATCTTTGGAATCCCATGATGAGGGCAATCCAACAAAAGATCCTTAAATCTCTCCCATGAGTTGAACAAACTCTCTTTGTCCTTCATAATAAAAGCATTGATCTTGCCCCTCAATTCAGCGGTCTTTGATGGGGGAAAGAACTTAGTTAGAAACTCCGTCGTCATCTCTTCCAAAGTGTTGATTTTTCCAGCCGGAAGAGAATGATACCAAGCAAGCGCCTTGTCTTTCAATGAGAAGTAGAAAGGCCTCAACTTGTAATTATTATTCTCCACTCTTGATGGTCTCAAAGTCTCCATCAGAATCTCATAGTTTTATAAATGTTGATGCGGATATTCTCTCTTCAAACCTCCAAATTGACATTGTCGAATCATGGTTAGAACTTGAGCTCGAAGTTCATAATCATGCTCAGCTGAATCTCCTAGATTGACTCTTGGGCGCCGCACCTGCTGATTGGGGTCCATCCTCTGACCTAGGGTTCGTGGAACCCCAGCAAAAAGAACATCTCGGACTGGCATCCGAGGTGGTAGGTGCATCTTGGACGGTGCAACTAGGACTGGGTCTTGCCTCGGTCGAGCATCTAGGATCGGTCGAGGTCAAAACTGAGCCCTTAGAGCGGCCTATCAACTTCAATTCCTTATGTTCTTGCACGAGTCTCGTCTCTCTCTCTCTCGTAGATATTCTTCTTTACCGAGGCGTAGTTGTTCCAATGCCTCCAATTCGGCCTCAAGATCACGATTGTCTTGATCGGCCATCTTAGCTTCTTTCAATATTCTTTTGTAGGTCTTTTCTGGTTCGGGATCGTAAGGAACGATTTCCTTTCCAGTACGAGTTCTTCGCATAAACCTAAGGAAAGATCATGCAAAATCACTCAAGTAAAGTGATCAATAGCAACAAGGTCAATATCCCCGAAAGAAAACCGAAACCGAACTTGGTCTTGACCAAGTCCCCGGCAACGGCGCCAAAAACTTGTTCGCTCCAACAGGTGTGTGCAAGACTTAATATTTATACCAAGAATAATTGCAAATAGAGAACCTGTAGTGTACGGATCGATTGTAATAAAAGAAAGAATTCTAGGGTTGAATATAGGGACTATGGTGAAACAAAGATTGGTAATTCAGGTTGTCAGTAAAATACAAGCAGCAAAGCAAAGCTATCAAAGATGATATAATAACTAGGTAAAGAAAATGCAGATTCTAGAGATTAAAGCATCCAGTTGTGGTTCCGACTCAAGATCTCAAAGGATAACGTGGACAAAGCTGAGGTTTGCAAAGGAAAGGTGTTTCTAAGGTGGGAATAGATCACCGGGTAAGTCTCACTACTCACTATCCCAAACACAAAAATCCTCTCACCGGGTAAGTCTAAAGGTACTAAGGAAAGGAATTATAATCTCAAACCAACACACCACCCAAGAGAATAGAATTAACCTTTACAAGATAAATCGTAGGTTAACTCTCAAAGATGGGATAAAGGTACACTCAAACCCCAATAAAGGATAAACCTTTATTACCTATCACTCATGATCTTGGGTAAACAACCAAAAGAATCACCGGGTTAGTCTCATCCTAGGCTTGCATTGCACTAGGAAAGGTATAACAAGGATAGGATTTTGCAAACTGAAACCTCAACTCATATAAGGATCAGGAAAGGTCTCGCCTCGCTCAGTTAGTGTCCCATCTCGGTCGAGATGTTCTACGACTGACCGAGGTGTTCGTCGGTTAAGGTAAAGGCTCGAGCTTTCAGGGTCCGCTGGTATGAAGACTCATTCTTTCATCGTCTTCCCCACAACTTTGAGCTAATCACCCTAGGATCGCATAAAGAACTTAGCCAACAATCATCATGATAACAATAATAAAAAATGTAAGGAAGGAATCAATATTCAAACAAGAAAACCTTAACAAAAAGGTCTCAATAATTGAATCAAACAAACAAGCAATCAACATTCCTCAATCACAATCAGAAAAGACAACAAACCAAACCAAACTAAGAAAATCTTACAACTTCCTTCAAACTAGCTTCCTTCCTTCCTTGATCTTAAACCTTCCAACCTTCCTTCAAAACCATCTTCAACTTCCTGAATCAGAGATTCTATGATCCAAAGATGGATGAATTCTAGAAAACAAGCCTCTATATATAGGAGAATTATCTTTCGAAGATAAGATATCTTAAAAAGATAATTTCCTGTTAAAATATCTTCATATCTTCCAAAATATATCAACAAAAAAGATATGCTTCCTTCCAGAAATCCATCCTAAAATATGTGATATTCACTTTCCAAAAATAGAAGATCTCAGCCAAAGATAAAGATCTCGTGTCCCATCATCACCTCGCCTAGGTCCAGTCGATCTTCCATCTCAACTGAGTGTAAAACTCTCAAATCTGGTCCAAAATCAATCTTCCATCTCATTTTATGCTTATTGAGCTTCTCTTATAACTCCTCAATGCTCCAGAATGTAGCTCCAATGACTCCTTAGCTTCCTTAGCTTTATTTCGTTTCAAAATGTGTCATTTTCCCTACAATCACAACGAAACTAGGTGTAGACCTCGATTCCCGTAAAGGTAGACAAAACAGCATAATGATCAAAGAATATACATCCATACATGCAGATTTATGAAGATAAAACTTCCAAACCAATCCCAAAATATAGACTATAATACATGGTATCAGGATTAGAGACAGCGGTTTGGATTGGACATATAGATTCCACTTTAGATTCCATTATATTTCCATAGGATAAACGGATAGAGTTAGTTCAGACTCGATTCCGTGACCTTGCTCTTCAGTGGTGGAGGACCGTACGAGCTAGAGGCACTAGCTATGACCAGATGAGGAGTATGATTAGAAAGAAGTTCTGCCCTGCCTCACTGAGGAGGGAGAAGTTGCAGGACTTCGTTGAGGCAGCTTTGAGGATGTGTCGATTACAAATGCCATCAACCGCTTCCAAACAGAGTTAGGATTGTTGGGTCCAACTGCTCCATCTAAGGACCAACATGTGTACTTGTTCTCCCGCCGACTGAGGGAGAGTACACGTTCATATATGGCGAGATTCCATTACGAGTCCTTTGCAGATTACCAAGATAGGGCTTGTGCTTATGAGCGTGAGAGAGCCAGTCAAAGGAGGGCTTCTCAGACGGGATAGTTTGAGAAGAGGCAGCGTACTAGACATACCAATGGTGTTGGAGGAGCTTCAGGATCTGGGCGGAGCCAAAGACGTCAAGGTTACCCCTCATCTGCAGTGACTGTAGAGAAGGGACCACAGTTCTTTAACTGTGGTGATCCTGGACACATGCGACCAGATTTTACGACACCGCCAGTGACATGTTTCACTTGTGGCGGGTTGGGTCAAAGAGTTTTCTTTTGTAGGCGGGGTAGTGTTACATCACAGCAGGGTTCTTCCCTTGGTAGTGCGGCAAGAGGTGGGCAGAAGCCACCTCAGCAACAGACACAAGGACATCAGATTGTCCCAAATCGTCCTTCTACTAAGGGATCTGTTCCCGGGCCAAGTAGAGGCAGAGGTCGTGGTGGGAGAACCACGGACACCAGAGGAGCTCAAGGTAGAGTCTTTGAGCTGAGGAGCGCAGAGGATCTGTTTGCACCAGCTACTACATGTACCATTATGCTTCATGGTTTACCTATTAGAGTTTTATTTGATCAGGGTGCTACACATTCCTTTATTTCTGATGTATGTGTTGAGCGACTGGGTTTAGCTACTATAGAAGGGATACCCTTTATTATAAGATTACCTTATGGTAGTAGGGTCAAGGGTACCCGCGAGATACGTAGTTGTCCCCTTCGTTTAGGGATTCGTGTGTTATTTGTGGACTTCTTAGTCATGTCATTGATGCATGAAGAGGTCATATTAGGTATGGATTGGATGCGTAGACACCATGCGGTGTTGGATGTAGGTAGGAGGATTGTGACAAGGTAGGTCAGATAGAGGTCTTCCGAGGTTGGGACCTTGGAAAGACGGGTTCTGTTATCAATGTCATACGAGCAGCGAGGTTGATAGGACAGGGATGTGATACCTTATGTTGTTATGCCATGAGGGATGGAGAGAGTCCAACATTGGAGGATATTCCAGTGGTCTGTGAGTTTGCAAACGTGTTTGCGGAGCCGTCTAACTTGCCGCCTCAGAGGAGTGTGGATTTCAATATCGAGTTTGAGCCTGGTACGAGACCGTTCTCGAAGGCCCCATATCGCATGGCGCTTGTTGAGATGTTGGAGCTGAAGAAGTAACTCGAAGAGTTGGCTGAGAAGGGCTTCATTCGCCCTAGCGTACCCCCATGGGGAGCACTTGTCCTCTTTGTGCAGAAGGACGGATCGTTGAGACTGTGCATTGATTATAGAGAGCTGAATAAGGTGACCATCAAGAACAAGTATCCATTGCCTCGTATTGATGATCTGCTTGATCAGCTTCAAGGAGTGATAGTTTTCTCCCGGATCGACTTACGCTCAGGATATCACCAGTTGAGGGTGAGGGAGCTAGATATACACAAGATGACATTTCGTACCCGTTATGGACACTACGAGTTTGTAGTGATGCCATTTGGGCTTACGAATGCCCCAACCGTTTTATGGAGTTGATGAATAACATCTTCATCGACTTCCTTGATCAGTTTGTGGTGATCTTCATTGATGACATTCTGGTGTACTCTCGCAGCAGAGAGGAGCATGTCGGTAATCTGAGGACGGTTTTGTAGATTTTGAGGGATAGAGAGATGTATGCAATGCTCTCTAAGTGTGAGTTTGGGATGTCAGAGATAGCCTTCTTAGGCCATATTGTCTCCGCCAGTGAGATCATGGTTGATCCGGCGAAGATCGAGCCCGTTGCTACATGGATGACACCAACGAACATCAAGGAAGTTCGTAGCTTTCTTGGCCTAACCGGTTATTACCGACGCTTTGTGGAGGGATTTTTTGTGATTGCCCGTCCATTGACGAGTCTACTGAGGAAGACTACCAGATTTGTGTGCTCTGATCAGTGTGCCCAGAGTTTTGAGGAGTTGAAGAGGCATTTGACTTCTGCTCTTATATTGGCTCAACCAATGGGTTCGGAGGATTTTGTGGTTTATAGTGATGCATCCAAGCTAGGCTTGGGATGTGCGTTGATGCATAGGGGTAGAGTGATTGGATATGCATCTCGACAGTTGAAGACGGATGAGGAGAACTACCCGACCCATGATCTGGAGTTAGATGTGGTAGTTCATGCCTTGAAGATCTAAAGACATTACATGTATGGAGTACATGTCATATCTTCACAGACCATGAGAGTTTGAGTATATTTTTACGCAACGGGAGTTGATTAACCGCCAGCATCGATGGCTCGAATTGATCAAAGACTTTGACCTTGAGTTTCGTATCATCAACGGAAAGCGAATGTTATCGTCCACGCCGTGAGTAGGAAGACGCCTCGAGAGAAGGCGATTGCCAGATTGATAGTTCAACCTCAGCATCAGAGGGATCTTGCTTGGCTAGAGATGGACATCTAGTTTCTTGATGAGGATGTTCAGTTGTATGTTTTAGAAGTTCTACCTGGTCTGTTTGATGAGATCAAACAAAAGCAAGGGACCTGCCCGACCTTGATGGGGATTAGAGAGAGGATGTCTCGTGGTGAAGTGTTAGCATGAAATATGAAGATATTTTAGGCACTTGTTTTAGTTGTTTTTCCCTCTTTATAGTGTTCTTAGATATGTGTTCGAAGCAATTGTCAGCTAGTTCACCCACTTTGTCGATATAGAGATCTACACTAGCTTCTTTGTGTTTTTAGGTAAATAAATCTTGGATTGGAGAAAAATAAGTAAGGAAAGGAGTGTTCGATCACATTTGATGGCATGGAGATGCATTAGAAAGGCTAAGGAAGGAGCATGGATGGAAGATTGCACGAAACAAAGGCAAAGAAAGAGGAAAAGCAAGTCCACGCCCTAAATTACGGCCTTGGAGAAGGAGATTGAAGTCCATGCTCTAAACCACGGCCGTGGATTTGGCATCATGAACGTGGAAGAGAGTTTGGAGCATTCCAGAGAGTTACACGGTCAAAACCACGGCCGTGGAAATCCTATGGCACCATAATCTGTTTCCACGCTCTAAACCACGGCCGTGGAAAGTACTACATGACCGTGATCTTGGCAAATAATACGACGTATCTTAATTGCCACATCATCAAATTCAATGGGCTTTTATCGTAACCCCTCCTCACTCTATAAAAGGAGTAGAAAAAAGGAGTTTTCGGTATCTCCGCTTACAGGGTGCGATCCATGCTTATCCTTGCTTAGGGTTTCGAAGCCGACGACGATAGTACTTGAAGATTGAAGGTTATTTGCAACGGAAGTTGGTGATTTCTTAGGTTTGATTCCGGAAACGATTGACAACCGTTTTCCGTTGTTGCCCGAGATTATAGTGAGGATTCTTATTCCATATTCTGAGTTTATAAACATATTCCTTTGTTATTTGGATTTCGAGATTGACCTTGAGTTTTATTTGAGTTTTCGAGGGTTTTTCATCTTTTATTCTTCTTAATTTGAATATTGATATCATGACAATAATTGTTGGCTAAAACCCTTTAGAAATTCTAAGGTGAAGGGTTAATAGTTGTGGTTTAGATGATGATAGATCGATCGTAATTTGATTGGAACCTGAGAGTTAGAGAAATATCGTCGACGCCCTAAATCACGGTCTGTTCTTGGTTTCCACGGCCGTGGTTCTCAAGATCTAGCCGTGATTTCCCCTTGTTTACGAACTTTGCTTTTGCTTTAATCCAAAGTTAAAGATTAGCTTTAACCTAGTTTTAGCTTGCCTTTCCTAGGTAGTAGTGAGACTCAACATCCTCTACTTTGGTTTCGAGTGTCACAACCTTACCCTTTTTAGCTTATCTTTAATTTCCTTGGGTTTGGGCTTGGGTATTTGAGACTAGTTCTTACCTTTAGATCCTTTCTATACTGCAGCCTCAACAACCTTTATAGTGAGAGTCTTTGGGTTAGACGCATAGGGTTTTG
Organism: Fagopyrum homotropicum; assembly: GCA_033239125.1. Lineage (NCBI taxonomy): Eukaryota > Viridiplantae > Streptophyta > Magnoliopsida > Caryophyllales > Polygonaceae > Fagopyrum > Fagopyrum homotropicum. The sequence goes on along the minus strand of BSWB01000003.1, from coordinate 61,431,291 downwards.
GAACTTCACCGTACATTACCTTACCTTAGTATACATTTGCAATTCTCAACTCTGTCCTTATACTTATAGAATATCTTGAATCGGTTGCCACAATTAGATACCTGGATCTTTGGGGTTGCTGTTTTCCCCAATATTTGCAAAGCTTCTACACTTTTAATTGCTCGATTACTTGAAACTGATTTTGTTTCACCAATTCCCTAAGATCGATACTCTAGAATACTTGCTAATCTACGCCGATCCGTACACTGCAGGTTCACTTGCTGTTATTCTAGTTTTATAAATTTAAAACTTATTTGCACGCACGTTTTAGGGAGAACATGAAACACCTCAATTCTCCACTGGAGTAGATGGAATGATGAGACACCATGATCGTATCTGTGTACCTGCTGATTTAGAGCCGAGACAGAGGATTTTACGGGAGGCTCACTGTACACCTTACTCATTACATCCAGGTACGAGTAAGATGTACCATGATGTGAGACGGTCATATTGGTGGGGAGGGCTGAAGCCCTATGTAGCCAAATTTATAGCATAGTATGCGACCTGTCAATAGGTCAAGATAAAGCATTGTAGAGCTCGACGTAAGGTTAATCCGCTGCCAGTGCCATAGTGGAAATGGGAGGACAACTTCATGGATTTCGTGACTGGATTGAGACCCAACAGGAGTTTTATTGCTATTTGTGTTGTTGTTGATAGACTGACAAAGACGGCACGTTTCATCCCTATTAGTGATACGTGGCCACTGAGTAGATTGGATGAGGAGTACACTAGACAAATAGTGAGACTCCATGGTGTACCGAGGAAGATCGTCTCAAATCGAGATGGACGATTTATCTCGAGATTTTGGCAACAAATTCATATTGCTTTGGGGACGAGTCTACACTTCACAATTGCATTTCTCCCCCACACTGATGGTCAGTTAAAGTGTAACACCCCAAATTCTCAGAACTCGGGGAGCTACTGGTTAGGACCTCAGAATAGGTCCCGACCTTAGTTTGACAACAATTTTACTAGGATCTTACAACAAGGCACAAAAGTATTAAAACATTTGAAAACTTTAAACAAATATACATGAAGGATATGTATCAGCCTTACAAAGCAACGGTACTAAAACGACGTATATAAAGAACATAAGACAACCTCGCCCCCAACTAAAAGAGTACGTGGACCCGGCTGACCATTTCCTCCGGATCTCTCTACAACTGTCTTAACCAGCAAGTCATCTACAAGCGGTATAAAACCGTTAGCTAACATTCTATGCATAAGTATAAAGGTAAAAGCACAAACACACAACATACACAATAAACATGCACAATCAATCCTTTCATTATCCTTAATTAGGTGATATGTCATTACTAATGATATTTATTTTGTGACACGAGGGATTCCCAAACCTCGCCCCTATCCCCGTTTACCAACGCGGAATGGTACTAATGCATTTGACCGTCTACCTGACTGGGCTGGTCGTAGGGAACCTCCTAGACTCTCGCAAGAGCTAGGCAGGTGATGTCACAACCCGTCATCATACACTTGGGTCAATTACACAATATACTAAAGTCGGCCTATTCCGTTTTCATTATTTATCTTAACTAACAAACACCACTCATACACATCACACACATGCAAGAAGCCAACTAAGTAAGTTTGTGGACTTACCTGAATCAGATCTCGACTTTCTAATTCGCAAATCGATCTGTACAGTAGGAATATGGTGGTCTGTCAAAGGAGGCAAGTGTGTGAGGACCATTTTTAGGTGATTAGAAGTCTAAGACTTCTAAGATAGTAGGTCTTAAAAGAACGGAATTGATTACAATATTAATTTATGGTAAAATGACTATTTTACCCTTGGTCCCGGAACTTCTACAAATTCCATAATTTATGTCTAAACTCTTATTTGAGACTAAAATGTCATATTCTAACTCATAAAGATAAGTTTGGTTACAAACTGGCAATTTACACATTCTTCTTATTCTCCGAAAAGTCATTAAGATCCAACTTCGGCTTCAAATATAAAACTTGAATAAATTTATAAAATTTTCGAAATAATTTCTTAGGTCCTCTATGATATCCCATCAACTCATAGGAGAAAGAATTTCTTAAAACCGCTAAAGCATCACTTCTACACAAATTCCTAAAGTTGGTTACAACACTTAACAAACAACACACTGTCTTAACTTTGAAAAATCATAACTCCTAAACTACTCGCTGGATTTATCCCAAATTTTGATATGTTCTACTATAAAATCGTATCTATAATATATCCAAAATTCAGCCGCAAAGGAGATCAAAATCCTATTTAAAACTATCTCATAAAACCGAATTTCAGCACAACAGAAAAACTGCTTACGACTCAATCTTTGAAAAATCGTAAATCCTAAACCACTCGGTGGATTCCTCCCAAATTTTAATATGATGTACAAAAATATGTCAACTATATCATATCAAAAATTCAAGACCAACACAGATCAAAAGCCTATTTAAAACTATCTCCCAAAACAGCATCCCATGCTGTTTTTCTCAACTCAGCACATTTATAAAAACTGCATGAGCCGTCAACTTTGCAACATCATAACTCTCAAACCATAACTCCGATTCTTTCCAAATTTTAGTATGATCTACTGTGTACTACTGACTACAACATATCCAAAATTCAGCAATAGAGGATGTATTTAACATACAATAATCTGGACAGGAACATGCCTGCATGTCACTTCCTGAAAACTCGGAAAACAGCATGAAACTTTACTACTCCTCTATGGCTGTTCTGGGTAGAGTTAGGAGATATAAAAGGCACTCATTAGGCATGAATTACATAGACGGAAGTGAAAGGAAGAGAAGGGTATCAACCTTACCCGATTCCAGGATTCGAGGGGAAGTGAGAAGGTGAGCCAAGATTGTTGTCGAGCTAGTTGTTGCACAGAAGAGGGGAGGCTGGGTGTTTCCGTGTCACTCCAGGTCGTGTGCAGAAGAGTCCTCATTGCTGCACTGAAGGCCAAGGTTATGGCAGGAGACTTGTGGAGATGTGGCAAGAAAGAAGAGGGTTTTCGAGACTACCTATGCACTGTCTTCTAGCAGCCAGGTGAACAGAGGGCTAGCTTGGTTCGTTTCACTGAGTGCACGCAGAAGGTGGTCCAAATTTAGCATGGCTGGTTGCAACAGGGCAAGGAGGGTGTGTCCATGGAACGGAGGAGGCCGACTCCTCTGTTGACGATGAAGGGAAAGAGGAGAGCGAGGCGAGGAACCGCTGCTGCATTGTGCTCGGCGATCGACGAGGAAGACGGTGGAGTTGTCTTCAGCATGTTGGGAATCGGAGAGGAAGGTGATGGAGGCGTCACCTGCGCTTGCTGGGAACTGAAGAGGAATGTCATCCATCGGTTACGAGATTGAGGGCGTAACTCACGATCTGAGGAAGGAGGCGTAACGGCTGAAGGAGATGGGTGAGTCAGCGTTGGGCTTCTTAGACTGGCGAGGAAGGAGAGCAACGTGCGGGCCTGCACGGATCTGGGTTGTCATCTACTAGATCCTGATGGGCTGTTGCATCCTTGGCTGGCTGGACAAAAGAATTTGGGCTGAGATAAGGTAAAGGTTGGGGGTAAACAAGGTAAAAATAAGAGTGGGCTAATGATGTCAAGGCCTTGTCAAAACTCGTCATGACTTCGTCACAAAGTTGTCGGGCTTCGTCATGACCTCGTGTCAACTCTGTCATGGTCTCGTCACAGCTTTGTCACAGTCTCCTCTCAGCCTTGTCATGATCTCGTCTAAAGTTGTCGTTAAGGATTAATTATAAGAATTAGGGTTTGATATAATTCTATCATTTTATGTGAATTAAATTCTGCATAAAATGATAAATAATTATAAGAATTAGGGTTTGATATAATTCTATCATTTTATGTGAATTAAATTCTACAAAAAATGATAAAATTTGTGAAGAAAGAAATACTAGATAAAATGGGAACCGTCAACGGCTCGAAGTCCGAATTGATTCGGAATTAAACGGAATAAAATTTCCGGACATTACACCCGAAACTTAGAACAAGATACTTAATTAAATGACTTCCATAAATAAACTGGTATGTCCTAGTCTCACTAAATTTTATTCGTTTCCTAAACTTCTCTATCCCTATCAAAGCGTAACGAAAAAAAACTGATTGTTACATCAGATCCTCCTCAAAATAATTTTCGTTCCGAAACTTAGGGTAAGACAATCCTGATCGGCCTTTAAGGCACCAAATGGGTGTGTTTGATCACTACACAAAAATCTCGTCGTTTCCACATCTAAGTTTCCCGCACATCAAGATTACCAAAAACACACATCACTGACTAAACACTCAATCATGAAAAAACAAGCAGTCCAACAATATCACACATCCAAGCTCAAGCCCTAACTCATCACTCTCGAGGTTACAACTATCACTACATAGGTCTTTGAAAGGTTACGTCTCTTACTATCCCCAATATCTTAGGTAGCCTTATCGGATTTTCATAAAACCACTGAAGGGATCACCTATCACCTTTATTTGATCATAACTACTCAATAATTACTCAATAATTGTTAACATACCATCAGTAGTGCACTCTTTTATCCACCATGGTTATCAGACCAATAGTATCCATCTCACTCAGAACGCAACTAGGCTCTGTTCCGACATAACATTACACCTAAAATCTTCTCCGATATTATGCTTTCTTTAAGCACGGTTACTAGGTTGCAAGTATGCTCCTGTCGCTTCTCTTTCTTATGTATCTTCGACTCAGGATGGTAGTTACTCACTTTGAGCTTTCTAGTGCAGGCCATGCACAATACTTTTATTACATCATTAATTCTTTCCTCAATCCATCAAGAAAACTCACTCTAGAATACTCCGTTACGTATTAGATTCCGAACTAGTTATCTGACAACATGTGACAAGCCGTCATAATCACTTGAATCCATAATAGGGTACTAATCTCCTTCTATAACCTCTTACATGCACATACTTTCCCGTCTACCTTGATGGTGATACAGCTCCCGTACAATATTTTCAGTCACTCCGCGTAACCTATCTCACGTTCCTTCCAAGCAAAATGCATTTCATCAACTATCATCATCTTAAACTCGACACGTCATTTTTCTGTACCATCGCTTCTAGCTTTGTGGGTTAGGACCCACCACGCTTCCACTGCGCTACTTTTATAATTCTGTTGTCACTCATTAATCATAAGGACATTTTTAGTGAGTCCCAAGTGATTAACCTCAAACTCTTTCTTCCAATTATATCATAAGTACTAACCGGAGAAGTAGCAAGTACCTTCCTTAATTGCCTTAATGAAAAAAAATAATGATTGGAAAACAACTTCTTCCATTTACTTTCTTAATTCTCTTAGCATGGATCCAAACTCCCTGACTTGACCGAGTTTGATCTTAACTAGCCAAGAAGTAACCCTTAAAACGTTTCTCTTTATACCTTTAATTCATCCAAGAAGGTTGTCGTTGCCTACTAGAGGAAATTCTCTAAGGTGTCGGTAAAGCTACTCCATAAATCCACAGTCACAAATATCTCTTCTTAATGGCACATAACTCGTCAATACCAAACAATACTTGCACATCCTTGGTTGACATTGGTCAGTCTATAATTGACTTATCTCAATTTCATACCTCTAGTATTATTAAACTTTTGGTGCACATCACCTACTAGATTAATCCTTTTATCCTTCTTTAGTTCGTCTTATCTTTCACTCTTCTGCTTCCTTTGGAACAACTCTCTTTCTCAAGTCTCACTGTGCCATTCGCCTGCCGTCAAAAGTTATTCCTAGCACTCCACGATAGATGGTAAGTGTCTTGTAGTTCCGATGACTTTTAATTACCTCCCAATTGTAGTCCTTTTACAGGGACCGTCTGTGTTGATGACCTATGTTTTGTTATAAATGGGGGTTACCCTGGACTCTTGAGTCCACCACACGATTCTCACAAGCACAGGTTCCTTAATCGGCATTGTTTGTAATATTTCCTTCCAAATCTCAATTGACTATGTTATGGGTTTCGATCCTTTTGATAGTGGCATTGTGATTCCTCTTAGAATTCTTATCTTTAAAGAAGACAAAATGTCTCCAAGCTTGTGAAGTCTACTCTTCGCTCTTACCTTAAGTTGTAAGTCTCCATTCCGCGTAAATTGTGATCTGTCAAAATTTCCCTTAGCTAGTAGGTAAACAGTCACTCACAACAATCCTTTTATACATCTTTAGTTCGTTCTACCTTCCACCCTTCCGCTTCTTATAGGCTAACTCCATTTTCTCTAGTCCGATTGTGTAATTCATCTGGCACAAATAGTCGTTTCAAGTTTCCACGATAGCTTGCAAGCGTCTTTGAAATTCTTATGGCCGTAATGATCATCCACTTACAGTTCCTTTTGGATGGACCATCTGTGTTGATGGCTTAGGTCCCGTGATAATTTGGGTTACCTTGGACTCTCGAGCCTAGCAAGGCCGTTCTCTCATACAGATTTCTTCACTGGTGTTGGTGATAATATTGCCTTCCTGAAACTCTGTTGATCCTGCTACAGGCTTCCATTCTTTGGATATTGGCGTCGCGGTTTCTTTCAAACTTCTTATATCTCTGAGGAGGTCAAAACCTCCCCACGTTTGTGGGGTCTGCCTTTTCTCTTTTACACTCAATTGTAGGTCTTCGTTCTGTGCACCTTAGATTCTCACCCCCGGATTGACACTTTGTCTCTTCTGGTTTCTCATGCCCCTAATGGTCTATGGGGCATCCGCCTCGATTATAATGTCCTTGATTCCGTAATCTTGGTTGTACTCAATTCTACTTGTTATCTCTACTCCGCACTCTAGTAGTCTCTTGCATGGTTCTTCTAATTCCGTCTTTCGGCCTCGTATGCCCGAGTTCCTTGTACCACCTTCCATTCCTTCTAACTGATCCGACTCAGGGATTTCTTCCTCATCTGATTGTTCTTTGGATAATTTGTAAGGAACACCAAGCAGCCTACCCGAGTATTATACTCATTTCAAGGTCCGATTCCATTGCCTCGTGTTGGAGATTCTTCAAGTCCACAATTGATTTAACAGGATGCAATAATCGCTTCGTGATATCACGACTAAAGGATATAAAATATCCTTTAGGATACTAACAACTAAGCATATACACGTATATAACATATAATAAGAAACATCATAAAAAGTCTATATACTAACTCCTATCGATCCAAGTTGTAGAGATCCACGGAGAGCGATGGTGGTCCGACGTACTACTAACCCAACAACCCGACTATGCGTGTGTGTAAAATAGAAATCCGTTTTGAAAGTTTTAGACCCCTTTCGGGCTCTAGTTATTTTATACATTCGGTCTTTCAGAAGATGTCAAGTGCCATTGTTGCCAACCAATCTCTGATACCATATTGTAACACCCCAAATTGTTAGAACTCGGGGAGCTACTGGTTAGGGCCTCACAATGGGTTTGACCTTAGTTTGACAACAATTTTACTACGATCTTACAACAAGGCAAAAAAGTATTAAAACATTTGAAAACATTAAACAATATATACATGAAGGATATGTATCAACCTTACAAAGCAACGGTACTAAAACGACGCATATAAAGAACATAAGACAACCTCGCCCCCAACTAAAAGAGTACGTGGACCCGGCTGACCATTTCCTCCGGATCTCTGTACAACTGTCTTAACCTGCAAGTCATCTACAAGCGGTATAAAACCGTTAGCTAACATTCTATGCATAAGTATAAAAGTAAAAGCACAAACACACAACATACACAATCAACATGCACAATCAATCCTTTTATTATCCTTAATTAGGTGATATGTCATTACTAATGATACTTATTTTGTGACACGAGGGATTCCCAAACCTCGCCCTTGTCCCCGTTTACCAACGCGGAATGGTACTAATGCATTTGACCGTCTACCTGAGTGGCTGGTCGCAGGGAACCTCCTAAACTCTCGCAAGAGCTTGGCAAATGATGTCACGACCCGTTATCATACACTTGGGTCAATTACACAATATACTAAAGTCGGCCTATTCCGTTTTCGTTATTTATCTTAACTAACAAACACCACTCATACACATCACACACATGCAAGAAGCCAACTAAGTAAGTCCGTGGACTTACCTGAATCAGATCTCGACTTTCTAATTCGCAAATCGATCTGTACAGTAGGAATTCAGTGGGTTGTCAAAGGAGGCAAGTGTGTTAGGACCCTTTTTAGGTGATTAGAAGTCTAAGACTTCTAAGATAGTAGGTCTTAATAGAACGGAATTGATTACATTATTAATTTATGGTAAAATGACTATTTTACCTTTGGTCCCGAAACTTCTAAAAATTCCATAATTTACGTCTAAACTATTATTTGAGACTAAAATGTCATATTCTAACTCATAAATATGAGTTTGGTTATAAACTGGCAATTTACACATTCTTCTTATTTTCCGAAAGGTCATTAAGATCCAACTTCGGCTTCAAATATAAAACTCGAATAAATTTATTAATCCGAAATAATTTCTTAGGTCCTCTATGATATCCCATCAACTCATAGGAGAAAGAATTTCTTAAAACTGTTAAAGCATCACTTCTACAAAAATTCCTAAAGTTGGTTACAACACTTAACAAACAACACACTGTCATAACTTTGAATAATCATAACTCCTAAACTACTCGCTGGATTATCCCAAATTTTGATATGTTCTACTATAAAATCTTATCTATAATATATCCAAAATTCAGCCGCAAAGGAGATCAAAATCTATTTAAAACTATCTCACAAACCCGAATTTCAGCACAACAGAAAAACTACTTACGACTCAATCTTTGAAAAATCGTAAATCCTAAACCATCGCTAGATTCCTCCCAAAGTTTAATATGATCTACAACAATATGTCAACTATATCATATCCAAAATTCAAGCTCAACATAGATCAAAAGCCTATTCAAAACTATCTCCCAAAACCGCATCCCATGCTGTTTTTCTCAACTCAGCACATTTATAAAAACTGCATGAGCCGTCAACTTTGCAACAACATAACTCTAAAACCGTAACTCCGATTCTTCCCAAATTTTAGTATGATCTAAAGTGTACTACGGACTACAACATATCCAAAATTCAGCAATAGAGGAAGTATTTAAGAGCATCTTCATCCCAGAACTTCTGGGTTTCTTTAACAATTAAAAAATTAAAAATAAAAATAAATGTCAGATAAGGAGAAAGAATCTATGCAATTAGTAGAGAGAAGTTTCTCTGCAGAGATACTCATCTTGACAAGTTCTTGCCCATCTCACATAAATCAAGGAAAATTTTTAATTTGTTTTTTTTTGTTTTGCCCAAATTTAGATATATAACAGGTTGTTGGATATAATTTTACGTTAAAGAAATCTCTTGATGAATTCTGGGATGGGAGTGAGAGATTCTTCAATCATTTTGTGAATTAAAAAAAAAGAAAAATTAGATAAGAGATTTCTTAAAAATCTCTGGAATGAAGATGCTCTAACATACAAAAATCTGGACTGGAACATGCCTGCATGTCACTTCCTGAAAACTCGGTAAACAACATGAATCTTTACTGCTCCTATATTGTTGTTCTGGGTAGAGTTAGGAGACATAAAAGGCACTCATTAGGCATGAATTACATGGACGGAAGTGCAAGGAAGAGAAGGGTATCAACCTTACCCGATTCCAGGACTCGAGGGGAAGTGAGAAGGTGAGCCAAGATTGTTGTCGAGCTAGTTGTTGCACAGAAGAGGGGAGGCTGGGAGTTTCCATGTCACTCCAGGTCCTATGTAGAAGAGTCCTCATTGCTACACTGAAGGCCAAGGTTAGGGCAGGAGACTTGTGCAGATGTGGCAAAAAAGAAGAGGGTTTTCGAGACTACTTATGCACTGTCTTCTAGCAGCCAGGTAAATAGAGGGTTGGCTTGGTTCGTTTCACTGAGTGCACGCATAAGGAGGTCTAAATTTAGCATGGTTGGTTGCAATAGGGCAAGGAGGGTGTGTCCAGGGAAGGGGGGAGGCCGACGCCTCTGTTGACGATGAAGGGAAAGAGGAGAGCGAGGCGAGGAGCCGCTGCTGCATTGTGCTCGGCGATTCACGAGGAAGACGGTGGAGTTGTCTTCAGCATGTTGGGAATCGGAGAGGAAGGTGATGGAGGCGTTGTCTGCGCTTGCTGGGAACTGAAGAGGAAGGTCATCCATCGGTTACGAGATTGAGGGCGTAACTCACGATTTGAGGAAGGAGGCGTAACGGCTGAAGGAGATGGGTGAGTCAGCGTTGGGCTTCTTGGACTGCCGAGGAAGGAGAGCAGCGTGCGGGCCTGCACGGATCTGGGCTGTCATCTACTGGATCCCGATGGGCTGTTGCATCCTTGGTTGGCTGGACAAAAGAATGTGGGCTGAGGTAAGGTAAAGGTTGTGCTGAAATAAGGTAAAAATAAGAGTGGGCTGATGTTGCCAAGGCCTTGTCAGAACTCGTCATTGCTTTGTCACAGTCTCAACTCTGTCGTGGTCTTCGTCATGACCTCGTCTCACCTCTGTCATGGTCTCGTCACAGCTTTGTCACAGTCTCGTCTCAGCCTTGTCATGATTTCGTCTAAAGTCGTCGTTAAGGATTAATTATAAGAATTAGGGTTTGATATATCTCTATCATTTTATGTGAATTAAATTCTACATAAAATGATAAATAATTATAAGAATTAGGGTTTGGTATAATTCTATCATTTATGTGAATTAAATTCTACATAAAATGATAAAATTTATGAAGAAAGAAATACTAGATAAAATGGGAACCGTCAACGGCTCGAAGTCCGAATTGATTCGGAATTAAACAGAATACAAATTCCGGACATTACACAAAGAGGACCATCCAGACCCTTGAGGATATGTTGCGAGGTTGTGTGTTGGATTGGGGACAGGGATGGTCAGATTACCTCCCATTGGTTGAGTTCTCATCATGGGCGGCCCCAAGGGGGGGCGGGGTGGGGCGGCCGCCCCCCCTCCGAGAAATTTTTTTTTTTTTTTTTCCGAAAAAAATCGTTTTTTAAAATGGGTTGTGCTTCTCTCGTTTATAAAAAAATTTTCTACAATTTATTTTTTTTAAATATCACTATTCTTGTGTTATATTTAAATGTTTTTTTTTGGATCTTTCGTCGAAGTGAACGAAACTTCACAAGTATTTCCCGTTTTAGACTCTAGAGTGAAATAATTCACCAACATGCACGAGATTTGTTTTTTGGATTAGAAGCGTGGTCTTAGATCACACTCTTATTTGTAAAAAGCGTTGTCGAGGACAATGTTTTAATATCTGAAATAAAGATAACAAAAACACAAATAGAGGTGTGGTCCTAGACCGCGGCTATAGTGTAACGTTTTTGAAAAAAAAAATTAAAGAAGCGCGGTTATAGACCGCGACTATAGGACAGCTTTTTTTAAAAAAAATATATAGGCGCGGTTTTAAGTGTAATGTTTTTATAATTTTTTTTGTATTGTTGTTTATTGTAAGTAGATGACATATTGACTTTGTTTTTATCGCAATTTTATTTTCATAAATATTTTTATCGAAAATAAAATTTCCCCCCCCCCTTTTAAAATCCTGCGGCCGCCACTGGTTCTCATACAACAACAACTAGCATGAATCTATTGGGAAGACTCCTTATGAGGCACTATATGGGCGTTAGATGCCATACACCTTTATGCTGGATGAGTCTAGCAGTATCAGTGGTATTGCGCTAGAGCAGATTCAGGATGATATGGCTCGAGTAGCGCTGATTAGAGAGAGGATACTGGCTGCACAGAGTCGCCAGAAGTCATATGCGGACAGGAGGCGTTGACCTCTAGAGTTTAGAGTTGGAGCTCATGTCTGGTTGAGAGTATCTCCGACGCGAGGCGTCAGACATTTTGGCATAAAGGGGAACCTGAGTCCCCGATATGTCGGTCCTTTTGAGATATTAGATAGAGTTGGGTGGGGAACCTACAGATTAGCTTTGCCTCCGAGGTTAGAGGGTGTTAATCCTTTGTTCCATGTGTCTGATAGCATGTTTTTATTAGGTTTTAGATCATGTTTTTAGGATTAGTTTTAGCATATTTTGACACGAGTTTGTATACTTTGTAACTAGTTTTTGTTACATTTCTAGTATGGAGGTCTACACTCGTTTTGTCTTTGTTCTCAGAAGGATTGTTGGTGTTTTGGTGCATGATGGAGATGTTATGATTGATCTTTGAAGACTTGATGAAGAGGCTTTGAAGTTGGGGAGATCTTTTCAAAGTTGTGCATGTAGAACCATACAAGCTGCTTGTGCAAAGGAAGTTCTGAAACCGCACGTTCATGTGCTGCCAGCGCACGTTCATGTGCTGCCAGCGCACGTTCTTGCGCTTTCATGAAAGTATGTCCTGAAGCCGCTGGCGGGTTGCACGATCCCGCAGTCCCAGTGCACGAGCTAGCAACATTCATTTAATGAACGTTTTTAAGAGTTTTTTAATCGTTTGGCTGTTTAAAATCCTCTCTATTAAGACATTTTTGGGGGTTACAAAATAGATATTCAGCTTAGGTTTAGGCTCACTTTTGAACTTTTGGGAACTTAGAGAGATTTTTGGAGAGAAAAGGAGATTTTTGAAGGGATTTGGGAGTTCTACCATTCTTCTTCTTCCTCCTCATTGAACCTTGCAAGTGACGATTTTTATTGTTAATTTCATTTCTTATATCATGTCCAGCTAATTCTCTAAGTTCTAGGTTTGGAGTGAATTAAACTATGATGAGATAGACTATGTTCTTATAATTTCTTGAATATATATTTGATTATTTTGATTGATTTATACCTTAAGTGTTTAGATCTATACTTAGATGATTGCTAGACACCGAAAGCTAATAGGAATTGTTGGAAAATAAGGTATAAACTAGAGATTTAATTGTGCGAAAGTGACTTAGATCTTTTGAGGATAGATATGTTGCCATAGATGCATGTCTTATTTGTTAAAACTGAGACCGAAAGGATATGTTGGAATCAAATAGTTATGTTGTATCTAAGAGCCTAAGGGGTTTTGATTTATTTAAATATGTGCAAAAGTGAATGTTAAATTGTTAAGGCACATTACTTTGAGCCGGAAAGGGGATTATTAATACTTTAGGCAACCGACCTTCATGATTGTAGTCGAATTTGTTTAAGAAAATAAAATATTTTAGGTCTATCGATGATTCATAGTTGATGAAATCTCCAATCCTGGAACTCTCATAAGTTTAAATCGATTTTAATTCAATAGTTTTAACCACTTTGGATATTAAAAATAAACAAACATTTCCCATTTTAATTTTACCGCTTTTGGCTTTGAGAACCGGTTTAAGGTTGTGATTTGTACTCCTAAAGTCCTTGAAATTCGACACTAGTTTATACTCACATCAAATTTTGGCGCTGTCGCCGGGGACTTTAGCAAGTATTAGTCATTTTTAGTTACTAGTTCTGAAGGTCTTTTTATTTGTTTGATTGTTTCTTCGTTGTCTTTTTCACGGGTTTTTGTTTTTGCTAATTGTATGCGAAGAACTCGAGACGACAAGGATCTACTATCATACAATCCTGAACCTGAGAGGACCTTCCACCGACAAAGAGCAGAACAGTTGGCTAGTAGAATAAAGTCAATGGGAGACAATATGGAGACTCTAAGGGCTGAATTGAGAGCTGCACAAGAGAGAGAAGCGGCTCAGGTAAATCTATTGAGAGCTGCACAAGAGAGAGATGCAACTCAACAACGACAAATTGATGAGATCCAAGCACAATTGCAATGTAACACCCCGAATCCGCGGGATATCGGAATGATGCGGGAGAGACCACACAATGGGTTCTGACCCTTAGCTTGACAACAATCTCACCGGACCTTTCCAACATGGCACAAATAAAGGCGTAAAACACGAAAACGTTTATAATGTATCCAAGACGGAAAAAGTAAAGAGTACAACGTGGAAACTCAACTGAGTCCTCAAAACGACACAAAACTCCACAATACATAAATCAAAATGCGTACAACAAACCATAAACCAACATAAGCATAGCAACAACAACAATCCCAAAAACGCCCCCGTCCTATAATGTACGGCGACCCTCGGCTGTCCACTCCTCCACCTCACACGGCAGCGTCCCTAACCTGCGGGGTATCTTCACAAGCGGTTTGAAACCGTTAGCTACATTCGAAGCATTAAAGACATGGTGAAGGCACACACACACTCATATATATAATAACATCACATAATCATGCTCATCTAACAAGTCCAGTTATTTATCTATATTTATTAAGTCATATCTCGTTCTAGTTCAACTTATTTCGTGACACGGAAATCTCCCGAAACCCGCCTCGGTCCCTTCTTCCGGCAATGGACCGGTTCGGATGCCTCCGACCGTCTAATTAACACGGGCCAGTCGCCGAGAACCTCCTAGCTCTCGCAAGAGCTAGGCAGTGATGTTACCGCTCGTTATCATACACTTGGTCCAAAATATAATAAAGGCCGGTGGTCCTATTACCGGTTTATAAGTTATAACAAAAGCGATAAAACACACACCACCAAGCACGCAATGAATCTAATACGTTGAATACGGCTAAGTAAGTCCGAAGACTTACCTCGTCTTTGAACTCACAACACTCTAGATTCCTCAGAGAGGAATCACACAACCTGCTCATACAAGAATACACTCATCAACACAAGCTCATGCTCAAGAAGTCATAGACTTCACTCCAGTGATCTAACCAAGATCACCCAACTCTCAAACTAGGAAAGCATCCTAGGATCCATGGTACTTATAACACTCTCAACAAGCAAAGGAAACTCACAAAAACCTATAGCTCACATGATCATCAACAACAGCCTAGGAGAGCCAATCAAGCCTAGAAAGATCCAACATGCTCAAACGACTCAAAGCCATCAACTACATCGAGCCATAAGGGCTCCTAGGTTCTCAACCACTAGGTGGCATACACAACTACCCTAGGTCCACCCTAGGCATGCTACTAACATATATCAACCTCTAAAAAAAGGAAGGAACCAAGAAGGAAGGAGGAGGAGAGCCTATTGTTGAAGAAACGCAACTGCGGAAACGAATGGCGCGACTGCGTGTTTAAGGTCACGGCCCCCGCGGCGCCCGTAGCCTCCCCCACGGCGCCCGGGAATCCTGATGCCGCCCCCGCGGCACTTCTCACCGCCCCCGCGGCTGGCTAAGATCCGCCCTCGCGGCGCCTGATTCCGCCCCCGCGGTAGAACACAAGAAACAGCGATTTCTTCATATTCGAATGTGGATCTCGGGCTCAAATAGGCTCCTTCTCTTGTTAGGTCTTCTCCAAACATCATCCACTGTATCAAGGCTCTCCCCCATGAACTAAACAAGCTAAGCACATGCACATGCAAGGATTTAAGGAAAAAGCTTCTCAAGAGCTTCATCCATGGCCATCGATGAAGGAGGGGAGAAGAAGGGTAAACAACAAAGGAGGAGAAGGGAGGAAGGGGAAGAAGCTTACCAAGATGGATCATGAATCTCCTCTACTACAGCTCACACACAAGCAAGATGTCCAAAGAAGGAAGAAGAGAAAAGATAGAGAAGAGAGGAAGTGGGAAAATAATGAACGTGAATGAAAAGCCAAGAAGAGAGAGAAGAATCTCTAGGCTGCAAAAGTGGGAGGGGAAAACTGAGAGAGAAGAATCTCTAGGCACAAGCTTCGAGGGGTCAAAATCAAAAATAGGGGGAACGAGGGATCGGATCGGAATAAAATCCTGTTACTCAGCATCCCGTGCCTGCGAGAAAACTGAGCCGAGCCTGCAGAAAGGTCGAAACCCGCTCACCATCCATAATAAAAATTCCGGATGTTACATGCAAAACCTTATGAAAAATGTGCAAAACCCGAATGCCAATGCTATTGTGGCGCCTATTCCGGTTGGTCCACAAACACTTGAAGAACGTATGGATACCGCTCAATTTGTTCCTCGTCTGGGGGTTGTATTTGGAGATCTTGTTGTTCTGCATTTTGAGTTGAAGCCTCAGCTCATTTCCATGATCAAGCAAAACCAGTTTGGAGGGCTCCCGAGCAAGAGTCCACACCTACACCTTGCAGCCTTTGAAGAGGTGTTGGATACTGTTAGGATGCATAAACTTACCCCTTATCAACTGACGATAAGGGTGTTCTCATTCTCACTCAGGGATAGAGCCAAGACATGGTATCTATCTATTCCCTCCGGTACCATAGGCGCATGGAAAGCTCTAACTTCAGAGTTTTTGAACAAATTTTTCCCACCGAACAAGACTGTTGAAATGAGGGGGAAAATTTGTAACTTCAAGATGAGTTCTGGAGAAAACTTGTATGAGGTGTGGGAGCGTTTCAAAGACTTGTTATTAGATTGCCCACATCATGGGATTTCTAAAGTGGACTTGATTGAGATATTCTACAAAAGTCTTGATGACACTACTCAATTTCGGATTGATTCCTTTTCTATTTGAACATTTCCGGAAAAACCTGTTGATGATGCTTGGGCATTCTTAGAGAAACAAGTCAAGTATTGTGAGAAGTACTCTACGAGAAGGGGTGAGAACTCAAAACAGATTTTAAGAGGCTTGTATGAGATTGAACCTAAGATTGATAATGATGCAAAGTTGGATGCCCTCGCTAGTATGGTGAAGAGCCTTCAAAGGAAATTAGAAGGTAAAGACGTTTCTGCAATAACAGCTCCTTGTCAAACATGTGATAGTCCCAATCACACCATCTCGACATGTGACTTGTACAAAAACACTAATGCTGAAATTGTTGAGGGAGAGGCAAGCCTAGCTTATAATAATCAAGGAAATTTCCAAGGTCAGTTAGGTGGCAACTACAACCAACGAATCAACCAACATCCGGAGTTTTCTTATTCAAACCCACAAGGTTCCGAGAGACCTCCACAACAATTTCCACCAAGAGTTCATCAACAACAATATCAGGCTCCGGCCCAATATGCTCAACCACAACAAAAGTCAAGCATGGAACTCGCGGTAGAGCAACTACTAAATGAGGTGAAAGGAATGAAAGGAGAGGTGATAGGAATAAAAGGTGAGATCAAGGAATTTAGACAAAGTCATTAAATGTTAGAGACTCAAGCGGCCCAACAAGTTACACAAACACCGAGGCCAACCGGTCAACTTCCAGACCAAATAGAGGAGAACCCAAGGGGCCAAATTTCAGCAGTGACCTTAAGGAGTGGAAAACAACTTGAAGATGTAGTGCCTCAAGTACCTTATCCTATTCAAGAAGTTGTTGAAAAGGAAGATCAGGGTACATTGGAGTCTCAAAAAGAAGCACCTTATGTACCTCTTCCACCATTCAACCAGCCACTCCCATTTCCTCAAAGGAAAGAAAAGGCTCATCTTATGGTAACTTTCTTCAAATGTTGAAGAAACTTCATCTCAACATCCCTTTTATACAAGCTATCAAAGAGATGCCATCCTACGGTAAATTCTGGAAGGAAATACTCTCTAACAAGAGGAGTGTTGATGAATGTCATAGTGTGGAATTGAACCAAGAGGGTAGTACTAGACTTCAAAACAAGTTTCCACCCAAGTTGAAGGATCCGGGGTGCTTTTGTGTGCCTGTTGATGTAGGGAAACATACTTACAATGCCTTGTGTGACTTAGGGGCAAGTGTGAGTCTCCTCCCACTTTCCATTTGCAAGGAAATTTGTATGGGTGATCCGAAACCCATAAGAATGATTCTCTACATGGCGGACCTGTCCATTGTTCGTCCTATAGGTATCTTGGAGGACATCCCTATCCGGGTTGGTAAGCTCTTTGTTCCTTTTGATTTTATTGTACTTGATATTGATGTTCATAATCCTGTCCCTATCATATTGGGGAGACCTTTCTTAGCTATTGCAGTTACAATAATAAATGTGAAAAAGAGGATCGTCTCTTTTGAGATAGGTGATGAGTCCATTGAGTTTAGTTTTTTCTCGTCTATCAAATATCCTTCTTTTGAAGATGATTTGTGCAGGGTAGATGTCTTAGCTAGAGAGATTCAAGGGTCATTAATGTCCGTGATCACTAAAGGCCCTTTGGAACTCTACTTGTCTTCTATGATGCGTGAGGAAGATATGAATGAAATAGTTTCTGAAGTGATGGATAATTTGGAGGTTAGCCCTGAAGCTCGCTCTTTTCCTCAAACTATCTATGAAGTGTTGAGGAAGAGTTCTGCCAAGCTTGTTGACCTCCCTAAGATTATCCTCCTAAGGTATAGTTGAAACCTTTGCCATCGTCTTTGAGGTATGAGTTCCTTGGACCTAATTCTATCTGACTAGTAATTTTCAATGCTAAGTTGAATGGCGGCGAAGTTGAAAGATTGTTCGATAAGCATAGGACTCACAAGAAAGCTTTAGGATATCCTATTGATGATTTGAAGGGGATTTCCCCTAATATGCGCATGCATAGGATCCTAATGGAATATGAATATAAGCCTACCATTGAGCATCAAAGAAGACTTAACCCTAACATGAAAGAAGTAGTGAAAAAAGAAGTGCTTAAATTGTTGGATGCTGGCATTATTTTTCCCATTTCTGATAGTAAGTGGGTGAGTCCAGTTCATGTAGTGCCCAAGAAGGGTGGGACGACTGTTGTCAAAAATGAGCATAATGAATTGATCCTCACTAGAACTGTTACGGGTTGGCGCATGTGCATAGATTATAGGAAATTGAACTTCTCCACTCATAAGGATCACTTTCAATTGGCCTTCATTGATAAAGTTCTTGAAAGATTAGCCAAGCACTCTTATTTTTGTTATCTTGATGACTATAAGGGCTTTTGGCAAATTTCGATACATCTTGATGATCAAGAAAAGACCACTTTTACTTGCCCTTATGGTACATTTTCCTTTAGGAGAATGCCTTTTAGACTTTGTAATGCTCCTGCTACTTTCCAACGTTGCATATGTCTATTTTCTCTGATATGATTGAAGATATAGTTGAAGTCTTCATGGATGATTTTTCTGTTTATGAAGTTTCATTCGATGTTTGCTTGCTTAATCTTTCTAGAGTCCTGAAATGTTGTGAAGAAAGTAACTTGGTTTTAAATTGGGAAAAATGCCATTTTATGGTAAATGAAGGAATTGGTTTGTGTCACCTTGTGTCAAGTCGTGGAATTGAAGTCGATAGGGCAAAAGTGAACTTGTTGAAAAATTGTCACCGCCAACTTCTATTAAAGGTGTTACGAGTTTTCTTGAACATGCTATGTTTTATAGGAGGTTTATTAAAGATTTTTCTACAATTGCTAAACCTCTTACTAACCTCCTTTTGAAGGATTCTTCTTTCTCTTTTTCCCAAGACTGTATTTACTTATTTTGTAGGTTGAAAGAAGCATTAGTTACAGCTACTATAATGAAGTATCCTGAATGGGATCTTCCTTTTTTTGTTATGTGTGATGCTAGAGACTATGCCGTTGGGGCTGTTTTGGGACAAAGAAAAGAGAACAAGCTCCATGCAATATACTGCAAGCAAGACCTTGGATGATGCTCAAATGAATTATGCCACCACCGAAAAGGAGTTGCTTGCTATTGTGTATGCTTTTGATAAGTTCCGTTCTTACTTGATTGGAAGCAAGGTCATTGTGTATACGGATCATGCAGCTATCCGGTATTTGCTATAGAAAAAGGACGCCAAGCCTCGACTGATTCGTTGGATCTTGCTATTGCAAGAGTGTTATTTTGAGATCAAGGATAAGAAGGGACGTGAGAACCTTGTTGTTGATCATCTTTCTAGGTTGCCACTTGACCAATTGAGGAACACAATAAATGGCCTTCCTATAGACGATACTTTTACTGATGATCATCTTTCGGGAGTTGCTGCTGAAATATACGACATCACCACCTCCGAGGTGCCATGGTATGCCGATTATGTAAATTATGTTATTTATTAGGAACTTCCTAGTGACATCACTTACCACCAAAAGTAGAAGTTCTTGAAGGATGTAGTTCACTATTTCTGGAGTGAGCCATATCTTTCAAGCATTGTACGGATGGAGTATTCAGGAGATGCATCCCATATGATGAAGTACAAAGCATCATTCGCCATTGTCATTCCCTTTTGGTTCTGGGTCATGCTAGCACCTCAAAAACTGTTGCTAAGGTACTTCAAGAAGGAATGAGATGCCAATGAGTGATATATTGGAGGTGGAATTGTTTGATGTATGGGGGATAGACTTTATGGGACCATTCCCACCTTCCGGACCTTACAAGTATATACTTGTAGCTGTTGATTCATGTCCAAATGGGTTGAAGCTATAGCTACACTAACTAATGATGCTAGAGTTGTTGCCAAGTTCATGAAGAGGGTCATCTTTGCTCGGTTTGGGGTACCAAGGATTTTTGATCAGTGATGGGGATCACATTTTATTGAAAGAAGCTTTGAAGCACTCTTAAAGAAGTATGGGGTGAATCACAAGATAGAAACTCCTTATCACCCCAAACTAGTGGGCAAGTGGAAGTGTCGAATCGAGAGATCAAAAACATTTTAGAGAAGACGGTGTCTAGGTCCTGAAAGGATTGGGCGTCTAAACTCGATGATGCGCTTTGGGCATATCGAATAGCGTTTAAAACTTCTATTGGGACGTCCCCTTATAGGTTGGTATATGGGAAGTCTTGTCACCTTACGGTTGAATTGGAATATAAGGCATATTGGGCTATCAAGGCCTTTAACTTTGACATGAGGTTAGCCGGTTAAAGGAGACAACTGCAACTTGAAGAGCTTGAAGAGTTGCGGTTAGATGCATATGAGAATTCCAAAATCTACAAGGAGATAACTAAGAGATGGCATGATATGCATATCATTCCGAAAGAGCTTCATTAAGGTGATCTTGTACTTTTATTTACTCAAGGTTGCGTTTTTTTCCAGGAAAGCTGAAGTCAAAGTGGAGTGTTCCTTTCCATGTATCTAAGGTATACCCTCATGGGGCTGTAGAGATATGGAGTGAGGAAAGCGGAATGTTCAAGATCAATGGACAAAGATTGAAGAAGTATCATGCCGGCAATCCAATCGAGAGGGATGTTTCCATCAACCTTCTTGATGCGAGCACTTAATCGATGATGGAAGGTCAAGCTTAAGACCATAAAAGGCACTGCTTGGGAGGCAACCCAAGGTAAGTATTTTGTGATAATAAAAAAATAAAATAAATAAAAAAGAAATAAAGAAGAGAGTAGGTAATGGGATTCAGATGCACGAACATACAGATCAAGTGCACGAATTTGCGTCTGGCTCCCCGTCAAGTATAGACTTTAGGGAGCCGTTTTCCATGTGCACTAAAATGCATTTGATCTACACGAACCTGCGTTTGATCTGCACGTTCGTGCTCTCTATAAAAAAATTTTTTTAAAATGCAACAGCGTTTTCTTTCTTCCCCATTTTCATTCTTCTTCCACGATTGTTTCTTCCCTCCCATACCATTCCTGTCGCCGCCTTCTCTCACTCAACCACCACCAACGCCGGAGATCTCCCTCGCCCACCACCGGCTCTGGAACCCGAGTCCACCGCCACCGGATCGCCGCTGTCATCGCTGCTCACTTCTCTCTTCTAACCCTAAAACCCTAAATCTCCTATTTTTAATCTAAGGTATGGAAGTTGTTTCCCTAGTCTTTAACTTTATATTTCTTGTGTGTAATGCATTATGAAATTTTTAGATTGGTGAGATCAATACATTTCTTTTGAATTAATAGGTGATTTGGGTATGGTTTTGAATGTCATTGTTGAAGGGTTGAAGGGTTGAAGATAGGTCCGAATTTTGCGCAATTTTGATGAATGATGAATGTTTAATTGGGCTTTAGAATTTATTGTTCATATTTGATAGGTGAGTTGTATTATTGAAACTAACATGAGTCTTTGATTTTTCATGGGAAAATTTCACCCATCTAATTGTCTTTAAGGATTGAAAATTCGGACATATGTCAATACTTTGCTAGTGGGTAAAATTGCTAAACAACATGAGCTTTGGGAACATTGTTTATTCATTCAAAAATTGACACTAATCAATGTTTGCTTATTTGTTGTGCTTAGATTTGTTGGATGATTGGTTGTGTGTAGGTCTAAATTATGCCGCCGAAAAAACAAAAGAAGAATGATGTTCGTATGGATAGTGCCAAACAAGCCGGCCTCTTCAACCATTTTTCCACTTGTCGGGTCCATAAAGCAACGAGATGGATTGATCTTAGTGTGTTGATAGAGCAAGGTCTGGAAGAAACTATGATACGCCTGTTCACACGTTTGAATATCTTCAATTTCCTCAATTTCTGGCATCCTTCTTATCCGGCTTTGACTTCGGAATTTCTGAGCTCTTTTTCATGGGAGTCTACGAAAGAAAATGCTATGGGAACTCTCACCTTTCGTTTGGGAAATGAAGATGGATCATTGACCGTTGACCAGTTGAACGAAGTACTCGGCTTCCCTTCACAAAGTAGCTTGAACTATAAATTGACTTCATATTCAAAAAACGACTTTTGGTGGGACTTAACTGGATATTTCCCTTATGTTGCTCAAGATGCTAATGCGCCGTCCATTGTTTATCCTGGTTTCCGTCTCGCACACCGCATTCTAGCAAGCACCATTGGTGGGAAGGATGAATGTGGGAATGTCAATATCAATGAATTGACATAATTGTGATGTATGGCTTATAAAATGACTATCAATTTGGGATTCCAGCTTTGTGGAAGGTTTGAGTCACTAGCAAAGTCCAAGTCTGGTGTCATCACTATTGGGGGCATGAATACTCGTATTGCTGAGATTTTTGACATTGATCTCCGCCGCTACACACCCATCACAGAGGAAAGAACGATAGATATATCCCACTTGAAGAGTGCCTGGAGTATTTCGGAGCGTACGAAGATATTTTACCTCAAGTTTGCTCAAACTTCTCAAGTGAAACAACTCCCTTCTCCATCACTTGTTGCACTCTCCGACATCCTGGATGAGAATTGGTATGAGGCATGGATACAAGCCCCAAGGCCACCTAAGGGAAACTATCAAAGAAAGAACGTTGGGAGAGATGCTTCTCCACCTTCGGCTCATCAAGATGAGCTGAGTGGCCCGTCTTCATCTTCACCTCCTTCTCAAAGCACGGATTTCAAATCTCTTTATGGGCAAATTGATGAGCTCACATCTCAAGTTACTTCCATAGATAGGCGTCTCACTTCTTGGGAGGAGAAGCAACACCACATCTACATGATGGCCCCATAAAACTTTTATCATCTCCATGGCCACATGTTTTGTAAGAGCCTTAGTCCTAAGAAGCCTTGAGTCCTTGCTGAGCCCGAGCTGACCTTGGCAGCCGCCACTGTGGAACCAGATGGCCGCCCCTGCGGCTAGGCGCCCCTATGGCTAGGCGCCCCTACGCCTCACAGTGACCGCCCCTGCGGCTCTGTGTGGTTGCAGCCGCCTTTGTTGACCCTTTGACTTGTGCTTTGCGGCTGACTTCCTTTATAAGCCATCCTTTGCTTCTCTAAGAGGGTTTCTTTATCCTCTTCAGCTCTCTTTCCCTCTGTACGTTCTTCTTCTTCTACATCTTCTCTTCTTGGATCTTCCCTTGTGCTTGTGAGAGAGTTTTGGAGAGTTGGTTGTGGTTTTGGATTTGGATGACCATGAGGATGATGCTGAGTTTTGTTGCTGTTGTGTTGAGGTCGTGAGGTGTATTGGATGCTCCTAGTTGCTGCTTAGGGTTTGTTATGGTAAGGTTCCATCTCCATCTTCTTTCCTTCTCTTTCCTTTCTTCTTCTTTCTTATTTAGCTTAAGATCACAAGCTGAGCTTGTGTGGATCCTTTCCTGAGGTTTTGATGTTAATGCATGTGTATATATGTATGTGTGTTGTTGTGGTATGGTGAAGAAGTGAAGAGGGTCGAGAAAGATATCGAAGAGAAGCCGGGGCCAGCCTTCTGCATAGACAGCCGCCCCTGCGCCTACACTAGGCCGCCCTTGCGCCTGCTGTGGACCGCCCCTACACCTTTAGTGAGCCGCCCCTGTGCCTCATTGGTTCAGCCTTGAGTCCTTTGCTTTTGCCGGTGCATTCAGGGCATACCTTGTTGGTATGTTTACTTCTTTCCTTTCCTTTGGCCTTGGCTTAGGTGTTGGCTAGGCTACCTTGGTTAGGATGAGTTGTTCGATAGAGATGGGCCTTAGGCACTTGTGTTTATGTTAAGGTTATGCCTTAGGAATTTGTGAGCATGTTGTGATCTAGAGGTTTAGATGAAGGTTGTAGGTTGGTTATGGTTATGGAGACGAGTCTCCTAACCCTTGATGTTTGTGATGTTGTGTGTCTTGCTATTGCAGGCATTTGATTACTTCCCCAAAGAGAAGATGTGATGTGGTATTGATTACGAGTATTACAGGTAAGTCCGTAGGACATACTTAGCGTACAGTTGTGGGTTTGTGTGATTGTGATGGTTGTGTGTGATCATATGATTGTGCATTTATAAGCTAAACCGGACTAGGATGACCATTTATGATATTAAATGGACCAAGTGTATTATAACGGGTTGGGACCACTTGTCTCCGCCTGCGGGTAGGAGGAGGTGCCTTGAAGATAATCTCACGGGGAGGACGAGTGATGATCACCCCCATGCCAAACCCCAGTGTTACGTTGGATGAGACGAGGTTCTTGAGGCTCCTCGTGTTACAAAATAACTTGAATTAGTAATGGAATAACGTAACTGAAAGATAATAAATGAATGTGTGTGGTATTGCATGTATGAGTTGTGGATGTGTGTTTGTGCTATTACCTTCATGCTTATTCATTTTTGTAGCTAACAGTGTATACCGTGTTGTAGATGAACTGCAGGTCAGGAACACTACAGAGTGAGCCAGATGGGGTGACCAGCCGAGGACTTCTGTACATTAGGGTTGTGTGGGATATGGGATCTTTTGTATATGATGTTTTTGGATGTTTTGTTGTACTCGGCTTTGTGGTTGTAAACCCTTTTGATGTATCTTATACAGTTTTATGTATTTGGTTTAATCTACCTATGCCCTGTTGCAAGATCTAGTGACCTTGTTGTCGTGCTAGGGTCAGGATCAATTGTGAGATCCTAGTCCAATGTGGCCCTCCGAGTCCCACGGATTTGGGGTGTTATATGTTTGATCCGACCGCACCATTCCGACCATCACCTCCTCAGAAGAGTTTTATGAGTATCCTCCACTTTTCTTTTTAATTTCTACATTAGAGACAATGTACGTAGGGATTAAGTGTGGGGTGGGAATATTTACATCATATTTGCGTCTTAGTTGCATGGAGTTTGGTTGCATGGAGTTTTAGTATGTTTTCGCTTTTGTTTGTTTTTATAATTTTATATCAAAAAATTTTAAAAAAATGGTGCTTCAGTGTATAATATGATCTCAATGATGAAATTATGACTTGTTTGTGGATATAGGTGTTATGCTAGAATTTGCGACATGCAAAAGTCTTAAATTTATAACTCGATATATTCTTCCTAACTCCTAGGGAACCCACAGTGTATGGGTCGTTTTGTAGTAAGGATAGTATTCCGAGGTCGAACACAAAGACTAAGGAGAAATTGAATCAAATAGTGACTAAGGATAGTGTAGACCTAGTTTGAGAAAAGAGAAAGAAATAAAGAAATGAAAATCTCAATGTTTTTGGATTGGTTTTGTGGTGATCAATTAGGGATCACAAATCATGCAAGATTAACAAACAACTAAGCTAACAACACGAATAAGCAAACACAAATACGAGATAGGAAATAAAAGAGAGAAAAGCGGATTCTAGGGGTTAGGAATTTCGGTTGTGGCATTGGACTCAAGCTTCTAATCAATCTTGGACTAGCTATAGTATGTTGGGAATGGGTGTTTCTCAAATGGAACCAATCACCAGGTAGGTATCATGAATCACTAATCCCGCAACTAAGGTCCTATTACCGGGTAAGTCTCTAGAAACCTAAGGTTGGCAAATCTACACAAACCGGATTGCTATCTGGGGATCTAACCTCTCCTTACCGGGTAAGTCTCGGGAAGGCAAGTCGTAAACATCAATCCTAGCACACTCAATCCAATAACGGCTTATGAGGCTCACTACTACCTAGAGTTCATCATCTTCAGTACTTAAGATCGGAAATCACCGGGTAGGTCTCTTTCCTCACTTAGATTGCTAGCATTAGGTCACCCTAGGCTAGATTAAGCTTAACAAACACTAGGATTTCAACAATCTAACATCCTAACATGCAGATTTATCAATACAAGCATAACAGAAGCAAACCACGGGTAATTCATCTCATTCCACGGCCGTGGTCTGGCTAGAACAAACCGCGATTTCTGACAGCACTTAAGTACGAGCAAGCAAATGATTCAAAGATACATTTAAGTCTATTCTATCATAGTCCAAGCCATAACCATCATTCCCTTACCCTAAAATCGCATCTATTTAGCCAACAACATGCATCATAACAATCAAACTCAACAAGCATACATTCATCGCTTCCATAGCAAGAAAATGAGACGAAAGAGAAACAAAACAAGTAGGATAGGAAAAATCATGCTGAATAGAAGTCAAGAAGGACTTACAACCCTTCAAAAGAAGGTTCGAATCGTTTCTTACAACCCTAGCAAATGTCTTCAACAAAACTCACTCAAAACTATAAAAACTATGAAACTAGTGTTCTTCTTCTTCTTCTTCTTCACCAAATGAGAGTGTTTCTTCTCCTCCAAGAGTAGCTCCAATCCAATAGTGTGTTGTTGTGAGAGTGTGGGAGAGAATGGATATCAGAATTGTCCTTTAGAATCAGCTTGCAAGACTACTTATAGCCTCCACCAAGAGCAAGAGTCGGTTATGGAGATCGTGGGACAGCTGTCCCAGCTGTCCAGAGGGAATCATGGTCCAATTCCACGGCCGTGGAAGTGCCAGTGACCGTGGTTTTGGTGTTTCAGCCCTCTTTTGATCGTTGAGCCATGAGTTGATGCAAGGCATGCACCAACATGGTCCTATATGTTCTCCTTAGCTCCTAGCTTGATTCTTAATGAGTCCGGAAGTGTGTCATCACGAGGAATGATCCTCGAATGTATCGATTAAGATCCGCAAGTTCCCCAAAATACCTACAAAACCGACAATAGTGCGTGTAGACGTCTATCTCGACAATATGCATGAAATGAACGTAAATGTCATGAACTAATGCCAAACTATGCATGAATATCGGGATGCCTAAACTAACGTCATAAATTGTGTTATCAAAATACCTCATACTTAATGTTTGCTCTTCCCCGATCAAGTCCCAACTATATACTAAGAGATGACATGAATTATGCATGCAGAAAAATAACAAAATCTTTTTGGAATTGTGCTTCTAACATTGGATCACCTTCATAGTCATGTTTCATGGCAATGGACAACAATCATGCATCAAAGGAATGAAGGCACGGAAAGACAATTATACTTAACTCGAAAGCATGCATGAAAGGTGAAAAACGAAGAAGTCAAGATGATCATGAGTATATCCAATCTAGATCACTCAGTCTTACACACATGCAAATAGGTCACAAGGACTTAGGAAACAAGAGGCCAAGAAATGTTGTGATGAGGTTGGAAATTTTAGGTCATGTGATGCTAATCCGGAAAAGGAACTAACTCCACAATTTCATTTTTTGATCAACTTCCCCACAAGTGTTTATTTTTCTCCATCTTTTCTTTGTTTTCTTTTCTTTTTCACTTTCTTTTTCTTTAACTTATTTTTGAGGCAATGGCATTGCTGTACAAAAGCCGAAACCTTGGTGGTTAGCGGACCTCGGGATTTTTCCGAGGTGCCTCACACCGGGCACACATACCAAGGCTCGTTAGGACATTCGGTTTATTCGACTTTAGCAAGGCACAAACACCCAATTATGTGAACGGTGCCGAGCTACTCGTAATCCAAACCAAAGTCCCCAAACCTATATATTATTCTACACTTTTCACAACAAATTCGGCACTTCATTCACAATATCCATTCATCAACAACTTCACCCCACACTTGCTTTTCACAGGCATCAACACACTAGCATGCTCCTATTCCCGGATGGGTCAAAAGAGGTCAAATTTTATATCAATTGAGGTGCTCAAACAACATGATCAAGATGAGAAGTAGAGAAATGTGAATTGCCTTAATCACTCCTAAATGATGTGCAAGAACTAAATTGTAATTTTGACTATCAATCCTCAATTTAATCAAGGCTAACATTCATGATCACAATTCACACATGGGATTCAAGATAAGTAATTCAAGTCCACATATGCATACATCCATTCAATACATAAGGCCATCCATATCCAATTCACAAGACATTCTCATCATAAGGGTCATACCCAAGCTTAGAAGCACTAAAAATTTTTAAATTTTCTGATTTTTTGAATTTTTCGAAATATATGTGTACAATGCAAAACATCAAGAAACATGTGACAAAAAGAAACTATCCTAGATGCTAATCATGCAAGTGATCATGAAAACCCCACCCCATACTTAGAAACACATTGTCCCCAATGTGCAATTCAAGTAAAGAAGAGTGAAAGAGGGTCCTCACAATGTAAAAATGGAGTGGCTTTGGTACTTTGGTTCACTCATGTGGAGTGATGGTGGATGACCGACCAAAGGTGGTTGAGAGCTCTTGATGTTCATTATGGCGCCGGCACCCGCGCTAGGCACCGCTAGCCGTCCAAGTCCCACGTCTACTCCACCCACGTTTGATATGGGATCATCATCATCAACTCATGCCTTGCAAGGCCTCAATGCTACTTAGACTCTAGCACACAAACACCAAACACACACAAAAAACACAAAAACAGAAAAAATGAAAACAAAAAAAAAACTAAAAGGGAAAGATGTCTACCAATGGGTTGCCTCCCACCAAGCTCTTCTTTAAGGTCATTAGCTTGACCAAATTCGGGGGCGTCTCACTCAAGGTGAAGTGGGGCAATCATATCCACCGGAGTACCCGGGATATACTTCTTCAAACGGTGCCAATTCACCTTAAAATATCCACAATGCTCCCCTCCTATCTCAACCGCTCCATGGGGAAAGATCTTCTTCACCACATAGGGACCCGTCCATCTTGACTTTAGCTTTCTGGGGAAGAGCTGCAGCCTTGAGTTGAAGAGAAGGACAAGGTCTCCTTCACTCAACTCCTTTCGGGATGAGACGCTTGTCATGCCAACGATTGGTCCTTTCTTTGTAGATCCGGACGTTTTCATAGGCATCCAAACGGATCTCCTCAAGAGCGTTCATGTCTAGCAACCTCTTCTCACCGGCCTCCTTGAGGTCTAATATCATCCACCTTATTGCCCAATACGCTATGCTCCATCTCCACCGGAAGGTGGCAAGACTTGCCGTAAACTAGCTTGTAGGGAGTGGTGCCAATCGGTGTCTTGAAAGCGGTTCTATAAGCCCACAAAGCATCATCGAGCTTCATAGCCCAATCCTTTCTCGTCCTTGAAACCATCTTCTCTAGTATCCACTTTATCTCCCGGTTGGAGATCTTCACTTGGCCACTAGTTTGGGGATGGTAAGGTGTTGTCACCTTATGAGTCACCCCATACTTAGCCAAAAGTGTCCCAAAATTCCTATTGGTGAAATGCTTCCCTCCATCGCTTATGATCACCCTTCGTGTCCCAAACCTAGGGAGGATCACTCAGTTGAAGAATCGCACCACAACCTTGGCATCAATTGTGGGAGAGGCGATTGCTTCTACCCATCTCGACACATAGTCCACCGCCAATAGGATGTAGAGGTTGCCACATGAAGAGGGGAATGGCCCCATGAAGTCCATACCCCAAACATCAAATATCTCCACCTCTTGTATGTTGTTCAAGGGCATCTCATTCCTCTTTGAGATGTTGCCCATCCTTTGACAAGCATCACAAGCTACCACAAAATTTTGCATGTCCTTGAACAAACTTGGCCAATAAAACCCAGATTGCAACACCTTTACACACGTCTTGTGTGAGCTAGTATGGCCTCCACATGACAAGGAATGACAATGGCGGATCACACTCTCCAACTCATCCTCCGGTATGCATCTCCTAAGGACCCCATCCGGCCCTCTTTTAAACAAGAGCGGCTCACTCCAATAGTAATGTCTCACATCCTTGAAGAACTTTTTCCTTTGGGCATACGATAGACTGGGTGGCACCTCCTCACAAACGAGATAGTTCACTATATCTGCATACCATGGCTCATTACCCCTTGACACTTGAAGCAAGCACTCCTCCACCATTTGAAATTTCTCATCCCGGAATGAGTCATCAATCGGGATGCCATATCTCTCAATCTCCAATGGTGGTAGCCTACTAAGGTGGTCCGTCACAGAATTTTCGGACCCCTTTTTGGCCCGAATCCCTAAATCAAACTCTTGGAGAAGAAGGATCCACCGAATCAAACGAGCCTTGGCATCCTTCTTTGTAAGGAGATAACAGATCGTAGCATGATCCGTACACACAATGACCTTCGCTCCAACAAGATACGAGCGGAGCATTTCAAATGCATACACAACCGCTAGCAACTCCTTCTCGGTTATGGCATAGTTAAGTTGGGCATCATCTAGCGTCTTGCTAGTATAATAGATGGCATGTGTAAACCCATCTTTCCTTTGTCCCAAAATAGCCCAACGGCTACATCACTCGCGTCACACATGATCTCAAACGGAAGGCTCCAATCCGGAGGTTGCATGATAGGTGCGGAGATCAAAGCATTCTTCAATGTACAAAAAGCCTCAAGGCAATCCTTGGAGAAAACAAACTCAACATCTTTCATTAGTAGGTTAGTAAGAGGCTTAGAAATTTTAGAGAAATCCTTTATGAATCTCCTGTAAAAACCGGCATGCCCTAAGAAACTCCTTACCCCCTTCACCGAGGTAGGTGGTGGTAACTTCTCTATTGTTTCTATCTTAGCCCTATCAACCTCAATGCCTTGGTTGGACACCAAGTGTCCCAACACAATGCCTTCACTTACCATGAAGTGGCATTTTTCCAAATTCAAGACAAGATTAGTCTCCTCACATCTTTTTAACACCAAAGACAAGTTAGCTAAACATTCATCAAATGAAGATCCATAAACCGAGAAATCATCCATAAACACTTCCATGATGTTTTCAATATATTCAGAAAAGATAGCCATCATTCACCTTTGAAAGGTGGTGGGTGCATTACACAACCCAAATGGCATTCTCCTATATGCAAATGTACCCGAAGGACATGTGAATGTAGTTTTCTCTTGGTCATCCGGGTGGATAGGGATTTGGAAAAATCAACTATAGCCATCTAAGTAGCAAAAGTGTGAATGTTGAGCTAATCTCTCTAGCATTTGGTCAATGAAAGGAAGAGGGAAGTGATCTTTCCTAGAGGCCACATTTAGTTTCCTATAGTCTATACACATCCTCCATCCCGTAACCATCCTAGTAGGGATTAGTTCATTATTCTCATTAGTCACT
This sequence comes from Fagopyrum homotropicum, assembly GCA_033239125.1. NCBI lineage: Eukaryota > Viridiplantae > Streptophyta > Magnoliopsida > Caryophyllales > Polygonaceae > Fagopyrum > Fagopyrum homotropicum. The sequence goes on along the minus strand of BSWB01000003.1, from coordinate 61,399,873 downwards.
ACGGTCATCCCACCCTTCTTAGGAACCACATGCACGGGACTAACCCACTTACTATCCAAAATCGGGAAAATGATTCCCGCATCTAGCAATTTAAGGATCTATTTCTTTACTACATTCATGATAGGGTTTAGTCTTCTTTGAGGTTCAATTGAAGGTTTATGATTATCTTCCATCAAAATTTTATGCATGCACAAGGAAGGTTTAATGCCAACTAAATCATCAATGGTATAGTCAATAGCTATCCTATGCAATCTCAACTCATGCAACAATCTAGTCAACTCATCATCATTCAAGCATGCATTAACAATCACCGGATAAGTAGAGTTTTCACCAAGAAAAGCATACTTCAAATGAGAGGGGAGGGGTTTAAGTTCAAGTTTAGGAGGACCGTTATCGATCGGAGACGCTTCATACAATGTAGGTTGAGATGAACCACTAAGGCATTTTCTGGAGAAACCACGGGAAAAATTACGGTCTCTGGAAAAACCCCGGGCGTGGAACCTGAGAAGATGGCACTTTGGAGCATTCCAGAGAGTTCCACAGGTAAGTCCACGGCTGTGGTTCTTGGTGGCAGGCCGTAATTCCTACAGTGTTTCAGCATGACTTCGTGCACTTCAAATTCAACGCCTGTCTCCTTTTCCAATGCATCCAAGGCCTTGATTTCTTCATTGCAATCATCTTCAACCCCTTCCTCCATCAAACTTAAGCTAAGAACCTTCTCCAAGGGGTCCTTGATCAAGATCGAGCTCACAACTTCTCTACATTCCTCTTGCTCAACAATGTTGAACACATCTTCATCAAGGGCTGGCCCCTTCAGCATTATGAATAGCTTGAACTTAATATTCTCCTCTCCTATGTTGAAGGAGAGAATTCCATTTTTGCAATCCACTAAACATCCGGATGTGGCTAAGAAAGGCGTCCCTAAGATGATAGGAACCGGATTGTCCACCGGGATGTCCAAAACAACGAAGTCTATTGGCACATAGAACTTTCCAAGCTATACCGGTATGTCCTCTAAGATTCCAACGGGGTGGGTGATTGAACGGTCCGCCATCTAGAGGGTCATCTTGACCGGCTTTGGCTCTCCTATCCCAACCTTGTTGCAAAGTGCAAGCGGGATAATGCTTACACTTGCTCCAAGGTCACAAAGGGCTTCATACTTCACTTCTCCAACCCCAATTGGCACACAAAAAGATCCCGGATCTCTTAGCTTAGAAGGCATCTCCTCCTTCATAGTTTGGATCAACTCGGAAGATCTCTTTGTCATTCTCACTTCTCCATACTCCTCCAATTTCCTCTTGTTGGAGAGTATTTCCTTCAAAAATTTTCCGTAGGCTGGCATACCTAGAATAGCATCCATGAACGGAATGTTAATATACAATTTAGACATAAGTTCAAGCAATTTACCGAAATGCTTGTCCAATCGAGCTCTTGCTCATGATTGTGGGAACGGTAGTGGTGACTTGTATGAAGGTGGTGCCACACATGTTGGCTCATCATCTTTGCTCTTTCCTCCTTCTTCTTACAATGTATCTTCTTCTATCAGCACTTCTTTTCCCTTATCATTTCCCTTAGGTAAGGGGTCCTTCATGCTCAGCCCACTCCTTGTTGTGATGGCCAACACTTGGCCTCTTGGGTTATCTTCGGTTCTTCTAGGAAGCTTTCCCGGATCTCTATGAGCTTCACCCGCCTTTTGGAACACTTGTGCTACTAGCACCTTTTGAGCTTTAGAAATGGAAGTCGCCGTGCTCTCAAGACCACTCAACCTTCCAAGCAATTGCTCAAACATCATCTCGGTTATATCCTTTGGAGGTTGAGTAAATCCGGGTGGAGGCTCTTGTGAAGCCTTAGGTGGTGGAGTTGCGCTTGTGGAAGCGGAAGGGTTCAAGGCACCATCCGGGTTTGAATAAGAAAACCCGGGATGGTTGTGGTTAGGCCAATAATTGTTGAATTGCCGGTTGTTGTTGTTGAAGTTCCTTGGGCCTTGATAATTGTTGTAATTGTCCCTTCCCATGTAGTTCACATCTTCCTCCTTGGAAAACAAGTTTGCTTGCACTTGCACTTGAGGGCTTGCTTGATTCTTCAAAGTTGTAGCACAAAACTCCCTCAAAGACTTAAGCTCATTGTTGATTGCATCGAGCTTGAAATTACTCATGGTGACTTCACTCACCTCATATGCCCCCGGTTTCCTCCCATCACTCTTCATATGGGAGTACTTCTCTATCACCAAAGCTTGTTTCTCTATAAACTCCCAAGCTAAGCCTCATCCATATTCTTCTCCATGAATGTTCCACCGGAAAGAGATTGAAGCTTGAATTGACTATCTTTATCAAGTCCCTTGAAGTAGATCTCCAAAAGCTCTATTTTCGGTATACCATGGTATGGACAATCTAGGAGGAGGTCTTTGAACCTCTCCCAAGACTTGAATAGGCTCTATCTATTCTTCATCACGAAAGCATTGATCTTCCCTCTTAGCTCGGTTGTTTTGGAAGGTGGGAAGAACTTAGTCAAGAACTCAATTGTCATCTCCTCCCAAGTACTCACACGCCCTAGTGGAATAGATTGGTACCAAGCCAAGGCATTATCCTTAAGAGAGAAGGAAAAAGCCCTAAGCTTATGGTTGTTGTTCTCCAATCTAGGCGGCCTTAGAGTCTCCATCAATATCTCGTAGTTCATCAAGTGTTGATGAGGGGAGTCTCCTTCCAGCCCTCCAAATTGATTGTGCCGGATCATTTGTAGAACTTGAGGGCAGAGCTCATAATCATGGGCTGCGGGATCTCCTAAGTTCACACCCGGACGGTGCACTCTTTGGTCCGGATCCATACGTTGCCCTAACGTTTATGGCTCCTCAATCATGATCGGTTCAAACCGAATATTAACTACCGGCTGCGGTGGTGGTGCTGGTGGAGGTTGTTGACAATTAAGCTCTCTTTGTACAAGAGCTTGCCTAATCTCTTCAATTTCCCTCCTAGTTGCTTCTTGCCTCTCATTGGCAAGTCTCCTCTCATTCTCCAAGAGTTCATCTCTTAGTCTAATTTGCTCTAAAGCCTCATCCAACTTAGCTTGAAGATCTCTTGCGGCCATCTCTTTCTTCTTCTTAATGCTCTTAGATCTAGCTTTAAGGGTTTTCTCCGGTTCGGGATCGAATGGAGCTAAATCCTTGCCACGAGATCTTCGCATGCACCTAAAGAATGAAAGATGTCCTGAAAATGCAAAGACACAAACCAAACAAGATCAAAAGCAACAAGAAAGACCTACACTATAAACAATCACAAAAATGACTCAATCTAGACCTAGTCCCTGGCAATGGCGCCAAAAACTTGTTACCCTAGAATTGTGACACGCAAAACTCTTAAATTTATAACTCGATATAATTTTCCTAACTCCTAGCGAACCCACAATGTATGGTTCGTTTTGTACTAAGGATAGTATTCCTAGGTCGAACACAAAGACTAAGGTGAAATTGAATCAAATAGTGACTAAGGATAGTGTAGACCTAGTTTGAGAAAAAGAAAGAAATAAAGAAATCAAAATCTCAATGTTTTTGGATTTGTGTTGTGGTGATCAATCAAGGATCACAAATCATGCAAGTTAACAAACAACTAAGCTAACAACACGAATAAGCAAACACAAATACGAGATAGGAAATTAGAGAGAGAAAAGCGGATTCTGGGGGTTAGGAATTCCGGTTATGGCATTGGACTCAAGCTTCTAATCAATCTTGGACTAGCTATAGTATGTTAGGAATGGGTATTTCTCAAATGGAACCAATCACCGGGTAGGTCTCATGGTTCACTAATCCCGCAACTAAGCTCCTATTACCGGGTAAGTCTCTAGGAACCTAAGGTTGGGAAATCTACACAAACCGGATTGCTATCTAGGGGTCTAACCTCTCCTTACCGGGTAAGTTTCCGGAAGGCAAGTCCTAAACATCAATCCTAGCATACTCAATCCAATAGCGGATTATGAGGCTCACTACTACCTAGAGTTCATCATCTTCGGTACTTAAGATCGGAAATCACCGGGTAGGTCTCTTTCCTCATTTAGATCGCTAGCATTAGGTCACCCTAGGCTAGATTAAGCTTAACAAACACTAGGATTTCAACAATCTAACATCCTAACATGCAGATTTATCAATACAAGCATAACAAAAGCAAATCACGGGTAATTCATCTCATTCCACGGCCGTGGTCTGGCTAGAACAAACTATGATTTCTAACAGCACTTAAGTACGAGCAAGCAAATCATCCAAAGATACATTTAACTCTATTATATCATAGTCCAAGCCATAACCATCATTCCCTTACCTTAGAATCGCATCTATTTAGCGAACAACATGCATCATAACAATCAAACTCAACAAGCATACATTCATGGCTTCCATATCAAGAAAATGGGATGAAAGAGAAACGAAACAAGTAGGATAGGTAAAATCAAGCTGAATAGAAGTCAAGCAGGACTTACAACCCTTCAAAAGAAGGTTCGAATCGTTTCTTACAACCCTAGCAAATGTCTTCAACAAAACTCACTCAACACCACTCAAAACTATAAAAACTATGAAACTAGTGTTCTTCTTCTTCTTCTCCAAATGAGAGTGTTTCTTCTCCTCGAAGAGTAGCTCCAATCCAATAGTGTGTTGTTGTGCGAGTGTGGGATAGAATGGAAATCAGAATTGTCCTTTAGAATCAGCCTCCAAGACTACTTATAACATCCACCAAGAGCAAGAGTCGGTTATGGAGATCGTGGGAAAGTTGTCCCAGCTGTCCAGAGGGAATCACGGTCCAATTCCACGGCCGTGGAAGTGCCAGTGACCGTGGTTTTGGTTTTTTGGCCCTCTTTTGATCGTTAAGCCATGAGTTGGTACAAGGCATGCACCAACATGGTCCTATGTGTTCTCCTTAGCTCCTAGCTTGCTTCTTAATGAGTCTAGAAGTGTGTCGTCGCGATGAATGATCCTCGAATGTATCGATTAAGCTCCGAAAGTTATCCAAAATACCTACAAAACCGACTATAGTACGTGTAGACGTCTATCTCGACAATATGCATGAAATGAACGTAAATATCATGAACTAATGCCAAACTATGCATGAATAGCGAGAAAAACTAACTAAATAGATGCCTAAACTAACGTCATAAATCGTGTTATCAATAGTACTTTAAGCATAAATAGCATGACATATGTGAGATCTTTTTATAGTTTGTTATAAACTCATGAAATGATAAAAGTGCTTTTTGTCTTATGCTTGCTTAAGTGACTTTTTTCAAAATCACATAACATAGCTCTTGTGCATTGCATGAAGATGATTGAGGCTTTTCACTTCTTGCATTTCATTTTTCCATGATCATGTATTTGCTCCTCTAAATGTTTTACTAATGTCCTCCCTTTTATCCTTCCGGAAATTTGGAATTTATGTTCTAAAAGAGTTGCTTGAAAATAACTATGGGGTGACTTGCTTGAAATTATAAAAAAAATAAAAAAGAGGAGGTAAAAAAAATAAAAAATAAAGAAGATTTTTGGGTAATGGATCGGGTCGTTGAGTGACCGGGTGCACTCATCACAAAATGAGTTGTACTCGCGTCAAAAGATGGCTTGATCTGTGAAAGACGGAGACTTGAGTATGTGCATGAGATGTGATGCATCTTAGGACACTAAGATTTGCTAATCATTGAGGTTTCAGCTATTGTGCACCATTCTTCAATGTCCCAAGTAGAAGAAGTTTATAAAATCAAGTAAAAAGATGTGGATGCATTGGTTGAAAAGTTTGTGTAATGTTGGGTTGAAAATCCTTTTTCCCGGATTAGTACCACAAAGCTAATAATAAAATGTGTAAATGTGTGACAACATGCTTATATGTTTATTTTCATGACTTGTCCTTGTGCTTATACATTACCTTATATATGTATGGTTAGCTAATGGTCTCATACCATATTGCAGATGCCTTGCAGGATAGGCGAGCTGCTGAGTGATCTGACAAGGTAACAGGCCGAGGACTCTCGTACATTAGGGGGTTATGGTTTTGGGGTTGTTTATGTTCCCTCCTGCGTGAGGATGATGTTTTGTATACCTCCTATGTGAGGGTGTTGCTTTATACTCGGCTATGATTTTGTAGACCTTTTGGTTGTACAGTTTTATACGGTTTTATGCATTTGTTTTATATTTGTCAGTGCCACGTTGTAAGGTCCAGTAACTTGTTGTCAGGCAAGGGTCAGGATCCATTGCGAGATCCTAGCCCAATGTGGCATTCCAATTCCCGCGGATTTGGGGTGTTACACAGTACACCGTTGTGTTGGGACGACCCGAGTAGTGTTAGTGAAGTAGCACCAGTTCAGATTTAGGACGACATGGCTCGAGTAGCGGTGATCCATGAGTGGGTATTAGTAGCATAGAGTCGACATAATTCTTTTGCGGATAAGAGGCGCAGACCTCTTGAGTTCATAGTTGGAGCTCAGGTTTGATTGAGAGTATCCCCGACACGAGGCGTCAGACGTTTCGGTGTCAAGGGGAAGTTGAGTCCTAGATACGTCAAACTTTTCGAGATTCTTGAGCGAGTTGGAGATGCAGCATACAGACTGGCTTTCACGCTGAGGCTTGAGGGTGTTCACCTCGTCTTCCATGTGTCTCAGTTACGAGAGTACATACCGAACCCGAGACACATCGTCAGTCACGAGGATATAGTGATCGAGCAAGACCACATGTTCGTCGAGCACCCGGTAGTTGTCTTAAAGCGTAGTACGAGACACTTGAGTTTAAAGGACATACCGATGATGAAGATTAAGTGGTCGATGCGAGGAGCTGATGAGGCGACTTGGGAGACAAAGGATAGTGTCCAGAGGAACTATCCGGAGTTTTACGCTGAGCTTGATGCACCTTTAGCATAGTTGTTATGTTCGGTTTTTCTTTGGTTGAGTGGCGTACGCTTTTGGTGAAGTTTTGAGTTACTTGCCCCGAGAGGGAATATATGAGTTGAGTTCAATGTTTTTGTGTTGTTGTTTTGTGATCGTTCGGGCTATTACAAGTTTCGGGACGAAACTTCTTTTTACGGGGATCTGATGTAAGACCCCAGTCTTTCGCCTTCACCGCCCCCGCGGTGAAGTGTGTCGCCCCTGTGGCAAGCCGCACATGCGGCAGGGTGAGCAGCCCCTGCGGCTGACTATAAATCGCATCCGATCTTTCTTTCGTTTGTTTTATCTTCTTTCCATAGATAGAAGATGCGATCTTCTATCTTATGAGCCGGCTTCCTTATCTTCTTCCAAATCTTAGACGTCCTTTCTATCTATCTTTCCCGCCTCTTCTATATATTTCCCTCTTTCCTTCTTTTCCCGTTTCTTGCTTACGTCTTCTTCAACCCTAGAGCGCTGCAGCCTTGCTTCATGTGACCTTTCTAAACGTGTAAGTTCTTGCTCCCTTGTTCTTCATCACGTTCATGTTGTGGTCATATTCCCATCCTTTTGTTTCCTTTTGTCCTTTCATTCTTCCTTTTCTTCTTCTCCAAGAATCAAGTTTGAACCTCGATTCTTGTTTGCATCCTTGTTGTTGATGTGTTGTTGTTCTCAGGCTCTTTTGGTTGAGTCTTGACGTGGTTGGATCAAAGGTTTGAGCTTTGGATCCCTTGTTGAGAGTTTTTTCGAGAAGAAACCCTGACAGCGTCTTTTGTTGAGGATCCGCCCCGCGCCTGCACAAAGCCTCCCCTGCGGATTTCTACCCTTCCGCCCCTGTGCCTTGTCCAGCCGCCACTGCGGTTTCCTCTACAATAGCTCCCGCCTCTGGTGAGCTGCTTCCTTCCTTTCTTTCCTCGTTCCATTCCTTGATTCTTATGGATGATTCTTGCCCCCTGAGTATGTTGTAAGACTAAGGTGGAGCCCTTAGCTTGTGGAGATTTCTTAGAGATCATTGAGACTATAAGTTATAGACTTCTAGCAACCTTTTCGTTCCTGATTCGTGATGCTTGTGTGAACATGCTTTCCTTACTCCTTTCTTGAGAGAAACTGAGTTGTTCTTTGAGTTGTTGTTGAGCTTTTAGATTACCTTCGTGTGAGGTAAGAACCTTGGACTTACTTAGCTTCATTCCGCGTATTGGTTTGAGTGTTTTGGCTTGCTTGTGTTGTTTATCATTTTATAACGGATAACCGGAATAGGATTCACCCTTTATAACCTTAACAGGCCGAAGTGTATGATAACCGGGTGGTAACCACTTGTCTAGTTCTACTGGAGACTAGAATGTGCACTTGCAACCCAGGCCCGTAGGTCAGGGATACTAATAATCTATTCCTATTGGTAGACAGAAGCGGAGGCGAGTAATGGGAGATTCTCATGTGACAAAAGAAGTTGAATTAGTAATGGATGACATAATAAAAGATAATAACCGGCTGTTTGCGAGCATGCGATATGTTTACTCTCTCTTATGTGTGTTTGTGTCTTTACGTTCTTTCTAATATCTAGAATGTTAGCTAACAATTTATACCGATGTTGTAGATGTTCCACATGTTCAGGATGCTGTTGAGTGATCCGGACGTTGTGGTCAGCTGAGGTTCTCGTGAATTATAGGACAGGATCGGGTTTTTGTTTATGTTGTCGTTTTCCCTTTTGTTTTGAACTTGGTTGCGGGTCGTTTACGTTTTCCTTTTTTTAAACCTTTGGTTTTATTTTGAGTTTTGGTTATCATTTTTTGTGTCTTGTTGTAAGATCCGTTTTCCTATTGCTACTCTGAGGGTCGGGACCCATTGTGAGGTCCTAACCCATAATGCTTCGAGTTTCCAGAACTTGGGGTGTTACACTTCCACTTGTGTTAAGATCCTTGATGTGTGTATGTATATGTATCTTATGTTGGGTTGCTTTTGGCACCCTAGGTAGAGAATCGATCAAGAGATCGGTGGAAAGCCAAAAGATCGCCATTCTTCATTATTTCCGCCCTCGCGTCTGGTGTGTACCGCCCCTGCAACTGAAGGTGTGTCACCGCCCCTGCGGCTTCGTCCGCCGCTGTTGCGGCTTGTCTTCTCTCCTGTTCCCGTTCCTTCGCACAAGTGCGCCTTGTCACATGCCAAGTGTTGGTATGTGTCATCTCCTTCCTTTGAGTTATCGGTGAGTTGTGAACATGATAGGGTTGTGTAGATGAGTTGATGTTGTGATTTGTTGAGGTATGCCTTATGCATCTTTGAGTTTTGATGATTTATCAAGGATTAGTTTGTGGGTTATGATCTTGTATTATCTTGGAGACTAGAAGGTGGATTATCCTAGCATTTGACAGTGAGTGATGTTGTGTGCCTTTTTTATACAGGCACTAATTGGTTCCTCACGGGAAAACCGTTACCATTGTTAAGGACTACCCTGTGACAAGTAAGTCCTTTGGGCTTACTTAGCTGGCGTTAATGGAATTTAATAATAGTGATAGTGGTGTGTATGCATATGAATGTTGCATTGATAACCTAAACGGACTAGGACGCCCTAGCGTATCCCCGTGGGGTGCACCTGTCCTGTTTGTGCGGAAGAAGGACGATTTGTTGGGTTGTGTATTGACTACACATAGTTGAACAAGGTTACCATCAAAAACAAATATCCTTTCCCCCGTATTAATGACTGGTTGAATCAGCTTCAGGGAGCGACTGTATTCTCCAGGATTGACTTGCCCTCTAGATATCACCAGTTGAGGGTGAGAGAGCCGGATTTGCACAAGATAGCATTTCGGAATCGACATGGTCACTAAGAGTTTGTATTGATGCAATCCCGGCTCACGAATGCGCCTTCCATCTTTATGGAGGTTATAAATGGCATCTTCATTGACTTCTTGGATGATTTTGTGGTGTCTTCATAGATGATATCTTGGTGTAATCTTGTAGTAAGGAGGAACATGCAGGACATTTGAGGATTGTATTACGAGTTCTGTAGGATAGAGAGCTGTATGCCAAGCTCTCTAACTGCGAGTTTTGGATGCTAGAGGTAGCCTTTCTGGGTCACATTGTTTCCGCCGAGGGAATCAAGGTTGATCCGGCAAAGATCGAGTCTATAGCAGCATGGACGACACCGATGAACGTCATGGAAGGACGTAGCTTCCTTGGCTTAGCCGGATATTATCGTAGGTTCGTGGAAGAGTTTTCTGTGATTGCCAGGACAATTACTAGTCTGCTGAAGAAGACTACACGCTTTGTATGATCCGAGACGTATACTCAGAGTTTTAAGGAGGTGAATAGACGTTTGACTTCCGCTCCCATTTTAACACAGCTGGAGGGCATAAAGGATTTTGTAGTCTACAATGATGCATTCAAGCTAGGCTTGGGATGTGTTTTGATGCAGTGTGGTAGGATGAGTCTCTATGCATCTAGACAGTTGAAGACATATGAGTAGAATTACCTGACGTATGATTTACAATTGGTTGTGGTAGTACATGCCTTGAAGATCTGGAGTCATTACTTATATGACGCTACATGCAAGATCTTCACAGACATTAAGAGTCTGAAGTATATTGTCACATACGGAAATTAAATAACCTTCAGAGGAGATGGCTTGAGTTGATCAAGGACATTGACTTTGAGATTCTATATCATCCAGGGAAGGCGAATGTTGTCGTCAACACCCTTAGTAGGAAGACGCCTCGAGAGAAGGCAATTGCACGACTGAAGATTCAGCCTCAATTGTAGAGAGATCTAGCATGGCTAGTGATGGATATTCATTTCCCTGATGAGGATGGCCATTTATTTGTTTTAGAGGTTCTACCTGATCTGTTGGGCGAGATCTAATAGAATTAGGACACCTGCCCGACGTTGGGACAGATCCGAGATAGGATGTCTTGTGGCGAGGCCCCACATTTCTCAATAGGAGTAGATGGATCGATGAGATGTTGCGAGCTCGTCTGTGTACCCGCTGATGTAGAGTTAAGACAAAGGATTTAATAGGAGGCTCACTCCACACCTTACTCAGTTCACCGTAGTGCATGTAAGATGTATCAGAATGTGAGACGTTCATGTTGGTTGGGCAGGTTAAAGTCTGATGTAGCCACATTTGTGGCTCAGTGTGCGACCTGTCAGCAGGTAACGATAGAGCATTGTAGACCTGGGGGAGAGCTCCATTCAGTACAGTACCAAAGCGGAAGTGGGAGGACATCTTTATAGACTTTGTGACTAGTTTGAGGCCGAGCAGGAGCTTCGATGCCATTTGGGTTATTGTTGATAGATTGACGAAGACTACACATTTTATCCCTATTAGGGAAATGTGGCTAGTGAGCCGTTTGGATGAGGAATTCACTAGAAAGATAGTGAGACTCAATGGTATGCCGAGGACGATCGTCTCAGATCGAGATGGGTAATTACCTCAAGGTTTTGGGAGCAGATTCATACTGCCCTAGTGACTAGTTTGCATTTTACGACTACTTTTCATCCTTAGATAGATGGTTAGTCAAATAGGAATATTCAGACCCTAGAGGATATGTTGAGAGCTTGTGTGCTGGATTGGGGACAGGTGTGGTCAAATCACCTCCCATTAGTTGAGTTTTTGTACAATAACAGTTGGCATGCATCGATTGGGATTGCCCGATATGAGGCACTCTGTGGGTCGAGATGTCTTACGCCGCTATGTTGGAATCAGCCTAGTAGTATATGTGGTATAGCGCCTGAGCAGATTCTGGATGATATTGCCTGCGTGGAACTGATTAGAGAGTGCATGCTGGCTGCGTAGAGTCGCCAGAAGTTGTATGCAAACAAGAGGCATCGGCCTCTAGAGTTCGGAGTCGGAGCTCATGTCTGGCTGAAATTATCCCCAACGTGTGGCGTTTGACGTTTCAGCATTAAGTAGAAGTTGAACCACGGATGTATTGGACCTTTTGAGATTCTAGATCGAGTTGGGAGAGCAAAGTACAAACTTTCTTTACCTACGAGATTAGAGGGTGTTCACCTCGTGTTTCTTGTAACACCCCAAATTTTGAGAACTCGGGGAGCTACTGGTTAGGACCTCACAATAGGTCCCGACATTAGTTTGACAACAATTTCACTAGGATCTTACAACAAAGCACAAAAGTATTTAAAACATTTGAAAACTTTGAACAATATATACATGAAGAATATGTATCAGCCTTACAAAGTAAAGGCACCAAAACGACATATATGCAGAACAAAAGACATCCCCGTCCCCAACTAAATGAGTACGTGAACCCGGCTGACCATTCCCTCCGGATCTCTTTACAACTGTATTAACCTGCAAGACATCTACAAGCGGTATAAAACCGTTAGCTAACATTCTATGCATAAGTATAAAGGTAAAAGCACAAACACACAACATACACAATCAACATGCAACACTCAATCCTTTTATTATCTTTAATTAGGTGATAGGTCATTACTAATGATACTTATTTTGTGACACAAGGGATTCCCAAACCTCGCCCATGTCCCCGTTTACCAACGCGGAATGGTACTAATGCATCTGACCGTCTACCGGACTAGGTTGGTCATAGGGAACCTCCTAGACTCTCGCAAGAGCTAGGCAGATGATGTCACAACTCGTTATCATACACTTGGGTCAATTACGTAAATAATAAAGTTGGCCTAATCCGGTTTCATTGTTTATCATAACTAACAAACACCTCTCATACACATTACACTCACACAAGAAGCCAACTAAGTAAGTCCGTGGACTTACCTGAATCAGATCTCGACTCTCTTAATCACAACTCAATTTGTAACTGTATAACTCGGTTGCCTGTCAAAGGAGGCAAGTGTGTCAACACACTTTCTTGGTAATTAGAAGTCTAAGACTTATAAGGTAGTAGATCCTATTAGAACAGAATTCAATACAGTACCAATTTATGGTAAAATGACTATTTTACCCTTGGTCCCGAAACTTCCAAAAATTCCATAATTCAAGCCTAAACTCTTAATTGAGACTAAAAAGTCATATTCTAACTCCTAAAGATGATTTTGGTTACAAACTGGCAATTTACCCATTTTCCTATTTTCCGAAAGATCGTTAAGATCCAACTTCGGCATCAAATAAGAAATTCGAATAAACTTATAAAAATTCTGAAATAATTCTCTAGATCATCTATGATATCTCATCTACTCCTAGGAGCAAGAATTTCTTAAAACTGTTCACCCTTCACTTCTACAAAAAATTGCAAATTTGGTTACAACACTTGAAGTTTCCTATACTTAGCCAAAATGTGAGTACACTTTGAAAAATCATAACTCCTAAACCACTCGCTGGATATATCCTAAATTTTGATATGTTATACTATAAGATGTCAACTATATCATATCTAAAATCCAATTCTAACAAAGATCAAAAGCCTATTCAAAACTATCTCCCAAAACAGCATCCCATGCTGTTTTTCTCAACTCAGCACATTTATAAAAATACTGTATGACGAGTCACTTTGCAACATCATAACTCTCAAACTGTAACTCCGATTGTTCCTAAATTTTAGTATGATCTACTATGTACTACTCACTACAACATATCCAAAATTCAGCCAAAAAGAAGAAGTCTAACTTACCCAAATCTGGATCAAAAGTTGACTGCTCGTCACTTCCGAAAATTGAGAAAAACGTAACAGCTCTCTGCGGTTGTTTTCTTGACTTAAATACATGGTTCCAAGATGGTTTAGCATCAGATATAAGTACACATATGATTGAAGGAAAGCAAGGTTGAAAGAGTATGGTTACACTCAACTATAAAACTCGCCCAAGAGGCTCACCAGGTTGCAACTAGGAGTAGAGGAGGGCAGTCATGCGCAGCCTGGAGAGGAAGATGTGTTGATGTTAAGTGTCTTCTGGGTAGATCTGGGAAGGTTGTGAGGTGGTTGTTTTGCAGCAGTGTAGTCCGTCATTGTCGATCAACTTCTCTGCTCGAATCGGAATGAAGGAGCTAGTGTGTGCCGGACACAAGGTGAAGGGATGTGCAGAAAGGTGAACGCTCCTATGCGCAGAAGGACGCCCAGGTGCTGCTTATGCACGACTCCAGGGCTGGAAGGCGACTAGAGAGGAGGGTCGACAGAGGAGGTTGCAAGGGCTGCAGTGGGGCTGCTGAAGGGGTCTTCTTTACGCATCAATGACGGAAGGAAAGAGGGAGGATCTTCAGTGCGTGAGATCTGGCTGTTACGGCACTCTCTCAGTTGTTATGTGAGATAAGGAAGGAGAGGAGTTGGGCTGCTATTACGTGGGAGGTAGGAGGGACAATTGTTGTGCTTCTTGGGCTGCGAGATGAGGAGCAGCAGGCCCGCATCTAATGGAGTTCTGGGCTGCGAGATGAGGGACAATTGTTGTGCTTCCTGGGCTGCGAGATGCAGCTGAAGACATGGGCTGCTGAAGGCTTGGCTGGCTGGGCAATAGTAGGTCCAGTGTGGGCTGGAGCAAGGCAAAAGAGGTGGGCTGAATCAAGGGAAGAATGTGGGCTGAATTTGTAAAAGCTTTGTCACAGCCTTGTCAAAACGTGTCATGGCTTTGTCAAGCCCATACATGGCCTTGTCATGATCTCGTCATGGTCTCGTCATATCTCGTCATGGTCTCATCTTGGTCTCGTCAAAAAGACGTCATGACTTTGTCGAGGATATGTCATGATATAAACTAGGGTTTGATAGATTAGGGTTTGATATAAAATTCTATCATTTTATGTGAATTAAATTCTACATCAAATGATAAAATTTGTGGAGGATGAAATACTAGGTGGAATGGAAAACAGTCAACGGATCAAAATCCGATTTGATACGGAAATAAACGGAACGAAAATTCCGGATATTACATTTCTTGTGTCTCAACTGAGGGAGTACATACCAGATCCAAGACACATTGTCAGCTATGATGATCTAGTGGTCGAGTTGGACCACACGTTTGTTGAGCATCTAGTGACAGTCCTAGAGCGGGGTGTAAGACGCTTGCACTCGAAGGATATTCCTATGTTGAGGATACAGTGGTCGAGACGAGGACCTGATGAGGCTATATGGGAGATAGAGGATAGTATACAAAGGAACTATCCAGAGTGTTATGCCGAGATAGATGCACCCATAAGATTGTTGAGTAGATCTTAGTGGTATCTCGGTGAGTTATGTGTATATGTGGTTTAACATGTGTTGTTTCGTGTTAGATTGTGTTATGTATCAAATAATCTTACTAGATCTTGATATGCTAGCACGAGTTATGGTTATAGCGGGAGATGGTTCTTCCTCTCTGCTAACAAGAAGTGATTATGGTTTAGCTGGAGATGATATTTTCCTCCATGCCCTTGTGTTACGAGTATGGTTTGGTTGGAGATGGTTTTCCTCCATGCCACTGTGATGTAGTTATGAGTTGGCTAGAGATGGTTTTCCTCTATGTCGTTGGGTAGTGTTTGCGATTACGTTGCTAGAGGGTCTAGGCTTTTACATTGAGGTTATGGAGTTACAAAGGTTGATACCTTATGAGTGGAGATGTGATGCCTCCGATACGGAGAGTGTGTATACCTCGGCGTATGGGTCCGAGAGAATTTGGGTTTGTTCAAGTTATGGGACAAAACTTATTTTTAGAGGGATCTGATGCAATATACTTAGCCTTTTAGTGAGCCCGCGACAACGCCTATGCTTATCCGCAGGTACGGATCTGCCCCCGCGGCCTTTATGATCCGCCCCCGTGGCCTTGAGTATCGGCTCCGCCTTCCTTCACCGACTACTTTCCGTTTTCTTCTCCTATAAGTTTCTCTATGTCCCTTCAAATGAGGGTTTCCCATTTGCTTATCTAGACTTCATCTCCTCTCCACATTCTTCTTCTATTCCTCTCTTTCTCTTGGCTTTCTTCCTTGGGTTCTTCTTGATCTTCTTCCAAATGTGAAACTTTGGTATGTTTTGATGGCTGAGATGATAATGTTGTTGCTATTGTTAGTTGTTGTGGCTTGAGCAGCCAGCATTGTGAGATCTTGTTCTGGTTTTGCAGAGGTAGTTTCTTTCCTTTCTTCTTCTTTCTTTCTTCTTTCCTTCCTCTTCTCGTCCTTTGTTGGAATCCCACAAGCTTGCACTTCTGTTAAGCTCCTTGATGTGTGCATGTATATGTATGTTATGTTGGGTTGCCTTTGGCACCTTAGGAGAAGAGAATCGAACAAGAGATCGGTGGAAAGCCAAAAGATCACCATTCTACAATATTTCCGGCCCTGCGCCTGGTGTGTGCTACCCTTGTGGCTGAAGGTGTTTCACCGCCCTTGCGGCTTTATCCGTCGTTGTCACGGCTTGTCCCCGCTCCTGCTCCCGTTCCTTCCCGCAAGTGCGTCTTGTCCAGAACATGCCAAGTGTTGGTATGTGTCCTTTCCTTCCTTTGAGTTATCGTTGAGATGTGAGCATGATAGGGTTGTGTAGATGATTTGATGTTGTGATATATTGAGGAATGCCTTAGGCATCTTTGAGTTTTGATGAGTTATCAAGGATTAGTTTATGGGTTATGATCTTGTATGATCTTGGAGACTAGGAGGTGGAATCTCCGAGCCTTTGATAATGATTGATGTTGTGTGCCTTATTTATACAAACACTAATCGTTTCCTCTAGGGGAAACCGTGACCACTATTTAGGACTACCCTATGGAAAGTAATTTCTTTGGGCTTACTTAGTTGGTGTTTATGGAATTGAGTGATCGTGATAGTGGTGTGTATGCATATGAATGTTGCATTGATAACCTAATCGAACTAGGATGACCATATATATTAATTGGCCCAAGTGTATGATAACGGGTGGTGATAACTTGTCTAGGTCAAAATCGGGCAGCTAGGGGGTTCTTTTTTACCATTCCATCAGGTGGTGATGATTGACACCAATTTCAAACTTGTGTGGTGAAAGGGGACAAAGGCGAGGTGTTTTACTCCTCGTATCACACCGAATGAATTAGTAATGTTATAACATAATGAAGATAGTAAATAAATGTTATGTGAGCATGAGCATGTTATGATGTGATTATGTGATTCGGTGATTATGTGTGCTATTATCATTACTCTTATTCATGAACTGTTAGCTAACGGTTTCATACCGTTTTGCATATATTTTGCAAGATAGGAAGACTGTAGAGTGATCTGGCGGGATGATCAACCGAGGGTTTCCTTACATGAGAACGTGTATGGGTTTTGGGGATGTTTGTGTATACGTATATATATGATGTTTCCGTTTTGTACTCGGTTGTGGTTTTATATCTATTTTAATATATGTTTCTACACTTTTATGAATTTGGTTTTATATTTTTTTATTCCTTGTTGTTAGATTCAGTGAAGTTGTTGTCAGGCTAGGGTCATGATCCATTGTGAGATCCTAGCCCATAGCGCCCCGAGTCCCGCGGATCGGGTGTTATAGGCAGATAGGCCGAACTTTGTAAGCATATCGTGTGTCGTTCTTTTGATTTCCACACTTTCTATCGCTTATATTGTGACTAACAATTTTCGCAGGTTTCGAAGTCAAAGCTTTAAGATTCACTTCAAAGTTTTGAGAAACAGTTTTGTCACTAAGCGCAGAGAATAACTTCAAGGCCTTAAGATTCATTTCAAAGCCTTGATCTCCGATATTGCAAAATGTTCTCATATTCTATTCAATTCTTGATCGAAGGTATTTCTATGGTCGTCTATACCCAATCAAAAGTAAATCCCGACTTAGCACTAAGAACAAGTATAGTGATTAAGTAAGGGTCGAACCCAAGAGAGTTAAGGTGTTTTAGATGCAATTATCGATTATAATGACAAGTGACATAAGGGGGGGGGGTTGGTTGAATTGATGCACAAAAACTTATGAAAACGATTAATGCGACAAGTAAGACAATAATGAATGAATCTACACTAGGTTGATTCTAAGCATGCAATTGCTACTTTGGTGCATTCCTTTTACAAGTTTTTAAGTAATCTCCCGTCTCGATCATACATATGTGTTGAACCAACCGGCATCAACACAACTAAACCTATTAAAGTTCCGTAAACCTACAAGAACAAATAACAAGTCAGCATTCAAACAAAGACTAAGGGATATAAAGAGAAGATTAAAACCGTTAAACATATCTTTATATTTGTGTTCCTTTTCTTTAAGTAATTACAACCCGTTATTACTTAAAGTTTCTACTAGATTAAAGACCCGAACCCGGAACCTATTAATCCTAGTTGTTTACATGCACTTTAGAACCTAAGGTGATCAATCTCAAGTAATAGTTAACATGCAATTAAACAATGGAGATCAAGGAAACACAAAGCATTACTGAATAAAAACTTATATTAAAAGGACTTACAACCAAAGTAACAAAGCAGCTTCAAACCAACCCAATGTAACAAGGGAGTTAGCAACTCATTACAAAGGAGAAACTCAAGTCTAAAATGGATTTTGTGAGGAAAAGCATGGATAATTATAGCAATCAACCATGGACTATTTATACTACAAAAGACACTTAATTAGGAGTAAATAGCCGGCCTAAAATAGCCACCTTTAATGCCATAAAGGTGGTGTAAACAGCCGGAGTAAAGCTTCTGGCGTTAAACCGCAGGGGCGGCCTTCAGGACCCGCAGGGGCGGTTTAGGCAGAACCGGTTGATCTTTTACAGAACCGTTGGGGCGGCAACACAACTCCGTTGGGGCGGATCTATAATGCACTTCAACGTCTGACGTTTCGCCTTCCTGACGTTTCTGATGTCAAGGCGCAGGGGCGCCTTAAGGCCAGAGCAGGGGCGGTGACATAGACTCTTCGCCTTCCAGCTCCCTAACGCGAGGCGTAGGCAGGGCGCAGTGGGAGGCGCAGGGGAGCTGGTCTTCGTCTCGTCAGGGAAAGTCACCGCAGGGGCGGCTGCAACGGCCCGCGGGGGCGGTGGAGCAACAGAAACTTTGCTTCTTGATCAATCTTTACTCCTAAGTGCTTATAACTCCTTCCTTAGCTTCTTTTGATCTTCTTCTTCTGGACCAAGGAGTTAGTAGCATAAACCGACACTAATGCCATAAAAAGACACTAAAAACTACCCTAAATTATAGTGATTCCATCACCTATCAAACTCCCTCATACTTAGACCTTTTACTCATCCCGAGTAAAACAAATGACAGCCATTAGACTCAAGGTCTCAGGAAGCAAGGGAAAGAAAGAAAAATAATGGAAAACAAGAGAAAAACCATGAAAGAAAGAAAGGAAAAGAGAGGCAATGTGAGGAAAAGAGATACTAATATTCTTATTGCTCCAAGAATGGCCTACCCAGACAACCTCCTTATGACTCCCCTTCTTATGTCGCCAAAACGCCGGAAGGGAAACCTACACTAGGTGTTGCTCATCTTGCCAAGGCGCCCTTTCGGGTTTTCATGCCTTTTTTCACTTCTTTGGCTTTTTTTTTAACTGATTTCGGTAATGCAAAAGAAAATGCCAAAAATAACTAGCAAATTGTACAAGAAATGATATATATCCCTCCCAATACTTGAAATGCACTTTGTCCTCAAAGTGAAAATGAGTCAAAGATAAATGTGGGAGAAGGGAAAGAAATGTACCCCTCACTGGGGTGGTCCGGATGGACCACTAGGACCCTCCTCCGGCGGGTACCGGAAGTGGCTGAAGAAGTGCTCCTGCCGCTGGTAGATATCATTGATGCGGTCCTGTTGGGCAGTCATCCGGCGCCCAAAAGAGGTCTCAAAACTGGTCTGCCAGGCCAGCTACTGGGTCTCCAACTGCTGCTGCTGGGCTGCCTGCCATGCCACCTGCCTCTAGTCAAAGTGTGAGGTCATGGAGGTGGAAAAGGTGTCCTGCCAGCTCTGCTGCTGCTCCAGCATAGTCCGCTGGTAGTCGGACTGCCAAGCCCGATGCTGGGTCATCATGGCCGCCATCTGAGCCTGAGGGCTCGCAAGGGCCGGGTCCTCCTCTGGTGCCGTTGTGGGCATCTCCTCGTCATCTGGGACTGGCAGGTGCTCCTCCTGATGGGCCCGGCTGGAGCTGGCGGCATGCCTCTCTACAATGGCCACTAGTGGCCTCCTCAGCATGAAAAGATCTGCCAGTATGTAGAGCTCGGAGAGCTCACCACCTAGGGGTAAAGGTCGGGGAAGGTAGGTTAGGTGGCTCTCATCTGGAAGGGAGATCCAAAACAGGTTCTCCCCGTCCCTCCGGAGGAGCTTGCACCTCCTAAGCATCCCCTCAGTGTAGAGAGGAGTTGTCATCCCATCCTCTAACTCGGACAGGTCCATCACTTGTGAGGCGATCAGAGAGATCACCCCACCGCCAACAATATCCCTCGGTTCATTCCTCCTAATCCGCTTCAAAGCGGAGAGGAAGAGAGAGGCCCAATCCATCACCTGCGGGCTTTGTGGGAGGCAGGAGTAGAGCAGTGGAAGATCCTTGAAAGAGACCTTGTTTTCCTCTTTGCGTCCACAGAAGACACTCATGAGGATCTTGGAAATCAACCTCAAACTGGGGTGAGTGAGTTTGTTGGAGTACTCACCCCCAGCATGGAACTCCGACCCGATAACTGCTCGCCAAAACTCACATAAGTCCGGGGCCGGTACTGGATCCCACTAGTTCCTAGAGGGGTTTAGAGTTACTCAAAAAGCTTCTCGTAAATCATTATAGTCAAGCGTGTACTTCACCTTATTGAACTTGAAGGTGAGGCCGGTAAACATGTGATCTTCCTTTTGCATTGAAAACGTGGCAATGAATTGTCTACTGAGCTCCGGATATGTCGGAGCACTCTTTTGGAGGAAGTCTCTGAGCCCAGTATTCGCCAAAAACGTTTGCATGCTCTCTAGCATGCCCAGATTCTCCAAGGTCGGAATATGTAGAAAATGAGTTGCATACACAACTCGATCCTGCACAATCCGATAACGGTCCTTCTCTGTTTCCGTCATTTTGTATTTCCTTAGGTCTTCCATTCTTGCAAGGATTCGAGCAACGGATTAGTGAATGTTTGGAAAAAGGAAAAGAGACGACCTTTTTGTTGTGATTTCCGCAGGGGCGGTTGTGCAGGCGCAGGGGCGGTGAGGCGCAGGGGCGGATGCTTGCAGGCGCAGGTGCAGGAGAATAGTGAAAGGCGATTTTTCCAATGCTTCGAAGGTGGTGGCGCCTTAGAGTGGCTCCGGTGGTTGCTTCGTTGGTGCAGGCGACTGTGAAGGTGGCACAGAAGTGGAGAATCGTTGCAATTGAAAGGAGGTGGCGTTTGGCACGAGGGTTGGTGGCGCAAGGGCGTTGGGGGTGTGTGTCCTTAGTGTTGGTGGCGCAGGGGCGTCGGAGAGGGTGGCTGGGTGGTTTCTCTGAGGGCGCAGGGGCGTTCGCAGCTTAGAGAGAGAGGGTGTGAGGAGTTGTGGTTGTGTTTGGTGAGGAGGGTTGGTGGGTGGTGCGTGATAGGTATAGGTGTTTTTTTCGAGATCCTATTTTTTTTCTTTTTTGGGTAAACCCGCAGGGGCGGGGGTTGGAAACCGCAGGGGCGGCGTCAAGGAAGAGGGGGCACGTAGGGCCAGCGCCGGGGGCGGTGCTGGGAATTTGTGTCAAGGAAGGCCGCCGCAGGGGCGTGGGGATGTCACCGCGGGGGTAGTGACCGGCGTGTTGCAGGCGCAGGCCAAGCGGCGGGGGTGGTCCTGGCCTGAGTGTCGCTGCAGGGGCGGTGTATCAAACCGTAGGGGCGGAATTCTTGACAAAAGCTCCTCTTCTTATTCATTCGGGTTGCCTCCCGAGAAGCGCCTTTGTTTTACGTCGTTGGTTGGACGTAAGATCTCTACTTCTCTGGTTGTGCTTCCTCTAGTACCATCTCGTCAATCGGATCGTCCTTGACTCGTTCAAGGTAAAGCTTTAGCCTTTGGCCGTTCACCTTAAAGACCTCGTGCGTCTGCGGGTCATAGAGATCCACAGCCCCGTGAGGGTATACTTCGGCTACTATGAACGGTCCTGTCCATCTTGAACGCAGCTTACCTGCAAAGAGTTTCAAACGGGATTGAAAGAGAAGTACCTTATTACCTACCTTGAAGTCCTTCCGGAGGATGGTCCGGTCATGCCATGCTTTGGTCTTTTCTTTGTACATTGTAGCATGGTCATATGAGTCCAGCCTTAGTTCCTCCAATTCTTGCAATTGGAGCTTCCGGAATTCTCCCACTTCCTCTATGTTCATGTTGCATTTCTTTACTGCCCACCAAGCCTTGTGCTCTAACTCCACCGGTAGGTGGCAAGCTTTCCAAAACACGAGCCTAAAAGGAGACATTCCTATGGGAGTTTTATAGGCTGTCCGATATGCCCATAGGGCGTCATTTAGCCTTGCACTCCAATCCTTCCGCCCGGGAGAAACTGTCTTTTCAAGGATGGTCTTTATCTCCCGGTTCGATACCTCCGCTTGGCCGTTTGTTTGAGGGTGATAGATTGTTGATACTCGTTGGTGAACATGGTACTTCTTAAGGAGAGTCGTGATCGTCTTGTTGCAGAAATGGGTACCCCTATCGCTGATTAAGGCTTTCGGAATTCCAAATCTAGCAAATATATTTTTCTTAAGAAATGCTGCAACCACTTTTGAATCATCAGTTTTGGTGGCCTTTGCTTCCACCCACTTGGAAACATAGTCCACCGCAAGCATAATATATGTGTTCCCGAATGATGTAGGAAATGACCACATGAAATCAATTCCCCAAACGTCAAATATTTCACAATATATAAGAGAGGTTTGGGGCATTTCATGTCTCCTTGAAAGATTTCCCACCCTTTGGCATCTATCACACACTTTACAAAATGCAAAAGCGTCTCGAAAAATGTGTGGCCAAAAGAAACCGGCATCCAAAACTTTTCTTGTAGTTTTGTTTGCTCTAAAGTGTCCCCGACATGCTTCAGAATGACAGAAAGTTAGGACGGATTGTACCTCATTGTCCGGAATGCAACGCCGGATCACTTGAGTACTACAATGTTTCCAAAGGTAAGGATCGTCCCAAACGTAGTGTCGAGCTTCAGCTTTGAATTTCTCTCGTTGTGCCTTGGTGAAGTCTGGAGGATACTCCTTCCTGACAATGAAGTTCACAATGTCAGCAAACCAAGGCTTAAAAGATTGAAGCTTAAGACAAACCTCTGTCGACAATTCCGCAGGGGCACCTAGACAGTGCCGCAGGGGCGGCTGGTGTGAGGCGCGGGGGCGGTTACACAACAGAGAGTTGTGTAGAATGTGTCGTCTGGAAAGCTTCCGTCTATCTCTCTTTCTTTTCCTGGTTCTTCCTCCTCTTGCACTAGTCTACTCAAATGATCTGCCACCAGGTTCTCAGCTCCCTTTTTGTCCCTTATTTCTAGGTTAAATTCGCTTAGAAGGAGCACCCAACGGATTAAACATGGCTTTGCCTCCTTCTTTGCAATGAGGTACCTAAGGGTTGCATGGTCAGTGAAAATAATTACCTTTACCCCAAGTAAGTATTGCTTGAACTTCTCAAGGGAAAATATTACCGCCAACATCTCCTTCTCGGTAGTGGAGTAGTTCCTTTGTGCTCCATTTAGTGTCATAGATGCATAATGGATCACATGAGAGGCCCTTCCGTCTTTTTGTCCTAAGACAGCTCCGACGGCGTAGTCACTGGCGTCACACATGATTTCAAAAGGTTTCTCCCAATCCGGAGAACGGATGATCGGAGCGGTAGTGAGACATGACTTCAGAGTGTTGAAAGCCTTCTTGCAATCCTCATCCACTATGAAGGTTACATCTTTCTTGAGCAATTCACACAGGGGTACTGAGATTTTTGAGAAGTCTTTGATGAACCTTCGGTAGAAACCTACATGACCAAGAAAAGATCGGATTTCCCGAACATTAGTAGGATAAGGTAAATTTTGAATAACATCAACCTCTGCCTTATCTACCACTATCCCTTTTGAGGATATTACATGTCCTAGCACAATTCCTTGTTCGACCATGAAATGGCATTTTTCCGAATTAAGAACTAAGTTGGTTTCAACACATTTTTCAAGAACAAGTTTTAAATGCCCTAAACATGCGTCAAAACTGTCTCCATGGACGGTAAAATCATCCATGAAGACTTCAATGAAATTTTCTATGTATTTGGAAAAAATACTTATCATGCACCGTTGGAAAGTGCCCGGTGCGTTGTAAAGTCCAAAGGGCATTCTACGATATGCAAAAGTGCCAAATGGGCAAGTGAACGTTGTCTTCTCTTGATCTTCTGGTACGATGGCTATTTGGAAATAGCCCGAATATCCATCCATGAAGCAGTAGTATTTATGACCTGCAAGACGTTCCAACATTTGATCAATAAAAGGTAGTGGGAAATGGTCTTTTCGTGTTACCTTATTGAGCTTGCGGTAGTCAATGCAAACTCTCCATCCAGTTTGTGTTTTGCTTGGAACCATCTCTCCATGTTGATTTTCTACCAAGGTAATGCCTCCCTTGTTTGGAACTACTTG
Organism: Fagopyrum homotropicum; assembly: GCA_033239125.1. Taxonomy (NCBI): domain Eukaryota; kingdom Viridiplantae; phylum Streptophyta; class Magnoliopsida; order Caryophyllales; family Polygonaceae; genus Fagopyrum; species Fagopyrum homotropicum. The sequence goes on along the minus strand of BSWB01000003.1, from coordinate 61,375,577 downwards.
GGTTGGACTAACCCAAGTGAAATCCGAGATAGGAAAGATCTTGTCCGCTTGGAGGAGTTTCAACACTTCATTTTTGACCACATCCATCATTGGTGGGTTCAACCTCCTTTGAGGTTGTCTAGAGGGCTTGGCTTCGTCCTCAAGTAAAATCCTATGCATGCAAGTGGAAGGACTTATCCCCTTGATGTCCGCAATGGTCCATCCTAGGGCCGTCTTGTGCTCCTTCAGTACGTTAACCAACTTATCTTGTTGTCCGGTGGTCAACTTATTGGAGATGATCACCGGCAAGGTATTGTGTGCTCCAAGGAAAACATACTTGAGGTGTGACGGAAGATCCTTCAATTCTATTTCCGGTGCCTGCACTATGGATGGAACAAGTTTTTCTCTTGGGGTTAGTAAAGTGGGCCCAATGGCCAAATTGGAGATAGGTAGCCTTTTATACCCATCTAATTCGCTAGGACCTCTTTCATGCTAGATGTCAACACATAATCTGATTTGAAACCATCAATGTCATGCTCAATCACATTTCTCAATTCATCCACGTCAGAGTTCTCAAAAACATCTTGCACAAAAGGTTCAACAATGTCAATAGCACATAGAGAATGATCATCGCTAGGAAATCTCTTTGCATCATAGATGTCAAATTCCACTACTTCTCCATCAAACTCCATGGTTAATTTACCACTAACATAGTCAATTTTAGTCCTAGCCGTTTTCAGAAATGGCCTACCTAAGAGAATGGGTGCAGCATGCGAGTCATTTTCCATATCCATTATAAAGAAATCACCAGGAAAAATTAGGTTGTCTACCATTACTAATACATCTTCAATTATCCCTTTCGGGTACACATTAGATCTATCAGCAAGTTGTACTACAATCCTAGTTTCCATTAGTGGCCCAAGGCCAAGTGAAATGTAAATTGAATATGGCAAGACATTAATAGAAGCACCGAGATCAAGCATTGCTTTATCAAAGCGGGTTTCCCCTATAACACAAGGAATGCTTATCATGCCCGGATCACTGCATTTCTTGGGCATTCTCCGTTGGAAAACTGCCGACACATTTTCACTCACTTGCACTTTCTGTTTCCCCTTTAGCTTCTGATTTCTCTTGATAGTGCAAAGTTCCTTCAAAAAACGAGTATACTTAGGGATACTTTTCACCAACTTAAGGAGGGGAATGTTTACCTCGCATTTAGAGAAAGTCTCAAAGAGGTCCTTGTCCTCTATGATTCTTCGCTCTTTTAATGCTTCAGGAAAAGGAGCCGGTGGCTTTTCGGAGTACAGTGGCGGAAAGTTAGGCCAGACGTAAGTATCCTTTTCAGCAGGACCTTCTGTTGTGTTTTCCGTAGGGGCGTCAGCTTGAAGGCGCAGGGGCGGCTTCGCTCTTTTAATGCGTCAGGAAAAGGAGCCGGTGGCTTTTCGGAGTACAGTGGCGGAAAGTTAGGTCCTTGTCCTCTATGATTCTTCGCTCTTTTAATGCTTCAGGAAAAGGAGCCGGTGGCTTTTCGGAGTATAGTGGCGGAAAGTTAAGCCGGACGTAAGTATCCTTTTCAGCAGGACCTTCTGTTGTGTTTTCTGCAGGGGCGTAGGCTTGAAGGTGCAGGGGCGGCTTAGGAGCTGTCACCGCAGGGGCGGGGGCAGCCAGCCGCAGGGGCGTCCTTCCTTCTGGGCTCGGCGCAGCTGCAGCCGCTGGGGCGGCTGTGGGTGCGGAAATAACGACAAAGGGTTTGCTTTGTGGCTCTTTTGTTGATTCTTGTCGAATTTGCTTCCCGCTCCTTAATGTTACGGCACTAACATTCTCCTTGGGATTTATAAACATCTGGGAAGGCAATCCCCCGGAAAGCTTTGATTCGGTCCTTGAAATAGTTCCGCCATTTTACCAACCTGCTTCTCAAGGTTCTTGATGCTTGATTCTGTTGTTTGAACATGGGTAGCAAAGTGTTTAGTCAAAACCTGCAACATATCTTCAGTTGAGTGATACTTACCTTGGCGGGGCTGCTGTTGTTGGTTTTGTTGATCCCTCCAATGAAAATTTTGTTGGTCACGCTAATTTGGCATGAAATTTTGTGCATAGGGATTGCTCCTAGGTCTTTGCTGTTGTGGTTGTCCATAACCCATTGCGTTAACTTCAGCATCGTCATCTTGAACTTGTGGACACATGTCCGTTGGATGATATGGGTCGGCACAAACTCCACAAGCCTTGAGTTGTTGCGGCGTTCCCATAAGTGTTAGCCGTTTCACCATTTCCTTCAATTCTGCCAGCTCGGTGGAAATCTCGCTCTTCCCGGAGCTCACGGCATGAACTCCTTTCTTAGCCGGGGTCCTTCCAAAATTCCGAGTTTCTTATCTTTTCCAAAGCAAGGTCAGGAGTAGAGTTAAGAATGTTACCTCCGCAAGCCGCATCGACGATCCTCCTTTCATTGTTTAGCAAGCCACTGTACAAGTACAAGACTAGATCTTGATTTGAATATCCGTGGAAAGGACAGCTGGATCGGAGGCGTGCAAACCTTTCGAAATACTCGTAGAGAGTTTCGGCTGCCTCTTGCTCGATGTTACTTATAGCTTTATTCAAGCTATTGGCCTTCTTACCTGGAAAGTATTTCTCCAAGAATGCTTTGTGCAGTTTCTCCCAAGTGTCAATGCTCCCGGATGGAAGGTGGTAATACCAATCATCCGCCGAATCCTTGAGTGTGAAGCCGAATGCCCTCATCTTGATCTGTTCTTCGGTAATGTTGGCCGGCTTCATACTCATACAAACGGTGTGGAACTTCCCAAGGTGCTTGATGGGGTCTTCACCACTTAGCCCATGGAAGGATGGAAGTAGGTGGATGAGGCTCGGTTTGAGCTCAAAGTTGACTCCTTCTCCTAGTGCCGGTATAGCGACCGCAAGAGGGTTTTGAGCCAAAGTGGGCTGCGTAAGTTGACGAAGAGTACGGTCAGCCATCTCTTGTTGTAGTTGTTGTAGTTATTGTTGTCTTCGTTACCGGATGTGCGTCCTCTCAATTTCTAGGTCAAAAGAAGCAAAACCGGAATTAGTAGCACGGGTTTGAACCATAAAATGGTTCAAACCAATAATCAATAATAACAATAAAACACAAAAACTCCCCGGCAACGGCGTCAAAATTTGACCGAAGGTATTTCTATGGTCGTCTATACCCAATCAAAAGTAAATCCCGACTTAGCACTAAGAACAAGTAAAGTGATAAAGTAAGGGTCGAACCCAAGAGAGTTAAGGTGTTTTAGATGCAATTATCGATTATAATGACAAGTGACACAAGGGGGGGGTTTGGTTGAATTGATGCACAAAAACTTATGAAAACGAATAATGCGACAAGTAAGACAATAATGAATGAATCTACACTAGGTTGATTCTAAGCATGCAATTGCTACTTTGGTGCATTCCTTTTACAAGTTTTTAAGTAATATCCCGTCTCGATCATACATATGTGTTGAGCCAACCGGCATCAACACAGCTTAACCTATTAAAGTTTCGTAAACCTACAAGAACAAATAACAAGTAAGCATTCAAACAAAGACTAAGGGATATAAAGAGAAGATTAAAACCGTTAAACTTATCTTTATATTTGTGTTCCTTTTCTTTAAGTAATTACAACCCGTTATTACTTAAAGTTGCTACTAGATTAAAGACCCGAACCCGGAACCTATTAATCCTAGTTGTTTACATGCACTTTAGAACCTAAGGTGATCAATCTCAAGTAATAGTTAACATGCAATTAAACAATGGAGATCAAGGAAACACAAAGCATTACTGAATAAAAACCTATATTAAAAGGACTTACAACCAAAGTAACAAAGAAGTTTCAAACCAACCCAATGTAACAAGGGAGTTAGCAACTCATTACAATGGAGAAACTCAAGTCTAAAATGGATATTGTGAGGAAAAGCATGGATAATTCTAGCAATCAGCCATGGACTATTTATACTATAAAAGACACTTAATTAGGAGTAAATAGCCAGCCTAAAACAGCCACCTTTAATGCCATAAAGGTGGTGTAAACAGCCGGAGTAAAGCTTTTGGCGTTAAACCGCAAGGGCGGCCTTCAGGACCCGCAAGGGCGGTTTAGGCAGAATCGGTTGATCTTCTTCAGAACCGCTAGGGCGGCAACACAAATCCGTTGGGGCGTATCTTTAATGCACTTCAACGTCTGACCTTTCGCCTTCCTGACGTTTCTGATGTCAAGGCGTAGGGGCGCCTTAAGGCCAGAGCAGGGGTGGTGACAAAGACTCTTTGCCTTCCAGCTCCCTAAGGTGAGGCGCAGGCAGGGCGTAATGGGAGGCGCAGGGGAGCTGGTCTTCGTCTCGTCAGGGCAAGTCACCACAAGGACAGCAGCAAGGGCCCGCGGGGGCGGTGGAGCAACAGAAACTTTGCTTCTTGATCGATCTTTACTCCTAAGTGCTTATAACTCCTTCCTTAGCTTCTTTTGATCTTCTTCTTCTGGACCAAGGAGTTAGTAGCATAAAACGATATTAATGCAACAAAAAGACTAAAAACTACCCTAAATGATAGTGATTCCATCACCTATCAACCCCCGTCCGCTCTAGAGTATTATATCCTTATTAATCCCCTACTAGGTTCTTCAATTGGTATCAGAGCTAGGCTCACGTATATTGATTTAACCATCAGTAAGACTAATCATAAACTCTATAGGTGATGAAGGATTCTCTTAAAGAAGATCCACATCTCGACCACCCCTCTTATGTGGTAACAACTTTGCCCATTGGAGAGCACTAATGCAAATGTTTATTATTGATCATGATATGGAACTATGGAGCACTGCTCAAACTAGATCAAAAATCCTAATTACCACGGTTGAAGGAGTCCAAGTTCAAAAGAAGGATGTTGACTTCACTCAAACAGACTTGGATAGTGTATATAAAAACTACAAGGCCATGAACTTTCTCTATTGTGGATTGGATGCTAACGAATTCAATCGTGTCTCATCAAGTAAAAGTGCAAAGGAAATATCGGACAAGTTAATAGTTACGTATGAAAGAACAAGTTAAGTCAAGGAGACAAAGATTAGCATCTTTCTCACGCAATACGAGTTATTAAAGATGACTACATATGAGACGGTCAAGGAGATGTTCTCAAGATTCACTGAGAATGTGAAGAATCTTGACTCACTTGGAAAGGTCTTCACAAATGAAGAAAAAGTAAGGAAACTCCTAATGAGTTTGCCTAAAGCTAAGTGGGCACCAAAAGTGACCGCCATTGAGGAATCTCAAAACCTCTCAACATTGCCTCTTGATGGCCTACTTGGAAATTAGCTAATAACTCACGAAATGGTTCATGGTGAAGAAGATGGAGAGCCCTCTTAAAATGCAAAGAATCTTGCCTTAAGATCCAAGAAGGATAATGTCCCATCAGATGATGATGAAGAAAGTGGTGACGAGGAGGAAGATCCGTTTGTATTGATTTCAAGAGGCCTTGCAAGAATTCTACAAATGAAGAAGCAATTTGTAAACAAAGAATATCCACGATCATCAAGACCCAAAGTTAAGTTTTCTAACCCTAATAACAAAACTAAAGTACTAACTTGTTTTGAATGTGGTGAAGCTGATCATCTTGTAAAAGATTGTCCACAAAAGAAGAGGAACAATTATCGGAAGAATGATCAAAAGAAGAAGGCTATGGTATCATCCTTGAGTGACTCAGATTCTACAAATGATTTGAATGATGAAAATGATCAAGCAAACCTATACTTAATGGTGATCAAGAAGAAGATCCTACCTTTTACCTTGAAGGAGTGGTAAGAACCCTAATGTCTCAACCTAGCCAAGAACTTGTTTAATTCTTTAAAGATATTATCATAAGTGATAAAGAACATAGAGTTGGAATAAGTCTCTTAAGAGAAAGGCTAATCAAACAAGAGAAAAAAGTGAGTGAATTATCTCTGGAAGTTGAAAATGTCAACACTTCAAAGTTAGACCTTGATGTCAATGTCAAGGCCTTGGAATTGGAAAATGCGATTCTGAAGGAAAATCTTTCTTCTCTACATCAAGATTATGCTAATCTAGAAAAAAAGAAGATTGATCTAACTGTGATGTGTAGAGACTAGAAGGTTGCACTCATTCAATTCATTCGTTCTAAAGCTAATATCGAAAGGATGATGGGTGAACAACAATCATCTCTTAATATAACAAGAGTAGTATTGGTTATAACAAAACTTTTCCAAGAAAAATGGTTACCACTTTTGTTAAAGCTAAAGGAAGTTCACGTACACCCACATGCTTCTATTGTTGTAAAAAGGACATGTAAAATCAGTTTGTCCTTATAGGAGAAATGATCCCTACATCATACGAAACACTTATCCTCTATGTCTAAGAGAACAAGTTAAGCAAATTTTGGTTCCTAAAGGGACTAGACCACCTAACGTGGTTCAACCAGAGTATGGACTGAAATTATCATTTGGTCTAGCCGGAAAGGTTGAAGTTTGTTGTTTTGCAGGATATCACCAAGATTAAGGAGCATAAATGGATATTAGATAGTGATTGCTCAAGACATATGAGAGGAAAAAGTTCACTATATTTAGATTTAAAAAAGCAATCATCTCTAACCATTACTCTTGGTGATAAAGGGAAGTGTAACATCATTGGTATAGGTAAAATCGGTTATAATTCAACAAACTTCATTTATGATATTATCTTGTTAACGGTCGAAAATATAATCTGCTTAGCATCTCTCAAATCTGTGATAAAGGTAACCAAGTGATCGTTGATTCAAAAAAATGTGAAGTTCAAAATAAAGTATCTGGTGATGTAGTGCTTACTGCTCCTCGATGCAACATTGTATATTCTATGAGCACTAATCAAGTTTCGGGAACAAGACTTACGTGTCTCAAAGCCTTGACGGACAATCAAAGGCTTTGGCATAGACGACTTGGACACACAAACATGCATACGATGAAGAAACTTATTTCGAAGGATTTGGTACGTGGATTACCAAATTTAAACATCAAGGTTGATGAACTATGTAAGGCTTCTACACAAGGTAAACAAACCAAAGGTGCATTTAAACCAAAGAAGGTTGTCAGTTCTCCACCACCTATCGAACTTTTACATATAGATTTATATGTACCTATGCGTGTCAAATTTCCAAGGGAAAACAATACATCCTTGTTATTGTGGATGATTATTCTCGTTTTAAATGGATCTTATTCTTACGAGAAAAATCGGAAGCTTTGTATGAGTTTTCAAAACGTTGTGAGGAGTTGCAAACTTTGAAAAACCTACCTATCATTTCTATTCGAAGTGATCATGGTAGAGAATTTGACCTACTCAAGTTTGATTTGTTTTGTGCAAAATATGGTAATTCACACAACTTTTTAGCTCCTAGAACACCTCTACAAAATGCGGTCGTGGAACGTAAGAATCGCATCTTGGAAGATATGTCTAGGAATATGCTTTTAGAAAACAGTTTGACAAAACGTTTTTGGGCCGAGGTTGTTAACACGGATAACTACATCTTAAATAGATGTTTGACACGCCTTATCTTGAAAAAGACTCCTTACAAACTCTTTAAAGGACGAAGGCGTAATATTTCATATTTCAAACACTTTGGATGTACATGATTTGTCCATAACAATGGCAAAGACAACCTTGAAAAATTTGATGCACATAGCGATGAATCTATTTTTATAAGCGTACCTTGCATTCATCTTCTAATCTAACGCCATTTGAGTGCGTTTATGGAGTGAACCTTTTGACTCTCTTTGATCATATATTGTTTCCTTTAGAGGAGCGAGTAAATTTCGTTGCAGGAAAACAGGTGGAGTTCATAAATGAATTACATGAGAAGACACGCTTATGGCTCGAACAAAAAGGAATATCCGTTCTTCCAAAGAAAATTGGAATCACAAGGAGATGATATTCAAACCCAGAGATCTAGTATGATTGCATCTAAGGAAGGAGCGATTTCCGGACAAACAGAAGTCTAAGTTATCTCCAAGAGGTGATGGACCTTTAAGAGTAAAAAGGAAATTTGGTGATAATGCTTACGTATTGGAGCTTCCAACTGATTATGGTGTAAGTCCCGTCTTCAACGTTGGTGACTTAAGTCCGTACGAGTTTGGAGATGAGGATGCGGACAATTCGAGGACGAATCCTTCTCAAGAAGGGGAGTCTAATGTGGGACCATCTCCAACACAAGACTAGTTACATGCTCAAAGGCTAAGGCATTGAAGGACAAACCAGCAATCCCTTCACCTTCTTTGGATTCCGTCATCGATGGAGCGATCATAAGGTCAAGAGAAAAGGTGATTCAAGATGAAGTTACAAACATACTCACGACATGACGCTCAAGGAAACTCTTCTCACTCTCAAGAGTTCCTTAGTGACATTACAGAATGTTATAGAAGACCCAAGTCATGACCAAGAAGATCCACCAAGCAAAGAAGAAGGATAAGACCAAGGAAGAGCTTCAAAGAGGAGAAACCAACCTAATAAATCGGCTAATTTTCCTGTAGGAATTTCGACCAATTTTTTATCCGATTTTCCTCATTGAGTCGAGTTTTTGCAAGATCCGGTCATGATCTTCTATCTTTGGCAATTATATCTTTTAGTGATTCCTTAAAGCTCTCAGACTATCTTAAGGGATTATTACTTTAGATTTAATCCTTATAGTTTTTATATTTTATATATCTTAAAGATATATTTACAAGATTATCTTTAAGGATATCTTTCTAGTTTTCATAGTTAAATCTCCCTTTTAAATAGCCTCAATGGGGGAGATTGTTTGGGAGATTTGATTTGATATATTTTACAGATTTGTGAGACTTACAGCTTCGCTTACGGAGTTTGTATTTTATTCATTAATCATTCAATCAAAAAGAGAGCTTTTAGTTGAATTGTTGTGAAGTCTTTCCTAGATTGTGCTTGTGTGTGTTAATCTTATTGAAGGTTGGTGATCCCGGTCAATTCTAGTTCCTCCTTGTTCTTGTCTTACTTAGAAGACTTGAGTAAGGTTAAAGAAGTGTGGTTTAAGGTAATCTTCTCGGTAAAGGGTTTTGACACATCATTGGTCAAGGTTATTTTGCGGAACTATCTTAGTCTATATCTTCCTATATCTTTCATTTATCATTCCATATTCTTATTCTTATCTTTCCAAATCATTCAGCAATCCGTTTTTTGAGTTTCAAAGAAAATTGGCCTGTTCTTGAATAAAATCGACCGATTTTCTCTATAGAATAGCCCAATTTTTATCCTAGTTAAGGACTTTCAATCTAGATCGGGAATTGCGGCTTATCTCCGCATCAAAGTGGTAACAGAGCTAAGCAATTGAAGTCCAAACGTTCACAAAAGTTTTGATTTTTTTATTTGAGTCTTCTTTGAGTCAAATAAATTCGAGTTTTTTCTTGTTCACTATCTTGCGAAATTATTTGAGTTTAGCGTGCGTTGATTTGTGTATATTTTGGAAGAGAAAAACACAATCAACCAAACATAAGCCAACCGTTTATCTAGAAACCTCACCCATACAAAAACAAAAGATAACAAAATTGTGCTTCAAGTCAAGATCTTTCCTAGTAGTTAAGATCTTACCCGTCTTTTGTCAAAGCAACGTTACACACACTTCTGGGCTGGTAAAGATCATAAGGCAACCAAGGAGTAGCAGTCCAAGAGAGATTTTTGAACGTCGAATCCAAAGAGTCAATTTTTTACACAAATCGACTTGTTCTTCAAGAAAAATTGGGCAATTTTTTATCCGATTTTTGCTACTGTTGTCAATTTTTCGAAAAAATGTTTTACGCATACTTTGCAGAATCTAAGTGCACCCTGTGCAAGAGTATTATAAAAGAAGAGTTTCAGTATATACCTTGATCCAGTTAAATAGTTCTAGCCATACCCAAATCCGAACCCGGCTAACTCTCCTTCCAACTTTGCAACTCAAGGTACGTTCTTCTCTCTTATTAATCTCTTGTGTTCGTTTCTTTAGCGTCTTTTCTGTTCTAAACATTGCGTCTTTCTTTGAATGTGTTAGTATCTATACTTCTTAACATACTAGTTTTTTATCCGCAATATTCTTTCAAACTTGTCGTGGGTGGAGTAAACATCTAACAGCAATTAATTTCTTAACCATCTCACCCCACAGAACCTTTCTCTGAACCAAGTCAACTACTTGATTCGACCAAGGAGTTCTAGTGAGACAAATGTGCTGATTTGTAAATAAGCATTAATCCATATAAGTAAATTCCATCAAACCAGCTTGCGACAAGACAACACGAGCGTGAGTGCGAGAGAGAAAGGGAAGACCTTTTTCGATTACTCTAACCTTACAAGTTTGTTGTTACTGTGCGTATTTTTATAGATGTCAAAAAGAGATAGTCCACGCGGATCACAGAAGGACAACACTTCATATATAGTGGGCATGTTCAAGCAAATAATGACAAAGATGTCCGACATGGATAGACGGCTTGAACAAGTGGAAACAAGGCCCTATACGGACTACCGATCTGAATCTCGCCTAAGATTCGATCCCAAGGTTGTTTATGAAGTAGGAGGGAGTTCCTTAATCCTTCACCACCACCACCACCCCCAGTATCAACTATAAATCATTAGTTGATGCCAGGTAATACTCACCCTAATCAATTTCTTTAATGCTAATCGTAATCCACTTTTACGTGACGAATTTCAGGACAGAAGTTATGAAGAGGATAAGGGCATGTAGAGAGAGTACCCACGATGTCATCAACGAAGAGGACGTTATAATGAACACTACAGAACTCAACAGGATAATGATGGACTTGGGCAAGTAAAGGTCAAATTTCCGAGTTTTGAAGGTCGATGTGGTCCGGACGCATAAATTGAGTGACCAGGAATGAACAACTTTGGTCTTGCCATAACTTCAGTGAGCAGCGGAAGATCCAATTTGTTGCGTTGGAATTCCAAGGCTACGCTCTAATTTGTTGGGATCATCTCATTAAAGAGCGACGAAGAGCGGGAGAACCGGTCATCAACACTTGGGAACGCATGAAGACCTTGATGAAGGCAAGGTTCGTGCCGCGGCACTATGCACGGGAGTTGAGACAACGCTTAGAGAACCTCAAGCAAGGTTCCATAACCGTAGAAGAAGTCTACACCACTATGCAAACGACAATGGTGAAAGCCAACATACAAGAGGATGAAGAGTCTATTATGGCTCGATTTTTACGAATTTTGCATCCCTCTTTAGCTAATGAAATTGATCTTGATCCCTATTCTTATATGACTAATTTACTGCATTTGGCTATTAGGGTGGAGAAAAAGATCAAAGGACGGAATCACGGAACAACTTCTTGGGCTACATAGAAGAAAAATCGACCCACTGCCAAGAATATCGGCCGATTTTTCGACCGATCTTCTGCCCAGAACAAAGAAGGAAAGCGTTCTTTGCCCAATCCAACAACTCCCAAACCCTCAACTTAGTCTCATCCTTTGAATGATCCTTCAAGGGACAACAAAGGGAGTACTTCTAACTCTACCTTAAGATCTAGAGATATTGTTTGCTTTAAATGTCAAGGTAGAGATCATTACATGCACGATTGTCATAATAAACGAGTTTAATTTCTAAATCAACAAGGACAATATGAAAGTGAGGAAGAAAATGAGCATGATCATACCCACATTAATACATTAGATGAGCATGAGCATGATAATCATAGTAATAGTGATTGTGAATATGAGCATGGTGAATCCTTGATTGCTAAACAAACTTTGCATGCTAAAATCAATTTATGTGAGGATAATCAACGTAAAAATATTTCCATACTAGATGTCTTGTACAAGGAAAGGTTTGTAACATGATTATTGATGGGGGCAACTGTTACAACATCGCTAATGAGGAATTGATCACTAAGATGCAAATCACTACCTTCTACAATCCTCGACCTTATAAATTGCATTTGATGAATGAATGTGGGGAATTAAAGGTTAATAAACAAGCTCGCGTTGCATTTACTTTGGAAAAATATGAGGATATTGTTGTTTATGATGTTGTGTCTATGCAAACATGCCGTATTTTGTTAGGCCACCCTTGGCAATTTGATAGAAAGGTTATGCATGATGGTCATTCTAATAAACATTCATTTGAGTTTAAAGGGAAGGTCATTCCTCTCAAACCCATGACACCTTTGCAGATTGCTGAGCATTATGACAATAAGAAGGAGAAATGCAAGCAGAAGGACAAAGAACCAACTCTCAAAGAAGAAAAATCGGGCGATTCTTCCAAAAAATCAACCGATTCCTGAAGAAAATCGAGTTGTTCATGGTAAAATTGACCGATCTTCTTGTAACTCATCCGATTTTTCCTCTCTGGGCAACAATAAGCCCTTATTTCATCTCAAAGGGAATTTCTCGATGATTATATTCCCTTAGGAGGTATACTTTGATCATAACAATGGATTCTAAGGTCCTATGATTCCACTATATCAAAGATCTATACGAGGATGATGCAAACTTTTGAAAAATCTACACTGGATGCAAAAATCGACCTAGTGTCAGGATAATCGGTCGATTTTTTGACCAAGTTTTGTCTCAGTCGAGAGATAATTACTTTCTTTTTGAAGGATTTCTTTTCCATGAGGATAAAATTTGTATTCCTAGATGTTCTCTAAGATTATTATTATTAGTTGAGAAGGCTCATATGAGAGGATTAATGGGACATTTTGGAAAATATAAGACTTATCATATGCTTTACTCATTTCTTTTGGCCTCACATGCTCAAGGATGTTGAACATTTGATTAAGAGGTGTCTTGTTTGTCTATAAGAAAAGTCAAGAATGAAATCGCACGGTTTGTATACTCCTCTACCTATTCCTACTTCACCTTGGCTTGACATTAGCATGAATTTTGTTGTAGGTCTGTCAAAAACTAAGAAGGGGAGAGATTCTATCTTTGTGGTTGTTGATCGTTTTTCTAAAATGGCTCACTTTATTGGTTGCCATAAAACTAATGATGCATATAATGTAGCTACTTATTTTCAAGGAACTTGTTAGATTGCATGGAGTTTCAAGAACTATTGTGAGCGATAGGCATGTCAAGTTCCTTAGGTTCTTTTGGAAGACACTTTGCGGAAAGCTAGGTACAAAGTTGTTGTTTTTAAATTCTACTCATCCTCAAACGGATGGTCAAACGGAGGTAACTAATTGAACTCTGACTACGATCTTAGGAGCTATTTTAAAAGATAATTTGAATACATGAGAAGATGTTTTACCACATGTCGAATTTGCTTATAATCGTACCTTGCATTCATCTACTAATCTAACACCATTTGAGTATGTTTATGGAGTGAATACTGTTCGCTCCAAACGGTGTGTGCAAGCTTTAAATTTATAACCCTAGACTTAAGCTTAAAACAAGGATGTGAACCCGCAGTGTACGGGTCAATCGTAGTAAAAAGCAAGAAAATTCCAGGGGTCGATCACAGGGACTCGGTGAAACAAAGTCAATAACGGTAAGCTTCGTGAATACTAACCACAAAGAGCAATTAACACAATCAAAGATGAATAAGAAGTCAATAAAGCAAACATGCAATTCTAGGGATTAAAGCATCTAGTTGTGGTTCCAACTCAAGATCTATAGATAAGCGGACAAAGCTGAGATTTTTGCGTGGGGAAGGTGTTACTAAAGTGGAGTAGATCACCGGGTAAGTCTCACTACACACTAATCCTAAACCGTAACTCCTATTACCGGGTAAGTCTCAAGGAATCAAGATAAAGAACTATAACCTCAAACTAACACACCATCTAAGGGAATAGAATCAACCTTTACCGGGTAAGTCTCAGGGTAACTCACAAAGATGGGATGGAAGCACACTCAAACCCCAATAAAGGATAAACCTTTATTACCTACACTTATGATCGTTGGTATACAAACTAAGGAATTACCGGGTAAGTCTCATCCTAAGCTTGCTTTGAACCAGAAAGGTGTAATAAGAATAGGATTTGGCAAACTCTAACACTTAACTCTCAGTTATGGATCAGATAAGTCACCTCGGTCAGCTAGTTTCGACCCCGGCCGAGATGTTCATCGACTGAACGAGATGCTTAGGGTTAAGGGTAAAGACTCGAACTTTCAGGGTCCTACTGGAATCTAAGATTATTCTATCATTGTTTTTCCCACAACCTTCAGCCAATCACCCTAGAATCACACAAAGAAATTAGCCACTCATCATCATTATGAAAGTATTAAATATATGGGAAGAAGGTGAATATTTGAACAAGAAGAATTTAATGAAAAAGACTTCAATAACTGAATCAAATATCACAACAAAGCGTTCCTTGGATAGCAATCCAACAAGACAAGACAACAAGTGAGGGAATTGAAGACAATCTTACAAAAACCCTCCAAAAAGCTATAAAAGCTATAGACTTCAATCTTCCTTCAACCTTCTAAAAGGTTCTTCGAATCTCTCCAATGAGAGTATGCTGCTGCTGCTGCGTGATAAGCGGGGGTGATAACGGATGTATGCGGCCTCCTTGATTTGTGGAAATCCAACCCTTTTTATAGGAAAATAACCCTCCAAAGATAAAATATCTTAGAAAGATATTTTCCCAATAAAATAGGTAAAATATATGATTCTGCATATCTCCTTCCTTCTAGGAGCCAAGCCCAAAAATATAAGATCACTTTCCAATCTTAAAAGATCTCAGCCAAGAATAAAATATTCTCGCCGCGTCCTAGGTGTTCGCCTCGGTCGAGTCGGCGTCTCTGGATCACCTCGGTCGAGATGAATCTCTGGTCAACCGAGGTGAGTCACAACTGAATGTGAAATCTCTCAAAACTGGTCCAAAGTAAATCTTTAATCCATGGCTATGCTTCCTGGATGTAGCTCCAAATGACTCTTGACTCCTTTTGCTCCTTTTTGATGCGAAATGTGCCATTTTACCTACGATTACAACGAAACTAGGTGTAGACCTCGATTCTCGCAAAGGTAGATGAAATGGTAGTAAAATCACATAATATACATACAAACATGCAGATTATGAAAGATAAAACGTCCAAACAAACCCCAAAATATAGACTATAATTCATGCTATCAAAATACCCCATACTTAGCCCTTGCTTGTCCCCAAGCAAGTTCCTCATATAGAAGACAAGATAGAATGGATTATAAGTCATGTAAATCAATGAAAAAGTCTTTCAAAAACATTTTTATGGTGTGCAACTATCATAGATCACCCTAAGAGAATACTTCATGGAATTTAAAAACTCAATATGCTCAAAACATTTTATAAATATAGGAAAGTTGTTCATCTTTGCATAAAATCATAGAATGCATAATAAATCATAATTATCAAAATTAATCATGTATAATCCAGTTTAAACCGCTAAGTCAATCAACAAGCTCAAGGTCTCAAGGGCTTCCCAAAAGAAAAGTCAAGAAACGTGTAGGGTAGGGATGTGTGTAAGGTAATGTGGTGCTAGAATCCGGGAAAAGGATGAACTTCACTTCCACTTTGACTTGCAACACCTGCCACCAATAAGCTTTGCTTATTTCACACTTTTTTTTTCTTTTTACTTTACTTTTTGGGATGCATGGACAGAGGTGCACAATAACCGAAGCCTAGGAAATCTACAAACATCAATTTCTCGAGATGCATCAAACCCTTGATGCACATACCATGACCCGCTAGGAATATCGCTCAATCCGACTTTGGCAAGACACAAACACCCGGCTATGTGAATGGTGCCGAGTTACTCATCTTTATGATTGACTTCCCCAAACCTATTATTGCTTTCTAACACTTTCACTTCCAGCCACTTCTCAACTTTAACTCCACTTGCTTTCACCACTTCGCTTGCTTCCAAATTCCCGGATAGGTAAAGGGAGGCAAAATGTATATGAGGGGCTAATCATGATCAAGAACAAGAAGAAGAAGAGAATGAATTGCCTTGGTCTTTCCAAGAAGAAAGTGAGAGAACTTAACCTGCGGTGTCAACCTTCAAATTCAACATAATTTGGATAAAAACAAAGTATTAAACATGCTAATAATTTCAAACAAAGCATTTAGCAACTTAAACATATTATAAAATCTTTCAAACACATAAAGAATTCAAAACCAGTCAATAAACAAGGTCTTCACTGAGATCATATCCAGATAAGTAACACAAAATCGTTTTCGAAAACTCTCAGTTAATACACCTCGGTCGAGGTGTTCTTGGTTCAACCGAGGTGAAACGCCTCGTTTGGCCAGAACTGACTCGGTCGAGGTCGAAATTTTTTTTTTTTTACCATTTTTTTTTTCAGTTTCGACGTTTTTCTCAATCAAATAACCTGTAGGTATGCATGTAGTATCAAATAATCATATAAATGTAGAAGTGAAGCATAAATAAAATATCCGATAAAAGATAATGTCATACATCAAAAGGTAGTCAAATAATACAAACACCCCATACTTGGGACACACTGTCCCAGTGGGTCAAATAAAAGTCTGAAAATGAGAGAACTCACCGGATAAATAGCTGAACTGCATAAAAAATATAATAAGAAAATCCTGCAGCTCCTCAATAGTCTCGATCCGGCGGTGGTGGTGGTACGTACGGATACTGAGTCGGATCGTACGGATAGCCCATGACATGCTCGAACTGAAGCTGGGCCATGATGTGCTGATGGTGCTGCCGCTCCTGCATCTCGCGGATATCCAGCGATAATGCAGCGTACGTGTCAATAACCTGATCCGTCAGGTCATCGATCCGTCTCTGAGCAGCTCGATCTCTCACTCCATGCCTCCTACGTCTAGCAGGTCTGACTGGAGAAGTCTCAGCTGGTGCAGGCTCTGTCTCCTCCTCATCGTCCAAGTCGATGATCGGTGGCGCGCTAGTCCCTGCAGTATCCGTCCCTGTATCCATCGGGACTCCACCATCTCTCTCATCCACTGTCTCCTCGTCGTCGTCATCCTCCTCCTCCTCAGACGGGGCAGCTGCTGCCTCTCTATGATCCTCCATCAGTGGAGCCCAAGTTGTCTGCCAGTAATGCGGATCGAAAACTGTGAACTGAGCAGACCAGCGGATCCCCTGTGGTGCAGTCCGCTCCAAAGGCATAACAACATAAGGAGTGGTCAAACCACGGGGAACTAAAATCCTCCGTGTGATCATCTCCTGTAATCCAAGCGGCTTCGGAGCCGCCACCATCGTGCAAACACTAAGGTCCATCCCGTGATAGGTAGCAATATGGGTGACTAGACCTCCGCAACAAATGTCTCCCTTCGCCTTGGCCTTGATCCTGTGCAGGTCCTCTGCCAAGATCAAGCCAAAGTTTGGGAAACCTCCTGTAACCATGCAGTAGAGGCTGAAGAGCTCGCCCTGTCGGATCTTCTGGGGCGTCTCAGTACGCGCCAGAAGTGTCTCGCTAAATATCCTATGGGCTAGTCTGAAGGCTGGGTGGAAGATGACCTTCTCCCTGGAATCTCCAGGGCGCCATCTGTCTGCATGCTCGGTAATATGGGCAATCTGCCCCCAGAACTCCCTAGCTACGGATCGGGAGGGGAAGTCGGTGGCGGTGGGCTCAGAAAAGCCAAAAATCTCTCTCCAGATCTCTAAAGGAACTATGAAGTTCCGGTTCATCAACCGGTACTTCACGGACCGGTCTGTGGGGAGGTAGGAGAAGGAGCTAACAAACTCTAAGGTCGGCTCCAAATAAGCTGGGGCTCGGATCTCAGTAAACTGATCCAGCCCTACAGTGGCAATCATCCTCCTAAGGTCAGCATCTAACCCTAGGCAATCGAAAGCAGACACGTCCAGAAATCGTGGTGCGATAACTGGACGGCTAGCTATGCGCTCATAGTCTACCCGACATCTTTCGTGGATAACCGGGCGGTAAGGACGGGAAGAAGAGGAAGAAGGGGAAGGTGAGGATCTGTCTCTCAGGGCTAGGCGACGATCGGAACTCATTTTCACTCAACACTGTCAGACCACCTCGGTCACTGACAAGGCTCAGAAATCACCTCGGTCGAGATGCAGTTCGACCGGACCGAGGCGCAGCAGTTACGATTCCAATTCTCAGAATTCAGTTCTTTTCCCCCAAAAATCACTACAATTGCTTCCTATGGGGTACTTAAATCCTTTCTCAGCAGAATCAAGGGCAACCAAAGCCCAAATCGAAACGAATGAACGAGTTAGGGTTTCGACTTGTTTTTACCTCGTTTCGGTCGGTTCACTCAATTTCTTTGCAGATCTGTTGTTGCAATCGGTTCCTCTACACTTCAATCGCAGTTTTGAAGCGGAAATCTTCGAAAATAAGCAAGATCTGAGAGAGAGCGAAGTAGACTGTCGCCGCGGTCGAGGTAGGTAAAGTAAAAAAGTGAAAAATAAAATTTTCCCCTCATTATACTGTTCCTGGATATGCTGTCACCTCGGTTGAGATGGTCTCGACTAGACCGAGGTGGTACGGACCGAGGTGGTTCTGCAGAAACCCTAGTCGCCTCGGTTGCTCAAGAATCAACTCGGTCGAGGTGCTCTCACAGTGACCGAGATGCTTCTGTCTTCTTAAAATCTCGAACTTTTGTCCTTCCAATTATTCTCCTTCCTTAGATGTTCCCTGTTGTCTGTCCAGAACGCCAAAAACAAGCAAAGCAAAGCAAAAACAAAAACTATCTAAGCTAGACTAGAAAACGGGAAAAGAAAGCAATACCTTGGGTTGCCTCCCAAGAAGCGCTTGGTTTAAGGTCACTAGCTGGACCATTCTCCATAAGATTACTCAATGTACCTTGAACACCATGGAGTGCTCATCACATCCATCGTAAAATTCTTCCAAAAAGGTTCCGGTTCCTAATTTCACCGGTAAATGGTAAGATCTCCCACGTACAAACTTGTACAGTTTGATTCTCACCGGAATCCTTCTAGCCTTCCTGCACTTCAATGGGACATAATCTAGCCTTGCGTCCCATCCTTTCCTTGATCGAGAAAACAACTTCTCGAGAATCCTAGTAGCTTCCCCATCTTTAGCATGGGGATGGTACAAGGTCCTTAGCATGCGAGGGACCCCATACTTAAACAAGAGACACTTCATCGCCTTAACGGTGTAGTGCTTGCAAACTCCACTCCTTATAATACAAGGAGTATCTTCTTCCAACAATTTCAAGGGAGGTTTCATCTTGATCTTAGGAGGTTCTTTCGGAAGAGACCTCCAACTCTCCGGTGCATTCCTGAAAAATTCAGAAATTTTAATAGGGATTTCAAATGAAGTAGGAGAATGTACCTCGTAAAGTTCTCCAAAGCTTGAGACAAGTTTCATGTTGGGTTGATATTCCACACACGAAATCCCTCCCAACTCAGCTGGTCTTTCTTCCACCTTGACCACAGTCTCAGTAATTTGTCCAAGGTTCTCCGTATCTTCCAGTTCTACAGATTTTTCCTCCACCTCGGCCGAGCTCTCTTTTACCTCGGCCGAGGTCTCAACAGTTAGATCGAAATCTTCCAAATCTTCTTCTCCCTCAAAAGCTTCAGGAGAAACTTCTGGTTTGATTGGAGGGGTTCTTGGAACTTGTAGCACTTCCTTATGCTCCTCTTCCGGCTTAGCATAGGATAGGGTGCTTTCCTTGAGCTCCTCCACCTTCTTCATCAGCCTCTCCCATCTTGATTCAAGAGAATCTTCAAGGGGTTGCTCACAAATCTTTTTAGGGACATTCAGTTCATCCCACATCACAAGTTCACGCTGAATGGCCTCTTCTCTTTCCTATTCATTGTTGAACCAATAGAAGGAGTACTTCTCCTCCAAGTATTCATAATGGTCCGCCCTAGCACTTTGTCTTGCTATCCAGGCTGGATCAAATGCAGTCATCGGAAATCCTGAAAACTACAAAACTCATAGAAAGAGTAGTTAGTAGCAACAGGGGCAAGTGCCCCGAAAGCAAACCGCAACCGGCTCGGTCTAGACCAAGTTCCCGGCAACGGCGCCAAAAACTTGTTCGCTCCAAACGGTGTGTGCAAGCTTTAAATTTATAACCCTAGACTTAAGCTTAAAACAAGGATGCGAACCCGCAGTGTACGGGTCAATCGTAGTAAAAAGCAAGAAAATTTCAGGGGTCGATCACAGGGACTCGGTGAAACAAAGTCAATAACGGTAAGCTTCGTGAATACTAACCACAAAGAGCAATTAACACAATCAAAGATGAATAAAAAGTCAATAAAGCAAACATGCAATTCTAGGGATTAAAGCATCTAGTTGTGGTTCCAACTCAAGATCTATAGATAAGCGGACAAAGCTGAGATTTTTGCGTGGGGAAGGTGTTACTAAAGTGGAGTAGATCACCGGGTAAGTCTCACTACACACTAATCCTAAACCGTAACTCCTATTACCGGGTAAGTCTCATCCTAAGCTTGCTTTGAACCAGAAAGGTGTAATAAGAATAGGATTTGGCAAACTCTAACACTTAACTCTCAGTTATGGATCAGATAAGTCACCTCGGTCAACCAGTTTCCACCCCGGCCGAGATATTCATCGACTGAACGAGATGCTTAGGGTTAAGGGTAAAGACTCGAACTTTCAGGGTCCTACTGGAATCTAAGATTATTTTATCATTGTTTTTCCCACAACCTTCAGCCAATCACCCTAGAATCACACAAAGAAATTAGCCACTCATCATCATTATGAAAGTATTAAATATATGGGAAGAAGGTGAATATTTGAACAAGAAGAATTTAATGAAAAAGACTTCAATAACTGAATCAAATATCACAACAAAGCGTTCCTTGGATAGCAATCCAACAAGACAAGACAACAAGTGAGGGAATTGAAGACAATCTTACAAAAACCCTCCAAAAAGCTATAAAAGCTATAGACTTCAATCTTCCTTCAACCTTCAAAAAGGTTCTTCGAATCTCTCCAATGAGAGTATGCTGCTGCTGCTGCGTGATAAGCGGGGGTGATAACGGATGTATGCGGCCTCCTTGATTTGTGGAAATCCAACCCTTTTTATAGGAAAATAACCCTCCAAAGATAAAATATCTTAGAAAGATATTTTCCCATAAAAATAGGTAAAATATATGATTCTGCATATCTCCTTCCTTCCAGGAGCCAAGCCCAAAAATATAAGATCACTTTCCAATCTTAAAAGATCTCAGCCAAGAATAAAATATTCTCGCCGCGTCCTAGGTGTTCGCCTCGGTCGAGTCGGCGTCTTTGGATCACCTCGGTCGAGATGAATCTCTAGTCAACCGAGGTGAGTCACAACTGAATGTGAAATCTCTCAAAACTGGTCCAAAGTAAATCTTTAATCCATGGCTATGCTTCCTGGATGTAGCTCCAAATGACTCATGACTCCTTTTGCTCCTTTTTGATGCGAAATGTGCCATTTTACCTACGATTACAACGAAACTAGGTGTAGACCTCGATTCTCGCAAAGGTAGATGAAATGGTAGTAAAATCACATAATATACATACAAACATGCAGATTATGAAAGATAAAACGTCCAAACAAACCCCAAAATATAGACTATATTTCATGCTATCAAATACTTTGACTCCCTTTCATCTTATACCGTTGCCTTTAGAGGAACGAGTATATTTCATTGCAGAAATAAGGTGGAGTTCATAAAGGAATTACATGAAAAGACGCGCTTATGGCTGGAATAAAAAGGAATATCCGTTGCTTCCAAAGCAAATCGGAATTGCAAGGAGATGCTATTCAAACCCGGAGATCAAGTATGGTTTCATCTAAGAAAGGAGCGATTTTTGGGCAAACGGAAGTCTAAGTTATCTCCAAGAGGTGATGGAGCTTTTAGAGAAAAGGAAATTTGGTGACAATGCTTACGTCTTGGAGCTTCCAGCTGATTATGGTGTAAGTCCCATCTTCAACGTCGGTTACTTAAGTCCATATGAGTTTGGAGATGAGCATGCGGATGATTCGAGGATGAATGCTTCTCAAGAAGGGGAGTTTGATGTGGGACCATCTCCAACACAAGGACCAATTACACGCTCAAAGGCTAAGGCATTGAAGGACAAACCAGCAATCCCTTCACCTTCTTAGGATTCCGTCATGGATGGAGTGATCACAAGGTCAAGAGCAAAGGCGATTCAAGATGAAGTTACAAACATACTCACTACATGTACGCTCAAGAAAACTCTTCTCACTCTCAAGAGTTCCTTACTAACATTACTAATTGTTATAGAAGAGCCAAGCAATGACCAAGAAGTGATAACTCCACCTTGGATACTAATTTGCATATGTGATGATGGAAGACTTAACACAAATGAGTTGTATTTATACTAAAAAATTTCAACTATATTTCTAGATTACATGGTTTGGTTTTGCGTTTGTTAAATATGTGCAAGCTTGGAAAAGTATTTCAAAGGACTAAAGGAGGCCTTGAAAGCTGATGAAAGGGACAAGCGCGGAGATTGGAAAGCATTTCAAAGATTCAACGTAGAGGCCTTGAAAATCATTTCAAGGGATCAAAGCCTAAGCCTTGAAACAATATACAAAGGACATACCGGCTAGAAGGAATTCAAAAATCAAGATTTAATCTCAACAACCAAATCTACAAAGGATCAAGGGATGATCTCCCAAGAAGATTTGGCCAACAAGAAGATCTCGACCAACAAGAAGATTTGGCCCAACAAAAGAAAAGATCTTAACCAAATTGACTCAAGATTGAATATCTCTTCCCAACGGGTCTTACAAAGATCTTGAAGATCCTCAACAAAGTTGAAGATCTTGAAACTTGAAATTCCAAGACCTTCAACATCTCTTTTTAAGAGAAGATATCGGATAAAAGGAATCACAACATGCGTCAAGGAGATGAATAAGATTAGAAGATCTACAATGGCTATTTTATCTCAACATACACCATTTTCTATGGAGAAGAAGGAACATTAACAACGGTCATCTTCACAACGGCTAGAAGACTTCTCCATCGAAGACTATAAATGAAGATCACGATTGAAGAGAAAAAAAAAAGCATACACTGAAACATCTAAGTCTTCAAGCGATCGAAGCATCTTCATTTCAATCCAAAAGTTTTTCTTTATCTTTGAGTACAAAAGCTTACTTCTTTTAAGAGAGAAAAACACGAGAGCTTCATTGGAATATCTAGAGAGTGTTATATTTGAGTGTGTGTTACTCTGCGAAGTAACTAGGCTATTATAGCTACATTAAGATTCGGAACTAGATCGTAGCATTGGCTACTATGCGAGAAGAAGGGAATTTTTTAGGATGTATCTAGGACTCTTTGAAGCTAATAATAGATAGTTATATCCTACCGGTAAAGAAACCCTAAGACGGAGACGTAGGCTTTTAGAGCTGAACTTCGTGAACATATCACCATGTCGATCTTTTCATTTCCGCATCATATCTTGCTTTATTTTGACTAGCATTGCTTTGTAGGTTTATAAAGTGAAGGCCCTTGAAATCACTTTCAAAGCCCTTGAAAACCAGTAGTGTCACAAAGAGCTCAGATTGACATCAAGTCCTTGAATTCAGTTTCAAAGCCTTAAGATAGGTTTTTGCGAAAAGTTCTCATACTTTATTCAACGCCCCTTCTAGAGTATTTATATCCTTTATATTCGCCTTACGGTTCTTCAATTGGTATCAGAGATAGACTCACGTATATTGGTTTAACCATCAGAGAGACTAGTCATGAACTCTGTAGGTGATGGAGGACCCGCTCAAGGAAAATTCACATCTCGACCACCACTCTTTTGTGGCAACAGCATTGCCCATTGGAGAGCACTAATGCAACTGTTTTTTATTGATTAGGACATGGAACTGTGGAGCATTATTCAAAATGGCACAAAAATCCCAACCACCACGATTGAAGGAGTCCAAGTCGCAAAGAAGGAAGTTGACTTCACACAAACCGACTTGGATAGTGTTTCAAAGAACTACAAGGCCATGAACTTGCTCTATTATGGATTGGATGCAAATGAATTCAACCATGTCTCATCATGCAAAAGTGCAAAAGAAATATGGGAAAAACTTGTTGGCACATACGAAGGACAACTTCAAGTCAAGGAAACAAAGATAAGCATCTTTCTTAGACAATATGAGGTATTCAAGATGAACTCAAATGAATCTGTCAAAGAAATATTCACAAGATTCACCGAGATCGTAAACAACCTAGACTCACTTGGAAAAGTCTTCACAAAGGAAGAGAAAGTAAGGAAGGTTCTAAGTAGCTTGCCTAAAGCCAAGTGAGGACCAAAGGTGACTGTAGTCGAAGAAGCTCAAAATCTCACAACACTTTCTCTTGACGACCTTCTTGGAAAGCTCATCACTCACGAAATTGCACTTGGTGAAGAAGATCGAGATCTCCCATCTAACGCCAAGAACCTGGCTCTAAGATCTAAGAAGGATGAGATACCATAAGAGGAGGAAGATAGTGATGGTAAAGATGAGGAAGATCCATTTGTCTTGATCTCTAAGGGTCTTGTGAAGATTCTTCAAATGAAGACTCAGTTTGCAAGCAATAAAGAATATCCGCAAACATCAAAACCTCGAGGTAAGTTTTCTAACCCTAACAAGAAAACTAAAGTTCTGACTTGTTTTGAATGTGGTGAAACAGATCATCTCGTATTGAATTCTCCAAAAAAGAAGAGGAACAACTTTAGGAAGAAAGATATGGTAGCTTCATGGAGTGATTTAGATTCCACAAATGAATCAAAAGACGAAAAAAAACAAGCAAACCTTTGTCTTATGGCCGATCATGAAGAAGATCAAAATCTTACGTTGATAACGTGGTATGAACAATTATATCTCAACCCGAATCTGAACTTACACAATTGTTTACAGACCTAATCATATGTTATAAAGAACATAGGGTAAGGATAAGTTCCTTGAGAGAAAAGCTTCTCAAACAAGAGAAATGATTAAGTGATATGTCTTTGGAAATTGAAAATCTTAACACTGAAAAGGTAGACCTTGATATCAATATCAAGGCCTTGGAATCAGAAAATGCAATTCTCAAGGGAAATCTCTCTTCTCTTCATCGAGAATATATCGATCTAGAGAAAGAAAAGGTTGATCTAACTGTGATATGTTAAGACTAGAAGGTTGCACTTATTCAATTCACTCGTTCGAAAGCTAACCTTGAAAGGATGATGGGTGAGTAACAATCTTCTCTTAACAAAAATGGTATAGGCTATCACGTAAGTTTTCCTAGAAAAACGAGTACCACTTTTGTCAAAGCTAAAGGAAGTATTCATATGCCCACATGTTTTTCTTGTTGTAAAAAGGGTCATGTACAATCAACATGTCCATATAGAAGAAATGATCCTTACATCATTAGAAACACTTATCCGCTATGTCTAGGGAAACAAGATAAGCAAATATTGGTTCCTAAAGGTACTAGACCACCAAACATGATTGAGCCTGAATATGTACCAAAAAATGTCATTTAGTCGACACGGAAAGGTTGATGTTTGCTGTTTTACAGGATATCACCAAGGTAAAGGAGCATAAATGGATATTAGATAGTGGTTTCTCACGACATATGAGTGGAAAAAGTTCACTGTTCTCGGATCTAAAGAAGGAATCATCTGGAACCATTACGCTTGGTGAAAAAGGAAAGTGTAACATTATTGGCATTGGTAAAATTGGTTATAATTCATCTAACTTTATTGATGATGTATATCTTGTCGACGGTTTAAAGTACATCTTGCTTAGTATCTCTCAAATATGCGATAAAGGCAACAAGGCGATTTTTGATTCAGTAAAATGTGAAGTTGAAGATAAGATATCGGGTGATGTTGTGCTTACAGCTCCTGGATGTAACAATGTTTATTCTATGAGTACTAACCAAGTTTCAGGAACTAAGCTAAAGTGTCTCAAGGTCTTGACTGACGATTCAAGGCTTTGGCATAGAAGAATTGGTCATGAGCATGCACAAAATGAAGAAGTTACTTTCTAAGGATTTGGTACGTGGTTTGCGAAAACCTAAACTTCAAGGTAGATGAACTATGTAAGACATGTACACAAGGTAAATAAACAAGAGGTTCATTCAAACCAAAGAAGGTTGTAAGTTCTTCTCGACCCATTGAAACTTTACATTTGGATCTATGTGGTCCTATACGTGTCAAATCTCTCAAAGGTAAACAGTACATCCTTGTCATTGTAGATTATTTTTCTCGTTTTACATGGATCTCATTCTTACGGGAAAAATCCGAAGCCTTGTTTCAGTCTTCAAAATTGTGTAAGGAGTTGCAAACTTTGAAAAACCTACCTATTGTTTCGATAAGAAGCGATCATAGTAGAAAATTTGATCAACTAAAGTTTGATTTGTTTTGTGCAAAATATGGTATTTCACACAACTTTTCAGCTCCTAAGACTCCTCAACAAAACGGGTTGTGGAACGTAAGAACTGCACCCTAGAGGACATGTCTAGGACCATGCTTTTAGAAAATAATTTGCCTAAACGTTTTTGGGCTAAAGTATTCAATACTTCTAACTACATCTTGAATAGATGTTTAATCCACCCTAATTTGAAAAAGACTCCTTATGAACTCTTTAAGGGAAGAAAACATAATATTTCCTATTTTAAATCCTTTGGATGTACGTGCTTTGTCCATAACAATGGCAAACAAAACCTTGGTAAATTTGATGCACGTATTGACGAAGCAATATTCATAGGATATGCTTTAAATATCAAAGCTTATCATGTTTATAATAGACATTCCAAAATCGTTGAGGAAAGTATTCATGTCATATTTGATGAAAGCAATGATGGTACTTTTAGTGAAAGTTTTGTAGATCTTAATGTGAATCAACATGGAGATCATAATTTCGATGGAGAAGAAGATCCTACAGCTTAGGAAAAGAATATGGAAGAAAAGATTCAAGATACCGGAGAACAATCTCAAGACCTTGAAACGCATCTTCAAGACCTTGAAACACATCTTCAAGACCTTGAAACGGAAAACTACGACGTCAGAACTCAATTTCAAGGCCATGAAACTCAACTTCAAGGCCTTGATATAGGATCTAAGGGCAATACTCCAGCGGTACTGAAATCTAGTCGAGCAAATGAGCCCCAATCTTCAGGATCTATTCCATCTTACCAAAGGAGGAAGTTTCAACATTGTTCATACCATCCACCATAGAATGTGATCTCAGATCTAAACGCAAGAGTTCAGACTCGATCTAGGGTCAAGAACCTATGTGCATTCTCAACGTTCGTGTCTCTTATGGAACCCAAGAACTACATTCAAGCTCTTCAAGAACCTGATCGGATCATGGCCATGCAAAAAGAACTTAATGAGTTTGAGAGAAACAAAGTGTGGACCCTCACGTCTAGACCGAAGCATCAATCTGTCATTGGCACAAAATGGGTTTTTTGAAACAAGTTGGATGAAAGTGGAAAGGTCATTCGAAACAAAGCACGATTTGTAGCTCAAGACTATAACCAAGAAGAACGTATTGATTATGAGGAAATTTTTTCTCCGGTTGCCAGGTTAGAAGTCATACGTATGCTACTCGCTTTTGCATCCTTAATGAACATAAGGTTATTTCAAATGGATGTAAATTGTGCTTTTCTAAACGGCTTCTTAGAAGAAGAAGTCTATGTTGCTCAACCTCCTAGTTTTGAGAATGATGAATTTTCGGATTATGTTTTTTAATTAGACAAAGCTCTTTATGGTCATAAACAAGCTCCTCGAGCTTGGTATGAAATATTGTCCAAGTATCTCCTTGAAAATAATTTCAAAAGAGGTTTGATTGATAAAATTTATGTATCAAAACCAGAGGCAACGATATTTTAGTAGTACAAATCTATGTTGATGATATATAATTCGGTGATACTAACGATTCTCTATGCAATGAATTTTCAGATATTATGTGTAGAGAATTTGAAATGAGCTTAATGGGAGAGTTAAATTTCTTTCTTTCACTTCAAGTTACACAAGCAAAGAAATGAATATTTTTAAATCAAAGCAAGTATACCAAGTACTTGCTTAAGAAGTATAAAATGGATCAATCCAAGGTAGAAAAAAATCCTATGAGTTCCACTCTTTCACTTGATCACGACAAAGACGGTAAAAGTGTTATACAAAAGGAGTATCGAGGTATGATCGGTTCTTTGTTATATCTAACCGCTAGTCGACCTGACATTATGTTTAGGGTATGCATGTGTGCAAGATTTCAAGTTGATTGTTCGCCCGAAAACGTGCGTGCAAATAAGCTTTATATTTATAAAACTAGAATAGAAGCAAGCGAACCCGCAGTGTACGGATCGGCGTAGATTAGCAAATATTCCAGAGTATCGATCACAGGGATTTGGTGAAACAAAATTCAATCTCAATTGTCAAGCAAGTAGAAGATGTAAAGCTTTGCAAATATTGGGAAAACAACAACCCTAAAGATCCAGATATCTAATTGTGGCATTCAATTCAAGATATACTAAGGAAATAAGGACAGAGTTGAGAATTGCAAAGGTATAATAAAGTAAAGTAATGTACGGTGAAGTTCCAAAACTCTATATGACTTATTTAAAGACACTCTCTATAAAGGTTGTTGAGACTGTAGTATAGAAAGGATCTAAGGACAAGGATTAATCTCAAATACCCAAACTTCTAACCCAAGGATCAAGATAAACTCAAACGGTTAAGGTTGTGCCACTCGAAACCGAAATAGAGGATGTTGAGTCTCACTACTACCTAGAAAAGGGAAAGCTAAGACTAGATTAAAGCTAATCTTTAACCTTGGATTAAAGTAAAAGAAAAGTTCGTAAACTTAGGTAAATCACGGTCAGATCTTGAGAACCACGGCCGTGGAAACCTAAGAACAGGCCGTGATTTAGGTTCGTCGACGATATTTCTCTAACTCTCAGGGTCCAATCAAATTACGATCGATCTATCATCATCTAAGCCACAACTATTAACCCTTCACCTTAGAATTACTAAAGGGTTTTAGCCAATAACCATTGTCATGATATCAATATTTTGATTAAAGAGAATGAAAGATGAAAACCCTCGAATACTCAATAAAATTTCAAAACCAATTCTTAAATCCGAAACACAAGAAGCAATGTTTAATGGATTCAGAATGTATAACACAAAACCTCACAATGATCTAAGGTAAGTATGAAGAATAGGTTGTCAATCCGTCTTCAATATCAAAACCTAAGAGAAAGGTTAAGCCTTTGCGTTTCCGCAACCTTCGGCGATCTCCAATCAACCCTAGGCGAATTCCTTGCGGAATGTACGTGGCGTCTATGCGAGCTCCAAGCGGGATCCGTAAGCAAGCCTCTAGTAGGGTTTTTGCGAGGTTCTCAAAAACTCTCTTTTCCGGCCTTTTTATAAGACGGGAAATAATTGCCGTCAAGGCCTATTACGTAAATGACGTTGCAAATAATTGTACGTCAAAAGATCGCCTAAATCACGGTCTCAGGGCTTTATACGACCGTGGTTTAGAGCGTGGAAAAGGATTACGGTGTCTTGAGACTTCCACGACCGTAATTTAGGCCGTGTAACTCACTGGAGTGCTCGAGACTCAAATTCACGTTCATGATGCCAAATCCACGGCCGTGGTTTAGAGCGTGGACTTCTCCACGACCGTATTTCAGGGCGTGGAAGTGTATATTGCTTGTTGTTTCCTTTGTGTCGTGACATTCTTCATCCTAACTCCTTCCTAAGCTTCCTTGATGTGTCTCCTAATCCTCGAACATGGTCGATCACTCCCTTTTCTCTCTGAATTGCTCCGATTTAGCTCCTATTCACCTATAATCAACACAAAGCTAGTGTAGACTTCCATATCGACAAAATAGATGAACAAGCTAGCATTTGCTTCTAAACTTTATCCATGTACACAATAATGAAGGGAAAACAACCAAAATAAGTGCCTAGAATATCTCAATATTTCATGCTAGTAAAATACCCCATACTTGTCACTTGCTTGTCCTCAAGCAAGGTTTTTAAAAGCTTAGAATTCTAGTTAAAATGAAATATGCATGCAAACTCAAAACAAAACAATCTTTTGGTAAATGTGCTTCTAGTCAATAGATCATCTTCAAACCTTTCTTCATTCATCCTTGAAAATGCTCACATACATAAACCAAAGAATGTAAAGTAAAGAAACATCATAAATCGCTTAAACTTCAAGACAAACATCATAACCTTCAAGTATTGTCAAAATCAAGCATGTCAAACTTCGATTTAGATCACCAAGTCAAATAACATTCTTTTGATCTTAAGGACTTTCAAATAAGGTCTAGAATGCGGAAGGTAGGGAAACTTATAAGTGATGTGTGTAATATCCGGAATTTTTATTCCGTCTAATTCCGCCGTTGACGGTTTCCCATTCTATTTAGTATCTCTCCCTTCACAAATTTCATTATTTTATGTAAAATTTAATTCACATAAAATGATAAAATTATATCAAACTCTAATCCTTAGAATTATCTATTATTTTATGTAGAAGTTAACTCACATAAAATGATAAAATTATATCAAACTCTAACCCTTATAACTATCTATTATTTTAAGTAGATTTTAATTCACATAAAATGATAGATTTATATCAAACCCTAGTATTATAATTCATTCTTATTGAGGACAAGTTGTGACGAGCTCATGACAAGCTGTGACGAGGCCATGACTAAGCTGAGACGAGATCATGACTAAGCTGAGACGAGATCCTGACAAGCTGTGACGAGTTTTGACAGATTTTTGACAAGTAATTCAGCCACCTTTCTTGCATGCTTCAGCCCACGTTTTTTCTACCTTAAACAGCCCAGTTTTGCTTACCCATAACAGCCCAGCAGGTGACTTCGAGCCCAGCCTGCAGCAGTCCGGGAGAAGCTAGTTACGAGCCCATTAACAGCCCCTCCGGCCCAACACATTCAGATGGCACGTACGAGAGCGACAGCTTATGTTAGACGAGGAGAGGGCCGACCTCCCCTTCCTCCTGGAGCCCCAAGACAGGGACGTGTGGGCAGGCCTCACAGGGGCCAAGGTCGAGGACGTGTCCCTGTTGTAGATCCGCCAGCTGCGGATGTACCTGCTGAGGAGGTGGCCGAGAGTATTGTTCCAGAGGTTAGGGATGAGAGTGCTACTAGGTCCGGAGTACAGAGTGCAGGGCCTGCTGATTCTGGCCGCGTATCGATTGGAGCATCGGAGTATCGAGCTTATGTCCAACAGGTGCAAGAGTCATACAGGGCCGGAGCACCACCTCCAGCACCGCCAGTGCCAGCTAGGTCAGCAGAGGTCTCTCAGAGGGTAACTCAGGTGGTAGTTCCACCGGTGGTAGCTGCACCAGTGAGAGCTGTCGAGGATGACCGAGTGAGAGATGAGCTGAGGCTACCGAGACCAGATGAATGGTTGAAGACATTCAACCATCAGCGAGTTCACACCTTCGACGGGAACGTTGGACTTGAGGTGGAACATTGGATCAGTCATGTGGAGTCCGCGCTAGAGGCGATTCGCTGCCCTAAGAGTCGTAAGGTGGAGTTGGTTCAGACATTGTTTAGGGACCAGGCACAGTACTGGTGGAGGACAGTGAGGGGCGGAGTGTCCCGATTCGAGCAGTTGTTGAGTCTCGTGAGAGAGACCTTTTGTCCTACCTCGCTGAGAAGGGACCGAGTGCAGGACTTCTTGGAGGCAGGTTTTGAGGATGTTCCGATAGCTAAGGCTATTAGGAAGTTCCGGGAGGAGCTGTCACTGTTGGGTCCTGCTGCACCACCTGTGGACCAGCACGTGTATCTGTTTTCCCGGAGACTGAGAGAGACTACCCGCTCCTATTTAGCAGGGTTCCGCTGTGACTCCTTAGCTGATTATCAGGATCGGGCTTCAGCGTATGAAAGGGACCGACTGGGTCACCGTAGAGCTATGCAGTCTGGAGGGTTAGACAAGAGACAGAGGACCGGACCAGTCAATACTGGAGTAGGAGGGTCAGGTCATAGGCGTGGTCAGTCCCAGGGCCGTTCTAGTCACCAGGTGGCACCACCGATGGGATCTAGAGTACGTCAGTGCTACAACTGTGGGGAGCAGGGACACATTAAGCCGGAGTGTAGGAGGCCACCAGTTACATGTTTTACTTGCGGCCAGCTGGGCCACAGGGCTACCTTTTGCCGACAGGGCAAGGTAACATCACAGCAGGGGTCCTCACCAGCTGGTACCCCAGGAGGAGGACAGAGGCAGTCTCTTCACAGGCTCGGGGTCAGCAGCAGCGGGCTCCGGGTCAGGCATATTCACAGGGTTCTGCTCAGATTCCAGATAGAGGTAGAGGGCGTGGTGGAGGCACTTCAGAGACTATGGGTACTCAGGCTCGAGTCTTTGAGTTGAGGAGTGCCGTAGAGCCAGCAGCGCCCGCAGCCACAGGTATTATCACGATTCATGGCTTTCCAGTCCGAGTACTTTTTGATACGGGTGCGACGCACTCTTTCATATCTGATGATTGCATAGATAGGCTGACCTTTGATACCGTAGAGGGGGAACCTTTCCTTATAAGGTTACCCGATGGGAGTAGGGTTCGTGGTACTCGAGAGATTCACGATTGTCCTATCCACTTGGGAGGTCGTGACTGGCTAGCCGACTTTCATGTCATGCACTTAGTGCATGAGGAAGTCATACTTGGGATGGACTGGATGGACCGCCATAGAGCTGTTCTGGACGTCAGGAGGAGGACAGTGACGGTCACTACGGAGTCTGGGCAGGAGGAAGTCTTTCGAGGGTGGGACCTCGGGAAGATAGGGACAGTCATTAGTGCGGTCCGAGCCGCAAGGCTCATAGGTCAGGGATGTGAGGCCTTCTGGTGTTACGCCATGAAGGAGGAGACGAGTTCATCATTAGCAGAGACCCCGGTAGCTTGTGAGTTTGAGGATGTCTTTGGCGAGCCGCCTGGCTTACCACCACAGAGGAGCGTAGATTTTGGGATTGAGTTGGAGCCCGGCACGAGGCTGATCTCTAAGGCTCCATACCGCATGGCACCAGTCGAGATGCTTGAGCTTAAGAAGCAACTTGAGGAGTTGGCAGAGAAGGGTTTCATCCGACCCAGTGTGTCTCCCTGGGGTGCACCAGTCCTCTTCGTCAGGAAGAAGGACGGATCCATGAGGCTTTGTATCGACTATCGAGAGTTGAACAAAGTCACCGTCAAGAATAAGTACCCGCTGCCGCGTATTGATGATTTGCTGGATCAGTTACAGGGAGCTACGGTGTTTTCACGTATTGACTTGAGGTCAGGATACCACCAGCTGAGAGTGCGGGAAGAGGACATACCGAAGACAGCATTTCGGACCAGATACGGTCATTATGAGTTCGTGGTGATGCCTTTCGGGCTCACCAATGCTCCTGCTGTCTTCATGGAGTTGATGAATGGCATCTTCATTGACTTTTTAGATCAGTTTGTGGTAGTTTTCATCGACGACATCTTAGTGTACTCCCGGAGTAGAGAGGAGCACGCCGGACACCTGAGGACGGTGTTGCGGGTTTTACAAGATAGAGAGCTCTATGCTAAGCTCTCTAAGTGTGAGTTCTGGATGCCTGAGGTTGCCTTCCTTGCCCACATTATCTCTGCCGAAGGAGTCAAGGTGGACCCGGCGAAGATAGAGTCAGTTGCATCATGGCCGCCCCCTAAGACGGTCAAGGAGGTACGCAGTTTTCTAGGTTTGGCTGGTTACTACCGTAGGTTTGTGAAGGGTTTTTCTGTGATTGCTAGGCCACTTACTTCCTTGTTAAGGAATTCCATCAGATTTGCATGGACCGAGCCCTGTCAGCGGAGCTTTGAGGAGCTGAAGGAGAGATTGACTTCTGCTCCGGTGCTAGCACAGCCAAAAGGCGTTGAGGACTTCGTCGTTTACAGCGATGCATCCAAGATGGGCTTGGGATGCGTCCTGATGCAGAGGGGTAGGGTCATTGCGTATGCGTCTCGACAGCTGAAGACCTATGAGGAGAATTACCCTACTCACGACCTTGAGCTAGCTGCAGTTATTCACGCCTTGAAGATCTGGCGTCATTACCTCTACGGGACCACCTGTCAGATCTTTACAGACCACAAGAGTCTGAAGTACATATTCACTCAGCGGGAGTTGAATAACCGCCAGAGGAGATGGCTAGAGCTGATTAAGGACTTTGACTTAGAGATCCTTTATCATCCGGGGAAGGCGAATGTGGTCGCCGATGCCCTTAGTAGGAGGACACCTCGCGAGGCTGCGATTGCTAGATTGAGTGTTCAGACCCAGTTGCAGAGAGATTTGATTTGGTTGGAGGTAGACATCCGGTTTCCCAATACTGACGGGCATTTGTCGGCATTAGAGGTTTCACCGGATCTGACGGAAGAGATCCGGCATAAACAGGAGGGTTGTCCAGCACTGACGAGGATCAGGGAGAGAATGTCCAGGGGGAGGCACCACAGTTTATGGTGGGTGCAGATGGGATTTTGAGGCGCCAGGAGCGCATATGTGTACCCTCTGACAGAGAGTTGAGGCAGCGTATACTGCAGGAGGCCCATTCTACACCTTACTCCGTCCACCCCGGCGCGAGGAAGATGTATC
The DNA here is from genome assembly GCA_033239125.1 of Fagopyrum homotropicum. Classification (NCBI taxonomy): domain Eukaryota; kingdom Viridiplantae; phylum Streptophyta; class Magnoliopsida; order Caryophyllales; family Polygonaceae; genus Fagopyrum; species Fagopyrum homotropicum. Next base: position 61,341,165 of record BSWB01000003.1, on the reverse strand, counting down.
AGGATATACGACGATCTTATTGGTGGGGCGGGCTCAAGCCCGATGTGGCTAGATATGTAGCCCAGTGTGCGACCTGTCAGCAGGTTAAGATTGAGCACCACAGGCCCGGAGGAGAGCTCCAACCACTTCCAGTTCCCCAGTGGAAGTGGGAGGACATTTCCATGGACTTCGTTAGTGGCCTGAGGTTGAGTAGAGGCTTTGATGCGATATGGGTTGTAGTGGATCGGTTGACGAAGACGGCACGATTCATTCCTATTAAGGAAACGTGGCCGGTGTCTCGTTTAGCCGAGGAGTTTACCCGACAGATTGTGAGGTTCCACGGAGTGCCGAGGACGATCATTTCAGATAGGGATGGGCGTTTTACCTCGAGGTTCTGGCAGCAGGTACACGCCGCCTTAGGGACGAGCTTACAGTTCACCACGGCATACCATCCTCAGACGGACGGGCAGTCTGAGAGGACTATTCAGACCCTTGAGGACATGTTGAGGGCGTGTGTGCTTGATTGGGGGCAGGTATGGCCCGACCACCTCCCTTTGGTAGAGTTTTCTTATAACAATAGTTGGCACCCGACTATTGGGATGGCTCCTTATGAGGCACTATATGGGCGGAGGTGTCGTACACCTTTGTGTTGGGATGAGCCTGGGAGGATGAGTGGGGTAGTGCCCGAGCAGGTCCAGGATGAGATGGCTCGGGTAGCATTGATCCGAGAGCGGATGTTGACTGCACAGAGCCGTCAGAGATCTTATGCTGATAAGAGGCGCAGGCCTGTGGAGTTCAGGGTTGGCGCCCAGGTATGGTTGAAGGTGTCACCGACGAGGGGTGTTCGACGCTTCGGCATTAAAGGGAAGTTGAGTCCCCGATATGTCGGGCCCTTTGAGATCCTAGAGCGGATAGGAGAGGTGGCTTATAGATTGGCATTGCTACCCCGATTGGAGGGAGTCCATCCAGTGTTCCATGTGTCTCAGTTGAGAGAGTATGTGCACGACCCGAGACACATAGTGAGCCATGACGACCTAGTGGTTGAGCCGGATCATACATTTCCTGAGCACCCGATCGAAGTTTTGGAGAGAGGTATGAGACGCCTTCGATCGAAAGTAATACCCATGTTGAGAGTACAGTGGTCGAGACGAGGGATTGATGAGGCCACTTGGGAGACGGAGGATAGTATCCGGCGGAACTATCCCGAGTTTTATGCGGAGCTAGAGACGTCTATAGGACCGTCAGGTAGTTCTACATCCTTGTTTGGTTACTTTTAGTGATTGTATGTGTGATATGTTTGATGTGCTTGTGTGTGAACCATATGTATCTTGATGTGGTAACTTGTTAGTCATAGGGCTCTCTTACGTTTCATGATCTTGGGAACTACCCTAAGTTTCGGGACGAAACTTATTTTTGAGGGGGATCTGATGTAACGACCATTTTTTTTTCGTTACGCTTTGATAAGGTTAGAGAAGTTTAGAAAAGGAAACTAAATTCTAGTGAGAGAGAAGTTTAGAAAAGGAAACTAAATTCTAGTGAGACTAGGACATACCAATTTATTTATGGATGTCGTTTAATTAAATACCTTGTCCTAAGTTTCGGGACGAAACTTATTTTAAGGGGGTACTGATGTAATATCCGGAATTTTTATTCCGTCTAATTCCGCCGTTGACGGTTTCCCATTCTATCTAGTATCTCTCCCTTCACAAATTTCATTATTTTATGTAAAATTTAATTCACATAAAATGATAAAATTATATCAAACTCTAATCCTTAGAATTATCTATTATTTTATGTAGAAGTTAACTCACATAAAATGATAAAATTATATCAAACTCTAACCCTTATAACTATCTATTATTTTATGTAGAATTTAATTCACATAAAATGATAGATTTATATCAAACCCTAGTATTATAATTCATTCTTATTGAGGACAAGCTGTGACGAGCTCATGACAAGCTGTGACGAGGCCATGACTAAGCTGAGACGAGATCATGACTAAGCTGAGACGAGATCCTGACAAGCTGTGACGAGTTTTGACAGATTTTTGACAAGTAATTCAGCCACCTTTCTTGCATGCTTCAGCCCACGTTTTTTCTACCTTAAACAGCCCAGTTTTGCTTACCCATAACAGCCCAGCAGGTGACTTCGAGCCCAGCCTGCAGCAGTCCGGGAGAAGCTAGTTACGAGCCCATTAACAGCCCCTCCGGCCCAACACATTCAGCTCCCTCCAGCCCAGCTTGCAGCCCTCTCCAGCCTGTGAATTACGTATGAACAGCCAGCCCTTCTCTTTCCTTCTCTCCACTTTGTAACAGCTGCATAAATGAGACATTTAAGGAGATAATTAAGGGGCTGTAACAACCCCATATTCACGCCAGAAGAGAGGCATTGCAACGCCTATTCTGTGCTCCAGATTTACGCCAGAAGCGAGGGAACTACAGCAGCCAGTCGTCCTTTCTGTGCTCCAGGTTCACGCAGCAAACCCTCCTGCTGTTGCCCATATTCTGCACACACTCAACAACGTTCCAACCACAAGAAATTGCAAGGAAAAGCTCGCCAGCAGCCGGAGTAGTGTAAGTAATTTCAGCCAGCCCTTCTACACTTAAGTTCCTCTCTAAATCTAACTCTCAGTACACACTCCTTCCCAGAATATAACCAGTTGGAGGGTTGTTCGTTCGTGGCCTGCGGTGACAAAAGAAGAGACGGCCACCTTGGAATCGGACCCTCCCACACTAGTGCAACAACTTACCTTCTGCAGTCATCAAAACCTTGGGTAAATGATCAATCATTCTCCCTTTATCTTGGCTGCAGTTCAATCTTTAAACTATAGATGAAATAGACATGTGTGTACTTAGGTTTTAAAATGTTTTAGTGTGGTGATGAGGATAGATCGAACTAGAGAAGTGATGAGTAGTAAGCGAGTTGTTGTAGCTTCCTAGAGTGTCCAATTTATGGCCATTAGATGACCTAGTGAAGTAGATCAGATTATCATATAAATTGAAGTGAGAAACTCCCTTTAAAACTTCAGTTTTGAAAGTAAGAATGGCCACTGTTGTGAACCAATGTTAAAACGATTGGTTGAAGATCCACCGTTGAATTTTTAATAGATCATAGATAGATATACATAGTTTACTGTATTAAAATTTGGGAACAAATGAACGGTCGGATTGAAAGTTATATGGTCTCAAATTGGAGTAGTTGAGCTGTTTTTCCAGCAGAAAAATTTGACTAAGTATGGGAACAATTGTAGTGTTGTAGGCAACTTTAAAGATTTTTGTAGGAATAACGATTGAACAGTTTTAAGAAATTATTTCTCCTATGAGTAGATTAGAGATCATAGATAAGTTAGAAATTTATTTTAGAATTTTTATAAGTTTATTTTAATTTTATATTTAAAGCTGTAGTTGGACTTTAGTAACTTTTCGGGAAATAGAAAATGGGTAGTTTTTATAGTTGTCACCTAAAATCATCCTAGGGAGTAGAACTTGATTAGTTAGCCTCAAGTAAGAATTTAAGTACTTTTTACGGGTTTTTGGAAGTCTCGGAACCAAGGGTAAAATAGTTATTTTACCTTAAATAGACATTGTAATAACTTCTGCACATAGAATCATACATCTTAGGAGTTTTAGACTTCTAAGTATCCAAGGAAAAATGTTGATCCACGTGCCTCCTTTGACAGGCAACTGAGTCCCTGCAGCTACTGTTAGTGTTGTTAAGAGAGACGAGTTTTAATTCTGGTAAGTCCACTGACTTACTTAGCTAGCTTCTTGCATGTGTGTGATGCGTATGAGTGGTGTGTGATAGTTAAGATAAATAACAAAAATGCAATAGGCCGACTGTAGTATAGTATAATTGACCCAAGTGTATGATAACGGGTCGTGACATCATCTGCCTAGCTCTTGCGAGAGTCTAGGAGGTTCCCTGCGACCAGCCCAGTCCGGTAGACGGTCACATACATTAGTACCATTCCGCGTTGGTAAACGGGGACAGGGGCGAGGTTTGGGAATCCCTCGTGTCACAAAATAAGTATCATTAGTAATGATGTATCACTTAATTAAAGATAATAAAAAGGAATGAGTGTTACATGCTGATTGCGTATGTTGTGTGTTTGTGCTTTTACCGTTATACTTATGTATAGAATGTTAGCTAACGGTTTTATACCGCTTGTAGATGCCTTGCAGGTTAGGGAGGCGATCGAGTGATCCGGCGGTAGTGGGCAGCCGGGGTTCCGTGCATTATAGGACGGGGCTGTTATATTTCATTTTATGACTATTGAGACTGATGTTGGTATTTCTGGTTTTTAAGACTTGGCTGTATTGTTTTCAGAATTTGGATTCTTATTATTTCCGCTCATGTTATAAAACTCTTTGTTTTGCCTTTTTATTTGTGCCGTGTTGTAAGGTCCGATGAAGTTGTTGCCAGGCTAAGGGCCGGGACCCATTGTGAGGTCCCAGCCCGTAGCATTTCGAGTCCTCTAGGATTCGGGGTGTTACAATATGGTATCAGAGCGCTAGGTTGGCAACAACGGCACTCGCCATCTTCAAAAAGGCCGAATAAACAAATAAACGGAAACCGCAAGGGTTCCGAACTTTTAAAATTAAATTTTTGTTTTCCAAATCATGAGCATAAACGGGTTGGGATAGAATGCACGGACCGCCACTACCTCCGCTAAACTCGATAGCATAGTTTATTGGACTTCTGTTATAACTTGTAATTTAGTAACTTTGTGACCTTTAGAAGTGACCTAAAGTAATAAGATAGTCATGTCCTTACTAGGAACTAAAGTAGTCTTATATTGATCACGTCATTACCAGATGGCACGTACGAGAGCGACAGCTTATGTTAGACGAGGAGAGGGCCGACCTCCCCTTCCTCCTGGAGCCCCAAGACAGGGACGTGTGGGCAGGCCTCACAGGGGCCAAGGTCGAGGACGTGTCCCTGTTGTAGATCCGCCAGCTGCGGATGTACCTGCTGAGGAGGTGGCCGAGAGTATTGTTCCAGAGGTTAGGGATGAGAGTGCTACTAGGTCCGGAGTACAGAGTGCAGGGCCTGCTGATTCTGGCCGCGTATCGATTGGAGCATCGGAGTATCGAGCTTATGTCCAACAGGTGCAAGAGTCATACAGGGCCGGAGCACCACCTCCAGCACCGCCAGTGCCAGCTAGGTCAGCAGAGGTCTCTCAGAGGGTAACTCAGGTGGTAGTTCCACCGGTGGTAGCTGCACCAGTGAGAGCTGTCGAGGATGACCGAGTGAGAGATGAGCTGAGGCTACCGAGACCAGATGAATGGTTGAAAACATTCAACCATCAGCGAGTTCCCACCTTCGACGGGAACGTTGGACTTGAGGTGGAACATTGGATCAGTCATGTGGAGTCCGCGCTAGAGGCGATTCGCTGCCCTAAGAGTCGTAAGGTGGAGTTGGTTCAGACATTGTTTAGGGACCAGGCACAGTACTGGTGGAGGACAGTGAGGGGCGGAGTGTCCCGATTCGAGCAGTTGCTGAGTCTCGTGAGAGAGACCTTTTGTCCTACCTCGCTGAGAAGGGACCGAGTGCAGGACTTCTTGGAGGCAGGTTTTGAGGATGTTCCGATAGCTAAGGCTATTAGGAAGTTCCGGGAGGAGCTGTCACTGTTGGGTCCTGCTGCACCACCTGTGGACCAGCACGTGTATCTGTTTTCCCGGAGACTGAGAGAGACTACCCGCTCCTATTTAGCAGGGTTCCGCTGTGACTCCTTAGCTGATTATCAGGATCGGGCTTCAGCGTATGAAAGGGACCGACTGGGTCACCGTAGAGCTATGCAGTCTGGAGGGTCAGACAAGAGACAGAGGACCGGACCAGTCAATACTGGAGTAGGAGGGTCAGGTCATAGGCGTGGTCAGTCCCAGGGCCGTTCTAGTCACCAGGTGGCACCACCGATGGGATCTAGAGTACGTCAGTGCTACAACTGTGGGGAGCAGGGACACATTAAGCCGGAGTGTAGGAGGCCACCAGTTACATGTTTTACTTGCGGCCAGCTGGGCCACAGGGCTACCTTTTGCCGACAGGGCAAGGTAACATCACAGCAGGGGTCCTCACCAGCTGGTACCCCAGGAGGAGGACAGAGGCAGTCTCAATATCAGGCTCGGGGTCAGCAGCAGCGGGCTCCGGGTCAGGCATATTCACAGGGTTCTGCTCAGATTCCAGATAGAGGTAGAGGGCGTGGTGGAGGCACTTCAGAGACTAGGGGTACTCAGGCTCGAGTCTTTGAGTTGAGGAGTGCCGTAGAGCCAGCAGCGCCCGCAGCCACAGGTATTATCACGATTCATGGCTTTCCAGTCCGAGTACTTTTTGATACGGGTGCGACGCACTCTTTCATATCTGATGATTGCATAGATAGGCTGACCTTAGATACCGTAGAGGGGGAACCTTTCCTTATAAGGTTACCCGATGGGAGTAGGGTTCGTGGTACTCGAGAGATTCACGATTGTCCTATCCACTTGGGAGGTCGTGACTGGCTAGCCGACTTTCATGTCATGCACTTAGTGCATGAGGAAGTCATACTTGGGATGGACTGGATGGACCGCCATAGAGCTGTTCTGGACGTCAGGAGGAGGACAGTGACGGTCACTACGGAGTCTGGGCAGGAGGAAGTCTTTCGAGGGTGGGACCTCGGGAAGATAGGGACAGTCATTAGTGCGGTCCGAGCCGCAAGGCTCATAGGTCAGGGATGTGAGGCCTTCTGGTGTTACGCCATGAAGGAGGAGACGAGTTCATCATTAGCAGAGACCCCGGTAGCTTGTGAGTTTGAGGATGTCTTTGGCGAGCCGCCTGGCTTACCACCACAGAGGAGCGTAGATTTTGGGATTGAGTTGGAGCCCGGCACGAGGCTGATCTCTAAGGCTCCATACCGCATGGCACCAGTCGAGATGCTTGAGCTTAAGAAGCAACTTGAGGAGTTGGCAGAGAAGGGTTTCATCCGACCCAGTGTGTCTCCCTGGGGTGCACCAGTCCTCTTCGTCAGGAAGAAGGACGGATCCATGAGGCTTTGTATCGACTATCGAGAGTTGAACAAAGTCACCGTCAAGAATAAGTACCCGCTGCCGCGTATTGATGATTTGCTGGATCAGTTACAGGGAGCTACGGTGTTTTCACGTATTGACTTGAGGTCAGGATACCACCAGCTGAGAGTGCGGGAAGAGGACATACCGAAGACAGCATTTCGGACCAGATACGGTCATTATGAGTTCGTGGTGATGCCTTTCGGGCTCACCAATGCTCCTGTTGTCTTCATGGAGTTGATGAATGGCATCTTCATTGACTTTTTAGATCAGTTTGTGGTAGTTTTCATCGACGACATCTTAGTGTACTCCCGGAGTAGAGAGGAGCACGCCGGACACCTGAGGACGGTGTTGCGGGTTTTACAAGATAGAGAGCTCTATGCTAAGCTCTCTAAGTGTGAGTTCTGGATGCCTGAGGTTGCCTTCCTTGGCCACATTGTCTCTGCCGAAGGAGTCAAGGTGGACCCGGCGAAGATAGAGTCAGTTGCATCATGGCCGCCCCCTAAGACGGTCAAGGAGGTACGCAGTTTTCTAGGTTTGGCTGGTTACTACCGTAGGTTTGTGAAGGGTTTTTCTGTGATTGCTAGGCCACTTACTTCCTTGTTAAGGAAGTCCATCAGATTTGCATGGACCGAGCCCTGTCAGCGGAGCTTTGAGGAGCTGAAGGAGAGATTGACTTCTGCTCCGGTGCTAGCACAGCCAAAAGGCGTTGAGGACTTCGTCGTTTACAGCGATGCATCCAAGATGGGCTTGGGATGCGTCCTGATGCAGAGGGGTAGGGTCATTGCGTATGCGTCTCGACAGCTGAAGACCTATGAGGAGAATTACCCTACTCACGACCTTGAGCTAGCTGCAGTTATTCACGCCTTGAAGATCTGGCGTCATTACCTCTACGGGACCACCTGTCAGATCTTTACAGACCACAAGAGTCTGAAGTACATATTCACTCAGCGGGAGTTGAATAACCGCCAGAGGAGATGGCTAGAGCTGATTAAGGACTTTGACTTAGAGATCCTTTATCATCCGGGGAAGGCGAATGTGGTCGCCGATGCCCTTAGTAGGAGGACACCTCGCGAGGCTGCGATTGCTAGATTGAGTGTTCAGACCCAGTTGCAGAGAGATTTGATTTGGTTGGAGGTAGACATCCGGTTTCCCAATACTGACGGGCATTTGTCGGCATTAGAGGTTTCACCGGATCTGACGGAAGAGATCCGGCATAAACAGGAGGGTTGTCCAGCACTGACGAGGATCAGGGAGAGAATGTCCAGAGGGGAGGCACCACAGTTTATGGTGGGTGCAGATGGGATTTTGAGGCGCCAGGAGCGCATATGTGTACCCTCTGACAGAGAGTTGAGGCAGCGTATACTGCAGGAGGCCCATTCTACACCTTACTCCGTCCACCCCGGCGCGAGGAAGATGTATCAGGATATACGACGATCTTATTGGTGGGGCGGGCTCAAGCCCGATGTGGCTAGATATGTAGCCCAGTGTGCGACCTGTCAGCAGGTTAAGATTGAGCACCACAGGCCCGGAGGAGAGCTCCAACCACTTCCAGTTCCCCAGTGGAAGTGGGAGGACATTTCCATGGACTTCGTTAGTGGCCTGAGGTTGAGTAGAGGCTTTGATGCGATATGGGTTGTAGTGGATCGGTTGACGAAGACGGCACGATTCATTCCTATTAAGGAAACGTGGCCGGTGTCTCGTTTAGCCGAGGAGTTTACCCGACAGATTGTGAGGTTCCACGGAGTGCCAAGGACGATCATTTCAGATAGGGATGGGCGTTTTACCTCGAGGTTCTGGCAGCAGGTACACGCCGCCTTAGGGACGAGCTTACAGTTCACCACGGCATACCATCCTCAGACGGACGGGCAGTCTGAGAGGACTATTCAGACCCTTGAGGACATGTTGAGGGCGTGTGTGCTTGATTGGGGGCAGGTATGGCCCGACCACCTCCCTTTGGTAGAGTTTTCTTATAACAATAGTTGGCACCCGACTATTGGGATGGCTCCTTATGAGGCACTATATGGGCGGAGGTGTCGTACACCTTTGTGTTGGGATGAGCCTGGGAGGATGAGTGGGGTAGTGCCCGAGCAGGTCCAGGATGAGATGGCTCGGGTAGCATTGATCCGAGAGCGGATGTTGACTGCACAGAGCCGTCAGAGATCTTATGCTGATAAGAGGCGCAGGCCTGTGGAGTTCAGGGTTGGCGCCCAGGTATGGTTGAAGGTGTCACCGACGAGGGGTGTTCGACGCTTCGGCATTAAAGGGAAGTTGAGTCCCCGATATGTCGGGCCCTTTGAGATCCTAGAGCGGATAGGAGAGGTGGCTTATAGATTGGCATTGCTACCCCGATTGGAGGGAGTCCATCCAGTGTTCCATGTGTCTCAGTTGAGAGAGTATGTGCACGACCCGAGACACATAGTGAGCCATGACGACCTAGTGGTTGAGCCGGATCATACATTTCCTGAGCACCCGATCGAAGTTTTGGAGAGAGGTATGAGACGCCTTCGATCGAAAGTAATACCCATGTTGAGAGTACAGTGGTCGAGACGAGGGATTGATGAGGCCACTTGGGAGACGGAGGATAGTATCCGGCGGAACTATCCCGAGTTTTATGCGGAGCTAGAGACGTCTATAGGACCGTCAGGTAGTTCTACATCCTTGTTTGGTTACTTTTAGTGATTGTATGTGTGATATGTTTGATGTGCTTGTGTGTGAACCATATGTATCTTGATGTGGTAACTTGTTAGTCATAGGGCTCTCTTACGTTTCATGATCTTGGGAACTACCCTAAGTTTCGGGACGAAACTTATTTTTGAGGGGGATCTGATGTAACGACCATTTTTTTTTCGTTACGCTTTGATAAGGTTAGAGAAGTTTAGAAAAGGAAACTAAATTCTAGTGAGAGAGAAGTTTAGAAAAGGAAACTAAATTCTAGTGAGACTAGGACATACCAATTTATTTATGGATGTCGTTTAATTAAATACCTTGTCCTAAGTTTCGGGACGAAACTTATTTTAAGGGGGTACTGATGTAATATCCGGAATTTTTATTCCGTCTAATTCCGCCGTTGACGGTTTCCCATTCTATCTAGTATCTCTCCCTTCACAAATTTCATTATTTTATGTAAAATTTAATTCACATAAAATGATAAAATTATATCAAACTCTAATCCTTAGAATTATCTATTATTTTATGTAGAAGTTAACTCACATAAAATGATAAAATTATATCAAACTCTAACCCTTATAACTATCTATTATTTTATGTAGAATTTAATTCACATAAAATGATAGATTTATATCAAACCCTAGTATTATAATTCATTCTTATTGAGGACAAGCTGTGACGAGCTCATGACAAGCTGTGACGAGGCCATGACTAAGCTGAGACGAGATCATGACTAAGCTGAGACGAGATCCTGACAAGCTGTGACGAGTTTTGACAGATTTTTGACAAGTAATTCAGCCACCTTTCTTGCATGCTTCAGCCCACGTTTTTTCTACCTTAAACAGCCCAGTTTTGCTTACCCATAACAGCCCAGCAGGTGACTTCGAGCCCAGCCTGCAGCAGTCCGGGAGAAGCTAGTTACGAGCCCATTAACAGCCCCTCCGGCCCAACACATTCAGCTCCCTCCAGCCCAGCTTGCAGCCCTCTCCAGCCTGTGAATTACGTATGAACAGCCAGCCCTTCTCTTTCCTTCTCTCCACTTTGTAACAGCTGCATAAATGAGACATTTAAGGAGATAATTAAGGGGCTGTAACAACCCCATATTCACGCCAGAAGAGAGGCATTGCAACGCCTATTCTGTGCTCCAGATTTACGCCAGAAGCGAGGGAACTACAGCAGCCAGTCGTCCTTTCTGTGCTCCAGGTTCACGCAGCAAACCCTCCTGCTGTTGCCCACATTCTGCACACACTCAACAACGTTCCAACCACAAGAAATTGCAAGGAAAAGCTCGCCAGCAGCCGGAGTAGTGTAGTTAATTTCAGCCAGCCCTTCTACACTTAAGTTCCTCTCTAAATCTAACTCTCAGTACACACTCCTTCCCAGAATATAACCAGTTGGAGGGTTGTTCGTTCGTGGCCTGCGGTGACAAAAGAAGAGACGGCCACCTTGGAATCGGACCCTCCCACACTAGTGCAACAACTTACCTTCTGCAGTCATCAAAACCTTGGGTAAATGATCAATCATTCTCCCTTTATCTTGGCTGCAGTTCAATCTTTAAACTATAGATGAAATAGACATGTGTGTACTTAGGTTTTAAAATGTTTTAGTGTGGTGATGAGGATAGATCGAACTAGAGAAGTGATGAGTAGTAAGCGAGTTGTTGTAGCTTCCTAGAGTGTCCAATTTATGGCCATTAGATGACCTAGTGAAGTAGATCAGATTATCATATAAATTGAAGTGAGAAACTCCCTTTAAAACTTCAGTTTTGAAAGTAAGAATGGCCACTGTTGTGAACCAATGTTAAAACGATTGGTTGAAGATCCACCGTTGAATTTTTAATAGATCATAGATAGATATACATAGTTTACTGTATTAAAATTTGGGAACAAATGAACGGTCGGATTGAAAGTTATATGGTCTCAAATTGGAGTAGTTGAGCTGTTTTTCCAGCAGAAAAATTTGACTAAGTATGGGAACAATTGTAGTGTTGTAGGCAACTTTAAAGATTTTTGTAGGAATAACGATTGAACAGTTTTAAGAAATTATTTCTCCTATGAGTAGATTAGAGATCATAGATAAGTTAGAAATTTATTTTAGAATTTTTATAAGTTTATTTTAATTTTATATTTAAAGCTGTAGTTGGACTTTAATAACTTTTCGGGAAATAGAAAATGGGTAGTTTTTATAGTTGTCACCTAAAATTATCCTAGGGAGTAGAACTTGATTAGTTAGCCTCAAGTAAGAATTTAAGTACTTTTTACGGGTTTTTGGAAGTCTCGGAACCAAGGGTAAAATAGTTATTTTACCTTAAATAGACATTGTAATAACTTCTGCACATAGAATCATACATCTTAGGAGTTTTAGACTTCTAAGTATCCAAGGAAAAATGTTGATCCACGTGCCTCCTTTGACAGGCAACTGAGTCCCTGCAGCTACTGTTAGTGTTGTTAAGAGAGACGAGTTTTAATTCTGGTAAGTCCACTGACTTACTTAGCTAGCTTCTTGCATGTGTGTGATGCGTATGAGTGGTGTGTGATAGTTAAGATAAATAACAAAAATGCAATAGGCCGACTGTAGTATAGTATAATTGACCCAAGTGTATGATAACGGGTCGTGACATCATCTGCCTAGCTCTTGCGAGAGTCTAGGAGGTTCCCTGCGACCAGCCCAGTCCGGTAGACGGTCACATGCATTAGTACCATTCCGTGTTGGTAAACGGGGACAGGGGCGAGGTTTGGGAATCCCTCGTGTCACAAAATAAGTATCATTAGTAATGATGTATCACTTAATTAAAGATAATAAAAAGGAATGAGTGTTACATGCTGATTGCGTATGTTGTGTGTTTGTGCTTTTACCGTTATACTTATGTATAGAATGTTAGCTAACGGTTTTATACCGCTTGTAGATGCCTTGCAGGTTAGGGAGGCGATCGAGTGATCCGGCGGTAGTGGGCAGCCGGGGTTCCGTGCATTATAGGACGGGGCTGTTATATTTCATTTTATGACTATTGAGACTGATGTTGGTATTTCTGGTTTTTAAGACTTGGCTGTATTGTTTTCAGAATTTGGATTCTTATTATTTCCGCTCATGTTATAAAACTCTTTGTTTTGCCTTTTTATTTGTGCCGTGTTGTAAGGTCCGATGAAGTTGTTGCCAGGCTAAGGGCCGGGACCCATTGTGAGGTCCCAGCCCGTAGCATTTCGAGTCCTCTAGGATTCGGGGTGTTACAATATGGTATCAGAGCGCTAGGTTGGCAACAACGGCACTCGCCATCTTCAAAAAGGCCGAATAAACAAATAAACGGAAACCGCAAGGGTTCCGAACTTTTAAAATGAAATTTTTGTTTTCCAAATCATGAGCATAAACGGGTTGGGATAGAATGCACGGACCACCACTACCTCCGCTAAACTCGATAGCATAGTTTATTGGACTTCTGTTATAACTTGTAATTTAGTAACTTTGTGACCTTTAGAAGTGACCTAAAGTAATAAGATAGTCATGTCCTTACTAGGAACTAAAGTAGTCTTATATTGATCACGTCATTACCAGATGGCACGTACGAGAGCGACAGCTTATGTTAGACGAGGAGAGGGCCGACCTCCCCTTCCTCCTGGAGCCCCAAGACAGGGACGTGTGGGCAGTCCTCACAGGGGCCAAGGTCGAGGACGTGTCCCTGTTGTAGATCCGCCAGCTGCGGATGTACCTGCTGAGGAGGTGGCCGAGAGTATTGTTCCAGAGGTTAGGGATGAGAGTGCTACTAGGTCCGGAGTACAGAGTGCAGGGCCTGCTGATTCTGGCCGCGTATCGATTGGAGCATCGGAGTATCGAGCTTATGTCCAACAGGTGCAAGAGTCATACAGGGCCGGAGCACCACCTCCAGCACCGCCAGTGCCAGCTAGGTCAGCAGAGGTCTCTCAGAGGGTAACTCAGGTGGTAGTTCCACCGGTGGTAGCTGCACCAGTGAGAGCTGTCGAGGATGACCGAGTGAGAGATGAGCTGAGGCTACCGAGACCAGATGAATGGTTGAAGACATTCAACCATCAGCGAGTTCCCACCTTCGACGGGAACGTTGGACTTGAGGTGGAACATTGGATCAGTCATGTGGAGTCCGCGCTAGAGGCGATTCGCTGCCCTAAGAGTCGTAAGGTGGAGTTGGTTCAGACATTGTTTAGGGACCAGGCACAGTACTGGTGGAGGACAGTGAGGGGCGGAGTGTCCCGATTCGAGCAGTTGCTGAGTCTCGTGAGAGAGACCTTTTGTCCTACCTCGCTGAGAAGGGACCGAGTGCAGGACTTCTTGGAGGCAGGTTTTGAGGATGTTCCGATAGCTAAGGCTATTAGGAAGTTCCGGGAGGAGCTGTCACTGTTGGGTCCTGCTGCACCACCTGTGGACCAGCACGTGTATCTGTTTTCCCGGAGACTGAGAGAGACTACCCGCTCCTATTTAGCAGGGTTCCGCTGTGACTCCTTAGCTGATTATCAGGATCGGGCTTCAGCGTATGAAAGGGACCGACTGGGTCACCGTAGAGCTATGCAGTCTGGAGGGTCAGACAAGAGACAGAGGACCGGACCAGTCAATACTGGAGTAGGAGGGTCAGGTCATAGGCGTGGTCAGTCCCAGGGCCGTTCTAGTCACCAGGTGGCACCACCGATGGGATCTAGAGTACGTCAGTGCTACAACTGTGGGGAGCAGGGACACATTAAGCCGGAGTGTAGGAGGCCACCAGTTACATGTTTTACTTGCGGCCAGCTGGGCCACAGGGCTACCTTTTGCCGACAGGGCAAGGTAACATCACAGCAGGGGTCCTCACCAGCTGGTACCCCAGGAGGAGGACAGAGGCAGTCTCAATATCAGGCTCGGGGTCAGCAGCAGCGGGCTCCGGGTCAGGCATATTCACAGGGTTCTGCTCAGATTCCAGATAGAGGTAGAGGGCGTGGTGGAGGCACTTCAGAGACTAGGGGTACTCAGGCTCGAGTCTTTGAGTTGAGGAGTGCCGTAGAGCCAGCAGCGCCCGCAGCCACAGGTATTATCACGATTCATGGCTTTCCAGTCCGAGTACTTTTTGATACGGGTGCGACGCACTCTTTCATATCTGATGATTGCATAGATAGGCTGACCTTAGATACCGTAGAGGGGGAACCTTTCCTTATAAGGTTACCCGATGGGAGTAGGGTTCGTGGTACTCGAGAGATTCACGATTGTCCTATCCACTTGGGAGGTCGTGACTGGCTAGCCGACTTTCATGTCATGCACTTAGTGCATGAGGAAGTCATACTTGGGATGGACTGGATGGACCGCCATAGAGCTGTTCTGGACGTCAGGAGGAGGACAGTGACGGTCACTACGGAGTCTGGGCAGGAGGAAGTCTTTCGAGGGTGGGACCTCGGGAAGATAGGGACAGTCATTAGTGCGGTCCGAGCCGCAAGGCTCATAGGTCAGGGATGTGAGGCCTTCTGGTGTTACGCCATGAAGGAGGAGACGAGTTCATCATTAGCAGAGACCCCGGTAGCTTGTGAGTTTGAGGATGTCTTTGGCGAGCCGCCTGGCTTACCACCACAGAGGAGCGTAGATTTTGGGATTGAGTTGGAGCCCGGCACGAGGCTGATCTCTAAGGCTCCATACCGCATGGCACCAGTCGAGATGCTTGAGCTTAAGAAGCAACTTGAGGAGTTGGCAGAGAAGGGTTTCATCCGACCCAGTGTGTCTCCCTGGGGTGCAGCAGTCCTCTTCGTCAGGAAGAAGGACGGATCCATGAGGCTTTGTATCGACTATCGAGAGTTGAACAAAGTCACCGTCAAGAATAAGTACCCGCTGCCGCGTATTGATGATTTGCTGGATCAGTTACAGGGAGCTACGGTGTTTTCACGTATTGACTTGAGGTCAGGATACCACCAGCTGAGAGTGCGGGAAGAGGACATACCGAAGACAGCATTTCGGACCAGATACGGTCATTATGAGTTCGTGGTGATGCCTTTCGGGCTCACCAATGCTCCTGCTGTCTTCATGGAGTTGATGAATGGCATCTTCATTGACTTTTTAGATCAGTTTGTGGTAGTTTTCATCGACGACATCTTAGTGTACTCCCGGAGTAGAGAGGAGCACGCCGGACACCTGAGGACGGTGTTGCGGGTTTTACAAGATAGAGAGCTCTATGCTAAGCTCTCTAAGTGTGAGTTCTGGATGCCTGAGGTTGCCTTCCTTGGCCACATTGTCTCTGCCGAAGGAGTCAAGGTGGACCCGGCGAAGATAGAGTCAGTTGCATCATGGCCGCCCCCTAAGACGGTCAAGGAGGTACGCAGTTTTCTAGGTTTGGCTGGTTACTACCGTAGGTTTGTGAAGGGTTTTTCTGTGATTGCTAGGCCACTTACTTCCTTGTTAAGGAAGTCCATCAGATTTGCATGGACCGAGCCCTGTCAGCGGAGCTTTGAGGAGCTGAAGGAGAGATTGACTTCTGCTCCGGTGCTAGCACAGCCAAAAGGCGTTGAGGACTTCGTCGTTTACAGCGATGCATCCAAGATGGGCTTGGGATGCGTCCTGATGCAGAGGGGTAGGGTCATTGCGTATGCGTCTCGACAGCTGAAGACCTATGAGGAGAATTACCCTACTCACGACCTTGAGCTAGCTGCAGTTATTCACGCCTTGAAGATCTGGCGTCATTACCTCTACGGGACCACCTGTCAGATCTTTACAGACCACAAGAGTCTGAAGTACATATTCACTCAGCGGGAGTTGAATAACCGCCAGAGGAGATGGCTAGAGCTGATTAAGGACTTTGACTTAGAGATCCTTTATCATCCGGGGAAGGCGAATGTGGTCGCCGATGCCCTTAGTAGGAGGACACCTCGCGAGGCTGCGATTGCTAGATTGAGTGTTCAGACCCAGTTGCAGAGAGATTTGATTTGGTTGGAGGTAGACATCCGGTTTCCCAATACTGACGGGCATTTGTCGGCATTAGAGGTTTCACCGGATCTGACGGAAGAGATCCGGCATAAACAGGAGGGTTGTCCAGCACTGACGAGGATCAGGGAGAGAATGTCCAGAGGGGAGGCACCACAGTTTATGGTGGGTGCAGATGGGATTTTGAGGCGCCAGGAGCGCATATGTGTACCCTCTGACAGAGAGTTGAGGCAGCGTATACTGCAGGAGGCCCATTCTACACCTTACTCCGTCCACCCCGGCGCGAGGAAGATGTATCAGGATATACGACGATCTTATTGGTGGGGCGGGCTCAAGCCCGATGTGGCTAGATATGTAGCCTAGTGTGCGACCTGTCAGCAGGTTAAGATTGAGCACCACAGGCCCGGAGGAGAGCTCCAACCACTTCCAGTTCCCCAGTGGAAGTGGGAGGACATTTCCATGGACTTCGTTAGTGGCCTGAGGTTGAGTAGAGGCTTTGATGCGATATGGGTTGTAGTGGATCGGTTGACGAAGACGGCACGATTCATTCCTATTAAGGAAACGTGGCCGGTGTCTCGTTTAGCCGAGGAGTTTACCCGACAGATTGTGAGGTTCCACGGAGTGCCAAGGACGATCATTTCAGATAGGGATGGGCGTTTTACCTCGAGGTTCTGGCAGCAGGTACACGCCGCCTTAGGGACGAGCTTACAGTTCACCACGGCATACCATCCTCAGACGGACGGGCAGTCTGAGAGGACTATTCAGACCCTTGAGGACATGTTGAGGGCGTGTGTGCTTGATTGGGGGCAGGTATGGCCCGACCACCTCCCTTTGGTAGAGTTTTCTTATAACAATAGTTGGCACCCGACTATTGGGATGGCTCCTTATGAGGCACTATATGGGCGGAGGTGTCGTACACCTTTGTGTTGGGATGAGCCTGGGAGGATGAGTGGGGTAGTGCCCGAGCAGGTCCAGGATGAGATGGCTCGGGTAGCATTGATCCGAGAGCGGATGTTGACTGCACAGAGCCGTCAGAGATCTTATGCTGATAAGAGGCGCAGGCCTGTGGAGTTCAGGGTTGGCGCCCAGGTATGGTTGAAGGTGTCACCGACGAGGGGTGTTCGACGCTTCGGCATTAAAGGGAAGTTGAGTCCCCGATATGTCGGGCCCTTTGAGATCCTAGAGCGGATAGGAGAGGTGGCTTATAGATTGGCATTGCTACCCCGATTGGAGGGAGTCCATCCAGTGTTCCATGTGTCTCAGTTGAGAGAGTATGTGCACGACCCGAGACACATAGTGAGCCATGACGACCTAGTGGTTGAGCCGGATCATACATTTCCTGAGCACCCGATCGAAGTTTTGGAGAGAGGTATGAGACGCCTTCGATCGAAAGTAATACCCATGTTGAGAGTACAGTGGTCGAGACGAGGGATTGATGAGGCCACTTGGGAGACGGAGGATAGTATCCGGCGGAACTATCCCGAGTTTTATGCGGAGCTAGAGACGTCTATAGGACCGTCAGGTAGTTCTACATCCTTGTTTGGTTACTTTTAGTGATTGTATGTGTGATATGTTTGATGTGCTTGTGTGTGAACCATATGTATCTTGATGTGGTAACTTGTTAGTCATAGGGCTCTCTTACGTTTCATGATCTTGGGAACTACCCTAAGTTTCGGGACGAAACTTATTTTTGAGGGGGATCTGATGTAACGACCATTTTTTTTTCGTTACGCTTTGATAAGGTTAGAGAAGTTTAGAAAAGGAAACTAAATTCTAGTGAGAGAGAAGTTTAGAAAAGGAAACTAAATTCTAGTGAGACTAGGACATACCAATTTATTTATGGATGTCGTTTAATTAAATACCTTGTCCTAAGTTTCGGGACGAAACTTATTTTAAGGGGGTACTGATGTAATATCCGGAATTTTTATTCCGTCTAATTCCGCCGTTGACGGTTTCCCATTCTATCTAGTATCTCTCCCTTCACAAATTTCATTATTTTATGTAAAATTTAATTCACATAAAATGATAAAATTATATCAAACTCTAATCCTTAGAATTATCTATTATTTTATGTAGAAGTTAACTCACATAAAATGATAAAATTATATCAAACTCTAACCCTTATAACTATCTATTATTTTATGTAGAATTTAATTCACATAAAATGATAGATTTATATCAAACCCTAGTATTATAATTCATTCTTATTGAGGACAAGCTGTGACGAGCTCATGACAAGCTGTGACGAGGCCATGACTAAGCTGAGACGAGATCATGACTAAGCTGAGACGAGATCCTGACAAGCTGTGACGAGTTTTGACAGATTTTTGACAAGTAATTCAGCCACCTTTCTTGCATGCTTCAGCCCACGTTTTTTCTACCTTAAACAGCCCAGTTTTGCTTACCCATAACAGCCCAGCAGGTGACTTCGAGCCCAGCCTGCAGCAGTCCGGGAGAAGCTAGTTACGAGCCCATTAACAGCCCCTCCGGCCCAACACATTCAGCTCCCTCCAGCCCAGCTTGCAGCCCTCTCCAGCCTGTGAATTACGTATGAACAGCCAGCCCTTCTCTTTCCTTCTCTCCACTTTGTAACAGCTGCATAAATGAGACATTTAAGGAGATAATTAAGGGGCTGTAACAACCCCATATTCACGCCAGAAGAGAGGCATTGCAACGCCTATTCTGTGCTCCAGATTTACGCCAGAAGCGAGGGAACTACAGCAGCCAGTCGTCCTTTCTGTGCTCCAGGTTCACGCAGCAAACCCTCCTGCTGTTGCCCACATTCTGCACACACTCAACAATGTTCCAACCACAAGAAATTGCAAGGAAAAGCTCGCCAGCAGCCGGAGTAGTGTAAGTAATTTCAGCCAGCCCTTCTACACTTAAGTTCCTCTCTAAATCTAACTCTCAGTACACACTCCTTCCCAGAATATAACCAGTTGGAGGGTTGTTCGTTCGTGGCCTGCGGTGACAAAAGAAGAGACGGCCACCTTGGAATCGGACCCTCCCACACTAGTGCAACAACTTACCTTCTGCAGTCATAAAAACCTTGGGTAAATGATCAATCATTCTCCCTTTATCTTGGCTGCAGTTCAATCTTTAAACTATAGATGAAATAGACATGTGTGTACTTAGGTTTTAAAATGTTTTAGTGTGGTGATGAGGATAGATCGAACTAGAGAAGTGATGAGTAGTAAGCGAGTTGTTGTAGCTTCCTAGAGTGTCCAATTTATGGCCATTAGATGACCTAGTGAAGTAGATCAGATTATCATATAAATTGAAGTGAGAAACTCCCTTTAAAACTTCAGTTTTGAAAGTAAGAATGGCCACTGTTGTGAACCAATGTTAAAACGATTGGTTGAAGATCCACCGTTGAATTTTTAATAGATCCTAGATAGATATACATAGTTTACTGTATTAAAATTTGGGAACAAATGAACGGTCGGATTGAAAGTTATATGGTCTCAAATTGGAGTAGTTGAGCTGTTTTTCCAGCAGAAAAATTTGACTAAGTATGGGAACAATTGTAGTGTTGTAGGCAACTTTAAAGATTTTTGTAGGAATAACGATTGAACAGTTTTAAGAAATTATTTCTCCTATGAGTAGATTAGAGATCATAGATAAGTTAGAAATTTATTTTAAAATTTTTATAAGTTTATTTTAATTTTATATTTAAAGCTGTAGTTGGACTTTAGTAACTTTTCGGGAAATAGAAAATGGGTAGTTTTTATAGTTGTCACCTAAAATCATCCTAGGGAGTAGAACTTGATTAGTTAGCCTCAAGTAAGAATTTAAGTACTTTTTACGGGTTTTTGGAAGTCTCGGAACCAAGGGTAAAATAGTTATTTTACCTTAAATAGACATTGTAATAACTTCTGCACATAGAATCATACATCTTAGGAGTTTTAGACTTCTAAGTATCCAAGGAAAAATGTTGATCCACGTGCCTCCTTTGACAGGCAACTGAGTCCCTGCAGCTACTGTTAGTGTTGTTAAGAGAGACGAGTTTTAATTCTGGTAAGTCCACTGACTTACTTAGCTAGCTTCTTGCATGTGTGTGATGCGTATGAGTGGTGTGTGATAGTTAAGATAAATAACAAAAATGCAATAGGCCGACTGTAGTATAGTATAATTGACCCAAGTGTATGATAACGGGTCGTGACATCATCTGCCTAGCTCTTGCGAGAGTCTAGGAGGTTCCCTGCAACCAGCCCAGTCCGGTAGACGGTCACATGCATTAGTACCATTCCGCGTTGGTAAACGGGGACAGGGGCGAGGTTTGGGAATCCCTCGTGTCACAAAATAAGTATCATTAGTAATGATGTATCACTTAATTAAAGATAATAAAAAGGAATGAGTGTTACATGCTGATTGCGTATGTTGTGTGTTTGTGCTTTTACCGTTATACTTATGTATAGAATGTTAGCTAACGGTTTTATACCGCTTGTAGATGCCTTGCAGGTTAGGGAAGCGATCGAGTGATCCGGCGGTAGTGGGCAGCCGGGGTTCCGTGCATTATAGGACGGGGCTGTTATATTTCATTTTATGACTATTGAGACTGATGTTGGTATTTCTGGTTTTTAAGACTTGGTTGTATTGTTTTCAGAATTTGGATTCTTATTATTTCCGCTCATGTTATAAAACTCTTTGTTTTGCCTTTTTATTTGTGCCGTGTTGTAAGGTCCGATGAAGTTGTTGCCAGGCTAAGGGTCGGGACCCATTGTGAGGTCCCAGCCCGTAGCATTTCGAGTCCTCTAGGATTCGGGGTGTTACAATATGGTATCAGAGCGCTAGGTTGGCAACAACGGCACTCGCCATCTTCAAAAAGGCCGAATAAACAAATAAACGGAAACCGCAAGGGTTCCGAACTTTTAAAATGAAATTTTTGTTTTCCAAATCATGAGCATAAACGGGTTGGGATAGAATGCACGGACCGCCACTACCTCCGCTAAACTCGATAGCATAGTTTATTGGACTTCTGTTATAACTTGTAATTTAGTAACTTTGTGACCTTTAGAAGTGACCTAAAGTAATAAGATAGTCATGTCCTTACTAGGAACTAAAGTAGTCTTATATTGATCACGTCATTACCAGATGGCACGTACGAGAGCGACAGCTTATGTTAGACGAGGAGAGGGCCGACCTCCCCTTCCTCCTGGAGCCCCAAGACAGGGACGTGTGGGCAGGCCTCACAGGGGCCAAGGTCGAGGACGTGTCCCTGTTGTAGATCCGCCAGCTGCGGATGTACCTACTGAGGAGGTGGCCGAGAGTATTGTTCCAGAGGTTAGGGATGAGAGTGCTACTAGGTCCGGAGTACAGAGTGCAGGGCCTGCTGATTCTGGCCGCGTATCGATTGGAGCATCGGAGTATCGAGCTTATGTCCAACAGGTGCAAGAGTCATACAGGGCCGGAGCACCACCTCCAGCACCGCCAGTGCCAGCTAGGTCAGCAGAGGTCTCTCAGAGGGTAACTCAGGTGGTAGTCCCACCGGTGGTAGCTGCACCAGTGAGAGCTGTCGAGGATGACCGAGTGAGAGATGAGCTGAGGCTACCGAGACCAGATGAATGGTTGAAGACATTCAACCATCAGCGAGTTCCCACCTTCGACGGGAACGTTGGACTTGAGGTGGAACATTGGATCAGTCATGTGGAGTCCGCGCTAGAGGCGATTCGCTGCCCTAAGAGTCGTAAGGTGGAGTTGGTTCAGACATTGTTTAGGGACCAGGCACAGTACTGGTGGAGGACAGTGAGGGGCGGAGTGTCCCGATTCGAGCAGTTGCTGAGTCTCGTGAGAGAGACCTTTTGTCCTACCTCGCTGAGAAGGGACCGAGTGCAGGACTTCTTGGAGGCAGGTTTTGAGGATGTTCCGATAGCTAAGGCTATTAGGAAGTTCCGGGAGGAGCTGTCACTGTTGGGTCCTGCTGCACCACCTGTGGACCAGCACGTGTATCTGTTTTCCCGGAGACTGAGAGAGACTACCCGCTCCTATTTAGCAGGGTTCCGCTGTGACTCCTTAGCTGATTATCAGGATCGGGCTTCAGCGTATGAAAGGGACCGACTGGGTCACCGTAGAGCTATGCAGTCTGGAGGGTCAGACAAGAGACAGAGGACCGGACCAGTCAATACTGGAGTAGGAGGGTCAGGTCATAGGCGTGGTCAGTCCCAGGGCCGTTCTAGTCACCAGGTGGCACCACCGATGGGATCTAGAGTACGTCAGTGCTACAACTGTGGGGAGCAGGGACACATTAAGCCGGAGTGTAGGAGGCCACCAGTTACATGTTTTACTTGCGGCCAGCTGGGCCACAGGGCTACCTTTTGCCGACAGGGCAAGGTAACATCACAGCAGGGGTCCTCACCAGCTGGTACCCCAGGAGGAGGACAGAGGCAGTCTCAATATCAGGCTCGGGGTCAGCAGCAGCGGGCTCCGGGTCAGGCATATTCACAGGGTTCTGCTCAGATTCCAGATAGAGGTAGAGGGCGTGGTGGAGGCACTTCAGAGACTAGGGGTACTCAGGCTCGAGTCTTTGAGTTGAGGAGTGCCGTAGAGCCAGCAGCGCCCGCAGCCACAGGTATTATCACGATTCATGGCTTTCCAGTCCGAGTACTTTTTGATACGGGTGCGACGCACTCTTTCATATCTGATGATTGCATAGATAGGCTGACCTTAGATACCGTAGAGGGGGAACCTTTCCTTATAAGGTTACCCGATGGGAGTAGGGTTCGTGGTACTCGAGAGATTCACGATTGTCCTATCCACTTGGGAGGTCGTGACTGGCTAGCCGACTTTCATGTCATGCACTTAGTGCATGAGGAAGTCATACTTGGGATGGACTGGATGGACCGCCATAGAGCTGTTCTGGACGTCAGGAGGAGGACAGTGACGGTCACTACGGAGTCTGGGCAGGAGGAAGTCTTTCGAGGGTGGGACCTCGGGAAGATAAGGACAGTCATTAGTGCGGTCCGAGCCGCAAGGCTCATAGGTCAGGGATGTGAGGCCTTCTGGTGTTACGCCATGAAGGAGGAGACGAGTTCATCATTAGCAGAGACCCCGGTAGCTTGTGAGTTTGAGGATGTCTTTGGCGAGCCGCCTGGCTTACCACCACAGAGGAGCGTAGATTTTGGGATTGAGTTGGAGCCCGGCACGAGGCTGATCTCTAAGGCTCCATACCGCATGGCACCAGTCGAGATGCTTGAGCTTAAGAAGCAACTTGAGGAGTTGGCAGAGAAGGGTTTCATCCGACCCAGTGTGTCTCCCTGGGGTGCACCAGTCCTCTTCGTCAGGAAGAAGGACGGATCCATGAGGCTTTGTATCGACTATCGAGAGTTGAACAAAGTCACCGTCAAGAATAAGTACCCGCTGCCGCGTATTGATGATTTGCTGGATCAGTTACAGGGAGCTACGGTGTTTTCACGTATTGACTTGAGGTCAGGATACCACCAGCTGAGAGTGCGGGAAGAGGACATACCGAAGACAGCATTTCGGACCAGATACGGTCATTATGAGTTCGTGGTGATGCCTTTCGGGCTCACCAATGCTCCTGCTGTCTTCATGGAGTTGATGAATGGCATCTTCATTGACTTTTTAGATCAGTTTGTGGTAGTTTTCATCGACGACATCTTAGTGTACTCCCGGAGTAGAGAGGAGCACGCCGGACACCTGAGGACGGTGTTGCGGGTTTTACAAGATAGAGAGCTCTATGCTAAGCTCTCTAAGTGTGAGTTCTGGATGCCTGAGGTTGCCTTCCTTGGCCACATTGTCTCTGCCGAAGGAGTCAAGGTGGACCCGGCGAAGATAGAGTCAGTTGCATCATGGCCGCCCCCTAAGACGGTCAAAGAGGTACGCAGTTTTCTAGGTTTGGCTGGTTACTACCGTAGGTTTGTGAAGGGTTTTTCTGTGATTGCTAGGCCACTTACTTCCTTGTTAAGGAAGTCCATCAGATTTGCATGGACCGAGCCCTGTCAGCGGAGCTTTGAGGAGCTGAAGGAGAGATTGACTTCTGCTCCGGTGCTAGCACAGCCAAAAGGCGTTGAGGACTTCGTCGTTTAAAGCGATGCATCCAAGATGGGCTTGGGATGCGTCCTGATGCAGAGGGGTAGGGTCATTGCGTATGCGTCTCGACAGCTGAAGACCTATGAGGAGAATTACCCTACTCACGACCTTGAGCTAGCTGCAGTTATTCACGCCTTGAAGATCTGGCGTCATTACCTCTACGGGACCACCTGTCAGATCTTTACAGACCACAAGAGTCTGAAGTACATATTCACTCAGCGGGAGTTGAATAACCGCCAGAGGAGATGGCTAGAGCTGATTAAGGACTTTGACTTAGAGATCCTTTATCATCCGGGGAAGGCGAATGTGGTCGCCGATGCCCTTAGTAGGAGGACACCTCGCGAGGCTGCGATTGCTAGATTGAGTGTTCAGACCCAGTTGCAGAGAGATTTGATTTGGTTGGAGGTAGACATCCGGTTTCCCAATACTGACGGGCATTTGTCGGCATTAGAGGTTTCACCGGATCTGACGGAAGAGATCCGGCATAAACAGGAGGGTTGTCCAGCACTGACGAGGATCAGGGAGAGAATGTCCAGAGGGGAGGCACCACAGTTTATGGTGGGTGCAGATGGGATTTTGAGGCGCCAGGAGCGCATATGTGTACCCTCTGACAGAGAGTTGAGGCAGCGTATACTGCAGGAGGCCCATTCTACACCTTACTCCGTCCACCCCGGCGCGAGGAAGATGTATCAGGATATACGACGATCTTATTGGTGGGGCGGGCTCAAGCCCGATGTGGCTAGATATGTAGCCCAGTGTGCGACCTGTCAGCAGGTTAAGATTGAGCACCACAGGCCCGGAGGAGAGCTCCAACCACTTCCAGTTCCCCAGTGGAAGTGGGAGGACATTTCCATGGACTTCGTTAGTGGCCTAAGGTTGAGTAGAGGCTTTGATGCGATATGGGTTGTAGTGGATCGGTTGACGAAGACGGCACGATTCATTCCTATTAAGGAAACGTGGCCGGTGTCTCGTTTAGCCGAGGAGTTTACCCGACAGATTGTGAGGTTCCACGGAGTGCCGAGGACGATCATTTCAGATAGGGATGGGCGTTTTACCTCGAGGTTCTGGCAGCAGGTACACGCCGCCTTAGGGACGAGCTTACAGTTCACCACGGCATACCATCCTCAGACGGACGGGCAGTCTGAGAGGACTATTCAGACCCTTGAGGACATGTTGAGGGCGTGTGTGCTTGATTGGGGGCAGGTATGGCCCGACCACCTCCCTTTGGTAGAGTTTTCTTATAACAATAGTTGGCACCCGACTATTGGGATGGCTCCTTATGAGGCACTATATGGGCGGAGGTGTCGTACACCTTTGTGTTGGGATGAGCCTGGGAGGATGAGTGGGGTAGTGCCCGAGCAGGTCCAGGATGAGATGGCTCGGGTAGCATTGATCCGAGAGCGGATGTTGACTGCACAGAGCCGTCAGAGATCTTATGCTGATAAGAGGCGCAGGCCTGTGGAGTTCAGGGTTGGCGCCCAGGTATGGTTGAAGGTGTCACCGACGAGGGGTGTTCGACGCTTCGGCATTAAAGGGAAGTTGAGTCCCCGATATGTCGGGCCCTTTGAGATCCTAGAGCGGATAGGAGAGGTGGCTTATAGATTGGCATTGCTACCCCGATTGGAGGGAGTCCATCCAGTGTTCCATGTGTCTCAGTTGAGAGAGTATGTGCACGACCCGAGACACATAGTGAGCCATGACGACCTAGTGGTTGAGCCGGATCATACATTTCCTGAGCACCCGATCGAAGTTTTGGAGAGAGGTATGAGACGCCTTCGATCGAAAGTAATACCCATGTTGAGAGTACAGTGGTCGAGACGAGGGATTGATGAGGCCACTTGGGAGACGGAGGATAGTATCCGGCGGAACTATCCCGAGTTTTATGCGGAGCTAGAGACGTCTATAGGACCGTCAGGTAGTTCTACATCCTTGTTTGGTTACTTTTAGTGATTGTATGTGTGATATGTTTGATGTGCTTGTGTGTGAACCATATGTATCTTGATGTGGTAACTTGTTAGTCATAGGGCTCTCTTACGTTTCATGATCTTGGGAACTACCCTAAGTTTCGGGACGAAACTTATTTTTGAGGGGGATCTGATGTAACGACCATTTTTTTTTCGTTACGCTTTGATAAGGTTAGAGAAGTTTAGAAAAGGAAACTAAATTCTAGTGAGAGAGAAGTTTAGAAAAGGAAACTAAATTCTAGTGAGACTAGGACATACCAATTTATTTATGGATGTCGTTTAATTAAATACCTTGTCCTAAGTTTCGGGACGAAACTTATTTTAAGGGGGTACTGATGTAATATCCGGAATTTTTATTCCGTCTAATTCCGCCGTTGACGGTTTCCCATTCTATCTAGTATCTCTCCCTTCACAAATTTCATTATTTTATGTAAAATTTAATTCACATAAAATGATAAAATTATATCAAACTCTAATCCTTAGAATTATCTATTATTTTATGTAGAAGTTAACTCACATAAAATGATAAAATTATATCAAACTCTAACCCTTATAACTATCTATTATTTTATGTAGAATTTAATTCACATAAAATGATAGATTTATATCAAACCCTAGTATTATAATTCATTCTTATTGAGGACAAGATGTGACGAGCTCATGACAAGTTGTGACGAGGCCATGACTAAGCTGAGACGAGATCATGACTAAGCTGAGACGAGATCCTGACAAGCTGTGACGAGTTTTGACAGATTTTTGACAAGTAATTCAGCCACCTTTCTTGCATGCTTCAGCCCACGTTTTTTCTACCTTAAACAGCCCAGTTTTGCTTACCCATAACAGCCCAGCAGGTGACTTCGAGCCCAGCCTGCAGCAGTCCGGGAGAAGCTAGTTACGAGCCCATTAACAGCCCCTCCGGCCCAACACATTCAGCTCCCTCCAGCCCAGCTTGCAGCCCTCTCCAGCCTGTGAATTACGTATGAACAGCCAGCCCTTCTCTTTCCTTCTCTCCACTTTGTAACAGCTGCATAAATGAGACATTTAAGGAGATAATTAAGGGGCTGTAACAACCCCATATTCACGCCAGAAGAGAGGCATTGCAACGCCTATTCTGTGCTCCAGATTTACGCCAGAAGCGAGGGAACTACAGCAGCCAGTCGTCCTTTCTGTGCTCCAGGTTCACGCAGCAAACCCTCCTGCTGTTGCCCATATTCTGCACACACTCAACAACGTTCCAACCACAAGAAATTGCAAGGAAAAGCTCGCCAGCAGCCGGAGTAGTGTAAGTAATTTCAGCCAGCCCTTCTACACTTAAGTTCCTCTCTAAATCTAACTCTCAGTACACACTCCTTCCCAGAATATAACCAGTTGGAGGGTTGTTCGTTCGTGGCCTGCGGTGACAAAAGAAGAGACGGCCACCTTGGAATCGGACCCTCCCACACTAGTGCAACAACTTACCTTCTGCAGTCATCAAAACCTTGGGTAAATGATCAATCATTCTCCCTTTATCTTGGCTGCAGTTCAATCTTTAAACTATAGATGAAATAGACATGTGTGTACTTAGGTTTTAAAATGTTTTAGTGTGGTGATGAGGATAGATCGAACTAGAGAAGTGATGAGTAGTAAGCGAGTTGTTGTAGCTTCCTAGAGTGTCCAATTTATGGCCATTAGATGACCTAGTGAAGTAGATCAGATTATCATATAAATTGAAGTGAGAAACTCCCTTTAAAACTTCAGTTTTGAAAGTAAGAATGGCCACTGTTGTGAACCAATGTTAAAACGATTGGTTGAAGATCCACCGTTGAATTTTTAATAGATCATAGATAGATATACATAGTTTACTGTATTAAAATTTGGGAACAAATGAACGGTCGGATTGAAAGTTATATGGTCTCAAATTGGAGTAGTTGAGCTGTTTTTCCAGCAGAAAAATTTGACTAAGTATGGGAACAATTGTAGTGTTGTAGGCAACTTTAAAGATTTTTGTAGGAATAACGATTGAACAGTTTTAAGAAATTATTTCTCCTATGAGTAGATTAGAGATCATAGATAAGTTAGAAATTTATTTTAGAATTTTTATAAGTTTATTTTAATTTTATATTTAAAGCTGTAGTTGGACTTTAGTAACTTTTCGGGAAATAGAAAATGGGTAGTTTTTATAGTTGTCACCTAAAATCATCCTAGGGAGTAGAACTTGATTAGTTAGCCTCAAGTAAGAATTTAAGTACTTTTTACGGGTTTTTGGAAGTCTCGGAACCAAGGGTAAAATAGTTATTTTACCTTAAATAGACATTGTAATAACTTCTGCACATAGAATCATACATCTTAGGAGTTTTAGACTTCTAAGTATCCAAGGAAAAATGTTGATCCACGTGCCTCCTTTGACAGGCAACTGAGTCCCTGCAGCTACTGTTAGTGTTGTTAAGAGAGACGAGTTTTAATTCTGGTAAGTCCACTGACTTACTTAGCTAGCTTCTTGCATGTGTGTGATGCGTATGAGTGGTGTGTGATAGTTAAGATAAATAACAAAAATGCAATAGGCCGACTGTAGTATAGTATAATTGACCCAAGTGTATGATAACGGGTCGTGACATCATCTGCCTAGCTCTTGCGAGAGTCTAGGAGGTTCCCTGCGACCAGCCCAGTCCGGTAGACGGTCACATACATTAGTACCATTCCGCGTTGGTAAACGGGGACAGGGGCGAGGTTTGGGAATCCCTCGTGTCACAAAATAAGTATCATTAGTAATGATGTATCACTTAATTAAAGATAATAAAAAGGAATGAGTGTTACATGCTGATTGCGTATGTTGTGTGTTTGTGCTTTTACCGTTATACTTATGTATAGAATGTTAGCTAACGGTTTTATACCGCTTGTAGATGCCTTGCAGGTTAGGGAGGCGATCGAGTGATCCGGCGGTAGTGGGCAGCCGGGGTTCCGTGCATTATAGGACGGGGCTGTTATATTTCATTTTATGACTATTGAGACTGATGTTGGTATTTCTGGTTTTTAAGACTTGGCTGTATTGTTTTCAGAATTTGGATTCTTATTATTTCCGCTCATGTTATAAAACTCTTTGTTTTCCCTTTTTATTTGTGCCGTGTTGTAAGGTCCGATGAAGTTGTTGCCAGGCTAAGGGCCGGGACCCATTGTGAGGTCCCAGCCCGTAGCATTTCGAGTCCTCTAGGATTCGGGGTGTTACAATATGGTATCAGAGCGCTAGGTTGGCAACAACGGCACTCGCCATCTTCAAAAAGGCCGAATAAACAAATAAACGGAAACCGCAAGGGTTCCGAACTTTTAAAATTAAATTTTTGTTTTCCAAATCATGAGCATAAACGGGTTGGGATAGAATGCACGGACCGCCACTACCTCCGCTAAACTCGATAGCATAGTTTATTGGACTTCTGTTATAACTTGTAATTTAGTAACTTTGTGACCTTTAGAAGTGACCTAAAGTAATAAGATAGTCATGTCCTTACTAGGAACTAAAGTAGTCTTATATTGATCACGTCATTACCAGATGGCACGTACGAGAGCGACAGCTTATGTTAGACGAGGAGAGGGCCGACCTCCCCTTCCTCCTGGAGCCCCAAGACAGGGACGTGTGGGCAGGCCTCACAGGGGCCAAGGTCGAGGACGTGTCCCTGTTGTAGATCCGCCAGCTGCGGATGTACTTGCTGAGGAGGTGGCCGAGAGTATTGTTCCAGAGGTTAGGGATGAGAGTGCTATTAGGTCCGGAGTACAGAGTGCAGGGCCTGCTGATTCTGGCCGCGTATCGATTGGAGCATCGGAGTATCGAGCTTATGTCCAACAGGTGCAAGAGTCATACAGGGCCGGAGCACCACCTCCAGCACCGCCAGTGCCAGCTAGGTCAGCAGAGGTCTCTCAGAGGGTAACTCAGGTGGTAGTCCCACCGGTGGTAGCTGCACCAGTGAGAGCTGTCGAGGATGACCGAGTGAGAGATGAGCTGAGGCTACCGAGACCAGATGAATGGTTGAAGACATTCAACCATCAGCGAGTTCCCACCTTCGACGGGAACGTTGGACTTGAGGTGGAACATTGGATCAGTCATGTGGAGTCCGCGCTAGAGGCGATTCGCTGCCCTAAGAGTCGTAAGGTGGAGTTGGTTCAGACATTGTTTAGGGACCAGGCACAGTACTGGTGGAGGACAGTGAGGGGCGGAGTGTCCCGATTCGAGCAGTTGCTGAGTCTCGTGAGAGAGACCTTTTGTCCTACCTCGCTGAGAAGGGACCGAGTGCAGGACTTCTTGGAGGCAGGTTTTGAGGATGTTCCGATAGCTAAGGCTATTAGGAAGTTCCGGGAGGAGCTGTCACTGTTGGGTCCTGCTGCACCACCTGTGGACCAGCACGTGTATCTGTTTTCCCGGAGACTGAGAGAGACTACCCGCTCCTATTTAGCAGGGTTCCGCTGTGACTCCTTAGCTGATTATCAGGATCGGGCTTCAGCGTATGAAAGGGACCGACTGGGTCACCGTAGAGCTATGCAGTCTGGAGGGTCAGACAAGAGACAGAGGACCGGACCAGTCAATACTGGAGTAGGAGGGTCAGGTCATAGGCGTGGTCAGTCCCAGGGCCGTTCTAGTCACCAGGTGGCACCACCGATGGGATCTAGAGTACGTCAGTGCTACAACTGTGGGGAGCAGGGACACATTAAGCCGGAGTGTAGGAGGCCACCAGTTACATGTTTTACTTGCGGCCAGCTGGGCCACAGGGCTACCTTTTGCCGACAGGGCAAGGTAACATCACAGCAGGGGTCCTCACCAGCTGGTACCCCAGGAGGAGGACAGAGGCAGTCTCAATATCAGGCTCGGGGTCAGCAGCAGCGGGCTCCGGGTCAGGCATATTCACAGGGTTCTGCTCAGATTCCAGATAGAGGTAGAGGGCGTGGTGGAGGCACTTCAGAGACTAGGGGTACTCAGGCTCGAGTCTTTGAGTTGAGGAGTGCCGTAGAGCCAGCAGCGCCCGCAGCCACAGGTATTATCACGATTCATGGCTTTCCAGTCCGAGTACTTTTTGATACGGGTGCGACGCACTCTTTCATATCTGATGATTGCATAGATAGGCTGACCTTAGATACCGTAGAGGGGGAACCTTTCCTTATAAGGTTACCCGATGGGAGTAGGGTTCGTGGTACTCGAGAGATTCACGATTGTCCTATCCACTTGGGAGGTCGTGACTGGCTAGCCGACTTTCATGTCATGCACTTAGTGCATGAGGAAGTCATACTTGGGATGGACTGGATGGACCGCCATAGAGCTGTTCTGGACGTCAGGAGGAGGACAGTGACGGTCACTACGGAGTCTGGGCAGGAGGAAGTCTTTCGAGGGTGGGACCTCGGGAAGATAGGGACAGTCATTAGTGCGGTCCGAGCCGCAAGGCTCATAGGTCAGGGATGTGAGGCCTTCTGGTGTTACGCCATGAAGGAGGAGACGAGTTCATCATTAGCAGAGACCCCGGTAGCTTGTGAGTTTGAGGATGTCTTTGGCGAGCCGCCTGGCTTACCACCACAGAGGAGCGTAGATTTTGGGATTGAGTTGGAGCCCGGCACGAGGCTGATCTCTAAGGCTCCATACCGCATGGCACCAGTCGAGATGCTTGAGCTTAAGAAGCAACTTGAGGAGTTGGCAGAGAAGGGTTTCATCCGACCCAGTGTGTCTCCCTGGGGTGCACCAGTCCTCTTCGTCAGGAAGAAGGACGGATCCATGAGGCTTTGTATCGACTATCGAGAGTTGAACAAAGTCACCGTCAAGAATAAGTACCCGCTGCCGCGTATTGATGATTTGCTGGATCAGTTACAGGGAGCTACGGTGTTTTCACGTATTGACTTGAGGTCAGGATACCACCAGCTGAGAGTGCGGGAAGAGGACATACCGAAGACAGCATTTCGGACCAGATACGGTCATTATGAGTTCGTGGTGATGCCTTTCGGGCTCACCAATGCTCCTGCTGTCTTCATGGAGTTGATGAATGGCATCTTCATTGACTTTTTAGATCAGTTTGTGGTAGTTTTCATCGACGACATCTTAGTGTACTCCCGGAGTAGAGAGGAGCACGCCGGACACCTGAGGACGGTGTTGCGGGTTTTACAAGATAGAGAGCTCTATGCTAAGCTCTCTAAGTGTGAGTTCTGGATGCCTGAGGTTGCCTTCCTAGGCCACATTGTCTCTGCCGAAGGAGTCAAGGTGGACCCGGCGAAGATAGAGTCAGTTGCATCATGGCCGCCCCCTAAGACGGTCAAAGAGGTACGCAGTTTTCTAGGTTTGGCTGGTTACTACCGTAGGTTTGTGAAGGGTTTTTCTGTGATTGCTAGGCCACTTACTTCCTTGTTAAGGAAGTCCATCAGATTTGCATGGACCGAGCCCTGTCAGCGGAGCTTTGAGGAGCTGAAGGAGAGATTGACTTCTGCTCCGGTGCTAGCACAGCCAAAAGGCGTTGAGGACTTCGTCGTTTAAAGTGATGCATCCAAGATGGGCTTGGGATGCGTCCTGATGCAGAGGGGTAGGGTCATTGCGTATGCGTCTCGACAGCTGAAGACCTATGAGGAGAATTACCCTACTCACGACCTTGAGCTAGCTGCAGTTATTCACGCCTTGAAGATCTGGCGTCATTACCTCTACGGGACCACCTGTCAGATCTTTACAGACCACAAGAGTCTGAAGTACATATTCACTCAGCGGGAGTTGAATAACCGCCAGAGGAGATGGCTAGAGCTGATTAAGGACTTTGACTTAGAGATCCTTTATCATCCGGGGAAGGCGAATGTGGTCGCCGATGCCCTTAGTAGGAGGACACCTCGCGAGGCTGCGATTGCTAGATTGAGTGTTCAGACCCAGTTGCAGAGAGATTTGATTTGGTTGGAGGTAGACATCCGGTTTCCCAATACTGACGGGCATTTGTCGGCATTAGAGGTTTCACCGGATCTGACGGAAGAGATCCGGCATAAACAGGAGGGTTGTCCAGCACTGACGAGGATCAGGGAGAGAATGTCCAGAGGGGAGGCACCACAGTTTATGGTGGGTGCAGATGGGATTTTGAGGCGCCAGGAGCGCATATGTGTACCCTCTGACAGAGAGTTGAGGCAGCGTATACTGCAGGAGGCCCATTCTACACCTTACTCCGTCCACCCCGGCGCGAGGAAGATGTATCAGGATATACGACGATCTTATTGGTGGGGCGGGCTCAAGCCCGATGTGGCTAGATATGTAGCCCAGTGTGCGACCTGTCAGCAGGTTAAGATTGAGCACCACAGGCCCGGAGGAGAGCTCCAACCACTTCCAGTTCCCCAGTGGAAGTGGGAGGACATTTCCATGGACTTCGTTAGTGGCCTGAGGTTGAGTAGAGGCTTTGATGCGATATGGGTTGTAGTGGATCGGTTGACGAAGACGGCACGATTCATTCCTATTAAGGAAACGTGGCCGGTGTCTCGTTTAGCCGAGGAGTTTACCCGACAGATTGTGAGGTTCCACGGAGTGCCGAGGACGATCATTTCAGATAGGGATGGGCGTTTTACCTCGAGGTTCTGGCAGCAGGTACACGCCGCCTTAGGGACGAGCTTACAGTTCACCACGGCATACCATCCTCAGACGGACGGGCAGTCTGAGAGGACTATTCAGACCCTTGAGGACATGTTGAGGGCGTGTGTGCTTGATTGGGGGCAGGTATGGCCCGACCACCTCCCTTTGGTAGAGTTTTCTTATAACAATAGTTGGCACCCGACTATTGGGATGGCTCCTTATGAGGCACTATATGGGCGGAGGTGTCGTACACCTTTGTGTTGGGATGAGCCTGGGAGGATGAGTGGGGTAGTGCCCGAGCAGGTCCAGGATGAGATGGCTCGGGTAGCATTGATCCGAGAGCGGATGTTGACTGCACAGAGCCGTCAGAGATCTTATGCTGATAAGAGGCGCAGGCCTATGGAGTTCAGGGTTGGCGCCCAGGTATGGTTGAAGGTGTCACCGACGAGGGGTGTTCGACGCTTCGGCATTAAAGGGAAGTTGAGTCCCCGATATGTCGGGCCCTTTGAGATCCTAGAGCGGATAGGAGAGGTGGCTTATAGATTGGCATTGCTACCCCGATTGGAGGGAGTCCATCCAGTGTTCCATGTGTCTCAGTTGAGAGAGTATGTGCACGACCCGAGACACATAGTGAGCCATGACGACCTAGTGGTTGAGCCGGATCATACATTTCCTGAGCACCCGATCGAAGTTTTGGAGAGAGGTATGAGACGCCTTCGATCGAAAGTAATACCCATGTTGAGAGTACAGTGGTCGAGACGAGGGATTGATGAGGCCACTTGGGAGACGGAGGATAGTATCCGGCGGAACTATCCCGAGTTTTATGCGGAGCTAGAGACGTCTATAGGACCGTCAGGTAGTTCTACATCCTTGTTTGGTTACTTTTAGTGATTGTATGTGTGATATGTTTGATGTGCTTGTGTGTGAACCATATGTATCTTGATGTGGTAACTTGTTAGTCATAGGGCTCTCTTACGTTTCATGATCTTGGGAACTACCCTAAGTTTCGGGACGAAACTTATTTTTGAGGGGGATCTGATGTAACGACCATTTTTTTTTCGTTACGCTTTGATAAGGTTAGAGAAGTTTAGAAAAGGAAACTAAATTCTAGTGAGAGAGAAGTTTAGAAAAGGAAACTAAATTCTAGTGAGACTAGGACATACCAATTTATTTATGGATGTCGTTTAATTAAATACCTTGTCCTAAGTTTCGGGACGAAACTTATTTTAAGGGGGTACTGATGTAATATCCGGAATTTTTATTCCGTCTAATTCCGCCGTTGACGGTTTCCCATTCTATCTAGTATCTCTCCCTTCACAAATTTCATTATTTTATGTAAAATTTAATTCACATAAAATGATAAAATTATATCAAACTCTAATCCTTAGAATTATCTATTATTTTATGTAGAAGTTAACTCACATAAAATGATAAAATTATATCAAACTCTAACCCTTATAACAATCTATTATTTTATGTAGAATTTAATTCACATAAAATGATAGATTTATATCAAACCCTAGTATTATAATTCATTCTTATTGAGGACAAGCTGTGACGAGCTCATGACAAGCTGTGACGAGGCCATGACTAAGCTGAGACGAGATCATGACTAAGCTGAGACGAGATCCTGACAAGCTGTGACGAGTTTTGACAGATTTTTGACAAGTAATTCAGCCACCTTTCTTGCATGCTTCAGCCCACGTTTTTTCTACCTTAAACAGCCCAGTTTTGCTTACCCATAACAGCCCAGCAGGTGACTTCGAGCCCAGCCTGCAGCAGTCCGGGAGAAGCTAGTTACGAGCCCATTAACAGCCCCTCCGGCCCAACACATTCAGCTCCCTCCAACCCAGCTTGCAGCCCTCTCCAGCCTGTGAATTACGTATGAACAGCCAGCCCTTCTCTTTCCTTCTCTCCACTTTGTAACAGCTGCATAAATGAGACATTTAAGGAGATAATTAAGGGGCTGTAACAACCCCATATTCACGCCAGAAGAGAGGCATTGCAACGCCTATTCTGTGCTCCAGATTTACGCCAGAAGCGAGGGAACTACAGCAGCCAGTCGTCCTTTCTGTGCTCCAGGTTCACGCAGCAAACCCTCCTGCTGTTGCCCACATTCTGCACACACTCAACAACGTTCCAACCACAAGAAATTGCAAGGAAAAGCTCGCCAGCAACCGGAGTAGTGTAAGTAATTTCAGCCAGCCCTTCTACACTTAAGTTCCTCTCTAAATCTAACTCTCAGTACACACTCCTTCCCAGAATATAACCAGTTGGAGGGTTGTTCGTTCGTGGCCTGCGGTGACAAAAGAAGAGACGGCCACCTTGGAATCGGACCCTCCCACACTAGTGCAACAACTTACCTTCTGCAGTCATCAAAACCTTGGGTAAATGATCAATCATTCTCCCTTTATCTTGGCTGCAGTTCAATCTTTAAACTATAGATGAAATAGACATGTGTGTACTTAGGTTTTAAAATGTTTTAGTGTGGTGATGAGGATAGATCGAACTAGAGAAGTGATGAGTAGTAAGCGAGTTGTTGTAGCTTCCTAGAGTGTCCAATTTATGGCCATTAGATGACCTAGTGAAGTAGATCAGATTATCATATAAATTGAAGTGAGAAACTCCCTTTAAAACTTCAGTTTTGAAAGTAAGAATGGCCACTGTTGTGAACCAATGTTAAAACGATTGGTTGAAGATCCACCGTTGAATTTTTAATAGATCATAGATAGATATACATAGTTTACTGTATTAAAATTGGGAACAAATGAACGGTCGGATTGAAAGTTATAGGGTCTCAAAGTGGAGTAGTTGAGCTGTTTTTCCAGCAGAAAAATTTGACTAAGTATGGGAACAATTGTAGTGTTGTAGGCAACTTTAAAGATTTTTGTAGGAATAACGATTGAACAGTTTTAAGAAATTATTTCTCCTATGAGTAGATTAGAGATCATAGATAAGTTAGAAATTTATTTTAGAATTTTTATAAGTTTATTTTAATTTTATATTTAAAGCTGTAGTTGGACTTTAGTGACTTTTCGGGAAATAGAAAATGGGTAGTTTTTATAGTTGTCACCTAAAATCATCCTAGGGAGTAGAACTTGATTAGTTAGCCTCAAGTAAGAATTTAAGTACTTTTTACGGGTTTTTGGAAGTCTCGGAACCAAGGGTAAAATAGTCATTTTACCTTAAATAGACATTGTAATAACTTCTGCACATAGAATCATACATCTTAGGAGTTTTAGACTTCTAAGTATCCAAGGAAAAATGTTGATCCACGTGCCTCCTTTGACAGGCAACTGAGTCCCTGCAACTACTGTTAGTGTTGTTAAGAGAGACGAGTTTTAATTCTGGTAAGTCCACTGACTTACTTAGCTAGCTTCTTGCATGTGTGTGATGTGTATGAGTGGTGTGTGATAGTTAAGATAAATAACAAAAATGCAATAGGCCGACTGTAGTATAGTATAATTGACCCAAGTGTATGATAACGGGTCGTGACATCATCTGCCTAGCTCTTGCGAGAGTCTAGGAGGTTCCTTGCGACCAGCCCAGTCCGGTAGACGGTCACATGCATTAGTACCATTCCGCGTTGGTAAACGGGGACAGGGGCGAGGTTTGGGAATCCCTCGTGTCACAAAATAAGTATCATTAGTAATGACGTATCACTTAATTAAAGATAATAAAAAGGAATGAGTGTTACATGTTGATTGCGTATGTTGTGTGTTTGTGCTTTTACCGTTATACTTATGCATAGAATGTTAGCTAACGGTTTTATACCGCTTGTAGATGCCTTGCAGGTTAGGGAGACGATCGAGTGATCCGGCGGTAGTGGGCAGCCGGGGTTCCGTGCATTATAGGACGGGGCTGTTATATTTCATTTTATGACTATTGAGACTGATGTTGGTATTTCTGGTTTTTAAGACTTGGCTGTATTGTTTTCAGAATTTGGATTCTTATTATTTCCGCTCATGTTATAAAACTCTTTGTTTTGCCTTTTTATTTGTGCCGTGTTGTAAGGTCCGATGAAGTTGTTGACAAGCTAAGGGTCGGGACCCATTGTGAGGTCCCAGCCCGTAGCATTTTGAGTCCTCTAGGATTCGGGGTGTTACAATGTGGTGCATGAATCCGGGAAAATGAATAACCCAACTCTTTTTCTTTTTATTTTGAATTGCAACACCATCAACTTAGAGTTTTGCTCTCTTCTTTTTTCACATTATTTTTCGACTTTACTTTTGGAAAGATGGACAGAGGTGCACAAAAACCCAAGCCTAGGAGATTGGCGTTTCTCAATTTCGAGATGCCTCAAACCCTTGATGCACATACCATAATCCGTTAGGAAGATCGCTCAATCCGACTTTGGCAAGACACAAACATCCGGCTATGTGAATGGTGCCGAGTTACTCATCGTCATGATTGACTTCCCCAAACCTATTAATTCTATTCTATGTATGCAAAATTTAGCTTTCATGGACCTCCCACATCAAACATGCCAAATATCAACTCCTCCAAATTCCTGGATAGGTAAGGGATGCAATTACTTTTATTGAGGGGCTAAGTGATCAAAGAAAGAAGTAAAAAATCGAATTGTCTTAATCATTTCATAAAGAAGTATAAGAACTCATCATGTGATTTCAACCTTAATTTCTCAATATGATTTAGATCAAACTTTCACATTATGAACTTTGCAAAAAAGGGTAAACAACACATTCAATTTCTTTATACTTCATTATTTCGTTTAATCATACAATTGTCATCAAGATTTCATTCCACAAGTGAGAGCTATCATAGGAGTCATCTCTAAACTTAGAAGCACAAGAACATTTTCAAAAAATTTCCAAAATTTTCAAATTTTTATGGGTTTTTCAAACTTTTTCATGCAATGCAATAATGAAATGTGTGACTATAGAAATAAAACATGCATAATGTTATGGATAGAAGCAAGCAAATGTAGTAGAGTTATTACACATAATAGTCAAACCCCACCCCATACTTAGAACATACATTGTCCTCAATGTTCGAAAAGAAATAAAGAAAAGAAAAAAAAGAAAAATGAACTCACTAGACGGCGGTGGGGCGGCTAAAACTGTCAATCAACAAAGGTCATCACTGCGGAGGAGGCGGTGGTGGAAACGGACGGAAGTCATGGCTATAGTACCGCCCGAACTTCTAGCGGTAGATATCACTCATCATCTCATCGTGCTCCCTGCTCCGAGTCTCCTGCGTCTCCCGGTGGATCTCCAAGTCACCAACTCGCCTAGAAAGGTCGGTAGCCCACTCCGGTAACTTCTCGTACCATGCTAGTGGCTGACCGTACCATGTCGGTGCATCCTGTGGAGTCGGTGCTGTTGGTGCCTGATCATACCAAGGAGGCGGAGTTCCCATCCATGAAGGTTGCACTCCATACCAAGCAGGAGGAGCGTCCATCCATGTCGGCCTCTCACTCACGCTAGCACGGCGAGAGGAAGAGGCTCCAGAAGGTCTGGTGGATCGTGGTGAACGTGTAGGAGGGTCAGGGAAGTGTGCAGGCTGATCCGGAAAAGTGCCAAAGTCCTGATCATCACCTCCTCCTATCTCCTCCTCAACATCTGCAGTCGGGACCTCATCGGGTACATAGGGAGGTACCACTAACCTATTCGCATGCATATCAGCAAAAGTTTGCTTCCAATTATGGCGTCCGGCCATAATGGAGTACTCAAGAAGCCACGGGATGCCTCTACCTCCTCTCTCTTCCCAAGGCATACCGGCGGTAGGTGGACCGCGGTACGTAGGGAAGATGATACCTCTCGTCATCAGGCTATTGAGACCCAAAGGTCTCACTGCTATCCTAGTAGAAGCAGAAAAGTCTATCCCAAGCTGCCTAGCAATGTGTGTAACCATACCACCATATCCTATGTTACCGGCTCTCTTGTTCTTGAGCTTACTCATGGTAGAGGCTAGTAGGGTAGCACAATCAGCAAGTCTATCATGAATCATAGAATAAAGAAGGAAAAGCTCATCCGTCTTGATCTTTTGAGGGGGTAGGGAAAAGGCACTCGGAAAGGACCCTATGGGCTATCTTCAAAGCTAAATGGTTGATAAGCTTAGCTTTGGTGTCGGCCAGTTGCCAACGATCCTCACTAGCATATATCATCGCTATGTCCTCCCAAAAGTCCTCAGCGTATACACCACTAAGAGAACGACCATTGAAGGTCTCTTGGAACCCAAAGAAGGCTCCAAACTGCAAGATTGGGAACTCATAGTTCTCCTCCATCAACCTAAAAGAAACCGTCCTTCGACGGTGCTGTGCTCAAAGGAAATGACGAATTCTCTAGTAATCTCCTCATAAGCGTCTTCTCGAATAGCGGAGAAGACAATCAAACCGGCTCTATCTAAAAGCCATGTCAAGTCGTTCACTACATTCAGCGGTTCTAGCTCCTCAAGTACTAAGTAGCGCGGTCCAATGACCGCTCTCTTCTCGATCCTTTCCAAGGCATTGAGGTAATCCTCATACATGGTTGGAATCCTAGGAGGTGGGGTGATGGTGGCTCATTAGGGGGGTTTGGGAGGAAGAGGAAGTGTCTCCTTTCCTCTTCTTGTTCCTATTCGACTTCTTCCTAAACAAATTCATTGCAGAGGGAAAAATCATGGTCTGTTCTACAGAAACCACGGCGGTGGAACCTACAGGGACCGTGGTTTGGTTCTGTTTTGCTCAAATCTTAACCAAATCACACCAAATTCAGCAGACACAGTCCTAGACTAATTCCAATCTAATTCCAATCAGTTATCCTAAAATATCTTGCAAGAATTGAGCCAAATCGACAAAGTAGAGAAGAGAAGAAAAACCTAGGTTTTGGAATCTTAAAATCCAAATTCCGTCTTCTGCAGGGATTATTCACTCAAATTGTTGATTGGATCTTGTAGATGATCGAATTTTCTTCACTTTAGGCTCAAGAATCGTTCGAATCGGACTCCGAACGAAGATTTGAGAGAGGGGGAGTGGTTTCGGCGTTCCAGTCGTGGAATAGGGTCGTGGAATGGTGTTTTTGTGTTTTTTTTGTGAAGAAGGTGGTTTATATAGTGACCGTAAATTTTTTGGAAAACCACGGTCTTTAGGGGTGTTCCACGGCCGTGGTTTTGTATGGAACCGTGGTTTTGGTGATTTTTCTCAGATTTTGGAAAATTACGGTCTCTGTAGCTTCCACGACCGTGGTTTAGGGCGTGGAACTCTCTGTAATGTGCCAAAATCCAAGTTTCGTCAATTTCTTCTAACCTTTTCACTTCCCATTGCCTATTTCATTGTTCCTACATCCAAAAACATGACATACCGGGAGGTATCGAGGGCAAAACAAAGCAAAAACGACTAAACTAATCTATTCTAAGAATGAAAAACAAAAGCATAAGTGCAATACCTTGGGTTGCCTCCCAAGAAGTGCTTGTTTAAGGTACGTAGCTAGACCGTACTTGCATCTATTCGAGTGTGGTAGGTGTAAACTCCTCAGCTTGGAGCTCCGGTGTATACTTCTTGAGTCGTTGACCGTTCACCTTAAAATTTCCGCTCTTTTCACCCCATACTTCAACTTCACCATGGGGAAAAACATGTTTGATTAGATAAGGTCTAGTCCAACGAGATTTAAGCTTACTTGGAAAGAGCCGAAGTCTCGAATTGAAGAGGAGAACTTGATCTACTTCTTTGAGGTCCTTTGGAATGATATGCTTATCATGCCAACGCTGCGCTCTCTCCTTATAGATTTTGGCGTTCTCATGCGTTTAAGCGGAGTTCTTCAAGCTCGTTGAGGTCCAAAAGGCGCTTCTCGCCCGCTTCCTTCATGTTGAAGTTCAACCACTTAACCGCCCCATACGCTTTAAGTTCCAGCTCCACCGGTAAGTGACAAGGCTTCCCATACACAAGGTTGTATGGTGTTGTTCCTATGGGAGTCTTGTATGCATTCCTATACGCCCACAATGCATCATCTAGTTTCAAAGACCAATCCTTCCTTGTCTTTGAAACTGTTTTCTCTAGGATTCCCTTGATCTCCGTATTCAAAATCTCCACTTGTCCACTCATTTGTGGATGTTAAGGGGTGGCAATCTTGTGAGTCACCCCATACTTAGCTAGTAGAGTTTTGAATTGTCGGGCAATGAAGTGACAGCCTCCATCACTAATGATGGTCCGCGGTGTCCCAAACCTTGGGAATATAGTTCTATTAAAGAACTTAACCACAACCATGGCATCATTAGTTGGAGAGGCAAATGCTTCAACCCATCTCGAAACATAATCTACAGCTAGAAGTATGTATTGGTTTCCACAAGATGATGGGAAAGGTCCCATAAAGTCTACTCCCCAAACGTCAAAGATCTCTACCTCCTGAATGTTGTTAAGAGGCATCTCGTTCCTCCTAGATATATTTCTTGTTCTTTGACAAGCATCGCAGCAGGAAACAAAGGTTTGCACATCTTTAAATAAAGTAGGCCAAAAAAATCCAGATTGCAATACCTTAGCGCTAGTCTTGTTTGAGCTAGCATGTCCTCCACAAGGTAGTGAATGACAATGACGGATGACGCTTTGCATCTCGTCTTCTGGCACACATCTTTGAATGATGCCGCTAGGACCTCTCTTGAAGAGTAGAGGGTCATTCCAAAAGTATTCTCGGACGTCCTTAAGAACTTCTTTCTTTGTGCATAGGATAGTCCGGGTAGTATTTCCTGACAAACCAAATAGTTAACAAAATTAGCAAACCATGGTTCGTTACCTTTAGTTATCTTGTCGATGCACTCCTTTATGATGTATAAATGCTGGTCCGGAAAGAAGTCATCTATAGGTAAGCTGTCGTCGTCTAGATGTGGTAGACGACTCAAATGATCCGCGACAGAATTTTCCGAGCCTTTCTTGTCACGGATC
This sequence comes from Fagopyrum homotropicum, assembly GCA_033239125.1. Classification (NCBI taxonomy): domain Eukaryota; kingdom Viridiplantae; phylum Streptophyta; class Magnoliopsida; order Caryophyllales; family Polygonaceae; genus Fagopyrum; species Fagopyrum homotropicum. The sequence goes on along the minus strand of BSWB01000003.1, from coordinate 61,298,154 downwards.
TCTAGATCGAATTCTTGTAGGAGAAGAATCCATCTAATCAGCCTTGGTTTCGCATCCTTCTTTGCAAGTAAATACCGGATCGCAGCATGATCCGTGTATACAATCACCTTTGCACCTACAAGATAAGAACGAAATTTTTCAAAGGCATAAACAATAGCTAGAAATTCTTTTTCAGTTGTGGCGTAGTTAAGTTGCGCTTCATCTAGCGTCTTGCTAGCGTAATAGATAGCATGGGTTCGGCCTTCCTTCTTTTGCCCAAGCACAGCTCCTATAGCTACGTCACTTGCATCACACATAACCTCGAATGGAAGATTCCAGTCCGGAGGTTGGATGATCTGGGCTGAGATTAGAGCTTCCCGAATCTTATGAAACGCATCTAAACAATCCTGCGAGAAATCAAAAATTGCATCCTTCATCAATAGATTAGTAAGCGGCTTTGATATCTTAGAAAAATCCTTTATAAAACATCTATAAAATCCAGCATGTCCTAGAAAGCTTCTTATCCCCTTCACCGAAGATGGAGGAGGGAGCTTTTCTATTGTCTCTATCTTAGCCTTATCTACCTCAATCCCTCTATTAGAGATCAAGTGTCCGAGTACAATGCCTTCCTTCACCATAAATTGACACTTCTCCTAATTAAGAACTAGGTTAGTGTCTTCACACCTTTGTAGTACAAGAGAAAGGTTAGAGAGACAATCATCAAAAGAGGAACCATAAACAGAAAAGTCATCCATGAAAACCTCCATGATTTCCTCTATGTACTCCAAGAAGATAGCCATCATGCATCTTTGAAAGGTGGTTGGGGTTTTGCAAAGCCCGAACGACATTCTCCTATAAGCGAACGTACCCCATGGGCACGTGAATGTGGTCTTCTCTTGATCATCTGGATGAATCAGAATCTGAAACAAGCTACTATAGCCATCAAGATAGCAAAAATGTGAATGTTGTGCTAACCTTTCAAGCATTTGATCAATGAAGGGTAATGGGAAATGATCCTTCCTAGTTGCATTGTTTAGCTTCCGGTAATCAATGCACATCCTCCATCCAGTCACGGTCCTTGTAGGAATGAGCTCATTGTTCTTATTGGTGATAACCGTCATTCCTCCCTTCTTTGGAACAACCTGTACGGGACTCACCCACTTGCTATCGGAGATAGGGTAGATGATACCTCCATCAAGTAGCTTAAGAATCTCCTTCTTGACAACCTCTTTCATGATCGGATTTAACCGTCGTTGAGGTTGTCGCGAGGTCTAAAATCTTCTTCCATTAGGATCTTATGCATACATAATGAAGCTTTAATTCCTACAAGATCCTCTATAGTGTAACCTAAGGCTTTCCTATCTTTTGTTAGAATAACCATAAGTTTACTATGTTCATCTTCACTTAGATCGGAACTAACAATTACCGGAAAAGTAGAATTAGTTCCTAGAAATGCGTACCTTAGATGTGTGGGAAGTGGCTTCAATTCCATCGCCATTGGAGTCTCTAATGGCTCTTGAGGAGTGTCCAATGCTTCATTATAAGTCTCTAAGGATGTAGGAGTGGTTGAAAAAGATTCACGAACATTGGTAGAAAGAACGTAATTTTTCTCGGAATTTCCCAAAATTACGGCACCACTGTTACTTCCACGGCCGTGGTTTAGGGCGTGAAAGTCAATTACGGCACCACTGGTAGTTCCACGGCCGTGGTTTTGGCCGTGTAACTCTCTAGAGTCCTCTGAATAGCTGGTTACGGTCATGCTAGTGGAAACCACGGCCGTGGATCAGCACGACTGACCGTGATTCCTCACATCCTCTGAACCATCATAGAGTTTTTCAAACTCTTCTCCATGTACTTCCTTTAGCTCCTCCAAGGCTTCAATTTCCTCATTGCAATCCCCTTCTTCTCCTTTCTCCATAATGCTCATGGTGATAACCTTTTGCAAGGGATCCTTGAATAGAATCGAGCTTACTTCCTCTCTAGATGTCTCTTCGTCATAGGTGTTGAAAATATCTTCTCCAAGAGTTGGCTCTTTCACCAAAGTGGAAAGAACAAACTCTACCTTCTCTTCTCCTATGTCAAAGGCAAGTCTAGCATTCTTGCAATCCACCATACAACCGGATGTTGCAAGAAACGGTCTTCCGAGTATGATCGGGACCGGACTATCTGCAGGAATGTCAAGTACAACAAAATCTATTGGAACATAGAACTTACCAAGCTTGACTGGGACGTCCTCAATGATACCGACGGGACGAGTTATGGATCGATCCGCCATGTATAACGTCATCTTCACCGGTTTAGGTTCACCTAAACCAATCTTCCTGCATAAGGCAAGCGGAATGATGCTAACGCTTGCTCCTAAGTCACATAATGCATCATATGTGGCTTCTCCCACTCCAATTGGAACACAAAATGACCCCGGATCCTTCAGCTTTAGGGGCATCTTTTCCTTCATTGTTTTGATGAGATCCGATGATTCCGAACTCATCTTGACTTCTCCAAAGTCTTCCAACTTCCTCTTGTCGGAGAGGATCTCCTTTAAGAACTTCCCATAAGCGGGCATACCTACAATTGCATCAATGAAAGGTATATTAATGTGCAGTTTGCTCATGAGTTCAACAAACTTACCGAACTGCTTGTCTAGACGCGCTCTTGCTCTAGATTGTGGGAATGGTAGGGGAGGTTTGTAAGCTGGAGGAGGAATGTAGATGTCTTCCTTCTCCTTCCCCTTTTCCTTCTCCTTGTCGATGGAAACTTCAACAAACTTAGGCTACGGATCGGTAGTTGTTGTTCCGCTCCCAGTTGTAATAGCCATCACCCTTCCTTTCGGGTTATCCTCTGTCTTTTCCGGAAGTTTTCCTTGACTTTTAGGAACTTCCTCAGCATTGCTGAACATTTGGCTTTCTAAAACTTTTTGAGCTTTATCAACCTTAGTGATGTGATTCTCCAGCCCTTGAAGCTTTCCCAAGATCGTTTCCAACATGGGATCGGGCTTCTCTTTCCCCGAAGTGCTTCCACTATTAGATGTTTGTCCCTGGCTTTTTAAAGGAATAGAAGAAGAAGATGGTGGAGTTACTGAATTTTCTGAATTGGGATAAGAATTACCGGAATTTTGTTGTTGGTTGGAACGCCAATTGTTGTTTGAATTCCGATTGTTGTTCCAATTGTTGTTCCGATTGTTGTTGTTCCAATTGTTCCAGTTGTTGTTCCGGCTGTTGCGGTTGGTATTCTCATTCCCATTATGGTTATTGTTGTTTCCTAAGTATCCAGCATCTTGGTCCTTAGGCTTTTGAAAGCCAGCTTTAATAACTTCCTTCAATTCTTTAATCTCGGTGTTGAGAGAAATGATTTGAGTTTGCGCAGCTTGTGTTAGCTTCGTTCCTTGCTCTACTCGGTTAGCTTCCGCCTTCCGGTGAGAGTACTTCTCAATGACTCGGGCTTGCTTCTCAATGAAGTCCCAAGCGTCATCTTCCCTCATGTCCATGAATGTGCCACATGAAAGGGATTGGAGCTTGAATTGTGTTTCCACATCCAGCCCCTTGTAGTATATCTCTAACAACTCTAACTTGGAACTGCCATGATGTGGGCAATCCAATAATAGATCCTGAAATCTTTCCGAAGACTGAAATAAACTTTCGTTAGATTTCATAGAAAAAGCATTGATTTTACCTCTCAACTCCGCTATCTTGGATGGCGGAAAGAACTTGGTTAGGAACTCCGAAGATAGATCCTCCCATGTGTTGAGTCTTCCATTTTGAAGAGCTTGATACCAACATAAAGCCTTCCCTTTCAAAGAGAAGAAGAATGGCTTGATCTTGTAGTTGTTGGTGGTTGCATTCTTTGGCTTCATTGTCTCCATTAGAATCTCAAAATTCTGTAAATGTTGATGTGGAGATTCAGCACTCGTTCCTCCGAATTGGCTTTGGCGAACGATGGTAATAACTTGTAGGCTAAACTAAACCCCTGAATATCGTCAGCATCGAAGTTCACACCTAGACGGCGTGGTTGCTGAATCGGATCCATCCTTTGGCCAAGAGTTCTTGGCTCCTCATCTACACGAGCGGCTCTCGCACCCCCAACTGGGACACGAGGATTGGCGGCCGGTAATGGATCATTCCGGACTGGATTGATCATTGGATCAATCTCCTCTAGTGCTGGCATATCCGGATCGAATTCTTCATCATCAGATGATTCCACTCTAATGGACTTAGTTGGCTTCTTGACTTTCTTTTTCTTAGCACCTCCTTGTTCTAACTTCATGTCCAATATTATAGCTTTGAGCTCATCAATCTGGAATTGATGACGCTCCGCTTCTTCCTTACAAGCCTTCTCACTCGACCAATATTGAGTTTGAGACTCCTCTAACTCCGCTTGGAAATCTCTCTCTCTATTTTAGGCCATCTTTCTTTCCTTAGTTTTCTTCCTAAGAGTTTTCTCAAGTTCCGGATCAAAAGGTACGAGGTCTTTGTTGAATCTAGACCTGCGCATATACCTAAGAGAACCTGCAAATAGCACTCACAAGAGATATCAAATAACAAGAGGAAAGCTCCCAAGCTCGACAACCGAAAACCGAAGTTTGGTCTTGACCAAATCCCCGGCAACGGCACCAAAAACTTGTTCGCCCGACGTGCGTGCAAATAAGCTTTATATTTATAAAACTAGAATAGAAGCAAGCGAACCCGTAGTGTACGGATCGGCGTAGATTAGCAAATATTCCAGAGTATCGATCACAAAGATTTGGTGAAACAAAATCCAATCTCAATTGTCAAGCAAGTAGAAGACGTAAAGCTTTGCAAATATTGGGAAAACAGCAACCCTAAAGATCTAGGTATCTAATTGTGGCATTCGATTCAAGATATACTAAGGAATTAATGATAGAGTTGAGAATTGCAAAGGTATAATAAAGTAAAGTAATGTACGGTGAAGTTCCAAAACTCTATATGACTTATTTAAAGACACTCTCTATAAAGGTTGTTGAGGCTGTAGTATAGAAAGGATCTAAGGACAAGGATTAATCTCAAATACCCAAACTTGTAACCCAAGGATCGAGATTAACTCAAACGGTTAAGGTTATGACACTCGAAACCGAATAGAGGATGTTGAGTCTCACTACTACCTAGAAAAGGGCAAGCCAAGACTAGATTAAAGCTAATCCTTAACCTTGGATTAAAGTAAAAGCAAAGTTCGTAAACTGAGGTAAATCACGGTCAGATCTTGAGAACCACGGCCGTGGAAACCTAAGAACAGGCCGTGATTTAGGTTCGTCGACGATATTTCTCTAACTCTCAGGGTCCAATCAAATTACGATCGATCTATCATCATCTAAGCCACAACTATTAACCCTTCACCTTAGAATTACTAAAGGGTTTTAGCCAATAACCATTGTCATGATATCAATATTTAGATTAAAGAGAATGAAAGATGAAAACCCTCGAATACTCAATAAAACTTCAAAACCAATTCTTAAATCCGAAACACAAGAAGCAATGTTTAATGGATTCAGAATGTATAACACAAAACCTCACAATGATCTAAGGTAAGTATGAAGAACAGGTTGTCAATCCATCATCAATATCAAAAGCTAAGAGAAAGGTTAAACCTTTGCGTTTCCGCAACCTTCGGCGATCACCAATCAACCCTAGGTGAAGTCCTTGCGGAATGTACGCGGCGTCTATGCGAGCTCCAAGCGGGATCCATAAGCAAGCCTCTAGCAGGGTTTTTGCGAGGTTCTCAAAAACTCTCTTTTCCGGCCTTTTTATAAGATGGGAAATAATTGCCGTCAAGGCCCATTACGTAAATGACGTGGCAAATAATTGTATGTCAAAAGATCCCCTAAATCACGGTCTCAAGGCTTTCCACGACCGTGGTTTAGAGCGTGGAAAAGGATTACGGTGTCTTGTGACTTCCACGACCGTAATTTAGGCCGTGTAACTCACTGGAGTGCTCGAGACTCAAATTCACGTTCATGATGCCAAATCCACAGCCGTGGTTTAGAGCGTGGACTTCTCCACGACCGTATTTCAGGGCGTGGAAGTGTATACTGCTTGTTGTTTCCTTTGTGTCGTGACATTATTCATCCTAACTCCTTCCTTAGCTTCCTTGATGTGTCTCCTAATCCTCGAACATCGTCGATCACTCCCTTTTCTCTCTCAATTGCTCCGATTTAGCTCCTATTCACCTATAATCAACACAAAGCTAGTGTAGACTTCCATATCGACAAAATAGATGAACAAGATAGCATTTGCTTCTAAACTTTATCCATGTACACAATAATGAAGGGAAAACAACCAAAATAAGTGCCTAGAATATCGCAATATTTCATGCTAACATTGATCCTAAAGAGTCACACTTGATAGCTGTGAAAAGATATTTCATTATCTCAATGGCACTAAGGTTTTAGGATTGTGGTACCCACGTCAAAGCTCATTTCACCTCGTTGGCTATTCACATGCTGACTTAGCAGGTTATAAGGTCGATCGAAAGAGTACTTCTGGATGTTGCCAATTCTTAGGGTCATCCCTAATCAGTTGGCACTCCAAGAAGCAAAACTCGGTCGCCCTATCCACAGTTGAGGCAGAATACATAGTTGTGGGAGCTTGTTGTACATAAATTCTATGCATAGCTCAACAACTTCGTGATCTTGGCTTTGATCTAAAAGGTATCCTTATTAAATGTGACAATACTAGTGCTATTTTGATTACTAAAAATCCTGTGCAACATTCAAGAACAAAGCATATCGATGTAAGGCATCACTTCATACGTGATCATGTAGAGAAAGGTGATGTTTCGATATCTTTTATATCAACTAACTTGCAGCTTGCAGATATATTTACTAAGCCTCTACCTAACGATCAATTCAATTTTATTAGATTAGAGCTTGGTATTTTGAACAAAGAAGCATTAACTTAGGGGGAGTAAATCGTTTTATTTCATCCTTCGAATGCAGCGCGCTTTTCAATTTCAAGGGCCTTGAAACAGAATTTGAGGGCCACATTGAAAATCACAGATCTATTTAGAGGTTAATATCTTTTAGATATTTTATCTCTAAATTATTTTAAAAAAGGATTTTTGAAATGATTTCAAACGTCCTTGTATTTAGATTCAAAGAATTATTTTGAAAGTGGTTACAAATTTATAGGAAAGAATTCTAATCAAAATCGGTTTTCCAGGATATTGATTCTTTCAAGATCTCATTAAACCGAAATTGATGTGACTTCTTCCCTTATATATCACTTCTCTCCCTTCTTTAACTCCTTCCGCTTCAACTCGTTTTGCAAACTCATCTGATTTACTCTTTCATCTTCCAAAACCCTATCAACTTCTCTCACAAACATACTTCATGGCTTCAAAGAGAACATCAACTGATGAGGCATCGTCGTCGGTCACCAAACGCCACAGGGTTGTGCACCTCTCCTCCGACTCTGAATCTTCGTCTCCCATGGAAAATTTTTAAATATGCACACAGACTGGCTTTCCCTCGAACTAGTTTAGTAGCCAGACAGCCGTTGGCAAATGGCTTGATGGATTCGAGGACCGAAATCTTTGCATGTGTGAGTTGGTGGACTTGGAGCTCTTTCTTTCTCTCGGTCTCCCCTGCATCACCATGTTACACGGATGTTCCATCTCGAAGATTCTCAATCCAGGGGAAGTTGCATACACAAGGTTGACCAGGTTGTTCTTTATCAATCTTACCGCAAAAAGAGAACGAGTAGAGCTAATTCTTGAGTTTGTGGTTAAAGGTAAGACTATCGCTCTTTCCCCTCTGGTTATTGCTCAGGTTCTAAGGCTTCCTACCTTCAATTCCTTTGACCACCTCCACGAAGCCATAACTATTAGCTTGGCCAAAGAACAATTTCTTCTACCCAACTCTCCACCACAACCAACCTTGACCTCTTTGACTCTCGAGGCCAGAATTGTGTGTACCATTATTGTGAGATGTGTTGTCCCACGAGTTAAATGTCGAAATGTGCTGACAAATCAACTGTTTGCTTTTTTGTATCACGTGTTAAATGGCCTTGATGTTTACCTCCCCAGTATCATCCTTAACCACATGTTGCACATGATTAATGCCCCCAGCGATACCCCTCTCCCTTATGCCAATCTACTATCAAAAATATATCGATATTTCTCTATTGATTTGGATGATGAGGAAAAACACTATATTGCTAGAGAACTCGATGAATATTTCTTTGGCAACATAGGAATTGAAAAAACACAGTCTGGGGAGTGGATTCTGAAGGAGCAGAGCATAGAGACACGACGCGGTAGAGATTGGTCTAGATTCATTGAGAAGGGATATGTTGGAATTCAGATTCGAGATCACAAATAAGTTAGATAAATCATAAGATCTATTGGTCATACTAAAGGAAGGATAATGTCGTAGCGGATGCCCTTTCTAGGAGGTATACTTTGATCACAACAATGGATTCTAAGGTCCTAGGATTCCAGTATATCAAAGATCTATACGAGGATGATGCAAAGTTTGAAAAGATCTACACTAGATGCAAAAATCAACCTAGTGGCAGGAAAATAGGTCGATTTTTGGACCGAGTTTTGTCTCAGTCGAGAGATAAGTACTATCTGTTTGAAGGATTTATTTTCATGAGGATAAAATTTGTATTCCTAGATGTTCTCTAAGATTATTATTAGTTGAGGAGGCTCATATGAGAGGATTAATGGGACATTTTGTAAGAGATAAGACTTATCATATGTTTTATTCTCATTTCTTTTGGCCTCAAATGCTCAAGGATGTTGAACATTTGATTAAGAGGTGTCTTGTTTGACTAAAAGCAAAGTCAAGACTGACACCACACGGTTTGTATACTCCTCTACCTATTCCTACTTAACCTTGCTTGACATTAGCATGGATTTTGTTGTAGGTTTGCAAGAACTAAGAAAGGGAGAAATTCTATCTTTGTGGTTGTTGATTGCATTTCTAAAATGGGTCACTTTATTGCTTGCCATAAAATTGATGATGCATATAATGTAGCTAACTTATTTTTCAAGAAAGTTGTTAGATTGCATGGAGTGCCAAGAACTATTATGAGCGATAGAGATGCCAAGTTCTTTAGTTTCTTTGGAAGACACTTTGCGGAAAGCTAGGTACAAAATTGTTGTTTTCAACTTCTAGTCATCCTCAAATGGATGGTCAAATGGAGCTAACTAATCGAACTTTGACTACGATCTTAGGAGTTGTTTTAAAAGATAATTTGAATGCATGAGAAGATGTTTTACCACATGTCGAATTTGCTTATAATCGTACCTTGCATTCATCTACTAATCCAATGACGTTTGAGTGTGTTCATGGAGTGAATCATTTGACTCCCTTTGATCGTATACCGTTGCATTTAGAGGAGTGAGTATATTTCGTTGAAGAAAACCAGGTCGAGTTCATAAAGGAATTACATGAGATGACGCGCTTATGGTTGGAACAAAAAGGAATATCTATTGCTTCCAAAGCAAATCGGAATTGCAAGGAGATGCTATTAAAACCCGGAGATCTAGTATGGTTGCATCTAAGGAAGGAACGATTTCCGGAAAACGGAAGTCTAAGTTATCTTCAAGAGATGATAGACCTTTTAGAGTAAAAAGGAAATTTCGTGACAATGCTTACGTCTTGGAGCTTCCAGCTGATTATGGTGTAAGTCCCATCTTCAACGTTGGTTACTTAAGTCCGTATGAGTTTGGAGATGAGCATGCGAATGATTCGAGGATGAATCCTTCTCAAGAAAGGGAGTCTGATGTGGGACCATCTCCAACACAAGGACCAGTTACACGCTCAAAGGCTAAGGTATTAAAGGACAAAACAACAATCCCTTTACCTTCTTAGGATTCCGTCATGGATGGAGCGATCACAAGGTCAAGAGCAAAGGCAATTCAAGATGAAGTCACAAACATACTCACGACATGTACGCTCAAGGAAACTTTTCTCACTCTCAAGAGTTCCTTAGTGACATTACTGACTGTTATAGAAGATTCAAGCCATGACCAAGAAGTGATAACTCCACCTTGGTTTCAAATTTGCATATGTGATGATGGAAGGCTTAACACAAATGAGTGGTATTTATACTAACACATATCAATTATATTTCTAGATTATATGGTTTGGTTTGGTTTTGTGTTTGTTAAATGTGTGCAGGCATGGAAAAGTATTTCAAAGGATAAAAGGAGGCCTTGAAAACAAATACAAGAGACAAGCGCAAAGATTGGAAAGCATTTCAAAGATTTAACGCGGAGGCCTTGAAAACCATTTCAAAGGATCAAAGCCTAACCCTTGAAACAATATACAAACGACATACCGGATGGAAGGAATTCAAGATTCAATCTCAACAACCAAATATACCAAGGATCAAGAGAAGATCTCCCGAGAAGATATCAAGAAGATTTGGCCAACAAGAAGATCTCGACCAACAAGAAGATTTGGCCCAACAAAAAGATCTTGAAAAGATCTTAACCAAATTGACGCAAGATTGAATGTCTCTTCCCAACGGATTTTACAAAGATCTTGAAGATCCTCAGCAAACTTGAAGATCTCGGAACTTGAAACTGCAAGATCTTCAGCAGCTCTTTTCAAGAGAAGATCTCGGAGAAAAGGAATCACAACATGCGACAAGGAGATGAACAAGATTAGAAGATCTACAACGTCTATTTCATCTCAACAAACACCGTTTTCTATGGAGAAGAAGGAACCTCAACAACGGTCATCTTCACAATGGCTAGAAGACTTCTCCATCGAAGACTATAAATGAAGATCACGATTGAAGAGAGAGAAAAAAGCGTACATGCAGACATCTAAGTCTTCAAGCGATCAAAGTATCTTCATTTTGTTCCAAAAGTTTTTCTTCCTTCGAGTAAAAAAGCTTACTTCCTTTAAGGGAGAAAAACACGAGAGCTTCATTGGAGTATCTAGAGAGTGTTATACTTGAGTGTGTGTTACTCTGCTAAGTAACTAGACTATTATAGCTACGTTAAGAGTTGAAACTAGATCGTAGCATTAGCTACTGTGAGAGCGTAAGGGAATTTCTTCTAGGTTGTATCTAGGACTCTTTGAAGATGATAATAGATAGTTAGATCCTACGGGTAAAGAAACCCTAGGGCGGACACGTAGGCTGTTTGGACGTTGAACTTCGTGAACATATCACCGTATCGATCTTTTCATTTTTGCATCATATTGATAGCATGAATTATAGTCTATATTTTGGGGTTTGTTTGGACGTTTTATCTTCAATAATCTGCATGTTTGTATGTATAATATGTGATTATATTACCATTTTATCTACCTTTGTGGGAATCGAGGTCTACACCTAGTTCTGTTGTAATCGTAGGTAAAATGGCTCGTTTTGCATCGAAAAGGAGCAAAAAGAGCTATGGAGTCATTGGAGCTACATTCAGGAACATAAGGAACCATCCAGGAAGCTTGACCATGGATTAAAGATTCACTTGGGACCAGATTTGAGAGATTTCACCTTCAGTTGTGACTCACCTCGGTTGACCACAGATTCACCTCGACCGAGGTGATCTAGAGAAGTCGACTCGACCGAGGCGAACACCTGGGACGCGGCGAGAATATTTTATTCTTGGCTGAGATCTTTTATCTTTGGAAAGAGATCTTATATTTTTGGGCTTGGCTCCTGGAAGGAAGAAGATATGCTAGATCATATATTTTACCTATTTTTATGGGAATAGATCTTTCTAAGATATCTTATCTTTGGAGAGTTACTTTCCTATAAAAAGGGTCGGATTTCCCACAAATCCATATCATGCTATACCACCGATCAGGGTTTATACACCACAGCAGCCATACTCTAGTTGGGAGATTTGAAGAACCTTTTTAAAGGTTGAAGGAAGATTGAAGTCTATAGCTTTTATAGCTTTCGAAGGGTTTTTGTAAGATTATCTTAGATTCCCTTCCTTGTTGTCTTGCCTTGTTGGATTTCTATCCAAGGAACGCTTTGTTGTGATATTTGATTCAGTTATTGAAGTCTTTTCATTAAGTTCTTCTTGTTCAAATATTCACTTTCTTCCCATATATTTGATCATTGCTTTCATGATGATGAGTGGTTAATTTCCTTGTGTGATTCTAGGGTGATTGGCTGAAGGTTGTGGGAAAAACAATGATAGAATGATCTTAATCACAATAGGACCCTGAAAGTTCGAGTCTTTAATCTTAACCGTAAGCATCTCGCTCAGTCGATGAACATCTCGGCCGGGGTGGAATTTGGCTGACCGAGGTGACTTATCTGATCCGAAACTGAGAGTTAAGTGTTAGAGTTTGCCAAATCCTATTCTTATTACACTTTTCCTGGTTCAATGCAAGCCTAGGATGAGACTTACCCGGTAATTCCTTAGTTTGTTTACCTAAGATCATAAGTGTAGGTAATGAAGGTTTATCCTTTATTGGGGTTTGAGTGTGCTTTCATCCCATCTTTGTGAGTTAGCCTGAGACTTACCCGGTAAAGGTTGATTCTATTCCCTTAGGTGGTGTGTTAGTTTGAGGTTATAGTTCTTTATCTTTATTCCTTGAGACTTACCCGGTAATAGGAGTTACGGTTTAGGATTAGCGAGTAGTGAGACTTACCCGGTGATCTATTCCACTTTAGAAAAACCTTCCCCATGCAAAAACCTCAGCTTTGTCCGCTTATCTTTAGATCTTGAGTTGGAACCACAACTAGATGCTTTAATCCCTAGAATTGCATATTTCCTTTATTGACTTCTATATCATCTTTGATTGTTTTGATTACCTTTTGTGGTTAGTAATTACTAAAGCATACCGTAATTGGACTTTGTTTCACTAAGTCCCTGTGATCGACCCCTGAAATTCCTTGCTTTTTACTACGATTGACCCGTACACTGCGGGTTCGCATCCTTGTTTTAAGCTTACGTCTAGGGTTATAAATTTAAAGCTTGCACACACCGTTTGGAGCGAATAAGTTTTTTACGCCGTTGCCGGGGACTTGGTCTAGATCGAGCCGGTTGCGGTTTGCTCTTGGGGCACTTGCCCCCGTGTCTACTAACCACTCTACTTGAGTGACTTTTGCAGGTTCTTTCTTAGGTTTATGCGAAGAACCCGCACTGGGAAGGAAATCGTTCCTTACGATCCCGAACCAGAAAAGACATACAAACGTCGCTTACGAGAAGCGAAGATGGCCAACCAGGACAATCGCGATCTTGAGTCCGAGTTGAAAGAGGCGCTAGAGCAGCTACGCCTCAGCAGGGAAGAGCTAAGGCAAGAGAAAGAAGAAACTCGCACCAGGACTGAGGCGATCGAAGCAGATATGGCAGCCTTACGAGACCAATATCTACTTCGACCGAGGGAAGATCCAGTCCCAGATCCTCGACCGATGCAGGATCCAGTTGCTGACCCTCGACCGAGGCAGGTTCCAGTACCTGACGCCCCGGCCGAGATACTTTCACCTCGGATGCCAGTCCGAGGCGTTCTTCTTGTAGGAATCCCACAAACCCTAGGTCAAAGGATGGACCCCAATCAACAACTGAGGCGTCCAGGAGTTAACCTAGGAGATCCAACGGACCATGACTACGAACTTCGACCGCAAGTTCTATCCATGATTCGCCAATGCCAATTCAGAGGGCTAGAGAAGGAATCACCACATCAACATCTTCAAAACTATGAGATCTTGATGGAGACCTTGAGACCCTCAAGGATTGAAAATAACAATTATAAGCTAAGACCTTTTTACTTTTCTTTAAAAGATAGAGCTCTTACTTGGTATCAATCTCTTCCTCCAGGAAAAATTAGCACATGGGAGGAGATGACAACGGAATTCTTGACCAAATTCTTTCCCCCCTCAAAGACCGCTGAAATAAGAGGGAAAATCAACGCTTTCATTATGAAGGACAAGGAGAGCTTGTCCAAGTCATGGGAGCGGTTCAAGGACATTCTTTTGGATTGCCCACATCATGGGATTCCAAAGATAGAGTTATTGGAGATATACTTCAAGGGATTGGACGGAAACACCCAGTTCAACCTCAAACTACTCTCCACCGGTACCTTTATGGACATGGCGATTGACGAAGCTTGGGACTTCATCGAGAAGCAAGATTTGCATTTGGAGAAGTACACCCATCAAGAAACTGAAGGTGGAGTTAAACGAGTTAACTTCCAGGAAACTCAGCCCAACAACAATCAACTCACGTCTTTGAAGAATGACGTGAAGCAATTGAAGGAACTCTTGGTTGCTCAAACCAAGAAGGAAGAGCAAGGACAAAGGAACAACAACAATGGATACCGTAACAACAACAACGGTTCCCGGAATAACAACTACAACAACAACAATAGAGGATCCAATAGCAACAATTGGAGGGCGAACAACCAAAATTCTGGTAACAATCATTCAAACTCGAACTCTAACGATTCCTCTAATCCCTTCCTCTCTTCCCCTTCTTCTTCTTCTACTCCATTAAAGAGCCAGGGGCAAGGATCAAGTTCATCTCAGCCGGAAAAGAAAGACGCAATGCTGGAGGCTATCTTGATCAAGCTTAGTGCTATGGAGACTTCTATGACTTCAATTTCGAAGGCCCAAAAGGCCTTTGAATAACAACTTGCAAGTAGGGGGAATGAAGCGCCAAGAGATCCAGGGAAGCTTCCAGCAAGGACGGAGAGCAACCCTAAGGGCCAGATCATGGCCATAACTACGAGGAGTGGACTGAAAACTGTAGATCTAGTGCCTCGGTTGGTGCCAGTACTGACGAAGACCACCTCGGTCCAGGTGCAGTCGAAGAACACTTCGGCCGAGATCCCAACCGAGGTGGAGCCACAGAAAGCGGAGGGGAAAACTGAAGTTTATGTTCCACCTCCTGCATACAAACCACCACTTCCATTCCCCCAGTCAAGGGCCAGAGCACATCTAGACAAGCACTTTGGTAAGTTCCTTGACTTGATGAATAAACTGCACATTAACATTCCTTTCCTTGATGTTATTCTAGGGATGCCCGCCTATGGGAAGTTCTTGAAGGAGATCCTATCAAGGAAGAGGAAATTGGAAGATTTTGGTGAAGTTAGGATGACATCTAAATCCTCGGAGCTTATTCAAAGCATGAAGGAGAAGATGCCACCTAAATTGAGAGATCCCGGCTCATTTTGCATTCCCATTTAAGTTGGGGATATCACTTGTGAAGCCCTTTGTGATCTAGGAGCCAGTGTGAGCATCATTCCGCTGGAGCTATGTGTGAAGATCGGACTTGGAGAGCCCAAGCCGGTCAAGATTCGACTATACATGGCGGATCGCTCCATCACCCATCCCGTGGGAATTTTGGAGGACGTTCCGGTCAAGTTAGGTAACTTCTATTTACCAATAGATTTTGTTGTACTTGACATTCCCGCAGATTATATTGTTCCTATTATTCTCGGGTGACCATTTCTAGCAACTTCGGGTTACAACGTGGATTGCAAGAACGCCAAGTTGAAATTCAACATTGGTGGCGATGAGGTGGAGTTCGCGCTACTTGCATCCATGAAAGGGGAGCAGCTAAGCGATGATATCTTCAACATCTACGATGAAGAAGAATCAAGAGAATTGGTGAGCTCTATCCTTATTAACGATCCACTCGAAAGAGTTATTAGTTTCAGTTTAATGGAGGAAGGTATAGATGCTTCTTGTGATGCAGATATACAGAGCTTAAAAGCACTGGAAGAAGATCCAGGAGCTAAAACTGAGAAGCTAATCCAGGAGACAAAGATCTCCAGTTTCGGTTCCAGTTGTAGTATCTCGACCGAGGCACTTCCTGGACTGAGCGAGGCGACTGAAGAACATCTCAGTCAACGCCTTTGCGCCTCGACCGAGGACGATGGCGAGATGATGTCAACTGAGACTACTGAGAATAACAAACTTCTTACTCCTTTCTCTGACATTCATCCTCAGTTGGTGGAACATTCTATCCACCAACTTTCTGATAATAAAGGACCTTGGTATGCTGATACTGTGAATTATCTTGTTTGCTAGGAAGTACCGCCCAGATTGACGTACTCTCAAAAGAAGCGATTCTTTAAGGACGTACGCCATTACTACTGGGACGAGCCGCTGCTATTCAAGCGCGGGCCGGATGGGATGCTTCGAAGGTGTATTCCGGAAGATGAAGTTAATAGCGTCATACGGCATTGCCATTCACTTCCTTGTGGAGGACATGTCAGTACCGATAAGACATGCGCTAAGGTATTACGTTCCGGTTTCTTTTGGCCTACATTATTTAAGGATGTACAATCGTTTGTTGTCTCTTGTGATGCATGCCAAAGGACAGGAAATCTATGTAGGAGGAACGAAATGCCGCTTAATAACATCCAAGAGGTGGAAATCTTTTATGTATGGGGGATAGACTTCATGGGACCTTTCCCATCCTCTGGAGGAAACCTCTATATTCTTCTTGTAGTTGATTATGTCTCTAGATGGGTTGAAGCCATCGCTTTCCCACTAATGACGCCAAGGTGGTTGTGAAGTTCTTGAACAGAACTATCTTTCCACGTTTTGGAACTCCACGCATCATCATCAGCGATGGAGGAACGCATTTCATCAACCGGAAGTTCAAAGCACTTTTATCGAAGTATGGGGTAAACCACAAGGTATCAACCCCTTATCATCCTCAAACTAGTGGACAGGTCGAGATCTCGAATAGAGAAATCAAGGCAATTTTGGAGAAGACCGTCTCTAGGACGAGAAAGGATTGGTCCATGAAATTAGACGATGCTCTTTGGGCCTATAGGACCGCATTTAAGACTCCCATAGGTACCACCGCTTATAATTTGGTATATGGGAAGTCTTGCCATTTGCCCGTTGAGTTAGAACACAAAGCATATTGGGCGATCAAATGGTTGAACTTCGACATTAAGGAGGCCGGCGAGAAGCGGCTATTGGAAATCAACGAGCTGGAGGAGCTGCGTTTGAACGCCTATGAGAATGCCAAAATCTATAAGGAGAGGACGAAGAGATGGCATGACAAGCGTATCGTCCCAAAGGAGCTTAACGAAGGAGACTTAGTTCTACTCTTCAACTCCCGCCTCCGTCTCTTTCCAGGTAAGTTAAAATCTAGATGGACCGGACCTTATGTTGTGAAACATGTTTTTCCTCATGGTGCAGTTGAGATATGGGGCGAAACGAGCGGAAGCTTCAAGGTCAATGGTCATAGACTTAAGAAATACAAACCGGAAGTTCCGGTTGAGGAGGTTGCACCAATATACCTCGTTTGAGAGACACATTATGGTCCAGCTAGTGACCTTAAACCAAGCGCTTCTTGGGAGGCAACCCAAGGTATTGCTTTCTTTTCCCGTTTTCTAGTCTAGCTTAGATAGTTTTGCTTTTTCTTTGCTTTGTTTTGTTTTTGGCGTTCTAGACAGACAACAGGTGACATCTAAGGAAGGAGAACAAACCAGGAGCATAACTGGAGGGACAGAAGATCGAGAATTTGAGAAGACGAAGTTTGACTGAGGCACATCTCGGTTGATGTCAGAGCACCTCGACCAAGATAATTTTTGAGCAACC
Source organism: Fagopyrum homotropicum (assembly GCA_033239125.1). Lineage (NCBI taxonomy): Eukaryota > Viridiplantae > Streptophyta > Magnoliopsida > Caryophyllales > Polygonaceae > Fagopyrum > Fagopyrum homotropicum. Next base: position 61,280,686 of record BSWB01000003.1, on the reverse strand, counting down.
GAGGCGACTAGGGTTTCTGAAGAACCACCTCGGTCCGTACCACCTCGGTCCAGTCGAGACCACCTCGACCGAGGTGACAGCAATTCCAGAAAAGGGTTTAAAAGGGGGGTTGAATTTCTCTCTCTTCCACTTTACCCTCCCTCGACCGCGGCGTTATACTTCACCTCGCTTCGCCCTTCTTCGATCGTTTTCAAAGATTTTTGCTCCCAAACTGCAATTAGAACGTAGAGGATCCCAGTGCATCGTCGATCTGCGAAGAAATTGAACCGAAACGGCCGAACAAGGTAAATCGAACCGAAACCCTAACTCCGCTATTTTCGCTTCGATTCGGGCCTGGATTGCCCTACATTTACTAAGAAAAGGATTAAGTACCCCATAGGAACCAGTTGTAGTGATTTTGAGGGAAAAGAACTGGAATTTCTGAAGAAATTAGAACACAGTTTTTCGCCTCGGTCCAGACGCGTTGTGCCTCGGCCGAGGTGTTCTTTTGTATTGTCAGCCGACCGAGGTGACCTGACAGTGAGAGATTCTAAAAATGAGTTCCGACAGATGCCTTGCCCTTAGGGATAGATCCTCCCCTTCCCCTTCTTCCTCTTCTTCCCGACCCTATCGCCCGGTGATCCACGAGCGATACCGGGTCGATTATGAGCGTATTTCCGGCCGTCCAGTGATTGCACCTCGCTTTCTGGACGTGTCAGCCTTTGACTGTCTCCAGGTGGACGGAGACCTTAGGCGGATGATATCTACAGTAGGGCTAGATCAGTTTACTGAGATCCGAGCCCCTGCCTATTTGAAGCCTACCCTAGAGTTCATTAGCTCCTTCACCTACCTCCCCACAGAGCGATCTGTGAAGTACTTGTTGATGAACCGGAACTTCTTACTGCCACTTGAGTATTGGAGGGATATTTTTGGTTTTCCTGCCCCCACAGCTGTTGATTTCCCTTCCCGATCTGTAGCTAGGGAGTTTTGGGGACAGATTGTCCATATTTCTGAGCACGCAGACAGATGGCGGCCTGGAGATTCCAGGGAGAAGGTCATCTTCCACTTAGCTTTTAGGTTAGCCCACCGCATTTTCAGCGAGACGCTTCTGGCGCGTACTGAGACGCCCCAGAAGGTCCGACAGGGGGAGCTGTTCAGCCTATATTGCATGGTGACAGGAGGCATCCCCGACTTTGGCTTGATGTTGGCAGAGGACCTGCACAAGATCAAGGCCAAAGCGAAGGGGGACATCTGCTGCGGAGGGATTGTCACCCACATCGCCAGCTACCAGGATATGGATCTCAGCGCTTGCACTATGGTGGCGGCTGCCAAGCCGCTTGGGCTGCAGGAGATGATCACTCGACGGATTCTGGTTCCCCGAGGACTGACTACACCATACGTGGCTATGCCATGGGAGCTGACTGCACCGCAGGGGATTAGGTGGTCTGCACAGTTTACTGTTTATGACCCTCATTACTGGCAAACCGCCTGGGCCCCACTGATGGAGGATTATAGAGATGCAGCAGCTGCCCCAGCTGAGGATGAGGAGGTAGATGATGAGGAGACTGCAGATGACAGAGATGGTGGAGTCCCGATGGGTACAGGGACAGATACTACCGGGACGAGTGCGCCGGTTATTGATTTGGATGATGATGATGATACCGAGCCGGCACTTGCTGCATCACCAGTGAGACCTGCTAGGCGTAGAGCACGCCGACAAAAAGATCCAGAGGCTCACCGTCGGATCGACGATCTGACGGATCAGATGATTGATTCATATGCCGCTCTATCACTGGATATCCGCGAGATGCAGGAGCGACAACATTACCAGCACATGATGGCCCAGATCCAGTTTGAGCACATCATGGGCTATCCGTTCGACCCGTCTCAATATCCATATGTGCCACCACCACCACCACCGGATCGTGACTACTGAGAGCTGTAGGATTCCTTTCTTATTTTTATAAAGTTCAGCTTTATGTCCGGTGAGTATTTTATTCCTTAGACTTATTTTGACCCACTGGGACAGTGTGTCCCAAGTATTGGGTATTTGTGTATTACTTGACATTTATGTGATGTATGACTCTATTTGACCGGATATTTATATTTATGCTTCACTTTTGCATCTATGTGTTTATCTGAGACTGCATGCATACTTACAGGTTATTTGATTGAGAAAAAACGTCGAAACCGAAAAAAAACTGGTTTTAAAAAAAAATTATGACCTCGACCGATGGAGTTCTGGCCGAACGAGGTGTTTCACCTCGGTTGACCTAAGAACACCTCGACCGAGGTGGGTTAATTGAGAGTTTTCGAAACGATTTTTGTGCTTCTTATCTGGATGTGATCTCAGTGAAGACTTTGCTTACTGACTGGTTTTGAAATCTTTATGTGTTTGAAAGGTTTTATAATATGTTTAAGTTGCTAAATGCTTTGTTTGAAATTATTGGCATGTTTAATACTTTGTTTTTATCCAAATTATGTTGAATTTGAAGGTTGACACCGCAAGATAAGTTCTCTCACTTTCTTCCTGGAAAGACCAAGGCAATTCATTCTTCTCTCTTCTTCTTCTTGATCATGCTTTACCCCTCATATACATTTTGCCTCCCTTTACCTATCCGGGAATTTGGAAGCAAGCGAAGTGGTGAAAGCAAGTGAAGTTAAAGTTGAGAAGTTGGCTGGAAGTGAAAGTGTTAGAAAGTAATAATAGGTTTGGGGAAGTCAATCATGATGATGAGTAACTCAGCACCATTCACATATCCGGGTATTTGTGTCTTGTCAAAGTCAGATTGAGCGATATTCCTAACGGGTCATGGTATGTGCATCAAGGGTTTGATGCATCTCAAGAAATTGATGGTTGCTGATTTCCTAGGCTTCGGTTATTGTGCACCTCTGTCCATGCATCCCAAAAAGTAAAGTAAAAGAAAAAGTGTGAAATAAGCAAAGCTTATTGGTGGAAGATGTTGAAAGTCAAAGTGAAAGTGAAGTATATTCTTTTCCCGGATTCTAGCACCACATTACCTTCCATACATCCCTACCCCACACGTTTCTTGACCTTTCTTTTGGGAAGCCCTTGAGACCTCGAGCTTGTTGATTGACTTAGCGGTTTAAACTGGATTATGCATGATTAATTTCGATAATTATGACTTATTATACATTCTATGATTTTATGCAAAGATGAACAACTTTCTTATATTTATAAAATGTTTTGATCATATTTTGATTTTAAATTCCATGAAGTATTCTCTTAGAGTGATCTATGATTGTTGCACATTATAAAAATGTTTTGAAAGACTTTTTCATTGATTTTATTGACTTATAATCCATTCTATCTTATCTTTTATATGCGGAACTTGCTTGGCAACAAGCAAGGGCTAAGTATGGGGTATTTTGATAGCATGAATTATAGTCTATATTTTGGGGTTTGTTTGGACGTTTTATCTTCAATAATCTGCATGTTTGTATGTATAATATGTGATTATATTACCATTTCATCTAACTTTGCGGGAATCGAGGTCTACACCTAGTTCTGTTGTAATCGTAGGTAAAATGGCACGTTTTGCATCGAAAAGGAGCAAAAAGAGCTATGGAGTCATTGGAGCTACATTCAGGAACATAAGGAACCATCCAGGAAGCTTGACCATGGATTAAAGATTCACTTGGGACCAGATTTGAGAGATTTCACCTTCAGTTGTGACTCACCTCGGTTGACCACAGATTCACCTCGACCGAGGTGATCCAGAGAAGTCGACTCGACCGAGGCGAACACCTGGGACGCGGCGAGAATATTTTATTCTTGGCTGAGATCTTTTATCTTTGGAAAGAGATCTTATATTTTTGGGCTTGGCTCCTGGAAGGAAGAAGATATGCTAGATCATATATTTTACCTATTTTTATGGGAAGAGATCTTTCTAAGATATCTTATCTTTGGAGAGTTACTTTCCTATAAAAAGGGTCGGATTTTCCACAAATCCATATCATGCTATACCACCGATCAGGATTTATACACCACAGCAGCCATACTCCAGTTGGGAGATTTGAAGAACCTTTTTAAAGGTTGAAGGAAGATTGAAGTCTATAGCTTTTATAGCTTTCGAAGGGTTTTTGTAAGATTATCTTAGATTCCCTTCCTTGTTGTCTTGCCTTGTTGGATTTCTATCCAAGGAACGCTTTGTTGTGATATTTGATTCAGTTATTGAAGTCTTTTCATTAAATTCTTCTTGTTCAAATATTCACTTTCTTCCCATATATTTGATCATTGCTTTCATGATGATGAGTAGCTAATTTCCTTGTGTGATTCTAGGGTGATTGGCTGAAGGTTGTTGTTCGCCCCTAAAGGTGTATGCAAATAAGCTTTAAATTTATAAAACTAGAATCAAGCAAGCGAACCCGCAGTGTACGGATCGGCGTAGATTAGCAAGTATTCCAGAGTATCGAACACAGGGATTTGGGTGGGAACAAATTCAATTGCAGATTATCAAGCAAGTAAATATGAGAGTTTTTGCAAATATTGGGAAAACAACAATCCTAAAGATCCAAGTATCCAGCTGTGGCAATCGATTCAAGATATACTAATGATATAAAGACAGAGTTGAGATATGCAAAGGTATACTAATGTAAGGTAATCGTACGGTGAAGTTCCAAAAACCTTATATGACTCACCTACAAGACACTCTCTATACAGGTTGTTGAGGCTTCAATATAGAAAGGTTCTAAAGGCGAGAATTGATGTCAAATACCCAAACTTGCAATCCAAGGATCAAGACTAACTTAACCGATTACGGTTGTGACACTCACAATCGAGGTAGAGGTTGTTAAGGCTTCACTACCACCTAGGAAAGGCAAGCCTAAACTAAGTTAAAGCAAATCTTTAACTTTGGATTAAAGTAAAAGCAGGTTCGTAAACGTAAGGGAAATTACGGGTAGATCTTGAGACTCCACGGCCGTGGAACTCAAGATCAAACCGTGATTTAGGGTTCGTCGACGATTCTCTCAAACTCTCAGGGTCTAATCTGTTTACGATCGATCTATCATCATCTAAGCCACAACTATCAACCCTTCACCTTAGAATTGTTAAGGGTTTTTAGCCAATAACAGTCATGTTGAAAACTTCCAATAAACTTCAAACCAATCTCAAAGTCACAATCAGGAACGAGTATTATCAATAGATTCAGAATGAAACAAACAAACACAATCTTAGGAAAGAAGGAAGAACGGGATGTCAATCCGTCTTCTAAATCAAACCTAAACAAGAAGAGAAATCTTCTTGCAACAATCTTCCAAAAACTTCGATCTTCCGCCAATCCGGAAATCTCCACGGCAATCTCCACCAAAGGTGCGAGATTAGGGCAAAATCCCAACACGAACTTCGATCTCCAATGAGATGTAAATGCTTCCAAACGAGGGTTGTGCCGCTAAGCAAAGGCGTAAGCCAAGGTCTAAAGCGAGGTCGCAAAAGTGCGTCTAAGCGGGGATGACGGAATCTTGCTTCGTCCGTCTTTTTATAGGGCAAGATAAGATATCGGCCCGGCCCAATCTTCAAAAGATCGTGGCTTCAAAGTGTGGCGAAAAAGATCGCCAAGATCACGGTCGTGGAAGGTTCCACGACCGTAATTTAGAGCGTGGAAAGTATCACGGTTTGAACCATGGATTCCACGACCGTAATAGTTACTGGAATGCATCACGCCTCTCTTTGCAAGGTTCCACGGCTGTGGAACTAAACGTGGTTTGTAGTACGGCCGTATTTTAGAGCGTGGTTTAGGGCAAGAACGTGATTCTTCCCTAGACTCGTACATTCCTCAAGTTGAACTCCATTTTGCTCCTAATAATGCCCTTAATCCATGGACATACTCAATCAACTCTTCTTTGCTCGATTTCGTTCGGAAATGACTCTCAATCACCTATAATCAACATAAAGCTAGTGTAGACATCTATATTGACAATATAGGCAAACTAGCTCACAAATGCAACAATGCTAAATCAAAGACTATCAATATGAATCAAATACACTTAGAAAACGTGCCTAAAATATCACAATATTTCATGCTAACAGTTGTGGGAAAAACAATGATAGAATGATCTTAATCACAATAGGACCCTGAAAGTTCGAGTATTTAATCTTAACCCTAAGCATCTCGCTCAGTCGATGAACATCTCGGCCGGGGTGGAATTTGGCTGACCGAGGTGACTTATCTGATCCGAAACTGAGAGTTAAGTGTTAGAGTTTGCCAAATCCTATTCTTATTACACTTTTCCTGGTTCAATGCAAGCCTAGGATGAGACTTACCCGGTAATTCCTTAGTTTGTTTACCTAAGATCATAAGTGTAGGTAATGAAGGTTTATCCTTTATTGGGGTTTGAGTGTGCTTTCATCCCATCTTTGTGAGTTAGCCTAAGACTTACCCGGTAAAAGTTGATTCTATTCCCTTAGGTGGTGTGTTAGTTTGAGGTTATAGTTCTTTATCTTAATTCCTTGAGACTTACCCGGTAATAGGAGTTACGGTTTAGGATTAGCGAGTAGTGAGACTTACCCGGTGATCTATTCCACTTTAGTAACACCTTCCCCATGCAAAAGCCTCAGCTTTGTCCGCTTATCTTTAGATCTTGAGTTGGAACCACAACTAGATGCTTTAATCCCTAGAATTGCATATTTCCTTTATTGACTTCTATATCATCTTTGATTGTTTTGATTACCTTTTGTGGTTAGTAATTACTAAAGCATACCGTAATTGGACTTTGTTTCACTAAGTCCTTGTGATCGACCCCTGAAATTCCTTGCTTTTTACTACGATTGACCCGTACACTGCGGGTTCGCATCCTTGTTTTAAGCTTACGTCTAGGGTTATAAATTTAAAGCTTGCACACACCGTTTGGAGCGAACACATATCTTGCTTTATTGTGACTAATGTTGATTTGTAGGTTTACGAAGTCAAGACCCTTGAAATCACGTTCAAAGCCCTTGAAAACTAGTTGTGTCACAAAGAGCTCATATTGACATCACGGCATTGCAATCTGTTTCAAAGCCTTGAGATAGGTTTTTGCGAAAAGTTCTCATACTTTATTCAACCCCCCTTATAGAGTATTAATATCCTGTATATTCACCTTACGGTTCTTCAAGAAGATCCACCAAATAAAGAAGAAGGATAAGAGCAAGGAATAGCTTCAGAGAGGAAAAATTGACCTAATAAATCGGCTAATTTTCTTGTAGGAATTTCGACCGATTTCTGATCCGATTTTCCTCACTGAGTCGAGTTTTTGCAAGATCCGTCATGATCTTCTATCTTTGGCAATTATATCTTTTAGTGGTTCTTTAAAGCTCTCAGATTATCTTAAGGGATTATTACTTTGGATTTTATCTTGATAGTTTTTATATTTTATATATCTTAAAGATATATTTACAAGATTATCTTTAAGTATATCTTTCTAGTTTTCATAGTTAAATCTCCCTTATAAATAGCCTTAGTGGGGGAGATTGTTTGGGAGATTTGATTTAATATTTTTCACAAATTTGTGAGACTTACAGCTTCGCTTATGGAGTTTGTATTTTATTCATTAATCATTCAATCAAAAAGAGAGCTTTTAGTTGAATTGTTGTGAAGTCCTTACTAGATTGTGCTTGTATGTGTTAATTTTATTGAAGGTTGGTGCTCTTAGTCAATTCTAGTCCCTCTTTGTGCTTGTCTTACTTAGAAGACTTGTGTAAGGTTAAAGAAGTGCGGGTTAAGGTAATCTTCTTGTTAAAAGGTTTTGACACGTCATTGATCAAGGTTCTTTTATGGAACTATCTTAGTTTATATTTTCATATATCTTTCATTTATCATTTCATATTCATCTTCTTATCTTTCCATATCATTGACTAATCCGTTTTTTGAGTTTCAAAGAAAATCGGTCTGTTCTTGAATAAAATCGACTAATTTTCTCTATAGAACAGCCCGATTTTTATCCCTATTAAGGACTTTCAATCTAGCTCGGGAATTGTGGCTTATCCCCGCATCAAGAAGTTCCTCCATAGAAGACTATAAAAGAGACATCGATTGAAGATGAAGACACCAAGCCTACAAGCGATCATTCAACACATCTTCATCGATCCAAAAGTTTATCTTTCTCTTTGAGCTTACTTAGGTTTATTCGTTAGAGTGAGATAAACATAAGAGCTACATTGGCACATCATATTAGTGTTATACTCGAGTGTGTTACTCAGCGAAGTAACTAGGCTATTATTGTTAGAATAGGAGTTGACTAGATTGTAGCATTGATGCTACATTGAGAGAAGAAGGAAAGTTCTTCTAGGTTGTATATAGGACTCACAACAAGAAGATTATAGATAGTTAGAATCCTAGGGTCGGAAACCCTAGGCGGAGAGTAGGTTGTTATGGCCGAATGTCGTAAACATATTGTGTGTCAATCTTTTAATGCATTTTCTATCACTTATATTGTGACTAACAATCTTCTACAGGTTTCGAAGTCAAGACCTTGAGATTCACTTAAAAGCCTTGAGAAACGGTTTTGTCACTAAGTGTAGAGATCGACTTCAAGGCCTTGAGCTTCGTTTCAAAGCCTTGATATCCGATATTGCGAAAAGTTCTCATACTCTACTCAACCCCCCTTGTAGAGTATTTATATCCTTATTAATCCTCTACTCAGTTCTTCAACTTGATTCTTCAATCCTTAGTCACTTGTGATACTTCGTTGTAGTTCTTGACTTCAAGAAGGATAGGAAACTAGTATTTCACTCAAAACGTGTTAGAAATGGCTTTGAATGCCTCAAAACACAAAATAAACCATGATAGATATGAAATATGAAAAGGAAAAGATTTTTCTACTAAAGTCAAGTATAAAAGAGCATATGTGGTGAGAAAATACATGATTAGGAAGGGACAAATGGATGTCATCAAAAATGAGTTGGGATCTTCATTCCGATCATTCAATAGGAGATATAGCACATACATGGGAATTATTATGGAATGTATCTTAGAATTGCAATGATAAAATGGATAGTTTAAAGTATGCATGTTATATAATCTTATAAATTTGGATATATGACATTTTATGTCACTAGAAAGTTAAGTAAACTCTTAGAATGTTCCATAAGAGCATTTCACTCTAGAAGTCATAAGAGATCCTTAAGAGTGCTCTCGTATGTAGATAAATATATTGATAGATATGTTAACCGTTGATCAAGTACTTCATATTGTATACATGTGTTGATTGTGTCGAGTAATAACCAATTGATCTCGAGTTCAGGTAAGTCGTATGGACTTATTCGACTATCTTTTCTTTTACTTGCTTGTGTTAACATAGTGGTGCGCGTTATTAATTAATTAAAGAGAATATTATTGAAAACCACCCGTTAAATAGGCCATATTGCAAATAATTACCCGCTCTATCACTATTTACCGGAAACGACCCGTTAAACCTACTCCGTTACCAAAAAACCACCAAGTATCATTATTTCGTCAAATATCCGTATTGTGGACCCCATTTTATAATAAAATAATATTTTTTTTCTTTTTTCTGTATTTTTATTTTTAAAGTCGTATTTGTTTCTTTTTTCTATTTTAAAGTTGTACTTGTCATCGAATCAAATTGTGTCTAGACGTCTTAGTTCGGCTGTACTTCAAATTTTAAAATTCAACTCCTCAATCACACGCACGCATTCAACTACACACACACGCATTCAATTACAGAGGAAATCTATCAAAACTTCTAGCAGATAATGAGCAGAAGAACTCAAACAACAATTGAAGGTGGCGAAGAAAGAAGATCAAGAAGAAAGGTTAATCATGGCTGCAACTGAGGTTTTGGAGCCATCGAATGTAATTATGCCAATGATTGACAGAGATAAGGAAATGCATCAAATGGTCTCTGCTTTAACTCATGTTGCTTCTGGTCATCGTTTTGCTGTAAATCTTCCATCTTCTTCGTCTTTTTCGGTTTCTGGAAATCAGCAATTGGATTATACATTCAATTCTTCCGGCGTGAAGAGGTGGCGCGATGACGGCGACGGTCGTGTCAAGGTGGAGGAGACAGTGGTGGTTGGGCCGACAACCGATTCTTGATTTGGCGGCGGCGGGAATTTTCCGTTGATGACGTCATCCATGGAAGGTAAGCTTATGATTTTTAAAACTTGAATTGAAAAAATAAAAGATTATAATAATAAAAATTATATTTGTTGTCAATTGATAGAATTCAAGAGACCCAAGATAGCAACCGATGCTTCGACAACGCAAACTTTGGCTTACTCTGCAGCACAACAATGGAGTTCTCAAGCAACAAACACGAGCCAAGCCGAAGGGCCTAGAAAATACAGAGGAGTAAGGCAAAGGCCGTGGGGGAATGGGCGGCCGAGATTCGAGATCCGGTCAAAGCCGCTCGAGTTTGGCTCGGAACCTTCGACATAGCCGAGGCTGCAGCCAGAGCTTACGATGAAGCTGCACTTAGATTTAGAGGAAGTAAAGAGAAGCTTAATTTTCCTAAAAATGTTTAGCTCCGGCCACTTTTTTAAAATCCTCCGGCGACCCGCGTGCCGGAAGTTGATTCTCCGGCGACCCATTTGCATCATCAGGGAATGTTTCAGTTTCCAAAACCTCAGTTGCAGCCATAATTGGTAAGTAATATATTTATCATTTGATTTTCTAAATATTATTATTGAAAGAAAAAAAAAAAACAAATACAACTTTAAAATAGAAAAACAGAAAAAAGAAAAACAGGAAAAAGAAAGAAAAATATTATTTTATTATAAAATGGGGTCTACAAGACGAATATTTGACGGGATACTGAGACTTGGTTGTTTTTTTGGTAAAGGAGTATGTTTAACGGGTGGTTTTAAGTAAATAGTGATAAAGCGGGTGGTTATTTGCAATCTGGCTTATTTAACGGGTGATTTCCGGTAATTTCCTCTTAATTGAATATAAGTTTGAGTAGAATGACCACACAATATTATTAAGACTGAGTGTATGTATAAGATGGGTCATGACACTTGAACCACTCCGATCATGGTATAGAAGGAAGGCATTTGGAACCAGTTTGTCATAGGTATACGGGGATATGCATAGGAACCACTCCTACACGTGTATACTTGGACAAAGGCGGGTGTCGAAGGACCTTCCGTGTCACAACATAAGCTAAAAATAGGGAATAACCTAAGGAACCAAAAAATAATAAAACGTTGTAATGAGCATGTTGATTTGTTTTCTTTCCCTATGTGTAATTATGCTATTCTTAGTTCTTAGCAATATGACTAGGATTTTTAGTTAACGGTCTTATACCACTTTGGTTGATAGATTGCAAACAAGGTAAGAGGTTATGGAGTGATCTGGAGTGGATTGTTAGATGAGTCATCATACTAATTATGATTGTGTGATATTTATTTTTTATGATGTTTATTTCATTTATAACTAGCATGATGTTATCATGGTAGAGTTAATTTTGTATTAAGGTTGAACATATTCATATCATTATTTTGAAATTTTGCATTTCGAAACGTTTTGGTTTTAGCACTTGTGCCTTGTTGCAATACCAGTAATATTGTTGTCAAACTAGAGTTAGGACCATTGTGAGTCCTTGCTCGTAACAATTCGGGTTTAAAAATCTGGGTTGTTACATTTTACCTCTTGGAAGGTCTATAATGCCTACAATATCATGAAAAAATGAGTAGATTTCTAAAAACAAAAGGGAAGGAAATCTACCATAATATGAGCAAATCTACGATATATGCTCAAGGGACGATAAGAATAAATGTGAAAAAAGATATTGGAATAGATTTACATTATCAAGTATGTAGGGAGTGAACGTGGTGAGAAGGGCAAGAGCAAAGAGATGGTTGAAGAAGAAGTTGAAGAGTTAGCCCTAAAGGACATGTGGAGAGTAAATTTGTTGCCACTTTGGAACGAGTCATCGTTAAAAGCGGCCAAAGTACTAGGGAGATCTTGGAGGTTGTTGGGGAAAGACTTAGACGTCTTGATCGAGCTATGAAAAGAAGTCCTTGGACGTACACCTCCAAAGGGCGCATAGGATGTAAGAGTCCATGGTGGCAGATCTCAATCCCCTTTTCCTTATCTTTTTGCCTATGCATTATTTTGGTCTTCATTGTGAAAGATTTTAAGCGTTTGTTTGCAAGGTGTTTGTACTAGTCTTTTAGTGTCGTGTTTTAGATGATTGTGAGTTGGTTCTATTGGACGTCTCTACATTATCACTATAATCGTTTTTTTACTTATTGGTCGTGCCTATTGTCATATGTTTACTTGTGTTTTATGCTTAATTATTTATGTTGGTCGTCCCAACATTATGTAAGATTCAATGTGAAAATATTAACTGAGTCCCCACCGGGATCTCTAGGCTCTCTCTATTATATATACAAGTATGGTACAAGTATGGTAACTCCCTAAAGGGTACAATTGTCTTTGCCTAATAATGTAACGGTCTTAGCATAATGCTATTTGACTAAGTAATAAATATATTTGACTAAGTAATAAATATATTTGAATAAGTAATAAATATATCTCTAACATCCTCCCTCAGTCGCAGCAAAAGGTGAGTGAATGCAAAGACTGGAACGAAAAGCAGTAAATATTGGACTAGGGAGCCCCTTGGTAAAAATATCCGCATATTGGTGAGCGGATGGAACGTGAAGTACACGTACTTGGCCCAAAGCGACCTTTTCCCGAACGAAATGAATGTCGATCTCTATATGTTTGGTGCGCTGGTGTTGCACCGGGTTGGATGACAAGTAGACGGCAGACACGTTATCACAATATACTAGGGTCGCACGTCGAAGGGGTACTTGTAACTCGCATAGCAAGTTGCGTAACCAACACGTCTCAGCCACCGTGTTAGATACACCGCGGTATTTAACCTATGCACTAGAGCGAGACAATGTCGCTTGACGTTTGGAAGACCAAGAAATCAGATTATCGCCCAAGAAAACGCCAAACCCGGAGGTGGACCGTCGTGTGTCCAGACAGCCGGCCCAGTCGGCGTCCGTGTAGGCTCTCAGACTATCTGGGGGAGATCATGTGAGTTGAAGGCTGAACTCATGTGTGCCCTTAATGTAGCGCAAGATCCGCTTCAATGCCGGAAAGTGATGGTCGTGAGGGTCATGCATGAAAAGACATACCTGTTGAACCGCAAACGAGATGTCTGGGCGGGTGAAAGTGAGGTACTCGAGAGCGCCGACAAGACTGCGGTAAAATGTGAGATCGTGAAACTTCGAACCCGAGGAGACGTCAAGTTTGGCTTTGCAGTCGACGGGTGTGGTGGCCGGATTGCAAGTTGTCATTTTTGTCTTTTCAAGAATCTCAAGTGCATACTTTTTCTGATGAAGGAATAAACCGCCATTATTCCGGACAATGGAGACGATCAAAAAATAACTCAAATTACCCAAGTCGGTCATGGCGAATTCTGATCGGAGTAAGGACATCAAGTGATACAAGACAGCTGGTGATGATGTTGTCAAGACGATGTCATCTACATAGAGGAGCAGGTAGGGCGTGGCATGTGAGTCCCGGTAGACGAATAGAGAGTGGTCCGACTGGACCTGCCGAAGACAAGGCGGGATAAGTAAGTAGCGAACCGGTGATACTAGGCTCTAGGTGTCTGTTTGAGGCCGTAAAGAGATTTCCGTAGTAGACAGACATGAGACGGTCTCCAGGGGTCAGTGAAGCCGGGCGGCTGATGCATATAAACTGTTTCCTCCAAGTAATCATGAAGGAAGGCATTTTTACGTCCAACTGATGAATCGGCCAGTCACGGTGCAAAGCAATGCTCAAAACGGTTCGAATTGTAGCGGGTTTAACCACTGGACTGAAGGCCTCGTCACAATCAGTTCCCACCTCTTGAGAGCGACCATTGACTACTAGGCGAACTTTGTGACGCTCCAGGGTGCCATCTGACTTGTATTTATGCTTGAATAACCACATGCATCGAATAGTGTTAGCGTCTCGGGGACGAGGAACCAAGTCCCACGTTCCATTTTAATTAAAGCACTAAATTCCTCGTTCATGGCGGCATGCCAGTTTGGATAACTCAAGGCTTTTTGTTGTGATTTAGGGATGGGCGAGATGTTGGTGGTGGAGTTGGCGTAAGTGACGTATTTAGGGTTTGGCTTAAAAATGTCGGATTGGGCTCTTGTGACAAGAGACGGCGGCAAAATGGGCCGGGAACGAGGTAGGCGGACCGGCCTGCTGGGGAGAGGAGATGCGTGGGCTTGGTTGGGGCTTGTGGGCCGAGCTGGGCTGCTTCCATTGGTGATGGGTCGGTGGTATATGAGACTGGGCCGGTGTGAGGGGTTGAGGAGTTAACGGGATGGGCCGGGGTTGTGGATTCAAGAATCTTGCGAAGGAGGGGGGGGGAATTTGGGTCATTAGTAGAAGGTGACAATGGGTGGGGTTCTGGGTTTGCAAACGGGAAGATGGACTCGTCAAAAATCACATGTCGAAAGATAAGGACCCGTTTGGTGTCAAGACGCATGCCTTTGTACCCCCGATGGTTAGTGATAACACGATTTATTGCTTAGTTTTAGGTAATCATTTAGATATATTTCTCACTCATTCACGCATGGTTTAGCACTAGTTCACGACGTTTGCACTCAATTCACGTACTTTGTCGAGATAGACGTCTACACGGACTTGTGCGTTGCTTTATAGGTATTTTGGGAGATTTAGGAGCTAAAACGATACATTTGAGGATCGTTCATCTAGATGACACACCCTCGGACTCATTAGGACCCAAGCTAAAGGCTAAGGAGGACTCATGGAACCTTGCCAATACAAGCCATGCATCAAACCATGGCTCAACGAGCCTAGAAGAAGCTTCTGGAGCAAATCACGGTCTAGACCAAGACCACGACCGTGGTTCTACCCGTGGATTTTGCCAGATTCTTGTGACAGCTGTGCCACGACTCTCATGGCCAGATCATGCAAAATTTGTTATAAAAGTGGTCCTTCATTGGCTGAGAACAGCATCTTGGAGCAACTCTCCATTATCCAAATCTTCCAATCAAAAATACTCTTTCAACAAGAAGTCTTTCTAGGAAGGAAAGTGCCAAAAAGAAAGAAGAAGAGCTCCATTGAAGAGGAGAAGAAGAACACACACCATTACCACACCTCGATAGTTTTTGTAGTGAAGAATTTCGGATTCAATTTCTAGAGTTGTATGAACCATTGGAACCTTCTTTAAGAAGGGTTGTGAGTTATTTCTAATTCCATTTTCAGCTTGGTTTGGTTTTAGTTCACTTGTTCATCTCTTTTTCTTCATTATCTTGCAAATGGATGTCATGATTTAATGTTTGATTGTTTTGATTTCTATTATGAATGTTATAGGCTAAATAGATGTGGTTCTAGGGTGAGGAAAGGATGGTTATGGCTAGGACTATGATAGGATGGACTTAGATTTGCCTTTGGATGACTTGTGTGCATGAACGTAGCTGCTGTTTGGAATCACGGGTAGTTCTTACCAAACCACGGCCGTGGAAAGGTAGAACAAACCGTGATCTTACCTGATTCGATGGATCTAGCCTTAGATTGTTAGAATGTTGAAATCCTAAGTGTTTGTTGAGTTAAATCTATCCTAGGGTGACCTAGTGTTAGCAACTAAGTGTTAGGAGAGACTTATCCGGTAATCCTTGCTCTTAGATCTTAAGATGACAAACCCTAGGTAGTGGTGAGCCTCATAAACCGCCATTGGATTAAGTGTGCTAGGATGGTTGTTTAGAACTAACCCTTCCGAGACTTACCCGGTAAGGGTAGGTTAGATTTCTAGGTAACAATCCGGTTTGTGTAGAATTCCTATCCTTAGGTTCTTAGAGACTTACCCGGTAATGAGACCTTAGGAATGGACTAGTGGACCATGAAACCTACCCGGTAATTGATCCCAATCCAGAAGCACTTAACCCCAACATATCATAGTTAATCCAAGGAAAGAATAGATAGCTTGAGTCTTATGCCATAACCGGAACTTCCAACCCCTAGAACCCGCTTTTCTATCTTTGATCTATATCTCGTTTTATCTTGTTTAGTTTATTTGATTGTGTTGATTTGTTAGCATAGTAGATTTGATTATTTTGCATGATTAGTGATCTTTGGTTGATCACCTAAAACCAACCAAAAAAAAAACCTTGTGTTTTCTATTTCTTTATTTCTTCCTCTTTTCTTAACCTAGATCTTCACTAGACTTAATCATAAATCGAATCAATCTCACCTTGTGATCCTTGATTGATCACCTAAAAACCTCCCAAAAACATTGAGATTTTCAGTTGTTTATTTCCTTCTTTTTTTTCCTAACCTAGATCTTTACTAGACTTAATCATAAATCGAATCAATCTCACCTTAGTCTTTGTGTTCGACCTCGGAATACTATCCCTACTACAAACGTCCCGTATACTGCGGTTCGCTGGGAGTTAGGATAAATATAACGAGAATATAAATTTAAAGCTTATTGCGTACACACATCACACGATCTTAGCGTAACAAGTTTTTGGCGCCGTTGCCAGGGACTAGGTCTAGATTGAGTCTATTTTGTGATTGTTATTAGTGTAGATCTTTCTTGTTGCTTTTGATCTCTCTTTGGTGTATGTTTTTGCTTTTCAGGACATCTCTTACTCTTTAGGTGTATGCGAAGATCTCGTGGCAAGGATTTAGCTCCATTCGATCCCGAACCGGAGAAAACCCTTAGATCTAGATCCAAGAGTATTAAAAAGGGAAAAGAGATGGCCGGAAGAGATCTCCAAGCTGAATTGGATGAAGCCTTAGAGCAAATAAGGCTAAGAGATGAGCTCTTGGAGGAAGAAAGGAGACTTGCCAATGAGAGGCAAGAAGCAACTAGGAGGGAGATTGATGAGATTAGGCAAGCCCTTGTACAAGGGGAGCTTAATCGTCAACAACCTCCACCTCCTCCACCACCGATGGTACAACCGCAACCGGCGGCTAATGTTAGGGTTGTTCCCATTGCATTTGAGGAGCCACAAACCCTAGGGAGACGTATGGATCCGGCACAAAGAGCACACCGACCGGGTGTGAACTTAGGAGATCCCGCAACCCACAACTATGAGCTCCGCCCTCAAGTTCTACAAATGATCCGGCATAATCAATTTGGAGGGATGGAAGGAGAGTCTCCTCATCAACACTTGATGAATTATGAGATCTTGATGGAGACTCTTAGACCGCCAAGATTGGAGAGCAACAACTATAAGCTTAGGGCTTTTTGCTTCTCTCTTAAGTATAAAGCCCTAGCTTGGTATCAATCTATTCCACAAGGGTGAGTTGGTACTTGGGAGGAGATGACAACCGAGTTTTTGACTAATTTCTTCCCACCTTCCAAGACTACCGAATTAAGAGGGAAGATCAATGCCTTCGTGATGAAGGATAGAGAGAGTTTGTTCAAGTCTTGGGAGAGGTTCAAAGATCTTCTCCTTGATTGTCCACACCATGGCATACCGAAAATTGAGCTATTGGAGATCTACTTCAAGGGACTTGATGAAGATAGCCAATTCAAGCTCCAATCTCTTTCCGGTGGAACTTTTATGGAGAAGCATGTAGATGAGGCTTGGGAGTTTGTGGAGAAGCAAGCTCTAGTGATTGAGAAATACTCCCATAGGAAGAATGAAGGGAGAAAGGCGGGAGCATATGAGGTGAGTGAAGTCACCATGAGCAATTTCAAGCTTGACGCCATCAACAATGAATTGAAGTCCTTGAGGGAGTTGTGTGCTACAACTTTGAAGAACCAAGCAACTCCTCAAGTGCTTCCACAAGCCAACTTGTCTTCCAAGGAGGAGGATGTGAATTATATGGGAAGGGGCAACTTCAACAATTATCAAGGCCCAAGGAACTTCAACAACAACCGGCAATTCAACAATTACCGGCTCAACCACAACCACCCCGGATTTTCTTACTCTAACCCGGATGGAGCCTTGAACCCTCCCGCTTCCACAAGCACAACTCCACCACCAAGAGCTTCACAAGAACCTCCACCCGGATTTACTCAACCTCCAAAGGATAGAACCGAAATAATGTTTGAGCAATTGCTTGGAAGGTTGAGTGGTCTTGAGAGCACTATGACTTCAATCTCTAAAGCTCAAAAAGGTTTTGGAAGCACAAGTGTTCCAAAAGGCGGGTGAAGCCCATAGAGATCCGGGAAAGCTTCCCGGAAGAACCGAAGACAACCCAAGAGGCCAAGTGTTGGCCATCACGACGAGGAGTGGGTTGAGTATGAAAGATCCTTTGCCCAAGGACAATGCTAAGGGAGAGCAAGTAGTGGTAGAAGAGGGAAAGTTGCAAAAAGATGGAGGCAAGAGCAAGAATGTGAAGCCAACCTATGTGGCACCGCCTCCATACAAGCCACCACTACCATTCCCACAATCAAGAGCAAGAGCTCGTCTGGACAATCATTTTGGTAAGTTCCTTGAACTAATGTCTAAATTGCATATTAACATTCCGTTCATGGATGCTATCTTAGGAATGCCGGCATATGGCAAGTTCTTGAAAGAAATACTCTCCAACAAAAGGAAGTTGGAGGAGTATGGGGAGATAAGAATGACCAAGAGATCCTCGGAATTGATCCAAACAATGAAGGAGGAGATGCCTCCCAAGCTAAGAGACCCGGGTTCTTTTTGTGTCCCAATAGGAGTGGGAGATGTGAAGTACGAAGCCCTTTGTGATCTTGGGGCAAGTGTAAGCATCATACCGCTTGCACTTTGCAACAAGGTTGGGTTAGGAGAGCCGAAACCGGTCAAGATGACCCTATATATGGCGGACCGTTCTATCACTCATCCGGTTGGGTTTTTAGAAGACATCCCGGTGCAACTAGGAGGATTCTATGTGCCAATTGACTTTGTCGTCTTGGATATTCCGGCGGACTATCCGGTTCCCATCATCTTGGGGAGGCCTTTCCTAGCCACTTCCGGATGCCTAGTGGATTGCAAGAATGGGACTCTCTCCTTCAACATTGGAGAGGAGAACATCAAGTTCAAGTTGTCCACAATGATGAAAGGGCCGACCCTTGATGAGGATGTCTTCAACATAGTCGAGCAAGAGGAATCTAGAGAAGTTGTGAGCTCGATCTTGATCAAGGATCCCTTGGAGAAGGTTCTTACCTTAAGTATGATGGAGGAAGGTGTTGAGGAGGCTTGCAATGAAGAGATCAAGGCCTTGGAAGCATTAGAAGAAGAGCCAAGAGTTGGATTTGAAGGCCACGAAGAGGTGTTGAACAGCTGCAAGTTCCACGGTCGAGATTTATGTTCCACGGCCGTCAAACTCTCTGGACAACTCCGGGAAGCAAGCTTGGTAAGAACCACGGCCGTGGACTTGGAGCAAACCATGGAGTTGGCCGTGGTTTCCCCTGGATCAGCCCTTGATGATGATCAAGCTTCCATGAACCTTGAACGGTCTTCAATTGCTTTGGATTCATCTCATCCAACATTGTTTGGATCGTCTCCAATCGATAAAGGTCCTTCTAAACTTGAACTCAAACCCCTCCCCTCTCATTTAAAGTATGCTTTCCTTGGTGTTGATTCAACATTCCGGTGATTGTGAATGCATGCTTGAGTGATGATGAACTTGCTAAGTTGTTGCATGAGCTAAGATTGCATAGGAAAGCCATTGGCTACACTATTGATGATTTGGTTGGCATTAAGCCTTCTTTGTGCATGCATAAGATAATGATGGAAGATAACCACAAACCCTCTATTGAACATCAAAGAAGATTGAATCCTATAATGAAAGAGGTAGTCAAAAAGGAAATCATTAAGTTGCTAGATGCGGGGATTATCTACCCTATTTCGGATAGTAAGTGGGTTAGTCCCGTTCATGTAGTACCTAAAAAGGGTGGGATGACCGTAGTGACTAATGAGAACAATGAACTAATCCCGACTAGGACAGTTACGGGGTGGAGGATGTGCATTGATTATAGGAAGTTGAACATGGCCTCTAGGAAAGATCACTTCCCTCTCCCCTTCATTGACCAAATGCTAGAAAGGTTAGCTCAACACTCTCATTTTTGCTATCTAGATGGCTATAGTGGATTCTTCCAAATCCCTATCCACCCCGATGACCAAGAGAAAACAACCTTTACATGTCCATGGGGTACTTTTGCATATAGGAGAATGCCATTTGGGTTGTGTAATGCATCCGCCACCTTCTAAAGGTGTATGATGGCTATCTTTTCGGAATACATTGAAAATATCATGGAAGTGTTCATGGATGATTTCTCTGTTTATGGTTCTTCCTTTGATAATTGCTTGGCTAACTTGTCATTAGTATTGCAAAGATGTGAGGAGACAAATCTTGTCTTGAATTGGGAAAAATGCCACTTCATGGTAAGTGAAGGCATTGTGTTAGGACACTTGGTGTCTAACCGTGGCATTGAGGTTGATAGAGCCAAGATTGAAACGATAGAGAAGTTGCCGCCACCTATCTCGGTGAAGGGGGTAAGGAGTTTCTTAGGGCATGCCGGTTTTTACCGGAGGTTTATTCAAGACTTCTCTAAAATTTCTAAGCCTCTCACTAACCTACTAATGAAGGATGTTGATTTTGTCTTTTCCAAAGATTGTCTCGAGGCTTTTTGTAGGTTGAAGAACGCTTTGATCTCCGCACCTATCATGCAACCTCCGGATTGGAGTTTACCATTTGAGATCATGTGTGATGCAAGCGATGTAGCCGTTGGGGCTGTTTTGGGGCAAAGGAAAGATGGGCGCACTCATGCCATTTATTATGCTAGCAAGATGCTAGATGATGCCCAACTCAATTATGCTACCACCGAGAAGGAGTTGCTAGCGGTTGTGTATGCATTTGAGAAGTTCCGCTCATATCTTGTTGGAGCGAAGGTCATAGTTTATACGGATCATGCTGCGATCCGTTATCTACTTACCAAGAAGGATGCCAAGCCTAGGTTGATTCGGTGGATCCTTCTTCTACAAGAATTTGATTTGGAAATCCGGGACAAGAAGGGATCCGAGAACTCGGTGGCGGATCACCTTAGTAGACTCCCACCATTAGAGCTTGAAAGAGATGACATCCCAATTGATGACTCATTCCGGGATGAGCAATTACAAATGGTGGAGGAATGCTTGTTCCAAGTGTCTAGCGGAAGTGAGCCATGGTTTGCCGACATCGTGAACTACTTAGTTTGTGAGGAAGTGCCTCCCGGATTGACATGTGCACAAAGGAAGAAGTTCTTCAACGATGTGAGGCACTACTATTGGAGTGAACCACTTCTATTCAAGAGAGGGCCGGATGGAATGTTTAGAAGATGCATACCGGAAGATGAAGTGGAGAGTGTGATCCGGCATTGTCACTCCTTACCATGTGGAGCCCATGCTAGCTCACACAAAACGTGTGCAAAGGTATTGCAATCCGGTTTCTATTGGCCTAACTTGTTTAGAGATGTGCAAGGTTTTGTAGCGGCATGTGATGCTTGCCAAAGGACGGGCAACATTGATAACACGATTTATGACTTAGGTTTAGGTAATCATTTAGATAGATTCATCACTCATTCATGCATGGTTTAGCACAAATTCGCGACGTTTGCACTCAATTCGCGTATTTTGTCGAGATAGACGTCTACACGGACTTGTGCGTTGCTTTGTAGGTATTTCGGGGGTCTTTTGGACATTAACCGATACATTAGAGGGCCAAGCCTCATGATGGTACACATCCAAGGCTAAGGAGGAGCATAAATGGAGCAACAAGGGACACAAAGACCACTATTGGTGCAAGCAATGAATCAACTCATGGCTAGACGATCATAGCACCTTTCTACTGAAGAAAATCGGACCAACAAGCAGCTAAATCGGCCGATTTTCCCCTACTAGGTCGATTTTTCTGGCTTTGACAGCTTAAGCCACGTGTCCCACGATCTCTTGTCCGTCCTTGCTCTTGGTGGAGAATATAAGTGGTCCTGCAGGTGGTTGATGGGTATCTCTCCTCTCCCACACTCTCATTCACAGCTCACCAATTTGGTAGGAAGATTGGAGGGGAAGAAAAGCTCTCAAGGATTGAAGGAAGAAGAAGAACACCATTCTAAGAGTTTAGAGTGATTTTGTAGTCTTGGATTGAAGAACTAATTGCAAGGATTGTTAAGAACGTTTTGAATATTCATTTTAGTGTTTGTAAGTCTTGCTACAACTTGGATTCAGTTGAGATTTTTTAATTTGCTTGCTCATCTTTCATTATCCATCTATGAACACCATGTATGCTTGTTTGATGATTTCGGATCTTGATATGCATATTATTGGCTAGTTTATTGTGATTTTAGAGTGATGGATTGATGGTTATGGCTAGGGTGATGATAGGATGGACTTATATTTTAGTTTAGGATGATTTGTATGCACGAAACCCATTCCAGAGACAAAAATCGACCTGTTCATCATGCTAGATCGACCGATTTTTGTATGATCCACCCGATTTTCTTCTCTGTTGCTCTTTAATTGATGAATCTGCATGCTAGGGTCTTTGTTTGTTAAATCCTAGTGTTTGTCAAGCCTAATTTAGCTTAGTATCACCTAATGCTACCAATCTAAGTGAGGGAAGAGATCTACCCGATGATTTCCGACCTTAGATACCTAAGATGATGAATGCTAGGTAGTAGTGAGCCTCATAAGCCGCTATTGGATCGAGTGTGCTAGGATTATTACTTGAGATTTCCCTATTCCGAGACTTACCCGGTAAGGAGAGGGTTACCCTTAAGTAGCATCTAGTTTGTGCGGAATTCCTTACTCTAACCCCTTGAGACCTACCCGGTAATAGGAGTTTGATGCGGGATTAGTGAAGTGAGAGACTTACCCGGTAATCGCTTCCATTAGTGAACATTCTTTCCCAAACACCGCAGCTTGTCCTTAGAATCCTTAGAACCTTGAGTCCAATGCCATAACCGGAAATCTTGACCTCTAGAATCTACTTTTCTCTCTTGATCATATACTTGTGCTTTGTGTTACTTACTTGTTTGCTAGCTAAATTTGTTAGTTGTTTTATTTCTTGCTTGACTTGTGTTCTTTGTTTGATCACCATAAAAACCAACAAAAACATTGCGTTTTCCATTTTCTTTGTTCCTCATCTTATCTTAGTCTAGATTCACACTATCTTTGATCATTGCTTGACTCGATTTCACCTTAGTCTTTGTGTTCGACCTCGGAATACTTACCTTTCTACAAACGTCCCGTACACTGCGGGTTCGCTAGGAGTTAGGATAAATATAACGAGTATAAATTTAAGACTTATTGTGTGCACATCACACGATTTTAGCGTGACAAGTTTTTGGCGCCGTTGCCGGGGACTAGGTCTAGATTGAGTCTATTTGTGATTGTTTATAGTGTAGATCTTTCTTGTTGCTTTTGATCTCTCTTTGGTGTGTGTTTTTGCTTTTCAGGACATCTCTCACTCTTTAGGTGTATGCGAAGATCTCGTGGCAAGGATTTAGCTCCATTCGATCCCGAACCGGAGAAAACCCTTCGATCTAGATCCAAGAACATCCGAAAAGAGAAAGAGATGGCCGGAAGAAACATCCAAGCTGAGTTGGATGAAGCCTTAGAGCAAATAAGGCTAAGAGATGAGCTCTTGGAGGAAGAAAGGAGACTTGCCAATGAGAGGCAAGAGGAAACTAGGAGGGAGATTGAGGAGATTAGGCAAGCCCTTGTTCAAGGAGAGCTTAATCGCCGACAACCTCCACCTCCTCCACCACCGGTGGTACAACCGCAGTCGGCGGTTAATGATAGGGTTGTGCCCATTGCCATTGAAGAGCCACAAACCCTAGGGAGACGTATGGATCCGGCACAAAGAGCACACCGTCCGGGTGTGAACTTAGGAGATCCCGCAGCCCACAACTACGAGCTCCGCCCTCAAGTTCTACAAATGATCCGGCATAATCAATTTGGAGGGATGGAAGGAGAGTCTCCTCACCAACATTTGATGAACTACGAGATTTTGATGGAGGCTCTTAGACCGCCAAGATTGGAGAGCAACAACCATAAGCTAAGGGCTTTCTCCTTCTCTCTTAAGGACAAGGCCTTGGCTTGGTATCAATCTACTCCACAAGGGCGAGTTGGTACTTGGGAGGAGATGACAACCGAGTTTTTGACTAAGTTCTTCCCACCTTCCAAGACTACCGAATTAAGAGGGAAGATCAATGCCTTCGTGATGAAGGATAGAGAGAGTTTGTTCAAGTCTTGGGAGAGATTCAAAGACCTTCTCCTAGATTGTCCACACCATGGCATACCGAAAATTGAGCTATTGGAGATCTACTTCAAGGGACTTGATGAAGATAGCCAATTCAAGCTTCAATCCCTTTCCGGTGGGACTTTCATGGAGAAGCATGTAGATGATGCTTGGGAGTTTGTTGAGAAGCAAGCTCTTGTAATTGAGAAATACTCCCATAGGAAGAGTGAAGGGAGAAAGGCGGGAGCATATGAGGTGAGTGAGGTTACCATGAGCAACTTCAAGCTCGACGCCATCAACAACGAGCTAAAGTCCTTGAGGGAGTTGTGTGCTACAACCTTGAAGAACCAAGCAACCCCTCAAGTGCTTCCACAAGCTAACTTGTCTTCCAAGGAGGAGGATGTGAATTACATGGGAAGGCGCAACTACAACAACTACCAAGGCCCAAGGAACTTCAACAACAACCGGCAATTCAACAATTACCGGCCCAACCATAACCATCCCGGGTTTTCTTACTCTAACCCGGATGGAGCCTTGAACCCTCCCGCTTCTACAAGCACAACTCCACTACCAAAAGCTTCACAAGAACCTCCACCCGGATTTACTCAACCTCCGAAGGATAGAACCGAAATGATGTTTGAGCAATTGCTTGGAAGGTTGAGTGGTCTTGAGAGCACGGTGACTTCTATCTCAAAGGCTCAAAAGGTTTTGGAAGCACAAGTTTTCCAAAAGGCGGGTGAAGCACATAGAGATCCGGGAAAGCTTCCCGGAAGAACCGAAGAAAACCCAAGAGGCCAAGTGTTGGCTATTACAACAAGAAGTGGGTTAAGCATGAAGGATCCTTTGCCCAAGGAGAATGCTAAAGGGAAGCGAGTGGTGAATGAAGAAGAGACTTTGCAAGGAGATGGAGGCAAGAGCAAAGATGTAGAGCCAACCTATGTGGCACCGCCTCCATACAAGCCACCACTACCGTTCCCACAATCACGAGCAAGAGCTCGTTTAGACAATCATTTTGGTAAGTTCCTTGAACTAATGTCCAAATTGCATATTAACATTCCGTTCATGGATGCTATTTTAGGAATGCCGGCATATGGCAAGTTCTTGAAGGAAATACTCTCCAATAAAAGGAAGTTGGAGGAGTATGGTGAGATAAGGATGACTAAGAGATCCTCGGAGTTGATTCAAACGATGAAGGAGGAGATGCCTCCCAAGCTAAGGGATCCGGTATCCTTTTGTGTGCCAATCGGAGTAGGAGAAGTGAAGTATGACGCCCTATGTGATCTTGGGGCAAGTGTAAGCATCATCCCGCTTGCACTTTGCAACAAGGTTGGGCTAGGAGAGCCAAAGCCGGTCAAGATGACCCTTTACATGGCGGACCGCTCAATCACTCATCCGGTTGGGATCTTGGAAGACATCCCGGTGCAATTAGGGAAGTTCTATGTGCCCAGACTTCGTTGTTTTGGATATCCCGGCGGACTATCCGGTTCCTATCATCTTGGGGAGACCTTTCCTAGCTACTTCCGGATGTCTAGTAGATTGCAAGAATGGGACTCTCTCCTTCAACATTGGAGAAGAGAACATCAAGTTCAAGCTATCAACAATGATGAAAGGGCCGACCCTTGATGAGGATATATTCAACATAGTTGAAGAAGAGGAGTCTAGAGAGGTTGTGAGCTCAATCTTGCTCAAGGATCCGCTTGAGAGAGTTCTTAGCTCAAGCTTGATGGAAGAAGGAATTGAGGAGAGTAGCAATGAAGTAATCAAGGCCTTGAATGCATTGGACGAGCTACCAAGTGTTGGGTTTGAAGTGCTAGAAGAAGAGGAAAACTGCCAGAAAGGGCAAAAATCGGCCGATTTTTGTACTTGTGCTGAAATTTCAGCCAGTTTTGCCAAAACAGAAACTCAGATCGACCCACCCTCAGAAAAATCGTCCGATTTTTCTTCCTGGGTCGATTTTCCTGAGTCTTTTCAGCACCAACCACTTGAGTGTGAGCAATCATCAAGGGACTTCAAGGAGGCTTCCATGGCTTTGCAATCACCTCAACCTACATTGTATGGATCGTCTCCAACCGAAAAAGGTCCTCCTCAACTTGATCTTAAACCTCTTCCTTCTCATTTAAAGTATGCTTTCCTTGGTTCAAATTCTACTTATCCGGTGATTGTGAATGCATCTTTGAATGATGATGAACTTGATAGATTGTTGAATGAATTGAAACTGCATAGAAAGGCAATAGGATACACCATTGATGATCTTGTTGGCATCAAGCCCTCTTTATGCATGCATAGGATAATGATGGAAGATAATCATAAACCCTCTATTGAACATCAAAGAAGATTGAATCCTATAATGAAAGAGGTAGTCAAAAAGGAAATCATTAAGTTGCTAGATGCGGGAATTATCTACCCTATCTCGGATAGTAAGTGGGTTAGTCCCGTTCATGTAGTACCTAAGAAGGGTGGGATGACCGTAGTAACCAATGAGAACAATGAATTAATCCCCACTAGAACGGTTACAGGATTGAGGATGTGTATTGATTATAGAAAGCTTAACATGGCCTCTAGGAAAGATCACTTCCCTCTCCCTTTCATTGACCAAATGCTAGAGAGGTTAGCTCAATATTCCCATTTTTGCTACCTAGATGGCTATAGTGGATTCTTCCAAATCCCTATCCACCCCGATGACCAAGAGAAAACAACCTTTACATGTCCATGGGGTACTTTTGCATATAGGAGAATGCCATTTGGGTAGTGTAATGCACCCGCCACCTTCCAAAGGTGTATGATGGCTATTTTTTCGGAATACATTGAAAATATCATGGAAGTGTTCATGGATGATTTCTCTGTTTATGGTTCTTCCTTTGATAATTGCTTGGCTAACTTGTCATTAGTATTGCAAAGATGTGAGGAGACAAATCTTGTCTTAAATTGGGAAAAATGCCACTTCATGGTAAGTGAAGGTATCGTGTTAGGACACTTGGTGTCTAACCGTGGCATTGAGGTTGATAGGGCCAAGATTGAAACGATAGAGAAGTTTTCACCACCTACCTCGGTGAAAGGGTAAGGAGTTTCTTAGGGCATGCCGGTTTTTACCGGAGGTTCATTCAAGACTTCTCTAAAATTTCTAAGCCCCTTACTAACCTACTAATGAAGGATGTTGAATTTGTTTTCTCCAAAGATTGCCTTGAGGCTTTTTGTAGGTTGAAGAACGCTTTGATCTCCGCACCTATAATGCAACCTCGGATTGGAGTTTACCGTTTGAGATCATGTGTGATGCAAGCGATGTAGCCGTTGGGGCTGTTTTGGGGCAAAGGAAAGATGGGCGGACTCATGCCATTTATTATGCTAGCAAGACGCTAGATGATGCCAAACTCAACTATGCCACAACCGAGAAAGAGTTGCTAGCGGTAGTGTATGCCTTTGAGAAGTTTCGGTCATACCTTGTTGGAGCGAAGGTCATTGTCTATACGGATCATGCTGCGATCCGTTACCTCCTTACAAAGAAGGATGCCAAACCTAGGTTGATTCGGTGGATCCTTCTTCTTCAAGAGTTTGATTTGGAAATCCGGGACAAGAAGGGATCCGAGAACTCCGTGGCGGATCACCTTAGTAGACTACCTCCCTTAGAGATTGAGAGAGATGACATCCCGATTGATGACTCATTCCGGGATGAGCAATTGCAAATGGTGGAGGAGTGCTTGTTCCAAGTGTCTAGAGGGAGTGAGCCGTGGTATGCCGACATTGTGAACTACTTGGTGTGTGAGAAAGTGCCTCCCGGATTAACATATGCCCAAAGGAAGAAGTTCTTCAAGGATGTGAGGCACTACTATTGGAGTGAGCCACTTTTGTTCAAAAGAGGGCCGGATGGAATGTTTAGGAGATGCATACCGGAGGATGAGGTGGAGAGTGTGATCCGGCATTGCCATTCCTTGCCATGTGGAGGGCATGCTAGCTCGCACAAGACATGTGCTAAAGTGTTGCAATCGGGTTTCTTTTGGCCAAGTTTGTTCAAAGACGTGCAAAGCTTTGTGGTAGCTTGTGATGCTTGCCAAAGGACGGGCAACATCTCAAGGAGGAATGAGATGCCCTTGAACTACATCCAAGAGGTCGAAATATTTGATGTATGGGGCGTGGACTTCATGGGACCGTTTCCTTCTTCATGTGGCAATCTCTACATCCTATTGGCGGTGGATTATGTGTCGAGATGGGTGGAGGCAATCGCCTCTCCTACAAATGACGCCAAGGTTGTGGTGCGGTTCTTCAACCGAGTGATCTTTCCTAGGTTTGGAACACCTAGGGTGATCATAAGCGATGGAGGGAAGCACTTCACCAATAGGAATTTTGGAGCACTTTTGGCTAAGGATGGGGTGACTCATAAGGTGGCAACACCTTACCATCCCCAAACTAGTGGCCAAGTGGAGATCTCCAACCGGGAGATCAAGGCCATTCTTGAGAAGACGGTATCAAGGACGAGAAAAGATTGGGCTATGAAGCTCGATGATGCCTTGTGGGCATACAGGACCGCCTTCAAAACACCAATTGGCACCACTCCTTACAAGTTGGTCTATGGAAAGTCTTGCCACCTTCCGGTAGAGATGGAGCATCGAGCATATTGGGCTATAAGGTGGCTAAATTTTGATCTCAAGGAGGCCGGAGAAAAGCGGTTGCTAGACATGAACGCCCTTGAGGAGATCCGGTTGGATGCATATGAGAATGCTCGGATCTACAAGGAGAGAACCAAGCGATGGCATGATAAGAGGATCATCCCAAAGGAGTTGAATGAAGGCGACTTGGTGCTTCTCTTCAACTCGAGGTTGCGGCTCTTCCCCGGAAAGCTCAAATCAAGATGGACCGGGCCATATGTGGTGAAGAAGATTTTTCCTCATGGAGCGGTAGAGATAGGAGGAGATCATTGTGGTGACTTCAAAGTGAATGGGCATAGATTGAAGAAGTACATCCCGGAAGCCCCGGTGGAAGTGATTGCCCCACTTCGCCTTGATTGAAACGCTCGTGAATTTGGTCAAGCTAATGACCTTAAAGAAGCGCTTAATGGGAGGCAACCCATTGGTACATATTTTTCCCTTTCTTTTTCTTGCTTTTGTTTAATCTCACTCTTGGTGTGCTTTGTTTTTCTTTTGTGTTTTTGGGTGCTAGATCTTGTTGATTGTCATGAGTTATGAGATGTTGGAGGTCATGTGAAGACCTCATGGAGCTATTTAAGGTACAAGATCCAAGCACATAGACGAGGAGGAAATCACCCAGAAAAATCGGACTGTTCAAGCACAAAATCGGCCGATTTTCCTGGGCTATGGGGCGATTTTTCCTCTGTATAAAGGAAAGTGATGATCTCCAATCAAGCATGGGTGGAGCGGACGAGGAACTTGGACGGCTTGCGGTGCCAAGCGCGGGTTCCGACACCATAACGAACATCAAGAGCTCTCTACCATCCTTGATCGATCATCCACCATCATCATCCAATGTGAACCGAAATACCAAAGCATCACCAATTTTACATTGTGAGGACTCTCTTTCACTTCTTTATTTAGTTTACACATTAGGGACAATGTGTTTCTAAGTTTGGGGTGGGGTTTTCATGATCACTTGCATGATTAGCATCTAAGATAGTTTAATATTGTCACATGTCTCATTATGTCTTGCATTGTACATACATATTTCGAAAAATCCAAAAAATTCAGAAAATTTTAAAAATTTTTAGTGCTTCTAAAGCTTGGATATGACCCTAATGATGAATCTTGTCTTGTGGATTGGCTATGGATGGCCTTGTGTGTTAAATTGATGATGCATATGTGGACTTGAAATACTTATCTTGAATTCCATGAATGACTTGTGATTATGATGCTTGCCTTGATTTAATTGAGGATTGAAAGTCGAAATTGCATGCTAGTGTTACGCTAAAAAGTGTGCACGCAATAAGCCTTAAATTTATACTCGTTATAATTATCCTAACTTCTAGCGCACCCGCAGTGTACGGGACGTTTGAAGTATGGATAGTATTCCGAGGTCGAACACAAAGACTAAGGTGAAATTGATTCGGTTTTGTGATTAAGTTTAGTGAAGGTCTAAGGTTAGAAAAGGGGGAAACAAAGAAATGAAAATCTCAATTTGTTTTTGGTCGGTTTTTGGTGATCAATCAAAGATCACAATTCATGCAAAGTAAACAATCAAACTAAACTAAAAATCAGCTCAAATGAACAAACCAAACAAGATAATGATCAAGGAAAGAAAAGACGGATTCTAGGGGTCGGAAGTTCCGGTTATGGCATAGAACTCAAGTTATCTATTCATCCTTTGGATTAACTATGATATGTTGGGATTAAGTGTATCTAATTAGGAATCAATTACCGGGTAGGTCTCATGGTCCAACTAGTCCACACCTAAGGTCTCATTACCGGGTAAGTCTCTAAGACCCTAAGGATAGGAATTCTACACAAACCGGATTGTTAATTAGGGATCTAACCTATCCTTACCGGGTAAGTCTTGGAAGGGAAGTCCTAAGCAACTATCCTAGCACATCTAATCCAATGGCGGCTTATTAGGCTCACCACTACCTAAGGTTTGCTATTTTAGATTCTAAGGGCAAGGATTACCGGGTAAGTCTCTCCTAACACTTAGTCACTACACTAGGTCACCCTAGGGTAGGTTAAACTCAACAAACACTTAGGGTTTCAACATTTTATAGGTCTAAGGAAAGATCCTTCGAACCAGGGAGAATCACGGTTTGTTCTACAGAAACCACGGCCGTGGTTCTTCAAGAACTACCCGTGATTTCTAACAGCAACTACGTTCATAAGCAAAAGTCTTCCAAAGGTAAATCTAAGTCCGTCCTATCATAGTTCTAGCCATAACCATCCTTTCCTTACCCTAGAACCACATCAATTTAGCCTACAACATTCATAATGGAAATCAAAACAAACAAACATAAAATCAAAACATCCATTGCAAAATAATGAAAGAAGAGTGATGAACAAGGGAACTTAATTCAAAACTAAGCTGAAGATTAGAATAGAGCCACTTACAACCCTTCCAAAAGAAGGTTCAAAGGTTCATACAATCTCTAGAAAACGAAATCCGAAATACAAGAAAACTATGGTGTGTGTTCTTCTCCTCCTCTTCAATGGAGCTCTTCTTCTTCTCTTTGACACTTTCCTTCCTAGAAAAACTTCTTATTTTTGAGAATATATTTGTTAGAGAAATGGATAATGGATGAGCTGCTCCCCAAACTACCCCAACTGCCTCAAACAACCCATGAAGGACCACTTTTATAACAAATCTTGCATGAGCTGGCCATGAGAGTCGTGGCACAGCTGTCACGAGAATATGGAAAAATCCACGGTCATTTCCACGGCCGTGGTTCGTCAGAGAACCGTGATTCTATGCAGAAACTTCGCCTTGGATCATTAAGCTGTGGTTTGGTGCATGGCTTGTGTTGGCAAGGTTCCATGAGTCCTCCTCAGCCCTTGGCTTGTGTCCTAATGAGTCCGAGGGTGTGTCATCTAAATGAACGATCCTCAAACGCACCGTTTAAGCTCCTAAACTTCCCGAAATACCTACAAAACGCGCACAAGTCCGTGTAGACGTCTATCTCGACAAAATACGTGAATTGGGTGCAAAACGTCTTGAACTAATGCTAGATCATGCATGAATGAGCGAGAATTCTATCTAAATGTACACCTAAAACTATGTTATAAATCGTGTTATCAAAATACCCCATACTTAAGGTTTGCTCGTCCCGAGCAAATTCCCAACTATAGACTAAGAGATGACATGATTTATGTATGCAGAAAAATGGCAAAATCTTTTTGGGTTTTGTGCTTCTACTATTGGATCACCTTCATAGTCATGATCAATGGCAATTGGATAAGCAATTATGTATCAAACAATAAGGGCATGGAAAGACAATTGTACTTAACTCAAAAGCATGCATGAGATGTGAGGATGAAGAGGTCAAGAAGATCAAGAGTCTATCCAATCTAGATTACTAAGTCTTACAAACATGCAAGTAGGTCATAAGGGCTTGTGACATAAAAGGCCAAGAAACGTTGCAATTGGGCGGGGAATTCTTTAGGTTATGTGATGCTAATCCGGGAATGGAACTAACTCCACATCCTTGTCCTCGATCAACTTCCCCCAAGTGTATATTTTTCCCTTTCTTGCTTTCTTTTCTTTTTCTTTAACTCATTTTTGAGACAATGGCATTGGTGTACAAAAGCCGAAACCTTGGTGATTAGCCGTCCTCGGGCTTTTTCTTAGTTTTCGAGGTGCATCCACACCGGGCACACATACCAAAGCTCGTTAGGACTATTGGTTTATTTGACTTTGGCAAGGCACCAACACCCGATTATGTGAAGTGTACCGAGTTACTTGTCATTTAAACCAACGCCCCCAAACCTATATTTTGGCTACACTTCCACAATAATTTTCAGCATTTCATTCACGACATTCTTTTCATTACATCTTCACCCCGCACTTGTTTTTCACACAATTCAACACTCTAGCATGCTCCTATTCCCGGATGGGTTTAAAGGAGGTCGATTTTATATCAATTGAGGTGCTCAAGCAATCATGATCAAGATGAGAAGTAGAGAAAGATGAAATGCCTCATTCATTCCTAGATGGTATGCAAGAACTATCATGTAATTTCGACTTTCAATACTCAATCCATTCTAGGCAATCATCATGATCACAAGTCATTCATAGAATTTAAGAGAAGTAGTTCAAGTCCACATATGCATTTATCAATTCAACACATAAGGCCATCCATAGCCAATCACAAGACAAGTTTCATCATTAGGATCATATCCAAGCCTAGAAAGCACACAAATTTTTTAAATTTTCTGATTTTTATGGGATTTTCGTTTTAAGTATGTACAATGCAAGACATGTGCAAATATTAACCTATCCTAGATGCTCATCATGCAAAGGATCATGCAAACCCCACCCCATACTTAGAAGCACATTGTCCCCAATGTGGTATTCAAGTAAAGAGAGTGAAAGAAGGTTCTCACAATGTAAAATTGTTTGCTATGGTATTTGGGAATTCTCAAGTGAATTGATGTGGATGATCCTTTCAACCATGGTAGAGAGCTCTAAGCATCCTTCAAAGCTTCGGAACCCGCGCTAGGCACCGCTAGCCGTCCAAGTTCCGCGTCCGCTCCACCCATAATTGGTGAGGGTTTCATCATCATCATTTTCATTGCCAAGAAAGGCTTCCAATGCCACTAATGCTCTAGCACACACACGAAAGTAGACAAAACACACACAAAGCACACAAAAACAGAAAAATCTAAGCAAAAATGAAAAGGGAAAAATGTTACCAATGGGTTGCCTCCCACCAAGCGCTTCTTTAAGGTCATTAGCTTGACCAAACTCGGGAGCGTCTATTCGAGGTGAAGCGGGGCAATCATGTCTACCGGGGCTCCCGGAATATACTTCTTCAAGCGATGCCCATTCACTTTGAAATTTCCACAATGCTCCCCTCCTATTTCAATGGCTCCGTGGGGAAAGATCTTCTTCACCACATATGGCCCGGTCCATCTTGATTTGAGCTTTCCGGGAAAGAGCCTTAGCCTTGAGTTGAAGAGAAGGACAAGATCTCCTTCACTCAACTCCTTTGGAATGATCCTCTTGTCATGCCACCTTTTGGTTCTCTCCTTGTAGATCTGGGCATTCTCACAAGCTTCCAACCGGAGCTCCTCAAGGGCGTTTATATCAAGCAACCTCTTTTCTCCCGCTTTCTTGAGGTCAAAATTTAGCCACTTAATGGCCCAATAAGCTCTATGCTCCATTTTCCACCGGAAGATGGCAAGACTTGCCATAGACCAACTTGTAGGGAGTGGTTCCAATTGGTGTCTTGAAGGCGGTTCTATATGCCCATAGTGCGTCATTGAGCTTCATAGCCCAATCCTTCCTTGTCCTAGACACCGTCTTCTCGAGGATGGCCTTGATCTCTCGGTTGGAGATCTCCACTTGACCACTAGTTTGGGGATGGTAGGGTGTTGCCACCTTATGAGTCACCCCATACTTGGCCAAAAGTGCTCCAAAGTTCCTATTTGTGAAGTGCTTCCCTCTATCACTAATGATTACCCTTGGTGTTCCAAACCTAGGGAAGATCACCCGGTTGAAGAATCGCACTACCACCTTGGCATCATTCGTAGGAGAGGCGATTGGCTCTACCCATCTTGACACATAGTCCACCGCCAATAGGATGTAGAGATTGCCACATGAAGAAGGGAATGGTCCCATGAAGTCTACACCCCACACATAAAAAATCTCAACTTCTTGGATGTTATTCAAGGGCATTTCATTCCTCCTTGAGATGTTGCCCGTCCTTTGGCAAGCATCACATGCCGCTACAAAACCTTGCACATCTCTAAACAAGTTAGGCCAATAAAAACCGGATTGCAATACCTTTGCACACGTCTTGTGTGAGCTAGCATGGCCTCCGCATGGTAAGGAGTGCCAATGCCGGATCACACTCTCCACTTCATCCTCCGGTATGCATCTTCTAAGCACCCCATCCGGGCCTCTCTTGAATAGAAGTGGCTCACTCCAATAGTAATGCCTTACATCGTTGAAGAACTTCTTCCTTTGTGCATATGTAAATCCGGGAGGCACTTCCTCACACACTAAGTAGTTCATGATGTCGGCGTACCACGGCTCACTTCCTCTAGCCACTTGGAACAAGCATTCCTCCACCATTTGCAATTGTTCATCCCGGAATGAATCATCTATCGGGATGTTGTCTTTCCCAAGCTCCAATGGTGGGAGTCTACTAAGGTGATCCGCCACGGAGTTCTCGGATCCCTTCTTATCTCGTATCTCCAAATCAAACTCTTGAAGAAGAAGGATCCACCGAATTAACCTTGGTTTGGCATCCTTCTTTGTAAGTAGATAACGGATCGCCGCATGATCCGTATAAACTATGACCTTCGCTCCAACAAGGTATGATCGGAACTTCTCAAATGCATACACCACCGCCAACAACTCCTTCTCGGTGGTGGCGTAGTTGAGTTGGGCATCATCTAGCGTCTTGCTAGCATAGTAAATAGCATGAGTCCGCCCTTCTTTCCTTTGCCCTAAAACGGCCCCAACGGCCACATCGCTTGCATCGCACATGATCTCAAATGGTAGACTCCAATCCGGAGGTTGCATGATAGGTGCGGAGATCAAGGCGTTCTTCAACCTACAAAAAGCTTCAAGACAATCCTTGGAAACGACAAAATCAACATCTTTCATTAGTAGGTTAGTAAGAGGCTTAGAAATTTTAGAGAAGTCTTGAATAAACCTCCGGTAAAAACCGGCATGCCCTAAGAAACTCCTTACCCCCTTCACCGAGGTAGGTGGTGGCAACTTCTCTATCGTTTCAATCTTAGCCCTATCAACCTCAATGCCACGGTTAGACACCAAGTGTCCTAACACAATCCCTTCACTTACCATGAAGTGGCATTTTTCCCAATTTAAGACAAGATTTGTCTCCTCACATCTTTGCAACACTAATGACAAGTTAGCCAAGCAATCATCGAAAGAAGAACCATAAACAGAGAAATCATCCATGAACACTTCCATGATATTTTCTATGTATTCCGAAAAGATAGCCATCATACACCTTTGGAAGGTGGCGGGTGCATTACACAACCCAAATGGCATTCTCCTATATGCAAAGGTACCCCATGGACATGTAAAAGTCGTTTTCTCTTGGTCATCGGGGTGGATAGGGATTTGGAAGAATCCACTATATCCATCTAGATAGCAAAAATGAGAGTGTTGAGCTAGCCTTTCTAGCATTTGGTCAATGAAGGGGAGGGGGAAGTGATCTTTCCTAGAGGCCATGTTCAATTTCCTATAATCAATGCACATCCTCCACCCCGTAACCGTCCTATTCGGTATTAGTTCATTGTTCTCATTAGTTACTACCGTCATTCCACCCTTCTTAGGCACTACATAAACGGGGCTAACCCACTTACTATCCGAGATAGGGTAGATAATTCCCGCATCTAGCAACTTAATGATTTCCTTTTTGACCACCTCTTTCATTATAGGATTCAATCTCCTTTGATGTTCAATAGAGGGTTTGTGGTTATCTTCCATCATTATCTTATGCATGCACAAAGATGACTTAATTCCAACCAAATCATCAATAGTATAACCAATGGCTTTCCTATGCAATCTTAGTTCATGCAGCAATTTAGCAAGTTCATCATCACTCAAGCATGCATTAACAATCACAGGATATGTAGAATTATCACCAAGAAATGCATACTTTAAATGAGAGGGAAGGGGTTTAAGTTCAAGTGAGGGAGGACCTCTATCGGTTGAAGACGATCCAAATAAGGTTGGATGAGATGAATCCAAAGCAAAGGAAGACTCCCCATGGCTCCTAGAAGCTTGATCATCATCAAGAGCTGATTCAGGGAAAACCACGGTTGGAAACACGGGTTGCTCATCTTCCACGGCTGTGGTTCTTGCCAAGCTTGCTTCTCGGAGTTGTCCAGAAAGTTTGACGGCCGTGGTTTGTAAATCTCGACCGTGGAACTTGCAGCTGTTCACCACCTCTTCGTGGCTTTCAAATCCAACTCTTGGCTCCTCTTCCAAGGCTTCCAAGGCCTTGATCTCTTCATTGCAGGCCTCTTCAATACCTTCCTCCATCATGCTTAAGGTAAGAACCTTCTCCAAGGGGTCCTTGATTAAGATTGAGCTCACAATTTCTCTAGATTCTTCTTGCTCGACTATGTTGAAGATATCTTCATCAAGGGTTGGCCCTTTCATCATTGTGGAAAGCTTGAACTTGATGTTCTCTTCCCCGATGTTGAAGGAGAGAGTCCCGTTCTTGCAATCCACTAAGCATCCGGAAGTGGCTAGGAAAGGTCTTCCTAAGATGATAGGAACCGGATAATCCGCCGGAATGTCCAACACTACAAAATCAATAGGCACGTAGAATCCTCCTAGCTGCACCGGAATGTCCTCTAGAATCCCAACCGGATGAGTGATAGAACGGTCCGCCATATAGAGGGTCATCTTGACCGGCTTTGGCTCTCCTAGCCCGACCTTGTTGCTAAGTGCAAGCAGTATGATGCTTACACTCGCCCCAAGATCACAAAGGGCCTCGTACTTCACATCTCCCACTCCTATTGGGACGCAAAAAGAGCCCGGATCCTTTAGCTTGGGAGGCATTTCTTCCTTCATGGTTTGGATCAATTCCGAGGATCTCTTGGTCATCCTTATCTCCCCATACTCCTCCAACTTCCTCTTGTTGGAGAGTATTTCTTTCAAAAACTTCCCATATGCCGGCATTCCTAAAATGGCATCCATGAACGGAATGTTAATATGTAACTTGGACATTAGTTCAAGGAACTTACCAAAATGATTGTCCAAACGAGCTCTTGCTCTTGATTGTGGGAACGGTAGTGGTGGCTTGTATGGAGGTGGTGCCGTATAGGTTGGCTCTACATCTTTGCTCTTGCCTCCATCTTCTTGCTTTCTTCCTTCTTCTACCACTACTTGCTTTCCCTTAGATTGGTCCTTGGGCAAAGGATCCTTCATACTCAACCCACTCCTTGTTGTGATAGCCAACACTTGGCCTCTTGGGTTGTCTTCGGTTCTTCCGGGAAGCTTCCCCGGATCTCTATGTGCTTCACCCACCTTTTGAAAGACTTGTGCTTCCAAGACCTTTTGAGCTTTAGAAATTGAAGTCACGGTGCTCTCAAGTCCACTCAATCTTCCTAGCAATTGTTCAAACATGACTTCAGTCCTATCCTTTGAAGGTTGAGAAAAACCGGGTGGAGGTTCTTGTGAAGCTCTTTGTGGTGGAGTTGTGCTTGTGGAGGCGGGAGGGTTCAAGGCTCCATCCGGGTTAGAGTAAGAAAATCCGGGATGGTTGTGGTTGGGCCGGTAATTGTTGAATTGCCGGTTGTTGTTGAAATTTCTTGGGCCTTGGTAATTGTTGAAGTTGCCCCTTCCTATATAATTCACATCCTCCTCCTTGGAAGATAGGTTGGCTTGTGGAAGCACTTGAGGAGTTTCTTGGCTCTTTGAGGTTGTAGTACACAACTCTCTCAAGGATTTCAACTCGTTGTTGATGGCGTCAAGCTTGAAATTGCTCATGGTGACTTCACTGACCTCATATGCTCCCGCCTTTCTTCCTTCACTCTTCCTATGAGAGTACTTCTCAATCACTAGAGCTTGCTTCTCCACAAACTCCCAAGCATCATCTACATGTTTCTCCATAAATGTCCCACCGGAAAGAGATTGAAGATTGAATTGGCTATCTTCATCAAGTCCCTTGAAATAGATCTCCAATAGCTCAATTTTCGGTATGCCATGGTGTGGACAATCTAGGAGAAGGTCTTTGAATCTCTTCCAAGACTTGAACAAACTTTCTCTATCCCTCATCACGAAGGCATTAATCTTCCCTCTTAATTCGGTGGTCTTGGAAGGTGGGAAGAACTTGGTCAAGAACTCGGTTGTCATCTCCTCCCAAGTACCAACTCGCCCTTGTGGAATAGATTGATACCAAGCCAAGGCTTTATCCTTAAGAGAGAAGGAAAAAGCCCTAAGCTTATGGTTGTTGCTCTCCAATCTTGGCGGCCTAAGAGTTTCCATCAAAATCTCGTAGTTCATCAAATGTTGGTGAGGAGACTCTCCTTCCATCCCTCCAAATTGATTGTGCCGGATCATTTGTAGAACTTGAGGGCGGAGCTCATAGTTGTGGGTTGCGGGATCTCCTAGATTCACACCCGGTCGGTGTGCTCTTTGTGCCGGATCCATACGTCTCCCTAGGGTTTGTGGCTCCTCAATAGCAATGGGAAAAACCCTAACATTGGCCGCCGGCTGCGGTTGCGGTGGAGGAGGTGGAGGTTGTCGGCGATTAAGCTCTCCTTGAACAAGGGCTTGCCTAATCTCCTCAATCTCCCTCCTTGTTTCCTCTTGCCTCTCATTGGCAAGTCTCCTTTCTTCCTCCAAGAGCTCATCTCTTAGCCTTATTTGCTCTAAGGCTTCATCCAACTCAGCTTGAAGATTTCTACCGGCCATCTCTTTCTCTTTTCGGATGTTCTTGGATCTAGATCGAAGGGTTTTCTCCGATTTGGGATCGAATGGAGCTAAATCCTTACCACGAGATCTTCGCATACAGCTAAAGAGTAATAGATGTCCTGAAAAGCAAAGACACAAACCAAAGAGAGATCAAAAGCAACAAGAAAGATCTACACTAGAAACAATCACAAAATAGACTCAATCTAGACCTAGTCCCCGGCAACGGCGCCAAACACTTGTTACGCTAAAAAGTGTGCACGCAATAAGCCTTAAATTTATACTCGTTATAATTATCCTAACTTCTAGCGCACCCGCAGTGTACGGGACGTTTGTAGTATGGATAGTATTCCGAGGTCGAACACAAAGACTAAGGTGAAATTGATTCGGTTTTGTGATTAAGTTTAGTGAAGGTCTAAGGTTAGAAAAGGGGGAAACAAAGAAATGAAAATCTCAATTTGTTTTTGGTCGGTTTTTGGTGATCAATCAAAGATCACAATTCATGCAAAGTAAACAATCAAACTAAACTAAAAATCAGCTCAAATGAACAAACCAAACAAGATAATGATCAAGGAAAGAAAAGACGGATTCTAGGGGTCGGAAGTTCCGGTTATGGCATAGAACTCAAGTTATCTATTCATCCTTTGGATTAACTATGATATGTTGGGATCAAGTGTATCTAATTGGGAATCAATTACGGGGTAGGTCTCATGGTCCAACTAGTCCACACCTAAGGTCTCATTACCGGGTAAGTCTCTAAGACCCTAAGGATAGGAATTCTACACAAACCGGATTGTTAATTAGGGATCTAACCTATCCTTACCGGGTAAGTCTTGGAAGGGAAGTCCTAAGCAACTATCCTAGCACATCTAATCCAATGGCGGCTTATTAGGCTCACCACTACCTAAGGTTTGCTATTTTAGATTCTAAGGGCAAGGATTACCGGGTAAGTCTCTCCTAACACTTAGTCACTACACTAGGTCACCCTAGGGTAGGTTAAACTCAACAAACACTTAGGGTTTCAACATTTTATAGGTCTAAGGCAAGATCCTTCGAACCAGGGAGAATCACGGTTTGTTCTACAGAAACCACGGCCGTGGTTCTTCAAGAACTACCCGTGATTTCTAACAGCAACTACGTTCATAAGCAAAAGTCTTCCAAAGGTAAATCTAAGTCCGTCCTATCATAGTTCTAGCCATAACCATCCTTTCCTTACCCTAGAACCACATCAATTTAGCCTACAACATTCATAATGGAAATCAAAACAAACAAACATAAAATCAAAACATCCATTGCAAAATAATGAAAGAAGAGAGATGAACAAGGGAACTTAATTCAAAACTAAGCTGAAGATTAGAATAGAGCCACTTACAACCCTTCCAAAAGAAGGTTCAAAGGTTCATACAATCTCTAGAAAACGGAATCCGAAATACAAGAAAGCTATGGTGTGTGTTCTTCTCCTCCTCTTCAATGGAGCTCTTCTTCTTCTCTTTGACACTTTCCTTCCTAGAAAAACTTCTTGTTTTTGAGAATATATTTGTTAGAGAAATGGATAATGGATGAGCTGCTCCCCAAACTACCCCAACTGCCTCAAACAACCCATGAAGGACCACTTTTATAACAAATCTTGCATGAGCTGGCCATGAGAGTCGTGGCACAGCTGTCACGAGAATCTGGCAAAATCCACGGTCATTTCCACGGCCGTGGTTCGTCAGAGAACCGTGATTCTATGCAGAAACTTCGCCTTGGATCATTAAGTTGTGGTTTGGTGCATGGCTTGTGTTGGCAAGGTTCCATGAGACCTCCTCAGCCCTTGGCTTGTGTCCTAATGAGTCCGAGGGTGTGTCATCTAAATGAACGATCCTCAAACGCACCGTTTAAGCTCCTAAAGTTCCCAAAAAAACCTACAAAACGCGCACAAGTCCGTGTAGACGTCTATCTCGACAAAATACGTGAATTGGGTGCAAAACGTCTTGAACTAATGCTAGATCATGCATGAATGAGCGAGAATTCTATCTAAATGTACACCTAAAACTATGTTATAAATCGTGTTTTCAGGTAGTTCTTGCACATCAATTAGGAGTGATTAAGGCAATTCATCTTTCTCTACTTCTCATCTTGATCACGTTGTTTAAGCACCTCAATGGAGATAAATTTGACCTCTTTTGACCCATCCGGGAATAGGAGCATGTTAGTGTGTTGATGTGTGTGAAAAGCAAGTGTGGGGTGAAGATGGTAATGAAAGAATATCATGCATAAAATGCTGAATTTGTTGTGAAAGTGTAGCCAAAAATATAGGCTTGGGGACATTGGCTTAAATGACAAGTAACTCGGTACACTTCACATAATCGGGTGTTGGTGCCTTGCCAAAGTCAAATAAACCAATAGTCCTAACGAGCTTTGGTATGTGTGTCCGGTGTGGATGCATCTCGAAAAATAGAAAAAGCCCGAGAATGGCTAATCACCAAGGTTTCGGCTTTTTCACACCAATGCCATTGTCTCAAAAATAAAAGAAAGAAAAGAAAATGAAGAAAAAAAATATATACACTTGAGGGAAGTTGATAAGAAATTTGAAGTTGTGGTTGTTTAGTTCCTTTCCCGGATTAGCATCACATAGCCTAGAAAATTCCCACCTAATCACAACGTTTCTTGGCCTTCTATTTTACAAGTTCTTTTGACCTACTTGCATGTGTGTAAGACTAAGTGATTTAGATTGGATATACTCATGATCATCTTGACTTCTTCATTTTTACATTTCATTGCATGCTATCAAGTTAAGTGTAATTGTCTTTCCATGCTTTCATTTATTTGATACATAATTGCTTGTCCATTGCCATGAAACATGACTATGAAGGTGATCCAATACTAGAAGCACAAACCCAAAAAGATTTTGCCATTTTTATGCATACATAAATCATGTCATCTCTTAGTCTATAGTTGGGAATTTGCTCGAGGACGAGCAAACCTTAAGTATGGGGTATTTTTGATAACACGATTTATGACTTAGGTTTAGGTAATCATTTAGATAGATTCATCACTCATTCATGCATGGTTTAGCACAAATTCGCGACGTTTGCACTCAATTCGCGTATTTTGTTGAGATAGACGTCTACACGGACTTGTGCGTTGCTTTGTAGGTATTTCGGGGGTCTTTTGGACATTAACCGATACATTAGAGGGCCAAGCCTCATGATGGTACACATCCAAGGCTAAGGAGGAGCATAAATGGAGCAACAAGGGACACAAAGACCACTATTGGTGCAAGCAATGAATGAACTCATGGCTAGACGATCATAGCACCTTTCTGCTGAAGAAAATCGGACCAACAAGCAGCTAAATCGGCCGATTTTCCCCTACTAGGTCGATTTTTCTGGCTTTGACAGCTTAAGCCACGTGTCCCACGATCTCTTGTCCGTCCTTGCTCTTGGTGGAGAATATAAGTGGTCCTGTAGGTGGTTGCTGGGTATCTCTCCTCTCCCACACTCTTATTCACAGCTCACCAATTTGGTAGGAAGATTGGAGGGGAAGAAAAGCTCTCAAGGATTGAAGGAAGAAGAAGAACACCATTCTAAGAGTTTAGAGTGATTTTGTAGTCTTGGATTGAAGAACTAATTGCAAGGATTGTTAAGAACGTTTTGAATCTTCATTTTAGAGTTTGTAAGTCTTGCTACAACTTGGATTCAGTTGAGATTTATTGATTTGCTTGCTCATCTTTCATTATCCATCTATGAACACTATGTATGCTTGTTTGATGATTTCGGATCTTGATATGCATATTGTTGGCTATTTTATTGTGGTTTTAGAGTGATGGATTGATGGTTATGGCTAGGGTGATGATAGGATGGACTTATATTTTAGTTTAGGATGATTTGTATGCACAAAACCCATTCCAGAGACAAAAAACGACCTGTTCATCATGCTAGATCGACCGATTTTTGTATGATCCACCCGATTTTCTTCTCTGTTGCTCTTTAATTGATGAATCTACATGCTAGGGTCTTTGTTTGTTAAATCCTAGTGTTTGTCAAGCCTAATTTAGCTTAGTATCACCTAATGCTACCAATCTAAGTGAGGGAAGAGATCTACCTGATGATTTCCGACCTTAGATACCTAAGATGATGAATGCTAGGTAGTAGTGAGCCTCATAAGCCGCTATTGGATCGAGTGTGCTAGGATTATTACTTGAGATTTCCCTATTCCGAGACTTACCCGGTAAGGAGAGGGTTACCCTTAAGTAGCATCTAGTTTGTGCGGAATTCCTTACTTTAACCCCTTGAGACCTACCCAATAATAGGAGTTTGATGCGGGATTAGTGAAGTGAGAGACTTACCCAGTAATCGCTTCCATTAGTGAACATTCTTTCCCAAACACCGCAGCTTGTCCTTAGAATCCTTAGAACCTTGAGTCCAATGCCATAACCGGAAATCTTGACCTCTAGAATCTACTTTTCTCTCTTGATCATATACTTGTGCTTTGTGTTACTTACTCGTTTGCTAGCTAAATTTGTTAGTTGTTTTATTTCCTTGCTTGACTTGTGTTCTTTGTTTGATCACCATAAAAACCAACAAAAACATTGCGTTTTCCATTTTCTTTGTTCCTCATCTTATCTTAGTCTAGATTCACACTATCTTTGATCATTGCTTGACTCGATTTCACCTTAGTCTTTGTGTTCGACCTTGGAATACTTACCTTTCTACAAACGTCCCGTACACTGCGGGTTCGCTAGGAGTTAGGATAAATATAACGAGT
This sequence comes from Fagopyrum homotropicum, assembly GCA_033239125.1. Taxonomy (NCBI): domain Eukaryota; kingdom Viridiplantae; phylum Streptophyta; class Magnoliopsida; order Caryophyllales; family Polygonaceae; genus Fagopyrum; species Fagopyrum homotropicum. Next base: position 61,236,779 of record BSWB01000003.1, on the reverse strand, counting down.
ATAAATTTAAGACTTATTGCGTGCACATCACACGATCTTAGCGTGACAAACATCTCAAGGAGGAATGAAATGCCCTTGAACAACATCCAAGAAGTCGAAATATTTGATGTGTGGGGTGTGGACTTCATGGGGCCATTCCCTTCTTCATGTGGCAATCTCTACATCCTATTGGTGGTGGACTATGTGTCGAGATGGGTGGAGGCAATCGCCTCTCCTACAAATGATGCCAAAGTGGTGGTGCGGTTCTTCAACCGAGTGATCTTCCCTAGGTTTGGTACACCAAGGGTGAACATTAGTGATGGAGGGAAGCACTTCACAAATAGGAACTTTGGAGCGCTTTTGGCTAAGTATGGGGTGACTCATAAGATGGCGACACCTTACCATCCCCAAACTAGTGGCCAAGTGGAGATCTCCAACTGGGAGATCAAGGCCATTCTTGAGAAGACGGTCTCTAGGACGAGAAAAGATTGGGCTATGAGGCTCAGTGATGCCTTATGGGCATATAGAACCGCCTTCAAGACACCGATTGGCACCACTCCTTACAAGTTGGTCTATGGCAAGTCTTGCCACCTTCCGGTAGAGATGGAGCATAGAGCTTATTGGGCCATTAAGTGGCTAAATTTTGATCTGAAAGAGGCAGGAGAAAAGAGATTGCTTGAATTGAATGCCCTCGAGGAGATCCGGTTGGATGCTTATGAGAATGCCCGAATCTACAAGGAGAGAACCAAAAGATGGCATGACAAGAGGATCATCCCCAAGGAGTTGAGTGAAGGAGATCTTGTCCTTCTCTTCAACTCAAGGCTAAGGCTCTTTCCCGGAAAGCTCAAATCATGATGGACCGGGCCATATGTGGTGAAGAAGATCTTTCCCCATGAAGCTATTGAGATAGGAGGGGAACATTGTGAAAACTTTAAGGTAAACGGGCACCGGTTGAAGAAGTATATCCCGGGAGCTCCGGTAGATACGATTGCCCCACTTTACCTTGAGTTGAAGCCCCAAAGTTTGGTCAAGCTAATGACCTTAAAGAAGCGCTTGGTGGGAGGCAACCCATTGGTAACGTTTTTCCCTTTCTTGTTTTGCTTTTGTTTTCGATTTTTCTATCTTTGTGTGTGTTTTGTCTACTTTGTGTGTGTGCTAGAACATTAGTGGCATTGGAAGTCTTGCTTGACATAGGAATGATGATGATGAACCCCTCACCAATTATGGGTGGAGCGGACGCGGAACTTGGACGGCTAGCGGTGCCTAGCGCGGGTCCCGAAGCTTTGATGAATGCTTAGAGCTCTCTACCATGGTTGATAGAATCATCCAACATCAATTCACTTGAGAAATCCCAAATACCATAGCAAACCCCTTTTACATTGTGAGAACCTTCTCTCACTCTCTTTACTTCATTTACATATTGGGGACAATGTGTTTTTAAGTATGGGGTGGAGTTTGCATGATCCTTTGCATGATGAGCATCTAGGATAGTTTAAAATCTTCACATATCTTGCATTGTACATACTCATTTCGAAAATACCATAAAAATCAGAAAATTTAAAAAATTTTGTGCTTTCTAGGCTTGGATATGATCCTAATGATGAATCTTGTCTTGTGAATTGGCTATGGATGGCCTCATGTGTTAGGATTGATGAACGCATATGTGGACTTGAAGTACTTCTCTTGAAATTCTATGAATGATTTGTGATCATGATGTTTGCCTAGAAATGATTGAGTATTGAAGATCGAAATTACATGATAGTTCTTGCATATCATCTAGGAATGAATGAGGCAATTCATCTTTCTCTACTTCTCATCTTAATCATGATTGCTTGAGCACCTCAATTGAGATAAAGTTGACCTCTTTTAACCCATCCGGGAATAGGAGCATGCTAGTGTGTTGATGTGTGTGAAAAGCAAGTGTGGGGTGAAGTTGTTAATGAAAGAATGTCATGCATCAAATGCTAAATTTGTCGTGAAAGTGTAGCCAAAAATATAGGCTTGGGGACATTGGCTTAAATGACAAGTAACTCGGTACACTTCACATAATCGGGTGTTGGTGCCTTGCCAAAGTCAAATAAACCAATAGTCCTAATGAGCTTTGGTATGTGTGCCCGGTGTGGATGCACCTCGAAAACTAAGAAAAAGCCCGAGGACGGCTAATCACCAAGGTTTCGGCTTTTGTACACCAATGCCATTGTCTCAAAAATAAGTCAAAGAAAAGAAAAGAAAAGAAAAGAAGGAAAAGATAGAGAAAAATATACACTTGAGGGAAGTTGATCGAGGACAAGATTGTGGAGTTAGTTCCATTCCCGGATTAGCATCACATAACCTAGAAAATCCCCACCTAGTCACTACATTTCTTGGCCTTTTATTTCACAAGACCTTATGACCTATTTGCATGTTTGTAAGACTTAGTGATTTAGATTGGATGTACTCTTGATCTTCTTGACTTCTTCATCTTTACATTTCATGCATACTTTTGAGTTAAGTACAATTGTCTTTCCATGTCTTCATTTGTTTGATGCATGATTGCTTATCCTTTGCCATGAAACATGACTTTGAAGGTGATCCAATAATAGAAGCACAAACCCAAAAAGATTTTGCCATTTTTCTGCATACATAAATCATGTCATCTCTTAGTCTATAGTTGGGAATTTGCTCGGGGACGAGCAAACCTTAAGTATGGGGTATTTTGATAACACGATTTATTGCTTAGTTTTAGGTAATCATTTAGATAGATTTCTCACTCATTCACGCATGGTTTAGCACTAGTTCACGACGTTTGCACTCAATTCACGTACTTTGTCGAGATAGACGTCTACACGGACTTGTGCGTTGCTTTATAGGTATTTTGGGAGATTTAGGAGCTAAAACGATACGTTTGAGGATCGTTCATCTAGATGACACACCCTCGGACTCATTAGGACCCAAGCTAAAGGCTAAGGAGGACTCATGGAACCTTGCCAACACAAGCCATGCATCAAACCATGGCTCAACGAGCCTAGAAGAAGCTTCTGGAGCAAATCACGGTCTAGACCAAGACCACGACCGTGGTTCTACCCGTGGATTTTGCCAGATTCTTGTGACAGCTGTGCCACGACTCTCATGGCCAGCTCATGCAAAATTTGTTATAAAAGTGGTCCTTCATTGGCTGAGAAGAGCATCTTGGACCAGCTCTCCATTATCCAAATCTTCCAATCAAAAATACTCTCTCAACAAGAAGTCTTTCTAGGAAGGAAAGTGCCAAAAAGAAAGAAGAAGAGCTCCATTGAAGAGGAGAAGAAGAACACACACCATTACCACACCTCGATAGTTTTTGTAGTGAAGAATTTCGGATTCAATTTCTAGAGTTGTATGAACCATTGGAACCTTCTTTAAGAAGGGTTGTGAGTTATTTCTAATTCCATTTTCAGCTTGGTTTGGTTTTAGTTCACTTGTTCATCTCTTTTTCTTCATTATCTTGCAAATGGATGTCATGATTTTATGTTTGATTATTTCGATTTCTATTATGAATGTTATAGGCTAAATAGATGTGGTTCTAGGGTGAGGAAAGGATGGTTATGGCTAGGACTATGATAGGATGGACTTAGATTTGCCTTTGGATGACTTGTGTGCATGAACGTAGCTGCTGTTAGGAATCACGGGTAGTTCTTGCCAAACCACGGCCGTGGAAAGGTAGAACAAACCGTGATCTTACCTGATTCGATGGATCTAGCCTTACATTGTTAGAATGTTGAAATCCTAAGTGTTTGTTGAGTTAAATCTATCCTAGGGTGACCTAGTGTTAGCAACTAAGTGTTAGGAGAGACTTATCCGGTAATCCTTGCTCTTAGATCTTAAGATGACAAACCCTAGTTAGTGGTGAGCCTCATAAACCGCCATTGGATTAAGTGTGCTAGGATGGTTGTTTAGAACTAACCCTTCCGAGACTTACCCGGTAAGGATAGGTTAGATTTCTAGGTAACAATCCGGTTTGTGTAGAATTCCTATCCTTAGGTTCTTAGAGACTTACCCGGTAATGAGACCTTAGGAATGGACTAGTGGACCATGAGACCTACCCGGTAATTGATCCCAATCCAGAAGCACTTAACCCCAACATATCATAGTTAATCCAAGGAAAGAATAGATAGCTTGAGTCTTATGCCATAACCGGAACTTCCAACCCCTAGAACCCGCTTTTCTATCTTTGATCTATATCTCGTTTTATCTTGTTTAGTTTATTTGATTGTGTTGATTTGTTAGCATAGTAGATTTGATTATTTTGCATGATTAGTGATCTTCGGTTTATCACCTAAAACCAACCAAAAAAAAAACCTTGTATTTTCTATTTCTTTATTTCTTCCTCTTTTCTTAACCTAGATCTTCACTAGACTTAATCATAAATTGAATCAATCTCACCTTAGTCTTTGTGTTCGACCTCGGAATACTATCCCTACTACAAACGTCCGGTACACTGCGGGTTCGCTAGGAGTTAGGATAAATATAACGAGAATATAAATTTAAAGCTTATTGCGTACACACATCACACGATCTTAGCGTTACAGTTAGGTGAAAAGCCTAGGAAGACACATTTAGTGGAGCGAGGTGACAATTTATGAGGTGCGGTGGCGCTCATATTCGGGAAACAGAGACATCTGAAGACTCGAAGGTGAGAGTAGAGGGGTTCACGATTGAAGAGAGCAACCGTCGGGTTAGCAACGGGGGTGGATTTTATGGTAGAATGTTGTGGAGGTAGGCGGCCATGTGGAGGGCTTCCACCCAAATGAGAGTGGAAGAGAAGCGTGGACGAGGAGGGTGCGTACTTTGTCATGGAGAGTGCGAAGGACACGTTCTGCTTTGCCATTTTGTGGAGATGTTTGAGAGCATGAAAAGAGAATTACGGTGCCTTGGCGTTTACAAAACTCATGTACGGATTTGTTGTCAAATTCCCCACCCATGTCACATTGAAAAATTTTGATAGAGGTTTTAAATTGTGTGTTGATGAGAGCATGAAAGTGGAAAAAAGTAGCATGGGTATCCGATTTGTTTCGAAGTGGAAAAACCCAAACATAATTAGTAAAATCATCCAAAAGCACCAAATAATATTTAAAACCACTCTCACTAGGCAAAGGAAATGTCCAAAGATCACAATGCACAATATCAAAGGGACAAAAAGTAGTAGTAGACGGTAAAAAAGGTAAACATTTGCTCTTCGCAATTTGACAAGACGAGCAAATAGAGTATGTTTTATGGTGCGGAATTAAAAGGCGAGAATAAAGGGATTTCATCACATGAGCACCAGGATGGCCAAGGCGAGCATGCCACACATGGTGGTGCGATATAACATTGACAAACGGTGGTGGAGATGTACTAGATGGGCTCGGATTTGTGGACGAGAGGGGATAAAGATCCCCGGAGCTATTGCACCGCATGATGAGGGTCCCCATACAAAGATCCTTCACAAGAAAACCAAACGGGTCAAACTCGATGGACACATTATTATCAGTTGTAAATTTTCGAATGGAAATAAGGTTTTTGATTATATGAGGTGAGTGTAGGACATTGGTTAGGTGAAGAGGGTGTGGTGTGTTTAGGTTAACATGACCCTTACCGACAATAGGAATGGGACTTCCGTTTCCGACATAAATCGATGGTAAAGTGCTAAAATTAAAATAGGAACGAAGTATACCTTGGTTGTTGTTCATGTGAGATGACGCCCCGGAGTCCATGTACCAATTTTCGTTAGGTAGATGGAGGCCCAAACTGGAGAACACATAAGTGAGGTCCGTAGGCTGCTGTGGGCTAGCGTAGTGAGCTAGTTGGGCCGATGGGGGCGTTGTGGGCCTGAGTGTTGCGGCTGGTAGACAGCGTGTCCGGCAGGATAGTAGGGAACGGGATGGCCAGGATGCAGATGATCCAAAATGTGGGCCGGTGGTGGGTAATAAGAATGGGCCTTCGTAGTTGGGTATGGAACCGGTGGGTTGGCCCACTGTTGTTGTCTCCATTTTTGGGAGCCCGGGTGTAAGTTGCGGGGTTATTGTGGCGAGGAGGATTGTTGGCGGCTACGAGGGTTTTGGCGGCGGCCACGGTTGGATCCGTCACTAGACTGGTGGCCTGAGGAGTTCGAACCGGGCGGCGGCGAGGTGTTCATCCAAGCAGGCGTGGTTGGTTGGTAGTCTTTGGACGACACTAAGACTTGTCTAGGGGAGGAATTTTCGGCTTTACGACTTTCCTCCCTGGATAGCATGCTGCGAGCCGTGGAGAATGACGGGAGCGGTTGTGTTTGACCGATCATGCCACCACATACGTCATAGGCTGACGAGAGGCCGTTGATAAGTTGAAGAACGAGCCGTTTGTCGCTGACGGTATGACCGACGTGGGCGAGTTGATCAGCAGGGGCTTTTAGAGCCTAGCAGTATTCGGAGACCGTGCCAAAATATTCTTGTTTGAGGTTGATGAACCGGCTTTCAAGGTCGGTTGCCCGAGCGGATTAATTGTCATGAAACAAGCCTTTGATGCGGAGCCATGTTTCACGAGTGGTAGCACCAGATTTGATGATGGAGAGGAGGACATCCTCGGAGATAGTTGCATACATCCATCCCTTGACAATAGATTTCAATTTGCGCCATAAGGCATCATTAACGTCAGTAGGACGATCGGAACCGTCAATATGGTAAAGGACATCGTGAGCGGTTGCGGCAACCGTAAAGAGTTCCGCCATGTGTGGTATTGAACCTTTTTCATGTCTAAAGTGATGGTGACATGATTCTAACGTGGAGAGCGGAATGGAGCGAGGACTTTGGCGTCACGGCAAGGTTGTCGTGAGGTGGTGGTGGTGGGTCTTCGACGTGGGGTAGTTGGTTGTCGTTGGTGGCAATTGGCGGCGAGTGGTGGCGGGATCCTCAATGTCTAAGGGTTGCGGAATGAAGGTGGCGGGTGGATCGGTGGTTGTGAAACTAGGATTTCACAAAATAGCTTGATACCATGTAAGATTCAATGTGAAAATATTAACTGAGTCCCCACCGGGATCTCTAGGCTCTCTCCATTATATATACAAGTATGGTACAAGTATCGTAACTCTCTAAAGGGTACAATTGTCTTTGCCTAATAATGTAACGATCTTAGCATAATGATATTTGACTAAGTAATAAATATATCTCTAACACATTATTGTAGAGATTTATAAATTAAAAGATTGTTTATTTTATTGATTAAATATTATTTATATAAATAAATATAAAGAGATAAAAAGATAAACTAACAAAGGATAAGAAAAAGGATAAACTAACACATATAGGATAACCTAACACATATAGGATAACCACAACATATGACCCAATATACTAAGGTCAATGTATTTGACTTATACTTCAACACTCCCCTTCAAGTTGGACGTGGCTTTAATAGTAGAAACCTGAAGAAGGACTTGATGTACCTCCCTTCCTTCAATAGTCTTTGTTTTGTTAGCGTCGATATGACACCAGTAGGTTGGGCCCTAGGACACAGGTTGATTAGCGTCCTGGGGTAAGTTTCGGGTTTTAGAACGCAAGTTGATTAGCGTGTTAGGGTAAGTTTGGGGACCTAGGACGCAAGTTGATTAGCATCCTAGGATAAGTTTTGGGTCCAAGAACGCTCGTTGATTAGCATCCTAGGGTTAGTTTCGGGCCCTAGAACGTAGGTTGATTAGCGTTCTAGGGTAAGTTTTGGGCTCTGGGACGCAAGTTGATTAGCGGCATAGGGTAAGTTTCGGGCCTAGGACGCAAGTTGATTAGCATCATAGGGTAGATTTTGGGCCTAGAACGGAAGTTTATTAGCGTGATAGGGCTAGGTTTTGGGCCTAGGACGCAGGTTGATTAGCGCCATAAGGTAGGTTTTGGGCCTAGGATGCAAGTTGATTAGCGTCATAGGGTAGATTTTGGGCTCTATGACGCATGTTGATTAGCGTCCTTGGGTAGTTTTTTGGGCCCTAGGATGCAGGTTGATTAGTGTCCTAGGGTAGTTTTTGGGTTTTTGAGACCGGGGACCAAAGTCGTTTTTTATACCGGCGGCCAAAATCTTCTTTTATACCGGCGGTCAAAGTCGTTTACGATACTGTCGCAACCATCACCGGCGGTGGTGTTGACGGCGCAATTAGGATTTTGTTTTGTACGGATGCGTAGGTTAAAGAAAAATGATATGATACCATGTATTGTTTTTTGATTATGTCAAAAGGGGAATTGTTTCATTTGAAGGATGACTTCTTCATTTTTATTGTACTTCTAAGTACCTCGACGATTTTTATGATTGACGGAACACATCCAAGTATTTAACGTGTGCTTGAGTTTAGTGCTTGAGTTTAGTTTCAAGAACGTTAGACGTACTCGAGAAGGACTTCCAAAGGAACCGTCTTTAAAGGAACTTTTGAATTCAAAAACAAATGATTTTCATTCAAACCAATGAAGGTATCAAGTAGGGTTTCCATGATGCATTAAAGAAAATGCCATTATGCCTATGATTGGAAGATATTGAAGATTAGATTTAAGTGTTCTATTTTAGGATATGGTAATATAGGAAATCCTATCGATCTTGTTTTTAATAATTTAGTCATGTGTTTTATCTTAATAATATTATTCTAACTAATTCGGTTAGCATATTATCTTCTTTTATGACTATATATATACTAGAGTTAGTGTAATATTTTTAGGTTAGCGATTCAGAAGACATCAAATACTTATTGCGAGAGGAGATTCAAGTTCAGAGAGCTTGACGCGTTTAGGAAGCTTGAAAAACAAAAAAAAAAAGCTTTGTTGGAGGTGTTGTAGGAGGATTTGTGAGAGTTGTATTGGGTTAGGTCGTTATAGGAGGATTTGTGAGAGTGTATTGAGTTAGGTTATTATGGTTCAAAAAAAGTGTACTGAGTTAGGACAACCATGTAACTACATTTTAAGTGAAGTCTAACCTAACAAAAATGTACAAATTATTAAAGATTAAATGATGGATACAATTTTAAAAATTTTGATAATTTACCAGAAGAGCTGTTAGTAGTAACTTTTCAAAAACCTCTTCAAAAAACTTCCCAAAAGTGTTTTAGAACCATCGTTGAATAAAATGGAAACGTCATACCAAAATAAAACGATAGGAACTTAAATCATCCAATGAATGTAATTAGAAGGGTAGTTGAAGAGAAAACGCAGAAGAAGGATTAAGGGCGGAGTCATGTAAGCCAGGAAAAAAAAAGATGCGAAAGGCTAATATATATAGCACAAGTATATGTCTTAATCATTTGAAGATGGAAGTGCACATGTGTTTGGCGGGGCGGAGATACGAGTTATTGAAGGAATTATTGTAGTCGGATTATTTTATGATTCTTTTGATCCTAAAAAAGTATTTAAATACACATAAATTATCAGATTATTAGAAGATTATTGAAAATAGTAATTCCTCAAAATAATCCAGCTGACATGCGGAACGGTTCTTCATTGGGGTGGGTGATTGGGCTTTATTTGTAGTCATATTTGTAGATGGGTTTTGAGTAAAAGTAAAATGACATATGATTGTAAGATTATATAGATGATCGGAGCTTATACGCTTTCTACAAACATAGAGTATCACATGGAGAGTTTGCAGGATGCATTTACATCTTTGTTATGAGGGTCTCCATCCTTGCATGTCCATATCAACCCTCAAATTATTACCCTCCCAACTACATCTTTAGTAGAGTAATAATGTTGAACTTGTATTCTCCAGCAGTAATTTAGTGTGCTGCAGGATGGGGAATATCTTTACATCACCCAGTGACCATGACCAGGCATCTCCTCACTTTCCATTTTTCTTGCACAACAAAAACTTCTTCTTCTTCATATTCAAATGAAATACACAATTAAAAATATAACTACAAGGACATATTACGTTTGATGACAAGGGAATTTCTGATTCAATCTCTGATTACATAATGTTACCACATCCTTGAGGAAATGTATAGCCTTCTCATTAATACATCCAGCAGACTCGACTACAATAGACATAAAATTCTCATACGATCATACCGCATAGCTCATACATATGATACTAATAATTTTCTCCTAATTTGCCTCCATCTGCAGAATAGTTGAACAATTAGAACCCCTTGACCTAGCCGGCCATAATCTACAGCACTAACTTTTTAAAAAATAATTTAGATGCACATCGGTAATCTTGGTGGTGGATGGATCAAGATCTCGTCGGCGGAAAGAATTGCGTACCAGCCAGGAATGCGGTGACTGCCGGCGGGTACGTTGCATTCGGATCCCCCGGGTTACTGCTGCTTGGTTCGGCTTCCTCCGGGCCTTGATCGTAGAGGATGCCCTTGAAGACATGTCCGCCGATGTTTAAGGCTGTCTGATACGCCACTTGTTCCTCCCTACCCTCTACTGACTGCACCCTCACGCACCGGAATACTGCCGCTGAGCTCATTTCCGACGGGAATTGCTGCCCCACTTCCAACCCTAATTACAGTAGCCAGTAAAAAATACTGGCTGTTTAATAATGATTCTCACTTGTGACTACTATTCAACGTTTCATGCTGAATGACTGTTTAAAACATGAAGTTGCCTTGAAATAACTTCAAGTATATATGCAGCTTTGATGGAAATATATATATAGCTACTCTCCAATGCAAAACCTATTTTTCGTAAATCAATATATTTATATATTATTTGAGATTTGATAAGACGGAGACCATCAACTTGCATGAGGAATATGTTGGTTTTTTATTTAAAATAAAAGGAGGTGAAAAATATTGGGTAAGATAAATTGAAATGAAAGGTTGATTACTTTAGTGTGCATAAGATAGAATGTAAAACATTGGGTGAAATTGGTGATAAAAGAATAGAAAGGCTGAAATTCTCTCCTTCTGACTCCCAATCAATCCATCATTCACTCACTCACTCACTTTTTTTTTGTCATTTTTTGTATGCCTTGGTGAAACCTACAAATCAAAGGAGTTTACATTTGATTAAATGAAATCCTTACCTGAAGTGGAAGCCACAATCCCCGAAGTCTTGTCTGTCATCATCCCCGTTTCCAAATGCTGAATCTGTTGAGGTTGCTGCTGTTGCTGCTGCAAAGCAAGAAGGTGCTGTTCATGCCTCTCCCTCCTCTTGGCAGCAGGAACCCACGTGCTCCTCACGTGAGTAGAACAATCAAAGCCTCGGCTCTTACAGCAAGTCCTGCATCTCATGTGAGAGCAATCTTTCTTAGCTTGATTCCCACAGTCTTGACAGTTGATCCCTCCTCCTACTCCTACTCCTTTCATCATGAACCTGGAGGCCGATGAGGTGGCGGCAGCAGCACTAGGGCCGGCCGAAGAAGACGGCTGGTGGTGAAGATGAACAAACGGAGGGTGATGAACTTGCACGTATTGTTGCCATATCTCGAACCCCTTTTGGTGGATCTCTTCGTTTCTGTAGAGCAGGAGGCCAGCTTGGGACGAATTAGGGTTGTTGTCGTGAGTTGTATCTTCTGCTTGTGGGGGTGTCGTCTCTGATCTTCCGATGTTGCCTAGAGAGAAGAAGCTAGCCATGATTTGCAAGTGATCGCCCTTTCCAATGACCTCGATTTGGGCACTAAGTCCATATGTAATCAAACACCCTCGATCTCGGATCTTGTTTGGGAATTGTAGATTATTTTTTGGGTTTAGGGTTTGGCGACGGAGGAGAAGAGGATTGAATGTTGTGCTTTTTTTTTCCTAATTCATGGTACTGATCGGAAGCATTAAAGGCTCGGTCTGCGACGCCGCCATGGATCTGTGTACTGTGCAGAGCTACGAACTCTGATTACTTGTTCATCCCCCAGAAGGCAGAAGGCAGAAGCAAACAACCCCCCACAGCCTTTAAAGCTACTAGCACTATCCAGTAGTACCCTCTCTCTCTCTCTCTTTTATTTTTGCCTTATCGACTGCCACTTCTCTACAGTTGCTCTTCCAGTGCAATCAAACGGCCTCATCGTAGCCGTCCGAATCTTGATGAACCCCCTCATATCCCTCCACCTGTCTTTTCTCAGTTTGCTTTTTTTGTCCTTTCAGCGAAAAACCCGCTCTACTTTAGCTTCCCTCAATCACAATTCTCAAACTATTCCCCAAAAACATCGTAAACTTTAAAACTCTGAGTTGGAGGCATCTTGTTTGTACAACTTGAAAAGTTTAGACTATTTCTTGTAATTTAGTGTTTTCCAATGAACGATGATGAATTTCGAAGCCCTGCTTGCTTATAGGCATTAGCCAATAGCCATGCAGGTAAACTACTTCCAAATCGGACGGTCATTACAGCTGCCCTGTAAGCGTCAAACCCGGGCTCCGACTTCTTTTAAAATCTTTTAAGTACGGAATTAGGGGTTTCAATTAATTGATAAACTAGTGTATTACCCGCACTTTGTGCGGGTTCAGTTTTAATAAATATTTAATACTTAAAAATTTATATGTATATTTTTGTGAAATAAAATCCGAAAAAATGAAATTATAATCAAATATTATGATTTTAATTCTCTTTTAAGTATTAATCTATTCTAATTAATTATATTTTTAAATTGATTTGTTAATATATGCTTGTCGATAAAAAAAAATTCGTAAAAGTTTAAAAACTATTTTTATAAAAATATTTATTTAAATATTTTTTAAAGAATTTAAAAATCAAATTTAAATTTATATTAACATTGAAAAATTACTTTTTTAAAATAATTTTTTAGGCTTCGAGAAATCTGGCGTTGTCACTAGGCAATAGAGGCTCCTGTTCTAATAGATATAAGATAAGATATTTTCTAAAATTAAAATTTAACTGTTTTACTGACATTTACTATAACAAAATTCAAAGATATTTTAAATATATTTTAACTTTAATTAACGACTTTACTAAAATATTTTTTATAGAATTTAAATTTTAAAAACCACTTTTTTCAAAAAAATTTGGGGGTTGAGAGAACCGTGACTTGACACGTGACAATATAGGCTTCTGCTTTAATATACATAAGATTTTGAAGTTTTATTTTTGTTATTAATAGTCGGATATTCTTCCTCTGAAACGCTCTCTTCATGTCATCCCCACCCACCCCCCAAACGCTCGCCGATACTACTCAGGCCATCCCACCTGATAAACCTCCCGATTCTAAATCCTATGCGGCCGCTGTTGGCGGTCCTCCGGTAACGGCTGTCCCGCTAAGTTGTGATTCCCTCATAGAGTCTAGACGTATGAGGATCTCTTTTCCTGAAGGCACCAGAGGTCTTGCAATGGCTGAAATCGATCCAAAAATAGTTGAATCACTATCGGAGAAATGGAAAACTGCTGTCATTATCAAGGTGCTAGGAAGAAACGTCGCTTACAGGCTATTGGAGCGTCGAATATATCATCTTTGGAAACCGGCTGGTCTCATGACGATCCTTGATTTACCCAACGGATACTACGTTGTCCGATTCACTCAAGAGGAGGACTTCCTGAGAGCACTCACCGAAGGCCCATGGGATATCTTCGGCCATTATATCACTGTTCGACCGTGGACATCTGACTTTAATCCATACTGTGATCATCTCCGCACCATCTTCGCATGGGCCAGGTTATCGGAATTACCCATGCAGCTCTTTGATGAGGCCGTTCTTTATGGGTTGGCGTCGGCCCTAGGAACACCTTTGAAGGTCGACCTCCATACCTTGTATGCTACAAGAGGTAAATTTGCAAGGGTCTGCGTGGAAATAGAGCTAGACAAACCTCTAATTGGAACCATCATCATCGGATCCTCCCGTGTGCATGTCGAGTACGAGGGTTTGAACTCTATTTGCCACCGATGCGGGCTGTATGGACATACGACTCATAGGTGTCCTCAACTCACTGTGACGCACGAAAAAGACACGCCCCTTGCAACTGACGATAATGCTGTTGAGACTACCACAGAAGCACAAGACCCCAAACCTGTTGGCGTTAGTACAAACACTGGATCATCGGGAAGTGATTATCTGGGACCATGGATGACAGTAGTAAGAAAACCTCGCAAACCCAACCAAAACAAAAATGTCGGCCCTGGCCGGCAGGACACAAGGTCCTCTAACCCCTACCAAGCCCTGGCCAGTTCCGGCGGCACTGCTCAGGCAATTCCCACCAAGGAGAGCATTAATGAACCTATTAAAGAGGTACCAATCAATGCGGCAGTTACCAACCCAATTATTACCGAAGTTACTACGGCGGTTACGGTCACATCCACAAAAAACCCTAATGAGCACCAAAAAAATCCAAAGCGGGCCAAGACGGATGGGTCGGATATGTCCAACAGCCTAATCATTAGGTCTGTCGTATCACCCAACCAATATCAGAAACCGGTTATTATAGCCACAGTAAACCCTAATCGTCCTACTTCACTTCCCGACGTGACTGGAACCCAAGCATCTCCTTCCCCATTGCACCCATCTCAAGCGAATCCAACCATGGAAGTGGACATCCATTCTCCTGTCTCCGAACCTCATACTCTTCCCCCAGATATCCGAGATGTGAACATGAGTGAAACCTCAGTTGCTAATTCATCATCAATGACACCAAGGTCCGCCTCTTCGAGCGGTTCCAAATGAATTGTCTACTTTGGAACTGTAGGGGCGCGGGTAATAGACGGTTCCGCAAAGCCCTAAATTACATGATAAACCGTCACAAGATTGATCTTCTTCTCCTACTTGAAACCAAATTATCCGGAGAAAATGCAGATGATGTTTGCATTAGATCCAGATTTACAAACTTTGAAAGGGTGGAAGCAATAGGGTACCAAGGAGGAATCTGGTTGTTGTGGAACTCCAGTTACTACACTATTTCTATCAAACAAAAGGAAGCCAACTTCCTTCATGCACTTATTACAGTCGGCTCGTCTCAACTGAATCTTTTTGGCGTCTATAACCCTCCAACTGCTGGCCGTCGAAGGGGATGTTGGACTAAACTTCAACTGGCTATCTTAGAATGTACTGGTCCTATCATTGTCGGGGGTGATTTTAACTGCGTCCTTAACTTTGACGAGGTTGGAGGGTGCTCTAATTCCCTATCTCCGGATACACAAACGTTCCATAAATGGATTGAAGACTCTCATCTAGTTGATATGGGGTTTAGCGGTCCTCGGTTCACTTGGAACAAGGGGTCTAGACAAGAAAACAGGATTTCTAAATGGCTTGATAGGGTGTTCATGAACGGTCAGGCTCGTATGGAGTGGGCGGAAGCTTCGGTCCGCCACATCCCTGCTCTATCTTCTGATCACAACCCTCTCCTTCTCCAATTACATCCACCCCGCAAAGTCGATGTATCTCGCCGGCCATTTAGATTTGAAGCTGCCTGGCTTCACGACCCCGAATTTCCATCTATTGTTTCTGATTGGTGGTCCAGTATCCAAAACAACGACATGTGTCGTGCACTATCCGTTCTGAAAGTTCGATTAAAAAGATGGAACACTATCAACTTCGGGAGAATTGATCAGAAGAAATCCAATTTACTTAATAGACTCTCATCTATCCAGATGGAGATTGAGAATCGTCTATCACAAGGCCTGCTGGACCTGTAGTCTGATCTCCTAATCGAACTTGAGAGTATCCTTGACCAAGAAGAGACTCTATGGCTTCAAAAATCAAGAGAAAAGTATATACTTGAGGGAGATAGAAATACATCGTTTTTCCACGTGTCAACTCTGATTCGTAGAAGGCATAACAGGGTAGACTGCATTATGAATGATGAGGGTACATGGATATCGAACCATCAGTCTCTGGCGAAAAACGCAAAGGAGTATTTTCATAAACTGTTCACGGAAGAGTCTCCCAATGGGCGTGGGAGGAACACCTTCTACTCTAACTTCCCGCCCCTGGATGCTAATGACTACAATATGATCTGCCAACCCTTCTCTGACCTGGAAATTAGGAGATGCGTATTTTCTATGAGTCCACTGAAAACACCGGGTAAAGATGGATTTTGTGCGGAATTCTTCCAGCATTGTTGGAGCTCTGTTGGGCCATCAGTTATCAAGTTCGTTAAGGATTTCTTTGCAACAAGCATCCTTCCTCCGGGCTCCAATGATACTCTAATTTCCCTTATTCCGAACAACAGTCAACCGGATCATATGTCAAAGTTTCGTCCTATCGGTTTGTGTAATGTTATTTATAAAACTATTACTAAACTTATGGTGACTAGACTACAACCTCTAATGAATTATATTGTGAGTCCTTTCCAAAGCAACTTCATTCCAGGTAGAACTATTGAGGATAATGCCATTATTGTTCAAGAGATCATCCACTCAATGATGAAGAAGAAAAGAGAGAAGAAATGGATGGCTATTAAGATCGATCTCGAAAAAGCCTATGATAGGCTTTCTTGGGATTTTGTGGAAGAAACATGCGAACTTTTGGGTCTTCCATCTAGTTGGAAGAATTGGATAGCAAGTTGTGTGCGCTCTCAAACTATGGCGGTCTTGTGGAATGGCGAAATGTCAGATTGCTTCACTCCGACAAGGGGGGGTGAGACAAGGAGACCCTCTCTCTCCCTACCTCTTCGTTCTGTGTCTTGAACGGTTGGGACACTCAATCCAAAATCTAGTGGATAATGGCACTTGGAAACCGATCCAGATTAAGAGGAGGGCACCTTCTATTTCTCATATTTTTTTTGCGGATGACATAGTCTTATTCGCAGAAGCTAATCTCGAGAATCTTGCGGTCATCAAGAATTGCTTATCTGAATTCTGTTCTTGCTCAGGACTGAAAATTAGCACATCCAAATCACAGTTCATGGTCTCGCCAAATGTCGATGACAGACTAAGGGCTTCTTTATTGTCGGAATCTGGGTTTCCGTTAGTCTCAAGATTTGGTACACATCTGGGTTTCCCGATTCTGCACTCACGTATGCGCATTGGGGACTTTACGTTTCTGGTTGAAAGGACTAAGAAACGTCTGGCTTCGTGGAAGGGTCAATTCCTAAGTTTTGCCGGAAGATTAACGTTAGTCAAATCGGTTTTGTCTTCCATCCCTACTTACATCATGCGGATGGTGAAACTACCAGTGGCCATTTGCAGGGACTTGGATCGTGCTTGTAGATCATTTCTGTGGAATGATTCGGATAGTGGTAAGTCTATTCATTTAGTGTCATGGGATCAGATTTGTAAGCCTATCGAATACGGTGGACTTGGAGTGAGGTCTGCTCGAGATGCTAACACCGTTGCGCTCGGAAAACTAGCCTGGCGTCTTCTGCATGATAATGATAAGCCTTGGACCAAAGTAATCGCTGCTAAATATGGTATTTCTAACTCTAAGGAATTCATTGACTGTTCGACTAACCGAAATGGATCTTACATTTTAAAAGGGCTGCTTTGGGCGAAACGCCTTATCCTGGCTAATGGCATTAAATGGATTGTTTTGGATGGGAAGTCTACCCGTTTTTTGACAGATTACTGGTGTGGAAACCGCACACTTATTGAAGAAGTTTCTGCGCGGCCGCCTGACTCCTACTGGAACAACTGGGTAGCTGACTTCTGGACGGCCGAAGACGGTTGGGATTGGAACAAACTAAGCCCTCTCCTTTCGATGCAGTCGCTATTGAATATAGCTAACACAACAGTTTGCAATGATGGAGACCTACGGGACTGTGTTGCTTGGAGGTGGGAAACTAATGGTGTCTTCTCATCCTTGTCCGCTTATCGTCCGCTTATCAGCCCTAGGATTGAAATCCAACCGGTTACAGCTCTCTTCACCATTATTTGGAAGATCAACATACACGAACGGATTCGAACTTTTCTTTGGATTGTGGCTAAAGGGAAGTTGCTCACGAATGAGGAAAGACTCCGGCGACATTTCTCCGATTCTGACTGTTGTTCGATCTGTACTATCGCTTGTGAATCGGCTATGCACCTATTTCGTGACTGCCCTATTACGGCCGCCTTGTGGTCATCTTTAATTCCTGGAGGGGCTCATGCATCTTTTTTCACTGATCTTGAGCACTGTTGGCTGTTGAAAAACCTTTCAGACTCCAATCATTATTCACAGGAGGCCCCGTGGAATGTACAGTTCGTTGTGACCTTGTGGTGGTCCTGGAAATGGCGCAATTCGTACGTATTTCGAAATATTTCCTCCCCTCCTAATCGGCAATTGATAATTGATACGCAAGCTAAATCCATCTCCCTTGCGTATAAGAAGAAACTGGATAAACAAGTGCAGCGCGACAGCGAACATATCCCGGTCTCTTGGATTGCTCCGGATAATGATTGGGTGAAACTAAATACAGACGGATCTGTGTGTGGGACCAACCAACGTGCATTTGCTGGGGGCCTTATCCGGGATGCTCAGGGCCAATGGCTGACCGGTTTCATTCATAATATCGGTTCGTCCACGGTTCCTATGGCGGAACTTTGGGGACTCTATTCTGGATTACATCTTGCATGGGATAAAGGGTTCCGTAAGATTTCTGTTGAGATGGATTCGGAATTGGTAGTCAAACTCGTTAACAAACACATCTCCCCATCACATACACTATTTAGTCTGGTGTCGCGGTGCCAAGGCTTCCTTCGTAGAGACTGGCAAGTGCAGTTTCGTCACATATTTAGGGAGGCTAATTTCGCAGCTGATTGTTTAGCTACTTTAGCCTCTGATTTTCCGTTAGGTTACTTTATTCTTGACTCTCCTCCTCCGAGAGTTATTTCCCTTTTGAAAAACGATGCCCGCGGAGTAGCGACCCAAAGGCTTGTCAAATGTTAGCTCTTTTTATTGAATATATGTTTTGGTACGAGTAAGACTACGGTCTTACTCGTCGCACTTACCAAAAAAAAAATAGTCGGATAAACATGAATTGAATGAGTTTGTAAATTCTTTGTACATAAAGTAGGTACCTTTTGTTTTCTATTAATAAAGTAGACACCCTAATTTACATAGAAAATCAAATAGAATTTAATAAATGATATTATCATATAACTGAATATTCTCTCTCCTATAATAAATAAGGGAAATTCCGGATGATACCCCTGTGGACCTGTGGTATGGGGTTTTCCGGATTTTGCCCATGAGTTTTTTAAAGTTCGAATGGAACCCCTAAACTTTAAACTATTCCGAAATTTGCCCAATTTTATTAAGATTGTCAAACAAGTCCTTATCTTTATTATTAGAGAAAATATTAAATTGAAACATAAGAAAAGAAGGAAAGTAGGTTTCATTCGACGCTTCCCCATTTCCTGAACCTGCGACATCTTCTTCAACTCCGTCCATAGAAGACCGGTGGAGGCGGCGAGCTGGTGCGACTGAACCAGTAGGATTGAACCCGAATCTCTTCCGGAATCCTAACTATCTTCTTTCAAGTTCCAACCATACTCCTCCATCACCCCACACCTCAAACAAATGGTTCATTTCTTCCGGGAGCTCAATCCATGGCTCTTAATTGCTCGAGCCTCTAATCGAACATCAACATGGAACCTTTCTTGCTAAAATGACCCAATGGATCGTTCAAGAAACAACTCGCATTAGTGATGAATCGATAAGATTTTTATGTGAGAAACACATACTACGCGATGAATCACATCAACAACATCGAAATTGAAACAATGGTGGATTCCCAAATGAAGGAGTGGCGAAGTTTGATGAAGAAAGCATATGAAATTGCATAATTCCATGACTTACAAACGCTTAGGATTGTACATAGTGATTGGACTGTAATCTCTTCAAGATCTCAATCCACATATCTTCATCTATTGGATTCTGGTCAAGATTCATTGACGCACAAATTGAAAGATTTTGAGGATTCATGGAAAATCTATTTCATATATGAAGTAATTAGTGAGAAAAATCTGAAATAGTCGGTACTCGAGACTATAAGGGATTTAGGTCGAGACATCGTTGCCGGTTACAAACAGAACACCAGATCGGCGCCACTAGTCAGCAGATTGAACACCAGGATGCCGTCGCCGGTCAACCGAGCGAACACAAGGATACCTCCACCGGTCTTCTACGGATGGAGCCTTAGAAAGAGTTCGTTGTTGCTGAATATGAAGACAATCTTTCTTTTCTTCCGTTTCATTTATTTTTTAGTTAATATTTTTTCTAATAATAATGATAAGGATTTGTTTGGCAATCTTAATAAAATTGGGCAAAATCCGGAATAGTTTAAAGTTTAAGGGTACCATTCGAACTTTAAAAAACTCTTGGGCAAAATCCGGAAAAACTCATACAACAGGGGTACCATCCGGAATTTCCCAATAAATAACTAATTTTCTTTATTAGATAATAAAACAATTATGTTACTACGTCTAACAAGGAAAAAAATACTACCAACTCCTAAAATATCTCCATAATTAATTACGGCCATTTAACAATATCCATAGTTTATTATTCTTTTCTCTATTGCTCAACATAAAAGAACTCGTATCTTCAGTTTGAGAGCATCAATGAAGGGTTGTCGAAGAAGATACGTCATACATAACTCAGCAAAGTTATGTAGTAAATGTGTATTCCTTGTGGATCCGTTATGAATACATATTTTTTGTGCCTTTTTACATAACTATTACAATTATATAATAAACGTGTATTCTTTGTGGATGACATACCTCGGAGTGTAGAATATGTATGTCCAATGCATTTTTTGTAGCTGATATAGTGTGTTTTATGTATTAACATTGTCTAATTGAAATTGTGTACGGACATTGTGTAATTGAAATTATGTATTCGAATTGTGTATCAAATATTGTGTATCGTCAAAAAAATACACGAAGTTTGATTAGTCTAACTAGTATAAGAGCGGGGGTGGGGCAACCCGTCCAGAGTTCGAATCTTACTTTTGACACAATCTTTTACTTATTATAATTAAGAAGAGAAACAAAATTTAATTGATTATTATTGGAGAGAGAAGAATCTTTAAATTTTCATATTTTTTGTCATATCCACTCAATTTTATCTTTATTTTTTAATTGAAAAAATAGGGTGCCCCTTATTCATCAATCTTCTCACATGAATTTGAGAAACGATTAAATTCAGATGTAATTTGAAATTGCGTAATTGTTGGATGAGATAAGACGGAGCAGCGGTCCAAAACCGCACAAAGCGCAACCGAGTTACAAACCCATAAAATATGGACCGTATTTTGCGGTTCGGTTCATGAAACGAACTACAAACCGCAACGCAAAATATGATGAACCGCAAACCGAACCGATTAGTTGCGGTTCGGTTGCGATTTGGACCGTAATTTGCGGTTGGTTCGGTTTGGAACAAATGTAAATATGGATGAAATGTAGAGTTACGTAGATGAATTGTGAAATTGATTGTATCAGACTACGAAATTCTATGTAAAAATTGGCACGTGTGATATCAAATTGTGATAATGTGATTTTGGTGTGAAAATTTGAAAGTTTTTCTTATAAATGAAATTGAGAAGTATTATATTAGTTAACAAATATAGTTATAGTAGGAATTCCGCCATTCCGCAATGCGAATCGCACTACACCCATGTTGACCTAGATCGTTGTATACAACAAAGGGAAGTAGATAAGTGTTCGTCCATCATTCGGGTTCTCTAGATGAGCTAGGAAGTTGGTTGTTATTTTTGCTTCGTCATGCTGGATTGACTAGCCTACACGACGTCAAGTTTAGGTGTATCAATTTCAACTTTCACTTCCCTTGGGATCAGATCACCATTACACTTCACGACATCGTGAAGTGATGAGGAATCATCTCCAACACTTATCCAAGGATCAATCCCTAGAGATAGAGCTAAAACATTGAAGGAGAAGGAGTCCGATGAGAGTACATGTGAATAGTGTGACTTATGTAATTTTGTTGTAACAAACTTCCTACGTGAAAGCAGCTTATAAATACTGGTAAACTGTTGATCAATGCAATGCACATATTCTCTCTTTCATTCATTCTCCAATATTCTCGATTGTGACATGGTATCAAATTTTCACATCTAACCATCAGTAGAAATCCTGATCCCCCTTCTCCTTATAATGTCACCTACATCGATCCTCCAGATCCAACTCTTTCTTCACCAGATTCTAACCAATTTTATTTGCATCACTCTAATGTTCCTTCTCTTAAACTTTCCACCACTCTTCTTACTCCAACAAATTACAATTGATGGAAACGATCAGTTGAGGTTTCTTTGCTTGCGAAAAACAAAATAGGTTTTGTTACTAGTACCTGCAAACGTCCATCATCAAATGTAAAGTTGATAGCAAAGTGGCATCAGTGCAACAACATGTTGTTCTCTTGGCTCCTTCACTCGGTTGATCGAGACATAGCTGAATCTATTTCTCTATTGTAAGTCCGTTGCACAAATCTGGTCTGAGCTTGGGGCAAGGTATGATAAATCAACTCGAACTCATATTTATCAACTTCAGAAAGATCTCAGTTTGATTTCTCAAGACAATGCTTCTATTCAATCTTATTTTACTCGACTTAAGACCTTATGGGATGAATATCTACTTGTTGTTGAGGATCAAGTTTGTTCTTGTGGATGTAATGTGACTACTATCTCATTTCTCAAAAATAAACAAATATAGCAATTTCTTGTTGGTCTTAATGATTCCTTCACTATGTTGAGATCTAACATTCTGATGTTGTCCTCCTCTACGTTAAAATAAGAAAACCATCGGGTGTAAATGGGTTTACAAGGTTAAACTTAAGGCTGATGGTACTCTTGAGAGATATGAAATAAGACTCGTTAACGTTGCTAAGGGCTATACACAACAAGCTGACATTGATTTTCATGAAATGTTCTCCCCATTGGTTAAAATGACAACAATCAAGAGTATTGTGGTTTGTGGCTGTTGCCAAATCCTGGAAGTTACATCAATTGGACGTAAACAATGCATTTTTGCATTGTGATTTGCATAAAGATGTGTATATGGCTTTACCTCCTGGTTTTCCTAACTCTCTCTCTCTCTCTCTCTTTCTCGTTTGTAACTTGAGAAATCTCTCTTTGGCCTCAAATAGGCTTCTCGACAGTGGTTCATTAAGCTCACTCAAGCTCTTCTTCATTATCCAGTCTAAAAATGATTATTATTTGTTTAGCCAAAGAAATGGATCACTCATCACTATTATTGTCATATACATTGATGATTTGTTGATTACTGGATCAGATAATGCAAATATTGATTAAAGGTGTATCTAGATACATCTTTCAGTGTTAAAGATCTGGGGGTATTACACTATTTTTTAGGCATTGAAATCAGCCATGTTGCCATTGGAATTCTTATGACTCAACGAAAGTTCACTCTTGAGTTATTAAGAGATGCTCAGTTATACGATGACAAGATTACAAGCACACCTCTTCCTGTCAATCTTAAGCTCATTCATGATGACAATTCTTTATTGTCAAATGCTACAAAATACATATGTTTAGTTGGCAAACTAAATATCCTCACTCACACTCAATCTGATTTACGTTATGTTGTTCAGTGTTTGAGCCAGTCCATGCAACGTCCTTGCTCCAGTCATTTACATGCTTTACATCACACTCTCAAGTATGTCAAATGCACAATTAATCATGACATTCTTCTCAATAGTTACATCTCTTCATCTCTCTTAGCTTTTACCGAATTTGATTGAGCTTTTTGTCCTACTACTAGAAGTTTTGTTGGAGGCTTTGTACTTCTCCTAGGCCATTCTCCTGTAAGATGGAAGTCTAAGAAACAGGAAATAGTCTCACGAAGCTCAACAAAAGTTGAGTATATGGCATTGGCATGTGCAGCTGCTGAAGTAACCTAGCTTGTTCGTCTTTTCATGATCTTGGTGTTGCACTGCCTCAGCCCATTCGTCTTTACTATGACAACAAATCTTCTATTCATCTTGCACACAACCCTATTGAAAACTCCACCTTGATTATATATTTGTATAGGTGATGATGGAAGACTTATACACAAATATAGTGGTTTTTAATACTAACAAATTATCGATTGTATGTCTAGTTGCTTGGTTTCTTTTGGTGTCTTGTCTAGAATGTATGCAGACCTTGAAACACATTTCAATGGACCAAAGGAGGCCTTGAAATCGGATACAAGGGACCGACGAAGAGTTTAAAGAAATTCAACATGGAGGCCTTGAAAGCCATTTCAAGGGGTCAGAAGCCGAAGCCTTGAAGTCAGTCTCAAAGGACAAAGCGGCTGAAAGGAATTCAAAACTCTAAACAACCAAATCTAACAAGCATCAAAAGAAGATCTTTCAAGGAGATATGCTCAACAAGAAGATATGCTCAAAGAAGATCTTAACCGACCAAGTGGATTGCTTCAAAACAAAATCTCTCAAAGATCCTCAACCAAAAGCGCAAGGATCCCCTCTCAACGGATTTCAGATATCTTCACAAACAAGTATGAGAAGATTACGGACAA
This sequence comes from Fagopyrum homotropicum, assembly GCA_033239125.1. Lineage (NCBI taxonomy): Eukaryota > Viridiplantae > Streptophyta > Magnoliopsida > Caryophyllales > Polygonaceae > Fagopyrum > Fagopyrum homotropicum. Next base: position 61,212,506 of record BSWB01000003.1, on the reverse strand, counting down.
GGGATATCAACGTGCTTTAAGGAGATGAAGACGATAGAAGATCTACAACGTCTACCTCATCTCAACCAAGAAGCGGCTTTCATGGAGAAGAAGAATCATCTTCAACGGTCATCTTCCCAACAACTAGAAGACCTCTCCATCAAAGATTATAAATGAAGATGTCGATTGAAGAAGAAAAAACACAAGCTTACATGGAAATATTCAAAGTCTTCAAGCGATCCAAAACATCTTCACTCGACCAAACTAGTTTTTCTTTCTCTCTTTTTACTAAAAGCTTTATCCCCTAGAGAGAGATTAAACTCGAGAGCTCCATTGGTATATCTAAAGAGTGTTATACTGGAGTGTGTGTACTCTGCAAAGTAACTAGGCTATTATAGCAAGGTGAAGAGTTGAAGCTAGATCGTAGCGTTGACTACAGTGAGAGAAGAAGGGGATTTCTTATAGTTTGTATCTAGGACTCTTTGAACTGATAATAGATAATTAGATCCTACGGCTATACCCTGGGATGGAGAGTAGGCTATTTAAAGCCGAACTTCGTAAGCATATCCTTGTGTCAATCTTTTACATTCCGTACTTTATCTGCTTTATTGTGACTAACTTTGTTTTGCAAGTAAACAAAGTCAAGGCCCTTGAAATCAGTTTCAAAGCCCTTGAAATCAAAGTGTGTCACAAAGAGCTCTGATCGACATCAAGGCCTTTGAAATCAGTTTCAAAGCCTTGAGATAGGTTTTTGCGAAAAGTTCTCATACTCTATTCAACCCCCTTCTAGAGTATCTTTATCCTTTATATTCACCTATATGGTTCTTCAATTCGTATCACAGCTAGACTCACGTATATTGATTTAACCATCAGTGAGACTAATCATGAATCCTGTAGGTGATGGAGGATTTTCTCAAGGAAGATCCTCATCTCGACCACCACTCTTCTGTGGCAACAACTTTGCCCATTGGAGAGCACTCATGCGTATATTCCTTATTGACCAGGACACGGAACTTTGGAGCATTATTCAGAATGGCCCCAAAGTCCCTACTACCACAGTTGAAGGTGTACAAGTTCCAAAGAAGGAAGCTGACTTCACACAAGCCGACTTCGATAGTGTGTCAAAGAAGTACAAGGCTATGAACTTGCTCTACTATGGACTAGATGCTAATGAATTCAACCGCATCTCATCATGCAAGAGTGCAAAAGAAATATGGGACAAACTCGTTGTCACATACGAAGGAACAAGTCAAGACAAGGAAACAAAGATCATGATCTTCCTCAGACAATACGATCTATTCAAGATGAATCCAAACGAACAAGTCAAAGAAATGTTCACAAGATTTACCGAGATCGTGAACAACCTGGACTCACTTGGAAAGATCTTCACAAACGAAGAAAAAGTTAGGAAGGTTCTAAGGAGCTTACCTAAAGTTAAGTGGGGACCAAAGATGATTGCTATCGAAAAAGCTCATAATCTCTCAACTCTTTCTCTTGATGACAACCTTGGAAAACTCATCACACAAGAAATGGTTCTTGGTGAAGAAGATTGAGAGCTCCCATCCAACACAAAGAATCTGGCCTTGAGATCGAAAAAGGATAAGTTACTATCTAAAGAGGACGACAGTGATGACAATGATGAAGAATATGCAATTTCCATGATTTCTAAGGGTCTCGTGAGTATTCTCAAAATAAAGAAACAGTCTGCAAATAATAAATAATATCCACGAACATCAAGAACTCGAGGTAAGTTTTTTAACTATAACAAGAAAACTAAAGTACTGATTTGTTTTGAATGTGGTGAAACAGATCATCTTGTTAAGGACTGTCCACAAAAGAAGAGGACTAACTTTAAGAAGAATGATAAAAAGAAGAAAGCTATGGTGACATCATGGAGTGACTCAAATTCCTCAAATGAGTCAGAAGACGAAAAAGAACAAGCAAACCTTTGTCTTATGGCCGATCATGAAGAAGACTCAAATCTCTATGTTGATAATGTGGTAAGTACTATCATGCCCCAACCTGAATCTGATCTCACACAATTCCTTAAAGACATTATCACATGTGACAAAGAACATAGGATAAGGATAAACTCCTTCAAAGAAAAGCTCCTTGAACAAGAGAAACAACTAAGTGAGATGTCTATGGAGATTGAAAATCTTAACACGGAAAAGGTAGACCCTGATGACAATATCAAGGCCTTGGAATTGGAAAATGCGATTCTTAAGGACAACCTCTCTTATCTTCATCAAAACTATATCGATCTAGAGAAAGAGAAAGTTGATCTAACTTTGATGTGTCAAGACCAGAAGACTGTGTAATACCCAGAGATTTCTTCCGACTATTTCCAAAACAAATCAGAATTTGACCGATTATGATTTTTTTTCGGCGTTTTAGTTCTTTAGTATGGATCCCGACATTATGTTGTCTTCTTTTAAGTTTCGGGACGAAACTTATTTTAAGGGGGAACTGATGTAACATTCGGAATTTTTACTTCTGAGCATTACGAAGCAAACCGGACCTAGACCGGTTTTGGGTTTTCCCGACTTCTTATTATATCCTATGTGACACCAGATTCTTATCCTTTGATAGTTTTTATCATTTTATGTGAGAACCTTACTCACATAAAATACTCAAGTCAATCTACCTTCTTTATTCTTTAAAATGGACCCATCCGGGCCTATCAGCGGCGTGTCTTCCGGGATGATAACACGATTTATGACTTAGGTTTAGGCACTCATTTAGATAGTTTTTCCGCTCATTCATGCATGGTTTGCACTAGTTCGTGACGATTTGCACTCAATTCATGTATTTTGTCGGGGATAGACGTCTACACGGACTTTTGCATGCTTTGTAGGTATTTTTGGAGCTTTAGGAGCTTAATCGATACATTTGAGGATCGTTCCTCGAGATGACACACCTTTAGACTCATTGGGAAGCAAGCTAGGAGCTAAGGAGGACACATGGGACCTTATTGGTGCATGCCATGCACCAAATTGAGGCTTGACGATCCAAAACAAGCTGAGGCACCAAAACCACAGCCATTGGGACTTCCACGGACGTGGAAATAGGCCGTGGTTTTCCCCAGACAGTTGTGACAGCTGTCTCACGATCTTCATGGCCGACTCTTGCAAATTTAGAGGATAAAAGGTGGTCCTGCAAGGCTGTTAGGGACAGACCCCCTCACTCCATTCTCTCCCACACTCTCAACAACACAATATTCTCTCATTGGAAGATTGGATTGGAGCTTCCATTGGAGAAGAAGAAAGGCTTCCATTGGAGAAGAAGAAGAAGCACACTAGTTCATAGTTCCATAGTCTTTTTGAGTGATTTTGAGTGAGCTTTGTGAAACGTTTTGCAAGGGTTTATAAGAAACAATTCGAACCTTCTTTTGAAGGGTTGTAAGTCTTTCTTGAACCTTGATTTAGCTTGTTTTACTTGTTTCATTTGCTTAATCCATCTTTCATTTCATCTTCTTGCCATGGATTCTATGATTTTATGTTTGTTGAGTTTGATTATTAAGATGCATGTTGTAGGCTAAATAGATGCAATTCTAGGGTAAGGAAAAGATGGTTATGGCTTGGACTATGATAGAATAGACTTAAATGAATACTTGGATGACTCGCTTGATTGAACCTAGTCACTGTTTAAAACCGCGGTTGGATCTTGCCTTTCCACGGCCGTGGAAAGGGATGAACACCCCGTAATTTTGATTAACTTGCTTGTATTGATAAATCTAAGTGTTAGGTTGTTGATTTGTTGAAATCCTAGTGTTAGTTGAGCTAAATCTATCCTAGGGTGACCTAGTGTTAGCAACTAAGAGGTAGAAGAGACCTACCCGGTGATTCTTGCTCTTAGATACCGATGATGATGAACTCTAGGTAGTAGTGAGCCTCATAAGCCGCTATTGGACTGAGTGTGCTAGGATTGATGTTTAGGACTTGCCTCTTCGAGACTTACCCGGTAAGGAGAGGTTAGATCCCTAGATAACCATCCGGTTTGTGTAGAATTCCTTTCCTTAGGCTCTTTGAGACTTACCCGGTGATGAGACCTTAGGAACGGACTAGTGGACCATGAGACCTACCCGGTGATTGATCCCAATCTATAAACGCTCACTCCCAACATACTATAGTTGATCCAAGGAATAATTAGATAGCTTGAGTCCTATGCCATAACCGGAATTTCCAACCCCTAGAATCCGCTTTTCTCTCTTTGATCACATATTTCGTGTTTGCTTTGTTTATTTGTGTTTTAGCTTGATCCTTAGTTTGTTTTGCTATATTATATCATTGTGATCCTTGATTGATCACCACATAAAAACCAAACCCAAAAATATTGAGATTTTCATTTATTTGTTTCTTTCTCTTTTCTTAGCCTAGATCAACACTATCCTTAGTCACTAATCGATTCAATCTCACCTCAGTCTTTGTGTTCGACCTCGGAATACTATCCCTACTATAAAACGTCCCGTAAACTGCGGGTTCGCTAGGAGTTAGAAAAAATAATTCGAGTTATAAATTTAAGACTTTTTGCGTGCATCAATTCCTAGACGTAACACGGGCCATTACGAAGCTGAGTATTTTGGGCCTTTGAAACCCTACCCTCCGGGCCCGATAAGGAGCTGTACAGCCAGCCTATGCTCTCTCTCTCTCTCCTCTCCCTCTTTCACGTAAACCTAACGAAATCTCTCATCCCTCTCTCATGGTTACGTATACCGGCGCTCCTCTTCCTCCACGCCTGGCCGCTGCCCTCCCTCGCACTGGTCTAGCCGCCTCCTCCTCCACGCCAGGCCGGCGCCGACAACAACCGCACCTCCTGTGCGCAACCGTCCACCACTAGGGTTCCTAGCAGGGCTCGTGTGCGCCGCAGACCTCCAACCGCGTAGGAAAGCTTGCGCTGCCCCTTCAACCGACTCCAATAGCGACACCAGGAAGGCTGCTCTCCCTCTTTTGTCGACTCCAGCAGGCTGGCGGACGGGCCTTCTCTCCGATCCTCCATGTCGTGCGACCGCAGCAAGTGCCCAAGAGCCTCCACTGTAGGGACAGATGGTGCGCCCTTCTCTTGGTTGCGAGGGTGCCTTTATGGCCAGCGCCACTCCTTCCTCTACCGCAGTCACGGACTCTAACAACAGCAACCGATGTTGCTCCCTTCACCCCTTCGAAACACGGGATCGAGTAAGATCCATATCGTCCTTCCTAACCCTTCTCTTTGCGTTACCCTTAATATATATATGCTGATGTGAGCACTCGTTGTGTCTCCAATACGACCTTAACAGCCTCACAAGATTTACTTGGACAGCTGAGGTGTCTGTTGAGTTTTCGGAAGTGAAGAACAATCAGCTTCGGCTCCAGTTTTGGGTAGGTTAGACTCCACCTTTACTGCTGATTTTCGGATATGTTTTAGTCGATATTGTATAGTATAACATACTAAAATGTGAGAGGAATCCGAGCTACGGTTTGAGAGTTACGGTGTTCTAAAGTTGACGCCTCATGCAGTTTTTATAAATGTGCTGAGTGTTGGGGAAAACAGCAGATGATGCTGTTTTGTGAGACGGTTTTGAATAAGCTGTTGATCTCCGTTGGGCTTTAATTTTGGATATGATATAGTTGACATATTGTTGTAGAACATATTAAAATTTGGGAGGAATCCAGCGAGTGGTTTGGGATTTATGATTTTTCAAAGATTGGGTCGTAAGTAGTTTTTCTGTTGTGCTGAAATTTCTAAGTGTTGAGGAAAGGTGCTTGTGATGCAGTTTTTTGAGATAGTTTTAAATAGGTTTTTGATCTCCTTTGCTGCTGAATTTTGGACATATTATAGATAAGAGTTTATAGTAGAATATATCAAAATTTGGGATTAATCCAGCGAGCGGTTTAGGAGTTATGATTTTTCAAAGTTAAGACAGTGTGTTGTTTGTTAGGTGTTGTAACAACCTTTAGAAATTTTTGTGGAAGTGATGCTTTAACAGTTTTAAGATATTCTTTCTCCTATGAGTAGATGGGATATCATAGAGGACCTAATGAATTATTTCGGAAATTTTATAAATTTATTCGAGTTTTATATTTGAAGTCGAAGTTGGACCTTAATGACCTTTCGGAAAATAAGAAGAATGTGTAAATTGCCAGTTTGTAACCAAACTCATCTTTAGGAGTTAGAATATGACATTTTAGTCTCAAATAAGAGTTTAGACATAAATTATGGAATTTTTAGAAGTTTCGGGACCAAGGGTAAAATGGTCATTTTACCATAAATTAATAATGTAATCAATTCCGTTCTATTAAGACCTGCTATCTTAGAAAGTGTACTGATACACTTGCCTCCTTTGACAGACCACTGAATTCCTACTGTACAGATCGAATTGCAAATTAGAAAGTCGAGATCTGATTCAGGTAAGTCCACGGACTTACTTAGATGGCTTCTTGTATGAGTGTGATGTGTATGAGTGGTGTTTGTTAGTTAAGATAAATAACGAAACCGGAATAGGCCGACTTTAATATATTTTATAATTGACCCAAGTGTAGGATAACGGGTCGTGACATCATCTGCCTAGCTCTTGCGAGAGTCTAGGAGGTTCCCTGCGACCAGCCCAGTCAAGTAGACGGTCAAATGCATTAGTCCATTCCGCGTTGGTAAACGGAGACAGGGGCGAGGTTTGGTAATCCCTCGTGTCACAAAATAAGTATCATTAGTAATGACATATCACCTAATTAAAGATAATAAAAGGATTGATTGTTGCATGTTGATTGTGTATGTTGTGTGTTTCTGCTTTTACCTTTATACTTATGCATAGAATGTTAGCTAACGGTTTTATACCGCTCGTAGATGCCTTGCAGGTTAAGACAGTTGTAGAGAGATCCGGAGGAAATGGTCACCCGGGTCCACATACTCTTTTAGTTGGGGGCGAGGTTGTCTTATGTTCTTTATATGCGTCGTTTTAGTACCGTTGCTTTGTAAGGCTGATACATATCCTTCATGTATATATTGTTTAAAGTTTTCAAATGTTTTAATACTTTTGTGCCTTGTTGTAAGATCCAAGTAAAATTTTTGTCAAACTAAGGTCGGGACCCATTGTGAGGTCCTAACTAGTAGCTCCCCGAGTTCTCAGAATTTGGGGTGTTACAATATGGTATCAGAGCTCTAGGTTGGCAACAATGGCACTTGAAATCTTCTGAAAGACCGAATGTATAAATAACTAGAACCCGAAAGGGGTCTAAGATTTTGAAACTGAATTTCTATTTTTACACATATGCATAGTCGGGTTGTTGGGTTAGTAGTACGTCGGACCACCATCGCTCTCCGTGGATCTCTGCAACTTGGATCGATATGAGTTAGTATATATACTTAATATGATGTGTATTAATGTATGTTATATATATATATGTATATGTGTAGCATGTTAGTATCCTAAAGGATATTTGATATCCTTTAGTGGTGATATCATGAAGCGATTATCGCCTCATGATAAATCATTAGCGGACTTGAAGGGTCTCCAAATCGAGGCAATGGAATCAAACCTTAAATTGTGTATTATAATCGGGTGGGCCGCTTGGTGATCCTTACAAATAATCCAAAGAACAAGTGAGCAAGTAAGTAAAGTTGTGAAGATAATTTTCACCACAAGCACAATCAAATAAGGAAGAAATTCTTAAGTCAGTTCAGTTAGAAGGAATAGAAGGTCATACAAGGAACTCGGGCATACGAGGCTGAGAGACGGAATTAGAAGAACCATGCAAGAGACTACAAGAGTGCGGAGTCAGAAGATACAAAGTGTCAACCCGGGTGTGAGAATCTAAGGTGCACGGAATGAAGACCTACAATTGAGTGTAAAAGAGAAAAGGCGGACCCCACAAGCGTGTGGAGGTTTTGAATACCTCAAAGATATAAGAAGTTTGAAAGAAACCGCGACACCAATATCCAAAGAATGGAAGCCTGTAGCAGGGTTAACGGAGTTTCAAGAAGGCAATATTACCACCAACACCAGTGAAGAAATCTGTATGAGAGAATGGCCTTGCTAGACTCGAGAGTCCAGGGTAACCCGAATTATCACGGGACCTATGCCATCAACACAGATGATCCATGCAAAAGGAACTGCAAGTGGATGATCATTACGGCCATAAGAATTTCAAAGACGCTTGCAAGCTATCGTGGAAACTTGAAACGACTATTTGTGCCAGATGAATGACAAAATCGGACTAGAGAAAATGGAGTTAGCCTATAAGAAGCGGAAGGGTGGAAGGTAGAACGAACTAAAGAAGTATAAAAGGATTGTTGTGAGCAACTGTTTACCTACTAGCTAAGGAAATTTTGACAGATCACAATTTACACGGAATGGAGACTTACAATTTAATGTAAGAGCAAAGGGTAGACTTCACAAGCCTGGAGACATTTTGTCTTCTTTAAAGATAAGAATTCTAAGTGGAATCATAACGCCAGTATCGAAAGAATCGAAGCCCGTAACATAGTCAATATAGATTTAGAAGGAAATATTACAAACAACGCCGATTAAGGAACCTGTGCTTGTGAGAATCGTGTGGTGGACACAAGAGTCCAGAGTAACCCCCATTTATAACAGAACATAAGTCATCAACACAGACGGTCCCTGTAATAGGACTACAATTGGGAGGTAATTAAAAGTCATCAGAACTACAAGGCGCTTACAATTTATCGCGGAGTGTTAGGAACAACTTTTGACGTCACGGCGAATGGCACAGTGAGACTTGAGAAAGAGAGTTGTTCCAAAGTAAGTTGAAGAGTGAAAGATAAGACGAACTAAAAGGAGGATAAAAGGATTAATCTAGTAGGTGATGTGCACCAAAAGTTTAATACCAGTAGAGATATGAAATTGAGATAAGTCAATTATAGGCTGACCGATGTCAACCAAGAACGTGCAAGTATTGTTGGGTATTGACGAGTTATGTGCCGTTAAGAAGAGATATTTGTGACTGTGGATCTATGGAGTAGCTTTACCAACGCCTTAGAGGATTCCCTCAAGTAGGCAACTACAACCTTCTTCGATAAATTAAAGGTATAAAGAGAAGCGTTTTAAGGGTTACTTCTTGGCTAGTTAAGATCAAACTCCGTTCAAGTCAGGAAGTTTTGATCCGTGGTAGAAGAATTAAGAAAGTAAGCGGAAGAAGTTGTTTTTCAATCGTTGTTTTATTTTATTAAGGCAAGTAAAGAAGGTACTTGGTACTTCATCCGTATACGACTCATGGTGTAAGAAAGAGTTTTGAGGTCAATCATTTTATACTTACAGAAAAGGTCCTTAGGATTAATGAGTGACAACAGGATAAGCAGAGTAGCGCAGCGGAAGCGTGGTGGGTCCTAACCCACAAACAAGAAGCTCAAGGGTACTGATGGATGTCGTGTCGAGTTTAAGATGGTGATAGTTGGGGAAATGCATTCTAGTTGGAAGAAACGTGAGATAGGCTATGTGAGTGACTGGAAATTTTGTACGGAAACTTATGGGCATGTAGAGGTAATAGAAGGAGACTGGTACCCTATTATGGATCCGAGTGAAGAGTGATGGCTTTGCTACATGTTGCCAGACAAGTAGTTTTGGAATTTCATACTAATGGAATACTCTAGAGTGAGTTTTCTGGATGGATTAGGAAAGAATTAATGATGTAATAAAAGTATTGTGCATGGCCTGCACTAGAAAGCTCCAAGTGGGTAACTACCATCCTGAGTCAAAGATACATAAGAAAGAGAAGCGACAGGAGCATACTTGCAACCTAGTAACCGTGATTAAAGAACGCATAATCTCGGAGTAGATTTTATGTGTAATGTTATCTCGGAACAGAGCCTAGTTGCGCTTTGAGTTAGGAGGATACTATCGGGCTGGTAACAATGGTGGATAAAAGAGCGCACTGCTGATGGTATGTTAACATTTATTGAGTAGTTATTAACAAATACCGGTGATATGAGATCACTTTGTGTCTAATACCGTCATTTCGGACATATTCTATTTCATTTAAGATCTTAGAAAATGTGTGAGAAGCCAAAGTTTGAGCAAACGATATATTAGAGATCTATAAATAATATAATAAAGCCAAGTGAACAAAGAGGATGTCCACTAGATTTGATTTTTAGTTGTCTCGAGTATTAGACCTGAAAAGGGTAAGGGTGACAATTCCTTACCTGAGGAATAAGATGACTGAGTAATATTAAAAGACAAGACCAAGTGGGTCGTGATACGAAGAGCATTGGGCACTTGGTAAGTGTTGGTGGATGTCCAAGACCTTTGGCCTGAGTTTGTAGTCAGAACCTTTTAGAAGGCCGGAAGCAAGTGGTCAAAACGAAGGGAAGAAAGTTGAATAGATTATTTTTCGTAGGGTCATGAAAAGATCTAGAAGTGAGTTGTGTAAGGCAACCATTGGAAGTTTTAAAGCGGTTTAGAAGCGACTGATGGACTAGTATTCCTCAAACTATTGGAGAGGGTAGCTTTAGTTTTCCACGGAAACTAAGTTTGAGAACTGAGTTGAGAATTTTAGTTGGAGAGATAGCTACCAGACACGAGATATGTCATCATATTAGAGGATCAGACAGTTGAGCCAGATGATACCGGTGAGATATCCGGTAACCACTCTAAAATGTGGTAGCAGGCGCTTGTGATCTAAGTACATGAAAAGATTTAAGATTCAGTGGTTTTATGAAAAGCCGATAAGGCTACCTAAGATATCGGGGATAGTAAAAGACGTAACCTTTCAAGACCTATGTAGCGATAGTTGTAACCTCGGGAGTGACGAGTTAGGGCGTGACCTTGTATGTGTGATATTGTTTGACTATTTATTTATTTCATGATTGAGTGCTTAGTCAGTGATGTGTGCTTTTTGTAACCTGGATGTGCGGGATACTTAAATGTGGAAACGACGAGACTTTTTTTTGTAGTGATCAGATACACCCGTTTAGTGCCTTAAAGGCCGACCAGGATTGTCTTACCCTAAGTTTCGGGACGAAACTTATTGTTAAGGGGGGATGGATGTAATACCCGGAAATTTCTTCCGACTATTTCCAAAACAAATCAGAATTTGACCGATTATGATTTTTTTTTCGGCGCTTTAGTTCTTTAGTATGGATCCCGACATTATGTTGTCTTCTTTTAAGTTTCGGGACAAAACTTATTTTAAGGGGGAACTGATGTAACATCCGGAATTTTTACTTCCGAGCATTCCGAAGCAAACCGGACCTGGACCGGTTTTGGGTTTTCCCGACTTCTTATTATTTCCTATGTGACACCGGATTCTTATCCTTTGATCGTTTTTATCATTTTATGTGAGAACCTTACTCACATAAAATACACAAGTCAATCTACCTTCTTTATTCTTTAAAATGGACCCGTCCGGGCCCATCAGCGGCGTGTCTTCCGGGCCATTACGAAGCTGAGTATTTTGGGCCTTTGAAACCCTACCATCCGGGCCCGATAAGGAGCTGTACAACCAGCCTAGGCTCTCTCTCTCTCTCCCCTCTCCCTCTCTCACGTAAACCTAATGAAATCTCTCTTCCCTCTCTCGCGGTTACGCATACCGGTGCTCCTCTTCCTCCACGCCAGGCCGCTGCCCTCCCTCGCACTGCTCTAGCCGCCTCCTCCTCCACGCCAGGCCGGCGCCGACAACAACCACACCTCCTGTGCGCAACCGTCCACCACCAAGGCTCCTAGCAGGGCTCGTGTGCGCCGCAGACCTCCAACCGCGCAGGTTGGCTTGCAATGCCCCTTCAGCCGACTCCAACAACGACAGCAGGAAGGCTGCTCTCCCTCTTCTGTCGACTCCAGCAGGCTGGCGGACGGGCCTTCTCTCCGATCCTCCATGTCGTGCGACCGCAGCAAGCCCCCAGGAGCTACCACTGCAGGGACAGCTGGTGCGCCCTTCTCTTGGTTGTGAGGGTGCCTTTATGGCCAGGGCCGCTCCTTCCTCTACCGCAGTCACGGACTCTAACAACAGCAACCGGTGTTGCTCCCTTCACCCCTTCGAAACACGGGATCGAGTAAGATCCATATCGTCCTTCCTAACCCTTCTCTTTGCGTTACCCTTAATATATATATGCTGATGTGAGCACTCGTTGTGTCTCCAAGACGACCTTAACAGCCTCACAAGATTTACTTGGACAGCTGAGGTGTCTGTTGAGTTTTCGGAAGTGAAGAACAGTCAACTTCGGCTCTAGTTTTGGGTAGGTTAGACTCCACCTTTACTGCTGATTGTCGGATATGTTTTAGTCGATATTGTATAGTATAACATACTAAAAGTTGAGAGGAATCCGAGCTACGGTTTGAGAGTTATGGTGTTCCAAAGTTGACGCCTCATGCAGTTTTTATAAATGTGCTGAGTGTTGGGGAAAACAGCAGATGATGCTGTTTTGTGAGACGGTTTTGTATAAGCTGTTGATCTCCGTTGGGTTTGAATTTTGGATATGATATAGTTGACATATTTTTGTAGAACATATTAAAATTTGGGAGGAATCTAGCGAGTGGTTTGGAATTTATGATTTTTTAAAGATTGTGTCGTAAGTAGTTTTTCTGTTGTGCTGAAATTTCTAAGTGTTGAGGAAAGGTGCTTGTGATGCAGTTTTGTGAGATAGTTTTAAATAGGCTTGTGATCTCCTTTGCTGCCGAATTTTGGATATATTATAGATAAGAGTTTATAGTAGAATATATTGTTGGAGATTTGGGCTAAGTCTTCATTGTAACCGTTGAGCTTGTCTTGAGACAGGGTGCAATGAGTTGTTCACATGTGTGTCACTATGGTCCGGGTTGCAGGAGGCAAGACAAGTGACCGGCACTAAGAACAACTAGTATTATAAGGGGAGTTGAATCAAAGCAAGGTGATTCACGACAAGGTCAACTTGTGCTAGCTTTTAGAAGGCCGACGTTTGGGGCTTTTTAGCATCATTTTATTGGCACACCTCACTACTACAAAAAGTGGATTATAACCCGGGCGTTTGAAAGAATATACTCCGGATGCCCACCAGGTTAAAGGTTAGGGCGATATTTGGTCCACCAACTTTATACCCCGGGTGTTTGTTAAAACAAATCCGGGTTATATATCCTCCTTTGATTTTGGTACAAACGATGCCAACCGGGATATATTCTATCAAATAACCCGGCAAAATTGTACTCGGGGTATTTGATAATGTCACATAACCGGATACGGACCAGGTTATTTGAAGACGTTTATATTAAACCGTATATTGGTCAGCGGGTTATCTGAAATCAACAAATAACCCGTAGGGTAGGATCCGGGTTATTTGACTATATGACGACCTAATAATCATGACAATGAAGAACCGTGTTATTAGGTATAAATTATTACGAGAGCATTGTAAAGAATTTAACCCGGATTTAATGTCCGGATTCTATACGTATTTCATGGCTTTCACAAATTGTACCTGTCCCAAATGCAAAAAAAACAGAAGCAACCAATTCCTTTCACAAACATGATTCAAAGTCATGTACTTAATTCAAAACATCATCGTTTTGTGATCACCAATATCACATCCGAATTGAAAATGGGACATGTTCTTAAACTAAATGTCACCAAGTATATAAAGATTTAAATGTTCACAATCTTCAAAAGATATATTCATCGAGCTAGCAATGCACATAAACTAGAAGATAACCGGTGATGAAATGTGCATTGTTTTTTCCGGAGAGTTCATGAAGCCTTACAATAGATCAAGTTTTCAAGGTCATCACCTTCAATGCTTTGAAACTTCATGGAGAGCACAATAACACCAAGTTTGGGAAAGTTACAAAGTGATACAATATGGAGCCCTATGCAAAATAGTCTCAAATACAAAATATATACTAGAAGAAAAGGACATTCAGTGCGGTCTATGGACATGTCAAACATTTGTTCATGAAAATCAAAGAACAACACTCTAGGGTTGATTTCAATCTGCCCAAAAAATCTATTCGAGGTCGGAACACACAATCCAAATCCAAATCATATAAATGCAATCAAAGTTTCGAATTTAATACCTAAAAGATTAGTTGAAACATATATTCCAGCCACTCCTTACAAACTTCTTCAATTTCATCATACGAGTAAGTATCTTTTTTCCCATTCCACTGTAAAGATATCAAAAATTAACTTAGATAAGCTCATGATTATAATATTTTAATGAAAAGCAAAAATAATTTTAAAACTTGTCGAAACATACTATCTTTGGGACACTGTGACTTCTTATTAATATGATCTTGCGCATAAATCTCAACACATAATATCCACAATCATTCAAGTTTGGATTATGCGGACACTGCAGCTCACGAAAAAAGATATATTAAACTAGTGAAATACATATTATGTCAAATGTAAATGTTTGTGCCTTATAACTGAAAAAAAAAATGAGAAGATTTGAGGATTAACCTTTATGGTCTGCCACAATATTTTTTTCGAGGTTTTTTTAGTCCCAAACTAGTGTATTTTAAAGTACAAACGCTGTACAATAAGATAAAAAGAAATAGTTTTAATACTATATACGAAATTACTTATATGTAGATAATAGTAGGAAAAACTTACAAATCAACTAATTGCTCTGCATCATCATTTTGTTGTCCATGCAACGGGTCAATCCGATATGCAAACCCTTTGTGAGGGTGTAAACTCAACAACACCCAATAATTCCTACACTTACACAGATAAGTAATTATTTATAAGAGCGTATGCACAAACAAAAGGAATAAATAGAACCATACTAACCCAAAATATGGAGCAAAAACTATTCGGTTTTTGATACTGCCTTTCATGGCCCCATCAATATAAGTAGCTTGTTCATTGATTCTCATACCACCACGACTTTTGGATGAAATTAACATTGGACAAAGAAATCCGAATGTTTTACTTGATTGACAATGTGTCTCCGAGAGAAATCTACATTGATAAAACAATTTCAGCATGAAATAAAGAAAAATAGTAGAACCATCAGAAAACTAACTTCATATATATTGATATATGACACATTTGTAGCTCTTACTTGTCTAGCCAAATCTGAATTTCATTCTTGCCAATGGAGATGTCAAGATTTGATCGATTAAAAACCTCCTCGGGAATATTAATCTCTTTAGTAGAACCATCAGAAAAATCATTTAGCAACCAACGAAAGTCATCGACGAGAACCGAAACTGAACCTTGATTCCTTTGGTTCGGGAGAAGGTTCTTTGGTTAATGCCTTTGCCTATTGCTTGTTGCTCAATATTTGTTGGGAGCTCTTTGGTTCCTACTCAATTAAACATTGTCCTTTCATACTTATAAATTTGTAAAGAAAAACAATAGGATATTGTACTTTGACTATGCACATAAGATGAATAAATTTGACAGATTACCGTGACGGGAAATACAAGATGGTCGTGCCATGCAATATATTGTCCTACAGTTTCTGACAGGGAAGAAACTTCTTAAGTAGGGAATGGAACTATCACCCCGCCTTGACCTTGCATAATTGTCACTATTTCGACCTTCGCTTGACCTTTCCTCAATGGTCGATTGTGCAAGTTTATGGTGCTTGAAGAGGAATGATAAACTAATCATGTTGCAACCACCATGTCACAATAGGGCACGAATAACTTGCATTGACTCCATCCCTACATTTTAGAATGATTAGATGCATAAAAAACTACTGTTTAGAATTAAAGAAGTAAAATATATAACTTTGAGATTAATGACTGAGACTTACCTCCACCATATATGGAAAAACACTTATATCTTGGTTTGGTGTAATATCCTTAATGGTATTGCAAGATTTTTTTACCACTTTCAGAGTAGGATCAACATCTAAATAATCAATATAAGACAAGGTCAAAGCTTATATAATGAGATATATTCTAATATAAACGAAAATATGAAACGAGTACTTTTACAAGGTCAAAGCTTGTGTACTTACATATTTATCTTCCAATCGAGCATATCAAACCTTAGACCCCCTGTATGTATTGTCATTCAGTTGTGAGAGTTCTCTATTTTTTTCACTTTTAGCCTATTTTAAAAATAGCAAATTCCATTAGCATTATATTCATTGACAATAAATATCATAATGTAAGATGAAATTTTGGAAAAAAATATATACCTGAAACTCTATAGATTGAGTTATTCTAATAAATTGTGTCCATTGTTCTTGACTGATGTATGAGTCATAAATTGGAGGAGGGATAACCGGAATATCAGCAGGATCCTTGTCTTTCAAATGCTTCTTTCTCAAGTCCTTTTTGAAGGTATTCCACAAATCATTTGCTTTTTTCCACACCCATTCTTTATACATTTAAGGAACTATGATGACATCCTACAATATACGAAAAATCAGTGTGTTACAATACAAGTAAAAATGGACAAAATGCACATTGTTTGTGTATAAAAATATTTTTACCACAACATTATCCCAAATATGATCCAAGTCCTCGTCTGGAACCAGTTTCCAAGTATCAATGGTGATTTGCACTATTCTCATTGATACGGTACCAATTAAGGTTGAGAATTTAGATGCATTTTCTCCAATTGGTTGATCCTTGTTATTAAAACTTATATCAGGAGAGAGTGCCTGTAGGTTTTCAAGCATAAGTTCAGCATACCAGCTTAGAAAACCTCAAAACCTATCTTCAATGAGAATTCTTAGTTCTTAATTAGATAAACTGAAAATGAGTAGGCCCCAAGTAGATAGTTGCTAATTTCAAATGCATTAAGGAAAAACATAACATCTTCATTACACCAAATTATAATTACCACTGTAAAGTAAGGAAACTCTATATTTGTTCTTCAGGCTGTGAAAAGAAACATAGAATTGACATTACTGCATACAGATAATTCCTTACCCACGAGTAAGCGGGTTCATGTCCAATATGCACATGCAATTTTCATCTTCATATATCTGCATCGGAATCAAACTCAACATTATGACTCAGATTATCTGATCTTATTAGGAATAGAATTATTCATTAGATGCCATCTTTCATTTAGCCCCAAATTGCGCCTAATAAAGTGGATTACAGTAGTGCTTCAACCAAATACACAAGTAAAATTAGAGGTCAATCTTGTTTTACACCCAGAAAGCCATAATTTTTTTCATCTTTAATGTGCTTCCAACAACTTAATTTAAATCCACCATCATTATTAGTCTAAATTACATAATTGAGCAGACATAGGTGTCGGGGCTTTACCTTAAAAGCATGGGATTCGCCTCTGACAATACTACAAAAAACACAACATTTTTCGATGTTGGTGTCTTCTTAATCCGAAATCTGAGCATTATCATCGTTGTGTGAATCAAGCGACGACGAGCAATTGTAAGGAGAGTTGTAGGGGATTCGTACGCAGTGTGAATTGGCGGCAGCGACAAGACAAAAGTGGGTGCAAAACACCGTTAGTCGGCGACGTGCGGCCTCCATAAGTCTTTCAAGAATCAAAAACAGGTGATTCTGAATTTGGTGGGGACGTGCGGCCTCCATAAGTTTTGAGGTTTTCTCAACCTTAATTTTGATGCAACAGAGATTGAGAAAAGAGAAAAGTGGTTAATCGCCGAGACTAGAGAGCGATGCAATAGAGTTGGAGAGAGCAGCGACTACCTACCCAGGTCCAATAGTCGGAGCAAGCTCCGACAGTGGTCGGAGATAGCAACCGTCCCAAGTCGTTCGGTCTTCGCTAGTCGTCTGTCGCCAATCGAGGGAAAAGTAAAGTTGAAAGGTAAAGTTAAAAAGTAAAACAAATTTCACATATATTCCGGGCGTTATGATGAATTTACAAATTTACCTTCTATATAACCCGGATATAACAATGTTCGCTTATTTACATACCTCTTGCGTAATTTTACATAACTTTATAGCCCGGATAGTACAACATCCGTGGTATTATAGGTTTCCAAAATAAATTTTAAAAAAAATCTAATTTATACCTCATGATTTATACGACCGATATATATTGTATGGGATATAAACACATTTTTGTAGTAGTGCCTTTGGTTCTTAGGCCTTATATTGGCTAAAGAATATGTGGTTAAAAATTGGGAGCAATCCAAGCTCAAATGCTTAGTGAATGTCAATGAATCAGCTAGTGAGCTTCTTAAGGAGCTACACTAGCTTGAGCTAAGATATTGAGTGTTTGAGGATCTTGGAGCTTACCCTAGCTATATTAAAGTGAATGAAGCTCATTGGAAGTGTTTGGACCAAGAAAAATAAGCTTGCTCTAAGCTAGCTCCGGGGAGCGGTTTTGGGCTCCCTATGTGGGCCTCGGGCCTCGGGCTTTCTAGGGCTTGAAGGCGCATCTTCCAAGTAACTTCCACGTAACTTCCATAATCGATTTTAACCTCTTTTAACTCCCCAAAACCGTGGCCCCCTATGCCTATAAAAGGGAGAGTCATTTGCACTTGATTGAATATTCGTTTTTGCAACAATAAAGCTTTTAGTTCCATTGTATTGACATTGGATAGGCCTTCTTATAAGCTTGTTTGCAAAACTCGAAAGACTAGTATAGTTCCTTTGTATTGACAAAGGATAGGCATCCATCTTAGTTTGGTTTTGTATTGACAAAACCTAGGAATACCCTTTCTACAAAGTAAGACAAGTAAGTCTCATACTTAGTCTTTGTAACGTGTAACGTTTTATCCCACTAAAGTATTTGGATATTCCCGGTGTAGGGGAGAATACACTTAGAAGGAAAATTCATTTATGAATGACTCATTACATAATCCAAGTCAATATTTTAACATATAACAATCGGTTTTTAAGACTTGCAATTGAACTTAATTTCTATTAGAGTTTAGTCTACTCCTTTTTGGAGATTATAAACTCTTGGTTGGGTTTTGTCTACTCCTTTGTGGAGATTACAAACCCTTGTTTAATAATTTATTTCACTTCAAGATAAATTATATTAATTTGATTGGCAAATATGACAACCGTCTACTCACTTAAGTGAGACTACAACCCTTTGGTCTAAAACCGGACACCGAAAATCCAACAATCTTCTAAGTGTATTTATTGTTAATTGTTTTATAGGATTGGATTGATCAATAATGAGTAAGACGTTAATGACAGAAATGACTTCTCGTTTTGGGAAGTTGGAAAAGTTTGAGGGTGTAGACTTTAGGAGGTGGCAAAAGAAAATGCACTTCCTCTTGACTACACTAAACGTCGCTTATGTACTCACTACACCAAGACCGGCCGAGCCGGTTGATGATATGGTGGAGGAGATAGAGGCTGTCCGATGAAGAAGCAAATGGGATAATAATGACTACATATGTCGTGGTCATATTCTCAATGGCATGAGTGATGCATTATTTGATGTCTACCAAAGTGTAGAGTCATCAACATCAATGTGGGATCAACTGGAGTCTAAGTACATGGCGGAGGATGCTTCATCTCGCAAATTCTTAGTCTCGGATTTTGACTCATATAAAATGGTGGACTCAAGGCTGGTAATGGAACAATACAATGAATTGCTCTGGATTCTTGGGAGGTTCACTTAACATGCCATGCATATGGATGAGGCCATTTCGGTTTCGTCTATAATGGATAAGCTCCCCCCCTTCTTGGAAGGACTTCCGCCATGTGCTAAAGCACAAGAAGGAAGAACTCACGTTGATGGAACTTGGCTCTCACCTTCAAATTGAACAAGGGCTTAGGGCACAAGAAGGGGGACTCAAGAAGCTAGGAGGATAAAACTTCTACTTCCCACGAGGCCAACATGATGGATGACAAGGGCAAAAGGAAGAGGTTCAAAGGAAAGGACAAAGACAAGGACAAGGGAAATAAGTCCAAGAAGTCCAAGAAGGATAATATTGACAAGAAACCAAAAGGTTCTTGTTGGAAGTGTGGCAAGTCTGGCCACTTCAAACGAGATTGCAAGGTTAAGGACAATGGATCCAAGGGTGGAGGCCAAAGTGGCCAAAACCCCTCAAACCAAGGTGACTCACTTATGAGTCTTGATTCTAACTTTGATATAAATTCTGATTTGAATTATGTGTCATTGACTTTTGAATGTTTGTCCATGCAGGATGATGACCTTGGATGGTGGGTGGACTCGGGTGCAACAACTCATGTTTGCAAAGATCGGTGTTGGTTCAAGACATACACTGTTGCTAACGATGGAACACTCATACATATGGGAAACGAGTCTACCACCCCCGTTCTAGGAAGAGGACGGGTTGATCTATACTTCACAAGTGGCAAGACTCTAGTCTTGTCAAATGCACTACATGCACCGGCCATTAGAAAGAATGTGGTTTCTGGTGGTGTACTCAATAGGCTTGGCTTCAAACAAGTCATAGAAGCCGACCGCTATGTATTATCTAGGAGAGGAACATTTGTAGGCTTTGGCCATTGGAACAATAATATGTTTCTTCTCTCTTTATGTAATAAACTTTCTAATACTAATATAAACAAGAATAGTTTGTTTACATTGTCTTCTTCTTCTTCCAATTGTGATTTTGTCAAATGGCATGCACGGCTTGGACATGTTCATTTTAAGCGTATGAATGACATGACTAAGGATGGTATTTTACCTAAACTTGACTTGCCAAAAGACAAGTGTAAAACGTGCATGTTGACCAAGATAATAAGACTTCCATTTCCTAGAGTTGAAAGAGAACAATCAATGCTCGGCTTAGTCCACTCGGATCTAGGCGACTTGCACTCTACTCTTTCATTAGGAAAGAAGAAGTATTACGTAACATTCATAGATGATTACTCTAGGTATTGTTACGTACATCTACTCTTTGCAAAGAGTGATGCCTTAGACAAATTCTATGTATTGAAGAATGAATCTGAGTTGCAACAAGGTACCTTAATAAAAAGACTACGCACGGATCGTGGTGGTGAATTCATGGATAAGGAATACTTTGAGAGTGTCGGGATCATACATGAGACCACGGCACCTTACACACCACAATCAAATGGTATGGCCGAACGAAAGAACTGAGTGCTTAAAGAGATGGTCAATGCTATGTTGTCTTACTCGGGTCTTAAGAATTCGTTTTGGGGTGAAGCTATGCTCACGGCAAACTACTTGCTTAATCGTGTTTCAAACACAAGAAGCAAGAAGACTCCTTACGAACTATGGTTCAAAAGGAAACCAAACCTACATTACTTACGAGTTTGGGGATGTCGAGCCATAGTAAGGTTAAATGACAACAAACGTAAGACTTTAGGTGAAAGAGGTGTTAAGTGTGTGTTCATTGGCTATGCCGAACACTCCAAAGCTTATAGGTTCTATGTGATAGAACCAAATCACTTCATCTCGGTTAATACCGTAATAGAGTCTAGGGATGCCATCTTTGATGAAGATCGCTTCACCTCGGCTCCTAGGCCTAGGGAAGTGATCAACATGACCTTAGATGAGGAATACCCAAACAAGCATCATAGGATTCAAGATGAATCCCGGCAAGCGTCCCACGGGCTTGACTTGCCAGAGATTGCTCCTATGAGCACTAATTTGTCCCAAAAATCGATTTTCCAAGTGTTCTTGGTTGAAGAGTCAAGGGATAATGAAATGGATCGTCACTCTATCTTTCATATAGATGAGGATCTAAAGACATTTGACGAGGCCATGAAGTTTCAAGATGTTGCCTTCTAGAAGGAAGCAATCCAAGAGGAGATGGACTCCATTATGGGTAACCATACATGAGAGTTTTCCAACCTTCCTTCTAGTTGCAAACCTTTGGGATGCAAATGGATTTTCAAGAGGAAGATGAAAGTTGACGGTTCCATTGACAAGTTTAAAGCACGCTTGGTCATCCAAGGCTTTAGACAAAGGGAAGGTGTCGATTACTTTGACACATATGCTCCGGTGGCTAGGATTACAACCAATAGGTTATTAATAGCTATGGCGGCTATACATAATCTAGTGATTCATCAAATGGATGTCAAGACAACATTCCTTAATGGTGATCTAGATGAGGAAGTGTATATGAGACAACCTGAAGGGTTTGTTTTAAAAGGACAAGAGCACAAAGTGTGTCGTTTGGTCAAATCCTTGTATGGACTAAAGCAAGCTCCAAAACAATGGCATCAAAAGTTTGATGATGTCGTATTGTCAAATGGATTTAAGATAAATCAAGCTGACATTATTGGCATTGGTAAAATATGTTATAATTCATCTAACTTTATTGATGATGTATATCTTGTTGACGGTTTGAAGTATAACTTGCTTAACATCTCTCAAATATGTGATAAAGGCAACAAGGTGATGTTTGATTCGGAAAAATGTGAAGTTCAAGACAAGACGACGGGTGACATTGTGCTTATTGCTCCTAGATGTAACATTGTTTATTCTATGAGTACTAACCAAGTTTCAGGAACTAAGCGAAAGTGTCTCAAGGCCTTGACTGATGATCCAAGACTTTGGCATAGAAGACTTGGTCACGTAAGCATGCATACAATGTAGAAGTTACTTTCAAAGGATTTGGTACATGGATTGCCAAACCTAAACTTCAAGGTAGATGAGCTATGTAAAGCTTGTACACAAGGTAAACAAACAAGACGATCATTCAAACCAAAGAAGGTTGTAAGTTCTTCGCGACCCATTGAACTTTTACATATGGATATTTGTGGTCCTATGCGTGTCAAATCTCCCAAAGGTAAACAATACATCCTTGTCATTGTGGATGATTTTTCTCGTTTTACATGGATATCATTTTTACGGGAAAAATCTGAAGCTTTGTTTGAGTTTTCAAAATTGTATAAGGAGTTGCAAACTTTGAAAAACCTACCAATCGTTTCTATAAGAAGCGACCATGATAGAGAATTTGATCAACTAAAGTTTGATTTATTTTGTGCAAAATATGGTATTTCACACAACTTTTCAGCTCCTAGAACTCCTGAACAGAACAGGGTTGTGGAACGTAAGAACCGTAACCTAGAGGATATGTCTAGGACTATGCTTTTAGAAAACAATATGCCAAAACTTTTTTGGGCAGAAGTAGTAAACACTGCAAATTACATCTTGAATAGATGTTTAATTCGCCCTTTTTTGAAAAAAGACTCCTTATGAACTCTTTAAGGGTAGAAAACCTAATATTTCTTATTTTAATCCCTTTGGATGTACATGCTTTGTTCATAACAATGGCAAAGATAACCTTGATAAATTTGATGCATGTAGTGACGAAGCAATATTCATTGGATATGCTTATAATAGCAAATCTTATCGAGTTTATAATAAACATACCAAAATTGTCGAGGAAAGTATTGATGTCATATTTGATGAAAGCCATGATGGTACTTTGAGTGAAAGTTTTGCAGATCTTAATCTGAATCAACGAGAAAATCACAACTTTGATGAAGAAGAAGATCCTAAGGATCAAGAAAAGAATATGAAAGATAAGATTCAAGATACCGGTTAATTCTCAAGACCTTGAAACACATCTTCAAGACCTTGAAACAGAAAACTACAATGTCAGAACTCCGTTTCAAGGCCTTGATACCCAAATTCAAGGCCTTGAGATAGGATCCAAGGGCAACACTCCAATGGTACCTAAATCTAGTCAAGCATATGAGCCTCAATCGTCAAGATCTATTCCATCTTACAAATGAAGGAAATTTCAACATTCTTCATATCATCCACAAGAGAATGTGATCTCAGATCCAAACGCAAGAGTGCAAACTCGATCAAAAGTGAACAACCTATGTGCGTTCTCTACGTTTGTGTCTCTTATTGAGCCAAAGAATTATGTTCAAGCTCTTCAAGAACTCAACTGGATCATTTCCATACAAAATAAACTAAATGAGTTTGAGAGAAATAAGGTTTGGACTCTTACTACAAGACCAAAGCATCAATCCGTCATTGGCACGAAATGGGTTTTTTGAAACAAGTTGGATGAAAACGGTAAAGTCATTAGAAATAAAGCACGACTTGTAGCTCAAGGCTATAACCAAGAGGAAGGTATTGATTATGAGGAGACTTTTGCTCCGATTGCCAAGGTAGAAGCCATACGTATGCTACTTGCATTTTCATCTTTCAAGAGCATAAAGTTATTTCAAATGGATGTAAAATGTGCTTTTCTAAACAGCTTCTTAGACGAAGAAGTCTATGTTGCTCAACCACCTGGTTTTGAAAATGATGAATTTCCTGATCATGTTTTTAAATTGGACAAGGCTCTTTATGGTCTTAAGCAAGCTCCTCGAGCTTGGTATGAAAGATTGTCCAAGTATCTCCTTGAAGACAATTTCAAAAGAGGTTTAATTGATAAAACATTATTTATCAAAACCAAAGGACACGATATTTTAGTAGTACAAGTCTATGTTGATGATATATTATTCGGTGCTACTAATGATTCCCTATGCAAGGAATTTTAGATATTATGTGCACGGAATTCGAAATGAGATTAATGGGTGAGCTAAATTTCTTTCTTGCACTACAAGTTACACAAAAAAAGAAATGAATTTTTCTCAATCAAAGCAAGTATACCAAGGACTTGCTTGATTTCTCGGTGTATGATTCTTCATTTGATCATTGTCTTGCTAACTTGTCTTTGGTGTTGAAGAGGTGTGAGGAGACTGACCTTATTTTAAATTGGGAGAAGTGCCACTTCACGGTGAGTTAAGGTATTGTGTTGGGACATTTGGTTTCCCATTGAGACATTGAGGTTGATAGAACTAAAATTGAGAAAATAGAGAAGTTGCCACAACCTACCTCGGTGAAAGGGGTAAGGAGTTGCTTAAGGCATGCCGGTTTTTACCGGAGGTTTATTAAAGATTTCTCTAAAAACTTTTAAGCCTATCACTAACCTATTAATGACAGATATTGAGTTTGTTTTCTCGAAGGATTGCCTTGAAGCTTTTTATAGGTTGAAGAATGCTTTGATCACCGGCCTAATTACGCAACCTCCGGATTGGAGCTTACCTTTTGAGGTGATGTGTGATGCGAGTGATGTGGCCGTTGGGGCCGTACTAGGACAAAGGAAAGATGGGCTTACACAAGTCATCTACTACGCTAGCAAGAAGCTAGACGAGGCCCAACTCAACTATGCCACCACCGAGAAGGAGTTGCTTACGGTGGTGTATGCTTTTGAAAAGTTCTAGTCATATCTAGTAGGAGCCAAGGTGATTGTGTACACGGATCATACTACGATCCGTTATCTACTCACAAGAAAGGTTGCCAAACCTCGCCTAATCCGGTGGATCCTTCTTTTTCAAGAATTTGATTTGGAGATTCGAGATAAGAAGGGGTTTGAAAACTGTGTAGCGGACCACCTTAGTAGACTTCCTCCATTGGAGATTTAGAGAGACGAGATCCCGATTGATGACTCATTCCGGGATGATCAATTGCAAGTGGTGGAGGAATGTCTATTCCATATATCTAGAGGAAAAGAGCCACGGTTTGCGGATATCTTGAATTACTTGGTATGTGAAGAAGTGTCTCCCGGGTTGTCCTTTTCTCAGTGAAAGAAATTTTTCAAGGACGTGAGGCACTATTTGAAACATCCCGATTCCGCAGGACTCGGGATGTCACATTGGGCTAGGATCTCACAATGGATCCTGACCCTAGCCTGACAACAAGTTCAATGGACCTTACAACATGGCACTGACAAATATAAAAACAAATACATAAAACCGTATAAACTGTATAACCAAAGGTAAACAACAACATAGCCGAGTATGAAACGATATCCTCACACAGGAGGAAAACAAGACATCATCCTCACGCAGGAGGGAAAACATAAACAACCCCAAAACAAACCACCTAATGTACGAGAGTCCTCAGCCTGTCACCTTGCCAGATCACCCAACATCGCCTATCCTGCAAATATCTACAACACGGTATGAAACCGTTATCTAACCATACATATATAAGGTAATGCATAAACACAAGCACAAATCATGAAAGATAAACACATAATCATGCTATCACACATTTACTCATTTTATTATCTTCATATAATAGTCATTCACTCAAATCGTATATATTATATATATATATATAGATGAAAATATATGACACGATGACCGATACATCCTTGCCTCTTAGAATGATAGCCATCTGGAGTGGAATCGGTCACACAACCCGTGTACCCTATGAGAGTGGTGTTGTGCCCTCCCCGTATACAAGGTCTGGCCTGTCTCAAGAGAACCTCCCAGACTCCACGGCGGGATGAAGGGGAAAGATTATCACAACCATGCATACGGGGCAATCAATAAAATGTAGGTCAGTATATACGACATCACATGCTATCATAGCAAACATATAACGCACACACCATTCATGCAAACACCCAATATAAGGATGATAGCTAAGTAAGTCCTACGGACTTACCTCAACCTCGTACAATCACAACCACGATCAACCTCCAATCTTAAAAGGGACACTGCCTAATAACAAGGCAGAAAGAGATATCAATACTCCTATCAATCAAAAAGGTCACACCTAGACCCAAGGGAACCATAAGGATCATAATCAATCTATAAGCCTCACAACTAACTAAACCTCAATATCTCAGCATATCTCACAATTTCACAAATCTCAAGGTAGTATCTAATCGACATTCCTCAATCTCAATTCTAATCTTTATCTAATTAATTAACCTTTAATTAATTAATTAAATTTCGCCAGAATAATATTTTGCCGCAGGCAATTTCTAAACCCACTTGTCATCAGATTTCATCAAACAAACTACCCATAATCACCAGAATAATATAACGACCATAATGAAATTCTAATTATCCATTTTGACAAGCCTAAAGTCAATTTAGGCGAAATCGTAGTACGGAAAACGAATAAATTCATAACTTATTCGTTACTAACCCGATTGACGATCTGAAAGAAGATTTGGAATCACAGCGACGCAAGCTACACATGGACAACATCAAATTTACCGGAATCTAGCGACGGAACCTGCCTGGTGACATATATGCTCGACCAACCCTTCATTTGCTCGGAAATGCAGAAACTCGGTACCGATATGAAGAGAATGAAGAGAGGAATCCAGAAACTCAAACAAAATTGAAATCGGATTAGAAACGGAGAGTAGATCTGAGTTTGAAGGTTGAGAGAAATAAGAGCTTTTACGAGGAACCGTGAAAGGAAATGAATTAATAAAGGATTTTCCGCTATTTATAGTGAAGACGATAATTATCCTTTACCAAAGTCGATAATTATCCTTTAACCGATCCAAAGGCTGGTCGAACCTCCTTCTCCAAACTTCTCGAGATTGAAATATTAAATCTGGAATATTGTAGGGATAATTATTCCATAACTTCCTCGGAAAGCGTGTATTCATAAGCCGTCTTTCTTAGCCATTAAGAAACAAAATAACGACTCTTTTGGCCGTTTTGCCTCTCCGTGTTATTTCATATCTAGGACATATCCGATGTCCTGATCATTTCTCTCAACTGCATTTTTATTAATTGCAGCTCCCAAATGCTCCAAATAACACCGGAGGGTAAAAATAATTACCCGGGGGAAAAGTAAAATTTCCCCAAACGTCCAAAATTACGCGAGGAACATACGGTGGGACTCATACTCATCACTTGCGAAATCTTCGCGAGTTATATGTCAATTACTATCAACGATTAAGTTAATCAACATTAATTAGAATTCGGAAATCCTATCTATTACATCACACACCCCTTAAAAAAAGTTTCGTCCCGAATCTTGAACAATTCTCAAATCCTCTCGGACCCATATGCCGAGGTATAAACACTGTCTCTATTGGAGGTATCACATCTCCGTTCAAAAGTATACTTATAACAATCTATAACCTCAAAGCATAAGCATGGAGGAATCAACAACTCCAAAAAATAGGATTATAACGTTATCCCAAAGGCCTGGAGTTAAAACATCTCCAATAGTCTAATCTTATCCCAAAGGTACGGAGGTAATACATCTCTGGCAACTATATCCTTAATCACACCATGGAGGAAAACATCTCCAAGAACTATAATCACTATAACAGTATGGAGGAAATACACCTCCAACTGGCTCACATCACAAGGGCATGGAGGAAAAACATCTCCAGCTACCAACTCATCATCAAGGAGGAAACACATCTCAAAAACTCAAATGACCGTATGGAGGAAGAACATCTCCAGAAATCTCTATACCTATATCCTAAACATGGAGGTAATATCATCTCCAACTAAACTAATCTCATTCTACAACATGAAGATAGAACCATCTCCAACTGATCTATACACGTTGGTGTGGAGGTAGAACTCCTCCAATGTTAAAATCATCGCTCTAGGGCTTAGAGGTAAAACTTCTCCAGCCACAACATAACTCGCCCTAACATAACAAGATCCACTAGGATCACCAATAATCTAGCATGGAAGAGAACATCACATATCACATAATCACATAATCACATAATCACATAATCACATAATCACATAATCACATAATCACATAATCACATAATCATATAATCACATAATCACATAATCACATAATCATATATCTCATAATATACAACCATGGCTTGCTCAACAAGTCTACGGTGCAACCTTCTCTACATAAACTCGGATTAGTTCCTATGTTTACTATCCTCAGTCACCCAGGTGACCTCGTCTTGGTCACTATACTCTCACATCAGAATGTTCTTCAAGCATAAACGTCTTATACCTCATTCTAAGACTGCAACAGGATATTCAGCGAACATGTGGTCTACCTCGACCACTAAATCATCATGACTTACAATGCGTCTCGGATTTGGTATATACTCCCTTAGTTGAGACACGTGAATAACAGGGTGAATACCTTCTAACCTCAGAGGCAAAGCTACTATGTATGCTGCCCTCCCAACTCCATTCAGTATCTAGACAGGACCGACATATCGGGGACTCAACTTCCCCCTTTATGCCAAAAAGTCTGACGCCTCGCGTCAAAGATACTCTCAGTCAGACATGAGCTCTTATTCTGAACTCTAGAGGCCGGCGCCTCATGTCTACATACGACTTCTGGAGACTCTGTGCCGCCATCATCCACTTCCTAAACAACGCTACTCGAGCCATAGCATCCTGAATCTTCTCTAGTGCTATCCCACTGGTACTGCTAGACTCATCCCAGCATAAAGGTTCACGGCATCTACGCCCATACAGTGCCTCATAAGGGGTCGTCCTAATAGATGCATGTCAGTTATTGTTGTATGAGAACTCAACTATTGGGAGGTAATATGACCATCCTTGTCCCCAATCCAACACATCAACTCCCAACAGATCATCAAGGGTCTGGATAGTCCTCTCTGACTGACCATCGGTCTGGGGGTGAAACACAATCGTCAAGTGTAGACTTGTCCCCAAAGTAGTCTGAATCTGTTGTCAAAATCTCGAGGTCAAAATCCTAGGTTAGTTCAAATCATCTACGCTGGCGGTTATTCAATTCCTACTGCGTAAAACTATACTTCAGACTATTATAGTTTGTGAAGATTTGGCATGTAGCACTATACAGGTAATGTCTCCAGATCTTCAAAGCATGAACTACCACTGCTAACTCTAGATCATGAGTCGGGTAATTCTCCTCATACGTCTTCAACTGGCGAGATGCATATGCAATCACTCTACCCTTCTGCATCAAAACACATCTCAAACCTAGCTTGGATGCATCACTGTAGACCATGAAATCATTAGAATCCTCTGGCTATGCCAGAACAGGAGTAGAAGTCAAATGCCTCTTCAACTCCTCAAACTCTGGGCACACTGATCAATTCACACAAATTTGATAGTCTTCCTCAGAAGACTCGTAAGTGGAGGGTGATCACAGAAAATCCTTCCATAAAGCGTCGGTTATAATCGGCTAAGCCGAGAAAGCTACATACTTCCTTATTGTTCGTCAATATCGTTCATGCTGCTACATACTCAATCTTCGCCGGTTCAATCTTGATCCCACTGGCAGATACCATGTGGCCTAGAAAAGCAATCCTTAAACATCCAAAACTCGCACTTAGAGAGCTTTGTATACAACCCTGTATCCCTCAAAATCTGTAAAACTATCCTTAGATGACCGGCATGCTCCTCTCTGCTACGAGAGTATACCAGAATGTCATCAATGAAGAATACCACAAACTGATCAAGGAAGTCGAGGAAGATACTACTCATCAACTCCATGGAGGTAGCGGGGCATTCGTTAGCCCGAATGGCATCACTACAAACTCGTAGTGTCCATAACGGGTACGAAATGCCATCCTATGCGCATCCTGCTATCCCCCCTTAACTGGTGATATCCTGAGCAGAAGGAAGTCCTGAAACACATAATCGCTTCTTGATGCTGACACAACAAGTTGTCAACACGACACAATGAATACACTAGGGCGAATGAAGCCCTTCTCTACCCATTCCTCAAGTTGTCTCTTCAGCTCTAACATCTCAACAGGCGTCATATGATATGGGGCCTTTCAAATCAATCTCATACCACACTTCAACTCAATATCAAAGTTCACACTCCACTGAGGCAGCAAACCAGACGGTTTAGTAACACGTCTCTAAGCTCATAAACCACTGGAATATCTTCCAAGGTTGGACTCTCTTCCTCCTTCATGGCATAACGTCAGAAGGCATCACATGCATGTACTATAAGCATTGTTGCCCGTATGACACTAATGACAAACCTGTCTCTTCATAGGTCTTAACCTCGGAAGACCTCTATCTAATCTATCTCAGTAGAGGTATAACAGTCTTTCAATTGACATCTAACACAACATGATATCTATCCGTCCCATCCATACACATAATGACCTCCTCATGCACCTATGGCATGACAAAGAAGTCTAAAAGCAAAATACAAGCCCTAGAATATATGGGACAATCACATATCTCGCGGGTATCCTAGGCCTCTAACATTAGGTAACTCTATCAAAGAAGGTCTACCCTCAATTGTATGTAAAGTCAATCTATACATACATCAAAAGCGAAGAGTGCATAGCACCCCTATCAAACAACACTCCACTAGGTAAACCATTAACGAGAATGGTATCTGTAACAACTAATGCCAGTAGCTCCATTTCATATCATCACTCAACCTCGGACCTATGCTCCTCAGGTATCGCTGAGGTCATCGTCATAGCCTCCACTTCTACTCTTTCTGCCCCGGAAAGAGGAAGGTCTTGTTGAGGAGAAACACTACCTTGCTGACAGAAAGGGGCTAGATGGCCTAATTCACCACAGGTGAAGCAAGCTATCGGTGCCAAGGGGAACCTAGAATGCAAATGACTTGGATCACCACTGTTGAAACACAATCGTCCCATCCTTGCAACCTGTGCAACTAAAGGGTAACTCGATCTTCGCCGTCCACCCTTAGTAATCTTACTCATGGAGGAAACTTGTAGAGGTAGCGCCTTACCCTGTCGACAAAACTTCGCTTTATGCCCTGCTTTACCATACGTAAAGCATATTACTAGCGTCTTTGGGCACATAGCTCGCTAGTGTCCAAACTTCTCGCAATTAAAACACTGTAGTTCCTTGCCATTCGTCCTCATGGCCAAGGGACCGCTTCATTGTCCTGGTATCTGACTTGGTCCAACATTCACCATCCTTACTTCTCCACTAACTAACTCAGTCCGTTGCTTCTTCTTCGATTTGGAAGCTTCAGTTGATACCACAGATGTTGGTAAGCACGGTGTAAGTTTACCCGCTCTTGCAACTTCATATACTTGGTGTATATATTCTTGAAACTCGAGTTGACTCATTGAGACGTACAAGCTCTTCATGATCGTCCTCTGCTATAGGCGATACAACAACAGAAGCTGGTCCCTGACCTATCACTACTAGAGGAAGAGAGGGCATATTCCCACCTCATTCCACTACAGATGTTGCTCTAGTCTGAGCCATCTGCAGAGTATACGCACCTAATCTTAAAAGGCTATATATATGTCATATGTATCGGTATATATGTATATAACACATCCACATAATCCATAATACACATATATATACATATCTATGATGTAGAGATCCATGGCAGAGATGACGACTTCTCGTACATTCTAACCCAAAACCACACTTAAAACCAAAAATCCTTTTGAAAACGCCAGACCCCTTAGGGTTCTGTTTATTGTACCTATCAAACCGCATTGCAGGTAGCAAGTGCCATTGTTGTCAACCTAAGGGTCTGATACCAACTCTATAACACCCCGATTCCGCGGGACTCGGGATGTCACATTGGGCTAGGATCTCACAATGGATCCTGACCCTAGCCTGACAACAAGTTCACTAGACCTTACAACATGGCACTGACAGATATAAAAACAAATACATAAAACCGTATAAACTGTATAACCAAAGGTAAACAACAACATAACCGAGTATGAAACGACATCCTCACACAGGAGGTAAACAAGACATCATCCTCACGTAGGAAGGAAAACATAAACAACCCCAAAACCAACCACCTAATGTACGAGAGTCTTCGGCCTGTCACCCTGCCAGATCAGCCAGCAACGCCTGTCCTGCAAATATCTACAACACGGTATGAAACCGATAACTAACCATACATATATAAGGTAATGCATAAGCACAAGCACAAGTCATGAAAGATAAACACATAATCATGCTATCACACATTTACTCATTTTATTATCTTCATATAATAGTCATTCACTCAAATCGTATATATTATATATATACATATATATATATATATAGATGAAAATATGTGACATGAGGACCGATACATCCTCGCCTCTGAGAATGATAGCCATCTGGAGTGGATTCGGTCACACAACCCGTGTACCTTATAGGAGTGGTGTTGTGCCCTCCCCGTATACAAGGTCTGGCCTGTCTCAAGAGAACCTCCCAGACTCCACGGCGGGATGAAGGGGAAAGATTATCACAACCACGCATACGGGGCAATCAATAAAACGTAGGTCGGTATATACGACATCACATGCTATCATAGCAAACATATAACGCACACACCATTCATGCAAACACCCAATATAAGGATGGTAGCTAAGTAAGTCCTATGGACTTACCTCAACCTCGTACAATCACAACCACGATCAACCTCCAATCTTAAAAGGGACAAAAAGAGATATCAATACTCCTATCAATCAAAAAAGTCACACCTAGACCCAAGGGATCCATAAGGATCATAATCAATCTATAAGCCTCACAACTAACTAAACCTCAATATCTCAGCATATCTCACAATTCCACAAATCTGAAGGTAGTATCTAATCGACATTCCTCAATCTCAATTCTAATCTTAATCTAATTAATTAACCTTTAATTAATTAATTAAATTTCGCCAGAATAATATTTTGCCCGCGGGCAATTTCTAAACCCACTTGTCATCAGATTTCATCAAACAAACTACCCATAATCACCAGAATAATATAACGACCACAATGAAATTCTAATTATCCATTTTGACAAGCCTAAAGTCAATTTAGGCGAAATTGTAGTACGAAAAACGAATAAATTCATAACTTATTCGTTACTAACCCGACTGACGATCTAAAAGAAGATTCGGAATCACAACGACGCTGGCTACGCATGGACAACGAATAAATTCATAGCATATATGCTCGACCAGCCCTTCATCTGCTCGGAAATGCAGAAACTCGGTACCGATATGAAGAGAATGAAGAGAGGAATCCAGAAACTCAAACGGAATTGAAATCAGATTAGAAATGGAGAGTAGATCTAAGTTTGAAGGTTGAGAGAAATTAGAGCTTTTACGAGGAAACGTGAAAGGAAATGAATTAATAAAGGACTTTCCGCTATTTATAGTGAAGACGATAATTATCCTTAAGCAAAGTCGATAATTATCCTTTAACCGATCCAAAGGCGGGTCGAACCTCCTTCTCCAAACTTCTTGAGATTGAAAAACGTGTATTCTTAAGCCGTCTTTCTTAGCCGTTAAGAAACAAAATAGCGACTCTTTTGGCCGTTTTGCCTCTCGATGTTATTTCATATCTAGGACATATCCGATGTCCTGATCATTTCTCTCAACTGCATTTTTATTAATTGGAGCTCCCAAATGCTCCAAATAACACCAGAGGGTAAAAATAATTACCCGGGGGAAAAAGTAAAATTTTCCCCAAACGTCCAAAATTACGCGAGGAACATGACGATGGGACTCATACTCATCACTTGCGAAATCTTCGCGAGTTATATGTCAATTACTATCAACGATTAAGTTAATCAACATTAATTTGAATTCAGAAATCCTAGCTATTACACTATTATTGGAGTGAGCCTCTCTTGTTCAAGAGAGGACCAGATGGAGTATTCCGAAGATGTATTCCCGAGGATGAGGTGGAGAGCGTGGTCCGACATTGCCACTCTCTACCATGTGGAGGTCACCCTAGCTCAAACAAGACGTGTGTCAAGGTATTGTAATCTGGAGTTTATTGGCCTAATTTGTTTCGTAATATGTAGAATTTTGTTGTGGCATGTGACGCTTGTTAATGGACGGGCAATATTTCAAGAAGAAACGAGATGCCATTGAAAAAAATTCAAGAGGTGGAGATATTTGACATTAGGGGAGTGGACTTCATGGGTCCATTCCCCTCTTTATGTGGCAACCTCTACATCCTCTTGGCGGTGGACTACGTATCTAGGTGGGTGAAAGGATTGGGCCATGAGGCTCGATGATACCTTGTGGGCATATAGAACCGCCTTCAAAATATCAATTGGAATTGAAGAACCGTTAGGTGAATATAAAGGATAAAAGATACTCTAGAAGGGGGGTTGAATGGAGTACGGGAACTTTTCGCAAAAACCTATCTCAAGGCTTTGAAACTTATTTCAAAGGCCTTTATGTCGATCTCAACTCTTTGTGACACACTTTGATTTCAAGGGCTTTGATACTGATTTCAAGGGCCTTGACTTTGTTCACGTGGAAAACAAAGTTAATCACAATAAATCATATAAAGTGCGGAATGAAAAAGATCGACACAAGGATATGTTTACGAAGTTCAGCTCAAATAGCCTACTCTCCGTCCCAGGGTATAACCGTAGGATCTAACTATCTATTATCAACTTCAAAGAGTCCTAGATACAAACTAGAAGAAATGCCCTTCTTCTCTCACTGTAGTCAACGCTACGATCTAGCTCCAACTCTTCACCTTGCTATAATAGTCTAGTTACTTTGTGGAGTAACACACACTCTAGTATAACACTCTTTAGATATACCAATGGAGCTCTCGAGTTTTATCTCTCTCTAGGGGATACAGCTTTTAGTAAAAAGAGAGAAAGAAAAACTAGTTTGGTCGAACGAAGATGTTTTGGATCGCTTGAAGACTTTGAATATTTCCGTGTAAGCTTGTATCTTGTTCTTCAATCGACATCTTCATTTATAGACTTCTATAGAGAGGTCTTCTAGTCGTTGTGAAGATGACCGTTGAAGATAATTCTTCTTCTACATGAAAGTCACTTCTTGGTTGAGATGAGGTAGACGTTGTGGATATTCTACCGTCTTCATCTCCTAAAAACACGTTGATATCTCTTGTCCATAATCTTCTCGTATTTGTTGTGAAGATATTAAATTCTGCTTGAGAGAAGATCTTTGTGCTTTCGGTTGAGGATCATTGCAAGATCCTTTTACGAATCAAATATTCCTTGGTCGGTTGAGATCTTCTTTTGAACATATCTTCTTGTTGGGCATACCTTTCTAGAATATCTTCTTTGCTGCTTGGTAGATTAGTTTGTTGAAGTTGAACTCCTTCAGCGTGCTTTGTTCTGATGAGATTCAAGAGCCTTGACATGTCTTGACTTCTGATCCCTTGAAATGACTTTCAAGGCCTCCGTCTTTTAATCACTCTACATGCCTTGTCTTTCCTTGCATCCGATTTCAAGGCCGTTCAAGGTCCTTTGAAATGCGTTTCAAAACCTGCACACATTCTAAACAAAACACCAAACCAAACCAAGCAACTCAAAATATAACCAATAGATTGTTAGTATATAAAACCACTTCATTTGTGTTTTAGTCTTCCATCATCATCACCTACACAATTATATAATCAAGGTGGAGTTTCAGGAACAACCCCCCACAAGTTGGTATATGGCAAGTCTTGCCACCTCCCGGTCAAAATGGAGCATAGAGCATTTTGGGTCATAAAGTGGTTGAACTTTGACATTAAGGAGACCCGTGAGAAGAGGTTGCTAGACATCAATGCACTTGAGGAGCTTAGACTTGATGCTTATGAGAATGCCCGAATCTAGAAAGAGAGAACCAAGCAGTGGCATGATAAGCGCCTCATTTGGAAGGAGTTGAGTCAAGGAGACTTGGTCCTTCTTTTCAACTCAAGGTTGCGGCTCTTTCCCGGAATGCTCAAATCAAGATTCTTTGCGTGATCGTATCTATGATAGTTTTCCTTGGTGTGTGCCCGTCCTTCAAGATGCAACTTGCACTTTCATCTCCATCTGTCACCATTGAACTTTATTGAACCAAAATACCGAAGAACCGTTTTTTACATCGTGAGAACTTCTTTCACTCTTCTTTACTTTATTTACACAATGTGGACATTGTGGTTTAAGTATGGGGTGGGGTTTTCATGATTCTTTGCGTGATTGTATATTGGATAGTTTCATTTTATAGTCAAACGTTTCTTTTCATGTCTACATTGTGTATACATATATAAAAATTCCAAAAAAATCGAAAAATTTAAAACTTTTTGTGCTGCTAAGTTGGATGTGATCCTTATGATGATTGTTGTTTTGTGGATTGGCTATGGATGACCTTATGTTTTGAATGAATTTATGCATATGTGGACTTGAATACTTCTCTTGAATCCCATGTATGAATTGTAATGATGATTTTTGTCTAGGTTTGATTGAGATTTGATAGTCGAAATTGCATGCTAGTTCCTACACATCATCTAGGGATGCTTAAGGCGTTTCATTTCTATCTTCTTCTCATCTTGATAATGTTGTTTGAAGCACCTCACTTGAATGAAATTTTTTTTTACCTCTTTTGACCCATCCGGGAGTTAGGAGCATGATGGTGTATTGAGTGTGTGAAAAGTAAGTGTGGTGTTGAAGTTGATGAATGAATGTTGTGAATGAATAAGTTGAATGTGTTGTGAAAAGTGTAGAAAAAAATATAGGTTTGGGGACTTTGGTTTTGATGACGAGTAACTCGGCACCATTCACATAATCGGGTGTTTGTGTCTTGCCAAAGTCGGATAAACCAATTGTCCTAACTAGCCTTGGTATGTGTACCCGGTGTGAGGCACCTCGAAAAAATCCCGAGAACCTCTAATCACCAAGGTTTTGGCTTTTGAACACCAATGCCATTCTCATGTGAATAAAAATAAAAAAGAAAAAGAAAGAAAAGAAAAGAAAAGAAGGAGAAAATACACTTTGGTGGATGTTGAACAAAAATGAAGTAGTGGTTTAGTTCCTTTCCCGGATTAGCACCACTTGACCTAGAAAGTTCCCGCCCTTCGACACGTTTCTTGGCCTGTTATTTCCTAAGTCCTTAAGACCTATTTGCATATTTGTATGACTTAGCGATCTAGATTGGATTTTCTCATAATCACGTTGATTCTTTCGATTTGCTTTTCATGCATGTTTTCGAGTTAATTGTGATCCTCTTTCTGTGCCTTTATTCCTTTGATGCATGATTGCTTATCGATTGCCATGAGACATCACTATGAAGGTGATCTATAACTTGAAGAACATTTCCAAAAGTATTTTATGTTTTTCTCCATTAATAACTCACGCCATCTCGTAGCCTAGATTTTAATCTTGCTCGGGGACGAGCAAGCGACAAGTATGGTGTATTTTGATGACGTGATTTATTACACTAGACTAGGCCCTCTTGTAGGTAGTTTTTCCTTTCATTCATGCATGGTTTTGGGGAGCTTTTATACATTATTGATCACATCCGACGATCAAGCCTCGTGACGGCCCAAATTCAAGGTTCCAATGATGCATATCATGGAGAAAAGAAGAAGAAATTTACGTTAGTTGGTGCGAGCCATGCACCGGCTCTTAGCTAGCCATGATCCGGGCAAATTGGCTCTATCTTGGCCGAGATGCTTCATGAAGGGACCGAGATCGCCGTCTGGACCACCATGACACTTGGCACACATCTTCTAGCCCACGACCTTTGGCTCCCATGATAGAGGAGAAGTGTTATATTGCAACACACACTATTTGCAGAGGACTCTTCCATTATCTCATTGATCCTAATTTTGAATCTCATTCTTGTTAGGCAAGCCATAATGTGGAGAAGAGAAGGAGAAGAATAAACCATATGATAGCTTAAGTGTGAGATTTTTAGAGTCTTGTAGTGAGGAAACTTGTAGAGATTGTTGTGCTTGTTTTGAATCTACTCTTGGAGTTTTATAAGCTTGTTCTAAACTCATTATTCAACTTGTTTCTTGCTTTGTAATGCTTACTTTCTCTTCATCTAGCTATGGCATGCATGTGTATTAATATGATGATGAATGAACTTATGATGATTGTTATTGGCTAAGTAGCATGCGGTTATAGGGAGATGAAAATGGGTTATGACTAGGATGATGATGATAGATTGAACTTAGATGTATCTTTGAATAGTTTCATGCTCGAAATCCCTCGCTCAATTAACAATCTCGGCCTTTTCTTCAACCATTTCGGCCGAGATGTGTTTGATCCACCCGAGGTGTGTGAGCTGTTGTTTTTATGGTGTTACATATTCATGTTCGGGAGTTTGAGAGTTGAAATCCTAGTGTTTGTTGAGCCTAATCTAGCTTAGGGTGACCTTTGTTTGTAGACTAAGCGAGGGGAGAGACTTAACCGATAATTCCCGACCTTAGGTATAAAAGATGAAAAACGTTAGGTAGTAGTGAGCCTCACAAGCCGCTATTGGATTGAGTGTGCTAGGATTCTTGCTAAGGACTTGCCTTCCTGATACTTACCCGGTAAGGAAATGTTTGATCCCTATGTAGTGACCCGGTTTATGTAGAATTCCCAACCTTAGGTTCCTAGAGACTTACCCGGTGATAGTACCTTGGGTGTGTTAGTTAGTATCTATACTTTCTATCATACTAATTGTGTCTACTTGCAATATTCTATCTACTTTATGTCAATTGTGTGAAGAGAAATGTAAGAGCTTTAGTCTTTGAGGAGCTGAGTGTGCTGAGGATGGACTAAACCGCCCCTGCGGTTTGCAGAGTCCGCCCCTTTGGCATGCCTGATCTGCCCTTGCGCCTCCATGAGCCGCCCCTGCGGTTTGTGATATGCTGCAGCTGCCTTTGTTGACTCTTGACCCGTGATTTATCTCTTTTTTCCTCTATAAGTTTCTTCTCTTGCTCGTGATGGGGGTTTCACTTCTTTACAGCTTCATCTTCCCTCCTTACGCTCTTCTTCTCTTCTTCTTCTTGGTTTCTTGCTCTTGTTTGAGAGTTGGGTGGCTTGGTTGTTGATGATGATGCTGGATGTTGTTGCTGTTGTGCTATGAGAGCCAACTAAGCTTGGTTTGGTGTGGATATCTTCCCCTGGTTAGGTTGTAGCTGTAGTAAGCCCTTCTTCTTTATTTCCTTCTTTCTCTCTTCTTCCTTTCTTCTTGCCTCCTTTAGCTTAGGCTTCTACAAGATTAAATCTTGTGATATGCTTCCTAGGCATGTTTTGATACCTATATGTATGCATATGTATGTGCTTGGCTACTGGACGTTGAAGAAGTGAAGAAAGGGAAGTGAAGGATCGAAGAGAATTCGAAGACAAGGCCACTGTTGTCCAGCCGCCCCTGCGCCTCCTCAGGGCCGCCCCTGCGCCTGGTGTGCCATCACCCCTGCGTGTGGTGCTGCAGCCCCTACGCATCTCTGCATTCCAACCTTGTGTTGTTCTTGTCATATGTGTGTCTTGTTTCCGGGCTTGCCTATGGATGCCTTTGCCCCTTCCTTTCCTAGTATGAGTGTGCAGTATCATGCTAGGTATATATGAGAGTGTGATGATGAGGTTATGATCATGTTATACTTTGTATGGTTTTGAGGATGAGTAGGTTATGATGTTTACGTTGAGGATGATCCTATGGATCCCTTGGGTCTAGGTGTGACCCCTTTGATTGATAGGAGATTGATATATCCCTATGCCTTGTTACTAGGCAGTGTCCCTCTCAAGATTTGAGGTTGATCGTGGTTGAGTTTGTACGGGGTTGAGGTAAGTCCGTAGAACTTACTTAGCTACCATCCTTATTGGGTGTTGCATGAGTGGTGTGTGTGTTATATGCTTGATATGATACCATGTGATGTCGATTATTAACGACCTATGTTTTATTGATATCCCCATTGCGTAGTAGTGATAACCTTTCCCTTTCATCATGTAAGAAGTTGGGAGGTTTTCTGGTGTCAGGCCACCTGGTATACAGGAAGGGCGCAATCCACTCCCATAGGGTACATAGGTTGTGTGACCGACACTACTTCTAGATAGATAGCAGACCTAGAGGCGAGGATGATACGGTCCTCGTGTCACATAGTTTCATATATCTATATATATACGATTTGAGTGAATGACTAGTTATATAAAGATGATTAAAATTGGTAAATGGTTGACAACATGATTATGTGTTTATCTTTCATGACTTGTGCTTATACTTATGCATTACCTTATATATGTATGGTTAGCTAATGGTTATATACCGTGTTGTAAATGCCTTGCAGGATAGGTGAGCTGCAGAGTGATCCGGCAGGATGACAGGCCGAGGACTCTCGTACATTAGGTGGTTATGGTTTTGGTGATGTCTATGTACCTCCTGCGTGAGGGTGATGTTTTGTATACCTCATGCGTGAGGATGATGTTTTATACTCGGCTATGATCTTGTATACCTTTGATGTACAATTTTATACAGTTTTATGTATTTGCTTTATATCTGTCACTACCATGTTGTAAGGTCCAGTGAACTTGTTGTCACGCTAGGGTCAGGATCCACAGTGAGATCCTAGCCCAATGTAGCATCCCGAGTCCCGCGGATTCGGGG
The DNA here is from genome assembly GCA_033239125.1 of Fagopyrum homotropicum. NCBI lineage: Eukaryota > Viridiplantae > Streptophyta > Magnoliopsida > Caryophyllales > Polygonaceae > Fagopyrum > Fagopyrum homotropicum. Next base: position 61,171,725 of record BSWB01000003.1, on the reverse strand, counting down.
TGTTACAGAGTTGGTATCAGAGCCTCAGGTTGACAACAATGACACTTGTTACATGCAATGAGGTCGAATGGATAAAATAAACAGAACCCAAAAGGGGTATGATGTTTTCAAAAGATTTTGGTTTTAAAGGTTGTGTGTTGGGAATAGAATGTATGAGAAGTCGTCACCTCAGCCGTGGATCTCAACAGTATTTATATATATATATATATATATATATATATATATATATACATATATACACACATATGGCAAATATAGCCTTATAAGTTAGGTGTATACCCCACAGATGGCTCGGATTAGAGCAACATCTAATGTGGGTTGGGGTAGAGGTAGACAACCTCTTCCTCCGGGAGTGATAGGACGATGATAGCATGTATTATAGTCTATATTTTGGAATTGGTTTGGACGTTTTATCTTCATAAATCTGCATGTATGGATGTATATTCTTTGATCATTATGTTGTTTTGTTTACCTTTGAGAGAATCAAGGTCTACACCTAATTTCATTGTAATTGTAGGGAAAATAGCACGTTTTGGAACGAAATGGATCTAAGGAAGCTAAGGAGTCATTGGAGCTACATTATGGAGCATTAAGGAGCTATAAGAAAGGCTCAGGAACAATGGAAATGAGATGGAAGATTAATTTTTGACTAGATCAGAGAGATTGAGGCTTAACTGAGATTCACCTCGGTTGCTTACAATACCACCTCGACTGAGGTGATCTTCAAGACAGGCTGGACCGAGGCGAATATTATAATGGCCATAAGATCTTTATTTTTTGTTGAGATCTTCTACTTTTGGAAAGTAAATTTCCTATATTTTAGGATGATTTTCTAGATGAAAACATATCTTTTTGGCTGATTTATTTGGAAGATATTCTAAGGAAGAAAATTGCTTTTAAAGATATTTTATCTTAGGAAGGTGATTCTCCTATATAAAGAGATGGATTTTCTGGAGATTAATTATCTCGGAGTTGTAGTTCTCCAGATAAGAAGGTTGAAGGAAGTTTGGAAGGAAGTTTGGAAGGTTGAAGAATCCAAGGAAGTTAGCTTTGAAGGAAGTTGAAGGAAGTTGTAAGTTTTCTTAGTTTGGATCGATTTGTTGTCTTTCTGATTGTGATTGAGGAACGCAGTTTGATTGATTGTTTGATTTAGTTATTGAGACCTTTGTGTTAAGGTTTTTTTTTTGAATATTGATTCCTTTCTTATATATTTGATTTTTGTTATCATGATGATTGTTGGCTAAGTTCTTTATACGATTCTAGGGTGATTGGCTGAAGGTTGTGGGGAAGACAATGAAAGAAGGAGCCTTTACCCTAGTCGACCCTAAAATCTCAAGCCTTTACCTTAACCGACGAACACCTCGGTCAGTAGTAAAACATCTCGACCGAGATGGTACATAAACTGAGCGAGGCGAGACCTTTCCTGATACTTATATGAGTTGAGGTTTCAGTTTGCCAAATCCTATCCTTGTTATACCTTTCTTGGTTTAACGCAAGCCTAGGATGAGACTTAACCGGTGATTCCTTCGTTTGTATGCCCAAGATCATGAGTGTAGGCAATAAAGGTTTATCCTTTATTGGGGTTTGAGTGTGCCTTCATTCCATCTTTGATAGTTAGCCTGAGACTTACCCGGTAAAAGTTGATTCTATTCCCTTGGGTGGTTTTTTGGTTTGAGATTATAGTTCATTTATTTAGTACCTTGAGACTTACCCAGTGAGAGGATCTTTGGTTTGGGATAGTGAGTAGTGAGATTGATCCGGTGATCTATTCCTACCTTAGAAACACTTTCCCTTTCCAAACCTCAACTTTGTCCACGTTATCTTTTGAGATCTTGAATCGGAACCACAACTGGATATTTTAATCTCTAGAATCCGCATCCTCTTTACCTGGTTATTACATCATCTTTGACATCTTTGCTTGTTGCTTGTTTTTAATTGACAACCCGAGTTACCGATCTTTGTTTCACCATATTCCCTGTGTTCGACCCTCGAATTCTTGCTTTTATTACAATTGATCCGTACACTACGGTTCGCTTATTTGCAATTATTCTTGGTATAAATATTAAAGCTTGCACACACCTTTTGGAGCGAACAAGTTTTTGGCGCCGTTGTCAGGGACTTGGTCAAGACCAAGTTTGGTTTTGGTTGTTTTTGGGGCTGCTGCCTTTGTTGTTATTGATTGCTTTACTTGAGTGATTTTGCAGGATCTTTCCTTAGGTTTATGCGAAGAACTCGTGCTGGAAAGGAAATCGTTCCTTACGATCCCGGACCAGAAAAGACATACAAAAGAAGATTGAAAGAAGCTAAGATGGCCAATCAAGATAATCGCGATCTTGAAGCCGAATTGCATGAGGCATTGGAACAACTTCGCCTCAGTAAAGAAGAATTGCAGAAAGAGAAAGACGAGACTCGTGCAAGAACTGAATAAATTCAAGCTGATATGGCCGGTCTACAGGCTCAAATCTTACCGCGACCGGTCCTAGTTGCTCGACCGAGGCATGAGTCATCCCTAGTTGAACCGGTCGAGATACACCCACCACCTCGGATGGAGGTGATGGTAGACCAAGGTGATCGTTTTGTTGGAGTTTCACAAACCCTAGGTTAGAGGATGGACCCGAATCAACAAGTGCGGCGTCCAGGAGTCAATCTAAGAGAGCATGATTATGAACTTCGTCCTCAAGTTCTAACCATGATTCGGCAATGTCAATTTGGATGCTTGGAGAGAGAATATCTCCATCAGCATTTACAAAACTATGAGATTCTGATGGAGACTTTGAGACCATCAAGTGTGGAGAATAACAATTACAAGTTGAGGCCTTTTACTTCTCAATGAAAGACAAGGCGCTCTCTTGATATCAATCTCTTCCGGCTGGAAAAATCAACACTTGGGAAGAGATGACTATGGAGTTTCTTACTAAGTTATTTCCCCCGTCAAAGACCGCTGAGTTGAGGGGTAAGATCAATGCTTTTATCATGAAAGAGAAAGAAAGTTTGTCCAAGTCATGGGAAAGGTTCAAGGACCTTTTGTTGGATTGCCCTCATCATGGGATTCCAAAGATCGAGTTGCTGGAGATATATTTCAAGGGTTTGGATGGAGACACTCAATTCAAACTCCAATTACTTTCCGCCGGCACTTTCATGGATATGCCGATAGATGAAGCTTGGGATTTCATAAAAAAACAAGCTTTACACATGGAGAAATGTTCCCATCAAAGGGTTGAAGATGGAGCAAGGAGAGTTAGCTTTCAAGATACAACATCAAATGCAGCTCAACTCACCTCGCTAAACAATGAAGTCAAGGCATTGAAAGAGCTTTTAGTAGCTCAAAATAAGAAGGAGTAAGATGTTGGATACCAAGGAAGAGAAAATTATCAAGGTACGCGGAACAACAATAATTACAACAACAACAACAGGAACTCCAATAACAATTAGAGATCAAATCAAAAAATTCTAGTAACCCTTATTCTCATGCTGAAAAATGCTCTTAACACCCCCTCTTCTTCTTCTACTCCATTGAGAAGCCAGGAGCCATCATCAAGCTCATCCCAGCCACCCAAGAAACCGTTCGCTGTGCTAGAGGCTATATTGATCAAGATCAACGCTATAGATACATCTATGAATTCATTTTCGAAGGCACAAAAAGCCTTAGAACAACAACTTTTAGCAAGGCTAATGAAGCGACAAGAGATCTTGGAAAGCTTCCAGGAAGGACAGAGAACAACCAAAAAGGGCAAGTCATGGCTATCACAACACGTATTGGATTGAAGACTGCAGATCCAATACCTCGGTCGGACCACGATCAGACGAGGAACACCTCGTTCGAGGTGCCAACCGAGATGGAGTCCCATAAAGCGAAAGAAAAAACTGAAGTTTATGTTCCACCTCCTGCTTATAAACCACCACTCCCGTTCCCTCAGTCAAGGGCGCGGGCACATCTAGACAAGCACTTTGGTAAGTTTCTTAACCTTATGAATAAACTACATATTAACATCCCTCTCATTGATGTTATCCTACGGATGCCCGCCTATGGGAAGTTTTTGAAAGAGATCTTGTCAAGGAAGAGAAACTTGGAAGACTTTGGTGAAGTACGAATGACCTCTAGATCTTCGGAGCTCATTCAAATCATGAAGGAAAAGATGCCACCTAAGTTGAGAGACCCCGGTTCGTTTTGCATTCCCATCCAAGTTGGGGATGCGACTTATGATGCACTTTGTGATCTAGGGGCTAGTGTGAGCATCATTCCTCTAGAACTTTGGGAGAAGATCGATCTTGGAGAGCCCAGGCCCGTGAAGATGACGTTATACATGGCGGATCGCTCCATTACCCGTCCCGTTGGTATCTTAGAGGACGTTCCCATCAAGTTAGGTCATTTCTACATACCTATAGACTTTGTTGTGTTGGACATTCCCGCTGATTATCACATTCCTATCATTCTCGGAAGACCATTTCTAGCAACATCGTGTTTCAACATTGATTGTAAGAATGCCAAGTTGACGTTCAATATTGGTGGTGATCATGTGGAGTTTGCATTATTGGCTACAATAAAGGGAGAGCCTTTGGAATATTACTTCTTTAACATCTATGATGAAGAAGATTCTCGAGAATTGGTGAGCTCTATCCTTACTAAAGATACTGTTGAGAAAGTTTTGAGTTTTAGTATGATGGAGGAAGGTATAGATGTCTTGGGTGATGCAGATGTGCAAAGCTTGGAAACATTGGAAGCAGATCCAGGAGCTAGATTTGATAAACTGATTCAGGAGAAGAAAAGCACATTAGGTTTCGGTCCTAGTTCCAGTACCTCGACCGAGACAGTTTCTGGAGCAAGCGAGATGATCTTATCTGAAGAACACCTCGGTCACCTATCTCGGACCATGACCAAGACAACAAGCGAGATGATGTCAACTGAGACTTCCGTTAGTCCAGTACTTCGATCTAAGTCCTCTTCACTGGAGAAAGAAGGTACAAATCCACCTCTGAAAGTACCCCCTGTCTTAGAACTGAAACCACTCCCGACTCACTTGAGGTATGCTTTCCTTGGTCCGGATTCTACTTATCTTGTCATTGTTAGTGTTTCTCCTTCTGAAAATGAGTTGTCTAAGTTGATGCATGTGCTAAGGAAACATAGAAAGGTTTTGGGTTATACTATTGATGATCTTGTTGGTATTAAGCCTTCTCTTTGTATGCATAAGATACTAATGGAAGACAATCATAAGACTTCACTTGAACCTCAAAGACGGTTAAATCCGATCATGAAAGAAGTTGCGAAGAAGGAGATTCTTAAGTTGTTGGATGCAGGTATCATATTTCCCATATCGGATAGCAAATGTGTGAGTCCGGTGCATGTGGTTCCAAAGAAAGGAGGGATGACCGTTGTGACAAACAAGAACAACGAGTTGATTCCTACTAGGAACGTTACGGGCTGGAGGATGTCCATTGACTATAGGAAGCTGTATGTGGCCACTCGGAAAGACCATTTCCGTCTTCCATTCATCGACCAAATGCTCGAACGGTTAGCACAACACTCCCATTTTTTCATGTTTATAGTGGCTTCTTTAAGATTCTTATCCATCCGGATGATCAAGAGAAGACCACTTCACTTGTCCATAGGGGACATTCGCTCATCAAAGGATGCCATTCAAATTGTGTAACGCACCTGCTACTTTTCACCATTATATGATGGCTATCTTTTCCAAGTATATTGAGGAGATCATGGAAGTATTCATGGATGACTTTTCGGTATATGGTTCCTCTTTTGAAAACTGTTTGGCTAACCTTTCTCTAGTGTTACAACATTGTGAAGACACTAATCTTGTTTGGGAGAAGTGTCACTTCATGGTTAGCAAAGGAATTGTTATAGGGCACCTCGTTTCCAACCGAGGTATTGAGGTCGATCGGGCTAAGATCGAGACTATTGAGAAACTTCCTCCCCCTTGTTCTGTTAAGGGTGTGCGGAGTTTTCTCGGGCATGCAGGTTTCTATAGGAGGTTCATCAAGGATTTCTCTAAAATCTCTAAACCGCTCACTAATCTTTTGAATAAAGATGTTGTTTTTGAGTTTTCGGAGAAATGCATTAATGCTTTTTACAAGATAAAGGAAGCATTGATTACCGCTCCCGTCACTCAACCTCCTGATTGGACCCTGCCCTTTGAGATCATGTGTGATGCTAGTGATGTGGCCGTAGGAGCGGTACTTGGACAGATGAAGGATGGCCGGACCAACGCCATTTACTATGCTAGCAAGACGCTAGATGAAGCTCAATTGAACTACGCCACCACCGAAAAAAGCTTTTGGCAGTTGTTTATGCATTTGTGAAGTTTCGCTCTTACTTAGTGGGAGCGAAAGTTATTGTTTACAGTGACCATGCAGTTATTCGATACTTGCTGGCTAAGAATGATTTCAAAGCCGTGCCTTATTCGTTGGATTCTCTTGTTTCAAGAGTTTGACCTAGAGATTCGCGATAAGAAGGGATCCGAGAATTCCGTGGCGGATCACCTCAGCTACCTACCTCCTATCTCGCTCGAGAAGAATGACCTTCCCATTGATGACTCGTTTCCCGATGAGCACTTGAATTTTATGGAGCATTGGATGGAATCCTTTGTTTCTCCCCATGATAAAGATGAAGTATGGGGTGAGGACACCTTAAACCTTGTTTGAGGATGACATACGGTCCAATTAGAGAACTTAAACCAAGCGTTTCTTGGGAGACAACTCAAGGTATTTCTTTCTTTTCCCTTTCCTAGCTTAGTTTAGATAGTTTTCTTTGTGTTTTGTGTGTCCTCCTAGACAGGAATCAGGTGATCTACGAAGAAGTTACAACTCAAGAGCTACATGGAAGGCTTGATGTTCGAGAAGTTGAGAAAACGGAGCTTGAATGAGATACATCTCGGATGCTGTCAGTACGCCTCGACCGAGATGTTCTTCGCCAACCGAGATGGTCTTATCTGGGAGCTATTTCTTATTTCTTTATGCAGTTCAGCTAGGTCCGGTGAGTACTTTGTTCTTCAGACTTATATTTGACCCATTGGGACAATGTGTCCCAAGTATGGGGTATTGATGTACTATTTGACTTATGTGTATGGCTTGTATGACTCTCTTGATCTTTGATTATGATCTTATTTGGCTCTATGTGCTTATCTGTCATTACATGCATACATACAAGTTTCTGTTTGAGAAAAACGTCAAAAACCAGTTTGAGGAAAAAAAAATTTTTAGCTCGACCGAGACGTTCTTAACCAAACGAGGTTGTGAAAACCGAGGCACATCTCGGTTGAACACCTCGGACACCGTTAGAATACCTCGACCGATATGGGTTTTTAACTAAAAGATTTTCAAAACATTTTATGCTTATATTCTAGATATGACCTCGATGAAGATATTTGTTTGTAGATTGATTTTAAAATCTTTATATGCTTGAAAGGTTTTATGATATAAATAAGTTGCTAAATGCTTTGTTTGAAACTCTAGCATGATTAATACTTTGTTTTTATCAAAATTATGTTTGTTTGAAGGTTGACACCACATTATGAGTTCTCTCACATTCTTCTTGGGATGATTAAGGCACTTCATTCTCTTCTTCTTCTTCTTCTTCTTCTTCTTGATCATGGTTTATCCCCTCATATACATATTTGCCTCCCTTTACCTATCTGGGAATTCGGATGCAGTTGATCTTAATGATGAGGAACTCGGCACCATTTACATAGCCGGGTGTTTGTGTCTTGCCAAAGTCGGATTGATCAATAGTCCTAACAGGTCATGGTATGTGCATCAAGGGTTTGAGGCATCTCGAGAAATTGATGATTACTGATCTCTTAGGCTTCGGTTATTGTGCACCTCTGTCCATGTTCCCAAAAAGTAAAGTAGAATGAAAATAAGCAAAGTTTATTGGTAGAAGATGTTGTGATTCAAAGAAAGTGAAGTAAGATTCTATTCCCGGATTCTAGCACCACATTACCTTATATACATCCTACCCTGACACGTTTCTTGACCTCTTTTGGAAGCCCTTGAGACATTGAGTATGATGATTGACTTGGTGGTTTAAACTGGAGTATACATGATTGATTTCGATAAATATGATTTATTATGCATTCTATGATTTTATGCAAAGATGAACAACTTTCTTATATATATAAAATGTTTTGATCATGTCTTGATTTTATTTGCCATGAAGCATTCTCTTAGGGTGATCTATGAATGGAGCGCACCATCAAAGGTTTTTGAAATATTTTTCATTGATCTTTTTGATGACTTATAATTCATTCTATCTTGTATCTAAGATTTGAATCTTGCTTGGGGACAAGCAAGGGACAAGTATGGGGCATTTCGATAGCATGTATTATAGTCTATATTTTGGGATAGGTTTGGACGTTTTATCTTCATAAATCTGCATGTATGGATGTATATTCTTTAATCATTATGTTGTTCTGTTTACCTTTGAGAGAATCAAGGTCTACACCTAGTTTCGTTGTGATTGTAGGGAAAATAGCACGTTTTGGAACGAAATGGAGCTAAGGAAGCAAATGAGTCATTTGAGATACATTATGGAGCATTGAGGAGCTACAAGAAAGGCTCAAGAACCATGGAAATGAGATGGAAGATTAATTTTGGACCAGCTCAAAGAGATTGACGCTTAGCTGAGATTCACCTCGGTTGCCTATACTACCACCTCGACCGAGGTGATCTTTAGGACATGATGGACCGAGGTGAATATTATAACGGCCATAAGACTTTATTTTAGGCTGAGATCTTCCATTTTTGGAAAGTGAATTTCCTATATTTTTGGATGATTTTCTAGATGGAAGCTTATCTTTTTGGCTGATTTATTTGGAAGATATTTTAAAGAAGGAAATTGCCTTTAAAGATATTTTATCTTAGGAAGGTGATTCTCCTATATAAAGAGATGGATTTTCTGGAGATTAATTATCTCGGAACTGCAGTTCTCCAAATCAGAAGGTTTAAGGAAGTTTGGAAGGTTGAGGAATCCAAGGAAGTTAGCTTTGAAGGAAGTTGAAGGAAGTTGTAAGATTTTCTTAGTTTGGATTGATTTGTTGTCTTTCTGATTTTGATTAAGGAATGTAGTTTGATTTATTGTTTGATTGTTTGATTCAGTTATTGAGACCTTTGTGTTAAGGTTTTCTTGTTTGAATATTGATTCCTTTCTTATATATTTGATTATTGTTATCATAATGATTGTTGGATAAGTTCTTTATGCTATTCTAGGGTGATTGGCTGAAGGTTGTGGGGAAGACAATGAAAGAATGAGCCGTTACCCCAGTGGACCCTGAAAGCTCGAGCCTTTACCTTAACCGACGAACACCTCGGTCAGTTGTGGAACATCTCGACCAAGATGGTACATAAATTGAGCGAGGCGAGACCTTTCCTGATCCTTATCTGAGTTGAGGTTTCAGTTCGTCAAATCCTATCCTTGTTATACATTTCCTTGTTCAACGCAAGCCTAGGATGAGACTTACCCGGTGATTCCTTTGTTTGTATACCCATGATCATGAGTGTAGGTAATAAAGGTTTATCCTTTATTGGGGTTTGAGTGTTCCTTGATCCCATCTTTGAGAATTAGTCTGAGACTTACCCGGTAATGGTTGATTCTATTCCCTTGGGTGGTATGTTGGTTTGAGATTATAGTTCCTTTCCTTAGTACCTTGAGACTTACCCGGTGAGAGGATTTTTGGTTTGGGATAGTGAGTAGTGAGACTTACCCAGTGATCTATTTCCACCTTAGAAACACCTTCCCTTTGCAAACCTCAGCTTTGTCCACACTATCTTTTGAGATCTTGAGTCGGAACCACAACTGGATGCTTTAATCTTTAGAATCCGCATCCTTTTTCCTGGCTATTACATCATCTTTGATATATTTGCTTTGTTGCTTGTTTTTAATTGACAACCTGAGTTACCGATCTTTGTTTTACCATAGTCCCTGTGTTCGACCCTAGAATTCTTGCTTTTATTACAATTAATCCGTACGCTGTGGGTTCACTTATTTGCAATTATTCTTGGTATATATATTACAGCTTGCACACACCTTTCGGAGCAAACAGACAGGGACTAGTTCCCGCTGTTGATCCACCAGTGGTGGAGGAGGTTCATGGGGAGATTGCTGAGATTGTCGTTCCTGAGACGAGGAGCGGTGGATCAAGGAGACAGCGACGGGCCCCAAATCTACCAGTGCATGAGGGATCATGTAAGATGTCCTAGGGAGCCACTCAGGTGCCAGTTATGCCGGCACGAGCTGCTAAGACGGTTAGAGCTCCAGAGGAGTATAGAGGGCCTCGACCAGATACCTAGTTGAAGGCATTTCGTCAGCTGGGCATACCGCCTTTCTCTAGGAAGGTGGGTTTAGAGACGGAGGTCTGGATTGGATATGTTGACTCAGCTCTAGAGTCTATCAGATGTCCAGAGGATAGGCGGATAAAGGTAGTACAGACTCTATTCCGTGACTTAGCTCATCAATGGTGGAGGACCATGAGGGGTCGAGCCACTAATTACGATCAGATGAGGAGTATGATTAGGGAGCGTTTCTGCCTTGCCTCGCTGAGGAGGGAGAAACTCTAGGACTTCGTGGAGACAGACTTTGAGGACGTGCTGATTGCAGATGCCATCAACCGCTTCCAGTCAGAGTTGGCATTGTTGGGTACTATTGAACCTTCTAAGTGTAATACCCGGAAATTTAATTTTCGGCAAATCCTGAGTCAACTAAAATATTGTCATTTTATTCGAAGAATTAATCTCATAAAATATTCTTTTCCCAACTTCTATTATTTTATGTGAAACTTAATTATATAAAATCATTCCTAAAACACTCTTGCAAGCCTCATAATAATTGACCCATTTGACAAACCATGACTAAGTTATGACAAGGTCATCCGGGCCCATTAAGAAACTGAGTTTGGCCATTGAAACCCAACCATCCGGGCCCAATAAGGAGCTGTTACACCCAACCCATGACCTCTCCCTCTCACACGTAAACCCTAACCTACCTCACGTGACAACAACCTCCTCCTCTTCATTCTCCTTCGTTGGACGTCCTTCTCACAAACCTCATCCCAACGGTTCACCTTCAACACCGACGCCGGCGGTGACCTTCTTCTCGTGCTCACGCCCAGTCCGGAAAGCTGCTGCAGTCTCGCTCATCCTTCGAGCCCTCCTCTCTCCATCGGACAAGTCGGGAAAAAGTGGGTCGGACTTACGTCCTCGTGTTTGCAGCACAGCGCCGTCGAGCCCTCCTCCCTCTACGCCACCTTCATCTCAGCAGAAGCATGACTTCTCTCAGCAGCAACACGACTTCCTCTCCAGGCTGCGCATGACTGCCCTCCTCTACTCCTAGTTGCAACCTCGTGAGCTCTTGGGCGAGTTTTATAGTTGAGTGTAACCATACTCTTTCAACCTTGCTTCCTTCAATCATATGTGTACTTATAGCTGATGCTAAACCATCTTAGAACCATGTATTTCAGTCAAGAAAACAACCGCAGAGAGTTGTTACGTTTTTCTCTGTTTTCGGAAGTGACGAGCAGTCAACTTCGGGTCCAGATTTGGGTACGTTAGACTTCTTTTTTTTGGCTGAATTTTGGATATGTTGTATTCAGTAGTACATAGTAGATCATACTAAAATTTGGGAAGAATCGGAGTTACGGTTTGAGAGTTATTGTGTTCCAAAGTTGACGCCTCATGCAGTTTTTATATATGTGCTGAGTGTTGGGGAAAACAGCAAGTGATGTTGTTTTGTGAGATGGTTTTGAATAAGCTCTTGATCTCCGTTGGGCTTGACTTTTGGATATGATATAGTTGATATATTGTTGTAGAACATATTAAAGTTTGGAGGAATCCAGCGAGTGGTTTGGGATTTATGACTTTTCAAAGATTGAGTCGTAAGCAGTTTTTCTGTTGTGCTGAAATTCGGTTTTGTGAGATAGTTTTAAATAGAATTTTGATCTCCTTTGCAGCTGAATTTTGGATATATTATAGATAAGATTTTATATTAGAACATAACAAAATTTGGGATAAATCCAGCGAGTAGTTTAGGAGTTATGATTTTTTCAAAGTTAAGACAGTGTGTTGTTGGTTAAGGGTTGTAACCAACTTTAGAAATTTATGTAGAAGTGATGGTTGAACAGTTTTAAGAAATTCTTGCTCCTAGGAGTAGATGAGATATCATAGATGATCTAGGGAATTATTTCAGAATTTTTATAAGATTATTCGAATTTTATATTTGAAGCCGAAGTTGGACCTTAACGATCTTTCCGAAAATAAGGAAATGGGTAAATTGTCAGTTTGTAACCAAACTCATCTTTAGGAGTTAGAATATGACTCTTTAGTCTCAAATAAGAGTTTAGGCATGAATTAGGGAATTTTTTGAAGTTTCGAGACCAAGGTTAAAATAGTCATTTTATCATAAATTAATACTATAATCAATTTCGTTCTATCAAGACCTACTATCTTAGAAGTCTTAGACTTCTAATCACCTAGAAAGTGTGCTGACACACTTGCCTCCTTTGACAGGCCACTGAATTCCTACTGTACAGATCGATTTGCGAATTAGAAAGTCGAGATCTGATTCAGGTAAGTCCACAGACTTACTTAGCTGGCTTCTTGTATGAGTGTAATGTGTATGAGTGGTGTTTGTTAGTTATGATAAATAACGAAACCGGATTAGGCCGACTTTATTATTTACGTAATTGACCCAAGTGTATGATAACGGGTCGTGACATCATCTGTCTAGCTCTTGCGAGAGTCTAGGAGGTTCCCTGCGACCAGCCAAGTCCGGTACACGGTCAGATGCATTAGTACCATTCCGCGTTGGTAAACGGGGACAGGGGCGAGGTTTGGGAAACCCTCGTGTCACAAAATAAGTATCATTAGTAATGACCTACCACCTAATTAAAGATAATAAAAGGATTGAGTGTGCATGTTGATTGTGTATGTTGTGTGTTTGTGCTTTTACCTTTATACTTATGCATAGAATGTTAGCTAACGGTTTTATACCGCTTGTAGATGCCTTGCAGGTTAAGATAGTTGTAGAGAGATCCGGAGGGAATGGTCAGCCGGGTCCACGTACTCATTTATTTGGGGACGAGGTTGTCTTATATACTTCATATGCGTCGTTTTAGTACATTTTATTTGTAATGCTGATACATATTTTTCATGTGTATATTGTTTAAAGTTTTCAAATGTTTTTAATACTTTTGTGCCTTGTTGTAAGATCCTAGTAAAATTGTTGTCAAACTAAGGTCGGGACCCATTGTGAGGTCCTAACCAGTAGCTCCCCGAGTTCTTAGAATTTGGGGTGTTACACTAAGGATCAGCACGTGTATCTGTTCTCCCGTGGACTGAGGGAGGGTACACATTCCTACGTGGCGGGATTCTATTGTGAGTCCTTGACAAATTATCAGGAGATGGCCTCAGCTTATGAGCATGAGCGTGCCAATCAGAAGAGGACTTCTCATACGAGACAGTTTGAGAAGAGATGGCAGTCTGGGTAGATCAGTGGCTTTATTGGAGCTTCAGGTTCTGGGCGAAGTCAAAGACGCCACTGAAAACTCCACCTTGATTATATATTTGTATAGGTTATGATGGAAGACTTAAACACAAATGAAGTGGTTTTTAATACTAACAAATTATCGATTATATGTCTAGTTGTTTGGTTTGTTTTGGTGTTTTGTCTAGAATGTATGCAGGCCTTGAAGCGCATTTTAAAGGATCGATAGAGGCCTTGAAATCGGATACAAGGGACTGACGAAGAGTTTAGTGAGATTCAACACTAAGGCCTTGAAAGCCGTTTCAAGGGATTAGAAGCCAAAGCCTTGAAGTAGAAACAAAACGGCTAGAAGAATTTCAAAACTCTAACAACCAAATCTACCAAGCATCAAAGATAATCTTCAAAGAAGATATGCCCAACAAGAATATACGCTCAAGAGAAGAACTTAAGCGACGATGCTCAACGAAGATCTCAACCGACAAGTAGATTGGATTCAAAACAAGATCTCACAAAGATCCTCAACCAATATCGCAAAGATCCCCTCTCAACAGATTTAAGATATCTTCACAACAAGTATGAGAAGATTACGGACAAGGCAGATCAATGTGCTTTAAGGAGATGAAGACGATAGAAGATGTACAACGTCTACCTCATCTCAACCAAGAAGTGGCTTTCATGGAGAAGAAGAATCGTCTTCAACGGTCATCTTTCCAATGGCTAGAAGACCTCTACATCAAAGACTATAAATGAAGATGTCGATTGAAGAAGAAGAGACACAAGCTTACACGGAAACATTAAAAGTTTTCAAGCGATCCAAAGCATCTTCATTCAATCAAACAAGTTTTTCTTTCTCTCTTTTACAAAAAGCTTTATCCCCTAGAGAGAGATAAAACTCGAGAGCTCCATTGATATATATAAAGAGTGTTATACTAGAGTGTGTGTTACTCTGCGAAGTAACTAGGCTATTATAGCAAGGTGAAGAGTTGAAGCTAGATCGTAGCGTTGGCTACAGTGAGAGAAGAAGGGGATTTCTTCTGGTTTGTATATAGGACTCTTTGAAGCTGATAATAGATAGTTAGATCCTACAGATATACCCTGGGACGGAGAGTAGGCTATTTAGAGCCGAACTTCGTAAACATATCCTCATGTCGATCTTTTACATTCCGCACTTTATCTGCTTTATATTGTGACTAACTTTGTTTTGCAGGTGAACGAAGTAAACGCCCTTGAAATTAGTTTCAAAGCCTTTGAAATCAAAGTGTCTCACAAAGAGCTCTGATCAACATCAAGGCCTTTGAAATCAGTTTCAAAGCCTTGAGATAGGTTTTTGTGAAAAATTTTCATACTCTATTCAACCCCCCTTATAGAGTATCTTTATCATTTATATTCACCTAACGGTTCTTTGGTATAAGAGTTAGACTCACGTATATTGATTTAACCATCAGTGAGACTAATCATGAATCCTGTAGGTGATGGAGGATTTACCCAAGGAAGATCGTCATCTCGACCACCGCTTTTATGCGGCAACAACTTTGCTCATTGGAGAGCACTCATGCACATGTTCATTATTGATCAAGACATGGAACTATGGAGCATCATTCATAATGACCCCAAAGTCCCAACTATGACAATTGAAGGTGTCCAAGTCCCAAAGAAGGAAGCTGACTTCACACAAGCTGACTTGAACACTGTGTCAAAGAACTATAAAGCTATGAACCTGCTCTATTGTGGATTAGATGCAAATGAATTCAACCACATCTCATCATGTAAGAGTGCAAAGAAAATATGGGATAAAGTCATTGTCACATACGAAGGAACAAGCCAAGTCAAGGAAACAAAGATTAGCATCTTCTTGAGACAGTTTGAGCTATTCATGATGAATCCAAATGAACCAGTCAAAAAAATTTTCACAAGATTTACTGAGATTGTGAATAACCTGGACTCACTTGGAAATGTCTTCACAAACGAAGAAAAAGTTAGGAAGGTTCTAAGGAGCTTCCCTAAAGCTAAGTGGGGACAAAAAATGACTGCCATCGAAGAAGCTCATAATCTCTCAACTCTTCCTCTTGACGAACTCCTTGGAAAACTCATCACACACGAAATGGTTCTTGGTGAAGAAGATGGAGAGTTCCCATCCAAAACAAAGAATATAGCATTGAGATCGAAAAAGGATGAGTTACAATCTAAAGAAAAAAAAACAGTGTTAATGACGATGAAGAAGATGCAATTACCATGATCTCTAAGGGTCTCGCGAGAACTCTCAAAATAAAGAAACAATCTGCAAACAATAGAGAATATTCGCGAACATGAAGACGCCGAGGTAAGTTTTCTAACTCTAACAAGAAAACTAAAGTTCTGACTTGTTTTGAATATGGTGAAACATATCATCTCGTTAAGGACTGTCCACAAAAGAAGAGGACCAACTCTAAGAAGAATGATCGAAAGAAGAAAGTTATGGTAGCTTCATGGAGTGATTCAAATTCTTCAAATGAATCAGAAGACGAAAAAGAACAAGCAAACCTTTGTCTTATGGCCGATCATGAAGAAGATTCAAATCTCTATGTTGATAATGTGGTAAGTTCTATCATGTCCCAACTTGAATCTGATCTCACACAATTCTTTAAAGATATTATCATATGTGATAAAGAACACAGTGTTAGGATAAATTCCTTAAAAGAAAAGCTTCTTGAAAAAGGGAAACAACTAAGTGAGATGTTTCCGGAGATTGAAAATCTTAACATGGAAAAGTTAGACCATGATGACAGTATCAAGGCCTAGGAATCGGAAAATGTAATTCTTAAGGACAACCTCTCTTCTCTTCATCGAAACTATATCGATCTAGAGAAACATAAATTTGATCTAACTTTGACATGTCAAGACCAGAAGACTACACTTGTCAAATTCACTCGTTCAGAAGCCAATCTTGAAAGAATGATGGGTGAACAACATTCCTCACTTAATAAAAATGGTATAAGTTATCATAGGAGTTTTCCAAGAAAACCAACTACCACCTTTGTCAAGGCTAAAGGAAGTATTCATATGCCCATATGTTTCTACTGTTGTAAAAAGGGTCATGTAAAATCTACATGTCCATATAGAAGAAATGATCCTTACATCATTAGAAACACTTATCCTCTATGTTTAAGGAAATAGGTAAAACAAATATGGGTTCCTAAAGGTACTAGACCACCAAACATGATTGAGCCTGAATATGGACAAAAATATGCCATTTGGTCTACCCGGAAAGGTTGATGTATGTTGTTTTGCAGGATATCACCAAGGTAAAGGAGCATAAATGGATATTAGATAGTGGTTGCTCAAGACACAAGAGAGGAAAAGTTCACTATTCTCATATTTAAAGAAGCAATCATCTGGAACCATTATGCTTGGTGATAAATGAAAGTGTGACATTATTCGTATTGGTAAAATATGTTATAATTCATCTAACTTTATTGATGGTTTGAAGTATAATTTGCTTAGCATCTCTCAAATATGTGATAAAGGCAACAAGGTAATGTTTGATTTAAAAAATGTGAAGTTCAAGACAAGACAACGGGTGACATTGTGCTTACTGCTCCTAGATGTGACAATGTTTATTCAATGAGTACTAACCAAGTTTCCACAACTAAACTAAAATGTCTCAAGGCCTTGATTGATGATCCAAGGCTTTGGCATATAATACTTGGTCACGTAATCATGCATACAATGCAGAAGTTACTATCAAAGGATTTGGTACGTGGCTTACCAAACCTAAACTTCAAGGTAGATGAACTATGTAAAGCTTGTACACAAGGTAAACAAACAAGAGGTTCATTAAAACCAAAGAAGGTTGTATGTTCTTCTCGACCCACTGAACTTTTACATATGGATCTTTGTGGACCTATGCGTGTCAAATCTCCCAAAGGTAAACAATACATCCTTGTCATTGTGGATGATTTTTCTCGCTTTACATGGATATCATTCTTACTGGAAAAATCTAAAGCATTGAGATAGGATCCAAGGGAAACACTCCAACGGTACCAGAAAACTACGATGTCAGAACTCCGTTTCAAAACTCTTCATGCCATCCACAAGAGAATGTGATCTCAGATCCAAACGGAGGAGTTCAAAATCGATCCAAAGTAAACAACCTATGTGTGTTCTGTGTGTTCGTGTCTCTTATTGAGCCACAGAATTATATTCAAGCTCTTCAAGAATCCGACTGGATCATTGCCATGCAAAATGAACTAAATGAGTTTGAGAGAAACAAGGTTTGGACTCTTACTACAAGACCAAAGCATCAATCCTTCATTGGCATGAAATGGTCTTTTCGAAACAAGTTGGATGAAAACGGTAAAGTCATTCGAAATAAAGCACGACTTGTAGCTCAAGGCTATAACCAAGAAGAAGGTATTGATTATAAGGAGACTTTTGCGCCGGTTGCTATGTTAGAACCCATACGTATGCTACTTGCATTTGCATCTTTCATGAGCATAAAGTTATTTCAAATGGATGTAAAATGTGCTTTTCTAAACGGCTTCTTAGAGGATGAAGTCTACGTTGCTCAACCACCTGGTTTTGAAAATGATGAATTTCCCGATCATGTTTTTAAATTGGATAAGGCTCTTTATGGTTTTAAGCAAGTTCCTCGAGCTTGGTATGAAAGATTGTCCATGTATCTCCTTGAAAACAATTTCAAAAAAGGTTTGATTGATAAAACTTTATTTATCAAAACTAGAGGCAACGATATTTTACTAGTACAAATCTATGTAGATGATACATTATTCGGTGCTACTAATGATTCCCTATGCAAGGAATTTTCAGATATTATGTGTAGGGAATTCGAAATGAGCCTAATGGGTGAGCTAAATTTCTTTCTTGGACTTCAAGTTACAGAAGCAAAGAAAGAAAATTTTCTTAATCAAAGCAAGTATACCAAGGACTTGCTTAAGAAGTATAAGATGGATCAATCTAAGTTCGCAAAGACTCCTATGAGTTATACACTTTTGCTTGATCATGACAAAGATGGAAAAAGTGTTGTACAAAAGTAGTATCGAGGTATGATCGGTTCTTTGTTATATATAACCGCTAGTCGACGTGAGATTATGTTTAGCATGTGCATGTGTGCAAGATTTCAAGCCGATCCTAAAGAGTCACACTTGATAGTTGTGAAAAGGATTTTTCGGTATCTCAATGGCACAAAGAATTTAGGGTTATGGTACCCACGTCAAAGCTCATTTCATCTCGTTGGCTATTCAGATGAAGACTTTGCATGTTATAAAGGTTGATAGAAAGAGCACTTCTCAATGTTGCCAATTCTTAGGGACATCCCTAATTAGCTGGCACTCCAAGAAGCAAAACTTTGCCGCCCTATCCACAGCTAAAGCCGAATATATAGCTGCGGGAGCCTGTTATGCACAAATTTTATGGATAGCTCAACAACTTCATGATCTTGGCTTTGATTTGAAAGGTATCCCGTTAAAATGTGATAATACTAGTGCTATTTCGAATACTAAAAATCTTGTGCAGCATTCAAGGACTAAACATATCGATGTAAGGCATCACTTCATACGTGATCATGTTGAAAAAGGTGATGTTTTGATTTCTTTTATATCAACTGACTTGCATCTTGCAGATATCTTTACCAAGCCTCAACCTAAAGATTAATTCAATTTCATTCGATTAGATCTTGGTATGTTTAACAAGGAAGCACTAACGTAGGGGGAGTAAATCGTTTTATTTTTCCTTCGTATGCCGCCCACTTTTTGTTTTCAAGGGCCTTGAAACAAGATTCAAAGGGAAAATTGAATATTATGGATCTATTTAGGGATTAATATCTTTTAGATATTTTAATTCTTAAATTATTTTTAATGATTTCAAAATCCTCAATTTTGGGTTCAAAGTTCTGAAAAAGAGTTGTTGAGATTTAATTAGAAATAAATTTGGCTTTTCAAGAGCTTGATTTTCTCAAGATCTTGTTTAAACTTAAATTTGGCTTTTCAAAAACCCTTGTTATCTCTCCTAATATCATCTATGGCTCCTAGAAGCAAGAAATCTTCTCCTCATCCTGCTTCATCTTTCAAAAAGGAATCAACACAGATTCCCTCCACCGCAAAAGAAGAGAAACCTTCTGAAGATTTAGAAATTTCTCAGACAACTGGTCTTTCAACATCTTGGTTCATCAATTTTCAATCTACGGGATCTTGGCTTGATGGATTTCATAATCGGCCTCTATGTATATGTGATTTGGTGGATACTACGTTTCTGGAAACCCTTCAGATCCCCTACATTGCTATACTCAAGAGTTATACAGTCTGGAAAATCTTAAACCCTGGATATTTTGCTTTCTCAAGGCTCACAAGAATGTTCTATGTCAACCACGTCACAAAACGGGGCAAAGGAATTATCACCCTTGAACTATCTATAAAAGGTAACCCCAATTCTTCTCACTTCTACTATTTTAGGTGAGATTTTAGGAATTCCTACAGATCTCTCTTTTACACATCCCTCCCGATCAGAAAGTGTTTGACTCTCTAAGGAGAAATTTCTAGTTCCAAACTCAACCTCACGCCAACTTACTCATACTTCCCTAATCCTGGATGCTAAAACTGTGTTTACCATTCTGGTTCGGTGTGTTATTCCTCGAGCGAACTCAAGAGAGTTTTTGACTGATAAATCCTTTGAATTAATTCATCTGATTATGTCTGGGTTAGACATTGATGTACCTAATCTCATCTTTAATTAGATTATCTATTCAGTTATTTCTAAACGATTCATTCCTTTACCCTATGGAATTAAATCTTCTACCCAAGATCTTCGACTATTTTTCAATTGATACATCCTTTGAAGATCAACAACCAATTCCTGGCCAGATTGATGAATCTTGCTTAAAAAGGTTAGGAATTGAGAAGACTCTTGCAAGAGCATGGACATTGAAGAGAAAAGGAGCTATTCCACGTCCAACCCAAGAAGCTCCAACATCTTCTCCTCTTACTCCATAAATGAGTTTACATAGATGTGAAAAAGAATTGGCTTCTCTGAATCGCGAACTCTCGGATTTTCAGTTTGACACTAATAGAAGATTGGATGCAAATCATGAACTACTGTCCATCATTAATGCTAAGGTAAATGAAATGTATCTGATGAATGCTCTTACTATTACCACCATGGGAAGGATTCTACCTATGACTGAAGATGCAACTTAACACACTCAAGAAAAAGTGGAAAATGTTCTAATGAACTGCAAACATCGTGTACGGAATAACTTTATTCTTTATCCTATCCATGTTGAGCCAACTATTATGCCAGTGCTCGAATATGAGATGGTTAAGGAACGACGAGTTGAAGAAAAGAGACGACGCTTAGCTTCTGAAATGTATGATTGGAGTCACAAGAAAGCTTCATCTAAGGGAAAAAGGAGGTTTTATGAGGAGGATTCAGACTGAGCAGATGATGAATGTGGGATTGTTGTGTTAAAATTTGGTTTTATTGTTGTTTTTAAAATACTTTTTCTGGGGTGTAATCGTTTAAAACTTTCGTTCTTTAACTGTTTTTCTCCCTTGTTGAAAGACAAAGGGGAGAAATAACGATCCGACATTTTCGATATTTCTACATTCTACATTTTAAGTTTGTTTTGATATTCATATATGCATCGCTAACTTTACAATGCAGGTACGATATTTGTGTTGTCTTCCATCAAGGGGGAGAATGAAAACTCCACCTTGATTATATATTTTTATAGGTGATGATGGAAGACTTAAACACAAATGAAGTGGTTTTTAATACTAACAAATTATGGATTATATGTCTAGTTGCTTGGTTTGTTTTGGTGTATTGTCTAGAATGTATGCAGGACTTGAAACTCATTTCAAAGGATCGACAGAGGCCTTGAAATCGGATACAAGGGACAGACGGAGAGTTTAGAGAGATTCAACACTTAAGCCTTGAAATCCATTTCAAGGGATCAGAAGCCAAAGCCTTGAAGTAGAAACAAATCGGCTGGAAGGATTTCAAAACTCTAACAACCAAATATACCAAGCATCAAAGAAGATCTTCTAAGGAGATATGCCCAACAAGAAGATACGCTCAGAGAAGATCTTAAGCGACCATGCTCAACGAAGATCTGAACCGACAAAGTAGATTGGATTCAAAACAGGATCTCACAAACATCCTCAACCAAAAGCGCAAAGATCCCCTCTCAACGGATTTCGGATATCTTCACAACAATTATGAGAAGATTACGGACAAGGGAGATCAACGTGCTTTGAGGAGATGAAGACGATAGAAGATGTACAACGTCTACCTCATCTCAACCAAGAAGTAGCTTTCATGGAGAAGAAGAATCATCTTCAACGGTCATCTTCCCAACGGCTAGAAGATCTCTACATCAAAGACTATAAATGAAGATGTCGATTGAAGAAGAAGAGACACAAGCTTACACGGAAACATTAAAAGTCTTCAAGCGATCCAAAGCATCTTCATTCGATCAAACAAGTTTTTTTTTCTCTATTTACAAAAAGCTTTATCCCCTAGAGAGAGATAAAATTCGGGAGCTTCATTGTTATATGTAAAGAGTGTTATACTAGAATATGTTTGACTCTGCGAAGTAACTAAGCTATTATAGCAAGGTGAAGAATTGGAGCTAGATCGTACTGAGAGAAGAAGGGGATTTCTTCTAGTTTATATCTAGGACTCTTTGAAGTTGATAATAGATAGTTAGATCCTATGGCTATATCCTGGGATAGAGGGTAGGCTATTTAGAGCCGAACTTCGTAAACATATCCTCGTGTCGATCTTTTACATTCCGCACTTTATCTGCTTTATTGTGACTAACTTTGTTTTGGAGGTGAACAAAGTCAAGGCCTTTGAAATTAGTTTCAAAGCCCTTGAAATCAAAGTGTGTCACAAAGAGCTCTGATCGACATCAAGGCCTTTGAAATCATTTTCAAAGCCTTGAAATAGGTTTTTACGAAAAGTTATCATACTCTATTTTCACCCCCCCCCCCCCTTCTAGAGTATCTTTATCCTTTATTTTCACCTAACAGTTCTTCAGCCAGAGTTACCTCTCATCTGTACTGACTATAGACAAGGAATGACAATGTTACAACTGTGGTGATCCTGGTCATATACGACCAGAGTTTACGAGGCCACTAGTGACTTGCTACACCTGTGGCAAGCTAGTCATAGAGTTGCCTTCTATAGGCAGGGTGGAGTTGCATTACAATAGGGTTCTTCCCCTGGTAGTTTGGCAAGAGGCGGGAAGAGGACACCTCAACATCACACACAGGGGCAACAGACAATCCCAGATCGTCCTTCTACTCAGGAATCTACTTCCGGGCTGAGTAGAGGTAGAGGTCATTGTGGGAGTACCACTGACACTAGAGGAGCTCAGGTTAGAGTCTTTGAGCTAAGGAGTGTAGAGAAGCCACCTACACCGGCTGCTATAGGTACCATTCTGCTGGTTTACCTATTAGAGTTTTAATTGATACGGATGTTACGCATTCCTTTATTTCTGATGTATGTGTTGAGAGTCTGGGTTTAGCTACTATAGAGGGGATACCCTTTACAATAGGGTTACCTGATGGTAGTAGGGTCAAAGGTACCCACGAGATATGTAGTTGTCCCCTTCGTTTAGGGCCTCGTGTGTTGCTTGTGGACTTCTTTTGTTATGCCATTGGTCATGAGGAAGTCATTTTAGGTATGGATTGGATGCGTAGACACAGTGAGATATTAGATGTAGGTAGGAGGACTGTGACAGTCTCTACCGAGTTAGGTCAGATAGAGGTCTTCCGAGGTTAGGACCTTACGAAGACGGGATCTATCATTAGTGTTGTACGAGCAGCGAGGCTGATTGCACATGGATATGATGCCTTCTGGTGTTATGCCATGTAGGATGGAGAGAGTCCAACATTGGAGGATATTCCAATGGTCTGTGAGTTGACATACGTGTTTGCTGAGCCGTCTAGTTTTCCGCCTCAAAGGAGTGTGGACTTCAGCATCGAGTTGGAGCCTGGTATGAGACCAATCTCGAAGGCCCCATATCGTATGGCGCTTGTCGAGATGTTGGAGGTGAAGAAGAAACTCGAAGAGTTGGCTGAGAAGTGCTTCATCCGCCCTATAGCATATCCCATGGGGAGCACTTGTCATCTTCGTGCATAAGAAGGACGGATCGTTGAGACTGTGTATTGACTACAAAGAGCTGAACAAGGTGACCATCAAGAACAAGTATCCACTACCTCGTATTGATGATCTGCTTGATCAACTTCAGGGAGTGATAGTGTTCTCCCGGATTGACTTACGCTTGGGATATCACCAGATGAGGGTGAGGGAGCAGGATGTACACAAGACTACATTTCGGATACGAGTTTGTAGTGATGCCATTTGAGCATACGAATGCCCCAATGGTTTTCATGGAGTTGATGAACAATATTTTCATCGACTTCCTCGATCAGTTTGTGGTGGTCTTCATAGAGGATATCTTGCTATACTCTCGTAGTAGAGAGGATCATGCCGGTCATGTGAGGACGGTTTTATAGATTCTATGGGATAAAGAGATGTATGTCAAGCTCTTTAAGTGCGAGTTCTGGATGTTAGAGGTAGCTTTCCTAGGTTATATTGTTTCTGGCAATAGGATCATGGTTGATCCGGCAAAGATCGAGTCTGTTGCATCATGAACGATACCGACGGACGTCAAGGAAGTGCGTAGCTTTCTTGGCCTAGCCGGTTATTACCGACGCTTTGTGGAGGGATTTTTTGTGATTGCCCGTCCACTTACGAGTCTGCTGAGGAAGACTACCAAATTTGTATGGTCTGAGCAGTGTGCCCAGAGTTTTGAGGAGTTGAAGAGGCATTTGACTTCTGCTCCTATCTTGGCACAACCAGAGGGTTCTGATGATTTTGCAGTACACAGTGATGCATCCAATCTAGGCTTGAGATGTGTGTTGATGCAGAGAGACAGAGTGATTGCTTATGCATCTAGACAGTTGAAGATGTATGAGGAGAGCTACCCAACTATCGATCT
Source organism: Fagopyrum homotropicum (assembly GCA_033239125.1). Taxonomy (NCBI): domain Eukaryota; kingdom Viridiplantae; phylum Streptophyta; class Magnoliopsida; order Caryophyllales; family Polygonaceae; genus Fagopyrum; species Fagopyrum homotropicum. The sequence continues at coordinate 61,147,243 of BSWB01000003.1, read as the reverse complement.
GAAGTTGACAGTGGTAGTTCATGCTTTGAAGATCTGCAGACGTTACCTGTATGGTGCTACATGTCAAATCTTCACAAACCATAAGAGTCTAAAGTACATTTTCACACAGCGGGAGTTGAATAACTGCCAACGTCGATAGATCGAGTTGATCAAGGACTTTGACCTTGAGATACTGTATCATCCAGGGTAGGCGGATGTTGTCACCGACGCCTTGAGAAGGAAGACGCCTCGAGAGAAGGCGATTGCGAGATTGACAGTTCAGTCTCAACTTCAGAGGGATCTAGCTTGGCTAGAGATGGACATCTAGTTTCCTGATGAGAATGCCCAGTTGTACGCTTTAGAGGTTCTAATTGATCTGTTGGATGAGATCCAACAAAAGCAGGGGACCTGCCCGACCCTGATAAGGATTAGAGAGAGGATGTCTTGTGGAGAGGCACCACAGTTCTCCATTGGAGCAGATGGAGTGATGAGATGCCATGATCGCATCTGTGTACCTACTGATGCAGAGTTGAGACAAAGGATTTTATAGGAGGCTCAATGTACACCTTACTTAGTACATCCACGTACGAGTAAGATGTACCATGAAGTAAGACGCTCATATTGGTGGGGAGGGCTGAAGCCCGATGTAGCCAGATTTGTGGCATAGTGTGCGACCCGTCAACAGGTCAAGATAGAGCATTGTAGACTTGGAGGTGAGCTTCATCCACTACCAGTACCGCAGTGGAAGTGGGAGGACGTATCCATGGACTTTGTGATTGGATTGAGGCCTAGTAGGAGTTTTGATTGTATATGGGTTGTTGTTGATAGACTGACGAAGATTGTACGATTCATTCCTATTAGAGACACGTGGCTAGTAAGCAGATTGGCTAAGGAGTACACTAGGCAAATAGTGAGACTCCATGGTGTACCGAGGACGGTCGTCTCTGATCATGATGAGCAATTTACCTCGAAGTTTTGGCAGTAGATTCAGACTGCTTTGGGGACGAGTCTACACTTTACGACTACATTTCACCCCCAAACAGATGGTCAGTCAGAGAGGACCATCTAGACCCTTGAGGATATGTTGTGAGCTTGTGTGTTGGATTGGAGATAGGGATGGTCAAATTACCTCCCATTGGTTGAGTTCTCATACAATAACTGCTGGCATGCATCTATTTGGATGGTTCCATATGAGGCACTGTATAGACATAGATGGCGTACACCTTTATGTTGGGATAAGCCTAACAGTATCACTGGGATAGCGCTAGAGCAGATTCATGATGAGATGGCTCGATTAGTGATGATTAGAGAGAGGATGTTGGCTGCACAGAGTCGCCATAAGTCGTATACAGACAAGAGGCGTCGACCTCTAGATCTCAGAGTAGGAGCTCATGTCTAGCCGAGAGTATTTCCGACGTGAGGCGTCAGACGTTTTGGCATAAAGGGGAAGTTAATTCCCCGATATGTCGGTCCTTTTGAGATACTTGATAGAGTTGGGATAAAAGCATATAGATTAGATTTACCTCCGGGGTTAAAGAGTGTTCACCCCATTTTCCACGTGTCTCAGTTGAGGGAGTACATACCAGATCCGAGACACATCGTGAGCTATGATGATTTAGTGGTTGAGTCGGACCACACTTTTGCTGAGCATCTGATTGTAGTCTTTGAGAAAGGTGTGAGACGCCTGCGTTCGAAGGAAATTTCCATGTTGAGGATACAATGGTCGAGACAAGGACCCGAGGAGGCTACATGGGAGACTGAGGATAGTATCCAGAGGAACTATCCAGAGTTTTATGCCGAGATAGATGCACTTGTAGGATCACCGAGTAGATCTTAGTGCTATCTTGGTGAGTGTTGTGAATATGTGCTTATGTGCTTGTATGCTTTGATGTGTTTATTTTCGTGTTAGATATGATGTGATATACGATCTTATTAGATCTTGTTGTGCTAGCACGATTTATGATTATAGTTGGAGATGGTTCTTTCCTCCATGCTATCTGAGTGTGATTAGGATTTAGCTGGAGATGGTTCTTTCCTCCACGCTATTTTGATGGACGTAGTCTCTTTGGAGATGTTTTTCCTCCATGCTTTGTATATACATATGATATGGCTAGAGATATGCTTCCTCCATACCCTGTGATGTGAGTATGGCAAAAGATGTTATTCCTCTATGCCTTTGGGATAGCGTTATGGACTTGTTTTCTGGAGTTGATGATTCCTCCATTTTTGTGTTTGAGGTTATAGATTGTAATAGGTTGCGACCTTTTGAACGGAGATGTGATACCTCCAATAGAGAGAGTTATACCTCGGCAGATGGGTCCGAGAGGATTTGGGATTTTGCAAGTTTTGGGACGAAACTTGTTTTTAGGGGGGTGAGATGTAAGAGCCTTAGTCTTTGAGGTGTTCAGTGTGATGAGGATGGCCTAAACCGCCCCTGTGGTTTGCAAAGTCCGCCCTTGCGGCCTGCCTGATCCGCCCCTACGCCTCCATGAGCCGCCCCTGAGGTTTGTGGTGTGCTACAGCCGGCTTTGTTGACTCTTGACCCGTACTTTATCTCTTCCTTCCTCTATAAGTTTCTTCTCTTGCTCCTGATGAGGGTTTCACATCTTTACAACTTCATCTTCCCTCCTTACGCTCTTCTTCTCTTCTTCTTCTTCCTTGGATCTTCTTCTTGGTTTCTTGCTCTTGTTTGAGAGTTGGGTGGCTTGGTTGTTGATGATGATGTTGGATGTTGCTCTTGATGTGCTATGAGAGCCAGCTGAGCTTGGTTTGGTGTGGATCTCATCCTCTAGTTAGGTTACAGTTGTACTAAGCCCTTCTTCTTCTTTCTTTCCTTCTTTCTCTCTTCTTCCTTTCTTCTTGCCTCCTTTAGCTTAGGATTCCACAAGATTGAATCTTGTGATATGCTTCCTAGGCAAGTTTTGATGCCTATATGTATGTATATGTATGTGCTTGGCTGTTGGACGTTGAAGAAGTGAAGAAAGGCAAGTGAAGGATCAAAGAGAAGTCGAAGACGAGGCCACTGTTGTCCAACCACCCTTGCACCACCTCAGGACCGCCCCTGTGCCTGGTGTGCCACCTCCTCTATGTGTGGTGTTGCCGCCCCTGCGCATCTCAGCATTCCAGCCTTGTGTTGTTCTTGTCACGGTTGTGTCTTGTTTCATGGCTTGTCTATGGATGGCTTTTCCCCTTCCTTTCCTAGTATGAGTGTGTAGTATCATGCCTAGGTATAGATGAGAGTGTGATGATGAGGTTAAGATCATGTTATGCCTTATATGGCTTTGAGGATGAGTAGGTTCTAAGGTTTAGGTTGAGGATCATCCTATGGATCCCTTGGGTCTAGGTGTGACCCCTTTGATTGATAAGAGATTGATATATCTCTATGCCTTGTTACTAGGCAGTGTCCATCTCAGGATTGGAGGTTGATCGTGGTTGAGTTTGTACGAGTGGTGTGTGTGTTATATGCTTCATATGATAGCATGCGATGTCGATTATTACCAACCTATGTTTACTTGATAGCCCCATTATGTAGCAGTGATAACCTTTCACTTTCATCCTGTAAGGAGTTGGGAGGTTCTCTAGTGTCAGACCACCTGGTATACAGGAAGGGCGCAATCCACTCCCATAGGGAATGGATAGCAGGCCCAAAGGCGAGGATGATACGGTCCTTGTGTCACATAGTTTCATATATCTATATATATATATATATATATATGATTTGAGTGAATGAATAGTTATATAAAGATGATTAAAATGGGTAAATGTGTGACAACATGATTATGTGTTTATCTTTCATGACTTGTGCTTGTGCTTATGCATTACCTTATATATGTATGGTTAGCTAACGATTATATACCGTATTGTAGATGCCTTGCAGGATAGGCGAGCTGCAGAGTGATCCGGCAGGGTGACAGGCCGAGGACTCTCGTACATTAGGTGGTTATGGTTTTGGAAATGTTTATGTACCTCCTCCGTGAGGGTGATGTTTTGTTTACCTCCTACGTGAGGATGATGTTTTATACTCGGCTATGATCTTGTATACCTTTGATGTACAGTTTTATGTATTTGTTTTATATCTGTCAATGTCATGTTGTAAGGTCCAGTAAACTTGTTGTCAGGCTAGGGTCAGGATCCACATTGAGATCCTAGCACAATGTAGCATCCCGTGTCCCATGGATTCGGGGTGTTACAAGAACTCCAGGATTCCTTAACTATCTTTCAAGACAAGAATCTTATTCCAACCCAAATTGACTACTTGATTCATCCAAGGAATTCTAGGTGAAGCTAGTCATCAATTTTAAAGGAGTGTTAATCCATCCAATGCAATTGCAACAAATTAGCTTGCGATATCACAACAAAGTCTGAGTTTGAGAGAAAACAAGTAAAGAACCTTCGTTTTCACTAACTTAATAAGTTTGTTGTTATTTTGTGTGATTGTCCAGGATGTCTAGGTCTAAATGTTCCGAAGAGGATTGTTTAGACAATCCGAAGCTCATTCCATGATGAACCTACTCATGGTCTCTCTTACAAAACTAGAAGAGAATCTCAGGATTGGAGGTTGATCGTGGTTGAGTTTGTACGAGTGGTGTGTGTGTTATATGCTTGATATGATAGCATGCGATGTCGATTATTACCGACCTATGTTTACTTGATAGCCCCATTATGTAGCAGTGATAACCTTTCCCTTTCATCCTGTAAGGAGTTGGGAGGTTCTCTAGTGTCAGACCACCTGGTATACAGGAAGGGCGCAATCCACTCCCATAGGGTATGGATAGCAGGCCCAAAGGCGAGGATGATACGGTCCTTGTGTCATATAGTTTCATATATCTACATATATATATATATATATATATATATATATATATATATATATATATATGATTTGAGTGAATGAATAGATATATAAAGATGATTAAAATTTGTAAATGTGTGACAACATGATTATGTGTTTATCTTTCATGACTTGTGCTTGTGCTTATGCATTACCTTATATATGTATGGTTAGCTAACGATTATATACCGTATTGTAGATGCCTTGCAGGATAGGCGAGCTGCAGAGTGATCCGGCAGGGTGACAGGCCGAGGACTCTCGTACATTAGGTGGTTATGGTTTTGGAAATGTTTATGTACCTCCGTGAGGGTGATGTTTTGTTTACCTCCTATGTGAGGATGATGTTTTATACTCGGCTATGATCTTGTATACCTTTGATGTACAGTTTTATGTATTTGTTTTATATCTGTCAATGCCATGTTGTAAGGTCCAGTGAACTTGTTGTCAGGCTAGGGTCAGGATCCACATTGAGATCCTAGCCCAATGTAGCATCCCGTGTCCCACGGATTCGGGGTGTTACAAGAACTCCAGGATTCCTTAACTATCTTTCAAGACAAGAATCTTATTCCAACCCAAATTGACTACTTGATTCATCCAAGGAATTCTAGGTGAAGCTAGTCATCAATTTTAAAGGAGTGTTAATCCATCCAATGCAATTGCAACAAATTAGCTTGTGATATCACAACAAAGTGTGAGTTTGAGAGAAAACAAGTAAAGAACCTTCATTTTCACTAACTTAATAAGTTTGTTGTTATTTTGTGTGATTGTCCAGGATGTCTAGGTCTAAATGTTCCGAAGAGGATTGTTTAGACAATCCGAAGCTCATTCCATGATGAACCTACTCATGGTCTCTCTTACAAAACTAGAAGAGAATGTAGGAACACAAAAGTCTCACTTACGCAAAGAATTTTTCCACTAGCCCTTGTCGAGATCTTAACCAAGATTTGATAATCTCGTCCCTCCAGTCGAGATTTGATAATTACATTCCTCAGCATAGATCATTGTATGAGGATGATGGACGTTCACGTGTTTCATATAGAAGCCCCAAAGTTACCTACAAGAGTCCATCATGAGCAAGGAATGAAATATTCGAAATCCCATTATAATACACCTAATATTCCGGAGTTTGTTGATTCTCAGGGACTCGAGGATAGGAATAACAAAGGCATGTGGAAAGACTATACCATACATAACCATCACCTAAGGAAAAGTCAAGATTATGAATCTCGACCCCAAAATCTCGCCACCGCCAGCCGAGATCAACATATGAAATTGGAAGTCGGTCACGTGTCTCACCTAAAACCCTGGTTTTTGAATTACCTCCAATATCCCGTCATAAGCAAGCTAAGATGCATTAAAATCCTCTTGATTATACACCTAAATTGGTTGATGATTTTCAAGAATTTGGGAATGAGAATGAAGAAGGCATTTGGAGAGATTATCATAGACGTGATCCACGTTCTAGGAGAAGTCAAGATTATGAGCAATCTAGGCCTCAAGCATGATGGAGTTGGAAAAAGGAAAGATTAAAATTCCAATTCTATAATCTCTCCCCTTTCCAACCGCGATTTTAGCCGAGATCAAGGTTGGAATAAATGTGCAACTTGAGCACTTCGGAATCACGAGTCCTCCATCCCTAGAAAGAGGAACTATCAATGGAGGTTATTAAAACTTTAAAGATAAGTGATTCTAAATCTTCTACTCCAATGCAAAATCACTTAGAATTGCTAGATTCAGAATTTACTACTGTATCACATGATATTCCTAGCATTGAAACAACTGTGTGAATCTGATTTAGTGGATGACATTGAGTGTGATGAGCAAGAAATAGATGGTAATGAACTGTATTCTCGTGAATTTGATTTAGATGATACTAGTGGTTGTCAAGTGCATGTGCATGTGCATGTTATGAATGATCTTAAGATAGATGTAACTAAAACTTAAATAGAGTATGCCAAGTCTCTATATTGTTGTATTACCTCTATATTAGTGCATTCATCATTGGATAGTTCTTTAGATTGTTCTCTATAACCTTTACCTAAGGAAATACCTTTTGCTTTGCCTTTAATGGAAGACATAGTGCATTCCAAAACCCCTAGGATCAAATTGGAACAAAATTGTGTGGTGCAATCTAAATTTGTGGCATTGTTAGATTCTTCTAGTAGATGCAATAAAGGAGAAATTGTAGTACCATCACCTATAGAGTTTGCTAATCCTAGGATTTTCCACTCATGTCTATCCTTGAATTACTATGACTTTGTTGATGATTTGTTTCCCTCAACCTTTGTTAATCTTACACCGTTGTGCATGAGGAAGCGAGGGAGTTTTATTGAAGGAGTTCAAGTTGAAAACACCAAGAAGAAGGGAATGCACAAACACTATGTATTAGAAATTCCGGATGGGCCGGTTATGGTGAAGAAAGTCCTACCATGACTAGAGGAAAACCTCGAGATAGTGTAAAGAAATTTCACTACAGTGGGAAATCTCGCGCCAGGAGAGAAAAATCTCGCCCGAGATTTGTACCCGAGATATCCCTATGTTAAAGATTATTTCGCCCCACGATACTAGAATCTCGCGTCAAAGTTTCTTTTTGATTCTAAGGAAGAGTTATCGAAGGAGCCTCCACCTATGGATGATATTCCTAGATGTTTGGATCGAGAATCAAGCATATTAAAGGGAGGTAACTTATTCAACCTATTGTGTGAGAATTTAATAGTACCATTGTCTTTCCTATGAATTTTGTCACCATCTTAGACTATATTGTGCTAGGAATTAAGCATATTAAGTGTAGGTGTATAGAACATGTTGATTTGGGTGATTTTTTTAAGCATTGTGTGTTCAAGGACTCTAGAGATAAGTTTAACTTATTTGGAGAGCTCTTTATTAATTTTGACCATGTATGCATACCTAGTTGTTACTTCAAGTTTACTCTTCAAGAAAAGACCTTTATGGTTGAGATAGATCATTTGGAGAGGTACAAGTTTTGTGATAGGTTTAACACATATAATTATGGACCACATTTGCTTGAGGATATATTTAGAGCTTTCATGACATATTTGAGGAATACTATGAGTATATCTAGGTGTATATTGAATATTATGAGCATATCTAGATGTAATTATCATGTCTTATATTGGCCCGTGGAGTTTATTACCATTCAGTTAGGAGACATTTGTATGAGCTTATTTGAGGAGTTAGCTAGGCCTAAGAAGGGGATAAATTGCATCTTTAAGGTTGTAGTGTTATCACTTATAAGTCATGCTTACTGTAGACTTTGTCACCCCTATCTAGCCTTAAATTATCATGACTATGTAGCTAAGTTGTTTTCTTTAACTTTCTTGGATCTTATACCGTTGCCTTTAGAGGAGTGAGTAAAGTTTACTGTAGAAAAACAAGAGGACACTTTCAAGGAGATTCATGAGGAATCATGCAAAACGTTAGAGGAAGAAGTGAAGCTAGTTGCGGTCAAGGCTACTAAAGTTTGCAAGGAATTTCTACTTAATCCAGGAGATTTAGTGTGGTTACAACTAGAAATAGATAGGTTTTTGGAGTATATCCAGTTTTCATCGTTGAAGATGAGATATAAAACTCGAGTAGAAATCTCGGCCCCTCCTGTGAAAATCTCGCCCCGAGATAATGACCGAGATTCTCTACTGTTGCAAATTATTGTGAATTTTTTTAGGGAAGAGTGGTGCAGAGTTTGAGAGATCATCCACGCGAGAAAAGGAAATCAATGTATTCACCACGAGGATACTTGAGTCCTTATGTGACTAGTGATGAGCATGATGTGGAATTGAGGACGAATCCTTTTCAAGAACGAGAGTATGGTGCGGGACCATCCTTAACATCTTCTACTATACGTGAAAGCATCCCGAGATAAAGATCAAGATCCATCCAAGAAGAGGTTGCTAGTTTATGGCATCATGTGCATAGACTCTATTTGTGTCTAAATCTTCTTTAGTTACATTGATATTTATTGTGGAGGAGTCATACATGTGTAAAGATGATCAAGAAAGAAAGGAGAGCAAATGGAGATCTCGGCCCCACTTATGTCCAACCAATATATTGATCAATCTTGTCGAGATTTATATTAAATCTAGATAAGGTTATAGTTAGTAATTAAACACCTTTAAAGCTCTACACATTCTAAATGTTTATATTTTTTATTCTATATTTTATAGGATTATTTTTTCTATTATATTTTAGAGGGATCTCGCCTATAAGTAGCCTTAGAGGGTCATGATTTAGGTAGATTACATTGATTATTAATTTCCACATTATTGTGAGATACTCGTTACTTCATTTACGAAGTGTGCCTTTTATTCATTCCAATGCAATCAAAAAAGAGAGTTTTTTATTGAATAGTTGTGAGTCCTTGCTATATTGTTCTTGTGTGTGTTAATCTTCTTATTGATTGGTGCTACTAGTCAAACTATTTCCTCATTGTGCTTGTCTTAATTAGAAGACTTGTGTAAGGTTGAAGAAAGATGGGTTAAGGTAAGCTCTTTGTTAAGAGGTTTTGATCCATTGGTCAATGTTCTTTGCAAGAATATCTTGATTCTTATCTTCCTATATTTTCATCCATTCGTTCCATTATTCATCTCCTTAATCTTTCCACTATCATCCATAATATTCGCGTTCTCGTTTTGTAAGTTTTCAAGAATCTCAACCTTACCATACAAATCTCGCCCGAGATTGCCATCGAGATTCCTTATGTTGATGATTTCGTGGATTTCAATCTAGATCGGGAAATTGCGACATCAACCCCACATCAAGATCTACAATTGACCTTGATTGCATAAGTAAAACAAACTCAGATATGTAATCTATCTTTATTATAGAGGTAAAGAAGAGAAAATCCTCGCTCCGATACCATTTGAAGAGTATTTAAAGAAGAAATCATTTTTATTACCAGCGTTACATTAAGGTAATTATACTAAGAATGATGTTAATCGGAGCCGGTAAAGAAGACGGAGGAGTCAGACTCCTCCTGCGCGAGGGCTGGCGCACACGCGGAGTCCGACTGCGCTCGGCCAGGCGCATTGTCAATGCGCTTGGGCCGAGCACATTGGGCCTGCGCGCCGGCCCAAGACATCATTTCCAAAACTATGCGAATGCGAATGTCCATCATCTCTTTCCACATGAATTTTAGTCTCTCAACAGGCATAATCCCATAACCTTAAACCGAATCAAGCAACCCATCCTCCTCAATCCTCTTCTTCACTTGTTTCCACTCATAAATCAGAGTTCCTACAAAATCCGCCACTAAAGTCAACTAGGTAGAACACATTGAAAGAAACCCTGAAAATGGAAACTTGGGCCAAGGGAATTTGGGAAGGCAAGGGCTTGTGAGATGTAATATCCGGAATTTTTATTCCGTTTAATTCTGAATCAATTCGGACTTCGAGCCGTTGACGGTTCCCATTCTATCTAGTATTTCTTTCTTCACAAATTTTATCATTTTATGTAGAGTTTAATTCACATAATATGATAGAATTATATCAAACCCTAATTCTTATAAATATTTATCATTTTATGTAGAATTTAATTCACATAAAATGATAGAATTATATCAAACCCTAATTCTTATAATTAATCCTTAACGACGACTTTAGACGAGATCATGACAAGGCTGAGACGAGACTGTGACAAAGATGTGAGGAGACCATGACACAGCTGAGACGAGGTCATGACGAAGCCCGACAACTCTGTGACGAAGTCATGCATGGGCCTGACAAAGCCATGACAAGTTATGACGAGTTTTGACAACCCAACCCACCTTTGCTTTTTACAAATTTAGCTCACCTCTTCATGCCAGATTGCTTCAGCCCATCTTTCTCTTGCTTCAGCCCACTCCTCTCCCTTGCCCTTTTTCTTGCTGAAGACAACAACAGCCCAGGAAAGCCCAACACGTCCAGCAGCAACCCAAAAGAGATCAGCACGTCCAGCAGCAACCCAGGAGAGATCAGCACGTCCAGCAGCAGCCCAGGAGAGCCCAACACGTTCAGCAGCAGCCCAAAAGAGATCAGCACGTCCAGCAGCAGCTTAGGAGCGATCTGCACGTAACAGCAGCCGGTATTCTATCTCCCATCTCCATGTAACTTCCTGAATTTATGCAGACATTTACGCCATTCAAATCCTTTCCATCTTGCAGCCCACGCTTGTGCTTCTGTCCAAATTCAACGAGCCAAAAAGTGCAGAATTTCACCTTCCTCGTCCAAGCAGCAAGAGCCCAAGACAATAGCCATCGCCTGATCATTTCTGGGTTGATCGAACTTCTCTTCGCGCCAGCACTCAGTAGACGTGTGTGCACCACTGTCCCGACATCTAGTAGTCAACAGAGACCCTCCTGCATCAACCTAACGCCCCAATTCGCAGATCCTCAATCAGCACTACAACCTCGTGAATCCAACCAAAAGAGGAGACCCTACCAGTCATACTCATGAGATCAATTGTGTCTAGTCGGATCCCTTTCCTAGTAGGATCTGACTATAAACGCAAGTAAGAGCTCTTCCTTCCTTAGCCATCTAATCCTGAAAGTAGAACATGGAGTCACTTCTTCCTTTGTACTCTAGTACTAACAGTGGGCAAAGAGGACGTAATTGACAGTCTACTCAATCTTAGAAGGAGATCAGACCTTGGTGTCGGACTGCAGTGCTCTACTTTGCTTCCAATCCTAGGTAAACAAGCTCTTGCCTTGGCCTTTAGACTCATTTCGTAATAGAACTGAATTCTGGATGTAAAAGTAGGGTAGAATATATTGTAATGTTGTTGGTGAACTTAGAACCTTAGACTAGTAGGTATGTTTGATTAGAAAGTGGTGTCAAAAATAATAAAAACAAATCTGTTGTCAATTAATGGTGTTTTCTTCAGTTTTGGAAGTTAGAAACTATCAATATTGTAGACCAATGTTAAGGAGTTATATGGAAGATCCACCATTGAAATTTTGATAGATCATAGATGGTTATATGTAGTTTACCGTGTCAAAATTTGAGAATAAATGAACGGTCTGATTAGAAGTTATAAGGTTCCAAAGTAGGGGAGTTGAGCTGTTTTTCCAGCAATAAAATTTGACTAAGTACAAAAAAGTTTAAGTGTTGTAATCAACTTTAAAGATTTTTATAGAAGTGATAGTTGAACAGTTTTATGAAATTCTTGCTCCTATGAGTATTTTGGATATCATAAATGACCTAAGGAATTTTATGGGAATTTTTATAAGTTTATCTAGTTTCATATTTGAAGCTGAAGTTGGACCTTAGTGACTTTTCGGAAAATAGAAAAGTGTGTAGTTTCTCTAGTTTTTATCTAAAATCATCTTAGAGAGTAGGATAGGGCTTTTTAGTCTCAAATAAGAGTTTAAGCATAAATTATGAGATTTTTGGAAAGTTTCAGGACCAAGGGTAAAATAGTCATTTTACCTTAAATGAGTGTTGTAATAGTTTTTGTTCAAATAGGCAACCGAGTTTTAGACTTCTAAGTACCTAGGAAATGTGTTGACCCACTTGCCTCCTTTGACAGGCAACCGAGTTCCTACAGTTACCGATTGAGTTGTGATTAAGAGAGTCGAGATTTGATTCTAGTAAGTCCAAGAACTTACTTAGTTGGCTTCTTGTATGAGTGTAATGTGTATGAGTGGTGTTTGTTAATTATGATAAAAAACGAAACCAGATTAGGCCGACTTTATTATTTATGTAATTAACCCAAGTGTATGATAACGGGTCGTGACATCATATGCCTAGCTCTTGCGAGAGTCTAGCAGGTTCCCTGCGACCGGCCCAGTCAGGTAGACGGTCAGATGCATTAGTATCATTCCGCGCTGGTAAACGGGGACATGGGCGAGGTTTGGGAATCCCTCGTGTCACAAAATAAGTATCATTAGTAATGACATATCACCTAACTAAAAGATAATAAAAAGGATTGAGTGTTGCATGTTGATTGTGTATGTTGTGTGTTTGTGATTTTACCTTTATACTTATGCATAGAATGTTAGTTAACGGTTTTATCTGTGTTGTAGATTTGTAGAGATAGACAGTTGCAGAGAGATCTGGAACGGATGGTCAGCTGGGTTCACGTATTCATTAGATGGGACAGGGGAGTCTCCGATACGGCATGCATGTTATGTATCTATACATATGTTTTGTAAGGCTGTCACATGTGTACATTCATACATTAAAAATAATATGTTTTAAAATTGTTTTAATACATTTGTGTCTTGTTGTAAGATCCTTGTGAAATTGTTGTTAAACCAAGGTCGGGACCCATGGTGAGGTCCTAACTAGTAACTCCCCGAGTTCCATGAACTTTGGGTGTTACAATTTGGTATCAGAGCCAGTTTGGCAACAATGGCACTTAAAATCTTCTAAAAGACCGAATGTATAAAATAACTAGAACCTGAAAGGGGTCTAAAATTTTCAAAACGGATTTCTGTTTTTACACACACGCATAGTCGGGTTGTTGGGTTAGTAGTACGTCGGACCACCATCGCTTTCCGTGGATCTCTGCAACTTGGATCGATAGAAGGTAGTATATAGACTTTTTATGATGCTTATTATTATATGTTTTATACATGTGTATGCTTAGCTTGTTAGTATCCTAAATGATATTTTATATCCTTTAGTCGTGATATTATGAAGCGATTATTGCTTCATGATAAATCAGTAGCGGGCTTGAAGAGTCTCCAACACAAGGCAATGGAATCAGACCTTGAATTGAGTATTATACTCGGGTGGGTTGCTTGGTGATCCTTACAAATCATATAAAGAACAAGTGAGCAAGGAAGTAAAGTTGTGAAGATAATTTTCACCACAAGGATAATCAGATGAGGAAGAAGATCCCGAGTCAGCTCAGATAGAAAGGATATAATGTCATATCACGGACATGATTATATGAAGCCGAGGGATGAATTAGAAGAATCATGCAAGAGACGAGAATATCTCCGAGTGGAGATAACAACATTAGAACAAGAACCAAGTAGAACGGAGTACAACCAAGAGGGCGAGATAAAGGACCTTACAATCGTGGCGAATGCCCCATTGACAATTATGGGCATGAGAGATCTGAAGAGATTGGGTGTCGACCTGGATATGAGAATCTAAGTTGCACGGAATGAAGACCTACAATTGAGTGTAAAAGCGAAAAGGTAGACCCTACAAGTGTGGAGAGGTTCTCACCTCCTCAGAGATATACAAAGTTGAAAGAAATCACGACGCCAATATTAAAAATAATAATAATAATAAATAAATAAATAAATAAATAAAATTAAAAAAAAGGCCCTGTAACGGAGTTAACGGAGTTTCATGAAGGCGATATTACCACCAAAACTAGTGAAGAAATGTGTATGGAAGAACGCCCTTGCGGGGCTCGAGAGTCCAGGGTAACCCCAGTTATCACGGGACCTAAGCCATCAACACAGACGGTCCATGGAAAAGGAACTGCCAGTGGATGATCATTACGGCCATAAGAATTGCAAAGACGCTTGTAAGCTATCGTAGAAAACTTGAAACGACTATTTATGTTAGATGGATGTCCCAATCGGACTAGACGAATGGAGTTAGCCCAAAGGAAGCGGGAGGGTGACAGATAGAACAAACTAAAGAAGTATAAAAGGATTAATTGAGTAGGTGATGCTTACCAAAGAACTTTGATACCAGACGGGATATGAGGAGAGTAAGTTCGGGATACTAAGATGAGTCAAATATAGACTGACCGACGTCAGTTGAGGATGTGCAAGTGTTGTTTGGTATTGACGAGTTATGTACCGCTAAGAAAAGATAATTGAGACTGTGGATTTATGGGGTAGTTTTACCGACACCTGGAAGGATTTCCTCAAGTATGCAACAACAATCTTCTTAGACAACTAAAGGTATAGAGAATCGTGTTAGAGGTTACTTCTTGGTTTGTTAAGATCAAACTCCGGTCGAGTCTAGTAGTTGGATCCATATTAAAAGAATTAAGGAAGTAAACGGAAGATGGTTGTTTTCCAATCATAATTTTATTTAAGGAAGACTAGTAAGGAAAGTACTGGGTACTTTTTCCGGTTGATCATTTTGGACTCACAGAATACGTCCTTATGATTACGGGGTGACAACAAAATAATCAGAGTAGCGCAGCGGAAGCGTGGTGGGTCCTAACCCACAGAGCAAGAAGCTCAAGGGTACTGATGGATGTCGTGTCGAGTTTAAGATGGTGATAGTGGGTGAAATGCTTTCTAGTTGGAAGGAACGTGAGATAGGCTATGTGGAGTGACTAAAAATGTTGTACGGAAACTTATGTGCATGTAGAGGTAATAGAAGGAGACTGGTACCCTATTATGGATCCGAGTGAAGAGTGATGGCTTTGTTACGTGTTGCCAAGCAAGTATTTTCGGAATTCTATACCCAACGGAGTACGTTAGAGTGAGTTTTCTTGATGGATTGAGAGAAGAATTAACTATGTAATAAAAGTATTGTGCATGGTTTACACTAGAAAGCTCAAAGTGAGTAACTACCATTATGAGTCAAAGATACATAAGAAAGAGAAGCGACAGGAGTATACTTACAACCCAGTAACCGTGCTTAAAGAAAGCATAATCTCGGAGTAGAGTTTATGTGTAATATTATATCGGAATGGATCCGAGTTGTTTTGAGTCGAAGGGATATTATCGGTCTGATAACCATGGTGGATAAAAGAGTACACTACTGATGGTATGTTAACAATTATTGAGTAGTTATGAGCAAATAACGGTGATAGGAGATCACTTTGTGTCTAATACCGTCATTCCGGACATATTCTAGGTCACTTAAGATCTTGGGAAATGCGTGATAAGCCTAAGTTTGAGCAAACGATATATTAGAGATCTGTAAATAATATAATAATACCAAGTGAACAAAGGGGATGACCATTAGATTTGATTTTTAGTTGTCTCGAGTGTTAGACCTGAAAAGGATAAAGGTGCCGATTCCTTACCTGAGGAACAAGATGACTGAGTAATATTAAAAGACAAGACCAAGTGGGTCGTGATACGAAGAGCATTGGTCACTTGGTAAGTGTTGGTGGATGTCCAAGACCTTTGGCCTGAGTGTGTAGTCAGAACCTTTTCAGAAGGCCGGAAGCAAGTGGTCATAACGAAGGGAAGAAAGTTGAATAGATCATTTTTCTTAGGGTCATCAAAGGATCTAGAAGTGAGTTGTGCAAGGCAACCATTGGAAGTTTTAAAGCGGTTTAAAAGTGATTGATGGACTAGTATTCCTCACCCTATTGGAGAGTGCAACTTCAGTTTTCCACGGAGACTAAGTTTGGGAACTGAGTTTGAGATTTTCAGTTGGAGAAATACCTACCAGACACGAGTTAGGTCATCAGATTAGAGGATCAGACAGTTGAGCCGGATGATACCGGTGAGATATCCGGTAACCACTCTAGAACGTGGTAGCAGGCGCTTGTGATCTAAGTACCTGAAAAGATTTAAGATTCAGTGGTCCTATGAAAAACCGATAAGGCTACCTAAGATTGGGGATAGTAAGAGACGTAACATTTCAAAGACGTATGTAGCGATAGTTGTAACCTCGGGAGTGACTAGTTAGGGCTTGACCTTGTATGTGTGATATTGTTTGACTGCTTGTTTATTTCATGATTGAGTGTTTAGTCAGTGATGTGTTCTTTTGGTAACCTTGATGGGTGGGATACTTAAATGTGGAAACGACGAGACTTTTGCATAGTGATCAAACACACCCAGTAGGTGCCTTAAAGGCCGATCAGGATAGTCTTACCCTAAGTTTTGGGACGAAACTTATTTTGAGGGGGATCTGATGTAACGAGCGGATTTTTCGTTGTGCTTTAATAGGGTAAGAGAAGTTTAGGAAACGAATAAAAATTTAGTGAGACTAGAACATACTAGTTTATTTATGGAAGTCGTTTAATTAAGTACCTTGTTCTAAGTTTCGGAACGAAACTTATTTTAAGGGGGTACTGATGTAATATCCGGAATTTTTATTCCGTTTAATTCCGAATAAATTCGGACTTCGAGCGGTTGACGGTTCCCATTCTATCTAGTATTTCTTTCTTCACAAATTTTATCATTTTATGTAGAATTTAATTCACATAAAATGATAGAATTATATCAAACCCTAATTCTTACAATTATATATCATTTTATGTAGAATTTAATTCACATAAAATGATAGAATTATATTAAACCCTAATTCTTATAATTAATCCTTAACGACGACTTTAGAAGAGATCATGACAAGGCTGAGACGAGACTGCAACAAAGCTGTGACGAGACCATGACAGAGCTGAGACGAGGTCATGACGAAGCCCGACAACTCTGTTACGAAGTCATGCATGGGCCTGACAAAGCCATGACGAGTTATGACGAGTTTTGACAACCCAACCCACCTTTGCTTTTTACAAATTCAGCTCACCTCTTCATGCCAGATTGCTTCAACCCATCTTTCTCTTGCTTCAGCCCACTCCTCTCCCTTGCCCTTTTTCTTGCTGAAGACAACAGCAGCCCAGGAGAGCCCAACACGTTCAGCATCAGCCCGGAAGAGACCTTCACGTCCAGAAGCAGCCCAAGAGAGATCAGCACATCCAGCAGTAGCCTAGGAGAGCCCATCACGTCCAGCAGCAGCACATAAGAGATCAGCACGTCCAGCAGCAACCCAAGAGAGATCAGCACGTCTAGCAGCAGCCTAGGAGAGCCCAACACATCCAACAGCAGCCCCGAAGAGATCAGCACGTCCAGCAGCAGCCCAGGAGCGATCTGCACGTAACAGCAGCCGGGCTTCCATCTCCCATCTCCATGTAACTGCCCGAATTTATGCAAACATTTACGCCATTCAGATCCTTTCTATCTTGCAGCCCACACTTGTGCATCTGTCCAAATTCAGCGAGCCAAAGAGTGCAGAATTCTCCTTCCTCGTCCAAGAAGCAAGAGCCCAAGACAGTAGCCATCGCTTGATCATTTCTGGGTTGATCGAACTTCTCTTCGCGCCAGCACTCAGCAAACGTGTGAGCACCATTTTCCCGACATCGAGTAGTCAACAGAGACCCTCTTGCATCAACCTAACGCCCCAGTTTGCAGATCCTCAACCTGCACTGCAACCTCGTGAATCCAACCAGAAGAGGAGACCCTACTAGTCATACCCATGAGATCAATTGTGTCTAGTCGGATCCCTTGCCTAGTCGGATCTGACTATAAACGCAAGTAAGAGCTCTCCCTTCCTTAGCCATCTAATCGTGAAAGTAGAACATGGAGTCACTTCTTCCTTTGTACTCTAGTACTAACTGTGGGCAAAGAGGACGCAATTGACAGTCTACTCAATCGTAGAAGGAGATCAGACCTTGGTGCCGGACTGCACTGCTCTACTTTGCTTTCAATCCTAGATAAACAAGCTCTTGCCTTGGCCTTTAGATTCATTTCGTAATAGGACTAAATTCTGGATGTAAAAGTAGGGTAGAATATATTGTAATGTTGTTGGTGAATTTAGAACGTTAGACTAGTAGGTAAGTTTGATTAGAAAGGGGCGTCAAAAATAATAGAAACAAATCTGTTGTCAATTAAAGGTGTTTTCTTCAGTTTTGGAAGTTAGAAATTATCAATGTTGTAGACCAATGTTAAGGAGTTATATGGAAGATCCACCGTTGAAATTTTGATAGATCATAGATGGTTATATGTAGTTTATTGTGTCAAAATTTGAGAATAAATGAATGGTCTGATTAGAAGTTATAAGGTTCCAAAGTAGGGGAGTTGAGCTGTTTTTCCAGCAGTAAAATTTGACTAAGGCCCTGTTTGGTATCGTATGGGTATTCTTTTTTTTAGATTCTTGGGGATGGGTATTCTTGAGATTCTTGGAGACGGGTATTGTTAGGGATTAGATTGCTGATAGAGATTGATTACGGAAAGATTACGATAATGTCCTTACCCTTCCGGAGTTCCAAACCCCCGAAGCCCAACTGGATAACCCTAGCACCCAAATTCGGCGTCAATTATGCCTGCCACCGGCCCGCCGGAGCTCTGCCTGCCACTTTCAATGGGGCAAACTTCGTAGGCATGCAATTGTTTTCCCTAGCACCGGAGCTCTGCCTAGCCCCCAAATTCGCAGGTATGCAATTGCTTCAAGTCGTAGGTATGCCTGCCAGTCTGCCACCTTCGACAATTTGGTTGGGTTGCTCTTCATTTCATCTCTCCTTCCAGTATTGCTTCAAGTCGCAGGTATGTAATTGCTCAAAGTAGACCTGCGAATTTGATTCCAAAGATGTTCTCCACTGCCAAATTGTCCTTCAATCAGTTCAAGCAAAATTCAAAGATTGGGGCTTTGAGCAATGGGGAAAACGTCGTAATCAAGAAGACTACAGACTCGTAATCGATACTTTCAATGGCGCAAACGTCAACGAGGGCGACCTGTCGTATTGTTGTTGTTGTTGTTGGTCTGTAAAGCCATTGACAAGAGGGAAGAGCAAATTTCTATCAGTTAACGCCATTGATGTGAGGGAAGAGAAGGGGTATGGCTGTAATTCAAAACAATCTAACCTAAAGAATCTCTAAGAAGCTTTGGGGGCCAAGCTTCTTTTTACGGGATTCTTTTGCCAAAAGAATCTCGTAAAAAAATACAATACACAATCTGCATCCGATACCAAACAGAGAAATTTTTGCCATCCCGAAGAATACAGTGAAAAAGAATCTAAATGAATCCTCATCTAACTAATACCAAACAGGCCCTAAGTATAGAAAAGTTTAAGTGTTGTAATCAACTTTAAAGATTTTTATAGAAGTGATAGTTGAACAGTTTTACAAAATTCTTGCTCCTATGAGTAGTTTGGATATCATAAATGACCTAAGGAATTATTTGGGAATTTTTATAAGTTTATTTTAGTTTTATATTTGAAGCTGAAGTTGGACCTTAGTAACTTTTCGGGAAATAGAAAAGTGTGTAGTTTCTCTAGTTTTTACCTAAAATCATCCTAAAGAGTAGGATAGGGCTTTTTTTTGTCTCAAATAAGAGTTTAAGCATAAATTATGAGATTTTTGGAAAGTTTCGGGACCAAGGGTAAAATAGTCATTGTACCTTAAATGAGTACTGTAATAGTTTCTGTTCAAATAGGATCTTACATCTTAGGATTTTTAGACTTCTAAGTATCTAGGAAATGTGTTGACCCACTTGCCTCCTTTGACAGGCAACCGAGTTCCTATTGTTACCGATTGAGTTGTGATTAAGAGAGTCGAGATTTGATTTTGATAAGTACACGGACTTACTTAGCTGGCTTCTTGTACGAGTGTAATGTGTATGAGTGGTGTTTGTTAATTATGATAAACAACGAAACCAGATTAGGCCGACTTTATTATTTATGTAATTGACCCAAGTGTATGATAACAGGTTGTGACATCATCTGCCTAGCTCTTGCAAGAGTCTAGGATGTTCCCTGCCACCAGCCCAGTCAGGTAGACGGTCAGGTGCATTATTAGCATTCTGCGTTGGTAAACGGGGACAGGGGCGAGGTTTGGGAATCCCTCGTGTCACAAAATAAGTATCATTAGTAATGACGTATCACCTAATTAAAAGATAATAAAAAGGATTGAGTGTTGCATGTTGATTGTGTATGTTGTGTGTTTGTGTTTTTACCTTTATACTTATGCATAGAATGTTATCTAACGGTTTTATCCGTGTTGTAGATTTGTAGAGATAGAAAGTTGCAGAGAGATTTGGAACGGATGGTCAGCCGGGTCCACGTATTCACTAGATGGGACAGGGGAGTCTCCCATACGGCATGCATGTTATGTATCTATATATATGTTTTGTAAGGTTGTCACATGTGTACATTCATACATTAAAAATAATATGTTTTGAAATTGTTTTAAATACATTTGTGCCTTGTTGTAACATCCTAGTGAAATTGTTGTTAAATCAAGGTCGTGACCCATGGTGAGGTCCTAACTAGTAACTCCCCGAGTTCCAAGAACTTGGGGTGTTACATGAGATTTGCGGAGCCATCAGGAAGCATGTGAACAAAACCGGTGGCGAGAATCACACCAGCGGTGAACGCCTTAGCGGCAACGAAGAGGTTGTCGTCGTTGCTTAACAGCCCTCCCCGACGGTTTTTCCTGGCGAGTGGGACTGAGATTCCTGTAATTCCTGTAACGAGGATTGACGCTACTGCTATAAGTTTGAGTTGAAGAGCTGATGAATTGTCTCGAGAGGCGGCGGATTCGGTTAGGAGACAAGTTGATTTGAACATTGTGTGGGTTGCTTTGGAGAGAAAATATGAAATAATGTGAGAATTATGAAATTGAATAGGGGGTTGGAGAAGTGGAAAACCCACCTGAGAGCAGATGATGAATGCCATTTCAGGTGTCCGGAATGGCGCGGAGGCGGGCTCCACCTCCCCTCCTTCTTGCACGGGGCGGACTCCGCTTCTGTTGCGAGGAGCGTCCGCCCCAATAATAAGCCTGCTATACTAATACCTCCTTCAGATGAGTTTATTTCCTATTCACACAAGTTGCCCTCATATTCTATGTATTTACATATTGTATCTACAGTAATTGTTGTTGTTCCTTTCACAAAAATTAAGCGAGACCCCTACTTGGCTGCAACCAATACCATCGTGTTGGTTTAAACGATCACCGTCCATCAGAAATGCAGTAATAGCAACGGTCAGATCCTCCTTCTGGCACAGGCGGAAAAGGCATAAGTTTTCCATCACCATCCACCGTTTGCTGGTAATAAACGGCGTACGCCATCCATCCAATCCCTCATTGAAATCAGCAGGTAGCCCGGTTTACAGACGGCCATCAAACGTAACGGAGTTTTACTAGTACAACTTACGAGGCTTAAATTAAAAGGGCCTGTTAACTCCTTGCTTTCTGCAATCCCTGCAACCCTATCCCTATTTCATTCCATTTCCAGAACGCGATTATCTTTCACTCTCACACGCCTTTCATCTCCATCTACTCTCATCTTGCTTATAGTTACACAGACACGGAAGCTAAAGAGAAGGACAACCATGGCGAGGGGCAAAATACAGATAAAGAAGATAGAGAATGCAACCAACAGGCAAGTCACTTACTCCAAGCGAAGGACCGGCCTGTTCAAGAAAGCCAAGGAGCTCACCGTTCTCTGCGATGCTAAGGTCTCCATTATCATGTTCTCTAGTACTAACAAGCTTCATGAGTTCATAAGCCCCAACACCGAGTACTTACTCCAAATTCCATCCCTAAGCTTTGCTGTTTTCCTTCTTTTTTTTTTTTCGTTTATATCTCAAATCTGAGCTAAAATAAACTATTTGCAGCACCAAGGACATGTACGATGCTTACCAGCAGGCCTTGGGGATCGATCTATGGAGTTCTCACTACGCGGTTATCTATTTTCTCCCTTTAGGCGAGAAACTTATTTACATTATTAATACATTCAAACCCTAACTCTTTCGAAACCTGTGGATCTGATAAACAGAAAATGCAAGAGGATCTTCGGAAGCTCAATGATGCCAATCGCCAGCTCCAAAAGGACATCAGGTCCACTATTAGGCACTCTTTATCTACGCCAAATCCTCGAGATTACTTGTTTAATCTCTGTCTTGTTTTTATCAGCTGTTGCTGCCGATTAGTGGTGTTGTTCTACTAGATTTTTTTTTTTTATTTAATAGGAGGAGAATGGGATATTGTCTGGAGGACATGAACATCGAGGCACTAATCTTTCTTCAACAAGATATTCAGAATGCTGTCACCGTTATACGTGACCGCAAGGTTTGGCTTTCTTTCTATATTTGTTATATCTGAGATTGAAGTGTTTAAACCTATAGATCATCTGAATTTGAATGATAACGTCAATATTGTTTCCTTGTGTGTGTATGTGTAACTGCCACAAAGCATCTTCCATTGACATGCATACATTTTCTTTGCTCATTTGTAGCGTAGTTTGAGGTTTAAATAGAATGATTAAGATCTTCGAATATCTTTGCTATATATAGATGTTAGCAAATCCTCAATAACAACAGTTCCTAAGCTTTTCTACAACATAATAAGAAATGAGGTTATATATCTACGTGTAAAGTTATAGTATTGACCGTTAGAATTGAGTACCCCTTTCCTTGACATGTAATCACTGTGTCTAACGCCTAATATGGGTTTGAAAATGTTGACAGTATAAGGTGATCGGGAATCAGATCGAAACCACCAAAAAGAAGGTGACTTGACAATCTTCAAGTAGTTTCTTTCGACAACTTTCTTGTAATTTGTAGGCAGCTTTACCTTTATCGATCCGTTTATGTAGGTGAGGAATGGAGAAGGGATACAACGAAGTCTCCTGCAAGCATTTGTAAGCACACTGCACATTATATAATCAAACAATATGTAATTACAATTTAGTGAAGCTTTTGTATCGTTGAAATCTTGCTGTATTTGTGGATGCAAGGATGCACTTAGAGAGGATCCACACTATGGCCTGGTTGATAATGCGGGAGAGTACGATCATGTCCTTGCCCTGCGGTCTCGTGTTCTTGGATTGCGCTTGCTGCCAAGCGAACCCAACATGCCAAGTGCAGGTGGATCGTGTCTGACCACCTACACTTATCTTGAGTAGATGCTTCTCCTTTGTCCAGCAACCAACCAGCAATGTACATGTACCTGGGTGTATTAAGCGTGAGCAAACTATGTTCCTAGTTAGTTGATCCCTCTATCCTCTACTAATGATTTAACTTGCAAATCGAAAACACTCCTACGATCTAGTGTAGTACTGCTATTATGCTTGGGATTGGCATGCTCAAGGTGTAACTTCACTTGCCGTTCTTTTATCAACTTCTAGCGTTTTATGTAATTGACAAACTACATTTGCTAACTGTTTCTTTCCCTTTTCAAACAAAATGATGCATTATGGCCGGAATGAATGAGCAAGAATTAGAGAATACGTGAATTGTCAGTTGAACCTAAATACACTATTGTTTTGTTCAACGGAGTAAATCGTTAGATATTTGCCTATATATTCAAGTTCTTATAAAAATATATAATTTGTCTAGTTTAAATTAACATAACACAACATGCGGTAAAGTGAATCTTTTCAGAAGTTGTACCCCCTAAAACTTGCGGTACAAGCCAAACAACAGGTTAATGATTAATGTTAATAGGGTCCCTTCGGCGTCACCATTACTTGGAATTATTAGGACATTATTTTGAGTATATTATTTTGGAGATGATTCGAACAAAAGATTAACCCAATCGTACTTGAATTATTAATTATTTTGAAATTATAACCCTAAGTAGTTAGGCTACTATAGCAATGTTTAGAGTTGGAGCTAGATCGTAGCATTGACTATAGTGAGAGAAGAAGGAGATTTCTTCTAGTTTGTATCTAGGACTCTTTGAGGTTGATAATAGATAGTTAGATCCTACGGCTATACCCTGGGACGGAGAGTGGGCTATTTAGAGCCGAATTTCGTAAACATATTCTCATGTCGATCTTTTCTATTCCGCACCATATCTTTTTACTGTGACTAACATTGCTTTGCAGGTTTACAAAGTCAAGACCCTTGAAATCAGTTTCAAAGCCCTTGAAATCAAAGAGTGTCACAAAGAGCTCAGATCGACATCAAGGCCTTTGAAATCAGTTTCAAAGCCTTGAGATAGGTTTTTGCGAAACGTTCTCATACTCTATTCAACCCCCTCTTATAGAGTATCTTTCTCTTTTATATTCACCTAACGGTTCTTCAATTGGTATCAGAGCTAGACTCACGTATTTTGATTTAACCATCAGTGAGACTAATCATGAATCTTGTAGGTGATGGAGGATTTGCTCAAGGAAGATCCTCATCTCGACCACCACTCTTCGGTGGAAACAACTTTGTCCATTGAAGAGCACTAATGCGCATGTTCATTATTTATTAGGACATGGAACTATGGAGCATTATTCAAAATGGCCCCAAAGTCCCAACTACCACAGTTGAAGGTGTCTAAGTCGCAAAGAAGGAAGCTGACTTCACACAAGCTGACTTGGATAGTGTTTGAAAGAACTACAAGACCATGAACATGCTCTACTGTGAATTAGATGCAAATGAATTCAACCGCATCTCATCATGCAAGAGTGCAAAAGAAATATGGGACAAGCTTGTTGGCACAAACGAAGGAAAAAGTCAAGTCAAGGAAACAAAGATCAGCATCTTCCTCAAACAATATGAGCTATTTAAGATGAATCCAAACGAACTAGTCAAAGAATTGTTCAAAAGATTTACTAAGATCGTGAACAACCTGGACTCACTTGGAAAGGTCTTCACAAATGAAGAAAAAGTTAGGAAGGTTCTAAGGAGCTTACCTAAAGCTAAGTGGGGACCAAAGATGGATGTCATCGAAGAAGCTCAGAATCTCTCAACTCTTCCTCTTGACGACTTCCTTGGAAAACTCATCACACACGAGATGGTTCTTGGTGAAGAAGATGGAGAGTTCCCATCCAACACTAAAAATTTGGCATTAAGATCTAAAAATGATGAGTTACCATTAGAAGAGGGAGATAGTGATAATGATAAAGAAGAAGATGCAATTGCCTTGATCTTCAGGGGTCTCGCGAAGATTCTTAGAATAAAGAAACAGTTTGCAAACAACCAAGAATATCCGTGAACATCAAGGCCTCGAGGTAAGTTTTCTAACTCTAACAAAAAAACTAAAGTTCTGACTTGTTTTGAATGTGGTGAAACAGATCATCTCGTTAAGGATTGTCCACAAAAGAAGATGACCAACTTTAAGAAGAATGATCGAAAGAAGAAAGCTATGGTAGCTTCATGGAGTGATTCAGATTCCTCAAATGAATTAGAAGACGAAAAAGAACAAGCAAACCTTTGTCTTATGGCCGATCATGAAGAAGATCCAAATCTCTACGTTGATAATGTGGTTAGTATCATCATGTCCCAACCTGAATATGATCTCACACAATTCCTTAAAGATATTATCATATGTGATAAAGAACATAGGGTAAGGATAAGTTCCTTGAAAGAAAAACTTCTCAAATAAGAGAAAAGATTGAGTTATATGTCTCCGGAGATTGAAAATCTTAACACTGAAAAGTTAGACCTTGATATCAATGTCAAGGCCTTGGAATCTAAAAATGCGATTCTCAAGGGCAGTCTTTCTTCTCTCCACCGAGAATATATCGATCTAGAGAAAGAAAAGGTTGATCTAACTATGACGTGTCAAGACCAGAAGGTTGCACTTATTCAATTCACTCGTTCAAAAGCCAATCTCGAAAGGATGATGGATGAGCAACAATCTTCCCTTAACAAAAATGGTATTGGATATCATGTTAGTTTTCCTAGAAAAACAACTACCACTTTTGTCAAGGCTATAGGAAGTATTCATATGCCCACATGTTTCTACTATTGTAAAAAGGGTCATGTCAAATCTACATGTCCATATAGAAGAAATAATTCTTACATCATTCGAAACACTTATCCTCTATATCTAAGGAAACATGTTAAGCAAATATGGATTCTTAAAGATACTAGACCACCAAATATGATTGAGCCTGAATATGGACCAAAATATGTCATTTGGTCAACCCGAAAAGGTTGATATTTGTTGTTTTGCAGGATATCACCAAGGTAAAGGAGCATAAATGGATTAGATAGTGGTTGCTCAAGACATATGAGTGGAAAAAGCTCACTATTCTCAAAACTAAAGAAGCAATTATCTAGAACCATTACGCTTGGTGATAAAAAAGAAAAGTGTGACATTATTGGCATTGATAAAATTGGTTATAACTCATCTAACTTTATTGATGATGTATATCATGTTGAGGGTTTGAAGTATAACTTGTTTAGCATCTCTCAAATATGTGATAAAGGCAACAAGGTTATGTTTGATTCAGAAAAATGTGAAGTTTAAGACAAGACATCGGGTGATATTGTGCTTATAGCTCCTAGATGTAACAATGTTTATTCTATGAGTACTAACCAAGTTTCAAGAACTAAGTTAAAGTGTCTCAAGGCCTTGACTGATGATCCAAGGCTTTGCATAGAAGAATTGATCACGTAAGCATGCATACAATGCAGAAGTTACTTTCAAAGGACTTGGTACGTGGATTGTCAAACCTAAACTTCAAGGTAGATGAACTTTGTAAAGCTTGTACACAAGGTAAACAAACAAGAGGTTCATTCAAACCAAAGAAGGTTGTAAGTTCTTCTCGATCCATTGAGCTTTTACATATGGATCTTTTTGGTCCTATACGTGTCAAATCTCCCAAAGGTAAATAGTACATCAGTGTTATTGTGGATGTTTTTTCTCGTTTTATATGGATATCATTCTTACAGGAATAATCTGAAGCATTGTTTGAGTTTTCAAAATTGTGTAAGGAGTTACAAACTTTGAAAAACCTACATATTGTTTCGATAAGAAACGATCATGGTAGAGAATTTGATCAACTAAAGTTTGATTTATTTTTTGCAAAATACGGCATTTCACACAACTTTTCAGCTCCTAGAACTCCTCAACAAAACGGGGTTGTGGAACGCAAGAACCTCACCCTAGAGGATATGTCTAGGACTATGCTTTTAGAAAACAGTTTGCCAAAAAGTTTTTTGGCTGAAGCAGTAAACACTGCTAACTACATCTTGAATAGATGTTTAATCCGCCCCATTTTGAAAAAGACTCCTTATGAACTCTTTAAGGGTAGAAAACCTAATATTTCCTATTTTAAACCCTTTGGATGTACATGCTTTGTCCATAAAAATGGCAAAGTTAACATTGGTAAAATTTTATGCACGTAGTGACGAAGCAATATTCATTGGATATGCTTCACATAGAAAAGTTTATTGTGTTTATAATAAGCGTACCAATATTGCTGAGGAAAGTATTCATGTCATATTTGATGAAAGAAATGATGGTTGATAGCATGAATTATAGTCTATATTTTGGGACCTGTTTAGACGTTTTATCTTCAATAATCTGCATGTTTGGATGTATATTATGTGATTATATTGTCGTTTCATCTACCTTTGCGGGAATCGAGGTCTACACCGAGTTTCGTTGTAATCGTAGGTAAAATGGCAAGTTTTGCAACAAAATGGAGCTAAAGGAACTAAGGAGTCATAGGAGCTACATTCAGGAGCAGGAAGCATGGAATTGGATTGAAGATTTACTTTGGACCAGATTTAAGAGATTTCACATTCAGTTTAGAGCCACCTCGGTCAGCTACAGAATCACCTCGACCGAGGTGATCCAGAGGAGCGTCCCGACCGAGGCGAACACCTTGGACGCGGCGAGATATATTTTATTCTTGAATGAGATCTTTTATTTTTGGAAGGAGGGATCTTATATTTTTAGGCTGGATTTCTGGAAGGAAGATCATATATTTTGGGGATTTATTTATGAGAGAGAGATATATTTTATTAGGAAAATATCTTGAAAAGATATTTTATCCTATATAAAGGGTTGGATTTTCCACAAATCTAACCATGCTTATACATGCTTAGAGAGCTGATAGCATCCAACAATTAAGGGATTTCTCCCGAAGTTTTGAAGGAAGGGAGATTGAAGATCAATCTAGGAAGGATTGATAGCTTGTAATCTAAGGAACACTTAGTTGTGATATTTGATTCAGTTATTGAAGCCTTGTTCTTAAGGTTTTTGTGTTCAATTATTCACTTTCTTCCCATATATTTGATTATTGCTTTCATGATGATGAGTGGCTAATTTCTTTGTGTGATTCTAGGGTGATTGGCTAAAGGTTGTGAGAAAAACAATGATAGAATAATCTTAAATTCCAGTAGGACCCTGAAAGCTCGAGTCTTTATCCTTAACCCTAGGACATCTCGCTCAGTCGATGAACATCTCGGCCGGGGTGGAATTCGTCTGACCGAGGTGACCTTTCTGATCCGAAACTGAGAGTTAAGTGTTAGAGTTTGCCAAATCCTATTCTTATTACACCTTTCCTGGTTCAATGCAAGCTTAGGATGAGACTTACCCGGTAATTCCTTTGTTTGTTTACCTAAGATCATAAGTGTAGGTAATAAAGGTTTATCCTTTATTGGGGTTTGAGTGTGCTTTCATTCCATCTTTGTGAGTTAGCCTGAAACTTACCCGGTAAAGGTTGATTTTATTCCCTTAGGTGGCGTGTTAGTTTGAGGTTATAGTTCTTTTCCTTAATTCCTTGAGACTTACCCGGTAATAGGAGTTACGGTTTGGAGTTAGTGAGTAGTGAGACTTACCCGGTGATCTATTCCACTTTAGTAACACCTTCCCTTTGCAAAATCTCAGCTTTGTCCGCTTAATCTTTAGATCTTGAGTTGGAACCACAACTAGATGCTTTAATCCCTAGAATTGCATATTTCCTTAATTGACTTTTTATCATCTTTGATTGTTTTAATCGTTTTTGTGGTTATTAGTTGCATAGACAACCTATACTTGCTTTGTTTCACCTAAGTCCCTGAGATCGACACCCCAGAATTTCTTGTTTTTACTACGATTGACCCGTACACTGTGGGTTCGCATCCTTGTTTTTAGCAAACGTCTTGGGTTATAAATTTAAAGCTTGCACACACCATTTGGAGCGAACAAGTTTTTGGCGCCGTTGCCGGGGACTTGGTCTAGACCGAGCCGGTTGCGGTTGGCTTTCGGGTCGCTTGCCCCTGTTTCTACTAACCACTCTACTTGAGTGATTGTCGCAGGTTCTTTTTCTTAGGTTTATGCGAAGAACCCGCACTGGGAAGGAAATCGTTCCTTACGATCCTGAACCAGAAAAGACATACAAAAGACGCTTGAAATAAGCGAAGATGGCCAATAAGGATAATCGCGATCTTGAGGCCAAATTGAAGGAGACATTGGAACAACTACGCCTCAGCAAAGAAGAACTGTGACGGGAAAAGGAAGAAACTTGCGCAAGAACGGAAGCAATCGAAGCAGATATGGCGACATTACGGGACCAATATCTACCTCGACCGGTTCCAGATCCTCGACCGAGGCAGGACCCAGCTCCAGCTGCCCCGGCCGAGATACTTCCACCTCGGATGCCAATCCGAGATGCTCTTTTTGCAGGTATTCCACAGACCCTAGGGCAGAGAATGGACCCCAACCAGCAACTGAGGCGTCCAGGAGTCAACCTAGGTGATCCAACGGATCATGATTATGAGCGTCGACCGCAAGTTCATTCCATGATTCACCAATGCCAGTTTGGAGGGCTAGAGAGGGAGTCTCCGCATCAACATCTACAAAACTATGAGATCTTGATGGAGACCTTGAGACCTTGAAGGCTGGAAAACAACAATTACAAGCTAAGGCCTTTCTACTTCTCTTTGAAAGATAGAGCGCTTACTTGGTATCAATCTTTTCCTCCAGGAAAAATCAATACTTGGGAGGACATGACGACGGAGTTCTTAACTAAATTCTTTCCCCCCTCTAAAACCGCTGAAATGAGAGGGAAGATTAATGCATTCATCATGAAGGACAAAGAGAGCTTGTCCAAGTCATAAGAGAGATTTAACGACATTCTTTTGGATTGCCCACATCATGGGATTCCAAAGACAGAGTTGTTGGAGATATACTTCAAGGGACTGGACGGAAACACCCAGTTCAACCTTCAACTACTATCTGCCGGCACGTTCATGGACATGCCGATTGATGAAGCTTGGGAGTTTATAGAGAAGCAAGCTTTGCACATGGAGAAATACTCCAACCAAGGAGCTGAAGGTGGAGTTAAAAGAGTCAACTTTCAAGAAACTCCACCAAACAATGATCAACTCACTTCTTTGAAGAATGATGTGAAGTAATTGAAAGATCTTTTGGTTGCTCAAACCAGGAAAGAAGATGAAGGATATCAAGGCTCGAGGAACAACAATGGGTACCGGAACGACAACGGTTCCCGGAACAACAACTACAACAACAATAGAGGATCCAACAACAATAATTGGAGGGCAAACAACAAAAATTCATGTAACCCTTACTCTAACTCCAATTCGAATGAATCCTCTAATCCTTTCCTCTCTTCCTCTTCTTCTTCTACTCCATTGAAGAGCCAGGAGCAAGGATCAAGTTCATCCCAGCCGGAAAAGAAAGATGCGGTGCTGGAGGCCATCTTGATCAAGCTTAACTCTATGGAGACATCCATGACTTCATTTTCGAAAGCACAAAAAGCCTTAGAATAACAATTCTTTAACAAGGCAAATAAAGCGCCAAGAGATCCAAGGAAGCTTCCAGCAAGGACGGAAAGCAACCCCAAAGGACAGATCATGGCAATAACGACGAGAAGTGGATTGAAGACTGCAGATCCAATGCCTCGGTCGATGCTAGTACAGACGAATACCACCTCGGTCCAGGCACAGTCGAAGAACACTTCGGCCGAGATGCCAACCGAGGTGGAGCCACAGAAAGCGGAGGAGAAAACTGAAGTTTATGTTCCACCTCCTGCATATAAACCACCACTTCCATTCCCCCAGTCAAGGGTCAGAGCACATCTAGACAAACATTTTGGTAAGTTCCTTGACTTGATGAATAAACTGCACATTAATATCCCTTTCCTTGATGCTATTCTAGGGATGCCTGCCTATGGGAAGTTCTTGAAAGAAATTCTATCAAGGAAGAGGAAGTTGGAAGACTTTGATGAAGTAAGGATGACGTCTAAATCCTCGGAGCTTATTCAAATCATGAAGGAGAAGATACCACCCAAGTTGAGAGATCCCGGCTCGTTTTGCATTCCCACTCAAGTTGGGGATGTCACTTGTGAAGCCTTGTGTGATCTAGGAGCCAGCATGAGCATCATCCCGCTGGAGCTATGTGTTAGGATCGGACTTGGAGAGCCCAAGCCGGTGAAGATACGGTTATACATGGCGGACCGCTCCATTACCCATCCCGTGGGCATTTTGGAAGACGTTCCGGTTAAGCTAGGTAACTTCTATTTACCTATAGACTTTGTTGTACTTGACATTCCCGCAGATTATCCCGTTCCTATCATTCTCGGGAGGCCGTTTTTAGCAACTTCGGGTTGCAATGTGGATTGTAAGAACGCCAAGTTAAAATTCAACATTGGCGGAGATGAAGTGGAATTTGCATTACTTGCGGCAATGAAGGGAGAGCAGCTAGGAGATGATATCTTCAACATCTATGATGAAGAAGAATCAAGAGAATTGGTGAGCTCTATCATTATTAAAGATCCACTTGAAAAAGTTATTAGTTTTAGCTTAATGGAGGAAGGTATAAATGCTTCTTGTGATGCAGATATACGGAGCTTAAAGGCACTGGAAGAAGATCCAGGAGCTAAAACTGAAAGACTAATCCAGGAGAAGAAGATCTCCAGTTTCGGTCCCAGTTGCAGTACCTCGACCGAGGCACTTTCTGGACCAAGCGAGGTGTTCTTGACTGAAGAGCATCTCGGTCACTCTCTCTATACCTCGACCGAGGTCGAAAGCGAGATGATGTCAACTGAGAATAACAAACCTCTTACTCCCTTTTCTGACATTCATCCCCAGTTGGTGGAACACTCTCTCCACCAAATTTCTAATAATAAAGGACCTTGGTATGCTGACATTCTTAATTATCTTGTTTGCCAGGAAATACCACCCGGATTGACGTACGCTCAAAGGAAGAAATTCTTCAAGGATGTACGTCATTACTACTGGGATGAACCGCTGCTATTCAAGAGAGGTCCGGATGGGATGCTTCGAAGATGCATTCCGGAAGATGAAGTTACTAGTGTCATACGACATTGTCACTCACTTCCTTGTGGAGGGCATGCTAGCGCTCACAAAACGTGCGCCAAGGTATTACGTTCCGGTTTCTTTTGGCCTACATTATTTAAGGATGTGCAATCGTTTGTTGTTTCTTGTGATGCATGCCAAAGAACAGGGAATTTATCTAGGAGGAACGAGATGCCACTCAATAACATACAAGAGGTTGAGATCTTTGATGTATGGGGAGTAGATTTCATGGGACCTTTCCCATCATCCGGAGGAAACCTCTACATTCTCCTAGCTGTCGACTACGTCTCTAGATGGGTTGAAGCCATTGCCTCTCCCACTAATGACCCCATGGTGGTTGTGAAGTTCTTTAACAGGACTATCTTACCACATTTTGGGACTCCACGCATCATCATCAGCGATGGAGGGACACATTTCATCAACCGGAAGTTTAAGGCACTTCTATCGAAGTATGGGGTGACCCACAAGGTAGCAACTCCTTATCACCCTCAAACTAGTGGACTGGTCGAGATCTCAAATAGAGAAATTAAAGCAATCTTGGAGAAGACCGTCTCTAGGACGAGGAAGGATTAGGCCATGAAGTTGGACGACGCTCTTTGGGCTTACAGGACCGCATTCAAGACTCCCATTGGTACCACCTCTTATAATTTGGTATATGAGAAGTCTTGTCATTTGCCCTATGAGTTAGAACATAAGGCATATTGGGCAATCAAATGGTTGAACTTCGACATCAAGGAAGCCGGTGAGAAGCGGCTATTGGATATCAATGAGCTGGAGGAGCTGCGTTTGAACGCTTATGAGAATGCCAAGATCTATAAAGAAGGGACGAAGAAATGACATGACAAGCGTATCATCCCTAAGGAGCTCAAAGAAGGAGACCTAGTTCTACTCTTCAACTCCCACCTCCGCCTCTTTCCAGGTAAGTTGAAATCTAGATGGACAGGACCTTATGTTATGAAACATGTTTTCCCTTATGGTGCAGTTGAGATTTGGGGAGAAACAAGCGGAAGCTTCAAGGTCAATGGTCATAGACTTAAGAAATACAAACCGGAAGCCCCAATTGAGGAGGTTGCACCACTATACCTTGTTTAGGGATGCCGTACGGTCCAGCTAGCGACATTAAATCAAGCGCTTCTTGGGAGGCAACCCAAGGTATTGCTTTTTTTTCCTTTTTTTTCTAGTCTAGCTTTAGATAGTTTGCTTTTGCTTTGCTTTGCTTTGTTTTTGGCGTCCTAGACAGACAACAGGTGACATCTAAGGAAGGAATACAACCTAGGAGCAAAATTGGAAGGACAGAAGTTCGAGAATTTGAGAAGACGGAGTTTGACTGAGACACATCTCGGTTGCTGTCACAACACCTCGACCGAGATGATTCGTGAGAAACCGAGGTGACTAGGGCTACTGAAGATCCACCTCTGTCCGTACACCTCAGTCCAGTCGAGACCATCTCGACCGAGGTGACAGCAGTTCTAGAAAAGGGTATAAAAGGGGGCTGAGATATCTCTCTCTTCCCCTCTCTCATCCTCTCGACCGAAACGCCCAAATTCACCTCGCTCTTCGTTTTTCGCTCGTTTTCGACGATTCTCGCTTCCAAACTGCAAGGAAAGGATAGAGGATCGATTTGCAAGCAACAATCTGCAGTAAAAACGCACCGAATCGAACAAATCTGTAGTAAAAAAGCACCGAATCGACCAAATCTGGGGTAAACTCGAAAAGTGTGTGCGTCAAACGGCCCGCAGTGTACGGATCGGCTGTAGTAACGTAAGAATTCCAGAGTCGAACTCAGGGATTTGGTGAGAATAAATTCAAATTCAATTATCTAGCGAAAATGCAAAAGCTTTTGTGATTAATAAAGGGGGAAATGATTCCAAGGATTCAAGTATCCGATTTCAGCTTTCGATTCAAAACACTTCTAAGTGATATAAGGACAGAGTTTATATTGCCAAGATTATGTGTTCAAAGGTAAGTATCGTACGGCGAAGTTCCGAAACCTATTTATCTAGTCCAAAGGTTCTCTCTATAAGGGTTGTTGAGGCTGCAATATAGAAAGATCTAAAGACAAGAATTATGTTCAAACTAACTATCTAAAACCTCAAGATATGACTCTCCAAGATAAAGAATAGAAAGCACACTTAAAATCTTAATAAAGGATGTTGAGTCTCTCTATTACCCAAATCTTGTAATCTTAATCTATTAAATATAGAATCAAGTTTGAAGTCTATTCATACATTCAATTAGAGGTTAAAAAGTTTAATCAAGGTTGGGATTTAGACCAGGGTTAACTTTGGTTAAGGAATGAATCAATTAAAGCTCGACAGGGTATTAAATCGACCTACCACAAATAAATCGGACGATTTATTCAAGAACAGGACGATTTTCCTGTTTGTCGCAAAGTTAAAATCTAAACTCTCAGGATATGACTCTCCAAGATAAAGAATAGAAAGCACACTTAAAATCTTAATAAAGGATGTTGAGTCTCTCTATTACACAAATCTTGTAATCTTAATCTATTAAATGTAGAATCAAGTTTGAAGTCTCTTCATACATTTAATTAGAGGTTAAAAAGGTTAATCAAGGTTGGGATTTAGGGTCGGGTTAACTTTGGTTAAGGAATGAATCAATTAAAGCTCGACAGGGTATTAAATCGACCTACCACAAATAAATCGGACGATTTATTCAAGAATAGGGCGATTTTCTTGTTTGTCGCAAAGTTAAAATCTAAACTCTTAGGGTCCAAATGTTTGAATGAGTTCAATCTATCATCATCTAAGCCTTAATCATCAACTATTCTCTCCAGAATCACAATGGTTTTAGCCAATCATTTTCAAAATCAAATCAAATTAAAGATTGAGTGAAATAATTTAAATAAACCCGAATCTTGAATAAAAACTCAATAACCTTCAAATCTGTAAACCAATCTCAAATGTAATCAATGTATCTCTCAATTTACTCAATATCGTGTTCAAAAACCACAAAGACTTCAATGGAATACAGAAATCTTACAAATATGATCAAGATTGACTTCCCGGCAAAAGTGCTTCAATCCTTCTCCCCGAATCTTCAATCTCTCCCTAACGTGTAAAGATTTCTCACTGTGGCCTCCTCGATTTCGTTCCCAGGGTTCCAAACTATAGTTTCTTGCTAGTGGGCCGTTTGGAAAAACCCTTCTCGAACCCAAAGTTGATGGGCTTTGTGTCGTCTTTTTATTTGGCCGAAAAACAAAGTAAATCGGGCTGGCCGATTTATACATAAAACCGTTTGATTTTTAATGATAAAAATCGTCCGATTTATATAGTAAATGGCACGATTTTCTTCAACAGAAAGTGCTCGTCTTTTGGCTTGTTTTCTTCCTCTTCCTTGTGCTTCTTTTACGTAATTCCTTTCTCTTTGTGACTCCTCTAAGACTCCTTTAGCTTCCTTAATGACCTTAGATGCTCCTTGCTCCACTTTTGCTTTCAAACCCACTCCATTTACCTATAATTCAACCAAAACTCGTGTAGACCTCTATTTCTGAAATATTATTGAATAGAACACAAAAGGTACACAAGTTCTCCTTAAATGCAAGGTAAATCGAGGTAAACCTCTACAATATGCATGATTATAATGGTATATAATTCATGTCATCAAAATACCCCATACTTGCCCCTTGCTTGTCCTTAAGCAAGACTCAAATTTAGAATACAAG
Source organism: Fagopyrum homotropicum (assembly GCA_033239125.1). Classification (NCBI taxonomy): domain Eukaryota; kingdom Viridiplantae; phylum Streptophyta; class Magnoliopsida; order Caryophyllales; family Polygonaceae; genus Fagopyrum; species Fagopyrum homotropicum. The sequence goes on along the minus strand of BSWB01000003.1, from coordinate 61,111,112 downwards.
ATGTCATGGATTATATATGTATGAAAACTCAAAAAGTTTTCTTTTGATAGTGCTTCTTCTTATTGGATCACCCTTAAAGTGATGTTTCAAGGCATAGGAAGGCAAGGTATGTATCAATGATAACAATAACATGGACTAACTCTCTTTTATTTCTTAAAAACACAAATAAAGGACATGATAAAGATATAGAGGTAATTAAAATCAAACAAGTCTAAGCTATGAAGTCTTAAATACATGCATAAAAGTCTCAAGGTCTTCTAATCAAAGATAAGGTTTAAGAAACGTGTTAAGGGAGGGGATTCTTTTAGGCAATTGTGGTGCTAATCCGGGAAAGAGGAACAACATAATACATTCAAGAACTTTACTTCACCGCACATGCTTTGCATGTAAAAGCTTTGCTTTCTTTATACTTTACTTTTTCAGAGTATGGATAGAGGTGCACAAAAACCGAAGCCTAGGAGATCGGCGTTTCTCAAATTTCGAGATGCCTCAAACCCTTGATGCACATACCATATCCCGTTAGGACTTGTCGTTCAATCGGACTTTGGCAAGACACAAACACCCGACTATGTGAATGGTGCCGAGTTACTCATCCTCATGTTCAACGTCCCCAAACTTATGAATTGCTACACTTTCACTTAACACATTTTCATTGGCCCTCCCACATCAAACATGCCTTTTTTCAATCACTTATCCTAATTCCCGGATGGTAAAAGGAGGGTCACATATTTCATTGAGGGGCTAGCATGATCAAGATATGAGAAGAGAAAAGAAGTGAATTGCCTTGGTCATTCTTATATGATGTAAAAGAACTTAATATAGCTTCGACTATTATTTCATTCTCTTATCAAAACATCTAAATCATATAACTTATTCATGTGTTCAAGTAACAAAAGTAAGCTCATTCATGCTATGATTAAAATCTCAACACAACCAAGTCATCTTTTTGCCTATCCACATCACAATTCTCATCATAGAGGTCATTTCCATCATAAGAAGCACAAAAATTTTTGAAGAGTCATAATTTTTGAAAAAGATCATGCAAATGCAAATGTCATAGTGGAAAGCAAGTAGTGTAAGAGTTATTACAAGCCAAATCATCAAAAGTAGTGTAAAGTGTATAGAGTGCTAAGATGAAGTAAAAGATATTGTAAGTACCCCCACCCCATACTTAACATCCACATTGTCCCCAATGTGAAAATCAAGCATAAGATGGAGAAAAATACTTACAATGTAAAAGAAGTGGAAACTCAATCCTTGGTCGGTGGTGGTCGTGGAGGATATGGATACATCGGTGCACTAGGATCATAGAAGTGGCCGAACTGATGGTAGTATAAGTCTCTCATCTGGCCGTCGTAGGAGGAATGCCTAGCATCCGTCTCCCGCCGGTACTCCTTGAACTGAGTGTTCAAGGTGTCATAGTGGGTGTGGAGAGCGTGATAGTCGGTGCGGAGGCTCTGGAAGCTAGAGACTAAGTCTCTAAAGTGGCGGGAGAGTCGACGTCCTCGTCCATGGCCTGTGGCATGTGAAAAAGAGTGGCGAGGTGGCTGCATGTCATCCTCTGTCTCCTCAGTGCCTCTACTAGTCCTGCTAGGTCCTGCACCATGAGTGTCGGTGTCCATGGCGTCCGTGGCGTGACCACTATAAGTGTCACTCTCGGACTCAAGCATGTTCCCCTGGTGTGCTCCATCCTCATCATCCTCCTCGTCCTCAACGTCACCTGTATCATCATCATAACACATAGGAGGAGATATCTCCTCAAGCATCAATTCGAACGTTTCCTCCAATTCCTCTTATTCCAAATAGTGTATTCGAACTTCTAAATAATCTCGGATGGCTTCTTCTTTGGATCCTTTGCCCATGGCATGGGCACATGAAGGGTTCCTCTCCCTCGAGGAATCAAAACCTGTCGGACAACCAATCTCTGTGAACCTAAGGGAAGGGCACTCTCAGCTAGAGTGCAACCCGAGAAGTCTAACTCCAATGCCTTAGCCACATGAGTGACAAGGCCTCCAGCACAAATGTCACCCTTTTCCTTGTTGGCTATCTTTCCTAGATAGTCAGCAAGCATGGAGGTGATGTCAGGGACGGTAGTGCATGTCATATAGTATAAGATGAAGAGCTCGTCAACCTTGAGCTTCGTGTGGGGTCTCCGTACGAGCAAATAAGCTTTCACTAAGGATCCTATGTACTACCTTAAAGGAGAGGTTGTACATACTAGCCTCCTTCGAATTCCCGGGTCTCCACTTATCTCCTCCATATTCTCCCACCGAAATGGTTTCCCAAAAAGCGCTAGCGCTTACTCCTCTCGCAAATGTGCCTGCATTAGAGTAAGAGAAACCAAACAAATCCCCAAAGTCATCTATACTCATAGCATGGTTGCGGTTCATGAGACGGAAAGAGACCGCTCTCTCTCTAGGGTCATGCTCGAATGTGCTAAGGAATTCTATGGTGATCTCGGTGTAAGCATCTTCTCTTATCATAGCAAACTGACTTAGCCCAGCTTTATCTAACATCATGTCCACATCCTCTCGAACAAACAGGGAGTCTAAGTCGTCTAGCACAATGTATTGAGGGGGAGTGAATGGGCGATCTAAGATACGTTCATATCTTTTCTTGTAATTGGATAGGGGAGGGGGAAGCTTTGGAATGGTTTGGGAGGGTGGTGGAGGTGGGGGGAGGGGCTTTGGAAGAAGATCCCTTCTTCTTCCCCGTATTTCTAGTTATTCTCTTCACAATATCCATTTCTGCAACTAAAAATCGGCCTATTCTTGGGAAAAATCGGACGATTTTCCTGGGCTGGGTCGATTTTTCTCTCGATTTCAATGATTCTCACGGTTCTATAAAGTTTTGACTAAACTATCACCACACACAATTTCCTATAGTGATTCCTAAGCAAACCCCTCAATCAATCTCAGCAAACAAACACTTTCTAGGCAAGATTCAAATTTGAATGAGAAACTTAGGTTTCGGAATGAAAAACCTGAATTCTGGATGGAAGAGTCGATTGCCGAGCTTGTTGTTGCTAGATCCTTATTCCTTGTTGAAAATGCTTCAGTTTGGAGCCAAGAATCGTTCAAAACGATTAAGGAATGAGGAATTTAGGGGGTGGGCGATTTTCGGAGCTTTTGAGAGAGAGAAATCGAGAGTGGAGGTGTTTTGGAATGAGGGAATCGAGTGTTTAAGTCTTTATATAGGCTCGAGAATTAATGAAGAAAATCGGACGATCTTTAGGGTCGATTTAATCGTCGGAGCGATTTTTCTTTCATTTTCTCTGAACACAAGGAAAATCGGACGATTTTTGTGGAGGGGGTCGATTTGGTGGTCGATTTTTCTTTCTGTTGTCAAAAATCGACTTGCTCTGTTCCTGAATCGAACGATTTACTTTGTGTAACTCGATTTCCTTCCTTGTTTTTCTTGAAAATTGAGATTTGAACTAATTTATGCTCCCTTACTCCATGGATCTCTCAAATTGGACCTAATTTCCTGCGATTAATGACACGACAAACCAAGAGTGCATCGAGGAACAAATAAAAGCGAAAATAAAAGAAACAAAGCAACTAAACTAAGCTAACTAAGTGATGAAAGAAGGGAAAAAAATATACTATCATGGGTTGCCTCCCAAGAAGCGCTTGGTTTATCGTCTTTAGTTGGACGGTGTATGGTTTGTGTTCAATGGAGGATGATAGGAGCTATCTCCTCGACCGGAGCTTCCGGTGTGTATTTCTTCAACCGTTGGCCATTAACTTTGAAATTTCCGCTTTGTTCACCCCATACTTCAACTGCACCAAGGGGGAAAATTCGTTTAATTACATAAGGTCCTGTCCAACGGGATTTAAGCTTACCTGGGAATAGTCGAAGCCTTGAGTTGAATAGAATGACTTTATCTCCTTCTTTCAGATCCTTTGAAATGATGTGCTTATCATGCCAACGCTTCGTCCTTTCCTTGTAGATCTTTGCGTTTTCATACGCATTTAGCCGGATCTCATCCAGCTCATTGATATCTAGAAGTCGCTTCTCTCCCGCTTCTTTCATGTCAAAGTTGAGCCACTTGATGGCCCAATATGCTTTATGCTCTAGCTCTACAGGAAGATGACAAGATTTACCATAAATGAGATTATATGGAGTCGTACATATCGGTGTCTTAAAGGCAGTTCTGTACGCCCATAATGCATCGTCAAGCTTCATTGACCAGTCCTTCCTTGTTTTAGAGAGTTTTCTCTAAAATTCCCTTGATCTCTCTATTGGATATCTCAACTTGTCCGCTAGTTTGCGGATGATATGGTGTAGCTATCTTATGGGTCACCCCATACTTAGCCAATAGAGTCTCGAATCGACGGGCTATGAAATGCGTTCCTCCGTCACTAATGATGGTTCGGGGAGTTCCGAACCTTGGGAAGATCGTTCTATTGAAGAACTTCACCATTACTATTGCATCATTAGTAGGAGAAGCGATTGCCTTAACCCATCTCGAGACATAGTCTACGGCAAGAAGTATATATTGGTTTCCGCAAGAAGATGGGAAAGGTCCCATAAAGTCTACTCCCATACATCGAAGATATCTACTTCTTGTATGTTGTTGAGAGGCATCTCATTCCTTCTAGATATATTACCTGTCCTTTGACAAGCATCACAAGCAACAACATATTTTTGCACATCTTTGAATAGTGTAGGCCAAAAGAAACCGGAACGAAGTACCTTAGCACAAGTCTTGTGGGAACTAGCATGTCCTCCACATGGAAGAGAATGGCAATGGCGGATGACACTTTCCACCTCGTCTTCTGGAATACATCTCCTGTATATGTCATTGGGACCTCTTTTGAATAGAAGAGTTTCATTCCAATAGAAGTGTCGGACGTCCTTAAAGAACTTCTTTCTTTGAGCATACGAAAGTCCGGGGGGAATCTCCTGACAAACAAGGTAATTTACAATGTCAACAAACCATGGATCATTACCTTTTGAGATGTGTTGAAAACACTCTTCAATCTCATGTAGTTGCTCGTCAGGGAATGAGTCGTCTATAGGAATTTCATCCGTTTCGTCGGTGAGGTGTGGAAGACGACTAAGATGGTCAACAACGGAGTTTTCCGACCCTTTCTTATCACGAATTTCCAAATCAAACTCTTGTAAGAGTAAGATCCATCTTAGAAGACTTGGCTTCGCATCCTTTTTCGTGAATAAGTAGCTTCTTGCTGAATGATCTGTATAGACAATCACATTTGCACCTACAAGATAGGAACGAAACTTTTCAAAAGTGTAAACTACAGCTAAGAGTTCCTTTTCCGTGCTAGCGTAGTTGTATTGAGCCTCGTCTAGCGTCTTGCTAGCATAGTAGATGGCATGAGTGTGACCATCTTTCTTCTGTCCAAGTACGGCTCCTATAGCGACATCGGTTGCATCGCACATAACCTCGAAAGGAAGAGTCCAATCGGGTAGTTGGATGATTGGTGCTGAAATCAAAGCTTCTTTGATCCTGCAAAAAGCATCTAAACAATCCTTCAAAAATTCGAAAGTTGCGTCTTTCATTAAAAGATTAGTTAAGGGTATTGAAATCTTAGAAAAATCCTTTATGAATCTCCTATAGAAGCCTGCATGTCCTAAGAAGCTTCTTATTCCTTTTACAGAAGAGGGAGGAGGTAGCTTTTCAATAGTTTCTATCTTAGCTCTATCAACCTCTATTCCTCTTTGTGATACTAGATAACCTAACACAATCCCTTCAGTGACCATGAAGTGACACTTTTCCCAGTTTAAAACTAAGTTAGTATCCTCACATCTCTTAAGAACTAATGAAAGGTTAGAGAGACAGTTATCAAAGGAAGAACCGTATACCGAAAAGTCGTCCATAAAGACTTCCATGATGTTCTCTACGTATTCAGAGAAGGTTGCCATCACACACATTTGAAAGGTTGCTGGAGCGTTGCATAGACCGAACGGCATTCTTCTATAGGCGAATGTACCCCAAGGGCATGTGAAAGTCGTCTTCTCTTGATCATCCAGGTGAATGGGAATCTGAAAAAAAAACCGCTATATCCATCTAGATAACAAAAGTAAGAGTGTTAGGCTAACCTTTCTAACATTTGATCAATAAAAGGAAGGGGAAAGTGGTCCTTCCTAGTAGCCACGTTCAGCTTACGGTAGTCGATGCACATTCGCCACCCCGTAACTGTCCTTGTGGGAATAAGTTCGTTGTTTTTGTTGGCAACAACGGTAATGCCTCCTTTCTTCGGTACCACCTGTACTGGGCTCACCCATTTGCTATCGGAAATAGGGAAGATGATACCTGCATCAAGTAGCTTAAGGATTTCTTTCTTCACGACATCCTTCATTGCCAGATTTAACCGTCTTTGAGGTTGACGTGAAGGTTTGTAGTCCTCTTCCATTAAAATTTTATGCATACATAGGGAAGGTTTTATACCTACCAAATCATCAATAGTATAGCCTAATGCTCTCCTATGTTGTCTTAAAACATTCATGAGCTTCTCTAGCTCAACATCGTCCAGATTCGCATTAACTGTAACCGGATATGTATAATTAGTGCCAACAAATGCGTACCTTAGGTGTGTTGGGAGGGGCTTTAATTCCAATGATGAAGGTGCTTTGACCGATGATTCATGACCTTCCAATGTCATGGGAGAAGCCTCTGAAGGTGGGGAGGGTGGATCATTAGAGTTGAGAACAACTGCAGTCAAGTTTGTAGGATCCGGAGAATTCTTTGATAAATCGACCTCCCCTGAAGAAAATCGGACGATTTGTGGGTCGATTTTTCTTCCTGTTGTCAAAAATCGACTTACCTCTTCAGAAATCGAACGATTTAATTCGTGTAGGTCGATTTTTTTCATAGTTTCCTGGGTCGATTCCAGCTCTTCAAATCCTGTTCCTGATTCTTCCTCCACATCTTCTAATGCTTTCACATCATCGTTACAATCATGTTCTACTCCTTCCTCCATGATACTCATACTTACAACCTTTTGAAGAGGGTCTTTCATTAAGATTGAACTTACTACCTCTCCAGATTCTTCTTCATCAAAGATGTCAAAGACATCTTCTCTCAAGGCTGGCTCCTTGATCAAAGAGGAGAGTACGAACTCCACTTTCTCTTCACCTATATTGAAGGATAGCTGGCCATTCTTGCAATCTACCATGCATCCGGATGTTGCAAGGAATGGTCTCCCAAGGATGATGGGAACTGGATAATCTGCAGGGATGTCAAGAACGACAAAAACTATAGGAATGTAAAACTTACCAAGTTTTACAGGAATGTCTTCTAATATCCCAACTAGCTTAGTGGTGGAACGATCAGCCATGTAGAGTGTTATCTTCACCGGTCTAGGCTCTCCTAGACCAACCGCTTCGCATAAAGCAAGTGGTATGATGCTCACACTTGCTCCAAGGTCGCAAAGTGCATCATAAGTAGCCTCTCCCAAAGTGATGGGTATGCAAAAGGATCCTGGATCACGTAGCTTAGGTGGCATATTCTCCGTCATAGTCTTGATGAGTTCGGATGACTCCATACTCATCTTGACTTCTCCAATGTCTTCTAATTTCCTCTTGTTAGAGAGGATCTCCTTGAGGAATTTCCCATAAGCTGGCATACCTAAAATTGCATCCATAAAAGGTATATTAATATGCAGCTTACTCATAAGTTCAATAAACTTACCGAAGTGTTTATCTAAGCGTGCACGCGCTCTAGATTGAGGAAAGGGTAGAGGTGGTTTGTAGGCGGGAGGAGGAACATAGACATCTTCCTTCTCTTTTCCCTCTCCTTCTTTGGTGGTGGTTTCAACTACTTTAGGTTGAGGATCGCTAGTTGTTACGCCACTCCTAGTAGTGATTGCCATAACCTTCCCTTTGGGTTATCTTCCGTCTTACCGGGAAGTTTCCCTTGGTCTCTTGGAACTTCTCCGGCTTTGCTAAATACTTGGCTTTCCAAAGCTTTGTGAGATTTATCAACCGAAGTTATATAGCTCTCCAATCCTTGTAGTTTCCCTAGGATCGTTTCCAACATGGGATCGGGTTTGTTCGATCCATTTGATGACTGTTCCTGGCTTTTCAAAGGAGTAGAAGAAGATGGAGGTGTTAGAGCTTTTTCAGCATGAGAATAAGGATTACCTGGATTTTTTTGATTTGACCTCCAATTGTTGCTATTGGAGTTCCTATTTTTGTTATTCCATTTAGAGTTCCGGTTGTTATTCCGGTAGTCATTCCTTTGATTGTTATCCCTTCCCATATAGTTGGCTTCCTGCTCCTTAGTCTTTTGAAGACTCATTTTGATTACTTCCTTCAACTCTTTGATCTCATTGTTGAAGGAAAATATTTGTGTTTGAGAAGAATGGTTCAATTTAGCTCATGGATCACCTTGATTCCGGCTATTTGGTTCCACCTTCCGGTGGGAATACTTCTCAATCACTTGGGCTTGCTTCTCAATGAAGTCCCAAGCGTCATCCTCTCTCATGTCCATGAATGTGTCACAAGAGAGAGATTGGAGGTTGAATTGTGTTTCCACATCCAATCCTTTATAGTAGATCTCCAATAATTCCAGTTTTGAAATGCCGTGGTGTGGGCAATCCAACAAGAGATCCTGAAACCTTTCCCAAGATTGAAACAAACTTTCGTTACGTTTCATAGAAAAAGCATTTATCTTACCTCTCAATTCCACCATTGTGGATGGCGGGAAGAACTTGGTGAGGAATTCCGAAGATAAATCCTCCCATGTGGCCAGCTTTGCAGCTGGAAGTGTTTGGTATCAAGCTAGAGCTTTGTCCTTCAAAGAAAAGAAGAACGGTTTAATCTTGTAATTGCTTGTAGTAGCCTTCTTCGGCTTCATAGTCTCCATGAGAATCTCGAAATTCTACAAGTGTTGATCTGGAGATTCAGTACTTGCTCTGCCATATTGACTTTGGCGAACCATGGTGATAACTTTCGGTGAGAAGCTAAACTCCTGGATGTCTTCAGCTCCGAAATCCACACCTAGACGGCGTAGTTGCTGAATTGGGTCCATCCGTTGCCCCAAAGTTCGGGGTCTATCACCTTCATTAGCAACTCTCACATCCCTAGTTGGGAAGCGAGGAACACCGGTGGTCTTGGGGTGTTTCGAACAGGATAAATCACTGGATCGATCTCCTCAAGTGCCGGCATGTCCGGGTCAAGTTCTTCATCATCGGATGAATCATTCCTAATGGACTTAGTCGGTGTCTTGACTTTCTTCTTCTTCCTGGATTCGTTCAATTCCAACTTCATGTCCAACATCATAGCCCTGAGTTCATCAATTTGGAATTGATGACTCGTTTCAGCATCTACACGAGCTTTCTCACTCAACTTTAGTTGACATTGAGCTTCATCCAACTCAGCCTGGATGTTTCTCTCGTTATTTTCAGCCATTTTCTTTTCCTTCAACTTTCTTCTTAAAGTTTTCTCCAATTCGGGATCGAAAGGAACTAGATCTTTAGTGGATCTAGTCTTTCGCATATACCTAAAGAACCTGCAAAGATCACTCAAGTAGACTAATCAAATCACAAGAGTAAGAGCTCTCAAGCTAGACAACCGAAAACCGAATTTGGTCTAGACCAATTCCCCGGCAACGGCACCAAAAACTTATTCGCTCGAAAAGTGTGTGCGTCAAAGTCTTAATATTTATATCTAGAACTCAAAGCAAAGTGAACCCCCCAGTGTACGGATCGGCTGTAGTAACGTAAGAATTCCAGAGTCGAACTCAGGGATTTGGTGAGAATAAATTCAAATTCAATTATCTAGCGAAAATGCAAAAGCTTTTGTGATTAATAAAGGGGGAAATGATTCCAAGGATTCAAGTATCCGATTTCAGCTTTCGATTCAAGACACTTCTAAGTGATATAAGGACATAGTTTATATTGCCAAGATTATGTGTTCAAAGGTAAGTGTCGTACGGCGAAGTTCCGAAACCTATTTATCTATTCCAAAGGTTCTCTCTATAAGGGTTGTTGAGGCTGCAATATAGAAAGATCTAAAGACAAGAATTATGTTCAAACTAACTATCTAAAACCTCTGGATATGACTCTTCAAGATAAAGAATAGAAAGCACACTTAAAATCTTAATAAAGGATGTTGAGTCTCTCTATTACCCAAATCTTGTAATCTTAATCTATTAAATGTAGAATCAAGTTTGAAGTCTCTTCATACATTCAATTCGAGGTTAAAAAGGTTAATCAAGGTTGGGATTTAGGCCAAGGTTAACTTTGGTTAAGGAATAAATCAATTAAAGCTCGACAGGGTATTAAATTGACCTACCACAAATAAATCGGACGATTTATTCGAGAACAGGGCGATTTTCCTGTTTGTCGCAAAGTTAAAATCTAAACTCTCAGGGTCCAAATGTTTGAATGAGTTCAATCTATCATCATCTAAGCTTTAATCAACAACTATTCTCTCCAAAATCACAATGGTTTTAGCCAATCATTTTCAAAATCAAATCAAATTAAAGATTTAGTCAAATAATTCAAATAAACCCGAATCTTGAATAAAAACTCAATAACCTTCAAATCTGTAAACCAATCTCAAATGTAATCAATGTATCTCTCAATTTAATCATATCGTGTTCAAAAACCACAAAGACTTCAATGGAATACAAAAATCTTACAAATATGATCAAGATTGACTTCCCGACAAAAGTGCTTCAATCCTTCTCCCTAAATCTTCAATCTCTCCCTAACGTGTAAAGATTTCCCGTTGCGGCATCCTCGATTTCATTCCCAGGGTTCCAAACTATAGTTTCTTGCTAGTGGGCCGTTTGGCAAAACCCTTCTCGAGCCCAAAGTTGATGGGCTTTGTGTCGTCTTTTTATTTGGCCGAAAAACAAAGTAAATCGGGCTGGCCGATTTATACATAAAACCGTTCGATTTTTAATGATAAAAATCGTCCGATTTATATAGTAAATGGCACGATTTTCTTCAACAGAAAGTGCTCGTCTTTTGGCTTGTTTTCTTCCTCTTCCTTGTGCTTCTTTTACGTAATTCCTTTCTCTTTGTGACTCCTCTAAGACTCCTTTAGCTTCCTTAATGACCTTAGATGCTCCTTGCCCCACTTTTGCTTTCAAACCCACTCCATTTACCTATAATTCAACCAAAACTCGTGTAGACCTCTATTTCTGAAATATTATTGAATAGAACACAAAAGGTACGCAAGTTCTCCTTAAATGCAAGGTAAATCGAGGTAAACCTCTACAATATGCATGATTATAATGGTATATAATTCATGTCATCAATTGTGCTGGAAAAGGATTAAGTACCCCATAGGAACAATTGGTAGTGATGTTGGGGGAAAAGTACTGGATTTTTGAGAGAAACGATCGCACAACACTTTGCCTCAGTCCAGTCGGCCTGTGCCTCAGCCGAGGTGTTTTTGAGATTTGTCAGAGTGACCGAGGTGGTCTAACAGTGATAGAAAGAGATGAGTTCTGACAGGAAGTTGGTTTTGAGAGATAGATTCTCTCGTTCTCCTTCTTCTTCACGCCGCACTATACCGGTGATCCATGAGCGTCACCAGGTAGACTATGACCGCATAGCGGCACGTCAAGTGGTTGCACCACGGTTTCTGGACATTTTTGCATTTGACTGCCTCCATGTAGATGATGATTTGAGGCGGATGATATCTGCGGTGGGGCTGGAGCAGTTTACTGAGATTAGAGAGCTCCAGCCTACCTTGAGCCGACACTGGAGTTTGTTAGCTCTGTTACTTACTTGCCCACTGAGCGCGCCATCAAGTACCGGTTGATGAACCGGAACTATCTAGTTCCTATGGACCGTTGGAGGGACATTTTCGGCTTCCCGGCCCCCACAGTTGCTGATTTTCCTTCTCGAGCCGTAGCTCGAGAGCTTTGGGAATAGATAACTCATGTAGTTGAGCACGCTAACAGGTGGAGACCTGGAGATTCCAGGGAGCGGATTATCTTCCACCTGGCTTTTAGACTTGCTCACAGGATCTTTAGCGAGACTCTTCTGGCGCGTACTAAGACGCCCCAGAAGATTAGACAGGGTGAACTACTGAGTCTTTACTGTATGGTCACCGGAGGAGTTCCAGATTTTGGAGTTATGCTGGCGGAGGATTTGCACAGGATCAAGGCGAAGGCAAAGGGAGAATTCTGCTACGGAGGGATAGTGACTCACATTGCGAGTTACATGGACTTGGACCTGAGGGCTTGTACTATGGTGGCGGTTGCAAAGCCGCTCGGGCTGCAGGAGATGATCACTAGGAGGATATTGGTTCCTCATGGACTTACTACGCCATATATGGCGATGTCCTGGGAGCAGACTACACCCCAGGGTATTAGGTGGTCAGCTCAGTTCTTTGTTTATGACCCGCATTACTGACAGACCGCATGGATTCCGCTTATGGAGGATGCCAGGGATGCAGCAGCTCAGAGACAGGATGAGGAGGATTAGGCTGAGGAACAAGAGGATGAGGATGGCGGTGCGGCCATGGATACAGGTACAGATACAGCTGGGACTAGTGTGCCGGTCGTCGATCTGGACGACGACAAGACAGAGGAGGTGCCAGCTGCAGCACCGGCACGTCCAGCCAGGCATAGGGTACGCAGACAGAGGGATCCAGTCGCTCACTGCCAGATCGATGATCTGACGGACCAGGTGATAGATACCTACGCCGCCTTATCCCTGGACATTAGAGAGATGCAGGAGAGACTGCACTACCAGCACACGATGGCTGAGATTCAATTTCAGCATATCATGGGCTATCCTTTCGACCCATCTCAGTACCCGTACGTGCCACCACCACCACCACCACCGGATTGGGATTAGATGCTTGAGAGCTTGCAGGATTTTCTTTATGTATTTATTATGTAGCTCAGCTTTATCCGGTGAGTACTCAGTTTTCTTAGACTTATTTGAACCATTGGGACAATGTGTCCCAAGTATGGGGTATGTGGATGTATTATTTGACCTATATGTATGTTTGTATGACTCGATGGATATTTATGATTTTCATTATGCTCTATGTGTTTATGTGAGATTACATGCATGCATACAGGTTATTTGATTGAGAAAAACGTCAAAAACTGGTTTGAAAAAAAAAATTTATTGACCTCGACCGATGTGACTCTGACCAATCGAGGTGCAGCACCTCGGTTGACTTAGAACATCTCGACCGAGGTGGTTTAACTAGAACAGTTTTCGAAACGATTTTTTTTTCTTATCTGGATATGACCTCAGTGATGATTTGGTTTGCTGACTGGTTTTGAAATCTTTATATGTTTGAAAGGTTTTATGATATGTTTAAGTTTCTAAATGCTTTGTTTGAAATTTTTGGCATGTTTAATACTTTGTTTTTATCCAAATTATGTTGAATTTGAAGGTTGACACCACATGATGAGTTCTCTCACTTTCTTCCTGAAAAGACCAAGGCAATTCATTCTCTTCTCTTCTTCTTCTTGATCATGCTTTAGCCCCTCATATACATATTTGCCTCCCTTCACTTATCCGGGAATTTGGAAGCAAGCAAAAGTGAAAAGCAAGTGAAAGAAAAGTTGAGATGTTGGCTGAAAGTTAGAAAGAAACAAATAGGTTTGGGGAAGTCAATCATGATGATGAGTAACTCGGCACCATTCATATAGCCGGGTGTTTGTGTCTTGCCAAAGTCGGATTGAGCGATATTCCTAATGGGTCATGGTATGTGCATCAATGGTTTGAGGCATCTCGAGAAATTGATGATTGCTGATCTCCTAGGCTTCGGTTATTGTGTACCTCAGTCCATGCATCCCAAAAAGTAAAGTAAAAAGTAAAGAAGCAAAGCTTATTGGTGGAAGATGTTGAAGTTTAAAGGAAGTGAAGTAAAGATCCTTTTGATTTTAAACTCCATGAAGCATTCTCTTAGAGTGATCTATGAGTGGAGCACACCAAAAAAATGTTTTGAAATACTTTTCATTGATCTTTATGACTTATAATCCATTCTATCTTGTATCTAAGATTTGGAACTTGCTTGGAGACAAGCAAGGGCTAAGTATGGGGTATTATGATAGCATGAATTATAGTCTATATTTTGGAACCTGTTTAGACGTTTTATCTTCAATAATCTGCATGTTTGGATGTATATTATGTGATTATACTGTCGTTTCATCTACCTTTGCGGGAATCGAGGTCTACACCGAGTTTCGTTGTAATCGTAGGTAAAATGGCAAGTTTTGCATCAAAATGGAGCTAAAGGAGCTAAGGAGTCATAAGAGCTACATTCATGAGCTTAAAGAGGAATCCAGGAAGCATGGAATTGGATTGAAGATTTACTTTGGACCAGATTTAAGAGATTTCACATCAGTTTAGAGCCACCTCGGTCAGCTACAGAATCACCTCGACCGAGGTGATCTAGAGGAGCGTCCCGACCGAGGCGAACACCTTGGACGCGGCGAGATATATTTTATTCTTGGCTGAGATCTTTTATTTTTGGAAGGAGGGATCTTATATTTTTAGGCTGGATTTCTGGAAAGAATATCGTATATTTTAGGGATTTATTTATGAGAGAGAGATATATTTTATTAGGAAAATATCTTTTCAAGATATTTTATCTTAGGAGGGTAGTTTTCCTATATAAAGGGTTGAATTTTCCACAAATCTAACCATGCTTATACATGCTTAGAGAGCTGATAGCATCCAGCAATTAAGGGATTTTCTCCGGAAGTTTTGAAGGAAGGAAGATTGAAGATCAATCTAGGAAGGATTGATAGCTTGTTATAGCTTTTGTGAAGGGTTTTTGTAAGACTTTCTTAGATTCCCTTCTTGTTGATTGTCCTGTTGGATTTGTAATCCAAGGAACGCTTATTTGTGATATTTGATTCAGTTATTGAAGCCTTGTTCTTAAGGTTTTTGTGTTCAATTATTCACTTTCTTCCCATATATTTGATTATTGCTTTCATGATGATGAGTGGCTAATTTCTTTGTGTGATTCTAGGGTGATTGGCTGAAGGTTGTGAGAAAAAAAAATATAGAATAATCTTAAATCCAGTAGGACCCTGAAAGCTCGAATCTTTATCCTTAACCCTAGGACATCTCGCTCACTTGATGAACATCTCGGCCGGGGTGGAATTCGTCTGACCGAGGTGACCTTTCTAATCCGAAACTGAGAGTTAAGTGTTAGAGTTTGCCAAATCCTATTCTTATTACACCTTTCCTGGTTCAATGCAAGCTTAGGATGAGACTTACCCGGTAATTCCTTTGTTTGTTTACCTAAGATCATAAGTGTAGGTAATAAAGGTTTATCCTTTATTGGGGTTTGAGTGTGCTTTTATTCCATCTTTGTGAATTAGCTTGAGACTTACCCGGTAAAGGTTGATTCTATTCCCTTATGTGGCGTTTTAGTTTGAGGTTATAGTTCTTTTCCTTAATTCCTTGAGACTTACCCGGTAATAGGAGTTACGGTTTGGAGTTAGTGAGTAGTGAGACTTACCCGGTGATCTATTCCACTTTAGTAACACCTTCCCTTTGCAAAATCTCAGTTTTGTCCGCTTAATCTTTAGATCTTGAGTTGGAACCACAACTAGATGCTTTAATCCCTAGAATTGCATATTTCCTTAATTGACTTTTTATCATCTTTGATTGTTTTAATCGTTTTTGTGGTTATTAGTTGCATAGACAACCTATACTTGCTTTGTTTCACCTAAGTCCCTGAGAACGACACCCCGGAATTTCTTGCTTTTACTACGATTGACCCGTACACTGCGGGTTCGCATCCTTGTTTTTAGCAAACGTCTTGGGTTATAAATTTAAAGCTTGCACACACCATTTGGAGCGAACAATGGTACCAGATCTTAATCTAAATCAACGTGAAGATCACAATTCTGATAAAGAGGAAGATCCTAAGGCTCAAGAAAAGATTATGCAAGAAAAGATTAAAGATACCGGAGAAAAATCTCAAGACCTTGAAACGCATCTTCAAGACCTTAAAAACAAAAAACTGCGATGTCAGAACTCCATTTCAAGGCCTTGACATCCAACTTCAAGGCCTTGATATAGGATCCAAGGGCAACACTCCAGCGGTACCTGCATCCAGTCAAGCATATGAGCCTCAATTTTCAGGATCTATTCCATCTTACAAACGAAGGAAGTTTCAACATTCTTCATACCATCGACAAGAGAATGTGATCTCAGATCCAAACACAGGAGTTCAAACTCAATCCAAAGTTAACAACCTATGTGCGTTCTTGGCGTTCGTTTCTCTTATTGAGCCCAAGAATTATATTCAAGCTCTTCAAGAACCCGACTGGATCATTGTCATGCAAAATGAGGTAAATGAGTTTGAGAGAAACAAGGTTTGGACTCTTACTACGAGAACAAAGCATCAATCCGTCATCGGCATGAAATGGGTTTTTCGAAACAAGTTGGATGAAAATGGTAAAGTCATTCGAAATAAAGCACGACTTGTAGCTCAAGGCTATAACCAAGAGGAAGGTATTGATTATGAGGAGACTTTTGCTCCGGTTGCCAGGTTAGAAGTCATACGTATGCTACTTGCATTTTCATCTTTCATGAGCATAAAGTTATTTCAAATGGATGTAAAATGTGCTTTTCTAAACGATTCTTAGAAGAAGAAGTCTACGTTGCTCAACCACCTCGTTTTGAAAATGATGATTTTTCAGATCATGTTTTTAAATTGGACAAGGCTTTATATGGTCTTAAGCAAGCTCCACAAGTTTGGTATGAAAGATTGTCCAAGTATCTTCATGAAAACAATTTCAAAAGAGGTTTGATTGACAAAACTTTATTTATCAAAACCAAAGGCAACGATATACTAGTAGTACAAATCTATGTTGATGATATATTATTCGTTGCTAATAATGATTCCCTATGCAAGGAATTTTCAGATATTATGTGCAAGGAATTCGAAATGAGCCTAATGGGTGAATTAAATTTCTCTCTTGGACTTCAAGTTACACAAGCAAAGAAAGAAAATTTTCTCAATCAAAGCAAGTATACCAAGGACTTGCTCAAGAAGTATAAGATGGATAAATCCAAGGTCACAAAAAATCCTATGACTTCTACACTATCGCTTGGCCATGACAAAGATGGCAAAAGTGTTGTACAAAAGGAGTATCGAGGTATGATCAGTTCTTTGTTATATCTAACCGCTAGTCAACCTTTCATTATGTTTAGTGTGTGCATGTGTGCAAGATTTCAAGCTGATCCTAAAGAGTCACACTTGATAGTTGTGAATAGGATATTTCGGTATCTCAATGCCACTAATGATTTAGGGTTATGGTATCCACGGTAAAGTTCGTTTCACCTCGTTGGCTATTCAGATGCAGACTTTGCAGGTTATAAGGTCGATAGAAAAAGTACTTCCGGATGTTGCTAATTCTTAGGGGCATCCCTAACCAGTTCGCACTCCAAGAAGCAAAATTATGTCACCCTATCCACAACTGAAGCCGAATACATAGCTGCGGGAGCCTGTTGTGCACAAATTCTATGGATAGCTCAACAACTTCGTGATCTTAGCTTTGCTTTGAAAGGTATCCCTATTAAATGTGATAATACTAGTACTATTTCGATTACTAAAAATCTTGTGCAACTGATAGCATGAAATATCGCGATATTTTAGGCACATGTCTTGGTTGTTTTTCCCTTTCTTATGTGTATTTGGATGTGAGTTTGAAGCATTTATGAGTACATTCACCTATTATGTTGGTATAGAGATCTACACAAGCTTTGTTGTGATTATAGGTGAATAAAGGCTTGGATTGGAGCATAAATGGAGTATGTAGGAGTATTTGATCATGTTAGGCATCAAGAGGATGCATTAGAGTATCTAAGGAAGGAGCATAATTAGGAAGCTTTACGAAACAAAGGTTTTTACAAAGGTTTTGGGTTTTCCACAGCCAAACACAAGAAACTGATGACATGATTTATGACACTAGTTTAGACACTCTTTTAGATAGTTTTTCCCGTTATTCATGAATGGTTTGACATTAGTTCATGACGTTTACGCTTAATTCATCCATATTGTCGAAATAGACGTCTACACGAGCTCTTATCGGTTTTGTAGGTATTTTAGGGAGCTCTTGGACTTAATCGAGACATTCGAGGATCATTCCTTGTGGTGGCACTCATCCGCACTCTTTAAGGAGCAATCTATGAGCAAAGGAGAACACAAAAGACCTTATTGGTGCATGCCTTGCACCAATTCGTGACTTGGTGATCCAAGGAGGGTACTGGTGCAAAACCACGGCCCAGAGGCCATTTCCACGCCCGTGGTTTCATCATTTTGGCCGTGGTTTCTGTTTGGATAGCTTTTACACTTGTCACACGATTTCTTTGTCCGACCCTTGCTTTTTGGTGGAGTACATAAGTGGTTTTGCAGGCTATTTTTAGGGGATCTTCCAGACCTTTTAACCTATCTTCTCCCACACAACACTCTTCCGCTGTAGCTTCTCTTCCAAGCACCCTTGTGGGTGTTCTTGGGAGAGGTTAGTGTAGATTTTAGTTTGGTAGTGAGATTTGAGTGGTTTTGAGTGAGGTTTCCATTGCTGACAACTTGGAGCTGCATCTTGGACCCTTTGTATGACTTGGTAACTTCTATTCTAGCTTTATAATGTCTTCTCTTTGGTTCATTCTTCATTATCTAGCTATGACTTGCAAGCATGCTCTATTTATGAAGTTTGATCTAGATTTGTATGTTGTTGGCTGAATAGTTGTGATTCTAGGGTGATAGAATGATGATTATGGCTTGGATGACGATTGTATGGACTTGCATGTTAGCTTAGGATGAATTTGTGTTCGAAACCCTAACTCAGACCCAAACCATGGCTTGTTCTTCATGCTTCCACGGCCGTGGTTTCCATGATCCACCCGTGGTTTTGTTCTTTCGTACTTATATTGATGAATCTGGATGTTAGGATGTAGATGTGTTGAAATCTTAGTGTTTGTTGAGCCTAATCTATCTTAGGGTGACCTATTATTAGCAACCTTTTTGAGGAATGAGACTTACCCGGTAATTTCCTCTCTTAGATACATAAGATGATGAACTCTAGGTAGTAGTGAGCCAAAAAAAGCCGCTATTGGACTGAGTGTGCTAGGATCGTTGCCTAAGACTTACCTTTTCCGAGACTTACCCGGTAAGGAGGGGTTTGACCCTTAGGTAGTGGCCGATTTGTGTAGAATTCCCGTCCTTAGGTTCCTTGAGACTTACCCGGTAATAGGACCTTAGGTGCGAGACTAGTGGAGCATGACACTTACCCGGTAATTTCTCCCATTAGAGAAACACTCAACTCTGAACAACCACCGCTTTCCTTTGATGTTTAGATGCATGACTCCATTGTCATAATCGGAATCCCGAATCTCTATAATCCGCATTTCTTACCTCTTATCATCAATCCTTGTGTTTGTGTGTTTGTTTGCTTGTTTGTGTTG
Organism: Fagopyrum homotropicum; assembly: GCA_033239125.1. Taxonomy (NCBI): domain Eukaryota; kingdom Viridiplantae; phylum Streptophyta; class Magnoliopsida; order Caryophyllales; family Polygonaceae; genus Fagopyrum; species Fagopyrum homotropicum. The sequence continues at coordinate 61,091,733 of BSWB01000003.1, read as the reverse complement.
ATATATTTTGTGATCCTTGTTTGATCACTCAAAACCAACCAAAAATATTGTGTTTTGCATTTCTTTATTCCTTTCTCATCTCTTAGTTTAGATTTTGCACTATACATGATCATTGAATGATTTGATTTCATCTCAGTCCTTGTGATCGACCTCGGAATACTTTCCTTCCTACATAACGATCCGTACACTGCGAGTTTCGCTAGGTAGTTTAGGATTTTAGTTCGAGTTTATAAATGTAAAGCGTTTTGTATTACTTCCTAGCGTAATAAGTTTTTGGCGCCGTTGTCGGGGACTAGGTCTAGATTAAGTCATTTGTGTTTGATTGTTTATAGTGTATATCTTTCTTGTTACTTTGATCTTGTGTTGTTTTTGTCTTTGCCTTTTCATGTTTTCCATGGACGGATTGTACTTCCAAGACGACCTTGACAACCTGGAGTATGAGTGGATGGAAAACCAAGATCGAGAACCTCTCCATGTTGAGTTTGAGTATTGGGAGGAGTTTAATGTCTATCATGAGTCCCATGATCAAGCTCACATGACTACATTGCCTTATGTGGAACCTCACCATCAACCTCACAATGATCGAGTGGAATCAATGCTAGAAGAAATGTTGAGGAAGATGGATGATCTAGAGAGTAACCTTTCTCCCATTTCGAGATCCCATATGGAACTTGAAGTGGAAATGTTTCAACAGGAGGAGGTTCATCATGAGGAGATCCAAGAATTGCCCGATTCAACCATAACAAATAGAGAACTTCAAGAAGAGTTGAATGAAGCTCGGGAGCAATTACGGATAAGGGATTTGGCCCTGGAGGATGAAAGAAGATTGACATTTGAGAGAGAAGAACAAATGAGGAGGGAGATTGAGGAGATTAGGCATGCTTTTATGCTAGGAGATCCTACCATCCTTCAAGGCTTACCTCCACCTCCTTCACCTTTGGAGGAGTGCAATGAAGTACTCTCACCCCCGGGCATCCTTACCATCAACCCCGGAACCACATTTGAAGAGATCACGAGGGAGTAAGTGAACTGGCAGAACCACGCTTAGAGCCCGTGGTTTCTTATTTTCAGCCCGTGGAAAACCTTGTCGTAGCTAATTGTTCTAATTATGCCAAAACCACGCCCGTGGTTTCTGTTTTTTGTCCGTGGTTTTGTGCAGAGTGCCCTAAGTTGACTTCAACTCCTTCCAATCCTTTCTTGCTTGCCCGGAGTACACACGAAGATTGGAGTCCCTTTCCTAAGGAGTCTCCATTGCTGAATGAAGGAGGCAACCATGATGGATCCATGATGGTTATAAAGCACTTCAATGAAGAATTCTTTCCAAGAATCGGCTTTCTTCGGATCATAGAGGATGAGGATGGAAAGTATTTCACCGGTGTGACCGCGGAGTACCAATTGCCTAAATATGGGGTGACACCTATGGTTGAAACTCCATACTATCATCAAGGAAGCGGTGATGAAGGAGTCTACTACTAACCGGTGAAGAGAGAAATTAAGGTATATTTGGGCATCAAGTGGCCCGTGCTTGTCATCATGGATGCCGGAAAGTGATGGTTGCTTGAACTCCTCAAGCAAACCATGGTATTTGAGGTGGATTGACACATCCACGGAGTTTGCTCAAGCTAATGACCTAAAAGAAGCGCTTCTTGGGAGGCAACCCAAGGGTAACAACTCTTTCCCTTTCTCATTCGTTTTTGCTTTTGTTTTTGTGTTGTGTTTTGTTTTTTGTGTTTGTGTGCTAGATTTTAGGTAATAAGGAAGCCTTGCAAGGCAAGTTGATGATGATGATCCCGTTTTCAACCATGGGTGGAGCGGACGTGAGACTTGGACGGCATAAGGTGTCTTTGAGGGGTGGAAGAGCTCCCATCTCGCATACACCTTGACGCGGGTCTCGACGCCGGAATGACTATGAAGAGATCTCTACCATGTTTGGTTGATCATCCATCACCACCGCTCCATATTAGTGAACCAACATACCGAAAACACTACATTTTTACATTGTGAGGACTTCTTTCACTCTTCTTTACTTGAGTTGCACATTGGGGACACTGTGTTTTTAAGTATGGGGTGGGGTTTTCATGATTCTTAGCATGGCATGATCGCATCTAGGATAGTTTTGTTTTATTGTCACACGTTTCTTTTCATGTTTTGCATTGTACATATGTGTTTCAAAATTTCCAAAAATTGAAATTTTTTTAAAATTTTTGTGCTTTTAGGTTTGGGTATGACCCTTATGATGAGTTTGTTTTTTTAATTGGCTATGGATGGCCTTGTGTGTTGAATGGATTTTTGCATATGAGGACTTGAAATACTTCTCTTGAATTCTACGCATGAATTGTAATTATGATGCTTGTCTTGATTGGATTGAGAACTGATAGTCAAAATTACATGTTAGTTCTTGCACATCATCTAGGAATGATTAAGGCAATTCATCTCTCTTCTTCTCATCTTGATCATGTTGTTTGAGCACCTCACTTGATTAAAAATTTGACCTCTTTTGACCCATTCGGGAATAGGAGCATGGTAGTGTGTTGTGTGAAAAGCAAGTATGGGGTGGTGAACTTGGTGTATGAATTTTGTGAATGAAGTGCTAAATATGTTGTGAAAGTGTAGAAAAAAAAAGGTTTGGGGACGTTGGTTTTGATGACGAGTAACTTGACACCATTCACATAATCGGGTGTTTGTGTCTTGCCAAAGTCGGATTAACCGATTGTCCTAACGAGCCTTACTATGTGTGCCCGGTGTGAGGCACCTCGGAAAAATCCTGAGGTCCGCTAATAACCATGGTTTCGGCTTTTGTACATCAATGCCATTGTCTCAAAAATAAGTGAAAGAAAATGAAAAACAAAAACAAAAGAAAAGAAAGAAAAGAAGGAGAAAAATACACTTTGGTGGATGAAGTATAAATGTGAAATTGTGGTTGTTTAGTTCCTTTCCCGGATTTGCACCACATGACCTAAGAATATTCCCACCTTATCATAACGATTATTGGCCTCTTCTTTCCTAAGTTCTTGTGACCTATTTGCATAAGTGTATGACTTAGTGATCTGGATTAGATATTCTCATGATCATCTTGACTTCATGATTTTTACCTTTCTTGCATGCTTTCAAGTTAAGTATGATTGTCTTTCCGTGCCTTCATTCATTTAATAAATGATTGCTTGTCCATTGCCATGAAACGTGACTATGAAGGTGATCCATCTTTAGAAGTACAATTCCAAATAGATTTTTTCTTTTTACGCATTCATAAATCACGCCATCTCGTAGCCTATAGTTGGACCTTGCTCTAGGACGAGCAAGTGGCAAGTATGGGTATTTTGATGACATGATTTATGACACTAGTTTAGACACTCTTTTAGATAGTTTTTCCCGTTATTCATGAATGGTTTGACATTAGTTCATGACGTTTACGCTTAATTCATCCATATTGTCGAAATAGACGTCTACACAAGCTCTTATCGGTTTTGTAGGTATTTTGGGGAGCTAGAGCTAGAGCTAAGATCTTATTAAACCAATGATGATGTGACTTCTTCCTTAAATAACACCTTCTCCTTTCTTTCTTTCTTACGCTTCAACTTCTCTTTACAAACCCTATGCTTTACCCTTTCATTTTCAAACACTGTATCAATTTCTTTCAAAAACTATTCATGGCTTCCAAGAGATCTTCAGTAGATGAAGCATCGTCCACTGCTCCAAAAACAATAGAGGATTGTTCACCTCTCATAAGATTCCGAGTCCAGCTCCGTTTCCTTATTTCCCATGGACGATGTGGAAATCTGCACCAAAACAGGCCTCCCGTCGCACTGGTTCGGGAGCCAAACTGCTGTTCGAAAGTGGCTTGATGGGTTCAACGAAAGAGAGTTGTGCATGTGCGAGTTAGTCGACCGGAACTCTTTGTTTCACTTGCTCTTCTAGGTCTCACCATGCTCCAGGCTAGTTCAAGATGGAGAATTCTCAATCCGGGGGAGATGCATACCTCAGGTTAACAAGGTTGTTCTTCGTCAATCTTACATCAAGAAGGGAAAGAGGTGAACTGATTCTGGAATCAGTGGTCAAAGGTAAGAAAATCACTCTTTCATCTTCTGTTATTGCCGAGATTCTAGGGCTTCCTACCTTTAACTCTTTGGACCAGCCTACCCCATCCAAAATTGTTAAACTGGCTAAAGAACAATTTCTTCTGCCAAACTCTCTACCACAACCAACTGTTACCTGTCTGACTCTTGAGGCTAGAATAGTGTGTGCTATTCTGGTGAGATGTGTGGTGCCTAGGGTTAACAATAGGGATGTGCTTACAAATCAGTTGTTTGCATTTTTATACCATGTGCTGAATGGCCTGGATGTTGACCTTCCTGAAATCATTATGAATCATATGCTTCACTCAATCAACTCCTCAAGTGATACCCCTCTGCCATATGCCTAAGATTTTTTGGTATTTTTCTATTGATTATTCTGATGAGGAACAAGTCTATATTACGGGCGAATTAGATGAAGAATTCTTTGACAACATGGGTATCAAAAGAACACAGATAGGTGAGTGGACTTTGAAAGATCAACCGGCTTGGAATTATACAATTGTACAAAGATTGGAAGTTTTTGGAAAGAGGCTTGGATTCTATGCGATATGATCTCCTAAACATTAGATCTGCGATCACTGATCATCTGGATGAGACACAGGATCTACTTGGGATCCTAAATCAGAAGATCAATAAGATGTTCCATGTAAATGCTCTGTCTCTCACAACTGTCAATAGCATTAAGCCGCTAACAGAGACGAATGACCAAGCTACTACTCAAGATGCTGAAAAGGTTATGGATCAATGTTACAAAATTGTCAAGGATCAGCCTATTGGTCAACCTTCTTCTGAGGATCTAGATATTTTGCAAATTGAGGAGTTTGGTATTGTGAAAAATACAAAGATGCCACTGACCAACGACGTACAGATGAATCTATCAAGAACTTTGAACTCCAAAATGCTAAAGACCGTTGGAGGCAAAAGTGCATGGTGGAACATTACGAGAAAGGGCGTCTGAATCCACGGTGGTACCACGAGTGAAGACTCTTCGCCTTCCATGGACTTCAAGGTCCTTGACATTGATTTCAAAGCCCCTTGGTTTTGATATTAAGACCTTGATATGTGTTTTTGAAAGACTTCACTTTGTAGTGGTTTTGGAAATACTTTTTATGGGTTGTAATTGATTGCTTTAAAACTCCCGTGCTTTAACTGTTTTTCTCCCTTGTTGAATGACAAAGGGGGAGAAACTTTATGATTCAAAATTTCGATATTTCTGCCTTCTGCATTTAAGTTTGTTTTGATATTCATATATGCATCGCTAACTCTACAATGCAGGTACGATATTTGTGTTGTCTTCCATCAAGGGGAGATTGAAAACTCCACCTTGAGTATAATTTGAAGAATTGATGATGGAAGACTTAACACAAATAAAGCGGTTTTTATACTAACAAAATATCGATTGTATATCTAGTTGCTTGGTTTGTTTGGTGTTTTGTCTAAATATGTGCAGGCCTTGAAAAGCATTTCAAAGGACAGACGGAGGCCTTGAAATCAGATAAAAGGGATAAGCAAGGCCTTGATACAAGATACAAGGGACAAGCGCATAGTTGAAGAAGTTCAACACGGAGGCCTTGAAAGCCATTTCAAGGGATCACAAGCCACAACCTGGAAACAAGTTTCAAAGTACAAAACGAAGGGAACTCCCGTGATGCCAACTTCCGGATGTTCGAGGAGGTTAAGAATAAATGATGAACTCGACGTTTGGTTTCCTTCTCGCATTCAAGAAAAGAAAAGCCAATCGGAAAGTTCGTAAGCACTTGAAAGGCATCTAGCTCGAGGGAAAGAAAAGTAGAAGATAGTGACGATAACCTTACTTCGCTCTAAAAGACATTGTATTCATACTGAAAATTATAATCAAGGATTACTATCTAAATCTCCATCTATTTCCGATATTGTAATATCCGGAATTTTCGTTCCGTTTAATTCCGTATCAAATCGGATTTCGATCCGTTGACTATTTTCCATTCTATCTAGTATATCATCCTACACAAATTTTATCATTTTATGTAGAATTTAATTCATATAAAATGATAGAATTTTATATCAAACCCTAATCAATCAAACCCTAGTTTATCTCATGACATGTCTTTGGCAAAGTCATGACGTCCTAGTGACGAGATCAATACGAGCCCAAGACGAAGTCAAGACGAGACCATGACGAGTTATGATGAGGCCATGACAAATTCGTGACAAAGCCATGCATGGCTATGACAAGCTGTTGACAAGATTTTTACAAGCCTTGACAAGCTCCTACCAATCTCAGCCCACTCTTCCTATTTTTGTTTTAGCCCAGCCCGTCAGCTTCAAGCAGCCCAGCAGTGAAGCCTAGCCCTAGACGCCTTCCTTTCACGTCGACAGTCTTCGAGCCTGGCCTCTCTCCCTCGACGGCGTTTGCGACCTTCCCTCCCATGTCTTGCACGCGACACAACGGACCTCTTCGGAAAGCACCCTGAACGCCCCTCTCGCCTTTGCACGCAGCAAAATCTAACATCTCATCTTCTATCCCGTGAGCAGAAGCCAAGGGGCTCGAGACTCCTAAGATACCCTTCGACACGTCCAACCACATGGCAACCAGCGCCGCTAGCAACCGCTCGCTTTCGCTCCACGTCGGTGAGCCGCAGACATCTTCGAATGGACAACAGCACCCTCCTCTACTCCCTTCTACCTTCAGACGGACTCCACGCCAAGCCGCTTGCCTTCGGAGCCAAGCCCGCTTCACGCCCTTCTGCCTGCAGCGACGGTTACACAGCCCTTCAGTGAAGATCCCCTCCATCGCTTCCATTATGCAGTGAGTGCATCTTCTGACCCTCTTCTCCTCATCTTGCTTAGGTCAACAAAAATCACCGCTTAATCTATCTCTCTTCCTCTCCTCAATTACATGAGTCCGGGAAGGGTTTTTCTTGTAGTCCGGCACACGAACCATGTCTCCCTTCCACTCTGATCATCAGCTAATCAAGTCTCGTCCGTGTTGCAGAGAGGGGGGTCGATTATTTGGGTCAGAATGGGAGCAGCTCGAAGGAAGGTTAGGGAGACCGAATTCAAGACGTGTGAAGGGAGCCAGAAAGCAAACGAGTGGCTATTGAGACTGGAGACCCAAACCTCTTTGTGTATGTGCTGATGAGAGTGTTCATAGCCGTCTTTAGACCTTACCTAACAGTCTCGGAAGATAGCTTGAAGAGCTGAGGCGTTTTCTGAATTTTTCGGAAGTCACAAACAGTCAACTTCGGGTCCAAATTTGGGTAAGCTAGACTCTCCATTTTTGGCTGGTTTTCGGATATGCCATAGACGATATTGCATAGTAAATCATACTAAAATTTTAGAGGAATCCATGTTACAGTTTGAGAGTTATGGTGTTTCAAAGATGACTCCTCACACAATTTTTTTCAACTGTGCTGAGTGTTGGGAAAAACAGCATATGATGTTGTTTTGTGAGATAGTTTTGAATAGGCTTTTGATCTCTGTTGGATTTTATTTTTGGATATGCTATATTTGACACATTATAGTAGAACATATCAAAATTTAGGATAAATCCAGCGAGTGGTTTAGGAGTTATGATCTTTCAAAGGGGAGACAGTGTGTTGTTTTGTTTAAGTGTTTGCTGAAATTTCAGAAACTGTGTTGATCAGTCAAGTTTGAGCATAATTTTTTATGCCATAGAGATAAGATCCACCGTTCGCTTTTTGAGATGTTGTTTAGTGTCATGCATAGGTTAATATGTCAAAATTTGGGATGCATCCAACGGTGGGATTTAGAGTTATAGAGGCTCAGAGTGGACTTGTTGTACAGTTAGAAAACATACTCAGATTTTGGCTAAGTGTAGGAAATTTCAAGTGTTGTAACCAACTTTGAAAATTTTTGTAGAAGTGATGGGTGAACAGTTTTAAGAAATTTTTGCTTCTAGGAGTAGATGAGATATCATAGATGATCTAGAGAATTATTTCGGAATTTTTATAAGTTTATTCGAATTTCATATTTGAAGCCGAAGTTGGGCCTTAACGATCTTTCGGAAAATAGGAAAATGGGTAAATTGTCAGTTTGTAACCAAAATCATTTTTAGGAATTAGAATATGACTTTTTAGTCTCAAATAAGAGTTTAGGCATGAATTATGGAATTTTTGGAAGTTTCGGGACCATGGGTAAAATAGTCATTTTACCATAAATTGGTACTGTATTAAATTCTGTTCTAATAGGATCTATTATCTTGGAAGTCTTAGAGTTCTAATTACCTAGAAAGTGTGCTGACACACTTGCCTCCTTTGACAGGTAACCGAGTTATACACTTTTACAGATTGAGTTGTGATTAAGAGAGTCGAGATCTGATTCAGGTAAGTCCACGAACTTACTTAGCTGGCTTCTTGTATGAGTGTAATGTGTATGAGTGGTGTTTGTTAGTTATGATAAGCAACGAAACCGGATTAGGCCGACTTTATTATATTATGTAATTGACCCAAGTGTATGATAACGGGTCGTGACATCATCTGCCTAGCTCTTGCGAGAGTCTAGGAGGTTCCCTGCGACCAGCCCAGTCAGGTAGACGGTCAGATGCATTAGTACCATTCCTCGTTGGTAAATGGGGACAGGGGCGAGGTTTGGGAATCCCTCGTGTCACAAAATAAGTATCATTAGTAATGACATATCACCTAATTAAAGATAATAAAAGGATTGATTGTTGCATGTTGATTGTGTATGTTGTGTGTTTGTGCTTTTACCTTTATACTTATGCATAGAATGTTGGCTAACGGTTTTATCCGTGTTATAGATTCGTAGAGATAGACAGTTACAGAGAGATCCGGAATGAATGGTCAGCCGGGTCCACGTATTCATTAGATGGGACAGGGGAGTCTCCCAACGGCATGCATGTTATGTATCTATATATATGTTTTGTAAGGCTGTCACATGTGTACATTCATATATTAAAAATAATATGTTTTGAAATTATTTTAAATACATTTGTGCCTTGTTGTAAGATCCTAGTGAAATTGTTGTCAAACTAAGGTCAGGACCCATTGTGAGGTCCTAACGAGTAGCTCCCCGAGTTCTCAAAATTTAGGGTGTTATAATATGGTATCAGAGCCAGGTTGACAACAATGCCACTTGAAATCTTCTGAAAGACCGAATGTATAAAATAACTAGAACCCGAAAGGGGTCTAAAATTTTTCAAAACGGACTTCTGTTTTTATACACACGCATAGTCGGGTTGTTGGGTTAGTAGTACGTCGGACCACCATCGCTTTCCATGGATCTCTGCAACTTGGATCGATAGAAGTTAGTATATAGACTTTTTATAATGTTTATTATTATATGTTATATACATGTGTATGCTTAGCTTGTTAGTATCCTAAAGGATATTTTATATCCTTTAGTCGTGATATCACAAAGCGATTAACGCCTCATGATAAATCAACAGCGGACTTGAAGAATCTCCAACACGAGGCAATTGAATCGGGCCTTGAATTGAGTATTATAATCGGGTAGGTTGCTTGGTGATCCTTACAAATCATCCAAAGAACAAGTGACCAGGGAAGTAAAGTTGTGAAGATAATTATTACCACAAGCACAATTAGATGAGGAAGGAATTTCTGAGTCAGTTCAGTTAAAAGGTCGTACAAGAAAGTCGGGCATATGAGGCCGAGAGATGAGTTAGAAGAACCATGCCAGAGACGAGAAGATCTACGAGTGGAGATAACAACATTAGAACAAGAACCAAGTAGAACGGAGTACAACCAAGAGGGCGAGATAAAGGACGTTACCATCGTGGTGAATGCCCCATAGACAATTATGGGCATGAGAGATCTGAAGAGATTGGGTGTCGACCTGGATATTAAGAATCTAAGTTGCACGGAATGAAGACCTACAATTGAGTGTAAAAGCGAAAAGGTAGACCCCACAAGTGTGGAGAGGTTCTGACCTCCTCAGAGATATAAAAAGTTGAAAGAAATTGCGACGCCGGTTTAAAATAAATAAATAAATAAATAAATAAATAAATAAATAAAAGCCCTGTAATGGAGTTAACGGAGTTTCATGAAGGCGATATTACCACCAACACCAGTGAATAAATGTGTATGAGAGGACGGCCTTGTGGGACTCGAGAGTCCAAGGTAACCCCAATTATCACGGGACCTAAGCCATCAACACAGACGGATCATGGAAAAGGAACTGCAAGTGGATGATCATTACGGCCGTAAGAATTGCAAAGACGCTTGCAAGCTATCGTGGGAAAACTTTAAACGACTATTTATGTCAGATGGATGACCCAATCGGACTAGAGGAATGGAGTTAGCCAAAGGAAGCGGGAGGGTGAAAGATAAAACAAACTAAAGAAGTATAAAAGGATTAATTGGGTAGGTGATGCGTACCAAAGAATTTTGATACCAGACGGGGTATGAGAAGAGTAAGTTCAGGATACTGAGATGAGTCAAATATAGACTGACCGACGTTAGCTAAGGATGTGCAAGTGTTGGTTGGTATTGACAAGTTATGTACCGCTAAGAAAAGATAATTGTGAGTGTGGATTTATGGGGTAGTTTTACCGACGCCTGGAAGGATTTCCTCAAGTATGCACTAACAATCTTCTTAGACAACTAAAGGTATAGAGAATCGTGTTAGAGGTTACTTCTTGGTTGGTTAAGATCAAACTCCGGTCGAGTCTAGTAGTTTGGATCTGTGTTAAAGAAATAAGGAGGTAAACGGAAGATGGTTGTTTTCCAATCATAATTTTATTTTAGGAAGACCAGTAAGGAAAGTACTTGGTACTTCATCCGGTTAATCATTTTGGACTCACAGAACACGTCCTTCTAATTACGGGGTGACAACAAAATAATCAAAGTAGCACAGTGGAAGCGTGGTGGGTCCTAACCCACAGAGCAAGAAACTCATCGGTACTGATGAATGTCATGTCAAGTTTAAGATGGTGATAGTTGGTAAAATGCATTCTAGTTGGAAGGAACGTGAGATAGGTTACACGGAGTGACTGAAAATATTGTACGGGAGTTGTATCACCATCAAGGTAGACGGGAAAGTATGTGCATGTAGAAGTTATAGAAGGAGATTAGTACCCTACTATGGATTCAAGTGAATAATGACGGCTTGTCACATGTTGTCAGATAACTAGTTCGGAATCCAATACGTAACGGAGTATTCTAGAATGATTTTTATTGATGGATTGAGGAAGCAATTAACGATGTAATACAAGTATTGTGCAGGGCCTGCACTAGAAAGCTCAAAGTGAGTAACTACCATCCTGAGTCGAAGATACATAAGAAAGAGAAGCGACAGGAGCATACTTACAACCTAGTAACCGTGCTTAAAGAAAGCATAATCTAGGAGTATATTTTAGGTGTAATGTTATGTCGGAACAGAGCCTAGTTGCGTTTTGAGTTAGAGGGATATTATTAGTGCGATAAAAGTGGAGGATACAAGAGTTCAATATGACGGTGTGTTAACATTTATCGAGTAGTTATGATCAAATAACGGTAATATGAGATCACTTTGATTTTAATACCGTCACTCCGGACATATTCTATGTCACTTAAGATCTTGGGAAATGCGTGGGAAGCCTAGGTTAGAGCTAACGGTATATTAGAGATCTATAAATAATATAATAATTTCAAGTGAACAAAGAGGATGACCACTAGATTTGATTTTTGGTTGTCTCGAGTGTTAGACCTGAAAAGGGTAAAGGTGACGATTCCTTACCTGAGGAATAAGATGACTGAGTAATATTAAAAGACAAGACCAAGTGGGTCGTGATACGAAGAGCATTGAGCACTTGGTAAGTGTTGGTGGATGTCTAAGACCTTTGACTTGATTGTGTAGTCAGAACCTTTTCAGAAGGCCGGAAGCAAGTGGTCATAATGAAGGGAAGAAAGTTGAAGAGATCATTTTCCGTAGGGTCATCAAAGGATCTAGAAGTGAGTTGTGTAAGGCAACCATTAGAAGTTTTAAAGCGGTTTAAAAGTGACTGATGGACTAATATTCCTCACCCTATTGGAGAGTGTAGCTTCAGTTTTCCACGGAGACTAAGTTTGGGAACTGAGTTTGAGAATTTCAGTTGGAGTACCTACTAGACACGAGTTAGGTCATCATATTAGAGGATTAGACAGTTGAGCCGGATGATACCGGTGAGATATCCGGTAACCACTCTAGAACATGGTAGCAGGCGCTTGTGATCTAAGTACCTAAAAAGATTTAAGATTTAGTAGTTTTAGGAAAAGCCGATAAGGCTACCTAAGATATTGGGGATAGTAAGAGATGTAACATTTCAAAGACCTATGTAGCGATAGTCGTAACCTCGAGAGTGACGAGTTAGGGCTTGAACTTGTATGTGTGATATTGTTTGACTGCTTGTTTATTTCATGATTGAGTGTTTAGTCAGTGATGTGTTCTTTTGGTAACCTTGATGTGCGGGATACTTAGATCTGGAAACGACGAGACTTTTGTGTAGTGATCAAACACACCCATTTGGTGCCTTAAAGGCCGATCGGGAAGGTCTTACCCTAAGTTTCGGAACGAAACTTATTTTGAGGGGAATCTGATGTAACGACCGGATTTTTCGTTACGCTTAGATAGGGTTACATGAGTTTAGAAAATGAAATTAAAATTTAGTGAGACGGATATACAAGTTTAATTTTGGAAGTTGTCTGATTAAATACCTTGTTCTAAGTTTCGGAACGAAACTTATTTTAAGGGGGTAATGATGTAATATCCGGAATTTTCGTTCCGTTTAATTCCGTATCAAATCGGATTTCGATCCGTTGACTGTTTTCCATTCTATCTAGTATATCATCCTCCACAAATTTTATCATTTTATGTAGAATTTAATTCACATAAAATGATAGAATTTTATATCAAAGCCTAATCTATCAAACCCTAGTTTATATCATGACATGTCTTTGACAAAGTCATGACGTCCTAGTGACGAGATCAAGACGAGCCCAAGACGAATTCAAGACGAGACCATGACGAGTTATGACGAGGTCATGACAAATTCGTGGCAAAGCCATGCATGGCTATGACAAGCTGTTGACAAGATTTTGACAAGCCTTGACAAGCTCCTACCAATCTCAGGCCACTCTTCCTATTTTTGTTTTAGCCCAGCCCGTCAGCTTCAAGAAGCCCAACACTGAAGCCTAGCGCTAGACGCCTTCCTTTCACGCTGACAGTCTTCGAGCCTGGCCTCTCTCCCTCGACGGCGTATGCGACCTTCCCTCCCATGTCTTGCACGCGACACAACGGACCTCTTCGGAAAGCACCCTGGCCGCCCCTCTCGCCTTTGCACGCAGCTAAAGCCAACATCCCATCTTCTATCCCGTGAGCAAAAGCCAAGGGGCTCGAGACTCCTTCGATACCATTCGACACGTCCAACCACACAGCAACCAGCGCCGCTAGCAGCCGCTCGCCTTCGCTTCACGCCGGTGAGCCGCATGCATCTTTGACTGGACAACAACACCCTCCTCTACTCCCTTCTACCTTCAAACGGATTCCACGCCAAGCCGCTTGCCTCCGGATCCAAGCCCGCTTCACGCCCTTCTGCCTGCAATAACGGTTACACACCCCTTCATTGAAGATCCCCTCCATCGCTTCCATTATGTAGTGAGTGCATCTTCTAACCCTCTTCTACTCATCTTGCTTAGGTCAACCAAATCACCGCTTAATCTATCTCTCTTGCTCTCCTCGATTACAGATTGAGTTGTGATTAAGAGAGTCGAGATCTGATTCAGGTAAGTCCACAAACTTACTTAGCTGGCATCTTGTATGAGTGTAATGTGTATGAGGGTGTTTGTTAGTTATGATAAACAACGAAACCGGATTAGGTCGACTTTATTATATTATGTAATTGATCCAAGTGTATGATAACGGGTCGTGACATCATCTGCCTAGCTCTTGCGAGAGTCTAGGAGGTTCCCTGCGACCAGCCCAGTCAGGTAGACGGTCAGATGCATTAGTACCATTCCTCGTTGGTATACGGGGATAGGGGCGAGGTTTGGGAATCCCTCGTGTCACAAAATAAGTATCATTAGTAATGACATATCACCTAATTAAAGATAATAAAAGGATTGATTGTTGCATGTTGATTGTGTATGTTGTGTGTTTGTGCTTTTACCTTTATACTTATGCATAGAATGTTAGCTAACGGTTTTATCCGTGTTATAGATTTGTAGAGATAGATAGTTACAGAGAGGTCCGGAACGGATGGTTAGCCGGGTCCACGTATTCATTACATGGGACAGGGGAGTCTCCCATAAGGCATGCATGTTATGTATCTATATATACGTTTTGTAAGGCTGTCACATGTGTACATTCATATATTAAAAATAATATGTTTTGAAATTGTTTTAAATACATTTGTGCCTTGTTGTAAGATCCTGGTGAAATTGTTGTCAAACTAAGGTCGGGACCCATTGTGAGGTCCTAACCAGTAGCTCCCCGAGTTCTCAAAATTTGGGGTGTTACGTATATCCCTCCCGGAAAAATTTAAATTACTACAGTTCAGTTCCCTCTTGCCCCATCCAAAATAAGAGGCTAGCTTGCTTCCACTAGTGGCGGGCTTAACAAGTGTGGTCTTGAAAGAAAAGAGAGTGACATCTGAATTCACTAAAGAACGGAAATAACTCCCTATATAGCCCGGCTTACTTGTTGAGGTAGAAAAAGCCCGATAGGGACCTCTCAAAGACATCAAATCAAACGTTTAAACTCGTTCTCCAACCTAGGAAGGGTGGAAGAAAAAGAGGAAGAGGGGCAACAAGGCTCTTTCTGTTGTGATTGTTCAAAGGGTGATCACGGAGTCACTAAATGATGTCATCAGATTCCTTCAGAGGGCCGGTGTTTAATGGTAAGGTAACGTTGTGATTCTTGCTCAAAAAACAAACCGAACACGTTCCAGTTATCGGCTCCTTCGACATGTCAACATTCATGAGTTTCCCGTTCAAATGTCCCTCGGATAAAGGGTCGAGAAGTGCCATATGCCTTTCTTGCCCAAAAACTTTATTTATTCTCATCTAATGGTCTTAGAGAAACCTACGACAAGGTTTCACAATTGACCTTATAGAGATATAGAACTAACAACAAGTTTATGCTTGATTGTAGTCGTGACAAATACTTGAGGCTATGTGGCAATGAATATTGCCTTAAAAGTCATTACATGGGTAAATAGCCTCGTCTTTACCCTGAAATTTAGCCTCGTTTGTTTTTTGTGGGTAAAAGCCTCAGATATGCCCTCAAATTTCTCTTTCGTAGCAAAAAAAACACAAATATTAGCCTCATTATTCACCCCGAGGGTAAATAGCCTCAATCTTACCCTCAAAGTTAGCCCCATTTTATGTTGGTAATAGCCTTGAATTTGCCCTCGTTTTAGTTTTGTTGGTAAATAGCCTCAAATTTATCCTCTATATTAGCCTCAATTTTATCCGTGTAAATACCCTCAAATTTGTCTTCACAGTTGTCTTTCGTTGCAAAATAGCCATGAATATTAGCCTCATTTTCCCTCCCTAGGGTAATAACCCTTAAGTTTACCTTCAAAATAAACCTCCATTAGTTTTCGTTGGTAAATAGCCTTGAATTAGCTTCCATTGTTTCGTTGCTATTTCACCGTGGCTATGCCACCGTTTTCTGGTAGTGTAGATTCGTACTTTGTCCAAGGTCAACCAAACTTTTTTTAGTTTAAATAGAAGTCAGCCTTTCTATTTTAATCTTGATATTTTGGGCTATTGTTTCGGGTCGAAGCACTATAAGAAAAGGCCCGAAAAACACGGCGGCATAGGAACCACGAGACCTCCTAGAATCTCTTAGTAATTGAATCGAAATAGTTTTTCCTTACCCAAACATAAGGTGGAGCCTTAAACTGTCACGCCTTTCTTTCCCTCGAGTTAGATGCCTTTTAAGTGCCTATGAACTCAACCTAAGGCAAAGGTACTTACAAGAAGAATGACTAGAACTACAAGACCTACTAGTGGGGTCTTCTTCTGAGTAGACGGTCCTAAGAAAATAGGGGAATTCTGACTGTGGACAAGTGGTAGAAGCCGAAGTGTACTCCGTGTCATGGCCAATGCACTATGATCCGTGGAAACTATCTATCTTGGAAACCATGCCAATTTTCTTTCATCATCATCATCATCATCATCATCATCAAGGATATTATCTTCATTTGGGATGTTCACATCCTCGTTTTCTTTGTCTTTCTCATGTTCGTCATTTGATTCATTCACTATAGTCTCTCCTTCAATACCCTTTTGGTTCCTTGTTTTTCTCGGTTTCAAATCTTTTACCGAGTGGTCTACCACGTTTTTGACGTGTTGTAGACTCATTTGCAATGGACACATTTGGTTGTCCAATGGGTACATCAATTCTTGCAAAGGGATTTGCCGCTGGAACATGTGACTTTACCACCTTCTTAGTGTATGTAAACACATCTGGTAATTGATTTGCAACACCTTGTAGGTGAACGATTTGTTGAACTTCTTGTTTACACATTTTTGTTCTTAGATCAAGATGTGATAACAATGTTGGATTCCATGTAATTTCTTTCGTACTTGGGTCCACTTTCTTCTTTTCTGCCCCTAAGATTGGGAATGTATTTTTATCAAAATGATAATCAGCAAATCTTATTGTAAACAAATCACTTGTTGTTGGTTCAAGATATCTAATGATCGATGGGGATTCAAAACAAACATATATTCCCAATCTTCTTTGTGGACCCGTCTTTGTATGTTGTGGTGGAACAAGGACATAAACTGCACATCCAAATATTTTTAAATGTGATATATTAGGCTCCTTACCAAACACTAATTGTAGTGGGGATTGTTCATGTGCACTTGGTCTTAATCGGACCAAGGCTGCAACATGCAATATCGCATGTCCCACCGCAGATGGTGGTAATTTAGATTTCATCAAAAATGGTCTAGCAATTAATTGTAATCTCTTTATCAATGATTCAACAAGACCATTTTGTGTATGAACATGAGCTATTGCATGTTCCACATCAATCCCAATTGACATGCAAAAATCATTGAATGTTTGGGATGTAAATTCTCCTACATTGTCAAGCCTGATTTTCTTTATCGTATAATCCAGAAATTGAGCTCTCAACCGAATATTTGAGGAAGGAGTTTAGCAAATGCCGCATTTCTAGTCGATAATAGACTTACATGTGACCATCTTGTAGATGCGTCAATTAACACCATAAAGTATCGAAATAGGCCACACGGTGGAGGAATTGGTCCACATATATCTCCTTGTATCCTTTCCAAAAATGCAAGAGTCTCACTTGTAACCTTACTTTTAGAAGGTTGAATTATAAGTTTTTAAAGTGAGCAAGCCGCACAATTAATATAACTTGGCGGCAAAACTTTCATGTTCTTTAGTGGGTGTCCAAGTGAACCCTTTATAATTTTGTGCATCATCATTGATCCTGGGTGACACAATCGGTCATGCCAAAGTGTAAATTTAACTCGATCATCCAACCTTTTCTTAGATATCACATTAGCCTCAACCGGATAAATATGTGTCTCATATAATCCGGAGGCTTGTCCTGACATTTTTTCAAGGATTTGTTTCTTATCACATTCATGTGTTGTGATGCACACATATTCTCTCCCATTTTCATTCATGGTTTCCATATGAAACCCATTTTGACGCACAACACTAAAGCTGAATAACTTTCTTCAAGATTTACTCGAATATAATGCGTCATTTATTACTATTTTTGTTCCCTTTAGGAGTAGAACTAGATCTCTCCCCGAGCCTTCGATGAATCTAGCCACGCCGGATATGGTATTCACAGTTCCCTTAAAGGGTTTCAATTGTGTGAAATACTCTTTATTTCTCAAGATGGTATGGGTGGTGGCACTGTCTACAAGACATTGCTCCTTCTCATCGAGTCTTTCCTTAGAAGGTTCCATGTATTCTATAAAGCAGGAAACATATATAAGTCAAGCAAATAATAATAAAAACTTCATACTATATATTAGGATAAGCCTATTTACATAGTCCTACTAGATCTTAAAAGAAAACATTACAGGGCATTACATCATATTATACATTATCATATAATAAGAATGATCTCATAAGTTCTTAAATCAAAGCTTCAGTCCAAGGCACATACATCATCCTTCTCAAAGTTGAGAAAGTGAGAGACATTTAGGTTGATTATGGCTGAACTACCAACACCTTCGTTTTCAACGAAGTTGGTTTCATTACCCTTTTCTTTGTTTCTTTCAGCTTGGTAAGCATCCACAATTGTGAAGTGGTACGGCATATTTTTTCCCATTGACCAACTATGCCACATCTGTAGCAGACAATTCTTGGCTTATGAGAGGGCCCCTTTTGACCCGTCTGGACCTTTTGCTTTTCATTCCCTTTGTAACCATAGTTACCTCGATTATCATGGCGGCCATCATTATAGCCTTGCCAACGGCCACGACCGCGGCCACCACGGCCACCACGATCTCCACGACCTCGGCCACGGTTACTATGGTGTTGTGATTGTTGCCCACGTTCTTTGTAATTCTTGTATTTGTCATCGAATGCCTTTTCAGTGGCATTGACATCCGGAGCTGGTACTGATCTAGTGGGTCTGAGGTTGTGGTTTCTCATTAAGAGCTCATTATTCTTTTCAGCCACTAATAAGACTTTCTAAAGGTTTGAGTAACTCTTAAAACCTCTTTCTCGGTATTGTTGTTGTAATAGTACATGTGTGGCATGTATAGTAGAGAACGTTCTCTCTGGCATTTCTTCTTGAGTGATCATATGGCGACACAACCTTGATTGGGAGGTAATCCTGTGGATAACACTATTGTAATAAAATATGGACTTAAAATCTTGGAACCTTAAGTTGTTTCATTCATATAAAACTTTTGGGAAAATGACTTCTTTTTGGTGTCCATATATTTTATTCAAGCTTTCCCACAACTCTTTAGGATCCTCTACAAATAAGTATTCGGTCTTGAGGCTTTCATGAATGTGGTGGCGGAGGAATACAATTGTTTTTGCCTTCTCCTATGGAGTGGCATCATTGTTATCCTCAATATTTTTTTTCCAAGGCCATTCGCCTTAAGATGGATCACCGCATCTACCTTCCATTGAAGGTATTTTTGGCCCAATAAGTCAAGAATGTCGAAGTCTCTTTTTGCAATGTTTGCCATTGGTTATTACATAAAGATGTAAATCAAATATATAAAGTAAGTAAAAGATGACAGAAATATAAAATTATTAGTACATGTTAGTCATATGTTAGTCATGTGTTACTAATATGTTAGTCACATGTTAGTAATATGTTAGACATAAATAAACATAAGCAAATAAATAGTCAATAGTCAGTTGTGTTAGTAGTCGGTCACGTGTAGTCTGTGTGTCATTGTCCGTCAAGTACAATCATGTAAGTCATAATCAATAGTCTGATAGGAATGTCGTGTCAGTCATATTAACAGTGTGACAATAGTCATTAATAGTCCATGAAGAGTAGTCATGTAAGTCATATCAATAGTCCGAAAAATGGTTAATTATATGTATCATAAATTGTGATAGTAGAAAAATCATAGGGTTAAATTAGTCTAGTAGGAATAGTTTAAATCCGATTCCTATTAATCCCTTTAATCTCCATCCATCCATTTTACTTTCACTTTCACTTTCACCATCCTTATCTCCTTCTTCCTTAACTCCATTTTCATTATTCAAGCTCAAAGAAAAAAAATCCATGGCCGATGATGATATTACTCATCGGCTTGTTGCTAATAACAATTGGTTTTTAATCGAGTTGTTCATTTGCCTTGTCCTAATTTACATCATCAACATTATCATAATCATTATTTTGGTGGGAATTCTTCGTTCATAATCCAAGTGGTGAAAGCAAGGAATTTAATGTGGGGCTTTGTCAAAAGAGGTAAGCAAATCTCAAATTTGTTTGTATCTAGCATAAATCCAAAAAACCATGATTTTTTTTTGACTAAAGTTCTTTAGATCTAGGAAAGATTAACCGAGATTATGATGTATAAAGTTTCAAATTTATATAAAGATAAGCCTTGTTTCTTAAATATAGCTTATGAAAATCTTGAGTTTCTGATGTAGAAGATCCCATAATGGGCGACTACAGAGCATAATCCTCAAATATATTTTAATTATTAAAACTCTTAGATTTTAGAGAGGACTTAAGAAAAGTTTAGTATTAGTACCTTAAACTCTTGAAAAATGACCAAAGCTCGGTTGAAAGTTAGAATCTCGTGTTGATAACGTGTTATTAAATGATTACTTTTGCTCTCTTGATTACTTAAAACTTTTGTGGAATGTGTTCAAGAACACTTAGAGTGAAGCTAGAAGAGAGGAGTGAACAAGAAGAGTAGATTTCTTACTTGCTCTTGGTGCAATTGTTAAAATGGATGAATGTCTCTATCTATAGACAAAGTGAAGGTGAATATCCTAATAGAAAATTAGCGAGGTAAAGAAGGTGAACGATTCATCTTGTACAATTTACCACAAAATATCTAGTAATAATTCACTCTAGAATTCCCCTAGCAATCATGTTAATAGACATACAAGTATTTGTAACTTATACTTGTAGAACATATGTTTAACATGTATATGTGATATTCCATAACAATTGGTTATATATTTCACATTAAACTACGAATCGAGCTCATCACTAACTTATTGATTGTTTTATAAATATTTTTAAAAAATAATTCTTTTAATTATAACATTTATTTAGTAATATTTTATTAATTGTTGACTTATTTACTAATTCAAAATTATTAACATATCATCATATGCTTTTTCAATTTTTCATTGTTAACCAATAAATAATTACTCAGGATATAGTTTTATATTAGGAAAAGCGATAACAAAAAAAATAACAACACAATAATACATGTAATTCATATTAATTAAATCACGTATAAGGTGCGAGTATTATACTAGTACCAAAGTAAAAGTAAATATTTTAAATTTAATAAAATTTAAAATTGAGTATTAAAAACATTTATAAATATAAAATGATATTATTAAATATTTTCTAAGTCAATGAACTTATTATAAATTTATGAAAACTAATTAATTGTAATTCAAAAAACATTATAAATGATAAGTATATATATAAGAAAAGTATATTAATAAAAGATTAGTTTATAAATAGACTTATAGTAAACCAAAAAGTAAAGTCAGAAGATATTTTTAATATCTTTTTTAATTCTATAACAGTAGAATTAAGTAGAAAAGTAAAATCTTATTCCGGTTCATTTTTGTTTGGGTTATTTCGGATCATTTTTTGTTTGGTTATTTCGGATTATTAAATTATTTTGTGTTGTGTCATTTCGGTTTTTTGGGTCATCATTGGACTATTCTATTCAAGTTTAATCGAGTCCGAGTAATTTTCAACTTATTTGTTATTTTAGGTTAAATTAAATTCAATTATTCTCATTTTTAAAATTATCGTGTACAATTAGGCTTTGGTTTTTTTGGGTCGATTTCACGGTTTAGTCAAGTTTGTACCCTTCTCTCTATAGGAATATATATAAATGTATAGGCTGAATTTTCCCTTCCCCTAGTTTCTGGGCCGGTTCATTCTAACTTGAAAGGCCATGGATCTATATATACATATATATGGTCCTCTTCTTCCATGTACCATTTTAGGAGGAGGTTGATGAAACAGAAAGCGAGATGAAGATCTGGTGCGACGTTTGTAACAAACAGAAGGCTACTCTATTCTGCTCAGCGGATGAAGCGGCACTATGTGATGAGTGTGATTCAAGAGTACACGAGGCCAACAAGCTTGCCTCCAAGCACCAGCGCTTCTCTCTCCTCCATTCCTCCTCTACAGATGCTCCTCCAACATGTGACATCTGTCAGGTACTTGTCTTCTACAACTGATCTCATAGAAATGGCCGGTATAAAGCTGCGTGCTAAGTGTTGATGCTCTATCTGCAGGAAAAGAAGGCATTGTTATTCTGCCAGCAGGATAGAGCAATTCTATGCGGAGAGTGCGATGCTTCAATCCACACAAGAAACGAGCACACCCAGAAGCACAGCAGATTTGTCTTAACTGGTGTCAAGCTATCAACCAAAAGCATCACAAAAACCTCGATTCCCCATTATGTAAATGATCCGTTGGGTGGGTGTACTAGTAGTATATCTGAGTACTTGATCGACATTTTGCCGGGCTGGCGAGTCGAGGATCTGCTCGATTCATCTTCG
Source organism: Fagopyrum homotropicum (assembly GCA_033239125.1). NCBI lineage: Eukaryota > Viridiplantae > Streptophyta > Magnoliopsida > Caryophyllales > Polygonaceae > Fagopyrum > Fagopyrum homotropicum. Next base: position 61,069,483 of record BSWB01000003.1, on the reverse strand, counting down.
GAACCCGATGGGTTTTTCAGGGTTAGGCTTATTCTTTCATCATGGATTCATTCTTCCCAAATTCATTCATTACACAATGACTTGATCATTAATTAACTTGTTGCAGGGTAGTGACAATGATCTGGTGTTCTTGGATTCAGATCCTGGAAGCAGCTGTGAGAATATGTGGGTTCCACAAGCGCCGCCTGTTTGTGAAATGCTTAAGGGTCGGAAAGCTTCTTCTAGCAAGAGGGTGGCTCATGGCGGCTTCACTGTGCCGGAGATGACTCAACTCTCCAATAAGAGATCTAGACCTTTTTATTAATGAAAGAATTTGTGTATGTCTAATATTTAGCAATGGCTTTCCAGAACAAATCATCGTAATATAAAAAAGGGATAATTGTATGATCTGTCGTTTGTCCATTTCAACACTTCTTAATGGATTAAAGCAAGGCATGGTCTGCCATCACTACTATTTCCATAATATTTTCCATAAAAAAAACTATTTCCATTATATTCGTTTATACTTTTTTTCTTTTTCAGCACATCAAATCTTATTAGATATATATGCTTTTTTTTTAATTATTTATATTTACATATACACTCTTGTATTTTATCCTAGTACATATAGCAAGCATAATTATCATAGAGAACTCGTTTATGTGGAAAATAATCTCACGTCAATAATAAGATGATAAACAACCTCAATTTTCAATTTTTTTTAATTGAACTCCATTAAACTTTTTATGTGTTACCCTCAACAATGGATAGTCGGGTGTAGAGAATTGCAAACGCAATGGCGTGCACACGACTTGACATTTCACGTAATGAGTCGCTAGTCACTTATAGGAAATCAAGAAAAAAGTTTTCGAGCGAGCAGTTGGCTAGGTGGAAACAGATACGCCAGAAATAGAAAGAGCGGGTCCGAGCGGGTCCTGGCTATGCTGCTCCCGTCATTGTGAATGAAAAAAAAACCTGCTCCTCAGCTAATGACAAATAAGTGCCTCCGTCTACGTTTAGGATCTTCGAGCACATTTTCAATGGGATCATTGCTCTTTTAGTATGTACCACTTTCTATTGGTGGAGAAGCATGCAAACAAATAGAATTGAAGTATCATTACATACAACATCTCTTGAAAAAAAAAGATTTTGACTAAGGTGGTGACCTTCAAGAAGTTGAAGCTTTGCATAACTTCTGTTGTGCAGAAATTTGAGAAATACCAAAATTCAACAAACAAGAAAGACAACACACAGATTTATAGTGGTTCACCAAATATTGGCTACGTCCATTCCAGAGAGATTTTATTTAACAATTTGAAATTACCGGTAAATAGATGATAGCCATATTTTTTTTTTTGTTTTTTTTTTTTGATAAACGGAAAGCGATTAGGTTGGACTATCTCCTAGAGGTAGTCCACCCTAAAGCATCCTTGCGGATGAGAACACAGAGTTCGGGATCGTCAGAAAAACTGGCGTTGGAGTTCGAAATTCTCAGATGGGTCAGTCGGTCAGCAACACGGTTGGTTTCTCTGAAAATATGCCTGATGATAGCCATATTATTGGAGGCAAAGGAAACGCTACAATATATAGAGTAACAAAACATTGGGTTGTACTTGGTCGTCAAGTATAAGATTGAGTCAAACAGTAAATTCTCCCTTTTTTATATTACGATGATTTGTTATGGAAAGTCATTGCTAAATATTAGACATACACAAATTCTTTCATTAATAAAAAGGTCTAGATCTCTTATTGGAGAGTAGAGTCATCTCCGGCACAGTGAAGGCGCCATGAGACATCCTCTTGGTAGAAGAAGCTTTCCTAATCATTTCACAAATGGGCGGTGCTTGTGGAACCCACATATTCTCACAACTATCATACTTCATTTTTGAATGTCATACTTATTATTTGAAGCTATTAGCATATCATCTACATACAAGACCATATAGATGAGATAATCATCCTTCAACTTGTTGTACAATAGACAACAATCACATGCACTCCTATTGTAATCAATCTATATCATATAGTTGTCAAATCTCTTGTAATACTGCCTCAAAGACTGCTTAAGTCCATCTAAAGACTTCTTCAACTTGCATACATAGTTTTCTTTCCCCGGAGCTTGGGAACTATTTTGTTGAGTCATGCATATTTCTTTTTCTAACTCTCCATGTAAGAAAGTTGTTTTTACATCAAGTTGTTCGAGCTCTAAAACTTGATGTGCCACTATTTCTAGTAACACTCTGATCGAGGTATGTCAGACTACCGGCAAGAAAAACTCATTATAACCCACTCACTTTGTCTAATGAAAACCTCTTGCAACAACTCGATCCTTATACTTGGCCCCTTCAACATGTGTCATCCCTTCCTTCTTCTTGAAAACACATTTGTGAGTAATAATCTTTCTCTCTCTAGGTGGTATGACTAACTCCCAAGTCTGATTCTTATGACTTCATTGATCTCATCTCCTATTGCTGCAAACCAATGTGCACCTTTAGACCCAAATACAACTTATCTATAGGTAGATGGTTCATGAGTATCCACCTCTTCAACAACTTGTAGATCAAAACCAACCATATCTTCAAAACCGTACCTTTGTGGAGGTCTTAGTCCAACTCTTCTTGAGGGTCTCTCAACTAAGCTCTAGTGAATAACTTCTAGTTGTTGCTTTTTTGATGTTGTAGATTTTGGTAGCTTAGCTTTTGATTGTGAATGTTCCTCTTTATCTTAAAAAAGAAACTAGATCTCCACTTGTTTATTAATATTGCTACTCTCCCTTGATTACATTGACTTCACTATCGAGTTAAGCATAAAACTCTCATAAAAAATGACACTTCTACCTAAAAACAACTCTTTTCTCACATGCAGACCATATTTTGTATCCCTTGACACCATCTCCATAGTCCACGAGCACTCATTTCTTTGCTTGAGTGTCTAGTTTATCCTCACTAACATGATAATAAACTATACTACCAAAAACCCTAGATAAGAATAGTCAGTAGAGTTACCATACCACACCTCATAAGTTGTTTTACAATTTATGCCAATGTGAGGTCTGTGGTTTATCAAGTAACATGATGTAGTCATTGTTGTAGCCCACAACCTCCTATTTAGTTTTGCATTAGAGAGCATGTATCTTACTCTCTCTAGCCGAGTCTGATTCATCCTCTCAGTTACACCATTCTGATATGATCTATACCTGACTGTATGATGACGAGCAATTCCAACATCCTTGTATAATTGATAAAACTCAAACGAACAAAACTATAGAGACCATTATCAATTTTTAGCCTTTTGATCTTTTTCCCTATCTGATTCTCCACTAAAGTTTCCCACTCCTTGAAATTTTTGAGAGCTTCTCCTTTGTGTTTCATGAATGAGAATCAAGAAATACCTTTGACTTCCTAGAGACTCAACGCTAGCAGGACTCCAACAATCCGAATGAATGTAATCAAGGGTGTCTTTTGTCCTGTGAATACCCTTTGGAAACTTATTGCGATCTAGGTTTTCAATGACGCAATGCTCATAGAAATCAAGGCTCGTGATCTTGTGACCACCAAGAAGATCTTACTTTGCTAGAATTTGCATCCCCCTTTCACCCATAAGATCAAGTCTCATATGCCATAACTTTGTCATATCATCTTTGTGAACATGTGAAGATGCAACAGAAGCAAACCTAGAAATAGTAGAACCATACAGGAAATCGAAACACCTTTCAGAATAACATCAAAACCCTTATAGACGTTCATAATTTCACCTTAACCTTTGAAACAAACCCCTTATTGTCCAACATACTAAAAGATATCACATTCTTAGTAATAAGTGGAACATGTTTGATCTTGTTCAATATACAAAATCTACCTTCACGTGTCTTGGTTTTAATCGAACCAATTCCACCCTCCTTTTAGACAATAACAGTTGGCCATGGAAATATTGCCACCATCTAGCTACTTATAAGTTTGAATCACTCTCTGTTAGGACATATGTGATAAGAAGCTCTAGAATCAAGAACCCACAAATGAGCCTGATAAATGTGTCCACCAACAATCAAATTTATATCCTTATCTGATTTAAAATCATCTTTTAGAACAGTTACAGAACCGAAATCACGCGGTTTTTTCTTCTTAGTACATTCGTTCTTCAAATGCCCTTTCTCCTTACAATAGTTGCCGACATCATTAGGCTTAGGACCTTTTGAAGAAGACGACTTCTTCTCCTTCTTCTTCCTTGATTTTTCTTGTCCCTTGCCTCCAGTTGTATACAACAAGATGTCAAATTGTTCTTACCTCCACCACTTTCATTAACCTTGTGGCATAGTTCCTTTGTATGATGGGCGGACCTAACGTCGTCCGGAGTAATAATATCTTTTCCAACAAAAAAAGTCTGAACGAAGTTTTCATATGATGACGGAAAATTTACCAACAAAATCAACGCAACATCCTCGTCCTCAATCTTAACATCAATATTACGCAGATCTAGAAGAATAGTGTTCAAGTGATTTAAGTGTTCACGAAGTTGCATTCTTCCTGCATTCGCATTATGTTTGTTTAGAAGCAATTTGTTGGTGAGAGACTTCGTCATGTAGAGACTCTCCAACCTTAACCATAGTTTGGTTGTAATATCATGATCTGAAACCTCGCATAAGACATCATATGCGTGACACAAAATGATGGTCGAATGCACCTTATCCTCCAAAGTTTTCCATCTCAACAGCATCACCCTTTCCCTTCTCGGATTTATTCTTTGACACGGCTCCCATAAGCCTTGTTGTTTTAGAAAAGCTCGCATTTTGATTTGCCACAAACTGAAACCATTCCTCCTTATGAACTTGTCGATCTTTGTGTTGAAAGAAGACGCCTTTCTCCCATATTATAGAAAACCAAAGAACCCAAAAACTTTGTTACCAGTTTGTTGTGCGTAATTGTGAGAAAAATCATAATTCAACGAACAAGAAAGACAACACACAGATTTACAAAGGTTAACCCATTAATGGCTACGTCCACTTGAGCAACTACTTGAATATAAGTTTTTGAAAGGCGGCTATGAGACAGACAGAAGCAGCAATAAATTTTGCTTACGGTGATCTATTATAAATAATAATTGGAAGTAGTTGTCAATGCTAATCCATAATCTGGATGGCCCCATCTTTAATGGCATATGTCTAAAGATAATTTCACGAATCAAATCTAACATCAGGGTGTAGTGCTTAGCATATTAGAAAAATGATATATCTTATTGAAGGGAACAAGTAATAATTCAAAGAAGAGTTGGGAAGCAGTAGTGCCAGCCTTTGCCATTGCTAAGAGCCATGGTGGTCCCGAACCCTCCACACTTCTCTTACTTATAGAAACACACTAATTAATTCTGACAAATATAATGTACTTTTTCCTTTACTTTACTAAATCCTAAGCACTTAGATTATATTAAACCAAGTCTTGAACGTCATTAGTGATGTAATTAGCCGTACACCTAAGCATACTGAATGAAAAGGAGATTAAAAATTAGAGAATTGAAGCTTTTCATGTGTAAAGTCATAAAGCAAATGTGTTAGAAACCGAGTCCCTGACGTCATTACTGATGTATCTACAAGTCCACCTAAGCCCATTGTCCCCGACATGCATGGGAAGAAACAAGACTGTTTCCCATGCATGCTCAAATATGAAGATCTGCATTTCAATTTGCAAAGAACAGTACGTGTGAGGTGCTGTTTCCGATTACACCAGCAGTCGCTTCTAGAACATTAACTACAAACTAGCCGTTATGCACAATCTTAATGCTTTTGGTCATATAAAATATATATAGAGGCGCTTGTTATTCAATTATTGATTAAGTTTGCATGATGAAGATCCTGTGTGAATACTGTAGTAAAGAAGAAGCGACAGTTTTGTGCGTGGCAGATGAGGCTGCCCTCTGCAACGCCTGTGATCGGAGAGTCCACCAGGCAAACAAAGTTGCCTCCCGACATAAACGTTATAATCTCGTTGAACCCGACATGCCCCTCTGTGACATGTGCCAGGAGAGAAGAGCCCTTTTGTTTTGTGAGCAAGATAGAGCTATCATGTGCAGGGAATGTGATCTTTTACTGCATCAAACCCACAAGCATAATCGATTTGTCCTACCAGGGATTCAGCTCTCCACCGATTCCTCTTGTATGAGAAATGCAGGCAGCACTATATCAGAGTATTTGACAGAGATTTTGCCAGGATGGAAGGTTGAAGACCTACTTGACTCAATTGCATCTCCTCCTACATTCACTCAGGGATTGGCACTATCCGATCTGGGCCCTCATGCGACCAATGGAATAAGGGTACCACAAGTAACAAACTCCGTAGGTTCACACATCAATTCTTCCATGTGTCAGGATTCAGCTCTATGTGGAGGATTTAAGAGAAAGAAACCTTATGTGTAAATATTATCAGCAAGCAGATGGATCTTGATCAACTTTTATCCTATCTATCCTCTTTGTTAGCATTGCATTCTACTTATGTAGGTGCTAACTAATAGATTGGAACTTTCAGTTTGTAGTAATTCTGACTCAATTCTCCATCAAAACACATGATAAACTAATTGAGCAAGGCTCTCTCGTCCCAGCTTCTTAGTACTCCTCGCTTACTGAGGTCAATCTAAGAGTCAATGGAATTACTATAAGAAAGAAAAGATAAAACAACCAAACAAGCGATATATAAAGTTACTATTAGGAAAAAAAAAAAAAAAAAAACAAGAAAGATAGCAGAAACAATCAATAAGTGAGGAATTCTAACAAGCTAAATCTCTCATTGATTAGTTGAAGAGTGATCGATCTCAATACTTCATTCGACATGAAAGACTTGGGACAAGAATGTCAGATGTTGGGTATGCAAATTACTCATATTACAGAAAAGCCAAGAAGTTGTGGTTGTCACAGGAGAAGTATACTGAGGTGTTAAGTCGGTTAGTACTGGTCTTTCTAGCCATTTCAATCTTGGCAAAAAATCTTGCTTGCTTGATTCTAAGAAATGCTCTCTTCTCTCTCCTAAAACCCTCACCCTCCAGCCACCAGCCACCGGTTCCCGCCTGCCTTTCCCCGAGCAGCCCCAGGCTGCTCCAACCACCCCCCGCCCACCCCTCCCCACCTGCCTTCCCCCTGAGCAGCTACATGGCTGGATCGAGGCGATCCAAACGCATCTCCATCAAACTTTCCGATCTCCAAGCCCGAACCAACAATCCATCTAACACCCAAACTAACCCACCTGGTTCTCCGGCGAGCCCCTTCGAGCCTATCCCAGAGGACCTCATTCAATCCAACAACCAAAGACTTATCAAATGCTCCCAGCCAAACGATAACACTAACGATCTAACCTCAGTCATCCTATTCCCACCACTAGCCCCAAGCTCCTCCCCCATGCAGCAACCGGGCCCCCCCTCGAACCCCAAGTCTATCTCACAAACCTCCCAAGCGACAAGCTGTGTTCTCACAGACACCTCACCTCCCCGCCCTCAATGTGACTCTACACCTCCCCCTAGCCCAGCCGCCCATCAACCCACGCCAGCCATAAACCCCCCTCTTCCCAATAAAGACACAATAAATGCGTCCCCACTCCTAGCCGACCCTTCGATTTCCTACAAAGACATAACCTCGAGCAACATCCGCAGTAATCATGTCCCCCTGCACTACATCCCTGGCCTTGAATCTGGTGTCATCAGATTCACTGACGATGATGTTGCCGAAATGAATCAGAAATGGGCGCTTTCCCTCGTTGGATTCCCTCTCGGAAGCACTGCCAACTATCAGCGCATGGAAGCTGCCACTCGTGCTCTTTGGAACTCCGTGTCACCACCAAAAATCATCCGTAATGACAATGGTATCTTCATCTTCCAATTCTCAAACGAAGAAGATCTTAACTCCATCCTTCATGGAAGCCCCTGGTTCATCAATAACTCCACTACCCTCCTCCTCAAAAGATGGACCAAAGATCTTGCTCTGGACTACTCCAGCCTGAGCTCAGTCCCCATATGGGTCACTTTGCATCACCTGGATTATCGTTTCTGGTCGACACACATGCTTGCTATGATCGGTTCAGCAATTGGCACCCCCATTCTTACGGACTCTTGTACTGCTAATCAAGACAGGATTGGCTATGCTCGTATTCTTGTCGATATCAAGGCTTCCCGACCCCTCCTTCGTGAAGTTACCCTAGCTGGGCCTGACGGGTCCCTTATCCCGCAAACTGTCACGTACGATTGGATCCCTCCTCACTGTCCTTCCTGCCTCACCTTCGGCCACAACTGCAACCCTACGAAAGCCACCAGCAAAATAGGAGGTAACAAACCATCCCTAAAAAATCTCCACAAAACTCGCAACAATACAATTCCTGAGCCAATCTTACCTACACCTGATCCATCCCGCAAGATTGATCCTCTCCCTCCCATCAACAACCACAAATCTTCCCTTGCTAAAACCACTGGCGCATTAACCAAGCGCACCTCCGCAACAATGACAACTCAGAAACCGTACCCTCCCATCACCATCCTTACTGATAACCCCATGCAAACCCTAAACTCATACAATACCTCTTCCACATCCTCTAACCCTACTGCTCCACATAATCAAGACCCAACCATCCCCAGTGCCAGCACCCCCAACCCTCTCCCAACTCCTGACACCCACCTGAACTCATCAACACATACCATATCCGCCCCAATGATTGACGTCAACGACGCCTCACATTCCTCCCCCCCCTGCCAACAAGTGTTGCCCAAGATAATGCAAGCGTTCCTTATGAACATTAAGGTTTGTTCATGGAACATTAGGGGCCTGAACGACCCTATCAAACAAAAATCCGTTCAAAACATGGTGAAGACCAACGACATTGACATCATTGCCATCTTGGAAACTAGACTCCGCCCCAACAATGAATCTCGCATCTCCAATCACCTCTTTCCCTCCTGGAAGCATATTTCTAACTCCCCTCTTGCGCGCAATTGCCGCATTTGGATCTGGTGGAATCCTTCCAAAATCCATCTCACAACCTCCCTCGTTACTGACCAAATCATTCACTGTAAATCTTCCCTTCACCAACCCTCCTCAAACCATCCACACCCATTCGAAATATCCTTCATCTATGCCCACAATAATCCTGATGATAGGATCAGCCTATGGTCATCCATTGACACAATCGGACTCCTCAATTCCACCACATCTTGGGCCCTCCTTGGTGACTTCAACGTTACCCTTACTCCCGACGAGAAAAGTTCCAATAACTCACCTTGCATTTCCCAGCAATCCATTGAGCTTGCTACTTGCCTGGAACAAAACAACATCTCCGATCTCCCTTACTCGGGATGTAAGTTCACCTGGAACAACAAACAGGTTGGTTCGCGTACCTGGTGTAAGCTCGACCGCATCCTTACCAACGACACTTGGCTAACCAATTTTCCCCACTCCCAAGCACACTTTGATCTCCCCACTGTTTCCGACCACTCTCCCGCCCTCCTCTCTATTACCCCTCCGACAAGCAAGGTTCACCTTCCCTTTAGATTTAATAATAACTGGGTCAATCATGAGTGCTTCACTCCCTGTGTCTCTCGCTCTTGGAACATCGATATCCAGGGCAATCCGATGTTCATTCTCACAAAAAAAACTAAAGAGCCTCAAACCTATCATCAAAAAATTCAGCAGCCAAAAACTGGAGAATATTCACGACGCAATCAGCTCCAATCGAAAGAACCTTCAAAACACACAAAACCGATTGAGAAGCGACCTCCACAATCTATCACTACATGAGGATGAGAAACACCTCACTGCCTCCCTCAATGATTCCATCAGAATGCTCAACACCACCCTTGGACAGCTATCCAAAGCCAGATGGATCGAGCACGGTGACCAATGCTCTTCGTATTTCTTCAGAAGCATAAAATCTCGAAGATGCCATAATCGTATCCTCTCAATCAAAGGCATGGATGGAAACATTACCACAGATCCCGATCTTATAGCCTCCACCTTCATCTCCCACTTTAAAACCTCCCTTAACCGTCCACCAAATACCAACCGCCCACCTCTCCCCAACCTTCCCCTACCAACCCTCTCCCCCGCTAACATAAACTCTCTTTCAATGCAGGTTACTGAGGAAGAAATCAAAAACTCACTATTCAGCATAGGTAACAACAAAGCTCCTGGCCCGGACGGTATCAACGCAAAATTCTTTAAGGCCTCCTGGGACATCATCAAACATGATTTCATCGATGCTATTCAAGACTTCTTCAAGCATGGAAAGCTTCTCAAACAGATCAATCACTCCACAATCAATCTCATTGCCAAATCTGATACCCCATCCACACCTGCTGACTACCGACCTATCTCTTGTTGCACAACTATTTACAAAACCATCGCCAAGATCCTGTCTCAACGTCTCAGCTCTATCCTGCCCCACATCATTGGACCTTACCAAAGTGCCTTCGTCAAAAATCGCTCCATCAAGCACAACGTGCTCATATGCCAAGAATTGCTACATAAATACACTAGAAAGAACATATCTCCTAGAGCTGCCCTCAAGATTGACCTCTCTAAAGCCTTCGACTCAGTCGACCACTCCTTCATCATCCAATGCATGACCAAAATGGCCTTCCCCAACCACTTCATCAACCTGATTCATGAATGCATCTCGACGGCCTCCTATTCCGTTAACATCAATGGGGTTCTTAGAGGCCATTTCAAGGGATCTCGTGGCCTTCGTCAAGGCTGCCCCCTTTCACCCCTCATCTTCACCTTGGCCATCGAATTCCTATCCCAACTCATCCTATCCAACACCACTAATCCTTCATTCAACCTTCATCCTAAATGCCAAAATCCACGAATCACACACCTTTCCTTCGCCGATGATCTCATGCTTTTCTGCCGGGGCGATTGTACCTCCATTAAAATCCTCATGGACTCCCTCACCACCTTCGGCGTGATTTCGGGGCTTAATATCAACTCGACCAAGTCGTCCATTTTTATGGGGGGTATGAACCCTCACGATCACGCCCAGGCCTACTCCATCACCGGCTTTAACACTGGTACCCTTCCTTTCCATTTCCTTGGTGTGCCCGTGGGTAGTAGGAGACTCGCAATTACTGACTTTATGCCTCTCATCCACCGCACCACCATGCGCATCCACTCCTGGGGTGCTAAGATGCTATCCTACGCAGGCCGTACACAACTCATCCGATCGATCCTTATTGCCATAAACCAATACTGGAGCTCGATCTTTCTCTTGCCTGCTTACATCATTAGCAAAATTCACTCCCTTCTGCGCTCCTTCCTCTGGGCTGGCCTCGCCAACAGTGGACGCGCCTTAGTCGCCTGGACTACTGTCTGTACCCCCAAGGCCTCGGGTGGTCTAGGACTCCCCGACCTTAACACAAGAAACAAGGTACTTTTCTCCAAACTACTCTTTGAAATTGATCGGAAGGACAACAACCTTTGGTACAATTGGGCTGAACGCAATCTCCTCAAAGATACATGTATATGGAGAAATAGACCTAAGCCTCATCATAGCTACTTCTGGAAAAGCCTTCTGAAAATCCGAGATGAAATTCATTCCCCTACCTCCACCACAAACCCCTCCCATCTGTTATCAAACGCAGATGGCTCCTTCTCCACAAGTAAAGCTTTTCAACTGCTTCGTCCTGATATACCCCTCATCACCCACCCCCCATATAGATCCATTTGGCTGAAATACAACGTACCAAAATGCAGTTATGTTGCCTGGATCGCTAGCCATCACAAACTTCCCACCCTCACCAAAATCAAATCCTGGAATCTCACGGACTCTGATACGTGCAAGCTCTACAACTATTTGGCTGAAGATGAGAACCATCTCTGGCACACCTGCAGTTACACCTCGCTCGTTTTGGACATCATCTCCCGTTGGACTCGGGTCCCGTACCCCGCCCCCTACATCAACAACATATGGTCATGGTTAAGTGCTTACCACCCCCCAAAACACAGCCTCATAGGTAACCTCCGTACTGCCTCGATCATCACATTCATCTACACTACATGGAAGACCCGCAACGCCCTCATCTTCAACCGCACCTTCACCAGGGCTATTGACTGTGCTGCTGAGATAATCAACACCCTCAAAAATCAATTCGCGCATCACTGGAAGGATTGGTCCATTAACTCGAGAACAACTGCCTCCATGCTTGGAATTCCCCTCCCCCCAACCTCCTAATTCTTTTAATCGAGCTTTACAGCTCCCTGATGTTGTCCCCCCCTTTTTGTATTATGCTCTATGAACGCACTGTAATTTCTCCATCCCTTAATACAATTAACTTTTCAAAAAAAAAAAAAAAAAAAATCTTGCTTGTCCTCCTGTGATTTGAAGAAGAATATGGCCACCATTCCTTACTCATTGGTGCAGTATGATGTATCCAATGGTGCATGTGCATCCGACCCGATATTGCTCATGTCGTTGGGTTACTCAACCTTATTCCTTACTAAGTTCTTAAAGAGGTTCCCTATACTTCACACAATTGTTGAAAGAGCACAATCGGGTTGGTCAACATGGTTTTTGGTTGTTTGTAGCAAAGAATATATAATGATAGTAACCTGCAATATTCACACATCAATGTTCATGATATTCATATATGTGGGCTTACTTCAATTCATTATAGTGATTATTCTTGTTTCCTTAGATCGCCTCCATCCATTATCCGCCAACATAGTAATTGATTTCCGTTATTTTTCCTTTTATCATAATCTCCAAAAGGATTATTTTCCCTCTTCCTTTTCTTCTTCTTCTTCTTCTTCTTCTTCTTCTTCTTCTTCTTCTTCTTCTTCTTCTCTTCTCTTTTCTTTAGAATAATTATTAATGAGTATTGTCCAACTCATATGTAATTCATCTGAATTCGACACTCGATTTACTACAATTGACCCCTTCATCCTTGCGGGTAGGATTTAGGACCATCATATTTTGGCACCGTTTTCGGAGATTATAGATAAATTGTATTTTTATCTAATTTTTTGTTATTCCAAGTTTCTTATATTAATGATTTTGGTCTTTCCTTTTTTTTTTTCTTTGCCTCGCAAGCCAGATTGGTGAATGCGAAGACTTTGAGATCCAAGCAAACTTATCACCTTGGGCAACGAGCTTGAGCGCACCCTCCACAAAGCAAAAATCTACACAAAGAGCTTCCGCAAGTCTAACTATGGACGGAGAAGAAGCAAACAATAACAGACGGGATCAGAACAATCCCAAGGACAACCCGCTTCTTGTGGTGAATCTTGAAGCTAAAATTGCTAGACTTACTAATGCACTTGTTCACAAGAGGGCTCATCATCCATAAAGACTAGACGCTAGGATGAATCCTAGACATAAAGTTCAAACCATGCTTTCATACTTTCCGTGTTGGGAGCCCGAGATTTCAATCCCAAGACAAATACTATAAGGCTCATCCAAAATGATCAATTGTCAGGACGATTGAACGAGAATCCACACCAACATTTGCGATATTTTGAGAACATTATGAATACCCTCAATTATGAAAATATTTATGGTGATGCTTGAAGATGAGGGCTTTCGTTTTTTCATTCACAAGGAAAGTTGCTGTTTGGATTCAAAATTACCCTGCAAGTACTTTCACCACTTGTGAGGAACTAACGAATACCTTCCTTAGCAAGTACTTTCCTCCCCATAAAACTATTGAAATCAGGATGAATATATCTCATTTTGACATGGAGGATGGTGAGAATATACATTCTGCATGGAAAAGGTTTAATGAATTATTGCATTCATGTCCTCATTATGGTTTTGAGAAGAGAGAATTACTTGAATATTTTTGTAGCGGCATGAATGACACTACTAGGAAATCTTGATGATACCGCTAACTCCCATGGTTTTACTATATTAAATGAGAATGATGTTTGGGGTTATCTTGTGACTGCTAAAAAACATACATGTAAGCACGCAAAGAAATGTAATAAGATATGAGGTGTCTACATTACTAAGGATGATGATTGGATCGACAAGCTAATTGAGATTGTTCAAGACTTGATGAAACATGTTGAAGGTAAGCCTACCACTACCATTGCTAGTGTGGATGCTAATATAAATTGTCGATTCTGTTAGGAAACAGGTCATGAGATTGAAGATTGTGATGTCTTCAATAAACACATACTATATTATAAATCCATGGAACAAGTAAACTACCTAGGAAAACAAAAGGAGAGTTAGAAAGAGTGTTCCTATATCAAACCTCTTTTTCCACAAAGGAACTTCCCCTAGCAACAATTTCAATAATGAATAAATTTCCCTCATAAGGATCCCAATCAAGCCCCCAACCAACCACTCAAGATAAAATCGTGGAGCAACTTGCAAAAGGACAACAAGCAATTTGCGGATTTATTGGAGAGATAAAGAACTCCTTAATCGATTTTGAAGCCAACTTCAGCAAATTAGAGATCATGTTGGATGCCCTTGGTAAAGGACATATGATGCTGACAAATAAAGTCGGCCAACTAAGACAACAAATGGAAGAAGAACAAGGAAAACTCCCTACAAAAACGGAGACCAATCCTAGAGGAGTTTGCGCCATTACACTAAAAAACGGAAAAGAGACCGCATATCATGTGGTAGTAGAGAAAACTAACAAGAAGAATGTTAAAGGTTATACGACTCCAAAAGAGGTACATGTCGCACCAACCCCTAATCTCTATAGGCATCCCCTCCTTTTCCTCAACCTTATAACAAGGAGAAAATGGACGAGGATTTTGGAGAATTTATAGAGAGGATGGACAAACTATACCTCGAGATTTTACTTGTTGAGGCATTGAGATAAATCTCAAAACATTCAAATTTCCCGGAGGACATGCTCTCTAACAAGAAGTTTCTCAACTATGAAGGATCCATCGAAGTCACTAAGTGCATCGTTATGCTATAGAGCAAGATGCCACAAAAGAGAGATGATCTTGGAAGCTTTTGCATCTCCCTGACCTTTGGAGGAAGAAAGCATACATGTCTTTGTGATTTAGGATCTAGTGTGAGTGCTATATCACTAAAAATGTGTAAACAGTTAGAACTAGGAGACATTTTACCGGTGAAATTTGCCTTGACTTTAGCCGACAAGACTATTATTATTGTTGTGAAGGTGGACAAACACGAGATGCTAGTTGATTCCGTGATTAGAGATATTGATGAAGGCATTAACGTTCCCATGATTGTCGGCCTTATCTTCCCCGCCACTGCCGAAGCTCTCATTGATGTTAGAGATGGATTCATTATCTTAAGATTTGATGATTACTCAGTGAATTTCATTCTTTCTAAGCTTCATAAATGCTCTATTCTTGATGATGATATTTTTCTAATCACTAATATTATTGATGATGAGGAGTTTATGATCATTGAAGATCCCTCACTAGCTTTTATGAATGATGTGCATGGATCTACACGGAAGATAAAATCCCGCACCATGAAGAAGAATAAAGAACCTCAACCAGCTCTTTAACCCAACAGAACTCCCATAGAGTTGATGATGGAGCAATTAGTGAGAGGTCAAGCAGCTATGAAGACAAAAATAAAATAGTAATTAGTAAGAGCCATGAGTACTTGGAATACTGGGTGCTAGACATGAAAGACACCTAGTAGAAGCTCTTAGCCACCATAGAAAACCTAGAAACAACAAGAAACGATGTTGAGAAGAAACCAGAAGCTCAAGAGTTTGTCCTAGTAAAAGATAAAAAAAAGGTCTGGATTTAATTAAATCAACAAAACTAAAAGAAAAAAGTCGTAACTCAAGACGACTTCAAGACGGCATGAAGACGGGCAGAGACGGCATGTCAAGCTGTTTCAAGGCCATCTCCCAAGCCGTCTGGGATGATATTCCATAAATTCCCAAAATTAATTACAAAAGTCATAACCATACAAAATTGCCACACGACATCGAAATGACATCAAGATGAAATGAGACGGTATCCCTAGTTGTTCCGGACGGTGACTATGAAAACTGAATTTAAGACAACCTCTAGACGGTATCGAGACGGAATCCTAATCTGTATGGTGGCCGTCTCCAAACCATCTCCCTCTTGTTGTCTTCCGAAGTTGAAATTCCAAAATCTTCCACTAGATCCTACAACCTAGGTACTACTCCATTTTTACAATTCATCGAAGGTGATGCCTCATCTACAACTCCTCCCAACAAACACAAGAGACTCATTTCTCCTACCAAAAAGGCCATGCACTCCACCCGCCCTAGAATTCACAAGGGTCTTCTCTTTGTCCCAACTCACTTCCCTCGATCAAAGGTCGCTCACTCATATGCACCTCCGTCCACCACTTTCATGGCTTCTAACCAAAGTAAGCCGTGATTAATGTGCGATCCTACTACTCCTAGGGCGCGTGAGTGTCACGCGTCTCCTAGTGTGTTCACCGCAAGCGCCACCGGAAAAAATTGAATTAAAATATAAACAAAAAGCAATCTCATTAAATTGTTCGTATAAATAATAAAAATCACTGTTTTCTAACTTTAAAAAAATTCATATTGCACATAGAAATGTTCAAATAAATTGAAGACATCATATGAGACTAGTGATGAGAGGTGGAGTGTTACCTATCGAGGAGTTATCCTACAAGAGCGTGAAACACTCATTGGTGACGTAGTCCCGAAGCATGTCAAATCTCGCTCAGAATACTTTGTACATTCCCCTTGTCCTCCTAGATTTGATGTAGTTATGTCATAAGAGCATTAAACACTCGTTGCTGACGTAGTTCCGAAACATATCAAATATCGGTATACGCACCTCAAGTAATCCTTTCCTGTAAAATCTCTAACGAACCTTGTATCTTTTTTATTTGACATGTGACCATTAAATGTATGTTGTCACAAACTAGTTGAGATCCTCCAACAACCAAATCTAGAGACCTTTTTAGTAACTTGTGCATGGACTCACACCTACAAAACTAAAAGTTTAATTTTGTACAAGAACAAAATTTGAACATATGAGAAGTAAATGGATAAATATTAACTTTATTACACATTTGTTGTCCTTGTGCCAAAATAATGATATGAGTCACTCCATGCTCAAACAATTGCCTCATTGTATGGGGTAATCCACGTCATCTCGAGGTAGTTCATTAACCTCAAATATGATTTCGAATAGACCCTCATTTCTGTCAAACGCCGTTCGTAGCTTTCAGTGGATCTTGACTCGAACTATGAATGTCAATCGGATTTGAAGATGGTTTGTATTTCCTTACAACGCAAAATGGAACCTACTTTATGTCCAATGTTACACTTTATATGAAACGTTCACAAAATATGTTTCACCTCATAAAACACTTCACCCACAACACATATAAGACCTAGCTCTCATTTGGTTGCAATCACCTCCGGGATTTTATAGTAGCACAATGACGGCGCCTCTTTAAGTCCACTCGTAGTGATCTCTGTTCTTGTGTGTCATGAGTACAAAATCAATTGCGAATGTTATCTTCGAGTATATGATGCCAATAATCTCCACTAGTAGCATATTGTATCTACAAATAATAAAAAAGAAGATTAAGTAAAAGTGTTGTACAATAAGATATATGTTTATCAAACAAAGTTAAAACAAGAATACTTATTCATTGGTCTTAAATGTTGATCCCATCATATTCACATAAGGGAACATGTAGAGAAAATGCCTAGAATCGGGATGTGAGATGAATAAACCAGCCACTTCATCGGAGTCTGGACATCTCCTTGCACTCACATAGTATTCGCTTTCCTTCAAAGTATGAAGTGCTTGTTGTAATGACCCTCTTCCTTTAGCTTGTTTCATCCTTATCTTCAAACCGGTTTTGTAAACTTGCCGGATGATTGTGACATTTCCAAGGTGGGGCAATTGCACGGATTTCAAAATATATGTCTTGGTTTCAACCCCGAACCTAATTCATGCTCTACCTTGAATTTGTTTATGATCAACACCATATTCATTGAGTACGACACAAACCGAGTTCAACCCACTAAGTTATCTCTATCCAAAAAAATATCCATGAAGCTCAAACTTGGACGAAAATCGGTACTGATAACACAAGAATATTCCATAAGATCTTATTAAAAATGAAATAAAGTATTAATTCTAAAATTTATGTTCTCTATTAGAACATGTCTAAAAGTAATAAATACGAAATAGTCTCTCGATGGTTCAAAGTTCCTTACCCTGCTCCATACATTGATAATCTTTGGGCTTGGGTCATTGCACGCCCTAAATCTAAGAGGAACCTGCTCGAGTGCGCCCGTATCTCTTCGATCAGCGCTTCCATTTACTTCACATGGAAGACCCGTAACAATCATGGCCACAACAACGAATTCACTAGAGCCATCGACAGTGCCGGAGAAGTTATCCGGGCTACCAAGCTCCACCTTGCCCACCACTGGAAGAATAGGTCGACTCATTCTCTAGACACGGCTAGAATGCCCGGAATTCACCTAGTCTAATCCCTTTTGTACCTTTCTTCTGATTTGCTTCTGTTCGATGTCCTTCCTCTCATGTAAATTCTCCCTTTCTTAATAGAAGTAAATTTTCAAAAAATAAATAAATACAAAATAAAGTATAAGTTCTACGATTTCAGTTCTCTATTCAAACATGCCTAAAACTAAGACATAGAATGGGAAAAAAGGGAAATAACAATCCCAATAAATGAAATAGTATACTTACTTCGATATGTGTAAGAAGCTCATCCCGGTCGCTATATTGCTTTCATCGAATGGAAGATTAATGTTTTTACCATCGGATTCAATTTCGGTCTCTTCGAAAAATGTTGACATAATTTATGAGTTTTTTTTTGGATTTGAGATAGGATGAGTTGGCTAAGTAGGCAGTTTATGTATCAAGGTGTATAAACTAGGCCCTTTTGTTTATATGTTCACAAACTAGGTCCCTATATATTTTACTAAA
This sequence comes from Fagopyrum homotropicum, assembly GCA_033239125.1. Classification (NCBI taxonomy): domain Eukaryota; kingdom Viridiplantae; phylum Streptophyta; class Magnoliopsida; order Caryophyllales; family Polygonaceae; genus Fagopyrum; species Fagopyrum homotropicum. The sequence goes on along the minus strand of BSWB01000003.1, from coordinate 61,050,612 downwards.
AAGATTTATCATACATAATATTAACAATTCTGCAAATACTCAAAATCTTTCTCTATCCTATTTAAGTTTATTAATTAACGTAATTAAAGTCTGTAATTATATTAAAAAATCGTTAAACAAGGAAATAAATGATAGCAATCTCCTTTAATTGGGGGATATCATTTGAACGAGCCATTAATTGTAAAAACTGGACGCCATTGTTTTTGCTCCTGTGTCCTTCGAAGTTCGTTGATAGAGATTGATCTGTTACATAATACGGTGACAATCAAAACATATTATATCTATGCACACATTATTTGCTTTATTTAAATAACTAGTACATAATATTTATCAACAACTATATATATGCATGATATTTTCATTTCTGACGAACATAATCAAAGCAACAAGTACATAATATTTATCAACAACGACATATGTATGATACATAATGTATGATATGTACACATTGTTAGCAACTACATATGTATGTGTGATTTAAACATAATCAAAACATATTATATCTATGCACACATTATTTGTTATCATTTTCTGTACACGTTGTTGTCTAGCTGATACATAAATGTATGATTAGAACATAATATTTTCATTTTTTGTACACATTGTTATCATTTCTGACGAACTAGGTTGAGATGCTTTCGATTCCGGGAATTTAACCAAGTATAGATATGGAGGAAACGAATAAACAAGATCGAAAACTTACCTGGTAAATTTAAACTACAGGCACTAAAGATGAACAACAGGAATCGACAATTACTAGACGGAGAAGACGAACCACAGTGAAGAAAACTTCAATCGTCTTCAATGGATGTGGAGAGAGAATATAAATTTTTTGGCTTGAAATACGAGATTGTGATATGTGATTGATAATAAATAGCCGCTCAAAAAGATTTTAATAATCTTTTGTTATTCTGTTTCCATTTTCTTCAAGGCAATTTCAAAATTTTAGGTAGTTTTTTTTAAGAGAAAATCAATTAACTACTTAACTCCTTTCCTTAATTATAGTACTAATTCCCTCTTTTATTTTTAATTTAATTTTGTTAGGGGCCTAATTGGTATACACTAAACAAAAAGTGTCTTATTCCACGAATTTTCTCATTGGAGATAAATAGTGATTTCATTTCACGTATATTTATATAGTGATTTTATCCTCCAACGACTATAATATAACGTTCGAATTAAAACGAATAGTTTTATCACCGTTGCGCAATGTTCGAAAGGAAGAGACCCGGGCATAGTCGCAATGTGCATGCGGGTAGCAATCTCATTGCGACAGGGAGGCGTGCTCGGACTGCACATTCTCATTGCAAGCGTATTGCCTCCCAGCATCTGATCGAATAAGAATCCCATATCTAATATTCAAATGTAAGTGATTCGATCTACAACAAGATTACTATATCCTTGTAAAATTATAATCTTCAAATAATCTTTCAACTTCATTAAAGGGACCATAACCACCGACGACTAGCCCACGGGCTCTAATGAGCAGCCTTTTCAATTTAACATCAACGAACCAACTAGAAAAAATAACAGAAAAATCATATCATTTCGATACAAATTTCTTGTACTTTAATGTTACAATTGATTAAGCCATCAAAGTCTTCCCATTCTGTGTAACAAATCAACCAAAAGGCAAATATACAAAATAAACCAAAAGAAGAAAAATGTAAGAAGGCAAAAGGGTGAAGAAGTTAAGGAAACAGTAAAGTAAGTTTAGAGATTGGAAAGTAGCTAGGTTATCTCCGGCGTCTGAAGCAGTGAGATTTGCACATATTCTGACAGTCATAGAAGCAAGGCCCACCGCAATGAAGAGGACAATCCAATCTCATTCCCTTACACCTTCCTTCTCCCATACACTCTGCAAATTCACCAATCTTAAATACTCCTCTATCCGGCTGCATGCCTTTTCCTCCTCGCCTTCTCCACGCTCCACAACCCCATTTCCACCAGCCAGCCCCCCCTCCGCCCCCTCCCCAGCCCCATCCCCATCCACTCCCTTTCCCGCCACCTCCGCCCCCGCCACCACCACCTCCTCCACCTCCCCAGCCCCACGAATAGCCTCCTCCTTCTCCTCCTCCACCTGAAACATGGGCACTCGTGTAATTTGCCGTTTCATCAGCCTTAACTAATAGAAGGGTTAGTATGAGCAATAATAGAGGAGCTAGGGTTTTCTTGGTTTCCATCTGGAAAATTGTTTAGTATGCTTAACGTCTTTCTCATTAATATAGTATATTTTGAGATAGATTCCTTTGCTTGCACTCTTCCGTTGGCATGGTATGGTGTGGATAATCTTAGCCATCAAGGGAGAGTTTTGGAGCGACGGTAAAGAAGTGGGTACTTCCTTCATCACCACTTTTGTCCCCTACCAGATACTAACTGCGCTTCTAAACATAAATAAATATGTATAACAGAAAGCTTCACCAACAGCCTCTTCATTTTAATATTATTCTTGCTACGAAACTTATTCACCTAGATTATGTTCTGTGATCATTCAAGCGTGCTATTGGTTGTGGTACCTGCCCGAATAAGAATATCACATTAAGGTTGTTGCTCAACACTGCAACTGTGGAATTGTATTTTGAATGGTACTGCTTTTAGTACACAGTTGAATTGTGACGGTTCAACGACCCATCAAACAAAGCCTTTTAGTATCCCCACGAATCGTGCCCACCACTCAAGAACCAAGCATGTATGTTCCAATTGAAGAACTCAAGAAAGAAGTTCAAGACTTCATTAATGATACTCAGCTAACACCATTAGATACTTTTTAAGATTTTGGGAGTTTAACAAGTTAACGAAAATTACCAGAAAAGGTGGTGTTTGAAAGTCTAAGTTTATGAGAGTTTTGTTTGGTTGTGGAGTCTTGTGGAGGGATAGCGGGTCTAGTATATAATGTTGGTGGGCTACTCACTGTCAAGGAATGACACTGATGCATCTGGCCGTCTAACTGCTCGGGCTAGTCGCCGAGAACCCCCTAGCTCTTCGCAAGACCTAAGTAGTGTTGTCACCGCCCGTTATCATACACTTGAGCCAAATATCAATATATAAAATATGCCTATGTTCGGTTTAGTTGTTGTAACATAAACAATAAACACACACCAACATAACAATAAACACACACCACCAAACACACATAGATGCTAATACAAGGAATACGAGCTAAGTAAGTCCGGAGACTTACCTCGTCTTCACACTCAACTCACAACGCTCTCGCTTCCCTTGAGAAGAAGCCCACAACCTGCTCACAAGAGGATATGTATCAACAACTCGCTCAACTCAAAAGTCTAAGGCATCTCACACAAACGATCTACGCAAGATCATTTGACTCTTATTCTAGGACCGCATCCTAGAATCTGTAACACTCACATCTCACTCAACGCATGAGGAGATCTCTCAACAATCTACTAAGTCTCATAATCAAACTCAACAACCAAGAACAACGTAAAAGCCTATGAGGTCCAACATGCTCATCACACTCGCCTAAGATCCATAACCACTACTTGGTATTCACTCTAAGTTATGCTAGATCCATCCTAGCGTGATACTACCATAAAACATAACTAGATCGAGTAAGATCAAAAGCTTGGGGAAGAGGGTACTCATGTGACGTCAAGAGACGGAAGACGATCTATGGATGTCGAGAATGGATTTGTTGGCCTTATCGGGCGCTTCCGGACCTAAGCACCAAATCTAAACAAATTTAGCTTGTATGCTAAATTTGAAATGACGATTTAACAGCTAAACCAACCAAGGAAAACCCGCTTTGAAATAAGGTTAAAAACTCGTTAAAACGTTTTTCCAGGACAAACTATACAAGGTATAGTTTGTTCATAAACCGCCATAAAAAGCAATAAGGCATAAAATGACATAACAACTTTTGGTCAAATCGTGTAAATCATATACTGCAGGGGGCATAAACGCAACTTCCCAAATCTGTGGACCAAAACTGCAATTACACACAAAATGGACACAAACTGTAATCATCCATAAAAATGGGGTCACAAATGGAATTAGATACAAATAGAGGGCCGGAAATGAAGGCAGCAATATACCCCTCTTCACTAGGAGAAATCGAAGAAACAGGGGAGGGGAGGCGGCGGCGGCTGCAGCTTCCTCCGGCCGGGCTCGTGCAGGCGGCGGCTCTACCAGCGCCGACTCGGAAGAAGGGCGGCTGGCGGTGGTTCAGAACCCTTCCTCTCGGTGGGTACTACACCAGAACAGAGGGGAGCCGGCGACCCAGGTGGCTCGAGGCGGGAGGAGTGGCGGCGACTCACTTCGCCGGCGACCCAGGTGGCTCGAGGCGGAGGCAAGGGCGGTTGTAGAACTCCCGGCTGATCGCGTGGCGTCGTCGAACTGCTGCTCCACCGGACGAGGAGAGATGAGAGGAAAAATGGCCAGGTGAGTGGTTGTGAATGAGAGAGGAGGGGAGGGGTTCGGGTTAGGCGAGGCGCAGCGGGGAGGGCGAAGGGGCGGCCTGCAGGCTAGGGCCCGGTAGGCTGCAGACGGAGGGAGGGGAACGAGGAGACGGCTCCTCGCCATCCTCCTGGGCAAAAGACTCCAGCGCACAAGAGACAAAAAAAAAAAAAAAAAAGAAAAGAAAAGAAAAAAATAAAGAAAAAGGGAATATGACAAAACTCGATTAAACAATCGGAACGGGATTTCCAAATCAGGAATTTTCGACTTTTTCGACCCAAAATAAAATACGGAAATACGTATCTGTATCCCAAAATAATAAAATATCCGGAAAGATATTTTTTATTTCGTAAAATATTTTTAAATAAAATTCTCGTGCTACGAACGAATCGAAAGTAGGGAGAAAATAAAAAAACGGAACGCACCCAAATGAACGGGGCCTTACATTTCCTACTATTGCGAATTTTGGTGAACATTTTTTATGGTAAGAATTGTGCAATCCAAGTGTTCAAAGTTCAAGGGGACATCCAGAAAAAGTTTCATAGCACCATCGATCCAGCTCATAGCATAAACACGTCCCTTTTGATCGATCTCGCCCCCTAGTGGTTATCTCGGCCGAGATTTAGACCGAGATTTTCCCCAATTGAGATCTAAACCCACCCGGCTATCTCTCTATCTAATTGGAGACGTGCAAGGTACGTAAAATTCTCTTTTTAGTCTCTTGTGTGTCTATTTCTTGCCTCTTTCTACTCTAAGCACATTGAGTCTATTTTGTTGGGTGTTTTAGTTAGTATATATACTTTCTATCATACGAGTTGAGATTACTTGCTATTTCTTTCACACTTTGTGCTAATTATGTGATGAAAACTCCAACAACGTTTTCCTTAACAATCTTTCAACACAAGAACCTTCATCCAAGTCAAGTTGACATCTTGATTCATACAAGGAGTGTTCAGGTTGAAGGTAGTAATCGATTTTCTAGGAATAATAATTCATCCAAGACAATTACATCAAATTAGCTTGAGATATCACAACAAGAGTGTAAGTGTGAGAGAAAACAAGTAAGAAGTTTTCGATTTCACTAATGCCACAAGTTTGTTGTTACTTGTGTTTTTGTTTAGATGTTGAGGTCTAACAGTCCTCGAAGGTCACAAAGGAGTGAACCATCAAGTCCAGAAGCCATAGACATGTTGAGACAACTCATGGCTACGGTTACCACCTTGAACGAAAGGATAACTAATCTAGAATCTCGCCCCAGTGGAGAATCTCGCCCCCATCCTCACCCGAGATTACAGTCAAGATCCGTCTTTGATGTAGGTGGTAGTTTATATCATCTACATAGACCCCTAGTCCCTGAGTCGCCTCGAAGAGTCCCTCAAGAAATAGGTATGAGACATCCCAATCCTCTCTATAATGTAGCTAATATACACAATGTTATTGATGATTTTCATGAGTTAGAGGATGATAATGAGGACATATGGAAGAAGTTTCCTAGATGTCACCCCAACCAAGGAGCGGTCAAGATATGGAGCCATATCGACTCCATAAAGAGCATGACGGAACAGGAAAAGTGAAGGTCAAAATCCCTAGTTTTGAAGGAAAGTGTGATCTGGATGCTTACATGTAATGGGAGATTAAAATTGAACAAATATGGTCTTACCATAACTATAGTGAGCAAAGAAAGCTCCAACTAGTTGCTTTACCATTTTAAGGTTATGCCTTAGTTTGGTGGGATCTCCTTGTCAAAGAAAGGAGGAGAACGCTAGATCCGGACATCAATACATGGGAGCAAATGAAAGACTTGATGAGATCTAGATTTGTGCCTGGACATCATGCTAGAGTGTTAAGACAAAGATTGGAGAACCTATAACAAGGATCTATGAGTGAGGAGGAAGTTTATGCATTGATGCAAATGACGTTGGTGAAAGCCAATGTTTTAGAGGATGAGAAGTCTACTATGGCTCGTTATTTACGTATTTGGCATCCATCTTTAGCTAATGAAATGAACTTCTATCCTTATGAAACCATGATAGATTTGTTGCATTTGGTCATCAAAGTCCAAAAGAAAACTAAGGGGAGAAGTCAAGGAGCTAAGACGAATTATGGAGCTATTAACTCATGGAAGCAACACAATCACATGTCCAATAATGCTCAAGGCCAAGATCCAACTTCGACTAAGGACGAGAAAGGGGTCAAAATTTGGAGCAAGGAGCTACGGAAATATCACCATTTTACTTTCAATCTCGATCCTTGAATAAGCCTTCAAGTGATTTTAAAAGGAGCAATTCTAACTCTACTTTACGTTCTAGAGATATTGTATGCTTTAAATGTTAAGGTAGAGGTCATTATATGAGAGATTGTCCTAATGAAAAGGTTTTATTCATTAATCAACATGGAACATGAGAGTGAGGAAGAGCATGATCATGATGATGATAACCACCTTAATGCATTGCATGAACATGATAGGGATAATGATGAGGGATTAAGTTTGAGCATGAAGAATCATAGATTGGTAGGAGATCATTGAATGCTAAGATAGCTCCATGTGAGGATATTCAAAGGAAAAATCTTTTTCATACTAGATATCTTGTTAAAGGAAAGATTTGTAAAATGATCATTGATAGAGGTAGTTGTTGAAATATTGCTAGCACCGATTTGATTGAAAAATTACAAACTACTACATTTTATCTAAACACCCCAAATCCGGAGGACTCGGGATGCTACGGGCTAGGACCTCACAATGGGTCCCGACCCTTAGCTTGACAACAACCTCACCGGACTTTACAGCATGGGACAAATAAAAAAGCAAATGAAAGAGTTTTTAATGCATGATGATAATGTGAAATACAACTCAAAACAGAAAATCCATCCGAGTTCTCACAACCACAAGTATCGTACTAAAAGTTTACGACAACAAAATACGTAAATTCAATCCCGTCCTATAATGTACAGAATACCGGATGCTCACTACCTTCGGATCACTCGACCGCCTCCCTAACCTGCAAGGCATCTACAAAGCGGTATAAAACCGTTAGTTAACATTCTAAGCATTAGTATAAAGGTAAAGGCACATAAACATATCATGAAGACAAACACACACAACATGCATACACTCAAGTCTGTTTATTATCTTTATTTACGTTATCCCTTTACAAATTTAACTTTGTTTTGTGACACGATAATCTCTGAGACTCGACTACGTCCCCGTTTACCAAAAAGGAATGATACTGATGTATCCCACCGTCTACCTATCTGGGCTAGTCATAGAGATCGTCCTAGCTCTCGCAAGTGCTAGGCAGTGATGTCACCGCATGTTATCATACACTTGGGCCAATTATAGAATATATAGGTCGTCCTATTCCGGTTTTGTTGTTTTAACATAAGTTAACACACATCACCAATACACAACAAAATAATACGAAGAAGTTAACTAAGTAAGTCTGTGGACTTACCTCAGTCAAAGCTAAACCCGAACGAATCCCTCTCAACTTCCCGTGGGAAGGTACGCAACACGTGATCAAGACAAGGCACAAGGATCAAGATCTCTCTAACAAGCTAGAAGTCCTTAGACTTCTAGTTCTAATGATCCGCACAAGATCATCCAACTCATAAGCTAGGTTAGAACCCTCACTCCACTTCCCTATAGGTTCCCATCATGATCAGGCTAGCATACGAACCGCTAACCCCAAAGATCCAAGTGATCTTGTCACAACACAACAACCAACAAGCCCACAATTTTCACAAGATCACTCTAAAGTCCAAAGCCACTACTTGGAATTCCATATCAAGCTATGCTAGGCCATCCTAACATGCTACTAAGGTTGATCAAGCTCTAAGATGCGGAAAGAAAAGGAGAGAACAAGAGATCGGATACCTACCGCTTGCAGAATCCGCCCCTGTGGTGTACAGGTGTTGCCCCTGCGGTGTCGAGACGCCGCCCCTACGGTTTGCAGTCGCCGCCCCCGCGGTGCACTGTATCCGCACCGCGGCTGAAGTCCCAAAACGTCGATTCTTCGATTCTCTGATGTGCAGTAGCCCCAAATCTGGCACACATGCTCTCAATAAATCCTTCAGAGTCTGTATAGTCCTCTATGACTGAACATTTGTCTAAGGATGATATGCGGTCGTGAAATGAAGGCTTGTACCTAGGGCGGCGTGTACCTACTGCCAGAACCTCGAGGTGAAGCGTCCGTCCTTATCTGAGATGATAGTCCTTGGCACCCCAAGAAGCCTCACTATCTATCGGGTGAACTCCTCGGCTAAACGACTTACCGGCCACTTTTCTCTAATAGGGATGAAACGTGCGGTCTTCGTCAGCCGGTCTACTACCACCCATATCGCGTTAAAGCTCCTACTCGGCCTCAAGTCGGTAACGAAGTCCATGGAAATGTCTTCCTTCTTCCACTGTGGAACCGGAAGTGGTTGGAGCTCTCCTCCGGGCCTCTGATGTTCAATCTTGACCTGTTGGTAGGTCGCGCACTGGGATACATATCTAGCCACGTCGGGCTTAAGCCCGCCCCATAATAAGATTGTTGGTTGTCCTGATACATCTTACTCGCGCCCAGGTTCATGAAGTAAGGTGTAGAATGGGCCTCCTGCAATATCCGTTGTCTCAACGCCCTATCTGAAGGCACACATATACTATCTGATAGCATGTATTATAGTCTATATTTTGGGACTTGTTTAGACGTTTTATCTTCAATAATCTGCATGTTTGAATATATATTATGTGATTATATTGTCGTTTCATCTACCTTTACGGGAATCGAGGTCTACACCAAGTTTCGTTGTAATCGTAGGTAAAATGGCACGTTTTGCATCAAAATGGATCTAAGGAGCAAAGGAGTCATTGGAGCTACATTTAGGAGCTTAAAGAGGAGATCCGGAAGCATGGAATTAACAAAGAAGATTTACTTTGGACCAGATTTGAGAGATTTCACCTTCAGCTGAGAGTCACCTCGGTTGACCATAGAGTCACCTCGACCGAGGTGATCTAGAGGAGCGCCCCAACCGAGGCGAACACCCTGGACACGACGAGATATATTTTATTTGGCTGAGATCTTTTATTTTTGGAAAGAGAGATCTTATATTTTTGGGCTAGATTTCTGGAAGGAAGATCATATATTTTGGAGATCTATTTTAGAGATATGGATATATTTTATTAGGAAATTATCTTTTTAAGATATTATTATCTTTGGAAGATAATTCTCCTATATAAAGGGCTGAATTTTTCACAAATTCAGCAACCCGCTACCATCGCAGCACTTAGAGATTGAAGAAGGTGCATTTAGGAAGGAATTTTGGAAGGTTGAAGGAAGATCGAAGGAAAGAAGTTCATAGCTTGTTATAGCTTTTGTGAAGGGATTTGTAAGATTTTGTTAGATTCCCTTTTTGTTTGTTTGTCTTGTTGGATTTGTGATCCAAGGAACGCTGATTTGTTTATTTGATTAAGTTATTGAAGCCTTGTTCTTAAGGTTTTTGTGTTCAAATATTCATTCTCTTCCCATATATTTGATTATTGCTTTCATGATGATGAGTGGCTAATTTCTTTGTGCGATTCTAGGGTGACTGGCTGAAGGTTGTGGGAAAGATGATGATAGAATAATCTTAAATCCCAATAGGATCTTGAAAGCTCGAGTCTTTATCCTTAACTTTAGAACATCTCGTTCAGTCGATGAACATCTCGGTCGGGGTGGAACTTGACTGACCGAGGTGACTTATCTGATCCGTAGCTGAGAGTTAAGTGTTAGAGTTTGCCAAATCCTATCCTTATTACACCTTTCCTGATTCAATGCAAGCTTAGGATGAGACTTACCCGGTAATTCCTTTGTTTGTTTACCCATGATCATAAGTGCAGGTAATAAAAGTTTATCCTTTATTGGGGTTTGAGTGTGCCTTCATTCCATCTTTGTGAGTTAGCCTGAGACTTACCCGGTAAAGGTTGATTCTATTCCCTTAGTTGGTTTGAGATTATATTTCCTTTGCTTAGTACCTTGAGACTTACCCGGTAATAGGTTCTTTGGCTTGGGATTGTGAGTAGTTAGACTTACCCGATGATCTATTCCACTTTAGTAACACCTTCCCTTTGCAAAACCTCAGCTTTGTCCGCTTATCTTGATATCTTGAGTTGGAACCACAACTAGATGCTTTAATCCCTAGAATTTGCATATTTTCTTTAATTGACTTTATTATCATCTTGATTGCTTTAATTGCTTTTGTGGCTAGTTGCAATATTGACAACCTATACTTGCTTTGTTTCACCTAAGTCCCTGAGATCGACCCTTGGAATTCTTGCTTTTTATTACAATTGACCCGTACACTATGGGTTTGCATCCTTGTTTTAAGCATACTTCTTGGGTTATAAATTTAAAGCTCGCACACACCATTTGAAGCGAACAAGTTTTTGGCGTCGTTGCCGGGGACTTGGTCTAGACCGAGCCGGTTACGGGTGTCTTTCGGGGCTATTGCCCCTGTTGCTACTAACCACTCTACTTGAGTTAGGGCTGAGCATCGGTCCAAAACCGCAAACCGCAAACCGAACCGGAACCGAACCGCAAACCGCAAACCTGAAAAACATGGACCGCACGGTTGCGGTTCGAACCGCAATTTGCGGTTTGCTTGCGGTTTTGCGGTTTTTTTTTGCGGTTTGGTTGCGATTTTGCGGTTTTGTTTGCAGTTTTTTTTTTGCGGTTTTTTTTGCGGTTTGCAGTTTATTTGCGGTTTTTTTTGCGGTTTGTTTTGCGGTTTGCGGTTTTTTTTGCCGTTTTGCGGTTTGAACCGCAAACCGAACCGCAAACCGCAAAACAAAAACTTACGGACCGCAAACCGAACCGATTAAGTGCGGTTCGGTTGCGGTTTGGACCGCAATTTGCGGTTCGGTGAACCAAACCGCAATATGCTCAGCCCTAACTTGAGTGACTTTCGCAGGTTCTTCTTTTTAGGTTTATGCGAAGAACCCGTACTGGGAAGGAAATCGTTCCTTACGATCCCGAACCAGAAAAGACATATAAGAGACGCTTGAAGGAAGCGAAAATGGCCAATCGAGACGATCGCGATCTTGAGGCCGAATTGAAAGAGGCAAGGAACAGTTGCGCCTCAATAGGGAAGAACTGCAGCGCGAGAGGGAGCAAAATCGCACCAGAGCTGCAGAGATTGAAGCAGATATTGCTGAGTTACGAGCTCAGATCTTGCCTCGACCAGACCCTCGACCGAGGCAGGACCCCACTCTAGTTGCCGCGGCCGAGATACTTCCACCTCGGATGCCAGTCCGAGATGTTCTTTTTGCAGGTATTCCATAGACCCTAGGGCAGAGGATGGACCCAAACCAGCAAGTGTAGCGTCCAGGAGTCAACCTAGGAGATTTAGCGGAGCATGATTATGAAGTTCGAGCGCAAGTTCTTTCCATGATCCGCCAGTGCCAGTTTGGAGGTCTAGAAAGGGAGTCTCCGCATCAACATTTACAAAACTATGAGATTTTGATGGAGACCTTGAAATCTTCAAGAGTGAAAAATAATAATTATAAGTTAAGGCCTTTTTACTTTTCTTTGAAAGACAAGGCACTTACTTGGTACCAGTCTCTTCCTCCCGGAAAGATCAACACTTGGGAGGAGATGACGACAAAGTTCTTGACAAAATTCTTTCCCCCCTCCAAAACTGCTGAAATGAGAGGGAAGATCAATACATTCATAATGAAGGACAAGGAGAGTTTGTCCAAGTCATGGGAGAGATTTAAAGATGTTCTTTTGGATTGCGCACATCATGGGATTCCAAAGATAGAGTTGTTGGAGATCTACTTTAAGGGATTGGACGGAGCTACCCAATTAAGCCTTCAACTACTATCCGCCGGCACATTCATGGACATGCCGATTGACGAAGCTTGGGAGTTCATTGAAAAACAAGCTTTGCACATGGAGAAGTACTCGCACCAAGGAGCTGAAAATGGAGCTAAGAGAGTTAATTTCCAAGAAGCTCCATCAAATGATAATCAACTCACCTCCCTCAAGAATGAGGTAAAGCAATTGAAGGATCTTTTGGTTGCTCACACCAAGAAGGAAGAGGAAGGATATCAAAGCTCAAGGAACAATAATGGTTACCGGAACAACAACAACGATTCCCGGAACAACAACTACAACAATAATAGCGGGTCCAATAGCAACAATTGGAGACCCAACAATCAAAATCCGGTTAACCCTTACTCTAACTCCAATTCAAATAATTCTTCTAATCCTTTCCTCTTTTCTTCTTCTTCTTCTACTCCATTGAAGAGCTAGGAGCCTGTATCAAGCTCGTCCCAGCCAGAGAAGAAAGATGCAGTGCTGGAGGCTATCTTGATCAAGCTCAATGCTATGGAGACGTCCATGACTTCATTTTCGAAGGCACAAAAAGCCTTAGAACAACAATTCTTTAATAAGGCGAATGAAGCGCCAAGAGACCGAGGGAAGCTCCCAGAAAGGACAAAGAGCAACCCCAAGGGACAGATCATGGCAATAACGACGAGAAGTGGACTGAAAACTACAGATCTAGTGCCTCGGTCGATGCCAGTGAAGAACACCTCAGTCCAGGTACAGACGAAGAACACTTCGACTGAGGTACCAACCGAGGTGGATCCTCAGAAAGCGGAGGAGATATCCGAAGTTTATGTTCCACCTCCTGCTTATAAACCACCACTTCCATTCCCCCAGTCAAGGGCCAGAGGACATCTAGACAAGCAATTTGGTAAGTTCCTTGACTTGATGAATAAACTACATATTAATATCCCTTTCCTTGATGCTATTCTAGGGATGCCCGCCTATGGGAAGTTCTTGAAAGAGATTCTATCAAGGAAGAGGAAGCTGGAAGACTTTGGTGAAGTAAGGATGACATCTAAATCCTCGGAGCTCATTCAAATCATGAAGGAGAAGATGCCACCCATGTTAAGAGACCCCGGCTCATTTTGCATTCCCATTCAAGTTGGGGATGTCACTTGTGAGGCATTGTGTGATCTTGGAGCCAGCGTGAGCATCATCCCGCTGGAGCTATGTGTGAAGATCGGACTTGGAGAACCCAAGCCGGTGAAGATAAGGTTATACATGGCGGACTGCTCCATTACCCATCCCGTGGGCATTTTGGAAGACGTTCCGGTTAAGTTTGGTAACTTCTATTTACCTATAGACTTTGTTGTTCTTGATATTCCCGTAGATTATCCCGTTCCTATCATTCTCGGGAGACCATTTCTAGCAACTTCGGGTTGTAATGTGGATTGTAAGAACGCCAAGTTGCAATTCAACATTGGCGGTGATCAAGTGGAGTTTGCATTGCTTACTGCAATGAAAAGAGAGCAACTGGAGGATGATATCTTCAACATCTATGATGAAGAAGAATCAAGAGAATTGATGAGCTCTATCCTTATTAATGATCCACTTGAGAGAGTTATTAGTTTTAGCTTAATGGAGGAAGGTATAGATGCTTCTTGTGATGTAGATATACGGAGCTTAAAGGCACTGGAAGAAGATCCAAGAGCTAAGATTGAAAAACTAATCCAGGAGAAGAGAATCTCCAGTTTCGGTCCCAGTTGCACTACCTCGACCGAGACACTTTCTGGACTAAGCGAGGTGTTCTTGACTGAAGAACATCTCGGTCACCCTCTCTAGACCTCGACCGAGGTCGAATGCGAGATACCATCAACTGAGAATAACAAACTTCTTACTCCCTTTTCTGAAACTCAGCCACAGTTGGTGGAGCACTTTCTCCACCAAACTTCTGATAATAAAGGACCTTGGTATGCTGACATTGTTAATTATCTTATTTGCCAGGAAATACCACCCGGATTGACATACGCTCAAAGGAAGAAATTCTTTAAAGATGTACGCCATTACTATTAGGATGACCCTCTACTATTTAAGAGAGGTACAGACGGGATGCTTCGAAGATGCATTCCGGAAGATGAAGTTATTAGTGTCATACGGCATTTCCACTCGCTTCCTTGTGGAGGGCATGCTAGCGCTCACAAAACATGCGCTAAGGTATTACGTTCCGGTTTCTTTTGGCCTACATTGTTTAAGGATGTGCAAACGTTTGTTGTTTCTCGTGATGCATGCCAAAGGACAGGGAACTTATCTAGAAGGAACGAGATGCCACTCAATAACATCCAGGAGGTTGAGATTTTTGATGTATGGGGAGTTGATTTCATGGGACCTTTCCCATCATCCGGAGGAAACCTCTACATCCTCCTAGTTGTCGATTACGTCTCTAGATGGGTGGAAGCCATTGCCTCTCCCACTAATGACGCCATGGTGGTTGTGAAGTTTTTCAATAGGACTATCTTTCCATGTTTCAGGACTCCACGCATCATCATCAGCGATGGGGGGACACATTTCATCAACCGAAAGTTTAAAGCACTTCTATCGAAGTATGGGGTAACCCACAAGGTAGCAATCCCTTATCACCCTCAAACTAATGGACCAGTCGAGATCTCGAATAGAGAAATCAAAGAAATCTTGGAGAAGACTGTCTCTAGGACAAGGAAGGATTAGGCCATGAAGTTGGACGACGCTCTTTGAGCCTATAGGACCGCCTTCAAGACTCCCACTAGTACCACCCCTTACAATTTGGTATATGGGAAGTCTTGTCATTTGCCCGTTGAGCTAGAACACATAGCATATTGGGCAATCAAATGGTTGAATTTCGATATCAAGGAAGCCGGTGAGAAGCGGCTATTGGACATCAATGAGCTGGAGGAGCTGCATTTGAACGCTTATGAGAATGCCAAGATCTACAAGGAAAGGACAAAGAAATGGCACGACAAGCGTATCATTCCTAAGGAATTCAAAGAAGGAGATTTAGTTCTACTCTTCAACTCCCGCCTTCGCCTCTTTCCATGTAAGTTGAAATCTAGATGGACAGGACCTTACGTTGTGAAACATGTTTTCCCTTATGGTGCAATTGAGATTCGGGGAGAAACAAGTGGAAGCTTCAAGGTCAATGGGCATAGACTAAAGAAATACCAACCGGAAGTCCAGGTTGAGGAGATTGCACACACTATTTGGACCACTATACCTTGTTTAGGGATGGTACGGTCCATATAGCGACCTTAAACAAAGCGCTTCTTGGGAGGCAACCCAAGGTATTGCTTTCTTTTCCCTTTTCTAGTCTAGCTTTAGATAGTTTGCTTTTGCTTTGCTCCGCTTTGTTTTTAGCGTCCTAGATAGAAAACAGGTACTTTCTAAGAAGGAAACACAACCCAGGAGAACCAATGGAAGGACAGATGTTCGAGAAATTAAGAAGTCGGAGTTTGACTGAGACACATCTCGGTTGCGGTCACAGCACATCGACCGAGATGATTCTTGAGCAACCGAGGCGACTAGGGCTGACAACAATCCACTTCGGTCCAGTCGGGACCATCTCGACCGAGGTGACAACAGAATCGGCGAGGGGTATAAAAGGGGAAACGATTTCTCTCTCTTCCCTCCTAACTTACCCCTCGACCGCGGTGCTCTTCCATCTCGTTTTCTTCGTTTCTCGACCGTTTTTGACGATTCTTGCTCCCATTCTGCGAGGAAAGGCTAGGGGAACCAATTGCAAGCAAAAATCTGCAACAAGAACGCCTCGAATCGACCGAATCCGGGGTAAAACAGTCGAAACCCTAACTCCCTCTTCTCTTTTCTGATTTCGAAATATAGTGGCTTTGGTTGCCATAGATCTCTGTTGAAAAAGGATTAAGTATCCCTTAGGAACAATCTGTAGTGAAATCGGGGGAAAAGAACTGAAATTCCGAGAGTTGAAATTGGACAGCTTCGCACCTCTGTCCAATCGACCTGCGCCTTGGCCGAGGTGACTCTTGAGATCTGACAAGTAACCGAGGTGAACTGTCAGACAGAGAAAAAGAGAATGAGTTCTAGGTCAGATCGCTAGATTGTCCTAAGAGATGGATCTTCCCCTTCTTCTTCTTCTTCTCGACCTTTCATACTAGTGATACATGAGCGTCACTAGGCTGATTACGACCGCATCTGTACGTGCCCTGTGATTGCGCTGCGGTTTTTAGACATTCTTGCTTTCGATTTCTTATATGTTGCTGATAATTTGAGACGGATGGTCTCGATGGTAGGGCGGGAGCAGTTTATGGAGATCAGAGCTCCGTCCTACCTCGAGCCTACACTGGAGTTTGTGAGTTCTGTGACTCACCTGCCTGTAGACAAGCCATCAAGTACCGGTTGTTAAACCGGAATTATTTAGTACCGATGGACCAGTGGAGAGAGGTCTTCGGCTTCCCTACCCCCACAGTTCCCGATTTCCCTTCTCGAGCTGTAGCTCGACAGTTCTGGGGATAGATAGCTCATGTAGTTGAGCATACTGATAGGTGGAGACCTGGAGACTCCAGGGAGCGGATCATCTTCCACCTCGCTTTCAGGCTCGCCCACAGGATATTCAACGAGACACTTCTGGTGCGTACAGAGATGCCCCAAAAGGTTAGACAAGGGGAGCTTTTGAGTTTATTTTGCATGGTGACTGGGGGTGTGCCTGATTTCGGTGCTATGCTAGTTGAGGATCTGCACCGGATCAAGGCTAAGGCGAAGGGGGAACATTTGTTGTGGCGGCGGCTTAGTGACCCACATAGCTACAGTGATGGGGCTGGATTTGAGTGCATGTACACTAGTGGCGGCTGCCAAGCCGCTAGGGCTATAGGAGATGATCACCAGGAGGATTCTAGTTCCTCATGGACTTACTACGCCATATGTGGCGATGCCTTGGGAGCAGACTGCACCTCAGGGTATTAGGTGGTCGTCTCAGTACTCGGTCTACGACTCTCAGTATTGGTCCACGGCGTGGATACCTTACATTGAGGACGCTAGAGACGCAGCAGCTCCGGTGCATGAGGATGAGGATGAGGAGGACGATGGCGGTGCTGCCATGGAGACAGGGACAGACACAGCCGGCACTAGTGTGCCAGTCGTCGATCTGGACGACGAGGAGACTGAGGAGGAGGCAGCTACACCACCATCACGTCCTGCTAGGTGTAGAGTCCGTAGATTTAGAGATCTAGCAGCACATAAGAGGATTGATGACCTCACCGATCAGATGATCGACTCCTACACCGCTCTTATAGTTTTATTTGGTGAGCGCCTTGATGACCAGCGCCGAGAGATGGAGAGTCGGACACACCAGATGCTGGAGAGCCAACACTACCAGCGCCGGATGATGGAGATCCAGTTCTAGCACATGATGGGCTATCCTTTTGACCCATCCCATCATCCGTACGTGCCATACCCACCACCACCACTAGTAGACCGGGACTAGAGCTTGCAAGGATTTCTTTTATTTATTTATTATGCAGCTCAACTTATGTCCGGTGAGTACTTTTCTTTCTAGACTTATTTTGACCCATTGGGACAATGTGTCCCAAGTATGGGGTATTTGGATGTATTTATATGACTTATGTATACGCTTGTATGACTCGACTTGATATTTATGATCTTATGCTCTATGTGCTTATTTGAGACTACATGCATGCATACAAGTTAATTGATTGAGAAAAACGTCAAAAAATGGTTAAGGAAAAAAATTTTATGACCTCGACCGATGTGATTCTGACCAATCGAGGTGCAGTACCTCGGTTGACTTAGAACATCTCGACCGAGGTGGTTTTAACTGAAACAGTTTTCAAAACGATTTTGTGCTTCTTATTTGGATATGACCTCAGTGAAAATTTTGTTACAGACTGGTTTTAAAATCTTTATATGTTTGAAAGGTTTTATGATATGTTTAAGTTGCTAAATGCTTTGTTTGAAATTTGTGACATGTTTAATACTTTGTTTTTATCAAAATTATGTTGAATTTGAAGGTTGACACCACATGATGAGTTCTCTCACTTTCTTCATGGGATGATTAAGGCAATTCATTCTCCTCTCTTCTTCTTCTTGATCATGCTTAGCCCCTCATATACATATTTGTCTCCCTTTACCTATCCGGGAATTTGGAAGCAAGCATGTGAAAAGCAAGTGAAAGAAAAGTTGAGATTTTGGCTGGAAGTTAGAAAGAAACAAATAGGTTTGGGGAAGTCAATCATGATGATGAGTAACTCGGCACCATTCACATAGCCGGGTGTTTGTGTCTTGCCAAAGTCGGATTGAGCGATATTCCTACGGGTCATGGTATGTGCATCAAGGGTTTGAGGCATCTCGAGAAATTGATGATTGCTAATCTCCCAGGCTTCGGTTATTGTGCACCTCTGTCCATGCATCCCAAAAAGTAAAAAAGTAAAATAAGCAAAGCTTATTGGTGGAAGATGTTGAAGTTCAAAGCAAGTGAAGTAAAGATCCTTTTCCCGGATTCTAGCACCACATTCCCTATATACATCCCACCCTCACACGTTTCTTGACCTTCTCTTGAAAAGTCCTTGAGACCTCAAGCTTGTTGATTGACTTGGTGGTTTAAACTGGATTATACGTGATTAATTTCGATAATTATGATTTATTATGCATTCTATGATTTTATGCAAAGATGAACAACTTTCTTATATTTATAAAATGTTTTGAGCATGTTTTGATTTTAAATTCTATGAAGCATTCTCTTAGAGTGATCTATGAGTGGAGCACACCACTAAAAATGTTTTAAAATACTTTTCATTGATCTTTCTGACTTATAATCCATTCTATCTTGCACTTAAGATTTGGAACTTGCTTGGGGACAAGCAAGGAACAAGTATGGGGTATTTTAATAGCATGTATTATAGTGTATATTTTGGGACTTGTTTAGACGTTTTATCTTCAATAATTTGCATGTTTGAATGTATATTATGTGATCATATTGTCGTTTCATCTACCTTTACGGGAATCGAGGTCTACACCAAGTTTCGTTGTAATCGTAGGTAAAATGGCACATTTTGCATCAAAATGGAGCTAAGGAACAAAGGAGTCATTGGAGCTACATTTAGGAGCTTAAAGAGGAGCTCAG
The DNA here is from genome assembly GCA_033239125.1 of Fagopyrum homotropicum. Classification (NCBI taxonomy): domain Eukaryota; kingdom Viridiplantae; phylum Streptophyta; class Magnoliopsida; order Caryophyllales; family Polygonaceae; genus Fagopyrum; species Fagopyrum homotropicum. The sequence continues at coordinate 61,031,271 of BSWB01000003.1, read as the reverse complement.
GAAGCATGAAATTAATAAAGAAGATTTACTTTGGACCAGATTTGAGAGATTCACCTTCAGCTGAGAGTCACCTCGGTTGACCATAGAGTCACCTTGACCGAGGTGATCTAGAGGAGCGCCCCAACCGAGGCGAACACCCTGGACACGACGAGATATATTTTATTTGGCTGAGATCTTTTATTTTTGGAAAGAGAGATCTTATATTTTTGGGCTAGATTTCTGGAAGGAAGATCATATATTTTGGAGATCTATTTTAGAGATATGGATATATTTTATTAGGAAATTATCTTTTTAAGATATTATTATCTTTGGAAGATAATTCTCCTATATAAAGGGATGGATTTTTCACAAATTCAGCAACCCGCTACCATCGCAGCACTTAGAGATTGAAGAAGCTACAGTTAGGAAGGAATTTTGGAAGGTTGAAGGAAGATCGAAGGAAAGAAGTTCATAGCTTGTTATAGCTTTTGTGAAGGGATTTGTAAGATTTTCTTAGATTCCCTTTTTGTTTGATTGTCTTGTTGGATTTGTGATCCAAGGAACGGTGATTTGTTTATTTGATTAAGTTATTGAAGCCTTGTTCTTAAGGTTTTTGTGTTCAAATATTCATTCTCTTCCCATATATTTGATTATTGCTTTCATGATGATGAGTGGCTAATTTCTTTGTGCGATTCTAGGGTGATTGGCTGAAAGTTGTGGGAAAGACGATGATAGAATAATCTTAAATCCCAGTAGGATCTTGAAAGCTCAAGTCTTTATCCTTAACTTTAGAACATCTCGTTCAGTCGATGATCATCTCGGCCGGGGTGGAACTTGACTGACCGAGGTGACTTATCTGATCCATAGCTGAGAGTTAAGTGTTAGAGTTTGCCAAATTCTATCCTTATTACACCTTTCCTGGTTCAATGCAAGCTTAGGATGAGACTTACCCGGTAATTCCTTTGTTTGTTTACCCATGATCATAAGTGTAGGTAATAAAGGTTTATCCTTTATTGGGGTTTGAGTGTGCCTTCATTCCATCTTTGTGAGTTAGCCTGAGACTTACCCTGTATAGGTTGATTCTATTCCCTTAGTTGGTTTGAGATTATATTTCCTTTGCTTAGTACCTTGAGACTTACCTAGTAATAGGTTCTTTGGCTTGAGATTGTGAGTAGTGAGACTTACCCGGTGATCTATTCCACTTTAGTAACACCTTCCCTTTGCAAAACCTCAACTTTGTCCGCTTATCTTGAGATCTTGATTTGGAACCACAACTAGATGCTTTAATCCCTAGAATTTGCATATTTCCTTTAATTGACTTTATTATCATCTTGATTGCTTTAATTGCTTTTGTGGCTAGTTGCAATATTGACAACCTATACTTGCTTTGTTTCACCTAAGTCCTTGAGATTGACCCCTGGAATTCTTGGTTTTTATTACAATTGACCCGTACATTACGGGTTCGCATCCTTGTTTTAAGCATACTTCTTGGTTTATAAATTTAAAGCTTGCACACACCATTTGGAGCGCACACTATCCTAACGTCTCAATAACCCATCCGCACCTACGGTAAGCAGTGAAGCCTCTCCTCTTGACATTCTCTCTCGGATCCTCGTCTAAACTGAACAATCCTCTTGCTTCTGCCGGATCTCTACCGACATATCAGGTGAAACCTCTAAAGCGGACAAGTGGGTGTCCGTATCTAGGAACCGGATATCTACCTCTAACCATATCAAGTCCCTTTGCAACTGTGACTGAACTATCAGTCTAGATATCGCCTCCTCCCGAGGTGTCCTCCAACTAAGATCATCGGCGACCACGTTCGGCTTCCCCGGGTGGTACAAAATCTCCAAGTCAAAGTCCTTAATCAACTCTAACGATCTCCTCTTGCGGTTATTCAACTCACGCAAAGTGAATACATACTTCAGACTCTTATGGTTTGTGAAGATCTGACACGTGGCCCCATACAGATAATGCCGCCAAATCTTCAACGCTTGAATCACTACAGCTAGCTCAAGGTCGTGGGTAGGGTAGTTCTCCTCATATTTCTTCAACTGTCTAGATGCATATGCAATGACCCTACCCCGCTGCATCAGAAGACATACCAAGCCTATCTTGGATGCATCACTATAAACGACGAAGTCCTCTGTACCCTTTGGCTATGCTAACATAGGAGCGGAGGTCAAACTCCTCTTCAGCTCCTCGAAACTCCGTTGGCAAGGCTCGGACCATGTGAACCTGATGGACTTCCTTAGCAAGGAAGTGTGTGGCCGGGCAATCACGGAAAATCCCTTTACAAACATACGGTAGTACCCTGCCAGACCTAGGAAGCTGCACACTTCCTTGACCGTCCTAGGGAGCGACCATGATGCAACTGCCTCTATCTTCTCTGGGTCAACCTTGACACCCTCGGCATAAACTATGTGGCCAAGAAAGGCCACCTCTGACATCCAGAACTCACACTTAGAGAGCTTACCGTAAAGCTCTCTATCCAGTAGGACTCATAGCACTGTCCTCAGGTGTCCGCATGCTCCTCCGTACTCCGGAAGTATACCAAGATTTCGTCGATGAAAACTACTACAAATTGGTCCAAAAAGTCGATAAAGATACCGTTCATCAACTCCATGAAGACGGAGGGTGCATTCGTGAGCCCGAATGGCATCATGACAAACTCATAATGACCATACCTGGTCGAAAATGCCGTCTTCGGCACGTCATCCTCTCTCACCCTATGCTGGTGCCTGACCTCAAATCAATACGTAAAAACACGGTGGCTCCCTGCAACTTCTCGAGTAGATCATCAATGCGCGGTAACGGATATTTGTTCTTGATGGTTACTTTGTTCAGCTCCCGGTAGTCGATACAAAGTCATATCGATCCGTCCTTCTTTCAAACAAAGAGGATCGGTGCACCCCAAGGGTAAATACTAGGGTAGATCAAGCCCCTCTCTACTAACTCCTCGAGTTGCTTCTTCAGCTCAAACATCTCAATAGGTGTCATACGGTGTAGGGCCTTGGAGATCGGCCTTGTATTGGGTTTCAACTCAATCCCAAAGTCTACGCTCCTCTAGGAGGTAAACTAGGTGGCTCACCAAAAACATCCTCGAACTCACATGCTACGGGGGTCTCTTCCAATGAAGGACTCGTCTGCTCTTTCATGACATAACACCAGAAGGCCTCGCATCCCTTCCTGATAAGTCTTGTGGCTTGGACCGATCTGTTTACTGTACCGGTCTTTCCGAGGTCCCAACCTCAGAAAATCTCCTCATGGCCAACCTCTATGGTGACCGTCATGATCCTCCAACTAATATCGAATACAACTCAATGACAATCCATCCAGTCCTTCCCTAGTATGACTTCTTCATGCAGCAGGTGCATGACGTAGAAGTTAGCTAACCAATCATGGTTTTCCAAACGAATAGGGTAACCATGAACCTCCCGTGCACCAAGGACCTTACCCTTATCGGGTAACCCTATAATGAAGGGTCTCCCCTCTACTGTATATAAGGCCAACCTAACTACATAATCATCATAAAATAAAAGAGTGTGTAGCACCCGTATCGAAAAGTACCCTGACCGGGAAGCAATGAATCTGAATAGTACCTGTGGATGCGGGCGCCGCGGGCTCAACTACGCTCCTCAACTCGAAAACCCTGGCCTAAGTGCCTCTAGTCTCCGTGGTTCCTCCACCAAGTCCTCTACCTCTACCCGGAACCTAGGTAGAACCTTGAGAATATGCGTGGCTTGGGGCTCGCTGCTGTTGACTCTAGGCCTGATACTAAGGCGGTCTCTGCCCACCTCCTGTAGTGCTAGTTGGCAAAAAACCCTGTTGTGACGGTACCTTGCCCTCTCGGCCTAAAGTAGCTTTGTGGCCCAACTGGCTGCAAGTGAAGCATGCCACTAGTTGCTTCTTACACTCGCTCCTAATGTGTTCATACTCTCCACAATTGAAACACTTTCGCCCCCTAACGGATGTCAGTGGGCTCAACTAATAGCTAGGGCGTCCCTAAAACGGACCATGCCCATGACATGAGACTCTTGCTCCTACACTGACTGACCCCGTCCTCTGCGTCTTATCCGACCCTCTTGGCTTATCAGCTCTCATAGGACCCGGTCGATCCCTCTTATACGTTGAAGCTCGGTCCTAGTAATCTGCAAAGGAATCACAGCGAAAACCCGCCAAATAGGCGTGGGTGGTCTCCCTCAATCTCCGAGAAAACAAGTACACGTGCTGGTCCACGTGAAGTGCGATGGGACCTAGCAGTGCCAACTCCTCCCGGAACCTTTGGATCGTCTCCGCAACTGGGACGTCCTCAAATCTTGCTTCTAAGAAATCTTGCAGTCTATCTCTCCTCAAAGATGCAGGGCAAAAAGTCTCCCAAACTAGGCTCAACAACTACTCAAAACTAGTTACTCCACTCTAAACCGTCCTCCACTAGAACTGTGTATGATCCCGAAATAAAGTCTGAACTAGCTCCACCTATTGATCCACAAGACAACGGATCGACACCAACGCGGACTCTACGTGGCCTATCCAATGCTCCACCTCTAGCCCCACCTTCCCGTCGAAAGTGGGTACACGCTGTTGGTTGAAAGTCTTAAACCAACAGTCTGGTCTCGGTTCCCTCAGCTCATCTCTCACTCTACCGTCCATGGCAACTCTCACTGGTGCGGCTCTCTTTGGTGGAACTACCACTAAGGTCACCCTCTGTGAAGCCTCCGCCGATCTTGCCGGTACCGGCAGCGTTGGGGGTCGTGCTCCAACCCTAAATGCCAAATCAACTCGTTGAACATACTCTCGGTACTTAGACGCTCCTATAGATACTCGGCCTGAATTAGTTGACCCTGTCCTCCGTGCTCAGAACCTAGCAGCGGTCTCATCTCTAACCTCGGGGATAATGCTCTCAACCACCTCCTAAGCAAAGGCATCCGCAGTTGGCGGATCAACAATGGAGGAACAGTCCCGACCTCTCGCCCCTGGAGGTCTACCCACAAATCCCCATATTGGGACTATTGGAGGAAGGGGAGGCCTACCCCCTCCTCGTCCTACGTATACTGTCTCTCTAGTGCGTGTCATATGGTAACGATATAATGTATATAAGACTATGTGGGTATAAGAATATAACAAGTCTAAAAAGAACTATACTACTTTAAGGTTTAGATATTCTAGTTACAATCTAGATCAACTTCAAATCCAATAAACTAAGCTGCCGAGATCTGCGGAGGTAGTGGTGGTCCTGTACATTCTATCCCAACCCGACTATGCTCGTGATTTGAAAATAAAATTCATTTTGAAAACTCATAACCCTTGCGGGTTCTGTTTGTTTATCTATTTGGCCTTTTAGAAGATTGCGAGTGCTAGTGTTGTCAGCCTAGAGCTCTGATACCATATTGTAACACCAAAAATCCGGAGGACTCAGGATGCTACGTGATAGGACCACACAATGGGTCCCGACCCTTAGCGTAACAACAACCTCACCGGACCTTACAACATGACACAAATAAAAAGGCAAATGAAAGAGTTTTTAATGCATGATGATAATTTGAAATACAACTCAAAACAAAAACTCCAGCTGAGTTCTCAAAACAACAAGTACCATACTAAAAGTCTAAGACAACAAAATACGTTAATTCAATCCCGTCCTATAATGTACGGAACCCCGGATGCTCACTACCACCGGATCACTCAAGCGCCTCTCTAACCTGCAAGACATCTACAAAGTGGTACAAAACCGTTAGTTTAACATTCAAAGCATTAGAATAAAGATAAAGGCACATAAACATATCATGAAGACAAACACACACAATATGCATACACTCAAGTCCGTTTATTATCTTTAATTATGTTATCGCTTTACAAATTCAACTTTGTTTTGTGTCACGAGAATCCCCGAGACTCGCCTCTGTACCCGTTTACCAACAAGGAATGGTACTGATGCATCCGACTGTCTACCTGTCTGGGTTAGTCGTAGAGAACTCCCTAGCTCTCACAAGAGCTAGGTAGTGATGTCACTGCCCGTTTCATACAATTGGGCCAATTACACAATATATATGTCGCCATATTCCGGTTTCGTTATTTTAACAAAACTTAACACACACAACCGATACACAACAAACTAATACGAATAAGCTAAATAAGTAAGTTTGTGGACTTACCTCACTCAAAGCTAAGCCCGAACGAATCCTTCTCAACTTCCCGTGGGAAGGTACGCAAAGCTTGGTCGAGACAAGGCACAAGGATCAACATCTCTCTAACAAGTTAGAAGTCCTTAGACTTCTAGTTCTAGTGATCCACACAAGATCATCAAAATCATAAGCTAGGTTAGAAGCCTTAGTCCAATGCCCTATAGGTTCCCATCATGATAACACTAGCATACGAACCGCTAACCCCAAAGATCCAAGTCATCTTGTCACAACACAACAACCAACAAACCCACAATTCTCACAAGATCACTCTAAGGTCCAAAGCCACTACTTGGAATTCCATATCAAGCTATGCTAAGCCAGTCTAGCATGCTACTAAGGTGGATCAATCTCTAAGATGCGGAAAGGAAAGGAGAGCACAAGAGATCGGATACCTACTAGTGCAGAATCCACCCATACGGTGTACAAGTGTCGCCCATGCGGTGCAATAGCTGCCCCTGCAGTGCAGTAGCCGCCCCTACGATGTCCAGACGCTGCCCTTGCGGTGTCCAATCGCCGCCCCCGTGGTGCACAATATCCACCCCCGCGGCTGAAACCCAATAAATTGCCGATTCTTCGATTCTTTGATTAGCAACAACCCTCTTATTGCCTCCTTTGATGCTATGAATGTCTCTTATCTTCCACCACAAGATCCTAGCCCTCCTCCATGGTTCTGGATCATGCCTCTGCAGTCCACACCTTTCTTTGACAACTTCAAGAGGAGGAAAAGCTAAGGTAGAGAATGGAGGAGAAGGAGAGGAAGAAGATTAATGAGAATGATAGGAAGTAACGTAAAATGATAAGGGGAAGGAGATAAGGCTGCATCAAATGAGGGAAAGCCAAGGGTTAAGCAGCCCAAAGATCATCAACATAATAAGTGGTTGGAGTTTAATAAATATGGACAGTAAAGGTCAGAAGAAAAACGGGCTCGAATCCCGCTCAAACAGGTCGCCGCCCCACGGAACGACCAAACCGCGATTGTGGACGGCCTCGACCGCGGGTCTTCTAAGCCGCAAGGGCGGTAGCCACTGCCAAAGGCTTCTAATGCCTCTCGTAAACAGAACAAAAATTCCGGGCGTTAAATTATCATCCTATACCATATCAGTTGCATTGGATGGATGATTGTGGTGTATTGAAGGTGAATAAGCAAGCTAGAGTTACCATCTCAATAGGTAGTTATGAGGATACCATTACTTGTGACGTTGTGCCAATGAAAGAATGTCATATTCTAATAAGACGTCCATGGCAATTTGATAGAAGAACTACGCATGATGGATATACTACTAGAATTCTTTTGTGTAAAAGGGTCAACCATTAACTTTAAAACCCATGACGCCTTTACAGATTGTATAAAGTTATGAGAAAAAGAAGGAAAAGAGCAAGGAGCAAGACTTTTGCAAGCGAAAGGAACGAGAAAAGCACTCTAATGGAGAATCTCACCTCAATAAAGCAAAATCTTGCCCGATGGATTTAAAATCTCGCCCTAGTCCAAAGATTCCTCTCCCCAGTTGAGACTTATCTCGTCCTAGTGAAGAATTATCTCTCCCTAGTGCCAAATCTCTCCCCAAAGAAGGAATTTCTTGCCCCAAAACAAAATCTCGCCCTAGTACTTCTATATTTCATCCTAGTGTTGAAATCTCGCCCCAATCGAGAGTTCTTTTAGAATCTAAGAAGGAATTCATTTATGAGTATACCCTTTTGAATGTCATTCTCATGAGACTATCTAAAAGCCTTGTGATTTTAGGTGATGAAGTCAAGGCTACCGTACCCAAAACCATTAAACCCTTTTGAATGAGTTTTGTGATGCTTTTCCGGATGAGATTTCTGTAGGAATTCCACATTTTAGAGGCATTGAGCATCAAATTGACTTATCTCTAGCTAGGTGCTACACTTCCTAATCGTCCAGCCTATAGGATGAATCCTCAAGAAAGTCAAGAGATTCAAGATCAAGTTCAACAACTTTTAAATAAAGGTTGTGTGAGTGAAAGTTTTGAGTCATGTGCAATTACCGTCCTTTTGGTTCCCAAAAAGGATAATACATGGAGGATATGTGTTGATTGTAGAGCAATCAATGAAATTTCTATTAAGTATCGTCATCCCATCCCCAGATTGAAATATTTGCTAGATGAGCTTAGTGGATCCATTTTATTCTCGAAAATTAATCTTAAGAGTGAATATCATCAAATCAGAATACGGGAAGGAGATGAATGGAAGACGGTGTTCAAGACTAAGTTTGGAAGATATAAGTTGTTGGTTTATGCCATTTGGCTTGACTGATTCTCCTAGAACATTTATGACATTGAGGAACCATGTCTTACGCCACTTCATTAGCAAATTTGTGGTTTTCTACGTTGATGACATTCTCATCTATAGTAGATCACTTGAGGCGCATGAGGAGCTCTTAAGGGAAGTACTTGGAACTCTTAGAAATGAATGTCTATATGCTAATAATAATATTAAGAAATTTGAGTTTAGAAATAATCAAGTTATTTTCCTTGGTTTTGTAGTGAGTACATGAGGTATAAAGGTAGATGTAGAGAAGATTAAAGCTATCCAAGAGTTGCCAACACCTACCGCAATCGGCCATGTTCAAAGCTTTCATGGATTGGCTACCATCTATAGAAGCTTTGTACGGGATTTTAGTACAATAGCAGCCCCCCTCACGTCTCTCACGAAGAAGCAATTACAATTCGAGTGGGGAGATGCTCAAGAGATGGCTTTTAAGGAGTTGAAGTGGCGGTTAGAACATGCACTTCTTTTAGCACCTCCGACTTTACTAAACCATTGTAAGTTGAGTATGATGCATATGAATTGATGATAGCATGAATTATAGTCTTTATTTTGGGACTTGTTTAGACGTTTTATCTTCAATAATCTGCATGTTTGAATCTATATTATGTGATTATATCGTCGTTTCATCTACCTTTGTGGGAATCGAGGTCTACACCAAGTTTTGTCGTAATCGTAGGTAAAATGGCACATTTTGCATCAAAATGGAGCTAAAGGAGCTAAGGAGTCATAGGAGCTACATTCTGGAACTTAAAGGAAGAATCCAGGAAGCATGGAAATGGATTAGAGATTCACTTTGGACCAGATTTAAGAGATTTCACATTCAGTTGAGATTCAACTCGGTCAGCTACAGTACCATCTCGACCGAGGTGATCCAGAGGAGCGTCCCGACCGAGGTGAACACCTTGGACGCGGCGAGATATATTTTATTCTAGGCTGAGATCTTTTATTTTTGGAAGGAGAGATCTTATATTTATAGGATGGATTTCTGGAAGGAAGATCATATATTTTAGGGATTTATTTATGAGAGATAGATATATTTTATTAGGAAAATATCTTTTCAAGATATTTTATCTTAGGAGGGAAGTTTTCCTATATAAAGGGCTGGATTTTCCACAAATCAGCACCGACGCATCACCGGAAATCCCGCTATCATTATAGTGGTTGAAGGAAGGAAGTTGATAGCTTTTATAGCTTTTGTGAAGGGTTTTGTAAGGTTTTCTTAGATTCCCTTCTTGTTGATTGTCTTATTGGATTGTGATCCAAGGAACGCTTGTTTATTTGATAATTGATTCAGTTATTGAAGCCTTGTACTTAAGGTTTTTGTGTTCAAATATTCACTTTCTTCCCATATAGTTGATTATTGCTTTCATGATGATGATTGGCTAATTTCTTTTTGTGATTCTAGGGTGATTGGCTGAAGGTTGTGGGAAAAACAATGATAGAATAATCTTAAATTCCAGTAGAACCCTAAAAGCTCGAGTCTTTATCCTTAACCCTAGAGTATCTGTTCGCCACTTAGCGTGCGTGCAAATAATTCTTAAATTTATAAAACTAGAATCAAGCAAGCGAACCCGCAGTGTACGGATCAATATAGTTAAGCAAGAATTCCAGAGTATCGAACACAGGGATTTGGGGGGTTAAGTCCAGTTAAGAGTTATCAAGCAAGTAAATGTATGAGCTTTGTAAATTATTGGGAAAACAACAATCCTAAAGATCCAGGAATCCAACTATGGCAATTGATTCAAGATATACTAAAGATATAAGGACAGAGTTGAGGTATGCAAAGGTATACAAATGTAAGGCAATGTACGGTGAAGTTCCAAGACCTTATATGATTCACCCAAATGCACTCTCTATAAAGGTTGTTGAGGCTTCAGTATAGAAAGGTTCTAAAGGTAAATGTTAACGTCAAATACCCAAACTTGTAATCCAAGGATCAAGACTAACTTAACCGATTAAGGTTGTGACACTCGAAATCGAGGTAGAGGTTGTTGAGGCTTCACTACCACCTAGAAAAGGCAAGCCAAGAGTAAGTTAAAGCAAATCTTTAACTTTGGATTAAAGTAAAAGCAAGGTTCGTAACTGACACAAAATTACGGGTAGTTCTTGAGTTCCACGGCCGTGGAAGCTCAAGAACATACCGTGGATTAGGTTCGTCGGCGATTCTCTCTAACTCTCAGGGTCCAATCTGTTTACGATCGATCTATCATCATCTAAGCCACAACTATCAACCCTTCACCTTGGAATTGCTAAAGGGTTTTAGCCAACAACAGTCATATTGATATCAAATTCAAGATTTAAAAGAATGAAAGATGAAAACTTCCGAAAACCTTCAATAACCTTCAAACTAATCTCAAATCCACGAATATCAATGATAATGCAACTCAGATTTGGAATGAACACAAACAAGTAACTATTCTACATAAGAACGAAGAACGGGATGTCAATCCGTCTTCTAATCAAACCTAGAAACAAAGTATGAAATCTCTTTACGAACAATCTTCCAAATCTTCACTCTTTCTCTAACTTTCCATCAATCCGGAAATCTCAATAGGGCAAAGCGCAAATCTCTCAACGGCGTTCTAAGCAAAAGCGTAAACTAGGGTAAGCGGAGGTAGCGGTAGCGAAGGTGACGGAATCTCCTTCCTTCCGTCCTTATATAGGCCCAAATAAAATGCGTCTTCGGCCCATGTGCGTAGAAGATTGTGGCTTAAAATATTGCGTAAAAGATCGTCAAGATCACGGTCGTGGAAGGGTTCCACGCCCGTAATTTAGAGCGTGGAGTTGGATCACGGTTTGTCACAACTCTCCACGGCCGTGTAAGTTGCTGGAATGCACCACGCTCGTCTTGCCAAGGTTCCACGGCCGTGGATTAGAGCGTGGACTCTAATACGGTCGTACTTTCGAGCGTGGAACGTACATAGCTCGTAATTTCCTTTGTTTTCGTGTCATTCTTCATCCTATCATCTTCCTTAGCTCCTAGTGATGTCCTCATTCCTTGGACATGCTCAATCTATCTCCATTCTCCCTTGATTCGTCCGGTTTTAGCTCTTAATTGCCTACAATCAACACAAAGCTTATGTAGACCTCTATATCGACAAAATAGATAAACTAACTCACAAATGCTTCTATGCTTTATCAATGAATACCAATATAGATGAAATACACTTAGAAAACGTGCCTAAAATATCACAATATTTCATGCTAATAGTATCTCGTTCAGTCGATGAACATCTCTGCCGGGGTGGAATTCGTCTGACCGAGGTGACTTTTCTTATCCGTAACTGAGAGTTAAGTGTTAGACTTTGCCAAATCCTATTCTTATTATACCTTTCCTGGTTCAATGCAAGCCTAGGATGAGACTTACCCGGTAATTCCTTTGTTTGTTTACCCATGATCATAAGTGTAGGTAATAAAGGTTTAATCCTTTATTGGGGTTTGAGTGTGCCTTCATTCCAACTTTGTGAGTTAGCCTGAGACTTACCCGGTAAAGGTTGATTCTATTCCCTTAGTTGGTGTGTTGGTTTGAGATTATAGTTCCTTTCCTTAGTACCTTGAGACTTACCGGGTAATAGGTTCTTTAGGTTTGGAGTTAGTGAGTAGTGAGACTTACCCGGTGATCTATTCACACTTTAGTAACACCTTCCCTTTGCAAAACCTCAGCTTTGTCCGCTTTATCTTGAGATCTTGAGTTGGAACCACAACTAGATGCTTTAATCTCTAGAATTGCATATTTCCTTAATTGACTATATTATCATTTTTGATTGCTTTAATTGCTTTTTGTGGTTAGTTGTGATATTGGCAACCTATACTTGCTTTGTTTCACCTAAGTCTCTGAGATCGACACCTCGGAATTCTTGCTTTTACTATGATTGACCCGTACACTGCGGGTTCGCATCCATATTTTAAGCATAAATCTTGGGTTATAAATTTAAAGCTTGCACACACCGTTTGGAGCGAACAAGTTTTTGGCGCCGTTGCCGGGGACTTAGTCTAGACCGAGCCGGTTGCGGTAGTCTTTTGGGGCGATTGCCCCTGTTGCTATTAACCATTCTACTTGAGTGTTCTTGTAGATTTGTGTTCTTAGGTACATACGAAGTTCTTGACAAAACAGAGTTTCGCCAAAGAACAAGTTTTCCTATGAGTTTTGTAGTTTTCAGGATATCCAATGTCATTTGATCCAGCCTGGATAGCAAAACAAAGTGCTAGGGCGGACCATTATGAATACTTGGAAGAAAAATACTCCTTTTATTGGTTTAACAATGAAAGGGAAAGAGAAAAGGCCATTGACAAGGAGCTTTCGATATGGGATGAGATGAATGTCCCTAGAAAGATTTATGAGCAACCTCTTGAAGATTCTCTTGAATCAAAATTGGAGAAGATGATGAACAAGTTGGAGGAGCTCAAGGAAAGCACCTTATCCTATGCTAAGCCGAAAGAGGAGCATAAGGAAGTACTGCAGGTTTCAAGCATTCCCCCAATCGAACCAGAAGTTTCTCCAGAAGCTTTTGAGGAAGAGGAAGATGTGGAAGATCTCGATCCAACTGTTGAGACTTCGGCTGAGGTGAAAGAGAGATTGGCCGAGGTGGAAGAGAGATCGGCCGAGATGGAAGAAGAATCTGTAGAACTGGAAGTGGAAGATGCAGAGAACCTTGGACAAATTACTGAGATTGTGGCCAAGGTGGAAGAAAGATCAGTTGAGTTGGGAAAGATTTCATGTGTGGATTATCAACCTAACATGAAACTTGTCCCAAGCTTTGGAGAACTTTATAAGGTGCCTTCTCTTACTCCCTTTGAAATTCCTACTAAAGTTCTAGATTTCTTCAGGGATGCACCGAAGAGTTGGAGGTCTCTTCTGAAAGAACCTCCTAGATCAAGATGAAACCTCCCTTGAAATTGTTAGAAGAAGATGCTCCTTGGATTATAAGGAGTGAAGTTAACAAGCGTTTCACTGCTAAGGCAACGAAGTGTTATTTGTTCAAGTATGGGGTCATTCACATGGCAAAGACCTTGTACTATCCCCAAACTGGAGATGGGGAAGCTACTAGGATTCTCGAGAAGCTATTTTCTCGATCCAGGAAAGGATGGGACGCAAGGCTAGATTATGTCCCATTGAAGTGCAGGAAATCTAGAAGGATTCCGGTGAGAATCAAACCGTACAAGCTTATACGTGGGAGATCTTACCATTTGCCGGTGAAATTAGGAACCGGAACCTTCTTGGAAGAATTTTATGATGAATGTGATGAGCACTCTAGGATATTCAAGGTACATTGAGAAAATCCATGAGGCAAGGTCCAGCTAGCGACCTTAAATCAAGCGCTTCTTGGGAGGCAACCCAAGGTATTGCTTTCTTTTCCCTTTTTCTAGTCTAGCTTTAGATAGTTTGATTTTGCTTTGCTTTGCTTTGTTTTTGGCATCCTAGACAGACAACAGGTGACATCTAAGGAAGGAATACAGCTCTGGAGCTACACTAGAAGGACAGAAGTTTGAGAAATTGAGAGGACAGAGCTTGATTGAGACACATCTCGGGTGCAATCACAGGATGTCGACCGAGATGTTCTTCGCTAACCGAGATGATCTTATCTGGAGCTGTTTCTTATTTCTTTATGCAGTTCAGCTATGTTCGGTGAGTTTCCTGTTTTCCTTGACTCTTGTTTGACCCATTGGGACAATGTGTCCCAAGTATGGGGTATTTGGATGTATGATTTGACATTATATGTACGCTTGTATGACTCTATTTGGAGCGGCTAAAACGTCGATCATCAAAGTCATCACTGCGGTGGAGGCGGTGGTGGAAACGGAGAGAAGCTGGGGTCATAGTACCGCCCGAACTGCTGGTGGTAAACGTCTCTCATCATGTGGTCCAGATCATCAGCTCGTGCATCTCTAGCATCAGCACGGATCTCCAAAGCTCCAACCTTGTCGGAAAGATCAGTAGCCCACTATGGCAGCTGCTCGTACCAACCAAGCGGTTGGCTGTACCACGCCGGTGCATCTGAAGGTGCTGGTGCAGGTGGCGGCTGTGCATGCCAAGGCGGTGGAGCTCCCATCCAATCCGGCTGCGTACTGTACCATGAAGGAGGGTTAGCCATCCAAGTCGGCCTCTCACTCACACTAGCACGGCGAGAGGAAGAGCCAGATGCTCTAGCAGGGCGGGGAGAACGTCTAGGCATGTCGGGAACTGCATCCGGCTGATCCGGGAATGTACCAAAGTCCTGAGCAGCTCCTCCTCCTCCCTCATAATCATCTCCTCCTCTCATCTCCTCCGCCTCTACAACTGGTGGTGGTGGAACGTAAGGAGGGGCTACCAATCTGTTCGCATGCATGGCAGCGAACGTCACCTTCTAGTTATGGCATCCAGCCATAGTGGAATACTTGGGGAGCCACTCTATACCTCTCCCGGTCCTACTCTCCCATGGCATAGTGTTCGCCCCTAGAGGTGTGTGCAAATAAGCTTTAAATTTATAAAACTAGAATCAAGCAAGCGAACCCGCAGTGTACGGATCGACGTAGTTAAGCAAGAATTCCAGAGTATCGAACACAGGGATTTGTATGGGAACAAATTCAATTGCAGATTATCAAGCAGATAAATGTAAGAGCTTTGCAAATTATTGGGAAAACAACAATCCTAAAGATCCAAGTATCAAGTTGTGGCAATCGATTCAAGATATACTAATGATATAAAGACAGAGTTGAGATATGCAAAGGTATACTAATGTAAGGTAATCGTACGGTGAAGTTCCAAAAACCTTATATGACTCACCTATAAGACGAGCCTGAAGCTCGAGCTGGACGTGGTGAACGTCTAGGTGCATCGGGGGCCGCCTCCGGCTGATCCGGAAACGTGCCAAACTCCTCCTCAGCTCCTCCTCCACTCTCAAACTGATCTCCCATCTCCTCCTCAACAACCGGCGGTGGGACATATGGGGGAGCTGCTATCCTGTTCGCATGCATAGCAGCGAACGTCTCCTTCCAATTATAGTGTCCTGCCATAATGGAGTACTCCGGTAGCCACTCTATACCCCTACCCGTCCTGCTCTCCCATGGAATACCCGCATAAGGCCGACCTCTATGTGTGGGGAAAATGAGACCCCTAACCATGAAAGCATGTAGCCCTAAAGGAACGGCCGGTATACGGGTGCAAGCAGAAAAGTCAACACCAAAGCTCCTAGCAATGTGGGTAACTATCCCACCATATCCTATGTTGCCCTTCTTCTTATTCTTGAGCTTGCTCATAGTGGCAGCCAAGAGAGTAGCACAATCAGCACGGCGTCCATAAAGCATGGAGTAAAGCAAGAACAGCTCATCCATCTTGATCTTTTGGGGCGTCTCCGTCCTAGGAAAGAGACACTCCGAAAGAACACGGTGAGCTATCTTCAAGGCTAGGTGATACATCAACCTAGCCTTGGTGTCAGCGGGCTGCCAGCGGTCCTCGCTAGCGTAAATCATCGCCACCTCCTCCCAAAAATCCTTGGCGTAAACGCCACTAGGAAATCGACCGTTAAAGGTCTCCTGAAACCTAAAAATGGTCCCAAACTCACGGATGCTCAAATGGTAGTCTCTCTCCATGAGACAGAAAGAGACGGTCCTATCTACATGGCTGTGCTCAAAGGATGTCACAACCTCCCGTGTAATCTCCTCATAGGCGTCTTCTCGGATAGCCGAGAAGACAATAAGTCCGGCTCTATCCAAGAGCCAAGTGAGGTCATCAACTATGTTAAGAGCAGCTAGATCCTCCAACAACAAGTACCTAGGGCCAATCACTGGCCTCTCCTTGATCCTCTCGAGTGCATCGAGATGATCGTCGTGTATGGTCGGGACTCTAGGGTGAGAGGGTGAGGATGGAGGTAAAGGGGAAGAGGGTGGTGGTGCCCTAGAGGATGAGGAGGAGGAGGGATTACCCTTTCTCTTCTTATTCTGATCATTTTTCTTCTCTTTTATTCTCCCCGAGACTCTTCTCACAAAATCCATTCTGCTCAAAATTACGGTCTGTTCTTGTGCAAACCACGGCCGTAATTCCCCCAGAGACCGTGATTCGTCTCAGAAAATCACAAATCTCAGCAAATCAGCAATCAATCTCAACAACAGGCACTCCTAGTCTAATTCCTTCCAATCTCAATCTGTTCTTCCTAAAAATCTCAAACAAAAACGAACTAAATTGCCAAGAATCAAGAAGAGAAAAAAACCTATTTTTCGGATTGAAAAATCCGAATTGCGCGTTCGTTGATGAATTTCCGCTCGATTCGTTGCTTGGATCTTGTTTGTGGTTGGATTTTCTTCAGTTTTGGAAGAAGAATCGTTGAAAACGATTAGGAAACGAGTGATTGAGAGAGGGTCGTGGATTTTCGGCAATTAGGTCGTGGAAAGAGGGGTTTTGGGATGAATTTTGTGAAGAATGTGGCTTATATAGTCGCAGGCAAAATTTTGAAAATCACGGTCTATCGGGGTGTTCCACGGCCGTGGAAGTGTACGGAACCGTGGTTTTGGTGATTTTTCAAAGGCTTTACGGGTACTGTAGCTGTCACGACCGTGGTTTAGGCCGTGGAAGTCTCTGTAAAGCTCCAATGTCCAATTTTCGTCACTTTTCTTCAACATTATCCTTTCCTTTCCCTTTTCCATCGTTCCTACATCCAAAAACACGAACATACCGGAAGGAATCGAGGCAAAAACAAAGCAAAAACGTCTATACTAAGCTAATCTATAAATCGAAAACAAAAGCGAAAATGCAATACCTTGGGTTGCCTGCCAAGAAGCGCTTTGTTTAAGGTCCGTAGCTAGACCAAATCTCGCACTTATTCGAGTGTGGTAGGCGCGAACTCCTCAGCTTGGAGTTCCGGCGTATACTTCTTGAGTCGTTGGCCGTTCACCTTAAAAGTTCCGCTCGCTTCACCCCATACTTCAACTGCACCATGGGGGAAAATACGCTTAATTAGAAAAGGTCCGGTCCAACGAGATTTAAGCTTACCTGGAAAGAGACGAAGCCTTGAATTGAAGAGGAGAACTTGATCTCCTTCTTTGAAGTCCTTTGGAATGATATGCTTATCATGCCAACGCTTTGCTCTCTCCTTATAGATCTTAGCATTTTCATAAGCGTTCAAGCGGAGTTCATCCAGCTCATTGATGTCTAGGAGACGCTTCTCTCCCGCTTCCTTCATGCTGAAGTTTAACCACTTGATAACCCAAAACGCTTTGTGCTCCAGCTCTACCGGCAAGTGACAAGACTTCCCATACACAAGGTTGTATGGTGTGGTTCCTATGGGAGTCTTGTATGCAGTCCGGTATGTCCATAATGCATCGTCAAGCTTCAAGGACCAATCTTTCCTAGTCCTTGAAACCGTCTTCTCTAGGATTCCTTTGATCTCCCTATTTGAGATCTCGACTTGTCCACTTGTTTGTGGATGGTAAGGGGTAGCGATCTTGTGAGTAACCCCATACTTAGCTAGAAGAGCTTCAAAGCGCCGGGCAATGAAGTGAGAACCTCCATCACTAATGATCGTCCTTGGCGTCCCAAATCGCGGGAAGATGGTCTTGTTGAAGAACTTAACCACCACCATGGCATCATTGGTGGGAGAGGCAATTGCTTCCACCCATCTAGAAACATAATCCACCGCCAATAGTATGTATTGGTTTCCACAAGAGGATGGGAATGGTCCCATGAAATCGACTCCCCAAACGTCGAAAATCTCCACCTCTTGGATGTTGTTGAGGGGCATCTCATTCCTCCTAGAGATTTTGCCTGTTCTTTGACAAGCATCGCAACAAGAAACAAAGGATTGCACATCTCTAAACAAAGTAGGCCAAAAGAATCCAGATTGCAATACCTTTGCGCTAGTCTTGTTCGAACTAGCGTGTCCTCCACAAGGTAGTGAATGACAATGACGGATGACACTTTGCATCTCATCTTCCGGCACACATCGCCGAATGATGCCATCCGGACCTCTCTTGAAGAGGAGAGGCTCGTTCCAATAGTACTCCCGGACGTCCTTAAAGAACTTCTTCCTTTGTGCGTAGGATAGTCCGGGCGGTATCTCCTGACAAACTAAATAGTTAACAAAATCAGCAAACCATGGTTCGTTACCTTTGGAGATCACATCGATGCACTCCTCAATAAGATGTAAGTGTTCGTCCGGGAAGGAGTCGTCGATGGGTAAATGGTCGTCCTCTAGATGTGTTAGGCGACTCAAATGATCCGCAACAGAATTTTCTGAACCTTTCTTGTCGCGGATCTCAAGATCGAATTCTTGTAGGAGAAGAATCCATCTAATTAGCCTTGTCTTCGCATCTTTCTTCGCAAGGAGGTACCGGATCGCAGCATGATCCGTGTAGACAATCACCTTTGCACCTACAAGATAAGAGCAAAACTTGTCAATAGCATAGACAATGGCTAGAAACTCTTTTTCGGTAGTGGCGTAGTTGAGCTGCGCTTCATCTAGCGTCTTGCTAGCATAGTATATGGCATGGGTTGCCCCTTCCTTTCGTTGTCCAAGAACAGCTCCAATAGCTACGTCACTAGCATCGCACATAATCTCAAAGGGAAGAGTCCAATCCGGAGGTTGGATAATAGGTGCTGAAATTAGAGCTTGCCGAATGGTGTTAAATGCATCCAAACATTCTTGCGAAAACTCAAAAACCGCATCCTTCATCAATAGATTAGTGAGAGGTTTTGATATCTTAGAAAAGTTCTTAATGAAACGTCTATAAAATCCAGCATGTCCTAGGAAACTTCTTATCCCTTTCACCGAAATTGGGGGAGGAAGTTTCTCTATGGTCTCTATCTTAGCCTTGTCTACTTCTATCCCTCTACTAGAGACTAAGTGGCCTAATACAATTCCTTCCTTAACCATGAATTGACACTTCTCCCAATTAAGAACTAGGTTAGTGTCTTCACACCTTTGCAAAACAAGAGAAAGGTTAGAAAGGCAATCGTTAAAAGAGGAACCGTATACGGAGAAGTCGTCCATGAAGACTTCCATGATTTCCTCTACGTATTCGGAGAAGATGGCCATCATGCACCGTTAGAAGGTGGCTGGGGCGTTGCAAAGCCCGAACGGCATTCTTCTATAAGCAAACGTACCCCATGGGCACGTGAATGTGGTCTTCTCTTGATCATCCGGGTGTATCGGAATCTGAAAGAAACCACTATAACCGTCAAGGTAGCAAAAATGTGAATGTTGTGCTAACCTTTCAAGCATTTGATCAATGAATGGCAATGGAAAATGATCCTTCCGCGTTGCATTGTTGAGCTTGCGGTAGTCTATGCACATCCGCCATCCGGTCACGGTTCGGGTAGGAATGAGTTTGTTGTTTTTGTTGGTGATGACCGTCATTCCTCCCTTCTTCGGAACTACTTGAACCGGACTCACCCACTTACTATCGGAGATAGGGTAGATGATACATGCATCAAGAAGTTTAAGAATTTTCTTCTTGACAACCTCCTTCATGGTCAGATTTAACCGCCTTTGAGGTTGTCTCGAAGTTCTAAAATCCTCCTCCATTAGTATCTTATGCATGCATAGGGAGGGTTTAATTCCTACTAAGTCCTCAATAGTATAGCCTATAGCTTTCCTATGTTTTCGAAGGACAATCATGAGCTGATTATGTTCATCTATGCTTAGATTGGAACTAACAATAACCGGAAAGGTAGAATTAGATCCTAAAAAAGCGTACCTTAGATGAGTAGGAAGTGGTTTGAGTTCCATTGCTTTCGGAGCTTCCAATGATCCTTGAGAAGCGTCCGATGTCTCCTTAGAAGTTTCTAAGGGTGATGAGTGTGTGGGAGAAGAATCAGAAGAAGTTGAAGAAGTGTCTCGATCACTCCTTTCCACGCCCAAAATTACGGGTTCCTCATGGCCTCCACGGCCGTGGTTTAGGGCGTGGAAGGGAAATACGGTTGTTACATCTTCTCCACGACCGTATAACTCCCTGGAGTGAGGCAGGATTTTGGTTGTGAAATCCACGGCCGTGGAATACAGGGTATAACCGTGGATTCTCACGTTTTCTGCCTCATCGTGAAGTTTCTCAAACTCTACTTCACCTATCTCTTCTTGTGCTTCTAAGGCTTCAATTGCCTCATTGCACTCTTCTTCTTCCCCTACATAGGTTAGACTCATAGTGATAACCTTTTGTAAAGGATCGTTAAAGAGAATCGCACTTACCTCCTCTCTAGACAAACCTTCTTCATGTTGGATATTGAAAATATCCTCATCAAAGATTGGCTCCTTCACTAGAGTGGAAAGAACGAACTCTACTTTCTCCTCTCCTATATCAAAAGCGAGTCTACCATTCTTGCAATCGACTATGCAGCCGGAAGTTGCAAGAAACGGTCTTCCGAGTATGATCGGGACCGGACTATCTGCAGGAATGTCAAGCACGACAAAATCAATGGGAACAAAGAATTTACCTAGCTTGACCGGGACGTCTTCTACAATACCGACGGGGCGAGTGATGGATCGATCCGCCATGTACAACGTCATCTTCACCGGTTTAGGATCGCCTAAACCGATCTTCCTACATAATGCAAGTGGTATGATGCTCACACTTGCTCCTAAGTCACATTACGCATCGTATGTGACATCTCTCACTCCTATGAGAATGCAAAATGACCCCGGATCCTTTAGCTTTGGGGGCATTTTATCCTTCATGGTTTTGATGAGATCCGAAGAATCCGAACTCATCTTAACCTCTCCGAAGTCTTCTAGCTTCCTCTTGTTAGAGAGGAGTTCCTTCAAGAACTTGCCATAAGCCGGCATACCTACAATAGCATCAATAAATGGTATATTAATATGCAGCTTGCTCATGAGTTCAATGAACTTACCAAATTGTTTATCTAGGCGCGCTCTCGCTCTAGATTGAGGGAATGGTAGGGGAGGTTTATAAGCTGAAGGAGGAATGTAGACATCTTCCTTCTCCTTCCCCTTCTCTTTCTCCTTGTCCTTCTCTACGGAGACTTCAACGAACTTGGGCTGCGGATCGGTGGTAGTCACCCGCTCCTAGTTGTGATTGCCATAACCCTTCCTTTAGGGTTGTCCTCCGTCTTTCCTGGAAGTTTCCCTTGATTCCTAGGAACTTCCTCCGCATGGTTGAACATTTGGTTTTCCAAAACTTTTTGAGCTTTGTCAACCTTAGAAATTTGATCATCAACCTTAATGAAGCGGTTCTCCAACCCTTGAAGCTTTCCTAAAATCGTTTCCAACATGGGATCGGGCTTCTCCTTTCCCGAATTGTTTCCTCCATTAGATGATTGCCCCTGGCTTTTCAAAGGAGTAGAGGAAGAGGAAGGTGGAGTTAGTGAATTAGAGTTGAAAGGATAAGAGTTACCGGAATTTTGTTGATTGGAGCTCCAATTGTTGTTGTTTGAACCCCTATTGTTGTTCCAATTGTTGTTCCGGTTGTTGTTGTTTCCATTCCAATTGCCATTCCGGTTGTTGTTCCGGTTATTGTTATCGCCGCCGTTGTTGTTGCCCAAATAACCAACATCCTTCCCTTGTTGCTTTGGGAAGTTGGTCTTGATAGCCTCCTTCAACTCTTTGATCTCATTGTTGAGGGAGAAAATTTGATTTTGAGCTTCATGTGTGAGCTTTGCTCCTTGCTCCACACGATTTCCCTCCACTTTCCGGTGGGAATACTTCTCTATGACCCTTGCTTGCTTCTCAATGAAGTCCCAAGCGTCATCTTCTCTCATGTCCATGAATGTTCCACATGAGAGGGATTGGAGGTTGAATTGCGTTCCCGCATCTAACCCCTTGTAGTAAATCTCCAGCAAGGCAAGTTTGGATATGCCATGATAAGGGCAATCCAAAAGCAAATCCTGAAACCTTTCCCAAGATTGAAACAAACTTTCGTTAGATCTCATGGAAAAAGCATTAATCTTACCTCTAAGTTCCGCCATTTTGGATGGCGGAAAGAATTTGGTGAGAAACTCCGCGGAAAGGTCTTCCCACGTGTCTAGTTTCCCACTAGGAAGAGCTTGATACCAAGACAACGCTTTCCCCTTCAAGGAGAAGAAGAAAGGCTTGAGCTTATAGCTATTGGTAGTAGCGCTCTTTGGCCTCATTCTCTCCATCATACACTCAAAGTTCTGCAAGTGTTGGTGTGGAGATTCAGCGCTTGTCCCGCCAAATTGGTTTTGGCGAACAAGAGTAATGACTTGAGGGTTGAAGCTAAACCCTTGCACGTCATCAGCATCAAAGTTCACGCCCAAACGGCGTGGTTGTTGTGTTGGATCCATCCGCTGGCCAAGAGTTCTTGGCTCTTCATCCACACGTTCGATCCTCGCATTCCTAGGTGGAACACGACGATTGGCAGCTCCCCGTGGATGGAAAGGATTCACATTGATCGTGGGATCAATCTCCTCTAACGGTGGCATGGAAGAATCGCTATCATCAGCGGATGAGCGACTTTTTCTTTTAGACCTTGATGCTTTCCTTGAGGATTTCTTGCTTCCCTTATTCTTAAGGTCGCTCATCTCTATCCTCATCTGGAAGATCATGTCTTGTAGATTGTTAACTTGAGATTAATGACGATCCATCTCATCCTGGCGGAGGGTCTCATTCCATTGGAGTTGAGCTTCCTTCTCCGCCAACTCCGCTTGAAGATCACGTTCGTGTCCTTCAGCCATTTTCTTTTCCTTGCGCTTTTGCCTTAAAGTTTTCTCTAGCTCTTGATCAAGAGGCAAGAGATCTTCGGTGTTCCTAGACCTGCGCATGCACTCAAAGTAATATCAAATAACGAGAGCAAGTTCCCAAGCTTGACAACCGGCTACCGAATTCGGCCGAAGCCAAATCCCCGGCAACGGCGCCAAAAACTTGTTCGCCCCTAGAGGTGTGTGCAAATAAGCTTTAAATTTATAAAACTAGAATCAAGCAAGCGAACCCGCAGTGTACGGATCGACGTAGTTAAGCAAGAATTCCAAAGTATCGAACACAGGGATTTGGCTGGGAAAAAATTCAATTGCAGATTATCAAGCAGATAAATGTAAGAGCTTTGCAAATTATTGGGAAAACAACAATCCTAAAGATCCAAGTATCAAGATGTGGCAATCGATTCAAGATATACTAATGATATAAAGACAGAGTTGAGATATGCAAAGGTATACTAATGTAAGGTAATCGTACGGTGAAGTTCCAAAAACCTTATATGACTCACCTATAAGACACTCTCTATACAGGTTGTTGAGGCTTCAATATAGAAAGGAGCTAAAGATAAGAATTAATGTCAAATACCCAAACTTGCAATCCAAGGATCAAGACTAACTTAACCGATTACGGTTGTGACACTCACAATCGAGGTAGAGGTTGTTGAGGCTTCACTACCACCTAGAAAGGGCAAGCCTAGACTAAGTTAAAGCAAACCTTTAACTTTGGATTAAAGTAAAAGCAGGTTCGTAAACTTAAGGGAAATTACGGGTAGATCTTGAGACTCCATGGCCGTGGAACTCAAGATCAAACCGTGATTTAGGGTTCATCGACGATTCTCTCAAACTCTCAGGGTCTAATCTGTTTACGATCGATCTATCATCATCTAAGCCACAACTATCAACCCTTCACCTTAGAATTGTTAAGGGTTTTTAGCCAATAACAGTCATGTTGATATTAAATTCAAGGATTAAAAGATTGAAAGATGAAAACTTCCGAAAACTTCCAATAAACTTCAAACCAATCTCAAAGTCACAATCAATAACGAATATTGTCAATAGATTCAGAATAAACCAAACAAACACAATCTTAGGAAAGAAGGAAGAACGGGATGTCAATCCGTCTTCTAAATCAAACCTAAACAAGAAGAGAAATCTTCTTGCAACAATCTTCCAAAAGCTTCGATCTTCCGCCAATCCGGAGATCCCAACAGCAATCTCTACCAAAGGTGCGAGATTAGGGCAAAACCTCAACACGAACTTCGATCTCCAATGAGATGCAAAATGCTTCCAGCGAGGGTTGTGCCACTAAGCGAAGATGTAAGCGGGGCTATGCGTGGGTTAGCGTCCTAAGCGATGATATGCGTCGATGACGGAATCTTGCTTCGTCCGTCTTTTTATAGGGCAAGATAAGATATCGGCCCGGCCCAATCTTCAAAAGATCGTGGCTTCAAAGTGTGGCGAAAAAGATCGCCAAGATCACGGTCGTGGAAGGTTCCACGACCGTAATTTAGAGCGTGGAAAGTGTCACGGTTTGGACCATGGTTTCCACGACCGTAATAGTTGCTGGAATGCATCACGCCTCTCTTTGCAGGGTTCCACGGCCGTGGAACTAAACGTGGTTTGTAGTACGGCCGTATTTTAGAGCGTGGTTTAGGGCAAGAACGTGATTCTTCCCTAGACTCGTGCATTCCTCAAGTTGAACTCCAATTTGCTCCTAAGAATGCCCTTAATCCATGGACATACTCAATCAACTCTTCTTTGCTCAATTTCGTTCGGAAATGACTCTCAATCACCTATAATCTACATAAAGCTAGTGTAGACATCCATATCGACAATATAGGCAAACTATCTCACAAATGCAACAATGCTAAATCAAAGACTATCAATATGAACCAAATACACTTAGAAAACGTGCCTAAAATATCACAATATTTCATGCTAACACATAACAACATATGATGGACCTCCATGGGTGGGGAAGATGATGCCTCTAGTCATGAGGCTATGGAGTCCTAGGGGTGTAGCAGCAATACGTGTGCAAGCAGAGAAATCTACCCCTAACTGTCGAGCAAGGTGGGTGACCATCCTACCGTATCCAATGTTACCAGCCCTCTTGTTCTTTAGCTTGCTCATAGTAGCAGCTAAGAGTGTGACACAATCTGCAGGTCTACCGTATAGCATAGAGTAGAGAAGGAAAAGCTCATCTGTCTTAATTTTCTGAGGTGTCTCCGTCCTAGGGAAGAGACACTCAGAAAGTACCCTGTGAGCAATCTTCAAGGCTAGGTGATACATCAACCTAGCCTTGGTATCAGCTGGCTGCCAGCGGTCCTCGCTGGCGTAGATCATAGCGATCTCTTCCCAGAAATCCTTGGTGTACACGCCACTGGGGAAACGACCATTGAAGGTCTCGTGGAATCCGAAGAAGGCTCCAAACTCCCTGATGGAGAACTCATAATCTCTTTCCATCAGCCGGAAAGAGACAGTCATATCCACATGATTGTGCTCGAAGGAAACTACAAACTCCCTCGTAATCTCCTCATAAGCATCTTCCCGAATAGCGGAGAAGATGACTAAGCCGGCTCTATCCAAGAGCCAAGTAATGTCTCCTATCACATGTAGAGGCTCTAACTCCTCAAGTAATAGGTATCTAGGTCCTATGACCGCTCTCTTGTGGATCCTCTCTAAAGCATCGAGATGATCCTCGTGGATGGTAGGGATCCTAGGTCGAGGTGGTGATGGTATTGATGGAGGTGAAGGGGATGAAGGAGGTGGTACTCTAGAAGAGGAAGCATCATTGTCTTTCCTCTTTTTGTTCTTATCCTTATCCTTATTCTTGTCCTTGTTCCTACCGGACACTCTCCTCACAAAATCCATAATCTGTCAAAAACCACGGTTTGTTCTTCAATTTCCACGGCCGTGGAACGTCCAAGAACCGTGGTTTGTCTTGAAAATTCTCAAAATCCAACAACAATTCACCAAACTCAGCAGCAATCAGTCCTAGACTAATTTCTTCCAATTCCAATCAGTTCTCCTACAAATTCTATCAAAAACAAAGCCGAATCGACAAAGAGAGAGAAAGAGCCAAAAACCTAGGTTTTCGGATTTTGTAATCCGAATTGTGGCTTCTCCGGTGATTTGCCGCTCGAATTGTTGCTTGGATCTTGTAGGTGTATGGAATTGCTTCAGTTTAGGCCAAAGAATCGTCAAAAACGATTAACAAATGAGGATTTTAGAGAAGGGGCGTGGATTCGGTGAAATAGGGCGTGGTTTGGGGATTTTTGGTTTGTGTTTTGTGAAGAACGTGGTTTATATAGTGGCCGTAAAAATTTTTGAAAATCACGGTCTGTCGGGGGGTTCCACGGCCGTGAAATTGTACGGAACCGTGGTTTTGGTGATTTGTCTCAGGTTTTGAAAATTACGGTCACTGTAGCTGTCACGGCCGTGGAACTCTCTGTAATGCTCCAAAGTCCAAGTTTCATCACTTTTCTTCAAACTTTCTTTTCCCTTTTCTTTTTCCACTGTTCTTACATCCAAAAACACAAACATACCGGAAGGTATCGAAGGCAAAACAAAGCAAAAACATCTAAACTAAACTAATCTATGAATCAAAAACAAAAATGACAATGCAATACCTTGGGTTGCCTCCCAAGAAGCACTTTGTTTAAGGTCCGTAGCTAGACCAAATTCGCACTTATTCGAGTGTGGTGGGCGCGAACTCTTCAGCTTGGAGTTCCGGTATGTACTTCTTGAGTTGTTGACCGTTCACCTTAAAGCTTCCGCCCGTTTCACCCCATACTTCAACTGCACCATGGGGGAAAATACGTTTGATTAGAAAAGGTCCGGTCCAACGAGATTTAAGCTTACTTGGAAAGAGAGGAAGCCTTGAATTGAAGAGGAGAACTTGATCTCCTTCTTTGAAGTCCTTTGGAATGATATGCTTATCATGCCAACGCTTTGCTCTTTCTTTGTAGATCTTGGCGTTTTCGTAGGCGTTCAAGCGGAGTTCTTCAAGCTCGTTTAGGTCCAAGAGACGCTTCTCTCCCGCTTCCTTCATGCTAAAATTTAGCCACTTGATTGCCTAAAACGCCTTGTGCTCCAACTCTACCGGTAAGTGACAAGAATTCCCATACACAAGGTTGTATGGTGTGGTTCTGATGGGAGTCTTATATGCAGTCCGGTACGCCCACAATGCGTCATCTAGCTTCAAGGACCAATCCTTCCTAGTCCTTGAAACCGTCTTCTCTAGGATTCCTTTGATCTCCCGGTTTGAGATCTCCACTTGTCCACTAGTTTGTGGATGATAAGGGGTGGCGATCTTGTGAGTCACCCCATACTTAGCTAGAAGAGCTTCAAAGCGCCGGGCAATGAAGTGAGAGCCTCCATCACTAATGATGGTCTGTGGTATCCCGAATCGTGGGAAGATGGTCTTGTTAAAGAACTTAACCAATACCATGGCATCATTGGTGGGAGAGGCAATCGCTTCAACCCATCTTGAAATATAATCAACCGCTAAAAGTATGTATTGGTTACCACAAGAGGATGGGAATGGTCCCATGAAGTCTACTCCCCAAACGTCAAAGATCTCCACCTCTTGGATGTTGTTGAGGGGCATCTCATTCCTCCTAGATATATTTCCTGTTCTTTGACAAGCATCGCAGCAGGAAACAAAGGTTTGCACATCTTTAAATAGTGTAGGCCAAAAGAATCCAGATTGCAATACCTTAGCGCTAGTCTTGTTCGAACTAGCGTGTCCTCCACAAGGTAGTGAATGACAATGGCGGATGACACTTTGCATCTCATCTTCCGGCACACATCTCCGAATAATGTCATCCGGACCTCTCTTAAAGAGGAGAGGTTCATTCCAAAAGTATTCCCGAACATCCTTAAAGAACTTCTTTCTTTGTGCGTAGGATAATCCGGGTGGTAGTTCCTGACAAACCAAATAGTTAACAAAATCAGCAAACCATGGTTCGTTACCTTTGGTGATCACATCGATACACTCCTCTATAATGTGTAAATGTTCGTCCGGAAAGGAGTCATCTATAGGTAGGTGGTTGTCCTCTAGATGTGTTAGGCGACTCAAATGATCCGCAACAGAATTTTCCGAACCCTTCTTGTCGCGGATCTCTAGATCGAATTCTTGTAGGAGAAGAATCCATCTAATTAGCCTTGGCTTTGCATCCTTCTTTGCAAGGAGGTACCGGATCGCAGCATGATCCGTGTATACAATCACCTTTGCACCTACAAGATAAGAGCAAAATTTATCAATTGCATATACAATGGCTAGAAACTCTTTTTCGGTAGTGGCGTAGTTGAGCTGCGCCTCATCTAGCGTCTTGCTAGCGTAGTAGATAGCGTGGGTTTGCCCTTCCTTTCTTTGTCCAAGGACAGCTCCTATAGCTACGTCACTTGCATCACACATAATCTCAAAGGGAAGGTTCCAATCCGGAGGTTGGATAATCGGAGCTGAAATTAGAGCTTCCCGAATCATATTAAACGCATCTAAACATTCCTGCGAAAACTCAAAAACTGCATCCTTCATCAATAGATTAGTTAGCGGTTTTGATATTTTAGAGAAATCTTTTATGAAACGTCTATAAAATCCAGCATGTCCTAGAAAACTTCTTTTCCCTTTCACCGAAGTTGGAGGAGGAAGCTTTTCTATTGTCTCTATTTCAGCTCTATCCACCTCAATCCCTCTACTAAAGATTAAGGGTCCTAATGCAATGCCTTCTTTTACCATAAATTGACATTTTTCCTAATTAAGAACTAGGTTAGTGTCCTCACACCTTTGTAATACAAGAGCAAGGTTAGAAAGATAATTGTCAAAAGAGGAACCATAAACGGAGAAGTCATCCATAAAAACCTCCATGATTTCCTCTATATATTCGGAGAAGATGGCCATCATGTACCGTTGAAAGGTGGCTGGGGCGTTGCAAAGCCCGAATGGCATCCTCCTATAGGCAAACGTACCCCACGGGCACGTGAATGTGGTCTTCTCTTGATCATCCGGGTGTATCGGAATCTGAAAGAAACCACTATAACCGTCAAGATAGCAAAAGTGCGAATGTTGTCCTAACCTTTCAAGCATTTGATCGATGAAGGGTAGTGGGAAGTGATCCTTTCTCGTCGCGTTGTTTAGCTTGCGGTAGTCTATGCACATCCGCCATCCTGTTACGGTTCGGGTAGGAATGAGTTCGTTATTCTTGTTGGTGATGACCGTCATTCCTCCCTTCTTCGGAACCACTTGTACCGGAGTCACCCACTTGCTATCGGAGATAGGGTAGATGATACTTGCATCAAGAAGTTTAAGAATTTCCTTCTTGACAACCTCCTTCATGGTCGGATTTAACCGCCTTTGAGGTTGTCTCGAAGTCCTAAAGTCCTCTTCCATTAAGATCTTATGCATGCATAGGGAAGGTTTGATGCCAACTAAGTCCTCTATAGTATATCCTAAAGCTTTCCTATGTTTCCTAAGGACAACCATGAGCTTACTATGTTCATCTATGCTTGAATCGGAACTAACAATTACCGGAAAGGTAGAATTAGGTCCAAGAAATGCGTAACTTAGATGTGTAGGGAGTGGCTTTAGTTCCATGACTATCGGAGTTTCCAATGGTTCTTGAGGAGCGTCCGATACTTCCTTAGAAGTGTCTTTGGAATCACCCAAAATTACGGCCTCTCTACATCCTCCACGGCCGTGATTTTGGGCGTGGAAAGTAAATACGGTTGCTCTGTTCTCTCCACGACCGTGTAACCCTCTGGAGTGCTCCACGCTTTTGTTGGTGA
Organism: Fagopyrum homotropicum; assembly: GCA_033239125.1. Taxonomy (NCBI): domain Eukaryota; kingdom Viridiplantae; phylum Streptophyta; class Magnoliopsida; order Caryophyllales; family Polygonaceae; genus Fagopyrum; species Fagopyrum homotropicum. Next base: position 61,001,394 of record BSWB01000003.1, on the reverse strand, counting down.
AATCCACGGCCGTGGAATATAGTGTATGACCGTGGATCCGTACGTTCTCTTCCTCGTCGTGGAGTTTCTCAAACTCTTCTTCACACACTTCTTCTTGTGCTTCTAAGGCTTCAATTGCCTCATTGCACTCCTCTTCTTCCCCTATATCCGTTAGACTCAAAGAAATAACCTTTTGCAAAGGATCTTTGAAGAGAATAACACTTACCTCCTCTCTAGACAACCCTTCTTCATCTTGGATATTGAATATATCCTCATCAAAGATTAGTTCCTTCACCAAGGTGGAAAGAACGAACTCTACCTTCTCTTCTCCTATGTCAAAGGCGAGTCTAGCATTCTTGCAATCGACTATGCAGCCGGATGTTGCAAGAAACGGTCTTCCGAGAATGATCGGGACCAGACTATCTGCAGGAATGTCAAGCACAACAAAATCTATAGGAACATAGAATTTAACTAGCTTGACTGGGACGTCTTCAACAATACCGACGGGACGAGTTATGTAACGGTCCGCCATGTACAACGTCATCTTCACTGGTTTAGGGTCGCCTAAACCGATCTTCCTACATAGTGCAAGTGGGATGATGCTCACACTTGCTCCCAGGTCACATAATGCATCATATGTGACATCTCCCACTCCTATGGGAATACAAAATGACCCCGGATCCTTTAGATTTGGGGGCATCTTCTCTTTCATGGTTTTGATGAGATCCGAAGAATCCGAACTCATCTTAACCTCTCCAAAATCCTCTAGCTTTCTCTTGTTAGAGAGGATTTCCTATAAGAACTTACCATAGGCCGGCATACCTACAATAGCATCAATGAAAGGTATATTAATATGCAATTTGCTCATGAGTTCTATAAACTTACCGAATTGCTTGTCTAGACGCGCTCTTGCTCTAGATTGCGGGAACGGTAGGGGAGGTTTGTAAGCTGGAGGAGGAACGTAGACATCTTCCTTTTCCTTCCCCTTTTCTTTCTCTTTCTCAACGGGGACTTCTACAAACTTAGGCTGCGGGTCGGTAGTTGTTACTCCACTCCTAGTTGTGATTGCCATCACCCTTCCTTTTGGGTTGTCCTCCGTCTTTCCTGGAAGTTTCCCTTGATTCCTAGGAACTTCCTCCGCATGGCTGAACATTTGGTTTTCTAAAACCTTTTGGGCTTTATCAACCTTAGTAATGTGATCATCAACCTTGATGATGCGAGTCTCCAACCCTTAAAGCTTCCCCAAAATCGTTTCCAACATGGGATCGGGCTTCTCTTTCCCCGAAGTGCTTCCACCATTAGACGTTTGCCCCTGGCTTTTCAAAGGAGTGGAAGAAGAGGAAGGTGGAGTTAGTGAATTTCCTGAATTGGAAGGATAAGAATTACCGGAATTTTGTTGATTGGAGCGCCAATTGTTGTTGTTTGAACCCCTATTGTTGTTCTAATTGTTGTTCCGGTTGTTGTTGTTGTTGTTCCAATTATTCCGGTTGTTGTTCCAGTTGTTGCGGTTGGTATGCTCATTACCGTTGTGGTTATTGTTGTTGCCTAAATAACCCACATCTTGCTCCTTGTGCTTCGGAAAGTTGGTTTTGATGGCTTCCTTCAACTCTTTAATCTCCGTATTGAGAGAAAAGATTTGAGTTTGAGCTGCTTGTGATAGCTTTGCTCCTTGATCCACGTGATTCGCCTCCACTTTCCGATGAGAATACTTCTCTATCACTCGCGCTTGCTTCTCAATGAAGTCCCAAGCGTCATCTTCCCTCATGTCCATGAATGTACCACATGAAAGGATTGGAGCTTGAATTGTGTCTCCACATCCAGCCCCTTATAGTATATCTCCAACAGTGCAAGCTTGGATATGCCATGATGAGAGCAATCCAATAGCAAGTCCTGAAATTTTTCCCAAGATTGAAACAAATTTTCGTTAGATCTCATAGAAAATGCATTAATCTTACCTCTTAGCTCCGCCGTTTTGGATGGCGGAAAGAACTTAGTGAGGAATTCCGAAGAAAGATCCTCCCATGTTTCAAGCTTCCTACTTGGAAGAGCTTGATACCAAGACAATGCTTTCCCCTTCAAGGAGAAGAAGAAAGGCTTGAGTTTGTAGTTGTTGGTAGTTGCGTTCTTCGGCTTCATTGTCTCCATCATAATCTCAAAGTTTTGTAGATGTTGATGTGGAGATTCAGCGCTTGTTCCACCAAATTGGTTTTGGCGGACAATAGTAATAACTTGAGGGTTGAAGCTAAACCCTTGTGCATCGTCAGCATCAAAGTTCACACCTAAACGGCGTGGTTGCTGCGTTGGATCCATCCTTTGGCCAAGAGTTCTTGGCTCCTCATCCACACGTTCGACCCTCGCATTCCTAGGTGGAACATGGCGATTTGCATCTGGCCGTGGAAAGAATGGATTCACATTGATCGTGGGATCAATTTCCTCTAGCGGTGGCATGGAGGAATCGCTATCCTCATTGGATGAGTTGGCTCTAACCGATCTTCCCGGTCTCCTCCTTTTCTTTTTCTCCTTGAGGTTGTTTATTTCCAGCCTCATTTGGAACATCATGTCCGTTAGATCATCAACCTTCATTTGATGACGATCCGTTTCTTCCCTACGAGTCTTCTCACTCCATTGGAGTTGAGCTTCCTTTTCCGCTAACTCCGATTGGAGATCACGTTCTCTTTCTTCAACCATTTTTATTTCCTTACGCTTTCTCCTCAAAGTCCTCTCAAGCTCTTGATCAAGAGGTAAGAGATCTTCGTTATTCCTAGACCTGCGCATACACTCGAAAAGATATCATATAACAAGGGAGAAGCTCCCAAGCTTGACAACCGATAACCGAATTCGGCTTAGACCAAATCCCTGGCAACGGCGCCAAAAACTTGTTCGCCTCTTAGCGTGCGTGCAAATAAGTCTTAAATTTATAAAACTAGAATCAAGCAAGCGAACCCGCAGTGTACGGATCGATATAGTTAAGCAAGAATTCCAGAGTATCGAAAACAGGGATTTGGGGGGTTAAGTTCAGTTAAGAGTTATCAAGCAAGTAAATGTATGAGCTTTGTAAATTATTTGGAAAACAACAATCCTAAAGATCCAGGAATCCAGCTGTGGCAATCGATTCAAGATATACTAAAGATATAAGGACAGAGTTGAGGTATACAAAGGTATACGAATGTAAGGCAATGTACGGTGAAGTTCCAAGACCTTATATGATTCACCCAAAGGCACTCTCTATAAAGGTTGTTGAGGCTTCAATATAGAAAGGTTCTAAAGGTAAATGTTAACGTCAAATACCCAAACTTGTAATCCAAGGATCAAGACTAACTTAACCGATTAAGGTTGTGACACTCGAAATCGAGGTAGAGGTTGTTGAGGCTTCACTACCACCTAGAAAAGGCAAGCCAAGACTAAGTTAAAGCAAATCTTTAACTTTGGATTAAAGTAAAAGCAAGGTTCGTAACTGACACAAAATTACGGGTAGTTCTTGAGTTCCACGGCCGTGGAAGCTAAAGAACAGACCGTGGATTAGGTTCGTCGGCGATTCTCTCTAACTCTCAGGGTCCAATCTGTTTACGATCGATCTATCATCATCTAAGCCACAACTATCAACCCTTCACCTTAGAATTGCTAAAGGGTTTTAGCCAACAACAGTCATATTGATATCAAATTCAAGATTTAAAAGAATGAAAGATGAAAACTTCCGAAAACCTTCAATAACCTTCAAACTAATCTCAAATCCACGAATATCAATGATAATGCAACTCAGATTTGGAATGAACACAAACAAGTAACTATTCTACATAAGAACGAAGAACGGGATGTCAATCCGTCTTCTAATCAAACCTAGAAACAAAGTATGAAATCTCCTTACGAACAATCTTCCAAATCTTCACTCTTTCTCTAAGTTTCAGTCAATCCGGAAATCTCAATAGGGCAAAGCGCAAATCTCTCAACGGCGTTCTAAGCAAAAGCGTAAACTAGGGTAAGCGGAGGTAGCGGTAGCGAAGGTGACGGAATCTCCTTCCTTCTGTCCTTATATAGGCCCAAATAAAATGCGTCTTCGGCCCATGTGCGTAGAAGATTGTGGCTTAAAATATTGCGTAAAAGATCGTCAAGATCACGGTCGTGGAAGGGTTCCACGCCCGTAATTTAGAGCGTGGAGTTGGATCACGGTTTGTCACAACTCTCCACGGCCGTGTAAGTTGCTGGAATGCATCACGCTCGTCTTGCCAAGGTTCCACGGCCGTGGATTAGAGCGTGGACTCTAATACGGTCGTACTTTAGAGCGTGGAACGTACATAGCTCGTAATTTCTTTTGTTTTCGTGTCATTATTCATCCTATCATCTTCCTTAGCTCCTAGTGATGTCCTCATTCCTTGGATATGCTCAATCTATCTCCATTCTCCCTTGATTCGTCCGGTTTTAGCTCTTAATTGCCTACAATCAACACAAAGCTTATGTAGACCTCTATATCGACAAAATAGATAAACTAAATCACAAATGCTTCTATGCTTTATCAATGAATACCAATATAGATGAAATACACTTAGAAAACGTGCCTAAAATATCACAATATTTCATGCTAACAGTATCTCGTTCAGTCGATGAACATCTCGGCCGGGGTGGAATTCGTCTGACCGAGGTGACTTTTCTGATCCGTAACTGAGAGTTAAGTGTTAGAGTTTGCCAAATCCTATTCTTATTATACCTTTCCTGGTTCAATGCAAGCCTAGGATGAGACTTACCCAGTAATTCCTTTGTTTGTTTACCCATGATCATAAGTGTAGGTAATAAAGGTTTATCCTTTATTGGGGTTTGAGTGTGCCTTCATTCCAACTTTGTGAGTTAGCCTGAGACTTACCCGGTAAAGGTTGATTCTATTCCCTTAGTTGGTGTGTTGGTTTGAGATTATAGTTCCTTTCCTTAGTACCTTGAGACTTACCCGGTAATAGGTTCTTTAGGTTTGGAGTTAGTGAGTAGTGAGACTTACCCGGTGATCTATTCACACTTTAGTAACACCTTCCCTTAGCAAAACCTCAGCTTTGTCCGCTTTATCTTGAGATCTTGAGTTGGAACCACAACTAGATGCTTTAATCCCTAGAATTGCATATTTCCTTAATTGACTATATTATCATTTTTGATTGCTTTAATTGCTTTTTGTGGTTAGTTGTGATATTGGCAACCTATACTTGCTTTGTTTCACCTAAGTCTCTGAGATCGACACCTCGGAATTCTTGCTTTTACTATGATTGACCCGTACACTGCGGGTTCGCATCCTTATTTTAAGCATAAATCTTGGGTTATAAATTTAAAGCTTGCACACACCGTTTGGAGCGAACAAGTTTTTGGCGCCGTTGCCGGGGACTTGGTCTAGACCGAGCCGGTTGCGGTAGTCTTTTGGGGCGATTGCCCCTGTTGCTATTAACCATTCTACTTGAGTGTTCTTGCAGATTTGTGTTCTTAGGTACATACGAAGTTCTTGACAAAACAGAGTTTCGCCAAAGAACAAGTTTTCCTATGAGTTTTGTAGTTTTCAGGATATCCAATGTCATTTGATCCAGCCTGGATAGCAAGACAAAGTGCTAGGGCGGACCATTATGAATACTTGGAAGAAAAATACTCCTTTTATTGGTTTAACAATGAAAGGGAAAGAGAAAAGGCCATTGAGAAGGAGCTTGCGATATGGGATGAGATGAATGTCCCTAGAAAGATTTATGAGCAACCTCTTGAAGATTCTCTTGAATCAAAATTGGAGAAGATGATGAACAAGTTGGAGGAGCTCAAGGAAAGCACCTTATCCTATGCTAAGCCGAAAGAGGAGAATAAGGAAGTACTGCAGGTTTCAAGCATTCCCCCAATCGAACCAGAAGTTTCTCCTGAAGCTTTTGAGGAAGAGGAAGATGTGGAAGATCTCGATCCAACTGTTGAGACTTCGGCCGAGGTGAAAGAGAGATTGGCCGAGGTGGAAGAGAGATCGGCCGAGATGGAAGAAGAATCTGTAGAACTGGAAGTGGAAGATGCAGAGAACCTTGGCCAAATTACTGAGATTGTGGCCAAGGTGGAAGAAAGATCAGCTGAGTTGGGAAAGATTTCATGTGTGGATTATCAACCTAACATGAAACTTGTCCCAAGCTTTGGAGAACTTTATAAGGTGCCTTCTCTTACTCCCTTTGAAATTCCTACTAAAGTTCTAGATTTCTTCAAGGATGCACCGAAGAGTTGGAGGTCTCTTCTGAAAGAACCTCCTAAGATCAAGATGAAACCTCCCTTGAAATTGTTAGAAGAAGATGCTCCTTGGATTATAAGGAGTGAAGTTAACAAGCGTTTCACCGCTAAGGCAACGAAGTGTTATTTGTTCAAGTATGGGGTCATTCACATGGCAAAGACCTTGTACTATCCCCAAACTGGAGATGGGGAAGCTACTAGGATTCTCGAGAAGCTATTTTCTAGATCCAGGAAAGGATGGGACACAAGGCTAGATTATGTCCCATTGAAGTGCAGGAAATCTAGAAGGATTCCGGTGAGAATCAAACCGTACAAGCTTGTACGTGGGAGATCTTACCATTTGCCGGTGAAATTAGGAACCAGAACCTTCTTGGAAGAATTTTATGATGAATGTGATGAGCACTCTAGGATATTCAAGGTACATTGAGAAAATCCATGAGGCAAGGTCCAGCTAGCGACCTTAAATCAAGCGCTTCTTGGGAGGCAACCCAAGGTATTGCTTTCTTTTCCCTTTTTCTAGTCTAGCTTTAGATAGTTTGCTTTTGCTTTGCTTTGCTTTATTTTTGGCGTCCTAGACAGACAACAGGTGACATCTAAGGAAGGAATACAGCTCAGGAGCTACACTAGAAGGACAGAAGTTCGAGAAATTGAGAGGACAGAGCTTGACAGAGACACATCTCGGGTGCAATCACAGGACCTCGACCGAGATGTTCTTCGCCAACCGAGATGATCTTATCTGGAGCTGTTTCTTATTTCTTTATGCAGTTCAGCTATGTTCGGTGAGTTTCCTGTTTTCCTTGACTCTTGTTTGACCCATTGGGACAATGTGTCCCAAGTATGGGGTATTTGGATGTATGATTTGACATTATGTGTACACTTGTATGACTCTATTTGGATATTATCGTCTTATCTATGCTTCATGTGTTTATCTGCCATTACATGCATGCATACAAGTTATTTGAATGAGAAAAACGTCAAAAACTGGTTAAGAAAAAAAAATTTATGACCTCGACCGAAGTGACTCTGACCTATCGAGGTACAGCACCTCGGTTGACTTAGAACATCTCGACCGAGGTGGTTTAACTGAGAGAGTTTTTGAAACGATTTTGTGCTTCTTTTTTGGATATGACCTCAGTGAAGATTTTGTTTGCAAATTGGTTTTGAAATCTTTATATATTTGAAAGGTTCTATGATATGTTTAAGTTGCTAAATGCTTTGTTTGAAATTTTGGCATGTTTAATACTTTGTTTTTATCCAAATTATGTTGAATTTGAAGGTTGACACCACATGATGAGTTCTCTCACTTTCTTCCTGGGATAATTAAGGCATTTCACTCTCTTCTCTTCTTCATCTTGATCATGATTAGCCCCTCATATACACATTTACCTCCCTTTACCTATCCGGGAATTTGGAAGCAAGCAAGCAAGTGAAAAGCAAGTAAAGGAAAAGTCGAGATGTGGCTGAAAGTTAGAATGAAACAAATAGGTTTGGGGAAGTCAATCATGATGATGAGTTACTCGGCACCATTCACATAGTCGGGTGTTTGTGTCTTGCCAAAGTCGGATTGAGCGATATTCCTAACGGGTCATGGTATGTGCATCAAAGGTTTGAGGCATCTCGAAAAATTGATGATTGCTGATATCCTAGGCTTCGGTTATCATGCACCTCTGTCCATGTATCTCAAAAAAGTAAAAAAGTAAAAATAAGCAAAGCTTATTGGTGGAAGATGTTGCAATTCAAAGGAAGTGAAATAAGATCCCTTTTCCCGGTTTCTAGCACCACATTCCTATATACATCCCACCCTCACACGTTTCTTGACCCTTCTCTTGAAAAGCCCTTGAGACCTTGAGCTTGTTGATTGACTTAGCGGTTTAAACTGGATTATACATGATTGATTTCGATAATTATGATTTATTATGCATTCTATGATTTTATGCAAAGATGAACAACTTTCTTATATTTATAAAATATTTTGATCATATTTTGATTTTAAATTCCATGAAACATTCTCTTAGAGTGATCTATGATTGGAGCACACCACCAAAAATGTTTTGAATTACTTTTCATTGATCTTTATGACTTATAATCCATTCTATCTTGTATCTAAGATTTGGAACTTGCTTGGGGACAAGCAAGGGACAAGTATGGGGTATTTTGATAGGATGAATTATAGTCTATATTTTGGAACTTGTTTAGACGTTTTATCTTCAATAATCTGCATGTTTGAATGTATATTATGTGATTATATTGTCGTTTCATCTACCTTTGCGGGAATTGAGGTCTACACCAAGTTTCGTTGTAATCGTAGGTAAAATGGCACGTTTTGTATCAAAATGGAGCTAAAGGAGCTAAGGAGTCATAGGAGCTACATTCTGGAACTTAAAGGAAGAATCTAGGAAGCATGGAAATGGATTAGAGATTCACTTTGGACCAGATTTAAGAGATTTCACATTCAGCTCAGATTCACCTCGGTCAGCTACAGTACCATCTCGACCGAGGTGATCCAGACGAGCGTCCTGACCGAGGTGAACACCTTGGACGCGGGGAGATATATTTTATTCTTGGCTGAGATCTTTTATTTTTGGAAGGAGAGATCTTATATTTTTAGGCTGGATTTTTGGAAGGAAGATCACATATTTTAGGGATTTATTTATGAGAGATAGATATATTTTATTAGGAAAATATCTTTTCAAGATATTTTATCTTAGGAGGGTAATTTTCCTATATAAAGGGCTGGATTTTCCACAAATCAGCACCGGCGCATCACCGGAAATCCCGCTATCATTATAGTGGTTGAAGGAAGGAAGTTGATAGCTTTTATAGCTTTTGTGAAGGGTTTTGTAAGGTTTTCTTAGATTCCCTTCTTGTTGATTGTCTTATTGGATTGTGATCCAAGGAACGCTTGTTTGTTTGATAATTGATTCAGTTATTGAAGCCTTGTACTTAAGGTTTTTGTGTTCAAATATTCACTTTCTTCCCATATATTTGAATATTGCTTTCATGATGATGATTGGCTAATTTCTTTGTGTGATTCTAGGGTGATTGGCTGAAGGTTGTGGGAAAAACAATGATAGAATAATCTTAAATTCCAGTAGGACCCTGAAAGCTCGAATCTTTATCTTTAACCCTAGAGTATCTTGTTCAGTCGATGAACATCTCGGCCGGGGTGGAATTCGTCTGACCGAGGTGACTGTTTTGATCCGTAACTGAGAGTTAAGTGTTAGAGTTTGCCAAATCCTATTCTTATTATACCTTTCCTGGTTCAATGCAAGCCTAGGATGAGACTTACCCGGTAATTCCTTTGTTTGTTTACCCATGATCATAAGTGTAGGAAATAAAGTTTTATCCTTTATTGGGGTTTGAGTGTGCCTTCATTCCAACTTTGTGAGTTAGCCTGAGACTTACCCGGTAAAGGTTGATTCTATTCCCTTAGTTGGTGTGTTGGTTTGAGATTATAGTTCCTTTCCTTAGTACCTTAAGACTTACCCGGTAATAGGTTCTTTAGGTTTGGAGTTAGTGAGTAGTGAGACTTACCCGGTGATCTATTCACACTTTAGTAACACCTTCCCTTTGCAAAACCTCAGCTTTGTCCGCTTTATCTTGAGATCTTGAGTTGCAACCACAACTAGATGCTATAATCCCTAGAATTGCATATTTCCTTAATTGACTATATTATCATCTTTGATTGCTTTAATTGCTTTTTGTGGTTAGTTGTGATATTGACAACCTATACTTGCTTTGTTTCACCTAAGTCCCTAAGATCGACACCCCGGAATTCTTGCTTTTACTACGATTGACCCGTACACTGCGGGTTCGCATCCTTGTTTTAAGCATACATCTTGGGTAAAAAATTTAAAGCTTGCACACACCGTTTGGAGCGAACAATTGACAATGGAGGAGTGATCGTGCAAGAAGGTAAGCCACTTGCATTCTTTAGTGAGAAATTCAAAGGAGGATGCTTGAATTATTCGACCTATGATAAGGGAATTGTATGCTTTATTTCGAGTATTTAAGACTGATAGCATGAATTATAGTCTATATTTTGGGGTTTGTTTGGACGTTTTATCTTTCATAATCTGCATGTTTGTATGTATATTATGTGATTATATTACCATTTCATCTACCTTTGCGAGAATCGAGGTCTACACCTAGTTTTGTCGTAATTGTAGGTAAATGGCACGTTTTGCATCAAAAAGGAGCTATGGAGTCATTGAAGCTACATTGAGGAACACAAGGAACCATCCAGGGAGCATAGCCATGGATTAAAGATTCACTTTGGACCAGTTTTGAGAGATTTCACATTCAGTTATGACTCACCTCGGTTGACCAGAGATTCATCTCGACCGAGGTGATCTAGAGACGCCGACTCGACCGAGGCGAATACCTAGGACGCGGCGAGAATATTTTATTCTTGGCTGAGATCTTTTATCTTTGGAAAGTGATCTTATATTTTTGGGCTTGGCTCCTGGAAGGAAGAAGATCTTATATTTTACCTATTTTTATGGGAGAAGATCTTTCTAAGATATTTTATCTTTGGAGGGTTATTTTCCTATAAAAAGGGTTGGATTTCCACAAATCCAACATCCCGCTTTGCACGTTATACACCATTGAAGGCTGCGAGATCCAGCATACATCGCTGCAACCATACTCCAGTTGGGAGTTTTGAAGAACCTTTTTGAAGGTTGAAGGAAGATTGAAGATCATAGCTTTTATAGCTTTTTGGAGGGTTTTGTAAGATTGTCTTTAATTCCCTTCCTTGTTGTCTTGTCTTGTTGGATTGCTATCCAAGGAACGCTTTGTTGTGATATTTGATTCAGTTATTGAAGTCCTTTTATTAAATTCTTCTTGTTCAAATATTCACCTTCTTCCCATATTTTTTATTAATACTTTCACAATGATGATGAGTGGCTAATTTCCTTGTGTGATTCTAGGGTGATTGGCTGAAGGATGTGGGAAAAACAATGATAGAATAATCTTAGATTCCAGCAGGACCCTGAAAGTTAGAGTCTTTAACCTTAACCCTAAGCATCTCGTTCAGTCGATGAACATCTCGGCCGGGGTGGAATTTGGCTGACCGATGTGGCTTATCCGATCCTACACTGAGAGTTAAGTGTTGGAGTTTGCCAAATCCTATTCTTATTACACCTTTCCTGGTTCAATGCAAGCTTAGGATGAGACTTACCCGGTATTTCCTTAGTTTGTGTACCAACGATCATAAGTGTAGGTAATAAAGGTTTATCCTTTATTGGGGTTTGAGAGTGCTTCCATCCCATCTTTGTGAGTTAGCCTGAGACTTACCCGGTAAAGGTTGATTCTATTCCCTTAGATGGTGTGTTAGTTTGAGGTTATAGTTCTTTATCTTAATTCCTTGAGACTTACCCGGTAATAGGAGTTACGGTTTAGCATTAGTGAGTAGTGAGACTTACCCGGTGATCTATTCCACTTTAGTAACACCTTCCCCTTGCAAAAATCTCAGCTGTGTCCGCTTATCTTTAGATCTTGAGTTGGAACCACAACTAGACGCTTTAATCCCTAGAATTGCATGTTTGCTTTATTGACTTCTTATTCATCTTTGATTGTGTTAATTGCTCTTGTGGTTAGTATTCACGAAGCTTACCGTTATTGACTTTGTTTTAAGCTTAAGTCTAGGGTTAAAAATTTAAAGCTTGCACACATCATTTGGAGCGAACAAAGACACAACGACATTATCTTTGGCTTAATGAATTTATCCTACGAACTGATCATGAGTCTTTAAATCATTTTAGGAGTCAAGATAAGTAGGATAGGAGATATGGTAGATGGATGGAGAGTATAGAAACTTTTCCATATATCATTAAGTATAAGAAAGGAAAGGGTAATGATAACTTCATCTTTGATATTAATAGTATTTAAATGATGGAAGACTTAACTTATAAATGTAGTTTTATAAACTAACAAATATCGATTGTATTTCTAGATTGCTTGTCTTGGTTTGTTAGTTAAACCGTGTGTCAGTCTTGGATATTGTTACAAGGGAAGATCTCGGCTAAGAGATTTACTACAACAGCGGACCTACTACAAGCAAGGGAGAAGATCTAGGAGAAGATCTTAAACAACTAACAAACCAACCAACTAAAAAGATCTCATTAGGCATTTAAACAGAAGATCCTTAAGAGAAAATCTCGGCTGAAGATCGTGTGAAGAAGATCTTAGAGAAGATGTCGGCTGAAGATTTCAAACGGCTGAAGAAGTTTGTTGCGGAGAAGATTTACGTGAAGACACCAAACGACTATCATGTGAAGAAAGTTGAAGAGAAGATCTCGGGGCCAAGAAGATCTTGTTTGCCACGGCTAGTTCTCAAAACAACATACGAAGATCACACTAAACAAACATAGGAGTATGTGGAAGGAAGACGTTGCAACGGCTCAGAGAAAACGGCTAGGAGAAGTTCCTCCATAGAAGATTATAAAAGAAGATATCAATTGAAGATGAATGGACAAAGCTTACATGTGAAAGAAACCAAGCCTACAAGCGATCATACAAGACATCTTCATTGATCCAAGAGTTTATCTTACTCTTTGAGCATAATTTAGTTGATTCGATAGAGTGAGATAAACACAAGAGCTCCATTGGAATATCATTTTACGTGTTTTACTCAAGAATGTTACTCTGTGAAGTTACTAGGCTATTTTTGCTAGAATAGAGTTGACTAGATCACAACATTGAGGCTATATTGAGAGAAGAAGGGATGTTCTTCTAGGCTATATCTAGGACTCGCAACAAGCAGATAATAAATAGTTAGAATCCTAGGGTCGGAAACCCTATGCGGAGAGTAGGTTGTTAGGGCCGAACTTCGTTAACATATCGTGTGTCGATCTTTTCAATTCCGCGCCTTATATCCCATTTTATTGTGACTAACAACTTTCTGCAGCTTGTTACGCTAAGAACGTGTAGTGCAATAAGCTTTAAATTTATACTCGTTATATTTCTCCTAACTCCTAGCGAACTCGCAGTGTACGGGACGTTTGTAGTAGGGATAGTATTCCGAGGTCGAACACAAAGACTAAGGTGAGATTGATTCGATTTATGATTAAGTTTAGCGAAGATCTAGGTTAAGAAAAGAGAAAGAAATAAAGAAATGAAAATCTCAATGTTTTTGGTTGGTTTTTAGGTGATCAATCAAGGATCACAAATCATGCAAAGTAAACGATCAACTAAACTAACGAATCAACACAAACAAACAAGCTAAATACGAGATATGAATCAAAAGAGAAAAGCATATTCTAGGGGTTGGAAATTCCGGTTATGGCATAGGACTCAAGTTATCTAATCATTCCTTGGACTAACTATGATATGTTGGGAGTGAGTGTTTCTACATTTGGATCAATCACCGGGTAGGTCTCATGTCCACTAGTCCGTTCCTAAGGTCTCATCACCGGGTAGGTCTCAAAGAGCCTAAGGGATGGAATTCTACACAAACCGGATTGTCACCTAGGGATCTAACCTATCCTCACCGGGTAAGTCTCGAAAGGGTTAGTCCTAAATAACTATCCTAGCACACTTAGTCCAATGGCGGCTTATGAGGCTCACCACTACCTAGGGTTTGTCATCTTTGAAATCTAAGAGTAAGAATCACCGGGTAAGTCTCTTCTAACACTTAGTTGCTAACACTACGTCACCCTAGGGTAGATTTAACTCAACAAACACTAGGATTTCTACATTCTAACAAATCTAAAACTTAGATCCATCGAACCAGGGAAAACACGGGCTGTTCTACACCTTCCACAGCTGTGGAAAGGCAAGAACTAACCGTGGACTCCAACAAAGGCTTCGTTCAAGTAAATAAGTCATCCAAGGGTAAATATAAGTTCATCCTATCATAGTCTTAGCCATAACCATCCTTTCCTTACCCTAGAATCGCATCTATTTAGCCTACAACATGCATCATAACAATCGAAATCATCAAGCATAAAATCATGGCTTCCATTTGTAAGATAATGAAGAGAAAGAGATGAACAAGTGAAGTAAACAAAACCAAGCTGAAATTAAGATTAGAAAGACTCACAACCCTTCCAAAAGAAGGTTTAATCGATTCTTACAACCCTAGAAAACGATTTCGAAATTCTTCACTACAAAACCTATCAAGTGCTAGCAATGGTGTGTTCTTCTCTCCTCTTCCAATGGAGCTCTTCTTCTTCCTTCTATGGTAGCTTCTCCCAAGAGAATCTTCTTGTTTTGAGTATTTTTGATTGGATGATAGGGGATAATAGATGGTTGCTTCAAGATTCCTTCCCTCAGCCTTGCAGGACCACTTTTATACTACCACCATGCTAGAGAAGGCTAAGAGATCGTGGCACAGCTGTCACAACCGTCTGGCAAAAACCACGGTTGGTTCCACGGCCGTGGACCCTCCAGTGACCGTGGTTCGGTGCTTCAGCGTTGCCTTGGTTCATTAAGCTTCGATTTGGTGCATGGCTTGTGTTGACAAGGTTCCATGAGTCCTCCTTAGCCTCTAGCTTGCATCCTAATGAGTCCGAGGGTGTGTCATCTTGATGAACAATCCTCAAACGTATCGATTAAGCTCCTAAATCTCCCAAAATACCTACAAAGCAATGCAAAAGTCCGTGTAGACGTCTATCTCGACAAAATACGTGAATTGAGTGAAAACGTCGTGGACTAGTGCTAAACCATGCATGAATGAGTGAGAAATATATCTAAATGACTACCTAAACCTAAGTCATAAATCGTGTTATCAAAAATACCCCATACTTAAGGTTTGCTCGTCCCCGAGCAAATTCCCAACTATAGACTAAGAGATGACATGATTTATGTATGCAGAAAAATGGCAAAATCTTTTTGGGTTTGTGCTTCTACTATTGGATCACCTTCATAGTCATGTTTCATGGCAACGGACAAGGAATTATGTGTTAAATAAATGAAGGCACGGAAAGACAATTATACTTAACTCGAAAGCATGCATGAAATGTAAAAATGAAGAAGTCAAGATGATCAAGAGCATATCCAATCTAAATTACTAAGTCTTACAAACATGCAAATAGGTCATAAGGTCTTATGAAATAAAAGGCCAAGAAACGTTGTGATTAGGTGGGGATTTTTCTAGGCTATATGATGCTAATCCGGGAATGGAACTAACTCCACAATTTTGTCCTCGATCAACTTCCCTCAAGTGTATATTTTCTCCATCTTTTCTTTCTTTTCTTTTTCCTTCACTTATTTTTGAGACAATGGCATTGGTGTACAAAAGCCGAAACCTTGGTGATTAGCCATCCTCGGGTTTTTTCTATTTTTCGAGATGCATCCACACCGGGCACACATACCAAAGCTCGTTAGGACTATTGGTTTATTTGACTTTGGCAAGGCACAAACACCCGATTATGTGAATGGTGCCGAGTTACTCGTCATTTAAACCAACGTCCCCAAACCTATATTTTTGTCTACACTTTCACAACAATTTCAGCATTTTATTCATGACATTCTTTCATCAACATCTTTACCTCACACTTGTTTTTCACACACATCAACACACTAACATGCTCCTATTCCCGGATGGGTCACAAGAGGTCAAATTTATATCAATTGAGGTGCTCAAACATCATGATCAAGATGAGAAGAAGAGAAAGATGAATTGCCTCATTCATTCCTAGATGGTGTGTAAGAACTAGCATGTAATTTCGACTTTCAATACTCAATCCATTCTAGGCAAACATCATGATCACAAATCATTCATGGGATTCAAGAGAAGTACTTCAAGTCCACATATGCCATTCATAAATTTAACACATAAGGCCATCCATAGCCAATCCACAAGACAAGATTCATCATTAGGGTCATATCCAGGCCTAGAAAGCACAAAAAAATTTTAAATTTTCTGATTTTTTGGATTTTTCGAAATGAGTATATACAATGCAAGACATGTGATAATATTAACTACCCTAGATGCTAATCATGCAAAAGATCATACAAACCCCACCCCATACTTAGAAACACATTGTCCCCAATGTGTAAATGAAGTAAAGAATAGTGAAAGAAGGTTCTCACAATGTAAAAATGGTTTGCTATGGTATTTGGAATATCTCATGTGGATTGATGGTGGATGATCCTATCAACAATGGTAGAGAGCTCTAAGTGTTCATCAAGGCGTCGAGACCCGCGCTAGGCACCGCTAGCCGTCCAAGTTCCACGTCCGCTCCACCCATAATTGATGAGGGAATCATCATTATCATTCACATGCCATGCAAGGCTCCCATGCTACCAAGATTCTAGCACACACACAAAGCACAAAAAACACAGAAAAACAGAAAAATCAAAAGCAAAAACAAAAACGAAAAGGGAAAAACGTTACCAATGGGTTGCCTCCCATCAAGCGCTTCTTTAAGGTCATTAGCTTGACCAAACTCGGGGGCGACTACTCAAGGTGAAGTGGGGCAATCATGTCCACCGGAGCTCCCGGGATATACTTCTTCAACCGGTGCCCATTCACCTTAAAATCTCCACAATGCTCCCCTCCTATCTCAAGAGCTCCATGGGGAAAGATCTTTTTCACCACATATGGACCGGTCCACCTTGACTTTAGCTTTCCGGGGAAGAGCCGCAGCCTTGAGTTGAAAAGAAGGACAAGGTCGCCTTCACTCAACTCCTTCGGGATGAGGCGCTTGTCATGCCAACGTTTGGTCCTCTCCTTGTAGATCCGGGCATTTTCATAGGCATCCAACCGGATTTCTTCAAGAGCGTTCATGTCAAGCAACCTCTTCTTTCCGGCCTCCTTGAGGTCAAAATTTAGCCACTTAATGGCCCAATAAGCTCTATGCTCCATCTCTACCAGAAGATGGCAAGACTTGCCATAGACTAACTTGTAGGGAGTGGTGCCAATTGGTGTCTTGAAAGCGGTTCGATATGCCCACAAGGCATCATCGAGCTTCATAGCCCAATCCTTTCTCGTCCTAGAGACCGTCTTCTCAAGAATTCCCTTTATCTCCCGGTTGGAGATCTCCACTTGGCCACTAGTTTGGGGATGGTAAGGTGTTGCCACCTTATGAGTCAACCCATACTTGGCCAAAAGTGCCCCAAAGTTCCTATTAGTGAAGTGCTTCCCTCCATCACTTATGATCACCCTTGGTGTTCCAAACCTAGGAAAGATCACTCGGTTAAAGAACCGCACCACCACTTTGGCATCATTTGTAGGAGAGGCGATTGCCTCCACCCATCTTGAAACATAATCAACCGCCAATAGGATGTAGAGGTTGCCACATGAAGAAGGGAATGGTCCCATGAAGTCCACACCCCACACATCAAATATCTCTACTTCTTGTATGTTGTTCAAGGGCATCTCATTCCTCCTTGAGATGTTGCCCGTCCTTTGGCAAGCATCACAAGCTACCACAAAGCCTTGCACATCCTTGAACAAACTCGGCCAAAAGAAGCCCGATTGCAACACCTTTGCACATGTCTTATGTGAGCTAGCATGCCCTCCACATGGCAAGGAATGACAATGGCGGATCACACTCTCCACCTCATCCTCCGGTATGCATCTTCTAAACATTCCATCCGGCCCTCTCTTGAACAAAAGTGGTTCATTTCAATAGTAGTGCCTCACATCTTTGAAGAACTTCTTTCTTTGGGCATATGTCAATCCGGGAGGCACTTCCTCACACACAAGATAGTTCACAATGTCGGCATACCATGGCTCACTTCCTCTAGACACTTGGAACAAGCACTCTTCCACCATTTGCAATTGCTCGTCCCGGAATGAATCATCAATCGGGATGTTATCTCCTTCAAGCTCCAATGATGGGAGTCTACTAAGGTGATCCGCCACGGAGTTCTCGGATCCCTTCTTGTCCCGGATTTCCAAATCAAACTCTTGAAGAAGAAGAAGGATCCACCGAATCAACCTAGGCTTGGCATCCTTCTTTGTAAGGAGGTAACGGATCGCAGCATGATCCGTATAAACAATGACCTTTGCTCCAACGAGGTATGAGCGGAACTTCTCAAATGCATACACAACCGCTAGCAATTCCTTCTCGGTGGTAGCATAATTGAGTTGGGCATCATCTAGCGTTTTGCTAGCATAATAAATGGCATGTGTGCGCCCATCTTTTCTTTGCCCCAAAACAGCCCCAACGGCTACATCACTTGCATCACACATGATCTCAAACGGTAAACTCCAATCCGGAGGTTGCATGATAGGTGCGGAGATCAAAGCGTTCTTCAACCTACAAAAAGCTTCAAGGCAATCCTTGGAGAAAACAAACTCAACATCTTTCATTAGTAGGTTAGTAAGAGGCTTAGAAATTTTAGAGAAGTTTTTAATAAACCTCCGGTAAAAACTGGCATCCCCTAAGAAACTCCTTACCCCTTTCACCGAGGTAGGTGGTGGCAACTTCTCTATCGTTTCAATCTTGGCCCTATCAACCTCAATGCCACGGTTGGACACCAAGTGTCCCAACACAATACCTTCACTTACCATGAAGTGGCATTTTTCCCAATTCAAGACAAGATTTGTCTCCTCACATCTTTTCAATACTAATGACAAGTTAGTCAAGCAATTATCAAAGGAAGAACCATAAACAGAAAAATCATCCATAAACACTTACATGATATTTTCAATGTATTCCGAAAAGATAGCCATCATACACCTTTGGAAGGTGGCGGGTGCATTACACAACCCAAATGGCATTCTCCTATATGCAAAAGTACCCCATGGACATGTAAAGGTGGTTTTCTCTTGGTCATCGGGGTGGATAGGGATTTGGAAGAATCCGCTATAACCATCTAGATAGCAAAATGAGAGTGTTGAGCTAACCTTTCTAGCATTTGGTCAATGAAGGGAAGAGGGAAGTGATCTTTCCTAGAGGCCATGTTCAATTTCCTATAGTCAATACACATCCTCCATCCCATAACCGTCCTAGTTGGGATTAGTTCATTGTTCTTATTAGTCACTACGGTCATCCCACCCTTCTTAGGAACTACATGAACGGGACTAACCCACTTACTATCCGAAATAGGGTAGATTATTCCCGCATCTAGCAACTTAATGATCTCTTTCTTGACTACCTCTTTCATTATAGGATTCAATCTTCTTTGATGTTCAATAGAGGGTTTATGGTTATCTTCCATCAATATCTTATACATGCACAAAGAAGGTTTAATGCCAACTAAATCATCAATAGTATAGCCAATGGCTTTCCTATGCAATCTTAGCTAATGCAACAACTTAGCAAGTTCATCATTACTCAAGCATGCATTAACAATCACCGGATATGTAGAATTATCACCAAGAAAAGCATACTTTAAATAAGAGGGGAGGGGTTTGAGTTCAAGTTTAGGAGGACCTTTGTCGAGTGGAGACGATCCAAATAACGTTGGTTGAGATGAATCCAAAGCAAATGAAGACCCTTCAAGGCTCCTTGAAGCTTGATCATCGATGAGGGCTGCTTTTGGGGGAACCACGGTTGGATCTACGGCTCTTGGCACATCCACGGCCGTGGAAGTTTCCAACCTTGCTCGTTGGAGCTTTCCAGAGAGTTCTACGGCCGTGGAACACACTCCATGCCCGTGGAACTCACAGGTGCTCAGCATGCCTTCGTGAACCCCAAATTCAGCTCTTGTCTCCTTTTCTAGTGCTTCCAAGGCCTTGATCTCTTCATTGCAAGCCTCCTCAACACCTTCCTCTATCAAACTTAAGGTAAGAACCTTCTCCAAGGGGTCCTTGATCAAGATCGAGCTTACAACTTCTCTAGACTCCTCTTGCTCGACTATGTTGAATACATCTTCATCAAGGGTTGGCCCTTTCATCATTGTGGAAAGCTTGAACTTGATGTTCTCTTCTCCAATGTTGAAGGAGAGAACCTCATTCTTACAATTCACTAGGCATCCAAAAGTGGCTAGGAAAGGTCTCCCTAAGATGATGGGAACGGGATAATCCGCCGGGATGTCCAAGACAACAAAATCAATTGGCACATAGAACTTCCCTAGTTGCACCGGAATGTCTTCTAAGATCCCAACCGGGTGAGTGATTGAGCGGTCTGCCATGTAGAGGGTCATCTTGACCGGTTTTGGCTCTCCTAGCCCAACCTTATTGCAAAGTGCAAGCGGTATGATGCTTACACTTGCCCCAAGATCACAAAGGGCTTTATACTTCACTTCTTCCACTCCAATTGGGACACAAAAGGAACCCGGATCTCTTAGCTTAGGAGGCATCTCCTCCTTCATTGTTTGGATCAATTCCAAGGACCTCTTTGTCATTCTTATTTCCCCATACTCCTCCAACTTCCTTTTGTTGGAGAGTATCTCCTTCAAGAACTTGCCATATGCCGGCATACCTAGGATAGCATCCATGACGGAATATTAATATGCAATTTAGACATAAGTTCAAGGAATTTACCAAAGTGATTGTCCAAGCGAGCTCTTGCTCGTGATTGTGTGGGAACGGTAGTGGTGGCTTCTATGGAGGCGGTGCCACATATGTTGGCTCAACATCCTTGCTTTTGCCTCCATCTTCTTGCAACATCTCTTCTTCTACCACCACTTACTTTCCCTTAGCATTTTCATACTCAACCCGCTTTTTGGAACACTTGTGCTTCTAACACCTTTTGAGCCTTGGAAATAGAAGTCACCGTGCTCTCAAGACCACTCAACCTTCCAAGCAATTGCTCAAACATCATTTCGGTTCTTTTGGAGGTTGAGTAAATCCGGGTGGAGGTTCTTGTGAAGCTTTTGGTGGTGGAGTTGTGCTCGTGGAAGCGGGAGGGTTCAAGGCTCCATCCGGGTTAGAATAGGAAAACCCGGGATGGTTATGGTTGGGTCAGTAATTGTTGAATTGCCGGTTGTTGTTGAAGTTCCTTGGGCCTTGATAGTTGTTGTTGTAGTTGCCCCTTCCCATGTAGTTCACATCTTCCTCCTTGGAAGACAAGTTTGCTTGCACTTGCACTTGAGGGGTTGCTTGATTCTTCAAAGTTGTAGCACACAACTCCCTCAAAGATTTTAGCTCGTTGTTGATGGCGTCAAGCTTGAAATTGCTCATGGTGACTTCACTCACCTCATATGTTCCCGCCTTTCTCCCTTCACTCTTCCTATGGGAGTATTTCTCAATCACTAGAGCTTGTTTCTCTACAAACTCCCAAACTTCATCCACATGCTTTTCCATGAAAGTCCCACCGGAAAGAGATTGGAGCTTGAATTGGCTATCTTCATCAAGTCCCTTGAAGTAGATTTCCAATAGCTCAATTTTTGGTATACCATGGTGTGGACAATCTAGGAGAAGATCTTTGAACCTCTCCCAAGACTTGAACAAACTCTCTCTATCCTTCATCACGAAGGCATTGATCTTCCCTCTTAACTCGGTAGTCTTGGAAGGTGGGAAGAACTTAGTCAAAAACTCGGTTGTCATCTCCTCCCAAGTACCAACTCGCCCTTGTGGAATAGATTGATACGAAGCTAAGGCTTTATCCTTAAGAGAGAAGGAGAAAGCCCTAAGCTTATGGTTGTTGCTCTCCAATCTAGGCGGTCTAAGAGTCTCCATCAAGATCTCATAATTCATCAAGTGTTGATGAGGAGACTCTCCTTCCATCCCTCCAAATTGATTATGCCGGATCATTTGTAGAACTTGAGGGCGGAGTTCATAATCATGGGCTGCGGGATCTCCTAAGTTCACACCCGGACGGTGTGCTTTTTGTGCCGGATCCATACGTTGCCCTAACGTTTGTGGCTCTTCCATAGCAATGGGCACAACCCGAATATTAACCGCCGCCGGTTGTGGTTGTGGTGGAGGTGGAGGGGGTTGTTGACGGTTAAGCTCTCTTTGCACAAGAGCTTGCCTAATCTCCTCAATCTCCCTCCTAGTTGCCTCTTGCCTCTCATTGGCAAGTCTCCTTTCATTATCCAAGGCTTCATCCCTTATCCTAATTTGCTCTAAAGCCTCATCCAACTCAGCTTGGAGATCTCTTCCGGCCATCTCTTTTCCCTTTCTAATGCTCTTGGATCTAGATCTAAGGGATTTCTTCGGTTCGGGATCGAATGGAGCTAAATCCTTGCCACGAGATCTTTGCATACACCTAAAGAGTAAGAGGTGTCGTGAAAAGCAAAGACACAAACCAAAAAGAGATCAAAAGCAACAAGAAAGACCTACACTATAAACAATCACAAAATAGACTCAATCTAGACCTAGTCCCCGGCAACGGCGCCAAAAACTTGTTACGCTAAGAACGTGTAGTGCAATAAGCTTTAAATTTATACTCGTTATATTTCTCCTAACTCCTAGCGAACCCGCAGTGTACGGGACGTTTGTAGTAGGGATAGTATTCCGAGGTCGAACACAAAGACTAAGGTGAGATTGATTCGATTTATGATTAAGTTTAGTGAAGATCTAGGTTAAGAAAAGAGAAAGAAATAAAGAAATGAAAATCTCAATGTTTTTGGTTGGTTTTTAGGTGATCAATCAAGGATCACAAATCATGCAAAGTAAACGATCAACTAAACTAACGAATCAACACAAACAAACAAGCTAAATACAAGATATGAATCAAAAGAGAAAAGCGGATTCTAGGGGTTGGAAATTCCGGTTATGGCATAGGACTCAAGCTATCTAATCATTCCTTGAACTAACTATGATATGTTGGGAGTGAGTGTTTCTAGATTGGGATCAATCACCGGGTAGGT
The DNA here is from genome assembly GCA_033239125.1 of Fagopyrum homotropicum. Taxonomy (NCBI): domain Eukaryota; kingdom Viridiplantae; phylum Streptophyta; class Magnoliopsida; order Caryophyllales; family Polygonaceae; genus Fagopyrum; species Fagopyrum homotropicum. The sequence goes on along the minus strand of BSWB01000003.1, from coordinate 60,978,540 downwards.
CTCATGTCCACTAGTCCGTTCCTAAGGTCTCATCACCGGGTAGGTCTCAAAGAGCCTAAGGGATGGAATTCTACACAAACCGGATTGTCACCTAGGGATCTAACCTATCCTCACCGGGTAAGTCTCGAAAGGGTTAGTCCTAAACAACTATCCTAGCACACTTAGTCCAATGGCGGCTTATGAGGATCACCACTACCTAGGGTTTGTCATCTTTGAAATCTAAGAGTAAGAATCACCGGGTAAGTCTCTTCTAACACTTAGTTGCTAACACTAGGTCACCCTAGGGTAGATTTAACTCAACAAACACTAGGATTTCTACATTCTAACAAATCTAAAACTTAGATCCATCGAACCAGGGAAACCACGGGCTGTTCTACACCTTCCACTGCCGTGGAATGGCAAGAACTAACCGTGGACTCCAACAGAGGCTTCGTTCAAGTAAACAAGTCATCCAAGGGTAAATCTAAGTTCATCCTATCATAGTCTTAGCCATAACCATCCTTTCCTTACCCTAGAATCGCATCTATTTAGCCTACAACATGCATCATAACAATCGAAATCATCAAGCATAAAATCATGGCTTCCATTTGCAAGATAATGAAGAGAAAGAGATGAACAAGTGAAGTAAACAAAACCAAGCTGAAATTAAGATTAGAAAGACTCACAACCCTTCCAAAAGAAGGTTTAATCGATTCTTACAACCCTAGAAAACGATTCCGAAATTCTTCACTACAAAACCTATCAAGTGCTAGCAATGGTGTGTTCTTCTCTCCTCCTCCATTGGAGCTCTTCTTCTTCCTTCTATGGTAGCTTCTCCCAAGAGAATCTTCTTGTTTTGAGTATTTTTGATTGGATGATAGGGGATAATGGATGGCTGCTCCAAGATTCCTTCCCTCAGCCTTGTAGGACCACTTTTATACTACCACCATGCTAGAGAAGGCCAAGAGATCGTGGCACAGCTGTCACAACCGTCTGGCAAAAAACACGATTGGTTCCACGGCCGTGGACCCTCCAGTGACTGTGGTTCGGTGCTTCAGCGTTGCCTTGGTTCATTAAGCTTCGATTTGGTGCATGGCTTGTGTTGACAAGGTTCTATGAGTCCTCCTTAGCCTCTAGCTTGCATCCTAATGAGTCCGAGGGTGTGTCATCTTGATGAACGATCCTCAAACGTATCGATTAAGCTCCAAAATCTCCCAAAATACCTACAAAGTAATGCAAAAGTCCGTGTAGACGTCTATCTCGACAAAATACGTGAATTGAGTGAAAACGTCGTGGACTAGTGCTAAACCATGCATGAATGAGTGAGAAATCTATCTAAATGACTACATAAACCTAAGTCATAAATCGTGTTATCACAGCTTTCAAAGTCAAGGCCTTAAGATCCACTTCAAAGCCTTGAGAAACAGTTTTGTCACTAAGCGCAAAGATCGACTTCAAGGCCTTGAAGTTAGTTTCAAAAGCCTTGATATATGATATTGCGAAAAGTTCTCATACTCTATTCAATCCCCCTTCTAGAGTATTTATATCCTTATTAATCCACTGCTCGATTCTTAAATCTGTATCAGAGCTAGACTCACATATATTGATTTAACCATCAGTGAGACTAATCATGAACTCTGTAGGTGATGAAGGATTCGCTCAAGGAAGATCTACCTCTCGACCACCCCTCTTCTGCGGTAACAACTTTGCCCATTTGGAGAGCACTAATGCAAATGTTTATTGTTGATCAGGACATGGAACTATGGAGCATTATTCAAACTGGACCAAAAATCCCAACCACTACGGTTGAAGGAGTCCAAATTGAATTGAAGGAAGCTGACTTCACTCAAACGAACTTGGATAGTTTTTTAAGAACTACAAAGCCATGAACTTGCTCTATTGTGGATTAGATGTTAACGAATTCAATCGTGTCTCATCGTGCAAAAGTGCAAAGGAAATATGAGACAAGTTAATAGTTACGTATGAAGGAACAAGTCATGTCAAGGAGAGAAAGATAAGCATCTTCCTTAGTTAATATGAATTATTCAAGATGACTTCAAATGAGACGGTCAAAGGTATGTTCACAAGATTCATTGAGATTGTGAACAATCTCGACTCACTTGGAAAGGTATTCACAAATGAAGAAAAAGTAAGGAAAGTCCTAAGAAGCCTGCCTAAAGCTAAGTGGGGACCAAAAGTGACCGCCGTTGAAGAAGCTCAGAATCTCACAACATTACTTCTTGATGACCTACTTGAAAAACTAATCACTCATGAAATGGTTCTTGGTTATCTTCAAATGCAAAGAACCTTGCTTTAAGATCCAAGAAGGATAACAAACCATCGGATGATGAAGAGAGTGATGATGAGGAGGAAGATCCATTTGCCTTGATTTCTAGAGGTCTTGCGAGAATTCTACAAATGAAGAAGCAATTTACAAACAAAGAATATTCACGATTATTAAGACCCAAAGGTAAGTTTTCTAACCTAATAAGAAAACTAAAGTACTGACTTGTTTTTAATGTGGTCAAACAAAACATCTTGTAAATGATTGTCTACAAAAGAAAAGGAACATTTATAGGAAGAATGATCGAAACAATAAGGATTTGGTAGCATCATTGAGTGACTCAAATTCTACAAATGATTCGGATGATGAAAATGATCAAGCAAACTTATGCTTAATGGCTGACCAAGAAGATGATCCAAATTTCTATGTCGAAGGAGTGGTAAGAACCCTAATGTCTCAACCTAGCCAAGAGCTTGCTGAATTCCTTAAAGACATTATCATAAGTGATAAAGAATATAGAGTTGGAATAAGTCTCTTAAGAGAAAGGCTAATCAAACAAGAGAAAACGAGTAAGTGAATTGTCTTTGAAAGTTGAAATCTCAACACTGAAAATTTAGACCTTGATGACAATATCAAGGCCTTGGAATCGGAAAATGCGATTCTTAAGGAAAATATCTCTTCTCTACATCATGATTATACTAATCTAGAGAAAAACAAGATTGATCTAACGATGACGTATAGAGACCATAAGGCTGCACTTATTCAATTAACTCGTTTGAGATTTAACATCGAAAGAATGATGGGTGAACAACAATCCTCTCTTAACAATAGTGGTATTGGTTATAACAAGAATCTTCCAAGAAAAACGATTACCACTTTTATGAAAGCTAAAGGAAGTTCACATACACCCACATGTTTCTATTGTTGTAAAAAGGGACATGTAAAATCAACCTGTCCATATAGAATAAATGATCCATACATTATAAGAAACACTATCCTCTATGCCTAAGAGAACAAGTTAGACAAATTTGGGTTCCTAAAGGGACTAGACCATCAAATATGGTTCAAACTGAGTATGGACCAAAATATGTCATTTGGTCTACCCGGAAAGGTTGAAATTTGTTGTTTTGCAGGATATCACCAAGGTGAAGGAGCATAAATTGATATTAGATAGTGGTTGCTCAAGACATATGAATGGAAAAAGTTCATTGTTTTCATATTTAAAGAAGCAATCATCTGGAACCATTACTCTTGGTGATAAAGGGTAGTGTAACATCATTGGTATAGGTAAAATCAGTTATAATTCATCTAACATCATTGATGATGTTTATCTTGTTGACAGCCTAAAATATAATCTACTTAGCGTCTCTCAAATTTGTGACAAAGGTAACAAATTGATCTTCGATTCAAAGAAATGTGAAGTTCAAAATAAATTATCTAGTGATGTCGTGCTTACTGCTCATCGATGCAACAATGCATATTTTATGAGCACTAACCAAGTTTTAGGAACAAGATTAGCGTGTTGCAAGGCCTTGACAGACGATCCAAGGCTTTGGCATAGACAACTTGGTCACGTAAGCATGCATACAATGAAGAAACTTATTTCAAATAATTTGGTACGTGGATTACCAAACCTAAACTTCAAGGTTGGTGAACTATGTACAGCTTGTACACAAGGTAAACAAAGAAGAGGTTCATTCAAACCAAAGAAGGTTGAGTTCTTTTGGACCTATTGAACTTTTACATATGGATTTATATGGTCCTGTGTGTGTCAAATGTCCCAAGGGAAAACAGTACATCCTTGTCATTGTGGACGATTATTCTCGTTTTACATGAATCTCATTATTACGGGAAAAATCGGAAGCTTTGTATGAGTTTTCAAAACTTTATAAGGAGTTGTAAACTTTGAAAAGCCTACCTATCGTTTCTCTTCGAAGTGATCATGGTAGAGAATTTAACTAACTTAAATTTGATTTGTTTTGTGGAAAATATGGTATTTCACACAACTTTTCAACTCCTAGAACTCGTCAACATAATGGGGTCGTGGAAGTAAGAACCGCACATTGGAGGACATGTCTAGGACTATTCTTTTAGAAAATAGTTTGCCAAAAAGTTTTTGGTCTGACGTTGTTAACACGGCTAATTACATCTTAAATAGATGCTTAATACGCCCTATTTGGAAAAAGACTCCTTACGAACTCTTTAAAGGACGGAAACCTAATATTTCCTTTTTTAAACCCTTTGGATGTACGTGCTTTGTCCATAACAATGGCAAAGACAAACTTGGAAAATTTGATGCACGTAGTGATGAAGCTATCTATATAGGATACGCTTCAAATAGTAAAGCTTATCGGGTTTACAACAAACGTACCAAAATTTTCGAGGAAAATATTCATGTTATTTTTGTCGAAAGCAATGATGGTACTTTGAGTAATAGTTTTATAGATCTTAATCTGAATCAACATGGGTGTTGAGTAAAAATGTACACAAATTTACAAAACGCCTTTTTCTGTTTTATTCGAATACAAATTTACAAAACACATTTTATTTTTTTTATTTGAGTTCGACCCTCTCTTTTTGACCTTTTGATTCTAAGTTATATAAATACCGATGTTTGGTTTGTTTTGGTGATTTGGGCTGCACCCGTTTTTGGACGGGTTGCCTACGTACCTCGTTAAAGAGGATCAAGCCTTACGTAGTTCCGTGCGGTGTTTTCATGCATCAGAGAATCAAATTCCAAACCCACCTTCTAGGAAGGGTTGCCTAGTCGATGATTCAACTATCATTTGCATGGTATTTATATCTCGATCATGCATCATAAGATTAAATTAAACCCACCTTCTAGGAAGGGTTGCTTAATTCATCCCGCTATCACGCGCATGATCAAGATTAGTGAGAGGTTATTTTATTTTATTTTATTTTAAAACTTGTGACTGAATCTGGTTTATAATTTACCAAATTTCCTACGTATCCTTTATTAGGAATCAAGTCGTACGTAGTTCTTAAAGGGATAAATTTAGAATTTAATTTTATGACTTTCATTTGATATAAAAGTCAAAAATATATTTTGCGATTAAATTTAATATGTATCCTTTTATATTAAAAGAATATTTAAAATTTAACTTTATGACTTTCATTTCATATAAAAGTCAAAAATATATATTTTACGATTGAATTTAATACATATTTATTTGTATCAAATTTCCTACGTATCCGTAAAAATAAACGGAATCAAATCATACGTAGTTCTTTTAAACCAAGTTAAATTTTACTTGAGTATTTGTTTGACTTTATATTTCAAAAGTTAATTTAATTTGTGCGATTGAACTCGATAATTTATAAATCGAGTTTCCTACGTAGTCTTTTTATTTTTAAGACATCAAATCACTCGTAGTTCATAAATGGTATATTAAACCCAACGTGTTATATTGGTTTACTTTATATAGGAGTAAACTCAAGTATACTTACTAGTAGACCACTTTATGTTATGCTAGACAAATTTGTACTTGTCTTGAACACTTGTAGTACATGCCTGCTACATGTATTATGTACAATTTTGCATGCCATGCGTAGGTATATACCTTTGGATTGGTGGTTGTACCTTGTAAGACTTAGCAAAATCATATTTTCAAGCCCTTTTCATTTTTTAATAGTCTTAATTAGTTTATAGTGAATGAAATAGGTTTGTAATCAAATCACCATATGTACTCAAGCAAACCAATTAAGACGTATTGAGATGAAATTCTTAAAACACACGTTACGTAGGTCGTAGACTGTAATTGTCATCATATACACTTTTTGCAATCACTTTCCCTTGTAGCATATAAACGACTACAATTCAAACGTTTACAACCCATTTTTATGTATATTTGGAGAATAAAGCCTCATGCAGAGAATGATTGTTTTGTTTAATAAAACCCATTTTGACATAAAAAAGCTACCTTATTTAATTTATTTTCTTTTTGTTTGATTTTTATCAAACTCTTCACAAACTTTTGGTGTCATGGGTTATTTTTTAATTCCCTTTTCTTTAGGTTCATAACTATTTCGAGCTGGATGGACTTAAATCAACTTCTACCAAAAAATTATCATGGGCCTTTAACCTCAGTAAAACTGATTTAGCTGACTAATGATGATTTGATTATAATTAGGGTCGGAACTGCCATTTCCATGATGATTTTGGACTGAGATAAGCCAACACCTATACATTTTTTAATTTAGAGCATCAACCCACCTCATATACCCATAGAAAATACATTTTGATCCAAAATGGGTTTACTGTAGTGGTCAAAAGTAAATAACTTTCGAACCCGCTACGGGTTTAATGTAGCGGTCGAAAGTGATTACTTTCGGATCCGCTACGGGTTTATTGTAGTGATCGAAAGTGATTACTTTCGGACCCGCTACGGGTTTAATCTAGCGGTGGAAAGTGATTACTTTCGGACCCGCTACGGGTTTGATGGAGCGGTGGAAAATGATTACTTTCGGACCTGCTACGGGTTGAATGGAGCGGTCGAAAGTAATTACTTTCGGATCCGCTACGGGTTTAATGGAGCAGTCGAAAGTAATTACTTTCGGATCCGCTACGGGTTTATTGGAGCGGTCGAAAGTAATTACTTTCGGATCCGCTACGGGTTTATTGTAGTGGTAAAAAAATATATACTTTCAATCCAACTACAATGATCAACAATTCTGGATAGAACTTCATGTCGATTCTTTCACGTGAAAGTAAGAGTATCGGTCCTGACTTGGTAGCTTGTGGCGCTTTAGAACAATGAAGCCCAATAATATGTTCACTTCCCAACAACCCTTTTGAACTTTTAGGATCACTAAATATATATGAGAAAACAGTTGTTAATGATTTCTTAAGATGAAATGCTACTCTGCTACAATTACTAATACATTTGAAAAAGGCTAATAATTGCATACAGAGAGCCAAAAATCAATTTGAAAGCGTATACATCATTCCCATTGATTTTAAAAGAAAAGATAATTTCAAGCTTTTTAACAACAAAATGGGTATAAATTGAGTTTAAAACGCTTTTGTAATTGAAGTAGGGGAATACTGCAAACTTCAAATGAGATAGATCTTTGGACCAGAAGAAGTAGCAGAAAAGCAAATACTCAAGTAACTTAAGCACACCATGAAATCAGGTCCTACCACAAGATTGGATCGAATATAGAAGATGATGTTTGATCTTCTATCCTGCGCTTCCGTTTGTAAATCGTGTTCTCTCTCTTTGTGAAACTTTCAATTCGACGTTTATCTTTTTGAAGATCGTTTTTTTTTTGCAGCAAAAGTTTCCTCCCCTCTTTTTTTAAAGACTATTTTTATGTCTTCTATTTATAGTCAGAGAAGGTGGAGTTAAGAAAGTAACTCCCTGCAACTTCCATGATCTTGCACCACCTTCTATTTTACTCCTTTTCCTTATTTTTTTATTTATTTATTTTTAGTAGAACCGCCCACTACGTGCACTTCTTTGGACTAATTTATTTCTTCATTTTTTTTGAAATCATTCCAAGATTGCAGCAATTGGCATTTTGGGCTTCTCCATTTTATGATTCCATGTAACAAGAGGCCCGATTGAATTTGTCTAATATTTATTAGACTTAGGCTCAAATTAAAAATAAATAAATCATGTTATCAAACATGAGTACTTTAGAGAAATTAATCACATGTATAAAATGTAATTAAATTAAATATTTTACATGAAGTAATGAATTATGAAAATTCATAAAATTTGACCCCAAACAATGGGGATCAAAATTTTGATGGAGAAGAAGATCATAAGGCTTAAACTAAGAACATGCAAGAACAAATTCAGGACACCGGAGAAAAATCTCAAGACCTTGAAATGCACCTTCAAGACCTTGAAATGACCAACAACAACATTGTTGATGATCAATTTCAAGGCCTTGAAACCCAACTTTAAGGCCTTGGCATCGGAAACAAGGATGCAAATCCAGTGGTACCTAAATCAATTCAAAAAACTAAGCTTCTGGAATCTTCATACGTTCCAGACACCAAGAGAAAAAAAATTCAAACATTTACATATCATCCAGAAGAGAATGTGATCTCCGATCCAAAAGTAGGTGTGCATATCCGATCTAGGGTAAACAATTTGTGTGCTTTTTCTGCATGTGTGTCTCTTGTAGAGCCGAAAAGCTACGTTCAAGCACTTCAAGAACCAGATTGGATTATTTCCATGCAAAATGAGCTAAATGAGTTTGAGAGAAATAAAGTCTGGACACTCACGTCTATACCTAAGCACCAATCCGTGATAGGAACAAAATGGGTATTCTGAAACAAGTTGGATGAACATGGTAAAGTCATTCGAAACAAAGCATGACTTGTAGCTCAAGGCTATAACCAAGAAGAAGATATTGATTATGAGGAAACCTTTTCTCCGGTTTCCAGGTTAGAAGTCATACTTATGCTACTTGCATTTGCATCCTTCATGAACATAAAGCTTTTTCAAATGGATATTAAGTGTGTTTATCTAAATGGCTTCTTAGAAGAAGAAGTCTACGTTGCTCAACCTCCTGGTTTTGAAAATGATGAATTTTCGGATCATGTTTTTAAATTGACAAGCCCTTTATGGTCTTAAAAAAGCTCCACGAGCTTGGTATGAAAGATTGTCCAAGTATCTTTTGGAAAATGAATTTAAAAGAGGATTGATTGACAACACTTTGTTTGTCAAAACCAGAGGCAACGATTTATTAGTAGTACAAGTCTATATTGATGATATTATTTGGTGCTACTAACGATCCTATGCAAGGAATTTTCAGATATTATGTGTAGAGAGTTCGAAATGAGCTTGATGGGAGAGTTAAATTTCTTTTTTAGTCTTCAAGTTACTCAAGCTAAGAAAGGAATCTTTCTAAACCAAAGCAAATATACCAAGGATTTGCTCAAGAAATATAAAATGGATCAATCCAAAGTGTGTGCATGTGTGCTAGATTTCAAGTTGATCCTAAAGAGTCTCACTTGATAGTTGTGAAGAGGATATTTTTATATCTTAATGGCACTAAGGATCTAGGGTTATGGTATCCACGTCAAAACATATTTCACCTCGTTCGCTATTCAGATGTAGACTTTGCAGGCTATAAGGTCGATAGAAAAGAGCACCTCTGGATGTTTTCAATTCTTAGGGTCATCCCTAATCACTTACACTCCAAGAAGCAAAGTTTTGTCACCCTATCCACAATTGAAGCTGAATGCATAGCTGTTGGAGCTTGTTGCTCACAAATTTTATGGATAGCTCAACAACTTTTTGATCTTGGTTTTGATCTCAAAGGTATACCTATTAAATGTGATATTACTAGTGATATTTCGATAACCAAAAATCATGTGCAACCTTCAAGAACAAAGCATATCGACGTAAGACATCACTTCATATGTTTGATCATGTTGAAATAGGTGACGTATCGATATCTTTTCGTTTCGACTAACTTGCAGCTTGCAGATATATTCACTAATTCACTACCTGAATATCAGTTCAATTTTATTAGATTGGAGTATGGTATGTTGAACAAGGAAGAAATATCTTAGGGGGAGTAAATCGTTTTATTTTCTCCTTATAATGCAGTCTTTTTTTTCATTTCAAGGCCTTGAAATGCAAGATAAGGTCTCGAAACGGATTCTAAAGACAAAAGTGATAAACCAGGATCGGATTTGTGATTTTCATCTTTTTAGATGTTTGATCATTAAATTATTTTAAACAAGAATTTTTAAAATGATTTCAAAATATTTCACCAAGATTTTGTTTTCAAAGTTCAAATCTTTGTTTTGAAAATTGGTTGTGATTTATGAGGGACGATATGCAAACCAAAGTTTGACTATCAAGGTCTTGATTCTATCAAGATTTTGATGTGCCTTAAATTGATTTTACATCTCCTTTTTAGAAGCAACTTTTCCTTTCCTTCGTATCACCACTTTCCTTGTGTTCAAATTTTTATAGCCCACTTTTGACCTTTACTCTTTCGGTATTCAAACACTCTCACACAAACTCTCATCCATGGTTCTAGATCCTCAAACCGTGCTACCTCATCTCCAACGGAAAAGAAGTCAAGAAATACCTCCCCATGGCCATGCAAAGATGCGGTGGTTCACATATTCTCAGACTCGGCTACACCCTCTCCTCCGGCAAACATTAAGATTTGTGCTCAAACTAGGATGCCAACGAACTGGTTCCGCAATTTCAAAGCTACGGGCACTTGGCTTGAAGTATTTCATACACGTCCGCTTTGCATGTGTGAATCTATGGATCTAGAGTTTTTGAAGTCTCTCAAACTGCCATGCATTACATTGTTGCAAGGGTGCTCAATCAGGAAAATGTTGTATCCAGGGGATGTGGGATTCACAAAGCTCACAAGATTATTTTATGTGAATCTCAATGCAAGAAGAGACAGCGGACTGCTAACCCTAGAATCTATCGTAAAAGGTAAGTCAATTACTCTCACCTCTACACTCATTGCTTAGATTTTAGGGCTTCCCACCTCAACCTTCTACCATCACCCCTCTAGAACTGAAAGTGTGCGCCTAGCAAAGGAAAAATTCTTCCTTCCTAATTCTTCATCCCGCCAGCTTACACGCACATCCCTCACCCTTGAAGCAAAAATAGTGTTTAATTTGCTTGTTAGATGTGTCGTACCCAAAACAAACTGTAGAGAATTGTTGATTGCCCAAACTCTAGAGTTAATCCATCATGTACTGAATGGTCTCGATGTTGATCTCCTTAACCTCATCCTCAATAACATGCTTCGTACAATCAATCCACCCGAGCCATTCCCCTTCCTTATGTCAACCTTCTCCCAAACATTTTCGCATACTTTTCAATTGACACCTCGAATGAGGGAAAACAGGTGTCCATTGGGAAGATAAATGAAGACTATTTTGAACGTCTCGGAATTGAAAAGACATTGCCTGAAGAATGGTCATTAAAGGAAAGGGAGATCGTTTCATCATCAACTACTTCTGAGAGGTTGGATACTGTGGAATTTGGCTTAGATAATCTACGAAGAGAGATGATTGATTTTAGGTCTGAGATGATAGACAAACTCGATGCTACACATGAGTTGTTATCAATCATGCACTTAAGGTCAATCAAATATTCTATTTGAATGCCCTTACATTTACAACCACGAGGAGTATAATGCTAGTATCTGATGATTATGCTCAACAAACGAGGGAAAAGGCGTCGAATGTTTTCCTCCAGTGCTATAAAAATCTTAAGAATTAACCGATTATTTGCCAAACTCGTGAAGAGCTAACCATTCTGACCATTGAGGAATTTAGCGGTGTGAATAAATACATGGATGTTGAGAATGAACGCAAGGTTGATGAATACAAGAAAATGAAGACGTTGGATAGAAGCTCATGTCCGGTGGTACCAGGAGTAGATTTCAAAAGCCTTAAAATTGATTTCAAGGCCTTGAAACTGGATGTCAAAGCCTAGACATCTGCTTCATATTTTCTTTGTTTTTACTTTCAAGGCCTTGAATGCGTTTGTGGGCCGTTTTAAAAACTTATTTTTGTTAAACTTGGGTCCGCAGTATTTCCAAACTCCCGTACTTTAACTGTTTTTTTGCCTTGTTGAAAGACAAAGGGGGATAAATTATACGATCAAACATTTCTGCATTTTTCATTTTGCATTTACTTTCGAAATATTATTATGCATGCATATATCTAACATTAAATGCAAGTACGATATTTGTTTCGTCTTCCATCAACGGGGAGATTGATAACTCCACCTTTGATATTAATTGTTTTATTTAAATGATGGAAGACTTAACTTATAAATGCGGTTTTATAAACTAAAAAATATCGATTGTATTTCTAGATTGCTTGTCTTGGTTTGTTTGTTAAAATGTGTGTAGGTCTTGGATATTGTTACAAGGGAAGATTTTGGCTAAGAGATTTACTACAACAACGGATTTAGTACAACCAAGGGAGAAGATCTAGGATAAGATCTTAAACGGCCAATAAACCAACCAACTAAAAAGATCTCGTTAGGCGTTTAAAGAGAAGATCTCGGCTGAAGATCGTGTGAAGAAGAAGATCTTAGAGAAGATTTGGGCTGAAGATTTCAAACGGCTGAAGAAGTTTCTTGCGGAGAAGATTTACTTGAACACATCAAACGACTATCAAGTGAAGAAAGTTGAAGAGAAGATATTGGGTTCAAGAAGTTCTTATTTGCTACGGCTAGTTCTCAAACAACATACGAAGATCACCCTGAGAGGCGTTACAACGGCTAAGAGAAAATGGTTGGTAGAAGTTCCTCCATAGAAGACTTTGAAAGAAGACATCGATTGAAGATGAAGGGACAGAGCTTACATGTGAAAGAAACCAAGCTTACATGGGAAAGAAACCAAGCCTACAAACGATCATACAAGACATCTTCATAGATCCAAGAGTTTATCTTCCTCTTTGAGCATACTTTAGTTGATTCAATAGAGTGAGATAAACACAAGAGCTCCATTGGAATATCATTTTACGTGTTATACTCAAGAATGTTACTTTGCGAACTAACTAGGCTATTATTTCTAGAATAGAGTTGACTAGATCATAGCATTGAGGCTATATTAAGAGAAGAAGGGAAGTTCTTCTAGGCTGTATATAGGACTCACAACAAGCAGATGATAGTTATTTAGAATCCTAGGGTCGGAAACCCTAGGCGGAGAGTTGGATACAAATGAACATGAAAATATGCATATGTATAAATGTGGAAATCAAGTTAGATTTAACTCTCATTGATATTACACAATAAAAAAAATTCATAAATATTTAAAATCTAGGGTTTAATTTTACCGCTTTACTATCTGTGATACACACCAACTTGCAATGATTGAAGAGGAAACTAAGGAGCTAACAAATACCATCAAAACTTACCAAAAGAGCCAACAAAATGATGTTCTTAAATTAAGAATCAATAATGTTTCACTTGTATTACTTTGCTTAGTTAAATTCTACCATGAGAACATTGGTGAAATAAGACACTTTTTATAATTTGTAGACTGACTACACCCCCTATTTTTTCAATTAAAAAATAAAGATAAAATTGAATGGATATTGCCGAAAATATGAAAATTTAAAGATTCTTCTCTTTCCTATTAATAATCAATCAAATTTTTGTTAAATAGGGTAACCAAATATGTTTATTTCTTCTCTCCTTATTTTCTCTATCCTCTTAATTATAATAAATAAATAAAAGATTGTGTAAAAGGTAGAATTCGAACTCTGGACGAGTTGACCCCCCTCCTGCCCTTATAAGAGTTGTAGCTTGTCAGTATTTTTATGGAGCGACATGTCAGCCTTGAACGGGAGATAAGGGTTTGATATATATATATATATATATATATATATATATATATATATATATATATATATATATATATATATATATATATATATATATATATATATATATATATATATATATATTCACTCACCAAGGGTTGAATACCGGATAGAAGTGATAGATAGAGTTGATTAAGGAATTCGATCAGATGGTTTTGTATCATCCGGGAAAGGTGAATGTGGTCACCGACAGCCTTAGCATGTGGATGCCTCGAGAGGAGGCGATAGCTCGACTAACGATCCAACTTCAAATGCAGAGAGATTTAGTAAGGATGGAGATGGATATCCGGTTCCCAAATAAGGACAAACCCTTGTCCGATTTGGGAGAGGCTACCTTATGTGTTATACAGAATGTAAGATGAACCGGGACATCATATGTTCTAGTGATGATGTGGGTTTAAGCTCGACGCGACTATGTACGAAGTCAATGTGCAACTTTTCATCAGGTTTAAGTGTTACACTATATATGACGGGATGAGGATTTCATCAACTTTTAGTTACGCAGTGGAAGTGAGAGGATATCTCCATAAATGTTATTATCGGTTTTAGACCGAGTAAAAGTTATGACGCAATTGGGATTGTCGTAGAGCAACTGACAAGATCGCGCGTTTTATAACTATTTGGGAAACGTGATTAATGAGTCGGCTAGTGGATGAATTCACTAAGTTGATAGTGAAATTTTGTGGGGATACCGAATACCATCGTCTCGGATGGAGAGCATGTGTGCCAGATTGGGGACAAGAGTGATCAGAACACTTCCCTTCGTTTAAGTTATTGTATTATTATAGTGGTCATGCGTCGTTTGGGATAGCCTTTTTCGAGACTTTATATGAACGGATGTGCCATACACCGTTGTGTAGGGATTTACCGAGTAGTAATGGTAGGATGACTTGGAGCAGATATGTGATGACATCGCTCGAATAATGATAATCCTAGAGTGGATGCTAGCCGCACCGAGTGGCTAGAAGGCGTGTACAGATAAGAGGCGCATGCTTCGAGAGTTCAGATATGGAGTAGGTGTATATGAGAGTTTCATCAACGTGTAGCGTTAGACGTTTTGGCATTAAAAAGGGAGTTGAGTTCCATTACATCGGGCCTTTTTGAGATCTTTGCGCGAGTTTGAAAAGTGGGTTACAGGTTATCATTGTCACCAAGAAGTAGAATGTGTTCATCGGTATTTCATGTGTATCCACCAAAGGAGTACGTACACGACTCAAGATACATGGTTAGTCATGACAATCTAGTGGCATAAACGAGGAGCCGATGAGGCTATTTGCAAGACAGAGGATAGTATTTCTGGCGGAGTTACGCTAAGCTAATAACATTGATATGATCGATGGGTTAGACTTATGTGCATGTGTGATGTTATGTGTAGTTTGGGCTTGTGCGGGATTATGTGTTTGATCTGTCTGATCTTTATGTGTTAGCTTGAGGAGATCGTGTGTGTAGATAGAAGGTTTATACCTTCATGTTCCGAGTGCATGTCTCCGTTGAGACTGAGAGGATTGGCGTTTGTTTAAGTTTCGGGACGAAACTTATTTTGAGGGGAATCTGATGTAACGCCCAGAATTTTTTATTCCGTTACGACAGGCGTTAGAAGCCTTGAGCAAAGGCTACTGCCCTTGCGGCTTAGAAGGCCGCAACCGCGGCCTTTAGCGATCGTGGGTTAGACGTCCCGCGGGCACGGCAACACGATAGGGCGGGATTCGGGTTCGTTGTTCTTCCGACCTTTCATCTCCCCCTTTATTTATGCCGACCACATTATTATGTGGTGATCCTTGGGCTAATTGACCCTTGATCTCCTTCCATTGATGCAGCCATATTCTCTCCCTATTTTCAATTTACGTTCATTCTTATCCTTTCCCTTCTTCTCCTTTCTCTCCTCCCTTCTCCCTCATCACCTTCACCTTAATCATCCACCTTAGTGTTTCTCTCCTCTTGAAGCTGTCACACATAGGTTGGACTGCAGAGACATGATCCAGAGTAAGTTCTTTCATTCTCCTTCTTCTCTTCTTCTTCCTTTTTCCTTCTTATACCTTTGAAGAGTGAGATCCATGGATTCACTCAAGAGAGTCTTCTCTTGTTCCTTCGTGTGTTCTTGTATGCTTAGACCATGGAGGAAGGCTATGATCTTGTGGTGGGAGCTAAGAGACATTCACAACATCAAATGAGGCAATAGGAAGACTGTTGTACATCGAAGAACCGAAGAGTCGACATTTCTGGACTGCAGCCGCGGGGGCAGATCCTGTGAGCCGCGGGGGCGGATACTATAAACCGCGGGGGCAGCCTCTACAAGCCGCAGGGGCGGACTCTAGGTCCTTCACACCGCAGGGGTGGCATCTTGACACTGTAGGGGCGGTTTTTGCACTAGTAAGCCTCCGATCTCTTGTTTCTTTCTTCCCTTTCCGTTTCCTTGATCTTGAACCATCTTAATAGCATGTTTGGATGGCTTAACATAGGTGATATGGAATACCAAGTAGTGGCTTGACCCTTAGGGTTATCTTGTGAGTGTTGAGGGTATGTTGGTGGTGATATTTTGGCATGAACTCTTAGGATTGTGAGGATATTGGTTTGGGACTGAGTTGTTATGTTGGAAGCCTTTAAAGCAATGGACTGAGAGTATCGTGTATCTTGTGTGTTTATGAGTGATGAGGATTGTGAGCACTACAAGTCTAAGAACTTCTAGTTGGCTAGAAGGTTGATCTATCTTGAGTTGTGATTCTTGTGAGGGTGTTGAGCCTAGAAGTCTAAGGACTTCTAGTTGACTAGAGTGATGTTGTTCTTGTGAGGATGTTGAGCCTAGGAGTCTAAGGATTTTTAGTTGACTAGAGTAATGTTGTTCTTGTGAGGATGTTGAGCCTAGGAGTCTAAGGATTTCTAGTTGACTAGAGTGTTGTTTGATCCATGTATCTTGAACAGGCGTTGCGTGTTTTCCCGAGGGAACTTGAGAGTGTGGTGATCGTTTACACTTCGGAGACTAGTAAGTCCACGGACTTACTTAGATGGCCTCTTGTATGAGTGTAATGTATATGAGTGGTGTTTGCTAGTTAGAATAACAACGAAACTGGATTATGCCGACTTTATTATATTACGTAATTGACCCAAGTGTATAATAACGGGTCGTGACATCACTGCCTAGCTCTTGCGAGAGCTAGGAGGTTCCCTACGACCAGCTCAGGCAGGTAGACGGTCTGATGCATTAGTACTATTTCTCGTTCGTAAACGGGGACAGGGGCGAGGTTTGGGAATCCCTCGTGTCACAAAATAAGTATCATTGGTAATGGCTTATCACCTAACTAAAGATAATAAACGGATTGAGAGTTGCATGTTGGTTGTGTATGTTGCGTGTGTTTGTGCTTTTACCTTTATAGTTATGCATAGAATGTTAGCTAACGGTATTATACCGCCTTGTAGATGCCTTGTATATTAGAGAGGCGATCGAGTGATCCGGCGGTAGTGGGCAGTCGGGGTTCCGTGCATTATAGGACGGGACTGTTATTCTTATTTCATGTCTTTGAGACTTATGTTGTTTGTTTTGGTTTTGAGACTCGGCTGGAGTGTTTTTAATTTGTACTTTTGCTTTTGCTCATGAAATAAAACTATGTTGTTTTGCCTTTTTATTTGTGCCGTGTGGTAAGGTCCGATGAAGTTGTTGCTAGGCTAAGGGTCGGGACCCATTGTGAGGTCCCAGCTCGTAGCATTCCGAGTCCTATAGGATTTGGGGTGTTACAATATGGTATCAGAGCCAGGTTGGCAACAACGGCACTCGCAATCTTCTAAAAGGCCAAATAGACAAATAAACAGAACCCACAAGGGTTCTGATTTTCAAAATGAATTTTTTTTCAAAACCATGAGCATAATCGGGTTGGGATAGAATGTACGGGACCACCACTACCTCCGCGGATCTCGACAGCCTAGTTTACTAGATTTGAAGTTGTATGTTGGATTACAAGTTGGTTCTGGACTTGTTATGATTATAGTAGTAGCATGAATTATATATAGTTATATATACATATATATTTATATGTATGGTACAGTAGTATCATATTAGAGTTGTAGACCTCGTAGTTAGATGATAGGAAGCTATCATCGCCCTTGGACAAACGCCGTATGGCTTAGGCTGGTGTACATACGATGAGGAGTATGTTCAAGTTATCGAGTGGAATATCAAGTTTTGCGAGCACCCCAATGATTTCTCGGATCTGTTTTGAGGACGTCGAAGTATAAGACTAGAGATGACTTAACCGAAGGTTAAACAAATAGAGAGGAACCCAAGTTAACTTAAGCGAAACCGAGATGGAAACTACTCAACTAAGGGAGCGACATGAAGATATGAGAGTAGTTCTGAGGAAGCAAGGATGGATCATCAATAAAATAACAAGAGACAACGAACTTAAGGTTCTTCCAAGTGTCACGCTGATAAATTGAGCACACGAAGCAAGTGAAAATGAGTGCAACTTCACTTGAAGATAAGATTGGCGTTCCAATTGAGGCGTAAGTTTCCCTAGGTGCTCCTAAGCAAGGGAGTCTAGACGAAAGGTGAAAATGCACCAATTACGAAGGTCTAAGAGATACGTAAGTTAAACTTACAAAAGGACTAGAAGGTGAAGTTCCGATTTTTCGAGATCCTAAGTGGATGACTTGTTCGGACATATGAGGCTACAAGAAAAATCATTTGGTGAAGGTTCACATAGTAGAATATCTTTAAGAGGGGCAACCGTTTTTGTTATTGTGAGAAGGCTAAGCAACATCAAGAAGAAGGAAGTGCATAGAGATGATGGTTTCAGAAGACGAGAGACGCAACAAGGAGCTTTTATCGAAAGACGTAACACATCAACCAAAAGAAACACGAGTGGATACTAACTAACGTTAGAGATTTTTGAGAAGGCGCACTTACAAGATATCATGAAATGCGGGTAAGCATATGAAGGTGAGTCACATGACACAACAAGGCCGAGAAGGGTATAGTTATCTTGCAGAAGGAAAAGGGAGTGTGGAATGAAGAATGAGCTAACAGAGTTTAAGGTAGAGTACCACGAGAGAGTAGCCTTCATGAGAAGGGTAACATGGAGATTATAGAAGAAAGGCAAGTTGTTGACCTCAAAGAAGGTCAACCATAAGCTAATCAATGACAACTAAGAACTCACAAGTGAAGGTTGTCTATTGATGAGTATAGATGAGAAAATTAACACATATTGTGGATCATAAAGGAACCATAAAAAGAGCTTGGAATATTCCCGGTGGTTCAATGTCAGCAGTAAGGAGTGATATCAACAGAAGAGCAAATGGCGTAATCAAGTCGCATTGAACGGGTTCAAGGCAAGTAACAGTAAAAGACCTCTTAGGGAGGGATTATAATGACCCTATGTGACCTTCTTAGGTCATGGGATTGACATGTGGAGGAACAAAACGGATCAGAACTTTTAAGGTGTGATCAGGGTTGGAAGAACTAGAGGATCAAGAGGATGGTGAGGCTTTCATTGTTGCCTTACGCAAATGGGAAATTATATAAAGGATGCATGGCATGAAATAGATGATATATCGTCGCGAGAAAGAGATGAGTCAAAAGTTTTTTTTGGCTCACCCGAAGAAGCCACGAGGGCTATGTCGAATAACGGAGAACCCGAGTTAGGGCAACGTTGTAAGCTTTAAGATTTTTATACTATTGCTTGGTAAAGTAACGACTTGAAGTCGGTTGTCATCAGTTTGGGACAAGAAAAGAAAGTACCTTTGTAAGGAAGCATTTCGGACCGGTAAGGTCACTACAAGTTGTAGTGAAGACATTTGGTCACGAGTATATACGAGGATTTTATAGGTTATGTAGATACAAATTCATCGGTTTTTTAATCGAGTTGCAGTGGGTCACACAATTTGTGGCTTTACAGGCGGTTCCACTAACGACAGCTTGCGATGTGGGAGAGATGTACAAACGATTCTTAGGTTCTCATTTTGACGACGCCTTGTTGTACTCCCGGAGTTGAGAAGAACAAGCTTGACACGGGACGACAATAATACAAGTTATGCGGGATAAGATTTATGAGCCAAGTCATCTAAGTGGGAGTTAGGACATCTAAAAAGTGACTTCCTAGGACACCTAGTGACAACGAGAGATAGATCAAGTTGATCCGACGAAGAACAAGGTGGTATCTTCGGTGCTACCTCCAATGAATGTTGGGGAGGTAGGGAGCTTATAGATTGGTGGAATATAACTGCCCAGTTGCGGAATGGTCTTAACGCCCTCGTTTTCTGAGGAGGTATACTAGAATCGTATGCTCCGAGCCGTGTCTGTGGAGCTTTGAAAAGCTGGAAAGGTGATTGGTCTCTACTCTAAATTCTTCTACACAGACAAGAGTCTAGTGGATTTGGCAACAAATAGGGATGTATCCAAGCAGAGCTTGGAATACATGTGCTTATGAGGATGTCAGTATTTTTATGTGTTAGACAATTCTGGGCGTATGAGAGGAATGCCGCATGAAGGGTCGTGAGCTAGCCGCTTAATGCATGTGCTTATGAGGATGTCAGTATTTTTATGGAGCGACATGTCAGCCTTGAACGAGAGATAAGGGTTTGATATATATATATATTCACTCACCAAGAGTTGAATACCGGATAGAAGTGATGGATAGAGTTTATTAAGGAATTCGATCAGATGGTTTTGTATCATCCGGGAAAGGTGAATGTGGTCATCGACACCCTTAACATGTGGATGCCTCGAGAGGAGGCGATAGCTCGACTGACGATCCAACTTCAAATACAGAGGGATTTAGTAAGGATGGAGATGGATATCCGGTTCCCAAATAAGGACAAACCCTTGTCCGGTTTGGGAGAGGCTACCTTATGTGTTATATAGAATGTAAGATGAACCGGGACATCATATGTTCTAGTGATGATGTGGGCTTAAGCTCGACGCGACTATGTACGAAGTCAATGTGCAACTTTTCATTAGACTTAAGTGTTACAATATATATGACGGGATGAGTATTTCATCAACTTCCGGTTACGCAGTGGAAGTGGGAGGATATCTCCATAAATGTTATTACCGGTTTTAGATCGAGTAAAAGTTGTGATGCAATTGGGATTGTCGTAGAGCAACTAACAAGATCGCGCGTTTTATAACTATTTGGGAAATGTGATCAATGAGTCGGCTAGTGGATGAATTCACTAAGTTGATAGTGAAATTTTGTGGGGATACCGAGTCCCATCGTCTCGGATGGAGAGCATGTGTGCCAGATTGGGGACAAGAGTGATCAGAACACTTCCCTTCGTTTAAGTTATCGTATTATTATAGTGGTCATGTGTCGTTTGGGATAGCCTTTGTGAGACTTTATATGAGCGGATGTGTCATACACCGTTGTGTAGGGATTTACCGAGTAGTAATGGTAGGATGACTTGGAGCAGATATGTGATGACATCGCTCGAGTAACGATAATCCTAGAGTGGATGCTAGCCGCGCCGAGTGGCTCGAAGGCATGTACAGATAAGAGGCGCATGCTTCGAGAGTTCAGATATGGAGTAGGTGTATATGAGAGTTTCATCAACGTGTAGTGTTAGACGTTTTGGCATGAAAAAGGGAGTTGAGTTCCGTTACATCGAATCTTTTTGAGATCTTTGCGCGAATTGGAAAAGTGGGTTACAGGTTGGCGTTGTCACCAAGAAGTAGAATTTGTTCATCGGCATTTCATGTGTATCCACCAAGGGAGTACGTACACGACTCGAGATACATGGTTAGTCATGACAATCTAGTGACATAAACGAGGAGCCGATGAGGCTATTTGCAAGACAGAGGATAGTATTTTTGGTGGAGTTACGCTGAGCTAGTAACATTGATATGATCGATGAGTTAGACTTATGTGCATGTGTGATGTTATGTGTAGTTTGGGCTTGTGCGGGATTATGTGTTTGATCTATCTGATCTTTAAGTGTTAGCTTGAGGGGATCGTGTGTGTAGATAGAAGGTTTATACCTTCATGTTCCGAGTGCATGTCTCCGTTGAGACCGAGAGGATTGGTGTTTGTTTAAGTTTTGGGACGAAACTTATTTTGAGGGGGATCTGATGTAACGCCCGGAATTTTTGATTCCATTACGACAGGCGTTAGAAGCCTTGAGCAAGGGCTACCGCCCTTGTGGTGATCCTTGGGCTGCTTGACCCTTGATCTCCTTCCAATGATGCAGCCATATTCTCTCTCTATTCTCAGTTTACGTTCATTCTTCTCCTTTCCCTTCTTCTCCTTTCTCTTCTCCCTTCTCCCTCATCTCCTTCACCTTCATCCTCCACCTTAGTGTTTCTCTCCTCTTGAAGCTGTCACACATAGGTTGGACTGCAGAGACATGATCTAGAGTAAGTTCTTTCATTCTCCTTCTTCTCTTCTTCTTCCTTTTTCCTTCTTACACCTTTGAAGAGTGAGATCCATAGATTCACTCAAGAGAGTCTTCTCTTGTTCCTTCTTATGTCCTTGCATGCTTAGACCATGGAGGAAGGTTATGATCTTGTGGTGGGAGCTAAGAGACATTCACAGGATCAAAGGAGGCAATAGGAAGGTTGATGTATATCGAAGAACCGAAGAGTCGACGTTTCTGAACTACAACCGCGGGGGCGAATCCTGTGAGCCGCGGAGGGGGATATTGTAAACCGCAGGGGCGGCCTCTACAAGCCGCAAGGGCGGACTCTGGGTCCTTCACACTGCAGGGGCGGCGTCTTGACACCGTAGGGGCGGTTTTTGCACCAGTAAGCCTCCGATCTCTTGTTTCTTTCTTCCCTTTCTGTTCCTTGATCTTGAACCATCTTAGTAGTTTGTTAGGATGTCTTAACATAGGTGATATGGAATACCATCTTGTGAGTGTTGAGGGTATGTTTGTGGTGATATGGAACTCTTAGGATTGTGAGGATATTGGTTTGAGACTGAGTTGTTATGTTGGAAGCCTTTAAAGAAATGGACTGAGAGTATGATGTATCTTGTGTGTTTATGAGTAGTGAGGATTGTGAGAACTATAAGTCTAAGAACTTCTAGGTGGCTAGAAGGTTGATCTATCTTGAGTTGTGATTCTTGTGAGGGTGTTGAGCCTAGAAGTCTAAGGACTTCTAGTTGACTAAAGTGATGTTGTTCTTGTGAGGATGTTGAGCCTAGGAGTCTAAGGATTTCTAGTTGACTAGAGTGATGTTGTTCTTGTGAGGATGTTGAGCCTAGGAGTCTAAGGATTTCTAGTTGACTAGAGTGTTGTTTGATCCATGTGCCTTGTCTTGAACAGGCGTTGCGTGTTTTCCGGAGGGAACTTGAGAGTGTGGTGATCGTTTACACTTTGGAGACTGGTAAGTCCACGGACTTACTTAGATGGCTTCTTGTATGAGTGTAATGTGTATGAGTGGTGTTTGCTAGTTAGAATAACAACGAAACCGGATTAGGCTGACTTTATTATATTACGTAATTGACCCAAGTGTATGATAACGGGTCGTGAAATCACTGCCTAGCTCTTGCGAGAGCTAGGAGGTTTCCTGCGACCAGCTCAAGCAGGTAGACGGTTAGTTGGATTAGTACCATTCCTCGTTGGTAAACGGGGGCAGGGGCGAGGTTTGGGAATCTCTCGTGTCACAAAATAAGTATCATTAGTAATGGCTTATCACCTAACTAAAGATAATAAATGGATTGAGTGTTGCATGTTGGTTATGTATGTTGTGTGTGTTTGTGCTTTTACCTTTATACTTATGCATAGAATGTTAGCTAACGGTATTATACCGCCTTGTAGATGCCTTGCAGGTTAGAGAGGCGATTGAGTGATCCGCGGTAGTGGGCAGCCGGGGTTCTGTGCATTATAGGATGGGACTATTATTCTTATTTCATGTCTTTGAAACTTATGTTGTTTGTTTTGGTTTTGAGACTCGGCTGGAGTGTTTTGAATTTGTACTTTTGCTTTTGCTCATGAAATAAAACTATGTTGTTTTGCCTTTTTATTTGTGCCGTGTTGTAAGGTCCGGTGAAGTTGTTGTCAGGCTAAGTGCCGGGACCCATTGTGAGGTCCCAACTCGTAGAATTCCGAGTCATATAGGATTTGGGGTGTTACACTCTAGATTTTTTGGTTTACGTGATCGAGTCGAAGCACTGTAACACCCTAAGTTTCACAACTCGGGGAGCTACTGGTTAGGACCTCACAGTAGGTCCCGACCTTAGTTTGACAACAACTTAACTAGATCTTACAACAAGGCACCAATAAGGAAAATCATAATTCATAAAGTAGGTTTCAACAAAACAATGAATGTGATCAGAAACTGACAGCCGGAAACAACAAAGTCTCATAAACTGAGAAAAGTACAGTCATAACTGAAAGACCAACAAAAGAAACTGCACCCCATCCTAAGGAGTACGACACCCCGGCTGTCCACTACCATCCGGGTCACTCGGCATCTGCTCTAACCTGTGGCAAATATAAACAACAATAAACAGTTAGCTAACTAATCAAATATAAGCAAAAGGATAAATAGCACAAGCACACAAAAGATGAATATAAACAATCAATATGTTGGCACACAATTAGGTTATTATTTGATAACTTACGTGATTCACTTTATCCGATTTGAAAAGTTGTAGCACGAGAAATCCTAAGATTCTCGCCTCCGTTCCTTATCCAACTGGTGATGGTTTGGCACATCTCCGCCGGTGGCGTCCCCGCAAACCAAGTATGGACTAGTCCCGAGAGAAACCCTCAGCGCCCTCGGGCTAACTGAGCAGAATGCTACCGCCCGTTACTCTTAGGCCAGATATATAAGTCGGTCGATGATTATTATAAGGTATACTAGAGCACACATCATTCACACACCACTATCATCATTCACACTCATATATGACAGTTAGCTAAGTAAGCCCAAGGGACTTACCTGTTATAAATCTCGACTCTTAGAAAACCCAACTCGCTCTGTAGCTGTAGCAACTCAGTTGTGTGTCAAAAGGAGGTAAGTGCATCAGCGCACTTTCTAGGCAATTAGAAGTCTAAAACTTCTAGGCTAGAAGATCTTATTAGGACTTAAACAGTTACAGCTTATGGTAAAAAGACTATTTTACCCTTCATTCCGAAACTTCCCAAAAATTCTATAGTTTAAGTTTAAACTCTTCTTTAAGACCAAAAGTCATATTTTAACTCTTAAAGTTGGGTTTAGTTACAGATTATTAACTTACACCCTTTTTCTATTTTCCGAAAGGTCATTAAGATCTAACTTCGGCTTCAAATATGAAGTTCGGATAATTTACTAAAATTTTCCAAACACTTCTTAAGGTTATCAATGATACTTAAACTACTCATAGGATTAAGAATCTCTCAAAAATAATCGACCAAAAGTTTTATACAGCTTCTTAAAGTTGGAGTACTAACTAGTATTTCTATACATAGCCAAAATAATGCCCCTGCTGGAAAACAGCCCTACAACCCTACTTTGAGGCCTCATAGATTCTAATCCGACCGTTAACTCGTTCCCAAATTTTAACACCATATACTACGTATAACAGTCTATGACATAACCAAAATTCAACGGTGGATGATTATTCTAAAGTCTCGAAAAAGATCCTCAAAAACTGCAGTTCCACTCCTACTAAATTGAGGTTTGAAAAGAAACTCTTCACTTCAGCTCCTATAGCATCCTATCCTATCTTTATTGTTATCCAGATCATAAGTTTGGCACTCTAGGCGGACCTCACAAGGCTCAACCCTTACTTTCACTACCCAGCAATATTACAGCAACTTTAGCCTATGCAGATCTTATACAACGTAACTGTTTACTCCTAGAGAACATAGGATCAAGCTGTGGGAGAGAGGAACATTTACCTTCTTCAGTTGGACGTTTCAGAGTGTCTTATCTCGGTTTCGAAGGAGGCTCGTATGTTCTCCCTAATACGAGGATAGATGGGACGAATTTAGCCAAACAGAAGAGTCGACTGCAAAAGAGGCGTGTCAAGTAGTTGCACAGAAAGCCATTTGTGGTTTGGAAAACAAGCTTGACAAGAGAACAAGAGCAAGGCTGGCCAGGGACTTACGCTGTAGTACTTGGAGTATCCACTGGTTCGGTAAGTGCACGCCTGCTAGGAGGACTCAGTTGTCACTACACATCGGTTCTGTTCAGATCTGGGAGGAGAAGGGAGAAAGGAATCAGAGGAACGAAAACTCACCACTCCTAGTGCAGAAGGGAACGTCGAGGCGAGGGATCTCCGGCTATAAGGCTTGTTGACTTCTCACTGATGCGTTTCCTACGTCTGGAGCGGACTGGATGGGTGCAAGCGATGGTCTGCGATCGGCTTGGTGTGTACGTTTCTCAGAATCGAAACAGAAGGTATAAAGATAGGGAGGAGTGCGCTGCTGCTGAGATTGTGGAGAGGCTTGATTGTCTGCGTGAAATCCGGGCGGTTACCATCTTGGTAACGTTCAGCCGAGGCGTGAGATTTGCACGTCCAGGATCTTCAGGGCTGCGACAAGGGATGGCCGTCTCCTCTTTTCACATGCTGGGCTGGACGCGAGCTGGGTTGGACACGAACTGGGCAGGGCACGTTGAGCTGTTGGGCATGAACTGGGCTGGAGTAGGCTGGCAGGCTGCTTAAAACATAGGGAGAAAGGTGGGCTGAGCTTGTGGAAGTTTGTCAAAAGAGTGTCATGGCTTGTCAACCCATGCATGTCTTTGTCACGAGGTTGTCTTGATCTCGTCGTAACCTGTCATGGTCTCGTCAAAGTTTCGTCTTGACCTTTTCTTGGGATCGTCTCGATCTCGTCACTAGGACGCTATGACTTTGTCAAAGACAAGTCATGTAGAAAAATTAGGGTTTGATGGACTAGAAACTTATCATTTTATGTGAAGAGAAGTTACATAAAATGATGAAATTTGAAATATTGTGTCTAACTTAGTAGATAGATGATTCCTAATGGATCAAAGTCCGGTTTGCTATGGAATAAATGGAAAGAAAATTTTCGGATATTATATCAGTACCCCCTTAAAATAAGTTTCGTCCCGAAACTTAGAATAAGGTATCTCTCCAAAACATTCTCACTCTCAAATTGTATACTCTGGTCTCACTCAAAATTTCTCATTTTCTAGCATGCAACCACTCACGAAACTTAATTAGACATCACAAAAACATAAACACTCATTTAAACATATAATCACAGAAGTCGTACAATTAGCATCTAAGTACTAACCCGTCGGTACTGAGGTAGCGGCTAACTCCGCGAAGAACTCAGGATAGCTACGTCTAATACTCTCCTCTGTCTCCCAGGTAGCCTCATCGGCTCCTCGTCTAGACCACTGAATCCTCAACATCGGTATCTCCTTAGAACGCAGACGTCTAGTACCGCGCTCTAGGACGGCTACTGGGTACTCCACAAAAGTGTGGTCTGGCTCAACTATCAGATCCTCATGGCTGATGACGTGTCTGGGATCCGGTATGTACTCTCTCAGCTGAGATACATGAAAGACCGGATGGACTCCCTCCAATCTCGGTGGTAGTGCTAATCTGTAAGAAACCTCCCCGACTCTCTCCAAGATCTCAAATGGGCCGACATATCGGGGACTCATCTTTCCCTTAATGCCGAAACGCCGGACGCTTCTCGTCGGTGACACTCTCAACCACACCTGTGCACCTACTCTAAACTCCAGTAGTCGACGCCTCTTGTCGGCGTAGGATTTCTGACGACTTTGAGCTGCTAACATTCGCTCTCGGACTAAGGCAATTCGGGCGATGTCATCCTGTATCTGATCTGGAGATACTCCCTCAGCTCTGCTAGGCTCGTCCCAGCACAATGGTGTGCGACATCTCCGTCCGTACAAAGCCTTATAAGGTGTCATCCCAATAGATGCGTGCCAACTGTTATTATATGAAAACTCTACCAGAGGGAGATGATCTGGCCATACCTGTCCCCAATCTAGAACACAAGCCCTAAGCATGTCCTCTAATGTTTGGATGGTCCTCTCAGACTGACCGTCGGTCTGTGGGTGGTAGGCGGTGGTAAAGTGGAGACTCGTCCCCAAAGCATTATGTACCTGCTGCCAAAATCTCGAGGTGAAACGTCCATCTTTGTCGGAGACGATAGTCCTCGGTACTCCATGAAATCTCACAATGTGTCTGGTGAACTCCTCCGCTAGACGACTTACTGGCCACGTTTCCTTAATCGGAATGAAATGTGCAGTCTTCGTCAGACGGTCTACCACTATCCAAATAGCATCAAAACCTCTGCTGAGCCTCAACCCTGTGACAAAATCCATAGATATATCCTCCCACTTCCACTGTGGTACTGGAAGTGGGTGAAGCTCTCCTCTGGACCTGCGATGCTCAATCTTGACTTGCTGACAGGTCGCACACTGGGCTACATACCGAGCCACATCAGGCTTCAAACCACCCCACCAGAAGGAACGTCTCACGTCCTTGTACATCTTACTCGCCCCAGGATGTACTAAGTATGGGTAGCATGAGCCTCACCTAGTATCCTCTGTCTCAACTCACTGTCTGATGGCACACAGATGCGGTCCTGGCATCTCATCACTCCATCAGCACCAATAGTGAACTGAGGTGCCTCATCTCGAGACATCCAGTCTCGGATCCGGGTCAAAGTCGGACAGGTCTCCTGCTTCTGTCGGATCTCACTCAACAGATCAGGAAGTAACTCTAAGGTAGCCAATTGATGAGCTGTATCGGGGAACTGGATCTCTACCTCCAACCAAGCTAAGTCCCTCTGTAACTGGGGCTGTACTGTCAACCGGGCTATCGCCTTCTCCCGAGGCGTCTTCTGACTCAAAGCGTCAGCAACTACATTCGCCTTCCCGGGGTGGTAGAGAATCTCAAGGTCAAAATCCTTGATCAACTCTAGCCACCGCCTCTGGCGGTTATTCAACTCCCGCTGAGTGAATATGTATTTCAGACTCTTATGGTCTGTGAAGATCTGACAGGTCGCCCCATAGAGATAGTGACGCCAAATCTTAAGAGCGTGTACAACTGCAACTAACTCTAGGTCATGTGTGGGGTAGTTCTCCTCATACGTCTTCAGCTGTCGAGACGCATATGCTATGACCTTACCCCTCTGCATCAAGACACACCCCAAGCCTAGCTTGGATGCGTCACTGTACACTACAAAGTCCTCTGTACCCTCAGACTGTGCTAAAATCGGAGCAGACGTCAATCTCCTCTTCAGTTCCTCAAAACTCTGCTGACACGGCTCAGACCAAACAAACCGAGTAGTCTTCCTCAGAGGACAAGTAAGTGGCCGGGAAATCAGAGAAAACATTTCCACAAACCGGCGGTAATAACCTGCCAGGCCCAAAAAGCTGCGAACCTCCTTAACATTCTTCGGA
This sequence comes from Fagopyrum homotropicum, assembly GCA_033239125.1. Taxonomy (NCBI): domain Eukaryota; kingdom Viridiplantae; phylum Streptophyta; class Magnoliopsida; order Caryophyllales; family Polygonaceae; genus Fagopyrum; species Fagopyrum homotropicum. Next base: position 60,949,605 of record BSWB01000003.1, on the reverse strand, counting down.
GGTTGTGAAGAAGACACTGACTCAATCTTCGCCGGGTCGACCTTAATCCCCTCAGCAGTCACTATATGGCCTAGAAAGGCCACCTTTGACATCCAGAACTCGCACTTGGATAGCTTAGCATATAGCTGGCTATCCTGTAGAATCTGTAATACTGCCCTCAAGTGCCCGGCATGCTCCTCTCGACTCCTAGAGTAAACTAGGATGTCGTCAATGAAGACCAATACAAACTGGTCTAAGAAGTCGATGAAGATCCCGTTCATCAACTCCATAAATACTGCTGGCGCATTAGTGAGCCCGAATGGCATCACTACAAACTTATAGTGGCCATACCTAGTCCGGAATGTCGTCTTAGGTATGTCCTGGCCTCTCACCCTCAGCTGGTGATAACCCGATCTCAAGTCTATCCTAGAGAACACTGACGCTCCATGCAGCTAGTCCAGCAGATCATCTATGCGAGGCAGTGGATACTTATTCTTGATGGTGACCTTGTTCAACTCCCTGTAATCAATGCACAACCTCATCAATCCATCCTTCTTCCTCACAAATAACACTGGTGCTCCCCAGGGAGAAACACTAGGGCATATGAAGCCCTTCTCTACTAACTCTTCTAACTGCTTCTTCAGCTCAAGCAGCTCTATCGGTGCCATGCGGTACGGGGCCTTCGAGATCGGTCTCGTGCCCGGTTCTAACTCAATGCTGAAATCAACACTCCTCTGTGGAGGTAGCCCTGGCAGGTCGTCACTGAATACCTCTGCAAACTCGCATGCCACTGGTATCTCCTCTACTGTCAGGCTCTTGCGCTCCTTCATAGCATAACACCAGAAGGCCTCGCAACCCTATGCTATCAGTCTCGCTGCTCTCACTGCGTTGATAACTGTGCCGGACTTTCCGAGGTCCCAACCTCAGAATATCACTCTATGACCCTTCTCAGTGGCGACAGTCACAGCTCTCCTACCAATGTCTAAGGCTGTTCCATGTCTAGTCATCCAATCTATCCCCAGAATCACGTCTTCATGCGCTAAGGGCATGACTAGAAAATTTACCAACCAATCCCGGCCTCCTAGATGAATAGGGTAGTTAAAAATCTCTCGGAATCCTCTAATCTTACCCCCATCAGGTAAACCAACCACAAAAGGTGTACCCTCTACGGTAGCTAAGGACAACCTATCTACGCATGCATCTGATATAAAGGAGTGTGTAGCACCCGTATCAAACAAAACACGCACAGGTAAATCATGAATCCAGATAGTACCTGTGGTCGCAGATGCCGCTGGCTGATCAACACTCCTAAGCTCAAACACCCTGGTTGGGGCTCCTCTGGTATCAGTAGTACCACCACGTCCCCTGCCACGGCCTGATCCCTGTGTAGTACTGTGTGAGGCAGGATGTCCTGGAGCCCGATACTGCTGCTAACTCGGTGCTCGCTACTGAGGAGGCCTCTGTCCACTCCTATCAGCACCTGCAAGCGAAGAACCCTGCTATGACGGAGCTTTGCCCTGATGGCAGAAAGTCGACCGGTGTCCCGGTTTCCCACAAGTGAAGCAGGTAGTAGGTGGCCTCTTACAGTCTGGTCTGAGATGATCTCGACTGCCGCAGTTAAAACACTGCCGCTCTCTGCCAGAAGTCTGAGTTGTAGTGTGGTAGCTCGACTTCCCCTGAGTCTGCCCTCGTACAAATCCGGATACCGCTGTACCACCACTAGCATAACCTGTCTTTTGTCGCTTATCCGGCCTACCGGACTGAACTGCTCTCCTGGAGACTGACCTATCCCTCTCATATGCAGAAGCCCTATCTTGATAATCTGACAGAGACTCGCAGCGAAATCCTGCCAGATAGGAACGGGTGCTCTCTCTCAATCTCCGGGAGAAGAGGTAAACATGCTGCTCTTCCGGAGGGGCAGCTGGTCCAAGTAGGGTTAACTTCTTCTGAAACTTCTTGATGGCAGCAGCAATCGGAATATCCTCAAATCCCGCCTCAATGAAATCCTGAAACCTCTCTCTCCTCAGCGAGACAAGGCAATACCTCTCTCTAACAATGCTCCTCATCTGCTCCCAACTAGTGACTCGGCTACGAATGGTCCGCCACCAGGAATGAGCATCCTCCGTGAAACATGCCTGCACCAAATCCACCTGTCGATCCTCTAGGCAACGTATCGCCTCTAGGGCAGTCTCTATCTGTCCAATCCAGTGCTCCACCTCTAACTCTATCTCTCCACTGAATGAGGGAGCCTTCTGAGAGTTGAAAGCCTTCAACCACTCATCCGGTCTCGGTGCTCTAGACCCAGTAGGAGCTCTATCAGCCTCAACTCTCCTCTCAGGTACAGCCGGCACCTGAGGCACTCCCTATGTCACCTGAACTGACCTAACCGGTACTGGTGGTACCTGGGTAAGTCTCTCTGCTCTGGCATCCTCCTCCATATGCTCGACGTATGCATGGTACTCTCTGTACTCCGACGTTCCAATGGAAACACGTCTTGACTCAGTCGAACGTGCTCTCTGCGCTCCAGACCTAGCAACGGTCTCATTCTTGACCTCGGGACCTACACTCTCAGCTAACTCTTCCACAGCAGCATCTGGCATGCTTGTTGCCGGTGGATCCTCTTGAGGGACTCGTCCTCGACCTCTCCCTAGTGGAGGTCTACCTCCACGACCACGCCCTCAAACAGCAAGGGTCCTATCAGCTCGATCCTGTCTAGCTGGAGGAAGAGGGGGACGACCCCTACCTCGGCCAGTCGCTAATGTAGCCCTAGTACGTGCCATCTTCACGAGCGATAACAACTACAGTTATAATCTAATCTAATCTATCATAAGCAGTAAAAGTCTAAAGTGAAAAAATGCTAAGAATACCGAGATCCGTGGAGGTAGTGGTGGTCGTTTGTACTTTCTATCCCAACCCGACTATGCATGCATTTTAAAACCAAAAATTCCTTTGGAAAACTCAGACCCCTTTTGGGTTCTGCTTATTTACTTATATGACCTTTTAGAAGATTTCAAGTGCCATTGTTGCCAACCTAGAGCTCTGATACCATGTTGTAACACCCCAAGTTTCACAACTCGGGGAGCTACTGGTTAGGACCTCACAGTGGGTCCCGACCTTAGTTTGATAACAACTTAACTAGATCTTACAATAAGGCACAAATAAGGAAAATCATAATTCATAAAGTAGGTTTCAACAAAACAATGAATGTGACCAGAAACTGACAGCCGGAAACAACAAAGTCTCATAAACTGAGAAAAGTACAGTCATAACTAAAAGACCAACAAAAGAAATTGCACCCCATCCTAAGGAGTACGACACCCCGGCTGTCCACTACCATCCGGGTCACTCGGCATCTGCTCTAACCTGTGGCAAATCTAAACAACAATAAACAGTTAGCTAACTAATCAAATATAAGCAGAAGGATAAATAGCACAAGCACACAGAAGATGAATATAAACAATCAACATGCTGGCACACAATTAGGTTATTATCTGATAACTTACGTGATTCACTTTATCCGATTTGAAAAGTTGTAGCACGAGAAATTCTAAGATTCTCGCCTCCGTTCCTTATCCAACTGGTGATGGTTTGGCACACCTCCGCCGGTGGCTTCTTCGATTTTTTTTCTTGTAAAGACAGGGTTACTAGGATTAAGCTCAACCCTACAAATAAGGTCATTCGACCATTAAGTTAATTATCCAATTTTTATCTAGAACTTCATTCGGCAACCGTCAAAGGTGTTAAATTATCAACCGTGATCGATTACACAAGTCAGCTCGACTGATGACATTTTATGATATTTAATAATGGAGAATTTTTACAATTATGTCTTGCTAAATTCCTCTATTTTAGGGTCAATACATCCTGACTTTACCAGATTTATGTATGATGTTGATGATAATTTATATCCTTTTATATGTCTTAATACATATATGTTATGATAGTCTAGTGATGTTGATACGGAGTTAGCCGTAGTAGATGGCCCGATCTTTCGACACCAAAAGACTCAATATAAATGCAAATAAAAGAGATATGGAAAAGAAGATGATCCGATGGTTGGATGTATCGGTAATTGGATAGATCAAGGTCGATCCTTATGCAATGACTCAAAAGCACGATAAGACATGATGGACCTTATTGTAACACCCCAAATCCACAGGATTCGGGGTGCTATGGACATGGATCTCACAATGGATCTTGACCCTAGCCTGACAACAAGTTCACTGGATCTTACAGCAAGACACAAATAAATATAAACCAAATTCATAAAACTGTATAATTATATATATATATAACATACACAAAACCACAGCCGAGTACAAAACGGCAACATCAATCATATGTATACGTCAACATCCCCAAAACCATACGCATCCTAGTGTACGGAAGCCCTCGGCTGATCACCCCACCGGATCACTTTACAATCTTCCTATCATACAAAATATCTACAACACGGTATGAAACCGTTAGCTAACAGTTCATGAATAAGAATAAAAGCAATAGCACATACAAACACATCAGCAAATCATAACATGAAATGCTCACATCATATCCGTTTTTATTATCTTCATTACATCATAACATTACTAATTCAACTTATTTTGTGACACGAGGAGCATCCAGAACCTCGCCTCTGTCCTCTTTAACCATATAGGTTTGGAATAGGTGATCAGTCCTCTTGGTGGACTGGTCGCAGAGAACCCCCTCCACTCTCGGTGAGCTTAGGCAAGTTGTCACGACTCGGTTATAATACACTTAGGCCAATTAATATACATATATGGTCATCCTAGTCCGGTAAGTTATCAATGCAACATTCATAGGCACAAACACCACTATCACGATCACTCAAACTCATAAACGCCATCTAAGTAAGCCCGAAGGACTTACATGTCACAAGGTAGTCCTATACAGCCGTGGTCACAGTTTCCCCTCGAGGAAATGATCAGTGCCTGCATAAGCAAGGCACACAACATCAAACGCTATTAAGGCTAGGAGATTCCACCTTCTAGACTCCAAGACCATACATGATCATAACCCCTAAACTAAACCTCGGTATCACATCAAAGCCCACAAATGCCTAAGGCATTTCCTCAACGTACAACATCAGCACTCTCATCATAACAACACTAACAAGCTCTCACAACTCAACTATAACAGAAGGAGAAGGAAGGACACATGCCACACTTGGTATGTCCTGGACAAAGACGCAACTATGTAAACACAAGTTGAGATTCATAGGTAGATTTCCTATATTTTTTTATTATCTTTATTTTATTTTTCAAAGAAATCTCGCCTATAATTAGTCACAGAAGTTGAAATTCATAGGTAGATTTGACTGATTATTACTTCCACAATATTGTGAGATACTCGCTACTTCGTTTATGAAGTTTGTGATGTATTCATTTCAATTCAATAAAAAAGATAGCCTTTGATTGAATAGTTGTAAGTCTTATTAGGTTGTTTTTGTGTGTGTTAATCTTATTGAAGATTGGTGTTACTAGTCAAACTAGTCCCTCATTGTGCTTGTCTTATTCAAAAGGCTTGTGTAAGGTTAAAGGAGGAATTGTTAAGGTAATTCTTTGTTGAGGGTTTTAATCCATTGGTTAAGGTTTTTTGCAAGTCTAACATTAAGTCCAATATTCCTATATTCTCCAAATTTTCATTCCATTATTCTTATATTTCCATGATAATTCCATCAAACTCACGTTCTTTGTGTTCGAGTTGAATAAATCTCGGTCTTACCACACAAATCTCGCCTGAGATTTGCACTGAGATTTGCTAATGTCATTCTCTTTGTGAACTTCAATCTAGATCGGGAAATTGCGGCATCAACCCCGCATCACTAATGCTCCTAGCACATTCATGAGGTTGATGAACCATGTGTTATGTCACTTCATTGGAAAATTTGTGGTTGTCTACTTTGATGACATTCTCATTTATAGTAGAACAATTGAGGAGCATGAAGAGCACTTAAGGAAAGTACTTAAAACTCTTAGAAATGAATCTTTTTATGCTTATATTATGAAATGTAAGTTTAGCACTAATCAAGTTATTTTTCTTGGTTTTGTAGTGAGTAAAAGAGGTCTATAGGTGGATGAAGAGAATATTAAAGCAATATAAGAGTGCCCAACACCTACCTAAATTGGCCATGTTCGAAGTTTTCATGGACTTGCAACCTTCCATAAACTTTGTGTATGAGAGATTTTAGCACCATAGAAGCTCCACTCACGTCTTTAACGAAGAAGAAAGTACAATTTGTGTGGGTAGATGCTTAGGAGAAGGCTTTTAAGGAGTTGAAGTGGCAGCTATCACATGAACCTTTCTAGCACTTCTAGAATTCACTAAACCTTTTGAAGTCGAATGTGATGCTTCCGAGATTGGCATTGGAGGAGTGCTCATGCAAGAAGGTAAGCCACTTGCATTCTTTAGTGAGAAATTGAAATGAGCATGCATAAATTATTCGACTTATGATAACGAACTCTATGCTTAATTCGAGTATTTAAGACATGGCAGCATTATCTTTGCCTTAATGAATTCGTCCTTCGTACCGATCATGAGTCCTTGAAGAATTTGAGTCAAGATAAGTTAGGTAGGAGACAAGTGACAAGGATATTTTCTTAGGTCGTTTATATCCTATCAAAGTAATTTTCGAACTCAATACTAAAGCAAGTATAGTGATTAAGTAGGGGTCGAACCCAAGAGAGATAGAGAGTAAATAAAGCACGAATTCGATTAGACTATATGTAACCAAGGGGGGTTTGTGATTGTTAAAGTGACAGATAGGCAAAGAAAACAAGAAGTTGATTTCAATGATTTTAAGAAAACATTGCACTTGACAAATATCCGCTTCAACATAAGATATAGTTGATTATTATTTTCAAGAAGTTTATTCCAAAGTTTATTCTCATCTCGATCGTATTTAAATACCGGTTCAACCAGCCCCAATATTACTTATTGGTAATCCTTACTCGTAAACCTACAAAATCAGATTTTAACAATAACATTCAAATAAAGATAGAGAGACACGTGAATTAGAAACAACTCGTTACTAAAATCATGTGGTTATGCTCCACTCACGAATTACACTTGCAACCCGCTTATATTAACGTGTTTGCTACTAGAATGATGACCCGAACCCGGGACTACAATTCCTAACACATTGGATAAGACTCAAGTACCTAGATTATCAAGCTAGATAGAGGGTGAGATACAATCAAGAAGTTAAGCACAAGAACATAACACAAATCATTATGGAATAACAACTTCAATTATAAAACTTGCAACCAAATCTATGTTGCGAGCTTCCAATGTCAAGCACAACTAAAGGTTCTTAGTCCCCCATAGAGAAAAAAACAAAACAAAGAAAATAAAAGTATTTTAGATGTGATGAGGTGAAAAATGAGATAATTCTAGCAATCAGCCTAGGGCTCTATTTATACTAAAAAAATGGGAGTAAATAGGTTGTGTAAACAACCACCTTTATAGACATAAAGGTGGGCTAAACAACTGCAGTGATGTCGTCTGTTACTAAACAGCAGGCACAGGCAAGAGGGCCGCATGGGCGGTTTGGTGCAAAACGCTCCATATTCAACTGAGTCGCGGGGGCAGCATGGCAGGGCCGCAGGGGCGGGGTTTTTAATGCTTTGGAACGTCTAACGGTTGATCTTCTTGACGTTTATGGTGTCAAACTGTGGGGGCAGCCCAGTGTCACCGCGAGGTCAGTGACACGGTTGCTTGGGCTTCCTCTGGTCCGCTGGCAAGGGCGCAGGGGCGCTGACATTGGTCTTCAGGTGCAGTCGCCGCGGGTGCGGCACAGTGTCACCATGGGGGCGGCGACAAGGTCTTTTGGGCAAAGTGTCGCCATGGGGGCGATGACAGGGGTCCTCTGGACTCAGTGTTTCCACGGGGGCGGGACAGTGTCGCCGTGGGTGCCGTGACAGGGTTCCTCTAGACTAAGTGCCACCGCGGGGGAAGCACTATGTTGTCGCGGGCGCGGTTCTTCAACAAAGACTTCGTCTTGGACTTCTCTTTGCTTTTGTTCTTCTTCCAACTGTTGCTAAATCTTTGGATTTCTTCATTGCTCAGTTCTTCAGCTGGATTTACACAGTTGGCAACAAAATACAACCATTTGACTTTAAAAACATACTTAAACTACCTTAATAAGATAGTGATTCCATCACCTATCAACATGGTAGATGGATGGTGTTTATAGAGACTTTTCCTTCTATCATTAAGTATAAGAAAGGAAAGGATAATGTTGTAGTTGATGCTCTTTCACGGAGACATTTTTTGATCCTACTATGGATTCTAAGGTTTTAGGTTTCTATTACATTAAGGATAGGTATGTTGATGATGTTAATTTTGGAGACATCTATAAGCATTGTAGTACTCAAGGTTCTTTAAATAAGTTTTACTTGTTTGAAAGAATTTTATTCAAGATTGATAAGGTTTGTATTCCTATATGTTCCCTTAGGTTATTGTTTGTCGAGGAAGCTCATATGGGAGGTTTAATGAGACATTTTGGGAGGGATAAAATGCATCATATGTTACAATCTCATTTCTATAAGCATTTTGTAGAGAACATGATTAAGAGATGTATTGTGTGTTTGAAAGCTAAGGCTAGATTGAAACCACACAGTTTGTATTCCCCTCTGCCTACACCTACCTCACCACGGTTAGACATTAGTATGGATTTTTTTGTAGGGTTACCTACAACTAAGAAGGGGAGAGGTTCGATATTTGTGGTAGTAGATCGTTTTTCTAAGATGGCTCATTTTATTGCTTGCATAAGATCCATGATGCTTACAATGTAGCTAACGTGTTCTTTAGAGAGGTTGTTAGATTACATGGAGTACCTAGGACTATACTAAGTGATAGAGATGTTAAGTTCCTTATTTTATTTTGGAAGAATCTTTGGGGAAAGCTAGGAACTAGTTTGTTATTTTTGACTTCTAGTCATTCCCAAATGGATGGTGAAACAAAGGTTACTAATAGGACCTTAACTACTAGATTGCGGGTTGTTTTGAAGGATGATTTGAATGCTTGAGAAGATGTCTTACCTCATGTGGAATTTGCTTATAATTAGACTATGCATTTTTCTACTAACCTAACGTCTTTAGAGTGTGTATATGGGTTGAATCCTTTTAACTATCACTCAAGATAGCACTCGTTTTAGCATATTTTTCCATCATCAATCTATTTCATTCACTACCTCTTTTGGGCATTATAGCATATCATATTGGTATATTTCATTTATGTTTATGTTTTAGAGATCTACCAATTGGTTTATGTAATTGCAAGCATTCTAGGTATTTACGGAGCACGAATGACAGATCAATAATTGAATGATCTGATGCACACTAAGGGTTTCCCGGTTTTCAAAGAAGTCAAGGTCAAGACAGAAGTGACTGAAGTCCGAGAGTGAAGTAAAGAACATTGGAAGATGTGTTGGAGTGCTCGACCGGGACCCGCATTGTCCGACCGCACATACCTTACTCCTATATTGGATCTCAAAATGACAACCCTTTGTTGCAAGGAAGATCGTGGAGCAATTATGGGCTAAACCCACAACTTGGGCCCAAGAGGTCATATGACGTGCCATTACAACCTACTTGCATCGACGTCTTATTTTGTTTCCCATGTTTCAGTCTTATATTTTAGTTCGATCTTATCATAATAGATGATGAGATCAAGTAGATCCTATCTTAATATCAAAGGATATTTCGGGTTTATAGCCTCATTTCGGACCCTATAAATAAGGATCTTCAATCATTAGGTTAGATGTCTTATATTCCACGCATTTACTTCGGTAGAAACGCTCGTTGTAGGTTGTACGCCGCTCAAACCCGTCAGACGATACACCTCTTTCGACCAATAATAAGACTGTCTTTCTGTGTTTGAGGTATGTGTGAGTAATCCTTCTCTATTCTAGAGTTTGGTGATCCCAACTTGCATTGATCTATGATATTGGATTAATTCTATGTATTGATTGTATGTCTATGAGTTATGGTAGTATTAAGTTATACTATGTGTTCCGCAAAGGGTGACTTGACTTTAAGTGATAGCATAGTCATCACACCTCCATGCTTCGTTCAATGTGATAAATCGGCAATCCCTTGATACGTGATGATCATTGTGACATCATTGATGTACCACATCCAATAGACCTAACCACACCTAACAATCAACAAAGTTGTCTTTACATGATTCTAGCTTACTTTCAGTATCATTGGATTGTCTTTTGAGATTTGTTATATGCATGTCGTTGTTATCTAAATTCTAAAAATGTTTTATCTCTATTGATATTTATTTCTTGAATATTCTCTCCTTCATATCTTTTTTTAAACATTATAAAGATTCAAGCTTTCTTCTCCCTTTTTGTTCTTTAAATAAATTATTTTACGAAGCAATCGAGAGATTTCTTGAGGGTCGTCGGACGATCTATCCCACCTAAGTCTGGGATTTTGCTCAGATTTGTCTTTGATTATACCCTTACTGGTTTTTTTTTGTGTTTTAACTGTATTTTGTCCCGGTCAACCTGACCAGTCAGAGGACCTCATTTGTTGCCTTCGGTTTCTGGTTTCTTTCTATATATATATATATATATATATATATATATAGAGAGAGAGAGAGAGAGTAGATCCTATGAGAACACCCCCTAACGTGAGAACATGAGAACAGATTCGTAATTATTATTAGTTTTGTTACGAATGTGCCATATCGTTTAATGTATTATTCGTAGTTATTATTGGTTGAGTGGATTATTCGTAGTTATTGTTGGATTCCTAATTATTATTATTCGTACTTATTATTATTTTTGATATCTACTCTAAATCTCAACCCTTAATACTCACATCCAACGGTGTACAATTGTTCTCATGTTCTCACGTTAGGGCAGGGGCGGAGCCAGAAATTTATGATGGATGGGCGAAAACTAAAAAAATTAAATTTTTTTAATTCTAATAAATTGTAATTATAAAATCATTCAAATAATTAATCTTTAATACAAAAAAAATTAACAAAAGTACTCAATGAAGCGTGCACCTTTTAAAAATAATAATAAATAAAAATATTTTATTGGATTATTGTATAAACAAAAATTTTAAAATTGAGTTGAGGTTGGTCATGGCCTAGCGAGCCCACCTCCTAGATCCGCCATTGCGTTAGGGTTGTTCTCATGGGAACCACACCCTATATATATATATATATATATATATATATATATAGAGAGAGAGAGAGGCTAGTTCCGGTGAGGAGAAGTCTTGTGGATAGGAATTAGGAGCCATGTGAGCCACTGGATGAGATTTAAATCAACGGCTCACACACACTCATCATTAATGCTAATTGATAATTACATAAATCTGGAAAAAAAGAGAGAAGAAAATCGCCGGTCGACTCCAACGACTCACAGCTCCCTCACATTCTTCATCCCACAAGCTTCATATTTGCCCAATTTTCAACCAAATCAAAGATTGATTACATAAAATGGTGAAATAAAAGAGAATACAAGACGATTCATGTATTGTTTCTCCGAATATACTCTCACGGTTTAGGTTTTCATTCTTATGGTTTAGGTTTCATTACGATTGATGTTTGTTTTTGAAATCAATTATGTTTGAATTATTTTGTGTTTGATAGGTTTGATTGAGAAAATACATGTATATACATATGTTGAGTTGGTCTAATAGCTCCAATTGAACAATATATATGCTCTTTTTAGTGTGCACGCCAACTGTTCGACAAAATGTCTCATCCAAAAATAGTTTATAATATTTACAAGAACAATGACATAAAAAGTATGAACATCGATGAATAAAAATATGAACAATGATGTATAAAAGTATGAACACCGATGTCTTATTTATAACTTTTACACATACATAACATATTATGATCATCTTTTAATATTTTGTGATGATTTTTTTATTTTTTGTGGTTATATATTGTAAATGAACATCTATGTTTTATAAAATGTACACAAAAGAATAAATGAACATGAAATTTGAAGAAAAAATACTATGAACACCGATGTATAAAAATATGAACAATGACATATAAAAGTATGAACACTGATGACTGTTTTTGAATGTAACAGTATTTTTCCAGCTTTTAAGTCAATTTACAAAAATGCCATTAATGATGAGCGTGTGAGAGCCCTTGATTCCAAATTCATCCAATGGCTTATAGCCCTCCTAATTCCTATCTACAAGCTCACTCCTCACTTGAACTAAAATCTATATATATATATATATATATATATATATATATATATATATATATATATTATGCTTTATTTCTTGTGTTTTGGTTTCTTAATTAATTCGTCAAAGCGATAAATTATTTTTTCTTGTTCGAATTTGACCCTTTGTACTACAACGGATCTTGTAAATATTTGTGAGACTTGAAATTAACACTTCAACCTCATTACCTCGTCACGTCTTCGTCACCTTCAGCATGGTCGTCTCCCCGAGAGGGAACGTATAAACTCAACACGAATGCGGGTCTCATTGCAGCCAATAGGTATTATGAATTTATGGTAGTATTTTACGTAACAACATGGGTGCTTTATTGGTGGCAGCTACTAATTAAGAACCTTGAAGGCGGGACTGGTGTCCTTGTTGAGGCCTCAGCTATTATCGAGTCGGATTCGCTTACTTTGATCAACAAAATGCGGTTTGGTTTCCGGAGAAATGCCTACAGATCTCCTATGTGATGATATTGCACCAGGTCAAGCGGTCGGATAATACCGTCATTTAAACACTTGTTGTATTTGGTAGGTTGACTTTCCACAATCCTTTGACTTGTTGTAATATAACTCGTTATTTCTTTCAAAAAAAAATAGAGAAGAGATATTCCGGAAATGAAGGTAGTGTGGGGACGTTGAGAATTTAAAGCACTTTCATCTCATTTTCAATGGTCATTATTGTATGTTAAACCATGGATTAGAGACATATATAAAGGTTTCTCTCTCCTCCTTACGGCCTCTTCCGAGCTTCTTGGTGTTTCTAGGTACGGGTTTCCCTTCCGATTGTGTGATTTTTGTTGTGTTGCTTTTCAAATGTGAATTTCATTGTAACTTGTCAGGTGCCAAGTTTATTTGAGGAATAAGCATGGCATCCTTGGGAGGGGACGAACGTCAGGAGAAGATTCAAGTTTCTGTGAGGGTGAGACCTTTGAATGCCAAGGAAATTTCTACCAATGATTTTGCAGAGTGGGAATGCATTAATTCCACCACCATTGTCTTCAAGAACCTCATGGGTGGTGAACGCACTACGTACCCCAATGCTTATATGTACGGTAAGTATGATTTCATCTTCTCTTTCGATTTCTCTTTTTGAGAATTAGACAGATTTTCACTTTCTGAGAATTAGACAGAGTATTTGAACCTAATTCCTCTACAAGGGAAGTCTATGACGAGGCAGCCAAAGAAGTAGCTCTCTCTGTCGTCAATGGCATCAATTGTGAGTGCTTCAAATCCTTTCATTGTTGTTTTTTCATCTTGTCTCAACCTCAACTATCTAGTGTTCATACAGCAAGTGTTTTTGCATATGGGCAAACAAGCAGTGGAAAGACGTACACAATGGCTGGAATTACCCAATACACCATAGATGACATATTTGACTACATTGACAAGGTAATGCCAAATAAAGGTCTTCCTTACAAACCTTTGGTAATACTGAAACATAACCTTGTCAGCACACGGAGAGAGAGTTTGTGTTGAAGTTCTATGCCTTGGAAATATACAATGAAGCCGTGAGAGATCTCCTTATTGAAGATACTACTCCACTTAGACTCCTAGATGACCCCGAGGTTACAACTTTTAAAGCCCTTGCTCCCTCAATCCAATTATGATTTGACTTTTACAAGAAACACGAAAGAAGAAATATTGATACACCGTCTTCTTGCTCTTCGTAGAGAGGCACGGTCGTCGAGAGGTTGACGGAGATAACTCTGAGGGACAAAACTCACTTGCTAGAGCTTGTTGCGGTTTGTGAAGGTGACCTTTGGTGTCTTGGTTTATACAATGTTGATATAAAATGCAAGTATTTCAGAAGGATTTTTATTTTGTGTCGTTATAGCTCAAAGACAGATAGGAGAGACATCTCTCAATGAAACAAGTTCAAGGTCTCACCAGATTCTTAGGCTGGTATGTTTGTTACTTGTGTAAGAATATGTTTAGATACACTATATACTAGTGTTATTTTTTAACCATACAAAAATGGATTAACGTTTAGACAGTTGAAAGTTCCGGTCGCCACTTGACGGGTGCAAATTCAAGCACTCTTACAGCTGTTGTGGTACGTAAGATGTTATTTTTCTTATAGTTGATTAAACATAATTTGTGAAGATGAAGTTGAAGTAATTGTGATTTTGTTTATGCAGAACTTTGTGGATCTTGCAGGAAGTGAGCGTTCTTCCCAGTCAGTTGGTACAAGATTAAAAGAAGGATGCCATATAAATCGCAGCTTACTAACCTTGGGGACTGTCATCCGTAAACTAAGGTTCATTTCCTTGTTGCTTTGGATGATTGAAGCAATAATTAATGTGTATGAGATCTCATTGTATATTTGTCTACTACAGCAAGGGAGGAAATGGGCATGTACCTTATAGAGACTCGAAGCTAACCCGTATATTGCAGCACTCTTTAGGTGGCAATGCTAGAACTGCAATTATTTGTACAATGAGCCCAGCACGCAGTCATACTGAGCAATCAAGAAACACATTGGTGTTTGCTACTTGTGCAAAAGAAGTGGACACAAACGCGCGCGTGAATGTCGTTATGTCAGACAAGGCATTGGTAAAGCAATTGAGAAAAGAGTTGGCCAAGCTGGAGGGTGAACTCCAAAACATGTCAATGGTCCCTTTCCGGGGCGACGTTTCAGCACAGCTAAGAGAGAAAGAGCTACAAATTGAGGAGGTGGATTAACTTGAACCGGAGCCTAAATATGTAATCATATTTTTGATCTTCATCTTTTGTTTTGTATGAAAATGCAGATGGAAAAGGAATTGAAGGAGCTAAGTTATCAACATGATCTTGCTCAAGCTCGAATAGAAGAACTACTGTTATCTAGCGAGCAACAAGATGGCTCAATAAAACAGGTGTTGACTCTTGGTTATCTGTGTCACGCGTATCATGTGCTTTCTGACTTTGTGCTTGAATTCTTTCTAGGATCAACCTAGTCGTCGTATGGAAAATCGAACAAACGATTCGTGGTTGGATGATTCATCCGTGGAATCAGAGCTAAAAGCATCTCAATCCTTAAATGATCTCAACAAAATGGACCTCGACAATCCTGATTTATATCTTATGGATGAATTCAAAGGTCAACTTTTGTTTGATGACACTTCCCCACAGTTCCCAGATGAACCCCCAGAGTTTCCTCTACCAAGTGAAGCATATGAAAAGATCATACAAGCAACGCATGGAGATGTAGAAGATAATTACAAGGAAGTTCAGTGCATAGAGGTTGAAAAAGTAAGCACGGACAATACTAAAGAGAAATCGACACATTCGGTTGCTGAGTATAGTGCGTTAATGAAGAAAATAAACAATCTTCAAGAAACCATTGGCAACCTTATCAAATGGAGCTCAGCATATAACTCTTCATATATTATGGAATCGGGCACGCCAAGTGTCCATGACCAGAGACTCTTACGAAGCAGAAGTTGTAGGGCAATCATTGCATCTATACCACAAAGGTATGATACTTTAAGACACGAGCACAAAGGATCTAAAGAAAGGATGACCATGAACACAAAGGAATTCAAGACTTCCAATGTAAGTAATAGATCTAGAATGTGCAGTTGTTTCATAACTACATGCTTATTTTTTATATTTTTGTTGTTGTTTGGTTTAGGACGACCATGAACACAAAGAAACTCTCAAGTATGGTATTTCGAATGATCAAAAAAGTGATGAGCAATCTTCTCCAGATTGGCTTCAAAAGAGTTCAAAAGATGAACCCATCCTAGGTAGCTCAAGAGTCGAAGATTTTGAGGTGCAACAAAAGGCGTTGATCAAACTCTGGGATTCTTGTCATATCTCGTTAGTCCATAGATCCTACTTTTTCTTGTTATTTACAGGATCTGAGCAATCCGACTCGATGTATATGGAGGTAGAGCACCGACGTTTGTCCTTCATCCAAGGCAAGTTCTGTCAAGGTGAAAAAATTACAGTAGATGGCCAGATTCTCACACCTTCTTCAAGGTACCTTAGTAGTTCACTCCTTTAAAGAGGTAAAGCTCGTGAGAATCAAAGTTAACACAATAGTTTCCATTTTGGCAAGCATGAGGGCTCTTAACAATGAGAGGGAGATGTTAAGCCGACAAATGAACAAGAAACTAACAGCAAAGGAGAGGGAGGCCCTTTTCAGGAAGTGGGGCATCGGGCTAGACAGCAAGAGGAGGAGGCTACAATTGGCAAATCTTGTTTGGACAAAACCGAATGATATGGAACATCTCAAGGAGAGTGCTGCTCTTGTGGCAAAGCTTTGTGGCTTCACCGATGGAGGTCAAGTGCCTAAAGAGATGTTTGTTGGGCCCAATTTTGCATTAAAGTCCCTAAGTAAGAGGTCCTTTAGTTGGAGAGACAGCTTTACTTCTCTAGTGTAAGTTTAACTCTATGTGCCTACCTTGCTAACTACGTTTTCCAGGGCAAGCGCCTTCACCTGTACGTTTATCACACAAGTGTAGAACCATGTATAACTATTGGATACCTTAATTAATGTCTAGAGTGTCATGCACAGAACAAGTCAGAGAGAAATAGATGTATTACATATCCGAGGGCCTTTGTTTTTTGTTAGTCATATTTTATTATTAAATTAAGATTAAGTGTTACTCAATCGGGGATGACCCGACCCGTCATTTAAGAGTCTTCGGAAGAGTCAACCAATACTATCAGAATATAAGATAACACAACATTGGTGAGTGTTACCCTTCCAACCAAGTTCAAATGTTGCCTTCTTTATCCACTTGGTTGGGAATTTATTTGCTCCAAAAGAGGCAAGAATGTGGTGATCTTAACTCTTCTTTGAAGTATTGGCATTTCCGAGATAGTCGATAACATATGTTTGCATAGTACAGTTTTTAGGTGCACTTAGTTTTTTAGAAATCTAAATTGCGGGATTTTGGCATCTATATAATCTTTTATTTGCATTTATCGTTAAAATTGGATATCTACTTCTCTTGTGTTGTCTTTATAGGTGTATAGAAGCTCGATTCTTGTAAACCATCAATGACGTCCTAAAAGCATTGTTCCGAGTCCATTCAAATCTTGCTCATGTTGTGCATTCGTTGAATATGACAATGATGTTCCAAAATGTCCAAATAACTATCTCAATCATCCATAAAAACAAGCTCAAGATGTCAATGAAAAACGTCCAAGAAGGCCCATGTCCAAGGAGTTCAAGGCATGTTGGAGCCAAAAATGTTGGACCAGTCATCTTAACGGTCTAAGACCAGGTTTGTTTCAGTTCAAAAGATTGGTAAGTAGTGGACTGGTCTTTGACTGTTACTCCCCTAAAACCTTGGACACCGGTCGACTCCGACTAGTTTGTCGACCAGTCTTCTACAAAATCAGACCTTTTGCCTAAGAAATTTTGTATGATTTGTGGAGGTGTCGAACGGTCAAGATACATTTTATAAATATCTCTTCTCATCTCAGCAAATATCTCCTTTGATTCCAAAAATTACTCTAGAAACTAGATTTATGATTGTTATTATTCCCTTTGAAAATTTAGAAGGTTTCTATAACTCTTTAAGGTTGGTAATTTATTTTTCACATTTTTATTTTCTAGATTTAATTTTCCACAAATTTTTATTTTATGTTTTCCTTTTATTATTGTTCTTGAAGCATGATGTATTTCTATCTTCATGATTTAAATTATTGATTAGTGTTGATGATGTTATGCATGGAATATTAGTCTTCCTCTAGAGATTATGAACTTAGGGTTTGTGACATTAGTTAAGATCTCTTCCTTTGTTGAATATGTCGAGCGGTGGCTTGAACATTATCTACTTAGGAATGGTTCTTGACTTAGTTTTTGAAAATTCTAGGCATCTCTTATAAGCCTCAATCGAGAAGTAAGCGCTTAGTTAAGATCAAGGTTTAGACACTAAAGAAAAAGTTAGGAAAAGTCAAAGGGGAGAACATATATTTCCTAATGTGTTGTATTTCATATATATATATATATATATATATATATATATATATATATATATATATATATATAAAAGTATTTGATTGTGTTGTGTGATATTCAATGTGTGAGCAAGCCGCATCTCATTTATATGATCATGTCCTTAGTACCTCTAAGTCATCTCTATTACATTAATCACGAGAGTGCATATGTTTGATGATTTGAGTGATTTCATTCGCTCATAAGGTGTATAAAATCATTAGACGGAATGACCTAACATCTTCATATTATCTTGCGTTTATTGAGCAAGGATATTCAACCATGATTTGGTGTTCTTAGCCTTCCATTCCTAGATTACTTCTCACATTTCATAACACTTATTCTTGTTTCACAACTTGAACCAACAATTCGTGATACACGCAATTTTTATATTTTGCTTGACCAATCTAGTGACTCACTTGCAAACGAATCAACGAAGTTCTAGTGGATACGATACTTGATTACATTCATGTACTACAACCACAAGAATTGTGCACTTGCGGTTAAGGTCATATGTCGTTGAACGACATATCAATAGTACTTCAAGTCTTCTATGAGCACCACCTCACTAAGTGACAAGGGTTGAAATGTGAGTCTTAGATCTCACAATTAGTTATAAGACTCAATTATAGTAAAGGGTCGGGATGGAACACATGAAAGTCGATGTTTTAGTTAAAAAGATTAATAATGAAACAACACATGAATGTCAGTTGATCAATCGATTTCATTGTCAATCGATCTCAAACACAAGACTCAATTAAATACGAAACAGAAGTGAATGAAAGACAAAGCAAGGAGTGGTCCATCGGCCTCCATGGTACTGGTTGGTCGGCGTGTGTTTTTCGGGATTCAAAATCAAACACTTCTAAAATAGACAGATAAGAACAAGTATCCATAGCCTGTTGCAAACCCTTTCTTCTCACGAGAGGCTGGTGTTTCTATCCGCTAGGATCCTCTAAGGTGTACTCGGGGGAGTAACCACAGCTAACTTCTTTCCCATGGATTATTACACACAAATTTTGTAGAGAAGCAAATTCCATCACTAAGAATTTCAAGTTTTCAAGTAATCAGTCCTAATTTGAACTCGTGGGTATCCCTCTTACATTACATGCCAAATCACTAATAAGTAACCAATTAATTGTTAACCGGTCTGTTCTCAAAAAAATGTTTAAATTGATACCCTATAGAGTAAAATGCAAAATACAGATTTTGGCCTATATACCGAAAGCATCCAGCATCGATACCGGCATGCTATCCTCCCTGGCACCATGGCCATCGACAAGCATGATAAGAATTTGAACAAAAGTTTCTGCTTAGAGCATGCTTACAAGTGAGATAAAAGAGCGTAACTCAACAAGACATCAATGAATTTCAGCATCCCAATTGATAATGAATATTAGTAACAAGCACGAGAGTTTGAACGCAAATCACCAAACGAAAGCATTAATGTAGGCATTATTACAATGATACCGACTCCCTTTATTTAGGAAGGGCCTGAAGCAGCCCATTCTACTGATTTCAACACTATGCTGCACCCAAGAAACAATACACCTCTGCTACCCGAAGCCAAACAACTCATTTGAACTTGAAAACACTGCTATCGTGAACTCAAGTCTTTCCTCGCATAAACAGACGTACCTTTAAGATATAGGAGAAGAAATCAACCTAACCATGCTCTATTCAGCTCTTGACTGCCCAGCACGTGAAGAGAGAATAATTCCAACAATCAAGCCATACAAAGCTAGGGCTTCAGCGAAAATGAGAATTAGGATCATCCCGACAAAAAGCTTTGGTTGTTGTGCATTGGCTCTGAAAGACAACATAACTATTAGAAAAATGGGGATTCAATTATTCCAAAAAGAGTTCGCCTCATTCTCAAAAAAAAAAAAAAAGAAGAGATCGCCCATTCACAGTGCAAGTTTGGATTAAAAAAAGCAATGGACAGATATCTGCAGAACACGGATTTCCAGCATATTAACTAATCAAATAGAAAATGCTAGGAAATGAATGAAGAGATTTGCTGCCCTTATGGCCTAAAGAACATAGACCATGGAGGTGTCAAAGCAGTAAAAAGCACCAATCACGTTAATATAGATGATAACGACTATATATATCCAATTCTCTTATAAGGAAGAAGCGTGGAGATCAAGGAGAAAAAAAACATTCACCAAGGCTCCTGCTATAGGGGTGTGCCAAGAATCAGAAATATACCAAAAGAAACACAGATGCATGAAAATATATTGGAGATGCAGTGCTTTCATGATGTAATACACAGAAGAAGAGTGCAGATCAAGAAAAAGGAAGTTCAGTCAATGTAGACAGGCTTTCAAAATTCAAAAACCTCAACATGGGCCAGCTTAGCAAATTTTTACTTGATACCTTTGCTTTCAAACATAGCCATACTGTCATAGTAGCTACAACCCTAAAACAGTGCTATTGTGCTACCCATGCCCTGTAAATACTAAAACATATTGATAATCAACAGTATTATCACTAATGTATTCCTTGAAGCATTTGTAAAAATCCTTCATAACAACCAAATACTAAAATAATGTTTATAACTCTACCGGTCTACCCATGCCCAGTAAATACTATAACATATTGTTAACCAACAGCATTATCACTAATGCATTCCTTGAAGCATTTGTAAATCTCCTTCTTATCAACCAAATGCAATAAACAACATAAATGTAAAAATTGGAGAATGGTACCAAATGATTTCACTGAACAAACCAGGAAAAGTCACCGGCTAAATTGGAATCATAAGAATACTAATCCAAAAGTTTTACAGATTAGAACTAACATATTTCGCAACCATGAACACACTACACATGTAATCATGTATGCAATGATAATTACCATGCTCTCGTACCAGGATCTTTAGTTAAGCAAATGGTATAGCAATGGACAACTAAGAAAAGAAAAAGCCATTGAATATAGAATTATTAGTTTCTAGGTCCCTCCCACTAAGGCATTTATCATTTTCCAACTGATCTTATAAACAAGAAACTCGAAAACCAAACACTTCACTCCACTCGCTCCCACAGTAAGCTGGATTGCTTTGAATAGATTAGACATGCTTTCTCATGGTCACTGAGGTGGTTCGATTAGCTTGAAAGCGGGTAAATAACCTTAGATCAGATCCCACAATATTTTTTTTAAAAAAGAAATAGCACCTAATCATAACAAGAGCAATTCTTAAACTGGATCAAAACAGACCTGACACCAGCATCACCAACAATCCCGATGGCCATGCCAGCAGAGAGACCAGCAAGCCCACAAGCGAGACCGGAAGAGAGATGAGCATAGCCATCAAAGAGATAATACCCTTTAGCCTTAGGGTTAATGCCGGTACTAATAATCACAGCAATAATCAGACCATAAATACCCAACACACCAGCCATAACGACTGGCACAATCGATTTCATCACCAGCTCCGGCCTCATCACACCCATCGACGCCACACCAACACCACTCTTCGCCGTCCCGTACGCCGCCCCCATACCTGCCAGATCCAAAATTAAATACAGAACAGCAAAATTCCCCAAATTGAAAACCCTAGACCTCAAATGATCGAGAAACTTAAAAGAAAATAGGTTGGAGATCGAAGGACTTACAGGAGAAGACGAGAGCTGCAGCTGCACCAAGGAAACCAAAGAACGGTGCCGTTTCATCGCCATTGAAGGTGGCCATTCCGATTCAGGTTTGGGCGTTTTGCAGAATATCGGTCGGATCTGAAAATCTGTTACTGCGAAATATCGATTACTTGCGACCAACTTGTTTAATACTCTCCCTCTCTCGTAAACGCTTCGTGAGATTTGTGGGAACGTATATACGACTGGTTATCCTGGTTTTGTTGTTTTTTCTATCCCCCAATCCCCCAATCCCCCAATCTCACGCTAGGCCCTGTTAGCCTGTTAGGTTTTATTTTTTTTATAATTACCTCTCAACTTTAGACTTTTTATGGTTATAAATTTTCACTTGATACTAAGGTATAATTTATTCATTTTATGTCTTTTTAATATATTTTATTGAAATTTTAATAATAAATTAAAATTTTAAATAATTTTTTTAATTTTACAAAAATCAACTAATTTTCTATTATAAAATAAAAAATAAGTTTTATTTAAAAAAAAATGATTATGATCACATTAGATTTAAACTAATTAATTTTATAATGAAAAAAATTAACGTACTTTCATATAAAAAATAATAAAATTAATTCATTGTAAAGCAGTAATTTTATATTGTTTTTAATCTAAATATTTAGAAAATTAAATTTAGGCTAAAACTTTTTTTGATTTCAATATAGCAATTTTTATATTTATATTCAAATTAAAATATAAATAAAAAAATTAACACTAAACCTAATTCGAAAAATTATAAATATAAATATAGAAATGTAAATGTAGACCTAACTTTTCAGTTTTTAAATTCAAGAGGAAAATTTTAATGAAATGTATTTGATAATTTTATTTTATTAACATATTTATAATTTTTGAATTAATAATTTTTTTGATTTAGTATTTATTAAGTTAATTAGTTTAAAAAATATTTATTTACTATTACTTAGTATTTATTAAGTTAATTAGTTTAAAATTTTACTTGAATATAATAACTTTTAATTGATTTTTTTTTAGTTTCAAAAATAGAAAATAAAAACTGAGCTTTTTATTCAATATTTGTTTTTCAAATTTTTTCAAATTTTTTTCTTTTATAATTGAAATCTAATAAAACATATTAAGAATGGGTATATAAAGGAAATAAATTAAACCATGAGAGTATCAAGCAAACTTAAAACTTTTTGTATACTAAGAGGAAAACTCCAAAGTTGAGGGGTATCAAGAGAGAAAATCCTTTGTTTTTAGATTTTGGGTGGGGTATGCTATACGTAATCATAAAAATAGGTTAGAGTTTTGGGGCAGATTTGAGGAACTTTGAATACGAGTTGAACAGATTCCTAAAGATTTAAGATTGTGTCTCGAAATTGAGTTCTTTCTGCCCTCATTGACGATTGAAATGTCCTCTTCTTTCTATCGCTCTTTTGTTATATGTGGAGATTTGTGAAATGAAAGCTTGTTTATTTCATTGATCAAATATTGTTTATATAGACAAATATAAAGAAATAAAAAGATAAACTAATAAAGAATAAGATAAAAAAAATAAACTAACAAATAAAGGATAAGCTCAACGTATAACCCAATTATGATATGTCCATATTCCAACACTCCCCCTCAAGTTGGAGGTGTGATTCAACAACTTCAACCTTGATCATTAGAAACTTGAAGAAGGATTTGATGTACCTCTCTTCCTTCATAGGTCTTTGTTTTGTTGATTAGCGTCCTAGGGTAAGTTTTGGGCCCTAAGACGCAGGTTGATTAGCGTTCTAGGGTAAGTTTCGGGTCCTATGAAGCAGGTTGATTAGCTAGGGTAAGTTTCGGGCCTTATGATGCATGTTGATTAGCGTTCTAAAGTAAGTTTTAGGCCCTAGGACGTAGGTTGATTAGCGTCCTAGCATAAGCTCGGGTCCTAGGACGCAAGTTGATTAGTGTCCTAAGGTAAGTTATGGGCCCTAAGACGCAGTATGATTAGCGTCCTAAGTTAAGTTTTGGGCTCTAGGATGCATGTTCATTAGCGACCTAGGGTAAGTTTTGAGCCCTAAGAAGCAGGTTGATTAGCGTCTTAAGGTAACTTCTGGGTGTTCGCTCCAAAAGGTGCACACAACATCTTATATTTATAGCTTGCAAAAATCTCCTAAATCTACATAGCGAACCCACAAACCACAATGTGTGAGTCGTTTCACAGCAAGACAAGAATTTCAAGGTTGAACACAAAGAATAATGTCAAATTGAATTATGTAATGATCATAAATAGTACAGATCTAGACTAAGAAAAGAGAGAGTTAGAAGAGGGTTAGAAATCATATATTTTTGTTGAGTTTAGTTTGTGGTTGATCAAGGATCAGTTTTACAAATTATCAAATAAATCAAACAACACAAAGAAAGATATGAGGATAATATGAGAAAAACGGATTTTAGAGTTCAAGATCTTCGATTATGGCATTGGATTCAAGTTTTCTAAACATAAGGACAAGGATGCGATTGTTAGAGGGAAAGAGTGTTTCTCCTATGAGAATAATTATGGGGGAGGTCTCATATTTCGCTAATTCTACACCAAACTTTCGATTACCGGGTAAGTCTCAAGGAACTAAGGTTGGGAATTCTACTCAAACTGGTTCACCACCTATGGTTCGAACCAACTGTTACCGGGTAAGTCTCGGGTACGGTTCAACTTATGCAGGAAACTTAGCACACTCAATCCAATAGAGGGTTTTACACCTTTACTACCTAGAATTCATCATCATATATACCTAAGAGGAAATTATCGGGTAAGTCTCATTCCTCACCTAGTTTTCTAACATTAGACAAGTCTAAGCTAGATTCAACTCAATAAACACTAGAATTTGAAGAATCTAACACCCTAACATACAAACTCATCAACTACGAAGCAACAAAAGAAATCTCAGATGGATCATACTAATCTCGGCCGAGATTCTAAAGAGTTAGGGTTCGTGCAACCAAATTGTCCTAAAGTAACATGCAAGTTCATTTTATCATCATCCAAACCATAATCATTGATCTATCACCCTAGAATCACAAAGATCTAGCCTACAACACGCATTTCTAGTTTAATATTTAACAAACAAATCAACATGCAAGCCATGAAAAGATAATAAGGAAGGGAGAAGTGAAACTCATCTAGATTTGCTTTCAATAGCAAGAGAAATGTTCTAGAATAACAATACAATATTCCTTTGATTTTGATCTCAACTTACAACTCCAAACTTATTTCACAAAACCACTCTAAATCTCCAAGTCTTATAAAAATTCTCTAAAAAATGACAAGAAAAGGGACTATAAGGACGGAGGAGGCAAAGGGGAGGAACCTAGCCAACTTGCAACAACCATTCTTATACACAACCTCAAGAAAAGTAAAAGTCGGCCTACAACTTCAGGAATGACGCTGTAAAGCTGCTCAGTCAGCAAATCTCGGTTAAATAAGGTCAATCTCGGACAAGATTTTGGACGGCTTAGGGGTCGAGATTTTAAAGTCTTCAAGTTGGCCTTCATATGGTGAAAAATCCCGGGCAAGCACAATTGAGAAATCTCGAGCGAGATTTCTCAACAAGGCCGGAATCACTCTCTTATTTGCTCCAATGCTCGATCCTTTGGTCGTTTCTTTGCTCCTTTTGAACACCTAGCACGCACCATTCCAAGGCTTGATCCTCAAATGTTTTATTTAGGCCTGATATCCTCCAAGATTCTTGAAAACCGATAAAAACTCACGTAGAATTATATTCTAGGAATATACACTCAATCAAGCACAAATGTCACAAGTCAATGTCAATGTATGCAAAACAAAAGGGAAATCTACCTAAATGCATGTCTAAAGTAAGGTCATAAATTATGTTATCATTGGGCCCTGAGACGCAGGTTGATTAGCGTCATAGGGTAAGTTTTGGGCCCTAGGACGTAGGTTGATTAGCGTCCTAGGGTAAGTTATGGGTCCTAGGAGGCATGTTGATTAGCTCCCTGGGGTAAGTTCTGGCCCCTAAGATGTAGGTTGAGTAGCATCCTAAGGTAAGTTTTTCCCTCTAGGACGCATGTTGATTGACGTCATAGGGTAAGTTTTGGGCCCTAGTACACAGATTGATTAGCGTCCTAGAATAAGTTTTGGATTTCTGATAATGACGGCCAAAGTTTTCTCTGATACTGGCAGCCAAAGTCTTCTCTAATACCGAGGGCCAAGTTGTTTTTGATACCTTCGCCGCTATCCCCGGCCGCGGTGATGACGGCGCAACTAGAGTTTGTTTTGTGCGGAAGCGTAGGATAAGGAAAGTGCTCTGATGCCATGAAGAGATTTGTAAAATGAAAGCTTGTTTATTTCATCGATCAAATATTGATTATATAGACAAATGTAGAGAAATAAAAAGATAAACTAACAAAGGATAAGATAAAATATATAAACTAATAAATAAAGGGTAAATTCAACATATGACTCAATATACTAGGCTCGATATACTAGGTCCATACTCCAACATTATATGGTTGGGAGAGAAATTGACGAGAAGGCCCACGTTATTCGGATACTGAGGAAACCGCGAAAAGGAGGAAGAGAGGTATGTAGCTACACTATCTTTCGATTTTTTCTTTGTTCATTTAATGTTTTTGATCATCCTTTGTTTGTACCGGCGGCTCCACTTCTTCTCACACTAGTGTTTATAAGTGTAAGGAATCTAGCTAGTGTTTGATTGGCCAATAAACACTAGTGACTAGTGTTTTCGGAAGTATTTTTGAAACACTAATCTCAACAAGGGTTTCTTATCCTAAACTAACATTTTTGACACACAATTACGTTATTACCCCTATTTTTTCGTTATTACGTTACACCGGTTGTATAAACAACCTCTCACACATCTCTTCCCTTTTTGCGTGGAAGAACTCTCGTTCTCTAATATCAAACATTGTTCTCTCGCTCTCCAACCTCTCTATCTTCGTCGTTGTTTGCCAATTCCGACATGAAAATTGATTTTCCTTTACCTTAATTTATTTTCTTCTATTGTGTTGAATCGATTTAGGGATTAGGTTTTTGTTTTCCTTCTTCGTTGCGGTGATTCCAAATTTTGGTTTCGGCTTCAACCATTGCGGTTTGAAAAGAGGAATTTGCGAGATAGAGATTGAATTGATTTTGATATCGACTTCAACCATTGAAAAGAGGAATTTTGACCAGTCAAACATTGTTGTGTTAAAACGATTTGAGGTCCGCCTATTCGAGAGAATGCCTGCAACTATAGAGCATTTAGGATTTGAAGATTGTGATCTCGAAGAAAGCAAGTGACATGTGGAATTTTACAGGGAAATTGTGGTTTTCGATGTGAATCCTAAGTACTTTGAATACGAATGTGTCGAGCATAGTGGTTTGAAAAGATAAATTTGCGAGATAGAGATTGAATCGGTAGCTGAAATCAAAGCAATTACAAAAGACAAAGATGAACACAAGGGGAAGATCCAAATAACGAGATGGGAGATTGGGAGGCGATAGAGAGGGTCGATTTGGAAGAGCTTCTTCGTTGTCTCTCTTCTATTTAAGTTTTGTCGCCCTTCACCTTCGTTTAGGAAGAAGACTAACGAAGATGACTAGTTTCTTAAGCCCACGTGCATATCACGTGATAATTTAGAAAGAAACACTTAGTTAGTTGGTCCAACCAAACTGATGAGGGACCATCCCTTCCACCATTACTTTCATCGTCTTCCAATTCTCAAGAGGAAATGGTTGTAGGAAGGATCACAAGAGCTAGAGCTAAGGAGCTAGAAGCAAGAGCTAGGGAACTAGATGACAAGATGTTAGTGTCATCTAAGGAACCGTCCATGACCTTCGATGCACCCACGATGACCCTTGTGACTATCTCTTCCATGAATGATGCACTACATCCCATGACGCCAAGGCCGGCCATGCAACTTATGCCCACGTGAAGAAGGTATTCCTTAGGCGTGTATATGATTAGAAAATGAGGATGTTTGAACCTCTTTTAAGTTATTCTCATTTAAGTAGTAGTTTTAAGACGTTTTAATAAGTTTAAAGCATCTTAGACGTAGAAAGCCTTATAAAGCTCATTTTAGCTTTAAAGATTTTATCTGTCTTTTCATTGTCTAAATTAGCTTCCTTTTATTTAAGAAGGATTCTAGAACATATAAAAGCCTTCTTGAGATTAGTTCTAAAGCATATTAGCTATTGCCATATTTTGAGTTTTACGTGAAAAGCAATCCAAAACACCATTGTTGTTTGAAGCTTAAGATGTCTTGTGTTGTGCCAATCTTCTCTAAAATTGGTGCTTACAAGCTCCATTGGGCATCCTCTTCGTGCTACTCAACCTTAATTGTGTGGAGTTTCATGAGGGGTTTGACTGCGTTGTTCAGGTTTCTTTGATCCCTAGATCAAAGGTTCTTACAACTATCTTCACATTGGTTCTTACTTCGATCATCATCATCATTCCAACCATCAATTCCATCTCTTCTCACGCCATATTCTGCCCAATATCACGGTTGAATCCCAAGAGTATTGAGTCCAACGTCCAACTACAAGAGTCTAAGAGGTTACCTTGTCTAGATCGAGAAGACTACAGATCATTCCGTATCAATTCAAACACTCATTAGCGTTTAAAAAATACTAACACTAGTATTTCTCCAAAACCCATCCAACAAATCTAAACACTAACACAATAACACTTAAGGGAGGACATTTTTGGATATCCAATCCGGCAATTTTATAAAAGTCCGACCCAAATTCGATATGAGAGCACTCGTATATCCGAAACTTAGTTTTTATCCAGATTGGATATCTGATCCGAAGATCTGATACGAATATTCGATCCTAGTATTTATACATAGACTAGTCGGATATATCCGATCCGATCCGATCCAACTTTTTTCTTCCAAAACCTTGATCAATAACCAATCCAATCTATTATACATACTAAAAGAGAGTACATATTGGGATGACGTGACGTGTTGTGAAAGTAGTAATCAAATGGATCTCCCACAATTTTTTGGCCAATAAATCTTTATTTTTTAAGCCATAAAATCTTTTTTTTTTACTAAACTAACAGCCTGTTATTCAAAGATTGTACATAATTTTTTTGTTCCAACCAACCTATTTTTGGGAAATTTTTTTTATTTTTAAACTATTTTTGAAGTTAGAGAATCTTTTATTATTAGCATCATCTATTTACGTTAAATTTTTGAAATATTTTGTTATCCCACATCGATTAACTACTAAATTTGATGGTTTTAGAACTTGTATAAATAGGGAGTCTAAAGAGTATACAAATACTACATTTCTTACCTTTTGCTTAAGTTCAACTATAATTATTATTCATATCGGAATAATATTTTATTTTTGGGATCGTTAACCTACAATTATGTGGGTCATAATGTTCTTCCCTAAAATTTTGGAAACGTTAACCTACAATTATGTGGGTCATATTGTTATTCCCTAAAGTAATCTTGGCCTTTGGTTATTACGTTAAATATTTTCACGTTACTTTTTTTATAAGTAACCGTATCCCTAAAGTTTTATTTTTAGTGAAGATTTTTTTCTTTTTTTCAAATGAATATCAAAATGATCTATTTATTTAATTTTTTGAGGGAATTTTTTTCCACATCGATTAGTTACTAAACTTTATGATTTTATAACTTGTATAAATAGGGAGTCTATATACTCGCTAACGTGACGCGCTGTGGAGTCAGTATTTCTAAAATAGAGCTCCCACAATTATCGCCATTAAATTTTCTCTTTTTAAGTCCAATAAATTTTTTTTATAACCGATTAGTTTGAAAAATATCTTTACTCCTAAAAAAAACTTTTAAGCCAGAGAACATTTATTTTGTAAACTATTTTTTAAGCTAAGAATCTTAATTTATTAAACTAACAATGTGTTACTAGAAAATATCCCGTAACTTTTTTTTGTTCCAACCAACCTATTTTTTGGACAAAAAATCTTTAATTTTAAACTATTTTCTTAAGCTAAGGAATCTTTTTTTATCAGTATCATCCATTTTACGTTAAATTTTTTTGAAAGATTTTGTTATCCCACATCGATTAGCTACTAAATTTGATGGTTTTAGAACTTGTATAAATAGGGAGTCTAAAGAGTATACAAATAATACATTTTTTTTTATCCTTTTGGTTAAATTCATGTAACACCCCAAATCCGCGGGATTTCGGGATGCTACGGGCGAGACCTCACAATGGGTCCCGACCCTTAGCTTGACAACAATTTCACCGGACCTTTCCAACATGACACAAATAAAGGAAAAATCGTAAATCAATTTTAATGCAAATAATAAGAAACCCGAAAGAATGCAACAACAACTTCAGCCGAGGTACAACTTAAACCAAACGCCAAACAAGCGGCACACGAAACATAATAACCGAAAGACAAAAACACAAGACAACCCTAACTCAAAACCCTTTCTAAAATGTACGGACCCCGGCTGCCCACCCCTCCGGATCTCTCAGAGCATGCCTAACCTGCAAGGCAAACTACAACATTCGGTATAAAACCGTTAGCTCACATTTGAAGCATTAGAATTAAAGGGAAAGGCACAAACACAATTAATTCAACATAGTCATACAACATACTCAAAGCACACAAATCCGGTTTATTATCTTTATTTATTAAGTCATATCCCGTTCTAATTCAACTTCTTTTGTGACACGAGAATCCTCCGAAACTCGCCTCGGTACCTTCTTCCGGCAATGGAACGGTCGGATGCCTCCGACCGTCTAACCAGCACGGGCCAGTCGCCGAGATCCCCCTAGCTCTCACGGGGAGCCAGACAGTGATGTCACCGCCCGTTATCATACACTTGGGCCAAATAATATAAAGGTCGGTAATCCTATTTCCGGTTTAGTTGTTATAAACAGTAAAATAATAAACACACACCACCCAACACACAATAATGCTAATACAAAGAATACGAGCTAAGTAAGTCCGAAGACTTACCTCGGTGTCACACTCAACTCACAACACTCTCGCTTCCTTAGGGAGGAAACCCATAACCTGCTCACAAGAAGGTAACTATATCAACAATAACTCACTCACAATAGAAGTCTTAGACTTCTATACAAATGATCTACGCAAGACCATTTGACTCTCAATTCTAGGACCGCATCCTAGAATCCCTCATGCTCACATCACACTCAACACAAGCTAGAAGTCCTAAGACTTCTAAACCCTCGGATCTCGCAATACTATAACTCACAACGCACTTAGGATAAGCCAAACCTAAACTCCAAAATCCCACATGATCATACAACCCCACCTCGAGCCTCAAAACACTCACAAGATCAACCATATAACTTAAAGCCTTATAACAACCTCACAAGATAACCAACACCTCAAGCTTAGAATCAACATCAATCCATTAAACAATATCAAATCCTCGAAACTCACCTAAGGTTCAAAGCCACTACTTGGCATTAACTCTAAGTTATGCTAGATCCATCCTAGCATGATACTAAAACTTAACATAACTAGATCGAGGGGAAATAATACTCACACGACGTCAAAAGACGGAAGTCGTTCAACGGATGTCGGCTTGGACTCGTTAGACCTTTACCGGGGCGCTTCCGAACCTAGCACCAAACTAAACAAATTTAGCATAACGCTAAATTTGGATATACTACATATAATATATAAACTATAAGAATAACCCTCGTAATTCAAATCCGAGTTTAAAATCTTAAAAACACTTTCCGGGCAATTTATACAATTTTACAAACATGGTCATAATCCGCAATTAAATCTTCGGGCCATAAATCCGAAATATATCCAACAAAGGGCACAATAGTTAAATCATAAAAGTTGGGTCATAAACTTTAAATAAGAAATCAGGCCAAAATCTGTAATTAATCACTGAGGGCATAATTGCGAAAATCAAAACTGTGGGTGATAAATAAAAATACGAAGTAAGGGTACCATCTGCAATTACAATAAAATAGGGGGCCGGATTTTAATATATATAAAGGGTTTCTTCACCCTTGAAACAACACGCAGGCAGAGGGGAAAAAGGTTGAGGGAGCGGCGGCGTAGCGGGAGGAAGACCAGATGCACTGGCGGTGTGGCTCCGACGAGGCAGGGCGAAGGGTGTCCCTCCGGTGGCGTGACAACGGTGGGGGTGACTCTATCAGTCCGGCGGAGTTCATTGGAACAGGGGAGGGCTGTGCAGGGGAGTTCGAACAAATCCCCGGTGGTGAGCAACGAGAGAGATGAGGTTGCAGGGGCGCTTGGCTGCGCAGGCTCCGGCGGTCCAGTGGGCTACCTCCAGTGGCTGCAGACGGGTGTGAGGCAACACTAGGGCGGCTCCAACGGGTGAAGCAAAAGCAGGGCTTCCGGATGGATCTCCTCGACGGGACTAGGGCGGCATCGGAAAGATCGGGCTTCTTCGGCCACAGACTTCGCCCGATGTGGCTGTTGGAGGCAGCAGTGAATCCTTTCCGACGTGTTTGATGGTTGACTGCTCCGACAGCTCTCCGGCGGTGTGAGAAGGGGAGGAAAACAGAGAGGGTGAGATTGAGAGTTGAGGGAGAGGGGAATGCGAGGTTGAGTGTCCGAAAGATGAGGGTTCGAGATAGAGTGAGGCTGGAGATGGAGAAGGGAAGCAAGAAAGGTGAGATGGGTGTGGTGAGGCTGCTCAAAATGAATGGGGAGAGGCTGGCGGCTCTTCTTGCTTAGGGAAAACGAAGGAGAACAAAGCCAGAGAGGGGATTGCAGTGGCTTGGGAGGCGCCACTCACTGTCCAACAAATTCTCAGCGTGTAGGGGAGGGAAGGAGAGAGTAGATGTGGCGTGCAATGCAGAGTGAACAGAGAGCAGGGCTGCTGTGAGGTGAAGGCATCGAGAGGTCGACTCGAGAAGCGACTATAGGCAACAGGTCAGAGAAAAGAAAGATTAAAAAGAAAAGAGAAAGTAAAATAATAATAAAACGTAAATAAGCAACAACTCTATCAAAGCATTCGGAATGAGATTTTCAAATCGGAAAATTTTCCGAATTTTAAAATACGGGTATACGAAGCTGACCAAATACAAATATACTCGAGAATAAATACTTTACGCCATAAAAATACCTTTAAAAAAAATATTTAAGCTAATAAAATATCGTTAAAAGCCGTAAAAATAAATATTAAAACGCGCCAAAATTTTGGGCGTTACAACAGATCCTCCTAAAAACAAGTTTCGTCCCGAAACTTGCTATACCCCGAACTTCTCGGTCCTTCAAGGCCGAGGTACTAGGAAGGCTTATAACTTCTAATATATATACACTAACTGTCGTAAAAGAATATCACGTCGTATAACACAATCTCGCACGAGGCACAAATAACATATAACATCACACATATACACAACTCAACTAAGGAAAGAATTAAGTCTAACCCGTCAATTCTTCGTCTCATTCAGTACTTCATTGTCATCCGGAGTAGGTTACTATAATTGGTGTTATACAACTTCTCTCTTCACAGATTTGGTAAAGCTTAGCACATCTAAGAAAACTTGTAACCTCTTTCACATCTTTCGGGGTTTGTCAAAAAGAGACAACATGTCATACATCTTCTCTCTTTTTCAAGAGCAGATCCAAAATATCTCATCCGGGCATCAGTAAGCCCATATGGACTAACTACAACTCGTAGTGACTCTGATTGGTCCAAAATGCCGTACTTGCAACATCTTAGTCTCGAAATCTCAAACTGTGACAATCAAGTTCTTAATTTAATCTTATAAGAGACTATCAACTCTTGCAACTGATCGAGTAGATCATCCATTCGTTGTAAGGGATACTTGTCCTTCATTGTCATCTTGCTCAACTTATAGTAATCGATGTACAAACGAAGACAATCGTCTCTCTTTTTACAAACTTGTGTTCTCCATGACAACTTCAAATCAAGAGTTTAAGATATATTCCGATATAACTTTAAATCAAGAGTTCAAGATAACGTCTGGTATTCTCTATAACAATGCATTGGTTCTAATGATCCTGTATTACCAAGCTTTTGCAATTGGCCGTTCAAATGCTTCTTCGACTCACGCACCTTCACAGGTGTCATCCTATATGGTGCCTTGGACATCGGAGTTGCGCCAAGTTAACCTTAGTGGCAAAATCCACATTCCGATGTATTGGAATCCGTGATATCTCGGTTTTCGTCTTTTCCTCTTTCGTCACATAGCG
Source organism: Fagopyrum homotropicum (assembly GCA_033239125.1). Classification (NCBI taxonomy): domain Eukaryota; kingdom Viridiplantae; phylum Streptophyta; class Magnoliopsida; order Caryophyllales; family Polygonaceae; genus Fagopyrum; species Fagopyrum homotropicum. The sequence continues at coordinate 60,915,666 of BSWB01000003.1, read as the reverse complement.
TAGTAACCGAAACCACCTTTTCTTAATAATTTGTAGTTGATCATGGTACTAATGGTCTACCCCAATCTGTTGGGGTGACGTCCTCCAAACACGTGTATTACTCCATCTTTAGCTACAATGTTTACCTTCCTCTTTCAGAGATTCTTTATCTCTTGAACTCGAGAGACTTGCTCGAGTCTTTTGACTCTTGTAGTCTTATTTAAGTATTCCTTTAACTTAATCTCATTCTCCCTCTTTAATGACATGATTGTAAAAATCTTCTAAGGTTTCTCACTTATGTGCATCCATAAGGGTCCAAACTGTAGGACTTAACTGTGCTTTAAAACGATTGACCTTATCTTCTTTGCTTTACATGACATTCCAATATATGAGAGGAGCTCTTCGTATTGTACATAAGCTTTCACCATAGACATCCTTTCTTCTAGTAGGTGTTGAACTTACTTCATTTTCTTATGCAATTGTCAACCGACCGTATAGGTTCTAACCTCAATCTTTCATGTACTACTTGTACACCCCATATCGACAACAACTTCAAAACTTCGGTCCTCTCTTACTCTTGTTGTTCACCTTAAGCATCTCTTTGTATTCCATGAACAATCTTCACAACCGTACTAGTATGCCCCGTGGAGAAACGCTAGGCAAAATTTCTCTAACCACAATCACTGAAAGATCCACTCATTGCTTCACCAAGCACTAACATCCTAAACTCTAAGCTTGTAGCGTTGCCCTAACATAGGTCCTCCCTTTCACGCCATAGCCACTATGGCTTCTCCATACGAGTCACAAAAACCTTGACTTAGTTGGGCTCGCGAAAACATGACATCTATAACCTTAGAACAAACATATCATGTCTCCCCTTATATATTCCCCCTTTATGCACAATAACCGTAGAAGACTCACCTTTTTCTTCATCTTTCCAGTCCCCTTTACCCTGATCCTTGTAGTTCCTCCAAATGAAGAACCCATGACCTACGAAGGTCACATCAGATCGTTACAATCCCTCCCCACAAGGTACGCTACCAACACTTGCTAATAACGATAAATTTGCTACATGATTAAGATTTTTGCACTTCCCTTGATATACCACTTTACTGCCGACATTCAACCACCACGAATATTCCACGTTCTTGCTCCCCTTCTTCATGATCCCAAATCCCGGGTTACTCCTCCCATATACAGTCACCAGTACACAACCCACACATGTACATTCTCGATGGTCACTGATTAACACATTAATGACCCTTTCCAGGATCAACGACTTACCATTCTGCTACACTTTCCATGTTACCATTTTCATGAAGGCTACCCTCCTCGGGGTAGTCTACCTTGAACTCCGTTAGTCCCCTCTTCATTCTACGCTTCCTTTCCTTATAAGGTAACCATATCTTCTTGGCCTTGTTGTTTCGTATAACTCCTATTCATAGGCTTAACCATTATTCCATGTTGTCCTTCAAGTACACCTTCCCAAATATTATAGCCCTAGCTAGCATCCACTCGCGTTCCTCTTGGTTGGTATCTTAAGTCTCTCGATCAAAGCTCTTCGTTTCGTCTTTCATCTTCTTGGGTCATCATTTATACCCACTTCCTCCTTCTTGGCTTTTCTTAATCTTATCATCATAATGGAAATCGGTCAACTCTACGTGAATCTTCACCACATGATTCTTCTCGTAGACTCACATATCCGAAGAAAGTCATCCACTTGGAATCTCGTAAAATAGACGCTTCACCTTCTGCTACCTCCGTAAGCTTAACTTACGGTTCTCTTAAATCTTTTGTAATTGGTTCATCCACACCTCCCATCTCGACTATCATGCCTAGGAGCGTCTAAAGAAAACTTCACATCTTAATGGAAAGTCACCTTCAACCTTGTTAGAATGTATCCCCCTCCTCCTCAATTCGCATCTTTAGTTGTCCACGCGTCTTCTTGAAGAACTATAAGTTCGTTATCACTATTGGTTTCGTTGTCGTTTAATCATGGCTTCTTTATAACCACTTATACACCTTAACGTTGCTCTCTTTACTTGTATTGCTTCCATCTCGAATTCTCTTAAGTTGACTCAAAGTTCCCTTCTATTTGTTCGTCCTTGCCGCTAATATCCTCTTTATCCTTAAGATGGTTTCTTTGACGTCCCCAAAAGGAGTCCGCTGAATCACCAGGGTGTTCACCAGAATGTGATGCTCGACTCGGTACTTGAGCATACTCATCGTATATATACTATCCTAATCCCAAAAAGGCGTTTGTCCAAGGGCGATGATAACTTCCTATCATCCTAACTATAAGGTCAACTACTACTAATATAATACTAGCATACCATATGTGTATGTATATATAACTATATATATATATATAAGTCCTATGTTCACATTACTACTAATAAATCACATCCGGAAATCCAATACAACAATACAAGGTCCAAACATGTACTATAATCCACATATATTCACTATATATATAAATAGAGTCATCATGCAACTACAATCCATATATACTATACACACCTACATATCTACATATATATGTAAATCCAATAAACTAAGCTGCCGAGATCAGCGGAAGAAGTGGTGGTCCGTACATTCTACCCCGACTCATGCATGTGATTTTGAAAACGAAAAGTCAGAACCCGTGTGGGCTCTGTTTACTCCTCATTCAGCTTTTAGAAGATTGCGAGTGCCATTGTTGTCAACCTAGGGCTCTGATACCACTTTTGTAACACCCCAAATCTGCGGAATTTCGGGATGCTACGGGCGAGACCTCACAATGGGTCCCGACCCTTAGCTTGACAACAATTTCACCGGACCTTTCCAACATGACACAAATAAAGGAAAAATCGTAAATCAATTTTAATGCAAATGATAAGAAACCCGAAAGAATGCAACAACAACTTCAGCCGAGGTACAACTTAAACCAAACGCCAAACAAGCGGCACACGAAACATAATAACCGAAAGACAAAAACACAAGACAACCCTAACTCAAAATCCTTCCTAAAATGTACAAACCCCGGCTGCCCACCTATCCGGATCTCTCGGAGCATGCCTAACCTGCAAGGCAAACTACAACATTCGGTATAAAACCGTTAGCTCACATTTGAAGCATTAGAATTAAAGGGAAAGGCACAAACACAATTAATTCAACATAGTCATACAACATACTCAAAGCACACAAATCCGGTTTATTATCTTTATTTATTAAGTCATATCCCGTTCTAGTTCAACTTCTTTTGTGACACGAGAATCCTCCGAAACTCGCCTCGGTACCTTCTTCCGGCAATGGAACGGTCGGATGCCTCCGACCGTCTAACCAGCACGGGCCAGTCGCCGAGATCCCCCTAGCTCTCACGGGGAGCCAGGCAGTGATGTCACCGCCCGTTATCATACACTTGGGCCAAATAATATAAAGGTCGGTAATCCTATTTCCGGTTTAGTTGTTTTAAACAGTAAAATAATAAACACACACCACCCAACACACAATAATGCTAATACAAAGAATACGAGCTAAGTAAGTCCGAAGACTTACCTCGGTGTCACACTCAACTCACAACACTCTCGCTTCCTTAGGGAGGAAACCCATAACCTGCTCACAAGAAGGTAACTATATCAACAATAACTCACTCACAATAGAAGTCTTAGACTTCTATACAAATGATCTACGCAAGACCATTTGACTCTCAATTCTAGGACCGCATCCTAGAATCCCTCATGCTCACATCACACTCAACACAAGCTAGAAGTCCTAAGACTTCTAAACCCTCGGATCTCGCAATACTATAACTCACAACGCACTTAGGATAAGCCAAACCTAAACTCCAAAATCCCACATGATCATACAACCCCACCTCGAGCCTCAAAACACTCACAAGATCAACCATATAACTTAAAGCCTTATAACAACCTCACAAGATAACCAACACCTCAAGCTTAGAATCAACATCAATCCATTAAACAATATCAAATCCTCGAAACTCACCTAAGGTTCAAAGCCACTACTTGGCATTAACTCTAAGTTATGCTAGATCCATCCTAGCATGATACTAAAACTTAACATAACTAGATCGAGAGGAAAGAATACTCACACGACGTCAAAAGACGGAAGTCGTTCAACGGATGTCGGCTTGGACTCATTAGACCTTTACCGGGGCGCTTCCGAACCTAGCACCAAACTAAACAAATTTAGCATAACGCTAAATTTGGATATACTACATATAATATATAAACTATAAGAATAACCCTCGTAATTCAAATCCGAGTTTAAAATCTTAAAAACACTTTCCGGGCAATTTATACAATTTTACAAACATGGTCATAATCCGCAATTAAATCTTCGGGCCATAAATCTGAAATATATCCAACAAAGGGCACAATAGTTAAATCATAAAAGTTGGGTCATAAACTTTAAATAAGAAATCAGGCCAAAATCTATAATTAATCAGTGAGGGCATAATTGCGAAAATCAAAACTGTGGGTGATAAATAAAAATACGAAGTAAGGGTACCATCTGCAATTACAATAAAATAGGGGGCCGGATTTTAATATTTATAAAGGGTTTCTTCACCCTTGAAACAACACGCAGGCAGAGGGGAAAAAGGCTGAGGGAGCGGCGGCGTAGCGGGAGGAAGACCAGATGCACTGGCGGTGTGGCTCCGACGAGGCAGGGCGAAGGGTGTCCCTCTGGTGGCGTGGCAACGGTGGGGGTGACTCTATCAGTCCGGCGGAGTTCATTGGAACAGGGGAGGGCTGTGCAGAGGAGTTCGAACAAATCCCCGGTGGTGAGCAACGAGAGAGATGAGGTTGCAGGGGCGCTTGGCTGCGCAGGCTCCGGCGGTCCAGTGGGCTACCTCCGGTGGCTGCAGACGGGTGTGAGGCAACACTAGGGCGGCTCCAACGGGTGAAGCAAAAGCAGGGCTTCCGGATGGATCTCCTCGACCGGACTAGGGCGGCATCGGCAAGATCGGGCTTCTTCGGCGACAGACTTCGCCCGATGTGGCTGTTGGAGGCAGTAGTGAATCCTTTCCGACATGTTTGATGGTTGACTGCTCCGACAGCTCTCCGGCGGTGTGAGAAGGGGAGGAAAACAGAGAGGGTGAGATTGAGAGTTGAGGGAGAGGGGGATGCGAGGTTGAGTGTCCGAAAGATGAGGGTTCAAGATAGAGTGAGGCTGGAGATGGAGAAGGGAAGCAAGAAAGGTGAGATGGGTGTGGTGAGGCTGCTCAAAATGAATGGGGAGAGGCTGGCGGCTCTTCTTGCTCAGGGAAAACGAAGGAGAACAGAGCCAGAGAGGGGATTGCAGTGGCTTGGGAGGCGCCACTCACTGTCCAACAAATTCTCAGCGTGTAGGGGAGGGATGGAGAGAGTAGATGTGGCGTGCAATGCAGAGTGAACAGAGAGCAGGGCTGCTGTGAGGTGAAGGCATCGAGAGTTCGACTCGAGAAGCGACTATAGGCAACAGGTCAGAGAAAAGAAAGATTAAAAAGAAAAGAGAAAGTAAAATAATAATAAAACGTAAATAAGCAACAACTCTATCAAAGTATTCGGAATGAGATTTTCAAATCGGAAAATTTTCCGAATTTTAAAATACGGGTATACGAATCTGACCAAATACAAATATACTCGAGAATAAATACTTTACGCCATAAAAATACCTTTAAAAAAAATATTTAAGCTAATAAAATATCGTTAAAAGTCGTAAAAATAAATATTAAAACGCGCCAAAATTTTGGGCGTTACAATTCAACTATAATTATTATTCATATTGGAATAATATTTTATATTTGGGATTGTTAACCTATAATTATGTGGGTCATAATGTTTTTCCCTAAAGTAATCGTATCCCTAAAGTTTTATATTTGGGGAAGATTAATCGTACCCTAAAGTGTTATTTTTAGAGAAGATTTTATTTTTGGGAACGTTAACCTACAATTATGTGGATCATAATGTTCTTCCTAAAATAATCTTGACCTTGTTTTTGTTTTTTGAAAGGTATATATATTAGTTGCCAGAAAAAGGATTTACAGATGATACTAACATAGGAGAACAAAAGAGAGTGAGGTGGGAGAGTTACATGAGATTTAAGGGAGTTTAATGCCTCTAATAGAGGCCCAATTGAGGGATTGTTGTGATCTGTCCTTCCAATGACACACTGTGAAGGCAGTGGTAGATGTAATGATGTTGTGGGCACAGGAGGTTTCATGAGTGACTATGTGGTTGTAGATGGCGTCGTTGCGAGATTTCCAAATGAAGTAGATGTAGTTCGTGATGGTGGAGATAGTGACATGGGAGGCAAGATCATTTTTGTTGGGCTTCATATCAGCGAGCCAGGACCAAACATCAAGGATATAAGGGTATGGGGGTGGGATACGGAGCCATTTAGAGATAAGGTTTAGGACAAGTTTGGAATAACTGCAATGGTGAATGAGATGATCGACAGTTTCAGTGTGGATGTTACACAACTAACAGGTCGTGTCAAGGTCCGGGATCCAGGATTGCATGGAGTATAGGGCTTGGAGTCGGTTATGACTAGCCAGCCAGGAGATGAAGCTAGTCTTCGGGATGTTCAGGCCATACCAAATGGCAAAGGCCGGGTACGGGTCTCTTGGTAGGGGTGGATTCCAATGGTGGTTATAAGCAGAGGTGGTGGAGTATTTGCCATTTGGTTTAGTGGTGTTGTTGATGAAGCAGGATCTGTTGGAGGAGGATAGGATTTCATCGCGGATTTGGATGATTTGGGACAAGGTATAGCTGAATCTTGGCCTTTGTTATTATGTTAATATTTTCACGTTACTTTTATATATATAACCGTACCCCTAAAGTTTAATTTTTAAGGAATATTTTTTTTCTTTTTTTCAAATGAATCTGGTTCCCCTAGAATTACTCTAGGTGAAGTTCAAAAAATCCTATAGAAAAAATCATACTCACTAAAAGGTAATTGTAAATATAAAAGATTTGGAGAGAGGATAAATTTAATCTAACCATTGGATCACCATTTAATGGTTGAGATTCATTCAATTCTAGGTGAAGTTTTTTTCCGTAACTAAACTCATTTTAGATTTTGTATAAATAGGGAGTCTATATACTCGCTGACGTGACGCTGTGGAGGCCATATTTCTAAATAGAGCTCCCACAATTAACCACATTAAATCTTTTCTTTTTTAAGTTCAAAAAAATTTTTTTGTAACCAATTTGTTTCGAAAATATCTTTACTCCTAAAAAAAACTTTAAAGCCAGATAATATTTATTTTGTAAACTATTTTTTTAAGCAAGAGAATCTTTATTTACTAAACTAACAATTTGTTATTAGAAAAGTTCACGTAACTTTTTTTTTAACCAACAAACCTATTTTTTGGATAAAAAATCTTTAATTTAAAACTATTTTTTAATCTAAAGAGTATACAAATAATAGGGAGTTTAAAGAGTATACAAATAATACATTTCTTAGCCTTTTGGTTAAGTTAAAATATAATTATTATTTATATCGAAATTATATTTTATTTTTGGAATCGTTAACCTAAAATTATGTGGGTCACAATTTACTTCCCTAAATTAATTGTATCCCTAAAGTTTTATTTTTAGGGAAGAGTAATCGTACCCCTAAAGTTTTAAGAGTAATCGTACCCCTAAAGTTTTATTTTTAGGGATGATTTTTATTTTTGGGAACGTTAACCTACAATTATGTCGGTCATAATGTTCTTCTTTAAAGTAATTTTTTATTACGTTAAATATTTTCACGTTACTTTTACATAAGTAACCGTATGCCTAAAGGTTTATTTTTAGGGAAGATTTTTTTTATTTTTTTTTTTCAAATGAATATCAAAATAATCTATTTAGTTAATTTTTTTGATGGTTTTTGTTGTCCCACCTCGATTACTACTAAACTTGATGGTTTTAAAACTTGTATAAATAGGGAGTTTATATACTCGCTGACGTGACGCGCTATAGAGGTAGTAATTCTAAATAGAGATCTCACAATTAACGCCATTAAATCTTTTCTATTTTAAGTCCAAAATTTTTCTTTGTAACTGATTTGTTTAGAAAATATCTTTACTACTAAAAAACCTTTGAAACAATTTGGTTTACTAGTTTTTTTCTAGTTTTGTGTTTAGTAAATGTACCACTTGAGAGAAGAGTGTGTAGAGTTTGAAAATAAATACAAAAGGTTGGGATATATTTACTTAATTGAAACACTAAAAAGTCTATTTACTACACTAGTTTCTCAAAAAGGCCTAGTTACCAAAATTGCCCAAAAACTTTTAAGCCAAAGAATATTTATTTTATAAACTATTTTTTTAAGTCATATCAATCTGTTATTAGAAAACTTCACGTAACCTTTTGTTGTTTCAACCAACCTATTTTTTGGACAAAAAATCTTTAACTTTAAACTATTTTTTGTAAGCTAAAGAATCTTTGTTATCAACATCATCCATTTTACGTTAAATTTTTTTAAGGATTTTGTTATCCCATATCAATTATCTAATAAAGTTGATGGTTTTAGAATTTGTATAAATAGGGAGCCTAAAAAGTATACAATTAATACATTTCTTAGCATTTTAAACTATAATTATTATTCATATCGGAATAATATTTTATTTTTGGGATTGTTAACCTACAATTATGTGGGTCATAATATTCTCCCTAAAGTAATCGTGGCCCTAAAGTTTTATTTTTAGGGAAGATTTTATTTTTGGAATAGTTAACCTACAATTATGTGGGTCATAATGTTCTTCCATAAAGTAATTTTGGCATTTGGTTATTACGTTGAATATTTTCACGTTATTTTTATATAAGTAAACGTCCTCCTACAGTTTTATTTTTAGAGAAGATTTTTTTTTCAAATGAATATCAAAATGATCTATTTACTTAAATTTTTTAAGGGTTTTTGTTGTCCCACGTCGATTAACTACTAAGCTTGATGGTTTTAGAACTTGTATAAATACAGAGTCTAACGAGTATACAAATAATACATTTCTTGGCGTTTTGGTTAAGTTCAAGTATAATTACTATTCATATCTGAATAATGTTGACGTGACGCCTCCACGATTTTTTCCGGATTAAATCTTTTATCAAATTACAAATTAAGCGAATAAATCTTTTTTTATTAAACCATAATTATTTTGTAAAATATGGAATTTGCTTTCCACAACGATTATCAAGAAAATATGACCCTTTGAGAAGTTGTATAAATAAACATAAAAAGTTTGAAGATTAATATTATTTTGTGAGTTTACAATTATTTCGTTTTCTATCAATAATATCAAGCGATAATAACTTTTGAGTTTACACTTATATCAAGTTTACCTTATTTTTTTTCCAAAATCGGACTGTCGCGCATGTTTTTGAGGTTTCACGACAAATGTTATCTCTTGGATTTGTATTATATTTGCACAATTTTATTTATTTTTTAAATTAATTTATTTTAAATATATATTTTGTATTGTATAGATGTCATTTATTATTTGACATTTATTAAAATCATATATCTATTTTTTGACATTTATTAATATTATGGTTTTTATAATATAGATATAGTGAACACTTTTGGTTTGATATGTTCTCAGATGTAGTCATATTTATATGAAGGTCAATAATTATGTTGTTTTTTTTTTTTATAATAATCGTATATTTTATTACATAAATATTCATAATCTAATCAACAAAATATAATAAGAAAATGAAAAATCTATAAAAAATTATGGCAAATTTTGATATACTAGGCTTTTTTAAGTTTTTATAAAACAAACTATACCCCTATTTTTTTACTATTTAATGAACTTAATTTACCTAATTAATTAACCTCATTCATTTACCCAAACTCAACTCCGTTCCGTTCATTCAATCACTTAACTACCAGAGAAGAAATATTCGCCCTTCCCTCGCCTCGCCTTCCCATCGCCCGTTCGACTTCTCACCTTCATCAATCTCTGATTCATCATCTCTCTCGTAATCTCTCTCGTAATCTCCATTTTCTTCATATCTGATTCAGTATTCGTCACTTTCCGGCCATCTCCTCACTTGTTCTTTGTGTTTCGTCTTCGTTTTTACCCCAAACACACCACAATCCTTTCGATTTTTTGTAAACCCTAAGAAATTGAAAATGTCGACTCGATCAAAGGTTGCTGCCAACAAATCTTCTTGTGATGCTCCTACCTTCAACCTTCTGACTCCTACGCCTCCTTTACTTGTTGAAGATGCCACACCAAACGAAGGCGATGATTCTGCTGTCTCTCATGATGAATCAGGCCTTCAGATTGTAGTATCTGGTGGTCCTCGACCAGGCGATATACCTATGGTTAGTATTGCTTTGATACTCTTTCATGTTTTATGGTATTATAGTTTCTGGTGATTGTTCATATTAGTGTTTGTAAGTTTAATCATCGTTTCTAGTATCTATTTTGATATGGTTTGTTCTATGTTTGTTTCGTCTTTACATTTGCATGACTTTTCTGGTATGTTTGTATGTTATTACATTTTCTGGTATGTTATTGGTTTCAAGTTTTCTGGTATTTGCTTTAGTTTAAGTTTCTGGTATGTTTATTAAGTTTAATCATCGTTTTTGGTATCTGTTTTGATATGGTTTGTTCTATGTTTGTTTCGTCTTTATATTTGCATGACTTTTCTGGTATGTTTGTATGTTATTACATTTTCTGGTATGTTATTGGTTTCAAGTTTTCTGGTATTTGCTTTAGTTTAAGTTTCTAGTAAGTGTTTATTAGAAGTTCTGGTATGTTATTCTGGTAAGTTTAAGTTTCTGGTAAGTTTCTGTTATTTGTTCATATGATGTTTAATGTTTTCTGGTATTAGAAGTTCTGGTATGTTATTCTGGTATGTTATTTGTTTCTGGTATTAGATGTTCTAGTTAGGGTTTCTGGTATTTGTTTTATTTATTAATGTTTTCTTGTATTTGTTCATATGAGGTTTTTATATTACTTTCTGGTATTTCATGTTGATTTATATATTGACATTATTTTCTGGTATGTTTACACAGGCTGCTGAGGAAAGTGTTAGTTATGGACATGAAGAGTCCAATGTAAGTTGAATGGCTGATATGAGTTTCTGGTTTGTTCTTGACTGTTTTTCTTGTATTAACAATCTTATTTCCTTTACTAGTTAATGTACATATTTGATGAAAACCCACAATACGAGGCAGCACGTATAACTGTCTTGTCTCGTGTCAACATGGTTAAATTTTTACTGAAGGGTTGGATGCCAATGGGCAAGAAATGTTCAAAAACTCTATTTTTTCATCTGTCATCTCCCTCTGTACCAATCTTAAACCTTCAAACCAATTAATACACTTCATGCTTCTGCATGAGGTTCAAACTGACCGCAAACACTCAATGTGATTTGCAATCAACAAAACCTTGCTTAGGTATATATTAACTATACACCTAACCTTTTCAGTTCAGATTGTTACCTCTATTCTACTTTCTATTGTTAATGTGTTTCTATCTTTTTTTATTGTGTATTTTTGTTCATAAGGTTTGACTTAAGCGAGTTTTCAGAAATTACCGGCCTTGAGTGTCGGTTCCATGTGTACAACGAAGAAGAAAATGTCGACATGAAGGAGTTGTTCGGCATGCCCAAGTGCAAATTGGAGCAATTGGAGGAAAAATATTCAAAGCTGAAAAAAAATGATGAAAGAAAATTCAAGATGGCTCTGTTGCTGTTTATTGAATTTGTTTTGCTTGGCAATGACAAGAAGAAGTTCGTCTCCAATCTTTCTCTATCGCTTCTGAAGGACATGGATGCCTTTAATTCTTATTCATGGGGGCGCCTTGTCTTTAATAAGACACTTGACAACCTGAGGGATTGCGAGCCAACAAAGTATAGGGCATCCGGAAATTACTGCCTTTCTGGTTTCCCTTTGGCATTCCAGGTATGCTTCTGGTTTTCCATTTATGTGCCTCTGGTATGTTTATATTTGTTATTTTTGTTATGGTTTACGTCTCTGGTATGCTTGTTATTCATTTATTTTCCTCTGGTATAAGTAATTAGTTACCAGAAATGATACTTTTGTGATTTTATGGTATGCTTTATTGCATTAGCATTTCTGGTTTTTATTTCTGGTTTTTGATTCTTGTATTTTGTTTTAATGTATTAGATTCTGGTATGATTGTGTATGTTGTATAATTGAGTTCTGTGAAGTATTGTTTTGTTTCTGGTATGTTCTGAATTTTATACTTTCTGGTATGAGTTTACTTGCTTTCTGGTATGAGCAATTAGCTACCAGAAATATTAAGTTTGTGATTTATGGTATGCTTTATTTCAATAGCATTTCTAGTATATCTTTCTAGTTTGTGTTTTATAATTGAGTTTACTTGATTTCTGGTTTTCTGATATGCATTTGTGGTTTCATTTTCTGGTATGATATTATTTTATTAGTATTATATTATTTATTGGTTTGAGTTTCTAGTATGGTTTATTCATTTGTTTCCTGTCTATATTATGTAGGTTTTCATCCTTGACTCTCTCCCCACACTGGCATCTTTGTTTGCCACATGTGTTAATGAAGAAGCAACCCCACTTTGTCTTAAGTGGGTTTCATCAACAAAGGGGAAGATGAAATGCAGCTTCCAGATAATAAAGGATACAACGTCATCGGTGGCTCAAGATGACATCAAAACTATCCCCCTCAACCTAGAAGACCCAGAAACTGAGGATGACTGCAAATGGTGGGGGATGAAGTTTTGGACCCAGCTGGCTATCTTTGTCATCTTTTCAAAGTAGGGTTCCACGATGTACGTGTATCCAGGCGTGGAGGGCATAATGTCAAGGCTATCAAGGAAGTCCCAAAGAAGGAGGAATCCGAGAGTGATGACTTTGCTACTCCTCCTCCTCCTCATTGTCATATTTTGAGGTTGCCAAGACCACAAAAGGTTGTTAAGAAAGAAGATGTCCCAAAGAAAAGGAAAATTGAAGAGGGAAGGAAAAGGTATCTCAATACATTTCATACTCAATCTATATTTTAATAATGTTCATTAGTTTCTGTTATACTAGTTTCTTTAGTTTTATTGTATGACTGCTTTTTTGCTTTCTGGTATGTGCCTGTTAGTTTCTGGTATGCTTATAATATAACTTCTGGTATTAGTTTCTGTTTTATTTTTCTAGTATGCATGCTTTGTTACTTTCTGGTATGTGTCTTTTTGTTTCTGCTTTTTGTTTTATGTTAATTCTGGTATACTTTTTTCCTTACATTCTTGTATTAGATTTAATATGTTTTCTAGTATGATATTTTTAATCTTTGTTTCCTGTGTACATTGTTATGTTTTATTTGGTTTTTGTTTCTGGTATGTTATTGATTTACTTAATAATGTTTGTTTTTCCTAATGTAGGGCTGCATCTAAGAAGCCTAAGAGAGAACAGATTGTAGAGGAAGTATCATGGTAAACTGAAGTTGAATATGTATTTATATTATCATACCAGAATACTTAATATTTACAAAATTTGTTCTATTGTTTTAGCCCTGAAGAAGACATGCTGGCATTGGCTACACCCCCAGTTGTTGGTGTTGCACCTTCTAGCACTGTTGGGATTGTTGTTGCTCCAGAAATGGATAGCATTGTCCCTACAGATGCTTTGGTTGCACCACCTCTGCCTGATCCCACCACCTCCAATTCAGAAGCTGTGGTTGAACCACCTGTCCCTGATCCGACCACTTCCAACACAGAAGTTGTGGTTGCAACACCTGTCTCTGATCCCACAACCTCCACTATTTCTACCACAAAAATGTAGTTGATATTTTACATACCATAATTTATTAGTTTCAAATGCTTATTTGATATCGCATTTTTAATCTTTTATTATGTTAATGTATAGTGTGCCTGATTGGGTTGAAGACTTAAAGAAACAACTACAAACCCAAAATTAATTGCTTTCTGAGTTGGTCAAGAAGGTTGAGCAACAAGATGCCACCATCAACCAAGTTGTTATGAGGCAGAAGGCACAAACGATGACAAAACACAGAATAGAAAGTCAATGTTTCAGGCTCATCACTAATGTTCAAAGGTTGGCCGGTTCTTCTAAAGGTACCAAAGCCTCTAAAAAACCGGCCTCCCAACCTCCAGCTGATCCTCCTAAGTTAGAAGTTCTTGGGGTTTCTTCAAGTTCTGAAGAGACGGTATCTACAGAAAAGCCAATGCCCTAGCCTCAGTCCCAGCCCGAGCCCAAGGAGGAAGCTGAAGTTGATCAGCCAAAGGAAGAAGCTGTGGAAGAGGTATAATACACTACTATTCTTCATGTGTTTTGTTTCTGTGTATATTTATTAATGTTTGTGTTATGTTGTTGTTCTGGTACAGAAACCACTACCAGAGGTAGATGTGAAAGGGAAAGGGAAAGTTAAAACCAGAGGACCGAGGAGAATGGGTTTACGTGAAAAGAAACCCAGCGACCTTGTTGTATCACCTTATGTTGTCCCAGTAAAAATCCCCAAGCCCCCCAAGCATTGTTTCTTGAGCAAGAAGGATAGAGATGCTTTTTTGCTTGGTACCTTAACCCGAAGACTAAAAAAGACCTTATTACTGGATTTCAACATGAAGCAAATAAAGACCACTTCAAGCTCTTACTCCAAAAAACTGGCTGGTTGTGGGATTATGTAAGTTAACACTAACCTTACTTTTGTTTAAGTTAATAATTTCTGGTATTATGTTTTCTGGTATGACTTTCTGAAACTAGCTACTGATGTGTTTCTAGTAAGATGTTGTTTGTACATTTTGTTTTTTACAATTTCTGGTATGATGTGTTGTACTGCTTTCTGGTATGAGCTAGTTGTATAAGAGTCTGGTATGATTGTATTTTTGCTTCTTTTTTCTGGTATTATGTATTTCATTAGTTTTATGGTATGTAATTCTTTCATTTTGCCATAAATTATCATTTGACTTCCTTAGATGATTTATTACTTGAGCCTTCTGGTATTTGTTTATTTTTTGTGTTTCTGGTATGATGTGTTTTCATGTATTTATATCTTGCCTGATGGTTATCATGTCTTGAATTCTGGTATGAACTTTTTATGTTTTTCTGGTATTATTCTCATATTTTCTCTGATATTGAATTATTAGTTTTTTTCCCTACTTTACAGCAACTGGATGAAATGATTACATACCTCCGAAAAGCTGTGTAACACCCCAAATCCGCGGGATGTCGGGATGCTACGGGCGAGACCACACAATGGGTCCCGACCCTTAGCCTGACAACAATCTCACCGGACCTTTCCAACATGGCACAAATAAAGGCTTAAAACTTGAAAAACGTTTTAATGTATGC
This sequence comes from Fagopyrum homotropicum, assembly GCA_033239125.1. Lineage (NCBI taxonomy): Eukaryota > Viridiplantae > Streptophyta > Magnoliopsida > Caryophyllales > Polygonaceae > Fagopyrum > Fagopyrum homotropicum. Next base: position 60,900,418 of record BSWB01000003.1, on the reverse strand, counting down.
AAGATGAAAAAGGTAAAGAGTACAACTTGGAAACTCAGCCGAGTCCTCAAAACAACATAAACTCCACAAAACATAACCGAAAAGTATACAACCACAATCCCATCATAAGGTAACATAACGACACAACAACCCCAAAAACGCCCCCGTCCTACAATGTACGGCGACCATCGGCTATCCACTCCTCCACCTCACTCGGCGACGTCCCTAACCTGCGGGGCATCTAAACAAACGGTCTAAACCGTTAGCTATATTCAAAGTATTAGAGACATGGTGAAGGCACAAACACAAACATATATAACACATCACATAAACATGCTCGACAACAATCCGGTTATTATCTTTATTTATTAGGTCGTATCCCGTTCTAGTTCAACTTCGTTTGTGACACGAGAATCCTCCAAAACTCGCCTCGGTCCCTTCTTCCGGCAATGGAACGGTCGGATGCCTCCAACCGTCTAACCAGCACGGGCCAGTCGCCGAGATCCCCCTAGCTCACACGGGGAGCCAGGCAGTGATGTCACAGCCCGTTATCATACACTTGGGCTAATATAACATAAAAGGGTCGGTAGTCCTATTATCCGGTTTATAAGTTATGACAAAAGCGATAAAACACACACCACCAAGCACACAACGAATCTAATACAACGAATATGGCTAAGTAAGTCCGGAGACTTACCTCTCTCAAGGTAACTCGAAACCACTCTCAACTTCCCGCAGGAAAATAATGCTCTAAGCCTGACCAAGCGAGACATTCTATCAATAACCAACTAAAAGCTAGAAGTTCTCGGACTTCTAGTCTCCAACTTATATATAAGATATCTAACTCTAGCATGCTAGGTCCAAACCATAATCTCAAAGGTCATCCTAAGATCGTAGATAAGATACTTCAACAAGTCCAAAATCTAAACACTAATACCTACGGTTCAAGGCCACTACATGGCATTTGCTCTACGTTATGCTAAGTTCACCTAACATGTTATACTACCATTACCGAAATAACGAAGGGAAATACTCACACGAGATCCAAGGTGAAGCACGGTCTACGGAGTCAAGAACGAGTTTGATTGCTTCTATTAGGCGCTTCCGGACCTAAGGACAAAACTAAGCGAAATTAGCTCAAATGCTAATTTTGAAAGGAGGGTTTAGCGCAAAAGGTTTTTCCAAAAACAACTCCGTTTCCAAAACCGAGGTTAAACTCTTTAAAACCATTTCCGGGTAAATCATCCAAAATGGAAGGGTGATTGAAAAGCCTAATTTCAAATTATCCAACAATCGAGTTTAACCCATCAAAGACACCAAAAATAATTTGTAAAGGAGTTGGTCACAAATCTTAACAAAATTAAGGGTTAATAATTTTAATAATTACTGTAGGGTATAAATGTTTCTTTCCAAAGTTATTGGGTCAAAACTGCAATTACACACAAACTGGACCCAAACTGTAATCATTTAAAAAGAATAGGGTCGTGAATGTAAATATACAAAAGCTGGGGCAATTATTGGAATTACACAAAAATCCTCCTCTTTTATTTTTTTTTTTGCCCTAGCCGTGTACTGTTCTGCAGAGAAGGAGAGAGGCGAGGGGAAGGCGGTCGGCGGCTGGCGGAGGAAGGAGCAGGCCGGCGCCCCTGGTGCGACTTGCGGCGGCGAGCGGCGGCCCAATCCGGCTTCGGTGGTCCACTCCGGCGGCGAGCTGCACGGACAGGCGGGCGGTTATACAGAAGAAAGGGAAGGAAGAGAAGAGAAGAAGTGGCGGCCTTACCGCGCCGGCGACGTGGCGGTTCAGCGAGGACGGTGGCGCGGCGATGGCTCTTTCCGGCGGCCCCTGGCGGCTTCGAGCAGCCTCGCACGACCGTCTGCGCTGCTGCTGTGCGGCGGTTCCACGGAGAAGAGGGGAATCGCACAGGAGGTCGAGAGAAGGAGTGTGAGAGAGAGATTGAGAGGAAGAGTGGGTTGTTGGGGACTTGGCTGGACTGAGAGAGCATTAGAGGCAGCAAGGTGGGAGAAACGAGAAGTCACTGCAGGCTAGGACTGCAGCAGGGATAACGAGGAGACGCTTTCAATTCTTCTTCTGCATACCAGACAGGAAAAAGAGGAGGGAGAAAAGAAAGGAAGAAAAAGGAAAGAATAAATAGGAGGGATTTTTCTTTTTCCCTCTTTCTTAAAAAAAAAGGAAACTAACTCGATTATATTTGGAACGGGATTTCCCGGTTAGGTAAATCCCGAATTCCGACATATTAAATTTTAAAATAAAATAAAACAAATACGGGATTACATAATTGTATCCCTAAAAATATAATACCCGGAAACTTATCTTCTTCTTTTTTTTTTTGTAAAAGCTATTTATATATATATATACATATATATATACTTTATATAAGAACTCGAGCTATAGCGAATCGAGGGAAGGGGAAAGACAACGTCGGAATGCACCCGAATAAACGGGGCGTCACATCAGGTCCTCCTAAAGAAAAGTTTCGTCCCGAAACTTGCTAAACGCGGAACTCTCAAGCTAAAGTGCCTCAACATTCTCTCGGAATCCTAAAATGTGGCAACTATGGCCCTTCTAATCCAAAGTCTACTCGCCTAGACTCGTGAGATATACTCATAGGAAACACACATATCACATCACGTCATAAATCACATAAGAGTAAACAAGGATAGATCTCGAGACTAACCCGACGGTCCTATAGATGTGGCTAATCCTGCGTAAAACTCGGGATAGTTCCTACGGATACTATCCTCCGTCTCCCAAGTGGCCTCGTCGGCTCCTCGCCTCGACCACTGCACTCTCAACATCGGTATCTCCTTCGACCGAAGTCGTCTCGTACTACGCTCCAAAACTGCAATCGGATGCTCCGCGAAAGTATGGTCCGGCTCGACCACCAGGTCCTCGTGGCTAATGACATGCCTCGGGTCATGTATGTACTCTCTCAACTGAGATACATGGAACACCGGGTGAATACCCTCTAACCTCGGTGGTAACGCTAACCTATATGCCACCTCTCCGACTCTCTCTAAAATCTCAAAGGGGCCGACATATCGGGGGCTTAACTTCCCCTTAATGCCAAATCGCCTGACACCCCGTGTCGGTGATACCCTCAACCAGACCTGAGCTCCTACTCTGAACTCTAGGGGCCTACGCCTCCTATCTGCATATGATCTCTGACGGCTCTGCGCAGCCAACATCCTCTCCCGAATCAAAGCAACCCTAGCCATGTCATCCTGTATCTGGGCTGGAGCTACAACACTAGAACTGCCCGGCTCATCCCAACACAAGGGAGTACGACATCTCCGTCCATACAAGGCCTCATACGGTGACATCCCAATCGAAGCGTGCCAACTGTTATTATACGAGAACTCCACCAATGGAAGGTGATCTGGCCATACCTGCCCCCAGTCCAACACACATGCCCGTAACATGTTCTCTAAGGTCTGGATAGTCCGCTCGGACTGACCGTCGGTCTGTGGATGATATGCGGTGGTGAAATGCAGACTCGAGCCTAGGGCGGCGTGTACCTGCTGCCAGAACCTCGAAGTAAAACGTCCATCCCTATCCGAGATGATAGTCCTCGGGACTCCATGCAATCTCACAATCTGACGAGTAAACTCCTCAGCTAGACGACTCACCGGCCACGTCTCTCGAATAGGAATGAAACGTGCGGTCTTCGTCAGCCGATCCACTACCACCCAAATCGCATCAAAGCTCCTACTCTGTCTCAAACCGGTGACAAAATCCATGGATATGTCCTCCCACTTCCACTGCGGCACAGGCAGTGGGTGGAGCTCTCCCCCCGGTTCTCTGGTGCTCGATCTTGACCTGCTGGCAGGTCGCGCATCTGGCTACATATCTAGCTACATCGGGCTTAAGCCCGCCCCACCAATAAGATCTCCTGATATCCTGGTACATCTTACTCGTGCCTGGATGCACCGAGTAAGGAGTAGAATGCGCCTCCTGCAAGATCCGCTCTCTCAACTCTGGGTCTGACGGCACACAAATACGTCCATGGCGTCTCAACAACCCATCTGCCCCTGTGATAAACTGCGGTGCCTCACCTCTGGCCATCCTGTCCCGAATCCTCGTCAACACGGGACAACTCTCCTGCTTCTGCCGGATCTCTCCAGACAGATCAGGTAACACCTCCAACTCGGTCAGACGGCCGACCATGTCTGGAAACTGAATATCTAGCTCTAACTCCGCCAAATCCCTCTGCAACTGTGGCTGAATCGTGAGTCGAGCTATAGCCTCCTCTCGAGGTGTCCTCCTACTCAGGGCATCGGCGACCACGTTCGCCTTCCCCGGGTGGTATAAAATCTCCAAATCAAAGTCCTTAATCAGCTCTAACCATCTCCTCTGGCGGTTATTCAACTCCCGCTGAGTGAATATATACTTCAGACTCTTATGGTCTGTGAAGATCTGACACGTGGCTCCGTACAAATAGTGTCGCCAGATCTTCAGGGCATGAATCACCGCTGCTAGCTCAAGATCATGGGTGGGATAATTCTCCTCGTACGGCTTCAGCTGCCGCGAAGCGTACGCAATAACCCTACCCCTCTGCATCAAAACACACCCCAAGCCTAGCTTGGAGGCGTCACTATATACAACAAAGTCCTCTACGCCCTCAGGCTGGGCTAACACAGGAGCGGAGGTCAACCTCCTCTTCAGCTCCTCAAAGCTGCGCTGGCAAGGCTCAGACCAGACGAACCTGGTAGACTTCCTTAGCAAGGAAGTAAGGGGTCGTGCAATCACGGAGAAGCCCTCAACAAAACGGCGGTAATATCCCGCTAAGCCCAAGAAACTGCGCACCTCCTTGACCGTCCGAGGAGGCGGCCATGAAGAAACGGACTCTATCTTCGCCGGGTCAACCATGACACCCTCGGCGGAAACTATGTGACCCAGAAATGCCACCTCGGGCATCCAAAACTCGCACTTAGAGAGCTTTGCATAAAGCTCTCTATCCTGAAGGACTCGAAGAACCGTCCTCAGGTGTCCCTCATGCTCCTCCCTACTCCGGGAGTAGACTAAGATGTCATCTATAAACACCACCACAAACTGGTCCAAGAAATCGATGAATATTCCGTTCATCAACTCCATGAAGACGGCAGGTGCATTCGTGAGCCCGAATGGCATCACGACAAACTCATAGTGGCCGTATCTCGTCCTGAATGCCGTCTTCGGCACGTCCTGCTCTCTCACCCTCAGCTGGTGATATCCCGACCTCAAGTCGATGCACGAAAATACGGAGGCTCCCTGCAACTGGTGTAGCAAATCATCAATGCGCGGAAGGGGGTACTTGTTCTTGATGGTGACTTTGTTCAATTCCCGGTAATCGATACAAAGTCTCAAAGACCCGTCCTTCTTCCTGACGAAGAGGACCGGTGCACCCCACGGGGACACGCTCGGGCGTATGAAACCCCTCTCTGCTAACTCCTCGAGCTGCTTCTTCAGCTCAAGCAACTCGATCGGCGCCATGCGGTATGGGGCCTTGGAGATCGGCCTCGTGCCGGGCTCCAACTCGATGGAAAAATCAACACTCCTCTGCGGTGGTAATCTGGGTGGCTCTCCAAATACATCCCCGAACTCACATGCTACGGGAATCTCCTCCAGCGACGGTCCCGCCTCCTCCTTCATGGCATAACACCAGAAGGCCTCGCATCCCTGTCCGATAAGTCTCGCGGCTCGAACCGCGCTAATGACTGTACCGGTCTTTCCGAGGTCCCAACCTCGGAAAATCACCTCATGTCCCGTCTCCGTGGTAACTGTCACGGTCCTCCGACTGATGTCTAAGACGGCTCGGTGTCGGTCCATCCAGTCCATGCCCAAAATGACTTCTTCCTGCACTAAGTGCATGACGTAGAAGTCGGCTAACCAATCTCGGTTCCCCAAATGTATGGGACAACCGCGTACCTCTCGGGTACCACTAACCCTACCCCCATCGGGTAACCCCACTACAAAGGGTCTCCCCTCTACCGTAACTAAGGACAACCTAGCTACGCAATCATCGGAAATAAAAGAGTGTGTGGCACCCGTATCAAACAAAACTCGGACCGGTAGTCCATGGATCTGAATAGTACCTGTAGCTGCCGGTGCTGCGGGATCTACGGCACTCCTCAACTCTAGCGCTCTAACCTGGGTGTCCCTAGTCCCCTGTGTACCACCACCTCGACCTCTACCTCGGCCTGGTCCCTGGGCTGAACCCTGAGTACGTGTCTGTCCCTGGAACCTCTGCTGAGAGCCCTGTGGCTGAAACTGTGGAGGCCTCTGACTACCCCCTGCTACCCCAGCAGGCGAAGAACCCTGCCGAGACTGTGACCTGCCCTGATGGCAAAAAGCGGCTCGGTGGCCCATCTGACCACAAGTAAAGCATGCTACAGGAGGCTTCGTGCAAGTCCTCCGAATGTGTCCATAGCCTCCACAACCATGGCACTGTGGCCCACGGTCGGATGTCTGCCGCTGTGGTACCGAACGTCCCGGAGCCTGGCTGCGTCCCTGTCCTCCGGCTCCTGTAGGTGCGGACCTCTGTCTCTTGTCCGGTCCCCCGGACTGTGCTGCCCTCCTCGTCCCAGGTCGGTCTCTCTCATAGGCCGAAGCTCGATCCTGGTACTCTGCCAATGAATCACAGCGAAAACCCGCCAAGTAGGCACGGGTGGACTCCCTCAGTCTCCTGGAAAAGAGGTAGACATGCTGGTCCGCTGGAGGTGCAGCGGGCCCCAGCAGTGCCAACTCCGCTCTAAAACGTCTAATCGCCTCCATGACAGGAACATCCTCAAAGCCGGCCTCAAGGAAGTCCTGGACTCTGTCTCTCCTCAGTGAATCCGGGCAGAAAGTCTCTCTGACGAGGCTCAGCAGCTGCTCCATCCTAGCCACACCTCCTCTAACGGTCCTCCACCAATAACGGGCCTCCTCTCTGAATAATGTCTGGACTATCTCCACCTGTCTCTCCTCCGGACAACGGATCGCCTCTAGTGCGGACTCCACGTGTCCAATCCAGTGCTCAACCTCTAACCCTACCTTCCCATCGAAGCAAGGAACATGCTGCTGGTTAAAAGCTTTCAACCAGTCATCGGGCCTAGGAGTCCTCAGCTCGTCTCTAGGTCTAGCAATCTCTACAACCGGCACAGGTGCTACTACCGCCGGTGCAACTACATCAGGTACGGCTCCGATCTGGGTAGCTCTCTGTGTGACCTCGACTGATCTCGCTGGTGCAGGTGCAGGTGCGGGTACAGGAGGTACCGGCACTGGTGGTGCTGGAGGTGGTGCTCCTGTCCTGAATGCCTCCTCTACTCGGCGTACGTAGTCTGCAAATACAGTAGCTCCAATAGATGATCCCCCGGTCCTAGCAGATGGGGAACTATGTGCCCCGGACCTCACAACTGTCCTATCTCTAACCTCGGGAATGACGCTCTCAGCTACGTCCTCTACTGGAATCTCAGCTGCTGGCGGATCCACAGCGGGTGGGTCCGCAATGGGAATACGTCCCCGACCTCTCGTGCCTGGAGGTCTCCCTACCCGTCCCCGTCTCTGGGCGGTAGGTGGAAGAGGGGGTCTACCCCTGGCGGGTCCTACGTAAGCCGTGGCTCTCGTACGTGCCATCTGATAGCGTGTGGCATATATTTATATAAATACGTATGTAATACTTATGAACTTAATTCTTATAATAAAAGCATAATAATGATCCAATCCAGAAATGCAACTAAGGCCCATAAGCCCAATCACCCTAAGGTCATATACATATCTAGATACATATAAATCCACAAACATCCTAAGGCCGTAAATATATATACATATGACTATGTAATAATAACGTATATATACAACATCAAATCCAGGAATCTATGCCGTCGAGGTTTGCGTGAGGAGTGGAGGTCCCGTACATTCTAACCCGATCCCGACTCATGCATATGAATTTTGAAAACTAAAAAGTCAGAACCCGAAGGGTTCTGTTTATCCCTCATTCGGCCTTTAGAAGGTTGCGAGTGCCATTGTTGTCAACCTAGGGCTCTGATACCACTTTTGTAACACCCCAAATCCGCGGGATGTCGGGATGCTACGGGCGAGACCACACAATGGGTCCCGACCCTTAGCCTGACAACAATCTCACCGGACCTTTCCAACATGGCACAAATAAAGGCTTAAAACTTGAAAAACGTTTTAATGTATGCAAGATGAAAAAGGTAAAGAGTACAACTTGGAAACTCAGCCGAGTCCTCAAAACAACATAAACTCCACAAAACATAACCGAAAAGTATACAACCACAATCCCATCATAAGGTAACATAACGACACAACAACCCCAAAAACGCCCCCGTCCTACAATGTACGGCGACCATCGGCTATCCACTCCTCCACCTCACTCGGCGACGTCCCTAACCTGCGGGGCATCTAAACAAACGGTCTAAACCGTTAGCTATATTCAAAGTATTAGAGACATGGTGAAGGCACAAACACAAACATATATAACACATCACATAAACATGCTCGACAACAATCCGGTTATTATCTTTATTTATTAGGTCGTATCCCGTTCTAGTTCAACTTCGTTTGTGACACGAGAATCCTCCAAAACTCGCCTCGGTCCCTTCTTCCGGCAATGGAACGGTCGGATGCCTCCAACCGTCTAACCAGCACGGGCCAGTCGCCGAGATCCCCCTAGCTCACACGGGGAGCCAGGCAGTGATGTCACAGCCCGTTATCATACACTTGGGCTAATATAACATAAAAGGGTCGGTAGTCCTATTATCCGGTTTATAAGTTATGACAAAAGCGATAAAACACACACCACCAAGCACACAACGAATCTAATACAACGAATATGGCTAAGTAAGTCCGGAGACTTACCTCTCTCAAGGTAACTCGAAACCACTCTCAACTTCCCGCAGGAAAATAATGCTCTAAGCCTGACCAAGCGAGACATTCTATCAATAACCAACTAAAAGCTAGAAGTTCTCGGACTTCTAGTCTCCAACTTATATATAAGATATCTAACTCTAGCATGCTAGGTCCAAACCATAATCTCAAAGGTCATCCTAAGATCGTAGATAAGATACTTCAACAAGTCCAAAATCTAAACACTAATACCTACGGTTCAAGGCCACTACATGGCATTTGCTCTACGTTATGCTAAGTTCACCTAACATGTTATACTACCATTACCGAAATAACGAAGGGAAATACTCACACGAGATCCAAGGTGAAGCACGGTCTACGGAGTCAAGAACGAGTTTGATTGCTTCTATTAGGCGCTTCCGGACCTAAGGACAAAACTAAGCGAAATTAGCTCAAATGCTAATTTTGAAAGGAGGGTTTAGCGCAAAAGGTTTTTCCAAAAACAACTCCGTTTCCAAAACCGAGGTTAAACTCTTTAAAACCATTTCCGGGTAAATCATCCAAAATGGAAGGGTGATTGAAAAGCCTAATTTCAAATTATCCAACAATCGAGTTTAACCCATCAAAGACACCAAAAATAATTTGTAAAGGAGTTGGTCACAAATCTTAACAAAATTAAGGGTTAATAATTTTAATAATTACTGTAGGGTATAAATGTTTCTTTCCAAAGTTATTGGGTCAAAACTGCAATTACACACAAACTGGACCCAAACTGTAATCATTTAAAAAGAATAGGGTCGTGAATGTAAATATACAAAAGCTGGGGCAATTATTGGAATTACACAAAAATCCTCCTCTTTTATTTTTTTTTTTTGCCCTAGCCGTGTACTGTTCTGCAGAGAAGGAGAGAGGCGAGGGGAAGGCGGTCGGCGGCTGGCGGAGGAAGGAGCAGGCCGGCGCCCCTGGTGCGACTTGCGGCGGCGAGCGGCGGCCCAATCCGGCTTCGGTGGTCCACTCCGGCGGCGAGCTGCACGGACAGGCGGGCGGTTATACAGAAGAAAGGGAAGGAAGAGAAGAGAAGAAGTGGCGGCCTTACCGCGCCGGCGACGTGGCGGTTCAGCGAGGACGGTGGCGCGGCGATGGCTCTTTCCGGCGGCCCCTGGCGGCTTCGAGCAGCCTCGCACGACCGTCTGCGCTGCTGCTGTGCGGCGGTTCCACGGAGAAGAGGGGAATCGCACAGGAGGTCGAGAGAAGGAGTGTGAGAGAGAGATTGAGAGGAAGAGTGGGTTGTTGGGGACTTGGCTGGATTGAGAGAGCATTAGAGGCAGCAAGGTGGGAGAAACGAGAAGTCACTGCAGGCTAGGACTGCAGCAGGGATAACGAGGAGACGCTTTCAATTCTTCTTCTGCACACCAGACAGGAAAAAGAGGAGGGAGAAAAGAAAGGAAGAAAAAGGAAAGAATAAATAGGAGGGATTTTTCTTTTTCCCTCTTTCTTAAAAAAAAAGGAAACTAACTCGATTATATTTGGAACGGGATTTCCCGGTTAGGTAAATCCCGAATTCCGACATATTAAATTTTAAAATAAAATAAAACAAATACGGGATTACATAATTGTATCCCTAAAAATATAATACCCGGAAACTTATCTTCTTCTTTTTTTTTTTTTAAAAGCTATTTATATATATATATACATATATATATATACTTTATATAAGAACTCGAGCTATAGCGAATCGAGGGAAGGGGAAAGACAACGTCGGAATGCACCCGAATAAACGGGGCGTCACAAGCTGTAATTGAGTATTCAGAGGTTTATGGCCGTATTACCATTGTTCCCGTACCCTTCGTCGACTACTTCAACGATGTGCGTTATAAACAATACTTAGAGTTGAAAGAAACAGGGACTTTTAATTACGGTGAGGAAATTGCATGTTATATACTTGGACTTGATCCTCCCTTTTTTAGCAAGAGCTTTTATGAAGTCGATACAATATACACTGCCATCAACACCTGTGGTAAACACTGGATAGCACTACAGATTGATTTACTTAAATGGTGTGTTGTTGTATATGACTCAATTGTGGACTGTATGTCTGATGGGGACTTGAAAGCTTTGCTCACCCCATTCCTTGTTATGTTTCCTTATATTCTGAAACTTAATGGAGAATTTGGGATGTTTGGGGACAATCTTGATAAGCCATTGGATTTTGTTCGAAAGACAGCCAAAGAAGTTCCACAGAACAATCCAAGGTGATTTTTACAATACTAGTCATATGTTTCTGGTATGTTCATTAGTATGATGTTTTGGAAAAACACTTATATAATCTTTTGTCTACAATTGCAGTGGAAGCTGTGGTGTATTCACAATCAAGCACATTCAGTATTTGTCGTCTGGACGAACTGATTTGTCAAACATATGTCAAGAATGGGTTCCAGCTTTCAGGGAACAATTCTGTTCTATTTTGTACCATAGGGAGTGGGTGAAACCCCACGAGTCCCTTTGAAACTTAATCTGTCCAAAATGATGTGCTAAACTTGTACTTTGGTATTGACTAACTCTGTTGTAATATATTAACTCTTTTGTAATATAATTTACCAGAAGTTTTTATGTTGCTATTTATCAGAAGTGTTTATGTTAATATAGTTTCTTTACCAGAAGTGTTTATGTTGCTATTTTGGATTTTGGTATTTCATTTAAGTTCCTCTGGTATAATTATATCTGGTATTTCTTTGTTATTTTTATGCTTCTGGTATGATTGTTTTTCACATATGTGCCTCTGGTATGAGTAATTGTTTACCAGAAATGTTTATTTTGTGATTTTCTGGTATGATATATTGCATTAGTATTTCTGGTATGTGTTTCTTATAGTTTGTTTCATATATTTGATTCTGGTATGATTATTTGTTTACCAGAAACATTCAATTTGTGATTTTCTTGCCTATGCTTTCTGGTATTCATGTAATTAGCCTAATGGTATACTTTTATTTGATTCTGGTATGAGTTTTTTTATTTAGTTTTTGTTATTACCTATTATTTTGATTCTGGTAAGTGGACATTTACACATAAAACAAACATATAGTTATATAGTAACTGTTTTCTACATATCTGATAATGACAAATAAGCAAAATTAGTATTTCTGGTATGTGTCTTCATTCTTTCTCCATTGGTTGATTTCGGCAAGTTTTTTTGTTATGGCCTATCCTGCCGCAACAGCTGCATTTCTTCTTCTTGCTTCCTTCCATTGATCCCCGTATCCTAGCTTTAGGCAATCTTCTTGTTCTCTTCCTCTTTATTGGAGGGTTGCATTCAATAGATGTAATGCAACTTGGAATCTCACAATGCTCATGATCTACAATTGGGTATATTGTCTCCTCATATGCTGTGTTCCAATATTCAGTGCTGTAATATTTACTTACCAGAGAAGCCGGATTCATTTTCGCCATCTTTGTTGCAGCTATTGCATGAACACATGGTATTTTCTCAATATCAAATTCCTTGCAAGTGCAACTCCTATCCACTAAACACACAACTTCCCTTTCCTGGTTCCATTGTATCTCAAACAACAGCCTTTTCGCATCAAGCACATAGCATCCATACTTTGTTGCCTCTCCATATTTAGCTTGTATCAGGGCATCGACGTTTGGTGTTGTCATTTCTGTACATGATTCAGCACTTTGTCTTCGCGTTGCAAACCATCTACCCACTGTCTGTCTGATAACATCAATGAGGGCAAGCACTGGATAATCTCTTGCATCACACAGTACACTATTTATACATTCTACATTGTTGCTTGTCATAATGTTATAACGTTTCGCGTTGCAAAAAGCTCGGGACCAAGCAGCAAATCCAATTTCTTCCAATAGCTGTGCAACTACTACCTTCTCCTACAAACATTAGCAGGTACACATGAAGTTATATACAATACCAGAAAAAACATACCATACATCTAACATATTTCAATACCAGAAAAAGGTAATACCATAATCATTGCTCATCAATAATATTGTTGAATACCAGAAACATATCATGTATGATACCAGAAACGATCACAAAAAGCATACCAGAATTCATACTAGAGATTAAATTTAATACCAGAAACTATAATTTTCATACGACAAACCTAACCTGCGTTCATACCAGAAACATTCATACCAGAAACACTATAAATGAGAGATAAGGGACAATACCAGAAATAAAATAAACCACCAGAATTGAAATACCAGAAGCATAATGTGATTGCATACCAGAAAATAATAAAAACCAGAATAAGCATACCATCTTTATATTTTCAAACAGTTGAAGACACTTATCCTTTCTGTAGCACCTAGCCACATGCACGAACATTTGTTGAACTATATTCTTGGTTGATTTTTTCTTAATGTTCCCTTTCAAGTGGTACATGCAAACTACATGAGATGCTTTTGTGTAGTGCTTAGCAATACCATTCTTGATTGACATGTGTCTGTCCGATATAAATAGTTATTCCTCGGTATCAGGGACAAACTTGTGTATATGATAGAAGAAGAAATCATACGAGTCATCACATTCACGGTCAACAATTGCAAATGCTAGGGGGTATATTTGTTGGTTTGCATCTTGTGTTGTTGCAAGCAATAGCACCCCACCATATCGTCCTTTTAAAAATGTTCTGTCAACTGATATGACCTTAAACAACAATAACCAAAAATCAATTAGTTTTCTGGTATACCAGAAATGGATAATAGTCATACCAGACACTTAATTGTTCAAATATATAATACTATACCAGAAAAGAGCATACCAGAAAGATAATTCTACTGCTTACCAGAAACACAACATAACTACCAGAATCTAACAATACTAGACACTGGTTATACAAACCAGAAAAGAGCATACCAGAAAGATAATTCTACTGCTTACCAGAATCTAACAATACCAGACACTGGTTATACAAACCAGAAAAGAGCATACCAGAAAGATAATTCTACTGCTTACCAGAAACACAACATAACTACCAGAATCTATATCATTCATGCATAATTGATAATACCAGAGGCATAACTTTATTACATACCAGAATAAGGATAATACCTTTCTCATTACTGAATATCCTTTGATTGATTGTCCCAAAGCAAAGAAGACATACTTGAATTTGTTTTCATCATCCAATTGCAGTGCTACAATAGTGTTCGGATTTGCCTCTTGCAATCGATGTAAGTACACCGGCACACCCTTATAGTTCTCTTCATTTGTTCCTCTTATATTGTCCTTGACAGCCTCTTGTGCCATCCAACATTTTCAGTAGCTAGCTTCTAAACAATGCTCGTTTCTCAAAATTTCAATAATTGTCTTAGGCTCGGGGAGTTTATGTGTATTAGCATACCTGAATAACATAAACAATATGATTTGAATGTATTTCATACCAGAATGGAAGAAAAAAATATAGAATTGAATATTATATGTGATAATAAGGAATGGACTTACATTTTTGCAACTATTTCAGCAATGACAGGATATAAGACCTTTCTGCGATAATTTCTTCTGGTATGGAATGAACAAGTGTGCTCTCTGGTATACTTTGTTAGTGTAAACACTTTCGATTTCTTGATTTTTGAGAACCGCACGCGCCACTTACAATCTTTATCCAGACATCGCGCAAGAATAGCAAGCTTGATAGACTTTGTTATTCTGTATTGTGTACATTCGGCAACAGCATTCAAACACAATGCATTTTTCACTGCGTTTTTATCCTTGAACTTTTGTCCAAGCTTAAGACCCCATTGAGTTTCTTCAGGTTCAACTTCAGTGATTGCATAGCTATTCTCTGTTTCTATTTCAATCACACTAGGAGCAGGAACAATGGTAGTGTGTGGATGATATTCATTAATTTCTTCAATTTCTGGTATAATAATTGTAGACTTTAATCTCACACACAATGGCACACTCCAGCATGGTTGAGTCATTTGATTAACTTCAACAAAATCCTCGAAATCTTCTACCGTCTCAATATCAAATGGTTGCAACGCTTTATTTAAGGTATTCTTGTATGTAAGTTCCAATTTGTTCAGTGTCTCATCTACTTGAGAACGTTTGGCAATCAACATCCTAATTTCTGGTATGCTAACTAGATCTCCCACAGTGATGGGTTTGCACACTACTTTATCCCCTAAATATGTCCATTCATTTCCCACAGATTTCCACTCTCCTCCACAATAAACTACAATTTGTAACTGAGCCATGGCTAACAAGTTCTGTATATACCAGAAAAAAAACTAGTATAAGTATACCAGAAGTTAAAAGTATACCAAATTATGCACAACATCACAAATACCAGAAATTAAAGTATACCAGAATTATGCACAACACCACAAATACCAGAAGTTCAAGTATACCAGAAGTTAAAGTATACCAGAATTATGCACAACATCACAAATACCAGAAGTTTAAGTATACCAGAAGTCATTCGATTCATTATACCAGAGAATTAATGATACCAGAAAGACAATCACCATACTACAAAAGAGATTATACCAGAACTATTAATTGATACCAGAATTAATGATACTAGAAAGATAATTATCATACTACAATGGAGATTATACCAGAACTCATTAATTCATACCAGAATTATGCATAACACACAAATACCAGAGTATTAATGATACCAGAAAAACAATTATCATACTATAAAAGAGAGTATACCGGAACTCATCGATTGATACCAGAACTATGCACAACACCACAAATACCAGACGTTCAAGTATACCAGACGTTGAAGTAAACCAGAATTATGCACAAGAACATAAATACCAGAAGATCTAGTATACCAGACGTTCAAGTATACCATAATTATGCACAAAGCGACAAATACCAGAGAATTAATTATACCAGAACTCATTTTTTCATATCAGAATTAAGAAAACAAACTAGCAACAATGTTCATACCAGAATCGTAACACACTCATTCATACCAGAAACATAATTTAAAACAAAATCAAATTTGTCGATACCTTATACCAGAAATACAAGAATCTGATTAAAATTTCACAATGGTGAACAAAATACCAGAATAATACTGAAGAAGATGTCGAGAGAGAGAGAGTAGAATATTGTTAAAGAGATACCTGTTAGATCGAAGCGAATTCTGGTATTTGAAGTCTTGGATCACAAGTCGATTGCGTTGTATTCGTTTCTGGTATTTGATTGATTGATACGAGAGAAGATTACTCGATCGATGTCGATTGTGAGAGATAAGAGAGAAAATAGTTGTGATACCAGAGAAGCTTGCGAGAAGGGCGAGATCGAAGGAGGAGAAGATTGGATTCTGAAATCGAGATCGAGAGGAGGAGAAGAGTGGATTTTGAGATCGAGATCGAGATCGAGAGGAGGAGAAGAAACCAGATTTTGTTTCTTTGCTTGTAACAGAAAAGAGAGAGAAAGAGGGGATTTACCTAATTATTATGGTAATTAAGTAGCTCTTCAACAACGGTAAATATGGTTTTGGATATATTTTGTTGATGTACTTTGTATCCCTATTTCTTAAAAAAGCCTACTTACCAAATTTGCCCAAAGATTATTCACACAAAAAAATAACAAAAAATACATTTTTAAATACCCGTGCAAGACACGGACACTAAATGATCTAAAAAATATGTCAGACTCGGATCAAACTCGAATCACCAATTACCGAATATTTTCAAATTTTTTTGAGATCAAATCTTTAAATTAAACGGATAGGATATTCGTTATTCCTTTGCTTACCATGATTTTCGTTTATAAAACTCCGTACGCTTCTACTGAGTCAAAACACCTGAATCATTTCTTCACGCGCACCGAACCGCCTACAAGGAAAAATATTTTGCAGCCATTCACTATTATTACCTCACCTTCCTTCATCTCCCTGCTTCTCTTTGACCGACCGCCCTCTGTCGATGTCACCACCACCATCACCATCAACTCTCGTCCACGGTGTTGCAGCAGGTATTTGATCTTTTGAGTTGCGTCGACTGCTAAACTCGATTTCCATCCGCAATCGGTAATATCTCATGCATTCTCTTCTTGTTTGATTTGTTCACCTCCATTCCCATTTGATACGTGTTGGATTTTGTTGCTTGGAATCAACTGTATTCAATATACTTATGACACCCCTGTTTTGTTTTTGTTGAATGTTTGAAAACTATCGATTATGGTGTACAAGTAATGATTTGGGTGTACTTTTTAGGTATGTTTATGTGTTCATGAGACTTGGAGATTCAACCCTCTGATTGTATGAATGATTTTAAATGCACTTTACGTGTTTGAGAAAATGCCGAAGTGAAAAAGAGAAAAATAATAACATATTAGAATTCTTTCAATTCTGTTTTTGAAGCCAAACCTAGCAATCCATAAGTGAATATACCCACTACTACATCGGCTTATTTTCTCATACTTGTTGTGCCTTGATAACCATCTCTAAAAAAATTCCCTCATTTGTACTCCAATTGAAGGTAATATGTAGATTTCTTCAATCTGCATATAGTTTTCTTTATCCGCCTCATTTATTTGTAATCAACACCATTTCCATATTAAATTACTTTATTGGTGTGCACAAGTTCCAGCTTTGTCAGTAAAGAACTATATACTTATATAACCAACCCATTATTATAGGAGAAGCTCAATTGCTTCAGCTCTTATTATATTAGTTAGCTCTAATGGTCATTTTGTTGTATGAATTATATCTCTTATGTTCACTGTACATTTCACATCTTTTTGTGCCAAAGTAGCATGGCTCTTACCACTACGATTTTTTATATGCACTATTAGTTGGTCAAATCCTTCCGAGATACACACAAGGTGTGATAAGATGTGTTTTTTACATGCCCCGAGATATATTTTGGTTTTGAAAATAAATTTGTTGATCATGTTCCTTGATTCTTTTTGGCTGTCCTTTTCAATGTTATAGTCATAGTCAAGTGGCATAATATTTGGTTCTTTTTTTTCTGTTTAGTTGTTTCTCTTCTGGGCATCACATGGTGACACGGCATAATAGCTTACTGCATTCTTATTACAGGCGCTAACTGTTTTGTGGACAACTATAAGCTCATAAATAAGGATCTGAATCTGCATCATGTGCTTACGCTGGAGTTGGTTCATGGTCCTTGAGCTAACACGCAGATAAAACATCCCCTAAGGTGCTTCCCATGGTTTGCTTGGTTTAAAGCCAGAGTAGACGACCTAGATTTAAAGTTCTGGTCTGGTTATGACTCATTATTTCTTTCAATTCAATAGTTGGAAGGTTTTTTGTTTGGGTGCTCTGCTGCTCTATTTATTTGAAATTTCCATATTTAGATCCATGCACGTCATTGATTTCCTTACACAACTTCATTTTCATGAACTTATTCTAGTTTGCTTGAATGTAGTATGAGAGATTACTCAAGAGGCCGACTACCGTGTTATGTCACATGATATATCTGTAAACCCTAGAATTAAGACAGATTAATACTGGCTGGTGGTCTTTTTATAGTGATTTGTGCTATTTGTGGGAAAACAAGGAGTAAGTTATTGCTTCCCATCTGAATATCTTTGTATTAGAACATTTTTCAATGTAGATTATCACTTGTTCTGGTTAAAGTACTTTTTTCAGGTCTGTTGCCTTTTCCCATGAGTTGAAATATTGATTTTCTGGTGCAGAGAATTGAAGAATGAGTCAAAGAAGACCACCTCCGGATCCCATTTCTGTTTTGAGGGGACACCGTGCATCTGTTATGGATGTTTGCTTCCATTGGTCCAAACTGTTGTTGTTCTCAGGGTATATGTGTATACGTTGTTACATGCTGTTTTTGCTTCAAACATACAGATGTTCACCAATTGGTGTTGTTGCATTTCAGTTCCTCAGATGGTGAGCTCAGGATTTGGGACACAATCCATCACCGAGTTTTGTCTTCTGCATGGTAGCCACTTTGATTTGTTTCCTGAAAAATTGAATATCACTGTATTATTTCGTGATTTTAAGATTGGTTGAACAAAAAACTCATCTTGTTCAAAACTATAAATAAATAAAATTGCTACAGGGTGCATAGCGCTTCACATGGAATTTTATCAATTGCCTCCAGTCCTTCATTAGGATATAACAAAATAATCAGGTGCATACTTTGATTATTCTGATGATCCTGCAATTTGATTTTGCTTTAACGATTATAGTAGTCTAAACTATATTCCATAGCCAGGGTAGAGATGGAACTGTAAAATGTTGGGATTTTGGAGAGGGAGGCTTATCCAGGTATGTAGCCAACTCTTTGCGCATTTTATAAGTTGGCAGGTCTCCCATATTACCATTTTCTTAAATTTGGCATAAATTTTTGGATATTTGTGTCTGTTTCTCACTATCTCCTGGTAATATGGCTATGCTTCTTCATAGATTATTTCTATTACTACTTCCGTCAAATGACATTATAATCTCTAATAGTCTGGCTGTTCCTGCTCTGTTTGGATATGGTTCTTAATCAGCTGTTTAGCAAATCCATCTGTGTAGTTCAAAAATGAAAAAACACATTATGCTACACAAGAAAATTTTCCCTCATGTATCTGCTGTAACATTGTTGTTTTTTGTAATTTGAATATTATGGCAGGAGCCCATCCATTACAATAAGAACACATTCTTACAACTTCTGCAAATTTTCTTTGGTAAAGAAACCTGGATTGGTGAATGAGGCTCTAACCTCCACATCTAAGCAGAATGAACTTCGGGTAGAAGAAGTCTTGAAAAGTAGTTCAAGAGATCCACAAAGTCAGTTGGAAAGTTCTAATTTAATACCAGGTTCGTTGAGTATATAGCTCCTTTAACAAGACATTCTATTTAGCTTTGAATCTTAATTAATCTTCTTCTGCATGCCTTTTTCTTTCTCTGCGGGTGTAAATGGGCTTTTCATGTAATTTCTATGTGGATTTTGGACCCTTGCGGTAATCTTAGTGATAGCCTGCAAGGAGATAGTTTGCTTCTATTCTCTTTCCATAATTTTCCCTTACATGAATATACTGCCTTCAAGACTCATCTAATGCAAGGTTTGTATCCCTTTAGAGTCCCTGGATCGCAGCGGATAATGCATTCTGCCCTGTGATCCAAACACACCCTTAATTAAAACATCCAATCCGACAATTTGTTCAGTAGTGAGGATTGAGAACATACTTTTCACTCTTGTGGCTATTATTAGCCTATATGAGTGGGCGGAAGAACAGGAGCTGTCAATTGCAATGGATATAGCTTCCTCCTCTCTGATCATGGTCTTGAACACTCAACACATGATGATCTCAACTCTATACTATTCTGCATGCAGTTTGACACTTTGACTAAAATGTGGTAGAACTTTTAAATTTGGTAATGCTGATTCATGGAAATTAAATTATTTAGATCATAGTTTTCATCAGTGTTCTCAAATGTATTTTCTTTGTACATGAATTCTGTATCCTTGTAGGAAACTGATTTTATGTGCATCTTTTTTTTTAATTAGATAATAGTTAAACGATAGTTGCTTATCTAGTTGAACAGTTTTCCTGTGCAAGTCAGTATCACTTATAATTATTTATGTAGGTGAAGATCATTCTGAAAGACTAAGTTACATAGCCATGGCAGGAGAGCAGTCGATGGAGGTTGGTTTCTGTTTTTCAGGAATTATGTTTGTTCATTGCCCTCTTATGTTCTTTATCGTAAAACAGATTATTCTTAATTTGGAAGGCTGAGATTTGGGATCTGAATGCTGCAAAGAGGTGCATACAACTATCTCAAAGGCCATCTGCTGATTCTATGAAAAGAAGAGGTGCTTTTCAAATATTACTTCTTCCCTGTCCTATTGTTTCTGTTAATTTTCTGATCAGGTTGATTAAAATTTGTCTCCCACCTCTCATCGATAGTAGATAATAATGCTACAACCGGACGACTCGTTACGCTGGTTATTTTGCATCCCACCTTTATTTTTTCACATTTTGCTAAAAGGAAGTTTGTGCCTCTTATCACCCTTACATATAAACTGTTTGTATGATTTATTATTGGCATGTGACAAAAATCACAAGCAGGAATGTGCATGGCTGTTCAAGCATTCATACCTTCTGAATCCCAAGGAAATCTAAATGTTTTAGCTGGGTATGTTCTTTCACATTACTCTATTGGCATTGTGAATTTATGGTTTGTTAGAGAAGCTGCATTATGATTATGTGCAAGAAGATTATGTCCTTCGGAATTTTATCTTTCATTTTCACGAGTCCTAATCCATGTGAAGCTTCAAATACTATATAATCCCTAGGAAAAGCATAGATTTGCATAAGCTAACATCTCTTCATTGGCTTGGCATATTGATTTATCTTGACAATCAATGTTAGACTGATACAACTAGCACCAAGATTTATTTGTACTTGTATGTTCATTGTCCACATGTCCTTAAAATTCGCAGTTATGAGGATGGAACTATGTTGTGGTGGGATGTGAGGAATCCAGGGACTCCATTAATGGCTATGAAGTACCATTCAGAGCCAGGTTTGTATTGGTATCTATAATGGTGTAACATGCTGAATGTTGGTTTGTCGATTCGTGGAGGATAATATTCAATCATTTTTTTTTTATAGTTCTTAGCCTATCAGTTGATGAGTCGTGCAAAGGAGGTATCTCTGGAGCTGCAGATGACAAGATTGTTCTATTCACTTTAGATCATGCAAGGGTATGCATGCTAAATTTTATCAGGATCATCTGCGGTCCATGTCTTTCTGAGATTAGAAGCTTTGAATGTGAAAAATCATTTGTCTGCCATCTTAAGTATTTGCATAATTGGAACTTTGTGATATACACTGACTAATAATTTCTGAGCATTCTATCCAAACAGACAAACAACATCCTGAGAAGTTTCTGACTTAAAATGATAATTTTCTGCCTTCGTGTAAAATCATCAAACTCCTTTGTTTCTAATATTAGTTAGTTTGGGTGAATCTGAACAATGTTCATGTAGTCTAATTGCGTGGTGAAGAAAGAAATTAGTTTGGAGCGACCAGGAATAGCTGGTACTTCAATAAGGGCAGATGGAAAAGTTGCTGCTACTGCTGGCTGGGATCATAGGTCAGTTTTTTTTATGTTTATTATGTTTGAGATCCTACATTAAAATTTTGAAATAGTTTTTGTAGTCCCGACCCTAGGGATAATTCTTTTGCTTGTATTGAACTTAAGAATTCTGATTATCCTTCTGTTTCTATACAACTCTAGCAATTGAGTATCCTCTTTCGTTTGGATGCATGATTTTTATGTTCTTATGAATTAAGAATAATTATGAAATTGTTATGTTGATATCGACTTTTGGCTACTTTAAGGGCGGTGAACAGAAGGTAGTGGGAGACTTTTGTAGGGGGGGGGGGGGGGGGGGGAAGTTTCTAGGGCACGTGTCAATTGTGTAGCTGTGTAAATTCACCTTAAAATATGATTTTGATTCCTACTCAGCCTATACCAATCATCTATCAATATGTTCTTTTGATAAAAAGCTTTCCTGAAGTCTTAAGAACACCTAAATATTTACAGGTTAAATTTTATGATATTGATGACTACTAAACGATTTATTGAAACTTGTTATTCATATATTAAGTTAAGGGGGCGGTCTCTAAAAACATTTTACAAAATTAATATTTATGAAGTGATTTTGCTTTATAATCCATATTTTTCTGGTTAACATAAGAATGATGTATACAAAAGTATGATCATCATCCAGGCATAAGCTAAATTTTAATCTTCATTTTTATTAACTATTCACTTTAGTTAATAGAGAGGAGTTTCAAATTTAGCACAGGATCCTAAAAACCACTGAACAGATCCGACAGCTCCGAGTGTATAACTATTCCCTCCTAGTCTGGAAAATTGCTTACACAAATGTGTGACTGTGACATTCATGTGCTTAGATTTTGGGTCTGATGACAGGATAAGAATCTATAATTACCGGAATGGAAGTCCTCTTGCTATACTCAAGTATCACTCTAAATCGGTAATGCCTCGTTGTAGATTTGTATCACCTTTTACTAAATTGATGATTGTTTCTTAGTTTTGCACATCATTTGCAGTGTAATGCAGTTTCATTTTCACCTGATTGCAAACATATGGCCTCGTCATCAGAAGATGCCACAGTTGCACTATGGGAGATTTATCCGCCCCAACGTTCAGCTTAGATATCAGAAATATTCTAGGACCCAGGCGGGGAGGTATGTTCATCATCTGGATTCTGGAGGGTATCAGAACTCTTCATTCTTCAATTGCCATGAAAGGTCACTACTTAAGCATGCATCAGTCTGGATGCCCATCTCTGGACTTGTTTTTGCCTCTCTTGATCATTTTCATCTTAACCCGTGAATGGTTATTTCTGGATCTGCGTATCCTGGCTCTTATTGTGCCTGTTGTTCACTTTTCATACATATACAATTTACCTTCGTTATAAATGCTATTCATTTTCCATGGAGTGGTTAATTTTTCATCTTTTCATCAAGTTAAGTATTCAAATAATTGTTCTAAAAGACTCGAAAAGGAGACAGGATGCAGAGGACTGTCTAGCAATCTAGCATCTACATGGCCGGACGTCAGTGAGGACAGATTGTAGACCTCCATAGTCCCTAAGTTTCGTACAAATTATGTAAAATACAAAACCATCCCTTTTCATAGTGAGACGCTTAAATTAATTTAACAGCAGAAACAAATATGAAAATATAACAGCAGAAATAAATGTCATGGTAGGAAAGTAGGAAAAAAAAAAAAAAAAAAGAGAATTAGGAATGCCATGATCAGAAAGTAGAAAAAAAATAGAAGAGAATTGCAAGAAGATTTGACAAATTTGGACTTACCAATAAAAACTTGTGACCAAAATAAGTTGAAAGAATGAGGAAGTAATGATGAACACCAAAGTTTTTCTTTGATTGATCAAAATTTTATCCATATCATCTCCAAAATAAACCCCCCCCCCCCCCCCCCCAAGTGTGTCAAGTTGGCATAAACTCGAGGGACCAAATTGACCCAAACTGGTTGCCTTAGGTCGAGTTTCTGGAGTTTTTTGGTTGAGTTTACCACCTGGTAGCCTTGGGTTGAGGTAAAAATGCTTCTTTGGTCGAGTTGTGGGTCAAGTTGTCCCATGTTTGGCCAATTTGAAGGTTTTCGTTGAATATTCAACTCTTGTTGAAAACTACAAAGTTGTTTCCCTTCGAAATACCTTTACAACTGTACTTGTGGGTCTTCTAATTCATTATGAGGCCTCATATAACTTCGTTTTACTAAAACTTTGCAAAAGTGTCTTCTTGCTCCGAGTTTCCTTGTTTTCTTTACTCGAGTTGTTGGCAATTTGAGGGTCCTCCTTAGAGCTTTCTTTTGATCCATTGGCTTCATGCTTGGATCCTTGATTGTCATTCTCCCTTCCTTTGCACTTGGAGGATAAATGTGATAATGTTTGATGCTTGGATTCCATGGATGACTTGATATCTTCATTTTTGCTCCATTTTAGGCCTAACTATCTACAAAACAAGGGGAGTATACATTCTTTTAATATTTTAAGCTCTAGCAAAGATATTAATGTCCAAACCATATAAATTTAAGGTAAAAATACACAAAACACATCTAAAAACATAGCATGAAAACATACTATCAAACATCCACTTTAATAGGAGAAGTCTTATCCACCATGTGTATCTTGCCCTTAAAAAGCATGGTGATAACATGAGGAAGGAGTTGACTTTGATTTTCAAGTTTTGATGCATCTTTACCGAACTTTCTTGGTCCTTCCTTCCTTATTATTTCTTTCTCCACGACCTCAATCCCACACTTATCTTGTATTTCCCTAGCAATCATGGGCGAGTTGGTTGTAAGCCTTTACTTTTGGAGTTCCCCAATCTTGAATCGAGTAGTGATTTTCATTAGGCTTTGGAGAATCATCATGCTCCTATGGGTGTGTGAGTTGGTGAGTTGGTTGTAGAGGGTTTTTTTGTTGACGATGAACCGAATTCATCTGTTGGTGAGATGCTCTGAACTTGGAGAGGAGAGGAGCGAATACAACAAGAGCCGCCCCCAGGCTTGAGAGCGTTTTGGGAAGATTTCGGTGAGGAGAGAAAAAATAGGTTTATATACTAATAACTCCACCTTGATGAGTATTGTTGTGTTTGTAGGGATGATGGAAGACTTAGCAAAATGTAATTTTTGACTAACAAATATCGATTATATATGTGTAGTTTTCTTGTCTTGGTTGTTATATGTTTTATGAAGGCGGTTAGAGCTAGAGACGGATATGAGAGAGAAGAAGATCTTGAAATCTGGGAGAAGATAATGAGAAGATCTTCAAAGGCTAAAGATCTTCAACAACCAAGATTCTAGAGAAGAGTTTGTTGAAAATATAGTTCGATATATATGGAGCAATTTCGAACGTCCAACCACCACGATTTTGTAGAAGATTTGTTCGTATTCTGTGGAGAGATTTAGACACGTTCCAATGGTCAAGAGAAGCAAGCCTCCATAGAAGCTTATAAAAGAATCCAACCATGGTGAAGAAAAGCAGCGCTTACACAGTGATCAATCCTAGCTTTCTTTTCAACCTAGTTTATCTCGTTCGTAAGAGTGATCCTTGTTTTCTTTTCTGTTGAGAGAGATAGATGAACACAAGAGCGATATTGGCATATCTTAAGAGTTTTATACTCAGTGTTACTCTACAACGTGACTAAGCTATTATTGCTAGAAGTGAGTTGACTATATAGTAGCGGTGAGGCTACAAGTGAGAGAAGAAGGGAAGTTCTTCTAGGTTGTATCTAGAACTCAAAAGGAAGTAGATAAT
The DNA here is from genome assembly GCA_033239125.1 of Fagopyrum homotropicum. NCBI lineage: Eukaryota > Viridiplantae > Streptophyta > Magnoliopsida > Caryophyllales > Polygonaceae > Fagopyrum > Fagopyrum homotropicum. The sequence continues at coordinate 60,874,809 of BSWB01000003.1, read as the reverse complement.
AGATAGTTAAATCCTAGGGTCGGAAACCCTAAGCGGAGACGTAGGCGTTAGAGCCGAACTTCGTAAACATATCACGTGTCGATCTTAATTTTATTTCCGCACTTTATTTGTTTATATTGTGACTAACAAGTTTTTACAGGATTCAAAGTTAGGACCTTGAGATTCTCTTCAAGGCCTTGAGAAACAGTTATCGTCACATGTTTCAAAGATCTACTTCAAGGCCTTTAGATTCATTTTAAAGCCTTGACATCTACGATTGTGAAAAGTTCCCGTACTGTTCGCTCCAAAACGTGTGTTTACATGAGAGAAAATAGTCTTAAATTTATATCAAGAATAAAGCAAAATAGCGAACCCGCAATGTACGGATCAATCGCAATACTAGCAAGGGTCGAACTCAAGGACAATGGTGAAATCAAGCATCGGTATATCACTTTAGGTTTAGACAATCTCAAGAAACAAGAACAAGATATATGATAATTAGATAACGGAATGCATATTCTAGAGTTCAAAGCATCCATTGGGGTTTCGACTCAAGACTTCAAAGGATAAGCGCGGCTGAGAATGCTAAGGAAAGGCGTTACTTAGATTGGATAGATCACGAGAAGGTCTCATTATCCACTATCCCAAACCAAAGATCCTATTACCGGGTAAGTCTTAAGGATCTAAGGAAAGGAACTATAATCTCAAACCAACAATTCAACCTAAGGGAATAGAACTAACCTTTACCGGTAAGTCTCTAGTTAACTCTCAAAGGTAAGGTGAAGGCACACTCAAACTCAACAAAGGATAAACCTTTGTTACATAACACTCATCATCATAGGTAAACAAGCAAAGGAATCACCTGGTAAGTCTCTTCCTAGGCTTAAATATAAACCAGGAAGGTGCAACAAGGATATGGTTTGGCAAACTATAACCTAAGCTTAAGGATCAGTCGATTAGGTCAAATCTCGTTCTGTTCTCACTCAATCTCGGTTGAGATCCTAAAGAACAGTCCGAGATACGTAGCTGCAAAGGTTAAACTCAACTTTCAGGGTCCACTCGAGATAAAAGGTCCAGTCTTTCATCATCTACACCACAACCTTCAACCAATCACCCTAGAATCACAAGGGTTTTAGCCAACAATCATCATGTTCAAAGAAATCAAGAAATATTCAATCAAGCTACCAAGAAAAGGATATGAAGTACTTAGCAAAAGGTCTTCAATTATCAAAAGGGAAAAACAATCCAACAAACTATCAAACTTGTGTTCCAAAGTATGAAAACTAGCAACTAAGTATCCTTCTCCAAGAAATCTTACAAAGTGTCTTCAAATCTTCTTCTCCTTAATCTTGATCTTGATCTTGATCTTCATAAGATCTTCAACCAACGAATCCTTCGAGCGTACTAACTGGACAAAAGCTGTTGAAAAGAGAATCCAATTCCAACAGCCGGTAGATCGATCGATCCTCAATCAATGTGCCACCTTCCATTTTTATACGAAATCTTAGGGTTTAATATTTTATGGTTCATGGGCCGTCGGTCTCAGTCGAGCCTAGTGAAAGCATCTCGGTCGAGATAGTTTTCACTCATAAAAAATTTGCCTCAATTACGTACTTTTCTTCGATTCTTCTCTTGGTTCCTTCTTGCATCCATCTTCTAGGATCCTTGCTCGCCTTTTTGCAGTCCAAGATGTTCAATAATGTTGTTCTCTAGACTCTATATACCTTAAATTGATTTGATATGAGGTCTTATTTGTGATGCATGCCAAGATTAACCAATTGTTTCTCTTGAATGCCCTAGCCTTCACAACCACTGGGAAAATCATATCGTTGACTAAAGATGCATCTCAACAAACTCAGGATAAGTCTGCAAATGTTCTTCTAAATTGTCAATGTAGTGTGCAGAACAAACCTATCCTTCACCCTACTCATGTCGAGCTGACCATTTTGACAACTGAGGAGTATGCCGTTGTCAAGGAATACCTGATAGCATGATATATGAAGTTAGTTTAGATGTGCATATAGGTAGTTTTTCCCTTTCTTTTGAGTAAGTGGACGCATATTCATAGCATTTATGAGCATATTCACCTATTATGTTGGAATGGAGATCTACACAAGCTTTGTTGTGATTTTAGGTGAATTGGCCCTGAATTGGAGTGGAAAAGGACCATTCATGGAGTATTGATCGAAGTGGACCTTACTAGGAAGCATTGGAGAAGTCTAGGAAGGAGTATGAAGTAAAGCAAAGAGGAAAGGCGTCAAAAAGGAAGAACCACGGCCCAAGAACATACTTCCACGATCGAGGTTTTATTAATCTTTGATTTCCACACGTGAAAAGGAAGGTCGAGAGGCATCATGAGACAAACCACGACCGTGGTTTTGATGACGTCACCCGTGATTTTCTTCGGGAAAAGCCGTTCCGTTATTGCCACGTCAACAACACAAAAAGGAGAGCTTTTAGACCTAATTCTATTCTATAAAAGAGGGTTGACGGCTTTGTTGTTGGGGACTCACTTACACACATTTACACTTAGGTTTGACGGATTACTCCACGTTCGAGATTCTCTGGCTTCATCATTGGAAGGAGATTGAAGAGCTTTTGGATTTGCAACTTGGAGATTGAGGATATTTGTGAGATTTTCTTAGGTTTTGATTTTGATCTTTTGAGAACACGAGAATTGAGATTACTTGTGGTTTGATTCAGTTATTGAGATTTGAAAATTCATTGTTTGGAGATTCATAATTCTTCTTTGTTCTTTCTTGGTTGCATGCTATTCTTGATTTCTTCCTTAAAATTTTGATTTGAATATGATGATGATTGTTGGTTAAAACCCCATTGCAATTCTAGGGTGAAGGGTTGATGATTGTGGTATAGATGATGATAGTTAAACCTTGTAAACAGATCGGATCCGGAGAGTTGTGAGTCGAAACCCTTGTAGAAGCTTTTCCACGTCTTGTTCTTGAGTTCCACGCCCGTGGTTTCTCAAGATCCTGCCGTGTTTTCCTCTGTCTTGCACGTTTTGCTTTTACTTTTACCCAAAGTTAAAGATTGCCTAAACCCTATCCTTGTTGAACCTTTCTTACCCATATCATTTCTTGGTTATTAACGTTTACGAGTTTTAGGTAATGGAGGATTCAAAACCCTCTATTAAGGTGAAGAGTGTCATAGCCTTTACCTTGTGCTTCCTTTTGACTTCTTTGGGTTTGGTGTTTGGTATAGAGAGTATAATCCTATCCTTAGATCCTCTATATATCGAAACTCAACATCCGGTGTTAGAGAACCTTTGGGTGAGATAAGTGAGTATTGGAACTTCACTGTACGATATCCTACCTTAGGCTATATACCTTTGCAAACCAACTCTGTCCATTACACATCTTTAGACATCTTGAATCAAACACCACAATCGGATACTTGGATCTTTAGAATGTGCATTCCCCCAATTATTCTTACATCTTATTCATTACATTTGATTATTGCTTTGCTTGCTTTACAAGTTAGATTGCTTTGCTGCTTGGTTCTCACTAATTCCTTGAGATCGACTCCGGAATATCAACCCTTACTACGAAAGATCTGTACACAGCGGGTTCGCTATTGTTAGGCACTATTCTTGGATATAAATATACATCTTTTTGCACACACACCTTTTAGAGCGAACAAGTTTTTGGCGCCGTTGCCGGGAAGTTGGTCAAGACCAATCCAGTGTACGGTTGTCTAACTTGGTAGCTTCTTGCTTTGCCATTAAACATTCTATCTTATTGTTCTTGCAAAATCTTTCCTTAGGTTTATGCGAAGAACAAGATCTAGTAAATAAATTGTTCCTTACGATCTTGACCAGAAAAGACTTACAAGAAAAGGTTGAAGGAATCTAAGAATATGGCCGTTGCCAATAATGAAGGAGTAGAGGATCTTCGAGCTGAATTAGCTGATGCTCGAGATCAAATAAGGATGCGAGATGAAGCTCTCAAGAAAGAGAGAGCTGAAACAATTACTTAACAGGAGAAACTTCGAGCCGACATGACCGAATTGAGCGAGTAGATTCGACTAGCGAATGAGGAAAGAGAGAGGGATGCTAGAGTTGTGACTAATCCACCGGCACCCATATATGTGCCACCACCACCACCTCCACTGAGGGTGGAGCCAACTGACCCATTTGTGGGTATTCCGTAAACACTTGGTCAACGGATGGATCCCGTCCGGAAAGCACACCGTCCGGGCTTCAACTTGGGAGATCCAGCTGAAAGAGAATATGACTTTAGACTTCAAGTCATTAGAATAATTCAACATAATCGTTTTAAAGGAATGGAGAGAGAATCACCACACCAACATTTACAAAACTGTGAGATTTTGATGGAAACTTTGAGAACTTCTAGATATGAAAATAACAATTATAAAATGCTTATTTTCTTTTTCTCTTTGAAGGATAAAGCACTTGCATAGGTCCACAAAGATCCATATGTAAAAGTTCGATGGGTCGAGAAGAATTTACAACTTTCTTTGGTTTGAATGAACCTCTTGTTTGTTTACCTTGTGTACAAGCCTTACATAACTCATCTACCTTGAAATTTAGGTTTGGAAAACCACGTACCAAATCCTTTGTAAGTAGCTTTTTCATTGTGTGCATGCTTACGTGACCAAGTCTTCTATGCCAAAGCCTTGGATCATCAGTTAAGGCCTTTAGACATTTTAGCTTAGTTCCTGAAACTTGGTTAATACTCATGGAATAAACATTGTTACATCTAGGGACAGTAAGCACAACTTCACCCGTCTTTTTGTCTTGAACCTCACATTTTTCTGAATCAAATAAAACTTTGTTGCCTTTATCACATATTTGAGAAATACTAAGCAGATTATACTTCAAACCGTCAACCAAATAAACATCATCAATAAAGTTAGATGAATTATAACATATTTTACCAATGCCAATAATGTCACACTTTCCTTTATCACCAAGCGTAATGGTTCCAGATGATTGCTTCTTTAAATTTGAGAATAAAAAGCTTTTTCCACTCATATGTCTTGAGCAACCACTATCTAATATCCATTTAAGCTCCTTTACCTTGGTGATATCCTGCAAAACAACAAACATCAACCTTTCCGGGTCAACTAAATGGATATTTTGGTCCATATTCAGGTTCGATCATGTTTGGCGGTCTAGTACCTTTAGGAACCCAGATTTGTTTGACCCGTTTCCTTAAACATAAAGGATAGGTGTTTCTAATAATATAAGGATCATTTCTTCTATAAGGACATGTAGATTTAACATGACCCTTTTTACAACAGTAAAAGCAAGTAGGCATATGAATACTTCCTTTGGCTTTGACAAAAGTGGTGGTAGGTTTTCTAAGAAAGCTCCTATGATAACCTATACCATTTTTGTTAAGGGAGGACTGTTGTTCACCCATCATTCTCTCAGGATTAGCTTTTGAACGAGTAAACTTAACAAGTGCAGCCTTCTGGTCTTGACACATCAAAGTTAGATCAACTTTCTCTTTCTCTAGATCGATATAGTTTCGATGAAGAAAGGAGAGGTTGTCTTTGAGAATCATGTATTCTGATTCCAAGGCCTTGATATTGTCATCAAGGTCCACCTTTTCTGTGTTAAGATTTTAAATCTCCAGAGACATCTCACTTAGTTGGTTTTCTTGTTCAAGCAGCTTTTCTTTTAAAGAATTTATCCTTATTCTATGTTCCTTGTCACATATGATAATATCTTAATGGAATTGTTTCAGGTCAGATTCAGGTTGTGACATAATTATACTTACCATATCGTCAACATATAGATATGAATGTTCTTCATGATCGGCCATGAGACACAAGTTTGCTTGTTCTGTTTTGTCTTCTGATTCATTTGATGATTCTGAATCACTCGATGAAGCTACCATAGCTTTCTTCTTTCGATCATTTTTCTTGAAGTTGGTCCTCTTCTTTTGTGGACAATCCTTCACAAGATGATCTGTTTCACCACATTTAAAACAAGTCAGTACTCTAGTTTTCTTGTTAGAGTTAGAAAACTTACCTCGGGGTTTTGATGTTCGTGGATATTCTCTATTGTTAGCAGATTGTTTCTTTAACTTGAGAATTCTCGCGAGACCCTTAGAGATCATGGCAATTGCATCTTCATCATCATCATCATCACTATCTTCCCCGTCTGATGGTAATTCATCCTTTTTTGATTTTAATGCCAAATTCTTGGAGTTGGATGGCAGATCTCCATCTTTTTCACCAAGAACCATTTCATGTGTGATGAGTTTTCCAAGGAGGTCATCAAGAGGAAGAGTTGAGAGATTCTGAGCTTCTTCAATAACAGTCATCTTTGGTCCCCACTTAGCTTTAGGTAAGCTCCTTAGAACCTTCCTAACTTTCTCTTCATTTGTGAAGATCTTTCCTAGTGAGTCCAAGTTGTTCACAATCTCAGTTAATCTTGTGAACATTTCCTTGATTGTTTCATTTGGATTCATCTTGAATAACTTGTATTGTCTGAGGAAGATGCTAAACTTTGTTTCCTTGACTTGACTTGTTCCTTCGTAAGTGACAACGAGTTTGTACCATGTTTCCTTTGCACTCTTGCATGATGAGATGCGCTTGAATTCATTGGCATCTAATCCGCAGTAGAGTAGGTTCACTACTTTGTAGTTCTTTGACACACTCTCCAGGTCAGCTTGTGTGAAGTCAACTTCTTTCTTTGGCACTTGGACACCTTCAACAGTTGTAGTAGGGACTTTGGGGCCATTCGGAACAATGCTCCATAGTTCCATGTCCTGATCAATAATGAACATACGCATGAGTGCTCTCCAATGGGCAAAGTTGTTGCCACATAAGAGTGGTGGTCGAGATGAGGATCTTCCTTGAGAAAATCCTCCATCACCTACAGGATTCATGATTAGTCTCACTGATGGTTAAATCAATATACATGAGTCTAGCTTTGATACCAATTGAAGAACCGGTAGGTGAAATAAAAGGTTAAAAGATACTCTAGAAGGGGGGTTGAATAGAGTATGAGAACTTTTCGCAAAACCAATCTCAAGGTCTTGAAATCAATTTCAAGGGCCTTGATGTCGATCTCAGTTCGTTGTGGAACTTTGATTTCAAGGGCTTTGAAACAACTTTCAAGGGCCTTGACTTTGAACTCCTACAAAACAAAGTTAGTCACAATAAACAAGATATGGTGCGGAATATAAAAGATCGACACAAGGATATGTTTACGAAGTTCGGCTCTAAATAGCCTACTCTCCGTCCCAGGGTATAGCCTTAGGATCTAACTATCTATTATCAGCTTCAACGAGTCCTAGATACAAACTAGAAGAAATCCTCTTCTTCTCTCACTGTAGCCAATACTACGATCTAGCTCCAACTCTTCACTTTGTTATAATAGCCTAGTTACTTCGCAGAGTAACACACACTCGAGTATAACACTCTTTAGATATGCCAATGGAGCTCTCGAGTTTTATCTCTCTCTAAGGGATAAAGCTTTTTAGAAGGAGAGAAAGAAAAACTATGTTTCGAAATGAAGATAACTTTGGATCGCTTGAAGACTATAGATATTTCTGTGCAGGCTTGTTATTTGTTCTCCAAATGCCATCTTCATTTATAATCTTCTATGGAGAGATCTTCTAGCCGTTAGAGAGATGATCGTTCGAAGATAATTCTTCTTCTCCATGAAGATCGCTTCCTGGTTAAGATGAGATAGACGTTGTAGATCTTCATCTCTTGAGAACACGTTGATCTCTCGGCTCCTTAATCTTCTCGTTAATTATTGTAACAATCTTCAAATCCAGATGAGAGAATCTTCGTGCTTTTCGGTTAAGGATCTTTGTAAGATCTTCTTTGTTGGTCGGTTGAGATCTTCACCTGATCATATCTTCTCAAATCTTCTTGTTTGAGCAAATATCTCGTGAAAGATCTTCTTTGTGATTTTAAATCTTTTCGTTGTACAACCTTGTCGTCCTTGTTTCTTTAGAATCTACTTCAAGGCTTTTGAGATCTTTTTGTTGTGCATCCTTGTCTCCCTTGTGCCCTTGAAATCCATTTCAAGGCCTTTGAATTCTTTGACAAAACCTGCACTAAATCCAAATCAACCAAGCATCTCGTAATATAATAATTCATTGGTTAGTGTATCAAACTACTTCATTTTTGTTTAAGTCTTCCATCAACAGCACCTGTAAAACCTTTATAATCAAGGTGGAGTTTTCACGGAACTACAACAATCAGAGATCCAATCAAAATAATTCCGGTAACCCCTATTTTCATGCTGAAAATGCAATAACCCCTCCTACTTCTTCTACTTCTATTCCTTAGAAAAGTCAGGAACAACCATCATCAAGTTCGAGTCAACCACCAAAGGACAAACTTGAAGCCATGGTGAAAGCTATGATGGGAAGATGAATGGATTGGAGAGCTCAATTACTTCGATTTCTAAGGCACAAAAAGCCTTGGAAAACCAAGTATTTAGCAAGGCCGGATAAGTTCCTAGAGATCAAGGAAGACTCCCCGGAAGAATGGAGGATAAACCAAAGGGACAAGTAATGTCAATTACCGCAAGGAGTGGTGTAACGACTACCGATCCTACACCGAAAGCGGACGACAAGGGCAAGCAGCCCATGTATGCCAAAGTTCTGGCCGATAAGGAGAAGGAAAGAGTTGAAGTCTATGTACCTCCTCAAGCTTACAAGCCTCCACTACCGTTTCCGTAGTCTAGAGCGAGAGCACGCCTAGACAAGGATTTTGGTAAGTTTCTTGACCTCATGAGCCAACTGCATATTATCATACCTTTTATTGACACAATTTTAGGTATGCCCGCTTATGGGAAGTTCTTAAAGGAGATCCTCTCTAACAAGGGGAAACTAGAGGATTTTGGTGAGGTAAAGATGACTTCCGAGTCATCAGAATTCATGAAAATCATGACGGATAAGATGCCACCCAAGTTGCGGGATCCTGAATCATTTTGAGTTCCCATTGGAGTTGAAAAAGGCACGTATAATGCACTTTGTGATCTAGGAGCGAGTGTAAGCATCATTCCACTTGCTTTGTGTGAGAGGCTTGGTTTAGGAGTGCCTAAACCGGTGAAGATGACATTGTACATGGCGGATCGATCCACCACTCGACCTGTCGGCATATTGGAAGGCATTTCCGTGAAGCTTGGTAAGTTTTACGTTCCTATTGATTTTGTTGTATTGGACGTTCCTGTAGATTATCCAATCCCAATCATCCTTAGGATACCGTTTCTTGCAACATCATGTTGTTTGGTGGATTGCAAAAATGCCAAATTGTTTTTCAATATAGGAGAAGAACAAGTGGAGTTTGCACTTTCAATTTTGACCAAAGAGCATGATGAGGAAGAATCGAAAATAAATTCTATTTCGCTCAAGGATCCAACACAGAAAGTCATGAGTATGAGCCTTGTAGAGGAGAGAGTAGAAGAGGATTGCAATTCCGAGGTTCGAGCCTTGAAAGAACTCGAGGAAGAGCAAAAAGAAGAGTTCGAAGAATTGCAAGATAGCCCGGGAACTGGCCAAAACTATGGGCAAGGACAAGATTCCACGGGCGTGGTTTTAATTAATTCACCCGTGAAAACCCATGTCAAGAGCCATCACGGTACAAATCTCGGCCGTGGAACTGCCAGTATGGCTGTGGAATATGAAAATTCTGAGACTTCTCCCTTGCTTCTTAAAAATATTCTTAGACATTCTCATACCTCTTCTACACCCGTGGAAACATCTAGGGACGCCTTGGAAGGCCACAACACCGCAACAAGGGCATTCAAGAATGCGCAAATCTACAAGAAAAGGTGGAAGAAGTGGCATAACGAGCATTGGGTTCCAAAAGACTTGAAAGAAGGAGATCTTATCCTTCTCTTCAACTCCCGACTTCGTCTATTTTCCGGTAAGTTGAAATCTCGTTGGACTGGACCATTTATAACTAAACATGTTTTTCCTCATGGTGTAGTTGAAGTATGGGGTGGACAATGCGGAGCTTTCAAAGTCAATGGCAAACGCCTTAAGAAGTACACACCGGAGAGCCAAATTGAGGGGATTGCGCCTATCCTCCTCACTTGAGCACAAATGGATTAGTCTAGCTACGAACCTTAAACAAAGCACTTCTTGGCAGGCAACCCAAGGTAATGTTGTCTTTCCCTTTTTCATAGATTAGAGTAGAATAGTTTGTTTTATCTTTTTTCGTTGGTTCGTTCCCGGTTTTCTTGTGTCTTTGGATGGCAGGAACTAGGAAATCTCCATGAAGACTCAAAGAATGCAAAAAAAAGTCAAGTTGTCAATCAAGGACGTAAAATAAAGTTCCACGGGCAAAAATAGAGTTCCACGGGCGTGGTCCACTAATTAAACCTGTGGAAAACCACGTCGAGAGCAAAAATAAAAAGAACCACGGTCGGTCCAGTTTCCACGGTCAAAACCACGGCCGTGGTTTTCCAAAATTTTGCGAGAGTATATAAGGAACACTTCTCCTCCTTCCTGCAAAAACTCCTTCCCCAAAAACCACGATCAAGCCCGTAAATGGCAAAAACCAATCCCCGGTGCTCAATCTCGCGTTTGTTGATCATTTCAAACGATTCTTTCGCCAAAACTCAAGCAAATCACATCCTATTGAAGATTCCGAGCGCAAAAAACACGGAAAATCAGAGAATCGACGGACATTTGGATTTTTCAATCCAAACCCTAGGTTTTCTCTTCTTCTTTGATCTTGGGTTGATTTCTTTCGTATTGTTGAAGATATTGCTAGAGAACTGATGGAATTGAACTTAGAAATAGCCTAGTACTGTTGTTTGTGAGAATCTTTACTGAATTTGGTGATTTGCTGAAAATCGACGTTTTCCACGACCTGTTCTTGAAAACCACGATTGTGATTTCTGAAGATCCTGCCATGGTTTTGCCAGTTATGGAGAGACTTCGTCGTAGTGGTAGAAGTTTGCTTGGTAAGGGTAGAGGCTCCTCTTCCCAACCCCCACAATGGCCCCCACAACAACCACCACCCCCTCCTAGACTCCCTCGTATCCTAGAGGAGCATAAGGAAGCCTATGACAAGATCCAACCCCGTACCGTTGTTGCTTCTAGATACTTAGTGCTCTAGGAGCTTGAATGCATGGATGTGGTTGAAGATCTTAATATGATGATTGATAGAGCTGGCCTTATGACCTTTGTAGGAATTAGGGAACATGCTTATGAGGAATTGACGATGGAGCTCCTTAATTCTTTCGATCATGATGCTAGAGAGAGGACGGTGAAATTCCGGATGATGAATAGGAATTATGCTATGTCGGTTGTGCAATTTGCTAGGCTGTTTGGGTTTGGTGAGACCACATATGAGACTTTCCCTAGGCACACTAAGCCTAGTGCTTTCTGGGAGAGCATCACTATGATAGGATGCTTAGTTGAGAGGTGGAAACCGGCCGACTCGAAAGATATGTTGATTTACAACTTATCTTTCAAGATTGCACATAGGATTATGCCCGAGAGCCTATTTCCTAGGACCGAGACGCCCCAGAAGCTGAAAGCCGATGAACTTTTTATTTTGTATTGCATGACGACCGGTACTAACCCAGATTGTGCCACTATGCTAGCTGATTGCCTTAGGAAGATAAAGAACAAGGGCCGGGGAGATATTTGTGTTGGTGGGATAATAACCCGCATTGCCAAATAACTACAGGTTCACTTTTCTGCATGTGAGCTAGCCATTGAGGCTAGACCTATTGGATTACATGGATTTATTTTTAGGGGTATTCTAATCCCCCTCCATAGAGGTTCGCCATATGGTGCTATGCCCTGGGAGGGCAAGAGTGGGAGGGGGATTCCATGGAGGTCGGATTACTCCATTAGAAATCCTCATAATTGGAAGCTTACTTTTGAGCCGATGCATGCTGGAAGAGTAGGCCCCGAGGACATTGATGAGGATCCCGCGGCTGAGGCGGATGTAGGACAGGGCGTTGAGGATATGGATACCGGGACTGATGCTGGTCCTAGTGAGTTCCGAGCTGAGAATGACTATGTTAGCTTTACGGAGTTGCCGACTTATTTCCCCATCATGGGAGAGTTTCCTGACCCCCTAGGAGGTCTACCGCTCACCGACCCCGTCCTAGCCCATCATAGCGCCGCGCCAGCACTTTCGAGCTCCCCACATGTTTTGATGAGCGGCCAACTTGGGTAGAGGATCTATAGGGACATATGGGAGACCTCAAAATTGTTGTTAGGCGCATGGATCGATGCCTCGATACTTTTGAGCATGACACACAGATAGCGAGAGACATTTACCATTCTCAGTTCGGTCATCCCTACGATCCGTCTTGGTTCCCGTTCCCACCACCACTCCCGTGATGACGCGACACTACTGTCATCGGCTTTATCAGACTATGTGAGTTTCTTTTGCTTTTCTTTCTTTTATTGCGCATTAGGGACAATGTGTAATTCTAGTATGGGGTGATTGCGAGACTTAGGCTGTAATAACTACTTTGATACTTGTTTTGATTCTATGTCCATCGTACTTTGCATTCTCATTATTCTTGTCACATGTTTCGATATTTTCTTGTATTATATAGCTTTGAAAAATCAAAAAAATTGAAAAATTTGAAAAATTTTGTGCTTCTAGGATTGGAAAAGACCTCAATGATGAAAACTACTAGTGGAATAGATTTTTGATGAATTTTATGTGTTTAAACCGAATTGTGGATAGTGAAGAATTTAAATGATTTGTTGAATTTTCATGCGAGTTTGATAATTGGGATCTTATCTAAATCACGTTGAGAAATTGAGGGTTCAAACCGCTTTATAAGTTCTTGCACTTCTTATTTATATGATCAAGGCACTTTGATTTTCATTTCCTTTCTTCTTCTTCATTCATCTTCTAGCCTCTCATATAAATGTTTTGCCTCCTTTGATACCTATCCACGAATTATGATGCAATTGTGTAAAAGTTGTGAAGTTTGAAGTTGAAAGTGGTGAAGTGTGTTAGAAATTAGGTTTGGGGAAGTCAATCATGACGATGAGTAACTCGGCCCCATTCACATAGCCGGGTGTTTGTGTCTTGTCAAAGTCGGATTGAGCGATATTTCTAACGAGTCATGGTATGTGCATTACGGTTTGAGGCACCTCGAAAAATTGAGGTTTGTTGATTTCCTAGGCTTTGGTTATTGTACATCTTTGTGCTTGATCTCAAAAGTGAAAGTAAAAGAAAAATTGTTGAAAAAAGAAGAGAAAAAGTGCTTATTGGTGGATTTTGAAGTTTGCTTGAAGAAGTTGTGATGTTATTATCCTCTTTCCCGGTTTTTACACCATATATCCTACACATACCCCACCCTAACACGTTTCTTGACCTTCATTTGAAAGACCTTAAGATCTTTGAGTATGTTGTTTGGCTTTGTGGTTTAATTTGCATTTGCCATGATTGATTTTGATTTGTTTCAGGTTATGATGCTTGCTTTGAAACTTTTGCAAGATATGATGATTCTTTTCAAGACATGAGCCTTTTTGCTCCCATAACAGTTATCGGAAACTATGAACAAGTGTAGAGAGTGATCCTTGATTAGAAGCACGAAACCAAAAATATTGTGTTTTCCTTGTCTTTGCATTCATATTTCATACATCTTTGTATTCTAGATTTGAACCTTGCTTGGGGACAAGCAAGATGCAAGTATGGGGTATTTTGATAGCATGAAATATGACATTAGTTTAGATGTGCATATAGGTAGTTTTTCCCTTTCTTTTGAGTAAGTGAACATATATTCATAGCATTTATGAGCATATTCACCTATTATGTTGGAATGGAGATCTACGCAAGCTTTGTTGTGATTTTAGGTGAATTGGCACTGAATTGGAGTAGAAAAGGAGCATTCATGGAGCATTGATTGAAGTGGACCTCACTAGGAAGCATTGAAGAAGTCTAGGAAGGAGTATGAAGTGAAGCAAAGAGGAAAGTCATCAAAAAGGAAGAACCACGGCCCAAGAACATACTTCCACGGCCGAGGTTTTATTGATTCTTTGATTTCCATACGTGGAAAGGAAGGTCGAGAGGCATCACGGGACAAACCACGGCCGTGGTGTTGATGACGTAACCCGTGGTTTTCTTCGAGAAAAGCCGTTCCGTTATTGCCATGTTAACAACACAAAAGGAGAGCTTTTAGACCTAATTCTGTTCTATAAAAGAGGGTTGACGGCTGCGTTACTGGGGACTCGCTTACACACATTTACACTTAGATTTGATGGATTACTCCACGTCCGAGATTCTCTTGCTTCATCATTGGAAGGAGATTGAAGAGCTTTTGAATTTGTAACTTGGAGATTGAAGATATTTGTGAGATTTTCTTAGGTTTTGATTTTGATCTTTTGAGAACGCAAGAACTGAGATAACTTGTTGTGTGATTAAGTTATTAAGATTTGAAGATTCATTGTTTGGAGATTCATAATTCTTCTTTGTGTTTTCTTGGTTGCATGCTATTCTTGATTTCTTGCTTAAATCTTGATTTGAATATGATGATTATTGGCTACAACCCCCCTGCGGTTCTAGGGTGAAGGGTTGATGATTTTGGTATGGATGATGATAGATTAAACCTTGTAAACAGATAAGAACCTGAGAGCTGTGAATCGAAACCCTCGCAGAAGGTTTTCTACGGCTTATTCTTGAGTTCCACGCTCGTGGTTTTTGAAGATCCTGCCGTGGTTTCCTCCGTCTTGCATGTTTTGCTTTGACCTTTACCCAAAGTTAAAGATTGCCTAAACCCTAGCCTTGTTGAACCTTTCTTACCCATATTCTTGCTTGGTTATTAACGTTCACGAGTTTTTGGTAATAAAGGATTCAAAACCCTCTATTAAGGTAGAGAGTCTCATAGCCTTTACCTTGTGCTTCCTTTTGACTTCCTTGAGTTTGGTGTTTGGTATAAAGATTATAATCCTATCCTTAGATCCTCTATATATCAAGACTCAACATCCGGTGTTAGAGAACCTTTGGGTAAGATAAGTAGGTATTGGAACTTCACCGTACGATATCCTACCTTAGGCTATATACCTTTGCAAACCAACTCTGTCTGTTACACATTTTTAGACATTTTGAATCAAACACCACAATCGGATACTTGGATCATTAGAATCTACATCCCCCCAATTATTCTTACATCTTATTCATTACATTTGATCATTGCTTTGCTTGCTTTACAAGTTAGATTGCTTTGCTACTTGATTCTCACTAATTCCATGAGATCGACTCCGGAATATCAGCCCTTACTACGATAGATCCTTACACTGCGAGCTCGCTATTGTTAGGCACTATTCTTGGATATAAATATAAAGATTTTTGCACACACCTTTTGGAGCGATTAATACCGTAATGAAGAAAGGAAACGACAACTAGAGGCAGAGGTCAGAGAAAGAAGCAAGGTTACAACCCATTCCAAGTGGAGGAAGAAGTTTCATGAGGACTAGATTTCAAAGCCTTGAAATCAATTTCAAGGCTTTAAAACTGGATATCAAGGCCTTAACATGCGCTTCAAATTTTCTTTGTTTTAAATTTCAAGGCCTTGAACTGCGTTTGTGGGCTGCTTTTAATACTTTGTTTTTGAATTATGGGTCTATAATATTTTAATTCCCGTACTTTGTTATTTTTCTCCCTTTTTGAAAGACAAAGAGGGAGAAATTATATGCGATCAATCCGACATTACTACGTTTTGCATTTTCGAAATATTTATTGCATGCATATACCTAACATTGAATGCAGGTACGATATTTGTTTTGTCTTCCATTAAGGGGGAGATTGATAACTCCACCTTTGATATGAATTGTTCTATTTTTTTGATGGAAGACTTAACATATAAATGCGGTTTTATAAACTAACAAATATCAATTATAGTTCTAGATTGCTTGTCTTGGTTTGTTTGTTAAAGTGTGTGTAGGTCTTGAAAAGCATTTCAAGGGAAGAGCTCGGCTTTACAACACACGACCAAGAGAGAAAATCTAGGAGAAGATCTTTAAATGCCAACTGACCAAACAAGAAGATCTTGGAATATCTCAGCAAAGGCATTCGAAGATTCGATCTAAACCAACACAAAGATCTAGGAGAAGATCTCGGTTCAAGGAGTTTTGAAGAGAAGATCTCCAACAGCTTGAAAGAAGATTTCGTCAAGAATCTTAGAAGATCTCCAATGGCAAAAAAGATCTTGGTTGAAATAACATTACGGTGAAGATCTCTAACGGCCTTCAAAGTGAAGAAGATAAGATCTAGGGATTGAAGATCTCCAACAAAATTGCAACAACTTTGAAAATGAAGATCTTGCAAACCACTACTTCTCAAACAAGATCTCGTTCAACCAAGCAACATTTTCTTTGGAAAATAAAGACGTTACAACGGCTTTGGGACAACGGCTAATAGAAGATCTCCATAGAAGACTATAAATGAAGATGCCGATTGAAGATGAATAAAAAGTGCTTACAAGTGAAAGAAACCAAGTCTTCAAGCGATCATACAAGAACATCTTCATCGATCCTAAAGTTTATCTTCCTCTTAAGATTATATTAGTTTACTTCCTTAGGTTATACTATTGATGATCTTGGTATTAAGCCTTCATGCATAAGAGATTGATGGAAGATAATCATAAGCCTTCACAAGAACCTCAGCGACGGTTAAATCCGATCATGAAAGAGGTTGTGAAGAAGGAAAATGTTTTATCTTTCCAATTTCTGATAGCAAGCGGGTGAACCCTGTTCATGTGGTTCCCAAAAAGGGAGGAATGACCGTTGTAACCAACAAAAACAACGAGTTAATTCCTATGAGAACAGTTACAGGATGGAGGATGTGCATTGATTATAGGAAACTGAACATTGCAACGAGGAAGGATCACTTCCCTCTTCCTTTCATCAATTAAATGCTTGAGAGACTAGCACAACACTCACACTTTTTCTACTTGGATGGGTATAGCGGATTCTTTCAAATTCCCATCCATCCTGATAATCAAGAGAAGACTACATTTACGTGCCCTTGGGGTACATTTCCTTATAGGAGAATGCCTTTCGGACTTTGCAACGCACCGGCCACATTCTAAAGGTGCATGATGGTCATATTCTCTGAATACATAGAGAACATTATGGAAGTTTTTATGGATGACTTTTCTATCTATGGTTCTTCCTCTGATGATTGCTTAGCTAACCTTTCTCTTGTTTTACAAAGATGTGAAGACACTAACCTTATCTTGAATTGGGAGAAGTGTCACTTTATGGTTATTGAAGACATTGTTTTAGGTCATTTGATTTCCAACCGTGGAATCGAGGTGGTTAGAGCAAAGATTGAGACTATTGAGAAGTTACCTCCATCATCTTCGGTAAAAGGGGTAAGAAGTTTCTAGGACATGCAAGTTTCTATAGGAGATTCATTAAAGACTTTTCTAAAATTGTTGAACTATTGACTAACCTACTAATGAATGATGTAGTTTTTGAGTTTTCAAAGGAATGTCTAGATGCATTTTACAGGATAAAGGAAGCTTTGATATCCGATCCTATCATTCAACCTCTGGATTGGAATCTTCCTTTTGAGATCATGTGCGATGCAACTGATGTAGCTGTAGGAGCTGTACTTGGACAAAAGAAGGATCAACGCACTTATGCCATCTACTATGCTAGCAAGATGCTAGATGAAGCTCAACTGAATTACGCTACAATGGAAAAAGAATTATTAGCGGTGGTCTACGCCTTTGAGAAGTTCCGTTCCTACCTTATGGGAGCGAAAGTTATTGTTTACACGGACCACGCAACAATCCGGTATTTGCTCACCAATAAAGATGCAAAACCGTGGCTCATTAGATGGATCCTCCTTTTACAAGAGTTCGAGTTAGAGATCCGGGATAAGAAAGGATCCGAGAACTCGGTGGCGGACCATCTTAGCCGACTTCCTCCTATCGCAAGCGAGAAAGATGATATGCCTATAAATGACTCCTTTCCGGACGAGAAGTTGCACAAGATCGAGGATTGCCTTCACCAAATTTCAAGAGGTAATGAACCATGGTTTGCTGATATTTTCAATTATTTGGTTTGTCAAGAAATACCTCCAGGATTGTCCTACGCACAGAAGAAGAAGTTCTTTAAGGATGCACGACATTACTTCTGGAATGAGCCTCTACTCTTCAAAAGAGACCCGGATAGGATGATAAGAAGATGCATCTCGAAAGATGAAGTAGAAAGTGTCATAAGACATTGGCATTCATTGCCTTGTGGTGGACATGCTAGTTCCCATAAGACATGTGCTAAGGTACTTCAATCCGGTTTCTTTTGGCCTAACCTTTTTAGAGATGTGCAAAGGTTTGTTGTTTCTTGTGATATTTTTCAAAGAACAGGAAATATATCTAGGAGGAACGAGATGCTTATCAACAACATCCAAGAAGTTGAAAATTTTGACGTATGGGGAGTAGATTTTATGGGACCATTCCCATCATCTTGTGGGAACATGTACATATTGTTGGCGGTAGATTACGTTTCTAGATGGGTAGAAACCATTGCTTTTCCTACTAATGACGCCACGGTGGTTGTGAAATTCTTCAACAAAATGATTTTCCCAAGATTTGGGATGTCACGAATCATCATTAGTGATGGAGGAGCACACTTCACCGCCCGGAAGTTTGAAGCACTTCTATCAAAGTATGGGGTAACTCACAAGATATCCACTCCTTACCATCTTCAAACAAGCGGCCAAGTGGAGATATCCAATCGAGAGATCAAAGGCATTCTAGAGAAAACTGTCTCTAGAGCTACGAAGGAATGGTCAATGAAGCTGGATGACACATTATGGGCTTACAGAACAGCTTTCATGACTGCCATAAGCACCACACCTTACAATCTTGTTTGTGGGAAGTCTTGTTTTCTTCCGGTGGAGTTAGAGCATATAACATATTGGGCTATCAAATGTCTCAACTTTGACATGAAGGAAACTGGAGAAAAATGCCTCTTGGACAGCAATGAGTTAGAGGAGATCCGTTTAAATGCTTACGAGAATGCACGGATCTACAAAGAAAGGAACAAGAGGTGGCATGACAAGCACATCATCCTAAAGAGCTGAAAGAAGGATATCTCATCCTTCTCTTCAACTCCAGACTTCAACTATTTCTAAGTAAGCTTAAATCTCATTGGACAGGACCCTATATTGTAAAACATGTCTTTCCCCAAGGTGCAATTGAAGTATAGGGTGAACATTACGAAAATTTCAAAGTCAATGGCCATAGATTGAAGAATTATATGATGACATGAAATATGACCTTAGTATAGATATGCTTATAGGTAGTTTTCCCCCACCCCTTCTATAGCCATGAAAGCATCGGTGATGCTTCAGAAGGCCACATCACCTCAACAAAGGCACCTCCTACATTGGAGTTGAAACCACTTCCAACTCATTTAAGATACGCTTTTCTAGGACCAAAGTCTACATATCCGGTCATAGTTAGTGCTAACTTGAATGATGATGAACACAATAGGCTAATGAATGAATTGAGATTGCATAAGAAATCCTTAGGATACACCATTGATGATCTAGTAGGTATCAAACCTTCTTTGTGCATGCATAAGATCTTAGCGGAGGATGACCATAAGCCTTCACGAGAACCTCAAAGATGATTAAATCCGATCAAGAAACAGGTTGTGAAGAATAAAATCCTCAAGTTGCTTGATGCGGGTATCATCTTCCCAATTTCTGATAGCAAGTGGGTGAGCCCCGTCCATGTAGTACCAAAGAAAGGGAAAACGACCGTTGTAACTAACAAAACCAACGAGTTAATCTCTACGAGAACAATAATTGGATAGAGAATGTGCATCGACTACAGGAAGCTGAACGTTCCAACAAGGAAGGATCACTTCCCTCTTTCATTCATCGATCAGATGTTCGAACACTCACATTTCTGCTACTTAGATGGATATAGCGGATTCTTCCAAATCCTCATCCATCTAGACAATCAGGAGAAGACTACCTTTACGTGCCCTTGGGGCACGTTTTCTTACAGGAGAATACCGTTCGGATTATGCAACACACCATCTACATTTCAAAGGTGCATAATGGCAATATTTTCCGAATATATCAAAAACATCATGAAGGTTTTTATGGACGTCTTCTCTGTTTATGGTTCTTCTTTTGATGATTGTCTTGCTAACCTTTCTTTAGTTCTTCAAAGATGTGAGGACACTAAACTTGTGCTGAATTAGGAAAAGTGCCACTTTATGGTTAGTGAAGGAATTGTTCTAGGACATTTGGTCTCAAACCGAGACATCGGGGTTGATAGGGCAAAGATAGAAACCATAGAGAAACTACCTCCACCATCATCGGTAAAAGGGGTAAGGAGTTTTGTTGGTCATGCCGGATTCTATAGAAGGTTTGTTCGCTCCAAAAGGTGTGTGCGCAAATAAGTTTTAAATTTATATCCAAGAATGTGTTCTCAAAGACAATAATCAAAGACTAGAACAATCTCACAAATCTTTAAGGCAGAACCAAGAAGTTCTTCAATCTCCTCCAATGGTAAAGCAATCCTTTATGATGTACGGAAAATGGAATCCAAGAACGCCGTCCTTTTGGCCTAAAGCGTGATCTTCGTCTATGATGTGATAAAGTGCGGTCCTCTGAAATGTAGCCGTCAACCCCCTTTTATGAAATAAAGTTAGGTTAAAGGCTCCTTCCTTTCTTGCTAACGTGGCAATTAACGTAACGGACTATTTCGAAGAAAACCACGGGTGACATCACAAAACCACGGCCGTGGTTCCTCCCGTGGCAACTGTCGACCTTCGTTTCCACGTGTGAAATTCAGTTAATTATCAAAATCCCGCCCGTGGAACTTCTTTCTTGACCGTGGTTCTTCCTTTTCGACGCTTTTCACCTTGGCTTCACTTCATACTTCTTCCAATGACGTTCCAATGCTTCTAAATGAAATCCTCATTAACCAATGATCAGTGAATGGTCCCTTTCTACTCCAGTTCAGCTTTAATTCACCTAAAATCATAACAAAGCTTGTTTAGATCTCGATTCCAAGATAATAGGTTGACAATAACTTTTCCTTAAGTCGTTTTTATCTTATCAAAATTATTTCCCAACTTAACACTAAAGCAAGTATAGAGGTTAAGTAAGGGTCGAACCCAAGAGAGTTTGGTTGATGTTTATATTAAATTCAATTATTGATTTTGTAACTAAGTAAGGGGGGGGGGGGGGGGGGTTGGACTGAATTGATGCAAAACAAAGTAAGAAAGCAAGTAAGAAGATGAACAAGATGATGATGAATGGACTACACTAGGTTGATTCTTAGCATGCAAGAATACTTTGGTTGGTTCCTTTTACAAGTTTTCAAACAATGTGCCCGTCTTGATTATATGTATGTGTTGAGCCAACCGGCATCAACACAACTTAACAAGTTTAGTGTTCCGTAAACCTACAAGAACAAATCACAAGTTAGCTTTCAAACAAAGACAAAGGGATATAAAGAGAAGAGTAAAACCATTAAACTTTTCTTTATATTTGTATTCCTTTTCCATTAAGTAATTACAACTAGATTTTACCTAAAAAATCAAAAGAAAACCCTAAAAGCCTAGACAGAAGAACGTGCCGTCATGCGTTTAGAATTGAGCCTCCTCCTCTTCTTGATGCCCCAAAAACCTAGCCCCAAATCCACCTTGAATCTCTCTGGTGGTGCCGAATAACCAAATCCACAATCAAAAGAACCTATGAAACAATAGAAGATTCACTAAGCTACTCAAAGACGGTGCTCGACTTCTTCCGAATCGATGAAAAAAAAGCAGAGATGGTGGAAGAAGAGTCTGAGATGGAAGAACGCAAACACTACAACCTATCAACAATACTCGAGAATGCCGGATTTTGGAAGTTTTCCTGTGACAAAGGCACACACCTACCGAAACAACACATCTATGGGACGATGGAGCATTTTGTTTGGCTTTTTTTTCCGGTTTTCCTTGTTCGACTACTTCCAAAGAGCAAGGGAAAGACGATACCGGGAAGCAACTTGTCATCTCTTTCCATATCCACGATTCTACACCTACTGGAAACGTTCTTGGCTATACCTCAGACTTTTGTCTGGAAAGGTAAAACCCTTAATATCTTTCGACTTCTGAGATTTGATAGTATATGCCTCTTTCATATAACAACTGCATCAACAATGTCTGTGGAAAAATCTGTGAAGTACTCATCTGCTTTGACTGGTTTTGATAGTTTGTTAGGACAAAATACCTTGCTTGCAAATTCTAGGCTTTATAGCAAAGACATTAGAACAAGCATCTTCCCTTCCCAACCCTTTGACCTTCAATCGAATTTTTGGCTTACATTTCTCATGAATGTATGTTCTGGGGGTGGATCAATCTCTTTCATTATTATTGTTTGAACAACCGAACAAGTTGTTGCTTGTTGACATAGTTACTATGTTTTACTTGCATTGTCTACTACTTTTGCTTGTGCTTTTATGCAGACTTGGGAACAATAAAAGAATCGCGACATTTGTAGTGCAGCTAACTTCGTATGGTTAGATGGGACAAAGCTAGAATACCAAAGACTCTAGTAGGGCTGTTACATGAGACAAGCCGCTCGGGCTCGTCTCGGGCTCGGCTCGCTAAAAGCTCGGCTCGTGATCGTTCGTGTAGTCTAACAAGCCGAACCCGAGCCTATTACTAGGCTCGTCACGAGCCCGAGCCGAGCCGAGCCGAGCCGAGCCCGAGCCCTTAACGAGCCGCTCGTTAAAAAAAAAAAATTCCTAGGGTTTTTGATTTTTTGAAGAAAACTGAAGTGAGAAGGGCAAGGCAAGGGAGGGCGGCCGCATTCCTTTCTTCTCTCGACTATCAACAGCAGCGAATAGCGATTGGCAAACCAGTGAACCTCCTTCAACCATCTTCCTCTGGCTCCGGCTCCAGCTCCGGCTACTCGACGGCGACCCTCCATCCTTCGGCGGCAACACTCCTTCGCTGCTTCGCATCTGTTCGTCCTTCGCATCTGTTCGGCGGCGAGACTCGTAAGTCGAAGCCCTATATCTGGTTTGCTTCTCTTCTCAGTCTTCTATTTCACTAATCAAAGTTATCAAACTTTTCAACTCTTCTCCTTCAGTGTTCCGGCAGTGAGGCGGTCCGACAGCCGACTAGCTTGCTTCTCTTCAGCGGAATCAGCGACTCATTCTTTCTTCTCAGTCTTCTCCTTCATTTGTCCGGCTAATTGGTTCAGTGGTTCGCTTCTCCGGCTAATTGGTCCAGTGGGTCGCTTCTCCGGCTACCTCCAGGCTCCAACTTATTCACCAACCCTCTGCACTCTCCCGACTAGCTTGCTTTGGACCTTCGGTAGTGTAATTTTTGAGTATCTCCTCACCTCTTTCTCGATTGATGTTTCATTTACAATTTAATGGCTTCTTGTGTGACTTACTGACTTTTGTTGATTCACATCATCTTCTGTTGGTTTTGTGATTGTGGATTTTGTTGATTGGTTGAGGTTTTTAATTGACTGAGCAGTTGTTATGTAAATCTCTTTTGTGATCGAATACTTTGTTTATTTTGAGCTCATTTTGGATTTTATTTATTGATATCACAGCCCTCTACAGTAAGCACTCTTTGTATATTGATTGATTTGTTGTTGCGTAAATCTCTTTTGAACACTGATTTAGTGTCTACTGTAAGTCTGTAACTCATTTACTAATTACTGTCTACTAATACTTTGCTTGTGTTCATGGAGATATAACTCTAGTCTACTTGTTGTTGGTTTTGTGATTGCTTGTCTAATGTAGTATTGTCTACTTTTTGTATGTGTATGATTTATTGATTTTAATGGGCTGCTGTGTTTATTTGTCTGTAACTCATTTATTGTCTACTGTAACTAATTTACTTTCTATTGATTTTATGGGTTGTTGCTACCGCACTTTCATGAATGATATGTGCTAAATTGCTTATTTCTATTCTTTTTACTATGCTGATTTTTTTAATTTATACTTTTTTAGATTATGTCGGCTTCAGAAATGGACCAGTTTACGAATGTTGATGAGGAAGTTGATGTTGATGAGGAAGTTGATGAGGCTCCATCTCAAGTGACTGAAAATCCTTCCAAGCGGCGAAAAACTTCCAATGTTTGGAATGATGTGAGTGAAGTTGTAGAGAATGGTGTCACATGTGTGAAATGCAACCATTGTGGGATTCGGATGTCTTATAGAATAGGAGGACCAACAACACACTATAAGAGACACATTGCTATATGTGCTATTCGTAAGAGTAAGATCTCTGGTAAAGGAGTCGGTCCAGTGCAAGCATTGCTTAGTTTTGATGCCGGTGGAACTGGAGCACTAGTACCTTACAAGTATGATAAAGAAGCAATCAAGGATATGACGGCAAAGATGATCATGGTACATGAGTACCCATTCATGATGGTTGAACACAAGTTCTTTAGAGGTTATAGTAAGATGCTTAACCCGAAGTTTGAACCTTTTGGCCGCCTTGCTATTCGAGATCGTGCAATGAAGTTGTATGCGGAAGAAAAGGCTAAGATGAAGAAAATGTTTGCAAAAGTTGGAAAAGTTAGCTTGACTTCTGATTTGTGGACTTCTAACCAGACTAAAGGTTATATGTGTATCACCGGTCACTTTGTAGACACAGATTGGAATTTACAGAACCGCATTCTAAACTTTTGTCTCTTGTCTCCACCTCACACCGGCATTGCAATAGCAGACAAGATGTATGAATGTTTGACTGAATGGGGAATAGAGAACAAGATTTCTACTGTTACCTTCGACAATACTTCTTCAAATGATGCAGCTATTCGGTCTTTGAAAGAACATTTTCAGATTAGAGATGCATTGTTTTTTGGTGGGAAGATTTTCCACATAAGGTGTTGTGCACACATCTTGAACCTCTTAGTGCAAGATGGATTGATTCCTCTAAAGTCCGTCATTGAGAATGTTCGTGAGAGTGTGAAGTTTATTCTTTTGAGTCCATCACGCCTTCACAAGTGGAATGAAGTTGTGAAGAACATGTCTTTGCCTTCCAATAAGAAGTTAATTCTTGATTGCATCACCCGGTGGAACTCGACATTTCATATGTTGGAAAGGGCTCTCATCTTCAAAGACGCTTTTGCTAGGTTTGCAAATAGAGATCCGGCATATTCTACATTACCATCTGATGAGGATTGGGAAAGAGCTAAAGATGTGTGCAAGTTCTTGTCTACTTTTGATAAGGTAACAAACATCTTCTCAGGTCGTCAGTATACAACTGCAAATCTATATTTTTCTGAAATTTGGAAGATTAGGAAAATTTTAGATGATATGGAGAATGACCCAAGAGATTTTATGAAGGCTATGGTGGATAGTATGAAATCCAAATTTGACAAATATTGGAAGGAGTGCAATCTTTTTATGATTATAGCGGCTATTTTAGATCCCCGAAACAAAACCCACAAGATTAGATTTGTTTATGGAAAGATATATGAAGAAGATGAAGTGGAAGAGAAACTTAAGGATATTATTAGTGAGATGCATCGTTTATATGAGAACTACATCACCAAGGATGCAAGTGGTGGGTGTGGTTCGAGTAATGCCGGAAAAACAAGCTTAGTTGGAAGGTGCACGGATGATGTGGTCCATGTGGATGAAGATGTGGATGAATTTGAAGATTGGATCAAAACAAGATGTGAAAATATGCCATCAAGAAAGGAGTTGGACATCTATCTTGAAGAAGGTGTGTTATTGGGTGGAGGTAAAGAGTTTGATGTTTTGGCTTGGTGGAAATCAAATGTTTTGAAGTTTCCAACGTTATCTAAGATGGCCCGAGATATTCTCTCAATTCCGGTAACTACGGTACCTTCTGAGTCGGCTTTTAGTGCCGGGCGTAGAGTTATTAGTGATGATCGATGTTCCTTGGGTGATGATACAATTGAAGGAATTCTTTGTGCATCAAATTGGTTCCGAGCTGAATTTGAAGTGTGATGTAAGTATTTCTTGCTCTAACTTAATTTAGAATAATGTTATTTGATATTGTAAGGATGTGGCTTCTAAAAATTGATGTTTTTCTTGTTGTAGGTGAGCAAGTGAGGATACCACGTTTTGCCATACGGTCCAAGATGTGTTGTTGGGTTGTATGTTTTTGATGTGAACTTGGTTTATGGTTATGTAACATACTTTGGATACTTTGCATTTGTGTTTTAATTTGCTATCGGGATGTTACTTGTTAGTTTGTTCGGATTTAAACTATTGAACTTTGTTGGTTTAAATATTCTATTGTTTTGGCATTTGTAAGATTGTAGTTTATGTGAATTTTTTATGTAAAATTAGCACATGTTTTAATTTAAAAAAGAAACAGGTTAACGAGCCGAACGAGCCGAACGAGCCCGAACGAGCCCGAACGAGCCCAAACGAGCCCAAACGAGCCGAACGAGCCGAACGAGCCCTAACGAGCCGAGCCGAACGAGCTCACGAGCCGAGCCTGAACACGAATTTAGGCTCGGTCCAATTTTCAGGCTCGGCTCGGGCTCGGCTCGTTTCAAAACGAGCCGAGCCTGAGCATACCAAGGCTCGGCTCGTTCGGCTCGTATAACAGCCCTAGACTCTAGAAGGAGAACACAAATGAAAAGCATATTCCAAAGAATAAGAAAAACAAGGGCTATCCTGAATATATGGGAGTTTAACCCAATTCTATTTATTGTCTACTTGGAGTAACAAGTCTAATCTACAAGTTCAAGAAATTCACAAAAATCATCATGTTGATGAAAGAAAGGATGTAATTTATTTTACTCTATCGTCGAAAGATTGTTAGTCTTGACTAAATGGAGTGTTATGAAGGAATTTCACCAAATCAGTGTGGACATTATAACAGTTTGTGTTTGCTTCACACGAATCTGCTGTTATAGTTACCCGCTCCGTGTAACTTTATAGCGATCATATTTTACCAATGACCATCGATCGACTATCCCCCACAATCTAGAAACCGCACCGGTCATTTTAGACTGTTTTGAAATTTCTAAACAAAGCTATAGACTTGAGACACTAAGTTTCAATCACAAGCAGAATAAGTGTGTTAAAAGAGTCGAAGTTTCTAGACAATCCGCTTAGCTTACAACGCTAATAAGAGGAAAATTGAGAGTAGCGGAAGTACTACAAGGAAGCTTAAAAAGAAGTATTTCAACATAATTAGCACAATTAGAGGAATGAACCGACATTTTTTTGGTACGAAGGAACCGACATTATATATCAAATAAACTAAGTTTCTTAAAAATGAGTAAAAATCATGGGCTCTCTCTAGCCCCTCGAACACAGGTCCATAATAAACGCATAATTGTGGATGTCACTACTAAGACCAAGGCTAATCTACATGAATATATTTTGAACAAAACGTGTCAATCCTTCCAAAAATTCTTGGGATGACTTTCCTTTTTGAAGATGTTTCTTGAGTGTGGCCTAAACGATTGTCTTGGAAGATGCCGTAGTCACATGCCCCTGGTGATCGTGTTTGATCGTGGTTGTGTTCGAGGTCTCCGAAGATCCTCCATCTCGGCGGAGGCAACGTCGTGGGATCCACATTTCCGCAGGAGGTATGACATCCCCTAAAAAAGATTTCTACCATCCTGCTTCTCGGCGGCGAGACACCACGCTAGTTTATCTATCCCGTGTCCTCTCCATGTTTTGCCTTCCTCGAGTGTTCCACGTCTTCTTCCAGGGTTTAGTTATTTTGACTTTTTGGGTCTTTCTCCCTTTTCCAGTTTTGCTTGTGGTGTTTTGCAGTTTTTCCCTTTTAGTTTTACTATTTGCATGACGGTTTGTCCGTTTGCCGGCCTCTCGATACACCAATTATTTGGGTGTACTCGAGCATCTTACCTTCTTGTTCAAAAAAACAACAACTAGTTTTTACCTAAAGGTGTCTACTAGATTAAAGACCCGAATCCGGAATCTATTAATCCTAGTTCTTTACATGCATTTAGACACTAAGGTGATCAATCTTAAGAGGGAAGAAAACATGCAATTAGATAAGTGAAGATCAAGGAATACAAAACATACTGAATAAAACTTATATTAAAAAGGACTTACAACCAAAGCAACAATGCAGCTTCAAAACAACCCAATGTAGCAAGGCAATTAGAAACTCATTACACAAAGGAAGCAAGAGAGAAGAGAGAATAAAATGGGGAAATGATGGATGATTCTAACAATCAGCCATGGGTCTATTTATACTACAAATGTCACTAAATGGGAGTAAATGACCGGCCTAAACAACCACCTTTAATGGCATAAAGGTGGTGCAAATAGCTGGAGAAAAGTCTCCATCGCACAACCGCAGGGGCGGCCTTCAGGACTGCAGGGGCGGTTTAGGTGAAAACGATTGAAGTTCTTCATGGCCGCAGGGGCGGCCTGGCAATTCCGCAGGGGCGGATCTTTAATGCTCTTCAAACGTTCGACTCTTCATCTTTCTATCACTTCTGATGTCGAGCCGCAGGGGCAGCCCAATGTCACCGCAGGGGCGGTGACATTGGCTCTTCGGTTTCACAGCTCCGTAGGGTGGTCCGCAGGTAGAGGCGTAAGGGCGTCGGTCTTTGCTTCTTCAGGATAAGTCACCGCAGGGGCGCCAAGGAGGGGCGCAGGGGCGGTGACAATCTTCATTCCGGGCACTGGCGAAGGCGCTGACTGTGTTCCGGAGTGTAGTGTCACCCGCAGGGGCGGTGACACTGCTCCGCGGGGGCGGTGTGGCACCAGAGGCTTGTCTTCGTGGATGATCTTCAACTCCCAAGTGCCTCTAACTTCTCTTTTAGCTTTTTTTGGTTTCTTCTTCTATATTAAGAAGTTAGTGGCACAAACGACTCTAATGCAATAAAGAAACTCTAAAAATTAACCTAAATGATAGTGATTCCATCACCTATCATAGGTGAATATACTCGATAAATGCTATGAATGCATGCCCATGTACTCAAAGGAAAGGGAAAAACTACCTATATGCACAACTAAACTACGTCATATTTCATGCCATCAAAATACCCCATACTGGCCTCTTGCTTCTCCCCAAGCAAGGTTCAAACCTTAGAATACAAAGATGTATGAAATATGAATGCAAAGACAAAGAAAAACACAATATTTTTGGATTAGTGCTTCTATTCAAAGATCGCTTTCTACACTTGTTTCATAACTTTTTGAAAATCGTTATGTAAATAAAAAGACTCGTGTCTTGAAAAGAACAATCACATCTTGCAAAAGTTTCAAAACAAGCATCATAACTAGAAGCAAAATAAAAATCAATCATGGGAAAAATCTAATGTGGACCACAAAGCCAAACAACAATCTCAGAGATCTTAAGGGCTTTCAAATCAAGGTCAAAGAAACGTGTTAGGGTGGGATATGTATAGGATATGTGGTGCAAAATCTGGGAAAGAGGACAATAGCATCACAACTTCATCAAGCACACTTCAACATCCACCAATAAGAGCTTTGCTCTTCTTTTTCAGCATAATTTTCGACTTTATTTTTCAGATCAAAGACAGAGGTGCACAATAACCGAAGCCTAGGAAATCAGCATTAACACAATGCCTCAAACCGTAATGCAAATACAATGACTCGTTAGGAATATCGCTCAATCCGACTTTGGAAAGACACACACACCCGGCTATATGAATGGTGCCGAGTTACTCATCATCATGATTGACTTCCCCAAACTTTTTTTCTAACACACTTAATCACTTTCAACTTTAAACTTCACACTTCGCACAATTGCATCCTAATTTCCGGATAGGTAAGAAGGGGCAATGTATAGATATACACGAGAAGCTAAAAGGTGATCAAGAAGAAGAAAGGAATAGAAACGAAACACCTTAATGATATCAATAAGAAGCGCACGAACTTATAAAAGTAGTTTCAACCTTTAATTTCTCAACATGATTTAAATCAAATTCTAAATTATAAAACTTGCAAGAAAATTCAACAAAACATTCAAATGCTTTCCGAATCACAATTCATTTTAAATACATAAAAATCATCAAAAATCCAATTCACAAATAGTTTTCTTCATCAAGGTTATCTCCAATCCTAGAAGTACAAAAATTTAAAATTTTTTGGTTTTTTTCAAAACTATCGAATGCAAAGCAATAATGAAACATGCAAAAAGGATAAGGAAAGATGCAAAGTACGATGGCCATACAAGCAGACAAGTATCTTAAAATTATTATAGACCAAAGGTATTTAACCATCCCATACTTGAACCACACGTTATCCCCAACGTGTAATAAAAGTAGAGGTAAAAGTACAAGAAACTCACAAGTTCGGTGGAGCAGCTAAAAAGCAAATGTCATCATCAAAGTGGAGGCAGGAATGAATACCATACCGGGTCATAAGGGCGGTTGAATAGGGCATGGTAAAGGTTTCGTATCATCTGCTGACTCTGCTCGACGGTCCCAAGGCGGCCATCCATGCTATCCATCCTCCGCTATAGTGCGGGAAGCCATGGAGGCTGCTCATCGGACCATGATGGACGCTCTGAAGTGCTGGCTCAGCGCTGGGAAGGACTAGCCCGAGAACGACGGGCGGTGGACCTCCTAGGAGGCACGTGCTGCCCTCCCATGGATGGAAATAAAGATGGCAGCTCCTGAGAACTACCAAACTCTCCATCAGCCCTGTAGTCGCAAGGGCCGGTGTCCGTCCCGTGTCCATGTAATCCTGGCTCTGTCCTCCTGCCGCCTCAGCTACAACATCATCTCCATCATAGTCTGGACCTCCCATCTCAGCATGCATCTCCTCAAACGTCAACTTCCATTTGACGTTGTTCCTAATGGTGTACTCCGCCTTCCATGGAATTCCTCTCGCTCCCTTGCCCTCCCAGGGCATAGCTGCATGTGGAGGTCCTCTATATCGGGGAATCAGAATACCCCTATGAATAAAGTGCTCAAGACCAAGAGGCCTAGCCTCTGTAACAAGCTCACAAGCGGAGAAGTAAACCTCTAGACGGCGAGCGATGTAGGTCACAATACCTCCCACACAAATATCCCCTTTCTCCTTGTTTCTGATCTTCCTCAAGGTGTCAGCTAGTAGAGTGGCACAATCAGGAGCAGTACCGGTAGTCATGCAGTACAATATGAACAACTCATCAGCCTTAAGTCGTTGTGGTGTCTCGGTCCTAGGAAAAAGACATTCGGACATGATCCGATGTGCTAGCTTGAAAGACAAATTGTATATCAATCTCTCCTTAGAATCGGCTGGATGCCACCTATTTGCTAAGCTAACTACCATAACAATACTCTCGCAGAAGGCATGATGTCTAGTGTTCCTAGGAAAGGTCCCGTTAGTGGTCTCTCTAAAGCCGGAAATCTGAGCAAACCTTCCAATGGACATGTTGTAGTTCTGATTCATCATCTTGAACTTAACTGTCCTTGCTCGAGCATCATGATCAAAGGAGCTAAGGAATTCCATGGTGAGCTCCTCATAAGCATGCTCCCTAATACTGATGAATTCTCTAAGCCCGACATTATCAATCATCATATTCAAATCATCCAAGAAATTCAAACATTCAAGCTCCTCAAGTACAAGGTACCTAGGGGCTACAATGACGCGAGGTTGGATGGTTTTGTAAGACTTTTTGTGTTCTTCCAATATGCGGGGAGTCTAGGAGGTGGAGGCTGTTCTTGTGGGGGTTGTGGTGGTGGTGGTGGTGGTTGGGATCAAGAAGAGGCTCCCTTACTTTTCTTGAACAAATTCCGACCACTTCTACAAAAACTGTCCATATCTGGCAAAACCATGGCCGGATCTTCACAAACCACGCCCGTAGAACTCAAGAATACCCCGTGGAATTTGTCAATTTTTCAGAAATCGACAACAACAGACAACATACTCAACAACAACAATCCTAGGCTATTTCTACTTCCAATTCCGCGCAGTTCTCTATCAAGCCATCAACAAAATTGACAAAATCGAACACAGATCGAGTTTAGAGAAAAACCTAGGTTTTTGGATTGAGAAATCCAAAATGCCTGCTGATTTCAAGTCCGTTTGTGCTGTTTGAGCATAGAATCCGCAGTATGATGAGAGCTTCGATTTAGGAAGAAGAATTGTTGAAATCGGTTGCCCGATGCGAAGATCGAGGCCGGGGTTTTGGGTCGCGATTTCCGCTGCGTAGGGCGTGGTTTTGGGGATTTTTGGCGCTACAACTAAGTGAAGACGACTATTTATAGTTTTTTGGAATTTTGGAAAACCACGACCCCTTGGAAAAACAACGGGCGTGGAACCATCCGTGGCGCCTCTTGACTTGTGCTTCCACGGTAAAAAATAGGAAACCATGACCGTGGAAACCTATTTATGCCTGTGGAATCCCCTTTTTACGTCCTTTTTCGAAAATTCCGATTTTTCTATTCTTCCTCACATCTTTCTAGAGATTTCCTAGTTCTTGCCATCCAGAGACACAAGAAAAACCGGGAACAAACTAACAAAAACGACAAAACAAACTAACTAAACTAATCTAAGAAAAAGGGAATAGAAAACGATACCTTGGGTTGCCTCCCAAGAAGAGCTTTGTTTAAGGCCCGTAGCTAGACCATTCCTTTCGCTTGCTTAAGCGAGGACGGTAGATGTAAGCTCCTTAGTCTGAACTTCCGGTATGTACTTCTTTAGTTGTTGACCATTGACCTTGAAAGCTCCGCATTGTTCACCCCATACTTCAACTGCACCATGGGGGAAAATATGTCTAATTACAAAAGGTCCGGTCCAACGAGACTTCAACTTACAAGGAAATAGACAAAGACGGGAGTTGAAGAGAAGGACAATATCGCCTTCTTTCAAATCCTTCGGAACGATGTGCTTGTCGTGCCACCTCTTCGTCCTTTCTTTGTATATTCGCGCATTCTCATATGCATTCAAGCGGATTTCTTCTAGCTCATTAATGTCAAGAAGGCGCTTCTCTCCAGCCTCCTTGATGTCAAAGTTCATCCACTTAGTCGCCCAATAAGCCTTGTGCTCTAGCTCAACGGGGAGGTGACAAGACTTCCTATACACAAGGTTGTGTGGTGTGGTGCCAATGGGAGTCTTGAAAGCTGTCCGGTACGCCCAAAGTGCATCGTTGAGCTTTTGTGACCAATCTTTCCTAGTTCTAGAGACAGTTTTCTCTAGAATGGCCTTGATTTCTCTATTTGATATCTCTAGTTGGCCATTGGTTTGAGGATGATAGGGCGTGGCAATCTTGTGAGTCACCCCATACTTGGCTAGTAGAGCTTCAAATTTACGGGTGGTGAAGTGCGTTCCTCCATCACTAATGATGGTTCGGAGTGTCCCAAAACTCGGGAAGATCGTTCTATTCAAGAACTTCACCACCACCATAACATCATTAGTGGGAGAAGCAATCACTTCAACCCATCTTGACACGTAGTCTACAACCAGAAGTATGTATTGTGAAAACTCCACCTTGATTATAAAGTTGTACAGGTGTTGATGATGGAAGGCTTAACACAAATGAAGTAGTTTTATATACTAACAATTTATTAATTATATATCAAGTTGCTTGGTTTGGTTTGGTGGTTTGTATTGAATAAATGCAGGTTTTGAAAGACACTTCAAAGGACTTTGGAAGATCTTGAAATCGGATGCAAGGAAAGACAAGAAGTTTAGAGTGTTTAAAAGACGGAGGCCTTGAAATTCATTTCAAGGGAACAAAGAAGTTAAGGCTGCACGCTAAAGGAATTCAAATCACTAAAGGAGATCTTCTAGGAAAGATTTGCTCAACAGGAAGATATGATTGAACAAAGATCTCAACAGTCTTCAAGCGATCCAAAACATCTTCATTCGATCAAATAGTTTTTCTTTCTCTCTTTCTCTAAAAAGCTTTATCCCCTAGAGAGAGATAAAACTCGAGAGCTTAATTGGTATATCTAAAGAGTGTTATACTCGAGTGTGTGTTACTCTGCAAAGTAACTAGGCTATTACAGCAAGGTGAACAGTTGGAGCTAGATTGTAGCATTGGCTACAGTGAGAGAAGAAGTGGATTTCTTCTAGTTTGTATCTAGGACTCTTTGAAACTGATAATAGATAGTTAGATCCTAAGGCTATACCCTGGGACGGAGAGTAGGCTATTTGAGCCGAACTTCGTAAACATATCCTCGTGTCGATCTTTTACATTCCGCATTATATCTTGCTTTATTGTGACTAACTTTGTTTTGCAGGAGCACAAAGTCAAGACCCCTTGAAAGTTGTTTCAAAGCCCTTGAAATCAAAGTGTATAACAAAGAGCTCAAATCGACATCAAGGCCCTTAAAATGGTTTCAAGGCCTTGAGATTGGTTTTGCGAAAAGTTCCCATACTATATTCAACCCCCCGTCTAGAGTATCTTTTATCCTTTTTATTCACCTACCGGTTCTTCAATTGGTATCAGAGCTAGACTCACGTATATTGATTGAACCATCAGTGAGACTAATCATGAATCCTGTAGGTGGTGGATAATTTGCTCAAGAAAGATCCTCATCGCGACCACCACTCTTTTGTGGCAAAAACTTTGCCCATTGGAGAGCACTCATGCGTATGTTCATTATTGATTAGGACATGGACCTATGGATCATCATTTAGAATGGTCCCAAAGTCCCAACTATGACAGTTGAAGTTGTCCAAGTCCCAAAGAAGGAAGCTGACTTCACACAAGCTAATTTGGAAAGTGTGTCAAAGAACTACAAAGCTATGAACTTGCTATATTGCGGATTAGATGCCAATGAATTCAACAACATCTCATCATGCAAGAGTGCAAAGGAAATGTGGGACAAACTTGTTGTCACTTACGAAGGAACAAGTCAAGTCAAGGAAGCAAAGATTAGCATCTTCCTCAGAGAATACGAGCTATTCAAGATGAATCCAAATGAACCAGTCAAAGAAATATTCACAAGATTCACTGAGATCGTGAATAACCTGGACTCACTAGGAAAAGTGTTCACAATTGAAGAAAAAGTTAGGAAGGTTCTAAGGAGCTTACCTAAAGCCAAGTGGGGACTAAAGATGACTGCCATCGAAGAAGCTCAGAATCTCTCAACTCTTCCTCTTGATGACCTCCTTGGAAAACTCATCACACATGAAATGGTTCTTGGTAAAGAAGGTGGAGAGCTCCGATCCAACACTAAGAATCTAGCATTGAAATCAAGAAAGGATGAATTACCATCAGAAGAGGATGATAGTGATGATGATGATGAAGAAGATGCAATTTCCATGATCTCTAAGGGTCTCGCTAAAACTCTCAAGATAAAGAAACAATCTGTAAACAATAGAGAATATTCACGAACATCAAAACCCCGAGGTAAGTTTTCTAACTCTAACAAGAAAACTAGAGTGCTGACTTGTTCTGAATGTGGTGAAACAGATCATCTTGTGAAGGATTGTCCACAAAACAAGAGGACCAACTTCAAGAAAAATGATCGAAAGAAGAAAGCTATGGTAGCTTCATGGAGTGATTCAAAATCCTCAAATGAATCAGAAGACGAAAAAGAACAAGCAAACCTTTGTCTCATGGTCGATCATGAAGAAGATTCAAATCTCTATGTTGACAATGTGGTAAGTACTATTATGTCTCAACCTGAATTTGACTTGAAACAATTCCTTAAAGACATTATTATACGTGACAAGGAACATAGAATAAGGATAATTTCTCTAAAAAAAAAGCTTCTTGAACAAGAAAAACAACTAAGTGAGATGTCTTTGGAAATTGAAAATCTTAACACGGAAAAGGTAGACTTGATGACAATATCAAGGTCTTGGAATCAGAAAATGCAATTCTCAAGGACAACTTCTCCTCTCTTCATCGAAACTATATCGATCTAGAGAAAGAGAAAGTTGATCTAACTTTAACGTGTCAAGACCAGAAGGAAACACTTGTTAAATTTACTCGTTCAAAAGCTAATATTGAAAGAATGATGGGTGAATAACAGTCCTCACTTAACAAAAATGGTATAGGTTATCATAGGAGCTTTCCTAGAAAACCAACTACCACTTTTCTCAACGCCAAAGGAAGTATTCATATGCCTACTTGCTTCTACTATTGTAAAAAGGGTCGTTTGAAATCTACATGTACATATAGAAGAAATGGCCCTTATATTATTAGAAACACCTATCCTCTATGTTTAAGGAAACAGGTCAAACAAATCTGGGTTCCTAAAGGTACTAGACCACCAAACATGATCGAATCTGAATATGGACCAACATATGCCATTTGGTCGACCCGGAAAGGTTGATGTTTGCTGTTTTGCAAGATATCACCAAGGTAAGGAGCATAAATGGATATTAGATAGTGGTTTCTCAAGACACATGAGTGGAAAAAGCTCACTATTCTCAGATTTAAAGAAGCAATCATCTGGAACCATTACGCTTGGTGATAAAGGAAAGTGTGAGATTATTGGTATTGGTAAAATATGTTATAATTCATCTAACTTCATTGATGATGTATATATTTGGTTGAAGGTTTGAAGTATAATATGCTTAGCATCCCTCAAATATGTGATAAGGGCAACAAAGTATTGTTTGATTCAGAAAAATGTGAAGTTCAAGACAAAAAGATGGGTGAAATTGTGCTTATTGCTCCTAGATGTAACAATGTTTATTATATGAGTACTAACAGAGTTTTAGGAACTAAGCTGAAATGTCTAAAGGCCTTGACTGATGATCCAAGGCTTTGGCATAGAAGACTTGGTCACGTAAGTATGCACACAATGTAGAAGCTACTCTCAAAGGATTTGGTACGTGGCTTGCCAAACCTAAATTTCAAGGTAGATGAACTCTGTAAAACTTGTACACAAGGTAAACAAACAGGAGGTTCATTCAAACCTAAGAAAGTTGTAAGTTCTTCTCGACCCATTGAACTCTTACATATGGATCTTTGTGGACCTATTCGGGTCAAATCTCCCAAAGGCAAGCAATACATCCTTGTTCTTGTGGATGATTTCTCTCGTTTCACATGGATTTCATTCCTACGAGAAAGATGTAAGATCCTAGTTGCTGAGTTGCTGAGAGAGTGTGCAGAGGGCCAGGATTATCCCTGGACTTCCCCTGCGTGACCGAAAGGGCGCCCCTGTAGTTTGCCTAGGCCGCCCCTGCGGCTCACAGAGTCCGCCCCTGCGGCTCTGTGTGCTACAACCGTCTTCTTTGACCATTTGACCCGTGCTTTACTCTTTTTACCCCCTTTATATACTTCATCTTCTCCCTTTGATGAGGGTTACCATTCTCAGCTTCATCTCTCTCTCCTTATGTACATCTTCTTCTCTCTTCTCCCTTGGATCATCCTTGCTTGATCTTCCTTGAGTCTTGTTGAGAGTGTGAGAGATCTTGCTTAGTTTTGCTTGGCTTTGGTGTTGATGATGTTGTTGTGCCTTGTTGAGCCAGCTTGAGGTGATGATGGTGTTGCGTTGATCTTCTGGGAAGCTTAATTGGTAAGCTTTCATGGCTTTTCTTCTTTCTTTCCTCTTTTCTTCATCTTTTCCTCTCTTTCCTTAGCCTAGCTTAGTTTCCTTAGGATTGGATCATGTTCCAGCCATGTTTGGATTGTGTTTATGTATATATATGTATGTCCTATATGTATGTTGTTGTTGGAGTAAAGAAGAGTAGAGAATTGAAGGAAGAAGTGAAGAAAGGGATAAGGTGGTGCCACTTGTTGCCCAGCCGCCCCTGCGCCACCTTGCAACTGCCCCTACGCCGGCCAAGATCTGCCCCTGTACCACCAGTGAGCCTCCCCCGCGCCACCTGCATCAGCAAGGGTCTTCTCTTGGTTCTGCAGGTGTGTGTGCTTCTAGGCTTTCCTTAGGATGCCTTTGTTCCCTCCTTTCCTAGTGTGAGAGTATAGGATCATGCTAGAAGTGTGAGGATGTGTTTGGTTGAGGTTATGATTGGTTTATGCCTTGTATGGCCTTTGAGGTTCATTAGGTTGTGAGTTAGGTTGAGGATGATCCTATGGATCCCTTTGGGTCTAGGTATGACCCTTGTGTTATTAGCAGATTGATATATCTCTTTATGCCCTGTTTATAGGATGTGTTGTCCCTCCAGTGTAGAGGTGACCGTGGTTGAGTTTGATCGAGATTGAGGTAAGTCCGTAGGACTTACTTAGCCGCCATCCTTATATTGGGTGTTTGTATGCGTGGTGTGTGATTTGTATGTTTGCTATGATAGCATGAGATGTCGTTTATACCGACCTATGTTTTATTGATTGCCCCATATGCATGGCTGTGATAACCTTTCCCTTTTATCCCGCCGTGGAGTCTGGAAGGTTTTCTGATGTCAGGCCAGACTGACTTTACAAGACGTGCACAATCCACTCCCACAGGGTACACGGATTGTGTGACCGATACTTGCAGCTGGCTAGTAGGCTTAGAGGCAAGGATGTATCGGTCCTCGTGTCACATAGTTTCATATATATTTATATATACGATTTGAGGGATGACCATTATATTGAAATAATAAAATGGGTAAATGTGTGAAAGTATGCTGATGTGTTTATCTTTCCTTGAATGTGATTGTGCTTATGCATTACTCTTTATATGTGTATGGATAGCTAATGGTTTATTACCATGTTGTAGATGCCCCACAGGATAGGCATGCTGTTGGGTGACCTAGTAGAGTGGCAGGCCGAGGACGTCTCATACATAGGTTGTTATGGGTTTTTGGGCTTATTTACCTTTCACTCCTGCATGAGGATGATCTTTTGTTATCTCCTATGTGAGGGCGTTGTGTTTTATACTCGGTTATGTTGAATATCTTGAATACGTCCATCCTTTGCAATTCTCGACTCTATCCTTATGCTCATAGAATATCTTGAATCGATTGCCACAATTTGATATCCGGATCCTTAGGGTTGCTGTTTTCCCCAATATTTGCAAAGCTTTACACTTTTACTTGCTTGATTACTTGAGACTGAAATTTGACTCACCAAATCCCTGAGTTCGATACTCTGGAATACTTGCTAATCTACGCCGATCCGTACACTGTGGATTCGCTTGCTTTTATTTCAGTTTTATAAATATAAAGCTTATTTACACGCACGTTTTCGGGCAAACAATCACCTTCGCTCCTACAAGATAAGAATGAAATTTCTAAAAGGCATAAACAACTGCTAGCAATTCCTTCTCCGTAGTGGCTAAGTTGCATTAAGCTTCATCTAGCGTCTTGCTAGCGTAGTAGATGGCATGAGTACGTCCATCCTTCTTTTGTCCTAATATTTCTCCTACAACTACATCACTTGCATCTCACATTACTTCGAATGGAAGATTTCAATCCAGAGGTTGAATGATGGGTGTTGAGATTAATGCTTCCTTAATCCTTTAAGAGGCATCTAGACATTCCTTCGAAAGTTCCAAGACTACATCTTTCATTAGTAGGCTAGTCAATGGCTTAAAAATATTAGAAAAATCTTTAATGTACCTTCTATAAAATCCAGCATGTCCAAGGAAACTTCTTACCCCTTTCACAGATGAAGGTAGAGGTAGCTTCTCGATCGTCTCGATCTTGGCTCTATTAACCTCAATGCCACGATTCAAAATTAAGTGACCTAAAACAATTCCTTAGATTACCATAAAATGACACTTTTCCCAGTTTAGAACAAGGTTAGTGTCTTCACAACGCTGTAGGACTAAGGAAAGGTTAGCAAGAAAATTGTCAAAAGAAGAACCATATACGGAGAAGTCATCCATGAAAACCTCCATGATGTTTTCGATATACTCAGAAAATATCACCATCGTGCACCTTTGAAAGGTGGATGAAGTTTTGTATAATCCGAACGACATCCTCCTGTAAGCGAATGTACCCCAAGGGTACGTGAATGTAGTCTTCTCCTGATTGTCAAGGTGGTTGGGAATCTGAAAAAAAAACACTATAACCATCCAAATAACAGAAATGAGAGTGTTGCGCTAACCTTTCAAGCATTTGGTCAATGAAAGGTAGAGGGAAGTGATCAGAAAATGATGCAACATTCAGCTTCCGGCAGTCAATGCAAACACATCATCCCGTAATAGTTCTAGTGGGGATTAACTCGTTGTTTTTGTTAGTCACAACGGTCATTCCCCCTTTCTTTGGAACTACGTGGACGGGGCTCACCCACTTGCTATCGCAGATGGGGAAAATGATACCTGCATCAAGAAGTTTGAGGACTTCCTTCTTCACAACCTCCTTCATGATCGGATTTAACCATAGTTGAGGTTCGCGTGAAGGTCTATGGTCATCCTCCATTAATATTTTATGCATGCACAAAGAAGGTTTGATGCCTATAAGATCATCAGTTGAGTATCCTATGGCTTTCCTATGTAATCTCAAAACATTCATAAGCCTGCATGCTTATCATCAGCTAAGGCAGCACTAACTATGATCGGATACGTATCATTTGGTCCAAGAAAAACGTACCTTAAGTGTGTTGGGAGAGGTTTCAACTCCAAGGTTGGCGGTGCCTTTGTTGGAGTATTGGCGCCTTCCGGATCGTCCTTGGGTGTTCCCAAGGGTGTAGAAGGGGTAGGAGAATGTCCAAGAGAGTTTTCAAGAAGAGGGGAGGAAGTCTCGTGAATTTCAGTTTCCAAGGCCTCTCTGATACTTCCACGGCCGTGATTCTCCCCGTGACTACTCTTGACTTATGATTCCACGGGAGAATTAATTAAATTAACTGTTTCCACCCCATGGAATCTTGAGTTTGGCCGTTGTTTTGGCCTTTTTGTGAGCTAACGTGCAATTCTTCAAAGGCTTCAATTGGCTCCTCTTCTAGCACTTCCAAAGCCTTGACTTCGGATTCACAACCTTCTTTGACTCCTCCTTCCATAATGCTCATACTAATGACTTTCTACAACGGATCATTAAGCAAAATAGAACCAACCATTTCCCTTGAGTCCTCTTCATCATGGATGTTGAAGACTTCTTCTCCTAGAGTTGGTTCCTTGATCAAAGTTGAGAGTACGAACTCAACTTTCTCTTCTCCTATATTGAATTCTAATTTGGCGTTCTTACAATCAACTAAACAACCGGATGTTGCTAGAAACAGCCTCCCAAGTATGATTGGGATTGGGTAATTTGCAGGAATATCCAAAACTACAAAATCAATTGGAACGTAGAACTCACCAAGCTTTACCGGGATATCCTCAAGAATGTCAACTGGTTGAGTGATGGATCGATCCGCCATGTACAACGTCATCTTCACCTGTTTAGGTTCTTCTAAACCAACCCTTTCACACAATGCAAGTGGAATAATGCTCACACTTGCTCCTAGATCACAAAGAGCATCATATGTGACCTTTCCAATCCCAATGGGGACACAAAACGAACCCGGATCCCTCAGCTTGGGTGGCATCCTCTCCGTCATGGTTTGATGAGCTCCGGTGACTCGGAAGTCATCTTCACTTCACCAAAATCCTCTAGCTTCCTCTTGTTAGAGAGGATTTCCTTCAAGAACTTCCCATAGGATGACATACCTAAAATTGCATCAATAAAAGGTATGTTAATATGTAGTGTGCTCATAAGTTCAATGAACTTACCAAAGTGTTTATCAAGATGTGTTGTCGCTCTTTTTTGTGGAAACGGGAGCGGAGGTTTGTAGACTGGAGGAGGAACGTAAACGGGAACCTTCTCCTTTTCTTTCTCAGCCGGAACCTGAACTTCTACGGGCTGCTCGCCCTTGTCACTCTCCTTTGGTGTAGGATTGGTGGTCTTCGCTCCACTCCTTGTAGTGATCGACATCACTTGCTCCTTCGGCTTATCTTCAGTTTTTCCTGGAAGTCTCCCTTGATCTCTAGGAGCTACTTCGGCTTTACTAAACACTTGATTTTCCATGGCTTTTTGTGCCTTAGAAAGTGAAGTGACGGAATTTTCTAACCCTTGCATCTTCCCCCTCATTGCTTCTATCATCGCTTCAAGCTTGTCCTTCTCTGGATCGCTTGAACTCGATGAAGCTTGTCCCTGACTTTTCAAAGGAATAGAGGAAGAAGAAGAAGGAGGGGTTAGTGAATTTTCAGTATGGGAATAAGGATTACCGGAATTTTGTTGATTGGATCTCCAATTGTTATTCTAGTTCCAGTTGTTATTGTTGTTGTTCCAATTGTTGTTCCGATTCCCTTGTTGGTTTCCTCTTTGAACATAGCCAACATCTTGCTCCTTGGGCTGCTTCACATGAGCTGTCAAAAGGTCTTTCAAAGCCTTCATTTCACTATTTAAAGTGTTCTGCTCCTTGACGCTAGAGGTGGTAAGATTCAGTACCGGGGCTCTTGAGCTTTGGCTCCCCGCTTCTTCACCTCTATGTGAGTACTTCTCAATTGTGAGAGTTTGTTTTTCAACAAATTTCCACGCTTCATCCACCGGCTTGTCCATAAAAGTTCCTCCTGAAAGTGATTGTAGCTTGAATTACGCTTCCGCATCCAAGCCCTTAAAGTAGATCACAAGCAAATCAATATTTGGAATCCCATGACGTGGGCAATCCAATGAGATGTCCTTGAAATTTTCCCATGAGGTGAAAAGACTTTCACCATTCTTCATCACAAATGAGTTGATCTTAGCTCTAAATTCTGCCGTCTTCGATGGAGGAAAGAATTTGGTAAGGAACTCCGCGGTCATCTCTTCCCACGTGTTCAATCTTCTGGCAGGAAGTGAATGGTATCATGCTAGCGCTTTATCCTTCAAATGGAAAAAGAAAACATGCAGCTTATAATTGTTATTTTCATACCTTGAATGTCTCAATGTTTCCATCAAGATTTCATAATTATGAAGGTGTTGGTGCGGTGACTCTCTCTTCATTCCTCCAAAGCGATTCTGCTGGATCATACAAATCACCGGAGGTCTAAACTCGTAGTCATGATCAACTGGATCTCCCAAGTGCACGCCTGGACGGGGGGCTTGCTGGACCGGATCCATTCGTTGCCCAAGTGTTTGTGGAATGCCCACAAACAGATCAGCTGGCTCCACTCTTGGTGGAGGTGGTGGTGGCACATAAACTGGTGGTGGTAAGATGTTAACGGGTGCCGGTGGAGGTGGATTAACCACAACTCTAGCATCCGCGTCTCTCTTCTGGGTTGCTAGTTGTCCTTGTGCTATCAGGTCGGCAATTTTGGCTCGAAGTCAGTCTTGTAGAGTAGCTTGATCAACTCTCGCTTTCCTCAAGGATTCTTCTCGTTGCCTTATCTGATCTCGAGCTTCAGCTAATTCAGCTCTAAGATCCTCCATCCCTTGATTGTTGTTAGCGGCCATTTTCTTAGCCTCTCTCAACTTCTTTTTGTATGCCTTTTCTAGTTCAGGATTGTAAGGAACGATTTCTTTACCGGTTCGAATTCTTCGCATAAAAGTATGAAAGATCTGTAAGAACACTCA
The DNA here is from genome assembly GCA_033239125.1 of Fagopyrum homotropicum. Taxonomy (NCBI): domain Eukaryota; kingdom Viridiplantae; phylum Streptophyta; class Magnoliopsida; order Caryophyllales; family Polygonaceae; genus Fagopyrum; species Fagopyrum homotropicum. The sequence continues at coordinate 60,831,608 of BSWB01000003.1, read as the reverse complement.
AGCAAGAGTAATTAGTAGCAAAGGTAGAAGCTACCAAGCTAGACAACCGTGCACTAGATTGGTCTTGACCGATTCCCCGGCAACGACGCCAAAAATGTGTTCGCTCCAAAAGGTGTGTGCGCAAATAAGCTATAAATTTATATCCAAGAATGTGTTCGGAAAGACAAGAATCAAAGATTAGAACAATCTCACAAATCTCTAAGGCAGAACCAAAAAATTCTTCAATCTCCTCCAATGGTAAAGAAATCCTTTCTCATGTACGGAAAATGGAATCCAAGAACGCCATCCTTCCGGCCTAAAGCGTGATCTTCGTCAATGACGTGATAAAGCGCGGTCCTCTGAAATGCAGTCGTCAACCCACTTTAATAAAATAAAATTAGGTTAAAAGGCTTCTTCTTTTCTTGATGATGTGGCAATTAACGTAACAGACTTTTCCAAAGAAAAACACGGGTGAAATCACAACACCACGGCCGTGGTTCCTCCCGTGGCGACTCTTGACCTTCGTTTCCACGTGCGAAATTTAATTAATGATCAAAACCCCGGCCGTGGAACTTCTTTCTTGACCGTGGTTCTTCCTTTTCGACGCTTTTCACCCTGGCTTCACTTCATACTTCTTCCAATGACGTTCCAATGCTTCTAAATGAAGTCCTCAATAACCAATGCTCAGTGAATGGCCCCTTTCCACTCCAGTTCAGCTCCAATTCACCTAAAATCACAACAAAGCTCGTGTAGATCTCGATTCCAAGATAATAGGTGAATATAGCCCATGTACTCAAAGGAAAGGGAAAAACTACCTATATGCACAACTAAACTACGTCATATTTCATTCCATCAAGGTCACGACCCGTTATAATACACTTGGGCCATTTAATGTAATAAAAGGTCTGGATGGTCCTCTTTGACTGACCATCTATCTGGGGGTGAAACGCAGTCGTAAAGTGTAGACTCGTCCCCAAAGCAATCTGAATCTGCTGCTAGAATCTCGATGTGAATCGTCCATCACGATCAGAACGATCGTCCTCGGTACCCCATGGAGTCTCACTATCTGTCTAGTGTACTCCTTAGCTAATCTACTCACTGGCCACATCTCTCTAATGGGAATGAAACGTGCCGTCTTCGTCAATCTATCAACGATCACCCAGATGGCATCAAAGCTCCTACTGGTCTTCAACCCGGTCACAAGATCCATGGAGACGTCCTCCCACTTCCACTACGGCACTGGCACTGGATGGAGCTCACCTCCAGGCCTGAAATGTTCTATCTTGACCTGCTGACAGGTCGCATCATGGCTACGTCGGGCTTTACAGGCGCCATGAATTATAACAAATTTAACCAATGCCAATTATGTTACACTTTCCTTTATCACCAAGAGTAATAGTTCCAGATGATTGCTTCTTTAAATCTGAGAATAACGAACTTTTTCCACTCATGTGTCTTGAGCAACCACTATCTAGTATCCATTTGTGCTCCTTTACCTTGGTGATATCCTACAAAACAACAAACATCAACCTTTCCGGGTCGACCATATGGCATATTTTGGTTCATACTCAGGCTCGATCATGTTTGGTGGTCTAGTACCATTAGGAACCCAAATTTGTTTGACATGTTTCCTTAGACATAAAGGATAAGTGTTTCTAATAATATAAGGATCATTTATTCTATAAGGACATGTGGATTTAACATGACCCTTTTTACAACAATAGAAGCACATAGACATATGACTGCTTCCTTTGGCCACAACAAAAGTGGTGGTAAGTTTTCTAGGAAAGCTTTTATGATACCCTATACCATTTTTGTTAAGGCAAGATTGTTGTTCACCCATCATTCTTTCCAAATTATCTTTTGAACGAGTAAACTTAATGAGTGATGCCTTCAGGGCTTGACACGTTAAAGTCAGATCAACTTTCTCTTTCTCTAGGTCGATATAATTTTGATGTAGAGAAGAGAGGTTGTCCTTGAGAATCAGATTTTCTGATTCCAAGGCCTTGACATTGTCATCAAGTTCTTCTTTTTCTGTGTTAAGATTTTCAATCTCTAGAGACATTTCTCTCAGTTGTTTATCTTGTTCATTAAGCTTGTCTATTAAAGAATTTATCCTTATTCTATGTTCCTTATCACTTAAGATAATATATTTAAGGAATTGTTTAAGATCAATATCCGGTTGAGATAAAATTGTACTTACCATATTGTTGATGTACAGATTTGAGTCATCTTCATGACCAACCATGAGACACAAGTTTGCTTGTTCTTTTTCATCTTCTGATTCATTTGATGATTCTGAATCACTCCATGAAGCAACCATAGCTTTCTTTTTTCGATCATTTTTCTTGAAGTTGGTCCTCTTCTTTTGTGGACAATCCTTTACCAGATGATCTGTTTCACCACATTCAAAGCAAGTCAATACTCTTGTTTTCTTATTAGGGTTAGAAAACTTATCTCGGGGTTTTGATGCTCGTGGGAATTCTCTATTAGCCGATTGTCTCTTTAGCTTGAGAATTCTTGCGAGACCCTTTGAGATCATGGTGATTGCATCTTCTTCATCGTCATCATCACTATCTTCTTCCTTAGATGGCAACTCATCTCTTCTGAATTTTAATGCCAAATTCTTGGAGTTGGATGGGAGTTCTCCATCTTCTTCACCAAGAACCATTTCATGTGTGATGAGTTTTCCTAGTAAATCATCAAGAGGAAGAGTTGTGAGATTTTGAGCTTCTTCAATTGCAGTCATCTTTGGTCCCCACTTTGCTTTAGGTAAGCTCCTCAGAACCTTCCTTACTTTTTCTTCGTTAGTGAAGATCTTTCCTAGTGAGTCCAGATTGTTCACTATCTCAGTGAATCTGGTGAACATCTCTTTGACTGTTTCATATGGATTCATCTTGAATAGCTCATATTATCTGAGGAAGATGCTAATCTTTGTTGTAATAGCTAGGATTTCCGAATTCTAATTAATGTTGATTAACTTAATCGTTTATAGTAATTGACATATAACTTGCAAAGATTTTACAAGTGATAAGTATGAGTCCCCGCGTTATCTTCCTAGCGTAATTTTGGACGTTTGGGAAAATTTTTACTTTTTCCCCCGGGTAATTATTTTTACCCTCCGGTGTTATTTGGAGCATTTGATAGCTCCAATTAATAAAAATTCAGTTGAGAGAAATGATCAGGACATCGGATATATCCTAGATATGAAATAACACGGAGAGGCAAAACGGACAAAAGAGTCGCTATTTCGTTTCTTAACGGCTAAGAAAGATGGATTAGGAATACACGTTTTCCGAGACAGTTGTGGAATAATTATCCCTACAATATTCCAGATTTAATATTCCAATCTCGAGAATTTTGGAGAAGGAGGTTCGACCCGCCTTTGGATCGGTTAAAGGATAATTATCGACTTCGCTAAAGGATAATTATCGTCTTCACTATAAATAGCGGAAAATCTTTTATTAATTCATTTCCTTTCACGTTTCCTCGTAAAAGCTCTGATTTCTCTCAACCTTCAAACTCAGATCTACTGTCCGTTTCAAATCCGATTTCAATTCCGTTTGAGTTTCTGGATTCCTCTCTTCATTCTCTTCATATCGATACCGAGTTTCTGCATTTCCGAGTATATGGAGGGCTGGTCGAGCATATATGTCACCAGGACGGTTCCGTCGCTCAGATTCCGGTGAATTTGATGATGTCCATACGTAGCCTGCGTCGTTGTGATTCCGAATCTTCTTTCAGATCGTCAATCGGGTTAGTAACGAATAAGTTATGAATTTATTCATTTTCCGTACATCAACAATTTGGCCTAAATTGACTTTAGGCTTGTCAAAATGGATAATTAGAAATTCCATCATGGTCGTTATATTATTCTGGTGATTATGGGTAGTTTGTTTGATGAAATCTGATGACAAGTGGGTTTAGAAATTGCCTGCGGACAAAACGTTATTCTGGCGAAATTTAATTAATTAATTAAAGGTTAATTAATTAAATTAGGATTAGAATTGAGATTGAGGAATGTCGATTAGATACTACCTTGAGATTTGAGGAATTGTGAGTTATGTTGAGATATTGAGGTTTAGTTGGTTGTGAGGCTTATAGATTGAGTATGATCCTCATGGATCCCTTTGGTCTAGGTGTGACCCCTTTGATGAGTAGAGTATGATGTATCTTTATGCCTTGTTATTAAGAAGTGCCCTTCTCTCAGGATTGGAGGTTGTTGTGGTTGACTTGAGTACGAGGTTGAGGTAAGTCCGTAGGACTTACTTAGCTACCATCCCTATATTGGGTGTTTGCATGAGTGGTGTGTGCTTTATATGTTTGCTATGATAGCACGAGTTGTCGTTTTTATCGACCTATGTTCTATTGATTGCCCCACTGCGTGGCGGTGATAACCTTTCCCTTTCATCCCGCCGTGGAGTCTGGGAGGTTCTCTAATGTCGGGCCAGACTGGTTTACAGGAAGGGCGCAATCCACTCCCATAGGTTACACGGATTGTGTGACCGATACTCGAGTTGGACATTGCACTCAAAGGCGGGGATGTATCGGTCCTCGTGTCACATACTTTCATCTATCTATATATACGGTTTTTGAGTGAATGGTTATTATATAAAGATAATAAATGGGTAAATGTGTGATAGCATGCTGATGTGTTTATCTTTCATGATTGTGCTTATGCATTACCTCATATATGTGTGGTTAGCTAACGGTTTCATACCGTGTTGTAGATGTTCGCCACTTAGCGTGCGTGCAAATAAGTCTTAAATTTATAAAACTAGAAATTAAGCAAGCGAACCCGCAGTGTACGGATTGACGTAGTTAAGCAAGAATTCCAGAGTATCGAACACAGGGATTTGGGGGTTAAATCCAGTTATAAATCGTCAAGCAAGTAAATGTATGAGCTTTGCAAATATATTGGGGAAACAGCAACCCTAAAGATCCAGGTATCTAATTGTGGCAATCGATTCAAGATATACTAAAGAACTAAGGACAGAGTTGAGGTTTGCAAAGGTATACGAATGTAAGGTAATGTACGATGAAGTTCCAAAATCCTATATGACTCACTTAAAGACACTCCCTATAAAGGTTGTTGAGGCTTCAGTATAGAAAGGATCTAAAAGCAAGAATTCATCTCAAATACCCAAAGTTGTAACCCAAGGATCAAGACTAACTAAATCGATTAAGGTTATGATACTCGAAATCGAAGTAGAGGTTGTGGAGGCTTCACTACTACCTAGAAAAGGCAAGCCAAGACTAAGTTAAAGGTAATCTTTAACCTTGGATCAAAGTAAAAGCAATATTCGTAAACTAGGGAAAATTACGGGTGGATCTTGAGTTCCACGGCCGTGGAACCTCAAGAACAGGCCGTGATTCTGGCTCGTCGGTGAAATCTCTCTAACTCTCAGGGTCCAATCTGTTTACGATCGATATATCATCATCTAAGCCACAACTATCAACCCTTCACCTTAGAATTGCTAAAGGGTTTTAGCCAACAACAGTCATTATGATATCAAATTCAAGATTTAGAAGAATGAAAGATGAAAACCTTCGAAAACCTTCAATAACTTCAAATCAATCTCAAATCCACAAACAAAGATAATGATGTATATCAGATTTGGAATAACACAAACCAATCACAATCCTTGATAAGAACGAAGAGCGGGATGTCAATCCGTCTTCTAATCAAACCTAAGGACAAAGCGTAACTTCCAAAATCTCCAAACCTTTGCAAATCTCCGTTGCAAAATGGCAATGTCTGCACGTCCGACTAAAACCCTAGGCACGTGCAAGCAAGCGTAAGCGAAGGTCCCGAAATCTCCCTCTTTCAGTTCTTTTATAGGGGAAGATAGAATAAGTGTCCGGCCCATGTGCGTAGACAATGTGTCTATATTTTATTTGTCAAAAAATTGTCTAAATCACGGTTATATGGAATTCCACGCCCGTGGTTTAGAGTGTGGAATTGGATTACGGTTCTTCACAACTTCCACGACCGTACTTTATACCGTGTAACTCTCTGGAATGCTTCACGCTCATGTTGCCAAGTTCCACGGCCGTGGTTTAGAGCGTGGACTCCATTACGGCCGTATTTTAGAGCGTGGAAGCATAGGTTGCTCGTAATTCCCTTTGTTTTGTGCCATTCTTCATCCTAGCATCTTCCTTAGCTCCTTTGTGGTGTCCTCAATCCTTGGATGTGCTCAATCTATCTCCATCCTCACTTAATTCGTTCGGTTTTATCTCTTATTCGCCTACAATCAACACAAAGCTTATGTAGACCTCTATATCGACAATATAGATAAACTAGCTCACAATTGCTTCAATGCTTTATCAATGAACACTAATATGGATGAAATACATCTAGAAAACGTACCTAAAATATCACAATATTTCATGCTAACAGTAGATGTTTACAGGTTAGGCGTTGCTGAGTGATCTAGCAGGGTGACAGGCCGAGGACTCTCGTACATTAGGTGGTTGGTTTGGGATGTTTACCCTTCCCCTCCTGCGTGAGGATGATGTCTTGTTTTCCCTCCTGTGTGAGGATGTCGTTTTATGTACTCGGCTATGTTGTTGTTTACTTTGGGTCGTACAGTTTACACTATTTTATGTATTTGTTTTATATCTGTCAGTGTCATGTTGTAAGGTCCAGTGAACTTGTTGTCAAGCTAGGATCAGGATCCATTGTGAGATCCTAGCCCAATGTGGCACTCTGAGTCCCGCGGATTCGGGGTGTTATATTTGTCTCCTTGACTTGACTTGTTCCTTCGTAAGTAACAACAAGCTTGTCCCATATCTCTTTAGCGCTCTTGTATGATGAGATCCGGTTGAATCTATTAGCATCTAATCCACAGTAAAGTAGATTCATAGCTTTGTAATTCTTTGACACACTGTCCAAGTCAGCCTGTGTGAAGTCTGATTCCTTCTTTGGGACTTGTACGCCTTCAACCGTGGTCATTGGAATTTTGGGTCCATTTTGAGTAATGCTCCAAAGTTCCATATCCTGGTCAATAATGAACATACGCATGAGTGCTCTCCAATGAGCGAAGTTGTTGCCACAGAAGAGTGGTGGTCGTGATGAGGATCTTCCTTGAGCAAATCCACCATAACATACAGGATTCATGATTAGTCTCACTGATGGTTAAATCAATAAACATAAGTCTAGCTCTGATACCGATTGAAGAACCGGTAGGTGATATAAATAGGATAAATAATACTCTAGAAGGGGGGTTGAATAGAGTATGGGAACTTTTCGCAAACCCAAATCTCAAGGCCTTGAAACCTCTTTCAAGGGCCTTGATGTCAATCTGTGCTCTTTGTGAAACTTTGTTTTCAAGGGCTTTAAAACTCCTTTCAAGGGCCTTGACTTCTTGCTCCTGCAAAACAAAGTTAGTCACAGTGCGGAATTGAAAAGATTGACACGAGGATATGTTTACGAAGTTCGGCTCTAAATAGTCTACTCTCCGTCCTAGGATATATCCGTAGGATCTAACTATCTATTATCAGCTTCAAAGAGTCCTAGATACAAACTAGAAGAAATCCCCTTCTTCTCTCACTGTAGCCAACGCTACGATCTAGCTCCAACTCTTAACCTAGCTATAATAGCCTAGTTACTTCACAGAGTAACACACACTCTAATATAACACTATTTAGATCTTCCAATGGAGCTCTAGTGTTTTCTCTCTCTAAGGGGATAAAGCTTTTTTGAATGAGACAAAGAAAAACAACGAATGAAGATGATCTAGTTGCTTGAAGATGTAGAAGATATTTAACGATGTAGGCTTGTGTATCTTTTTTCTTCGACCATCATCTTCATTTATACTCTTCGATGGAAAGGTTTTCTAGCCGTTGTGAAGATGACCATTGAAGGTGAATCTTCGTTTCCATGAAGATCGTTTTCTTGTTCGGAGATAAGTTAGAAGTTGTAAAACGACAACCCCTATTAACATGTTAATCTTTTACTCCGATCTTCTCGTGTTCTATGTGAAGAGAAGATGTTGTTGCCGTTGAGTTTGTTTAAGAAAATCTTTTGAAAAGATTCTCTTTTCTTCATTTAAGATCTTCGATGATTCTGTAGTTGACGAGATCTTTGGCTGAAATCTTCGGCTAGAATCTTATCAAAATCTTCTGGAAAAGTCTTGATGCGTATTTTGAATTCTTGTTTTGCATTCTTATAACTCCAAGGCTCTTTATATCTTCCTTTGTATTCGCCATCTTCCTTCGTTCTTAGAATTATACTTCAAGGCCCTTGAAACTAATATCAAGTCCGTTGACATATGCATTGTTGTACTTGCATTAAATTCAAACCAACCGAATATCTAGAAATATAATCAAGTACATTGTTAGTATATCCAACTGCTTATATTTGTGTGAAGTCTTCCATCATCATCAATACCTGTAAACCTTTTCAATCAAGGTGGAGTTTTCAGCATTATTGTTTGGTTGACACTATTGTTTGATTGTGATCTTTGCTTGATCACCATAAACCCATAAAAACATACGATTTTTATTTCTTTGTTTCCATCTTTTTCTTGGTTTGGATCTTTACTATCCTTGATCATTGAATGATTTAATCTCACCTCGGTCTTTGTGTTCGACTTTGAAATACTTCCCTTTCTACTCTATAACCCGTACACTGCGGGTTTTTCTAGGTAGTTTAGGAGATATATCAAGTATAAATTTAAGACTTTGTGTGTGCATGACTGGATGAACGAGTTCTTGACACTCTTGCCTTGGATTAGTAGCATCACTCCTAGCAGTCAACAAGTTTTTGGCGCCATTGCCGGGGACTAGATTAAGATTGAATCATTGTGTTGGATTGTTTACAGTTTAGGTCATTCTTTTGCTTGTGATCTTGTTTGGTTTGTGTCTTTGCTTTTTCAGGAGAGGACCCTAGAACGGGAGAGGACCCTAGAACGAGATCCAAAGGTTCTAAGAAGAAATAGATGGCCAAAGTAAACCTTAGGGCTGAGTTGGATAAAGCTTTAGAGCAATTGAGGCTTAGGGATGAAGCTTTGGAAAATGAGAGGAGACTTGCAAACGAGAGGCAAGAAGCTATTAGGAGGGAGATTGAGTAAATTAGGCAAGCTCTTGAGCAAAAAGAACTTAATCTTCATCAACCACGGCCTCCACCGCCGCCTCAACCGGCGGCACATGTTCGGATTTAGCCTATTATTATTGAGGAGCCACAAACACTTGGTGAACTCATGGATCTGGCTCAAAGGGTACACCGTCTGGGTGTCAATTTAGGAGATCCCGCAGCTCATGACTATGAGCTCCGCCCTCAATTTCTACAAATGATTGGGCATAAGCAATTTGGAGGGATAGAAGGAGAGTTACCGCATCAACACTTGATGGATTACGAGATTGTTATGGAGACTCTAAGACCACCGAGATTGGAGAGCAACAACCATAAGCTTAGGGCTTCTTCCTTCTCACTTAAGGATAAATCCTTGGCTTGGTACCAATCCATACCACAAGGACGAGTGGCTACTTGGGAGGAGATGACAACCGAGTTCCTAACAAAATTCTTTCGGTCTTCCAAGACAACCGAACTAAGAGGGAAGATAAATGCCTTCACAATGAAGGATAGGGAGAGCCTTTTCAAATCTTGGGAGAGACTCAAGGATCTCCTTCTAGATTGTCCACACCACGGAATTTTGAAGATAGAGCTTTTGGAGATATACTTCAAGGGGCTTGATGAGGATAGCCAATTTAAGATCCAATCACTTTCCGGAGGTACATTTATGGAGAAGAATGTGGATGAGGCTTGAGAATTTATAGAGAAGCAAGCCTTGAAAATTTAAAGTCCTTGAGGGAGTTGTGTGCTAACACCTTGAAGAATCAAGCAACTCCTCAAGTACAAGTTCAAGCTCAAGCAAACTAGACTTCCAAGGAGGAAGATGTGAATTATATGGGGATAAGCAACTTCAATGGGGGCTATCAAGGCCCAAGAAATTACAATAACCAGAACTACAACAACTACCATCCTAACCATAATGCTCCTGGGTTCTCCTACTAAAACCTGGATGGTTGTTTGAACCCTCCCGCTTCAACAAGTTAAGCACCACAACCGAAGGTTTCACAAGAGCCTCCACCCAGTTTTGCTCAACCCCCAAAGGATAGGACGGAAATGATGTTTGAACAACTTCTTGGGAGGTTGAGTGGACTTGAGAGAACCGTGACATCACTTACCATGGCTCAAAAGGTGCTCGAAGATAAAATGTTCAAAAGGCGGGTGAGACACAAAGAGATTCCGGGAAGCTTCCCGGAAGAACCAAAGATAACCCAAGAGGGCAAGTGTTAGCAATTATCACAAGGAGTGCACTGAGCACACATGATCCTTTGCCCAAGGGCGTTGACAAGGGGAAGAAGGTGATGGTAGAAGAGGAATCAACGTAAGATGAAGGTGGCAAGAGCAAGGAAGATGAGCCAATCTATGTGCCACCTCCTCCATACAAGTCATCACTACCATTCCCTCAATCACGAGCAAGAGCTTGATTGGACAAGCACTTTGGTAAATTCCTTAAACTTATGTCTAAATTGCATATTAACATTCCGTTCATGGATGCAAGATTAGGTATGTCGGGATATGGTAAATTCTTGAAAGAGATACTCTCCAACAAGAGGAAGTTGGAGGAGTATGGTGAAGTGAGAATAACAAAGAGATCTTCCGAGTTGATGCAAACCATGAGGGAGGATATGCCTCTTAAGCTGCAAGATCTGGGTTCATTTTGTGTACCAATTAGTGTGGGTGAAGTGCAATATGAAGCCCTATGTGACCTTGGTGCAAGTGTAAGCATAATCCCGCTTGCACTATGCAAAAAGGTTGGGCTAGGAGAGTAGAATCCGGTCAAGATGACCCTTTACATGGAAGACCGATCCATCACCAATCCGGTAGGAATACTAGAGGACATCCCGGTGCAACTCAGAAAGTTCTATGTGACGATAGATTTCGTTGTGTTAGACATCCCGGCAGATTATCCCGTTCCCATCATCTTGGGAAGGCCATTTCTAACAACATCCGGATGTCTAGTTGATTGCAAGAATGGTCCCCTCTCATTCAAGTTTTAATTGTCAATAATGGTGAAGAGGCCAGCTTTGGGTGAAGATGTCTACAACATTGAGGATGAAGAGATGTGTAGAGAAGTTGTGAGCTCCATCTTGATCAAGAATCCTTTAGAGAAAGTTCTTAGCATGAGCATCAAGGAGGAAGGTCTAGAAGAGCATTGTAATGAAGAAATCCAAGATTTGGATGTACTAGAAGAGGAGCAAAATGCTGAATTTGAAGCACTAGAAGAGGAACCAATTGCTGAAATTGAAGAGGGGAGCAAAGCTGACCTTGATTCCGGTTGCAAGCAGGTCATCTCGACTGAGATGAGTTTAGGACCAACCGAGATGCACTCAACAGAACCTCACCTCGGTCCACATCTCGACCGAAATGCCTCTGAGCCAGCCGAAGTCTCTAAACTCCAAGAAGAAGATCCAATTGTTGTTGATGAAGCTTCAAGGTGTCTTGGGGAGTCTTCAATGGCTTTGGAATCATCTAATGTTGAGCTATATGGATCAAATCCAACCATCAAAGGTCCTCCTAAACTTGATCTTAAACCTCTCCTTCTCATTAAAGTATGTGTTCCTTAGTTCAAATTCTACATATCTTGTGATTATGAATGCATCATTGAATGATGATGAGCTTGAGAAGCTTTTGACTGAATTGAAATTTCATAGGAGAGCTCTAGGTTATAGTATTGATGACTTAGTTGGCATTAAACCATCATTGTGCATGCATAAAATCTTAATGGAAGACAATCATAAACCATCTATTGAACCTCAAAGGAGATTGAACCCTATTATGAAAGAGGTAGTCAGGAAAGAGATCTTAAAATTGCTAGATACAGGAATCATTTTCCCAATTTCGGATAGTAAGTGGGTTAGTCTCATGCATGTAGTGCCTAAGAAGGGTGGTATGACCGTAGCAACTAATGAGAATAAAGAACTTATCCCGACTAGGACGGTTACGGGTTGGAGGATGTGTATTGACTATAGGAAACTTAATGTGGCCTCTAGGAAAGATCATTTCCCTCTTCCCTTTATTGACCAAATGCTAGAGAGGTTAGCTCAACGTTCTTGTTTTGTTATCTTGATGGTTATATTGGGTTTTTCCAAATCCCAATTCTCCCGGATGACCAAGAAAAAACTACATTTACTTGTCCATGGGAAACATTTGCATATATGAGGATGCCATTTGGGTCGTGTAATGCACCAACCACCTTTCAAAGGTGTATGATGGCCATTTTTTCTGAGTATATTGAGAACATAATGGAAGTGTTTAAAAAAATCGTGCTTCTAAGTTTAGATATGACCCTAATGGATGGCCTTGTGTGTTTAATGAATACATGCATGTGTGGAATTGAATACTTCTCTTGAATTCTATGCATGAATTGTGATGATGATGTTTGTTTTGATTGGATTGAGAATTGGATCCTGCCACTTCTGTAACAGAGGCTAAAAGGTGCGAACGAAGAAAGCTTGTTTGGGCTTTTAAAGGCTTCGCACCTACTTGTCGTGTCTCCCGTCATAAGACATAGTCGAAATTTCATGCTAGTTCTTACATATCATCTAGGAATGATTAAGGCAACTCATCTCTCTTTTTCTCATCTTGATCATGTTGTTTGAAGCACCTCATTTGATATAAAAATTTGACCTCTTTTGACCCATCCGGGAATGAGAGCATGATAGTGTTGTGTGTGAAAAGCAAGTGTGGGGTGATATGAAGTGTATGAATGTTGTGAATGAAGAAGTTGAATGTGTTGTCAAAAACTGTAGAAAAAATATAGGTTTGGGGACTTTGGTTTTGATGACGAGTAACTCGACACCATTCACATAATCGGGTGTTTGTGTCTTGTCAAAGTCGGATAAACCAATTGTCCTAACGAGCCTTAGTATGTGTGCCCGGTGTGAGGCGCCTCGGAAAAATCCCGAGGACCGCTAATCACCAAGGTTTAGGCTTTTGTACACCAATTCCATTGTCAAAAGTGAATAAAAATAAAAATGAAAAAGAAAAAGAAAAGAAAGAAAAGAAGGAGAAAAATAAACTTTGGTGGATACAGAACAAAATTGTTGTGGCTTTTTAGTTCCTTTCCCAGATTAGCACCACTTGACCTAGAAAATTCCCACTCTATCGACACGTTTCTTAGCCTCTTCTTTCCTAAGTCCTTAAGGCATATTTGCATTTGTGTATGACTTAGGGATCTAGATTGGATTTTCTCATGATCATCTTGGCATTCTCGTTTTTGCGTTTCATGCATGTTTTCGAGTAAAGTGTGATTGTCTTTCCGTGCCTCTATTCCTTTGATGTATGATTTCTCATCCATTGCCATGAAACATAACTATGAAGGTGATCTAGACTTGAAGCACAATTCCAAAAAGATTTTATGTTTTCCGCATTCATAACTCACGTCATCTCCTAGCCTACATTTGAACCTTGCTCGGGGACAAGCAAGTGACAAGTATGGGGTATTTTGATGACGTGATTTATGGAACTAGTTTAGGCACTATTTTAGGTAGTTTTTACATTCATTCATGCATGGTCTTGCACATGTTCGGGACGTTTTATGCTTAATCGAGTCATATCATCAGAATAGACATCTACACAAGCATATGTCAGTTTTGTAGGTATTTTGGGGAGCTTCCATGCGTTATTGATTATATACGAGGATCATGCCTTGTGAAGGCCCGGATTCAAGGTTCCAATGAAGCAAGTCTGGAGAAAAGAAGAAGAAATTGACCTTAGTTGGTGCGAGCCATGCACCGGATCTTGGTTAGCCATGATCCTATCTTAGATTCAGCTCATCTCAGTCCACACACCACCCATCTCGGCCGAGATGCTCACTGGTCCATCCGAGATCTCCGGCTGGACCACCTTGACACTTGGCACACTCCTCTTCTAGCCCACAATTTTCTCTCCCCCATGATGGAGGAGAAGTGATGTAATGCAGCTTGCACGCATTTTTAGAGGATTCTCACCTTGTACTATGTTTTGAATCTTGTTGGGTAAGCCATAGAGTGGAAAAGAGAAAAGCTTATGTTCACTCCAAATGGTGTGTGCAAGCTTTAAATTTATATCCCAAGAAATATGCTTAAAACAAGGATGCGAACCCGCAGTGTACGGATCAATTATAGTAAAAAGCAAGAATTCCAAGGTGTCGATCTCAGGGACTTAGGTGAAACTAAGCAAGTATAGGTTGTCAATGCAACTAATAACCACAAATGCAATTAAAGTAATCAAAGATGATAATAAGGTCAAATAAGGGAAGAATGCAAATTCTAGGGATTAAAGCATCTAGTTGTGATTTTGACTCAATATTTAAAGATAAACGGACAAAGCTGAGATTTAGCAAAGGGAAGGTATTTCTAAAGTGGGAATATATTACCGGGTAAGTCTCACTACTCACTATCCAAAACCAAAGCTCCTATCACCGGGTAAGTCTCAAGGTACTAAGGAAAGGAACTATAATCTCGAACGAACACACCACCTAAGGGAATAGAATCAACCTTTACCGGGTAAGTCTCAGGCTAACTCACAAAGATGGGATGAAGGCACACTCAAACCCCAATAAAGGATAAACCTTTATTACCTACACTTATGATCTTGGGTAAACAAACTAAGGAATCACCGGGTAATTCTCATCCTAGGCTTGCATTGAACCAGGAAAGGTGTAATAAGAATAGGATTTGGCAAACTGAAACACTTAACTCTCAGTTTCGAATCATAAAAGGTCACCTCGGTCAGTCAAGTTCCACCCCGGCCGAGATGTTCATCGACTGAGCGAGGTACTCTAGGGTTAAGGTTAAATACTCGAGCTTTCAGGGTCCTACTGGGATTAAGATCATTCTATCATCGTCTTTCCCACAACCTTCAGCCAATCACCCTAGAATCGCACAAAGAATTTAGCCACTCATCATCATGATAACAATAATCGAATATAAGAAAAGGGGGTGAATATTTGAACACAAAAACCTTAAGAACAAGGCTTCAATAACTGATTCAAATAGTTCACAAATCAGCGTTCCTTGAATCACAAATCAAACAAGACAATGAACCAAAAGGAATCTAAGAAAATCTTACAAACTCCTTCAAAAGCTATCTGAAACTAGGAATCTTCCTTCCTTCAATCTTCAAAGTTTCCTTCCAACTTCCTGAAAATCTCCCTAATCCGCAGATTATTGGGTGTATCGAAGATTGCTGTGGTTGAATTGTGGAAAATCCAACCCTTTATATAGGAGAATTATCTTCCAAATATAATAATATTTTAAAAAGATAATTTCTTATAAAATAAATTATATCTCTAAATTAGATCTCCCAAATATATGATCTTCCTTCCAAAAATCCAGCCCAAAAATATAAGATATCTTCCTTCCAAAAATAAAAGATCTCAGCCAAAAGATACGATCTCGCCGCGCCAGGGTGTTCGCCTCGGTCGGGACGCTCCTCAAGATCACCTCGGTCGAGGTTACATTGTAGCTGACCGAGGTGAATCTCAGTTGAATGTGAAATCTCTCAAATTTGGTCCAAAGTAAATCTTCTTCATAGATTCCTTGCTTCCCGAGTTCTCTTTTGTGCTGCAAAATGTAGCTCCTATGACTCCTTAGCTCCTTAGCTCCATTTCGATCCAAAATGTGCAATTTTACCTACGATTACAATGAAACTTGGTGTAGACCTCGATTCCCATAAAGGTAGATGAAACAATAATATATTCACATAATATACATCCATATATGCAGATTATTGAAGATAAAACGTCTAAACAAGTCCCAAAATATAGACTATAATACATGCTATCAAAATACCCCATACTTGTCCCTTGCTTATCCCCAAGCAAGTTACAAATCTTACGTATAAGATAGAATGGATTATAAGTCATAAAGATAAATGAAAAGTATTTCAAAACATTTTTGGTGGTGTGCTCCACTCATAGATCACTCTAAGAGAATGCTTCATGGCAATTAAAATCAAGATATGTTCAAAACATTTTATAAATATAAGAAAGTTGTTCATCTTTGCATAAAATCATAGAATACGTGATAAATCATAATTATCGAAATTAATCATGTATAATCCAGTTTAAACCACCAAGTCAATCAACAAGCTCGAGGTTTCAAGGGCTTTTCAAAAGAAGGTCAAAGAAATGTGTGAGGGTGGGATGTATATAGGGAATGTGGTGCTAGAATCTGGGAAAAAGATCTTACTTCACTTCCTTTGAACTTCAACACCTTCCACCAATAAGCTTCGCTTATTTACTTTTTTACTTTTTGGGATGCATGGACAGAGGTGCACAATAACCGAAGCCTAGGAGATCAACAATCATCAATTTCTCGAGATGCCTCAAACCTTTTATGCACATACCATGACCCGTTAGGAATATCGCTCAATCCGACTTTGGCAAGACACAAACACCCGGCTATTTGAATGGTGCCGAGTTACCCATCATCATGATTGACTTCCCCAAGCCTATTTGTTTCTTTCTAAACTTCCAGCCAACATCTCAATTTTTCTTTCACTTGCTTGCTTCCAAATTCCCGGATAGGTAAAGGAAGGCAAATATGTATATGAGGGGCTAAAGCATGATCAAGAAGAAGAAGAGAAGAGAATGAATTGCCTTAATCATCCCAGGAAGAAAGTGAGAGAACTCATCATGTGGCGTCAACCTTCAAATTCAACATAATTTGGGTAAAAACAAAGTATTAAACATGCCAAAACTTCAAACAAAGCATTTTGCAACTTAAACATATCATAAAACCTTTCAAACATATTAAGATTCCAAAACCAATCTATAAACAAAATCATCATTGAGTTCATATCCAGAAAAGAAGCACAAAAATCGTTTCGAAAACTCTCTCAGTTAAACCGCCTCGGTCGAGGTGTTCTGAGTAACCGAGGTACTTGACCTCGTTTGGCCAGAATCATCCCGGTCGAGGTTATAAAAAAAATTTTCTTAAACAGTTTTTGACGTTTTTTTCAATCAAATAACCTGTATGCATGTATGTAATCTCAGATAAGCACATAGAGTATAAAGAAAGATCATAAATAACAAGTCGAGTCATACAAGCATACATAGTGTCGAATAATACACATAAATACCCCATACTTGGGACACATTGTCCCAATGGGTCAAAATAAGTCTAAGAAAACAGGAGAACTCACCGGACATGCTGAGTTGCGTAATAAATAAAGAAAAGAAAATCCATGCAAGCTCTAGTCTTGATCCGCTAGTGGTGGTGGTGGATACGTGATGAAGGGATACTGAGATGGGTCGAACGGATAACCCATAGTATGTTGGAACTGGATCTCCATCATCCACCGCTGGTAGTGTTGGCTCTCCATCAGCTTCATCATCTCCACTGACAAGGTAGCGTAAGAGTCGATCATCTGATCCGTCAGCTCATCAATCCGTCGGTGAGCTATGGGATCTCTTTGTCCGCGGACTCTACGCCTAGTAGACGTGATGGTGCTGCAGCAACCTCCTCCTCTGTCGCCTCATCGTCTAAATCGACAACTGGCACACTAGGGCCGGCTGTATCTGTACCTGTCTATATGGCAGCACCGCCATCATCATCCTCTCCCTCCTTAGCAGCAACGTCAGCATCTCGAGCATCCTGGATGTATGGAAACCAGGCTGTAGACCAGTACTGTGGATCGAAGACTATAAACTAATCTGACCATGGGATACCCTGTGGGGCAGTCTACTCCCAAGGCATCGCTACGTACGGTGTGGTAAGGCCACGAGGAACTAGAACCCTCCTCGTAATCATCTCCTAAAGTCCAAGCGGTTTTGCAGCCGCCACCAACGTACAAGCACTCAAGTCAAGATCCATAATTGTAGCGATATGAGTCACCAGTCCTCCACAACAGATATCTCCCTTCGCCTTGGCGTTGATCCGATGCAGATCCTCAGCTAACATGGCCCCAAAGTCAGGCACCCCTCCAGTAACCATGCAAAAGAGACTCAGAAGCTCTCCCTATCTAATCTTCTAGGGTGTCTCAGTACGCGCCAAAAGGGTCTCACTAAAAATGCGGTGGGCCAAATGAAAAGCCAAATGAAATATAATGCGCTCCTTGGAGTCACCAAGTCTCCATCTATCAGCATGCTCCACTACATGGACAATCTGCCCCCAGAACTGTCGAGCCACGGCCCGAGAAGGAAAGTCGGGAACAGTAGGAGTCGGGAAGCCAAAAATATCTCTGAACTGGTCCATAGGGACAATGTAGTTCCGGTTCAACAACCGATACTTGATGCTTTTCCTCTCAATCAAGTGAGTAACAAAACTCACAAACTCTAGTGTTGGCTCAAGGTAGGTTGGAGCTCTGATCTCCATAAAACTCTCCAGCCCAACCATGGAAATTATCTTCTTCAAGTCCTCCACCACATGGAGGCACTCGAAGGCTGGAACATCTAAGAAGCGCGGCGCAATGACAGGGCGCGAGCATATACGGTCAAAGTCTGCCTGGTGACGCTCATGGATCACCGGGATAGAAGGTCGGGAAGCAGAAGAAGGTGAGGAACCACTGGGAGCATCCCTCAGAACAAGCTGGTGATCAGATCTGGAACTCATAACTGCTGACAAGGACACCTCGGCTGGTCAGACAGACTCGAGAAAAACCTCGCCGAGGCACAGGTCGACTGGACCGAGGCGAAGCGCTGTTCGATTTCAACTCTCTGATTTTAAGTTCTTTTCCCCCAAAATCACTACCAATTGTTCCTATGGGGTACTTATACCTTTTCCAACAACAATGGATGGCAACCAAAGCCAAATCCGACTGAAATCAGTGAAAATAGGAAAGTTAGGGTTTTCGAACGGTTTACCCAATTACGCAAATTCGAGGCATTTTTGTTGCAGTTTCTCGATTGCAATCTGATCCTCTTGCTTTTCCTTGCGAGATCGAAGCAAAAATCGTGGAAAATGAGTAAAAAACGAGAGATCGAGGTGAGGAGAGCGCCGCGGTCGAGAGGAAAATTGGGAGGGAAGAGAGAGAAATTATTTCCCCTTTTATACCCCTCGCCGATTCTGTTGTCACCTTGGTCGAGGTGGTCCCGACCGGACCGAGGTGGCTGACTGGATTGTCAGCCCTTGTCGCCTCGGTTGCTCAAGAATCATCTCGGTCGAGGTGCTATGACAGCAACCGAGATGTGTCTCAGTCAAACTCCGTCTTCTCAATTTCTCGAACTTCTGTCCTTCCAGTGTTGCTCCTGAGTTGTAATCCTTCCTTAGAAAGTACCTGGTTTTTGTCTAGGACGCCAAAAACAAAACAAAGCAAAGCAAAAGCAAACTATCTAAAGCTAAACTAGAAAAAGGGAAAAGAAGCAATACCTTGGGTTGCCTCCCAAGAAGCGCTTGATTTAAGGTCGCTAGCTAGACCGTACGGTATCCCTAAACATCCTAGAAGGTATCCTCACCCCATACTTCGCCTTCATCATGGGGTGAAATAAAGAACTCTATCAAACGTCCCGCAAATGCAAGTGCTCATCGGGGAATGAATCGTCTATGGGTGGGTCGTCCTTCTCGCGTGAAGAGGGAGGTAGCCGGCTGAGGTGATCTGCAACAGAATTTTCAGACTCCTTCTTATCGCGAATCTTTAGATAAAACTCTTGAAGCAAGAGAATCCATCGAATAAGACGCGGCTTTGCATCCTTCTTAGCAAGCAAGTAACGAATAGCTGCATGGTCAGTGTAAACAATAACTTTCGCTCCTACTAAGTAAGAGCGAAATTTCTCAAAGCCATATACAACCGCCAAAAGCTCCTTTTCGGTGGTGGCGTAGTTTACTTGAGCTTCATCCAACGTCTTGCTAGCATAGTAAATGGCATTGGTCCGTCCATCCTTCTTTTGTCCAAGAACCACTCCTACCACCACATCACTCGCATCAGACATGATCTCAAAGGGCAAGGTCCAATCCGGAGGTTGAATAATGGGAGCGGAGATCAACGCTTCCTTTATCTTGTAAAATGCATCAAGACATTCCTGCGAAAACTCAAAAACAACATCCTTATTCAAGAGTTTAGTGAGTGGTTTAGAAATCTTCGAGAAATCCTTGATGAACCTCTTGTAGAAACCTGCATGTCCGAGAAAACTCCTCACGCCCTTAACAGAACAAGGGGGAGGGATTTTCTCAATAGTCTCGATCTTAGCTTGATTGACCTCAATACCTCGGTTAGAAACGAGGTGTCCTAGCACAATTCCTTCATTAACCATAAAATGACACTTCTCCCAATTCAAAACGAGATTAGTGTCTTCACATCGTTGTAGCACTAGAGATAGGTTAGATAAGCAATCATCAAAAGAGGAACCATATACTGAAAAATCATCCATAAAGACCTCCATGATTTCCTCTATGTACTCGGAAAAGATAGTCATCATGCTGCACTGGAAGGTAGCGGGTGCATTACAAAATCCAAATGGCATCCTCCTATAAGCGAATGTCCCCCATGGACAAGTGAAAGTGGTCTTCTCTTGATCATCCGAATGGATAGGAATTTGAAAGAAGCCACTATAACCATCTAAATAGAAAAAATGTGAATGTTGGGCTAACTGTTCGAGCATTTGGTCGATGAAGGGGAGTGGAAAATGGTCCTTCCGAGTGGCCACGTTCAGCTTCCTGTAATCGATGCATACCCTCCAGCCCGTAATGGTCCTAGTTGGAATCAACTCGTTGTTCTTATTCGTCACAACGGTCATCCCTCCTTTCTTCGGAACTACATGCACTGGGCTCACCCACTTGCTGTCCGAGATAGGAAATATGATACTTGCATCCAACAATTTAAGAATCTCCTTCTTCACAACCTCTTTCATGATCAGATTTAACCGTCTTTGAGGTTCCCGTGAAGTCTTATGATCGTCTTCCATTAGTATTCTATGCATGCAAAAAGAAGGCAAAATACCAATAAGATCATCAATAGTATAACCCAAAGCCTTTTGATGGTTTCTCAAGACATGCATTAGTTTCAATAATTCAGTTTCGGAAAGGGAAGCACTTACAATAACGGGATATGTAGAATCCGGTCCAAGGAAAACATACCTCAAGGGACTTGGAAGCGGTTTAAGCTCCACAACTGGGGGTGCTTTCTGAGGAGGATCCTTGCTTCCTCCTTCCAGTGGAACAGACTTAGATCGAAGAACTGGACTTTCAAAAGTCTCAGTTGACATTATCTCGCTTGCAACCTCGGTCGAGGTCAAAGGTGGGTGACCGAGATGTTCTTTAGATAAGAACACCTCGCTTGGTCCAGAAAGTGCCTCGGTCGAGGTACTGGAACTGAAACTGGAATTTCTCCTCTCCTGGATTAGTTTCTCAATCTTAGCTCCTGGATCTTCCTCCAGTGCCTTTAAGCTCCGTATATCTGCATCACAAGAAGCATCTATACCTTCCTACATTAAGCTAAAAATAATAACTCTTTCGAGAGGGTCATTAATAAGGATAGAGCTCACCAATTCTCTTTATTCTTCTTCATCATAGATGTTGAAGATATCATCCTCCAGCGGCTCTCCTTTCATTGCAGCAAGCAATGCAAACTCCACTTGATCTCCGCCAATGTTGAATTTTAACTTGGCGTTCTTACAATCCACATTGCAACCCAAAGTTTCTAGAGATGGTCTCCCGAGAATGATAGGAACGGGATAATCTGCGGGTATATCAAGTACAACAAAGTCTATAGGTAAAAAGAAGTTACCTAACTTAACCGGAACGTCCTCAAAAATGCCCACGGGATGGGTAATGGAGCAGTCCGCCATGTATAACCTTATTTTCACTGGCTTGGGCTCTCCAAGTTCGATCTTCACACATAGCTCCAGCGGAATAATGCTCACGCTGGCTCCTAGATCATACAACGCCTCACAAGTTACATCCCCAACTTGAATGGAAATGCAAAATGAGCCGAGATCTCTCAACTTGGGTGGCATCTTCTCCTTCATGATTTGAATGAGCTCCGAGGATTTAGATGTCATCCTTACTTCACCAAAATCTTCCAGTTTTCTCTTCCTTCATAAAATCTCTTTTAAAAACTTCCCATAGGCGGGCATCCCTAGAATAGCATCAAGGAAAGGGATGTTAATATGTAGTTTATTCATCAAGTCAAGGAACTTACCAAAGTGCTTGTCTAGATGTGCTCTAGCTCTTGACTGAGGGAATGGAATTGGTGGTTTATATGCAGGAGGTGGGACATGAACTTCAGATTTGTCCGTCGCCTTATGGGACTCCACCTCGGGTGGCACCTCGACCGAAGTGTTCCTCGTTTGTACCTGGACCGAGGTGTTCTTCGTCTGCACTGGCATCGACCGAAGCACTGGATCTGTAGTTTTCAGTCCACTTCTCGTCATTATTGCCATGATTTGTCCTTTGGGGTTGCTCTTTGTCCTTGCTGGAAGCTTCCCTGGATCTCTTGGCGCTTCATTCCCCTTGTTAAAGAATTGTTGCTCTAAGGCTTTTTGTGCCTTTGAAAATGAAGTCATGGACGTCTCCATAGCGTTGAGCTTGATCAAGATGGCCTCCAGCACTGCATCTTTCTTCTCTGGCTGGGACGAACTTGGTCCAGGCTCCTGGCTCTTTAATGGAGTAGAAGAAGAAGAGAAAGGGTGATAGCATGAATTATAGTCTATATTTTGGGGTTTGTTTGGACGTTTTATCTTTCATAATCTGCATGTTTGTATGTACATTATGTGATTATACTACCATTTCATCTACCTTTGCAAGAATCGAGGTCTACACCTAGTTATGTTGTAATCGCAGGTAATTTGGTACGTTTTGCATCAAAAAGGAGCAAAAAGGAGTCATGAGTCATTTAGAGCTACATCCAGGAAGCATAGCCATGGATTAAAGATTTACTTTGGACCAGTTTTGAGATATTTCGCATTCAGTTGTGACTCACCTCGGTTGACCAGAGATTCACCTCGACCGAGGCGATCCAGAGACGCCGACTCGACCGAGGCGAATACCTAGGACGCGGCGAGAATATTTTATTCTTGGGTGAGATCTTTTAAAATTGGAAAGTGATCTTATATTTTTGGGCTTGGCTCCTGGAAGGAAGGAGATATGCAGAATCATATATTTTACCTATTTTTATGGGAAGAGATCTTTCTAAGATATCTTATCTTTGGAGGGTTATTTTCCTATAAAAAGGGTTGGATTTCCACAATTCGAAGGACGCCGCATACAATCCGCTATCACCCGTTTAAGGCTGGACATCTCGCAGCAGCCGCACTCCAGTTTGGGAGAGATTTGAAGAACCTTTTTGAAGGTTGAAGGAAGATTGAAGTCTATAGCTTTTATAGCTTTTTGGAGGGTTTTGTAAGATTGTCTTTAATTCCCTCATTGATTGTCTTGTCTTTTTGGATTGCTATCCAAGAAACGCTTTGTTGTGATATTTGATTCAGTTATTGAAGTCTTTTCATTAAATTCTTCTTTGTTCAAATATTCACCTTCTTCCCATATATTTGATTAATACTTTCATGATGATGAGTGGCTAATTTCCTTGTGTGATTCTAGGGTGATTGTCTGAAGGTTGTGGGAAAAACTATGATAGAATAATCTTAGATTCCAGTAGGATCCTGAAAGTTCGAGTCTTTAACCTTAACCCTAAGCATCTCGTTCAGTCGATGAACATCTCGGCCGGGGTGGGAACTAGCTGACCGAGGTGACTTATCTGATCCATAACTGAGAGTTAAGTGTTAGAGTTTGCCAAATCCTATTCTTATTACACCTTTCCTGGTTCAAAGCAAGCTTAGGATGAGACTTACCCGGTAATTCCTTAGTTTGTGTACCAACGATCATAAGTGTAGGTAATAAAGGTTCATCCTTTATTGGGGTTTGAGTGTGCTTCCATCCCATCTTTGTGAGTTAGCTTGAGACTTACCCGGTAAAGGTTGATTCTATTCCCTTAGATGGTGTGTTAGTTTGAGGTTATAGTTCTTTATCTTGATTCCTTGAGACTTACCCGGTAATAGGAGTTACGGTTTAGGATTAGTGTGTAGTGAGACTTACCCGGTGATCTACTCCACTTTAGTAACACCTTCCCCACGCGAAAATCTCAGCTTTGTCCGCTTATCTATAGATCTTGAGTTGGAACCACAACTAGATGCTTTAATCCCTAGAATTGCATGTTTGCTTTATTGACTTCTTATTCATCTTTGATTGTGTTAATCGCTCTTGTGGTTAGTATTGACATAAGCACACCGTATTGACTTTGTTTCACCGAGTCCCTGTGATCGACCCCTGGAATTTTCTTGCTTTTACTACGATTGACCCGTACACTGCGGGTTCGCATCCTTGTTTTAAGCTTAAGTCTAGGGTTATAAATTTAAAGCTTGCACACACCGTTTGGAGCGAACAAGTTTTTGGCGCCGTTGCCGGGGACTTGGTCTACACCGAGCCGGTACGGTTTGCTCTTGGGGCGCTTGCCCCGTTTCATCTAACCACTCTACTTGAGTGACTTTTGCAGGTTCTTTCTTAGGTATATGCGAAGAACCCGCGCTGGGAAGGAAATCGTTCCTTACGATCCCGAACCAGAAAAGACATACAAGCGACGCTTAAGAGAAGCGAAGATGGCCCAATAAGACGATCGTGATCTTGCGGCCCAATTGAAAGAGGCGCTAGAGCTGCTACGCCTCAGCAAGGAAGAACTCAGACAAGAGAAAGAAGAGAATAGCACCAGGACTGCAGCAATCGAAGCTGAGATAGCAGTCATACGAGAACAGATTCTACTTCGACCGAGGAAAGATCCTCCTGTTGATCCGCGACCGAGGCAGATTCCAGTACCTGACGCCCCGGCCGATGTACTTCCACCTCGGATGCCAGTACGAGATGTTCTTCTTGCAGGAATCCCACAAACCCTAGGTCAAAGGATGGACCCTAATCAACAACTGAGGCGTCCAGGAGTGAACCTAGGAGATCCAGCAGATCATGACTACGAACTTCGACCGCAAGTTCTAGTCATGATTCGCCAATGCCAATTCGGAGGGCTAGAGAAAGAGTCGCCGCATCAACATCTTCAAAACTACGAGATCTTGATGGAAACCTTGCGACCCCCCAGAATTGAGAATAATAACTACAAGCTAAGACCTTTTTACTTTTCTTTAAAAGATAGAGCTCTTACTTGGTATCAATCTCTTCCTCCAGGAAAAATTAGCACATGGGAGGAGATGACTACGGAATTCTTGACCAAATACTTTCCCCCCTCAAAGACCGCTGAAATGAGAGGAAAGATCAATGCTTTCATCATGAAGGACAAGGAGAGCTTGTCCAAATCTTGGGAGCGGTTCAAGGATATCCTTTTGGATTGCCCACATCATGGGATTCCAAAGATCGAGTTGTTGGAGATCTACTTCAAAGGGCTGGACGGAAGCACCCAGTTCAATCTCCAACTGCTTTCCGCCGGTACCTTCATGGACATGGCGATTGATGAGGCTTGGGACTTTATTGAGAAGCAAGCCTTGCACATGGGGAAGTATACCCACCAAGGAGCTGAAGGTGGAGTTAAAAGAGTCAACTTTCAAGAGACTCAATCCAACAACAATCAACTCGCGTCTTTGACGAATGACGTGAAGCAATTGAAGGAGCTCTTAATGGCTCAAACTAAGAAGGAAGAGAAAGGGCAAAGGAACAACAACAATAACGGGTACCGTAACAACAATAACGGTCCCCGAAACAATAACTACAACAACAACAATAGAGGATCCAATAGCAACAACTGGAGGGCGAATAACCAAAATCACGGTAACAATCATTCAAACTCCAATTCTAATTATTCCTCTAACCCTTTCCTCTCTCCCCCTTCTTCTTCTTCTTCTACTCCATTGAAAAGCCAAGGGCAAGGATCAAGTTCGTCTCAGCCAGAAAAGAAAGACGCAGTTCTGGAGGCAATCTTGATCAAGCTTAGCGCTATGGAGAATTCTATGACTTCATTTTCGAGGGCCCAAAAGTCCTTCGAACAACAACTTGCTAATAGGGCGAATGAAGCGCCAAGAGATCCAGGGAAGCTTCCAGCAAAGACGGAAACTAACCCTAAGGGCCAGTGCATGGCCATAACAACGAGGAGTGGACTTAAAACTGCAGATCCAGTACCTCGCTCGATGCAGACCACCTCGGTCCAGATCCAGTCGAAGAACACCTCGACCGAGATACCAACCGAGGCGGAGCAACAGAAAACAGGAGGAACGACAAAAACTTATGTTCCACCTCCTGCATATAAACCACCACTTCCATTCCCTCAGTCCAGAGCCAGAGCACATCTAGACAAGCACTTTGGTAAGTTTCTTGACTTGATGAATAAACTACATATTAATATTCCTTTCCTTGATGCTATTTTAGGTATGCCCGCCTATGGGAAGTTCTTAAAAGAAATCTTATCAAGGAAGAGGAAGCTGGAGGATGTTGGTGAAGTTAGGATGACATCTAAATCTTCGGAGCTTATCAAGATCATGAAGGAAAAGATGCCACCTAAGTTGAGAGATTGCGGCTCATTTTGTATTCTCATTCAAGTTGGGGATGTCACTTGTGAAGCCCTTTGTGATCTAGGAGCCAGCGTGAGCATCATCCCGCTGGAGCTATGCACGAAGATCGGTCTTGGAGAGCCTAAGCCGGTCAAGATTCGACTTTACATGGCGGATCGCTCCATTACCCACCCCGTGGGCATTTTGGAAGACGTTCCGGTCAAGTTAGGTAACTTCTATCTACCCATAGATTTTGTCGTACTTGACATTCCCGCAGATTATCCTGTTCCTATTATTCTCGGGAGGCCATTTCTAGCAACTTCGTGTTGCAACGTGGATTGCAAGAACGCCAAGTTGAAATTCAACGTTGGTGGCGATGAGGTGGAGTTCGCGCTACTTGCAGCCATGAAAGGGGAGCAACTAACTGATGATATCTTCAACATCTACGATGAAGAAGAATCAAGAGAATTGGTGAGCTCTATCCTTACTAACGATCCACTCGAAAGAGTTATTAGCTTCAGTTTAATGGAGGAAGGTATAGATGCTTCTTGTGATGCAGATATACGGAGCTTGAAAGCACTGGAAGAGGATCCAGGGGCTAAAACTGAGAAGCTAATCCAGGAGACAAAGATCTCCAGTCTCGGATCCAGTAGCAGTACCTCGACCGAGGCACTTTCTGGACTGAGCGAGGCGACCGAAGAACATCTCGGTCAACGCCTATGCGCCTCGACCGAGGTCGAAGGCGAGATAATTCAAACTGAGACTTCATCGAGTCCAGTTTCTGATACCACTCCACTGGAAAGAGGAAGCATAGATTCCCCCCAGAAAGCACCCCCAGTCGTGGAGCTTAAACAGCTCCCCAGTCACTTGAGGTATATCTTTCTTGGACCGGATTCTACTTATCCCGTTATTGTTAGTGCTTCCCTTTCCGAATCTGAATTGTCTAAGTTAATGCATGTCCTGAGAAAGCATCGAAAAGCTATAGGTTACACCACGGATGATCTTATTGGCATTAAACCTTCTTTCTGCATGCATAGAATTCTAATGGAAGATAATCATAAGACTTCACGGGAACCTCAAAGACGGTTAAATCCGATCATGAAAGAGGTTGTGAAGAAGGAAGTTCTTAAGTTGTTGGATGCAGGTATTATTTATCCTATCTCGGACAGCAAGTGGGTCAGCCCGGTGCATGTCGTTCCGAAGAAAGGAGGGATGACCGTTGTGACGAACAAGAACAACGAGTTGATCCCAACGAGGACCGTTACGGGCTGGAGAGTTTGCATCGATTACAGGAAACTGAACACGGAAACTCGGAAGGATCATTTTCCGCTTCCCTTCATCGATCAAATGCTCGAACGGTTGGCCCAGCATTCACACTTTTGCTACTTGGACGGCTATAGTGGGTTCTTCCAGATTCCTATCCATCCGGATGATCAGGAGAAGACCACTTTCACTTGTCCTTGGGGGACGTTTGCCTAGCGGAGGATGCCATTCGGATTGTGCAATGCACCCGCTACCTTCCAGCGATGCATGATGGCTATCTTCTCCGAGTACATAGAGGAGATCATGGAGGTATTCATGGATGACTTTTCTGTATATGGTTCCTCTTTTGATGATTGCCTATCTAACCTTTCTCTAGTGCTTAAAAGATGTGAAGACACTAACCTTGTTCTAAATTGGGAGAAGTGTCATTTTATGGTTAATGAAGGCATTGTGCTAGGACACCTCGTTTCTAATCGAGGTATTGAGGTCGATCGAGCTAAGATCGAAACTATTGAGAAACTCCCTCCTCCTTGTTCTGTTAAAGGTGTGAGGAGTTTTTTCGGGCATGCAGGTTTCTACAGGAGATTCATCAAGGACTTCTCTAAGATTTCTAAACCTCTAACTAACCTCTTGAATAAAGATGTTGTTTTTGAGTTTTCGCAGGAGTGTCTTGATGCTTTTTACAGGATTAAGGAAGCGTTGATCTCCGCTCCCATTATCCAACCTCCTGATTGGACCTTGCCCTTTGAGGTCATGTGTGACGCTAGTGATGTAGCCGTGGGAGCGGTGCTTGGACAGAAGAAAGATGGACGGACCACCGCCATTTATTATGCTAGCAAAACGCTAGATGAAGCACAACGCAACTACGCTACCACCGAGAAGGAGTTATTGGCGGTTGTATATGCTTTCGAGAAGTTTCGTTCCTATCTAGTAGGAGCGAAAGTCATTATCTACACCGACCACGCAGCCATTCGTTACTTGTTGGCTAAGAAAGACGCCAAACCGCGCCTTATTCGATGCATTCTCTTGCTCCAAGAGTTTGACCTAGAGATCCGCGATAAGAAAGGATCCGAGAACTCAGTTGCGGATCACCTCAGCCGGCTACCGGAATCCTCCCGCGAGACGGATAACCCACCCATAGACGATTCATTCCCCGATGAGCACTTACACTTGTTGGAGCGGTTGATGTATCTACTTACTTCACCCCACGATGGAGGTGAAGTATGGGGTGAGGGCACCTCCTACCTCATTTGAGACGCAGCATGGTCCAGCTAGCGACCTTAAATCAAGCGCTTCTTGGGAGGCAACCCAAGGTATTGCTTTCTTTTCCCGTTTTCTAGTCTAGCTTAGATAGTTTTTGTTTTTGCTTTGCTTTGCTTTGTTTTTGGCGTTCTGGACAGACAACAGGGAATATCTAAGGAAGGAGCACAACTGGAAGGACAGAAGTTCGAGATTTTGAGAAGACAGAAGCATCTCGGTCACTGTCAGAGCATCTCGACCGAGTTGATTCTTGAGCAACCGAGGCGACTAGGGTTTTTGCAGAACCACCTCGGTCCGTACCACCTCGGTCCAGTCGAGACCATCTCGACCGAGGTGACAGCAGATCCAGTAAAAGTATAAAAGGGGGAAAAATTACTTTTCACTTTTTATTTACCCTCCTCGACCGCGGCGACAGATCTACCTCGCCTCCTTCGTTTCTCGCTCGTTTTCGAAGATTTCCGCTTCCAAACTGCAATTAAAGAGTAGAGGATCATATTGCAACTGCAGATCTGCAAGAAATTCGAGTGAATCGGCCGGAACGAGGTAAAAACGATCGAAACCCTAACTCGTTCATTTACTTCGATTTGGGCTTTGGTTGCCCTTGAATCTGTTGAGAAAGGACTTAAGTACCCCATAGGAAGCATTTGTAGTGATTTTTGGGGGAAAAGAACTGGAATTTTGAGAATTGGAATCGCGACTGTCTTCGCCTCGGTCCAGTCGACCTGCACCTCGACCGAGGTGTTCTTGGAGATTGTCAGTAACCGAGGTAGCCTGACAGTGTAGATTGAAAATGAGTTCCGATCGTCGTCTAGCCCTTAGAGACAGATCCTCACCCTCCCCTTCTTCCTCTTCTTCCCGTCCCTACCGCCCGGTTATCCACGAGAGATGCCGGGTAGACTATGAGCGGATAGCTAGCCGTCCAGTTATCGTACCACGATTTCTGGACGTGTCAGCTTTTGATTGCCTAGGGTTAGACGCTGACCTTAGGAGGATGATCGCTACCGTCGGGCTGGATCAGTTTACTGAGATCCGAGCCCCAGCTTATTTAGAGCCCACCTTGGAGTTTGTTAGCTCCTTCTCCTACCTCCCCACAGACCGGTCTGTGAAGTACCGGTTGATGAACCGGAACTTCATAGTTCCTTTAGAGGTATGGAGAGAGATTTTTGGCTTTTCTGAGCCCACCGCCACCGACTTCCCCTCCCGATCCGTAGCTAGGGAGTTCTGGGGGCAGATAGCCCATATTACTGAGCATGCGGACAGATGGCGTCCTGGAGATTCCAGGGAGAAGGTCATCTTCCATCCAGCCTTCAGACTAGCCCACAGGATCTTTAGCGAGACACTTCTGGCGCGTACTGAGACGCCCCAGAAGATCAGACAGGGCGAGCTGTTCAGCCTCTACTGCATGGTGACAGGAGGTTTCCCTGACTTTGGCTTGCTCCTGGCAGAGGATCTGCACAGGATCAAGGCCAAGGCGAAGGGAGACATTTGCTGCGGAGGTCTAGTCACCCACATCGCTACCTACCACGGGATGGACCTCAGTTTTTGCACGATGGCGGCGGTTCCGAAGCCGCTGGGATTACAGGAGATGATCACACGGAGGATTCTAGTTCCCCGTGTTTTGACCACTCCATACGTAGCCATGCCTTGGGAGCGGACTGCACCTCAAGGGATCCGCTGGTCTGCACAGTTCACAGTCTTTGATCCACATTACTGGCAGAAAGCTTGGGATACACTGATGGAGGATCACAGAGAGGCAGCAGCTGCCCCTGCTGAGGCTGAGGAGGATGATGACGACGATGAGGAGACGATGGACGAGAGAGATGGTGGAGTCCCGATGGATACAGGGACGGATACTGCAGGCACGAGCGCGCCACCTATTATAGACTTAGATGATGAGGAGGAGACGGAGCCGGCACCAGCTGAGACTTCTCCAGTCAGACCTGCTAGACGCAGGAGACATGGAGTGAGGGATCGAGCTGCTCACAGACGGATCGATGACCTGACGGATCAGGTTATTGACACGTATGCTGCATTATCGCTGGATATCCGCGAGATGCAGGAGCGGCAGTACCATCAGCACATCATGGCCCAGCTTCAGTTCGAGCATGTCATGGGCTATCCGTATGATCCGACTCAGTATCCGTACGTGCCACCACCACCACCGGATCAGGATTATTGAGGAGCTGCAGGATTTCCTTTATTTTCTTTTATGCAGTTCAGCTTTTTATCCGGTGAGTTCTCTCATTTTCTAGACTTTTATTTGACCCACTGGGACAGTGTGTCCCAAGTATGGGGTGTTTGTATTACCTGACTACGTGATGTACTTTATTTGACTACCTTTGATGTATTATATTTATCGGATATTTTCGTATTTATGCTTCATTGCCTTTATATGATTATCTGATATTACATGCATACCTACAGGTTATTTGATTGAGAAAAACGTCGAAACCGAAAAAAAAAATGGTTTTAAAAATAAATAAAAAAAAAAAAAAAAAAAAAATTTGACCTCGACCGGAGAGATTTTGGCAAAACGAGGCATTTCACCTCGGTTGAACCAAGAACACCTCGACCGAGGTGTGTTAACTGAGAGTTTTCGAAAAACGATTTTTGTGTTACTTATCTGGATATGATCTCAGTGAAGATCTCGTTTACTGACTGGTTTTAAATTCTTTATGTGTTTGAAAGGTTTTATAATATGTTTAAGTTGCTAAATGCTTTGTTTGAAATTATTGGCATGTTTAATACTTTGTTTTTATCCAAATTATGTTGAATTTGAAGGTTGATACCGCAGGTTAAGTTCTCTCACTTTCTTCTTGGAAAGACCAAGGCAATTCATTCTCTTCTTCTTCTTCTTCTTGATCATGCTTAGCCCCTCATATACATTTTGCCTCCCTTTACCTATCCGGGAATTTGGAAGCAAGCAAGTGGAGTTAAGGTTGAGGAGTGGCTGGAAGTGAAAGTGTTAGAAAGCAATAATAGGTTTGGGGAAGTCAATCATGAAGATGAGTAACTCGGCACCATTCACATAGCCGGGTGTTTGTGTCTTTCCAAAGTCGGATTGAGCGATATTCCTAACGGGTCATGGTATGTGCATCAAGGGTTTGATGCATCTCGAGAAATTGATGATTGCAGATTTCCTAGGCTTCGGTTATTGTGCACCTCTGTCCATGCATCCCAAAAAGTAAAGTAAAAAGAAAAAAAGTGTGAAATAAGCAAAGCTTATTGGTGGAAGATGTTGCAAGTCAAAGTGAAAGTGAAGTTCATCCTTTTCCCGGATTCTAGCACCACATTACCTTACATACATCCCTACCCTACACATTTCTTGACCTTTTCTTTTGGGAAGCCCTTGAGACCTTGAGCTTGTTGATTGACTTAGCGGTTTAAATCGGATTATACATGATTAATTTTGATAATTATGATTTATTATGCATTCTATGATTTTATGCAAAGATGAACAACTTTCCTATATTTATAAAATGTTTTGAGCATGTTGAGTTTTTAATAGCAGGAAGTACTCTCTTAGAGTGATCTATGGTAGTTGCACACCATAAAATGTTTTTGGAAGACTTTTTCATTGATTTTATTGACTTATAATCCATTCTACCTTGTCTTCAATATAAGGAACTTGCTTGGGGACAAGCAAGGGCTAAGTATGGGGTATTTTGATAGCATGAATTATAGTCTATATTTTGGGGTTTGTTTGGACGTTTTATCTTTCATAATCTGCATGTTTGTATGTACATTATGTGATTATACTACCATTTCATCTACCTTTGCAAGAATCGAGGTCTACACCTAGTTATGTTGTAATCGCAGGTAATTTGGTACGTTTTGCATCAAAAAGGAGCAAAAAGGAGTCATGAGTCATTTAGAGCTACATCCAGGAAGCATAGCCATGGATTAAAGATTTACTTTGGACCAGTTTTGAGATATTTCGCATTCAGTTGTGACTCACCTCGGTTGACCAGAGATTCACCTCGACCGAGGCGATCCAGAGACGCCGACTCGACCGAGGCGAATACCTAGGACGCGGCGAGAATATTTTATTCTTGGGTGAGATCTTTTAAAATTGGAAAGTGATCTTATATTTTTGGGCTTGGCTCCTGGAAGGAAGGAGATATGCAGAATCATATATTTTACCTATTTTTATGGGAAGAGATCTTTCTAAAATATCTTATCTTTGGAGGGTTATTTTCCTATAAAAAGGGTTGGATTTCCACAATTCGAAGGACGCCGCATACAATCCGCTATCACCCGTTTAAGGCTGGACATCTCGCAGCAGCCGCACTCCAGTTTGGGAGAGATTTGAAGAACCTTTTTGAAGGTTGAAGGAAGATTGAAGTCTATAGCTTTTATAGCTTTTTGGAGGGTTTTGTAAGATTGTCTTTAATTCCCTCATTGATTGTCTTGTCTTTTTGGATTGCTATCCAAGAAACGCTTTGTTGTGATATTTGATTCAGTTATTGAAGTCTTTTCATTAAATTCTTCTTTGTTCAAATATTCACCTTCTTCCCATATATTTGATTAATACTTTCATGATGATGAGTGGCTAATTTCCTTGTGTGATTCTAGGGTGATTGTCTGAAGGTTGTGGGAAAAACTATGATAGAATAATCTTAGATTCCAGTAGGATCCTGAAAGTTCGAGTCTTTAACCTTAACCCTAAGCATCTCGTTCAGTCGATGAACATCTCGGCCGGGGTGGGAACTGGCTGACCGAGGTGACTTATCTGATCCATAACTGAGAGTTAAGTGTTAGAGTTTGCCAAATCCTATTCTTATTACACCTTTCCTGGTTCAAAGCAAGCTTAGGATGAGACTTACCCGGTAATTCCTTAGTTTGTGTACCAACGATCATAAGTGTAGGTAATAAAGGTTCATCCTTTATTGGGGTTTGAGTGTGCTTCCATCCCATCTTTGTGAGTTAGCCTGAGACTTACCCGGTAAAGGTTGATTCTATTCCCTTAGATGGTGTGTTAGTTTGAGGTTATAGTTCTTTATCTTGATTCCTTGAGACTTACCCGGTAATAGGAGTTACGGTTTAGGATTAGTGTGTAGTGAGACTTACCCGGTGATCTACTCCACTTTAGTAACACCTTCCCCACACGAAAATCTCAGCTTTGTCCGCTTATCTATAGATCTTGAGTTGGAACCACAACTAGATGATTTAATCCCTAGAATTGCATGTTTGCTTTATTGACTTCTTATTCATCTTTGATTGTGTTAATCGCTCTTGTGGTTAGTATTGACATAAGCACACCGTATTGACTTTGTTTCACCGAGTCCCTGTGATCGACCCCTGGAATTTTCTTGCTTTTACTACGATTGACCCGTACACTGCGGGTTCGCATCCTTGTTTTAAGCTTAAGTCTAGGGTTATAAATTTAAAGCTTGCACACACCGTTTGGAGCGAACAAAGGGTTAGAAGAATTATTAGAGTTTGAATTAGAATAAGGGTTACCCGAATTTTGTTGATTAGATCTCTAATTATTGTTGTTGGAGCCTCTATTGTTGTTGTAATTGTTGTTCCTGGGCCCTTGGTTGTTGTTTCTCCCTTGATATCCTCCTTCTTCCTTTTTTGTGTGAGCAACCAAAAGGTCCTTCAATTGCTTCACATCGTTCTTGAGGGAGATGAGTTGATTATCATTTGATGGAGCTTCGTGGAA
This sequence comes from Fagopyrum homotropicum, assembly GCA_033239125.1. NCBI lineage: Eukaryota > Viridiplantae > Streptophyta > Magnoliopsida > Caryophyllales > Polygonaceae > Fagopyrum > Fagopyrum homotropicum. The sequence continues at coordinate 60,796,967 of BSWB01000003.1, read as the reverse complement.
ATTAACTCTCTTAACTCCAATGTCGGCTCCTTGGTGGGAGTACTTCTCCATGTGCAAAGCTTGTTTCTCAATGAACTCCCAAGCTTCGTCAATCGGCATATCCATGAATGTGCCGGCGGAGAGTAGTTGAAGATTGAATTGAGTAGCTCCATCCAATCCCTTGAAGTATATCTCCAATAACTCTATCTTTGGAATCCCATGATACAATCCAATAGAAGATCTTTAAATCTCTCCCATGACTTGGACAAACTCTCCTTGTCCTTCATGATACATGCATTAATCTTCCCTCTTATTTCAGCGGTCTTAGAGGGGGGAAAGAACTTTGTTAGAAACTCCGTCGTCATCTATTCCCACGTGTTGATCTTTTCGGGGGGAAGAGATTGATACCAAGTAAGTGCCATGTCCTTCAAAGAAAAGTAAAAAGGTCTTAGCTTGTAATTATTGTTTTCCAGCCTTGAAGGTCTCAAAGTCTCCATTAGGATCTCGTAATTTTGCAAATACTGATGTGGAGACTCCCTCTCTAAACCTCCAAACTAGCATTGGCGGATCATGGATAGAACTTGCGTTGAAGTTCTTAATCATGCTCCGCTGGATCACCTAGGTTGACTCCTGGACGCCTCACTTGCTGGTTTGGGTCCATCCTTTGTCCTAGGGTTTGTGGAATTCCTGCAAAAAGAACATCTCGGACAGGGATCCGAGGTGGATGTATCTCGGCCGCGGTAACTGGGACTGGGTCCTGCCTCGGTCGAGGGTCTGGTCGATGCAGAATCTAGGCTCGTAGATCGGCCATATCTTCTTCAATCTCTGCAGTTCTTGTGCGAGTTTGCTCTCTTTTGCGCTGCAGTTCTTCCCTATTGAGGCGCAGCTGTTCCATCGCCTCCTTCAATTCGGCCTCAAGATCGCGATTGTCTTGGTTGGCCATTTTAGCTTCTTTCAAGCGTCGTTTGTATGTCTTTTCTGGTTCGGAATCGTAAGGAACAATTTCCTTCCTAGCACGGGTTCTTTGCATAAACCTATGAAAAGATCCTATGAAAGCACTCAAGTAGAGTGGTTAGTAGCAACAAGGGCAATTTCCCCGAAAGACAACCGCAACTGGTTTGGTCTAGACCAAGTCCCCGGCAACGGCGCCAAAAACTTGTTCGTTCCAAATGGTGTGTGCAAGCTTTAAATTTATATCCCAAGAAATATACTTAAAACAAGGATGCGAACCCGCAGTGTACGGATCAATTATAGTAAAAAGCAAGAATTCCAAGGTGTCGATCTCAGGGACTTAGGTGAAACTATGCAAGTATAGGTTGTCAATGCAACTAATAACCACAAATGCAATTAAAGTAATCAAAGATGATAATAAGGTCAAATAAGGGAAGAATGCAAATTCTAGGGATTAAAGCATCTAGTTGTGGTTTTGACTCAAGATCTAAAGATAAGCGGACAAAGCTGAGATTTTGTAAAGGGAAGGCGTTTCTAAAGTGGGAATAGATTACCGGGTAAGTCTCACTACTCACTATCCCAAACCAAAGCTCCTATCACCGGGTAAGTCTCAAGGTACTAAGGAAAGGAACTATAATCTCGAACCAACACACCACCTAAGGGAATAGAATCAACCTTTACCGGGTAAGTGTTACGCTAAGAATGTGTGCACGCAATAAGCTTTAAAATTTATAAACTCGATATATTTCTCCTAACTCCTAGCGAACCCGCAGTGTACGGGACGTTTGTAGTAGGGATAGTATTCCGAGGTCGAACACGAAGACTAAGGTGAAATCGAGTCAACTAGTGAGCATAGATAGTGTGAATCTAGTCTAAGAAAAGATCAAGGAACAAAGAAATGAAAATCTCGGTATTTTTGGTTGGTTTTTGTGGTGATCAAGCAAAGATCACAAATCAAGCAAGATATCAAAACAAACTAACAACTCAAGATAGCAAGGTAAGCAAGTAACACAAGCACAAAATATGTAGTCAAAGAGAGGAAAGTGGATTCTAGAGGTCAAGATTTCCGGGTATGGCATTGGACTCAAGGTTCTAAGGATTCTAAGGACAAAGTTGCGGTGTTGGGAAAGGGTGTTTCACTAATGGAAGCAATTACCGGGTAGGTCTCTCACTTCTCTAATCCCAAATCAAACTCCTATTACCGGGTAGGTCTCAAGGGGTTAAAGTAGGGAATTCTACACAAACCGGACACTACTTAAGTGGCAAACTTCTCCTTACCGGGTAAGTCTCAGAAAAGTAAGTCTCAAGCAATAATCCTAGCACACTCGATCCAATAGCGGCTTGTGAGGCTCACTACTACCTAGAATTCATCATCTTAGGTATCTAAGATCGGAAATCATCGGGTAGATCTCTTCCCTCACTTAGGTTGATAGCATTAGGTGATCCTAAGCTAAATTAGGCTAAATAAACACTAGGATTTCAACACCCTAACACCCTAGCATACAGATTCATCAATTAAAGAGCAACAGAGAGGAAAATCGGGTGGATCATGGCTAGATCGGCCGATTTGACTGAAGAACAACCCGATTTTTCTCTCTGGAATGGGTTTCGTGCATACAAATCATCCTAAACTAACATATAAGTCCATCCTATCATCACCCGAGCCATAACCATCAATCCATCACTCCAGAATCACAATAAACTAGCCAATAATATGCATATCAAGATCCAAAATCATCACACAAGCATACATGGTTTTCATAGATGGATGATGAAAGATAAGCAAGTAAAACAATAAATCTCAGCTGAATCTAAGTTTTAGCAAGACTTACAACCCTTCAAATGAAGTTCCAAAACGTTCCTAACAATCCTTGCAATAGTTCTTCAATCGAAGATTCCAAAAATCACTCAAAATCACTCAAAACCTCACTATCACTCTTAGATTGGTGTTCTTCTTCTTCCTTCAATTTGGGAGAGTTTTTCTTCTTCCCCAAGTCTATCCCCAATCCAATGAGCTGTGAATGAGAATGTGGGAGAGGGCAGCTGCTCAGCAACAGCTTGCAGGCCCACTTATATTCTCCACCAAGAGCAAGGCCGGATCAAGAGATCGTGGGACACGTGGCTTAAGCTGTTGAAGGCCTAAAAATCGACCTACTCAGGAAAATCGGCCGATTTTCCTGAGTGATGGTCCGATTTTCTTCAACAGAAGCATGCTATGATTGTCTAGCCATGAGTTGCTCCATTGCTTACACCAATAGTGGTCTTTGTGTCCTTTGTTGCTCCAATTATGCTCCTTCCAAGCTTTGGATGTGTACCACCATGAGGCTTGGCCCTCGAATGCATCGGTTAATGTCCAAAAGACCCCCGAAATACCTACAACACCGACAAAAGCTCGTGTGGACGTCTTTTCTAGAATTATACATGAAATGAGTGTAAACGTCGTGAACTAATGCCAAACCGCGCATGAATAACGGAGAAAACTATCTAAATGTATGCCTATACTAGCGTCATAAATCACATTATCAGTAAGTCTCAGGCTAACTCACAAAGATGGGATGAAGGCACACTCAAACCTCAATAAAGGATAAACCTTTATTACCTACACTTATGATCTTGGGTAAACAAACTAAGGAATCACCGGGTAAGTCTCATCATAGGCTTGCATTGAACCAGGAAAGGTGTAATAAGAATAGGATTTGACAAACTAAAACACTTAACTCTCAGTTTCGGATCAGAAAAGGTCACCTCGGTCAGTCAAGTTCCACCCCGGCCGAGATGTTCATCGACTGAGCGATGTACTCTAGGGTTAAGGTTAAAGACTGGAGCTTTCAGGGTCCTACTGGGATTAAGATCATTCTATCATCGTCTTTCCCACAAGCTTCAGCCAATCACCCTACAATCACACAAAGAATTTAGCCACTCATCATAATGATAACAATAATCGAATATAAGAAAAGGGGGTGAATATTTGAACACAAAAACCTTAAGAACAAGGCTTCAATAACTGAATCAAATAGTTCACAAATCAGTGTTCCTTGAATCACAAATCAAACAAGACAATGAACCAAAAGGAATCTAAGAAAATCTTACAAACTCCTTCAAAAGCTATCTCAAACTAGGACTCTTCCTTTCTTCAATCTTCAAAGCTTCCTTCCAACTTCCAGAAAATCTCCCTAATCCGCAGATTATTGGGTGTATCGAAGATTGCTGATCTAAAGATGGTTGAATTGTGGAAAATCCAACCCTTTATATAGGAGAATTATCTTCCAAAGATAATAATATCTTAAAAAGATAATTACCTATAAAATATATTATATCTTTAAAATAGATCTTCCAAATATATGATCTTCCTTCCAAAAATCCAACCCAAAAATATAAGATATCTTCATGCCAAAAATAAAAGATCTTAGCCAAAAGATATGATCTCGCCGCGCCAGGGTGTTCGCCTCGGTCGGGACGCTCCTCAAGATCACCTCGGTCGAGGTGACATTGTAGCTGACCGAGGTGAATCTCAGCTGAATGTGAAATCTCTCAAATTTGTTCCAAAGTAAATCTTCTTCATAGATTCCTTGCTTCCTGAGTTCTCTTTTGTGCTCCAAAATGTAGCTCCTATGACTCTTTATCTCCTTAGCTCCATTTCGATCCAAAATGTGCCATTTTACCTACGATTACAATGAAACTTGGTGTAGACCTCGATTCCCGTAAAGGTAGATGAAACAACAATATATTCACATAATATACATCCATATATGCAGATTATTGAAGATAAAACGTCTAAATAAGTCCTAAAATATAGACTATAATACATGCTATCAACTCCCATTGAAGAGAAGAGAAGAACACACCATTCAATAGTCTTAGAGTGAGTTTTTGAGAGACTTGTAGTGAGGAAAGTTGTAGAGATTATTGAGCTTGTTTTTAATCTACTCTTGGATGTTTGTAAGCTTGATCTAAACTTATTATTTAGCTTGTTTCTTGCTTTATATTGCTTTCTTTACCTTCATCTAGCTATGGCATGCATGTTTAGTGATATGATGATGAATGATCTTAAGATGATTGTTGTTGGCTAAGTAGCATGTGATTCTAGGGAGATTGATGAAAGGTTATGGCTAGGATAATGATAGATTGAACTTAAATGCATCTTAGGATAGTATCTTGCTCGAAATCCCTAACTCAGTTGCAATCTCGGCCTGTTCTTCAAGCATTTTTGTTGAGATGACTATGATCCACCCGAGGTATGTGAGCTGATGTTCGTATAGTGTTATATCTTCATATTAGGGAGTTTGAGAGTTGAAATCCTAGTGTTTTTTTTATCCTAATCTAGCATTATGGTGACCTATGTTAGTAAGCTAAGTGAGGGATGGGATTTACCCGGTAAATGCCGCTCTTAGGTATAGAAGATTACAAACATTAGGCACAGTGAGCCTCACTAGCCGCTATTGGATTGAGTGTGTTAGGATTGTTGCTTAGGACTTGCCTTCCCAAGACTTATCTGGTAAGGAGAGGTTTGAACCCTAGGTATTAATCCGGTTTGTGTAGAATTCCCAACCTTAGGTTCCGGGAGACTTACCCAATGATAGGACCTTAGGTGTGGGATTAGTGGACCATGACACCTACCCGGTGATTGATCTCATTAGAGAAACAGTCCTTCCCAACATACCGCAGCTTGTCCTAGATTGATTAGAAGCTTGAGTCCTTGCCATAACAGGAAGTCTGAATCTCTAGAATCCGCTTTCTATACTTTGATCTTATATCCCGTGTTTACATTATTGTTTGGTTGACACTGTTGCTTGATTGTGATCTTTGCTTGATCACCATAAACCCATCAAAAAAAATATGATTATCATTTCTTTGTTTCCATATTTTTCTTGGTTTAGATCTTTACTATCCTTGATCATTGCATGATTTAATCTCACCTCGGTCTTTGTGTTCAACCTTGGAATGCTTCCCTTTCTACTCTATGACCCATACACTGTAGGTTTTGCTAGGTAGTTTAGGAGATATATCGAGCATAAATTTAAGACTTTGTGTGTGCATAATTGGATGAACGAGTTCTTGGCACTCTTGCCTTGGATTTGTAGCATCACTCCTAAAGAGACATAACACCACGCATTCTAGAAAGCAAAAAAAAGAGGTACGATCGCATCCAACCTCGAAATATCGTAGCTCCTAGATATATAGTACTTGATGAATTGGAATACATGAATGTGGTTGGTGATTTGAGATGGATGATTGAGAGGGCTGGATTAGTAGGGTTTTGTTGGCATTCGTGAGGATGCTTATGAAGAAATAACAATGGAATTCTTGAGCTCGTTCATGATCCGAGGGAAAGGACTGTTAGGTTTAGATTGATGAACCGAAACTTTGTTATGTCCATTGTGCAGTTTGATAATATGTTTCTATATGGTGAGACCATGAATGGAACCTTCCCTCGGAATGTAACCCCTAGTGCTTTTTAGGAGAGTATCGTTATGGTGACTAGTGAGGGTGATCGTTGGCAACCCAGAGATTCGAAGGAAAACTAGATTTACAACTTGTCTTTCAAGATAGCCCATAGGATCCTATCCGAGAATTTGTTTCCTATAATTGAGACGCCTCAGCTGTATATTCTGTGGAGTATGGTATCCCGAAGTGACTCCGGATTGTGCTACTATGCTTGTTGAATGTCTGTGGAAGATAGGGAACAAGTCTAGGGGTTATTTTTGTAGGAGACATTGTGACTCACATCGCCAAGTTTGTGGGAGTTGATTTTTCTATTTGTACTCTAGTTGCAGAGGCCAGACGTTTGAGATTGCAGCGCTTCTTCACGATGGGCATCCTTGTTGCCCGAAGTCATGACACACCTTCTGTGACCATGCCTTGGGAGGGCAAGGGGGCTATAGGGATTCCTTGGAGTTCTGATTATACTCTTAGGGATCCCTAGTACTGGAAGTTTTCATTCGTCCCGATGCATGCTAATGTTGTAGGTCCAGAGAAGTTTGATGAGTTTCCTGTTGTTGTTGTTGTTGATGTTGTTGCCTATGAGGGTGTGACTGATACGGACTTGAGTCGAGCCAGCACTTCTGATGAGGGTGTGGCTGATATGGACTTGAGTCGAGCCAACACTTATGGGACGGCATCCGGATCTACCGAGGAGGTCGAACTTCCACCGCTACGAGAGTAGATCCCAGCGTCGAGCCAACACTTTCGAGCGACCCACTTGGCTTGGAGGACTTGAGTCCTAGATGGTAAACTTGGCAGTTTTCGTTTTTGCTATTCAGGGTGATATCCGACGCATTGATGGACGCCTTGATACTCAAGAGAGAGCCCGCCTCTGTGACAAACGGATGATGGAGGATGTCTACCGCCAGTAGTTCCGACGAGCTTATGATCCATCCTACTTCCCGTTCCCACCGCCACCACCTATGTGATGCAGTTCCACCTCCAACGCCGTTGTTTTTATTTTCCTTGTGAGACATTGTGAGTTTTTACTTTCTTTCTCTTTTATTGCACATTAGGGACAATGTATGATTCTATTATGGGGTGGATTGAACTTGGTATGTAATAACTCCTATCATACTTTGCTTTAATGTTATGTATATCGTACTTGCATTTATTTTGTGTCACACGTTTCTTTATAGTTTTTCATTCTTATATCTTTTGAAAAATCCTAAAAATTTGAAAAATTCTAAAATTTTTGTGCTTCTAGGAATGGAAAGGCCTCAATGATGATATTGTTTGTGGTATGGTTTTTAATTATTTTATGTGATTAAATTGAATAATGGAATGTGAAGAATTTGAATGTTTAGTTGAAATTTCTTGCAAGTTTGATTATTTTATTTTGTCTAAATCATGTTGAGAATTGAAGGTTAAAACCGCTTTATAAGTTCTTGCACATCTTTTGATATGATTAAGGCATTTCGATTTTATTCTTTTCTTCTTCTTGATCACGCTTTTAGCACCTCATATATATTTTAACCTTCTTTTTACTTATCCGGGAATTATGATGCATGTTTGTGAAAGTTTGTAAAGTTGAAGTTGAAAGTGACGAGTTGTGTTAGAAAATAGGTTTGGGGACGTCAGTCATGATGATGAGTAACTCGACACCATTCACATACCCCGGTGTTTGTGTCTTGCCAAAATCAGATTGAGCGATAGTCCTAACGAGTTATGGTATGTGCATTATGGTTTGAGGCACCTCGAGAAATTGAGGCTTGCTGATCTTCAAGGCTTCAGTTATTATGCACCTCTGTCCATGTTCTCGAGTAAAAGTATAAAAGAAGAATAAAAAAAAGAAGTCAAAAAGAGCTTATTGGTGGATGTTGAGTTTTTTTTTCCAGCGTCAGCCAAGAGGCGGTGATAGTTTTCTATCATCTTAACTATAAGGTCTCGCATCCATATGCTACTATATATTCTAGAATACGTATAAGACTATATAAGTCCTATGTCCACATTGCTATCAGCCTAACACATCCAAGGAAACCATAATCACAAAACAAGTTCCAACACTAATAAGATACTATCATGCAACTTGTACAACTCATATCATATAAAGGTCATGCCATCACTATAACAAATCCATCACGCATAACTATAGTCCACATATAATAGTTCAACAAACATCCTAAGTCCACGGTGCATATCTATATATATATATATATATATATATATATATATATATATATATATATATATACATAAGCTAATAATCCACTAAACTATGCTGCCGAGATCCGCGGAAGGAGTGGTGGTCCGTACATTCTAACCCCGACTCATGCATGTGATTTTGAAAACGAAAAGTCAGACACCGTGTGGGTTTTGTTTATTCCTCATTCGGCTTTTAGGAGATTGCGAGTGCCATTTTTGTCAACCTAGGGCTTTGATACCACTTTTGTAACACCCCGAATCCGTGGGACTCGGGATGCTACGGGTTGGGAGCTCACAATGGGTCCCGACCCTTAGCTTGACAACAATTTCACCGGACCTTTCCAACATGGCACAAATAAAGGAAAAACCGAAATTCCTTTTAAAGAAAATCATAAGAAACCCGAAGGAAAACAACAAAAGACTTCAACCGAGATACAAAACAAAAACCGAACGCCAAATACACGACATACAAAACACAACAATCGAAGGACAAAAGACAACTCAACTCCATCCAAAAACCCTTCCTAAAATGTACGGACCCCGGTTGTCCACTCTTCCGGATCTCTCGGCCACATTCCTAACCTGCAAGGCAATCTACAACAATCGGTATAAAATCGTTAGCTCATATTCGAAGCATTAGAATTAATAGGAAAGGCACATACACAAGTAGAATACCGCACGCACACAACATACTTAAAAGCACACCAATTCGGTTTACTATCTTTATTATTATTAAGTCGTATCCCGTTCTAATTCAACTTAGGTTGTGACACGGGAGTCACCGAAACTCGCCTCGGTCCCTACTTACCGGCATGGAATGGTACTAATGCATCCGACCGTCTATCAGCATGGGATAGTTGTCGAGAACCTCCTAGCTCTCGCGGGAGCTAGGCAAGTTGTCACCGCCCGTTATCATACACTTGGGCCAAAATAATATAAAGGTCGGTAATCCTAATTCCTGTTAGTTGTTATAAACAATAAACAATAAACACACACCACCAAACACACATCAATGCTAATACAAGGAATACAAGCTAAGTAAGTCAAGAGACTTACCTTATCGCCACACTCAACTCACAACACTCTCGCTTCCCTTGGGAAGGAGTCCACAACTTGCTCACAAGAAGATAACTATATCAACAACTGGCTCAACTAAAGAAGTCTAAGACTTCTACACAAATGACCTACGCAAGATCATTTGACTCACATTCTAGGACCGCATCCTAGAATCTCTCATGCTCACATCACACTCAACTCAAGCTAGAAGTCCTTAAACTTCCAAACCCAATGATCTCGCAGGATCATAACCCACAACACATACTAGGATAAACATGTCTAGTGTCAACAATCTTAACTGTAACACCCCGATTCCGCGGGACTCGGGATGTCACATTGGGGTAGGATCTCACAATGGATCTTGACCCTAGCCTGACAACAAGTTCACTGGACCTTACAACATGGCACTGACAGATATAAAAACAAATACATAAAACCGTATAAACTGTATAACCAAAGGTAAACAACAATATAGCCGAGTATGAAACGACATCCTCACACAGGAGGTAAACAAGACATCATCCTCACGTAGGAGGGAAAACATAAACAACCCCAAAACCAACCACCTAATGTACGAGAGTCCTCGGCCGGTCACCCTGCCAGATCAGCCAGCAGCGCCTATCCTGGAAACATCTACAACATGGTATGAAACCGTTAGCTAACCATACATATATAAGGTAATGCATAAGCACCAACCCAATTCATGAAAGATAAACACATAATCATGCTATCACACATTTACACATTTTATTATCTTCATATAATAGTCATTCACTCAAATCGTATATAGATATATAGATGAAAATATGTGACACGAGGAACGATACATCCTCGCCTCTGAGAATGATAGCCATCTGGAGTGGAATCGGTCACACAACCCGTGTACCCTATGGGAGTGGTGTTGTGCCCTCCCCGTATACCAGGTATGGCCTGTCTCAAGAGAACCTCCCAGACTCCACGGCGGGATGAAGGGGAAAGGTTATCACAGCCACGCATACGGGGCAATCAATAAAACGTAGGTCGGTATATACGACATCACATGATATCACAACAACATAAAAAGCATACACCACTCATGCAAACACCCAATATAAGGATGATAGCTAAGTAAGTCCTACGGACTTACCTCAATCTCGTACAATCACTACCACGATTAACCTCCAATCCTGAGAGGGACACTGCCTAATAACAAGGCAGAAAGAGATATTAATACTTCTATCAATCAAAAAGGTCACACTTAGACCCAAGGGATCCATAAGGATCATAATCAATCTATAAGCCTCACAACCAACTAAATCTCAATATCTCAGCATAACTCACAATTCCTCAAATCTCAAGGTAGTATCTAATCAACATTCCTCAATCACAATTCTAATCCTAATTTAATTATATAACCTTTAATTAATTAATTAGATTTTGCCAGAATAACGTTTTGCCCGCAGGCAATTTCTAAACTCCCTGTCATCAGATTTCATCAAACAAACAACCCATAATCATCAGAATAATATAACAACCATAATGGAATTTCTAATTATCCATTTTGACAAGCCTAAAATCAATTTAGGCCAAATCGCAGTACGTAAAACGAATAAATTCATAACTTATTCGTTACTAACCCGATTGACGATTCGATAGAAGATTCGGAATCACAACAACGCAGGCTACGCATGGACTACATCAAATTCACCGGAATCTGAGCGACAGAACCTTCCTGGTGACATATATGCTCGACCAACCCTTCATCTGCTCGGAAATGCAGAAACTCGGTACCGATATGAAGAGAATAAAGAGAGGAATCCAAAATCTCAAACGGAATTGAAATTGGAATAGAAACGAAGAGTAGATCTCTGAGTTTAAAGGTTGAGAGAAATCGGAGCTTTTATGAGGAAAAGTGAAAGGAAATGAATTAATAAAGGATTTACCTCTATTTATAATGAAGACGATAATTATCGTTTAGCAAAGTCGATAATTATCCTTTAACCGATCCAAAGGTGGGTTGAACCTCCTTCTCCAATCTTCTCGAGATTGGACTATTAAATCTGGAATATTGTAGGGATAATTATTCCACAACTGCCTCGGAAAACGTGTATTCCTAAGAAATCTTTTTTAGCCGTTAAGAAACGAAATAGCGACTCTTTTGGCCGTTTTGCCTCTCCATGTTATTTCATATCTAGGACATATCCGATGTCCTGATCATTTCTCTCAATTTCATTTTTATTAATTGGATCTCCCAAATGCTCCAAATAACACCAGAGGGTAAAAATAATTATCCGGGGGAAAAAGTAAAAATTTCCCCAAACGTCCAAAATTAAGCGAGGAACATAATGGTGGGACTCATACTCATCACTTGCGAATTCTTCGTGAATTATATGTCAATTACTATCAACGATTAAGTTAATCAACATTAATTAGAATTCGGAAATCCTAGCTATTACATCACACACCCCTTAAAAAAAGTTTCGTCCCGAAACTTGAATAATTCCCAAATCCGCTCGGACCCATACGTCGGGTATAAACACTGTCTCCGGAGGTATCACATCTCCGTTCAAAGGTATCAACCTATAACAATCTATAACCTCAAAACATAAGCATGGAGGAATCAACAACTCCAGAAAACATGATCATAACACTATCCCAGAGGCATGGAGGTAAAACATCTCCAGCAGTCTAATCTTATCCCAAAGGTACAGAGGTAAAACATCTCTAGCAACTATATCCTTAATCACACCATGGAGGAAACATCTCCAAGAACTATAATGACTATAACAGTATGGAGGAAATACACCTCCATTTGGCTCACATCACAAGGGCATGGAGGAAAAACATCTCCAGCTACCAACTCATCATCAAGGAGGAAACACATCTCCAAAACACAAATGACCGTATGGAGGAAGAACATCTCCAGAAATCTCTATACCTATATCCCTAAAATGGAGGTAATATCATCTCCAACTAACCTAATCTCATTCTACAACATGAAGGTAGAACCATCTCCAGCTGACCTATACATGATGGTATGGAGGTAGAACTCCTCAAATGGTAAAATCATCGCTCGAGGGCTTGGAGGTAAAACTTCTCCAGCCATAACATAACTCGCCCTAACATAACAAGATCCACTAGGATCACCAATAATCTAGCATGGAAGAGAACATCACATATCACATAATCACATAATAACATAATCACATAATCACATAATCACATCATCATATATCTCATAATATACAACCATGGCTTGCTCAACAAGTCTACGGTGCAACCTTCTCTGCATAAACTTGGATTAGTTCCTATGGTTACTATCCTCAGTCACCCATGTGGCCTCGTCTTGGTCACTATACTCTCACATCAGAATGTTCTTCAAGCATAAACGTCTTATACCTCATTCTAAGACTGCAACGGGATATTCAGCGAACATGTGGTCTACCTCGACCACTAAATCATCATGACTCACAATGCGTCTCAGATTTGGTATATACTCCCTTAACTGAGACACGTGAACAATAGGGTGAATAACTTCTAACCTCGGAGGCAAAGCTACTAAGAATGCTGCCCTCCCAACTCTATTCAATATCTAGAAAGAACCGACATATCGGGGACTCAACTTTCCCCCTTATGCCAAAGCGTCTGACGCCTCGCGTCAGAGATACTCTCAGTCAAACATGAGCTCTTATTCTAAACTCTGGAGGCCGGCGCCTCTTGTCTACATACGACTTCTAGCGACTCTGTGCCGCCATCATCCACTTCCTAAACAACGCTACTCGAGCCATAGCATCCTGAATCTTCTCTGGTGCTATCCCACTGGTACTGCTAGACTTATCCCAGCATAAAGGTGTACGGCATCTACGCCCATACATTGCCTCATAAGAGGCCATCCCAATAGATGCAAGTTAGTTGTTGTTGTATGAGAACTCAACTATTGGGAGGTAATATGACCATCCTTGTCCCCAATCCAACACATCAGCTCACAACATATCCTCAAGGGTTTGGATGGTCCTCTCTGACTGACCCTCGGTCTGGGGGTGAAACATAGTCGTCAACTGTAGACTTGTCCCCAAAGCAGTTTGTATCTGTTGTCAAAATCTCGAGGTCAAAATTCTAGGTTAGCTCAAACCATCTACGCTGGCGGTTATTCAATTCCCACTGCGTAAAACTATACTTCACACTATTATGGTCTTTGAAGATCTGGCATGTAGCACCATACAGGTAATGTCTTCAGATCTTCAAAGCATGCACTACCGCTGCTAAATCCAGATCATGAGTCGGGTAGTTCTCCTCATACATCTTCAACTGGCAAGACGCATATGCAATCACTCTGCCCTTCTGCATCAAAACACATTCCAAACCTAGCTTCGATGCATCACTGTAGACCACGAAATCATTAGAATATTGTGGTAGTGTCAGAACAGGAGCAGAAGTCAAACGCCTCTCAACTCCTCAAACTCTGGGCACACTGATCAATTCACACAAATCTGGTAGTCTTTCTCTTAAGACACGTAAGTGGACGGTGATCATAGAAAATCTTTCCACAAAGTGTCGGTAATAATCGGCTAAGCCGAGAAAGCTACGTACTTCCTTACTGTTCATCAATATCGTCCATACTGCAACATACTCAATCTTCGCCGGATCAATCTTGATCCCACTGGCAGATACCATGTGGCCTAGAAAATCAATCCTCAAACATCAAGAACTCGCACTTAGAGAGCTTGGCATACAACCCTCTATCCCTCAAAATCTGTAAAACTTTTCTCATATGACCGGTATGCTCCTCTCTGCTACGAGAGTATACCAGAATGTCATCAATGAATACTACCACAAATTGATCAAGGAAGTCGAGGAAGATATTGTTCATCAACTCCATGGAGGTACCGGGGCATTCGTCAGCCCGAATGGTATCACTACAAACTCGTAGTGTCCGTAACGGGTACGAAATGCCATCCTATGCACATCCTGCTCTCCCCCCTTAACTAGTGATATCTTGAGTGCAAGGAAATCTTGGAAGACATAATCGCTTCTTGAAGCTGACACAACAAGTTGTCAACACGACACAATGAATACACTAGGGTGAATGAAGCCCTTCTCTACCCATTCCTCAAGTTGTCTCTTCAACTCAATATCAAAGTTCACACTCCACTGGGGCAGCAAACCAGACGGTTCAGTAACACGTCTCTAAGCTCATAAACCACTGGAATATCTTCCAAGGCTGGACTATCTTCCTCCTTCATGGCATAACGTCAAAAGGTATCACATGTCTGTACTATAAGCCTTGCTGCCCGTATGACATTAATGACAAACCCGTCTCTTCATAGGTCTTAACCTCGAAAGACCTCTATCTAATCTAGATCAGTAGAGACTATAACAGTCTTCCAATTAACATCTAACACAACATGATATCTATCCGTCCCATCCATACACATAATGACCTCCTCATGCACCTATGACATGACAAAGAAGTCTACAAGCAATACACAAGTCCCTACATAAAGGAGACAATCACATATCTCGTAGGTACCTCAGACCCCTAACTGATATCCTTATCAAGGAAGGTCTACCCTCTATTGTATCTAAAATCAATCTATACATGCATCAAAAGAGAAGAGTGCATAGCACCCATATCAAACAAAACTCAACTAGGTAAACCATTAACGAGAATGGTACTTGTAACAGCTAACGCCAACAGCTCCATTGTATATCATCACTCAAACCTCGGACCTATGCTCCTCAGGTATCATTGAGGTCATCACCATAGCCTCCACTTCTACTCTTTTTGCACCGAAAAGAGGAAGGTCTTGCTGAAAAGAAACACTACCTTGCTGACAAAAAGGGGCCAAATGGCCTAGTTCACCACATATAAAGCACGCTAACAGTGCCAAGGAACACTCAGGGCGCAAATGATCTGGATCGCCACAGTTGAGACACAGTCGTCCCATCTCTGCTACTGATACGGGTGACTCCTCTGCACTTCTCAACTCAAAGGCTCTACCCTGAGCTCCTCTGGTGTCAGTGGTACTTCCACCACGACCTCTACCTCTACTCGACCCGGGAATAGATCTCTGAGTAGAAGGACGATCTAAAGCTCTCTGTTGTCCTTGTGTTTGCTGCTGAGGTGTCCTATGACCACCTCCCGCCACACTGGCAGGGGAAGATCCCTACTGTGATGCAACTCTACCTTGCCTACAAAAGACAGCTCTATGACCTGGTCTACCACAGGTGTAGCAAGTCACTGGTGGACTCGTACACTTTGATCGCAAATGTCTAGACTTCCCACAGTTATAACAAGATCTCATCTCACCAGCAGTCCGTGTAGAACGGGGATCACTCAAATGTCCATGTGCTAGACTCTGTCTACCTCCTGAAGGCTCTACTCCCATTCACTAGCTCGATCCATTGTTTCTTCTTCGATCTGGAAGCTTCAGTTGATACCAAAGATGTAGGTAAGCACGGTGTAAATTTAACCGCTCTTGCAGCTTCATATACTTGGCGTATATATTCTCAAAACTCGAGTCCACTCATCGAGACGTAATCAAGCTCTTCATGGTCGTCCTCTGCTATAGGCGATACAACAGCGGCACTGGTCCCTGACCTATCACTACTGGAGGAAGAGGGGGCATATTCCCACCTCGTTCCACTACAAATGTTGCTCTAGTTTGAGCCATCAGAAGAGTATATGCAGCTAATCTTATAAGGCTATATATATGCCATATGTATCGGTATATATGTATATAACACATCTACATAATCCATAATACAAATATATACATATCTATGTTGTAGAGATCCATGGTAGAGATGACGACTTCTCGTACATTCTAACCCAAAACCACACTTAAAACCAAAAATCCTTTTGAAAACGTCAAACCCCTTTTGGGTTCTGTTTATTGTACCTATCAAACCTCATTGCAGGTAGCAAGTGCCATTGTTGTCAACCTAAGGCTCTGATACCAACTCTGTAACACCCCGATTCCGCGGGACTCGGGATGTCACATTGGGCTAGGATCTCACAATGGATCCTGACCCTAGCCTGACAACAAGTTCACTGGACCTTACAACATGGCACTGATAGATATAAAAACAAATACATAAAACCGTATAAACTGTATAACCAAAGGTAAACAACAACATAGCCGAGTATGAAACGACATCCTCACACAGGAGGTAAACAAGACATCATCCTCACGCAGGAGGGAAAACATAAACAACCCCAAAATCAACCACCTAATGTACGAGAGTCCTCGGCCTGTCACCCTGCCAAATCACACAGCAGCGCCTATCCTGCAAACATCTACAACACGGTATGAAACCGTTAGCTAACCATACATATATAAGGTAATGCATAAGCACCAGCCCAATTCATGAAAGATAAACACATAATCATGCTATCACACATTTACCCATTTTATTATCTTCATATAATAGTCATTCACTCAAATCGTATATAGATATATAGATGAAAATATGTGACACGAGGACCGATAAATCCTCGCCTCTGAGAATGATAGCCATCTGGAGTGGAATCGGTCACACAACCCGTGTACCCTATGGGAGTGGTGTTGTGCCCTCCCCGTATACCAGGTATGACCTGTCTCAAGAGAACCTCCCAGACTCCACGGCGGGATGAAGGGGAAAGGTTATCACAGCCACGCATACGGGGCAATCAATAAAACGTAGGTCGGTATATACGACATCACATGCTATCACAGCAACATAAAAAGCATACACCACTCATGCAAACACCCAATATAAGGATGATAGCTAAGTAAGTCCTACGGACTTACCTCAATCTCGTACAATCACAACCACGATCAACCTCCAATCCTGAGAGGGACACTGCCTAATAACAAGGCAGAAAGAGATATTAATACTCCTATCAATCAAAAAGGTCACACTTAGACCCAAGGGATCCATAAGGATCATAATCAATCTATAAGCCTCACAACCAACTAAATCTCAATATCTCAGCATAACTCACAATTCCTCAAATCTCAAGGTAGTATCTAATCAACATTCCTCAATCTCAATTCTAATCCTAATTTAATTATATAACCTTTAATTAATTAATTAGATTTTGCCAAAATAACGTTTTGCCCGCAGGCAATTTCTAAACTCCCTGTCATCAGATTTCATCAAACAAACAACCCATAATCACCAGAATAATATAACGACCATAATGGAATTTCTAATTATCCATTTTGACAAGTCTAAAGTCAATTTAGGCCAAATCGCAGTACGGAAAACGAATAAATTCATAACTTATTCGTTACTAACCCGATTGACGATCCGATAGAAGATTCGGAATCACAACAACGCAGGCTACGCATGGACTACATCAAATTCACCGCAATCTGAGCGACGGAACCTTCCTGGTGACATATATGCTCGACCAACCATTCATCTGCTCGGAAATGTAGAAACTCGGTACCGATATGAAGAGAATGAAGAGAGGAATCCAAAATCTCAAACGGAATTGAAATTGGAATAGAAACGGAGAGTAGATCTCTGAGTTTAAAGGTTGAGAGAAATCGGAGCTTTTACGAGGAAACGTGAAAGGATATGAATTAATAAAAGATTTTCCGCTATTTATAGTGAACACGATAATTATCCTTTAGCAAAGTCGATAATTATTCTTTAACCGATCCAAAGGCGGGTCGAACCTCCTTCTCCAAATTTCTCGAGATTGGAATATTAAATCTGGAATATTGTAGGGATAATTATTCCACAACTGCCTCGGAAAACGTGTATTCATAAGCCGTCTTTCTTAGCCGTTAAGAAACGAAATAGCGACTCTTTTGGCCGTTTTGCCTCTCCATGTTATTTCATATCTAGGACATATCCGATGTCCTGATCATTTCTCTCAATTGCATTTTTATTAATTGGAGCTCCCAAATGCTCCAAATAACACCGGAGGGTAAAAATAATTACCCGGGGGAAAAAGTAAAAATTTCTCCAAACGACCAAAATTACGCGAGGAACATAATGGTGGGACTCATACTCATCACTTGCGAAATCTTCGCAAATTATATGTCAATTACTATCAACAATAAGTTAATCAACATTAATTAGAATTCGGAAATCCTAGCTATTACATCAACGGTATCAACACTATGCTAGGATACGCATATTCTAGCCCATAATCTCAACAACCATATAACCACAACCTCAAGCCTCAGATACTCACAAGATCAACCAAACACTCAACGCCTTACAACAATCGACAATTCTCAAAACTCACCTAAGGTTCATAACCACTACTAGGTATTCTCTCTAAGTTATGTTAGATCAAACCTATCATGATACTAATACTAAACATAACTAAATCGAGTAAGATTTTAAACTCGGGGGAGAGGGTACTCACATGGCGTCAAAACACGGAAGACGATCTATGGATGACGATATGGTTTCGTTGGTCTTTATCGGGGTGCTTCCGATCCTAAAACCAAAGCTAAAAAATTAAGCTTTTACGCTAAATTTGATCGGAAGATAATTTATATAAATCTAAGGTAAAACTCATTTTCAAAACCAAAGTTAAAAACTCGTAAAAAAAATTTTTGGAAATTTATACAATTTTAGAAATTTGGGTCATAAACCACAAATTAAATCCTTGGGCCATATTCCAAAAATAATGCAACAAAGGGCATTATATATAGTGCATATAAATATAAGAATTCCCCGTAACTAAAATCCAAGGTTAAAAACCGCTAACTCATTTTCCGGGCAAATAATACAACTCTAGAAACTTAGGTCATATTCTGAAAATAAAATTTTGGTCATATTCTGTAATTACTTCTAGAGAGGGCATCATAGTTAAATCCCAAAAATTGGGGCACAAATCATAAATGAAAGTCTGGGGCATTTTTGCAATTAAGCCCTAATTTAGGGAAGCCCGATTTGATTTCATAAAAGGGTTTTATACCCTGTTGATGGAGGTTGAGCCACAGAGAGGGAACAGAGGAGGAGACCCTCATTGGCGGCGCTGCAAGGCTCCTGGTGGAAACTCATTGACGGCAATAGGGCGGCGACGACGAAGGCGACCTCCGACGTGACGACGACAGGGTCCCAGGGCGAGAGGAAGGGTTATAGATCCAGGCCTGAATTTTGACAGGGAGATGCAGAGACATCAATGGAGAAGATTGGCGGCTGCACAAGGGTTCCGGGGAAGGCAAAGGCGACTCCTCTGGTGGGGGCTTCGTTAGGCGTCGGCGACAGACGCTTCTACGGCTTTGCGTGGTGGCGTTCTTCCTTCCCGGAGTTTGCTGAAGCGAGGAAAAAGAAAGGTAAGGCAAGGGAGGGAAACAGAGGGCGAGATCGAGGGGGTGAGGGTGAAGATGCATAGGCGTCTGGCCGAGGCTCTCGGCGGCGGATCCAGGCTCGAGTTTGCCTCTCACTAGCGGCGCTAAAGGTGGTCGAAACGGGACGGTATTTGTCCTCTTTTTCGGTTGGTTGTGAGTATCAGGACTGGATGAGTGCAGGGGGGGTCTTGAAGGTTAACGAACAAGGAGATGCAAGGCAGGGTGATGTGTAGAGTAGTCCAAATCTTGCACGCGCAGATCCGAAGGAGAAGAAGGACGCTGCTCAGCTCGTGCCGGGGAGGAGGACGGAGCTCGTAGGAGATCAACAAAGAGTTGCAGATGAAGAATGGTAAGCTGCAGGGATGCCAAGCACGTAGAGGTTGCAGAGGTGGTGTTGAGGGGTCAGCCTACCTAGGCTGAACATGTAGAGGTTGGCTTGTTCAGCGGTGCTAGGCTGGGCAATAAGCCTTCTCAACACTCAAAGGAGAAGAGAAGGAAAGGAAAGAAAAAAAACAAGGAAGAAAATAAAAAAAATAAAAAATTGGAAATCGGAACGGGATTTCCGAATCGGAAATTTTCCGACTTTTCCGAAAAAGAATAAATATACCGGAAATATACGTTGGTGAGTATGAACTCAAACTCACAAAATAACATTTGCAATGTAGAACGCAATCTCGTAACTAAATTACGAGATTCCAATAATAATTTAAAATACCGTTAAAATATATACTTAAGATGTTAAAATATCGATATCAGCCGGAAAGATAAATCTCGCAAACGCACCTAAAATTGGGGTGTTACATCTATCGCATTGCATTTTTATTTTCATGTCACACGTTTACGTTTTACGTTTTGTATTTGTACGGTTTTCGAAATTGAAAATTTTTAAAATTTTGTGCTTCTAGGATGGATATGATCTCTATGGTCATATTGTTTTGTGGAATAGCTATGATGATTTTTATATGTTTGAATCGATTTATGACATATGTGGGATTTGAATACTTTGTTAGAATTTTGTGCTTTCATTCTAAATCATATTGAGTGTTGAAGGTTGAAACCGCATGATAAGTTCTTACACATCTGTTTTGAGAGATTAAGGCAATTCGATTTTTTTTTTCCTTCTTCATCTTGATCATGCTTTAGCACCTCTTGAAAAATGAATAATTGCCTCCCTTTACCTATCCGGGAATTAGGAAGTAGGTTAGTGAAAAAGCTATGTTTATGGTGAAGTTGAAAAGTGATGTGTGTTGTTTTTACAAAAATAGGTTTGGGGACATTGATCATGATGATGAGTAACTCGGCACCATTCACATAGCAGGGTGTTTGTGTCTTGCCAACACCTGATTGATCGATAGTCTTAATGAGTTATGGTATGTGCATCCAGTTTGAGGCACCTCGTAAAAATGAGGCGTGTTGATGTCCAAGGTTTCGGCTATTGTGTACCAATGCCATGTTCTCAAGTGAAAAGAAAAAAAGTGAAAAATAATTATAGAAGAAGTGAAGTGCTTATTTTTGGTGTGTTGTGAAAATGTGAAGTTATCAAAGTTGTGGAGTTTTTCCTTTTCCCGGATTTGCACCACATATCCTAAAATGCATCCCACCCATTACACGTTTCTTTGTCTTTATTTTCTAAAATTTTTAAGACCTTATAGCACATGTGCTTTGACTTGGTGGTTTAAATTGAATTCCTCATGATTGATTTTGATATATTGGAAGTTATGGTGCATGTTATGATTTTCTTGCAAAGTGTGATTATCCTTTCCATGATTTATTTCTCTTTGATCATATATTGATTATCATTGGCTATGAAGCAATCTTTGAGGGTGATCTATGAATAGAAGGACAAACCAAAAATATTGTGATTTTTCGTTGTTTTTGCATATTCATAGTCCATATCATCTTGTATCTTAAGTTTGAACTTTGCTTGGGGACAAGCAAGAGGCAAGTATGGGGTATTTTGTTGACATGAATTATGACCTATATTTAGACATGCATTTAGAAAGTTTTTCCCTTCAATTTGCATGCATAGACATACCTTCATAGCAATTGAGTTTATATTTACCTATATTGTTAGAATAAAGATCTACACAAAGTTTTATTGCAATTATAGGTAAATTGGCATAATTTAAATGGAAATGGAAAGGCATCAAGGTGGACCACATAGGAAACATTCTAAAGCACAAAAGGAAGATAAGATATCATAAAAGAAGATAGAAGGAAGAGCTAAAAGATAACACGCTGCAGAGTACAAATCTCGGGTCATTAAGAGAAATCTCTACCGGGATTTGTAATGGGCTTAACCTTGGTTTAGTGAAAACGGCCCAAAATGCAAACTTCAAACCCTAACTTCTTTCTATGAGATATCATGGCTGCATCAAGATTAAGAACACCATTCGAGAGGCGAATGACAACACTAGGACGACGACAATTGACACAGATTGACTACCCGCACGACAGTACTTTGAGAGATTGAAAGATTATTTGAAGAATACTTTGTTTTTAGATTTATTTTCTTTGGAAAACAAGTTTGGATCTTTGTTATTTCTTTCATACATATTTTGGATATTGAAGACTCGTTGCTAAGTATTTCTTACCTTTCTTTTAGTTTTATAGAGTTTATTGTTTTCTTGATTTCATATATCTTTCTTGATTTGAATATGTGCGTTATTGGCAAAAATCTTGCGATTCTAGGGTGATTGGTTTAAGGTTGTGGTTTAGATGATGATAGATTGAGCCTTTAAGTTTAGAGTGGACCCTGAGAGTTGTTTTTACCTTCGTAGAGCCAAGTCTCGGTCTGTTCTTCAGAATCTCGGCTGAGATTTCACCAAGAACTTCCCAAGAGTTCTTCTGTTGATCCGTAGATTGCCCAAATCCTAGTATTTGTTGAGAGTTTTATACCCTTAGACCCTTCTAAGATTTATGCTTGAGATTGGGAAGAGGCTTACCTGGTGATTCCCTTTCTTGAGTATCGAAGATGACGGTTTCTAGGCAATAAAGGATTCAAAACCCTTTATTAGGTTTGAGTGTCCCAAACCCCTTGCCTTTGTGAGTTAACCTGAGACTTACCCAGTAAAGGTTAGTTCTATTCCCTTAGGTTGAGTGGTTGGTTTGAGATTATAGTTCCTTTCCTTAGATCCTTGAGACTTACCCAGTGATATGACCTTTGGTTGGTGATAGTGGATAGTGACACCTCCCCCGTGATCTTTCCCATCGGAGAAACACCTTTCCTTTGCGATCCCGGCTTTGTCCATAGATCTTTAGAAGTCTTGAATCGAAAACCACAATTGGATACCTTGATCTCTATAGTCTGCATTTTTCCGATTATTACAATATTCTTATCATTTCTTTTTGTTATTTTCAGTCATCTTTATTTGAAAATTGTCTATCTAGATTGCTTTTACTATTTGGTTTCACCACAATCCTTGTGATCGACCCCAGAATATTTGGTTTTACTACGATTGATCCGTACACTTCGGGTTCACTTATTTGCTTTATTTCCTGTATAAATTTAAGACTTATTTTCGTTCATATACACACACACACATCGGAGAGCGAACAAACGTCTTGGTGTTGTCAAGTCTTTGGCTAGCGACTAGAAGCTAAAGGAGAAGTCGGGATCTTCCTCATTCACACCAGCATTACCGGAGCAAAGGCTAGAGGATTTGGAATTTGGCTTGGATGCTTTGCGCAGGGATGTGATCGACTTTCGGGCTGACATGTAGGACAAATTGGACGCAACCCACGAGCTTCTATCTATTGTGTATGAAAAGGTGATACAAATGTTCTATCTCAACGCTCTCATCTTCATTGCTACAAGGAGTATCATGCCGTTAACAAAAGATGCAACAAAACATACCAGGGAGAAGGTTGTGAATGTGTTGTTAAATTGTTACAAGAGTGTGAAAAATCAACCGATTATTCAACCCACTCGTCAAGAGCCAACAATCCTTATTGTGGAAGAATACGGGGTTGTGAGAAAGTACAAGGATGCAGAGAAGAAACGTCAGCTTGATGAGGCTTTGAAGAACAGGACTTTCGCTGATGCCCATAGGAGATGGAAAGCCAAGTGTGAGAACAAGGTCTGAGCGAGAAAGAACATCCAATGGTATCTAGCCTAACTTCAAGGTCTTGAAATTGGATGTCAAGGCCTTGACATTTCTTTTCAACTCTTTTCGTTATTGATTCTCAAGGCCTTAAAAATGTTTTCTTTCTTCTTTTGAAATACTCTTCTGGGTTTGTAATTTTTAAGACTTTAATTTCTACCTTTCTTGTCGAAAGACAAAAAGGGGGAGAAATATGTGTGATCCGACATTTTTTACATTCTACACATCACTTGCATTTGCGTTATTTTTATATTGAATATTAATATTGATACAGGTACGATATTTATTTTGTCATCAAGAGGGATATTGATAACTTCAACTTGATGAGTATTGTTGTATTTGCAAGGATGATGGAAGACTTAACAAAAAGCAATTTTTGATTAACAAATATCGATTATATATATGTAGTTTTCTTATCTTGGTTTTTATATGTTTTATGCAGGTGGTTAGAGCTACAGACGGATATGAGAGAGAAGAAGATCTTCAAATCTGGGAGAAGATAACGAGAAGATCTTCAAAGGCTAAAGATCTTCAACAACCAAAATTCTGGAGAAGAGTTTGTTGAAGATATAGTTCGATATATATATATATATATATATATATATATATATATATATATATATATATATATATATATATATATATATGTGGAGCATTTTCGAACGTCCTGTAACACCCCGAATCTGCGGGACTCGGAGTGTCACATTAGGCTAGGATCTCACAATGGACCCTGACCCTAGCCTGAAAACAAGTTCACTGGACCTTACAACATGACACTGACAAATATAAAAACAAATGCATAAAACTGTGTAAATTGTACACCCAAAAGGTAATAACATCATAGCCGAGTATAAACCACAACATCCTCACACAGGAGGTAACAAAAGATCATCCTCATGCAGGAGGGAAAGGTAAACAACCCCAAAAGACCACAACGTCCTATGTACGAGAGGTCCTCGGCCTGCCACTCTGCTAGATCACCCAACAGCACGCCTATCCAGTGGGGCATCTACAACATGGTAATAAACCATTAGCTAACCATACATATATAGAGTAATGCATAAGCACATACACACTCATAGAAAGATAAACACATCAGCATGATATCACACATTTACCCATTTTATCATCTTTATATGATAGTCATTCACTCAAACCGTATATATATAGATAAATGAAAGTATGTGACACGAGGACCGGTACATCCTTGCCTCTAAGCCTGATAGTCATCTGTACGAGTATCGGTCACACAATCCGTGTACCCTATGGGAGTGGATTGCGCCCTTCCTGTAAACCAGTCTGGTCTGACATCAAAGAACCTCCCAGACTCCGTGGCGGGATGAAAGGGAAAGGTTATCACAGTCACGCAACGGGGCAGTCAATAAAACATAGGTCAGTATAAACGACATCTCATGCTATCATAGCAAACATATAACACACACACCACTCATACAAACACCCAATATAAGGATTGTAACTAAGTAAGTCCTGCGGACTTACCTCAACCTCGTATACAGCTCAACCAGAATCAACCTCCACTCCTGAGAGAGGGGCACTGCCAAATAACAAGGCATAGAAAGATATCAACCTCTATTCATCAAAGGGTCACACCTAGACCTAAAGGGATCCACAGGGATCGTACTCAACCTCAAAATCTCAACCAACATCAACCTAAGTCCTTAAAGTTGTAGAAGACATATATCGATCATAACCTCAACCAAACACATCCTCACACATCTAGCATGATCCTATACACACACACTAGCAAAGGAGGGAACAAAGACATCCTAAAGCAAGCCTAGAAGCAACACACACCTACGGATCCAAGTGCAGGACCTTGCTGATGCAGGTGGCCGCAGGGGCACATCCCAGGTGGCGTAGGGGCAGCACATGCCGGCGCTGGGGCGGCTGCAAGGTGGCGCAAGGGCGGCTGGACAGTAGAGGATGCCACTTCAGCCCTTTCTTCACTTCTTCCTTCGATTCCTTCACTCCTTCACTCCAAGTATATACATACAGAAACATTCATACATATACATCAACACAATCCAATCATGGCTGAAGCAAGATCCAACCTAAGGAATCTAAGCTATCTTAAGGAAAGATAGGAAAAGAGGTAAGAAGATGAAAGAATGAAGAAAGAAAGGATGGAAGCCATAAAAGCTTACCAAGTTGAATCTCCAAAAGCTCAACACATCACAACCACACCCTCAAGCTGGCTCACAAGGCTCAACAACAACAATCAGCAGCAAACCAAACATAAAGGCTCTCAACTCACGCAAACTCGAGAGAAGATCAAGCAAAGATCCAAAGAGAGGTAAGAGGAGAATAAAAAGTAGGGAGAGAGAGATGGAGCTGAAGATGATGAACCCTCATCAGAAGGAAAGAGAAGAAAGTTATAAAGGGGTGAAAAGGGTAAAGCATGGGTCAAAGGGTCAAAGAAGACGACTGCAGCCACACAGAGCCGCATGGGCGGACTTTGTGAGCCATAGGTGCGGCCCAGGCAAACCGCAGGGGCGGCCACTGTGTCACGTAGGGGCGGTCCAGGCTGAAACTAGGTCCTCAGCTCATACACTCAGCAACTAGGCTCTTACATATCACCCCCCTAAAAACAAGTTTCGTCCCGAAACTTGCAAAATCCCAAATCCTCTCGGACCCATAAGCCGAGGTATAACTCTCTCTCTCTCTCTTTCTCTCTCTCTCTCTCTCTCTCTCTCTCTCGGAGGTATCACATCTCCGCTCAGAAGGTCATAACCTATAACAATCTATAACCTCAAAAATAAACATGGAGGAATCATCAACTCCAGAAAAACAGGGTCATAACGCTACCCAAAGGCGTAGAGGAATCACATCTCTCGCCATACTACATCACAAGGTATAGAGGAAGTACATCTCTAGCCAGAACATACTCATATACATTGTATGGAGGAATAACATCTCCAAGGGAACTATGTCCATCAAAGTAGCATGGAGGTAAGAACCATCTCCAGCTGAATCCTAATCACACTCAAATAGCATGGAGGAAATAACCACCTCCAACTATAAACATAAATCATACTCATATAGCTTGGAGGAAATAATCACCTCCAACTATAACATACATCATGCTAGCACAGCAAGATCAAAAAAGATCATAAAACACATCATAGTTAGCATGGAAAACACACATCAAGGCATATAAGCACATAAGCACATAATCATATACTCACCAAGATAACACTAAGATCTACTCATCGACCCTAGGTGCATCTATCTCAGCATAGAACTCTGGATAGTTCCTCTAGATACTATCCTTAGTCTCCCATGTATCCTCCTCAGGTCCACGTCTAGACCACTATGTCCTCGTCATGGGAATGTCCTTCGAACACAGGCATCTCACACCTCGTTCTAAGACTACAATAGGATGCTCGGCAAAGGTGTGGTCCGGCTCAATCACCAAATCATCATAACTCACAATGTGCCTCGGATCTAGTATATACTTCCTCAGTTGAGACACATGGAACACAAGGTGAACACCCTCTAATCTCGGAGGAAAAGCTAATTTGTAGGCTGCCCTCCCAACTCTATCCAGTATCTCAAAAGGACCGACATATCGAGTACCCAGCTTCCCCTTTATGCAAAAACAACTGACACCTCGCGTCGGAGATACTCTTAACTAGACATGAGCTCCTACCCTTAACTCTAGAGATCGACGCCTCTTGTCTGCATATGACTTTTGGTGACTCTGGGCAGCCAGCATCCTCTCTCTGATTTGTGCTACTTGATCCATATCATCCTGAATCTGCTTTAGCACTATCCCACTAATACTGCTAGGCTCATCCCAGCATAAAGGTGTGCGAAATCTACGCCCATACAATGCCTCATAAGGAGCCATCCCAATAGATACATGCCAGCTGTTGTTATATGAGAACTCAACAAGTGGGAGGTAATCAAACCATCCCTGTCCCCAATCCAACACACAAGCTCGCAGCATATCCTTTAGGGTCTGAATGGTCCTCTCTAACTGACCATCTGTCTGGGGTTGAAACGCAGTCGTGAAGTGTAGACTCGTCCCCAAAGCAGTCTGAATCTGCTGCCAAAACCTTGAGGTTAATCGTCCATCTCGATCAAAGACGATCATCCTCGGTACACCATGGAGTCTCACTATTTATCTAGTGTACTCCTCAGCCAATCTACTCACTGGCCACGTCTTTCTGATAGGAATAAAACGTGCCGTCTTCGTCAGTTTGTCAACTATAACCTAGATAGAATCAAAACTCCTACTAGGTCTTAGACCAGTCACAAAGTCCATGGAGACGTTCTCCCACTTCCACTGCGGTATTGGCAGTGGATAGAGCTCACCTCCAGGTCTACAATGCTCTATCTTAACTTGTTGACAAGTTGCACACTGAGCCACAAATTTGGCTACATCGGGCTTCAGCCCTCCCCACCAATATGAACGTCTCACATCATAGTACATCTTACTCGTACCTGAATGTACAGAGTAAGGTGTATAGTGAGCCTCTTGTAAGATCCTTTGTCTCAGCTCTACATCTACAGGTACACAGATACGGTCATGATGCCTCATCAGTCCATCTGCTCCAATAGAGAACTATGGTGCCTCTCCACGAGACATCCTCTCTAATCCTTATCAAGGTCGGGCAGGTCCCCTTCTTCTGCTGGATCTTATCCAACAGACCAGTTAAAACCTCTAAAGCATAAAATTGAGTATCCTTGTAAGATCCTTAGTCTTTAGGAGCCTTGAGTCCTTGTGAGCCTTGGTTAGACCCTGTCAGCCGTCCTAGCGGACCATGGTGGCCGCCCCTGCGGCTAGGCGCCCCTGCGCCTCATAGTGCACGCCCTTGCGGCTCTGTGTGGTTGCAGTCGCCTTCGTTGACCCTTTGACTTGTGCTTTGCATCTGGCTTCCTTTATAAGCCATCTTAGACTTCTGGTGAGGGGTTTCTTCATCACTCCAGAGTCTTCTTCTGCATGTTCATCTTCTTCTCTCCCTTTCTTCCTTGGATCTCTTCCTTTGATCTTATTCTTGTGAGAATCTAAGAGTGGCGTTGATCTAGGCTTATGTAGGTTGAATTCTTGAGGAGGACGTTGAGCTTTGATGTTGCTGATGTGGTTGTGTAGTAGTGTGGACGTTCTTCCCTTCTTTAGATGCTGTCATAAGTTCTCCACCTCCATCTTCCTTCCTTCTTTTTCTTTCTTGCTTCTTTCTTTCTTCTTAGCTTAGGATCACAAGCTTAGACTTGTGTTGGATCCTTTCCTAGATGTTTTGATGTTCATACATGTGTATATGTGTATGTGTGTTGTTTTGGTATGATGGAGAAGTGAAGAGAGTCGAGAAAGAGATCGAAGAGAAGTCGGGGTCAACATTCTGCACAGACAGCCGCCCCTGAGCTTGGCTGCCCTTGCGCCTGCTGTGGACCGCCCCCGTGTTTGGAGTGAGCCGCCTCTGCGCCTCATTGGGTCAGCCTTGAGATCTTGCTTCTGTTGGTGCATTCAGGGCATACCTTGTTGGTATGTTTCCTTCCTTCTTTCCTTTAGTCTTGGCTTAGATGTTGGCTAGGCTAGCTTGGGTTAGGATGAGTTGTATGATAGATATGTGCTTAAGGCACTTGTGTTTATGCTGAGGATATGCCTAGGGCATTTGTGAGCATGCTTTGATCTTGAGGTTGTAGGTCGGTTATGGTTACGGAGACGAGTCTCCTAACCCTTGCAGTATGTGATGTTGTGTGCCTTGCTATTGTAGGCGTTGATTACTTCCCAAGGGGAAGTTGTGACGTGGTATTGGATACGAATGTTACTGGTAAGTCCGTAGGACTTACTTAGTGTATAGTTGTGGGTTTGTGTGATTGTGATGGTTGTGTATGTTCATATGATTGTGCATTTACAACCTAAACCGGACTAGGATGACCATTTATGATATTAAATGGCCCAAGTGTATTATAACGGGTCGTGACCACTTGCCTCCACATGCGGGTAGGAGGAGGTGCCTTGAAGATGATCTCACAGGGGGGACGAGTGATGATCACCCCCATGCAAAACCCTTGTGTTACGTTGGATGGGACGAGGTTCTTGAGGCTCCATGTGTTACAAAATAAGTTGAATTAGTAATGGAATAGCGTAATTGAAAGATAATAAATGAATGTGTGTGACATTGCATGTCTGAGATGTTGATGTGTGTTTGTGCTATTACCTTCATACTTATTCATTACTGTAGCTAACGGTGTATACCGTGTTGTAGATGATCTGCAGGTTAGGAAGACTGCAGAGTGAGCTAGATGGGGTGGCCAGCCGATGACTTATGTACATTAGGGTTGCGTGGGATATGGGATCTTTTGCATCTGATGTTTATGGATGTTGTTTTGTACTCGGCTTTGTTGTTGTAAACTCTTTTGATTTATCTTATACAATTTTATGTATTTGGTTTTAATCTACCTGTGCCTTGTTGTAAGATCTGGTGAACTTGTTGTCAGGCTAGGGTTAGGATCCATTGTGAGATCCTAGCCCAATGTGACATTCCGAGTCCTGTGGATTTGGGGTGTTACAGAGTTGGTATCAGAGCCTTAGGTTGACAACAATGGCACTTGATATCTGCAATAAAGGTAGAGTGGATAAACAAACAAAACTCGAAAGGGGTCTGACTTTTGAAAAGGTTTTGGTTTTAAAGCGAGTATAGATGTTTTGGGATAGTGTGTACAGAAGTCGTCACCCTTCTGAGGATCTCCACATTATAGATATATATATATATAGAGAGAGAAAGAGAGAGAGAGATATCTTCTATGTGTTGATGTGTATGCATGTACTATTAAGTATTCTATATATATATATATATATATATATATATATATATACATATGGCCTATATAGAGCCTTATACGTTAGGTGTGCATACCCCGCAGATGGCCCTGACTAGAGCTACTACTGCAGTAGGTTGAGGTAGATGTAGACCACCTCTTCCTCTAAGAGGGATAGGACAAGGACCAGCTTCTGCTGTAGATCCACCAGTGGTGGAAGAGGCTTCTGAGAAGGTTGCTAAGTCGAGAAGACAGCAGGCCCATTGAGCTCAGTCAGATGGCTCAAACCGTGTCTCCATGGGTGGACCAGAGTTTAGGGAGTATCTCAGGCATTTTGAGGAGGCCATTAGAGCAGGCAGGCGAGCCCCAGATCTGCCAAGGCATGAGGGATCATCTGAGAGATCCCAGGGAGCTACTCAGGTGCTAGCTATGTCGGCACGTGCTGCTGAGGCTGCTCGAGCTGTAGAGGAGGCCAGAGGGCCTCGACCAGATACCTGGTGGAAGGTATTTCATCAGCAAGGAGTACCACACTTCTTGGAAGAGATCGGTTTGCAGACTGAGGTGTGGATCGGGCATGTAGACTCAACTTTAGAGTCTATCAAGTGTCCCGAGGACAGACGGATAGAGCTAGTCCAGTCTCTATTCCGTGACCTAGCACACTAGTGGTGGAGGACAGTTCGAGCACGAGTTACCAGCTATGAGCAGATGAGGACCTTGCTGAGGGAGCAGTTCTATCTTGCCTCATTGAGGATGGAGAAGCTGCAGGACTTCATGGAGGTGGGTTTTGAGGACGTACCCATTAATGATGTTATTCGCCACTTCCAGACTAAGTTAGCATTGCTAGGTCCAGCGGCACCATCTGAGGACCAGCATATGTATTTGTGCTCCCGTTGTCTGAGGGAGAGAACACGTTCATACATGGTAGGATTCCACTATGATTCACTGGAAAATTACCAGGATCGAGCCTCTGCATATGAGAGAGAGAGAGCTAGCCAGATGAGGACTTCTCAGACAGGACGGTCTGAGAAGAGACAGCGTACAGGACAGACTGTTGCAGGAGCATCTAGATACGGGTGAGGTCAGTCTCAGGGCCGCCCTAGTGGTCCGGTATCAGCCTAGACTACTGACTGAGGCCGGCAGTGTTACAATTGCGGGGCTTATGAACATATGAGGGTTGAGTGCCCGAGAGCACCACTGACTTACTTCTCGTGTGGGAAGCCAGGACACAGAGCTATGTTTTGTCGTCAGGGCAAGGCGTCATCACAGTAGGGTTCTTCCCCTGTAGGTGCAGCAGGAGGTGAACAGAGACCGCCTCAGCATCAGGCACAGGGACAGTAGAGAGTCTCAGACACACCTGCTACTTAGGGATCAGCTCCAGGACCGAGTAGAGGTAGAGGTAGAGATGCTGGTACTAGTGATGCCCGAGGAGCTCGAGGCCGAGTTTTTGAGCTGAGGAGTGCTAAGGAGCCGCCAGCACCAGTTGCTACAGGTACCATTTTATTACATGGATTACCTGTTATAGTCTTATTTGATACGGGTGCTACACATTCTTTTATTTATGTTGTATGTGTTGAGCGTTTGAGTTTACCTACCATAGAGGGGACCCCTTTTACCATAGGGTTACGTGATGGTAGTTGGGTCCGAGGTACCCTTGAGATATGTAGTTGTCCCCTTCGTTTAGGGACTCGTGTTCTACTTGTTGACTTCTTAGTCATGCCATTGATGGATGAAGAAGTCATACTAGGTATGGATTGGATGCGTAGACACCGTGCAGTGTTAGAGTGGGTAAGAGAATTGTTATAGTCTCTACCGACATAGGTCCGATAGAGGTCTTCCGGGGTTGGGACATCGGAAAGATGGGATCTGTTATTAGTGCCGTACAAGCAGCTAGACTGATTGCACAGGGATGTGATG
Source organism: Fagopyrum homotropicum (assembly GCA_033239125.1). Taxonomy (NCBI): domain Eukaryota; kingdom Viridiplantae; phylum Streptophyta; class Magnoliopsida; order Caryophyllales; family Polygonaceae; genus Fagopyrum; species Fagopyrum homotropicum. The sequence continues at coordinate 60,764,269 of BSWB01000003.1, read as the reverse complement.
CCTTCTGGTGCTATTCCATGAAGGATGGGGAGAGTCCAGTTGTGGAGGACATACTAGTGGTCTGTGAGTTTACAGATGTGTTTGTAGAGCCGTCTAGCTTGCCACCTCAAAGGAGCGTAGACTTTGGCATCGAGTTGGAGCCTGGTACAAGATACATCTCGAAGGCCCCATACCGTATGGCGCATGTCGAGATGTTGGAGCTGAAGAAGCAACTCGAGGAGTTGGCTAAGAAGGGTTTCATCTGCCCTAGCATTTCACCATGGGGTGCACCTGTCCTCTTCGTGCGGAAGAAGGACGGATCGTTGAGATTGTGTATAGATTACAAAGAGCTTAACAAGGTGACCATCAAGAACAGGTATCCACTTCCTCGTATTGATGATCTACTTGATCAGCTTCAGGGAGCGACAGTTTTCTCCCAGATCGACTTGCGTTCAGGATATCACAAGCTGAGGGTGAGAGAGCAGGACGTGCACAGGACGGTATTTCGTACCCGTTATGGACACTACGAGTTTCTGGTGATTCCATTTGGGTTGATGAATGCCCCTGCAGTTTTCATGGAGTTGATGAATAGTATCTTCATCCACTTCTTGGATCAGTTTGTGGTGGTATTTATTGATGATATTTTGGTGTACTCTCGTAGCAGAGAGGAGCATGTTGGACATCTGAGGATAGTCTTGTAGATTTTGAGGGATAAAGAGTTGTATGTCAAGCTCTCTAAGTGCAAGTTCTAGATGTCTGAGGTTTCTTTCCTTGGACATATCGTCTCCGCCGACGGGATTATGGTTGACCCGGCGAAGATTGAGTTTGTTGCTGCATGGACGACACCGACGAACGTCAAGGAAGTGTCTAGCTTTCTTGGCCTAGCCGGTTATTATAGACGCTTTGTGGAGGGATTTTCCTGTGATTTCCCGTCCACTGACGAGTCTTCTGAGGAAGACTACCAGATTTGTATGGAATGACCATTGCGCTCAAAGTTTTGAGGAGTTGAAGAGGTGTTTGACTTCTACTCCTGTCCTGGCACAGCCAGATAGTTCTGATGATTTTGTTGTCTATAGTGACGCATCCAAGCTAGGCTTGGGATGTGTGTGGATGCAAAGAGTCAGAGTGATTACATATGCATCTCGATAGCTGAAGACGTATGAGGAGAACTACCCGACTCATGATTTAGAGTTGGCAGCGGTAGCTCATGCTTTGAAGATCTGGAGACATTACTTGTATGGTGCTACCTGCCAGATCTTCACAGACCATAAGAGTCTAAAGTACATTTTCATGCAGCGGGAATTGAATAACCGCCAGCGTCGATGGATGGAGTTGATCAAGGACTTTGACCTTGAGATTTTGTATCATCTTGGAAAGGCGAATGTGGTAGCTGACGTCTTGAGCAGGAAGACGCCTCGAGAGAAGGTGATTGCCAAACCGACTGTACAGCCTCAGCTTCGGAGAGATCTACCTTTTCTTGAGATGGACATCCAGTTTCCTAATGAGGATGCCTAGTTGTTTACTTTAGAGGTTCTACCTAGTCTGTTGGATGAGATCCAACGGAAGCAGGGGACCTGCCCGGCCCTGATGCGGATTAGAGAGAGGATGTCTCGTGGTGAGGCACCACAATACTCTATTGGAGCGGATGGAGTTATGAGGCGTCATGACCGTATCTGTGTACCCGCTGATGTAGAGCTGAGACAATGGATCTTACAGGAGGCTCGTTGTACACCTTACTCAGTACATCTAGGTACGAGTAAGATGTACCATGATGTGAGACGCTCATATTGGTGGGGAGGGCTGAAGCCCGATGTAGCCAGATTTGTGGCCTAGTGTGCGACCTGTTAGCAGGTCAAGATAGAGCATTTCAAGCCTGAAGATGAGGTCCATCCACTTCCAGTGCCGCAGTGGAAGTGGGAGAACGTCTCCATGGATTTTGTGACCAGATTGAGGACTAGTAGGAGCTTTGATGCTATCTGGGTGATCGTGGACAGGCTGACGAAGACGGCACGTTTTATTCACATCAAATAGACATGGCCAGTGAGCAGATTGGCTGAGGAGTACACTAGACAGATGGTGAGACTCCATGGTGTACCGAGGACGAACTTCTCTAATCGTGATGGACGGTTTACTTCGAGATTCTGGCAGCAGATTCAGACTACTTTGGGGACGAGTCTACACTTCACGACTGTGTTTCACCCCCTAGATAGATGGTCAGTCGGAGAGGACCATCCAAACCTTAGAGGACATATTGCGAGCCTATGTGTTGGATTGGGGACAGGGATGGTTTGATTACCTCTCACTTGTTGAGTTCTCATACAACAACAGCTGGCATGCATCTATTGGGATGACTCCTTATGAGGCACTGTATGGACGTAGGTGCCGTACACCTTTATGATGGGATGAGCCTGGCAGTATCAGTGAGATAGCGCCAGAGCAGATTCAGGATGATATGATTTGAGTAGCGCTGATCAGAGAGAGGATGCTGGCTGCACAGAGTCGCCAGAAGTCGTATGCAGACAAGAGGCATCGGCCTCTAGAGTTCAGGGTAGGAGTTCATGTCTGGTTGAGAGTATCTCCGACACGAGGCGTCAGACGTTTTGGCATAAAGGGGAAGTTGAGTCCCCGATATGTGGTCCTTTCGAGATACTGGATAGAGTTAGGAGGGCAGCCTACATATTAGCATTGCCTCCGAGGTTAGAGGGTGTTCACCCTGTATTTCATGTGTCTCAGCTGAGGGAGTACATACCAGATCCGAGGTACATCGTGAGTTATGATGATCTAATGGTTGAGCCGGACCACACTTTTGCAGAGCACCCTATTGCAATCCTAGAGCGAGGTGTGAGACGCCTGCATTCGAAGTACATTCCTATGATGAGGATACTGTGGTTTAGACGAGGACCTGATGAGGCTACTTGGGAGACTGAGGATAGTATCCAGAGGAACTATCCAGAGTTCTACACCGAGATAGATGCACCAGTAGGATCCACGAGTAGATCTTAGTTCCACCTTGGTGAGTGCATTTTATGTTACGTGCTTATGTGATATACTGTGCTTTTCGTGCTAGCTGTGATATGTGCATATGATCTGTAGATCTTGTTGCTAGCGCGAGATAGGTATAGCTGGAGATGGTTCTTTCCTCCATGATATGGTGTGTGTGTTAGGATTAGCTGGAGATGGTTCTTTCCTCCATGCTATCATTGATGGACATAGTGTGAGTGGAGATGGCTTTCCTCCACGTAGTAGTGTTATGTGTACGTTTGGCTGGAGATGGCTTTCCTCCATGCCGAAGTGATGTGGTTAGTGTTTGGCTAGAGATGATCTTCCTCTAGGCCATGTTTAGAGATGTTGATAGTGTTATTGGAGTGATGATTCCTCCATGTTGCGCTTGAGGATATAGAATGTTATAGGTTGTGATATGATGTCTCTGAGAGGGAGAGTTATACCTCGGCTTATGGGTCCGAAAGGATTTGGGATCTTGCAAGTTTCGGGACGAAACTTGTTTTTACGGGGGGTGTGATGTAAGAGCCTTAGTCTTTAGGAGCCTTGAGTCCTTGTGAGCCTTGGTTAGACCCTGTCAGCCGCCCTTGCGGCTAGGCGCCCCTATGTCTCATAGTGTCCGCCCCTGTGGCTCTGTGTGGTTGCAGCCGCCTTCGTTGACCCTTTGACTTGTGCTTTGCGGCTGGCTTCCTTTATAAGCCATCCTAGACTTCTGATGAGGGGTTTCTTCATCTCTCCAGCCCCTTCTTCTGCACGTTCATCTTCTTCTCTCCCTTTCTTCCTTGGATCTCTTCCTTTGATCTTGTTCTTGTGAGAATCTAAGAATGGAGTTGATCTAGGCTTGTGTGGGTTGAATTCTTGAAGAGGATGTTGAGCTTTGATGTTGCTGATGTAATTGTGTAGTGGTGTTGACGTTCTTCCCTTCTTTAGTTGTTGTGGTAAGTTCTCTACCTCCATCTTCCTTCCTTCTTTTTCGTTCTTGCTTCTTTCTTTCGTCTTAGCTTAGGATCACAAACTTAGACTTGTGTTGGATCCTTTCCTGACGAGTCTTCTGAGGAAGACAACCAGATATGTGTATGTGTGTTGTTGTGGTGTGATGGAGAAGTGAAGAGAGTCGAGAAAGAGATCGAAGAGAAGTCGGGGCCAATATTCTGCACAAGTTGTGGGTTTGTGTGATTGTGATGGTTGTGTATGTTCATATGATTGTGCATTTACAACCTAAACCGGACTAGGATGACCATTTATGATATTAAATGGTCCAAGTGTATTATAACGGGTCGTGACCACTTGCCTCCGCCTGCGGGTAGGAGGAGGTGCCCTAAAGATGATCTCACAGGGGGGACGAGTGATGATCACCCCCATGCAAAACCCCTGTGTTATGTTGGATGGGACGAGGTTCTTAAGGCTCCTCGTGTTACAAAATAAGTTGAATTAGTAATGGAATAACGTAATTGAAAGATAATAAATGAATGTGTGTGGCATTGCATGTATGAGATGTTGATGTGTGTTTGTGTTATTACCATCATACTTATTCATTACTGTAGTTAACTGTGTATACCGTGTTGTAGATGATCTGCAGGTTAGGGAGACTGTAGAGTGAGCCAGATGGGGTGACCAGCCGAGGACTTTTGTACATTAGGGTTGTGTGGGATATGGGATCTTTTGTATATGATGTTTATAGATGTTGTTTTGTACTCGGCTTTGTTGTTGCAAACCCTTTTGATGTATCTTATACAGTTTTATGTATTTGGTTTTAATCTACCTGTGTCTTGTTGTAAGATCCAGTGAACTTGTTGTCAGGCTAGGGTCAGGATCCATTGTGAGATCCTAGGCCAATGTGATATTCCGAGTGTTGTGGATTTGGGGTGTTACAATCCTCATCAGGAAACTAGATGTCCAGCTCTAGCCAAGCTAGATCTCTTTGAAGCTGAGGTTGAACTGTCAATCTAGCAATCGCCTTCTCTCGAGGCGTCTTCCTGCTCAAGGGATTAGCTACAACATTCGTCTTTCCATGATGATACAAAATCTCAAGGTCAATGTCCTTGATCAACTCAAGCCATCGACGCTGGCGGTTATTCAACTTCCGTTGCGTGAAAATATACTTCAGACTCTTATGGTCTGTGAAGATCTGACATGTAGCACCATACAGATAATGTCTCCAGATCTTCAAAGCATGAACTACCGCTGCTAACTCCAGATCGTGAGTCGGGTAGTTCTCCTCATACGTCTTCAACTGTCAAGACGCATAAGCAATCACTCTGCCTCTTTGATCAACACACATCCCAAGCCTAGCTTGGATGCATCACTGTAGACCACAAAATCATCAGAATCCTCTGGTTGTGCCAAAGTAGAAGTCAAACGCCTCTTCAACTCCTCAAAATTGTGGGCACACTAGTCGGTCCACACAAATTTGGTGGTCTTCCTCAAAAGACTCGTCAGTGGACGGGCAATCACAAAAACTCCCTCCACAAAACGTTTGTAATAACCGGCTAGGCCAAGAAAGCTACGCACTTCCTTGACGTTCTTCGGTGTCGTCCAAGTTGCAACAGACTCGATCTTCGCCGGATCAACCATAATCCCATCGGCGGAAACGATATGCCCAAGGAAAGCAACCTCAGACATCAAGAACTCGCACTTAGAGAGCTTGACATAAAACTCTCTATCCCTCAAAATCTGCAAAACCGTCCTCAAATGACCGGCATGCTCCTCTCTGCTACGAGAGTATACCAAAATGTCGTCAATGAAGACCACCACAAACTGATCAAGGAAGTCGATGAAGATACTGTTCATCAACTCCATGAAGACTGTTGGGGCATTCGTCAACCCGAATGGTATCACTACAAACTTGTAGTGTCCATAACGGGTATGAAATGCCGTCGTGTGCACGTCCTGCTCTCTCACCCTCAGTTGGTGATATCCTGAGCGTAAGTCGATCCGGGAGAAAAATGTCGCTCCCGGAAGCTGATCAAGTAGATCATCAATACGAGGCAGTGGAGACCTATTCTTAATGGTCACCTTTTTCAGCTCTGTGTAATCAATGCACAATCTCAACGATCCATCCTTCTACACGAAGAAGACAAGTGCACTCATGTGAAACACTAGGGCGTATGAAGCCCTTCTTAGCCAACTCCTCGAGTTGCTTCTTCAGCTCCAACATCTCGACGGGTGCCATACGATATGGAGCCTTCGAGATGGGTCTCGTACCAAGCTCCATCTTGATGTTGAAATTCACACTCCTTTGAGGCGGCAAGCTCGACGGCTCAGCAAATACATCTGCAAACTCGTAGACCACTGGTATGTCCTCCAAAAATGGACTCTCTCCATCCTTCATGGCATAGCACCAAAAGGCATCACATCCTTGTGCTATGAGTCTAGCTGCTCGTACGGCGTTGATAACAGAACCCGTCTTCCTAAGATCCCAACCTCGGAAGACCTCAATCTGACCTACCTCGGTAGAGACTGTAATAGTTCGTCTACCAATATCCAAAACTGCACGGTGTCTATGCATCCAATCCATACCTAATATGACTTCTTCATGCATCAATGGCATGACTAAGAAGTCAACAAGCAAAACACGAGTCCCTAAACGAAGGGGACAACTACGTATCTCACGGGTACCTCTAACCTGGCTACCATCAGGTAACCCTATAGTAAAGGGTATCCCCTCTATGGTAGCGAAATTCAGACGCTCAACACATGTATCAGAAATAAATGAATGCGTAGCACCAGTATCAAACAAGACTTTAACAGGTAAACCATGAAGCAGAATGGTACCTGTAGCAGCCGGTGTAGGTGGATCCTCTACACTCCTCAGCTCAAAAGCTCTACCCTGAGCTCCTCTGGTGTCAGTGGCACTCCCACCACGACCTCTACCTCTACTCGGTCCGGGAGCAGATCCCTGAGTAGGTGAACGATCTAGGACTCTCTGTTGTCCTTGTGTCTACTGCTGAGGTGTCCTCTGACCACCTCCCGCTACACTGGCAGGGGAAGAACCCTACTGAGATGCAACTCCACCATGCCTACAGAAGGCAGCTCGATGTCCTGGTCTACAACAAGTAAAGCAAGTCATAACTGGTTTGGGAGAATCTGGCTTCAAATGGCCAGGATCACCACAGTTGTAACACTGTCGTCCCTTGTCTGCAGTCAGTGCAGACAAGGGGTAACTTTGTCGTCTCTGGTCTCGTCTAGAACCAGATGCTCCTCCAACTCCACTAGTCTGCCCAGTGTGCTGCCTCTTCTCAGACCGTCCCGTTTGAGAAGCTCTCCTCTGACTGGCTCGCTCCCTCTCATAAGCAGAAGCCCGGTCCTGATAATCAGTTAGGGACTCACAATGGAATCCTACCATGTATGAGTGTGTGCTCTCCCTCAATCAACGGGAGAATAGATACACATGTTGGTCCTCAGATGGTGCAACTGGATCTAGCAAAGCTAACTCAGTCTGGAAGCGGTGGATGGCGTCAACAATAGGCATGTCCTCAAATCCGACCTCCACAAAATCATGCAGCTTCTCCCTCCTCGGTGAGGCAAGGCAGAACTGCTCTTTAATCATGCTCCTCATACGATCATAATTGGTGGTTGTGGCTCGTACGGTCCTCCACCACTAATGTGCAAGGTCACGGAATAGAGATTGTACTAGCTCTATTCGTCTGTCCTCAGGACATTTGATAGACTCTAAAGCTGAGTCTACATGTCCTATCCATACCTCGGTCTTTAGACCAATCAGCCTTGAGAAGGGTGGTACTCCCTACTGATGGAATACCTTCAACCAAGTCTCTGGTTGAGGCCCTCTAGTCTCCTCTATAGCTTGAGCAGTCTCAACTGCACGTGCCGGCATAGCTGGCACTTGTGTGGCTCCCTGAGACATCTCAGATGATCCCTCATGCCTTGGTAGATCTGGGGCTCGTCTGCCAGCTCTGACAGCCTCCTAAAAACGTTTAAGGTACTCTCTAAACTCTGGTCCTCACATGGAGACACGGTCTGAATTATCAGACTGGACTCGATGTGAATGATATCTCCTCGATCCACCACTCCTTGTCTCTAGGACGACACTCTCTGCAACCTCCTCATGTACCTCCTCCACCACGGGTGGATCAGCAGCGGGAACTAGTCCCTCACCTACCACACCCGGAGGAAGAGGCGATCTACCTCTACCCCGGCCTACAACAGCAGTAGCTCTAGTCCGAGCCATCTGCAGGGTATGCACACCTAACTTATAAGGCTCTATATAGGCCATATGTATAGATATATATATACTTAACACATATACAAACATAATCCATAATACATATATACATAACTATACTACACAGATCCATAGAAGAGGTGGCGACTTCTCGTACATTGTAACCCAAAACCACACTTAAAAACCAAAACACTTTGAAAACGTCAGACCCCTTTCGTGTTGTGTTTATTTTACCTATCAAACTTCATTGTAGGTAGCAAGTGCCATTGTTGTCAACCTAAGGCTCTGATACCAGCTCTGTAACATCCCGAATCCGCGGGACTCGTAGTGTCACATTGGGCTAGGATCTCACAATGGATCCTGACCCTACCTTGACAACAAGTTCATTGAACCTTACAAAATGGCACTGACATATATAAAAATAAATGCATAAAACTGTATAAATTGTACAACCAAAAGGTAATAACATCATAGCCGAGTATAAACCACAACATCCTCACACAGGAGGTAACAAAAGATCATCCTCACGCAAGAGAGAAAGGTAAACAACCCCAAAAGACCACAACATCCTATGTACTAGAGGTCCTCGGTCTGCCACTCTGCTAGATCACCCAGCATCACGTTTATCCTGTGGGGCATCTACAACACGGTAATAAATCATTAGCTAACCATACATATATAGAGTAATGCATAAGCACATACACACTCATAGAAAGATAAACACATCAACATGATATCACACATTTACCCATTTTATCATCTTTAAATGATAGTCCTTCACAAAAATCGTATATATATAGGTAAATGAAAGTATGTGACACGAGGACCGGTACATCCTTGCCTCTGAGCCTAATAGCCAATTGTACGAGTATTGGTCACACAATCCGTGTACCCTATAGGAGTGGATTGCGCCCTTCTTGTAAACCAGTTTGGCCTGACATTAGAGAACCTCTCAGACTCCGCGGCGGGATGAAAGGGAAAGGTTATCACAGTCACGCAACGGGGTAGTCAATAAAACATAGGTCAGTATAAACGGCATCTCATGCTATCATAGCAAACATATAACGCACACACCACTCATGCAAACACCCAATATAAGGATGGTAGCTAAGTAAGTCCTACGGACTTACCTCAACCTCGTATACAACTCAACCAGAACCAACCTCCACTCTTGAGAGAGGGACACTGCCTAATAACAAGGCATAGAAAGATACCAACCTCTATTCATCAAAGGGTCACACCTAGACCTACAGGGATCCACAGGGATCGTACTCAACCTCAAAACCTCAACCAACATCAACCTAAGTCCTTAAAGTCGTGCAAGACATATATCGATCATAACCTCAACCAAACACATCCTCAAACATCTAGCATGATCCTATACACTCACACTAGGAAAGAAGGGAACAAAGACATCCTAAAACAAGCCTAGAAGCAACACACACCTGCAGAACCAAGTGCAGGACCTTGCTGATGCAGGTGGCCGCAGGGACGGATCCCAGGTGGCACAGGGGCGGCTCTGGCCGGCGCTGGGGCAGCTGCAAGGTGGCGCAAGGGCGGCTGAACAGCGGAGGACGCCACTTCAGCCCTTTCTTCACTTCTTCCTTTGATTCCTTCACTCCTTCTTCACTCCAACTCCATACATACAAAAACATACATACATATACATCAACACAATCCAATCATGGCTGAAGCAAGATCCAACCTAAGGAATCTAAGCTAGCCTAAGGAAAGATAGGAAAAGAGGTAAGAAGATGAAAGAATGAAGAAAGAAAGGATGGAATCCATAAAAGCTTACCAAGCTGAATCTCTAGAAGCTCAACACATCACCACCACACCCTCAAGCTGGCTCACAAGGCTCAACAACAATAATCAGCAGCAAACCAAGCATAAAGGCTCTCAACTCACATAAACTCAAGAGAAGATCAAGCAAAGATCCAAAGAGAGGTAAGAGGAGAAGAAAAACGTAGGGAGAGAGAGAGAGATGGAGCTGAAGATGATGAACCCTCATCAGAAGGAAAGAGAAGAAGGTTATAAAGGGGTGAAAAGGGTAAAGCACGAGTCAAAGGGTCAAAGAAGACAGCTGCAGCCACACAGAGCTGTAGGGGCGGACTCTGTGAGCCGCATGTGCGGCCCAAGCAAACCGCAGGAGCGGCCACTAGGTCACGTAGGGGCGGTCTAGGCTGAAATTGGGTCCTCAGCTCATACACTCAGCAACTCAGCAACTAGGCTCTTACACGTCCAACCACCAGGATTTTGTAGAAGATTTGTTCGGATTCTACGGAGAGATTTAGACATATTCCAACGGTCAAGAGAAGCATGCCTCCATAAAAGGTTATAAAAGTACCCAACCATGGTGAAGAAAAGTAGCGCTTACATAGTGATAAACCCCAAGTTTCTTCATCGAACTAGTTTATCGCGTTCTCAAGAGTGATCCTTGTTTTCTTTTCTGTTGAGAGAGCTAGATAAACACAAGAACGATATTGACATATCTTAAGAGTTTTATACTCAATGTTACTCTATGAAGTGATTAGGCTATTATTGCTAGAACTGAGTTGATTAGATAGTAGCGGTGAGGCTACAAGTGAGAGAAGAATGTAAGTTCTTCTAGGTTGTATCTAGAATTTAAAAGGAAGCAGATAATATATAGTTAAATCCTAGGTCGGAAACCGTACGCGGAGACGTAGGCGTTAGAGCCGAACTTCGTAAACATATCGCGGGTCGATCTTAATTTATTTTTCGCACTTTATTTGTTTATATTGTGACTAACAGGCTTTTACAAGATTCAAAGTCAATTCCTTAAGATTCGCTTCAAGGCCTTGAGAAAAATCTACCGTCACACGTTTAAAAGATCGATTTCAAGGCCTTGATATTCATTTCAAAACCTTGACATCTGCAATTACGAAAAATTCTCATATTCTATTCAAATCCCATCTAAAATATTTTTATCCTTATTCTATGTCGTGGTCGGTTCTTCATATATCATAGTTTAAAGTGTTAGTTTCAAAAATCATCCTAAAAGAAATTCCAATTCAAAGAGGGTATTCCTTGTTGCATCTTGCATGGGCCGTGTTGACAGTGGGCCAGGAGAAGCTGCAACGATACAGCTTCCAGTCCGAAATTGAGGTAGGCTCAACGCTGTAGGTGTGGTTGCCGGCGAGCTGGATTAAGACGCCGCTCGGTTCCCTCTTGCTTGCCCCTCGGTTCCCTCTGCCACTCCAAGTCACCGGATCTGAGATTATCTCCCAGTGTTGCTTGCCCCTCGGTTCCCTTCTTCGAATCACGCTTCTTCCTGCTTTGTGACGCAGCTTCAACTAGGTCAAAGTTGTACTTTTGATTGATCTGATCGATTTTTCTTCTTCCTTTGCATTCAATTTTACTTGTAAAATATAACCCATTTTTACTAAATTTGCTTTTTATGCGTTATATTTTATACAAGTGTAGGATCCAAGACTGCGGTGTGTGCTCACTAGTTTTCGTTTTTATTGGGTAGATTATTATACGATTCTTCTCACTCCATCCTGAACTGCAATGATTGTCTTATCTTTCTTTCATCTGTGTGAAAGTTTTGTCATTTTCTGAAATTTCATGTGTGATTTACGGGTGGAAAAATTGCAGCACTTCAATTAATATCTTCCCTTTTTTGGGGGGTCAATAGGAAATGAGTGGAGATTCCGGTGCTTAATAGTAGACGGGTTGATAATGAGAAGTTTGTTTGTGTTGTCAATGCAGGAAAATGGGTTGTACGGGCAGAGTTAAAAACAAAGCTTCTGCTGCGTCTTCGAAGGGTGTTTACGAGGAGGACGTAATTGAGCCGCTTTTGAACTGCCCGTATTTTCATATTATTTTTGCGAAATCTCACGTCCAACCTCCATACCAACTGGTTATGATCTTGCAAATTGAGAAACACCTTTGTCCTTCACTGTGTTGTTGATTAGCAACATCTACAATGAGTTGTGATGTTTCTCTTGTTTTGTGGTATCAGATTTTTCCAACAAAAGTCCATGGAATGCTCCCAGAGAGCCTACTCCATGTGGTCCTAAACAATGGTGGAAAAGAATGGGAGATGAAATATTTGGGGAACGATAAGCATCATAAAAGACTCAACCCGGCGTGGAAGCATTTTGTCCTGGACAACAATCTGAAGATCGGAGATGGGTGCGTATTTGAGCTCATACATGTGGACGATAAGATTGCCAGGTTCAAAGTCCAAATTCTTCGAGGTGACCTCCCTGAAGAGTTGTTGTTTAAGTTAAAGAGTTGCGGCGACTCCTCTGAGAATCCTATCACGATCAACTGTTAGAAATTCTTGGCTGAGCTCTCTATTATGTTGAGAATGTGTTGTGTAGCAGTGAGTATGCTGACCTGAAGATGAGATAGTAGAATGACTCATGTAGGATGCTTCGTCATTTAAGCTCTTGATTTCCTACCTTACCAAAAATTGTCAACTTTGCACGCAAACAAATTGGAACTATGTCAAACTTCCAAATATCGAGTGGTTCAACTAAAATCAACCGCAGCTCTTGTTCACTTCTTCCAAGTCATATCAATGTTCCTATGGTTGAGGGTTACTTGAATTGTGATTGATGTTGTTTGTGAATTGGGTTTCTGAATTGTGATGCTCTCGGGGGGAGAGAATTGAAGCCGGACAAGGCATTTGTGAACGGGCCTTATTATGTATGATGAACCCGATCTCCCATGGAAAACTAGAGTAAATTGTTTTGGTGGGGTTGGTTGGTTGGTAGGCAGAGACCTCATGGTTTTGTTTATCAAAGCGGTCAAAAAGCACACTTTTCCCTCTCTCTCCCCGCTGTGATAGGGTTTTAATTTCCAGGCCAGATTGATAAATTTGATTTTCTTGTAAACATACAGAAATTTTCTTTTGTCGATCTAGAATATAGGTATGGCTACGTTGTTGGATGAATCTACAATTATTTGCAACCACTGGTAATTTCCTCTTCGCCTCTCTATTTCCCTCTATTCGCAATTGCGTTCGAGATGATCCATAGTCAATTATGATTAATCATTCAAAATTTAAAGTTATTTTGGCTTTGGTGGGTCAATTGGTAGGGTTTCAAACATTCCTGTGGTTAGAATGATGATTAGCAGTTCCAAAATTTGCATGACTGAGTTAGGTTTTGTGTTGAACTGAATTTGTTGGTGTTCAAGTATTGGATTCATTGATATCTTGGATGTGGAGGGAGATGGAGGCGTTTGTAGGGATTCATTGATATCATCAAACGCATGATCTGCTTGGTTTTATTTGTGTTTGATGATAATGAATGAAGATTTGAATGTTGTACAGTGATAGAGCTATCCCATCATCAAACTTTGATCTACATTCTGCTCACTGCTCTCGGAATTTGGAAAAATGTAAGTATTGTAGCGACATGGTCCCCAAAAGGCACACTGAAGAGCATTTCCTCAGCACTCATGCTCCAGTAAGTTACTGAGTTTTGACTGATAGGGTAGGACTGTAAGAGTGGAGTTTGGTTCTTTTCTGCTAATGCATATGGTGGTGTGCTGTTTCACAGGTAGCATGCTCTCTATGCAGTGAAACAATGGAACGCGAGACTTTAGATGTCCATACCGGTGAAAGTTGTCCCAGGAGGATTGTTACTTGTGAATATTGCGAGTTTCCTTTACCGGCAATTGATCTTTTCGAACATCAGGTATAGGATTGGATGTCAAATTGCAAAGGAATGTTAATATGGGTTTGTGGTGTGAGATACACTTGTTTACACTTTCAGGAGGTTTGCGGAAATCGGACAGAATATTGTAATCTGTGTAGGAAGTATATAAGGTTGCGGGCTCAAGCTGGCCATGAAACAATATGCACTGATGTCCCTCTTCATTCCAGGTATGATCAACCCTTTGTTCAACCTTTATACCCAAGGGCTTAATATAACACTCTTCTTCCCCAAAGAAACACAACCCCACAGGAAGGGAACCCTGAACAACCGCCTCCAAGAAGGCCACGCGGACGCCGACACCTGCTGTTTACTATTGCCATAGCAGGCATCGCGGTCATCTTAGGATCCTTGTTATTTCAGACCAAAGATTGATGGAAGAGCTGCTGCACGTCGACACCTGCTGTTTTCTATGCACCGTTTTGAAGCCCTTTGCTGTTTGCACAAATATTTGTCCATACAAATAACTGAAATCCACAAAATAATGTTTCATTGGTACTCATCTTCTCATTTACATTCTGGTTAGTCTGAGGGTTTTCGACACAGAAACATACTACATACTCTTATGGTCATGTGTCGTAAAAAAAATTGATGCAGATCCGTGCATAGTTCAAATCGCTTGGATGATTAACTAACTTATGAATAGTTTCCAAATTTTTGTTTCTGATACGGAGATATATGCGGACTAGCTTCTTAAGTAGGGGTGTTCTAGTTTCTTATTACGTAGGGGTGTTTCTTACTCCGGTCTTAGTGTACATGTAAGATATAGAAAAAAGAATTTTTATAGAACCGATGAATTTTGATCTTGTTGAAGATCATGATATTATGGAGTTAAGGTTTTTAAACAATTAACTAAGTCACAAAAGGAATTTTGATCTTGTAGAAGATCATGATATTATAGGAAAGGGAAAGTGGGTTCAACCATTAAAAACCTTACTCCATGATATCATGATCTTCTACAAAAAAAGGCAATTGTTTCAAATCACTTTCGTAACAAACAAAAGCAATCAATTGGGACGGCGGGCCGTCTAATGGTTCAAATCACTTTCCGTTTTTAAAAAAAAATTAGCCAATTGGGAGTAAATCTTTTACTAAACAATTAACTAAGTTACAAATTTTACTAAATTAAAAATTTAAATTATAATTGCAATTTGTCAGTCAACTAAATTAAATCTTAAACTGTGTGGGAGAATGTCTTACGGAATTTCGATTGTACAAAGAATTGGAAGATGGGGTAAAATGGCATTGAATTCTGTAAGCAACTACAAGCGAGGAAGAAGTGGCAGATGCATTCTAGGGTTAGAGAAAAGATAACAGGTGTAATATTCATACCAGATTTTAAAATTTAAAGACCCGCCCAAAATGTAATAGCCCGGGAAGCCCAAATACGAACCAATTCTTCCCGGGTAAAATGGGCTCTAGGTTGTTAATATAAACACGAGTACAATTAAGTCTCATATGTTTACAAGGTGACAAACTAGGCCCTATTTTCTACACAAAATTTAATTAGGAAATTTAAGAAGATTATGATTATATTATCCCTTTTCTTTCCTAATTTGTAGATTACGTTTGCCATAACTAATTTGACGTCAGCAAGGCAAAACAAGTGAACGATGTTACTATACTTCTTCATCATTGATTCTAAAAAATGCATCCTCTTCTATAACGTCAGATGTGCGTGCATATCGAAGTTCGTCAACTTACAGATCGAAATTGTTCCTTTGTGTTCTGATTTAATCTTCATCTTCTTCTACATCTTACAAATCAAAAATCAATTCAGAAATCGTCTTATTTAGACCGAATTGTGGCTTTGTGTATCTGTTCAGATCGAGAGTCGTCTTCTTCTTCAACGTCAAATCTCCGGATCTTTGGACCTTCTGACTACAGATCGGAACATCTTTTTCAGTATGAGTTTTGCAAACTTTCGGCCCTTCTGATTACAGATAAGAACATAATCTTCAGCGTGAGTTTTTGAAATTTTCGGAATAGAAGATTCGTTTTATTCTTTGTGTATCTATTCAAATCGAAATTCATTTTTTTCCTTCATCGTCAATTTTGCGAAATTATGGAACTTCTATTAGGAACTATAACTTCTTCAAATTAGACATGGAGATTCGGAACATTACTTTGTGTATTTGGCATTACAATTATTAACTATATCTTTTATGAAGGTTCGAACCTTGTAAGTTCATTGTTGTGTGTCTCTGTTGCATTGTGTATTTGTTGCTTATATGAAAGTTTTGACCTTGTATACACCAAAATTTATGTAATGGGATTATGTTCGGATCGAGAAGTGAAACTTGTATAGTCACTTATTTGTGTACCTATTGTTTTGTGTATTTATTTCTTTGTGTAATTGTTAGTGAGATACCTTTTTTATTTATAAAATTTCGGACCTTGTGTAGTTCATACTAGTGTTTTTTTATTAGGTTATTGTAACTAATGCTTTTTGTATCTACTGTTTTGTGTATCTTATACTTTGTGTAGCTACTGCTTTGTGGATCTACTAGTTTGTCTATCTGTTGCTTCAGTAACTTGACTTTCTAATGCTTGGATCTACTGATTTGTATATCTGATACTTTGTGTATTTGTTGCTTCTATACCCAGAATTTCTAAACTTTTCGCAATGTGTTTTTTATTAATATTTGAGACTCAAGGATGACATTTGTTTACGTAACAACATATTGTGGGGGCAATTGAATAACGGAAAAATGGTGAATGGAATTATAACGGAAGATGACAATTGTTACATGTTTGGTTTTTTCATATTTACACATTAAGACCAAATTAAATTACTTGTGAGTTTTTATGAACCTACAAGAACGAGGGTGTATATTTGGTATAAAGAATAAAACATATACACAAGTTGTTTGTCGTTACACAAAGCAGTTACACAATAACATAAAATACACAAGTTGTTTGTCTTTACACAAAACAGTTACACAAGAACATAAAATACACAAGCTAAATATTATTACACATCAGTTACACTACGAATTACACAATTACGTACATTTAATCGATGTTGTGTAAGCCGTTATGCGACTGGTTGTGTAATACACAATTTGAATGTTATTTATGATAGTAGTTATACACAAGTTGTTTGTTGTTGTTACACAAATTGTACCCTACGAATTACACATTAACGCACCCAACAACACTCGTTGATAGAAATATGGGTGATCTAGATTGAGGAGAAACTTCAACTACTTCTTCTTGATCGTTCGTGTTGTATCAAACTTAGAACTTGAACGGCGGAGGAAGCTTAGAAATGGATGCGGAAGCGTTCGGTTGATCCTTCCAAAAGGATCCTCGAGTTTGAAGGCTTGGATCAAAGACTAGATCCAAGATAAGAACTTTAAGAAGGTTGGAGAAGAAGGTGATGCCTAAACCAAGTAAGAGGATTTTCCCTTCACAATACTTGGACTCAACTTAGACATAATTTTACAAATGAGTCAAGCCATCCTTATATATTGGATGACGGCCATACAAAGAGTCAAATCATAAATGACAAGATTTAAAACCCGGAATTAAGTTCCGGAAATGAAAAGCCTAAAGTATGAAAGGTCGGAATTTAATTCACGGAATTAAGTTCCGAAATTAAAGTTCCGAATATGAAAAGTCAATTATTAAATAGCCGAATAATAATAATAAACGTCTTCAAAATGGTGCGGGTCCTTCTAGCCGGAAACACGGATGGCATCGTCATCCGGGGGCGTACCATTCTCCTCCTCTTAAATGTGAAACGTCCCCGTTTCACTGTCAGAAAAGAAAGGAGTCACTTGAGAAACAAGACCCTTGAAATGCAACACTGGATGCCCATTGTTGAAGTCGGGTGGCTTGGACTTGTAATCTTTCAAAGGAGCGGTAGAGCCACCAAGATTGTCGAACATAAATAGGACGAACTCCGGATCGGGAGGCTCAAACTTGTAATACATGTGCATGGTCTCTCCGGTGAGTTTGTCTACCATGCCTTCAAAGCTTGTGACATTGTACGTCGGAGGCATGCCGGAAAGAAGCAAGGGTAAGCCGTTAAATATGTTATTAGACAAAACAAAATCAAACCTCGGTTCAGCCGGTTTGAGCTAGTAGGCCAACAACATAATGGTGTCATTGTCATGGTTGATGGCTTCTTCACCCTTGATGATGATCTCATCTTTGTCATCTTGAAAATATTCTCCACATAACGGATTGACAAGATGAATTGGAATAACCGGGGCACAAGTTTTAATGACGACATCTTCCTTGTCCTCTTCTAATGGATCATCACACAACGGTTCTTCTTGTCGGGAGGACGTTGTGTGAGCAAGAATTTGTGCCTTCAAAGCATCTAACTCACGCTTTAGAGCATCATTTGTTGCCTTGAGCACAACATACTCCTCTTGGGGACTAGGACGCCGTCGGGGGGCAACATTGTCAACTTGCTCATGATTGGCACTCCGTCTTGGGGTAACATAGGTATCCTCAAAATATTCTTGTTGGTGTGGATACCGTCGGTGCCCGTCCATCGAAAAAGTCGGCCTAGGTGGGTCTGGAGGAGGCAACCACTCCTCGTCCTCAAAATATTGTCTCCGTCGGTACCTCCGGGAGGTTTGTTTGGCTGCTTTGAGCTTTAATTCATGAGGAGAAGGCAACCATTCTCCATACAAGTCAAACTGATCATCATCGTCATAGAACATGATGAACGATGAAGAACACAATGAAGACCTTCGATGAACGACGAAGAACACTTGAAGATCTTCAAAGAACACTGAAGAACGGTTGAAGATCTTCGAAGAACACCGAAGAACACAATGAAGATTATCAAAGAACTCCGAAGAACACTTGAAGAAGGATGAAGATCTTCGAAGAACACTGAAGAGAAAATAAATTTTTGATGAACAATCAAAAACACAAGTAAAGAACTTGAGCTCGATCCCGAGCTTTGATACCAATGATAGAAATATGGGCGATCTAAATCGAGGAGAAACTTCAACTACTTCTTCTTGATCGTTCGTGTTGGATCAAACTTAGAACTTGAGCGGCGGAGGAAGCTTATAAATGGATGCGGAAGCGTTCGGTTGATCCTTCCAAAAGGATCCTCGAGTTTGAAGGCTTGGATCAAAGACTAGATCCAAGATAAGAACTTTAAGGGGGTAGGAGAAGAAGGTGATGCCTAAACCAAGTAAGAGGATTTTCCCTTCACAATACTTGGACTCAACTTAGATATGATTTTACAAACGAGTCAAGCCATCCTTATATATTGGATGTCGGCCATACAAAGAGTCAAATCATAAATGACAAAATTAAAAGCCGGAATTAAGTTCCGGAAATGAAAAGCCTAAAATATGAAAGGTCGGAATTTAATTCACCAAATTAAGTTCCGGAATTAAAGTTTCGAATATGAAAAGTCAATTATTAAATAGCCGAATAATAATAAACGTCTTCAAAATAGTGCGGGTCCTTCTAGCCGGAAACACGGATGACATCGTCATCCGGGGGCGTATCACTCGTGATGTGGTAACATCTCCAACACAAGGGTCAGTGACACGCTCAAAGGCTAAGGCATTAAAGAACAAACCAACAACATCTTCATCTTCTTCGGATTCATTTATGGATGGAGCGATCACAAGGTCAAGAGCAGGGCCGGCCTTGAGAGTTTAAGGCTATAAGCGAACTCAAAATAGGGGTCTTTTGAAAGAGAATATTTATAATAAAAAAATTCTCGTATAAACGTAAGATAGTATAAGTAGGTTAAACAATACTTATAAAAAAAATAGCTTAAACAATATTTATAAAAAGAGTCCATATACTAAAACTAAACAAAAATATAAAGCTTGGGCCTAGGGCTAAGCCTGGTTTCATGTTGTTCTATGGGGCTTCTCCAAAAATGTTAAGCCCATACTTAAAACTAAGAGAATATTTATAAAATAGGGGCTTTTTAATATGTGGGTATTTTTTATACATGGACCTCTTTAAATTGGGGGCTCTAGGCACTTGCATACTGGGCCTTCAGCAAGGGCCGGACCTGGTCAAGAGTAAAGGCAATTCAAGATGAAGTTACGAGCATTACTCATGACATGTACGCTCAAGGAAACTCTCGTCACTCTCAAGAGCTCCTTGGTAACATTATTGACTGTTGTAGAAGAGTCAATCCTCGACCAAGAAGATCCACCAAGAAAGGAAGAAGGATAAGAGCAAGGAAGAGTTCCAGAGGAAGAAAATCGACCGATTTTCCAGTAGGAAATATCGATCGATTTCTTATTTCCGATTTCTTTAATTGGAACAAGCTGTAAGAGATCCGGCCATGATCTTCTATCTTTTGGCAATTCTATCTTGTTTTAATTTCTTAAAGCTCTTAGATTATCTTAAGGAGTTATTAGTTTCTATCTTTTAGATTTTATATCTTATATATTTGAAAGATATATTTGCAAGATTATCTCTAAATATATTTTTCTGGTTTTAGTAGGTTTAATCTCCCTTATAAATAGCCTTAGTGGGAGAGATTGCTTAGTAGATTAGATTCGGGGCTGCTATTCGATCAGATATAGGAGGCAACACGGGCGCATTTTGGATGTGCCTCCCGGACGCATTGAGCCTCTAGGGCGCATCCATAATACGTATATGGGGCGCATCCAGAGTGTGCCTCTGGGGGGGATTCTGGATGTGCCCCGGAGGCAGATTCTGAATGCGCCCCGTTTCCAGCTTTCCACTGCGTCCGATACTTAAACGGTCCAAATGAACTCTTATTTACAATAAAAGTATAGTAAATTTTTATTTATTTTTGAATTAGTTTTAAATTTCATCTTTAAAATTTTTATTTAAATTCAAAAATATATAAATTACTATAGTTTTTATTTTAGTTCAAAAATAAAAAAGCTTTAGATTTACTTTTTTCATATTTTTTAAATTTAAAAAAACATAATTTTTTTAATTAATGCTTTGTTTCATTTTTTTTTATAAAATTTAGTCATGTTAGAATATAGAATTTTATAATTAATAGTTTATTTCGTTTTTGTTAGATTTAGACTTGCTTTCCTTTACGACGTAGCTGACTAAATGGAGTGGAGAAAAAAATTCCTCGGAAGGTGCGTATACCGATGTTTGACTTGCATCGAGACTATGTCACCAATGAGTGTTTCACGCTCTTGTGGGATAACTACACCAAAGCTAGGAGGACAAGAGATGATATTGTATTCCGTGATAGTTATTGGAGGGAAGCTCATGGAGTGTCATGTGTGCATGACTTTACCATAACAATCCGGACAAGGAGATCTACAATATTATATCAGATCCACCTACTTTGGAAGCAAGTTCATTGGATTCAAGTTACATTTTCCAATGGTGACATGGATGATGATGATGATGATGATGATGATCCCATCAATCCGAGCCTAGTGTCATTGAACAGATTCAAAGAAAGAATGAGCTCTAGCACGCTCACCCCCGATGAGATGGAGAAGATGGCTTCTTGCCTCGAGGACATCGAGAATCCGGGAAGTACCACGATGAAAAAGCCAACACAAAAGGCCAGGGCCAAGGGAAGACCATCAACCGTGAGATCAACAAGAAGAGAGTAGAGTTCGTTTGAGCATTCGACAAGGTGTGGTCTTGGACGTCCCCGTTCTTAGAGAGTGGTGAATCCAGATGACGAAGAGGCTACACCTAGACGTGGCCGTGGCTGTCCCCGAGGTTCAAAGGGGAAAAAAAGCAAAGAATGCAAAGGGTACACCTGAAGAGTTAGTTTTCTTTACTCTTGTTTTTAAGCATTACATATTTATCCCTATTAGCCCATTCTTCATTCTATTGTTTACCGTGTTCTTCATCTTTTATCTCAATTTTCTTGAATTTTTTTCTCCACTCCATCTAGTCAGCTACGTCGTAAAGGAAATGAACCAATTGATGTAGATGTTATACCTGAGGTTACACATGATGATGGAAAATATCCTTGAAAAGAAGGGGAATTCCGAAAATTCGAACCATATGTGAATGGAGCCATGAATGTGTTAGGTGACGGTAATTGCGGATACAAATCCATTGCTTTGGTTTTGGGATTTCCATATGAAGATTTCTTAGTAATAAGGAAAGAGATACTTATGGAGTTGAACTTGAGAAGAACCACATGATTATACATGTGAATCTATGCAGTGCACCGTATTCACCAAATTTATAAATGTGCTTAAGAGTGTTAACTGGACTAAAAATGCTCCATGTCCACGTAGATATTGGATGGAGTTGCCTATGATTGGTTGTGTAGCATACACATACTATAAGATAGCCCTAGTTGTCCTTGGTAATAGCGCATCAACATTCCTTCCTATGATAGCCAACACACCTAATCAAGGCACGCCTACGGTGATCAGTACGATAACGTGTGTCTCAGACAACACACACTTTGTAGAGGTTAGTCGAAGTTTTACATTATCTCATTTTAATATAATTAATAACGGGGTTGTTGTTCGATTAGACACGGGAGACAACACGAACGTATTCTGGATGTGCCTTTGGGGCGCATCCAAAGTGCGCCTCTGGGGCACATCCATAACTCTGGGGCGGATTCTGGATAAGCCCCAGAGGTGCACTCTGGATGTGCCCCAAGGGCATACTCTGGATGCGCCTCGTATCTGCTCTACTCCTGCGCCTCGTACTTGAAATTCGATTCCCTTGATTCGTTTGTATTTTTTTGACTGACTGAATAAAATTGCTCATTAGATTTGATATATTTTTACAGAATTTGTGAGACTTGCAACTTCACTTACGAAGTTTGTGTTTTATTCATAAAATCATTTAATCAATAAAGAGAGTTTTTGATTGAATTGTTTGTGAAGTCCTTGCTAGATTGTGCTTGTGTGTGTTAATCTTATTGAAGGTTGGTGCTCCTGGTCAATACTAGTCCCCCTTGTGCTTGTCTTAATTAGAAGACTTGTGTAGGTTTAAAGAACTACGGGTTAAGATAATCTTCTCGTTAAGGGTTTTGACACATCATTGGTCAAGGTTCTTTTGTGGAACTATCTTGGTCCATATCTTCTTATATCTTTAATTTATCATTCCATAATCATCTTCTTTTCTTTCCATATCATTCACTAATTCGTGTTTTGAGTTTGTCGAAAAATCGACCTGTTCATCAGATAAATGGACCGATTTATTCCTTAGAACAACCCGATTTTATCCCAATTAATAACTTTCAATCTAGATCGGGAACTGTGGCTTATTCCTGCATCAACTCGCCATGCCCACATCAGTCATTTCTTCTGCATTTATGATTTTCTCTTCAGCACAATTAAGGTTAGTACTTTCAAAGAACTCGGTGAAGCCAACCCTCAATAACACATTATTGATGCCAAAATACATTGAGTTATTTCTCCTTGTTCGAACATTCCTCATGAGCATGAAGTGAATCAAATGGTTGCACATCTTTAGCTTTGTGCTCATTTCAAAAATTGGCCTAAAAATACCGTGTCTCAACTTGTGTTTATCTTCTTATGATAGTTCTTCAAGAATGAGTGGGATGAGAGGCAACCAACATAAATTATTGATTCGGGCCGTCTCAGACCTATCGTTCTCCTCCCATTTGTATGTAAACTGCAAAATTTAAAAAATAATAGTCATAAGTTCGAGAATACACAAAGCTGGAACACATGTAATCGTGTATATGCCTTTTGGTTGAATTATTTGACCTATTTCATTACGAACTAACCTTTATATGCACATTATCACCTCTAAAATATTAGTTACATCTTGTGTATATGACCTAACTACATAAGGCTTTAATCACATATAGTTTGAAACAAACACACATATTAAATACTATTACGCAAAGGAGGTACACAACATACCATATACACAAGATATATATCCATACGCAAAGCGTAATACAATAAAACCCACTAACACAAGCATATATATTATTACACAAATCAGGTGTCAATGACGTATGCAAACATATTAGCTAAATCTTGTCTATATAATCCATCTAAAAAAGGTTTTTAACCACATATAGTTTGAAACCAGACACATATTAAATACTATTACACAAAGGAGGTACACAACATAACATATGCACAAGATATTTGTTCATACACAAAGCATATACACAATAAAACACATTAAGACAAGCATATATATTATTAGACAAATCAAGTGTCAATGTATGTAATCATATTACAACTACCAGATTCGATGTTCCAACACCCATTACATTTAGAGCGTCTGTCATTTTGGCTTTTGATGTTGTGGACTTGGTTCGCGCCATCAGTGATTATATAGGCTAGACTGATATGAACTTGATTCTAGCATATCACACTACCAAACAAAGATTGAGATAGTTAGGGGATAGCTGCATCTGTAACTCAAACAACATGCATCAATGGTGATAATTTGCTTTGCACTGGGAAGCATTAAAAAAAGAAGAAAAATAATATTGAAGAAGAGTGAAAGCCCTGAAAGGAAGTTCCGTAGCAAGCTGTTATAGGTGTCAATAAGAATTTATTTGTCATTCAAAAACAAAATCATCCAGTTTTTATTGAATCTCTACTCTCTACAAGATTGGAACGAACAACAATCTATCAAAGAAGGTTTTCAGAACTAACAAAAAGGAAATAAATTGAAGCCAAAACTACATGCATCAACGATCTTGTAATTTGAACATATGAAATTCAGTCTAGAAAGTAACAAAATATTGGCTTTTGGAATGAACACATACAAGCTTAACATACATGAAGAATCGAAGAGCACTCCGAAAGTATATGCATATAGTTCAAATGATTCAATCATTTCAACTACAAATGAAAACAATCCAACACCAATCCCCATATAGGGTTCAACAAGCCTTCAACTCTGCTGAATTACAAACCAAAAATAATAGTTTCATCTTGCAGAATTTCTTTGTTGAAGCAAAAAAATAATTGACAAACTTGAAAGTTCAAACAAATATGAAGTTGCAATCTCAAACACACAACACACTCACAAACAAAATGGAGTCTCAACGTTTTAATTTCAAACACACAAAAAAGTTCAAGAAAATTTCAAACACACATCACACTCACAAACAAAATGGAGACTCATTTGATCTTTGTTCGCCGGTGTTGGGTGGCAGTTGAATGGTTCGCTGCCAAATGATACAACCTCCACCGAATAGGAAGGCTACCACTGTAGGATTTGCGAATGTAGGGTTCACCAGCTCTTTGTTCTCCGGTGTATGGTGGTCGCCAAATGGTTTAGCGGCCGAATAGGAAGGCCACCGAACGATTCGTTTTTAAAAATAACTTGTGTATGTTTTATCCTTAATGCACAAATCAAGAATTCAAATTTAGATTTAATTCGAAAATTTTAATTTAATGGAAATATCCGGAGTTAGAAATCTCGCTTTAAACCGTTGTTTAATACGCTAATCCTCTTTGTCTTCTAAGCTTGCCTATAAAAGCGGGTCTTATCCTCTCATTCCAATACTAAAAAGAAACAAATGACTAAACGTCGTCTTCCGTCGTTTCTCTTAAAAACTCGAGAGTGCAACACAGAAGCGGTTCGCCAGATTTAATAAAGCCATTACGGGACTTGGATCTAGTGTAGTTTTATCTTGAAATTCGGAACACAATTGGGCGTTTTAGAAGTAAGGACAAAAATCTCCTATTTCGACTGTGCACATACTAACGGTGTTATAATCCTGCTGATTTTTTTTATATTTGGTGTTCTTGCAGTTTTTTGGAAAAATTCGTGAAATGACGTTCCTACAAGCACATCTCCTTCATAGCATATATGTATTTAAAACCTACATCTATAAGTATTTTTTATTAAATGTTTAATTAGCAATTTAGAACTCATCATTCTTAACACATCAAATTAACCCAAAATACTTTATAATTTATACCATAAAATAAATTAGGACATCAAACATTTAAATAAATTAAAGTCTAATTGACCATTATTTTTGCTAAAAATAGATAAGAAAACAAACTATTATTGTATAATCAATGACAAATATTTATTTCATTATATTTAGAAATACGCATGTGTAGCACATATCTACACTACTAGTGTCCCTCTATAATTGGATCAGATCACATTCATATTCATAATCATCTTACACGGCCGAAGAACCAATGAGAATAATCTTTGAATTTTGCTCGCTCAAAGAAGTGTGATTGTAAAGGCTATTTAAGCTTGTACAATTACCGCTCTACCTCTTACTTAAGAAGACCGACTTGAGACAACTTTTCGGATCTTTTTTCATACCGTTATTTCTCTCAATTAAGAAAGAACGGTCACAGACCATTCTTCACACTAATCTCCACATTTTGTCTTAGTTCCTCAGGACCTTTATTTTTCTCTTCTTGGCTTGTTATTTTGCTTCGTCTTTGATTTTCCTCCCTTGTTCTATTTTCTTTTTGGTTTTTTACATTCTTCACACCTCGGTTTGGGTTGACTTGACATAGGACAATTTTGTTCTCTTGTATACAAGTTGGCACGATCTTTTATAAGACACTGTATTTGGATAAGTTGATCACATGCTCCTCAATATTGGATTTTATTTTCCTTGACTCGCTCAGCCGGTTCATTAAATATAAATTAAAATTGATACAAATGCACATAAAATAATATATAAATATATGGTCAGATTCTAGAGAGAACCATTCTTACGGAGAGAAATGAGAACATTTAAGAGTCGTCGGATATTATGATGAACGTCCTAATTGAATGTTGCTATATGACTTAAATTTAGCAACTTTATACCACAATATAAAAAAAATATTACATTCAAATCAACAATAATTAATGATTTATTATGAGATCTATACATTTAATCCGATCATCATCTACAAAAACATATAATTTGAGTTGGTTGGGCAAGAAAATCTTATTCGATCGTGTTCTTCCATTATTACCCATTTATGTACATGTTTCTTGTAGAATTCGATCATCACACCACCATGAACATACTATTCATGGTGCTCGTTTTCGGGTTTACATTTTTTTTTTGTTTTTTCTCATCCACATTGTGCCTGAACACTCGTGCACATGAGAATAAATGGTCAATCTGTTGTTTACATGTCCTTAACTACTCGTGTGTATAAACGCTCATGTGCATGAATACTCGTGTTCATGAACCCTCGTGTTCATGAACCCTCGTATGCATGAGCGCTCATGTTCATTAAATTTAACTCAAACAAATCAATAAACATCGATTTATTGTTTTTTTATTGAACATGATGAACTTAACGTTCATGTACATGCGTGTTATTTTAATAAGTTAATAAATCTTTTAACGAAACTAACATTACCATTCAACATTAAAAAAAAACTTCGTTAATGTGGCCAAATTTTAAAATTTTTTATATAAATCTTCTTCCAATAACCGTTGATTTTTGCTCGTCCAATAATTGAGATAATTTCTCATTTCTCTATGTAAGAATGATTCTCCCCCAAATCAATTTCACGTACAATTGGATGGCATAAAAAGATAATCTCAAAACAAGTAAACCATATAAATATAGCTTTTAAGTGATATATTTTAAAGACCTAGTGTTTGGAGTTTTGGAGATTTTGGAGCCAACTAGCCATAAACATACCCTTGATCTTGTATCCGTGCCTACATTACCCTCTAACGTAACCTTGAAATGGATTTTGTGGGTATATATCCTTATACTTATCCACGACCTTAGCCTCACGTGTTAAGGTGTGGGTAATTGCCTTTGAAACCAATCTCCAAATTTAATTTGTTGCTAAATAACCTCGAGTTTACCCACAAGTTTAGCCTCTAACATGGACCATGACTAATTACCCGCAAAACTAACATCAAAAGTCACTTTGTGGGTAAATAACCTCGACTTTACCCACGACATTAACCTCTAATATGAACCGTGGCTAATTACCCTCAATTTTCCCCTTGAAAACAAAGTTCGTAACTATTTAGCCACAAATTCTAGATCAAAATTGTTTCGTTTCCAATTAGCCATTTAGCCATGAAATTTTATTTCGAGGGTAAATTCATGGGTATTACCATCAAGCTTACCCTCAAATTTTATAGCGGCTAATTTACCGTGGCTATAGCTGCTTTTTTTTTGTAGTGATTTCTAACTAATTGTTTGTTTTTTGTGTCCATATTTATTCAATCTCCGTTCCTTCTATTAGCGATATTGACTTCCTCTTTCGTCCATTCCAACAACATGTATGTTCATTGTTGTGGATCGTTTCCTTTCACTGTTCGCTTAGCCTCGACAACGTGAGTCTTTCTCTTCTTCGTGTGTAATAGGTAAACATGTTCATCTTCTATAATAATGCATGTACGAAAAAAGGAAAGTAAAAGAAGCCCGGAGATTCACTGCACCTGCGATGGACACCCTTAATTTTATGTTGCTTCGAGAAACAAAAAAAAAAGAACAAAAAAAATTCCTCCCATTATTGTTTAAGTTCCGAGAAGCCACGTCAGAGAGCTACACCCCAAACCCTTCACAAAACCAACATCTTCCCCCTCTCCCTACAAATCTACATCCCATACCCAAATCTTTTCAAGTTTTCAAGGACCGCACCGTTTTCCATTCACCGCCTTGGCACCGGAACCCAATTCTCCAAGCCATGACGATCACCATAGGACCTAACTAGCACTTGAGTGCATTTGCGAGTCTTTCCTAGGTTCTTCCCTTATCCATTTACCGCACCCACGATAACCTATCACCGCATCCACAGTGGAGTATCATCGTACCAACAACAACTACATCATAGAGCAAATCATTCACTTATCCGCCCGGATCTTTGCCTACCTAGTGAGTTCTTTGTCCTTTTCCCCATTTCTACTATTGTCTTCTTTTTCATACATTGAGAATAATGCGTACTTCAAGTACAGAGGAGAGGTTATACTTACTATCCATCCTTATTCATAGTTTCTGCATTGCATTTTGCTTCTATAAAAAAGGAAAATGCCAAAAATATTTAAAAAGGCAATCAAAATAATAAGATAAGTCGAAAACCTAGAAGGAAGACTTAGCAAAAAGTAAGTAATTGATCAAACATTAGATTGAAGCAAAAATGAGTGACAGGGTAAAAATCTAAAAAATATCTTAGAGTAAAATAAATTTCTGAGAGATTAAACATACGACGACGAGCTTGTCACAATGCTAAGAAAGAAACGAGGAGATAGAGTGTGGAAGACTAGCATGAGAAGTACAAACAACAATGTCAATGGAACTGACATGACATGTAACAACTTAAGAAAATAAATTATGCAGTAAATTAACGACTATTTTTCACAATATCGTTACCTATCATGTTTGAATATGACCAATAAGAATCATATTTTAGGTCGAACTTAGTTCCATGTCTAATATATGTAGAGTCAACTAATTCATGGATCTCATCCCTCTTCTCTTTTCCCTTTTTAAAAAATAAAAGCAAATAATGTTATCTATGATGAAATTAATTACGTAATTCCTATACAGACAACTTTCCTTGCGAACAGCTAAGCAAGTCAAAACTTTGTGTTACGGTCACAGCTAAAAATACAAATAAAAAACCCCACGAATCAGCAACTTGGTAGTCATGGCAGCAGATGATGCACGGTGTAAAGGCTTTCATCCCAGATTAGTTGATGTTCTTCGTCTGAAACGACACCGATCCTTCCTCGCCCGAATCTAGTATTATTATTATTAAGAAATGGAATGTTAGTTTGATTCTCTTTACTGAAGACTCTTCTGTCATGTTGATATATGCGAGCTGCTGTCTTCGATGGGTGCTCATAGATGAAGTCAGCAACCTTTTAAGTGTAGGAGCAAGCCAGGCAGATGGAGAAATACAAAAGCTTGAATTGGGTTCTTTAATCATGAAAGTCCTCGTATGAAGAGGATCCGCTTGAAGAACCGCCTTCTTTGATGACAGCTTCATTTGGTGTAGATGGGCGCGGTGACTCCTTCTTGGGAGTACCTGAACAACAACACAATAGCTAATCAGAATCGCCCACATTCTCAGATATGATAATGAAAGAAAGCAACGAACCTTTTCTGGACTTGCGGAAATTCTTAGTATGCCGTCTGTTGAGTCTTTTAGCTTTACTTATGGTAAGCTGCCTTGCAAATGGGGAGAACTCACCCTCGTTATCACTCAACTCCTTGTGAAGCTCGTCATCCTCACCCCTCTTGTTGCGTAGAATAATTTCCCTTGCCTTACGCCGTTGTTGTGTAAATAGACCCCGAACAGAGGTCACAAACCCATCACCTGCACCTTCTACG
Organism: Fagopyrum homotropicum; assembly: GCA_033239125.1. NCBI lineage: Eukaryota > Viridiplantae > Streptophyta > Magnoliopsida > Caryophyllales > Polygonaceae > Fagopyrum > Fagopyrum homotropicum. The sequence goes on along the minus strand of BSWB01000003.1, from coordinate 60,734,222 downwards.
GGCCGCTTCAGAAAGGATACAGCATACTGCTCAGCATTTTCAGGTCCTCCATCACTGTCACTCAGATTAAGCTCTTCAGGAATAGTTGTGCCCTTGATTTGGCCGTGGCCTTTATCTTTGAACTTCATCTTCTGTACAAATACAAATACAAATACAAGCCCATCATCTATATATATATCTAGGGACTAATGGTGTCTGCTGCTCTTTGATAATTTAGAAATTTAACCTGCATCCCAGTGACCGACTTCAAGACTCCCCAAATAACATGTTTCCTTATCCTTGCAAAAAGTCTCTTCCATGTTCCAACAAACTCAACACGGTGAAATTCATCCATCAGTAATCTTAAATCTGAGACAGGAAGTTTCATATTCTCTAATGTAATCTGCAGCTCAACCTGAAAAAAAAATTACGCATGGAGTCAAAACCATATTCAATTGCATATGGATAGAGTGGCTTTACTCTACAAGTATGACCTGGCTTATCTTAACATTGTGGAACTCTATCAACTTTGTTGGACTTGTTTTGTTCTCCGCAACAATATTAGGATTGGGTTTCCCCACCTTCTTCTCTTCATGAACTACCTTACCCGGTTTACCGGCTTTAGACTCCTTTGTTTTCCCTTTACCACTTTCATCTTCATTAGCTACCTGTGACATAAATTCATTGGCAATTGATTCTGCCGTCTCGTCTTCCCAGGATCCTTCAAAGGAAGATGATCTTCTCAGGTGTGCGGTTGAACCAGGATTTTTTTGATTCTGTTTAGAGCCCTGTCCAATTCACAAGAAATGTTCGTTTGGGAACGTTATACCATTGCTAACTCAAATGGAGACACAAAACGTTAAAATGTTGAAGGGAAATCAGCCATTTGGACAAAGAAGAGTCATACTTGGGAGGAGTCACCAGAGACACCAACAGAGGCACTTGACTTCGACGAACCTTCAGGTTCTGCACCTTTCTTCGCACGTTTACCAGCAGTAGTTGAAACTTTCCAGACTTCCTGCATGGAAGATGTCATGGATTACATACATAATAGTAGCTTCACTAGACTAACCTTAAAGCATTTCTTATAAATAGGAATACTTAGACAATTAATGAGATAAGCACAACCTGCCGCCTCTGTGAGTCTTGTTCTTCTTCAGGGAAGAGGTAACCCCACATTGCACGATACATTTGATCAGTCAAATGGATCTTTAGGGGGTATATATCCACCTACAAAAAAATATTTCAGATAACAGTGACAGTGATGAAAACAACTGTATTAGGCAAGAACATTCCAAGTTAGATGGAAATTGACACTGATTTATTGTGCCAACTTCTATCAGGTCCACTAATTATCGGGATAAGCAACGATCAAATTCTTTTAAGGACAAGGGATGGATTGATTTGTTCACCAAAATTTGAAGATTGTTAACAAATATTAAACGTCAATGTTACTCATCCCATCTTTGCAATCTCTTGACTCAATTTCTATACCTAAACTTGTTTAGGAACCCTTAAACCATCCCGGTTGTATACTCCCCCTACCTCCTACTCATAGTTGAACAATAGTGGTGAGCTTGCTATACTGAGGCATCTCATATATACGTGTACAAATCCGAGCCGACCCGTCGTCCTGCCCAGGGGCCTGGCCTGGTCCGGCCCGTATTTTGATGAGACGGGTATGGATAACATTTTGGCCCGCGAGCCAATTCGGCCCCTCTGGTATATATATATGTTTTATATGTATAATTTATTTATATAAATGTATATAACTTAGTTTGTTTTGAGGGACACTTACTCTTAATTTTCATTTAGTTTGTTTTGAGTAATTTGACAAGTTATATTCATTTATAATACAAGATTGTGGGATAATTTGACTGCAATGATACTTGTTTTTCACGGATTTGAATTCATTCATTTTGGTATGTTGATTATTGTTGAACTCGTTGGTACAACACTAAGCAGATATAATTGGATTGAACTTTTGTGTTAATACATTATATCACTTGTCTAAAATATAAATCCCGGGGAAAGCACACAATAAAGTACATACGGGTCATCCGGGCCGGGCCGGCAGCCCGCCCACTTTTTACGTGTGGGCATGAACAACGTTTGAGACCCGACCCGCACCTTCCGGATAGAGTTTTTAGTTATGGCCCTAGCCCGCTTTTGAACAGGTCTAATCTCATATTGAGCATGTGGACAAGTGGAAGATTGCAATGAATTAGGAGATAGACTCATTGTTAACCAACGAGACTTGAGAACTAATTGAGCTCCCAAAGGGTAAGAAGGCATTGGTTCAAGTGGGTTTATTTCATAAGGAGGTCAATGGATGTAAGCGTTATATGGCAAGACTAGTTGTGAAAGAGTTTAAGCAAAAATACAATATAGACTATACTAATGTTTTTACTCATATGGTTACATTAACAAGTATTCGTCTAATGTTGAGTATGGTGGTTGCAAAAATTTAGAGTTACAACACTTAGATGTAAAAAACAGTCTATCTACATGGTGATTTAGATGAAGAGATTTACATGAAGCAACCAGATGGCTACTTGTCTAAGGGTAACATTGAACTTGTGTGCATGAAACTGAGTTCGTGGGGAGTGAAGCTGATCATTGCCGACACTTCAAAAAGTTGGGTATAGTGAACTTGTGTGCATGAAATTGAGTTCTTGAGGAGTGAAGCCAAACAATGTTGCTACTTCAAAAAGTTCAACAACGACTATACAATACTGTTATTATATATTGATAACATGTTAATAGTATGCTTTAGTGCTCGAGAACCGAACAAGTTGAAAAAGTAATTGTTTAAGCGGTTCTCTATGGAAGACCTTGGTAAGCCTAAGTAGATTTTAGGTATGAGAATTAATCGAGTCAGGAAGGAAGCATAATTGTATATTTTCAATGCTAGATCTTGTATATTTTTAGATAATTTTTATTCTTTCTTATCTTTTCTTTCCTTGTAATTCTAGATCTAGGCTTGTACATATATGCCTTGTTCTGGCATGAATAATAACGTCAGACAGAATTCATCTTCTTCCCGTTCTTCATGGTATCACAACCTAACTTGCTCTAATTTTTCACATCAATTCAGCCTTCATTGCTGCAATATTTTTCCATTGACGGATAGCCTTCATTGCTACCATATTCTTGTTTTTCTTTTGAAGTCAAGCTTTTCATCTAGTAGCCTTCATTGCTGCCTTTTCTTTTTCATTTAGCTATGTCTAAAACACCCGATTCTGACACAAAAAAGAAGGCTGATTTCCAAAGCCTTCAGTCTGCCTACCAACTCAATGGAAAGAATTATCTCATCTAGTCTCAGGTTGTGAAGACCTATTTGAAAGGAAAAGGAAAACTTAAACATCTAACCGAGGGAGTTCCAAAGAAAGAAGATCCCAACTTTCACACTTGGGATGAGACAGATTTGATGATCATGTTTTGGCTGTGGGAATCCATGGAGCCAACGGTCAGTGTATCATGCATGTTCATGAAGACTGCAAAAGATGTTTGGGATTTCATCAAGTGATCTTACTTTAAGGCGAAGGATGAGGCATTGACATTCAAACTTACTGTCAAGGCCTATTCCACCAAGAAAGGGGAAAAGACTATCATTGAGTTTGGTAATCTCCTTCAAAGCCTATGGCAAGAATTAGATCAATATCAAGTTCTTGAAATGAAGTGCAAAGATGATGCAGCACAATGGAGGACATTTCAAGACAAGCATAGAGTTTTTTTTTTTTTTTTTTTTTTTGCGGGATTAAGCTCTGAGTATGACTAGATCAAGGTTCAGACCCTTGGTCGAGTAGAGCTACCGACTTTGGAAGAGGTCATTTCAATTGTGAAGGCAGAAGAAAGTAGGAGGGTTGTAATGCTCAACTCCAGCCCTGCTACAATTGAAAGTTCTGCTCTTGTAGCTGCAAAGAAAGATGATAGGTGGTGTAGCTACTTCAAGAAATCTAGTCACAATCGAGACAAGTGCTGGAAATTACATGGGAAACCCCCAACCGAGATTGGAACAACAACAGGAACTCATCAGGATCACAAGCTAATATGGTGGTGGATGAAGAATCTAATGGAGGAATGAGTGCATCTGATATTGAGAAATTCAGAAACTTCTTCAAATCTCTTAAACATAAATCTGCTGGTAATCCTTCTAATTAATGCTCTCTTGCTTTATTAGGTAAGAATTCATTTTCTTCTTGCTTTAAAGCTTCTAAAACATCCAATCCCACAAAATGGATCATAGACTCGGGTGCCACAGACCATATGACTAAATCCATAAGTGAATTCTACACTTACCAACATTCTAAAAACAAGAAAATCATGACAACCAATGGGTCATTTGCCATTGTTGTAGGCCAAGGAACCATTTATTTGTCCACCACATTAAGCCTAAAAAATATGCTTCATGTCCCTGATTTGTCTACCAATTTGATTTCTCTTAGCAAGCTTACAAAGGACAATAACTGTCATGTCACTTTCACAACTTCTGTATGTGTTATACAGGACGCGAATTCGGGGAAGAGGATTGGACTTGCTGAGGAAAAGAATGGTCTTTATCACTTGGAATCACTTGCGAATAGCACTTCTCATGCTCTTTCATCCGCAACCATGAATAATGAGGTCATTTGGCTTCACCATTTTCGTCTAGGCCATCCTTTTTTCTACACTTTAAAACATTTGTATCCCGAGCTATGTCAAGGAATAGATGCTTCTCATTTTCATCGAGAAGTTTGTGAGTTAGCAAAGCATCCGTGTGTCTTTCCCTATAAGCAATAAGAGAAGTATTTCTCCTTTCCAGCTTATTCATAGTGAAATATAGAGACCATCCCCTTTGCCTAATATCTCAGGTGCTCGTTGGTTTGTTACTCTTATTGATGATTGCACTCGTGTTATGTGAATTTATCTACTAAAAAACAAATCTGATGTCAGTCAAATTATTCCCATTTTTCACTCCATGATTCAAAATCAATTTGGCACAAAAATACAAAGGATTAGGACAGATAATGCTAAGGACTATTTCAACCAATCCTTGACGTCTTATTTCCAATCCGAAAGTATTATCCATGAATCCTCTTGTGTTTATATACACCACAATAAAATGGTATTGCATAAAGAAAAAAATAGACACATTCTAGAGGTCACTCGTGTGTCATGCTCTTCACCAACCATGTTCCCAAATTCTTTTGGAGTGAAGCTGTCATTACTTCAGCTTACCTCATAAATAGGTTGTCATCTAAAGTTTTGAGCTACAAAAGTCCACTTGAGTGTTTTCAAAAGTTCTATCCTAATTATAGAGCAGCTGGTCTTGAACCAAAATTTTTTGTTGCACTGTATTTGTACATGTGCATGGTCCTCAAAGAGGAAAGTTAGATCCAACGGCTGTCAAATGCATTTTTCTTGGTTATTCTACTACTCAAAAAGGGTACAAGTGCTATAATTCTACCTCTAGAAAATTTTGGTTGAGTGTTTTCAAAAGTTCTATCCTAATTATAGAGCAGCTGGTCTTGAACCAAAAATTTTGGTTGCACTGTGTTTGTACATGTGCATGGTCCTCAAAGAGGAAAGTTAGATCCAACGGCTGTCAAATGCATTTTTCTTGGTTATTCTACTACTCAAAAAGGGTACAAGTGCTATAATTCTACCTCTAGAAAATTTTACATCTCCATTGATGTCACCTTTGTTGAAAAATCACCTTTTTATTCCCAAACCAAGGTTCCAAACCATGTTGATCCTGGACCACCAGCCCAACCTCCACAAACTTTTTCAGACTTAGATTTTGACTATCATCCAGAGAAGTCCACTCTAGACGTAGGATCTGCACCTACACATTAGTCTGTCAAACCTCTTGCTAGCTATCCACAAGTGTATTCCAGGAGAATAAGAACTGATTTGATCCAGCAGCAAGCTCAAACTTCAACTCCAGAATTTGGCCCTAAAGGTGTCACTCCACAAGGTACAAAATCTGATCCTAATATCCCTACAGATGTTTAAACTAATGATAATCCTAGTGTAGATGTTGAGCTACCCATTGCATTAAAGAAAGGTACCCGAGAGTGCACAAACAGACCTTTGCACCCTTTATCCAACCATGTTTCCTTACATCGCTTCTCCAAATCTCACCAATAATTCATCCAAAACCTTAGCCAAGTTTTTATTCCGAAATCTATTTCAGAAGCTTTAAAGAAAAAAATATGGAGAGAAGCCATGAAGGAAGAGATGTTAGCACTAGAAAAAAATTAGACTTGGGAGATTGTTGCTAAACCTGTTGGAAAGAATGTTGTTGATTGCAGGTGGGTGTATGCCTTGAAATATAAAGCAGACGGAACACTAGAAAGATACAAGGCCCGGCTTGTAGCTAAAGGCTACACTCAAACCTATGAGATCGATTATCTTGATACTTTTGCCCCGGTCGCAAAAATGAATACAGTGAGAATTTTGATATCTTTGGCTGCTCACTTTAATTGGTCTCTTTTACATTATGATGTGAAGATGCATTCCTTCATGGAATATTAGATGAAGAAATCTACATGCGAGTGCCACCTAGTTTCACATCTCCTTCTCCTACCAAGGTGTGTAGCCTAAAGAAAGCTCTCTATAGGCTTAAACAGTCACCGAGGGCCTGGTTTGGAAGATTTACATCAGTCGTGAAAAGAGTTGGTTATAGACAAATGCAAGGAGATCATACTTTGTTCATAAAGCATTCACTTTCAGGGGGAGTAACCATTCTCCTAGTATATGTCGATGATATTATAGTCACAGGTGACAATGAGTTTGAGAAGGAGAGTTTGAGGAGACAATTAGAAGCTGAATTTGAGATCAAATCACTTGGAAAATTGAAGTACTTCCTTGGAATTGAGGTAGCTCACTCTTCTCATGGAATCTTTATATCCCAACAGAAATACATTGCAGATTTTTTAAAAGAAACAGGTGAAAGTGCATGCAAACCAACCCCAACTCCTATGGATCCAAATCATAAACTTGGCGAGGCAAAGGATGAAGCAACAATTGACAAGCAAATGTATCAAAGGTTGTGTGGGAAGATGATCTATTTATCCCATACTAGACTTGATATTGCTTACTCTGTAAGTGTAATTAGTCAGTTTATACATGACCTGAGAGAGTCACACCTTCTAGCAGTGTATAGAGTGCTCCACTATTTGAAACGCAATCCTGGGAAAGGGATCTTGTTCAAGAGAGGAAATAAGTTTACTCTTGAAGCTTATACAGATGCAGATTACGCAGGTTGAATTGTAGATAGGAGGTCAACTTCTGGTTATTGTGTTTTACTTGCTGGAAACTTAGTTACTTGGCGAAGCAAGAAGCAGAATGTGGTCGCTAGATCTTCAGCTGAATCTGAATTCAGGTCACTTGCTCATGGACTGTGCAAGTTGTTATGGCTACAGATTATTCTGAATGATCTCAAGGTGAAGTGGGAAGGACCAATGAGACTCACGTGTGACAACAAATCAACCATTAGTATAGCTCACAATCCAGTCCAACATGACAAAACTTTGATCGACATTTTATCAAAGAAAAGCTAGGAGGGCTGGTTACTATGTCTTATATTCCCTCAGATGAGCAGATTGCAGATGTATTAACAAAAGGAGTCCATACATCACGGTTTCTTCATTTATACTCCAAGTTGGGAATGAAGGATATTTATCACCCAACTTGAGGGGGAGTGTTGAATATGCTTAAGGAAAGAGTTTATCTAGAATTATTCTAAAGATATTCTTGGATATGCACATATATATCTTGTATATTTTTAGATAATTTTTATTCTTTCTTATCTTTTCTTTCCTTGTAATTCTAGATCTAGGCTTGTACATATGTGCCTTGTTCTGGCATGATTAATAACGTAAGACAAAATTCATCTTCTTCATGTTCTTCAAATATAGATCCTTAGATACTACTGAGAATGCCTTGTGGTTTGGAGGCAACAAGGTCAAGTTAGCAAGGTATGTTTAGTGCAAATTTTACATCAAGTGACCTTGACAAGAGAAGAACAACCGTATATGTTTCACATTGAGTTGTTCTATGATTCTTGTTCTACATTGCAAAATAAAAATATCGTGGTTTTGTCTATTGCTGATGCTAAATGTTTTATAATGATTAAGGCTATCAAGTAGATGGTATGATTGCAAATTTTTATAGGTGGATTGGGAGAGACTACGGTGGTCGTACTTTTTACCATGATAGTTCAAAGCACCATTTACTTGGTCAAGAATCCAACATTTCATTCATGAACAAGACACGTAAAATTGCAGTATCACTACATACATCTTTTGGAAAGAAAATAGTATCACTACATACATCTTTTGGAAAGAAAATCTTTGTAGCCAAAGAAGATTCCAAGAAGTAAAAATCTTGCAAATATGGTCACTAAGGTGATGACCTTATAACAATCGAGGCATTGCATAGCTTCAACTAGCCTTGTAACTAAGGCCTATCACTATTGCCAAATGAGGATTATTGAAGACCATGTGGAAGATTGTTGGGTTATGGAACCTTATACGTCAAGAAAGTATGTCTTCATTAACTTCCAATTTAAAATTAAAAATATAATTTTATTTTGTAGCAGTTTCCTTTATAGGACTACCATTTTACGCATGTCATCTTAATATTATGGAACATGATTTTAATTTTTGCTCATTAATTAAAATAAGGTTATTAATATTTAAACTATTCTTAATTTATATAATATAAATAGTTTTAATATTTTCTACGAAACTGAACAACTATATAGGATTCACGCATTTTAGTCAAAATATTAATCGATTCATTAATATATATATATATATATATATATAATCTATATTGAATACACATATTAGACAAAATCCTATCAATTAATTGTTATTATAATACACACACATATATATATAAATTATATTGCACAAATATATTTATGGAATCAAATATACTTCAAAATCATTATATATCTCAATATAAAAATTCTTATGACATAATTCAATAATAAGTACAATCCTACTATTGATTACTATATATATATTTGTCTTTATCACTCACTAATAAATACACTCAAAGTTTATTAAATATGTATTGTTGATTCATTGTTTACTAAACAATTTTGCGTGCAAGTCCAATTTAGATTAACTATTGTTTTGTTACCTTTTTATACATTTTTATATTTATTGAAATAACTGCACAATTAAAAAGTATTAAACATCAAGGTTCATATGTAGATTAGAAGTATCGATTCTACATTAGAATTCATTAGTCATATTTTATAATGAATCAGAAAATTAATGTTGACTTAAAATTACTTTATTTGGCTTTACAAGATTTTATCAATATAATTATTAAAAAATTTGACCTTATTACACCTAGTTTGAATCTAATAAAAGTTGACCTCATTTGTAGATACCTTCCTACATCTATTAGCTTTATTAGGTGGATTGTGATCATCAAAAGTTTCCAGAAATAGTTTTCTAGTCTCTATAAATTTGTACATATAGCTTTTTAATGGAATTCTCTTCCATCTTAGTTTACAAATATCAAACAGGCTAACTGAAATATTTGTAGTACCGCCTACTCAGTGGCTTGTTTAAGCAGTTATGCATGGTGCAGTATATTAATTATTCAGCAAATGGAAAGAATTAAAGAATAATCTCGTATTAGAAAACTACACATTCTGGAGTACCTGGAATAGTTCAATGGGAGACTTGCCTTCTTTTGGTGCACCTTGTTTCGCATCGATGCGGAGCATAACTTTCCTGCATCATCAAGGCTATCATTAAAAACTTGTCTGAGATATGCACTATGATCACAAACTGAGGTCTGCCAAATGAAACAAAAAACAATAAGTAGACTAATATGGTCAGACATCCTCGTGCATCAAAAAGCCCCCATTGCAGTCCTTCCAAAAATAAATAGAACTTTTTTTTTTCCTGCTTTCTTCAATATGTGAGATATAATTGAATAGATGCTGCAAACAATGCTTCTATTTGAGCAGGCAAACTACCAAAGAGAAAATCCGTTCCTGATAACAAACGAGCTATCCACACAAATATTGATGGATATCGCATACTATATATTCATCAGAACCTATTCTTATAAAGTTTTCAAGTTGAATATAGGAATTGGGATGAGAAAACCACGGAAATTAGAAAAATGTCTCGTACAGAAATAGCATAGCACGCAGCAGGAAACTGTATCTGATAACAAAAATGCTGCAAACAATGCAGGGAAAAAAATTCTTACTTTCCCCATTCATGAGGGGGATTCCATGCGCACAAAACTGTATCTGATTTTCTGTTAGGAAAGCAATCTCTGACAACAAAAGACTTGATTGTAAAACGGGCAACCCCAATATCCTTGTAGTCACGATCAAAATCATAGATCTGCATAAAGAATCACACGCATCTTAGATAGATGCTCACGCAGATTACATGCCGCTGTCAAGGAAGACTTGCAATAGCTTAGTACCTCCGTTCATGGGGCACAAAAAATGTGTTAAGCTGATAAAACCTACTGTCAATTACTAATACATGCATTTCGATAATATTAAGTTAATTCATACTTACGGAGATACTTAACAAGCCACGAGAAACACTGCAAAATTAAGAAAGGACAATACTTCTGTTCTGTCCAAACCAGACCCCTCACCATATCAACTATCTCAGATTCGGCAAACGACTTTCCATCTACAAGCATGCTCCATGCTACTTTGTTTATTTGCAAGGATACACGCATAGCGTATGAAGGAGTCTTGCTTTTCTCCTTTTCCAGCAATCGCTGTTCTGCAACCTTTTGCAAAGTCGTCCTTAACGATGCACTTGCAGCTTTTCGTGATTTTTGTACATTTCCCAGTTCATTCCTAAGTTTTTTTACCTGAAAACAGAAATGGAATAAATACTAATGCAAATCCCCCTCGCATTTTTTCTCCATTTTGTAAATAATAGGAAAAGAATTACACCACACAGGGTATCATGAAGAACCAGTTTACTTATTCTCTTCATTTTCCTCGAAAAAACTCATCTGCTATCTTATGATCAAGGCTGAAAATTGCAAGTTTTCTACACATGATTCCTTGTGATGGAAATTCTTCACAATAATCAATCACTAATTTTCAAAATCTCTTAAGAGTAAAAACATAATATTTGTTAATTATTCACAGAAATTACTATTAATTTTTCATATGCGATGGGTCTAAGGCATGGAGGGGATGTACACCAAAATCTTCATTAGAGGCAAGGTCATAAAAAAATATTTGTGAGGGGAATACTAAAAAGAAGTATACAAACTATTACAAAGACAGCCTAGTGTAGCAATCTGCAATCCTAAAAACAAAAGAAGTTAAACTAAAGTGGAGGTTAAGATATTCAAGTTTTATCTCACCAGTGTGGATCTTTCACCAGTCACCATCCATAAGTCACCTTCTTGTTCTGACCCACAATCTCCAGAAGTGGAATGACCAAGACAAGAGAGTTTCCTGATGTCATCAAGGAGCAATTTTTGCTCCCACTCTTTGTGTTCAAGGTTGATTCTGGCAAGTTCAACCTCTTCAACACCATCAGGAACAACCGCATCGGCCTCCTGTTCAACATCTTCATCGTCTTCAGCAGGGTGCAATAGGGCACTTCTTTTAGGCCTGGATCAGAATAAGCATCGTTTAGGAGATATATCTGAAGCAAACAAAACACTTCAGTTTTTCTTTCACTATGAACTTCCAGTTATTGTACAGCCGTACAAGACTACAGGCAAACCAATTGATATGATTTTAAATTAGGTCAAAACACCTGGTTCATAATGACATGAACTAATAGCATATATCAACGAAGATAAGGGAAAATATGGAGTTGCTCAAGTTATACTCCAAATTATTGCCATGCTACCAACTAGTGACCACCATAGCTCATAAATGACATGGTCAAGACTGAAGTTAATGCTACAGCACTACCATAACTCAAAGATCACGGAAGGAGTGGATCTGTTTGGGCAGTATGCCAGATCAGCAATATGTTTCTTTTAATGGCTGGCAGAGCAAACATCAAAATCTTAGGGAATTCTGTTTATGGCCATTTTCTGCAGCATTTGGCATCATTTATATGATACAATTGGATTTAATTTGTAGATTTCCACTAGTGCATGTCTGAGGGATAAAATTATATATATTATCTAGCTCCTTTGTGGGCATATAAAGGTTATTGTAGTTGAGGTATTAGCCTCACCCAGTTAAAAACTGAACTAGGGGCTTTTGTGATTACTTCCTTGTATGATCCAAGATACGGCTTGTCCTCTTCCCATTGTATTCTTTTCATCATCTAATAATATGGTAATTTTATCATCAAAAAAGAAAAAAAGATAAATTGATCAGTATGATGCGATTTTTATCAAAGTATTCTTTTTACAGCACATGTATGATATTAAGAGAGGTGTTCTGCTGTACAAGAAGAATTTCCTATCCTAGCAAACACAGAAAATGATGTAAAATAAATTCCAGGCAAAGAATAGAACGAATCATACTTGGGAGGCCTTGCCATTAGAAGATTGGTTAACACGTCCATCATAACTTGAAATTGCCGGGAGGTCATTGATGCTGTAATATTTTGAGAATTGAAAATCAGTTCTTTCAAGGGCTTCATCTGCAGGAAAAACAGCTAAATACATAAAAATGTGCTATTGCACAAAAAACTGTACTATAACAGGACCCAAAAAAACTTGATATAAGCTTTTAAGGACATTAGGAATAAAGTTCCTCATTCAGAAAGAGGAAAGGGGAGAAAAAGGAGCAAAGATTCCAACTAAAAGTCACCTCACCTTCAACTCAGGGATTCCTCCTTTGTGCCTTGTGTATCTAAAATACATGTCACAAGGCATGAAAACTCTTTCAAGTAAAGCACCAGTACGATTTACTTTAGGAGAGCTTCTGCGGATTTTTGGAAGCCACTGCAATCCAGCCCCTGGATCAACATCAGTTGGTGCAACATGGGCTTGTACATGTTCCAACATTGCAGATATCTCCATGCGTGTCCACGCCATTTCCGACTGAGAGTCAGAACTTTGCACGGTTCCAGAACCGAGTGCTTTTTCAATCATTTCCTGACCAACCTTGAGGACGGAATGAAATGAGCGTGCTAAAACACGACCACTAACAGCAGCAAGCAAAAATCGACCCTGGCAAAGATACGTGCAAAATATGGAATGTGAGTGTATAAACTATCAGAATATAGTAGATATAATTTACTTTTCCGGCAGAGCCCATAACTGGAAAAATGATATCTGGCTGCCTACTAAATTTTGAAGTCCTTTCGGTGCTAATTTCATATGATCACACCAAGGGAAAAGGTACAAGTCTCTCAGAACATAAAATTAAGACAAGGGAACCCATGGTATATTTGAAGAATGCAAACATCCATTTGAAACATCAAAACTGGAACTCACATTGGCCTCTTCCGAATGAAGGTTAAACTGCGGCTCAACAACGTTAACCATAAAATGACGAGTACCCTCCTCAGACTCATTTGTGCGTCCATCGTTTTCTAGAAGAGATCAAAAGTCGATAGTGAGTACTTCGTGTGAATAGAAGATATCATTGTAAATCATCTTGCAGATATGTGTGATATAGGGAGGGAGAGGAAAAAACCTAACATCTGTTCTGTTCAGATTTCCTAAAAGACTCTGCATGCATAAACAACTACAAACTATAATGACAACGAAATGATATGATTACTGAAAAGACCCTTTCAGAACACATATGCCAGTAAGGAAGACATGAAGAAGTAATAATACGGTTAGATAGTAGAGATGAACGTAAATGGAAAGACCCTTTCAGACAACTTGCTCAAAAATGATGGCAACAAGAAAAACTGAAGCATCAAATCCAAGTAGCTTGTTGATATAAAGAGTAACTTAGTTAAATACCATTTGAATTACCGGATGAATTCTCCGTTTTAGCAGGTGATGCAGATGAAACTAGTTCTGAAGACTGGACAGCACCTTGTGGCAAGGAATTTCCATCTGCAGAATCAGAGAGCTTCAATGTGTCATCTTGAGAGTTTTCGGTACCATCAGTTTTCTGATTCTCTGGCTCATCAACTTTCTGATTTTCTGCCCCATCAATTTTCTGATTCTCCTGCCCTTCAATTTTCTCATCCTTCGGCCCTCCGATTTTTTGATCCTCCGTCCCTTCAGCTTTCACATCTTCTTGGCCTTCAGTTTTCTCATCCTCCAGCCCTTCAGTTTGCTGATTCTCTGCTCCTTCAGTTACATTACTCTCATCAATTTTCTTTCTCTGGGCGTATCGCCGTGATGGAGAAGGCTTAGGCGGTGCAGCTGCCTTTGCAAATCCACCACCAAAAGACAAAACAGCATCACGGTTTTCAATGTTCCAATGAAGCTTCAGGCCATAAACAAAGATACGTTGACAACTATCAGCAACAACAACATTGTATCCATCATCGTCACTGGCATCGGATTGCATATTATCATCACTATCACTTCCATTATCAGTGTCAGGCCTCACGCATGTCATCATCTCGAGATTTCTTCTTCCAGCTTCTTGCCAAGCTAATAATCTTGCAGGATCAGCCTTTGGAGTCTGTTTTCGTATTGTGAAGTAATCAGATGACAAAAAGAAACCATCGTCACGTTGCCTATCAGTGCAAACACTACTGGTGTTACTTTTCTGGATGGCTCCTCTGTCAGTGGAAGATTTTTGTGAGTTTTTCCTTGTCATTTGAATGAGCTTTGCAACACTAGTACAGTCATCACGATCTAAATGCACCTTAGGTGTGTGAAGGTCAACACCTTGGTAAACGAGATCAAGAGGATCACGGTTGGTGTCAAAAAAATACTTTGTTTGCCTCCCACGACTTTGTACAAGTTCAAACTTCAGCTTAGACATCTTGAATGTCAATCCTTTTGCAGGATCATCATCATCTAATGGTATGTTCTTAATGCAAATTGGAGTTGAATCAATTCGAAGCATCAATTCAGTCATAACCCTGTCTAAAGAGAGATTACCGGACCTAGCAATTCTTGGTACTCCGAAACGAGGATACCGAGAAAACATCCGCAATTTGTTTGGAGGAAGGTAGTTCAGCATACCAAACTTAATGATCCATTCCAAATCATGAGCACCAACTTTGACAGTCGGTGGTCTATCCTCGGAAGAGCATATTCCACCCAAAGCTTCATCAGCTATAGCACTGTCACTAGTGGAAGATTGTGATAACTTCGAAGCATGGAGCGGCCTGAAGGAGACACTGCACCTAATAGAGAGAGATGTAGATCTAAATGGATCATAAATGTACTCACGAGGTCTCCCTTCATTGGGAAGAGAAAACAAATAATGATTTAGGGGATTTCCAGAATCACAGCCCCAATCCATATTCAGGTCAAGTGTTAACCAGGGAACTTCAAGTAAAGGATAATTGATACCAGATGGAAACTTTAGGTTCCTATTTGTTGCCAAATATTCAAGACTGCTCGTGAAAACTTTGAAATCCTTTGCAGAGGCATAAATGTGCCCGTCTGACTGCTTGATCTCCATATGGTCCGACACGACGTCAAGTTTATCAACATTTTCATAAGGATCAGAAGTTGCAAGGATGTAAAATTGTGTTTTAGACAAGATCAAAGTGATATGCCCATGTATATAGTTCCTCATTTCATCCCACCATGGCAAGCTTTTTTCCTTTTTGGGTGGTTGCGGGGGCACGTTGGGATTTTTAACACTCAGATTAGCCCTCCGAAGAGCCACTGTAAATGTCCAGCTTATATCAGTTAAGACTGGCTCATAACCCACTCCAAATGACACTTCCCCTTTCTGGAAATGAAGTGGTAATTCTGTATATGTCTTCATTGGCGGGGTAGTTCCAGTTGCTGAACGGAGAAGACGAACTTTTCTCCATCTCCCAACATAGACTTCCGAATGCATTTGAGGTTGGAAACTGGTTGCCTAAAGAGGAACAGAGAATTAGAATATTGGCCTGCATTCAGAAGTGTATAGAGGAAGCACAGAGATCTCATTTTGTATATGTAAAGTGAGGGCCTATGTTGTATCAGTATCAAAAGATCAGGGTCAACCATCGGTATGAGTATAAGGTATCAGGGATCCATACCAACTATTTTTGTATAAGTATCACTTTTATGACCATACGTGATATCTTATCATAAACATCCAATACCAAAGGAGAAATGTCCCCTAAACAACATTAACTGATCCAGGATATGGCAGAATTGTTTGATTAACTAACAAACTTTTGATATGAGAAAGACGAGTTACCTGCTGGGCAAGTACAAGACGACCTTCACATTTCGCAAGGGTACCTGCAAATAGAGGAAACGAGTAGTTCCTTATTTGTGCAACAAGCGTGCTTGCCCGGAGGTTAAGTTTGCATCCATACAGCCTAGAAAATGGTATATTGTTTTTTCGAGCAACAGGATCAAGTTCTTTTACAAAATTTACCATCCCAGCTTCACCTCCTTCAATCATCATCAAGGTGAGATCCAAGTCTGTCGCAACAACAGAGAGAAGAGAAGCTCTTTCAGTACTAGGCCTAAAGCCAGCCTGGAAACCTTCCCGCCATGCTCCTGACCCCTGGCAAGGTTTCAGGTTTTGGCATGCCTGGTAATAAGAACGGAATGACTCCTTGTATATGTCTTCCCGCAGTTTATCAACTGCAGAAGGATCTTGAAGATCAATATCAACACCTTTGTATGCTGTCTTTTTTTCATGGGTAGCGTCACTGTTACCAGATGTACCAGAAGAGTTGTCACTACCTGAGACTAGATCTTCCAGACATTTTAATCTAACAGCCAGCTCAGCGGCTTCATTCTTCATGAGAAAAAAATGTTCATCAAGCCAGCCCTGAAGTGGCTCTTCCTCAATATCAAAGGTCAGCTTACGTATATAGAATTTGAGACATCCAAAATTTGGAGGAGCTGACTTTTTAGGTTTTGAAGTACTACTCTTCTTTATAGGAAAAATCAGCTTACTTTTGGAATTCGTTATAAGTTTTAGAGCTCTTAACTGATCCTCAAATGCATCATCGATGGCACGCAACTCTAACCTATATGGCAAGAAAATATGAACATCAAGGCCTTGAACTACGATGTCCCATATGGTTGCACCAGGACTACTTGAAGGACTTGGAATGCGAGAAATCTGCATCCGACTACTTTTAAAGAGTTCGCAATCATTAAAACAGAATATAAGCCCTTCAAGAAGTACACCAATGCGAGCATTCTCAGAAAAGATTGACTCAACTTGAACTGTAGCCTCAACGCCATCGCCAGCCTCTGCAGAAATTCTGAGCATTTCAACATCCACAGCAAATACAGACTCCTTCTTCTTCTGTGTTTCGGCATGAGCTTTCTCTTCAACAGGTTCTTTTGCAATTTCTGTAGCAGGAGATCCACTATCTGGTATGTCATCGAGTGCCTGAAGTTTGTGATGCTGCACAAGTAACTTCACATACGTCGCGAGTTCAAAGAGTGATATATGCAAATCTGGCTCCCAGCGAGTTGCGATTTCAGTAGCACTGAACAGAGAACAGATAGCTATCTCTTTATGACCTCCAGAGCGTGTTACAAACTTTACATTTTGCAAGTCAAGTAGCAATACTTGTGTATCAACGTCAGGTTCTTCAGGGTGTTCCTTATAGACTGATCTGGCTCTCTCCAGTTCTAGCTGAACAGAGTTTTTCTCCTTGTTCACACAAAACGTTAAATGGACGATTTCAAGTGAAACAGAATACTTCAACTTCTTGATTTCATCAGAAAATACAGAAAAAATATCAGCAGTTCGTTTTGTACCATCAGCACAAACAGTGATCAAAACCCGCCCGCCTTGAGATCCATAATGTACACGCTTTGGATCCTCAACGACTGTGTTGTCCAACCCAACATCACCACAGAAATTGATAGAACATTGTTGAAGATTAACTTTGAGAAGCCGTGTTCCTTTGCCTGATGATGGCTTTGCCGTGCGTGCCGCATCCCCACTTTGTGTTTTTTTCTTAGAGCCTTTAAATGTCTTCAGTATAGCCTGCAATGACATAGCAGTTGCTATCAGGGAGTCCATACGTTTCATCGTCAAGTACAAACCCATCCCAGTTACATCAACTGATAAAACTGGTCCAGACTTAGGATCCTTCTCTTTGGCTGTGTCAGCATCCTTTCTCCCCCATTCCAAACTAACTTTCGTTATGTCCAATAGAGATCCCGAGTTACTTCCCACATCATCAGAATGATGCATTTTTAGTTCACCGATCTCCGCCTGTACTGTAGTCCCAGCACTTGATACATTATTAGCAACCACACTTGAAGATCTAAAGCAGCCCTACAATAGGCACAGATGAGCTTTCCAATCAGATTCAAAAATAAATATAAGTTTTCACTTATATATGTATAGGATAAGTCTCATTTGAGCAAAACCCTTAGGATCAAAGGTGAAAAGTATTCTACACCAATGAAATAAGTCAGTCTTCACCCCTTGACCATGCACAACGTTCACTAGTCATCGTTGACCAGTTAAATAGCCAAAAAAAAGTGCAAATACATTGACCATTTCTTCAAACTATAAATAATTCGCAGGTGAACAAATGCATGGTATATTTGAAAAATATTAAATTTCACTATAAGAATTTTCACTGTAAAACCCCTTTCCACTAGTTATATATATACACACACATTCAGAGAGAGAGAGAGAGAGAGAGAGAGAGAGAGAGAGACTGCTTACATGAAACAATGGCAAATCACTCATACTACAGAGCTTAATGGTCATCTCAGGAACCATAAGAGTGCACTTCCACTTGATGATAGCCTTGGAGCCACTTGACTTGGGCTTTTCTACTTTAGGAACTTCCTCTTTAAGCACCATTGTTTTCTTTTTCACGGAATGCAAACGCATCCATGGCTTTAGTCTACTCAGTACTATATTACAATGGATAGCACCAAGCCGTACATCAACCTCTGCCCTGACGACTGGGATTGGCTACAGAATTTTCAGAAACAAAAAAAAAGCATATATATGTGTGAGGATCTTGCTTCATTGTGGATCCATGCATTTGATGCGGATACTTTATAAGTGGTATGTGACCCAATTCTCTTTTTTATTTTATTTTTTTAGGATACCTTACAAATATAAGATTATTTATCGCTTATAGTTGCACATACCACTTGAATATTAAATTTAAAACATAAAACTTACCTGCATGGGAACATAAGTAGAAGAAGAAACCTTGAGCTTCAGTACTTCCAAGACAGAGGTGCCAGCTTCTCTGATAAGCTACATTTAAAAAAAGGAAGGCATTCACCAACAGCAAAGAACAAAAGGGGAAAACCAATCTCATTAGCTTATTTGAGTAAAGCCCATGCATGAATTTCACTTAGATCTATTTGGACATCAAGCTTTGTACTCTCCCTTCCATCTCCACTTGAACGCGTTTTGAAACTTTTCACCTGAAGTCCTACAATTTGATTCTCAACAAAAATGCCATGTTCTTGATGGACAAACATCACTGCCAACTTAGGTAGACTGAAGGAAGCCTGGTAGAAGAAAAATTGGCTCAAAAGTAGATATATGAAAATAATTTGTTCACCTATGTATGAAAATAACTTATTCACTCAACTAACAATTAGACAAAAGTCAAAAAACTGATACAATGGGCAATTGGCAGGTACTACAGGCTAGAAACAGAAGCAGGAAAACATTACAAGATTCCGTACATGCTCCTTTTTATACATAGAATCATATACAATTGGAACTATGTCAAGGGTTTTTTCACCGCAAGTAGATAGCTACCATTTCCTTGGTGTCTGTCAATACATACATCCAACTGATAATTATTTCTGCCATGGATTAGTAAATTGCCTTACCTTTTCTGGTAGCAAAGTAGAGAACTTTGTTATCGGTGATTGCTTTTCTTGTGGATCTACTGGCGGGCTCTGGTCAACAACTGACTCCGTAACTGCTTCAGGAACCTTCTTTGACGGGCTTTTGCTTTTCAAAAGTAGCTTCCCACTCAAATTCATCATAATCTCACCACATTCAATATCCAAATCCTTCAAGGCCACTCCTAAATCCCTGCTATGATAGAACCATATACAGCATTGATTTTACATCATGCAAAGACGTATTGAAATGTAAAATCTCCCTAAAATGAGGCGGCGGCGGGGTATGGCATGACGGATGCTAGTAGCCATACATGAATTGTGACGAGTAATGACAAGTGCATTAAGCAAAGAAAACAAAAGAACAGAACATTACATTTAAGGGAGGAGAGAGGGGAGAAGGAATGGTAGAAGCCTACCTATCATGACCAAACTCACAAGAAAGAGATATCTCCTCCCAATTAAATTGAGAAGAAGCCCTTTCCACTGTAACAGAATGCTGGCTACCCGTAATAACTCCTCTATCACTGTTATTTGAAGCCTCATCAATTCCAACTTCTTCTCTCGAGTAAGCAGTAATAGTTGAAACAAACGTCTTGAAAAACAGATTTGGATTCGTTCTTCCATCTTTATAGACACCTACTCGGAACTCTTTAATCTCTAAGGTAGCTTTTGGGGTCTGCAATTTTGCAAACCAAATTAGGTACTTCGGGTAGAAAAAGAAGGTTACGTGATGGTATGACTGATGAATTTACAATGAAATTGTACAAAAACTGAATGAGGAAAAGGCAAATAGTATCTGACATTCTGTAATAAATTATTGAGCAATTAGCAACTTAGCAAGTCAACAGGAAACTGTACAAACATGTGAACTGTTCTTTTTAATTGGGATAATGTCACTTTAGCTTCAACTCTTCCAAGTTGCAAGAGGTCACAGAAGTACAGAACTGTAGGTCTTAAGAGTAATTTAGCACTTGCATAGCTGAAAGGTGATCATATTTCTTGAAAAGGATACCTTGTTTGAGAGTTACACGTGATATGATCAACATATTTTATTGTGGCAGGAGGACTAAGATATTATATCTATTGGATTCAGGATGGTTTAAATTTCTAGTTTATATCTTTATAAAAAAAATTATGATATAGTTTAATTATCATTCCTAAGCTTATTTATAGTTGCTTGTTATTAGATATAGATTTATCTTGATCCAGCAGCCTATACGTAGGGCTTTTATAATGCAATAAAGAGGAAGCAGAATACTAGTAAAAGAAATAGGGAGCGGAGCTTATACGGTAAACCTTGGAAGAGGTTCAGTTAAGAACAAGTCTGCTTTCATCTATCCTTTCATTCACTTTCACCTATCCACCAATTCACCATGGATAAGATAATTTTTACGTCTTTATATCTTAGATTTTGCGGGGACCATAACAAAATACTCCAAAAATTACTTTCTGATTTCATTGTCATAGTATTGCGAACTTAAATATATTATTAAACTTTTTCTTACACTTTGTTAGATACTAAGACCACTCAGAGGAGAATCTCACAATGAGGAACTTGTGTAGGAATATCCTACGTTTCTGACTCTGCTTTGATTTATCAAAATAATCTCCCCCTTTACAATGAGACTCTAACTGACTTAAATAGTGCATAAATAACAACTAACCCCTACTGATCTCCCACTAACCCACTAAGGAGATGCTTTAGGAACAATATAACTAGATGACTAAAAGTAAGGAACTGACTCTGCAAAAGCATATTAATAAAAAACGAATTAAAATTAATTCTAACTTATCCCATCTGGTGCCCCCTTCTAGAATAAGTCAACCAAGGCCCAGCTTTTGCTGCTGGGATCGTATCATTGCACCCACCCTGGAAAAACAACTTGTCCTCAAGTTGAAAATCTGGAAATTGCTGCTTGAATAATTCAAACTCCTCCCAACTGTCTTCTTCAGCTGGCCTGTTACGCCATTTGATAAGTAACTCAAGTATCTTTGAGTCCCCAAACTTCCTCCAACGATGAGCAGCCACTTGTTGTGGATGAACGGTGAACTCAAAAGAGTCACTAACAGGTGGTGGTGTCATTGATACCTGAGCATCCTGGCCCCTTGCAGGGCGAAGTAATGAGACATGGAACACTGGATGTAACTTAGAAGTAGGTGGTAAGTCTAACTCATAAGCCACCGTCCCGATGCGTCGGAGCACTCTATATGGACCAAAAAACCGGGGAGATAGTTTCTGATTGGTTCGCCGGGCCAGTGATCGCTGTCTGTAGGGTTGCAGCCTTAGGAATACCAAATCTCCATCTTTAAAAGAAAGCTCACGGCGATGCGCATTTGCCTGCACTGCCATTCGTTCCTGAGCTTTGAGTAAATTGGACTTCAAAAGGCGCAACATCTCATCTCTTGCTTCAAGCTGCATTTCTAATTCCGGTAGCCTAGTTTCCCCACGCACAAAAGGGATGACGGGGGGAGGATCACGACCATAAACGAGCTTAAATGGAGTATAACCAGCTGAAGTATGAAAACCTGTATTGTAAGAGAACTCGGCCCACGGTAAGAAGTGAACCCAGCGGTGAGGTTGTTCCATGGCGAAACATCGAAGGTATGTTTCAAGGCATCTATTAACCACTTCCGTTTGCCCGTCGGTTTGTGGGTGGTAAGCTGAGCTCATACGCAATTGAGTTTGGCTAAGGCGGAACAACTCTTTCCAAAAGGCACTTAAAAAGACCGGGTCGCGATCCGATACTATTGACTGTGGCACCCCATGAAGCCGTACAACTTCTTTGTAAAACAGAGTAGCAACCGATTTAGCAGAGTAGGGATGGGACATACCCATGAAGTGGGCATACTTGCTCAAACGATCTACTACCACCAGAATGACGTCAACACCTCCAGATTTGGGCAATCCTGAGATGAAGTCAAGGGATATATCATCCCATACTTGAACGGGAATTGGTAGGGGCTGTAGAAGTCCACCTGGAGCGAGCGTCTGGTATTTGGCACGTTGGCATGTCTCACAGTTTTGCACGTACCGGCGGACATCGGCTTTCAAGTCAGGCCAATAGAATTCAGACATAACTCGCTTTAAGGTCTTAAGAAAACCACCGTGACCTGCTGCAGGAGCATCATGAGTTTCAAACAAAATCTTACTGCGCAGTTTTGCATCACCAGGAACAACAAGTCGGTTTCGGAAGAAGAGCTTGTCGTTGACTACAGAAAATTCCGGGAAGGATTTGGCGTCCTTCTGCTTAGCCTGAATGATATTGTAAGTGAACGGATCGGCCCGGAGTGTTCCTGACCAATCGTTAAGCTCCTGGGACAATGGAATTGCCATAGCTAAAAACTCGGATTGCTGCGGTCTTCTTGAGAGTGCATCAGCGCCGGAATTCTCTCGCCCTGGTTTGTATTCAATAACAAAATCGAAGGGCAATAATTTAAGAAGAAGCCGCTGTTGGGTGTTAGTGGTAATACGTTGATCAAGCAAGTATTGCAAACTGCGATGATCTGTACGCACAATGAATTTAGAGCCCATCAGATAATGTGACCACTTTTGTAAAGCCAGGACCAAGGCGAGTAACTCCCTGTCATAAGCAGATTTGAGCCGGTTGGAGAAAGAAAAACCCTTGCTGAAATATGCTACCGGATGCCCCGATTGCAGAAGAATGGCGCCCACCCCCTCCATAGATGCATCACATTCGACTGTAAAAGATTCTGAAAAATTCGGGAGACGGAGGACAGGTACCGTTGTCAAGGCTGTTTTTAGCTGGTTGAAAGCTTGCGCAGCCTCGTTGGACCATCTAAATGCATCCTTCTTGGTCAGTTCCGTCAGCGGGCGGGCGAGTAGACCGTAACATTTAACGAATCGACGGTAGTAGCCTGTTAACCCCAGGAACCCTCGCAGTTCCTTGACTGTAACAGGTGTAGGCCAGCTAGTGACAGCTGCAATCTTCTCTTGATCGACGGCTACTCCTGAGTGGGAAATAACATGCCCAAGGAAAGCAATTTGTTGTTGCCCAAACAAACATTTCGAAGGTTTTGCATAAAAGTTGTGGTCCTGCAGCAGTTGCAACGTCATTGAGAGGTGACGAACATGTTGCTCCATAGAGGGGCTGTACACCAGAATATCGTCAAAGAATACCACGATAAACTGGCGGAGATAGGGTCGGAAAAGATCGTTCATCACTGCTTGAAAAGTTGAGGGGGCGTTGGTGAGTCCAAAGGGCATCACCATGAACTCATAGTGTCCGGAATGAGTTCTGAAAGCGGTTTTGTGGATGTCTGCAGGAAGGACCCGAATCTGATGGTAGCCTGACCGAAGGTCAATTTTTGAGAAAATTGACGCTCCATGTAGCTCGTCCAATAATTCATCAATGATCGGAATTGGGTATTTGTCAGGAATGGTTAGGCGATTCAGCTGTCTATAGTCAACACACATCCGCCAGCTATCATCTTTCTTTTTAACCAAGAGAACCGGACTAGCAAATGGGCTGGTGCTCGGTCTAATGAACCCGGCTTCCAGTAGTTCGGCTGTCTGTTTTTCGATTTCTGTTTTTTGGTGGTAAGGGTATCTGTATGGGCGGAGATTAGGTGGTTTGGAGTTAGGTAGGAGGGGAATAGTGTGAGTGTGGGCTCTTGGAGGGGGAAGTGACAGTGGTTGTTGAAAGATGTGGGGGAATTCATGTATTACCTGCTGAATGTCTTGGTTGTAAGATGTGGTTGGGGTCTCGGGCGTAGAAGAAAGCAGGCTGAATGAAGCTAGAGATGAGCCTCCTATCTGGTTGTTGACACCAGAAATTTTTACCCGTCGGCCGTCCCGAATGAAAGAGATAAACATCTCGCTCCAATTAGCCTCAATTGTCTCAAGAGAGGCTAACCACCGAACGCCTAAAACCAATTCAGCAGCTCCCATCATAAAAGGAAAGAAATCCTGTGTAATGATGAGTCCCGGCATATGGATGGCAACTTCCGGGCAAATACTGTTACATGAAACTACATCGCCGTTACCGATGGTAACTCCGAACGCAGGCACCTCCTGGGTATGTAACCCCAATTCTGCTACCAATTTGTCTGATATGAAATTATGGGTGGATCCACTATCCACCAAAATCAAAATTGGTCGGCTTCTGATTGTACCTTTGAGCTTCATGGTTGCTGTTGTGTTTTGCCCTGATATTTGGTGGAATGATATTTCGACGGAGCCGTCGTTGACATGCTCAGTCTCTTCTCCCTGATTGCCAGTGTCATCTGCCCCCATTGAAGGACCATCACCTTCTTCAGTGAACTCCATGTGCGAGAACGAGGGGCGGCACATATGTCCTGGTGTGAACTTTTCCCCACACCGGAAACAAAGTCCCTTCTCCCGTCGGAGTTGACGTTCGTTGGCCGATGAAGTTGTTGATGTGTTTGTGATGGTCGGTTGCCGTAGCGGTGCAAAAGGAGTAGGATTTTGAGAAACTTGGGAAAGGGCCTGATTTGAACGTGAAAATGGAGATAGCATAGGTTTTTGAAATGGGCTGGGCCTGTTTATGGAAGAAAAGGATTTGTGGGCTTTGGATAAATTTACTTTAGCCTCAAATTGGAGAGCTAAACTTGCTGCTTGGAATACAGACCTTGGTTTATGGATGCGAACCTCTGTCTGCAATTCCTCCTTCAATCCCGTGAGGAAAACTCCGAGTAAGCAATGATCGGGCCAATCACGTACACGAGCGACCCGCCGAGCAAATTCTTGACGATATTCTGCCACCGTTCCAGACTGCTTGATGGCGCATAAAAACTCGTCAGGGTTTTGAAACTCCGGAGGCCCGTAACTTTCCTGGAAGATTTTTACGAGATCTTCCCATAACAGAACTTCACCCTCTCCATTAACCCAAGCATAGAGATCAAGGGCATCCCCTTCGAGGTGCATCGACGCCACCTCGACTTTCATCTCATCTGGTATTTGGAAGTACCGAAAATATTTTTCAGCCTTCAGCACCCATCCGCGTGGATCACCCCCCTCGAACTTTGGGAAGTCGATTTTGGCTCTTGGTCTTCGCTGGGATTGGAAGCTTCGCTGACTATCATCTTCGTCTTCTTGATCGTCCCACACACGTTGCCGATCACGTTCGAAAGGTGGGACCCGTTGGGATCTTGGTAGCCCCCCTTGGGAACTCCCGGGGTTTCCAGCATGGTAAAACTGCGGTAACTGGGGCATGGCTGACACCCGAGTTGTGAGGGTGCGGATAGCAGCAGTCAAATCTCGCAGAATTTCAGGTGGTGGGTTGAGGTTGGAGGATGAGATGGATTGGTTGTTTTGAGAGGAAAAAGCGGGGTTTGGCGGTGGTGGGGGCGGTGGGGGCGGTGGATCATGTGCTGAGGAGCGTGTTGTCACCATAAAGATCGTATGGCTCTGATACCAAATTGTTAGATACTAAGACCACTCAGAGGAGAATCTCACAATGAGGAACTTGTGTAGGAATATCCTACGTTTCTGACTCTGCTTTGATTTATCAAAATAATCTCCCCCTTTACAATGAGACTCTAACTGACTTAAATAGTGCATAAATAACAACTAACCCCTACTGATCTCCCACTAACCCACTAAGGAGATGCTTTAGGAACAATATAACTAGATGACTAAAAGTAAGGAACTGACTCTGCAAAAGCATATTAATAAAAAACGAATTAAAATTAATTCTAACTTATCCCATCTGGTGCCCCCTTCTAGAATAAGTCAACCAAGGCCCAGCTTTTGCTGCTGGGATCGTATCACACTTATACAAATGTAATCAAATAAAGTATGTTACCGAAAACACACAAAAAATTCCAATGAAGATAAAATTAAGGCAGGAGCACAAGACAATCAAAAACCAAACTATGTTCCCAGAAGCATTTAATTAGGAAGTTGAGAAAGCACAATCAGTTAGTTTCATTACCTTTAATGCCAAATCTGATACTGAGACTGAGAAAAATCTTGCCAAGTTAGCTAAAGTCATCAACTTTTTCCCCTTGCCTGAACCTGAACTACCTGAACCTGAACTTCGTCGCTTCCGAGGCTTACTCTTCTGTTTCACTTTACTTGAGGGTCTTAGTACCACCTCTAAACCACATACAAGAAGTCTCAACTTTGGATCCTTTGAGAGAAAGATGGCCAAGCATTGACGTAAACTTAGTCTAATCTCACGAACAGATATAGATTCAATACCACCCTGTAAACATTGTCTTCTCAGAAGTTCGAATCATTATGAATGCCAAAAAATATGAGCACAATCAAAAGTGTCTAGCACTAGATGTATTCTTTTGCAGATAATCCTATGAATCTAGCGGCATTATCCATCTCACGGTTCATATGATAAATTTTTTGTCGTTCTAATAGTCTGTATCAGTCATCACATAATAGACTACTAGGGTCAGTAGAATATGCAGCAGTTATAATATCAAGGAAGCTACTTTTGTAAGCTAACTGTGATCTGCAAAGTGAGTTAAGCCATCTTCACACCATACAATGTTTGCTAATGTTAATGACTTAATGCCTGCAAAGGTGGAGGGGATTGAAAAAAAGGTCATTGAAATTGAAACCTTTTTAAACTTCACCACCACGTCCCTTAGACATTTCAATCCACTGAGTCGAAACCGAAAAGATACTCCCATTATGCACCCCAACACCAAAGCCAGCAACCATACCACACACCTGAAGAACATGTTCAATAGAATTAAATTTTTTTACAGAAAAAGAGAGTAGTATAAAACGAAATATAAGCTTGAGAAAGTACTCATATACAAGGTGTGTGCTTTGCTATATGAATATTTTTGCAGTATTATCTGACTATGCAACTTAACACAGAAAAACAGGCGTATTATTTAACTTCAGTGTGATATTGGAAATGTCATGCCACACAACCGAAAGAAAGCATTAGAGGAGTCCAAAAATTTCCCCTGCTTCTGTTTGGGATGGAGACTTTCTGCTCAATGATTTATAGAACTGAAAGGACCAAGATATTGTAGTGCTTATTGGAGGTTGAAAAAGCAGAGGGCAATGCTAATGAGAGTCTGGTCCACATTTTGTTTCGTTACACTTAGTTTTGAGGACAATGTAGATTAAAGATCAATCATCAGAATTCCTTTTTGAGAAGCTTGGCCTATTGTGCTAGAACCTTAATCATATGTTTGCTCCTGGTTGGGTAACTATGACCTCACAGTTGTATAGTTTAAAGTGATTAGAACTTCA
This sequence comes from Fagopyrum homotropicum, assembly GCA_033239125.1. Lineage (NCBI taxonomy): Eukaryota > Viridiplantae > Streptophyta > Magnoliopsida > Caryophyllales > Polygonaceae > Fagopyrum > Fagopyrum homotropicum. Next base: position 60,706,165 of record BSWB01000003.1, on the reverse strand, counting down.
AATCCAGTAGTAAAATAGACCACTAGTTCAAGTGTGTGTTCGTTATGATAATCTAACAAACCAGCCTAGCAGCAGAAAACTTATGTTTATTGACAACGCTAGACTTTTCAAGCTTGATAATTCATGTATCCTCTTTTCACCGTAGCATATTCAACATACTAGTGAGAAGGTAGAAATTTTTCTTCAGGTCCCTTATTAAGGGGTTCCAATGCTCCTCCTCACTCCAGTATATACCCAGTATATTAACTTCTATAAGGTCTCAGTAGAAGGTCTAGAATTTATGAATGAAGAAGAAATGTTCAGAGACTACATGTTCAACTTCAAGGTCCAGCATATTGGATAACGTATATATGTTCCCTTATTATTCTAGCCATGTATATATTTATCTTATGCTGAATATCCTCTTTATTCTAGGATACAATCTTTATCTTTTAGGATAGTCTTACCTTGCTGCAGATGTATATATTACTATATTAGCCCTTCTGTTTTGATAATAAACACAGCTTGGACATTCTATTATATTTTACATGTTATTAGAGCAGATACTCTCTTCGATCCTAAATCTTCTAATTTTTTCCGGCCTCTGTCTAATTCTCGGCTACTCTCTCTTCGTCTGTTCACAAATGGCACCTACTGATGCCTTCATTGCCTTGTCTCCTACCTCTGCTTACTATCTACATCCCGCTGAGCATCCTGGTCTCTCTATTTGCCAGATGACTCTTAAGGGAACTGATAGTTTTTCTGAATGGAAATTAGCCATGAATCATGCATTTTCTGCTAAACGTAAGGATGGGTTTCTTGATGGATCTGTTAAAAAATCTGCAGATGACTCCTCTGAAGCAAGGATGGCTTTCTTAATAGATTATTCATAGATCAAGGTACAGTATTGGTTTCCAGAGAGCTCATTTCTGAGGGTTGGGATAGGTGTTTCGTCAAAGCGATCCTATTTTCCTTTTTGGAAACTGACATGGTCAAACTTAATAAAAAGAGATTCCCTAATATGCAGACTACCACCGTGCCCAGCTTAGGCATAGAGCATCCAGTAGAATAACATAACTCACAATGTGATTATGCGTCTATAATTTCTTGCTCAACGAAATCGCAATCAAACAAGTTCCATCACCTACTACCTCAAGAACTAAAGAATATTATCAGATAGAAGCATGATTTTCTATGAGACAGCAACCTTACCCTCAATGGCCAAATTACACAAGCAAAATAGAGCAGAATACAAGCAACGTAATGCTAGATATCCTTCAATAAACCCGTAAATGGCCATTTTCAAACAATGTGCACGGCATTCAACCACAGATCAGTCCAAGGCTGTAAGGTATCGATGCCTAGGGAGCTATGCAACCAGCTTCCAAATAATGCAGCACTAGATAACTACTGAAAGGCAGTCAAACTTATTGTTGGTTCTACAGTCGTCGTCCATACAATTAAAAACAAACAAACTTATTGGGTGGGAAGCGACTTACATGAAAACGACCCATATGGCGATGGAGGAGAGGAAGAATCCCAACAGATACCGATACTTGGAAAGTGTAACCTCCATTGTCAACGACTGAGTTCCGTTGCTTCAAGTCCAAGAAGATCGGTCTAAACGAAATCTAATCAACAACAGCATCAAAACACGGCATCGAGGAACAATCATAGTCCGTGAAAAATGACAAGAAAAACAGAATGAACACAAAATTGCGTGATGCCGCCATCATCGAGAAATTCCACGCGATGGAACCCAGCAAACAACCTACAAAATCCCATCATCCTCCAAAAATTGCAGCGAATTGTAAGAATAAAGTATAAAAGAAGAATGTGTCCAATGGAGCGAGAAGATCGAAGCCAATGTGGTTACAAGAGAGAGGAAGGGAGAGAGGTCCGATCCGCGATGTGCTCTCTGTAAAGAGAGAAGAGAGAGGGAGGGACAAGCTTTGAGACGACCATTGGCGGGTATGCAGAAAACGTGGACGAAGTGTGTAGGGAGATTTCTTTTCTTATACAAATTTTATTGGGTAAATCTCACGAAGAAAAAAAAAATGTCCTCCTATAATAAACTATTTAATTTATACTAGTTCAGTTATCGTCCACAAAAATATATTATATTATTAATTTTATATTCTAGGTATCTATAAAAAAATTAATTATAGGTTAAATTAATTAAAAATATAAAAATTAATGAGTTAATATTCTCTTGAAAATAGATTGGGTAAAAATACTAATATTTAGAAGAAATAAAAAAAATGATGTAATAAATTATATTAAATTTCTGTAAAAAATACTAGAAAAATATCTACAAAATAACAGTTTACATATTAAGGGAATGGTTAAGAGCAGTTTTTTAGTGGTGAATGAGGTGATTTCTTCGTTTGAAAATTCGTTTTAAAAAGGTGGTATGGTAGTATTTTTAGTTCATAATTTTATTTTAGTTCATTTAAATTTATATACTTTCATCTCTAATATTTTATATAGTTAGTTCATGTATTATTTTATTAATTTATTATGATTTTTTATTTATACATTTTTAAACTATTAAAACACAATATATGAACTAATAAAGCGCAATGTTTGAACGAATGATAACTAAATTTTGAGCTAATATTATAAATTTTTAAATTTTTTTATTGTTATAGCTATTAGAATAATTTTCTTATAATATTTTTAGTTCAAAATTTTTACATTATTAGTTCAGTGGTCTATTATTTCAAACATTTTATAGTATCAATGCATGCATTAATTTAAACTTATGAAAAAAAAATTATAAAAATGTATGTACTATTATTACAATATAATTTGAATAACATAACAAATAAGAATGAAATGTACAAAAACTTTGAACAAAAAAAGTGCCCTCTAGAATAAGAAGAGGAGGGAAAAAATGGAGGCAGAATAACTAGGAAAAAAATCAAAATATGTATACTATTAGTTCAAATAGAGTGTTAGGTCAAACATTTTATATTGTTACTCATGCATTATGTTAAACTTAAAAAAAAAGTGTATGTTAGAAATATTAAAAAATGTATGAATCATTTTTACTTCCTTATAATTTTCAATTTATATTACGCATGTTTTTTCAGTTTGCAAATTTGTTATCAACAACGATTTATTTTTCTTCAATAGTGAGAGTATTAAAAATTCAATTTCAAAGATACTTTCGTGCCTCATCTTGTAAAAAAAATTATTTTAATATCAAAGTGGATAAATGACCCCACATATCACATAACAAATTAAAATGATAAGAACTAATATTATACTTGATCTTAGTTAGTGATCGGAAAATATATGATATGTTTAGCTTTTAAAACTTCTATTAATATAGATACTCTTAAATTGTTAATTTTACTTGATAATAGATGTGAGATACTTTAGTTGTACCACTAGTTTATAGTCCGCACCTTGTGAGTGTTCTTTAATAAAATAGTTTATCATATGATACATTGTGAGGTTTTTTTAGTGACTAGGAGCGTCACGCGTGCGCATTTGTTGTTTAATTTGGGCACGAGTGACTGCAAACTAAAGTTACGGAATCTAGTTCACAAGGTGGAGATCAATGATAACAAGGAACAAATTTACGAAAACTAAACGGAGTCAAGATTGGCATATGCCGAATACAATATTCTTATTATTCATGAACGATGTAGCAACAATAGTGATGAAGAACTGTGAGTCATTGGTATATGTGTTTCTTTTTTGTTTCTCCTGCACAAAGAGTAAATGATAGAGAGAGCGCTAGTGAGAAGGCCTTCACATCGAGTTAGATATGTATAGATAAATGTATATTTCAGAAGTTACACAAATATTTTTACTCAGGTTATTAAACTACTTTCATAAGAGGCCTTAGTGAAATCCTCAAATCTTTCACTTAAAGGGGGAAAAACTCAAAAATCTAGTTATAATGCAGGGTTGAGGCTGCAGTTTTCATATCTAGATTTAAGTCCACAAAATCAATAATAGAAGTAAATCTCAGTTCAAATCTCGGGCGAGATTTGGTAATGGTAAGGCCGATATTTGTGAAAACTCAAAGAACAAGAACGTGGAAGTTATGGATAATAATGGCAAGATAAAAAAAGATGATAATGGAATGAATATGATGGAAATTAAAAGAAGATAGAACAAAGATATAAACTTGCAAAGTACCTTGACCAATTGGATCAAAACTCTCAACAAACTTACACAAGCCTTCAAATTGAGACAAACACAAGGAGGGACTAGTTTGACTAGTAGCACCAATCTTTAATAAGATTAACACACACAAGAACAACCAAGCAAGGACTCCTAATGATTCAATCAAAGACTCTCTTTTTTATTGAATAGAAATGAATAAAACATAAACTTTGTAAATGAAGTAATGAGTATCTCACAATAATGTGGAAATCAATAATCAATTTAATCTAATTATGATCTCAGCCTCCTAGATGTTAAATAGGCGAGATTCTCCTAAAAGATAAATGAATAAAATAATCCTATAAAATAAAAACCTTTACAATATTTAGAGCTTTAAAGGTATAAAATAAATAACTATAATCTTGTATAATTCTTAACAAGATTTGGGATAATCTCGACTTCAAGAGATATCAATATCTCGGCTGGCTATATGTGGGGCCGAGGTCTCCATTTGTTCATCATTGCTTCCTTGATAATCTTCACTCATGTACGGCTCCTCCATTATAGATATCAATGTAACTAAAGAAGAATTAGACATAAGTAGAGTCTCCTTAGATGTACATGATGCAACATGCTAGCAACATCTTCTTGGATGGATCTTGATCTTTACCTAGTGATAGATCCTTCCATGATAGAATATGAAGATGATGTAGACTTCTTCTCCTTCATTGCTCTGTCTCTAGCTCTAGTGATTGGTCCTTGTATAGGAGGTGTTGGGATGGTCCCTCATCATACTCCCCTTCATGAAAAGGATTCATCCTCAAATCACCACCATGCTCATCACTAGTTTCATACTGACTCGAATCTCCTAAATTGAAGGTAGGAATCACGCTATATTCCTCCGAAAGCTCCAATGCATAAGCGTTTTTGCCAACCTTACGTAACACCTTAAATGGCCCATCTCCTCGTGGAGACAACTTAGACTTTCTCTTCTCCGGAAATCGCTATTTTTTAGATGCAACCATACTAGATCTCTTGGCTTGGATATCGTTTCCTTGCAATTCTGATTTGCCTTGACAACCATGGTCTTGCCATTCTCCTCTAGCCTTATGTGTGTCTTCTTATGCAACTCCTTGATGAACTCAACATGATTTCTTGCATTAAAATCTACTCGCTCCTCTATAGGCAACGGTATAAGATCAAAAGGGGTCAAATGATTCAACCCATAGACACACTCAAAAGGCGTTAGGTTAGTAGACAAATGAATGGTACGATTATATGCACAGTCAACACGGGGCAAGACATCTTCCCAAGCATTCAAATTATCCTTAAAAAACAAGCCGCAATATGGTAGTTAAGATTCTAATAGTAACCTCCGTTTGACCATCCGTTTGAGGGTGACTAGAGGCCAAAAATAACAACCTAGTTCCTAACTTTTCCCAAAGAGTCTGCCAAATAAACCTAAGGAACTTTACATCTCTATTACTCACAATAGTCTTAGGTACTCCATGCAATCTAACAACTTACCTAAAGAACAAGTTAGCAAAATTATAAGCATCATCGGTCTTATGACAAGCAATAAAATGGACCATCTTGGTGTTCCAAATCTCGGAAAGATCACTCGGTTGAAGAACCGCACCACTACCTTGGCATCATTTTTGGGAGCGGCGATTGCTTCCACCCACCTTGATACATAGTCCACCGCCAATAGGATGTAGAGGTTTCCATATGAAGAGAGGAACGGACCCATGAAGTCCACACCCCAAACATCAAATATTTCCACCTCTTGAATATTGTTCAATGGCATCTCATTTCTCCTTAAAATGTTGCCCGCCCTTTGACAAACGATACATGCCACAACAAAATTCTACACAACACGAAACAAATTAGGCCAATAAAATTCGGATTACAATACCTTGGCACAAGTCTTATGTGAGCTAGCATGTCCTCCACATGGTAGGGAATGGCAATGCCGGATCACGCTCTTCATCTCATCCTCAAGAATACATCTTCGGAATACTCCATCCGGTTCTCTCTTGAACAAGAGAGGTTCACTCCAAAAATAGTGCCTCACATCCTTGAAAAACTTCTTTCTTTGGGCAAATGACAAACCCGGAGGCACTTCTTCACAAACCAAGTAGTTCAGAATATTCGCAAACCATGGCTCTTTTCCTCTAGACACTTGGAGTAGACATTCCTCCACCACTTGCAATTTCTCATCTCGGAATGAGTCATCAATCGGGATCTCATCTCTCTCAATCTACAAGGGAGGAAGTCTACTAAGGTGGTCCGCCACGCAGTTTTCGGACCCCTTCTTATCTCTAATCTCCAAATCAAATTCTTGGAGAAGAAGGATCCACCGAATCAATCGAGGTTTGGCATCCTTCTTTGTGAGTAAATAATGGATCACAGCATGATCCGTGTACACAATCACCTTGGCTCCCACTAGGTATGACCGGAATTTTCAAAAACATACATAACCGCTAGCAACTCCTTCTCGGTGGTGGCATAGTTGAGTTGAGCCTCATCTAGCGTCTTTCTAGAGTAGTATATGGCATGTGTAAGCCCATCTTTCCTTTGTCTAAGCACGGCCCCAACGGCCACATTACTTGCATCACACATCACCTCAAACGGTAAGCTCCAATCCGGAGGTTGCATAATTGGGGCGGTGATCAAAGCGTCCTTCAACCTACAAAAAGCCTCAAGGCAATCTTTTGAAAACACAAACTCAACATCCTTCATTAATAGGTTAGTGAGAGGCTTAGAAAGTTTAGAGAAATCTTTAATGAACATCCGGTAAAAACCGGCATGCCTAAGAAACTCCTTACCTCTTTCACCGAGGTAGGTGGTGACAACTTCTCTATTGTCTCAATTTTAGCTCTATCAACCTCAATGACTCTATGGGAAACCAAATGTCCCAACACAATACCTTCACTCACCATGAAGTGGCATTTCTCCCAATTTAAAACAAGTTTAGTCTCCTCACACCTCTTCAACACCAAAGACAAGTTAGTAAGACAATGATCAAAGGAAGAGCCATAAACCGAGAAATCATCCATGAACACTTCCATAATATTCTCATTATATTCAGAAAAAATAGCCACCCAAATGGCGTCCTCCTATATGCAAATGTGTCCCATGGACAAGTGAATGTGGCTTTCTCTTGGTCATCCATGTGAATAGGAATTTGAAAAAACCCACTATAACCATCTAGATAACAAAAATGAGAATGTTGAGCTAACCTCTCTAGCATTTGATCAATAAAGGGGAGAGGGAAATGATCTTTCCTAGAGGCCACATTAAGTTTCCTATAGTCAATAAACATCATCCAACCCGTAACCATCCTAGTCGGGATAAGTTTATTATTCTCATTAGTTACTGCGGTCATCCCACCCTTCTTAGGTACGACATACACCGGACTAACCCACTTACTATCCGAAATCGGGAAAATGATTCCCGCATCTAGCAATTTCAAGATCTCCTTCTTAACTACCTCTTTCATAATAGGGTTTAATCTCTTTTGAGGTTCAATAGATGGTTTATGATTGTCTTCCATTAAGATTTTATGCATGCACAAGGATGGTTTAATACCAACAAGGTCATCAATGGTGTAACCTATAGCTTTCCTATGCAATTTCAATTCAATCAAAAGCTTCTCAAGCTCATCATCACTCAAAGATGCATTCGCAAGCACAGGATATGTAGAACTCGAACCAAGGAAAGCATACTTTAAATGAGAAGGAAGAGGTTTGAGATCAATTTTAGGAGGACTGATGTGGGATGTTCGCCCTAAAACGTGCGTGCAATCAAGTCTTAAATTTATAAAACTAGAATAAAAGCAAGCGAACCCGCAGTGTACGGATCGACGTAGATTAGCAAATATTCCAAAGTATCGATCACAGGGATTTGGTGAAACAAAACCCAGTCTCAAGTTATCGAGCAAATAAAAGGTAAAGCTTTGCAAATATTGGGAAAACATCAACCCTAAAGATCCAGGTATCTAATTATGGCAATCGATTCAAGATATACTAAAGAACTAAGGACAGAGTTAGGAATTGCAAAGGTATGCTAAGGTAAAGTAATGTACGGTGAAGTTCCAAGACTTTATATGACCTATCTAAAGACACTCTCTATAAAGGTTGTTGAGGCTGCAGTATAGAAAGGATATATGGACAAGAATTAAACTCAAATATCCAAACTTGTAACCCAAGGATCAAGATAAACTAAAACGATTAAGGTTGTGACACTTGAAATCGAAATAGAGGATGATGAGTCTCACTACTACCTAGAAAAGGGTAAACCAAGACTAGATTAAAGCTAATCTTTAACCTTGGATCAGAGTAAAAGCAAAGCTCGTAAACTAGGGTAAATCACGGTCAGATCTTGAGAACCACGGCCGTGGAACCCCAAGATCAGGCCGTGATTTGGGTTCGTCGACGAGATCTCTCTAACTCTCAGGGTCCAACCATTTTACGATCGATCTATCATCATCTAAGCCATAACTATCAACCCTTCACCTTAGAATTGCTAAAGGGTTTTAGCCAATAACCATTGTCATAATATCAATATTCAAATTAAAGAGAATGAAAGATGAAAACCCTCGAATACTCAATAAAACTTCAAAACCAATTCTCAAATCTGTAACACAAGAAGCAATGTTTGATGGATTCAGAATGTATAACACAAAACCTCACAAGAATCTAAGGCAAGTATGAAGAACAGGTTGTCAATCCGTCTTCAATGTCAAAACCTAATAAAGAGGTTAAACCTTCAGCGATCTTCAATCAACCCTAGGCAAGAATGCTCCAAGCAAGGTAAGCGGCCGTCAGCGTCCGTCGGCGTCTCCGCGGGATCAAACGCAAATGTTGCGAGATTTAGCGGGCGTAAGCGCGGATCCCCAAAACTCTCTTTCCTGACCTTTTTATAAGACGGGAAAGAAATAACCGTCCAGGCCCATTACGTAAATAACGTGGCAAATAAAGACTCGTCAAAAGATCGCCTAAATCATGGTCTCAAGGGTTTCCACGACCGTGGTTTAGGGCGTGAAAATGGATTACGGTCTCTTGTGACTTCCACGACCGTACTATAGGCCGTGTAACTTACTGGAATGCTCCACGCTCATGATGCCAAGATCCACGGCCGTGGTTTAGAGCGTTGACTCTTCTACGGCCGTAGTTTAGAGCGTGGAAGAGTAGAATACTTGTAGTTTCCTTTGTGTCGTGACATTCTTCATCCTAGCTCCTTCCTTAGCTTCCTTGATGTGTTCCTAATCCTCGAATATGATCGATTACTCTCTTTTCTCTCTCAATAGCTACTATTTAGCTCCTTTTCGCCTACAATCAACACAAAGCTAGTGTAGACATCCATATCGACAATAATAGAGGAACAAACTAACAATTGATTCTAAACTTCATCCATGTACACAATAATGAAGGAAAAACAACCAAAATAAGTGTCTAGAATATCGCAATATTTTATGCTAACAAAATACCCCATACTTGTCACTTGGTTGTCCCCAAGCAAGGTCTTCGAAAGCACTAAAATACAAGTTAGAATGAAATATGCATGCAATCTCAAAACAAAAACATCCTTTAGGTAAATGTGCTTCTAGTCAATAGATCATCCTCAAACCTTGCTTCATTCATCCTTGAAAAATACTTGTATACATAAACCAAAGAATGTAAAGCAAAGAAACATCACAAATCGCTTAAATTTAAGACAAACATCATAACCTTCAAGTATTGTCAAAATCAAGCATAAGAAATTTCAATTTAGATCACCAAGTCAAATAACATTCTTTTGATCTTAAGGACTTTCAAGTAAGGTCTAGAATGCGGAAGGGAGGAAAACTTATAAGGGATGTGGTGCATGAATCCGGGAAAATGAATAATCCAACTCTTTTTCTTTTTACTTTGAATTTCAACGCCCTCAACTTTGAGCTTTGCTCTCTTCTTTTTCACATTATTTTTCGACTTTACTTTTTGAAAGATGGACAGAGGTGCACAAAAACCGAATCCTAGGAGATTGGCGTTTCTCAATTTCGAGATGCCTCAAACCCTTGATGCACATACCATAATTCGTTAGGAATATCGCTCAATCCGACTTTGGCAAGACACAAACACCCGGCTATGTGAATGGTGCCGAGTTACTTATCGTCATGATTGACTTCCCCAGACCTATTAATTCTATTCTTTGAATGCAGAAATTTGCTTTTATGGCCCTCCCACATCAAACATGCCAAATATCAACTCCTCCAAATTCCCGGATAGGTAAGGTCGGTAGCCCACTCCGGTAGCTGCTCATAGCAAGCCGGTGGCTGGCCATACCATGCCGGTGCGTCCTGTGGAGTCGGTGCTGCTGGTGCCTGACTGTACCAAGGTGGTGGAGCTCCCATCCACTCCGGCTGTGCTCCGTACCAAGCGGGCGGAGTGTCCATCCATGTCGGCCTCTCACTCACGCTAGCACGGCGAGAAGAAGAGGCTCCTGAAGGTCCAGCTGGTCGTGGTGAACGCTTGGGAGGGTTAGGGAAGTGTGCCGGCTGATCCGGGCGGAGTGTCCATTTAATCTAAGAATGATAAACAAAAGCATAAGTGCAATACCTTGGGTTGCCTCCCAAGAAGCGCTTGTTTAAGGTCCGTAGCTAGACCGTACCTGCATTTATTCGAGTGTGGTAGGAGCAAACTCCTCAGCTTGGAGCTCCGGTGTATACTTCTTGAGTCGTTGACCGTTCACCTTAAAACTTCCGCTCTTTTCACCCCATACTTCAACTGCACCATGGGGAAAAACATGTTTGATTCGATAAGGTCCAGTCCAACGAGATTTAAGCTTACCTAGAAAGAGCCGAAGTCTCGAATTGAAGAGGAGAGCTTGATCTCCTTCTTTGAGGTCCTTTGGAATGATATGCTTAATTATCATGCCAACGCTTCGCTCTCTCCTTATAGATCTTGGCGTTCTCGTAAGCGTTTACGCGAAGTTCTTCAAGCTCTTTAAGGTCCAAAAGGTGCTTCTCGCCCGCTTCCTTCATGCTGAAGTTCAACCACTTAACCGCCCAATACGCTTTATGTTCCAGCTCCACCGGTAAGTGACAAGACTTCCCATACACAAGGTTGTATGGTGTTGTTCCTATGGGAGTCTTGTATGCAGTCCTATACGCCCATAATGCATCATCTAGTTTCAAAGACCAATCCTTCCTTGTCTTCGAAACTGTTTTCTCTAGGATTCCTTTGATCTCCCTATTCGAAATCTCCACTTGTCCACTCGTTTGTGGATGATAAGGGGTGGCGATCTTGTGAGTCATGATAACGTGATTTATGACGATAGTTTAGGCACTTAATTAGATAGTTTTTCCCGTTATTCATGCACAGTTTGACATTGGTTCATGACGTTTTTGCTCAATTCATGCATATTTCTAGAAAAGACGTCTACACGACCTTTTATCGGTTTTGTAGGTAATTCGGGGATCTATTGGACATTAATCGATACATTCAAGGGTCAAGCCTCATGGTGGTACACATCCAAAGCTTTGAAGGAGCATAATTGGAGCAACAAAGGACACAAAGACCACTATTGGTGCAAGCAATGGGGCAACTCATGGCTAGACGATCATAGCATGCTTCTGCTGAAGAAAATCGGACCAACTGCCAGGAAAATCGGCTGATTTATTCCTCTGGGTCAATTTTCCTGCCTTTGACAGCTTAAGCCACGTGTCCCACGATCTCTTGATCCGGCCTTGCTCTTGGTGGAGAATATAAGTGGTCCTGCAAGCTGTTGCTGAAATCTCTCCTCTCCCACATTCTCATTGACAGCTCATTAGATTGGAGGCAAGATGGGGAGGAGAAGAAAAACTCTCAAGGATTGAAGGAAGAAGAAGAACACCATTCTAGGAGTGATAGTGAGGTTTTGAGTGATTTTGAGTTATTTTTGTAGTCTTGGATTGAAGAACTATTGTAGGGATTGTTAGGAACGTTTTGGATCTTCATTTAAGAGTTTGTAAGTCTTGCTACAACTTAGATTCAGCTGAGATTTATTGATTTTACTTGCTTATCTTTCATTATTCATCTATGAGAACCATGTATGCTTGTATGATGATTTTGGATCTTGATATGCATACTATTGGCTAGTTTATTGTGATTCTGGAGTGATGGATTGATGGTTATGGCTAGGGTGATGATAGAATGGACTTATATGTTAGTTTAGGATGATTTGTATGCACGAAACCCAAACCAGTCAGAAAAATCGCCCTGATCATCAGCAGATCGGCCGATTTAGCTGTAGAACAACCCGATTTATTCTCCTGTTGCTCTCTAATTGATGATTCCGTATGTTAGGGTGTTTGGTTGTTTAAATCCTAGTGTTCGTTAAGCCTAATTTAGCTTAGGATCACCTAATGCTATCAATCTAAGTGAGGGAAGAGATCTACCCGATGATTTCCGACCTTAGATACCTAAGATGATGAATACTAGGTAGTAGTGAGCCTCATAAGCCGCTATTGGATCGAGTGTGCTAGGATTATTGCTTGAGACTTCCCTATTCCGAGACTTACCCGGTAAGGAGAGGGTTACCCCTTAAGTGGTATCCGGTTTGTGTAGAATTCCCTACTTTAACCCCTTGAGACCTACCCAGTAATAGGAGTTTGATGCGGGACTAGTGAAGTGAGAGACCTACCCGGTAATTATTTCCATTAGTGAAACACTTTTCCCCAACACCGCAGCTTGTCCTTAGAATCATTAGAACCTTGAGTCCAATGTCATAACCGGAAATCTTGACCTCTAGAATCCACTTTTCTCTCTTGATCATATACTTGTGTTTTGAGTTACTTGTTTGTTTGGTAGTTGAGTTGTTAGATTGTTTTATTGTCTTGCTTGATCACCACAAAAACCAACCAAAAATATCGAGATTTTCATTTCTTTGTTCCTTGACCTTTTCTTTGATTAGATCCACACTATCTATGACCATTGTTTGACTCGATTTCACCTTAGTCTTTGTGTTCGACCTCGGAATACTATCCCTACTACAAACGTCCCGTACACTGCGGGTTCGCTAGGAGTTAGGATAAATATAACGAGTATAAATTTAAAGCTTATTGCGTACACACATCACATATCCTGAGCGTAACAAGTTTTTGGCGCCGTTGCCGGGGACTAGGTCTAGATTGAGTCTATTTTATGATTGTTTATAGTGTAGATTTTTCTTGTTTCTTTTGATCTCTCTTTGGTGTGTGTTTTTGCTTTTCAGGACATCTCTTACTCTTTAGGTGTATGCGAAGATCTCGTGGCAAGGATTTAGCTCCATTCGATCCCGAACCGGAGAAAACCCTTAGATCTAGATCCAAGAGCATTAAAAAGGGGAAAGAGATGGCCGGAAGAGATCTCCAAGCTGAATTGGATGAGGCCTTAGAGCAAATAAGGCTAACAGATTAACTCTTGGAGGAAGAAAGGAGACTTGCCAATGAGAGGCAAGAAGCAACTAGGAGGGAGATTGATGAGATTAGGCAAGCCCTTGTACAAGGAGAGCTTAATCGTCAACAACCTCCACCTCCTCCACCACCACAACCGCAGCCGGCAGCGAATGTTAGGGTTGTACCCATTGCTATTGAAGAGCCACAAACCTTGGGGAGACGTATGGATCCGGCACAAAGAGCACACCGTCCGGGTGTGAACTTAGGAGATCCTGCAGCCCACAACTACGAACTCCGCCCTCAAGTTCTACAAATGATCCGGCATAATCAATTTGGAGGGATGGAAGGAGAGTCTCCTCATCAACACTTGATGAACTATGAGATTTTGATGGAAACTCTTAGACCGCCTAGACTAGAGAGCAACAACCATAAGCTTAGGGCTTTCTCCTTCTCTCTTAAGGACAAAGCCTTAGCTTGGTATCAATCTATTCCACAAGGGCGAGTTGGTACTTGGGAGGAGATGACAACCGAGTTTTTGACTAAGTTCTTCCCACCTTCCAAGACTACCGAATTAAGAGGGAAGATCAATGCCTTCGTGATGAAGGATAGAGAGAGTTTGTTCAAGTCTTGGGAGAGATTCAAAGACCTTCTCTTAGATTGTCCACACCATGGCATACCGAAAATTGAGCTATTGGAGATCTACTTCAAGGGACTTGATGAAGATAGCCAATTCAAGCTTCAATCTCTTTCCGGTGGGACTTTCATGGAGAAGCATGTGGATGATGCTTGGGAGTTTGTAGAGAAACAAGCTCTAGTGATTGAGAAATACTCCCATAGGAAGAGTGAAGGGAGAAAGGCAGGAGCATATGAGGTGAGTGAGGTCACCATGAGCAATTTCAAGCTTGACGCCATCAACAACGAGCTAAAGTCCTTGAGGGAGTTGTGTGCTACAACTTTGAAGAACCAAGCAACTCCTCAAGTGCTTCCACAAGCTAACTTATCTTCCAAGGAGGAGGATGTGAATTACATGGGAAGGGGCAATTACAACAACTATCAAGGCCCAAGGAACTTCAACAACAACCGGCAATTCAACAATTACCGGCCCAACCACAACCATCCCGGGTTTTCCTATTCTAACCCGGATGGAGCCTTGAACCCTCCCGCTTCCACAAGCACAACTCCACCACCAAAAGCTTCACAAGAACCTCTACCCGGATTTACTCAACCTCCAAAGGATAGAACCGAAATAATGTTTGAGCAATTGCTTGGAAGGTTGAGTGGTCTTGAGAGTACGGTGACTTCCATTTCCAAAGCTCAAAAAGTGTTGGAAGCACAAGTGTTCCAAAAAGCGGGTGAAGCCCATAGAGATCCGGGAAAGCTTCCCGGAAGGACCGAAGACAACCCAAGAGGCCAAGTGTTGGCCATTACAACGAGGAGTGGGTTGAGCATGAAGGATCCTTTGCCCAAGGAGAATGCTAAAGGGAAGCAAGTGGTGAATGAAGAAGAGCCATTGCAAGAAGATGGAGGCAAGAGCAAGGATGTTGAGCCGACATATGTGGCACCGCCTCCATACAAGCCACCACTACCGTTCCCACAATCACGAGCAAGAGCTCGCTTGGACAATCATTTTAGTAAATTCCTTGAACTTATGTCTAAATTGCATATTAATATTCCGTTCATGGATGCTATCTTAGGTATGCCGGCATATGGCAAGTTCTTGAAGGAGATACTCTCCAACAAAAGGAAGTTGGAGGAGTATGGGGAGATAAGAATGACAAAGAGATCCTCGGAGTTGATTCAAACAATGAAGGAGGAGATGCCTCCTAAGCTAAGGGATCCGGGATCCTTTTGTGTGCCAATCGGAGTAGGAGAAGTGAAGTACGACGCCCTATGTGATCTTGGGGCAAGTGTAAGCATCATTCCGCTTGCACTTTGCAACAAGGTTGGGCTAGGAGAGCCGAAGCCGGTCAAGATGATCCTATACATGGCGGACCGCTCAATCACTCATCCGGTTGGAATCTTGGAAGACATTCCGGTGCAACTAGGGAAGTTCTATGTGCCCATAGACTTTGTTGTTTTGGACATCCCGGCGGACTATCCGGTTCCTATCATCTTGGGGAGACCTTTCCTAGCTACTTCCGGATGTCTAGTAGATTGCAAGAATGGGACTGTCTCCTTCAACATTGGAGAAGAGAACATCAAGTTCAAGCTGTCCACAATGATGAAAGGGCCAACCCTTGATGAAGATGTATTCAACATAGTTGAGGAAGAGGAGTCTAGAGAGGTTGTGAGCTCAATCTTGCTCAAGGATCCACTTGAGAAGGTACTTAGCTCAAGCTTGATGGAGGTAGGAGTTGAGGAGAGTAGCAATGAAGTAATCAAGGCCTTGAATGCATTGGACGAGCTACCAAGTGTTGGATTTGAAGTGCTAGAAGAAGAGAGAAACAGGCAGAAAAATCGGACTAGAGGGACCAAATCGGCCGATTTTTGGCCTTGTGCTGAAATTTTGTCCAGTTTTGCAAAAACAGAAACTCAGATCGACCTACCCCCAGGAAAATCGGCCGATTTTTCTGACTGGGCCGATTTTCCTGAGTCTTTTCAGCATCAACCACTTGATTGTGAGCAATCATCAAGGGACTTCAAGGAGGCTTCCATGGCTTTGCAATCATCTCAACCTATATTGTATGGATCGTCTCCAACCGAAAAAGTATTGCAAATATGTGAGGAGACAAATCTTGTCTTAAATTGGGAAAAATGCCACTTCATGGTAAGTGAAGGTATTGTGTTGGGACACTTGGTGTCCAACTGTGGCATTGAGGTTGATAGGGCCAAGATTGAAACGACAGAGAAGTTGCCACCACCTACCTCGATGAAAGGGGTAAGGAGTTTCTTAGGACATGTTGGTTTCTACCGGAGGTTTATTAAAGACTTCTCTAAAATTTCTAAGCCTCTTACTAACCTACTAATGAAAGATGTTGAGTTTGTTTTCTCCAAGGATTGCCTTGAAGCTTTTTGTAGGTTGAAGAACGCCTTGATCTCCGCACCTATCATGCAACCTCCGGATTGGAGTCTACCGTTTGAGATCATGTGTGATGCAAGCGATGTAGTCGTTGGGGCTGTTTTGGGGAAAAGGAAAGATGGGCGCACTCACGCCATTTATTATGCTAGCAAGACGCTAGATGATGCCCAACTTAATTATGCTACCACCGAGAAAGAGTTGCTAGCGGTGGTGTATGCTTTTGAGAAGTTCCGCTCATATCTTGTTGGAGCAAAGGTCATAGTGTATACGGATCATGCTGCGATCCGTTATCTCCTTACCAAGAAGGATGCAAAGCCTAGGTTGATTTGGTGGATCCTTCTTCTTCAAGAGTTTGATTTGGAAATCCGGGACAAGAAGGGATCCGAGAACTCCGTGGCGGATCACCTTAGTAGACTCCCACCGATAGAGCTTGAGAGAGATGACATCCCGATTGATGACTCATTCCGGGATGAGCAATTGCAAATGGTGGAGGAGTGCTTGTTCCAAGTGTCTAGAGGGAGTGAGCCATGGTATGCCGACATTGTGAACTACCTAGTGTGTGAGGAAGTGCCTCCCGGATTGACATATGCCCAAAGAAAGAAGTTTTTCAAAGATGTGAGGCACTACTATTGGAGTGAACCACTTTTGTTCAAGAGAGGGCCGGATGGAGTGTTTAGAAGATGCATACCGGAGGATGAGGTGGAGAGTGTGGTCTGCCATTGTCATTCCTTGCCATGTGGAGGGCATGCTAGCTCACACAAGACATGTGCTAAGGTGTTGCAATCGGGCTTCTTTTGGCCAAGTTTGTTCAAGGATGTACAAAGCTTTGTGGTAGCTTGTGATGCTTGCCAAAGGACGGGCAACATCTCAAGGAGAAATGAGATGCCCTTGAACAACATACAAGAGGTAGAGATATTTGATGTGTGGGGTGTGGACTTCATGGGACCATTCCCTTCTTCATGTGGCAACCTCTACATCCTATTGGCGGTAGATTATGTTTCGAGATGGGTGGAGGCAATCGCCTCTCCCACAAATGATGCCAAGGTGGTGGTGCGGTTCTTCAACCGAGTGATCTTCCCTAGGTTTGGAACACCAAGGGTGATCATAAGTGATGGAGGGAAGCACTTCACTAATAGGAACTTTGGGGCACTTTTGGCTAAGTATGGGGTGACCCATAAGGTGGCAACACCTTACCATCCCCAAACTAGTGGCCAAGTGGAGATCTCCTACCGGGAGATAAAAGGGATACTTGAGAAGACGGTCTCTAGGACGAGAAAAGATTGGGCTATGAAGCTCGATGATGCCTTGTGGGCTTATAGGACCGCTTTCAAGACACCAATTGACACCACTCCCTACAAGCTAGTTTATGGCAAGTCTTGCCACCTTCAGGTAGAGATGGAGCATAGAGCATATTGGGCTATAAGGTGGTTAAATTTTGATCTCAAGGAGGCCGGTGAGAAGCGGTTGCTAGACATGAATGCCCTTGAGGAGATCCGGTTGGATGCCTATGAGAATGCCCGGATCTACAAGGAGAGGACCAAGCGTTGGCATGACAAGCGCCTCATCCCAAAGGAGTTGAATGAGGGTGACTTAGTGCTTCTCTTCAACTCAAGACTGCGGCTTTTCCCCGGAAAGCTCAAATCAAGATGGACGGGTCCCTATGTTGTGAAGAAGGTCTTTCCTCATGGAGCGGTAGAGATAGGAGGAGATCATTGTGGTAACTTCAAGGTGAATGGGCATCGTTTGAAGAAGTACATCCCGGAAGCCCCGGTGGAAGTGATTGCCCCACTTCACCTTTATTGAAACGCTCCCGAAATTGGTCAAGATAATGACCTTAAAGAAGCGCTTAATGGGAGGCAACCCATTGGTACATATTTTTCCCTTTTCTTTTTCTTGCTTTTGTTTGATCTTACTCTTGGTGTGCTTTGTTTTTCTTTTGTGTTTTTGAATGCTAGATCTTGTTGATTATCATGTGTGATGAGATATTGGAGGTCATGTGAACACCTCATGGAACTGTTGAAGGTACAAAATCTAAGCACATGGACGAGGAGAAAATCACCCAGAAAAATCGGCCTGTTCTTCAGCCAGATCGGCCGATTTTTCTGGGTTGTTGGGGCGATTTTTCCTTCTATAAAGGAAAGTGGTGATCTCCAATCGAGCATGGGTGGAGCGGACGTGGAACTTGGACGGCTTGCGGTGCCAAGCGCGGGTTCCGACACCATAATGAACATCAAGAGCTCTCTACCATCCTTGATCGATCAACCACCATCATCATTCAATGTGAACCGAAATACCAAAGCATCACCAATTTTACATTGTGAGGACTCTCTTTCACTTCTTTATTTAGTTTACACATTAGGGACAATGTGTTTCTAAGTATGGGGTGGGGTTTTCATGATCACTTGCATGATTAGCATCTAGGATAGTTTAATTTTGTCACATGTTTCATTATGTCTTGCATTGTACATACATATTTCGAAAAATCCAAAAAAAATATTAGAAAATTTTAAAAATTTTAGTGCTTCTAAACTTGGGAATGACCCTTATGATGAAATTGTCTTGTGAATTGGCTATGGATAGCCTTATGTGTTGAATAGATGAATGCATATGTAGACTTGAAGTACTTATCTTGAATCCCATAAATGATTTGTGATCATGAATGTTTGCCTTGATTAAATTGAGTATTGAAAGTCGAAATTACATGCTAGTTCTTGCACATAATTTAGGAATGAATGAGGCAATTCATTTTTCTCTACTTCTCATCTTGATCATGTTGTTTTAGCACCTCAATTGATGAAAAATTTTACCTCTTTTCACCCATCCGGGACTAGAAGCATGCTAGTGTGTTGATGTGTGTGAAAAGCAAGTGTGGGGTGAAATGGTTGATGAAAGAATGATGTGGATGAAGTGCTGAATTTATTGTGAAAGTGTAGACAAAAATATAGGTTTGGGGACGTTGGTTTAAATGACAAGTAACTCGACACACTTCACATAATCGGGTGTTGGTGCCTTGCCAAAGTCAAATAAACCGATAGTCCTAACGAGCTTTGGTATGTGTGCCCGGTGTGGATGCACCTCGAAAAATAGAAAAAGCCCGAGGACGGCTAATCACCAAGGTTTCGGCTTTTGTACACCAATGCCATTGTCTCAAAAATAAGTGAAAAAGAAAAGAAAACAAAGAAAAGATGGAAAAAATTATACACTTGTTGGAAAGTTGAGCAAAAACAAAATTGTGGAGTTAGTTCCTTTCCCGGATTAGCATCACATGACTTAAAAATTCCCACCTAATCACAACGTTTCTTAGCCCCTTCTTTCCTAAGTCCTAATGACCTAAATGCATGTGTGTAAGGCTTAGTGATCTAGATTGGACATGCTCATGATCATCTTGACTTCTTCATTTTCACCTCTCATGCATGACTTCTAGTTAAGTATAATTGTCTTTCCATGCCTTCATTTATTTCATGCATGATTGCTTGTCCATTGCTATGAACATGACTATGAAGGTGATCCAATGCTAGAAGCACAATTCCAAAAAGATTTTGTTGTTTTTCTGCACACATAAATCATGTCATCTCTTAGTCTATAGTTGGATCTTGCTCGGGGACGAGCAAATCTTAAATATGGGGTATTTTGATAACGTGATTTATGATGATAGTTTAGGCACTTAATTAGATAGTTTTTCCCGTTATTCATGCACGGTTTGACATTGGTTCATGACGTTTTCGCTCAATTCATGCATATTTCTAGAAAAGACGTCTACACGACCTTTTATCGGTTTTGTAGGTAATTCGGGGATCTATTGGACATTAATCGATACATTCGAGGGTCAAGCCTCATGGTGGTACACATCCAAAGCTTTGAAGGAGCATAATTGGAGCAACAAAGGACACAAATACCACTATTGGTGCAAGCAATGGAGCAACTCATGGCTAGACGATCATAGCATGCTTCTGCTGAAGAAAATCGGACCAACTGCCAGGAAAATCGGCTGATTTATTCCTCTGGGTCGATTTTCCTGCCTTTGACAGCTTAAGCCACGTGTCCCACGATCTCTTGATCCGGCCTTGCTCTTGGTGGAGAATATAAGTGGTCCTGCAAGCTGTTGCTGAAATCTCTCCTCTCCCACATTCTCATTGACAGCTCATTGGATTGGAGGCAAGATGGGGAGGAGAAGAAAAACTCTCAAGGATTGAAGGAAGAAGAAAAACACCATTCTAGGAGTGATAGTGAGGTTTTGAGTGATTTTGAGTTATTTTTGTAGTCTTGGATTGAAGAACTATTGCAAGGATTGTTAGGAACGTTTTGGATCTTCATTTAAGAGTTTGTAAGTCTTGCTACAACTTAGATTCAGCTGAGATTTATTGATTTTACTTGCTTATCTTTCATTATTCATCTATGAGAACCATGTATGCTTGTATGATGATTTTGGATCTTGATATGCATACTATTGGCTAGTTTATTGTGATTCTGGAGTGATGGATTGATGGTTATGGCTAGGGTGATGATAGAATGGACTTATATGTTAGTTTAGGATGATTTGTATGCAGGAAACCCAAACCAGTCAGAAAAATCGCCCTGATCATCAGCAGATCGGCCGATTTAGCTGTAGAACAGCCCGATTTATTCTCCTGTTGCTCTCTAATTGATGAATCCGTATGTTAGGGTGTTTGGTTGTTTAAATCCTAGTGTTCGTTAAGCCTAATTTAGCTTAGGATCACCTAATGCTATCAATCTAAGTGAGGGAAGAGATCTACCCGATGATTTCCGACCTTAGATACCTAAGATGATGAATACTAGGTAGTAGTGAGCCTCATAAGCCGCTATTGGATCGAGTGTGCTAGGATTATTGCTTGAGACTTCCCTATTCCGAGACTTACCTGGTAAGGAGAGGGTTACCCCTTAAGTGGTATCCGGTTTGTGTAGAATTCCCTACTTTAACCCCTTGAGACCTACCCAGTAATAGGAGTTTGATGCGGGATTAGTGAAGTGAGAGACCTACCCGGTAATTACTTCCATTAGTGAAACACTTTTCCCCAACACCGCAGCTTGTCCTTAGATTCCTTAGAACCTTGAGTCCAATGCCATAACCGGAAATCTTGACCTCTAGAATCCACTTTTCTCTCTTGATCATATACTTGTGTTTTGAGTTACTTGTTTGTTTGGTAGTTGAGTTGTTAGATTGTTTTATTGTCTTGCTTGATCACCACAAAAACCAACCAAAATTATCGAGATTTTCATTTCTTTGTTCCTTGACCTTTTCTTTGATTAGATCCACACTATCTATGACCATTGTTTGACTCGATTTCACCTTTGTCTTTGTGTTCGACCTCGGAATACTATCCCTACTACAAACGTCCCGTACACTGCGGGTTCGCTAGGAGTTAGGATAAATATAACGAGTATAAATTTAAAGCTTATTGCGTACACACATCACATATCCTGAGCGTAACAAGTCACCCCATACTTAGCTAGTAGAGCTTCGAATCGTCGGGCAATGAAGTGAGAGCCTCCATCACTAATGATAGTCCGTGGTGTCCCAAACCTTGGGAAGATAGTTCTATTAAAGAACTTAACCACAACCATAGCATCATTAGTTGGAGAGGCAATCGCTTCAACCCATCTCGAAACATAATCTACAGCTAGAAGTATGTATTGGTTTCCACAAGATGATGGGAAAGGTTTCATGAAGTCTACTCCCCAAACGTTAAAGATCTCTACCTCCTGAATGTTGTTAAGAGGCATTTCGTTTCTCCTAGATATGTTCCCTGTTCTTTGACAAGCATCGCAGCAGAAAACAAAGGTTTGCACATCTTTAAATGAAGTAGGCCAAAAGAATCCATATTGCAATACCTTAGCGCTAGTCTTGTTTGAGCTAGCGTGTCCTCCACAAGGTATTGAATGACAATGATGGATGACGCTTTGCATCTCAACTTCCGGCACACATCTTCGAATGATGCCGTCAGGACCTCTCTTGAAGAGTAGAGGTTCATTCCAAAAGTATTCTCGGATATCCTTAAAGAACTTCTTCCTTTGCGCATAGGATAGTCCGGGTGGTATTTCCTGACAAACCAAATAGTTAACAAAATCAGCAAACCATGGTTCGTTACCTTTAGTTATCTTGTTGATGCACTCCTCTATGATGTGTAAATGCTCGTCCGGAAAGGAGTCATCTATAGGTAGGTTGTCGTCTTCTAGATGTGGTAGACGACTCAACTGATCCGCAACAGAATTTTCCGAACCCTTCTTGTCACGGATCTCTAGATCGAATTCTTATAGGAGAAGAATCCATCTAATCAGTCTTGGTTTCACATCCTTCTTTGCAAGTAGATACCGGATCACAGCATGATCCGTGTATACGATCAACTTTGCACCTACAAGATAAGAATGAAACTTTTCAAAGGCATAAACAATAACTAGAAATTCTTTTTCAGTAGTGGCGTAGTTAAGCTGCACTTCATCTAGCGTCTTGCTAGCATAATAGATAGCATGAGTTCGGCCTTCCTTCTTTTGCCCAAGCACAGCTCCTATAGATACATCACTTGCATCACACATAACCTCGAATGGAAGATTCCAGTCCGGAGGTTGGATGATCGGGGCTGAGATTAGAGCTTTCCGAATCTTATGAAACGTGTCACGCTAAGATCATGTGTGCACGCAATAAGCTTTAAATTTATACTCGTTATATTTCTCCTAACTCCTAGCAAACCCGCATTGTACGGGACGTTTGTAGTAGGGATAGTATTCCGAGGTCGAACACAAAGACTAAGGTGAGATTGATTCGATTTATGATTAAGTTTAGTGAAGATCTAGGTTAAGACAAGGGAAAGAAATAAAGAAATGAAAATCTCAATGTTTTTGGTTGGTTTTTAGGTGATCAATCAAGGATCACAAATCATGCAAAGTAAACAATCAACTAAGCTAACGAATCAACACAAACAACAAGCTAAACACGAGATATGAATCAAAAGAGAAAAGCGGATTTTAGGGGTTGGAAATTCCGATTATGGCATAAGACTCAAGCTATCTAATCATTCCTTGTACTAACTATGATATGTTAGAAGTGAGTGTTTCTAGATTGGGATCAATCACCGGGTAGGTCTCATGTCCACTAGTCCGTTCCTAAGGTCTCATCACCGGGTAGGTCTCAAAGAGCCTAAGAGATGGAATTCTGCACAAACCGGATTGTCACCTAGGAATCTAACCTATCCTTACCGGGTAAGTCTCGAAAGGGTTAGTCCTAAACAACTATCCTAGCACACTTAGTCCAATGGCGGCTTATGAGGCTCACCACTACCTAAGGTTTGTCATCTTTGAAATCTAAGAGTAAGAATCACCGGGTAAGTCTCTTCTAACACTTAGTTGCTAATACTAGGTCACCCTAGGGTAGATTTAACTCAACAAACACTAGGATTTCAACATTCTAACAAACCTAAAACTTAGATCCATCGAACCAGGGAAACCACGGGTTGTTCTACACCTTCCACGGCCGTGGAATGGCAAGAACTAACCGTGGACACCAACAGAGGCTTCGTTCAAGTAAACAAGTCATCCAAGGGTAAATCTAAGTTCATCGTATCATAGTCTTAGCCATAACCATCCTTTCCTTACCCTAGAATCGCATCTATTTAGCCTACAACATGCATCATAACAATCGAAATTATCAAGCATAAAATCATGGCTTCCATTTGCAAGATAATGAAGAGAAAGAGATGAACAAGTGAAGTAATCAAAACCAAGCTGAAATTAAGATTAGAAAGACTCACAACCCTTCCAAAAGAAGGTTTAATCGATTCTTACAACCCTAGAAAACGATTCCGAAATTCTTCAATACAAAACCTATCAAGTGCTAGCAATGGTGTGTTCTTCTCCTCTTCTCCAATGGAGCTCTTCTCCCTCCTTCAATGGTAGCTTCTCCCAAGAGAATCTTCTTGTTGAGAGTGTTTTTGATTGGATGATAGGGGATAATGGATGGCTGCTCCAAGATGTCTTCTCTCAGCCTTGCAGGACCACTTTTATACTACAACCTTGCTAGAGTGAGCCATGAGATCGTGGCACAGCTGTCAAAACCGTCTGGCAAAAACCACGGTTGGTTCCACGGCCGTGGACCTTCAGTGAACCATGGTTTGGTGCTTCAGCTTTGCCTTGGATCATTAAGTCATCCATTTGGTGCATGACTTGTGTTGACAAGGCTCCATGAGTCCTCCTTAGCCCTTAGCTTACATTCCAATGAGTCCGAAAGTGTGTCATCTCGAGGAGTGACTCTCGAATGCATCGATTGAGCTCCTAAATCTCCCAAAATACCTATAAAACAAGCAAAAGTCCGCGTAGACGTCTTTCTCGACAAAATACGTGAATTGAGTGCAAACGTCGTGAACTAATGCAAAACCATGCATGAATGAGTGAGAAATCTATCTAAATGATTACCTAAACCTAAGTTATAAATCGTGTTATTAAAAATACCCCATACTTAAGGTTTGCTCGTCCCCGAGCAATTTCCCAATTATAGACTAAGGGATGACATGATTTATGTATGCAGAAAAATGGCAAAATCTTTTTGGGTTTGTACTTCTACTATTGGATCGCCTTCATAGTCATGTTTTATGGCAACGGACAAGCAAATATGTATCAAATAAATGAAGGCACGGAAAGACAATTATACTTAACTCGAAAAACATGCATGAAATGTAAAAATAAAGAAGTCAAGATGATCAAGAGCATATCCAATCTAAATTACTAAGTCTTACAAACATGCAAATAGGTCATAAGGTCTTATGAAATAAAAGGCCAAGAAATGTTGTGATTAGGTGGGGATTTTTCTAGGCTATGTGATGCTAATCCGGGAATGGAACTAACTCCACAATTTTGTCCTCGATCAACTTCCCTCAAGTGTATATTTTCTCCATCTTTTCTTTCTTTTCTTTTTCCTTCACTTATTTTTGAGACAATGACATTGGTGTACAAAAGCCGAAACCTTGGTGATTAGCCATCCTCGGGCTTTTTCTATTTTTCGAGGTGCATCCACACCGGGCACACATACCAAAGCTCGTTAGGACTATTGGTTTATTTGACTTTAGCAAGGCACCAACACCCGATTATGTGGAGTGTGCCAAGTTACTCGTCATTTAAACCAACGTCCCCAAACCTATATTTTTGTCTACACTTTCACAACAATTTCAGCATTTTATTTATGACATTCTTTCATCAACATCTTCACCCCACACTTGCTTTTTACACACATCAACAAACTAACATGCTCCTATTCCCGGATGGGTCAAAAGAGGTCAAATTTATATCAATTGAGGTGCTCAAACATCATGATCAAGATGAGAAGTAGAGAAAGATGAATTTCCTCATTCATTCCTAGATGGTGTGCAAGAACTAGCATGTAATTTCGACTTTCAATACTCAATCCGTTCTAGGCAAGCATCATGATCACAAATCATTCATGGGATTCAAGAGAAGTACTTCAAGTCCACATATGCATTCATCAATTTAACACATAAGGCCATCCATAGCCAATCCACAAGACAAGATTCATCATTAGGGTCATATCCAAGCCTAGAAAGCACAAAATTTTTTAATTTTTCTGATTTTTTGGAATTTTTCGAAATGAGTATATACAATGCAAGACATGTGATAATATTAAACTACCCTAGATGCTAATCATGCAAAAGATCATGCAAACCCCACCCCATACTTAGAAACACATTGTCCCCAATGTGTAAATGAAGTAAAGAAGAGTGAAAGAAGGTTCTCACAATGTAAAAATGGTTTGCTATGGTATTGATTTCTCAAGTGGATTGATGGTGGATGATCCTATCAACAATGGTAGAAAGCTCAAGGTGTTCATCAAAGCATCGGGACCCGCGCTAGGCACTACTAGCCGTCCAAATTCCGCGTCCGCTCCACCCATAATTGATGAGGGGTTCATCATCATCAATCACATGCCGTGCAAGGCTTCCAATGCTACCAAGATTCTAGCACACACACAAAGCACACAAAACACACAAAAACAGAAAAATCAAAAACAAAAACAAAACGAAAAAGGGAAAACGTTACCAATGGGTTGCCTCCCACCAAGCGCTTCTTTAAGGTCATTAGCTTGACCAAACTCGGGGGCGTCTACTCAAGGTGAAGTGGGGCAATCATATCCACCGGAGCTCCCGGGATGTACTTTTTTAACCGGTGCCCGTTCACCTTGAAATCTCCACAATGCTCCCCTCCTATCTCAATAGCTCCATGGGGGAAGATCTTCTTCACCACATATGGCCCGGTCCATCTTGATTTTAGCTTTCAGGGGAAGAGCCGCAACCTTGAGTTGAAAAGAAGGACAAGGTCGCCTTCTCTCAACTCCTTCCGAATGAGGCGCTTGTCATGCCACCGTTTGGTCCTCTCCTTGTAAATCCGGGCATTCTCATAAGCATCCAACCGGATCTCCTCAAGGGCGTTCATGTCTAGCATCCTCTTCTCTCCGGCCTCCTTGAGGTCAAAATTTAGCCACTTAATGGCCCAATAAGCTCTATGCTCCATTTCTACCGGAAGGTGGCAAGACTTGCCATAGACTAACTTGTAAGGAGTGGTGCCAATTGGTGTCTTGAAGGTGGTTCTATATGCCCACAAGGCATCATTGAGCTTCATAGCCTAATCTTTTCTCGTTCTAGAGACCGTCTTCTCAAGAATTCCCTTGATCTCCCAGTTGGAGATCTCCACTTGGCCACTAGTTTGGGGATGGTAAGGTGTTGCCACCTTGTGAGTTACCCCATACTTAGCCAAAAGTGACCCAAAATTCCTATTAGTGAAGTGCTTCCCTCCATCACTTATGATCACCCTTGGTGTTCCAAACCTAGGAAAGATCACTCGGTTGAAGAACCGCACCACCACCTTGGCATCATTTGTAGGAGAGGCGATTGCCTCCAGCCATCTCGAAACATAATCAACCGCCAATAGGATGTAGAGGTTGCCACATGAAGAAGGGAATGGTCCCATGAAGTCCACACCCATACATCAAATATTTCCACTTCTTGTATGTTGTTCAAGGGCATCTCATTCCTCCTTGAGATGTTGCCCGTCCTTTGGCAAGCATCACAAGCTACCACAAAGCTTTGCACGTCCTTGAACAAACTTGGCCAAAAGAAGCCCGATTGCAACACCTTCGCACATGTCTTGTGTGAGCTAGCATGCCCTCCACATGGCAAGGAATGACAATGGCGGATCACACTCTCCACCTCATCCTCCGGTGTGCACCTTCTAAACATTCCATCCGGCCCTCTCTTGAACAAAAGTGGTTCACTCCAATAGTAGTGCCTCACATCTTTGAAGAACTTCTTTCTTTGGGCATATGTCAATCCGGGAGGCACTTCCTCACACACAAGATAGTTCACAATATCGGCATACCACGGCTCACTTCCTCTAGACACTTGGAACAAGCACTCTTCCACCATTTGCAATTGCTCATCCCGGAATGAGTCATCAATCGAGATGTCATCTCTCTCAAGCTCCAATGGTGGGAGTCTACTAAGGTGATCCGCCACAGAGTTCTCGGACCCCTTCTTGTCCCGGATTTCCAAATCAAATTCTTGAAGAAGAAGGATCCACCGAATCAACCTAGGCTTGGCATCCTTCTTGGTAAGTAGATAACGGATCGTAGCATGGTCCGTATACACAATGACCTTCGCTCCAACAAGATATGAGCGGAACTTCTCAAATGCATACACAACCGCTAGCAATTCCTTCTCGGTGATAGCATAATTAAGTTGGGCATCATCTAGCGTCTTGCTAGCATAATAGATGGCATGTGTGCGCCCATCTTTCCTTTGCCCCAAAACAGCCCCAATGGCTACATCACTTGCATCACACATGATCTCAAACGGTAGACTCCAATCCGGAGGTTGCATGATAGGTGCGGAGATCAAGGCGTTCTTCAACCTACAAAAAGCTTCAAGGCAATCCTTGGAGAAAACAAACTCAACATCTTTCATTAGTAGGTTAGTAAGAGGCTTAGAAATTTTAGAGAAGTCTTTAATAAACCTCCGGTAGAAACCGACATGTCCTAAGAAACTCCTTACCCCTTTCATCGAGGTAGGTGGTGGCAACTTCTCTGTCGTTTCAATCTTGGCCCTATCAACCTCAATGCCACAGTTGGACACCAAGTGTCCCAACACAATACCTTCACTTACCATGAAGTGGCATTTTTCCCAATTTAAGACAAGATTTGTCTCCTCACATCTTTTCAATACTAATGACAAGTTAGCTAAGCAATTATCAAAGGAAGAACCATAAACAGAAAAATCATCCATAAACACTTCCATGATATTCTCAATGTATTCCGAAAAGATAGCCATCATACACCTTTGGAAGGTGGCGGGTGCATTACACAACCCAAATGGCATCCTCCTATATGCAAAAGTTCCCCATGGACATGTAAATGTGGTTTTTTCTTGGTCATCGGGGTGGATAGGGATTTGGAAGAATCCACTATAGCCATCTAGGTAGCAAAAATGAGAATGTTGAGCTAACCTCTCTAGCATTTGGTCAATGAAAGGAAGGGGGAAGTGATCTTTCCTAGAGGCCATGTTCAACTTCCTATAGTCAATGCACATCCTCCATCCCGTAACCGTCCTAGTTGGGATTAGTTCATTGTTCTCATTAGTCACTACGGTCATCCCACCCTTCTTAGGAACTACATGAACGGGACAAACCCACTTACTATCCGAAATAGGGTAGATAATCCCCGCATCTAGCAACTTAATAATCTCTTTCTTGACTACCTCTTTCATTATAGGATTCAATCTTCTTTGATGTTCAATAGAGGGTTTATGGTTATCTTCCATCAATATCTTATGCATGCACAAAGAAGGTTTTATGCCAACTAAATCATCAATAGTATAGCCAATGGCTTTCCTATGCAATCTTAGCTCATGCAACAACTTAGCAAGTTCATCATCATTCAAGCATGCATTCACAATCACCGGATATGTAGAATTGTCACCAAGAAAAGCATACTTTAAATGAGAGGGGAGGGGTTTAAGTTCAAGTTTAGGAGGACCTTTATCGAGTGTAGACGATCTAAATAACGTTGGATGAGATGAATCCAAAGCAAATGAAGACTCTCCAAGGCTCCTTGAAGCTTGATCATCATCAAGAGCTGCTTCTGGGAGAACCACGGTTGGATCCACGGTTCTTGGCACATCCACGGCCGTGGAAGTTGCCAAGCTTGCTCGTTGGAGCTTTCCAGAGAGTTCTACGGCCGTGGAACACATTCCACGCCCGTGGTTGCTACACGTGCTGAACATGCCTTCGTGAACCTCAAATTCAGCTCGTGTCTCCTTTTCTAGTGCTTCCAAGGCCTTGATTTCTTCATTGCAAGCCTCCTCAACATCTTCCTCCATCAAACTTAAGGTAAGATCCTTCTCCAAGGAGTCCTTGATCAAGATCGAGCTCACAACTTCTCTAGACTCCTCTTGCTCGACAATGTTGAACACATCTTCATCAAGGGTTGACCCTTTCATCATTGTGGACAACTTGAACTTGATGTTCTCTTCTCCAATGTTGAAGGAGAGGATCCCATTCTTGCAATCCACTAGGCATCCGGAAGTGGCTAGGAAGGGTCTTCCCAAGATGATGGGGACCGGATAGTCCGCCGGAATGTCCAAGACCACAAAATCAATCGGCACATAGAACTTTCCTAGTTGCACCGGAATGTCTTCTAAGATCCCAACCGGGTGAGTGATAGAACGGTCCGCCATGTAGAGGGTCATCTTGACCGGTTTTGGCTCTCCTAGCCCAACCTTGTTGCAAAGTGCAAGCGGTATGATGCTTACACTTGCCCCAAGATCACAAAGGGCTTCATACTTCACTTCTCCCACTCCAATTGGGACACAAAAGGAACCCGGATCTGTTAGCTTAGGAGGCATCTCCTCCTTCATTGTTTGGATCAATTCCGAGGACCTCTTTGTCATCATTACTTCCCCATACTCCTCCAACTTCCTTTTGTTGGAGAGTATTTCCTTCAAGAACTTGCCATATGCCAGCATTCCTAAAATAGCATCTATGAACGGAATATTAATATGCAATTTGGACATAAGTTCAAGGAATTTACCAAAGTGCTTGTCCAAGCGAGCTCTTGCTCGTGATTGTGGGAACGGTAGTGGTGGTTTGTATGGAGGCGGTGCCACATATGTTGGCTCAACATCCTTGCTCTTGCCTCCATTTTCTTGCAACATTTCTTCTTCTACCATTACTTGCTTTCCCTTAGCACTTTCCTTGGGCAAAGGATCTTTCATACTCAACCCACTCCTCGTTGTAATGGCCAACACTTGGCCTCTTGGGTTGTCTTCGGTCCTTCCGGGAAACTTTCCCGGATCTCTATGGGCTTCACCCGCCTTTTGGAACACTTGTGCTTCCAACACCTTTTGAGCCTTAGAGATGGAAGTCACCGTGCTCTCAAGACCACTCAACCTTCCATGCAATTGCTCAAACATCATTTCGGTCCTATCCTTTGGAGGTTGAGTAAATCCGGGTGGAGGTTCTTGTGAATCTTTTGGTGGTGGAGTTGTGCTTGTGGAAGCGGGAGGGTTCAAGGCTCCATCCGGGTTAGAATAGGAAAACCCGGGATGGTTATGGTTGGGCCGGTAATTGTTGAATTGCCGGTTGTTGTTGAAGTTCCTTGGGCCTTGATAATTGTTGTAGTTGCCCCTTCCCATGTAGTTCACATCTTCCTCCTTGGAAGATAAGTTAGCTTGCACTTGCACTTGAGGGGTTGCTTGGTTCTTCAAAGTTGTAGCACACAACTCCCTCAAAGATTTTAGCTCATTGTTGATGGCGTCAAGCTTGAAATTACTCATGGTGACTTCACTCACCTCATATGCTCCCGCCTTTCTCCCTTCACTCTTCCTATGGGAGTATTTCTCAATCACTAGAGCTTGTTTCTTTATAAAACTCCCAAGCCTCGTCTACATGCTTTTCCATGAAGGTCCCACCGGAAAGAGATTGGAGCTTGAATTGGCTATCTTCATCAAGTCCTTTGAAGTAGATCTCCAATAGCTCAATTTTTGGTATACCATGGTGTGGACAATCTAGGAGGAGATCCTTGAATCTCTCCCAAGACTTGAACAAACTCTCTCTATCCTTCATCACGAAGGCATTGATCTTCCCTCTTAACTCGGTAGTCTTGGAAGGTGGGAAGAACTTAGTCAAAAACTCGGTTGTCATCTCCTCCCAAGTACTCACTCGCCCTTGTGGAATAGATTGATACCAAGCCAAGGCCTTATCCTTAAGTGAGAAGGAGAAAGCCCTAAGCTTATGGTTGTTGCTCTCCAATCTAGGCGGTCTTAGAGTCTCCATCAAGATCTCATAGTTCATCAAGTGTTGATGAGGAGACTCTCCTTCCATCCCTCCAAATTGATTATGCCGGATCATTTGTAGAACTTGAGGGCGGAGCTCGTAATTGTGGGTTGCGGGATCTCCTAAGTTCACACCCGGACGGTGTGCTCTTTGTGCCGGATCCATACGTCTCCCTAATGTTTGTGGCTCTTCAATTGCAATGGGCACAACCCTAACATTCGCCGCCGGCTGTGGTTGTGGTGGAGGAGGTGGAGGTTGTTGACGATTAAGCTCTCCTTGTACAAGGGCTTGCCTAATCTCATCAATCTCCCTCCTAGTTGCTTCTTGCCTTTCATTGACAAGTCTCCTTTCTTCCTCCAAGAGCTCATCTCTTAGCCTTATTTGCTCTAAAGCCTCATCCAACTCAGCTTGGAGATCTCTTCCGGCCATCTCTTTTCCCTTTTTAATGCCCTTGGATCTAGATCTAAGGGTTTTCTCCGGTTCGGGATCGAATGGAGCTAAATCCTTGCCACGAGATCTTCACATACACCTAAAGAGGAAGAGATGTCCTGAAAAGCAAAGACACAAACCAAAGAGAGATCAAAAGCAACAAGAAAGATCTACACTATAAACAATCACAAAATAGACTCAATCTAGACCTAGTCCCCGGCAACGGCGCCAAAAACTTTGTCACGCTAAGATCGTGTGTGCACGCAATAAGCTTTAAATTTATATTCGTTATATTTCTCCTAACTCCTAGCGAACCCGCAGTGTACGGGACGTTTGTAGTAGGGATAGTATTCCGAGGTCGAACACAAAGACTAAGGTGAGATTGATTCGATTTATGATTAAGTTTAGTGAAGATCTAGGTTAAGACAAGGGAAAGAAATAAAGAAATGAAAATCTCAATGTTTTTGGTTGGTTTTTAGGTGATCAATCAAGGATCACAAATCATGCAAAGTAAACAATCAACTAAGCTAACGAATCAACACAAACAACAAGCTAAACACTAGATATGAATCAAAAGAGAAAAGCGGATTCTAGGGGTTGGAAATTCCGATTATGGCATAAGACTCAAGCTATCTAATCATTCCTTGTACTAACTATGATATGTTGGGAGTGAGTGTTTCTAGCTTGGGATCAATCACCGGGTAGGTCTCATGTCCACTAGTCCGTTCCTAAGGTCTCATCACCGGGTAGGTCTCAAAGAGCCTAAGAGATGGAATTCTGCACAAACCGGATTGTCACCTAGGGATTTAACCTATCCTTACCGGGTAAGTCTCGAAAGGGTTAGTCCTAAACAACTATCCTAGCACACTTAGTCCAATGGCGGCTTATGAGGCTCACCACTACCTAAGGTTTGTCATCTTTGAAATCTAAGAGTAAAAATCACCGGGTAAGTCTCTTCTAACACTTAGTTGCTAACACTAGGTCACCCTAGGGTAGATTTAACTCAACAAACACTAGGATTTCAACATTCTAACAAACCTAAAACTTAGATCCATCGAACCAGGGAAACCACGGGTTGTTCTACACCTTCCACGGCCGTGGAATGGCAAGAACTAACCGTGGACTCCAACATAGGCTTTGTTCAAGTAAACAAGTCATCCAAGGGTAAATCTAAGTTCATCCTATCATAGTCTTATCCATAACCATCCTTTCCTTACCCTAGAATCGCATCTATTTAGCGTACAACATGCATCATAACAATCGAAATTATCAAGCATAAAATCATGGCTTCCATTTGCAAGATAATGAAGAGAAAGAGATGAACAAGTGAAGTAATCAAAACCAAGCTGAAATTAAGATTAGAAAGACTCACAACCCTTCCAAAAGAAGGTTTAATCGATTCTTACAACCCCAGAAAACGATTCCGAAATTCTTCACTACAAAACCTATCAAGTGCTAGCAATGGTGTGTTCTTCTCCTCTTCTCCAATGGAGCTCTTCTCCCTCCTTCAATGGTAGCTTCTTCCAAGAGAATCTTCTTGTTGAGAGTGTTTTTGATTGGATGATAGGGGATAATGGATGGCTGCTCCAAGATGCCTTCTCTCAGCCTTGCAGGACCACTTTTATACTACAACCTTGCTAGAGTGAGCCATGAGATCGTGGCACAGCTGTCACAACCGTCTGGCAAAAACCACGGTTGGTTCCACGGCCGTGGACCTTCAGTGAACCGTGGTTTGGTGCTTCAGCTTTGCCTTGGATCATTAAGTCATCCATTTGGTGCATGGCTTGTGTTGACAAGGTTCCATGAGTCCTCCTTAGCCCTTAGCTTGCATTCCAATGAGTCCGAAAGTGTGTCATCTCGAGGAGTGACTCTCGAATGCATCGATTGAGCTCCTAAATCTCCCAAAATACCTATAAAATAAGCAAAAGTCCGCGTAGACGTCTTTCTCGACAAAATACGTGAATTGAGTGAAAACGTCGTGAACTAATGCTAAACCATGCATGAATGAGTGAGAAATCTATCTAAATGATTACCTAAACCTAAGTCATAAATCGTGTTATCAAAACGCATCTAAACAATCCTGCGAGAAATCAAAAATTGCATCCTTCATCAATAGATTAGTAAGCGGTTCTGATATCTTAGAGAAATCCTTTATAAAACGTCTATAAAACCAGCATGTCCTAGAAAGCTTCTTATCCCCTTCACCGAAGATGGAGGAGGGAGCTTTTCTATGGTTTCTATCTTAGCCTTATCTACCTCAATCCCTCTACTAGAGATCAAGTGTCCGAGTACAATGCCTTCCTTCACCATAAATTGACACTTCTCCCAATTAAGAACTAGGTTAGTGTCTTCACACCTTTTTAGTACAAGAGAAAGGTTAGAGCAACAATTATCAAAAGAGGAACCATAAACAGAAAAGTCATCCATGAAAACCTCCATGATCTCCTCTACATACTCCGAGAAGATAGCCATCATGCACCTTTGGAAGGTGGCTGGGGCGTTGCAAAGCCCGAACGGCATTCTCCTATAAGCAAACGTACCCCATGGGCACGTGAATGTGGTCTTCTCTTGATCGTCTGGATGAATCGGAATCTGAAAGAAGCCACTATAACCATCAAGATAGCAAAAATGAGAGTGTTGTGCTAACCTTTCGAGCATTTGATCAATGAAGGGTAATGGGAAGTGATCTTTTCTAGTTGCGTTGTTTAGCTTCCGGTAATCAATGCACATTATCCATCCAGTTACGGTCCTTGTAGGAATGAGCTCATTGTTCTTATTGGTGATAACCGTCATTCCTCCCTTCTTTGGAACAACCTGTACGAGACTCACCCACTTGCTATCGGAGATAGGGTAGATGATACCTGCATCAAGTAGTTTAAGAATTTCCTTCTTGACAACCTACTTCATGATCGGATTTAACCGTCTTTGAGGTTGTCGTGAAGGTCTAAAGTCTTCTTCCATTAGGATCTTATGCATGCATAATGAAGGCTTAATTCCTACTAGATCCTCTATAGTGTAGCCTAAGGCTTTCCTATGTTTCCTTAGAACAACCATAAGCTTACTATGTTCATCTTCACTTAGATCGGAACTAACAATTGCCGGAAAAGTAGAATTAGTTCCTAGAAATGCGTACCTTAGATGTGTGGGAAGCGGTTTCAATTCCATCACTATTGGAGTCTCTAGTGGCTCTTGAGGAGTGTCCAATGCTTCCTTATAAGTCTATAAGGGTATAGAAGTTGTTGAAGAAGACTCAAGAGCATTGGTAGAAAGGACGTAATTGTTCTCAGATTTTCCCAAAATTACGGCACCTCTGTTTCTTTCATGGCCGTGTTTTAGGGCGTGGAAGTCAATTACGACACCTCTGATAGTTCCACAGCCGTGGTTTTAGCCGTGTAACTTACTGGAGTCCTCTGAATAGCTAATTACGGTCATGCTGGTGGGAACCACGGCCGTGGAATAGCACGACTGGCCGTGATTCCTCACGTTTTCTGACCCATTGTAGAGTTTTTCAAACTCTTCTTCATGCACTTCCTTTAGCTCCTCTAAAGCTTCAATTTCCTTATTGCATTCCTCTTCCTCTCCTTTCTCCATAATGCTCATAGTGATCACCTTTTGTAATGGATCCTTGAATAGAATCGAGGTTACTTCCGCTCTAGATGCCTCTTCATCATGGATGTTGAACATATCTTCTCCATGAGTTGGCTCTTTCATCATAGTGGAAAGAACAAACTCTACTTTTTCCTCTCCTATGTCGAAGGCGAGTCTAGCATTCTTGCAATCCACCATACAACCAGATGTTGCAAGAAACGGTCTTCCGAGTATGATCGGGACCGGACTATCTGTAGGAATGTCAACCACAATAAAGTCTATTGGAACATAGAACTTACCAAGCTTGATCGGGACGTCTTCAATGATACCGACGGGACGAGTTATGGATCGATCCGCCATGTATAATGTCATCTTCACCGGTTTAGGTTCGCCTAAACCGATCTTCCTGCATAAGGCAAGCGGAATGATGCTAACGCTTGCTCCTAAATCACATAATGCATCATATGTGACATCTCCTACTCCGATTGGAACACAAAATGACCCCGGATCCTTCAGCTTTGGGGGCATCTTTTCCTTTATCGTTTTGATGAGATCCGACGATTCCGAACTCATCTTGACTTCTCCCAAGTCTTCCAGTTTCCTCTTGTTAGAGAGGATCTCCTTTAAGAACTTTCCATAAGTTGGCATACCTACAATTGCATCAATGAAAGGTATATTAATATGCAGTTTGCTCATGAGTTCAATGAACTTACCGAATTGCTTGTCTAGACGCGCTCTTGCTCTAGATTGTGGGAATGGTAGGGGAGGTTTGTAAGCTGGAGGAGGAATGTAGATGTCTTCCTTCTCCTTCCCCTTTTCTTTCTCCTTTTCGACGGGAACTTCAACAAACTTAGGCTGCGGGTCGGTGGTTGTTGCTCCGCTCCTAGTTGTGATAGCCATCACCCTTCCTTTTGGGTTATCCTCCGTATTTCCTGGAAGTTTTCCTTGATTTCTAGGAACTTCCTTAGCATTTCTGAACATTTGGTTTTCTAAAACCTTTTGAGCTTTATCAACCTTAGTGATGTGACTCTCTAGCCCTTGAAGCTTTCCCAAGATCGCTTCCAACATGGGATCGGGCTTCTCTTTCCCCGAAGTACTTCCACTATTAGATGTTTGCCCCTGGTTTTTCAAAGGAATGGAAGAAAAAGAAGATGGCGGAGTTAGTAAATTTCCAGAATTGGGATAAGAATTACAGGAATTTTGTTGTTGGTTGGAACGCCAATTGTTGTTGTTTGAATTCCTATTGTTGTTCCAATTATTATTCCGGTTGTTGTTGTTGTTCCAATTGTTCCGGTTGTTGTTCCGGCTGTTACGATTGGTGTTCTCATTCCCATTATGGTTATTGTTGTTTCCTAAATAACCAACATCTTTCTCTTTAGGCTTTTGAAAGCTAGCTTTGATGACTTCCTTCAATTCTTTAATCTCGGTGTTGAGAGAAAAGATTTGAGTTTGAGCAGCTTGTGTTAGCTTTGATCCTTGCTCTACTCGATTAGCTTCCGCCTTCCGGTGAGAGTACTTCTCAATGACTAGGGCTTGCTTCTCAATGAAGTCCCAAGCGTCATCTTCCCTCATGTCCATGAATGTGCCACATGAACGGGATTGGAGCTTAAATTGTGTTTCCACACCCAACCCCTTATAGTATATTTCCAATAACTCCAATTTGGAAATGCCATGGTGTGGGCAATCCAATAGTAAATCCTGAAATCTTTCCCAAGACTGAAACAAACTTTCGTTAGATCTCATAGAAAAAGCATTGATTTTACCTCTCAACTCCGCTGTCTTGGATGGCGGAAAGAACTTGGTTAAGAACTCCGAAGATAGATCCTCCCATATGTTGAGTCTTCCATTAGGAAGAGCTTGATACCAAGATAAAGCTTTCCCTTTCAAAGAAAAGAAGAATGGCTTGATCTTGTAATTGTTGGTGGTTGCATTTTTTGGCTTCATTGTCTCCATCAAGATCTCGAAATTCTATAAATGTTGATGTGGAGATTCAACACTCGTTCCTCCAAACTGGATTTGGCGAACGATGGTAATAACTTGTGGGTTAAAGCTAAACCCCTAAATATCGTCAGCATCAAAGTTCACACCTAGACGGCGTGGTTGCTGAATCGGATCCATCCTTTGGCCAAGAGTTCTTGGCTCTTCATCTACACGAGCGACTCTCACACCCCCAGCTGGGATACGAGGAATGGCGGCTGGTGTTGGATTAATCCGGACTGGATTGATCGTTGGATCAATCTCCTCTAGTGTTGGCATATCCGGATCGAATTCCTCATCATCGGATGATTCCACTCTAATGGACTTAGTTGGCTTCTTGACCTTCTTTTTCTTCTTAGAATCATTCAGCTCCAACTTCAAGTCTAACATCATAGCCCTGAGTTCATCAATTTGGAATTGATGACTCGTTTCCGCATCTAAGCAAGCTTTCTCACTCAACTTAAGTTGACGTTGAGATTCGTCTAATTCCGCTTGTAAATCTCTCTCTTTATTTTCAGCCATCTTTCTTTCCTTGGCTTTCTTCCTAAGAGTTTTCTCAAGTTCCGGATCAAAAGGTACGAGGTCTTTGTTGTATCTCGACCTGCGCATATACCTAAAAGAACCTGCAAATAACACTCACAAGAGATATCAAATAACAAGAGCAAAGCTCCGAAGCTCGACAACCGAAAACCGAAGTTTGGTTTAGACCAAATCCCCGGCAACGGCGCCAAAAACTTATTCGCCCTAAAACGTGCGTGCAATCAAGTCTTAAATTTATAAAACTAGAATAAAAGCAAGCAAACCCACAGTGTACGGATCGACGTAGATTAGCAAATATTCCAGAGTATCAATCACATGGATTTGGTGAAACAAAACTCAGTCTCAAGTTATCGAGCAAATAAAAGGTAAAGCTTTGCAAATATTGGGAAAACAGCAACCCTAAAGATCCAGGTATCTAATTGTGGCAATCGATTCAAGATATACTAAAGAACTAAGGACAGAGTTAGGAATTGCAAAGGTATGCTAAGGTAAAGTAATGTACGGTGAAGTTCCAAGACTTTATATGACCTATCTAAAGACACTCTCTATAAAGGTTGTTGAGGCCGCAATATAGAAAGGATCTATTGACAAGAATTAAACTCAAATACCCAAACTTGTAACCCAAGGATCAAGATAAACTAAAACGATTAAGGTTGTGACACTCGAAATCGAAATAGAGGATGATGAGTCTCACTAGTACCTAGAAAAGGGTAAACCAAGACTAGATTAAAGCCAATCTTTAACCTTGGATCAAAGTAAAAGCAAAGCTCGTAAACTAGGGTAAATCACGGTCAGATCTTGAGAACCACGGCCATGAAACCCCAAGAACAGGCCGTGATTTGGGTTCGTCGATGAGATCTCTCTAACTCTCAGTGTCCAATCAATTTACGATCGATCTATCATCATCTAAGCCACAACTATCAACTCTTCACCTTAGAATTGCTAAAGGGTTTTAGCCAATAACCATTGTCATAGTATCAATATTCAAATTAAAGAGAATGAAAGATGAAACCCTCGAATACTCAATAAAACTTCAAAGCCAATTCTCAAATCCGTAACACAAGAAGCAATGTTTGATGGATTCAGAATGTATAACACAAAACCTCACAAGAATCTAAGGCAAGTATGAAGAACTGGTTGTCAATCCGTCTTCAATGTCAAAACCTAATAAAGAAGTTAAACCTTCGGCGATCTTCAATCAACCCTAGGCATGAATGCTCCAAGCAAGGTAAGCGGTCGTCAGCGTCCGTCGGCGTCTCCGCGGGATCAAACGCAAATGTTGCGAGATTTAGCGGCCGTAAGCGCGGATCCCCAAAACTCTATTTTCCGACCTTTTTATAAGACGGGAAAGAAATAACCGTCCAGGCCCATTACGTAAATAACGTGGCAAATAAAGACTCGTCAAAAGATCGCCTAAATCACGGTCTCAAGGGTTTCCACGACCGTGGTTTAGGGCGTGGAAATGGATTACGGTCTCTTGTGACTTCCACGACCGTACTTTAGGCCGTTTAACTTACTGGAATGCTCCACGCTCATGATGCCAAGATCCACGGCCGTGGTTTAGAGCGTGGACTCTTCTACGGCCGTAATTCAGAGCGTGGAAGTGTAGAATACTTGTACTTTCCTTTGTGTCGTGACATTCTCCTTCCTTAGCTTCCTTGATGTGTTCCTAATACTCGAATATGATCGATTACTCTCTTTTCTCTCTCAATAGCTCATATTTAGCTCCTTTTCGCCTACAATCAACACAAAGCTAGTGTAGACATCCATATCGGCAAAATGGACTAACAAGTTAACAATTGCTTCTAAACTTCATCCATGTACACAATAATGAGGGAAAAGAAACCAAAATAAGTGCCTAGAATATTGCAATATTTCATGCTAACATGGGACCATCCGTGGCATCTACGACTATGTTACATAGATCATTCACCAATCTAGAAGCGAGAGAAACTCAAGAAAGGAGCGCTTACAAGTTGCAAACATGGGGTGAATCGATGGAATGGAAGATTGCATGGAATAGAGGAAAAATTTACCGAGTTCCTAAAAGATCGACCGATTTTCCTATAGGAAAAACTCGATCGATTTTTGTATCCGTTTTTCTTCACTGGAGTGAGAGTTGCGACAGATCCGGCCATGATCTTCTATCTTTTGGCAATTATATCTTGTAATAATTTTTTAAATCTCTCAGACTATCTTTAGAGATTATTTAGGTTCTATCTTTTTTTAGATTTTATATTTTATATCTTTTAAAGATATCTTTCTATCTTTTAAAGGATATATATATTTTATAGATCATATCTTTTATAGTTTTCCTAGTTTTCATAGGTTGATCTACCTTATAAATAGCCTTATTGGGGGAGATTGTTTAGTAGAATAGATTTGATATATATTTCACATATGGTGTGAACTTACATCATTGCTTACGAAGTTTGTATTTTATTCATTCCTATTCAATCAAAGAGAGAGCCTTGATTGAATCGTTGTGAAGTTCTTGCTAGATTGTGCTTGTGTGTGTTAATCTTATTAAAGGTTGGTGCTCCTGGTCAATCCTAGTCCCTCCTTGTGCTTGTCTTAATTTAAAGACTTGTGTATGATTAAAGAAGTGTGGGTTAAGATCTTCTCGTTTGAGGGTTTTGACACATCATTGATCAAGGTTCTTTTGCGAAAATATCTTGGTTCAATATCTTCCTATATCTTTTCATTTATCATTCCATAATCATCTTCTTTTCTTTCCATATCATCCATTAATCCGTTTTTTGAGTTTTACGGAAAATCGCCTTGCTCATCCAAATAAATCGACCGATATATTATCAAGAACAGATTGATTTTTGTTCCAATTAAGGACTTTCAATCTAGATCGGGAACTACAGCTTATCCCTTCATCAAAAACCTTTCATGGTTAGATTTGATCCATATAGCTCGACATTATATGATTTCAAAGCCATTGAAGACTCCTCAAGACACCTTGAAGCTTCATTAACAACAAATGGACCTTCTTCTTGGAGTTCAAGGACCTTGGTTTTGGCTCAGGGGCATTTCGGTCGAGATGTGGCCCGAGGAGAGAGGTTCTGTTGTAAAATCTCAGTTGGGTTCAACACTCATCTCGGCCGAGATGATCTGCTTGTAACCGAGATCAGCTCCAATCTTGCTCTCCTCTTCGAGCACTTCAAATTCAACACTTGGTTCCTCTTCTAGTGCATCCAAGGCTTTGATCTCTTTATTGCAATTCTCTTCAAGGCCTTCCTCCATGATGCTCATGCTAAGAACTTTCTCCAAAGGATCCTTGATCAAGATGGAACTCACCACCTCTCTAGACATCTCTTCATCCTCAATGTTGTAAACATTTTCATCTAATGGTGGCCCTTTCACCATTGTTGACCACTTGAAC
This sequence comes from Fagopyrum homotropicum, assembly GCA_033239125.1. Taxonomy (NCBI): domain Eukaryota; kingdom Viridiplantae; phylum Streptophyta; class Magnoliopsida; order Caryophyllales; family Polygonaceae; genus Fagopyrum; species Fagopyrum homotropicum. The sequence continues at coordinate 60,664,381 of BSWB01000003.1, read as the reverse complement.
TTGATGTGCTCTTCTCCAATGTTGAATGAGAGAGTTACATTCTTGCAATCTACTAGACATCCGGATGTGGCTAAGAATGGCCTTCCCAAGATGATGAGAACTTGATATTCCGCCGGATGTCCCATACAACAAAGTCTATTGGCACATAGAACTTTCCGAGTTGCACCGGGATATCCTCTAGTATTTCTACCGGATGGGTGATGGATCGGTCCACCATATAGAGGGTCATCTTGACCAGCTTTGGCTCTCCTAGCCCAACCTTTTTGCATAGTGCAAGCGGGATTATGCTTACACTAGAACCAAGGTCACATAGAGATTCATATTGCACTTCACCCACACCAATTGGCGCACAAGATGACCCTCGATATCGCAACTTAGGAGGCATCTCCTCCCTCATAGTTTGTATCAACTCGGAAGATCTCTTAGTCATTCTCACTTTACCATATTCTTCTAACTTCCTCTTGTTGGAAAGTATCTCTTTCAAAAATTTACCATAGGCCAGTATACCTAATGTTGCATCAATGAACGGAATGTTAATATGTAATTTAGATATAAGTTCAAGGAATTTACCGAAATGTTTGTGCAACCGAGCTCTTGCTTGTGATTAAGGGAATGGTAGTGGTGACTTGTATGGAGGAGGTGACACATAGATTGGCTCAACTTCCTTGCTCTTTCCACCTTCATCTTGCCTTGGTTCTTCTTCCACCATCACCTTATTCCCCTTGTCAACACCCTTGGGGGTAAGGATTATTAGTGCTCAGCCCACTCCTCGTGGTAATTGCCAACACTTTCCCTCTTGGGTTATCTTCGGTTCTTCCGGGAAGCTTTTCCGGATCGCTTTGTGTCTCTCCCGCCTTTTGAAAAACCTGAGCTTCTAGCACCTTTTGAGCCTTGGTAATTGACGTGATGGCTCTCTCTAATCCGTTTATCTTTCCTATCAATTGTTCAATCAACATCTCGGTTCTATCTTTTGGTGGTTGAGTAAAACCGGGTGGAGGCTCTTGTGAAACCCTCGGTGGTGGTGGTTGGCTTGTTGAAGCGGGAGGGTTTAAAGGACCTTCCGGGTTTGAGTAGGAGAACCCGAGAGCATTGTGGTCGGGGCAGTAGTTGTTGAAGTTCCAGTTGTTGTAATTTCTTGGGCCTTGATAACCCTCATTGAAGTTGCCCCTTCCAATGTAATTCGCATCTTCCTCCTCGGAAGACAAATTGGCTTGAGCTTTTACTTGCACTTGAGGAGTTTCTTGATTCTTCAAAGTGGTAGCACACAACTCCCTCAAGAACTTTAACTCATTGTTGATGGTATCATGCTTGAAGTTACTCATGGTTACTTCACTAACTTCGTAAGCTCCCGGCCTTCTCCCATCACTCTTCCTATGGGAGTATTTTTCGATCACCAATGTTTGCTTCTCTATAAACTCTCAAGACTCATCCACATTCTTCTCCATAAATGTTCCTCCGGAAAGTGATTGGAGCTTAAATTGACTATCCTCATCAAGCCCCTTGAAGTATATCTCCAACAACTCTATCTTTGGGATTCCGTGGTGTAGACAATCTAGGAGGAGATCCTTGAATCTCTCCTTAAGATTTGAAAAGTCTCTCTCTATCCTTCATTGTGAAGACATTTATCTTCCCTCTTAGTTCGGGTGTCTTGGAAGGCGGGAAGAACTTTGTTAAGAACTCGGTTGTCATCTCCTCCCAAGTGGCCACTCGTCCTTGTGGTATGGATTGGTACCAAGCCAAGGCTTTATCCTTAAGTGAGAAGGAAAAAGGCCTAAGCTTATGGTTGTTGCTCTCCAATCTAGGTGGTCTTAGAGTCTCTATCAAAATCTCGTAATTCATCAAGTTGTTGATGTGGTGACTCTCCTTCTATCCCTCCAAATTGACTATGTTGAATCATTTGTAGCACTTGATGGCGGAGCTCATAGTCATGAGCTGCGGGATCTCCTAAATTGACACCAGGACGGTGAACTCTTTGAGCCGCATCCATGCGTTGGCCAAGTTTTTGTGGCTCCTCAATAATAATCGGCTCAATCCGAACATGTGCCGCCGGTTGATGCGGTGGTGGAGGCGGTGGTTGACGAAGATTAAGCTCCCTTTGCTCAAAAGCTCACCTAATTTCCTCATTCTCCCTCTTAATAGCTTCTTGCCTCTCGTTTGCAAGTCTCATCTCATTTTCCAAAGCTTCATCACTAAGCCTCAATTGCTCTAAAGCTTCATCCAACTCAGCCTTAAGGTTTGCTTCGGCCATCTCCTTCTTCTTCTTATCACATTTGGATCTCGTACTACGGGTCTTCTCCGGTTCGGGATCGAATGGAGCTAAATCCTTGCCACGAGATCTTTGCATGCACCTAAAGAATGGGAGATGTCCTGAAAAATCAAAGACACAAACCAAACAACATCAAAAGAAAAAGAAAGACCTAACTATAAACAATCACACACAATGATTCAGTCTTAACCAAGTCCCCGGCAACGGCGCAAAAAAAATTGTTGTCCGCTAGGAGTGGAGTGCACAAATCCAAGGCAAGAGTTCCAATAACTTGTTCGCCCAAAACATGCACACACAAAGTCTTACAATTTATAACTCGATAATATCTCCTAAACTACCTTGTAAAACCCACAGTGAACGGGTCATAGAGTAGAAAGGGAAGCATTCCGATGTCGATCACAAAGACCGAGGTGAAATTGAATCATGCAATGATGATGGATAGCATGGATCTAGACTAAGAAAAGAGAGGGGAGTAAAGAAATGAAAATCATATGTTTTTGGATGGGTTTTTGTGGTGATCAAGCAAAGATCACAATCAAGCAACAATATCAACTTATGAACAACACAAACACAAGATATAAGATCAAGTTATGAGAAGCGGATTCTAGAGATTCGGACTTCTCGTTATGGCAAGGAATCAAGCTTATAATCACCCTAATACAAGCTACGGTATGTTGGGAAGGAATGTTTCTCTAATGGGATCAATCACCGGGTAGGTCTCATAGTCCACTAATCCTGCACCTAAGGTCCTATTATCGGGTAAGTCTCTAGGAACCTAAGGTTGAGAATTCTACACAAACCGGGTCACTACTTAGGGGTCAAACGTCTCCTGACCGGGTAAGTCTCGGAAAGGCAAGTCCTAAGCAACAATCCTAGTACACTCAATCCAATAGCGGCTAGTGAGGCTCGCTACTATCCAATTAATGTTCGAAATCTTCTATACCTAAGAGCGGGAATTACCGGGTAAGTCTCATCCCTCATTTAGTTTACTAACATAGGTCACCCTAATGCTAGATTTGGCTCAACAAAAACTAGGATTTCAACTCTCAAACTCCCTAACATGAAGATATAACACCATAAGAACATCAACTCACTCACCTTGGGTGGATCATGGACATCTCAGCCAAAATGGATGAAGAATAGGCCGAGATTTTGGGTTGAGCTAGGGACTTCGAGCAAGCAAATATCCTAAGATACATCTAAGCGCAATCTATCATCACCCTAGCTAGCCATAACCTTTCATCCTTCTCCCTAGAATCACATGCTACTTAGCCAAGAGCAATCATCTTAAGTTCATATGTCACCATAAACACATGCATGCATGCCATAGCTAGATGAAAAGAAAAGGAGTAATATAAAGCAAGAACAACCTGAATAATAAGTTTAGAACAGCTTACAAACATCCAAGAGAGGATTTAAAATGAGCTCAACAATTTCTACAACTTTCTTCACTACAAGTCTTTGAAAAACCCACTCTAAAACCATGAAAATGTGTGTTCTTCTCTTCTCTTCAATGGAGTCTCTTCTCTCCTCTTCTCCACTCTAAAAATTTTCAAAACTCAGGATTGGTAGAAGAATGGAAGTGTCCTTCCAAAAGTGTGTAGGCTACACACAACACCCCTCTTCATCATGGAAGCCAAAGGTCGTGGGTAGGAAGATTGTGCCAAGTGTCGTGGTGGTCCTGACGGCAATCTCGGATGGACCTGTGAGCATCTCGGCCGAGATGGGTGGTGACTGGACCGAGATGAGCTATTGCATGGATAAGATCATGGCTAAACACAAAGCCGGTGCATGGCTCGCACCAACTAAGGTCAATTTCTTATTCTTTTCTCCAGGCATGCTTCATTGGAACCTTAAATTCAGGCCGTCACGAGGCTTGGTCCTCGGATATGATCAATAATGCATGAAAGCTCCCCAAAATACCTACAAAATTGACAAATGCTCGTGTAGACGTCTATTCTGACAATATGACTCGATTAAGCGTAAGCGTCCCGAACATAGGCAAAATCGTGCATGAATGAAAGGAAAAACTACCTAAAAGAGTTACTAATCTAGTGTCATAAATCACGTCATCACAAACACTCCTAAAACAAAAATTTTGTTTTCAAGACAAGAATTTAAGGTCAAAAGAACAATGAAATATAGTCTTAATTAAGATGCAAAGACGAATAATTACCAAATAAAAGGTCAAAAACAAGAAGGAATTTAAATTGGTGAGTGTCATATAATACGCTTTTGTCCCTTAAAATCCCCAATAATCATTCATGGAGTGCGAACACAATAAGTAGTAAGAGATACTAGAAATAAGGTAATTGTCATAAGAGAATCAAGGAGAAAAGAAAATGCAACTACAAGGATAACTTAAAAAGTTATATATCCTTGATTTGGGTTTAGGCTTTTGAGGGATTTGATTACAGGATGAATCTTCCTTTACATAAAGGAAGATTCATCATGTAATTGTAATCAATCCCTCAAAAGCCTAAACCCAAATCAAGAAACATGCAGAAATTGAATAATGCAGAGTATTATTACGTGAAAATAAGCAAAACCCGGAGGAATTTGAAGATAATATAGCATATTAGAGAGGGTACCTCAAGGATTTGGGTAAACCTCAACGATTCTCACACCATCCAAACCCGGAAAGTATGAAAGTGGTAGAAGATAAGAAATTTCACAACTGCACAACACAATTTTAACAAGCTAACCAACAAACTTAACCGCTTAATGACTATTATATAGTGCAACAAAATCATTCTAGTAACTCCCACAATTGAAAAACAAATAGAAAAATCACAGAATTTGTGGTTATATTTGTTGCCCTATGAGCTTTGTCATTTCAATCTTTTTCTTTTTTAGATAGCGACAATGGAGCCAACACTTTGAGATCATATATGAAAAGCCAAGAGCCCACCTACCTTGTCACATAAATTTGGGTGCATGTTATGCAATATTGCAAGAATAATATCACATCCAGTTAAGTGCCTAGAGGCAATAAAATTGCATTAGCAAACCAACACCACATATATGAGAACTTCTACAAATTTCTTAATGACTATATTGTGGTATGTTCAAATCCAGATGGAATATAGGGTCCGTTCGGTTGCTGGTTTTACGCGGTTGAAGATGAAACTTATCGCTTCATTTCTAGAATCAACTTCAACTTGTTCGAAGCATCGGTTGAAGATGAAGATGATGGTGATAAATCGGATGAAGATGATGAGTTTTCGTAAGTCGATGACCCCTAGATTATCCACATGAAAGAGTGATTAACGATTGTTTGTTCTCATTCTTACCCTTCCAACGAGAGAAACCCTAGCGACCTTGGTTAACTCTTCTCCACTCTTCTAGATCTTTATTGTGCTTGTTTATGTTAGAATTGATTCATGTTTTTTCTCCATTTTTTTTATTGTAAGATGTGTTTGTGTATGCCTATTTGAATTGAGAAGAAAAAGAAGAGATTCGATGAAGCTGACGAACTAATTGAAAGTAGTTTTGAAACTCAAATACTTATTTATGCCTGGTTGACATGAGATTCATCTCAATCTAGTAGAAACATTAGTTTTTTTTCATTTTTTTTCTTCATGCTTGATCTTTAGCCCTAATGTTTGTGTACTGGATTGTAAAAATTATAAGCAAACTAGAGAAATTATGAAATAAGGAGAAAATTGAAGTTGATGTGTTGTTTACTTATGATTTTTCTGTTTTTTCAAATACTTATGCATGGTTGAAATAAGAACAATCTCAATCCCAGTAGAGACATTCTTCTTCTTTTGTTTTTCATGTTTATTCATCATGCATGATCTTAATCCCTGATGCTTGTGTACTGGCCTGAATAATGATAACCAAACTAGAGAAATAGTGAAATGAGGAGCAAATTGAAAGCTGATATGTTGTTTATTTATGATTCTTTTGTTTTTCATGTTTATTCATGCTCGTTCTTTATTTCTATTAGAATTATGCTTTTGTAATCTGGAAATGAGGACCAAACTAGATAAACTATTAGTCATATGAGGAGCCAATTGAAAGTTGTGGTGTTGTTTATTCATGATCCGTCTATTGCTTCATGTTTATTCATGCTTGTTCTTTATTTAAGTTAGAGACATACTTGTTCTTTATTTCGAATAGAGCAAATTGAAATGAGAAGCAAATTGAAAGTTGTCTCATTGTTTATCATGCCTCTACTATTGGATTGTGCCTTTCCTAATTCTAACATTGTCGTTCACTTGGTACAAGATCAAAAAGTCATGTCATCTAGATCAGAAAGTCATTTGTGATTGTCATCAGATGCCTCTTTTCCGTATGAATTTGACCCCGATGTGTCTAATTCTCCACCGTCATCTGATCCAGGGCTTAAGGTACAAAAGATCACACTCTATCTTGGATTTTAAATACCGCAATCAGTTCTGAATTAACTAAAGAAGGCCATTTGTATATTATTATTTGTACACAAAATAATTGTAGTTGTGATAACATGTATTAGAGTCTATATTTTGGGATTTGTTTAGACGTTTTACCTTCAATAATCTGCATGTTTGAATGTATATTATGTGATTATATTGTCGTTTCATCTACCTTTACGGGAATCGAGGTCCACACCAAGTTTCGTTGTAATCATAGGTAAATTGACACGTTTTGCATCAAAATAAAGCTAAGGAGCAAAGTTGTCGTTGGAGCTACAATCAGGAGCTTAGAATGGAGCTCAGGAAGCAAAGAATTAACAAAGAAGATTTACTTTGGACAAGATTTAAGAGATTTCACCTTCAGCTGAGATTCACCTCGGTTGACCACAAAGTCACCTCGACCGAGGTGATCTAGAGGAGCGTCTCGACCGAGGCGAATACCCTGACGCGGCGAGATATATTTTATTTGGCTGAGATCTTTTATTTTTGGAAGGAGATATTTCATATTTTTGGGCTGAATTTCTAGAAGGAAGATCATATATTCTGGAAATCTATTTTGAAGATATGGATATATTTTATTAGGAAATTATCTTTTTAAGATATTATTATCTTTGGAAGATAATTCTCCTATACAAAGGGTTGGATTTTCCACAATTCAACAACCTCGCACCTCTGGATTTTTATCCATTACACCATATTCTCCCAGTTGCAATTAGGAAGAAAGATTGAAGATCAATCAAGGAAGGATTGATAGCTTTGAGATAGCTTTTAAGGTGTAAGACTTTATTAGATTCCCTTTCGTTTGATTGTCTTGTTGGATTTGTAATCCAAGGAACACTGATTTGTTTGATATTTGATTCAGTTATTGAAGCCTTGTTCTTAAGGTTTTTGTGTTCAAATATTCATTCTCTTCCCATATATTTGATTATTGCTTTCATGATGATGAGTGGCTAATTTCTTTGTGCTATTCTAGTGTGATTGGCTGAAGGTTGTGGGAAAAACAATGATAGAATAATCTTAAATCCCAGTAGGACACTGAAAGCTCGAGTCTTTGTCCTTAACCTTAGAACATCTCATTCAGTCGATGAACATCTCGGTCGGGGTGGAATTTGACTGACCGAGGTGACTTATCTGATTCGTAACTGAGAGTTAAGTGATAGAGTTTGCCAAATCCTATTCTTATTACACCTTTCTTGGTTCAATGCAAGCTTAGGATGAGACTTACCCGGTAATTCCTTTGTTTGTTTACCCATGATCATAAGTGTAGGTAATAAAGGTTTATCCTTTATTGGGGTTTGAGTGTGCCTTTATCCCTTCTTTGTGAGTTAGCCTGAGACTTACCCGGTAAAGGTTGATTCTATTCCCTTAGTTGGTGTGTTGGTTTGAGACTATAATTCCTTTCCTTAGTACCTTGAGACTTACCCGGTGATAGGTTCTTCGGCTTGGAATTTTGAGTAGTGAGACTTACCCGGTGATCTATTCCACTTTAGTAACACCTTCCCTTTGCAAAACCTCAGCTTTGTCCGCTTATCTTGAGATCTTGAGTTGGAACCACAACTGGATGCTTTAATCCCTAGAATTTGCATATTCCCCTTTATTGACTTTATTATCATCTTTGATTGTTTTAATCGCTTTTGTGGTTATTTGCAATATTGAAAACCTATACTTGCTTTGTTTCACCTAAGTCCCTGTGATCGACCCTTGGAATTTTTGCTTTTATTACAATTGATCCGTACACTGCGGGTTCGCATCCTTGTTTTAAGTATATTTCCTCGGTTATAAATTTAAAGCTTGCACACACCATTTGGAGCGAACAAGTTTTTGGCGCCGTTGCCGGGGACTTGGTCTAGACCGAGCCGGCTACGGTTGTCTTTCGGGGCTATTGCCCCTGTTGCTACTAACCACTCTACTTGAGTGACTTTCGCAGGTTCTTCTTTTTAGGTTTATGCGAAGAACCCGTGCTGGGAAGGAAATTGTTCCTTACGATCCCAAACTAGAAAAGACATATAAGAGACGCTTGAAAGAAGCGAAAATGGCCAATCGAGATGATTGCGATCTTGAGGCCGAATTAAATGAGGCAATTGAACAGCTGCGCCTCAATAGGGAGGAATTGCAGCGCAAAAGGGAGGAAAATCGCACCAGAGCTGCAGAGATTGCAGCTGACATGGCTGAGTTAAGAGCTCAGATCTTGCCTCGACCAGACCCTCGACCAAGGCAGGATCCTGCTCCAGATGCCCCGGCCGAGATACTTCCACCTCGGATGCCAGTCCGAGATGTTCTTTTTGCAGGTATTCCACAGACCCTAGGGCAGAGGATGGACCCAAACCAGCAAGTGAGGCGTCCAGGAGTTAACCTAGGAGATCCAGCGGAGCATGATTATGAACTTTGACCGCAAGTTCTTTCCATGATCCGCCAATGCTAGTTTGGAGGTTTAGAGAGGGAATCTCCACATCAACATTTGCAGAACTATGAGATTTTGATGGAAACCTTGAAGCCTTCAAGGGTGGAAAATAATAATTACAAGTTAAGGCCTTTTTACTTTTCTTTGAAAGACAGGGCACTTACTTGGTACCAATCTCTTCCTCTCGGAAATATCAACACTTGGGAGGAGATGACGACGGAGTTCTTGAAAAAAATTCTTTCCCCCCTCCAAAACTGCTGAAATGAGAGGGAAGATCAATTCATTTATCATGAAGGACAAGGAGATTTTTTCCAAGTCATGGGAAAGATTTAAAGATGTTATTTTGGATTGCCTACATCATGGGATTCCAAAGATAGAGTTGTTGGAGATTTACTTCAAGGGATTGGATGGAGCTACCCAATTCAGCCTTCAACTACTATCTGCCGGCACATTCATGGACATGCTGATTGATGAAGCTTGGGAGTTCATTGAGAAACAAGCTTTGCACATGGAGAAATACTCCCACCAAGGAGCTGAAAATGGAGTTAAGAGAGTCAACTTCCAAGAAGCTCCATGAAATGATAATCAACTCACCTCCCTCAAGAATGATGTGAAGCAATTGAATGATCTTTTGGTTGCTCACACCAAGAAGGAAGAGGAAGGATATCAAGGCTCAAGGAACAACAATGGTTCCCGGAACAACAACAACAATGGTTCCCGGAACAACAACAATGGTTCCCGGAACAACAACTACAACAACAATTGAGGCTCCAACAGCAACAATTGGAGGCCCAACAATCAAAATCCGGGTAATCCTTACTCTAACTCCAATTCAAATAATTCTTCTAATCCTTTCCTCTCTTCTTCTTCTTCTTCTTCTTCTACTCCATTGAAGAGCCAGGAGCCTGGATCAAGCTCGTCCTATCTAGAGAAGAAAGATACAGTTTTGGAAGCTATCTTGATCAAGCTCAATGCTATGGAGACGTCCATGACTTCATTTTCGAAGGCACAAAAAGCCTTAGAACAAAGATTCTTTAATAAGGCGAATGAAGCACCAAGAGACCCATGGAAGCTCCCAGCAAGGACAGAAAGTAACCCCAAGGGACAGATCATGGCAATAACGACTAGAAGTGGATTGAAAACTGCAGATCCAGTGCCTCGGTCGGTGCCAGTGAAGAACACCTCGGTCCAAGTACAAACGAAGAACAATTCGGTCGAGGTACCAACCGAGGTGGAGCCTTAGAAGGCGGAGGAGAAATCTGAAGTTTATGTTCCACCTCCTGCTTATAAAACACCACTTCCATTCCCCTAGTCAAGGGACAGAGCACATCTAGACAAGCACTTTGGTAAGTTCCTTGACTTGATGAATAAATTACATATTAACATCCCTTTCCTTAATGCTATTCTAGGGATGCCCACATATGGGAAGTTCTTAAAAGAGATTCTATCAAGGAAGAGGAAGCTGGAAGACTTTGGTGAAGTAAGGATGACATCTAAATCCTCGGAGCTCATTCAAATCATGAAGGAGAAGATGCCACCCAAATTGAGAGATCTCGGCTCATTTTGCATTCCCATTCAAGTTGGGGATGTGACTTGTGAAGCCTTGTGTGATCTAGGAGCCAGCGTGAGCATCATCCCGCTAGAGCTATGTGTGAATATCGGACTTGGAGAGCCCAAGCCGGTGAAGATAAGGTTATACATGGCGGACCGCTCTATTACCCATCCCGTGGACATTTTGGAAGACGTTCCGGTTAAGTTAGGTAACTTCTATTTACCTATAGACTTGTTGTGCTTGATATTCCTGCAGATTATCCCGTTCCTATCATTTTCGGGAGACCATTTCTAGCAACTTCGGGTTGCAATGTGGATTGTAAGAACGCCAAGTTACAATTCAACATTGGCGGTGATCAAGTTGAGTTTGCATTGCTTGCTGCAATAAAAGGAGATCCGCTGGAGGATGATATCTTCAACATCTATGATGAAGAAGAATCAAGAGAATTGGTGAGCTCTATCCTTATTAATGATCCACTTGAAAGAGTTATTAGTTTTAGCTTAATGGAGTAAGGTATAGATGCTTCTTGTGATGCAGATATACGGAGCTTAAAGGCACTAGAAGAAGATCCAGGAGCTAAGATTGAAAAACTAATCCAGGAGAAGAAGATCTCCAGTTTTGGTCCCAACTGCAGTACCTCGACCGAGGCACTTTCTGGACCAAGCAAGGTGTTCTTGACTGAAGAACATCTCGTTCACCCACTCTGGACCTCGACCGAGGTCGAAAGAGAGATACCGTCAACTGAGAATAACAAACTTCTTACTCCCTTTTCTGAAACTCATCCACTGTTGGTGGAACACTTTCTCCACCAAACTTCTAATAATAAAGAACCTTGGTATGTTGACATTGTTAATTATCTTGTTTGCCAAGAAATACCACCCGGAATGACGTACGCTCAAAGGAAGAAATTCTTTAAAAAATGTACGCCACTACTATTGGGATGAACCTCTATTGTTTAAGAGAGGTCCAGACGGGATGCTTCGAAGATGCATTCCGGAAGATGAAGTTACTAGTGGTATACGACATTGCTACTCGCTTCCTTGTGGAGGGCATGCTAGCGCTCACAAAACATGCACCAAGGTATTACGTTCCGGTTTCTTTTGGCCTACATTATTTAAGGATGTGCAAACGTTTGTTGTTTCTTGTGATGCATGCCAAAGAATAGGGAATTTATCTAGGAGGAACGAGATGCCACTCAATAACATCTAAGAGGTTGAGATTTTTGATGTATGGGGGGTTGATTTCATGGGACCTTTCCCATCATCCGGTGAAAAACTCTACATCCTCCTAGCAGTTGACTACGTCTCTTGATGGGTGGAAGCCATTGCCTCTCCCACTAATGATGCCATGGTGGTTGTGAAGTTCTTTAATAAGACTATCTTTCCACATTTCGGGACTCCACGCATCATCATCAGCGATGGAGGGACACATTTCATCAATCGGAAGTTTAAAGCACTTCTATCGAAGTATGGGGTAACCCACAAGGTAGCAACCCCTTATCACCCTCAAACTAGTGGACAGGTAAAGATCTCGAATAGAGAAATCAAAGCAATCTTTGAGAAGACCGTCTCTAGGACGAGGAAGGATTGGTCTATGAAGTTGGATGACGCTCTTTGGGCTCACAAGACCGCATTCATGACTCAAATTGGTGCCACCCCTTATAATTTGGTATATGGGAAGTCTTGTCATTTGCCCGTTGAGTTAGAGCACAAAGCGTATTGGGCAATCAAATGGTTGATCTTCGACATCAAATAAGCCGGTGAGAAGCGGCTGTTGGACATCAACGAGCTGGAGGAGCTACATTTGAACGCTTATGAGAATGCCAAGATCTACAAGGAACGAACGAAGAAATGGCATGAAAAGCGTATCATTCTTAAGGAGTTCAAAGAAGGAGATCTAGTTCTACTCTTCAACTCCCGCCTTCGTCTCTTTCCAGGTAAGTTGAAATCAAGATGGACAGGACCTTACGTTGTGAAACATGTTTTCCCTTAAGGTGCAACTGAGATTTGGGGAGAAACAAGTGGAAGCTTCAAGGTCAATGGTCATAGACTTAAGAAGTACCAACCGGAAGTCCAGGTTGAGGAGATTGCACCACTATATCTTGTTTAGGGATGCCGTACGGTCCAACTAGCGACCTTAAATCAAGCGCTTCTTGGGAGGCAACCCAAGGTATTGCTTTCTTTTCCTTTTTCTAGTATAGCTTTAGATAGTTTGCTTTTGCTTTGCTTTGTTTTGTTTTGGCATCCTAGACAGAAACCAGGTACTTTCTAAGGAAGGAATACAACCCAGGAGCAACACTGGAAGGACAGAAGTTCGAGAAATTGAGAAGACGGAGTTTGACTGATACACATCTCGGTTGCTGTTGCAGCACCTCGACCGAGATGATTCTTGAGCAACCGAGGCGACTAGGGCTGACAACAATCCACCTCGGCCCGGATCACCTTGGTCCAGTCGGGACCACCTCGACCGAGGTGATAGCAGAATCGGCGAGGGGTATAAAAGGGGAAACGGTTTCTCTCTCTTCCCTCCTAACTTATCCCTCGACCACGGCGCGCCCTAACCTCTCTTTCTTCGTCTCTGGATCGTTTTCGACGATTCTTGCTCCCATTCTGCGAGGAAAGGCTAGGGGAACCAATTTCAAGCAACAATTTGCAACAAGAACGCCTCGCATCGACCGAATCCGGGGTAAAAAGTCGAAACCCTAACTCCTTCTTCCCTTTACTGATTTCGGAATTTAGTGGCTTTGGTTGCCATAGATCTCTGTTGAAAAAGGCTTAAGTACCCCATAGGAACAATCTGTAGTGAAATCGGGGGAAAAGAATTGAAATTCCGAGAGTTGGAATCGAGCAGTTTTGCACCTCGGTCCGGTCGACCTGCGCCTCGGCCGAAGTGATTCTTGAGTTCTGACAAGCAACCGAGGTGATCTGTCAGACAGAAAAAGAGAAAATAAGTTCCAGGTCCGATCGCCAAATAGTCCTGAGAGATAGATCTTCCCCTTCTTCTTCTTCTCGACCTACCACACCGGTGATACATGAGCGTCACCAGGCTGATTACGACCGCATCTATACGCGCCCTGTGATTGCGCCGTAATTTTTAGACATTTCTACATTTGACTGTCTATATTTTGCTGATGATCTGAGACGGATGGTCTCGATGGTAATCGTGGTAGGGCTGGTGCAGTTCATGGAGATTAGAGCTCCAGCCTACCTCGAGCCTATATTAGAGTTTGTGAGTTCTGTGACTCACCTGCCTGAGGAGAGGGCCATCAAGTACCGGTTGCTGAACCGGAATTACTTAGTTCCAATGGATCAGTGAAGAGACGTCTTCGGCTTCCCGACCCCCACAGTTCCCGATTTCCCTTCTCGAGTCGTGGCTCGAGAGTTTTGGGGTAGATAGCTCATGTAGTTGAGCATGCTGATAGGTGGAGACCTGGAGACTCCAGGGAGCGCATCATCTTCCACCTTGCTTTCAGACTCGCCCACCGTATATTCAGCGAGACACTTCTGGCGCGTATTGAGACGTCCCAGAAGGTTAGACAGGGGGAGCTTCTGAGCTTATTTTGTATGGTGACCGGGGGTGTGCCTGATTTTGGTGCGATGCTAGCTGAGGATCTGCACCGGATCAAGGCTAAGGGGAAGGGAGACATTTGTTGTGGCGGCTTAGTGACTCACATAGCGACAATGATGATCACCAGGAGGATTCTAGTTCCTCGTAGACTTACTACGCCATATGTGGCGATGCCTTGGGAGCAGACTGCCCCTCAGGGTATTAGTTGGTCGTCCCAGTTGTCAGTCTACGACCCTCAGTACTGATCCACTGTATGGATACCTTACATTGAGGATGCTAGAGATGCAGCAACTCAGGTGCAGGAGGATGCAGATGAGGATGATGATGGCGGTGCTGCCATGGAGACTAGGACAGATACAGCCGGACCCAGTGTGCCAGTCGTTGATCTGGACGACAAGGAGATAGAGGAGGAGGCAGCTGCAACACCATCACGTCCTGCCAGGCATAGAGTCCGTAGACAGTGGGATCCCGTAGCTCACTGACGGATAGACGAGCTGACGGATCAGATGATCGACTCTTACGCCGCCCTATCCTTGGACATGTTGGAGATGAGGGAGAGCTAGCACTACTAGCTCCGGATGTTGGAGATACAGTTCCAGCACACTATGGGCTACCCTTTTGATCCTTCCCAGCTTCCCTTCTTCCCATATCCACCACCACCACCACCAGATCAGAACTAGAGCTTGCAGGGGTTTCTTTTATTTATTTATTATGCAGCTCAGCTTATGTCCGGTGAGTCCTCTATTTTTCAGACTTATTTTGACCTATTGGGACAATATGTCCCAAGTATGGGGTATTTGGATGTATTTATATGACTTATGTTTATGCTTGAATGACTCTACCGGATATTATTGTTTTATCTTGCTCTATGTGTTTATCTGAGACTACATGCACGCATAAAGGTTATTTGATTGAGAAGAACGTCAAAAACTATTTAAGAAAAAAAATTTTATGACTTCGACCGAAGTGATTCTGACCAATCGAGGTGCAGTACCTCGGTTGACTTAGAACATCTCGACCGAGGTGGTTTAACTGAGACAGTTTTCAAAACAATTTTGTGCTTCTTATCTGGATATTACCTCAGTGAATATTTTGTTTGTAGACTAGCTTTGAAATCTTTATATGCTCGAAAGGTTTTATGATATGTTTAAGTTGCTAAGTGCTTTGTTTGAAATTTGTGGCATGTTTAATACTTTGTTTTTATCCAAATTATGTTGAATTTGAAGATTGACACCACATGATGAGTTCTATCACTTTCTTCCTGGGATGATTAAGGCAATTCATTCCCTTCTCTTCTTCTTCTTGATCATGCTTTAGCCCCTCTTATACATATTTGCCTCCCTTTACCTATCCGGGAATTTGGAAGCAAGCAATTGAAAAGCAAGTGAAAGAAAAGTTGAGATATTGGCTGGAAGTTAGAGAGAAACAAATAGGTTTAGGGAAGTCAATCATGATGATGAGTAACTCGGCACCATTCACATAGCCGGGTGTTTGTGTCTTGCCAAAGTCAGATTGAGCGATATTCCTAACGGGTAATGGTATGTGCATCAAGGGTTTGAGGTATCTCGATAAATTGATGATTGCTAATTTCCTAGGCTTCGATTATTGTGCACATCTGTCCATGCATCCCAAAAAGTAAAAAAAGTATATAAGCAAAGCTTATTGGTGGAAGATGTTGAAGTTCAAAGCAAGTGAAGTGAAGTAAAGATCCTTTTCCCGGATTCTAGCACCACATTCCCTATATACATCCCACCCTCACACGTTTCTTGACCGTCTCTTAAAAAGCCCTTGAGACCTCGAGCTTGTTGATTGACTTTGTGGTTTAAACTGGATTATGCATGATTAATTTCGATAATTATGATTTATTATGCATTCTACGATTTTATGCAAAGATGAACAACTTTCTTATATTTATAAAATGTTTTGATCATATTTTGATTTTAAACACCATGAAGCATTTTCTTAGAGTGATCTAAGAGTGGAGCACACCACTAAAAATGTTTTGAAATACTTTTCATTGGTCATTATGACTTATAATCCATTATATCTTGTACTTAAGATTTGGAACTTGCTTGGGGACAAGTATGGGGTATTTTGATAGCATGTATTATAGTCTATGTTTTGGGACTTGTTTAGACGTTTTACCTTCAATAATCTGCATGTTTGAATGTATATTATGTGATTATATTGTTGTTTCATCTACCTTTACGGAATCGAGGCCCACACCAAGTTTCGTTGTAATCATAGGTAAAATGACACGTTTTGCATCAAAATGGAGCTAAGGAGTAAAAGAGTCATTGGAGCTACAATCAGGAGCTTAGAATGGAGCTCAAGAAGCAAAGAATTAACAAAGAAGATTAACTTTGGACCAGATTTAAGAGATTCACCTTCAGCTGAGATTCACCTCGATTGACCACAAAGTCACCTCGACCGAGGTGATCTAGAGGAGCGTCTCGACCGAGGCGAATACCCTGACGCGGCGAGATATATTTTATTTGGCTGAGATCTTTTATTTTTGGAAGGAGAGATCTTATATTTTTGGGCTAGATTTCTGGAAGGAAGATCATATATTCTGGAGATCTATTTTGGAGATATGGATATATTTTATTAGAAAATTATCTTTTTAAGATATTATTATCTTTGGAAGATAATTCTCCTATATAAAGGGTTGAATTTTCCACAATTCAACAACCTCGCACCTTTGGATTTTTATTCATTACACCATATTCTCCCAGCTGCAATTAGGAAGGAAGATTGAAGGAAGGAAGATTGAAGATCAATCAAGGAAGGATTGATAGCTTTGAGATAGCTTTTAAGGGGATTTGTAAGACTTTCTTAGATTCCCTTTTGTTTGATTGTCTTGTTGGATTTGTAATCCAAGGAATGCTGATTTATTTGATATTTGATTCAGTTATTGAAGCCTTGTTCTTAAGGTTTTTGTGTTCAAATATTCATTCTCTTCCCATATATTTGATTATTGCTTTCATGATTATGAGTGACTAATTTCTTTGTGCGATTCTAGGGTAATTGGCTGAAGGTTGTGGGAAAAACAATGATAGAATAATCTTAAATCCCAGTAGGACCCTGAAAGCTCGAGTCTTTATCCTTAACCTTAGAACATCTCGTTCAGTCGATGAACATCTCGGCCGGGGTGGAATTTGACTGACCGAGGTGACTTATCTGATTCGTAACTGAGAGTTAATTGATAGAGTTTGCTAACCTATTCTTATTACACCTTTCCTGGTTTAATGCAAGCTTAGGATGAGACTTACCCGGTAATTTCTTTGTTTATTTACCCATGATCATAAGTGTAGGTAATAAAGGTTTATCCTTTATTGGGGTTTGAGTGTGCCTTCATCCCTTCTTTGTGAGTTAGTCTGATACTTACCCGGTAAAGGTTGATTCTATTTTCTTAGTTGGTGTGTTGGTTTGAGACTATAATTCCTTTCCTTAGTACCTTGAGACTTACCCGGTGATAGGTTCTTTGGCTTCGGATTGTGAGTAGTGAGACTTACCCGGTGATCTATTCCACTTTAGTAACACCTTCCCTTTGCAAAACCTTAGCTTTGTCCGCTTATCTTGAGATCTTGAGTTGGAACCACAACTGGATGCTTTAATCCCTAGAATTTGCATATTCCCCTTTATTGACTTTATTATCATCTTTGATTGTTTTAATCGCTTTTGTGATTATTTGCACTATTGACAACCTATACTTTCTTTGTTTCACCTAAGTCCTTGTGATCGACCCTTGGAATTCTTGCTTTTATTACAATTGATCCGTACACTGCGGGTTTGCATCCTTGTTTTAAGCATATTTCTTCGGTTATAAATTTAAAGCTTGTACACACCATTTGGAGCGAACAAGTTGCTACGATCGGATTTGGAAGATGAACTCATTGACACCCCCACAACTTCTCCTATCGTGCGTTGTATTCAAGAGGTCGCTCGTCGTTTCAGGAGTGACAATCAAGTGCTTAGAGATGAGATTGATATAGCAAATCACAACATGGGAAACGTTGAGAGTGCAAACCTACAAGTTTATGATCATGTTTCTAAGAAGACATCTTCAAACATACATATATCTCTCATCAGTGGCGTAGCCAACGGGTTTTTTCAGCAGGGGCGGGACGAGTTCTAAATAAATTATTTTCATTCAATATAAGTATTAAAATCAACTATCGATAAGAAAAAAACATACTTATTAATTAAATTAGATATATTATAATCCATTAAAACAAACTATAATATAAAATCAAGAAAAAATCATACATATATATTAAAATTGCGGAAGATTTGAATGTTTAATTTACTTGATTAATGAGAGTAGGGTTTAGGCCTTTTTATTTTAAAAAATTGGACTATGGGCTGCAAAAAGACACTAATTGTTTTTAGGTTTCTTCTCAGCCTATTCTCTTATCTGCGTTAATGATTTTCTAGAGTTTGACTTCTCAACTCCGCCTATTCTCGACTGAAGGGATCATGTTCTAGAGTTTGACTTGTATCTAAGTATCTTCATACTCTAGTTTCTACTCCACGTCCATGGTGTTCCTGGTCCACAACGGTTGATGGCGAAGATTCTCGCCCCCACCGCCCTACCTTACTCCTCGGTCGCCGGAATGTCAACAGGGGTGGTGGCCCCTCCCATACCCCTATCAGCTCCGCCACTGTCTCTCATTCTAGAGGAGGCTAAACTCAAGGCGAGTGAACATGCTAAAACTGCACACTAGCTTAAGATCTACATCTTTTGCATTTTCATATGGTTCCTAGCTATTGTTGACCATAAGTTTGGCTTCTAGGTTTTGGGGGTCGGTTTCAAGTGCGCTGAAGTTATCATTATTTTTGTATATGTATTTTGGATCAAACTATGAACTTATGATATCTAGGTATGATCTTGCTACCTTCTCAAGCACTGACATATTTTGGGAAGGTTCCAAGCCATGTTTTTCATGGAGCTCAACACATAGCCTTAATAAAACATGCTTCTCTATGTGAAGGGCATTCTTGCACTGTTCGCCCCTAGAGGTGTGTGCAAATAAGTTTTAAATTTATAAAACTAGAATCAAGCAGCGAACCCGCAGTGTACGGATCGATATAGTTAAGCAAGAATTCCAGAGTATCGAACACAGGGATTTGGGGGGTTAAATCCAGTTGTAGGTTATCAAGCGGGTAAATGTAAGAGCTTTTCGAATTATTGGGAAAACAACAATCCTAAAGATTCAGGTATCCAGCTGTGGCAATCGATTCAAGATATACTTAATGATGTAAAGACAGAGTTGAGATATGCAAAGGTATACTAATGTAAGGTAATCGTACGGTGAAGTTCCAAAAACCTTATATAACTCACCTACAAGGCACTCTCTATACAGGTTGTTGAGGCTCAATATAGAAGGATTCTAGAGACGAGAATTAGTGTCAAATACCCAAACTTATAACCCAAGGATCAAGACTAACTTAACCGATTGAGGTTGTGACACTCACAATCGAGGTAGAGGTTGTTGAGGCTTCACTACCACCTAGAAAAGACAAGTCTAAACTAAGCTAAAGCAAATCTTTAACTTTAGATTAAAGTAAAAGCAGGTTCGTAGACTTAAGGGGAATCACGGTTAGTTCTTGAGGTTCCACGGCCGTGGACTCAAGAACAGACCGTAATTTAGGGTTGTCGGCGAGTCTCTCTAACTCTCAGGGTCTAATCTGTTTGCGATCGATCTATCATCATCTAAGCCACCACTATCAACCCTTCACCTTAAAATTGTTAAGGGTTTTTAGCCAATAACAGTCATGTTGATATCAATTCAAGAATTAGAAGATAAAAGGATGAAAACTTTCAAGAACTTTCATTAATCTTCAATTCAATCTCAAAGTCACAAAGAGAACAAGCAATGTCAAAAGATTCAAAGTAAAACAAACAATCACCACCTTAGGAAAGAAGAGAAAATGGGATGTCAATCCGTTTTCCAAATCAAACCTAAACAAGAAGAGAGATCTTCTTGCAAAATCTTCCAAGAACTTCGATCTTCCGCCAATCCGGAGATCTCAACAGCAATCTCCACCAAAAGTGCGAGATTAGAGGAATTGCCAAACACGAACTTCGATCTCCCAAAGAGATGTCAATGATTCCAAGCAAGCTAAGCGAAGTGTAAGCGTGTCTAAGCGGTCCTAAGCGATGATGAATGAGGGTAAGCGAGGATGAACGGGGGTAAGCGAGGATGACGGATTCTTGCTTTGTCCGTCTTTTTATAGGGCAAGATAGAATATCGGCCCGGCCCAATCTTCAAAAGATCGTGGCTTCAAAGTGTGGCAAAAAGATTCGCCAAGATCACGGTCGTGGAAGTGTTCCACGACCGTAATTTAGAGCGTGGATATAAATACGGTTTGCATCATATATTCCACGGCCGTAATATCCTCTGGAATGAACATCAATTTCTGACTCTAAATCCACGGCCGTAATTCTGAACGTGGTTTGTGATACGGTCGTAATTTAGAGCGTGGTTTAGGGCAAGAACGTGATTCTTCCCTAAACTCGTGCATTCCTCAAGCTAAAACTCCAATTTGCTTCCAAAGAATGTCCTCAATCTATGGACATATCAACTCAACTCTCCTTTGCTCGATTCCGTTCGGAAATAGCTCCAAATCACCTATAATCAACATAGAACTAGTGTAGACATCCATATCGACAATATAGGTAATACTAGCTCATATATGCACAAAGTTCAATCAAAGACTATCGATATGAATCAAATACGTTTAGAAAACGTGCCTAAAATATTACAATATTTCATGCTAACAAATAACCCCATACTTAACACTTGCTTGTCCCTAAGCAAGGTCTTTCAAAAAGCTTTAAACAAGAGTTAGGATGAAATATGTGTACCTTCTTTTGGATGAATGTGACTTCTAAAGAATAGATCATTCTCAAACCTTGCTTCAATCGTTTATCAAACTTTCACACACTCAATCAAAGAGTAAAAGGCAAAGAAAATTCATGAACCAACTTAACTTCTAAACAAGCATTATAACCTTCAAACATTATCAAAATCAATCACAAGAAACTTCAATTTAGATCACCAAGTCATATAACATTCTTTTGATCTTAAGGACTTTCAAAGAAAAGGTCTAGAATACGGAAGGGAAGGGAAAACTTTAAGGGAAAGTGGTGCATAAATCCGGGAAAGTGGACAACTACCTTCTTCTTCTTACGCGGTTCCCGCAACACTTCAACTTAGAGCTTCGCTCTCTTCTTTTCACTTTTCGACTTTACTTTTGGAGTTATGGATAGAGGTGCACAAAAACCGAAGCCTAGGAGATCGGCGTTTCTCAAACTTTTTAAGAGATGCCTCAAACCCTTAGCGCACATACCATAATCCGCTAGGAATATCGCTCAATCCGACTTTGGCAAGACACAAACACCCGGCTATGTGAATGGTGCCGAGTTACTCATCGTCATGATTGACTTCCCCAAACCTACAATTTCTTTCTATTCATTTGATCGCAAATAATTGCTCTCATGGCCCTCCCACATCAAACATGCCTTTTTCTCATTCACTTCTCCAAATTCCCGGATAGGTAAAGGAGGCTAATATTTCAATGAGGAGCTAGATGGTCAAGGAAAGAAGAAAGAAAGTATCGAATTGCCTTAATCATTTCAATAAGAAGTATAGGAACTTATAATGTGATTTCGACTTCAATTTCCTAGCATGATTTAGGTAACATTTTCACATTATAAAACTTGCAAAAGAGGTAAAATTCATTCATTCAAGTTCTTCTCAATTCACAATCCTTTTAAGCATGCAATTGTTATCAAACTCCATCCACAAGTAATGATTATCATGGAAATCATCTCAATTCATTAGAAGCACAAAATTTTCAAAATTTTTCAATTTTTATGGGTTTTTAAAGTTCTTTTTCATGCAATGCGAAAATGAAATGTGTAACACATAATGAACATGCAACGATAGTCTTGAATGAAAGCAAACATAGAGAGTAGAGTTATTACAAACTTTTAGTACATCCCACCCCATACTTAGGACGAACATTGTCCCTAATGTTCAAAAGAAAGAACAAAAGAAAGAAAAGAAAAAGAAACTCACAAGTGGTGGCGGGAATGTCTAAAACAAACGATCATGCGTCCAATCACTGCGGCGGCGGTGGAGGTAGGAATGGAGAAAAACTCGGATCATAGAACCGCCCAAACTGCTGGCGGTAGACGTCCCTCATCATGTGGTCAAGGTCGTCTAAGCGTCCGTCTCTAGCATTGATAGCATGAATTATAGTCTATATTTTGGGGTTTGTTTGGACGTTTTATCTTTCATAATCTGCATGTTTGCATGTGCATTATGTGATTTTACTACCATTTCATCTACCTTTGCAAGGATCGAGGTCTACACCTAGTTTTGTTGTAATTGCAGGTAATTTGGTACGTTTTGCATCAAAAAGGAGCGAAAGGAGTCATGAGTCATTTAGAGCTACATCCAGGGAGCATAGCCATGGATTAAAGATTTACTTTGGACCAGTTTTGAGAGATTTCGCATTCAGTTGTGATTCACCTCGGTTGACCAGAGATTCACCTCGACCGAGGTGACCCAGAGACGCCGACTCGACCGAGGCGAATACCTAGGACGCGGCGAGAATATTTTATTCTTGGCTGAGATCTTTTAAATTTGGAAAGTGATCTTATATTTTTGGGCTTGACTTCTGGAAGGAAGGAGATATGCAGAATCATATATTTTACCTATATTTATGGGAAAATATCTTTCTAAGATTTATTATCTTTGGAGGGTTATTTTCCTATAAAAAGGGTCGGATTTCCCATAATTCCGGGAGCCGCTTAGAGCTGGACATAACGCTATACCATCGATCAAGGTTTTACACAGCAGCAACCTACTCCAGTGGGGAGTTTTCGAAGAACCTTTTTGAAGGTTGAAGGAAGATTGAAGTCTATAGCTTTTATAGCTTTTTGGAGGGTTTTGTAAGATTGTCTTCAATTCCCTCACTTGTTGTCTTGTCTTTTTGGATTGCTATCCAAGGAACGCTTTGTTGTGATATTTGATTCAGTTATTGAAGTCTTTTCATTAAATTCTTCTTTGTTCAAATATTCACTTTCTTCCCATATATTTTAATACTTTCATTATGATGATGAGTGGCTAATTTGCTTGTGTGATTCTAGGGTGATTGGCTGAAGGTTGTGGGGAAAACAATGATAGAATAATCTTAGATTCCAGTAAGATCCTGAAAGTTCGAGTCTTTAACCTTAACCCTAAGCATCTCGTTCAGTCGATGAACATCTCGGCCGGGGTGGAAACTGGCTGACCGAGGTGACTTATCTGATCCATAACTGAGAGTTAAGTGTTAGAGTTTGCCAAATCCTATTCTTATTACACCTTTCCTGGTTCAAAGCAAGCTTAGGATGAGACTTACCCGGTAATTCCTTAGTTTGTGTACCAACGATCATAAGTGTAGGTAATAAAGGTTTATCCTTTATTGGGGTTTGAGTGTGCTTCCATCCCATCTTTGTGAGTTAGCCTGAGACTTACCCGGTAAAGGTTGATTCTATTCCCTTAGATGGTGTGTTAGTTTGAGGTTATAGTCCTTTATCTTGATTCCTTGAGACTTACCCGGTAATAGGAGTTACGGTTTAAGATTAGTGTGTAGTGAGACTTACCCAGTGATCTACTCCACTTTAGAAACACCTTCCCCACGCAAAAATCTCAGCTTTGTCCGCTTATCTATAGATCTTGAGTTGGAACCACAACTAGATGCTTTAACCCCTAGAATTGCATGTTTGCTTTATTGACTTCTTATTCATCTTTGATTGTGTTAATCGCTCTTGTGGTTAGTATTGACATAAGCATACCGTATTGGCTTTGTTTCACCGAGTCCCTGTGATCAACCCCTGGAATTTTCTTGCTTTTACTACGATTGACCCGTACACTGCGGGTTCGCATCCTTGTTTTAAGCTTGAGTCTAGGGTTATAAATTTAAAGCTTGCACACACCGTTTGGAGCGAACAAGTTTTTGGCGCCGTTGCCGGGGACTTGGTCTAGACCGAGCCGGTACGGTTTGCTCTTGGGGCGATTGCCCCGTTTCATCTAACCACTCTACTTGAGTGACTTTTGCAGGTTCTTTCTTAGGTATATGCGAAGAACCCGCGCTGGGAAGGAAATCGTTCCTTATGATCCCGAACCAGAAAAGACATACAAGCGACGCTTAAGAGAAGCGAAGATGGCCCAACAAGACGATTGTGATCTTGCGGCCCAATTGAAAGAGGCGCTAGAGCTGCTACGCCTCAGCAAGGAAGAACTCAGGCAAGAGAAAGAAGAGAATCGCACCAAGACTGCAGCAATCGAAGCTGAGATAGCAGTCATACGAGATCAGATTCTACTTCGACCGAGGGAAGATCCTCCTGTTGATCCTCGAATGAGGCAGATTCCAGTACCTGACGCCCCGGCCGATGTACTTCCACCTCGGATGCCAGTCCGAGATGTTCTTCTTGCAGGAATCCCACAAACCCTAGGTCAAAGGATGGACCCTAATCAACAGCTGAGGCGTCCAGGAGTGAACCTAGGAGATCCAGCAGATCATGACTACGAACTTCGACCGCAAGTTCTAGCCATGATTCGCCAATGCCAATTCGGAGGGCTAGAGAAAGAGTCGCCGCATCAACATCTTCAAAACTACGAGATCTTGATGGAAACCTTGCGACCCCCCAGAATTGAGAATAACAACTACAAGCTAAGACCTTTTTACTTTTCTTTAAAAGATAGAGCTCTTACTTGGTATCAATCTCTTCCTCCAGGAAAAATTAGCACATGGGAGGAGATGACTACGGAATTCTTGACCAAATTCTTCCCCCCCCTCAAAGACCGCTGAAATGAGAGGGAAGATCAACGCTTTCATTATGAAGGACAAGGAGAGCTTGTCCAAATCCTGGGAGCGGTTCAAGGATATCCTCTTGGATTGCCCATATCATGGGATTCCAAAGATCGAGTTGTTGGAGATCTACTTCAAAGGGCTGGACGGAAGCACCCAGTTCAATCTCCAACTACTCTCCGCCGGTACCTTCATGGACATGGCGATTGATGAGGCTTGGGACTTCATTGAGAAGCAAGCCTTGCACATGGAGAAATATACCCACCAAGGAGCTGAAGGTGGAGTTAAAAGAGTCAACTTTCAAGAGACTCAATCCAACAACAATCAACTCACGTCTTTGACGAATGACGTGAAGCAATTGAAGGAGCTCTTGATGGCTCAAACTAAGAAGGAAGAGCAAGGGCAAAGGAACAACAACAATAACGGGTACCGTAACAAAAACAACGGTCCCCGAAACAACAACTACAACAAGAACAATAGAGGATCCAATAGCAACAACTAGAGGGCGAATAACCAAAACTACGGTAACAATCATTCAAACTCCAACTCTAATGATTCCTCTAACCCTTTCCTCTCTTCCCCTTCTTCTTCTTCTACTCCATTGAAAAGCCAAGGGCAAGGATCAAGTTCGTCTCAGCCAGAAAAGAAAGACGCAGTTCTGGAGGCAATCTTGATCAAGCTTAGCGCTATGGAGAATTCTATGACTTCATTTTCGAGGGCCCAAAAGTCCTTCGAACAACAACTTGCTAATAAGGCGAATGAAGCGCCAAGAGATCCAGGGAAGCTTCTAGCAAAGACGAAAACTAACCCTAAGGGCCAATGCATGGCCATAACGACGAGGAGTGGACTCAAAACTGCAAATCCAGTACCTCGCTCGACGCAGACCACCTCGGTCCAGATCCAGTCGAAGAACACCTCGACCGAGATGCCAACCGAGGCGGAGCAACAGAAAGCAGGAGGGACGACAGAAACTTATGTTCCACCTCCTGCATACAAACCACCACTTCCATTCCCTCAGTCCAGAGCCAGAGCACATCTAGACAAGCACTTTGGTAAGTTTCTTGACTTGATGAATAACTTACATATTAATATTCCTTTCCTTGATGCTATTTTAGGTATGCCCGCCTATGGGAAGTTCTTGAAAGAAATCTTATCAAGGAAGAGGAAGATGGAGGATGTTGGTGAAGTTAGGATGACATCTAAATCTTCGGAGCTTATCAAAATCATGAAGGAAAAGATGCCACCTAAGTTGAGAGATCCCGGCTCATTTTGTATTCCCATTCAAGTTGGGGATGTCACTTGTGAAGCCCTTTGTGATCTAGGAGCCAGCGTGAGCATCATTCCGCTGGAGCTATGCACGAAGATCGGTCTTGGAGAGCCCAAGCCGGTCAAGATTCGACTTTACATGGCGGATCGCTCCATTACCCATCCCGTGGGCATTTTGGAAGACGTTCCGGTCAAGTTAGGTAACTTCTATCTACCTATAGATTTTGTCGTATTTGACATTCCTGCAGATTATCCTGTTCCTATTATTCTCGGGAGGCCATTTCTAGCAACTTCGGGTTGCAACGTGGATTGCAAGAACGCCAAATTGAAATTCAACGTTGGTGGCGATGAGGTGGAATTCGCACTACTTGCAGCCATGAAAGGGGAGCAGCTAACTGATGATATCTTCAACATCTACGATGAAGAAGAATCAAGAGAATTGGTGAGCTCTATCCTTATTAACGATCCACTCGAAAGAGTTATTAGCTTCAGTTTAATGGAGGAAGGTATAGATGCCTCTTGTGATGCAGATATACGGAGCTTGAAGGCACTGGAAGAGGATCCAGGAGCTAAAACTGAGAAGCTAATCCAGGAGACGAAGATCTCCAGTCTCGGATCCAGTAGCAGTACCTCGACCGAGGCACTTTCTGGACTGAGCGAGGCGACCGAAGAACATCTCGGTCAACGCTTATGCGCCTCGACCGAGGTTGATGGCGAGATGATGTCAACTGCGATTACTGAGAATAACAAATTTCTTACTCCCTCCTCTGATATTCATCCACTGTTGGTGGAACATTCCATCCACAAACTTTCTGATAATAAAGGTCCTTGGTACGCTGATATTGTGAACTATCTTGTTTGCCAGGAGATACCGCCCGGATTGACGTACTCTCAAAAGAAAAGATTCTTCAAGGAAGTACGACATTACTACTGGGACGAGCCGTTGCTATTCAAGCGCGGACCGGATGGGATGCTTCGAAGGTGCGTTCCAGAGGATGAAGTTAATAGCGTCATAAGGCATTGTCATTCACTTCCTTGTGGGGGGCATGCTAGCACCGATAAAACATGCGCTAAGGTATTGCGTTCCGGTTTCTTTTGGCCTACATTATTTAAGGATGTGCAATCTTTTGTTGTCTCTTGTGATGCATGCCAAAGAACAGGGAACTTATCAAGGAGGAACGAGATGCCACTTAATAACATCCAAGAAGTGGAAATCTTTGATGTATGGGGGATTGACTTCATGGGACCTTTCCCATCCTCCGGAGGAAACCTCTACATTCTCCTTGCAGTTGATTACGTCTCTAGATGGGTTGAAGCCATTGCTTCTCCCACTAACGACGCCAAAGTGGTTGTGAAGTTCTTGAATAGAACTATCTTTCCACGATTTGGAACTCCACGCATCATCATTAGCGATGGAGGAACGCATTTCATCAACCGGAAGTTCAAAGCACTCCTATCGAAGTATGGGGTAACCCACAAGGTATCAACTGCTTACCACCCTCAAACTAGTGCACAGGTCGAGATCTCGAATAGAGAAATCAAGGCAATTTTGGAGAAGACCGTCTCTAGAACGAGGAAGGATTGGTCCATAAAGTTGGACGATGCTCTTTGGGCATACAGGACCGCATTCAAGACTCCCATAGGCACCACTCCTTATAATTTGGTATATGGGAAGTCTTGCCATTTGCCCGTTGAATTGGAACACAAGGCATATTGGGCGATCAAATGGTTGAATTTCGACATCAAAGAGGCTGGTGAGAAGCGACTATTGGAACTCAACGAGCTGGAGGAGCTGCGTTTGAACGCTTATGAGAATGCCAAAATCTACAAGGAAAGGACGAAGAGATGGCATGACAAGCGTATCGTCCCAAAGGAGCTTAACGAAGGAGACTTAGTTCTACTCTTCAACTCCCGCCTCCGCCTTTTTCCAGGTAAGTTGAAATCTAGATGGACCGGGCCTTACGTTGTGAAACATGTTTTCCCTCATGGTGCAGTAGAGATATGGGGCGAAACTAGCGGAAGCTTCAAGGTCAACGGTCATAGACTTAAGAAATACCAACCGGAAACGCCGGTTGAGGAGGTTGCACCAATATACCTCATTTGAGACGCAGCATGGTCCAGCTAGCGACCTTAAATCAAGCGCTTCTTGGGAGGCAACCCAAGGTATTGCTTTCTTTTCCCGTTTTCTAGTCTAGTTTAGATAGTTTTTGTTTTTGCTTTGCTTTGCTTTGTTTTTAGCGTTCTGGACAGTCAACAGGGAATATCTAAGGAAGGATGGATAACTGGAAGGACAGAAGTTCGAGATTTTGAGAAGACAGAAGCATCTCGGTCACTGTCAGAGCACCTCGACCGAGTTGATTCTTGAGCAACCGAGGCGACTAGGGTTTCTGCAGAATCACCTCGGTCCGTACCACCTCGATCCAATCGAGACCATCTCGACCGAGGTGACAGCAGATCCAGTAACAGTATAAAAGGGGGAAAAATTTATTTTTCACTTTTTTTACCCACCTCGACCGCGGCGACAGTCCACTTCGCTCTCTCTCAAATCTCGCTCATTTTCGAAGATTTCTGCTTCTAAACTGTGATTGAAGGGTCGAGGAACCGATTGCAACAACAGATCTGCAAAGAAATCGAGCGAATCGACCGAAACGAGGTAAAACAAGTCGAAACCCTAACTCGTTCGTTCGCTTTGATTTGGGCTTTGGTTGCCCCTGATTTTGCTGAGAAAGGATTTAAGTACCCCTTAGGAAGCAATTGTAGTGATTTTGGGGGGAAAAGAACTGAAATTCTGAGATTTGGAATCGTAACTGCTGCGCCTCGGTCCAGTCGAACTGCATCTCGACCGAGGTGTTCTTGAGGCTTGTCAGTGACCGAGGTGGTCTGACAGAGTTGAGTGAAAATGAGTTCAGATCGTCGCCTAGCCCTTAGAGACAGATCCTCACCCTCCCCTTCTTCCTCTTCTTCCCGTCCTTACCGCCCGGTTATCCACGAGAGATGTCGGGTAGACTATGAGCGGATAGCTAGCCGTCCAGTTATCGTACCACGATTTTTGGACGTGTCGGCTTTTGATTGCCTAGGGTTAGACGCTGACCTTAGGAGGATGATTGCTACTGTCGGGCTGGATCAGTTTACTGAGATCCGAGCCCCAGCTTACTTGGAGCCGACCTTAGAGTTTGTTAGCTCCTTCTCCTACCTCCCCACAGACCGGTCTGTGAAGTACCGGTTGATGAACCGGAACTTCATAGTTCCTTTAGAGATATGGAGAGAGATTTTTTGTTTCTCTGAGCCCACCGCCACTGATTTCCCCTCCCGATCCGTAGCTAGGGAGTTCTGGGGGCAGATTGCCCATATTACTGAGCATGCAGACAGATGGCGCCCTGGAGATTCCAGGGAGAAGGTCATCTTCCACCCGGCCTTCAGACTAGCCCACAGGATTTTCAGCGAGACACTTCTGGCGCGTACTGAGACGCCCCAGAAGATCAGACAGGGCGAGCTCTTCAGCCTCTACTGCATGGTCACAGGAGGTTTCCTAGACTTTGGCTTGCTCCTGGCAGAGGATCTGCACAGGATCAAGGCCAAGGCGAAGGGAGACATTTGCTGCGGAGGTCTAGTCACCCATATCGCTACCTATCACGGGATGGACCTCAGTGTTTGCACGATGGCGGCGGCTCCGAAGCCGTTGGGATTACAGGAGATGATCACACGGAGGATTCTGGTTCCCCGTGGTTTGACCACTCCATGCGTCGCCATGCCTTGGGAGCGGACTGCACCTCAGGGGATCCGCTGGTCTGCTCAGTTCACGGTCTTTGATCCGCATTATTGGCAGACAGCTTGGGCTCCTCTGATGGAGGATCATAGAGAGGCAACAGCTGCCCCTGCTGAGGAGGAGGAGGATGACGACGACGAGGAGACGACGGATGAGAGAGATGGTGGTGTCCCGATGGATACAGGGACAGATACTGCAGGGACGAGCGCGCCACCGATCATCGACTTGGATGATGAGGAGGATACTGAGGCAGCACCTGCTGCACCTCCTGCTAGATCTGCTAGGCGTCGGACACGCCGCCATAGAGATTCTGAGGTTCATCGCCGGATCGACGACCTGACAGATCAGATGATAGACTCTTATGCTGCCCTTACTGTGGACATGCATGAGAGATTTGCTGCCCAGGACCGACACATTGACCGCTGGACTCATCAGATGTTAGAGGAGCAGCACTATCAGCGCAGGATGATGGAGCTACAGTTCCAGCAGACTATGGGCTATCCGTTCGACCCGGCTCAGTATCCGTATGTGCCACCACCACCACCACCACCGGATCAGGATTATTGAGGAGCTGCAGGATTTTCTTTATTCTATTTTTATGCAGTTCAGCTTTTTATCCGGTGAGTACTCTTGTCTCTAGACTTTTTATTTGACCCACTGGGACAGTGTGTCCCAAGTATGGGGTGTTTGTATTATTTGACTACCTTTTGATGTATTTGACTACTTGATGTATTATATTTATCGGATATTTCATATTTATGCTTCAGTTGCCTTTATATGATTATCTGATATTACATGCATACCTACAGGTTATTTGATTGAGAAAAACGTCGAAAAAAAAATGGTTTTAAAAAAAAAAAAAATTGTTTGACCTCGACCGGGGAGATTCTGGCCAAACGAGGCATTTCACCTC
The DNA here is from genome assembly GCA_033239125.1 of Fagopyrum homotropicum. Taxonomy (NCBI): domain Eukaryota; kingdom Viridiplantae; phylum Streptophyta; class Magnoliopsida; order Caryophyllales; family Polygonaceae; genus Fagopyrum; species Fagopyrum homotropicum. The sequence continues at coordinate 60,633,384 of BSWB01000003.1, read as the reverse complement.
GGTTGAACCAAGAACACCTCGACCGAGGCGTGTTAACTGAGAGTTTTCGAAAACGATTTTGTGTTACTTATCTGGATATGATCTCAGTGAAGATTTTGTTTACTAACTGGTTTTAAATTCTTTATGTGTTTGAAAGGTTTTATAATATGTTTAAGTTGCTAAATGCTTTGTTTGAAATTATTAGCATGTTTAATACTTTGTTTTTATCCAAATTATGTTGAATTTGAAGGTTGACACCGCGGGTTAAGTTCTCTCACTTTCTTCTTGGAAAGACCAAGGCAATTCATTCTCTTCTTCTTCTTCTTCTTGATCATGCTTAGCCCCTCATATACATTTTGCCTCCCTTTACCTATCCGGGAATTTGGAAGCAAGCGAAGTGGTGAAAGCAAGTGGAGTTAAAGTTGAGAAGTGGCTGGAAGTGAAAGTGTTAGAAAGCAATAATAGGTTTGGGGAAGTCAATCATGAAGATGAGTAACTCGGCACCATTCACATAGCCGGGTGTTTGTGTCTTGCCAAAGTCGGATTGAGCGATATTCCTAACGGGTCATGGTATGTGCATCAAGGGTTTGATGCATCTCGAGAAATTGATGATTGCAGATTTCCTAGGCTTCGGTTATTGTGCACCTCTGTCCATGCATCCCAAAAAGTAAAGTAAAAAGAAAAAGTGTGAGATAAGCGAAGCTTATTGGTGGAAGATGTTGCAAGTCAAAGTGAAAGTGAAGTTCGTCCTTTTCCCGGATTCTAGCACCACCTTACCTTACATACATCCCTACCCTACACGTTTCTTGACCTTTTCTTTTGGGAAGCCCTTGAGACCTTGAGCTTGTTGATTGACTTAGCGGTTTAAATCGGATTATACATGATTAATTTTGATAATTATGACTTATTATGCATTCTATGATTTTATCCAAAGATGAACAACTTTCCTATATTTATAAAATGTTTTGAGCATATTGAGTTTTTAATTCCAGGAAGTATTCTCTTAGAGTGATCTATGGTAGTTGCACACCATAAAATGTTTTTGGAAGACTTTTTCATTGATTTTCTTGACTTATAATCCATTCTATCTTATCTTTTATATGAGGAACTTGCTTGGGGACAAGCAAGGGCTAAGTATGGGGTATTTTGATAGCATGAATTATAGTCTATATTTTGGGGTTTGTTTGGACGTTTTATCTTTCATAATCTGCATGTTTGCATGTGCATTATGTGATTTTACTACCATTTCATCTACCTTTGCAAGGATCGAGGTCTACACCTAGTTTTGTTGTAATTGCAGGTAATTTGGTACGTTTTGCATCAAAAAGGAGCGAAAGGAGTCATGAGTCATTTAGAGCTACATCCAGGGAGCATAGCCATGGATTAAAGATTTACTTTGGACCAGTTTTGAGAGATTTCACATTCAGTTGTGATTCACCTCGGTTGACCAGAGATTCACCTCGACCGAGGTGACCCAGAGACGCCGACTCGACCGAGGCGAATACCTAGGACGCGGCGAGAATATTTTATTCTTGGCTGAGATCTTTTAAATTTGGAAAGTGATCTTATATTTTTGGGCTTGACTCCTGGAAGGAAGGAGATATGCAGAATCATATATTTTACCTATATTTATGGGAAAATATCTTTTTAAGATTTATTATCTTTGGAGGGTTATTTTCCTATAAAAAGGGTCGGATTTCCCATAATTCCGGGAGCCGCTTAGAGCTGGACATAACGCTATACCATCGATCAAGGTTTTACACAGCAGCAGCCTACTCCAGTGGGGAGTTTTCGAAGAACCTTTTTGAAGGTTGAAGGAAGATTGAAGTCTATAGCTTTTATAGCTTTTTGGAGGGTTTTGTAAGATTGTCTTCAATTCCCTCACTTGTTGTCTTGTCTTTTTGGATTGCTATCCAAGGAACGCTTTGTTGTGATATTTGATTCAGTTATTGAAGTCTTTTCATTAAATTCTTCTTTGTTCAAATATTCACTTTCTTCCCATATATTTTAATACTTTCATTATGATGATGAGTGGCTAATTTCCTTGTGTGATTCTAGGGTGATTGGCTGAAGGTTGTGGGGAAAACAATGATAGAATAATCTTAGATTCCAGTAGGATCCTGAAAGTTCGAGTCTTTAACCTTAACCCTAAGCATCTCGTTCAGTCGATGAACATCTCGGCCGGGGTGGAAACTGGCTGACCGAGGTGACTTATCTGATCCATAACTGAGAGTTAAGTGTTAGAGTTTGCCAAATCCTATTCTTATTACACCTTTCCTGGTTCAAAGCAAGCTTAGGATGAGACTTACCCGGTAATTCCTTAGTTTGTGTACCAACGATCATAAGTGTAGGTAATAAAGGTTTATCCTTTATTGGGGTTTGAGTGTGCTTCCATCCCATCTTTGTGAGTTAGCCTGAGACTTACCCGGTAAAGGTTGATTCTATTCCCTTAGATGGTGTGTTAGTTTGAGGTTATAGTCCTTTATCTTGATTCCTTGAGACTTACCCGGTAATAGGAGTTACGGTTTAAGATTAGTGTGTAGTGAGACTTACCCAGTGATCTACTCCACTTTAGAAACACCTTCCCCACGCAAAAATCTCAGCTTTGTCCGCTTATCTATAGATCTTGAGTTGGAACCACAACTAGATGCTTTAACCCCTAGAATTGCATGTTTGCTTTATTGACTTCTTATTCATCTTTGATTGTGTTAATCGCTCTTGTGGTTAGTATTGACATAAGCATACCGTATTGACTTTGTTTCACCGAGTCCCTGTGATCGACCCCTGGAATTTGCTTGCTTTTACTACGATTGACCCGTACACTGCGGGTTCACATCCTTGTTTTAAGCTTGAGTCTAGGGTTATAAATTTAAAGCTTGCACACACCGTTTGGAGCGAACAAGCATCCGCCCGAATCTCTAGCGCTCCTACTCTCTCTGAAAGTCCGGTAGCCCAATCCGGCATATGCTCGTACCATCCCGGAGCCTGACTGTACCATGATGGGGCGTCGGAAGGTGCTGGTGGTGGTGGATGTGCTGCTGGCTGCGCCGTGGACCAAGGAGGGGGGGTGTCATACCAAGTGGGAGGTGTAGTCATCCACGTGGGTCTCTCACTCACGCTAGCGCGGCGAGATGATGAGCCTGAGGCTCTAGCCGGACGTGGAGAGCGTCGAGGTACATCTGGGGCCGCCTCCGGCTGGTCCGGAAACGTGCCAAACTCCTGCTCCGCTCCTCCACCACTCTCGTACTGATCTCCCATGTCCTCCTCCTCCACAACCGGTGGTGGAACGTAAGGGGGAGCTACTAACCTGTTCGCATACATCGCAGCGAACGTCTCCTTCCAATTGTGGCGTCCCGCCACAATGGAGTACTCCGGCAGCCACTCTATAGAGCAAGCAGAAAAATCTACACCAAATGTCCTAGCAATGCTATAGAGCAAGGCATGCCCGCATAAGGCGGACCTCTATGTGTGGGGAAAATGAGACCCCTAACCATGAAAGCATGTAATCCTAAAGGTACGGCGGGTATGCGGGTGCAAGCAGAAAAATCTACACCAAATGTCCTAGCAATGCTATAGAGCAAGAATAGCTCATCCGTCTTGATCTTTTGGGGCGTCTCCGTCCTAGGAAAGAGACACTCCGAAAGAACGCGGTGTGCTATCTTCAAGGCTAGATGGTACATCAATCTAGCCTTGGTATCGGCGGGTTGCCAACGGTCCTCGTCGGCGTATATCATCGCAACTTCCTCCCAAAAGTTCTTGGGGTAAACTCCACTCGGAAATCGACCGTTATAGGTCTCATGAAACCCAAAGATAGTCCCAAACTCGACTATGCTCAAATGGTAGTCTTTTTCCATGAGACGGAAAGAGACGGTCCTATCTACGTGGCTGTGCTCAAAAGACGTCACAACCTCCCGGGTGATCTCCTCATAGGCGTCTTCACGAATGTTCGTGAAGACAAGCAATCCGGCTCTATCCAAGAGCCATGTAAGGTCATCAACTATGTTGAGAGGATGTAGATCCTCCAACAACAAATACCTAGGGCCAATCACTGCCCTCTCCTTAATCCGGTCAAGTGCGTCAAGATGGTTCTCATGTATGGTTGGGATGCTAGGGTGAGGAGGTGAAGATGGAGGTGAAGGTGAAGATGGTAGTGAAGGAGATGAGGGTGGTGGTGCCCTAGAGGTGGAGGGGTTGCCCTTTCTTTTCTTATTTTGCTCTCCCTTCTTCTCTTTTATCCTTCCCGACATTCTCCTTACAAAATCCATTTTTTTCACCAAAATTACGGTCTGTTCTTCAGGTTCCACGGCCGTGGTTTACCCAGAGACCGTGATTCGTCTCAGAATCTCGCGAATCTCAGCAATTTCACCAACAATCACCACAACAAGCAGTCCTAATCTAATTCCTTCCAGTCTTTGTCAGTTCTTCCTAAAAATCTATAGCAAAGATGAACCAAATCCGCGAAAATCAAGAAGAAAGAATAAACCTCTTTTTCGGATTGAAAAATCCGAAATGCGCGTTTGTTGACGGATTTCCGCTCGGTTTGTCGCTTGGATCTTGTTCGTGGTTGGATTTGCTGCAGTTTAGGATGAAGAATCGTTGAAAACGATTAGAAAACGAGGAATTGGAGGAGGTCGTGGGGTTTCGGCGTTTAGGGCGTGGAAAGGGGTAAGTTTTTGGGAAATTTTGTGAAGAATGTGGCTTATATAGTCGCAGGAAAAATTTTGAAAATCACGGTCTGTCGGGGTGTTCCACGGCCGTGGAAGTGTACGGACCCGTGGTTTTGGTGATTTTTCAAAGGCTTTTGAGAATTACGGCCACTGTAGCTATGGCGACCGTAATTTAGACCGTGGAACCTTCTGTAAAGCTTCAAAGTCCAACTTTCGTCGCTCTTCTTCGACATTATTCTCCCTTTCTCCTTTTCCATCGATCCTACAACCAAAAACACGAACATACCGGAAGAAATCGAGGCAAAAAATAAAGCGAAAACGTCTATTCTAAGCTAAACTATGAATCGAAAACAAAAACAAGAATGCAATACCTTGGGTTGCCTCCCAAGAAGCGCTTTGTTTAAGGTCCGTAACTAGACCAAGCTCGCACTTATTCGAGTGCGGTAGGCGCAAACTCCTCAGCTTGGAGTTCCGGTGTGTACTTCTTGAGTCGTTGACCGTTCACCTTAAAACTTCCGCTAGCTTCACCCCATACTTCAACTGCACCATGGGAGAAAATACGCTTAATTAGAAAAGGTCCGGTCCAACGGGATTTAAGCTTACCTGGAAAGAGGCGAAGTCTTGAATTGAAGAGGAGAACTTGATCTCCTTCTTTGAAGTCCTTTGGAATGATATGCTTATCATGCCAACGCTTTGCTCTTTCCTTGTAGATCTTAGCGTTTTCATAGGCGTTCAAGCGAAGTTCATCCAGCTTGTTGATGTCTAGGAGACGCTTCTCTCCCGCTTCCTTCATGCCGAAATTCAGCCACTTGATAGCCCAAAACGCTTTGTGCTCTAGCCCTACCGGCAAATGACAAGACTTCCCATACACAAGGTTGTATGGTGTGGTTCCTATGGGAGTCTTGTACGCAGTCCGGTACGCCCATAATGCATCATCTAGCTTCAAGGACCAATCCTTCCTAGTCCTTGAAACCGTCTTCTCTAGAATTCCTTTGATCTCCCTATTTGAGATCTCAACTTGTCCACTTGTTTGTGGATTCTAAGGGGTAGCGATCTTGTGAGTAACCCCATACTTAGCTAGAAGAGCTTCAAAGCGACGGGCTATGAAGTGAGAACCTCCATCACTAATGATCGTCCTTGGTGTTCCAAATCGCGGAAAGATGGTCTTATTGAAGAACTTAACCACCACCATGGCATCATTTGTGGGAGAGGCAATTGCTTCCACCCATCTAGAAACGTAATCTACCGCCAATAGTATGTATTGGTTTACACAAGAAGATGGGAATGGTCCCATGAAATCGACTCCCCAAACGTCGAAAATCTCCACCTCTTGGATGTTGTTGAGGGGCATCTCGTTCCTTCTAGAAATATTGCCTATTCTTTGACAAGCATCGCAGCAAGAGACAAAGGATTGCACATCTCTAAATAAAGTAGGCCAATAGAATCCAGATTGCAATACCTTTGCGCTAGTCTTGTTCGAACTAGCGTGTCCTCCACAAGGTAGTGAATGACAATGGCGGATGACACTTTGCATCTCATCTTCCGGCACACATCGCCGGATGATGCCATCCGGACCTCTCTTAAAGAGGAGAGGCTCGTTCCAATAGTATTCCCGGACGTCCTTAAAGAACTTCTTCCTTTGTGCGTAGGATAGTCCGGGCGGTATCTCCTGGCAAACCAAATAGTTAACAAAATCAGCAAACCATGGTTCGTTACCTTTGGAGATCTCGTTGATGCACTCCTCTATGATGTGTAGGTGTTCGTCCGGAAAGGAGTCATCAATGGGTAGATGGTCGTCCTCTAGATGTGTGAGGCGACTCAAATGATCCGCAACAGAATTTTCTGAACCTTTCTTGTCGCGGATCTCAAGATCGAATTCTTGTAGGAGAAGAATCCATCTAATTAGCCTTGGCTTCGCGTCTTTCTTCGCAAGGAGGTACCGGATCGCGGCATGATCCGTGTAGACAATCACCTTTGCACCTACAAGATAAGAGCGAAACTTGTCAATAGCGTAGACAATGGCTAGAAACTCTTTCTCTGTAGTGGCGTAGTTGAGCTGAGCTTCGTCTAGCGTCTTGCTAGCGTAGTATATGGCATGGGTTCGCCCTTCCTTTCGTTGTCCAAGAACAGCTCCAATAGCTACGTCACTAGCATCGCACATAATCTCGAAGGGAAGAGTCCAATACGGGGGTTGGATAATAGGTGCTGAAATTAGAGCTTGCCGAATGGTGTTAAACGCATCTAAACATTCCTGCGAAAACTCAAAAGCCGCATCCTTCATCAATAGATTAGTGAGAGGTTTTGATATCTTAGAAAAGTCCTTAATGAAACGTCTATAAAATCCAGCATGTCCTAGGAAACTTCTTATCCCTTTCACCGAAATTGGGGGAGGAAGTTTCTCTATGGTCTCTATCTTAGCCTTATCTACCTCTATCCCTCTACTAGAGACTAAGTGACCTAATACGTTTCCTTCCTTAACCATGAATTGACACTTCTCCCAATTAAGAACTAGGTTAGTGTCTTCACAACGTTGTAAAACAAGAGAAAGGTTAGAAAGGCAATCGTTAAAAGAGGAACCGTATACGGAGAAGTCGTCCATGAAGACTTCCATGATTTCCTCTACGTACTCGGAGAAGATGGCCATCATGCACCGTTGAAAGGTGGCTGGGGCGTTGCAAAGCCCGAACGGCATTCTCCTATAGGCGAACGTACCCCAAGGGCACGTGAATGTGGTCTTCTCCTGATCGTCCGGATGTATCAAAATCTGAAAGAAACCACTATAACCGTCAAGGTAGCAAAAATGTGAATGTTGTGCTAACCTTTCAAGCATTTGATCGATGAATGGCAAGGGAAAGTGATCCTTCCGCGTTGCGTTGTTGAGCTTGCGGTAGTCTATGCACATTCGCCATCCAGTCACGGTTCGGGTAGGAATGAGTTCGTTGTTCTTGTTGGTGATGACAGTCATCCCTCCCTTCTTCGGAACTACTTGAACTGGACTCACCCACTTGCTATCGGAGATAGGATAGATGATACCTGCATCAAGAAGTTTAAGGATCTCCTTCTTGACAACCTCCTTCATGGTCGGATTCAACCGCCTTTGAGGTTGTCTTGAAGTTCTAAAGTCCTCCTCCATTAGTATCTTATGCATACATAGGGAGGGTTTGATTCCTACTAAGTCCTCAATAGTGTAGCCTATGGCTTTTCTATGTTTCCTAAGGACTATCATGAGTTGTTCATGTTCATCTATGCTTAGTTCGGAGCTAACAATGACCGGAAAGGTAGAATTAGATCCAAGAAAGGCGTATCTTAGATGAGTAGGAAGTGGTTTGAGTTCCATCACTTTCGGAGCTTCCAATGGTCCTTGAGGGGCATCCGACGTTCCCTTAGAAGTTTCTAAGGGTGTTGAATGGTTTGGAGAAGAATCAAAAGAAGTTGAAGAAGTATGCCGAGCACCCTCTTCCACGGTCAGAATTACGGCCTCTCCATGTGTTCCACGGCCGTGTAATCCCCTGGAATGGAGGTCGATTTTGGTTGTGAAATCCACGGTCGTGGAATACAGGGTATGACCGTGGATTCTTACATTCTCAGCCTCATCGTGGAGTTTCTCAAACTCCACTTCATGCATCTCTTCTTGTGCTTCTAAGGCTTCAATTTCCTCTTTGCACTCTTCTTCTTCCCCTACATTGGTTAGACTCATAGTGATAACCTTTTGTAAAGGATCGTTAAAGAGAATCGCACTTACCTCCTCCCTAGACAAACCTTCTTCATCTTGGATATCGTAAATATCCTCGTCAAAGATTGGCTCCTTTACTAGAGTGGAAAGAACGAACTCTACTTTCTCTTCTCCAATATCAAAAGCGAGTCTTCCATTCTTGCAATCGACAATGCAGCCGGAAGTTGCAAGAAACGGTCTTCCGAGTATAATCGGGACCGGACTATCTGCAGGAATGTCAAGCACGACAAAATCAATGGGAACAAAGAATTTACCTAGCTTGACCGGGACGTCTTCTACAATACCGACGGGGCGAGTGATGGATCGATCCGCCATGTATAACGTCATCTTTACTGGTTTAGGATCGCCTAAACCGATCTTCCTACATAGTGCAAGTGGTATGATGCTCACACTTGCTCCTAAGTCACATAAAGCGTCATATGTGACATCTCCCACTCCAATGGGAATGCAAAATGAACCCGGATCCTTCAACTTTGGGGGCATTTTCTCCTTCATGGTCTTGATGAGATCCGAAGAATCCGAACTCATCTTGACCTCTCCGAAATCTTCTAGCTTCCTCTTGTTGGAAAGAAGCTCTTTCAAGAACTTGCCGTAAGCCGGCATACCTACAATAGCATCAATGAAGGGTATATTAATATGCAGCTTACTCATGAGTTCTATGAACTTACCGAATTGTTTATCTAGGCGCGCTCGCGCTCTAGATTGAGGGAACGGTAGGGGAGGTTTGTAAGCTGGAGGAGGAACATAGACATCTTCCTTCTCCTTCCCCTTTCCTTTGTCCTTCTCTACGGGGACTTCAACGAACGTAGGCTGCGGATCGGCGGTAGTCACTCCGCTCCTAGTTGTAATCGCCATTACCCTTCCCTTAGGGTTGTCCTCCGTCTTTCCTGGAAGTTTCCCTTGATTTCTAGGGACTTCCTCTGCGTGGTTGAACAATTGGTTTTCCAAAACTTTTTGAGCTTTGTCAACCTTAGAAACTTGATCATCAACCTTGATGAGGCGGTTCTCCAACCCTTGAAGCTTTCCCAAGATCGTTTCCAACATGGGATCGGGCTTCTCTTTTCCCGTATTGTTTCCTCCATTAGATGATTGCGCCTGGCTTTTCAAAGGAGTAGAGGAAGAGGAAGGTGGAGTTAGCGAATTAGAATTGGAAGGATAGGAGTTACCGGAATTTTGTTGATTGGAGCGCCAATTGTTGTTGTTTGAACCCCGATTGTTGTTCCAATTGTTGTTCCTATTGTTGTTGTTTCCATTCCAATTGTTATTCCGGTTATTGTTCCGGTTATTGTTGTTGCGGTTGGTGTTATCACCGCCATTGTTTTTGCCCAAATTGCCAATATCCCTTTCTTGTTGCTTTGGGAAGTTGGTCTTGATAGTCTCCTTCAACTCTTTGATCTCATTGTTGAGGGAGAAAATCTGATTTTGAGCTTCATGTGTGAGCTTCGCTCCTTGCTCCACATGATTTCCCTCCACTTTCCGGTGGGAATACTTTTCTATGACTCTTGCTTGCTTCTCGATGAAGTCCCAAGCGTCATCTTCTCTCATGTCCATGAACGTTCCACATGAGAGGGATTGGAGGTTGAATTGCGTTCCCGCATCCAGCCCCTTGTAGTAAATCTCCAGCAAGGCAAGCTTGGATATGCCATGATGAGGGCAATCCAAGAGCAAATCCTGAAACCTTTCCCAAGATTGAAACAAACTTTCGTTAGGTCTCATGGAAAAAGCATTAATCTTACCTCTAAGTTCCGCCGTTTTGGAAGGTGGAAAGAATTTGGTGAGAAACTCCGCGGAAAGGTCTTCCCACGTGTCTAGTTTCCCATTAGGAAGAGCTTGGTACCAAGATAACGCTTTCCCTTTCAAGGAGAAAAAGAAAGGCTTGATCTTATAGCTGTTGGTAGTAACGTTCTTCGGTCTCATCGTCTCCATCATACACTCAAAGTTTTGCAAGTGTTGGTGTGGAGATTCAGCACTTGTACCGCCAAATTGGCTTTGGCGAACAAGAGTGATAACTTGAGGGTTAAAGCTAAACCCTTGCACATCTTCAGCATCAAAATTCACACCCAAGCGGCGTGGTTGTTGTGTTGGATCCATCCGCTGGCCAAGAGTTCTTGGCTCATTATCCACACGTTCGATCCTCGTATTCCTAGGTGGAATGCGGCGATTAGCAGCTCCTTGTGGATGGAAAGGATTCATATTGATCGTGGGATCAATCTCTTCTAACGGTGGCATGGAAGAGTCACTATCATCAGCGGATGAGTGACTTTTTCTTCTAGACCTTGATCTCCTTCTTGAGGATTTCTTGCTTCCCTTATTCTTAAGGTCGCTCATCTCTACCCTCATCTGGAAGATCATGTCTTGTAGACTGTTAACTTGAGATTGATGACGATCCATCTCATCTTGGCGGAGAGTCTCATTCCATCGGAGTTGAGCTTCTTTCTCCGCCAACTCCGTTTGAAGATTACGTTCGTTTTCTTCAGCCATCTTCTTTTCCTTGCGCTTTTGCCTCAAGGTTTTCTCTTGCTCTTGATCAAGAGGTAAGAGATCTTCGGTGTTCCTAGACCTGCGCATGCACTCAAAGAGATATCAAATAACGAGAGCAAGCTCCCAAGCTTGACAACCGGCTACCGGATTCGGCCTAAACCAAATCCCCGGCAACGGCGCCAAAAACTTGTTCGCCCCTAGAGGTGTGTGCAAATAAGTTTTAAATTTATAAAACTAGAATCAAGCAGCGAACCCGCAGTGTACGGATCGATATAGTTAAGCAAGAATTCCAGAGTATCGAACACAGGGATTTGGGGGGTTAAATCCAGTTGTAGGTTATCAAGCGGGTAAATGTAAGAGCTTTTCGAATTATTGGGAAAACAACAATCCTAAAGATCCAGGTATCCAGCTGTGGCAATCGATTCAAGATATACTTAATGATGTAAAGACAGAGTTGAGATATGCAAAGGTATACTAATGTAAGGTAATCGTACGGTGAAGTTCCAAAAACATTATATAACTCACCTACAAGGCACTCTCTATACAGGTTGTTGAGGCTCAATATAGAAGGATTCTAGAGACGAGAATTAGTGTCAAATACCCAAACTTATAACCCAAGGATCAAGACTAACTTAACCGATTGAGGTTGTGACACTCACAATCGAGGTAGAGGTTGTTGAGGCTTCACTACCACCTAGAAAAGACAAGTCTAAACTAAGTTAAAGCAAATCTTTAACTTTAGATTAAAGTAAAAGCAGGTTCGTAGACTTAAGGGGAATCACGGTTAGTTCTTGAGGTTCCACGGCCGTGGACTCAAGAACATACCGTAATTTAGAGTTGTCGGCGAGTCTCTCTAACTCTCAGGGTCTAATCTGTTTGCGATCGATCTATCATCATCTAAGCCACAACTATCAACCCTTCACCTTAGAATTGTTAAGGGTTTTTAGCCAATAACAGTCATGTTGATATCAATTCAAGAATTAGAAGATAAAAGGATGAAAACTTTCAAGAACTTTCAATAATCTTCAATTCAATCTCAAAGTCACAAAGAGAACAAGCAATGTCAAAAGATTCAAAGTAAAACAAACAATCACCACCTTAGGAAAGAAGAGAAAACGGGATGTCAATCCGTTTTCCAAATCAAACCTAAACAAGAAGAGAGATCTTCTTGCAAAATCTTCCAAGAACTTTGATCTTCCGCCAATCCGGAGATCTCAACAGCAATCTCCACCAAAAGTGCGAGATTAGAGGAATTGCCAAACACGAACTTCGATCTCCCAAAGAGATGTCAATGATTCCAAGCAAGCTAAGCGAAGTGTAAGCGTGTCTAAGCGATGATGAATGAGGGTAAGCGAGGATGAACGGGGGTAAGCGAGGATGACGGATTCTTGCTTCGTCCGTCTTTTTATAGGGCAAGATAGAATATCGGCCCGGCCCAATCTTCAAAAGATCGTGGCTTCAAAGTGTGGCGAAAAGATTCGCCAAGATCACGGTCGTGGAAGTGTTCCACGACCGTAATTTAGAGCGTGGATATAAATACGGTTTGCATCATATATTCCACGGCCGTAATATCCTCTGGAATGAACATCAATTTCTGACTCTAAATCCACGGCCGTAATTCTGAACGTGGTTTGTGATACGGTCGTAATTTAGAGCGTGGTTTAGGGCAAGAACGTGATTCTTCCCTAAACTCGTGCATTCCTCAAGCTAAAACTCCAATTTGCTTCCAAAGAATGTCCTCAATCTATGGACATATCAACTCAACTCTCCTTTGCTCGATTCCGTTCGGAAATAGCTCCAAATCACCTATAATCAACATAGAACTAGTGTAGACATCCATATCGACAATATAGGTAATACTAGCTCATATATGCACAAAGTTCAATCAAAGACTATCGATATGAATCAAATACGTTTAGAAAACGTGCCTAAAATATCACAATATTTCATGCTAACATGCACCGCACATTAGACTATGAAGTCTATAATTGTTCCATCCACAAGGCGCCCGTTAGTTGAGATGTATAGCATAGGACGTTGTGGATCTTCAGGTAATACATAGATAACACCTTAGAATTGTGACAGAATCACGATTGTGACATTGTTATAGCCCTTCGTCGCCTACTCAAGGTTTTGGGTGCCATTCAAGGGCCATTGTAGTTAGACAGTCTAAGGATCTTACTGGTGAACTACTACGATAATTAGAGTCATGTACAATAGTTGAATTAATAAATAAGATAACATAAGTAGGTGAACCATCACTATTCTTAAAACTTGAACAAGCAAAACCTCATAAATGAGGTACAAAGGTCAATGAAATCCAAATACTAAAAAGGACAATAAAAAGCATGTTCGGCTGTTTTTCAACAACTAAAAGAAAGTGCAATTACAAATCCAAATTTTATAAACAAACCTCCTAAATGAGAAAGTGATACAAGGTAATCTTGTCTTCATTTAGTGAAGTTATCTAAACGCCACTTCAGCCCTGACATTCTTCCTTCGTGATCAAGTAAGCCCATGAAACAGTTTCGGGTCTCTTCTACAATAACCAAATCAACTCCAAGACACCATATATGTTCTTCTTTAACAAGTAAACCTTCGCTCATCATCCCCTCAATGACCGCCAAACCATCATCCACTATAGATACCTTCTGTCTTGCACTTTTGGTTGAACTACCTACTTCTTCCTCCAACAGTGTCAACATCTTCTCACTCGTCTTCCCAATTACCTCAAGACTTTCGTTGAAGAGGGCATATTCTTTTGAAGGCTTCCTCTTGATTTTCTTGTATTCGGGGATATTCTTGTACCTTTGGTATTTGACTTTGTTTCTGCAGGATTGGTATTCTTTGAAGATTGCTCTGTTTGGGTTACTTTCAAGTATACATCATTGATAATGTTATCATTTGAAACATCAAGGTTGAGGTTCATAACCGAGTAAGTAAATCCATATCAGTTTCAAAAGTAGCATTAGGTTTAAGTTCTGAGGTAGTAAAATTTAAATCTTTTTCTCCATCGATATGAATTTCCTTGTCCTTGTATTCGGTGATATTCTTGTACCTTTGGTACTTGACTCTATTTTTGCATGATTAATATTCTTTGAAGAATGCCCTGTTTGGGTCACTTTCAAGTATACATTATTGAGAATGTCATCATTTAAAACCTCAAGGTTGAGGTTCATAACCGAGTAAGTAAAACCTTTTCAGTTCCAAAAGTAGCATTAGGTTCAAGATATGAATTTCCTCGTCCATACCAGCATCGGGTGCGGAATATGTTATCCCGCTACTCTATTCCGGGAAGCTCTTCAACATTAGGAGGGCCCTTTGTCCATTTCAACAAGATATCATGTGTAGGATCCTACATTGTTGTGGGCTGTTCCTACAAGACGGTAGCTAAGATTTGACAAACGTGTTAGGTTAGTAAATTTGAAACTACCCACTAGCTAATTTTCTCTCTTCCTCTTCCTATGTTCACACCAAGCTTATCTTAACCGGTTTGCGAGGCTCTCCTACACCTCACAAAAACAAATCTTTTCAACAAGACACAAGGTCAGTGCATTCAGACGCTATAGAACAAAATAGGGATGAACCTTGATCTCAACAGGAAAAGGCTTTTGGTATGGTGCTATCAAAGGTAAGCAAGGTCAGTGCATTCAGATGCTATAGAATAAAATAGGGATGAACCTTGATTTCAATAGGAAAAGGCTTTTGGTATGGTGCTATCAAAGGTAAGCAAAACCACTCTTGCCTACTTTCTCAATCAAAGACAAGAACGTATTAAATAAAATTGTAGCAAAAAATAAGATCAAATCAGAATTGAGGGAGGTAGGTAGGAAAGGTGCGTAGTTCACTTTCGATAATTAAAGATAGCTCACAATCTTCCACTTGGACATGCAGATCTTTCAAGAGCATAACAAATAACACTTAAAGCTCTCTTTTTTTTGCCTTTGCAAATCTTTTTTTTTTATTCGACTTCTTTCTTTTCTTTTTAATTTTTTTCTTCGAATCCTTTTTCTTTCTTTTTTTTATTCGGCTCTATTTTTTAACAAAAAGCATGCAAGACGGAGGGACCGAACCGAGGGTGGTTCGGTTTACGAACCTTGTTGAACCAGGTTGGGCTCGAGGGTCACTAGACCAGGTTGGGGCTTGGGCTCACTGATACAGGTCAGGGTTTATGGTTTTTAGGGTTTGTAGGGACAAAAGTGTAAATAGGAAAAGATAGGGTTTTGGGGTTAAAGGGTTGACGGTAGGTCAAGGGATTTGGCTCACTGCATTGGAGCCTAGGGTCAAGTACGGTGGTGGTTTGGTACGGGTTTGGAGGCTTTGGTCCGTGAGGGAGTCATTGTCACTTTGGTGGTGGTCCGGCACTATGGGTACCAGTGTTTCGGTGGTAGTGGCGTTGGGAATAGGCAAAGCTATGGGCTGGAGGACTAGTGGTTATAGAGACTATTCCGGGGGTTGTGGGTGGTGATTTGGGGGAAGACCAGTGGTGTTAGCTCCGGGATGAGGAGGCGGTTAAGTGGTGGGTGATCCATTGGGTCATATGGAGGCAGCATGGGTGGCTCTGACAACACAAGAAAGTTTTCCGGCAAAGTTGTTGGTGACGTTAGGGTCCACTACGTTAGGAACCACGGCATGGTCCCGTGGTGGTTCGGCATGGGCCCGGTAGGGTTGAGTGAAGCGGAGAAAGGTCAAGATGGTGATGGTTTGGTGGTTTGGTGGTGTGGGTACTAGTGTTCCGGCGGCTATGATGGCAAAAGAGGAGAAAGGTCAGGGTTGGAGGCTGGACTAGGGGTTGTAGGGTGGTTTTCGGGGGTTGTGGGTTGTGGTTCCATGCAGGGCCGGTGAGGTTTGTTCCAGGAATGGATGGTGGTCAAGCGGGTGGTGGTATGATTGCATGGTTTCTCTAGTGGCGGAGTAGGTGGTGGTAACACTGGTGACGACGGTGGCGTATATCTGCACGCGATAGTGGTGGATAGTGGGAAATCTTGGGGTTTCTTTGGTGAGAGTCCGAGGGTGAAAGAAATTTTTGTATGAAATTATTTTACGGCGAAAAAACCAATTTAAAGAAATTGTAATTGATATGAAAGTAGTAAATAACGATATTGATAGTTGCTTCAATTAACTTTTTTTGAGGGAATATTGTGAAAGGTTCAATTTTTTTTTTGAATAAAAAGATAAGATGCGGCATCTATTAACTTGAGCTCTGACACCACTTTGATACGGGGTATTCGCCCTTATAGTTTGACCCGATCTTTCGACATCTAAAGACTCGATAGAAAGACAATAAAAGAAAGACATATGGAAAGAAGATGATCCGATGGTGAGAATGGATCAGTAGTTGGATAGATCAAGGTCAAACCCTAAGTGACAAACTAGAAGCATAAAAGGACATGATCGAGAGGATCGATCACCCTAATACACAACCAACGAAGTTCGGTAGAACCCTTCCACTACAACCAACCACAATAGGTGTTTTAAAAGAACCCTAGAGCACCTGGAGGATTGCTTGTGGCAAGTTGAATCAACTTGCTCTGCCGTGGAAAGTAGATAACACTCTAACAAGTCCAAGCGAGTTACGAGCACGACCTCTCTTGATAAGGTTTCTTTCCACATGGGAGACGAAGGCATACAACAACAAAGTTAAGACAACGTGTTTAACCAAAATTTATTTATTTCAAGACGATAAAATAAGAGGCATGACCTCCCTATTTATATGGTGTGGTCCGGCCTTTAGGCTTTATAACCCAGCCCGTAGAATCATATCTTATTTATAATAAGATATGATCTTGTTCTAAAAAATAATAAAATAAGATTGATTTTTTAGAAGAAGGATCATCTAAGGCTTGAGGATCAAGAAATATGATTTCACGTCTATTTTTTAAGTTTCCTTATTAGAAACTTAAATTATTTGTAGAAGGAAATAAATAAAGTAACTTGTGCTGGAAATTAAATCCCACAAAATTAACCCATAAGTAAACATGTCTTTATGGGATAAATATTAAAATAAAATCCTGATTTCAGCCACAAAGAGTACATCTCCCACACACAACAAATGAGGCCGAATTGGCTTTTGGATGGCATGTATCATGATGGCATGCGCATCATGATGGCAGGCATGGCTGACCCGTTGATCAATGTGTTAATGCATGGTTGGCCCATTCCCATGCTTGCATGGCTGTATGGATTGTTTGGTGGCTTCTTACGTGGTCGTGCATGGGGAAGCTCCTCCATTTGTGATTGATCTCCATTTCTCACATGCATGTGTATTGGAATGTGCATTTTTAGGATCCTTTTGTTTAACATAGGATCGATTCATCCTCTCTTCCATCCATACACGTACCTGCATGGTAACAGTAGTTTCCATGCATACATGGGTCTTGTCATCTTCCATCTTCAAACAACTGATTTTTACTTCTCTATTGGAGATGGTGTTCATTTCTTTCTCTAGGGTGCTCATCATTTTCTTCCGAGAAGTGGTCCGGAAAATGGTCTTCATCTTTCGGCGGGAGATGATCTTCATCTCTTTGCTAGAAATGGTTTTCATTTCTTCACTGGAAATGTTATTTATTTCTTTTCTAGAAACGAATTTGATTCTTCCCCTTCTTCTTCTTCTTCTAAGAGTGCTCTTCACTCCTTGCCTTCTAATTGTTCGGGAATGAAATTTCATGAATTTAATTGTTTATGAAATTAAATCTCATGAATTTAACTATATAAATAATTTTGGTGTAGTTAATTTCTTATAATTATATTTTATAAAATTAAGGCTTCAATTAATAATACAAAGGGTTGATTAAGCCTAAAAATATTGATTAAAGCTAAAACAAATTACAAAAGTAATTTTAACTCATTCATTATCAAGGTGATAAATTTGTAATAAAAAAAGGGGCTAAAATAATGAAATAATTTCCGAACTATGTTGGTTTCCATTAAAAAATTTGTTAAAATGGTCAAAAATCATTAATGCTGATGAGTTAATGGGTTAGTGGGAAGTTATCAAAACTAACTTCCCTAAACTCCCATAAACCTCTCCCACTCTCCTGTATAAAAGGAAAGAAGATCTCCTCCATGGTTTTCTTTTTAAAAAAACGTGAATCTGCAACAAAAAAAAAGCAAATATACAAGATCAGTAGAAAAGAAAAGAAATAAGGGTACAAGGATGTTGTCCCTCATTTCTTGTCTGATCTTTTACATTAATGATTTGCATTCCTCTTTTTCATTCTTTCTTTCCTTCCTACAAAACACATAAAAGAGAAGAAATGAAGATGAAAAATAAAGCCACTGTGAAACAAAATTGCTTTTGATATTGTGCTGCTAAGATCATGTATCGAAGGGCATGGGCTATTATGTGCATGTACTACAAATCTGGGAAGAAATTTGACCTTCTCCATATGAAGATTACAAATCAGTAGTTGGTTCGGAAGTACATAACTTTCGATTGCTACACAACGCGATTGGTTTGAAAGTAGATACTTTCGGCCACTGCACACAAATCATAGTTTGTTCGGAAGTAATTACTTCCGATCGCTATACTCGGCCAGAATTGACAAGTCGTCATTTTGTTTTCACTGGGCATCTCCACCCCCAAGTTTGATGTGTGGGTCGTCTTCGTCATCCATGGATGTTCCCTTTCCTAACTTGCTGTAAATGATAAGAAGGAAGGTGGAATTTCAAGAGGCAATTAGCTTTTTCTTTTTTTTTAAAAAAAAAAAAGAAATATAAGTAAGAGAGGAAAGAAATCAAGACACGTACAAAAGAGTTGGGAAAGAAAATTAAAAGAAAAGAAGAAGAAGAAGGTAATGCTTTTCTTTACTGAAAAGACAAGACAAAAAATAAATAATAAAAAAAGTAGAGTAAATTTCACATTGCAGATTTGCAGGCTTTTACGTGATGTTCCAAGTTTTAATTTCTATTCAAAATTTGGTTTATTTTTAAAATAGACCTATAAATACATTTTATTGTAAACTTGACCCATTAAGACAAAGTCTTACAAATATGGTCATAAATTTATGCTCAAATTAAATTTAAAATATTTTCTTTTATGTAGAACTACGTAAAGACTTGACACTACCCAAATAGCTACGTAGGTAATTCGATTTAAATTTAATATACTGTCGGGTACAGTCGCAAATTAAATTCAAACCTTCTGGTTTAAATGAACTACGGGTGGTTTGATCTCTTTTATAAGAGTACGTAAGAAACTCGACTAATAAATTGTCGAGTTCAACCGCAAAAATTAAATTAACTTTTATGTAAATATAAAAGTCACAAATGAACTACGAGAGATTTGATGTCTTAAAAATAAAAAGACTATGTAGGAAACTTGATTTGCAAATTATCGAGTTCAATCGTACAAATTAAATTGACTTTTGAAATATAAAGTCAAACAAATATTCAAATAAAATTTAACTTGGTATTTAGAACTACGTAAAGACTTACGCCACTCAAATGGCTACGTAGGTAACTCGATTTTAAATTTAATATATTATCGGGTACAGTCGCAAATCAAATTCAAAAGTTCTAGTTTAATGAACTACGAGTGATTTGATGTCTTAAAAATAAAAAAAGAACTACGTATGATTTGATTCCGTTTATTTTTACGGATATGTAGGAAATTTGATACAAAACAAATACGTATTAAATTCAATCACAAAATATATTTTTGACTTTTATATCAAATGAAAGTCATAAAATTATATTTTAAATATTCTTTTAATACAAAAGGATACGTATTAAATTCAATCACAAATATATATTTGACTTTTATATGAAATGAAAGTCATAAACTTAAACTCTAAATATCCCAGGTAGAACTACGTAAAGACTTGACGCCATTTTATAAAAGGCTACGTAGGTAACTCGATATTAAGTTTAAAATTATATCGGGTACAGTCGGAAATCAAATTTAAATATTATAAAATGCCAAATATTCTTAACTCGATATATAGCATCCGCTCATCGAGTTTAACCTCACAAAAATCTTACCCAAATATCTTTTTATCTAGAACTACGTCATGACTTGATGCTGTTTCCGAGCTACGTAGGAAATCCAATATTGGATTCAGTCGCACCATTTAAATAAAACCAACTCTAAAATAAATCTTAGAGTTAAACCAAAATTCCCAAATATTCATGAACTGGATATAAAGCATCCGCTCGTCGAGTTTAACCACAAAAGTCTAAACAATTAAGAACTACGTACGACTTGATTCCTAATAAAGGATACGTAGGAAATTTGGTAAATTATGAATCAAATTCAGTCACACAAAAAAAATGATAAAATAATATAATAAACAATCTCTCACTAATCTTGATCATGCGTGTGATAGCGGGATTAATTAAGCAACCCTTCCTAGAAGGTGGGTTTAATTTAATCTTATGATGCATGATCGAGATATAAATGTCACGCAAATGATAGTTGAGTCATCGTCTAGGCAACCCTTCTTAGAAAGTGGGTTTGGACTTTGATTCTCTGATGCATGAAAACACTGCACGGAACTACGTGAGGCTTGATCATCTTTAACGAGGTACGTAGGCAACCCGTCCAAAAACGGGTGCAGCCCAAATGACCAAAACCAAACCAAACATCGGTATTTATATAACTTAGAATCAAAAGGTCAAAAAGAGAAGGTCGAACTCAAATAAAAAATAAATAAATAAAATGTGTTTTGTAAATTTATATTCGAATAAAACATAAAAAAGCGTTTTGTAAATTTGTGTACATTTTTACTCAACATATTTTTGGCACGCCCGGTGGGACCTTTTCTTTCTTTTCATCTATAAGTTATACATATACTAATGTTTGATCTTATTTAATCGCAAGGAAATGACATCAAGGGCGATTGTGAACTTCAATGAACTCCCGGCTACCTTCGTCCTTTAAGGAGGGCGATAGCTCAGCCGCAAGTCATTTGAAGTTGTCTTTGACATTGCTCCTAATGCAATATGTGTTGAAATCCCTTTGAAGAACACTTTCAAGAGTTTTCAAGGTTTGGATGAAGATGCAACTCCAAAGTCGTCCATGAATCTTTCGGGACATGGGGGCATAAAGCCTAACAACAAGTTCAACAACAAGAGACCTGCTTATGTCCAAGTTAGAAATGACAATGCTCCTAGCTTTAATGGCACAAAGCCTTCTGCTAGGGTTGTCCCAAGGCCAATCATTCGAGTCATCAAGAAGAATGTTGCGCCTATTGGTATTCCTGCCGAAAAACTCTTAAGAAGGTGAATAAGTCTCGGAAAAGGAGGGGACGCAAGAATGGTTCCCGTCGTAACACTGGACCTCTTCGTAAGCTAGCTTCCTCACCGGCTTTAAAGCAAGCCAATGCAATCCTTTGTGAAGCTGCAAAAGAGCTTTTAAACTCAAAGCACACAATGGATAATTATCCAATGACCACCGCAAGGCAAATTCTTGTACGGTCAATTCCTATCACATTGGACAAGTTTGAGCAAGTCTACACGACTTCTTATTCTGAGGAAGGTACTCAACCAAAAGCTCCAAAGCTTAAAATCACCAAACCCTCACTGGCCAAGAAAAATCCAAATGAGAATGAAGTGATTGAAGAAACTTCTAAAACTCAAAATAAAGAAAGAAGTCTTTGTATTTCGAAAAGCTCGGTCTTGCAAGAGGCTCAAGTTGTGTCTTGTGATGGTCCAGTTACAAGATCAAAAGCTAAGTCAACGACTTATGCTCAAGTAACTTCACAACCAACAAGTCCACAACGAGAATCGGAAGAAAGCTCAAGTTCTCCTTTATATGGAGATTTATCTTCTCTATTCCAAGAGGAGGAATTTCCACATGTTATTACAAAGGAAGGAGCAACGAGAGTTGTAACCCAAGATGAATCTGAGAACATGCAAATGTTCATGACCGGAACAACAAGTGTTGAGGAACAACTTCAAGACTTGCAAAGGTCATTAGCCGCAAGAGAAGCTCAAATAGCTACACTTATGGCTCAAATTGAAAACCAAGCTAATGTTAGTCGACATGAGCTAGTAAAGACGAATGATGAAAGTCCTGGCGGTAGCTCGTCCGTTTCCCCACAAGAGATTAGGGAAATGATTGCTCAAGGAATCCGAGAATTCCAAGTGTCACAAAACCCTCCAGTACTCGGGTATAGAAAGCCATATCCGATCCAATATGATTCAATACCATTCCCTCCCGGTTATCAAAGACCAACTTTTGATAAGTTTGATGGAATGCATGGATCACCACACGAGCATTTGGCTCATTTTTACTCAGCATGTGGTGAGACCGCATTGAGTGATGCTTTATTGATCCGGCAATTTGTCCAATCTTTAAAGGGATCTGCATTTACTTGGTACACTCAACTCCAACCAGGATCAATCCACACATGAGATGATTTACAAAGAGCATTCCTAACTCAATTTGTGAGTTCTAAGGCAAAGGTATCCATTATGGATCTTGCTAATACCTTTCAAAGGTTAAATGAGCTTGCAAATGATTTTATCGCCAAATGGCGAAGCTTGAGACTTCAATGCTCAGAAAAGCTAAGTGAAGAGGCATGTGCCCAGATGTGTACTAATAACTTAATTCCTGAGTTAGCAGTGCATGTTGGTAGTGCCGAGTCTCGTTCTTTTGATGCCTTAGTGATAACATGAATTATAGTCTATATTTTGGGACCTGTTTAGACGTTTTATCTTCAATAATCTGCATGTTTGGATGTATATTATGTGATTATATTGTCGTTTCATCTACCTTTGCGGGAATCGAGGTCTACACCAAGTTTTGTTGTAACCGTAGGTAAAATGGCACGTTTTGCATCAAAATGAAGCTAAAGGAGCTAAGGAGTCATTGGAGCTACATTCAGGAGCTTAAGGAAGAATCCGGGAAGCATGGAATTGGATTAGAGATTTACTTTGGACCAGATTTGAGAGATTTCACATTCAGTATAGAGCCACCTCGGTCAGCTACAGTACCACCTCGACCGAGGTGCTCCAGAGGAGCGTCCCGACCGAGGCGAACACCTTGGACGCGGCGAGATATATTTTATTCTTGGCTGAGATCTTTTATTTTTGAAAGGAGAGATCTTATATTTTTAGGCTGGATTCCTGGAAGGAAGATCATATATTTTAGGGGTTTATTTATGAGAGATAGATATATTTTATTAGGAAAATATCTTTTTAAGATATTTTATCTTAGGAGGGTAGTTTTCCTATATAAAGGGTTGAATTTTATACAAATTGAACGATGCTTATACATGCTTAGAGCATCCAGCAGTTAGGAAGGATTTTTGGAAGGTTGAAGGAAGATTGAAGGAAGAAAGTTGATAGCTTTTATAGCTTTTGTGAAGGGTTTTGTAAGATTCTATTAGATTCCCTTCTTGTTGATTTTCTTATTGGATTGTGATCCAAGGAACGCTTGTTTGTTTGATAATTGATTGAGTTATTGAAGCCTTGTTCTTAAGGTTTTTGTGTTCAATTATTCACTTTCTTCCCATATATTTGATTATTGCTTTCATGATGATGAGTGCTTAATTTCTTTGTGTGATTCTAAGGTGATTGGCTGAAGGTTGTGGGAAAAACAATGATAGAATAATCTTAAATTCCAGTAGGACCCTGAAAGCTCGAGTCTTTATCCTTAATCCTAGAGTATCTCGTTCAGTCGATGAACATCTCGGCCGGGGTGGAATTCGTCTGACCGAGGTGACTTATCTGATCCGAAACTGAGAGTTAAGTGTTAGAGTTTGCCAAATTATGTCAAAAACTGGTTAAGAAAAAAAAAATATATTGACCTCGACCGATGTGACTTTGACCAATCGAGGTGCAATACCTCGGTTGACTTAGAACATCTCGACCGAGGTGGTTTAACTGGAACAGTTTTCGAAACGATTTTTGTGCTCTTTATTTGGATATGACCTCAGTGATGATTTTGTTTGCTGACTGGTTTTGAAATCTTTATATGTTTGAAAGGTTTTATAATATGTTTAAGTTGCTAAATGCTTTGTTTGAAATTTGTGGCATGTTTAATACTTTGTTTTTATCCAAATTATGTTGAATTTGAAGGTTGACACCACATGTTTAATACTTTGTTTTGAAATCTTTATATGTTTGCCTTCCGTTACCTATCCGGGAATTTGGAAGCAAGCAAGTGAAAAGCAAGTGAAAGAAAAGTTGAGATGATGGCTGGAAGTTAGAGAGAAACAAATAGGTTTGGGGAAGTCAATCATGATGATGAGTAACTCGGCACCATTCACATAGCCGGGTGTTTGTGTCTTGCCAAAGTCGGATTGAGCGATATTCCTAACGGGTCATGGTATGTGCATCAAGGGTTTGATGCATCTCAAGAAATTGATGATTGCTAATCTCCCAGGCTTTGGTTGTTGTGCACCTCTGTCCATGCATTCCAAAAAGTAAAAAAGTAAAATAAGCAAAGCTTATTGGTGGAAGATATTGAAATTTAAAGCAAGTGAAGTAAAGATCCTTTTCCCAGATTCTAGCACCACATTCCCTATATACATCCCACCCTCACACGTTTCTTGACCTTCTCTTGAAAAGACCTTGAGACCTCGAGCTTGTTGATTGACTTGGTGGTTTAAACTAGATTATACATGATTAATTTCGATGATTATGATTTATTATGCATTCTATGATTTTATGCAAAGATGAACAACTTTCTTATATTTATAAAATGTTTTGAGCATGTTTTGATTTTAAATTCCATGAAGCATTCTCTTAGAGTGATCTATGATTGTAGCACACCACCAAAAATGTTTTGAAATACTTTTCATTGATCTTTATGACTTATAATCCATTCTATCTTGTATCTAAGATTTGAAACTTGCTTGGGGACAAGCAAGGGCTAAGTATGGGGTATTTTGATAGCATGAATTATAGTCTATATTTTGGGACCTGTTTAGACGTTTTATCTTCAATAATCTGCATGTTTGGATGTATATTATGTGATTATATTGTTGTTTCATCTACCTTTGCGGGAATCGAGGTCTACACCAAGTTTCGTTGTAATCGTAGGTAAAATGGCACGTTTTGCATCAAAATGGAGCTAAAGGAGCTAAGGAGTCATTGGAGCTACATTCAGGAGCTTAAGGAAGAATCCAAGAAGCATGGAATTGGATTAGAGATTTACTTTGGACCAGATTTGAGAGATTTCATATTCAGTATAGAGCAACCTCGGTCAGCTATAGTACGAACTCGACCGAGGTGCTCTAGAGGAGCGTCCTGACCGAGGCGAACACCTGGGACGCGGCGATATATATTTTATTCTTGGCTGAGATCTTTTATTTTTGGAAGGATAGATCTTATATTTTTAGGCTGGATTCCTGGAAGGAAGATCATATATTTTAGGGGTTTATTTATGAGAGATAGATATATTTTATTAGGAAAATATCTTTTCAAGATATTTTATCTTAGGAGGGTAGTTTTCCTATATAAAGGGTTGGATTTTCCACAAATTGAACAATGCTTATACATGCTTAGAGCATCCAGCAGTTAGGAAGGATTTTTGGAAGGTTGAAGGAAGATTGAAGGGAGAAAGTTGATAGCTTTTATAGCTTTTGTGAAGGGTTTTGTAAGATTCTCTTAGATTCCCTTCTTGTTGATTGTCTTATTGGATTGTGATCCAAGGAACGCTTGTTTGTTTGATAATTGATTCAGTTATTGAAGCCTTGTTCTTAAGGTTTTTGTGTTCAATTATTCACGTTCTTCCCATATATTTGATTATTGCTTTCATGATGATGAGTGGCTAATTTCTTTGTGTGATTCTAGGGTGATTGGCTGAAGGTTGTGAGAAAAACAATGATAGAATAATCTTAAATTCCAGTAGGAACCTGAAAGCTCGAGTCTTTATCCTTAACCCTAGAGTATCTCGTTCAGTCAATGAACATCTCGGTCGGGGTGGAATTCGTCTGACCGAGGTGACTTATCTGATCCGAAACTGATAGTTAAGTGTTAGAGTTTGCCAAATCCTATTCTTATTACACCTTTCCTGGTTCAATGGAAGCCTAGGATGAGACTTACCCGGTAATTCCTTAGTTTGTTTACCCAAGATCATAAGTATAGGTAATAAAGGTTTATCCTTTATTGGGGTTTGAGTGTGCTTTTCATTCCGTCTATGTGAGTTAACCTGAGACTTACCCGGTAAAGGTTGATTCTATTTCCTTAGTTGGTTTGTTGGTTTGAAGTTATAGTTCTTTTCCTTAATTCCTTGAGACTTACCGGGTAATAGGAATTACGGTTTGGGATTAGTTAGTAGTGAGACTTACCCGGTGATTTATTCCACTTTAGTAACACCTTCCCTTTGCAAAAATCTCAGCTTTGTCCGCTTATCTTTAGATCTTGAGTTGGAACCACAACTAGTTGCTTTAATCCCTAGAATTGCATATTTTCCTTAATTGACTTTTTATCATCTTTGATTGCTTTAATCGCTTTTGTGGTTAGTAGTTACATAGACTACATATACTTGTTTTGTTTCACCTAAGTCCCTGAGATCGACACCCCGAAATTTCTTGCTTTTACTACGATTGACCCGTACACTGCGGGTTCGCATCCTTGTTTAAGCTTATTTCCTCGGTTATAAATTTAAAGCTTGCACACACCGTTTGGAGCGAACACTTAGCTTCAAAGGCTTGCAATGTTGAACGACAATTGGCTCGGCGTGATGCAAAATCATATCGTCCTCAGGCAAATGAACTCAAAAGAGATGAAGGGAAAAGACCCTTTAAAAAGGGAGAGTCTATGACAACCTTTATTAAACCCGGATATAAAGTCTCCACGGGAAATAATTCGCAAAATCAAGATAGAGGAAAAGGTAAAGATGTCATTAAAAGACTCACTCTTGAGGAAAGGAAGCAAAAGAAATATCCTTTTGATGATGATGATGTCCAAGGGATTTTTGATGAGTTGATTTCGTGTAAGCTTCTTACACTTCCAGAGTCAAAAAGGCCAAATGAAGTTGGAAGGACAAATGATCCAAAGTATTGTCCTTATCACCAAATTGTTAGTCACCCTATCAAAGATTGTTATGTTTTCAAATATATAGTCGAGAGGATGATTAACAAAGGATAAATCGAGATTGAAGGTGAAGACTCGGTAGCTCCAAAGGCTTCATCAAATACTACATCCTTAGTGGATGCGGATAATTTGGTGATTTCCAATACACTCGAAGAACCATCTGGGTCAAATGAAGATGACGGTATTCCCACGGTTTCCTTACCTATGATGGCGATACCCGTACAATTTTCAGTAGATGGTGGGAAAGATATCCGCATTGTTTGGGCTTACCCTGATATGCCAAGAGATGGTCCCGGAGTCCCAACTCTATATGATATCATGATTGCTCAGATATCGAAGATCTGTATTCAGATGAGGATGATCTTGACATTGATAGTGATTTTGAGTGGAAAACTTGTGTAACTCGAAAGACTCAGCCAGAAGCCACTCAAAAATCTAGTTCTCCCGGGTTTAGAATGATCGGAAGAAAACCTGAGAAAAAGAAAAACAAGAAAAATAAAAAGAAGAAAAAAAAGAAGGAAAAGAAGCCAAACTTGGACTCTGAGGAAGAATACATTCAACCTGAGAGGGTACCGGTTACCTTAAAAGATTTTGTCCCAAAAAATTTTTATGGTGATGAAGAAACTTCGGAAGATGAGGCATTTTGGGGCAATGAAGTTGCTCAATGTTGCATGGCCACATGGGCCGATATATGCGAAGAGGAGGAACCAGAAGTTGATACGGTTTCTCTTCGTTCACGACGTCAAGTTCTATCTCCGAAACCCAATGAAAAAATAAAGGAGAAAGAATTGATTTCCAATGACCATTCAAAAGTGACAAATTTTGATGAACGTCTTGATAAATAAACTTCTCAACTACCTCAGAAAAATGTGGAGGAAATTGAGGCGTTACAAAAAGAATCCACTTCTCACGTACCGGTTTCGCTTCATAAAGCTCCGTACAAAGAGAACGTAAAATATGACGTCATTAGTCACTTGAAGTGCATTCCTGCACGCTTGAGTATTTATGATGCCCTACAAATGTCAAATGAATTGAGGAAGGCGTTAATTCAAGCTCTTATGGATCATGATGATTATAAAGATCAAGTTGAAATGGTGGAGGTTAATGATGTTTCATTATCTCCGTCAACTCAATGTGCCTCATGCATGGCTTGTATAATATTCTCGGATGAAGATCTTCAATTGGGGAATGAATATCATAATCGGTCATTATATGTTACATGCACCATTGGGGATACAAAGGTCAATCGAATCCTTTTGGATTGTGGATCTGCAATAAATCTTCTTCCATTAAGGGTACTAAGGACAATGGGGCTGACGGCCGCACATTTATCTCCTACTTTGCTAACCATCCAAGGTTTCAATCAAGTGGGACAAAAAGCCATGGGTACCATTTCATTACATATTGTTCTTGACAATCTTTATAAATATGCTTTGTTCCATGTCATAGATGCGGACACCTCTTATAATGCTTTACTTGGTCGACCATGGCTTTATGCTAGTAAATCCATTGTTTCTACTCTTCATCAATGTTTGAAATACACTGATGATAATGGAAATGAAAGGATTATTCAGGGCGACCCTAACCCTTTTCATGGAGAAAGTGTTAATTATGCCGATGCCAAGTTTTATAAGACGGTTAGTTTCAACTCAAACATGCCCATGAAGGTTGTCAATGGTAAAATACCAATAATGTTCACCAAGCATCAAAGGTTTCTCTGAACGGGAAGAATGAGAAAGGTGATACATGTTCTAAGGTGTTGTTTAAATACACACCAAAAGATAGATGACAAGCCGGCCAAAAACCTTTGAACTTGGTAGAGAAGTTTATGAACTCTCTCATGACAAGTTACACCTTTCCTCTACGGAAAATTGACCAGTCTATTCCAAAAACAACTTTGGTCATACAAAGGTCCTTCGGGTTTAAAACAAGTGATAACAAAAGGGTAGTGTCAAGAGTTGAAGCCAATAATCCTCCTTCCAAATCACTTTCAAGGAAGTTGAACAAGAAGTTCAAAGTTAAAGTGAAAAATTTGAAGTTCTTAACAAAAAACAAAGCTCCATATAACCCCTATAATGAGGACGGTATTGAAAACTTGAAGGTTTCTCACGAAGGGGGTATATTGACAGCGAGTTTTGAAGAGCCTATGACATTGACTCGAGAGGAGCAAAGCTTGTTTCTCGAAGATAAAGCATCAACATCTCGGGTTACAGTATTTGATAGGCTTGAAACCGGTTCAACAAGTGGAGAAACAAGAGCTTCTGTTTTTCAAAGGCTTGAATATGTTGATAAACCTAACAAGAAATCACAACAAATCAAAAAATGGAGGATCAATAAGAAAAAGAAGAAAGCAGGGTTGCTTGTGCAAAAGCCAAATGAAGATTTCATGAATACCGAAGTAGAAGAGGTGAACATGGTGTCTGTTGATATAGAGGAGGATTCAAAAGAATTCATCAATACAGTTCAACCAGCACCAACAGAAATGGAAGATGGTAGACAAGCTACAGTTGATGATCTTAAAGAAATCAATTTAGGCACTCTTGAGTGTCCTAAACCCGTCCTTGTTAGTGCATTGTTGACTAACGAAGAAAAAAGAATCTGTGAAGAACTTCTCAAGGAGTACAAAGATGTTTTTGCTTGGGGTTATCAGGATATGCCTGGTTTAGACTTGGAAGTGGCAATGCATAAACTAGCAATCTTTGAAGAGAAAAAGCCAGTAAAACAAGCACAACGCCGCTTTCGTCCCGAATTGATTGTCCAAATAAATATTGAGGTTAAGAAGCTTATTGTAACAACCCAAATTTTATAACTCGGGGAGCTACTGGTTAGGACCTCACAGTGGGTCCCGACCTTAGTTTGACAACAACTTAACTAGATCTTACAACAAGGCACAGATAAGGAAATTCATAAATCATAAAGTAGGTTTTAGCAAAACAATGAATGTGACCAGAAACGGACAACCGGAAACAACAAAGTCTCATAAACTGACAAAAAGTACAGTCATAACTGAAAGACCAACAAAAGAAACTACACCCCATCCTAAGGAGTACGACACCCCGGCTGTCCACTACCATCCGGATCACTCGACATCTACTCTAACCTGTGGCAAGTCTAAACAATGATAAACAGTTAGCTAACTAATCAAATATAAGCAGAAGGATAAAAAGCACAAACACATAGAAGACGAATATAAACACTCAACATGCTGGCACACAATTAGGTTATTATCTGATAACTTACGTGATACACTTTATCCAATTTTAAAAGTTGTAGCACGAGAAATCTTAAGATTCTCGCCTCCGTTCCTTATCCAACTAGTGATGGTTTGGCACACCTCCGCCGATGGCGTCCCCACAAACCAAGTATGGACTAGTCCCGAAAGAAACCCCCAGCGCCCTCGGGCTAACTGACCAGAATGCTACCGCCCGTTACTCTTAGGCCAGATATATAAGTCAGTCGATGATTATATAAACTATACTAGGGAACACATCATTCACACACCACTATCATCATTCACACTCGTATCTGACATCTAGCTAAGTAAGCCCAAAGGACTTACCGGAAATAGATCTCGACTATCGAATTTGCAATTCGATTTGTAACAGTAGGAATTCAGCGGCCTGTCAAAGGAGGCAAGTGTGTCAGCACACTTCCTAGGTAATTAGAAGTCTAAGACTTCTAATATAGAAGATCTTATTAGAACAAAACTAATTACAGTATTAATTTATGGTAAAATGACTATTTCACCCTTGGTCCAGAAACTTCCAAAAATTCCACAATTCATGCCTAAACTCTTATTTGAGACTATAAAGTCATAATCTAACTCCTAACACTGAGTTTGGTTACAAACTGGCAATTTACCCATTTTCCTATTTTTCGAAAGATCATTAAGGTCCAACTTCGGCTTCAAATATGAAATTCGTATAAACTTATAAAAATTCTGAAATAATTTCCTAGGTCATCTATGATATCTCATCTACTCCTAGGAGCAAGAATTTCTCAAAACTGTTCAACTCTCGTTTCTATAAAAATTTCCAAAATTGGTTACCACACTCACATTTCCTATACTTAGCCAAAATTTCATTGCTGAAAAAAAAAACAGCTTAACTACCCTATTTTGGGAGCTTATAAATTCTAATCCAACCGTTCATTTCTTCTCAAATTTTAACACATTAAACTACATATATCTACCTATCATCTATTAAAATTTCAATCGTGGATCTTCTCCCTAACTCTTTAACATTGGTCTACAACATTGCTCGTTCCCAACTTACAAACTGAGATTAAAACCAAGGTTTTTCACTTCTATTTCTACAACTCACTTACAGAAATTATAGCATACCTATAGGTCTCTAGTTCGAACCACATAGAGCCTACAAATGCTTGTACCTATTAACCCATTTTATGTTGATTCTCTTTTCCTCCATTGTCTTTAATTCCTTCTTCTTTTTCTCATCTACCTAGCCTCTATCTTACTCAGTAACTTATTGCATAAACTCTACACAGCTATGGTACTATGGTGGAAGGTCGTAGACACACACCTACAACAACGAAGAATCGTCTGGCGTAAATCCTTAAAGAGAGTCCCAATTGGAACAACAGCAGGTGCTATACACCAAGGAATACTGCACAGATTAGGGGAAGGGTTGGTTAAGATTAGAAGCAGAAGGCGGAAGGGTGAACCAAGAAGGTTGCTTACCCAGAGGGAGATCTGTAGCAGATGAAAGTCTAGCCTTTCGAGGAGACGTGCAGCTATTTGACGTCCAGACGACTGTGTGGTGTCGAGTGCTTGGCGCTAGATCGGTTGTGCAACAAAAGGTCATTACGGTAATTAAACGCTTCAAGGAGGAGGGAGGACAAGGATTGTAGTCACCTGGCTAATGTATACGAGGCAACTCCGGTGCAGGGAAGACTGAAATGGTGTCTTGTACAGAAGGGGAGGGAGGTCGCTACAGAGCGTCACTTGAGCGTGTTTTTGTAAACGGATGGGAGCGTATGTGATCCTGGACCAGTTAAGGTAGGCATGCCTTCAACAACGCTAAGAAGATCGTGGGAAGTCGGCGTTACAGGCGGGATTCGGTATAGTTAATAGGGGAGATATTCTCTCATGCCCGTTAGAGAATATAGGAGAGAAGAGGTAGTTCGATAGTTGATTGTGCCTTCTCCAGCTGCTGGGCTCCTCACCAGGAATGAGTTGGAACGAGGTTGCTGTTGGGCTGGAGTAAGATGAACACTGGGCTGGAGTAAGATGAACGCTGGGCTGGAGTAAACATTAGGCTGGATGGGGACAGAAGAGGTATAATGGGCTGGTTTGTCAAGACATGTCACAACTCATCTTGGTTTTGTAAAAATGTTGTCGGGCTTCGTCGTAACCTTGTCTCAGCTTTGTCATGGTCTCATCAAAAGTCGTCGTTAACTAATTAATTATAAGAACTAGGGTTTGGTATAATTCTATCATTTTATGTGAATTATATTCTACATAAAATGATATAATTTGCGGGAGGAAGAGATACTAGATCGAATGGAAAACAGTGAACGGATTGCAATCCGATTTGACTCGGAAATAACCGGGATAAAATTTTACAGATATTACATCAGTACCCCTTAAAATAAGTTTCGTCCCGAACTGAGAATAAGGTATCTAATTAACCTTTTTTTTATTATTATTATTATTTTTATTTTTATTTTTTTTTTAATTTTTTTTACAAGATTATTATTAATTGGTCTCGATAATAGTGAAATTTGTTTTCTTAACATGCAACCACTCGGTCATCACGATCAGACAATAAATAAAAGAAACACCATCACACAATCCAATATAACCCATAGGGGTCAAACAAAACAACCTCACAGTACTAACTCGTCGGTACAGAAATAGCGGCTAACTCCGCAAAGAACTCAGGATAGCTACGTCTAATACTCTCCTCTGTCTCCCAGGTAGCCTCATCGGCTCCTCGTCTAGACCATTGGATCCTCCACATCGGTATCTCCTTAGAACGCAGACGTCTAGTACTGCGCTCTAGGACTGCTACTGGGTACTCCGCAAAAGTGTGGTCTGGCTCCACTATCAGATCCTCATGGCTGATGACGTGTCTTGGATCCGGTATGTACTCTCTCAACTGAGATACATGAAAGACCGGATGGACTCCCTCCAATCTCGGTGGCAGTGCTAATCTGTAAGCAACCTCCCCGACTCTCTCCAAGATCTCAAATGGACCGACATATCGGGGACTCAGCTTTCCCTTAATGCCGAAACGCCGGACGCCTCTCGTCGTTGACACTCTAACCCACACATGTGCACCTACTCTAAACTCCAGTGGTCGACGCCTCTTGTCGGCGTAGGATTTCTGACGACTCTGAGCTGCCAACATCCGCTCTCAGACTAAGGCAATCCGGGCGATGTCATCTTGTATTTGATCTGGAGCTACTCCATCAGCTCTGCTAGGCTCGTCCCAGCACAACGGTATGCGGCATCTCCGCCCGTACAAAGCCTCATAAGGTGCCATCCCAATAGACGCATGCCAACTGTTATTATATGAAAACTCTACAAGGGGAAGGTGATCAGGCCATACCTGCCCCCAATCCAGTACACAAGCTCGCATCATGTCCTCTAACGTTTGGATGGTCCTCTCAGACTGATTGTCGGTCTGTGGGTGATAGGCAGTGGTGAAGTGGAGACTCGTCCCCAAAGCAGTATGTACCTGCTGCCAAAATCTCGAGATGAAGCGTCCATCCCTGTCAGAGACGATAGTCCTCGGTACTCCATGGAGTCTCACAATATGTCTAGTAAACTCCTCAGCTAGACGACTTACCGGTCACGTTTCCTTAATCGGAATGAAACGTGCGGTCTTCGTCAAACGGTCTACTACCACCCAAATAGCATCAAAACCTCTGCTGTGTCTTAGTCCCGTGACAAAGTCCATAGATATATCCTCCCACTTCCACTGTGGTACGGGTAGTGGGTGGAGTTCTCCTCCGGACCTGCGATGCTCAATCTTGACCTGCTGACAGATCGCACACTGAGCTACATACTGAGCCACGTCGGGCTTCAAACCACCCCACCAGAAGGAGCGTCTCACGTCCTTGTACATCTTACTCGCTCCAGGATGTACTGAGTATGGGGTAGCATGAGCCTCACCTAAAATCCTCTGTCTCAACTCATTATCTGATGGCACACAGATGCGGTCCTGACGTCTCATCACTCCATCCGCCCCAATAGTGAACTGAGGTGCCTCATCCCGAGACATTTTGTCTCGAATCCGGGTCAAAGTCGGACAGGTCTCTTGCTTTTGTCGGATCTCATCTAACAAATCAGGAAGTAACTCCAAGGTAGCCAACTGATAAGCTGTATCGGGGAATTGGATCTCTACTTCTAACCAAGCTAAATCTCTCTGCAATTGTGGTTGTTCTGTCAACCGGGCTATCGCCTTCTCCCGAGGCGTCTTCCGACTCAAAGCGTCAGCAACTACATTCGCCTTCCCGGGGTGGTAGAGAATCTCAAGGTCGAAATCCTTGATCAACTCTAACCACCGCCTCTGGCGGTTATTCAACTCCCGCTGAGTGAATATGTACTTCAGACTCTTATGGTCTGTGAAGATCTGACAGGTCGCCCCATAGAGATAGTGACGCCAAATCTTAAGAGCGTGTACTATTGCAGCTAACTCTAGGTCATGTGTGGGGTAGTTCTCCTCATACGTCTTCAGCTGTCGAGACGCATATGCTATGACCTTACCCCTCTGCATCAAGACACACCCCAAGCCCAGCTTGGATGCGTCACTGTACACTACAAAGTCCTCTGTACCCTCAGACTGTGCTAAAATCGGAGCAGACGTCAATCTCCTCTTCAGCTCCTCAAAACTCTGCTGACACGGCTCAGACCAAAAAAACCGAGAAGTCTTCCTCAAAAGACAAGTAAGTGGCCGGGCAATCAGAGAAAACCCTTCCACAAACCGACGGTAATAACCTGCCAATCCAAGAAAGTTGTAAACCTCCTTAACATTCTTCGGAGGTTGCCAAGAAGACACTGACTCAATCTTCGCCGGGTCGACCTTAATCCCCTCAGCAGTCACTACATGGCCTAGGAAAGCCACCTCTGACATCCAGAACTCGCACTTGGATAGCTTAGCATATAGCTGGCTATCCTGTAGAATCTGTAATACTGTCCTCAAGTGCCCTGCATGCTCCTCTCAACTGGTAGAGTAAACTAGGATGTCGTCAATGAAGACCACTACAAACTGGTCTAAGAAGTCGATGAAAATTCCGTTCATCAACTCCATAAATACTGCTGGCGCATTAGTGAGCCCAAATGGCATCACTACAAACTCATAGTGTCCATACCTAGTCCGGAATGTCGTCTTAGGTATGTCCTGGTCTCTCACCCTCAGCTGGTGATAACCCGATCTCAAGTCTATCCTCGAGAACACTGACGCTCCATGCAACTGGTCCAGCAGATCTTCTATGCGAGGCAGTGGATACTTATTCTTGATGGTGACCTTGTTCAACTCCATGTAATCAATGCACAACCTCATCGATCCATCCTTCTTCCTCATAAATAACACTGGTGCTCCCCAGGGAGAAACACTAGGGCGAATGAAGTCCTTCTCTGCTAACTCTTCTAACTGCTTCTTCAGCTCAAGCAGCTCTATCGGTGCCATACGGTACGGGGCCTTCGAGATCGGTCTCGTGCCCGGCTCTAACTCAATGCTGAAATCAACACTCCTCTGTGGAGGTAGCCCTGGCAGGTCATCACTAAATACCTCTGCAAACTCGCATGCAACTGGTATCTCCTCTACTGTCAGGCTCTTGCGCTCCTTCATGGCATAACACTAGAAGGCCTCGCAACCTTGTGCTATCAGTCTCGTTGCTCTCACTGCGCTGATAACTGTGCCGGACTTTCCGAGGTCCCAACCTCGGAATATCACTCTGTGACCCTCCTCAGTCGCGACAGTCACATTCTCCTACCAATGTCTAAGACTGCTCCATGTCTAGTCATCCAATCTATCCCCAAAATCACGTCTTCATGTGCTAAGGGCACGACTAGAAAATTTACCAATCAATCCCGGCCCCCCAAATGAATAAGGCAGTCATAAATCTCTCGGGATCCTCTAATCTTATCCCCATCCGGTAACCCAACCACAAAAGGTACACCCTCTACTGTAGCTAAGGACAATCTATCTACGCATGCATTTGATATAAAGGAATGCGTAGCACCGGTATCAAATAATACTCGCACAGGTAAGTCATAGATCCGGATAGTACCTGTGGTCGCACGTGCTGCTGCCTGCTCAGTACTCCTCAGCTCAAACACTCTCGACGAGCCTCCTCTGGTGTCAGTGGTACTACCACGTCCCCTGCACGGCCTGATCCTTGTGCAGTACTGTGTGAGGCAGGATGTCCTGGAGCCCGATACTGCTGCTGCTGCTGACTCGGTGCTCGGTACTGAGGAGGCCTTTGTCCACTCCTATCAGCACCTGTAGGCGAAGAACCCTGTTGTGATAGAGCTTTGCCCTGATGGCAGAAAGTCGACCGGTGTCCTGGTTTCCCACAAGTGAAGTAGGTAGTAGGTGGCCTCTTACAGTCTGGTCTGAGATGATCTCGACTGCCGTAGTTAAAACACTGCCGCTCTCTGCCAGAAGTCTGAGTTGTAGTGTGGTAGTTCGACTTCCCCTGAGTCTGCCCTCGTCCAAATCCGGATACCGCTGTACCACCACTAGCATAACCTGTCTTTTGTCTCTTATCCGGCCTAGCGGACTAAACTGCTCTCCTAGAGACTGACCTATCTCTCTCATATGCAGAAGTCCTATCCTGATAATCTGACAAAGACTCGCAGCGAAATCCTGCCAGATAGGAACGGGTGCTCTCTCTCAATCTCCGAGAGAAGAGGTAAACATGCTGCTCTTCCGGAAGTGCAGCTGGTCCAAGTAGGGTTAACTCCTTCTGAAACTTCTTGATGGTAGCAGCAATCGGAATATCCTCAAATCCCGCCTCAATGGAATCCTGAAATCTCTCTCTCCTCAGCGAGACGGGGCAGTACCTCTCTCTAATAATGCTCCTCATCTGCTCCCAACTAGTGACTTTGCTACGAATGGTCCGCCACCAGGAATGAGCATCCTCCGTGAAACATGTCTGCACCAAATCCACATGTCGATCCTCGGGGCAACGTATCGCCTCTAGGGCAGTCTCTACGTGTCCAATCCAGTGCTCCACCTCTAACCCTATCTCTCCACTGAATGAGGGGACTTTCTGAGAGTTGAAAGCCTTCAACCACTCATCCGGTCGTGGTGCTCTATACCCAGTAGGAGCTCTATCAGCCTCAACCCTCCTCTCAGGTATAGCCGGCACCTGAGGCACTCCTTGTGTTACCTGAACTGACCTAGCCGGTACCGGTGGTACCTGGGTAAGTCTCTCTGTTCTGGCAGCCTCCTCCATATGCTCGACGTATGCTCTGTACTCTCTGACTCAGATGCTCCAATAGAAACACGTCCCGACTCAGTCGAACGTGCTCTCTGCGCTCTAGACCTAGCAGCGGTCTCATTCCTGACCTCGGGACCTACACTCTCAGCTACCTCTTCCACAACAGCATCTGGCATGCTCGCTGCCGGTGGATCCTCTCGAGGGACTCGTCCTCGACCTCTCCCTAGTGGAGGTCTACCTCCACGACAACGCCCTCTAACAACAGGGGTCCTATCAGCTCGATCCTGTCTAGCTGGAGGAAGAGGGGGACGACCCCTACCTCGGCCAGTCGTTGGTGCAGCCCTAGTACGTGCCATCTACACGAGCGATAACAACTATAGTTATAATCTAATCTAATCTATCATAAGCAGTAAAAGTCTAAAGTGATAATGCTAAGAATACCGAGATCGGCAGAGGTAGTGGTGGTCGTCCGTACTTTCTATCCCAACCCGACTATGCATGCATTTTAAAACCAAAATTCCTTTGGAAAACTCAGACCCCTTTCGGGTTCTACTTAATTAATTATATGACCTTTTAGAAGATTTCAAGTGCCATTGTTGCCAACCTCGCTTTGATACCATGTTGTAACACCCCAAATTTTACAACTCGGGGAGCTACTGGTTAGGACCTCACAGTGGGTCCCGACATTAGTTTGACAACAACTTAACTAGATCTTACAACAAGGCACAGATAAGGAAATTTATAAATCGTAAAGTAGGTTTTAGCAAAACAATGAATGTGACCAGAAACGGACAACCGGAAACAACAAAGTCTCATAAACTGAGAAAAAGTACAGTCATAACAGAAAGACCAACAAAAGAAACTGCACCCCATCCAAAGGAGTACGACACCCCGGCTGTCCACTACCATCCGGATCACTCGGCATCTTCTCTAACCTGTGGCAAGTCTAAACAACGATAAACAGTTAGCTAACTAATCAAATATAAGCAGAAGGGCACAAACACACAGAAGACGAATATAAACACTCAACATGCTGGCACACAATTAGGTTATTATCTGATAACTTACGTAATACACTTTATCCAATTTTAAAAGTTGTAGCACGAGAAATCTTAAGATTCTCGCCTCCATTCCTTATCCAACTAGTGATGGTTTGGCACACCTCCGCCGATGGCGTCCCCACAAACTAAGTATGGACTAGTCCCAAAAGAAATCCCCAGCGCCCTCGGGATAACTAATCAGAATGCTACCGCCCGTTACTCTTAGGCCAGATATATAAGTTAGTCGATGATTATATAAACTATACTAGGGAACACATCATTCACACACCACTATCATCATTCACACTCGTATCTGACATCTAGCTAAGTAAGCCCAAAGGACTTTCCGGAAATAGATCTCGACTCTCGAATTTGCAATTCGATTTGTAACAATAGGAATTCAGTGGCCTGTCAAAGGAGGCAAGTGTGTCAGCACACTTCCTAGGTAATTAGAAGTCTAAAACTTCTAAGATAGAAGATCTTATTAGAACAGAACTAATTACAGTATTAATTTATGGTAAAATGACTATTTTACCCTTGGTCCAGAAACTTCCAAAAATTCCACAATTCATGCCTAAACTCTTATTTGAGACTATATAGTCATAATCTAACTCCTAACACTAAGTTTGGTTACAAACTGGCAATTTACCCATTTTCCTATTTTTCGAAAGATCATTAAGGTCCAACTTCAGCTTCAAATATGAAATTCGTATAAACTTATAAAAATTCTGAAATAATTCCCTAGGTCATCTATGATATCTCATCTACTCCTAGGAGCAAGAATTTCTCAAAACTGTTCAACTCTCGTTTCTATAAAAATTCCCAAAGTTGGTTACCACACTCACATTTCCTATACTTAGCCAAAATTTCATTGCTGAAAAAAAACAACTTAACTACCCTATTTTGGGAGCTTATAAATTCTAATCCGACCGTTTATTTCTTCTCAAATTTTAACACATTAAACTACATATATCTACCTATCATCTATTAAAATTGCAACGGTGGATCTTCTCCCTAACTCTTTAACATTGGTCTACAACATTGCTCGTTCCCAACTTACAAACTGAGATTAAAAACAAGGTTTTTCACTTCTTTTTCTACAGCTCACTTACAGAAATTATAGCATACCTATAGGTCTCTAGTCCGAACCACATAGAGCCTACAAATGCTTGTACCTATTAACCCATTTTATGTTGATTCTCTTTTCCTACATTGTCTTTAATTCCTTCTTCTTTTTCTCATCTACCTAGCCTCTATCTTACTCAGTAACTTATTGCATAAACTCTACACAGCTATGGTACTATGGTGGAAGGTCGTTGCCACGCACCTACAGCAACGAAGACTCGTCTAGCGTAAATCCTTAAAGAGAGTCCCAATTGGAACAACAGCAGGTGTTGTACACCAAGGAAGACTGCACAAATTAGGGGAAGGGTTGGTTAAGATTAGAAGCAGAAGGCGGAAGGGTGAACCAAGAAGGTTGCTTACCAGAGGGAGATCTGTAGCAGATGAAAGTCTAGCCTTTCGAGGAGATGTGCAGCTGTTTGACGTCCAGACGACTGTGTGGTGTCGAGTGCTTGGCGCTAGATCGGTTGTGCAACAGAAGGTCATTACGGCAATTAAACGCTTCAAGGAGGAGGGAGAACAAGGACTGTACTCACCTGGATGATGTATACGAGGCAACTCCGGTGCAGGGAAGACTGAAACGGTGTCTTGTACAGAAGGGGAGGGAGGTCACTGCAGAGAGTCACTTGAGCGTGTTTCTGTAAACGGATGGGAGCGTATGTGATCCTGGAGCAGTTAAGGTAGGCAGGCCTTCAACAACGCTCAGCAGATCGTGGGAAGTCGGCGTTACAGGCGGGATTCGGTATGGTTAATAGGGGAGAGATTATCTCATGCCCGTTACAAAATATAGGAGAGAGGAGGTAGTTCGATAGTTGATTGGGCCTTCTCCAGCTGCTGGGCTCCTCACCAGGAATGAGTTGGAACGAGGTTGCTACTGGGCTGGAGTAAGATGAACGCTGGGCTAGAGTAAGATGAATGTTGGGTTGGAGTAAAATGAACGCTGGGCTGGAGTAAACACTGGGCTGGATGGGGACAAAAGAGGTATAATGGGCTGGTTTGTCAAGACATGTCACAACTCGTCTTGGTTTTGTAAAAATGTTGTCGGGCTTCGTCATAACCTCGTCTCAGCTTTGTCATGGTCTCATCAAAAGTCGTCGTTAACTAATTAATTATAAGAACTAGGGTATGGTATAATTCTATCATTTTATTTAAATTATATTCTACATAAAGTGATAGAATTTGTGGGAGGAAGAGATACTAGATCGAATGGAAAACAGTGAACGAATTGCAATCCGATTTGACTCGGAAATAACCGGGATAAAATTTTACGGATATTACACTTATCGAGGCGGGTTTCATTCGTGAGGTCCAATATCCGAATTAGCTAGCCAACATTGTTCCGGTGAGGAAGAAAAATGGTCAACTTCGTATTTGTGTGGACTTTAGGGATTTGAATGAAGCATGCCCTAAAGATGAATTTCCATTACCTATAACCGAGTTATTAGTTGACGCCACCACTGGATTCAAGGCTTTGTCTTTCATGGATGTTTCTCGGGATACAATCAAATTAAAATGGGTCCTCATGACAAAGAGCTAACCGCTTTCCAAACACCTCAAGGCACCTATTGTTATATAGTAATGCCTTTTGGTTTGAAAAATGCGGGAGCAACTTATCAAAGAGCCATGATAATTATATTTGGGATTTGCTTCATAAAACAATTGATTGTTATGTGGATGACTTAGTTGTCAAAACAAAAGAAAGAGAAGATCACCCAAATGATCTTCGAAGGGTTTTTGAAAGGCTACGCAAGCACCAGTTGAAGATGAATCCCCTCAAATGTGCCTTCGGTGTGACATCCGGAAATTTTCTTGGTTTTATCGTTCGGGGTCGGGGAATTGAAATTGATCCTGATAAAAATAAGGCAGACATGAATATGCCTCCTCCAAGGAATCTCCGCGAGCTTCGGGGCTTACAATGAAAACTTGCTTACATCCGACGTTTCATTTCAAATTTAACCGGAAGATGTCAACCATTTCTAAGTTTAATGAAGAAAGATACCCCATTTATATGGGATCAATCATGCCAAAATGCCTTGAATAGCATCAAGAAGTATATGATGAATCCGCCAATTTTGATGGCACCAATATCAAGAAGGCCTTTAATCTTGTACACTGCGGCTCTTGAGCGGTCCTTGGGGGCTATGTTGGCTCAAAACAATTATGAGGGAAAAGAAAATGCCTTATATTATATAAGCCGAACCTTGGTAGGGGCAGAACACAATTATTCTGCTATGGAAAAGATATGTCTTGCTTTGGTGTTTGCCGTTCAAAAGTTACGACATTATCTTTTAACCCATCAAATCACCTTGATCTCAAAGGCTGATCCGCTAAGATATATTCTATCAAAAGCAGTGTTGTTTTGGGAGATTAGCCAAGTGGGCAATGTTATTATCTCCTTTCGACATTAAATTTGTGTCGCAAAAGGCAGTAAAAGGACAAGTCATAGCTGATTTCTTAGCCGCTCATCCAACCCCGGACAATGAAGAATTATCATATGATTTACCAGATGAAGAAGTTCTTATGGTTAAGGAAACTTCATGACAATTATACTTTGACGGAGCGGCGAAAAAGCAAGCATCTGGAGTTGGTATTGTATCTATCACTCCTTATGGCGGCTTGGTGCCATATTCCTTCGCTCTTTTAAAGACGTGCACAAACAATGTGGCAGAATATGAGGCACTAATAATCGGTCTTGAAATAGCTCTTGAGTTGCATATTGATCAATTAAAGGTGTTTGGTGATTCTCAGTTGATCATTAGACAAATAAATGGACAATATGAAGTAAAACACCCAAATTTAGTTCATTTACATGAAAGAGCAAAATGTCTCATGCAACAATTTCATCAAATAGAGGTAATGCATGTTTCAAGATCCGGAAATGATAAGGCTGATGCCCTAGCCAAATTAGCGGCATCCCTAACACTACCTTATGAAAGAGAGATTCAAATCACAATTGGGGAGCGTCATTTGCTTTCATCGGCTTTAGACCGATTCAACTCAACCGAAGAAGTGCATGTTGTCTCGGTATATGAGATTAATGAAGACCCTGATTTGCGACAATCAATCATTGAATATCTTCAACATGGGATTTTACCTGATGATGCTAAAAAGAAAGTGGATATCAAACGGCGGGCACCGCGTTTCTTGTTGAAAAATGATACCTTGTATTGTAGAGCCTTTGATGGTATACTGCTTCGGTGTTTATCAAAAGAAGAAGCAAAATATATTCTCACAGAAACTCATACCGGAATATGTGGGGCACATCAAGGTGGTCCTAAGTTAGCCGATCAAGTTAAACGGCTAGGCTATTATTGGCCAACCATGGTGAAAGACGCAATGAATTTTGCTAAGACATGTCATGCGTGTCAAATTCATGGTGATTTCATTCATCAACCTCCTCAACTCCTCCATCCGACAATCTTGTCTTGGCCCTTCAATGCATGGGGTCTTGATGTTGTAGGGCCTATAAATCCGTCATCATCACGGGGTCATCAATACATTTTGGCTGCAACTG
Organism: Fagopyrum homotropicum; assembly: GCA_033239125.1. Taxonomy (NCBI): domain Eukaryota; kingdom Viridiplantae; phylum Streptophyta; class Magnoliopsida; order Caryophyllales; family Polygonaceae; genus Fagopyrum; species Fagopyrum homotropicum. The sequence goes on along the minus strand of BSWB01000003.1, from coordinate 60,590,448 downwards.
ATTACTTCTCCAAATGGGCCGAGGCTTTTCCATTGAAAGTAGTGGGGGCAAAAGAAGTTGCCAACTTTATCAGAATCCATTTGATATACCGATATGGAGTTCCTTTGAAGATAATATCGGGCAATGCCCTCTATTTCAAAAATCAAGTAATGGTGAAACTAGATGAAAAATTCGGTTTCAAACACAATTTTTCATCAAGCTATAATCCATCTTCGAATGGTCAAGCTGAAGCATTTAATAAAGTCCTATGCAAAATTCTCAAGAAGATTGTGTCAAAATCAAGAAGAGATTGGCATGAAAGATTGCATGAAGCATTATGGGCATACAGGACAACAGTTCGAACATCTACCGGATGTACGCCATACAACTTGGTATTTGGATCTGAAGCCGTCTTAACTTTGGAGGTACAATTACCTTCCCTTAGGGTTGCAGTACAACTCACCGATCCCGAGGAAAATGTCAAAATCCGTCTAGCTGAACTCGAAGCATTAGACGAGTGTAGGTTGGCGACACAACAAAGACTCAAAATTTACCAAGCTCAAGTAGCTGGTGCATTTAATAAACGAGTCAAGTTCCAATCCTTTGCGGTGGGTGATTTGGTCCTTACAGTAAGACGACCATTTGTCATTAACCGAAAATCAAAAGGAAAATTTGAGCCAAAATGGAAGGGCCCGTATGTTATCACCAAGATTTTTCCTAAAGGAGCTTACAAGCTTTCAAACAATGAAGGCAAGATATTATATTCTTGTGTAAATGGAAAGTTTATAAAGAAGTTCTTTACTTGATGTAAGAAAAAAAAGAAAGAAAGAGAAGAAAAAAGGCCATTGTACACAAATGATAGTGAAATAACTTGAAAAACCCTTCATAGAAGGTGGGTTCGAGTTGTTTTGGTGATGTGTATAGAAAAAAGGGCTAAAAAAAAAAGAGTTCTCAAACGAACTACGGACGGCTTGATCCCTCACAAAGAGGGTACGTAGGCAGTCTAGTTATTCAAATACTAGGTGCAGCCACCAAAAAAAAATCATCACTTCCCAAAAGAACTACGAAAAGGCTTGATCCCTCACAAAGGGGGTACGTAGACAGTCTAGCTAATCAAATGCTAGGTGCAGCCACAAAAACCAACAAAACTTTTCTTTTCTATGTCAAAAAGAAAAGAAGAGTAAGCAAAATATATCTACGAAAGATGATAAGTTGAAGGCTTCTATGCCTAAATTTCTCTACTTTGAGCATCATTCTCAAGTTGGATGGTTAATCCAAATTTCTTCAAAACAAAACTTCCTTTCAAGGAATAAAATTATAAATTTCCCCAAAAATTTGATCAAATTCACAATTGCTTCGCAATGTGAATTTTCTCATACTCTCAAACAAATAAACGATATTCTTCCAGACTCCTTTATTTTTCTCAAAGAAAGAGATATAAATCATGTTGACTAACGCTATCAAATTACTTGATCAATGAAACCCCAAAACTTAAAAGAGATACCTATAAAGTCTCTAAATGAATGGCATAAAGCTCTCAAAACTAAACATTTTTTCGCCACAAAAAAGGCCTCAAGCCAAATATCAAATGTCAAAAACAAAGTCTCAAAGAAAAAAGAAATTCTATAAAGTTCTTACCCATAACTCATATTTTTTAGCAATTGGTTGAGTAAATTCTCGTTCAAATGCCATTTGTTGCATAAAACTTTTCTGGGAACTATTGAACATGTACAATATGTTCTTAATCTCATCATACATCATACGAAATCAAATGGTTTTAAAAGTGAAGTGCGCTACAAAATATTATCGAACTTTAAACGCGTTCAAGTTCTCACACGCATAAAGTTTGGGGGAAACTGTTCGGGAATGAAATTTCATGAATTTAATTATTTATGAAATTAAATCTCATGAAATTAACTATATAAATAATTTTGGTGTAGTTAATTTCTTATAATTATATTTTATAAAATTAAGGCTTCAATCAATAATACAAAGGGTTGATTAAGCCTAAAAATATTGATTAAAGCTAAAACAAATTAGAAATGTAATTTTAACTCATTCACTATCAAGGTGATAAATTTGTAATAAAAAAAAGGGGTTAAAATAATGGAATAATTTTCCAACTACGTTGGTTTCCATTAAAAAAATTTGTTAAAATGGTCAAAAATCATTAATGCTGATGAGTTAATGAGTTAGTGGGAAGTTACAAAACTAACTTCTCTAAACTCCCATAAACCTCTCCCACTCTCCTGTATAAAAGGAAAGAAGATCTCCTCCATGGTTTTCTTTTTAAGAAAACTTGAATCTGCAACAAAAAAAAAAAAAGCAAATATACAAGATCAGAAAGAAATAAGGGTACGAGGATGTTGTCCCTCATTTCTTGTCTGATCTTTTACATTAATGATTTGCAGATATCATTCCTCTTTTTCATTCTTTCTTTCCTTCCTACAAAACACATAAAAGAGAAAAAATGAAGATGAAAAATAAAGCCAATTTACGTGTGAAACAAAATTACTTTTGATATTGTGCTGCTAAGATCATGTATTGAAGGGCATGAGCTATTATGTGCAGATACTACAAATCTAGGAAGAAATTTGACCTTCTCCATATGAAGATTACAAATCAGTAGTTGGTTCGGAAGTACATAACTTTCGATCGCTACACAACGCGATTGGTTTGAAAGTAGATACTTTCGGCCACTGCACACAAATCATAGTTTGTTCGGAAGTAATTACTTCCGATCACTATACTCGGCCGGAATTGACAAGTCGTCATTTTGTTTTCACTGGGCACATCCACCCCCAAGTTTGATGTCTGGGTCGTCTTCGTCATCCATGGATGTTCCCTTTCCTAACTTGTTGTAAATGATAAGAAGGAAAGTGGAATTTCAAGAGGCAATTAACTTTTTCTTTTTTTTTAAAAAAAAAGAAAGAAATATAAGTAAGAGAGGAGAGAAATCAAGACACGTACAAAAGAGTTGGGAAAGAAAATTAAAAGAAAAAAAAGAAGGTAATGCTTTTCTTTACTGAAAAGACAAGACAAATTAAATTCAAACCTTCTGGTTTAAATGAAAAGACAAGAAAATTTAAAATATTTTCTTTTATGTAGAACTACGTAAAGACTTGACGCTACCCAAATAGCTACGTAGGTAATTCGATTTAAATTAAATATACTATCGGGTACAGTCGCAAATTAAATTCAAACCTTCTGGTTTAAATGAACTACGGGTGGTTTGATCTCTTTTATAAGAGTACGTAGGAAACTCGACTAATAAATTGTCGAGTTCAACCGCAAAAATTAAATTAACTTTTATGTAAATATAAAAGTCACAAATGAACTACGAGTGATTTGATGTCTTAAAAATAAAAAGACTAAATAGGAAACTTGATTTACAAATTATCGAGTTCAATCATACAAATTAAATTGACTTTTGAAATATAAAGTCAAACAAATACTCAAATAAAATTTAACTTGGTATTTAGAACTACGTAAGGACTTGCGCCACTCAAATGGTACATAGGTAACTCGATTTTAAATTTAATATATTATCGGGTACAGTCGCAAATCAAATTCAAAAGTTCTAGTTTAATGAACTACGATTGATTTGATGTCTTAAAAATAAAAAAAGAACTACGTATGATTTGATTCCGTTTATTTTTACGGATATGTAGCAAATTTGATACAAAACAAATACGTATTAAATTCAATCACAAAATATATTTTTGACTTTTATATCAAATGAAAGTCATAAAATTATATTTTAAATATTCTTTTAATACAAAAGGATACGTATTAAATTCAATCACAAATATATATTTGACTTTTATTTGAAATGAAAGTCATAAACTTAAACTCTAAATATCCCAGGTAGAACTACGTAAAGACTTGACACCATTTTATAAAAGGCTACGTAGGTAACTCGATATTAAGTTTAAAATTATATCGGGTACAGTCGCAAATCAAATTCAAATATTATAAAATGCCAAATATTCTTAACTCGATATATAGCATCCGCTCATCGAGTTTAACCTCACAAAAATCTTACCCAAATATCTTTTTATCCAAAACTACGTCATGACTTGATGCTCTTTCCGAGCTATGTAGGAAATCCAATATTGGATTCAGTTGCACCATTTAAATAAAACCAACTCTAAAATAAATCTTAGAGTTAAACCAAAATTCCCAAATATTCATGAACTCGATATAAAGCATCCGCTCGTCGAGTTTAACCACAAAAGTCTAAACAATTAAGAACTACGTACGACTTGATTCCTAATAAAGGATACGTAGGAAATTTGGTAAATTATGAATCAAATTCAGTCACACAAAAAAAATGATAAAATAAAATAATAAACAATCTCTCACTAATCTTGGTCATGCGTGTGATAGCGGGATGAATTAAGCAACCCTTCCTAGAAGGTGGGTTTAATTTAATCTTATGATGCATGATCGAGATATAAATGTCACGTAAATGATAGTTGAGTCATCGTCTAGACAACCCTTCCTAGAAAGTGGGTTTGGACTTTGATTCTCTGATGCATGAAAACACTGCACGGAACTACGTGAGGCTTGATCCTCTTTAACGAGGTACGTAGGCAATCCGTCCAAAAACGGGTGCAGCCCAAATCACCAAAACCAAACCAAACATCGGTATTTATATAACTTAGAATCAAAAGGTCAAAAAGAGAAGGTCGAACTCAAATAAAAAATAAATAAATAAAATGTGTTTTGTAAATTTGTATTCGAATAAAACATAAAAAAGCATTTTGTAAATTTGTGTACATTTTTACTCAACACTAACTTCCGTGGCTTCCATGGCTATGGTCCTGAAGCTTTTGATCCTCTTCCTCTCCTTCTCCTTGGAGTGCTCTTCACTTCTTGCTTCCTACCTTCCATCGTTATGCCGTTAAAGTGTGTTAGGTTCGGAGATGCTCCTGTATTAGATGTGATATAAGGAAATAAGAATTCCCGCTATAATGAATTAAAGTGATATTGCATATATGAGACTCATGAATATTGATATATGAATATTGTAGGTAACTATCTAAAATAGCTTTTGCCATAGACAAACAATGACCCTTCTTTCAAACTCGTATAACCCTCAATCTGTCGGTTCAGCAAGTATAGAAAAACCCTTTAAGGACATAGATTCCGGAAAAGACAAAGAGAAACCTTCGCTTGTGATTCTTTAGTTAGAAAAGGTACAAATAATGAGAACTTTCTACGATAGTCATAAATCTTCAAAGTAAAAGGTAGGAGTCAATCCCTTAAACCAAGTGCATTTCAATAGATCCAATAAAATTCCCATCGCTTTTGGCTTTTTATTTGTTTTATCTAAATCAATGATAAGCACCACTTCTTTCGAAGATAAATAAAAGGTGGGAATGAATTACTTTGAAAATAAGCAATATCACAATCTCTATTCACAAACATACATGCAACAATAAATCAAACCATTATAAGAATCATTCAATCCTAAGATCAAGATATAAATTAGTCGGACATGATTGAATACAAAACAATATTTATAAAATATAGAAACTGCATAAACAAGCTCACGAATTTCGGTTCCAACACAACGAGGCAAACCTTCAAGCAGACAAGAAGGATTGCACTAGAAAAGACCTTAGAATGTTAGATTTAGGTCGATGTTTAGATGGTGCCTTGGAAGATACGAACTAAAGACTTAGGGGTAGTGTAAAGGGTGAGTTATACTGATAATAGGATTCGAACTAGAGACCTATAGGAGTGTGTTGTGGCTGTAAAGGTGAACATCCGAAATAGAAGTGAGAAACTTTTCTTAAACATTAGTTTGGTAGGTCAAGAATGGTCACTGTTGTAAATCAATGTTAAAAAGATTGGTTGAAGATCCACCGTTGAATTTTTGATAGATCATAGATAGATATACTTAGTTTAATGTGCTAAAATTTGAGAGTAAATGAACGGTCGGATTGAAAATTATAGGGTCTCAAAGTAGAGTAGTTGAGCTGTTTTTCCAACAGTGAATTTTGACGAAGTATGGGGACATTTTTAGTGTTGTAGCCAACTTTAAAGATTTTTGTAGAAATAATGGTTGAACAGTTTTAAGAAATTCTTGCTCCTATGAGTAGATTAGATATCATAGATAATTTAGAAATTTATTTTAGAATTTTTATAAGTTTATTTTAATTTCATATTTGAAGCTGTAGTTGGACCTCAGTGACTTTTCGAGAAATAGAAAGTGGGTAGTTTCTCTAGTTTTTACCTAAAATCACCCTAGGGAGTAGAATATGGTTAATTAGCCTCAAGTAAGAATTTTAAGTACGTATTACGAGTTTTTGAAAGTCTTAGGACCAAGGGTAATATAGTCCTGTTACCTTAAATAAGCACTGTAATAACTTCTGCAAATAGGATCTTACATCTTAGGAGTTTTAGACTTCTAAGAACCTAGGGAAATGTGTTGACCCACGTGCCTCCTTTGACAAGCAACTGAGTTTATGCAGTTACTGATTGAGCGGTGGTTAAAAGAGAGTCGAGATTTGATTCTGGTAAGTCCACGAACTTACGTAGTTGGCTTCTTGCATGTGTCTGATGTGTATGAGTGGTGTTTGTTAGTTAAGATAAATAACGAAACCGGAATAGGCCGACTTTAGTATATTGTGTAAATTACCCAAGTGTATGATAACGGGTCGTTACATCATCTGCCTAGCTCTTGCGGGAGTCTAGGAGGTTCCTTGCGACTAGCCTAGCCAGGTAGACGGTCAAATGCATTAGTACCATTCCGCGTTGGTAAACGGGGATAGGGGCGAGGTTTGGGAATCCCTCGTGTCACAAAATAAGTATCATTAGTAATGACGTAGCACTTAATTAAAGATAACAAAAGGAATGAGTGTTGCATGCTGATTGTGTATGTTGTGTGTTTGTGCTTTTACCTTTATACTTATGCATAGATTGTTAGCTAACGGTTTTATAACGCTTGTAGATGTCTTGCAGGTTAGGGAGGCGATCGAGTGATCCGGAGGTAGTGGGTAGCCGGGGTTCCGTGCATTATAGGATGGGACTATTATATTTTATTTCATGATTGTTGAGACTGATGTTGGTATTTTGGTTTTGAGACTTGGCTGTAGTGTTTTCAGATTTGTATTTTTCCTTTCGCTCATGATATAAAACTCTATGTTTTGCCTTTTTATTTGTGCCGTGTTGTAAGGTCCGATGAAGTTGTTGCCAGGCTGAGGGCTGGGACGCATTATGAGGTCCCGACTCATAGCATTTAGAGTCCTCTAGGATTCGTGGTGTTACATCAGAGCTCGATCAAGTTTGATCCAAGCTTTCACACGAACCGGAGAGATGCCTACGGACCTACGGTTGCTCCTGTAACTGTAACAGCATGCACATTGGTGTGTTCTTAATGTGTTCTTATAGTCGAACTAGGATAGAGAAATTTATTTTTGTTAGAACCAATGCAAAAGTGTGCTACTGCAAGATGAAAATGTTATGGGTAAGATGAAAATTATAGCCACTTAGAAGGTGACATGTAGATCCATTTATTTGTAAATACTAGACATAGCTTTAAATGTTAAAATGTAAGCTACAAATTTTAAATAAATATTTTATAATTTGTAAAATAATTTTATCTACAATGCAAAAGTGTTCTTAATATGATGTGAAAGAGAGAAAAAACAAAAAAGTGTTAAAATTTGGGTTAAGATGAATCTTGTGAATCCTCCAATGTGGAAGCTCTAACCGCGTAAGCCCCAAAAAACCCTAAAAACACTCTCTACTGTTCCTGGAAGCAAACCTTCCCCAAATCACAACCACCCACCCGCCGCCTTCGGGGTCTTTCTTCTGATGGCCTTCTTCACCCCAATAGCCACCGCAAAACACCCTAAGCAAGTTGAATCGGATGTTGGTCCGATCTATGGTATCCTGGTGCCCCAAATCGGAAGAGATTCGAAAAACAACTGAACCCTACTCCAGTTCCGCCGCCACACGCTTAGATCCATAGATCTCAAAGCCTCGACATCTCGAGTGATGTGTAAAAGACGCTGCTTCGATTCCTTTCCTGGTGTTAGACGAAGAAGAAGCAAGATATATACTCGGTGTATTCTCCAACCGGAAGACCTGAGGAAGAAGACTTTATTGTCTTTGAATCGAGGCTCGATCGACCGGCAAAGAAAACTGGGGAAAAGAAGAAGTAAGAAGAAAAGGAAAATGTGTTAGGGCCTCCTCTGCAGAAACTTGTTTTCAAGTTTGAGGATGTTTCTCCCTGTTTTCACGTGCTTCCAGATTTTCTCCATTAATGAACATTGTGGCCTTGTTTTTTATCTCGAGAACCCGACCCTAACTACACAAATCATCCTCACCAAACAAGATTGGCTTTTTTATGTTAAACACAGGTGTTTTCTGATCTTGTTGTCTACCCACTTCATTGCTAAATTTGTCTTAAAAAGAACTTCATCGTGCTAATAGTTTGAAATTGCTATTTGCCCTACTGCATTATGACCTATGGTTCATACTGAATAACTTAGTAAATGAAACTAAATTTGTGAAAACTTATTGGGGGTTGCATCAACCCTTTCGGAGTCCATACCCAAAAACAATGATCTTGTTGCTTGAAATCCTGGAAATGTCGGACCTAGGTTATCCCTGGGATACTCCGATCCGATGCTACATGACAATCCAATCAGCAAATCTGATGGCTTTTAACCTCAATTGTAATAGATCTAAACCAACAGGTTACGAGTCTATTTGTTCTACCATAAGTATGTCGGCTTTTATGTTTACCAATTGCTTTCATTTCTCCGAGTGCAACTCTTTCAACATTGCTATTTACTGTTGGCTTAATCTTTGGGCTTGGATGCTTTTTGCTTTGCTTCTACTTTGTTTGTGATGTACTTGCAGGCTCCCTTTAAATGCACCAACATTTTCAAGAAGGAAATTCATGGACCGGTGATCTCATTCAAGTGGGATACCAACTGCCTAAGGCGGAGAGGCCTTACCTTGGTGATGAACTCCCTGATCACTCACAAATCCAACCACCGCTCAACCCTTTGTGGTGTTTAAGCTGAAAATCTATGATAATCTCATTCAATTTGATAAAGCTTTCCTTTTTCTTGCTTCTCTGGATTCAAGCTCTCTCTGCCTTGGCCTCTTACTAACAAAATATTTTTTAAAAAGTGTTCATCATTATCACAGTAACAATCAATTGGGCTTAAACCCTTGTTCTATGGGAATGAAAATTCCAACAATATACTCCAAAAGAGACCTTATCATATTAAGAAACGAGACTCGTTTCTTTAACCAAATTCTTTCCTCCACGGAATCAATTGGCTAAATTAAACCCAAAAAATTCATACCAATATCGATATCCCACAAATGTCTATTAAGTTCAAAGTTACCTTTTTAAGAGGTATTATCACTTAAAACACGCAAATCTCACCATGAATCACCCTCTCATAAGTAAAAGTATGCCATGCTATAAAGTCATATTTCAACATTTCAATAACAATTGAATCAATATTATGAGGAGGTATGTCTTGTCCTTAGACCTTCTCTCTTGTGGCCTACGGCTCCAATAATGGCATAACGGCCCCAATAACACCAATTTGATAAGAATTAATAATTTCAAATTTGAGTGAGCTTACACTTAATTTCGCAAACTACCTATGATTTAGTGTTGGTTACCAACTCTTCCCGAACAATGTTTCTCCTTGTAAATCGCTACTCTTCAAACTTTCAAAGCTGAACACATTTTTACATCACGATACCCGTGCACTGCAGCTTCGTCTTCTCTGTTTTGATGCTGTCTTTGGTGACGGTCCGAGTGTTTGTCGAGAAGGGGGCGTGAATGTGTGATCGACTCCTGACGGCTCTTTTGTAGTCCAAATCTGAGGTGTCCACAGCTTCCTACCTTTGTACTTCCTTCAAAGATGAACGTTTTATGCTCGTCGCTTCTGGTTGACTGTATCATTCTGCTTTCCCCTGGAGACGTCCCTCCTTTCGGGTTTTTATGATCTATTTTTGTGTTTTCTTTTTCTCGTTATGGTCTTTCATGATGGTTAGTCCGTCTGCCGATGCTTTTCGGCCTTTCAATCTAATAGTCGACGTGCCGTCTATGGGATTGAACTGATTTCCTTTATTAAAAAAAAAAAAATTGTGGAAGCTCTAACCCCTTTCTCGATTTCAAAACACAAAACCAGCTCCTCCCGCTTCTCCGTCGACCTCTCATTTCCCCTTTCGCTTCCACGTCCATTTTATTTCGCTTTTGCCTCTTTGATCACCTAGTTTTACGCCTCATGATTTTCGATTTGATTTCATCTAGCTCGATTGTTTTATCCGAATTGCACAATTTTGTTTTCCTTTGATGTGTGATGCATTGACCTTGTCGTCAATTTTGAGAGAATTTTGGATTGTTTTGATGGCTGATTAGAGTTAATTCATCGTCATTTACGCGGAGTTTATTGGATGGAGAACGAGGATGCCTCTTCATCTGGTGGCACTCATGATGGCGAGTGCGTGCGGGTTGCGGTAAACATCAGGCCGTTGATCACTTCTGAGATGATGAACGGGTGTGCCGATTGTATAGCGGTTGTCTCCGGAGAGCCTCAGGTATGCTGTTTAATTGGTTGTGCTCCCTTCGTATTTCTACGTGCTTGTTCAAAAATGATGTTTTTTCATGTCATCGTTGTTACTTTTGGTTTTGTCAGGTCCAAATAGGTTCCCATGCATTTACTTTTGATTATGTTTTTGGAAATGGGGCTACTCCTTGTACTAAAATATATGATGATTGTGTGGCACCATTGGTTGATGCTCTCTCCCATGGATACAATGGGACTGTTCTTGCTTATGGACAGGTATATAAGCAGTTTAGCTCACCTAATATGTGATTGTTGCATTGCTTAGGCTTCTTTCAGCTATTATATATATTTCAATTGAGTAATTTTGCTTTTTTGTGATAAAAATTAGTCACTATTGTATTGGTTAAGCTTCGTTCAATCATCTCAGCATTTTGTGGGTTGATGAATTTTGTTTGGCTGTGATGAAGACGGGTTCAGGAAAAACTTACACAATGGGAACCAACTATAACGGGGAAGGAAGCAGTGGAGGTATAATTCCCAAAGTCATGGAATCAATATTCTCTAAAGTGGAGTCAACAAAGGATAATGCAGAGGTTTTGATTAGAGTTTCATTCATTGAGGTCAGAAAAAGGAACAGGTTTTTGTTATTGGAACGGCTTTGTGTCTGAGGTTTATGAGTTGATGCCTATGACATTCAAGTATGCAGATATTTAAAGAAGAAGTTTTTGATTTGCTTGATACGAATCAACCTAGTGTTGCAAAAGGTGATTGTGCCTCTTTAGCCAAACCTACTGGACCAACAAGAATGGCTATACAAATTAGAGAAAAAGCGCATGGAGGAATAACTCTTGTTGGTGTAACCGAAGCGGCAGTTCAAACAAAAGAAGAGATGGCTTCATATTTGTCACGTGGTTCTCTTGCTCGTGCTACCGGGAGCACAAACATGAACAGCCAGTCCAGGTACAAGAATATTCATGTCTTGTTGCAACTTTGTCATGCTTTCAAATGTCATCCCATGGTCATTATTGTTTCAATCTGTATAATGTTGTGACTATTACATACATACTGCTATACAAACACATTTTGTTTGTAGATTTCAAGGATATGAAAGTTTTAATACATATTTTAGTCCTGAAATAATAAGATTAATGATTTATAATGAAAGAACATGTAGAGTTATATGAAAAAAATTAGGGTAATTTCATGTGGTACCCTGAAGTCTTATTAATTTCACATGGTACAACTAAATTTCTATAAAATTTGTGCGGTTCCCATGAGTTAACCCATAAATTTTGTTGTGTGATCTTTCTGTTAATAATGAGTAGAAAATGTTAAATTGAAAGTTTTCCTGATTATATGCGTTAATAATGAGCAGTATAATCATTAAAACTAATGTTTCTTCTATTAAGTATTTATATATATTTTTAGAAAATCAATCAATTTTTAACATTTTATGCTAATTAAGGGGAAGTAATTTAGTTCTTTAACTCAAGGCTACTACATAAAACTTAAAATTTGGGGCAGCACAGAAACTTGGCAAGAACTCAGGGTAACACGTGAAATTACAAAAACTAAATTACTTCAGTTCTTTTAAGTTATTCTTAATATAAGTTTTCCTTTTTTATTATCAAGGTATCTAATTCACTTACTTGTTTGATGGTTTATTTCAGTCGATCGCATGCCATATTTACAATATCAATGAATCAAAAGAAGACCCCAACAGACATGTCAAATGATCAGCAAGGAGATGGTATTCTTAATGCAAAACTTCATTTGGTAGATCTTGCTGGCTCTGAAAGAGCTAAGCGGACAGGGGCAGATGGAATGCGGTTAAAGGAAGGTGAGTATATACCAACTTTGACTCAGAAGTCAACTACTTGAGGAAAACAATGATTTCCCTAAAACGAGTGCACAATTAGAGATTGAGGTCTAGTTTAATTCTCTAAAATGAGGTCTTGTAGGTTAAATCATATATCCTTAGTTCCTTACATGCATCTATTTCTTTGTAAATTAGGCATTCATATCAACAAAGGCTTACTAGCCCTAGGCAATGTAATTAGTGCTTTAGGAGATGAAAAGAAGCGAAAAGAAGGAGGTCATGTTCCATATAGGGACAGCAAGTTAACTCGTTTGTTACAGGTAAAAGGTCCCACTTGTCTACGATAAAGCACTTCATGTTGTTGCTGAGCTTTTGTGAATATAACCAGCTAGATGTAGACTTTTATGTGCACTTCTTGCAATCATTATCATATGTTGGCATGTTCTTGATCTAATACTTTTTATTCATGGCTTTCCAATTATTACTAGTGTATGTGCTCTATATTTTCAGGATTCTTTGGGAGGAAATTGCAAAACAGTTATGATTGGTATGAATTGTCACTCTCACATTAACAAGAGTTGATGAAATTCATGTATGCTGACCTTCGTTATTTGGTTTATGAGCATAGCCTGTGTAAGTCCATCAGACTCAAATGCGGAAGAGACCCTTAATACGTTGAAGTATGCAAATCGTGCCCGTAATATTCAAAATAAAGCAATCGTAAGTTTCTTTTTGGATTGCCTACCTTTTGCATTCTATGATCATTTTGTCATGTTTATTTAGTGGATCACTTGTAGATCAATCGCGACCCAATTGCGGCTCAGATACAAAGAATGCGAAGCCAAATCGAGCAGCTGCACGCTGAGCTTATCTTCTATCGTGGTGACACAAGTGTACCCTTTGAGGAGCAACAGGTAGAATGGAGGATAAAGTCTTTGGTTATTCTCTGCCACATAAAATTTATATGTTTCTTTCTCAGATTTTGAAGCACAAGATATCCCTTCTGGAAGCAAGTAACACTGAGCTCCAGCATAAACTTCAGGAGAGCCACGTCACATGTGAGCATTTCTCAGAACGTGCTATTGAAGCTGAGGTGTGTGTACCAGTGTAAATAACATGCTACATGACCTTGTTAGTTTCTGTTGATGCATTTTTTATACATCTCGATCTTTCAAGTTTATCAATGATTTATAGGTTAAGAAAGGGAAGTTCATCATGAAGATGGAAGCATTTCGAAATGGCAAATCTTGGGATGAGTTGGAGGCTAGTGGTGATCAGGTCTTTATTTTGATGTAATTGTATTGATTCATTGTTCCTTTTGATAATTTTACTCTAAGATCGGTCCATACTTTTGTAGGATGTTGACTTAGTCAAAGGCTACATTTCTAAAATTCAAGAGCTAGAAGGAGAGTTAGTTCGGCATCAATATTCGCATCCCAGGAGGAAAGAGCTTCCAAGTTGCCTGGGCTCTGAGGGTGAAGGTGTTGTATCTAGAGACATGTACTTAGAGGGTATGATGAACACTGCTCTATTTTGAAATAGAAATACTAATGGCAGCAAAAATGGAGAAGTTCATAAATCTATGGGTTGGGTTATTGTTCTCTATTGTATGAATACTTTTTTAATATGTAGGAGATGAAGATGGGGAGGAGTTAGAGCATTGTTCTCTGCAAGAAAGATTGGGCATGGAACTAAAGGAACTAGACGAGAGGCTTGAGCAGAAAGAGGTGGGCGTATTTTCTTTTATGCTATCGTCTAAATCGACTCTTCTTTTTTTAAATCTCTGTTTACAAAATAAAATGGCTATTTTGCCTTTTCTTCCTGTTCCTTTTGGATTCACTCTTCTAATTAGTCATGCCAAAAAAAGGATGTTGGCCAGATTGGACTGCATTGTTTTGTTTGCTTTTCTCTAGATAAATCATGACATATGATGTAACTGTAGCAAGTAATGCAAGTATCATGGGTTCTTAACGGGGCTACCTGATTTATTTCTCCTTCTCATCCCGCACTCCTTTTTTGATCCCATTCTTACTAGCAGTGTGCATCCACATCATGATCTATCTTCTTTTGTCTTGATATTTGCTAGGCTGAAATGAAACGTGTTTCTAATGTTGATACTGTTGTTCTAAAGCAACACTATGAAAAGAAGGTTCATGAATTGGAACATGAAAAAAAGGCATTGCAGGTTAGTATGACACTTTAATTCTACCGTCAGTTTCTTGAGTATCTTGTAATTGAAAGTGACTTTGCTTTATGAATTATTGGTAGAATGAAATTGAGGTACTACGAAGAAACCTTTCCAAAATTTCATCCACTTCTGATGATAATTCTCAAAAGTTGAAAGAAGAATATCTTCAAAAATTGAATGGCCTCGAAGCACAGGTTTGCATCTAGCAGCGCTCTATTAAATTTCTTATGAGGGGCAATCTCATACGGATAAAGCTTCCTGTTCAATATGCAAACAAACATGGGCCATCGGATTAAAGTGATCAAATGACACACTACGTTGTTGTGCATTTGAAGCACGTTATCATAGCACACCACCATGTTACATACGGGCATCCACACATATTCGTATGTAATAACATACATATCCCTTTATAACAAAAAATCACACATGACTTTAATGTGGGGGAGAAGATATTTGTTTGCAACAAGGTGAGCATCCGTTTGTACCAAAATAAATATTCGTCCGTAATCACGTGAATTTCATACGCACGAGCATGCGAGGTGTCGTGTACACGACCATATTGTGTGTCGTGCGCCTTATATTCTCTTGCTACAAGGTGAATATTCGTTTGTATCAATATATATATATATTCTAGTTTCAGTGAGGAGGCTCCTTGTGGAGAGGAGCTGAAGAAAAGTTTTGTTCATTTTTTTGTATTACATGTTCATTTTTTTTATGTTAGCCGTTCATTTTATTTTTGGTATCACTACACATTTTTTTCCAATTATGAACAAAAATATGAGTTCATTTTTTAAAATTTAGAAAAAAATAAGCGGTTAGTGAATCAAAACTGAACTAAGGAGTACAAAAAAATGGACACAATTTCTCCTATCTCCACAAACAACCTCCTCACCCGAATCAATCTCTCTCTCTATATATATAATATATATATATTTGCTTCAATTCCTTTCCGCAGATTGCCCTGGAAGAGTTGTCCGCATCTGATTCATATCCATGTATTATATCCTGTGATGTTGTTGTGCAATAACACTGGCTTGCAGGTCTTAGAATTGAAGAAGAAACAAGAAGCACATACTCAACTATTAAGACAAAAACAGAATAGTAATGATGCAGCAAAGAGGTTGCAAGAGGAGATACACCGCATCAAGTGTCAAAAGGTTTTTCTTATTGTTTCATTGACAACTTATGCCGCTTCATAAGAAAATGTTCTCTTGGCTTGCGTAAAGTCTCTCGAGATCACTGTTGATTGGCAGTATATATCTAAACAAAATTTTTCTCTACTTCTGATATTATTTATTTTTATGTTTATTGAACTGGTGTTACTCCCTGAACGTTTGTATTGTCACTACAAATTTATCATATTCCATATTTAGGTTCAACTACAGAACAAGATAAAACAAGAATCTGAGCGATTTAGGTTGTGGAAGGCAGCACGGGAAAAAGAAGTCCTTCAGGTCAATATAGTTCTATATTGATTTGTATTTTTGAGTTGGAAGTCTAGTAACATATTTAATCTGCATTTGCATACTATGCTGACCATTTCCCGAAGTTGGGAAATAAAAGTTGTTCTGGATTGTGATGTGATTTTCTTGGTGTCTTGTTTGAAATGATTTTTTTTATCATGCGCAGCTTAAGAAAGAAGGGAGAAGGAATGAATATGAGATGCATAAGCTTTTAGCACTAAATCAGCGGCAGAATATGGTATACCTTGTAAACATATTCCCTTGTGCAAATCGAATAAAAACTCTTACTTTTTGAATATTGTCCAGGTTTTGCAAAGAAAGACAGAGGAAGCTGCTTTGGCAGCAAGAAGGTTGAAGGAGATTTTAGATTCCCGGAAGGCTGGATCGCGAGATGCAAATAGTACAAATACAAAATCGCATTTCATCATCATGTGCTTTCTTTTTTGCTATTGTTTTGGTGAACAAACTCTGACGCTTTCTCATTTATACAAAATGCAGCTGCTGTAAGTGGCAAAGGAGGGTTGCAGGTATGCTTCAAGTTATATTAGACAAACACCTGAACTAGAGAGTTGACCACCTTTGTCATGCTTCTTGCTTTCTCATCGAGGCATAATGTTCAAGTCTAGTTCTATAGAACCTAACTGATGTTTAGCTTATGAAAGTGAGATATTCTAAGATACAATTAATAAATCTTTCCAATTTGAAAAGGTATTGATGCAAGCAATAGAGCATGAGCTTGAAGTCACAGTACGGGTACACGAGGTGCGCTCTGAATATGAATGTCAAATGGAAGAGTGAGTTCCTAGTTTAATTCAAATTACTGTTTACAAAAATAATAATTGTTCTTCATGTATTTGATTAATAACCACTAGTTTGGGTAGAATTTGAGTCATCTCAGGGCGGTGTTATAACAGTGTAAGCCCCATGCTGTTTTTGTTTTCCCTGTCAAAATTTTTTTTTTAATCCTTAACTAAAGCAACGTCTTCATTATTTCAGGAGGACTAAAATGGCCCAGGAGTTTGCAAGACTGAAGGAAGAAGATAGAATTCTAAAGCAGACCGCATCAAGGTAGAAGATTGTGTGGTTTGAAAAGCTAATACGAATGGCTGATAATTTACAGTACTTATGATATAATTCTACATGGAATACAGCAGTGTGTCTCCAGAGACCATGTCACCTGGTGTAAGAAATTCAAGGATCTTCGCCCTTGAGAATATGCTTGCTACTTCCTCTAGTGCCTTGGTTTCAATGGCATCACATCTATCAGAAGCAGAAGAGCGTGAGCGCCGCTTTAGTGGAAAAGGGCGGTGGAATCAAGTCCGTTTGCTCTCGGAAGCAAAAATTCTGATGAACCATCTTTTCGATTTGGCTTCTTCATCGAGGTGCGTGCCTTTTCTTTTACAAAGTAATGTTAAACATATAGCCAGGTGTTACATTTTGAGATCAGTAATTGAACCGAAAGTAATAGATAATTTTGTTTTAGGGTGACACTTTTATGAGTTGCTATCTATTTTGAAGTGTTCGACTGTACAGAATAAACTCCACTGATCCTCTATTTGTTGTCCTTTTACCAAGGTGCAAGCTATGGGATAAGGAAGTTGCATGCAGGGAGAAAGATGGAGACATAAAGGAATTGAAGGAAAAAGTATTCAACCTAAACACTATGGTCAGACAATTCGAAGTACAAAAGGCAGAACTTATTCGTCAACTACAACAGGTTAGTATGCTCAATTTATGACCTATTATTATTATTATTATTATTATTATTATTATTATTATTATTATTGTTATTGTTATTGTTATTGTTATTGTTATTGTTATTGTTATTGTTATTATAGGAAGAAACGATCATCTATTTAAAGTCATTACTGTATTTCTGGAATGCAGTGATTCTTGTGGCATGAAAATTGTCCGTCTTTGACTGTTAGAGTAGCTACACGATCACTTGCTAATCTTTGACCATTTTTGACAGAAAAATTCAGAGAAAGAGCCCGTGGAGAATTCAGATACTACAAAAAGAGTCAATGACGGGGAGTTGTATAGCCTACGTCAGGTATCATGTTATTTTGTGTAATGATTCAAAATCAAAGCATAAAAATTGCTATAATCCTTGTCAACTTACCTATTGCTTTATTTATAATTGTGTTGTGTTATATTATGGTGCCAGGGACGTAGAAGCTCTGGTTTCTTCAACTTTGGCAATTATATGGAACTGTTGGAGGACATGGATACCTCTGACTCTGAATGTTCTAATTCTGGCGACACAACTGATTGTGATTGGGTTGAGACAGTGATGCAGACGAGGAAAAATAATGAAGAGAACAAATCTGCATCCAGGTTGTGTTGCACATGCAGCAAGTTTTCTTATTGCAAGACGACAAAATGTGAATGTCGAGCTGCTGGAAGCGCTTGCTTACCATCATCATGTGGGTGTTCAACATCAAATAAGTGCAGTAACAGAGATGATAGTACGAGTGCAACAACAAGTCACGAGACTTTTCAACCGAAACCTCTTGAAATAGACGATACCCACATTCTCGCCTCTCAAGGTGCTTCATTGCTTGAGAACGCTTTGGCTGAAATGCTCGTTGAGGAACATAATGAAGAGACCAAGTCCAGAAGAAAGCCGTTATCTGACATAGGCAACACAACGGTATATGACTCTTGTATACTCGAAATCGAGAATGTGGGACTCAATTGTAGTTATTGCAAATAAAATAAAAAATGTTGTATATTATATGCAGGCAAAGACGAATGCTGCAAAGGCTGAAGCAAGAAAGAAATGGAAAAAAGCATTAATTCAGCTGATTCCTGCTCATACACCCCGTCCAACACAACCTGAAAACACACAAGTACCTCCAACAATGGTGGAAAGCAGCTCACTGGATGCCGGTGTCCCGCTAAAACTGCCTATAAAATCGGTAGGCTCGAATAGTAATTTGTTGAGGGACCGAAAGACAGAACAACATGAAGACTAATCTGGGAGCAAGGATAGTGGCATTGCACTACCAAGAGCAGACAAATCAGAAGAGAAAGAGAACAATGGGATTTGAAAAGATTTATCAATGTGATTCAACCTTGTATTTCAAGGAGCTACATGCATGTTGATTGAAGGACATACATGATTAATTGAAGTTGATGCTTGCTAGGATCAATCGATTTAGATGTGAGAAGAGTAAAATTGTTTTATATTCCACGCCATGCATTGAGCATTCTTATTTTTTGTTACAGCAGAAATATCGTGTGAGATGTGAGAAGATGAAGGAAGTTGAGCCGATCGGTTTTACCAATCGACGAAAGAGATATAATCTGTGAACAATAAGGGTCATGGCGCCCGATCTACAAGGTGCATCACAAGGGATATAATTTGTGAATGTGATGCAAGGTTTAACTCTAGTGTCAAGCGGTGGCGGACAAAGACATCAACTTGGGCAGTAGTGCCTAAACATGTAATATAGCCTTTGGATTCAAACGTTTACCAACGAATATAATTATATTTGTTGGATTCAAAAGTTGAGGATAAGAAACACTATAACTACAACTAAAGCTTGTTCCTCGTATCAAAGTATGTTTGTAGTATACTTGAACTATTTCATAAACACTTAGTTGGGGAGAATGTCAATTTGTGAATGATACTTCTTATGTTGGAGTAGAACGTTATTTACGAACGATTACATTTTAGTATCTCGGAGTTATTAGTCATTTTAGGTAGAAATTAATACTAGTTATATTGTTTGAAATAGTGTCTCCCGTACTATCCGCGTGATATCGGTATATATTATTCAACGATATTTCAACATCAAGAGTTTTTCCATGATAGATAGAATCTAGTGAATTGGGCTCGGTTCATGGCGGGGTCAAAGAACAAGGTATTAGTTACAAAATCATCATGACTAAACAAAAGTGTGTTTTGTACATTTAGTTTGATATACGAACGTTATGGAAAACCTAGGTGGAAGAAAGACGTCGAACCGGATAACAAAACAACATAAACTTTACACTAGCATCCTTTAAACCTACATCGTCAACAAACTTACAACGCCGCTTGCATGGGGGCATATACCTCCACCTATATGTGATTAACAAACACAAATAACCTAAACTTACCACTAACACATACTGCCTCGACTGACCACCAACTCCAACTGATATCTTAGTAGTGTTCTTATCATCAAGATAACCTCAAAAGAGTTCGGTATAAACGGTTAGCTAGCGATACTTCGGCTATCGTCGAGGGATATCAAACAACACATACATATCGCAAGTATCATGAATACTCCCATAGGGAGTGTAAACACATCTTTGACATAATGGCATATATATAATCAACCCATCGTGACTAATGACTTCCGTTTTACCTCATGATTGACATAATAAATATATAGCCGACTCATCGTGAGTAATGGCGTCCGCTTTGCTCCATCTTTGACATAATGAATATATAGCCGGTCCATCGTAACTAATGGCTTCCGTTTTGCCCCATCTTTGGAATAATGATTATTTAGCCATCACATCGTAACTAATGGCGTCTACTTTGAAAGAGTAAATGTGTTAGTAAGTGTAACCACATTTGCAAACGCCATACCCGACAACTCTATCCAAAAAACAATCATCACTTATCATTAAAAATACGATCAGTTGTGAATGACCTTTACACCATCATGTGCGCATATAATTTATATAGTGCACTACAACATGTGTTGTTGATATTTATCTTTCAGCATATCATCTCTTGACATACAGCATATTCATGATATACACGGCATATTTATTAAACATGTAAGCATATCAAACTCAACATGCTAACAAACAAGTGACCCCTCAATTGGGTTAACCTACGGAAAAATTAACTAAGTCACGAGGACTTACCTGAGATTTGTTCCAACTTTAAATACCAACAGGTTCACCGTCTTCTACGACACCTGGTAGGAATATAACATTTTTCAAATAATTTTCCACCTTCCAAAATCATTTAAATTCTTCCCATAGAATTTTATTAGCTCTACGACGCTTCTCGTAAGCTAAAATTATTTAATTAATACTTCATTTAATTAATTAAATATCGCCAATGAAACATTTTTCCCAAAGACTTTTTTTAATCAACATGTCATCATATTTCATCAAACAAATAGTCAACGATCACTAGAATAATTATATGATCATAATGAAACATTATCCATTTTGACAAGCCTAAAGTCAACTTAGGCTAAATCACAATAAAAAAACGAATAAATTCATATCTTATTCTTACTAACCCAATTGACGATCATGAAGATATTATTTGATCTAGACGATGCAAAGAGTAAGAGCATTGTACCAAAAAGTTATCGGTGGTCTGTCGGTGTTCCGTTATCAGTGGAACGGAGGTTTAACCAAAAAGTTAACAAACGGAAAATGAATTTGTATCTAATGAGAACGGGATAAGGAACTCAATAGTATAATCGGATTTGAAAATGGATCGAAAACTAAGGCATTGTGACGAGATGAAGATGGGCTCATCTCATGTCCTTCGTTCTTGTCGATCACTTCTGAAAATGAAAATGAAAATGATTTTTCATTCATTCTTCAGTAAAAATAGATGTTGTAGCGGCCCTCCACATTTCATTTCACTAGTCTGGTCGCGCGTGCTACGCACGTGGGCCGTGACTTGTAAACTTTGAATATATTGGCAAATCATCGAACATAAGGATTACTATATAGGAATAAATATGTTAAAGTACTATTAGCCTATGTACATCGATCAAAATGGAGGATTATATGCTTGCTCTAGGAATGACTTATAAAAAGGTGAGAGGATGGTTCACATTTGTACATTAGTGAGCAATTCAAGCCCCTTAGCCTTAATTATGATAGCCTAAATCACATCAGTAGCACACCATGATTTCGTAAAGTAATCACCGAATTTCTAGCAACAACTAGTGAGTCAACAATGACACCTCACTACTTACCTAAGCAAAAAAAACTAGTCCCATGCAATTGTGGGAATTGCTTGCTCTAAGCTTATGCCTTCACCCTCAAAAGCAACACGCATCCATGACTGCTTTGGAATATTCATCTCGTCAGACTTTTACAAGGGGCTACAATGACCTAGGTAATACAATAAGAACACAAAACTCAGAATAATATTGTCAAATAGTCAATATAACGATTCCCCCATGTAATATTTGTAAGAGCCCTAGTCCTTGGAGCCTAGGAGTCTTGCTGAGCCTTTGTGAGCCTTGCCTTGACCCAGCCAGCCGCCCCTACGCACCACCTGGGCCGCCCCAGCAGCTAGGCGCCCCTACGCCTTGGGCTAGCTGCCCTTGCGGCTCTGTATGAGTACAGCCGCTGTCGTTGACTCTTAACTTGTGCTTTGCGGCTGACTTCTCCTATAAGTTTCCCTATCCTTAAGATGAGAGGTTTCTTCACCTCATTCCAGCTTCTTCATCCTCTCTACGTTCTTCATCTCCTTCCTCTCCTCTTCTTGATCTTCCTTTGAGGTTGTGGGAAGTTTTGAGAGTTTTGCTTGAGGCTTTGAGCTTGGATGACCTTGGAGTTGTTGTTGAGTGTTGTTGTTGTTGTGTTGAGGTTGTAGATGTGATGTATGCTCCCAGTTGCAGCTTAGGGCTTGCTGTGGTAAGTTCTTCAGCCTCCATCTTCTTTCTTTCCTCTTCTTGTTTCTTTCTTCTTCTTTCTAGCTTAGGATCATAAGCTGAGCTTGTGCGGATCCTTTCCTAGCCTTTTGATGATCATATATGTGTGTATGTGCATATATGTTGTTGTGGTGTGTTGAAGAAGTGAAGAGAGTCAAGAAAGGGATCGAAGAGAAGTCGGGACCAACTTTCTGCACAGTTGGCCGCCCCTGCGCCTGACTCCAGCCGCCCCTGCGCCTACTGTGGACCGCCCCTGCGTCTGGTGTGAGCCGCCCCTGCGCCTCATAGGGTCAACCTTGTATTCTTGCTTCTGTTGGTGCATACCTGGTTGGTATATCTTCCATCCTTTCCTTTGGCCTTAGCTTAGTTGATAGCTAGGTTAGGGTGGTTAGGATGAGTTGTATGATAGAGATGTGCCTTAGGCACTTGTGTTGATGTTGAGGTTATGCTGTAGGCATATGTGAGCTTGTTGTGATCTTGAGGTTTAGATTGAGGTTGTAGGTTGGTTATGGTTATGGAGACGAGTCTCCTAACCCTTGCAGTGTATGATGTTGTGTGCCTTGCTATTGCAGGCGTTTATTCCTTCCCCAAGGGGAAGCTGTGATGTGGTATTGGATACGAGTGTATGAGGTAAGTCCATAGGACTTACTTAGCGTTCAATTATGGATTTGTGTGATTGTGATGGTTGTGTGTATTCATATGATTGTGCATTTATAACCTAAACCGGACTAGGATGACCATTTATTACATTTAAATGGCCCAAGTGTATTATAACAGGGCGGTAACCACCGGTCTTCGTCTGCGGGTTAGGAGGAGGTGCTTGGAAGCCAATAACACAGAGGGGGGGACGAGTGATGATCACCCCCATACAAAACCCCTGTGTTAACGGGGAAAGGGACGAGGTTCTTTAAGTTCCTCGTGTTACAAAAGAAGTTGAATTAGTAACGGAATAAAATAATGAAAGGTAATAAATGAATGTGTGTGGCATTTGCATATATGAGATGTTGATGTGTGTTTGTTCTATTACCTTCATACTTATCTATTGCTGTAGCTAACGGTGTATACCGTGTTGTAGATGATCTGTAGGTTAGGAAGACTGCAGAGTGAGCCAGATGGTGTGACCAACCGAGGACTTCTGTACATTAGGATGCGTGGGTTGGGATCTTTTGTATCGGATGTTTATGTTTGATGTTTGTACTCGGCTTTGTGTTTGTAAACATTTTTGATGTATCACATACAACTTTTATGTATTTGGTTTTACTCTACTTGTGTCTTGTTGTAAGATCCAGTGAACTTGTTGTCAGGCTAGGGTCAGGATCCATTGTCAGGCTAAGATCCAGTGAACTTGTTATCAGGCTAGGGTCAGGATCCATTGTGAGATTGAAGCAATTGTGAGCTTATTCACTCACTTTGTCGATATAGAGATCTACACTAGCTTCGTTTTGTTTTTAGGTGAATAAAGACTTGGATTGGAGCAAAATGAGGAAGGAAAGGAGTACTTGATCATGCTCGATGGCAAGGAGATGCATTAGAGAGGCTAAGGAAGGAGGATGAATGAAGAATGTCATGAAACAAAGGCAAAAATAAAGAGTTTGGAAGTCCACGCCCAGAATTACGGTCGTAGAGAAGACATTTGAAGAACCACGCCCTAAAGTACGGCCGTGGATTTGGCAACATGATCGTGGAAGTGAGTTTGGAGCACAACAGAAAGTTAAACGGTCTAAACCACGGCCGTGGAAAGTTGTTCATGACCGTGATTTTGGTGATTTTATGACGTGTCATATTTGCCACGTCAGCAACGTTATTGGGCTTTCCCGTAGCCCTATTTTTGCCTATAAGAAGGCTTGAGAAGAGAGTTTTGAGGACCTTCGCTTACACCTTGTGAGAGCTTTGGAAATGTCAGCCTTAGGGTTTCATTTCGACCTTCAGGATTGGAGATTCGTGAAGGACGTAATTTTGGAGATTGTGTACTTTTGGATATTCTAGGGTTTTCATTGGAGAACGGATTGACATCCCGTTCTTTTTGGTTTCTCTAGATCATTGTGAGGGTTTCTATTCCTACTTTTATGAATTCATAAACATACCTTGTTGTTCGGATTTCGAGATTGACTTTGAGTTGTTATTGAGTTTTCGAGGGTTTTCATCTTTCATTCTTTTTAATTTGATTTTTGATATCATAATGATGGTTATTGGCTAAAATCCTTTAGCAATTCTAAGGTGAAGGGTTGATAGTTGTGGATTAGATGATGATAGATCGATCGTAACTTGATTGGACCCTGAGAGTGTGAGAAACATCGTCGACACCCTAAACCACGGTTTGTTCTTGAGTTCCACGGCTGTGGAATCTCAAGATCTAGCCGTGATTTTCTCTGTTTTACGACCTTTGCTTTTGCTTTAATCCAAAGTTAAAGATTTGCTTTAACCTAGCCTTGGCTTGCCTTTCCTAGGTAGTAGTAAGACTCAACATCCTCTATTTCGGTTTCGAGTGTCACAACCTTAACCGTTTTAGTTTATCTTGATATCTTGGGTTTGAGCATGGGTATTTGAGATTAATTCTTACCTTTAGATCCTTTCTATATTGCAGCCTCAACAACCTTTATAGAGAGAAGTCTTTGGGTTAGACATAAAGGGTTTTGGAACTTCACCGTACATTACCTTACTTTAGTTATACCTTTGCAATCTCAACTCTGTCCTTACATCTATAGTATATCTTGAATCGATTGCCACAATTAGATACCTGGATCTTTAGGGTTGCTGTTTTCCCCAATATTTGCAAAGCTTTTATACTTTTACTTGCTCGATTTTATCGAAACTGCATTTGACTCCCCAAATCCCTGAGTTCGATACTCTGAAATACTTGCTTAACTACGCCGATCCGTACACTGCGGGTTCGCTTGCTTTTGTTTCAGTTTTATAATTAAAACTTATTTGCACACACGTTTAGAGGCGAACAGAGATCCTAGCCCAATGTAGCATTCCAAGTCCTGTGGATTTGGGGTGTTACAGAGTTGGTATCAGAGCCTTAGGTTGACAACAATGGCACTTGCTATCTACAATAAAGGTAGAGTGGATAAATAAACAGAACCCACATGGGGTCTGACTTTTCAAAGGTTTTTGGTTTTAAAGCGAGTACAGATGTTTTGGGATAGTATGTACAGAAGTCGTCACCCATCTGAGGATCTCAACAATATAGATAGATATATATAGATATCTCTTATGTGATGATGTGTATGCATGTATTATTAAGTATTATATATATATATATATATATATATATATATATATCTATACATATGGCCTATATAGAGCCTTATACGTGAGGTGTGCATACCCCGCAGATGACTCGGACTAGAGCTACTGCTGCTGCAGCCAGAGGTAGAGGTAGACCACCTCTTCCTCCAGGAGGGACATGACAGGGACCAGCTCCCGCTACAGATCCACCAGTGGTGGAGGAGGCTCCTGAGGAGGTTATTGAGAGCGTAGTTCCAGCTACGAGTGGTGGGTCCAAGAGACAGCCGGTCCATCCAGGCCAGTCTGATGGCTCAAACCGTGTCTCTATGGGTGGATCAGAGTTCAGAGAGTATCTCAGTCATTTTGAGGAGGCCATCAGAGTAGGCAGACGAGCCCCAGATCTTCCAGGCATGAGGGATCATCTGAGAGATCCCATGGAGCTACTCAGGTGCCAGTTGCACCGGTTCGTGGTGTTGAGCCAGCTCGAGTTGTGGAGGAGACCAGAGGGCCTCGACCAAATACCTTGTTGAAGGCATTCCACCAGCAGGGAGTACCACACTTCTTTGGAGAGATCAGCCTAGAGAGTGAGGTGTGGATTGGGCATGTAGACTCAGCTTTAGAGTCTATACGCTGCCTAGAGGACACACGGATAGAGCTAGTATAGCCTCTATTCCGTGACCTGGCACACCAGTGGTGGAGGACAATTAGAGCACGAGTTACCACCTATGAGCAGATGAGGACTATATTGAGAGAGCAGTTCTGCCCTGCTTCACTAAGGAGGGAGAAACTACAGGACTTCATGGAGGCGGGTTTTGAGGACGTACCTATTACAGACGCCATTCGCCGCTTCCAGACCGAGCTAGCATTGTTGGGTCCAGCTGCACCATCTAAGGACCAGCATGTGTACCTTTTTGCCCATCGTCTGAGGGAGAGCACACACTCATACATGACAGGATTTCACTGTGACTCATTGGCAGACTACCAGGATCGGGCCTCTGCCTATGAGAGAGAGAGAGCTAGCCAGAGGAGGACTTTTCAAACAGGACGGCCAGAGAAGAGGCAGCGTACCACACCGACTGGTGCAGGAGCATCTGGATATGAGAGAGGTAAGAGTTAGGGCCGCTCGAGTGTTCCAGTGTCTGCACAGACAGCTGAGAGAGGCCAGCAGTGTTACAACTGTGAGGCATATGGGCATGTGAGGACTGATTGTCCTAGAGCACCACTGACTTGCTTCTCGTGTGGGAAGCCAAGACATAGAGCTACGTTTTGCCGTCAGGGCAAGGCATCATCACAGCAGGGTTCTTCCCCTACAGGTGTAGTAGGAGGTGGGCAGAGACCGCCTCAGCATCAGACACAGGGACAACAGAGAGTCCAAGGTACGCTTGCTACTCAAAGGTCAACTCCAGGACCGAGTAGAGGTAGAGGTAGAGAGGCTGGTACCAGTGATAGCCAAGGAGCTCAAGACAGAGTTTTTGAGCTGAGGAGTGCTGAGGAGCCACCAGCACCAGCTTCTACAAGTACCATTTTGTTACATGGTTTACCTGTTAGAGTTTTGTTTGATACGGGTGCTACGCATTCATTTATTTCTGTTGCTTGTGTTGAGCGTTTGAGTTTGTCTACCATAGAGGGGACACCCTTTGCTATAGGGTTACCTGATAGTAGTAGGGTCAGAGGTACCCAGGAGATACGTAGTTGTCCCCTACGCTTAAGGACTCATGTACTACTTGTTGACTTCTTAGTCATGCCCCTGATGCATGAAGAAGTCATATTAGGTATGGATTGGATGCGTAGACACCGTGCGGTGTTAGATGTGGGTAAGAGAACTGTTACAGTCTCTACCAACTTAGGTCCGATAGAGGTCTTCCGGGGTTGGGACCTTGGGGAGACATGATCAGTCATCAATGCCGTACGACCAGCTAGACTGATTGCACAGGGATGTGATGCTTTCTGGTGCTACGCCATGAAGGATGGAGAGAGTTCAGCTTTGGAGGACATACCAGTGATTTGTGAGTTTACAGACATATTTGCAGAGCCGTCTAGCCTGCCACCTCAGAGGAGCGTAGATTTTGGCATTGAATTGGAGCCTGGCATGAGACCCATCTCGAAGGCCCCATACCGTATGGCACCTGTCGAGATGTTGGAGCTGAAGAAGCAACTCGAGGAGTTGGCTGAGAAGGGCTTCATACGCCCTAGCGTTTCACCATGGGGTGCACATGTCCTCTTCGTGCGGAAGAAGGACGGATCGTTGAGACTGTGTATAGATTACAGAGAGTTGAAAAAGGTGACCATCAAGAATAGGTATCCACTACTTCGTATTAATGATCTACTTGATCAGCTGCAGGGAGCGACAGTCTTCTCCAGGATCGACTTGCGTTCAGGATATCACCAGCTGAAGGTGAGAGAGCAGGACGTGCATAGGACGGCATTTCGTACCCGTTATGGACACTAAGAGTTTGTAGTGATGCCATTTGGGCTGACGAATGCCCCAACAATTTTCATGGAGTTGATGAACAATATCTTCATCGACTTCGTGGATCAGTTTGTGGTGGTCTTCATTGATGATATTCTGGTGTACTCTCGTAGCAGAGAGGAGCATGCTGGGCACTTGAGGACGGTTTTGCAGATTTTGAGAGATAGAGAGTTGTATGCCAAGCTCTCTAAGTGCGAGTTTTGGATGTCTAAGGTTATTTTCCTTGGACATATCGTCTCTGCCGACGGGATTATGGTAGACCCGGCAAAGATCGAGTTTGTTGCTGCATGAACGACACCAACGAACGTCAAGGAAGGGCGTAGCTTTCTTGGCTTAGCCGGTTGTTACAGGCGCTTTGTGGAGGGATTTTCTGTGATTGCCCGTCCATTGACAAGTCTTCTGAGGAAGACTACCAGATTTGTATGGACTGACCAGTGCGCTCAGAGTTTTGAGGAGTTGAAGAGGCGTTTGACTTCTGCTCCTGTCTTGGCACAACCAGAGGGTTATGATGATTTTGTGGTCTATAGTGATGCATCCAAGCTAGGCTTGGGATGTGTGTTGATGTAGAGAGGCAGAGTGATTCCATATGCGTCTCGACAGTTGAAGATGTATGAGGAGAACTACCCGACTCATGATCTGGAGTTGGTAGTGGTAGTTCATACTTTGAAGATCTGGAGATGGCGCCACATGCCAGATCTTCACAGACCATAAGAGTCTGAAGTACATTTTCACGCAGCGGGAATTGAATAACCGCCAGCGTCGATGGCTTGAGTTGATCAAGTACTTTGACCTTGAGATTTTGTATCATCTTGGCAAGGCGAATGTAGTAGCTGACACCTTGAGCAAGAAGACGCCTCGAGAGAAGGCGATTGCCAGACTTACTGTACAACCTCAGCTTCAGAGGGATCTAGCCTGGCTAGAGATGGACATCCAGTTTCCTGATGAGGATGCCCAATTGTTTGCTTTAGAGGTTCTACCTGGTCTGTTGGATGAGATCCAACAGAAGCAAGGGACCTGCTCGACCTTGACGAGGATCAGAGATAGGATGTCTCATGGAAAGGCACCCCAATTCACTATTGGGGTAGATGGAGTTATGAGGTGACATGATCGTATCTGTGTTCCTGCAGATGTAGAGCTGAGACAGCGGATACTACAGGAGGCTCACTGTACACCTTACTCAGTACACCCTGTTACGAATAAGATGTACCATGATGTGAGACGCTCATATTGGTGGGGAGGGCTGAAGCCCGACGTAGCCAGATTTGTGGCTCAGTGTGCGACCTGTCAGCAGGCCAAGATAGAGCCTTTTAGGCCTGGAGGTGAGCTCTATCCACTACCAGAGAGGCGTAGCCAGATTTGTGGCTTAGTGTGCGACTTGTCAGTAGGAGCTTTGATGCTATTTGGGTGATCGTTGACAGATTGACGAAGACGGCACGTTTCATTCCCATCAGAGAGACGTGGCCAGTGAGCAAATTAGCTGAGGAGTACACTAGACAGATAGTGAGACTCCATGGGATACCGAGGACGATCGTTTTTGATCGTAATGGACGATTCACATCGAGATTCCGGCAGCAGATTCAGACTGCTTTGGGGATGAGTCTACACTTCACGACTGCGTTTCACCCCCACACAGATGGTCAAACAGAGTGGGCCATCCAGACCTTAGAGGATATACTGCGAGCCTGTGTGTTGGATTGGGAACAAGGATGGTCTGATTACCTCCCACTCGTTGAGTTCTCATACAACAACTGACATGCATCTATAGGGATGGCTCCTTATGAGGCACTATATGGACATAGATGCCGTACACCTTTATGTTGGGATGAGTCTAGCAGTATCAGTAGGATAGCGCCATAGCAGATTCAGGATGATATGACTCGAGTAGCGCTGATCAGAGAGAGGATGTCTGCTGCACAGAGTCGCTAGAAGTCGTATGCAGACAAGAGGCGTCGACCTCTAGAGTTTAGGGTAGGAGCTTATGTCTGGTTGAGAGTATGTCCAACGCGAGGCGTTAGACGTTTTGGCATAAAGGGGAAGTTGAGTCCCCGATATGTCGGTCCTTTCGAGATACTGGATAGAGTTGGGCGAGCAGCCTAAAGATTAGCATTGCCTCCGAGGCTAGAGGGTGTTCATCATGTGTTTCATGTGTCTCAGCTGAGGGAGTATATACCAGATCCGAGGCACATCGTTTGTTATGATGATCTGGTGGTTGAGCCGGGCGACACGTTTGCAGAGCACTCCATTACAATCCTAGAACGAGGTTTGAGACGCCTGGGTTCGAAGGACATTCCTATGGTGAGGATACAGTGGTCTAGACGAGGACCTGATAAGGCTACCTGAGAGACAGAGGATAGTATCCAGAGGAACTATCCAGAGTTCTATGTTGAGCTAGATGAACCAGTAGGATCCACGAGTAGATCTTAGTGCCTTCTAGGTGAGTGCATGTTATGTGCTTTTGTGATATGCTGTGTTTTCGTGCTAGCTGTGATATGTGCATATGATCTGTTAGATCTTGTTTGCTAGTACGAGATAGGTATAGCTGGAGATGGTTCTTTCCTCCATGCTATGGTATGTGTGTTAGGATTATCTGGAGATGGTTCTTTCCTCCATGCTACCTTCAATGGACATAGTGTGAGGGGAGATGGTTTTCCTCCACATAGTAGTGTTATGTGTACGTTTTGGCTGGAGACAACTTTCCTCCATGCTAGTGTGATGTGGTTAGTGTTTGGCTAGAGATGATCTTCCTCTAGGCCTTGTGTAGAGTTGTTATGTTGGAATTTTGATTCCTCCATGCTGTGTTGAGGATATAGAATGTTATAGGTTGTGACATGATGTTCTTAAGGAGACAGTTTACCTCGGCTTATGGGTCCGAGAGGATTTGGGATTTTGCAAGTTTCGGGACGAAACTTGTTTTTAAGGATTGTGATGTAAGAGCCCTAGTCCTTGGATCCTAGGAGTCTTGCTGAGCCTTTGTGAGCCTTGCCTTGACCAAGTCAGCCGCCCCTGCGCACCACCTGGGCCACCTCAGCGGCTAGGCGCCACTGTGCCTTGGGCTAGCCGCCCCTGCGGTTCTGTATGAGTGCAGCCGCTTTCATTGACTCTTGACTTGTGCTTTGCGGTTGGCTTCTCCTATAAGTTTCCCTATCCTTCAAATGAGAGGTTTCTTCACCTCATTCCCGCTTCTTCATCCTCTCTACGTTCTTCATCTCCTTCCTCTCCTCTTCTTGATCTTCCTTTGAGTTTGTGGGAAGTTTTGAGAGTTTTGCTTGAGGCTTTGAGCTTGGATGACCTTAAAGTTGTTGTTGAGTGTTGTTGTTGTTGTGTTGAGATTGTAGATGTGTTGTGTGCTCCTAGTTGCAACTTAGGACTTACTGTGGTAAGTTCTTCAACCTCCATCTTCTTTCTTTCCTCTTCTTGTTTCTTTCTTCTTCTTTCTAGCTTAGGATCACAAGTTGAGCTTGTGTGGATCCTTTCCTAGCCTTTTGATGATCATATATGTGTGTATGTGCATATTTATAGTTGTGATGTGTTGAAGAAGTGAAGAGAGTTGAGAAAGGGATCGAAGAGAAGTAAGGACCAACTTTCTGCACAGTTGGCCGCCCCTGCGCCTGACTCCAGCCACCCCTGCGCCTGTTGTGGACCGCCCCTGCGCCTGGTGTGACCCGCCCCTACGCCTCACAGGGTCAACCTTATGTTCTTGCTTCTGTTGGTGCATACCTGGTTGGTATGTCTTCCTTCCTTTCCTTTGGCCTTGGCTTAGTTGTGTAACACCCCAAATACACGAGACTTGGAGTGTCACATTGAGTTAGGATCTCACAATGGATCCTGACCCTAGCGTGACAACAAGCTCACTAGATCTTACAACAAGCCACAGGTAGATTAAAACCAAATACATAAAAGCTGTATATGATACATCAAAAGAGTTTACAAACTCATAGCCGAGTACAAAACATCAAACCACAACATCTGATACAAAAGATCCCATATCCCGCGCATCCTAATGTACAGAAGTCCTCGGCTGGCCACACCATCTGTCTCACCCTGCAGTCTTCCTAACCTGCAGATCATCTACAATACGGATAAAACCGTTAGCTACAACAATGAAAAGCATGAAGGTAATAGCACAACCACACATCAACATCTCATACATGCAATGCGACACACATTCATTTATTATCTTTCATTACATTATTCCATTACTTCTTTTGTAACACGAGGAACCTAAAGAACCTCGTCCCTTTCCCCGTTAACACAGGGGTTTGCATTAGGGGTGATCGTCACTCGTCCCCCCTGTGTTACTGGCTTCCAGGCACCTCCTCCTAACCAGCAGGCGGAGACCGGTGGTTACCGCCTATTATAATACACTTGGGCCAAATAAATGTAATAAATGGTCATCCTAGTCAGGTTTATGTTATAAATGCACAATCATATGAACACACACAACCATCACAATCATACAATCCACAACTACATGCTAAGTAAGTCCTATGAACTTACCTGATATACTCGTAACCTGTTCCACGTCACAGCTTCCCCTTGGGGAAGTAATCAATGCGTGCAATAGCAAGGCACACAACATCATACACTGCAAGGGTTCGGAGACTCGTCTCCATAACCATAACCAACCTACAACCTCAATGTAAACCTCAAGATCACAACAAGCTCACATATGCCTACAACATAACCTCAACATAACATCTCATCATACTCGTACACATACTAAACCTTAAATCCATAACCGATATCCATAACATCATCATGATCCTCAACTCATTCTGACACCTAGCATGCATCTAATCAATATTCCTCAATCTCAAATTTAATCCTAATTTAATTAATTAATCTTTAATTAATAAATTAATTAAATTTCACCAGAATAACGTTTTGCCCGTAGGCCATTTCTAAACCCACTTGTCATCAGATTTCATCAAACAAACAACCCATAAACACCAGAATAATATAATGATCATAATAGAATTTCTAATTATCCATTTTGAAAAGCGTAAGGTCAATTTATGCAAAATCGCAGTACGGAAAACGAATAAATTCATAAGTTATTCGTTACTAACCCGATTGACGATCTGAAAGAAGATTCGGAATCACAACGACGCAGGATACACATGTACAACATCAAATTCACCGGAATCTGAGCGACGGAACTGTTCTGGTGACATATATGCTCGATCAGGTCCTTATCTGCTCGGAAATGCAGAAACTTGGTACCGATATGAAGAGAATGAAGAGAGGAATCCCGAAACTCAAACAGAATTGAAATCGGATTAGAAACGGAGAGTAGATATGAGTTTGAAGTTTGAGAGAAATCAGAGCTTTTACGAGGAAACGTGAAAGGAAATGAATTAATAAACGATTTTCCGCTATTTATAGTGAAGTCGATAATTATCCTTTAGTGAAGTCGATAATTATCCTTTAACCGATCCAATGGCGGGTTGAACCCCCTTCTCCAAACTTCTCAAAATCGGAACAATAAATCTTGAATATTATAGGGATAATTATTCCACAATTGCCTCGAAAAACGTGTATTCCTAAGCCGTCTTTCTTATCCGTTAAGAAACGAAATAGCGACTCTTTTGGCCGTTTTGTCTTTCCATGTTATTTCATATCTAGGACATGTCCGATGTCCTGATCATTTCTCTCAACTGCATTTTTATTAATTGGAGCTCCCAAATGCTCCAAATAATACCGGAGGGTAAAAATAATTACCCGGGGGAAAAAGTGAAAATTTCACCATAAGGCCAAAATTACGCCAGGAACATAACAGTTGGACTTATACTCAACACTTACGCAATCTTCATGAGTTATATGTCAATTACTATCACTAATTTAGTTAATCAACATTAATTAGAATTCGGAAATCCTAGCTATTACATCACATCCCCCTTAAGAAAAAGTTTCGTCCCGAAACTTGAACAATTCCCAAATCCTCTCGAACCCATACGCCGAGGTATAGACACTCTTTCTATCGGAGGTATCACATCTCCGTTCAAACATATCAACCTATAACACTCTATAACCTCAAAACACAGCATGGAGGAATCACCAACTCCAGCAACAAGATCATAATGCTATCCAAAGGCATAGAGGAAAAATCATCTCTAGCCAACTACTAACCACGTCACAAGGCATGGAGAAAAGCCGTCTCCAACCAATCGTACTCGTAACACAACTATGTGGAGGAAAACTGTCTCCACTCACACTATGTTCATCAATAATAGCATGGAGGAAAGAACCATCTCCAGCTAATCCTAAACATATTACAATAGCATGGAGGAATGAACCATCTCCAGCTATACCTATATCGTGCTAGCAAATAAGACCTAACAGATCAGATGCACATATCAAAGCTTGCACGAAAACACATCATATCACATAAGCACATAGCATACAAGCACTCACCAAAAAGGCACTAGGATCTACTCGTGGATCCTACGGGTGCCTCTAACTCCGCATAGAACTCTGGATAGTTCCTTTGGATACTATCCTCTGTCTCCCAGGTAGCCTCATCCGGTCCTCGTCTCGACCACTGTATCCTCATCATAGGAATATCCTTCGAATGCAGGTGTCTCACACCTCTCTTTCTAGAACTGCAAAAGGTTGTTCTGCAAAAGTGTGGTCCGACTCAACCACTAGATCATCATAACTCACAATGTGCCTCAGGTCTGGTATGTACTCCCTTAGCTGAGACACATGAAATATAGGGTGAACACCCTCTAACTTCGGTGGCAAAGCCAATCTGTGTACTGCTCTCCCAACTCTATCCAGTATCTCGAAAGGACTGACATATCGGAGACTCAGCTTCCCCTTTATGCCAAAACGTATGACGCCTCGCGTCAGAGTTACTCTCAACCAGACATGAGCTCTTACCCTGAACTCTAGAGGTCGATGCCTCCTATCTGCATACAACTTCTAGCAACTCTGTGCAACCAGCATCCTCTCTCTGATCAGCGTTACTCGAGCCATATCATCCTGAATCTGTTCTAGCGCTATCCCACTAGTACTTCTAGGCTCCTCCCAACATAAACAGATCGTCCCTGTTCCCAATCCATCCCACAAGCTCACAACATGTCCTCTACGATCTGGAGGGTTCTCTCAGACTGACCGTCTGTCTGAGGTAAAACTCAATCATGATATGTGGACGCGTTCCCCAAGTAGTCTGAATCTGCTATCAAAACCTCAAAGTAAACCGTCTACTACAATCATAGTCTATCGTCCTCGGTACACTTATGGAGTCCCACCATCTGTCTAGTGTACTCCTTTGTTACTTCATTCACTGGCCACGTCTCTCTGTAGAGATGGAACGTGTCGCCTTCGTAAATCTATTACTAATAATCTGGATAATACTAAAACTCTTAATGGGTCTCAATCCCATCACAAGTCCACAGAAAAGTCCTCTCACTTTCACTACAACACTGATAGTGGATGAGCTCATCTCCAGGTCAGTAACACTTTAACCTAATTTACTACTTCGTGGTACCTCTTATTCGTACATGGATGTACTAAAGAAGATGTACTATGAGTGTACTGTAATCTTCTCCACTCGACTCCGCATAAGCGGTTATACTAACGCAGTTGCGGCGCCTCATACTCCTTCTGTTCCATTAAAGAACTGTGGTGCCTCGCCATGAGGCATCCTTCCATCAAGTTCCCTCAGGGTCAAGCAAGTCCCCTATTTTTGTTGGACCTCATCCAACAAACTAGGTAAAATCCCTAAACATGAAACTAACGTCCTTATCAGCAGTTGTAGGTCCAACTCTAACCAAGCTAGATCATTTTGAAATCGAGACTGTACAACAATTCCAACAATCGCCTTCTCTCGAGGCGTCTTCTTATTCAAGGCATCAGTGACCACATTCTCCTTGCCAGAATGGTAAAAATCTCAAGGTCAGCGTCCTTGATCAACTCAAACCATCGACGCTGACAGTTATTTAACCTTTATTGCATAAAAATATGCTTCAACCTCCTATGATCTGTGAAACTCTGACACGAAATGTCACACAGGTATTGTCTTCAAATCTTGGAACTTGAACTACCACCACTAACTCGAAATCATGAGTCGGACAATTCTTCTCATACGTTCTGAGCACCGTAGTCACGTGATTCCCATAATCTTCTGATTATCACCGAATAGAAGCTGAGGTCAAATGCTTCCTCTACTCTTCAGAGCTTCGACATACAACTTCAACCACATAATTATGGTGGTCTTCCTCAGAAGACTCGTAAATGGATGCACAATCACATAGAATCCTTCCTCAAAGCGTTGGTAGCAATCGGCTGGGCCGAGAACTACGCATTCCCTTAACGTTTATCAGTATCATTCATAAGACTTCATACTTACTCCTTTTCACATCAATCATGATCCTACTGGCGGAACAACATGACCTTGAAGGTTACTTCTGGCATCTCAATTCACATTTAGGGAGCATAGCACAATTGGTTCTATCCCTCGGATTCTACAAAACCGTCCTCAAATAACCGGTACGTTCCTCTCCGTTGTGAGAGTACACCAAACGTCATCAATAAGGTCTACCATAAACTGATCAAGGAAATAGATGAAGACACTATTCATCAACTCCTATAACGACTACTAGGACGTTCCTTAACTCAGATGACAACACTGCAACTCGTAGTGTCCATAACGGGTATGGAATGTTGTCCTATGCCCACGCTTCTCTCTCATCCTTAGCTGATGATATCCTAAGCATACGGAAATCTTAAAAACACAATTGCTTCTCTTAGTTGATACAACAAGTCGTCCATACGTAGCAATGGACGTGCTAGGGCGAACGGAGCCCGTCTCAAACCACTCTTCAAATTGCTTCTTCAATTTCTAACAACTCAACAAGCCATATACCTCATAGGCCTTCTCCCAACCAGTCTCGTACCATACTTTAACGCAATATCAAAGTCCTCATTCCGCTGAGGCGATAGATTAGACGGTTCAGTAACACGTCTATAAGATCATATACCACTGGAATACTCTTCAGCGTGGAACTATCTCTTTCCTTCATGAAACAACATAAAAAAACACATCACCCTCTGGTGTTATCAACCTCGCTGCTTATACGACACTAAAGACAACTCACCTCCTCAAAGGTCATAACCACGGAAAATCTCTACTTAGTCGATCTCAGTAGAGACTATAATAGTCCTCCTACTGCTATCTAAACCAACATGATATTTATTCGTCCACCACACACATAAAGACCTTCTCATTGTAACACCCAAATTTTAGGCGTGTTATCGATAAGTATCTTTCTGTATATTTATTGATATTTCAGTAGTCTAAATATTTTTTCCGAGTATTTTTACGTCGTAATTTGAATTTTTCGAGTTTTGATATATATATTATCCATATTTATAGCATTATGTTATTATCAAGAATATTTCACGGAAGTAATTTAAATATCGTAAACAATATTTTTACAAGTATATATTGTTGTTTATATTTTCAGTATATTATTTTACGGAAAAGTTTGAAAAATTTTCCGATTCAGAAATCCCGTTTCGAACTTTTGGATCGATTTTACTTCATTTCCATTTCCCCTACTAATCTATTATTTTATTTATTTATTCTTCTTTTCTTTTCTTCCTTTTTCCTTCTGTTCCTCCTTGCGTGTTGAAGCCATATTGCAGTCTTGCACTGCTGAGCATAGGCAATTGCCGCCCAGCCTATGTCTGTGCACCCTCCTCAATCCCCGTTCAATACCCAGAACATTGACCCTTTGATGAAGGGCCTTTCAAACACTCCATTTCCCTCTGTTTTTTTCTTCACTAGTAGAGCCACAATCTCTAATCTCTCCTCTATTCACCTTACCTTGCACCCATATGCATCCACAAGAGATGGTCCGCTGGAGCCCTTCGCTAGCCGTGTGCAGCCCTCCCCCCTCTGGTTCTTCTTTGCAACCGCCAAGAGACGCATTCACCTTCATCGCCAGAAGCAGCATCCTCCGGCCTCCCTCCCCTGTCTCTCGACCACCTTGCATCGGAGCAGACTGGCCTCACCGCGCCCAGCATCGACACCAAAGGAGCAACCACACCCTTGTCCTTGCCGCAACAGGTGGTCCCTCGCCGACTCTGCTTTGCCTTCACCGGGACCACGCCGCCTTGATCTCTTTCCCCCTCCTCCGTTCCCTTCTATCGCGAGGAGGCAACCACTGCCGTCAGTGATTGGGCCGCCTTTGTGCCGCCGACAGAGACGCTCTTCCCTCCTCCTGCATCGCCGCCGGCCGTCGGCCCTGCAACATGACTGGAGGTATTTCTATGGTCGTTTATACCCAATCAAAAGTAAATCCCGACTTAGCACTAAAACAAGTATAGTAGTTAAGTAAGGGTCGAACCCAAGAGAGTTAAGGTGTTTTATTAGATGCAATTATTGGTTATAGAAACAAGTAACAAAAGGGGGGGTTTTGGTTAAATTGATGCACAAAAACTTGTGAAAACGAATAACGCAACACATAAGACAATAATGGGTGAATCTACACTAGGTTGATTCTAAGCATGCAATTGCTACTTTGGTGAGTTCCTTTTACAAGATCTCAAGTAATCTCCCGTCTCGATCATATATATGTGTTGAGCCAACCGGCATCAACACAACTTAACAGGTTCCGTAAACCTACAAGAACAAATAACAAGTTAGCTTTCAAACAATGACTAAGGGATATAAAGAAAAGATTAAAACCGTTAAGCTTATCTTTATATTTGTGTTCCTTTTCTTCAAGTAATTACAACCCGTTATTACTTAAAGTTTACTACTAGATTAAAGACCCGAACCCGGAACCTATTAATCCCAGTTCATTGCATGCACTTTAGAACCTAAGGTGATCAATCTCAAGTAATAGTAAAACATGCAATTATACAATGGAGATCAAGGAAACACAAAGCATTACTGAATGAAAACTTATATTAAAGAAAACTTACAACCAAACTAACATCGCAGCTTCAAACCAACCCAATGTAGCAAGGGAGTTAGCAACTCATTACAATGGAAATGAAATTTGTTTTCTAAGTGGAAAATGATGGAAAACAAGTTCGATGATTCTAGCAATCAACCAAGGACTATTTATACTACAAAAGACAATGGCCGGCCCAAAATAACCACCTTTAATGCCATAAAGGTGGTGTAAACAGCCGGAGTAAAGCTTCTGTCGTTGAACCGCAAGGGCGGCCTTCAGCTCCGCAGGGGCGGTGAAGGCAAAAATGCTTGATCTTCTTCATGACCGCAGGGGCGGCTAGGCAATTCCGCAGGGGCGGATCTTTAATGCTCTTCAAACGTCTGACTCTTCGACTTCCTGCCGTTTCTGATACCAAGCCGCCGGGGCGTCCCAGTGTCGACGCAGAGGCGGTGACACAAACTCTTCATCTTCCAGCTCCCAGGTTGAGGCGCAGGCAGAGGTGCAGGGGAAGGTGCAGGGGCGCTGGTCTTCGCTTCTTCAGGGCAAGTCACCGCAGGGGCGCTAGGGGTTGACGTAGGGGCAGTGACAGTCTTCGTGGCTGGCGCTGGCGAAGGCGCAGGGAGCGCTCCGGAGTAAGGTGTCACCCGCAGGGGCGGTGACAAGGCTCCGCGGGGGCGGTGAAGCAACAAAAGCTTTGCTTCAAGAACGATCTTCACTACTAAGTGCTTATAACTCCTTCCTTAGCTTCTTTTAGTCTTCTTCTTCTAGACCAAGGAGTTAGTAGCATGAACCGACACAAATGCAATAAAAAAGACTCTAAAAGCTATCCTAAATGATAGTGAATCCATCACCTATCACAACCCCTTCCCCGACCTCTTCTTCTGCGTCTTGTTCAGGGTTGAAGAAACCCTTAATGCATATTATTGCGGCCCCTCTTAAATTTGTGCTATTTACAATTTTATGCCCATATTTTTTGGTATTTACAGATTTGTACTCCAGTTTTTGGTTTGTTGCAAATATACCCCTGCTGATTTAATCATGGAAAATTGGCCAAGTTTCTTGAATATTTATTTTACGGTTTTCGGAAATGGCTTAAGTTCTTGAGTCCGTAATTACGGCCCGGAAAGTTGATTGCGGATTTATGATGCATGTTTGAGACGTTACTTATATTTTGTCCCGGACATTGTTCTTATTGTCTTAACCTTGGTTTTTAATTAAGGAGATATTCTTATGATTATATATACTATATGTATTATGCCTTTGTTGAATTTATTTCGAATTTATGACCCAAAGTTTATTTCTGGAAATGGCCAAGTTTGGAGAGTTTCTTAGTTGCCCTTAAAGTTGTTTTGGTTTTGACCCGTATTTATAAATTGTTGTGATCATCCCGGAAAATGCTTTGCGAGTTCTACCCTTGTTTTGAAAGCGGGGCTTCCTTAGATTTTTATATGCGTTGATCTCCTTTCCAAAATTAGCATTTAAGCTAATTTTGTGTAGCTTTGGTTTTAGGTCCGGAAGTGCCCCGATAAAGGCCTAACGAGTCCAAGTTCGACATTCCATCTTGACGTCGTGTGAGTATTCTTTCCCCTCGATCTAGTTACGCTAAGTTTTAGTATCATGATAGGTTGGTTATTCTAGCATAACTTAGAGTTAATGCCAAATAGTGGCTTTGAACCTTATGCGAGTTTCGAGGATTTGATATTGTTTGATGGATTGATGTTGATTCTAAGCTTGAGGTAGTATTTTTATCTTATGAGGTAGTTTATGGCTTGAAGTTGGATGTTGAGCTTGTGAGAATTTAGGGGTTGAGGTTGTAGGATTGTTGAGATTGTGCAGACTAGAAAAAAATAGTATCCTAGTGGTGTTGTGAGTTATGATCTTGCGAGATCCGAAGGTTTAGAAGTCTTAGGACTTCTAGCTTCTGTTGAGTGTGATGTGAGCACGACGGATTCTAGGATGCGGTCCTAGAATTGAGAGCCAAATGGTCTTGCGTAGG
This sequence comes from Fagopyrum homotropicum, assembly GCA_033239125.1. Taxonomy (NCBI): domain Eukaryota; kingdom Viridiplantae; phylum Streptophyta; class Magnoliopsida; order Caryophyllales; family Polygonaceae; genus Fagopyrum; species Fagopyrum homotropicum. The sequence goes on along the minus strand of BSWB01000003.1, from coordinate 60,549,201 downwards.
TAATTTGTATAGAAGTCTAAGACTTCTGTTGTGAGTGGGTTGTTGTTGATATAGTTATCTTCTTGTGAGCAGGTTATGGGCTTCCTCCCCTAAGGAAGCGAGAGCGTTGTGAGTTGAGTGTGGTGATGAGGTAAGTCTCCGGACTTACTTAGCTCGTATTCCTTGTCTTAGCATTGATGTATGTTTGGTGGTGTGTGTTTATCGTTTATTGTTTATTTTTTATCACAACTAAACCGGAATTAGGATTACCGACCTCTATATTATTTGGGCCCAAGTGTATGATAACCGGCGGTGACAACTTGCTTGGCTCCCGCAAGAGCTAGGAGGTTCTCGGAGACTATCTCGTGCTGGTAGACGGTCGGATGCATCAGTACCATTCCATGCCGGTAAGTAGGGACCGAGACGAGTTTCGGTGACTCTCGTGTCACAACCTAAGTTGAATTAGAACGGGATATGACTTAATAATAAAAAGAAAATAAACTGGACTTGCGTGCCTTGGTGTATATTGTGTGTTATGTTGATTTACTTGTGTTTGTGCCTTTCACCTTGATTCTAATGCTTCGAATATTAGCTAACGGTTTTATACTGATTGTTGTAGATTGCCTTGCAAGTTAGGATTGTGGCCGAGAGATCCAGAAGAGTGGGCAGCCGGGGTTCCGTACATTTTAGGATTGGGTTTTGGTTGGAGTCGTGTTTGAGTTTTGTATTCATTATATATTGTATGCCGCGTGTATGGCATTTGGTCTTTCGGTTGTATCTCGGCTGAAGTCTTTGGTTTGTAAGGTTTTGGGTTTCTTTGCATTGCATAAAATGTATTCTGTTTTGGCCTTTATTTGTGCCTTGTTGTAAGATCCGGTAAAATTTTTCTCAAGCTAAGGGTCGGGACCCATTGTGAGGTCCCAACCCGTAGCATCCCGAGTCCCGCGGATTCGGGGTGTTACACTCATGCACCTAAGGCATGACAAAGAAGTCTTCAAGCCATACACAATTCCCTGAACAAAGGGAACAACCACATATTTCGCGGGTACCTAAGACCCGTAACTAATAATCCTATAAAAGAAGATCTATCTTCTACTGCATCCACAGTTAACTATTAACACATGCATCGAAAGACAAGAGGTGCATATCACTCACAACAAACAAAATTCCACTAGGTAAACCATTAACAAGAATGGTACTTGTAACAACTAACGCCCGAAGCTCTACTACATATCATTAATCAATCTCATAACTATGCTCCTCAGGTATCACTGAGGTCATCGCCACAGCCTCCACTTCCACTCTTTCTACATCGGAAAGAGGAAGGTCTTGACGAGAAGAAACACTACCTTGCTGACAAAAAGGGGCTAGATGGCCTAGTTCACCACAAGTGAAGCAAGCTATCGGTGCCATGGGGCACTCAGAGCACACATGATCTGGACAACCACAGTTGAGACATATACGTCTCATCCCTACCACTAGTACGGGTGGCTTCTCTGCACTACCCAGCTCAAAGGCTCTACCTTGAGCTCTTCTAGTATCCGTGGTACTCCTACCACGACCCTTACCTCTACTTATCCTGGGAACGGATCCCTGAGTAAAAGGATGATCTGGGACTCTCTGCTGTCCCCACATTTGCTGCTGAGGTGTCTTCTGACCACCTCCCGTCACACTAGCAGAAGTAAAACCCTGTCGCAATGCCACTCCAGTTTGCTTACCAAAGACAGCTCTATGACCTTGTCTACCACACGTAAAGCAAGTCACTGACGATCTTGGACACTGTGGTCGTATATGTCTAGGCTTCCCACAGTTGTAATAGGTCCTCGTATCACCAGAAGTCCGTGCGAAACGAGAAGTACTCAGACGTCCACAAGTCGGGCTGGGTTTGCAACCCAAAGATCCAACCTCGTCTTTCACTGATTCAACCCGTTGTTTCTTCTTTAATCTAGAAGCTTTAGTTGATCTTACAAATGTTGGTAAATCCGGTGTAGAACTACCCGCTATGACCGCCTCATATACTTGCTACATATACTCTTGAAACTCGAATCTACTCATGGAGACACGATCAGCCTCTTCAAACTCGTTCTTTGCCATAGGCAACACAACAGCGGATACTGGTCCCTGACTTGACGCTACTGAAGAAAAAGAGGGGGTGTACCCCTATCTCGTCCCACTACAAATACTGCTCTAGTTTGAGCCATCTGTAGAATATATGCTCCTAACTTATAAGGCTGTATATAAAGATATATGCCATATGTATCGATATATATATATATATATATATATATATATATATATATATATATATATATATATATATATATATATATATATATATATATATATATATAATACTTATTATTACATGCATACACATCGGAACATAAAAGATATATATATATATATATATATATATATATATATATATATATATATATATATATATATATATATATATCTACACTGTCGAGATCCTCAGACGGATGACGACTTCTGTACATACTATCCTAAAACATCTGTACTCGCTTTAAAACCAAAATCCTTTAAAAAGTCAGACCCCATGTGGGTTCTGTTTATTTATCCACTCTACATTTATTGCAGATAGCAAGTGCCATTGTTGTCAACCTAAGGCTCTGATACCAACTCTGTAACACCCCAAATCCATGGGACTTGGAGTGTCACATTGGGTTAGGATCTCACAATGAATCTTGACCCTAGCCTGACAACAAGTTCACTGGATCTTACAACAAGGCCCAAGTAGATTAAAACCAAATACATAAAAGATGTATATGATACATCAAAAGAGTTTACAAACTCAGAGCCAAATACAAAACATCAAACCACAACATCTGATACAAAAGATCCCATATCCCGCGCATCCTAATGTACAGAAGTCCTCGGCTGGCCACACAATCCGTCCCACCTTGCAGTCTTCCTAACCTGCAGATCATCTACAAAACAGTATGAAACCGTTAGCTACATCAATGAAAAGCATGAAGGTAATAGCACAACCACACATCAATATCTCATTCATGCAATGCCACACACATTCATTTATTATCTTTCATTACGTTATTCCATTATTAATTCAACTTCTTTTGTAACACGAGGAACCTAAAGAACCTCGTCTCTTTCCCCGTTAACACAGGGGTTTGCATTGGGGGTGATCGTCACTCGTCCCCCTGTGTTACTTGCTTCCAAGCACCTCCTCCTAACCTGCAGGCGGAGACCGGTGGTTACCGCCCGTTATAATACACTTGGGCCAAATAAATGTAATAAATGGCCATCCTAGTCCGGTTTAGGTTATAAATGCACAATCATATGAACACACACACCCATCACAATCATACAATCCACAACTGCATGCTAAGTAAGTCCTATGAACTTACCTGATATACTCATAACCTGTACCACGTCACAGCTTCCCCTTGGGGAAGTAATCAACGCTTGCAATAGCAAGGCACACACAATCACATACTACAAAGGTTAGGAGACTCATCTCACTAACCACAACTAACCTATATCTCAAATCTAAACCTCAGATCCTCAACACATTCATAAATGCCTAAGGCATATCCTCAACATAACATCTCATCATACTCGTACACATACTAAACCTTAAAGCCATAACCGATATCCATAACATCATCATGATCCTCAACTCATTCTGACACCTAGCATGCATCTAATCAATATTCTTCAATCTCAAATTTAATCCTAATTTAATTAATTAACCTTTAATTAATTAATTAAATTTCAGCAGAATAACGTTTTGCCCACAAGCCATTTCTAAACCCACCTGTCATCAGATTTCATCAAACAAACAACCCATAAACACCAGAATAATATAATGATCATAATGGAATTTCTAATTATCTATTTTGAAAAGCCTAAGGTCAATTTAGGTCAAATCGCAGTACAGAAAACGAATAAATTCATAATTTATTCATTACTAACCCGATTGACGATCTGAAAGAAGATTCGGAATCACAACGACGCAGCTACGCATGTACAACATCAAATTCACCGGAATCTGAGCAACGGAACTTTCCTGGTGACATATATGCTCGACCAGGTCCTTATCTGCTCAGAAATGCAGAAACTTGGTACCGATATGAAGAGAATGAAGAGAGGAATCCAGAAACTCAAACGGCATTGAAATCGGATTAGAAACGGAGAGTAGATAAGATATGAGTTTGAAGTTTGAGAGAAATCAGATCTTTTACGAGGAAACGTGAAAAGAAATGAATTAATAAACGATTTTCCGCTATTTATAGTGAAGTCGATAATTATCCTTTAACCGATCCAATGGCGGGTTGAACCCCCTTCTCCAAACTTCTCGAAATTGGAACAATAAATCTTGAATATTGTAGGGATAACTATTCCACAATTGCCTCGAAAAACATGTATTCCTAAGCCGTCTTTCTTAGCCGTTAAGAAACAAAATAGCGACTCTTTTGGTCATTTTTCCTTTCCATGTTATTTCATATCTAGGGCATGTCCGATGTCCTAATCATTTCTCTCAACTTCATTTTTATTAATTGGAGCTCCCAAATGCTCCAAATAATACCGGAGGGTAAAAATAATTATCCGGGGGAAAAAGTGAAAATTTCACCATAAGCCCAAAATTACGCCAGGAACATAACGGTGGGACTTATACTAAACACATACGCAATCTTCGCGAGTTATATGTCAATTACTATCACTCATTAAGTTAATCAACATTAATTAGAATTCGGAAATCCTAGCTATTACAAGTTGATAGCTAGGTTAGGATGAGTTGTATGATAGAGATGTGCCTTAGGCACTTGTGTTGATGTTGAGGTTATGTTGTAGGCATATGTGAGCTTGTTGTGATCTTGAGGTTTAGATTGAGGTTGTAGGTTGGTTTTGGTTATGGGGACGAGTCTCCTAACCCTTGCAGTGTATGATGTTGTGTGCCTTGCTATTACAGGCGTTGATTCCTTCCCCAAGGGGAAGCTGTGGCGTGGTATTGGATACGAGTGTATGAGGTAAGTCCATAGGACTTACTTAGCGTTCAATTATGGATTTGTGTGATTGTGATGGTTGTGTGTGTTCATATGATTGTGCATTTATAACCTAAACCGGACTAGGATAACCATTTATTACATTTAAATGGCCCAAGTGTATTATAACAGGGCAATAACTACCGGTAACCGCCTGCGGGTTAGGAGGAGGTGCCTGGAAGCCAGTAACACAAGGGGGGACGAGTGATGATCACCCCCATGCAAAACCCCTGTGTTAACGGGGAAAGGGACGAGGTTCTTTAGGTTTCTCGTGTTACAAAAGAAGTTGAATTAGTAATGGAATAACGTAATGAAAGATAATAAATGAATGTGTGTGGCATTGCATATATGCGATGTTGATGTGTGTTCGTGCTATTACCTTCATACTTATCTATTACTGTAGCTAACGGTGTATACCGTGTTGTAGATGATCTGCAGGTTAGGAAGACTGCAGAGTGAGCGAGATGGTGTTACCAGCTGAGGACTTCTGTACATTAGGATGCGTGGGTTGGGATCTTTTGTATCGGATGTTTATGTTTGATGTTTGTACTCGACTTTGTGTTTGTAAACATTTTGATGTATCACATATAGCTTTTTTGTATTTGGTTTTACTCTACTTGTGCCTTGTTGTAAAATCTAGTGAACTTGTTGTCAGGTTAGGGTTAGGATCTATTGTGAGATCCTAGCCCAAATATAACATTCCTTGTCCTATGGATTTGGGGTATTACAGAGTTGGTATCAAAGCCTTAGGTTGAGAACAATGACACTTGCTATCTGCAATAAAGGTAGAGTGGATAAATAAACAGAACCCACATGGGGTCTGACTTTTCAAAGGTTTTTGGTTTTAAAGCGAGTACAAATGTTTTTGGATAGTATGTACAAAAGCCGTAACCTATTTGAGGATGTCGACAGTATAGATATATGTATATATATATATATATATATATATTTATAGATATCTCTTATGTGATGATATGTATGCATGTATTATTAAGTATTATATATATATATACATATGGCCTATATAGAGCCTTATACGTTAGGTGTGCATACCCCGCAGATGGCTCGGACAAGAGCTACTATTGCTGCAGGCAGAGGTAGAGGTAGACCACCTCTTCCTCCAGGAGGGACAGGACAAGGACCAACTCCCGCTACAGATCCATCAGTGGTGGAGGAGGCTCTTGAGGAGGTTGTTGAGAGCGTAGTTCCAACTACGAGGATTGGTGGGTCCAGGAGACAGCCGGCCTATCCAAGCCAGTCTGATAGCTCAGACCGTGTCTCTATGGGTGGATTAGAGTTCAGAGAGTATCTCAGGCATTTTGAGGAGGCCATCAAAGCAGACAGACAAGCCCCAGATCTGCCAGGGCATGAGGGATCATCTGAGAGATCCCATGGAGCTACTCAGGTGCCAGTTGCACCGGTTCGTGTTGTTGAGCCAGCTTGAGTTGTGGAGGAGACCAGAGGGCCTCGACTAGATACCTAGTTTAAGGCATTCCACCAGCAGGGAGTACCACACTTCTTTAGAGAGATCGGCCTAGAGACTGAGGTGTGGATTGGGCATGTAGACACAACTTTAGAGTCTATATGCTGCCCAGAGGACAGACGGATAGAGCTAGTACAGTCTCTATTCCGTGACCTAGCACACTAGTGGTGGAGGACAGTTAGAGCATGAGTTACCACCTATGAGCAGATGAGGACTATGTTAAGAGAGCAGTTTTGCCCAGCCTCACTATGAAGGGAGAAACTGCAGGACTTCGTAGAGGCGGGTTTTGAGGACGTACGTATTACAAACGCCATTCGCCGCTTCCAGACTGAGCTAGCATTGTTGGGTACAGCTGCACCATCTGAAGACCAACATGTGTACCTTTTCGCCCATCGTCTCAGGGAGAGCACACACTCATACATGGCGGGATTTCACTGTGACTCATTGGCAGACTACCAGGATCGGGCATCTGCCTATGAGAGAGAGAGCTAGCCAGAGGAGGACTTCTCAGACAGGACGGTCTGAGAAGAGGCAGCGTACCTCACCGACTGGTGCAGGAGCATCTAGATACGGGCGATGTTAGACTCAGGGCCGCTCGAGTGTTCCAGTGTCTGCACAAACAGATGAGAGAGGCCGACAGTGTTACAACTGCGGGGCCTATGGGCATGTGAGGACTGTCCTAGAGCACCACTGACTTGCTTCTCGTGTGGGAAGCCAGGACATAGAGCTGCGTTTTGCCGTCAAAGCAAGGCGTCATCACAACAGGGTTCTTCTCCTGCAGGTGTAGCAGGAGGTGGGCAGAGACCGCCTTAGCATCAGACACAGGGACAATAGAGAGTCCCAAGCACGCTTGCTACTCAAAGGTCAACTCCAGGACCGAGTAGAGGTAGAGGTAGAGAGGCTGGTACTAGTGATAGCCGAGGAGCTCGAGGCAGAGTTTTTGAGCTGAGGAGCCGCCATCACCAACTGCTACAGGTACCATTTTGTTACATGGTTTAGCTGTTAGAGTTTTGTTTGATACGGGTGCTACGAATACATTTATTTATGATGCTTGTGTTGAGCGTTTGAGTTTGTCTACCATAGAGGGGGCACCCTTTACTATAGGATTACCTGATGGTAGTAGGGTCAGAGGTATCCAGGAGATACATAGTTGTCCTCTACGATTTGGGGACTCGTGTACTACTTGTTGACTTCTTAGTCATGCCCCTGATGCATGAAGAAGTCATATTAAGTATGGATTGGATGCGTAGACACCGTGCGGTGTTAGATGTGGGTAAGAAAACTGTTATAGTCTCTACCGACTTAGGTCCGATAGAGGTCTTCCGGGGTTGGGACCTTGGGAAGACAGGATATGTCATCAGTGCCGTACGAGCAGCTAGACTGATTGCACAGGGATGTGATGCCTTCTGGTGCTACGCCATGAAGGATGGAGAGATTCCAGCTTTGGAGGACATACTAGTGGTCTGTGAGTTTACAGACATATTTACATACCCGTCTAGCCTGCCACCTCAAAGGAGCGTAGATTTTGGCATTGACTTGGAGCCTGGCATGAGACCCATATCGAAGGCCCCATACCGTATGGCACCTGTCGAGATGTTAAAGTTGAAGAAGCAACTCGAAGAGTTGGCTAAGAAGGGCTTCATACGCCCTAGCGTTTCACCATGGGGTACACCTATCCTCTTCGTGCGGAAGAAGGACAGATCGTTGAGACTGTGTATAGATTACAGAGAGCTGAACAAGGTGACCATCAAGAACAGGTATCCACTACCTCGTATTGATGATCTACTTGATCAGCTGTAGGGAGCGACAGTCTTCTCCAGGATCGACTTGCGTTCAGGATATCACCAGCTGAGGTGAGAGAGAAGGACGTGCACATGACGACATTTCGTACCCGTTATGGACACTAAGAGTTTGTAGTGATGCCATTTGGGCTGACGAATGCCCCAACAGTATTCATGGAGTTGATGAACAGTATCTTCATCGACTTCCTGGGTCAGTTTGTGGTGGTCTTCATTGATGATATTCTGGTGTACTCTCGTAGCAGAGAGGAGTATGCTGGGCACTTGAGGACGGTTTTGCAGATTTTGAGAGATAGAGAGTTGTATGCCAAGCTCTCTAAGTGTGATTTCTGGATGTTTGAGGTTGCTTTCCTTGGACATATCGTCTCCGCCGACGGGATTATGGTAGACTCAGCGAAGATCGAGTTTGTTGCTGCATGGACGACACCGACGAACGTCATGGAAGTGTGTAGCTTTCTTGGCTTAGCCAGTTATTACAAACGCTTTGTGGAGGGATTTTCTGTGAATGCCCGTCCATTGACAAGTCTTCTGAGGAAGACTACCAGATTTGTATGGACTACCTAGTGCGCTCAAAGTTTTGAGGAGTTGAAGAGGCGTTTGACTTCTACTCCTGTCTTGGCACAGCCAGAGGGTTCTGATGATTTTGTGGTCTACAGTGATGCATCCAAGCTAGGCTTGGGATGTGTGCTGATGTAGAGAGGCAGAGTGATTGCATATGCGTCTCGACAGTTGAAGACTTATGAGGAGAACTACCCGACTCATGATCTGGAGTTGGCAGCGGTAGTTCATGCTTTGAAGATCTAGAGATATTACCTGTATGGCGCCACATGCCAGATCTTCACAGACCATAAGAGTTTGAAGTACATTTTCACGCAGCGGGAATTGAATAACCGCCAGTGTCGATGACTTGAGTTTATCAAGTACTTTGACCTTGAGATTTTGTATCATCCTGGCAAGGCGAATGTAGTAGCTGACACCTTGAGTAGGAAGACGCCTCGAGAGAAGGCGATTGCCAGACTTATTGTACAACCTCAGCTTCAGAGGGATCTAGCCTGGCTAGAGATGGACATCCAGTTTCTAATGAGGATGCCCAGTTGTTTGCTTTAGAGTTTCTACCTGGTCTATTCGATGAGATTCAACAGAAGTAGGGGACCTGCCCGACCTTGACGAGGATCAGAGATAGGATGTCTCGTGGATAGGCACCCTAGTTCACTATTGGGGCAGATGGAGTTATGAGGCAACATGATCGTATTTGTGTTCCTACAGATGCAGAGTTGAGACAACGAATACTACAGGAGGCTCACTATACACCTTACTTAGTACACCCTGTTACGAGTAAGATGTACCATGATGTGAGAGGCTCATATTGGTGGGGAGGGCTGAAGCCCGACGTAGCCAGATTTGTGGCTCAGTGTGCGACTTGTCAGCAGGTCAAGATAGAGCATTTCAGGCCTGGAGGTGAGCTCCATCCACTACCAGTATCGTAGTGGAAGTAGGAGGACGTCTCCATGGATTTTGTGACTAGGTTGAGGACCAGTAGGAGCTTTGATGCCATTTGGGTGATCGTTGACAAATTAACGAAGACGACACGTTTCATTCCCATCAGAGAGACGTGGCCAGTGAGCAGATTAGCTGAGGAGTACACTAGACAGATAGTGAGACTCTATGGGGTACCGAGGACGATCGTTTCTGATCGTGATGGACGATTCACATCGAGATTCTGACAGCAGATTCATACTGCTTTGGGGACGAGTCTATACTTCACGACTGCGTTTCTCCCCCAGACAAATGGTCAAACAGAGAGGACCATCCAGACCTTAGAGGATATGCTGCGAGCCTGTGTGTTGGATTGGGAACAGGGATGGTCTGATTACCTCCCACTCGTTGAGTTCTCATACAACAACAAATGGCATACATCTATAGGGATGACTCCTTATGAGGCACTGTATAGACGTAGATGCCGTACACCTTTATGTTGGGATGAGCCTAGTAGTATCAATGGGATAGCGTCAGAGCAGATTCAGGATGATATGGCTCGAGTAGCGCTGATCAGAGAGAGGATGTTTATTGCACAGAGTTGGCAGAAGTCGTATGCAGACAAGAGGCGTCGACCTCTAGAGTTCAGGGTAGGAGCTCATGTCTAGTTGAGAGTATCTCCGACGCGAGGCGTTAGACGTTTTGGCATAAAGGGGAAGCTGAGTCCCCGATATGTCGGTCCTTTCGAGATACTGGATAGAGTTGGGCGAGCAGCCTACAGATTAGCATTGCCTCCGAGGCTAGAGGGTGTTCATCTTGTGTTTCATGTGTCTCAACTAAGGGAGTATATACCAGATCCGAGACACATCGTGAGTTATGATGATCTAGTGGTTGAGCCGGACCACACGTTTACAGAGCACCCCATTGCAGTCCTAGAACGAGGTGTGAGACACCTGCATTCGAAGGACATTCCTATGTTGAGGATACAGTGGTCTAGACGAGGACCCGATGAGGCTACCTGAGAGACAGAGGATAGTATCCAGAGGAACTATCCAGAGTTCTATGTTGAGCTAGATGAACCAGTAGGATCCACGAGTAGATCTTAGTGCCTTCTAGGTGAGTGCATGTTATGTGCTTTTGTGATATGCTGTGTTTTCGTGCTAGCTGTGATATGTGCATATGATCTGTTAGATCTTGTTTGCTGGTACGAGATAGGTATAGCTGGAGATGGTTCTTTCCTCCATGCTATAGTATGTGTGTTAGGATTAGCTGGAGATGGTTCTTTCCTCCATGCTACCTTCAATGGACATAGTGTGAGGGGAGATGGTTTTCCTCCACATAGTAGTGTTATGTGTACGTTTTGGCTGGAGACTACTTTCCTCCATGCCAGTGTGATGTGGTTAGTGTTTGGCTAGAGATGATCTTCCTCTAGGCCTTGTGTAGAGTTGTTATGCTGGAGTTGTGATTCTTCCATGCTGTGTTGAGGATATAGAATGTTATAGGTTATGACCTGATGTTCTTAAGAAGACAGTTTACCTTGGCTTATGGGTCCGAGAGGATTTGGGATTTTGCAAGTTTCGGGACGAAACTTGTTTTTAGGGGGGTGTGATGTAAGAGCCCTAGTCCTTAGAGCCTAAGAGTCTTACTGAGCCTTTGTGAGTCTTGCCTTGACCCAGTCAGCCGCCCCTACGTACCACCTGGGCCGCCCCAGCGGCTAGGCGCCCCTGCGCCTTGGGCTAGCCGCCCCTGCGGCTTTGTATGAGTGCAGCCGTTTTCGTTGACTCTTGACTTGTGCTTTACGGCTGGCTTCTCCTATAAGTTTCCCTATCCTTCAAATGAGAGGTTTCTTCACCTCATTCCAGCTTCTTCATCCTCTCTACGTTCTTCATCTCCTTCCTCTCCTCTTCTTGATCTTCCTTTGAGTTTGTGGGAAGTTTTGAGAGTTTTGCTTGAGGCTTTGAGCTTGGATGACCTTGGAGTCAAGAAAGGGATCGAAGAGAAGTCGGGACCAACTTTCTGCACAGTTGGCCGCCCCTGCGCCTGACTCCAGCCGCCCCTGCGCCTGCTGTGGACCGCCCCTGCGCCTGGTGTTAGCCGCCCCTGCGCCTCACAGGGTCAACCTTGTGTTCTTGCTTCTGTTGGTGCATACCTAGTTGGTATGTCTTCCTTTCTTTCCTTTGGCCTTGGCTTAGTTGATAGCTAGGTTAGGGTGGTTAGGATGAGTTGTATGATAGAGATGTGCCTTAGGCACTTGTGTTGATGTTGAGGTTATGCTGTAGGCATATGTGAGCTTGTTGTGACCTTGAGGTTTAGATTTAGGTTGTAGGTTGGCTATGGTTATGGGGATGAGTCTCCTAACCTTTGCAGTGTATGATGTTGTGTGCCTTGCTATTGCAGGCGTTGATTCCTTCCCCAAGGGGAAGCTGTAGCGTGGTATTGGATACGAGTGTATGAGGTAAGTCCATAGGACTTACTTAGCGTTCAATTATGGATTTGTGTGATTGTGATGGTTGTGTGTGTTCATATGATTGTGCATTTATAACCTAAACCGGACTATGATAACCATTTATTACATTCAAATGGCCCAAGTGTATTATAACAGGGCAATAACCACCGGTCTCCACCTGCGGGTTAGGAGGAGGTGCCTGGAAGCCAGTAACACAGGGGGGGACGAGTGATGATCACCCCCATGCAAAACCCCTATGTTAAAGGGGAAAGGGACGAGGTTCTTTAGGTTCCTCCTATTACAAAAGAAGTTGAATTAGTAATGGAATAACGTAATAAAAGATAATAAATGAATGTGCGTGGCATTGCATATATGAGATGTTGATGTGTGTTTGTGCTATTACCTTCATACTTATCTATTGTTGTAGGTAACGGTGTATACCATGTTGTAGATGATCTGCAGGTTAGGAAGATTGTAGAGTGAGCCAGATGGTGTGACCAGCCGAGGACTTCTGTACATTAGGATGCGTGGGTTGGGATCTTTTGTATCGGATGTTTATGTTTGATGTTTGTACTCGACTCTGTTTTTGTAAACACTTTTGATGTATCACATACAACTTTTATGTATTTGGTTTTACTCTACTTGTGCCTTGTTGTAAGATCCAGTGAACTTGTTGTGAGGCTAGGGTCAGGATCCATTGTGAGATCCTAACCCAATGTAGCATTCCAAGTCTTGTGGATTTGGGGTGTTACAATATTGAAGATCCAAAAACCACATTGAATTGTTGATGGGGTTGAAAGATGAAGTGATAAGAGTAACAAAAGAATGCGATGATGGTAAAGTCTTTAAATGGCATAAAAAACTAATTGGTTAAAAAAACAAACACTTACATAACGAACAAATGACACGTTGTTCAATCGTTTCAACACTACAAACTTAGCAGCAGTCACATGTATGAAACTTGATACATGCCCTAAATTGCGCAAGTTCGCGGAACATGGAAAATGAGATAAGATCGAAATGGCAAACAACAAGTTGTGCCTTTACATTCTACAATAGGATATGGAAAACACAAACTGATAAAATTTGGACATCCAAACCAATAGTCTTTCAATCATACCCAGTATGAATAAGCTGAAGGTGAATAAAGTAAATATATGTCAAAGAAGCTAAATGGATTCTCTCACTACACAAGCTAACACCCAGCCAAGCAACACATGCACAATTGTGGGTAGAACTCAAGTCATTATCCAAGTGAGCTCAACTACCTCAGAAAAACAGCAACTCAGAATCATGCAAACCTTTTTGAAGTCTAAATAGTAGTCACAAGTCACTACCAAGTATATATATAACCTATGATGGACGGACACGGGAAACGTACACGTAGGGGTGTAATACGAGCCGAACGAGCCGAGCATCGGCATGCTCAAGCTCGGCTCGTTTATAAACGAGCCGAGCCCGAGCCAAGCCTAAAATTTATACGAACTTTAAAACGTGCTCAAGCTTGGCTCGTTTAGAAAGTGAACGAGCTCGAGCCGAGCTTATGACGAGCCGAGCCCGAGTAGCTCGGCTAAAATAATGCTCCTATAGTGTTATTTTAGCCGAACGAGCCGAGCTTTATCCGAACGAGCCTAGATTTGACATTGTTCGCTCCAAACGGTGTGTGCAAGCTTTAAATTTATAACTCTAGACGTAAGCTTAAAACAAGGATGCGAACCCGCAGTGTACGGGTCAATCGTAGTAAAAAGCAAGGAATTTCAGTGGTCGATCACAGGGACATAGTGAAACAAAGTCGATAACGGTAAGCTTTAGCAATCACTAACCACAAAGCAATCAAAACAATCAAAGATGATAAAATTCAATAAAGGAAATATGCAATTCTAGGGATTAAAGCATCTAGTTGTGGTTCCAACTCAAGATCCAAAGATAAGCGGACAAAGCTGAGGTTTTTGCAAAGGGAAGGTGTTACTAAAGTGGAATAGATCACCGGGTAAGTCTCACTACTCACTAATCCCAAACCATAACTCCAATTACCGGGTAAGTCTCAAGGAATTAAGAACTATAACCGCAAACTAACACACCATCTAAGGGAATAGAATCAACCTTTACCGGGTAAGTCTCAGGCTAACTCACAAAGATGGGATGAAAGCACACTCAAACCCCAATAAAGGATAAACCTTTATTACCTACACTTATGATCTTCGGTAAACAAACAAAGGAATTACCGGGTAAGTCTCATCCTAGGCTTGTATTGAACCAAAAAAGGTGTAATAAGAATAGGATTTGGCAAACTCTAACACTTAACTCTCAGTTTCGGATAAGATAAGTCACCTCGGTCAGCCAAATTCCACCCGGCCGAGATGTTCATCGACTGAGCGAGATGCTTAGGGTTAAGGTAAAGACTCGAACTTTCAGGGTCCTACTGTGATTTAGATTATTCTATCATTGTTTTTCCCACAACCTTCAGCCAATCACCCTAGAATCACACAAAGAGATTAGCCACTCATCATCATGAAAGTATTAATCAAATATATGGGAAGAAAGAGAATAATTGAACAAGAAAACCTTAAGAGAAAGGCTTCAATAACTGAATCAATTATAAAACACAAGCATTCCTTGGATAGAAATCCAACAAGCCAACAAACAAGAAGGGAATCTAAGATGATCTTACAAAAACCCTTCAAAAGCTATAAAAGCTATAAACTTCCTTCTTCAACCTTCAAAAAGGTTCTTCAAATCTCCAAACTGGAGTATGGCTGCAGCGGTGTATAAACCCTGATCGGTGGTATGCGGCGTCTTGCGCTGATAGTGGATGTCGGATTTGTGGGAAATCCGACCCTTTTTATAGGAAAATTACTCTCCCAAGATAATATATCTTAGAAAGATCTCTTCCCATAAAAATAGGTAAAATATATGATCTAGCATATCTTCTTCCTTCCAGGAGCCAAGCCCAAAAATATAAGATCCTCTTTCCAAAGATAAAAGATCTCAGCCAAGAATAAAATATTCTCGCCGCGTCCCAGGTGTTCGCCTCGGTCGAGTCGACTTCCCTGGATCACCTCGGTCGAGGTGACTCTGTAGTCAACCGAGGTGAGTCACAACTGAATGTGAAATCTCTCAAATCTGGTCCAAAGTGAATCTCTAATCCATGGCTATGCTTCCTGGATGTTTCCTTATGTTCCTGAATGTAGCTGCAATGACTCCATAGCTCCTTTTGCTCCTTTTTGATGCAAAACGTGCCATTTTATCTACGATTACAACAAAACTAGGTGTAGACCTCGATTCCCACAAAGGTAGATGAAATGGTAATATAATCCCATAATATACATACAAACATGCAGATTATTGTAGATAATACGTCCAAACAAACCCCAAAATATAGACTATAATTCATGCTATCAAAATACCCCATACTTACCCTTGCTTGTCCCCAAGCAAGTTCCGCATATAAAAGGCAAGATAGAATGGATTATAAGTCAAGAAAATCAATAAAAAAAATCTTTCAACAACATTTTTATGGTGTGCTACAATCATAGATCACTCTAAGAGAATACTTCATGTAATTTAAAATCAAAATATGATCAAAACATTTTATAAATATAAGAAAGTTGTTCATCTTTGCATAAAATCGTAGAATGCATAATAAGTCATAATTATCGAAATTAATCATGCATAATCCAGTTTAAACCACTAAGTCAATCAACAAGCTCGAGATCTCAAGGGCTTCCCAAAAGAAAGGTCAAGAAACGTGTAGGGTAGGGATGTATGTAAGGAAATGTGGTGCTAGAATCCGGGAAAAGGATATCACTTCACTTTCACTTTGACTTTCAACACCTTCCACCAATAAGCTTTGCTTATTTCACACTTTTTCTTTTTTACTTTACTTTTTGGGATGCATGGACAGAGGTGCACAATAACCGAAGCCTAGGAAATCAGCAATCATCAATTTCTTGAGATGCATCAAACCCTTGATGCACATACCATGACCCGTTAGGAATATCGCTCAATCCGACTTTGGCAAGACACAAACACCCGGCTATGTGAATGGTGCCGAGTTACTCATCATCATGATTGACTTCCCCAAACCTATTTATTTCTTTCTAACACTTTCACTTCCAGCCAACTTCTCAACTTTTACTTCACTTGCTTTCACCACTTCGCTTGCTTCCAAATTCCCGGATAGGTAAAGGGAGACAAAAATGTATATGAGGGGCTAAGCATGATCAAGAAGAAGAAGAGAGAAGAATGAATTGCCTTGGTCTTTCCAGGAAGAAAGTGAGAGAACTCACAATGCGGTGTCAACCTTCAAATTCAACATAATTTGGATAAAAACAAAGTATTAAGCATGCCAAAAATTTCAAACAAAGCATTTAGCAACTTAAACATATCATAAAACCTTTCAAACATATAAAGATTTCAAAACCAGTTAGCAACAAGATCTTCACTGAGATCATATCCAGATAAAAAGCACAAAAATCGTTTCGAAAACTCTCAGTTGACTCACCTCGGTCGAGGTGTTCTTAGGTCAACCGAGGTGAAGTACCTCGTCTGGCCAGAACTGCCGCGGTCGAGGTCAAAATTTTTTTTTTCTGTCCAGTTTTTGACGTTTTTCTCAATCAAATAACCTGTATGTATGCATGTAATCTCAGATAAAACCCATCAAAGCAAAATAAGCATAAATATCCGATAATGTAGAGTCATACATCACATAAGTCAATAAAATACATAAACACCCATACTTGGGACACACTGTCCCAGTGGGTCAAAATAAGTCTAAAGAAATAAAATACTCACCGGACATAAAGCTGAGCTGCATAATAAATAAGAAAGAAAAATCCTGCAAGCTCTCAATAATCCTGATCCGGTGGTGGTGGTGGTGGCATGTACGGATACTAGGATGGGCCAAACGGATAACCCATAGTCTGCTGAAACTGGATCTCCATCATCCGGCGCTGATAGTGTTGTCCCTCTAGCATCTGATGAGTCCAACTGTCGATCTGTCGGTGCTGGGCAGCAAATCTCTGATGCATGTCCACAGTAAGGGCAGCATAAGAGTCTATCATCTGATCCGTCAGATCATCTATCCGACGGTGAGCCTCTAGATCTCTGTGTCGGCGTACCCTACGCCTAGCAGGTCGGACTGGTGATGCAGCCGGCACGGTCTCAGTATCGTCATCATCTAGATCAATGACCGGCGCGCTCGTCCCAACAATATCGGTCCCTGTATCCATAGGAACTCCACCATCCCTGTCATTATCATCAGCAGTCTCCTCCTCTACCTCATCCTCCTCAGCTGGTGCAGCTGCTGCCTCTCTAGCATCCTCCATCAATGGAATCCAAGCAGTCTGCCAGTAGTGAGGATCATAAACAGAGAACTGGGGCGACCATCTGATCCCCTGTGGTGTAGTCGGCTCCCATGGCATCGCCACATATGGCGTAGTGAGTCCTTGGGGAACCAGAATCCTCCGAGTGATCATCTCCTATAGCCCTAGCGGCTTGGCAGCCGCCATCATAGTACAAGCACTGAGGTCCATGTCCTGATAGCTAGCAATGTGGGTCACGAGGCCTCCGCAGCAGATATCCCCCTTCGCCTTGGCCTTGATCTTGTTCAGGTCCTCTGCCAACATCAAGCCAAAGTCTAGGATCCCTCCAGTCACCATGCAGTAAAGGCTGAAAAGCTCCCCCTGTCGGACCTTTTGGGGCGTCTCAGTACGCGCCAGAAGAGTCTCACTGAAAATACGGTGGGCCAACCTAAAGGCTAGGTGAAATATGATGCGCTCCCTGGAGTCTCCAGGGCGCCATCTGTCTGCGTGCTCAACTATGTGAGCAATCTGACCTCAAAACTCCCTAGCTACAGTCCGGGAGGGAAAATCTACAGGAGTCGGGGCCGGGAAACCAAAAATGTCTCTCCAGTACTCTAAAGGAACTAGGAAGTTCCGGTTCATCAACCGGTACTTCACAGAACGCTCTGTGGGGAGGTAGGTGAAGGAGCTAACGAACTCCAAGGTAGGCTCTAAATAGGCAGATGCACGGATCTCAGTAAACTGATCTAGCCCTACCATCGAGATCATCCGTCTAAGGTTTCCATCCACATAGAGACAATCAAAAGCCGATACGTCCAGGAAGCGAGGTGCAATCACTGGACGGGCTGCAATACGGTCATAATCGACCTTGTGTCTCTCGTGGATCACCGGTCTATCTGGTCTAGAGGAAGAAGAAGAAGGGGAAGGGGAGGATCTATCCCTAAGGACAAGCTGTCTATCTGAACTCATCTCTAAAAATACTCTGTCAGATCACCTCGGTCGACCTGACACAACTCAAGAACACCTCGGCCGAGGCACAGAACGACTGGACCGAGGCAAATAACTGTGCGATCGAATCTCTCAAAAATCCAGTTCTTTTCCCCCAAAATCACTACAACTGGTTCCTATGGGGTACTTAATCTGTTTCTCAGCAAATGCAAGGGCAACCAAAGCCCAATTCGAAGCAAAACAGTGAAGAGAACGAGATTAGGGTTTTTTTCGATGTTTACCCTGATTCGGTCAATTCGGTTCGTTTTTCTCGCAGATTGACACTTGCATTGGGATCCTCTATCCTTTCTTTGCAATTTGGAAGCAAAAATCGTTGGAACTGCTGTCACCTCGGTCGAGGTGGTCTCGACTGGACCGAGGTGGTACGGACCTAGGTGGTTCTTCAGAAACCCTAGTCGTCTCGGTTGCTCAAGAATCATCTCGGTCGAGGTGCTTTGACAACAACCGAGATGTGCCTCAGTCAAACTCCGTCTTCTCAAATTCTCAAACTTCTGTCCTTCTAGTTATGCTCCTGGTTTGTACTCCTTCCTTAGATGTCACCTGTTATCTGTCTAGGACGCCAAAAACAAAACAAAGCAAAGCAAAAGCAAACTATCTAAGCTAGACTAGAAAAAGGGAAAAGAAAGCAATACCTTGGGTTGCCTCCCAAGAAGCGCTTGGTTTAAGGTCGCTAGCTGGACCATATGACATCTCAAACGTGATTGGAGGTGCCCTCACCCCATACTTCAACTCCATCGTGGGGTGAAGTAAGTAAGTCTATCAAACGCTCCAACAAGTGTAAGTGCTCATCGGGGAATGAATTGTCTATGGGTGGGTCGTCCTTCTCGCGTGAAGATGCAGGTAGCCGGCTGAGGTGATCCGCAACGGAATTTTCGGATCCCTTTTTATCGCGGATCTCTAAGTCAAACTCTTGAAGCAAGAGAATCCATCGAATAAGGCGTGGCTTGGCATCTTTCTTGGCAAGCAAGTAACGGATGGCTGCGTGGTCGGTGTAGACAATGACTTTCGCCCCTACTAAGTAAGAACGAAACTTCTCGAAAGCATATACAACCGCCAATAACTCCTTCTCGGTGGTAGCGTAGTTGCGTTGTGCTACATCTAGCGTCTTGTTAGCATAGTAAATGGCGGTGGTCCGGCCATCTTTCTTCTGTCCAAGCACCGCTCCTACGGCTACATCACTAGCGTCACACATGATCTCAAAGGGCAAGGTCCAATCTGGAGGTTGGATAATGGGAGCGGAGATCAATGCTTCCTTAATCCCGTAAAATGCATCAAGACACTCCTGCGAAAACTCAAAAACAACATCCTTATTCAAAAGGTTAGTTAGAGGTTTAGAAATCTTAGAGAAGTCCTTGATGAATCTCCTATAGAAACCTGCATACCCGAGAAAACTCCTCACACCTTTAACAGAACAAGGGGGAGGGAGTTTCTCAATAGTCTCGATCTAAGCGCGATCGACCTCAATGCCTCGATTAGAAACGAGGTGTCCTAGCACAATGCCTTCATTAACCATAAAATGACACTTCTCCTAATTCAAAACAAGATTAGTGTCCTCACATCTTTGTAGCACTAGAGAAAGGTTAGATAGACAATCATCAAAAGAGGAACCATATACTGAAAAATCATCCATAAATACCTCCATGATCTACTCTATGTACTCGGAAAAGATAGCCATCATGCATCGCTAGAAGGTAGCGGGTGCATTGCATAATCCAAATGGCATCCTCCTATAAGCAAATGTCCCCCATGGACAAGTGAAAGTGGTCTTCTCCTAATCATCCGGATGGATAGGAATCTGGAAGAATCCACTATAGCCGTCTAAGTAGCAAAAGTGTGAATGATGGGCCAACCGTTCGAGCATTTGATCAATGAAGGGAAGTGGAAAATGGTCCTTTCGAGTGGCCGTGTTTAGCTTCCTATAATCAATGCAAACTCTCCAGCCCGTGACGGTCCTGGTTGGGATTAACTCGTTGTTTTTATTCGTCACAACGGTCATCCCTCCTTTCTTCGGAACTACATGCACCGGGCTAACCCATTTGCTGTCCAAGATAGGATATATGATACCTGCATCCAACAACTTAAGAATCTCCTTCTTCACAACCTCTTTCATGATCGGATTTAACCGTCTTTGAGGTTCCCGTGAAGTCTTATGATCATCCTCCATTAGAATTCTATGCATGCAGAAAGAAGGCTTAATGCCAATAAGATCATCTATAGTATAACCCAAAGCCTTTTGATGCTTTCTCAGGACATGCATTAGTTTAGACAATTCAGATTCGGAGAGGGAAGCGCTAACAATAACGGGATAAGTGGAATCCGGTCCAAGAAAGACATACCTCAAGTGGTTTGGGAGTTGTTTAAGCTCCACAACTGGGGGCACTTTTTGAGGGGGATCCTTGCTTTCTCCTTCCAGTGGAGTAGATCCAGAAACTGGACTTTCGGAAATCTCAGTTGAAATCATCTCGCCTTCGACCTCGGTCGAGGCGCAAAGGCGTTGACCGAGATGTTCTTCAGTCGCCTCGCTCAGTCCAGAAAGTGCCTCGGTCGAGGTACTACAACTGGAACCGAAACTGGAGATCTTCGTCTCCTGGATTAGCTTCTCAGTTTTAGCTCCTGGATCTTCTTCCAGTGCCTTTAAGATCCGTATATCTGCATCACAAGAAACATCTATACCTTCCTCATTTAAACTGAAACTAATAACTCTTTCGAGTGGATCGTTAATAAGGATAGAGCTCACCAATTCTCTTGATTCTTCTTCATCATAGATGTTGAAGATAACATCTCCTAGCTGCTCTCCCTTCATTGCCGCAAGCAACGCGAATTCCACTTCATCTCCAGCAATGTTGAATTTTAACTTGGCGTTCTTACAATCCACGTTGCAACCCGAAGTTGCTAGAAATGGTCTCCCGAGAATAATAGGAACAGGATAATCTGCGGGAATGTCAAGCACAACAAAGTCTATTGGTAAATAGAAGTTACCTAACTTGACCGGAACGTCTTCCAAAATTCCCACGGGATGGGTAATGGAGCGATCCGCCATGTATAATCGAATTTTGACCGGCTTGGGCTCTCCAAGTCCGATCTTCACACATAGCTCCAGCGGAATGATGCTCACGCTGGCTCCTAGATCACATAGAGCTTCACAAGTGACATCCCCAACTTGAATGGGAATGCAAAATGAGCCGGGATCTCTCAACTTAGGTGGCATCTTCTCCTTCATGATTTGAATAAGCTCCGAGGATTTAGATGTCATCCTTACTTCACCAAAGTCCTCCAGTTTCCTCTTCCTTGATAAGATCTCTTTCAAGAACTTCCCATAGGCGGGCATCCCTAGAATAGCATCAAGGAAAGGAATGTTAATGTGTAGTTTATTCATCAAGTCAAGGAACTTACCAAAGTGCTTGTCTAGATGTGCTCTGGCCCTTGACTGGGGGAATGGAAGTGGTGGTTTGTATGCAGGAGGTGGAACATAAACTTCAGTTCTTCCCTCCGCTTTCTGTGGCTCCACCTCGGTTGGCATCTCGGCCGAAGTGTTCTTCGACTGTACCTGGACCGAGGTGGTCTTCATCGGTACTGGCACCGACCGAGGCACTGGATCTGCTGTCTTCAGTCCACTCCTCGTAGTTATGGCCATAATCTAGCCCTTAGGGTTTCTTTCCGTCCTTGCTGGAAGCTTCCCTGGATCTCTTGGCGCTTCATTCGGTCCAGCATCGGGAACTGGGTCTTCCCTCGGTCGAAGTAGATATTGGTCTCGTAGGGCTGCCATATCTGCTTCGATCGCTTCAATCCTGGTGCGAGTTTCTTCTTTCTCTTGCCTTAGTTCTTCCCTGCTGAGGCGTAGCTGTTCTAACGCCTCCTTCAATTCAGCCTCAAGATAGCGATTGTCTTGATTGGCCATCTTTGCTTCTCTCAAGCGTTGTTTGTATGTCTTTTCTGGTTCGGGATCGTAAGGAACGATTTCCTTCCCAGTGCGGGTTCTTCGCATAAACCTAAGAAAGAACCTGCAAAAGTCACTCAAGTAGAGTGGTTAGTAGACACGGGGGCAAGTGCCCCAAAAGCAAACCGTAACCGGCTCGGTCTAGACCAAGTCCCCGGCAACGGCGCCAAAAACTTGTTCGCTCCAAACGGTGTGTGCAAGCTTTAAATTTATAACCCTATATGTAAGCTGATAACACGATTTATGACTTAGGATTAGGTAGTCACTTAGATAGATTTCTCATTCATTCGTGCAAGTTTTGGCATTGATTCATGACGTCTTCGCTCAATTCACGCACATTTCTAGAAAAGACGTCTACACTACCTTTTATCGGTTTTGTAGGTAATTCGGGGATCTATTGGACGTTAATCGATACATTTGAGGGCCAAGCCTCATGATGGTTCACATCCAAAGCCTTTGAGGAGCATAATTGGAGCAACAAAGGACACAAAGATCACTAATGGTGCAAGCAATGGAGCAACTCATGGCTAGACAATCATAGCACGTTTCTGCTGAAGAAAATCGGACCAAGTAGCAGTTAAATCGGCCGATTTTTGTCCACTGGGTCGATTTTTGAGGCTTTGACAGCTTAAGCCACGTGTCCCACGATCTCTTGTCCGTCCTTGCTCTTGGTGGAGAATATAAGTGGTCCCTCAGGTGGTTGCTGGGCATCTCTCCTCTCCCACACTCTCATTCACAGCTCATCAATTTGGTAGGAGGATTGGAGAAGAAGAAAAAGCTCCCAAGGATTGAAGGAAGAACAAGAAGACCATTCTAAGGGTGATTTTGAGTGATTTTGTAGACTTGGATTGAAGAACTAATTGCAAGGATTGTTAAGAACGTTTTGCATCTTCATTTTAGAGTTTGTAAGTCTTGCTACAACTTGGATTTGGCTGAGATTTATTGATTTTGCTTACTCATCTTTCATTACTCATCTATGAACACCATGTATGCTTGTTTGATGATTTCGGATCTTGATATGCATATTATTGGCTAGTTTCTTGTGATTTTAGAGTGATGGATTGATGGTTATGGCTTGGGTGATGATAGGATGGACTTATATGTTAGTTTAGGATGATTTGTATGCACGAAACCCATTTCAGAGACAAAAATCGACCTGTTCTTCATCTAGATCGTCCGATTTTCTGTATGATCCACCCGATTTTCTTCTCTGTTGCTCTTTAATTGATGAATCTGCATGTTGGGGTCCTTGGTTGTTTAAATCCTAGTGTTTATTAAGCCTAATTTAGCTTAGAATCACCTAATGCTACCAACCTAAGTGAGGGAAGAGATCTACCCGATGATTTCCGATCTTAGATACCTAAGATGATGAATGCTAGGTAGTAGTGAGCCTCATAAGCCGCTATTGGATTGAGTGTGCTAGGATTATTTCTTGAGATTTCCCTATTCCGAGACTTACCCGGTAAGGAGGGGGTTACCCTTAAGTAGTATCTAGTTTGTGTGAAATTCCTTACTCTAACCCCTAGAGACTTACCCGGTAATAGGAGTTTGATGCGGGATTAGTGAAGTGAGAGACCTACCCGGTAATTGCTTCCATTAGCGAAACATTCTTTCCCAACACCGCAGCTTAGTCCTTAGAATCTTTAGAACCTTGAATCCAATGCCATAACCGGAAATCTTGACCTCTAAAATCTACTTTTCTCTCTTGATCTTATCCTTGTGCTTTGTGTTTGCTTGTTCGTTTGCTAGCTTGAGTTGTTAGTTGTTTATCATCTTGCTTGACTTGTGATCTTTGTTTGATCACCACAAAAACCAACAAAAACATTGTGTTTTCCATTTTCTTTATTCCTCATCTTATCTTAGTCTAGATTCACACTATCTTTGATCATTGCTTGACTCGATTTCACCTTAGTCTTTGTGTTCGACCTCGAAATACTTACCTTTCTACAAACGTCCCGTACACTGCGGGTTCGCTAGGAGTTAGGATAATTATAACGAGTATAAATTTAAGACTTATTGCATGCACATTACATCTATTCCTAGACGTAACAAGTTTTTGGCGCCGTTGCCGGGGACTAGGTCTAGATTGAGTCATTTCGTGATTGTTTATAGTGTAGATCTTTCTTGTTGCTTTTGATCTCTCTTTGGTGTGTGTCTTTGCTTTTCAGGACATCTCTTACTCTTTAGGTGTATGCGAAGATCTCGTGGCAAGGATTTAGCTCCATTCGATCCCGAACCGGAGAAAACCCTTAGATCTAGATCCAAGAGCATTCGAAAAGAGAAAGAGATGGCCGGTAGGAACCTCCAAGCTGAGTTGGATGAAGCCTTAGAGCAAATTAGGCTAAGAGATGAGCTCTTGGAGGAAGAAAGGAGACTTGCCAATGAGAGGCAAGAGGCAACTAGGAGGGAGATTGAGGAGATTAGGCAAGCACTTGTGCAAACGGAGCTTAACCGTCAACAACCTCCTCCACCTCCACCACAACCGCAACCGGCGGTGAACGTTAGGGTTGTGCCCATTGCTATGGATGAGCCACAAACGTTGGGGCAACGTATGGATCCGGCACAAAGAGCACACCGCCCGGGTGTGAACTTAGGAGATCCCGCAGCCCATGATTACGAGCTCCGCCCTCAAGTTCTACAAATGATCCGGCATAACCAATTTGGAGGGATGGAAGGAGAGTCTCCTCACCAACATTTGATGAACTACGAGATTTTGATGGAGACTCTTAGACCGCCGAGATTGGAGAGCAACAACCATAAGCTAAGGGCTTTCTCCTTCTCTCTTAAGGACAAGGCCTTAGCTTGGTATTAATCTATTCCACAAGGGCGAGTTGGTACTTGGGAGGAGATGACAACCGAGTTTTTGACTAAGTTCTTCCCACCTTCCAAGACTACCGAATTAAGAGGGAAGATCAATGCCTTCGTGATGAAGGATAGAGAGAGTTTGTTCAAGTCTTGGGAGAGATTCAAAGACCTTCTCCTAGATTGTCCACACCATGGCATACCGAAAATTGAGCTATTGGAGATCTACTTCAAAGGACTTGATGAAGATAGCCAATTCAAGCTTCAATCCCTTTCCGGTGGGACTTTCATGGAGAAGCATGTAGATGATGCTTGGGAGTTTGTGGAGAAGCAAGCTCTAGTGATTGAGAAGTACTCCCATAGGAAGAGTGAAGGGAGAAAGGCGGGAGCATATGAGGTGAGTGAGGTCACCATGAGCAACTTCAAGCTCGACGCCATCAACAACGAGCTAAAGTCCTTGAGGGAGTTGTGTGCTACAACTTTGAAGAGTCAAGCAACTCCTCAAGTGCCTCCACAAGCCAACCTATCTTCCAAGGAGGAGGATGTGAACTATATGGGAAGGGGCAACTACAACAACTACCAAGGCCCAAGGAACTTCAACAACAACCGGCAATTCAACAATTACCGGCCCAACCATAACCATCCCGGGTTTTCTTACTCTAACCCGGATGGAGCCTTGAACCCTCCCGCTTCTACAAGCACAACTCCACAACCAAGAGCTTCACAAGAACCTCCACCCGGATTCACTCAACCGCTAAAGGATAGAACGGAAATGATGTTTGAGCAATTGCTAGGAAGGTTGAGCGGTCTTGAGAGCACGGTGACTTCCATTTCCAAGGCTCAAAAAGTGTTGGAAGCACAAGTGTTCCAAAAGGCGGGTGAAGCACATAGAGATCCGGGGAAGCTTCCCGGAAGGACCGAAGAAAACCCAAAGGGACAAGTGTTGGCCATCACAACAAGAAGTGGGTTAAGCATGAAAGATCCTTTGCCTAAGGAGAATGCTAAAGGGAAGCAAGTGGTGAATGAAGAAGAGACTTCGCAAGGAGATGGAGGCAAGAGCAAGGATGTAGATCCAAGATGTGTGGCACCGCCTCCATACAAGCCACCACTACCGTTCCCTCAATCACGAGCAAGAGCTCGCTTGGACAATCACTTTGGTAAGTTCCTTGAACTAATGTCTAAATTGCATATTAACATTCCGTTCATGGATGCTATTTTAGGGATGCCGGTATATGGCAAGTTCTTGAAGGAAATACTCTCCAACAAAAGGAAGTTGGAGGAGTATGGGGAGATAAGGATGACTAAGAGATCCTCGGAGTTGATTCAAACGATGAAGGAGGAGATGCCTCCTAAGCTAAGGGATCCGGGATCCTTTTGTGTGCCAATCGGAGTAGGAGAAGTGAAGTATGATGCCCTATGTGATCTTGGGGCAAGTGTAAGCATCATCCCGCTTGCACTTTGCAACAAGGTTGGGCTAGGAGAGCCAAAGCCGGTCAAGATGACTCTTTACATGGCGGACCGCTCAATCACTCATCCGGTTGGGATCTTGGAAGACATCCCGGTACAATTAGGGAAGTTCTATGTGCCCATAGACTTCGTTGTTTTGGATATCCCGGCGGACTATCCGGTTCCTATCATTTTGGGGAGACCTTTCCTAGCTACTTCCGGGTGTCTAGTAGATTGCAAGAATGGAACTCTCTCTTTCAACATTGGAGAAGAGAACATCAAGTTTAAGCTATCCACAATGATGAAAGGGCCAACCCTTGATGAGGATGTATTCAACATAGTTGAAGAAGAGGAATCTAGGGAGGTTGTGAGCTCAATCTTGCTCAAGGATCCACTTGAGAGGGTTCTTAGCTCAAGCTTGATGGAAGAAGGAGTTGAGGAAAGTAGCAATGAAGTAATCAAGGCCTTGAATGCATTGGACGAGCTACCAAGTGTGGGATTTGAAGTGCTAGAAGAAGAGAGAAACTGGCAGAAAAATCGGACTGCCTGCCAAAAATCGGCCGATTTTTGTACTTATGCTGAAATTTCAGCCAGTTTTGCCAAAACAGAAACTCAGATCGACCCCCCTTCAGAAAAATCGACCGATTTTTCTTCCTGGGTCGATTTTCCTGAGTCTTTTCAGCATCAACCACTTGAGTATGAGCAATCATCAAGGGACTTCAAGGAGGCTTCCATGGCTTTGCAATCATCTCAACCTACATTGTATGGATCATCTCCAACCGAAAAAGGTCCTCCTCAACTTGATCTTAAACCTCTTCCTTCTCATTTAAAGTATGCTTTCCTTGGTTCAAATTCTACTTATCCGGTGATTGTGAATGCATCTTTGAATGATGATGAGCTTAATAGATTGTTGAATGAATTGAAACTGCATAGAAAAGAAATAGGATACACCATTGATGATCTTGTTGGCATCAAACCATCTTTGTGCATGCATAGGATAATGATGGAAGATAATCATAAACCCTCTATTGAACATCAAAGAAGGTTAAATCCTATAATGAAAGAGGTAGTTAAGAAGGAGATCATAAAGTTGCTAGATGCGGGAATTATCTACCCTATCTCGGATAGTAAGTGGGTTAGTCCCGTTCATGTAGTACCTAAGAAGGGTGGGATGACCGTAGTAACCAATGAGAACAATGAACTAATTCCCACTAGAACGGTTACGGGATGGAGGATGTGCATTGATTATAGGAAGCTTAACATGGCCTCTAGGAAAGATCACTTCCCTCTTCCTTTCATTGACCAAATGCTAGAGAGATTAGCTCAACACTCTCATTTTTGCTACCTCGATGGCTATAGTGGATTCTTCCAAATCCCTATCCACCCCGATGACCAAGAGAAAACAACCTTTACATGTCCATGGGGTACTTTTGCATATAGGAGAATGCCATTTGGGTTGTGTAATGCACCCGCCACCTTCCAAAGGTGTATGATGGCTATCTTTTCGGAATACATAGAAAATATCATGGAAGTGTTTATGGATGATTTCTCTGTGTATGGTTCTTCTTTCGATGATTGCTTGGCTAACTTGTCCTTAGTATTACAAAGATGTGAGGAGACAAATCTTGTCTTAAATTGGGAAAAATGCCACTTCATGGTAAGTGAAGGTATTGTGTTAGGACACTTGGTGTCTAACCGTGGCATTGAGGTTGATAGAGCGAAAATTGAAACGATAGAGAAGTTGCCGCCGCCTACCTCGGTGAAGGGGGTAAGGAGCTTTTTAGGGCATGCCGGTTTGTACCGGAGGTACATTCAAGATTTCTCTAAAATTTCTAAGCCTCTCACTAACCTACTAATGAAGGATGTTGATTTTGTCTTCTCCAAAGATTGCCTTGAAGCTTTTTGTAGGTTGAAGAACGCCTTGATCTCCGCACCCATCATGCAACCTCCGGATTGGAGCTTACCGTTTGAGATCATGTGTGATGCAAGTGATGTAGCCATTGGGGCTGTTTTGGGGCAAAGGAAAGATGGGAAAACTCATGCTATTTATTATGCTAGCAAGACGCTAGATGATGCCCAACTTAACTATGCCACAACCGAGAAAGAGTTGCTAGCGGTAGTGTATGCCTTTGAGAAGTTTCGGTCATACCTTGTTGGAGCGAAGGTCATAGTATATACGGATCATGCTGCGATCCGTTATCTCCTTACCAAGAAGGATGCAAAGCCTAGATTGATTCGATGGATCCTTCTTCTTCAAGAGTTTGATTTGGAGATCCGGGACAAGAAGGGATCCGAGAACTCCGTGGCGGATCACCTTAGTAGACTCCCACCATTGGAGCTTGAAAAAGAGGACATCCCGATTGATGACTCATTTCGGGATGAGCAATTGCAAATGGTGGAGGAGTGCTTGTTCCAAGTGTCTAGAGGAAGCGAGCCATGGTTTGCCGACATTGTGAACTACCTAGTGTGTGAGGAAGTGCCTCCCGGTTTGACATATGCCCAAAGGAAGAAGTTCTTCAAAGATGTGAGGCATTACTATTGGAGCGAGCCACTTTTGTTCAAAAGAGGGCCGGATGGGATGTTTAGAAGATGCATACCGGAGGATGAGGTGGAGAGTGTGATCCGCCATTGTCATTCCTTGCCATGTGGAGAGCATGCTAGTGCACACAAGACATGTGCCAAAGTGCTACAATCGGGCTTCTTTTGGCCAAGTTTGTTCAAGGACGTGCAAGGCTTTGTGGTAGCTTGTGATGCTTGCCAAAGGACGGGCAACATCTCAAGGAGGAATGAGATGCCCTTGAACAACATCCAAGAGGTAGAGATATTTGATGTGTGGGGTGTGGACTTCATGGGGCCATTCCCTTCTTCATGTGGCAACCTCTACATCCTATTGGCGGTTGACTATGTTTCGAGATGGGTGGAGGCAATCGCCTCTCCTACAAATGACGCCAAGGTAGTGGTGCGGTTCTTCAACCGAGTGATCTTTCCTAGGTTTGGAACACCTAGGGTGATCATAAGCGATGGAGGGAAGCACTTCACCAATAGGAATTTTGGAGCAGTTTTGGCCAAGTATGGGGTGACTCATAAGGTGGCAACACCTTACCATCCCCAAACTAGTGGCCAAGTGGAGATCTCCAACCGGGAGATCAAGGCCATTCTTGAGAAGACGGTATCAAGGACGAGAAAAGATTGGGCTATGAAGCTCGATGATGCCTTGTGGGCATATAGGACCGCCTTCAAAACACCAATTGGCACCACTCCTTACAAGTTGGTCTATGGAAAGTCGTGCCACCTTCCGGTTGAGATGGAGCATAGAGCTTATTGGGCCATTAAGTGGCTAAATTTTGATCTCAAGGAGGCGGGAGAGAAGAGGTTGCTTGACATAAACGCTCTTGAAGAGATCCGGTTGGATGCTTATGATAATGCCCGGATCTACAAGGAGAGGACTAAACGGTGGCATGACAAGCGCCTCATCCCGAAGGAGTTGAGTGAAGGCGACCTTGTCCTTCTCTTCAACTCGAGGCTGCGGCTCTTCCCCGGAAAGCTCAAATCAAGATGGACCGGGCCATATGTGGTGAAGAAGATCTTTCCTCATGGAGCGGTAGAGATAGGAGGAGATCATTGTGGTGACTTCAAAGTGAATGGGCATCGATTGAAGAAGTACATCCCGGAAGCCCCGGTGGAAGTGATTGCCCCGCTTCACCTTGATTGAAACGCTCCCGAATTTGGTCAAGCTAATGACCTTAAAGAAGCGCTTAATGGGAGGCAACCCATTGGTATATATTTTTCCTTGTGTTTTTCTTGCTTTTGTTTAATCTCACTCTTGGTGTGCTTTGTTTTTCTTTTGTGTTTTTGGGTGCTAGATCTTGTTGATTGTCATGAGTTATGGGATGTTGGAGGTCATGTGAAAGCCTCATGGACTAGTTGAAGGAACAAGATCCAAGCACATGGACGAGGAGAAAAGCACCCAGAAAAATCGGCCTGTTCATCAATAAATCGGCCGATTTTCCTGGGTAGCTGGTCCGATTTTTCCTCTGTAAAGGAAAGTAATGATCTCCAATCAAGCATGGGTGGAGCGGACGTGGAACTTGGACGGCTTGCGGTGCCAAGCGCGGGTTCCGACACCATAATGAACATCAAGAGCTCTCTACCATCCTTGATCGATCATCCACCATCATCATTCAATGAGAACCGAAATACCAAAGCATCACCAATTTTACATTGTGAGGACTCTCTTTCACTTCTTTATTTAGCTTCCACATTTGGGACAATGTGTTTCTAAGTATGGGGTGGGGTTTTCATAATCACTTGCATGATTAGCATCTAGGATAGTTTAATTTTGTCACATGTTTCATTATGTCTTGCATTGAACATACATATTTCGAAAAATCCAAAAAAATTCAGAAAATTTTTAAAAATTTTTTGAGTGCTTCTAAGGCTTGGATATGACCCTAATGATGAACCTTGTCTTGTGGATTGGCTATGGATAGCCTTATGTGTTAAATTGATGAATGTATATGTGGACATGAAGTACTTCTCTTGAATCCCATGAATGAATTGTGATCATGAATGTTTGCCTTGATTGAATTGAGTATTGAAAGTCGAAATTGCATGCTAGTTCTTGCACATCAATTAGGAGTGATTAAGGCAATTCATTTTCCTCTACTTCTCATCTTGATCATGTTGCTTGAGCACCTCAATTGAGATAAATTTGACCTCTTTTGACCCATCCGGGAATAGGAGCATGCTAGTGTGTTGATGTGTGTGAAAAGCAAGTATGGGGTGAAGGTGTTGATGAAAGAATGCCATGAATAGAATGCTGAATTTGTTGTGAAAGTGTAGACAAAAATATAGGTTTGGGGACGTTGGTTTAAATTACAAGTAACTCGGTACACTTCACATAATCGGGTGTTGGTGCCTTGCCAAAGTCAAATAAACCAATAGTCCTAACGAGCTTTGGTATGTGTGCCCGGTGTGGATGCATCTCGAAAAATAGAAAAAGCCCGAGAATGGCTAATCACCAAGGTTTCGGCTTTTGCACACCAATGCCATTGTCTCAAAAATAAAAGAAAGAAAAGAAAATGAAGAAAAATATACACTTGAGGGAAGTTGATAAGAAAATTTGAAGTAGTGGTTGTTTAGTTCCTTTCCCGGATTAGCATCACATAGCCTAGAAAATTCCCGCCTAATCACGACGTTTCTTGGCCTTCTATTTCACAAGTCCTTATGACCTACTTGCATGTGTGTAAGACTAAGTGATTTAGATTGGACATGCTCATGATCATCTTGACTTCTTCATCTTTACATTTCATTGCATGCTATCAAGTTAAGTGTAATTGTCTTTCCATGCTTTCATGTATTTGATGCATAATTGCTTGTCCATTGCCATGAAACATGACTATGAAGGTGATCCAATATTAGAAGCACAGCTCCAAAAGATTTTGACAATTTTTCTGCATACATAAATCATGTCATCTCTTAGTCTATAGTTGGGAATTTGCTCGGGGACGAGCAAACCTTAAGTATGGGGTATTTTGATAACACGATTTATGACTTAGGATTAGGTAGTCACTTAGATAGATTTCTCATTCATTCGTGCAAGTTTTGGCATTGATTCATGACGTCTTCGCTCAATTCACGCACATTTCTAGAAAAGACGTCTACACTACCTTTTATCGGTTTTGTAGGTAATTCGGGGATCTATTGGACGTTAATCGATACATTTGAGGGCCAAGCCTCATGATGGTTCACATCCAAAGCCTTTGAGGAGCATAATTGGAGCAACAAAGGACACAAAGATCACTAATGGTGCAAGCAATGGAGCAACTCATGGCTAGACAATCATAGCACGTTTCTGCTGAAGAAAATCGGACCAAGTAGCAGTTAAATCGGCCGATTTTTGTCCACTGGGTCGATTTTTGAGGCTTTGACAGCTTAAGCCACGTGTCCCACGATCTCTTGTCCGTCCTTGCTCTTGGTGGAGAATATAAGTGGTCCCTCAGGTGGTTGCTGGGCATCTCTCCTCTCCCACACTCTCATTCACAACTCATCAATTTGGTAGGAGGATTGGAGAAGAAGAAAAAGCTCCCAAGGATTGAAGGAAGAACAAGAAGACCATTCTAAGGGTGATTTTGAGTGATTTTGTAGACTTGGATTGAAGAACTAATTGCAAGGATTGTTAAGAACGTTTTGCATCTTCATTTTAGAGTTTGTAAGTCTTGCTACAACTTGGATTTGGCTGAGATTTATTGATTTTGCTTACTCATCTTTCATTACTCATCTATGAACACCATGTATGCTTGTTTGATGATTTCGGATCTTGATATGCATATTATTGGCTAGTTTCTTGTGATTTTAGAGTGATGGATTGATGGTTATGGCTTGGGTGATGATAGGATGGACTTATATGTTAGTTTAGGATGATTTGTATGCACGAAACCCATTTCAGAGACAAAAATCGACCTGTTCTTCATCTAGATCGTCCGATTTTCTGTATGATCCACCCGATTTTCTTCTCTGTTGCTCTTTAATTAATGAATCTGCATGTTGGGGTCCTTGGTTGTTTAAATCCTAGTGTTTATTAAGCCTAATTTAGCTTAGAATCACCTAATGCTACCAACCTAAGTGAGGGAAGAGATCTACCCGATGATTTCCGATCTTAGATACCTAAGATGATGAATGCTAGGTAGTAGTGAGCCTCATAAGCCGCTATTGGATTGAGTGTGCTAGGATTATTGCTTGAGATTTCCCTATTCCGAGACTTACCCGGTAAGGAGAGGGTTACCCTTAAGTAGTATCTAGTTTGTGTGAAATTCCTTACTCTAACCCCTAGAGACTTACCCGGTAATAGGAGTTTGATGCGGGATTAGTGAAGTGAGAGACCTACCCGGTAATTGCTTCCATTAGCGAAACATTCTTTCCCAACACCGCAGCTTAGTCCTTAGAATCTTTAGAACCTTGAATCCAATGCCATAACCGGAAATCTTGACCTCTAAAATCTACTTTTCTCTCTTGATCTTATCCTTGTGCTTTGTGTTTGCTTGTTCGTTTGCTAGCTTGAGTTGTTAGTTGTTTATCATCTTGCTTGACTTGTGATCTTTGTTTGATCACCACAAAAACCAAGAAAAACATTGTGTTTTCCATTTTCTTTATTCCTCATCTTATCTTAGTCTAGATTCACACTATCTTTGATCATTGCTTGACTCGATTTCACCTTAGTCTTTGTGTTCGACCTCGAAATACTTACCTTTCTACAAACGTCCCGTACACTGCGGGTTCGCTAGGAGCTAGGATAATTATAACGAGTATAAATTTAAGACTTATTGCGTGCACATTACATCTATTCCTAGACGTAACAAGTTTTTGGCGCCGTTGCCGGGGACTAGGTCTAGATTGAGTCATTTCGTGATTGTTTATAGTGTAGATCTTTCTTGTTGCTTTTGATCTCTCTTTGGTGTGTGTCTTTGCTTTTCAGGACATCTCTTACTCTTTAGGTGTATGCGAAGATCTCGTGGCAAGGATTTAGCTCCATTCGATCCCGAACCGGAGAAAACCCTTAGATCTAGATCCAAGAGCATTCGAAAAGAGAAAGAGATGGCCGGTAGGAACCTCCAAGCTGAGTTGGATGAAGCCTTAGAGCAAATTAGGCTAAGAGATGAGCTCTTGGAGGAAGAAAGGAGACTTGCCAATGAGAGGCAAGAGGCAACTAGGAGGGAGATTGAGGAGATTAGGCAAGCACTTGTGCAAACGGAGCTTAACCGTCAACAACCTCCTCCACCTCCACCACAACCGCAACCGGCGGTGAACGTTAGGGTTGTGCCCATTGCTATGGATGAGCCACAAACGTTGGGGCAACGTATGGATCCGGCACAAAGAGCACACCGCCCGGGTGTGAACTTAGGAGATCCCGCAGCCCATGATTACGAGCTCCGCCCTCAAGTTCTACAAATGATCCGGCATAACCAATTTGGAGGGATGGAAGGAGAGTCTCCTCACCAACATTTGATGAACTACGAGATTTTGATGGAGACTCTTAGACCGCCGAGATTGGAGAGCAACAACCATAAGCTAAGGGCTTTCTCCTTCTCTCTTAAGGACAAGGCCTTAGCTTGGTATTAATCTATTCCACAAGGGCGAGTTGGTACTTGGGAGGAGATGACAACCGAGTTTTTGACTAAGTTCTTCCCACCTTCCAAGACTACCGAATTAAGAGGGAAGATCAATGCCTTCGTGATGAAGGATAGAGAGAGTTTGTTCAAGTCTTGGGAGAGATTCAAAGACCTTCTCCTAGATTGTCCACACCATGGCATACCGAAAATTGAGCTATTGGAGATCTACTTCAAAGGACTTGATGAAGATAGCCAATTCAAGCTTCAATCCCTTTCCGGTGGGACTTTCATGGAGAAGCATGTAGATGATGCTTGGGAGTTTGTGGAGAAGCAAGCTCTAGTGATTGAGAAGTACTCCCATAGGAAGAGTGAAGGGAGAAAGGCGGGAGCATATGAGGTGAGTGAGGTCACCATGAGCAACTTCAAGCTCGACGCCATCAACAACGAGCTAAAGTCCTTGAGGGAGTTGTGTGCTACAACTTTGAAGAGTCAAGCAACTCCTCAAGTGCCTCCACAAGCCAACCTATCTTCCAAGGAGGAGGATGTGAACTATATGGGAAGGGGCAACTACAACAACTACCAAGGCCCAAGGAACTTCAACAACAACCGGCAATTCAACAATTACCGGCCCAACCATAACCATCCCGGGTTTTCTTACTCTAACCCGGATGGAGCCTTGAACCCTCCCGCTTCTACAAGCACAACTCCTCAACCAAGAGCTTCACAAGAACCTCCACCCGGATTCACTCAACCGCTAAAGGATAGAACGGAAATGATGTTTGAGCAATTGCTAGGAAGGTTGAGCGGTCTTGAGAGCACGGTGACTTCCATTTCCAAGGCTCAAAAAGTGTTGGAAGCACAAGTGTTCCAAAAGGCGGGTGAAGCACATAGAGATCCGGGGAAGCTTCCCGGAAGGACCGAAGAAAACCCAAAGGGACAAGTGTTGGCCATCACAACAAGAAGTGGGTTAAGCATGAAAGATCCTTTGCCTAAGGAGAATGCTAAAGGGAAGCAAGTGGTGAATGAAGAAGAGACTTCGCAAGGAGATGGAGGCAAGAGCAAGGATGTAGATCCAAGATGTGTGGCACCGCCTCCATACAAGCCACCACTACCGTTCCCTCAATCACGAGCAAGAGCTCGCTTGGACAATCACTTTGGTAAGTTCCTTGAACTAATGTCTAAATTGCATATTAACATTCCGTTCATGGATGCTATTTTAGGGATGCCGGTATATGGCAAGTTCTTGAAGGAAATACTCTCCAACAAAAGGAAGTTGGAGGAGTATGGGGAGATAAGGATGACTAAGAGATCCTCGGAGTTGATTCAAACGATGAAGGAGGAGATGCCTCCTAAGCTAAGGGATCCGGGATCCTTTTGTGTGCCAATCGGAGTAGGAGAAGTGAAGTATGATGCCCTATGTGATCTTGGGGCAAGTGTAAGCATCATCCCGCTTGCACTTTGCAACAAGGTTGGGCTAGGAGAGCCAAAGCCGGTCAAGATGACTCTTTACATGGCGGACCGCTCAATCACTCATCCGGTTGGGATCTTGGAAGACATCCCGGTACAATTAGGGAAGTTCTATGTGCCCATAGACTTCGTTGTTTTGGATATCCCGGCGGACTATCCGGTTCCTATCATTTTGGGGAGACCTTTCCTAGCTACTTCCGGGTGTCTAGTAGATTGCAAGAATGGAACTCTCTCTTTCAACATTGGAGAAGAGAACATCAAGTTTAAGCTATCCACAATGATGAAAGGGCCAACCCTTGATGAGGATGTATTCAACATAGTTGAAGAAGAGGAATCTAGGGAGGTTGTGAGCTCAATCTTGCTCAAGGATCCACTTGAGAGGGTTCTTAGCTCAAGCTTGATGGAAGAAGGAGTTGAGGAAAGTAGCAATGAAGTAATCAAGGCCTTGAATGCATTGGACGAGCTACCAAGTGTGGGATTTGAAGTGCTAGAAGAAGAGAGAAACTGGCAGAAAAATCGGACTGCCTGCCAAAAATCGGCCGATTTTTGTACTTATGCTGAAATTTCAGCCAGTTTTGCCAAAACAGAAACTCAGATCGACCCCCCTTCAGAAAAATCGACCGATTTTTCTTCCTGGGTCGATTTTCCTGAGTCTTTTCAGCATCAACCACTTGAGTATGAGCAATCATCAAGGGACTTCAAGGAGGCTTCCATGGCTTTGCAATCATCTCAACCTACATTGTATGGATCATCTCCAACCGAAAAAGGTCCTCCTCAACTTGATCTTAAACCTCTTCCTTCTCATTTAAAGTATGCTTTCCTTGGTTCAAATTCTACTTATCCGGTGATTGTGAATGCATCTTTGAATGATGATGAGCTTAATAGATTGTTGAATGAATTGAAACTGCATAGAAAAGAAATAGGATACACCATTGATGATCTTGTTGGCATCAAACCATCTTTGTGCATGCATAGGATAATGATGGAAGATAATCATAAACCCTCTATTGAACATCAAAGAAGGTTAAATCCTATAATGAAAGAGGTAGTTAAGAAGGAGATCATAAAGTTGCTAGATGCGGGAATTATCTACCCTATCTCGGATAGTAAGTGGGTTAGTCCCGTTCATGTAGTACCTAAGAAGGGTGGGATGACCGTAGTAACCAATGAGAACAATGAACTAATTCCCACTAGAACGGTTACGGGATGGAGGATGTGCATTGATTATAGGAAGCTTAACATGGCCTCTAGGAAAGATCACTTCCCTCTTCCTTTCATTGACCAAATGCTAGAGAGATTAGCTCAACACTCTCATTTTTGCTACCTCGATGGCTATAGTGGATTCTTCCAAATCCCTATCCACCCCGATGACCAAGAGAAAACAACCTTTACATGTCCATGGGGTACTTTTGCATATAGGAGAATGCCATTTGGGTTGTGTAATGCACCCGCCACCTTCCAAAGGTGTATGATGGCTATCTTTTCGGAATACATAGAAAATATCATGGAAGTGTTTATGGATGATTTCTCTGTGTATGGTTCTTCTTTCGATGATTGCTTGGCTAACTTGTCCTTAGTATTACAAAGATGTGAGGAGACAAATCTTGTCTTAAATTGGGAAAAATGCCACTTCATGGTAAGTGAAGGTATTGTGTTAGGACACTTGGTGTCTAACCGTGGCATTGAGGTTGATAGAGCGAAAATTGAAACGATAGAGAAGTTGCCGCCGCCTACCTCGGTGAAGGGGGTAAGGAGCTTTTTAGGGCATGCCGGTTTGTACCGGAGGTACATTCAAGATTTCTCTAAAATTTCTAAGCCTCTCACTAACCTACTAATGAAGGATGTTGATTTTGTCTTCTCCAAAGATTGCCTTGAAGCTTTTTGTAGGTTGAAGAACGCCTTGATCTCCGCACCCATCATGCAACCTCCGGATTGGAGCTTACCGTTTGAGATCATGTGTGATGCAAGTGATGTAGCCATTGGGGCTGTTTTGGGGCAAAGGAAAGATGGGAAAACTCATGCTATTTATTATGCTAGCAAGACGCTAGATGATGCCCAACTTAACTATGCCACAACCGAGAAAGAGTTGCTAGCGGTAGTGTATGCCTTTGAGAAGTTTCGGTCATACCTTGTTGGAGCGAAGGTCATAGTA
Organism: Fagopyrum homotropicum; assembly: GCA_033239125.1. Classification (NCBI taxonomy): domain Eukaryota; kingdom Viridiplantae; phylum Streptophyta; class Magnoliopsida; order Caryophyllales; family Polygonaceae; genus Fagopyrum; species Fagopyrum homotropicum. The sequence goes on along the minus strand of BSWB01000003.1, from coordinate 60,510,768 downwards.
TATACGGATCATGCTGCGATCCGTTATCTCCTTACCAAGAAGGATGCAAAGCCTAGATTGATTCGATGGATCCTTCTTCTTCAAGAGTTTGATTTGGAGATCCGGGACAAGAAGGGATCCGAGAACTCCGTGGCGGATCACCTTAGTAGACTCCCACCATTGGAGCTTGAAAAAGAGGACATCCCGATTGATGACTCATTTCGGGATGAGCAATTGCAAATGGTGGAGGAGTGCTTGTTCCAAGTGTCTAGAGGAAGCGAGCCATGGTTTGCCGACATTGTGAACTACCTAGTGTGTGAGGAAGTGCCTCCCGGTTTGACATATGCCCAAAGGAAGAAGTTCTTCAAAGATGTGAGGCATTACTATTGGAGCGAGCCACTTTTGTTCAAAAGAGGGCCGGATGGGATGTTTAGAAGATGCATACCGGAGGATGAGGTGGAGAGTGTGATCCGCCATTGTCATTCCTTGCCATGTGGAGGGCATGCTAGTGCACACAAGACATGTGCCAAAGTGCTACAATCGGGCTTCTTTTGGCCAAGTTTGTTCAAGGACGTGCAAGGCTTTGTGGTAGCTTGTGATGCTTGCCAAAGGACGGGCAACATCTCAAGGAGGAATGAGATGCCCTTGAACAACATCCAAGAGGTAGAGATATTTGATGTGTGGGGTGTGGACTTCATGGGGCCATTCCCTTCTTCATGTGGCAACCTCTACATCCTATTGGCGGTTGACTATGTTTCGAGATGGGTGGAGGCAATCGCCTCTCCTACAAATGACGCCAAGGTAGTGGTGCGGTTCTTCAACCGAGTGATCTTTCCTAGGTTTGGAACACCTAGGGTGATCATAAGCGATGGAGGGAAGCACTTCACCAATAGGAATTTTGGAGCACTTTTGGCCAAGTATGGGGTGACTCATAAGGTGGCAACACCTTACCATCCCCAAACTAGTGGCCAAGTGGAGATCTCCAACCGGGAGATCAAGGCCATTCTTGAGAAGACGGTATCAAGGACGAGAAAAGATTGGGCTATGAAGCTCGATGATGCCTTGTGGGCATATAGGACCGCCTTCAAAACACCAATTGGCACCACTCCTTACAAGTTGGTCTATGGAAAGTCGTGCCACCTTCCGGTTGAGATGGAGCATAGAGCTTATTGGGCCATTAAGTGGCTAAATTTTGATCTCAAGGAGGCGGGAGAGAAGAGGTTGCTTGACATAAACGCTCTTGAAGAGATCCGGTTGGATGCTTATGATAATGCCCGGATCTACAAGGAGAGGACTAAACGGTGGCATGACAAGCGCCTCATCCCGAAGGAGTTGAGTGAAGGCGACCTTGTCCTTCTCTTCAACTCGAGGCTGCGGCTCTTCCCCGGAAAGCTCAAATCAAGATGGACCGGGCCATATGTGGTGAAGAAGATCTTTCCTCATGGAGCGGTAGAGATAGGAGGAGATCATTGTGGTGACTTCAAAGTGAATGGGCATCGATTGAAGAAGTACATCCCGGAAGCCCCGGTGGAAGTGATTGCCCCGCTTCACCTTGATTGAAACGCTCCCGAATTTGGTCAAGCTAATGACCTTAAAGAAGCGCTTAATGGGAGGCAACCCATTGGTATATATTTTTCCTTGTGTTTTTCTTGCTTTTGTTTAATCTCACTCTTGGTGTGCTTTGTTTTTCTTTTGTGTTTTTGGGTGCTAGATCTTGTTGATTGTCATGAGTTATGGGATGTTGGAGGTCATGTGAAAGCCTCATGGACTAGTTGAAGGAACAAGATCCAAGCACATGGACGAGGAGAAAAGCACCCAGAAAAATCGGCCTGTTCATCAATAAATCGGCCGATTTTCCTGGGTAGCTGGTCCGATTTTTCCTCTGTAAAGGAAAGTAATGATCTCCAATCAAGCATGGGTGGAGCGGACGTGGAACTTGGACGGCTTGCGGTGCCAAGCGCGGGTTCCGACACCATAATGAACATCAAGAGCTCTCTACCATCCTTGATCGATCATCCACCATCATCATTCAATGAGAACCGAAATACCAAAGCATCACCAATTTTACATTGTGAGGACTCTCTTTCACTTCTTTATTTAGCTTCCACATTTGGGACAATGTGTTTCTAAGTATGGGGTGGGGTTTTCATAATCACTTGCATGATTAGCATCTAGGATAGTTTAATTTTGTCACATGTTTCATTATGTCTTGCATTGAACATACATATTTCGAAAAATCCAAAAAAATTCAGAAAATTTTTAAAAATTTTTTGAGTGCTTCTAAGGCTTGGATATGACCCTAATGATGAACCTTGTCTTGTGGATTGGCTATGGATAGCCTTATGTGTTAAATTGATGAATGTATATGTGGACATGAAGTACTTCTCTTGAATCCCATGAATGAATTGTGATCATGAATGTTTGCCTTGATTGAATTGAGTATTGAAAGTCGAAATTGCATGCTAGTTCTTGCACATCAATTAGGAGTGATTAAGGCAATTCATTTTCCTCTACTTCTCATCTTGATCATGTTGCTTGAGCACCTCAATTGAGATAAATTTGACCTCTTTTGACCCATCCGGGAATAGGAGCATGCTAGTGTGTTGATGTGTGTGAAAAGCAAGTATGGGGTGAAGGTGTTGATGAAAGAATGCCATGAATAGAATGCTGAATTTGTTGTGAAAGTGTAGACAAAAATATAGGTTTGGGGACGTTGGTTTAAATGACAAGTAACTCGGTACACTTCACATAATCGGGTGTTGGTGCCTTGCCAAAGTCAAATAAACCAATAGTCCTAACGAGCTTTGGTATGTGTGCCCGGTGTGGATGCATCTCGAAAAATAGAAAAAGCCCGAGAATGGCTAATCACCAAGGTTTCGGCTTTTGCACACCAATGCCATTGTCTCAAAAATAAAAGAAAGAAAAGAAAATGAAGAAAAATATACACTTGAGGGAAGTTGATAAGAAAATTTGAAGTAGTGGTTGTTTAGTTCCTTTCCCGGATTAGCATCACATAGCCTAGAAAATTCCCGCCTAATCACGACGTTTCTTGGCCTTCTATTTCACAAGTCCTTATGACCTACTTGCATGTGTGTAAGACTAAGTGATTTAGATTGGACATGCTCATGATCATCTTGACTTCTTCATCTTTACATTTCATTGCATGCTATCAAGTTAAGTGTAATTGTCTTTCCATGCTTTCATGTATTTGATGCATAATTGCTTGTCCATTGCCATGAAACATGACTATGAAGGTGATCCAATATTAGAAGCACAGCTCCAAAAGATTTTGACAATTTTTCTGCATACATAAATCATGTCATCTCTTAGTCTATAGTTGGGAATTTGCTCGGGGACGAGCAAACCTTAAGTATGGGGTATTTTGATAACACGATTTATGACTTAGGATTAGGTAGTCACTTAGATAGATTTCTCATTCATTCGTGCAAGTTTTGGCATTGATTCATGACGTCTTCGCTCAATTCACGCACATTTCTAGAAAAGACGTCTACACTACCTTTTATCGGTTTTGTAGGTAATTCGGGGATCTATTGGACGTTAATCGATACATTTGAGGGCCAAGCCTCATGATGGTTCACATCCAAAGCCTTTGAGGAGCATAATTGGAGCAACAAAGGACACAAAGATCACTAATGGTGCAAGCAATGGAGCAACTCATGGCTAGACAATCATAGCACGTTTCTGCTGAAGAAAATCGGACCAAGTAGCAGTTAAATCGGCCGATTTTTGTCCACTGGGTCGATTTTTGAGGCTTTGACAGCTTAAGCCACGTGTCCCACGATCTCTTGTCCGTCCTTGCTCTTGGTGGAGAATATAAGTGGTCCCTCAGGTGGTTGCTGGGCATCTCTCCTCTCCCACACTCTCATTCACAGCTCATCAATTTGGTAGGAGGATTGGAGAAGAAGAAAAAGCTCCCAAGGATTGAAGGAAGAACAAGAAGACCATTCTAAGGGTGATTTTGAGTGATTTTGTAGACTTGGATTGAAGAACTAATTGCAAGGATTGTTAAGAACGTTTTGCATCTTCATTTTAGAGTTTGTAAGTCTTGCTACAACTTGGATTTGGCTGAGATTTATTGATTTTGCTTACTCATCTTTCATTACTCATCTATGAACACCATGTATGCTTGTTTGATGATTTCGGATCTTGATATGCATATTATTGGCTAGTTTCTTGTGATTTTAGAGTGATGGATTGATGGTTATGGCTTGGGTGATGATAGGATGGACTTATATGTTAGTTTAGGATGATTTGTATGCACGAAACCCATTTCAGAGACAAAAATCGACCTGTTCTTCATCTAGATCGTCCGATTTTCTGTATGATCCACCCGATTTTCTTCTCTGTTGCTCTTTAATTAATGAATCTGCATGTTGGGGTCCTTGGTTGTTTAAATCCTAGTGTTTATTAAGCCTAATTTAGCTTAGAATCACCTAATGCTACCAACCTAAGTGAGGGAAGAGATCTACCCGATGATTTCCGATCTTAGATACCTAAGATGATGAATGTTAGGTAGTAGTGAGCCTCATAAGCCGCTATTGGATTGAGTGTGCTAGGATTATTGCTTGAGATTTCCCTATTCCGAGACTTACCCGGTAAGGAGAGGGTTACCCTTAAGTAGTATCTAGTTTGTGTGAAATTCCTTACTCTAACCCCTAGAGACTTACCCGGTAATAGGAGTTTGATGCGGGATTAGTGAAGTGAGAGACCTACCCGGTAATTGCTTCCATTAGCGAAACATTCTTTCCCAACACCGCAGCTTAGTCCTTAGAATCTTTAGAACCTTGAATCCAATGCCATAACCGGAAATCTTGACCTCTAAAATCTACTTTTCTCTCTTGATCTTATCCTTGTGCTTTGTGTTTGCTTGTTCGTTTGCTAGCTTGAGTTGTTAGTTGTTTATCATCTTGCTTGACTTGTGATCTTTGTTTGATCACCACAAAAACCAACAAAAACATTGTGTTTTCCATTTTCTTTATTCCTCATCTTATCTTAGTCTAGATTCACACTATCTTTGATCATTGCTTGACTCGATTTCACCTTAGTCTTTGTGTTCGACCTCGAAATACTTACCTTTCTACAAACGTCCCGTACACTGCGGGTTCGCTAGGAGTTAGGATAATTATAACGAGTATAAATTTAAGACTTATTGCGTGCACATTACATCTATTCCTAGACGTAACAAGTTTTTGGCGCCGTTGCCGGGGACTAGGTCTAGATTGAGTCATTTCGTGATTGTTTATAGTGTAGATTTTTCTTGTTGCTTTTGATCTCTCTTTGGTGTGTGTCTTTGCTTTTCAGGACATCTCTTACTCTTTAGGTGTATGCGAAGATCTCGTGGCAAGGATTTAGCTCCATTCGATCCCGAACCGGAGAAAACCCTTAGATCTAGATCCAAGAGCATTCGAAAAGAGAAAGAGATGGCCGGTAGGAACCTCCAAGCTGAGTTGGATGAAGCCTTAGAGCAAATTAGGCTAAGAGATGAGCTCTTGGAGGAAGAAAGGAGACTTGCCAATGAGAGGCAAGAGGCAACTAGGAGGGAGATTGAGGAGATTAGGCAAGCACTTGTGCAAACGGAGCTTAACCGTCAACAACCTCCTCCACCTCCACCACAACCGCAACCGGCGGTGAACGTTAGGGTTGTGCCCATTGCTATGGATGAGCCACAAACGTTGGGGCAACGTATGGATCCGGCACAAAGAGCACACCGCCCGGGTGTGAACTTAGGAGATCCCGCAGCCCATGATTACGAGCTCCGCCCTCAAGTTCTACAAATGATCCGGCATAACCAATTTGGAGGGATGGAAGGAGAGTCTCCTCACCAACATTTGATGAACTACGAGATTTTGATGGAGACTCTTAGACCGCCGAGATTGGAGAGCAACAACCATAAGCTAAGGGCTTTCTCCTTCTCTCTTAAGGACAAGGCCTTAGCTTGGTATTAATCTATTCCACAAGGGCGAGTTGGTACTTGGGAGGAGATGACAACCGAGTTTTTGACTAAGTTCTTCCCACCTTCCAAGACTACCGAATTAAGAGGGAAGATCAATGCCTTCGTGATGAAGGATAGAGAGAGTTTGTTCAAGTCTTGGGAGAGATTCAAAGACCTTCTCCTAGATTGTCCACACCATGGCATACCGAAAATTGAGCTATTGGAGATCTACTTCAAAGGACTTGATGAAGATAGCCAATTCAAGCTTCAATCCCTTTCCGGTGGGACTTTCATGGAGAAGCATGTAGATGATGCTTGGGAGTTTGTGGAGAAGCAAGCTCTAGTGATTGAGAAGTACTCCCATAGGAAGAGTGAAGGGAGAAAGGCGGGAGCATATGAGGTGAGTGAGGTCACCATGAGCAACTTCAAGCTCGACGCCATCAACAACGAGCTAAAGTCCTTGAGGGAGTTGTGTGCTACAACTTTGAAGAGTCAAGCAACTCCTCAAGTGCCTCCACAAGCCAACCTATCTTCCAAGGAGGAGGATGTGAACTATATGGGAAGGGGCAACTACAACAACTACCAAGGCCCAAGGAACTTCAACAACAACCGGCAATTCAACAATTACCGGCCCAACCATAACCATCCCGGGTTTTCTTACTCTAACCCGGATGGAGCCTTGAACCCTCCCGCTTCTACAAGCACAACTCCACAACCAAGAGCTTCACAAGAACCTCCACCCGGATTCACTCAACCGCTAAAGGATAGAACGGAAATGATGTTTGAGCAATTGCTAGGAAGGTTGAGCGGTCTTGAGAGCACGGTGACTTCCATTTCCAAGGCTCAAAAAGTGTTGGAAGCACAAGTGTTCCAAAAGGCGGGTGAAGCACATAGAGATCCGGGGAAGCTTCCCGGAAGGACCGAAGAAAACCCAAAGGGACAAGTTTTGGCCATCACAACAAGAAGTGGGTTAAGCATGAAAGATCCTTTGCCTAAGGAGAATGCTAAAGGGAAGCAAGTGGTGAATGAAGAAGAGACTTCGCAAGGAGATGGAGGCAAGAGCAAGGATGTAGATCCAAGATGTGTGGCACCGCCTCCATACAAGCCACCACTACCGTTCCCTCAATCACGAGCAAGAGCTCGCTTGGACAATCACTTTGGTAAGTTCCTTGAACTAATGTCTAAATTGCATATTAACATTCCGTTCATGGATGCTATTTTAGGGATGCCGGTATATGGCAAGTTCTTGAAGGAAATACTCTCCAACAAAAGGAAGTTGGAGGAGTATGGGGAGATAAGGATGACTAAGAGATCCTCGGAGTTGATTCAAACGATGAAGGAGGAGATGCCTCCTAAGCTAAGGGATCCGGGATCCTTTTGTGTGCCAATCGGAGTAGGAGAAGTGAAGTATGATGCCCTATGTGATCTTGGGGCAAGTGTAAGCATCATCCCGCTTGCACTTTGCAACAAGGTTGGGCTAGGAGAGCCAAAGCCGGTCAAGATGACTCTTTACATGGCGGACCGCTCAATCACTCATCCGGTTGGGATCTTGGAAGACATCCCGGTACAATTAGGGAAGTTCTATGTGCCCATAGACTTCGTTGTTTTGGATATCCCGGCGGACTATCCGGTTCCTATCATTTTGGGGAGACCTTTCCTAGCTACTTCCGGGTGTCTAGTAGATTGCAAGAATGGAACTCTCTCTTTCAACATTGGAGAAGAGAACATCAAGTTTAAGCTATCCACAATGATGAAAGGGCCAACCCTTGATGAGGATGTATTCAACATAGTTGAAGAAGAGGAATCTAGGGAGGTTGTGAGCTCAATCTTGCTCAAGGATCCACTTGAGAGGGTTCTTAGCTCAAGCTTGATGGAAGAAGGAGTTGAGGAAAGTAGCAATGAAGTAATCAAGGCCTTGAATGCATTGGACGAGCTACCAAGTGTGGGATTTGAAGTGCTAGAAGAAGAGAGAAACTGGCAGAAAAATCGGACTGCCTGCCAAAAATCGGCCGATTTTTGTACTTATGCTGAAATTTCAGCCAGTTTTGCCAAAACAGAAACTCAGATCGACCCCCCTTCAGAAAAATCGACCGATTTTTCTTCCTGGGTCGATTTTCCTGAGTCTTTTCAGCATCAACCACTTGAGTATGAGCAATCATCAAGGGACTTCAAGGAGGCTTCCATGGCTTTGCAATCATCTCAACCTACATTGTATGGATCATCTCCAACCGAAAAAGGTCCTCCTCAACTTGATCTTAAACCTCTTCCTTCTCATTTAAAGTATGCTTTCCTTGGTTCAAATTCTACTTATCCGGTGATTGTGAATGCATCTTTGAATGATGATGAGCTTAATAGATTGTTGAATGAATTGAAACTGCATAGAAAAGAAATAGGATACACCATTGATGATCTTGTTGGCATCAAACCATCTTTGTGCATGCATAGGATAATGATGGAAGATAATCATAAACCCTCTATTGAACATCAAAGAAGGTTAAATCCTATAATGAAAGAGGTAGTTAAGAAGGAGATCATAAAGTTGCTAGATGCGGGAATTATCTACCCTATCTCGGATAGTAAGTGGGTTAGTCCCGTTCATGTAGTACCTAAGAAGGGTGGGATGACCGTAGTAACCAATGAGAACAATGAACTAATTCCCACTAGAACGGTTACGGGATGGAGGATGTGCATTGATTATAGGAAGCTTAACATGGCCTCTAGGAAAGATCACTTCCCTCTTCCTTTCATTGACCAAATGCTAGAGAGATTAGCTCAACACTCTCATTTTTGCTACCTCGATGGCTATAGTGGATTCTTCCAAATCCCTATCCACCCCGATGACCAAGAGAAAACAACCTTTACATGTCCATGGGGTACTTTTGCATATAGGAGAATGCCATTTGGGTTGTGTAATGCACCCGCCACCTTCCAAAGGTGTATGATGGCTATCTTTTCGGAATACATAGAAAATATCATGGAAGTGTTTATGGATGATTTCTCTGTGTATGGTTCTTCTTTCGATGATTGCTTGGCTAACTTGTCCTTAGTATTACAAAGATGTGAGGAGACAAATCTTGTCTTAAATTGGGAAAAATGCCACTTCATGGTAAGTGAAGGTATTGTGTTAGGACACTTGGTGTCTAACCGTGGCATTGAGGTTGATAGAGCGAAAATTGAAACGATAGAGAAGTTGCCGCCGCCTACCTCGGTGAAGGGGGTAAGGAGCTTTTTAGGGCATGCCGGTTTGTACCGGAGGTACATTCAAGATTTCTCTAAAATTTCTAAGCCTCTCACTAACCTACTAATGAAGGATGTTGATTTTGTCTTCTCCAAAGATTGCCTTGAAGCTTTTTGTAGGTTGAAGAACGCCTTGATCTCCGCACCCATCATGCAACCTCCGGATTGGAGCTTACCGTTTGAGATCATGTGTGATGCAAGTGATGTAGCCATTGGGGCTGTTTTGGGGCAAAGGAAAGATGGGAAAACTCATGCTATTTATTATGCTAGCAAGACGCTAGATGATGCCCAACTTAACTATGCCACAACCGAGAAAGAGTTGCTAGCGGTAGTGTATGCCTTTGAGAAGTTTCGGTCATACCTTGTTGGAGCGAAGGTCATAGTATATACGGATCATGCTGCGATCCGTTATCTCCTTACCAAGAAGGATGCAAAGCCTAGATTGATTCGATGGATCCTTCTTCTTCAAGAGTTTGATTTGGAGATCCGGGACAAGAAGGGATCCGAGAACTCCGTGGCGGATCACCTTAGTAGACTCCCACCATTGGAGCTTGAAAAAGAGGACATCCCGATTGATGACTCATTTCGGGATGAGCAATTGCAAATGGTGGAGGAGTGCTTGTTCCAAGTGTCTAGAGGAAGCGAGCCATGGTTTGCCGACATTGTGAACTACCTAGTGTGTGAGGAAGTGCCTCCCGGTTTGACATATGCCCAAAGGAAGAAGTTCTTCAAAGATGTGAGGCATTACTATTGGAGCGAGCCACTTTTGTTCAAAAGAGGGCCGGATGGGATGTTTAGAAGATGCATACCGGAGGATGAGGTGGAGAGTGTGATCCGCCATTGTCATTCCTTGCCATGTGGAGAGCATGCTAGTGCACACAAGACATGTGCCAAAGTGCTACAATCGGGCTTCTTTTGGCCAAGTTTGTTCAAGGACGTGCAAGGCTTTGTGGTAGCTTGTGATGCTTGCCAAAGGACGGGCAACATCTCAAGGAGGAATGAGATGCCCTTGAACAACATCCAAGAGGTATAGATATTTGATGTGTGGGGTGTGGACTTCATGGGGCCATTCCCTTCTTCATGTGGCAACCTCTACATCCTATTGGCGGTTGACTATGTTTCGAGATGGGTGGAGGCAATCGCCTCTCCTACAAATGACGCCAAGGTAGTGGTGCGGTTCTTCAACCGAGTGATCTTTCCTAGGTTTGGAACACCTAGGGTGATCATAAGCGATGGAGGGAAGCACTTCACCAATAGGAATTTTGGAGCACTTTTGGCCAAGTATGGGGTGACTCATAAGGTGGCAACACCTTACCATCCCCAAACTAGTGGCCAAGTGGAGATCTCCAACCGGGAGATCAAGGCCATTCTTGAGAAGACGGTATCAAGGACGAGAAAAGATTGGGCTATGAAGCTCGATGATGCCTTGTGGGCATATAGGACCGCCTTCAAAACACCAATTGGCACCACTCCTTACAAGTTGGTCTATGGAAAGTCGTGCCACCTTCCGGTTGAGATGGAGCATAGAGCTTATTGGGCCATTAAGTGGCTAAATTTTGATCTCAAGGAGGCGGGAGAGAAGAGGTTGCTTGACATAAACGCTCTTGAAGAGATCCGGTTGGATGCTTATGATAATGCCCGGATCTACAAGGAGAGGACTAAACGGTGGCATGACAAGCGCCTCATCCCGAAGGAGTTGAGTGAAGGCGACCTTGTCCTTCTCTTCAACTCGAGGCTGCGGCTCTTCCCCGGAAAGCTCAAATCAAGATGGACCGGGCCATATGTGGTGAAGAAGATCTTTCCTCATGGAGCGGTAGAGATAGGAGGAGATCATTGTGGTGACTTCAAAGTGAATGGGCATCGATTGAAGAAGTACATCCCGGAAGCCCCGGTGGAAGTGATTGCCCCGCTTCACCTTGATTGAAACGCTCCCGAATTTGGTCAAGCTAATGACCTTAAAGAAGCGCTTAATGGGAGGCAACCCATTGGTATATATTTTTCCTTGTGTTTTTCTTGCTTTTGTTTAATCTCACTCTTGGTGTGCTTTGTTTTTCTTTTGTGTTTTTGGGTGCTAGATCTTGTTGATTGTCATGAGTTATGGGATGTTGGAGGTCATGTGAAAGCCTCATGGACTAGTTGAAGGAACAAGATCCAAGCACATGGACGAGGAGAAAAGCACCCAGAAAAATCGGCCTGTTCATCAATAAATCGGCCGATTTTCCTGGGTAGCTGGTCCGATTTTTCCTCTGTAAAGGAAAGTAATGATCTCCAATCAAGCATGGGTGGAGCGGACGTGGAACTTGGACGGCTTGCGGTGCCAAGCGCGGGTTCCGACACCATAATGAACATCAAGAGCTCTCTACCATCCTTGATCGATCATCCACCATCATCATTCAATGAGAACCGAAATACCAAAGCATCACCAATTTTACATTGTGAGGACTCTCTTTCACTTCTTTATTTAGCTTCCACATTTGGGACAATGTGTTTCTAAGTATGGGGTGGGGTTTTCATAATCACTTGCATGATTAGCATCTAGGATAGTTTAATTTTGTCACATGTTTCATTATGTCTTGCATTGAACATACATATTTCGAAAAATCCAAAAAAATTCAGAAAATTTTTAAAAATTTTTTGAGTGCTTCTAAGGCTTGGATATGACCCTAATGATGAACCTTGTCTTGTGGATTGGCTATGGATAGCCTTATGTGTTAAATTGATGAATGTATATGTGGACATGAAGTACTTCTCTTGAATCCCATGAATGAATTGTGATCATGAATGTTTGCCTTGATTGAATTGAGTATTGAAAGTCGAAATTGCATGCTAGTTCTTGCACATCAATTAGGAGTGATTAAGGCAATTCATTTTCCTCTACTTCTCATCTTGATCATGTTGCTTGAGCACCTCAATTGAGATAAATTTGACCTCTTTTGACCCATCCGGGAATAGGAGCATGCTAGTGTGTTGATGTGTGTGAAAAGCAAGTATGGGGTGAAGGTGTTGATGAAAGAATGCCATGAATAGAATGCTGAATTTGTTGTGAAAGTGTAGACAAAAATATAGGTTTGGGGACGTTGGTTTAAATTACAAGTAACTCGGTACACTTCACATAATCGGGTGTTGGTGCCTTGCCAAAGTCAAATAAACCAATAGTCCTAACGAGCTTTGGTATGTGTGCCCGGTGTGGATGCATCTCGAAAAATAGAAAAAGCCCGAGAATGGCTAATCACCAAGGTTTCGGCTTTTGCACACCAATGCCATTGTCTCAAAAATAAAAGAAAGAAAAGAAAATGAAGAAAAATATACACTTGAGGGAAGTTGATAAGAAAATTTGAAGTAGTGGTTGTTTAGTTCCTTTCCCGGATTAGCATCACATAGCCTAGAAAATTCCCGCCTAATCACGACGTTTCTTGGCCTTCTATTTCACAAGTCCTTATGACCTACTTGCATGTGTGTAAGACTAAGTGATTTAGATTGGACATGCTCATGATCATCTTGACTTCTTCATCTTTACATTTCATTGCATGCTATCAAGTTAAGTGTAATTGTCTTTCCATGCTTTCATGTATTTGATGCATAATTGCTTGTCCATTGCCATGAAACATGACTATGAAGGTGATCCAATATTAGAAGCACAGCTCCAAAAGATTTTGACAATTTTTCTGCATACATAAATCATGTCATCTCTTAGTCTATAGTTGGGAATTTGCTCGGGGACGAGCAAACCTTAAGTATGGGGTATTTTGATAACACGATTTATGACTTAGGATTAGGTAGTCACTTAGATAGATTTCTCATTCATTCGTGCAAGTTTTGGCATTGATTCATGACGTCTTCGCTCAATTCACGCACATTTCTAGAAAAGACGTCTACACTACCTTTTATCGGTTTTGTAGGTAATTCGGGGATCTATTGGACGTTAATCGATACATTTGAGGGCCAAGCCTCATGATGGTTCACATCCAAAGCCTTTGAGGAGCATAATTGGAGCAACAAAGGACACAAAGATCACTAATGGTGCAAGCAATGGAGCAACTCATGGCTAGACAATCATAGCACGTTTCTGCTGAAGAAAATCGGACCAAGTAGCAGTTAAATCGGCCGATTTTTGTCCACTGGGTCGATTTTTGAGGCTTTGACAGCTTAAGCCACGTGTCCCACGATCTCTTGTCCGTCCTTGCTCTTGGTGGAGAATATAAGTGGTCCCTCAGGTGGTTGCTGGGCATCTCTCCTCTCCCACACTCTCATTCACAACTCATCAATTTGGTAGGAGGATTGGAGAAGAAGAAAAAGCTCCCAAGGATTGAAGGAAGAACAAGAAGACCATTCTAAGGGTGATTTTGAGTGATTTTGTAGACTTGGATTGAAGAACTAATTGCAAGGATTGTTAAGAACGTTTTGCATCTTCATTTTAGAGTTTGTAAGTCTTGCTACAACTTGGATTTGGCTGAGATTTATTGATTTTGCTTACTCATCTTTCATTACTCATCTATGAACACCATGTATGCTTGTTTGATGATTTCGGATCTTGATATGCATATTATTGGCTAGTTTCTTGTGATTTTAGAGTGATGGATTGATGGTTATGGCTTGGGTGATGATAGGATGGACTTATATGTTAGTTTAGGATGATTTGTATGCACGAAACCCATTTCAGAGACAAAAATCGACCTGTTCTTCATCTAGATCGTCCGATTTTCTGTATGATCCACCCGATTTTCTTCTCTGTTGCTCTTTAATTAATGAATCTGCATGTTGGGGTCCTTGGTTGTTTAAATCCTAGTGTTTATTAAGCCTAATTTAGCTTAGAATCACCTAATGCTACCAACCTAAGTGAGGGAAGAGATCTACCCGATGATTTCCGATCTTAGATACCTAAGATGATGAATGCTAGGTAGTAGTGAGCCTCATAAGCCGCTATTGGATTGAGTGTGCTAGGATTATTGCTTGAGATTTCCCTATTCCGAGACTTACCCGGTAAGGAGAGGGTTACCCTTAAGTAGTATCTAGTTTGTGTGAAATTCCTTACTCTAACCCCTAGAGACTTACCCGGTAATAGGAGTTTGATGCGGGATTAGTGAAGTGAGAGACCTACCCGGTAATTGCTTCCATTAGCGAAACATTCTTTCCCAACACCGCAGCTTAGTCCTTAGAATCTTTAGAACCTTGAATCCAATGCCATAACCGGAAATCTTGACCTCTAAAATCTACTTTTCTCTCTTGATCTTATCCTTGTGCTTTGTGTTTGCTTGTTCGTTTGCTAGCTTGAGTTGTTAGTTGTTTATCATCTTGCTTGACTTGTGATCTTTGTTTGATCACCACAAAAACCAAGAAAAACATTGTGTTTTCCATTTTCTTTATTCCTCATCTTATCTTAGTCTAGATTCACACTATCTTTGATCATTGCTTGACTCGATTTCACCTTAGTCTTTGTGTTCGACCTCGAAATACTTACCTTTCTACAAACGTCCCGTACACTGCGGGTTCGCTAGGAGCTAGGATAATTATAACGAGTATAAATTTAAGACTTATTGCGTGCACATTACATCTATTCCTAGACGTAACAAGTTTTTGGCGCCGTTGCCGGGGACTAGGTCTAGATTGAGTCATTTCGTGATTGTTTATAGTGTAGATCTTTCTTGTTGCTTTTGATCTCTCTTTGGTGTGTGTCTTTGCTTTTCAGGACATCTCTTACTCTTTAGGTGTATGCGAAGATCTCGTGGCAAGGATTTAGCTCCATTCGATCCCGAACCGGAGAAAACCCTTAGATCTAGATCCAAGAGCATTCGAAAAGAGAAAGAGATGGCCGGTAGGAACCTCCAAGCTGAGTTGGATGAAGCCTTAGAGCAAATTAGGCTAAGAGATGAGCTCTTGGAGGAAGAAAGGAGACTTGCCAATGAGAGGCAAGAGGCAACTAGGAGGGAGATTGAGGAGATTAGGCAAGCACTTGTGCAAACGGAGCTTAACCGTCAACAACCTCCTCCACCTCCACCACAACCGCAACCGGCGGTGAACGTTAGGGTTGTGCCCATTGCTATGGATGAGCCACAAACGTTGGGGCAACGTATGGATCCGGCACAAAGAGCACACCGCCCGGGTGTGAACTTAGGAGATCCCGCAGCCCATGATTACGAGCTCCGCCCTCAAGTTCTACAAATGATCCGGCATAACCAATTTGGAGGGATGGAAGGAGAGTCTCCTCACCAACATTTGATGAACTACGAGATTTTGATGGAGACTCTTAGACCGCCGAGATTGGAGAGCAACAACCATAAGCTAAGGGCTTTCTCCTTCTCTCTTAAGGACAAGGCCTTAGCTTGGTATTAATCTATTCCACAAGGGCGAGTTGGTACTTGGGAGGAGATGACAACCGAGTTTTTGACTAAGTTCTTCCCACCTTCCAAGACTACCGAATTAAGAGGGAAGATCAATGCCTTCGTGATGAAGGATAGAGAGAGTTTGTTCAAGTCTTGGGAGAGATTCAAAGACCTTCTCCTAGATTGTCCACACCATGGCATACCGAAAATTGAGCTATTGGAGATCTACTTCAAAGGACTTGATGAAGATAGCCAATTCAAGCTTCAATCCCTTTCCGGTGGGACTTTCATGGAGAAGCATGTAGATGATGCTTGGGAGTTTGTGGAGAAGCAAGCTCTAGTGATTGAGAAGTACTCCCATAGGAAGAGTGAAGGGAGAAAGGCGGGAGCATATGAGGTGAGTGAGGTCACCATGAGCAACTTCAAGCTCGACGCCATCAACAACGAGCTAAAGTCCTTGAGGGAGTTGTGTGCTACAACTTTGAAGAGTCAAGCAACTCCTCAAGTGCCTCCACAAGCCAACCTATCTTCCAAGGAGGAGGATGTGAACTATATGGGAAGGGGCAACTACAACAACTACCAAGGCCCAAGGAACTTCAACAACAACCGGCAATTCAACAATTACCGGCCCAACCATAACCATCCCGGGTTTTCTTACTCTAACCCGGATGGAGCCTTGAACCCTCCCGCTTCTACAAGCACAACTCCTCAACCAAGAGCTTCACAAGAACCTCCACCCGGATTCACTCAACCGCTAAAGGATAGAACGGAAATGATGTTTGAGCAATTGCTAGGAAGGTTGAGCGGTCTTGAGAGCACGGTGACTTCCATTTCCAAGGCTCAAAAAGTGTTGGAAGCACAAGTGTTCCAAAAGGCGGGTGAAGCACATAGAGATCCGGGGAAGCTTCCCGGAAGGACCGAAGAAAACCCAAAGGGACAAGTGTTGGCCATCACAACAAGAAGTGGGTTAAGCATGAAAGATCCTTTGCCTAAGGAGAATGCTAAAGGGAAGCAAGTGGTGAATGAAGAAGAGACTTCGCAAGGAGATGGAGGCAAGAGCAAGGATGTAGATCCAAGATGTGTGGCACCGCCTCCATACAAGCCACCACTACCGTTCCCTCAATCACGAGCAAGAGCTCGCTTGGACAATCACTTTGGTAAGTTCCTTGAACTAATGTCTAAATTGCATATTAACATTCCGTTCATGGATGCTATTTTAGGGATGCCGGTATATGGCAAGTTCTTGAAGGAAATACTCTCCAACAAAAGGAAGTTGGAGGAGTATGGGGAGATAAGGATGACTAAGAGATCCTCGGAGTTGATTCAAACGATGAAGGAGGAGATGCCTCCTAAGCTAAGGGATCCGGGATCCTTTTGTGTGCCAATCGGAGTAGGAGAAGTGAAGTATGATGCCCTATGTGATCTTGGGGCAAGTGTAAGCATCATCCCGCTTGCACTTTGCAACAAGGTTGGGCTAGGAGAGCCAAAGCCGGTCAAGATGACTCTTTACATGGCGGACCGCTCAATCACTCATCCGGTTGGGATCTTGGAAGACATCCCGGTACAATTAGGGAAGTTCTATGTGCCCATAGACTTCGTTGTTTTGGATATCCCGGCGGACTATCCGGTTCCTATCATTTTGGGGAGACCTTTCCTAGCTACTTCCGGGTGTCTAGTAGATTGCAAGAATGGAACTCTCTCTTTCAACATTGGAGAAGAGAACATCAAGTTTAAGCTATCCACAATGATGAAAGGGCCAACCCTTGATGAGGATGTATTCAACATAGTTGAAGAAGAGGAATCTAGGGAGGTTGTGAGCTCAATCTTGCTCAAGGATCCACTTGAGAGGGTTCTTAGCTCAAGCTTGATGGAAGAAGGAGTTGAGGAAAGTAGCAATGAAGTAATCAAGGCCTTGAATGCATTGGACGAGCTACCAAGTGTGGGATTTGAAGTGCTAGAAGAAGAGAGAAACTGGCAGAAAAATCGGACTGCCTGCCAAAAATCGGCCGATTTTTGTACTTATGCTGAAATTTCAGCCAGTTTTGCCAAAACAGAAACTCAGATCGACCCCCCTTCAGAAAAATCGACCGATTTTTCTTCCTGGGTCGATTTTCCTGAGTCTTTTCAGCATCAACCACTTGAGTATGAGCAATCATCAAGGGACTTCAAGGAGGCTTCCATGGCTTTGCAATCATCTCAACCTACATTGTATGGATCATCTCCAACCGAAAAAGGTCCTCCTCAACTTGATCTTAAACCTCTTCCTTCTCATTTAAAGTATGCTTTCCTTGGTTCAAATTCTACTTATCCGGTGATTGTGAATGCATCTTTGAATGATGATGAGCTTAATAGATTGTTGAATGAATTGAAACTGCATAGAAAAGAAATAGGATACACCATTGATGATCTTGTTGGCATCAAACCATCTTTGTGCATGCATAGGATAATGATGGAAGATAATCATAAACCCTCTATTGAACATCAAAGAAGGTTAAATCCTATAATGAAAGAGGTAGTTAAGAAGGAGATCATAAAGTTGCTAGATGCGGGAATTATCTACCCTATCTCGGATAGTAAGTGGGTTAGTCCCGTTCATGTAGTACCTAAGAAGGGTGGGATGACCGTAGTAACCAATGAGAACAATGAACTAATTCCCACTAGAACGGTTACGGGATGGAGGATGTGCATTGATTATAGGAAGCTTAACATGGCCTCTAGGAAAGATCACTTCCCTCTTCCTTTCATTGACCAAATGCTAGAGAGATTAGCTCAACACTCTCATTTTTGCTACCTCGATGGCTATAGTGGATTCTTCCAAATCCCTATCCACCCCGATGACCAAGAGAAAACAACCTTTACATGTCCATGGGGTACTTTTGCATATAGGAGAATGCCATTTGGGTTGTGTAATGCACCCGCCACCTTCCAAAGGTGTATGATGGCTATCTTTTCGGAATACATAGAAAATATCATGGAAGTGTTTATGGATGATTTCTCTGTGTATGGTTCTTCTTTCGATGATTGCTTGGCTAACTTGTCCTTAGTATTACAAAGATGTGAGGAGACAAATCTTGTCTTAAATTGGGAAAAATGCCACTTCATGGTAAGTGAAGGTATTGTGTTAGGACACTTGGTGTCTAACCGTGGCATTGAGGTTGATAGAGCGAAAATTGAAACGATAGAGAAGTTGCCGCCGCCTACCTCGGTGAAGGGGGTAAGGAGCTTTTTAGGGCATGCCGGTTTGTACCGGAGGTACATTCAAGATTTCTCTAAAATTTCTAAGCCTCTCACTAACCTACTAATGAAGGATGTTGATTTTGTCTTCTCCAAAGATTGCCTTGAAGCTTTTTGTAGGTTGAAGAACGCCTTGATCTCCGCACCCATCATGCAACCTCCGGATTGGAGCTTACCGTTTGAGATCATGTGTGATGCAAGTGATGTAGCCATTGGGGCTGTTTTGGGGCAAAGGAAAGATGGGAAAACTCATGCTATTTATTATGCTAGCAAGACGCTAGATGATGCCCAACTTAACTATGCCACAACCGAGAAAGAGTTGCTAGCGGTAGTGTATGCCTTTGAGAAGTTTCGGTCATACCTTGTTGGAGCGAAGGTCATAGTATATACGGATCATGCTGCGATCCGTTATCTCCTTACCAAGAAGGATGCAAAGCCTAGATTGATTCGATGGATCCTTCTTCTTCAAGAGTTTGATTTGGAGATCCGGGACAAGAAGGGATCCGAGAACTCCGTGGCGGATCACCTTAGTAGACTCCCACCATTGGAGCTTGAAAAAGAGGACATCCCGATTGATGACTCATTTCGGGATGAGCAATTGCAAATGGTGGAGGAGTGCTTGTTCCAAGTGTCTAGAGGAAGCGAGCCATGGTTTGCCGACATTGTGAACTACCTAGTGTGTGAGGAAGTGCCTCCCGGTTTGACATATGCCCAAAGGAAGAAGTTCTTCAAAGATGTGAGGCATTACTATTGGAGCGAGCCACTTTTGTTCAAAAGAGGGCCGGATGGGATGTTTAGAAGATGCATACCGGAGGATGAGGTGGAGAGTGTGATCCGCCATTGTCATTCCTTGCCATGTGGAGGGCATGCTAGTGCACACAAGACATGTGCCAAAGTGCTACAATCGGGCTTCTTTTAGCCAAGTTTGTTCAAGGACGTGCAAGGCTTTGTGGTAGCTTGTGATGCTTGCCAAAGGACGGGCAACATCTCAAGGAGGAATGAGATGCCCTTGAACAACATCCAAGAGGTAGAGATATTTGATGTGTGGGGTGTGGACTTCATGGGGCCATTCCCTTCTTCATGTGGCAACCTCTACATCCTATTGGCGGTTGACTATGTTTCGAGATGGGTGGAGGCAATCGCCTCTCCTACAAATGACGCCAAGGTAGTGGTGCGGTTCTTCAACCGAGTGATCTTTCCTAGGTTTGGAACACCTAGGGTGATCATAAGCGATGGAGGGAAGCACTTCACCAATAGGAATTTTGGAGCACTTTTGGCCAAGTATGGGGTGACTCATAAGGTGGCAACACCTTACCATCCCCAAACTAGTGGCCAAGTGGAGATCTCCAACCGGGAGATCAAGGCCATTCTTGAGAAGACGGTATCAAGGACGAGAAAAGATTGGGCTATGAAGCTCGATGATGCCTTGTGGGCATATAGGACCGCCTTCAAAACACCAATTGGCACCACTCCTTACAAGTTGGTCTATGGAAAGTCGTGCCACCTTCCGGTTGAGATGGAGCATAGAGCTTATTGGGCCATTAAGTGGCTAAATTTTGATCTCAAGGAGGCGGGAGAGAAGAGGTTGCTTGACATAAACGCTCTTGAAGAGATCCGGTTGGATGCTTATGATAATGCCCGGATCTACAAGGAGAGGACTAAACGGTGGCATGACAAGCGCCTCATCCCGAAGGAGTTGAGTGAAGGCGACCTTGTCCTTCTCTTCAACTCGAGGCTGCGGCTCTTCCCCGGAAAGCTCAAATCAAGATGGACCGGGCCATATGTGGTGAAGAAGATCTTTCCTCATGGAGCGGTAGAGATAGGAGGAGATCATTGTGGTGACTTCAAAGTGAATGGGCATCGATTGAAGAAGTACATCCCGGAAGCCCCGGTGGAAGTGATTGCCCCGCTTCACCTTGATTGAAACGCTCCCGAATTTGGTCAAGCTAATGACCTTAAAGAAGCGCTTAATGGGAGGCAACCCATTGGTATATATTTTTCCTTGTGTTTTTCTTGCTTTTGTTTAATCTCACTCTTGGTGTGCTTTGTTTTTCTTTTGTGTTTTTGGGTGCTAGATCTTGTTGATTGTCATGAGTTATGGGATGTTGGAGGTCATGTGAAAGCCTCATGGACTAGTTGAAGGAACAAGATCCAAGCACATGGACGAGGAGAAAAGCACCCAGAAAAATCGGCCTGTTCATCAATAAATCGGCCGATTTTCCTGGGTAGCTGGTCCGATTTTTCCTCTGTAAAGGAAAGTAATGATCTCCAATCAAGCATGGGTGGAGCGGACGTGGAACTTGGATGGCTTGCGGTGCCAAGCGCGGGTTCCGACACCATAATGAACATCAAGAGCTCTCTACCATCCTTGATCGATCATCCACCATCATCATTCAATGAGAACCGAAATACCAAAGCATCACCAATTTTACATTGTGAGGACTCTCTTTCACTTCTTTATTTAGCTTCCACATTTGGGACAATGTGTTTCTAAGTATGGGGTGGGGTTTTCATAATCACTTGCATGATTAGCATCTAGGATAGTTTAATTTTGTCACATGTTTCATTATGTCTTGCATTGAACATACATATTTCGAAAAATCCAAAAAAATTCAGAAAATTTTTAAAAATTTTTTGAGTGCTTCTAAGGCTTGGATATGACCCTAATGATGAACCTTGTCTTGTGGATTGGCTATGGATAGCCTTATGTGTTAAATTGATGAATGTATATGTGGACATGAAGTACTTCTCTTGAATCCCATGAATGAATTGTGATCATGAATGTTTGCCTTGATTGAATTGAGTATTGAAAGTCGAAATTGCATGCTAGTTCTTGCACATCAATTAGGAGTGATTAAGGCAATTCATTTTCCTCTACTTCTCATCTTGATCATGTTGCTTGAGCACCTCAATTGAGATAAATTTGACCTCTTTTGACCCATCCGGGAATAGGAGCATGCTAGTGTGTTGATGTGTGTGAAAAGCAAGTATGGGGTGAAGGTGTTGATGAAAGAATGCCATGAATAGAATGCTGAATTTGTTGTGAAAGTGTAGACAAAAATATAGGTTTGGGGACGTTGGTTTAAATGACAAGTAACTCGGTACACTTCACATAATCGGGTGTTGGTGCCTTGCCAAAGTCAAATAAACCAATAGTCCTAACGAGCTTTGGTATGTGTGCCCGGTGTGGATGCATCTCGAAAAATAGAAAAAGCCCGAGAATGGCTAATCACCAAGGTTTCGGCTTTTGCACACCAATGCCATTGTCTCAAAAATAAAAGAAAGAAAAGAAAATGAAGAAAAATATACACTTGAGGGAAGTTGATAAGAAAATTTGAAGTAGTGGTTGTTTAGTTCCTTTCCCGGATTAGCATCACATAGCCTAGAAAATTCCCGCCTAATCACGACGTTTCTTGGCCTTCTATTTCACAAGTCCTTATGACCTACTTGCATGTGTGTAAGACTAAGTGATTTAGATTGGACATGCTCATGATCATCTTGACTTCTTCATCTTTACATTTCATTGCATGCTATCAAGTTAAGTGTAATTGTCTTTCCATGCTTTCATGTATTTGATGCATAATTGCTTGTCCATTGCCATGAAACATGACTATGAAGGTGATCCAATATTAGAAGCACAGCTCCAAAAGATTTTGACAATTTTTCTGCATACATAAATCATGTCATCTCTTAGTCTATAGTTGGGAATTTGCTCGGGGACGAGCAAACCTTAAGTATGGGGTATTTTGATAACACGATTTATGACTTAGGATTAGGTAGTCACTTAGATAGATTTCTCATTCATTCGTGCAAGTTTTGGCATTGATTCATGACGTCTTCGCTCAATTCACGCACATTTCTAGAAAAGACGTCTACACTACCTTTTATCGGTTTTGTAGGTAATTCGGGGATCTATTGGACGTTAATCGATACATTTGAGGGCCAAGCCTCATGATGGTTCACATCCAAAGCCTTTGAGGAGCATAATTGGAGCAACAAAGGACACAAAGATCACTAATGGTGCAAGCAATGGAGCAACTCATGGCTAGACAATCATAGCACGTTTCTGCTGAAGAAAATCGGACCAAGTAGCAGTTAAATCGGCCGATTTTTGTCCACTGGGTCGATTTTTGAGGCTTTGACAGCTTAAGCCACGTGTCCCACGATCTCTTGTCCGTCCTTGCTCTTGGTGGAGAATATAAGTGGTCCCTCAGGTGGTTGCTGGGCATCTCTCCTCTCCCACACTCTCATTCACAGCTCATCAATTTGGTAGGAGGATTGGAGAAGAAGAAAAAGCTCCCAAGGATTGAAGGAAGAACAAGAAGACCATTCTAAGGGTGATTTTGAGTGATTTTGTAGACTTGGATTGAAGAACTAATTGCAAGGATTGTTAAGAACGTTTTGCATCTTCATTTTAGAGTTTGTAAGTCTTGCTACAACTTGGATTTGGCTGAGATTTATTGATTTTGCTTACTCATCTTTCATTACTCATCTATGAACACCATGTATGCTTGTTTGATGATTTCGGATCTTGATATGCATATTATTGGCTAGTTTCTTGTGATTTTAGAGTGATGGATTGATGGTTATGGCTTGGGTGATGATAGGATGGACTTATATGTTAGTTTAGGATGATTTGTATGCACGAAACCCATTTCAGAGACAAAAATCGACCTGTTCTTCATCTAGATCGTCCGATTTTCTGTATGATCCACCCGATTTTCTTCTCTGTTGCTCTTTAATTAATGAATCTGCATGTTGGGGTCCTTGGTTGTTTAAATCCTAGTGTTTATTAAGCCTAATTTAGCTTAGAATCACCTAATGCTACCAACCTAAGTGAGGGAAGAGATCTACCCGATGATTTCCGATCTTAGATACCTAAGATGATGAATGCTAGGTAGTAGTGAGCCTCATAAGCCGCTATTGGATTGAGTGTGCTAGGATTATTGCTTGAGATTTCCCTATTCCGAGACTTACCCGGTAAGGAGAGGGTTACCCTTAAGTAGTATCTAGTTTGTGTGAAATTCCTTACTCTAACCCCTAGAGACTTACCCGGTAATAGGAGTTTGATGCGGGATTAGTGAAGTGAGAGACCTACCCGGTAATTGCTTCCATTAGCGAAACATTCTTTCCCAACACCGCAGCTTAGTCCTTAGAATCTTTAGAACCTTGAATCCAATGCCATAACCGGAAATCTTGACCTCTAAAATCTACTTTTCTCTCTTGATCTTATCCTTGTGCTTTGTGTTTGCTTGTTCGTTTGCTAGCTTGAGTTGTTAGTTGTTTATCATCTTGCTTGACTTGTGATCTTTGTTTGATCACCACAAAAACCAACAAAAACATTGTGTTTTCCATTTTCTTTATTCCTCATCTTATCTTAGTCTAGATTCACACTATCTTTGATCATTGCTTGACTCGATTTCACCTTAGTCTTTGTGTTCGACCTCGAAATACTTACCTTTCTACAAACGTCCCGTACACTGCGGGTTCGCTAGGAGTTAGGATAATTATAACGAGTATAAATTTAAGACTTATTGCGTGCACATCACATCTATTCCTAGACGTAACATAAGCTTAAAACAAGGATGCGAACCCGTAGTGTACGGGTCAATCGTAGTAAAAAGCAAGGAATTCCAGGGGTCGATCACAAGGACTTAGTGAAACAAAGTCGATAATGGTAAGCTTTCGCAATCACTAACCACAAAGCAATCAAAACAATCAAAGATGATAAAAGTCAATAAAGGAAATATGCAATTCTAGGGATTAAAACACCTAGTTGTGGTTCCAACTCAAGATCCAAAGATAAGCGGACAGAGCTGAGGTTTTTGCAAAGGGAAGGTGTTACTAAAGTGGAATAGATCACCGGGTAAGTCTCACTACTCACTAATCCCAAACCATAACTCCTATTACCGGGTAAGTCTCAAGGAATTAAGATAAAGAACTATAATCGCAAACTAACACACCATCTAAGGGAATAGAATCAACCTTTACCGGGTAAGTCTCAGGCTAACTCACAAAGATGGGATGAAAGCACACTCAAACCCCAATAAAGGATAAACCTTTATTACCTACACTTATGATCTTCGGTAAACAAACAAAGGAATTACCGGGTAAGTCTCATCCTAGGCGTGCATTGAACCAGGAAAGGTGTAATAAGAATAGGATTTGGCAAACTCTAACACTTAACTCTCAGTTTCGGATCAGATAAGTCACCTCGGTCAGCCAAATTCCACCCCGGCCGAGATGTTCATCGACTGAGCGAGATGCTTAGGGTTAAGGTAAAGACTCGAACTTTCAGGGTCCTACTGTGATTTAGATTATTCTATCATTGTTTTTTCCACAACCTTCAGCCAATCACCCTAGAATCACACAAAGAGATAGCCACTCATCATCATGAAAGTATTAATCAAATATATAGGAAGAAAGAGAATAATTGAACAAGAAAACCTTAAGAGAAAGGCTTCAATAACTTAATCAATTATAAAACACAAGCGTTCCTTGGATAGAAATCCAACAAGACAACAAACAAGAAGGGAATCTAAGATGATCTTACAAAAACCCTTCAAAAGCTATAAAAGCTATAAACTTCCTTCTTCAACCTTCAAAAAGGTTCTTCAAATCTCCCAACTGGAGTATGGCTGCAGTGGTGTATAAACCCTGATCGGTGGTATGCGGCGTCTTGCGCTGATAGCGGATGTCGGATTTGTGGAAAATCCGACCCTTTTTATAGGAAAATTATTCTCCAAAGATAAGATATCTTAGAAAGATCTCTTCCCATAAAAATAGGTAAAATATATGATCTAGCATATCTTCTTCCTTCCAGGAGCCAAGCCCAAAAATATAAGATCCTGTTTCCAAAGATAAAAGATCTCAACCAAGAATAAAATATTCTCGCCGCATCCCAGGTGTTCGCCTCGGTCGAGTCGAATTCCCTGGATCACCTCGGTCGAGGTGACTCTATAGTCAACCGAGGTGAGTCACAACTGAATGTGAAATCTCTCAAATCTGGTCCAAAGTGAATCTCTAATCCATGGCTATGCTTCCTGGATGTTTCCTTATGTTCTTGAATGTAGTTCCAATGACTCCATAGCTCCTTTTGCTCCTTTTTGATGCAAAACGTGCCATTTTACCTACGATTATAACAAAACTAGGTGTAGACCTCGATTCCCGCAAAGGTAGATGAAATGGTAATATAATCACATAATATACATACAAACATGCAGATTATTGAAGATAAAACATCCAAACAAACCCCAAAATATAGACTATAATTCATGCTATCAGACATGCTCAAGCTCGGCTTGTTTATAAACGAGTCGAGCCCGAGCCGAGCCTAAAAATTATACGAGCTTTAAAATGTGCTCAAGCTTGGCTCGTTTAGAAAATGAACGAGCTTGAGCCGAGCTTTTGACGAGCCGAGCCCGAGCCGAGCCCGAGCCGAGCCCGAGTAGCTTGTCTCATATTACAGCCCTACGTACACGGCGAGAAACGGTGAAGCGGCAATCTTCAAAGTATAGAAAACGGGGACACGGCAAGTAAAACAAATAATATATCATTTTAAAGTTTATGAAATATAGAATTCCTATATCATAATGATATATATTGAAAAATAATCAGTATTATATGAGTAGATAAAAATATTAACATGATAACAAAATAACCGAAACAAAAGCTTAGAAACAAACATTTTTAGTCTTCCAAAACATAAAATAAACATATTTAGTCTTATAATCGAAAGAAACATACTTAGTATCAAAACATAAGAATGAACCATTCATTTTGCAAATCAACAACCGAACAATATAATCAACCAAGGAAAACAATAATTAATATTTGTAAATTATAAAAAGTGAAAGAATTAAAAAAGCACACTTAACATTCAACAAAGAAAGATTACACGATAAATTAGTAATCAAAGATTCAAAATTAATTTATAAAATCATAAGAAAAATGGAGAGAAGAGTCGGCCGGTGGAACAACATTTTAACATTAGAGCCGAAAAAGAAGATTGGTGTCCTACTTCCGGCAACCACAATCTCGCAGGTGGCCATGTGGGGCTAGATTTAGTCGGAGAAAAAGGAGAGAAGAAGAAGTATTACGGAAAACCAGTTTTTCTTTATGTTTTCAAAATAAAAAATATTTTTTTTCTAGCCTTAAAAAATATGGTAAACTTCCGTTGGCCGTGTCTTGATCGGACATAATCCACGTCCTCGCCGTGTCTTACCTTTGAAATGTGTCTTGACCATGTCCGAACCGTGTCCTGTTGTGTCCCCATGTCCGACACGGTACGACACGGGACACACCGCCTTCTAGAAGTGTACATGCATCATAGTATATAACCAGGAAGTTAGGTATGCCAAAATTGCTTACTTGTCTTTCACTTTGAAGATCATTACTTGTTGTGTCTGACTTAGAGCAGAGAGCTTCATGGTTGCACGAGGGAGCAACTCCCGTGCTAGAAGGAATGCGTTTGCAAGCAAGGCTAGTTATTGGGACTCGTTCTCTGCTACTCGAACAAGTTTATTTCTTGCACCTTCTAGGTTTGCCTCTTCTTTAATAACATTAGGTAATGCTTTTATTAGCATGCTTACATAGGAATTAAAAACTTGATATACACCTTCAAGTGTTTTACTACCCAACTAGATTCTCGGAAGCGGCCCTACATCATCAAATAAGTCTTGCAAAGAAAAAAAGTTAAAAAAAAACCTTTAAAAAAATCAAAGGACCAGATGTGAGGCGGACCACAAAGATGATCATTCTTGGAAACAAATTTGGCTTAGAAATAAATGAGTTTTAAGCCATGAGCAGGTAGAACAACCTTAATCTCCAAATTTTAACCCTTTGATACTTCCTAATTTTCTAGGACTGGTTTAAAAGGTTGGTCACTCGTCATTATGAAGTTGATGAACTTGCAATATACTAAAGATACTTTTCTTGCCTACTTATTTTAAATTTGTGTGATTGCAATATGTTGACCTCTCCGGAATTAATGTCATAGCAGTTCAACGTCATCCACTTCACTTATTTCCACAATTTTCTTCTATATAAACTAGATACACGCAAAGTTACCAATTGTACGGAAAAGATAATGGCAGTGCAAAAAGTGGATTGAAGGAGTAGTTATAGTGCAACTGCAAGCAATATGATCAAGGCGCATCACCTTCAACTAATTTTGGGTAGAAAGTCATATGAAAAGTATGCTTAGTTATAACAACGTATTCAACATATATACTCACTAGTGGCATGTCAACACCGTATTTGATATCATCAAACGTTATTGTATATGTCGACAAGCTAGCAACTGTAAATAGAAATCAAGACTACAGTAAACCAGAGATGGGGCAAAAAAATAACAAAAAAGAAAAGCACGCCATAGGAAGAAGAACAACAAATTTAATAAAAATCAAAAGCAAATGAATTGAAGTACCGGGAAGTTCATGGTCTGAATAATCAAATTAGCGGAAAAGAGAGGGTTATCCCAAGACATACAAACATGTTAATTATTTGTCTTTAGGATTTAGGCAAAGCAGCAATTCAATCGGAATTGGGCTTGTAAGTTGATTGCACATCAAATCAAGTAACTGAAGATTCTTCAATTCACCTAATTCAAACGGAATCGAACCTTCGAACTCATTGTAACCCAAAATTAGGGTTTTGAGTGACGATAACCGCCCGAGCTTAGGTGGAAGTATGCCTGTGAGATTGTTTTCAGATAGCCCTAAGAACTTAGGGCCCGTTTGGTTTGAACTCCGGAATCGGAAACGGAATGGAAACGAATCCAGTCCATATGTATACCTTTGTTCATGAAAGTTTTTGGAATTATTCCTTGTGATTTGAAGTAATTGAAGTTGAATTTGATTACTTTTGATACCCTATAGGGTAACAAAATATGGGGAGACAAGTGCATTTTGCATGTAAACACAAGGAATAATTCCATAGAATTTCATGAATATGGATATACATATGGACTAAATTCGTTTCCATTCCGTTTCCGTTTCTGGAGTTGGAACCAAACGGGCCCTTAAGGTTCTTAAGGTTCTCAAATTGATGTCAGGATGGGACAGCTTCCGATTGTTTCTAGATCACTTACGGAACCGATGTCTATATGTATTGAACCGAAAAAATTGATGAGGCTGAGATCAATGGAGATTAGAGATGTGAGAATTGAGAGAGTTGTCAAGAGTGAGGATTCGAGGTAATTTGAGGAGAGATTGAGAGGGGAGACTTCGATTGAAAACCAATTTATGTAATTTCATTGGATATTTAAGCAGGTGAATCAAAATAGTTTGTGGAGGAAAGTTAGAGAGATAAACCTCTTGGCAACACGATCAAATCTAGCATCAATTAACCTGAGTGAAGCTCGTAAATAGAGGGAGATAGATTTGGGCGGTGTGGAGAGGAAGACGGAAGGAGAGGATGGTGTATGTTCATAGTAAAAAGAAAGAGAGAGAATGATAAATGCGTGTAACTCTAATAACGATTGGCTAAACACGTATAATGGGAGGGCTAAGACAAACTAAAGCTTGAAAAA
This sequence comes from Fagopyrum homotropicum, assembly GCA_033239125.1. Classification (NCBI taxonomy): domain Eukaryota; kingdom Viridiplantae; phylum Streptophyta; class Magnoliopsida; order Caryophyllales; family Polygonaceae; genus Fagopyrum; species Fagopyrum homotropicum. The sequence continues at coordinate 60,481,514 of BSWB01000003.1, read as the reverse complement.
AAAAAGGAAAACTCTATAAGGGTATAATTGAAAAATATCTATTCATCGGGAAACTCTCACTTTTAGTATAATAAAGATCAATATAATACATATAAAAAAATTGAAAGTATGTGTGTGAACATGAATACACCTAAACTTTATTTTCTTTTTATGTTATAATATTAGATATGTATATACCGTTTGATAATTATTATTTTATCGGTATGTGGTAGAAGTTCGGACTCCAAACATTATGAAATTGGAACAAAAAAATCCGGAATATTATTTAAATAATTATTCCACAACTTTTTCGGAAAATGGATATTCCTAAGCTACATTTCTTAGTCGCTAATAAATGGAATAGCGATTCATCTCGTCATTTTTCCTTCTTGTGATATTTGTTATCAAGTATATGTGTATTTGACAGTAATAAAAAGATCAACACGAGAATTGTTTACGCATTTCAAATATAAACCCTACGTCTACGGAACCTCAAGAGGAGAGATCCGTTCCCAGATTTCACTAAGCATTCAAGATGATTACAATAAATGTGGTTACATGTTTGCACGCAAGATCAACTTGGTAAACAACCTACACCTAGAATGGAAGCAAGAACAAGATAAAGCAAGAAGAATAAGGTATTAAAATAGCCCCTACAAGGCTAAACAAAGCATCGATCAAAGCTTTATTATCTTCACTCAAAAGATCTTCGTCGGCAGAGATCAGGATTGAGGATGAACGTCTCACACCCTTGGCAACCACCTCCGTCATCTCTCTCTCTCTCTCTCTCTCTCTCTCTCTCTCTCTCTCTCAAAAGAGGAACCCTAGCTAACTCCCTTCAAGCGGCAACTCTTCCATTAGGGTTAGATGAGTTTCTTCACCACAATATATACCAACACCATAGTTTCTTCATTTCACTTAAATGAACCAGGTCATTTTTAACTCGGAGTCAATAGAAGCAACTCGCACCCGGTTTATCTCTGACAGGATCAGCTACATAAAGCACACCCTGGTCCACCAAAAAACCAAAGCTGAAGCATGTGACTCTAGTAGCCCAAAACACAAGACTAACCCACATATATACTTCATAATATTAGATAAGCTCCCTCGTGACTAATTATAGCATCTAATGTAACCAAGCTACCAAAACTATGTGATTAGTCACAATAGTCAACGACATAGGAAGCATTAGCCACCAATAACAAGTATTGAGCACCTCATCTAATATACTAGACTTAAGTCTATTACACAAGCTACATCATTTGCATGCACTTTAGTAACCACAACTACATCATATATTATTACATGAATCATAATGCTAACAATTTCCCTCTTGATTCATGTCAACAACACCATCTTGATCACCAATAGCAAATTGGGAGGTTCTCTATTCCGTCATCAATTTAAAGCTAATTATCTATAGGGAACATCCCATAAGTGAAGTGAATTCCTGCAAAAGATAAATTTGTCAGCAGGGACAATTTTAGTTCCGAAATCAGCAAGGTTAACATCACCTTTGATTTTCTTAACCTCAAAGTGTTTCTTTTCTATCGCATCCTTTACAAAATGATATCTAACATCTATGTGTTTAGATCTTTCATGATGCACATGGTCCTTACAAAGATAAAGAGCACTTTGACTACCTATATGCAAAACATGAATGCATTGTTTGTGTTGGATTTTAGTGAGTAATCCCTTAAACCATATAGCTTCTTTAGAAGCTTCTACAACCGCTATGTATTCAACTTCAGTTGATGACAGAGCAACAATAGATTGTTGTTGAGATTTCCAAGATATACAACTACCAGTACAAGTATAGTAATAATAGGTAGTAAACTTTCTAGTGTCTTTGTTACTAGCATAGTTAGAGTCAACATATCCAAATACATTGTAATCTTTAGTATAGTCTCCAAGACAAGACATAGTTTTTTAGTTCCAGCAATATATCTCAAACAATATTTCATAGCAACCCAATGATCAGGTCCAAGGTTAGACATAAATCTTCTCAGAACACTTATAACAAAGGACAAGTCGGGTCTAGTGCACAACATAGCATACATCAGTTATCCAACAATAACATCATAAGGAATATTAGACATCTTTTTAACTTCATTGGGTGAGCTAGAGCATTGCTTCTTAGTCAGATCTAGATGCGACTAATCATATTGTGAAAGCCACATTTTCTTCTTAACCCTATTTCTTATGATCTGAACACCAAGGATTTTCTGAGTTGGGCCAAGGTCTTTCATGTCAAAATGCATTTTAAGGTCTCTATTAACATTAGAAATGATAGTCTTTGATTTGCATATTATCAGAATATCATCAACATACAAGAGAACATTTAAAGCATTTGAAGTAGAAGCATTCTTGAAATTCAAAAATTAGTCATAGTTACTTCTCATGAAGCCTATATTTTTCATACAAATGTCAAACTTATTATTCCATTGTGTAGGTGACTGTTTTAAACCATATATGGATTTTTTTAAGCAAGCAAACATGTTTAGGTCTATTTTTTATCTATAAACCCTTTTGGTTGGACCATATAAATGGTTTCATTCAAGTCACCATGTAAGAAGACAGTTTTAACATCCATTTGTTCAATGTCCCAGTCATACACAATAGCCATAGCAAGTAGTAACCTCAAGGTTTTATACTTAATCACAAGAGCAAAGATATATGTGTAATATATTCCTCCCCTTTGAGTAAAGCCTTTAGCAACAAGCCTGACTTTGTACCTAGGTGCTTCACTGATTTTATACCTTTTTTAACTTGTAAAGCCACCTACACTGAACTAGCTTAACATTGTCAAGCCTAGGAACTAGATTCCAAGTATTATTAGAGTTCATAGATTCAATTTCTTCATTGATAGCTTGATTCCAGGTTTTAGCATTAGGAAATTTGATGGCTTTCTCATATATGTAAGGGGTATAGAAATTATCAATAACATTTCCAATTAAGAAAGCATATTCAACTATATTCAGCTCATCAGTAAGCACGATATACTCAACATTATTAGCATATTTCTTATTAGGAATTTTAAGCCTAGGGGACTTGCCCCTGGTTAACTGATAGGGATAATGAAAATCAAAATGATTCGGGTCTTCATGTCTGCTATTTGACTCGAGTTGGCTTGCACTATTATCCTCTGTGTTAGTACTGGTACCCGAATCATCTTGATTTCCATTATTATTGTCATTATCAAATTCAGGATTATTCAGATTTTTATTATTAGGTTCATTAGGTTCCTCCCCTAATTGTTGAGTATCATTATCATTGCCATCATTAGTAGGATGCTCAATGTTTCTATCAATGTTCACTCAAAAGTGTGTGCAAATAAGCCTTAAATTTATAACCTAAAATAAAAGCTTGAACGATGTGCGACCCGCAATGTATGGATCAATCGTAGCAACAGCAAATACTCCACGTCAATAAAAGGGATTTGGTGAAACCGAACTATAAAAGCAATCTAGTTAATACAATGTGCAAGTATCGATGATTAAAAGCAATAAAAGCAAAGATATGAATATATGTAATAATTAGGAAAGCGCAGATTCTAGAGATCAAGGTATTCAATTGTGATTTTCGATTCGATATTTCTAAAGATATAAAGGACAAAGCTGCGATTGCAAAGGAAAGATGTTTTGAAGGTGGGATAGATCACGGGGGAAGTCTCACTATCCGCTATTCCAAACCAAAGAAGCATATCACCGGGTAAGTCTCAAAGCTTTAAGGAAAAAGAATGATAATCTCAAACCAACCACTTAACCTAAGGGAATAGAATTAATCATCACCGGGTAAGTCTCAATTTAACTCAGAAAGGCAAGAGGAAGGCACACAAAAAGCTAATAAAGGATGAACCTTTATTACCTAGAACTTATCATCGTTGGCAACCAAGCAAGGAAATCACCAGGTAAGTCTCTTCCAATCTTGGATATAGGTTAGGAAGGTTCAACAAGGCTAGGGTTTAGGCAATCTTTTACCAAAACTTAAGGATAAAACATTATAGGTACGACAAAAGAAACCACAGGTGGATCTTGGTGATATCTCAGCCGAGATTTTCAAGAACAACCCGAGATTTGTCTTTGCGAAGGTAAACACAACTATCAGGGTCCAATCTTTTTGTAAAGGTCATTCTATCATTATCTAAACCACAACTTTCAACCAATCACCCTAGAATCGCAAGGGTTTTAGCTGATAGCATGTATTATAGTCTATATTTTGGGATTGGTTTAGACGATTTATCTTCATAAATCTGTATGTATGGATGTATATTCTTTGATTATATTGTTGTTTTGTCTACCTTTACGAGAATCGAGGTCTACACCTAGTTTCGTTGTGATTGTAGGTAAAATGACATGTTTTGGACAAAATGGAGTTAATGAAGCTAAGGAGTCATTGGAGCTACATTCTGGAGCATTGAGGAGTTATAAGAAGAGCTCAGGAAGCATGAAAATGATTTAGAAGATTGATTTTGGACCAGATTAAAGAGATCTACGCTTAGCTGAGATTCACCTCGGCTGGCTACAGTGCCACCTCGACCGAAGGTGATCTTCATGATCGACTAGACCGAGGCGAAGTGATGACGGGACACGAGATCTTTATCTTTGGGTGAGATCTTCTATTTTTGGAAAGTGAATATCACGTATTTTAGGATGGATTTCTAGAAGGAAGCATATCTTGTTGGATAAATTTTGTAAGATATGAAGACAATTTTTAAGGAAATTATCTTTTTAAGATATCTTATCTTAGGAAGATAATTATCCTATATATAGAGGTTGATTTTCTGGAATTCATCCATCTTCGGATTACCAATTCTCTGATTCGGAAGTTAAAGGAATTTGATCAAAGTTTTGAAGGAAGTTTGGAAGGTTGAATTTCAAGGAAGGAAGTAAGCTAGTTTAAAGGAAGTTTGAAGAAAGTTTGTAAGATTCTATTAGTTGGTTTGGTTTGTTGTCTTTTCTGATTTGTGATTGAGGAACGCTGATTGTTTGTTTGTTTGATTCAGTTATTGAGACCTTTGTGTTAAGGTTTTCTTGTTTGAATATTGATTCATTTCTCATATATTTGATTATTGTTACCATGATGATTGTTTGCTAAGTTCTTTACGCAATTCTAGGGTGATTGGCTGAAAGTTATGGGAAAGACGATGAAAGAATGAGCCTTTACCCTAGTGGACCCTGAAAGCTCGAGCCTTTACCTTAACCGACGAACACCTCGACCAGTCATAGAACATCTCGGCCGGGATGGGATATAACTGAGCGAGGCGAGACCTTTTCTGATCCTTATCTAAGTTGAGGTTTCAGTTTGCCAAATCCTATCCTTGTTATACCTTTCCTGGTTCAACGCAAGCCTAGGATTAGACTTACCCGGTGATTCCTTTGTTTGTTTACCCAAGATCATGAGTGTAGGTAATAAAGGTTTATCCTTTATTGGGGTTTGAGTGTGCCTTGATCCCGTCTTTGAGAGTTAGCCTGAGACTTATCCGGTAAAGGTTGATTCTCTCCCCTTGGGTGGTGTGTTGGTTTGAGATTATAGTTCCTTTCCTTAGTACCTTGAGACTTACCCGGTGAGAGGATCTTTGGTTTGGGATAGTGAGTAGTGAGACTTACCCGGTGATCTATTCTCACCTTAGAAACACCTTTCCTTTGCAATCCTCACTTTGTCCACATTATATTTTGAGATCTTGAGTTGGAACCACAACTGGATGATTTAATCTCTAGAATCCGAATTTTCTTTACCTGGTTATTACATCATTTTTTTGATAGCTTTGCTTTGTTACTTGTGTTTTATTGACAACCTGAATTACCGATCTTTGTTTCACCATAGTCCCTGTGTTCGACCCTGGAATTCTTGCTTTTATTAAAATCGATCCGTACACTACGGGTTCGCTATTTGCAATTATTCTTGGTATAAATATTAAAGCCTACACACACCTCTTGGAGCGAACAAGTTTTTTGGCGCTGTTGCCGGGGACTTGGTTAAAGACCAAGTTCGGTTTCGGTTGTCTTTCGGGGCTATTGCCTTTGTTTCTATTAACCACTTTACTTGAGTGATTTCACATGATCTTTCCTTAGGTTTATGCGAAGAACTCATGCTGGAAAGGAAATCGTTCCTTACGATCCCGAACCAGAAAAGACATACAAGAGAAGATTGAAAGAAGCTAAGATGGCCGATCAAGACAATCGCGATCTTGAAGCTGAATTGAAGGAGGCATTTGAAAAACTGTGCCTCGGTAAAGAAGAACTGCAGCGCGAGAGAGACGAGACTCGTGCAAGAACTGAAGGAATTGAAGCTGATATGTCCACTCTACGATCTTAGTTCTTACCTCGACCGGTCCTAGTTCCTCGACCGAGGCAAGACCCAATTCTAGTTGCACCGGCCAAGATACACTCACCACCTCGGATGTCGGCGATGGTAGACCGAGATGTTATTTTTGTTGGAGTTCCACAAACCCTAGGTCAGAGGATGGACCCGAATCAGCAAGTGCAGCGTCTAGAAGTCAATCAAGGAGATCCAACTGAGCATGATTATGAACTTCGACCTCAATTTCTAACCATGATTTGACAATGTCAATTTGGAGGTTTGGGGAGGGAATCTCCACATCAGCATTTACAAAATTATGAGATTCTGATGGAGACTTTGAGACCATCAAGAGTGGAGAACAACAATTACAAGTTAAGGCCTTTCTACTTCTCATTGAAAGACAAGGCGCTTGCTTGGTATCAATCTCTTCCGTCTGGAAAAATCAACACTTGGGAAGAGATGACGACGAAATTTCTAACTATGTTTTTTCCCCATCAAAGACCGCTGAATTGAGGGGCAAGATCAATGCTTTTATTATGAAGGACAAGGAGAGTTTGTCCAAGTCATGGGACAAGTTCAAGGACCTTTTGTTGGATTGCCCACATCATGGGATTCCAAGGATCGAGTTGCTGGAGATATACTTAAAGGGTTTGGATGAAGATACTCAATTCAAGCTCCAATTACTTTCCGACGGCACTTTCATGGATATGCCGATAGATGAAGCTTGGGATTTCATTGAAAAGCAAGCTTTACACATGGAGAAATACTCCCATCAAAGGGTTGAAGATGGAGCAAGGAGAGTTAGTTTTCAATATACAACATCAAATGGAGCTCAACTCACCTCGCTTACCAATGAAGTAAAGGCATTGAAGGAGCTTTTAGTAGCTCAAACGAAGAAGGAGCAAGATGGTGGATACCAAGGAAGAAACAACTATCAAGGGCTGCGGAACAACAACTACGACGACAACAGAAACTCCAACAACAACAATTGGAGATCAAATCAACAAAATTCCGGTAACCCTTATTCTCATGCTGGAAATGCTCTTAACTCCCCCTCTTCTTCTTCTATTCCATTGAGAAACCAGGAGCCTGCATCAAGCTCGTCCCAGCCACCCAAGAAACCGGATGTTGTGTTGGAGGCTATATTGATCAAGCTCAACGCTATGGAGACTTCTATGAATTCATTTTCGAAGGCACAAAAAGCCTTAGAACAACAATTTTTCAACAAGGCAAATGAAGCGACAAGGGATCCTAGAAAGCTTCCAGGAAGGATGGAGAACATCCCAAAAGGGCAAGTCATGCCTATCACAACACACAGTGGATTAAAGACTGCAGATCCAGTACCTCGGTCGGACCACGATCAGACGAGGAACACCGCGGTTGAGGTGCCAACCGATGTGGAGCCCCAGAAAGCGAAAGAAAAAGCTGAAGTTTATGTTCCACCTCCTGCTTATAAACCACCACTCCCGTTCTCTCAGTCAAGGGCGCGGACACATCTAGACAAACACTTTGGTAAGTTTCTTGACTTTATGAATAACCTACATATTAACATCCCTTTCATTGATGCTATCTTAGGGATGCCCGCCTATGGGAAGTTTTTGAAAGAGATCTTATCAAGGAAGAGAAAGTTGGAGGACTTTAGTGAAGTAAGGATGACCTCTAGATCTTCGGAGCTCATTCAAATCATGAAGAAGAAGAAGAAGATGCCACCTAAGTTGAGAGATCCCGGTTCATTTTTCATTCCCATCCAAGTTAGGTATGTGACTTATGATGCACTTTGTGATCTAGGAGCATGTGTGAGCATCATTCCTCTGGAACTTTGTGAGAAGGTCGGACTTGGAGAGCCCAAGCCCGTGAAGATGACGTTATACATGGTGGATCGCTCCATTACCCATCCCGTTGGTATCTTGCAGGACGTTCCCATCAAGTTAGGTAATTTCTACATACCTATAGACTTTGTTGTGCTGGACATTCCCGCAGATTATCCAATCCTATCATTCTCGGAAGACCATTTCCAGCAACATCGGGTTGCAACGTTGATTGTAAGAACGCCAAGTTGAAGTTCTACATTGGCGGCGATCATGTGGAGTTTGCATTATTGGCTGCAATGAAGGGAGAGCCTTTGGAAGATGACATCTTCAACATCTATGATGATGAAGATTCTCGAGAATTGGCGAGCTCTATCCTTATTAAAGATCCTCTTGAAAAAGTTTTAAGTTTTAGTATGATGGAGGAAGGTATAGATATTTTGTGTGATGCAGATGTACGAAGCTTGGAAACATTGGAAGCAGATCTAGGATCTAGATTTGATAAACTAATTCAGGAGAAGAAAAGCACATTAGGTTTCGGTCCTAGTTCCAGTACCTCGACCGAAACACTTTCTGGAGCAAGCGAGGTGATCTTGTTTGAAGAACACCTCGGTCACCCACCTCGGATCCCGACCAAGACAGCATGCGAGATGTTTTCAACTGAGGACGATCTGTCCGTTGATGATTCATTCTTTGATGATCACTCACATCTGGTGGGTCATTGGCTTCGCCAAGTTTCAGATGGTAAAGAACCTTGGTACGCTGATATTGTCAACTATCTTGTTTCTCAAGAAGTACCTCCCTGATTGACATATGCTCAAAGGAAGAAGTTCTTCAAATACGTTCGTCACTACTACTGGAATGAACCTCTACTCTTCAAGAGAGGTCCAGATGGGATGCTTCGACGATGCATTCCGGAGGATGAAGCTGCTAGTGTCATACGGCATTGTCACTCGCTTCCTTGTGGAGGACATGCTAGCGCTCACAAAACGTGCGCTAAGGTATTACGTTCTGGTTTCTTTTGGCCTACATTATTTAAGGATGTGCAAGCGTTTGTTGTCTCTTGTGATGCATGCCAAAGAACAGGGAACTTGTCTAGAAGGAACGAGATGTCACTCAACAATATTCAAGAAGTTGAGATCTTTGATGTATGGGGAGTCGATTTCATGGGACCTTTCCCATCATCCGCAGGGAACCTCTACATCCTCTTAGTTGTTGATTATGTTTCTAGGTGGGTGGAAGCCATTGCTTCTCCCACTAATGACGTCATGGTGGTTGTGAAGTTCTTCAATAGAACTATCTCTCCACATTTTGGACGCCGCGTATCATCATCACAAATTCTCTGATTCAGAAGTTAAAGGAGTTTGAAGGAAGTTTGGAAGGTTGAATTTCAAGGAGGGAAGGAAGCTAGTTTGAAGGAAGTTTGAAGAAAGTTTGTAAGATTCTCTTAGTTGGTTTGGTTTGTTGTCTTTTCTGATTTGTGATTGAGGAACATTGATTGTTTGTTTGTTTGATTCAGTTATTGAGACCTTTGTGTTAAGGTTTTCTTGTTTGAATATTGATTCATTTCTCACATATTTGATTATTGTTATCATGATGATTGTTTACTAAGTTCTTTACACGATTCTAGGATGATTGGCTGAAAGTTATGGGAAAGACGATGAAAGAATGAGCCTTTACCCCAGTGGACCCTAAAAGCTCAAGCCTTTACCTTAACCGACGAACACCTCGACCAGTCATAGAACATCTCGGCCGGGATGGGATATAACTGAGCGAGGCGAGACCTTTTCTGATCCTTATCTGAGTTGAGGTTTCAGTTTGTCAAATCCTATCCTTGTTATACCTTTCCTGGTTCAACGCAAGCCTAGGATTAGACTTACCCGGTGATTCCTTTGTTTGTTTACCCAAGATCATGAGTGTAGGTAATAAAGGTTTATCCTTTATTGGGGTTTGAGTGTGCCTTGATCCCGTCTTTGAGAGTTAGCCTGAGACTTATCCGGTAAAGGTTGATTCTATCCCCTTGGGTGGTGTGTTGGTTTGAGATTATAGTTCCTTTCTTTAGTACCTTGAGACTTACCCGGTGAGAGGATCTTTGGTTTGGGATGGTGAGTAGTGAGACTTACCCGGTGATCTATTCCCACCTTAGAAACACCTTCCCTTTGCAATCCTTAGCTTTGTCCACATTATCTTTTGAGATCTTGAGTCGGAACCACAACTGGATGCTTTAATCTCTAGAATCCAAATTTTCTTTACCTGGTTATTACATCATTTTTTTGATAGCTTTGCTTTGTTACTTGTGTTTTATTGACAACCTGAATTACCGATCTTTGTTTCACCATAGTCCCTGTGTTCGACCCTGGAATTCTTGCTTTTATTAAAATCGATCCGTACACTACGGGTTCGCTATTTGCAATTATTCTTGGTATAAATATTAAAGCTTGCACACACCTCTTGGAGCGAACATTAGCCAACAATCATCATATTCAAATCAATATATATATATATATATATATATATATGAAATCAAGAACCGAATGCAATCAATAAAACCGAAAGAAACGCAAGAACTGTTTAGCAAGGCGTTCTCAAATAACATAAACTGAATCAAAATCAATAATCAGTTCCGTTCTTGTGTTCTAAAGAAAAAAAATCAAAAAATAGAATAATCGCACAAAGAATCCTAATGTATCTCTCAATCTCGAATGTTGAAGTAGTACGGGTTGTCAATCCGTTTCCAAGCTGCGAATCCGAAGCTCCCTTGCTGCAATGTGTCTCTAATCTCCAGTAGTTGTCTTGTGTCGTTCTCTTATCATTCTTGCAGCCTTCTATCTTATAGAATAAAGGTAGGGTTTGAAAGCTTGTACTTTGGGCTGAAATGTAAGATTCCACAGCCAGGCCCGAAGAAAATCTCGGCCAAGATTTAATGACGTTGTCTGAGATTTCTTTTCTGAGGCGTGTAATCTCTTTGATCTCTCTGATATCTTTCAAAACTTGACTTCGTCCTTCCTTTAGGCTCTTAAATGCCTCCATTGTGGTCCACCTTGATCAATTGTCCATGAATACTCCACTTCTGCTCCAATTTGCGCCAATTCACCTACAATTGTCATAAAACTTGTGTAGATCTCGATTCTAACCAAATAGATGAATATGAACCATAATTTCCATGAATGTATGTCTATGTACGCAAAAGAAAGGGAAAAACGAGCTATTTGGACATTTATATTGAGGTCGTATTTCATGTCATCAATCATCCTTAGTACTATCTAATTGAGGGGTTTCTATATTATTGGAGTTATCAGGTTGATTATAACCTATGTCAAATTCTTCTTCATCTTGATTTATATGAAGTTGATCATTATGGTTGTAGAAGTTTCTAATTTTATTGGGAATCTCAAAGTCATTAATGTCATCTGAGTCAGGAATCACAACACTAGCAAACTTAGTTTTAAAATGAAACTCTTCTTTATTAAAGGTTACATTTCTAGAGGTGATGACTTTATAACCATGAGGTTGTATAAGCAGGAGTTTATAGTCCTTAACCCCCTCAGGGTACCCTAACATAACAGTTTTACGATCCTAAGGTTGTAGCTTTCCTTGAGATATTTGAGAGTAAGCAGTGCATCCAGAAGGTTTTAAGTGTGTAATGTTGGGTTTCTTACCAGTCCACATTTATTGGGGTGTCTTAAAGTCAATAACAATTGACGGAGATTTCTTTTCTGGGGTGTGTTATCTCTTTGATCTCTATAATATCTTTCAAAACTTGACTTCATCCTTCCTTTAGTTCTTAAATGCCTCCATTGTGGTCCACTTTGATCAATTGTCCATGAATACTCCACTTCTGCTCCAATTTACGCCAATTCACCTACAATTGTCCTAAAACTTGTGTAGATCTCGATTCTAACCAAATAGATGAATATGAACCATAATTGCCATGAATGTATATCTATGTACGCAAAAGAAAGGGAAAACTAGCTATATGCACATCTATACTAAGGTCATATTTCATGTCATCAAAATACTCCATACTTGTCTCTTGCTTGTCCCCAAGCAAGTTTCAAATCTAGAATACCAAGATGTATGAAATATGAACATGCAAAAATAAGGGAAAACAACAATATTTTTGGTTTTGTGCTTCTATTCATAGATCACTCTCTAAGATTGCTTCATAGCTAATGAAAACCATTATGTGAACAAAAGGAATCATATTATGATAAGAATAATCACACCTTGCAAGAAATTCAAAACATGCATTATAACTTGAAATATGTCAAAATCAGTTATGGAAAATCCGATTTAAACCACAAAGTCAAACAAACATGTTCAAAGATCTTAAGGGCTTTCAAATGAAGGTCAAGAAACGTGTTAGGGTAGGATGTATGTAGAACATGTGGTGCAAATCCGGAAAAAGGATAGAAACTCCACAACTGCAATAAAAACTCAACATCCATCAATAAGTTCTTTTCACTTATTTTTATTTATTTTCTTTTTAATTTCACTTGAGAACATAGACAAAGGTGCACAATAACCGAAGCCTTGGAGATTAGCTAAACTCAATTTCTCGAGGTGCCTCAAACCATGGTGCACATACCATGACTCGTTAGGACTATCGCTCAATCCGACTTTTGCAAGACACAAACACCCGACTATGTGAATGGTGCCGAGTTACTCACCATCATGATTGACGTCCCCAAACCTATTTTTCTAACACAACTCATTACTTTCAACTTCAACTTTCATAAGATTTCACTAACATGCATCATAATTCCCGGGTAGGTAAAAGAACGCAAATATATGTGCAAGAAATTATAGCGCGGTTTCAACCTTCAAATCTCAACATGATTTAGAAAAAAAACAAATTATCAAACTTGAATGAAATTCCAACAAGGCATTCAAATCATGTACATGCCATAATTCAATTTATACAAATAAAAATCATCAAAGCCATTCCACAAATAATATCATCATTGAGGGCGTTTCTATCCTAGAAGCACAAACATTTTCAATTTTGTCTTGGATTTTCAAAAGGTTTATGAATACTGTAAGAAAAAGTGTTGATGATGTGATTTATGACACTAGATTAGGCACCCTTTTAGGTAGCTTTTACATTCATTCATGCATGGTTTTGCACATGTTCGGGACATTTTATGTTTTATCAAGTCATATCGTCGGAATAGATGTCTACACGATCATATGTCAGTTTTGTAGGTATTTTGGGGAGCTTTCATGCATTAAGATCATATCCGACGTTCAAGTCTCATGAAGGCCCGAATTCAAGGTTCTAATGGAGCAAGCATGGAGAAAAGAAGAAGAATTTGAACTTAGTTGGTGCGAGCCATGCACCGGCTTTGTCTTTAGCCATGATCCAAGCCATGTAACAGCTAACCTCGGTCCAGCCACTACCCATCTCGGCCGAGATGCTCAAGGGTCAATCCGAGATCGCCGTCAGGACCACCACGCACTTGGCACAATCTTCCTACCCATGACCTTTGGCGCCCATGATGGATGGAAGGTGTCTTCTTGCAGCTTACACACTTTTGCAGGGATCCTTCCATTCTTCTAACAATCTTTAGTTTTGAAATCCCAAGTGTGGTGAAGGGAATAAAGGAGACTCCATTGAAGAGAAGAAAAGAACACATTTTCATAGTCTTAGAGTGAGTTTTTGAGAGACTTGTGGTGAGGAAAGTTGTAGAGATTGTTGACCTTGTTTTGAAGCTACTCTTGGATGATTGTAAGCTTGTTCTAAACTTATTATTCAGCTTGTTCTTGGTTTATATTGATTCTTATCTCTGCATCTAGATATGGCATGCATGTATGTGTTTATTATGATGAATGAACTTAAGATGATTGTTCTTGGCTAAGTAGCATATGATTCTAGGGAGAAGGATGAAAGGTTATGGCTAGGATAATGATAGATTGGACTTAGATGTATCTTAGGGCAGTTTCTTGCTCGAAATACATAGATCAGTTTGCAATCTCGATCTGTTCTTCATCCATTTTGGCCAAGATGTCCGTGATCCACCTAGGTGTGTGAGCTGAAGTTCCTATAGTGTTATATCTTCATGTTAGGGAGTTTGAGAGTTGAAATCCTAGTGTTTGTTGAGCCTAATCTAGCATTAGGGTGACCTATGTTAGTAAACCAGGTGAGGGATAAGACTTACCCAGTAATTCCCGCTCTTAGGTATAGAAGATGACAAACATTAGGTAGTAATGAGCCTCAACAGCCGCTATTGGAATGAGTGTGCTAGAATTGTTGTTTAGGACTTTCTTTCCCGAGACTTACCCGGTAAGGAGAGGTTTAACCCCTATATAGCAATCCAGTTTGTGTAGAATTCCCAACCTTAGGTTCCTAGAGACTTACCCGGTAATAGGACCTTAGGTGCGGGACTAGTGGACCATGAGACCTACCCAATGATTGATCCCATTAGAGAAACATTCCTTCCCAACATACCGCAACTTGTTCCTAGGTTGATTAGAAGCTTGAGTTCTTGCCATAACCGGACATCCGAATCTCTAGAATCCGCTCTTTATACTTTGATCTAATATCTTGTGTTTGTTTTGTTGTTTGGTTGACATTGTTGCTTGATTGTGATCTTTGGTTGATCACCCTAAAACCCATCAAAAACATATGATTTTTATTTCTTTGTTTCCATCTCTTTTCTTATCTTAGTCTTGAACTATCCTTGATCATTGCATAATTTTAATCTCACCTCGGTCTTTGTGTTCGACCTCGGAATGCTTTCCTTGCTACTTTGCGATCCATAAACTGTGGGTTAGTTAGGTGTTTAGGATATCTTATCAAGTTATAAATTGTAAGACTTAGTGTTCATGATTTGGGCGGACAAGTTCTTGGGACTCTTGCCTCGGATTTGCATAGCATCACATCCTAGAACAACAACAAGTTTTTGGCGCTGTTGTCGGGGACTAGGTTAAGATTGAATCATTGTGTGTGATTGTTTATAGTTTAGGTCTTTCTTTTGCTTGTGATCTTGTTTGGTTTGTGTCTTTGATTTTTCAAGACATCTCTCACTCTTTAGGTGCATGTGAAGATCTCGTGGCAAGGATTTAGCTCCATTCGATCCCGAACCGGAGAAATTTCTTAAGACTAGATCCAAAGGTGCTAAGAAGAAGAAAGAGATGGCCGAAGTAAACCTTAGGGCTGAATTGGATGCAACTTTAGAGCAACTAAGACTTAGAGAAAAAGATCTAGAGAAAATGTGGCTTAGGCAAGAAGCTTTGGAAAATGAGAAGAGACTTGCAAACGAGAGGCAAGAAGCTTTTAGGAGTGAGATTGAGGAAATTAGGCAAGCTTTGGAGCAAAGGGAGCTTAATCTTCGTCAACCACCGCCTCAACCGGCGGCACATGTTCGGTTTGAGCCGATTATTATTGAGGAGCCACAAACACTTGGCCAACGCATGGATCCGGCTCAAAGAGTTCACCGTCCGGGTGTCAATTTAGGAGATCCCGCAACTCATGACTACGAGCTTCACCCTCAAGTGCTACAAATGATTAGGCACAATTAATTTGGAGGGATGGAAGGAGAGTCACTTCATCAACACTTGATGAATTACGAGATTTTGATGGAGACTCTAAGACCACCTAGATTGGAGAGCAACAACCATAAGCTTAGGGCTTTTTCCTTTTCACTTTAGGATAAAGCCTTTACTTGGTACCAATCCATACCACAAGGACGAGTGGCCACTTGGGAGGATATGACAACCGAGTTCTTGACTAAGTTCTTCCCGCCTTCCAAGACAATCGAACTAAGAGGGGAGATAATGCCTTCACCATGAAGGATAGAGAGAGTCTATTCAAATCTTGGGAGAGATTCAAGCATCTCCTCCTAGATTGTCCATACAGTGGAATTCCGAAGATAGAGTTATAAGAGATCTATTTCAAGGGGCTTGATAAAGATAGCCAATTCAAGCTCCAATCACTTTCCGGAGGTACATTTATGGAGAAGAATGTGGATGAGGCTTGGGATTTTGTAGAGAAGAAAGCCTTGGTGATAGAGAAATACTCCCATAGGAAAAGTGATGGGAGAAGACCGGGAGCTTATGAAGTAGGTGAAGTGACCATGAGTAACTTCAAGCTTGATGCCATCAACAATGAGTTAAAGTCCTTGAGAGAGGTTTGTGCTATCACTTTGAAGAATCAAGCAACTCCTCAAGTACAAGTACAAGCTCAAGCAAACTTGACTTCCAAGGAGGAATATGTGAATTATATGGGGAGGAACAACTTCAATGGAGGGTACCAAGGCCCTAGGAACTTTAACAACAATAGGAACTTCAACAACTACTGCCACAACCACAACCATCCCGGGTTCTCATACTCTAACCCTGGATGGTTCCTTAAACCCTCCCACTTCGACAAGCCAAGCACCACCACTAAGGGCTTCCCAAGAGCCTCCACCCGGTTTTACTCAACCACCAAAAGATAGAACCGAGATGTTGCTTGAACAATTGATAGGAAAGGTGAGTGGACTTGAGAGCATCGTGGCATCACTTACCAAGGCTCAAAAGGTGCTAGAAGCTCAAATGTTTTAAAAGGTGGGAGAGACACAAAGAGATCCAGGGGAACTTCCCGGAAGAACCGAGGACAACCCTAGATGGCAAGTGTTGGCAATTACCACTAGGAGTGGATTGAGCACAAATGATCCCTTGCCCAAGGGTATTGACAAGAGGAAGAAGGTGATGGTGGAAGAAGAACCAAGGCAAGATGAAGGTGGCAAGAGCAAGGAAGTTGAGCCTACTTATGTTCCAACTCATCGATACAAACCACCACTACCATTTCCCTGATCTCGAGCAAGAGCTCGGTTGGACAAACATTTTGGTAAATTACTTGAACTTATGTCTAAATTGCATATTAACATTCCGTTCATGGATACTATATTAGGTATGCCGGCTTATGGTAAATTTTTGAAAGAGATACTCTAACAAGAGGAAGTTGGAGGATTATGGTGAAGTAAGAATGACAAAGAGATCTTCCGAGTTGATACAAACCATGAGGGAGGAGATGCCTCCTAAGCTGCGAGATTCGGGCTTATTTTGTGTGCCGATTAGTGTTGGTAATGTGCAATATGAATTTCTATGTGACCTTGGAGCTAGTGTAAGCATAATCCCGCTTGCACTATGCAAACAGGTTGGGCTAGGTGAGCCAAAGCCGGTCAAGATGACCCTTTATATGCCGGATCGATCCATCACCCATCCGGTAGGAATACTTGAGGACATCCCGGTACAACTCGGAAAGTTCTATGTGTCGATTGACTTCGTTGTGCTAGACATCCCGGCGGATTATCCCGTTCCCATCATTTTGAGATGGCCATTTCTAGCTACATCCGGATGTCTAGTTGATTGTAAGAATGGAACCTCTCATTCAACATAGGAGAGGAGTACATAAAGTTCAAATTTTCAACAATGGTGAAAGGGTCAACTCTAGATGAAGATATCTTTGACATTTGTAAAGATGAAGAGTCTAGAGAGGTGGTGAGTTCCATCTTGATCAAGGACCCTTTGGAGAAATTTTTTAGCATGAGCATCATGGAGGAAGGTCTAGAGGAGCATTGCAATGAAGAAATCCAAGCCTTGGATGCACTAGAAGAAGAGCCAAATGCTGAATTTGAAGCACTAGAAGAGGAACCAAGTGTTGAAATTGAGAAGTTGGGCAAAACTGACCTTGACTTCGGTTGTAAGCAGGTCATATCGACCGAGGTGATGCTAGAGAAATCCGAGGTGAACACAACAGAACATCACCTCATGCCATGCCTCAACCGAAATGCCCCCGAGCCAACCGAAGCTCCTGAACTTCAAGAAAGGTTTCCAATTGTAGTTGATGAAGCTTCAAGGTGTCTTGGGGAGTCTTCAATGGATTTGGAGTCATCTAATGTTAATCTATATGGAGCACATCCCATTGAGAAAGGTCCTCTTAAACTTGATCTTAAATTTCTCCCTTCTCATTTAACGTATGCTTTCCTTGGTGATAATTCTACATATCTTGTGATTGTGAATGCATCTTTGAATGATGAGCTTGAGAAGCTTTTGACTGAATTGAAATTGAATAGGAGAGCTATAGGTTACATCATTGATAACTTAGTTGACATTAAACCATCATTGTTCATGCATAAAATCTTAATGGAAGACAATCATAAGCCATCTATTGAACCTCAAAGGAGATTGAACCCTATCATGAAAGAAGTAGTTAAGAAAGAGGTCTTAAAATTGCTAGATGGAATCATTGTCTCGATTTCGGATAGTAAGTTGGTTAGTCCCGTACATGTAGTGCCTAAGAAGGGTGGTATGACCGTAGTAACTAATGACAATAATGAACTTATCCCGACTAGGACGGTTACGAGTTTGAGGATGTGTATTGACTATACGAAACTTAATGTGGCCTCTAGGAAAGATCACTTCTCACTCCCCTTTATTGACCAAATGCTAGAGAGGTTAGCTCAACATTCTCATTTTTGTTATCTTGATGGTTATAGTGGGTTTTTGCAAATTCCTATCCACCCGGATGACCAAGAAAAATTACATTTACATGTCCAATGGGAACATTTGCATAGAGGAGGATGCCATTTGGGTTGTGTAATGCATCCGCCACCTTTCAAAGGTGTATGATGGCTATTTTTCTGAGTATATTAAAAATATCATGGAAGTGTTTATGGATGATTTCTCGGTTTATGGATCTTCATTTGATGATTGTCTTGCTAATCTATCAATGGTGTTGAAGAGATGTGAAGAGACTAATCTTGTTTTAAATTGGGAGAAACTCCATTTCTTGGTTAGTGAAGGTATAGTCTTGTAACATTTGGCTTCCCATAGAGGCATTGAGGTTGATAAAGCTAAAATTGAGACAATAGAGAAGTTGCTACCACCTACCTCGGTGAAGGGGGTAAGGAGTTTCTTACGGGATGCCGTTTTTACCGAAGATTCATTAAAGAGATCTCTAAAATTTCTAAGTCTCTCACTAACCTATTAATGAAAGATGTTGAGTTTGTGTTTTCAAAGGATTGCCTTGAGGCTTTTTGTAGGTTGAAGGACGCTTTGATCACCTCCCCGATTATGCAACCTCCGGATTGGAGCTTACCGTTTGAGGTGATGTGTGATGCGAGTGACGTGTCCGTTGGGGCCGTGCTTGGACAAAGGAAATATGGGCTTACACATGCAATCTACTACGCTAGCAAGACGCTAGATGAGGCCCAACTCAAATATGCCACCACCGAAAAGGATTTGCTAGCGGCGGTGTATGCTTTTGAAAAGTTCCGGTCATATCTAGTGGGAGCCAGGGTAATTAGGTACACGGATCATGCTGTGATCCGTTAATTACTCAAAAGGAAGGATGCCAAACCTCGTTTGATCCGGTAGATCCTTCTTCTCCAAGAACTTGACTTGGAGATTAGAGACAAGAAGGGGTCTGAAAACTACGTAGCGGACCACCTTAGTAGACTTCCTCCCTTAGGTTCCTAGAGACTTACCCGGTAATAGGACCTTAGGTGCGGGACTAGTGGACCATGAGATCTACCCGGTGATTGATCCCATTAGAGAAACATTCCTTCCCAACATACCGAACTTGTTCCTAGGTTGATGTAAGAGGCTTAGTCCTTGGATCCCAGGAGTCCTTGCTGAGCCTTAAGCTGATCCTGATAGTCGCACCAACGCACCACATGGGTTGCCCCTGCGGCTAGGCGCCCCTGCGCCTTGGGTGAGCCGCCCCTACGGCTCTATGTAGGAGCAACCACTTTTGTTGACCTTTCACTCGTGCTTTGCGGTTGGCTTCCTTCATAAGCCTCCCATTACTTCAGATGAGGGGTTTCCTTACCTCATTCCAGCTTCTTCATCTCCCTTACGCTCTCCTTCTTCCTCTTCTCCTCTTCTTGATCTTCCTTTGAGTTTGTGAGAAGTTTTTGAGAGTTTGCTTGAGGTTTTGAGCTTTGATGATCTTGAGGATGTTGCTGAGTGTTGCTGTTGTTGTGCTAAGGTT
The DNA here is from genome assembly GCA_033239125.1 of Fagopyrum homotropicum. Classification (NCBI taxonomy): domain Eukaryota; kingdom Viridiplantae; phylum Streptophyta; class Magnoliopsida; order Caryophyllales; family Polygonaceae; genus Fagopyrum; species Fagopyrum homotropicum. The sequence goes on along the minus strand of BSWB01000003.1, from coordinate 60,461,447 downwards.
GTGAGGTGTGTAGATGCTCTTGGTTGCTGCCTAGGGTTTGCTGAGGTGAGACCTTTCTTCCCCATCTTCTTTATTTCTTCTTCTTTGCTTCTTTCTTCTTCTTCTAGCTTAGGATCACAAGATGAGCTTGTGTGGATTCTTTCCTAGATATTTGATGATCATATATGTGTATGTATACATATGTGTTGTTGTGATGTGTTGAAAAAGTGAGGAGAGTTGAGAAAGAGATCAAAGAGAAGTCGGGGCCAACATTCTGCACAGACAGCCGCCCCTGCGTCTGGTGTAAGCCGCCCCTGCGCTTGCCTGTGAGCCGCCCCTGCGCCTGGTGTGAGCCGCCCTTGCGCCTCACTGGGTCAGCTTGGAGTTCCTTGCTTCTGTTGGTGCATACCTTGTTGGTATGTCTTCCTTCCTTCCTTTCCTTTGGCCTTGGCTTAGATGTTGGCTAGGCTAGCTTGGTTAGGACCAGTTGTATGATAGAGATGTGCCTTAGGCACTTGTGTTGATGTTGAGGTTATGTTGTAGGCATATGTGAGCTTGTTATGTTCTTGAGGTTTAGATTGAGGTTGTAGGTTGGTTCTAGTTATGGAGACGAGTCTCCTAACCCTTGCAGTTTGTGATGTTGGGTGCCTTGCTATTGCAGGCGTTGATTCTTCCCCAAGGGGAAGTTGTGACATGGTATTAGATACGAGTATATGAGGTAAGTCCATAGGACTTACTTAGCATTCAGTTATGGGTTTGTGTGATTGTGGTGGTTGTGTGTGTTCATATGCTTGTACATTTATAACTTAAACCGGACTAGGATGACCTTTTATTACTTTAAATGGCCCAAGTGTATTATAACGGGTCATGACCACTTGCCTCCGCCTGCGGGTAGGAGGAGGTTCCCTGAAGATGATCTCACAGGAGGGAACGAGTGATGATCACCCTCATGCAAAACGCCTGTGTTACGTTGGATGGGACGGGGTTCTTGAGGCTCCTTGTGTTACAAAAGAAGTTGAATTAGTAATGGAATAACGTAATGAAAGATAATAAATGAATGTGTGTGGCATTGCATGTATGAGATGTTGATGTGTGTTTGTGCTATTACCTTCATAATTATTCATTGTTGTAGCTAACGGTGTATATTGTGTTGTAGATGACCTGCACGTTAGGAAGACTGCAGAGTGAGCCATATGGTGTGACCAGCCGAGGACTTTTGTACATTAGGATGCGTGGGTCATGGGATATTTTGTATCAGATGTTTATGTTTGATGTTTTATACTCGTCTTTGTAAACTCTTTTGATGTATCATATACAACTCTTATGTATTTGGTTTTTATCTACATGTGCCTTGTTGTAAGATCTAGTGAACTTGTTGTCAGGCTAGGGTCAGGATCCATTGTGAAATCCTAGCCCAATGTAGCACTCCAAGTCCCGTGCATTTAGGGTGTTACAGAGTTGGTATCAGAGCCTTAGGTTGACAACAATGGCACTTGCTATATGCAATAAAGGTAGAGTGGATAAATAAACAGAACCCCCATGGGGTCTGACTTTTCAAAGGTTTTGGTTTTTAAACGAGTACAAATGTTTTGGGATAGTATGTACAGAAGCCGTCACCATTTGAGGATCTCGACAGTATAGATATATATATATATGTGTGTGTGTGTGTGTTGATGTGTATGCATGTAATATTAAGTATTATATATATCTATACTTATGGCCTATATAGAGCCTTATACGATAGGTGTATACCCCGCAGCTGGCTCGGACTAGAGCTACTGCTGTTGTAGGAAGAGGTAGAGGCAGACCACCTCCAACTCCCGCTACAGATCCATCAGTGGTGGAGGAGGCTCATAAGGAGGTTGTTGAGAGTGTAGTTCCAACTACGAGGAGTGGTGGGTCTAGGAGACAACAAACCCATCCAGGACATTCTGATGGCTCAGACCGTGTCTCCATGGGTGGACCAGAGTTCAAAGAGTACCTCGGACACTTTGAGAAGGCCATTAGAGCGGGCAGACGAGCCCTAGATCTGCCAGGGCATGAGGGATCATCTAAGAGATCCCATGGAGCTACTCAGGTGCCAGCTATGTCGGCGCGTGCTTCTGAGGTTGCTCGAGCTATAGAGGAGACCAGAGGGCCTCGACCAGATACCTTGTTGAAGGCATTTCATCAGCAGACAGTTCCACACTTCTCAGGGTAGATTGGCTTAGAGGCTGAGGTATGGATTGGGCATGTAGACTCAGCTTTAGAGTCTATTCGATGCCCTGAGGACAGACGGGTAGAGCTAGTACAATCTCTATTCCATGGCCTGGCACACTAGTGGTGAAGGACAGCTAGAGCCCGAGTTACGAGCTATGAGCAGATGAGGAATATATTGAGGGAGCAATTCTGCCCTGCCTCACTGAGGAGGGAGAAGCTGCAGGACGTTGTGGAGGTGAGTTTTGAGGACGTACCCATTACAGACGCTATTCGCCGCTTCTAGACTCAATTAGCATTGTTGGGTCCATCTGCACCATCTGAGGACCAGCAGCACCATCTGAGGACCAGCATGTGTATCTTTTTGCCCGTTGTTTGAAGGAGAGCACACGCTCATACATGGCGGGATTTTACTGTGACTCATTCATAGACTACCACGATCGGGCCTCTGCCTATGAGAGGGAGAGAGCGCGCCAGAGGAGGACTTCTCAAACAAGACGGTCTGAGAAGAGATAGCGTACAACACCGACTGGTGCCGGAGCATCTGGATACGGGCGGGGTCAGACTCAGGACGCTCGAGCGTTCTAGTGTCTGCACAAACTACTGATAGAGGCCGGTAGTGTTACAACTGTGGGGCCTATTGGCATATGAGGGTTGATTGCCCTAGAGCACTACTGACTTGCTTCTCATGCGGGAAGCCATGACATAGAGCTACTTTTTGTCGTTAGGGCAAGGCGTTATCGCAGCAGGGTTCTTCCCCTGCAGGTGCAGCATGAGTTGGGCAGAGACCGCCCCAACATCAGACACAGGGACAGCAGAGAGTCCCAAACACACCTGTTACTCAAGGGTTAGCTCCAGGACCGAGTAAAGGTAGAGGTAGAGGTAGAGAGGCCGGTACCAATGATGCCCGAGGAGCTCAAGGCAGAGTTTTTGAGCTGAGGAGTGTTGAGAAGCCGTGACTGAAGGTATTTCTATGGTCGTCTATACCCAATCAAAAGTAAATCCCAACTTAGCACTCAAACAAGTATAGTGGTTTAGTAAGGGTCGAACCCAAGAGAGTTATGGTGTTTTATTAGATGCAATTATCGATTATAGTTACAAGTAACAAGGGGGGGGGTTGGTTGAATTGATGCACAAAAACTTATGAAAATGATTAATGCGACAAGTAAGGCAATGATGGATGAATCTACACTAGGTTGATTCTAAGCATGCAATTGCTACTTTGGTGAGTTCCTTTTACAAGTTTTCAAGTAATCTCCTGTCTCGATCATATATATGTGTTGAGCCAACCGGCATCAACACAACTTAAAAGGTTAATGTTCCGAAAACCTACAAGAACAAATAACAAGTTAGCTTTCAAACAAAGACTAAGGGATATAAAGAGAAGATTAAAACCGTTAAACTTATCGTTATATTTGTGTTCCTTTTCTTTAAGTAATTACAACCCGTTATTACTTAAAGTTACTACTAGATTAAAGACCCAAACCCGGAACCTATTAATCCTAGTTATTTACATGCACTTTAGAACCTAAGGTGATCAATCTCAAGTAATAGTAAAACATGCAATTAGACAATGGAGATCAAGGAAACACAAAGCATTAGTGAATGAAAACTTATATTAAAGAAAACTTACAACCAAAGTAACAACGCAACATCAAACCAACCCAATGTAGCAAGGGAGTTAGCAACTCATTATAAAGGTAGCAAGATAATCTAAGTGGATAATTTGTTGGCTAACAAGATGGATGATTTTAGCAATCAACCAAGGACTATTTATACTACAAAAGACACTAAATAGGAGTAAATGGCCAGCCTAAAACAGCCACCTTTAATGCCATAAAGGTGGTGTAAACAGCCGGAGTAAAGCTTCTGACGTTAAACCGCAAGGACGGCCTTCAGTTCCGCAGGGGCGGTGAAGGCAAAAACGCTTGATCTTCTTCATGGCCGCAGGGGCGTCTAGGCAATTCCGCAGGGGCGGATCTTCAATGCTCTTCAAACGTTTGGCCTTTCGACTTCTTGACATTTCTGATGCCAAGCCGCCGGGGCGTCCCTATGTCAACGCAGGGGCGGTGACACAACCTCTTCGTCTTCCAGCTCCTAGGTTGAGGCGCAGGCAGGGGCGCAGTGGAAGGCGCATGGGAGTTGGTCTTCGTTTCTTCAGGGCAAGTCACCGCAGGGGCGCCAAGGAGAGGCGCAGGGGCGGTGACACACTTCATGCTTGGCGCTGGCGAAGGCGCACGGAGCGCTCCAGAGTAAGGCGTCACCCGTAGGGGCGGTGACAAGGCTCCGCTGAGGCGGTGGGGCAACAGAAGCTTTGTTTCGTGAACGATCTTCACTCCTAAGTGCTTATAACTCCTTCCTTAGATTCTTTTATTCTTCTTCTTCTGGACCAAAGAGTTAGTAGCATAAACTGACACAAATGCAATAAAAAGACTCTAAAAATTATCCTAATTGATAGTGATTCCATCACCTATCAAACCGCCAGCACCAGCTGTTACAGGTACCATTCTGTTACATGGTTTACTTGTTAGAGTTTTATTTGATAAGGGTGCTACGCATTCATTTATTTTTGCTGCTTGTGTTGAGCGGTTGAGTTTGTCTACCATAGAGGGGGCACCGTTTACTATAGGGTTACCTGATGGTAGTAGGGTCAGAGGTACCCAGGAGATACGTAGTTGTCCCCTACGCTTAGAGACCTGTGTATTACTTGTTGACTTCTTAGTCATGCCTCTGATGGATGAAGAAGTCATATTAGGTATGGATTGGATGTGTAGACACCGTGCGGTGTTAGATGTGGGTAAGAGAACTGTTACAGTCTCTACCGACATAGGTCCGATAGAGGTCTTCTAGGGTTGGGACCTTGAGAAGACAGGATCTGTCATTAGTGTAGTACGACCAGCTAGATTGATTGCACAGGGATGTGACACCTTCTCGTGCTACGTCATGAAGGACGGAGAGAGTCCGGCTTTGGAGGACATACCCGTGGTATGTGAGTTTACAGACGTGTTTGTAGAGCCGTCTAGCTTGCCACCTCAGAGGAGCGTGGATTTTGGCATTAATTTGGAGGTTGGCACGAGACCCATCTTGAAGGCCCCATACCGTATGGCACTTGTCGAGATGTTGGAGTTGAAGAAATAACTCGAGGAGTTGGCTGAGAAGGGCTTCATACGCCCTATTATTTCATCATGGGGTGCACATGTCCTCTTCGTGCGGAAGAAGGACGGATCGTTGAGATTGTGTATAGATTACAGAGAGCTGAACAAGGTGACCATCAAGAACAGGTATCCACTACCTCGTACTGATGATCTACTTGATCAGCTTCAGGGAGCGAAGGTCTTCTCCCGGATCGACTTGCGTTCAAGATATCACCAGCTGAGGGTGAGAGAGCAGGACGTGCACAAGACGGCATTTCGTACCCGTTACGGACACTATGAGTTTGTAATGATGCCATTCGGGCTGACGAATGCCCCAACAGTTTTCATGGATTTGATGAACAACATCTTCATCGACTTCCTGGATCAACTTGTGGTAGTCTTTATTGATGACATTTTGGTATACTTGATAACACGATTTATGACGTTAGTCTAGGCATTCATTTAGATAGTTTTTCCCGCTATTCATGCATAGTTTAGCATTAGTTCGTGACGATTTGTACTTAATTCATGTATGTTGTCGAGATAGACGTCTACACGGACTTTTGCATGTTTTATAGGTATTTTGGGAGCCTTTGGAGCTTAATCGATACGTTCGAGGATCGTTCTTCATAATGACACAGTTCAGGACTCATCAAGAAGCAAGCTAGGAGCTAAGGAGAACACATGGGGCCATGTTGGTGCATTCCTTGCACCAACTCATGGCTCAACAATCAAAAGAGGGCTAAAACACCAAAAACCACGGTCCTTGGGACTTTCACGGCCGTGGAATGGACCGTGATTCCCTCTGGACAGCTGGGACAGCTGTCCCATGATCTCCATAACCGACTCTTGCAAATGGTGAAGGCTATAAGTACTCTTGCAAGCTGATTCTAAAAAGGGACCTCACATACATCCTCTCCCATACTCTCTTATTTTCACATCATTGGATTGGAGCTACTCTTGGAGGGGAAGAAACACTCTCATTTGGAGAAGAAGAAGAAGAAGAAGAAGAAGAAGAAGAAGAAGAAGAAGAAGAACATTAGTTCATAGTTTCCATAGTTGTTGAGTGTGATTTGAGTGAGATTTGTTGAAGACATTTGCTAGGGTTGTAAGAAACAGTTCGAACCTTCTTTTGAAGGGTTGTAAGTCTTTCTCAACATTTATTCAGCTTGTTTTCTTGTTCTACTTGTTTCATCTCTCTTTCATTTCATTATTTTGGTATGGAAGCCATGAATGTATGCTTGTTAAGTTTGATTGTTAAGATGCGTGTTGTTGGCTAAATAGATGCGATTCTAGGGTAAGGAAATGATGGTTATGGCTTGGACTATGATAGGATAGACTTAAACGTACCTTTGGATGATTTGTTTGCTCGAACCTAGCTACTGTTGTAAATCAGGTTTTGTTCTTGCAAGACCACGGCCGTGAAAGTGGATGAACTACCCGTGATTTGTCTGATTTGCTTGTATTGATAAATTTGAATGTTAGGATGTTAGATTGTTGAAATCCTAGTGTTTGTTGAGGTTAATCTATCCTAGGGTGACCTAGTGTTAGCAAACTAAGTGAGAGAAGAGACCTACCCGGTAATTCTCGACCTTAGGTACCAAGGATGATGAACTCTAGGTAGTAGTGAGCCTCACAAGCCACTATTGGACTGAGTGTGCTAGGATTGATGTTTAGGACTTGCCTTCCCAAGACTTACCCGGTAAGGAGAGGTTAGATCCCTAGATAACAATCCGGTTTGTGTAGAATTCCTAACCTTAGGCTCTTTGAGACTTACCCGGTGATAAGACCTTAGGAACGGACTAGTGGACCATGAGACCTACCCGGTGATTGATCCAGATTTAGAAACACCCACTCCCAACATACCATAGTTGATCCAAGGAATGATTAGAAGTTTGAGTCCAATGCTATAACCGGAATTTCTAACCCCTAGAATCCGCTTTTCTCTCTTTGATTACCTATCTCGTGTTTGTGTTTGCTTATTTGTGTTGCTAGCTTAGTTGTTTGTTAATCTTGCATGATTTGTGATCCTTGATTGATCACCACAAAACCAATCTAAAAACATTGAGATTTTCATTTCTTTATTTCTTTCTCTTTTCTCAAACTAGGTCTACACTATCCTTAGTCACTATTTGATTCAATTTCACCTTAGTCTTTGTGTTCGACCTCGGAATACTATCCTTACTACAAAACGACCCATACATTGTGGGTTCACTAGGAGTTAGGAAAAATACATCAAGTTATAAATTTAAGACTTTTGCGTGTCACAATCTTAGCGTAACAATACTCTCGTAGCAGAGAGGAGCAGGTCGGTCATCTGAGGACAATTTTGCAGATTTTGAGAGATAGAGAGTTGTACGCCAAGCTCTCTAAGTGTGAGTTCTGGATGTCTGAGGTTGCTTTCCTTGGACATATCGTCTCCGCCGACGGGATTATGGTAGATCCGACAAAGATCAAGTCTATGGCTGCATGGACGACACCGACGAACGTCAAGGAAGTGCGTAGCTTTCTTGACCTAGCCGGTTACTACAGGCGCTTTGTGGAGGGATTTTCTGTGATTGCCCGTCCATTGACGAGCCTTCTGAGGAAGACTACCAGATTCGTATGGACCGACCAGTGCGTTCAGATTTTTGAGGAGTTGAAGAGGCGTTTGACTTCTACTCCTGTCTTGGCACAACCAGAGGGTTTTGATGACTTTGTGGTTTACAATGACGCATCCAAGCTAGGCTTGGGATGTGTACTAATGTAGAGAGGTAGAGTGATAGCATATGCGTCTCGACAGCTGAAGACATATGAGGAGAACTACCCGACTCATGATCTGGAGTTGGCAGCGGTAGTTTATGCTTTGAAGATCTGGAAACACTACCTGTATGGTGCTACATGTCAGATCTTCACAGACCATACGAGTCTGAAGTACATTTTCACGCAGCGGGAATTGAATAACCGCCAACGTCGGTGGCTTGAGTTGATCAAGGACTTTGACCTTGAGATTCTGTATCATCCTGGCAAGGCAAATGTGGTAACTGGCGCCTTGAGTAGGAAGACGCCTCGAGAGAAGGCGATTGTCAGACTGACTATACAGCCTCAGCTGTAGAGGGATCTAGCCTGGCTAGAGATGGACATCCAGTTTCCTGATGAGGATGCCCAGTTGTTTGCTTTAGAGGTTCTACCTGGTCTGTTGGATGAGATCCAACAGAAGCAAGGGACATGTCCGACACTGACGAGGATTAGAGAGAGGATATCTCGTGGTGAGGCACCACAGTTCTCCATTGAAGTTGATGGAGTGATGAGACGACATGATCACATTTGTGTTCTTGTTGATGCAGAGCTGAGACAGTGGATCTTACAGGAGGCTCAATGTACACCTTACTCAGTACACCCTGGTATAAGTAAGATGTACCATGATGTGAGACGCTCATATTGGTGGGGAGGGCTGAAGCCCGACATAGCCAGATTTGTGGCTAAGTGTGCGACTTGTCAACAGGTCAAGATAGAGCATTTCAGGCCTGGAGGTAAGCTCCATCCACTGACAGTGCCGCAGTGGAAGTGGGAGGATGTCTCCATGGATTTTGTGACTAGTAGGAACTTTGATGTCATCTCGGTGATTGTTGACAGACTGATGAAGACGGCACGTTTCATTCCTATCAAAGAAATGTGGCCAGTGAGTAGATTAGATGAGGAGTACACTAGACAGATAGTGAGACTCCATGGGGTACCACGGACGATCGTCTCTGATCGAGATGGACGATTTACATTGAGATTCTGGCAGCAGATTCAGACTGCTTTGGGGACGAGTCTACACTTCACGACTGCGTTTCACCCCCAGACAGATGGTCAGTCAGAGAGGACCATCCAGACCTTAGAGGATATGTTGCGAGCCTGTGTGTTGGTTTGGGGATAAGGATGGTCTGATTACCTCCCACTCGTTGAGTTCTCATACAACAACAGTTGGCATGCATCTATAGGGATGGCTCCCTATGAGGCACTGTATGGACGTAGGTATTGTACACCCTTATGCTGGGATGAACCTAGCAGTATCAGTGGGATAGTGCCAGAGCAGATTCAGGATGATATGGCTCGAGTAGCGTTGATCAGAGAGAGCATGCTGGCTGCACAGAGTCGCAAGAAGTCGTATGTAGATAGGAGGCGTCGACCTCTAGAGTTCAGGGTAGGAGCTCATGTCTAGTTGAGAGTATCTTCGACATGAGGCGTTAGACGTTTTGGCATAAAGGGGAAGTTGAGTCCCCGATATGTCGGTCCTTTCGAGATACTGGATAGAGTTTGGAGAGCAGCCTACAAATTAGCATTGCCTCCGAGGCTAGAGGGTGTTCATCCTATGTTTCATGTGTCTCAGCTGAGGGAGTACATACCAGATCCGAGGCACATCGTGAGTTATGATGATCTAGTGGTTGAGTCGGACCACACCTTTGCAGAGCACCCTATTGCAGTCCTAGAGAGAGGTGTGAGATGCCTGCGTCCAAAGGACATCCTTATGATGAGGATGCAGTGGTCGAGATGAGGACCTGATGAGGCTACCTGGGAGACAAAGGATAGTATCCAGAGGAACTATCCAGAGTTCTACGCTAAGTTAGATGCACCAGTAGGATCCACAAGTAGATCTTAGTGCCTTCTTGGTGAGTGCATGCTATGTTATGTGCTTATGTGATATGCTGTGTTTTCGTGCTAGCCGTGATATGTGCATATGATATGTTAGATCTTGTTTGCTAGTACGAGATAGGTATAGCTGGAGATGGTTCTTTCCACCATGATATGATGTGTGTTAGGATTAGCTGGAGACGGTTCTTTCTTCCACGCTACCTCTGATGGACATAGTGTGAGTGGAGATGGTTTTCCTCCACATAGTAGTGTTATCTGTACATTTTGGCTGGAGACGGCTTTCCTTCATGCCAGTGTGATGTGGTTACTGTTTGGCTAGAGATGATCTTCCTCTAAGCCTTGTGGAGAGTTGATGATAGTGTTTAGAGTTATACCTCGGCTTATGGGTCCGAGAGGTTTTGGGATCTTGCAAGATTCGGGACGAAACTTTTTTTAGGGGAGTGTGATGTAAGAGCCTTAGTCCTTGGAGCCCAGGAGTACTTGCTGAGCCTTAGGCTGATCCTGATAGCCGCACCTACGCGCCACATGGGCCGCCCCTGCGGCTAGGCGCCCCTGCGCCTTGGGTGAGCCTCCCCTGCGGCTCTGTGTAGGAGCAGCCGCTTTTGTTGATCCTTTGACTCGTGCTTTGTGGTTGGCTTCCTTCATAAGCCTCCCATTCCTTCAGATGAGGGGTTTCCTTACCTCATTCGAGCTTCTTCATCTCCCTTATGCTCTCCTTCTTCCTCTTCTCCTCTTCTTGATCTTCCATTGAGTTTGTGAGAAGTTTTTTAGAGTTTGATTGAGGTTTTGAGCTTTGATGATCTTGAGGATGTTGCTGAGTATTGCTGTTGTGGTGCTAAGGTTGTGAGGTGTGTAGATGCTCTTGGTTGCTGCCTAGGGTTTGTTGAGGTGAGACCTTTCTTCCCCATCTTCTTTATTTCTTCTTCTTTGCTTCTTTCTTATTCTTCTTCTAGCTTAGGATCACAAGCTGAGCTTGTGTGGATCATTTCCTGGATGTTTGATGATCATATATGTGTATGTATACATATGTGTTGATGTGAGGTGTTGAAGAAGTGAGGAGAGTAGAGAAAGAGATAGAAGAGAAGTCGGGGCCAACATTCTGTACAGACAGCCGCCCCTGCGCCTAGTGTGAGCCGCCCCTACGCCTGCCTGTGAGCCGCCCCTACGCTTGGTGTGAGCCGCCCATGCGCCTCACTGGGTTAGCTTGGAGTTCCTTGCTTCTGTTGCTTCATACCTTGTTGGTATGTCTTCCTTCCTTCCTTTCCTTTGGCCTTGACTTAGATGTTGGCTAGGCTAGCTTGGTTAGGACGAGTTGTATGATAGAGATGTGCCTTAGGCACTTGTGTTGATGTTGAGGTTATGTTGTAGGCATATGTGAGCTTGATATGATCTTGAGGTTTAGATTGAGGTTGTAGATTGGCTCTGGTTATGAAGATGACTCTCCTAACCCTTGCAGTTTGTGATGTTAGGTGCCTTGCTATTGCAGGCGTTGATTCTTCCCCAAGGGGAAGTTGTGACGTGGTATTGGATACAAGTATATGAGGTAAGTGTTCGCTCCAAACGGTGTGTGCAAGCTTTAAATTTATAACCCTAGATGTAAGCTTAAAACAAGGATCCGAACCCGCAATGTACGGGTCAATTGTAGTAAAAAGCAAGAAATTCCAGGGGTCGATCACAGGGACTTAGTGAAACAAAGTCAGAATAGGTAAGCTTTGTAATTACTAACCACGAAGCAATTAAAACAATCAAAGATGATAAAAAGTCAATAAAGGAAATATGCAATTCTAGGGATTAAAGCATCTAGTTGTGGTTCCAACTCAAGATCTCAAGATAAGCGGATAAAGCTGAGATTTTGCATAGAGAAGGTGTTACTAAAGTGGAATAGATCACCGGGTAAGTCTCACTACTCACTAATCCAAAACCGTAACTCCTATTACCGGGTAAGTCTCAAGGAATTAAGGAAAAGAACTATAACCTCAAACTAACACTCCAACTAAGGGAATAGAATCAACCTTTACAGGGTAAGTCTCAGGTTAACTCACAAAGATGGGGTGAAAGCACACTCAAACCCCAATAAAGGATAAACCTTTATTACCTACTCTTATGATCTTAGGTAAAAAAACAGAGGAATCACCGGGTAAGTCTCATCCTAAGCTTGCATTGAACCAGGAAAGGTGTAATAAAAATAGGATTTGGCAAACTCTAACACTTAACTCTTAGTTTCGGATCAGATAAGTCACCTCGGTCAGAAGAATTCTACCCCGGCCGAGATGTTCATCGACTGAGCGAGATGCTTAGGGTTAAGGATAAAGGCTCAAACTTTTAGGGTCCTACTGTGATTAAGATTATTCTATCATTGTTTTTCCCACAACCTTCAGCCAATCACCCTAGAATCACACAAGGAAATTAGCCACTCATCATCATAAAAGTTATAATCAAATATATGGGAAGAAAGAGACTAATTGAACAAGAAAACCTTTAGAGAAAGGCTTCAATAACTTAATCAATTATCAAACAACAAGCGTTCCTTGGATTAAAATCCAACAAGACAAACAACAATGAAAGGAATCTAAGGGAATCTTATAAAAACCCTTCACAAAGCTATAAAAGCTACAAACTTCCTTCTTCAACCTTCAAAAAGGTTCTTCAAATCTCCCAACTGGAGTGTATGCGGGGTGTTCTTCGGTGTAAGCAGGATCTTCAGCCGTTAGCAGATGATGCGAGATCGGTGGTATAGCATGATCGGATTTGTGGAAAATTCAACCCTTTTTATAGGAAAATTACTCTCCAAAGATAAGATATCTTAGAAAGATCTCTTCCCATAAAGATAAGTAAAATATATGGGCTAACTTATCTTCTTCCTTCCAGAAATCAAGCCTGAAAAGATAAGATCCCCCTTCCTAAAATAAAAGATCTCAGCCAAGAATAAAATATTCTTGCCGCGTCCAAGGTGTTCGCCTCGGTCGAGTCGGCTCCTCTGGATCACCTCGGTCGAGATGACTCTGTAGTCAACCGAGGTGAATCCCAACTGAGTGTGAAATCTCTCAAATCTGGTCCAAAGTGAATCTCTAATCCAGTTCCATGATTCCTGGATTCTTCCTTAAGCTCCTAAATGTAGCTCCAATGACTCCTTAGCTCCTTTTGCTCCTTTTTTATGCAAAACGTGCCATTTTACCTACGATTACAACGAAACTTGGTGTAGACCTCGATTCCCACAAAGGTAGATGAAACGACAATATAATCACATAATATATATACAAACATGCAGATTATTGAAGATGAAACGTCTAAACAGGCCCCAAAATATAGATAGTAATTCATGCTATCAAAATACCCCATACTTAGCCCTTGCTTGTCCCCAAGCAAGTTCCGCATATAAAATACAAGATAGAATGGATTATAAGTCATAATGATCAATGAAAAAGTCTTTCAAAACATTTTTAGTGGTGTGCTACAATCATAGATCACTTTAAGAGAATACTTCATGGAATTTAAAATCAAAACATGCTCAAGACATTTTATAAATATAGGAAAGTTGTTCAACTTTGCATAAAATCATAGAATGCATAATAAGTCATAATTATCGAAATTAATCATGTATAATCCAGTTTAAACCACTAAGTCAATCAACAAGCTCGAGGTCTCAAGGGCTTCCCAAAAGAAAGGTCAAGAAACGTGTAGGGTAGGGATGTATAGAAGGTAATGTGGTGCAAGAATCCGGGAAAAGGATATCACTTCACTTTCACTTGACTTTCAACATCATCCACCAATAAGCTTCGCTTATTTCACACTTTTCCTTTTTTACTTTACTTTTTGGGATGCATGGACAGAGGTGCACAATAACCGAAGCCTAGGAAATCAACAGTCATCAATTTCTTGAGATGCATCAAACCCTTGATGCACATACCATGACCCGTTAGGAATATCACTCAATCCGACTTTGGCAAGACACAAACACCCGGCTATGTGAATGGTGCCGAGTTACTCATCATCATGATTGACTTCCCCAAACCTATTTATTACTTTCTAACACTTTCACTTCCAGCCAACTTCTCAACTTTTCTTTCACCTGCCTTTTCGCTTTCTTGCTTCCAAATTCCCGGATAGGTAAAAGGGAGGCAAATATGTATATGAGGGGCTAAGCATGATCAAGAAGAAGAAGAGAAAAGAATGAATTGCCTTGGTCTTTCCAGGAAGAAAGTGAGAGAACTCATCATGTGGTGTCAACCTTAAAATTCAACATAATTTGGATAAAAACAAAGCATTAAACATGCCACAAATTTCAAATAAAGCATTTAGCAACTTAAACATATCATAAAACCTTTCAAACATATAAAGATTTCAAAACCAGTCAGCAAACAAAGTCTTCACTGAGGTCATATCCAAATAAGAAGCACAAAAATTGTTTCGAAAATTCTCAGTTTGGAAAATCACCTCGGTCGAGGTGTTCTAAGTCAACCGAGGTGGTCAACCTCGTTTGGTCAGAACCATCCCGGTCGAGGTCAAAAAAAATTTTATACCAGTTTTTGACGTTTTTTTCAAATAAATAACTTGTATGCATGCATGTAATCTCAGATAAGCACATAAAGCAAAATAAAGCATAAATATCTGATAAAGTCGAGTTATACAAACACATAAGTCATAAAAGTACATCCGCATACCCCATACTTGGGACACATTGTCTCAATGGGTCAAATAAGTCTAAAGAAATAAAATACTCACCGGACATAGCTGAGCTGCATAATAAATAAAGAAAGAAAATCCTGCAAGCTCTCAATAATCCCGATCCGGTGGTGGTGGTGGTGGTGGCACATACGGATACTGAGATAGGTCAATTGGATAACCCATGCCATGCTCAAACTGGATCTCCGCCATCCGTCGCTGATAGTGCTGGCCCTCTAGCATCTGATGAGTCCAGCTGTCAATCTCTCGGCGCTGGTCATCAAATCTCTCCTGGATGTCTACAGTCAGGGCAGCATAGGAGTCTATCATCTGCTCGGTGAGGTCATCAATCCGACGGTGAGCATCTCGATCCCTCTGTCGGCGGACCCTATGCCTAGTGGAATGTGCTGGTGCTGCAGCCAGCTCCTCCTCAGTCTCGTCATCATCCAAATCGATGACCGGCGTACTCGTCCCAGCAGTATCCGTGCCCGTATTCATAGGAGCACCACCATCCTCATCATCATCAGCCTCATCCTCAGCAACATCCTCCTCAGCTGGTGCAGCTGCCACCTCTCTAGCATCCTCCATAAATGGCATCCACGCAGTCTGCCAGTAGTGTGGATCAAATACGGAGAACTGAGCCGACCATCTAATCCTCTGTGGTGCAGTCGGCTCCCATGGCATCGCCACATATGGCGTAGTAAGTCCTCGAGGAACCAGTATCTTCCGAGTAATCATCTCTTGAAGTCCAAGCGGCTTGGCAGCCGCCACCATGGTACAAGCACTGAGGTCCATATCCTGGTAACTCGCTATATGAATCACAATGCCTCCACAGCAAATGTCGCCCTTCCCCTTCGCCTTTATCCTATGCAGATCCTCTGCTAGCATCAAACCAAAATCTGGGATCCCTCCCGTCACCATGTAGTATAAGCTCATAAGCTCCCCCTGTCTGACCTTCTGGGGCATCTCAATACGTGCCAGAAGAGTCTCACTGAATATCCTGTGGGCCAGCCTGAAAGCAAGATGAAATATAATCCGCTCCCTGGAGTCTCCAGGTAGCCGAAGATATCCTGCCAGTGATATAAGGGAACCAAGTAATTCCGGTTCATCAATCGGTACTTCACTGCGCGCTCGGTAGGCAAGTAAGTGAAGGAGCTGACAAACTCCAATGTAGGCTCTAGATAGGCCGGAACTCTGATCTCTGTAAACTGCTCCAGCCCCACAGCAGAAATCATACGCCTCAAGTCGTCGTCAACATAGAGGCAGTCAAAAGCTGAAATGTACAAGAAGCGAGGTGCAATCACTGGACAGGCCGCTATGCGGTCATAGTCGACCTAGTGTCTCTCGTGGATCACCGGTCTAGTACGTCTAGAAGAAGAAGAAGGAGAAGGGGAAGATTTGTCCCTCAGGACCAACTGTCTCTCAGAACTCATCTCTCTGTAATCCGTCAGGTCACCTCGGTTGCTCTGACAACCTTGTAGAACACCTCGGCCGAGGCGCAGGCCGACTGGACCGAGGCGAAGAGCTGTTCGATCGATTCCCTCAAAAATCCAGTTCTTTTCCTCCAAAATCACTACCACAGGTTCCTATGGGGTACTTAATCTGTTTCTCAGCAAATGTAGGGGCAACCAAAACCCAGAACGAGATAAATCGGTGGAGAAAGACAAAGTTAGGGTTTTTTCAATAATTACCCAAATTCGGTCGATTCGATTCGTTCTTTCTGCAGATTGGTGCTTGCAATGTGATCCTCTACCCTTTCCTTGCAGTTTGGAAGTGAGAATCGTCGAAAACGATCGAAGAACGGAGGAGCGAGGTGAGATATGCGCCGCGGTCGAGAAGAGGGTAAAGGGAGGAGAGAGAAATCTCAGCCCCCTTTTATACCCTTTTCTGGAACTGCTGTCACCTCGGTCGAGATGGTCTCGACTGGACCGAGGTGGTACGGACCGAGGTGGATCTTCAAAAACCCTAGTCGCCTCGGTAGCTCAAGAATCATCTCGATCGA
The DNA here is from genome assembly GCA_033239125.1 of Fagopyrum homotropicum. NCBI lineage: Eukaryota > Viridiplantae > Streptophyta > Magnoliopsida > Caryophyllales > Polygonaceae > Fagopyrum > Fagopyrum homotropicum. The sequence continues at coordinate 60,444,857 of BSWB01000003.1, read as the reverse complement.
GGTGCTGTGACAGCAACCGAGATGTGTCTCAGTCAAACTCTGTCTTCTCAAATTCTCGAACTTCTGTCCTTCCAGTTGCGCTCCTGGGTGTAACACCCCGAATTCTCAGAACTCGGAGTATTACTGGTTAGGACCTCACAATGGGTCCCGACCTCAGTTTGACAACAACATTACTAGGATCTTGCAACAAGACACAAATAAAGAAACCGAAATTCATAAAAAGCCATGTTTTTAGAGTAATGAATGCAACACTGTCTAGCAGCCTATAGTACTTAAACCAAAGAAAAGAACAACTGTCTTAACCAAAAGAAAGGAAAGACAAAACAACCCCAACCCCGCTCTAAGGAGTACGGAGACCCGGCTGACCACTACTTCCGGATCACTCAGCTGCTGATCTAACCTGCCGTAAGTCTAAAACAACAACAAGAAGAACCGTTAGCTAGTTATCTAAATATTAGCAGAATAATAGCAGCACAAACACACTCAGATAAACATAAACACTCAACATGCTTCAAACAAGTCCGTTTTATTATCTTGCTTTAATTTACTCGTTCACTCTAGTGATACTTATTTTGTGACACGAGGAATTCCCAAACCTCGCCTCCGCCCCCGTGTAACCATCAGGAATGGATCCGATGCATCTCACCTTGTACCTGCATGGTCTGGGTACAGAGAACCTCCCAGTCTCCTGTCAGAGCTGGGCAGTGATGTCACGGCCCGTTATACATACACTTGGGCCTTAAACGTAAATAATAACAGTCGTCCTAGCAAGTTATTATTATTAAATCACGCAATAGCACACACCACTACCATCATTCAACTAACACTCAGAAAACTGGCTAAGTCAGTCGCAAGGACTTACCTGAATCAAAACACTCTACACTCCTCAGAAGTCCGTACTCGTGTAACTCAAGTGCCTGTCAATGAAGGCATGTGTATCAAACTCACATCTCTATGTCCAACCTCATGCGAAGGAAATACGGAAAGAACGATTCTCATACGGTAAAAGACCGTTTTACCCTTAGTGTAGAAAATTCTCCGGGTCACTTCTTGACCTCTAATATTTCTTTTGGAACACTTTTCCAATCTAAGATTATTTCCAAAACAGTTTACTAGGGTTATAAAAATTAATCTCGTCCATTCGTCATCTAGAATCGCATTTTTTTTTTATTCTCGGGTATTATCTATTCTTATAAATCTGTAACTATATATATATATACTTTCGTGCATATTAACTTTCCTTCCAATTATATAAAAATTCCGACACCTCTAGGTGGTTAGGTACATATATAAATTCACATACTTATAATTCCTCCAACTCGACTCATAAGTATATTTTTATTTCATACATTATATATACGTATATTTTGTACTCGACATACCCTCTCCTATATAAACTCACACCTGTTCTTATTACCCTTCCGAACTGAAAGTACATATGTACTTATATGTATCTTATATATATATATTTTTCCGAGCCAAATACATCATACACATCTTGTATCTCGAATCACGTTTTCTTACCCTATATTAACACCGTACTCGTATATATATACACACTTACGTCTCTTATACCTATCAATCCATACATATATACGGGTAAGTCACACATCTAAACTATATACATATACAGGTACTGCAGGGGTAGGAGCCATTTCAAAATATACATATACAGGTACTGCGGTGGGGAGAAGGATCGGAGAGGTCGGCATACCGGGGTTGCAGTCCGGCAGGGCGGTGCACTGGCGTTCCGGCAGCAGCACTGGTGGTCGACCTGCTGGTGGTACGGTGGCAGCGAGGTGAGACCCGATACTCAACTGTGCAAGACGGGAGGGTTAACCTTGTTGGATTCGAACCAGTAAACGGAGAGAAGGAGGCTGGGATCTTACCGGCCCGACTGGTGGTGGACGGCGGCGACTGGGCTCGGCGGCAGCACGGTGGTTCGCTGGGTCGCTTCCGGATTGCACTACAGGCCACAGGGTGAAGCGTCGGAATGTATACGCGCGACAGAAAGAGAGGGAGGTGGAGAGGAAGAAGCGACTTACCACTGCGTAAGGTCCCGCTCCGGCTTCGATCGGTGCGGCTGCAACTCCCTCCTGGCGGTCCGGTTATTGCGTGATCTTGGTGGTCAACAAGGCGGCGCGGTGGTTGGGCAGACGGAGACAAGACCGTGAGGCGGTATGATGGTGTACCCGACGGCCTTCGTGACGGTGCTGGGCTGAGGTCGCCGGCGGCAGGGAAGGCGGACGAGTTGCGGTGGCTCCGGTGTCGTCTCCGGTGAAAGGCGGAAGAGATTGCTGGTTACGATCTTCAGCAGGTACGGTGAAAGAGAGGAGGCGAAAACAGAAGGTAAGGGAAGGGATGGGTGCGGCACGGTAGCGATAGGTTAGATTAGGTTAAAATTTTAATTAGGGTTAGGAATTAATTAAGTGGGCTGCTAATTGGGCTTTGTAGTGGCTCATACCCGGTCCGCTATGCGACTATTAAAACGGATACGCCACTCGTTATTTGCGTGCGGAAAATTATAAAAATACGGAATTAAATTCCGTATTTTATAATTTAATATTATTCTAATTTTAACGTACTTAAATTATTTCCGGTCATTTAATTTATCATTTTATGTGAATCTAGGTCACGGAAATGATCGAACTACTCTCGTTTTATTTTACTTATTTATTTATTTACGATGGTCGCATCGGACTTTGGTTAATTTCAATTTATCGGAAACTTAAAATTTTCGGTCATTACATCAGTGCCCCCTTAAAAGAAGTTTCGTCCCGAAACTTAGATTATTTCCCTTGTTCACACATTTCCTTCGTTATATTTTAGTTTCTCGACCTTTTTCGTTTTCTACCCCGCAACTACTCAAGCATCAAACAGACACGTAGCACAAAAACAGAATCACTCAGTCAAAAAGAAAACCTGAAAGGTCAAACAACACAATATCCGAGTACTAACTCGTCAAACAGGAGTAACCTCTAACCCAGCAAAGAACTCGGGATAGTTACGTCTAATACTCTCCTCAGTCTCCCAAGTGGCCTCATCAGCTCCTCTCCTAGACCACTGGATCCTCAGCATAGGTATCTCCTTGGATCGCAGACGTCTGGTACTGCGTTCCAAGACAGCCACTGGGTACTCTACAAATGTATGGTCAGGCTCAACTGTCAGATCCTCATGGCTGATGACGTGTCTCGGATCCGGAATGTACTCTCTCAACTGAGATACATGAAAGACCGGATGGACACTCTCTAGTCTCGGCGGTAGTGCTAGTCGGTAGGCCACCTCCCCAACTCTCTCCAGGACTTCTCGACGCCTTTTGTCGGCGTAGTGCTAGTCGGTAGTGCTAGTCGGATGGACACTCTCTAGTCTCGACGCCTTTTGTCGGCGTAGGACTTCTGACGACTCTGAGCTGCTAACATTCGCTCTCGGACTAGGGCAATCCGAGCGATGTCATCCTGTATCTGATCTGGAGCTACTCCATCAACTCTGCTGGGCTCATCCCAACATAATGGTGTACGACATCTCCGCCCGTACAAAGCCTCATAAGGAGCCATCCCAATAGACGCGTGCCATCTATCATTATACGAAAACTCTACCAGTGGAAGATGATCTGGCCATACCTGTCCCCAGTCTAGTACACACGCCCGAAGCATGTCCTCTAAGGTCTGAATAGTCCGCTCAGACTGTCCGTCTGTCTGTGGATGATAGGCTGTAGTGAAGTGGAGACTCGTCCCCAAAGCAGTATGTACCTGCTGCCAAAATCTTAAGGTAAAACGTCCATCTTTGTCAGAGACGATAGTCCTCGGTACCCCATGGAGTCTCACAATGTGCCTGGTGAACTCCTCAGCCAGACGGCTCACCGGCCACGTTTCCTTAATCGGAATGAAACGTGCGGTCTTCGTCAGGCGGTCTACCACTACCCAAATAGCATCAAATCCTCTGCTGAGTCTCAAACCAGTGACAAAATCCATAGATATGTCCTCCCACTTCCACTGTGGTACTGGAAGTGGGTGGAGCTCTCCTCCAGACCTACGGTGCTCAATCTTGACCTGCTGGCAGGTCGCGCACTAAGCTACATATCGAGTCACATCGGGCTTCAAACCACCCCACCAGAAGGACCGTCTCACATCCTTGTACATCTTACTCGCTCCAGGATGTACTGAGTATGGGGTAGCATGAGTCTCACCTAGTATCCTCTGTCTCAACTCACTGTCTGACGGTACACAAACGCGATCCTGACGTCTCATCACTCCATCTGCACCAATAGTAAACTGTGGAGCCTCATCTCGAGACATCCTGTCTCGGATCCTGATCAAGGTAGGGCAAGTCTCCTGCTTCTGTCGGATCTCATCCAACAGATCAGGAAGTAACTCTGTTACGCTAAAAGGTGTGTACGCAATAAGCCTTAAATTTATACTCGTTATAATTATCCTACTTCTAGCGCACCCGCAGTGTACGGGACGTATGTAGCAAGATAAGTATTCCAAGGTCGATCACAAAGACTAAGGTGAAATCGAATTAAGTTGTGATTGAATTTAGCAAGATCTAAGTCTAAAGAAAAGGATGCATATAAAGGAAGAAAATCTCAATTGTTTTGGTTGTTTTTAGGTGATCACTTCAAAGATCAAATGCATGCAAACAATCAATCAAACTAAGTCGGAAAATTGGCACAAATAAACAAATCGAACAAGAAGTTGATCAAGAGAAAGGGAAGACGGATTCTAGGGGTTGGAAATTCCGGTTATGGCATAAAACTCAAGTTATCTATTCATTCTTTGGATTGATTATGATATGTTGGGATTAAGTGTTCCTAAAATGGGATCAATTACCGGGTAAGTCTCATGATCCAACTAATCCACACCTAAGGTCTCATTACCGGTTAAGTCTCTAAGAACCTAAGGGTAGGAATTTAACACAAACCGGATTGTTTAATTAGGGATCTAACCTATCCTCACCGGGTAAGTCTCGGAAAGGGAAGTCCTAATCAACTATCCTAGCACATTTAATCCAATGGCGGCTTATTAGGCTCACCATTACCTAAGGCCTTGCTATTTTAGATTCTAAGGGCAAGGATTACCGGGTAAGTCTCTCCTAACACTTAGTCGCTACACTAGGACACCCTAGGGTAGGTTAAACTCAGCAAAAACTTAGGTTTCAACAATTTTATGAATCTAAGGTAAGATCCTTCGAACCAGGAAGAATCACGGTTTGTTCTACAGAAACCACGACCGTGGTTCTTCAAGAACTACCCGTGATTTCTAACAGTAGCTACGTTCATAAGCAAAAATCATCCAAAGGTAAATCTAAGTTCGTCCTATCATAGATCTAGCCATAACCATCCTTTCCTTACCCTAGAATCACATCAATCTAGCCTACAACATTCATATTGGAAATCAAAACAAACAAGCATAGATTCATAACCTCCATTGCAAGAAAATGAGAGAAAGAAGATGAACAAATGAACTTCAAACACAATCTAAATCTGAAGATGAAATTAGAACGACTTACAACCCTTCCAAAGGAAGGTTCAAGAGTTCAAAAACTTCTAGAAATAAATCCGAAAATACAAGAGCTAAGTGTGTCTTCTCCTCTCCTCTTCAATGGCAATGGCTCCTTTCTTCTTCTTCTTGCACTTTCCATCCTAGAAAAAGTCCTTCTTCTTCTTGGAATATATTTTGTCAAAGAAAAATGGAGAATATGTGAGCTGCTCTCAAACTACCCAAATCCCAACTGCTTCTAACAACTATCAAGGACCACTTTTATAACCAATTCTTCATGAGCTGGCCATGAGAGTCGTGGCACAGCTGTCACGAGAATCTGGCAAAATCCACGGTCATTTCCACGGCCGTGGTTCTTCAGAGAACCGTGATTCTGTGCAGAAACTTCGCCTTGGATCATTAGGCTGTGGTTCGGTGCATGGCCTGTGTTGGCAAGGTTCCTTGAGTCCTTCTCAGCCCTTGCCTTGCGTTCTAATGAGTTTGGAAACGTGTCCTCTAAATGAGCGACCCTCAAACGCGTCGTTTTGGCTCGAAACCTCCCGAAATACCTACAAAACGCACACAAGTCCGTGTAGACGTCTATCTCGACAAAACACATGTTTTGAGTGCAAAACGTATTGGACTAGTGCTAGATAATGCATGATTGAGCGAGAATTCTACCTAAATGTGCACCTAAAACTATGCTATAAATCGTGTTATCAAAATACCCCATACTTAAGGTTTGCTCGTCCCCGAGCAAATTCCCAACTATAGACTAAGAGATGACATGATTTATGTATGCAGAAAAATGGCAAAAATCTTTTTGGTTTTGTGCTTCTACTATTGGATCACCTTCATAGTCATGATCAATGGCAATTGAATAAGCAATTATGTATCAAACAATAAAGTCATGGAAAGACAATTGTACTTAACTCAAAAACATGCATGAGTTGGGAGGACGGAGATGTCAAGAAGATCAAGAGTCTATCCAATCTAGATTACTAAGTCTTACAAACATGCAAGTAGGTCATAAGGGCTTGTGACATAAAAGGCTAAGAAACGTTTCAATTGGGGAGGGGAATTTTCTAGGTATGTGATGCTAATCCGGGAATGGAACTAACTTCACTTCCTTGTCCTCGATCAACTTCCCCCAAGTGCATATTTTTCCCTATCTTACTTTCTTTTCTTTTTCTTTAACTCATTTTTGAGACAATGGCATTGGTGTACAATAGCCGAAACCTCGGTGATTAGCCATCCTCGGGCTTTTTCTCTTTTTCGAGGTGCATCCACACCGGGCACACATACCAAAGCTCGTTAGGGCTATTGGCTCATTTGACTTTGGCAAGGCACCAACACCCGATTATGTGAAGTGTACCGAGTTACTTGTCATTTAAACCAACGCCCCCAAACCTATTTTGGCTACACTTCCACAATAATTTCAGCATTCCATTCACGACATTCTTTTCATTACATCTTCACCCCGCACTTGCTTTTTACACATTCAAACACACTAGCATGCTCCTATTCCCGGATGGGTTTAAAAGGAGGTCAAATTTTATATCAATTGAGGTGCTCAAGCAATCATGATCAAGATGAGAAGTAGAGAAAGATGAAATGCCTTATTCATTCCTAGATGGTATGCAAGAACTATCATGTAATTTCGATTTTCAATACTCAATCCATTCTAGGCAATCATCATGATCTCAGTTCATTCATGGAATTCAAGAGAAGTAGTTCAAGTCCACATATGCATTTATCAATTCAACACATAAGGCCATTCATAGCCAATCACAAGACAAGTTTTCATCATTAGGATCATATCCAAGCCTAGAAAGCACAAAAAATTTTAAATTTTCTGATTTTTATGGGATTTTCGATTTAAGTATGTACAATGCAAGACATGTGCAAATATTAAACTATCCTAGATGCTCTTCATGCAAAGGATCATGTAAACCCCACCCCATACTTAGAAACACATTGTCCCCAATGTGGTATTCAAGTGAAGAGAGTGAAAGAAGGTTCTCACAATGTAAAATGGTTTTCTTCGGTATTTGGGAATTCTCAAGAGGATTGATGTTGGATGATCCTTTCAACCATGGTAGGGAGCTCTAAGCATCCTTCAAGCTTCGAAACCCGCGCTAGGCACCGCTAGCCGTCCAAGTTCCGCGTCCGCTCCACCCATAATTGGTGAGGGTTTCATCATCATCATTTCCAAGAAAGGCTTCCAATGCCACTAATGTTCTAGCACACATAGAATAGACAAAACACACAAAGCACACAAAAACAGAAAAATCTAAGCTAAAATGAAGGAAAAATGTTACCGATGGGTTGCCTCCCACCAAGCGCTTCTTTAAGGTCATTAGCTTGACCAAACTCGGGAGCGTTTATGCAAGGTGAAGCGGGGCAATCATGTCTATCGGGGCTCCCGGAATGTACTTCTTCAAGCGATGCCCATTCACTTTGAAATCTCCACAATGCTCCCCTCCTATCTCAATAGCTCCATGGGGAAAGATCTTCTTTACCACATACGGCCCGGTCCATCTCGATTTGAGCTTTCCGGGGAAAAGCCTTAGCCTCGAGTTGAAGAGAAGGACAAGATCTCCTTCACTCAACTCCTTTGGGATGATCCTCTTGTCATGCCACCTTTTGGTTCTCTCCTTGTAAATCCGGGCATTCTCATAAGCTTCCAACCGGAGCTCCTCAAGGGCATTGATATCGAGCAATCTCTTCTCTCCCGCCTCCTTGAGGTCAAAATTTAGCCACTTAATGGCCCAATAAGCTCTATGCTCCATTTCCACCGGAAGGTGGCAAGACTTGCCATAGACCAATTTGTAGGGAGTGGTGCCAATAGGTGTCTTGAAGGCGGTTCTATATGCCCATAGTGCGTCATTGAGCTTCATGGCCCAATCCTTCCTTGTTCTAGACACCGTCTTCTCGAGGATGGCCTTGATCTCACGGTTGGAGATCTCCACTTGGCCACTAGTTTGGGGGTGGTAAGGTGTTGCCACTTTATGAGTCACCCCATACTTGGCCAAAAGTGCTCCAAAGTTCCTATTTGTGAAGTGCTTCCCTCCATCACTAATGATCACCCTTGGTGTTCCAAACCTAGGGAAGATCACTCGGTTGAAGAACCGCACCACCACCTTGGCATCATTCGTAGGAGAGGCGATTGCCTCTACCCATCTTGACACATAGTCCACCGCCAATAGGATGAATAGATTGCCACATGAAGAAGGGAATGGTCCCATGAAGTCTACACCCCACACATCAAAAATCTCAACTTCTTGGATGTTGTTCAAGGGCATTTCATTCCTCCTTGAGATGTTCCCCGTTCTTTGGCAAGCATCACATGCCGCTACAAAACCTTGCACATCTCTAAACAAGTTAGGCCAATAAAAACCGGATTGCAATACCTTGGCACACGTCTTGTGTGAGCTAGCATGGCCTCCACATGGTAAGGAGTGACAATGCCGGATCACACTTTCCATTTCGTCTTCGGGTATGCATCTCCTAAGCACCCCATCCGGGCCTCTCTTGAATAGAAGTGGCTCGCTCCAATAGTAATGCCTTACATCGTTGAAGAACTTCTTCCTTTGTGCATACGTTAGTCCGGGAGGCACTTCCTCACACACCAAGTAATTCACAATGTCGGCATACCATGGCTCACTTCCCCTAGCCACTTGGAACAAGCATTCTTTCACCATTTGTAATTGTTCATCCCGGAACGAATCATCTATCGGAATGTTGACTTTCCCAAGCTCCAATGGTGGGAGTCTACTAAGGTGATCCGCCACCGAGTTCTCAGATCCCTTCTTATCTCTTATCTCCAAATCAAACTCTTGAAGAAGAAGGATCCACCGAATCAACCTTGGCTTGGCATCCTTCTTTGTAAGTAGATAACGGATCGCCGCATGATCTGTGTAAACTATGACCTTCGCTCCAACAAGGTACGAGCGGAACTTCTCAAATGCATACACTACCGCTAACAACTCCTTCTCGGTAGTAGCATAATTGAGTTGGGCATCATCTAGCGTCTTGCTAGCATAGTAAATAGCATGAGTGCGCCCTTCTTTCCTTTGCCCCAAAACGGCCCCAACGGCCACATCACTTGCATCGCACATAATCTCAAATGGTAGACTCCAATCCGGAGGTTGCATGATAGGTGCGGAGATCAAGGCGTTCTTCAACCTACAAAACGCTTCAAGACAATCTTTGGAAAACACAAAATCAACATCTTTCATTAGTAGGTTAGTGAGAGGCTTAGAAATTTTAGAGAAATCTTGAATAAACCTCCGGTAAAAACCGGCATGCCCTAAGAAACTCCTTACCCCCTTCACCGAGGTAGGTGGTGGCAACTTCTCTATTGTTTCAATCTTAGCCCTATCAACCTCAATGCCACGGTTAGACACCAAGTGTCCTAACACAATACCTTCACTTACCATGAAGTGGCATTTTTCCCAATTTAAGACAAGATTTGTCTCCTCACATCTTTGCAATACTAATGACAGGTTAGCCAAGCAATTATCAAAAGAAGAACCGTAAACAGAGAAATCATCCATGAACACTTCCATGATATTTTCTATGTATTCCGAAAAGATAGCCATCATACACCTTTGAAAGGTGGCGGGTGCATTACACAACCCAAATGGCATTCTCCTATATGCAAAGGTACCCCATGGACATGTAAAAGTTGTTTTCTCTTGGTCATCGGGGTGGATAGGGATTTGGAAGAATCCACTATACCCATCTAGATAGCAAAAGTGAGAGTGTTGAGCTAATCTTTCTAGCATTTGGTCAATGAAGGGGAGGGGAAAGTGATCTTTCCTAGAGGCCATGTTCAACTTCCTATAATCTATACACATTCTCCATCCCGTGACCGTCCTAGTTGGTATTAGTTCATTGTTCTCATTAGTTACTACCGTCATTCCACCCTTCTTAGGTACCACATGAACAGGGCTAACCCACTTACTATCCGAGATAGGGTAGATAATTCCCGCATCTAGCAACTTAATGATTTCCTTCTTGACCACCTCTTTCATTATAGGATTCAATCTCCTTTGATGTTCAATAGAGGGTTTGTGGTTATCTTCCATCATTATCTTATGCATGCACAAAGATGGCTTAATGCCAACCAAATCATCAATAGTATAACCAATGGCCTTCCTATGCAATCTTAGTTCATGCAGCAATTTAGCAAGTTCATAATCACTCAAGCATGCATTAACAATCACCGGATATGTAGAATTATCACCAAGGAATGCATACTTTAAATGAGAGGGGAGGGGTTTGAGTTCAAGTGAGGGAGGACCTTTATCGGTTGAAGACGATCCAAACAAGGTTGGATGAGATGAATCCAAAGCAAATGAAGACTCTCCTTGGCTCCTAGAAGCTTGATCACCATCAAGGGCTGATCCAGGGAAAACCACGGTTGGAAACACGGGTTGCTCGACTTCCACGGCCGTGGTTCTTGCCAAGCTTGCTTCTCGGAGTTGTCCAGAGAGTTTGACGGCCGTGGAACCTGAATCTCAACCGTGGAACTTGCAGCTGTTCACAATTTCTTCGTGGCTCTCAAATCTAACTCTTGGCTCCTCTTCCAAGGCCTCCAAGGCTCTGATCTCTTCATTGCATTCCTCCTCATTTGCTTCCTCCATCATACTCAAGGTAAGAACCTTCTCCAAGGGGTCCTTGATCAAGATCGAGCTCACCATTTCTCTAGATTCTTCTTGCTCGACTATGTTGAAGATATCTTCATCAAGGGTTGGCCCTTTCATCATTGTGGACAGCTTGAACTTGATGTTCTCCTCTCCAATGTTGAAGGAGAGAGTCCCGTTCTTGCAATCCACTAAACATCCGGAGGTAGCTAAGAAAGGTCTTCCTAGGATGATGGGAACCGGGTAATCCGCCGGAATGTCCAACACTACAAAGTCAATAGGCACATAGAATCCTCCCAATTGCACCGGAATGTCCTCAAGAATCCCAACTGGATGAGTGATAGAACGGTCCGCCATATAGAGGGTCATCTTGACCGGCTTTGGCTCTCCTAACCCGACCTTGTTGCTAAGTGCAAGCGGTATGATGCTTACACTTGCTCCAAGATCACAAAGGGCCTCGTATTTTACATCTCCCACTCCTATTGGGACGCAAAAAGAGCCCGGATCCCTTAGCTTGGGAGGCATTGCTTCCTTCATTGTTTGGATTAATTCCGAGGATCTCTTGGTCATCCTAATCTCCCCATACTCCTCCAACTTCCTTTTGTTGGAGAGCATTTCCTTCAAGAATTTTCCGTATGCCGGCATTCCTAAGATGGCATCCATGAACGGAATGTTAATATGTAACTTGGACATTAGTTCAAGGAACTTACCAAAGTGATTGTCCAAACGAGCTCTTGCTCTTGATTGTGGGAACGGTAGTGGTGGCTTGTATGGAGGTGGTGCCACATAGGTTGGCTCTACATCCTTGCTCTTGCCTCCATCATCTTGCTTTCTTCCCTCTTCTACCACTACTTGACTCCCCTTAGCTTGGTCCTTGGGCAAAGGATCCTTCATACTCAACCCACTCCTTATTGTGATAGCCAAAACTTGGCCTCTTGGGTTGTCTTCGGTTCTTCCGGGAAGCTTTCCCGGATCTCTATGTGCCTCACCCGCCTTTTGAAAGACTTGTGCTTCCAAGACCTTTTGAGCCTTAGAAATTGAAGTGACGGTGCTCTCAAGTCCACTCAACCTTCCTAGCAATTGTTCAAACATGACTTCGGTTCTATCCTTTGAAGGTTGAGTAAAACCGGGTGGAGGTTCTTGTGAAGCTCTTTGTGGTGGAGTTGTGCTTGTGGAGGCGGGAGGGTTCAAGGCTCCATCCGGATTAGAGTAAGAAAATCCGGGATGGTTGTGGTTTGGCCGGTAATTGTTGAATTGCCGGTTGTTGTTGAAATTTCTTGGGCCTTGGTAATTGTTGAAGTTGCCCCTTCCCATATAATTCACATCTTCCTCCTTGGAAGACAAGTTGGCTCGTGGAGGTGCTTGAGGAGTTGCTTGGCTCTTCAAGGTGGTAGTGCACAACTCTCTCAAGGACTTCAACTCATTGTTGATGGCGTCAAGCTTGAAATTGCTCATGGTGACTTCGCTCACCTCATAGGCTCCCGCCTTTCTTCCTTCGCTCTTCCTATGAGAGTACTTTTCAATTACTAGAGCTTGCTTCTCCACAAACTCCCAAGCATCATCCACATGCTTCTCCATAAAGGTCCCACCGGAAAGAGATTGAAGCTTGAATTGGCTATCTTCATCAAGCCCCTTGAAATAGATCTCCAATAGCTCAATCTTTGGTATGCCATGGTGCGGACAATCTAGGAGAAGGTCCTTAAATCTCTCCCAAGATTTGAACAAACTTTCTCTATCCCTCATCACAAAGGCATTGATCTTTCCCCTTAACTCGGTGGTCTTGGAAGGTGGGAAGAACTTGGTCAAGAACTCGGTTGTCATCTCCTCCCAAGTACCAACTCTCCCTTGTGGAATAGATTGATACCAAGCCAAGGCTTTGTCCTTAAGAGAGAAGGAAAAGGCCCTTAGCTTATGGTTGTTGCTCTCCAATCTTGGTGGTCTAAGAGTCTCCATCAAAATCTCATAGTTCATCAAATGTTGGTGAAGAGACTCTCCTTCCATCCCTCCAAATTGATTATGCCGGATCATTTGAAGGACTTGAGGGCGGAGCTCATAGTTGTGGGTTGCGGGATCTCCTAGATTCACACCCGGTCGGTGTGCTCTTTGTGCCGGATCCATACGTCTCCCTAGGGTTTGTGGCTCCTCAATAGCAATGGGAACAACCCTAACATTGGCCGCCGGCTGCGGTTGTGGCGGAGGTGGTGGAGGTTGTCGGCGATTAAGCTCTCCTTGAACAAGAGCTTGTCTAATCTCTTCAATCTCCCTTCTAGTTTCCTCTTGCCTCTCATTGGCAAGTCTCCTTTCTTCCTCCAAGAGTTCATCTCTTAGCCTTATTTGTTCTAAGGCTTCATCCAATTCAGCTTGAAGATTTCTACCGGCCATCTCTTTCTCCTTTCGAATGTTCTTAGATCTAGATCGAAGGGTTTTCTCCGGTTCGGGATCGAATGGAGCTAAATCCTTGCCACGAGATCTTCGCATACACCTATTGAGAAATAGATGTCCTGAAAAGCAAAGACAAAAACCAAAAAGAGATCAAAAGAAACAAGAAGGATCTACACTAGAAACAATCACAAAATAGACTCAATCTAGACCTAGTCCCCGGCAACGGCGCCAAAAACTTGTTACGCTAAAAGGTGTGTACGCAATAAGCCTTAAATTTATACTCGTTATAATTATCCTACTTCTAGCGCACCCGCAATGTACGGGACGTATGTAGCAAGATAAGTATTCCAAGGTCGATCACAAAGACTAAGGTAAAATCGAATTAAGTTGTGATTGAATTTAGCAAGATCTAAGTCTAAAGAAAAGGATGCATATAAAGGAAGAAAATCTCAATTGTTTTGGTTGTTTTTAGGTGATCACTTCAAAGATCAAATGCATGCAAACAATCAATCAAACTAAGTCGGAAAATTGGCACAAATAAACAAATCGAACAAGAAGTTGATCAAGAGAAAGGGAAGACGGATTCTAGGGGTTGGAAATTCCGGTTATGGCATAAAACTCAAGTTATCTATTCATTCTTTGGATTGATTATGATATGTTGGGATTAAGTGTTCCTAAAATGGGATCAATTACCGGGTAAGTCTCATGATCCAACTAATCCACACCTAAGGTCTCATTACCGGTTAAGTCTCTAAGAACCTAAGGGTAGGAATTTAACACAAACCGGATTGTTTAATTAGGGATCTAACCTATCCTCACCGGGTAAGTCTCGGAAAGGGAAGTCCTAATCAACTATCCTAGCACATTTAATCCAATGGCGGCTTATTAGGCTCACCATTACCTAAGGCCTTGCTATTTTAGATTCTAAGGGCAAGGATTACCGGGTAAGTCTCTCCTAACACTTAGTCGCTACACTAGGACACCCTAGGGTAGGTTAAACTCAGCAAAAACTTAGGGTTTCAACAATTTTATGAATCTAAGGTAAGATCCTTCGAACCAGGAAGAATCACGGTTTGTTCTACAGAAACCACGACCGTGGTTCTTCAAGAACTACCCTTGATTTCTAACAGTAGCTACGTTCATAAGCAAAAATCATCCAAAGGTAAATCTAAGTTCGTCCTATCATAGATCTAGCCATAACCATCCTTTCCTTACCCTAGAATCACATCAATCTAGCCTACAACATTCATATTGGAAATCAAAACAAACAAGCATAGATTCATAACCTCCATTGCAAGAAAATGAGAGAAAGAAGATGAACAAATGAACTTCAAACACAATCTAAATCTGAAGATGAAATTAGAACGACTTACAACCCTTCCAAAGGAAGGTTCAAGAGTTCAAAAACTTCTAGAAATAAATCCGAAAATACAAGAGCTAAGTGTGTCTTCTCCTCTCCTCTTCAATGGCAATGGCTCCTTTCTTCTTCTTCTTGCACTTTCCTTCCTAGAAAAAGTCCTTCTTCTTCTTGGAATATATTTTGTCAAAGAAAAATGGAGAATATGTGAGCTGCTCTCAAACTACCCAAATCCCAGTTGCTTCTAACAACTATCAAGGACCACTTTTATAACCAATTCTTCATGAGCTGGCCATGAGAGTCGTGGCACAGCTGTCACGAGAATCTGGCAAAATCCACGGTCATTTCCACGGCCGTGGTTCTTCAGAGAACCGTGATTCTGTGCAGAAACTTCGCCTTGGATCATTAGGCTGTGGTTTGGTGCATGGCCTGTGTTGGCAAGGTTCCTTGAGTCCTTCTCAGCCCTTGCCTTGCGTTCTAATGAGTTTGGAAACGTGTCCTTTAAATGAGCGACCCTCAAACGCGTCGTTTTGGCTCGAAACCTCCCGAAATACCTACAAAACGCACACAAGTCCGTGTAGACGTCTATCTCGACAAAACACATGTTTTGAGTGCAAAACGTATTGGACTAGTGCTAGATAATGCATGATTGAGCGAGAATTCTACCTAAATGTGCACCTAAAACTATGCTATAAATCGTGTTATCAAACTCCATGGTAGACAACTGACCATCCGTATCGGGGAACTGAACCTCTATCTCCAACCAAGCCAAGTCCCTCTGCAACTGTGGTTGTACTGTCAACCGGGCTATCGCCCTCTCTCTAGGCGTCTTCCGGCTCAAAGCATCAGCTACCACATTCGCCTTTCCGGGGTGGTAAAGGATCTCAAGGTCGAAGTCCTTGATCAACTCTAACCACCGCCTCTGGCAATTATTCAACTCTCTCTGAGTGAATATGTACTTCAGACTCTTGTGGTCTGTAAAGATCTGACATGTCGCCCCATAGAGATAGTGACGCCAGATCTTTAGAGCATGGACTACTGCAGCTAACTCCAGATCATGTGTGGGGTAGTTCTCCTCATACGTCTTCAACTGTCGAGATGCATAGGCTATGACCTTACCCCTCTGCATCAAAACACACCCCAAGCCCAGCTTGGATGCATCACTATATACCACAAAGTCATCAATACCCTCAGGCTGTGCTAAAATCGGGGCGGACGTCAATCTCCTCTTCAGTTCCTCAAAACTCTGCTGACACGGCTCAGACCAGACAAACCGAGTGGTCTTCCTCAGAAGACAAGTAAGTGGTCGGGAAATCAAAGAGAACCCTTCCATAAACCGGCGGTAGTAACCTGCTAAACCTAAAAAGTTGCGAACCTCCTTAACATTCTTAGGAGGTTGCCAAGAAGATACTGACTCGATCTTCGCCGGGTCGACCTTAATACCCTCAGCAGTCACCACGTGACCCAAGAAAGCCACCTCTGACATCCAAAACTCACACTTGGATAGCTTAGCATACAGCTGGCTATCCTGTAAAATCTGTAGTACTGTCCTCAAGTGCCCGGCATGCTCCTCTCGACTCCTAGAGTAGACTAGGATGTCGTCAATGAAGACTACTACAAACTGGTCTAAGAAGTCAATGAATATCCCATTCATCAACTCCATGAACACCGCTGGTGTATTAGTGAGCCCGAATGGCATCACTACGAACTCATAATGACCATACCTAGTCCGGAATGCCGTCTTAGGTATGTCCTGATTTCTCACCCTCAACTGGTGGTAACCTGACCTCAAGTCTATCCTCGAGAACACGGACGCTCCATGCAACTGGTCCAACAGATCATCTATGCGTGGCAGTGGATACTTGTTCTTGATGGTTACTTTGTTCAGCTCTCTGTAGTCTATGCACAGCCTCATCGATCCGTCCTTCTTCTTCACAAACAACACTGGCGCACCCCAAGGAGACACACTGGGGCGTATAAAACCCTTCTCTGCCAGCTCCTCTAACTGCTTCTTCAGCTCAAGCAGCTCTATAGGTGCCATACGGTACGGGGCCTTCGAGATAGGTCTCGTGCCCGGCTCCAAGTCAATGCTGAAATCAACGCTCCTCTGTGGGGGTAGCCCTGGCAGGTCGTCACTGAATACCTCTGCAAACTCGCATGCAACAGGTATCTCCTCTATAGTCAGGCTCTTGCTTTCCTTCATGGCATAACACCAGAAGGCTTCGCAACCCTGGGCTATCAGTCTCGCTGCTCTCACTGCACTGATAATTGTGCCTGACTTTCCGAGGTCCCAACCTCGGAATATTACCCTATGGCCCTCCTCCGTGGCAACGGTCACTGTCCTCCTACCAATGTCTAAGACTGCTCCGTGTTTCCTCATCCAGTCTATCCCTAAAATGACATCCTCATGAGCTAAGGGCATGACTAGAAAATTGACTAGCCAGTCTCGATCTCCCATGCGAACAGGACATCCAAAGATCTCTCCAGTCCCTCTTACCTTACTCCCATCAGGTAAGCCTATCATAAAAGGTATCCCCTCTACAGTGGCTAAGGACAACCTATCTACGCATGCATCAAATATGAAGGAGTGTGTAGCACCCGTATCAAATAAAACTCATACAGGTAAGTCATGAATCTGGATCGTACCTGTGGCAGTCGGTGCATCTGGCTGATCAGCATCCCTTAACTCAAACATTCGTGCATGAGCTCCTCTAGTATCAGCCACACTACCTCGTCCTCTGCCCCGACCTGATCCCTGCATAGAACTCTGTGGTGGTGTGTGTCCTGGAGCCCGGTAAGACTGCTGCTGACTAGGAGCTCTGTACTACTGCTGCTGACTAGGAGTCCGGTACTGTGGCGGTCTCTGTACACTCCCTGATAAGCCTGCAGGAGAAGAACCCTGCTGAGATGGAGCCTTGCCCTGACGGCAGAAGGCAGCTCTATGTCCAATCTTACCGCACTGGAAGCAAGTCACTGCTGGCTTCGTGTAGTTTGATCGGATATTCCCATAGCTATTGCAGTTGTGGCACTGCAAGCCACCAACTGAAGTCTGACCAGTAGCTGTATGACTTTGTCGCCCCTAAGTCTGTCCCCGTCCAAAAGCAGCTACTCCTGAACTACCACTAGCATAACCTGTCCTCTACCGCTTATCCGGCCTGTCTGACTGAGCAGCTCTCCTCGACACTGGTCTGTCTCTCTCATAAGCAGATGCTCTATCCTGATAGTCTGACAGAGTCTCACAGCGAAATCCTGCCAGATAGGAACGGGTACTCTCTCTCAATCTCCGTGAAAAGAGATAGACATGCTGCTCCTCAGGAGGTGCAGCTGGTCCAAGCAGTGTTAGTTCCTTCTGGAACTTCTTGATGGCAGCAGCGATCGGAACGTCCTCAAATCCAGCCTCAATGAAGTCCTGGAATCTCTCTCTCCTCAACGAAACAGGGCAGTATCTGTCTCTAACAATGCTCCTCATCTGCTCCCAACTGGTGACTCGACTACGCATGGTCCGCCACCAGGAATGAGCATCTCCAGTGAAGCAGGTCTGCACCAAGTCTACCTGTCGATCCTCTGGGCAGCGTATTGCCTCTAACGCAGTCTCTACCTGCCCAATCCAGTGCTCCACCTCCAATCCTATCTCTCCATTATATGAGGGGACCTTCTGAGAGTTGAAAGCCTTCAACCACTCATCTGGCCTCGGTGCTCTAGTCCCAGTAGGCGCTCTATCAGCTACAACTCTCCTCTCAGGTACAGCTGGCACCTGAGGCGCTTCCTGTGTCACCTGGACAGATCTAACCGGTACTGGTGGTACCTGGTTAAGTCTCTCTGTCCTAGCAGCCTCCTCCCTACGTTCAACGTAGGCTCGGTACTCTCTGTACTCAGTCGCTCCAATGGAAACACGTCCTGACTCTGTCGAACGTGCTCTCTGTGCTCCAGACCTAGCAACGGTCTCGTTCCTAACCTCAGGACCAACACTCTCAGCTACTTCCTCCACTCCAGCCTCTGGCATGATCACTGCTGGAGGATCCTCTCGTGGAGCTCGACCTCGACCTCGGGCTAGTGGGGATCTACCTCCACGGCCGCGTCCTCTAACTGTAGGGGTCCTATCCCCCCTACCTGGTCCAGCTGGAGGGAGAGGTGGACGACCTCTGCCTCGACCAGTAGCTAGCGTAGCTCTAGTACGTGTCATCTGCGCAAAATTAATACTATAATTACTACTAGCTGAAAGTCCAAAAGTCCAACTACAGTAACCTAAAGTCCAACTAAGCATACTGAGATCCGCGGTAGTAGTGGTGGTCAGCCGTACTTTTCTATTCCCAACCAGACTATGCATGCATTTAAAACCAAAAATTTTCTTTTTAAAACTCAGATCCCTTTTTGGGTTCTGCTTAAAACTTATTCTGTCCTTCAGAAGATTTCAAGTGCCATTGTTGCCAACCTAGAGCTCTGATACCATGTTGTAACACCCCGAATTCTCAAAACTCGGAGTATTACTAGTTAGGACCTCACAATGGGTCCCGACCTCAGTTTGACAACAACATTACTAGGATCTTGCAAAAAGACACAAATAAAGAAACCGAAATTCATAAAAAGCCATGTTTTTAGAGTAATGAATGCAACACTGTCTAGCAGCCTACAGTACTTAAACCAAAGAAAAGAACAACTGTCTTAACCAAAAGAAAGGAAAGACAAAACAACCCCAACCCCGCTCTAAGGAGTACGGAGACCCGGCTGACCACTACTTCCGGATCACTCAGCTGCTGATCTAACCTGCGGTAAGTCTAAAAAAAACAACAAGAAGAACCGTTAGCTAGTTATCTAAATATTAGCAGAATAATAGCAGCACAAACACACTCAGATAAACATAAACACTCAACATGCTTCAAACAAGTCCGCTTTATTATCTTGCTTTAATTTACTCGTTCACTCTAGTGATACTTATTTTGTGACACGAGGAATTCCCAAACCTCGCCTCCGCCCCCGTGTAACCATCAAGAATGGATCCGATGCATCTCACCTTGTACCTGCATGGTCTGGGTATAGAGAACCTCCCAGTCTCCTGTTAGAGCTGGGCAGTGATGTCACGGCCCGTTATACATACACTTGGGCCTTAAACGTAAATAATAACAGTCGTCCTAGCAAGTTATTATTATTAAATCACGCAATAGCACACACCACTACCATCATTCAACTAACACTCAGAAAACTGGCTAAGTAAGTCGCAAGGACTTACCTGAATCAAAACACTCTACACTCCTCAGAAGTCCGTACTCGTGTAACTCAAGTGCCTGTCAATGAAGGCATGTGTATCAAACTCACATCTCTATGTCCAACCTCATGCGAAGGAATTACGGAAAGAACGATTCTCATACGGTAAAAGACCGTTTTACCCTTAGTGTAGAAAATTCTCCGGGTCACTTCTTGACCTCTAATATTTCTTTTGGAACACTTTTTCAATCTAAGATTATTTCCAAAACAGTTTACTAGGGTTATAAAAATTAATCTCGTCCATTCGTCATCTAGAATCGCATTTTTTTTTATTCTCGGGTATTATCTATTCTTATAAATCTGTAACTATATATATATATACTTTCGTGCATATTAACTTTCCTTCCAATTATATAAAAATTCCGACACCTCTAGGTGGTTAGGTACATATATAAATTCACATACTTATAATTCCTCCAACTCGACTCATAAGTATATTTTTATTTCATACATTATATATACGTATATTTTGTACTCGACATACCCTCTCCTATATAAACTCACACCTGTTCTTATTACCCTTCCGAACTGAAAGTACATATGTACTTATATGTATCTTATATATATATATATTTCCGAGCCAAATACATCATACACATCTTGTATCTCGATTCACGTTTTCTTACCCTATATTAACACCGTACTCGTATATATATACACACTTACGTCTCTTATACCTATCAATCCATACATATATACGGGTAAGTCACACATCTAAACTATATACATATACAGGTACTGCAGGGGTAGGAGCCATTTCAAAATATACATATACAGGTACTGCGGTGGGGAGAAGGATCGGAGAGGTCGGCATACCGGGGTTGCAGTCCGGCAGGGCGGTGCACTGGCGTTCCGGCGGCAGCACTGGTGGTCGACCTGCTGGTGGTACGGTGGCAGCGAGGTGAGACCCGATACTCAACTGCGCAAGACGGGAGGGTTAACCTTGTTGGATTCGAACCAGTAAACGGAGAGAAGGAGGCTGGGATCTTACCGGCCCGACTGGTGGCGGACGGCGGCGACTGGGCTCGGTGGCAGCACGGCGGTTCGCTGGGTCGCTTCCGGATTGCACTGCAGGCCACAGGGTGAAGCGTCGGAATGTATACGCGCGACAGAAAGAGAGGGAGGCGGAGAGGAAGAAGCGACTTACCACTGCGTAAGGTCCCGCTCCGGCTTCGATCGGTGCGGCTGCAACTCCCTCCTGGCGGTCCGGTTATTACGTGATCTTGGTGGTCAACAAGGCGGCGCGGTGGTTGGGCAGACGGAGACAAGACCGTGAGGCGGTATGATGGTGTACCCGACGGCCTTCGTGACGGTGCTGGGCTGAGGTCGCCGGCGGCAGGGAAGGCGGACAAGTTGCGGTGGCTCCGGTGTCGTCTCCGGTGAAAGGCGGAAGAGATTGCTGGTTACGATCTTCAGCAGGTACGGTGAAAGAGAGGAGGCGAAAACAGAAGGTAAGGGAAGGGATGGGTGCGGCACTGTAGCGATAGGTTAGATTAGGTTAAAATTTTAATTAGGGTTAGGAATTAATTAAGTGGGCTGCTAATTGGGCTTTGTAGTGGCCCATACCCGGTCCGCTATGCGACTATTAAAACGGATACGCCACTCGTTACTTGCGTGCGGAAAATTATAAAAATACGGAATTAAATTCCGTATTTTATAATTTAATATTATTCTAATTTTAACGTACTTAAATTATTTCCGGTCATTTAATTTATCATTTTATGTGAATCTAGGTCACGGAAATGATCAAACTACTCTCGTTTTATTTTACTTATTTATTTATTTACGATGGTCGCATCGGACTTTGGTTAATTTCAATTTATCGGAAACTTAAAATTTTCGGTCATTACACTGGGTTGTATTCCTTCCTTAGATGTCACCTGTTGTCTGTCTAGGACACCAAAAACAAAACAAAGCAAAGCAAAAGCAAACTATCTAAGCTAGACTAGAAAAAGGGAAAAGAAAGCAATACCTTGGGTTGCCTCCCAAGAAGCGCTTGATTTAAGGTCGCTAGCTGGACCGTACGGCATCTCTATGCGTGATGGGAGGTGCCCTCACCCCATACTTCACCTTCATCATGGGGTGAGATAAGTAAGTCTATCAAATGCTCCAACAAGTGCGAGTGCTCATTGGATCCATAATAAAACTCTCCCAAAAAGGTTCCGGTTCCTAACTTCACCGGTAAATGGTAGGATCTCCTACGTACAAGCTTGTACGGTTTGGTCCTCACCGGAATCCTACCGGTCTTCCTCTTTTTTCGTGGGACATAACTTAGTCTTTCATCCCATCCTTTCCTTGATCGAGAAAACAGCTTCTCGAGAATCCTAGTAGCTTCCCCATCTTTAGCTTGAGAATGGTACAAGGTCCTTAGCATGCGAGAGACCCCATACTTGAACAAGAGACACTTCATCACCTTAACGGTGTAGTGCTTGCAAACTCCACTCCTTATAATCCAAGGAATATCTTCTTCCAACAGTTTCAAGGGAGGTTTCATCTTGATCTTAGGAGGTTCTTTCGGAAGAGACCTCCAACTCTCCGGTGCATTCCTGAAAAAATCAGAAATTTTAATAGGGATTTCAATTGAAGTAGAAGAATGTACCTTGTAAAGTTCTCCAAAGCTTGAGACAAGTTTCATGTTGGGTTGATAATCCACACACGAAATCCCTCCCAACTCAGCTGATCTTTCTTCCACCTTGACCACAGTCTCAGTAGTTTGGCCAAAGTTCTCTGCATCTTTCTCTTCCAGTTCTACAGATCTTTCTTCCACCTCGGCCGATCTCTCTTTCACCTCGGCCGAGGTCTCAACAGTTAGATCGAAATCTTCCACATCTTCTTCTCCCTCAAAAGCTTAAGGAGAAACGTCTGGGTTGATTGGGGGAATGCTTGAAACTTGCAGCACTTCCTTATGCTCCTCTTCCGGCTTAGCATAGGATAGAGTGCTTTCCTTGAGCTCCTCCACCTTCTTCATCAACCTCTCCCATCTTGATTCAAGAGAATCTTCAAGGGGTTGCTCATAAATCTTTTTAGGGACATTCAGTTCATCCCACATTGCAAGTTCACGCTTAATGGCATCTTCTCTTTCCCTTTCATTGTTGAACCAATAGAAGGAGTATTTCTCCTCCAAGTATTCATAATGGTCCGCCCTAGCATTTTGTCTTGCTATCCAGGCTAGATCAAATGTAGTCATCGGAAATCCTGAAAACTACAAAACTCATAGAAAGAGTGGTTAATAGCAACAAGGGCAATAGCCCCGAAAGACAAACCGCAACCGGCTCGGTCTAGACCAAGTCCCCGGCAACGGCGCCAAAAACTTGTTCGCTCCAAAAGGTGTGTGCAAGCTTTAAATTTATAACCCTAGATGTAAGCTTAAAACAAGGATGCGAACCCGCAGTGTACGGGTCAATCGTAGTAAAAAGCAAGAAATTACAGGGGTCGATCACAGGGACTTAGTGAAACAAAGTCAGAATAGGTAAGCTTTGTAATTACTAACCACGAAGCAATTAAAACAATCAAAGATGATAAAAAAGTCAATAAAGGAAATATGTAATTCTAGGGATTAAAGCATCTAGTTGTGGTTCCAACTCAAGATCTCAAGATAAGCGGACAAAGCTGAGATTTTGCATAGGGAAGGTGTTACTAAAGTGGAATAGATCACCGGGTAAGTCTCACTACTCACTAATCCAAAACCGTAACTCCTATTACCGGATAAGTCTCAAGGAATTAAGGAAAAGAACTATAACCTCAAACTAACACTCCAACTAAGGGAATAGAATCAACCTTTACCGGATAAGTCTCAGGCTAACTCACAAAGATGGGATGAAAGCACACTCAAACCCCAATAAAGGATAAACCTTTATTACCTACTCTTATGATCTTAGGTAAACAAACAGAGGAATCACCGGGTAAGTCTCATCCTAGGCTTGCATTGAAGCAGAAAAGGTGTAATAAGAATAGGATTTGGCAAACTCTAACACTTAACTCTCAGTTTCGGATCAGATAAGTCACCTCGGTCAGAAGAATTCCACCCCGGCCGAGATGTTCATCGACTGAGCGAGATGCTTATGGTTAAGGATAAAGGCTCAAACTTTCAGGGTCCTACTGTGATTAAGATTATTCTATCATTGTTTTTCCCACAATCTTCAGCCAATCACCCTAGAATCACACAAGGAAATTAGCCACTCATCATCATGAAAGTAATAATCAAATATATGGGAAGAAAGAGACTAATTGAACAAGAAAACCTTTAGAGAAAGGCTTCAATAACTGAATAAATTATCAAACAACAAGCGTTCCTTAGATTAAAATCCAACAAGACAAACAACAATGAAAGGAATCTAAGGGAATCTTACAAAAACCCTTCACAAAGCTATAAAAGCTACAAACTTCCTTCTTCAACCTTCAAAAAGGTTCTTCAAATCTCCTAACTGGAGTGTATGCGGGGTGTTCTTCGGTGTAAGCAGGATCTTCAGCTGTTAGAGGATGATGCGAGATCGGTGGTATAGCACGATCGGATTTGTGGAAAATCCAACCCTTTTTATAGGAAAATTACTCTCCAAAGATAAGATATCTTAGAAAGATCTCTTCCCATAAAGATAAGTAAAATATATGGGCTAACATATTTTCTTCCTTCCAGAAATCAAGCCTGAAAAGATAAGATCCCCCTTCCAAAAATAAAACATCTCAACCAAGAATAAAATATCTTTGTCGCGTCCAAGGTGTTCGCCTCGGTCGAGTCGGCTCCTCTGGATCACCTCGGTCGAGATGACTCTGTAGTCAACCGAGGTGAATAACAACTGAGTGTGAAATCTCTCAAATCTGGTCCAAAGTGAATCTCTAATCTAGTTCCATGATTCTTGGATTCTTCCTTAAGCTCCTGAATGTAGCTCCAATGATTCCTTAGCTCCTTTTGCTCCTTTTTGATGCAAAACGTGCCATTTACCTACGATTACAACGAAACTTGGTGTAGACCTTGATTCCCGCAAAGGTAGATGAAACGACAATATAATCACATAATATATATACAAACATGCAGATTATTGAAGATGAAATGTCTAAACAGGCCCCAAAATATAGATAGTAATTCATGTTATCAGTAAGTCCATAGGACTTACTTAGCGTTCAGTTATGGGTTTGTGTGATTATGATGGTTGTGTGTGTTCATATGCTTGTGCAATTATAACTTAAACCGGACTAGGATGACCTTTTATTACTTTAAATGGCCCAAGTGTATTATAACGGGTCGTGACCACTTGCCTCCGCCTGCGGGTAGGAGGAGGTTCCCTGAAGATGATCTCACAGGAGGGAACGAGTGATGATCACCCTCATGCAAAACGCCTGTGTTACGTTGGATGGGACGGGGTTCTTGAGGCTCCTTGTGTTACAAAAGAAGTTGAATTAGTAATGGAATAACGTAATGAAAGATAATAAATGAATGTGTGTGGCATTGCATGTATGAGATGTTGATGTGTGTTTGTGCTATTACCTTCATAATTATTAATTGCTATAGCTAACGGTGTATACTGTGTTGTAGATGACCTGCACGTTAGGAAGACTGCAGAGTGAGCCAGATGGTGTGACCAGCCGAGGACTTTTGTACATTAGGATGCGTGGGTTATGGGATCTTTTGTATCAGATGTTTATGTTTGATGTTTTATACTCTGCTTTGTGTTTGTAAACTTTTTTAATGTAACATATACAGCTCTTATGTATTTGGTTTTAATCTACCTGTGCCTTGTTGTAAGATCCAATGAACTTGTTGCCAGGCTAGGGTCAGGATCCATTGTGAGATCCTAGCCCAATGTAGCACTCCAAGTCCCGTGGATTTGGGGTGTTATAATTGATTAGAATCTTGAGTCCTTGCCATAACTGGACATCTGAATCTCTAGAATCCTCTCTCTATACTTTGATCTTATATCTTGGGTTTGTTTTGTTGTTTGGTTGACATTGTTGCTTGATTGTGATCTTTGTTTGATCATCCTAAAACCCATCAAAAACTAATGATTTTCATTTCTTTGTTTTGATCTCTTTCCTTATCTTAGTCTTGAACTATCCTTGATCATTGCATGATTTAGTCTCACCTCGGTCTTTGTGTTTGACCTCGGAATGCTTTCCTTTCTACTTTGCAATCCGTACATTGCGGGTTAGCTAGGAGTTTAGGCTATCTTATTGAGTTATAAATTGTAAGAATTAGTGTGCATAATTTGGGCGAACAAGTTCTTGGCACTCTTGCCTCAGAGTTGCTTAGCATCACTTCCTAGAACAATAACATGTGCAACAAGAATTAAAAGTACAAATGCAATAGACATAACAACAAAGCAATGTATGATAAGAGTTATTACAGACCAAGTTCAATTCACCCCATACTTAGATTACACATTATCCCTAATGTGCAATAAAAAAGAAAGAAAAGAAAATTCACAATGTCTCAAAAGAAAAATAAAAGTGATGGCGCTGAAGGTGGAAATGAATCACATGTGCGGTGGCGGTGGTGGGAACGGGGAGTAAGAAGGATCGATGTTCCGTCCAAACTGTTGACTGTACATGTCCTCCATCATCCGTGCATCACGGAGGCGAGCTCTCTCCTGGACGTCAACGCGGCTATCAATGTTACGGATATCACCTTGAATAGCCGTGACGGAAACCTCTAAGTTCCCCATCTTGTTCTCAAGCCCTACAACCCAGTCGGGTTGTTAGCTCTGTGTTGGGAACTACGTTGAGGCGATGGAAAGTTGACCTTCTTGCCGGTATCTCATGTTGTCCCAAGAAGGCATACCCCGTGATCGGATCCTCATAATCTGTTGCCTCCTCATCTACACCTACACTACTAGGACCTGCATTTGTCCCGGTGTCCATATTAGCAACATCCTCCTCCTTAGCAGAAGCAGCAGGAAATCCCTCATATTCCTCCGGTAACCACAGCAGCATGCATAGCAACAAGGCATACTTCTAGTATTGTGGATCCCGAAGAGTGTAGTATGTACTCCAAGGAATCCCTCTATCTCCCTTGCCCTCCCAAGGCATGGCCATGTAAGGTGCGTCACGACCTCGAGCAACAAGGATACCTCTAGTGATGAAACGCTGCAAACCTAAAGGTCTTGCCTCCGCAACTAAAGTGCAAGATGAAAAGTCGACTTCGTAAAACTTGGCGATGTGGGTCACCAAGCCTCCTACACACATGTCGCCTCTAGATTTGTTTCCAATTTTCTACAAACAATCAACAAGCATGGTAGCATAATCCGGAACCACTCCGGTCACTATACACCACAAAATATAAAGCTCATCCACCTTCACCTTCTGAGGTATCTCAATCCTAGGGAACAAGGTCTCGGATAGTATCCTATGAGTTATCTTGAAGGACAAGTTGTAGAATAGCTTGTCCTTCGAATACCCGGGTTGCCAACAGTCTCCCTCACTCACCACCATAGCAATGTTATCCCAAAACCCGCTCGCAGGCACATTCCTAGGGAACGTTCCATTAATAGTCTCCGCAAACAAAAACATGCTCCCAAAGTGAATGATAGACATCTCAAAGTTTCGGTTCATTAACCTAAACTTCACGTTTCTCTCCCTTGGGTCATACCTAAAACAGCTAATAAACTTCATAGTAATCTCCTCAAATGCATCCTCACGGATGCCAACAAATCCCACAAGGCTATCTCTCTCTATCATCCATCTAAAATCAGCCACAACATTCATACATTCAATCTCATCAAGCACTAAGTACCTAGGAGCAACAATATTCCGAGGTTGAATGCGTTCGTACCTCGTTTTGTGGCTTTCAAGGATGTGTGAGAGTGTAGAAGGAGGTGGAGGTGGTGGAGCTTGCTGAGAGGATGAAGAATTCCCCCTTGGAACAGTTTGCCTTGATGATCTACGTTTTCCTTCCATTTCAGAGCAAAATCTCGGGTGGATCTTCAAAAATCTCGGCCATGGAAACTGGGGGTGACCGAGATTTTCGTAGTTTTCTCTCAAATTTGGAAAATCTGTAAAGATTTTGCCAAATTGATCTCCTTGCTTCCTTCCTATGGCTACCAGATTCTCACACAAATCAACACAAACAAACTCAAATCGAAGGTAAGAGAGAAAACCTAGGTTTTGGATTGAAAATCCAAATGGAGCCCGATTTGATGGATTGTGGTGTTGTTGGTGCATGAAATCTTCAATGTGGTTGACAAATCTTGAGTTTTTGAGAAAGAATGAAGCAAATCGGTTGGAAAACGAGGATTTGAGAAGAGTTGGAGATTTTCGGTTATCCGTGGACTTAGGGCGTGGAATTGGGGGTGGTGTTTGCTGAAAATTGGTGAAGTGTTCTTTATATACCCTCGCTAAATTTTGAAAAATCTCGGCCAAGATTTGACCCGTGGTTTCAAGCTGCCCGAGATTTTTCTTATTTTGCTTGCGACATAGATCTCCACAGGTAGATATTCAAAATCTCGGCCGTGGAAACTTGTACTTGACCGCGATTTTTGGCTTTTCGGTTCAAATTGACAACTTGACTTGTTTTTGCATTTTTGAGTTCTTTTTGAGTATTACCTAGTTCTTGTCATCCAAAGACACAAGAAAACTGGAACAAACCAAAGAAAAGAAAAAGAAAACTACTCTAGTCTATCTAAGAAAGGGGAAAAGAACAATACCTTGGGTTGTCTCCCAAGTAGCGCTTTGTTTAAGGTCAGTAGTTGGACCTAACTTTGTTGATGATCATGTGAGGTGGAGAGGTGCGATGCTCTCAAGCGGAACTTCCGGTGTATACTTCTTGAAGCGATGGCCATTGACCTTGAAGTTTTCGCAATGTTCATCCCATACTTCAACTACACCATAGGGAAAAACATATTTTATAGCATAAGGTCCTGTTCAACGAGATTTTAACTTATACGGAAATAGTCGGAGTCGAGAATTGAAGAGAAGGACAAGATCTCCTTCTTTTAACTCTTTGGGAAGTATATGCTTGCTAGCGTAGTAGATGGCATGAGTGCGTCCATCCTTCTTTTGTCCATGTACCGCTCCTACGGCTACATCACTTGCATCACACATGATCTTAAATGGAAGATTCCAATCCGGCGGTTGAATGATGGGGGCTGCTATTAGAGTTTCCTTTATCCTGAAAAAGGCATCTAGACAATCCTTTGAAAACTCAAAAACCACATCCTTCATCAGGAGGTTAGTCAATGGTTTAGCAATCTTAGAAAAATCTTGTATAAACCTTCTATAAAATCCTGCATGGCCAAGAAAACTTCTCACCCCTTTTACCGATGATGGGGGAGATAGCTTCTCGATGGTTTCTATCTTCGCACTATCAACCTCAATGCCACGGTTTGAGATCAAGTGCCCTAGAATAATGCCTTCGCTAACCATGAAATGACACTTTTCCCAATTCAACACAAGGTTAATGTCTTCACATATTTGAAAAACTAAAGAAAGGTTAGCTAGACAATCATCAAAAGAGGAGCCATAAACTGAAAAGTCATCCATAAAAACCTCCATGATGTTTTCTATTTATTCGGAGAATATGGCCATCATGCACCTTTGCAAGGTGGCCGGTGCATTGCAAAGTCCGAACGGCATTCTCCTATAAGCAAACGTACCCCAAGGGCACGTAAAGTTTGTCTTCTCCTGATCGTCCGGATGGATGGGAATTTGGAAGAATCTGCTATATCCATCCAAGTAACAGAAATGTGAGTGTTGTGCCAATCTCTCGAGCATCTCATCAATGAAAGGAAGAGGAAAGTGATCCTTCCTCGTTGTGACGTTCATCTTTCTGTAGTTGATGCACATCCACCATCGTGTTACTGTTCTCGTAGGAATTAACTCGTTGTTTTTGTTAGTCACAACGGTCATTCCTCCCTTCTTTGGTACAACATGGACGAGGCTCACCCACTTGCTATCAAAAATTGGGAAGATGATACCTGCATCAAGTAACTTAAGGATGTCTTTAATCACAACCTCTTTCATGATTGGATTTAACCGTCCTTGAGGTTCTCGTGAAGGTTTGTGATGATCTTCCATTAAGATCTTATGCATACATAAAGAAGGTTTGATACCAACTAGATCATCAATAGTGTATCCTAAGGCTTTTTATGCAATTTCAATTCATTTATTAGCCTATTGTGTTCGTCATTAGTTAAGTTAGTACTAACTATGACCGGATATGTAGAGTTTGGTCCTAGAAATGCGTACCTTAAGTGAGCGGGAAGAGGCTTCAACTCCAAAGTAGGAGGCTTCTTTGTTGAGGTGTTGTGGCCTTTCGAAGCGTCACGGGATGCTTCCATGGTTGTAAAAGGGGTAGGGAGACGTCTGGGAATGCTTCTAAGGAGTGTCAGAATAGTTTCAGAATTTCTAGAAATCTTGGTCTATCCCTAAAAATCTCAGGCGAGATTTCTATCGAGGTGACAATCGACATAGTTTTTCACGGGTGAATTAATTAAAATCTCGGCCGTGGAAACTTGTACTTGACCGAGATTTTTGGCAATTTTCGTGTCATCTTCTTATTTTTGAAATTCACCTTTAGGATTTTCCTCCGACTCTTCTAAAACTTGCACTTCAGGATCGTAGTCCTCCTCTATTCCCTCTTTAATGATGCTCATACTTATGACTTTTTGTAGTGGATCCTTGAGCAAAATAGAACTCACTATCTCCCTTGATTCCTCTTTATCATAGATGTTGAAAACATCTTCTCCAAGGGCTGGCTCTTTGATCATAGCTGCCAACTGGAATTCGATATGCTATTCACCTATGTTGAAAGAGAGTGTTGCATTCTTGCAATCCACCATACAACCGGAAGTTGCAAGGAATGGTCTTCCAAGATAATTGGAATTGGATGATTTGCAAGAATGTCCAAAACTACAAAATCAATGGGAATATAGAACTTACCTAGCACGGGAATGTCTTCGAGAATTCCCACCAGGCGCTTTATTGATATATCCTCCATGTAGAGTGTCATCTTGACGGGTTTTGGTGTTCCAAGTCCTACTTTCTCACATAACGCAAGCGGTATGATGCTCACACTTGCTCCAAGATCGCACAAGGCTTCATAATTCGCCTCTTCAATTCCTTTAGGAACGCTAAAGGATCAGGGATCCCTTAGCTTTGGTGGCATCTCCTCTCTCATTGTTTGGATTAGTTCGGATGACCTCTTGGTCATCCTTACTTCCCCAGCGTCTTCTAATTTCCTCTTGTTGGAGAGGATTTCCTTTAAAAATTTCCCATATGTGGGCATACCTACAATGGCATCCATAAACGGGATATTAATATGCAGTTTGCTCATTAGTTCAAGGAAATTACTGAAGTGTTGGTCGAGGCGCGGTCTAGCGCGAGATTGCGGGAAAGGGAGTTGTGCTTTGTATGCTGGGAGAAGTACATAAACTGATTCTTTTTCCTTCTACTTCCCCTTGTTGCTTGTCTCCGGATCCTTCTCGATCATAGTTTGCTTCCCTTTATCAACGTTCTTGGGCAATGGCTCATTAATGTTTATTCCGCTTCTTATGGTGATAGCCATCACTTGCCCCTTCCGGTTATTTTCAGTCCTTCCAGGAAGTCTTCCTTGATCTCTAGGAACTTCTCCGGCCTTGTTAAAAACCTGATTTTCCAAGGCTTTTTGGGCCTTAGAAATAGAATTCATACCGCATTTCATCTCTTTCATCTCTTTTAACACTTTTTCCAACATCGCCTCCGTCGGATCCTTTGGAGGTTAGTTGAATCCCGGTGGGGGATTTTGAGTTCTTGCTAGTGGCGCATTGCTAGATGATGCGGACGGATTGAGTGCGCCATCCGGATTTGAGTATGAAAATCCTGGATGACTATGATCGGGACGTCATCCGCCCCCTCTTTGAGAATTTCTGTTGTTGTAATTGTTGTTCCGGTTTCCTTGATAGTTTCCTCGCCCCGTGTAATTCACATCTCGCTCATTAGGAGGTAATCTCGCTTGTGCTCGAGCTTGATTTTTCTGCATCTCATTCATCATATATTTAAGATTATCAACTTCAGCAGATAGAGTGGTAGTAATACTTACCTCATGGACTACGGGATGTCAGAGGTCTCCCATGTGTTTATTCTTCCTTGTGGTAAAGAATGAAGTCATGCTTGCACCCTGTCTTTCAAAGAAAAAGAGAAACCTCGTAATTTATGATTTTTAGTTTCTAATCTAGCAGGTCTCAATATTTCCATAAGAATTGCATAGTTTTGTAAATGTAAATGAGGAGACTCCCTTGGGGATCCTCCAAATTGACTTTGGCGGATTATAGTAATAACATTGGCGCGGAACTCATAGTCATGGTCATCTGGGTTCCCGAAATCTATTCGGATAGCGCGGGTACGTTGTGTTGGATCCATTCGTTGTCCAAGCGTCTATGGCTCTTCCACAATTGGATCCGCTCTAACGTTTCTCACCGGAGGATGAGGTGCCGCATCTTGTGGGTGAGGGTGAGCCGCATTAGGAGGCGGGATTTCAACGCGGACATTTCCTCCTCTTTGAAGGAGTTTGTTTATCATGTTGTTGTTGTTGTTCATCTCGTCCAATTGCGCTTGAAGTGCTTCCTCCCTTTCGCAAGCTGCTTCCTCTACTTTACGTGCCTGTTCCTCCGCATCATGTGCTCGCTGATTTGCAGCCCTCATTTGTTCCAAGGCTCGTTCCAACGCAGTTTGGGCGTCTACTTCAGCCATTCTTCTTTGACTAGTCTCTCTTATCCTTTTTCGGATGGTTATTTCTGGTTCCGGATCGTAAGGAACGTTTCTTTACTATTGTGAGTACTTCGCATAAACCTAAAAAGGAAAAGAGAAATCCTGCAAGAAAAACTGCTCAAAGAAAAAGATCAATAGCAAAAGAATAAGTGTTTAATTTAGACCAAATCCCCGGCAACGGCGCCAAAAACTTGCTCGTTCAAAAGTGTGCGTGCAAATAAGCCTTAAATGTATAACCTAAAATAAAATCTTGAATGATATGCGAACCCGCAGTGTACGGTTCAATCATAGCAACGGCAAATACTCCAAGGTCGATCACAGGGATTTTGTGAAACCGAACGATAAAAAGTAATCTAGCTAAGACAATATGCAAATATCGATGACCAAAAGCAATAAAAGCTATGATATATATGAAATAATTGGGAAAGCGCAAATTCTAGAGATCAAGATATCCAATTGTGGTTTTCGATTCAAGACTTCTAAAGACTCAAAGGACAGAGTTGAGATTGCAAAGGAAAGGTGTTTCAAAAGCGGGATAGATCACCGGGGAGGTCTCACTATCCGCTATTCCAAACCAACAAAACTTATCCCCTAGTAAGCCTCAAAGCTTCAAGGGAAAGGAATGATAATCTCAAACCAACCAATCAACCTAAGGAAATAAAAATTAACCATCATCGGGTAAGTTTCAAGTTAACTCACAAAGGCAAGAAGACGGCATACTCAAACCTAATAAAGGAAGAACCTTTATTACCTAGAACTCATCATCGTTGGCAACCAAGCAAGGAAATCACCGGGTAAGTCTCTTCCTAAGCTTGGATATAGGTTAATTAGGAAGATTCAACAAGACTAGGGTTTAGGCAATCTTTAACCAAAGTTTAAGGATAAAGCATGATAGGTACGACAAAAGAAATCTCGCTCAGTTCTTGGTGAAATCTAGGCCGAGATTCTCAAGAACAGTCCGAGATTTGTCTCTGCGAAGGTAAACACAACTCTCAGGGTCCAATCTGTTTGTAAAGGTCATTCTATCACTATCTAAACCACAACCTTCAACCAATCATCCTAGAATCGCAAGGGTTTTAGCCAACAATCATGTATATATATATATATATATATATATATATATATATATATATATATATATATATATATATGAAATCAAGAACCTAATGCAATCAATAAAACTAAAAGAAACGCAAGAATTGCTAAGTTAGGCGTTCTCAAATAACATAAACTGAATCAAAATCAATAACAAGTTCCGTTCTTGTGTTTTAAAGAAAAGAAAATAAAAAACTAGAATAATCTCACAAAGCTCCCTTGCTGCAATGTGTCTCTAATCTCTAGTAGTAGCTGTCTTATGTCGTTCTCTTATCATTCTTGCATCCTTTTATCTTATAGAATAAAGGTAGGGTTTGAAAGATTGCATTTTGGGCTGAAATGCAAGATTCCACGGCCAAGCCCGAAGAAAATCTTGGCCGCAATTTAATGTCCTTGTCCGAGATTTCTTCTCTAAGGCGTGTAATCTCTTTGATATCTCTAATATCTTTCAAAACTTGACTTCATCCTTCCTTTAGGTTCTTAAATGCCTCCATTGTGGTCCACCTTGATCAATTGTCCATCACCACTTCACACTTTTCTTCATAATTTGTACTTCTTCATGGACCATAACACTTTATCTTTGTAGTAGTTGAAATCTCTTTCAGGCATAAACTTTTCTTCATTTTTTGAACCAATCAATATTTATTTGTTGTTGCATATTTGGCGGGAAATTTTTGTCATTTCCACTAAGCATGTAAATGTCTTCAATAAGGAAATATGCATCCAAACTCACTCATTTACTTCTTGAATTCACTTTTTGTAGTTCATGATAATACTTCATACTTGATTTATTCATTCTCTTCTTCCATTATAACCCTGGATAGGTTCAAATGAGGCTATACATGGTTGTGAGGCAGTTTTGAGGGGAACAAAAGATGAAAAAATAAAGGCAATAAGTGGTTAATAGAAGAAAAATGTATATAAGGGTGGAAAATGTCACATAAGCTTTTTAAAAAGGGCCTCAATCATTTAAATATCAAACATATAAAATCAAATGAGCATGTAGTTTTGAAAGAGACTCAATTGTTTGTGGAGAAGTTTTAACGAGAAGTACAACAACATCCCCGCAAGGATACGAGATCGGATGTAGTAAAATCAAGTAACGAATCTCAAGGACCGCGTCTGATTAAGATGATATTATATGGTTATCTACTTTCATCAATATTCAGGGCCCGTTTGGTTTTAACTCCGGAATCGGAAACGGAATGGAAACGAATCTAGTCAATACGTATATCCTTATTCATTAAAAATTTTGGAATCATTCCTTGTGGTTTGTAGTAATTGGATGAAAGTTTGATTACTTTTGATACCCTATAGGGTAACAAAATGTGAGGAAGCAAGTGCATTTTTCATTAAACCATGGGGAATGATTCCATAAAATTTTATGAATATGGATATACATATGGACTAAATTCGTTTACATTCCGTTTCCGTTTCCGGAGTTGGAACCAAACGGACCCTCAATGTTCATGAAATATATATATATATATATAAGGATTCGTGTTTCCTTAGATCAACCTTCTTCCCATTGTAATACATCCACAATTGTTTGTTTGTCACTATTGCTTGTTTACTTCTTTCTTTTTATGCTTAAAATAATTGTCCATTGGTGTTATCCAATTCAAACACAATCCATCAAGTGATTCGATACTCGATTATACTACATCCGATCACATAATAGTTGTGGGGAGGTTGTTTACACTTCAGTAAAACTTTTACGGTCACTAATCACGGTCCTATCAACAAAAAATGTTTTTTTAATGTTCTTTGATAGAGTGTTCTAAAAACAAAAACAATCCTTCATCAATAGAGTTTCTTTGTTTCATGTTATATGGTCCAATGGTGCTCCCTCGTAGTTGTATTCTACACTAATTCTAAAAACTTGTTGTCGCGTCTTGCTCTCTTTGCTTGCTTTGTGCTGCTTTTGATGCTCCTTCTTTATCTGCTCGCCGTGATCGAAGTACTCTTGTGATGTGGATTTTTTTTTGTATGTTTCGGTTCTTTCATGTCAGATAGTTCGTGTATCAATTGTATCGATCTATTGATCCATTCGACGGTGTATAGGCTAGAATATCAACCTACTTTCTTTTTTTTAGGTTTTAAACGTCAAACAGCGTGATTACACGCGCCCCTTATACTGTAGAGAATACGAGGGACACAGATCGAGATTCGAGAGGGTGCCAGAGGACGAAAACCCATTCGCATTTAACTGTAAACTACACATGGCAACAATGGTGACCTCTTGCAAACTGAATTCAAAACTCACAAAATTCAGGTTTTTCTATGAATACCCAGGGCTATAAGAGTCGTCACCGGTCGAGCCTGCTCTCCGAATCGTCGATGGAGGCGCAATTACGAAGCTACTACGCCCAAATATCTCCTGCTTTCCTTGGCATCTTCTTGCTTCTCTTCCCTGTTTTCTTCCCTGATATCTTTTCCCCTCTAGGCGGAGCTTCTCCTTCAATCTTCTCGGTAGTTTTTCCCCTTTCTTGATTTCCTTCTGTCCAGTTTTATGGATTTAAAAATTTGTAGATCTAGAATTCAACCTCTAGATGCCTACTAGCAGGAATGGAATACGCCCAAGCCGAGACATTTGCCACTCTTAGATGCTGCTTTACAACGCCAACCTGTGAGTACGTGTTTTTCTCTCAATCTGCAGGAGTTAATGTTTGTCAATCCATACAAATAGTTTGCTCAATGATTTATGCTCCATTATTTTCCCAGTCATCAAGAGAACAACTTGGGTTGTGGTCTCCTCTGCTGAATCAAGGGTGGAAGACTTCTTGTGTTGATTCTCTTGACAATCCTAGTAAGTTTGTTCATCCATGCTTAAGTGTTTGGTAAATGGAAAATTATGGTGCTTCTATCCTTTAGGGTTTATTTATGTCGTTGGATTTTATATTTTCATTTGGCTGGCAGCGTTACCTGGAAAATCTAATGGCTACGTCCAAGTGTTCTTAGACGGAGGGTTAAACCAGCAAAGGATGGGGGTGAGTAAGTCCACCGCTTTAATGGGGATTCTTCTTCTATTACATTTTATATTTTAACTGTTGGTCTATTGGGTTAGTCTCCAACTGTTTTCACTTGGGCTGTATGCAGTTCATACTTTCTCTGTGTTTTAATGTTAGATCATGGATGAGACCTTACATTTTCTTCTTTCCAAACACATCCCTATAATATTAAGTTGAATTGCTTTTATTACAACTTGACTACTCTGCTGAATTGGCACGGACTGTAGAACGTCTCTGTCTATAGAATTGTATGGGCATTTTTTTTTTTTGGTAAAAAATTGTATGGGCATTAATGGGTATTAGTTTACAAGTTAAAAAGAGATGGCTACCCTTTAGCTATGTCTTGTATGTTTTTTTCCTGAAACTTTTAAAAGGATTTATTTGCTGTAATGTGGCTGTAAGTGGGAAAGTTTCCTTCTCATTGACACAATGTATTTTCCCTTTAAGATCTGTGATGCTGTTGCAGTAGCTAAAATTCTAAATGCAACTCTTGTCATTCCACACCTAGAAGTAAATCCAGTTTGGCAAGATTCAAGGTACCTAGTGATCTACAAAACTTTCCTTGTTTACTTTTTTATGTGTTTTGCAACTCATATTATTGACTTATCTTTTGACGCAGTTCGTTCGAGGACATATTTGATGTTCAGCACTTTATTGATAGCCTGCGTGATGAAGTTCATATTGTTAAAGAGCTGCCTGATGAATACTTTTGGAGTACCAGAGAGTACTATGCTACAGGCATCCGTGAAACCCGGATTAAAACTGCACCTATCCATGCTTCAGCCAATTGGTACTTGGAGAACGTTTTGCCTGTATTACAGAGGTTATAAATTGCAGGAAACTCACTTTGTTGAGAATATGTTGCTTGCTTGTTTTCACTCTGTGCTATCAGTTCTTATGTCTTGTAAGAATATTTGTACATTGCTAATCAGAACGTGTTTTACTATTCCAGACATGGAATTGCTGCTATTGCACCGTTCTCTCATCGTTTGGCCTTTGACAAAATGCCTAAAACAATCCAAAAACTGCGTTGCAAAGTTAACTTTGACGCATTGGCTTTTGTTCCGCATATTACAAGTCTCGGTGCCACCCTTGTTGATCGCCTGCGACATCCAATCCAAAAGGGAGCCGATGAGAAATTGCTGCAAGATATAATGGGTGATCACACCGAACAAGGAGGTGGAAAGTATATTGTGTTGCATCTTCGCTTTGATAAGGTAAGCAGCTGGAATTAACAAGCCAATAGTGGAGCTATCACTTCTATGTTACTGCTTCATTAAGTCATTCATGAGCCTTATGCTGTCTGCTGTTGATGTCTGATTGGTGTTTAATTAATCCTAAATTAAATAGTTGCAGCATTTTTTCAAGATTTCTACAGTCTTCTGCATGTCATTGGATAATATCAGTAGATTTTCTTACATAGTGAAGTTTCTGAATCTGCCTAGATCAAGTTGTGAGTAGTGATTTAAGAATGATGATATGCAAATTGCTGCTGAATTTTTTAGTTGGATACTTCAGTTGAATCTTTTCCTCTCATTGTTTGACTGGTGCAGTGTCTTTGTTTCGAGAGTAAAGAAGAAAGAATAACTGGCTTGATATCAAACTATGAAGTTTATGCTGACTATTTTCCCTCCTGTTTGTAACGCAGGATATGGCTGCACATTCAGCCTGTGATTTTGGTGGTGGTAGAGCTGAACAGTTGGCTCTTGCAAAATATAGGGCAGTGCTTTGGCAAGGAAGAGTTCTGAATTCTCATTTCACTGATGAGGAGTTGAGAAACCAAGGTCGTTGCCCTTTGACTCCTGAAGAGGTTGGATTGTTACTGGCGGCTTTGGGCTTCACTAACGAGACCCGCCTATATCTTGCTTCCCATAAGGTACCTAAGTAAACTCCTTAACCTGGTTGAACGTCTATGCTCTAAGTAATCCCCCTAGCCTGTTGTGAATACAATGCTGGATTTTATTTGACTAGGCTTTAAATTGTTTATCTTCTGATTAAGGTATATGGCGGGGAAGCACGGATTTCAACCCTGCGTAAATTATTTCCTCACATGGAAGACAAGAAAAGCCTCCTCTCTGCTGATGAGTTGTTGATGCTTGAAGGAAAAGCGTCTCTGTCAGCTGCAGTGGACTACTACGTCAGTATGCATAGTGACATTTTCATCTCTGCTTCACCGGGCAATATGCACAATGCCTTGGTAAGACTTCGTCCAATGGCCGAAGGAACCTTATGATTTCCTGTGTGAACTTCAATCTGGGATTATGGTACAACTTAGTACTATTATTGTGTATATAGTATAAGCAATGCCAAAATACATGATAATGCTGTTTGAATTTGAACCTGACATCTTTGAACTTATGTTGCAGCTTGGCCATCGAGCATACAAGAATATCAAGTCAATCAGGCCGAATATGGTGCTATTGGGCAACCTTTTCCTGAACAAGAGCTTGACATGGCCCGAGTTTCAGCGCTCGGTGGTAGCTGGGCACAAGAATAGACAAGGGCAGGTGAGATTAAGAAAAGAGAAGCAATCCATATACACTTATCCGTTGCCGGATTGTATGTGTCGAGTTTAATGGTCAGTTTGTATGTCATGTTTTAGCGCAAACGTGTAGGGTTGGTTTAAAAGTAAACTATACAATATTTGGTGAAAATGTAGTATAATGTACTATTTGCAGGTACTGTGTCATACTGTGTTATTGGTGGAAGCTTCTATATGCCACTTTTAGTAAAATGTATTTTATTAGAGGTCATATCACTTTTAGTTGCTGGCTTACGGTAAAGTATATGTAGCAAGTAGCTTCAAGAACTAGTAGTGCACGTAAGATATCGAGGATGTTTTAGAAAACGCCCATAGGAAGGCTATGGTGTTTTTTTTGGCGTTATCTTTCAATGTTGCCCAAACATTAAGTAGTTAGTTACGGTTACATGTCCTGCTGTCAATCGGGTCATTTCGGTTAGGTTTGGGTCATCTCGGGTTCGGATTATTTGGTTTGGGTCATTATTCAGATCTAATATGTCGGGTTGGATCAATCGGGTTACGGGTCACACCAACTCGGGTTTCTTCGGTTTTCGGATTCGTTCGGGTATTGGGTTCTTTCGCATTTCGGTTCATGTGGGTTGGGTTCACGCGAGTCGGGTTTATTCTGGTCAATGAATTTATTAGGCATGCATGTTAAGATTTTCGTGAATAGGCCGGATGGTTTTGCAACTCATCTAGCATAGACTAGGCTTGTTTAAGTTTTTGTATTAATGCATGTGGTGCTTATTTTAGTGGGTGTGCTTGAGTTTTATTGAAATTTATTTTTAAAACATTGAATATATAATGATCTAGTGATTTTTTACGCATATTGATAATTTATTTTTATAATATAGAGTATAAAAAAAATATTCATAACAAAAAGTTGTGAGATTTCGAATGTAATTTTTTAAAATAATAAATAATAATATAAAAAATAAATTGTGTATAATATATTAAACATGATAATATTATACAATGTTATGTTTAATTATTATATGACCAACTACTCGTATAATCATAAAATACAATTTTACTAATGATATTAATTTTCAACTGAAAGACGAAATCATTTAAAAATATAAAAGATACAACTTAGTCAGGTTTGTTTTGTAATGTCAATTTATAGCATATAAGAATTAGGGCAAGATTATGCTAGTTAATTCGATTTCAGAAACATCCAAGAACGGATCTAGATCTATCCCACTCCGAACCAAACGAACACTATATTGGCCTCAAGAGAGACTCGGTGTGCGCCGACTATATAAATCGAACGAAAAACCAAACAAGATTTAAACCCAATAAATAGAAAGTGAAGAGGCTCCTTGAGATCCGGTGAAACCGTCTTCACCACCAAACTCGAAGTCCTCGCGACTCCCTTCTCTCTTTCTCGAGCTGTGTCTTTATTCTCGTCCTCTCTCTTGATCAATCTCTTTTTCTCTCTCGTTCGCTTTTTCCTTGTCCCTTTCTTTCTTTTGTCTTATGT
This sequence comes from Fagopyrum homotropicum, assembly GCA_033239125.1. Taxonomy (NCBI): domain Eukaryota; kingdom Viridiplantae; phylum Streptophyta; class Magnoliopsida; order Caryophyllales; family Polygonaceae; genus Fagopyrum; species Fagopyrum homotropicum. The sequence goes on along the minus strand of BSWB01000003.1, from coordinate 60,403,946 downwards.
GTCGTGTTTTTAATGTTGTGTAAAATGTTCAATGTATGTCTCCTTTTGGCTGAAAAAAGTGTTGCCCCTTTTTTTTTTGAATAAACTTTGTTGTAGTAGGTTTGTTGTATTTGAATTCTAAAGAGGGCAGAAGTGGGATGACCCACTAGTTTCCTTGTAAACTTGATGGCTAATTTAACTATTAAGTCTTCAAATGACCAAAACTAAATATGAAACTCACTACTCTTCTTTGAATATGTCAAAACCAAGTCCTTTCCAGCAACAGACGTTCACTTTAAGTCAACAAAAAAAATACAAAGTCCATACTAATTACAAAAGTCACCCAACTTTTACAAAAGCTTACAAAAAGAGTCCAAAAAACACAAACTAGAATTAAAATATCTCAACAATTGCTCTCTTAATTCTAGTTTGTAAACCGACACAAAGCAAACGAAAAAGACCACCTAAATGCACACACGGGCAATCCGTCATTAACCCCCCCAAAGCACTCTTCTAGTGCTTTGGAAGACTATCCACAATCTCACAACGGGAAGTATACCTACAACTCAAGACATTTTTCTTATTACTTTTAGGCTCAGCATACTCAACCCAATTACCACACATAAGTTTCTCGTCCAATTCATGCTTTACAATGATAGATTTCAAATTCATATCACATATATGAGAATTAACATCACTTTACATCTCAATAGTATCATTCAATTCTACACATATTTAAGTTGAATGTACATCATCACTATCATGTGTCATGTTATCATATATAAGCCTATCACTAAACTTAGAGTTAAGAGAACTTATTTTCACTTTTTAATTGGTGAGTATGTAGCTTACTTTTGATGTCTATATGTCCTTCCAATGTTGTAGAAATTCCTTCTTCATTTTCAACCATCATTGACTGGTTTGGTGAGCCTTTTGTGACTCTAATTTTTGTTGGCATGGGTTGTGACTGTTGTCACTCAACCTTTCCACCACTTTCCCTTCAACTGAGTTGTTTTTCACCATTTCTGCACACTTTTGAGCCTTACATCAACGGTTTCTAGGCTGTTTTGCTTCTGCTTTGTGTTATCCTATCTTGGAATCTCTACTAAAACAGTAAGTTCACCATTAAATGAGATTTAGATTGTTTTGTATGATTGTTGGTCACCGCCAACCTTGAAGATTCAAGCAAAGGAAATGTAACGGTCAAAAATCAAAGATGGCCTACTTGGGAGTTTTAAGGAATTAAACGGGTGTAAAGGAATTAAACCGTTTTAATAAGGGATACCTCTCGAGGTAACCCACTCCTATATCATATTGCCCCCCGATGTTATTTGGAGCATTTGGGAGCTTCAATTAATAAAAATGCATTTAAGAGAAATGATCAGGACATCGGACATGTCCTAGATATGAAATAACATGGAAAGATAAAATGGTCAAAAGAGTCGCTATTTTGTTTCTTAACAGCTAAGAAAACGGCTTAGAAATACACGTTTTATGAGAAAATTGTGGAATAACCATCCACACAGTATTCCAAATTTATTATTCCAATTCCGAGAAGTTTGGAGAAAGGGCTCAAACCGCCTTCGGATCGGTAAAAGGATAATTATCGACTTTGCTAAAGGATAATTATCGATTTTGCTAAAGGATAATTATCGACTTCTTTGTAAATAAAGAAAATTCATTCATTTTCTTTCATATTTCCTTGTAAAAGCTCTAATATCTCTCAAGCTTCAAATTCAGATCTACTCTTCATTTTTAATATGATTTCGAATCCGTTTGAGTTTTCAAATTCCTTTCTTCGTCCTCTTCATGTTGGTACCGAGTTTCTGCTTTTCCGACAAAGTTAAGGCCAGGTCAAGCATGTCCTTTCCTTGTCCGGTTCTGTCGATCAAATTCCGGTGAATTTGATGGTGTCCGAGCGTAGCCTGCGTTGTTGTGATTCCGAATCTTCTTTCGGATCGTCAATCAAGTTAGTAACTAATAAGTTATGAATTTATTCGTTTTCCGTATTGCGATTTGACCTAAATTGACCTTAGGCTTGTCAAAATGGATAATTTGAAATTCCACTATGCTTGTTATATTATTCTGGTGATTATGGACTTCTGTTTGAGGAGATCTGATGATAGGTGGGTTCAGAAATTGTCTGCGAGCAAAACGTTATTCTGGTGAAATTTAATTAATTAATTAAAGGTTAATTAATTAAATTGGAATTCTAGAGAAGGCTATAAGTTAATTCAAAGGGATGAATTTAACTGGTGTATGAATCGAGAAGTTTAATACGAGGAATATGATATTCTCACAGGTGTTGTTGAAGGTTTCGGTCTAACTATAGCTTAATTGCTTTGTAAGCGTATCCAAATACGAGAAAGGAGGATACTCCGAGTGGGAAATGGACTCAATAGTTGGTTTGTGAGGTTTCATTGTTCTTACTTGTGAGGTAAGTGTATATAAATTACACTTCCTTAATATATATTATATATTTAATATGAGTTTAATTTTATGCATGCATGCGGAAATAAATGAATGTGTTATGATATGTGTGATATTATAATTTCTTGCATGCGTTGTGGATTATGTGAATGAATTGTATGCTTAAAATGATGTTATGTTATATATGAATGTGAAGCATGAAAATGTGAGAATGTGATGATATTTATATGAAATGTACTGTATGCATGAGAAGTATGGTTTTGATGAGATGAAAGCATGAAAAGGAAAAGTGATATGAAAGTGATAGTAAATGATGATAATTGATGAATTAGCTCAACTGGGTCCCGCACCACCTAGGGACTATGTAGAGGCAACGCTCGATCTACGAGGGGCCTCAAAGGCAGCGCTCGATCTACGAGGGACCTTAGAAATGTCCCGCACCACCTGGGGATGAGAAACTATATAGAGGCAGCACTCGATCTACGAGGGGCCTCAAATGCCCCGCACCACCTGGGGACATATATAGAGACATCGCTTGATCTACGAGGAGTCTCAAAGATTAGATAGCCGAGGTCAACGCTTGATCTACAAGGGGGCCTACGATGCTATCGGGTTGGCCAACCTAAAGAGAAAAGAAAAAAAGAAAAGAAATATGAAAGCACATGAGAAAATACATCGTACGATTAGTTGGAGCTAGTTAGTTAATTATCATCTATGCATCGATGCAATCGAGTATAGCATGTTATATGTTATGTTATGATTATTCATATGTGATGTGTGATAACATGCTTGAATATCTATGTGAAATGTGATATGAATGGTTGTGGAATTAAATGTGAATGTGGATACGTATGTATAGACTTTAGAATATGAGAAAGGGTATAGAGTGTTCTTTGGGTATGGAATATTAGATACTTATATATATTGGGGAGCGTGATTTTTATACCCTTACTGAGCTTGTGGCTCATTGTTGTTATATCCACATTTTTTTTCAACTACTCAAACTCAACCTAATCAAGGCAAGGACGTCAGACCCAACATCTGGATTTGAGATCATACCAGGTGGGCTGTTATGGGATGTTGTCGCCTAGGATATTTTGTGTGGTTTTAAAAACATTGTGTGTTGTTAAACATGTTATCATGACATGTGTCAGTATGTATATACGTTGTAAGATAAAGTTTTAAAATTTTACGTTTTCCGCCTTTTCGCTTATTGCTTTAAATGGGATTAATTAACTGGTAATAAACTATAAATGAAATAGGTGTCACAGGGAAAGCTAGAACTTGGTACAAGCCACCCTTCATAATGCTACATATAATAGTTTTGCCATTTTTAATGACATCTCTTATACCATGATGTGACCTAATTTTACAATTTGCTCATCCAAAACAGATTTATAAATGGGATTTCTTCTAAGATTAGGCAGTCACCTAACCTTTCTAAGAACCCTTACCCTCAATCATACATTTTCAAAGGTACATCTCCAATACCTCTAACATCCAAACATGTATGATCACCTAACATGACACCGATACCATCAAGTTCATATAAAGACTCATGTTCGCTCTCTGACGTGTATAAATAATGAACGAATATAGTCTTAAATTTATACTTGTAATAAATGTCAAAGCATTTAAGTGAACCCACGGTGTACATATCAAATTGTAGTAAAAGCAAATATTCCAAGGTCGATCTCAAGGACCGGGATGAAATCAATTAGTGGTGAATCAAAAATAGAATAGACTCAAGCTAATAACAATGAATGAAAGACAAAAAAAAGTGATAAAGATGAATAACGTAATAATCGGGTAATGCAGATTCTAGAGATCAAAGTATCTAGTTGTGATTTTCGCTTCAAGATTTCTGAAAACTAGGGCAAGGTTGGGATCGCTAAGGAAAGATATTTCTAAGGTGAGAATGATCACGGGGGAGATCTCTCAAGCCACTATCCCAAACCAAAGCTCCTATCACCGGGTAAGTCTCAAGGCTCTAAGGAAAGAAACATATACTCAAACCAACAATTCAACCTAAGTGTCAAGAACTAACCTCTACCGGGTAAGTCTCGGGTTAAGCTCACTCAGGCAATAAGAAGGCACAGTCAAACCTAATAAAGGGTTTTGAATCCTTTATTACCTAGACTCGTCATCTTCGGAAACCAAGAAAGGGAACCACCGGGTAAGTCTCTTCCCAAGCTTAGATGTAAGTCTTAGAGGGAACTAAGGGTATAAAACACTCAACAAAGACTAGGATTTGAGCAATCTAAAACCGAATCATAAAGATATAACATAAACGGATCAACAACAGAAACCTCGGGTTGTTCTAAGGAAAACCTCGGCCAAGATTCTTGAAGAACAGGTCGAGATTTGTCTGATCAAAGGTTAAACCAACTCTCAAGGTCCATTCTAAACTTAAAGGCTCAATCTATCATCAATTATACCACAACCATCAACCAATCACCTTAGAATCGCAAGGGTTTAGCCAACAACACACATATTCAAATCAAGAAAGATATATGAAGAATCCAAGAAAACCATAAACCAAAAGAAAAGAAAAGAAAAGAAAGAAATACTTAGCAAGGTGTCTTCAATATTCAAAAGCAAAAGCAATCCAATAATAAAGATCCAAGCTTTAATCCAAAAGAAATAAAATCTAGAACTATCTTTCTCTCCAAGAATTCTCACAAATCTCTTTAAATCACAAGTGTTGTAGCTAAATCAATGTTTCTCCTGCGTAGAGTATCTTGAACATGGTAGTCGTTCTACGCTGTGGTTGTCCTATTACGTGTTGCATAATCCTTGTCTTATAAGAAAATATAGGGTTTAAAAATCTTGGGCCATGGACCGTTTTTAGCAAAACCTCAGACTATCTTGTTATTGATCTCGGCCGAGATTCTTCATTGTCGGGCCAAGATTTCTGTTCTGCACTTGTCTTCTTTAGCTCTTTCCTTCCATCCTTTTGTGATGATATACCCTCATTTTATACTCCACCATGGTTTAATATGATACACTTGATCCTTAGTCCACATATATTCCATTTTGCTCCAAATATTGGCATACAAATGCAATAAAAATCCGTGTAAACATCTATTCTAACATAATATGTAAATATGAGCATAAATGTCATGGATTCATGTCTATGCGTGCAAAAAGAAAGGGAAAAACTATCTATATGCAAGTCTAAACTAAGGTCATAATTCATGTTAGCAATTCAAACAAGAATTTATGAGGTGTAGCATGCAAAGAACATACAAAATCCATAATACAAGTATTAGAATCACTTGTGGAATCAAGTATAAGCAACTCAACAAAGTAATTCATTCCAGATTCCAAAATAGCAGAAACTTCATGCTCATATTTATACATATCATCAGTTTTCTTTTCCTTACAATCTCTTACAAAATGGTCAATCTTATCAAAATAAAAACACTTCTTATTATTCTCATTAAATTGTCTTTTCTTTTTTATCAACTTTATAGTCTCCCTCAGCTTGCATAATCAAATCAGTTTTATCGTCAACATAATTCTCAGATTTAGCACGCTTAAACACTTTAAGGATCTCATTCTTCTCAATCACAAATTCCATGATTTTTGTCTTAGATAATTCATCTCTACCAAATTGAATGACATCTTTAAATCCATCAAATTCGGCACGTAAAGAATTCAAAAGAATCACAACTTGATGAGAATCAACAATCTTATCACCACATCTTTCAAGGTCTTGAGTCATTCAAGATTTGCATGTAAAGACAAGGAGACATCCATTTTAAAGGTAAACAAACGACAAAGCAAAGAAATACGGCTAGGCATAAATTTTGTAAGATATAAATATTCTAAACTTTTCCATAATAGTTTAGAGTTGTAATACTTACAACATGACGAGCTACCTCGTTAGAAAGCCGAATCATTATTCTTGAATGTGCTTGTTCATATAACTCTCTTTTTTCATCCTCCGTAAGTGATTCTGGCAACTCTCCTTTCACAACTTTCCAACACTTTTCTTTGATCAACACATCTTTCATTTTGACTTGCCGCATTGTAATGTCTGTTGAGTCATCAAATGGTTTGACCAAATTGTTGTTTCCTGTCATAAAAACTTACAGCAAATTAATTTTTATCAAAAATAAAGGATTTAACAAAACAAATCTCTAAAGTTTTATGTACAGGAACACAAGCAACAAGAACTGAAATCAATCAAAAAAATTAATGATATTGTCAAGGAAAACGCAATAATAATAATAACAAACTTCAATAATACACAAAAACAATTCTAGAAATCAAAACTTGCAGAAATCATATCTTCCAAACACAATACGATAAAAACAACAATGGTAGAGCATATTCAGTGGAAGCAAGAAAAATATCAGTTTTTCGTAAGCATTGAAAGCACAAAACAGATATATGAATCGTAATAACGCTTTGATATCACTTTTGAATGTTGATTTTAAGCATATACGAATTATGTCAAGATTATGGTAGTTAATTCAATTTCAGAAACATCCAAGAACGGATCTAGATCGATCCCATTCCGAACAAAACAAACACTGTACTAACCTCAAGAGAGACCCGGTGTGCACCGACTATATAAATTGAACGAAAAAACAAACAAGATTTATACACAAAAACAAAAGGTGAAGAAGGCTTCTTGAGATCCGGTGAAACCGTCTTCTCCTCTCTCGTTCGCTTTCTCCTTGTTGCCCTTTCTTTCTTTTGTGTATTGTGTTTTTGCTATTGTGTAAAATGTTCAATGTACGTCTCCTTTTGGCTGAAAAAAGTACCGCCCTTTTTTTTGTTTTAACTTTGCTGTAATTGGGTTTGTTGCATCTGAAATCTGAAGAGAGTAGAAATGGGATGGCCCACTAGCTTTCTTGTAAACTTGATGGTCTACTTGAATTATTAAGTCTTCAAAAGACCAAAACTAAATATGAAACCCACTACTCTTCTGAATATGACTCAAAACCAAGGCCTTCCCAACAACAAACGTTCACTTCTAGCCAACAAAAAAATACAAAGTCCAATCTAATTACAAAAGTCACCCAACGTTTACAAAAGCTTACAAAAAGACTCAAACAAAACCACAAACTAGAGTTAAAAGACCTCAACAGTTTTGGGTTGAGTTCGTGGTTGTTTTCGTTCATATTTGCTTTGGGTTTGGGTTTTTTTCAGATCCGTTTGTTTTGGGATCAGGTTTGCTTCAAGTCGAGGTCAATTCGGGTTTTGGTCTATTTCGGATCCGATTTGCTTCAAATTCGGGTATGTCACAAGTTCGGGTTGAAGTGGGATAACTTGGATCGGGTCTCGAGTTCTTTTGTTTAAATTATATTCGGTTGGATCCAGTTTCAAACGGACGGAGTCATTTTTTCTCGTTGAATCAGATTTTGACAAACCCTGATTATTCTTCTTTCATAAGTTTTGGATTCCCTCGTTCACTAGTTAATTATTTTTAAAAAAAAAATCAAAGGATTAGAAATTTCGGCCATCTTTTTCATGGATTTTTAACCTAGATACAAAATTAAAAATTTTAATGAACAATCTAACAAAGTTAAAAGCTTATTTTCCAACATAACAAATTTTTATTAAAAAAAAATTAATATAAATGTACAAGCATGTAACTTTTTACTTTACTCATTAAAATATTATTAATGTGTCACGTTTTTTGAAGTTGAATTATAAATGATGTAATATTTATATTTATAGGGTTTGTAAGTTTTGGATGTTAAGGATTTAGACCCCATTACATTATTAATTAGACCAAGAAGTAAAGAATTTGGATTTTATTATTATATGTTTTTTAAAAGAATTATTATTATATGGTTTAGGGATTTATGATTTGGAGTTTTGGGTTTAATGTTTATAAAGATTGGTTGTATATGGTATTTGGGCTTGGTTAAGAATTTATGGTTTAGGATTTAGAATTTGTGGACTTACTAAGGTTTACTGTTTTAGGTTAAAGGGGTTTAGTGTTTATGGTTTTGGTTATTACGATTTATTCTATAATGTTTTAGGTAATCAGGGCTTGAGAGTCTAAAACTAACAAGTAACATCTTATGAATTAAGGCTTTAAGCTACATAATATTCATATACGTTATATTTTTATACAAAAATAATATAATAATCACATACAAAGTAGAAATTAAATATTATGTTAATCACAAACAAAATAACATATTCAAAATATAATAAATTAGAGAAAATTGTCTAAACAGTACCCCATCTTTTGGACTGACTAAACTTTAGTAACCCATTTTTTAAACTATCAGAATGATACCTCATCTACTGACCCCGACCGAAGATTAGTATATACGGTACTGTTCACACGTTAAATTCAAAGAACGACGTTAACTATCTGGGGTATTGTTGTCCATGAACCTTTATGCCTTTTTGCCTTAAATTTCCAACTATCACATTTAAAACTGCCAATTTTGAAAAGAGTACCCCATCTTCTTCTCTTCTTCTCTCCATGCGATTTCAAAATTTCAAGGTTGTAGCCTTCGTTTTGTGCAAAGAGATGAAGTGGAAGTATTTTCGTGTTGGAGGAGAAACGCCAAGCTACTCAGGTAACCCTTATTTTTCTGATTTCACATGATTAGGGTTTGTTTACTATATGCTTCTTAAATTTCTGGTTTTTGTAAGGGTTTAATCTTCGTTTTTGTGTTGTTTCCTATAGATGATAGTTTCTTTAGTATGAAGGTACATCATAGGGTTAGATTTTACAATAAGGGAAGGTTAAATCGCAGATATGTTGGAGGGGAAGTCTTGTACTCTGATTATGTAGACATAGATATGGTATCTATGCCCGTTATAGTTACTTGGGCCTATGATATTGGATATGAGGTCCCACCAATTCAATCTTGGTTTAGGATACTTGGTAGTGAATATGGCTATGGTTTATTGCCTGTTAGTTGTGATAAGGAGGCATTGGAAATGTCTTCTTATGTAACTTACAAAAATAGGGAGTTAGAGTTGTTTGTTGTCTCTGAGAATCCTAGGAGAGAGTTCACAGAACATGAGTTAACTCTACCTGGGAAGGACATTGATCACAGTGTATATTTGGGAGGCAATGTTGATGACATTGAGGACAATGATGATGATGTGATGAATGGTGTTGAAGGTATAAATGAGGACAATTTCCAAGATTATGGTAGTAAGGATGCTAGAGTTATAGACACACCTAGCAAAAGGATTAAAACAGTTGTAGTGAGGCCTAAACGACATACATATTCAACAAGAAGCAGAGGGGAAAGTTATAGGACCAAATCTGTTGTATTTGATGATGAGTCTTCTTCTGCAAGTGAACCTAATGATTCATCTTGTTTTGATGATGAATATTTTAGCTGTTATGAAGAGTCTGAGTATAAGAATGAAGATGATGAAGATTTTGATGCTAATGTGGATGGAGATGGTGGTAAAAAAAGGGTCAGGAATTGGATGACAGGGGTTTAGATGGGTTTATTTCAGATGATGAATTGTATGGAGATCTTGATAAGAAAGGTACACTATTTCCTGTAAAGTGTAGGAAAAGATTCCATGAATTTCCTTCCTTTAACCAAAAGATCTACATGAAGAATCTTGACTTTAGTTTGGATATGGAGTATTAAAGCTCTAAAGTTTTCAAACAAGCTGTGAGGAAGCATGTTGTGCTTACAAGGAAGCAATTGAGATTTCCAACTAATGTTAAGCATAAGGTGGTTGCTAAGTGTGTATCCTCTTCAGGTTGCCCATGGAGGATATATGCATCATCTACAGACAAGGATTACTCTTCAATCTGGATTAAAAGCATCAACCTAGAGCACAATTGTAGTACCTTAGACAAAAAGGTGTATCGTCTGCATGCACCATTCATAGTCCAGGAGTATCAAGATTTCTTCTTGAGTGATCCTACTTAGAGTAGAGAGGGGAGACAAAATGCCATTAATAAGGATTTTGAGATGCAGATTGACAATCAAACTTGTTATAGGGCAAAGAAGATAGCTATGAGAATGGCACAAGGGCACCATGAGGATCAATATAACTTGTTGGATAGTTATGCACATGAGCTTAAAAAGAAAAATCATAGGACATCAGTTTGGATTCAAACTGAATTGGATAATGACATTCCTAGGTTCAAGGGAATTTACATATGCATTGATGTATTGAAAAAGGGTTGGAAGGCAGGGTGTAGACCATTTATTTGTTTAGATGGAACCCATCAAAAATTTGTTCACAAGGGACAACTGTTGTTTGCAGTAGGCATTGATGCAAATAATGGGATTTTTCCAGTTGCTTGGGCAGTGGTTGAGCAAGAGAGTAGAGATAATTGTTGATAGCATGTTATAGTCTATATTTTGGGATTGGTTTGGACGTTTTATCTTCATAAATCTGCATGCATGGATGTATATTCTTGATCATTATGTTGTTTTATTTACCTTTGCAAGAATCGAGGTCTACACCTAGTTTTATTGTATTTGTAGGGAAAATAACACGTTTTGGAGCGATATGGAGCTAAGGGATCTAAGGAGTCATTGGAGCTACATTATAGAGCATTGAGGAGCTACAAGAAAGGCTTAGGAACCATGGAAGTTGGATAGAAGTTTGATTTTCGACCAGATTAGAGAGATTTGCACGTAGCTGAGGATCACCTCGGATGGCTACAGTACCATCTCGACCGAGTTGACACCGATGGGCTGGATCGAGACGGATGGACCATGGCCCATAAGATCTTTTATTCATGGCATAAGATCTTGTATTTTTGGCAAGTGATTTTCCTATATATTAGGATGTATTTTCTGGATGGAAGCATGGCTAGTTGGCTGATTAGTTTGGAAGATTGAAGATATTCCAAGGAAGGAAGAAAGTTGGCTTTGAAGATAAAGTTGAAGGCTTTTGAAGAAAGTTGTAAGGTTTTCTTAGATTGTTTGAATGTTGTCTTTTGGTTTGTGATTGAGGAACGCAGTTTGCTGTTTGTTTGATTGTTTGATTGAGTGATTATTGAGACCTTTGTATTAAGGTTTTCTTGTTTGGATATTGCATCTTTTCATATATATTTGAATGTTATCATCATGATGATTATAGGCTAAGTTCTTTGTGCGATTCTAGGGTGATTGGCTGAAGGTTGTAGGAAAGACGATGAAAGAATGAACCTTTATCCCAGTGGACCCTGAAAGCTCGAGCAAAACCTTAACTGAACCTCACCTTGGTCCGTTCATTGAACATCTCGACCAATACGGAACATGAATTGAGCGAGGCGAATCCTTTTTTGATCCATACATGACTTGAGGTTTTAGTTTGTCAAATCCTATCCTTGTTGCACCTTTTCTGGTCCATACGCAAGCCTAGGATGAGACTTACCGGTGATTCCTTTGCTTGTATATCCAAGATCATGAGTGTTAGGTAATAAATGTTTATCCTTTATTAGGGTTTGAGTGTGCCTTCATCCTATCTTTGAGAGTTAGCCTGAGACTTACCCGGTAAAGGTTAATTTTGTCCCCTTAGGTGGTGTGTTGGTTTGAGATTATAGTTCCTTTCCTTAGTTTCCTGAGAGTTACCCGGTGAATGGATCTTTGGTTTGGGATAGTGAGTAGTGAGACTTACCCGGTGATCTATTCCCACCTTAGAAATACCTTCCCTTTGCAAACCTCAGCTTTGTCCATGTTATCCTTTGAGATCTTGAGTCAGAACCACAACTGGATGTTTTGACCTCTAGAATCTGCATTTTCTTTATCTAATTATTACATCATCTTTGATACCTTTGCTTTGTTGCTTGTTTTTGATTGACAACCTGAATTGTCGTGCTTTGTTTCACCATAGTCCCTGTGTTCGACCCTGGAGTATTTGTTGTTATTACAATTGATCCGTACACTACAGGTTCGCATATTGTTTCAGGCTTATATTTTAGGTTATAAATTTAAAGCTATATCGTTCACCATACACACACGTCTAAGAGCGAATAAGTTTTTGGCGCCATTGCCGGGGACTTGGTCAAGACCAAGTTCAGATTTGGTTGTCTTTTAGGGTTGCTGTCCTTATTGCTATTGATTACTTTACTTGAGTGATTTCGCATTATCTTTCTTTAGGTTTATGCGAAGAACTCGTGCTGGAAAGGAAATTGTTTCCTACGATCCCGAACTAGAAAAGATATACAAAAGGAGATTGAAAGAAGCTAAGATGACCGATCAAGATAATCGAGATCTTGAAGCCGAATTGAAGGATGCATTAGAACAACTTCGGCTCATTAAAGAAGAATTACAGAGAGAGAAAGAGGAGACTCGTGCAAGAACAGAAGAGATTCAAGCTGATATGGCCACACTAAGAGCCCAAATCTTACCTCGACCGGACCCAGTTGCTCCACCGAGGCAGGATGCTGCCCTAGTTGCACCGGCCGAGATACATCCACCACCTCGGTTGCCGACTATGGTTGACCGAGATAACCTTTTTGTTGGAGCTCCGCAAACCCTAGGTCAAAGGATGGACCCGAATCAGCAGGTCCAGCGTCCAGGAGTTAATCTAGGAGATCCAGCCGAACATGATTATGAGCTTAGACCTCAAGTTCTAACTATGATTCGACAATGTAAATTTGGAGGCATGGAAAGATAATCTCCACATCAACACATTCAAAACTATGAGATTCTTATGGAGACATTGAGACCATCAAGAGTGCAGAACAACAACTACAAGCTAAGGCCTTTCTACTTCTCTTTGAAAGATAAGGCGCTAGCTTGGTATCAATCTCTTCCAGTTGGAAGAGTTAACACATGGGAAGAGATGACTACGAAGTTTCTTACTAAGTTCTTTCCCCCATAAAAAACTGTTGAATTGAGGGGTAAGACTAATGCTTTTGTCATGAAGGATAAAGAAAGTTTGTTCAAGTCATGGAAGATGTTCAAGGACCTTTTATTGGATTGCCCTCACCATGGGATTCCAAAGATTGAGTTGCTAGAGATTTACTTCAAGGGGTTGGATGAGGAAACTCAATTCAAACTCCAATCACTTTCCGTTGGAGCTTTTATGGATACACCGGTTGATGAAGCTTGGGAGTTTATTGAGAAGCAAGCTTTACACATGGAGAAGTACTCCAATCGAAGAGTTGAAGCTGGAGCGAAGCGAGTTAGCTTTCCGGATATGAGTCTTACAAATTCAAGTGCTGCTCAACTAACTACGCTCAACAATGAAGTCAAAGCTTTGAAGGAGCTTTTGTTAGCTCAAATTAAACATCCAAGGAGCAAGATGATGGATATTTGGGGAGAGGAAACTATCAAGGGCCGAGGAACAACAATTACAACAACAACAACAACAACAAGAATTTCAACAACAATTGGAGATCAAATCAACAAAATCCGGTAACCCTTATTCTCATGCTGAAAATGCTCTTAATCTCCCTTCTTCTTCTTCTACTCCATTGAGGAGCCAGGAGCCGTCATCAAGCTCATCCCAGCAACCCAAGGAGAAAACGGATGATGTGCTGGAAGCTATTATGACAAAGCTCAACGCTATGGAGATTTCTATGAACTCATTTTCGAAGGCACAAAAAGCCTTAGAACATCAAGTTTTCAAAAAGGCTAATGAAGCACCAAGAGATCCTCATAAACTTCTAGAAAGGACAGAGAACAACCCAAAAGGGCAAGTCATGGCTATCACAACACCCAGTGGATTAAATACTACAAATCTAGTACCTCGGTCGGACCACGATCAGACGAGGAACACCTCGGTCGAGGTACCAACTGAGATGGACCCCCAGAAAGCGAAAGAAAAAGCTAAAGTTTATGTTCCACCGCCTGCTTACAAACCTTCCCTCCCGTTCCCTCCGTCTAGGGCGCAGGCACATCTAGATAAGCACTTTTGTAAGTTTATTACCTTATGAATAAGCTACATATTAACATTCCTTTCATTGATATTATCCTAGGAACGCCCGCCTATGAGAAGTTTCTGAAAGAGATCTTGTCAAGGAAGAGAAAGCTGGAAGATTTTGGAGAAGTACGGATGACCTTTAGATCTTCGGAGCTCATTCAAATCATGAAGGAGAACATGCCGCCTAACTTGAGAGATCCCGGTTTATTTTGCATTCCCATCCAAGTTGGGGGTGTGACTTATGATGCACTTTGTGATCTAGGAGCTAGTGTGAGCATGATGTAAGAGCCTAGTTGCTGAGAGCTGAGAAAGGGAGCAGAGGGGCCATGTTTATGCCTGAGCTGCCCCTGCGTGACCCAAGGGGCGCCCCTGCGCCTTACCTGGTCCGCCCCTACGGCTCACAGAGCCCGCCCCTGCGGCTCTATGTGCTGTAGCCGTCTTCTTTGACTGCTTTGACTCGTGCTTTACCCTTTTACCGACCTATTTATACTTCTTCTTCTCCACCTTGAAGAGGGTTACATTTTCAGATCTCTCTCTCTCTCTCCATACGTACTTTCTCTCCTCTTCTTCTCCCTTGGATCCTTGGTTGATCTTTCTTGAGTTGGTGTGAGCTTAGAGAAGCTTTTGCCTGGGCTTTGATGAGGATGATGTTGTTGTGCCTTGCTGTGCCATCTTGAGATGTTGTTGTTGCTGTGTTGGTTCCTGGAGAGCTTTGGTAAGCTTCCATGGCTTCTTTACTTTCTTTCCTTCTTCTTTTCTTCTTCTTTTCTTCCTTTCCTTAGTTGAGTTTAGCTTTCCTTAGGATTGGTTCTTGTTCAGCCAAGTTTAGCCTATGATGATGTACATATGTGTATGTTATGTTGATATGTTATTGTTGGAGTGAAGAGAAGTAAAGGAACGAGAGTAGAAGTAAAGAAGGAGCTGAAGTGGTGTCCTCTGCACACCAGCCGCCCCTGCGCCTGCCTTGTAGCCGCCACTACGCCTGCCTGCACCAGCTTGGTGTTTCCTTTGGTTTTGTAGGTGTGTGTCACTTCTAGGCCTTCCTTAGGGTGCCTTTGTTCCTCCTTTCCTAGTATGAGTGCTTAGGATCATGCTAGATGTGTGAGGTTGAGTTTTGATGATGTTTATGATCGGTTTTTGCCTGGTATGGCTTTGGAGGTTCGTTAGGTTGTGAGTGAGGTTAAGGTTGATCCTTTGGATCCCTTTGGGTCTAGGTGTGACCCTTATATGGTTAGGAGTCTGATATATCTCCTTATGCGTTGTTTATAGGTTGTGCCATCCCTCTAGTGTAGAGGTGATCTTGGTTGAGTTGTGATCGAGGTTAAGGTAAGTCCGTAGGACTTACTTAGCTGCCATCCTTATATTGGGTGTTTGCATGAATGATGTGCGCTTTGTATGTTTGCTATGATAGCATGTGATGTCGTATTTACCGACCTATGTTTTATTGATTGTCTCACTACGTGACCGTGATAACCTTTCCCTTTCATCCCACCGTGGAGTCTGGGAGATTCTCTGATGTCAGGCCAGACCGGTTTACAGGAAGGGTGCAATCCACTCCCATAGGGTACACGGATTGTGTGACCGATACTAGTACGGCTGGCTAGCAGGCTCAAAGGCGAGGATGTATCGGTCCTCATGTCACATAGTTTCATATATATTATATCTATACGATTTGAGTGAATGACCATTATATTGAGATGAATAAATGGGTAAATGAGTGAAATCATGCTGATATGTTTATCTTTCCTTATGTGTGATTGTGCTTATGCATTACTCTATATATGTGTATGGATAGCTAATGGTTTATTACCATGTTGTAGATGCCCTACAGGATAGGCATGCTGCTGGGTGATCTAGCAGAGTGGCAGGCTGAGGACGTCTCGTACATTAGGATGTGTGGGCTTTTGAGTCTGTTACCTTTTCCTCCTGCGTGAGGATGGTCTTTTGTTACCTCCTGTGTGAGGGTGTTATGTTTCTTACTTGGCTATGATGTCTTATCTTTTGGGTTGTACGGTTTTATACCGTTTTATGTATTTGTTTTCATATCTGTCAGTGTCATGTTGTAAGGTCCAGTGAACTTGTTATCAGGCTAGGGTCAGGATCCATTGTGAGATCCTAACCCAATGTGACACTCTGAGTCCCGCGGATTCGGGGTGTTACAGAGTTGGTATCAAAGCCTAGGTTGATAACAATGGCACTTGCTACCTGCAATGAGGTCTGATGGGTAAAATAAACAGAACCCCCATGAGATCTGACGTTTTAAAGGTTTTGGTTTTAAATGTGGTTTTGGGTTAGATGTACAAGAAGTTGCCACTCCTGCTACGGATCTCTATAGTATATATATGATATGTATGTATGTATGATAGTTTAGGTATGTGTTGTGTTGTGTTGTGTATATATATCTATACTTATGGCCTATATAGAGCCTTATAAGTTAGGTGTGCATACCCTGCAGATGGCTCGGACTAGAGCTACTGCCGTTGTAGGCAGAGGTAGAGGTAGACCACCCCGTCCTCCGGATGTGGTAGGTGAGGGACCAGTTGTCGTTGCTGATCCACCCGTGGTGGAGGAGATACATGAGGAAGTTGCAGAGAGCGTCGTCCCAAAGACGAGGAGCAGTGTATCTGTGAGACATAATTCATATCGAACTCAGTCTGATGACGCTGACCATGTCTCCATGGGAGGACCGGAGTTCAAAGAGTACCTCCGACGTTTTGAGGAGGATATCAGGGCTGACAGGCGGGCCCCTGATTTACCAGTACCTGAGGCATCTTCTGAGAGATCTCAGGGGGCGACCCGGGTGCCAGCCGCACCTACACGTGTTGTTGATCCAGTTCGAGTCCCAATGGAGACTAGAGGGCCTCAACCAGATGCCTATTTGAAGGCATTTCACCAGCAGGGAGTACCACACTTCTCAGGGGAGATTGGTTTAGAGACTGAGGTGTGGATTGGGCATGTAGACTCCGCCTTGGAGTCTATTAGATGTCCTAAGGACAGACGAATAGAGCTAGTTCAGTCTCTATTCCGTGACCTCGCACACTAGTGGTGGAGGACTGTCTAGACTAGAGCTACCAATTATGACCACATCAGGCGTATGATTAGAGAGCAGTTTTGCCTTGCCTCATTGAGGAGGGAGAAGCTGCAGGATTTTGTGGAGGATGGCTTTGAGGATGTGCCTATTACTGATGCCATCCGCCGTTTCCAGACCGAGTTAGCTTTGTTGAGTCCAGCTACACCATCTGAGGACCAGCATGTGTATCTGTTCTCTCGTCGTCTGAGAGAGAGCACCCGTTCATACATGGCGGGATTCCATTGTGAGTCCCTAGCGGATTACCAGGATCGGGCTTCTGCTTTTAAGAGAGAGCGAGCCAGTCAGAGGAGAGCTTCTCACACGGGACGGTCTGAGAAGAGGCAACGCACTGGGTAGACCAGTGGAGTTGGAGGGTCATCTAGATTTAGACGAGACCAGAGGCGTCAGAGTTACCCCTCATTTGCACAGACTGCAGATATGGGACGTCAGTGTTACAACTGTGGTGACCCTAGTCATTTGAAGCCAGCTTGTCCCAGACAAGTTGTGACTTGTTTTACCTGTGGCCGACAGGGACATCGAGCTTCCTTTTATAGGCAGGGAGGAGTAGCATCTCAGCAGGGTTCTTCCCCTGCCAGTGTAGCAGGAGGTGGTCAGAGGACACCTCAACAGCAGACACAGGGACAGTAGAGGGTCCCAGAGCGTCCATCCACTCAGGGTTCTGCTCCAGGACCGAGTAGAGGTAGAGGTAGAGATGTTGGCACCGGTGATGCCAAAGGAGCCTGAGGGCGAGCTTTTGAGTTGAGGAGTGCAGAGGATCCACCTGCACCGGCTGCTACAGGTACCATTTTACTTCATGGTTTACCTGTTAGAGTTTTGTTTGATACTGGTGCTACGTATTCCTTTATTTCTAATACTTGTGTTGAGCATTTGAGTTTAGCTACCATAGAGGGGATACCCTTTACTATAGGGTTACCTGATTGTAGTCGGGTCAGAGGTACCCGTGAGATACGTAGTTGTCCCCTTTGTTTAGGGACTCGTGTTTTACTTGTTGACTTCTTAGTCATGCCATTTATGCATGAAGAAGTCATATTAGGTATGGACTGGATTTGTAGACACCATGCAGTTTTGGATGTTGGTAGGCGGACTGTTAGAGTCTCTACCGAGGTTGGTCAGATTGAGGTCTTTCGGGGTTGGGACCTTGGGAAGACAGGTTCGGTTATTAGTGTTGTACGAGCAGCTAGGTTGATTGCACAGGGTTGTGATGCCTTCTGGTGCTACGCCATGAAGGATGGAGAGAGTCCAGCTCTAGAGGATATTCCGGTAGTCTGCGAGTTTACAGATGTGTTTGCTGAGCCGTCGAGTTTGCCGCCTCAGCGGAGTGTGGACTTCAGCATAGAGTTAGAGCCTGGCACGCGACCCATATCGAAGGCCCCATACCGTATGGCACCTGTCGAGATGTTAGAGCTGAAGAAGCAACTCGAGGAATTGGCTGAGAAGGGCTTCATACGCCCTAGTGTTTCACCATGGGGTGCACCTGTCCTCTTCGTGCGGAAGAAGGACAGATCTTTGAGGCTATGCATAGATTACAGAGAGTTGAACAAGGTGACCGTCAAGAACAGGTATCCATTGCCTCGTATTGACGATCTACTTGATCAGCTTCAAGGAGCTACAGTTTTCTCCCAGATTGATTTGCACTCAGGATATCACCAGCTGAGGGTGAGAGAGCAGGACGTACACAAGACGGTATTTCGTACCCGCTATGGACACTACGAGTTTGTAGTGATGCCATTCGGGCTGACGAATGCCCCAACAGTCTTTATGGAGTTGATGAACAGCATATTCACTGACTTCCTTGATCAGTTTGTGGTGGTCTTCATTGATGATATTTTAGTGTACTCTCGTAGTAAAGAGGAGCATGCCGGTCATCTGAGGAAGGTTTTTGCAGATTTTGAGGGATAGAGAGTTGTATGCTAAGCTCTCTAAGTGTGAGTTCTGGATGTCTAAGGTTGCGTTCCTTGGGCACATCGTCTCCGCCGATGGGGTTATGGTTGACCCGGGGAAGATCGAGTCTGTTGCTGCATGGACGACACCGACGAACGTCAAGAAAGTGCGTAACTTTCTTGGCTTAGCCGGTTACTATAGACGCTTTGTGGAGGGTTTTTCTGTGATTGCCCGTCCACTGACGAGTCTTTTGAGGAAGACTACCCGGTTTGAGTGGACCGACCAGTGTGCTCAGAAGTTGTAGGTTAATTCGAAGATGGAGAAAAAGATGCCTATCCCTCACAAGAGGTGTTCGGCAGAACAAGCGTCCAAGGCATTACATGACTCATCCTAGCAAACAAAGTAATGAAAAGGTCCACCAAAAATAAAAGCAAGTAGCTTGACAACAATTTAGTACCAGCTGACAAGTTTTGACAAACACAGTCCATTCTTGACAACCTTAAGACAACATTCGGCCCACTTTGACAACCTTATGGCAAGCTGGTGACAACATTCGGCCCACTGAGACAACCTTTGACAAGCGTGTGACAACATTCAACCCAATGTTCGGCACTGGCAATCTTGTGACAACATTCGGCCCACTGTGACAACCTTATGACAAGCGTTTGACAACATTTGCCTCCAGCACCATGACACATAAATGCAATGGCATTCATACCCATCAGGCACCATCTGGGCCCATCTGGCAAGATCACGACAAGTTTTGACAAGTCGCTGACACGGCCATAACAACTTCATATAGTGGCATTCATACCCATCAAACCCCATCTGGCAATATCATGACAAGTTTTGACAAGTCTCTGACAAGGCCATTTTCTTATTATTTGTTCAACGTTCCACCATCTTTATTCTTGATCGTTAAACGAGTAACTCATCTAGTACCATCACCAGGTTGCTTCACACGAGTACCTTGTTTCCCTTGCTTTTCTAATGATGCATTTAGCTTCCGGATAATACGCCGTTTGGCTCTAGACAATGCTGGGGTGAACACCTCTTCATCACTGCCCTCACTTGCTTCACTTGATGGATCATCTGAATTACCATCACTTGCTTGGATTGATATATCTTCCGAGTCTTCCTCATTCTCAGTACCCTCATCATTACTATCCGAGTCTTCATCGCCGCTTGCTTCACTTTCAACACTAGCCTGATCCATATTACCCTTGATAATCTCTTCATAAGTTACACCCTCAATGATCTTGTCTTTCCCTTTTGCTCTTCGCCGCTCCTCAGCTTCATCGTTCAACTGCCTAGCACGTACCAACTCTTGCTCTTCTCTAGGTACATGAGGCTGCTCTTGGCCCTTATTAGCTTCAATATCAACTCCTGCAGGACTAGATACCACATTAGTAACATTGTTATTGCCATAACTTGTTACATTACCTCCCCAGTTTTCACACCCATTGTGTTCTTAGGACCTTTTGTGTAGTCTCTAGCCGGTTGCCTTTGCTTCATAGGTTGAGGCCGACCTCCTGTTTCTTTAGGCCGACCAGTGTGCTCAGAGCTTTGAGGAGTTGAAGAGGCGTTTGACTTCTGCTCCTATCTTGGCACAGCTAGAGGGATCCGATGATTTTGTGGTCTACAGTGATGCATCCAAGCTGGGCTTGGGATGTGTGTTGATGCAGAGAGGTAGAGTTATTGCATATGCATCTCGACAGTTGAAGACGTATGAGGAGAACTACCCGACTCATGATCTAGAGTTGGCAGCGGTAGTGCATGCTTTGAAGATCTGGAGACATTACTTGTATGGTGCTACATGTCAGATCTTCACAAACCATAAGAGTCTGAAGTATATTTTTACACAGCGAGAGTTGAATAACCGCCAGCGTCGATGGCTTGAGTTGATCAAGGACTTTGACCTTGAGATTTTGTATCATCCTGGAAAGGCGAACGTAGTTGCTGACTCCTTGAGCAGGAAGACGCCTCGAGAGAAGGCGATTGCGAGATTGGCTGTACAGCCTCAGCTTCAGAGGGATCTAGCTTGGCTAGAGATGGACATCCAGTTTCCTAATCAGGATGCCCAGTTGTATGCTTTAGAGGTTCTACCTAGTCTGTTGGAGGAGATCTAACAGAAGCAGGGAACCTACCCGACCTTGACGAGTATTAGAGAGAGGATGTCTCGTGGAGAGGCAGCACAGTATTCCATTGGAGCTAACGGAGTGATAAGGCGACATGATCGCATTTGTGTTCCTGTAGATGCAGAGTTGAGACAGAGGATTTTACAAGAGGCTCACTGTACACCTTACTCTGTACATCCAAGTACGAGTAAGATGTACCATGATGTGAGATGTTCATATTGGTAGAGAGGACTGAAGCCCAATGTAGCCAGATTTGTAACTCAGTGTGCAACCTGTCAGCAGGTTAAGATAGATCATTGCAAACCTGGAGGTGAGCTCCATCCACTGCCAGTGCTGCAGTGGAAGTGGGAGGATGTTTCCATGGATTTTGTGACTGGATTGAG
Organism: Fagopyrum homotropicum; assembly: GCA_033239125.1. Taxonomy (NCBI): domain Eukaryota; kingdom Viridiplantae; phylum Streptophyta; class Magnoliopsida; order Caryophyllales; family Polygonaceae; genus Fagopyrum; species Fagopyrum homotropicum. The sequence continues at coordinate 60,382,224 of BSWB01000003.1, read as the reverse complement.
ACCTAGTAGGAGTTTTGATGCCATTTGGGTTGTTGTTGATAGACTGACGAAGACGTCACGTTTAATCCCTATCAGAGAGACGTGGCCAGTGAGTAGATTGGTCGAGGAGTACACCAGACAGATAGTGAGACTCCATGGTATACCGAGGACGATCGTCTCTAATCGAGATGGGCGATTCACCTCGAGGTTTTGGCAGCAAATTCAGACTGCTTTGGGGACGAGTCTGCACTTCACGACTGCGTTTCACCCCCAGACCGATGGTCAGTCAGAGAGGACCATCCAGACTTTGGAGGATATGCTGCGAGCTTGTGTGTTGGATTGGGGACAGGGCCGGTATGATCACCTTCCACTTATTGAGTTCTCATACAACAACAGCTGGCATGCATCTATTGGGATGGCTCCCTATGAGGCACTGTATGGGCGTAGGTGTCGTACACCTTTATGTTGGGATGAGCTTAGCAGTATCAATGGGATAGCGCTAGAGTAGATTCGTGATGATATGGCTCGAGTAGCGCTGATTAGATAGAGGATGTTGGCTGCACAGAGTCGCCAAAAGTCATATGTAGACAAGAGGCGTCGGCCTCTAGAGTTCAGTGTAGGAGCTCATGTTTGATTGAGGGTATCCCCGACGCGTGGCGTCAGACGTTTTGGCATAAAGGGGAAGTTGAGTCCCCGATATGTCGGTCCTTTTGAGATACTGGACAGAGTTGGGAGGGAAGCCTACAGATTAGCTTTGCCTCCGAGATTAGAGGGTGTTCACCCTGTGTTCCATGTGTCTCAGCTGAGAGAGTACATACCAGATCCGAGGCACATCGTGAGTTATGATGATTTGGTGGTGGAGCCGGACCACACCTTTGTTGAGCACCCTATTGTAGTCCTAGAACGAGGTGTGAGACACCTGCGTTCGAAGGACATACCTATGATGAGGATACAGTGGTCGAGACGTGGACCTGAGGAGGCTACATGGAAGACTGAGGATAGTATCTAGAGGAACTATCCAGAGTTTTATACCGAGATAGATGCACCTAGGATCGACGAGTAGATCTTAGTGCTATCTTGGTGAGTATGTGATTATGTGCTTATGTGCTTTTATGCCTTGATGTGTTTATTCCATGCTAGTAATGTTATGCCTTATGATCTTATTAGATCTTGCTATACTAGCGTGATGTATGTATAGCTGGAGATGATTATTCCCTCCATGCTATTTGAGTATGACTTATGTTTATAGTGGGAGATGGTTCTTTCCTCCATGCTACTTTGATGGACATAGTTTCAATGGAGATGTGATTCCTCCATATGATGTATATACTTATGGATCGGCTAGAGACGTATTTCCTCTATGACCTATGATGTGATGTGGCAAGAGATGTGATTACTCTCTGCCTTGGGTAGCGTTATGGCCCTATTTTCTAGAATGGATGGTTCCTCCATGTTGATGTTTATGGTTATAGATCTGTTATAGGTTAGGACCTTCTGAGCGGAGATGTAATACCTCCGATAGAGAGAGTGAGTTATACCTCGGCTTATGGGACCGGGAAGACTTGGGATCTTGCAAGTTTCGGGATGAAACTTGTTTTTAGGGGGGTGAGATATAAGAGCCTAGTTGTTGAGAGTTGAGAGAGGGAGAAGAGGGGCCAGGTTTATGCCTGAGCCGCCCCTGCGTGACCCAGGGGGTGCCCCTGCGCCTTACCTGGTCCGCCCCTGCGGCTCTGTATGCTACAACCGTCTTTTTTGACTGCTTTGACTCGTGCTTTACCCTTTTACCGTCCTATTTATACTTCTTCTTCTCCACCTTGATGAGGGTTACATTTTCAGATCTCTCTCTCTCTCTCTCTCTCCATACGTACTTTCTCTCCTCTTCTTCTCCCTTGGATCCTTGGTTGATCTTTCTTGTGTTGGTGTGAGCTTAGAGAAGCTTTTGCTTGGGCTTTGATGAGGATGATGTTGTTGTGCCTTGCTGTGCCAGCTTGAGATGTTGTTGTTGCTGTGTTGGTTCCTGGAGAGCTTTGGTAAGCTTCCATGGCTTCTTTACTTTCTTTCCTTCTTCTTTTCTTCTTCTTTTCTTCCTTTCCTTAGTTGAGTTTAGCTTTCCTTAGGATTGGTTCTTGTTCAGCCAAGTTTAGCCTATGATGATGTACATATGTGTATGTTATGTTGATATGTTGTTGTTGGAGTGAAGAGAAGTAAAGGAACGAGAGTAGAAGTAAAGAAGGAGCTGAAGTGGTGTCCTCTGCACACCAGCCGCCCCTGCGCCTGCCTTGTAGCCGCCCCTGCGCCGGCCTGTGCACCGCCCCTGCGTCGCCAGAGTGCCGCCACTACGCCTGCCTGCACCAGCTTGGTGTTTCCTTTGGTTTTGTATGTGTGTATCACTTCTAGGCCTTCCTTAGGGTGCCTTTGTTCCTCCTTTCCTAGTATGAGTGCTTAGGATCATGCTAGATGTGTGAGGTTGAGTTTTGATGATGTTTATGATCGGTTTTTGCCTGGTATGGCTTTGGAGGTTCGTTAGGTTGTGAGTGAGGTTAAGGTTGATCCTTTGGATCCCTTTGGGTCTAGGTGTGACCCTTATATGGTTAGGAGTCTGATATATCTCCTTATGCGTTGTTTATAGGTTGTGCCATCCCTCCAGTGTAGAGGTGATCTTGGTTGAGTTGTGATCGAGGTTAAGGTAAGTCCGTAGGACTTACTTAGCTGCCATCCTTATATTGGGTGTTTGCATGAATGATGTGCGCTTTGTATGTTTGCTATGATAGCATGTGATGTCGTATTTACCGACCTATGTTTTATTGATTGCCTCACTGCATGACCGTGATAACCTTTCCCTTTCATCCCGCCGTGGAGTCTGGGAGATTCTCTGATGTCAGGCCAGACCGGTTTACAGGAAGGGTGCAATCCACTCCCATAGGGTACACGGATTGTGTGACCGATACTAGTACGGCTGGCTAGTAGGCTCAAAGGCGAGGATGTATCGGTCCTCGTGTCATATAGTTTCATATATATTATATCTATACGATTTGAGTGAATGACCATTATATTGAGATGAATAAATGGGTAAATGAGTGAAATCATGCTGATATGTTTATCTTTCCTTATGTGTGATTGTGCTTATGCATTACTCTATATATGTGTATGGATAGCTAATGGTTTATTACCATGTTGTAGATGCCCTACAGGATAGGCATGCTGCTGGGTGATCTAGCAGAGTGGCAGGCCGAGGACGTCTCGTACATTAGGATGTGTGGGCTTTTGAGTCTGTTACCTTTCCCTCCTGCGTGATGATGGTCTTTTATTACCTCCTGTGTGAGGGTGTTATGTTTCTTACTTGGCTATGATGTCTTATCTTTTGGGTTGTACGGTTTTATACCGTTTTATGTATTTGTTTTCATATCTGTTAGTGCCATGTTGTAAGGTCCAGTGAACTTGTTGTCAGGCTAGGGTCAGGATCCATTGTGAGATCCTAACCCAATGTGGCACTCCGAGTCTCGCGGATTCAGGGTGTTACAAATGATTCCTCTAGCGCTTTGTGAGAAGATCGGTCTTGGAGATCCCAAGCCCGTAAAGATGATGTTATACATGGCGGATCGTTCCATTACTCGTCCCGTTGAAATCTTGGAGGACTTTCCCGTCTAGCTAGGTAATTTCTATATACCAATAGACTTTGTTGTGTTGGACATTCCCGCAGATTATCCCATTCCTATCATTCTTGGAAGACCATTTCTCGCAACATCAGGTTGCAACATTGATTGTAAGAACGCCAAGTTGAAATTCAACATTGGTGGCGATCATGTGGAGTTTGCACTTTTGGCTGCAATGAAAGGAGAGATTTTGGAAGATGATATATTCAACATCTATGATGAAGAAGATTCTCGAGAATTGGTGAGCTCTATCCTTGTTAAAGATCCTCTTGAAAAAGTTTTGAGTTTTAGTTTGATGGAGGAAGGTGTAGATGTTTTGTGTGATGAAGATGTACGAAGCTTGGAAGCAGATCCAGGAGCTGGATTTGACAAAATTATTTAGGAGACGAAAATCACATTAGGTTTCGGTCCTAGTTCTAGTACTCGACTGAAATGGTTTCTGGAGCAAGCGAGGTGGCCTTCTCTGGAGAACACCTCGGTCCATCACCTCGGTCCACGACCGAGATAGCTTCCAAAGTAAGCAAGATGGAGCCAACTGACGACCACCTCGGTCCAGCACTTCGGTCTAAGTCCTCTTCACTGGAGAGAGAAGGTACAAATCCACCACTTAAAGCACCTCCTGTCTTCGAACTTAAACCACTCCTGACTCACTTGAGGTACGCTTTCCATGGTCCGGATTCTACTTATCCCGTCATTATTAGTGCTTCTCTTTCTGAAGTTGAGTTGTCTAAGTTGATGCATGTGTTGAGGAAACATAGAAAGGATTTGTGTTACACTATTGATGATTTTGTTGGTATTAAGCCTTCTCTTTGTATGCATAAGATACTAATGGAAGATGATCACAAGACTTCACGGGAACCTCAAAGACGGTTAAATCCGATCATGATAGAGGTTGTGAAGAAGGAGATTCTTAAGTTGCTTGATGCAGGTAACATATTTTCCATATCATATAGCAAATGGGTGAGTCCGATACATGTAGTTTCCAAGAAGGGTGGGATGACCTTTGTGACCAACAAGAACAACGGGTTGATTCCAACTAGAACCGTTACGGGCTGGAGGATATGCATTGATTATCGGAAGCTGAATTTGGATACAAGAAAGGACCATTTCCCTCTTCCATTCATTGACCAAATGCTTAAACGGTTAGCACAACACTCCCATTTTTGCTATTTAGATGGTTATACTGGCTTCTTTCATATTCCTATCCATCCGGATGATCAAGAGAAGACCACTTTCACTTGTCCATGGGAGACATTCGCTTATTGGAGCGATATGGAGCTAAGGGATCTAAGGAGTCATTGGAGCAACATTATGGAGCATTGAGGAGCTACAAGAAAGGCTTAGGAACCATGAAAGTTGGATAGAAGTTTGATTTTGGACCAAATTAGAGAGATTTGCACGTAGTTGAGGATCACCTCGGATGGCTACAGTACTATCTCGACCAAGGTGACTCCGCTGGGCTAGATCGAGATGGATGGCCCATGGCCCATAAGATCTTTTATTCATGGCATAAGATCTTGTATTTTTGGCAAGTGACTTTCCTATATATTGGGATGTATTTTCTGGATAGAAGCATGGCTAGCTGGCTGATTAGTTTGGAAGATTGAAGATATTCCAAGGAAGGAAGGAAGTTGGCTTTGAAGATAAAGTTAAAGGCTTTTGAAGGAAGTTGTAAGGTTTTCTTAGATTGTTTGATTGTTGTCTTTTGGTTTGTGATTGAGGAACGCAGTTTGCTGTTTGTTTGATTGTTTGAATGAGTGATTATTGAGACCTTTGTGTTAAGGTTTTCTTGTTTGGATATTGCATCTTTTCTTATATATTTGATTGTTATCATCATGATGATTATTGGTTAAGTTCTTTGTGCGATTCTAGGGTGATTGGCTGAAGGTTGTGGGAAAGATTATGAAAAAATAAGCCTTTATCCCAGTGGACCCTGAAAGCTCGAGCCAAACCTTAACCGAACCTCACCTCGGTCCGTTCATAGAACATCTCGACCGAGATGGAACATGAACTGAGCGAGGCGAATCCTTTTCTGATCCATACATGAGTTGAGGTTTTAGTTTGCAAAATCCTATCCTTGTTGCACCTTTCCTTGTCCATACACAAGCCTAGGATGAAACTTACCCGGTGATTCTTTTGCTTGTATACCCAAGATCATGAGTGTTAGGTAATAAATGTTTATCATTTATTAGGGTTTGAGTGTGCCTTCATCCTATCTTTGAGAGTTAGCCTCACACTTATCCGGTAAAGGTTAGTTTTATTCCCTTAGGTGGTGTGTTGGTTTGAGATTATAGTTCCTTTCCTTATTTCCTTGAGACTTACTCGGTAAAAGGATCTTTGGTTTGGGATAGTGAGTAGTGAGACTTACCCGGTGATCTATTTCTACCTTAGAAATACCTTCCCTTTGCAAACCTCAGCTTTGTCCACGTTATCCTTTGAGATCTTGAGTCAAAACCACAACTGGATATTTTGACCTCTAGAATCTGCATTTTCTTTATCTGATTATTACATCATCTTTGATACCTTTTCTTTATTGCTTGTTTTTTATTGACCACCTGAATTGTCGTTCTTTGTTTCAGCATAGTCCTTGTGTTCGACCTTAGAGTATTTGCTGCTATTACAATTGATCCGTACACTGCGGGTTCGCATATTGTTTCAGGATTATATTTTAGGTTATAAATTTAAAGTTATATCGTTCACCATACACACACGTCTAAGAGCGAACAGTTGGACTTGGTTCTTGGAGTTTTTGAAGGTTGACTTGGAGATGAATTAATCCTCTCATTATTGCTTTATGAGTGACAAGCAAAAGGGTTTAGAGCAAGCAATCAAGGATCACTTTCCAAATCCCACACGCAGACATTTACACTATAACTTCAAGCTTGATGGATTCAGGAATATACTCTTGTTCTTGTAATATCTTTGTCTAATATTTTTTCTTGATTTTATGCTTTTAATGATATGCTTGTTTGTTTATTTGTCTAAGGAATGGAGCTGAAAAATAAATTTTGGGCAATTGCTAAAAGCTCCACTTTGAACACATATGAAGAAGCAATGAAGGACATGAGGCTGACTACAAAAAGAGACTGGAAGTGGTGCAAGGGTTGCAACTCATTGGAAGCTTGTCTCACTTTGATCCAAAGTTCAAGTGTGACATCTTGCTAAATAACCATAGTGAGAGCTACAACAAGAGCATTGTAAATGCAAGGAAGAAAGGTATTTTAGGGTGTCTAGAGGAGATTAGAATTGCAACAATGGTAAGGATGGGTAATAGAGGATTATTAGGTGGTAGATAGAAAACACTTGCGGGACCAAGGGTTGAAAAGATCTTGAGAAAGGTTGTGAGGTGGAGCAATGAGTATAGGGTTCTAGCATCTAGTCGTGCTAAGTATGAGATTCATGGAAGGGGAGCTTCCTATATAAGTGGAGTCACTACTCAACACACATTGGCCTTAGACTTGAAGACATGCACATGTAGGAGATGTGATGTGTCACGATTGCCTTGTGGGCATGCATGTTGTGCAATTTTTTCACTTGGGAAAACCCCATATGAATTTGTGGATTAATGTTACAGTAAAGAAGCCTACATGAGAGCCTACGAGCTTGTGATGAATCCAATTGTAGGGGTTAGAGAGTGGGAGAAGATGAGTAGACGTATTCCACCTCCATTGTATAAAAGTAAACCTGTAAGACCTCTTGTTTTAAGGCCTCCATCTCAAGGTAAGATTAAGTTCACCAAATGTTTTTTATAATTATTTTCTAACTAAGTTTAATTAATTTTGCTATTGTTTTTTTATTTTGTAGGTGAGATCCCTCCACTACTTGGTGCAAAGAAGTTGTCCAAGGCATACTATATGCAGGTCACTTGCTCAATATGCAAGAAGAAAGGAGACAACAAGAAGACATGTGCAAAGAGGAATGAAGAAAGGTCACAACAAGAACAAGAGCATTATCACACATCCTTATGAAAGACATGTTTAGTGTACCTTCTGACAATTTTTGTGGTGAATTGCTTGTAATTGTACCTTCTGGCTTTAGTTTGTGTACCTTCTGAATTTAGTCAATTTCTATGGTGACAATGTTATTTTGGTCAATTTAGTGTACCCTATGTGGTGACAATTTGTGTCATGATATTACTATATGTGGTGAAAATTTGTCAGATGGAAAACCCTTGGTTGGACTTACTTTACCTTATGTGGTGACAATGTTACTATTTATGGTGAAAATTTTTGTGGTGACAATGTTATCATTGACAAATCTTATTACCTTTTGTTATTTTGGTCAATTTAGTGTCCCTTCTGTGGTGAAAATTTGTGTCATTGGTTTATGTCTAAATTTGGTAGATATTAGCTTCTGTGGTGACAATGCCTTGGACAGTTGATGATTTAGTGTACCTTATGGTTTTTCTATCTAAATAGAACTCATTGTGGTGACAATGATATTTTTTGTCTAAATAGAGCTTAGTGTACCTTCTGTGGGGACAATGCATTGGACATAAAAACCAATTTAGTTGGACTTAGTGTACCTTCTAGCTGTGTAAATAGCACTTATTAGTTTCTGTCTAAATATAACTCATTGTGTCATGATATTAGCTTTTGTGGTGACAATTCCTTGGATAGTTGATGATTGTGGTCAATTTAGTATATCTCTATTGTCAATTTTTGACAGTTATGGTCAATTTCAGATTGAGGATTGACGATTGTTTATGGTCAATTTAGTATATCCTTATGGTCAGTTTCAAAAGAACTCATTGCTGCATCAACTACCAATTTCAGATTTCAGAAAATGGATCTATTTTGACAGAAAATATCACCATAATCTCAAACTTCATCCATAGACAAAAATTGACAATAGAGAATGAAAATGGATCAATCACCAAATCTTTGACTTCATCCATAGACAAATAATGGATCTATTTAGACAGAAAATATCATTGTCAATTTCAGATTTCATCCATAGACAAAATAGAAAATGGATCAATGACCAATATCTCATACACAAAATCTCATACACAATCATCAACCGTGGTGAACAACACAATAACCAAATCTCAGACTTTCAACAACACTAAAATAGAACACTTAAATAGCACAATATCATTGGAGCTTGTCTTCATACTTTCAACAATACTATCACTACAAAAATGAACAACACAATAACCAAAAATTTTAACACTAAAATATCTTGCTGCATCCTTACAATGTATGGTGGAATTGCAGATTCATCACTTGAGCCTTGCAATATATCTTCTGGCTTCTTCACATCTCTTGTAAACCCACATCCTTGTCCAACCTAAAATGAAGGTCAAACCACAATTTCAATCAAATACAGAAAAACCAAGGTCATGTTTACCCCAAATGGAAATCGAAGACAAAAACCCTAATCGGGCATACCTTCCATATAAAGCAACCATAGAAATGTTTTCCGACGTCAGGAGGTCGCCTGCAAATGGAAATCGTCACCGGAATCCCATGGTAGGAACGAACATGATCGGATTCTGGCTCTTGTCCTCCACGAGCTTGAAGACCCAAACAAAGACCCTTGATCCATAACCTACACTCTTTAATTGACAACGGGGTAGATTTTGAAGACCAAAACAAACACAATCGAATTGGGGAAATTTAGGGGTTAGGGTTTATGTGAAGAAGGAAGAAAGTGGTTGGCGGTTTTTGCTATTTAACCGTTGGAAATTTAAGGCTTAAAGGTTCATGGACAACATTACCCCTCACAGTTAACGTTGTTCTTTGAATTTAACGTGTGAACAGTACCGTATATATTACTTCAGTCGGGGTCAGTAGATGAGGTATCGTTCTAATAGTTAAGGATGGGTAATAAAGTTTAGTCAGTCCAAAAGATGGGTATTATTTAGACAAATTTCTCTTATATCTAAACCAAAATATTATGAGAAAAATATCTAAACAGTACCCCATCTTTTGGGCTGACTAAACTTTAGTACCCCATCCTTTTAACTATCAAAACAGTACCTCATTTACTGAGCCCGACAGAAGTTTAATACCTATGTTATTGTTCATCCGTTAAATTCAAAGAACTCTGTTAAATCTCAATGGTAAAATTGTCCAATTTCACATAAACCCTAAGCCAAAAATTTCTAAAAAAAATTTCCTCATTTCTCGCCTTCACAGATCTGTGTAATCTTTCCGTTGATTCCTTCGATCTCTTACCTACTATTTCTTCTTTGCATCTTTTTTCCATGATGTTGAATTGCTTCATTTTGGCTGGTGTAGTTTGGGGACCTCGGCAACTGGAGATGGCGGAGCCATGGCAGAGTCTGGACGGGAAGGTCGTAATGGTCACTAGATCTTCCTCTGTAATCGGCCTTGAGCTTTGTCTTGACCTCGCTAAAGCCGGTTGCAAGCTCATTGCCACTGCTCGCCGAATCGAGCGCCTCACTGCTGTCTGTGATGAAATGAACAAGACAATGAACGATTCAATGGTTCGAGCGGTTGCTGTCAAGCTTGATGTCCCCGCCGGTTAGGAGTGACTGATCAAAGCATCAAACAGCAAAAAACACCAGCATAATAGATCTATTGAAAGAGAGCTTATAGAGATGTGACATAGTCTATTGACTCAAACAGCAAAAAAACACCAGCAACCATTGAGAACCATCCTTGAACTCTTCTGCTTTAGTATTCCTATGATTGATTCTACTATTACATAAGCATCTATGATTTGGATGTGAATTAACACCAGCAACACCCCATATTTTGGATTCGAAATGAGTGAGATGTTCTGGATGTGAATTTCATGGTGGAAGAACACATAGATTTGACAAAGAAAGGGAAGAAAGAAGAAAAGAGACAGAAATTAGGGTTTATTTTGGAGTGGACAATATTGCCCCTGAGAAATAACGCCGTTCTTTAAACTTAACAGATGAGCAGTAACATAGGTATTAAACTTTGGTCGGGCTCAATAGATGAGGTTCCATTCTGATACTTAAAAGGATGAGTACTATTTAGATAATTTTCCCAAATATTATTTCAAACAAGTTATATTTTATTCGTAAAAGCAAAAATTGCAGGTTTATATATTTATTTTATTTTTTAATATAAAATTTTGATATGTTGGTTAATAATCTTTTAACAATATTATCTACCTCACATTCAATTTTTGATTTCAAATATACCAATGAGCCAATGAGCCAATGTTTGAAAAACGAGGGGAACATCCAAGCCCTAGTTCAGCGCCGCTGCAAACACAAGTTACCAATGAGCCAATGTCCCCGCCGACTCCTGGTTGGCGCTTCAAGAGGTTGCGTTGAATCCTCATATGGATGCCCTAGACGAATAAGAAGCAAGTGAGTTGTTTGGAGCTGTCTCTTTCTCAAAGATCGATGGAGGAGGAGAGTTAATCCTCGGTTTCGAGAAGAAATGGGAAGCAGCCATCAAAGTAGAGAATATAGAAGGCACAACCAAGATGTTTCCCAACCATTTCGAGCCAAGAGAAGCCCCAGTGTCCGACATAGAATGATGTGGTTAAGAAGAAGAAGAAAAAAGAAATGGAAAAAATGCGATTACCGACATTACAACATTTTCTCGGCTCTACGATGGGCTTTGTCTTTGTTGCGAACCGTCCCTTCACAACTCAAGCACTTTGAACAAGTTCAGACCTGCGATTACGATCCCAGGTTTTATGTAAACTCGTTTCTTTACCCACCTCCTTCTTAAATCAACCTTTTGGAATGAGATCTACACTATTCTTACAAAATGGAATCAATCTGAGCTTAAACTCCTTATGAAATTCGAATAATGCATTTGGTTACTATTAACTGACTCTGAAACTAGAGGTAGCAACCCTACCCACCTTGAATGTTATATGTGTGTGGTTCTTGTTCTTCAATTGGAACATTATAAATCATTTGATTATTACCCATTTTTATTTTGACAAGTCATATTAACTGTGTTTGGAACTGTTTTGTGGTCTCCTTGTGAGGATTTTCTTTCCTTCTTGGAGATTTTCTAACAGATGCTACATTCTTTCCCCTCTTGTGATACTTGAAATGTGGTTTTGGCCCTTGAGATGGATTAGGATGTGTCTTGCAATGCAGTTTCCTTTGTTTCTGATTTCTCCGCAGGATCTTCAAAAATGCATCATCGGATACAATCGGGGGTTTTATGGTCCGGCTACCTTAAACAAAGGACGTGGTAATAGCCGATGGTGTACGCTCCCAAACCCGCTGATCTTTCGATCTACACCATTCAAGAAATTCCAACAATCTTGGCACTGTGTTGAGTTTACTATGATAATTCCTTTTATTTTCTTTAGTTTGAAACACATGAAATGTATCCCTAGGCTATGTAAATCATGTCCTGTTACTCTACATTTTGATCTTCTTCTTGTTTCTTCACCCTTTGATTCTATGACCATGTTGTTTGGGTCCTTCTCTTTCTCATTTTGCAAAATTGGTGATTCGAATAAGATTGATAACCTTCATTTGGGGCTACAACCCATAAAGCTAGGGCTACAACCCATGTCTATTGATCCACGCAATTTATCTTTTGTGGGAATAAACACCCTTGAGTTATACCAAACTACGTTGTTGACCCAATAAGACTTGTTATTACCCCGGACTTACCACGCGGAGGATGCGCTTCTTACTTCCGAATCTATTACCCCTAACAAAAAGACTACGAGCCGATGGTTTGTTAGGAGACCTTTATTTGTATCGATGCTTCTTTACCAACAGTGTGATCTCTTTCTTTTGAGAAAATGTAATATTATGGATTGTACCAACCAATTTATGACCTATAATATTAACAAAACCTTTTCCTTACTAAATTTTTTGAATTAAAGACTCAATTGGCAAAAACAAAACACCTAAGGAATTTAGGATTTCCGAGTCTTTTGTCCATCCGAATTGTCAATCTCAAAACCCGGTTTAAATGATAGTAAGCTTCTGGAACATTAGAGGTATGGGCCGGAGTACCCTCTGGACAAACATCGACGTTGTTTGTAAAATCCACAAGATCAACATCATTTCCTTAGTAGAAACAAAATCGGAGAATCATCCGAATGACCGATCTTGGAGATCGGCCGGTTTTGACAACATGATTTACTTCCCTGTCATCGGAAGGGCTGATGGCTTATGCCTTTTATGGAAAGCGCATCAACTAAGAAACCAAACGATTAAGTTTATTTTAAAAAACGACATATTCATCTGTGTTGAATTTATTTGCAACAATTTGAATCATAAGATGAACCTCATCTTTGCATTGCACCTCCATAAGAAGCCACAAAAAATCAATTATGGGATAAGCTCTCGGAATTCATACAAGATTCTCCCCTCCCTACAATTATCCTTGGAGACCTTAATGAAATTAAACAACATTCCGAAAAACAAGGAGGAGCTCCTATCAACACCAATAGATATAATAGATTGATCAACTTCAAGAACTTTTGTAACCTTGAGGACATGCAAACTTCAGGTAATGTCTTTACTTGGAGGAAAAAACGTGATGGTCCGAATAACATCTTTGAAAAACATGATCATGTTTTGGTGCATAATCAATTACTCCAGTGGTACCCAAGCTTAAAAACAAAAAAACCATGATTTCACTATTTCAGGTCACTATCAAATTTCTTTGGAAATTTCGACAACGGATAACTATACTCCACAACCGTTCAGGTTTGAAATGATGTGGACTAAACGAAATTTTTTTTGAGAATATTGTTAAACAAACATGGCGTTCCAACTTTATTGGAAATGATATGTATAAACTCACAAAAAAAACTCAACTACTTAAAATTAAGGCAAAGGAATGGAGTAAAGTACATTTTGGTAACATTTTCAAACAACTTAAAGATGTCGAATCACAACTACAAGAAATCCAAAGCTCAAGTCCTAATAACTTAAACCAAAGAGAAGAAATCATCCAAAGAAATCTTCTAACAAAACAAAATCGATTATTGTCTTTTCACCAGAGGTATTGGAGACAAAGAACTAAAAACAATCATTTGAAGAACATGAACTCAAATTCCAAATATTTCCATCGCATTGCTACTGGAAGAAGAAATCGAAAACACCTAAAGGAACTATTAACTACAAATGGTACGACTTTATCCTCTGAATAAGAGATCAGATTGGAAGTTAAAACGAAGTTCGTGAAAAAATACTCTAAAACCCAACTAGATCAAACCCTATTGGAGGACAAACTCCAACTTATTCAAAACAAAGTTAGCGATGAAGATAACTTAAATCTAACAAAACCTCTCACTAATCAAGAGATAAAAAAAATGCCATGTTCGACATTGGATGTGATAAATCCCCGGGACCTGATGGTATGATGTTCGCTCCAAACGGTGTGTGCAAACTTTAAATTTATAACCCTAGATGTAAGCTTAAAATAAGGATGCGAACCCGCAGTGTACGGGTCAATCGTAGTAAAAAGCAAGAAATTTCAGGGGTCGATCACAGGACTTAGTGAAACAAAGCAGGTGTAGGTAGTCTATGTAATTACTAACCACAAAAGCGATCAAAACAATCAAAGATGATAAAAAGTCAATTAAGGAAATATGCAATTCTAGGGATTAAAGCATCTGGTTGTGGTTCCAACTCAATATCTAAAGATAAAGCGGACAAAGCTGAGATTTTTGCAAAGGAAAGGTGTTGCTAAAGTTGAATAGATCACCGGGTAAGTCTCACTACTCACTAATCTCAAACCGTAACTCCTATTACCGGGTAAGTCTCAAGGAATTAAGGAAAAGAACTATAACCTCAAACCAACACACCACCTAAGGGAATATAATCAACCTTTACCGGGTAAGTCTCAGGCTAACTCACAAAGATGGGATGAAAGCACACTCAAACCCCAATAAAGGATAAACCTTTATTACCTATACTTATGATCTTGGGTAAACAAACAAAGGAATCACCGGGTAAGTCTCATCCTAGGCTTGCATTGAACCAGGGAAGGTATAATAAGAATAGGATTTGGCAAACTCTAACACTTAACTCTGAGTTTCGGATCAAAAAAGGTCACCTCGGTCAGACGAATTCCACCCCGGCCGAGATGTTCATTGACTGAACGAGATACTCTAAGGTTAAGGATAAAGACTCGAGCTTTCAGGGTCCTACTGGGATTAAGATTATTCTATCATTGTCTTTCCCACAACCTTCAGCCAATCACCCTAGAATCACACAAATAAATTAGTCAATCATCATCATGAAAGCAATAATCAAATATAAGGGAAGAAGGTGAATAATTGAACACAAAAACCTTAAGAAAAAGGCTTCAATAACTGAATCAAATATCAAACAAACAAGCGTTCCTTGTATCACAATCCAACAAGACAATCAACAAGAAGGGAATCTAAGAGAAATCTTACAAAACCCTTCACAAAAGCTATAAAAGCTATCAACTTCCTTCCTTCTTCCTTCAACCTTCAAAAAGGTTCTTCAAATCTCCCAGTTGTAGTGGGGTGTAGCGGCTATAAGCGGATGTATGCGGCCTCCGGATTTGTGGAAAATCCAACCCTTTTTATAGGAAAATTCCTTCCTAAAGATAAAAGATCTTAGAAAGATATTTTCCCATAAAATAGGTAAAATATATCAACTGAATTATCTTCTTCCTTCCAGGAATCCAGCCTAAAAATATAAGATCCTCTTTCCAAAAATAAAAGATCTCAGCCAAGAATAAAATATCTCTCGCCGCGTCCAAGGTGTTCGCCTCGGTCGAGCAGCTCCTCTGGATCACCTCGGTCGAGATGTTACTATAGCTGACCGAGGTGACTCAACTGAATGTGAAATCTCATCAAATCTGGTCCAAAGTGAATGTTCAATCCATTTCCATGATTCCTGGATTCTTTCTTAAGCTCCTAAATGTAGCTCCAATGACTCCTTAGCTCCTTTAGCTCCATTTTGATGCAAAACGTGCCATTTTACCTACGATTACAACGAAACTTGGTGGAGACCTCGATTCCCGCAAAGGTAGATGAAACGACAATATAATCACATAATATACATCCAAACATGCAGATTATTGAAGATAAAACGTCTAAACATGCCCCAAAATATAGACAATAATTCATGCTATCAAAATACCCCATACTTAACCCTTGCTTGTCCCCAAGCAAGTTCCGAATATAAAATACAAGATAGAATGGATTATAAGTCATAAAGATCAATAAAAATTATCTCAAAACATTTTAATGGTGTGCTCGAATCATAGATCACTCTAAGAGAATGCTTCATGGAATTTAAAATCAAAACATGATCAAAACATTTTATAAATATAAGAAAGTTGTTCATCTTTGCATAAAATCATAGAATGCATAATAAATCATAATTATCGAAATTAATCATGTATAATCCAGTTTAAACCACTAAGTCAATCAACAAGCTCGAGGTCTCAAGGGCTTCCAAAAGAAGGTCAAGAAACGTGTGAGGGTGGGATGTATATAGGGAATGTGGTGCTAAAATCCGGGAAAAGGATATTTACTTCACTTGCACTTGAATTTCAACATCTTCCACCAATAAGTTTTGTTTATTTACTTTTTACTTTACTTTTTGGGATGCATGGATAAAGGTGCACAATAACCGAAGCCTAGGAAATCAGCAATCATCAATTTCTCGAGATGCCTCAAACCCTTGATGCACATACCATGACCCGTTAGGAATATCGCTCAATCCGACTTTGGCAAGACACAAACACCCGGCTATGTGAATGGTGCCGAGTTACTCATCATCATGATTGACTTCCCCAAACCTATTTGTTTTTTTCTAACTTTCAGCCAACATCTCAACTTTTGTTTCAGTTGCTTTTCACTTTTGCTTGCTTCTAAATTCCCGGATAGGTAAAGGGAGGCAAATATGTATATGAGGGGCTAAAGCATGATCAAGAAGAAGAAGAGTAGAGAATGAATTGCCTTGATCTTTCCAGGAATAAAGTGAGAGAACTCATCATGTGGTGTCAACCTTCAAATTCAACATAATTTGGATAAAAACAAAGTATTAAACATGCCAAAATTTCAAACAAAGCATTTAGCAACTTAAACATATCATAAAACCTTTCAAACATATAAAGATTTCAAAACCAGTCAGCAAACAAAATCATCACTGAGGTCATATCCAGATGAAAAGCACAAAAATCGTTTCGAAAACTGTTCCAGTTAAACCACCTCGGTCAAAATGTTCTAAGTCAACCGAGGTGAAGTACCTCGTTCGGCCAGAATCACTTCGGTCGAGGTCATAAAAAAATTTTAAACCAGTTTTTGACGTTTTTCTCAATCAAATAACATGTATGTATGCATGTAATCTCAGATAAGCACATAAAGCATAAATAAGAAAATAATATCCAATTAGAGTCGAGTCATACATCCACATACGTCATATAAGTACATCCAAATACCCCATACTTGGGACACATTGTCCCAATGGGTCAAAATAAGTCTAAAGAAACAAAGTACTCACCGGATAAAGCTGAGCTGCATAATAAATAAATAAATAAAGAAAATCCTGCAAGCTCTCAATAATCCCGATCCGGTGGTGGTGGTGGTGGCACGTACGGGTGTTGAGATGGGTCGAAAGGATAGCCCATGATATGCTGAAACTGAATCTCAGTCATCGTGTGCTGGTAATGTAGTCTCTCTTGCATCTCTCTGATATCTAGGGACAGGGCAGCGTAGGAATCTATCATCTGATCCGTCAGATCATCGATCCGACGGTGAGCAACTAGATCCCTCTGCTTGCGTACCCTACGCCTAGCGGGACGTGCTGGTGCTGCAGCTGGCTCCTCCTTAGTCTCGTCGTCATCTAAATCAATGACCGGCGCACTAGTCCCAGCTGTATCTGTGCCCGTATCCATAGGAGCACCGCCATCCTCATCATCATCATCCTCATCCTCCTCGGCCTCATCCTCCTCAGCTGGCCCCTGAGCTGCTGTTGTTGCTGCCTCTCTGGCGTCCTCCATCAGCGGGATCCATGTAGTCTGCTAGTAATGCGGATCATACACGGAGAACTGAGCTGACCACCGAATACCCTGGGGTGCAGTCTGCTCTCAGGGCATCGCTACATATGGCGTAGTAAGACCGCGAGGAACCAGTATCCTCCGTGTGATCATCTCCTGAAGCCCGAGCGAGCGGCTTGGCAGCCGCCACCATAGTGCATGCACTCAAGTCAAGGTCCATGTAACTCGCTATATGAGTCACTATCCCTCCGCAACAGATGTCTCCCTTCACCTTCGCCTTTATCCTGTGCAAATCCTCAGCTAGTATCATCCCAAAGTCCGGAACTCCTCCGGTCACCATGTAGTACAGACTCAGAAGCTCAACCTGTCTGATCTTTTGGGGCGTCTTAGTACGCGCCAGAAGTGTCTCGCTAAAGATCCGATGAGCAAGTCTAAAAGCCAGATGGAATATAATCCGCTCCCTAGAATCTCCAGGTCTCCATTTGTCAATGTGTTCAACCACATGAGCAATTTGTCCCCAGAACTCTCGAGCTACAGCTCGAGAGGGAAAGTCAGCAATAGTAGGGGCCGGGAAGCCAAAGATATCCCGCCAGTGGTCCAAGGGAACTAAATAGTTCCGGTTCATCAACCGGTACTTTATGACGCGCTCGGTGGGCAAGTAGGTGACGGAGCTGACAAACTCCAGGGTCAGCTCAAGGTAGGCCGGAGCTCTAATCTCAGTGAACTGCTCTAGCCCCACCATAGAAATCATCCGCCTCAGATCATCAACATAGAGGCAGTCGAAAGCAGATATGTCCAGGAAACGTGGTGCAACCACTGGACGGGCCGCTATGCGGTCATAGTTGACCTGGTGACGCTCATGGATCACCGGTCTAGAACGGCGTGAAGAAGAAGGAGAAGATATGTCTCTCAACACTAACTGCCTGTCAGAACTCATTTTCTGCAATCTGTCAGATCACCTCGGTCTCTCTGACAAGTCTCAAGAACATCTCGGCTGAGGCGCATGCCGACTGGACTGAGGCGAAAAACTGTTCGGTCGAGATGGTCTCGACTGGACCGAGGTGGTACGGACCGAGGTGGATCTTCAAAAACCCTAGTCCCCTCGTTGCTCAAGAATCATCTCGGTCGAGGTGCTGTGACAGCAACCGAGATGTGTCTCAGTCAAACTCCGTCTTCTCAAATTCTCGAACTTCTGTCCTTCCAGTTTTGCTCCTGGGTTGTATTCCTTCCTTAGATGTCACCTATTGTCTGTCTAGGTCGCCAAAAACAAAACAAAGCAAAGCAAAAGCAAACTATCTAAAGCTAGACTAGAAAAAGGGAAAAGAAAGCAATACCTTGGGTTGCCTCCCAAGAAGCGCTTGATTTAAGGTTGCTAGCTGGATCATACGGCATCTCTCAAACAAGGTATAGCGGTGCAACCTCCTCAACCGGAACTTCCGGTTTGCATTTCTTAAGTCTATGACCATTGACCTTGAAGCTTCCACTCGTTTCTCCCCAAATCTCAACTGCACCATAAGGGAAAACATGTTTCACAACATAAGGTCCGGTCCATCTAGATTTCAACTTACTTGGAAAGAGGCGGAGGCGGGAGTTGAAGAGTAGAACTAAGTTTCCTTCTTTAAGCTCCTTAGGAATGATATGCTTGTCATGCCATTTCTTCGTCCTTTCTTTATAGATTTTGGCATTCTAATAAGCGTTCAAACGCAGCTCCTCCAGCTCATTGATATCCAATAGCCGCTTCTCACCGGCTTCCTTGATGTCGAAGTTCAACCATTAGATCGCCCAATACGCCTTGTGTTCTAACTCAACAGGCAAATGACAAGACTTCCCATATACCAAATTATAAGGGGCGGTACCAATGGGAGTCTTGAATGCGGTCCTGTAAGCCCAAAGAGTGTCGTCCAACTTCATGGACCAATCCTTCCTAGTCCTAGAGACGGTCTTCTCCAAGATTACTTTAATTTCTCTATTTGAGATCTCGACCTGTCCACTAGTTTGAGGGTGATAAAGGGTTGCTACCTTGTGGGTTACCCCATACTTTGATAAAAGTGCCTTAAACTTCCGGTTGATGAATTGCGTCCCTCCATCACTGATGATGATGCGTGGAGTCCCAAAACGTGGAAAGATAGTCTTGTTAAAGAACTTCACAACCACCATGGCGTCATTAATGGGAGAAGTAATGGCTTCAACCCATCTAGAGACGTAGTCAACTGCTAGAAGAATGTATAGGTTTCCTCCGGATGATGGGAAAGGTCCCATGAAATCTACTCCCCATACATCAAAGATCTCAACCTCCTGTATGTTGTTGAGTGACATCTCATTCCTTCTAGATAAGTTCCCTGTTCTTTGGCATGCATCACAAGAGACAACAAACGTTTGCACATCCTTAACTAATATAGGCCAAAAGAAACCGGAACGTAATACCTTAGCGCATGTCTTGTTGGCGCTAGCATGCCCTCCACAAGGAAGTGAGTGACAATTCCGTATGACACTATTAACTTCATCTTCCGGGATACATCTTCAAAGCATCCCATCCGGCCCTCTCTTGAATAGCAGCGGTTCATCCCGTTAGTAATGGCGTACATCCTTGAAGAATTTCTTCCTTTGAGAGTACGTCAATCCAGGTGGTATTTCCAGACAAACAAGATAATTAACAATATCAGCGTACCAAGGTCCTTTATTATCAGAAATTTGGTGGAGAGAATGTTCCACCAACTGAGGATGAATGTCAGAAAAGGGAGTAAGAAGTTTGTTATTTTTAGTAGTCTCAGTTGACATCATCTCGCTTTCAACCTCGGTCGAGGTCCAGAGAGGTTGACCGAGATGTTCTTCAGTCACCTCGCTTGGTCCAGAAAGTGTCTCGGTCGAGGTACTGCAACTGGACCGAAACTGGAGATCTTCTTCTCCTGGATTAGTCTTTCAATTTTAGCTCCTGGATCTTCTTCCAGCGTCTTTAAGCTCCGTATATTTGCATCACAAGAAGCATCTATACCTTCCTCCATTAAGCTAAAATTAATAACTTTTTCAAGTGGATCTTTAATAAGGATAGAGCTCACCAATTCTCTTGATTCTTCTTCATCATAGATGTTGAAAATATCATCTCCTAGTTGCTCTCCCTTCATAGCCGCAAGTAATGCAAACTCCACTTCATCTCCACCAATGTTGAACTTTAGCTTGGCGTTCTTGCAATCCACATTGCAACCCGAAGTTGCTAGAAATGGTCTCCCGAGAATGATAGGAACGGGATAATCTGCGGGAATGTCAAGTACAACAAAGTATATAGGTAAATAGAAGTTACCTAACTTGACCGGAACGTCTTCCAAAATGCCCACGGGATGGGTAATGGAGCGGTCCGCCATGTATAACCGTATCTTCACCGGCTTGGTCTCTCCAAGTCCGATCTTAACACATAGCTCCAGCGGGATGATGCTCACGCTGGCTCCTAGATCACATAAAGCTTCACAAGTGACATCCCCAACTTGAATGGGAATGCAAAATTAGTCGGGATCTCTCAACTTGGGTGGCATCTTCTCCTTCATGATTTGAATAAGCTCCGAGGATTTAGATGTCATCCTTACTTCACTAAAGTCTTCCAAATTCCTCTTCCTTGATAGAATCTCTTTCAAGAACTTCCCATAGGCGGGCATCCCTAGAATAGCATCAAGGAAAGGGATATTAATGTGTAGTTTATTCATCAAGTCAAGGAACTTACCAAAATGCTTGTCTAGATGTGCTTTGGCCCTTGACTGGGGGAATGGAAGTGGTGGTTTATATGCAGGAGGTGGAATATAAACTTCAGTTTTCTCCTCCGCTTTTTGTGGCTCCACCTCGGTTGGCATCTCGGCCGAAGTGTTCTTCGATTGTACCTGGACCGAGGTGGTCTTCGTCTGTACTAGCATCGACCGAGGCACTGGATCTGCAGTCTTCAGTCCACTCCTTGTCGTTATTGCCATAATCTGTCCCTTGGGGTTGCTTTCCGTCCTTGCTGGAAGCTTCCCTGGATCTCTTGGCGCTTCATTCGCCTTGTTAAAGAAATGTTGTTCTAAAGCTTTTTGTGCCTTCGAAAATGAAGTCATGGACGTCTCCATAGAGTTGAGCTTGATCAAGATGGCCTCCAGCACCGCATCTTTCTTTTCCGGCTGGGACGAACTCGATCCTTGCTCCTGGCTCTTCAATGGAGTAGAAGAAGAAGAAGAAGAGAGGAAAGGATTAGAGGAGTCATTCGAATTGGAGTTAGAGTAAGGGTTACCCGAATTTTGGTTGTTTGCCCTCCAATTATTGTTGTTGGATCCTCTATTATTGTTGTAGTTGTTGTTCCGGGAACCGTTATTGTTACGGTATCCATTGTTGTTCCTTGATCCTTGATCTTCTTTCTTGGTTTGAGCAACTAAAAGTTCCTTCAATTGTTTCACATCATTCTTCAAAGAAGTGAGTTGATCATTGTTAGGTGGAGCACCTTGAAAGTTGACTCTTTTAACTCCACCTTCAGCTCCTTGGTGGGAGTATTTCTCCATGTGCAAAGCTTGCTTCTCTATGAACTCCCAAGCTTCGTCAATTGGCATGTCCATGAATGTGCCAATGGATAGTAGTTGAAGGTTGAACTGGGTGTTTCCGTCCAGTCCCTTGAAGTATATCTCCAACAACTCTATCTTTGGAATCCCATGATGCGGGCAATCCAAAAGAATGTCTTTAAATCTCTCCCATGACTTGGACAAGCTCTCCTTGTCCTTCATGATGAATGCATTAATCTTCCCTCTCATTTCAGCAGTTTTAGAGGGGGGAAAGAATTTAGTCAAGAACTCCGTCGTCATCTTCTCCCAAGTATTGATTTTTCCTATATGAAGAGATTGATACCAAGTAAGTGCTCTATCTTTCAAAGAGAAGTAGAAAGGCCTTAGCTTGTAATTATTGTTTTCTATTCTTGAAGGTCTCAAGGTCTCCATCAAGATCTCATAGTTTTGTAGATGTTGATGCGGAGATTCCCTCTCTAGCCCTCCAAACTAGAATTGGCGAATCATGGAAAGAACTTGCGGTCGAAGCTCATAATCATGGTCCGCTGGATCACCTAGGTCTCTTGGACACCTCAGTTGTTGATTGGGGTCCATCCTTTGCCCTAAGGTCTGTGGAATACCTGCAAAAAGAGCGTCTCGGACTGGCATCCGAGGTAGAAGTATCTCGGCCGGGGCATCAGGTACTGGATTCTTCCTCGGTCGAGGATCTGGAGCAGGATCATGCCTCGGTCGAGGATTTGGGTTCGGTCGAGGTAGATACTGGTCTCGTAAAGCCCCCATATCTGCTTCGATCGCCTTAGTCCTTGTGCGAGTTTCTTCCCTTTCCAGTCTCAGCTCTTCCTTGGTGAGGCGTAGTTGTTCTAACGCCTCCTTCAATTCGGCCTCAAGATCGCGATTGTCTTGGTTGGCCATCTTCGCTTCTTTCAAGCGTCTTTTGTATGTCTTTTCTGGTTCGGGATCGTAAGGAACGATTTCTTTCCCAACGCGGGTTCTTCGCATAAACCTAAGAAATAGAACTTGCGAAAGTCACTCAAGTAGAGTGGTTAGTAGAAACAGGGGCAAGCGCCCCGAAAGCCAACCGCAACCGGCTCGGTCTAGACCAAGTCCCCGGCAACGGCGCCAAAAACTTGTTCGCTCCAAACGGTGTGTGCAAGCTTTAAATTTATAACCCTAGATGTAAGCTTAAAACAAGGATGCGAACCCGCAGTGTACGGGTCAATCGTAGTAAAAAGCAAGAAATTCCAAGGGTCGATCACAGGGACTTAGTGAAACAAAGCAGGTGTAGGTAGTCTATGTAATTACTAACCACAAAAGCGATTAAAACAATCAAAGATGATAAAAAGTCAATTAAGGAAATATGCAATTCTAGGGATTAAAGCATCTGCTTGTGGTTCCAACTCAAGATCTAAATATAAAGCGGACAAAGCTGAGATTTTTGCAAAGGGAAGGTGTTACTAAAGTGGAATAGATCACCGGGTAAGTCTCACTACTCACTAATCCCAAACCGTAACTCCTATTACCGGGTAAGTCTCAAGGAATTAAGGAAAAGAACTATAACCTCAAACCAACACACCACCTAAGGGAATAGAATCAACCTTTACCGGGTAAGTCTCAGGCTAACTCACAAAGATGGGATGAAAGCACACTCAAACCCCAATAAAGGATAAACCTTTATTACCTATACTTATGATCTTGGGTAAACAAACAAAGGAATCACCGGGTAAGTCTCATCCTAGGCTTGCATTGAACCAGGGAAGGTATAATAAGAATAGGATTTGGCAAACTCTAACACTTAACTCTCAGTTTCGGATCAGAAAAGTTCACCTCGGTCAGACGAATTCCACCCCGGCCGAGATGTTCATCGACTGAACGAGATACTCTAAGGTTAAGGATAAAGACTCGAGCTTTCAGGGTCCTACTGGGATTAAGATTATTCTATCATTGTCTTTCCCACAACCTTCAGCCAATCACCCTAGAATCACACAAAGAAATTAGCCAATAATCATCATGATGATAACAATCAAATATAAGGGAAGAAGGTGAATAATTGAACACAAAAACCTTAAGAAAAAGGCTTCAATAACTGAATCAAATATCAAACAAACAAGCGTTCCTTGGATCACAATCCAACAAGACAATCAACAAGAAGGGAATCTAAGAGAATCTTACAAAACCCTTCACAAAAGCTATAAAAGCTATTAACTTCCTTCCTTCAACCTTCAAAAAGGTTCTTCAAATCTCTCAGCTGTAGTGGGGTGTAGCGGCTGTAAGCGGATGTATGCGGCCTCCGGATTTGTGGCAAATCCAACCCTTTTTATAGGAAAATTCCTTCCCAAAGATAAAAGATCTTAGAAAGATATTTTCTCATAAAATAGGTATAATATATCAACTGAATTATCTTCTTCCTTCCAAAAATCCAGCCTAAAAATATAAGATCCTCTTTCCAAAAATAAAAGATCTTAGCCAAGAATAAAATATCTCTCGCCGCGTCCAAGGTGTTCGCCTCGGTCGAGCAGCTCCTCTGGATCACCTCGGTCGAGATGGTACTGTAGCTGACCGAGGTGACTCAACTGAATGTGAAATCTCATCAAATCTGGTCCAAAGTAAATGTTCAATCCATTTCCATGATTCCTGGATTCTTCCTTAAGCTCCTAAATGTAGCTCAAATGACTCCTTAGCTCCTTTAGCTCCATTTTGATGCAAAACGTGCCATTTTACCTACGATTACAACGAAACTTGGTGTAGACCTCGATTCCCGCAAAGGTAGATGAAACGACAATATAATCACATAATATACATCCAAACATGCAGATTATTAAAGATAAAACATCTAAACAGGCCCCAAAATATAGACAATAATTCATGCTATCATATGCTAACCGGATTTTATCAAAAATACTGGCACATTGTAGGAACTGACGTATCAAAAGCCGTGAAAGGTTTTTTCAGAAGCGGAAAAATGCTCAAACAAATTAACCATACTTTTATAACCCTAATACCTAAAGTGGATAATCCTACACCAATAAATCATTATAGACCAATAAGTCTTTGCTCAACAATATACAAAGTTATTGCTAAAATAATCACTAACAGAATGGAAACCATCATGCCTAAACTCATTCACCCTCTACAAGGCGCCTTCGTAACTAACAGATCAATCCACGACAATATTCTTATTACACACGAGATTTTTCACTCTTTTCGTTCTAAAAAGGATAAGGAAGGATGGGCCGCAATCAAACTTAATATGGAAAAAGCATATGACGAAGTCAACTGGGACTACATCATTAGGATCCTCAAAAGATTTGGTTTCAATAATAAATTTGTGGGATGGATTAAAGAATGTATAACTATAGTCTCTTTCTCCGTTCTTGTTAATAATGGACCAACTGAACAATTTTTTTCGGAAAAAGGACTTAGACAAGGAGATCCCCTTTCCCCTTATTTATTCATCTTGGGGGCTGAAATCCTAACACAAATGCTACAAGAAGATTGCAACAACTACGACAACCATATTGGATTCTTTGTGTGCATACAAGCAACACCAATCCCATTTCTTTCTTTTGCTGATGACATGATCATTTTTGCTAAGGCAAATTAGGCCTCATGCCAAAGAACTAAGCAAATTCTGGAAATGTATTGCTCTATATCGGGACAGAAGATTAACTTCCAAAAATCTGCTTTCAAAATAACAAAAAATACTATGGAAAGCAACATTGCCCATTTAAAAAATGTTCTAGCCATGAATCATACCACTACCCTCAACAAATATCTTGGATGCCCAATCATCAACGGGAGAGTGACAAAAGAGACTTTTAGTGACATAAACCTCCAAACAAAACAACAACTTTCGAAATGGAAAGCCAATTCATTATCACAAGAAGGGAGAAATACCCTCATAAAACATAATCTAACGGCTAAATCAACCTTTGCTATGCAAAGTTTTATGCTCTCGAGTCATAATCTAGAGGAGTTAGATAAAACATATAAAAAATTCTTCTAGAATAAAGGAGACCAACATAAACCCATCATCAGTTGGGATGTAATATGTAAATCAAAAAAGAATGGCGGTCTTGGATTAAGGAAATCTTTAATCACAAACAAACCATTACAAATGAAACTTGTTACGCTAAGAATGTAGCACGGAAAAAGTCTTAAATTTGAAACTCGATATATTTTTCCTAACTCCTAGCGAACCCACAGTGTATGGGTCGTTTTGTGGTAAGGATAGTATTCCAAGGTTGAACACAAAGACTAAGGTGAAATTGAATCAAATAGCGACTAAGGATAATGTAAATCTAGGCTAAGAAAAGAGAAAGGAATAAAGAAAGGAAAATCACAATGTTTTTGGATTAGTTTTGTGGTGATCAAGCAAGGATCACAATATCATGCAAGATTAAAAAATCAAACGAACAACTAAGTTAGCAACATGATTAAGCAAACACAAACACGAGATAGGTAATCAAGGAGAGAAAAGCGGATTCTAGGGGTTAGAAATTCCGGTTATGTCATTGGACTCAAGCTTCTAATCATTCCTTGGATCAACTATGGTATGTTGGGAAAGGGTGTTTCTCAAATGGAACCAATCACCGGGTAGGTCTCATGATCCACTAATCCCGCAACTAAGGTCCTATTACCGGGTAAGTCTCTAGGAGCCTAGGGTTGGGAAATCTACACAAACCGGATTGCTATCTAGGGATCTAACCTCTCCTTACCGGGTAAGTCTCGGGAAGGCAAGTCCAAAACATCAATCCTAGCACACTCAATCCAATAGCGGCTTATGAGGCTCACTACTACCTAGAGTTCATCATCTTTGGTACTTAAGATCGGAAATCACTGGGTAGGTCTCTTTCCTCACTTAGATTGCTAGCATTAGGTCACCCTACGCTAAGCTTTACAAACACTAGGATTTCAACAATCTAACATCCTAACATGCAGATTTATCAATACAAGCAAGTCAGACGAAATCACGGGGTAGTTCATCTCATTCCACGGCTGTGGTTTGGCTAGAACGAACCGTGGTTTTCAACAGAAGCTAAGTATGAGCAAACAAATCATCCAAAGGTACATTCAAGTCTATTCTATCATAGTCCAATCCATAACCATCATTCCCTTACCCTAGAATCGCATCTATTTATCCAACAACATGCATCTTAACAATCAAACTCAACAAGTATACATCAATGGCTTCCATAGCAAGAAAATGGAATGAAAGAGAAACGAAACAAGTAGGATAAGAAAATCAAGCTGAATAAAAGTCAAGAAGGACTTACAACCCTTCAAAAGAAGGTTCGAAATGTTTCTTACAACCCTAGAAAATGTCTTCAACAAAACTCACTCAAAACCACTCAAAAACTATGAAAACTATGAAACTAGTGTTCTTCTTCTTCTTCTTCTTCAAAATGAGGGTGTTTCTTCTCCTCCAAGAGTAGCCCCAATCCAATGGTGTCCAATGAGAGAATGTGGGAGAGGATGTGTATGGTGAGGTCCCCCTTTAGAATCAGCCTGCAAGACTACTTATAGCCTCCACCAAGAGCAAGAGTCGGTTATGGAGATCGTGGGACAGCTGTCCCACCTGTCCAGAGGGAATCACGGGCCAATTCCACGGCCGTGGAGATCGTTGAGCCATGAGTTGGTGCAAGGCATGACCAACATGGTCCTATGTGTTCTCCTTAGCTCCTAGCTTGCTTCTTAATGAGTCCGGAAGTGTGTCATCGTGAGAAATGATCCTCGAATGTATCGATTAAGCTCCAAAAGCTCCCAAAATACCTACAAAACATGCAAAGGTCCATGTAGACGTCTATCTCGACTAATATACATGAATTGAACGTAAACGTCATGAACTAATGCCAAACTATGCATGAATAGCGGGAAAAACTATCTAAATGGATGCCTAGACTAACGTCACAAATCGTGTTATCAAAATACCTCATACTTAAGGTTTGCTCGTCCCCGAGCAAGATCCAACTATAGACTAAGAGATGACATGATTTATGCAAGCAGAAAAACAACAAAATCTTTTTGGAATTGTGCTTCTAATATTGGATCACCTTCATAGTCATGTTTCATGGCAATGGACAAGCAATCATGTATCAAATGAATGAAGGCATGGAAAGACAATTATACATAACTTGAAAGCATGCATGCAAGGTGAAAATGAAGAGGTCAAGATGATCATGAGTATATCCAATCTAGATCACTAAGTCTTACACACATGCAAATAGGTCACAAGGACTTAGGAAAGAAGAGGCCAAGAAACGTTGTGAATAGGTGGGATTTTTTTTTAGGTCATGTGATGCTAATCCGGGAAAGGAACTAACTCCACAATTTCATTTTTGATCAACTTCCCCACAAGTGTATATTTTTCTCCATCTTTTCTTTGTTTTCTTTTCTTTTTCACTTTCTTTTCTTTCACTTATTTTTTAGACAATGGCATTGGTGTACAAAAGCCGAAACCTCGGTGATTAGCGGACCTCGGGATTTTTCCGAGGCGCCTCACACCGGGCACACATACCAATGCTTGTTAGGACATTCGGTTTATCCGACTTTGGCAAGGCACAAACACCCGATTATGTGAATGGTGCCGAGTTACTCGTCATCAAAACCAAAGTCCCCAAACCTTTTTTTTTTTTACACTTTTCACAACAAATTCAGCACTTCATTTACAACATTCTTTCATCAACAACTTCACCCCCACAATGTTTTTCACACACATCAACACACTAGCATGCTCCTATTCCCGGATGGGTCAAAAGAGGTCAAATTTTATATCAATTGAGGTGCTCAAACAACATGATCAAGATGAGAAGTAGAGAAAGATGAATTGCCTTAATCACTCCTAAATAATGTGCAAGAACTAGCATGTAATTTCGACTATCAATCCTCAATCCAATCAAGGCAAACATTCATGATCACAATTCACACATGGGATTCAAGACAAGTACTTCAAGTCCACATATGCATACATCCATCCAACACATAAGGCCATCCATAGCCAATTCACAAGACAATCTCATCACAAGGATCATTCCCAAGCTTAGAAGCACTAAAAAAAATTTTAATTTTCTGATTTTTTGGATTTTTCGAAATATGTATGTACAATGCAAAACATAAAGAAACATGTGACAAAAAGAAACTATCCTAGATGCTAATCATGCAAGTGATCATGAAAACCCCACCCCATACTTAGAAACACATTGTCCCCAATGTGCAATTCAAGTAAAGAGGAGTGAAAGAGGGTCTTCACAATGTAAAAATGGTTTTCTTTGCTATTTGGGATTACTCAAGTGGAGTGATGGTGGGTGATCTATCAAAGATGGTAGAGAGCTCAAGGTGTTCGTTATGGCGTCGGGACCCACGCTAAGCACCGCTAGCCGTCCAAGTCCCACGTCCGCTCCACCCATACTTGATATGGGATCATCATCATCAACTAATGCCTTGTAGGGCCTCCATGTTACCAAGACTCTAGCACACAAACAAAAAGCACACAAAAACACACAAAAACAGAAAAATCAAAACCAAAACAAAAACAAAAAGGGAAAGATGTCTACCCATGGGTTGCCTCCCATTAAGCGCTTCTTTAAGGTCATTAGCTTGACCAAATTCGGGGGCGTTTTACTCAAGGTGAAGTGGGGCAATCATATCCACCGGAGCTCCCGGGATATACTTCTTCAAACGGTGTCCATTCACCTTAAAATCTCCACAATGCTCCCCTCCCATCTCAACCGCTCCATGGGGAAAGATATTCTTCACTACATAAGGACCCGTCCATCTTGACTTTAGCTTTCGGGGGAAGAGCCGCAGCCTTGAGTTGAAGAGAAGGACAAGGTCACCTTCACTCTACTCCTTTGGGATGAGACGTTTGTCATGCCAATTCCTTGTAGATCCGGGCGTTTTCATAGGCATCCAACCGGATTTCCTCAAGAGCGTTCATGTCTAGCAACCTCTTCTCACCGGCCTCCTTGAGGTCAAAATTCAGCGACCTTATATCCCAATACGCCCTATGCTCCATCTCCACCGGAAGGTGGCAAGACTTGTCATAAACTAGCTTGTAGGGAGTGGTGCCAATTGGTGTCTTGAAAGCGGTTCTATATGCCCACAAAGCATCATCGAGCTTTATAGCCCAATCCTTTCTTGTCCTAGAAACCGTCTTCTCAAGGATCCCTTTTATCTCCCGGTTGGAGATCTCCACTTGGCCACTATTTTGGGGATGGTAAGGTGTTGCCACCTTATGAGTCACCCCATACTTAGCCAAAAGTGTCCCAAAGTTCCTATTGGTGAAATGCTTCCCTTCATCGCTTATGATCACTCTCGGTGTTCCGAACCTAGGGAAGATGACTCGGTTAAAGAACCGCATTTGGCATCATTTGTGGGAGAGGCGATTGCTTCTACCCATCTCGACACATAGTCTACCGCCAATAGGATGTAGAGGTTGCCACATGAAGAGGGGAATGGCCCCATGAAGTCCACACCCCAAACATCAAATATCTCCACCTCTTGTATGTTGTTCAAGGGCATCTCATTCCTCCTTGAGATGTTGCTCGTCCTTTGGCAAGCATCACAAGCTACCACAAAATTCTACACGTCCTTGAACAAACTTGGCCAATAAAACCCGGATTGCAACACCTTTGCACATGTCTTGTGTGAGCTAGCATGGCCTCCACATGGCAAGGAATAACAATGGCGGATCACACTCTCCACCTCATCCTCCGGTATGCATCTTCTAAAGACCCCATCCGGCCCTAATAACATGAATTATAGTCTATATTTTGGGGCCTGTTTAGACGTTTTATCTTCAATAATCTGCATGTTTGAATGTATATTATGTGATTATATTGTCGTTTCATCTACCTTTGCGGGAATCGAGGTCTACACCAAGTTTCGTTGTAATCGTAGGTAAAATGGCACGTTTTACATCAAAATGGAGCTAAAGGAGCTAAGGAGTCATTGGAGCTACATTCAGGAGCTTAAGGAAGAACCCAGGAAGCAAGGAATTAACAAAGAAGATTCACTTTGGACCAGATTTGAGAGATTTCACATTCAGTTTAGAGTCACCTCGGTTGACCACAGAGTCACCTCAACCGAGGTGATCTAAAGGAGCATCTCGACCGAGGCGAATATCCTGACGCGGCGAGATCATTTATTCTTGGTTGAGATCTTTTATTTTTGGAAGGAGAGATCTTATATTTTTGGGCTGGATTTCTAGAAGGAAGATCATATATTTTAGGGATCTATTTATGAGATATGGATATATTTTATTAGGAAATTATCTTTTTAAGATATTTTATCTTTGGAAGATAATTCTCCTATATAAAGGGTTGGATTTTCCACAAGTTCAACCATGCTTATACATGCTTAGAGGGCTGATAACATCCATCAATTAAGGGATTTTCTCCAGAGTTTTGAAGGAAGGAAGATTGAAGATCAATGTAGGAAGGATTAATAGCTTGTGATAGCTTTTTAAGGGGTTTTGTAAGACTTTCTTAGATTCCCTTCTTGTTGATTTGTGTTACGCTCAGGATATGTGTGATGTGTGTACGCAATAAGCTTTAAATTTATACTCGTTATATTTATCCTAACTCCTAGCGAACCCGCAGTGTACGGGACGTTTGTAGTAGGGATAGTATTCCGAGGTCGAACACAAAGACTAAGGTGAAATCGAGTCAAGCATGATCAAAGATAGTGTAAATCTAGACTAAGATAAGGTTAGGAACAAAGAAAATGGAAAACACAATGTTTTTGGTTGGTTTTTGTGGTGATCAAACAAAGATCACAAATCAAGCAAGGTAATAAAACAACTAACAACTCAAGCTAGCAAAACGAACAAGTAACACAAAGCACAAAGTATATGATCAAGAGAGAAAAGTGGATTCTAGAGGTCAAGATTTCCGGTTATGGCATTGGACTCAAGGTTCTAAGGATTCTAAGGACAAGCTGCGGTGTTGGGGAAAGAATGTTTCACTAATGGAAGCAATTACCGGGTAGGTCTCTCACTTCACTAATCCCGCATCAAACTCCTATTACCGGGTAAGTCTCAAGGAGGTAAAGTTGGGAATTCTACACAAACCGGACACTACTTAAGGGGTAACCCTCTCCTTACCGGGTAAGTCTCGGAATAGGGAAATCTCAAGCAATAATCCTAGCACACTCGATCCAATAGCGGCTTATGAGGCTCACTACTACCTAGAATTCATCTTCTAAAAGTGTCTGAGATCGGAAATCATCGGGTAGATCTCTTCCCTCACTTAGGTTGATAGCATTAGGTGATCCTAAGCTAAATTAGGCTTAATAAACACTAGGATTTAACAACCTAACACCCCAATCATATAGATTCATCATTTAAAGAGCAACAGAGGAGGAAATCGGGTGGATCATGGGGGAAATCGGCCGATTTACCTGATGAACAGGCCGATTTTCCCTTCTGTTGTGAGTTTCGTGCATACAAGTCATCCTAAACTAACATATAAGCCCATCCTATCATCACCCAAGCCATAACCATCAATCCATCACTCCAGAATCACAATAAACTAGCCAACAATATGCATATCAAGATCCAAAATCATCAAACAAGCATACATGGTGTTCATAGATGGATAATGAAAGATAAGCAAGCAAATCAATAAATCTCAACTAAATCTAAGTTGTAGCAAGACTTACAAACTCTTAAATGAAGATCCAAAACGTTCCTAACAATCCTTGCAATAGTTCTTCAATCGAAGACTACAAAAGTAACTCAAAATCACTCAAAATCTCACTATCACTCTTAGAATGGTGTTCTTCTTCTTCCTTCAATCCTTGAGAGTTTTTCTTCTCCTCCAATCTTTCCCCCCAAATTGATGAGCTGTGAATGAGAGTGTGGGATAGGAGAGATGCCCAGCAACAACCTGCAGGACCACTTATATTCTCCACCAAGAGCAAGGCCGGACAAGAGATCGTGGGACACGTGGCTTAAGCTGTCAAAGGCCCAAAAATCGACCTAGTGGATTAAATCGGCCGATTTAGCTGCTAGTTGGTCCGATTTTCTTCAGCAGAAACATGCTATGATCGTCTAGCCATGAGTTGCTCTATTGTTTGCACCGATAGTGGTCTTTGTGTCCTTTGTTGCTCCAATTATGCTCCTCCAAAGCTTTGGATATGTACCATCATGAGGCTTGGCCCTCTAATGTATCGGTTAATGTCCAAAAGACCCCCGAAATACCTACAAAACCGATAAAAGGTAGTGTAGACGTCTTTTCTAGAAATGTGCATGAATTGAGCGAAGTCGTCATGAGCCAATGCCAAAACGTGCATGAATGAGTGAGAAATCTATCTAAATGATTACCTAATCCTAAGTCATAAATCTTGTTATCAAAAATACCCCATACTTAAGGTTTGCTCGTCCTCGAGCAAATTCCCAACTATAGACTAAGAGATGACATGATTTATGTATGCAGAAAAATGGCAAAATCTTTTTGGAGTTGTGCTTCTAATATTGGATCACCTTCATAGTCATGTTTCATGGCAATGGACAAGCAATTATGTATCAAATAAATGAAAGCATGGAAAGACAATTGCACTTAACTTGATAGCATGCAATGAAAAGTAAAGATGAAGAAGTCAAGAAGATCATGAGTGTATCCAATCTAAATCACTTAGTCTTACACACATGCAAGTAGGTCAAAAGGACTTGTAAAATAGAAGGCCAAGAAACGTTGTGATTAGGTGGGAATTTTCTAGTCATGTGATGCTAATCCGGGAAAGGAACTAAACAATCACAATTTCACATTTCTTATCAACTTCCCTCAAGTGCATATTTTTCTTCATTTTCTTTTCTTTCTTTTCTTTTTCTTTCGCTTATTTTTGAGACAATGACATTGGTGTACAAAAGCCGAAACCTTGGTGATTAGCCATCCTCGGGCTTTTTCTATTTTTCGAGGTGCATCCACGCCGGGCACACATACCAAAGCTCGTTAGGACTATTGGTTTATTTGACTTTGGCAAGGCACCAACACCCGATTATGTGAAGTGTACCGAGTTACTTGTCATTTAAACCAACGTCCCCAAACCTATATTTTTTGCTACACTTTCGCAACAATTTCAGCACTTTATGCATAACATTCTTTCATCAATAACTTCACCCCACACTTGCTTTTTACACACTTCAACACATAAGCATGCTCCTAGTCCCGGATGGGTCAAAAGAGGTAAAATTTTTTCATCAATTGAGGTGCTCAAACAACATGATCAAGATGAGAAGTAGAGAAAGATGAATTGCCTTAATCACTCCTAAATGATGTGCAAGAACTAGCATGTAATTTCGACTTTCAATCTTCAATCAAATCAAGGCAAGCATCATAATCACAAGTCATTCATGGAATTCAAGATAAGTATTTCAAGTCCACATATGCATCATCAATTTAACACACAAGGCCATCCATAGCCAATCCAAAAGACAAGATTCATCATTAGGGTCATATCCAAGCCTTAGAAGCACTAAAAATTTTAAAATTTTCTGATTTTTTTGAATTTTTTTTTTTTCGAAATATGTATGTACAATGCAAGACATAATGAAACATGTGACAAAATTAAACTATCCTAGATGCTAATCATGCAAATGATCATGAAAACCCCACCCCATACTTAGAAACACATTGTCCTCAATGTGGAAACTAAATAAGGAAGTGAAAGAGAGTCCTCACAATGTAAAATTGGTGATGCTTTGGTATTTCGGGTCACATTGGATGATGATGGTGGATGATCGATCAAGGATGGTAGAGAGCTCTTGATGTTCATTGTGGTGTCGGAACTCGCGCTTGGCACCGCAAGCCGTCCAAGTTCCACGTCCGCTCCACCCATGCTTGATTGGAGATCATCACTTTCCTTTATACAGAGGAAAAATCGGCCAAACAACCCAGGGAAATCGGCCGATTTTGTGCATGAACAGTCCGATTTCCTGGGTGCTTTCTTCCTTGTCCATGTGCTCGGATCTTGCACCTTCAACCATTCCATGAGGTTCTCACATGACCTCCAACATCTCGTCACACACGACAATCAACAAGATCTAGCACCCAAAAATACAAAAGAAAAACAAAACACACCAAGAGTGAGATTAAACAAAAGTAAGAAAAAGAAAGGGAAAAATATGTACCAATGGGTTGCCTCCCATTAAGCGCTTCTTTAAGGTCATTAGCTTGACCAAATTCAGGAGTGTTTCAATCAAGGTGAAGTGGGGCAATCACTTCCACCGGGGCTTCCGGATGTACTTCTTCAAACGGTGCCCATTCACCTTGAAGTCACCACAATGATCTCCTCCTATCTCTACCGCTCCATGAGGAAAGATCTTCTTCACCACATATGGCCCGGTCCATCTTGATTTGAGTTTTCCGGGAAAAGCCGCAGCCTTGAGTTGAAGAGAAGCACTAAGTCACCCTCATTCAATTCCTTTGGGATGAGGCGCTTGTCATGCCAACGCTTGGTCCTCTCCTTGTAGATCCGGGCATTCTCATAAGCATCCAACCGGATCTCCTCAAGGGCGTTCATGTCTAGCAACCGCTTCTCTCCCGCCTCCTTGAGGTCAAAATTTAGCCACTTAATGGCCCAATAAGCTCTATGCTCCACCTCTACCGGAAGGTGGCAAGACTTGCCATAGACTAACTTGTAGGGAGTAGTGCCAATGGGTGTCTTGAAAGCGGTCCTATAAGCCCACAAAGCATCATCGAGCTTCATAGCCCAATCCTTTCTTGTTCTTGAGACCGTCTTCTCGAGAATGGCCTTGATCTCCCGGTTGGAGATCTCCACTTGGCCACTAGTTTGGGGATGTTAAGGTGTTGCCACCTTATGAGTCACCCCATACTTAGCCAAAAGCGCTCCAAAGTTCCTATTAGTGAAGTGCTTCCCTCCATCACTTATGATCACCCTTGGTGTTCCAAACCTAGGGAAGATCACTCGGTTGAAGAACCGCACAACAACCTTGGCGTCATTTGTAGGAGAGGCGATTGCCTCCACCCATCTTGAAACATAGTCAACCGCCAATAGGATGTAGAGGTTGCCACATGAAGAAGGGAAGGGTCCCATGAAGTCCACACCCCATACATCAAATATTTTCACCTCTTGCATGTTGTTCAAGGGCATTTCATTCCTCCGTGAGATGTTGCCCGTCCTTTGGCAAGCATCACAAGCTACTACAAAGCCTTGCACATCCTTGAACAAGCTTGGCCAAAAGAAGCCCGATTGCAACACTTTCGCACATGTCTTGTGTGCGCTAGCATGCCCTCCACATGGCAAGGAATGACAATGGCGGATTACACTCTCCACCTCATCCTCCGGTATGCATCTTCTAAACATTCCATTCGGCCCTCTTTTGAACAAAAGTGGCTCACTCCAATAGTAGTGCCTCACATCTTTGAAGAACTTCTTCCTTTGGGCATATGTCAAACCGGGAGGCACCTCCTCACACACTAAGTAGTTCACAATGTCGGCAAACCATGGCTCGCTTCCTCTAGACACTTGGAACAAGCACTCCTCCACCATTTGCAATTGCTCATCCCGGAATGAGTCATCAATCGGGATGTCCTCTCTTTCAAGCTCCAATGGTGGGAGTCTACTAAGGTGATCCGCCACGGAGTTCTCGGATCCCTTCTTGTCCCGGATTTCCAAGTCAAACATTTGAAGAAGAAGGATCCACCGAATCAACCTAGGCTTGGCATCCTTCTTGGTAAGTAGATAACGGATCGCGGCATGATCCGTATAAACTATGACCTTCGCTCCAACAAGATATGAGCGGAACTTCTCAAATGCATACACAACCGCTAGCAACTCCTTCTCGGTGGTAGCATAATTGAGTTGGGCATCATCTAGCGTCTTGCTAGCATAATAAATAGCATGAGTTTTCCCATCTTTCCTTTGCCCCAAAACAGCCCCAACGGCTACATCGCTTGCATCACACATGATCTCAAACGGTAAACTCCAATCCGGAGGTTGCATTATAGGTGCAGAGATCAAGGCGTTCTTCAACCTACAAAAAGCCTCAAGGCAATCTTTGGAGAAAACAAATTCAACATCCTTCATTAGTAGGTTAGTAAGGGGCTTAGAAATTTTAGAGAAGTCTTGAATAAACCTCCGGTAAAAACCGGCATGCCCTAAGAAACTCCTTACCCCTTTCACCGAGGTAGGTGGTGGCAACTTCTCTATCGTCTCAATCTTGGCCCTATCAACCTCAATGCCACGGTTAGACACCAAGTGTCCTAACACAATACCTTCACTTACCATGAAGTGGCATTTTTCCCAATTTAAGACAAGATTTGTCTCCTCACATCTTTGCAATACTAATGACAAGTTAGCCAAGCAATTATCAAAGGAAGAACCATAAACAGAGAAATCATCCATGAACACTTCCATAATATTTTCAATGTATTCCGAAAAGATAGCCATCATACACCTTTGGAAGGTGGCGGGTGCATTACACAACCCAAAAGGCATTCTCCTATATGCAAAAGTACCCCATGGACATGTAAAGGTTGTTTTCTCTTGGTCATCGGGGTGGATAGGGATTTGGAAGAATCCACTATAGCCATCTAAGTAACAAAAATGGGAATGTTGAGCTAATCTCTCTAGCATTTGGTCAATAAAGGGAAGGGGAAGTGATCTTTCCTAGAGGCCATGTTAAGCTTCCTATAGTCAATACACATCCTCCACCCCGTAACCGTCCTAGTCGGAATTAGTTCATTGTTCTCATTGGTCACTACGGTCATTCCACCTTTCTTAGGTACTACATGAACGGGACTAACCCACTTACTATCCGAGATAGGGTAGATAATTCTCGCATCTAGCAACTTAATGATTTCCTTTTTGACTACCTCTTTCATTATGGGATTCAATCTTCTTTGATGTTCAATAGAGGGTTTATGATTATCTTCCATCATTATCCTATGCATGCATAAAGAAGGTTTGATGCCAACAAGATCATCAATGGTGTATCCTATTGCCTTTCTATGCAGTTTCAATTCATTCAACAATTTATCAAGCTCATCATCATTCAAAGATGCATTCACAATCACCGGATAAGTAGAATTTGAACCAAGGAAAGCATACTTTAAATGAGAAGGAAGAGGTTTAAGATCAAGTTGAGGAGGACCTTTTTCGGTTGGAGACGATCCATACAATATAGGTTGAGATGATTGCAAAGCCATGGAAGCCTCTTTGAAGTCCCTTGATGATTGCTCACATTCAAGTGGTTGGTGCTGAAAAGACTCAGGAAAATCGACCCAGGAGGAAAATTCGGACGATTTTTCTGGCAGTGGGTCGATTTGAGTTTCTGTTTTTGCTGAACTGGCTGAAATTTCAGCACAAGGACAAAAATCGGCCGATTTTTGCCCTCCAGTCCGATTTTTCTGTCTGTTTTCCTCTTCTTCTAGAACTTCAAACCCAACACTTGGTAGCTCGTCCAATGCGTTCAAGGCTTTGATTACTTCATTGCTACTCTCCTCAACTCCTTCCTCCATCAAGCTTGAGCTAAGAACCCTCTCAAGTGGATCCTTGAGCAAGATTGAGCTCACAACCTCTCTAGACTCCTCTTCTTCAACTATGTTGAATACATCTTCATCAAGGGTTGGCCCTTTCATCATTATGGACAACTTGAACTTGATATTCTCTTCTCCAATGTTGAAGGAGAGGGTCCCATTCTTGCAATCTACTAGACATCCGGAAGTAGCTAGGAAGGGTCTCCCCAAGATGATAGGAACTGGATAGTCCGCCGGGATGTCCAAAACAACGAAGTCTATGGGCACATAGAACTTCCCTAGTTGCACCGGTATGTCTTCCAAGATTCCAACCGGATGAGTGATCGAGCGGTCCGCCATGTAGAGGGTCATCTTGACCGGCTTTGGCTCTCCTAGCCCAACCTTGTTGCAAAGTGCAAGCGGAATGATGCTTACACTTGCCCCAAGATCACATAGGGCGTCATACTTCACTTCTCCTACTCCGATTGGCACACAAAAGGATCCCGGATCCCTTAGCTTAGGAGGCATCTCCTCCTTCATTGTTTGAATCAACTCTGAGGATCTCTTTGTCATTCTTATCTCCCCATACTCCTCCAACTTCCTTTTGTTGGAGAGTATTTCCTTCAAGAACTTGCCATATGCCGGTATTCCTAAAATAGCATCCATGAACGGAATGTTAATATGAAATTTAGACATTAGTTCAAGGAACTTACCAAAGTGATTGTCCAAGCGAGCTCTTGCTCGTGATTGAGGGAATGGTAGTGGTGGCTTGTACGGAGACGGTGCCACATAGGTTGGCTCTACATCCTTGTTCTTGCCTCCATCTCCTTGCAAAGTCTCTTCTTCATTCACCACTTGCTTCCCTTTAGCATTCTCCTTGGGCAAAGGATCCTTCATGCTTAACCCACTTCTCGTTGTAATAGCCAACACTTGGCCTCTTGGATTTTCTTCGGTTCTTCCGGGAAGCTTCCCCGGATCTCTATGGGCTTCACCCGCCTTTTGGAACACTTGTGCTTCCAACACTTTTTGAGCTTTAGAAATTGAAGTCACGGTGCTCTCAAGACCACTCAACCTTCCAAGCAATTGCTCAAACATCATTTCGGTTCTATCCTTTGGAGGTTGAGTAAATCCGGGTGGAGATTCTTGTGAAGCTTTTGGTGGTGGAGTTGTGCTTGTAGAAGCGGGAGGGTTCAAGGCTCCATCCGGGTTAGAGTAAGAAAACCCGGGATGGTTATGGTTGGGCCGGTAATTGTTGAATTGTCGGTTGTTGTTGAAGTTCCTTGGGCCTTGATAGTTGTTGTAGTTGCCCCTTCCCATATAGTTCACATCCTCCTCCTTGGAAGATAAGTTAGCTTGTGGAAGCACTTGAGGAGTTGCTTGGTTCTTCAAAGTTGTAGCACACAACTCCCTCAAGGACTTCAACTCATTGTTGATGGCGTCGAGCTTGAAATTGTTCATGGTGACCTCACTCACCTCATATGCTCCCGCCTTTCTCCCTTCACTCTTCCTATGGGAGTATTTCTCAATCACTAGAGCTTGCTTCTCCACAAACTCCCAAGCTTCATCTACATGCTTCTCCATGAAAGTCCCACCGGAAAGAGATTGGAGCTTGAATTGGCTATCTTCATCGAGTCCTTTGAAGTAGATCTCCAATAGCTCAATTTTCGGTATGTCATGGTGTGGACAATCTAGGAGAAGATCCTTGAACCTCTCCCAAGACTTGAACAAACTCTCTCTATCCTTCATCACGAAGGCATTGATCTTCCCTCTTAACTCGGTAGTCTTGGAAGGTGGGAAGAACTTAGTCAAAAACTCGGTTGTCATCTCCTCCCAAGTACTCACTCGCCCTTGTGGAATGGATTGATACTAAGCCAAGGCTTTATCCTTAAGAGAGAAGGAAAAAGCCCTAAGCTTATGGTTGTTGCTCTCCAATCTTGGCGGTCTAAGAGTCTCCATCAAAATCTCATAGTTCATCAAGTGTTGATGAAGAGACTCTCCTTCCATCCCTCCAAATTGATTATGCCGGATCATTTGTAGAACTTGAGGGCGGAGCTCATAGTTGTGGGCTGCGGGATCTCCTAAGTTCACACCCGGACGGTGTGCTCTTTGTGCCGGATCCATGCGTCTCCCTAAAGTTTGTGGCTCTTCAATAGCAATGGGTACAACCCTAATGTTCGCCGCCGGCTGCGGTTGTGGTGGTGGAGGTGGAGGTTGTTGGCGATTAAGCTCTCCTTGAACAAGGGCTTGCCTAATCTCATCAATCTCCCTCCTAGTTGCTTCTTGCCTCTCATTGGCAAGTCTCCTTTCTTCCTCCAAGAGCTCATCTCTTAGCCTTATTTGCTCTAAGGCTTCA
This sequence comes from Fagopyrum homotropicum, assembly GCA_033239125.1. Lineage (NCBI taxonomy): Eukaryota > Viridiplantae > Streptophyta > Magnoliopsida > Caryophyllales > Polygonaceae > Fagopyrum > Fagopyrum homotropicum. Next base: position 60,341,331 of record BSWB01000003.1, on the reverse strand, counting down.
TCCAATTCAGCTTGGAGGTCTCTTCCGGCCATCTCCTTTCTCTTTTTGATGCTCTTGGATCTAGATCTAAGGGTTTTCTCCGGTTCGGGATCGAATGGAGCTAAATCCTTGCCACGAGATCTTCGCATACACCTAAAGAGAGAGATGATGTCCTGAAAAGCAAAGACACACACAAAAGAGAGATCAAAAGCAACAAGAAAGATCTACACTATAAACAATCACAAAATGACTCAATCTAGACCTAGTCCCCGACAACGGCGCCAAAAACTTGTTACGCTCAGGATATGTGTGATGTGTGTACGCAATAAGCTTTAAATTTATACTCGTTATATTTATCCTAACTCCTAGCGAACCCGCAGTGTACAGGATGTTTGTAGTAGGGATAGTATTCCGAGGTCGAACACAAAGACTAAGGTGAAATCGAGTCAAGCATGATCAAAGATAGTGTAAATCTAGACTAAGATAAGGTTAGGAACAAAGAAAATGGAAAACACAATGTTTTTGGTTGGTTTTTGTGGTGATCAAACAAAGATCACAAATCAAGCAAGGTAATAAAACAACTAACAACTCAAGCTAGCAAAACGAACAAGTAACACAAAGCACAAAGTATATGATCAAGAGAGAAAAGTGGATTCTAGAGGTCAAGATTTTTGGTTATGGCATTGGACTCAAGGTTCTAAGGATTCTAAGGACAAGCTGCGGTGTTGGGGAAAGAATGTTTCACTAATGGAAGCAATTACCGGGTAGGTCTCTCACTTCACTAATCCCGCATCAAACTCCTATTACCGGGTAAGTCTCAAGGAGGTAAAGTTGGGAATTCTACACAAACCGGACACTACTTAAGGGGTAACCCTCTCCTTACCGGGTAAGTCTCGGAATAGGGAAATCTCAAGCAACAATCCTAGCACACTCGATCCAATAGCGGCTTATGAGGCTCACTACTACCTAGAATTCATCTTCTAAAAGTGTCTAAGATCGGAAATCATCGGGTAGATCTCTTCCCTCACTTAGGTTGATAGCATTAGGTGATCCTAAGCTAAATTAGGCTTAATAAACACTAGGATTTAACAACCTAACACCCCAATCATATAGATTCATCATTTAAAGAGCAACAGAGGAGGAAATCGGGTGGATCATGGGGGAAATCGGCCGATTTACCTGATGAACAGGCCGATTTTCCCTTCTGTTGTGAGTTTCGTGCATACAAGTCATCCTAAACTAACATATAAGCCCATCCTATCATCACCCAAGCCATAACCATCAATCCATCACTCCAGAATCACAATAAACTAGCCAACAATATGCATATCAAGATCCAAAATCATCAAACAAGCATACATGGTGTTCATAGATGGATAATGAAAGATAAGCAAGCAAATCAATAAATCTCAACTAAATCTAAGTTGTAGCAAGACTTACAAACTCTTAAATGAAGATCCAAAACGTTCCTAACAATCCTTGCAATAGTTCTTCAATCCAAGACTATAAAAGTAACTCAAAATCACTCAAAATCTCACTATCACTCTTAGAATGGTGTTCTTCTTCTTCCTTTAATCCTTGAGAGTTTTTCTTCTCCTCCAATCTTTCCCCCCAAATTGATGAGTTGTGAATGAGAGTGTGGGATAGGAGAGATGCCCAGCAACAACCTGCAGGACCACTTATATTCTCCACCAAGAGCAAGGCCGGACAAGAGATCGTGGGACACGTGGCTTAAGCTGTCAAAGGCCCAAAAATCGACCTAGTGGATTAAATCGGCCGATTTAGCTGCTAGTTGGTCCGATTTTCTTCAGCAGAAACATGTTATGATCGTCTAGCCATGAGTTGCTCTATTGCTTGCACCGATAGTGGTCTTTGTGTCCTTTGTTGCTCCAATTATGCTCCTCCAAAGCTTTGGATATGTACCATCATGAGGCTTGACCCTCTAATGTATCGGTTAATGTCCAAAAGACCCCCGAAATACCTACAAAACCGATAAAAGGTAGTGTAGACGTCTTTTCTAGAAATGTGCATGAATTGAGCGAAGTCGTCATGAACCAATGCCAAAACGTGCATGAATGAGTGAGAAATCTATCTAAATGATTACCTAATCTTAAGTCATAAATCTTGTTATCAATTTGTCTTATTGATTTTGTGATCCAAGGAACGCTTATTTGTTTGATATTTGATTCAGTTATTGAAGCCTTATTCTTAAGGTTTTCGTGTTCAAATATTCATTCCCTTCCCGTATATTTGATTATTGCTTTCATGATGATGAGTGGCTAATTTCTTTGTGCGATTCAAGGGTGATTGGCTGAAGATTATGGGAAAAATAATGATAGAATAATCTTAAATTCCAATAGAACCCTGAAAGTTCGAGTCTTTATCCTTAACCTTAGAACATCTCGTTCAGTCGATGAACATCTCGGCCGGGGTGGAACTTGGCTGACCGTGGTGACCTTTCTGATCCGAAACTGAGAGTTAAGTGTTAGAGTTTTCCAAATCCTATTCTTATTACACCTTTCCTGGTTCAATGCAAGCCTAGGATGAGACTTACCCGGTAATTCCTTTGTTTGTTTACCCAAAATCATAAGTGTAGGTAATAAAGGTTTATCCTTTATTGGGGTTTGAGTGTGCCTTCATCCCATCTTTGTGAGTTAGCCTGAGACTTACCCGGTAAAGGTTGATTCTATTCCCTTAGTTGGTGTGTTGGTTTGAGATTATAGTTCCTTTCCTTAGTACCTTGAGACTTACCCGGTAATAGGTTCTTTGGGTTGGGATTGTGAGTAGTGAGACTTACCCGGTGATCTATTCCACTCTAGAAACACCTTCCTTTTGCAAAATCTCAGCTTTGTCCGCTTATCTTGAGATCTTGAGTTGGAACCACAACTAGATGCTTTAATCCCTAGAATTTGCATATTTCCTTAATTGACTATATTATCATCTTTGATTGTTTTAATCGCTTTTATGGTTAGTTGCAATATTGACTACCTATATTGGTTTTGTTTCACCTAAGTCCCTAAGATCGACACCCCAGAATTCTTGCTTTTACTACGATTGACCCGTACACTGCGGGTTCGCATCCTTGTTTTGAGCATATATCTTAGGTTATAAATTTAAAGCTTGCACACACCATTTGGAGCGAACAGGCCCTCTCTTAAATAAGAGCGGTTCCCTCCAATAGTAGTGCCTCACATCCTTAAAGAACTTTTTCCTTTGGGCATATGATAGACCGGGTGGCACCTCCTCACACACAAGGTAGTTCACTATGTCCGCATACCATGGCTCACCCCCCTAGTCACTTGAAGCAAGCATTCCTCCATCAATTGCAATTGCTCATCCCGGAATGAGTCATCGATCGGGATGTCATCTCTCTCAATCTCCAATGGTGGTAGCCTACTAAGGTGGTCCACCACAGAATTTTCGGACCCCTTTTTGTCCCGGATCTACAAATCAAACTCTTGGAGAAGAAGGATCCACCGAATCAAACGAGGCTTGGCATCCTTCTTTGTAAGGAGATAACGGATCGCAGCATTATCCGTATACACAATGACCTTCGCTCCAACAAGATACGAGCGGAACTTCTCAAATGCATACACAACCGCTAGCAATTCCTTCTCGGTGGTAGCATAATTGAGTTGGGCATCATCTAGCGTCTTGCTAGTATAATAGATGGCATGTGTAAGCCCATCTTTCCTTCGTCCCAAAACATCCCCAACGGCTACATCACTCACGTTACACATGATCTCAAACGGTAAGCTCCAATCCGGAGGTTGCATGATAGGTGCGGAGATCAAAGCATTCTTCAACGTACAAAAAGCCTCAAGGCAATCCTTGGAAAAAACAAACTCAACATCTTTCATTAGTAGGTTAGTAAGAGGCTTAGAAATTTTAGATAAATCTTTTATGAATCTCCGGTAAAAACCGGCATGCCCTAAGAAACTCCTTACCCCTTCACCGAGGTAGGTGGTGGCAACTTCTCTATTGTCTCTATCTTAGCACTATCAATCTCAATGCCTCGGTTGGACACCAAGTGTCCCAACACAATGCCTTCACTTACCATGAAGTGCCATTTCTCTCAATTCAAGACAAGATTAGTCTCCTCACATCTCTTTAACACCAAGGACAAGTTAGCTAAACAATCATCAAATGAAGATCCATAAACAGAGAAATCATCCATAAACACTTCCATGATGTTTTCAATATATTCAGAAAAGATAGCCATCATACACCTTTGAAAGGTGGCGGGTACATTACACAACCCAAATGGCATTCTCCTATATGCAAATGTACCCCCAAGGACATGTGAATGTAGTTTTCTCTTGGTCATCCGGGTGGATAGGGATTTGGAAGAATCCACTATAGGCATCTAAGTAGCAAAAGTGTGAATGTTGAGCTAATCTCTCTAGCATTTGGTCAATAAAGGGAAGAGGGAAGTGATCTTTCCTAGAGGCGATATTTAGTTTCCTATAGTCTATACACATCCTCCATCCCGTAACCGTCCTAGTTGGGATTAGTTCATTATTCTCATTAGTCACTACGGTCATCCCACCCTTCTTAGGAACCACATGCACGGGACTAACCCACTTACTATTCGAAAGCGGGAAAATGATTCCCGCGTCTAGCAATTTAAGGGTCTCTTTCTTGACTACTTCTTTCATGATAGGGTTTAGTCTTCTTTGAGGTTCAATTGAAGGTTTATGATTATCTTCCATCAAAATTTTATGCATGCACAAGGAAGGTTTAATGCCAATTAAATCATCAATGGTATAGCCAATAGCTCTCCTATGCAATCTCAACTTATGCAACAATCTATTCAACTCATCATCATTCAAACATGCATTAACAATCACCGGATAAGTAGAGTTTTCACCAAGAAAAGCATACTTCAAATGAGAGGGGAGGGGTTTAAGTTCAAGTTTAGGAGGACCTCTATCGATTGGAGGCACTCCATACAATGTATGTTGAGATGATTCTAAAACTATGGAAGACTCTCCAAGGCTCCTTGAAGCTTGATCAACCACTAAGGCTCTTTCTGGAGAAACCACAGGCAAAATTACGGTCTCTGGCAAAACCCCGGGCGTGGAACCTGAGAAGCTGGCACTTTGGAGCACTCTAGAGAGTTCCACGGGTAAGTCCACGGCCGTGGTTCTTGGTGACAGACCGTGATTCCTACAGTGTTTCAGCACACCTTCGTGCACTTCAAATTCAGCTCTTGTCTCCTTTTCCAATGCATCTAAGGCCTTGATTTCTTCATTGCAATCATCTTCAACTCCTTCCTCCATCAAACTCAAGCTAAGAACCTTCTCCAAGGGGTCCTTGATCAAGATCGAGCTCACAACTTCTCTACATTCCTCTTGCTCGACAATGTTGAACACATCTTCACCAAGGGCTGGCCCCTTCATCATTATGGATAGCTTGAACTTGATATTTTCCTCTCCTATGCTGAAGGAGAGGATTCCATTTTTACAATCTACCAAGCATCCCGATGTAGCTAAGAAAGGCCTCCCTAAGATGATAGGAACCGGGTAGTCCGTCGGGATGTCCAAGATAACAAAATCTATTGGCACATAGAACTTCCCGAGTTGAACCGGTATGTCTTCTAAGATCCCTACGGGGTGAGTGATTGAACGGTCCGCCATATAGAGGGTCATATTGACCGGCTTTGGCTCTCCTAGCCCAACCTTGTTGCAAAGTGCAAGCGGGATAATGCTTACACTTGCTCCAAGATCACATAGGGCTTCATTCTTCACTTCTCCAACCCCAATTGGCACACAAAAAGATGCCGGATCTCTTAGCTTTGGAGACATCTCCTCCTTCATGGTTTGTATCAATTCTGAAGATCTCTTTGTCATCCTCACTTCTCCATACTCCTCCAACTTCCTTTTGCTGTAGAGTATTTCCTTCAAAAATTTTCCATAGGCCGGCATACCTAAAATAGCATCCATGAACGGAATGTTAATATGCAATTTAGACATAAGTTCAAGGAATTTACCAAAATGTTTATCCAAGCGAGCTCTTACTCGTGATTGTGGGAATGGTAGTGGTGGCTTGTATGGAGGTGGTGCCACATATGTTCGCTCATCATCCTTGCTCTTGCCTCCTTCTTTTTGCAATGGTTTTTCTTCCACCACTACTTGCTTTCCCTTGTCGTTCCCCTTAGGTAAGGGATCCTTCATGCTCAGCCCGCTCCTTGTTATAATGGCCAACACTTGGCCTCTTGTGTTATCCTCAATCCTTCCGAGAAGCTTTCCCGAATCCCTTTGTGCTTCACCCGCCTTTTGGAGCACTTGTGCTTCTAGCACCTTTTGAGCTTTGGAAATGGAAGTCACCGTGCTCTCAAGTCCACTCAACCTTCCAAGCAATTGTTCAAACATCATCTCGGTACTAACCTTTGGAGGTTGAGCAAAACCGGGTGGAGGCTCTTGTGAAGCCTTAGGTGGTGGTGGTGCGCTTGTGGAAGCGGGAGGGTTCAAGGCTCCATCCGGGTTGGAATAAGAGAACCCGGGATGGTTGTGGTTAGCCCGGTAATTGTTGAATGGCTGGTTGTTGTTGTTGAAGTTCCTTGAGCCTTGATAATTGTTGTAATTGCCCCTTCCCATGTAGTTAATGTCCTCCTCCTTGGAAGCCAAATTGGTTTGCACTTGCACTTGAGGACTAGCTTGACTCTTCAAGGTTGTGGCACACAACTCCCTCAAAGACTTTAGCTCATTGTTGATTGCATCGAGCTTGTAGTTGTTCATGGTGACTTCACTCACTTCATAAACTCCCGGTTTTCTCCCATCACTCTTCCTATGGGAGTACTTTTCTATCATCAAGGCTTGCTTCTCTACAAACTCCCAAGCCTCATCCACATTCTTCTCCATAAAAGTTCCACCGGAAAGAGATTGAAGCTTGAATTGGCTATCTTCATCAAGCCCCTTAAAATAGATCTTCAATAGCTCTATCTTCGGTATACCATGGTGTGGACAATCTAGGAGGAGGTCCTTGAACCTCTCCCAGGACTTGAATAGGCTCTCTCTTTCCTTCATCACGAAGGCATTGATCTTCCCTCTTAGCTCGGTTGTCTTGGAAGGCAGGAAGAACTTAGTCAAGAACTCGGTTGTCATCTCCTCCCAAGTACTCACACGTCCTAGTGGAATCGATTGGTACCAAGCCAAAGCTTTATCCTTAAGAGAGAAGGAAAAAGCCCTAAGCTTATGGTTGTTGTTCTCCAATCTAGGCGGCCTTAGAGTCTCCATCAATATCTCATAGTTCATCAAGTGTTGATGAGGAGACTCTCCTTCCATCCCTCCAAATTGATTATGCCGGATCATTTGTAGCACTTGAGGACGGAGCTCGTAATCATGGGTTGCGGGATCTCCTAAGTTCACACCCGGACGGTGCACTCTTTGGGCCAGATCCATACGTTGCCCTAATGTTTGTGGCTCCTCAATCATGATCAGCTCAAACCGAATGTTGACCGCCGGCTGCGGTGGTGGTGGTGGAGGAGGTTGTTGACGATTAAGCTCTCTTTGCACAAGAGCTTGCCTAATCTCTTCAATTTCCCTCCTAGTTGCCTCTTGCCTCTCATTGGCAAGTCTCCTCTCATTCTCCAAGAGTACATCTCTTAACCTAATTTGCTCTAAAGCCTCATCTAACTCAGCTTGAAGATCTCTTGCGGTCATCTCCTTCTTCTTCTTAATGCTCTTAGATCTAGCCTTAAGGGTTTTCTCCGGTTCGGGATCGAATGGAGCTAAATCCTTGCCACGAGATCTTTGCATACACCTAAAGAATGGGAGATGTCCTGAAAAATCAAAGGCACAAACCAAACAAGATCAAAAGCAACAATAAAGACCTACACTATAAACAATCACACAAAATGATTCAATCTAGACCTAGTCCCCGGCAACGGCGCCAAAAACTTGTTACGCTAAGAACGTAGCACGCAAAAAGTCTTAAATTTATAACTCGATATATTTTTCCTAAATCCTAGCGAACCCACAGCGTATGGGTCGTTTTGTGGTAAGGATAGTATTCCGAGGTCGAACGCAAAGACTAAGGTGAAATTGAATCAAATAGCGACTAAGGATAGTGTACATCTAGGCTAAGAAAAGAGAAAGGAATAAAGACGGGAAAATCACAATGTTTTTGGATTGGTTTTGTGGTGATCAAGCAAGGATCACAATATCATGCAAGATTAAAAAATCAAACGAACAACTAAGTTAGCAACACGATTAAGCAAACACAAACACGAGATAGGTAATCAAGGAGAGAAAAGCGGATTCTAGGGGTTAGAAATTCCGGTTATGGCATTGGAATCAAGCTTCTAATCATTCCTTGGATCAACTATGGTATGTTGGAAAAGGGTGTTTCTCAAATGGAACCAATCACCGGGTATGTCTCATGATCCACTAATCCCGCAACTAAGGTCCTATTACCGGGTAAGTCTCTAGGAGCCTAGGGTTGGGAAATCTACACAAACCGGATTGCTATCTAGGGATATAACCTCTCCTTACCGGGTAAGTCTCGGGAAGGCAAGTCTTAAACATCAATCCTAGCACACTCAATCCAATAGCGGCTTATGAGGCTCACTACTACCTAGAGTTCATCATCTTTGGTACTTAAGATCGGAAATCACCGGGTAGGTCTCTTTCCTCACTTAGATTGCTAGTATTAGGTCACTCTAGGCTAGATTAAGCTTAACAAACACTAGGATTTCAACAATCTAACATTCTCACATGCAGATTTATCAATACAAGCAAGTCAGACGAAATCACGGGTAGTTCATCTCATTCCACGATCGTGGTCTGGCTAGAACGAACCGTGGTTTTCAACAGAAGCTAAGTATGAGCAAACAAATCATCCAAAGGTACATCCAAGTCTATTCTATCATAGTCCAAGCCATAACCATCATTCCCTTACCCTAGAATCGCATCTATTTAGCCAACAACATGCATCTTAATAATCAAACTCAACAAGCATACATCAATGGCTTCTATAGCAAGAAAATGGAATGAAAGAGAAACGAAACAAGTAGGATAAGAAAATCAAGTTGAATAAAAGTCAAGAAAGACTTACAACCCTTCAAAAGAAGGTTCGAATCGTTTCTTACAACCCTAGCAAATGTCTTCAACAAAACTCACTCAAAACCACTCAAAAACTATGAAAACTATGAAAACTATGAAACTAGTGTTCTTCTTCTTCTTCTTCAAAATGAGAGTGTTTCTTCTCCTCCAAGAGTAGCCCCAATCCAATGGTGTCCAATGAGAGAATGTGGGAGAGGGTGTGTATGGTGAGGTCCCCCTTTAGAATCATCCTGCAAGACTACTTATAGCCTCCACCAAGAGCAAGAGTCAGTTATGGAGATCGTGGGACAGCTGTCCCACCTGTCCAGAGGGAATCACGGTCCAATTCCACAGCCGTGGAAGTGCCAGTGACCGTGATTTTGGTGTTTCAGCCCTCTTTTGATCGTTGAGCCATGAGTTGGTGCAAGGCATGCACCAACATGGTCCTATGTGTTCTCCTTAGCTCCTAGCTTGCTTCTTAATGAGTCCGGAAGTGTGTCATCGCGAGGAATGATCCTCGAATGTATCGATTAAGCTCCAAAAGCTCCCAAAATACCTACAAAACATGCAAAGGTCCGTGTAGACGTCTATCTCGACAAATATACATGAATTGAACGTAAACGTCATGAACTAATGTCAAACTATGCATGAATAGCGGGAAAAACTATCTAAATGGATGCCTAGACTAACGTCACAAATCGTGTTATCAAAACTCTTGTGGAAAATTTTGGCTGAACCAAATAATATTTGAGTTAAAATTGTAAACGAAAAATATTTGAAAAATCATAATATTCTTCATTACCAAAAGAAAGGATCAACATCTTGGCAATGGAATAACCTTATGAAGCTAAAATCTGAATTCAAAATGGTATTATTTGGCAAGTCGGAAATGGTAAAACCATCAACTTTTGACATGACAATTGGGTAACAATAACTCCACTTATAAAAATGGCCTAAAACACCAATCAATTTGACACAAATATAAAGGTTGGTCACATTATAAACGATGCGAGACAGTGGGATATCAACAAATTTGATAACGAACTACAAAACATCATCAGCCCAAATATTAGGAAAATAATCAAGGAAACAATTATACCAAAGGATGACATTCAAGATATAGATTATATTAGTAATAATGGTTGGTTTACTACAAAATCTGCGTCGGAAATGATTGAGAAGGATTCAAGCATGTCCCCGAACTATACATGTGATTGGATCTGGAATTTCGATACTCAACCTAAAATTAAAAACTTCCTTTGGAAAATTTCACAAAACGGAATCCCAACAAAGGCTAAGCTTGACGAAAGAAGAATAGCCGTAACAAGGCACTGTGAACTATGCAACCACCATCTAGAGGACTTGTTCCACTTACTCATTGAATGTCCTTTCAGCAAACAAATACTTGTCAACATCGATAGGTCAATATTAACCGAACTTAACAACATTTGCCTTGTTAATAAAAAAAACCTCACGACCTCCTACAAGAAATAAAAAACAAAATTGGACTTAACAAGGTTGCAATCGTCGCTACTATCTGGTGGAGTATATGGTTCTTCAGGAACAAAACTATTTTTGGAAATGAGCCTATTGGTCCTTGTAATAAGGTTATCAGCTTCATTAAAAACCAAATCCAAATGTGGAAAACTAACATCTTTGATGAAGACGATTACGTTATAAAACAACAACAAAAGGACATTAATTCTACTAAAATGAAGAAAAACAATATTAAGTGGGATAAACCAAAACCTAGTTTTCATAAACTTAACTTTGATGGTTCTAAACTCGATTCGGGAATAACATCAGTTGACTTTGTGATTCGGAATCACAAGAGGAGGCTGTTAGCCTTGATGCGACAAAAAATTACTTTAACTCGGTAATTAAAGCTGAAGTTTATGCTCTCAAATTAGGTCTACAAGAGACTATAAGATTAAAGATCAAAAAAATCGAAATCGAGGGTGATAACCTTTGTGTTATCAAGGCACTCCAAGGATTGTGGAGTTGTCCGTGGGAGGTCGAGATGATTATTTCCGACTCCATGCTGGATTTCCGCTTCTTTGACGAAGTCCTGATCAGACATATTTTCAGAAAAATCAATTGTGTTGCTCACCATCTGACCCATCTGGATTGCGTAACCCAACACCTGTTTTTCTGACGATCCCGAACTTTGTGTTTTCATCCGTAAGGATGCTTCAGGTTGGACTACCTCTAGGATATATTTTCAAACCAACCGCTTTCCATTTAAAAAAAAAAAAACTTTTAACTTTACATTGTTAATTAAAATTTTATTTTTGTTATTCAGGTTAAAAGTCCCTTTTTCATCCCCTAACTCTGATTCCCAAATCCCGTCCAAATCCCGTCGTTGCTTTCTGTCCCCGTCATCGGAACCGGCCACTAAACCCTAACTCACCGGATTTCTCGCCGGTAATAGGCAATCAACCGAGTCAAGACACGAATTGCTTACCCCCTCTTTTCTCACATGTTTCACTTGCGCCTCGATGTCTTTATCCCACAACCCTAAATCCCAAACACATCTGCGCCTCGCTCAACCTGCCGGAGTCCACCTTCTCCTGCACCAGATTCTTCCTTCCCCACGCCGCCGGGTTCCACCATCCCCTGCTCCGCCGGAGTCCGCCTTCCCCAGGTTCGGTTTTCTGCCCGCAGTGAACTCTGAATCTTCTGTGTTGAGCTATTGAGTGTTGTTTGCTAAAATTTCAGAAATTGATTCATAATATTCTATGTTGAGGTTGTTGAGTTTTGATTCTGTTGAACTTATTTCAAAACTTAATTCGTGATGGAATATTTCAGAAATTGATTCATAGCAATGACACCTTTCAATTTGATTGGATTGGTTGAAAATTAAGGATTCAAGTTTTTGCATCTTGGATTGTATAGAACATTTACCATCTCAAGGATTTTTATTTATTTTGCGGTCACCAGGTTGTTGACATCAAGTTCCTTTGTCGGGAGGGTTAGCTGATGTCAACGGCTGGTTGCTCGGCTTAAACCAAGTGAATGTGTGGTTAGCCAGTTGTTTTCAGCTCTCTGTTTTCTCTCTGGCTTTGATATTGAGTTTTGATGTATGTAAATGTGAGCTTTACTAGAACTGATGTTATCTGGCATTGACTGTACAGGCTATGATTTTTCAGACTAAAACATTTTTTACACCACTTGCCCAATTTAGACATCAAACAAGATGAACTAACCTAAAAGCAGAGAGTGAAAAAGAAATAGCTTTGAAAGTTGGATACCTGATGTCTCAGACTCTCTTGTTGCTTACCCAAGTTAGGGTTCATGTCATATCTCTCTCTAATTTATAGTGATCTTTTTCTTTTGTCTAAAATTTATCAGAAATTTGGCTCGATTGTGCCAATTGTTGTGAGGTTAGAAAACACAAGAAGTATGGAGAAAGCTTCTGCAGCTTGTGCCATGGATTGGAGCATAGAGCTTGAGAAAGGCCTCCGGTCCAAAAGGCGTGGTAAACTTTTTCTTATTATTGTACACAATTACTAGACACAGTTGGTTCTATTGATGGGTGATATTTTGAGTGCAACTTACTGATGTCCAGCATTAAAGGCATGTTATGCATCATATGTTTCCCAACTTTCTCAGGTGTGAATGTCAAATTAATGGATGAGCTATTCTGCTCATACAAGTTAGTTTTGGCATTGTGATAAGCTTATGAAATTATTTACTAATTAATACCACGAGGCTTGTTATCAGCTTATGGAAAAAATTACTACCTCTACTCTAGAATTGAAATTTCTCACCTACAATTTTTAAAATCCAACATCCACTCCTTTGATATGTGTATTTTGTTTAATTTACATCTAGCTCCAATCAGAAGCATAAAATGAAGACAAAAGTTTCCCTTAGTTAATTCAAATAATTTTAGACCGTGTCCTTGATCCACAACGCTTGCGGATCAGTTAAACCTTTCTGTCACTGCTTTGACACCGTTTGGGTTGTTACTTTATCTTCTGTGGTATTTTGGACTTGGATATTGTATCAAGAATAGTGATAAGTCTAACACTTTCTTGCACCAATCCTTTAATATACTAATAAAATATCTGATATCAGCCAAGAATAATGGCTGTTAAAATTATAATTCAGAACTGTATATCAATAATTTTTAGAAGTATTGTCAACAAAAGAACTAGACCAACTATATTCTGGACAAAGTGAAATAATGATAATTAAAATCTCCATGTGTTGTTGATTTTACGAGTTATCTTCTCCCTCTCTCACCTAGAAGTCTAGAACTGCCCAATAGAACTATGAACTATTTATTTTATCTCTGGCCAGATTTAAATCTACAGATTTATTGTTTGTTTGAAGAGGCGTTATATTATTTCATATGTTTGTTTGGTTTCATTTACCAGGTCAGCATCTGAAGTCAATTCAACTGACAGGACAAAGAATTGAGAAATGGTCTAAAGAGCCAAAGTTCAAATTAACAGGATACAACATGTTTAGGATGGTTCATGGTGAGGAGAGGCTATATGCAGACACAATTCTCTTTCGTCTTGCAGATGCTTTTGTTTCAGGAGACAAAGACACCAAGATTCATATTGTGAAAGTATTCTTATCTGAAATAAGGCATCAGGATGGAAGAAGGAGACAAGGATATGGGATATTCTCAAAAATGAGCTCAGCCAACCACATAGAGATTCTGAGAAAAATTAAAGTAGCTCTGGATGATGGCGATCTTGAGTCTAAAGCATTGACTTTAGTTCTATTTGGATGCTGGTCTGAAATTGCAAACAAATTTCCTGAGATACGATATGAAGTATTATTAGGTTTACAGTCTTCTCATGCTTTGCAGGTAAGGTCACTATCGCTCTTTAATCTATGTTTGAGGTTATACTGGTCGTTTTTCTTAATTATTAGAAGCTCTGTCTAAATCCTTTTCTCTTTCATGTAGTGAGTTTCCTAGGGTGTTTACCGTCTTTTCTTTACCTAGTTATTAGCACCTTATCATCCAATTATTTTCCATATATATATATATATATATATATATTTGTTTTAATAGGCTACATACTATTATTCTTTTCAGACTTAATAAATTTGGCCTCCTAATGGAGGAATCCTGCATAGCATGCTGAACAACATTTCCTGTTAATGTTTCCTACGAAAACTTGGAAACACAGCACGAACCTATATGTAACGCTATGGAAACTATGATGTTACCCCGATTTTATGTCCCTTTATGTGTCTTCATCTGTTTCGTGCAAAGTAGGAGGAAACTAGCAACATGATTCTACATTAATTACATTGTGTGCATATATAAGCATACTTACCAAACACGCCCTTAGGATTTGTTCACTTTTAAACCTAAAGTAGATTTTGTTCACTTTTAGGGCTCGTATGGTTCAACACCGGAAACGGAATGTAAACAAATCTAGTCCATTTATATTGCATTGTTCATTCATAAAGTTTGATCTAGTTCAGTACTAAAGTAAGCAAAGTCTAGTTTAAGACAACGCCCCCGTTTGGTTGCAACTCTGGAATAAGGAAACAGAATTAAAATGAATTTAGTCCATATGTTTACTCTTGTTCATGAATTTTCTTGAAATCATTCATTGTGGTTTAAAGTAATTGTAGTAGAATTTGATTAATTTTGGTATCCTATAGGGAAACAAAATGGGGGAAAATAAATACATTTTGTATGAAAAATGAGAAAACATCGCATAAAATTTTATGAATGAGCAATGCAAGATAGTATAAATCAAATTAAAATGATGTTTGTAATATTTTTCTTCTATAAAAATTTGAAGACTGAAATATGTATACACAAATAAAATAGTATATAATGAATATAAATTAATATTAATCCTATGTGCTTTATTTATTTTTAAATATCCAATAATAACCATACAATTCTTAGCCTAGTAATATATATGGAGAATCTTATATAATGAAAGAATTTGGTGAAGTAGGCTCTTTTTTATGTGCTTTGTTTTGTATACCCTTCTAATTTTTACCACTTTAATTGACTTACCACTATTACTCTATTAGGGATATATTTACTAAATGAGATTATGTTATGAGCCTACTTAATAGAGCAATATTGCTAAAAGGCCTAGTTAGTGATATTGACCTATAATGATTAGAGAAAATTGGATGAATGTACCCATTGACTAATTTTGTTTAGTAAATAACCTAGGCCTATAAATTTTTAAGTGAATAGTCTTATTAAACAAATAATGACAGATTTACCCTTATTTATTATAATAAATTTTATCCTAATTTAAACGTTTCTTCTTATAACTTTACTGTAACTATTCTTGTAAAATGAAATAAATTTCTTGTAAATTTACAATTTATTCCTGTAAATTGTACACGATTTATTAAACGTTTCTTCTTATAACATTCACGTCTGGTTGGTTGTCCCTCCCTTCCACCCTAATACCAACTGGACAAGTTGGATTTCACGATTTATCTTCTTGTAAAATTTTATTGTACACGATTTCACGATTTATCTTATTGTAAAATTTTCTTGTACACGATATTAATAATTGATTGATTACTAAATGATTACGCTGATCAATTCTTGTAATTTTTTTGTAAAATTTTATCAAGAATTTTCTTGTACTCTTCATGATTTACATAAAGAGTACAAGCACGTAACATGCTAGTTTTATCAATTCACGTAAAATGTTTCTTGTATTTTTTATGATTTACTAATTGATTACGCTGATTAAAATTGGTAACTTCAAAATACACCTCTTCAAATAGGGATTGTAGGTCAATTAAAAGGTAATAATTAATTAGGAATCTTTTTAAATTCTTGTAGAAGGGTAAATTAGTCTAAATTATTTAAAAGAGGTTATATTCTAACAAAATTATTGAGCTTCACAATTACTAAACAAAATTAGTGAACCAAGGCTACATAGCAAATTCACTCTAATGATTATCAATCAAATATAATCTTTAGTCACTAAATATTTATCATTTATAACTTAATATTTTACTACTAAGATAAGAATAGGTAAACTTGAAATAATGATAGGTCCATAAAATATTAAACATTATCATTAATTTTTATAACAAAAAGTAATTGTAGTAGTAGGATATGACTATTTGAAATTATAACATCTAAAATAAAAAAAATATATTTTATTGTAGTATATTTGTATTAATGATGATTGTAATTTCAAATAAATTAGAAGTTGATTAGAAAAAAAGAAGAGATAAAGGTTATGACTAATAAGATATTTTAGATATACGATTTAATTGGAAAATATGTGATTGATTAAATTAGTTGGATATTATATGAGAAAATATTATTAGAAAGAGGATATGATTTTGTTAAAATATATATTGTATTATAAGATTTGTATACAGTAAAATAGTAAAATTGTATTATAGCTTTACTATATTTTTATGAATGATGATTATTTTATTTAATTTTTAGAAAGGAAGAGATAGAAATGATGATTAATAAGATATATTATTGAAATGGAAAAATGCGATTGCTTATAATAGCGACCAGGGCCGGCCCTGAGGGTGTGCGAGGTGAGCCACCGCTCAGGGCCTCGAAGTTGGAAGGGGGCCTCAGTAAAAAAACAGACTTATATATCAAACCTGTTTTAAACATACAGTACACAAAACTCACTTGTCTTACTGGTTTCAAATTAAATGCTGATTTTTTTCATCCCTAGAGGTCTCTTGTTCAATTCATGTGTCTTACTTGGTACTTGCGTTGCGGAGTTCGCAATATCCAAATTTTTTCGAAAGGGCCAATTCCTACATACATATTTTTATTTTTGTAGCAAAATAATTCTAAAATAAATATAAACATTATGATTTATATCTAATCATTTTATATCAACTAAATATTGTATCAATGTTATTGTTTATAATGGTTTATAAGTATAATATCTTTAATATATATATTTAAAAAAAATTTTAATTTACATATAAATAAGACAAATTTTTATTAAAAAGTAAGGTATGAATTTATTAATTTAGTTTATAAAAATATAGTATCTTATTTATTTTAGCATTTCAATGAAATGTATAACCAATTTAGCATTTTAATGTATTTAATGATTTAATTTATTTAAAATTTTGATTTTAACTCTTTAAATAATAATAATAATAATAATAATAATAATAATTAAATAAAAGAAATTTATTCCCGTATTTTTGACGGAGCCTCCATAATCATTGGCTGGCCCTGGTAGAGACTATCGAGATATCATTTGAAATAATAGTAATAAGAGGAGGGTGGTATATATTATAATACAAAAGTATGTGAATAGTATAATTGTATTTTTCTTTGATTTGTTTTTTGATGAAAAAATTTAATGATTTAAAAAAATAATTGGGTAAAAAGGGAGAGATAATCATAAAAAAAGAAAATATTATGGTTGATAAGATATATTATTAAATCTATAAATAATATGATTGGTTAAAGTTGAGAGGTAAGTGTCTTTTGCTTTAGTTTGAATCATGTTGGTTTGGTTTGTTGAAGTTGGATAGTATTGTATCTATGTTATTAGGATTTCCAAAATGTGTCCATCTCTTCTAATTTGGCATATAATATCCTGTTTTTAAAGGAGCTCTTATTCTGTTTGTTGATCAAATTATTCATTTTCTTGTATGCAAATTTCCCCTCCCAATGTTGATCAAATCCAAGCAGCATGTATCTATTATGAAATTCCTTCCCTCCGCTTCTGTATTCATGCAAGAATTTGCTTTAACGGTCACAAATGAAGCTGTCTTGACTCAATTATTCTTTGCCCATTTTCAGATATCAGGATCACCAATCTTGTCTTTTTGTTGAAATAGATTAGACAAGTTGTTTGCTTGCTACATTGTCCATCTTTTCTTTATATTAAGAATCATAATGAGATGCAGATGCTTATATTTTGCTTTCCTTGGTGTCTGTGTAGGTGAAAGCATCATTTTTTGCTGCTGGATGCTTTGCTGAATTCTCATATGATTTTGCAAGTGCTTTCTTAGAAATATTGATCAGTATAATGACCTCACCAAAAACCTGCTCTACTGTAAAGGTAGCAGCTGCCTGGGCTGTTAGGAAAATGGGGCACTTCAATTCACTTACAAATAAAGCTCACAAGGTATTGCTATTTAAATGCCAAAAACAATTATGGTTTCGCTTTGTGGTAGTATTTTAAAGCTTATGATTCTTTTGTGCCATTAAAATGATAAAAATGTTGACAGCAAGAACACTTACCCCTAAGTTTTACGGTTTGATCTTTTTGCTGCTTTTGACCAATGCCATATATCTTTCTAGTAAATTTCATAGTGATTGAATTAATAATAAATGTTGATTCTGACTGAGGATATTGGTTCAAATGATAATAAAAATTAGGTTACTTTACTCCATGTAAAGTGACATTTTTTGTTTTCTGGTATGCATCCAATAATGTTTCGTCTCAATCATTTACAGATGTTTTCCAGCATTAATGTTTAAGAATTTAGTTGTTACCTGGAAATTTCAAGAGTGATCTACCAGATTGATGATGTACTTGTCTAATCTGATCTAGGCAGGTTCGCAAATTGTGCTTAAATATTCCGAAGATGATTGTTTGATCACTTTGCTGATCTCACTCTCCAAACTTGCTTCCAAGTCAGTGTTGCTGAGTTCTGAGCAGGTAATTTTTGTACACTATTGAACTTGCTACTTGATAATATGCCACGATCACATGAGCCAGGTGGCATAGAGGACTAAGTTGATCCCTTAGATACTCAGGAGCTTTTTGTTCCAAAAATATCTTGACTGCTGGCAAATATTTTAGCACTGATTGTTTTGGTCCAAGTGAATATCCTATTGTATGATATATAATTTGCTTCCCATTAATATATTCAAATTTCTGACTTCATATAGATTATTCTCCTTCTCTAATGGTTCTTGTTTACTTGGTGTTGTATTATTTGCTTATCTATTGCAAACTTCTTTTGTTTTGATAAAATACTCCCAATAAACTCAATTACTTATGTCTTCACTCCTCACATACAGGTAAGCTTGCTTTGTAGTCTACTGACTCATAAGATATCACCACATGTGCAACTAATGGTTCTACGAAATTTGCGTCATATTTTAGAGAGGACTTCCCATAGCACTGCTGGTGCATTATTGTCTAAAAATTTGCTCAGTATCTTTGATGACAAGCAAATTTCGCCACCTCTGAAATGTGAAGCGTTACAACTTTTTATCACGGTAATCTTATTGTATGAGTTTTTGTTTCTTTTTCATGACCCCTTTCTTGCTTTGTTCACATGCTCTCATTTGCCAATGAATCATTGCAGATGATATTGCATGTTCCGTATGACGTGCCCTTCTTAAAAACGCAAGATTTTAACAATGTGGTAGCATTTGTTGTGAATGTGGCCAAATCTCCAGACTCTACTAATCGGGAAAGAGAATTAGCCACTCAAGCCTTGTTTGGAATATCTAAGAAGCTGAAGAGTGGAAAGCCTGTTCCTGGTTGCGAGCTTAATTTTCCACCTCTCCTGTCTGATGTTGTTTCATCCATTGTAGATGAAGCAATTTTACAGATAAAGCAAATTTCAGAATATTGTAAAGCTTCTGATGTGGAGCTTCAGTTCAAGAGCTTGCTTCAACTCCTTTTCATTCTAATTGACAGTTCTCCAGAAATATCTCTGTTGCTGCTTGACAAATTGTGCCTCCTCTTTGAATACCTGGTCAATATATGCTGTAAAAATACGAATGCTACAGAAATAGCGTCTGAAGTTCACAAGGTTATCACGGTCGAGGAAAATGATAGGTCTTTCCTTGCATCGAAGATCTCACATTATGTATACAAATATTTGTTTGGCTTTGTGCAAAAGCTTTATGCAGTTGAAGCTATTACTGACAAACTAATATACAAATTGAAACACTTGGTTTCTTTTATTTGTCACTGCAATTTGTTCAATTGCTCTACACATGTGAAGTTTGCACTTCTTCTGCATTCATGTGGCAACTTCAGCTGTTTTCTATTCGATAATGCGAAGGAAGAGGATGGGAGACTCCTGCATGGGATAAGTGTTCCCGATCTTCTCGAGGATGGAATTCTTAACCCTAAATGTATAGGACATATGCTTGCAGGAAATGATGCCTGGGGATCATATTTGGTTGGAAAAGATGCTGCATGTCAGGGAGCTTGGTTTGTGTGTAAGTTTGTTTTCGGGCATCTGAAAACAAGCATCCGGTCTGATATTTTCTCTTGCTGGCTAAGTTGCTTGGATCAATATGCTCATCTAGAAAATTGTCTCCAAGAAATGTTTTCCCATAAATCTGGCGTTTCCTCACTGGACAAAATTACAGCGCCATCTCAGTTAGATGGTTTTCAGCATTTTATCGTGACATCAGATAGCATTCAGATGCTCACTTCTGCTTGTGATGGTTTTCTTACATCTGAAAGGTTGTTGGGACAAACTGCCCTACTTAAGCAGACATTTTGTTTTCAGAGATGGTTTTTGGCATTGAGATCAAAGACACTAGGAATCATTGTTGAATTGCTTAAACTCCTTGCTACTATTTTAGGTAATCAAGAAGTGAATGGCACTGGTTGCAGCCGCCTTTCTCAAGGAGACAGTATACTGCAATTATTGGTTGGGTTATCTGTGAAGGCACAAAATATAGCACGAGAATATGATTTGATGAACTCTTCTTTCATTGGCATGGATCATGACAGTTGTGGAGTTATTTCATCAGTCGCTCTGAGTTGCTCGCTACTGGCCTTATGCATTGGACTCGCTTATCTTACACGTACCTCACCATTGCCAGAAAAATGCTCCACTTCAAAGGATTCAGGTGATAGCCTACATGTAACTTTAGTCGAAGATCTAGTTGGGAGACTATCACATATAGATCCTGAGACCAGTGTAAATCTCATCTCGATCTTGAAAGGTGATGATGCACATACGTACGCCTTCCGTCCACACTATAAATCCCGTTCATTTAATATTGTTTATGAAGAAGGCAAAAGTGTAAGAGTTTGCAGAGCAGCTGTGCAAAGAATTAGAAGCATGCAAAATGAAACTGTGGGTGGTACACAAATCGAATGTTCTTTGCCACTAGCTTTGAGCAACAGAAGGCATTTTCTGTTGGATATTGCTAAAGAGTGGATGAGCATCCCTTTCCGTACTCCCAAGTTATTCTTTCAAGTACGGTACGTAGAAAATGCTGATAACTGGTGCCCAATTATTATCTTGCAGGGTTATATAGCTTGACTGATACTTGCATTCTTTTCCGAGTTTGGATACAGGCCGTGCATTGGTGCAGTCCTTTACTCTTGCAGTTTAGACACCGGAAACCCAACTGATATCTCAATCCTGTTGGGCTCCCACTTATCACTGAATCTGTGCCTTCAATTGAAGAACATGCAACCGGACATGCCTTCCCCAGTAAACAAGGCCTTCTGCATCCTTCACTGCAACAAGTCGTCAGTGAGACCCCATTCGAACACTGAGCACGTTGACTATCAATCTTGGACAACCGACAGTATGTTGCGGTTGCAGGAGAAACTCCAACGGCATGTTGTTACCGGAAATGATAACGATGCTCATAGTAGTGCCGGATTGAGGGCTGAAACATGTGTGCATTTTGAAATGAATGGAGGAGTCCAAGGATTTACAACATGCTTGATTGATGTTTCTGCATTTCCAGTCGGGTTGTACAAGATTGATTGGCACAGTGGGTGTATTGATAACAGAGGTTCATACTGGAGCCTCCTTCCATGGAGCCCTAGCCTATTTTTCACTGTTAAAAGCTCCAACTCGTAGCCCCTGTAAGTTATTTTTACCATCTTATATTTATGATAAAGGAAAGCCAAGGCGGATGTCCTTTTCTTGTGAAGAAAATGATCATTGTATAACATGCATAATTTGAAGGCCTGGTAAATTTGTAGCATACCAAAGGAGAACCCCCCAGCAGAGAAACAGGGAGTGATAGTCAATATTTGAGCTGTGCCTTGTATGCTTTCTCATTGATTTGAGGATTAAGTGATTTTTATCAATTTGTTTCCCTCCTGCTCTCTGTTGTTTAAGTATTTCCACTAACCCTAAGTTCAATATTTGTAGCATTTTTTAGACTTCTAAATGTCATTAGACAATATCAAAATATTATCTTTTTTTAACCCAGAAAAGCACAATCCACGAGATTCTGGCGGGAACAGGAACAATAAATTGTATATATTAATTTACAGTAAACGTTCAATAGGACACTTGTTGTAGTGCACGGACGTTTATCTGTATTGATAGATGGTTTTATAAAAGCTCAATTTCATTAATGTATTTGAGTAAAATAAAGTTGAGAAATCGCTTTGGTGTCCTCGAGGTTTATTCCTTTTTCGGTTGGTGTTCACCAATTTTATTTATCCGGGTGTCCTTAGGCTTGAGGTTTATTCCTTTTTCGGTTGGTGTCCACCAATTTTATTTATTCGGGTGTCCTTAGGCTTTCACCTATATGTGTTAATTCTCGTAAAATTGACAAATTGTTAGTATTTATGTGAGTTGGTATAGAAACAAAACAAAAAAAGAAGAAGAAAAAGTGTTCCTTCATTTTTCTTCTTATTATTAGGTGTGCTTCTTCCCGAGAGGGACTGTGTCTTTGTTGCATGCCGGGCTTTCTCTTAGGAATTCGTTGGTGAAATTTATTCCTTCTCGATATTTAGATTTGGATTCCAACCTTTCTCCTACGTTGCATCTATTCTTCGAATTAGGGTTTATGATTTTGGTTTCTTCCTGTGTTTGACTTCGATTCCTCCGGCCTTTCTCCTACCTGCCTTTTTAATTATTTAAAACCCAAGTTTTTAATTAAAGTTGTATCTTATTTTAGGTCCAATTAGATAGGGTTTATATATAGATTTTTCAACTTATCCATTCATCTTTTTAAGGTGAATTTTGGACCCTTTGTTAGACAGTTAAATTTCGATCAAATACAGTTTTTCTTTGCACGTGTTAATGTTGTCTTCCTTGTGAGGAGAGAGAGCGAGTGAAGCCTCATTCGGCCTTATAACTTGGACTATTTTGCGTTGTGTCACCTTAAATTGACAAGTTGATGCTCTCAATCATTCACAAGCCTCCTTCTTGTGTTTTAGGGACCATCATTTTCCCTCTTGTGTAAGATAAAACATAATCATTTTACGATCATTCTTGGTTGTGTGTTAGGATCTTAGTTTTTCTAGTTTGCTCCGTTTGTTTCATAGGGTTGATATATCCATATACCAATCCATCACAATCATCGGATCGATCATTCATCCCTTTCATCCATCATAACCGCCGCCCTATAAGCCTTATCCATTTCTCATTAAAACTCATATCGCTACATTTGGTCGTTTCCTTTAGCAAGATTCGATATCGATTCATCCTTATTAGTGTTAAAAGACTTGTGCTTCTGAAACGGCTTATCCCCAAATCAAAGTGGTACTAGAGATGAGTTTTTTTTTTTTTGATACATCGGTAAACAATTTAGGAGGATCAGTTTCTAAAAACCAATCGGCCTAAAGCATCCTTTCGGATGAGGTCTTGAACGTCTTCTGGGATTGCCTCTACATCCAGCTCTTCAGCGTGCCCGTGCAAAGCAATCTTGTCCGCGACCGTGTTAATCTCCCTAAAGATATGATGTGCGGTGGAGCTTTGGAAACTAGCAATAATAATTGAAATATCATTAATAATCATATCGAGTTCCCATGGCGGATTCCAAGTTCGATTGATCGAATTGATAAGTGTTAGGTTATCCCCTTCAATCTCGATAGATGTAATTCCAATCTCCTTAGCCTTTTGAAGGCCAAACCGCAAAGCAATAGCTTCTGCTTCCAACACTGACTCAGCATTACAGTTGCCGCTTCCTAAAGCAATAGGAACCGCATGTTGATTCTGAATGATAAATCCATAAGAACTCTTGTTTGATGAATTTTGTGAGGCATCAAAATTAAGTTTATAGAATCCATCCTTAGGTCGTTGTCACTTGATGTTTTTCTTTTTTCTTCTTGTTGATTTTGATGATAAATTATTGTTGGGTTGCTTTGAATTTGCTAGGTCCCAATTTGCAATTTGGTTAATTGCCATTTCTTTGATGTTTTGTGGAAATTTTGTTTTATTAAAAACGAATTGATTTCTCGCAGTCCACATATTCCACCAAATGACCACTACGAGTTTCATGTCCTTAGTCGAAATTAGACCCTTGAGATCACCAAGGCCATCAGCGATTCCTTGATTATCAATATCAATATGTTGTATGTTGGTTACAACATTATGATTATCGATAGTTTTGATCATGTTTGGACATTGGAAAAAGAGGTGCTTTGCACTTTCGGTATGGTGATTACAATACTCGCAATTCATAACGACCGGAATCCTTTGTCTATCAAGATTTTGTTTTGTAGGTAGACCATTCATAGCAAGCTTCCATAGGAAGTTCTTAATTTTTGGCATTACGTCCATTTTCCAAATCCAAGTTTTATCAATGGTGACTCCAACTCTCCGTTTTTGAATCATCTCTATCGATGATTTAGTCGAATACCATCCATCATCTTTTCCCGTCCAATACAGCCGATCACGAATGTCGTTGTTAGGGAGGTTATAGTTCTTGATTTTCTCGATTATGTTACTCGGCAAGTACGCATTTAATTGATTTAATTTTTGGTGATCCCACACATTATTGGTGATGAACGAGGAAGTAAATCCTGTCATATTAACTGGGGATGAGTTTATCATGACTTCCTGAAGCGGTTTGTCCAACACCCATTCGTCCTTCCAAAATCTTATCGTTTTTCCGTCTCCTACCCTCCAGGCAAGGCCTTTATCAAATTCCTTATATATTTTATTTAAGTTCTTCCACTGCCAAGACACATTCTTTCCGCATTCATAATTCCAAAGGCATGATCCTTTTAGGTATTTTTCTTGTACAATTTTGACCCATATGTTATCCGGTTCTGCCATAACTTTCCACAACAATTTCATTTGTAAAGCTTTATTCATGTCTTCAGCTTTCCTTATCCCTGTCCCTCCTAATGATCTGGGTTTACAAATCTTATCCCAACTAATGAGTGGGTGATAATTAGGTCCCTTATTCCAAAAGAAAAGTCTATTAATTTTGTCTAGTTCGTTATGTATGTTCCCTGGCAACATGAATGCCTGCATTAAATAACAAGGTTTAGCATTCAGATTTGCTTTTATTAACGTTATTCTTCCTTCTTGAGATAAGGAGGACGCCTTCCATTTAGTGAGTTGTTGTTTAGTTTTGATTATTACAGAATTAAAAATTTCTTTGTTGACACGTCCATTGATGATCGGGCATCCTAAGTATTGTTCTAAATTGGTAGAAATATTGATTCCCAAGTGACCCTGGATTCTTCTCCTATTACTTTGATCAATATTAATGGTAGTCTGAAATACGGATTTATGGTAGTTAATGACCTGACCAGAAATATCGCAATAATCCTTTAGAACTGAAAGGACCATATCGCTTGCTTGTACTGACGTTTTGGTGAATATTATAATATCATCTGCAAAGGCTAAGAATGGGATTCTAGTCCCACTTTTCGAAATGGGGAAACCAATTGACTTTGGATTATCATTAGATAATTTTTGTAGGTTTCTGGCTAAAACTTCCGCACACAAGTTGAAAAGTAAGGGGGAGAGTGGGTCACCTTGTCTGAGTCCCCTTTGCGGACAAAATATATTAGTAGGGGAATCATTAATTAGAATCGAATACGAAACTGCTGATATACATTCTTGAATCCAATTTCGGAATTTATCTCCAAATCCGAATTTGATCAAAACCTCTTTCAGGAAATCCCACTCTACTTTATCATATGCTTTCTCCATATCTAATTTTATGGTCATATATCCTTCTTTTCCTTTTTTTGATTTGAATCCATGAAAAATTTCGTGTGCAATGAGCACATTATCATGGATTGCTCTATTTTTTACGAAAGCGCTTTGTAGTGGATGAATTAGCGAAGGAAGGACCAAACTTAATCTTTTTGCTAATATCTTTGAGATAATTTTGTAGACCGTTGATACTAAACTAATAGGTCTATAATGTGAAGTTGTTGTTGGGTTGTCAATCTTTGGGAGGAGTGCTATAAAAGTATGGTTTAGTTGTCTAAGTATTTTACCAGTTCTGTAGAAACTCTTAACCGCTCTAGTAACTGTTGGGCCAACGATGTGCCAATATTTTTGGTAAAAACCAGCCGGTATCCCATCTAGGCCTGGTGATTTATCTGGACCTATATCAAAAAGTGCTTCCTTGATTTCATTTGTGGAAAACGGCATTTCCAGATTCAAATTATCAGAAGTGGATACTTTTTGGCGGATAATCTGCAATTGGTTTTGTAGTTTAACCATGTCAATTGTTGTTGATTTGAATCTGGTCTTGAACTCCTTAATAAATTCGTCGTTGATGTCAGTATCCTTTGCCAAAATCTCACCATCATTTTTAGTAATCGTCGAAATTAATTTTTTATTTCTTCGTCCTGTTGCTTTCCTATGGTGAAACTTAGTGTTCTTATCTCCAAATTGTAGATTTGTTGTCTTGGCTCGTTGCATCCAATACTTATGTTGGTATTCTACTAAGCAATCTCTTTTCTTGTTTAGTCTATTAATTTTGTTATTGATTGCTTGATCAAATTGTGAAAAGACAATTTTTTGAAGTCCCTCTAAGTCCTCATCTACTTTTAACAGTTGTTTGTTTATGTTGTCAAACTTTTCTCGACTCCATTGCTTTAGTTTTTGTTTGAGCAGGCTTGTTTTTTTTACTAGGTCAAACATATTTGTGCCTTAGAACTGACTCCTCAAAACCTGTTTCACAATGTTTTCACAATCTTGCCTTAGCATCCACATTAATTCGAATCTAAATGGTTTATTCTTCCTACCTATTTGGTTATTTTTTAGTATAAATGATATCATACAGTGGTCAGAGTTTGTGAAAGCATGATTCCTGGTATGTAACCTAGGGTATTCTTGAATGATTTCCAATGATGTCATCACTCTATCCAATTTTTCGTACGTATTGTTATCCCCTTCTTTCCTTTTCTTCCATGTAAAGTCATTTTCTTTGTTAGGTAAATCTCTTAATGTAAATTGATTAGAAAATTGTATTAACCTATCAAATCTATTAAGCGCGGTCGTAGCGCCTCCTTTTTTGTCAGATGGTTCCATCAATTCGTTATAATCTCCAACTATGATCACCGGTATTTTAATGCTCATCATTTCGGTTTTTAATTGCAGCCAAAATGCATTTTTCATTTGTTCGTTTGGTGGTGCATATATGAAAATAATCATTGATTCAAAATTAGAATTAACGTTAGTATGTTTCATTAAAAGGAATCATTGTGATGATTTGATAATTTCTATTTTCTCACCTTTTATTTGGTATTCTTTCCATAGGAGACACAATCCCCCAGCAAATCCTTGAGAGGGGATAAAGAAGATTCTATCAAAACCAGCGCTCTTCCAAGCTCTTTCATCTGACTCGTCCTTTGTTTTGGTTTCCGCCAGCATAATCATTTGAATATGTTCGTTTTTACATGTCAGATTCAAGTTAGTCCAAAAGTTTTTTTTTCTTCATACCCCGACAATTCCAGAACGCGATCTTCATTTAACAATATTAAGGAGATAAGGGTGTTCACTTCCTCCTTTTCTGAACAAGAATTCCGTTCCAAACATAGTTTCCGTTTTCATAATTTTTCCGTTCTTAAAATTATATTTTTCACTGAAGTTGTAGCTCTTCTGAACTTTGGTCATGCCGGAGCAACCCCTACCACCAATATCTTTCTTCACTGCGACTTGGGTGAGATACAATCTAAAATCACCTAATAGAAATTGGGAGTGTGCCAAGATGTTGGTTTAGTAACATCACTAAGCATTTTCTGAGTCTTGAAGGCAAATAAATCAAGTGACCCCCTCTTACTAAATATAAACATGTTCCTACCTAATATACCAAATTGGTCATTTGGTCTAAAAAAGCAATCATATTTCTTAATTGTTTTGTTATTTATCCCCTCTTTATTCTTATTATTACTGTTGGGTAAAGGTTTCAAATTAAGAGTTCTTTATAAACGGCTTCTCCCCAAATCAAAGTGGTACTAGAGATGAGTTTATCGACATCAAGAAAATCGAGAACTTCAAGATTCGTCAAGAAGTTCAAAAAAAAGATTCACTAGAACAATCACTGTTTCAGTTAGTTTTACTATTAATATTTTTCTATTTTCGATTTCAGTTAAGAGTTCTTTATAAAGATTGAATTGCAACATATTCCTCTCTTTCAAATCCCTCCAAATCTGAGTCTTTTATCGATTTATTTTGAATCAAATTATTTGGAAATAAACCGCAAACCCTCACCATAACCACCGGCGAACATTCCTCTGTTGCCGCCACCACCCATGCCACCGTCGGATCACCCACACCGCAGGCCACTAGGACCTTGGCCGTCTCTCTCTTGCCGAACCAACCCCATTGGAATCACCCCGAAGCACCACCCACAACTCCCGAAAAGTCAATCGCAACCTAGCCACGCCATTAACCCTGTTGCTAGAACCTTTGCACGCTTCATCCGCTTAACACGCTGAACCACTAGTGCCCACAGTGTCGCACCACCACCAAAGGTACCGAGACTCATCCACTGTCCTAATACCGCCAGAACCACCCTCATCCACCACTCACAACCTCTAGGAGAGCTAACATGGTGCAACCATCTCCCTCTCCTACCGCCACAAAAAATCCTAACCCAAACATCTTTACCCTTTTGCCCTTTCAAACCCTAAAATTCTGAGCGTGGTTCACCTGAACCCTCCCCAGACCAGTTCAGTTATCTCCAAACCTGGTTTAGTCCAACCCAAGAAGTGTTGCTCAACGTGGAAGAAAGAAAACCGATATCCACTTTATGTTAAGGGCATTTTGGTCATTTTTTATAATTTTTGCTTGAAGTAAAAAATATTTCATATATTCAGTTCTTGTTTAGTATTTTAAAAAAAGTCAAAAAAAAAAGTTATTTGTGCTCTAGTTGTTAGGTTTGCTCATTTTTGTTTTGAATATATTGAGTTGAGTTTGGACTACATTGGAGCTGAGCTTTACCTATCCTTTAAACCATCCTTTTGAAATTTGTAAGGCTGCATTTTGTCTTTTGTAAGTGATATCATGTTTTCATGTTATGTTTAGATGTGTTTTTGAGTGTTTTCCCTTAATTTTACATGGTTTGAGCATTTATATCATTTGCTAGAGCTTAAAATGTCTAGAGAATGTCTACCCTTGTTTTGTGTCTTTGTAGATATTTTGGCCTTAAATGGAGCAAAAATGAAGCTATCAAGGCATCCAAGCATCATCTCATCCATCATCACTTGATCAAAGGAAGAAGGAAATCAACCAAGGAATACCCTCGAGTTGTCAAGCAACTCGAGTGTGGAAGATGAGTTTACATTGGGTTAAACCTCAAACCAAGAGAAAATCAAGAGGTAGGCAACGACTCCCTTGAGTTAGCCTCGATTCAACATTCAACCTGAGCGACGTAGCACTTTAAACTCGAGCGACGTTGACGGACCTCAAGTCGGCCTGGAGTCAAAATCCCCCGAGTGAAGAAGCACACTTACCTTGCTCAAGTTGAAGGTCGGCGGGCAACTCAAGTGAAGTACCAACAACTCGAGCCAAGGCATGCCTGGCCCAGACGAGGTGACCCTCAAGGTGAAGGATCAACTCCTTCTAGGAACATCTTCCTAACCAACTTGATTCCTTTTGAAGGGGGAACACATCTTTGAACCCGTATATAATATCATTGGTTAATTGTAATTACGATATCTCATCATACACTACTTCATATACACTCTTAGCTACAATCCTTATATCTAGAAACAAGAATTTGGAGCACTCTTGGGCCGGAATTTGGATCAAAGGAAGAGTTATTTTGGTGTTCATATTTTCACCTTGTTCTTCATAAATCTCTCAACTTTAGGGCCCGTTTAGTTTTAACTCCGGAATCGGAAACGGAATGGAAACAAATCTAGTCCATACGTATACCCTTGTTCATGGAAGTTTTTGGAATCATTCCTTGTGGTTTGAAGTAATTGGAGTGTAAATTGATTACTTTTGATACCCTATAGGGAAACAAAATGTGGAGAAGCAAGTGCATTTTGCATGAAACCCCAAGGAATGATTCCATAAAATTTCATAAATAAGGATATACATATGAACTAAATTCGTTTCCATTTCGTTTCCGTTTTCGGAGTTAGAACCAAACGGGCCCTTAATTACTCATAACTTTTGATTGGTAAGTCCAAACTAGTCAAAAAAATTTTTCCTACATCTCTATGTTGTCGTCTACTTTCCATATATGACATTTATTTATACTGTTATGGTTCTTGAATTCCGATGATGAGTGTTTCCTATCTAGATTTTTGGGTGAAATTCCTCAAATCATGCTAGATTAATATTGTTCTAGTGTTTATTCATGATATGAAGGGAACTCGAGCATGATTAGTAGCATATTTGAGGGACAAAGTTTTGGTTTTATCTACCATTCATGTTGTATTACTTAATTGTTGGTGGTTTAGACTATTGTTGGTTTGACTCTAGTTTTTAAAGCATTGTATTTTTTCAAGCATGATGATTGATTGCTTATCTAAATTGAGACTTACAAGGTAACATGAGGATGATTATGCACTATTTATATCCCTATCATATTAGAGTAGAATCGGTTGGGGCTGAAATAATGATTGATTCTATTTGTGATAATTAATCCATATTATGACTATGCTACATAATGTATGCAAATAGTAAACACCATGTGATTCTTACGTTATTTAGTATGATCATGATTGTGACCTAAGCTTAGTCAATTGAATTACGGATTGACGATAGCATAAATCATATATATATAACTATCTTATGAGCTTTAAAAGAAGATAAGGATGCTTTGATGAACTCACCTATATGTCATTTACCCTTCATTAATTGAATATAATAGTCACTAGAGCATGCTAGCTAGTGGTGGTTTGGGAGGATCACTCTCTAAACCTAGTGTTTTCTCATATATTTGATTTCCTTCTTGTTACTTGAATATGTTTACTATTTTCCTCCCAAAATCACTAATCATTTGATCACCCTTTTTATTTTCTTTTACATATTTGAATAGCCTTGAACTTGACATCATTCAAGCTATATAAAGTCCTTGTGGAAATCGACTTTGATGCTATAAAATCAAATGCTACATTGACAATGGCAGTGTACTTACGGTTTATGTGATTATTTGTGGTGTACTTCGCCCCACATCAAGTTTTCAAAAATTCGATGGTGAAGCTTGGACTTTCATTGAAAAGCTTAGACTTTCATTGAGAAGCAAGAAAAACATTAGGAGAGGTATTCTTCTCAAAGGAAGATGATCAAAGTTAATGATATAGTTAATAAAGATGCATGTATAGATGCATTAACAAGTCAATGAGCTCAAGAAGCTACTAGAAGAGAAGACCAAGAGAGAAAAAAAAATAACGTTGCTAGTACCAAGACTTCTATACCTTGTCAATCTTGCTCCAATATTGATCATACTGTATCCCCTTGTGGGTTGTATAATAGAAGCATTAAGGAGTATAGTCAAGGATAAGACCAAGTTTTCTATGCCGGAAAGGGTTATGACAACCAAAGGGGCCACAACAAGTTAAATGAGCACCACGAGTTCTCATATGCTTACTAAAATGGAGGGAAAAGACCACCACTAATATAACAAAACTTCTCTACTCCACCAAAAAATCCTTATCCCCAAAAATAACAAAGACCCCTATACCAACAAATAGATTCATACCCTACTCAACAAAATTCATATGCCCCACATCCTCAAAGACAAAATTCCCAAAAGCCAATGGAGACAATGCAAATGATGGAGAAGTTGACGGTGAAGGTTTAAGCTCTTGATAAAGGTCAAAAAATGATAGAGAAGCAATGGGCTTCCCAAGCTTCTTCAAGTACCTCTAGACCTCAAGGAACACTACCGGGAGACATGGAGGTGAATCCAAGAAAGACTTCCAACATGGTGAAGATTAAAGATTGTCATGGAGTTACTCTAAGGTGTGGAAATACGGTTGAAAACACTAAAGGTCCACAAGCTCAAAACGTGTCCAAAGAGTGAGTTACCTTATTCTAAAGATCAAAAGCCATCTCTAGTGCAAGACAAAGGGAATGAGAAAGTGATTGAGATTGAAGAGGAGCAAGCAAGGAGGATGCTAAAAAGGAAGATGTCCAACACAAGTATATGATGTGGGACCGCCCTTGATAGCATCTACACCTACATTACATGGACCATTCACTAAGCCAGGAGCTAGAGAAACTCAAAGAAAGATTGCTAACAAGTTGCATCCATGGGAGAAATCGAGAGAATGGAAGATTGCATGGCAGATGCAAAATCTCGGTCAACACTCAGGAATCTCGGCCGAGATTCCAAAAGATCTTTTAAATTTGACAACTATCTTTTATTTTATTTCCTTAAAGATCTCAAACTATCTTAAGAAAATTGTTATTTTTTGATCCTATCTTTTAGGATTATTTTTAGATTATCTTTTAAAGATATCTTTCCTAGATTATCTTTTAAAGATACCTTTCCTATATTATCTTTTAAAAAATATCTTTTTTAGATTATCTTTTAAAAGATGTATTTCCTAGATTATCTTTTAAAGATATATTTCTTAGATTATCTTTTAAAGATATATTTCCTAGATTATCTTTTAAAAGATATCTTTCCTAGATTATTTTTTAAATAAAAATATCTTTCCTAGATTATCTTTTAAAGATATTTTTCCTAGTTTTCATAGGTTGATGTCCCTTATAAATAGCCTTAGTGGGGGAGATTGTTTAGTAGATTAGATTTGATATATTTCCACAAATTTGTGTGAACTTACGGCTTCACTTACGGAGTTCGTATTTTATTCATTGTTATTCAATCAAAGGAGAGTTTTGGTTGAATTGTTGTGACGTTCTTGCTAGATTGTGCTTGTGTGTGTTAATATTGTTGAAGGTTGGTGCTCCTGGTCAATCGTAGTCCGTCCTTGTGCTTGTCTTAATTAGAAGACTTGTGTAAGGTTAAAGAAGTGCGGGTTAAGGTAATCTTCTCGTTTAAGGGTTTTGACGCATCATTGGTCAATGTTCTTTTGCGGAACTATCTTGATTCATATCTTCCTATATCTTTCATTTATCATTCCCTATTTATCTTCTTTTCTTTCCATATCATTCACTAATCCGTGTTTTGAGTTTATCGAAAAATCGCCTTGTTCTTGGAGAAAATCGGCCGATTTATCCTATAGAACATCCCGATTTTATCCAAGTTAAGGACTTGCAATCTAGATCGGGAACTGCGGCTTATCCCCGCATCAATCTAGCTCCAACTCCTCATAAATCACCACTTTCATTCCCTTAAAGAAAGGCTAGACCATTGTTTGTCAAGAAATTTGGCAAGTTCATGGAGAGGATAAGTAAGCTCTATCTCAACATCCTTTTTACAGAAGCATCAAAACGGTATGCCTTCTTATTGCACATTTCTTATAGATACTTTATCTAACAAAAGGAGTCTTGATGAGTTTGAGGAAGTGAATATGACTAGACAGTCCACCTACCACATTAACCACCAGAAGAGGGTGGTTAAGAGAGAGGATCTGAGAACTTTTAGTGTTTCGGTAGACATTGAAAAATGATACACTTGAAGCATTGCGTGATCTCCGGTAAAGTGTGAGTTTCATACCTATAACTATTTGTGAGATGTTGAACTTGGGAGTACCAAAGCTGGTGAAGATAGTTCTTTTTTATGGTAGATATGTCTGCTAAGTTTCCTATTGAGATCACAAAGGATGTTCCTAACCACTGACGGGACACTCATAAATGTTAAAAATGGAGTTATATGCTTCAACATTGATGAAGAGAGTGTTCAATACAAGTACACCAAGATTCCCAAGCCTCCTACTAAAGAAGAAGATATGAATAGCTTGAAGGTTGGACTTGATTCAAAGAAAAAGCTTGAAGAGATAAATTTTGAGAAGCCATTTGTTATAGACGAGAACAAGACTGTGAAGTTTAAGGATCAAGAAGATGAAGGTCCCATACCACCTTTTCTTAAGCAGGCTAACGAAAAAAAAGTTCATCTTATGTCAAAAGGAGAATTAGGCTTTACAAGAATTTGAAGAAATGGATCACTAATAAGAAGAGTGTCAATGGATAAAATCCGGTTGAACTTGCTTCAATATATCTTGATCCAGGTTGATTTAAGAAAGGAAGCTAAGTCGATCCTATGACCTTAAACAAGGGGCTCAATGGGAGGCGACCCATTTGGTATGCTTTCTTTCCATTTGATTTTGGATTTTTGCTTTAAATAATGCATGTGTTCTTGGTGTTATTTTAATCCTAATTGATAGGACATGGAGTGAGGATTAAGAGATTTGAAGAAAAATACCCAAGGAATGAAGGAGAAACTTAGCTGCCTCGAGTCAAGAGTTACACGTGGATCGGGTTCACCTCGAGTTAAAGCATCACTACATACTTTGACGCTGATTGAGCAGGTTGTCCGGATACTCACAAGTCCACGTGTAGCCATTCTGTATACATTGGGGATAACATTGTCTCTTGGTCTTCCAAACGACAAGTCACTATTTCTCGCTCTAGTGCCGAGGTTGAGTATTATGGTGTTGTCAATGCGGTTGCTGAGACTTGTTGGCTTCGTCACCTATTGTCTGAGTTGGGCCTTTTGGTTGCCAATGCAACTTTAGTCTATTGTGACAATGTCTCTACTATCTACTTTACTTCCAATCTTGTCCAACACGAGTGCACTAGACATGTCAAACTTGACATTCACTTTTTGCGCGAAAAGGTTTCTTTGAGATAGGTTCGAGTGCTTCATGTCCCATCGGCACACCAATATTCCAATATATTTACGAAGGGTCTCGCCATACCGTTGTTCACCGAGTTTTATTTCAATCTTTGTCCGTGTTCTTGTCCCTATCCCTTGAGGGAGGATGTTAGAGATATTATGTATTAGGGTTATTAATTGTTATTATGCTATGTGACCTTTGTAACCCTTAGGGTTAATCCCTTGATATATATAAAGAGTTATGTGATAAGTTCCCAACGGCATGAGATCAGTTGGATTGGAGCAAAGGCAGGGTGGTACATTGTCAAGTGAGCTCACGGTATAGTTGTGAACACTAATGATTTGCAAGGTAATGGCATTGAGTATTATAAACAATATACAATAGTATCCGACTTGAACAAACCAAACTACCATGATTCAAAAATCACACATGAAGATAAAATATGTATCTACACTGTACAGTATAGACTCAAGCAAAAGACATTTGCCTCTCAATCATATTATTTATTAACAAAAAATGAAAGAAAAATGTGGGTCAGTGGTGGGTGGCCCGATTTGGTGAATGAGCTAACTGAAATTGAGAAGAAACAAAGAGAAGCGCCAGGAAAGCAGATGGCCTTTTTGTTCAACGCAAAAGAATAAAGAAACGGAAGATGTGTGACAAAATGATGATTGTTGTTGCTTCTTTTGATAGCACATCACAGATGGGGGGCGTTTTCGACATTTACCATCTCACGAGGAAAGCATAGGGTTCCCTGCCCCATCGCACACACTTCTCAGACAATACACAACTTCCTATGCATTCAAATCAGAACCCATCTTACACTCCAATTTTTTTATATTTCTGTTAATTCTTCATTTGTATTCTACTCCCTACATGGAGCTCCCTCTTTCTCTCTCTCTTCTGTCATCCGCCATGGATGGAAATGAGCCAAGCTCTTTTCACTTGCTCATTTAAGCTCAACCACTTTCACTTCCTTCCATCTTCTCGCTCGCCAATTTTTACTTTCTTCGAATGTATACATTCTTGCTTTCTTTTTCCAACTAATTTCCAACCTGTCGGCTTCAGATCCAGCGAGGAATTTCAGAATGAGGTTTTGTGACATCCTAAACCTTTGTTGCTATTCAACAGACTAGATTTTCCTTGTTTTTAGTCTTTATTGGCGACAAATATGGGGTGCGGAGTATCAAAGGTGGATGATCTGCCTCTGGTAGTTCTCTGTAGGCAGAGGAAAGACCTCATCAAGGCGGCTTCCGACCACCGCTACGCTCTCGCCATCGCTCACATCTCCTACTTTCACTCTCTCAAGAACGTCGGCGATGCGCTCTGCCGATTCGTCGACGAGGACCTCGTCTTCGCCGCATCCTCCTCCACTTCCTCGCCCTCATCTCTCTCCTCGCCGGTTATCACAATCCCCTCCGACCAAGGGAAGGGCGCTGGAACCAGGAGCCAACGCCCTCGAAAACTCATCGCTTCTGCCAATGATTCATCCTCTTCCACCTCACTCTCTCATTCCGTTTCCGAGGAAAACTCCAAGAAGAGTCGTAACCGTAAGCGGAATCTGCGGAGTAAAGGAGAGATTAAAGATGCGGAAGAGGAAGAAGATGACCACGACGATTCTCACCTTCATATTTGCTCGTCTGAAGAGGAATCTTCCTCCGGACACATTCAGATTGAAGATAGCCCTGAAAGAGAAAAGTTTCCTTCTCCAATGCCTGGTATAAGTTATAGTCCTACAAATCCCGAAATGAATTATACTAATTCCTACAATCCGTACTATTCCTACGATGATAATGCATACCATTCTTTTGATTCTGGTGGCTACTCTTATAATGCTTATTATATGAAAATATCATCCACTCCTATACCTTCTATGATTTATGAGGAGCCCAAACCAAACCCGATTTATTCACGTTCTGATTACAGTCAGGGCAACAACCAGCCTTATGGAAATGCAGGGTACAATGAGAGCTACCATCCTAATGGAAATACAGGTTATTTTGGGTTTACATTGAATTCCATATCTACGGAACAAGGTGGGAACAGTAAGCGGCAACAGCAGAAGCAGCTGCCTCCTACACCACCTTCTCCAAAGGTCTCTGCCTGGGACTTTTTAAATCCTTTTGAAAGTTTAGATAATACTAGTTATCATGGATATTATGAAAATTCTAAGTATGGGTATGGATCGAATACCAGTAGTCCAGATTCAAGGGAGTTGAGGGAGAGAGAAGGGATCCCTGATTTAGAGGAGGAGACGGAGAGTGAGGTGATTAAGGAAGTTTATGCAGAGGAGAAGAAGCAAAAGAAGGTGACTGAAGATTTTACCAAGTTGAAGAGAAATAAGAACAAGAATAAGAATGTGCATTTTGCTGAGGGAAGAGCCCCTGGTTTTGGGGAGGGGACGTCGAGAAGTGTTCCTGTACATCACCAGTCCGTAATAGCACAGCAGCAGCCTGAAGCAAAGAAGCAGCCCGTAAAAGCACAGCAGCAGCCTGAAGCAAAGAAGCAGCAACATCTAGAACAGTCAAAGCAGAAACAGCAACATACAGAGGAGGATTCGCAACAAGAGGTGAAAGAGGTGACAAGCACAAGCCCATCTAGTGATGTCAGCATACCTACAAGTGCAGAGGAGGCATATCTAGAAAAGAAAGGGGTAAGTTTTGAGATGGATGGAGCTTCCCAGCATGATGGTGACTCATCAAAGCTCAGTAGCTTGACTGCTTTGTCCGCTAATGGTACTCGTGATCTTCGTGAGGTTGTTAGAGAGATAAAGGATGAATTTGAGGCTGCTACTGAATATGGGAAGGAGGTTTGCCATTTGCTTGAGGCAGGAAAGCTGCCTTATCGATCAAAGGGTGTAATTCTAAGGGGTAATGATTCTTCCTTGCCTTTTATCCATCTACTTCTCTCTCTTATCAGTTTTGTTGTTCTTTTCTCTGTGGTTTTGGGCAAAATTTTGGATCTATTTCAATATTTTTGTGCTGTAAACTGATTTTTTCTTTCCAACTTTGATCTTGGTTCAAAGTTATGCTGATTTTTGGCCTTTCAACCTGATTCTGTCTCATGCAGCCATATTTTCCAGGATGCTGTTTCCTGCACGACAGTCTGCATCAACCTTGCAATCGCAATCCAGACTTTTAACCTCATCAGGTCCTACCGTAGCAAGGATGGCAAGAACCTATGCCAGGGATCATGCAAATGTTATCGAGTCTTCTAGCCTTGTTTCAACTTTGGATAAGCTTTATGTTTGGGAGAAGAAGCTATATAAAGAAGTTAAGGTATTGTTTAATGTAGATATCCAATATTTTGTTTCTTAAAATACAATTAGTTGTAGATCTTCAATTTGCCTATGAAGTAGTCTAATTTTTAGTTCTCCTGTGCAATGAATAATGTATTAGAGAAGCATGCTCTTTCATTCCATCTATCTTGTGTGAGCATTGGTGTGTTCTTGACTATCTTATGAATGTGGCTGTTTTCTCCTGCATGACAACTGACATGAAAGATTAATTTTCATAGCTCCCCATTTATA
The DNA here is from genome assembly GCA_033239125.1 of Fagopyrum homotropicum. Lineage (NCBI taxonomy): Eukaryota > Viridiplantae > Streptophyta > Magnoliopsida > Caryophyllales > Polygonaceae > Fagopyrum > Fagopyrum homotropicum. Next base: position 60,302,965 of record BSWB01000003.1, on the reverse strand, counting down.
TGCATAGAATATGCAGTTTTAATATAATTAAAAGCAATAGGTAGGTGCTACTTCTTCAGCAAAGTTCCTCTTGTTATCTTCTTTGTCTACTTTAGTAGTTGGGGTTAATTAGTAGGGTGATCAGTGCATTAGATATTCAACATTTGTAGTTACTCGATAATGTTAATACTGTAAATTCAGCTTATCTATGCTATATAGAGGAACTTTTGGTAATTTACTCTCACTATTGGACATCCATTTCAGCTTAAGAGGCCAGTTTTCTCTTCACAAGTTCGACACTACATGAATCCTGTTGTTATTTAACTTTCAGTCAGAATCTAATGGTCATATTTTTGTCCCATTAAGAGCTAAACAAGCTTCATGTTTTGTTTAATTCTCTATGTAGAGCAGCTTTTGTAGTTCATTTTGCGTCTCCTTAGTTTATACATCATGATCACACCTGTTCATTGTTTGAATTCCAGTTGGTTGCATTTCTTTGTCGACCTATACTTCTGGTTCATTGCATGTCAGCTTGCTTCTGTTACAGTCTTGCCCATTTTGCTTAGGTGTTTTTGCTGATTTTAGGATGAAGAGAGGCTCCGTGTCTTATATGAAAAGAAATGCAAGAAGCTGAAACGTCTAGATGAGCGTGGAGCCGAGACAAGTAAGATTGAAGCTACACAGGCTTCAATAAGAAAGTTGTTGACCCGAATAAATGTGTCATTCAGATCTGTGGATGCAATTTCTAAGCAGATACACGAGCTCAGAGATAAAGAGTTGCAGCCTCAACTTAGGGAACTGCTTCTTGGGTATGAAGTCATATTTTTCTCATTTATCCAATCATGCAGTACTTTATGACAACTGTTACCCCCCCTCCTTTGATGTAGCTGCACTCGGAGCTTGTAAAAGCTTGGTATGCTTTTGGCCTTGAACATAAATTCTAATTTCTAAATGCTAATTGGTTAAATTGCTCTATGCAGATTGAAAAGGATGTGGAAATTGATGCTCAAATGTCACAAGAAACAGTTCCAGGCTATCCTTCAAAGTAAGACGGGTACTCTTAGAGCAAACATTTCCTATAAGGATTCTAGTGTGAGAGCTGTTGTTGAGCTTGAGATGGAGTTGTTGAAATGGTGCAATCGCTTCAATGCTTGGGTTGAACAACAGAAGTCTTATGTTGAATCTTTAAATGGCTGGCTACTAAAGTGCCTTAATGTTAAACCTGAAGAAACTCCTGATGGACCGATGCCATATTCCCCTGGGAGAATTGGGGCTCCAGCGGTTTTCGTAATCTGTCATGACTGGAAGCAAGCTATGGACAGAATATCACAATCCGGAGTGTCACAGAGTGTTGTCCAAACTGCCATGAATGACTTTGCGTCTAGTTTACACCACCTGTGGCAAAGGCAAGACGAGGAGCAACATCAAAGGCTAAAAGCTGAATACACATTTAAGGATTTTGAAAAACAGGTCCGTGCTATTCGCTTGGAGAGAGCAAAGATGCACAATGGACAAGATGTCACATCTGACAAAGGCAACCTTTCAATAGTGTCTTCCGAAAATGGTCTCTTCGCACTCGATGATTTGAAGGTTGATTTGGACTCCATGAAGCAGAGAGTCAAAGAAGAGAGAGTTGGCCATAAGAATGCCATCAAATTAGTCAATGATGCCGTCTCTAGGAGTATACAAGAAGGCTTGATTCCGATATTTGAAGCTCTGGAAAGTTTTACTTCAGAAGCCGTGAAAGCTTATGATCATGTAAGAGTAAATGGTGGTGCTAGTGACAATCAGTAGCCGGCAAGAATTTTTAAAACCTGAGAACTTGTACACATCATATCAATCAGGTTATCCTTACAAAGGAGAATCTGTTCTCGCCCCTTCAAGCGATTTAGAGAGGAAGGGCATGGGTGTGCTTGGCGTGCCGACCTTTTTGGGCAGTGTTTTCAAATAAAACTAGTGGAGTGTTTGTTTCCACTAGCTTTTTGGGTAGCTTAAGAGGGAATGAGGGATAGGAAGGAAAAGCAAATATGTCCTCAAGGTAGATGAAAAAGCCCCCTTTGGCAAACACACCCGTGCGTGGTGAGAAGCTCCAAAATGCTAGGGCCAAGTGCAACCTAAGGAGTTAATGTAAGCAGGCTGGCACGATCATATACATCCAGAAAGTGTGACCTTGGTTTCTTGCTAAGCAGTAGCCAATGCTTGGTTGGGACGATCATATACATCCAGAAAGTGTGACCTTGGGTTTCTTGCTAAGCAGTAGCCAATGCTTGGTTGGGTGTACACAATGTGGGCATTTCCGTTGTTGCATTTGCTGATAGGGTGGGATGTATTAGAGCATATAGCAACTTGCAAGATGGATTGAAGGAGGGTGCTATATGCTCTAATCAAGCTTGAGCAAGGACAGTGGATAGACTTGAGCTGAAAGCTGCAAAAGTAGGGATCATGAGGAGCAGCGCAGCTGTTTTACTTAGAGGAGTGACAATTTAAGGTAACAGTTTGAAAACCTCTCGTCTACACATCTATGTGGAAATGTTTGTTCATTTATTAATAGGATGTGAATTCCAGGAGTTGTGTTTATTGATAGGGTTCATGTTTGATGTTTGGTTCTGTTGCTGGATATAGCTTATTTGTGGAATATCTACCTTTAGCATTTGCAGGCTTAAGTAGAAAAATAGATGCCTATGGGTGAGAGTGGTGGAGAGCTCAATAATCATGGTTGTGATATTTGTAGTGAACTAGATCTATATGGGTGCCACTGAAAACATGACATTTCAAGCGGAAATGACCCTACTGCACTTTATTACTGTTTGAAACATGAAATTAAATTGATGTATGTTTTGTGTATTAAGTATCAATCAAGGGTATATATTTATTTAATACTCTACTTCTTCTGCAAGTCATCGCTGGCCTTTCGAGCGAAGTCTTCTCTTAAATCTTCTTCTTTTTTTTTTTTTTTTAATTTCAATCTTTGTACTTAGTATTTTCGTTTGCAGTACTGATCGTACATTTCTTCTTTTGTCAATTTGTCTCACAATTAGAGATACTGCCAAGATAAAGTCCTTTGACGGTAATTCAAACTTTGTCACGAGGTTAGTTAAGATGAAAGCTATATTAATTAAGGAGAAATGTTGGAAGGATGTTAACAACACCTACATTGTTGAGACAAAAGAGGAAGAAAGGATTGAGCTAGACCAACATGATAGAATTAGTTTTTGAGTTATTAGGATAAGTAGGTAGTTTATGTATGTTGGTGTATAAAGTAGGTACCTTTTATTTTCTATTAACAAACTAGACACCATAATTTATGTAGAAAAAGATAAATTATTAATTAGTAAATGATATTGCCATAAAAGTAAATGATATTGCCATAAAAGTGATTATTCTCTCCTTTAATATGTAACTGATTTGCCTAATAAGAAAATTGAGAAATTAAAATCTTGCGTTAAATAAGGAAATATCTTATAACAACTCCTAAAATAACTTCTCAGTTATTTAGAAAATATTTTCTCTCCTATATAAATTTAATTATTTTCTTAATGGAGGAATCGAACTCTAAATGAGTTGACCCTTCCTCCCACCCTTATACCAGTTAGGCTAATTAAATTTTGTGTATTCTTTTGATAATACACAATATTAATACACAGTTTTAATTACACAATATTAATACATAATTTCAAATGCACAATGTTAATAAATAAAAAACTTGTGTAACCAAAAAGCTTGTGTACGAAATATCTTTCATTGAATTTTTTGATGATACATATGTATGTGCAGTAATCAATACTTGTTGAGAGTATGAAATATGTATACATATGTACATATTAATGTGTCGAGTTTTGTTTGTGATTGCGTGATAAATACATATTAATTGGAAATGTGTACATAACGGTTAAAATTTAGAAATAAAGTGTATTCTTTGTCCATATCACACATTTGTATGTACATTATGTATGCTTGAGTCATTTACACAATGTTTGATTACACAAGTCTTTTATTTATTAACATTGTGTATTTGAAATTATCTATTGATATTGTGTAATTGAAATTGTGTATCATCAAAAGAATACACAAAGTTTAATTAGTCCAACTAGTATAAGGGTGTGAGAGAGGGGCAACTCGTCCAGAGTTCGAATTCTACATTTTACACAATCTTTTATTTATTTATTTATTATAATTAAGAGGATAGAGAAAATTAGGAGAAAAGAAATAAGAATATTTAGTTACCGATTTAACAAATTTAATTGATTATTAATAGGAGAGAGAAAAATCTTTAAGTTTCCATATTTTCGACAATATCCATTTAATTTTATCTTTATTTTTTAATAGAAAAAATAGGGTGCCTAGTTAGTGTACAAGTTACAAAAAGTGCCTTATTTCACCAATGTTCTCTTAGTTTTTCTCTTGTCGCCTATTTTATTTTAAAATGAATACCAACATGATATTAAATGATAATATTAATGCTTTTCTACACTTCTCATATTTAGATTATCGTAGGGATAAGAATAGATGATATATTCATCAAGTGGCTATTATCTTGAATTCCTTAACTTCTTACTTCAATACATTAAAGATGTTATACAATATAAACATGATGAATTGATTAAGAAGAAACTACCACACTTTATAATCCATAAGAATGATGAGATGAAAGTGTTCAATGTTAAGTCTAATATTAAAGGCACTTAGAGTGAAATTATGTATGTTAAAGGAACATATATGCATAAACAGAAGCCTGAGTAGGATTCTGATAAGAACAAGCATGTTAATCACAACTACAATACGATAAGGAAACCTAACACTAGAAACACCACATTTGAAAATATTGTTACATGTTATTACCTGCGGTAAAATAAAAACATGGGACATGTATCTCCTGAATGTAGAAATATATAACATGATGAAGTTGAAGAAAACTACTAATGGTACTTCTACTATATGTGAATATGCTCTATGCCATAATCATGAGTTGCTTATGTGTTTAACATGCTTAAATGTTCTTATAATTCTAACATGAATGCTTAGATACTTCATTCTAGGTACACTATGCATGATATGTGCTTCTCATGAACATCATTTTGATAACCTATATAAGCATGATTAGGGTGAACCGCAGTCGCGCCACCGCGGGTGCGGCTTTGTCGGGCCGTGGTCGCGGCATAGCAGGGATCGACCATTTTTAGCCGACTTTCTTTTTTCTTTCTTCCTTCTTAAGCTTCTCCTCCTCCTTTCATTCAAGGGTTCCAGACTCTCTCTCTCCAATTCTTCTTTTTCTCTCTCTCTTTCCCTTACACATTCTTCTATTCCTCTTTGCTCCTTTCCTTTGACCTTCCTTGGATCTTCTTCAAAGATTGAAGATTGATGATGAGGATGATGATGCGTGGATTGTTGTTGTGGATAGTGGCAAAGTTATAACTTGAGTGCTTTCCTGTTTAGCTGAGATGGGTGGTAAACCCTTCTTCTTCTTCTTCTTCTTCTTCTTCTTCTTTGGAAATCCAACAAGATTGATCTTGTTGTGGTGTGCCTGAATGTTTGGATGTGTTGTGTATATGTATGGATGAAGACAATATTTCCTTGGCTGACTCTAGTGTGGAGTGAAGTGATTTAAGTGAGAGATTTGTTGAAGAGCATGAAATCGAACCCGGGCCTCACCTTAGCCGCCCCCGCTCTTTCAGGCGTGTCGCCGCCCTCGTGTTTGCGTTAAGCGTAGTCGCGACGTCTGAGCCTTGTCACCTCACCCGTGCATTCCTTGCCCGCGCCTTCCTTCAGAACATACCAAGTCCTTTGGTATGTTTATTCTTCATTTGATCTTTGTGGCTTCAATATAGAAGCATGCTAGGTTGTGTTGAGGTTGATAAGGATTTTATGATGTAGTGTTATGCCTTGAGAGGAATTGAGGTTTTGATAAGGTTGTCGAGGTTGATTACGATGTTATGATCCTTGTGGATCCTTTGGGACTAGGAGTGAGTCTTCTAGTATGTTAATTCGATGATTGATATGTATCCCTTGTTTATCAGACGGTGTTCATTCCTACGGGAATTTGAGAGGTGTATCGATAGTTGAGGTTACCTGGATACAGGTAAGTCCGTGGGATTTACTTAGCTGCATTCGTAAATTTGATGAATGCATGAGTGGTGTTTGTTATATGCTTTATAACATGTGATATATTGATTATTACCGATGTTGAATTGGGTCACTATTGATGGGTGGCTGGAGGGTTCTTTGGGACTATGCTAGAATTGGCATACGGTGAAGGTACCGAGTCACTCCTTATGCTATACGGCGGGGTGCTCTTAACCACTCCAGATGGTGAGCAAAACAGATGTGAGAATGATATATTTCTCGTGTCACACCTTTACAAGGGATTATGAGTGTATGACTTATAAAGATAATTGAACGGGAATGTGTGATAACATGCTTGGTGTTTATTGTAATCTTGATGTGTGTATGTGCTTATGTATTAATCTTATCGATGAATTATTAGCTAACGGTTTATACCGTGTTGTAGATGCCTTGCAGGATAAGAGGATTGCAGAGTAATCTGGTGGAGTGCTCAGCCGATGGTTTCCGTACATATAGGATGGCTATGGGTTTTTGTATGTATATACACGTGGTTATACCGTTTTGGTACTCGACTGTGTGTTTTGTATGTATTTCGATTTGTGCCTTGTTGCAAGATCTGGTGAACTTATTGTCAGGCTAGGGTCAGGACCCATTGTGAGGTCCTAACCTGTAGCACTCCGAGTCCTATGGATTTGGGGTGTTACAAAAAAAAAGAAGATATAAGATACATTTAGAATGTTTAGAGCTTTAAAGGTATTAAATTAAAATAATTAACTAGAACCTTTTTGTTCTTCAAGTTGTGGCTTCCTCCATGCCTTCACACATGCATGGATCCTCCGCAATGGACATCAATGTGACTACAGAAGACTTAGACGCAAACAGATCACCAATGGCCTCCTTAGAAGCTAATGATGCCAACAAGCTAGAAACCTCTTCTTGAACGGTTTTTGCTTTGGATCTAGTGATTGCTTCTTCCATAGTAGGTGATGGTAATGGTATAGAATCCTTCTCCTTTAATGCTCTTGCTTTGATCTAGTGATGGGTTCATATATGTAGGAGGTGTTGTGGATGGTCCTTCATTATATTCCCCTTCTTGAAAATGATCCGCCATCGAATCATCACCATGTTCATCACTAGTCAGAGAAGGACTCAAGTCTCCTACATAAAAGGTAGGACTCACGTCATACTCCTCCGGAAGCTCCAATACATAAGCGTTGTTGCCAACCTTACGTAGCACTTTGAGTGATCCATCACCACGTGGTGAGAGATTCGATTTCCTCTTCTCCGGGAACTTTTTTTATTCTTAGATGCAACCAAACTAGATGTCCTAGCATGAATAGCAATTCCTTGCGATGTCTATTAGCCTTGGCTGCAACTAGCTTACCCTTCTCCTCCAACCTTAGCCGTGTTTTCTCATGCAATTTCTTGATGAATTTCACATGTATTCCTTTATTAAAATATACTCGCTCCTCTACAGGCGACGATATAAGATCAAAAGGGATCAGAGGATTCAACCCATACACACACATAAAAGGCGTTAGGTTAGTAGAAGATACATAGTTCTGTTATAAGCAAATTCCACATGAGGCAAGACGTACATCTTTCCAAGCATTCAAATTATCCTTCAAAATAGCCCGCAATATGATAATTAAGGTCCTATTGGTAACCTTGTTTGTTTGACCATCCGTTTGAGGATGACTAAAAGTCGAGAATAACAACCTAGTTCCTAGTTTTCTCTAAAGAGTCTTCTAAAATAAACTAAGGAACTTAACATCCCTATCACTCACAATAAACCTAGGTACTCCATGTAGTCTAACAACTTCCCTTAAGAACAAGCTAGCTACATTTTAAGCATCATCGGTCTTATGACAAGCAATAAAATCGGTCATCTTAGAGAATCGATCTACAACCACAAATATCGAGTCTCTCCCCTTCTTATTCTTTTCCATACTAATGTCTAACCATGGTGAGGTAGGCATAGGAAGAGGGTTATACAAACCGCGTGGTTTCAATCTAGCCTTAGCTTTCAAACACACAACTATTAATCATGCTCTCTACATTCTTAAGCATATGTGGCCAATAAAAATCAGATTGTAACATATGATGCATTTTGTCCCTCTTAGAACGTCCCATCAAACCTCCCGTATGGGCTTCCTCAACAAGAAATAACCTAAGGGAAAATCTAAGAATACACACCTTATCAACCTTGAATAAAAGTCCTTCAAACAAGTAAAACTTATCTAAAGAACCTCGAGTCCTACAATGCTTATAGATGTCTGTAAAATCGGAATCATTAATATATAGATCCTTAATGTAATGAAAATCAAAAACCTTATAATCCATAGTAGTGATCAATGAATGTCTCATAAAAAGAGCATCAACAACAACATTATCCTTTCCTTTCTTATACTTAATGATATAGGGAAAAGTTTTTATAAACTCCATCCATCTACCATGCCTCCTATCTAACTTATCTTTACTTCTAAAATGCTTCAAGGACTCATGATCGGTATGAAGGAGAAATTCATTAGACCAAAAGGTAATGTTGTCACGTCTTAAATACTCAAAATAAGGCATATAATTCTTTATCATAGGTCGAATACTTCAAGCATGCTCTTTTTAATTCCTCACTAAGAACGCAAATGGTTTTCCTTCTTTCATGAGCACTCCTCCAATGCCAATCCCGAAAGCATCACATTCGACTTCAAATGGTTTAGTGAAGTCTGGAAGTGCTAGAAGAGGTGCATGAGACAGCCGCCACTTGAACTCTTTTAATGCCTTCTCTTGAGCATCTCTCCATACGACTTGTACTTTCTTCTTCATTAAAGACGTGAGTGGGGATGCTACGGTACTAAAATCTTGTACAAAAGGTCAATAGAAGGTTGCAAGTCCATGAAAACTTCGAACACGGCCGATTGTGGTAGGTGTTGACCACTATTGGATTGCCTTAATCTTCACTTCGTCCACTTCTAGACCTCTTGTACTCACTACAAAACCAAGGAAAATAACTTGATTAGTGTTAAACTCACATTTATTAATATCTATATACTTTACTAAAACAGACGACACTAATGTTGACGTTGCGCCCCCACAACCATGCTATAATTAATTGTTAAAAAGATCTACAAAACAAATCGGTTTTATGTCAAGATCTACGCAATAACGATCCGATATTCAGAGTTTAGATTGTACGATTAATTGTCCTGGTGAGATTAGCTTCAAGACTTCAATTGAAAACGATCCATAATTTGACAAGTATGGTTTCTTTCTCACTACACAAGCATGATTCGGGAGGTACTATTTCTTTTCCCTTGCGCATTATGTGTTGCATATTTTGTGTTAACTTACAACTTGAGGATATGCGTTGAAGTTACAAATTGTGAGGGTAGTTTATTCAGATTTATTTTGTGTAGATACCTTGATCACAATATATTGTTGTTAAAAATTTGCAGCAAAGTCTCTTAGAATTAGTCTTACAATTGAAATCGGAGCTCCTCTTTCCAGTGGGACAAAGGTAGCAACTCAGTATCTAAAGGCTTCAGGGTAAGCCTCAAAGGAAGATTGAACCAGTAGGACAAGGACATTGGTAAGGATTATCTAGCATAAAATAAACATCTTCATTATCTAGTTTTGTATCTATATCCACTGTAAAACATACATAAAAATAGTAGAATATTGCCAAATAAAAATCATTAGTAAAAGCTCTTATAGAAGATCGTACAATGGGTGTAGGATTTTAGTTCCACGGTTCATACCTATGTCCGCAAATACACTAACCCTAATGAAAACTCCACCTTGAGTTTATATTTTAATATGTGATGATGGAACACTTAACACAAATAAGCGGTTTCTATACTAACAAATTATCAATTATATTTCTAGTATGCTTGACTTATTTTGGTGTTTGTCAAAATGTATGTAGTCCTTGAAAAACATTTCAAGGGATAGATGGAGGCCTTGAAATCAGATACAAGGGACAAGCGTAGAGTTTGAAGAGGTTCAACACGGAGGCCTTGAAATCCATTTCAAGGGATCAGAAGTCAAAGTCTTGAAGCAAGTTTTGAAGGACATAACGGCTGGAAGGAATTCAAATCTCTACCAACCAAATCAACCAAGGATCCAAAGAAGATCTTCCAAGAATATTCGGCCAACATGAAGACCTTCCAAGAAGATTCGGCCAACAAGAAGATCTAGACCAAGGAGATACAGTCCAACAAAAAGGATCTCGCAAAGATCCTCAACAAAAGTGCGAGAGTTCCTCTCAACAGATATCGAAGATCTTCATTCAACAAATCTCACAAATCTGAAGATCTCGATACTTAAAAGACAAAGATCTTCAACATCATGAGAAGATTACGGAGAAGAAGAATCAATGTGCTTTAAGGAGATGAAGAAAATAAAGAAGATCTACAACGGCTATCTCATCTCAACCAAGAAGCGTTTTCCATGGAGGAGAAGAAACATCCACAACGGTCATCTTCCCAATGGTTAGAAGACTTCTTCATCGAAGACTATAAATGAAGATGTCGATTGAAGAAGAAAGAAAATAAGCTTACACGGAAATATCCAAAGTCTTCAAGCGATCCAAAGCATCTTCATTCGATCCAATAAGTTTTTCTTTCTCTCTTTATACAAAAGCTTATTCCTTAGAGAGAGATAAACTCGAGAGCTCCATTGACATATATAAAGAGTGTTATACTCGAGTATGTGTTACTCTGCGAAGTAACTAGGCTATTATAGCTAGGTTTAGAGATGGAACTAGACCGTAGCATTGGCTACTGTGAGAGAAGAAGGGGATTTCTTCTAGGTTGTATCTAAAACTCTTTGAAGCTAATAATAGATAGTTATATCCTACGGGTATACCCTAGGACGGAGATTAGTTAATTTAGAGCCGAACTTCGTGAACATATCCTCGTGTCGATCTTTTCAAATCTGCACCCTATCGTGCTTTATTGTGACTAACTTTGTTTTGCAGGTTTACAAAGTCAAGGCCCTTGAAATCACTTTCAAAGCCCTTGAAATCAAGTTTTGTCACAAAGAGCTCAGATCGACATCAAGGCCTTTGCAATCAGTTTCAAAGCCTTGAAACAGGTTTTTGTGAAAAGTTCCCATACTCAATTCAACCCCCCTTCTAGAGTATTTATATCCTTTATATTCACCTTACGGTTCTTCAATTGGTATCAGAGCTAGACTCACGTATATTGATTTAACCATGAGACTAATCATGAACTTTGTAGGTGATGGAGGATTCGTTCAAGGACGATCCACATCTCGACCATCACTCTTCTGTGGCAACAACTTTGCCCATTGGAGAGCACTAATGCAAATGTTTGTTATTGATCAGGACATGGAACTTTGGAGCATTATTCAAAATGGCCCTAAAATCCCAACCACCACCGTTGAAGGAGTCTAAGCCGCAAAGAAGGAAGCTGACTTCACACAAACCGACTTGGATAGTGTTTTAAAGAACTACAAGGCCATGAACTTGCTCTATTGTGGATAAGATGCAAATGAATTCAACCGTGTCTCGTCATGCAAAAGTGCAAAAGAAATATGGGACAAACTTGTTGTCATATACGAAGGAACAAGTCAAGTCAAAGAAACAAAGATCACCATCTTCCTCAGACAATATGAGCTATTCAAGATGAACTCAAATAAATCAGTCAAAGAAATATTTACAAGATTCACCGAGATTGTGAACAACCTGGACTCGCTTGGAAAAGTCTTCACAAATGAAGAAAAAGTAAAGAAGGTTCTAAGGAGCTTACCTAAAGCCAAGTGGGGACCAAAGGTGACTGTAATAGAAGAAGCTCAAAATCTCACAACACTTCCTCTTGACAACCTCCTTGGAAAACTCATCACTCACGAGATGGTTCTTGGTGAAGAAGATGGAGAGCTCCCATCCAACACAAAGAACTTCGCACTAAGATCTAAGAAGGATGAGATACCACCAGAAGAGGAAGATAGTGATGATGAAGATGAGGAAGATCCATTTGCCTTGATCTCTAGGGGTCTCGCGAAGATTATTCAACGGAAGAAACAGTTTGCTAACAATAAAGAATATCCGCGAACATCACGACCTCGAGGTAAGTTTTCTAACTCTAACAAGAAAACTAAAGTTCTGTCTTGTTTTGAATTTGGTGAAACAGATCATCTCGTAAAGGATTGTCCACAAAAGAAGAGGAACAACTTTAGGAAGAATGATCTAAAGAAGAAAGTTATGGTAGCTTCATGGAGTGATTCAGATTCCTCAAATGAATCAGAAGACGAAAAAGAACAAGCAAACATTTGTCTTATGGCCGATCATGAAGAAATCCAAATCACTACGTTGATAATGTGATAAGTACCATTATGTCCCATCTTGAATCTGATCTCACACAATTCCTTAAAGACATAATCATATTTGATAAAGAACATAGGGTAAGGATAAGTTCCTTGAGAGAAAAGGTTCTCAAACAAGAGAAAATATTAAGTGATATGTCTTTGGAGATTGAATATCTTAACACTGAAAAGTTAGACCTTGATATCAATATCAAGGCCTTGGAATCGGAAAATGCGATTCTCAAGGGCAATCTCTCTTCTCTTCATCGAGAATATATCAATCTAGAAGGTTGATCTAATTGTGACGTGTCAAGACCAGAAGGCTGCACTTATTCAATTCGCTCGTTCGAAAGCTAACCTTGAAAGGATGATGGGTGAGAAACAATCTTCCCTTAACAAAAATGGTATAGGTTATCATGTCAGTTTTCCTAGAAAAACAACTACCACTTTTTTCAAGGCTAAAGGAAGTATTCATATGCCCACATGTTTTTATTGTTGTAAAAAGGGTCATGCAAAATCAACATGTCCATGTAGAATAAATGATCCTTACATCATTAGAAACACTTATCCTCTATGTCTAAGGAAACAAGTTAAGCAAATATGCATTCCTAAAGGTACTAGACCACCAAACATGATTGAGCATGAATATGGACCAAAATATGTCATTTGGTCGACCCGAAAAGGTTGATGTTTGATATTTTGCAAGATATCACCAAGGTAAAGGAGCATAAATGGATATTAGATAGTGGTTGCTCATGACATATGAGTGGAAAAATCTCACTGTTATCACATCTAAAGAAGCAATCATCTGAAACCATTACGCGTGGTGATAAAGGAAAGTGTGACATTATTGGCATTGATAAAATTTGTTATAATTCAACTAACTTCATTGATAATGTATATCTCGTTGACGGGTGTGAAGTATAACTTGCTTAACATCTCTCAAATATGTGATAAAGGCAACCAGCGGTACCTGAATCCAGTCAAGCATATGAGCCCGAATCTTCAGGATTTGTTCCATCATACAAACGAAGGAAATTTCAACATTCTTCATACCATCCACAAGAGAATGTGATCTCAGATCCAAACACAGTAGTTCAAACTCGATCTAGAGTTAACAATCTATGTGCATTCTCTGCGTTCGTGTCTCTTATAGAGCCCAAGAATTATGTTCGAGCTCTTCAAGAACCCGACTGGATCATTTCCATGCAAAATGAGCTAAATGAATTTGAAAGAAACAAGGTTTGGACTCTTACATCGAAACCAAAGCACCAATCCGTCATTGGCAAGAAATGGGTTTTTTGAAACAAGTTGGATGAAAATGGGAAAGTCATTCGAAATAAAGCACGACTTGTAGCTCAAGGATATAACCAAGAAGAAGGTATTAATTATGAGGAGACCTTTGCTCCGGTTGCCAGGTTAGAAGCCATATGTATGCTACTTGCTTTTACATCTTTCATGAGCATAAAGTTATTTCAAATGGATGTAAAATGTGCTTTTCTAAACGGCTTCTTAGAAGAAGAAGTCTACGTTGCTCAACCTCCTAGTTTTGAAAATGATGAATTTTCGGATCATGTTTTTAAATTGGACAAAACTCTTTATGGTCTTAAGCAAGCTCCTCGAGCTTGGTATGAATGATTGTCCAAGTATCTCCTTGAAAACAATTTCAAAAGAGGTTTGATTGACAAAACTCTATTTATCAAAACCAAAGGCACTGACATATTAGTAGTATAAATCTATGTTGATGATATATTATTTTGGTGCTACAAACGATTCTTTATGCAAGAAATTTTCATATATTATGTGTAGGGAATTCGAAATGAGCTTCATGGGTGAGTTAAATTTCTTCCTTGGATTACACAAGCAAAGAAAGGAATTTTTCTCAATCAAAGCAAGTATACCAAGGACTTGCTTAAGAAGTATAAGATTGATCAATCCAAGGTCGCAAAAACTCCTATGAGTTATACACTCTCACTTGACCATGGCAAAGATGGTAAAAGTGTTGTACAAAAGGAGTATCGAGGTATGATCGGTTCTTTGTTATATTTAACCGCTAGTCGACCTGACATTATGTTTAGCGTGTGCATGTGTGCAAGATTTTAAGTTGATCCTATGGAGTCACATTTGATAGTTGTGAAAAGGATATTTCGGTATCTCAATGACACTAAGGATTTAGGGTTATGATACCCACATCAAAGCTCGTTTCACCTCATTGGTTATTCAGATGCAGACTTTGCAGGCTATAAGGTCGATAGAAAGAGTACTTCTGGATGTTGCCAATTCTTAGGGTCATCCCTAATAAGTTGGCACTCCAAGAAGAAAAACTCTGTCCTCCTATCCACAACTGAAGCAGAATACAAAGTTGCGGGAGCCTGTTGCGCACAAATTTTATGGATAGCTCTACAACTTCGTTATCTTGGCTTTGATTTTAAAGGTATCCCAATTAAATGCAATAATACTAGTGCTATTTCGATCACTAAAAATCCCGCAACATTCAAGGACAAAGCATATCGATGTAAGGCATCACTTCATACATGATCATGTTGAGAAAGATAATGTTTCGATTTCTTTATATCAACTGACTTGCAGCTTGCAGATATCTTTACTAAGACTCTCCCTGAAGATCAATTCAATTTAATTAGATTAGAGCTTGGTATGTTCAACAAGGAAGCATTAACATAGGGGGAGTAAATCGTTTTATTTTCTCCTTCGTATGTAGCTCACTTTTCAATTTCAAGGGCTTTGAAATGCAATTCAAGGGCCTTGAAATGGAATTCAAGGGCAACATTGAATATCACGGATCTATTTAGGAGTTAATATATTTTAGATATTATGATCTCTAAATTATTTTAAAGAAAGATTTTTAAAATGATTTCAAAAGTCTTTATCTTCGGATTCAAAGACTTGAAAAGAGTTGTTGAGATTAAATTGGAAATAAATTTTTGTTTTTCAAGGCCTTGATTTTCTCAAGATCTTGTTAAAACCATAAATTGTTTTCTTTTCCCCTTTTAAAGGCTTAAGCCCTCCTTCTTCCCTATTCAACATTTTTACAAAACCAAATACACCCCTTTCAAAACCCTTGACTTTTTCTCTCACAAATCCATCTATTGCTCCAAGAAGCAAGAAATCTGCTCCTCGTCAAGCTTTGACTTTCAAAAGGGAATCGGCTCACAATTCCTCATCTTCAGATGATGAGAAATTTTCTGAAGATTTGGATATTTCATAGACTACTGGTCTTCCAACTTCCCGGTTTGTCAATTTTCTAGCTACGGGATCTTGGCTTGATGGATCTCACAATCGTCCTCTTTGTATGTGTGACGTGGTGGATATTGTGTTTCTGGAAACTCTTCCGATCCCCTACATTGCAAAGCTTAAATGTTCCACAGTTTGGAAGATCTTAAACCCTGGAGATTCTGCTTTTCCAAGGCTCACAAGACTGTTTTATGTCAACCTTGTCACAAAACGGGAAAAAGGAATTCTCTCCCTTGAAACATCTGTTAAAGGTACTCAAATTCTTCTCACTCCTAATGTTTTTTTTGAGATTTTAGGAATCCATACAGATCTTTCATTCACACACCCCTCCCGGTCAGAAAGTGTTCGACTTGCCAAAGAGAAATTCCTGGTTCCAAACTCTACATCACGCCAACTCACTCACACTTCCCTAAACCTAGATGCTAAAATAGTATTTACCATTCTGGTTACATGTGTTATCCCTCGTGCAAATTCAAGAGAATTGTTGACCGATCAATCTTTGAAATTAATTCATCTGATCATGTCTGGTTTGGATATTGATGTGCCTAACCTCATCCTCAATCATATGGTCCATACCGTTAACTCCAAAAGAGTTATCCCTTTGCCTTATGAAAACCTACTGCCCAAGATCTTTGATCATTTTTCAATTGACACATCCACTAAAGATCGACAGATAACCTCTGGCAAAATCGATAAATCTTTCTTGGAAAGATTAGGGATTGAGAAGACTCTTGCAGGGGCTTGGACATTGAAGGGAAAAGGGGCTATTCCACCTCCTTCCCAAGCAGCTCCATCAACTTCTCCTTATGCTCCAGAAATCAGGTTAGATGGATGTGAGAAGGAATTGGGTTCTCTGAATCGTGAACTATCTGATTTTCAGTCTGACACAAAAAGGAGAATGAATGCAAATCATGAGATGATGTCTATTATGCATGCCAAGATAAATGAAATGTATCTTATGAATGCTCTCACTCTTACCACCATTGGAAGAATATTACCTATGACTGAAGATGCAGCTCAACGCACCTAGGAAAAGGTAGAAAATGTTCTAATGAACTACAAACGAAGAGTACAGAACAAATTTATCCTTTATCCTACACATGTTGAGCCGACCATTTTGACGGTGGAAGAATACGAGGTTGTCAAGGAACGACGAGCTGAAGAAAAGAGACGACGCTTAGCAGCAGAAATGGATGATAGTCACAAGACTGCTTCATCTAAGGCACGACGACGGTTTTATAAGGATGATCAAGATTGAGCATGTGATGTTTGTGGGCTTCTGTTTTAAACTCCTATTATGGTTTTTGGAGATACTCTTTTCTGGTTTTGTAATTGGTTTCAAAAACTCCCGTGCTTTAACTGCTTTTCTCCCTTGTTGAAAGACAAAGGGAGAGAAATTATGATCCGAAATTTAGATGTTTCTGCATTCTGTATTTTAAGTTTGTTCGATATTTACATATGCATCGCTAACTCTAAACTGTAGGCACGATATTTGTGTTGTCTTCCATCAAGGGGGAGATTGAAAACTACACCTTGAGTTTATATTTTAATATGTGATGATGAAAGATTTAACACAAATAAGCGGTTTCTATACTAACAAATTATCGATTATATTTCTAGTATGCTTGCCTTGTTTTGGTGTTTGTCTAAATGTATCCAGACCTTGGAAATCATTTCAAGGGATAGATGGAGACCTTGAAATCAGATACAAGGGACAAGCGCAGAGTTTGAAGAGGTTCAACACGGAGGCCTTGAAAGCCATTTCAAGGGATCAGAAGTCAAAGTCTTGAAGCAAGTTTCGAAGGACATAACGGCTGGAAGGAATTCAAATCTCTACCAACCAAATCAACCAAGGATCCAGAGAAGATCTTCAAAGAAGATTCAGCCAACAAGAAGATCTTCCAAGAAGATTCGGCCAACAAGAAAATCTAGACTAAGGAGATACGGTCCAACAAAAAGGATCTCGCAAAGATCCTCAACAAAAGTGCGAGAGTTCTTCTCAAGAGATATCAAAGATCTTCATTCAACGAGTCTCATAAATATGAAGATCTCGATACTTAAAGGACAAAGATCTTTAACAACGTGAGAAGATTACGGAGAAGAAGAATCAACGTGTTTTAAGGAGATGAAGAAAATAAAGAAGATCTACAACTCAACCAAGAAGCGTTTTCCATGGAGGAGAAGAAACATCCACAACGGTCATCTTCCCAACGGCTAGAAGACTTCTCCATCGAAGACTATAAATGAAGATGTCGATTGAAGAAGAAAGAAAATAAGCTTACACGGAAATATCCAAAGTCTTCAAGCGATCCAAAGGATCTTCATTCGATCCAAGAAGTTTTTCTTTCTCTCATTATACCAAAGCTTTATTCCTTAGAGAGAGATAAACTCGAGAGCTCCATTGGCATATCTAAAGAGTGTTATACTCGAGTATGTGTTACTCTGCGAAGTAACTATGCTATGTAGCTAGGTTTAGAGATGGAACTAGATCGTAGCATTGACTATTGTGAGAGAGGAAGGGGATTTCGTCTAGGTTGTATCTAGGACTCTTTGAAGCTAATAATAAATAGTTATATCCTACGGGTATATCCTAGGACGGAGATTAGTTTATTTAGAGCTGAACATATCCTCCTGTCGATCTTTTCAATTCCGCACCATATCCTGCTTTATTGTGACTAACTTTGTTTTGCAGGTTTACAAAGTCAAGGCCCTTGACATCACTTTCAAAGACCTTGAAATCAAGTTGTGTCACAAAGAGCTCAGATCGACATCAAGGCCTTTGAAATCAGTTTCGAAGCCTTGAGACAGGTTTTTGCGAAAAGTTCTCATACTCAATTCACCCCACCTTCTAGAGTATTTAGATCCTTTATATTCACCTAATGGTTTTCACCTAAGATTGGATCAGATGACGTTGATTTTTGCTCAATTGGTTATGATTTGAGGTACGTTGATTATTTAGTTTGTACATGTGTGTACTTGTTTTTGGAATTTATAAACTTTTGGTGCTGGATCAAGGGAAGAGAAAGAGATTGCTCGGAGGATGACTACCTACCCAACTAGAAGGATGGTAGAACAACATTGCCTCATGTGCTCAAAGTGTACCCTCATGACGAGGAAGTGTGGTGAAACGAAAAAGAAAGGTTTGTGGCTTTTGGATGAAAAGCTCAACAGAAGAAGGAGGTCAAAATTTTCCGGCTCATGTTATTGACATTGATGCATTTATTATTCGATTAACTTTTGGACGAAGAAGAAGGAAGGTTGATGCCAACATAGAAAATAAAAATGAAAAGTTGGCATTCCGTATTCAATGGAAGGACATGAATGAAAAAAATGGTGGAAAGTATTAGAGAGGACAGTTAACGTGTTGAGTAAAGTAGGGAGAAAAAATGTTTAAGGAAGTGAACATAACAATTTACATGTACAATTAACGTTATACATTAAAATATGATTAACAATTAATTTATTGTTAATTTTTTTTATTTTAACCAATCATTTTAGTTATCAAAAAATTTATGTGTTTAAGGCTATAAACTTATCACATCCTAATCAGTTTTCAGTAAAATAGTTCAAATATCCTAAACATTATTCTTAGTTCTTATTATTTCAAAGAATATATTTAATTGCTTATAAAATATGTGTTCTTTAACAATTATAAAAAATAATATTGATTATAAATTTGGTAATATACGTGATTTTACTCAAAAATCAATCAAACCAAATTATGTTGATTATGTTGTTATTTTGAAAATATCAGCTAAAAAAAACCAACTTAATTGATAAATTGTAGAAAAATCAGTAAAGTTGCCAAGTTTTTTATATTTAGTTTTTCTCCTTTTTGTTCACTTCATTAATAAATGAATAAATTATTTTTTAATCTTATCATTAAAAATTTATATGATATAATAAAGTAAAAATATTCAATACAACTTGATTCTAAATATTTTTCACAATGTTGAAAGATCTAAAGGTAAGATTTTGATAGTTAATTTTTTTTCTTTTTCTTTATATATTTTTTGTTAGTGATAAATTAAAAGAAATATTTTTTTTAATTTTTTTTCATAAATATATCATTAGTTCTCACATACACAAGTTGATGACATTTTATTAAAAAAATATCAAATATTTAAATCTACCCGCGCAAAGTGCGAGATATGAACTAGTTAGCATATAAAGATTCATTTCTAAGAGTTCCAAACACTTCCCTTAAGTGCTCTTCATGCTCCTCAAGTAATTTACTATAGATGAGGATGTACATAACGTAAACAACCACAAATTATTCCCGTCCCGGATGTGGTGCTAGACTCCTTAAGTGGTTTGCTTGGAGATTCGAGTTCGAATCCTCCTGGCGGCATGTATGGAAAAACTGATATTGGGAGGGTATCCCCCAACAATGGGCCACGAATTATTCCCGTCCCGGATGTAGAGCGGCGAAGCCAATCGAACCGGGAGTTACTTACCAACCTTTCAAAAAAAAAAAAACAACCACAAATTTTTCAATGTAGTGACGTAGCACATGGTTCACCAACCTCTCGAATGTGCTAGGAGCACTAGTTAAACCAAAAGGCATAACTAACCACTCATAGAGACCAAACTTAGTCTTGAAGGCCGTCTTCCATTCACATCCTTCCCACATTCTAATTTAATGATATTCACTCTTAAGATCAATCTTTGAGAACAAGGTAGATCCACTAAGCTCATCTAGCATATCGTCCAATCTGGGGATGAGATGACGGTACTTGATAGTAATATTATTGATTGCTCTAGAATCAACACACATCCTCCATATATTATCCTTCATAGGAACCAAAAGGACGAGAACTACACATGAACTCAAACTTTCTCTCACATAGCCTTTATCTAAAAGATTTTGAACTTGATCTTGAATCTATTGGCTTTCCTGAGGATTCATCCTATAAGTTGGACGATTAGGAAGTGTAGCATATGAAATTAAGTCAATTTGATGCTCAATGCCTCAAAAAGGTGGAAGTCATACTGAAATCTCATCCGGAAAAAAACATCATAAAACTCATCTAGAAGGTTTAAGTTGGACGAATAGGTTCATGGGAATGACATCCAAAGGTGTATAATCATCAATGTAATCTTTCTTGGATGCTAGAAGGACTCTAGTAGATTGGGGCGAGATTTCTCCACTAGGGTGAGATAAGTATGCATTGGGGCAAAGTTCGATACTGGGGTGAGGTTTTCCTACATTGGGGTGAGATATTCCTTCATTAGGGCGAGATAAATCTTCCTTGAGGTGAGATTCTTCATCGGTGTTAGAAAAACCTTCATTGGGGCGAGATTTCTCTTCTCTGGGGTGAGATAATCCTTCCTGGGGCGAGATTCTTCACTAGGGTAAAGAAATCCTTCAATGGGATGAGATTTTTCTTCTTTGGGGCGAGGTTCTGCTCTGCTAGGACGAGATTCTTTGCTGGAGTGCCTTTCTTCTTCCTCTCTCTTGCCAAATTCTTGCTTCTTGCTCTTTTCCTTCTTTTTCTCATAGCATTCCACAATTTGTAAAGACGTCATGGGTTTTAAAGTTAGCGTTTGACCCTTATACTCAAAAGAATGTCTCCATCATGCTTAGTTCTTCTATTAAATTATCATGGACGTCCTAATAGAATATGACATGCTTGTATGGAAATAACATCACAAGTAATGATATCCTCATAACTACCTAAAGTGATGGTAACTCTAGCAGTCTAGCTTGCTTATTCACTTTCAATTCACCACTATCATTCATCTAATGCAACTCATATGGTCTAGGATGAAAAAACGTAGTAATTTGCAATTTATTGATCAAATTGACAGTAGCAATATTGCAACAACTACCTCCATCAATAATCATGTTACACACCTCCCATTTAACAAGACATCTAGAATGAAAAAGATTATCCATTTGATTTACCTCACATGAAGCTATCTTAGCATGCAATGTTCTCCTAACAATCAATGATTCTTCATGCTCAAACTCAATGTCTTCATCACTATCACTACCGATTTCATGCAATGCATTAAGGTGGGTGTTAATATCATGATCATGCTCTTCCTCACTTTCATATTGTCCAAATTGATTAATGAATAAAGCCATTTTATTAGGACAATCTCATATAATGACATCTACATTGACATTTAAAGCATACAATATCTCTAGAACATAAAGTAGATATAGAATTGCTCCCTTTAGGATCACTTGAAGGCTCATTCAAGGATCGAGATTGTGAGTGGGGGGCTGAAGTTTTCCTAGCTCCTTGATCCACATTTTGTCCCTTTTTCTCCTCTTTTGTGGATGCATGGTCTCGGCCTTGAGCTCCTTGAAACCGATTGGGTTGTTGTCTCCATGAATTTGTAGTTCCAAAATTAGACTTGGTTGCTTGACTTTTCCCCTTAATCTTACTTTTGGTTTTGATGGTCAAATGCAAAAAAAATTGTAGAAGTATAATAAGGGTATAAGTCAATTTCATTTTCTAAAGATGGATGCAAAATACGTAAATAACGAGCCATTGTTGTCTCTTCATCCTATATAGCATTGACTTTCATCATCGCCATTTGCATATATGTGTAAATTTCTTCCGCACTCATAGATTCTTGCTTGAGGTTTTCTAATCTTTGCCTTAACTCTCTAGCATGATATTGAGGCACAAATCTAGCTTTCATCAAGCCTTCATTTTCTCTCACGTGTTGATGTCTAGATCCAACGTTCTTCTTCTTTCTTTGTTAACTAAAATTATGGCAAGACCAAATTTGTTCAATTTTGGTTTCCCATTCCATAAAAGTGTCCGGATCACATTTGCCTTCAAAACTTGGAATTTTAACCTTCACTTTTCCTATTCAGTCATGCTTTTGATGTTGTCTATATGGTTCCAACTCCCGACCTCTCCTACGACGATGGGTATGTCTAGGATAATCTCTCCACATGCCCTCTTCATCATCATCATCCTCTAGTTCCTAAAAATCATCAACAAAATCTAGATATTAGGTGCATTTAAAGAGGATTTGAATGTCTCATACCTTGCGCTTGAGGGGTTCTTTGAGGTGATTCCGGGGCTGTAATTTTAGTTGGATGTCGAGAGCTTCCACCAACTTCAAATGCTGATCTCGACTGGAATCTCGGTTGAGGTTGAGAGCGAGATTCTAGAATTGTGTCATGAGTTGTTTCAACATGTCTATTGTTTCTGGACTTGATGGTTCACTCCTTAGTGAACTTCGAGGACTATTAGACATTGACATCTACACAAGTACGCAAAGTAAGAACAAACTTGTGAAGTTAGAGAAATCAAAAGTTTCTCACTTGTGTTTCTCTCACACTCACACTCTTGTTGTGATATCTCAAGCTAATTTGATGTAATTGCCTTGGATGGATTAATACTCCTTTAAAATCGATGACTAGCTTCAATTAGACTCCTTAGATGAATCAAGATGAATTCTTGGCTTGGATGAAGGTTTTTGTATTGAAAGATGGTATAAAGAACCGTTGCTGGATATTTCTTCACACAATTGACACAAGGTGAAAAGAAAATAGCAAGTAGACTCAACTAGTATGAATGCAAGCAAATAAAATCAAGCAAACACACTTAAAGAATAAAATCAATGTGTTTAGAGTAGAAAAAGACAATAAATATGCACGCAAGATACTACGAAGAGAGCTTTACTTACTTTGCACTTGAGCAATGAGAGAGATAGCTAGCTAGTTGGGTACTAATCTCGACAGTGGCAAATCTCGGGCGAGATATTCATTGCGGGCGAGATTTGATGAAAGGCAAGGTTTTGGTTATGGGAACTGGTTGGGACTTGGGGTAAGCTTCTTTCTTACTACCTTCTTGCGACTTTCACACTTGGATTGCAAAAACTCTTGTTTGACTAGCTTCACCAAAAATTTGGTTATAATTTATGACATAAAGTATAGGCTAGAACAAAAGAATTGAACTTTAGGTATAATTTATCTCAACATGAGTATATATTGAAGGTACTTGATCGATTCAACATGAATAATATTAAGCCTACTATCATACTACTTCATTCTCACTTTTCCCTTGATGAGGAAAAATGTTTGAGGGTACCTTATGATGTTGTTGTGTGTTCAATTATGGATGTTATGGTTTCTACTAGACATGAACTTCTCTATAGTGAGTGTTCTTAGTGCGTTTATGTTTAACCCTTTTGAGAAACATTAGTTTGCTATGAAGCTTCTCCTAAGATGCTTAGTTGAAACTGCAAATCTTTCCCTCAAGTATAGCACTCACAATAAGCCGAAGGACTTGCTTGGGTATGTTGATTATGACTATACTAGTAGTAAAGGCAACAAGAAGTTTACTACATGTTATGTTTATACCTAGTGTGGAAAGTACATTTCTTGAAAGTCAAAACAATAATGTAATGTTGTATGTTCATCTACTAAAGATGAGTAAGTGACTACAACAAAAGTTGCTAAAGAATAATTTGAGAACAAGCCATATATTACTGCATTACATCCTAATAGCTAGAGTGCATTGTTTTTGTGTATGGAACATGTGTATGATGAAAGAGGACCAAACACAATGATGTCAAGTACCATTATATCGGATTCAAGATTAATCCTCCCTCCGTTTCACATTATTTGTCCATCTAGGCTTGGGGTGTCAATGGGTCGGATTTGGTTCGGGGAGTACCATATTCATCACCATCCCCGTTTAATATAATGCCCCCGTCCCCATCCCCATCCCGTTCGGGTATTGAGAATTATTCCCATCCCCATACCCGTCAGATATTCGTCCCTATCGGGGAATCCTCATCCCCGTATAATTTCTTTATTTTAAAACTTTTAGGGTTTTCCCCGTAAAATCCCCATCTCCGTTTAATTATTAGGAGTTTGACAAAAAAACATTGACTCGGATAATAAATGTGAAATTAGACCATAAAATAGAAAATTGTTACTTTGTTTAACTATATAAATAAATAAAAACACGAGAAAAAAAAGAAAGAAGAAAATTTTATTTTTTTTTAAAAAAATACAAATTTGGCAAAGTAAAGTTATACGTCTATATATTAGGTTTCGTTCGTTCAAGTAGGATCGAAACTCGTAGTACAAACTTGTATAAACTAAAATAATTATATCTTACTAACATTTAGATTACGATCTCAAGATAAAGTGTTATATTATTTTATCATTTTAATTTTATAGTTTAAGATTTAGGTTGCACATCAAAACACGTATCTAAAATAGTAAGACACATAAAAAAAACACAGCATGTAGTGGGATGTGCATTTGATCATCGTGATTTGACGTTCACGACGTATTTAAAAATTTCACGAGGTGTTATCCTCATATAATCGAAAACCAAATTAGTATAGGTTAGCAATAGTATTATTTACACATATAATTATCAAATAAATATTTTATGTTAAAATACATTTTGTGTAAGTAGGAACGAGTAATCTTAAAGTACAAAAGTTTATATAACTTGAAATTATAGTAATTATCGACAAATTTTGAATTAAACATGAAACTACAATGAGATTGTAATATAAACACAATTTGTTTATATATGTATCCCCGACATATTCCCCGTTAGGGATCCCCATCGGGTTCGGGTTCGAATTGGGGAGCGGGGTGGATACCCTATCTTCATCCCCGTCCCGATCCCCAAGCGGGGAATCAAAATTTTCCCCATCCCCGCCCCCATGACGGGTAATATCTGTAACACCCCAAGTTTTGGGAACTCGAAGCGCTACGGGCTAGGATCGCACAATGGGTCCCGACCCTTAGAGTAGCAACATCAAATGGATCTTACAATAAGACACTGACAAATGAAAACCAAAACTCAAAATAAAACCAAAGGTTCAAACAAAGGAAAACGTAAAAAGACTCGCATCCGAGTTCAAAACAAAAGGGAAACAACAAAAGAAACAAAATCCGATCCCGTCCTATAATGTACGGGAACCCCGGCTGACCAAACAATCCAGATCACTCATCAACATCCTGAACCGGTGGAACATCTACAATGACGGTATAAACCGTTAGGGAACATTCTAGATACTAGCAATAGCATAAAGGCACAAACACACATAACGTAAAAAAAACACATAGCATGATTGCACACAACCGGTTATTATCTTTCTTAAGGTTATCCATTACTAATTCAACTTCTTTTGTCACACGAGAATCTCCCAAAACTCGCCTCCGCTTCCGTCTACCAATAAGAATAGATCAGTACTATCCATTACCTACGGGCATGGGTTGCAAGAGCACATTCTAGTCTCATGTAGAACTAGACAAGTGGTCAACGCCCGGTTATCAAACACTTGGGACAGTTAAGATATCAAAGGGTGAATCCTATTCCGGTTATCCGTTATACAAATATAAACAACACAACAACCCAATACAATCCAACTAATATACAGAATGAAGCTAAGCAAGTCCAAGGGACTTACCTCACTCGAAGGTAAATCAAAAGCTCAGCAACAACTCAGAGAACACTCAGGAAAAGCTCAGTTTCCCTTAGGAAAGGAGCAAGGAAAGCTTGTTCACACAAGCATCACGAATCAGGAACGAAAAGGTTGCAAGAAGTCTATAACTTCTAGTCTCAACGATCTCTAAGAGATCTCCATAAGCTAAGGGCTCAACCTTAGTCTAACAACCATAAGAAACCAAGAAAGGAACGAGGAAAGGAAGGAAGGAAGCAACTCACCAAAGACGGGAGTTACTGTAGAGAAAACCGCAGGGGCGGCTGGACAAGGCGCAGGGGCGGATGGCCGCGGGGGCAGCATAGTAGAGGCGTGGGGGCGGTTTATAGTGCAGAAGCGTTGTCGACTCCTTCGACAACAAGGAACGCAGCAAGGGCCAAAGCTTGCTCTACTCAGTGCACAAACACATCACAACTCAACCAAGGGAGCCTGTGAACATCAAAGGATCAACAACGGAACGCTCCACAAGAATCAAGGCTCAAGCTTGATCCTTGGAGAAGAAGAAAAGAGAAGAACGAAGAAGAAAACGAAACAGAAGGAGAAGGCATTCAACAACTATAAAAACGTGATGAAGAAACCAGAAGAGATGAACTTACACGTTAAGCAAGATCGCATGATGCAAGGGAACGGCTGCAACTCTTAGGGTTGAAGAAGAAGTAAGCAAGAAACGGGGAAAAGAGGAAAAGATGGGAATATATACGGACGGGCTGGGAAGATAGACGAAAATGGCATCTAGGGTTAGAAAGAAGATAATGAAACCGGCTCATAAGATAGAATATCGGATATTCTATCTATGGAAGGAAGATAAACGAACAAAAGAAAGATTGGGCACGATCTGTCGTAAGCCGCAGGGGCGGCTGACACTGCCGCGGGTGCTGCCTACCGCAGCGGCAACACTCTTTACTGCGGGGGCGGTGAATGCAAAAGATTGGGGTCTTACATCAGATCCCCCTAAAAAGAAGTTTCATTCCGAAACTTGGAAAAGCTCAACGATCACAACAACACACAAAAACAGAACTGAACTCATATATTCCCACTCGGGGCACGTAACTCAAAACGTCACAAAAAGCGTACGCAATGCAACAAAGGGAAAAACCGAAACAAAACAACTACGCTAAAGGTGCATCCAACTCAACGTAAAACTCCGGATAGTTCCTCTGAATACTATCATTTGTCTCCCAAGTCGCCTCATCAGCTTCTCGCATCGACCACTGAATCTTCATCATCGGTATGTCCTTCGAACGCAAGCGTCTCGTACTACGCTCTAAGTCAGCCATCGGGTGCTCTACGAACTTGTAGTCTGGCTCGATCACTAGATCCTCATGACTCACAATGTGTCTCGGGTCTGGTATGTACTCCCGTAGCTGGGACACATGGAAGACTGGGTAAACACCCTCGAGTCTCGGTGGCAAATCAAGTCTGTATATTGTCTCTCCAACTCGCTCAAGAATCTCGAACGGCCCTGACATATCAGGGACTCGGCTTTCCCTTGACTCCGAAACGTCTGACACCTTGTGTCGGAGATACTCTCAACCAAACCTGAGCTCCAACTCTGAACTCTAGAGGTCTACGCCTCTTATCTGTTGACTCTGTGCTGCTAACATCCGCTCTTGGATCACTGCTACTCGAGCCATGTCGTCTTGAATCTGGTCAGGTGCTACTCCGCTAACACTACTAGGCTCGTCCCAACACAATGGTGCACGACATCTCTGTCCGTATAAAGCCTCATAAGGAGCCATCCTGATCGATGCGTGTCAACTGTTGTTATACGAGAACTCCATTAAGGGAAGTGATTTGGCCACACCTGTCCCCAATCTAGCACGCAAGCTCTGAACATCTCCTCCAAAGTCTGGATGGTCCGCTCAGACTGACCATCGGTTTGAAGATGATAAGCAGTCGTGAACTGCAGACTCGTACCTAGGGTGGCATAAACCTGCTGCTAGAATCTGGATGTAAACCATCCGTCTCTATCAGAGACTATAGTCCTAGGTACTCCATGGAGTCTCACTATCTATCTCGTGAACTCCTTTGCCAATTGACTCACCGGCCACGTTTTCTTGATCGGAATGAAACGTGTGGTCTTCGTCAGTCAATCTACTATGACCCACATAGCATCAAAATCTCTATTCGGTCTCAAACCGGTAACGAAATCTATGGAGATGTCTTCCCACTTCCACTGAGGAACATGAAGTGGGTGTAGCTCGCCTCCTTGTCTATGATGCTCGATCTTGACCTGCTGACAGGTCGCACATTTAGCTACATATCTCGCGACATCTGGCTTCAAACCTCTCCACCAGAAAGAGCGTTTGATGTCTTGATACATCTTACTCGCACCAGGGTGCACTGAGTAAGGTGAAGAGTGAGTCTTCTGAAGAATCCTCTGTCTCAACTCACGATCTGAAGGCACACAAACGCGTTCCTGGCATCTCAAAACTCCATCAGCACCAACTGTAAACTACAACGCCTCTCCTCGAGACATCCGGTCTCGGATCTGTGTCAAAGCTGGGCAACTCTCCTGTTTTTGTCGGATTTCGGCCAACAGATCAAAGACTATCTCCAAGGTAGATAACTGGCTGTCAGAATCTGGAAAGTGGATATCCATCTCTAGCCATGCAAGATCTCGCTATAACTGTGGCTGACCTGTTAGCATAGCGATCGTCATCTCTTGGGGAATCTTCCTGCTAAGGGCATCTACTACCACGTAAGCCTTCCCCGGCTGGTATAAGATCTGAAGATCAAAGTCCTTGATCAACTCCAACAACCTGCGCTAGCGGTTATTCAACTCCCGCTGAGTGAATATGTACTTCAGACTCTTATGGTCTGTGAATATCTAACACGTAGCTCCGTACAGATAATGTCTCCAAATCTTCAAAGCATGAACCACAACATCCAACTCAAGGTCATGGGTAGGGTAATTCTCCTCGTACATCTTCAGCTGTCTAGACGCGTAAGCAATCACCTTAGCCCTCTACATCAGAACACATCCCAAACCCAGCTTGGATGCGTCGTTGTAAACTACAAAATCCTCAATGCCCTCTGGCTGAGCTAGGATAGGAGCAGAGGTCAACCTCTTCTTCAGCTCCTCAAAGCTGTACAGACACGGCTCGGACCATACGAATCTCGTAGACTTCCGGAACAAGGAAGTGAGCGGTCGGGCGATAACTGAAAAGCCCTCAACAAAACGCCGGTAGTAGCCTGCCAATCCTAAGAAGCAGCGTACCTTCTTGACGTTCTTAGGAGGCGACCAAGAAGCTATTGACTTAATCTTCGCCGGATCTACCTTGATCCCTTCAGCTGAAACGATGTGACCAAGGAATGCTACATCGGACATCAAAAACTCACACTTAGAGAGCTTGGCGTAGAGCTCTCTTTCCTGTAAGACCTGAAGAACGATCCTCAAGTGTTCAACATGCTCCTCTCTACTGCGAGAGTAAACTAGAATGTCGTCGATGAAGACAACTACAAACTGGTCTACAAAGTCGATGAAGATGTTGTTCATCAACTCCATGTAGACTACGGGCGCATTCGTAAGCCCGAATGACATCACTACAAACTCGTAGTGTCCATATCTGGTCCGAAATGCTGTCTTGGCTACGTCCTGCTCTCTCACCCTCATTTGGTGATATCCAGATCTCAGATCGATCCTCGAAAACACTGAAGCTCCATGCATCTGATCCAACAAATCATCGATATGAAGCAATGGATACTTGTTCTTGATCGTCACCTTGTTCAGCTCTCGGTAGTCGATACATAACCTCATTGACCCGTCCTTCTTCCTGACGAAGAGAACTGGTGCGCCCCAAGGAGATACATTAGGGCGGATGAAGCCCTTCTCCGCTAACTCCTCGAGATGCTTCTTCAACTCAAGCATCTCGATAGGCGTCATACGATAAGGAGCCTTAGAGATCGGTCTCGTACCGGGCTCTAGCTCAATGCCAAAGTCTACACTCCTATGTGGAGGTAAACTTGATGGCTCTCCAAAGATGTCAGCAAACTCGCAAACTACTAGAATCTCCTCCAAAGCTAGACTCGTACTATCCTTCATGGCATAACACCAAAAAATCTTACAACCCTGACTGATAAGCCTCGCAGCTCGCACTGCACTGATGACTGTATCAGTCTTCCCGAGATCCCATCCTCGGAAGATCTCAACATGGCCTGCATCTATGGTTATTGTCATTGTCCTTTTGCCGATGTCCAGAACTGCTCGATGTCGATCCATCTAATCCATGCCCAGAATAACTTCTTCATGTACTAAGTACATGACGAAGAAGTCACCTAGACAATCGCAACCTCCCAATCTAATGGGGCAATCACGAACCTCTCGTGTACCTCGTATCTTACCCCCATCGGGTAATCCTATAAAGAAGGGTCTACCTTCTACAGTATCTAAGGCCAATCCATGCATCAGATATAAAAGGATGCGTAGCACCGGTATCGAAAAGAACTCTGACAGGAAAACCATTAATATGAATGGTACTTGTGGCTGCCGGCTCTGTCGGCTCTATAGCACTCCTCAACTCATACACTTTGGCTGATGCATCTTTGGTGTCTACAGATCCACCAACACGTCCTCTACCTCTCCCTTGTCCCGGAGTGGAACCTTGAGGTGCGGTAGAACCAGAAACTCTCTGCTGTTGCTGTTGATACTGAGATCTCTTTCCTCCTCCAGCAACACTGTAGGTGAAAAACCCTACTACGATAGCGCCTTGCCCTGGCGGCAAAAGGCAGCTCGGTGTCCGGGCTTGCCACAAGAAAAGCAAGTCATTGCTGGCTTCTTGCAATCATCTCGGATGTGTCCAGCTACTCCACAGTTATGACATTGCCGTCCTCTGTCAGAACTCTGTTGGAAACCAGAACGTTCAGGCGTCTGACTACGCCCAAACCAGCTGCTCTGTTCGCTCCAAACGGTGTGTGCAAGCTTTAAATTTATAACCCTAGATGTAAGCTTAAAACAAGGATGCGAACCCGCAGTGTACAGGTCAATCGTAGTAAAAAGCAAGGAATTCCAAGGGTCGATCACAGGGACTTAGTGAAACAAAGTCGGAATAGGTAAGCTTTAGCAATTACTAACCACAAAAGCAATTAAAACAATCAAAGATGATAAAAAGTCAATGAAGGAAATATGCAATTCTAGGGATTAAAGCATCTAGTTGTGGTTCCAACTCAAGATCTAAAGATAAGCGGACAAAGTTGAGATTTTTGCAAAGGGAAGGTGTTACTAAAGTGGAATAGATCACCGGATAAGTCTCACTACTCACTAATCCCAAACGTAACTCCTATTATCGGGTAAGTATCAAGGATTTAAGATAAAGAACTATAACCTCAAACTAACACACCATCTAAGGGAATAGAATCAACCTTTACCGGGTAAGTCTCAGGCTAACTCACAAAGATGGAATGAAAGCACACTCAAACCCCAATAAAGGATAAACCTTTATTACCTACACTTATGATCTTAGGTAAACAAACAAAGGAATTACCGGGTAAGTCTCATCCTAGGCTTGCATTGAACCAGGAAAGGTGTAATAAGAATAGGATTTGGCAAACTCTAACACTTAACTCTCAGTTTCGGATCAGATAAGTCACCTCGGTTAGCCAAATTCCACCCGGCCGAGATGTTCACTGACTGAGCGAGATGCCTTAGGGTTAAGGTAAAGACTCGAACTTTCAGGGTCCTACTATGATTAAGATCATTCTATCATTGTTTTTCCCACAACCTTCAGCCAATCACCCTAGAATCACACAAAGAGATTAGCCACTCATCATCATGAAAGTAATAATCAAATATATGGGAAGAAAGAGAATGATTGAACAAGAAAACCTTAAAAGAAAGGCTTCAATAACTGAATCAATTATAAAACCAACAAGCGTTCCGTGGATAGAAATTCAACAAGACAATCAACAAAGAAGGGAATCTAAGATGATCTTACAAAAACCCTTCAAAAAGCTATAAAAGCTATAGACTTTCTTCCTTCAACCTTCAAAAAGGTTCTTAAAATCTCCCAACTGGAGTATGGCTGCAGCGGATGTCTAAAACACAATCAGTGGTATAGCATGATATGGATTTGTGGAAAATCCAACCCTTTTTATAGGAAAATTACTCTCCAAAGATAAGATATCTTAGAAAGATCTCTTTCCATAAAAATAGGTAAAATATATGGTCTAACTTATCTTCTTCCTTCCAGGAATCCAGCCCAAAAATATAAGATCCTCTTTCCAAAGATAAAAGATCTCAGCCAAGAATAAATATTCTCGCGCGCGTCCCAGGTGTTCGCCTCGGTCGAGTCGGCTCCTCTGGATCACCTCGGTCGAGGTGACTCTGTAGTCAACCGAGGTGAATCACAACTGAATGTGAAATCTCTCAAATCTGGTCCAAAGTGAATCTCTAATCCATGGCCATGCTTCCTGGATTATTCCTTAAGCTCCTAAATGTAGCTCCAATGACTCCTTAGCTCCTTTTGCTCCTTTTTGGTGCAAAACGTGTCATTTTACCTACGATTACAACAAAACTAGGTGTAGACCTCGATTCCCGCAAAAGTAGATGAAACGAAAATATAATCACATAATATATATACAAACATGCATGTTATTGAAGATAAAACGTCTAAACAAACCCCAAAATATAGACAATAATTCATGCTATCAAAATACCCCATACTTAGCCCTTGCTTGTCCCCAAGCAAGTTCCGCATATAAAATACAAGATAGAATGGATTATAAGTCATAAAGATCAATGAAAAAGTCTTTCAAAAACATTTTTACGGTGTGCTACAATCATAGATCACTCTAAGAGAATACTTCATGAAATTTAAAATCGAAACATGCTTAAAACATTTTATAAATATAGGAAAGTTGTTCATCTTTGCATAAAATTGTAGAATGCATAATAAATCATAATCATCGAAATTAATCATGCATAATCCAGTTTAAACCACTAAGTCAATCAACAAGCTCGGGGTCTCAAGGGCTTCCCAAAAGAAAGGTCAAGAAACGTGTAGGGTAGGGATGTATATAAGGTAATGTGGTGCTAGAATCCGGGAATAGGATCTTTCTTCACTTTACTTGAACTTCAACATCTTCCACCAATAAGCTTTGCTTATTTCACACTTTTTTTTTTCTTTTTTTACTTTACTTTTTGGGATGCATGGACAGAGGTGCACAATAACCGAAGCCTAGGAAATCAGCAATCATCAATTTCTTGAGATGCATCAAACCCTTGATGCACATTGTTCGTTCCAAACGGTGTGTGCAAGCTTTAAATTTATAACCCTAGACGTAAGCTTAAAACAAGGATGCGAACCCGCAGTGTACGGGTCAATCGTAGTAAAAAGCAAAGAATTCCAGGGGTCGATCACAAGGACTTAGTGAAACAAAGTCCAATTACGGTATGCTTAAGCAATCACTAACCACAAAGCAATTAAAACAATCAAAGATGATATAGAAGTCAATAAAGGAAACATGCAATTCTAGGGATTAAAGCATCTAGTTGTGGTTCCAACTCAAGATCTAAAAATAAGCGGACAAAGCTGAGGTTTTTGCATAGGGAAGGTGTTACTAAAGTGGAATAGATCACCGGGTAAGTCTCACTACTCACTAATCCCAAACCGTAACTACTATTACCGGGTAAGTCTCAAGGAATTAAGATAAAGAACTATAATCTCAAACTAACACACCATCTAAGGGAATAGAATCAACCTTTACCGGGTAAGTCTCAGGCTAACTCACAAAGATGGGATGGAAGCACACTCAAACCCCAATAAAGGATAAACCTTTATTACCTATACTTATGATCTTAGGTAAAAAAACAAAGGAATTACCGGGTAAGTCTCATCCTAAGCTTGCATTGGACCAGGAAAGGTGTAATAAGAATAGGATTTGGCAAACTCTAACACTTAATTCTAAGTTTCGGATCAGAAAAGTCACCTCGGTCAGCCAAATTCCACCCCGGCCGAGATGTTCATCGACTGAGCGAGATGCTTAGGGTTAAGGTTAAAGACTCGAACTTTCAGGATCCTACTGGAATCTAAGATTATTCTATCATTGTTTTTCCCACAACCTTCAGTCAATCACCCTAGAATCACACAAATAGATTAGCCACTCATCATCATGAAAGTATTAATCAAATATATGGGAAGAAGGTGAATATTTGAACAAGAAGAATTTAATGAAAAGACTTCAATAACTGAATCAAATATCACAACAAAAGCGTTCCTTGGATAAAAATCCAACAAGGCAAGACAACAAGGAAGGGAATCTAAGATAATCTTACAAAAACCCTTCAAAAGCTATAAAAGCTACAATCTTCCTTCTTCAACCTTCAAAAAGGTTCTTCAAATCTCCCCACCGGAGTATGGCTGCTGCGGTGTATAAACCCTGATCGGTGGTATAGCATGATGTGGATTTGTGGGAAATCCGACCCTTTTTATAGGAAAAATACCCTCCAAAGATAGGATATCTTAGAAAGATCTTTTCCCATAAAAATAGGTAAAATATATGATCTAAATTATCTTCTTCCTTCCAGGAGCCAAGCCCAAAAGTATAAGATCTTTTTCCAAAGATAAAAGATCTCAGCCAAGAATAAAATATTCTTGCCGCGTCCCAGGTGTTCGCCTCGGTCGAGTCGACTCCTCTGGATCACCTCGGTCTAGGTATTCACCTCGGTCTAGGTATTCACCTCGGTCTAGGTATTCACCTCGGTCTAGGTATTCACCTCGGTCTAGGTGACATTGTAGCTGACCTAGGTGAATTTCAGCTGCGTGTAAATCTCTTAAATCTGGTTCAAAGTGAATCTCTAATCCATGGCTATGCTTCCTGGATGTTTCCTTATGTTCCTGAATGTAGCTCCAATGACTCCATAGCTCCTTTTGCTCCTTTTTGATGCAAAACGTGCCATTTTACCTACGATTACAACAAAACTAGGTGTAGACCTCGATTCCCGCAAAGGTAGATGAAATGGTAATATAATCACATAATATACATACAAACATGCAGATTATTGAAGATAAAACGTCCAAACAAACCCCAAAATATAGACTATAATTCATGCTATCACACATACCATGACCCGTTAGGAATATCGCTCAATCCGACTTTGGCAAGACACAAACACCCGGCTATTTGAATGGTGCCGAGTTACTCATCATCATGATTGACTTCCCCAAACCTATTTATTGCTTTCTAACACTTTCACTTCCAGCCAACTTCTCAACTTTTACTTCACTTGCTTTCACCACTTTGCTTGCTTCCAAATTCCCGGATAGGTAAAGGGAGGCAAAAATGTATATGAGGGGCTAAGCATGATCAAGAAGAAGAAGAGAGAAGAATGAATTGCCTTGGTCTTTTCAGGAAGAAAGTGAGAGAACTCATAATGTGGTGTCAACCTTCAAATTCAACATAATTTGGATAAAAACAAAGTATTAAACATGCCAAAAATTTCAAACAAAGCATTTAGCAACTTAAATATATCATAAAACCTTTCAAACATATAAAGATTTCAAAACCATTCAGCAAATAAGATCTTCACTGAGATCATATCCAGATAAGAAGCACAAAACGTTTCGAAAATTCTTAGTTAAACCACCTCGATCGAGGCGTTCTAGGTCAACCGAGGTGAAGTACCTCGTTTGGCCAGAACTGTCCCGGTCGAGGTCAAAAATTTTTTTTCTGTCCAGTTTTTGACGTTTTTCTCAATCAAATAACCTGTATGCATGCATGTAATCTCAGATAAAACCGTAGAAGCAAAATAAAGCATAAATATCCGATAAAGTCGAGTCATACATCACATAAGTCAAATAATACATAAACACCCCATACTTGGGACACACTGTCCCAGTGGGTCAAAATAAGTCTAAAGAAAATAAAGTACTCACCGGACATAGCTGAGCTGCATAATAAATAAGAAAGAAAATCCTGCAAGCTCTCAATGATCACGATCCGGTGGTGGTGGTGGCACGTACGGATACTGGGATGGGTCAAATGGATAACCCATAGTTTGCTAAAACTGGATCTCCATCATCCGGCGCTGATAGTACTGGCCCTCTAACATCTGATGAGTCCAGCGGTCGATCTCTCGGTGCTGGGCGTCAGACCTTTCCTAGATGTCTACAGTCAGGGCAGCATAAGAGTCTATCATCTGGTCCATCAGATCATCAATCCGACGGTGAGCATCTGGATCTCTCTGTTGGCGTACCCTACGCCTAGCATGGCGTACTGGTGATGCAGCCGGCTCGGTCTCAGTCTCGTCATCGTCTAAGTCAATGACCGGCGCACTAGTCCCAACAGTATCAGTCCCTGTATCCATAGGAACTCCACCATCCCTATCATCATCATCATCATCATCATCATCATTAGCAGCCTTCTCAACCTCATCCTCCTCAGCTGGTGCAGCTGTTGCCTCTCTCGCATCCTCCATCAGTGGGATCCAAGCAGTCTGCCAGTAGTGTGGATCATACACTGAGAACTAGGGTGACCATCTGATCCCATGTGGTGTGGTCGGCTCCCACGGCATAGCTACGTACGGTGTAGTAAGTCCTCGGGGAACCAGTATCCGCCGAGTGATCATCTCCTGAAGTCCTAGCGGCTTGGCAGCCGCCACCATGGTACATGCGCTGAGATCCATATCCTAGTAACTCGCTATGTGAGTCACAATGCCTCCGCAGCAGATATCGCCCTTCGCCTTGGCCTTGATCCTGTGCAGATCCTCTGCCAGCATCAAGCCAAAGTCTGGAATCCCTCCAGTCACCATGTAGTAAAGGCTAAACAGTTTCCCCTGTCTGACTTTCTGGGGCGTCTCAGTACGCGCCAGAAGAGTCTCACTGAATATCCTGTGAGCTAATCTAAAAGCTAGGTGAAATATAATACGCTCCCTGGAGTCTCCAGGGCGCCATCTATCTACGTGCTCAACTACATGAGCAATCTGTCCCCAGAACTCCCTAGCTACAGCTCGGGAGGGAAAATCAACAGAAGTCGGGGCCGGGAAACCAAAGATGTCTCGCCAGTACTCTAAAGGAACTAAGAAGTTCCGGTTCATCAACCGGTACTTCATAGAACGCTCTGTGGGAAGGTAGGTGAAGGAGCTAACAAACTCCAGGGTAGGCTCTAAGTAAGCGGGTGCTCGGATCTCAGTGAACTGATCTAGCCCCACCATTGAAATCATACGTCTCAGATCTCCATCCAGATGGAGACAATCAAATGCAGAAATGTCCAGGAAACGAGGTGCAATCACTGGACGGGCCGCTATCCGGTCATAATCAACCCGGTGTCTCTCGTGGATCACCGGTCTAGTACATCTAGAGGAAGAAGAAGAAGGGGAAGGAGAGGATCTGTCCCTCAAGACCAGTTGTCTATCTGAACTCATCTTTTCCGAAACCTGTCAGACCACCTCGGTCGGCCTGACAACTCTGTAGAACACCTCGGCCGAGGCACAGGCCGACTGGACCGAGGCGAATAACTGCACGACTGATTTCTTCAAAAATCCAGTTCTTTTCCCCCAAATCACTACAACTGGTTCCTATGGGGTACTTAATCTTTTCCCCCAAAATCACTACAACTGGTTCCTTAGGGTTTTTCTGATTTTTCCTCGATTTGGTCGATTCGGTTCGTTTTTCTCCCAGATTTGCACTTGCACTGGGATCCTCTACTCTTTCCTTGCAATTTGGAAGCAAGAATCGTCGAAATCGATCGAAGAATGGCGAAGCGAGGCGAAGAGTATGCCGCGGTCGAGGAGAAGGCAAAGGAGGAGAGAGAAATCTCAGCCCCCTTTTATACCCTTTTCTGGAACTGGTGTCACCTTGGTCGAGGTGGTCTCGATTGGACCGAGGTGGTACAGACCGAGGTGGATCTTCAGAAACCCTAGTCGCCTCGGTTGCTCAGGAATCATCTCGGTCGAGGTGCTGTGACAGCAACCGAGATGGCCTCAGTCAAACTCCGTCTTCTCAAATTCTCGAACTTCTGTCCTTCCAGTTGTGCTCATGGTTTGTATTCCTTCCTTAGATGTCACCTTTTGTCTGTCTAGGACGCCAAAAACAAAACAAAGCAAAGCAAAACTATCTAAGCTAGACTAGAAAAAGGGAAAAGAAAGCAATACCTTGGGTTGCCTCCAAAGAAGCACTTGATTTAAGGTCGCTAGCTGGACCATACGGCATCTCTATGCGTGATGGGAGGTGCCCTCACCCCATACTTCACCTCCATCATGGGGTGAAGTAAGTAAGTCTATCAAACGCTCCAACAAGTGCAAGTGCTCATCGGGGAATGAATCGTCTATGGATGGGTTGTCTTTCTCGCGTGAAGATGGAGGTAGCCGGCTGAGGTGATCCGCAATAGAATTTTCGGTTCCCTTCTTATCGCGGATCTCTAGGTCAAACTCTTGGAGTAAGAGAATCCATCGAATAAGGCGTGGCTTGGCATCTTTCTTAGCAAGTAAGTAGCGAATGGTTGCGTGGTCGGTGTAGACAATGACTTTCGCCCCTACTAAGTAAGAACGAAACTTTTCGAAAGCATATACAACCGCCAATAGCTCCTTCTCGGTGGTAGCGTAGTTGCGCTGGGCTTCATCTAGCGTCTTGCTAGCATAGTAAATGGCGGTGGTCCGGCCATCCTTCTTCTGTCCAAGCACCGCTCCTACGGCTACATCACTAGCATCACACATGATCTCAAAGGGCAAGGTCCAATCCGAAGGTTGGATAATGGGAGCGGAGATCAACGCTTTCTTAATCCTGTAAAACGCATCAAGACACTCCTGCGAAAACTCCAAAATAACATCTTTATTCAAGAGGTTAGTTAGAGGTTTAGAAATTTTAGAGAAGTCCTTGATGAATCTCCTATAGAAACCTGCATGCCCGAGAAAACTCTTCACGCCTTTAACAGAACAAGGGGGAGGGAGTTTCTCAATAGTCTCGATCTTAGCGTGATCGACCTCAATACCTCGATTAGAAATGAGGTGTCCTAGCACAATGCCTTCATTAACCATAAAATGACATTTCTCCCAATTCAAAACAAGATTAGTGTCCTTACATCTTTGTAGCACTAGAGAAAGGTTAGATAGGCAATCGTCAAAAGAGGAACCATATACTGAAAAATAATCCATAAATACCTTCATGATCTCCTCTATATACTTGGAAAAGATAGCCATCATGCATCGCTGGAAGGTAGCGGGTGCATTGCACAATCCAAATGGCATCCTCCTATAAGCAAATGTCCCCCACGGACAAGTGAAAGTGGTCTTCTCCTGATCATCCGGATGGATAGGAATCTGGAAGAAACCACTATAGCCGTCTAAATAGCAGAAGTGTGAATGCTGGGCCAACCGTTCGAGCATTTGATCAATGAAGGGAAGTGGAAAATGGTCCTTCCGAGTGGCCGTGTTCAGCTTCCCATAATCAATGCAAACCCTCCAGCCCGTGACGGTCCTGGTTGGGATCAACTCGTTGTTCTTATTCGTAGCAACGATCATCCCTCCTTTCTTCGGAACTACATGCACCGGGATAACCCATTTGCTGTCCGAGATAGGATATATGATACCTGCATCCAATAACTTAAGAATTTCCTTCTTCACAACCTCTTTCATGATCGGATTTAACCGTCTTTGAGGTTCCCGTGAAGTCTTATGATCATCCTCCATTAGAATTCTATGCATGCAAAAGAAGGCTTAATGCCAATAAGATCATCTATAGTATAACCCAAAGCCTTTTGATACTTTCTCAAGACATGCATTAGTTTAGACAAATCAGATTCGGAGAGGGAAGCACTAACAATAACGGGATAGGTAGAATCCGGTCCAAGAAAGACATACCTCAAGTGATTTAGGAGTTGTTTAAGCTCCACAACTGGGGGTGCTTTCTGAGGGGGATCCTTGCTTCCTCCTTCCAGTGGAGTAGATCCAGAAACTAGACTTTCAGAAGTCTCAGTTGAAATCATCTCGCCTTCGACCTCGGTCGAGGCGCAGAGGCGTTGACCGAGATGTTCTTCGGTCGCCTCGCTTGGTCCAGAAAGTGCCTCGGTCGAGGTACTGTAACTTGAACCGAAACTGGAGATCTTCGTCTCCTGGATTAATTTCTCAGTTTTAGCTCCTGGATCTTCCTCCAGTGCCTTTAAGCTCCGTATATCTGCATCACAAGAAGCATCTATACCTTCCTCCATTAAACTGAAACTAATAACTCTTTCAAGTGGATCGTTAATAAGGATAGAGCTCACCAATGCTCTTGATTCTTCTTCATCATAGATGTTGAAGATATCATCTCCTAGCTGCTCTCCTTTCATGGCCGCAAGTAATGCGAACTCCACTTCATCTCCGCCAATATTGAATTTCAACTTGGCGTTCTTACAATCCACATTGCAACCCGAAGTTGCTAGAAATAGCCTCCCGAGAATGATAGGAACAGGATAATCTGCGGGAATATCGAGTACAACAAAGTCTATAGGTAAATAGAAGTTACCTAACTTAACCGGAACGTCTTCCAAAATTCCCACGGGATGGGTAATGGAGCGGTCTGCCATGTATCATCGAATCTTCACCGGCTTGGGCTCTCCAAGTCCGATCTTAACACATAGCTCCAGCGGAATGATGCTCACGCTGGCTCCTAGATCACATAAGGCTTCACAAGTAACATCCC
Source organism: Fagopyrum homotropicum (assembly GCA_033239125.1). Classification (NCBI taxonomy): domain Eukaryota; kingdom Viridiplantae; phylum Streptophyta; class Magnoliopsida; order Caryophyllales; family Polygonaceae; genus Fagopyrum; species Fagopyrum homotropicum. The sequence goes on along the minus strand of BSWB01000003.1, from coordinate 60,262,298 downwards.
CAACTTGAATGGGAATGCAAAATGAGCCGGGATCTCTCAACTTGGGTGGCATCTTCTGCTTCATGATTTGAATAAGTTCCGAAGATTTAGATGTCATCCTCACTTCACCAAAGTCCTCCAGCTTCGTCTTCCTTGATAGGATCTCTTTTAAGAACTTCCCATAGGCGGGCATCCCTAGAATAGCATCAAGGAAAGGAATGTTAATGTTTAGTTTATTCATCAAGTCAAGGAACTTACCAAAGTGCTTGTCTAGATGTGCTCTGGCCCTTGACTGGGGGAATGGAAGTGGTGGTTTGTATGCAAGAGGTGGAATATAAACTTCAGTTTTCCCCTCCGCTTTTTGTGGCTCCACCTCGGTTGGCATCTCGGCCGAAGTGTTCTTCGACTGCACCTAGACCGAGGTGGTCTTCGTCGGTACTGGCACTGACCGAGGCACTGGATCTGCAGTCTTCAGTCCACTCCTCGTCGTTATGGCCATAATCTGGCCCTTAGGGTTGCTTTCCGTCCTTGCTGGAAGCTTCCCTGGATCTCTTGGCGTTTCATTCGCCCTACTAGCAAGTTGTTGTTCAAAGGCTTTTTGGGCCTTCGAAAATGAAGTCATGGATGTCTCCATAGCACTAAGCTTGATCAAGATGGCCTCCAGCACTGCGTCTTTCTTTTCCGGCTGGGACGAACTTGATCCTTGCCCCTGGCTCTTTAATTGAGTAGAAGAAGAAGAAGAAGAAGAAGAAGAAGGGGAAGAGAGGAAAGGATTAGAGGAATCGTTAGAATTGGAGTTAGAATGATTGTTACCCGAATTTTGGTTGTTCGCCCTCCAATTATTGCTGTTGGATCCTCTATTGTTATAGTTGTTCTGGGAACCGTTGTTGTTGTTACGGTGTCTATTGTTGTTATTCCTTGATCCTTGATCTTCCTTCTTGGTTTGAGCAACCAAGAGTTCCTTCAATTGCTTCACGTCATTCTTCAAAGACGTGAGTTGATTGTTGTTAGGTGGAGCATCTTGAAAGTTAACTCTTTTAATCCTCCTTCCGCTCCTTGATGGGAGTATTTCTCCATATGCAAAGCTTGCTTCTCAATAAAGTCCCAAGCTTCGTCAATCGCCATGTCCATAAATGTACCGGCGGAAAGTAGTTGGAGGTTGAACTGGGTGCTTCCGTCCAGTCCCTTGAAGTATATCTCCAACAACTCTATCTTTGGAATCCCATGATGTGGGCAATCCAAAAGAATGTCTTTAAATCTCTCCCATGACTTGGACAAGCTCTCCTTGTCCTTCATAATGAAAGCATTAATCTTCCCTCTTATTTCAGCGGTCTTAGAGGGGGGAAAGAATTTAGTCAAGAATTCCGTAGTCATCTCCTCCCAAGTACTGATTTTTCCTGGAGGAAGAGATTGATACCAAGTAATGATAGCATGAATTATAGTCTATATTTTGGGGTTTGTTTGGACGTTTTATCTTTCATAATCTACATGTTTGTATGTATATTATGTGATTATATTACCATTTCATCTACCTTTGCAAGAATCGAAGTCTACACCTAGTTTTGTTGTAATCGTAGGTAAAATGGCACGTTTTGCATCAAAAAGGAGCAAAAGGAGCTATGGAGTCATTGGAGCTACATTGAGGAACATAAGGAACCATCCAGGAAGCATAGCCGTGGATTTGAGATTCACTTTAGACCAGATTTGAGAGATTTCACATTCAGTTGTGACTCACCTCGGTTGGCCACAGATTCATCTCGACCGAGGTGATCCAGAGAAGTCGACTCAACCGAGGCGAATACCTAGGACACGGCGAGAATATTTTATTCTTGGCTGAGATCTTTTATATTTGGAAAGTGATCTTATATTTTTGGGCTTGGCTCTTGGAAGGAAGAAGATATTATAGATCTTATATTTTACCTATTTTTATGGGAAGAGATCTTTCTAAGATATATTATCTTTGGAGGGTTATTTTCCTATAAAAAGGGTTGGATTTCCACAAATCCAACATCTTGCTTACGAGGAGATCTCGTATACAGCCCGCTTACACCAAGAATCACGCAGCAGCCATACTCCAGTTGGGAGATTTGAAGAACCTTTTTGAAGGTTGAAGGAAGATTGAAGATCATAGCTTTTATAGCTTTTTGGAGGGTTTTGTAAGATTGTCTTTGATTCCCTTCCTTGTTGTCTTGTCTTGTTGGATTGCTATCCAAGGAACGCTTTTGTTGTGATATTTGATTCAGTTATTGAAGTCTTTTCATTAAATTCTTCTTGTTCAAATATTCACCTTCTTCCCATATATTTGATTAATACTTTCATGATGATGATGAGTGGCTAATTTCCTTGTGTGATTCTAGGGTGATTGGCTGAAGGTTGTGGGAAAAACAATGATAGAATAATCTTAGATTCCAGTAGGACCCTGAAAGTTCGAGTCTTTAACCTTAACCCTAAGCATTTCGTTCAGTCGATGAACATCTCGGCCGGGGTGAAACTTGGCTGACCGAGGTGACTTATCTGATCCGAAACTGAGAGTTAAGTGTTAGAGTTTGCCAAATCCTATCCTTATTACACCTTTCCTGGTTCAATGCAAGCCTAGGATGAGACTTACCCGGTACTTCCTTAGTTTGTGTACCAACGATCATAAGTGTAGGTAATAAAGGTTTATCCTTTATTGGGGTTTGAGTGTGCTTCCATCCCATCTTTGTGAGTTAGCCTGAGACTTACCCGGTAAAGGTTGATTCTATTCCCTTAGATGGTGTGTTAGTTCGAGGTTATAATTCTTTATCTTAATTCCTTGAGACTTACCCGGTAATAGGAGTTGCGGTTTAGGATTAGTGAGTAGTGAGACTTACCCGGTAATCTACTCCACTTAGTAACACCTTCCCTATGCAAAAACCTCAGCTTTGTCCGCTTATCTTTAGATCTTGAGTTGGAACCACAACTAGATGCTTTAATCCCTAGAATTGCATGTTTGCTTTATTGACTTCTATATCATCTTTGATTGTTTTGATCACCTTTTGTGGTTAGTATTTACATAAGCATACCGTAATTGGACTTTGTTTCACTAAGTCCCTGTGATCGACCCCTGGAATTCCTTGCTTTTACTACGATTGACCCGTACACTGCGGGTTCGCATCCTTGTTTTAAGCTTAAGTCTAGGGTTATAAATTTAAAGCTTGCACACACCGTTTGGAGCGAACAAGTAAGAGCTCTATCTTTTAAAGAAAAGTAAAAAGGTCTTAGCTTGTAGTTGTTGTTTTCTATTCTTGAGGGTCTCAAGGTCTTCATCAAGATCTCATAGTTTTGCAGATGTTGATGCGGAGATTCCTTCTCTAGCCCTCCAAACTGGCATTGGCGAATCATGGAAAGAACTTGCGGTCGAAGTTCGTAGTCATGGTCCGCCGGATCTCCTAGGTTAACTCCAGGACGCCTCAGTTGTTGATTGGGGTCCATCCTTTGCCCTAGGGTTTGCGGGATTCCTGCAAAAAGAGCGCCTCGGACTGGCATCCGAGGTGGAAGTACCTCGGCCGGGGCATCTGGTACTGGGACCTGCCTCGGTTGAGGATCTGGAACAGGATCTTGCATCGGTCGAGGATCGGGAACTAGGTCTTCCCTCGGTCGAAGTAGATACTGGTCTCGTAAGGCTACCAAATCTGCTTCGATCGCTTCAGTCCTGGTGCGAGTTTCTTCTTTCTCCTGCCTTAGTTCTTCCCTGCTGAGGCGTAGCTGTTCTAACGCCTCTTTCAATTCGGCCTCAAGATCGCGATTGTCTTGGTTGGCCATCTTCGCTTCTCTTAAGCGTCGTTTATATGTCTTTTCTGGTTCGGGATCGTAAGGAACGATTTCCTTCCCAGCGCGGGTTCTTCGCATAATCCTAAGAAAGAACCTGCGAAAGTCACTCAAGTAGAGTGGTTAGTAGACACGGGGGCGAACACTTGGTAGCCGACTCGACCGAGGCGAACACTTGATAAACCTTTATTACCAAGTGTTCGCCTCCACCAAGAATGAGCCTGATCCTTCAGTAGCGTCTGTGCTATGTTGACTCGACGTCCCTCCGGGCAATTGATAGCCTCCATAGCAGTATCCAGCTGTCCTAGCCACTGCTCCACTCCAATCCAGTCTTTCCCATGAAAGTGGGAACCTTCAACTAATCAAAAGCCTTCAACCAACTGTTGGGCTTCGACTCCTTCGCCTCAACCGGCGCTCTGACAGCCTCAGCAACTCCAACATGCGGGGCAACAACATGTGAAACTCTCTGCGAAACCTCAGCTGACCTCGCGGGAACTGACGGCACTGGTGCTGGTCCTCCAGTCCTGATAGCTTCCTCAACTCTCTACACATAGTCGCGATATGTAGAAGCTCCGATAGACACTCGTGCGGACTTCATCGATGGCGCTCTCAGTGCTCCAGACCTAGCAGCGGTCTCATTCCCAGCCTTAGGAACAACACTCTCAGAAACTTCTTCAGCAAACGCCTCATCGATAGGCGGATCGGCAGCTGAGCCTGGCCCCGACCTCTAGCTAGTGAGGTCTCCCTACACGTCCTCGTCCACGGACGGCAGGTGGAAGTGGTGGTCGACCCCTTCCTCGTCCTATAGTAGCGGTAGCTCTAGTGCGTGCCAACTGCTATAAGGATAGATATATAAGACTATATATATAAGGTCACGCTACATCTAAAGCACAAAACCAGAAAAAACGCATATAAAGGCCAACATATAAAAAACTACACTGCTGAGATCAGCGGAGGTAGTAGCCGCCCGTACTTCTATCCCAGACTGACAAGTTTAAAACAAAACCCCCTTTTGAAAACGTTAGACCCCTTGCGGGTTCTATTTATTTATCCATCCGACCTTTAGAAGATTTCGAGTGTCATTGTTGTCAACCTAGAGCTTTGATACCATATTGTAACACCCCAAGTTCTAGGAAATCGAAGCGCTACGGGTTAGGACTACACAATGGGTCCTGACCCTCAGAGTAGCAACAACAAACGGATCTTACAACAAGGCACAAACGAATGAAAACCAAAACTCAAAATAAAACCAAAGGTTCAAACAAAGGAAAACGTAAAAGACTCGCAACCGAGTTCAAAACAAAAGGGAAACAACAAAAGAAACAAAGCCCAATCCCGTCCTATAATGTACGGGAACCCCGACTGACCACACATTCCAGATCACTCTGCAGCACCTTGAACCTGCGGAACATCTACAACGACGGTATGAACCGTTAGGTAACATTCTAGATACTAGCAAGAGCGTAAATGCACAAACACACATAAGGTAAAGAAAACGCATAGCATGCTTGCACACAACCGGTTATTATCTTTCTTAAGGTTATCAATTACTAATTCAACTTCTTTTGTCAAGGAGAATCTCCCGAAACTCGCCTCTTCTTCCGTCTACCAATAGGAATAGATGAGTACAATCCGTTACCTACGGGCATGGGTTGCAAGAGCACATTCTAGTCTCCTGTAGAACTAGACAAGTGGTCACCGCCCGGTTATCAAACACTTTGGACAGTTAAGATATCAAAGGGTGAATCCTATTCCGGTTATCCGTTGATAGCATGAATTATAGTCTATATTTTGGGACTTGTTTAGACGTTTTATCTTCAATAATCTGCATGTTTGGATGTATATTATGTGATTTTATTGTTGTTGCATCTACCTTTGCGGGAATCGAGGTTTACACCTAGTTTCGTTGTAATCGTAGGTAAAATGGCACGTTTTGGACCGAAATGGAGCTAAGAAGCAAATGAGTCATGGGAGCTACATTCTGGAGCTTAAAGAGGAACTCAGGAAGCAAGGAATTAATGAAGAAGATTTACTTTGGACCAGATTTGAGAGATTTCACATTCAGCTGAGATTAACCTCGGTCAGCTACAATACCACCTCGACCGAGGTGATCTTGAGGAGCGCCCCGACCGAGGCGAATACCCTGACGCGGCGAGATCATTTATTCTTGGTTGTGATCTTTTATTTTTGAAAGGAGAGATTTTATATTTTTGGGCTGGATTTCTGGAAGGAAGATCATATATTTTAGAGATCTATTTTTGAGATATGGATATATTTTTATTAGGAAAATATCTTTTCAAGATATTTTATCTTTGGAAGATAGTTTTCCTATATAAAGGGTTGGATTTTCCACAAGTTCAACCATGCTTATACATGCTTAGAGGGCTGATAGCATCCAGCAATTAAGGGATTTTCTCTAGAGTTTTGAAGGAAGGAAGATTGAAGATCAATCTAGGAAGGATTGATAGCTTATTATAGCTTTTGTGAAGGGTTTTGTAAGACTTTCTTAGATTCCCTTCTTGTTGATTGTCTTGTTGGATTTGTAATCCAAGGAACGCTTATTTTTGATATTTGATTTAGTTATTGAAGCCTTGTTCTTAAGGTTCTTGTGTTAAAAAATCCATTCTCTTCCCATATGTTTGATTATTGCTTTCATGATGATGAGTGGCTAATTTCTTTGTGTGATTCTAGGGTAATTGGCTGAAAGTTGTGGGAAAGACGATGATAGAATGATCTTAAATCCCAGTACGACCCTGAAAGCTCGAGTCTTTATCCTTAACCTTAGAACAACTCGTTCAGTCGATGAACATCTCGGCCGGGGTGGAATTCGTCTGATCGTGGTGACCTTTTCTGATCCGAAACTGAGAGTTAAGTGTAGAGTTTGCCAAATCCTATTCTTATTACACCTTTTCTAGTTCAATGCAAGCCTAGGATGAGACTTACCGGGTGATTCCTTTGTTTGTTTACCCAAGATCATAAGTGTAGGTAATAAAGGTTCATCCTTTATTGGGGTTTGAGTGTGCCTTCATCCCATCTTTGTGAGTTAGCTTGAGACTTACCCGGTAAAGGTTGATTCTATTCCCTTAGTTGGTATGTTGGTTTGAGATTATAGTTCCTTTCCTTAGTACCTTAAGACTTACCCGGTAATAGGTTCTTTAGGTTTGGAGTTAGTGAGTAGTGAGACTTACCCGGTGATCTGTTCCACTTTAGAAACACTTTCCCTTTGCAAAATCTCAGCTTTGTCCGCTTATCTTTAGATCTTGAGTTGGAACCCCAACTAGATGCTTTAATCCCTAGAATTGCATATTCCTTTAATTGACTTTTTATCATCTTTGATTGCTTTAATTGCTTTTGTGGTTAGTTGCAATATTGACTACCTATATTGGTTTTGTTTCACCTAAGTCCTTGAGATCGACACCCCGGAATTCTTGCTTTTACTACAATTGACTCGTACACTGCGGGTTCGCATCCTTGTTTTAAGCATACATCTTGGGTTATAAATTTAAAGCTTGCACACACCATTTGGAGCGAACATCCGTTATACAAATATACACAACACAACAACCCAATACAATCCAACTAATATACGGAATAAAGTTAAGTAAGTCCAAGGGACTTACCTCACTCGAAGGTAACTAAAAACCTCAACAACAACTCAGAGAACACTCATGAAAAGCTCAATTTCCCTCAAGAAAGGAGCAAGGAAAGCTTGTTCACAGAAGTTACACGAATCAGGAATGAAACGGTTGCTAGAAGTCTATAACTTCTAGTCTCAACGATCTCTAAGAGATCTCCACAAGCTAAGGGCTCAACCTTAATCTAACAACAACTCAGGGGACAAGGAACAACCATAAGAAACCAATAAAGGAACGAGGAAAAGAAGGAAGGAAGCAACTCACCAAATACGGAAGTTACTGCAAAGGAAACCGCAGGGGCGGCTGGACAAGGCGCAGGGGCGGATGACCGCGGGGGCGACACAGCAGAGGCGCAGGGGCGGTTTACAATGCAGAAGCGTTGTCGACTCCTTCGACAACAAGGAATGCAGCAAGGGTCAAAGCTTGCTCTACTCAATGCACAAACATGTCACAAGTCAACCAAGGGAGCATGTGAACATCAAAGGATCAACAACGGAACGCTCCACAAGAATCAAGGTTCAAGCTTGATCCTTCGAGAAGAAGAAAAGAGAAGAATGAAGAAGAAAACAAAACAGAAGGAGAAGGCATGCAACAACTATAAGAACGTGATGAAGAAACCAGAAGAGATGAACTTACACGTTCAGCAAGGTCGCAGGAAGCAAGGGAACGGCTGCAGCTCTTAGGGTTGAATATCCTTGGAAAGATAGACGGAAAGGGCGTCTAGGGTTAGAAAGAAGATAAGGAAACTGGTATAGAATATCGGATATTCTATATATGGAAGGAAGATAAAACAAACGAAAAAGCCGAGTGCGGCCTGCCGCAGGGGCGACACTCTTCACCGCGGGGACGGTGAAAGCAAAAGACTGGGGTCTTACAATACCCGCGAATTTCGGGTAATCCCCACCCCATTTACCCCCTAATCTAGGCTCAAAGAAAAATTTCAAAATAATTTTCAATGAAAATTCATTTAACTTTACAACTTTCTAAAAACAAAAAATGTGCATTGGCACTTATAATTATTACTTTTTTTTGTTTATATATAATTTTTTTTAATACATATGAAGAATAATAATTATTTTTTTAATAATTATTTTAATGTTTCTTAATATGTGTGAAAAATTATAAATATATATAAAGAACAAATTTGTTTTCTACACAGATTTCCTTCACTTAGCATGAAGAAATTGGATCAATTACGTATGTCTTTCCCTTGTGAATTTCATTTTTTCAGAGTATGCCTTTCCCTTATGAATTTCATTTTCTAACAGATTGCCTTTCTCATGAATTTCGTTTTTTAAAAGATAGAGACACAAGAATTAGCAGTGTAAGGTGTCATTTCTATGTTTGTATGTATGGGAGTCGAAGTTGTGATGCGTTACATCAAGTGAAGTTTGGAGTTATGAGGACAAACCGAACCGTTTTAAACCGGCTGCTTCATGAACCATACAAGGTGGCTTTGAGGAAAGAAAGGATTAATATGAATTCTTCTAACCTTATGCCACTCGAAACGAAACCGAACCGGAACCGAAACCGAAACCGAAAAATCTCTCCTCTGAGAGCTGCTTTGAGAGAGAGACTTCTTCTGAGAGCTCCAAAACCTAAAAGCGATATAATGTTATTGCATATTCATTAACTATACGATAAGGCTGGATAGGCTTTCTCAGATCTGTACAACATAAGGATGATATCTATATGACATTCCTGGAGATATATGAAACCAAAAAAGAACATCCTCTAGTTTCCAAGAAGGGATGTCAAGATAGCAAGAACTCCAATAACAATCATAATGTTGAGAAAATAGTTGGTCGGGAGAGGCTTGTTTGGGCTCCCACCAAGCCCTTCGTACTCTGCTCGGATCTTCTGCTTCATGGCATCCGATAACTCTCTCTGCAAAATGCAAGTGTCATATATCTTTAAGAATAGATAACTTGTTTATAGTCCAGCCAGAAAGCAATAATGGCTATGACAAACCTTTCCGGATGAGTACTTGGCTGCTGAGAACTTCTCTGGAATGGGTTGCGGAGGCGTGTCTAAGGAGAAGCCCTGTTCATTATGTCATTTTTCATCACGAGGTTATTCCAAATATTAGTCGCTCACTTCAGCTCATGTCTCCTGCTACTATATAATTCAATTATATGTACTAGTTTTCGTAAACAATTTTCATTGTCACCCTTCACAAAATGAGTACAGACTAAGCAAACCTGAGGTGGATCAAACTTGGCTCCCAGATTGCTCAATTTGGCATGCGCTTCAGCATAGTCCTTGAAGAACGTCTCCTGGTCCACTGCGTACTTCTCAGCATATACCTGTAATATTCAACCACCCAAACAAAAGATAAACTATAGTACAGTTAAACTGTTTCCTCACAAGATCAACCCAAGTTCTTAACCTTAAATGAAGGATCCTCAAAGAGAACAGCATCTGTAGGCAAAACCAGCAGATCTTCATCTCTTCTTTCTTTTATTTCCTAAATTATCAAACCCAAAATTGGTTAATAAAGAAGAGACTTCTGAAACGAAGATGATGAGCAAGGAAAATAGAAATAATTGTGTTTCGACGAAATAGAAAATAATAGTGTTTCGACGAAATAGAAAATAATAGTTAGTAACTAACTAACCAACTGCAGTAACTAACAAGATACCCAGTAAATTATAGTTGGTAACTAACTAACTAACCAACTGTTGTTTATCGGTCTTCCAAGAAACTGGAGAATGTCCAACAAAATACAAGATATATCAATTTGAGGGACGGGATACGGGTCTTACCTTCTTCATCCCGCTAGGCCTATGCCGTCCCGTCCCGAATATATTAAATGTATAAATATAAAATAAATATTTAACCCTAAATTCACAAATAGTAAACTGAAAATTATAAAATTGACTTGTAAAATTAATACCACGTAGTTTGCCGGGTTGTTGAGAATGACGATAACCAACAAATATAAACACGGAATTCTATTTTGATCTCGAACAAGGTATGGTTATTAAACTATTCAAATTTGTTATAGTTTGCTATATTTTTTTGTAATTTACCAGCATGTATGATGTATTATCAACCATTTTTTATTTTTTGCACAACATGAAAAAAATAACTTTAAGCAAAAACAATTGTCCACATCCATCTATAAACGCCAAAGGAAAAGTGAGCTTTTGTTGAGGCATTGCCGACAGAGAAGTTATCATTGTGTAATTTTGTTCATAAGTTTTCTTTTGCATGTGTAGACTTTAGACAAGTTAATTATACATTGTAAACTCTGTTGCGGCATTCTATTTTGATGTCTTTCGTTTTAAGCATGATATCAAAGAATATTTGCTTGCATAAATTGTTAATTTTATTCCAAAAACAAATTATATATAGGCCATGCAGGCTGGTCCCATCCTGCCCCGGTCCCAACCGGGATAGGGCCCAGTGATTTTTACTCTAAAAACACAAGCCTTGTCCTGATCCTATCCCATATATAATAACCGGGATGGGACGTGGGACGACCTCAATCCGTCTCATCTCGTCCCATGCTCAGCCCTATATAATTGTATTACAAAAAAGAAAATATTCGATGGTAATCAAACGGAAGTATTTAACTTTTAACCAACTGTAGTAAATAACTAACTTGACCTTCGTTTGATAAGTTGTCATCCCAAATCAAGACCAAAAAATTTGTTTGATCTAACCTTGAAGTAGGAATTATCAAACTTCAGCCATTGCACGGTCCAAGATTGTCCTCCCGGAGCACCCGGTCCATCTTTCTGCCATAGAGGAAACATGCTACTCCATCAAATTCATATAATTTCAGAATGACTATCAAAAGAGGTTTGTGAATCCTTGGTAGACATGTGTAGCACTAAAGCATTTCAAATTAATAAGTCCAGAATGCACTGAACAATACTTGGAAAAAGTCAGGCATAATTGATAATTGAAACACAACTGCTAAATTTGATAAATTACCGTGTACTTTGTCTCTGGCTTGCCCCAACCACTACGTTCTGGTCTGGACCTCCCCAGTGTGTGCGCACCCGATAGAGCAACTATATCCTGTATATGAACATCTATGCAGTCACAATATGTGCAAGTTTGGGAAATGTAGACTTGTGAAAGATTCAATCACCTTATCATCAAGATCCATTCTGTAGAAAACATTGCGCAAATGTTCAGCAGGTGAAGGAGGATCAGCATCTGGCAAGAAAAACTGAAAAACAGTCAACTCTATAGCCCAAAGTGATGCATCTCTCACATCTACTTGAGATTTGAGAAAGAGGTGGAAAAAATATCACAGTTACTAAGTAAAATAGGGATTGTATGCAAAGGGCGTAATAGATTGTTTAAATTAATAAGAATATGCTTGAAAAAACCCAAGCAAACCACTACCGTCATTGACATATGAATCAACTATGGTCATGCAGCCCATCTCACAGGTACCAAAACCGAAGCAGCAACTTGGTGATGTTTGGCCCATTGAAGTTGGGTTCGTGGTTCGGTGCTGCGAACCACGAACCGAAACCGTCGAACCCAATCGTGGTTCGTTCGCGAACCGGAACGATGGGGTTCGCGACCCGGATCGAAACATCTAACGAACCCAATTAAAGATGAAGAATTGGAAGTTGCAGTTCATTGAACATGCCTGCAATATAGGGAGGAGAAGATCTTGGAAGTTGTAGTTCATTAAAGATGAAGAATTGGAAGTTGCAGTGAATTGAAGAAGAACAGTCTGGTTTCCCGGCACATCAAATTAATTTAAATTTTATTTTAATTTTGAACTTTTTAGATCTAATTTGCCTTGTTTATTAAGAATTTACTTTTTTTTTAAATAAAAAAAAATACCTAATCGAACCCATCCTACCTGATTCGGTAGAGGTAGCGAATCACGTATCCGTTTTCGAACCTCGTTCCGAATCGAACCACGTATCATGTAACACTGGTTTGGCCTCACGACTCACGAGATGTCCCACTTAATCGTGGTTAGTATAACATTTACAATCCTTCCATATTACATGAAAGTATTGACTAATATTAGGCCATTACAGTTTTCCTGCTCACATTCCTTTATGTTAGTCTTCAAAAAAGTCCTATGGGATCAGAAACTTTCAAATAAGAGGACAAGGCTGAAGCATTTAAAAAAATATATTTGTATGCAAAGGGGAGTGTTTAAGGGTCGGTTTACTGGTAGCTTATTTGTGTTTCATTGCCGGCTTACTTTAGCTTATTTGTGTTTCATTTAGTTTATAAACCCTGAGTTTAAATTTTGTAAGTGTTTACTTAGGGATTGTTTTATTTCTCTAGGAATTTATATGGGTTTATAAACCACTCAAAAATAAACTTTTCAAACCAAGGTTATTTTTGCTTCCATGAGTTTATTTTTGTTTAAAATCTGATTTTGGCCTTATGGTTTTCCATCTTGATATTATTTGTTCATCCTTGGGTATTCAACGTTATTGTTCGGTTTTTTTAGGAGCATGAGAGCCTTTGATGTAAAATAAACCCAAAAAATAAACTTCAAGTAAACAACCTTATCTAGTTTATAAACCCATCAAGAAATAACTCTGAAAATAAACTATAAACCCATATAAACTCATTAAGTTTATAAACTCGAAAATAAACTAATCTGCAAGTAAACATGCCCTTTATAAATCCTGAGTTTAATTCCCATAGCTGTTTATTTGAAGATTGGTTTATTTCGCTAGGGGTTTATTTGAGTTTCTAAACTACTCATTATTTTTTGCTTGGATGAATTTATTTTTGTTTAAAAACCCGATTTTGGTCTGGTTTTCCATCCCGATGTTCATCCATGGTATTCAATGTTCGATTTTTTTAGGGGCATGGGTTTCTTTTGAAGTAAAATAAACCAAAAAAATAAACAGTTATATCTGCTTTATTTATATAAATCCGTTGAGAAATAAACCCAAAAATAAACTGTAAACCCATATAAACTCATTTAGTTTATAAACCCGGTAAATCAGAATTAATAAGAAGATACTTGAAAAAACCGAAACAAACCACTACCGTCATTGACATATGAATCAACTATGGTCATGCAGCCCATCTCACAGGTACCAAAACCGAAGCAGCAACTTCATGCTGTTTGGCCTCACGAGATTTCCCACTTAATCGTGGTTAGTTTAACATTTTTAATCCTTCCATATGTTAGGCCAATACAGTTTTCCTGCTAACATTCCTTTATGTCAGTCTTCAAAGAAGTCCTATGGGATCAGAAACTTTCAAATAAGAGGACAAGCCTGAACCATATTAAAAAAATATTTTTCTTACCAGGAAGTCTCCCTTCTTCTGGACAATCATTTGGTCCAGAAACATCCACCCTTCCATATTTCATGGGTATCTTGGGTCCACCAGCATCCTGTAAGTTTACAAATGACTTTTAAGTGATTGAAACAATCATTCAACTAGACGCCTGGAGGGATAATGAAAATACCTCTATTGCAGTAGCACTAGCCAATTGAAACAAATCTGCATATGTAACACCAGAATACTTGTCCTTTATAGGCTGCAGAAGTTTTAAAGCATTTATAAGACCTGCAAGAAGTTTACACAAAGACAATCATTTGGTCCAGAAACATCCACCTCCTAATGATCTAACACACAGAAGCAATGATTACCTGCATTAGCTGCATGTTTAAGCTCAACTTCAAACCTCAAACTCCCATTGGCTCCTCCTCTTCTTGGCCATTCCTTTATGTCCTTGTTATAAGTCCCAGCATCATGCCATCCAAGGCGAACCTATCAAGGAGTTGAACTTTTTAAGAAAATTCAAGCCAGCGGATGTTCTTGCTTACTAATGCGCCAATGAGATTAACGTTAAAATTCATTTGGAAAATGCAACACCTTTTGAAGATTGTTAAATTTATTTAACAAGTGAACCTACGCAATTTACCTTCGGTTCCATCCTAAAACTAATTGGCAATAGGAGGAGTAACCTTGGGTTTATACGTTAGTTTCACATTATTCATTTAGTCGATGTGGGACACAATAATCCACACATCTCAACAAAGATGCTTCGAAGCATTCAGATCCAGAGACACATCTTACAAATGATTCATGCCAGTGAAACATACAAGAGTGCTCATACACTCTAGTAAAACACGAGCTGAATGAAACTCGAAACATCTTGATTTGGCATGGAACCCTATTTTTTTCGCACCAAAGAATACTCTTGCAGTCTATCACTAATCAATTGGACAAACACATGCGGAGTTCTCTTGTTCAGGACGAATATAGAATCCAAATCAATCGAAATTGGTTTGTAAAAAAATGATTTGAGACCAATACCATGATGGGATGGGAAAACGTAGGCTTGAGCAGCTCTCTGATGTCATCTCTGGCACTCTTGAGCTGCTCGGGATCGGAAGCGAAGCATTTAGGGGAAGCATGCGAGATGAAACCTCTCCGCAACAGATAGGCAGAGGAAGAACGCTTGTCCAACCAATCAAAATAGAAAAAAGAAAGGGAAGAAGTCAGAATCAAAGTCGGGATCAACATAAACATCAATGTGCGCGTGAGAAAGAGATGTAATAAATTAAAACCTGCCGGAGATAGAGAGGAGAAACGAGAGGGGAGGAGCTGAGAGAGTATGTGGCGGAGGAGGAGGGCGGAGGTAGAAAGGTGGTGGAGGGGAGAACGAGGCGGGAAGCGGTGCTCAGAGAAGTAGAAGCCATCGCCATTGCCATTTGCCAATTTGGGAGTGGAGAGTCGAGTGTAGATGACGACAGTGCGGCGCTCACCGCTCACCGCTCACCTCGTCTCATTTTTTATTTATTTTTTAATTTTTAAAATAACGAACGCCATCCAGAAAATATATTCGACCAATTTGACTGTTAATCTACTCAGCGGACAAAACCAGTCGTCTAACGCCACAAAGCTGAATGAATATTATAGGCGATGGAATTCAGAAATGTATAACGGTTTGGAATTTGTAACTGCGTGATGGTTATGGGTCACAAATTGTTCACGGATTCCGGAGGCATAATGTTTTTTTACTGTTGTAATTCGAACTTTGTGTAACGGTAATAAATTTGAAATATGATCGTTTAATGTCCGTTGTAATAAAAAATGTTTTGTGTGTACGTCTATATATATTGAGAGCCAAAGAGGAAGTGACAACGTTCACAAACTCTCCAAAAAAACGGTACCGAAATGACAATACAAGACGATAAAGAGACGTTGATTTCGTTCGATGATACAAAATTTAGTCAGTCAGACGAGTTTATTCGACATTTCGAGGTAAGGATATCTTAACTTATTGTAAGTTATCAATAAATTGAAAACCAAGAATTCTTATTTCTATTCTATTTCAATTAGGGTCTACCAAATTATTCGCGTGATAAAGGGACGATTATTCTCGCAATGTTTGAAATTTGCAGTTTTTTCCACAATCGTGAGACAATGGTTGATTGGGCTAGGTTCATGGGATGAGCTATGAATATGGTGTTAGTCACAAGTAGGTCATGGAGAAATGTTAAGGGATTCGTTACGTTTCATCTAACATGTGAACGTTTCGGAACCCCTCGGAAGAAGAAATAGGTTGATCTTGATACCGAGTTGTCATTTAGCCGAGCACACAAATCGAGAAAAGTAGGTGTTTATTTGAGCTTGAGGACATACAAAGCGAAGTTGAATTAATGGACGTGCATGTTATATGTGGGGTGCACAACCATACATTTCTTGAGCAGTTAAAGGGACACATATGTTGGCCGATTGATGCAGAAACAATTTTAGAGGGTGAGATGTGAACTTGGGTTGGGTTGAAGCCGAGGAATATTTTGAAGTCACTATAGGTGGATGACCCCAACAACGTCACCACCATGACACAAGTATACAATGTTGTATTGAAGATTAGGATGCTACAAGTTGAATGACGAAGTCCACTCCAACCAGCACTCCACACACTAGAGCAACGTCGTTAATATGTCAATGTGAGGAGATGTCCGCATTCAAATGAAGTTTCTGATTTATTCATCATGCATCTAGATTCCAAACATCCCCTCAACTTATTTCCTTACGTCATTATAATGTACACGAGATACAAGACGAATGAGTAAGTTTTAATATACATTCCTTTTACGCGTCTTTATATATTAAATGCACGTTTTCTTTTGAGTCCAACAAAACTAGAGTCTTGATTTTGTGTCCGCTATAGGTACAAAATATCATTGTTAGAGATTGTTGGTATCACTAGCACGAGGTTGACGTTCGCAATAGCATTTGTTTTCATGGCTAAGAAAAACTCAAATCACTACGAGTGGGCATTAGGGAGACTCCAACATGTGTGCAAAAATGTTACATCGGCGGTGATTATAACGGATAAAGAGCTTGGACTTATAAGTGCAACAAGTGTCGTTTCCCCGGATGTGAAGCACATGTCAAGTTCAACATTTAATATAGATCTTGGGCGGTGACACGATCAAAGAATAAGCGGTTTTCATATCACACTACCATGCCCTGTTTGAATCTAGATCTTCTATTAGTTACGAGAGGTGTTTGGCTGAGATGAAAGTTCATTGGCAAAGTTACCCGAGGTTGATGAAGTATTTGGAGGCTACATGACTAATCTCATACAAGGAGGCAATGCTCAAGCATGATGCGTCTTGTATCTTCATTTTGGCACGAGGGCAACAAATGCGTAAGAACTCAATCCTATCTTGTTTATAAATTTTCTAATTTTAAAATTGTAATAGTATACTGATTTGATAATGGTTCTTAGGTGTGAGTTCGCGCACTCTTTGTTGAAGAGTATGTTACGTTCGAGTGTGCAAGAATATCAGTTGGTGGTGGAGAACATCGACTTGATGTAAAATGTTCAGATTGGAAGGATCCAAGCGTCCATAGAGACTTCACATGAGAGGATGTTGTTGGATGTGCGGGTTCCAATTTTTGATTTGCTCAGGAACAAAGTAAGAAGCAAATGCTTCCTTATATTGTGCGCATGAGTTCTTCCTTTCTATTAGGGCTCGGGTGCCAATACGTTTGGATCATATCCATCCATATTGGAGGCAAGTACGATTAGAAAGAGTGGATCCGACCCTAGGAGATGATGTTGTCCACATTGATGGACACATTGTGTCACTAAACAGCTTCAAGGAGAGAATGGATTAGAATTTACTAAGTAAAGATCAGATTGAGCGAATAGCTTCAAGATAGTGATTTTATCACCTATCAAACTCCCCTATGCTTAAAGTCTTACTCGTCCCGAGTAAACTAAAATCTAACAATTGTTCATCAAAAGTCTCAAGAAGTATGACAAAATAGAAACAATAGTCAAAAGCATGCAAAAGGATTTTTACCAAGTGATGTGAATAGTCAAGAAAATACACTACCATTTAGCTCCTTATCGATTCAAGAGTAGCCTACTTGGATTCCTCCTTATAGCTCCCCTTCTTATGTTGCCAACGCTAAAATGATGAACCTATCACTCGGTTTATTCACTCATTTTGCCAAGGTTCCCTTTCAGAGTTTCACCTTTTCAATCTTCTTTTTTCTAAGATGGTCTCAATAACTCTCACAACATTCAGTCTATTTTTGCATCAATCTAATGTTGGTCAGACTACCTACTTTTTACTGAAGACACTCTTTCGGGTTTTCGACTTATCCTTGAATTTTACTTGCCTTTTTTCAATTTTTTGGCTTTTTTAAGATGAATATTCAACTGTACAAACATGATCAATATAAAAATCAATCATGAAATCCCTTCCCCCCATGCTTGAAGCACACTTTGCCCTCAAAATGTGAAAATGAAGGAAAAAATCAAAATAAATATGGAGAAGGAAAAAGTCACTCAATGTTGAGGTAGATCAAATGGTCTAGGTGGACAAAGTGGTGGTGAATATGGGAAATGAGAAAAGAAGTGCTCATGTCGTTGTTGCATCTGAGTAATCTGTCGGCTCTAGTCATCCATGCGATAAAAAATCCTCGCTCAAGTCCCTCATGTCAGGCTTGTTGTTGGTGGTTCAGATGAGATTGCATCCTCTTCTCAAAATCAGACTGCCATGCTTGTTGTTGGTGATCCATCCTAGAGGATACTCTCTCCTCGAAACCTGACTATCAGGTTTCCTGCTACACGGTCAAATCCCTCATGTGGGATATCATTTGTTGTTGAAATGGATCTAAGTCAGCATGAATCTCCTCATCCTCAGTAACAGGCTCAAAGTTCTGGAGCGGGAGCGCTACTCAAACTCACAACATACCACTCAATCACTAAAATGCACCTCGGCCTCATAATGACCGGGTCGGCGCAAATGTAGAAATCCACAAAGTTAGGTCCATATGGTAATGGACGGGGCAAGTAAGTGACGTGGCTCTGTGATAACATGAAATATGACGATATTTTAGTCACATGTTTTGGTTCTTTTTCCCCTTCTTTTGTGTATATGGATATGAGTTTGAGGCATTTATGAGCACATTCACCTATTATGTTGGTATAGTTATCTACACAATCTTTGTTGTGTTTTTAGGTGAATAAAGGCTTGGGTTGGAGCATAAAAGGAGTATGTAGGAGTGATTGATCATGCTAGACATCAAGGAGATGCATTGGATTACCTAAGGAAGGAGTATGAGTGAAAAGTTTTGGGAAACAAGAGATTTTATGCACGTTTTAGGCATTCCACGGTCAAGTACAAGAAACCACGGCCGTGGTTTTGACATTTAATTTAATTATGGCCGTAGGAAAGCATGTCGAGAGCAAATA
Source organism: Fagopyrum homotropicum (assembly GCA_033239125.1). Taxonomy (NCBI): domain Eukaryota; kingdom Viridiplantae; phylum Streptophyta; class Magnoliopsida; order Caryophyllales; family Polygonaceae; genus Fagopyrum; species Fagopyrum homotropicum. The sequence continues at coordinate 60,243,209 of BSWB01000003.1, read as the reverse complement.
TGGAATTCCATGGTGTCTTCCACGGGCGTGGAAATATACCCTTTGCCATGATTTCTCTATCGGTTGCCACGTGTCATATTTGCCACGTCAGCAGCGGTTATGGGCTTTTCGTAACCCGATTTTCTCCTATAATAAGGCTGAAGAAAGAGAGAAAAAGGATCCTTCGCTAAATTTTCGCATACCACGCTAGAGAGAAGTTGAGATCATTGCGGAAGATCTTATTGTGAGAAGATTTTGGAAGGAAGATTTGGCGAAGTAGGCACTTTGAGATTGCGAAGTTAGAGGATCTTAGGGTTTCACTTTGAAGGCGGATTGACATCCCGTTCTTATTTGTTCTTTAAGATTTGTGAGAGATTTCTTACTCTATTCTATATTCATTGAATACAAGTACGGATTTTGAGTTTGATTGAGATTGGTTTTGTGTTTGCTATTGAGTTTTCAAGGTTTTATCTTTTCCTTCTCTTAATCTTGATTATTGATTTGATGACAATGATTGCTGGCTAAAACCCTTAAGCGATTTTAAGGTGAATGGTTGATAGTTGTGGCATAGATGATGATAGATTGAACCAAAACAGATTGGACCCTGAGAGTTGTGAGATACCTCGTCGTTGAGGCTTTCCACGACTTGTTCTTGAGTTCCACGACCGTGGTTTTTCAAGATCTGACTGTGGTTTTCCTCTTTCGTACGTTCTTTGCTTTTGCTTTAATCCAAAGTTAAAGATTGGCCCTAACCTAGCCTTGACTTACCTTTTTTAGGTAGTAGTGAGACTCAACATCTTCTACTTTGGTTTCGAGCGTCACAACCTTAACCGTTTTGGCTTATCTTTGATTCCCTTGGGTTTTAGCATGAGTATTTGAGAGTTTAATCTTGTCCTTTGATTCTCATTATAACGAGACTCAACATCCTTTATTGAGAGAGTCTTTGGGTTAGACTTATGGGTTTGGAACTTCACCGTACAATACCCTACCTTAGATCTATACCTTTGCAATCCTAATTATGTCTTTATACCTTTAGAACATCTTGAATCGATTGCCACAATTGGATACCTGAATCTTTAGAATCGTTGTTTTCCCAATTATCTTTACAAAAGCTTTTTATCTTGCCTGACGATTTACGAACTGAATTTGATCCCCAAATCCCTAAGTTCGATACTCTGGAATTTTTGCTTTACTATACCGATCCGTACACTGCAGGTTCGCTTTGCTTGATTTCAGTTTTTATAAATTTAAGACTTAGTGACGTACACTTTCGAGCGAACACTTTGATCGTGGAAGGGCGTCCCAAAATGATGTTCACCCTCGGTCTTCAACATCTTGCAATGTCAAAGGAGGGAAACTGTAAATAGAGGGACTGGAAGGGGGTCCTCTAGGACTAAGATGAGCAATAAAATCAAGTAAGGGTCAAACCCAAGAGAGAGGTGAGCAATAAAATCAATTTGCAATTACAATTATCAAATATATGTAACCAGGGGGGTTGATGGTGTTAAAGTGACAAACGAAATAAAGCATGGAAGTAGAGAAGATGGTGATAACAAATTAGAAAGACAACTACACTTGATTGTATTCACTTTCAATTCCGAGATGGTTGGTCCTAGTTTCCTTTGATGTATTCAAGTATTTGTGCTCATCCTAATCATATGTAAATATTAGTTCAACCAACCCTAATATAACTTAATATTGAATCCAATTCGTAAACCTACAAGATTAAATAAAATATTAGCATTCAAACAAGGATAATAGAGATAAATAAAAGAACAACCTATTACTGTTAATATAAGGTTAAATTCCCCTCACAAAGACACTTGCACCCGCTTATGTCAATTGTGTTTTGCTACTAGAAGAGTGACCGAACTCGGAACCAACAATTCTGATAATTTTTTATAAGACCAAACTACTTAGGTGATCAAACTAGGTATAAGGTAAGATGCAAAAAAGTTAGACACAAGGAAAATAACACAAATAGATTCTTGAATTTAAACTTCAAATAATAGGAAACTTACAACCAAGCTCTTAGATGAAAGCTTCAACATCAAATGTAGCTAGAGGGCTTCAACTCTCCATACAAAACTTCTTAAACAAAATAACAAACAAGAAAGAAAGAAAAAGAGGTTTTTGGATGTGAATGAGATGCTCTTACACATGCCTAACACCTCTATTTATACTAGTCTAGGTAGTAAACATCACCTTAAGAACAACATAAACCGTCACCTCAAATGTCATAATGTGTAGGTTGTAAACCGTCAAATTTATTACAGTTGTTAAATAACCACGACCGCGGGATCTGGGAGTCGCGGGTGTAGGATAGTGAAATTTAGCATATATATTTCATCTACAAAGGCGCCGCGACCGAAGGCTTGGATGGCCGCGGGGGCGAGGTCTTCTTCAACTCTTGAAGCAACTTCGACTCTTCAATTTTTATTTTGAAGCGCGTGCGCGGATACTGAGTGTCGCGTGTGCATGAAGTCGAAGAGTTGGTCTCGCCAAAAATAAGGTAGCGGGGGAGGATAGACGAAACATCACCAAGGCAAAAGTCTAAAGCCGCGGGGGGTGGGGTGTCATCACGGGCGCGACCCAATGCTGCCGCTGTCGCGGTAACAAGGATCGTCGGGACCCTAGTACAGGCCGTGGGGGTGGCTAGTCACCGTGGGGGCTGTTCTTCAGGCCCACGGGGGCGGTTCTTCAACAATGACTTCACCTTGGTTTTCTCTTCTTTTCTTTTCTTCATCAATCTTTGCTAAATCCTTTGATTTCTTCAGTGTTTGCTCCTTTAGTTGGATTCACAAAGATAATACCAAAGTACAAACATATGACTCAAAAAACAGTCTTAGACTATGTCTTTAAGATAGAGATTTTATCACCTATCAGTTGGATACGATGATTCCTCCTCAATTCTGTAAGATCCTAGGTTTTTGCCTTCACCGCCCCTGCGGTGAAGAGGGCCGCCCCCACGGCCAGCCACCCCTGCGGCTGTGAGATCCGCCCCTGCGGATCGTACGATAGATCGCGACGATCTGTTTTCGTCGTTTTATCTTTCTTCCATAGATAGAATACCCGATATTCTATCTTATGGGCCGATTTCCTTGTTTTCTTTCTAACCCTAAACGCCCTTTCCGTCTAGCGTTCCAGCCCTCCCTATATATTCTCTTTCTTCTCTCCTTTTTCCCGTTCCTTGCTATCGCCTTCAAACCCTAGAGAGATGCAACCGTCCTTTATTTCCTGCAACTTCGCTGAACGTGTAAGTTCATTCCTTCTTGGTTCTTCCTCACGTTCTTACAGTTCTGCATGCCTTCTCCTTCTGCTTGGTTTCTTCCTTGCGTTCTTCTCTTTTCTTCTTCTCCAAGGATCAAGCTTGAGCCTTGATTCTTGTGGAGTGTTCCGTTGTTGACCTTTCGTTGTTCTCAGGCACTTTGGAGTTGAGTCTTGATGTGTTGGAACCAAAGGTTCGAGCTTTGGTTGCCCTTGATGTGAGATTTGTCGAAGAAAAGCCCGACAGTAGCTTCTGACGAATATCCGCCCCTGCGCCTGCACAGAGCTGCCCCTGCGCCTCTGTTCAGCCGCCCTTGCGCCTCAGTCCAACCGCCCCTACGGTTTCTCTGCAGTGACTCACGTCTTTGTGAGTTGCTTGCTTCCTTCCTTCCTTTCCTCGTTCCTTCCTTGGTTCCTTATGGTTGTTCCTTGTTCCCCTGAGTTGTTGTAAGACTAAGGTTGAGCCCTTAGCATGTGTAGATCTCTTAGAGATCTTTGAGACTAGAAGTCATAGACTTCTAGCAACCGTTTCGTTCCTGATTCGTGTTGCTTGCTCGTATAGGCTTTCCTTGCTCCTTTTCTGAGGGAACCTAAGCTTCCTTGTATGTTTCTGAGTTGTTCGCTGATCTTTTGTGTTACCTTCATGTGAGGTAAGTCCCTTGGACTTACTTAGCTTCATTCCGCGTATTAGTTGGATTGTTTTGGCTTGTTTGCGTTGTTATCATATTTATAACGGATAATTGGAAATAGGATTCACCCTTATAACCTTAACTGGCCCAAGTGTATTATAACCGGGCGGTGACCACTTGTCTAGTTCTACAGAAGACTAGAATATGCTCTTGCGACCCAGGCCTGTAGGTAACGGATATTACTGGTCTATTCCTATTGGTAGACGGAAGCGGAGGTGAGTTTCGGGAGATTCTCGTGTGACAAAAGAAGTTGAATTAGAAATGGATAACCTTAATGAAAGATAATAACCGGTTGATGTGTGAGCATGCTATGTGTTTTCTTTACCTTATGTGGGTTTGTGCCTTTACACTCTTGCTTATACCTAGAATGTTAGCTAACGGTTTATACCGTCGTTGTAGATGTTCCGCAGGTTCAGGATGCTGCTGAGTGATCCGGACGGTGTGGTCAGCCGGGGTTCCCGTACATTATAGGACGGGATTGGGTTTTTGTTTCGTTTGTTCTTTCCCTTTTGTTTTGACCCGGTTGTGGAGCTTTTGTGTTTTCTTCTGTTTGAACCTTTGGTTTTTATATTAAGTTTTGGTTTGCATTTGTCTGTGCCTTGTTGTAAGATCCGTTTGTTGTTGCTACTCTGAGGGTCGGGACCCATTGTGTGGTCCTAGCCCGTAGCGCTTCAAGTTCCTAGAACTTGGGGTTTTACAATATGGTATCAAAGCCAGGTTGACAACAATGGCACTCGAAATCTTCTACAGGTCGGATGGATAAATAAATAGAACCCGCAAGGGGTCTAACGTTTTCAAAAGGGGGGTTTGTTTTAACCTTTCGGTCTAGGATAGATGTACGAGCAACCACCACTACCTGCGCGGATCTCAGTAGTGTAGTTTCTTTCGTGTTGGCCTTTATATGTGCTTTTTCTAGACTTTTTCTTTAGCTGTAGTATGGCCTTATATCTATATATGTAGTCTTATATATCTATCCTTATAGCAGATGACGCGTACTAGAGCTACATCTGTTATGCGGCGAGGAAGGGGTCGAGCCCCACTTCCACCTACCGTCCGTGGACAAGGGCGTGCACGAAGACCTCCACTAGCTAGAGGTCGGAGCCAAGCCCCAGTTGCTGATCCGCCTATCGCTGAGGCGTTTGCTGAGAGCATTGTTCCTAAGGCTGGAAATGGGACCGCTGCTAGGTCTGGAGCATAGAGAGCGCCATCAACAGAGTCCGCACGAGTGTCTATCGGAGCTTCTGCATTTCGCGACTATGTGCAGAGGGTTGAGGAGGCTATTAGGACTGGAGGACCAGCACCAGTGCCGCCAGTTCCTGCGAGATCAGCTGAGGTTTTGTAGAGAGTTACACAAGCTGTTGTCCCGCCTGTTGGAGTTGTTGAGGTTGTTAGAGCGCCGAATGAGGGGAAAGAGCCAAAGCCTGACAGTTGGTTGAAGGCTTTCGACCAGCGGAAAGTTCCCGTCTTCGTGGGAAGGACTGACTTGGAGGTGGAGCAGTGGCTAGGACAAGTGGATTCTGCCATGGAGACTATCGGTTGCCCTGAGGGACGTCAAGTCAACATAGCATAGACGCTGCTGAAGGATCAGGCTCATTTTTGGTGGAGGATAATTCGTAGCAAGGTCACCAGTTATGAGTAGATAAAGACAGTGATCAGGGATCGCTATTGCCCTGTAGCCATGAGGAGAGATCGTCTTCAGGATGTCCTTGAGGCTGGATTAGAGGATTTGCCTATTGTTGAGATCATCCTCAAGTTTCAGGACGAGTTGGTGTTGCTAGGTCCGTCCGCACCACCGGAGGATCATCATGTTTACCTTTTCTCTCGGAGGTTGAGAGAATCGACACGCTCTTATCTTACTGGTTTCCGTTGTGAGTTTTTGACGGACTATCAGGATAGAGCTTTTGCCTATGAGAGAGACCGACCATGTCAGAGGAGAGCTTCTCAAACAAGAGGTCCTGAGAAGAGACATAAGACTGGATCAGCCAGTGCTGGAGCTGGAGCAGCTGGTTTTGGGCGTAGTCAGACGCCTGGACGTTCTAATTTCCAGCAAAGTTCTGACAAAGGACGACAGTGTCATAACTAAGGAGTAGCTGGACACATCCGAGCTATTTGCAAGAAGCCAACAGTGACTTGCTTTTCTTGTGCATGCCCGGACACAGAGCTGCGTTTTGCCGTCAGGGCAAGGCGCTATCTTAGCAGGGTTCTTCACCTCCCAGTGTTGTTGGAGGAGGACAGAGATCTCAATACCAGCAGCAGCAGCATCAAAGAGTTTCAGGTTCTGCCGCTTCTCAGGGTTCCACTCCGGGACAGGGGAGAGGTAGAGGACGTGTTGGTGGATCTATAGACACCCGAGATGTACCAGCCAGAGTTTATGAGTTGAGGAGTGTTGTAGAGCCGACATCGCCAGCAGCTACATGTACCATTCACATTAATGGTTTTCCTGTCAAAGTTCTTTTCGATACTGGTGCTACGTATTCTTTTATATCTGATGCATGTGTAGATAGATTGGTCTTAGTTACTATAGAGGGTTGACCCTTCTTTATAGGATTACCCGATGGGGGTAAGATACGAGGTACGCGAGAGGTTCGCGATTGCCCTATTAGATTGGGAGGTCGCGATTGGCCAGCTAACTTCTTCGTCATGTACTTAGTACATGAAGAAGTTATTCTGGGCATGGATTGGATGGATCGACATCGAGCAGTTTTGGACATCGGCAAGAGGACAGTGACAGTAACTACAGATGCAGGCCATGTTGAGATCTTCCGAGGATGGGATCTCGGGAAGACTGGTACAGTCATCAGTGCAGTACGAGTTACGAGACTTATCAGTCAGGGATGCGAGGCTTTTTGGTGCTATGCCATGAAGGATAATACTAGTCTAGCTTTGGGGGAGATTCCAGTAGCTTGCGATTTTGCTGACGTCTTTGGAGAGCCATCAGGTTTACCTCCACAACGGAGTGTAGACTTTGGCATTGATCTAGATCCCGGTATGAGACCGATCTCTAAGGCTCCTTACCGCATGGCGCCTATCGAGATGCTTGAGTTGAAGAAGCAGCTTGAGGAGTTAGCAGAGAAGGGCTTCATCTGCCCTAGTGTATCTCCTTGGGGTGCACTAGTTCTCTTCGTCAGGAAGAAGGATGGGTCAATAAGGTTGTGTATCGACTACCGAGAACTGAACAAGGTGACGATCAAGAACAAGTACCCATTGCCCCATATCGATGATTTCTTGGATCAGCTGCATGGAGCTTCATTGTTTTCGAGGATTGATTTGAGATCTGGATATCACCAGCTGAGGGTGAGAGAGCAGGACGTAGCCAAGACGGCATTTCGGACCAGATATGGACACTACGAGTTCGTAGTGATGCCATTTGGGCTTACGAATGCGCCCGCAGTCTTCATGGAGTTGATGAACAACATCTTCATCGACTTTCTAGACCATTTTGTGGTTGTCTTCATCGACGACATTCTGGTTTACTCTCGTAGTAGAGAGGAGCATGCAGGACACTTGAGGATCGTTCTTCAGGTCTTACAGGATAGAGAGCTCTACGCCATGCTCTCTAAGTGCGAGTTTTGGATGTCCGAGGTAGCATTCCTTGGTCACATCGTTTCAGCTGAAGGGATCAAGGTAGATCCGGCGAAGATTGAGTCAGTAGCTTCCTGGCCGCCACCTAAGAACGTTAAGGAGGTTCACAACTTCTTAGGATTGGCAGGCTACTACAGGCGTTTTGTTGAGGGCTTTTCAGTTATCGCCCGACCGCTCACTTCCTTGTTGCGGAAGTCTACGAGATTTGTATGGTCCGAGTCGTGCCTGCGGAGCTTCGAGGAGCTGAAGAAGAGGTTGCTCCTATCCTAGCTCAGCCAGAGAGCATTGAGGATTTTGTGGTTTACAGCGACGTATCCAAGCTAGGCTTGGGATGTGTTTTGATGTAGAGGGGAAAGGTGATCGCTTATGCGTCTCGACAGTTGAAGACGTACGAGGAGAATTACCCTACCCATGATCTTGAGTTAGCTGCTGTTGTTCATGCTTTGAAGATTTGGAGACATTATCTGTACGGAGCCACGTGTCAGATTTTCACAAACCATAAGAGTCTGAAGTACATATTCACTCAGCAGGTGTTGAATAACCGCCAGCGTAGATGGTTAGAGTTGATCAAGGACTTTGATCTTGAGATCTTATACCACCCGGGAAAGGCTAATGTGGTAGCAGATGCCCTCAATATGAAGAATTCCCGAGAGATGGCGATCACTAGGCTGACACCTCAGCCACAGTTACAACGAGATTTGGCATGGCTAGAGATGGATATCTACTTCCCAGATTTCGATAGCCAGTTGTCCACCTTGGAGATAGTCACTGATCTGTTGGCCGAAATCCGACAAAAACAGGAGAGTTGCCAGCTTTAACACAGATCCGAGACCGGATGTCTCGAGGAGAGGCACCACAGTTTACAGTTGGTGTTGACGGAGTTTTGAGACGCTAAGAGCGTGTTTGTGTGCCGTCAGATCGGGAGTTGAGACAGAGGATCCTTCAGGAGGCTCACTCTTCACCTTACTCAGTACACCTTGGTGCAAGTAAGATGTATCAGGATGTCAGACGCTCTTTCTGGTGGGGAGGTCTGAAGCCAGATGTGACGAGATATGTAGCTCAGTGTGCGACCTGTCAATAGGTCAAGATCGAGCATCATAGACCAGAAGGCGAGCTACACCCACTTCCCGTCCCTCACTGGAAGTGGGAAGACATCTCTATGGATTTTGTGACCGGTTTGAGACCAAGTCGCGGTTTTGATGCTATCTGGGTCATTGTAGATCGACTGACGAAGACCGCACGTTTCATTCCGATCAAGGAAACGTGACCGGTAAGTCGATTAGCAGAGGAGTTCACGAGACAGATAGTGAGACTTCATGGAGTACCTAGGACCATTGTCTCTGACAGAGACGGACGGTTCACTTCGAGGTTCTGGCAGCAAGTTCATGCCGCCCCAGGTACGAGTCTACAGTTCATTACTGCTTATCATCCTCAAACCGACGGTCAGTATGAGCGGACCATCCAGACTTTGGAGGACATGCTGCGAGCCTGTGTGTTAGACTGGGGATAGGTGTGGCCAGATCACCTTCCCTTAGTGGAGTTTTCGTACAACAACAGTTGGCACGCATCGATCAGGATTGCTCCTTATGAGGCTTTATATGGATAGAGATGACGTACACCACTGTGTTGGGACGAGCCTAGTAGTGCTAGCGGAGTAGCACCCGAGCAGATTCAGGATGACATGGCTCGAGTAGCAGTAATCCGAGAGCGGATGTTAGCAACAAAGAGTCGACATAAGTCTTATGCTGATAAGAGGCGCAGACCTCTGAAGTTCAGAGTTGGAGCTCAGGTTTGGTTGAGAGTATCCCCGACACGAGGCGTTAGACGTTTTGGTGTCAAGGGGAAGTTGAGTCCCAGATATGTTGGACCGTTCGAGATTCTTGAGCGAGTTGGAGAGGCAGCTTACAGACTTGCGTTGCCACCGAGACTCGAGGGTGTTCACCCAGTTTTCCATGTGTCTCAGCTACGGGAGTACATACCTGACCCGAGACACATCGTCAACCATGAGGATCTAGTGATCGAGCCAGACCACATGTTCGTAGAGCACCCGGTGGCTGTCTTAGAGCGTAGTATGAGACGCTTGCGTTCGTAGGATATCCCGATGATGAAGATACAATGGTCAATGCGAGGAGCTGATGAGGCGAGTTGGGAGACAGAGGATAGTATCTAGAGGAACTATCCGGAGTTCTACGCTGAGCTTGTTGTACCTTTAGCTTAGTTGGTTGGTTGGTTTTTTTTCTTTGTTGCATTGTGAACGCTTTTGTGTGACGTTTTATGTTATGTGCTGTTCGCCCCTAGAGGTGTGTGCAAATAAGTTTTAAATTTATAAAACTAGAATCAAGCAGCGAACCCGCAGTGTACGGATCGACGTAGATTAGCAAGAATTCCAGAGTATCAAACACAAGGATTTGGGTGGGAACAAATTCAATTGCAGATTATCAAGCGAGTAAATATGAGAGTTTTGCAGATATTGGGAAAACAACAATCCTAAAGATCCAAGTATCAAGCTGTGGCAATCGATTCAAGATATACTAATGATATAAAGACAGAGTTGAGATATGCAAAGGTATGCTAATGTAAGGTAATCGTATGGTGAAGTTCCAAAAACCTTATATGACTCACCTACAAGACACTCTCTATACAGGTTGTTGAGGCTTCAATATAGAAAGGTTCTAAAGGCAAGAATTAATGTCAAATACCCAAACTTGTAATCCAAGGATCAAGACTAACTAAATCGATTAAGGTTGTGACACTCACAATCGAGGTAGAGGTTGTTGAGGCTTCACTACCACCTAGAAAAGGCAAGCCTAAACTAAGTTAAAGCAAATCTTTAACTTTGGATTAAAGTAAAAGCAGGTTCGTAAACTTAAGGGAAATTACGGGCAGATCTTGAGACTCCACGGCCGTGGAACTCAAGAACAAACCGTAATTTAGGGTTTGTCGACGATTCTCTCTAACTCTCAGGGTCTAATATGTTTACGATCGATCTATCATCATCTAAGCCACAACTATCAACCCTTCACCTTAGAATTGTTAGGGGTTTCTAGCCAATAACAGTCATGTTGATATCAATTCAAGATTTAAAAGATAAAAAGATGAAAACTTCCGAAAACTTTCAATAAACTTCGGACCAATCTCAAGTCACAACCAAGAACAAATATTGTCAATGGATTCAGAATAAAGCAAACAATCACAATCTTAGGAAAGAAGGGAAAACGGGATGTCAATCCGTTTACCAAATCAAACCTAAACAAGAAGAGAAATCTTCTCGCAATAATCTTCCAAAAGCTTCGATCTTCCGCTAATCCGGAGATCTCAACAGCAATCTCCACCAAAAGTGCGAGATTAGGGCAATTCCCAAACGCGAACTTCGATCTCCAATGAGATGTCAATACCTCCAATCGAGGGCTAAACGGGCGTTCCAATTCCCTAAGTGGAGATCTAAACGAGGTGTAGGCGTCGATGAATGCCGCTAAGCGAGGATGACGGAATCTTGGTTTGTCCGTCTTTTTATAGGGCAAGATAAAATATCGGCCCGGCCCAATCTTTAAAAGATCGTGGCTTCAAAGTGTGGCGAAAAAGATCGCCAAGATCACGGTCGTGGAAGGTTCCACGACCGTAATTTAGAGCGTGGAAAGTGTCACGGTTTGGACCATATGTTCCACGACCGTAATAGTTACTGGAATGCATCACGCCTCTCTTTGCAGGGTTCCATGGCCGTGGAACTAAACGTGGTTTGTAATACGGCCGTATTTTAGAGCGTGGTTTAGGGCAAGAACGTGATTCTTCCCTAGCCTCGTGCATTCCTCGAGTTGAACTCCAATTTGCTCCTAAGAATGCCCTCAATCCATGGACATATTCAATCAACTCTTCTTTGCTCGATTCCGTTCGGAAATGACTCTCAATCACCTATATTTCAACATAAAACTAGTGTAGACATCCATATCGACAATATAGGCAAACTAGCTCACATATGCAACATTGCTAAATCAAAGACTATCAATATGAATCAAATACACTTAGAAAACGTGCCTAAAATATCACAATATTTCATGCTAACAAATAACCCCATACTTAACACTTGCTTGTCCCTAAGCAAGGTCTTTCAAAAAGCTTTAAACAAAAGTTAGGATGAAATATGTGTACCTTCTTTTGGATGAATGTGCCTTCTAAAGAATAGATCATTCTCAAACCTTGCTTCAATCATTTATCAAACTTTCACACACTTAATCGAAGAGTAAAAAGCAAAGAAACCTCGTGAATTAATCAAACTTCTAAACAAGCATCATAACCTTCAAACATTGTCAAAATCAATCATAAGAAACTTCAATTTAGATCACAAAGTCATATAACATTCTTTTGATCTTAAGGACTTCCAAAGAAAAGGTCTAGAATAGGGAAAGGAAGGGAAAACTTTAAGGGAATGTGGTGCATGAATCCGGGAAAGTGGACAACTACCTTCTTCTTCTTATGCGGTTTCCGCAACACTTCAGCTTAGAGCTTCGCTATTTTCCTTTCATTTTTCGACTTTACTTTTGGAGTTATGGACAGAGGTGCACAAGAACCGAAGCCTAGGAGATTGGCGTTTCTCAATTTTTATGAGATGCCTCAAACCCTTAGCGCACATACCATAATCCGCTAGGAATATCGCTCAATCCAACTTTGACAAGACACAAACACCCGGCTATGTGAATGGTGCCGAGTTACTCATCGTCATGATTGACTTCCCCAAACCTATAATTTCTTTCTATTCTTTTGATTGCAAATAATTGCTCTCATGGCCCTCCCACATCAAACATGCCTTTTTCATTCACTTCTCCAAGTTCCCGGATAGGTAAAGGAGGCTAATATTTCAATGAGGAGCTAAAATGATCAAAGAAAGAAGAAAGAAAAATCGAATTGCCTTAATCATTTCAACAAGAAGTATAAGAACTTATAGTGTGATTTCAACTTCAATTTCTCAACATGATTTAGGTAACATTTATCACATTATGAAACTTGCAAAAGAGGTAAAATTCATTCATTCAAATTCTTTTCAATTCACCATTCTTTTAAGCATGCAATTATCATCAAACTCAATTCACAAGTGGTGATTATCATAGAAATCATCTCAATTCATTAGAAGCACAAAATTTTTCAAAATTTTTCAATTTTTATGGTTTTTCAAGTTCTTTTTCATGCAATGCGATAATGAAACGTGCAACAATATAATGAACATGCAATGATAGTCTCGAATAAAATCAAACATAGTAAGTAGAGTTATTACAAACTTTTTAGTACATCCCACCCCATACTTAGGACGAACATTGTCCCTAATGTTCAAAAAGAAAGAAAGAAAAGAAGAAAAAGAAAAAGAAACTCACAAAGTGGTGGCGGGAATGTCTAAAACGAACGGTCATGCATCAAATCACTGCGGTGCCGGCGGAGGCGGGAATGGAGAGAAGCTCGGATCATAGAACCGCCCAAACTGCTGGCGGTAGACATCCCTCATCATGTGGTCGAGGTCGTCTAGGCGTCCGTCTCTAGCATCGGCTCGGATCTCCAACGCTCCTACTCTCTCTAAAAGTCCGGTAGCCCAATCCGGCATCTGCTCGTACCATCCCGGGGACTGACTATACCATGCTGGGGCGTCGGATGGTGCTGGTGCTGGTGGAGGTGCTGCTGGCTGCTCGGTGGACCAAGGAGGGGGAATGCCATACCATGTGGGAGGTGTGGTCATCCACGTAGGTCTCTCACTCACGCTAGCGCGGCGAGAAGACGAGCCTGAGGCTCTAGCTGGTCGTGGAGAGCGTCTAGGTACATCTGGGGCCGCCTCCGGCTAATCCGGAAACGTGCCAAACTCCTGCTCGGCTCCTCCTCCACTCTCAAACTGATCTCCCATATCCTCCTCCTCAACAACCGGTGGTGGGACATAAGGGGGAGCTGCTATCCTGTTCGCATGCATCGTAGCGAACGTCTCTTTCCAATTATGGCGTCCAGCCATAATGGAGTACTCCGGTAGCCATTCTATACCCCTACCTGTCCTACTCTCCCAAGGCATACCCGCATAAGGCGGACCTCTATGTGTGGGGAAAATGAGACCCCTAACCATGAAAGCATGTAGCCCTAAAGGTACGGCCGGTATGCGGGTGCAAGCAGAAAAGTCGACACCAAAACTCCTAGCAATGTGGGTAACTATCCCACCATATCCTATGTTGCCCTTCTTCTTGTTCTTGAGCTTGCTCATCGTAGCAGCCAAGAGAGTGGCACAATCAGCCCGGCGTCCATAAAGCATGGAGTAAAGCAAGAACAGCTCATCCGTCTTGATCTTTTGGGGCGTCTCCGTCCTAGGAAAGAGACACTCCGAAAGAACATGGTGAGCTATCTTCAAGGCTAGGTGGTACATCAACCTAGCCTTGGTGTCAGCGGGCTGCCAGCGGTCCTCGCTAGCGTAAATCATAGCCACCTCCTCCCAAAAGTCCTTGGGGTAAACACCACTCAGAAATCGACCATTAAAGGTCTCATGGAACCCGAAAATGGTCCCAAACTCACGAATACTCAAATGGTAGTCTCTCTCCATGAGGCGGAAAGAGACGGTCCTATCTACGTGGCTGTGCTCAAAGGACGTCACAACCTCTCGTGTAATCTCCTCATATGCGTCTTCTCGGATAGCCGAGAAGACAACTAGGCCGGCTCTATCCAAGAGCCAAGTAAGGTCATCAACAATGTTGAGAGGAGCTAGATCCTCCAACAACAAGTACCTAGGGCCAATCACTGCCCTCTCCTTGATCCTATCAAGTGCATCAAGATGATCGTCGTGTATGGTCGGGACTCTAGGGTGAGGAGGTGAGGATGGAGGTGAAGGTGAGGATGGAGGTGAAGGTGAAGAGGGTGGTGGTGCCCTAGAGGATGAGGAGGAGGAGGGATTACCCTTCCTCTTCTTATTCTGCTCATTCTTCTTCTCTTTTATCCTCCCTGAAACTCTTCTCACAAAATCCATTCTGCTCAAAATTACGGTCTGTTCTTCAGAAAACCACGGCCGTAATTTACCCAGAGACCGTGATTCGTCTAAGAAGTTCACGAATCTCAGCAAATCAGCAATCAATCTCCACAACAGGCAGTCCTAGTCTAATTTCCTCCAATCTCAATCAGTTCTTCCTAAAAATCTCTAACAAAAACAACCAAATCGGCAAGAATCGAGAAGGGAGAAGAAAACCTCTTTTTCGGATTGAAAAATCCGAAATGCGCGTTTGTTGGTGAATTTCCGTTCGATTCGTCGCTTGGATCTTGTTTGTGGTTGAATTTGTTGCAGTTTAGGAAGAAGAATCGTTGAAAACGATTAGGAAACGAAGAATTGAGAGAGGGTCGTGGGTTTTCGGCACTTAGGTCGTGGAAAGAGGGGTTTTGGGTGGTTTTTGTGAAGAATGTGGCTTATATAGTCGCAGGCAAAATTTTGAAAATCACGGTCTGTCGGGGTGTTCCACGGCCGTGGAAGTGTACGGAACCGTGGTTTTGGTGATTTTTCAAAGGCTTTTGGAAATTACGGTTACTGTAGCTATGACGACCGTAATTTAGACCGTGGAACCCTCTGTAAAGCTCCAAAGTCCAAATTTCGTCACTTTTCTTCGACATTATCCTTCCCTTTTCCTTCTCCATCGATCCTACATCCAAAAACACGAACATACCGGAAGAAATCGAGGCAAAAACAAAGCAAACAAACGTCTATACTAAGCTAATCTATGAATCGAAAACAAAAACAAAAGTGCAATACCTTGGGTTGCCTCCCATGAAGCGCTTTGTTTAAGGTCCGTAGCTAGACCAATATCGCACTTATTCGAGTGCGGTAGGCGCAAACTCCTCAGCTTGGAGTTCCGGCGTATACTTCTTGAGTCGTTGGCCGTTCACCTTAAAAGTTCCGCTCGCTTCACCCCATATTTCAACTGCACCATGGGGAAAATACGCTTAATTGGAAAAGGTCCGGTCCAACGAGATTTAAGCTTACCTGGAAAGAGACGAAGCCTTGAATTGAAGAGGAGAACTTGATCTCCTTCTTTGAAGTCCTTTGGAATGATATGCTTATCATGCCAACGCTTTGCTCTCTCCTTATAGATCTTAGCGTTTTCATAAGCATTCAAGCGGAGTTCATCCAGCTCATTGATGTCGAGGAGACGCTTCTCTCCCGCTTCCTTCATGCTGAATTTTAACCACTTGATAGCCCAAAACGCTTTGTGCTCCAACTCTACCGGCAAGTGACAAGACTTCCCATACACAAGGTTGTATGGTGTGGTTCCTATGGGAGTCTTGTATGCAGTCCGGTATGCCCACAATGCATCGTCAAGCTTCAAAGACCAATCCTTCCTAGTCCTTGAAACCGTCTTCTCTAGGATTCTTTTGATCTCCCTATTTGAGATCTCAACTTGTCCACTTGTTTGTGGATGGTAAGGGGTAGCGATCTTGTGAGTAACCCCATACTTAGCTAGAAGAGCTTCGAAGCGACGGGTAATGAAGTGAGAACCTCCATCACTAATGATCGTCCTCGGTGTCCCAAATCGCGGGAAAATGGTCTTGTTGAAGAACTTAACCACCACCATGGCATCATTGGTGGGAGAGGCAATTGCTTCCACCCATCTAGAAATGTAATCCACCGCCAATAGTATGTATTGGTTTCCACAAGAGGATGAGAATGGTCCCATGAAATCGACTCCCCAAACGTCGAAAATCTTCACCTCTTGGATGTTGTTGAGGGGCATCTCATTCCTTCTAGAAATATTGCCTGTTCTTTCACAAGCATCGCAGCAAGAAACAAAGGATTGTACATCTCTAAACAAAGTAGGCCAAAAGAATCCAGATTGCAATACCTTTGCGCTAGTCTTGTGCGAACTAGCGTGTCCTCCACAAGGTAGTGAATGACAATGGCGGATGACACTTTGCATCTCATCTTCCGGCACACATCTCCGAATGATGCCATCCGGACCTCTCTTAAAGAGGAGAGGCTCGTCCCAATAGTACTCCCGGACGTCCTTAAAGAACTTCTTCCTTTGTGCGTAGGATAGTCCGGGTGGTATCTCCTGGCAAACCAAATAGTTAACAAAATCAGCAAACCATGGTTCGTTACCTTTGGAGATCACGTTGATGCACTCCTCTACGATATGTAGGTGTTCGTCCGGAAAGGAGTCATCAATGGGTAGATGGTCGTCCTCTAGATGTGTTAGACGACTCAAATGATCCGCAACAGAATTTTCTGAACCTTTCTTGTCGCGGATCTCAAGATCGAATTCTTGTAGGAGAAGAATCCATCTAATCAGCCTTGGCTTCTCATCTTTCTTCGCAAGGAGGTACCGGATCGCAGCATGATCCGTGTAGACAATCACCTTTGCACCTACAAGATAAGAGCGAAACTTGTCAATAGCATAGACAATGGCTAAAAACTCTTTTTCGGTAGTGGCGTAGTTGAGCTGCGCTTCATCTAGCGTCTTGCTAGCATAGTATATGGCATGGGTTCGCCCTTCCTTTCGTTGTCCAAGAACAGCTCCAATAGCTACGTCACTAGCATCGCACATAATCTCAAAGGGTAGAGTCCAATATGGAGGTTGGATAATAGGTGCTGAGATTAGAGCTTGCCGAATGGTGTTAAACGCATCCAAACATTCCTGCGAAAACTCAAAAACCGCATCCTTCATCAATAGATTAGTGAGAGGTTTTGATATCTTAGAAAAGTCTTTAATGAAACGTCTATAAAATCCAGCATGTCCTAGGAAACTTCTTATCCCTTTCACCGAAATTGGGGGAGGAAGTTTCTCTATGGTCTCTATCTTAGCCTTGTCTACCTCTATCCCTCTACTAGAGACTAAGTGACCTAATACAATTCCTTCCTTAACCATGAATTGACACTTCTCCCAGTTAAGAACTAGGTTAGTGTCTTCACATCTTTGCAAAACAAGAGAAAGGTTAGAAAGGCAATCGTCAAAAGAGGAACCGTATACGGAGAAGTCGTCCATGAAGACTTCCATGATTTCCTCTATGTATTCGGAGAAGATGGCCATCATGCACCGTTGGAAGGTGGCTGGGGCGTTGCAAAGCCCGAACGGCATTCTCCTATAAGCAAACGTACCCCAAGGGCACGTGAATGTGGTCTTCTCCTGATCGTCCGGATGTATCGGAATCTGAAAGAAACCACTATAGCCGTCAAGGTAGCAAAAATGTGAATGTTGCACTAACCTTTCCAGCATTTGATCAATGAATGGTAATGGAAAATGATCCTTCCGCGTTGCGTTGTTGAGCTTGTGGTAGTCTATGCACATCCGCCATCCAGTTACGGTTCGGGTAGGAATGAGTTCGTTGTTCTTGTTGGTGATGACCGTCATTCCTCCCTTCTTCGGAACTACTTGAACTAGACTCACCCACTTGCTATCGGAGATAGGGTAGATGATACCTGCATCAAGAAGCTTAAGAATTTCCTTCTTGACAACCTCCTTCATGGTCGGATTCAACCGCCTTTGAGGTTGTCTTGAAGTTCTAAAGTCTTCCTCCATTAGTATCTTATGCATGCATAGGGAGGGTTTGATTCCTACTAAGTCCTCGATAGTATAGCCTATAGCTTTCCTATGTTTCCTAAGGACAATCATGAGCTGTTCATGTTCATCTATGCTTAGTTCGGAACTAATGATAACCGGAAAGGTAGAATTAGATCCTAGAAAAGCGTACCTTAGATGAGTAGGAAGCGGTTTGAGTTCCATTGCTTTCGGAGCTTCCAACGATCCTTGAGAAGCATCCGACATCTCCTTAGAAGTCTCTAAGGGTGTTGAGTGTGTTGGAGAAGAATCAGAAGAAGTTGAAGAATTGCCTCGATCACTCTCTTCCACGGCCAAAATTACGGGTGGATCTTGTCCTCCACGGCCGTGGTTTAGGGCGTGGAAGGGAAATACGGTTGTCACATCTTCTCCACGACCGTATAATCCCCTGGAATGAGGCACGATTTTGGTTGTGGAGTCCACGGTCGTGGAATACAGGGTATGACCGTGGATTCTGACATTCTCAGCCTCATCGTGGAGTTTCTCAAACTCCTCTTCATGCATCTCTTCTTGTGCTTCTAAGGCTTCAATTGCCTCATTGCACTCTTCATCTTCCCCTACATTGGTTAGACTCATAGTGATAACTTTTTGTAAAGGATCGTTAAAGAGAATTGCACTTACCTCCTCTCTAGACAAACCTTCTTCATCTTGGATATCGTAAATATCTTCATCAAAGATTGACTCCTTCACTAGAGTGGAAAGAACGAACTCTACTTTCTCTTCTCCTATATCAAAAGCGAGTCTACCATTCTTGCAATCGACTATGCAGCCGGAAGTTGCAAGAAACGGTCTTCCGAGTATGATCGGGACCGGACTATCTGCAGGAATGTCAAGCACGACAAAATCAATGGGAACAAAGAATTTACCTAGCTTGACCGAGACGTCTTCTACAATACCGACGGGGCGAATGATGGATCGATCCGCCATGTACAACGTCATCTTCACCGGTTTAGGGTCACCTAAACCGATCTTCCTACACAATGCAAGTGGTATGATGCTCACACTTGCTCCTAAGTCACATAACGCATCGTATGTGATATCTCCCACTCCTATGGGAATGCAAAATGACCCTGGATCCTTCAGCTTTGGGGGCATTTTCTCCTTCATGGTCTTGATGAGATCCGAAGAATCCGAACTCATCTTGACCTCACCGAAGTCCTCTAACTTCCTTTTGTTGGAGAGGAGCTCCTTCAAGAACTTGCCATAAGCCGGCATACCTACAATAGCATCAATAAATGGTATGTTAATATGCAGCTTGCTCATGAGTTCTATGAACTTACCGAATTGTTTGTCTAGGCGCGCTCGCGCTCTAGATTGAGGGAATGGTAGGGGAGGTTTGTAAGCTGGAGGAGGAACATAGACATTTTTCTTCTCCTTCCCCTTCTCTTTGTCCTTCTCTACGGGGACTTCAACGAACGTAGGCTGCGGATTGGTGGTTGTCATTCCGCTCCTAGTTGTAATCGCCATCACCCTTCCCTTAGGGTTGTCCTCTGTCTTTCCTGGAAGCTTCCCTTGATTCCTAGGAACTTCCTCCGCTTGGTTGAACATTTGGTTTTCTAAAACCTTTTGAGCTTTGTCAACCTTAGAAACTTGATCATCAACCTTGATGAGGCGGTTCTCCAACCCTTGAAGCTTTCCCAAAATTGTTTCCAATATGGGATCGGGCTTCTCCTTCCCCGAAGTGTTTCCTCCATTAGATGATTGCCCCTGGCTTTTCAAAGGAGTAGAGGAAGAGGAAGGTGGAGTTAGTGAATTAGAATTGGAAGGATAAGATTTACCGGAATTTTGTTGATTGGGGCGCCAATTGTTGTTGTTTGAACCCCTATTGTTGTTCCAATCGTTGTTCCGGTTGTTATTGTTTCCATTCCAGTTGTTATTCCGGTTGTTGTTCCGGTTATTGTTGTTGCCGCCATTGTTGTTGCCCAAATAGCTAACATCCTTCCCTTGTTGCTTTGGAAAGTTGCTCTTGATAGCCTCCTTCAACTCTTTGATCTCATTGTTGAGGGAGAAAATCTGATTTTGAGCTTCATGTGTGAGCTTTGCTCCTTGCTCCACACGATTTCCCTCCACTTTCCGGTGGGAATACTTCTCTATGACTCTTGCTTGCTTCTCAATGAAGTCCCAAGCGTCATCTTCTCTCATGTCCATGAACGTTCCACATGAGAGGGATTGAAGGTTGAATTGCGTTCCCGCATCTAACCCCTTGTAGTAGATCTCCAGCAAGGCAAGTTTGGATATGCCATGATGAGGGCAATCCAAGAGCAAATCCTGAAACCTTTCCCAAGATTGAAACAAACTTTCGTTAGGTCTCATGGAAAAAGCATTAATCTTACCTCTAAGTTCCGCCGTTTTGGATGGCGGAAAGAATTTGGCGAGGAACTCCGCGGAAAGGTCTTCCCACGTATCTAGTTTCCCACTAGGAAGAGCTTGATACCAAGATAACGCTTTCCCCTTCAAAGAGAAGAAGAAAGGTTTGAGCTTATAGCTGTTGGTAGTAGCGCTCTTTGGTCTCATTGTCTCCATCATACACTCAAAGTTCTGCAAGTGTTGGTGTGGAGATTCAGCGCTTGTCCCGCCAAATTGGTTTTGGCGAACAAGAGTAATGACTTGAGGGTTGAAGCTAAACCCTTGCACATCTTCAGCATCGAAATTCATGCCCAAGCGGCGTGGTTGTTGTGTTGGATCCATCCGCTGGCCAAGAGTTCTTGGCTCATTATCTACACGTTCGACCCTCGCATTCCTAGGCGGAATGCGACGATTGGCAGCTCCTCGTGGATGAAAAGGATTCACATTGATCGTGGGATCAATTTCTTCCAACGGTGGCATGGAAGAATCACTATCATCAGCAGATGAATGACTTCTTCTTCTAGATCTTGATCCTTTCCTTGAGGATTTCTTGCTTCCCTTATTCTTAAGGTCTCTCATCTCTACCCTCATCTGGAAGATCATGTCTTGTAGATTGTTAACTTGAGATTGATGACGATCCATCTCATCTTGGCGGAGAGTTTCATTCCATTGGAGTTGAGCTTCCTTCTCCGCCAACTCCGCTTGAAGATCACGTTCGTGTCCTTCAACCATCTTTTTTTCCTTGCGCTTTTGCCTTAAAGTTTTCTCTAGCTCTTGATCAAGAGACAAGAGATCTTCGGTGTTCCTAGACCTGCGCATGCACTCAAAGTAATATCAAATAACGAGAGCAAGCTCCCAAGCTTGACAGCCGGCTACCGAATTCGGCCGAAACCAAGTCCCCGGCAACGGCGCCAAAAACTTGTTCGCCCCTAGAGGTGTGTATAAATAAGTTTTAAATTTATAAAACTAGAATCAAGCAGCGAACCCGCAGTGTACGGATCGACGTAGATTAGCAAGAATTCCAGAGTATCGAACACAGGGATTTGGGTGGGAACAAATTCAATTGCAGATTATCAAGCGAGTAAATATGAGAGTTTTGCAGATATTGGGAAAACAACAATCCTAAAGATCCAAGTATCAAGCTGTGGCAATCGATTCAAGAATACTAATGATATAAAGACAGAGTTGAGATATGCAAAGGTATGCTAATGTAAGGTAATCGTACGGTGAAGTTCCAAAAACCTTATATGACTCACCTACAAGACACTCTCTATACAGGTTGTTGAGGCTTCAATATAGAAAGGTTCTAAAGGCAAGAATTAATGTCAAATACCCAAACTTGTAATCCAAGGATCAAGACTAACTAAATCGATTAAGGTTGTGACACTCACAATCGAGGTAGAGGTTGTTGAGGCTTCACTACCACCTAGAAAAGGCAAGCCTAAACTAAGTTAAAGCAAATCTTTAACTTTAGATTAAAGTAAAAGCAGGTTCGTAAACTTAAGGGAAATTACGGGCAGATCTTGAGACTCCACGGCCGTGGAACTCAAGAACAAACCGTAATTTAGGGTTTGTCGACGATTCTCTCTAACTCTCAGGGTCTAATCTGTTTACGATCGATCTATCATCATCTAAGACACAACTATCAACCCTTCACCTTAGAATTGTTAGGGGTTTCTTGCCAATAACAGTCATGTTGATATCAATTCAAGATTTAAAAGATAAAAAGATGAAAACTTCCGAAAACTTTCAATAAACTTCGGACCAATCTCAAGTCACAACCAAGAACAAATATTGTCAATGGATTCAGAATAAAGCAAACAATCACAATCTTAGGAAAGAAGGGAAAACGGGATGTCAATCCGTTTACCAAATCAAACCTAAACAAGAAGAGAAATCTTCTCGCAACAATCTTCCAAAAGCTTCGATCTTCCGCTAATCCGGAGATCTCAACAGCAATCTCCACCAAAAGTGCGAGATTAGGGCAATTCCCAAACGCGAACTTCGATCTCCAATGAGATGTCAATACCTCCAATCGAGGGCTAAACGGGCGTTCCAATTCCCTAAGCGGAGATCTAAACGAGGTGTAGGCGTCGATGAATGCCGCTAAGCGAGGATGACGGAATCTTGCTTTGTCCGTCTTTTTATAGGGCAAGATAAAATATCAGCCCGGCCCAATCTTTAAAAGATCGTGGCTTCAAAGTGTGGCGAAAAAGATCGTCAAGATCACGGTCGTGGAAGGTTCCACGACCGTAATTTAGAGCGTGGAAAGTGTCACGGTTTGGACCATATGTTCCACGACCGTAATAGTTACTGGAATGCATCACGCCTCTCTTTGCAGGGTTCCACGGCCGTGGAACTAAACGTGGTTTGTAATACGGCCGTATTTTAGAGCGTGGTTTAGGGCAAGAACGTGATTCTTCCCTAGCCTCGTGCATTCCTCGAGTTGAACTCCAATTTGCTCCTAAGAATGCCCTCAATCCATGGACATATTCAATCAACTCTTCTTTGCTCGATTCCGTTCGGAAATGACTCTCAATCACCTATATTTCAACATAAAACTAGTGTAGACATCCATATCGACAATATAGGCAAACTAGCTCACATATGCAACATTGCTAAATCAAAGACTATCAATATGAATCAAATACACTTAGAAAACGTGCCTAAAATATCACAATATTTCATGCTAACATGTGCCCCGAGTGGGAATATATGAGCTCAGTTCTGTTTTTGTGCGTTGTTGTGACCGTTTGGCTTTTGCAAGTTTCGGGACGAAACTTCTTTTTAGGGGGATCTGATGTAAGATCCTAGTTTTTGCCTTCACCGCCTCTGCGGTGAAGAGGGCCGCCCCCACGGCCATCCGCTCCTACGGCTGTGAGATCCACCCCTGCGGATCGTACGACAGATCGAGCCGGTTTGTTTTCGTCATTTTATCTTTCTTCCATAGATAGAATACCCGATATTCTATCTTATGGGCCGGTTTCCTTGTTTTCTTTCTAACCCTAGACGCCCTTTCCGTCTAGCGTTCCAGCCCTCCCTATATATTCTCTTCATTCTCTCCTTTTTCCCGTTCCTTGCTATCGCCTTCAAACCCTAGAGAGCTGCAACCGTCCTTTGCTTCCTGCAACTTCGCTGAACGTGTAAGTTCATTCCTTCCTGGCTCTTCCTCACGTTCTTATAGTTTTGCATGCCTTCTTCTTCTGTTTGGTTTCTTCCTTGTGTTCTTCTCTTTTCTTCTTCTCCAAGGATCAAGCTTGAGCCTTGATTCTTTTGGAGTGTTCCGTTGTTGACCCTTCGTTGTTCTCAGGCTCTTTGGAGTTGAGTCTTGACGTGTTGGAACCAAAGGTTCAAGCTTTGGTTGCCCCTGCTGTGAGATCTGTTGAAGAAAAGCCCGACAATAGCTTCTGATGAAGATCCGCCCTTACGCCTGCACAGAGCCGCCCCTGCGCCTCTGTTCAGCCGCCCCTGTGCCTCAGTCCAACCGCCCCTGCGGTTTCTCTGTGGTGACTCAAGTCTTTGGTGAGTTGCTTCCTTCCTTCCTTTCCTCGTTCCTTTCTTGGTTCCTTATGGTTGTTCCTTGTTTCCCTGAGTTGTTGTAAGACTAAGGTTGAGTCATTAGCATGTGTAGATATCTTAGAGATCTTTGAGACTAGAAGTCATAGACTTCTAGCAACCGTTTCGTTCCTGATTCATGTTGCTTGCTCGTACAGGCTTTCCTTGCTCCTTTCCTGAGGGAAACTGAGCTTCCTTGTGTGATTTTGAGTTGTTCGCTGATCTTTTATGTTACCTTCGCGTGAGGTAAGTCCCTTGGACTTACTTAGCTTCATTCTGCGTATTAGTTGGATTGTTTTGGCTTGTTTGCATTGTTATCATGTTTATAACGGATAATTGGAAATAGGATTCACCCTTATAACCTTAATTGGCCCAAGTGTATTATAACCGGGCGGTGACCACTTGTCTGGTTCTACAGGAGACTAGAATGTGCTCTTGCGACTCAGGCCCGTAGGTAACGGATAGTACTGGTCTATGCCTATTGGTAGACGGAAGCGGAGGCGAGTTTCGGGAGATTCTCGTGTGACAAAAGAAGTTGAATTAAAAATGGATAACCTTAATGAAAGATAATAACCGGTTGATGTGTGAGCATGCTATGTGTTTTCTTTACCTTATGTGTGTTTGTGCCTTTAAACTCTTGCTTATACCTAGAATATTAGCTAATGGTTTATACCATCGTTGTAGATGTTCTGCAGGTTCAAGATGCTACTGAGTGATCCGGACGGTGTGGTCAGTCGGGGTTCCCGTACATTATAGGACGGGATTGGGTTTTTATTTTGTTTGTTGTTTCCCTTTTGTTTTGACCCGGCTGTGGAGCTTTTGTGTTTTCTTCTGTTTGAACCTTTGGTTTTTATATTAAGTTTTGGTTTTCATTCGTCTGTGCCTTGTTGTAAGATCCGTTTGCTGTTGCTACTCTGAGGGTCGGGACCCATTGTGCGGTCCTAGCCCGTAGCGCTTCAAGTTCCTAGAACTTGGGGTGTTACAAATTCATAGTCCCTCGGTATTCTAGCCGTAAAATATTGTTAGTCCCTCGGTATTATAGCGGGAGATGGTTCTACCTCCATGCTATTGAGATGTCATTGTAGTCTAGATGGAGATGGTTCTACCTCCATGCTATAAAGCGATATTAGGATAGTTGAAGATGATTTTACCTCCATAATTCGAGTTGTAATATTGTGATTTTGCTGGAGATGTTCTTCCTCCATGCTATCGTTGTGATTATAGTTGCTGGAGATGTTCTTCCTCCAC
The DNA here is from genome assembly GCA_033239125.1 of Fagopyrum homotropicum. Lineage (NCBI taxonomy): Eukaryota > Viridiplantae > Streptophyta > Magnoliopsida > Caryophyllales > Polygonaceae > Fagopyrum > Fagopyrum homotropicum. Next base: position 60,217,993 of record BSWB01000003.1, on the reverse strand, counting down.
GCTATTGTTGTGGTTATAGTTGTTAGAGATGTTCTTCCTCTATGCTTTTGAATTATGACTATGGTTTACCGGAGATGTTTTACCTCCGTGCCTCTGTGATGGGTTTATGTTTGCCGGAGATGTTCTACCTCCGTGCCTTTGTGATGAGTTTAGGATTATTGGAGATGTTATGCCTCCGAGTGAGTGAGTGTTTATACCTCGGCATATGGAACCGAGAGGATTTGAGTTTGTCTAATGTTTCGGGACGAAACTTTTTTTAAGGGGTGTGTGATGTAAGAGCTAGGATTTTCAAATCCTAGTTAATGATGATTAATGAGGTTTAACTTAATCATCGGCAGTATTTGACAAATAACTCGCGAAGAGTGCGTAAGTGATGAGAAATGATCAGGACATCGGACATGTCCAAGATATGTAAGAAAATGGAAAGGCAAAACGGCCAAAAGAGTCGCTATTTCGTTTCTTAACGGCTAAAAAAGATGGCTTAGGAATACACGTTTTTCGAGGCAATTGTGGAAAATTATCCTTACAATATTCCAGATTTATTATTCCATTATTATTCCAATTTCAAAAATTTTGGAGAAGGGGGTTCAACCCGCCTTTGAATTGGTTAAAGGATAATTATCGACTTCGCTAAAGGATAACTATCGTTACTATAAATAGAGGAAAATCGTTTATTAATTCATTTTCTTTCACATTTCCTCGTAAACGCTATGATCTCTCTCATTCTTCAAACTTAGATCTACACTCTGCTTCAAATCCGATTTCAATTCCGTTTGACTTTTTGGATTCCTCTCTCCATTCTCTTCATTTTGGTACCGAGTTTCTGCGTTTCCAAGCAAGTAATGATCTGGTCGAGCATATATGCTACTGGGCCGGTTCTGTTGCTCAAATTCCGGTGAATTTGATGCTGTCCGAGCATAGCCTGCTTCGTTGTGATTCCGAATCTTCTTTCGGATCGTCAATCGGGCTAGTAACAAATAAGTTATGAATTTATTCGTTTTCCGTATTGCAATTTTGCCTAAATTGACCTTAGAATTGTCAAAATGGATGGTTGGAAATTCCATTATACTCGTTATATTACTTTGGTGATTGATGAAAGGTGGGTTCAGAATTTGCCTGCAGGCAAAACGTTATTCTAGTGAAAGTTAATTATTTAATTAAAGGTTAATTAATTAAGTTAGGATTAGAATTGAGATTGAAGAATCTTGATTAGATGATACGTTGAGAGGTTTGAGGAATTGTGAGATGTTGAGTTTATGGATTTATAGTAATGATCTTTAAGGATATTGATATTGTGGATTGTGTTATGATTATGATCTTGCGTGATCTTGAAGACTAGGAGGTGGAATCTCCTAGCATGTGGATAATAATTGATATTTGTGTGCCTTGTTTATACAAACGCTGATCGTTTCCCCGAGGGGAAACCATGACCACTATTTAGGACTACCTTGTGACAGGTAAGTCCTTTGGGCTTACTTAGTTGGGGCATATGGATTGGAGTAATTGTGATAGTGTTGTGTGTGCATATGTATGTTGCATTGATAACCTAACAGGACTAGGACGACCATATATGCATTTAATTGGCTCAATTGTATGATAACGGGCGGTGATAACTAGTCTAGCTCAAATGGGGCAGCTAGGGGGTTCTTTGCGACCATTCCACTAGGTGGTGATGATTGACACCAATTCCAAATCTGTGTGGTGAAAGGGGACAAAGGCGAGGTTGTTTCACTCGTATCACACCGAATGAATTAGGAATGTTATAACGTAATGAAAATAATAAAAGGATGATGTGTGTGAGCATTGCATGTTATGATGTGACTATGTGATTATGTGTGCTATTACCATTATTCTTCTTCATGAATTGTATGTAACAACTTTATGCCGTGTTGTAGATGTTTTGCAGGATAAGAAGAATGTAGAGTGATATGGAAGAATGATCATCCGAGGACTTTCGTACAACTAGTGTTATGGGTTTTGGATATGTATGCATACGATGTTGTTTTATACTCGGCTGTGGGGTTTTGTATGTTTTATGATTATGATATTTTTGTTTTATAAAGGTTTGTTTTACATTTATTTGTGTCTTGTTGTAAGATCCATTGAATTTGTTGTCAGGCTAGGGTGATGACCCATTGTGAGGTCCTAGCCCAAAGCGCCCCGAGTCTCGCTGATTTGTGGTGTTACACACAATTTCTTGTTTGTCACCATTTCTTGTTTACTACTTTCTTTTATGTTAAATATAATTAAAGACTCGTATTGGTGAATAATAAGGATATAAACTAAAAGGGGGGGGGGTCAATAGTGTATGAGAACTTTTCACAATATCGTATATCAAGGCTTTGAAACCGATTTCAAGGCCTTGAAGTCGATATGTGCGCTTTGTCATAAAACTAGTTTTCAAGGCTTTGAAAGGGATTTAAAGGCCTTGAACTTTGAAACCTGCAAAGCAACGTTAGTCACAATTAAAGCCATAAAGTGCGGAATGAAAAGATCGACACGGCGATATGTTTACAAAGTTCAGCTCTAACAGTCTACGTCTCCGTCCGAGGGTTTCTCGACCCTAGGATCTAACTATCTATTATATGCTCAAAGAGTCATAGATACAACCTAGAAGAAATCCCCTTCTTCTCTCACTGTAGCCTCAGTGTTATGATTTAGTAATATCTAACCTAGCAAAAATAGCCTAGTTACTTCGCAGAGTAACCCACACTTGAGTATAACACTCTCCAAATATGTCAATAGAGATCTAGTGTTCTTCTCACTCTAGGGATGTAAACGTTTGTAAACTAAGAGGAAGAAAAACTTTTGGAACGAAGGAAGATGTTTAGATCGCTTGAAGACTTGGATGTTTCCGTTTAAGCTTGTTGTTCTTCTCTTCAATTGCCATCTTCATTTATAGTCTTCTATGGAGAACTCTTTTAGACGTTGTAACGTTCTTCTTTATCCATGGAAAACGGTGCTTGGTTGAGGTGAAGTAGCCGTTGTAAGATCTTCTATCTTCTCACTTCTACTTCTTCTCTTTGAAACACATTGAGAATCTTCATCTTCGAGATCTTCTCTTGCTTTGGAAGTGCCGTTGAAGATCTTTGTGAGATCTTGTTGTTGTGGCCGAGATCTTCTCCTTAAAACCGCTGAAAGATCTTCTTTATTGGACGAGATATTCTCCTTGAGAATCTTTCTCAAATCTTCTTGTTATCCTTGGTAGAGATCTCCGTTGTGGTTGTTTAGATATTTGAATCTTGTATTCAAACCTTTAGTCTAATCCTCCTTTGTAACTCTTTTCAAGGCTTCCGTGTTTGTCCTTTGAAATGCTTTCCAAGGGTTTTGTGCTTTTCTGATGATATGAATTATATACCATTATAATCATGCATATTGTGAATGTTTTGCCTCGGTTTCACAAGCATTTAAGGAGATTTGTGTGCCTTTAAGCTTACTTTCACATATATTTCGGAAATAGAGGTCTACACAAGTTTTGATTGATTTGTAGGTGAAAACAATGGATTTGGAAGCAATAACGGAGCAAGGAGTAGTTCGAGTTGAATAGGAAGCATAAGAGACCATAAAGGAGTCATGAAGAGCAAGGAAAGTGCAAGGAAGAGTCACACAAGAAGAGGAAAACAAGCCAAAAGACGAGCACTCTCAGATAAGGAAAATCGGATGATTTATTGCTAGATAGACCAATTTTCCTGTAGAAAAATCGGATGATTTTATTCCTGGATAGACCGATTTTTCTCTATAAGCGCCAAATAATATAACGTTCAAAGGCCCAAAGCTTTGGGCCGTAAGTAGGACATGTCTTGCAACCCATGAGAGAATTTTGGGGTTATTATAGAACCCTAAGAGACGGGAAGGAGGAGGTCGGACATCATCGAAGATTAACGGTGGGGGAAGATCATTGGAGATCATTCTTGGAAAGAAAGGAAGTTGCGGAAGGAAGACAGAGTTCTTGAAGATTCAAGAAAGTTGTGAGATCCTTGATTATTGTTCTTTCTTATGGTTTGTGAACATATTTCGTTGAGTGCTTTGAGAGATTTTGTTGAAGTTTTGAAGGATAGATTACACATTTTGAAGATTTGTCAAGTTTTATGCAAAGTTTGGTTCTTTCTTGGTTTTCTTTATTCAATCTTAATTTCGATTCAAAAATGAAAATGATTGGCTAAAAACCTTGTGATTCTAGGGAGAATAGTTGATGATTAAGGCATAGACGATGATAGACTGAACTCATTTAGCCTTTTGTACCCTGAGTGTAATATCCGGAATTTTTATTCCGTCTAATTCCGCTGTTGACGGTTCCCCCTTTCTATCTAGTATCTCTTCCTTCACAACTTTTATTATTTTATGTAGAATTTAATTCACATAAAATGATAAAATTATATCAAGCTTTAATCCTTATAATTATCTATTATTTTATGTAGAATTTTATTCACATAAAATGATAGATTTATATCAAACCCTAGTTATTATAATTCATTCTTACCGATGACTTTAGACGAGTTTTGACAAGCTGTGACGAGACCATGACTAAGCTGAGACGAGGCCATGACAAAACCGACAAATCTGTGACAAACTCATTAATGGGCTTGACAAGGCCATGACGAGTTTTGACAGATTTTTGACAAGCAATTCAGCCCATCTTTCTTGCATGTTTCAGCCACTATTCTTACCTTAATTTCAGCCCAGCTTGACTTCGAGCCCAGCCTGCAGCAGTCCAGGAGAGGCTGGTTACGATCCCATTAACAGCCCCTCCAACCTAGCACGTTCAGCCCTCTCCAGCCCAACATCCTTCGTAGCCCACAGCAGCCCAGCATCTGCGTAGCCCACAGCAGCCTACAACAGCCAATGCCAGCGCCAGCCCAGGAAGGTGATGGGCCTGCTGCTTTCAACTCTCGCAGCCAGGAGTACAAACACACGATTCAGCCACTCTTCTGCCCTTGTGAACGCTGAATGTAACGGCTGAAATCAATGCTCTCCCTTGATGCCTTCATTCACGTAACAACTAAGGGAGTAGGAGAAACCGCTTGCCATTTATGTCTGTAAAATCCTCCCTCTTGCCTTCTTCACTACTGCATACAGAAGATCGACATTCACGTTAGAGAGGAGCAATACCACCAAGGTCCCAACAACAAGATCGACATTCACGTTCATTTGAAAGCTTCTCTCCGCATAGGTGAGTCTAATAACAATTCTCCTTACCCTATGTGCGCTAGGATTGGCTACTAATCGTGTCTTCTCTATAATGAAGACTCGAGTCTTCTTAGATCAAACGTACATCAGCCATCTTCGTCTTAGCCCTGCCGTCAGAGGATTCCGAAGACAAGGTCAGTTGAAGATCGTTGGTGCACAGTTTCTTCAACAACTTGCAAGTCGTGAGTAAGCACTTCCGTCTTTTCCTTTTGACAGTGATGTCTTCTATTATAAAGACCCGTTAGGATAGATTGGAGTGAGTGTTCTGGATAGAAGAGAATAAGGGACTGCTGTAAAGGATTTATTTTAATTATTTCTTTCAATTTTGAAGTTGAAGACTACCTACTGTTGTGAATCAATGTTAAAAAGATTGGTTGAAGATCCACCGTTGAATTTTTAATAGATCATATATAGATATACATAGTTTACCGTGTTGAAATTTGGGAATAAGTGAACGGTCGGATTGAAAGTTATAGGGTCTCAAAGTGGAGTAGTTGAGCTGTTTTTCCAGCAGAAAAATTTGACTAAGTATGGGAACATTTGTAGTGTTGTAGCCAACTTTAAAGATTTTTGTAGGAATAACGATTGAACAGTTTTAAGAAATTGTTTCTCCTATGAGTAGATTAGAGATCATAGATAAGTTAGAAATTTATTTTAGAATTTTTATAAGTTTATTGTAATTTCATATTTGAAGCTGTAGTTGGACTTTCGTGACTTTTCGGGAAATAGAAAATGGGTAGTTTTTATAGTTGTCACCGAAAATCATCCTAGAGAGTAGAATATGATTAGTTAGCCTCAAGTAAGAATTTAAGTACTTTTTACGGGTTTTTGGAAGTCTCGGAACGAAGGGTAAAATAGTCAATTTACCTTAAATAAACACTGTACTAACTTTTGCACATAGAATCGTACATCTTAGGAGTTTTAGACTTCTAAGTATCCAAGGAAAAGTGTTGACCCACGTGCCTCCTTTGAAAGGCAACTGAGTTCCTGCAACTACTGATTTAGTGTTGTTAAGAGAAACGAGATTTGATTCGGTAAGTCCACTGACTTACTTAGCTAGCTTCTTGCATGTGTGTGATGTGTATGAGTGGTGTGTGATAGTTAAGATAAATAACAAAACCGGAATAGGCCGACTGTAGTATATTTTATAATTGACCCAAGTGTATGATAACGGGTCGTGACATCATCTGCCTAGCTCTTGCGAGAGTCTAGGAGGTTCCTTGCGACCAGTCTAGTCTGGTAGACGGTCACATGCATTAGTACCATTCCGCGTTGGTAAACGGGGACAGGGGCGAGGTTTGGGAATCCCCCGTGTCACAAAAAAAGTATCATTAGTAATGACGTATCACTTAATTAAAGATAATAAAAAGGAATGAGTGTTGCATGCTGATTGCGTATGTTGTGTGTTTGTGCTTTTACCTTTATACTTATGCATAGAATGTTAGCTAACGGTTTTATACCGCTTGTAGATGCCTTGCAGGTTAGGGAGGCGATCGAGTGATCCGGCGGTAGTGGGCAGCCGGGGTTCCGTGCATTATAGGATGGGACTGTTATATTTTAGTTTATGACTATTGAGACTGATGTTGGTATTTTCGGTTTTTGAGACTTGGCTGTATTGTTTTCAGAATTTGGATTCTTTGTATTTCGCTCATGTTATAAAACTCTTTGTTTTGCCTTTTTATTTGTGCCGTGTTGTAAGGTCCGATGAAATTGTTGCCAGGCTAAGGGCCGGGACCCATTGTGAGGTCCCAACTCGTAGCATTTCGAGTCCTCTAGGATTCGGGGTGTTACAATATGGTATCAGAGCCCTAGGTTGGCAACAACGGCACTCGCCATCTTCAAAAAGGCCGAATAAACAAATAAACGGAAACCGCAAGGGTTCCGAACTTTTAAAATGAAATTTTTGTTTTCCAAACCATGAGCATAAACGGGTTGTGATAGAATGCACGGACCGCCACTATCTCCGCTAAACTCGGTAGCATAGTTTATTGGACTTCTGTTATAACTTGTAATTTTAGTAACATTGTGACCTTTAGAAGTGACCTAAAGTAATAGGATAGTTATGTCCTTACTAGGAACTAAAGTAGTCTTATATTGATCATGTCATTACCAGATGGCACGTACGAGAGCGACAACTTACGTGGGACGAGGAGAGGGCCGACCTCCCCTTCCTCCTGGAGCTCCAAGACAGGGACGTATGGGCAGACCTCAGAGAGGCCGAGGTCGAGGACGTGTCCATGTTGTAGATCCACCAACTGCGGATGTACCTGCTGAGGAGGTGGCCGAGAGTATTGTTCCAGAGGTTAGGGATGAGATTGCTACTAGGTCCAGAGTACGGAGTCTTGGGCCTGCTGATTCTGGCCGCGTATCGATTGGAGCATCGGAGTATCGAGCTTATGTCCAGCAGGTGCAAGAGGCATACAGGGCCGGAGCACCACCTCCAGCACCGCCAGTGCCAGCTAGGTCAGCAAAGGTCTCTCAGAGGGTGACTCAGGTGGTAGTTCCACCGGTGGTAGCTGCACTAGTGAGAGTTGTCGAGGATGACCGAGTGAGAGACGAGCTGAGGGTACCGAGACCAGATGAATGGTTGAAGACATTCAACCATCAGCGAGTTCCCACCTTCGATGGGAACGTTGGACTTGAGGTGGAACATTGGATCAGTCATGTGGAGTCCGCGCTAGAGGCGATTCACTACCCTGAGAGTCATAAGATGGAGCTAGTTCAGACATTGTTTAGGGACCAGGCACAGTACTGGTGGAGGATAATGAGGGGCGGAGTGTCCCGATTTGAGCAGTTGTTGAGTCTCGTGAGAGAGACCTTTTGTCCTACCTCACTGAGAAGGGACCGAGTGCAGGACTTCTTGGAGGTAGGTTTTGAGGATGTTCCGATAGCTGAGGCTATTAGGAGGTTCCGGGAGGAGCTGTCACTGTTGGGTCCTGTTGCACCACTTGTGGACCAGCACGTGTATCTGTTTTCCCGGAGACTGAGAGAGACTACCCGCTCCTATCTAGCAGGGTTCCGCTGTGATTCCTTAGCTGATTATCAGGATCGGGCTTCAGCGTATGAGAGGGACCGACTGGGTCACCGGAGAGCTATGCAGTCTGGAGGGTCAGCCAAGAGACAGAGGACCGGACCAGTCAGCACTGGAGTAGGAGGGTCAGGTCATAGGCGTGGTCAGGTCATAGGCGTGGTCAGTCCCAGGGCCGTTCTAGTCACCAGGTGGCACCGCCGATGGGATCTAGAGTACGTCAGTGCTAAAACTGTGGGGAGTAGGGACACATTAAGCCGGAGTGTAGGAGGCCACCCGTTACATGTTTTACTTGCGGCCAGCTGGACCACAGGGCTAACTTCTGCCGACAGGGCAAGGTAACATCACAGTAGGGGTCCTCACCTGCTGGTACCCCAGGAGGAGGACAAAGGCAATCTCAGTATCAGGCTCGGGGTCAGCAGCAGCGGGCTCCGGGTTAGGCATATTCACAAGGTTCTGCTCAGATTCCAACTAGAGGTAGAGGGCGTGGTGGAGGCACTTCAGAGACTAGGGGTACTCAGGCTCGAGTCTTTGAGTTGAGGAGTGCCGTAAAGCCAACAGCGCCAGCAGCCACAGGTATTATCACGATTCATGGCTTTCCAGTCCGAGTACTTTTTGATACGAGTGCGACACACTCTTTCATATCTGATGATTGCATAAATAGGCTGACCTTAGATACAGTAGAGGGGGAACCTTTCCTTATAAGGTTACCGGATGGGAGTAGGGTTCGTGGTACTCGGGAGATTCACGATTGTCCTATCCACTTGGGAGGTCGTGACTGGCTAGCCGACTTTCACGTCATGCACTTAGTGCACGAGGAAGTCATACTCGGGATGGACTGGATGGACCGATAGAGCTGTTCTGGACGTTAGGAGGAGGACAGTGACGGTCACTACGGAGTCTGGGCAGGAGGAAGTCTTTCGAGTGTGGGACCTCGGAAAGATAGGGACAGTCATTAGTGCGGTCCGAGCCGCAAAGCTCATAAGTCAGGGATGTGAGGCCTTCTGGTGTTACGCCATGAAGGAGGAGACGAGTTCATCATTAGTAGAGACCCCGGTAGCTTGTGAGTTCGAGGACGTCTTTGGCGAGCCGCCTGGCTTACCACCACAGAGGAGCGTAGATTTTGGGATTGAGTTGGAGCCCGGCACGAGGCCGATCTCCAAGGCTCCATACCGCATGACACCAGTCGAGATGCTTGAGCTTAAGAAGCAACTCGAGGAGTTGGCAGAGAAGGGATTCATCCGACCCAGTGTGTCTCCCTGGCGTGCACCAGTCCTCTTTGTCAGGAAGAAGGATGGATCCATGATGCTTTGTATCGACTATCGAGAGTTGAACAAAGTCACCGTCAAGAATAAGTACCCGCTGCCACGTATTGATGAATTGCTGGATCAGTTATAGGGAGCTACGGTGTTTTCACGTATCAACTTGAGGTTAGGATATCACCAATTGAGAGTACGGGAAGAGGACATACCGAAGACAGCATTTCAGACCAGATATGGTCATTATGAGTTCATGGTGATGCCTTTCGGGCTCACCAATGCTCATGCTGTCTTTATGGAGTTGATGAATGGCATCTTCATTGACTTCTTAGATCAGTTTGTGGTAGTTTTCATCGACGACATCTTAGTGTACTCCCGGAGTAGGGAGGAGAACGCCGGACACCTGATGACGGTGTTGCAGGTTTTACAGGATAGAGAGCTTTATGCTAAGCTCTCTAAGTGTGAGTTCTGGATGCCTGAGGTTGCCTTCCTTGGCCACATCGTCTCTGCCGAAGGAGTCAAGGTGGACCCGGCGAAGATAGAGTCAGTTGCATCATGGCCGCCCCCTAAGACGGTCAAGGAGGTACGCAGTTTTCTAGGTCTGGCCGGGTACTACCGTAGGTTTGTGAAGGGTTTTTCTGTGATTGCCAGACCACTTACTTCCTTGTTAAGGAAGTCCATCAGATTTGCATGGACCGAGCCCTATCAGCGGAGCTTTGAGTAGCTGAAGGAGAGATTGACTTCTGCTCCGGTGCTAGCACACCCAGAGGGCGTTGAGGACTTCGTTGTTTACAGCGATGCATCCAAGCTAGGCTTGGGATGCGTCCTGATGCAGAGGGGTAGGGTCATTGCGTATGCGTCTTGACAGCTGAAGACATATGAGGAGAATTACCCTACTCACGACCTTGAGCTAGCTGCAGTTATTCATGCCTTGAAGATCTGGCATCATTACCTCTATGGGGCCACCTGTCAGATCTTCACAAACCACAAGAGTCTAAAGTACATATTCACTCAGCTGGAGTTGAATAACCGCTAGAGGAGATGGCTAGAGCTGATTAAGGATTTTGACTTAGAGATCCTTTATCATCCGGGGAAGGCGAATGTGGTCGCCGATGCCCTTAGTAGGAGGACACCTCGCGAGGCTGCGATTGCTAGATTGACTGTTCAGACCCAGTTGCATAGAGATTTGATTTGGTTGGAGGTAGACATCCGGTTTCCCGATACTGACCAGCAATTGTCAGCATTAGAGGTTTCACCGGATCTGACGGAAGAGATCCGGCAGAAACAGGAGGGTTGTCCAGCACTGACGAGGATCAGGGAGAGAATGTCCAGAGGGGAGGCACCACAGTTTGTGGTGGGTGCAGATGGGATTTTGAGGCGCCAGGAGCGCATATGTATACCCTTTGACAAAGAGTTGAGGCAGCGTATACTGCAGGAGGCCCATTCTACACCTTACTCCGTCCACCCCGGCACAAGTAAGATGTATCAGGATATACAACGATCTTATTTGTGGGGCGGGCTCAAGCCCGATGTGGCTAGATATGTAGCCCAATATGCGACCTGTCAGCAGGTCAAGATTGAGCACCACAGGCCCGGAGGAGAGCTCCAACCACTTCCGGTGCCACAGTGGAAGTGGGAGGACATTTCCATGGACTTCGTTACTGGCCTGAGGTTGAGTAGAGGCTTTGATGCAATATGGGTTGTAGTGGATCGGTTGACGAAGACGGCACCATTCATTCCTATTAAGGAAACGTGGCCGGTGTCTCGTTTAGCCGAGGAGTTTACCTGACAGATTGTGAGGGTCCATGGAGTGCCGAGGACGATCATTTCATATAGGGATGGGCATTTTACCTCGAGGTTCTGGCAGCAGGTACACGCCGCCTTAGGGACGAGCTTACAGTTCACCACGGCATACCATCCTCAGACGGACGGGCAGTCTGAGAGGACTATTCAGACCCTTGAGGACATGTTGAGGGCGTGTGTGCTTGATTGCGGGCAGGTATGGCCCGACCACCTCCCTTTGGTGGAGTTTTCTTATAACAATAGTTGGCACGTGACTATTGGGATGGCTCCTTACGAGGCACTATATGGGCGGAGGTGTCGTACACCTTTGTGTTGGGATGAGCCTGGGAGAATGAGTAGGGTAGCGCCCGAGCAGGTGCAAGAAGAGATGGCTCGGGTAGCATTGATCCGAGAGCGGATGTTGACCGCACAAAGCCGTTAGAGATCTTATGCTGATAAGAGGCGCAGACCTCTGGAGTTCAGGGTTGGCGCCCAGGTATGGTTGAAGGTGTCACCGACGAGGGGTGTTCGACGCTTCAGCATTAAAGGGAAGTTGAGTCCCCGATATGTCGGGCCCTTTGAGATCCTAGAGCGGATAGGAGAGGTGGCTTATAGATGGGCATTGCCACCTCGATTGGAGGGAGTCCATCCAGTTTTCCATGTATCTCAGTTGAGAGAGTATGCGCATGACCCAAGACACATAGTGAGCCATGCCGACCTAGTGGTCGAGCCGGATCATACATTTCCTGAGCACCCGATAGCAGTTTTGGAGAGAGGTATGAGACGCCTTCGATCGAAAGTAATACCCATGTTGAGAGTACAGTGGTCGAGACGAGGGATTGATGAGGCCACTTGGGAGACGGAGGATAGTATCCGGCGGAACTATCCGGAGTTTTATGCGGATCTAGAGACATCTATAGGACCGCCAGGTAGTCCTACATCCTTGTTCGGTTACTTTTAGTGATTGTATGTGTGATATGTTTGATGTGCTTGTGTGTGAACCATATGTGTCTTGATGTGGTAACTTGTTAGTCATAGGGCTCACTTACGTGTATGATCTTGGGAACTACCCTAAGTTTCGGGACGAAACTTATTTTGAGGGGGATGATGTAACGGCCATTTTTTTTTCCGTTACGCTTTGATAAGGTTAGAGAAGTTTAGAAAAGGAAATTAAATTTTAGTGAGACTAGGACATAGCAGTTTATTTATGGAAGTCGTTTAATTAAGTACCTTGTCCTAAGTTTCGGGACGAAACTTATTTTAAGGGGTACTGATGTAATATCCGGAATTTTTATTCTGTCTAATTCCGCCGTTGACGGTTCCCCCTTTCTATCTAGTATCTCTTCCTTCACAACTTTCATTATTTTATATAGAATTTAATTCACATAAAATGATAAAATTATATCAAGCTTTAATCCTTATAATTATCTATTATTTTATGTAGAATTTTATTCACATAAAATGATAGATTTATATCAAACCCTAGTTATTATAATTCATTCTTACCGATGACTTTAGACGAGTTTTGACAAGCTGTGACGAGACCATGACTAAGCTGAGACGAGGCCATGATAAAACCTGACAAATCTGTGACAAACTCATTCATGGGCCTGACAAGGCCATGACGAGTTTTGACAAGCAATTCAGCCCATCTTTCTTGCATGTTTCAGCCACTATTCTTACCTTAATTTCAGCCCAGCTTGACTTCGAGCCCAACCTGCAGCAGTCCAAGAGAGGTTGGTTACGATCCCATTAACAGCCCCTCCAACCCAGCACGTTCAGCCCTCTCCAGCCAAGCATCCTTTGTAGCCCACAGCAGCCCAGCATCTGCGTCGCCCACAGCAGCCTACAACAGCCAATGCCAGCGCCAGCCCAGGAAGGTGATGGGCCTGCTGCTTTCAACTCTCGCAGTCAGGAGTACAAACGCACGATTCAACCACTTTTCTGCCCTTGTGAACGCTGAATGTAACGGCTGAAATCAATGCTCTCGCTTGATGCCTTCATTCACGTAACAGCTAAGGGAGTAGGAGAAACCGCTTGCCAATTACGTCTGTAAAATCCTCCCTCTTGCCTTCTTCACTGTTGCATACAGAAGATCGACATTCACGTTAGAGAGGAGCAATACCACCAAGGTCCCAACAACAAGATCGCATTCACGTTCATTTGGAAGCTTCTCTCTGCATAGGTGAGTCTAATAACAATTCTCCTTACCTTATGTGCGCTAGGATTGGGTACTAATCGTGTCTTCTCTATGCTGAAGACTCGAGTCTTCTTAGATCAAACGTACAGCAGGCAGCTTCGTCTTATCCCTGTCGTCAGAGGATTCCGAAGCCAAGGTCAATTAAAGATCGTTGGTGCACAGTTTCTTCAACAACTTGCAAGTCGTGAGTAAGCACTTCCGTCTTTTCCTTTTGACAGTGATGTCTTCTATTATAAAGACCCGTTAGGATAGATTGGAGTGAGTGTTCTGGATAGAAGAGAATAAGGGACTGCTGTAAAGGATTTATTTTAATTATTTCTTTTAGTTTTGAAGTTGAAGACTACCCACTGTTGTGAATCAATGTTAAAAAGATTGGTTGAAGATCCACCGTTGAATTTTTAATAGATCATAGATAGATATACATAGTTTACCGTGTTAAAATTTGGGAATACGTGAACGGTCGGATTGAAAGTTATAGGGTCTCAAAGTGGAGTAGTTGAGCTGTTTTTCCAGCAGAAAAATTTGACTAAGTATGGGAACATTTGTAGTGTTGTAGCCAACTTTAAAGATTTTTGTAGGAATAACGATTGAACAGTTTTAAGAAATTGTTTCTCCTATGAGTAGATTAGAGATCATAGATAAGTTAGAAATTTATTTTAGAATTTTTATAAGTTTATTGTAATTTCATATTTGAAGCTGTAGTTGGACTTTCGTGACTTTTCGGGAAATAGAAAATGGGTAGTTTTTATAGTTGTCACCGAAAATCATCCTAGAGAGTAGAATATGATTAGTTAGCCTCAAGTAAGAATTTAAGTACTTTTTACGGGTTTTTGGAAGTCTCGGAACGAAGGGTAAAATAGTCAATTTACCTTAAATAAACACTGTACTAACTTTTGCACATAGAATCGTACATCTTAGGAGTTTTAGACTTCTAAGTATCCAAGGAAAAGTGTTGACTCACGTGCCTCCTTTAACAGGCAACTGAGTTCCTGTAGCTACTGATTTAGTGTTGTTAAGAGAGACGAGATTTGATTCGGTAAGTCCACTGACTTACTTAGCTAGCTTCTTGCATGTGTGTGATGTGTATGAGTGGTGTGTGATAGTGAAGATAAATAACAAAACCGGAATAGGCCGACTGTAGTATATTGTATAATTGACCCAAGTGTATGATAACGGGTCGTGACATCATCTGCCTAGCTCTTGCGAGAGTCTAGGAGGTTCCCTGCGACCAGCCTAGTCCGGTAGACGGTCACATGCATTAGTACCATTCCGCGTTGGTAAACGGGGACAGGGGCGAGGTTTGGGAATCCCTCGTGTCACAAAATAAGTATCATTAGTAATGACGTATCACTTAATTAAAGATAATAAAAAGGAATGAGTGTTGCATGCTGATTGCGTATGTTGTGTGTTTGTGCTTTTACCTTTATACTTATGCATAGAATGTTAGCTAACGGTTTTATACCGCTTGTAGATGCCTTGCAGGTTAGGGAGGCGATCGAGTGATCCGGCGGTAGTGGGCGGCCGGGGTTCCGTGCATTATAGGACGGGACTGTTATATTTTAGTTTATGACTATTGAGACTGATGTTGGTATTTCCGGTTTTTGAGACTTGGCTGTATTGTTTTCAGAATTTGGATTCTTTGTATTTCGCTCATGTTATAAAACTCTTTGTTTTGCCTTTTTATTTGTGCCGTGTTGTAAGGTCAGATGAAGTTGTTGCCAGGCTAAGGGCCGGGACCCATTGTGAGGTCCCAGCTCGTAGCATTTCGAGTCCTCTAGGATTCGGGGTGTTACACTGAGAGTTGAGATTTAACCTTTGCAATTGCGAAAAATCGGGTTATTCTACAGGAAAATTGACAGATTTTCTGTCAAGAACAGGGCGATTGTTCTTAGCTGACGTAGCTTTATGCTTTATCCTTTAACCAAAGTAAAACCTTGCCTAAATCGTAACCTTGCTTAACCTTTTCAACCATTATCCAAGTGTGGGGAGAGACTTCATCAATGATTCTTCGCTTGGTTACAAAAGTTTATAAGATTTGGGTAATAGTGAGACTCAACATCCTCTATTAAGGTTTGAGTGTGCCCTTCACCTTTACCTTCGAGAGTCACATCCTTGGGTTTTAGTGAGTGGTTTGAGAGTTAATCCTTACTTTAAGTACTCTTCTTGATGAGACTCAACATCCTTCAAGTTGAGAGCTTTTAAGTTAGATTAAGTGAGTAGTGGTTCGTCGTACATTACTCCTTTCTTTGAAACACATAACCTTGACAACATCAACTCTGTCCTATGATCTTTTGAATGTTTTGAATCTAAAGCCGATGTCAGATACTTGAATCCCTGGAATCATTTGCCTGTTAACATCTTTACAAAAGCTTTTACTTCTTGCCACACGATATTCAAACTAAATTTATTCTCACCAAATCCCTGAGTTCGACTCTAGAATTTCTTGCGATACTACAACTGCTCCGTACACTGCGGGTTCGCTTTTGCTTAGTTCTAGATTTAAATTTAAAACTTTTCCACACACACTTTTGAGCGAACAAGTTTTTGGCGCCGTTGTCGGGGATTTGGTCAAGACTAAATTTGGTTTTCGGTTGTCTGGCGTTGGAGCTTTTGCTCTTGTCATTTGATCTATGTACTTGAGTGATTTTGCAGGATTCTTTTTAGGTATATGTGATGGTATTGGTCTGAGAAAGACCTCGTTCTTTTTGACCTTGAACCTGAGAAGACTCTCAAGAAAAGGTTAAGAGAAACTAAAATGGCTGAACACAACGGAAAGTACCTCCAAGCTGAGTTGGAGGAGACTTGTGCTCTCATTAATCTAAGTGAAAGGAAACTTATTGAGGAGAGAGCTGTAGCTCTTGCTGATAGAGAGCGATTACAATCTGCGATGGGTGAAATCCGGGTGATGATTCAACAAGTGAAAAAAGAAAATGCCGCCAAAGCTAAGAAGGAAGAATCATCCGACGATGAAATGCCCGATCTGGAGGAGATAGTGCATGATCCACCACCTAATCCGTGTTTTCCAGCTGAGTTTTCCCCGCAAGAGTTGCTCCTATAGTGGTTGAACCACAAACTCTTGGGCAACGTATTGATCCGAATCAGCAACCACGCCGTTTGGGAGTGAATATTGGAGATCCAGAAGAGCATCACTATGGGTTTCGCCCTCAAGTCATTACTATGATCCGTCAAAGACAGTTTGGTGGAATTGAAAAGGAGTCCCCACATCATCATCTTCAGAACTATGAGATTCTTATGGAGACTTTGAAGCCTACAAGAGCAACGAACAATAACTATAAGTGAGACCTTTCTTTTTCTCTTTGAAAGATAAGGCCTTAGCTTGGTATCAATCTCTTACAATTGGAAGAATTAACACATGGGAGGAGATGACTTTGGAATTTATTACCAAGTTCTTTCCACCATCCAAGACGGCGGAGTTGAGAGGTAAAATCAATGCCTTTGCTATGAGAACTGATGAAAGTTTGTTTAAGTCTTGGGAAAGGTTCAAGGACCTTCTATTGGATTGCCCTCACCATGGCATTCCAAAGCTTGAGTTGTTAAAGATCTACTACAAGAGATTGGATGAGGAGACTCAATTCAAACTTCAATCTCTTTCGGCTGGAACTTTTATGGAGATGAGAATTGATGATGCCTGAGAGTTTGTTGAAAAGAAAGCTCTAGTGATTGAGAAGTACTCTCATAGAAGAGTCGAAGATGGAGGACGAAAATCCGGAGATCCGGGACTGAATTTGACTCATGCAAGTCAAACTCAAAATTTTTCTCTCAACAATGAGATTAAGGAGTTGAAAGCACTTTTGAACCCCAAAATTCAATCGCAAAAGGAGCAAGACGTTGGCTATCTAGGAAGAGGAAACTATCAAGGGAATGAGAACAATAATTGGAACAACAACAATAACAACCGGAACTACAAAAACAATTGGAGATCCAATCAACAAAATCCCGGTAATCCCTATTCACATGCTGAAAATTCACTAACACCTCCTTCTTCTTCTTCTACTCCTTTGAAAAGTCAAGGACAAGCTTCATCGTGTTCAAGTCATCCGGCAAATGACAAACTTGAAGCCATGATGGAAAAAATAATGGGGAAATTGCAAGGGTTAGAGAATTCCATCACTTCAATTTCTTAGGCACAAAAAGCTTTGGAAAATCAAGTGTTTAGCAAGGCCGGAGAAGTTCCTAGAGATCAAGGGAAACTTCCCGGAAAGACGGAGGACAATCCGAAAGGGCGTGTGATGACAATTACTATAAGGAGTGGTGTGACAACCATCGATCCTAAACCACACATGGATGACAACGAGAAGCAACCCAAGTTCGTACGTTGTGATCTTGGCCGAAGAAGAGAAAGAAAAAAAGAAGGACAATGTCTACGTTCCTCCTCTAGCTTACAAACCCCATTACCCTTCCCTCAGTCTTGAGCGAGAGCGCGTCTAGACAAGCATTTCGGTAAGTTTATTGATCTCATGAGCAAGCTGCATATTAACATACCTTTTATGGATGAAATTTTAGGTATGTCAGATTACCAGGAAGTTCCTAAAACAGATCCTCTCTAACAAGAGGAAGCTAGAGGATTTTGGTGAAGTTAAGATGACTTCAGAGTCATTTGAACCTATGAAAACCATGACGGAGAAGATGACCCCTAAGCTGCAAGATCCGGGATCATTTTGCATACCCATTGGAGTAAGAGAGGTCACATATGATGCACTTTGTGATCTTGGAGCAAGTGTGAGCATCATTCCACTTTCTTTGCGCGAGAAAGTTGGTTTAGGAGAACCTAAACCTGTGAAGATGACACTCTATATGGCGGATCGTTTCATCACTAGACCCGTTGGAATCATAGAAGACATCCCCGTAAAGCTTTGTAAGTTTTATGTTGTTATAGATTTTGTTGTGCTTTACATTCTTCTAGATTATCCAGTCCCCATCATACTTGGGAGACCATTCCTTGCAACCTCCGGATGCTTGGTGGATTACAAGAATGCAAAGATATCTTTCAACATAGGAGAGGAACAAGTGGAGTTTGTACTCTCCTCTTTAATCAAAGAGCTAACTGTAGGAGAAGATGTTTTTTAACATCTTTGATGAAGAAGAGTCTAGAGAATTGGTTAGTTCGATTTTGATCAAAGATCCGCTTTAAAAGGTTCTAATCATGAGCATCATTGAGGAAGGGGTGGAGCATGATTGTGATGATGAGATTCGAGCATTAAAAGATGTAGAGATAGAGCCAAAAGCAAGATTTGAAGAGCTGAGGGAAGCCCCAGAAAAACATGAAAAAATCGATCTGCCTATAAAAAATCGAGTGATTTATTTTGGAACAGATCGATTTCCTTCCCTGAGAAAAAAATCGACCTAAAAATCGACCGATTTTCTTTAGAGGAAGTCGATTTTTATGCCCTTTCTCCTACTTCTACAAATTCAATTGCAAGTGCTCTTGGCTGCAGTAGCACACTTCCTCAACCTTCGGAGACCTCTCCAATGACACTCCTTGGTCAAGATTCATCAATAAAAGGACCACCATCATTGGAATTAAAACCACTCCCTACACATCTAAGGTACGCATTTCTTGGACCTAATTCAACATATCTTGTGATAGTTAGTGCGAACCTGAATGATGATGAACTTGAGAGACTTATGAATGTTCTGAAACAACATAGGAAAGCTCTAGGCTATACCATTGATGACTTAGTAGGAATTAAGCCTTCTGTTTGCATGCATAAGATCTTAATGGAAGAGTATTATAGGCCTTCACGAGAACCTCAACGACGGTTAAATCCAATCATGAAAGAGGTTTTGAAGAAGGAAATCCTAAAGTTACTTGATGCAGGTATCATCTTTCCTAATTCTGGTAGCAAGTGGGTGAGTCATGTTCAAGTAGTACCGAAGAAAGGAAGGATGACTGTTGTTGCTAACAAAAAGAAAGAACTCATTCCTACGAGAATAGTTACAGGATGGAGAATGTGCAAAGATTACCGTAAGCTGAATGTTGCAACGAGGAAGGATCACTTTCCTCTCCCTTTCATAGATCAAATGCTTGAAAGGTTAGAACAACACTCTTACTTCTGTTATCTAGACAGATATAGTGGTTTCTTTCAGATTTCCATTCATCCGGACGATCAAGAGAAGACTACCTTCACGTGCCCTTGGGGTACGTTCACCTACAGAAGGATGTCATTCGGTTTATGCAACGCTCTAGCCACCTTCCAAAGGTGCATGATGGCCTTCTTTTCGGAGTACATAGAGAACATCATGGAGGTATTCATGGACGATTTTTCAGTATATGGTTCCTCCTTTGATAACTGTCTTTCTAACCTTTCCTTAGTTCTTAAGAGATGTGAAGACACTAACTTAGGTTTGAATTGGGAAAATTGTCACTTTATGGTCACTGAAGGATTTGTGTTAGGACATTTGATATCGAACTGTGTAATAGAAGTAGATAGAGCTAAGATTTTTTTATTTTATTTTTTTTTTTTTGATAACGGAAAGCAGTTCGATCCCATAGACGGCGCACCGACTATTGGATCGAAAGGCCGAAAAAGATCGGCAGACGGACTCACCGTCATGAGGACCACAACAAAGAAGAAAAGGAAAACACAAATGTACATCATGAAAACCCGAAAGCAGGACGTCTCCAAGGGAAAGCAGAATGAATGAAGTCAATCGGAAGCGACGAGGATGAACGTTCATCTTCGAAGGAAGTACACAGGAAGCAAGCCTGGGGAACAGCTGTGGACACCTCAGATTTGGACTGCAACAGAGCCGTCAGGAGTCGATCACACATCCACGCCCCCTTCTCGACAAACACTCGAACCACCAAGACAACATCAAGTCAGAGAAGACGAAGCTGCAACACACGGATATCGTGATATAAAAATGTGTACAACTTTGATGGTTAAAGAATAGCGATTTGCGAGGGAACATTGTTCGAAAAGATATGAGATCTTTTGTATTGATTGATCTGAATATGATCGATTTGTTGTTTTTATTGTTTTTATTGTTTTTATTTATTTATTTTTTTTAAATAAAAAAAAATTGCTTCGGACAACAAAGAATTGGGAAGAAACTCAATCGAGTTTAGTTTTTATCATTCCTTAACATTTTATGTTTTTGGGGCCGTTGGGTCGGGATTAGATCGACCTAAATTTTTACTTTTCTTTTTATCTTTGGTGTTTTAGGGGCTGTTAGGCCGAGAATGTCGCCGTATGCCACGAGAAAGATTCTTTAGGCCAAAAATAATCAAATACTTGTATTGAAAAACGATTCAGCAGCGGATTTCCTGTTGAGGTTGGGGGCGGGTTACGCCAACACAAAACTTTATTTTTTTCCTTATTTTTTTTCCTTATTTTTTTTATACTTTTCCTGAAAGAATAGGGTTCAACATGAAGAAATAAAAGGAAGTAAAAGAAAGACCGACGGCAAGATTGGGGCGAAGGAATCGGCGGAAGGGGATTTCACGGTCGATAATTTAGGGTTCAACTCGAAGATGTAATTAGAGATCTAGTGTAAAAGATAGAGCTAAGATTGAAACTAAAGAAAAGCTACCTCCCCTAGCTTTAGTAAAGGAGTTAGAAGCTTTTTGGGGCATGCCGATTTCTATAGGAGGTTTATAAAAGATTTTTCTAAGATTTCAAAACCTTTGACTAATCTTTTAATGAAAGATATAACTTTCGAATTTTCGAAAGAATATTTAGATGCCTTATACAGGATCAAGGAAGCCTTGATTTCAACTCCTATCATCCAACCACCTGACTGGACGCTTCCATTCGAGATCATGTGTGACGCAAGTGGCGTAGCCTTAGGAGTTGTACTTGGACAGAAGAAGGATGGGCGTACCCACGCCATCTACTATGCTAGCAAGACGCTAGACGAAGCTCAACTAAACTACGCTACAATGGAAAAGGAGCTTCTTGCTGTTGTTTATGCATTTGAGATATCTTGTAGGTGCAAAGGTTATAGTCTATATAGATCATTCAACCATTCAATACCTACTCACTATGAAGGATTCAAAGCCAAGGCTCATAAGATGGATCTTACTTCTATTAGAGTTTGATCTGGATATCCGTGACAAGAAAGGATCGGAGAACTCGGTGGCTGATCATCTTAGCTGTCTTCCACACCTTACTCGCGAGACAGATGAGCTCCCTATTGACGATTCATTTCCAAATGAGCAGATGCACGAGATTGAAGAGTGTCTTCATCAAATCTCGAAAGGTAATAAACCATGGTTTATTGATATTGTCAATTACCTTGTTTGTCAGGAAATCCCGCTCAGAATGTCATATGCTCAAAGGAAGAATTTCTGTAGATACATCCGACACTTCTGCTGGAATGAACCTCTACTCTTCAAGAGAGGTCCTAATGGCATGTTCAAAAGATGTGTTCCGGAGGACGAAGTAGAAAATGTCATCTGCCGTTGTCACTCCTTACCTTGTCGAGGACATGCTAGTTCTCACAAGACATGTGCTAAGGTACTCCAATCTGACTTCTTTTGGCCCTCTTTATTTAAGGATGTACAAAACTATGTTTTTGCATGCGATGCTTGTCAAAGGACAGGTAATATCTCTAGGAGGAATGAAATGCCCCTCAACAACATCCAAAAGGTGGAGATACTCGATGTATGGGGAGTAGACTTTATGGGACCATTCCCATCATCTTGTGGTAACCAATATATACTTCTAGCTGTAGACTATGTCTCAAGATGGGTCGAAACTGTCGCTTCTCCAACTAATAATGCTATGGTGGTAGTGAAGTTCTTCAATAGAACGATCTTCCCACGGTTTAGGACACCCCGAACCATCATTAGTGATGGAGGAACACACTTCACAACCCGTTGATTTGAAACTCTACTAGCTAAGTATGGGGTAACTCATAGGATCGCCACTCCATACCATCCGCAAACAAGCGGACAAGTCGAAATTTCCAACAGGGAGATCAAAGGGATTCTACAGAAAACTGTCTCTAGAACGAGAAAAGATTGGGCGATGAAGCTAGATGATGCATTATGGGCGTACATAACGGCTTTCAATACCCACATAGGAACAACGCCATACAACCTTGTGTATGGGAAGTCTTGTCACCTTCCTGTAGAGTTAGAGCACAAAGCATATTGGGCCGTCAAATGGCTCAACTTCATCATGAGGAGGCGGGAGAAAAGCGTTTGTTGGACATCAACGAGCTAGAGGAGATCTGTCTGAATGTGTAAGAGAACGCATGGATCTACAAGGAAAGAACGAAGAAGTGGCATGATAAGCATATCATTCCAAAGGACTTGAACGAAGGAGACCTCATTCTCCTCTTCAACTCAAGAATTCGACTCTTTTCAGGTAAGCTTAAATCTCGTTGGACGGGACCTTTTGTTATTAAGCATGTTTTCCCTCATGGTGAAGTTGAAGTATGGGGGGAGAAGTGCGGATATTTCAAAGTAAACGGCCAACGATTGAAGAAGTACACACCGGAAGTTCCGGTTAAGGAGATTGCTCCTATTCTCCTCCATTGATGATCGAAGAAGTAACATCTAGCTAAATACTTTAAACGAAGCGCTTCTTGGGAGGCAACCCACGGTAGTTCAAGTTTTTCCCTTTTTCTATAATGTAGCTTAGGTTCGTTAGCGTAGTTTGCTTTGTTTTTGTTTTTCCTCGATGCGCTCTCGGTTTGTTTGTCATAAATTGCAGGAACTAGGTACAACCTTGAAGAATTGGTGGAGAATTTGATGCAAGTGTACTTAGGGACGTTTTCAATAAGCAAGGGGTGATAGATCGACTTTACCATAAGTAAATCGGTCGATTTTGGGACATGAAGGCTTTGGAGCAAATCAATTTTCCTTCTCTGAGAGAAAAATCGACCCCCCTCAGAAAAAATCGGTCGATTTTCTACCTTAGTGAGCAAAAATAGAAGAAAATCGGGCCGATGAAAAAGTCGACCAAAAATCGGTCGATTTTCTTTGAAAAATGTCGACCCTATATAAAGCCTTCTCAGCTGAGGATCGAGATTGCACTTCATTTTACATTGTAAGTATTTTTCTCCATCTTGTGCTTGACTTCTCACATTGGGGACAATGTGAAGGTTAAGTATGGGGTGGGGGGTACTTGCAATCTCTTTCCTATTATTGCACGTTTATGTACTCTACATTGCACTTTATGAATTTGGTCTGTAATAACTCTTGCTACACGTTTCCTTTATGACATTTGCATTGTGTGTTTTCTTCAAAATTTTGTGAAAAATTTAAAAAATTTTGTGCTTCTTGATGGAAATGACCTCTATGATGATGATTGTGATGTGAAAAGGCAAAAGACAACTTAGTTATGCTGAGATTTTAATGGTAACATGTATGGATTTGATTGTCTTACTCGAATGCATGTATGATTTATATGATGTTGATGCCTTGATAGATGAATGAAATAATAATCGAAGCTATATTATAAGTTCTTGTGCATCATGATGGAATGACTAAGGCAATTTGCTTCTTTTCTTTCACATCTTGTTCATGCTAGCACCTCAATGAAATATTATCTTCCTTTTGACCATCTGGGAATTAGGATAGGTGGTAATGTAAGGCATTTTTTTTATGTGGGAGGACCTTTGTAAAAGTGTTAAGTGAAAAGTTAGCAAAATAGGTTTGGGGACGTTGAACATGAGGATGAGTAACTCGGAACAATTCACATAGCCGGGTGTTTGTGTCTTGCCAAAGTCCGAAAGAACGACAATCCTAGCGGGATATGGTATGTGCATCAAGGGTTTGAGGCATCTCGAAAATTGAGAATCGCCGATTTCCTAGGCTTCGGTTTTTGTGCACCTCTGTCCATACTCTCAAAAAGTAAAGTAAAAGAAAATAAATTTCAAATGCAAAGCATGTGTTGGTGGAATTATGTTCTCAATGCTCTTGTTGTGTTATTCCTCTTTCCCGGATTAACACCACATTACCTTAAAATTCCCCACCCTTAGCATGTTTCTTTGGCCTCTTTTTGATTGGAAGACCTTCATACCTTTGTGCACGTGTTTAAGACTTCATGGCTTAGATTTGTTTGACTTTGATTATCTCTACATATTTATCATGTTTCTTATACATGTCTTTGAGTAAGATATGATGATTGTTCCATGTCACAGTTATTATAGATGCATACTTTGTTTTCCTATGCCTTGAAACATTACTTTGAGGGTGATCCAAAAGGAGAAGCATATTTCAAAAGGTTTTTGAGTTTTTTGCATCATATAATCCATGAAATCTTGTGCGCTAGATTTGAACCTTGCTTGGGGACAAGCAAGAGGCAAGTATGGGGTATTTTGTTGACATGAATTATATACCATTATAATCATGCATATTTGGGAATGTTTTACCACGGTTTCACAAGCATTTAAGGAGATTTGTGTGCCTTCAAGCTTACTTTCACATATATTTCAGAAATAGAGGTCTACACAAGTTTTGATTGATTTGTAGGTGAAAACAATGGATTTGGAATCAATAATGAAGCAAGGAGTAGCTCGAGTTGATAAGGAAGCATAAGAGACCATTAAGGAGTCATGAAGAGCAAGGAAAGTGCAAGGAAGAGTCACACAAGAAGATGGAAAACAAGCCAAAAGACGAGCACTCTCAGATAAGGAAAATCGGGTGATTTATTGCTAGATAGACCAATTTTCTAGTAGAAAAATCGGGTGATTTAATTCCTGGATAGACTGATTTTCTCTATAAGCACCAAATAATATAACGTTCAAAAGCCCAAAGCTTTGGGCTATAAGGAGGACATGTCTTGCATCCCATGAGAGACTTTTGGGGTTATCATGAAACCCTAGGAGACGGGGAGGAGGAGGTCGGACATCATCGAAGATTGAGGGTGGAGGAAGATCATTGGAGATCATTCTTGGAAAGAAAGGAAGTTGTGGAAGGAAGACATAGTTCTTGAAGATTCAAGAAAGTTGTGAGATCCTTGATTATTGTTCTTTCTTGTGGTTTGTGAACATATTTCATTGAGTGCTTTGAGAGATTTTATTGAAGTTTTGAAGGATTGATTACATATTTTGAAGATTTGTCAAGAATATGCAAAGTTTGGTTCTTTCTTGGTTTTCTTTGTTCAATCTTGATTTTGATTCAAAAATGAAAATGATTGGCTAAAAATCTTGTGATTCTAGGGAGAATAGTTGATGATTAAGGCATAGATGATGATAGACTGAACTCATTTAACCTTTTGGACCTTGAGAGTTGAGATTTAACCTTTGTAGTTGCGAAAAATCGGGTTGTTCTACAGGAAAATCGACCGATTTTCTTTCAAGAACAGGGCGATTTTTTTTAGCTGACGTACCTTTATGCTTTATCCTTTAACCAAAGTTAAACCTTGCCTAAATCCTAACCTTACTTAACCTTTTCAACCATTATCCAAGTGTGAGGAGAGACTTCATCAATGATTCTTCGCTTGGTTACAAAAGTTTACAAGATTTGGGTAATAGTGAGACTCAACATCCTCTATTAAGGTTTGAGTGTGCCCTTCATCTTTACCTTCGAGAGTCACATCCTTGGGTTTTAGTTAGTGATTTGAGAGTTAATCCTTACTTTATGTACTCTTCTTGATGAGACTCAACATCCTTCAAGTTGAGAGCTTTTAAGTTAGATTAAGTGAGTAGTGGAACTTTGCCGTATATTACTCCTTTCTTCGAAACACATAACCTTGGCAACATCAACTATGTCCTATGATCTTTTGAATGTCTTGAATCTAAAGCCGATGTTTGATACTTGAATCCCTAGAATCATTTGTCTTTTAACATCTTTACAAAAGCTTTTACTTCTTGCCAGACGATATTCGAACTGAATTTATTCTCACCAAATCCCTGAGTTCGACTTTGGAATTTCTTGCGATACTACAACTGATCCGTACACTGCGGGTTCGCTTTTGCTTAGTTCTAGATATAAATTTAAGACTTTGTCACGCACACTTTTGAGCGAACATTTTCCTTTGTCATGTGTTTCAAGGCTTGCGTTCTTCCTTTGAAATGCTTTTTCAAGGCTTTAGTGTTTATCCTTTGAAATGCTTTCCATGGGCTTTGTGCTTGTCCTTTGTAGTGTGTTTCAAGGCCTGCGTTTTTCCTTTGAAATGCTTTTCAAGGCCTGCACACATTTAACAAAAACAAACCAAAACATGCATTCTAGAAATACAACCGATATTTGTTAGTTTAGAAAACTGCTCATAAATTTCAAGTCTTCCATCATCCACATAGACAATTCATAATCAAGGTTGAGTTATCACTCTTCCCCTTGATGGAAGACAAACAAATATCGTACCTGCATTCAATGTTAGCGATATACATGCAGTAATATTGAAAATATGCAAAATGTAGAAATTTCAAATCATCACATATTTAATTTCACCCCCTTTGTCTTTCAACGAGTGAGAAAACCATGAAAGTATGGGAGTTAAAAAAGTTATTACAGACCCACGAAGTATTTCCAAAAACATAAATTAAAATAGAGTTTAAAACAGAATCCCACAAACAGAGTTCAAGGCCTTGAAATCAAAACCAAGGGGGCTTTGAAATCCACGTCAAGGCCTTTACATCCATTTCAAGGCCTTGAAAACAGTTTCAAGACTTTGAAATTCGCTCCTGGCTATCCTCGTAAAACTTCTTCCGCCATCTTGATTGAGCAAATCCTTTGCTCATGTCCCTGATATTAGCCTCTAATTACCGTTTCCTCTCTGCAAGCCGATATTCCTTGACCACTGCATATTCCTCAGTAGTTAGAAAAGTAGGCTCGACATGTGTTAGGTAGAGAATGTGTTTGTTCTACACGGTGCGTTTACAGTTCATGAGCACGTTCTCAGCCTTTTCCTGAGTATGTAGTGCAACATCTTCGGTCAGGGGCATAATTTTTCCTGTGGTGGTAAGGGTAAGAGCGTTCAGGAGGTACATTTGGTTAATCTTCGCATGCATCACAAACATGACCTTGTGGTTGGCATCCATTCTTCTCACCATATCCAACTAAAATTCGGACATTTCTCTATTTAGAGATTACAATTCCAGTTCAAATCCATCCAGTCTGGTCTTTGAAGTGGAAGGCGTTGTGGGAACTATGGGGGACGGTGTCACGGAAACTGTCTTTCCTTTTAGCGTCCATACTCCAGCTAGAGTATTTTCTACCCCTAATCGCTTCAGACACTATTTGTATATTTTTCCAGTAGATATTTGTTGGTCCTCGGTAGAGGTGTCTACGGAAAAATGAGCAAAAATCTTAGGCAGTAGATTCCCATAAGACAAAGGAATGGCTCGGGTGGAGTTTATGGTGTGGACCATGTGGTTTAAGATTAGGTTAGGCAGGCTAACATCCAACCCAAACATAATCATGTAGATCAGCTCCAGAGTCTAATCAGTCAACAATCGCTTGAGTTAACTCGGGGAATTACACACCTAGCCAAAACAGTAAAGATAATCTTGGCGTCTAGGGTGAGAGATGTGTGAGTTAGCTGGCAGGATTTAGAGTTTGGGACCAGAAATTTCTCTTTTGCGAGCCTAAAACTCTCAGAGCGGGATGGGTGTTGGAGGGAAATTTTTGTCGGAAGCCCTAAAATTTTGCTCAATACAGTAGGAGTGAGAGAAATTTGTGTACCTTTAACCATGGTATCGAGGGTGAGGGTTCCTTTTTCCCTTTTGGCTGAGAGGTTGACGTAAAACAACCTTGTAATTCTAGTGAACGCAATGTCTCCATGGTTGAGGACTTTCCAGATGGAGCAATTTCTGAGCATCGAGACACATGGAAGAAGAAGCATTTCAAGGAACTCCATGTCAACCAAATCGCACATGCATAGTGGGTGATTGTGAAATCCATTTAGCCATGTTCCGGTGGCTTTGAAGTTGATGAACCAGGTGGTTGGTAGCCCGGTGTGCAGTGAAATCTCAACATCCTTTGGAAAATGTTGCCCTTCAGATGCAGAGGAGATGTGGGTTGTATTTGCTTTGTGAATCAAAGCAAGACGGTTCAAGTTTCTCTTTGGGGCCAACTTCAACCCAAAAACGTTTTGGCAAACTATTTTCTAAAAGCATAGTCCTAGACATGTCCTCTAGGGTGCGGTTCTTACGTTCAATAACCCCGTTTTGTTGAGGTGTTCTAGGAGTTGAAAAGTTATGTGAAATACCATATATTGCACAAAACAAATCAAACTTGAGTTGGTCAAATTCCCTATCATGATCGCTTCTAATAGAGACGATAGGTAGGTTTTTCAAAGTTTGCAACTCCTTACAAAGTTTTGAAAACTCAAACAAAGCTTCAAATTTTTCCCGTAAAAATGAGATCAATGTAAAACAAGAAAAGTCATCCACAATGACAAGGATGTACTGTTTTCCCTTGGGAGATTTGACACCCATAGGACCACATAAGTCCATATGTAAAAGTTCAATGGGTCGAGAAGAACTTACAACCTTCTTTGGTTTGAATGAACCTCTTGTTTGTTTACCTTGTGTACAAGCCTTAAATAGTTCATCTACATTGAAGTTTAGGCTTGGTAAACCACATACCAAATCCTTTGAAAGAAGTTTCTTCATCGTATGCATGCTTACGTGACCAAGTCGTCTATGCCAAAGCCTTGGATCGTCAGTCAAGGCCTTGAGACACGTTATCTTTGTTCTTGAAACTTGGTTAGTGCTCATTGAATAAACATTGTTACATCTAGGAGTTGTAAGCATAACATCACCCGATATTTTATAAGTGATTTTACCAATGTGAATGATGTTACACTTTCCTTTATCACCAAGTGTAATGGTTCCAGATGATTGCTTCTTTAAATCTGAAAACATTGAGCTTTTTCCACTCATATGTCTTTAGCAACCACTATCTAATATCCATTTATGCTCCTTAACCTTGGTGATATCTTGCAAAACGGCAAACTTCAACCTTTCCGACTAAACCAAATGGCATATTTTGGTCCATATTCAGGTTTAATCATGTTTGGTGGTCCAATACCTTTAGGAACCCATATTTGCTTAACTTGTTTCCTTAGACATAGAGGATAAGTGTTTCTAATCATGTAGGGATCATTTCTTCTATATGGACATGTTGATTTTACGTGACCATTTTCACAACAATAGAAACATGTGGGCATGTGTAAACTTCTTTGGCTTTAACAAAAGTGGTAGTTATTTTTCTAGGAAAATTTATGTGATAATCGATACCACTTTTATTAAGAGAGGATTATTATTCATCCATCATCCTTTCAAGATTGGCTTTCGAACGAGTGAATTTAATAAGTGCAGCCTTCTAATCTTTACACGTCACAGTTAGATCAACCTTCTCTTTCTCTAGATTAATATAATCTTGATGTAGAGAAGATAGATTGCCCTTGAGAATCACATTTTCCAATTCAAAGCCCTTGATATTGTCATCAAGTTCTAACTTTTCCGTGTTGACATTTTCAACTTCCAAAGACAATTCACTTACTCGTTTCTCTTGTTTGAGAAACTTTTTTAAGGCACTTATCCTTACCATATGTTCTTTATCACATATAATAATGCCTTTAAGGAATTGTGTGATTTCTAGGTTGGTTTGTGACATAATAGTACTTACTACACCATCAACATAGAAGTTCGGACCCTCTTCATTATCGGTTATTAAGCACAAGTTTGCTTGATCTTTATCGTCTTTTGACTCATTTGTCAAATCTGAGTCACTCCATGATGCTACCATAGCCTTCTTCTTTCAATCATTCTTCCTAAAGTTGTTCCTCTTCTTTTGTGGACAATCCTTTATGAGATGATCTGCTTCACCACATTCAAAACAAGTCAATACTTTAGTTTTCTTATTAGGGTTAGAAAGCTTACCTCAAAGTCTTGATGATCGTGGATATTCTTTGTTGTTTGCGAATTGCTTCTTTATTTGAAGAATTCTTGCAAGACCTCTTGAAATCAAGGCGAATGGATCTTCCTCATCATCACTATCTCATCCTCTGATGGCATGCCGTCCTTCTTGGATCTTATGGCAAGATTCTTTGTGTTTGATGGGAGCTCTCCATCTTCTT
Organism: Fagopyrum homotropicum; assembly: GCA_033239125.1. Lineage (NCBI taxonomy): Eukaryota > Viridiplantae > Streptophyta > Magnoliopsida > Caryophyllales > Polygonaceae > Fagopyrum > Fagopyrum homotropicum. The sequence continues at coordinate 60,187,537 of BSWB01000003.1, read as the reverse complement.
CACCAAGAACCATTTCATGGGTGATTAGCTTTGCAAGAAGGTCATCCAGAGGTAATGTAGTGAGATTTTGAGCTTCTTCAACGATGGTCACTTTTGGTCCCCACTTAGCTTTAGGCAAGCTTCTTAGAACTTTCCTTAATTTTTCTTTATTTGTGAAGACCTTTCCAAGTGAATCGAGATTATTCACAATTTTGGTGAATCGTGTGAACATCTCCTTGAGCGACTCGTTTGAGTTCATCTTGATAGCTCGTATTTGCTTGAGGAAGGTGCTTATCTTAGTTTCCTTGACTTGACTTGTTCCTTCATACGTAACTACTAGCTTGTGCCATATTTCCTTTGCACTTTTTCATGATGAGACACGGTTGAATTCATTTGTATTCAATCCACAATAGAGCAAGTTCATGGCCTTGTAATTCTTTGATACACTATCCAAGTCCATTTGAGTGAAGTCGGCTTCCTTCTTTTCGACTTGGACTCCTTCAACCACGGTGGTTGAGATTTTAGGGCCAGTTTGAATGATGCTCCATAGTTAACATGTCCTAATCAATAATAAACATTTTCATTAGTGCTCTCCAATGGGCAAAGTTGTTACCGCAAAAGAGGGGTGGTCGAGATGTGGATCTTCCTTGAGCTAATCCTCCATCACCTATAGAGTTCATGATTAGTCTCATTGATGATTAAATCAATATATGTGAGTCTAGCTCTGATACCAATTGAAGAACCGTATAGGTGAATAATAACGATAAAAATACTCTAGAAGGGGGGTTGAATAGAGTATGGGAACATTTCGTAATATTGTATATCAAGGCTTTGAAACTAATTTCAAGGCCTTGAAGTTGATATATGCTCTTTGTGACAAAACTGGTTTTCAAGGCTTTGAAAGGGATTTCAGGGCCTTGACTTTGAAACTTGCAAAAAAATGGTGCTTGAAGACTTGGATTATTTCCGTGTATCCTGGTCGTCGTTCTCTTCAATCGCCATCTTCATTTATAGTCTTCTATGGAGAACTTCTTAGCCGTTGTATCGTTCTTCTTTCTCCATGGAAAATGGTGCTTGGTTGAAGTGAAGTAGCCATTGTAAGATCTTCTATCTTCTACGTCCTCTCTTTGACACACGTTGAAAATCTTTATCTTCGTGATCTTCTCTTTCTTTGGAAATGCTGTTAAAGATCTTTGTTTGTTGAAGATCCTAGATCTTCTCTCTTGGATATGCCGTTAAATATTTCTCTTAGATCCGAGATCTTCTTGCATGCAATCCATTTGGAAGATCTTCCTTTATCCTCTTGCGTCTTCGGTTAAGATCTTTGTGAGATCTTTTTGTTCTGGCTGAGATCTTGTCTTTAAAACCGTTTGAAGATCTTATTGTTGGTTGGCCGAGATCTTCATCTTGAGAATCTTCTCAAATATTCTTGTTATCCTTTGGTATAGATCTTCGTTTTAGTTGTAGAGATATTCAAATCTTGTATTTGAAAGCCCTTAGCCGAATTCACCTTTGTAATGCTTTTCAAGGCTTTCGCGTTTGTCCTTTGTAATACATTTCAAGGTCTCTGTGCTCGTCCTTTGTAATGTGTTTCAAGGCCTGCGTTCTTCCTTTGAAATGCTTATCAAGGCCTACACACATTTAACAAACACAAACTAAAACATGCACATAATCGATATTTGTTAGTTAATAAAACCGCGTATAAATGGTAAGTCTTCCATTATTCATATAAAACAATTCATAATCAAGGTGGAGTTATCAAAAATCTATTATTTTGTTACACGTTGAGACTAGTGTGGAAACCCATAAGCATGAATCTGATTTGATTGTTGATGATGAGCATGACATAGATACAAGTATGAATGAGCATTCTCTTGTTAGCAATGTGCATGAGCCTAACTTGTTGCATTCATCTTTTGATTGTGATGTGCATGAGCCTAAGTTGTTGCATTCATCTTTGAATTGTTCTTTCAAATAACGTCAGTGATCTATCTTCTGTTTTGCGTTTGAATCCATACATAAAGTCTTTTGAAAACCCTATGGAGAGGCATAAAGAGTTTTATGTAGTGCATCCCCAAGTTGTGGCATTGTTAGATTCACGTAAGAAGTATGATATGCATGAGATTGCTAATGAAAGTTTGAGGTTGCATAGAGTGTTGTATACTTTTCATCTCCTTGACCTTGTTGATACATTATTTCTTGAAAACCCTAATCTTGCACCGTTTTTCAAGAGGAAGCGAGTGAGTTTTATTGTAGGATTGCAAGTTGTGGATGTCAAGAGGGATGATATACACACAATCTAATAGCGAAGAATGTCGGATGAGTGTGGAGAAGGAAGTTTGACCATGATAAAGATAGAACTTCGGCATAGGAAAGCACAAATTCATTCCAAAGAAGAAATCTCGGCCAAATTTCACAAATCTCAGCCGAGATTCCTACCCGAGATTGTCCACTGTCGTAGTTTGTTTCAATTACAATCTGCAGGTCCACATCTCATCCCTTCAAGGTTTCTTTCTGGCCTTGAGAGAGAGTTATATAAGGAGCATCCACCCATCAACATCATTTCTTGGAGTTTTGATCAAGAATAGGGGAAGAAAGCTCCAAGGAAAGACATTTATGTGCGCTTATTTGAAGAGTTACCTAAAGCTAAGAAGGGGAGTCATTACACTTTTGAAACTATATTATTATCTCCTATTAGTTGTGCTTACTCTATAAGTTGTGATCCCTATTTAGCTCTAAAATATGATGAATTTGTAATTTAGTTATATTTATTAACATCTTTTGATCTTATATCGTTACCTTTAGTGGAGTGAGTAAAATTGATTGTAGGAAAACAGGAGGACATTGTCAAAGCAATACATGAGGAATCAAGCAAGGAGCTAGAGTAGGAAGGAATGCATTCTCTTGTCTTGGCTAACAAGTTTTGCCAAGAAATGCCATTTGAACTAGGAGATTCAGCTTGGTTGCATCTAGGAAGAGGAAAACTCCAAGAAAACATCTAGTTTTCATCATCCGAGGCGAATTGTGGAGTCACAGTAAAACTCTTGACCACAACCTAGAAATCTCTTCCGAGATTTGAGGATGAAGCCCAAGATGTACCACTTTTGCATGTTATGGTGAAGATTGTCAAGCCCCGAGTCTTACAAGGTCGAGAGACCTTCCGGGAGAGCCATAGAACTCGGAGTTTTTACCACCCGAACATCTGAATTTATTCATCGCAAGTAATGTACATATCGAGAGGGAACATATGAGGAAGAAGAAGTTGATGACTTCATTCAATGAAGTTGATCCAGTCTAGAAGTTGTCATACTTGAGGCATTGTGTGATTAGTGACTATCAAGACTATGATTTGAGGTCGAATCATTTTCAAGAAGGGGAGTATGATATGGGACCATCCTTGATAGTACCTACATTCCATAGACCCATCACTAAGCCAAGGGCAAGAAACACTCAAGGAAAGGTTGCTAACAAGCCGCGAGCATGGGATGATCCGAGAGAATGGAGGATTGCATATAAGATGCAAAATCTCGGTCAACATCCCAAAATCTTGGCCGAGATTTTCACCCGAGATTTGGTCTTTGACGCGTGCTTGAAGATTCGGCCAAGATCTTTTAAATTTGGCAGCAATCTTTTTTTTTTACCTTAAAAGCTCTCAAACATTCTTTATGGTAATTGATAGTTTTGATCCTATCTTTGGGATTATTTTTATATCTTTCTCAAATTATCTTTTAAAGATATATTTTCTAGATTATCTTTTAAAGATATCTTTCCTAGTTTACATAGGAAGATCTCCCTCATAAACAGCCTTAAAGCGTGATATTATTAGGTAGCTTAGTTATGATTATTGAATTCCACATTATTGTGAGATACTTGTGACTTCTCTCACGGGGTTTTCATTTTATCATTTCTATTCAATCAAAAGGAGAGTTTTGGTTTAAAAGTTGTGAGTTCTTGCTAGACTGTTCTTGTGTGTGTTAATATTTTTGAAGGTTGGTGCTCCTGGTCAATACTAGTCCCTCCTTGTGCATGTCTTACTTAGAAGACTTGTGTAAGGTTAAAGAAGTGAGGGTTAAGGTAAGATCTTCGCTAAGGGGTTTTGACACATCATTGGTCAAGGTTCTTTGCGGGAATATCTTGGTTCATATCTTCCTATACTTATCTTTCCATATCATTCATCATTCCGCATTATGAGTTTCCAGAAATCTCGGTATGTTCTTGTTGAAATCGCACCCGAGATTTCTGTTATTCATCCGAGATTTTATTCTGTCGAGGAATTTAATCTAGATCGGGAACTACGGCCTCAACTCCGCATCATCCTCCCATCTAGAATCATTTTAACAAACTCACACATCAAGTGTGAGTTAGTTGCAAAAGTGGTCCACACCGAGTACCTAGGGTCGAGTTTTGTGTAGCCTTAGGTCGGGTTGAAGAACCTCTACCTCGAGTTTTCCACCGCCATTAGATATATACACTTAGCTCGAGTTTTGGTGCTTCTTTGCTTGAGTTTTTGTGCTTCTTAGGTCAAGTTGCCTCTTTTACCCAAGGTAAGTGTAATCTCCTCCTATAAGGTGTACTTTGCTCGAGTTTATCCTTCAACTTAGGTCGAGTGCTTGTGCTTCTTTTCTCGAGTTTTCTGAGTGAACTCTACCTAAGTGGACTTTTGCAACTTGAGTTGTCCCTAGCTTGGGTTTACAAGTCTTCTTACCTCGAGTCTTTGTAAACTCGATGGTCCTTTTCTTGGGCTTCATGCTTGTCTTTTTTCTTTCTTTCCTTATTCTTTGGCTTCCTTGATGATGATGAGATGTGGTGAGTACTCATTGGATTGCCATAGATTTGTCTTTTGTACTCCAATGTAGACCTAAAACACCTAAAATCACAAAACACAAGGATAATAGACATTCTTTGAATCTATTCAACATAAGCAAAGATGTGAATGTCTTTTTCCATGCAAAATTAAGGAAAAACACACAAAAACGACATCTATAAAGATAATGTGAAAACATGTTATCACGTCTCCACACAATTGAATATTTACACCATATTTTAATTTACATAATCTACACAAACTTTATTTTAACTACACAAAACATTTCTTAAATAAAAATATTAATATATTTACACAAAATTAAACTTACTACACAAGACATATGTAAATATCAAACAATTGACAATCCAATTATTGAATCTACATACATTGTAAAAAATGCACGAATTACAATATTATATAGTACAATAATTGAATCTTTTTTGGGATATTATATTAATATTTGGTAAATTTTGTTATTTACTTAAAATATCTTTAAATGCGCACAGGGTACTTCATAAGATTTCCTCCATATGAATCCTGAGATGTTGTTATGCTCCTTATTTTCTTTGCCTTGTTGTAGATCTCCAACAATATAAGGAAGCACTCATTGCTTACTTTGTTCCGGAGCAAATCAAAGTTTGGAACCCGCACATCCAACAATATCCTCTCACGTGAAGTCTCTAGGCGTGGATCTTTCCAATCTAATCATTTACCATCAAGTATGTTCTCCATCACCAACCGAAATCCTCGAATGCAATGTACTCTTTAACAAAGAGTGCACGGACTCACATATGAGAACCATTATCGATTCAATATATCGTTGTAGTTTCAAAATTAAAAAAACTTATAAACAAGAAATGATTGAGTTCTTACGCGTTTGATGTCCTAGTGTCAAAATAAGATGCAAGTCACACCATGCTCTAACAATTGCTTCCTTTTATGGATTAGCCATGTAGTTTCCAAATACTCCATCAAACTCGGATAACTTTGTCAATGCACTTTCATCTCAGCAAAACACCTCTCGTAATTAGCAAAAGATATAGATTCAAACAAGACATGGTAGTGTGATGCAAAAACTGCTTGTTCTTCCTTTGATCGTTTCACCGCTCAAGATCTATGTTGAATGTTTCATTTTACATGAAATGTGCAACTCATGTGGTTCACATCCGGGAAAACGACACTAGTGCACTGATAGCATGAATTATAGTCTATATTTTAGGGTTTGTTTGGACGTTTTATCTTCAATAATCTGCATGTTTGTATGTATATTATGTGATTATATTACCATTTCATCTACCTTTGCGGGAATCGAGGTCTACACCTAGTTTTGTTGTAATCGCAGGTAAAATGGCACGTTTTGCATAAAAAAGGAGCAAAAGGAGCTATGGAGTCATTGGAGCTACATTCAGGAACGTAAGGAACCATCCAGGAAGCATAGCCATGGATTAAAGATTCACTTTGGACCAGATTTGAGAGATTTCACATTTAGTTGTGACTCACCTCGGTTGACCACAGATTCACCTCGACCGAGGTGATCTAGAGAAGTCGACTCGACCGAGGCGAACACTTGGGACGCGGCGAGAATATTTTATTCTTGGCCGAGATCTTTTATCTTTGGAAAGAGATCTTATATTTTTGGGCTTGGCTCTTGGAAGGAAGAAGATTTGCTAGATCATATATTTTACCTATTTTTATGGGAAGAGATCTTTCTAAGATATCTTATCTTTGGAGAGTAATTTTCCTATAAAAAGGGTCGGATTTCCCACAAATCCACATCATGCTATACCACCGATCAGGGTTTATACACCACAGCAGCCATACTCCAGTTGGGAGATTTGAAGAACCTTTTTGAAGGTTGAAGACGGAAGATTGTAGCTTTTATAGCTTTTGAAGGGTTTTTGTAAGATTATCTTAGATTCCCTTCCTTGTTGTCTTGCCTTGTTGGATTTCTATCCAAGGAACGCTTTGTTGTGATATTTGATTCAGTTATTGAAGTCTTTTCATTAAATTCTTCTTGTTCAAATATTCACCTTCTTCCCATATATTTGATTATTGCTTTCATGATGATGAGTGGCTAATTTCCTTGTGTGATTCTAGGGTGATTGGCTGAAGGTTGTGGGAAAAACAATGATAGAATGATCTTAATCGCAGTAGGACCCTGAAAGTTCGAGTCTTTAACCTTAACCCTAAGCATCTCTCTCAGTCGATGAACATCTCGGCCGGGGTGGAATTCTTCTTACCGAGGTTACTTATCTGATCCGAAACTGAGAGTTAAGTGTTAGAGTTTGCCAAATCCTATTCTTATTACACCTTTCCTGGTCCAATGCAAACTTAGGATGAGACTTACCCGGTAATTCCTTAGTTTGTTTACCTAAGATCATAAGTGTAGGTAATAAAGGTTTATCCTTTATTGGGGTTTGAGTGTGCTTTCATCCCATCTTTGTGAGTTAGCCTGAGACTTACCCGGTAAAGGTTGATTCTATTCCCTTAGATGGTGTGTTAGTTTGAGGTTATAGTTCTTTATCTTGATTCCTTGAGACTTACCCGGTAATAGGAGTTACGGTTTAGGATTAGTGAGTAGTGAGACTTACCCAGTGATCTATTCCACTTTAGAAACACCTTCCCTATGCAAAAACCTCAGCTTTGTCCGCTTATCTTTAGATCTTGAGTTGGAACCACAACTAGATGCTTTAATCCCTAGAATTGCATATTTCCTTTATTGACTGTTTATCATCTTTGATTGTTTTAATTGCTTTTGTGGTTAGTAATTACTAAAGCTTACCGTAATTGGACTTTGTTTCACTAAGTCCCTGTGATCGACCCCTGGAATTCCTTGCTTTTTACTACGATTGATCCGTACACTGCGGGTTCGCATCCTTGTTTTAAGCTTACGTCTAGGGTTATAAATTTAAAGCTTGCACACACTGTTTGGAGCGAACAAGTTTTTGGCGCCGTTGCCGGGGACTTGGTCTAGACCGAGCCGGTTGCGGTTTGCTCTTGGGGCACTTGCCCCCGTGTCTACTAACCACTGTACTTGAGTGACTTTTGCAGGTTCTTTCTTAGGTATTTGCGAAGAACCCGCACTGGGAAGGAAATCGTTCCTTACGATCCCGAACCAAAAAAGACATACAAACGTCGCTTACGAGAAGCAAAGATGGCCAACCAAGACAATCGCGATCTTGAGGCCGAGTTGAAAGAGGTGCTAGAGCAGCTACGCCTTAGTAGGGAAGAGCTAAGGCAAGAGAAAGAGGAAACTCGCACCAGGACTGAGGTGATCGAAGCAGATATGGCAGCCTTACGAGACCAATATGTACTTCGACCGAGGGAAGATCCAGTTCCAGATCCTCGACCGATGCAGGATCCAGTTGCTGACCCTCGACCGAGGCAAGTTCCAGTACCTGACGCCCCGGCCGAGATACTTCTACCTCGGATGCCAGTCCGAGGTGTTCTTCTTGCAGGAATCCCACAAACCCTAGGTCAAAGGATGGACCCCAATCAACAAATGAGGCGTACAGGAGTCAACCTAGGAGATCCAGCGGATCATTACTACGAACTTCGACCGCAAGTTCTATCCATGATTCGCCAATGCCAATTCGGAGGGCTAGAGAAGGAATCACCGCATCAACATCTTCAAAACTATGAAATCTTGATGGAGACCTTGAGACCCTCAAGGATTGAAAATAACAACTACAAGCTAAGACCTTTTTACTTTTCTTTAAAAGATAGAGCTCTTACTTGGTATCAATCTCTTCCTTTAGGAAAAATCAGCACATGGGAGGAGATGACTACGGAATTCTTGACCAAATTCTTTCCCCCCTCAAAAACCGCTGAAATGAGAGGGAAAATCAATGCTTTCATTATGAAGGACAAGGAGAGCTTGTCCAAATCATGGAAGCGGTTCAAGGACATCCTTTTGGATTGCCCACATCATGGGATTCCAAAGATAGAGTTATTGGAGATATACTTTAAGGGACTGGACGGAAGCACCCAGTTCAACCTCCAACTACTCTCCGCCGGTACCTTTATGGACATGGCGATTGACGAAGCTTGGGACTTCATCGAGAAGCAAGCTTTGCATATGGAGAAGTACACACATCAAGGAGCTGAAGGTGGAGTTAAACGAGTTAACTTCCAGGAAACTCAGCCCAACAACAATCAACTCACGTCTTTGAAGAACGACGTGAAACAATTGAAGGAACTCTTGGTTGCTCAAACCAAGAAGGAAGAGCAAGGACAAAGGAACAACAACAATGGATACCGTAACAATAACAACGGTTCCCGGAACAACAACTACAACAACAACAATAGAGGATCCAACAACAACAATTGGAGAGCGAACAACCAAAATTCTGGTAACAATCATTCAAACTCCAATTCCAACGATTCCTCTAATCCTTTCCTCTCTTCCCCTTCTTCTTCTTCTACTCCAATAAAGAGCCAGGGGCAAGGATCAAGTTCGTCTCATCCGGAAAAGAAAGACGCAGTGCTGGAGGCTATCTTGATCAAGCTTAGTGCTATGGAGACTTCTATGACTTCATTTTCGAAGGCACAAAAAGCCTTTGAACAACAACTTGCAAGTAAGGCGAATGAAGCGCCTAGAGATCCAGGGAAGCTTCCAGCAAGGACGGAAAGCAACCCTAAGGGCCAGATCATGGCCATAACTACGAGAAGTGGACTGAAAACTGCAGATCCAGTGCCTCGGTCGGTGCCAGTACCGACGAAGACCACCTCGGTCCAGGTACAGTCGAAGAACACTTCGGCCGAGATGCCAACCGAGGTGGAGCCATAGAAAGCGGAGGGGAAAACTGAAGTTTATGTTCCACCTCCTACATACAAACCACCACTTCCATTCCCCCAGTCAAGGGCCAGAGCACATCTAGACAAGCACTTTGGTATGTTCCTTGACTTGATGAATAAACTACACATTAACATTCCTTTCCTTGATGCTATTCTAGGAATGCCCGCCTATGGGAAGTTCTTGAAGGAGATCTTATCAAGGAAGAGGAAACTGGAAGACTTTGGTGAAGTTAGGATGACATCTAAATCCTCGGAACTTATTCAAATCATGAAGGAGAAGATGCCACCTAAATTGAGAGATCCCGGCTCATTTTGCATTCCCATTCAAGTTGGGGATGTCACTTGTGAAGCCCTTTGTGATCTAGGAGCCAGCGTGAGCATCATTCCGCTGGAGCTATGTGTGAAGATCGGACTTGGAGAGCCCAAGCCGGTCAAGATTCGACTATACATGGCGGATCGCTCCATCACCCATCCCGTGGGAATCTTGGAGGATGTTCCGGTCAAGTTAGGTAACTTCTATTTACCTATAGATTTTGTTGTACTTGACATTTCCGCAGATTATCCTGTTCCTATTATTCTCGGGAGGCCATTTCTAGCAACTTCGGGTTGCAACGTGGATTGCAAGAACGCCAAGTTGAAATTCAACATTGGTGGCGATGAGGTGGAGTTCACATTACTTGCAGCCATGAAAGGGGAGCAGCTAAGCGATGATATCTTCAACATCTACGATGAAGAAGAATCAAGAGAATTGGTGAGCTCTATCCTTACTAACGATCCACTCGAAAGAGTTATTAGCTTCAGTTTAATGGAGGAAGGTATAGATGCTTCTTGTGATGCAGATATACGGAGCTTAAAAGCACTAGAAGAAAATCCAGGAGCTAAAACTGAGAAGCTAATCCAGGAGACGAAGATCTCCAGTTTCGGTTCCAGCTGCAGTACCTCGACCGAGGCACTTTCTGGACTGAGCGAGGCGACTGAAGAACATCTCGGTCAACGCTTCTACGCCTCGACCGAGGTCGATGGCGAGACGATTTCAACTGAGACTTTCGAAAGTCCAGTTTCTGGATCTACTCTACTAGAAGAAGGAAGCAAGGATCCCCCTCAAAAAGCACTCCCAGTTGTGGAGCTTAAACAACTCCCAAATCACTTGAGGTATGTCTTTCTTGGACCGGATTCAACTTATCCCGTTATTGTTAGTGCTTCCCTCTCCGAAACTGAATTGTCTAAACTAATGCATGTCCTGAGAAAGCATCAAAAGGCTTTGGGTTATACTATAGATGATCTTATTGGCATTAAGCCCTCTTTCTGCATGCATAGAATTCTAACGGAGGATGATCATAAGACTTTACGGGAACCTCAAAGACGGTTAAATCCGATCATGAAAGAGGTTGTGAAGAAAGAAATTCTTAAGTTGTTGGATGCAGGTATCATATATCCTATCTCGGATAGCAAATGGGTTAGCCCGGTGCATGTAGTTCCGAAGAAAGGAGGGATGACCGTTGTGACGAATAAGAACAACGAGTTGATCCCAACCAGGACCGTTACGGGCTGGAGGGTTTGCATTGATTATAGGAAGCTGAATACGGCCACACGGAAGGACCATTTTCCATTTCCCTTCATTGATCAAATGCTCGAACGGTTGGCCCAGCATTCACACTTCTGCTATTTAGACGGCTATAGTGGATTCTTCCAGATTCCTATCCATCCTAATGATCAGGAGAAGACCACTTTCACTTGTCCATGGGGGACATTTGCTTATAGGAGGATGCCATTTGGATTGTGCAATGCACCCGCTACCTTCCAGCGATGCATGATGGCTATCTTTTCCGAGTACATAGAGGAGATCGTGGAGGTATTTATGGATGATTTTTCAGTATATGGTTCCTCTTTTGATGATTGCCTATCTAACCTTTCTCTAGTGCTTAAAAGATGTGAAGACACTAATCTCGTTTTAAATTAGGAGAAGTGTCATTTTATGGTTAATGAAGGCATTGTGCTAGGACACCTCGTTTCTAATCGAGGCATTGAGGTCGATCGCGCTAAGGTCGAGACTATTGAAAAACTCCCTCCTCCTTGTTCTGTTAAAGGTGTGAGGAGTTTTCTCGGGCATGCAGGTTTCTACAGGAGATTCATCAAGGACTTCTCCAAGATTTCTAAACCTCTAACTAACCTCTTGAATAAAGATGTTGTTTTTGAGTTTTCGCAGGAGTGTCTTGATGCTTTTTACAAGATTAAGGAAGGGTTGATCTCCGCTCCAATTATCCAACCTCCGGATTGGACCTTGCCCTTTGAGATCATGTGTGATGCTAGTGATGTAGCCGTAGGAGCGGTGCTTGGACAGAAGAAAGATGGACGGACCACCGCCATTTACTATGCTAGCAAGACGCTAGATGTAGCACAACGCAACTACGCTACCACCGAGAAGGAGTTATTGGCGGTTGTATATGCTTTCGAGAAGTTCCGTTCCTATTTAGTAGGGGCGAAAGTCATTGTCTACACCGACCATGCAGCCATCCGCTACTTGTTGGCTAAGAAAGATGCCAAGCCACGCCTTATTCGATGAATTCTCTTGCTTCAAGAGTTTGATTTAGAGATCCGCGATAAGAAGGGATCTAAAAACTCTGTTGCGGATCACCTCAGCCGGCTACCTGCATCATCACGCGAGAAGGACGACCCGCCCATTGACGATTCATTCCCCGATGAGCACTTACACTTGTTGGAGCGTTTGATAGACTTACTTACTTTACCACACGATGGAGGTGAAGTATGGGGTGAGGGCACCTCTCATCACTTATAAAGACGCATCATGGTCCAGCTAGCGACCTTAAACCAAGCGCTTCTTGGGAGGCAACCCAAGGTATTGCTTTCTTTTCCCGCTTTCTAGTCTAGCTTAGATAGTTTTGCTTTTGCTTTGCTTTGTTTTGTTTTTGGCGTTCTAGACAGATAACAGGTGACCTCTAAGGAAGGAGCGTAACTGGAAGGACAGAAGATCGAGAATTTGAGAAGACGAAGTTTGACTGAGGCACATCTCGGTTGCTGTCAGAGCACCTCGACCGAGATGATTCTTGAGCAACCGAGACGACTAGGGTTTCTGAAGAACCACCTCGGTCCGTACCACCTCGGTCTAGTCGAGACCATCTCGACCGAGGTGCAGCAGTTCCAGATAGGGTATAAAAGGGGGAAAATTTTCTCTTTCTTCGCTTTTACCCTCCCTCAACCGCGGCGCTATCCTTCACCTCGCTTCCTCGATTCTTGCTCATTTTCGAAGATTTTCGCTTCCAAACTGCAATCAAAGCGTAGAGGATCCCAATGCATCGTCGATTTGCGAAGAAATCGAACCAAAACGGCCGAACGAGGTAAAACGCGTACGAAACCCTAACCTCGCTGTTTTCGCTTCAATTTGGGCTTGGATTGCCCTGCATTTGTTGAGAAACGGATTAAGTACCCCATAGGAACCAGTTGTAGTGATTTTGGGGGAAAAGAACTGGAAATTTCGAAGAAATTAGTACGCAGTTTTTCGCCTCGATCCAGACGTGTTGTGCCTCGGCCGAGGTGTTCTTGAGTGTTGTCAGACCGACCGAGGTGACCTGACAGTGAGATTTCAGAAAATGAGTTCTGAGAGACGACTTGCCATTAGGGATAGATCCTCCCCTTCCCCTTCTTCCTCTTCTTCCCGACCCTATCGCCCGGTGATCCACGAGCGAGACCGGGTCGGTTACGACCGTATTTCCGGTCGTCCAGTGATTGCACCTCGCTTCTTGGACGTGTCAGCCTTTGACTGTCTCCAGGTGGATGGAGACCTTAGGCGGATGATATCTATAGTAGGGCTAGATCAGTTTACTCAGATCCGAGCCTCTGCCTATTTGGAGCCTACCCTAGAGTTCATTAGCTCCTTCACCTACCTCCCCACAGACCGATCTGTGAAGTACCGGTTGATGAATCGGAACTTCTTAGTGCCACTAGAGTATTGGAGGGAGATTTTTGGTTTTCCTGCCCCCACAACTGTTGATTTCCCTTCCCGATCTGTAGCTAGGGAGTTTTGGGGACATATTGCCCATATTGCTGAGTACGTAGACAGATGGCGCCCTGGAGATTCCAGGGAGAAAGTCATCTTCCACTTAGCTTTTAGGTTAGCCTACCGCATTTTCAGCGAGACGCTTCTGGCGCGTATTGAGACGCCCCAGAAGGTCCGACAGGGGGAGCTGTTCAGCCTATATTGCATGGTGACCAGAGGGATCCCCGACTTTGGCTTGATGTTGGCAGAGGACCTGCACAAGATCAAGGCCAAGGCGAAGGGGGACATCTGCTGCGGAGGACTTGTCACCCACATCGCCAGCTACCAGGACATGGATCTCAGCGCTTGCACTATGGTAGCGGCTGCCAAGCCGCTTGGGCTGCAGGAGATGATTACTCGGCGGATTCTGGTTCCCCGAGGACTGACTACACCATACGTGGCTATGCCATGGGAGCTGACTGCACCGCAGGGGATCAGGTGGTCAGCACAGTTTACTGTTTATGACCCTCATTACTGGCAGACCGCCTGGGCTCCACTGATGGAGGATTATAGAGAGGCAGCAACTGCCCCAGCTGAGGAGGAGGTAGATGATGAGGAGACCGCTGATGACAGGGATGGTGGAGTCCCGATGGATACAGGGACAGATACTGTCGGGACGAGTACGCCGGTTATTGATTTGGATGATGATGATACTGAGCTGGCACCTGCTGCTTCACTAGTGAGACCTGCTAGGCGTAGAGCACGCCGACACAGAGATCCAGAGGCTCACCGTCGGATCGATGATCTGACGGATCAGATGATTGATTCATATGCCGCTCTATCACTGGATATCCGCGAGATGCAGGAGCGACAGCATTACCAGCACATGATGGCCCAGATACAGTTTGAGCACATCATGGGCTATCCATTTGACCCGTCACATTATCCATATGTGCCACCACCACCACCGGATCGTGACTACTGAGAGCTGCATGATTTTCTTTCTTATTTTTATGCAGTTCAGCTTATTATCCTGTGAGTACTTTATTCCTTAGACTTATTTTGACCCACTAGGACAGTGTGTCCCAAGTATGGGGTATTTGATGTATTATTTGACATTTATGTGATGTATGACTCTACTTGATCGGATATTTATATTTATGCTTCATTTTGCATCTATGTGTTTATCTGAATTGCATGCATACTTACAGGTTATTTGATTTAGAAAAACGTCGAAACTGAAAAAAAAACTGGTTTTAAAAAAAAAACTTTTTGACCTCGACCGGTGGAGTTCTGGCCAAACGAGGTGTTTCACCTCGGTTGACCTAAGAACACCTCGACCGAGGTGGGTTAACTGAGAGTTTTCGAAACGATTTTTGTGCTTCTTATCTGGATATGATCTTAGTGAAGATCTTGTTTGCTGACTGGTTTTGAAATCTTTATGTGTTTGAAAGGTTTTATGATATGTTTAAGTTGCTAAATGCTTTGTTTGAAGTTTTTGGCATGTTTAATACTTTGTTTTTATCCAAATTATGTTGAATTTGAAGGTTGACACCACATTATGAGTTCTCTCACTTTCTTCCTGGAAAGACCAAGGCAATTCATTCTTCTCTCTTCTTCTTCTTGATTATGCTTAGCCCCTCATATACATTTTTGCCTCCCTTTACCTATCCGGGAATTTGGAAGCAAGCAAAGTGGTGAAAGCAAGTGAAGTAAAAGTTGAGAAGTTGGCTAGAAGTGAAAGTGTTAGAAAGCAATAAATAGGTTTGGGGAAGTCAATCATGATGATGAGTAACTCGGCACTATTCGCATAGCCGAGTGTTTGTGTCTTGCCAAAGTCGGATTGAGCGATATTTCTAACGGGTCATGGTATGTGCATCAAGGGTTTGATGCATCTCAAGAAATTAATTATTGCTGATTTCCTAGGCTTCGGTTATTGTGCACCTCTGTCCATGCATCCAAAAAAGTAAAGTAAAAAAGAAAAAGTGTGAAATAAGCAAAGCTTATTGGTGGAAGATGTTGAAAGTCAAAGTGAAAGTGAAGTGATATCCTTTTCCGGATTCTAGCACCACATTACCTTATATACATCCCTACCCTACACGTTTCTTGACCTTTCTTTTGGAAAGCCCTTGAGACCTCGAGCTTGTTGATTGACTTAGTGGTTTAAACTTGATTATACATGATTAATTTCGATGATTACGATTTATTATGCATTCTACGATTTTATGCAAAGATGAACAACTTTCTCATATTTATAAAATGTTTTGATCATATTTTGATTTTAAATTCCATGAAGTATTTTCTTAGAGTGATCTATGATTGTAGCACACCATAAAAATGTTTTTAAAAGATTTTTTCATTGATCTTTATGACTTATAATCCATTCTATCTTGTATTTTATATGCGGAACTTGCTTGGGGACAAGCAACGGCTAAGTATGGGGTATTTTGATAGCATGAATTATTGTCTATATTTTGGGGTTTGTTTAGACATTTTATCTTCAATAATCTGCATGTTTGTATGTATATTATGTGATTATATTGTCGTTTCATCTACCTTTGCGGGAATCGAGGTCTACACCTAGTTTTGTTGTAATCGTAGCTAAAATGGCACGTTTTGCATCAAAAAGGAGCAAAAGGAGCTATGAAGTCATTGGAGCTACATTCAGGAACTTAAGGAATGATCCAGGAAGCATAGCCATGGATTAAAGATTCACTTTGGACTAGATTTGAGAGATTTCACATTCAGTTGTGATTCACCTCGGTTGACTACAGAGTCACCTCGACCGAGGTGATCCAGAGGAGTCGACTCGACCGAGGCGAACACCTGGGACGTAGCGAGAATATTTTATTCTTGGCTGAGATCTTTTATCTTTGGAAAGAGGATCTTATATTTTTGGGCTGGGTTCCTGGAAGGAAGAAGATGAGTTAGACCATATATTTTACCTATTTTTATGGGAAGAGATCTTTCTAAGATATCTTATCTTTCGAAAGTAATTTTCCTATAAAAAGGGTCGGATTTCCCACAAATCCGACATCTGTTATCACCCTGCATACCACCGATTGTGTTTTATACACCGCTGCAGCCATACTCCAGTTGGGAGATTTGAAGAACCTTTTTGAAGGTTGAAGGAAGAAAGTCTATAACTTTTATAGCTTTTCGAAGGGTTTTTGTAAGATCATCTTAGATTCCCTTCTTTGTCGATTGTCTTGTTGGATTTCTATCCAAGAAACGCTGGTTGGTTTTATAATTGATTCAGTTATTGAAGCCTTTCTCTTAAGGTTTTCTTGTTCAATTATTCTCTTTCTTCCCATATATTTGATTAATACTTTCATGATGATGAGTGGCTAATCTCTTTGTGTGATTCTAGGGTGATTGGCTGAAGGTTGTGGGAAAAACAATGATAGAATAATCTTAATCACAGTAGGACCCTGAAAGTTCGAGTCTTTACCTTAACCCTAAGCATCTCGCTCAGTCGATGAACATCTCGGCCGGGGTGGAATTTGGCTGACCGAGGTGACTTATCTGATCCAAAACTGAGAGTTAAGTGTTAGAGTTTGCCAAATCCTATTCTTATTACACATTTCCTGGTTCAATGCAAGCCTAGGATGAGACTTACCCGGTAATTTCTTAGTTTGTTTACCTAAGATCGTAAGTGTAGGTAATAAAGGTTTATCCTTTATTGGGGTTTGAGTGTGCTTCCATTCCATCTTTGTGAGTTAGCCTGAGACTTACCCGGTAAAGGTTGATTCTATTCCCTTAGATGGTGTGTTAGTTTGAGGTTATAGTTCTTTATCTTAATTCCTTGAGACTTACCCGGTAATAGGAGTTACGGTTTGGGATTAGTGAGTAGTGAGACTTACCCGGTGATCTATTCCACTTTAGTAATACCTTCCCTATGCAAAAACCTCAGCTTTCTCCGCTTATCTTTGGATCTTGAGTTGGAACCACAACTAGATGCTTTAATCCCTAGAATTGCATATTTCCTTTATTGACTTTTTATCATCCTTGATTGTTTTAATTGCTTTTGTGGTTACTAATTGCTAAAGCTTACCTATTCCGACTTTGTTTCACTAAGTCCCTGTGATCGACCCCTGGAATTCCTTGCTTTTTACTACGATTGACCCGTACACTGCGGGTTCACATCCTTGTTTTAAGCTTACATCTAGGGTTATAAATTTAAAGCTTGCACACACCGTTTGGAGCGAACAAGTTTTTGGCGCCGTTGCCGGGGACTTGGTCTAGACCGAGCCGGTTGCGGTACGCTTTTGGGGCACTTGCCCCTGTGTCTACTAACCACTCTACTTGAGTGACTTTCGCAGGTTCTTTCTTAGGTTTATGTGAAGAACCCGCGCTGGGAAGGAAATCGTTCCTTACGATCCCGAACCAGAAAAGACATACAAACGACGCTTAAGAGAAGCGAAGATGGCCAACCAAGACAATCGCGATCTTGAGGCCGAATTGAAGGAGGCATTAGAACAGCTACGCCTCAGCAGAGAAGAACTGAGGCAGGAGAAAGAAGAAACTCGCACCAGGACTGAAGCGATCGAAGCAGATATGGCAGCCTTACGAGACCAATGTCTACTTCGACCGAGGGAAGATCCAGTTCCCGATCCTCGACCGGTGCAGGTCCCAGTTCCAGATCCTCGACCGAGGCAGGTCCCAGTACCTGATGACCCGGCCGAGGTACTTCCACCTCCGATGCCAGTCCGAGGCGCTCTTTTTGCAGGAATCCCGCAAACCCTAGGGAAAAGGATGGACCCCAATCAACAACTGAGGCGTCCAAGAGTTAACCTAGGAGATCCGGTGGACCATGACTACGGACTTCGACCGCAAGTTCTTTCCATGATTCGCCAATGCCAGTTTGGAGGGCTAGAGAAGGAATCTCCACATCAACATCTTCAAAACTATGAGATCTTGATGGAGACCTTGAGACCCTCAAGAATAGAAAACAACAACTAAAAGCTAAGACCTTTTTACTTTTCTTTAAAAGATAGAGCTCTTACTTGGTATCAATCTCTTCCTCCAAGAAAAATCAGCACTTGGGAGGAGATGACTACGGAATTCTTGACTAAATTCTTTCCCCCCTCTAAGACTGCTGAAATGAGAGGGGAGATTAATGCATTCATTATGAAGGACAAGGAGAGCTTGTCCAAGTCATGGGAGAGGTTTAAAGACATTCTTTTGGATTGCCCACATCATGGGATTCCAAAGATAGAGTTGTTGGAGATATACTTCAAGGGACTGGACGGAAGCACCCAGTTCAACCTCCAACTATTATCCGCCGGTACCTTTATGGACATGGCGATTGACGAAGCTTGGAACTTTATTGAGAAGCAAGCTTTACATATGGAGAAATATACCCACCAAGGAGCTGAAGGTGGAGTTAAAAGAGTTAACTTCCAAGATGCTCCGTCTAACAACAATCACCTCACGTCTTTGAAGAATGACGTGAAGCAATTGAAGGAACTCTTGGTTGCTCAAACCAAGAAGGAAGATCAAGGATCAAGGAACAACAACAATGGATACCGTAACAACAACAACGGTTCCCGGAACAACAACTACAACAACAATAGAGGATCCAACAACAGTAATTGGGGGGCGAACAACCAAAATTCTGGTAACAATCATTCTAACTCCAATTCTAACGATTCCTCTAATCCTTTCCTCTCTTCCCCTTCTTCTTCTTCTACTCCATTAAAGAGCCAGGGGCAAGGATCAAGTTCGTCCCAGCCGGAAAAGAAAGACGCAGTGCTGGAGGGTATCTTGATCAAGCTTAGTGCCATGGAGGCATCAATGACTTCATTTTCGAAGGCCCAAAAGGCCTTTGAACAACAACTTGCTAGTAGGGCGAATGAAGCGCCAAGAGATCCAGGGAAGCTTCCAGCAAGGACGGAAAGCAACCCTAAGGGCCAGATTATGGCCATAACAACGAGGAGTGGACTGAAGACTGCAGATCCAGTGCCTCGGTCGGTGCCAGTACCGACGAAGACCACCTCGGTCCAGGTGCAGACGAAGAACACTTCGGCCGAGATGCCAACCAAGGTGGAGGACGATCATAAGACTTCACGAGAACGATCATAAGACTTCACGAGAACGATCATAAGAACACTTTGGGTTATACTATAGATGATCTTATTGGCATTAAGCCTTCTTTCTGCATGCATAGAATTCTAACGGAGGACGATCATAAGACTTCACGAGAACCTCAAAGACGGTTAAATTCGATCAAGAAAGAGGTTGTGAAGAAGGAAATTCTTAATTTGTTGGATGCAGGTATCATATATCCTATCTCGGACAGCAAATGGGTTAGCCCGGTGCATGTAGTTCCGAAGAAAGGAGGGATGACCGTTGTGACGAATAAGAACAACGAGTTAATCCCAACTAGGACCGTTACAGGCTGGAGGGTTTGCATTGATTATAGGAAGCTGAACACGGCCACTCGGAAGGACCATTTTCCATTTTCCTTCATTGATCAAATGCTCGAACGGTTGGCCCAACATTCACACTTCTGCTATTTAGACGGCTATAGTGGATTCTTCCAGATTCCTATCCATCCTGATGATCAGGAGAAGACCACTTTCACTTGTCCATGGGGGACATTTGCTTATAGGAGGATGCCATTTGGATTGTGCAATGCACCCGCTACCTTCCAGCGATGCATGATGGCTATCTTTTCCGAGTACATAGAGGAGATCATGGAGGTATTTATGGATGATTTTTCAGTATATGGTTCCTCTTTTGATGATTGCCTATCTAACCTTTCTCTAGTGCTACAAAGAAGTGAGGACACTAACCTTGTTTTGAATTGGGAGAAGTGTCATTTTATGGTTAATGAAGGCATCGTGCTAGGACACCTCGTTTCTAATCGAGGTATTGAGGTTGATCGCGCTAAGATCGAGACTATTGAGAAACTCCCTCCCCCTTGTTCTGTTAAAGGTGTGAAGAGTTTTCTCGGGCATGTAGATTTCTACAGGAGATTCATCAAGGACTTCTCTAAGATTTCTAAACCTCTAACTAACCTCTTGAATAAAGATGTTGTTTTCGAGTTTTCGCAGGAGTGTCTTGATGCATTTTACAGGATTAAGGAAGTGTTGATCTCCGCTCCCATTATCCAACCTCCGGATTGGACCTTGACCTTTGAGATCATGTGTGATGCTAGTGATGTAGCCGTAGGAGCGGTGCTTGGACAGAAGAAGAATGGCCGGACCACCGCCATTTACTACGCTAGCAAGACGCTAGATGTAGCCTAGCGCAACTACGCTACCACCAAGAAGGAGTTATTAGCGGTTGTATATGCTTTCGAGAAGTTTCGTTCCTACTTAGTAGGGGCGAAATTCATTGTCTACACCGACCATGCAGCCATCCGTTACTTGCTTGCTAAGAAAGATGCCAAGTTACGCCTTATTCAATGGATTCTCTTGCTTCAAGAGTTTGACTTAGAGATCCGCGATAAGAAGGGATCCGAAAATTTTGTTGCGGATCACCTCAGCCGGCTACCTGCATCTTCACACGAGAAGGACAACCCACCCATAGAAGATTCATTCCCCGATGAGCACTTACACTTGTTGGAGCGTTTGATAGACTTACTTACTTCACCCCACGATGGAGGTGAAGTATGGGGTGAGGGCACCTCCCATCACGTATAGAGAAACCGTATGGTCCAGCTACCGACCTTAAATCAAGCCCTTCTTGGGAGGCAACCCAAGGTATTGCTTTCTTTTTCCCTTTTTCTAGTCTAGCTTAGATAGTTTGCTTTTGCTTTGCTTTGCTTTGTTTTTGGCATCCTAGACAGACAACAGGTGACATCTAAGGAAGGAGTACAAACCAGGAGCATAACTGGAAGGACAGAAGTTCGAGAATTTGAGAAGACGGAGTTTGACTGAGGCACATCTCGGTTGCTGTCAAAGCACCTCGACCGAGATGATTCTTGAGCAACCGAGGCGACTAGGGTTTCTGTCTCGGTCTATACCACCTCGGTCCAGTCGAGACCACCTCGACCGAGGAGACAGCAGTTCCAGAAAAGGGTATAAAAGGGGGCTGAATTTCTCTCTCCTCCTTTACCTTCTCCTCGACCGCGGCAGCCTCTTCGCCTCGTTTCGCCGTTCTTCGCTCGTTTTCGACGATTCTTGCTTCCAAATTGCAAAGAAAGCGTAGAGGATCCCAGTGCAAGTGCTAATCTGCGAGAAAAACGAACTGAATCGACCGAATCGAGGTAAAATCAGAAAAACCCTAACCTCGCTCCTCTCCACTCTTTTCCTTCAAATTGGGCTTTGGTTGCCCCTGCATTTGCTGAGAAACAGATTAAGTACCCCATAGGAACCAGTTGTAGTGATTTTGGGGAAAAAGAACTGGATTTTTGAGGAAATCCGTCGCGCAGTTATTTGCCTCGGTCCAGTCGGCCTGTGCCTCGGCCGAGGTGTTCTTGAGATTTGTCAAGCCGGCCGAGGTGATCTGACAGGTTTTTTGAGAGATGAGTTCAGATAGACAGCTGGTCCTGAGGGACAGATCATCTCCTTCCCCTTCTTCTTCTTCCTCCAGACCTATTAGACCGGTGATCCACGAGAGACACCGAGTCGACTATGACGGCATCGCACCTGCCTACTTAGAGCCTACTTAGAGCCTACTTTGGAGATTTGAGACGGATGATTTCGATGGTAGGGCTAGATCAGTTTACTGAGATCCGCGCACCTGCCTACTTAGAGCCTACTTTGGAGTTCATCAGCTCCTTCACTTACCTTCCCACAGAGCGTTTTGTGAAGTACTGGTTGATGAACCGAAACTTCTTAGTTCCCTTAGAGTACTGGAGAGACATCTTTGGTTTCCCGGCTCCGACTGCTGTTGATTTTTCCTCCCGAGTTGTAGCTAGGGAGTTTTGGGGTCAGATTGCTCATGTAGTTGAGCACGCAGACAGATGGCGCCCTGGAGACTCCAGGGAACGTATTATTTTTCACCTAGCTTTTAGGTTAGCTCACAGGATTTTTAGTGAGACGCTTCTGGCACGTACTGAGACGCCCCAGAAGGTCAGACACGGTGAGCTGTTCAGCGTTTACTACATGGTGACTAGAGGGATTCCAGACTTCGGCTTGATGTTGGCAGAGGATCTGCACAAGATCAAGGCCAAGGCGAAGGGGGGTATCTGCTGCGGAGGCATCGTGACTCACATTGTGAGTTACCAGGATATGGATCTCAGCACATATACCATGGTGGCGGCTGCCAAGCCGCTAGGACTTCAGAAGATGATTACTCGGAGGATTCTGGTTCCCCGAGGACTCACTACGCCGTATGTAGCTATGCCATGGGAGCCGACTACACAACAGGGGATCAGATGGTCACCCCAGTTCTCAGTTTATGATCATCACTACTGGGAGACTGCTTGGATCCCGTTGATGGAGGATGCTAGAGAGGCAGCAGCTGCACCAGCTGAGGAGGATGAGGTGGAGGAGGAGACTGCTGCTGATGATGATAGGGATGGTGGAGTTCATATGGATACAGGGACTGATACTGCTTGGACGAGTGCGCCGGTCATTGACTTAGACGATGACGATACTGAGACCGCGCCGGCTGCATCACCAGTGTGACCTGCTAGGCGTAGGGTACGCCGACAGAGAGATCCAGAGGCTCACCGTCGGATCAATGATCTGATGGATCAGATGATAGACTCTTATGCTGCCCTTACTGTGGACATCCATGAGAGATTTGCTGACCAGCGCCGAGAGCTCAACCGCATGACTCATCAGATGCTAGAGAGCCAGCACTATCAGCGCCGGATGATGGAGATCCAGTTTCAGCACACTATGGGTTATCCATTTGACCCATCCCAGTATCCGTACATGCCACCACCACCACCACCGGATCGTGATCATTGAGAGCTTGCAGGATTTTCTTTCTTTATTTATTATGCAGCTCCGCTATATGTCCGGTGAGTACTTTATTTCCTTTAGACTTATTTTGACCCATTCGGACAGTGTGTCCCAAGTATGGGGTGTTTATGTATTTTATGACTTATGTGATGTATGACTCGACATTATCGGATATTTATGCTTTATTTTGCTTCTATGGTTTTATCTGAGATTACATGCATGCATACAGGTTATTTGATTGATAAAACGTCAAAAACTGGTTTAAAAAAAATTTTGGGACCTCGATCGGGACAGTTTTGGCCGAACGAGGTACTTCACCTCGGTTGACCTAGACCACCTCGACCGAGGTGGTTTAACTGAGAGTTTTCGAAACGATTTTTGTGCTTCTTATCTGGATATGATCTAATTGAAGATCTTGTTTGCTGGCTGGTTTTGAAATCTTTATGTGTTTGAAAGGTTTTATGATATGTTTAAGTTGCTAAATGCTTTGTTTGAAATTTTTGGCATGTTTAATACTTTATTTTTATCCAAATTATGTTGAATTTGAAGGTTGACACCACATTATGAGTTCTCTCACTTTCTTCCTTGAAAGACCAAGGCAATTCATTCCTCTCTCTTCTTCTTCTTGATTATGCTTAGCCCCTCATATACATGTTTGCCTCCCTTTACCTATCCGGGAATTTGGAAGCAAGCAAAGTGGTGAAAGCAAGTGAAGTAAAAGTTGAGAAGTTGGCTAGAAGTGAAAGTGTTAGAAAGCAATAAATAGGTTTGGGAAAGTCAATCATGATGATGAGTAACTCGGCACCATGCGCATAGCCGAGTGTTTGTGTCTTGCCAAAGTCGGATTGAGCGATATTCCTAACGGGTCATGGTATGTGCATCAAGGGTTTGATGCATCTCAAGAAATTGATTATTGCTGATTTCCTAGGCTTCGGTTATTGTGCACCTTTGTCCATGCATCCCAAAAAGTAAAGTAAAAAAGAAAAAGTGTGAAATAAGCAAAGCTTATTGGTGGAAGATGTTGAAAGTCAAAGTGAAAGTGAAGTGATATCCTTTTCCCAGATTCTAGCACCACATTACCTTATATACATCCCTACCCTACACGTTTCTTGACCTTTCTTTTGGGAAGCCCTTGAGACCTCGAGCTTGTTGATTCACATAGTGGTTTAAACTGGATTATACATGATTAATTTCGATGATTATGATTTATTATGCATTCTACGATTTTATGCAAAGATGAACAACTTTCTCATATTTATAAAATGTTTTGATCATATTTTGAATTTAAATTCCATGAAGTATTCTCTTAGAGTGATCTATGATTGTACAACACCATAAAAATGTTTTTAAAAGATTTTTTCATTGATCTTTATGACTTATAATCCATTCTATCTTGTATTTTAAATGCGGAACTTGCTTGGGGACAAGCAAGGGCTAAGTATGGGGTATTTTGATAGCATGAATTATTGTCTATATTTTGGGGTTTGTTTAGACGTTTTATCTTCAATAATCTACATGTTTGTATGTATATTATGTGATTATATTGTCGTTTCATCTACCTTTACGGGAATCGAGGTCTACACCTAGTTTTGTTGTAATCGTAGGTAAAATGGCACGTTTTGCATCAAAAAGGAGCAAAAGGAGCTATGGAGTCATTGGAGCTACATTTAGGAACTTAAGGAATGATCCAGGAAGCATAGCCATGGATTAAAGATTCACTTTGGACTAGATTTGAGAGATTTCACATTCAGTTGTGATTCACCTCGGTTGACTACAGAGTCACCTCGACCGAGGTGATCCAGAGGAGTCGACTCGACCGAGGCAAACACCTGGGACGTGGCGAGAATATTTTATTCTTGGCTGAGATCTTTTATCTTTGGAAAGAGGATCTTATATTTTTGGGTTGGGTTCCTGTAAGGAAGAAGATGAGTTAGACCATATATTTTACCTATTTTTATGGGAAGAGATCTTTCTAAGATATCTTATCTTTGGAGAGTAATTTTCCTATAAAAAGGGTCGGGTTTCCCACAAATCCGACATCTGCTATCACCCTACATACCACCGATTGTGTTTTATACACCGCTGCAGCCATACTCCAATTGGGAGATTTGAAGAACCTTTTTGAAGGTTGAAGGAAGAAAGTCTATAGCTTTTATAGCTTTTCGAAGGGTTTTTGTAAGATCATCTTAGATTCCCTTCTTTGTCGATTGTCTTGTTGGATTTCTATCCAAGGAACGCTTGTTGGTTTTATAATTGATTCAGTTATTGAAGCCTTTCACTTAAGGTTTTCTTGTTCAATTATTCTCTTTCTTCCCATATATTTGATTAATACTTTCATGATGATGAGTGGCTAATCTCTTTGTGTGATTCTAGGGTGATTGGTTGAAGGTTGTTGGAAAAACAATGATAGAATAATCTTAATCACAATAGGACCTTGAAAGTTCGAGTCTTTACCTTAACCCTAAGCATCTCGCTCAATCGATGAACATCTCGGCCGGGGTGGAATTTGGCTGCCCGAGGTGACTTATCTGATCCGAAACTGAGAGTTAAGTGTTAGAGTTTGCCAAATCCTATTCTTATTACACCTTTCCATGTTCAATGCAAGCCTAGGATGAGACTTACCCGGTAATTCCTTAGTTTGTTTACCTAAGATCGTAAGTGTAGGTAATAAAGGTTTATCCTTTATTGGGGTTTGAGTGTGCTTCCATTCCATCTTTGTGAGTTAGCCTGAGACTTACCCAGTAAAGGTTGATTCTATTCCCTTAGATGGTGTGTTAGTTTGAGGTTATAGTTCTTTATCTTAATTCCTTGAGACTTACCCGGTAATAGGAGTTACGGTTTGGGATTAGTGAGTAGTGAGATTTACCCGGTGATCTATTCCACTTTAGTAATACCTTCCCTATGCAAAAACTTCAGCTTTCTCCGCTTATCTTTAGATCTTGAGTTGGAACCACAACTAGATGCTTTAATCCCTAGAATTGCATATTTCCTTTATTGACTTTTTATCATCCTTGATTGTTTTAATTGCTTTTGTGGTTAGTAATTGCTAAAGCTTACCTATTCCGACTTTGTTTCACTAAGTCCCTGTGATCGACCCCTGGAATTCCTTGCTTTTTACTACGATTGACCCGTACACTGCGGGTTCGCGTCCTTGTTTTAAGCTTACATCTAGGGTTATAAATTTAAAGCTTGCACACACCGTTTGGAGCGAACAAGTTTTTGGCGCCGTTGCCGGGGACTTGGTCTAGACCGAGCCGGTTGCGGTACGCTTTTGGGGCACTTGCCCCCGTGTCTACTAACCACTCTACTTGAGTGACTTTCGCAGGTTCTTTCTTAGGTTTATGCGAAGAACACGCGCTGGGAAGGAAATCGTTCCTTACGATCCCGAACCAGAAAAGACATACAAACGACGCTTAAGAGAAGCGAAGATGGCCAACCAAGACAATTGCAATCTTGAGGCTGAATTGAAGGAGGCATTAGAACAGCTACGCCTCAGCAGAGAAGAACTGAGGCAGGAGAAAGAAGAAACTCGCACCAGGACTGAAGCGACCGAAGCAGATATGGCAGCCTTACGAGACCAATATCTACTTCGACCGAGGGACGATCCAGTTCCCGATCCTCGACCGGTGCAGGTCCCAGTTCCAGATCCTCGACCGAGGTAGGTCCCAGTACCTGATGCCCCGGCCGAGGTACTTCCACCTCGGATGCCAGTCCGAGGCGCTCTTTTTGCAGGAATCCCGCAAACCCTAGGGCAAAGGATGGACCCCAATCAACAACTGAGGCGTCCAGGAGTTAACCTAGGAGATCCGGCGGACCATGACTACGGACTTCGACCGCAAGTTCTTTCCATGATTCGCCAATGCCAGTTTGGAGGGCTAGAGAAGGAATCTCCACATCAACATCTTCAAAACTATGAGATCTTGATGGAGACCTTGAGACCCTCAAGAATAGAAAACAACAACTAAAAGCTAAGACCTTTTTACTTTTCTTTGAAAGATAGAGCTCTTACTTGGTATCAATCTCTTCCTCCAGGAAAAATCAGCACTTGGGAGGAGATGACTACGGAATTCTTGACTAAATTCTTTCCCCCCTCTAAGACTGCTGAAATGAGAGGGGAGATTAATGCATTCATTATGAAGGACAAGGAGAGCTTGTCCAAGTCATGGGAGAGGTTTAAAGACATTCTTTTGGATTGCCCACATCATGGGATTCCAAAGATAGAGTTGTTGGAGATATACTTCAAGGGACTGGACGGAAGCACCCAGTTCAACCTCCAACTATTATCCGCCGGTACCTTTATGGACATGGCGATTGACGAAGCTTGGAACTTTATTGAGAAGCAAGCTTTACATATGGAGAAATATACCCACCAAGGAGCTGAAGGTGGAGTTAAAAGAGTTAACTTCCAAGATGCTCCGTCTAACAACAATCAACTCACGTCTTTGAAGAATGACGTGAAGCAATTGAAGGAACTCTTGGTTGCTCAAACCAAGAAGGAAGATCAAGGATCAAGGAACAACAACAATGGATACCGTAACAACAACAACGGTTCCCGGAACAACAACTACAACAACAATAGAGGATCCAACAACAATAATTGGAGGGCGAACAACCAAAATTCTGGTAACAATCATTCTAACTCCAATTCTAACGATTCCTCTAATCCTTTCCTCTCTTCCCCTTCTTCTTCTTCTACTCCATTAAAGAGCCAGGGGCAAGGATCAAGTTCGTCCCAGCCGGAAAAGAAAGACGCAGTGCTGGAGGCTATCTTGATCAAGCTTAGTGCCATGGAGGCATCAATGACTTCATTTTCGAAGGCCCAAAAGGCCTTTGAATAACAACTTGCTAGTAGGGCGAATGAAGCGCCAAGAGATCCAGGGAAGCTTTCAGCAAGAATGGAAAGCAACCCTAAGGGCCAGATTATGGCCATAACAACGAGGAGTGGACTGAAGACTGCAGATCCAGTGCCTCGGTCGGTGCCAGTACCAACGAAGACCACCTCGGTCCAGGTGCAGATGAAGAACACTTCGGCCGAGATGCCAACCAAGGTGGAGCCACAGAAAGCGGAAGGGAAAACTGAAGTTTATGTCCCACCTCCTAGATATAAACCACCACTTCCATTCCCCCAGTCAAGGGCCATAGCACATCTAAACAAGCACTTTGGTAAGTTCCTTGACTTGATGAATAAACTACACATTAACATTCCTTTCCTTGATGCTACTCTAGGGATGCCCGCCTATGGGAAGTTCTTGAAAGAGATCCAATCAAGGAAAAGGAAACTGGAAGACTTTGGTGAAGTAAGGATGACATCTAAATCCTCGGAGCTTATTCAAATCATGAAGGAGAAGATGCCACCTAAGTTGAGAGATCCCGGCTCATTTTGCATTCCCATTCAAGTTGGGGATGTTACTTGTGAAGCCTTATGTGATCTAGGAGCCAACATGAGCATCATTCCGCTGGAGCTATGTGTTAAGATCGGACTTGGAGAGCCCAAGCCGGTTAAGATTCGATTATACATGGCGGATCACTCCATTACCCATCCCCTGGGAATTTTAGAAGACGTTCCGGTTAAGTTAGGTAACTTCTATTTACCTATAGACTTTGTTGTACTTGATATTCCCGCAGATTATCCTGTTCCTATCATTCTCGGGAGGTCATTTCTAGCAACTTCGGGTTGCAACGTGGATTGTAAGAACGCCAAGTTGAAATTCAACATTGGTGGAGATGAAGTGGAGTTTGCATTACTTGCGGCCATGAAAGGAGAGCAGCTAGGAGATGATATCTTCAACATCTATGATGAGGAAGAATCAAGAGAATTGGTGAGCTCTATCCTTATTAACGATCCACTTGAGAGAGTTATTAGTTTCAGTTTAATGGAGGAAGGTATAGATGCTTCTTGCGATGCAGATATACGGAGCTTAAAGGCACTGAAAGAAGATCCAGGAGCTAAAACTGAGAAACTAATCCAGGAGACGAGGATCTCCAGTTTCGGTTCCAGTTATAGTACCTCGACCGAGGCACTTTCTAGACCGAGCGAGGCGACTGAAGAACATCTCGGTCAACGCCTCTGCGCCTCGACCGAGGTCGAAGGCGAGACGATTTCAACTGAAACTTCCGAAAGTCCAATTTCTGGATCTACTCCACTGGAAGGAGGAAGCCAGGATTCCCCTCAGAAAGCACCCCCAGTTGTGGAGCTTAAACAACTCCCAAATCACTTGAGGTATGTCTTTCTTGGACCGGACTCTACTTATCCCGTTATTGTTAGTGCTTCCCTCTCCGAATCTGAATTGTCTAAACTAATGCATGTCCTGAGAAAGCATCAAAAGGCTTTGGGTTATACTATAGATGATCTGATTGGCATTAAGCCTTCTTTCTGCATGCATAGAATTCTAATGGAGGACGATCATAAGACTTCACGAGAACCTCAAAGACGGTTAAATCCGATCATGAAAGAGGTTGTGAAGAAGGAAATTCTTAAGTTGTTGGATGCAGGTATCATATATCCTATCTCGGACAGCAAATGGGTTAGCCCGGTGCATGTAGTTCCGAAGAAAGGAGGGATGACCGTTGTGACGAATAAGAACAACGAGTTAATCCCAACTAGGACCGTTACAGGCTGGAGGGTTTGCATTGATTATAGGAAGCTGAACACGGCCACTCGGAAGGACCATTTTCCATTTTCCTTCATTGATCAAATACTCGAACGGTTGGCCCAGCATTCACACTTCTGCTATTTAGACGGCTATAGTGGATTCTTCCAGATTCCTATCCATCCGGATGATCAGGAGAAGACCACTTTCACTTGTCCATGGGGGACATTTGCTTATAGGAGGATGCCATTTGGATTGTGCAATGCACCCGCTACCTTCCAGCGATGCATGATGGCTATCTTTTCCGAGTATATAGAGGAGATCATGGAGGTATTTATGGATGATTTTTCAGTATATGGTTCCTCTTTTGATGATTGCCTATCTAACCTTTCTCTAGTGCTACAAAGAAGTGAGGACACTAACCTTGTTTTGAATTGGGAGAAGTGTCATTTTATGGTTAATGAAGGCATCGTGCTAGGACACCTCGTTTCTAATCGAGGTATTAAGGTCGATCGCGCGAAGATCGAGACTATTGAGAAACTCCCTCCCCTTGTTCTGTTAAAGGTGTGAGGAGTTTTCTCGGGCATGTAGGTTTCTACAGGAGATTCATCAAGGACTTCTCTAAGATTTCTAAACCTCTAACTAACCTCTTGAATAAAGATGTTGTTTTCGAGTTTTCGCAGGAGTGTCTTGATGCATTTTACAGGATTAAGGAAGTGTTGAACTCCGCTCCCATTATCCAACCTCCGGATTGGACCTTGACCTTTGAGATCATGTGTGATGCTAGTGATGTAGCCGTAGGAGCGGTGCTTGGACAGAAGAAGAATGGCCGGACCACCGCCATTTACTACGCTAGCAAGACGCTAGATGTAGCCTAGCGCAACTACGCTACCACCAAGAAGGAGTTATTAGCGGTTGTATATGCTTTCGAGAAGTTTCGTTCCTACTTAGTAGGGGCGAAATTCATTGTCTACACCGACCATGCAGCCATCCGTTACTTGCTTGCTAAGAAAGATGCCAAGTTACGCCTTATTCAATGGATTCTCTTGCTTCAAGAGTTTGACTTAGAGATCCGCGATAAGAAGGGATCCGAAAATTTTGTTGCGGATCACCTCAGCCGGCTACCTGCATCTTCACACGAGAAGGACAACCCACCCATAGAAGATTCATTCCCCGATGAGCACTTACACTTGTTGGAGCGTTTGATAGACTTACTTACTTCACCCCACGATGGAGGTGAAGTATGGGGTGAGGGCACCTCCCATCACGTATAGAGAAACCGTATGGTCCAGCTACCGACCTTAAATCAAGCCCTTCTTGGGAGGCAACCCAAGGTATTGCTTTCTTTTTCCCTTTTTCTAGTCTAGCTTAGATAGTTTGCTTTTGTTTTGCTTTGCTTTGTTTTTGGCATCCTAGACAGACAACAGGTGACATCTAAGGAAGGAGTACAAACCAGGAGCATAACTAGAAGGACAGAAGTTCGAGAATTTGAAAAGACGGAGTTTGACTGAGGCACATCTCGGTTGTTGTCAAAGCACCTCGACCGAGATGATTCTTGAGCAACCGAGGCGACTAGGGTTTATGTCTCGGTCCATACCACCTCGGTCCAGTCGATACCACCTCGACCGAGGTGACAGCAGTTCCAGAAAAGGGTATAAAAGGGGGCTGAATTTCTCTCTCCTCCTTTACCTTCTCCTCGACCGGGGCAGCGTCTTCGCCTCGTTTCGCCGTTCTTCGCTCGTTTTCGACGATTCTTGCTTCCAAATTGCAAAGAAAGGGTAGAGGATCCCAGTGCAAGTGCTAATCTGCGACAAAAACGAACTGAATCGACCGAATCGAGGTAAAATCAGAAAAACCCTAACCTCGCTCCTCTCCACTCTTTTCCTTCAAATTGGGCTTTGGTTGCCCCTGCATTTGCTGAGAAACGGATTAAGTACCCCATAGGAACCAGTTGTAGTGATTTTGGGGGAAAATAACTGGATTTTTGAGGAAATTCGTCGCGCAGTTATTCGCCTCGGTCCAGTCGGCCTGTGCCTCGGCCGAGGTGTTCTTGAGATTTGTCAAGCCGGCCGAGGTGATCTGACAGGTTATTTGAGAGATGAGTTCAGATAGACAGTTGGTCCTGAGGGACAGATCCTCTCCTTCCCCTTCTTCTTCTTCCTCCAGACCTATTAGACCGGTGATCCACGAGAGACACCGAGTTGACTATGACCGCATCGCACCTGCCTACTTAGAGCCTACTTAGAGCCTACTTTGGAGATTTGAGACGGATGATTTCGATGGTAGGGCTAGATCAGTTTACTGAGATCCGCGCACCTGCCTACTTAGAGCCTACTTTGGAGTTCATCAGCTCCTTCACTTACCTTCCCACAGAACGTTCTGTGAAGTACTGGTTGATGAACCGGAACTTCTTAGTTCCCTTAGAGTACTGGAGACACATCTTTGGTTTCCCGGCTCCGACTGCTGTTGATTTTCCCTCCCGAGCTGTAGCTAGGGAGTTTTGGGGTCAGATTGCTCATGTAGTTGAGCACGCAGACAAATAGCGCCCTGGAGACACCAGGGAACGTATTATTTTTCACCTAGCTTTTAGGTTAGCTCACAAGATTTTTAGTGAGATGCTTCTGGCGCGTACTGAGACGCCCCAGAAGGTCAGACAGGGTGAGCTGTTCAGCGTTTACTGCATGGTGACTAGAGGGATTCCAGACTTTGGCTTGATGTTAGCAGAGGATCTGCACAAGATCAAGGCCAAGGCGAAGGGGGGTATCTGCTGCGGAGGCATCGTGACTCACATTGTGAGTTACCAGGATATGGATCTCAGCGCATGTACCATGGTGGCGGCTGCCAAGCCGCTAGGACTTCAAAAGATGATTACTCGGAGGATTTTGGTTCCCCGAGGACTCACTACGCCGTATGTAGCTATGCCATGGGAGCCAACTACACCACAGGGGATCAGATGGTCACCCCAGTTCTTAGTTTATGATCATCACTACTGGCAGACTGCTTGGATCCCGTTGATGGAGGATGCTAGAGAGGCAGCTGCTGCACCAGCTGAGGAGGATGAGGTGGAGGAGGAGACTGTTGCTGATGATGATAGGGATGGTGGAGTTCGTATGGATACAGGGACTGATACTGCTGGGACGAGTGCGCCGGTCATTGACTTAGACGATGACGATACTGAGACCGCGCCGGCTGCATCACTAGTGTGACCTGCTAGGCGTAGGGTACGCCGACTGAGAGATCCAGAGGCTCACCGTCGGATCGATGATCTGACGGATCAGATGATAAACTCTTATGCTGCCCTTACTGTGGACATCCATGAGAGATTTGCTGACCAGCGCCGAGAGCTCGACCGCATGACTCATCAGATGCTAGAGAGCCAGCACTATCAGCGCCGGATGATGGAGATCCAGTTTCAGCACACTATGGGTTATCCATTTGACCCATCCCAGTATCCGTACATGCCACCACCACCACCACCGGATCGTGATCATTGAGAGCTTGCAGGATTTTCTTTCTTTATTTATTATGCAGCTCCGCTATATGTCCGGTGAGTACTTTATTTCCTTTAGACTTATTTTGACCCATTGGGACAGTGTGTCCCAAGTATGGGGTGTTTATGTATTTTATGACTTATGTGATGTATGACTCGACATTATCGGATATTTATGCTTTATTTTGCTTCTATGGTTTTATCTGAGATTACATGCATGCATACAGGTTATTTGATTGAGAAAACGTCAAAAACTGGTTTAAAAAAAAATTTTGGGACCTCGACCGGGACAGTTTTGGCCGAACGAGGTACTTCACTTCGGTTGACCTAGACCACCTCGACCGAGGTGGTTTAACTGAGAGTTTTCGAAACGATTTTTGTGCTTCTTATCTGGATATGATCTCAGTGAAGATCTTGTTTGCTGACTGGTTTTGAAATCTTTATGTGTTTGAAAGGTTTTATGATATGTTTAAGTTGCTAAATGCTTTGTTTGAAATTTTTGGCATGTTTAATACTTTGTTTTTATCCAAATTATGTTGAATTTGAAGGTTGACACCACATTATGAGTTCTCTCACTTTCTTCCTGGAAAGACCAAGGCAATTCATTCTTCTCTCTTCTTCTTCTTGATTATGCTTAGCCCCTCATATACATTTTTGCCTCCCTTTACCTATCCGGGAATTTGGAAGCAAGCAAAGTGGTGAAAGCAAGTGAAGTAAAAGTTGAGAAGTTGGCTAGAAGTGAAAGTGTTAGAAAGCAATAAATAGGTTTGGGGAAGTCAATCATGATGATGAGTAACTCGGCACCATTCGCATAGCCGAGTGTTTGTGTCTTGCCAAAGTCGGATTGAGCGATATTCCTAACGGGTCATGGTATGTGCATCAAGGGTTTGATGCATCTCAAAAAATTAATTATTGCTGATTTCCTAGGCTTCGGTTATTGTGCACCTCTGTCCATGCATCCCAAAAAGTAAAGTAAAAAAGAAAAAGTGTGAAATAAGCAAAGCTTATTGGTGGAAGATGTTGAAAGTCAAAGTGAAAGTGAAGTGATATCCTTTTCCCGGATTCTAGCACCGCATTACCTTATATACATCCCTACCCTACACGTTTCTTGACCTTTCTTTTGGGAAGCCATTGAGACCTCGAGCTTGTTGATTGACTTAGTGGTTTAAACTGGATTATACATGATTAATTTCGATGATTATGATTTATTATGCATTCTACGATTTTATGCAAAGATGAACAACTTTCTCATATTTAAAAAATGTTTTGATCATATTTTGATTTTAAATTCCATGAAGTATTCTCTTAGAGTGATCTATGATTGTAGCACACCATAAAAATGTTTTTAAAAGATCTTTTCATTGATCTTTATGACTTATAATCCATTCTATCTTGTATTTTATATGCGGAACTTGCTTGGGGACAAGCAAGGGCTAAGTATGAGGTATTTTGATAGCATAAATTATTGTCTATATTTTGGGGTTTGTTTAGACATTTTATCTTCAATAATCTGCATGTTTGTATGTATATTATGTGATTATATTGTCGTTTCATCTACCTTTGCGGGAATCGAGGTCTACACCTAGTTTTGTTGTAATCGTAGGTAAAATGGCACGTTTTGCATCAAAAAGGAGCAAAAGGAGCTATGGAGTCATTGGAGCTACATTCAGGAACTTAAGGAATGATCCAAGAAGCATAGCCATGGATTAAAGATTCACTTTGGACTAGATTTGAGAGATTTCACATTCAGTTCTGATTCACCTCGGTTGACTACAGAGTCACCTCGACCGAGGTGATCCAGAGGAGTCGACTCGATCGAGGCGAACACTTGGGACGCGGCGAGAATATTTTATTCTTGGCTGAGATCTTTTATCTTTGGAAAGAGGATCTTATATTTTTGGGCTGGGTTCCTGGAAGGAAGAAGATAAGTTAGACCATATATTTTACCTATTTTTATGGGAAGAGATCTTTCTAAGATATCTTATCTTTGGAGAGTAATTTTCCTATAAAAAGGGTCGGATTTCCCACAAATCCGACATCCGCTATCACCCTGCATACCACCGATTGTGTTTTATACACCGCTGCAGTCATACTCCAGTTGGGAGATTTGAAGAACCTTTTTGAAGGTTGAAGGAAGAAAGTCTATAGCTTTTATAGCTTTTCGAAGGCTTTTTGTAAGATTATCTTAGATTCCCTTCTTTGTCGATTGTCTTGTTGGATTTCTATCCAAGGAACGCTTGTTGGTTTTATAATTGATTCAGTTATTGAAGCCTTTCTCTTAAGGTTTTCTTGTTCAATTATTCTCTTTCTTCCCATATATTTGATTAATACTTTCATGATGATGAGTGGCTAATCTCTTTGTGTGATTCTAGGGTGATTGGCTAAAGGTTGTGGAAAAAACAATGATAGAATAATCTAAATCACAGTAGGACCCTGAAAGTTCGAGTCTTTACCTTAACCCTAAGCATCTCGCTCAGTCGATGAACTCTCGGCCGGGGTGGAATTTGGCTGACCGAGGTGACTTATCTGATCCGAAACTGAGAGTTAAGTGTTAGAGTTTGCCAAATCCTATTCTTATTACACCTTTCCTGGTTCAATGAAAGCCTAGGATGAGACTTACCCGGTAATTTCTTAGTTTGTTTACCTAAGATCGTAAGTGTAGGTAATAAAGGTTTATCCTTTATTGGGGTTTGAGTGCGCTTCCATTCCATCTTTGTGAGTTAGCCTGAGACTTACCCGGTAAAGGTTGATTCTATTCCCTTAGATGGTGTGTTAGTTTGAGGTTATAGTTCTTTATCTTAATTCCTTGAGACTTACCCGGTAATAGGAGTTACGGTTTGGGATTAGTGAGTAGTGAGACTTACCCGGTGATCTATTCAACTTTAGTAATACCTTCCCTATGCAAAAACCTCAGCTTTCTCCGCTTATCTTTAGATCTTGAGTTGGAACCACAACTAGATGCTTTAATCCCTAGAATTGCATATTTCCTTTATTGACTTTTTATCATCCTTGATTATTTTAATTGCTTTTGTGGTTAGTAATTGCTAAAGCTTACCTATTCCGACTTTGTTTCACTAAGTCCTTGTGATCGACCCCTGGAATTCCTTGCTTTTTACTACAATTGACCCGTACACTGCGGGTTCGCATCCTTGTTTTAAGCTTACATCTAGGGTTATAAATTTAAAGCTTGCACACACCGTTTGGAGCGAACATGTCTATTATGATGACGTAAGGAAATAAGTTAAGGAGATGTCTTGAATCTGGATGCATGATGAAAAAATCTAAAATTTCATCTGACTGCGGACATCTCCTAACATTGGCATAGTAACGACGTTGCTTTAGTGTATAGAGTGCTTGTTGGAGTGGGTCTCGTCCTTTAGCTTGTAGCATCCTAATCTTCAATACAACATTGGATACTTGTGTTATGGTAGAGACATTGTAGGGGTCATCCAATTGTAGTGACTTCAATGTATTCCTCGTCTTGAAACTTGACCTTAATGAGGGACCATCCTCGACACCAAATATACAAGGACTAATCACTAGATCAAGGGAAAGAAGGATCCGAAAGGAGATGTTATTGAAGAAGATCAAGGAACCAAGGAATAAAAGCCAGTGAAAAAATTTCATCCCTGAGAGAGAATCTCGACCGAGATATAGACCGAGATATCGTGTTTGTCGAGACTTATAAGATTCGTTGAAGATCGCATTAGATAGAATTATCTTCTAGTTACTTTTTAATACCTTTTAAGCTCTCTAACATTCTGAAGGTATCTTTTGGTTTTGATCCTATCTTTTAGGATTATTTTAGTATTTATATTTTAGAGGAAATTCTCCTATAAATAGCCATAGAGGACGAGATTCATAGGTAGTTTAGTTTTGATTATTGATTTCCTCATTATTGTGAGATACTTGTGACTTCGGTCACGGGGTTTACATTTTATCATTTTTTATTCAATCAAAAGAGAGAGCCGTTGACTGAATCGTTGTGAGTCCTTGCTAGGTTGTTCTTATGTGTGCTAATCTTGTTGAAAATTGGTGCTACTAGTCAAACTAGCCCCTCCTTGTGCTTGTCTTAGAAGACTTGTGTAAGGTTGAAGAAGGAAGGGTTAAGGTAATTCTTTGTTAAGGGTTTCGATCCAATTTAGATCGAGGTTTTTTGCAAGTCTAACATCTAGTTCTATCTTCCTATAGTTATCATAAATTATTCCATATCTATCTTCTTATCTTTCATTATCATCCATAATTCTGCATTCTGAGTTTACAAAAATTTCGGCATGTTCATCATAAATCTCGCACGAGATTAACCTAAATTAACCGAGATTCTCTTCTGTTGTTCAATCCGTGGACTTTCAATCTAGAACGGGAATTGCGACATCAACCCCGCATCAGACCCAAGTACACATCCCAACCTCTGAAATGGTTTTTGTGTCAATCGGCCAACATATGTGTGTCCCTTTAACCAGCTCCGAAAGTGTATGGTGTGCACCCCACGTATAACATGCAACGTCCATTTTCAACTTCGCCTTGTACGCCCTTAAGCTCAAATGAACACCCGTCTTTTCTCGATTTTTGTCCTCGACTAGGCGACGCCTCGATATCAAGATCAATGCATTTCTTCTTCCGAGGGGTTCCGAAACGTTTGCATGTCAAATGAAACGTAAGGAATCCCCTAACATTTATCTATGATCTACTTGTGACTAACATCATGTTCATAGTTCCTCACATGAATCAAGTTCAATCAACATTGTCTTGCGATCGTTGAAAAAACCGTGAATTTCAAACATGAGCGTGTAATCGGTCCCTTCATCACGAGAATAATTTGGTAGACCCTACTTCACATAGGATAGAAATAAGATTCTTGTATTTCACTTTAATGATAACTTACAATAAGTATAATATACTTATCTCAAAATGTAGAAGAAACGGGACTGACTAAATTCTGTATCATCGAACTGAATCAACATCTCATCATCGTCTTGTGTTGTCATTTTCGGTATCATTTTTTCGGAGTGTCTGTGAGCTAGTTTGTGATCTTTTAACACTTCTTCTTTAACTCTCAATATATATAGCTGATGGATTTACAACGTTCAAATTACAATGGTAATATTTAAAATTTAATAACCGTTACACAACGTTCAATTACAACGGCCATAATGATCAAGGCCTTAATACTAAAAGATCACCTCAAGTGACGACAGTTTCATCCACATTAGACGGTGTCCGAAAATACTTCATAAAAAACGAGTGAAAACTAGAGTTGCCAAAATCTAGACCGAAGATCCTTAACCCGACTTGCAACCAAAAAGTTTGAAAAAAGAGAATATCCGGAACATATCCGCTTGAAACCGATAAAATCCGAAATAACAAATAATCCAAACCCGAGAATGACCTAGGTCCGATTACACCCGAATAGAATAGCCCAATAATCACTAGGACCGAACACCCAAAATGACCCGATAACCCAAAATAACCGGACGCGAAATGACTTGATATCCCAAAGTAAACCGTCCTGAAATGACTCGATAGCTCAAAGTAACCCGATCCAAAATAATCCGATAACCTAACCCGAAGTTAGATCATGGTTAAACCTTATGTAATATTTACTGATTCTTTCATGTGTTCAATGTAAGAACGGTAATTTGTTGATCTAATCATTATTGGATCAACATTTCATCTCTTTGCGGTTAAAATATTTAATTCCTCGTTTGAATTGTCCACAGCTTTGTCTTATTTGTGATTTTCCAATATACATACTTTTGGTTATTCATGTTCATGTTTACTATCTTTATTTTAGAGAAATATCTTCAGCATTTTGTTGTTGGATCTAATCAAATAACTTGGTGATCATAAAGAACCGATGTGAATACTTTGATCGATCAAAGCTTGTCCTTAATTGAGTGAAGATGCTCATTTTTCTTGTAGAGTTGCGGTCAAAACAATGGTTGACCTGGTGTGAAGAGAAAATATTAAATTAAACACTCATTTATTATTGATTCCGCTATCTGTCAATGATGAATTGGCCTTTACAGAAGGACTTCCTTGTTTTCATAATACTCCTTGATGTAAACGAGAGATAATGTTAGGAAAACAAAAGATATTGCGAAAAGTCGTGAGGGAACAGATGGGGCTAAGCAAAGAACATTAAAAAAAATGTATTGATCTTGACTCCATCCTCCTAACATCTTTTCAAAAGAGTATTACAATCCTTATATTACGGAAACACATACATGTTTCTAATTCACGAAGTGTGTGTAGCACGCTCACCACACCTATTACATAAAAGTGTAAAACTTATGAAAAATTAATATAAGTAAATAAAATTACTTCAAATGAAGTAGTATTTAAGAAGTAAGAGCTAAAAAAAATGTAAAACAACAATAGAAGACTTACACTCTTGACCACTTGTACCCAATGCATATGTAAAGATGCAATCGACCACTGATCCATGTTCGTAATGAACTTTTTTCTTATACAAAATATATACGGGCTTAGAATTTTGAGGTGTGCTAGAACAAACTCTACCCCATCCTTAAAACAATGTCTGGTGATGCAAATTGATTTATACAATAATCTATTTCCAAGAAAGATTAATCATTCATAAGTAATTTGTTAATCCATGAATCATTACTCATGAATCGATAGAAATTCTATTTGAGGGGGATCGTTCATAATATAGTTGAACCCACATGCGGATTTCTTTTTCAAAGTACTTGAATTTATTAAATTCATGTTCAAAATTAACTTAAATCAAGTTCTCCTTTCACGATGTTTCATCGATGATACCATATCATCTGTTTAATCATCAATATGATTTGTTTAAGCAAAATTTTGTGGAAATTGTTGTAGGAAACTAGAGAAGGAAAGACAGGGGCGCAAAACTGGATAGGAGGATGGAGAAAAAGGCACGATTCATCGGCTATTATTTTAGGAGAAGCTCTAGGTTTTTTATATTCTAAAATAACCGCAACCCTTGGATTTAGTTTAATCGTAGAGCTCGCAACCCTCCTCACTCCCCTCTATAAGCAAAAGTGAGGACTCACAACCCTTATATCAAAATAATCAAGGGTTGTGATTTGTCCAAATTAATTAACATTTGTCATATACTTGAACGAAAGTTTAGTTGAACAATATATAACTTAACATATGAACAATTAGTTATATAGTTGAACAATTTCGAATATAGTTGAACAATTGGTCACATAATTTAACAATTTGAATATAGTCAAACAGTTGACATATTTGAATAATTACGAATATAGTTGAACAAATATATGTTATATTTGTACAATTGTTAT
Source organism: Fagopyrum homotropicum (assembly GCA_033239125.1). NCBI lineage: Eukaryota > Viridiplantae > Streptophyta > Magnoliopsida > Caryophyllales > Polygonaceae > Fagopyrum > Fagopyrum homotropicum. The sequence continues at coordinate 60,146,722 of BSWB01000003.1, read as the reverse complement.
TTACTCCAATGGCTATGGATACTTTCTACTTTTTAACCCTAAGACCCTTTCTACTTGAACACAACCCTATGTGTACACACATATATACACGGTCTTTTTAAAAATATGAGTTGATGACTTTATATATATTTTTAACAAGTCTCTTTGAAATTAAAATTTAAAAACACAAATCACTTTTCTACAATTATGATTAATTTTAATAGGAATTTTCTAATATATGAATTAATGGCTCGTTTGGTATGACAATAAGAATGGGGTTGGAATTAACAATCGGAATAAATAACTGAAATCAATCATTCCTGATACTTGGTGTTTAATATGACTTGAAAGATTCCTGAAATATGTTATTTGATTTCATATGAATTTTGGACGAGAAATCATATGATATTTGATTATGTACATGTGTATGTTTATAATGTAAGTATATGTTATGTTTAATATATGTTTAAGAAAAATAAAGATCAACTAATTACATAAAATACAAGCACGAGCAATAGCAGCTTAAATAAGTAGGTGTATAATTTCTTTAATAAAATCTATTTCGCCTAATTCAACCGGTTATACTATTGTAAGTATTTTCTACAAAATACTTAAAAAGAAAGAATTTGTCCTACTGGGCCTTTTTAAGTTTTGTGTTTAGTAAATGTACCCCATAATTTTTTACCACTTTCATTTAATGGTAGGTAAAACTAATTAACCTTTCTATTAAAAACGGAAGAATATTTGATGTTTGTTACGTAAGTTTTGATTTTAATTACTGAATTTATTTTTTATTTTATTTTTTTATTTGCCTTTTTATTTTCTGTTTTCATACCGGATTTTCATACCGGACATTTACATACCGAAAATTTTACATACCGGACATCTACATACCGGACATTTACATACTAGACATTTACATACCGGACATATTGCATACCGGAACTACATACCGGAATTACATACCAGAATTACATACCATAATTAAAAACATGATAAAAAAAAATCCGTAAAGATATAATTCAAATTCAGAGCAATTATACAATACCTCATTACCTCTATCCTTGGAAAGGATAGTGATCAGCTCTTGAACACCCTCCTTTAGTTGCCTCGTTTCGTCCTCGATTAGATCTTCCTTTAGTTGCCTCGTTTCGTCCTCGATTAGATCTTCCTTTAGTTGCCTCGTTTCTTCCTTAACGAGTTGTAGAGTCTTCTCAGTTTCTTGTATTGTGCTTAAGGTTTCCATTTGGATGAATCTAAGCTACTGGTCAGCTGTGTAAAGCTTCTCTTGTACTGTGTCGTCTATATATTCTTGCTAATTGTTGTCAAAGATCAGCCATGAATTTCAACTGCTTTAAGAATTCCCTTCTTTATTCTTACAGATTCTAATTTGAAGGTGATCTTCAATAAGAGTAGAGCCTTTGGTATGTAGTTCTAAATCTCTATAACCAAGACAAAACAAAATTCTTTGTCAGTTTAAATGCAACAGACGGGATCTATAACATGACAATTCAACATGGTGAGCAAAACTATCCGATTTGACCGATCCGATTCAATAATTTCCGGGTAACCGTAATCAGAAAATAGATGAAACGTAAATCCTTAAACCGAAGGCAATGTTTCCGAGTCCAACGCATAATCTCAATGAAACTAGTAATCAGAAAGAAACACAAATCCTTACGTAAAACTATGACATTTCTCCATTTACAGCATAGGATATATAATATAGCAATCTTGGTGAAAACTCCACCTTGTTTATAATGTTTTACAGGTGTTGATAATGGAAGATTTAACACAAATGTAGTAGTTTGATACATTAACAATGTATTGATTATATTCTATAGATACTTGGTTGGTTTGAATTCAGTGCAGGACTTATTGAAGATTTCAAAGGCCTTGATATGGGCTTCAAGGGCCTTGAAATAGTATTCAAGGACACAAGGAAGATAGTGACGATCTCAAAGGCCTTTAAGAAATATAGTTGCACAAAACAAGGATTCAAATTACAAAGAAGATTTTTCACGAACGATTTGCTCAACAAAAATATTTCAATGAAGATCTTTTTCAACCGAAGATTAGAAGATCTTTTCAAGAAGATTTTCTAAAACCGAAAAGCATCAAGATTTCTTAAGTAACTCAATGTATCTCTTAAGTAACTCAATTACGTGTTCAAAAAGCACAATTGCTTCAATGGATAAAGAAATCTCACAAACAAGAATCAAGATTGGCTTCCCGGCAAAAAGTCCTTCAATCCTCTCCAAGAATCTCCAATCTCTCTCAAACGTGTAAAGATTTCCCGCTGCGGCATCCTCGTTTTCGTTCCTAGGGTTCTCACCTATAGTTTCTTGCAAATGGGCCGTTTGGCAAAACTCTCCTCTAGCCCAAAAGAATTGGGCTTTGTGTCGTCTTTTCATTTGGCCGAAAAATAAAGGAAATCGACCCAGTCGATTTATACACAAAATCGTTCGATTTCTAGGGGAGGGAAATCGTCCGATTTATGTGCATATTGGCACGATTTTCTTCAACAGAAAGTGCTCTTCTTTTGGCTCGTCTTTTATGCTTCTCCTTTGCAATTCCTTAGCTCTTTGTGATCCCTCTAAGACTCCTTTAGCTTCCTTAACCTCCTTAGATGCTCCTTGCTCCGCTTTTGCTTTCAATTTCACTCCATTTACCTATAATTCATCAAAAACTCGTGTAGACCTCTATTTCCGACAAATGATTGAATAGAACATAAAAGGCACACAAAATCTCTCTAAATTCAAGGCAAACTGAGACAATCTTCTACAATATGCATGAATATAATGGTATATAATTCATGTCATCAGATTTTCTAAAACCGAAAAACATCAAGATTTCTTCTCATTCGGTTCAATAGAAAACGAGAAGATTAAGGAGTTGAGGAATCAACGTGTTCTCAGAAGATGAAGATCTATAACGTATACCTTATCTCAAAACAGGAAGCGATCTTCATGGAGAAGAAGATTGATCTTCAAACGGTCATCTCTCCAACAGCTAGAAGACCTCTCCATAGAAGAGTATAAATGAAGATGATGATCGAAGAAGGAAATACACAAGCTTACACGGAAACATCTTTACGTCTTCAAGCAACTCAAACATCTTCATTTGATTCATTGTTTTTCTTTCTCTCTTTTTCGAAAAAGCTTTATCCCCTTAGAGAGAGATAAAACACAAGAGCTCCATTGGAAGATCTAAACAGTGTTATACTAGAGTGTGTGTTACTCTGCGAAGTAACTAGGCTATTATAGCTAGGTGAAGATTTGGAGCTAGATCGTAGCATTGGCTATAGTGAGAGAAGAAGGGGATTTCTTCTAGGTTGTATCTAGGACTCTTTGAAGCTGATAATAGATAGTTAGATCCTAAGGCTATACCCTGGGATGGAGAGTAGGATATTTAGAGGGAACTTCGTAAACATATCTTCGTGTTAATCTTTTACATTCCGCACTATATCTCGTTATTGTGACTAACTTTGTTTTGCAGGAGCAGGAAGTCAAGGCCCTTGAAAGTTGTTTCAAAGCCCTTGAAATCAAAGTTTCACAAAGAACACAGATCGACATCAAGGCCCTTGAAAGGAGTTTCAAGGCCTTGAGATTGGGTTTGTGAAAAGTTCTCATACTCTATTCAACCCCCCTTCTAGAGTATCTTGTAACTTATTTATTTCACTGACCGGTTCTTCACCTGGTTTTCGATTATGAACTCAAGACGAGATCTGGATGAATATGATCTGAAATTAATGGCATGTGTAAATCAAATTCACCAAGAATATATGTATTCGATTTCTACAAGAACGAAGAGAAATCATAACAAAAATGAAGAAATTTGGATGGATTGATTTTCGGAAATTACCTATCAAATTTGAATCTCCTCTGAAAAGCGCAACAAATTCTGGGTTGATAATGATAGTATAAAACTCATACCAAAGGTGAGTACGGGGGGAGGAGGGTTAGAGAGGGATTCGAGGAGGAGGAGGACGACGAGAAAAGGTGGCTAGTGCGGCGGTGGAGGAGGAGAGTACGGGAAGAAGAGAAGGAAGGAGAAGAGCAAAGAGCCGCTATTGCATCGTTATCACTTGAAAGAGAAGGAAGCAGTACGGGGGAGGAGGGCGGTAGGGCTGTGTGGGTACGTTTTGGGATTTAGGGTTTTGAAAGTAGTAAAAATGCAGTAGGGGTATACTTACCTAAACAAAAAATTAAAAGGCCTATTTACTAAATATAAAACTAAAAAAGGGCTAGTTACCTAATTAGCCCTACTTAAAATATGTTTCAATTTAATTGATCGGTACATATTATTATGAAAAATATTATTATTTATTTTGTAAAGTTAAATAAGTGATATATGTATGATGTAAAAATATAAATGTAGTTATAAATTTGAATGAGTAGTATATTGGAATGGATATTCACCTTTAAAAATCGATAAAATCAAGTTCTTCTTAGAATGGAATGAGGCATTTTATGAGTTCATTTTCATTTTGATTTCAGGTCTTACTAAACACGGGGTATATGTATGATTTATTCCGATTCGAATTCTTTATTCGTTGGGAATCGTATCAAACGAGTTGTGATGACAAATCTGTAAATATATTAATAGCAAATCTGTAAATAAGCCGGGAAAATCCCTATGTGACATGCCTTAGTACGCGATACTCGAGCAAAATGCAACCTGTTTTAATAATATATAATAGATTAGACGGGTCCTTTTCCGACAAGGCACATAATTAGGGTAGGGTTGTGAGACAGAATCTGGACCGTAAATTACAATAACAATCAATGGCTGGATGAAAGGATAATATTACAAGGCTGGCGGTGGCAAAATTGTAAATATCACACAACTTCAATTTGGGAGAAATCACGACAGATTGACGGAACATATCAACGAACAAGTTCCCTCTTGCTTCCATGGCTATGGATGATTGTTGTTGTTGAATCTCAAGCTTGAGAGAGAGAAATCAGACACGAAGCTTGACCGAAATCCATCTACTCTCCATCTTCTATGAGAAGCTTGAACGACATCCAACAAGAATACTAATTAAGGTTTTTGTTTTCAATTTCCCTCTTGCAAATCATGAATTTTGGTGGGTTTGAAACATCAAATTACTGTTTCGTTTTGTTGTAGTTGTTAATTTTCTAGTTCTTATTGAGTTTGTGAAGCTTTAATTTCATTAGATTGATGTTATTTCAAACTTGAGATTTTAAGGTCCAACAATGGAGTTTTAAGGTCCAACAATGGCGTTTTAAAGACCAACAATGGAGTTTTCACATATTTAATGAGTTGATTTAGGGTTGCTGTTGAGAATGTGCCTTACTACAACTCATGAACTAATATGATGTGCTATACGAACTAGTACTAATTGTACCGTGCACTATTATTTGTAATACAATGACTACTTCTTGCTGTAATATAATATACTCTTTGGAGCTTCTTTATTATCACTCTACATCATTGATAAACTACTAGCTCATAATTTTAGAGCTTTTGTTTTTAAAAGTATAAACTACTCTTTCTGTTTTTAAAAGCATAAACTACTCTTTTAAATGTCATGAACTATTTATTTACAAATTATGAACTACTTGTTTACAAAGTATGAACTACTCTTATGTATATTGTCAACCAGATCAACGGTTCAAATTTCTCCTTTTATCCGTACCAGATAAATAGGGTTGTACCTGAACGGGGCAGTAGATTAGACACTGTTTTAGGAATAGATAATAGATTATAAAGTAAAACAAGGGAAAAGAAAAGGGGAATGTTTAAGCTTTTTATAACTTGGATTCGAGATTACAAATACACCCTATATGCCCATTAATAAATGCGTTAAGAAATGCACACAAGAGAATGTATGAAGATATCCTACATCAACATATACAAGATCAAGATTTGAAATCGGCCCTCAAGCTTCCCTTCTAGTTTTGAGAACCAAAGCACCAGACAGACATTTAAGTCCGAGATAGCTGGATTTCTACAAGTTATGTACAACCGCAAAGGAACTGCTTAGTCAAGCTGATCGCGGTGATAGACCTGGAAAATTTTCATTTTGGTTTTACATATGTCAGTATCAAACGAGACAGGTGGAACAACAACGGTACAAACAAAGGCATAAATAATCACCTTGATCAATCCGCTTGAACATCCAATAAAAAGTTTTCCATTGTCAGACAACAGAGATGTTATGACCAAATCACACAGAATAGATCCAACCTGCGTTATATCGAGCTGAGCACCATCTCGGCTTATCTCCTGCAACACAAAATCAGCATTGTTGATGAAATATGGGCATATCCAACAGGAACATGCTTAAATCTGGAAGACCAACTGAATAATGCATGCCCTGAATGAGGACCATGAAATCGGCTTTGATTTGTTCAAGGGTAATGTGGATATGTTTTAGGAATTAGCTAACGTCACAAACCATGAATAGTGTGCGTGTTCAACAGAAGTGTATATTAAACCTAAATGCATCTTTCTTCCCCCAAAAGCTCTTGAAGCATGCCTTGTCAATTTTACATGATTTACCGGATACACAATTACCGCATCTGTAATCAGGTTTTCTTCACATATACCTGGATTTTGACAGTCTTATCCCACCCACCAGTGAACAGGTGTTTCCCCTCCATGGCAATGGCAAACACAGAACCATCATGGATTTGTATGTGTTTCTTGAAATCATCTTCCAGCCAGACCTTGGTCAAGAAAGTAATCGATTACATAGTTTTGACATGATTTTTCTTTAATGGGCAGTTCTCCTGTACAAGAATCAACATAGTCACATGCAGTCTACCTTGACAAATCCGTTCTCATGAGCAGCGACAATATTATGGTTATCGGCATAGAGAGAATGGATAGAAGCTACATCTCCAGGTGTATCCTCACCCAATACTGCCAAAGGGCTATGATTGTGCAGATTCCATAATCGAACAGTCCCATCCCAGCTCCCACTGTACAGGATAGAATTGCATACAGCTAGGGATGAAACTACAGATTTATGCCCTTCCATAGTGCATAACAAGCTACAGTCCTGAAGGGAGTAAACACTATACTCATCATCAAACAAGATATATCAGGTATTCAGGTATCATACAAAATATTGATGCAAAAATCAACCAAAGAAGTTTACCAGCAATGACCATGCTTTTATTAATCGATCGCCACCACCAGTATAGAGATATCCGTTTGCTGGAGCAGCTAAAGCATAAATGCCATTGTAGCGCCAGTCTTTTTCCTCATACCACTTCTTTAGAGGCTCTTGCCCAAATGGCGGATTGCCTCTCCAGATAAAGATGCCACCTCCAATGTCGCCACTAATGCAGATTGGTTGTTCTTCAATCACAAAAGTCACTGCCATGATTCTGTGCTCTGGACCTCTCAATGTATGGACATGGGCAAAGTCCTGTGGGACAACTTCAAGTCAACCAAAATTTGCATTAAAAATTCTTCCAGAAACAATTTATACAATTAGAAAATGGAACTTTGACCATAGTACTAGTCAATAGTTATGAGTTATGGCCATGAACGGGAGTTTTAAATTCAAAAACCATACCTGGATGGACCATACGTTGATCGTCTTATCCAGGGAACCACTAAACAGAAATCCTCCTAAAATAGAAGCGGAGAAGGCATGCAATATCAGTTTTGAAATGGTTAGGCAGAGACCACTGGATGGCAGACAAACAAGCAATTCAGCAACAGATCCAAACTTCAAACATGAATTCTTTAGTTGAAAACTTCTAAATTCAAGAATCAAGCAAAATAAGAAATTTTTTTGGCTTAGATATAGATGAAGACAGATGATGTTCCAAACCAAAAGTTAATACAAGTATACAACAGGTGCTGGAACTGTTACCTCCAATTGTCAGCCCAGTAACACAATCACGATGCTGCTGAAGATCCATACTTATAACTTTATGGACAGATAAACTTTTAGCAGAATCTTTATCCTGCATCATTGCTAAAGCTTGAGTAGAGCATACACCATCCTCACTGCATCTATCATGCAATTGATCCATTCTCTGTTCGTGTTTACAATCATCTGAAGCACTACATAGTTGACCTAATACAAAACAATGATCACTACTCTTGTTCCTCACTGGTTCCCTCAAACTAACTATTTCATCAAGATAAGGTTTAATAGTCAATTCCTTGATCACTCTCCACACATCAATCATATATGGTCGGCTTTGTGGATTGAAATTGAGGCATTTAACCAAAGTCTGTGTCACTGAAGTAAAATTTGATCCTATAGAAGCTTCCAACATATTATCAGCTCTTTCTGCCCAGTTCATGAACAAAGTCATACATTCATAACTTGGATCCCCATCCCTCATTTGAAAGATCCCACTCAGGTATTTAAATATATTGTCGGTAAACTGCTTTCCAGCTAAAAGCCTAATAAACACACACGACAACACCCAAACATCTAAACTGGCTGGGCTGCACTTAAAGTTGCTGCTTCCAACATGAACACCCTCATTTCTAAACAAATCAAATAGCAACTCTGGACTCACAAGGACATCAATCTTTGATATACTTTCAATAAGTTCTTCAGCTTGTAAGTCACCAATCTTCCCACTGCATTTCACAGCTGTGGAAATACACATCCTAATGTTCCTTCCCTTTACAATAATCTCACACAAGTCAAGATAAACACGCCCAAATTCATCAAGACGCAAACAAGACAAGCCCAAGCACCCACATACAAATCCCTTAGACTGCAAGCCAACTAAAATTTCACACAACTCTATACAGATATTTGCCAAACGAGAAACCCTATAATCCATTAATGTATGCACTCTATCTTCTTTTTCAACTGTGATGTTGGTATCATCAAACTTCAACAGACTACCATTCTTTCTCTCACAAACTAAGTACAGAGACCCACTTTCATCATCAAGCCACAGCCCATAAATGTTGCAGATACGAAGTTGACTCATCAGTGACAACATTAGAATAGAATCCAACTCTTTTCTTTGCAATTCATTCATTTTACTCAAAACACACATAACTTTCGCCACATAGCTGTACTCTAATTCAGAGGCAGAACCATTCGAATCAAAAGCCCCAATTCTCAAAAGTCTGATCTCCTGATCCTTGTTAACACGACGAATCAAAGGCGGCGCTGAATTGAAACTGAAACAAACACTAACCTGTTCCCCTCCCCGTTGAATGAGAATGGAATCCTGAGGAAAAATCCAATCCTTCCAGACCGAGTATATCTCATCGGACCAAACGGGGGAGAAAAAGCGTCGTTTGGGAGCGATCTGCTGGTTTGTTGGTAGGGTTCCGGAAATGGACGATTTTTCAGAAGAGGTGGGGTTGTTGTAGAGGAGAAGGAGAGAGATGCGGAGGAGGTCGATGTTCTTGGGAAGAGCGGAGGCGCCGAGAGGGTCCGGGAAGTGCACGATCTGAGTGCAGGCGGGACACCGGACTACGGCTGGGAGGGAGAAAGGGCGGGGGAGCTGAGAAAGACACTCCTCACAGGCGGAGTGACCGCAGGCTAGAACGCGGGGGGTGACAGTGGAGCCGTCGTAGGATTCAAGGCAGATCGGGCACTCCGGCGCCTCCATGGATAGAGCTGTGTACTTGCCCGTTGACAAGTTTCGGTTATTTGAAATTTGTTTCTCCAATTACAAATTGGACCTGTGCGCACCAGGCCAGAAAACTGAGAAAAGCATGTAGGCACGAACATTTTTTCTCTTCCCGTCGGATCGGCGGTTAAACACAACTAAATTTCACATAGGACTACAGGAGCTCAAACACAACTAAATTTTGATACACACGTCTTTTCAAACTACTAACGATGCCGAATTTACTAATGCACGTCTGACTATTATGATTTTGCGTTGGAATATGGATATGCGTGTTCGCTCCAAATGGTGTGTGCAAACTTTAAATTTATAACCATAGATGTATGCCTAAAACAAGGATGCGAACCCGCAGTGTACGGGTCAATCGTAGTAAAAGCAAGAATTCCGGGTTGTCGATCTCAGAGACTTAGTAAAACAAAATCAGTGTAGGTAGTCAATATTGCAACTAACCACAAAAGCAATTAAAGCAATCAAAGATGATAAAAAGTCAATTAAAGAAATATGCAAATTCTAGGGATTAAAACATCTAATTGTGGTTTCAACTCAAGATCTCAAGATAAGCGGACAAAGCTGAGATTTTGCAAAGGGAAGTCAAGTGGAATAGATCACCGGGTAAGTCTCACTACTCACTAATCCCAAGCCAAAGAACCTATCACCGGGTAAGTCTCAAGGTACTAAGGAAAGGAACTATAATAAAAACACCAACAAACCAACTAAGGAAATAAAATTAACCTTTACCGGGTAAGTCTCAGGCTAACTCACAAAGATGGAATGAAGGCACACTCAAACCCCAATAAAGGATAAACCTTTATTACCTACACTTATGATCATGAGTAAACAAACAAATGAATTACAGGGTAAGTCTCATCCTAAGCTTGCATTGAACCAAGAAAGGTGTAATAAGAATAGGATTTGGCAAACTCTAACACTTAACTTCCAGTTACGAATCACAAAGATGGAATGACTCCTTAGCTCCTTTAGCTCCATTTTGATACAAAACGTGCCATTTTACCTACGATTACAACGAAACTTGGTGTAGACCTCGATTCCCGCAAAGGTAGATGAAACGACAATATAATCATATAATATACATCCAAACATGCAGATTATTGAAGATAAAACATCTAAACAAGTCCCAAAATATAGACTATAATTCATGCTATCAAAATACCCCATACTTGTCCCTTGCTTGTCCCCAAGCAAGTTCCAAATCTTAAGTATAAGATAGAATGGATTATAAGTCAGAAAGATCAATGAAAAGTATTTCAAAACATTTTTGGGTGGTATGCTCAAATCGTAGATCACTCTAAGAGAATGCTTCATGGAATTAAAAATCAAAACATGCTCAAAACATTTTATAAATATAAGAAAGTTGTTCATCTTTGCATAAAATCATAAAATGCATAATAAATCATAATTATCGAAATTAATCATGTATAATCCAGTTTAAACCACCAAGTCAATCAACAAGCTCGAGGTCTCAAGAGCTTTCAAAAAAGAAGTCAAGAAACGTGTAAGGGTAGGATGTATATAAGGAATGTGGTGCTAGAATCCGGGAAAAGGATCTTACTTCACTTTCACTTGAACTTTCAACATCTTCCACCAATAAGCTTTGCTTGTTTACTTTTTAATTTACTTTTTGGGATGCATGGACAGAGGTGCACAATAACCGAAGCCTAGGAGATCAGCAACCATCAATTTCTCGAGATGCCTCAAACCCTTGATGCACATACCATGACCCGTTAGGAATATCGCTCAATCCGACTTTGGCAAGACACAAACACCCGGCTATGTGAATGGTGCTGAGTTACTCATCATCATGATTGACTTCCCCAAACCTATTTGTTTCTTTCTAACTTCTAGCCAACATCTCAACTTTTCTTTCACTTGCTTGCTTCCAAATTCCTGGATAGGTAAAGGGAGACAAATATGTATATGAGGGGCTAAAGCATGATCAAGAAGAAGAAGAGAAGAGAATGAATTGCCTTAATCATCCCAGGAAGAAAGTGAGAGAACTCATCATGTGGTGTCAACCTTCAAATTCAACATAATTTTGATAAAAACAAAGTATTAATCATGCCACAAATTTCAAACAAAGCATTTAGCAACTTAAACATATCATAAAACCTTTCAAACATATAAAGATTTTAAAACCAGTTTGCAAACAAAATCTTCACTGAGGTCATATCTAGATAAGAAGCACAAAAATCGTTTCAAAAACTTTCTCAGTTAAACCGCCTCGGTCGAGATGTTCTAAGTCAACCGAGGTGAAGTACCTCGTTTGGTCAGGATCATCCCGGTCGAGGTAAAAAATTATTTATTTATTTTTTTTTTCATAACCAGTTTTTGACGTTTTTCTCAATCAAATAACCTGTATGCATGCATGTAGTCTCAGATAAGCATATAAAGCAGGATAAAATCATAAATATCCATCAAGAGTCATACAATCATCCACATAAGTCAATAATACATATCCGCATACTCCATACTTGGGACACATTGTCCCAATGGGTCAAATAAGTCTAAAGAACAGGAAACTCACCAGACATAAGTTGAGCTGCATAATAAATAAAGAAAGAAATCTTGCAAGCTCTAATCCTGATTTGTTGGCGGTGGTGGAGGATATGGTATGTACGGATGCTGGGACGGGTCGAATGGATGTCCCATCATATGCTGGAACTGGATCGCCATCATCCGGCGCTGATAGTGTTGGCTCTCCAGTATCTGATGAGTCCGGCTATCCAACTCTCGGTGAAGGTCATCCAAACGTCCGCCTAGATCGACGGTCATGGCTGCGTAGGAGTCAATCATCTGATCTGTCAGATCGTCAATCCGGCGGTGAGCTACGGGATCCCTCTGCCTCCGAACCCTACGCCTGGCAGGACGTGCTGGTGCTGCAACTGGCTCGTCCTCTGTCTCCTCGTCGTCTAGATCGACGACTGGTATACTGGGACCAACTGTATCTGTCCCTGTATCCATGGCAGCACCGCCATCATCATCCTCATCAGCCTCCTCATCAGCCTCCTCCTCATCCTGCTCCTAGGCTGCTGTTGCTGCGTCTCTAGCGTCCTCAATAAGAGGAATTCACGCGGTGTACCAGTACTGAGGGTCAAATACTGAGAACTGAGATGACCATCTAATACCCTGAGGTGCAGTCTGCTCCTAGGGCATCGCCACATATGGCGTAGTAAGTCCACAAGGAACCAAGATCCTCCTCGTAATCATCTCTTGCAGACCAAGCGGCTTGGCAGCCGCCACCATAGTATAAGCACTCAAATCTAAGTCCATGTAACTCACGATGTGAGTCACTAGACCGCCGCAACAAATATCTCCCTTCGCCTTCGCCTTTATCTTGTGCAAATCCTCAGCCAGCATCACTCCAAAGTCAAGAACTCCTCCGGTAACCATACAGTATAAGCTCAGAAGCTCCCCTTGTCTAATCTTCTGGGGCGTCTCAGTACGCGCCAGAAGTGTCTCACTAAAGATCCGGTGGGCTAATCTGAAGGCGAGGTGGAAGATGATACGCTCCCTGGAGTCTTCAGGTCTCCACCTATCAGCATGCTCAACTACGTGAGCTATCTGGCCCCAGAACTCTCGAGCCACGGCTCGAGAAGGAAAATCAGAAACTATGGGGGTCGGGAAGCCGAATATCTCCCTCCAATGGTCCATCGGAACTAAGTAGTTCCGGTTCAGCAACTGGTACTTGATGGCCTGCTTTGTAGGCAGGTAAGTCACGGAGCTCACAAACTCCAAAGTCGGCTCAAGGTAGGCTGGAGCTCTAATCTCAATAAACTGCTCCAGCCCTACCATAGAAATCATCCGCCTCAAATCATCATCCACATAGAGGCAATCGAACGCAACAATATCTAGAAACCGCGGCGCAATCACTGGGCGCGCATCAATGCAGTCATAATCTACCCAGTGACGCTCATGGATCACTGGTATGGATCGGCGAGAAGAAGAAGAAGGAGAAGGGGAGGATCTATCCCTCAGAACAAGCTGCCTATCTGAACTCATTTTTTTTCTCTCTGTCAGACCACCTCGGTCGGTTGTCAAATCTCAAGAATACCTCGGTCGAGACGCAGGTCGACTGGACCGAGGTAGAAGGCTGTTCGATCGTAACTCTCAGAAATCCAGTTATTTTTCGCCAATATCACTACCAATTGTTCCTATGGGGTACTTAAGCTCTTTTGCAACACAATGCAAGGGCAACCAAAGCCCAAATTTAACCGAAACAGTGGAAGAAGAGGGAGTTAGGGTTTTTTTCGATTTACCCCAGATTCGGTTGATTCGGAGAGTTTTTATTGCAGATTGTCGCTTGCAAACTATTCCTCTACTATTTCCTTGCAGTTTGGAAGCAAGAATCGTCGAAAACAATCGAGAAACGGGGAACGAGATGAATTGGTGCGCCGCGGTCGAGAAGGTGAGAGAGGGAAGAGAGAGAAATCGATCTCTCTTTTATACCCTTTTCTAGAACTGCTGTCACCTCAGTCGAGATGGTCTCGACCGGACCGAGGTGATACCGACCGAGGTGGATCTTCAGTAACCCTAGTCACCTCGGTTGCTCAAGAATCATCTCGGTCGAGGTGCTGTGACAGCAACCGAGATGTGTCTCAGTCAAACTCCGTCTTCTCAAATTCTCGAACTTCAGTCCTTCCAGTGTTGCTCCTGGGTTGTATTTCTTCCTTAGAGATTACATGTTGTCTGTCTAGGACGCCAAAAACAAAGCAAAGCAAAGAAAAAACAAACTATCTAAAGCTAGACTAGAAAAGAGAAAAGAAAGCAATACCTTGGGTTTCCTCCCATGAAGCGCTTGATTTAAGGTCGCTAGATGGACCGTACGGTGTTTCTAAACAAGGTATATTGGTGCAATCTCCTCAACCGGGACTTGCGGTTTGTATTTCTTGAGTCTGTGACCATTAAATTTGAATCTTCCACTTGCTTCTCCCTAGAGCTCAACTGCACCATAAGGGAAAACATGTTTCACGACATAAGGTCCAGTCCATCTAGATTTCAACTTACCTGGAAAGAGGCGAAGGCGGGAGTTGAAGAGTAGAACTAAGTCTCCTTCTTTAAGCTCCTTAGGAATGATACGCTTGTCATGCCATTTCTTCGTCCTTTCTTTGTAGATCTTGGCATTCTCATAAGCGTTCAAACGCAGCTCCTCCAGCTCGTTGATGTATAATAGTCGCTTCTCACCGGCTTATTTGATGTCGAAGTTCAACCATTTGATCGCCCAATATGCTTTGTGTTCCAGCTCAACGGGCAAATGACAAGACTTTCCATATACCAAATTATAAGGGGTGGTTCCTATGGGAGTCTTGAATGCGGTCCTGTAGGCCCAAAGAGCGTCGTCCAACTTCATGGACCAATCCTTCCTCGTCCTAGAGAAGGTCTTCTCCAAGATTGCTTTAATTTCTCTATTTGAGATCTCGACCTGTCCACTAGTTTGAGGGTGATAAGGGTTTGCTACCTTGTGGGTTACCCCATACTTCGATAGAAGTGCCTTAAACTTCCGATTGATGAAATGTGTCCCTCCATCGCTGATGATAATGCGCGGAGTCCCAAAACGTGGAAAGATAGTCCTATTAAAGAACTTCACAACCACCATGACGTCGTTAGTGGGAGAGGCAATGGCTTTAACCCATCTAAAGACGTAGTCGACAGCTAGGAGAATGTAGAGGTTTCCTCCGGATGATGGGAAAGGTCCCATGAAATCAACTCCCCATACATCCAAGATCTCAACCTCCTGTATGTTATTGAGTGGCATCTCGTTCCTCCTAGATAAATTCCCTGTTCTTTGGCATGCATCACAAGAGACAACAAACATTTGCACATCCTTGAATAATGTAGGCCAAAAGAAACCGGAACGTAATACCTTGGCGCACGTTTTGTTAGCGCTAGCATGCCCTCCACAAGGAAGCGAGTGGCAATGCCGTATGACACTAGTGACTTCATCCTCCGGAATGCATCTACGAAGCATTCCATCCGGACCTCTCTTAAATAGTAGAGGTTCATCCCAATAGTAATGGCGTACATCTTTAAAGAATTTCTTCCTTTGAGCGTACGTCATTCCGGGTGGTATTTCCTCGCAAACAAAATAATTAACAATGTCAGCATACCAAGGCCCTTTATTATCAGAAGTTTGGTGGAAAAATTGTTCCACCAACTGAGGATGAATGTCAGAAAAGGGAGTAAGAAGTTTGTTATTCTCAGTTGACATCATCTCGCTTTCGGCCTCGGTCGAGGTGCAGAGTGGGTGACCGAGATGTTCTTTAGTCAAGAACACCTCGCTTGATCCAGAAAGTGTCTCGGTCAAGGTACTGCAACTTGGACCGAAACTGGAGATCTTCTTCTCCTGGATTAATTTTTCAACTTTAGCTCCTTGATCTTCATTCAGCGCCTTTAAGCTCCATATATCTGCATCACAAGAAGCATCTATACCTTCCTCCATTAAGCTAAAACTAATAACTCTCTCAAGTGGATCATTAATAAGGATAGAGCTCACCAATTCTCTTGATTCTTCTTCATCATATATGTTGAAGATATCATCTCCCAGCGGCTCTCCTTTCATTGCCGCAAGCAATGCAAACTCAACTTGATCACCACAAATGTTGAATTGCAACTTGGCGTTCTTACAAACCACATTGCAACCCGAAGTTGCTAGAAATGGTCTCCTGAGAATGATAGGAACGGGATAATCTACGGGAATGTCAAGCACAAAAAAGTTTATAGGTAAATAGAAGTTACCTAACTTAACCGGAACATCTTCCAAAATGCCCACGGGATGGGTAATGGAGCGATCCGCCATGTACAACCGTATCTTCACCGGCTTGGGCTCTCCAAGTCCGATCCTCACACATAGCTCCAGCGGGATGATGCTCACGCTGGCTCCTAGATCACATAACGCCTCACAAGTGACATCCCCAACTTGAATGGGAATGCAAAATGAGCCGGGATCTCTCAACTTGGGTGGCATCTTCTCCTTCATGATTTGAATGAGCTCCGAGGATTTAGATGTCATCCTTACATCACCAAAGTCTTCCAACTTCCTCTTCCTTGATAGAATTTCTTTCAAGAACTTCTCATAGGCGGGCATCCCTAGAATAGCATCAAGAAAAGGGATATTAATATGTAGTTTATTCATCAAGTCAAGGAACTTACCAAAATGCTAGTCTAGATATGCTCTGGCCCTTGACTGGGGGAATGGAAGTGGTGGTTTATATGCAGGAGGTGGGACATAAACTTCAGTTTTGTCCGACGCTCTCTGAGGCTCAACCTCGGTTGGCACCTCGGCCGAAGTGTTCTTCGACTGTGCCTGGACCGAGGTGTTCTTCGTCAGTACTGGCATCGACCGAGGCACTGGATCTGTAGTTTTCAGTCTACTTCTTGTCGTTATTGCCATGATCTGTCCTTTAGGGTTGCTTTCCGTCCTTGCTGGAAGCTTCCTTGGATCTCTTGGCGCTTTATTCGCCTTGTTAAAGAATTGTTGTTCTAAGGCTTTTTGTGCCTTCAGAAATGAAGTCATGAACATCTCCATAGCGTTGAGCTTGATCAAGATAGCCTCCAGCACCGCATCTTTCTTTTCCGGCTTGGACGAGTGTTCGCCCCTAGAGGTGTGTGCAAATAAGTTTTAAATTTATAAAACTAGAATCAAGCAGCGAACCCGCAGTGTACGGATCGATATAGTTAAGCAAGAATTCCAGAGTATCGAACACAGGGATTTGGGGGGAACGAACTCGATTGCAGATTATCAAGCAAGTAAATATAGGAGTTTTGCAAATATTGGGAAAACAACAATCCTAAAGATCCAGGTATCCAGCTGTGGCAATCGATTCAAGATGTACTTAATGATGTAAAGACAGAGTTGAGATATACAAAGGTATACTAATGTAAGGTAATCGTACGGTGAAGTTCCAAAAACCTTATATAACTCACCTACAAGGCACTCTCTATACAGGTTGTTGAGGCTCAATATAGAAAGATTCTAAAGAAGAGAATTAGTGTCAAATACCCAAACTTGTAATCCAAGGATCAAGACTAACTTAACCGATTGAGGTTGTGACACTCACAATCGAGGTAGAGGTTGTTGAGGCTTCACTACCACCTAGAAAAGACAAGTCTAAACTAAGCTAAAGCAAATCTTTAACTTTAGATTAAAGTAAAAGCAGGTTCGTAGACTTAAGGGAAATCACGGTTAGTTCTTGAGGTTCCACGGCCGTGGACTCAAGAACAGACCGTAATTTAGGGTTGTCGGCGAGTCTCTCTAACTCTCAGGGTCTAATCTGTTTGCGATCGATCTATCATCATCTAAGCCACAACTATCAACCCTTCACCTTAGAATTGTTAAGGGTTTTTAGCCAATAACAGTCATGTTGATATCAATTCAAGAATTAAAAGATAAAAAGATGAAAACTTTCAAGAACTTTCAATAATCTTCAATTCAATCTCAAAGTCACAAAGAGAACAAGCAATGTCAAAAGATTCAAAGTAAAACAAACAATCACCACCTTAGGAAAGAAGAGAAAACGGGATGTCAATCCGTTTTCCAAATCAAACCTAAACAAGAAGAGAGATCTTCTTGCAAAATCTTCCAAGAACTTCGATCTTCCGCCAATCCGGAGATCTCAACAGCAATCTCCACCAAAAGTGCGAGATTAGAGGAATTGCCAAACACGAACTTCGATCTCTCAAAGAGATGTCAATAATTCCAAACAAGCTAAGTGAAGTGTAAGCGTGTCTAAGCGATGATGAATGAGGGTAAACGGGGGTAAGCGAAGGTCAGCGAAAGTGACGGAATCTTGCTTCGTCCGTCTTTTTATAGTGCAGGGCAAAATGTCGGCCCGGCCCAATCTTTAAAAGATCGTGGCTTCAAAGTGTGGCGAAAAGATTTGCCAAGATCACGGTCGTGGAAGTGTTCCACGACCGTAATTTAGAGCGTGGAAACAAATACGGTTTGCAACATATGTTCCACGGCCGTGTAATCCCCTGGAATGAACATGAATTTCTGACTCCAAATCCACGGTCGTGGAATTGAACGTGGAATGTGATACGGCCGTATTTCAGGGCGTGGTTTAGGGCAAGAACGTGATTCTTCCCTAAACTCGTGCATTCCTCAAGCTAAGACTCCAAATTGCTTCCAAAGAATGTTCCTAATCCATGGACATATCAACTCAACTCTCCTTTGCTCGATTCCGTTCGGAAATAGCTCCAAATCACCTATAATCAACATAGAACTAGTGTAGACATCCATATCGACAATATAGGTAATACTAGCTCACATATGCACAAAGTTCAATCAAAGACTATCAATATGAATCAAATACGTTTAGAAAACGTGCCTAAAATATCACAATATTTCATGCTAACAACGAGCTTGATCTAGGCTCCTGGCTCTTCAATGGAGTAGAAGAAGAAGAAAAGAGGAAAGGATTAGAAGAGTTGTTTGAATTGGAGTTAGAGTAAGAGTTACCGAATTTTGATTGTTTGACCTCCAATTATTGTTGTTGGATCCTCTATTGTTGTTGTAATTGTTGTTCCGGGAACCGTTGTTGTTGTTCCGGTAACCATTGTTGTTCCTTGAGCTGTGATATCCTTCATCTTCTTTCTTGGTTTGAGCAACCAAAAGTTCCTTCAATTGCTTCACATCATTCTTCAAAGAGGTGAGTTGATCATTGTTTGATGGAGCTTCTTGGAAGTTGACTCTTTTAACTCCATCTTCAGCTCCTTGGTGGGAGTATTTCTCCATGTGCAAAGCTTGCTTCTCTATAAACTCCCAAGCTTCGTCAATCGGCATGTCCATGAACGTGCCGGCGGATAGTAGTTGAAGGTTGAACTGGGTGTTTCCGTCCAGTCCCTTGAAGAATATATCCAACAACTCTATCTTTGGAATCCCATGATGTGGGCAATCCAAAAGGATGTCTTTAAATCTCTCCTATGACTTGGACAAACTCTCCTTGTCCTTCATGATGAATGCATTGATTTTCCCTCTCATTTTAACGGTCTTAGAGGGGGGAAAGAATTTAGTCAAGAACTCCGTCGTCATCTCCTCCCATGTGTTGATTTTTCCTGGAGGGAGAGATTGATACCAAGTATGCGCCCTATCTTTCAAAGAGAAGTAGAAAGGCCTTAGCTTGTAATTGTTGTTTTCCAGCCTTGAAGGTCTCAAGGTCTCCATTAAGATCTCATAGTTTTGCAGATGTTGATGCGGAGACTCCCTCTCTAGCCCTCCAAATTGGCATTGGCGAATCATGGAAAGAACTTGCGGTCGAAACTCATAGTCATGGTCCGCTGGATCAGCTAGGTTGACTCCTGGACGTCTCAGTTGTTGGTTGGGGTCCATCCTCTGCCCTAGGGTATGTGGAATACCTTCAAAAAGAAAATTTCGGACTGGCATCCGAGGTGGAAGTATCTCGGCCGGGGCAGCTGGAGCTGGGTCCTGCCTCGGTCGAGGAGGTGGATCTGGTCGAGGTAGATATTGGTCCCTTAAAGTCGCCATATCTGCTTCGATCGCTTCCGTCCTTGCGCGAGTTTCTTCCTTTTCCAGTCGCAGTTCTTCTTTACTGAGGCGTAGTTGTTCCAATGCCTCCTTCAATTCGGCCTCAAGATCGCGATTCTCTTGTTTGGCCATCTTAGCTTCTTTAAGCGTCTTTTGTATGTCTTTTCTGGTTCGGGATCGTAAGGAACGATTTCCTTCCCAACACGGGTTCTGCGCATAAACCTACAAGAAAGAACCTGCGAAAGTCACTCAAGTAGAGTTGTTAGTAACAACAGGGGCAAGTGCCCCGAAAGACAACCGCAACCGGCTCGGTCTAGACCAAGTCCCCGGCAATGGCGCCAAAAACTTGTTCGCTCCAAATGGTGTGTGCAAGCTTTAAATTTATAACCCTAGATGTATGCCTAAAATAAGGATGCGAACCCGCAGTGTACGGGTCAATCGTAGTAAAAGCAAGAATTCCGGGGTGTCGATCTCAGGGACTTAGGTGAAACAAAACAAGTATAGGTAGTCAATATTGCAACTAACCACAAAAGCAATTAAATCAATCAAAGATGATAAAAAGTCAATTATAGAAATATGAAAATTCTAGGGATTCAAAACATCTAGTTGTGGTTCCAACTCAAGATCTCAAGATAAGCGGACAAAGCTGAGATTTTGCAAAGGGAAGGTGTTACTAAAGTGGAATAGATCACCGGGTGAGTCTCACTACTCACTAATCCCAAGCCAAATAACCTATCACCGGGTAAGTCTCAAGGTACTAAGGAAAGGAACTATGATCTCAAACCAACAAACCAACTAAGGGAATAGAATCAACCTTTATCGGGTAAGTCTCAGGCTAACTCACAAAGATGGAATAAAGGCACACTCAAACCCCAACAAAGGATAAACCTTTATTACCTACACTTATGATTATGGGTAAACAAACAAAGGAATTACCGGGTAAGTCTCATCCTAAGCTTGCATTGAACCAGGAAAGGTGTAATAAGAATAGGATTTGGCAAACTCTAACACTTAACTCCCAGTTACGAATCAGAAAAGTCACCTCGGTCAGACGAATTCCACCCCGGCCGAGATGTTCATCGATTGAACGAGATGTTCTAGAGTTAAGGATAAAGACTCGAGCTTTCAGGGTCCTACTAGATTTAAGATTATTCTATCATTGTTTTTCCCACAACCTTCAACCAATCACCCTAGAATCGCACAAAGAAATTAGCCACTCATCATCATGAAAGCAATAATCAAATATATGGGAAGAGAATGAATATTTGAACACAAAACCTTAAGAACAAGGCTTCGGTAGCTGAATTAAATATCAATCAAATAAGAGTTGCTTGGATAACAAATCCAACAAGACAATCAACAAAAAGGGAATCTAAGAAAGTCTTACAAAAACCCTTCACAAAAGCTCTAATAAGCTATCAATCCTTCCTTAAATCTTCCTTCCTTCAAAACCCTGGAGAAAATCCCTTAATTGCTGGATTCTATCAGCCCTCTAAGCATGTATAAGCATGGTCGAACTTATGGAAAATCCAACCCTTTATATAGGAAAACTATCTTCCAAATATAAAATATCTTAAAAAGATATTATCCTAATAAAATATATCTTAATCTCTAAAATAGATCTCCAAAATATATAATCTTCCTTCTAGAAATCCAGCCCAAAAATATAAGATTTGTCCTTCCAAAAATAAAAAATCTCAGCCAAGAATAAACGATCTCGCCGCGTTAGGGTATTCGCCTCGGTCGAGACGCTCCTCAAGATCACCTCGGTCGAGATGGTACTGTAGTTGACCGAGGTGACTCTAAACTGAATATGAAATCTCTCAAATTTGGTCCAAAGTAAATCTTCTTTGTTAATTCTATGCTTCCTGGGCTCTTCTTTAAGCTCCTGAATGTAGCTCCAATGACTCCTTAGCTCCTTTAGCTCCATTTTGATGCAAAATGTGCCATTTTACCTACGATTACAATGAAAATTGGTGTAGACCTCGATTCCCGCAAAGGTAGATGAAACGACAATATAATCATATAATATACATCCAAACATGCAGATTATTGAAGATAAAACGTCTAAACAAGTCCCAAAATATAGACTATAATTCATGCTATCAATGCGCATCATGGCTCGCCATAACGAATGTGAACTAGCCGCCGCTCAAAATCGACGAAGATGCCCTAGAGATGTCCCTAATCCCCGACTATAGATCGTCTTGTTGTAGAAACATTCAAGAACTTTGAGGCTGATATGCGTACTCGTTAGGGTACCTTGTTTGTGGAGCTTTTGAAGACGGCATTCACCATTGCGTATTGATCTTAAGACCACACCGGCCGATATCGCGTCAGTATACATTCTCTTCTTTCTAGGGTCGGCGTTGGTGGTCGAATAATCGACTAACCGGATTCATCCTTGGTTGATCGGCTTGGTTAGAAAACATGAGAGGGCATGGTCCTACACATGGCGCACAGGAGTATTGGCCTATCTATACAAGTTGGTTTCTATAAACTTTATGCTCATTTTTTTACGTTTCAGTATGAATTACACTAATAAACTCTAACTTATTTGTATAGGATGCTATGAGACGTTTCATGAAATAATGTGAAGACTATTGGGGGTTGCATGGCTCTGTTATAGGCTGGTCTCTAATATTACTATAAGCTGGTTCTTTCTATTTACAACTAGCATCGTGTATCCTTCTTTGTAATCAAATATAGTATTGGATCCACACACATTTTCCATCACTTGGGCCAACAGTGACGGAAGATCCCGGTTTGCATGAATTTATTCTCTAGGCATCAAGATTGGGTGTCCCGAAGACCCCGTCGTTGAGTATGGAAAGGCTAATCCGTGCACATATTGATGAGATGAGTATGATTTAGCAACAATTACAAGGTAGTCACAAGCTTCATCTTCACTCATCCTTGTGAATCCATGGGGATTGGCGGTGTCCACCAAATTCTTTGTAGTGTCATTCAATCTACTATATAAGTATTCAAGAAGTGCTCCTTTTTCGAATTCTTGGTGAGGGCATAACCGCAACAATTCATTGAACCTTTCTCATGCGGTGTGGATATTCTCTCCATCGTCCATATCAAAATGCGATTTCTCCCAGGTCTCAACAGTTTTGTAGGGAGGAAAATACTTTCTCAAAAAGCTATTGTTAATACTTCTCATGTAGGAAAAGTATATGGATGATTTTGAAGCCAGTTTGCAGTCTTTCTTGTCAAAGAAAAAAATAAACGCCCGCATTCTCAAAGCATCGGGGGTAATGTTCTCATAGTTCAACATATTATTTTTAAAATTCCACAAATGTTGATGCGGGTTTCATTCAGCACTACTGAGAATTGATCATTCTAGATCAATCTCATGGTGTTCGTGTGGAGGTTGAAGTCTTTCTCTCCAAGTGTAGGTAGCACAAAAGCATGGTTGAGTACCTAATAGAGGAAGAACATCAAACAAAGCATGAAGAAAAGCCAGTTTACAGTCTTGCTCTCCAAGTGTATCCAGCAACCCCATACATACATATACATACATATATACATCAAACAAAGCCTAGGAAGGCTGCCACAAGATCAAATTTTGTGGAATCCTAAGCTAGAAAGGAATAAGAGAAGAAAAGAAGAAATAAAGAAGAAAGAAAGGAAGAACTCACCAACTGAGCCCTAACAGAGGAAGAACAACACACCACAACCTCAAGGTTGACTCAACACAAGCACAACAACATCATCAATCACCATCAACATCATACAAACATCAAACTCTCTTCAAAACTTAAAGAAAACTCAAAAGAGATCCAAGGAGGAAGGAAGGAGAAGAAGATCGGGAGGAGAAGAGGGAGATGGAGAGAGAATGAAGAAAGCTTCATCTGGAAGAAGAAGAAGATATATAAAGGAAGAAGAGTCAAAAGCAAAGACACGAGTCAACGAAGACGGCTACAGCACACCACAAACCGCAGGGGCGGGGCGGCCTTTGCACACGCAGGGGCGGCTGGTCCTGGCTCAAACACTACTCAGCACCTGCGTCTTAACTAAGGCGCATGCGCGGGATCTCTCAAAGACTAAGACTCTTACATCTCACCCCCCTAAAAATAAGTTTTGTACCAAAACTTTCAAAATCCCAAATCCTCTCGGACCCATATGCCGAGGTATACTCTCTCTATCGGAGGCATCACATCTCCGCTCAAAAGGTCGTAACCTATAACAATCTATAACCTCAAAACACAAGCATGGAGGAATCATCAACTCAAAAAATCAGGATCATAATGCTATCTAAAGGCATAGAGGAATCACATCTCTTGCCATACTCACATCACAAGGCATAGAGGAAACACATGTCTAGCCAAATCATACTCATACACAAAGCATGAAGGAAAAACATCTCCAGCGATACTATGTCCATGAAAATAGCGTGGAGGAATAACCATCTCCAGCGAGACCCTAATCGCACTCAAATAGCATGGAGGAAAGAACCATCTCCAGCTATAATAAAAAATCGCGCTAGCACAACAAGATCTAGTAAGATCATATATCACATCATAGCTAGCAAAAAAATAAAGCATCAAAGCACATAATCACATACTCACCAAGATAGCACTAAGATCTACTCGTCGATCCTACAGGTGCATCTATCTCGGCATAAAACTCTGGATAGTTCATTTGGATACTATCCTCATTCTCCCATGTAGCCTCCTCAGGTCCTCGTCCTGACCACTATATCCTCGACATGGGAATATCCTTCGAGCGTAGGCGTCTCAAACCTTGCTCTAGGACTGCAATCGGATGCTCAACAAAAGTGTGATCCGGCTCAACCACCAAATCTTCATAACTCACAATGTGTCTCGGATCTGGTATATACTCCCTCAACTGAGACACGTGAAACACAAGTTGAACACCCTCTAACCTCGGAGGTAAAGCTAATCTGTATGCTACCCTCCCAACTCTATCAAGTATCTCAAAAGGACCGACATATCGGGACTCAGCTTCCCCTTTATGCCAAAATGTCTGACGCCTTGTGTCGGAGATACTCTCAGCCAAACATGAGCTCCCACTCTGAACTCTAGAGGTCGATGCCTCTTGTCTGCATATGACTTCTGGTGACTCTATGCAGCCAGCATCCTCTCTCTGATCAACGCTACTCGAACCATATCATCCTGAATTTGCTCTAGCGTTATACCACTGATACTGCTAGGCTCATCTCAGCATAACGGTGTACGGCATCTACGCCCATACAGTGTCTCATATGGAGCCATCCCAATCGATGCATGCCAACTGTTGTTGTATGAGAACTCAACTAGTGGGAGATGATCTGTCCACACTTGTCCCTAATCCAAAACACAAGTTCGCAGCATATCCTCAAGGGTGTGGATGGTCCTCTGTGACTAACCACCTGTCTGAGGGTGGAATGCGGTCGTGAAGTGTAGACTCGTACCCATAGCAGTCTGAATCTACTGTCAAAACCGTGAGGTAAATTGCTCATCTCGATCAAAGACGATTGTCCTCGGTACACCATGAAGTCTCACTATCTGCCTAGTGTACTCCTCAGCTAATCTGCTCACTGGCCATATTTCCCTAGTAGGGATAAAATGTGCAGTCTTCGTCAGTCTATCAACAATAACCCAGATAGTATCAAAACTCCTACTAGGCCTCAATCCGGTCATAAAATGCATGAAGACATCCTCCCACTTCCACTGCGGTACTATTAGTGGATGAATCCGGTCATAAAATGTGCAGTCTTCGTCAGTCTGCAATGCTCTATCTTGACTTGTTGTCAGGTCGCTCACTGTGCCATAAATCTGGCCATATCGGGCTTCAACCCTCCCACCAATATGATCGTCTCACATCATGGTACATCTTACTCGTACCTGAATGTACTGAGTAAGGTGTATAGTGAGCCTCCTGTACAATCCTCTATCCCAGCTCTGCATCAGCGGGCACACAGACGCGGTCACGGCGTCTCAACACTCCATCTGCTCCAATGGAGAACTGTGATGTCTCACCACGAATCCTCTCTCGAATCCTCATTAGGGTCGGGCGGGTCCCTTACTTCTGTTGGATCTCATCCAACAGATTAGGTAGAACCTAAAGTGTACAACTGGACATCCTCATCAGGAAACTAGATGTCCAACTCTAGCCAATCTAGATCCCTCTGAAGCTAAGGCTGAATTGTCAGTCTCGCAATCGGCTTCTCTCGAGGCGTCTTCCTACTCAGGGCATCGTCGACAACGTTCGCCTTCCCTAGATGATACAATATCTCAAGGTCAAAGTCTTTGATCAACTCGAGCCATCTACGCTGGCCGTTATTCAATTCATGCAGCGTGAAAATATACTTCACACTCTTATGGTTTGTGAAGATCTGAGATGTAGCACCATACAAGTAATGTCTCCAGATCTTCAAGGCATGAACTACCGCTTCCAACTCGAGAACATGAGTCGGGTAGTTCTCCTCATACGTCTTCAACTATCGAGACACATATGCAATCACTCTGCCCCGCTGCATCAATACACATCCCAAGGCTAGCTTGGATGCATCACTATATACCCTAAAACCATCAGTACCCTCTGGGTGTGCCAAGATAGAAGCAAAAGTTAAAGGCCTCTTCAGCTCCTCAAAACTCTGGGCATACTGCTCAGACCATACAAATATGGTAGTCTTCCTTAGCAAACTCGTAAGTGGACGGGCAATCACAGAAAATCCCTCCACAAAGCGTCTATAATAGCCGGCTAGGCCAAGGAAACTGCGGACTTCCTTAACGTTTGTCGGTGTCGTCCATTTTGCAACAGACTCAATCTTCGCCGAATCAACCTTGATCCCATCGACGGAAACGATATGACCTAAGAATGCTACCTCGGGCATCCAGAACTCGCACTTAGAGAGCTTGGCATACAACTCTCTATCCTGCAAAACTCGCATCACAATCCTCAAGTGTCCTACATGCTCCTCTTTGCTACGAGAGTACACCAGGATATCGTCTATGAACACCACCACAAACTGATCCAGGAAGTCGATGAAGATATTGTTCATCAACTCCATGAAGACCGTTGGGGCATTCGTAAGCCTAAATGGCATCACTACAAACTCGTAGTGTCCATATTGGGTCCGAAATGCCGTCTTCTGCACATCCTGCTCTCTCACCCTCAGCTGGTGTTATCTTGAGCGCATATCAGTCCTGGAGAACACAGTCGCTCCTTGAAGCTGATCCAACAAATCGTCAATACGGGGCAGTGGATACTTGTTCTTAATGGTCACCTTGTTTAGCTCTTTGTAATCAATGCACAATCTCAACGATCCGTCTTTCTTCCGCACGAAGAGGGTAGGTGCTCCCCACAGGGACACGCTAGGGCGGATAAATCCCTTCTCAGCCAACTCCTCTAGTTGCTTCTTCAGCTCCAACATCTCGACATGCGCCATACGATATGTGGCCTTCGAGATCGGTCTCGTGCCAGGTTCCAACTCGATGTTGAAGTCCACACTCCTTTGAGATGGTAAACTAGACGGCTCAGCAAACACATATGTAAACTCACAGACCACTAGAATATCCTCCAATGTTGGTCTCTCCTCATCCTTCATGGCATAACACTAGAAGGCATCACATCCTTGTACTATCAACCTCGCTGATCGTACTGCAGTTATGACAGAACCCGTCTTCCCAAGGTCCAAACCTCAAAAGACCTCTATCTGCCCTAACTTGGTAGAGATTGTCACAGTCCTCCTACCTACATCTAATACCGCATGATGTCTTTGCATCCAATATATACCCAAAATGACTTCCTCATGCACCAATGACATGACAAAGAAGTCTACAAGCAACACACAAGTCCCTAAACGAATGGGACAACCACATATCTCATGGGTACCTCGGACCCTACTACCATCAAGTAACCCTATAATAAAGGGCATCCCCTTTGTCGTAGCTAAACCCATACGCTCAACACATACATCAGAAACAAATGAATGCGTAGTACCCGTATCAAATAAAACTCTAACAGGTAAACCATGAAGCACAATGGTACTTGTAGCAGCCGGTGTAGGTGACTTCTCTACACTCCTAAACTCAAAAACTCTACTCTGAGCTCCTCTAGTGTTAGTGGTACTCCCACCACGACCTCTACCTCTACTCGGCCCAAGAGCAGATCCTTGAGTAGAAGGACGATCTGGGACTCTCTGCTGTCCTTGTATCTAATATTGAGGTGACCTCTACCCACCTCCTGCCACACTAGTAGGGGAAGAACCCTATTATGATGTAACTCCACCCTGTCTAATGAAGGCAACTTTATGACCTAGCGTGCCACAAGTGAAGCAAGTCACTGGCGGCCTCGTAGACTCTAGTCGCAAATGTCCACGGTCACCACAGATGAAGCACTATCGCCCTTCTCTACAGTCAATGCAGATGAGGGGTAACTCTGACGTCTCTTGCTCTGCCCAAAACCCGAAACTCCACCAACACCACTAGTCTACCCAGTCCGCTATCTCTTCTCAGACCGTCCCGTCTGAGAAGTCCTCCTCTGACTAGCCCGCTCACACTCATAAGCTGAGGCCCAGTCCTAATAATCTGTCAAGGACTCACAATGGAACCCCGCCATGTAGGAACGTGTACTCACCCTGAGTCGACAGGAGAACATATACACATGCTGATCCTCAGAAGGTGTAGCTGGACCCAATAATGCCAGCTCTATTTTAAAACGACTAATGGCATCAGCTATCAGCACATCCTCGAATCCTACCTCCACAAAGTCCTGTAGTTTCTCTCTCCTCAGTGAGGCAGGGCAAAAATGCTCTCTAATCATGCTCCTCATTTGGTCATAGCTAGTGGCTCGACCCTGCATGGTTCTCCACCACTGATGAGTTAGGTCATGGAATAGAGTCTGGACTAACTCTATAAGTCTGTCATCTTGACATTTGATAGACTCAAGAGCTGAGTCCACATGTCCAATCCAAACCTCTGTCTCTAATCCCACCTTTCTAGAGAAAGGGGTACTCCCAACTGATGGAATGCCTTCAACCAAGTGTCTAATCGAGGCCCTCTATACTCCTCTAGAGCTCTAACAGTCTCAACAGCACGTGTCGGCATAACTGGCACCTGAGTGGCTCCCCGGGACATC
This sequence comes from Fagopyrum homotropicum, assembly GCA_033239125.1. NCBI lineage: Eukaryota > Viridiplantae > Streptophyta > Magnoliopsida > Caryophyllales > Polygonaceae > Fagopyrum > Fagopyrum homotropicum. Next base: position 60,117,553 of record BSWB01000003.1, on the reverse strand, counting down.
TCAGAAGATCCCTCTTATGCTGGCAGATCCGGGGCACGTCTACCTGCTCAAGCAGCCTCCTCTACTCGTCTAGTGTAAGCACGAAACTCTGCTCCCCTCATAGAGACACGATCCGAGTGATCTGACTGGACTCGTTGTGATCGCTATCTCCCAGATGCACCGCTCCTAGTCTATGGAATGACACTCTCAGCAATCTCCTCATGAACCTCCTCCACAGCTGGCGGATCAGCAGCGGGAACTGGTCCCTGTCCTATCACTCCCGGAGGAAGAAGTGGTCTGCCTCTACCCCGGCCCACAACAGAAGTTGCTCTAATCCGAGCCATCTACGGGGTATGCACACCTAACTTATAAGGCTATATATATATATATATATACATATATATATACTGTTGAGATCCACGAATGAGGTGATGACTTCCCATACATTCTATCCCAAAACACTATATACACAACTTTAAAACCAAAATTCCTTTAAAAACGTTATACCCCTTTCGGTATCTGTTTATTTAACACCCCAAATCTGCGGGATGCGGGGCATCACATTGGGTTAGGATCTCACAGTGGATCTTGACCCTAGCTTGACAACAAGTTCGTTGGACCTTACAACATGACACCAACAGATATAAAAAGAAATACATAAAACAGTGTAACTGTATAACAAAAGGGTATACAAGACCATAGCCGAGTGTAAAACCACAACAACCACAAAAACATATACAACATGTACAAAACATCCCCAAAAGCCCACGCAACTCCTATGTAGGGAAGTCCTCGGCTAGTCACCCTGCCGGATCACTCTGCAGCTCTCCTATCCTGCAAAGCATCTACAACACGGTATAAAACCATTAGCTAACCATACATATAAAAGGTAATACATAAGCACAAACACAAGTCATAGAAATATAATCACATCATCATGCTTAGATCTATTCATATCCGGTCCCAGGCCGGGCTAGGCCCGACTACCGGGCCTGTGATGGGTGCCGTACCCGGCACGGCCGGGCTTGCGGGTACCCTTTTTTCAATTTTTTTAAAAACAATATTATTAAAAAATATTTTTAATTTGATTTTTGAAGATAAATAAATTATATTTAAGATATTGTATGTAAAATATATTAAATTTATTATAATTATACTAGATAATTTTTTAATAATTAATATTTATAATAATTAGACTATAATATATTTATTTTTCTATTTTTTTATTTTTTTACCGGGCTGACTGGTCGGACGGGCCTAAGGCCTTGTCCGGATCCGGCCCGACGGGCTTGGCGGGCCGGGCTTGTTCCCATGTTCATACCCGCCCGTTTCTCCGGGCGGGCCAGGCGGGCTACCCGGATTTGAACAGATATAATCATGTTGTCACACATTTACCCATTTAATTATCTTTATATAGGTAGTCATTCACTCAAGTCGTATATATGTAGATATATTAAACTATGTGACACGAGGATCGTATCATCCTCGCCTCTAGGCTTGCTAGCCATCTAGAGTAGTATCGGTCACACAACCCGTGTACCCTAAGGGAGAGGTGTTGTGCCCTTCCTTTATACCAGGTCTGGCCCGACGTCAAAGAACCTCTCAACTCCTTACAAAATGAAAGAGAAAAGTTATCACTGCCACTACAAGGGGGCTATCAATAAAACATAGGTCGGTAATAATCGACATCGCATGCTATCATATCAAGCATATAATACACACACCAGTCATGCATACACCTAATATAAGGATGGTGGTTAAGTAAGTCATACGGACTTACCTCAACCTCTGATACTCTCAACCACGAGCAACCTCCATCCAGATAACGACACTGCCTAATAACAAGGCATAGTGATATATCAACCTCCTATCAATCCAAGGGGTCACACCTAGACCCAAGGGATCCATAAAGATCATATACATCCTATAACCCTCACTCGACATCCTAAATCCTCAAGGCCGTACACGGCACAAAATGATATCATAACATGATCCTCACACTCTCATCTTTACCTAACATGACGCTACACACTCACACTAGGAAAGGAAGGGACAATGCCATCCTTAGGCAAGCATAGAAGCAAGACACACATTCGTGACAAGAACAACACAAGGCTGGATGCAGGGAACCGCAGGGCGGCCCTGGGTGGCGCAGGGGCGGCGTCTAGCCGGCGTTGGGGCGTCCTAGCTAGGCGCTGGGGCAGTTGGTGTACAAATTGCACACTTCAGCTCCTCTTTACTTCTTCACTCGAATCTCTTCACTCCTTCAACCACCATCCTATACATACATATACATATATATATATATACATCAAACAAAGCCTAGGAAGGCTGCCACAAGATCAAATCTTGTGGAATCCTAAGCTTGAAAGGAATAAGAGAAGAAAACAAGAAAGAAAGAAAGAAGAAAGGAAGAACTCACCAGCTGAGCCCTAACAGAGGAAGAACAACACACCACAACCTCAAGGCTGGCTCAACACAAGTACAACAACATCATCAATCACCATCAACATCATACAAACATCAAACTCTGTTCAAAACTTAAAGAAAACTCAAAAGAGATCCAAGGATGAAGGAAGGAGAAGAAGATCGTGAGGAGAAGAAGGAGCTGGAGAGAGAATGAAGAAACCCTCATCTGGAAGAAGAAGAAGATATATAAAGGAAGAAGGGTCAAAAGCAAAGGCACAAGTCAACGAAGGGGGCTGCAGCACACCACAAACCGTAGGGGCGGCTCATGGAGGCACAGGGGTGGATCAGACAGCCCGCAAGGGCGGCCTCTACACACAGGGTCGGTTGGTCTTGGCTCAAACACTACTCAACACCTGCGTCTCAATTGAGGCGCATGCGCGGGATCTCTTAAAGAATAAGGCTCTTACATCAATAGCTTTCTTGATAGATTTTTGTTTGTAGAGGTGCGTTCAATCTCTTTGTCTAGAGGGACAAGTTTGTTTGAATCGCGGATCCTTCGCATTCAACAATCCAACCTGAGGCTCAAAAACAAAACTTAAGAAAAATTCAACAAACACAACAACATAAAATAACCAAGAATTAGATGTCAACCAATTCTATCAATAATCTTTGGCAACGATGCTAAAAAATTGATCGTGGAACTTTTACAAAAGTACAAACAACCTCCCCGCAAGGATACGGGATCAGATATTGTATAATCGGGTATAGAATTCACAGGGATAGTATTTGATTTGGATTACACTAATAATTAATTATTTTTATATGAAAGAAAAGGAAATAGGGAAATCAATAATAACAAGCAAGAGCCATTATGATTGTGGACAACAATAGATAGAAGGTGTTTTACGAAACAAGAGTCTCCCCTATAATGAGTTAAAATATTTATGCATATATATATATATATATATATATATATATATATATATATATATATATATATATATATATATATATATATGATAATTGTAAGTAACCATTGTAACAACTGGTTTCTGGCTGTCACCGTCCCCATTGTGACAGCAACCGCTCCTGCAGCAAGCCGCGGTCGCGGCGGGGTCTAGCCGTGGTTGCGATAGACCCCACATCGTAAGATCTTCTTTCCTTTGTCGTTTCTATATTGTTTCCTTTCATAGAAGATCCGATTTTATATCTTTGGGCCGGATTTCTTGGATCTTCTAAACCCTAAAACGTCTTTCCTTTTATCTTTTCCCATCGTTCCTATAAATTCCCCCATTCTCTTCCTTTTTCCATTTCTTGCTTATGTTCTTCAACCTTGAAAGATGCAGTCTTCTTCCCTTGTGAACCTTGCTGAACGTGTAAGTCTTCTTCTATGTGATTCCCCTCACGTTCTTGTGCTTGCTGCATCTTTCCTCCTTTATGTTTTTCTTTCTTTTTGTTCTTCTCTTCTCCTTCTTCTTCAAGGATCAAGATCGAGTCTTGATTCTTGTTGGCCATTCCGTTGTTGATATGTTGATGTTCACAGGCTCCCTTGGTTGAGTTGGGACGTGTGTGTTGAGTGAAGCAAGCTTTGAGTCCTTGTTGAATTCTTTTATATCGAATGAGAAGACGAGCTTTTTGCACCGTAACCGCCTCCTGACCCTGTCCAGCCGCCCCTGCAGATCTTGCATATTGCCGACACTGCGGTGTTGTCTGGCCGCCCTTGCGGTTTTCCCCTAATTTCTCCCGTCTTTGGTGAGCTGCTTCCTTTCCTTGATTCCTCATTCCTTCCCTTGTCTTGTGTTGATGTTGTTGACCCCTCTTGATCTATAAGACTAAGGTTGAGACCTTAACTTGTGAAGATCTCTTAGAGATCATTGAGACTAGAAGTTATAGACTTCTAGCAATCGTTCCGCTGCTGATTCGTTATGCCTTGTTGAGCAGGCTTTCCATCCTTCTTTCCTGCGGGAAATGAGTTGTTTGCTAACCTTTGAGTTTATGTTCGAGTGAGGTAAGTCCCTTAGACTTACTTAGCTTCATTCCGTATATTGGTTTGAGTGTATTGACTTATTTGTGTTGTCATTTATTGTTAACGGATAATAGGACTAGGATTGACCTTTATAACCTTAATTGGCCCATGTGTATGATAACCGGGCGGTGACCACTTGTCTAGTTCTACAAGAGACTAGGAGGTGCTCTTGCAACCAGGCTTGCAAGTAACGGATAGTACTGATCTATTCTTGTTGGTGGACGGAAGTGGAGGCGAGTTTCGGGAGATTCTCGTGTGACAAAAGAAGTTGAATTAGTAATCGATAACTTAATGAAAGATAATAACAGATTGTGTGAGAGCATGCTATGTGTTTACCTATCTTATGTGTGCTTCTACCTTTACTATCTTCCTTATATATAGAATGCTAGCTAACGGTCTATAACAATATTGTAGATGTTTCGCAGATTAGGAATGTTGTTGAGTGATCCGGATGATGTGAACAACCAGAGTTCCCGTACATTATAGGACGGAATCGGGTTTATAATTCAGTTGTTTTTCTTTCCTTTGTTTTGAACTCGGATGTGTGTCTTTTACGCTTCCCTTTGTTATAACCTTTGCTTTTATTATAAGTTTTGGTTTTCATTTATTTGTGCCTTGTTGTAAGATCCAATGTTATCGTTGCTACTTTGAGGGTCGGGACTCATTGTGAGGTCCTAGCTCGTAACTCTTCGAATTTCCAAAACTTGGGGTGTTACAATATGGTATCAGATTTCTAGGTTGGCAACAAAGGCACTCGAAATCTTTTAAAGGCCGAATAGATAAATAAACAGAACCCACAAGGGATCTATGTTTTAAAAAGGGGGTTTTATTTTTAAGTTTGTCGGTCTATGATAGATTTACGGGGGACCTCCACTAGCTCCACGGATCTCATCAACTAGTTTAATAGGCCTTTATGTGCCTTTTATGGATTTCTGCTTTAGTTGATAGCGTGGTCTTATATATCTATATATATCCCTATCGTAGATGGCGCGTACTAGAGCTACATCTGCTATGGGAGGAAGGGGTCGACCACATCTTCCACCAACACTCCATGGATGAGACATGCACAAAGACCTCCACTAGCTAGAAGTCGGGGCCAAGCCCTAGTTGCTGATCCGCCTATTGTTGAGGCGTTCGTTGAAGAAGTTGCTGAGAGCGTTGTTTCCGAGGATGGTAATGGGACCGCCGCTAGGTTCGGGGCACAAAGAGCATAGTTGACCGAGTCCGGTCGAATATCTATCGGAGCTTCTACATACCGTGACTACGTGCAAAGAGTCAATGAGGCTATCAGGACTGGAGGACCAGCACCAACACCGCCAGTACCCGCGAGATCTGATGTGGTTTCGCAGAGAGTGACGCGGGTGGTTTTTCCACCTGCTAGAGTTGCTGAGGTTGCTAGAGCACCAAAGGAGGCGAAGGAGCCGAGACCCAACTATTGGTTGAAGGCTTTCAACCACCTGAAGGTTCCTTGTTTCGTAGGAAAGACGGGATTAGAGATGGAGCTGTGGCTATGACAATTGGATTCTGATGTGGAGGCGATCGGTTGCCTAGAGAGACGTCGAGTCGACATAGCCCATACATTGCTGAAAGATCAAGCTCATTATTGGTGGATGAATGCCCGCAGCAAAGTCACGAGTTACGAGCAGATGAAGACGATTATCAAGGATCGGTATTGCCATGCAATTATGAGGAGAGATCGACTATAAAATTTCCTTGAGAATGGATTCGAGGACCTTCCTACTATTGAGATCGTCAACAAGTTTCAAGAGGAGTTGTCTTTGTTGGGTTCATGTGTATCACCCGAGGATCAACATGTTTATCTTTTCATTCGGAGGTTGAGAGAGTCTACCCACTCTTATCTTGCTGGTTTCCGTTGTGACTCCTTGACAAACTATCAATATAGAGCATTTGCTTATGAGAGAGACCGACCGGGTCATAGGAGAGATTCTCAAGCATAAGGTTCTGAGAAGAGACAGAGGACTGGACCAACCAGTACTGGAGCTGGAGCAGCTGGATTCAGGCATAATCAAACGCCGGGACACTCTGCTTTCCACCAGACGATGCAGAGTTCCAACAAAGGACGGCAGTGTCATAACTGCGGAGGTGTCGAACACATCCGAGCTGACTGTAAGAAGACTGTAGTGACTTGCTTTTCCTATGGCAAGTGAGGACACAAAGCTGCGTTTTGCCGACAGGGTAAGGCGCTATCTCAGCAGGGATCTTGATAGCATGTTTTATAGTCTATATTTTGGGCTTGGTTTAGATTTTTATCTTCATAAATCTGCATTTATGGATAAATATTCTGCGATTACATTGTTGTTTTGTCTACCTTTTGAGGAAATCGAGGTCTACACCTAGTTTCGTTGTAATTGTAGGGAAAATGGCACGTTTTGCATCAAAATGGAGCTAAGGAAGCTAAGGAGTCATTGGAGATACATTCTGGAGCTTTGAGAAGATCTCAGGAAGCATGGAAATGATTAAGAAGATTGATTTTGGATCAGATTCGAGATGATTTACATTCTGTTGAGATTCACCTCGGTCAGTGTTTGCCCGAAAACGTGCGTGCAAATAAGCTTTATATTTATAAAACTAGAATAAAAGCAAGCGAACCCGTAGTGTACGGATCGGCGTAGATTAACAAGTATTCCTGAGTATCAAACACAGGGATTTAGTGAAACAAAATCCAATTTCAGATTGTCAAGCAAATAAGATGTAAAGCTTTCCAAATATTGGGGAAAAAAGCAACCCTAAAGATCCGGATATCAAATTGTGGCAATCGATTCAAGATATACTAAAGAATTAAGGACAGAGTCAAGAATTGCAAAGGTATGCTAAAGTAAAATAATGTACGGTGAAGTTCCAAAACCTATATGACTTACCCAAAGACACTCTCTATAAAGGTTGTTGAGGCTGCAGTATAGAAAGGATCTAAGAACAAGAATTAATCTCAAATACCCAAACTTGTAACCCAAGGATCAAAATAAACTCAAACGGTTAAGGTTGTGACACTCAAAACCGAAATAGAGGATGTTGAGTCTCACTACTACCTAGGAAAGGCAAGCCAGCTAGGTTAAAGCTAATCTTTAACTTTGGATTAAAGTAAAAGCAAAGTTCGTAAAGTGAGGTAAATCACGGTTGGTTCTTGAGAACCACGGCCGTGGAAGCCCTAGCACAGGCCGTGATTTAGGGTGTCGACGGAATTTCTCTAACTCTCAGGGTCCAATCAAATTACGATCAATCTATCATCATCTAAGCCACAACTATCAACCCTTCACCTTAGAATTGCTAAAGAGTTTTAGCCAATAACCATTGTCATGATATCAATATTTAATTTAAGAAGAATGAAAGATGAAAGCCCTCGAATACTCAATAAAACTTTAAAACCAATTCTGCAAATCCGAAACACAAGAAGCAATGTTAATGGATTCAGAATAAATAACACAAAACCTCACATTGATCTAAGGCAAGCACGAAGAACGGGATGTCAATCCGTCTTCAATATCAAAAACTAAGAAAAGGGCTAAACTTCCGTCACAAGCAATCTCGAATCTCCAACAATCTGGCGTTTCCGCAACTCTAGGCAGCTTCCAATCAACCTTAAGCAAGAGTGCTAAACATGGGGTAAGCGGCCGTCCTCGAAATTCTCTTTTCTAGTCTTTTTATAAGGCGAGAAAGAGTTACCGTCAAAGCCCAATACGTAAATGACGTGGCAAATAATGACACGTCAAAAGAATGCCTAAATCACGGTCTCACAGCCTTCCACGACCGTGGTTTAGAGCGTTGAAACAGATTATGGTGCCTTGTGACTTCCACGACGGTAATTTAGACCGTGTAACTTACTGGAGTGCTCCAAACTCAAGTCCACGTTCATAATGCCAAGTCCACGGCCGTGGTTTAGAGCGTGGACTTCAAATCATCTTCTCCACGGCCGTAATTCAGGGCATGGAAGTGTATATTGCTTGTTGTTGCCTTTGTTTCGTGTCATTCTTCATCCTAGCTCCTTCCTTAGCTTCTTTGATGTATCTCCTAATCCTCGAACATGATCGATCACTCCCTTTTCTCTCTCAAATGCTCCGATTCCAGCTCCTATTCACCTATAATCAACACAAAGCTAGTGTAGACTTCTATATCGACAAGATAGATGAACAAGCTAACATTTGCTTCAAAACCTTATCCATGTACGCAATAATAAGGGAAAAACACTCAAAATAAGTGCCTAGAATATTGCCATATTTCATGCTAACAAAATACTCTATACTTGTCACTTGCTTGTCCCCAAGCAAGGTTTTCAGAAGCTTAAAACACAAGTTAGAATGAAATATGCATGCAATTTCAAAACAAAACCATCCTTTAGGCAAATGTGCTTCTAGTTAATAGATCATCCTCAAACCTTACTTCATTCATCCTTTAAAACGCTCACATACATAAACCAAAGAATGTAAAGTAAAGAAACATCATAGATCGCTTAAACTTCAAGACAAACGTCATAACCTTCAAGTATTGTCAAAATCAAGCAAGTGAAACTTAAATTTAGATCACCAAGTAAAATAAAATTCTTTTGATCTTAAGGACTTTCAAGTAAGGTATAGAATGCGGAAAGGAGGGAAACTTGTAAGGGATGTGGTGCATGAATCCGGGAAAAGGAATAACCCAACTCTTTTTCTTTTTATTTTGATTTGCAACACCATCAACTTAGAGCTTTGCTCTTTTCCTTTTCACATTATTTTTCGACTTTACTTATTGAAATATGGATAGAGGTGCACAAAAACCGAAGCCTAGGAGATCGGCGTTTCTCAATTTTGAGATGCCTCAAACCCTTGATGCACATACCATAATTCGTTAGGAATATCGCTCAATCTGACTTTGGCAAGACACAAACACCCGGCTATGTGAATGGTGCCGAGTTACTCATCGTCATGATTGACTTCCCCAAACCTATTAGTTCTATTCTTTGAATGCAAAATTTTGCTTTCATGGCCCTCCCACATCAAACATGCCAAATATCAACTCCTCCAAATTCCCGGATAGATAAGGGAGGCAATTACTTTTATTGAAGGGCTAGATGATCAAAGAAAGAAATAAGAAAATTGAATTGCCTTAATCATTTCATAAAGAAGTATAAGAACTCATCATGTGATTTCAACCTTGATTTCTCTATATGATTTAGATAAAACTTTCACATTATGAAACTTTCAAGAAAGGATAAACAACACATTCAATTTCTTTTCAATTCATAATTCCATTTAAGCATACAATTGTCATCAAAAACTCATTCCACAAGTGACAACTATCATAGAAGTAATCTCCAATCTTAGAAGCACAAAACTTTTTCAAAATTTTCAATTTTTTATGGGTTTTTCAAAGCCTTTTTCATGCAATGCAATAACGAAATGTGTGACTATGGAATGAAACATGCAAAGTGTCATGGATAGAAGCAAGCAAATGTAGTAGAGTTATTACACAGATAGTCACACCCCACACCATACTTAAAACATACATTGTCCTCAATGTTCAAAAATAAAATAAAGAAAAGGAAGAAAAGCAAAATGAACTCACTAGACAGTGGTGGGGCGGCTGAAACTGGCTATCATCAAACTCGTCACTACGGAGGAGGTGGTGGTGGAAACGGACGGAAGTCATGGCTATAGTACCGCCCGAACTGCTGGCGGTAAATGTCACTCATCATCTCATCATGCTCCCAGCTCCGTGTCTCTTGGGTCTCCCGGTGGATCTCCAAGTCTCCCACTCTCCTAAAAAGGTCGGTGGCCCACGCCGGTAGCTGCTCATACCAAGCTTGATCGTCCTAGGGAGTCGGTGCTGCTGGTGCTGCGGGTGCCTGATCATACCATGGAGGTGGAGCTCCTATCGATGAAGGCTGCTTCCCATACCAAGCGGGAGGAGCATCCATCCAAGTCGGCCTCTCACTTACGCTAGCACGGCGAGAGGAAGAGGCTCCGGAAGGTTGCGGGGAACGTCTAGGAGGGTCGGGGAAGTGTGCCGGCTGATCCGGAAAAGTGCCAAAGTCCTTCTCATCACCTCCTCCCTCTAAATCATCACCTCCTCCAATCTCCCCCTCTACATCCGCAGCCGGGACATCATCTTGCACAAAAGGAGGTGCTGCCAACCTATTCGCATGCATGGCGGCGAAAGTCTGCTTCTAGTTATGGCGTCCGGCCGTAATGGAATACTCGGGGAGCCAAGGGATACCTCTACCTCCTATCTCCTCCCAAGGCATACCGGCGGTAGGTGGACCGCGGTGTCTAGGGAAGATGATGCCCCTAGTCATAAGGCTATTGAGACCCAAAGGTCTCGCCGCTATCCTAGTGCAAGCGGAATAGTCTATCCCTAGCTGCGAGGAAATGTGAGTGACCATACCTCCATACCCTATATTGCCGGCTCTCTTTTTCTTCAGCTTACTCATGGTGGAGGCTAGGAGGGTAGCACAATCGGCGGGTCTACCATGGAGCATAGAGTAAAGGAGGAAAAGCTCATCGGTCTTAATCTTTCGAGGGGTTTCGGTCCTAGGGAAAAGGCACTCGGAAAGGACCCTATGAGCTATCTTCAAGGCTAAGTGATAGATGAGCTTAGCCTTGGTGTCGGCCGGTTGCCCACGGTCCTCACTAGCATATATCATAGCGATATCCTCCCAAAAATCCTTAGCGTATACCCCGCTAGGAAACCGACCATTGAAGGTCTCTTGGAACCCAAAGTAGGCTCCAAACTGCAAGATCAAGAACTCATAGTTCTCCTCCATCAACCGGAAAGAATCCGTCCCATCGACGGCGCTATGCTCAAAGGAAGTGACGAACTGCCTAGTGATCTCCTCATAAGCGTCTGCTCAAATAGCAGAAAAGGCTATCAAACCAGCTCTATCTAGAATCCATGTCAAATCATTCACTACGTTAAGCGGTTCAAGCTCCTCAAGCACTAAGTATCGCGGTCCTATGACCGGCCTCTTTTGGATCCTCTCTAAGACATCGAGGTAATCCTCATGAATGATTGGAATTCTAGGAGGTGGGGGTGATGGTGGTTCACTAGGAGGGACTTGGAAGGAAGAGGAAATGTCACCTTTCCTCTTCTTGTTCCTACTCGACTTTCTCCTAAACATATTGTCCATTACAAGGGAAATCACGGTCTGTTCTAAGAAAACCACGGCCGTGGAACCTACAGGGACCGTGGTTCGGTTCTGGTTCAATCAAATCTCAACCAAATCATACCAAATTCACCAGACACAGTCCTAAACTAATTCCAAATCCAATTCCAATCAGTTATCCTAAAAATCTTGCGAAGAATTGAACCAAATTGACAAGTAGAGATAGAGGATAAAAACCTAGGTTTTGGATTTTTAAAATCCAAATTCCTTCTTCTACAGGGATTGTTCACTTGATTGTTGATTGGATCTTGTAGATGATCGAGAATGCTTCACTTTAGGCTCAAGAATCGTTCGAATCGGACTCCAAACGAAGATTTGCGAGAAGGGGAAAGATTTCGGCAATTAGGGCGTGGAAAAGGGCGTGGATTTGAGAAATTGTGGGGTTTTTGTGAAAGAAGGTGGTTTATATAGTGCCCTGATAGCATGTATTATAGTCTATATTTTGGGACTTGTTTAGACGTTTTATCTTCAATAATCTGTATGTTTGAATGTATATTATGTGATTATATTGTCATTTCATCTACCTTTGCGGGAATCGAGGTCTACACCAAGTTTCGTTGTAATCGTAGGTAAAATGGCACGTTTTGCATCGAAATGGAGCCAAGGAGCAAAGGAGTCATTGGAGCTACATTTAGGAGCTTAAAAGAGGAGCTCAAGAAGCATGAAATTAACAAAGAAGATTCCCTGAGCTCCTCTTTTATATTTTATCTGTGGTCCAATGACTCCTTTGCTCCTCTTTCAGCCAAATAAAATATATCTGTGGTCAACCGAGGTGACTCTGAACTGAATGTGAAATCTCTCAAATCTGGTCCAAAGTAAATCTTCTTTGTTGGATTTGAAGATCAATCAAGGAATGATTGATCGTTCGGATATAGATTTTGAGGGGATTTGTAAGACTTTCTTAGATTCCCTTTTGCTTGATTGTCTTGTTGGATTTGTAATCCAAGGAACGCTGATTTGTTTGATATTTGATTTAGTTATTGAAGGCTTGTTTTTAAGATTTTTGTGTTCAAATATTCATTCTCTTCCCATATATTTGATTATTGCTTTCATGATGCTGAGTGGCTAATTTCCTTGTGTGATTCTAGGGTGATTGGCTGAAGGTTGTGGGAAAAACAATGATAGAATAATCTTATATCCCAGTAGGACCCTGAAAGCTCGAGTCTTTATCCTTAACCTTAGAACATCTCGTTCAGTCGATGAACATCTCGGCCGGGGTGGGACTTGACTGACCGAGGTGACTTATTTGATCCGTAACTGAGAGTTAAGTCTTAGGGTTTGCCAAATTCTATTCTTATTACACCTTTCATGGTTCAATGCAAGCTTAGGATGAGACTTACCCGGTAATTCCTTAGTTTGTTTAACCAAGATCATAAGTGTAGGTAATAAAGGTTTATCCTTTATTGGGGTTTGAGTGTCCCTTCATCCCATCTTTGTGAGTCAGCCTGAGACTTACCCTGTAAAGGTTGATTCTATTGCCTTAGTTGGTGTGTTGGTTTGAGACTATAATTCTTTTCCTTAGTACCTTGAGACTTAACCGGTGATAGGTTCTTTGGCTTGGAATTGTGAGCAGTGAGACTTACCCGGTGATCTATTCCACTTTAGTAACACCTTCCCTTTGCAAAACCTCAGCTTTGTCCGCTTATCTTGAGATCTTGAGTTGGAACCACAACTGGATGCTTTAATCTCTAGAATTATCATATTCCCCTTTGTTGACCTTATTATCATCTTTGATTGTTTTAATCGCTTTTGTGGTTATTTGCAATATTGACAACCTATACTTGCTTTGTTTCACCTAAGTCCCTGAGATCGACACCCCGGAATTTTTGCTTTTACTATAATTGATCCGTACACTACGGGTTCGCCTCCTTGTTTTAAGCATACTTCTTGGGTTATAAATTTAAAGCTTGCACACCACCATTTGGAGCGAACAAGTTTTTGGCGCTGTTGCCGGGGACTTGGTCTAGACCGAGCCGGTTACGGTTGTCTTTCAGGGCTATTGCCTCTGTTGCTACTAACCACTCTACTTGAGTGACTTTCGCAGGTTCTTCTTTTTAGGTTTATGTGAAGAACCCGTGCTGGGAAGAAAATCGTTCCTTACGATCCCGAACCAGAAAAAACATATAAGAAAAGCTTGAAAGAAGCGAAAATGGCCAATCGAGACGATCGCGATCTTGAGGCTGAGTTGAATGAGGCAATGGAATATATGTGCCTCAATAGGGAGGAATTGCAATGTGAAAGGGAGGAAAATCGCACCAGAGCTGCAGAGATTGTAGCTGACATGGTTGAGTTACGAGCTCAGATCTTGCCTCGACCAAACCCTCGACCGAGGTAGGATCCCGCTCCAAATGCCCCGGCCGAGATACTTCCACCTCGAATGTCAGTCCGAGATGTTCTTTTTGCAGGTATTCCACAAACCCTAGGGCAGAGGATGAACCAAAACCAGCAATTGAGGCGTCCAGGAGTTAACCTATGAGATCCAGCGGAGCATGAATATGAACTTCGACCGCAAGTTCTTTCCATGATCCACCAATGCCAGTTTGGAGGTTTAGAGAGGGAATCTCCACATCAACATTTGCAGAACTATGAGATTTTGATGGAAACCTTGAATCCTTCAAGGGTGGAAAATAATAATTACAAGTTAAGGCCTTTTTACTTTTCTTTGAAAGATAGGGCGCTTACTTGGTACTAGTCTCTTCCTCCCGGAAAGATCAATACTTGGGAGGAGATGACGACGGAGTTCTTGACAAAATTCTTTCACCCCTCCAAAACTGTTGAGATGAGAGGGAAGATCAATGCATTTATCATGAAGGACAAGGATAGTTTGTCCAAGTCATGTGAAAGATTTAAAGATGTTCTTTTGGATTGCCCACATCATGGGATTCCAAAGATAGAGTTGTTGGAGATTTACTTCAAGGGATTGGATGGAGCTACCCAATTCAGCCATCAACTACTATCCGCCGGCACATTCATGGATATGCCGATTGATGAAGCTTGAGAATTCATTGAAAAACAAGCTTTGCACGTGGAGAGGTACTCGCACCAAGGAGCTGAAAATGGAGTTAAGAGATTGACTTCCAAGAAGCTCCATCAAATGATAATCAACTCACCTCCCTCAAGAATGATGTGAAGCAATTGAAGGATCTTTTGGTTGCTCACATCAAGAAGGAAGAGGAAGGATATCAAGGCTCAAGGAATAACAATGGTTCCTGGAACAACAATAACAATGGTTTCCGGAACAACAACTACAACAACAATAGAGGCTCCAATAGCAACAATTGGAGGCCCAACAATCAAAATCCGGGTAACCCTTACTCTAACTCCAATTCAAATAATTCTTCTAATCCTTTCCTCTCTTCTTCTTCTTCTACTCCGTTGAAGAGCCAGGAGCCTGGATCAAGCTCGTCCCATCTAGAGAAGAAAGATGCAGTGTTGGAGGCTATCTTGATCAAGCTCAATGTTATGGAGACGTCCATGACTTCATTTTTGAAGGCACAAAAAGCCTTAGAACAAAAATTATTTAATAAGGCGAATGAAGCCCCAAGAGACCCAAGGAAGCTCCCAGCAAGGACAGAGAGCAACCCCAAGGGACAGATCACGGCAATAACGACGAGAAGTGGATTGAAAACTGCAGATCTAGTGCCTCGGTAGATGCCAGTTTAGAACACCTCGGTCTAGGTACAAACGAAGAACACTTCGGTCGAGGTACCATCCGAGGTGGAGTCACAGAAAGAGTCGGACAAAACTAAAGTTTATGTCCCACCTCCTACATATAAACCACCACTTCCATTCCCCCAGTAAAGGGCCAGAGCACATCTAGACAAGCACTTTGGTAAGTTCTTTGACTTGATGAATAAATTACATATTAATATCCCTTTCCTTGATGCTATTCTAGGGATGCCCGCCTATGGGAAGTTCTTAAAAGAGATTCTATCAAGGAAGAGGAAGCTGGAAGATTTTGGTGAAGTAAGGATGACATCTAAATCCTCGGAGCTCATTCAAATCACGAAGGAGAAGATGCCACCCAAATTGAGAGATCCTGGCTCGTTTTGCATTCCCATTCAAGTTGGGGATGTGACTCTAAAGCCTTATGTGATCTAGGAGCCAGCGTGAGCATCATTCCGCTAGAGCTATATGTGAGGATCGGACTTGGAGAGCCCAAGCCGGTGAAGATAAGGTTATACATGGCGGACCACTCCATTACCCATCCCATGGGCATTTTGGAAGACGTCCCGGTTAAGTTAGGTAACTTCTATTTACCTATAGACTTTGTTGTGCTTGATATTCCTGTAGATTATCTCGTTCCTATCATTCTCGGCAGACCATTTCTAGCAACTTCGGGTTGCAATGTGGATTGTAAGAACGCCAAGTTGCAATTCAACATTGGCGGTGATCAAGTTGAGTTTGCATTGCTTGCTGCAATGAAAGGAGAGCCGCTGGAGGATGATATCTTCAACATCTATGATGAAGAAGAATCAAGAGAATTGGTGAGCTCTATCCTTATTAATGATCCACTCGAAAGAGTTATTAGTTTAGCTTAATGGAGGAAGGTATAGTTGCTTCTTGTGATGCAGATATACGGAGCTTAAAGGCACTGGAAGAAGATCCAGGAGCTAAGATTGAAAAACTAATCCAGGAGAAGAGAATCTCCAATTTCGGTCCCAGTTGTTGTACCTCGACCGAGGCACTTTCTGGACCAAACGAGGTGTTCTTGACTGAAGAACATCTCGGTCACCCACTCTGAACCTCGACCGAGGTCGAAAGAGAGATGATGTCAACTGAGACTTCTGAAAGTCCAATTCTTCGATCTAAGTCTACTCCACTAGAAGGAGGAAGCAAGGATCCCCCTCAGAAAGCACCCCCAGTTGTGGAGCTTAAACAACTTCCAAGTCACTTGAGGTATGCTTTTCTTGGACCGGATTCTACTTATCCCGTTATTGTTAGTGCTTCCCTTTCCGAAACTGAATTATCTAAACTGATGCATGTCCTGAGAAAGCATCAAAAGGCTTTGGGTTATACTATTGATGATCTTATTGGTATTAAGCGCTCTTTCTGCATGCATGGAATACTAATGGAGGACGATCATAAGACTTCACGAGAACCTCAAAGACGGTTAAATCCGATCATGAAAGAGGTTGTGAAGAAGGAAATTCTTAAGTTGTTGGATGCAAGTATCATATTTCCTATCTTGGATAGCAAGTGGGTGAGCCCAGTGCATGTAGTTCCGAAGAAAGGAGGGATGACCGTTGTGACGAATAAGAACAACGAGTTGATCCCAACTAGGACCATCACGGGCTGGAGGGTGTGCATCGATTATAGGAAGCTGAACGTGGCCACTCGGAAGGACCATTTTCCACTTCTCTTCATCGATCAAATGCTCGAACGGTTAGCCCAACATTCACACTTTTGCTATTTAGATGGTTATAGTGGCTTCTTTCAGATTCCTATCTATCCGGATGATCAAGAGAAGACCACTTTCACTTGTCCATGGGGGACATTCGCTTATAGGAGGATGCCATTTGGACTATGTAATGCACCCGCTACCTTCCAGCGATGCATGATAGCTATCTTTTCCGAGTACATAGAGGAGATCATGGAGGTATTTTTGGATGATTTTTCAGTATATGGTTCCTCTTTTGATGATTGCCTATCTAACCTTTCTCCAGTTCTACAAAGATGTGAAGACACTAATCTTGTTTTGAATTAGGAGAAGTGTCATTTTATGGTTAATGAAGGCATTGCACTAGGACACCTCGTTTCCAACCGAGGTATTGAGGTCGATCGAGCTAAGATCGAAACTATTGAGAAACTTCCTCCCCCTTGTTCTGTTAAGGGTGTGCGGAGTTTTCTCGGGCATGCGGGTTTCTATAGGAGGTTCATCAAGGATTTCTCAAAGATTTCTAAATCATTAACTAAACTCTTGAATAAGGATGTGGTTTTCGAGTTTTTGTAGGAAAGTCTTGATGCATTTTACAAGATTAAGGAAGCATTGATTTCCACTCCCATTATTCAGCCTCCGGATTGGACATTGCCCTTCGAGATCATGTGTGATGCGAGTGATGTGGCGGTAGGAGCGGTGCTTGGACAAAAGAAGGATGGCCGGACCAACGCCATTTACTATGCTAGCAAGACGCTAGATGAAGCGCAACTGAACTACGCCACCACCGAAAAGGAGCTATTGGCGGTTTTTTATGCTTTTGAGAAATTTCGTTCTTACTTAGTAGGAGCGGAAGTTATTGTTTACACTGACCATGCAGCTATTCGTTACTTGCTTGCTAAGAAGGATGCTAAGCCACGTCTTATTAGATGGATTCTCTTGCTTCAAGAGTTTGACCTAGAGATCCGCGATAAGATGGGATCCGAAAATTCTGTTGCGGATCACCTTAGCCGGCTACCTCCCTCTTCACGCGAGAAGGACGAACCACCCATAGATGATTCATTCCCCGATGAGCACTTACATTTGCTGGAATGTTTGATAGAGTTCTTTATCTCACCCCATGATGAAAGCGAAGTATGGGGTGAGGACACCTTCCAGCATGTTTAGGGATGTCGTACGGTCCAGCTAGCGACCTTAAACCAAGCGCTTCTTGGGAGGCAACCCAAGGTATTGCTTTCTTTTCCCTTTTCTAGTCTAGCTTTAGATAGCTTGCTTTTGCTTTGCTTTGCTTTGTTTTTGGCGTCCTAGACAGAAACCAGGTACTTTCTAAGGAAGGAATACAACTCAGAGCAACACTGAATGGACAGAAGTTCGAGAAATTGAGAAGACGGAGTTTGACTGGGACACATCTCGGTTGCAGTCACAGCACATCGACCGAGATGATTCTTGAGCAACTGAGGCGACTAGGGCTGACAAAAATTCACCTTGGTCCAGACACCTCGGTCTAGTCGGGATCACCTCGACCGAGGTGACAACAGAATCAGTGAGGGGTATAAAAGGGGAAAAGGTTTCTCTCTCTTCCCTCCTAACTTATCCCTCGACCGCGGCGCACCCTAACCTCAATTTCTTCGTTTCTTGATCGTTTCTTGATCGTTGTTGAAACCCTAACTCCTTCTCTTTACTGATTTCGGAATTTAGTGGCTTTGGTTGCCATAGATCTCTGGTGAAAAAGGCTTAAGTACCCCATAGGAACAATCTGTAGTGAAATCGGGGGAAAAGAACTGAAATTCCGAGAGTTGGAATCAAGCAGCTTCGCACCTCGGTCCAGTCGACCTGCGCCTCGGCCGAGGTGATTCTTGAGTTCTGACAAGCAATCGAGGTGACCTGTTAGACAGAGAAAGAGAGAATGAGTTCCAGGTCCGATCGCCAGATAGTCTTGAGAGATAGATCTTCCCCTTCTTCTTCTTCTTCTTCTTCTCGACCTACCATACCAGTGATACATGAGCGTCACCAGGCTGATTACGACCGGATCTGTACGCGCCTAGTGATTGTGCCGCGGTTTTTAGACATTTATGCTTTTGACTGTCTATATGTTGCTGATGATTTGAGACAGATGGTCTCGATGGTTGGGCTGGAGCAGTTCATCAAGATTAGAGCTCCAGCCTACCTCGAGCCTACACTGGAGTTTGTGAGCTCTGTGACTCACCTGCCTGAGGAGAAGGCCATCAAGTACCGGTTGCTGAACCGGAATTACTTAGTCCCGATGGATCAGTGGAGAGACGTCTTTGGCTTCCAAACCCCACAGTTCCCAATTTTCCTTCTCGAGCTGT
This sequence comes from Fagopyrum homotropicum, assembly GCA_033239125.1. Classification (NCBI taxonomy): domain Eukaryota; kingdom Viridiplantae; phylum Streptophyta; class Magnoliopsida; order Caryophyllales; family Polygonaceae; genus Fagopyrum; species Fagopyrum homotropicum. The sequence goes on along the minus strand of BSWB01000003.1, from coordinate 60,098,279 downwards.
AGCTTGACAGTTCTAGGGACAAATAGCTCATGTAGTTGAGCATGCTGATAGGTGGAGACCTGGAGACTCCAGGGAGAGGATTATTTTCCACCTCACTTTCAGACTCGCCCACCGGATATTCAGCGAGACACTTCTGGATCGTATTGAGACGCCCCAGAAGGTTAGAGTGGGGGAGCTTCTGAGCTTATTTTGTATGGTGACTGGGGGTGTGCCCGATTTTGGTGTGATGCTAGCTGAGGATCTACACTGGATCAAGGCTAAGGGGAAGGGAGACATTTGCTGTGGCGGCCTAGTGACTCACATAGCGACAGTGATGGGGTTGGATTTGAGCGCTTGTACATTAGTGGCGGCTGCCAAGCCGCTAGGGCTGCAAGAGATGATCACCAGGAGGATTCTAGTTCCTCGTGGACTCACTACGCCATATGTGGCGATGCCTTGGGAGCAGACTGCCCCTTAGGGTATTAGGTGGTCTTCCCAGTTCTCAGTCTACGACCCTCAGTACTGGTCCACTGCATGGATACCATACATTGAGGAAGCTAGAGATGCAGCAGCTCAGGTGCAGGAGGATGAGGATGAAGAGGACGATGGCGGTGCTGCCATAGAGACAGGGACGGATACAGCCGGTCCTAGTTTACCAGTCGTCGATCTAGACGACGAGGAGACAGAGGAGGAGGCAGCTGCACCACCATCACGTCCTGCTAGGTGCAGAGTCCATAGACAGCGGGATCCCGTAGCTCACCGACGGATAGACGAGCTGGCGGATCATATGATCGACTCTTACGCCGCCCTATCCTTGAACATGTTGGAGATGAGGGAGAGCCAGCATTACCAGTGCCGGATGTTGGAGATACAGTTCCAGCACACTATGGGCTACCCTTTTGATCCTTCCCAGCATCCGTACGTGCCATATCCACCACCACCACCAACAGATTAGGACTAGAGCTTGAAGGGGTTTCTTTTATTTATTTATTATGCAGCTCAACTTATGTCCGGTGAGTACTCTATTTTTTAGACTTATTTTGACCCATTGGGACAATGTGTCCCAAGTATGGGGTATTTGGATGTATTTATATGACTTATGTGTATGCTTGGATGACTCTACCGGATATTATTGTTTTATCTTGCTCTATGTGTTTATGTGAGACTACATGCATGCATACATGTTATTTGATTGAGAAAAACGTCAAAAACTAGTTAAAGAAAAATTTTTTTATGACCTCGACCGAAGTGACTCTGACCAATCGAGGTGCAGTACCTCGGTTGACTTAGAACATCTCGACCGAGGTGGTTTAACTGAGACAGTTTTCGAAACGATTTTGTGCTTCTTATTTGGATATGACCTCAGTGAATATTTTGTTTGTAGACTGGCTTTGAAATCTTTATATGCTCGAAAGGTTTTATAATATGTTTAAGTTGCTAAGTGCTTTGTTTGAAATTTGTGGCATGTTTAATACTTTGTTTTTATCCAAATTATGTTGAATTTGAAGGTTGACATCACATGATAAGTTCTCTCACTTTCTTCCTGGGATGATTAAGGCAATTCATTCTCTTCTCTTCTTCTTCTTGATCATGCTTAGCCCCTCATATACATATTTGCCTCCCTTTACCTATCCGGGAATTTGGAAGCACGCAGATGAAAAACCAGTGAAAGAAAAGTTGAGATATTGGCTGGAAGTTAGAAAGAAACAAATAGGTTTGGGGAAGTCAATCATGATGATGAGTAACTCGGCACCATTCACATAGCCGGGTGTTTGTGTCTTGCCAAAGTTGGATAGAGCGATATTTCTAACGGGTCATGGTATGTGCATCAAGGGTTTGATGCATCTCAAGAAATTGATGATTGCTAATCTCCTAGGATTCGGTTATTGTGCACCTCTGTCCATGCATCCCAAAAAGTAAAAAAGTAAATAAGCAAACCTTATTGGTGGAAGATGTTGAAGTTCAAAAGGAAGTGAAGTAAAAGATCCTTTTTCCCGGATTCTAGCACCACATTCCCTATATACATCCCACCCTCACACGTTTCTTGACCTTCTTTTGAAAAGACCTTGAGACCTCGAGCTTGTTGATTGACTTGGTGGTTTAAACTGGATTATACATGATTAATTTCGATAATTATGATTTATTATGCATTCTATGATTTTATGTAAAGATGAACAACTTTCTTATATTTATAAAATGTTTTGATCATATTTTGATTTTAATTACCATGAAGCATTCTCTTAGAGTGATCTATGAGTAGAGCACACCACCAAAAAATGTTTTGAAATACTTTTCATTGATCTTAATGACTTATAATCCATTCTATCTTGTATATAAGATTTGGAACTTGCTTGGGGACAAGCAAGGGACAAGTATGAGGTATTTTGATAGCATGTATTATAGTCTATATTTTGGGACTTGTTTAGACGTTTTATTTTCAATAATCTGTATGTTTGAATATATATTATATGATTATATTGTCATTTTATCTACCTTTGTGGGAATCGAGGTCTACACCAAGTTTCGTTTTAATCGTAGGTAAAATGGCACATTTTACATCGAAATGGAGCCAAGGAGCAAAGGAGTCATTGGAGCTACATTTAGGAGCTTAAAAGAGGAGGTCAGAAAGCATGGAATTAACAAAGAAGATTTACTTTGGACCAGATTTGAAAGATTTCACATTCAGTTCAGAGTCACCTCGGTTGACCACAGAGTCACCTCGACCGAGGTGATCTAGAGGAGCGCCCCGACCGAGGCGAATACCCTGACGCGGCGAGATATATATTATTTGGCTGAGATCTTTTATTTTTGGAAGGAGAGATCTTATATTTTTGGGCTGGATTTCTGGAAGTAAGATCATATATTTGGGAGATCTATTTTAGAGATATGGATATATTTTATTAGGAAATTATCTTTTTAAGATATTATTATCTTTGGGAGATAATTCTCCTATATAAAGGGTTGGATTTTCCACAAGTTCAACAATGCTGAGAGGCTGAGAATAACCAGCAAAGAGAGGATTTTCCTGGAAGCTTTGAAGGAAGGAAGAAAGATTGAAGATCAATCAAGGAAGGATTGATCATTCGGATATAGCTTTTGAGGGGATTTGTAAGACTTTCTTAGATTCCCTTTTGCTTGATTGTCTTGTTGGATTTGTAATCCAATAAACGCTGATTTGTTTGATATTTAATTCAGTTATTGAAGCCTTGTTCTTAAGGTTTTTGTGTTCAAATATTCATTCTCTTCTCATATATTTGATTATTTCTTTCCTTGTGCAATTCTAGGGTGATTGACTGAAGGTTGTGGGAAAAACAATGATAGAATAACCTTAAATCCCAGTAGGACCCTGAAAGCTCGAGTCTTTATCCTTAACCTTAGAACATCTCGTTCAGTCGATGAACATCTCGGCCGGGGTGGGACTTGACTGACCGAGGTGACTTATCTGATCCGTAATTGAGAGTTAAGTGTTAGAGTTTGCCAAATCCTATTCTTATTACACCTTTCCTGGTTCAATGCAAGCCTAGGATGAGACTTACCCGGTAAATCCTTAGTTTGTTTACCCAAGATCATAAGTGTAGGTAATAAAGGTTTATCCTTTATTGGGGTTTGAGCGTGCCTTCATCCCATCTTTGTGAGTTAGCTTGAGACTTACCCGGTAAAGGTTGATTCTATTCCCTTAGTTGGTGTGTTGGTTTGAGACTATAATTCTTTTCCTTAGTACCTTGAGACTTACCCGGTGATAGGTTCTTTGCTTGGGATTGTGAGTAATGAGACTTACCCGGTGATCTATTCCCCTTTAGTAACACCTTCCCTTTGCAAAACCTCAGCTTTGTCCGCTTATCTTGATATCTTGAGTTGGAACCACAGCTGGATGCTTTAATCCCTAGAATTTGCATATTCGCCTTTATTGACCTTATTATCATCTTTGATTGTTTTAATCGCTTTTGTGGTTATTTGCAATATTGACAACCTATACTTGCTTTGTTTCACCTAAGTCCTTGAGATCGACACCCCGGAATTCTTGCTTTTACTATAATTGATCCGTACACTGTAGGTTCGCATCCTTGTTTTAAGCATACTTCTTGGGTTATAAATTTAAAGCTTGCACACACCATTTGGAGCGAACATGCCCATAAAAATTTTGAAAAATCACGATCACTCGGGGTGTTCCACGACCGTGGGATTGTACGTACCCGTGGTTTTGGTGATTTTTCTCAGATTTTGGAAGAATTACGGTCACTGTAGCTTCCACGACCGTGGTTTAGGGCCTCGAACTCTCTGTATTGTGCCAAAATCCATGTTTTGTCAATTCCTTCCAACTTTTCCTCCTTCCAATGCCTATTCCATTGCTCCTACATCCAAAAACACGACATACCGGGAGGTATCGAGGGCAAAACGAAGCAAAAACGACTAAACTAATCTAATCTAAGAATGAAAAACAAAAGCATAAGTGTAATGCCTTGGGTTGCCTCCCAAGAAGCGCTTGTTTTAGGTCCATAGCTAGACCGTACATGCATCTATCGAGTGTGGTGGGTGCGAACTCCTCAGCTTGGAGCTCCGGTGTATACTTCTTAAGTCGTTGGCCATTCACCTTGAAACTTCCGCTCTTTTCACCCCATACTTCAACTGCGCCATGGGGAAAGACATGTTTGATTAGATAAGGTCCAGTCCAATGAGATTTAAGCTTACTTGGAAAGAGCCGAAGTCTCGAATTGAAGAGGAGAACTTGATCTCCTTCTTTGAGGTCCTTTGGAATGATATGCTTATCATGCCAATGCTTTGCTCTTTCCTTATAGATCTTGGCATTCTCATAAGCGTTTAAGCGGAGTTCTTCAAGCTCCTTAAGGTTCAAGAGGCGCTTCTCGCCCGCTTCCTTTATGCTGAAGTTCAACCACTTTACCGCCCAATACGCTTTATGTTCCAGCTCCACCGGCAAGTGACAAGACTTCCCATACACAAGGTTGTATGGTGTTGTTCCTATGGGAGTCTTGTACGCAGTCCTATATGCCCACAATGCATCATCTAGTTTGAAAGACCAATCCTTCCTTATATTTGAAACTGTTTTCTCTAGGATGCCCTTGATCTCTCTATTTGAAATCTCCACTTGTCCACTCGTTTGTGGATGGTAGGGATGTCAATCTTGTGAGTCACCCCATACTTAGCTAATTGAGCTTCGAATTTTCGGGCAATGAAGTGTGAACCTCCGTCACTAATGATGGTCCGCAGTGTCCCGAACCTCGGGAAAATATTTCTATTAAAGAACTTGATGACAACCGCGGCATCATTAGTTGGAGAGGCTATGGCTTCAACCCATCTCGAAACATAATCCACAGCTAGGAGTATGTATTGATTCCCGCAAGATGATGGGAACGGTCCCATGAAGTCGACTCCCCAAACGTCGAAGATATCTACCTCCTGAATGTTGTTAAGAGGCATCTCGTTTCTCCTAGATATATCTCCTGTTCTTTGACAAGCATCGCAGCAGGAAACAAAGGTTTGCACATCCTTAAATAAAGTAGGCCAAAAGAAACCGGACTGCAATACCTTAGCGCTAGTTTTGTTTGAACTAGCATGTCCTCCACAAGGTAGTGAATGACAATGACGGATGACGCTTTGCATCTCGTCTTCTGGCACACATCTTCGAATGATGTCGTCGGGACCTCTCTTGAAGAGTAGAGGTTCGTTCCAAAAGTATTACCGGACATCCTTAAACAACTTCTTCCTTTGTGCGTAGGATTGTCCGGGAGGTTATTCCTGACAAACCAAGTAGATAACAAAATCAGCTAACCATGGTTCGTTACCTTTAGTTATCTTGTTGATGCACTCCTCTATGATGTGTAAATGCTCGTCCGGAAAGGAGTCATCTATAGGTAGATTGTCGTCTTCAATGTGTGGCAGTCAACTCAAATGATTTGCAACAGGATTTTCCGAACCTTTCTTGTCATGGATCTCTAGATCGAATTCTTGTAGGAGAAGAATCCATCTAATCAGCCTTGGTTTCACATCCTTCTTGGTAAGTAAATAGCGGATCACAACATGATCCGTGTATACAATCACCTTTGCACCTACAAGGAAACTTTTCAAAGGCATATACAATAGCTAAGAATTATTTTTCAGCTGTGGCGTAGTTAAGTTGCGCTTCATCTAGCGTCTTACTAGCGTAATAAATAGCATGGGTTTGTCCCTCCTTCTTTTGCCCAAGCACAGCTCCAATAGCTACGTCACTTGCATCACACATAACTTCGAACGGGAGATTCCAGTCCGGAGGTTGGATGATCGGGGCTGATATTAGAGCTTCCCGGATCTTATGAAATGCGTCTAAACAATCCTGCGAGAAATCAAAAACTGCATCCTTCATCAATAGATTAGTAAGCGGTTTTGATATCTTAGAAAAGTCTTTGATAAAACGTCTATAAAATCCAGCATGTCCTAGAAAGCTTCTTATCCCCTTCACCGAAGATGGAGGAGGGAGCTTTTCTATGGTCTCTATCTTAGCCTTATCTACCTCAATCCCTCTATTAGAGATCAAGTGTCTGAGTACAATGCCTTCCCTCACCATGTATTGACACTTCTCCCAATTAAGAACTAGGTTAGTGTCTTCGCACCTTTGTAACACAAGAGAAAGGTTAGAAAGACAATTATCAAAAGAGGAACCATAAACAGAAAAGTCATCCATGAAAACCTCCATGATCTCCTCTATGTACTCCGAGAAGATAGCCACCATGCACCTTTGGAAGGTGGCTGGGACGTTGCAAAGCCGAACGACATTCTCCTATCAGCGAACGTACCCCATGGGCACGTGAATGTTGTCTTCTCTTGATCGTCCGGATGGATCAGAATCTGAAAGAAGCCACTATAACCGTCAAGATAGCAAAAATGAGAATGTTGTGCTAACCTCTCAAGCATTTGATCAATGAAGGGTAATGGGAAATGATCCTTTCTAGTTGCATTGTTTAGCTTCCGGTAATCAATGCACATCCTCCATCCAGTCATGGTTCTTGTAGGAATGAGCTCATTGTTCTTGTTGGTGATAACCGTCATTCCTCCTTTCTTTGGAACAACTTGTACGGGGCTCACCCACTTACTAGCGGAGATAGGATAGATGATACCTGCATCAAGTAGCTTAAGAATCTCGTTCTTGACAACCTTCTTCATGATCGGATTTAACTGTCGTTGAGGTTGTCGCGAAGGCTTAAAATCTTCTTCCATTAGGATCTTGTGCATGCATAATGAAGGTTTAATTACTACAAGATCCTCTATAGTGTAACCTAAGGCTTTCCTATGTTTCCTTAGAACAACCATTAGTTTACCATGTTCATCTTCAATTAAATCGGAACTAACAATTACCGGAAAAGTAGAATTAGTTCCTAGGAATACGTACCTAAGATGTGTGGGAAGTAGCTCCAATTGCATCACCATTGGAGTCTATAATGGCTCTTGAGGACTGTCCAATGCTTCCTTAGAAGTCTCTAAGGGTGTAGGAGTTGTTAAAGAAGACTCAAGAACATTGGTGGAAAGAACGTAATTTTTCTCGGAATTTCCCAGAATTACGGCATCACTGTTACATCCACTGTCGTGGTTTAGGGTGTGGAAGTTAATTAAGGCACCACTGGTAGTTCCACGGCCGTGGTTTTGGCCGTGTAACTTACTGGAGTCCTCTGAATAGGTAATTACGGTCATCATGAGGGAAGCCACGGCCGTGGAATAGCACGACTGACCGTGATTCCTCACATTCTCTGACCCGTCGTAGAGTTTTTCAATCTCTTCTTCATGCATTTCCTTTAGCTCTTCTAAAGCCTCAATCTCCTCATTGCAATCCTCTTCCTCTCCTTTTTCCATGATGCTCATGGTTATGACCTTTTGCAACGGATCCTTGAATAGAATCGAGCTCACTTCTTCCCTAGACGCTTCTTCATCATAGATATTGAACATATCCTCTCCAAGAGCCGGCTCTTTCACCAAAGTTGAGAGAAAAAATTCAAACTTCTCTTCTCCTATGTCGAAGGCAAGTCTAGCATTCTTGCAATCCACCATACAACTGGATGTTGCAAGAAACGGTCTTCCGAGTATGATCGGGACCGGACAATCTGCAGGAATGTCAAGCACAACAAAGTCTATTGGAACATAGAACTTACCGAGCTTGACCGGGACGTCTTCAATGATACCGACGGGACAAGTTATAAATCGATCGGCCATGTATAACATCATCTTCACCGGTTTAGGTTCACCTAAACCGATCTTCTTACACAAAGCAAGCGGAATGATGCTAAGGCTTGCTCCCAAGTCACATAAAGCGTCATATGTGACATCTCCCATTCCAATTGGAATACAAAATGAACCCGGATCCTTCAGCTTTTGGGGCATCTTTTCCTTCACCGTTTTGATGAGGTCTGATGATTCCGAACTCATCTTGACTTCTCCAAAGTCTTCCAGCTTTCTCTTGTTAGAGAGGATCTCCTTTAAGAACTTCCCGTAAGCAGGCATACCTACAATTGCATCAATGAAAGGTATGTTAATGTGCAGTTTGCTCATGAGTTCAATGAACTTACCGAACTGCTTGTCTAGACGTGCTCTCGCTCTAGATTATGGGAATGGTAGGGGAGGTTTATAAGCTGGAGGAGGAATGTAGATATCTTCCTTCTCCTTCCCTTTGTCCTTCTCCTTTTCGACGGGAACTTCAACAAACTTACGCTGTGGGTCGGTAGTTGTCGCTCCGCTCCTAGTTGTGATAGCCATCACCCTTCCCTTTGGGTTGTCCTCCGTCTTTCCGGAAAGCTTTCCTTGGTCTCTAGGAACTTCCTCGGCCTTGCTGAACATTTGGTTTTCTAAATCCTTTTGAGCTTTATCAACCTTGGTGATGTGGATCTCCAGTCCTTGAAGCATTCCTAAGATTGTTTCCAACATGGGATCGTGCTTCTCCTTCCCCGAGTTGCTTTCGTTATTGGATGTTTGCCCCTGGCTTTTCAAAGGAATGGAAGAAGAAGATGGTGGTGTTAGTGAATTTCCTGAATTGGTATAAGAATTACCGGAATTTTGCTGTTAGTTGGAACGCCAATTTTTGTTCCAATTATTGTTCCGGTTGTTGTTGTTCCAATTGTTCTGGTTGTTGTTCCTGTTGTTGCGGTTTGTGTTCTCATTCCCTTGATAGTTGTTGTTGTTTCCTAAGTATCCAACATCTTGCTCCTTAGGCTTTTGAAGGCCAGCTCTGATGACTTCCTTCAACTCCTTAATTTCAGTGTTGAGGGAAAAGATTTGAGTTTGTGCAGCTTGTGTTAGCTTTGCTCCCTACTCTACTCGGTTAGATTCTGCCTTCCGGTGGGAATACTTCTCAATTACTCGGGCTTGCTTCTCAATGAAGTCCCAAGCATCATCTTCCCTCATGTCCATGAATGTGCCACATGAAAGGGATTGGAGCTTGAATTGTGTTTCTACATCTAGCCCCTTGTAATATATCTCCAACAACTCTAACTTGGAAATGTCATGGTGTGGGCAATCCAATAATAGATCCTGAAACCTTTCCCAAGATTGAAACAAACTTTCGTTAGATTTCAGAGAAAAAGCGTTGATTTTACCTCTAAACTCCGTTGTCTTGGATGACGGAAAGAATTTGGTTAGGATCTTTGAAGATAGATCCTCCCATGTGTTGATTCTTGCATTTGGAAGAGCTTGATACCAAGATAAAGCCTTCCTTTTCAAAGAGAAGAAGAACGGTTTGATCTTGTAGTTATTGGTGGTTGCATTCTTCGGTTTTGTCTCCATTAGAATCTCAAAGTTCTGTAAATGTTGGTGTGGAGATTCAGCACTCGTTCCTCCAAATTGGCTTTGGCGAACGATGGTAATAACTTGCGGGTTAAAGCTAAACCCTTGAATATCTTCAGCTTCGAAGTTCACGCCTAGACGGCGGAGTTGCTGAATCGGATCCATCCTTTGTCCAAGAGTTCTTGGCTCCTCATCTACACGAGCGGCTCTCGCACCCCCAGCTGGGATACGAGGATTGGCGGCCGGTCTTGGATCATTCCGCACTGGATTGATCGTTGGATAAATTTTCTCTAGCGGTGGCATATCATCATCATCCTCCTCATCGGATGATTCCACTCTAATGGACTTAGTTGACTTAGCTTTCTTCTTTTTCTTGGAGTCATTCACCTCCAACTTCATGTCCATCATCATAGCTTTAAGCTCATCAATTTGGAATTGATGACGCTCCGCTTCTTCCTTACGAGTCTTCTCACTCAACTTAAATTGAGCTTGAGACTCCTCTAACTCCGCTTGGAGATCTCTCTCTATTTTCAGCCATCTTTCTTTCGTGAAGTTTCTTCCTCAAAGTCTTCTCAAGTTCCGGATCAAGAGGTATGAGGTCCTTGTTGGATCTAGACCTGCGCATATACCTAAGAGAACCTGCAAATAGCACTCAAAAGAGATATCAAATAACAAGAGCAAAGCTCCCAAGCTCGACAACCGAGAACCGAAGTTTGGTCTAGACCAAATCCCCGGCAACGGCGCCAAAAACTTATTCGTCCGAAAACGTGCATGCAAATAAGCTTTATATTTATAAAACTAGAATAAAATCAAGCGAACGCGTAGTGTACGGATTGGCGTAGATTAGCAAGTATTCCAAAGTATCGAACAAAGGGATTTGGTGAAACAAAATCCAATTTCAGATTGTCAAGCAAATAAGATGTAAAGCTCTGCACATATTGGGGAAAACAACAACCCTAAAGATCCGGATATCAAATTATGGCAATCGATTCAAGATATACTAAAAAATTAAGGACAGAGTCAAGAATTGCGAAGGTATGCTAAAGTAAAATAATGTACGGTGAAGTTTCAAAACCTTATATGACATACCCAAAGACACTCTCTATAAAGGTTGTTGATGCTGCAGTATAGAAAGGATCTAAGGACAAGATTTAATCTCAAATACCCAAACTTGTAACCCAAGGATCAAAATAAACTCAAACGGTTAAGGTTGTGACACTCGAAACCGAAATAGAGGATGTTGAGTCTCACTACTACCTAGGAAAGGCAAGCCAAAGCTAGGTTAAAGCTAATCTTTAACTTTGGATTAAAGTAAAAGAAAAGTTCGTAAACTGAGGTAAATCATGGTTGGTTATTGAGAACCACGGCCGTGGAAGCCCTAGAACAAGCCGTGATTTAGGGTGTCGACGAAATTTCTCTAACTCTCAGGGTCCAATCAAATTACGATCAATCTATCATCATCTAAGCCACAACTATCAACCCTTCACCTTAAAATCGCTAAAGAGTTTTAGCCAATAACCATTGTCATGATATTAATATTTAATTTAAGAAGAATGAAATATAAAAGCCCTCGAATACTCAATAAAACTTTAAAACCAAATCTCAAATCCGAAACACAAGAAGCAATATTAATGGATTCAAAATATATAACACAAAACCTCACAATGATCTAAGGCAAGCACGAAGAACGGGATGTCAATCCGTCTTCAATATCAAAACCTAAGAAAAGGGCTAAACTTCCGTCACAAGCAATCTCGAATCTCCAACAATCCGGCGTTTCCGCAACTCTAGGTGGCTTCCAATCAACCATAAGTAAGAGTGCTAAACAGGGGGTAAGCGGCCGTCCTCGAAATTCTCTTTTCCAGTCTTTTTATAAGGCGAGAAAGAGTTGCCGTCAAGGCCAAATACATAAATGACATGGCAAATAATGACACGTCAAAAGATTGCCTAAATCACGGTCTCACAGCCTTCCACGACCGTGGTTTAGAGCGTGGAAACAGATTACGGTGCCTTGTGACTTCCACGACCGTAATTTAGACCGTCTAACTTATTGGAGTGCTCCAAACTCAAGTCCACGTTCATAATGCCAAGTCCACGGCCGTGGTTTACAGCGTGGACTTCAAATCATCTTCTCCACGGCCGTAATTCAAGGCGTGGAAGTGTATATTGCTTGTTGTTGCCTTTGTTTCGTGTCATTCTTCATCCTATCTCCTTCCTTAGCTTCTTTGATGTATCTCCTAATCCTCGAACATGATCGATTACTCCCTTTTCTCCCTCAAATGCTCCGATTCCAGCTCCTATTCACCAATAATCAACACAAAGCTAGTGTAGACTTCCATATCGACAAGATAGATGAAGAAGCTAACATTTGCTTCAAAACCTTATCCATGTACGCAATAATAAGGGAAAAACAACCAAAATAAGTGCCTAGAATATCGCCATATTTGATGCTAACAGTCAACTACAGTATCACCTCGGCCGAGATGATCTTGATGAGTGTCCCGACCGAGGCGAACACCTTGGCGCTGGCGAGATCTTTATTTTTGGTTGAGATCTTCTATTTTTGGAAGGAGGATATCTTATATTTTTGGCTGGGTTTCTGGAAGGAAGATATTATATTTGATTGATTTATTTTGACAGATATGGATATATTTTCTAGGAAATTATCTTTTTAGGATATTATTATCTTTGGAAGATAATTCTCCTGTATATATGGGCTGATTATCTACGGATCACCTATCTTCGGAACAACACATGCTTAGAGCATCCAGCAATTGAAGGATTTTCTGGAGTTTGAAGGAAGAGTTGATGGAAGTTTGAAGGTTGAAGTTCAAGGAAGGAAGGAATCATAGTTGGAGTTGGCTTTTGAAGGAGTTTGTAAGATCTTTTTAGATTACTTTTGTTTGTTGTCTTTTCTGATTTGTGACTTGAGGAACATTGATTTGTTACTTGATTCATTCAATTATTAGGACCTTTTTATTAAGGTTTTCTTGTTTGAATATTGATTCCTTTCCTATTAATTTGATTATTGTTATCATGATAATTGTTGGCTAAGTTTCTTATGCGATTCTAGGGTGATTGGCTGAAAGTTGTGGGAAAGACAATCATAGAATGATCTTAATCCCAGCAGGACCCTGATAGCTCGAGTCTTTATCTTAACCGTAGAACACCTCGGTCAGTCATTGAACATCTCGGCCGGGATGAAATATAACTGAATGTGGTGAACCTTTCCTGAACCTTATCTGAAGTTAAGAATTTAAGTTTGCCAAATCCTCTCCTTGTTATACCTTTCCTGGTTCAACGCAAGCCTAGGATGAGACTTACCCGGTTATTCCGTTGTTTATTTACCTAAGATCATGAGTGTAGGTAATAAAGGTTTATCCTTTATTGGGGTTTGTGTGTGCCTTCATCCCATCTTTCAGAGTTTGCCTGAGACTTACCCGGTAAAGGTTGATTCTATTCCCTTGGGTGGTGTGTTGGTTTGAGATTATAGTTCCTTTCCTTAGTACCTTGAGACTTACCCGGTGATAGGAGCTTTGGTTTGGGATAGTGAGTAGTGAGACTTACCCGGTAATCTATTCCCACCTTAGAAACACCTTCCCTTTGCAAACCTCAGCTTTGTCCGCGTTATTCTTTGAGATCTTGAGTCAGAACCACAACTGGATTCTTTAATCCCTAGAATCCGCATTACCTTTATCTGACTTTATATCATCTTTGATTGCTTTAATTCGTAGTTGTTAGCAATATTTGACAACCTGATTCCGTGCTTTGTTTCACAATAGTCCCTATGTTCCACCCCTGGAACTCTTGCTTTTATTACAATTGATCCGTACACTGCGGGTTCGCATATTGTTCAAGCATACTTCTTGGGTTATAAATTTTAAAGCTAGCACACACCTTTTGGAGCGAACAAGTTTTTGGCGCCGTTGTTGGGGACTTGGTCAAGATCGAGTTCGGTATTTGGTTGTCTAGCTTGGAAGCTTTTGCTTTTGCATTTGATCTTTTTTCTATGAGTTTTGTAGTTTTCAGGATTTCCAATGGCTGCAAGTCGCTATGAACCTACATTTGATCTAGCCTGGATAGCAAGACAAAGTGCTAGGGCGGACCATTATGAATACTTGGAAGAGAAATACGCCTTCATTTGGTTTTACAGTGATAGAGAAAGAGAAGAGGCTATTGAGGAGGAGCTTGCGATATGGGATGAGCTGAATGTAAAAAGGTTTATGAGCAACCTCTTGAAGATTCGCTTGAATCAAAATGGGAGAAATTGATGAAGAAGGTGAAGGAGCTCAAGGAAAGCACCCTATCCTATGATAAACCGAAAGAGGAGCATAAGGAAGTACTACAAGTTTCAAGCATTCCTCCAATCGAACCGGAAGTTTCTCCTGAAGTTCTTGAAGAAGAGGAAGAAGTGGAAGATCTCGATCCAACTCCTGAAACTTGGGCCGAGGTTAAAGAAAGATCGGCCGAGGTTGAAGAAAGATCAGCCGAGGTTGAAGAGAATTCAGCTGAGTTGGGAAAGATTTCATGTGCGAATTATCATCCTAACATGAAATTTGTCCCAAACTTTGAAGAACTTTATAAGGTACTTGCTCCTTCCCCCTTTAAGGTTCTAAATTTTTGTAGGGATGCACCGAAAAGTTGGAGGTCTCTTCTGAAAGAACCTCCTAAGATCAAGATGAAACCTCTCTTGAATTTACTGAAAGAAGATACTCCTTGGATTGAAAGGAGCGGAGTTAACAAGCACTTCACCGATAAGGCAACAAAGTGTTATTTGTTCAAGTATGGGGTCACTCAAGCTGGAGATGGGGAAGCTACTAGGATTCTCGAGAAGTTGATTTCTCGATCAAGGAAAGGATGGGATGAAAAACCAAGTTATGTCCCATGGAAGAATCGGAAGACCGGTAGGATTCCGGTGAGAACCAAACCGTACAAGCGTGTACATGGGAGATCCTACCATTTGACGGTGAAATTAAGAACCGGAATCTTTTTGGAAGAGTTTTATGATGGATGTGATGAGCACTCCAAGGTGTTCGAGGTACATTGAAGTAATTCCATGGAGAAAGGTCCAGCTAGGGACCTCAAACCAATCGCTTCTTGGGAGGCAACCCAAGGTATTGCTTTCTTTTCCCTTTTCTAGTTTAGTTTTAGATAGTTTGCTTCGTGTTTTGTGCGTCCTCCTGGACAGGAATTAGGTACTCTCTAAGAAGAAATTACAACTGAGGAGCTACATAGAAGGATTGATGTTCGAAAAGTTGAGAAAACGGAGCTTGACTGAGATACATCTCGGATGCTATTAGAACGCCTCGACCGAGATGTTCTTCGCCAACCGAGATGGTCTTATCTGGGAGCTGTTTCTTATTTCTTTATGCAGTTCAGCTATGTCCGGTGAGTAATTATTTCTTATGACTTATATTTGACGCATTGGCTTATCTGTCATTACATGCATACCTACATGTTTCTGTTCGAGAAAAAACGTCGAAAACTACTTTGAAAAAAATAAAATTTTATGACCTCGATCGGGACATTCATGGCCGATCGAGGATAAACACCTCATTTGACGCCAGAAGACCTCGACCGAGGTGGTCTTAACTAAGAGTTTTTTCGAAATGTTTTGTGTTTCTTCTCTGGATATGACCTCAATGATGATTTTGTTTGCAGATTAGTTTTGAAATCTTTATATGCTCGAAAGGTTGTATGATATGTTTAAGTTGCAAAATACTTTGTTTGATGTTTTAGCATGTTTAATACTTTGTTTTTATCAAAATTATGTTGGATTTGAAGGTTGACACCACATGATGAGTTCTATCACATTCTTCCTGGGATGATTAAGGCATTTCATTTTCTTCTTCTTCTTCTTCTTCTTCTTCTTCTTTTTGACCATGCTTTAGCCCCTCATATACATATTTGCCTCCCTTTACCTATTTGGGAATTTGGAAGCAAGCAAAGTAAAGCAAGTGAAAGTGAAGGTGAGATGTTGGCTGAAAGTGTTAGAAAGAAACAATTAGGTTTGGGGAAGTCAATCATGATGATGAGTAACTCGGCACCATTCACATAGCCGGGTGTTTGTGTCTTGCCAAAGTCGGATTGAGCGATATTCCTGACGGGTCATGGTATGTGCATCAAGGGTTTGAGGCATCTTGAGAAATTGACGATTGCTGATCTCCTAGGCTTCGGTTATTGTGCACCTCTGTCCATGCATCCCAAAAAGTAAAGTAAAATAAGCAAATCTTATTGGTGGAAGATGTTGCGATTCAAAGAAAGTGAAGTAAGATCCTTTTCCCGGATTCTAGCACCACATACCCTATATACATCCCACCCTGACACGTTTCGTGACCTCTTTTGGAAGCCCTTGAGACCTCAAGCTTGTTGATTGACTTGGTGGTTTAAACTGGATTATACATGATTGATTTTGATAATTATGATTTATTATGCATTCTATGATGTTATGCAAAGATGAACAGCTTTTTTATATTTATAAAATGTTTTGTGACTTATAATCCATTCTATCTTGTACTTAAGATTTGGAATTTGCTTGGGGACAAGCAAGGGACAAGTATGGGGTATTTTGATAGCATGTATTATAGTCTATATTTTAGGATTGGTTCAGATATTTTATCTTCATAAATCTGCATGTATGGATGTATATTCTTTGATTATATTGTTGTTTTGTCTACCTTTGCGGGAATCGAGGTCTACACCTTGTTTCGTTGTAATTGTAGGGAAAATGGCACGTTTTGCATCGAAATGGAGCTAAGGAAGCTAAGGAGTCATTGGAGCTACATTTTGGAGCATTGAGAAGATCTCAGGAAGCATGTAAATGATTAAGAAGATTGGTTTTGGACCAAATTCAAGATGATTTACATTCAGTCGAGATTCACCTCGGTCAGCAACAGTACCACCTCGATCGAGGTGATCTTGAGGAGTGTCTCGACCGAGGTTAACACCCTGTCGCCAGGGAGATCTTTATTTTTGGTTGAGATCTTCTTTTTTTGAAAGAAGGATATCTTATATTTTTGGCTGGATTTCTGGAAGGAAGATGTTATATTTGGCTGATTTATTCTGAGAGATATGGATATATTTTCTAGGAAATTATCTTTCAAGATATATTATCTTTGGAAGATAATTCTCCTATATAAAGGGTTGGATTTTTTACAATTCATCCATCTTCGGATCACATGCTTAGAGCATCCAGCAATTGAAGGGTTTTCTGGAGTTTGAAGGAAGAGTTAAAGGAAGTTTGGAGGTTGAAGTTCAAGGAAGGAAGGAATCATAATTGGAGTTGGCTTGTGAAGAAGTTTGTAAGATCGGCTTAGATTGCTTTTGGTTTTGTTGTCTATTCTGATTTGTGATTTGAGGAACGCTGATTTGTTACTAGATTCATTTAGTTATTGAGACCTTTTTGTTAAGGTTTTCTTGTTTGAATATTGATTCCTTTCCTATTAATTTGATTATTGTTATCATAATGATTGTTGGCTAAGTTTCTTATGCGATTCTAGGGTGATTGTCTGAAAGTTGTGGAAAAGATGATGATAGAATGATCTTAATCCTTGCAGGACCCTGAAAGCTCGAGTCTTTACCTTAACCGTAGAACACCTCGGTTAGTCATTGAACATCTCCGACGGGATGGAATATAACTGAATGAGGTGAACCTTTCCTGAACCTTATCTGAAGTTAAGAGTTTAAGTTTGCCAAATCCCATCCTTGTTATACCTTTCCTGGTTCAACGCAAGCCTAGGATGAGACTTACCCGGTTATTCCGTTGTTTATTTACCTAAGATCATGAGTGTAGGTAATAAAGGTTTATCCTTTATTGGGGTTTGAGTGTGCCTTCA
The DNA here is from genome assembly GCA_033239125.1 of Fagopyrum homotropicum. NCBI lineage: Eukaryota > Viridiplantae > Streptophyta > Magnoliopsida > Caryophyllales > Polygonaceae > Fagopyrum > Fagopyrum homotropicum. The sequence goes on along the minus strand of BSWB01000003.1, from coordinate 60,080,706 downwards.
TCCCATCTTTGACAGTTTGCCTGAGACTTACCCGGTAAAGGTTGATTCTATTCCCTTGGGTGGTGTGTTGGTTTGCGATTATAGTTCCTTTCCTTAGTACCTTGAGACTTACCCGGTGATAGGAGCTTTGGTTTGGGATAGTGAGTAGTGAGACTTACCCGGTAATCTATTCCCACCTTAGAAACACCTTCCTTTTGCAAACCTCAGCTTTGTCCGCGTTATCCTTTGAGATCTTGAGTCGAAACCACAACTGGATGCTTTAATCCCTAGAATCTACATGACCTTTATCTGACTTTATATCATCTTTGATTGCTTTAATTCGTAGTTATTAGCAATATTTGACAACCTGATTCCGTGCTTTGTTTCACAATAGTCCCTGTGTTCCAACCTTGAAATTCTTGCTTTTATTACAATTGATCTGTACACTGCGGGTTCGCATATTGTTCAAGCATACTTCTTGGGTTATAAATTTTAAAGCTTGCACACACCTTTTGGAGCGAACAAGTTTTTGGCGCCGTTGTCGGGGACTTGGTCAAGACCGAGTTCGGTATTTGGTAGTCTAGCTTAGAAGCTTTTGCTTTTGCATTTGATCTTTATTCTATGAGCTTTGTAGTTTTTCAGGATTTCCAATGGCTGCGAGTCGCTATGAACTTGCATTTGATCCAGCCTGGATAGCAAGACAAAGTGATAGGTGTAGACCTAGCACTTTGTCTTGCTATCCAGGCTGGATCAAATGCAGGAATCAATTTTGATGCAAAACGTGCCATTTTAATGACACAAAGCTGCGTTTTGCCGATAGGGTAAGGCGCTATCTCAGCAGGGATCTTCACTTTCTGGTGTTGCCAGAGGTGGACAGAGACCTCAACATTAGCCGCATCAATAGCAATGAGCTCTTGGTTTTACCGCTCCTCAAGGTTCCGCTCACGGACAGGGGAGAGGTAGATGATGAGTTGGTGGTACGTCAGACACCAGAGATACATCAGTAAGAGTTTATGAGATGAGGAGTGCTTTAGAGCCATGAGTGCCAACTACCACAAGTATCATTCATATTAATGGATTTCTTGTCAGAGTTCTTTTCGATATCGGTCCTACGCATTCTTTTATATTTGATGCATGTGTCGATAGATTGGCCTTAGTTACCGTAGAAAATACACCCTTCTTTATAGGATTACCCAATTGGGGTAAGATTAGAGGTACACGAGAAGTTCGCAATTGCCCTATTAGATTAGAAGGTCGCGATTGGCCAGCTGACTTCTTCATCATGTACTTAGTACATGAAGAAGTTATATGGGCATGGATTGGATGGATCAACATCAAGCTGTTCTGGACATCAGGAAAAGGACAGTGATGGTAACTATGGAGTCAGGCCATGTGGAGATTTTCCGAGGATGGGATCTCGGAAAGACTGGTACAGTCATCAATGCAGTCCGAGTTGCGAGACTTATCGGTCAGGGTTGCGAGGCTTTCTAGTGCTATGCCATGAAGGATAATACGGGTCCATCGTTGGAGGAAATTCTGGTAGCATGCGAGTTTACCAAGGTTTTTGGAGAGCCATTAGGTTTACCTCCACAAAGGAGTGTAGATTTTGGCATTGATCTAGAGCCCGGGATGAGACCGATCTCGAAGGCTCCTTACTGCATGACGCCTATCGAAACGCTTGAGCTATAGAAGCAGCTCAAGGAGTTAGCTGAGAAGGGCTTCATCCGCCCTAGTGTATCTCCTTGGGGCGCTCCAGTACTCTTCGTCAGGAGGAAGACGGGTCGATGAGGTTATGTATTGACTACCGAGAGCTTAACAAGGTGACAATCAAGAAGACGGGGCGAATGTGGTAGTTGATGATCTTAGTAGGAAGACTCCCTGTGAGATGGCGATTGCTCGGCTGATAACTCAGCCTCAGTTACAACGAGACTTGGTATGACTAAAGATGGATATCCACTTTCCGGATTCCGATAGCCATTTATCCACCTTATAGGTGTTACCTAATGTGTTGGTAGAAATCCGATAAAAGGAGGAGAGTTGCCCAGCTTTGACACGTGTCCGAGACAAGATGTCTCGAGGAGAGGCACCATAGTTTGTAGTCAGTGCTGATGGAGTTTTGAGACGCCAGGAGCGCGCATGTGTGCCCAAAGATTGAGAGTTGAGGAAGCGGATCCTACAAGAGGCTCACTCTACACCTTACTCAGTGCATCCCGGTGCAAGTAAATTGTATGAGAATATCAAACGCTCTTTCTGGTGGGGAGGTTTGAACCTAGATGTGGAAAGATATGTAGCGCAGTGTGCGACCTGTCAGGAGGTCAAGATCGATCATCATCGACCAGAAGGTGAGCTACACCTACTTCCCGTTACTTAGCGGAAGTGGGAGGATATCTCGATAGAATTTGTTACCGGTTTGAGACCGAGTCGAGGTTTTGATGCTATCTGGATTATAGTAGATCGACTAACGAAGACCGCATGTTTCATTCCTATCAAGGAAACGTGGCCAGTAAGTCGATTGGCAGAGGAGTTCACCAGATAGTTAGTGTGACTTCATGGAGTACCTAGAACTATAGTCTCCGACAGAGACGGACGGTTCACTTCGAGGTTTTGATAGAAAGTGCATGTTGCCCTAGGTACGAGTTTGTAGTTCACGACTGCTTATCATCCTCAGACCGATGGTCAGTCGGAGAGGACCATCCAAACTATAGAGGATATGTTGAGAGCCTGCGTGTTAGACTGGTGACAGGTGTGGCCTGATCACCTTCCCTTAGTGGAGTTTTTGTATAAAAACAGTTGGCACGCATCGATCAGGATGGCTCCTTATGACGCTTTATACAGACAAAGATGCCGTATCCCATTGTATTGGGACGAGCAGAGTAGTGCTAGCAGTGTAGCACCTGAGTAGATACAGGACGATATGGCTCGAGTAGCGATAATCCGAGAGCGGATGTTAGCAACACAAAGTCGCTAGAAGTCTTATGCAGATAAGAGGCGCAAACCTCTAGAGTTCAGAGTTGAAGCTCAGGTATAACTGAGAGTATCTCCGACCTGAGGTGTTGGACGTTTCGGCGTCAAGGTGAAGTTGAGTCCCAGATATGTCGGGCCTTTTGAGATCCTTGAGCGAGTTGGAGAGGCAACATACAGACTTGCATTGCCACCGAGACTTGAGGGTGTTCACCCAGTCTTGCATGTGTCTTATTTACGGGAGTACATACCAAACCCGAGAAACATCGTTAGCCACGAGGATTTAGTGGTCGAGCCAGACCATACGTTTATAGAGCACCCGGTAGCCATCGTAGAGCGTAGTACGAGACGCTTGCGATTGAAGGACATACTGATGATGAAGATTCAATGGTCGATGTGAGGAGCTGATGAGGCGACTTGGGAGACAGAGGATAGTATATGGAGGAACTATCCGGAGTTTTATGCTTATTTGGATGTACCTATAGTGTAGATGTTTAAATTTTTAGTTTGCGTTGTTGAGTTGTGAACGCTTTTGTTACATTTTCAGTTTTGTGCCCCGAGTGGGAATATATGAGTTGAGTTCAATATTTCTGCATTATGTGATCTTACTGGTTGTTGTATGTTTCGGGACAAAACTTCTTTTTAGAGGGATTTGATGTAACAACCGGTTTTTGGTTGTCACCGCCTCAGCGGAGACAGCGGCCGCTCCTACGGCAAGCTGGTGTCTGTCACCTCCCCCGCGGTGACAGTGGCTACCCCTGCGGCCAGCCGCGGTCGTGGTGTGGCCGAGCCGCGGGGGCGGTAGACCCCAGATCGTAAGATCTTCTTTCCTTTTTCGTTTCTATCTTGTTTCCTTTCATAGAAGATCTGGTTCTATATCTTTAGGCCGCCTTTCCTGGATCTTCTAAACCCTACAATGTCTTTCCTTTTATCTTTTCCCATCGTTTCTATAAATTCCCGCCTTCTCTTCCTTTTTCCGTTTCTTACTTACGTTCTTCTTCAACCTTGAAAGCTGCAGCCTTCTTCCCTTGTGAACCTTGCTAAACATGTAAGTCTTCTTCTTTGCGATTCCCCCTCACGTTCTTGTGCTTGCTGCATCTTTCATTCCGTCTGTTTTTCTTTCTTTTCATTATTCTCTTCTCCTTCTTCTTCAAGGATCAAGTTTGAGTCTTGATTCTTGTTGGCCATTCCGTTGTTGATATGTTGATGTTCACAGGCTCCCTTGTTTGAGTTGGAACGTGTCTGGTGAGAGAGGCAAGCTTTGAGTCCTTGTTGTCGAAGGAGAAGACGAGCTTTCTGCACCGCAACCGCTCCCGTACCGTGTCCACCCGCCCCTGTGGATCTTGCCTAGTGCCGCCCTTACGGTGCTGACTAGCCGCCCTTGCGGTTTTCTCCCAGTTGCTCCCGTCTTTGGCGAGATGCTTCCTTTCCTAGATTCTTCGTTCCTTCCCTTGGCTTGTGTTGATGTTGTTGACCCCTCTTGATTTGTAAGACTAAGGTTGAGATCTTAGCTTGTGGAGATCTCTTAGAGATCATTGAGACTAGAAGTTATAGATTTATAGCAATCGTTCCACTGCTGATTCGTTATGCCTTGTTGAGCAAGCTTTTCGTCCTTCTTTCATGCGGGAAACCGAGTTATTTGCTGACCTTTGAGTTTACCATCGAGCGAGGTAATTCCCTTGGACTTACTTAGCTTCATTCCGTATATTGGTTTGAGTGTATTACCTTGTTTGTGTTGTCGTTTATTGCTTACGGATAACAGGACTAGAATTGACCTTTATAGACCTTAATTGGCCCAAGTGTATGATAACCGGGCGGTGATCACTTGTCTAGTTCTACAGGAGACTAGGAGGTGCTCTTGCAAACCAAGCTTGCAGGTAACGGATAGTACTGATTTATTCTTGTTCGTGGACGGAAGCGGAGGCGCGTTTCGGGAGATTCTCGTTTGACAAAAGAAGTTGAATTAGTAATCGATAACTTAATGAAAGATAATAACCGATTATGTGAGAGCATGCTATGTGTTTACCTTTCTTATGTGTGCTTAGGCCTTTACTGTCTTCCTTATATCTAGAATGTTAGTTAGCGGTTTATATCAATGTTGTAGATGCACCTCAAGTTAGGGATGCTTTTTAGTGATCCGGACGGTGTGGTCAGCCTGGGTTCCTGTACATTATAGGACAGGATTGGGCTTATATTACAGTTGTTTTTCTTTTCTTTGTTTTGAACTCGGCCGCGACTCTTTTACACTTCCCTTTGTTATAACATTTGGTTTTATTATAAGTTTTTGTTTTTATTTATGTGTGCCTTGTTGTAAGATCCGATGTTGTCGTTGCTACTTTGAGGGTCGGGACCCATTGTGAGGTCCTAGCCCGTAACTCTTAGAGTTTTTCCAGAACTTGGGGTGTTACAACCATATAAAATAGCTTTTGGCGTACATAGACAAAGACCGTGCTTTCCAACTCACGTAGTTCTCAATCTAACGATTTGGCGAGTATGGAAAAACCCATGAAGCATTTAAAAATCCGGAAAAGACCAAGAAAAACCTCCTCTTGTGGTCCTTCAGTTTAAATAGGTACAATGACCGGAACTTTCTACGATGATTAGAAATCTTCGAAGCTTTAATAAACTAATACTCTCAAAACTAAGTTATTTTCATTAAATCCAATAAAACAAACTTTGTTTGTGGCCCTTCACTTGTTTTGTTTAAACTGATTAAAAACACCACTTCTTTTGAACCTTCAGAGCAATATAATGAATCAGGAATGACAAAAACTCATAGTTGTTTCGTTGCAGCAGGACGAACCTTCAGAGCAAAGCTAATAACTTCTTGACGGGTAAAATAAGAAGAATTAGAAGACTATTGAATTCCGAAAGAATTAGTGTATTTAACCCTAAGGTTGAGGTATACTTATGTAGGGGGAGAAATCAGAGTCTAGGATTACACAAAATATTTACTTTCCAAAGATAAAATCTGTTCGCTCCAAACGGTGTGTGCAAGCTTTAAATTTATAACCCTAGACTTAAGCTTAAAACAAGGATGCGAACCCGCAGTGTACGGGTCAATCGTAGTAAAAGCAAGAAAATTCCAGGGGTCGATCACAGGGACTCGGTGAAACAAAGTCAACACAGTATGCTACGTTAGTTCTAACCACAAGAGCGATTAACACAATCAAAGATGAATAAGATGTCAAATAAAGCAAGCATGTAATTCTAGGGATTAAAGCATCTAGTTGTGGTTCCAACTCAAGATCTATAGATAAGCGGACAAAGCTGAGATTTTTGCGTGGGGAAGGTGTTACTAAGTGGAGTAGATCACCGGGTAAGTCTCACTACACACTAATCCTAAACCGCAACTCCTATTACCGGGTAAGTCTCAAGGAATCAAGATAAAGAACTATAACCTCAAACTAACACACCATCTAAGGGAATAGAACCAACCTTTACCGGGTAAGTCTCAGGCTAACTCACAAAGATGGGATGAAAGCACACTCAAACCCCAATAAAGGATAAACCTTTATTACCTACACTTATGATCGTTAGTACACAAACTAAGGAATTACCGGGTAAGTCTCATCCTAAGCTTGCATTGAACCAGGAAGGTGTAATAAGAATAGGATTTGGCAAACTCTAACACTTAATTCTCAGTTACGGGTCAAATAAGTCACCTCGGTCAGAAGAATTCCACCCCGGCCGAGATGTTCATCAACCGAACGAGATGCTTAGGGTTAAGGTTAAAGACTCGAACTTTCAGGATCCTACTGGAATCTATGATTAATCTATCATTGTTTTTCCCACAACCTTCAGCCAATCACCCTAGAATCACACAAGGAAATTAGCCACTCATCGTCATTATGAAAGTATTAAATATATGGGAAGAAGATGAATATTTGAACAAAGAAGAATTTTATGAAAAGACTTCAATAACTGAATCAAATATCACAACAAAGCGTTCCTTGGATAGCAATCCAAAAAGATAAGACAACAATTGAGGGAATTGAAGACAATCTTACAAAACCCTTCAATAAAGCTATAAAAGCTATGAACTTCAATCTTCCTTCAACCTTCAAAAAGGTTCTTCAACTCTCTCCCAAATTGGAGTATGCTGCTTCTTGCGCTGATAGCGGATGATCGGTGTATGCGGGGTGTTGGATTTGTGGAAATCCAACCCTTTATATAGGAAAATAACCCTCCAAAGATAATAAATCTTAGAAAGATCTTTTCCCATAAATAAAGATAAAATATATGATTCTGCATATCTCCTTCCTTCCAGGAGCCAAGCCCAAAAATATAAGATCACTTTCCAATCTTAAAAGATCTCAGCCAAGAATAAAATATTCTCGCCGCGTCCTAGGTGTTCGCCTCGGTCGAGTCGGCGTCTCTGGATCACCTCGGTCGAGATGAACCTCTGGTCAACCGAGGTGAGTCACAACTGAATGTGAAATCTCTCAAAACTGGCCCAAAGTAAATCCTTAATCCATGGCTATGCTTCCTGGATGTAGCTCCAAATGACTCTTGACTTCTTTTGCTCCTTTTTTGATGCAAAACGTACCATATTACCTGCAATTACAACGAAACTAGGTGTAGACCTCGATTCTCGCAAAGGTAGATGAAATGGCAGTAAAATCACATAATGTACATACAAACATGCAGATTATTGAAGATAAAACGTTCAAACGAACCCCAAAATATAGACTATAATTCATGCTATCAAAATACCCCATACTTAGCCCTTACTTGTCCCCAAGCAAGTTCCGCATATAGAAGACAAGATAGAATGGATTATAAGTCAAGAAAATCAATGAAAAAGCCTTTCAAAAACATTTTATGGTGTGCAACTACCATAGATCACTCTAAGAGAGTACTTCCTGGAATTTAAAAACTCAATATGCTCAAAACATTTTATAAATATAGGAAAGTTGTTCATCTTTGCACAAAATCATAGAATGCATAATAAATCACAATTATCAAAATTAATCATGTATAATCCAGTTTAAACCGCTAAGTCAATCAACAAGCTCAAGGTCTCAAGGGCTTCCCAAAAGAAAAGGTCAAGAAACGTGTAGGGTAGGGATGTATGTAAGGTAATGTGGTGCTGGAATCCGGGAAAAGGATGAACTTCACTTTCACTTTGACTTGCAACACCTTCCATCAATAAGCTTTGCTTATTTCGCACTTTTCTTTTACTTTACTTTTTGGGATGCATGGACAGAGGTGCACAATAACCGAAGCCTAGGAAATCTGCAATCATCAATTTCTTGAGATGCATCAAACCCTTGATGCACATACCATGACCCGTTAGGAATATCGCTCAATCCGACTTTGGCAAGACACAAACACCCGGCTATGTGAATGGTGCCGAGTTACTCATCTTCATGATTGACTTCCCCAAACCTATTATTACTTTCTAGCACTTTCACTTCCAGCCCACTTCTCAACTTTAACTTGCTTTCACCACTTTGCTTGCTTCCAAATTCCCGGATAGGTAAAGGGAGGCAAAATGTATATGAGGGGCTAAGCATGATCAAGAAGAAGAAGAAGAAGAGAATGAATTGCCTTGGTCTTTCCAAGAAGAACGTGAGAGAACTTAACCTGCGGTGTCAACCTTCAAATTCAACATAATTTGGATAAAAACAAAGTATTAAACATGCCAATAATTTCAAACAAAGCATTTAGCAACTTAAACATATCATAAAACCTTTCAAACACATAAAGAATTTAAAACCAGTCAGTAAACAGATCTTCACTGAGATCATATCCAGATAAGTAACACAAAATCGCTTTCGAAAACTCTCAGTTAACACACCTCGGTCGAGGTGTTCCTGGTTCAACCGAGGTGAAACACCTCGTTTGGCCAGAATCTCCCCGGTCGAGGTCAAAAAAATTTTTAAAACCATTTTTTTTTTTTTCGGTTGACGTTTTTCTCAATCAAATAACCTGTAGGTATGCATGTAATATCAGATAATCATATAAAGGCAAATGAAGCATAAATATGAAAATATCCGATAAATATAATACATCAAAAGTAGTCGAATACATCACGTAGTCAAATAGTCAAATAACAAACACCCCATACTTGAGACACACTGTCCCAGTGGGTATAATAAAAGTCTAAACAAGAGAACTCACCGAATAAAAGCCGAACTGCATAAAAAAGATATAATAATAAAGTCCTGCAGCTCCTCAGTAGTCTCGATCCGGTGGTGGTGGTGGTATGTAGGGGTACTGAGTCGGATCATAGGGATGGCCCATGATACGCTCAAACTGTAGCTGAGCCATCATGTGCTGATGATGCTGCCGCTCCTGCATCTCGCGGATATCCAGCGAAAGTGCAGCATATGAGTCGATAACCTGATCCGTCAGGTCATCGATCCGTCGGTGTGCAGCTCTGTCCCTAACTCCACGCCTCCTGCGTCTAGCAGGTCTGACTGGACACGCCTCAGCTGGCGCCGGCTCAGTGTCCTCCTCGTCATCATCCAAATCTATAATAGGTGGCGCGCTCGTCCCAGCTGTATCTGTACCTGTGTCCATCGGGACGCCACCTCCTCTCTCATCTACTGTATCATCATCATCGTCGTCCTCATCCTCAACCTCCTCCTCAGCCTCAGCAGGGGCAGCTGCTGCCTCTCTGTAATCCTCCATAAGTGGAGCCCATGCTGTCTGCCAGTAGTGTGGATCAAAGACAGAGAACTGTGCAGACCATCTGATGCCCTGAGGTGCAGTCAGCTCCCATGGCATAGCGACGTAGGGTGTAGTCAAACCACGGGGAACTAGAATCCTCCGTGTAATCATCTCCTGAAGTCCGAGCGGCTTGGCAGCCGCCACCATGGTACACCTACTCAGATCCATATCCTGATACCTAGCGATATGGGTCACTATCCCTCCGCAGCATATATCTCCCTTCCCTTTGGCCTTGATCATGTGCAGATCCTCTGCCAGCATCAATCCAAAGTCAGGGTATCCACCTGTGACCATGCAGTACAAAGAGAAGAGCTCCCCCTGTCGGACCTTCTGGGGCGTCTCAGTACACGCCAGAAGCGTCTCGCTGAAGATCCTGTGTACCAACCGAAAAGCTAGATGATAAATAAGCTTCGCCCTGGAATCACCAGGGCGCCACCTATCTGCGTGCTCTGTAATGTGGGCGATCTGACCCCAGAACTCTCTAGCTACAGCTCGGGTCGGGAAGTCTACAGCAGTGGGGGCAGGGAAGCCAAAAATGTCTCTCCAGTGGTCAAGAGGTACTAAGTAGTTCCGGTTCATCAACCGGTACTTCACAGCCCTCTCTGTGGGGAGGTAAGTGAAGGAACTGACAAACTCGAGGGTCGGCTCAAGGTAGGCTGGGGCTCGGATCTCAGTAAACTGATCCAGCCCGACAGTGGTGATCATCCTCCTAAGCTCTCCATCTACGTGGAGACAATCAAAGGCAGAAACGTCCAGAAATCTAGGAGCGATAACTGGACGACTAGCAATACGATCATAATCTACCCGGTGTCTCTCGTGAATCACCGGGATAGAAGGTCGGGATGAGGAAGAAGAAGGGGAAGGAGAGGATCTATCTCTAAGGGCTAACAATCTGTCAGAACTCATCTTCAAACTGTACTGTCAGACTACCTCGGTCGACTGACAAACTCCAAGAATCGCCTCGACCGAGGTGCAGGTCGACTGGACCGAGGCGAAGGCAGTGCGATTTCCAACTCTCTAAATTTCAGTTCTTTTCCCCCAAAAATCACTACCGATGCTTCCTAAGGGGTACTTAAAGGTTTCCTCAACAGAATCAAGGGCAACCAAAGCCCAAATTACAGTAAACGAACGAGTTTAGAATCACACAAGGAAATTAGCCACTCATCGTCATTATGAAAGTATTAAATATATGGGAAGAAGATGAATATTTGAACAAAGAAGAATTTTATGAAAAGACTTCAATAACTGAATCAAATATCACAACAAAGCGTTCCTTGGATAGCAATCCAAAAAGATAAGACAACAATTGAGGGAATTGAAGACAATCTTACAAAACCCTTCAATAAAGCTATAAAAGCTATGAACTTCAATCTTCCTTCAACCTTCAAAAAGGTTCTTCAACTCTCTCCCAAATTGGAGTATGCTGCTTCTTGCGCTGATAGCGGATGATCGGTGTATGCGGGGTGTTGGATTTGTGGAAATCCAACCCTTTATATAGGAAAATAACCCTCCAAAGATAATAAATCTTAGAAAGATCTTTTCCCATAAATAAAGATAAAATATATGATTCTGCATATCTCCTTCCTTCCAGGAGCCAAGCCCAAAAATATAAGATCACTTTCCAATCTTAAAAGATCTCAGCCAAGAATAAAATATTCTCGCCGCGTCCTAGGTGTTCGCCTCGGTCGAGTCGGCGTCTCTGGATCACCTCGGTCGAGATGAACCTCTGGTCAACCGAGGTGAGTCACAACTGAATGTGAAATCTCTCAAAACTGGCCCAAAGTAAATCCTTAATCCATGGCTATGCTTCCTGGATGTAGCTCCAAATGACTCTTGACTTCTTTTGCTCCTTTTTTGATGCAAAACGTACCATATTACCTGCAATTACAACGAAACTAGGTGTAGACCTCGATTCTCGTAAAGGTAGATGAAATGGCAGTAAAATCACATAATGTACATACAAACATGCAGATTATTGAAGATAAAACGTTCAAACGAACCCCAAAATATAGACTATAATTCATGCTATCAAAATACCCCATACTTAGCCCTTACTTGTCCCCAAGCAAGTTCCGCATATAGAAGACAAGATAGAATGGATTATAAGTCAAGAAAATCAATGAAAAAGCCTTTCAAAAACATTTTATGGTGTGCAACTACCATAGATCACTCTAAGAGAGTACTTCCTGGAATTTAAAAACTCAATATGCTCAAAACATTTTATAAATATAGGAAAGTTGTTCATCTTTTCACAAAATCATAGAATGCATAATAAATCACAATTATCAAAATTAATCATGTATAATCCAGTTTAAACCGCTAAGTCAATCAACAAGCTCAAGGTCTCAAGGGCTTCCCAAAAGAAAAGGTCAAGAAACGTGTAGGGTAGGGATGTATGTAAGGTAATGTGGTGCTGGAATCCGGGAAAAGGATGAACTTCACTTTCACTTTGACTTGCAACACCTTCCATCAATAAGCTTTGCTTATTTCGCACTTTTCTTTTACTTTACTTTTTGGGATGCATGGACAGAGGTGCACAATAACCGAAGCCTAGGAAATCTGCAATCATCAATTTCTTGAGATGCATCAAACCCTTGATGCACATACCATGACCCGTTAGGAATATCGCTCAATCCGACTTTGGCAAGACACAAACACCCGGCTATGTGAATGGTGCCGAGTTACTCATCTTCATGATTGACTTCCCCAAACCTATTATTACTTTCTAGCACTTTCACTTCCAGCCCACTTCTCAACTTTAACTTGCTTTCACCACTTTGCTTGCTTCCAAATTCCCGGATAGGTAAAGGGAGGCAAAATGTATATGAGGGGCTAAGCATGATCAAGAAGAAGAAGAAGAAGAGAATGAATTGCCTTGGTCTTTCCAAGAAGAACGTGAGAGAACTTAACCTGCGGTGTCAACCTTCAAATTCAACATAATTTGGATAAAAACAAAGTATTAAACATGCCAATAATTTCAAACAAAGCATTTAGCAACTTAAACATATCATAAAACCTTTCAAACACATAAAGAATTTAAAACCAGTCAGTAAACAGATCTTCACTGAGATCATATCCAGATAAGTAACACAAAATCGCTTTCGAAAACTCTCAGTTAACACACCTCGGTCGAGGTGTTCCTGGTTCAACCGAGGTGAAACACCTCGTTTGGCCAGAATCTCCCCGGTCGAGGTCAAAAAATTTTTTAAAACCATTTTTTTTTTTCGGTTGACGTTTTTCTCAATCAAATAACCTGTAGGTATGCATGTAATATCAAATAATCATATAAAGGCAAATGAAGCATAAATATGAAAATATCCGATAAATATAATACATCAAAAGTAGTCGAATACATCACGTAGTCAAATAGTCAAATAACAAACACCCCATACTTGAGACACACTGTCCCAGTGGGTATAATAAAAGTCTAAACAAGAGAACTCACCGAATAAAAGCCGAACTGCATAAAAAAGATATAATAATAAAGTCCTGCAGCTCCTCAGTAGTCTCGATCCGGTGGTGGTGGTGGTATGTAGGGGTACTGAGTCGGATCATAGGGATGGCCCATGATACGCTCAAACTGTAGCTGAGCCATCATGTGCTGATGATGCTGCCGCTCCTGCATCTCGCGGATATCCAGCGAAAGTGCAGCATATGAGTCGATAACCTGATCCGTCAGGTCATCGATCCGTCGGTGTGCAGCTCTGTCCCTAACTCCACGCCTCCTGCGTCTAGCAGGTCTGACTGGACACGCCTCAGCTGGCGCCGGCTCAGTGTCCTCCTCGTCATCATCCAAATCTATAATAGGTGGCGCGCTCGTCCCAGCTGTATCTGTACCTGTGTCCATCGGGACGCCACCTCCTCTCTCATCTACTGTATCATCATCATCGTCGTCCTCATCCTCAACCTCCTCCTCAGCCTCAGCAGGGGCAGCTGCTGCCTCTCTGTAATCCTCCATAAGTGGAGCCCATGCTGTCTGCCAGTAGTGTGGATCAAAGACAGAGAACTATGCAGACCATCTGATGCCCTGAGGTGCAGTCAGCTCCCATGGCATAGCGACGTAGGGTGTAGTCAAACCACGGGGAACTAGAATCCTCCGTGTAATCATCTCCTGAAGTCCGAGCGGCTTGGCAGCCGCCACCATGGTACACCTACTCAGATCCATATCCTGATACCTAGCGATATGGGTCACTATCCCTCCGCAGCATATATCTCCCTTCCCTTTGGCCTTGATCCTGTGCAGATCCTCTGCCAGCATCAATCCAAAGTCAGGGTATCCACCTGTGACCATGCAGTACAAAGAGAAGAGCTCCCCCTGTCGGACCTTCTGGGGCGTCTCAGTACACGCCAGAAGCGTCTCGCTGAAGATCCTGTGTACCAACCGAAAAGCTAGATGATAAATAAGCTTCGCCCTGGAATCACCAGGGCGCCACCTATCTGCGTGCTCTGTAATGTGGGCGATCTGACCCCAGAACTCTCTAGCTACAGCTCGGGTCGGGAAGTCTACAGCAGTGGGGGCAGGGAAGCCAAAAATGTCTCTCCAGTGGTCAAGAGGTACTAAGTAGTTCCGGTTCATCAACCGGTACTTCACAGCCCTCTCTGTGGGGAGGTAAGTGAAGGAACTGACAAACTCGAGGGTCGGCTCAAGGTAGGCTGGGGCTCGGATCTCAGTAAACTGATCCAGCCCGACAGTGGTGATCATCCTCCTAAGCTCTCCATCTACGTGGAGACAATCAAAGGCAGAAACGTCCAGAAATCTAGGAGCGATAACTGGACGACTAGCAATACGATCATAATCTACCCGGTGTCTCTCGTGAATCACCGGGATAGAAGGTCGGGATGAGGAAGAAGAAGGGGAAGGAGAGGATCTATCTCTAAGGGCTAACAATCTGTCAGAACTCATCTTCAAACTGTACTGTCAGACTACCTCGGTCGACTGACAAACTCCAAGAATCGCCTCGACCGAGGTGCAGGTCGACTGGACCGAGGCGAAGGCAGTGCGATTTCCAACTCTCTAAATTTCAGTTCTTTTCCCCCAAAAATCACTACCGATGCTTCCTAAGGGGTACTTAAAGGTTTCCTCAACAGAATCAAGGGCAACCAAAGCCCAAATTACAGTAAACGAACGAGTTTAGGTTTTCGAACGTTTTTACCTCGTTCCGGTCGAAAACGCTCAAATTTCTTGCAGATCTGTAGTTGCAATCGACTCCTCTATCCTTCAATCTCGGTTTGGAAGCAGAAAACGTCGAAAACGAGCAAGAAACGAGGTGAGCGAGGTGCGTCTGTTCGCCGCGGTCGAGGAGGGTAAAAAAATGAAAATGTAATTTTTCCCCCTTTTATATCTTTACTGGATCTGCTGTCACCTCGGTCGAGATGGTCTCAACTGGTCCGAGGTGGTATGGACCGAGGCGGTTCTGCAGAAACCCTAGTCGCCTCGGTTGCTCAAGAATCAACTCGGTCGAGGTGCTCTGACAGTGACCGAGGTGTTTCTGTCTTCTCAGAATCTCGAACTTCTGTCCTTCCAGTTGTGCTCCTCCTTAGATATTCCCTGTTGTCTGTCCAGAACGCCAAAAACAAAGCAAAGCAAAGCAAAAACAAAAACTATCTAAGCTAGACTAGAAAACGGGAAAGAAGAGCAATACCTTGGGCTGCCTCCCAAGAAGCGCTTGATTTAAGGTCGCTAGCTGGACAATGGTGCGTCTCAAACGAGGTAGGAGGTTCCCTCACCCCATACTTCACCTCCATCGTGGGGTGAAGTAAGTAGATCCATCAAACGCTCCAAGACGTGTAAGTGCTCGTCGGGGAATGAATCGTCTATGGGTGGGCTATCCGTCTCGCGGGAGGATTCCGGTAGCCGGCTGAGGTGATCCGCAACTGAGTTCTCGGATCCCTTCTTATCGCGGATCTCTAGGTCAAATTCTTGAAGCAAGAGAACCCATCGAATAAGGCGCGGCTTTGCATCTTTCTTAGCCAACAAGTAACGAATGGCTGCATGGTCGGTGTAGACAATGACTTTCGCCCCTACTAGATAGGAACGAAACTTCTCGAAAGCATATACAACCGCCAATAACTCCTTTTCGGTGGTAGCGTAGTTGCGTTGTGCTTCATCCAGCGTCTTGCTAGCATAATAGATGGCGGTGGTCCGTCCATCTTTCTTCTGTCCAAGCACCGCTCCTACGGCTACATCACTAGCGTCACACATGACCTCAAAGGGCAAGGTCCAATCAGGAGGCTGGATAATGGGAGCGGAGATCAACGCTTCCTTAATCCTGTAGAAAGCATCAAGACACTCCTGCGAAAACTCAAAAACAACATCTTTATTCAAGAGGTTAGTTAGAGGTTTAGAAATCTTAGAGAAGTCCTTGATGAATCTCCTGTAGAAACCTGCGTGCCCGAGAAAACTCCTCACACCTTTAACAGAACAAGGAGGAGGGAGTTTCTCAATAGTCTCGATCTTAGCTCGATCGACTTCAATACCTCGATTAGAAACGAGGTGTCCTAGCACAATGCCTTCATTAACCATAAAATGACACTTCTCCCAATTTAAAACAAGGTTAGTGTCCTCACATCTTTTAAGCACTAGAGAAAGGTTAGATAGGCAATCATCAAAAGAGGAACCATATACAGAAAAATCATCCATAAATACCTCCATGATCTCCTCTATGTACTCGGAAAAGATAGCCATCATGCATCGCTGGAAGGTAGCGGGTGCATTGCACAATCCGAATGGCATCCTCCGATAGGCAAACGTCCCCCATGGACAAGTGAAAGTGGTCTTCTCCTGATCATCCGGATGGATAGGAATCTGGAAAAATCCACTATAGCCGTCCAAGTAGCAAAAGTGTGAATGCTGGGCCAACCGTTCGAGCATTTGATCAATGAAGGGAAGCGGGAAATGATCCTTCCGAGTTGCCGTGTTCAGCTTCCTATAATCGATGCATACTCTCCAGCCCGTAACGGTTCTTGTTGGGATCAACTCGTTGTTCTTATTCATCACAACGGTCATCCCTCCTTTCTTCGGAACGACATGCACCGGGCTAACCCACTTGCTGTCCGAGATAGGATAAATAATACCTGTATCCAACAACTTAAGAACTTCCTTCTTCACAACCTCTTTCATGATCGGATTTAACCGTCTTTGAGGTTCCCGTGAAGTCTTATGATTATCTTCCATTAGAATTCTATGCATGCAGAAAGAAGGTTTAATGCTAATAAGATCATTCGTGGTGTAACCTATGGCTTTTCGATGCTTTCTCAGGACATGCATTAACTTAGATAATTCAGAATCGGAGAGGGAAGCACTAGCAATAACGGGGTAAGTAGAATCCGGCCCAAGAAAGACATACCTCAAGTGACTAGGGAGTTGTTTAAGCTCCACTACTAGGGGTGCTTTCTGGGAGGGATCTTCGCTTCCTCTTCCCAGTGGAATGGTGTCAGAAACTGGACTCGATGCAGTCTCAGTTAGAATCATCTCGCCATCGACCTCGGTCGAGGCGCAAAGGCGTTGACCGAGGTGTTCTTCGGTCGCCTCGCTCTGTCCAGAAAGTGCCTCGGTCGAGGTACTGCTGCTGGGTCCGAGGCTGGAGATCTTCGTCTCCTGGATCAGCTTCTCTGTTATGGCTCCTGGATCCTCTTCCAGTGCTTTCAAGCTCCGTATATCTGCATCACAAGAAGCATCTATACCTTCCTCCATTAAACTGAAGCTTATAACTCTTTCGAGCGGATCGTTAATAAGGATAGAGCTCACCAATTCTCTTGATTCTTCTTCATCGTAGATGTTGAAGATATCATCAGTTAGTTGCTCCCCTTTCATGGCTGCAAGTAGTGCGAATTCCACCTCATCGCCACCAACGTTGAATTTCAACTTGGCGTTCTTGCAATCCACGTTGCAACCCGAAGTTGCTAGAAATGGCCTCCCGAGAATAATAGGTACTGGATAATCTGTGGGAATGTCTAGTACAACAAAATCTATAGGTAGATAGAATTTACCTAACTTGACCGGAACGTCCTCCAAGATGCCCACGGGATGGGTAATGGAGCGATCCGCCATGTAGAGTCGAATCTTGACCGGCTTGGGCTCTCCAAGACCGATCTTCGTGCATAGCTCTAGCGGGATGATGCTCACGCTGGCTCCTAGATCACATAGGGCTTCACAAGTGACATCCCCAACTTGAATGGGAATGCAAAATGAGCCGGGATCTCTTAACTTAGGTGGCATCTTTTCCTTCATGATCTTGATAAGCTCCGAAGATTTAGATGTCATCCTAACTTCACCAACATCCTCCAGCTTCCTTTTCCTTGATAAGATTTCTTTTAAGAACTTCCCATAGGCGGGCATACCTAGAATGGCATCAAGGAAAGGAATATTAATATGTAGCTTATTCATCAAGTCAAGAAACTTACCGAAGTGCTTGTCAAGATGTGCTCTGGCTCTGGACTGAGGGAATGGAAGTGGTGGTTTATATGCAGGAGGTGGAACATAAGTTTCTGTCGTTCCTCCTGCTTTCTGTTGCGCCGCCTCGGTTGGCATCTCGGTCGAGGTGTTCTTCGACTGGGTCTGGACCGAGGTGGTCTGCATCGAGCGAGGTACTGGATCTGCAGTTTTGAGTCCACTCCTCGTCGTTATGGCCATGCACTGGCCCTTAGGGTTAGTTTCCGTCTTTGCTGGAAGCTTCCCTGGATCTCTTGGCGCTTCATTCGCCCTATTAGCAAGTTGTTGTTCGAAGGACTTTTGGGCCCTCGAAAATGAAGTCATAGAATTCTCCATAGCACTAAGCTTGATCAAGATTGCCTCCAGGACTGCGTCCTTCTTTTCCGGCTGAGACGAACTTGATCCTTGCCCTTGGCTCTTCAATGGAGTAGAAGAAGAAGAAGGAGAAGAGAGGAAAGGGTTAGAGGAATCATTAGAGTTGGAGTTTGAATGGTTGTTACCGTGGTTTTGGTTATTCGCCCTCCAGTTGTTGCTATTGGATCCTCTATTGTTGTTGTTGTAGTTGTTTCGGGGTCCGTTGTTGTTGTTACGGTACCCGTTATTGTTGTTGTTGTTCCTTTGCCCTTGCTCTTCCTTCTTAGTTTGAGCCATCAAGAGCTCCTTCAATTGCTTCACGTCGTTCTTCAAGGACGTGAGTTGATTGTTGTTGGGTTGAGTCTCTTGAAAGTTGACTCTTTTAACTCCACCTTCAGCTCCTTGGTGGGTGTACTTCTCCATGTGCAAGGCTTGCTTCTCAATGAAGTCCCAAGCCTCGTCAACCGCCATGTCCATGAATGTACCGGCGGAGAGTAGTTGGAGATTGAACTGGGTGCTTCCGTCCAGCCCTTTGAAGTAGATCTCCAACAACTCGATCTTTGGAATCCCATGATGTGGGCAATCCAAAAGGATATCCTTGAACCGCTCCCAAGATTTGGACAAGCTCTCCTTGTCCTTCATGATGAAAGCGTTGATCTTCCCTCTCATTTCAGCGGTCTTTGAGGGTGGAAAGAATTTGGTCAAGAATTCCGTAGTCATCTCCTCCCATGTGCTAATTTTTCCTGGGGGAAGAGATTGATACCAAGTAATAGCTCTATCTTTTAAAGAAAAGTAAAAAGGTCTTAGCTTGTAGTTGTTGTTCTCAATTCTGGAAGGTCGCAAGGTTTCCATCAAGATCTCGTAGTTTTGAAGATGTTGATGCGGCGACTCCTTCTCTAGCCCTCCGAATTGGCACTGGCGAATCATGGCTAGAACTTGCGGTCGAAGTTCGTAGTCATGATCTGCTGGATCTCCTAGGTTCACTCCTGGACGCCTCAGTTGTTGCTTAGGGTCCATCCTTTGACCTAGGGTTTGTGGAATTCCTGCAAGAAGAACATCTCGGACTGGCATCCGAGGTGGAAGTACATCGGCCGGGGCGTCGGGTACTGGAATCTGCCTCGGTCGAGGATCAACTACTGGATCCTGCATCGGTCGAAGTAGAATCTGGTTCCGAATGGCAGCAATCTCAGCTTCGATTGCTGCAGTCCTGGTGCGATTCTCCTCTTTCTCTTGCATGAGTTCTTCCTTGCTGAGGCGCAGCAGCTCCTGCGTCTCTCTCAATTGGGCCGCAAGATCGCGATCGTCTTGTTGGGCCATCTTCGCTTCTCTCAAGCGTCTCTTGTATGTCTTTTCTGGTTCGGGATCGTAAGGAACGATTTCCTTCCCAGTGCGGGTTCTTCGCATATACCTAAGAAAGAACCTGCAAAAGTCACTCAAGTAGAGTGGTTAGACAAAACGGGGCAAATGCCCCAAGAGCAAACCGTACCGGCTCGGTCTAGACCAAGTCCCCGGCAACGGCGCCAAAAACTTGTTCGCTCCAAACGGTGTGTGCAAGCTTTAAATTTATAACCCTAGACTTAAGCTCAAAACAAGGATGCGAACCCGCAGTGTACGGGTCAATCGTAGTAAAAGCAAGAAAATTCCAGGGGTCGATCACAGGGACTCGGTGAAACAAAGTCAACACAGTATGCTACGTTAGTTCTAACCACAAGAGCGATTAACACAATCAAAGAGGAATAAGATGTCAAATAAAGCAAGCATGTAATTCTAGGGATTAAAGCATCTAGTTGTGGTTCCAACTCAAGATCTATAGATAAGCGGACAAAGCTGAGATTTTTGCGTGGGGAAGGTGTTACTAAGTGGAGTAGATCACCGGGTAAGTCTCACTACACACTAATCCTAAACCGCAACTCCTATTACCGGGTAAGTCTCAAGGAATCAAGATAAAGAACTATAACCTCAAACTAACACACCATCTAAGGGAATAGAACCAACCTTTACCGGGTAAGTCTCAGGCTAACTCACAAAGATGGGATGAAAGCACACTCAAACCCCAATAAAGGATAAACCTTTATTACCTACACTTATGATCGTTAGTACACAAACTAAGGAATTACCGAGTAAGTCTCATCCTAAGCTTGCATTGAACCAGGAAGGTGTAATAAGAATAGGATTTGGCAAACTCTAACACTTAATTCTCAGTTACGGGTCAAATAAGTCACCTCGGTCAGAAGAATTCCACCCCGGCCGAGATGTTCATCAACCGAACGAGATGCTTAGGGTTAAGGTTAAAGACTCGAACTTTCAGGATCCTACTGGAATCTATGATTAATCTATCATTGTTTTTCCCACAACCTTCAGCCAATCACCCTAGAATCACACAAGGAAATTAGCCACTCATCGTCATTATGAAAGTATTAAATATATGGGAAGAAGATGAATATTTGAACAAAGAAGAATTTAATGAAAAGACTTCAATAACTGAATCAAATATCACAACAAAGCGTTCCTTGGATAGCAATCCAAAAAGATAAGACAACAATTGAGGGAATTGAAGACAATCTTACAAAACCCTTCAATAAAGCTATAAAAGCTATGAACTTCAATCTTCCTTCAACCTTCAAAAAGGTTCTTCAACTCTCTCCCAAATTGGAGTATGTTGCTTCTTGCGCTGATAGCGGATGATCGGTGTATGCGGGGTGTTGGATTTGTGGAAATCCAACCCTTTATATAGGAAAATAACCCTCCAAAGATAATAAATCTTAGAAAGATCTTTTCCCATAAATAAAGGTAAAATATATGATTCTGCATATCTCCTTCCTTCCAGGAGCCAAGCCCAAAAATATAAGATCACTTTCCAATCTTAAAAGATCTCAGCCAAGAATAAAATATTCTCGCCGCGTCCTAGGTGTTCGCCTCGGTCGAGTCGGCGTCTCTGGATCACCTCGGTCGAGATGAACCTCTGGTCAACCGAGGTGAGTCACAACTGAATGTGAAATCTCTCAAAACTGGCCCAAAGTAAATCCTTAATCCATGGCTATGCTTCCTGGATGTAGCTCCAAATGACTCTTGACTTCTTTTGCTCCTTTTTTGATGCAAAACGTACCATATTACCTGCAATTACAACGAAACTAGGTGTAGACCTCGATTCTCGCAAAGGTAGATGAAATGGCAGTAAAATCACATAATGTACATACAAACATGCAGATTATTGAAGATAAAACGTTCAAACGAACCCCAAAATATAGACTATAATTCATGCTATCAAAATCGAAGATTAAGAAACACTTCGTAGTGGTTCCGAAACGGCCAGCCAAATGGAAACATATTGGCTACCCTACGACCGTTTGAGTACCGTTTGATGGGCGTTTTGCTTGTTTGTTATGGATCTCTTTGGTTGGGATTCGAAGATGTGCTTTGACACCAAAGTCTCGATCCAAATGGCCACCCTACGACCGTATTGCCGTACATCTTGGTTGTTTTGCCTGTTTCAGGCTTCTAATCTCGAATATTTTCACATCAAATCTAATCATACGGACTTTGTGTTGTAGTTCCTCGGTCATTAGGGATCTTCTCTTCAGCTCTGACTTCATGGAGGATGTGATCTTGACACATTTGATGTCGTTCATGCCCGAAACACATAAATAGAAAGGTAGACACTGAAATACGGCAAGTGGAAGCTTTTTGTACAAATAGGCATATATGAGATTGAAAAGAGGGTAGGATATGAATGAAAGAAAGGTGTAAAAAGTGTTACATTTAACACTCATCAAGGATCACAAACTGTGATAGAAGAACCAAAGGAACCTATATATCAAAGTAACAAGAAAACCCTTTAAGTGTTTAGAAATCCGGAAAAGACCATGAAAAGCCTTGATTTTTACATATAAGCTAGAAAAAGTACAAAAAACCGGACTTTCTATGATACTTAGAAACCCTTAAGGATAAAAGTAGACGTATTTACTAAAACCCAGGTTCATTCCCAAAAGGTTCAATAGAATTAGCACGCTCTAGCAATAAACATATATCTATTGCAAATCCCAAAATAAATATCACTGCCTTCAAATGTAAATCAAGGGAATAAAAATAAGCACTTTAAGATCAAAACAAAATCCTACTGATATTCATTCATCAATGCACATATATAATTATAGATTAATCATCAAAGGGCTCACCCGACCCCTTATTTCATAAGACAATTAGTAAAACTTAGATGGAGAAGAAAAACAATGAATAAAGTAAAGAACTTGCATAATTTTCACGACTGGAAAGTAAAACAAAACAATAATAAGCATGTGTCAAAGTTACTAACTCTAATAGGGTTCCATCACAACGGGGTGATCCCTAAACCTAAGAAAACTTAACTATATATAGTCTAAAACCATCTAGAAAGAGATAAGAATAAGCCCAACATGTAGTGGGTATTGGGCCAACTCTCGCAAAATATATCGTAAGCAAAACGGTTTGCAAAACAAGAATGAGACGGGCATGACACAACCAAAGTTATCGTGTCGATGCCGTCTTGTGGCTGCCTTATTTCAACAATAGACATCACTGTGTCGAGGGAAAACGGGGAATATCACACGGTCACCACACGACCAAATTGCTCGGGTGGTACCCGTGTCATGTGTGATTCTTCACTTCAAGGTTCCGAGCATATGCAAAGTGCATGTCATGATGAAATGTCCATCGGTTCATCGATCTTCAATCATGTCGAAAGTTCTATTATAGCTTATGACTTCAGGGAAGATCGATCTCTTATGTCTAAACGCATATTTTGATAGAAATTGTTTCATAATTGGCCTCAAATGCCTTAAACATGACAAAATGGAAGTAGACACCATAAATTGTAATATGAATGTATTTTTCATTATACGAACCAGGGCCGGTCCCTGGATTTTTTGTACCCCGGACAATATTATTTTCGGGTGCCCTTAGTTAACATATAACTTAGCAATTTAAAATTAACGTCATACTCATTTTTTGGGGTTTGGAACCCAATGGCAGCCCACACCTACTTTAGTGATGCGATATAATGAACTAAGTTGAGAATGAAGTGAATTTTTTCCATTTCATATAGGTCATATATATATATATATATATATATATATATATATATATATATATATATATATAAAATTTTGATTTAGGGGAATGAGGAAATTGTTTAAAATTATTGATTAAAGGAAAAAAAAAAAGTGAAAGATTGCAAGAAAAAATATGGAACCAAAATAATTAATACTGTTTTTTTTCATATTTGGAAAATCTAATACATTTAAAACTATTTTCAAATATAACTATAATATAAAAAATATAACTAATTAGTTACTTAATTATAAATAAATAAAAAGTCCTTCTAACTTTTAAATTTTTTTATTAAAATTAATTTATTTTGGTTGGTTGGGCCCCTTTGTTTAATTTACGTAATAGTGTATTTCACAATTTTACAAATAACTCCTGCCATAAATATTGGTGGTTGGGCCCCATTAATATGGTTTCAATTTCCAATTCTTCAATCCATTAAATGGTAAGAGTAAGAGCAAAAGTAACGTTGTAAGTATGAACTGCTACACGTTAATTAGAACCAATCCACCTATATATAATTTTTTTTTTAATTTATGATGCCCCTAAAATAAATGGGCCCTGGGCAAAGGCCCACGCCGCCCACGGGTTGGGCCGGCCCTGATACGAACATAAGTTATATCAAAAGAGACGTAACTATCATGAATCTAACCACTTAAATAATGTAAGTTTAGACGTCATCAATAGTTGCTCCATCATGGCCTCCATAAAAGTCTTGTTTGGTTCGGGAACAATTTGAAAATTTTGGTAGACTTCAAAGGTTCTTGCAAAACAACAACTAGCAAAGGATCTATGATCATACACTAATTATTAGATACAATGTTAGTAATAAACATCATCTTCAAATTCAGGGAGATGTTAAGCAAGTTCTACCTTAACATATGCTTTGTAGAAGAATTGAAAGGTATATCTTCTTATGGTAGGTTCCTTAATGACATTTTATCTAACAAAAGAAGCCTGGATGAGTTTGAGGAGTTCAAGATGATTCCAGAAGGTGGAGGTAAAGAGAGAAGATCGGGGCACTTTTAGTGTTTCGGTTGACATGGGAAAAGATATACTTGAATCATTGTGTGATCTTGATGCAAGTGTAAGTCATACCTCTATCTCTTTGTGAGAGGTTGAAATTGGGAACACCGAAAACGGTGAAGATGATTCTCTATATGGCGGATAGATTGCCTAAGTTTGCTATTGGAGTGTTTAAAGATGTGCCCTATTAAAGTAGAGGGGTTCATTCTTCTGGTTGACTTCGTGGTACTTGATATTAAAGAGGATAAAAAGATGTCGGTTATCTTAGGAAGACATATTTTTATCCATGGCCGGAACACTAATAATGTTAATTAACAATGGATTCTTGTCGTTCAACATTGATGAAGAGAGCATCCAATACAAGTTACCAAAATTCCCAAACCTCCTATTCACGAGAAGACTAAGAAGAAAGTTCATTTAAAGTCCGAACACTCAAAGTTGTGAAGGTTGAAGTCCAGCAAGATGAAGATGATCATATACATATTCATGAGAAGGCTAAGAAGAAAGTTCATTTCAAGCTTAAAAGAAACGTTTTGGTCGTCAGAAATGGATCAAAAAGAAGAAGAGTTCTATTGGAAAAGATCAAATCAAGATTAATTTATCAAGTCTTGATACAGGTTAAATAAAGAAACAAATCTAGGCCGAGCATATGACCTTAAACAAGGACACTTAATGAGAGGCAACTCATTTGGTTTGTTTCTTTTCCTTTTTGAATTTTATTTTGAATAAAGTTGTCATCAGTGTTATCTTGATAGTTATAAACAAGGTATGGACGGAGGATGAAGAGATTTGAAAAAATTGATCAAGGAATGAAGTAGGAAGGAACGGTCCAAAATAAGAGAAAAAGTGTGCTACCTTGAGTAGAGGTGTACACCTTGGGTTGAGTGCACCTCGAATTTTAAGGCCTTACTTTGACTTTCAACTTCTACAACACCATTCGATCGAGTTTTTAAAACATGGAAGAAGGCTACTGATGTGAGCAAGGTTGACTACCACTACTGATCACATAGTACCACAAGTGCATAGCCATGTCAATGTAAGTGCTTTGTCAAGACATTTGGCTTGTAAACTATTGAGTATCACATCATGTTTGCTATTTACTCATTAGTTGATAAGATTCTCTATAACTTATGACTATATTGAACTATGCAAGCCTGACATGATGTTTTTTATTTGGTTACACAATTCAACATAGCCATAGTTGGACATTCACATGGACAAATGTGCTTAGCCATCCTTATGACCCTAGCTAGCATCATCCAACTATCATAGGCATCAAACATTGCACAATCACCTTATAATTACTTATAGGTTTCACCCAAGATGATTAATACATCAAAACACTAATTCATACTTGAAAATATACAATGTGTTATGAGAGCAATCTAGATTATGGATAATCTAGCATCCGATATTCAAAATAAGATAAAAAATGGATGAACATTGTTATGAATTCGAGAACTCCAATATGTTACTAAACATGAATTTGATTATCCATATTTTTTTATATAAAGACAACATAAGTCAAGATAATCCTAGCATGATTTGGAGTTTTCACCCCTATTTCCTAGCAAGGTGACTACTCACTCATGACCGTAAATTAAATAACACAACCAACTGAAATGGATACCTTGTTGACAAACTATATTGAAAATAGTGAATATTGGAAAAATAATGGAATGATTTTGACTTACCAATCCAAAGTGATGGGTAAAACAAGATTGCAAATGGATCTAGAGAAGGTATTTGTGAAGAACTTCAAGAATACTCCTACTTCTTTCTTCCAAGTCGGTCAACTTACAAGAGAGAATTATAGAGAATTTTTTTGTGTCTTTGATGATATCAAATACAAGCAGTCATGCCCTCTATTTATAGGATAAAATCATGGTCCCCCTATCTATAATCATCTAAACAAACTCACACATCAAGTGTGAGTTAGTTGCAAAAGTGGTCCACACCGGGTAGGAAGGTTGAGTTTCTGGTTGCCTTAGGTTGAGTCAGGGAGCTCCTTGGTCGAGTTTTTTCACCTCCATAGAGAGTTTACACAAAGCTCAAGTTTTTGTGCTTCTTTGATCGAGTTTTTGTGCTTCCTTGCTCGAGTTGCCTTTTTCACCTAAGGTAGGTGTAATGTTCTCCTGGAAAGTGTACTTTTCTCGATTTTCTTCTTCCTCTTCTTCTTCTTCTTAGGTCGAGTTTTTGGCTCACTCGACCTATGTTGAACACATGTCTTCCTTGCCTGAGTTTTTTTTCTTCCGTGGTCAAGTTTTATGTCTTCTTTGCTCGAGTTTCCTAAGTAAACTCTACTTTTGTTGCCACTTGTCACTAGGTGTTCTTAATTGGGCTTTCCATGTAACGACCGGATTTTTCGTTATGCTTTGATAGGGTTAGAGGAGTTTAGAAAACGAAATTAAAATTTAGTGAGACTAGGATATACAAGTTTATTTTTGGAAGTCGTTTGATTAAATACCTTGTTCTAAGTTTCGGGATGAAACTTATTTTAAGAGGGTACCTATGTAATATCCGGAATTTTTATTCCGTTTACCGGATTTCGATCTTTTGATCCTTAGCTGTCTACGTAGTTGGACACTATATCTCAAAATTTTATCATTTTATGTAATATCACTTCACATAAAATGATAAGATTTTATTAGTAGCAAACCCTAATCCAAACCCTAGTGTATATCATGACTTGTCTTTGACAAAGTCATGACGTCCTAGTGACGAGATCAAGACGAGCCCAAGACGAAGTCAAGATGAGACCATGACATATTGGTGACAAAGCCATGCATGACTATGGCAAGCTGTTGACAAGGTTATGACAAGTTTTGATAACTCAGTCCACTTGTTGTTTTTACAGCTTCAGCCCACTTTCTCTCTTGTTTTATTGCAGCCCACACAAACTTAGCCCACCTCCTCATCCTTGTTGACTGGTGATTCAATTCTGGACTGCTTGTGCAGGCCCAACTCTGCCTCCTTTCTCCAAACCGCTCAACCTTCTCCTCCAGCTCAAGAACACGCTAGCAAGACCCATATGAAGGAGCTTCCACGTCTTCAGCCGCTGTTACAGAAGGACGTAACTCCCCGCAGATCACGCCCTTCTCGTCTCCTCTTCTGATACTTTCCTATCGTATCGAATCGTCTCCTACACACGTTCAGTAACAGCCTCGGACGCAGCAATGGATCCCCAACTTCAACGCCTCCCTTCTGCACAGCCAGTAGACGAGTGCAACAGTGGTGAGTCTTCGCATCTCCTTTCACCTCTACTCTTCACGTCGTCTCTCTGTCGGTACTCGGTAGAAGCAAGGGCGAACCCTAACCCTTCATCTCCTCGTCATTCAGCACGCAGCAACAGCGGCAATTGAGGATTGGCCCTTGCGACTTCTCCCACGCAATGACAACAACACAATAGTAGGCTACTGCTGGCCTCCCTCCCTCATCTCCTCTCTATCACCAAGCAGAAACCTCGTGCACCAAGCAGCGATCTTGGATCGGCCTCCCTCATCGACACACCTTCGACAGCGACGTTGGAGCCACAGTCGACTCTCTCTCTCCCGACGACTGCACTGGGTCAACAACAGTAGCAGAGGCTTCCCCGATGCCTCCTCCAGTGACAACAAGTAGCAGCAGAATTCGTGCCATCTTATTTCATGCCTTCGAGTCTCGGAATCGGGTAAGGCTTGTACCCCTTGCTACACTACACTTCAGTCTACTTCTTTCCTTGCCTAACATGGACTAATTTTCGTCTTTAAACCTACTCAGAACAACTATAAGGGAGCTGTACAGATTCATGCGTTTTTCTGAATTTTTGGAAGTGGAAAACAGTCAACTTCGGGTCAAGATTTGAGTAAGTTATACTCCTACTTTGTTGCTGAATTTTGGATATGTTATAGTCAGTAGTACATAGTAGATCATACTAAAATTTAGGAAGAATCGGAGTTACGGTTTGAGAGTTATGATGTTGCAAAGTTGACTTCTCATGCAGTTTTTATAAGTGTGCTGAATGTTGAGAAAAACAGCATGTGATGCAGTTTTGTGAGATGATTTTGAATAGGCTTTTGATCTCCTTTGCTATTGATTTTGGATATATTATAGATAAGATTTTATAGTAGAATATATCAAAATTTGGGATAAATCCAGCGAGCGGTTTAGGAGTTTTGATTTTTCAAAGTTAAGATAGTGTGTTGTTTGTTCAGTGTTTGCTGAACTTCCTAAGTGTGGAAAACTACATGTCGATACAGTTTTGCGACCCAGATTTGGATAAGTTAAACTCCTCCTTTAGTGCTGATTTTTGGATATGCTGTAGTTGGTATTATATAGTATAACATACTGAAATTTGGGAGTATTCCGAGTTATAGTTTAGGAGATATGATTCTCCAAAGTTGGTTTCTCATGCAGTTTTTAGGACTGCTAAAATGTTCCTAGTATTAGAAAAACTGCTTGTGATGCAGTTTTGTGAGGTCGATTTGGAGGGGTTATTGACCTCTGTCGGACGTGATTTTTGGATATGTTGTTGATGAATATGTATAGGAGCATGTAGTAAAAGTTGAGAGCGATCCGTTGGGTTAATCCAGATTTAGGATGTTCCGAAGTTGAGTATAAGTATAGTTTAGTTTAGAAGAGTTGTGTTAGGTTTTAAGTGTCGATCCATCTTATGCGTTTATGTTCTTGTGAGGATGTTGAGCTAGAAGTCTAAGGACTTCTAGTTGACTAGAGCGTTGTTTGATTCGTGTGCCTTGTCTTGAACATGTGTTGTGCATTTTCCCGAGGGGAACTTGAGAGTGTGCTGATCGGCTGCTCTTGGAGAATGGTAAGTCCACGGACTTACTTAGATGGCTTCTTGTATGAGTGTAATGTGTATGAGTGGTGTTTGTTAGTTATGATAAACAACGAAACCGGATTAGGCTGACCTTATTATTTATGTAATTGACCCAAGTGTATGATAACGGGTCGTGACATCATCTGCCTAACTCTTGCGAGAGTCTAGGAGGTTCCCTGCGACCAGCCCAGTCAGGTAGACGGTCAGATGCATTAGTACCATTCCTCGTTGGTAAACGGGGACAGGGGCGAGGTTTGGGAATCCCTCGTGTCACAAAATAAGTATCATTAGTAATAACCTATCACCTAATTAAGAGAATAAAAGGATTGAGTGTTTCATGCTGATTGTGTATGTGTGTGTTTGTGCTTTTACCTTTATACTTATGCATAGAATGATAGCTAACGGTTTTATACCGCTTATAGATGCCTTGTAGGTTAAGACAGTTGTAGAGAGATCGGGAGAAAATGGTCAGCCGGGTCCACGTACTCATTTAGTCGGGGACGGGGATGTCTTCTGTTCTTCATATGCGTCGTTTTATTACCGTTGCTTTATAAGGCTGATACATATCCTTCATGTATGTATAGTTTAAAGTTTTCAATTGTTTTTAATACTTTTGTGCCTTGTTGTAAGATCCAAGTAAAATTGTTGTCAAACTAAGGTCGGGACCCATTGTGAGGTCCTAAGCAGTAGCTCCCCGAGTTCTGAGAATTTGGGGTGTTACATTCCATGTCTTCTTACATCTAGTTTTTGTAAACTCGAGGGTCCTCTTCTAGGACTTCTTGCTTGTCTTGCTAATTTCTTTCCTCGCTTCCTTCTTTCTTTAGCTCCATTGATGATGATGAGGGTGTGATGAGTACTCCGTATATTGGTCATTTGTGCTGTAAATTAGACCTAAAACACCAAACACAAGGGGAGTACACATTCTTTGCTACTTTAAAGCATAAGCAAATATGTGAATGCCTTTTCCTATGCAAAACTATGGAAAAACACACAAAAAGACATCATAAATATAGCATTTAAACATAATATCAAATATACCCCATACATAGCTATTACTTGTCCCTAAGTAAGAATCAAATACAAAAGTTTGAAAAGAAAGAAAGAAAATGAAAGAATTTGGCCTACTAGGCTCTTTTTGGTTTTTGTTAAAGAAACTATACCCATATTTTGTTACCACTTTTATTTAATGGTAGGTAAAACTAATTAACCCTTCTATTTTAAAATAATGTTTGTTATTTGTTATTTGTTATTTGTTATTTAAGTGTAAGTTTTAATTTTTAAAAACTAAATTTGTTTTTTATTTTCTTTTATTAATTTTTTTTTCATTTTTATTTTCTTTATTTTTTTATTTTTTGGAATGAAGAATTTTTCACATACTGGAATTTTCCCATACCAGAATTTTCACATACCGGAATTTCACATACCGGAATTTTCCAATACCGGAATTTCACATACCGGAATTTCACATACCGGAATTTCACATACCGAAATTTCACATATCGGAGCTTCACATACCGGAATTTCACGTACCGGAAGTTATCATATCATACCGGAAGTTATAATACCGGAAGTTATCATATCATATCGGAAGTTATAATACCGGAATTTATTTTTTTATTTTATTTTATTATTTTTGTCTTTCTTATTTTCTAAATTTATTTTTTATTTTTTTGGAATGCATACCTGAGTTTCACATACCGGAAGTTCTCATACCGGAAGTTCACATACCGGAGCTTCACATACCGGAAGTTTACATACCGGAAGTTATCATACCGGAAGTTATCGTACCGGAAGTTATCATACCGGAAGTTATCATATCATACTGGAAGTTATCATACCGGAAGTTATCATATCATACCGGAAGTTATCATGTCATACCGGAAGTTATCATATCATACCGGAAGTTATCATACCGGAATTTATCATACCGGAAGTTATCATACCGGAAGTTATACCAAACAAACTGATTTTATGTCATAGTGTAGAATTAAGAATTACATACCGGAGAATAATATACCGGAAAATTACATACCGGAGAATTACATGCCGGAAGTTATAAAAATGGTAAGAGCAAAAACGCAATATTTAGGTATTAACCTTGAAGCAACAAAAATGTCTCTAAAAATGGTATAACCTTCTTCTTTGCTCAGAGACGATCAAGACCACTGTCAGCATCACCCTGAGCGAGCAAAGGTTGTAAATTAACCAGTGCAAACATCATTGGCATCAGGTATGAACTTCAGGTATAAAAAAATTTTGGTATGAATTTCCGGTATGAAAAATTTTGTTATGAACATCCGGTATGAGTTTCTGGTATGAACGGTATGAACTTCCGGTATGAACTTCAGGTATTAAAATTTCGGTATGAACTTCCGGTATGAAAAACTTCGTTATGAACTTATGGTATAAACTTTCGGTATGAACTTCCGGTATGAACGGTATGAACTTCCGGTATGAACTTTCGGTATGAACATCCGGTATAAAAAATTTCGGTATCAACTTCCGGTATGAAAAACTTCGTTATGAACTTCCGGTATGAACTTTCGGTATGAACTTCCGGTATGAACGGTATGAACTTTCGGTATGAACTTCCGGTATAAAAAATTTCGGTGTGAACTTCCGGTATGAAAAATTTCGTTATGAACTTCCGGTATAAAAAGTTTCGGTATGAACTTCAGGTATGAAAAACTTCGTTATGAACTTCCGGTATGAACTTCCGGTGTAAAAAGTTTCGGTATGAACTTCCGGTATGAACATCCGGTATGAACTTCCGGTATGAACATCCGGTATGAACTTCCGGCATAAAAAATTTCGGTATGAACTTCTGGTGTGAAAAGTTTCATTATGAACTTCCGGTATGAACTTCTGGTATGTAAAATGCCCGGTATGTAAATGTCCGGTATGTAAATGTCCGGTATATAAATGTCCGGTATGTAAAATGTCCGATATGTAAATTTCCGGTATGTTAATGTCCGGTATGTAAATGTCCGGTATGAAAATAGAAAATAAAAAAGGGAAATAAAATAAAATAAAATAAAAAACAAATTCAGTAATTAAAATCAAAATTTACATAACAAACATCAAATATTATTCTTTTATAGTAGAAGGGTTAATTAGTTTTACCTTACCATTAAATAAAAGTGGTAAAAAAATGATGGGGTATATTTACTAAATAGATAACTAGAATAGGCCTAGTTAGTATACAATAAAATAAAAAATCCTACTTACCTAATTAGCCCAAAGAAAATAAACAAGAAAGAAGAAAAGAAAATGTTTTTGGAGTATGCTTCAAAAGATTGATCACTTTTCAGAAAAATTTAGCCATGGCAAGACTTTATGACATAGTTGAAAATAATGAGCATGAAAATAAACAAGTAAGAATATATGCTAAATCTTCATACACAAAACCTATAATATAGAATCCTAAGTCAATACAACTCATGCTTGCTACTTAGCGGTCATTAATGATACTTTCATATGACTTGTATCGTTCATCCAAATGTTTACAAAATAACTAAAGGCTCACATGCTTAAGTCTCATCAAGGGCCCTATTCATATCTTTTTGAACTCGGCCTAACATACAATATCTTCATGCTCTTTTGGCATGGTTTACATTCACTTGTGCATTCATCTTTTGATGTTAATATACTTCGCCTCATTGTCATAAAAGCAAAAAATAAAAAATAAGCATTCATCACATGTCAATTGGCATTTTTGAACTTTGATGAGTTTTTGTATGACCTTTTCTTTACTTTTTTCATGATATGCCTTTTGCCTTACGTGTTAGTATTTTTCACTCAAGTGAGTGTCAAATAATGTAGGCTTCCATAGACCGAATTGAAGAACCGAGTAGAGGATAAATAAGGATATAAATACTCTTGAAGGGAGGTTAAATAAAGTATGAGAACTTTCAGCAATATCAGATATCAAGGCTTTGAAACTAATCTCAAGGCCTTGAAGTCGATATCTGCACTTATAATGTGTGGAAAATAAAAGATTGACAGACGATATGCTTACGAAGTTCGGCCCTAACAACCTACTCTCCACCTAGGGTTCCGACCCTAAGATTCTAACTATCTATTATCTGCTTGTTGTGAGTTCTAGATACAACCTAGAAGAACTTCCCTTCTTCTCTCAATGTAGCATCAATGCTACAATCTAGTCAACTCTATTTTAGCAATAATAGCCTAGCTACTTCACAAAGTAACACACTCGAGTATAACACTAATATGATATGCCAATTTAGCTCTTGTGTTTATCTCACTCTAACGAATAAACTTAAGTAAGCTCAAAGAGGAAGATAAACTTTTGGATTGATGAAGATGTCTTGTATGATCGCTGGTAGGCTTGGTTCTTCATCTTCAATCGATGTCTCTTTTATAGTCTTCTATGGATGATCTTTTTCCATCCGTTATCTTGCAACCGTTGTAGCTTCTTTCTTCCATAGATTCTTTTGTTTGGTTGAGTGAGATCTTCTCATGTTGTTTGAGAACTAGCCGTTGTAAATAAGATCTTCTTGTAACCGAGATCTTATCTTCAACGTTCTTCACTTGATAGCCGTTTCATGTCTTCAAGTAAATCTTCTTCGCGATCTTCTCCTCAACAAACTTCTTTATAGCCATTTGATATCTTCATATCCGTTTGAGATCTTTACTTAAGATCTTCTCTTCAAACGATCTTCAGCCGAGATCTTCTCTTCAAACGCCTATTTTCTTGGTTGGTTAATTGGTTGTTTAAGATCTTCTCCTTTGGTTGTAGTAAGTCCGTTGTTCTAGTAAGTCTCTTAGCCGAGATGTTCCCTTGTAACAATAATCAAGACCTACATTTTAACAAACAAACCAAGACAAGCAGTCTAGAAATATAATCGATATTCATTAGTTTTTAAAACCGCATTTATATGTTAAGTCTTCTATCATTTAAATAAAACAACTAATATCAAGTGTGGAGTTATCACGAACAAGAGTTCATAACTAATACACACTATCATGAACCTAAACAAGTTTAGCTAAAATTTTATAGCATAGGATTCACTCAGTCATACATCAACTAATAGAAAGTATTTAACATTCTCCTAATGTGCTTAATTGACACACTTTACAATAAACAAGTTAAAAATTATTGTCATGACTAGAACATAATCTCATTATTAAGATCATTTCAACATTTTAAGGAGCATACAAATGTTTTTGATTTTTTTGATTTTTTTTTATTTAAAAACTTTTTAAAATGTTTTTGGATTTTTTAAAATATAAGACTAACACAAAAATAAAAAATAAACTGAATATGAGAAAGAAAATGAAAAACATGAAACACATATATACAAATGAATGCACGCATTCTCATACCCATACTTAAACTTTGCATTGTTTCTAATGCAAAATAAAAAGATTAGAGTTTAAGAAAACTTACAAGATGTGCTAGGTGAGGTCTACTCATCCATATCATGGTACCGATTTTTCGAATCCAATTTGATGGCGTCAATCTCCTTATGAATGCTTTCTTGATCAAACTTGATGGCACTAAGAGTTTTGGCTTGCTCCTCCACAATTCCCCTTACGTCATCATACCTTCGGTTTTGCATTAGACACCAATTCTTTCCCAAAAATAGACTAAGACATGAAGATCCATTCTCCCCATACCTTTTTTTTATCATAGGATAAAAAACTCTAACATGGTTGCTACAAAAAGAGTGTAACAAAAACCTATATATCGGAATAACCACAAAGAAAAATGGAACCTCTATCCCTTGTTTTGCATTTGTTGACGGCACAATATTTTTTGTGAAAGCAAACATTATGGCTGGACAAAATGTTAAAATAATTCTTGAAATCTACCGTGCGCTTTTGGGACAATTTTTTTTGCCAAAAATTAGAATTCTAAAACCACACAAAATGTCGACAATGACCTTAACTACCAATTTGAAAATATTCTAAATATGAAGTATTCGGACTATCTACACCAGTATCCGAAGCCCAATTATTAATGTTAGAGTTAAAAAATATTTAACACCCCAAATCCACGGGACTCAGAGTGCTACATTGGGCTAGGATCTCACAATGGATCCTGACCCTAGTGTGACAACATGTTCAATGGATCTTACAACAAGGCGCATGTAGATTAAAACCAAATACATAAAACTGTATAAGATACATAAAAAAGGTTTATAAACACAAAGCCAAGTACAAAACATCAACCAAAAACATCTGATTCAAAAGATCCCCATATCCCACGCATCCTAATGTACAGAACTCCTCGGCTGGTCACACCATCTGGCTCACTCTGCAGTCCTCCTAACCTGTAGATCATCTACAACACGGTATACACCGTTAGCTACAGTAATAAATAAGTATAAAGATAATAGCACAAACACACATCAACATCTCATAAATGCAATGCCCCACACACATTTATTTATTATCTTTCATTACGTTATTCCATTACTAATTCAACTTCTTTTGTAAAACGAGGAGCCTCAAGAACCCCGTCCCATCCAACGTAACACAGGAGTTTTGCATGGGGGTGATCATCACTCGTCCCCTCCTATGAGATCATCTTCTCCTACCCGCAGGAGGAGGCAAATGGTCACGACCCGTTATAATACACTTGGGCCATTTAATAAAATAAATGGTCATCCTAGTCCGGTTTATGTTATAAATGCACAATCATATGAACACACACAACCATCACAATCATACAAATCCACAACCATACGCTAAGTAAGTCCTATGGACTTACCTGTAACACTCGTATCCAATACCACGTCACAACTTCCCTTTAGGGAAGAAACCAATGCCTGCAATAGCAAGGCACACAACATCACATACTGCAAGGTTTAGGAGACTCATCTCCATAACCATAACCAACCTACAACCTTAATCTAAACCTCAAGATCATAACATACTCACAAATGCCTAAGGCATAACCCCAACATAAATATGAGTGCCTAAGGCCCATCTCTATCATACCACTCATCCTAACCAAGCTAGCCTAGCCAACATCTAAGCCAAGGCCAAAGGAAAGGAAGGAAGGAAACATACCAACAAGGTATGCCCTGAATGTACCAACATAAGCAAGGAACTCCAAGCTGACCCAGTGAGGTACACGGACGGCTTACTGTTAGCATGAAATATTGTGATATTTTAGGCACATTTTCTAAACGTATTTGATTCATATTGATAGTCTTTGATTGAACTTTATGCATATGAGAGCTAGTATTACCTATATTGTCGATATGAATGTCTACACTAGTTCTATGTTGATTATAGGTGATTTGGAGCTATTTCCGAACGGAAACGAGCAAAGGAGAGTTGAGTTGATATGTCCATAGATTGAGGACACTTTTTGGAAGCAATTTGGAGTCTTAGTTTGAGGAATGCACGAGTTTAGGGAAGAATCACGTTCTTGCCCTAAATTACGCCTTAAAATACGGCCGTATCACAAACCACGTTCAGAATTACGGCCGTGGATTTGGAGTCAGAAATCCATGTTCATTCCAGGGGATTACACGGCCGTGGAACATATGTTGCAAACCGTAATTGTTTCCACGCCCTAAATTACGGTCATGGAACACTTCCACGACCGTGATCTTGGCGAATCTTTTCGCCACACTTTGAAGCCACGATCTTTTAAAGATTGGGCCGGGCCGACATTTTGCCCTACACTATAAAAAGACGGACGGAAGGGAAATTCCGTCACCTCGCTTACAACCTTCGCTACCCGTTTGCCCTCATTCTTGGCCGCTTAGACACGAAGACGTTTTGCTTAGCTTGCTTGGAAGCAATTGACATCTCTTTGAAGAGATCGAAGTTCGTTTTTGGAATTCCTCTAATCTCGCACTTTTGGTGGAGATTGCTGTTGAGATCTCCGGAATTGTGGAAGATCGTAGTTCTTGGAAGATTTTGCAAGAAGATCTCTCTTCTTGATTAGGTTCGATTTGGAAAACGGATTGACATCCCGTTTTCTTTTCTTTCCTAGGGTTATGATTATTTGTTCTATTGTGAATCTTTTGACATTGCTTATTCTCTTTGTGACTTTGAGATTGAATTGAAGATTATTGATAGTTCTTGAAAGTTTACATCTTTTATCCTTTAATTCTTGAATTAATATCAATATGACTGTTATTGGCTAAAAACCCTTAACGATTCTAAGGTGAAGGGTTGATAGTTGTGGCTTAGATGATGATAGATTGATCGCAAACAGATTAGACCCTGAGAGTTAGAGAGAATCGCCGACAACCCTAAATTACGGTCTGTTCTTGAGTCCACGGCCGTGGAACCTCAAGAACTAACCGTGATTTTCCTTAAGTCTACGAACCTGCTTTTACTTTGATTTAAAGTTAAAGATTGGCTTTAGTTTAGTTTAGACTTGTCTTTTCTAGGTGGTAGTGAGCCTCAACAACCTCTACCTCGATTGTGAGCCTCAACAACCTCAATCGGTTAAGTCAGTCTTGATCTTTGGATTATAAGCTTTGGTATTTG
Source organism: Fagopyrum homotropicum (assembly GCA_033239125.1). Taxonomy (NCBI): domain Eukaryota; kingdom Viridiplantae; phylum Streptophyta; class Magnoliopsida; order Caryophyllales; family Polygonaceae; genus Fagopyrum; species Fagopyrum homotropicum. The sequence continues at coordinate 60,042,901 of BSWB01000003.1, read as the reverse complement.
ATACTAATCCTCGTCTTTAGAATCTTTCTATATTGAGCCTCAACAACCTGTATAGGGAGTGTCTTTTAGGTGAGTTACATAAGGTTTTTGGAACCTCAACCGTACGATTATCTTACATTAGTATACCTTTGCATATCTCTACTATGTCTTTACATCATTAGTATATCTTGAATCGATTGCCACAGCTGGATACCTGGATCTTTAGGATTGTTGTTTTCCCAATATTTGCAAAACTCTCATATTTACTTGCTTGATAACCTGCAATCGAGTTCGTTTCCCCCAAATCCCTGTGTTCGATACTCTGGAATTCTTGCTTAACTACGTCGATCCGTACACTGCGGGTTCGCTGCTTGATTCTAGTTTTATAAATTTAAAACTTATTTGCACACACCTCTAGGGGCGAACAAGTTTTTGGCGCCGTTGCCGGGGATTTGGTTTAGACCGAATCCGGTAGCCGGTTGTCAAGCTTGGGAGCTTGCTCTCGTTATTTGATATCTCTTTGAGTGCATGCGCAGGTCTAGGAACACCGAAGATCTCTTACCTCTTGACCAAGAGCTAGAGAAAACCTTGAGGCAAAAGCGCAAGGAAAAGAAGATGGCCGAAGAACACGAACGTGACCTTCAAACGGAGTTGGCGGAGAAGGAATCTCAACTCCGATGGAATGAAACTCTCCGCCAAGATGAGATGGATCGTCATCAATCTCAAGTTAACGGTCTACAAGACATGATCGTCCAAATGAGGATAAAGATGAGCGACCTTGAGAATAAAGTAGGCAAGAAGTCCTCGAGAAGGAGATCAAGGTCTAGAAGAAAAAGCCACTCATCCGCTGATGATAGTGATTCTTCCATGCCACCGTTAGAAGAGATTGATCCCACGATCAATATGAATCCTTTCCATCCACAAGGAGCTACTAATCGCCGCATTCCACCTAGGAATGTGAGAGTCGAACGTGTGGATAATGAGCCAAGAACTCTTGGCCAACGGATGGATCCAACACAACAACCACGCCGTTTGGGTGTGAAATTTGATGCTGAAGATGTGCAAGGGTTCAGCTTTAACCCTCAAGTTATCACTCTTGTTCGCCAAAGCCAATTTGGCGGTACAAGTACCGAATCTCCACACCAACACTTGCAAAACTTTGAGTGTATGATGGAGACAATGAGACCGAAGAACGCTACTACCAATAGCTATAAGCTCAAACCTTTCTTTTTCTCTTTGAAAGGGAAAGCGTTGTCATGGTATCAAGCTCTTCCCAATGGGAAACTAGACACGTGGGAAGATCTTTCCGCGGAGTTTCTCACCAAATTCTTTCCGCCATCCAAAACAGCGGAACTTAGAGGTAAGATTAATGCTTTTTCCATGAGACCTAACGAAAGTTTGTTTCAATCTTGGGAAAGGTTTCAGGATTTACTCTTGGATTGCCCTCATCATGGCATATCCAAACTTGCCTTGTTGGAAATCTACTACAAAGGGCTGGATGCGGGAACGCAATTCAACCTCCAATCCCTCTCATGCGGAACGTTCATGGACATGAGAGAAGATGACGCTTGGGACTTCATTGAGAAGCAAGCAAGAGTCATAGAAAAGTATTCCCACCGGAAAGCGGAGGGAAATCGTGTGGAGCAAGGAGCAAAGCTCACACATGAAGCTCAAAAATCAGATTTTCTCCCTCAACAATGAGATCAAAGAGTTGAAGGAGACTATCAAGACCAACTTTCTAAAGCAACAAGAGAAGGATGTTGGCTATTTGGGCAACAACAATGGCGGTGATAACACCAACCGCAACAACAATAACCGGAACAATAACCGGAATAACAACTGGAATGGAAACAACAACAACCGGAACAACAAGAATTGGAACAACAATCGAAGTTCAAACAACAACAATTGGTGCTCCAATCAACAAAATTCCGGTAACTCCTATCCTTCCAATTCTAATTCACTAACTCCACCCTCCTCTTCCTCTACTCCTTTGAAAAGCCAGGGGCAATCATCAAATGGAGGAAACAATGCGGGAAAGGAGAAGTCCGATCCCATGTTGGAGACAATCTTGGGAAAGCTTCAAGGGTTGGAGAACCGCCTCATCAAGGTTGATGATCAAGTCTCTAAGGTTGACAAAGCTCAAAAAGTTTTGGAAAACCAATTGTTCAACCACGCGGAGGAAGTCCCTAGAAATCAAGGGAAACTTCCAGGAAAGACGGAGGACAACCCTAAGGGAAGGGTAATGGAGATTACAACTAGGAGCGGAGTGACCACCACCGATCCGCAGCCTACGTTCGTTGAAGTCCCCGTAGAGAAGGACAAAGGAAAGGGGAAGGAGAAGGAAGATGTCTATGTTCCTCCTCCAGCTTACAAACCTCCCCTACCATTTCCTCAATCTAGAGCGCGAGCGCGCCTAGATAAACAATTCGGTAAGTTCATAGAACTCATGAGCAAGCTGCATATTAATATACCCTTCATTGATGCTATTGTAGGTATGCCGGCTTATGGCAAGTTCTTGAAGGAGCTCCTCTCTAACAAGAGGAAGCTAGAAGATTTTGGAGAGGTCAAGATGAGTTCGGATTCTTCGAATCTCATCAAGACTATGAAGGAGAAAATGCCCCCAAAGTTGAAAGATCCGGGGTCATTTTGCATTCCTATTGGAGTGGGAGAAGTCACATATGACGCTTTATGTGACTTGGGAGCAAGTGTGAGCATCATACCGCTTGCATTGTGTAGGAAGATCGGTTTAGGCGATCCTAAACCGGTCAAGATGACGTTATACATGGCGGATCGATCCATCACTCGCCCCGTCGGTATTGTAGAAGACATCCCGGTCAAGCTAGGTAAATTTTTTGTCCCTATTGATTTCGTCGTGCTTGACATTCCTGCAGATAGTCCGGTCCCGATCATACTCGGAAGACCGTTTCTTGCAACTTCCGGCTGCATGGTTGATTGCAAGAATGGGAGACTCGCTTTTGATATTGGAGAAGAGAAAGTAGAGTTCGTTCTTTCCACTCTAGTAAAGGAGCCAATCTTCGATGAGGATATTTACGATATCCAAGATGAAGAAGGTTTGTCTAGGGAGGAGGTAAGTGCAATTCTCTTTAACGACCCTTTACAAAAGGTTATCACTATGAGTCTAACCAATGTAGGAGAAGAAGAAGAGTGCAAAGAGGAAATTGAAGCCTTAGAAGCACAAGAAGAGATGCATGGAGTGGAGTTTGAAAAACTCCACGATGAGGCTGAGAATATCAGAATCCACGGTCATACCCTGTATTCCACGACCGTGGATTCCACGACCAAAATCGACTTCCATTCCAGAGGATATTACGGCCGTGGAACACAAGAGGAGACCGTAATTTTGACCGTGGAAGAGGGTGATCGGCTTACATCTTCAACTTCTTCTGATTCTTCTCCAAACCACTCCACAACCTTAGAAACTTCTAAGGAAACGTCGGATGCTCCTCAAGGACCATTAGAAGCTCCGAAAGCGATGGATCTCAAACCACTTCCTACTCATCTAAGGTACGCTTTTCTTGGATCTAATTCTACCTTTCCGGTTATTGTTAGTTCCGAACTAAGCATAGATGAACATGAACAACTCATGACAGTCCTTAGGAAACATAGAAAAGCCATAGGTTACACTATCGAGGACTTAGTAGGAATTAAACCCTCCCTATGTATGCATAAGATACTAATGGAGGAGGATTTTAGAACTTCAAGACAACCTCAAAGGCGGTTGAATCCGACCATGAAGGAGGTTGTCAAGAAGGAAATCCTTAAACTTCTTGATGCAGGTATCATCTATCCTATCTCCGATAGCAAATGGGTGAGTCCAGTTCAAGTAGTTCCGAAGAAGGGAGGAATGACGGTCATCACCAACAAGAACAACGAACTCATTCCTACCCGAACCGTGACTGGATGGCGAATGTGTATAGACTACCGCAAGCTCAACAACGCGACGCGGAAGGATCACTTTCCATTGCCATTCATCGATCAAATGCTTGAAAGGTTAGCACAACATTCACATTTTTGCTACCTTGACGGTTATAGTGGTTTCTTTCAGATTCCGATACACCCAGACGATCAGGAGAAGACCACGTTCACGTGCCCTTGGGGTACGTTCGCTTATAGGAGAATGCCGTTTGGGCTTTGCAACGCCCCAGCCACCTTTCAACGGTGCATGATGGCCATATTCTCCGAGTACGTAGAGGAAATTATGGAAGTCTTCATGGACGACTTCTCCGTATACGGTTCCTCTTTTAACGATTGTCTTTCTAACCTTTCTCTTGTTTTACAACGTTGTGAAGACACTAACCTAGTTCTTAATTGGGAGAAGTGTCAATTCATGGTTAAGGAAGGAATCGTATTAGGTCACTTAGTCTCTAGTAGAGGGATAGAGGTAGACAAAGCTAAGATAGAGACCATAGAGAAACTTCCTCCCCCAATTTCGGTGAAAGGGATAAGAAGTTTCCTAGGACATGCTGGATTCTATAGACGTTTCATTAAGGACTTTTTTAAGATATCAAAACCTCTCACTAATCTATTGATGAAGGATGCAGTTTTTGAGTTTTCACAGGAATGTTTAGATGCGTTTAACACCATTCGGCAAGCTCTAATTTCAACACCTATTATCCAACCCCCAGATTGGACTCTCCCCTTCGAGATTATGTGCGATGCTAGTGACGTAGCTATTGGAGATGTTCTTGGGCAACGAAAGGAAGGACGAACCCACGCCATATACTACGCTAGCAAGACGCTAGACGAAGCTCAGCTCAACTACGCCACCACAGAGAAGGAATTTTTAGCCATTGTCTACGCTATTGACAAGTTTCGCTCTTATCTTGTAGGTGCAAAGGTGATTGTCTACACGGATCATGCTGCGATCCGGTACCTCCTTGCAAAGAAAGACGCGAAGCCAAGGCTAATTAGATGGATTCTTCTCCTACAAGAATTCGATCTTGAGATCCGCGACAAGAAAGGTTCAGAAAATTCTGTTGCGGATCATTTGAGTCGCCTCACACATCTAGATGACGACCATCTACCCATTGATGACTCCTTTCCAGACGAACATCTACACATCATAGAGGAGTGCATCAACGAGATCTCTAAAGGTAACAAACCATGGTTTGCTGACTTTGTTAACTATATGGTTTGCCAGGAGATACCGCCCGGACTATCCTACGCACAAAGGAAGAAGTTCTTTAAGGACGTCCGGGAATACTATTGGAACGAGCCTCTCCTCTTCAAGAGAGGTCCGGATGGCATCATTCGGCGATGTGTGCCGGAAGATGAGATGCAAAGTGTCATCCGCCATTGTCATTCACTACCTTGTGGAGGACACGCTAGTTCGAACAAGACTAGCGCAAAGGTATTGCAATCTGGATTCTATTGGCCTACTTTATTTAGAGATGTGCAATCCTTTGTTTCTTGTTGCGATGCTTGTCAAAGAACAGGCAATATTTCTAGAAGGAACGAGATGCCCCTCAACAACATCCAAGAGGTGGAGATTTTCGACGTTTGGGGAGTCGATTTCATGGGACCATTCCCATCTTCTTGTGGAAACCAATACATACTATTGGCGGTGGACTACGTTTCTAGATGGGTGGAAGCAATTGCCTCTCCCACAAATGATGCCATGGTGGTGGTTAAGTTCTTCAACAAGACCATCTTTCCGCGATTTGGAATGCCAAGGACAATCATTAGTGATGGAGGTTCTCACTTCATAGCCCGTCGCTTTGAAGCTCTTCTAGCTAAGTATGGGGTTACTCACAAGATCGCCACCCCTTACCATCCACAAACGAGTGGACAAGTTGAGATCTCAAATAGGGAGATCAAGGGAATTCTAGAGAAGACGGTTTCAAGGACTAGGAAGGATTGGTCCTTGAAGCTAGATGATGCATTATGGGCGTACCGGACTGCATACAAGACTCCCATAGGAACCACACCATACAACCTTGTGTATGGGAAGTCTTGTCATTTGCCGGTAGAGCTGGAGCACAAAGCGTTTTGGGCTATCAAGTGGCTGAATTTCGGCATGAAAGAAGCGGGAGAGAAGCGTCTCCTAGACATCAACAAGCTGGATGAACTTCGCTTGAACGCCTATGAGAACGCTAAGATCTACAAGGAAAGGGCAAAGCGTTGGCATGATAAGCATATCATTCCAAAGGACTTCAAAGAAGGAGATCAAGTTCTCCTCTTCAATTCAAGACTTCGCCTCTTTCCAGGTAAGCTTAAATCCCGTTGGACCGGACCTTTTCTAATTAAGCGCATTTTCCCCCATGGTGCAGTTGAAGTATGGGGTGAAGCTAGCGGAAGTTTTAAGGTGAACGGCCAACGACTCAAGAAGTACACGCCGGAACTCCAAGCTGAGGATTTTGCGCCTACCGCACTCGAATAAGTGCGAGATTGGTCTAGCTACGGACCTTAAACAAAGCGCTTCTTGGGAGGCAACCCAAGGTATTGCATTTTTATTTTTGTCTTCAATTCATAGACTAGTTTAGAGTAGATGCTTTTGCTTTATTTTGCCTCGATTTCTTCCGGTATGTTCGTGTTTTTGGTTGTAGGATCGATAGAAAAGGAAAAAGGGAAGATAATGTCGAAGAGGAGTGACGAAATTTGGAGTTTGAAGCTTTACAGAAGGTTCCACGGTCTAAATTACGGTCGTCATAGCTACAGTGGCCGTAATTTTCAAAAGCCTTTGAAAAATCATCAAAACCACGGGTCCGTACACTTCCACGGCCGTGGAACACCCCGACAGACCGTAATTTTTGGAAATTTTGCCGGCCACTATAAAACCCACATTCTTCACACACTTAACCAAAATTTCCCCAATTCCACGACCTAGAAACCGAAAACCCTCCACCTCTCTCAATTCCTCGTTTTCTAATCGTTTTCAACAATTCTTCGTCCTAAACTGCAGCAAATCCAACCACGAACAGAATCCAAGCAACAAATCGAGTGGAATTCGATCAACAAACACGCATTTTGGATTTTTCAATCCGAAAAAGAGGTTATTTCTTTCTTCTTGATTTTCGCGGATTTGGTTCGTTTTTGCTATAGTTTTTTAGGAAGAACTGATAAAGACCGGAAGGAATTAGATTAGGACTGCTTGCTGTGGTGATTGTTGGTGAATTTGCTGAGATTCACGAATTTCTGAGACGAATCACGGTCTCTGGGTAAACCACGGCCGTAATTCCCCAAGAACAGACCGTGATTTTTGCTGAAAATGGATTTCGTAAGGAGAGTTTCAGGAAGGATAAAGGAGAAGAAAGGGGACCAAAATAAGAAAAGAAAGGGCAACCCCTCCACCTCTAGGGCACCACCACCCTCATCTCCCTCACTACCATCCTCACCTTCACCTCCATCTTCACCTCCTCACCCTAGCATCCCAACCATACACGAAAACTACCTAGCTGCATTTGAGAAGATAGAGAAGAGGGCAGTGATTGGCCCTAGGTATTTGTTGTTGGAGGATCTACATCCTCTCAACATAGTTAATGACCTTACATGGCTCTTGGATAGAGCCGGATTGCTTGTCTTCACGAACATTCGTGAAGACGCCTATGAGGAGATCACCCGAGAGGTTGTGACGTCTTTCGAGCATAGCCATGTTGATAGGACCGTCTCCTTCCGTCTCATGAATCGAGACTATCAGTTGAGTATAGTTGAGTTTGGGACCATTTTCGGGTTCCATGAGACCTATAACGGTCGATTTCCGAGCGGAGTTTACCCCAAGGATTTTTGGGAGGAAGTAGCCATGATTTACGCCGACGAGGACCGTTGGCAACCCGCCGATACCAAGGCTAGATTGATGTACCATCTAGCCTTGAAGATAGCTCACCGTGTTCTTTCGGAGTGTCTCTTTCCTAGGACGGAGACGCCCCAAAAGATCAAGACGGATGAGCTATTCTTGCTCTATTGTATGCTTTACGGTCGCCGTGCAGATTGTGCCACTCTTTTGGCGGCTACGATGAGTAAACTGAAGAACAAGAAGAAGGGGAACATTGGATATGGTGGGATAGTGACCCACATTGCTAGGACGTTCGGTGTTGACTTTTCTGCTTGCACCCGTATACCGGCGGTTCCCTTAGGGCTACATGCTTTTATGGTTAGGGGACTCATCTTCCCCACACATAGAGGTCCGCCTTATGCGGGCATGCCTTGGGAGACTAGGACGGGTAGAGGGATTGAGTGGCTGCCGGAGTATTCCATTGTGGCGGGACGCCACAATTGGAAGGAGACGTTCGCTGCGATGCATGCGAACAGGCTAGTGGCTCCCCCTTACGTTCCACCACCGGTTGTGGATGAGGAGGACATGGGAGATCAGTACGAGAGTGGTGGAGGAGCGGAGCAGGAGTTCGGCACGTTCCCGGATCAGCCGGAGGCGGCCCCGGATGTACCTAGGCGCTCTCCACGTCCAACTAGAGCTTCAGGCTCGTCATCTCACCGCGCCAGCGTGAGTGAGAGGCCCACGTGGATGACTACACCTCCCACTTGGTACGACACACCACCTCCTTGGTCCACGACGCAGCCAGCAGCACCACCGCCACCACCAGCACCAGCACCAGCCGATGCCCCGGCATGGTATGATCACGCCCCGGGATGGTATGAGAGGATGCCGGATTGGGCTACCGGACTTTCGGAGAGAGTTGGAGCACTAGAGATCCGAGCGGATGCTAGAGACGGACGCCTAGACGACCTTGACCACATGATGAGGGACGTCTACCGCCAGCAGTTTGGGCGGTTCTATGATCCGAGTTTCTCTCCATTCCCACCTCCACCGGCACCGCAGTGATCGATGCATGACCGTTCGTTTTAGACATTCCCGCCACCACTTGTGAGTTTCTTTTCTTTCTTTTGTTCTTTCTTTTGAACATTAGGGACAATGTTCGTCTTAAGTATGGGGTGGGATGTACTAAAATTTTTTAATAACTCTACTCTCTATGTTGCTTTCATTTGAGACTATCGTTGCATGTTCATTATGTGTTACACGTTTCATTCTCGCATTGCATGAAAAAGAACTTTAAAAACCCATAAAAATTGAAAAATTTTGAAAATTTTGTGCTTCTAATGAATTGAGATGATTTCCATGATAATCACTACTTGTGAATTGAGTTTGAAGACAATTGCATGCTTAAAAGGATTGTGAATTGAAAAGAACTTGAATGAATGAATTTTACCTCTTTTGCAAGTTTTATAATGTGAAGATGTTACCTAAATCATGCTAGAAAATTGAAGTTGAAATCACATCATAAGTTCCTATACTTCTTGTTGAAATGATTAAGGCAATTCGATACTTTCTTTCTTCTTTCTTTGATCATCTAGCTCCTCATTGAAATATTAGCCTCCCTTACCTATCCGGGAATTTGGAGAAGTGAATGAGAAAAAGGCATGTTTGATGTGGGAGGGCCATGAGAGCAATTATGTGCAATCAATTGAATAGAAAGAAATTATAGGTTTGGGGAAGTCAATCATGACGATGAGTAACTCGGCACCATTCACATAGCCGGGTGTTTGTGTCTTACCAAAGTTGGATTGAGCGATATTCCTAGCGGATTATGGTATGTGCGCTAAGGGTTTGAGGCATCTCTTGAAAAAAAAAAAAAAAAAAAAAATTGAGAAACGCCGATCTCCTAGGCTTCGGTTTTTGTGCACCTCTATCCATAACACCAAAAGTAAAGTTGAAAAAGAAGAGAGCGAAGCTCTAAGTTGAAGTGTTGCGGGAACCGCATAAGAAGAAGAAGGTAGTTGTCCACTTTCCCGGATTTATGCACCACTTCCCCTTAAAGTTTTCCCTTTCCTTCCATATTCTAGACCTTTTCTTTGGAAGTCCTTAAGATCAAAAGAATGTTATATGACTTGGTGATCTAAATTGAAGTTTCTTGAGATTGATTTTGTTAATGTTTGAAGGTTATAATGCCTGTTTAGAAGTTAAGTTGGTTCATGAATTTTCTTTGCTTTTTACTCTTTGATTAAGTGTGTGAAAGTTTGAAAAACGATTGAAGCAAGGTTTGAGAATGATCTATTCTTTAGAAGTCACATTCATCCAAAAGAAGGTACACATATTTCATCCTAACTCTTGTTTAAAGCTTTTTGAAAGACCTTGCTTAGGGACAAGCAAGTGTTAAGTATGGGGTTATTTGTTAGCATGAAATATTGTGATATTTTAGGCACGTTTTCTAAACGTATTTGATTCATATTGATAGTCTTTGATTGAACTTTATGCATATGAGAGCTAGTATTAACTATATTGTCGATATGGATGTCTACACTAGTTCTATGTTGATTATAGGTGATTTGGAGCTATTTCCGAACGGAAACGAGCAAAGGAGAGTTGAGTTGATATGTCCATAGATTGAGGACACTTTTTGGAAGCAATTTGGAGTCTTGGTTTGAGGAATGCACGAGTTTAGGGAAGAATCACGTTCTTGCCCTAAATTATGCCTTAAAATACGGCCGTATCACAAACCACGTTCAGAATTACGGCCGTGGATTTGGAGTCAGAAATCCATGTTCATTCCAGGGGATTACACGGCCGTGGAACATATGTTGCAAACCGTAATTGTTTCCACGCCCTAAATTACGGTCGTGGAACACTTCCACGACCGTGATCTTGGCGAATCTTTTCGCCATACTTTGAAGCCACGATCTTTTAAAGATTGGGCCGGGCCGACATTTTGCCCTACACTATAAAAAGACGGACGGAAGGGAAATTCCGTCACCTCGCTTACGACCTTCGCTACCCGTTTGCCCTCATTCTTGGCCGCTTAGACACGAAGACGTTTTGCTTAGCTTGCTTGGAAGCAATTGACATCTCTTTGAAGAGATCGAAGTTCGTTTTTGGAATTCCTCTAATCTCGCACTTTTGGTGGAGATTGCTGTTGAGATCTCCGGAATTGTGGAAGATCGTAGTTCTTGGAAGATTTTGCAAGAAGATCTCTCTTCTTGATTAGGTTCGATTTGGAAAACGGATTGACATCCCGTTTTCTTTTCTTTCCTAGGGTTACGATTATTTGTTCTATTGTGAATCTTTTGACATTGCTTATTCTCTTTGTGACTTTGAGATTGAATTGAAGATTATTGATAGTTCTTGAAAGTTTACATCTTTTATCCTTTAATTCTTGAATTAATATCAATATGACTGTTATTGGCTAAAAACCCTTAACGATTCTAAGGTGAAGGGTTGATAGTTGTGGCTTAGATGATGATAGATCGATCACAAACAGATTAGACCCTGAGAGTTAGAGAGAATCGCCGACAACCCTAAATTACGGTCTGTTCTTGAGTCCACGGCCGTGGAACCTCAAGAACTAACCGTGATTTTCCTTAAGTCTACGAACCTGCTTTTACTTTGATTTAAAGTTAAAGATTGGCTTTAGTTTAGTTTAGACTTGTCTTTTCTAGGTGGTAGTGAGCCTCAACAACCTCTACCTCGATTGTGAGCCTCAACAACCTCAATCGGTTAAGTCAGTCTTGATCTTTGGATTATAAGCTTGGGTATTTGATACTAATCCTCGTCTTTAGAATCTTTCTATATTGAGCCTCAACAACCTGTATAGGGAGTGTCTTTTAGGTGAGTTACATAAGGTTTTTGGAACCTCAACCGTACGATTATCTTACATTAGTATACCTTTGCATATCTCTACTCTGTCTTTACATCATTAGTATATCTTGAATCGATTGCCACAGCTGGATACCTGGATCTTTAGGATTGTTGTTTTCCCAATATTTGCAAAACTCTCATATTTACTTGCTTGATAACCTGCAATCGAGTTCGTTTCCTCCAAATCCCTGTGTTCGATACTCTGGAATTCTTGCTTAACTACGTCGATCCGTACACTGCGGGTTCGCTGCTTGATTCTAGTTTTATAAATTTAAAACTTATTTGCACACACCTCTAGGGGCGAACACTTACCCAAGATGCAGGGGCGGCCACAGGCAGGCGCAGGGGCGGCCTGGTGCAGGCGCAGGGGCGGCCTGGTGCAGGCGCAGGGGCGGTTGTCTATGCAGAAGCTTGGCCACGACTTCTCTTCGATCTCTTTCTCGACTCTCTTCACTTCTCCATCACACCACAAAAACACACATACACATATACATATGCATGAACTTCAAAACAGCCAAGAAAGGATCCAACACGAGTCTACTTGTGATCCTAAGCTAGGAAAGGAAGAAAGAAACAAGGAAGAAGAAGGAAAGAAAGGAAGAAGAAGAGCTGGCTTACCACAACCAGAAACCTAAGCAGCCATGGAGGTCCACACCATTATCCTCCTACAACACCTCAACACAACAACAACAATAACAACTCTCAGCAACAAGTTCAAGATCTTCCAAAGCCAAAACCAACACCAAACTCTCAAAAGCTCTCTCACAATATTAAGAAGATCAAAGAAGAGAGGAGGAAGGAGGAGAAGAACGTAAGAGGGATGAAGAAGCTGAAATAAGGTAAGGAAACCCCTCTTATGAAGGATTGGAAGTTTATATAAGAAGCTAACCAAAATCAAAGTCAAGAGGTCAACAAAGGTGGTTGCAGCCGCACAATCCTACAGGGGCGGATCATGCAAGGTGCAGGGGTGGCCCTCCTGAGGCACAGGGGCGGCTCACAGGATCCGCAGGGGTGGCTCAAAGGGTCCAGCAAGGGCTCAACTAAGGCTCAGAAAGGAAAGACTAAGGCTCTTACATCACACCCCCCTAAAAACAAGTTTCGTCCCGAAACTTGCAAAATCCCAAACCTCTCGGACCCATAAGGCGAGGTATAACTCTGAGCACTATCATCAACTCTCAACAAGGCCTAGAGGAAGATCATTTCTAGCCAAACACTAACCACATCATGCTGGCATGGAGGAAAACCATCTCCCGCCAAAACGTACACGTAACACAACTACGTGGAGGAAATCCATGTCCACTCACACTATGTCCATCAATGATAGCATGGAGGAAAAAAACATCTCCAACTATTCCTAACACACACACCATAACATAAAGGAAAGAACCATCTCCAGATATACCTATCTCGCGCTAGCAAACAAGATCTAACAGATCACATGCACATATCACAACTAGCACGAAAACACAACATATCACATAAACACATAGCATAACATGCACTCACCAAGAAGGCACTAAGATCTACTCGTGGATCCTACTGGTGCTTCTATCTCGGCGTAAACTCTGGATAGTTCCTCTAGATACTATCCTCAGTCTCCCAGGTAGCCTCATAAGGTCCTCGACTAGACCACTGTATCCTCATCATAGGAATGTCCTTCGAACGCAGGCATCTCACACCTCGTTCTAAGACTACAATAGGGTGCTCTGCAAAAGTGTGGTTTGGCTCGACCACCAGATCATCATAACTCACAATGTGCCTCGGATCTGGTATGAACTCCCTCAGCTGAGACACATGAAACACAAGATGAACCCACTCTAACCTCAGAAGCAATGCTAATCTGTAGGCTGCCCTCCCGACTCTATCTAGTATCTCAAAAGGACCGACATATCGGGGACTCAACTTCCCCTTTATGCCAAAAACGTCTAACGCCTTGCGTCGGAGACACTCTCCTCCAGACATGAGCTCCTACCCTGAACTCTAGAGGCCGATGCCTCCTATCTACATACGACTTTTGGCGACTCTGTGCAACCAACATCCTCTCTTTGATCAGCCCTACTCGAGCCATATCATCCTGAATCTGCTCTAGCGCTATCCCACTGGTACTGCTAGGCTTCTCCCGGCATAAAGGTGTACGACACCTACGTCCATACAGTGCCTCATACGGAGTCATCCCTATAGATGCATGCCAGTTGTTGTTGTATGAGAACTCAACGAGTGGGAGGTAATTAGACCATCCCTGTCCCCAATCCAACACACAGGCTCGCACCATGTCCTCTAGGGTCTGGATGTTCCTCTCTGACTGAATATCTGTCTGGGGGTGAAACGCAGTCGTAAAGTGTAGAGTCATCCCCAAACAGTCTGAATCTACTGCCAGAATCTCGATGGAAATCGTCCATCACGATCAGAGACGATCGTCCTCGGTACACCATGGAGTCTGATAGCATGAATTATAGTCTATATTTTGGGGTTTGTTTGGACGTTTTATCTTTCATTATCTGCATGTTTGTATGTATATTGTGTGAGTATATTACCATTTCATCTACCTTTGCAAGAATCGAGGTCTACACCTAGTTTTGTTGTAATCGTAGGTAAAATGACACGTTTTGCATCAAAAAGGAGCAAAAGGAGCTATGGAGTCATTGGAGCTACATTGAGGAACATAAGGAACCATCCAGGAAGCATAGCTATGGATTTAAGATTCACTTTGGACCAGTTTTGAGAGATTTCACATTCAGTTATGACTCACCTCGGTTGACCACAGATTCATCTCGACCGAGGTGATCCAGGGAAGTCGACTCGAACGAGGCGAATACCTAGGACGCGGCGAGAATATTTTATTCTTGGCTGAGATCTTTTATCTTCGGAAAATGATCTTATATTTTTGGGCTTGGCTCCTGGAAGGAAGAAGATATATTAGATCTTATATTTTACCTATTTTTATGGAAAGAGATCTTTTCTAAGATATCTTATCTTTGGAGGGTTATTTTCCTATAAAAAGGGTTGGATTTCCACAAATCCAAGATCATGCTATACCATCGATTAGGGTTTACACAACCCAGCAGCCATACTCCAGTTGGGAGATTTGAAGAACCTTTTTGAAGGTTGAAGGAAGATTGAAGATTGTAGCTTTTATAGCTTTTGGAGATTTTCTTGTAAGATTACCTTAGATTCTCTTCCTTGTTGTCTTGCTTGTTGGATTTATATCCAAGGAACGCTTTGTTGTGATATTTGATTCAGCTATTGAAGTCTTTTCATTAAATTCTTTTTGTTCAAATATTCACCTTCTTCCCATATATTTGATTTATACTTTCATGATGATGATGAGTGGCTAATTTCCTTGTGTGATTCTAGGGTGATTGGCTAAAAGTTGTGGGAAAAACAATGATAGAATGATCTTGATCACAGTAGGACCCTGAAAGTTCGAGCCTTTAACCTTAACCCTAAGCATCTCGCCCAATCGATGGACATCTCGGCTGGGGTGGAATTTGGCTGACCGAGGTGACTTATCTGATCCGAAACTGAGAGTTAAGTGTTAGAGTTTGCCAAATCCTATCCTTATTATACCTTTCTTGGTTCAATGCAAGCTTAGGATGAGACTTACCCGGTAATTCCTTAGTTTGTGTACCTAAGATCATAAGTGTAGGTAATAAAGGTTTATCCTTTATTGGAGTTTGAGTGTGCTTTCATCCCATCTTTGTGAGTTAGCCTGAGACTTACCCGGTAAAGGTTGATTCTATTCCCTTAGATGGTGTGTTAGTTTGAGGTTATAGTTCTTCATCTTAATTCCTTGAGACTTACCCGGTAATAGGAGTTACGGTTTTGGATTAGTGTGTAGTGAGACTTACCCAGTGATCTATTCCACTTTAGTAACACCTTCCCCATGCAAAAACCTCAGCTTTGTCCGCTTATCTTTAGATCTTGAGTTGGAACCATAACTAGATGCTTTAATCCCTAGAACTGCATGTTTGCTTTATTGACTTCTTATTCATCCTTGATTGTGTTAATTGCTCTTGTGTTTAGTATTTACATAAGCATACCGTAACTGGACTTTGTTTCACTAAGTCCCTGTGATCGACCCCTGGAATTCCTTGCTTTTACTACGATTGACCCATACACTGCGGGTTCGCATCCTTGTTTTAAGCTTAAGTCTAGGGTTATAAATTTAAAGCTTGCACACACCGTTTGGAGCGAACAAGTTTTTGGCGCCGTTGCCGGGGACTTGGTCTAGACCGAGCCGGTTGCGGTTTGCTTTCGGGGCACTTGCCCCTGTTGCTACTAACTACTCTTTCTATGAGTTTTGTAGTTTTCAGGATTTCCGATGACTACATTTGATCCAGCCTGGATAGCAAGGCAAAGTGCTAGGGCGGACCATTATGAATACTTGGAGGAGAAGTACTCCTTCTATTGGTTCAACAATGAATGGGAAAGAGAAGAAGCCATTAAGCATGAACTTGCAATGTGGGATGAACTGAATGTCCCTAAAAAGATTTGTGAGCAACCCCTTGAAGATTCTCTTGAATCAAGATGGGAGAGGTTGATGAAGAAGGTGGAAGAGCTCAAGGAAAGCACCCTATCCTATGCTAAGCCGGAAGAGGAGCATAAGGAAGTGCTGCAAGTTCCAAGCACCCCTCAAATCAAACCAGAAGTTTCTCCTGAAGCTTTTGAGGGAGAAGAAGATTTGGAAGATTCCGATCTAACTGTTGAGACCTCAGCCGAGGTGAAAGAGAGATCGGCCGAGGTGGAGGAAAAATCTGTAAAACTGCAAGATACGGAGAACCTTGGCCAAAATACTAAGACAGTGGTCAAGGTGGAAGAAAGATCAGCTGAGTTGGGAGGGATTTCGTGTGTGGAATATCAACCCAACATGAAACTTGTCTCAAGCTTTGGAGAACTTTACGAGGTACATTCTCCTACTTCATTTGAAATCCCTATTAAAATTTCTAAATTTTTCAAGAATGCACCGGAGAGTTGGAGGTCTCTTCCGAAAGAACCTCCTAAGATCAAGATGAAACCTTCCTTGAAACTGTTGGAAGAAGATACTCCTTGGATTATAAGGAGTGGAGTTTGCAAGCACTACACCGTAAAGGCGATGAAGTGTCTCTTGTTCAAGTATGGGGTCCCTCGCATGCTAAGGGCCTTGTACCATCCCTATGCTAAAGATGGGGAAGCTACTAGGATTCTCGAGAAGTTGTTTTCTCGATCAAGGAAAGGATGGGACGCAAGGCTAGATTATGTCCCATTGAAGTGCAGGAAGGCTAGAAGGATTCCGGTGAGAATCAAACCGTAAAAGCTTGTACGTGGGAGATCTTACCATTTGACTGTGAAATTAGGAACCGGAACCTTTTTGGAAGAATTTTATGATGGATGTGATGAGCACTACATGGTGTTCAAGGTACATTGAGTAATTCTATGGAGAATGGTCCAGCTAGCGACCTTAAACCAAGCGCTTCTTGGGAGGCAACCCAAGGTATTGCTTTCTTTTCCCGTTTTCTAGTCTAGCTTAGATAGTTTTTGCTTTTGCTTTGCTTTGTTTTGTTTTGACGTTCTAGACATATAACAGGAGACATCTAAGGAAGGCGCATAACTGGAAGGACAGAAGTTCGAGAATTTGAGACGACGGAGTTTGACTGAGGCATCTCGGTTGCTGTCAGAGCACCTCGACCGAGATAATTCTTGAGCAACCGAGGCGACTAGGGTTTTCTGAAGAACCACCTCGGTCCGTACCACCTCGGTCCAGTCGAGACCATCTCGACGGAGGTGACAGCAGTCCAGAAAAGGGTATAAAAGGCGGAAGATTTCTCTCTCCTCGCTTTACTCTTTCCCCTCGACCGCGGCGACAACTCACCTCGCTTCTCCGATTTCTTGCTCGTTTTCGACAATTTCTGTCTCCAAACTACGATTGAAGGATAGAGGATCGTGTTGCAAGTACAGATCTGCAGAAAATCGAACCGATTCGGCCAAAACGAGGTAAAGCGAACCGAAACCTTAACCTCTCCGTTTCACTTCGATTTGGGCTTTGGTTGCCCCTGCATTTGTTGAGGAAAGGCTTAAGTACCCCATAGGAAGCAGTTGTAGTGATTTTTGGGGGAAAAGAACTGAATTTTTTGAAGAAATTAGATCCAGTTCGCCGCCTCGGTCCAGTCGAGCTGTGCCTCCGCCGAGGTGATTCTTGAGAGTTGTCAGTTGACCGAGGTGACCTGACGGTAACTGAATTGAAAATGAGTTTTGACCGCCGCCTTACCCTCAGGGATAGATCCTCACCTTCCCCTTCTTCCTCTTCTTCCCGACCTTACCGCCCGGTGATCCATGAGCGACACCGGGTGAATTATGAGCGTATTTCCGGCCGTCCAGTGATTGCACCACGTTTCCTGGACGTGTCTGCTTTTGATTGCCTCCAGGTCGACGAAGACCTTAGGAGGATGATTTCTACAGTTGGGCTGGATCAGTTTACTGAGATCCGAGCCCCAGCCTATTTGGAGCTGACCCTAGAGTTCGTTAGCTCCTTTACCTACCTCCCCACAGAGCGTTCTGTGAAGTACCGGTTGATGAACCGGATCTTCATAGTTCCACTAGAGTACTGGCGAGAGATTTTTTGCTTTCCTGAGCCCACAGCTGTTGACTTCCCTTCCCGATCTGTAGCTAGGGAGTTTTGGGGACAGATTTCCCACATTACTGAGCACGCAGACAGATGGCGCCCTGGAGATTCCAGGCAGAAGGTCATCTTCCATCTAGCCTTTAGGTTAGCCCACCGGATCTTCAGTGAGATGCTTCTGGCGCGTACTGAGATGGACCAGAAGATCCGACAGGGGGACCTTTTCAGTTTATACTACATGGTTACTGGGTGTATCCCGGACTTTGGCTTGATGTTGGCAGAGGATCTGCACAAGATCAAGGCCAAGGCCAAGGGAGACATTTGCTACGGAGGGCTTGTCACCCATATAGCTAGCTATCAGGACATGGATCTCAGCGCTTGTACGATGGTGGCGGCTGCCAAGCCGATTGGATTGCAGGAGATGATCACTCGGCGGATTCTAGTTCCCCGAGGTCTGACGACGCCGTACGTAGTTATGCCGTGGGAGCTGACTGCGCCACAAGGGATCAGGTGGTTTGCCCAGTTCACTGTTTATGACCCACACTATTGGCAGACCGCTTGGGCTCCACTAATGGAGGATTATAGAGAGGCAGCAGCTGCCCCAGCTGAGGAGGAGGAGGCTGATGATGAGGAGACAATTGATGAGAGAGAGGGTGGAGTCCCGATGGATACAGGGACAGATACTACAGGGCCGAGCGCACCACCAGTGATAGATCTTGATGAGGAGGACACTGAGCCTACACCTGCTACTTCTCCAGTGAGACCTGCTAGGCGTAGGACACACCGACGCAGGGATCCAGATGCTCACAGACGGATCGATGACCTGACGGATCAGGTTATTGATTCATATGCTGCTTTGTCACTGGATATCCGCTAGATGCAGGAGCGGCAGCACTACCAGCACATGATGGCCCAGATCCAGTTTGAGCACGTCATGGGCTATCCGTTCGACCCGACCTAGTATCCGTACGTGCCACCACCACCACCACCGGATCGTGACTACAAAGAGCTGCAGGATTTTCTTTATTATTTTTATCTAGTTCAGCTATTTATCCGGTGAGTACTTTTATCCTTTAGACTTATTTAGACCTAGTGGGACAGTGTGTCCCAAGTATGGGGTATTTGATGTATTATTTGACTTTGATGTATGACTTTATTGGCCGGATATTTATATTTATGCTTCACTTCTGCATTTATATGTTTATCTGAGATTGCATGCATACTTACAGGTTATTTGATTGAGAAAAACGTCGAAACTTAAAAAAACTGGTTTTAAAAAATTTTTTTGGACCTCGACCGGGGCAGTTCTGGCCGAACGAGGCGTTTCACCTCGCTTGACCTATGAACATCTCGACCGAGGTGGGTTAACTGAGAGTTTTCGAAAACAATTTTTGTGTTACTGATCTGGATATGATCTCAGTGAAGATCTTGCTTACTGACTGGTTTTAAATTCTTTATGTGTTTGAAAGGTTTTATAATATGTTTAAGTTGCTAAATTCTTTGTTTGAAATTATTGGCATGTTTGATACTTTGTTTTTATCTAAATTATGTTGAATTTGAAGGTTGACACCACATTATGAGTTCTCTCACTTTCTTCCTGGAAAGACCAAGGCAATTCATTCTTCTCTCTTCTTCTTCTTAATCATGCTTAGCCCCTCATATACATTTTGCCTCCCTTTACCTATCCGGGAATTTGGAAGCAAGCGAAGTGGTGAAAGCAAGTGAAGTTAAAGTTGAGAAGTTGGCTGGAAGTGAAAGTGTTAGAAAGTAATAATAGGTTTGGGGAAGTCAATCATGAAGATGAGTAACTCGGCACCATTCACATAGCCGGGTGTTTGTGTCTTGCCAAAGTCGGATTGAGCGATATTCCTAACGGGTCATGGTATGTGCATCAAGGGTTTGATGCATCTCAAGAAATGGATGATTGCTGATTTCCTAGGTTTCGGTTATTGTGCACCTCTGTCCATGCATCCCAAAAAGTAAAGTAAAAAGAAAAAGTGTGAAATAAGCAAAGCTTATGGGTGGAAGATGTTGCAAGTCAAAGTGAAGTGAAGATCATCCTTTTCCCGGATTCTAGCACCACATTACCTTACATACATCCCTACCTTACATGTTTCTTGACCTTTCTTTTGGGAAGCCCTTGAGACCTTGAGTTTGTTGATTGACTTAGTGGTTTAAACTGGACTATGCATGATTAATTTTGATAATGATGACTTATTATGCATTCTATGATTTTATGCAAAGATGAACAACTTTCTTATATTTTTAAAATGTTTCGAACACGCATTGATTTTAAATTCCATTAAGTATTCTCTTAGAGTGATCTATGATTGTAGCACACCATAAAAATGTTTTTGAAAGACTTTTCATTGATTTTCTTGACTATTAATCCATTCTATCTTGTCTTCTATATGCGGAACTTGCTTGGGGACAAGCAAGGGCTAAGTATGGGGTATTTTGATAGCATGAATTATAGTCTATATTTTGGGGTTTGTTTGGACGTTTTATCTTTCATTATCTGCATGTTTGTATGTATATTGTGTGAGTATATTACCATTTCATCTACCTTTGCCATAATCGAGGTCTACACCTAGTTTTGTTGTAATCGTAGGTAAAATGGCACGTTTTGCATCAAAAAGGAGCAAAAGGAGCTATGGAGTCATTGGAGCTACATTGAGGAACATAAGGAACCATCCAAGAAGCATAGCTATGGATTTAAGATTCACTTTGGACCAGTTTTGAGAGATTTCACATTCAGTTATGACTCACCTCGGTTGACCACAGATTCATCTCGACCGAGGTGATCCAGGGAAGTCGACTCGACCGAGGCGAATACCTAGGACGCGGCGAGAATATTTTATTCTTGGTTGAGATCTTGTATCTTTGGAAAATGATCTTATATTTTTGGGCTTGGCTCCTGGAAGGAAGAAGATATATTAGATTTTATATTTTACCTATTTTTATGAGAAGAGATTGTTACGCTAAGATCGTGATGCGCAAATGGTTTTAAATTTATAACTCGAACTAAATCCTAACTACCTAGCGAAACCCGCAGTGTACGGGACGTTTGTAGAAGGGATAGTATTCCGAGGTCGAACACAAAGACTAAGGTGAAATTGATTCGAATTGTGATTGAGTTTAGTAAAGATCTAGGTTGAAAGAAAAGAAAGTAATAAAGAAAAGAAAATCTCAAATGTTTTTGGTTGGTTTTTGGTGATCAATCAAGATCACAATTCATGCAAAGCAAACAATCAACTTAAACTAAGAATCAACACAAATAAACACGCTAAACAAGATAATGATCAAAGAAAGGAAAGACGGATTCTAGGGGTTGGAAGTTCCGGTTATGGCATAGGACTCAAGTTATCTATTCTTTCCTTGGATTAACTTTGATATGTTGGGATTAAATGTTTCTAAATTGGGATCGATTACCGGATAGGTCTCATGATCCAACTAGTCCACTCCTAAGGTCTCATTACCGGGTAAGTCTCTAAGAACCTAAGGATAGGAATTCTACACAAACCGGATTGTTAATTAGGGGTTTAACCTATCCTTACCGGTTAGGTCTTGGAAAGGAAAGCCCTAAACAACTATCCTACAACATCTAATCCAATGGCGGCTTATTAGGCTCACCACTACCTAAGGTTTGTTATCTTTAGAATCTAAGAGTAAGGATTACCGGGTAAGTCTCTCCTAACACTTAGTTACTACACTAGGTTACCCTAGGGTAGGTTAAACTCAACAAACACTTAGGATTTCAACATTCTATAGATCTAAGGCAAGATCCTTCGAACCACGGAAAATCACGGTTTGTTCTACCTAAACCACGGCCGTGGTCAGACAAGAACTACCCGTGATTTCTAACAGCAGCTACGTTCATAAACAAAAGTCATCCAAAGGTAAATCTAAGTCCGTCCTATCATAGCCCTAGCCATAACCATCCTTTCCTTACCCTAGAACCACATCAATTTAGCCTACAACGTTCATAATAGAAATCGAAACAAACAAGCATAAAATCATAACATCCATTGCAAGATAATGAAAGGCAAGAGATGAACAAGTGAACTTAAAACAAAACCAAGCTGAAAATGGAATTAGAATAACTCACAATCCTTCCAAAAGAAGGTTCAATGACTCATACAACTCTTAGAAACAAAATCCGGAACTCTTCACTACAAAACTATCAAGTGTGGTGATGGTGTGTGTTCTTCTCCTCCTCTTTAATGGAGCTCTTCTTCTTCTCTTTGACACTTTCCTTCCTAGAAAAACCTCTTCTTCTTGAAAGAATATTGTTGTTAGAGAGAAATGGATAATGGATGAGCTTCTCCAAGATGTTCCCAGCTGCCTCTCACAACCCATGAAGGACCACTTTTATAACAAACTTGCATGAGTTGGCCATGAGAGTCGTGGCACAGCTGTCACAAGAATCTGGCAAAATCCACGGTTGATTCCACGGCCGTGGAGTGTCAGAGAACCGTGATTCTGTGCAGAAACTTCGCTTTGGATCATTAAGTTGTGGTTTGGTGCATGGCAAGTGTTGGCAAGGCTTCATGAGTCCTCCTTAGCCTTTAGCTTGTGTCCTAATGAGTCCGAGGGTGTGTCATCTAGATGAACGATCCTCAAACGTATCGTTTTGCTTCTAAATCTCCCGAAATACGTATAAAACACGCACAAGTCCGTGTAGACGTCTATCTCGGCAAAATACATGAATTGAGTGCAAAACGTCATGAACTAGTGCTAAACCATGCATGAATGAGTGAGAAATCTACCTAAATGTTACCTAAAACTAAGTCATAAATCGTGTTCATCAGAATACCCCATACTTAAGATTTGCTCGTCCCCGAGCAAATTCCCAACTATAGACTAAGAGATGACATGATTTATGTATGCAGAAAAATGGCAAAATCTTTTTGGATTTGTGCTTCTATTCTTGGATCACCTTCAAAGTCATGTTTCATGGCAAAGGACAAGCAATCATGCATCAAACAAATGAAAGCATGGAAAGACAATTGTACTTAACTCAAAAGTATGCATGAAATGTAAAGATGAAGAAGTCAAGAAGATCAAGAGTACATCCAATCTAAATCACTAAGCCTTACAAACATGCAAATAGGTCATAAGGTCTTGTGAGATAAAAGGGCCAAGAAATGTAGTGATTGGGTGGGGATTTCTAGATTATGTGATGCTAATCCGGGAATGGAACTTACTCCACATCCTTGTCCTCGATCAACTTCCCTCAAGTGTATATTTTCCTCTATCTTTTCTTTCTTTTCTTTTTCTTTGACTTATTTTTGAGACAATGGCATTGGTGTACAAAAGCCGAAACCTTGGTGATTAGCCGTCCTCGGGCTTTTTCTTAGTTTTTGAGGTGCATCCACACCGGGCACACATACCAAAGCTCGTTAGGACTATTGGTTCATTTGACTTTGGCAAGGCACCAACACCCGATTATGTGAAGTGTACCGAGTTACTTGTCATTTAAAACAATGTCCCCAAACCTATATTATTGGCTACACTTTTCACAACAAATTCAGCATTTTATGCATGGTGTTCTTTTCATCAACAACTTCACCTCACACTTGCTTTTCACACACATCAACACACTAGCATGCTCCTATTCCCGGATGGGTTAAAAGAGGTCAAATTTATCTCAATTGAGGTGCTCAAGCAATCATGATTAAGATGAGAAGTAGAGAAAGATTGAATTGCCTCATTCATTCCTAGATGGTATGCAAGAACTATCATGTAATTTCGATCTTCACTACTCAATCCTTTCTAGGCAAACATCATGGTCACAAATCATTCATAGAATTTCAAGAGAAGTAGTTCAAGTCCACATATGCGTTCATTAATCCTAACACATGAGGACATCTATAGCCAATTCACAAGACAAGATTCATCATTAGGATCATATCCAAGCCTAGAAAGCACAAAATTTTTTAAAATTTCTGAATTTTTATGGGCTTTTCGATTTAAGTATGTACAATGCAAGACATGTGAAGATTTTAAACTATCCTAGATGCTCATCATGCAAAGGATCATGCGAACCCCACCCCATACTTAGAAACACATTGTCCCCAATGTGGTATACAACTAAAGAGAGTGAAAGAAGGTTCTCACAATGTAAGAATGGTTTGTTACGGTATTTGGGATTGCTCAATAGTGAATTGATGTTCGATGATCCTATCAACCATGGTAGAGAGCTCTAAGCATCCATCAAAGCTTCGGGACCCACGCTAGGCACCGCTAGCCGTCCAAGTTCTGCGTCCGCTCCACCCCTAATTGATGAGGGTTTCTTCATCATTCCTATGTCAAGCAAGGCCTCCAATGCCACTAATGTTCTAGTACACACACAAAGTAGACAAAACACACACAAAGATAGAAAAATCTAGAAACAAAGGCAAATCAAGAAAAGAAAAATGTTACCAATGGGTTGCCTCCCACCAAGCGCTTCTTTAAGGTCATTAGCTTGACCAAATTCGGGGGCGTCTACTCAAGGTGAAGTGGGGCAATTATCTCCACCGGAGTTCCCGGGATATACTTCTTCAACCGGTGCCCATTCACCTTAAAGTTCCCGCAATGTTCCCCTCCTATATCAATGGCTCCATGGGAAAATATCTTCTTCACCACATATGGCCCGGTCCATCTTGATTTGAGCTTTCCGGGAAAGAGCCTTAGCCTTGAGTTGAAGAGAAGGACAAGATCTCCTTCACTCAACTCCTTGGGGATGATCCTCTTGTCATGCCATCTTTTGGTTCTCTCTTTGTAAATCCGGGCATTCTCATAAGCGTCCAACCGGATCTCCTCGAGGGCATTTAATTCAAGCAATCTCTTTTCTCCCACCGCCTTGAGATCAAAATTTAGCCACTTAATGGCTCAATAAGCTCTATGCTCCATCTCTACCAGAAGATGGCAAGACTTGCCATAGACCAACTTGTAGGGAGTGGTGCCAATCGGTGTCTTGAAGGCGGTTCTATATGCCCATAAGGCATCATTGAGCCTCATAGCCCAATCCTTTCTAGTCCTTGACACCGTCTTCTCAAGGATGGCCTTAATCTCCCGGTTGGAGATCTCCACTTGGCCACTAGTTTGGGGATGGTAAGGTGTCGCCACTTTGTGAGTCACCCCATACTTAGCCAAAAGCGCCCCGAAATTCCTATTGGTGAAGTGCTTTCCTCCATCACTAATAATCACCCTTGGTGTTCCAAACCTAGGGAAGATCACCCGGTTGAAGAACCGCACCACCACCTTTGCATTATTTGTAGGAGAGGCGATTGCCTCCACCCATCTTGACACATAGTCCACCGCCAATAGGATGAAGAGATTGCCACATGAAGAAGGGAACGGTCCCATGAAGTCCACACCCCACACATCTAATATTTCGACTTCTTGGATGTTGTTCAAAGGCATCTCATTCCTTCTTGAGATGTTGCCCGTCCTTTGGCAAGCATCACATGCCGCTACAAAACCGTGCACATCTTTAAACAAGTTAGGCCAATAAAAACCGGATTGCAATACCTTTGCACACATCTTGTGTGAGCTAGCATGGCCTCCACATGGTAAGGAGTGACAATGCCGGATCACACTCTCTACTTCATCTTCCGGTATGCATCTTCTAAACATTCCATCCGGGCCTTTCTTGAACAAGAGTGGCTCACTCTAATAGTAGTGCCTAACATCGTTGAAGAACTTCTTCCTTTGTGCATATGTCAATCCGGGAGGCACCTCCTCACACACTAAGTAGTTCACAATGTCGGCATACCATGGCTCATTTCCTCTAGACACTTGGAACAAGCATTCCTCCACCATTTGCAATTGCTCAACTCGGAATGAGTCATCAATTGGAATGTCATCTCTTCCAAGCTCTAATGGAGGCAATCTACTAAGATGATCCGCCACCGAGTTTTCGGATCCCTTCTTATCTCGTATTTCCAAATCAAACTCTTGAAGAAGAAGGATCCACCGAATCAACCTTGGTTTGGCATCCTTCTTTGTAAGTAGATAACGGATCGCATCATGATCCGTGTAAACTATAACCTTCGCTCCAACAAGGTATGAGCGGAACTTCTCAAATGCATACACCGCCGCCAACAACTCCTTCTCGGTGGTAGCATAATTGAGTTGGGCATCATCTAGCGTCTTGCTAGCATAATAAATAGCATGAGTGCGCCCTTCTTTTCTTTGCCGCAAAACAGCCCCAACGGCTACATCGCTTGCATCACACATGATCTCAAATGGTAGACTCCAATCCGGAGGTTGCATGATAGGTGCGGAGATCAAGGCGTTCTTCAACCTACAAAAAGCTTCAAGACAATCCTTGGAAAAGACAAAATCAACATCCTTCATTAGTAGGTTAGTGAGAGGCTTAGAAATTTTAGAGAAATCTTGGATAAACCTCCGGTAAAAACCGGCATGCCCTAAGAAACTCCTTACCCCCTTCACCGAGGTAGGTGGCGGCAATTTCTCTATCGTTTCAATTTTGGCCCTATCAACCTCAATGCCACGGTTAGACACCAAGTGTCCTAACACAATGCCTTCACTTACCATGAAGTTGCATTTTTCCCAATTCAAGACAAGATCTGTCTCTTCACATCTTTGCAATACTAATGACAAGTTAGCCAAGCAATTATCAAAGGAAGAACCATAAACAGAGAAATCATCCATAAACACTTCCATGATATTTTCTATGTATTCCGAAAAGATAGCCATCATACACCTTTGGAAGGTGGCGGGTGCATTACACAACCCAAATGGCATTCTCCTATATGCAAAAGCACCCCATGGACATGTAAAGGTTATTTTCTCTTGGTCATCGGGGTGGATAGGGATTTGGAAGAATCCACTATAGCCGTCTAGATAGCAAAAATGAGAATGTTGAGCTAACCTTTCTAGCATTTGGTCAATGAAGGGGAGAGGGAAGTGATCTTTTCTAGAGGCCATGTTCAACTTCCTATAATCGATGCACATTCTCCATCCTGTAACAGTCCTAGTCGGAATTAGTTCATTGTTCTCATTAGTTACTACGGTCATCCCACCCTTCTTAGGAACTACATGAACGGGACTAACCCACTTACTATCCGAGATAGGGTAGATAATTCCCGCATCTAGCAACTTAATGATTTCCTTTTTGACTACCTCTTTCATTATAGGATTCAATCTCCTTTGATGTTCAATAGAGGGTTTGTGGTTATCTTCCATCATTATCTTATGCATGCACAAAGAAGGCTTAATGCCAACCAAATCATCAATAGTATAGCCAATGGCTTTCCTATGCAATCTTAGTTCATGCAACAATTTAGCAAATTCATCATCACTCAAGCATGCATTAACAATTACAAGATATGTAGAGTTTTCACCAAGAAATGCATACTTTAAATGAGAGGGGAGGGGTTTGAGTTCAAGTTGAGGAGGACCTTTATCGGTTGAAGATGATCCAAATAAAGTTGGATGAGATGAATCCACAACAAATGAAGACTCCTCATGGCTCCTAAAAGCTTGACCATCATCAAGGACTGGTCCAGGGAAAACTACGGCTGGAATCACGGATTGCTCAACTCCACGACCGTGGTTCTTGCTAAGCTTGCTTCCCGGAGTTGTCCAAAAAGTTTGACGGCCGTGGAACTCAAATCTCGACCATGGAACTTGCAGCTGTTCAACACTTCTTCGTGGCTTTCAAATCCAACTCTTGGCTCCTCTTCCAATGCTTCCAAGGCCTTGATCTCTTCATTGCAGGCCTCCTCAACACCTTCCTCCATCATACTTAAGGTAAGAACCTTCTCCAAGGGATCCTTGATCAAGATCGAGCTCACAATTTCCCTAGATTCCTCTTGCTCGACTATGTTGAAGAGATCCTCATCAAGGGCTGGCCCTTTGGTCATTGTGGACAACTTGAACTTGATGTTCTCTTCTCCAATGTTGAAGGAGACAGTTCCATTCTTGCAATCCACTAGGTATCCAGAGGTGGCTAGGAAGGGTCTTCCTAAGATGATGGGAACCGGATAATCCGCCGGAATGTCCAAGACCACAAAATCAATTGGCACATAGAATCCTCCTAGTTGCACCGGGATGTCTTCTAGGATCCCAACCGGATGAGTGATAGAACGATCCGCCATGTAGAGGGTCATCTTGACCGGTTTCGGCTCTCCTAGCCCAACCTTGCTGCAAAGTGCAAGGGGTATGATGCTTACACTCGCTCCAAGATCATAAAGGGCTTCGTACTTCACATCTCCTACTCCAATTGGGACACAAAAAGAGCCGGGATCTCTTAGCTTGGGAGGCATCTCCTCCTTCATTGTTTGGATCAATTCCGAGGATCTCTTGGTCATTCTTATCTCCCCATACTCCTCCAACTTCCTTTTGTTGGAGAGTATCTCTTTCAAAAACTTGCCATATGCCGGCATTCCTAAAATGGCATTCATGAACGGAATGTTAATATGTAATTTGGACATTAGTTCAAGGAACTTACCAAAGTGATTGTCCAAACGAGCTCTTGCTCTTGATTGCAGGAACGGTAGTGGTGGCTTGTATGGAGGCGGTGCCACATAGGTTGGCTCTACATCCTTGCTCTTGCCTCCATCTTCTTGCAACTTTCCCTCTTCTACCACTACTTGTTTTCCCTTAGCATTGTCCTTGGGCAAAGGATCTTTCATACTCAACCCACTCCTTGTTGTAATAGCCAACACTTGGCCTCTTGGGTTGTCTTCGGTTCTTCCGGGAAGCTTTCCCGGGTCTCTATGGGCTTCACCCGCTTTTTGGAACACTTGTGCTTCCAAAACCTTTTGAGCTTTAGAGATTAAAGTCACCGTGCTCTCAAGACCACTCAACCTTCCAAGCAATTGCTCAAACATTATTTCGGTTCTATCCCTTGGAGGTTGAGTAAATCCGGGTGGAGGTTCATGTGAAGCTCTTGATGGTGTTGTTGTGCTTGTGGAGGAGGAAGGGTTCAAGGCTCCATCCGGGTTAGAGTAAGAAAATCCGGGATGGTTGTGGTTGGGCCGGTAATTGTTGAATTGCCGGTTGTTGTTAAAACTCCTTGGGCCTTGGTAATTGTTGAAGTTGCCCCTTCCCATATAATTCACATCCTCCTCCTTGGAAGATAAGTTAGCTTGTGGAAGCACTTGAGGAGTTGCTTGATTCTTCAAAGTTGTAGCACACAACTCCCTCAAGGACTTCAACTCATTGTTGATGGCGTCAAGCTTGAAATTGCTCATGGTGACCTCACTCACTTCATATGCTCCCGCCTTTCTCCCTTCACTCTTCCTATGGGAGTATTTCTCAATCACTAGAGCTTGTTTCTCTACAAACTCCCAAGCATCATCCACATGCTTCTCCATGAAAGTCCCACCGGAAAGAGATTGAAGCTTGAATTGGCTATCTTCATCAAGTCCCTTGAAGTAGATCTCCAATAGCTCAATTTTCGGTATGCCATGGTGTGGACAATCTAGGAGAAGGTCTTTGAATCTCTCCCAAGACTTGAACAAACTCTCTCTATCCTTCATCACGAAGGCATTGATCTTCCCTCTTAATTCGGTAGTCTTGGAAGGTGGGAAGAACTTAGTCAAAAACTCGGTTGTCATCTCCTCCCAAGTACCAACTCGCCCTTGTGGAATAGATTGATACCAAGCTATGGCTTTGTCCTTAAGAGAGAAGGAAAAAGCCCTAAGCTTATGGTTGTTGCTCTCCAATCTTGGCGGTCTAAGAGTCTCCATCAAGATCTCATAATTCATCAAATGTTGATGAGGAGACTCTCCTTCCATCCCTCCCAATTGATTATGCCGGATCATTTGTAGAACTTGAGGGCGGAGCTCATAGTTGTGGGCTGCGGGATCTCCTAAGTTCACACCCGGACGCTGTGCTCTTTGTGCCGGATCCATACGTCTCCCTAGGGTTTGTGGCTCTTCAATGGCAATGGGCGCAACCCTAACATTAGCCGCCGGCTGCGGTTGTGGTGGAGGAGGTGGAGGTTGTCGGCGATTAAGCTCGCCTTGAACAAGGGCTTGCCTAATCTCATCAATCTCCCTCCTAGTTTCCTCTTGCCTCTCATTGGCAAGTCTCCTTTCTTCCTCCAAGAGCTCATCTCTTAGCCTTATTTGCTCTAAGGCTTCATCCAACTCAGCTTGGAGATTTCTACCGGCTATCTCTTTCTCTTTTCGGATATTCTTGGATCTAGATCGAAGGGTTTTCTCCGGTTCGGGATCGAATGGAGCTAAATCCTTGCCACGAGATCTTCGCATACACCTAAAGAGTAATAGATGTCCTGAAAAGCAAAGACACAAACCAAAAAGAGATCAAAAGCAACAAGAAAGATCTACACTAGTAATCAATCACAAAATAGACCCAATCTAGACCTAGTCCCCGGCAACGGCGCCAAAAACTTGTTACGCTAAGATCGTGATGCGCAAATGGTTTTAAATTTATAACTCGAACTAAATCCTAACTACCTAGCGAAACCCGCAGTGTACGGGACGTTTGTAGAAGGGATAGTATTCCGAGGTCGAACACAAAGACTAAGGTGAAATTGATTCGAATTGTGATTGAGTTTAGTAAAGATCTAGGTTGAAAGAAAAGAAAGAAATAAAGAAAAGAAAATCTCAAATGTTTTTGGTTGGTTTTTGGTGATCAATCAAGATCACAATTCATGCAAAGCAAACAATCAACTTAAACTAAGAATCAACACAAATAAACACGCTAAACAAGATAATGATCAAAGAAAGGAAAGACGGATTCTAGGGGTTGGAAGTTCCGGTTATGGCATAGGACTCAAGTTATCTATTCTTTCCTTGGATTAACTTTGATATGTTGGGATTAAATGTTTCTAAATTGGGATCGATTACCGGATAGGTCTCATGATCCAACTAGTCCACTCCTAAGGTCTCATTACCGGGTAAGTCTCTAAGAACCTAAGGATAGGAATTCTACACAAACCAGATTGTTAATTAGGGGTTTAACCTATCCTTACCGGTTAGGTCTTGGAAAGGAAAGCCCTAAACAACTATCCTAGCACATCTAATCCAATGGCGGCTTATTAGGCTCACCACTACCTAAGGTTTGTTATCTTTAGAATCTAAGAGCAAGGATTACTGGGTAAGTCTCTCTTAACACTTAGTTACTACACTAAGTTACCCTAGGGTAGGTTAAACTCAACAAACACTTAGGATTTCAACATTCTATAGATCTAAGGCAAGATCCTTCGAACCAGGGAAAATCACGGTTTGTTCTACCTAAACCACGGCCGTTGTCAGACAAGAACTACCCGTGATTTCTAACAGCAGCTACGTTCATAAATAAAAGTCATCCAAAGGTAAATCTAAGTCCGTCCTATCATAGCCCTAGCCATAACCATCCTTTCCTTACCCTAGAACCACATCAATTTAGCCTACAACGTTCATAATAGAAATCGAAACAAACAAGCATAAAATCATAACATCCATTGCAAGATAATGAAAGGCAAGAGATGAACATGTGAACTTAAAACAAAACCAAGCTGAAAATGGAATTAGAATAACTCACAATCCTTCCAAAAGAAGGTTCAATGACTCATACAACTCTTAGAAACAAAATCCGGAACTCTTCACTACAAAACTATCAAGTGTGGTGATGGTGTGTGTTCTTCTCCTCCTCTTCAATGGAGCTCTTCTTCTTCTCTTTGACACTTTCCTTCCTAGAAAAACCTCTTCTTCTTGAGAGAATATTGTTGTTAGAGAGAAATGGATAATGGATGAGCTTCTCCAAGATGTTCCCAGCTGCCTCTCACAGCCCATGAAGGACCACTTTTATAACAAACTTGCATGAGTTGGCCATGAGAGTCGTGGCACAGCTGTCACAAGAATCTGGCAAAATCCACGGTTGATTCCACGGCCGTGGAGTGTCAGAGAACCGTGATTCTGTGCAGAAACTTCGCTTTGGATCATTAAGCTGTGGTTTGGTGCATGGCAAGTGTTGGCAAGGCTTCATGAGTCCTCCTTAGCCTTTAGCTTGTGTCCTAATGAGTCCGAGGGTGTGTCATCTAGATGAACGATCCTCAAATGTATCGTTTTGCTTCTAAATCTCCCGAAATACCTATAAAACACGCACAAGTCCGTGTAGACGTCTATCTCGGCAAAATACATGAATTGAGTGTAAAACGTCATGAACTAGTGCTAAACCATGCATGAATGAGTGAGAAATCTACCTAAATGTTACCTAAAACTAAGTCATAAATCGTGTTCATCAGAGATCTTTTCTAAGATATCTTATCTTTGGAGGGTTATTTTCCTATAAAAAGGGTTGGATTTCCACAAATCCAAGATCATGCTATACCATCGATCAGGGTTTACACAACGCAGCAGCCATACTCCAGTTGGGAGATTTGAAGAACCTTTTTGAAGGTTGAAGGAAGATTGAAGATTGTAGCTTTTATAACTTTTGGAGGTTCTCTTGTAAGATTACCTTAGATTCTCTTCCTTGTTGTCTTGCTTTTTGGATTTATATCCAAGGAACGCTTTGTTGTGATATTTGATTCAGCTATTGAAGTCTTTTCATTAAATTCTTCTTGTTCAAATATTCACCTTCTTCCCATATATTTGATTTATACTTTCATGATGATGATGAGTGGCTAATTTCCTTGTGTGATTCTAGGGTGATTGGCTGAAAGTTGTGGGAAAAACAATGATAGAATGATCTTGATCACAGTAGGACCCTGAAAGTTCGAGCCTTTAACCTTAACTCTAAGCATCTCGCCCAGTCGATGAACATCTCGGCCGGGGTGGAATTTGGCTGACCGAGGTGACTTATCTGATCCGAAACTAAGAGTTAAGTGTTAGAGTTTGCCAAATCCTATCCTTATTATACCTTTCCTGGTTCAATGCAAGCTTAGGATGAGACTTACCCGGTAATTCCTTAGTTTGTGTACCTAAGATCATAAGTGTAGGTAATAAAGGTTTATCCTTTATTGGGGTTTGAGTGTGCTTTCATCCCATCTTTGTGAGTTAGCCTGAGACTTACCCGGTAAAGGTTGATTCTATTCCCTTAGATGGTGTGTTAGTTTGAGGTTATAGTTCTTCATCTTAATTCCTTGAGACTTACCCGGTAATAGGAGTTACGGTTTTGGATTAGTGTGTAGTGAGACTTACCCGGTGATCTATTCCACTTTAGTAACACCTTCCCCATGCAAAAACCTCAGCTTTGTCCGCTTATGTTTAGATCTTGAGTTGGAACCACAACTAGATGCTTTAATCCCTAGAATTGCATGTTTGCTTTATTGACTTCTTATTCATCCTTGATTGTGTTAATTGCTCTTGTGGTTAGTATTTACATAAGCATAATGTAACTGGACTTTGTTTCACTAAGTCCCTGTGATTGACCCCTGAATTCCTTGCTTTTACTACGATTGACCCATACACTGCGGGTTCGCATCCTTGTTTTAAGCTTAAGTCTAGGGTTATAAATTTAAAGCTTGCACACACCGTTTGGAGCGAACAAGTTCTTGGTGCCGTTGCCGGGGACTTGGTCTAGACCGAGCCGGTTGCGGTTTGCTTTCGGTGCACTTGCCCCTGTTGTTACTAACTACTCTTTCTATGAGTTTTGTAGTTTTCAGGATTTCCGATCACTACATTTGATCCAGCCTGGATAGCAAGGCAAAGTGCTAGGGCGGACCATTATGAATACTTGGAGGAGAAGTACTCCTTCTATTGGTTCAACAATGAATGGGAAAGAGAAGAGGCCATTAAGCATGAACTTGCAATGTGGGATGAACTGAATGTCCCTAAAATGATTTGTGAGCAACCCCTTGAAGATTCTCTTGAATCAAGATGGGAGAGGTTGATGAAGAAGGTGGAGGAGCTCAAGGAAAGCACCCTATCCTATGCTAAGCCGGAAGAGGAGCATAAGGAAGTGCTGCAAGTTCCAAGCACCCCTCAAATCAAACCAGAAGTTTCTCCTGAAGCTTTTGAGGGAGAAGAAGATTTGGAAGATTCCGATCTAACTGTTGAGACCTCGGCCGAGGTGAAAGAGAGATCGGCCGAGGTGGAGGAAAAATCTGTAGAACTGCAAGATACGGAGAACCTTGGCCAAAATACTGAGACAGTGGTCAAGGTGGAAGAAAGATCAGCTGAGTTGGGAGGGATTTCGTGTGTGGAATATCAACCCAACATGAAACTTGTCTCAAGCTTTGGAGAACTTTACGAGGTACATTCTCCTACTTCATTTGAAATCCCTATTAAAATTTCTAAATTTTTCAGGAATGCACCGGAGAGTTGGAGGTCTCTTCCGAAAGAACCTCCTAAGATCAAGATGAAACCTCCCTTGAAACTGTTGGAAGAAGATACTCCTTGGATTATAAGGAGTGGAGTTTGCAAGCACTACACCGTAAAGGCGATGAAGTGTCTCTTGTTCAAGTATGGGGTCCCTCGCATGCTAAGGGCCTTGTACCATCCCCATGCTAAAGATGGGGAAGCTACTAGGATTCTCGAGAAGTTGTTTTCTCGATCAAGGAAAGGATGGGACGCAAGGCTAGATTATGTCCCATTGAAGTGCAGGAAGGCTAGAAGGATTCTGGTGAGAATCAAACCGTACAAGCTTGTACGTGGGAGATCTTACCATTTGACGGTGAAATTAGGAACCGGAACCTTTTTGGAAGAATTTTATGATGGATGTGATGAGCACTCCATGGTGTTCAAGGTTCATTGAGTAATTCTATGGAGAATGGTCCAGCTAGCGACCTTAAACAAAGCGCTTCTTGGGAGGCAACCCAAGGTATTGCTTTCTTTTCCCGTTTTCTAGTCTAGCTTAGATAGTTTTTGCTTTTGCTTTGCATTGTTTTGTTTTGGCGTTCTAGACAGATAACAGTAGACATCTAAGGAAGGACAGAAGTTCGAGAATTTGAGAAGACGGAGTTTGACTGAGGCATCTCGGTTGCTGTCAGAGCACCTCGACCGAGATGATTCTTGAGCAACCGAGGCGAGTAGGGTTTTCTGAAGAACCACCTCGGTCCGTATCACCTCGGTCCAGTCGAGACCATCTCGACCGAGGTGACAGCAGTCCAGAAAAGGGTATAAAAGGCGGAAGATTTCTCTCTCCTCGCTTTACTCTTTCCCCTCGACCGCGGCCACAGCTCACCTCGCTTCTCCGATTTCTTGCTCGTTTTCGACAATTTCTGTCTCCAAACTACGATTGAAGGATAGAGGATCGTGTTGCAAGTACAGATCTGCAGAAAATCGAACCGATTCGGCCGAAACGAGGGAAAACGAACCGAAACCCTAACCTCTCCGTTTCACTTCGATTTGGGCTTTGGTTGCCCCTGCATTTGTTGAAGAAAGGCTTAAGTACCCCCATAGGAAGCCGTTGTAGTGATTTTTGGGGGAAAAGAAATGAATTTTTTGAAGAAATTAGATCCAGTTCGCCGCCTCGGTCCAGTCGAGCTGTGCCTCGGCCGAGGTGATTCTTGAGAGTTGTCAGTTGATCGAGGTGACCTAACAGTAACTGAATTGAAAATGAGTTCTGACCGCCGCGTTACCCTCAGGGATAGATCCTCACCTTCCCCTTCTTCCTCTTCTGCCCGACCCTACCGTCCGGTGATCCATGAGCGACACCGGGTGAATTATGAGCGTATTTCCGGCCGTCCAGTGATTGCACCACGTTTCCTGGACGTGTCTGCTTTTGATTGCCTCCAGGTCGACGGAGACCTTAGGAGGATGAATTCTACAGTTGGGTTGGATCAGTTTACTGAGATCCGAGCCCCATCCTATTTGGAGCCGACCCTAGAGTTCGTTAGCTCCTTTACCTACCTCCCCACAGAGTGTTCTGTGAAGTACCGGTTGATGAACCGGAACTTCATAGTTCCACTAGAGTACTGGCGAGAGATTTTTGGCTTTCTTGAGCCCACAGCTGTTGACTTCCCTTCCCGATCTGTAGCTAGGGAGTTTTGGGGATAGATTGCCCACATTACTGAGCACGCAGACAGATGGCGCCCAGGAGATTCCACGGAGAAGGTCATCTTCCATTTAGCCTTTAGGTTAGCCCACCGGATCTTCAGTGAGATGCTTCTGACGCGTACTGAGACGCCCTAGAAGATCCGACAGGGGGACCTTTTCAGTTTATACTGCATGTTTATTGGGGGTATCCCGGACTTTGGCTTGATGTTGGCAGAGGATCTGCACAGGATCAAGTCCAAGGCGAAGAGAGACATTTGCTACGGAGGGCTTGTCACTCATATAGCTAGCTATCAGGACATGGATCTCAGCGCTTGTACGATGGTGGCGGCTGCCAAGCCGCTTGGATTGCAGGAGATGATCACTCGGCGGATTCTAGTTCCCCGAGGTCTGACGACGCCATACGTAGCTATGCCGTGGGAGCTGACTGCGCCACAGGGGATCAGGTGGTCTGCCCAGTTCACTGTTTATGACCTACACTATTGGCAGACCGCTTGGGCTCCACTGATGGAGGATTACAGAGAGGCAGCAGCTGCCCCAGCTGAGGAGGAGGAGGCTGATGATGAGGAGACAGTTGATGAGAGAGAGGGTGGAGTCCCGATGGATACAGGGACAGATACTGCAGGGCCGAGCGCACCACCAGTGATAGATCTTGATGAGGAGGACACTGAGCCTGCACCTGCTACTTCTCCAGTGAGACCTGCTAGGCGTAGGACACACCGACGCAGGGATCCAGATGCTCACAGATGGATCGATGACCTGACGGATCAGGTTATTTATTCATATGCTGCTTTGTCACTGGATATCCGCGAGATGCAGGAGCGGCAGCACTACCAACACATGATGGCCCAGATCCAGTTTGAGCACGTCATGGGCTATCCGTTCGACCCGACCCAGTATCCGTACGTGCCACCACCACCACCACCGGATCGTGACTACTGAGAGCTGCAGGATTTTCTTTATTATTTTTATGCAGTTCAGCTATTTATCCGGTGAGTACTTTTATCCTTTAGACTTATTTAGACCCACTGGGACAGTGTGTCCCAAGTATGGGGTATTTGATGTATTATTTGACTTTGATGTATGACTTTATTGGCCGGATATTTATATTTATGCTTCACTTCTGCATTTATATGTTTATCTGAGATTGCATGCATACTTACAGGTTATTTGATTGAGAAAAACGTCGAAACTTAAAAAAACTGGTTTTAAAAAAATTTTTTGGACCTCAACCGGGGCAGTTCTGGCCGAACGAGGCGTTTCACCTCGGTTGACCTACGAACATCTCGACCGAGTTGGGTTAACTGAGAGTTTTCGAAAAAAATTTTTGTGTTACTGATTTGGATATGATCTCAGTGAAGATCTTGCTTACTGACTGGTTTTAAATTCTTTATGTGTTTCAAAGGTTTTATAATATGTTTAAGTTGCTAAATTCTTTGTTTGAAATTATTGGCATGTTTGATACTTTGTTTTTATCTAAATTATGTTGAATTTGAAGGTTGACACCACATTATGAGTTCTCTCACTTTCTTCCTGGAAAGACCAAGGCAATTCATTCTTCTCTCTTCTTCTTCTTAATCATGCTTAGCCCCTCATATACATTTTGCCTCCCTTTACCTATCCGGGAATTTGGAAGCAAGCGAAGTGGTGAAAGCAAGTGAAGTTAAAGTTGAGAAGTTGGCTGGAAGTGAAAGTGTTAGAAAGTAATCATAGGTTTGGGGAAGTCAATCATGAAGATGAGTAACTCGGCACCATTCACATAGCCGGGTGTTTGTGTCTTGCCAAAGTCCGATTGAGCGATATTCCTAACGGGTCATGGTATGTGCATCAAGGGTTTGATGCATCTCAAGAAATTGATGATTGTTGATTTCCTAGGCTTCGGTTATTGTGCACCTCTGTCCATGCATCCCAAAAAGTAAAGTAAAAAGAAAAAGTGTGAAATAAGCAAAGCTTATGGGTGGAAGATGTTGCAAGTCAAAGTGAAGTGAAGATCATCCTTTTCCCGGATTCTAGCACCACATTACCTTACATACATCCCTACCCTACACGTTTCTTGACCTTTCTTTTGGGAAGCCCTTGAGACCTTGAGTTTGTTGATTGACTTAGTGGTTTAAACTGGACTATGCATGATTAATTTTGATAATTATGACTTATTATGCATTCTATGATTTTATGCAAAGATGAACAACTTTCTTATATTTTTAAAATGTTTCGAACACGCATTGATTTTAAATTCCATGAAGTATTCTCTTAGAGTGATCTATGATTGTAGCACACCATAAAAATGTTTTTGAAAGACTTTTCATTGATTTTCTTGACTATTAATCCATTCTATCTTGTCTTCTATATGCGGAACTTGCTTGGGGATAAGCAAGGGCTAAGTATGGGGTATTTTGATAGCATGAATTATAGTCTATATTTTGGGGTTTGTTTGGACGTTTTATCTTTCATTATCTGCATGTTTGTATGTATATTGTGTGACTATATTACCATTTCATCTACCTTTGCGAGAATCGAGGTCTACACTTAGTTTTGTTGTAATCGTAGGTAAAATGGCACGTTTTGCATAAAAAAGGAGCAAAAGGAGCTATGGAGTCATTGGAGCTACATTGAGGAACATAAGGAACCATCCAGGAAGCATAGCTATGGATTTAAGATTCACTTTGGACCAGTTTTGAGAGATTTCACATTCAGTTATGACTCACCTCGGTTGACCACATATTCATCTCGACCGAGGTGATCCAGGGAAGTCGACTCGACCGAGGCGAATACCTAGGACGCGGCGAGAATATTTTATTCTTGGCTGAGATCTTTTATCTTCGGAAAATGATCTTATATTTTTGGGCTTGGCTCCTGGAAGGAAGAAGATATATTAGATCTTATATTTTACCTATTTTTATGGGAAGAGATCTTTTCTAAGATATCTTATCTTTGGAGGGTTATTTTCCTATAAAAAAGGTTGGATTTCCACAAATCAAAGATCATGCTATACCATCGATCAGGGTTTACACAACACAGCAGCCATACTTCAGTTGGGAGATTTGAAGAACCTTTTTGAAGGTTGAAGGAAGATTGAAGATTGTAGCTTTTATAGCTTTTGGAGGTTTTCTTGTAAGATTACCTTAGATTCTCTTCCTTGTTGTCTTGCTTGTTGGATTTATATCCAAGGAACGCTTTGTTGTGATATTTGATTTAGCTATTGAAGTCTTTTCATTAAATTCTTCTTGTTCAAATATTCACCTTCTTCCCATATATTTGATTTATACTTTCATGATGATGATGAGTGGCTAATTTCCTTGTGTGATTATAGGGTGATTGGCTGAAAGTTGTGGGAAAAACAATGATAGAATGATCTTGATCACAGTAGGACCCTGAAAGTTCGAGCCTTTAACCTTAACCCTAAGCATCTCGCCCAGTCGATGAACATCTCGGCCGGGGTGGAATTTGGCTGACCGAGGTGACTTATCTGATCCGAAACTGAGAGTTAAGTGTTAGAGTTTGCCAAATCCTATCCTTATTATACCTTTCTTGGTTCAATGCAAGCTTAGGATGAGACTTACCCGGTAATTCCTTAGTTTGTGTACCTAAGATCATAAGTGTAGGTAATAAAGGTTTATCCTTTATTGGGGTTTGAGTGTGCTTTCATCCCATCTTTGTGAGTTAGCTTGAGACTTACCCGGTAATGGTTGATTCTATTCCCTTAGATGGTGTGTTAGTTTGAGGTTATAGTTCTTCATCTTAATTCCTTGAGACTTACCCGGTAATAGGAGTTACGGTTTTGGATTAGTGTGTAGTGAGACTTACCCGGTGATCTATTCCACTTTAGTAACACCTTCCCCATGCAAAAACCTCAGCTTTGTCCGCTTATCTTTAGATCTTGAGTTGGAACCACAACTAGATTCTTTAATCCCTAGAATTGCATGTTTGCTTTATTGACTTCTTATTCATCCTTGATTGTGTTAATTGCTCTTGTGGTTAGTATTTACATAAGCATACCGTAACTGGACTTTGTTTCACTAAGTCCCTGTGATCGACCCCTGGAATTCCTTGCTTTTACTACGATTGACCCGTACACTGTGGGTTCGCATCCTTGTTTTAATCTTAAGTCTAGGGTTATAAATTTAAAGCTTGCACACACCGTTTGGAGCGAACAGAGTCTCACTATCTGTCTAGTGTACTCCTTAGCTAATTTGCTCACTGGACACGTCTATCGGATGGGAATGAAACGTGCCATCTTCGTCAGTCTGTCAACGATCACCCAGATGGCAACAAAGGTCCTACTGGTCTTCAACCCGGTCACAAAATCCATGGAGACGTCCTCCCACTTCCACTGCGGCATTGGCAGTAGATGGAGCTCACCTCCAGGCCTGAAATGCTCTATTTGACCTACTAACAGGTTGCACACTGAGCCACAAATCTGGCTACATTGGACTTCAACCCTCCCACCAATATGAACGTCTGACATCATGGTACATCTTACTCGCACCTGAATGTACAAAGTAAGGTGTAGAGTGAGCCTCTTGTAAGATCCTATGTCTCAACTCTGCATCAGTAGGAACACTGATGCGATCATGTCGTCTCATCACTCCATCAACTCCAATGGAAAACTGTGGTGCCTCACCACAAGACATCCTCTCTCTAATCCTCGTCAGGGTCGGGCAGGTCCCTTGCTTCTATTGGATCTCATCCAACAGACCAGGTAGAGCCTCTAAAGTAAACAACTGGGCATCCTCATCAGGAAATAGGATGTCCATCTCTTGCCAGGCTAGATGCCTCTGAAGCTGAGGCTGTACAGTCATTCTGGCAATCTCCTTCTCTCGAGGCGTCTTCTTGCTCAAGGCGTCAGCTACTACATTCGCCTTGCCTGGTTGATACAAAATCTCAAGGTCAAAGTCCTTGATCAACTCAAGCCATCGACGTTGGCGGTTATTCAATTCCCGCTGTGTGAAAATGTAGTTCAAACTCTTATGGTCTATGAAAATCTAACATGTGGCACCATACAAGTAATGTCTCTAGATCTTCAAAGCATGAACTACCGCTGGCAACTCCAAATCATTAGTTGGATAGTTCTCCTCATACGTCTTTAGTTGTCGAGGCGCATATGCAATCACTCTGCCTCTCTGCATCAGTACACATCCCAAGCCCAGCTTGGATGCATCACTATGGACCACAAAATCATCAGAACCCTCTCGCTGTGCCAAGACAAGAGCATAAGTCAAACGCCTCTTCAACTCCTCAAAACTCTCAGCACACTAGTCGGTCCACACAAATCTGGTAGTCTTCCTCAGAAGACTCGTCAGTGGACGGGCAATCATAGAAAATCCTCCACAAAGCGTCTGTAATAACCGGCTAAGACAACAAAGCTACGCACTTCCTTGACATTTGTCGGTGTTGTCCATGCAGCAACAGACTCGATCTTCGCCGGATCTACCATAATCCCGTAGGTGGAGACGATGTGTCCAAGAAATGCAACCTCAGACATCCAGAACTCGCACTTAGAGAGCTTGTCATACAACTCTCTATCTCTCAAAATGTACAAAACTGTCCTCAAATGTCCCGCATGCTCCTCTCTGCTACGAGAGTACACCAGAATGTCATCAATGAAGACCACCACAAACTGATCCAGGAAGTCGATGAAGATAATGTTCATCAACTCCATGAAGACTGCTGGGGTATTCGTCATTGCAAATGGTATCACTACAAACTCGTAGTGTCTATAACGGGTACGAAATATCGTCCTATGCACGCCTTGCTCTCTCACCCTCAGCTGGTGGTATCCTGAACGCAAGTCGATCCGGGAGAAGAATGTCGCTCCCTGAAGCTGATCAAGTAGATCATCAATACGAAGCAGTGGATACCTGTTCTTGACGGTCACCTTGTTCAACTCTTTGTAATCTATACACAATCTCAACAATCTGTCCTTCTTCCGCACGAAGAGGACAGGTGATAACACGATTAATGACTTTAGTTTAGGCATCCATTTAGATAGTTTTTCCCGTTATTCATGCATGGTTTGGCGTTAGTTCATGACGTTTAGGCTTAATTCATGCATATTGTCGAGATAGACGTCTACACGGGCTTTTGTAGGTTTTGTAGGTATTTTGGGGAGCTTTTGGAGCTTAATCGATACATTCGAGGATCATTCCTCATGATGACACGCTTCCGGACTCATTAAGAAGCAAGCTAGGAGCAAAGGAGAACACATAGGACCTTGTTGGTGCATGCCTTGCACCAACTCGTGGCTTAACGATCCAAAGGAAGCTGAACAAGCAAAACCACGACCCTGAGCCAGAACCACGCTCGTAATTTTGGCCGTGGTTTTCTCTGGACAGTTGCGACATCTGTCTCACGATCTCCATGCCCGACTCTTGCCCTTGATGGAGAATATAAGTGGTCCTGCAGGCTGTTGCTAGGGGATTCTTTGACACGTTCTCTCCCATACTCTCTTACACACACCTCATTCTCATTTGAGGATAGACTTGGAGAGGAAGAAAAACACTCTCATTTTTGGGAAGCAGAAGAACAACATTTATCTTAGAGTTTTCATAGCTTTTGATTGCTTTTTCAGTGACCTTAGTTAAAGACATTTGCAAGGATTGTAAGGAACGTTTTGGACCTTCTTTTGAAGGGTTGTAAGTCTTGCTTAAACTTATATTCAACTGTGCTTTCTTGTTCTACTTGTTTTTTTTCTCTTTCATTTCATATTCTTGCTATGGAAGCCATGAATGGCTGCTTGATGAGTTTGAATGCTAAAATACATGTTGTTGCCTAAATAGTTGTGATTCTAGGGTAATGGAATGATGGTTATGGCTTGGACTATGATAGAATAGACTTGAATGTACACTTGGATGATTTGGTTGCTCGAACCTAACCACTGTTGAGAATCACGGTCTGTTCATACCTTTCCACAGCGGTGGTTTAGGATGATCTGCCCGTGGTTTTCTCTGTTGTGCTTGTATTGATGAATTTGAATGTTAGGGTGTTAGATTGATGAAATCCTAGTGTTTGTTAAGCATAATCTAGCCTAGGGTGACCTAATGCTAGCAAACTAAGTGAGGGAAGAGACTTACCCGGTAATTCATGACCTTAGATACCCAAGATGATGAACTCTAGGTAGTAGAGAGCCTCATAAGCCGCCATTGGACTAAGTGTGCTAGGATTGTTACTTAGGACTTGCCTTCCCGAGACTTACCCGGTAAAGAGAGGTTTGACTCTTAGATAGCAACCCGGTTTGTGCAAAATTCTCAACCCTAGGCTCCTAGAGACTTACCCGGTGATTGGACCTTAGGTGCAGGATTAGTGGACCATGAGACCTACCCGGTGATTGATCCCATTTGAGAAACACCCTTTCCCAACATACCATAGCTAGTCCAAGGTTGATTAGAAGCTTGAGTCCAATGCCATAACCGGAAGTCCTAACCCCTAGAATCCGCTTTTCTCTCTTTGATCACATATCTCTTGTTTGTGTTGCTATTTTAGTCGTTAGTTTGATTTATAATCTTGCATGATTTGTGATCTTTGCTTGATCACCACAAAAACCAAACCCAAAAACATCATGATTTTTATTTGTTTATTTCCTTCTCTCTTCTTAGACTAGATTTACACTATCCATAATCACTCATTTGATTTGATTTCACCTTAGTCTTTGTGTTCGACCTCGGAATACTATCCTTGCTACAAAACGACCCACACACTGTGGGTTCGCTAGGAGTTAGGAAATTATATCGAGTTATAAATTGTAAGACTTTTGCACTATACATTTCTAGCGTGACAACAGGTGCACCCCATGGTGAAATGCTAGGGCGTATGAAGCCCTTCTCAGCCAACTCCTCGAGTTGCTTCTTCAGCTCCAACATCTCGACAGGTGCCATACGGTATGGGGCCTTCGAGATGGGCCTCGTGCCAGGCTCCAAATCAATGCCAAAGTCTACGCTCCTTTGAGGA
This sequence comes from Fagopyrum homotropicum, assembly GCA_033239125.1. Taxonomy (NCBI): domain Eukaryota; kingdom Viridiplantae; phylum Streptophyta; class Magnoliopsida; order Caryophyllales; family Polygonaceae; genus Fagopyrum; species Fagopyrum homotropicum. Next base: position 59,998,869 of record BSWB01000003.1, on the reverse strand, counting down.
GGCAAGCTAGACGGCTCTACAAACACGTCTGTAACCTCACATACCACATGGTATGTCCTCCAAAGCTGGACTCTCTCCATTCTTCATGGCGTAGCACCAAAAGGCATCACATCCCTATGCAATCAGTCTAGCTACTCATACTGCACTAATGAAAGATCCTGTCTTCCCAAGGTCCCAACCCCGAAAGACCTCTATCGGACCTATGTCGGTAGACTCTGTAACAGTTCTCTTACCCACATCTAACACCGCACGGTGTCTACACATCAAATCCATACCTAATATGACTTCTTCATGCATAAGAGGAATAACTAAGAAGTCAAAAAGTAACACACGAGTCCCTAAGCGTATGGGACAACTACGTATCTCCTAGGTACCTCTGACCCTACTACCATCAGGTGACCCTATAGTAAAGGGGGTCCCCTCTATGGTAGACAAACTCAAACGCTCAAAACATGAAGCAGAAATAAAGAAATGCGTAGCACCCGTATGAAACAAAACTCTAACAAGTAAACCATGTAACGGAATGGTACCTGTAGCAGCTGGTGCTAGCGGCTCCTCAACACTCCTCAACTCAAAAACACGACCTCGAGCTCCTCGGGCATCACTGGTACCACCCTCTCTACCTCTACCTCTACTCGGTCCTTGAGTAGAACCCTGAGTAGCAGGTCTGTCTGGGACTCTCTGCTGTCCCTGTGCCTGATGCTGAGGCGGTCTCGGCCCACCTCCTGCTGCACCTGCAGAGGAAGAACCCTACTGTGATGACGCCTTGCCTTGACGGAAAAACGTAGCTCTATGTCTTGGCTTCCCACACGAGAAGCAAGTCAGTGGTGCTCTCGGGAAATCAGCCCTCATATGTCCATAGGCCCCATAATTGTAACACTGCCGGCCTCTCTCAGTCGTAGATGCATATATTGGACCACTCGAGCGGCCCTGAGACTAGCCTCGCCCGTATCCAGATGCTCCTGCACCAGTCTGTGATGTGCGCTGCTTCTTCTCAGACGGTCCTGTCTGAGAAGTCCTCCTCTGGCTAGCTCTCTCCTTCCCATAGGCAAAGGCCCGATCCTGATAGTCTATCAGGGAATCACAGTGGAATCCTGCCATGTATGAATGTGTACTCTCCCTCAGATAACAGGAGAATAGATATACATGTTGGTCCTCAGATGGTGCAGCTGGACCCAGAAGTGCCAACTCGGTTTGGAAGCGGCGAATAACATCTGTAATGGGTACGTCCTCAAAGCCCGCTTCCACAAAATCCTGCAGCTTCTCCCTCCTCAATGAGGCAAGGCAGAATTGCTCCCTCAACAAAGTCATCATTTGCTGATATCTGGTAACTTGTGCTCTCACTGTCCTCCACCATTGGTGTGCCAGGTCACTGAATAGAGACTGTACTAGCTCTATCCGTTTGTCCTTAGGGCATCGAATAGACTCTAGACCCGAGTCTACATGCCCAATCAACACCTCAATCTCTAAGCCTATCTCCCTTGAGAAGTGTGGTACTCCCAGCTGAAGAAATGCCTTCAACTAGGCATCTGGTCGAGTCCCTGTAGTCTCCTCTCCAGCTCGAGAAACCTCAGCAACACGTGCCGACATAGCTGGCACCTAAGTAGCTCCATGGGATCTCTCAAATGATCCCTCATGCCTTGGTAGATCTGGGGCTTGTCTGCCTGCTCTAATGGCCTCCTCAAAATGTCTAAGATACTCTCTGAACTCCGGTCCAGCCATGGAGACACGATCCGAGCCATCGGACTGGGTTGGACGGGTCTGCTCTCTCTTAGACCCACCACTCCTCGTAGGTGGAACTACACTCTCAGCAAACTCCTCAGAAGCCTCCTCCACCACTGGTGGATCTGCAGCGGGAGCTGGTCCTTATCCTATCCCTCCTAGAGGAAGAGGTGGTCTACCTCTACCTCTGCCTACAACAGCAGTAGCTCTAGTCCGAGCCATCTGCGGGGTATGCACACCTAACGTATAAGGCTCTGTAGAGGCCATATGTATATATATATATATATATATATATATATATATATATATATATATAATACTTATTGTACATGCATACACATCAGCACATAAAGATATCTATATATTTATATCAATAATGTCGAGATCCTCAGATGGGTGACGGCTTCTGTACATACTATCCAAAACATCTGTAGGCTTTAAAACCAAAACCTTTTGAAAAGTCAGACCCCATGTTAGTTGTGTTTATTTATCCACTCTACCTTTATTGTAGATAGCAAGTGCCATTGTGGTCAACCTAAGGCTCTGATACCAACTCTGTAACACCCCAAATCTACGGGACTCGGAGTGCTACATTGGGCTAGAATCTAACAATGGATCCTGACCCTAGCCTGCCAACAAGTTCACTAGATCTTACAACAAGGCACAAGTAGATTAAAACCAGATACATAAAACTGTACAAGATACATCAAAAAGGTTTACAAACACAAAACCGAGTACAAAACATCAACCATTAACATCTGATACAAAAGATTCCCATATCCGACGCATCCTAAGTATAGAAGTCCTGGGCTGGTCACACCATCTTGCTCACTCTATAGTCCTCCTAACCCGCATATCATCTACAACACGGTATACACCGTTAGCTACAATAATGAATAAGTATAAAGGTAATAGAAAAATCACACATCAACATCTCATACATGCAATGCCACACACACATTCATTTATTATCTTTCATTAGGTTATTCCATTACTAATTCAACTTCTTTTGTAACACGAAGAGCCTCAAGAACCCCTTCTCATCCAACGTAACACAAGAGTTTTACATGGGGGTGATCGTCACTAGTCCCCTCCCGTGAGATCATTTTCAGGGCACCTCCTCCTACCCGCAAGCGGAGGCAAGTGGTCATGACCCGTTATAATACACTTGGGCCATTTAATATAATAAATGGTCATCCTAGTCCCATTTATGTTATAAATGCACAATCATATGAACACACACAACCATCACAATCTTACAAATCCACAACCGTACGCTAAGTAAGTCCTATGGACTTACCTGTAACACTCGTATCCAATACCACGTCACAGCTTCCCTTTGGGGAAGAAACCAACACCTGGAACAACAAGGAACACAACACCACATACTACAAGGGTTAGGAGATTCGTCTCCATAACCATAACCAACCTACAACCTGAATCTAAACCTCAAAATCATAACATACTCACAAATGCCTAAGGCATAACCCCAAGATAAACATGAGTGCCTAAGGCACATCTCTATCATACCACTCATCCTAACCAAGCTAGCCTAGCCAACATCTAAGTCAAGGCCACATGAAAGGAAGGAAGGAAACATACCAACAAGGTATGCCCTGAATGTACCAATAGAAGCAAGGAACTCCAAGCTGACCCAATGAGGCGCAGGGGCAGCTCACCAAAATGCAAGGGCGGCCACAAGCAGGCGCAGGGGCGGCCTAGTGCAGGCGCAGGGGCGGCCTAGTGCAGGCGCAGGGGCGGCTGTCTATGCAGAAGCTTGGCCCCGACTTCTCTTTGATCTCTTTCTCGACTCTCTTCACTTCTCCATCACACTACAACAACACACATACACATATACATATGTATGAACATCAAAACAGCCAAGAAAGGATCCAACACAAGTCTACTTGTGATCCTAATCTAGGAAAGGAAGAAAGAAACAAGGAAGAAGAAGGAAAGAAAGGAAAGAAGAAGAGTTGGCTTACCACAACCAGAAACCTAAGCAGCCATGGAGGTCCACACCATCATCCTCCTACAACACCTCAACACAACAACAGAAGCTCTCAGCAACAAGCTCAAGATCTTCCAAATCTAAAACCAACACCAAACTCTCAAAAGCTCTCTCACAAGATCAAGAGGATCAAAGAAGAGAGGAGGAAGGAGGAGAAGAACGTAAGAGGGATGAAGAAGCTGGAATGAGGTAAGAAAACCCCTCATATGAAGGATTGGAAGCTTATATAAGAAGTTAACCAAAAGCAAAGTCAAGAGGTCAACAAAGGTTGCTGCAGCCGCACAATCCCGCAGGGGCGGATCAGGCAAGTCGTAGGGGCGGCCCTCTTGAGGCGCAGGGGAGGCTCACAGGATCCGCAGGGGCCGCTGATAGGGTCTAGCAAGGGGTCAGCTAAGGCTCAACAAGGCTCCTAGGGTCCAAAGACTAAGGCTCTTAGAAAATAGACCTATGAACACCTAACAAAACAAAAATTATTTATATAAAAAGGTAACCGTCTTTTCCTTGAAGGAAGAAACATCTTGATTAAAACTAACCTAGCTTCAAAACCAATATATACAATGCAAAAGTTTATGCTCCCAAAAACCGTACACGACCGACTTGATAAAAATTACAAAGACTTTTTCATAAACAAAGGTGATAATGTTCCCTCCAAAAGGTGCACACAAAAGTATTAAATTTATAACTCGATATAATCCCCTAATCTACCTAGCGAACCCACAGTGTATGGCTTGTTTTGTAGCAAGGATAGTATTCTGAGATCGAACACAAAGACTAAGGTGAAACTAAATCATTCAAATGATCATCGATAGTGCAAACCTAGACTAAGAAAAGCGAAAGGAATAAAGAAATGAAAATCATGATATTTTTGGTTGGATTTTTGTGGTGATCAATCAAAGATCAAGGTCATGCAAGGCTATCAAGTAAACAAGCAACACAAACACAAGATATGTGATCAATATAAGAAAAGCGGATTCTAGAGATCAAGATTTCCGGTTATGGCATTGGACTCAAGTTTCTGAACATATAAGGACAAAGTTGCGGTTGTTCGGGAAAGGTTTTTTCTCTTATGGGAAGAATTACCGGGTAAGTCAGATGTTCCACCAGTCCGTCGCCAAAGTTCCTATTACCGGGTAAATCTCAAGGAACTAAGGAAGAAAATTCTACACAAACCGGACCACTACCTAAGGGTCAAACCCGTTCATACCGGGTAAGTCTCGTAAAAGGCAAGTCTTAAGCAACAACCCTAGCACACTCAATCCAATAGAGGCTTTTGAGACCTGTACTACCTAAAGTTCATCATCTTCTATACCTAAGAGCGAAATTACCGGGTAAGTCTCATTCCTCACTTAGTTTGCTAACATTAGGTCACCCTAAGCTAGATTCAACTCAACAAACACTAGGATTTAAACAATCTAACATCCTAACATATAGATTCATCAATAATCGGACAACAGAGGCAAAAACTCGGGTAGATCTTGAGAGTCTCGGCCGAAATAATGTGAAGAATGGGCCGATATTTCCTTCTGAGCTAGTTTTTGGGCACACAACTCATTCTAAACTAACATGCAAGTCCATTCTATCATCATCCAAACCATAACCATCTATCCATCACCCTAGAATCACAACTACTTAGCCAACAACATGCATTTCAAGATCAAAAGTCATCATACAAGCACACATGCATTCCATAGAACGAAGATGACGTAAAAGCAAATGAAAGCAATGAAACTTAGTTGAATAAGAGTTCAAACAAGTCTTATAACACTCTAGTGGCAGCTCCAAGTCAGATCTTACAATGCTTCTACAATTTTCACACTAAAAATCACTCAAAACCTCACTATCTAGATCTAATGTTTGAGGTGTTCTTTCCTCTCAAAGAGAGTGTTTTTCTTCTCCCGTTCAAGATGTCTATAGAATAATGGATAACTCTCCTGCCAAGTTACAGGCTGCACAACTAAACCCACACTCAACCAAGGAAAATAAAAGGTCGGATATAGAAGTTGTGTGACAAGTTTCGAGCTCGTCAAAACAGAAATCTCGGCCAAACAAGACTCAAAAATCGACCGAGATTCCTGAGTTGGGTCGAGTTTTCTTTTATTCCAGCTTGGATCCTTAATGAACCATGAGTTGATGCAAAGCCTTGCATCAACTAAGGTTCTTGTCTTCTTCTTTTCCCCAAGCATGCTTCCTTCTAAACCTTGAATTCGATCCGCCACAAGGTTTGATCCTCGAATATGCCAATAACGTCCAAAAGATTGCCGAAATACCTACAAAACCGACAAAAGCTCGTGTAGACATCTTTTCTAGTAACATGACTCAATTAAGCATAAATGTCACGAACTAATGCCAAATCATGCATGAACCAAGGGAAAAATACCTAAATGAGTGCCTAATCTAATGTCATATATCATGTCACAAACTACCCCATACTTGCCCCTTGCTTGTCCCCAAGCAAGGTTCAAACCTAAGCTACAAGATGACATGAGTTATGATGAGATGAATTTTGACCTTGTTTAGGGAAGCATTTAGGTAAATTTTCCCATTGTTTTGCATGCATGGATATATATATTCACATCGATTATGTTGATATTTACCTGCTTTGCAGAAATAGAGGTCTACACATAGTTTTGTTGCAATTGTATGAAATATAGAGCATTTTAGAGCAAAAGGGAGGAGTCTAGGAGAGAGCATAGTCGAGTACATTGAGGTGCAAAAGAAGATCCATGATCACAAGGAAGAAGATTCAGTTGGAACAGAAGCAAGGAGAAAAAGAAAGTCCGTAATAAAAGAGAAATCTTTGATGAAGAGATATTATCTCGGACGAGATTTTCTTCGGGCCTGTTTGAGATTTTGCTGAAAACATCCCGCGGCCCAAATTCAAAAACCTAATTTCAATATTAAATAGAGATGGCGGAAAGCGTTTAGATACGTCTTCTATGCCAGATATACTTTTCCGCCGAGTTTTTTAGCAACAGTTCGGAAGATAGAGAAGGAAGGAACAACATCGAAGGATCGAAGATTTGCATAGTTAGCCTTGGAGTTTTTGTGAGTTATTCTTGGAAGGATAGACTCTAGTTGTTGTTTTAGTTATTTGAACAAAAGGTCGAACCTTTGTTATTGCTTTTGATTAGTTTTGATAATTGAAAATTGTTTGTTAATAATCATTTCCCTTTTATTGGTTTATGTCTTATTTGATATCTTATACCTTCTTTGATTCAAATATGACTATTGTTGGCTAGAATTCTTGCGATTCTAGGGTGACTATATAATGTTTGTGGTTTAGATGATCATAGAATGACCGTTTAAGTTAGTTTGAACCCTAAAGGTTGAGTTTTACCTACGCAGTTGACGATCTCGGATTGATCCAGGAATCCCGGCCAAGAATTGAGTATGATCCATCCGAGATTTATTACTCTTTGTCCGATCATGTTTTATCACTAAGCCTAGGTTATAGTTTGCCTAAAGCCTAGTCTTTGTTGAAAGCTTTATACCCTTAGATCCCTCTAAGGCTTACGCTTGAGGATAGGAAGAGACCTACTCGGTGATTCCTTTCTTGAGTACCAGCGATGGCGTTTTATAGGTAACAAAGGTTTATCCTTTGTTAATATTGAGTGTGCCTTCGCCCTGCCTTTGTGAATTAACCTGAGATTTATGTGGTGATGGTTAGTTCTATTCCCTTAGGTTGAACTTATTGGTTTGAGTTATAGTTCCTCTCCCTAGATCCATGAGACTTACCCGGTAAAAGGATTTTTGGTTAGTGATAGTGGATAGTGAGACTTCCCCAGTGATATATTCCATCGTGGAAACACCTTTCCTTTGCAGCCCCAGCCTTGTCCATAGATCTTTAGAAGTCTTGAATTGAAAATCACAACTTGACTCTCTGATCTCTAGAATCAACATCTTCTTTGATTGATATATCTTCATTGATTGCTTCGCTTTGTTCTTTGTGATTTGCAAGAATCTTGTTCGGTTTACTTACTTGCATGATTTCACCATAGTCCATGTGATCGACCCTGAAATATTTTCTTTTATTGCGATTGATCCGTACACTACGGGTTCGCTATTGCTTTTATTCTTGGTATAAATGTCAAGCTATTTGTCTTCACATACACGCACGTTTTGGAGCGAACAAGTTTTTGGCGCCGTTGTCGGGGAATTGGTCTAGATGAAGTCGGTATTTGGTTTTCCAAATTGATTCTTGCTTTTGCTATTGATCTTTCTACTTGAGTGTTCTTGTAGATTTGTGTATTTAGGTTTATGAAAAGATCTCACTTTGCAAATTTTTGTTCTTAGGTTTACGAAAAGATCTCACACCGGAAATAAAGTAGTTCCATACGATCTTGAGCCGGAAAAGACTTACAAGAGACGGTTAAGAGAAGCTACTATGGCTTTAGAAGAAAGAGATGTTCATACTGAGTTAGATGATGCTTTAGAACAAGTAAGGCTTTGAGATGATACTCTCATTGGAGGAGAGTTATTGCACGTGAGAGAGAAGAAGCTCTTCGAGTTGATATGGATGAGTTGCAAGCTACTATGAGGCAGTTGCCTGCCGCAATACCCCCTATACCTCACCGTCCGGTGAGAATTAATCCTTTTGTGGGAGAGACGCAAACATTGGGACAAAGGATGGATCCTACTCAAAGAGTGCGACGCCCGGGCATTTAATCTAGGAGATCCTGCCGCACATGATTGCGAGCTCCGTCTTCAAGTTCTTTAGATGATCCTCCAAAATTAGTTTGGAGGATTGGAGGGGGAGTCACCACATCAATACTTGCAAAACTACGAGATTCTTATGGAGACATTGGGGACTCCACGTTTAGAGAATAATAATAATAAGTTGAGAGGTTTTTTCTTCTCCTTGAAGGCTAAAGCTCTAGCTTGGTATCAATCACTATCTTCCGGAAGGATTAGCACTTGGGAGGAGATGACTACAAAATTCCTCACCAAATTATTCCCACCATCAAAGACTATGGAGTTGAGGATCGTGGGATACCAAAAATTGAGCTTCTAGAGATTTATTTCAAGGGTTTGGATGAGGAAACTCAATTCAAGCTTCAATCCCCTCCGGAGGGACGTTCATGGAGAAGCTAGTAGATGAAGCATGGGAGCTTTTGGAAAAGCAAGCTCTCGTCATTGATAAATATTCCCATCGGAGAGTTGATGACCCAGAATCCATGAGGTAAGTGTTGCTACTACTAATAGTGCTCAACTTGATATTCTTAACCATGAGGCTAAAGCTTTGAAGGTGTTGTTAAAAGCTCAAACACAAGCACCGGGACAAGCTAGATTGCCACCGAAAGAACAAGATATTAACTAAATGGGAAGAGGAAACTATCAAGGGCCACGGAATTTCAACAACAACATAAATTTTCAAAGAGGGAAAGGTTGGTGTCCCGGTCATAGTCATCCACGAATTTCATACTCAAATCCGGATGGCGCACTCAATCCGCCCGTCTCTTCTAGTCAAGCTCCACCACCAAAGCAACAAGAATCTCCACCGGGATTCAGTCAACCTCCCAAGGATCAAACAAAGGCAATGTTTGAGCAGTTGATGGGGAGGTTAAGTAGATTGGAGGGCACCGTTAATTCTATTTCTAAGGCTCAAAAGGCCTTGGATAATCAAGTGTTTAGAAAGCCAGGAGAAGTTCCTAGAGATCTAGGAAAACTTCCATGAAGGACGGAGAATAATCCTAAGGGGCAAGTGATGACAATCACAACTAGAAGCGGCTTTAAAATCAATGAGCCATTGCCCAAAACTATTGAGAAAGGGATGCAAGTGATGGTTGAGGAAGATCCGCAAGCAATAATGAAAGAGAAGGAGAAGGCACCATTTATGTACCTCCTCCATCTTACAAAACCTCCACTTCCATTCCCTTAATCAAAAGCTAGAGCGCGCTTGGATAAACACTTCGGTAAGTCTCTACTACTCATAAGTAAGCTACATATTAAAATCCCTTTTATGGATGCTATTGTAGGTATGCCCGCCTAAGGGAAGTTCCTCAAGGAGATCCTCTCTAACAAGACGAAACTATAAGATGTTGGAGAAGTGAGGATGACTATAAGGTCATCCTAATTTATCCAAATCATGAAGAAGAAGATGCCACCAAAACTAAGAGATCCGGGATATTTTTTTGTGCGCCAATAAGCGTAGAAGAGGTCACCTACGAAGCATTGTGCGATCTAGGAGTATGAGCATCATACCACTTGCATTGTGCAAGAGGATATGACTTGGAGATCCACGACCCGTCAAGATGACATTATATATGGCGGATTATTCAATTACACATCTAGTGGGGATCCTTGAAGATATCCCCGTCCAGCTAGGTAAGTTCTATATCCCAATTGATTTTGTTGTACTAGACATTCTTCTAGATTATCCAGTTCCGATCATACTTGGAAGACCATTTCTTGTAATTTCGGGATGCTTGGTGGAATTCAAGAATGTCAAACTCTTCTTCAACATCGGTGGAGAAAATATTGAGTTCAAGCTGTCCCTTATGATCAAAGGACCATCTCTCGGAGATGATGTTTATAAAATTTGTGAAGAAGAGGATTCAAGGGAGTTAGTTAGTTCGATATTGATCAAAGACCCTCTTGAAAAGGTCTTGAGTTTGAGCATTATGGAGAAGGTGATAGATGCAGTTTGTGATGCTGAAATATGAGAGGTAGAAGCCTTGGAGAGGGATCCAATTAAGGCTACATTTGAAGAGCTTTAGGAATGCACGAAAACTGGAAAAATCTCGGATCATCCTCAGGAATCTCGGTCGAGACAAGTATGGGGTCAACCAAGAAATCAAAACAAGGAGTAATCTCGGTCGAGATTTTCTGAGACGGGTCAGTCTTCGACACAACTTCAAATGATAAAAGTGAGCATCCTTGGATGCTACCATGCCTTTTCCGAAGCTACAGAAGCATCACAACGTGTCTTAGGAAGTCAAGAACCTTAACTTACAAAACATCCCACATCAAAGACGAAACACCTCCTTTCCCATTTAAAGACCACTAAGGGGAACGACAAGCACGCAACTTCAAAGGAGTTACGGGAAGGAGACCTTATACTCCTCTCCAACTCTAGGTTTCGCCAATATCTAGGTAAGTGATGACATGAAATATGGCCTTAGTATAGATACACATGTAGCTTGTTTTTCACTTTCTTTTGTATATATAGACATACATTCATGGAAATTATGGTTTATATTCACCAATTTTGTTAGAATCGAGAACTAAACAAGTTTTATTATAATTGTAGGTGAATTGGAAAAAATGAAGTATTCATGGACAATGGATCAGGGCTGACCACATAGGAGCATTTCGGAACCTAAAAGAAGGGTTAAGTCATGTTTTGGGAGATCTAAGAGATCACACGCCTCAAAGAAGAACTCTCAGCCGAGATTCTCTTCGGGTTTGGCCGTGGTTTTGATATTTTGGGTCAAAACGCAATCTTCCAAACCCTAGTTTCATTCTATAACTTAGAAGGCTACAAGAACGAAAACACACACCACCCGACCCGAGATTTACACTACATTGCAGCAAGAGAAGCCTTTGGATTGCAGATTTTGCAGCTTGGACACGGATTGACAACAACAATAGAGATTGAGAGAGAGATATTGAGATTCTTTTTGAGATTATTTTAGCTTTTTGATTTATTTTCTTTGGAACACAAGAACGGATATTTGTTATTGATTTGATTTAGTTTATGATTATAGAAGACACATTGCTAAGTATTTCTTACTTCTCTTTCGGTTTTTCATTAGTTACTTTCGGTTCTTGATTTTATATATATATCTTGAGTTGAATATGTGTGTTATTGGCTAAAACCCTTGCGATTCTAAGGTTATTGGTTGAAGATTGTGGTTTATATGATGATAGACTGACCTTTACAAACAGATTGGACCAATAGAGTTGTGCTTTACCTTCGCACAGACAAATTTCGGGTTGTTCTTGAGAATCTCGGCCGAGATTTCACGAAGAACTAATCGAGATTTCCTATGTCGTACCTTTCATGCTTTATCCTTAAGCTTTGGTTAAAGATTGCCTAAATCCTAGCCTTGTTGAACCTTCCTAACTAATATCAAATCTTGGGAAGAGACTTACCCGGTGATTTGCTTGCTTGGTTGCCAAAGATGACAAGTTCTAGGTAATAAAGGTTCATCCTTTATTAGGTTATAGTGTGTCTTCCTCTTGCCTTTGTGAGTTAATGTAAGAGCCTTAGTCTTTGAGGTGCTGAGTGGCTGAGTTTGTACCTGAACTGCCCTTGCGGCCAGGACTAGGCACCCTTGCGGCCACCAGGATCTGCCTCTGCGCCTCCATGAGCCGCCCTTGCGGTTTGTGGTGTGCTACAACCGGCTTTGTTGACCTTGACCCGTGCTTTTGGATGGCTTCCTGTATAAGCCACCCTATTGTTTCAAAAGGAGGTTTTTATCATCTCTTCCAACTCCCTCTTCTCTTCCTCACGCTCTTCTTCTCTCCTTCTCTTCCCTTGGATCTTCTTCTTGATTTCTTCTTGTTTTGAAGAAAGCTTTGTGTAGCTTTGGTTGTGGTAGAAGATGATGGTGATTGAGGATGTTGTTGTGCTTGTGCTGAGCCAGCTTTGAGGTTATGGTGTGTGTTCTACCTCTGTAAGGTTTAGCTTGTTGAGTTCTTCCTTTTTTTCTTCTTCCTTTCTTCTTTCTTTCTTCTTTTTCTTCGCTTTTCCTTTCTAGCTTAGGATTCCACAAGGTTTGTTCTTGTGGCAGCCTTCATATGGTTTGTTTGATGTATATATGTTTGTATATGTATGTACGGGGTTGTTGGCTGAAGAAGGTGTGACGAGGTTCGAGTTAAGAGGCGAAAGAGGAGCTGAAGTGTGCATTCTGCACACTAGCCACCCCATCGCCGGCCAGACATCACCCTTATGGTTCCCTGCACCAGCCTTGTTTTGTTCCTTGTCACACAAGTGTGTCTTGCTTCTAGGCTTGCCTAAGGATGGCTTGTCCCTTCCTTTCCTAGTGCGAGTGTGTAGTATCATGCTAGGTATAGATGAGAGTGACATGATGATGTTATGATCATGTTATGCCTTGTATGGCTTTGAGGATTAGTAGGTTTTAAGGTTTAGGTTGATGATGATCCTATGGATCCCTTGGGTCTAGATGTGACCCCTTTCATTGATAGGAGATTGATATATCTCTAAGCCTTGTTATTAGGTAGTGTCCCTCTCAGGATTGGAGGTTGATCGTGGTTGAGATTATACGAGGTTGAGGTAAGTCCGTAGGACTTACTTAGCTACCGTCCTTATATTGGGTGTTTGCATGAGTGGTATGTGTGTGTTATATGCTTGAAATGATAACACAGGTTGTGTGACCGACACTACTCTAGATGGCTAGCATGCCTAGAGGCGAGGATGATACGTTCCACGTGTCACATAGTTTCATCTATCTATATATATACGATTTGAGTGAATGACCACTTATATAAAGATAATTAAAACGGGTAAATGAATGACAACATGATTATGTGTTTATCTTTCATGTCTTGTGTTTGTGCTTATGCATTACCTTATATATGTATGGCTAGCTAACGGTTTCATATAGTGTTGTAGATGCTTTGCACGATAGGAGAGTTATAGAGTGATCCGGCAGGGTGACAGGCCGAGGACTCTTGTACATTAGGTGGTCATGGTTTGGCAGATATTATATATACCTCCTGCGTGAGGATGATGTTTTCTACACCTCCTGTGTGAGGATGGTATTTTATACTCGGCTATGACTTTGTATTCCTTTTGATGTACAATTTTATACAGTTTTATGTATTTGTTTTTATATTTGTCAGTGCCATGTTGTAAGGTCCAATGAACTTGTTGTCAGGCTATGGTCGGGATCCACTGTGAGATCCTAACCCAATATGGCATCTCGAGGCCTGCGGATTCGGGGTGTTACAAAGTTGGTATCAGCACCTTATGTTGACAACAATGGCACTTGCTACCAACAATGAGGTCGGATGGATAAAATAAACAGAACCCAAAAGGGGTCTGACGTTTTCAAAAGATTCTTGGTTTTAAAGCTATGTACACAGTGTTTTGGCATAGAATGTACGAGAAGTCGTCACCTCTGCCGTGGATCTCAGCGGTATAGATATGTATGTATATGTATTATGGATTGTATATGAATGTGTTATATATATATATATATATATATATAAACATATGGCATATATATAGCCTTATATGTTAGGTGTGCATACCCCGCAGATGGCTCGGACTAGAGCAACTTCTGTTGTGGGACAGGGTAGAGGTAGACCACCCCTTCCTCTAGGAGTGATAGGACAGGGACCAGTTCCCGCTGCTGATCCACCAATGGTGGAGGAGGTTCATGAGAAGATTGCTGAGAGTGTCGTTTTTGAGACGAGGAGCGGTGGATCTGGGAGATAACGATCACAGCGGGTCTAGTCAGATGACTCGTATCGTGTCTCCATGAGGGGACCAGAGTTCCGTGCTTACATCAAGCGTGTAGATGAGGCTGAATGAGGGATCTTCGAAGATGTCCTAGGGAGCGACTCAGAAGCCAACTATACCGGCACGTGTTGGTGAGACTGTTAGAGCTCTAGAGGAGTATAGAGGGCCTCGACCAAATACTTGGTTGAAGGCATTCCATCAGTTAGGATTACCACCTTTTTCTGGGAAGGTGGGATTGGAGACGGAGGTCTGGATTGGACATGTAGACTCAGCTTTGGAGTCTATCAAATGTCTAGAGGACAGACGGATAGAGGTAGTACAAAATCTATTCCGTGAGTTAGCTCATTAGTGGTGGAGGACCATGCGGGGTCGAGCCACTAGTTATGATCAGATGAGGAGCATGATGAGGGAGCGTTTTTGCCCTACCTAGTTATGATCAGATGAGGAGCATGATGAGGGAGCGTTTTTGCCCTACCTCGTTGAGGAAGGAGAAACTGTAGGATTTTGTGGAGGCAAGCTTTGAGGATGTGCCAATAGTAGATGCCATCAGCCGCTTCTAGACAAAGCTGGCATTACTGGGTCCAGCTGCACCTTGTGAGAACCAGTACGTGTACCTGTTCTCCCGTCAACTAAGGGAGAGTACACGCTCTTATATGGCGGGATTTCATTGTGAGTCCTTTACAAATTATCAGGACCGGGCCTCAGCCATTGAGCGTGAGCGTGCTAGTCAGAGGAGGACTTCTCAAACAGGACGGTCTGAGAAGAGGGAGTGTACTGGGCAGACTAGTGGCGTTTATGGAGCTTCAGGTTTTGGGCGGAGCCAGAGACATGAGGGCTACCCCTCATCTGCATTGACTATAGAGAAGGGACGACAGTGCTACAACTGTGGTGATCTTGGACATTTGTGACTAGTGTGTACGAGGCCACTAGTGACTTGCTGGACCTGTGGCAGGTAAGGTCATATAGCTTCCTTCTATAGGCAGGGTAGAGTTGCATCACAACACGGTTCTTCTCCTGCTAGTGTGACATGAGGTGGGCAGAGGACACCTCAACAACAAACACAAGGACAACAAAGAGTCCCAAATCGTCCTACTACTCAGGGAGCTGCTCCCGGACCGACTAGAGGTAGAGGTCGTGGTGGGAGTACCACTGACACTAGAGGAGCTCAAGGTATAGTCTTTGAACTGAGGAGTGTAGAGGAGCCACTACACTGGCTGCTTTAGGTATCATTCTGCTTCATGGTTTACTAGTTAGAGTTTTATTTGATATGGGTGCTATACATTCCTTTATTTTTTATGATGTGTGAAGCGTCTGGGTTTAGCTACTATAGACGAGATACCCTTTACTATAGGGTTACCTGATAGTAGTAGGGTCAGAGATACCCGCGAGATACATAGTTGTCCCCTTCGTTTAGGGACTCGTGTGTTGCTTGTAGACTTCTTTATCATGTTATTGGTGCATGAGGAAATCATTCTAGGGATTGATTGGATGCGTAGACACCGTGCGGTATTAGATGTAGGTAGGAGGACTGTGACAGTCTCTACTGAGATAGGTCAGATAGAGGTCTTCCGAGGTTGGGACCTTGGGAAGACGGTAGCTGTCATCAGTGTAGTACGAGCAGCGAGGCTGATAGCACAGGGTTGTGATGCCTTCTGGTGTTATGCCATGAAGGATGGAGATAGTCCAGCATTGGAGGATATTCCAAAGGTTTATGAGTTTGCAGACGTGTTTGTTGAGCCGTCTAGTTTTCCGCCTCAGAGGAGTGTTGACTTCAGCATCGAGTTGGAGCCTGGTACGAGACCGATCTCGAAGGCCCCATATTGTATGGAGCCTGCCGAGATGTTGGAGATGAAGAAGCAACTGCAGGAGTTGGCTGAGCAGGGCTTGATCCACCCTAGCGCATCCCCGTGGGGAGCACCTGTCCTCTTCGTGCTAAAAGAAGGACGGATCGTTGAGGCTGTGCATTGACTACAGAGAGCTGAACAAGGTGACCATCAAGAACAAGTATCCATTACCTCGTATTGATGATCTTCTTGATCAGCTTTAGAGAGCTGTATTCCAAGCTCTATTAGTGCGAGTTCTGGATGTCAGAGGTAGATTTCCTAGGTCATATTGTCTCCGCCGATGGGATCATGGTTGATCCGGCGAAGATCAAGTCTGTTGCAGCATGAACGACACCAACGAACGTCAAGGAAGTGCATAGCTCGCTTGGCTTAGCTGGTTATTACTGATGCTTTGTGGAGGGATTTTTTGTGATTGCCCATCCACTTACGAGTCTATTGAGGAAGACTACCAGATTTGTGTGGTCTGAGTAGTAAGCCCAGAGTTTTGAAGAGTTGAAGAGGCGTTTGACTTCTGCTCCTATCTTGGCACAACCAGAGGGTTTTGAGGGTTTTGTGGTATACAGTGATGAATCCAAGCTAGGCTTGGAATGTGTGTTGATGTAGAGGGGCAGAGTGATTGCATATGCGTCTCGACAATTGAATACATATGAGGAGAACTACACGACTCATGATCTGGAGTTGGCAGCGGTAGTTCATGCTTTTAAGATCTTAAGACATTACTTGTACGGTGCTACGTGTCAAATCTTCACCGACCATAAGAGTCTGAAGTACATTTTTACGCAGCATGAGTTGAATAACCGCACCGTCGATGGCTTGAGTTGATCAAGTACTTTGAACTTAAGATTTTGTATCATCTAGGGAAGGCGAACGTTGTCGCTGACGCCCTGAGTAGGAAGACGCCTCGAGAGAAGGCGATTGCGAAACATACAGTTCAGCCTCAACTTCAGAGGGACCTAGTTTGACTAGAGATGGAAATCCAATTTCCTGGTGAGGATGCCTAGTTGTATACTTTAGAGGTTCTACCTGATCTGCTAGATGAGATCCAACAGAAGCAGGGGACCTGCCCGACCCTGATGAGGACTCAAGAGAGGGTGTCATGTGGTGAGGCATGATAACATGAAATATGACTATATTTTAGGCACTTATTTTGATTGTTTTTCCCTTCTAGATGTGTACATGGATAGGAGTTTGAAGCATTAATGATCACATTCACCTATTTTGTCAATATAGAGATTTACACAATCTTTGTTATGTTTATAGGTGAATAAGGGCTTGAATTGGAGCTAATATGAAGGGAATAGAGTATTAGATCATGCTAGATGTCAAGGAGATGCTTTGGAGAAGCTAAGGAAGGAGCATGATTTGAGAACTTCACGAAACGAAGGCTTTCACAAAGGCTTTTGAGTTACACGACCTAAACCACGACCGTAGTTATGCATTCAGTTCGTGGAAGGTGATTTTGAAGACCAACAGAAAGTTCCACGCCCTAAACCACGGCCGTTGAATGTTACACTAGGCTGTGATTTCCATGACGATGCCACGTGTCTTATTTGCCACGTTAGCTATAGTTATTGGGATTTCTCGTAACCCTATTTTTCCCTATAAGAAGGCTGAAGACGGGAGAAAATGGGGGGTCGCATCCGCTTGCATTTACGGCGGTTTATACCTGAAGAGAGAGATTTTGGATCGTTGCTTGGGAAGATTCTGAGAAAAATGCGATTTGAAGTTTGTGCACTTCGAGATTATCTTAGGGTTTACATTTGGAGACGGATTAACATCCCGTTCTTCGTTGTTCCTTAAGATTGTTGTGTGAGGATTTCTATTCTCTATTCCGCATTCATTAAACACATACTTTGGTTGTTCGGATTTGAGATTGATTTCGATTGTTATTGAGTTTTCGAGGGTTTTACCTGTTTCTCTTTTATATTTTATATTTGATTCAATAATGATTGTTATTGGATAAAACCCTTTAGCAATTCTAAGGTAAAGGGTTGATAGTTGTGGCTTATATAATGATATATCGATCGTAAACAGATTAAACCTTGAGAGTTGCGAGAAACCTCGTCGACAACCTTTTCCACGGTCTGTTCTTGAGTTTCACGGCCGTGGTTCTTCAAGATCCAGCCGTGATTTCCTCTATTGTACGACCTTTGCTTTTTCTTTAATCCAAAGTTAAAGATTTTCTTTAATCTAGCCTTGGCTTGCCTTTTTTAGGAAGTAGTGAGACTCAACATCCTCTATTTTAGTTTCGAGTGTCATAACCTTAACCGTTTTGGCTTGTCTTTGATTCCTTGGGTTTTGGCATGGGTATTTGAGAGTAATTCTTATCCTTAGATCGTTTCTATATTGCAGCCTCAACAACCTTTATAGAGAGAACCTTGGGTGAGACATATAGGGTTTTGGAACTTCACCGTACATAACCTTACATTATATGTAACTTTGTAACACCGAATCTGTCCTTATATCTTTAGAATATCTTGAATCGATTGCCACAATTGAATACTTGGATCTTTAGGATTGTTGTTTTCCCAATATTTTCAAAGCTTCTATACTTTACTTGCTCGATAATTCGTGAACTGAATTTGATCCCCCAAATCCCCGAGTTCGATACTTTTGAATTCTTACTTTACTACGCCGATCCGTACAATGCGGGTTCGCTTGCTTTCATTTCAGTTTTATAAATTTAAAGCTTATTTGCACGCACACTTTGAGGCAAACAAGTTTTTGGCGCCGTTTCTGGGGATTTGGTTTAAACCAAATTCGTCTCTCGGTTGTCGAGCTTAGGAGCTTTTTCTCTTGTGATTTGATTAGTCTTTTTGAGTGATTTTTTCAGATTGTTAAGGTATATGCGAAAGACTAGATCTACCAAAGATCTAGTTCCTTTTGATCCTGAACTTGAGACAACTTTGAGAAGAAAGTTGAAAGAGAAAAAGATGGCTAAAAAGAATGAGAGAAACATCCAAGAGAAGTTGGATGAAGCTCGAACTCAACTCCTTTTGAGCGAGAAGGCCCACCTTGGAGGAAAAGGAACGCAATCAGTTTCAAATAGATGAGCTTCGAGCAATGATTCTAGACATGAAAATTGAAAGGAATGATGCTAAGAAGAAGAAGGAAGCTAAGAAATCTATTGTTGAATCATCCGACGATGATGACATGCAGGACCTAGAGCATATTGCACCAATAATCCATCCAGTTCGTGACATTCCTAGACCACATGTTAATCCTCGCATTCCCGTTGGAGATGTGAGAGCCACTGATGGAGGGGATGAACCACGAACCCTTGGTCAACGGATGGATGCAACTCAGCAACCACGCCGTTTAGGGGTGAATTTCGGAGGTGAAGACGTCCAGGATTTCGGGTTTAGCCCGCAAGTTATTAGCATGGTTCGCCAAAGCCAATTTGGTTGAACGAGTGCTGAATCTCCACACAAACACTTGCAGAATTTCGAGATTCTTATGGAGACATTGAAGTCGAAGAGGGTTGTCAACAACAACTACAAGATAAAACCGTTCTTCTTCTCTTTGAAGGACAAGGCTTTGTCTTGGTATCAAGCTCTTCCGGCTGGAAGACTTTAACACATGGGAGGATTTATCTTCGGAGTTCCTCACCATGTTCTTTCTGCCCTCCAAGACGGCGGAGTTGATAGGTAAGATTAATGCTTTTTCTATGAAACTCAACGAAAGTTTGTTTCAATCTTGGGAAAGGTTTCAGGATATTCTATTGGATTGCCCACACCATGGCATTTCAAAGCTGGAATTGTTAGAGATCTACTACAAAGGATTGGATATAGAGACACAATTCAAAATCCAATTTGTATCTTGTGGTACATTCATGGACATGAGAGAAGATGACGCTTTGGACTTCATTGAGAGGCAAGCCCAAGTGTTTGAGAAGTATTTCCATCGACGGGTGGACCTAGCAATTGGAACCAAGGAGATCCGGGAGCTAAGTTGACTCAAGCTGCACAAGCTCAAATATTTTCCCTCAACAATGAAATCAAGGAGTTGAAGGAAGGCATAAGAGCTGGCCTTCAGAAGACGAAGGAGCAAGAAGTTGGTTATCTAGGGAGGGATAACAACCATGGCAATAGGAACAACTACCGGAACAATAACTGGAATAACAACAACAATAGGAACTCCAACAACAACAATTGGAGATCCAATAAAAAAAACTCTGGTAATTCCTATTCGCAAAATGACAATTCACTAACACCTCCATCTTCTTCTACTCCTTTGAAAAGCTAGGTTCAAACATCGAATGGCTCGGGCAAGACGGAGAAGGATAAGCATGATGCTATGATGGAGACATTCTTAGGAAAGCTCCATGGACTAGAGAATCACATCACTTCGGTTGATAAGGCACAAAAATCCTTAGAAAACCAAGTGTTCAGCAAGGCCGGAGAAGTTCCTAGAGATCAAGGGAAGCTTCCCGGAAAGACGGAGGACAACCCGAAAGGAAGGGTGATGACGATTACTACTAGGAGCGGTGGAACAACCACCGATCCGCAGCCCAAGTTTGTAGAAGTCCCCGCTGAGAAAGGAAAAGATAAGGAGAAGGAGAAGGAAGATGTCTATGTTCCTCCTCCAGCTTACAAACCTCCTCTACCGTTCCCGCAATCTAGAGCAAGAGCGCGTCTAGACAAGCAATTCGGTAAGTTCAATGATATAATGAGCAAACTGCATATTAACATACCTTTTATTGATGCCATTGTAGGTATGCCCGCCTACAGGAAGTTCTTAAAAGAGATCCTCTTTAACAAGAGGAAGCTGGAAGACTTTGGAGAAGTCAAGATGAGTTCGGAATCTTCGGAGCTCTTCAAAAGAATGACGGAAAAAATGCCCTCAAAGCTGAGAAATCCGGGTCATTTTGTGTTCCAATAGGGGTTGATGAAGTCACATATGATGCTCTTTGTGACTTAGGAGCAAGCGTAAGCATCATCCCGCTTGCTTTGTGTAGGAAGATCGGTTTAGGTGAACCTAAACCGGTGAAGATGACGTTGTACATGGTGGATCAATCCATAACTCGACCCGTATGTATCATTGAAGACGTCCCAGTCAAGCTCGGTAAGTTCTATATTCCTATAGATTTTGTTGTGCTTGACATTCCGGTAGATTTTCCGGTCCCGATCATACTAGGGAGACCATTTCTTGCAACCTCCGGTTGTATGGTGGATTGCAAGAATGCTAGATTAGCCTTCGATATAGGAGAAGAGAAGGTTGAATTTGTTCTCTCAACCTTGGTGAAAGAACCTGCACTTGGAGAGGATATGTTCAACATCTATGAGGAAGAGGCGTCTAGAGAGGAAGTAAGTTCGATCTTGTTTAAAGATCCATTGCAAAAGGTTATAACCATGAGCATCATGGAAACGGGAGAAGAAGAGGATTGCAATACTGAGGTTGAAGCTTTGGAGGAGCTAAAAGAGGTACAAGATGAAGAGTTCAAAAAATTCTACGATGGTTCGGAAAACAGAAGAAACCACGGCTAGTCGTGCTATTCCACGGCCGTGGTTCCACAAATTCAACCTGTAGAGTGTTATTTCGAGAACATCAGAGACTTCCACGCCCTAAACTACGGCCGTGGAAGTAACATGTGTGCCGTGGTTTCGGGTAATTCTGAGAACAATTCCGTCTTTCCTACAACCACTCTTGAGTCTTCTTCCACTACTCCCACATCCTTAGAGACTTCTAAGGAACATCGAGCACACCTCAAGACCCATCAAAGGCATCAAAAGCTTTTGAATTAAAGCCGTTTCCCACACATCTTCGGTATGCTTTTCTTGGAACTAATTCTACCTTTCCCGTTATTGTTAGTTCCGATTTAAAGGAAGATGAACATGAGAAACTTATGGATGTTTTGAGGAAACATAGGAAATCTTTAGCCTACACCGTAGAGGATCTTGTAGGAATTAAACCATCTTTATGTATGCACAAGATTCTAATGGAGGAGGACGACAACCTCAAAGACGGTTAAATCTGGTCATGAAAGAGGTCATGAAGAAGGAAATCCTTAATTTACTTGATGCAGGTATCATCTATCCTATATGTGATAGCAAGTGGGTGAGCCCCGTTCAAGCCGTTCCCAAGAAGGTAGAAATGACCGTTGTGACGAACAAGAACAACGAACTCATTCCAACGAGAACCGTGACGGAATGGAGGATGTGTATTGACTACCACAAGTTGAACAATGCAACTAGGAAGGATTACTTCCCACTACCATTCATAGATCAAATGCTTGAAAGGTTAGCAAAACACTCCTACTTTTGTTACCTTGACGGTTATAGTGGTTTCTTTCAGATTCTGATTCACCCGGACGATCAAAATAAGACCACATTCACGTGCCCATGGGGTACGTTTGCTTATAGGAGGATGCCATTCGGACTTTGCAACGCTCCAGCCACCTTTTAAAGGTGTATGATGGACATCTTCTCGGAATATATTAAGGAAATCATGGAGGTTTTTATGGACGATTTTTCAGTTTATGGTTCCTCATTTGACAATTGTCTTGCTAACCTTTCTTTTGTTTTGCAAAAATGTGAAAACACTAACCTTTTTCTAAATTGGGAGAAGTGTCAATTCATGGTTAAGGAAGGCATTGTGCTAGGACATTTGATCTCTAATAGAGGGATCGAAGTTTACAAGGCTAAGATAGAGACGATAGAGAAGCTTCCTCCTCCATCTTCGGTGAAGGGGATAAGAAGTTTCCTAGGAAATGTAGGGTTTTATAGGAGATTCATCAAAGACTTCTCGAAAATTTCAAAACCACTAACTAATCTATTGATAAAGGATGGTGTTTTTGATTTTTCGCAGGAATGTTTAGATGCTTTCTATAAGTTTGGAGAAGCTCTAATCTCAGCACCGATAATCCAACCTCCGGATTGGAATCTTCCATTCGAGGTTATGTGTGATGCGAGTGACGTAGCTGTTGGAACGGTGCTTGGACAAAAGAAAGAAGGTCGCACTCATGCCATCTACTATGCTAGCAAGACGCTAGACGAACCACAACTCAACTACGCCACAACTGAAAAAGAATTTTTAGCCGTTGTATATGCTTTTGAAAAGTTTCTTTCTTATCTTGTAGGAGCGAAGGTGATTGTATACACGGACCACTCAGCAATACGGTATTTACTCGCCAAGAAGGATGCAAAGCCAAGGTTGATTAGATGGATTCTTCTTCTTCAAGAATTCGATCTAGAGATTCGGGACAAGAAAGTTTCCGAAAATTCTATTGCGGATCACCTAAGGCGTCTACCATACACCGACAGCGACGATCTACCCATCGATGACTCTTTCCCGGATGAGCACTTACACATCATAGAAGAGTGTATCGATAAGCTTACTAGAGGTAACGAACCTTGGTTTGCTGATTTTGTAAATTTCTAGGTTTCTCAAGAAATACCTCCTGGGCTATCCTATGCACAAAGAAAGAAGTTCTTTAGGGATGTCCGCCAGTACCATTGGAATGAACCACTACTCTTCAAGAGAGGTCCCGACGGCATCATTAGGAGATGTGTGCCGGAAGACGAAATGCAAAGTGTCATTCATCATTGTCATTCACTTCTTTGTGGAGGACATGCTAGTTCCCATAAAACTAGCGCTAAGGTATTGCAATCTAGATTCTTTTGGCCTACTTTATTTAAGGATGTGCAAACTTTTCTTTCTTGTTGTGATGCTTGTCAAAGAACAAGAAATATCTCTAGGAGAAACGAGATGCCTCTCAACAACATTCAAGAGGTGGAAATCTTTGACGTTTGAGGAATTGACTTCATTGGACCATTCCCATCATCTTGCGGAAACCAATACATACTTCTCGCTGTAGATTATGTTTCAAGATGGGTTGAAGCCATTGCCTCTCCAACTAACGATGCTATGGTGGTTGTCAAGTTCTTTAATAAAACTATTTCCCCAAGGTTTGGGATAGCACGAACCATCATTAGTGACGGAGGTTCACACTTCATAGCCCGACGATTCGAAGTTCTACTAGTGAAGTATGTGATGACTCACAAGATCGCCACTCCCTACCATCCATAAACAAGTGGACAAGTGGAGATTTCAAATAGAGAGATCAAAGGCATCCTTGAGAAGACGGTGTCCAAAGCAAGGAAGGATTGGTCTTTGAAGCTAGATGACACATAATGGGCGTATAGGACAGCATACAAGACTGCCATCGGTACAACACCATACAACCTTGTGTATGGGAAGTCTTGTTATCTCCCGGTAGAGCTGGAACACAAGGCGTATTGGGCTGTAAAGTTGTTGAACTTCAGCATGAAAGAAGCGGGCAAGAAGCGCCTCTTAGACCTTAACGAGCTAGAAGAACTCCGCTTGAACGGTTATGAAAATGCCAAGATCTACAAGGAAAGGGCGAAGCATTGGCATGATAAGCATATCATTCCAAAAGACCTCAAAGAACGAGATCAAGTTCTCCTTTTCAATTCTCGACATTGACTCTTTCCAGGTAAGCTTAAATCTCGTTGGATTGGACCTTATGTGATTAAATGTGTTTTTCCCCATGGCGCAGTTGAAGTATGGGGTGAGAAGTGTGGAAGTTTCAAGGTGAATGGTCAACGACTTAAGAAGTACTCACCGGAGCTCCAAACTGAGGAAATCGCTCCAATTATCGTTTTTGTTTTTTCTTTCTTTCTTAGGTTAGTTTAGGTTAGATGTCGTTTTTGTTTGTTTTCCCCTCGATACCTTCCGGTATGTTGTGTTTTTGGATGCCAGGAATAAGGAATGGGCAAGAGAAGAGAAGAAAAGCTGAAAAATTTGACGAAACTTGGATTTTTGGCACATATTAGAGAGTTCCATGGTCATCCGTACAAAACCACAGCCGTGGAACACCCCGACTGGCCGTGATTTTCCAAAATTTTACGGCCACTATATATTTCCCTCTTCTTCACAAAAACACACTCTTCTTCCCCAAACCACGCCCCAAACCACGTTCAAAGAGCCGAAAATTGCCCCTTCTCGTGATTCCTCATCCGGAGACCGATTCGAACGATTCTTAAACCAAAAGTGGAGCAAATCAAGTCCTCTACAAGATCCCATCAACAAACTCAGCAAACAATCAATATTTGAGAAGGATTTTGGATTTTTTCATATCCAAACCCTAGGTTTTCTCTCTTTCTCTACTTGGTTGATTTGGTTCGTTTTTCTTGCAAATTTCTAGGAGAACTGAACTAAATTGCAATTAGAAGTAGTTTACGTCCGAAGTTGCTAAGATTGTTGTGCATTTGCTGAGTTTTTGAGGAATTTTAGAGAATTCCACGGGTCCGTACAGTTCCATGGCCGTGGTTTTGCCAAGAACACACCGTGGTTTTTTCTGTTTTGAGTGAAAATGTTTCGAAGGAAGTCTAGTAGAAACAAAAAGGAAAAGGGTAATGGTTCTTCTTCTTCTTCCCAACCCCCTCCCAATGAACCACCATCACCACCATCCCCTAGGATTCCCGCAATCCATGAAGACTATGAAAGGGCCATGGATAAAATTTCTAAGAGAGCCGTGATAGGACCTAGGTACATTGCTTTAGAGGAGCTTGAAGAGCTGAATATTGTTAATGACTTGACTTGGCTATTAGATAGAGCGCGATTGATCATATTCTCTGCCATTAGGGAGGATGCTTATGAAGAGATCACAAGGGAGTTCATAACTTCCTTCGAGCATAGCGCCGTTAGCCGAACGGTGTCATTTAGGTTGATGAAGCGTAACTACGAGTTCCCCATATTGCAGTTTGGAACCATGTTTGGGTTTCAAGAGAGCATCAATGGAAGGTTTCCTAGGGAAGTGAATGCTAAAGACTTTTGGAGAGAGATAGCCATGATTTATGCTTCCGAGGACCGTTGGCAACCGGCCGATTCTAAGGCCAAGCTCATCTACTACTTAGCCATAAAGATAGCTCATAGGATCCTATCGGAATGCCTCTTCCCTTTGACCGAAACACCTCAAAAGATCAAAGCCGACGAGCTCTTCATTCTCTATAGCATGCTTACCGGTCATCCTGCGGATTGTGCCACTTTACTTGCCTCTACCCTTAGTAAGGTGAAGAACAAATCGGCCGGGAAAATATGATATGGAGGTATGGTGACACATATTGCCAACCAGCTGGGCATTAATTACTCCGCTTGCACTAGGATAGCTGTGAGACCTTTGGGTCTCAATGGCCTCATGACTAGAGGACTTGTCTTTCCGCGCGACCGTGGTTCACCTACCGCAGCCATGCCTTAGGAGGAAAGAGGTGGTAGAGGCATTCCATGGCTCTCGGAGTACTCTCTCATGCTTGGCCGCCAGAACTGGAAGGAGACCTTTGTTCCGATGCATGCCAATAGGTTAGTAGCTCCTCCTTATGTGCCAGACGAGGTTCCAATTGAGGCTGCAGTTGATGATGATGAGGAGATGGGAGGAGGAGACCATCCAGATGCAGGAGGGGATGAGCATGACTTTGGATCATTCCCGGAGGAGCTAGCTGACTTCCCGGAGCCACCTAGGAGATCCCCCATCAGCCGAGACCTTCCGATTCTTCTTCCTCACGCCGAGCTAGTGTTAGCGAGTGCCCGACATGGATGGAAGCTCCACCCGCATGGTATGGACAACATCCATCA
The DNA here is from genome assembly GCA_033239125.1 of Fagopyrum homotropicum. NCBI lineage: Eukaryota > Viridiplantae > Streptophyta > Magnoliopsida > Caryophyllales > Polygonaceae > Fagopyrum > Fagopyrum homotropicum. The sequence goes on along the minus strand of BSWB01000003.1, from coordinate 59,972,270 downwards.
TGGATGGGAGCTCCACCTCCTTGGTATAATCAGCCACCAGTTGCATCGACGCCTATTCAGCAGCTGCAGCCGGAGTGGTTACAGTAGCGTCCCTCATGGTATGAGCAGTAGCCGACATGGGCGACCGACCTTTCGAGGAGGGTGGGAGACTTGGAGATCCACCAGCAGGCGCATAATGTGGAGCGACAGGAGAACACTAGGATCTTACGTGACGTATATCGCCAGCAGGTTGGGCGTCCCTTCAGTTCCGACTTCTTCCCATACCCGCCACCCCCTTAACAATGATTGTTGATGGATGCTTTGAGCCACTCTACCACCATTAGTGAGTTTTCTTGGTTTCTTTTCTTTTCTTTTCTTGAACATTGAGGACAATGTGTATGTTAAGTATGGGGTGGGGTGTGACTCTCGTTTGTAATAACTCGATACACTTGTTTGCTTTTAATTCCATGAACACTTGCATCTTTCATTAATTTGTCACACGTTTCATTATTGCATTGCATTGAGAAGCTTTGACAAACCCATAAAAAAATTTGCACATTTTGAAAATTATTGTGCTTCTAAGATTAGAGATGATTTCTATGATGAATCTACTTGTGGAATGAGTTTTTAATGACTTTTGTATGCTTGAATTGAATTATGATTTGTGAAGAAATTGAGTATGTTGTTTAATCTTTCTTGCAAGTTTCATAATATCAAAGTTTTATCTGGGAATTGGGAAGATTAAGGCATGAAGGTTGAAATCACAATATAAGTTCTTATACTTCTTTATGAGATGATTAAGGCACCTCGATTTTCAAACTTCTTTCTTTGATCATTTAGCCCCTCAACGAAAATACTTGCCTCCTTTACCTATCTGGGAATTGGGAAGAGTTGATTTTGGCATATTTGATATGGGAGGGCTATGAAAGAAATTGTTTGAATTCAAAGTATTGAAAAATAGGTTTGGGGAAGTCAATCATGATGATGAGTAACTCGGCAATATTCACTTGGCCGGGTGTTTGTGTCTTGTCAAAGTCGGATTGAGCGATATTCCTAACGGATTATGGTATGTGCATCAAGGGTTTGAGGCATCTCGAAATCGAGAAACGTCAATATCCTAGGCTTCGGTTTTTGTGCACTGCTGTCCATATTTCCAAAAGTAAAGTCGAAAAATTATGAAAGTAAAGAGCAAAGCTCTAAGTTGGTGGTTAGAACAATTGGTGAAAAGAAAAGAGTTTGTGTTGTTCCTTTTTCCCGGATTCATACACCACATTCCTTCACAAGTTTCCCACCCTTTCCATATTCTTGACCTTACTTGAAAGTCCTTGAGATCATAAGAATGTTATTTGACTTGGTGATCTAAATTGAAGTTCCACATGTTGATTTTGACAATACTTGAAGGTTATGATGTTTGTCTTGAAGTTTATGCAATTTATGATGTTTCCTTTGCCTTACATATCTTGGTTTATGTATATGAACGTTTTCAAGGAGGCATAAAGCAAGATTTGAGGATGATCTACTGATTAGAAGCACATTACCAAAAAGATTGTTTTTGTTTTGTTTTGCATTCATATTTCATTCTACCTTATGTTTTAAGCTTTTGAAAACCTTGCTTGGGGACAAGCAAGCGACAAGTATGGGGTATTTTTATAGCATGAAATATGACTATATTTTAGGCACTTGTTTTGATTGTTTTTCCCTTCTAGATGTGTACATGGATAGGAGTTTGAAACATTTATGATCACATTCACCTATTTTGTCGATATAGAGATTTACACAAGCTTTGTTATGTTTATAGGAGAATAAGGGCTTGAATTGGAGCATATATGAAGGGAATGGAGTATTAGATCATGCTAGATGTCAAGGAGATGCTTTGGAGAAGCTAAGGAAGGAGCATGATTTGAGAACTTCACGAAACGAAGGCTTTCACAAAGGCTTTTGAGTTACACGACCTAAACCACGACCGTAGTTATGCATTCAGTTCGTGGAAGGTGATTTTGAAGAGCAACAGAAAGTTCCACGTCCTAAACCACGGCCGTGGAATGTTACACTAGGCTGTGATTTCCATGACGATGCCACGTGTCTTATTTTCCACGTCACCAATAGTTGTTGGGATTTCTCGTAACCCTATTTTTCCTTATATGAAGGCTGAAGATGGGAGAAAATGGGGGGTCTCATACGCTTGCATTTACGGCGGTTTATACCTGAAGAGAGAGATTTTGGATCGTTGCTTGGGAAGATTCTGAGAAAGATGCGATTTGAAGATTATGTACTCCGAGATTATTTAGGGTTTACATTTGGAGACGGATTAACATCCCGTTCTTCGTTGTTCCTTAAGATTGTTGTGAGGATTTCTATTCTCTATTCCGCATTCATTAAACACATACTTTGGTTGTTCGGATTTGAGATTGATTTCGATTGTTATTGAGTTTTCGAGGGTTTTACCTTTTTCTCTTTTATATTTGATATTTGATTCAATGATGATTGTTATTGGCTAAAACCCTTTAGCAAATCTAAGGTGAAGGGTTGATAGTTGTGGCTTATATAATGATAGATCGATCGTAAACAGATTAAACCCTGAGAGTTGCGAGAAACCTCGTCGACAACCTTTTCCACGGTCTGTTCTTGAGTTCCACGGCCGTTGTTCTTCAAGATCCAGCCGCGAATTCCTCTGTTGTACGACCTTTGCTTTTTCTTTAATTCAAAGTTAAAGATTTTCTTTAACCTAGCCTTGGCTTGCCTTTTTTAGGAAGTAGTGAGACTCAACATCCTCTATTTCGGTTTCGAGTGTAATAACCTTAACCGTTTTGGCTTGTCTTTGATTCCTTGGGTTTGGGCATGGGTATTTGAGAGTAATTTTAATCCTTAGATCATTTCTATATTGCAGCCTGACCAACCTTTATAGAGAGAACTGTTTGGCGGTAAAATTTTATGAATTCATATAATTCATCATCTTTTTATAAAATATCCAGGAATTAGTTAAATTTTACACATGTGATTAATTTCTTAAAATTTAGCATAAAGCTAATTTGAAATTTGGTTTGTAAAAATGTAAAATGTAATGCCCCAAAATATTGGCGCGTTTTCGATATTATTTTATCCTACTTTTACCGATATTTTATTAGCTAAAATATTTTCAAGAATATTTTACGCAGTAAATTAAATTTTTTTTGAGTTTATATATTGACTTATAATTTCCGTATTTTAATTATTAGGAAATGTTTCCGATTCGGAAATCTCGTTTCGAATGTTTAAAATTGAGTCTATTTATGTATTTATTTTTCCCCTTCCTCTCTTTATCCTTTTCTTTCCTTTTTCTTTTTCTTTTTCCTTCCTGCGTGTGATGAAGCCTACATCGACCCCTCGTTTTGACTACCCAGCCCTCACCTGTCTGCTTTTCCCTCACCTGTCTGCTTCTCCCATCTCTCCCTGTCACTCAGTCTCCCTTTCGCTCTACACCATTTCTTCAAACAACAGCCCCTCTACAACTAGGTCATTGGCGCTGGTCGACCCAGGGGACGCAAGCCAGCCTTCTTCTCCCTTTCCTCCCCGCTGTGCCACCTCGACCCACCGGAAACACCGGCGCTATGAGTGGTTATCTCTTTCTCTCTACCCTCTCTTCCTTCCTTGCTCATTCTCTCTATTAATGGTGGCCGAATCCCATCTATTCTGGTGTAGAAACCGCCGGGAGGAGAGCCCTGAACCTCCGCCAGCCCCCTGCACTCGGAGTAGTGACGACGCCGGCCGGAGCACTAGCGCCGACCGCCTTTGATTTTTCCCCTGCTCTCTGTTGCGAGGAAGACCTACAGGCCCCTTTTTCCCTTCCTTTTGTTTCTGTGCAAAGCAGCGGACGGAGCTCGGCTTGCCGCCGGAGATGTTGCCGCCGGAGCCGCCGCCTGCACGCCCAGCCGCCTCCTCTCTTCCCGCTTGGGCAGCCACCGGGAGCAGTTCCCCTCTTCTCTTCTCTATCGCGTAACAGTAAGTTGAAGAATGTGGAGATTTGCACATTTTTCCTCTTTTCCAGTCAATTACAGTTTTGACCCTTCTTTTTGAATTTTGTAGTTTCGGCCCTGATGAGTTGTGTAATTGAGTCTTAACACTCTATACAATCGATATTCTCTGTTTTTCCTTAGGTAATTATTTTGTCAAGCCAAAAACCTTACGGAAAGTCGAGTTTGATTTTGACCATGTTGTAGATTGTTTCGATTGCCCAGAAAAATTGGTTTTACGATTTTTATGCTCGTTTTAAAAGAAAAATTGGATTTCCCTTGGTTCGTTTTATTCGTTAGATTGCCGTTCAAATTTAGCATGTAACCTAAATTTGATTAGCTTTGATGTTTAGGTCCTAAAGCAACCGCTAAGAGACGACAAACCCGTTCTTGACTCCGTAGACCGTGCTCCACCTTGGATCTCGTGTGAGTACCTTCTCCTTCGTTAGTTCGGTAATGGTAGTATATCATGTTAGGTGAACTTAGACTAACATAGAGCAAATACCAAGTAGTGGTTATGGACCTTAGGTGAGTTTCGAGGATTCGATATTGTTTGATGGATTGATGTTGATTCTAAGCTTGAGGTGTTGGTTATCTTGTGAGGTTGTTATAAGGCTGTAAGTTATATGGTTTATTTTGTGAGTGTTTTGAGGCTCGAGGTGGGGTTGTACGATCTCGTGGGATTTTGGAGTTTAGTTTTGACTTATCCTAGTGGTGTGTGAGTTGTGATCTTGCAAGATCCGAGGGTTTAGAAGTTTTAGGACTTCTAGCTTGTTGAGTATGATGTGAGCATGAGGGATTCTAGGATGCGCTCCTAGAATTGAGAGTCAAATGGTCTTGTGTTGACCATTTGTATAGAAGTCTTAGACTTCTATTGTGAGAGTGTTGTTTTGATATAGTTATCTTCTTGTTAGCAGGTTATGATCTTCCTCCCCTAAGGAAGCGAGAGTGTTGTGAGTTGAGTGTGATGACGAGGTAAGTCTCCGGACTTACTTAGCTCGTATTCTTTGTATTAGCATTATTGTGTGTTGGGTGGTGTGTGTTCACTATTTTACTGTTTATAACAACTAAACCGGAAATAGGATTACCGACCTTTATATTATTTGGCCCAAGTGTATGATAACGGGCGGTGACATCATTGCTTGTCTCCCCGTGAGAGCTAGGGGGATCTCGGCGACTGGCCCGTGCTGGTTAAAAGGTAGGAGGCATCCGACCGTTCCATTGCCGGAAGAAGGGACCGAGACGAGTTTCGGAGGATTCTCGTGTCACAAAAGAAGTTGAACTAGAACGGGATATGACTTAATAAATAAAGATAATAAACCGGATTTGTGTGCTTTCTAGTATGTTGTGTGTTTATGATGATTTACTTGTGTTTGTGCCTTTCCCATTAATTCTAATGTTTCGAATATGAGCTAACGGTTTTATACCGAATGTTGTAGATTGCCTTGCACGTTAGGAATGCGGTCGAGAGATCTGGAAGAGTGGGCAGCCGGGGTTCCGTACATTTTAGGAAGGGTTTTGAGTCGGGGTTGTCTTGTGTTTTGGTCTTTCGGTTATTACGTTTCGTGTACCGCTTGTTTGGATTTTGGTTTAAGTTGTACCTCGGCTGAAGTTGTTGCTGCTTTCTTTCGGGTTTCTTATCATTTGCATTAAAATTGATTTACGATTTTGACTTTATTTGTGCCATGTTGGAAAGGTCCGGTGAAATTGTTGTCAAGCTAAGGATCGGGACCCATTGTGAGGTGTCACCCGTACCATCCCGATATCCCGCGGATTCGGGTGTTACAAAAGTGGTATCAGAGCCCTAGGTTGACAACAATGGCACTCGCAATCTTCTAAAGGCTGAATGAGGAATAAACAGAACCCACACGGGTTCTTAGTTTTCATTTTTCAAAATCACATGCATGAGTCGGGGTAAAATGTATGGACCACCACTTCTTCCGCGGATCTCGGCAGCATAGTTTATTGGATTTTTAGTATATATATATATGTATATATACGTATATATGTAGATATGTATCGTGGACTTTGGATGTTTTTTGGGTTATTATTGTTTGTGGATTGTAGTTGCATGATGAACATGATTTATGTGCATAGTTGTATATGTGAACGATTATATGTTTTGGACCTTGTATTGTTGTAATGGAATGCCGAATGCGTGATATTAGTAGTAATATGGACTTAGGACTTATATAGTTATGGATACGTATTCTTGTTACATATAGTAGCATATGGAGACATAGAACCTTTTAGTTGAGATGCTATTACGATATCATCGCCCTTGGAGGACGTCGTTTTATATAGGATAATGTACATACGAGGACAAATATGCTCAAGTATCGAGTTGAGAGTTACGTTCGGGCGAACACCTTGGAGTTCTTGTACTCCTTTAAGAGGATGTTGAAGAGGAGGAGTAGAGATGACATAACCAAAGGACGAACAAGTGGAAGGAAAATCCGAGACGACTTAAGAGAAATCGAGATGGAAAGCATACAAGAAAAAGGAGTGACACAAAGGTGTGGAAGTGGTTACAAAGAAGTCACGATTAGAAAGACAACGAGACCAATAGGGATAGCAACCATAAGTTCTTGAAGAAGATGCGTGGACAACTATAGATGCGAATCGAGGAGGAGAGGGATACATTCTAACAAGGTTAAAGGTGACATTCTATTAAGATGTAAAGTTTTCTTTATACGCTCCTAAGCATTTGAGTCAAGACGAGAAGAGTGATTGAACCATTTGCTAAAGATTTAAGATACCGTAAGTTAAGCTTATGAGGTACCAATAAGTGAAGTGTCAACATTTCTAGAGTTATGAGAAGAAGGGCATGGTGTGGATAAACGTGAAGTTGGCCGATTTCAATTATGATGATAAGACTAAGAAATGCCAAGAAGGTGGAAGTGTGTATAAATAATGACCCCAACAAGATGAAAGACAAAACGAAGAGCTTTGATCGAGAGACTTAAGATACCAACCAAGAGGAACACGAGTGGATGCTAGCTAGGGCTATAATATTTGGGAAGGTGCTCTTGAAAGACATCGAGGAAGAATGGTTAAGTCTATGAAAGGGAGTTATATGAAACAACAAGGCAAAGAAGATACAGTTACCTTATAAAGAAGAGGAAGCATGGAACGAAGAAAGAACTAACAAAGTTTAAGGTAAAGTACCCCGAGGAAGGTAGCCTTCATGAGAATGGTAACATGAGAAGTGTAGTAGAATACTAAGTCGTTGACTTCGGAGAAGGTCAAATACAAGTTAAGTAGTGACAATTAAGAATGCGTAGGTGCGAGTTGTCGAATGGTGAGTGTAGGGGATGAGTAAACAAAGATTATGGGCATGAAGAGGATCGACAACAAGAGCTTAAAAGTATTTGCGGTGGATCAATATCAATGGTAAGTAGTGAGGAAGTATGTCAACTAAGTACAATTATCTTAATTAAGTAACATTGCATGGGATCAAAGCGAGTGAATGTATCAGACCTCCCGGGGAGTGATTGTAATGATCTTGCGCGACTTTCTTAGGTCATGGGATTGACATATGGGGGAATGACACGGATCAAACTTTTAAAGTACAATTGGGGCAAAGGAAACTAGAAGAACCAAAAGGAAAGTGAGGTTTCTTTTGTTGTTGTGCGTAAAGGGGATGCATAGTATGTTCGTTCTAATGTAATGGAGGTTATGTTTTGCGACTAAAAGCTGAGTTAGATGTTTCACACTCACACAAAAGAGCCATGGGGGCTATGGTGTGAAAGAGAGGACCTAGACTAGAGCAACACTGTAAGCTTAGAGTTATGATGTTAGTACTTGGAGATGTAATGAGTTTGATATTTTAGTGGTTTTGGATGGGGAGTTTCTTCTAGCATTTTTTTCACGGGGCATACCGGTACAATGGTGAAGTTGTTCCCGGAATACCGAGAGATGCACAAGGTGACCAAGAAGAGTAAGAGAAGACCGAAGTCTTGAAGTTTGTTGTCGACATGAAAGATTGAGGTTAAAACCTCTGCGATCGGATTGACGTTACATAAGGAAATGAAGTAGTTCTACACCTACTCGAAGGATGATGCAAGCTTAGGTGGAATACGAAAAACTTCCCCAACATTATGGGATGATCGGGAGAGCGAAGAGGATAAGATCGATTTGTTAAAAGACGTGGTTATGCCCTATAGTTAAGATGCTTATGGCAACACATACGTATGGGTTCTTAAAAGGTTAGTATGACCAGGCCTTCAAGGTAAAGTACGGATTCAAGAAAAGAAGGACCCTCGAAAGAGAACATACACGGTCATGGCTGAACATGGAACAATACACGAGTCTTAAAGACGTCGCCTCAATAGATCGAGGTAGATCAATTGTGTCATTACCACTTGTGAAGTGATAAGACAAGATTGTGTCGGTTATTACGATATGTGACGGGAAGAGAAAGGATGGAATCTGAGATATCACGGATTTCAATACTTTGGAATGTGGATTTTGCCACTAAGGTTGAGTTTGGCTCGACTCCGATATCCAAGACGCTCTACATATGACACATGTGAAGATACGTGTGTTGAAGAAGCATTTGAACGACCAGCTGCAAGGACTTGTGGATAGAGGTTCATTAGAACCAATGCACTGCCATAGAAAACACCAGACGTGATCTTAAACTCTTGATTTGAAGTTTTTATGGAAAACACTTGTTTGCGAAAAGAGAGACGGTTATCTCCGTTCGTACATCGATTATAGTGAGCTGAACATGATAACATGAAGAACAAGTATCCCTTACCACGTATTTATGATCTACTCGACCGGTTGCAAGGGTCAGTAGTCGCTTCTAATATTAAGTTAAGATTCGATTGTCACCGTTTGAGAATTTGAGACTCAGCTATTGCAAATACGGCATTTTGGGACCAACCAGAGTCACTAGAGAGAGAAGTCGTATGCCAAGTTGTCTTGGGATGGAAAACCCCAAGAGATTTGGAAGGAGTTACAAGCTATCTTAAATGTGTTGAGCTTTACCAGATATGTGAAGGGAGAAGTTGTGTAACACCTTTTATGGTAACCTACTACGAATGACGATGAAGTATTGAATGAGACGGAGAACTGACGATAGAGTTGCTGAGAGTTAAGAGGGTATTCATTGGTGCACCTGTTTTGATTTACCTTGAGGTATTATGGGTTTGAAGTGGACAAGTGATTCTTCAAGACAAGGTCTTGATCGAGTATTGAGAGCGATGTAAAAGTAATAGCATACGTGTCTTGTTTATAGAAGTAGTATGGAGTAAAGTACTTCCTTCGTTACTTGGAATAGCAACAAGAATTGAGAAAACATAAAGTCAAAGTTTGGTTTGACATGAACCAAAGCCAGTAGTGTAAATTGGATGTTTGATCTTCTGTTTTAGAGAAAGTCAAAGAGAAACATAATGAGAATGCTGCATTGAGAGAGACCCGAGAAGGAAGTTGAGTTTTCGATATAACGGACCTTTTTGAGATCTCAGCGCGAGTTGAGATAGTGGGCTACCGGTTGGCGGGGCCGCCGAGGGTAGAAGGTGTTCAGTGGTGTTTCAAGAGTATCAGTTGATAGAGTATATACACGACTCGAGACATGTTGTCAGTCATGATGATCTAGTGGCCGACAAGGAACCAATGAGGCTAACTGAAGTTGGACAATTATATAGTTTGTTAAGTTTACGCCGAGCAAGTAGCTTCGATAAAATCAATGGGTTAGACCTAGTTCTTTCCTTAGTTATGTTATGTGCATGTGTGATGTTATAATTGTTTGTGCCCCGTACGGGAATGTGTTATATGACATGATATATCTTGCAGTGATAGTTTAAGTAGATTTGTGTGTATAGATTAGAAGGTTTAAGCCTTCTCAGTTTGAGAGTTCATATCTCGGCCTTAGGGACCGATAAGTTCGGCGTATAGCAAGTTTCGGGACGAAACTTGTTTTTAGGGGGATCTGATGTAATGCCCCAAAATATTGGCGCGTTTTCGATATTATTTTATCCTACTTTTACCGATATTTTATTAGCTTAAATATTTTCAAGAATATTTTACGCAGTAAATTAAATTTTTTTCGAGTTTATATATTGACTTATAATTTCCGTATTTTAATTATTAGGAAATGTTTCCGATTCGGAAATCTCATTTCGAATGTTTAAAATTGAGGCTATTTATGTATTTATTTTTCCCCTTCCTCTCTTTATCCTTTTCTTTCCTTTTTCTTTTTCTTTTTCCTCATGTCTCTCTCCTACGTGTGATGAAGCCTACATCGACCCCTCGTTTTGCCTACCCAACCCTCACCTGTCTCCTTTTCCCTCACCTGTCTGCTTCTCCCATCTCTCCATGCCACTCATTCTCCCTCTCGCTCTGCACCATTTCTTCAAACAACAACCCCTCTGCAACTGGGTCATTGGCGCTGTTGGAACCAGGGGACGCAAGCCAGCCTTCTTCTCCCTTTCCTCCCCGCTGTGCCGCCTCGACCCACCGGAAATGCCAGCACTGTGAGTGGCTGTCTCTTTCTCTCTACCCTCTCTTCCTTCCTTGCTCATTCTCTCTATTAATGGTGGCCGAATCCCCTCTATTCTGGTGTAGAAACCGCCGGGAGGAAGAGCCCTGAACCTCCACCAGCCCCCTGCGCTCGGAGCAGTGACGATGCCGGCCAGAGCACTAGCACTGACCGCCTTTGATTTTTCCCCTGCTCTTTGTTGCGAGGAAGACCTGCACGCCACTTTTTCCCTTCCTTCTGTTTTTGTGCAAAGCAGCGGACGGAGCTCGGCCTGCCGCCGGAGATGTTGCCGCCGGAGCCGCCGCCTGCACGCCCAGCAACCTCCTCTCTTCCCGCTTGGGCAGCCACCGGGAGCAGTTCCCCTCTTCTCTTCTCTATCGCGCAACAGTAAGTTGAAGAATGTGGAGATTTGCACATTTGCCCTCTTTTCCTGTCAATTACAATTTTGACCCTTGTTTTTGAATTTTGCAGTTTCGGCCCTGTTGAGTTGTGTAATTGAGTCTTGACACTCTATACAATCGATATTCTCTGTTTTGCCTGAGGAAATTATTTTGTCAAGCCAAAAACCTTACGGAAAGTAGAGTTTTATTTTGACCATGTTGTAGATTGTTTGGATTGCCTGAAAAAATTGGTTTTACGAGTTTTATGCTTGTTTTAATAGAAAAATTGGATTGCCCTTGGTTCATTTTATTCGTTAGATTTCCTTTCAAATTTATCATGTAAGCTAAATTTGATTAGCTTGGATGTTTAGGTCCTAACGCAACGACTAAGAGACGACGAACTCGTTCTTGGCTCCGTAGACCATGCTCCACCTTGGATCTCGTGTGAGTACCTTCTCCTTCGTTAGTTCGGTAATGGTAGTATATCATGTTAGGTGAACTTAGACTAACATAGAGCAAATACCAAGTAGTGGTTATGGACCTTAGGTGAGTTTCGAGGATTCAATATTGTTTGATGGATTGATGTTGATTCTAAGCTTGAGGTGTTGGTTATCTTGTGAGGTTGTTATAAGGTTGTAAGTTATATGTTTTATTTTGTGAGTGTTTTGAGGCTCGAGGTGGGGTTGTATGATCTTGTGGGATTTTGGAGTTTAGGTTTGACTTATTCTAGTTGCGTTGTGAGTTATGATCTTGTGAGATCCGAGGGTTTAGAAGTCTTAGGACTTCTAGCTTCTGTTGAGTGTGATGTGAGCATGTGAGATTCTAGGATGCATTCCTAGAATTGAGAGTCAAATGGTCTTGCGTAGATCATTTGTATAGAAGTGTAGGACTTCTATTGTGCGTGGGTTGTTGTTGATATAGTTATCTTCTTGTGAGCAGGTTATGGGCTTCCTCCCTAAGGAAGCGAGAGTGTTGTGAGTTGAGTGTGGTGACGAGCTAAGTCTTCGGACTTACTTAGCTTGTATTCTTTGAATTAGCATTATTATGTGTTGGGTGGTGTGTGTTTATTATTTTACTGTTTATAACAACTAAACCGGAAATAGGATTACCGACCTTTATATTATTTGGCCCAAGTGTATGATAACGGGCGGTGACATCACTGCCTGGCTCCCCGTGAGAGCTAGGGGGATCTCGGCGACTGGCCCGTGCTGGTTAGACGGTAGGAGGCATCCGACCGTTCCATTGCCGGAAGAAGGGACTGAGGCGAGTTTCGGAGGATTCTCGTGTCACAAAAGAAGTTGAACTAGAACGGGATATGACTTAATAAATAAAGATAATAAACCGGATTTGTGTGCTTTCTAGTATGTTGTGTGTTTATGATGATTTACTTGTGTTTGTGCCTTTCCCATTAATTCTAATGCTTCGAATATGAGCTAACGGTTTTATACCGAATGTTGTAGATTGCCTTGCAGGTTAGGAATGCGATCGAGAGATCCGGAAGAGTGGGCAGCCGGGGTTCCGTACATTTTAGGAAGGGTTTTGAGTTGGGGTTGTCTTGTGTTTTGGTGTTTCGGTTATTACGTTTCGTGTACCGCTTGTTTGGCGTTTGGTTTAAGTTGTACCTCGGCTGAAGTTGTTGCTTCTTTCTTTCGGGTTTCTTATCATTTGCATTAAAATTGATTTACGATTTTGCCTTTATTTGTGCCATGTTGGAAAGGTCCGGTGAAATTGTTGTTAAGCTAAGGGTTTGGACCCATTGTGAGGTCTCGCCCGTACCATCCCGATATCCCGCGGATTCGGGGTGTTACATAAAATCTAATAAATATTAGATAAGCTCAAGAATATTTGGGCTTCTACCCATAACATATTTAGTATAAATGCTAATTATTTATATAAATTAGCTAAATTACTAAATTTAATTTTTTTAAAAAAAATTAAGAAAAGAAAAGGTGGTGAAGAACACGTTCAGTTCACAAATATAAGAAAACAATAGTTTTCTTTAAAAATAAAAAAAATACTAATTGGGTTTGGTGGGAAGTTAATAAAATTTATTTTAACTTCCTATAACCTCTCTTCTTTGTTATATACAAAAACAAAACAAAAGAAAAAATAAGGGGCTAAAAAAAAGAGAATCTTTCTCTGTCTTCTTCTTCTTCCCAACATTTACAGAAGAACGAAGAACAAAGATAAGAGATGAAGATAATGGAGCTACCCACACAAAGAGATCAATTCATCACTTTCCTTTTTTGACTCTCCTAAGTTGATTTGCTTCCAAAATATACATATGCTCAGAAGCACATACATTTCAAATGTTGCTTTTCACTAAACTCAACTCAATCAAGCACGGTTACCAGTCGATCGAAAGTAATGATCTTCTTCATGTTGAAACTGTAGTTGGATGAAACCGCTGGGCTTCTCCGCTATAATATCCGAAATTTTTATTTCCGTTTAATTCCGAATCAAATCGGACTTTGAGCCGTTGACGGTTTTCCACTCTATCAAGCAATTCTTTCTTCACGAATTTTATCATTTTATGTAGAATTTAATTCACATAAAATGATAGATACATATCAAACCCTAATTCTTATAATTAATCCTTAACGACGACTTTAGACGAGATCATGACAAGGCTGAGACGGAATGTGACAAAGCTGTGACGGGAATGTGACAAAGTTGTGACGAGAATGTGACAGAGCTGTGACGAGGTCATGACGAAGCCCGAAAACTCTGTGACGAAGTCATGCATGGGCCTGACAAAGCCATGACGAGTTTTTGACGAGTTTTGACAACTCAGCCCACCTTTGTTTTTACAACTTCAGCCCAACCTTTTGCCTATGTTTTCAGCCCACTCCTCCTCACCTTGTTTCAGCCCAATGTTGTCTTGTTTGGAGTTAATTGTCCAACCCTTGACTTGGTCCCTTGCTGGCGGATTGGAGCAGCTCAAGAAGCCCAGCCAGAAGCCCAATCTACCTTCACGCTAGTCCAGCAGCCCACGCTGCCCTGAGAGCACGCCAGCCCAACATCGAAGCTCACCCCTCTAGCGTGCGTGTATGCTGCGTTGAAGAGAAGATTTGTGTATTGTAACGCTTCTTGGAATCCCGCTGCTGCAAGCTATCTCCTTCCTCCCGCAAAACGCCCAGATTCATTCTGAACTCGACATCTCCCTCCCCCTTCATCGACGACTGATCTGCAGCTGTGCGCCTCTCTCTTGACCGCCCCTCTTCATCGATTGAATCTGTTCTGTTGCAACTATTCTGCATACCTTATCAGTTGCCTCTGATTTCCTCTTTTGGTGCACGCAGTACATTCATCAAAGGTAAGCCTCAATTTCCCTTCTGATCTTAATCCCTCCCCTTCCTTGTTTTGCTCTCTTTCTAATCCGGTTATGTCCACTGTACCGTGCATCCTCTCATGTCCTACCCAGTGCAGCAAAGGCTAGCAGATCGAGTGATATATCAATCATCTGAGGATCCACTCCTACGCTGCAACCAGCAACTCTTAGCCAAGGTATACCGACCTCTTCTCTCCCTCTTTAGAGTCTTGGAATTGGATAAGAGTCAGCACCCTTCCTTCCTTGCAACCCCTATTTGAATTCCATGCCTAATGGGTGCCTATTATGTCACATAACTATACTCAGAACATCTATAGAGGAGCTGTGCAGATTCAATCATCTTCGGAACTTTTAAAACAGTGACGAGCAACCTAGTTTGGGACCAGATTTAGGTATGCTAAACTCATTATTTTTGGCTGGTTTTCGGATATATCATAGAGGGTATTGCATAGTAAAACATACTAAAATTTTAGAGGAATCGGAGTTACGGTTTGAGAGTTATTGTGTTCCAAAGTTGACGCCTCATGCAGTTTGTATATATGTGCTGAGTGTTGGGGAAAACAGCAAGTGATGCTGTTTTGTGAGATGGTTTTGAATAAGCTCTTGATCTCCGTTGGGCTTGAATTTTGGATATGATATAATTGACATATTTTTGCAGACATATTAAAATTTGAGAGTCATCCAGCCAGTGGTTTGAGATTTATGATTTTTGAAAGATTGAGTCGTAAGAGTTTTTCTGTTGTGCTAAAATTCGGTTTTTTGAGATAGTTTTAAATAGGATTTTGATCTCTTTTGTGGCTGAAATTTGGATATATTATAGATAAGATTTTATAGTAGAACGTATCAAAATTTGGGATAAATACAGCGAGTAGTTGTAACCAACTTTGGAAATTTTTGTAGAAGGATGGTTGGACAGTTTTAAAAAATTCTTGCTCTTAGGAGTAGATAAGATATCATATATGATCTAGGGAATTATTTCGGAATTTTTATAAGATTTTTCGAATTTTATATTTGAAGCCGAAATTGGACCTTAACAATCTTTCCGAAAATAAGGAAATGGGTAAATTGTCAGTTTGTAACCAAACTCATCTTTAGGAGTTAGAATATGACTCTTTAGTCTCAAATAAGAGTTTAGGTATGAATTAAGGAATTTTTGGAAGTTTCGAGACCAAGGGTAAAATAGTCATTTTACCATAAATTAATAATGTAATCAATTTCGTTCTATTAAGACCTACTATCTTAGAAGTCTTAGACTTCTAATCACCTAGAATGTGTGCTGACACACTTGCCTCCTTTGACAGGCCACTGAATCCCTACTGTACAGATCGATTTGCGAATTAGAAAGTTGAGAACTGATTCAGGTAAGTCCACGGACTTACTTAGCTGGCTTCATGTATGAGTGTAATGTGTATGAGTGGTGTTTGTTAGTTATGATAAACAACGAAACCGGATTAGGCCGACTTTATTATTTACGTAATGGACGCAAGTGTATGATAACGGGTCGTGACATCATCTGCCTAGCTCTTGTGAGAGTCTAGGAGGTTCCCTGCGACCAACCCAGTCCGGTAGACGGTCAGATGCATTAGTACCATTCTGCGTTGGTAAGCGGGGACAGGGGCGAGGTTTGGGAATCCCTCGTGTCACAAAATAAGTATCATTAGTAATAACCTATCACCTAATTAAAGATAATAAAAGGATTGAGTGTTGCATGTTGATTGTGTATGTTGTGTGTTTGTGCTTTTACCTTTTATACTTATGCATAGAATGTTAGCTAACGGTTTTATACCGCTTGTAGATGCCTTGCAAGTTAAGACAGTTGTAGAGAGATCCGGAGGAAATGGTCAGCCGGGTCCACGTATTCATTAGAAGAGGATAGGGGGTCTCCCATACAAAATGCATGTTATGTATATATATATATATATATATATATATATATATATATATATATATATGTTTTGTAAGGCTGTCACATGTGTACATTCATACATTAAAAATAATATGTTTTGAAATTGTTTTAAATACATTTGTGCCTTGTTGTAAGATCCAAGCAAAATTGTTGTCAAACTAAGGTCGGGACCCATTGTGAGGTCCTAACCAGTAGCTCCCCGAGTTCTCAGAATTTTGGGTGTTATAATATGGTATCAGAGCTCTGGGTTGGCAACAATGGCACTTGAAATCTTCTAAAAGACCGAATGTATAAAATAACTAGAACCCGAAAGGGGTCTAAATTTTCAAAACGGATTTTTGTTTTTACACACACGCATAGTCGGGTTGTTGGGTTAGTAGTACGTCGGACCACTATCGCTCTCCGTGGATCTCTGCAACTTGGATCGGTAGGAGTTAGTATATAGACTTGTTATGATGTTTCTTATTATATGTTATATACATGTGTATGCTTAGTTTGTTAGTATCCTAAAGGATATTTTATATCCTTTAGTCGTGATATCACAAAGCGATTATTGCCTCATGATAAATCAACTACGGACTTGAAGAATCTCCCACACGAAGCAATGGAATCGGACCTTGAATTGAGTATTGTACTCGGGTAGGCTGCTTGGTGATCCTTACAAATTATCCAAAGAACAAGTAAGCAAGGAAGTAAAGTTGTGAAGATAATTTTTACCACATGCACAATCAGATGAGGAAGAAATCCCTGAGGTAGTTCAGTTAGAAGGAATAGAAGGTCGTACAAGGAACTCGGGCATACGAGGCCGAGAGACGGAACTAGAAGAACCATAGAAGAGACTACAAGAGTGCGGAGTAGAAATAACAATATTTGAACAAGACAAGTAGAAATGAGTACAACCAAAATTGCGGAATCAAGGACATTATAATCGAGGTGGATGCCCCATAGACAATTATGGGCATAAGAAACCAGAAGAGACAAAGTGTCAATCCGGGTATGAGAATCTAAGGTGCACGGAACGAAGACCTACAATTGAGTGTAAAAGCGGAAAGGCAGACCCCACAAGTGTGGGGAGGTTTTTACCTCCTCAGAGATATAAGAAGTTTGAAAGAAATCGAGACGCCAATATCCAAAGAATGGAAGCCTTTATCAGGGTCAACGGAGTTTCATGAAGGCGATATTACCACCAACATCAGTGATTAAAGTTGTATGGGAGAACGGTCTTGCTAGACTCGAGAGTCCAGGGTAACCCGAATAATCATGGGACCTAAGCCATCAACACAAACGGTCCCTGTAAAGGGACTATAATTGAGAGGTAATTAAAAGTCATCGGAACTACAAGACGCTTACCATTTATCGTGGAGTGTTAGGAACGACTTTTGACGTCAGGCGAATGGCACAGTGAGAGTTGAGAAAGAGAGTTGTCCCAAAGGAAGCAGAAGAGTGAAAGATACGATAAACTAAAGAAGTATAAAAGGATTAATTGAGTAGGTGATGCTTACCAAAGAATTTTAATACCAGACGGGGTATGAGAAGAGTAAGTTCGGGATACTGAGATGAGTCAACTATAGACTGACCGATGTCAGCTGAGGAAGTGTAAGTGTTGTTTGGTATTGACGAGTTATATACCGTTAAGAAAAGAAAATTGCGACTGTGGAGTTATGGGATAGTTTTACCGACGCCTGGAATGATTTCTTCAAGTATGCAACAACAATCTTCTTAGACAACTAAGGGTATAGAGAATCGTGTTAGAGGTTACTTCTTGGCTGGTTAAGATCAAACTCCAATCATGATTTTATTTCAAGAAGACAAAGTAAGGAAAGTACTTGGTACTTCATCCGGTTAATCTTTTTGGACTAACAGAACACGTCCTTATGATTTCGGGGAACAACAAAATAATCAGAGTAGCGCAGCGGAAGCGTGGTGTGTCCTAACCCACAGAGTGTAATAACCGAAAATTTTAAACTCCGTTTAATGCCGGATTAGACGGGTTTCCGATCCACCAAACTTAAATCTTTTAAATAAAAGAACATGATATTAAATTCCATCATTTCATGTGACCTTGATTTCCATAAAATGATAACTTATATAATTTCATAAACAATTCCGTAATTATATCCGAAAAATTTTCTTTCGGTTCCGGGCGAATAACGAGTTTTCCTTCCGCCTTTTGTTTTAATGAAAGAGCAGGCCAGTTCTGGCCCAACACCAGGCCCAATACCCTTCCAGCCGGCCCACCTCCTTTAACCTAATCCTAAACTTAAACCTAATCCTAAACCTAGCCTATATCTTCCTAATCCTGCCGCTACGTTCTCTACCGTCGACTCTCCCTCTCTATGCCGCACAAATCTCACGCCCTCAGTAGAACGTTACCTCCCCACATCCTTCTGCACGGTCGGCGCCGGCACCAACGACCACCCAAGGGTCCGAGTGTCTGCAACTGGCGGACATCCTTCTCCGGCACCAGGACCTTTCGTCTGCGTCGATCAGGTGAGCGTCTCCCTCTCTTTCTGTTGATGCAACCAACTGTTGCTCACGCCGCCGCCTCCCTTCTTACGCTAATCTTTCGCCTCGCCTTCACCGAAGTCAGTTTGAGGCTGCTCTCGACTTTTGCACAGGCCGCCTGGGCTGCTGCTGCTCACCAATTCCTACATTCGACTCATCTGCACAGGCACTCGAACTCCTGCACTCGAACTCCTGCATTCAGCTTCTCCACCGCTCTTCACGGCCGAAACTGTTGCTCTCCGACGATCTGCACAGCCCAGGATAGTTGCACCTTCAATCCGCTGCAGTCCCCGCCCTGAACCGAGTCTTACGTCTTCCGAACGTGGTCCGAGATAGGAATTGTCGTCCAGCTCTGGTTTCGGTGAGCCTCCTTTGTTTTTTTCTTTGGTCTTCTATTGTCTTGTAGATTTCATAGGGTGCGGTTCGTTCGGGACTAAGGGAGGGCAGAGTGGAGGGCTTTTAGTTACTGAATGTAGTCTGATGGGTATAGGACACTTCAATTTGTATAAATTCTGTATACGTAAGTAGAGAGGGCTGCAAGTGTAGTGAATGTATAAATTTGTATAAGTTTTGCAAGTGCAAGTGCAGTGTAATATGTAGGAGTATATATATATATATATATATATATATATGTATATGTATATATAAGTATACGTATAAGTATAAGTGTAAGAGAATAGATAAGTACGTATTTGTGAATCGGTTCGATGAGTGTTGAACATAAGTAGCAATGCCGTGTATATATATACATACACATGTAGGTATGAGATGAGAGATACAAGTGTATAAATATGAATAAATAGAGTGTGTATACATAAGTATATACACCAATGAGTAAAGGTAACGTATATATATACTTATATACATAGGTATAAGAATAGAATAATAACCGGGAAGGAATGATGTCGTTTTCTTGACGAGTGTTTGAGATTTAATCTCATAACCTTTAGTAAGCTAATCTTGAGAACCAGATTAGAGGAAACGAGCTCTAAAAGAAAAGAGTAGAACTAAATAATAGACTTTTTTAGAAATTTGAGATCAAGGGTAAAATGGTCATTACACTTAAAAGAAACCTTTTTAGTAAGTTCTCTTCATGAGATTGTATTTTGATCCACGTGCCTTGTATGACAGGCGTTTGAGTTTCGACGGTTGCAGACCGAGTTGAGATTGTGAGAGTTGTGGTTTGATTCAGGTAAGTTCTTGCGACTTACTTAGCTGGTTTCTGGATATTAGTTGGGTGATAATGGTTGTGTGTGTGCAATGTGTGTTATAATAAGAATAACAACTTGTTAGGACGACCGTGGTTATTATGTGGTAAGGCCCAAGTGTATGTATAACGGGTCGTGACATCACTGCCCAGCTCTGCCAGGAGACTGGGAGGTTCTCTATACCCAGACCATACAGGTACACGGTGAGATGCATCGGATCCACTCCTGATGGGTCCACGGGGGCGGAGGCGAGGTTTGGGAATCCATCGTGTCACAAATTAAGTATCATTAGAGTGAATGACTTAAATGAAGATAATAAATGGATTGTTTGAAAGTATGATGAGTGTTTATTATTTATGTGTGTGTGTGCTATTATTATTCTCCTAATGTTTAGATAACTAGCTAATGGTTGTTTTGTTGTGTTTTTAGATTTACCGCAGGTTAGAACAGCAGCTGAGTGATCTAGAAGTAGTGGTCAGCCGGGTCTCCGTACTCTTTAGAGTGGGGTTGGGTGTTTACCTTGTGGTTTCTTTCTTCTTGTTAAAGACAGTTAGTCTTTTTGTGGTTGAAGTACTTTAGGCTGTTAGACGTTGTTGCATTCATCTCTCTAAAATACTATTTTATAAATTTTGGTTTTTTCTTATTTGTGTCTTGTTTTAAGATCCTAGTAAAATTGTTGTCAAACTGAGGCCAGGATCCAATGTGAGGTCCTAACCAGTAATGTCCCGAGTTCTGAGAATTCGGGGTGTTACAACATGGTATCAGAGCTCTAGGTTGACAACAATGGCACTTGAAATCTTCTGAAAGACCGAATAAGTACTTAAGAAGAACCCGAAAAGGGATATGAGTTTTAAAAGACTTTTGGTTTTCAAATGCATGCATAGTCTGGTTGGGGATAGAAAGTACGGCTGACCACCACTACTACCGCGGATCTCAGTATGCTTAGTATGGACTATAGGTTGTTACTCTCTTTGGACTTATTAGCTTGATTATAATGATGGGTGATGTAGATAAGCATATGCCGAAGATTAGTAGAAATTATAATTATAGTATGCCTTCACGGAGATAACAATATGAGATCCTCGTTCAGTTGACACACCTAAATATAATTAAAAGGTTTCAACGTAAGGATAGGTACGCTCAGTTACGAGCAATAAGGTAGACTAACGACAGACCACTCCTTCGAGCTTGTTGAGGAACGTGGAGACGGAAGAGTGAAGACTACAAGATAATACCCACGAAAATGGAAAGGGGAACCTGAGCAACTCAACGGGATCAAATGAAGGATATACCAGAGAGTAGTTCCGGAGAATTAAGGGATGATCGCCAACTAGGGAATTTGAGAACGACAACTTAGAGGCTCTTCCAAGTTGTGTAAAGTGACTTCACAAATAAAGAGGATGACGTCGAAAATTGCCATAGACATAAAAGTCAAAAGGGAGGTATAGTAGCGATCAAGAAAAGAGACATAACCGAGACAATCTACTTGCCACCACAATCCAGATTGATAACCGAGACAATCATAAGCGTAGGAGTCAAGATAAGATACATTGCTCATCCCGATACGAAGAATTAAAGAGCCGCAAAATGAAAGCTTACGCGTTGCCAAAAAGAGAAAGGTGGATTTCACCAACATGGAAGTGGAGTGATCTCGTAGAACACACGAGAATTTCGACATAGACCATGATACAACAATAACCAGCTTCTGTAAAGGCAGCATTACCAGCAACACCCAAGGAAGAAGAGTGTGTGAGAAGAGTATTGGTGAACTCGAGGGACCCCAATAACTTCTTATTCAAAAGGGATTTAAGCTAACAACACTACAAGTTCATAATAGAGAACCGCAAATAGACGATAACTCAGGTAAAAGAATCACGGAGATGTACCTACAAGCTACCTTAGAAGGATTTAAAAGTCTGTTGATGGAAGAAGAATGATACAACTGGACTCGTAAGAGTATAACGATCTTACAAAAGTGAAGATTGTAGGAGGAGCTAAAGAAGTATAAACAGAGAGACTGGAGGAGATATATTTCACCAAGTATATCAAGCCTCAAAAGAGATAGAAGAAAAGTAAGTCTACGATCTTATATAAGGTCAACTACAGACTAATTGGTAACAACAGAGAATTTACACATGTTGGCTAACTAGTGGTGGTTGGTTGACACATAAGAAGAATAACCACAAGGCTATAAAGGAAATTTACCGACATCTGGTGAATTTCTTCCAGAGATCAACGACGACAATGGTGAAGTTAAATAAATACCAGTACTAGTAGCCTTGATGGTAACATTGAATGAGTCCAATATGATAACTCTAATAAAGAAAGTAAAGAGAAGCTCTTCACGGTCAGCAATGACCATTGATGATAGTAATGGTATAAACGGAATTGTTGTGAGTAGTTGCTTACTACTAACTAAGGAAAGCTACATATCAAAGTTAGTATGAAGGGATCCATGTAAGAAGAACTAGAAGAGTAAGAAGAAACAGATGATTGTGAACATGTTCTATGTCTTAGCATTCCACACAAGTAGGACTAGGAGTGCTCCTCCGAGAAAAAGTGGGGTCAAACTATCGAGAATGACAGGGGAAACCCTTGTGATTTAAAGAACTGATTTAGAATAATTGGAATTACAGAGGAGGCACAAACATAGAGAGTATGATTTAAAGCCTTAGTGAAATGTATGGTCGAGTTGTGAGGTGATTGCAGATGGAATCTACATGTTGGCTAGAACCGACATGAGAAGGAGTAAAGTTGAATGACTAAAGGCTGTTATATGGATCCGATATTACCCCAATAAGATGATTACCGAAAGGTACATATATAAAAGTTTAATGAGAAATGGGGGTACTCCATTGAAAATTAAAGCTGGACTGATGACATAAGAGTTGATGAAAGTAATAAGACCAACTAACGCAGTTCGTAAAGCGAGCACGAGGAAACTCAAAGGGGTAACTATCCTACTGGGTGGTAAAGATTTAAAGAAGGTAAAGCGACACGAGCATAAGGACAACATAATAAATGCGAGTCAAGAACTTTGATTTTTGAGAAAATCATATACAATTGAGGTTTCTTATGCAAATGTTACCGATAGGTGTTTAATAAAGGTCATACATATCGGACCGATAACGCTAGGATGGATAAAGTGTAAACCAAAAGAATAACTTAACCAGTAAGAAGGAAGGTCGTGTATCCAAAGGCGGGTCTTGCTGAATTAGAATAAAGTGTTGAAATAAGGATGCCTTTGTAGAATCTATGCAAGAGTACAACGTAACTGAGGTTCCAACCTGAAATGGGCAGTAATGATCAACTAAAAGTTGAGACCGATTCAGGGGAGGAAATTGTTATAAGACGAGTCGCCTAGTAGAAGAGTTCACAAGACAAGCTTGAGAGACCAAAAGAGATAAAATGTCGACCCGGATATGAGAGTTTAATGTGCATGGAAGGGATACCTACAATGGAGTGTAGAAGCAAAATGTATACTTTACAAGTGTGGGGAAGTTTTGACCTCCTCAAAGATATAGGAATTTGAAAGAAATTGCAATGCCGGTATCAAAGAGTTGAAGTCCTGTTGCGGAAACAACGGAGTTTCATGAAGGCAATATTGCCGGTAACACTAGAGAAGGAATGTATATATAAGAACAACCTTGGTGGACTTGAAAGTTCAAGGTAACCCCAATTATCACGGGACCTAAGTCATCAACACTGACGGTCCATGCAAGGGAATGATAACTAAAGTCATCAGAACTACAAGACACTTATCAGCTATCGTGGAAGACTTGGAATGACTATTTAGGTGACCCAGGTGGGCTCGAGAAGTAGAGTTAGCCTAAGGAAACAGAAGTGTGGAAGATAAAACGAATTAGCGAAGCATGAAAGGATTAATCGAGCAGATGATGCTCACCAAGAATTTAACGCCAATATAAGTATGAGAAGAGTAAGTCCGGGATTTTGAGATAAGCCAATTATGGACTGACCGACGTCAACTGAACACGTGTAAGTGTTGGTTGGTATTGACGAGTAGGTACCGTTAAGAAGAAACATTAATGACTGCGGATTTAAGAGGTAACCTTACCGAAGCCTTGGAGGATTCCCAAGTAGGCAACGACAACCTTCTGGGATAATCTAAGGATATGGAGAGAATCGGGTTAGAGGTTGCTTACTGGTTGGTTAAGAACAGACTACGGTTGAGTAAGAGAGTAAGGGTCTGTTTGAAGAGGATATTGCTAGTATTAGAAGGGAAGTATAGGCGGGAGTTGGGTAAATCATGTTGACCCGTAGAAGTGTGGTAGGCCCATAACCCCCAAATGAAGAAAATCAATGTTAGGCTAACTATGATTTCAAGTTAAGGAACTAGAGATCTATATAAAAAGGTCCACTTGAGTGTGTGATTTGTTTTGAGTTATATAAATTTGAAAGCTTGATAAGAAGTAGGTGAAAACCCATTAATGAAGGAACGATCCGATTATGTCACATTGAGGAAACCGGGCCAAACGGTTTGTATTACAAAGAGCATTAGGCACTTAGTAAAGTGCCGACAGAAGTTTAAGATCATTATTTCAGAATCAAGTGGACCCAGTGGAAGGATAAGTTTTGGTTTGGTAGAGTCATCATAAGAGCTAGAAGTAAGTTTACAAAACCAAACCGTTGAGAGAGTACCTACCGAATCCGAATCCAGTGGTCTAGACGAGAAATCGCTGAGGCTACTTAGAAAACAGAGGAGAGCATTAGAAATGGTTACCCAGAGTACCTTGCAGAATTAGCCGCTACTTGTGTATCGACGAGTTAGTACACGGATGCTGTGTGGTTTAACGTTTCATGTTTTTACTTGGGATTGAGTAGTTATGTTCTAATGTGATGCGTGTGTGAGTATGATGATTGAGTAGTTGCATGGTAGAAAATGAAAATTTTTATGGAACTAAGATTTAAAAAGAAGGTCGAATGATTAGTTACATTATTCTATGTTTCGGGACGAAACTTCTTTTAAGAGGACACTGATGCAATAACCAAAAATTTTAAACTCCGTTTAATGCCGGATCAGACCGGTTTCCGATCCGCCAAACTTAAATATTTTAAATAAAAGAACATGATATTAAATTCCATCATTTTATGTGACCTTGATTTACATAAAATGATAACTTATATAATTCCGTAAACAATTCCGTAAATATATCCGAAAAATTTTCTTTCGGTTCCGGGAGAATAACGAGTTTTCCTTCCGCCTTTTGTTTTAATGAAAGAGCAGGCCAATTCTGGCCCAACACCAGGCCTAATACCCTTCCAGCCGGCCAACCTCCTTTAACCTAATCCTAAACTTAAACCTAATCCTAAACCTAGCCTAATTCTTCCTAATCCTGCCGCTACGTTCTCTACCGTCGACTCTCCCTCTCTATGCCGCACAAATCTCACGCCCTCAGAAGAACGTTACCTCCCCACATCCTTCTGCACGGTCGGCGCCGGCACCAACGACCACCCAAGGGTCCGAGCGTCTGCAACTGGCGGACATCCTTCTCCGGCACCAGGACCTTTCGTCTGCGTCGATCAGGTGATCGTCTCCCTCTCTTTCTGTTGATGCAACCAACTGCTGCTCACGCCGCCGCCTCCCTTCTTACGCTACTCTTTCGCCTCGCCTTCACCGAAGTCAGTTTGAGGCTGCTCTCGACTTCTGCACAGGCCGCTTGGGCTGCTGCTGCTCACCAATTCCTGCATTCGACTCATCTGCACAGGCACTCAAACTCCTGCAACCAGCTTCTCCACCGCTCTTCAAGGCCGGAGCTGTTGCTCTCCGACGATCTGCACAGCCCAGGATAGTTGCACCTTCAATCCGTTGCAGTCCCCGCCCTGAACCGAGTCTTACCTCTTCCGAACGTGGTCCGAGATAGGAATTGTCGTCCAGCCCTAGTTTCGGTGAGCCTCCTTTGTTTTTTTCTTTGGTCTTCTGTTGTCTCGTAGATTTCATAGGGTGCGGTTCGTTCGGGACTAAGGGAGGGCAGAGTGGAAGGCTTTTAGTTGCTGAATGTAGTCTGATGGGTATAGGACCCTTCAATTTGTATAAATTCTGTATACGTAAGTAGAGAGGGCTGCAAGTGCAATGAATGTATAAATTTGTATAAGTTTTGCAAGTGCAAGTGCAGTGTAATATATAGGAGTATATATATATATATGTATATATATATATATAGAAGTATATGTATAAGTATAAGAGAATAGATAAGTACGTATTTATGAATCGGTTGGATGAGTGTTGAACATAAGTAGCAATGCCGTGTATATATATATGTACACATGTAGGTATGAGATGAGAGATACAAGTGTATAAATATGAATAAATATAGTGTGTATACATAAGTATATACACCAATGAGTAAAGGTAACGTATATATATACTTATATACTTAGGTATAAGAATAGAATAATAACCGGGAAGGAATGATGTCGTTTTCTTGACGAGTGTTTGAGATTTAATCTCATAACCTTTAGTAAGCTAATCTTGAGAACCAGATTAGAGGAAACGAGCTCTAAAAGAAAAGAGTAGAACTAAATAATAGACTTTTTCAGAAATTTGAGATCAAGGGTAAAATGGTCATTACACTTAAAAGAAACCTTTTTAGTAAGTTCTCTTCATGAGATTGTACATCTTAGAAGTTTAAGACTTCTAAGATTATGGGATGTATTTTGATCCACGTGCCTTGTATGACTGGCGTTTGAGTTTCTACGGTTGCAGACCGAGTCGAGATTGTGAGAGTTGTGGTTTGATTCAGGTAAGTCCTTGCGACTTACTTAGCTGGTTTCTGGATATTAGTTGGGTGATAATGGTTGTGTGTGTGCAATGTGTGTTATAATAAGAATAACAACTTGTTAGGACGACCGTGGTTATTATGTGGTAAGGCCCAAGTGTATGTATAATGGGTCGTGACATCACTGCCCAGCTCTAACAGGAGACTGGGAAGTTCTCTATACCCAGACCATACAGGTACACGGTGAGATGCATCGGATCCACTCCTGATGGGTACACGGGGGCGGAGGCGAGGTTTGAGAATCCCTCGTGTCACAAAATAAGTATCATTAGAGTGAATGACTTAAATGAAGATAATAAATGGAATGTTTGAAAGTATGATGAGTGTTTATTATTTTATGTGTGTGTGTGCTATTATTATTCTCCTAATGTTTAGATAACTAGCTAATGGTTGTTTTGTTGTGTTTTTAGATTTACCGCAGGTTAGAACAGCAGCTGAGTGATCCGGAAGTAGTGGTCAGCCGGGTCTCCGTACTCCTTAGAGTGGGGTTGGGTGTTTACCTTGTGGTTTCTTTCTTCTTGTTAAAGACAGTTATTCTTTTTGTGGTTTAAGTACTTTAGGCTGTTAGACGTTGTTGCATTCATCTCTCTAAAATACTATTTTATAAATTTCGGTTTTTTCTTATTTGTGTCTTGTTGCAAGATCCTAGTAAAATTGTTGTCAAACTGAGGTCGGGACCCATTGTGAGTTCCTAACCAGTAATGTCCCGAGTTCTGAGAATTCGGGGTGTTACACAGAGAAAGGAGCTCAAGGGTGTTGAGGGATGTCGTGTCGAGTTTAAGATGGTAATAGTTTGTGAAATGTATTCTAGTTGGAAGGACCGTGAGATAGGCTATGTGGAGTTACTAAAAATATTGTACGGAAACTTATGTGCATGTAGAGGTAATAGAAGGAGGCTGGTACCCTATTATGGATACGTGTGAAGAGTGACGGCTTTGCTACATATTGCCAGACAAGTAGTTTTGGAATTTCATACTAATGGAATACTCTAGACTGAGTTTTCTGGATGGATTAGGAAAGAATTTATGATGTAATAAAAGTATTGTGCATGTCCTGCACTAGAAAGTTCCAAGTGAGTAACTACCATCCTGAGTCGAAGATACATAATCTTGGAGTAAATTTTAGGTGTAATGTTATGTCAGAACAGAGCCTAGTTGTGCTTTGAGTTAGAGGGATATTATTAGTCCGATAAAAGTGGAGAATACAAGAGTTAAAGGTTGATGATGTGTTAGCATTTATCGAGTATGAATGATCAGATGACGGTGATATAAGATCACTTATGATCTTGGGAAATGCGTGGGAAGCCTAGGTTAAAGCTAACGATATATTAGAGATTTATAAATAATATAATAATGCTAAGTGAACAAAGAGGATGACCACTAGATTTGATTTTTAGTTGTCTCGAGTGTTAGACCTGAAAAGGGTAAAGCTGACGATTTCTTACCTGAGGAATAAGAGGACTGCGTCATATTAAAAGACAAGACCAAGTGAGTCATGATACGAAGAGCATTGAGCACTTGGTAAGTGTTGGTGGATGTCCAAGACCTTTGACCTGATTGTGTAGACAGAACATTTTCAGAAGGCTCGAAGCAAGTGGTCATAACGAAGGGAAGAAAGTTGAATAGATCATTTCCGTAGGGTCATCAAAAGATCTAGAACTTCAGCTTTCCACGGAGACAAAGTTTGGGGAACTGAGTTTGAGAATTTCAGTTGGAGAGATACCTACCAGACACGAGTTAGGTCATCAGATTAGAGGATTAGATAGTTGAGCCGGATGATACCGGTGAGACATTCGGTAACCACTCTAGAACGTGGTAACATACGCTTGTGATCTAAGTACCTGAAAAGATTTAAGATTTAGTGGTTTTATGAAAATCCGATAAGGCTACCTAAGATTGGAGATAGTAAGAGACGTAATCTTTCAAAGACCCAAGTAGCGATAGTTGTAACCTCGGGAGTGACGAGTTAGAGTTTGACCTTCTATGTGTGATATTGTTTGATTGCTTGTTTATTTCATGATTGAGTGCTTAGTCAATGATGTGTGTTTTTGGTAATCTTGATGTGCGGGAAACTTAGAAGTGGAAATGACGAGACTTTTGTGTAGTGATCAAACACACCCATTTGGTGCCTTAAAGGCCGATCAGGATTGTCTTACCCTAAGTTTCGGGACGAAACTTATTTTGAGGGGGATCTGATGTAACGACCAGTTTTTTTTCGTTACGCTTTGATAGGGTTAGAGAAGTTTAGGAAACGAATAAAAATTTAGTGAGACTAGGACAGACCAGTTTATTTGTGGAAGTCCTTTAATTAAGTACCTTGTCCTAAGTTTCGGGACGAAACTTATTTTAAGGGGGTACTGATGTAATATCCGGAATTTTTATTTCCGTTTAATTCCAAATCAAATCGGACTTTGAGCCGTTGACGGTTTTCCATTCTATCTAGTAATTCTTTCTTTGACGAATTTTATCATTTTATGTAGAAGCTAATTCACATAAAATGATAAAATTATATCAAGCTCTAATTCCTATAATTATTTATCATTTTATGTAGAATTTAATTCACATAAAATAATAGAATTATATCAAACCCTAAGTCTTATAATTATTTATCATTTAATGTAGAATTTAATTCACATAAAATGATAGAATTATATCAAACACTAATTCTTATAATTATTTATCATTTTATGTAGAATTTAATTCACATAAAATGATAGATACATATCAAACCCTAATTCTTATAATTAATCCTTAACGACGACTTTAGACGAGATCATGACAAGGCTGAGACGGAATGTGACAAAGCTGTGACGGGAATGTGACAAAGTTGTGACGAGAATGTGACAGAGCTGTGACGAGGTCATGACGAAGCCCGAAAACTCTGTGACGAAGTCATGCATGGGCCTGACAAAGCCATGACGAGTTTTGACAACTCAGCCCACCTTTGTTTTTACAACTTCAGCCCAACCTTTTGCCTATGTTTTCAGCCCACTCCTCCTCACCTTGTTTCAGCCCAATGTTGTCTTGTTTGGAGTTAATTGTCCAACCCTTGACTTGGTCCCTTGCTGGCGGATTGGAGCAGCTCAAGAAGCCCAGCCAGAAGCCCAATCTACCTTCACGCTAGTCCAGCAGCCCACGCTGCCCTGAGAGCACGCCAGCCCAACATCGAAGCTCACCCCTCTAGCGTGCGTGTATGCTGCGTTGAAGAGAAGATTTGTGTATTGTAACGCTTCCTGGAATCCCGTTGCTACAAGCTATCTCCTTCCTCCCGCAAAACGCCCAGATTCATTCTGAACTCGACATCTCCCTCCCCCTTCATCGACGACTGATCTGCAGCTGTGCGCCTCTCTCTTGACCGCCCCTCTTCATCGATTGAATCTGTTCTGTTGCAACCATTCTGCATACCTTATCAGTTGCCTCTGATTTCCTCTTTTGGTGCATGCAGTACATTCATCAAAGGTAAGCCTCAATTTCCCTTCTGATCTTAATCCCTCCCCTTCCTTGTTTTGCTCTCTTTCTAATCCGGTTGTGTCCACTGTACCGTGCATCCTCTCATGTCCTACCCAGTGCAGCAAAGGCTAGCAGATCGAGTGATATATCAATCATCTGAGGATCCACTCCTAGGCTGCAACCAGCAACTCTTAGCCAAGGTATACCGACCTCTTCTCTCCCTCTTTAGAGTCTTGGAATTGGATAAGAGTCAGCACCCTTCCTTCCTTGCAACCCCTATTTGAATTCCATGCCTAATGGGTGCCTATTATGTCTCATAAATATACTCAGAACATCTATAGAGGAGCTGTGCAGATTCAATCATCTTCGGAACTTTTAAAACAGTGACGAGCAACCTAGTTTGGGACCAGATTTAGGTATGTTAAACTCATTATTTTTGGCTGGTTTTCGGATATGTCATAGACGGTATTGCATAGTAAAACATACTAAAATTTTAGAGGAATCGGAGTTACGATTTAGGTATGCTGTTTTGTGAGATGGTTTTGAATAAGCTCTTGATCTCCGTTGGGCTTCCATTTTGGATATGATATAATTGACATTTTGTTGTAGAACATATTAAAATTTGAGAGGCATCCAGCGAGTGGTTTGAGATTTATGATTTTTCAAAGATTGAGTCGTAAGCAGTTTTTCTGTTGTGCTAAAATTCGGTTTTGTGAGATAGTTTTAAATAGGATTTTGATCTCCTTTGCGGCTGAAATTTGGATATATTATAGATAAGATTTTGTAGTAGAACGTATCAAAATTTAGGATAAATACAGCGAGTAGTTTAGGAGTTATGATTTTTCAAAGTTAAGACAATGTGCTGGTTGTTAAGTGTTGTAACCAACTTTGGAAATTTTTGTAGAAGTGATGGTTGGACAGTTTTAAGAAATTCTTGCTCCTAGGAGTAGATAAGATATCATAGATGATCTAGGGAATTATTTCGGAATTTTTATAAGATTTTTCAAATTTTATATTTGAAGCCGAAGTTGGACCTTAACAATCTTTCGGAAAATGAGGAAATGGGTAAATTGTCAGTTTGTAACCAAACTCATCTTTAGGAGTTAGAATATGACTCTTTAATCTCAAATTAGAGTTTAGGTATGAATTAAGGAATTTTTGGAAGTTTCGAGACCAAGGGTAAAATAGTCATTTTACCATAAATTAATATTGTAATCAATTCTGTTCTATTAAGACCTACTATCTTAGAAGTCTTAGACTTCTAATCACCTAGAAAGTGTGTTGACACACTTGCCTCCTTTGACAGGCCACTGAATCCATACTGTACAGATCGATTTGCGAATTAGAAAATTGAGAACTGATTCAGGTAAGTCTACGGACTTACTTAGCTGGCTTCATGTATGAGTGTAATGTGTATGAGCGGTGTTTGTTAGTTAAGATAAACAACAAAACCGGATTAGGCCGACTTTATTATTTACGTAATTGACCCAAGTGTATGATAACGGGTCGTGACATTATATACCTAGCTCTTGCGAGAGTCTAGGAGGTTCCGTGCGACCAGCCCAGTCCGGTAGACGGTCAGATGCATTAGTACCATTCCGCATTGGTAAACGGGGATAGGGGCGAGGTTGGGGAATCCCTCGTGTCACAAAATAAGTATCATTAGTAATAACCTATCAACTAATTAAAGATAATAAAAGGATTGAGTGTTGCATGTTGATTGTGTATGTTGTGTGTTTGTGCTTTTACCTTTTATACTTATGCATAGAATGTTAGCTAACGGTTTTATACCGCTTGTAGATGCCTTGTAGGTTAAGACAGTTATAGAGAGATCCGGAGGAAATGGTCAGCCGGGTCCACGTATTCATTAGATGAGGACAGGGGATCTCCCATACGACATGCATGTTATGTATCTATATATATATATATATATATATGTTTTGTAAGGCTGTCACATGTGTACATTCATACATTAAAAATAATATGTTTTGAAATTGTTTTAAATACATTTTTGCCTTGTTGTAAGATCCAAGCAAAATTGTTGTCAAACTAAGGTCGGGACCCATTGTGAGGTCCTAACCAGTAGCTCCCCGAGTTCTCAGAATTTGGGCTGTTACATCCGCTACACAAAAGTCGTGGTTGGTCAGAATCGATGGATTCCGCCGCCACAAAAGTCGTTGTTGGTCGGAATCGATGGATTCCGCCGCCACAAAGTCGTGGTTTGTCGGAATCAATGGATTCCACCGCCGCAAAAGCCATAGTCGATCGGAATTAGTGGATTTCACCGCTATGACCAAACTCGCTGGATTTCGATGTTAAATTGCCTCAATGGGTTAAGAGGATAAAAAAATAGAAATCCTGGTTTGCGTATATGCAGTAAAGCAATTTTGCTTTTCAAAGGGAATATATAGGTCTTTTACTTCATGCATATGCAAGTGAAATTTCTCCATGGACAAAGCTATATAATGGAAAGTGAGAACAAAATGAGGTTTTAATTAGCTATTAAAAAGTTAATTACGCTTTTGATTGATATGGATTTTCATATCTTAATATAACTTCCAAATTGAGTGCACAATGGTAAATATGGAAAATATCCATACCATAGACTCGTGCACAATATCTCCATAATTGAAAACTGCATCTTCTCCTGCAAAACAAAGACTAAGTGAAGAAGAAAATGAAAAGAAAGAAAAATCAAGACAAAAAAAAGAGTAAAGTAAAAGTGAATTTTTAGAAAATGAAAGAAATGGGGTTTTTTTAATAGCAATGGGACCCATATTTTTATTTTTGTTTTTAAAGAAACAAAAACAAGAAAAAAAGAAAAATAAGTAAAGTAAATCAATTTTGTAAAACTGATTTACGTGGAAAATTCTCTTTCCATTTCAAATATTAGTTTATTAATAAAATAAACCCACAAAATTAAATTTTTATAAAAGATAACCCATAAAATAGGTTATTTGTAAAAGTGACCCTCTTAAGACAAAATCTTATTAAATAGGATCATAAATTTACGATTATGTATCGTAAATAACTATTAATATATAAAACTAAACAAAATCAAAATATAAATTTTGTTTATATAGAACTACGTCATGACTTGATACTCGTTTTGAGCTACGTAGGAAATCCGATCTCAAATTAAATTGGATTCAGTCGACCCGTTCAAGCAAAGTATAATTAAATTCAAAGCTTGGACTTAAAATCAAAATTTTCAAATATTCATGAACTCGATATAAAGCATCCACTCGTCGAGTTTAATCTCAAAAGGTCCAATCCAAATATCCAAATAGAACTACGTAAAGACTTGACGCCATTATAAAAGGCTACGTAGGTAACTCGATATTAAGTTTAAATTATATCGAGTACAGTCGCAAATCAAATTCAAATATTATAAAATGTCAAATATTCTTAACTCGATATAAAGCATCCGCTCATCGAGTTTAGCCACATAAAAAAAACCCGATCATTTTAGAACTACGTAAGGACTTGATCCACTCAAATGGCTACGAAGGTAACCCGGTACTAAGTTAAAAAATAATATTATCGGGTACAGTCGCAAATCAAATCCAAATTATCTTTAATTGTAGAACTACGTTATGACTTGATGCTCTTTCCGAGCTACGTAGGAAATCCGATATGAAATTAAATCGGATTTAGTCGCCCTGTCTCAATAACTGAATCAAATAACAACAAATCAGCGTTCCTTAAAATCACAAATCGAGTAAGACAACAAACCAAAAGGGAATCTAAGAAAGTCTTACAAACTCCCTCAAAAGCTAATCTCCAAACTATGAATCCTTTCTTGATCTTCAATCCTTCAATCCTTCCTTCAGAGCTTCGAGAAAGTCTCCTAATTGCTGGGTGTTCTCAACCTCTAAGCATGGTTGAACTTGTGGAAAATCCAACCATTTATATAGGAGAATTATCTTCCAAAGATAATAATATCTTAAAAAGATAATTTCCTATAAAATATATCATATCTCTAAAATAGATCTCCCAAAAATAATATCTTTCTTCCAGAAATCTAGCCCAAAAATATAAGATATCTTCTTTTTAAAAATAAAAGATCTCAGCCAAAAATATGGATCTCGCCGGCGGCAGGGTGTTCGCCTCGTTCGGGAAGTTCCTCAAGATCACTACGGTCGAGGTGACACTGTAGCTGTCCGAGGTGAATCTCAACTTAATGTGAAATCTCTAGAATCTGGTCCAAAGTAAATCTTCTTCATTAATTCCAGGCTTCTTGAGTTCTTCCTTAAGCTCCAGAATGTAGTTCTTATGACTCCTTAGCTCCATTTTAATCCAAAACGTGCCATTTTACCTACAATTACAACGAAACTAGGTGTAGACCTCGATTCCCGCAAAGATAGATGAAACAACAATATAATAACATAATATGCATCTATACATGCAGATTATTGAAGATAAAACGTCCAAACTAGTCCCAAAATATAGACTATAATACATGCTATCAAAATACCCCATACTTGTCCCTTGCTTGTCCCCAAGCAAGTTCCAAATCTTAAGTACAAGATAGAATGGATTATAAGTCGTAAGAATCAATAAAAAGCAATTTCAAAACATTTTTGGTGGTGTGCTCCACTCTTAGATCACTCTAAGAGAATGCTTCATGGAAAATAAAATCAAAATATGATCAAAACATTTTATAAATATAGGAAAGTTGTTCATCTTTTCATAAAATCATAGAATGCATAATAAATCATGATTATCGAAATTAATCATATATAATCCAGTTTAAACCACCAAGTCAATCAACAAGCTCGAGGTCTCAAGGGCTTCCAAAAGAGGTCAAGAAACGTGTCACGGTGGGATGTATATAAGGAATGTGGTGCTAGAATCCGGGAAAAGGATCTTACTTCACTTTCTTTGAAACTCAACATCTTCCATCAATAAGCTTTGCTTATTTTACTTTACTTTTTTGGATGCATGGACAGAGGTGCACAATAACCAAAGCGTAGGAAATCAGCAATCATCAATTTCTCGAGATGCCTCAAACCCTTGAAGCACATACCATGACCCGTTAGGAATATCGCTCAATCCGACTTTGGCAAGACACAAACACCCGGCTATGTGAATGGTGCCGGGTTACTCATCATCATGATTTACTTCCCCAAACCTATTTGTTTATTTCTAACACTTTCAGCCAACATCTCAATTTCACTTTCACTTGCTTTTTACTTTCTTGCTTCCAAATTCCCGGATAGGTAAATGGAGGCAAATATAAATATGAGGGGCTAAAGCATGATCAAGAAGAAGAAGAGAAGAGAATGAATTGCCTTAATTATCCCAGGAAGAATGTGATAGAACTCATCATGTGGTGTCAACCTTCAAATTCAACATAATTTTGATAAAAACAAAGTATTAA
Organism: Fagopyrum homotropicum; assembly: GCA_033239125.1. Lineage (NCBI taxonomy): Eukaryota > Viridiplantae > Streptophyta > Magnoliopsida > Caryophyllales > Polygonaceae > Fagopyrum > Fagopyrum homotropicum. The sequence continues at coordinate 59,936,856 of BSWB01000003.1, read as the reverse complement.
ACATGCCAAAACTTCAAACAAAGCATTTTGCAACTTATACATATCATAAAACCTTTCGAGCATATAAAGATTTCAAAACCAATCTGCAAACAGAATCATCACTGAGGTTGTATTCAGAGAAGAAGCACAAAACGTTTTAAAAAACTCTCAATTAAGAAACCACCTCATCCAAGGTGTCTACCTCGTCCAGTCAAGAACATCCCGGTCGAGGTCAATAAATTTTTTTTTCAAACCAGTTTTCGACGTTTTTCTCAAACAAAACCTGTATGTATGCATGTAATGGCAAATAAACACGACGTTTTTCTCAAACAAAACCTGTATTTATGCATGTAATGGAAAATAAACACATGAAGCATAAATAAGACAATAGTATCCAAATAGAGTCATACAAGCATACACACATAAGTCAAGTAATACATCCAAATACCCCATGCTTGGGACACATTGTCCCAATGGTTCAAATATTAGTCTAAGGAATCAGAAAACTCACCGAACCTAGCTGAACTGCATAATAAATAAGAAAATAAATCCATGAAGCTCTAATCCTCGTCAGCTGGCGGTGGTGGTGTCAGACCTAGTCGCCTCGGTTGCGCAAGAACATCTCGGTCGAGGCACTGTGACAGCAACCGAGATGTGTCTCAGTCAATCTCCGTCTTCTCAATTTCTCGAACTTTTGTCCTCCAAATGTAGCTCCTGAGCTGTAATCCTTCCTTAGAAAGTACCTGACTCGTGTCCAGGAGGACGCACAAAAACGAAGCAAACTATCTAAACTAAACTAGAAAAAGGGGAAAAGAAAGTAATACCTTGGGTTGCCTCCCAAGAAGCGCTTGATTTAAGGTTGCTAGCTAGACCGTACGACATCCCTAAACGTGCTGGAAGGTGCCTTCACCCAATACTTCACCTTCATCATGGGGTGAGATAAATAAGTCTATCAAACATTCCAACAAATGCAAGTGCTTATTGGGAAATGAGTCATCTATGGGTAGGTCGTCCTTCTCGCATGAAGAGGGAAGTAGCCGGCTGAGGTGATCCGCAACAGAATTCTCGGACCCCTTCTTATCGCGAATCTCTAGATCAAACTCTTGAAGCAAGAGAATCCATCAAATAAGACGCGGCTTCGCATCCTTCTTAGCATGCAAGTAACGAATAGCTGCATCGTCAGTGTAAACAATAACTTTCGCTCCTACTAAGTAAGAGAGAAACTTCTCAAAAGCATATACAACCGCCAAAAGCTCTTTTTCGGTGGTGGCGTAGTTTAGTTGAGCTTCATCTAGCGTCTTGCTAGCATAGTAAATGGTGTTGGTCCGGCCATCCTTCTTTTGGCCAAGTACAGCTCCTACGGCCACATCACTTGCATCACACATGATCTCGAAGGGCAAGGTCCAGTCGGGAGGTTGGATGATGCGAGCGGAAATCAACGCTTCCTTTATCCTGTAAAACGCATCAAGGCATTCTTGCGAAAACTCAAAAAAAACATTCTTATTCAAGAGTTTAGTGAGTGGTTTAGAAATCTTCGAAAAACCCTTGATGAACCTCTTGTAGAAACCTGCATGCCCGAGAAAACTCCGCACACCCGTAACAGAACAAGGGGATGAAGTTTCGCAATTGTCTCGATCTTTGCTCGATCGACCTCAATACCTCGGTTGGAAACGAGGTGTCCTAGCACAATTCCTTCACTAACCATAAAGTGACACTTCTCCCAATTCAAAACGAGATTAGTGTCTTCACAAAGTTGTAACACTGGAGAAAGGTTAGATCAGCAATTATCAAAAGAGGAACCATATACCGAAATGTCATCCATGAATACCTCCATGATCTCCTCTATGTACTCGGAAAAGATAGCCATCATACAACATTGGAAGGTAGCAGGTGCATTATATAATCCAAATGGCATCGTCCTATAAGCGAATGTCCCCCATGGACAAGTGAAAGTGGTCTTCTCTTGATCATCCGGATGGATAGGAATTTGAAAGAAGCCACTATAACCATCTAAATAACAAGAATGGGAATACGGAGCTAACCGTTCGAGGATTTGGTCGATGAAGGGAGTGAAAAATGGTCCTTCCGATTGGCCACGTTCAGCTTCCTGTAATCGATGCACATCCTCCAGCCCATAACGGTCCTAGTTGGAATCAACTCATTGTTCTTATTCGTCACAACGGTCATCCCTCCTTTCTTCGGAACTACATGCACAGGGCTCACCCACTTGCTATCCGAGATAGGAAATATGATACCAACATTCAACAACTTAAGAATCTCTTTCTTCACAACCTCTTTCAAGATCGGATTTAACCGTCTTTGAGGTTCCCGTGCAGTCTTATGATAGTCTTCCATTAGTATTCAATGGATGTACAAAGAAGGATTAATACCAATAAGATCATCAATAGTATATCCCAAATCATTTTGAGGTTTTTTCAAGACATGCATCAGTTTAGATAATTCAGTTTCGGAAAGGGAAGCACTTACAATAACGGGATATGTAGAATCCGGTCCAGGGAAAACATACCTCAAGTGACTTGGAAGCGGTTTAAGCTCCACAACTGGGGGTGCTTTTTGAGGAGGATCCTTGCTTCCTTCTTCCACTAGAGTAGACTTAGATCGAAGAACTGGACTTTCAGAAGTCTCAGTTGACATCATCTCGCTTGCGACCTCTGTCGGTGTCCGAGTTAGGTGACCGAGATGTTCTTCAGATAAGAACACCGCGCTTGGTCCAGAAAGTGCCTTGGTCAAGGTACTGGAATTGGGACCGAAACATGAATTTCTCCTCTCCTGGATCAGTTTCTCAATCTTAGCTCCTGGATCTGCTTCTAGTTCTTTTAAGCTCCGTATATCTGCATCACAAGAATCATATATACCTTCCTCCATCAAGCTAAAACTAAGAACTCTTTCAAGAGGGTCATTAATAAGGATAGAGATCACCAATTCTCTTGATTCTTCTTCATCATAGATGTTGAAGATATATTCCTCCAGCAGCTCTCCTTTCATTGCAACAAGCAATGCCAATTCCACTTGATCACCGCCAATGTTGAATTTCAGCTTGGCGTTCTTACAATCCACATTGCAACCCGAAGTTGCTAGAAATGGTCTTCCTAGAATGATAGGAATGGGATAATCTACGGGTATGTCAAGCACAACAAAGTCTATAGGTAAATAGAAGTTACCTAACTTGACGGGAACGTCTTCTAAGATGCCCAGGGGATGGATAATGGAGAGATCCTCCATGTATAACCTTTTCTTCACCGGCTTGGGCTCTCCAAGTCCAATTCTCTCACAAAGCTCCAGCGGGATGATGCTCACGTTGGCTCCTAGATCACACAACGCCTCACAAGTTACATCCCCAACTTGAATAGGAATGCAAAAAGATCCGGGATATCTTAACTTAGGTGGCATCTTATCCTTCATGATTTGAATGAGTTTTGAGGACTTACATGTCATCCTAACTTCTCCAAAGTCTTCAAGCTTCCTCTTCCTTGATAAAATCTCTTTTAAGAACTTCCCATAGGCGGGCATCCCTAGAATAGCATCAAGGAAAAGGATGTTAATGTGTAGTTTATTCATTAAGTCAAGGAACTTACCAAAATGCTTGTCTAGATGTGTTCTGGCCCTTGACTGAGGGAATGGAAGTGGTAGTTTATAAGCAGGAGGTGGGACATAAACTTCAGATTTGTCCTTCACTTTCTGGGACTCCACCTCGGATGGCACCTCGACCGAAGTGTTCCTCGTCTGGTCTTGGACCAAGGTGTTCTTCGTCTGTATTGGCACCGACCGAGGTACTGGATCTGCAATTTTTAGTCCACTTCTCGTCGTTATTGCCATAATGTGTCCTTTAGGGTTGCTCTCTGTCCTTGTTGGGAGCTTCCCTGGGTCTCTTGGAGCTTCATTCACCTTATTAAAGAATTGTTGCTCTAAGGCTTTTTGTGCCTTCGAAAATGAAGTCATAGACGTCTCCATAGAGTTGAGCTTGATCAAGATGGCCTCCAGCACTGCATCTTTCTTCTTTGGTTAGGACAAACTTGATCCAGGCTCCTGGCTCTTCAATGGAGTAGAAGAAGAAGAAGAAGAAGAGGGGTTAAAAGAATTATTAGAATTAGAATTAGAATAAGGGTTACCCGGATTTTATTAATTAGATCTCCAATTGTTGCTGTTGGAGCCTCTATTGTTGTTGTAATTGTTGTTCCGTGACCCTTGGTTGTTGTTTCTTCCTTGATATCCTCCATCTTCCTTCTTCGTGTGAGCTACCAAAGGTCTTTCAATTGCTTCACATCGTTTTTAAGGGTGATGAGTTGATTATCATTTGATGGAGTGTTCTGGAAATTAACTCTCTTAACACCATTTTCGGCTCCTTGATGGGAGTACTTCTCCTTATGCAAAGCTTGCTTTTCAATGAACTTCCAAGCTTCGTCTATCGGCATGTCCATGAATGTGCCGGTGGAAAGTTACTGAAGATTGAATTGAGTAGCTCCATCCAATCCCTTGAAGTGTATCTCCAACAACTCTATCTTTAGAATCCCATGATGTGGGCAATCCAATAGAACATCCTTGAATCTCTCCCATGACTTGGACAAACTCTCTTTGTCCTTCATGATAAATGCATTAATCTTCCCTCTCATTTCAGCGGTCTTGGAGGGAGGAAAGAACTTCGTTAGAAACTCCGTCGTCATCTCTTCCCAAGTATTGATCTTTCCGGGTGGAAGAGATTGATACCAAGTAAGCGCCCTGTCTTTTAAAGAAAAGTAGAAAGGCCTTAGCTTGCAGTTGTTGTTTTCCAGCCTTGAAGGTCTCAAGCTCTCCATCAGAATCTCGTAGTTTTGCAAATGCTGATGCGGAGACTCCCTCTCTAAACCTCCAAACTGTCATTGGCAGATCATGGATAGAACTTGCGGTCGAATTTCGTAATCATGCTCAGCTGGATCAGATAGGTTGACTCTTGGACGCCTCACTTGCTGATTAGGGTCCATCCTCTGTCCTAGGGTTTGTGGAACTCAAGCAAAAAGAACATCTTGGACAGGCATGAGAGGTGGATGTATCTCGGCCGGGGCAACATGGACTGGGTCTTGCCTCGGTCGAGGATGTGGGATCGGTCGATGCAGAATCTGGGCCCTTAGATCGGCCATATCTGCCGCGATCTCTGCAGTTCTTGTGCGAGTTTGCTGTCTTTCTCGCTGCAGTTCTTCCTTATTGAGGCGTAGCTGTTCCAACGCCTCCTTCAATTCGGCCTCAAGATCGCGATTGTCTTGATTGGCCATCTTAGCGTCTTTCAATCGTCGTTTGTATGTCTTTTCTGGGTCGGGATTGTAAGGAATGATTTCCTTCCCAGCACGGGTTCTTCGCATAAACCTAAGAAAAAGATCATGCGAAAACACTAAAGTAGAGTGGTTAATAGCAACAAGGGCAATTGCCCCGAAAGACAACCGCAACCGGCTCGGTCTAGACCAAGTCCCCGGCAACGGCGCCAAAAACTTGTTTGCTCCAATTGTAATAAAAAAAGCAAGAATTCCAAGGGTCGATCACAGGGACATAGGTGACACAAAGCACAAAATCAGTTTGCAAAATATTGCTATTAACCAAAATCAATTAAATCAATCAAAGATTATGTAAAAGTCAAGTAAGGGGAAATGCAGATTCTAGGGATTAAAGCATCTAGTTGTGGTTCCGACTAAAGATCTCAAAGGATAACGCGGACAAAGGTGAGGTTTGCAAATGGAATGTGTTTCTAAGGTGGGAATAGATTACCGGGTAAGTCTCACTACTCACTATCCCAAACCAAAGCTCCTATCACCGGGTAAGTCTTAAGGTACTAAAGAAAGAAACTAAAATCTCAAACCAACACGTCAACCAAGGGAATAGAATCAACCTTTACCGGGTAAGTCTCATGCTAACTCACAAGGATGGGATGAAGGCACACTCAAACCCTAATAAAGGATAAACCTTTATTACCTACACTCATGATATTAGGTAAACAAGCAAAGGAATCACCGGGTAAGTCTCATCCTAGGCTTGCATTGAACCAGGAAAGGTGTAATATGAATAGGAATTGGTAAATTAGAACACTTAACTCTCAGTTTCGGATCAGAAAAGGTTCACCTCGTTCAGTCAAGTTCCACCCCGGCCGAGATGTTCGTCGACTGAGCGAGGTACTCTAGGGTTAAGGTTAAAGACTCGAGCTTTCAGGGTCCTGCTGGAATTAAGATCATTCTATCATCGTCTTTCCCACAACTTTCAGTCAATCACCCTAGAATCGCATAAGAAACTTAGCCAACAATCATCATGATAACAATAATCAAATTAATGGGAAAGCAATCAATATTCGAACAATAAAACCTTAAGAAAAAGGTCTCAATAACTGAATCAAATAACAACAAATCGAGTAAGACAACAAAACAAAAGGGAATCTAAGAAAGTCCTATAAACTCCTTCAAAAGCTAATCTCCAAACTATGAATCATTCCTTGATCTTCAATCCTTCAATCCTTCCTTCAAAGCTTCCATAAAGTCTCCTAATTGTTGGGTGTTCTCAGCCTCTACGCATGGTTGAACTTGTGGAAAATCCAACCCTTTATATAGGAGAATTATCTTGCAAAGATAATAATATCTTAAAAAGATAATTTCCTATAAAATATATCATTTCTCTAAAATAGATCTCCCAAAAATAATATATTCCTTCCAGAAATCCTGCCCAAAAATATAAGATATCTTCTTTCCAAAAATAAAACATCTCAGCCAAAAATATGGATTTTGCCGGCGGCAGGGTGTTCGCCTCAGTCGGGACGCTCCTCAAGATCCGACCGAGGTGACACTGTAGCTGGCCGAGGTGAATTTCAACTGAATGTGAAATCTCTCGAATCTGGTCCAAAGTAAATCTTCTTCATTAATTCCGGGCTTGCTGAGTTCTTAAGCTCCAGAATGTAGCTCCTATGACTCCTTATGTAATGACCAGTTTTTTTTCCGTTACGCTCTAATAAGGTTAGAGAAGTTTAGAAAAGGAAATTAAATTTTAGTGAGACTAGGACATACCAGTTTATTTATGGAAGTCGTTTAATTAAGTACCTTGTCCTAAGTTTCGGGACGAAACTTATTTTAAGAGGGTATTGATGTAATATCCGGAATTTTTATTCCGTTTAATTCCGAATCAAATCGGACTTCGAGCCGTTGACGGTTTCCCATTCTATCTAGTATTTCTTCCTTCACAAATTTTATTATTTTATGATAAAATGATAAAATTAAGCTAAGACGAGGCCATGACATAAAATGATAGATTTATATCAAACCCTAGTTATTATAATTCATTCTTATCGATGACTTTAGACGAGATCATGACAAGCTGTGACGAGATCATGACTAATCTGAGACGAGGCCATGACAAAGCCCGACAAACTGTGACAAACTCATTCATGGGCCAGCCAAGGCCATGACGAGTTTTGACAGGTTTTTGACAAACTATTCAGCCCACATTCTTTCCTTGATTCAGCCCACCTCTTTTGCCTTGCTCCAGCCCACACCCGACCTACTGTTACCCAGCCAGCCAAGCCTTCAACAGCCCATGTCTTCAGCTGCATCTCGCAGCCCAGGAAGCCCAAACAGAAGTAGCCTAGTTCACCCCACTCCTGCTGTCCAGGAAGCCTAGCCGCTTGATGTGAAGAAGAAACCGTCAGCTCCCTCTCTCCACATATCTTGTAACGCTCCCTGATTTCACGTACAGAAGACCAACCATTTCGTTCCTCCTCAGCCAGATCGGATTCCTCATTCGCACAACAGATCGAGTTCCTCCCCTACCACGCTCACACCTACGCTCTCACCTTGGCCATTCTGCAACTCAGCCGACGACATGAGTTGAAGCAACAGGGGGACGCTTGCTACTCTTCAGTCCGGACAGCAAGCCTCGCAACAGCCGGTCTCCCCAAGGCCTTGTAATTCACGGCAGTTGAAGCACCGATACCTTGATCTGATCAACCGATTCTACCCTAGTGTTGACAAAGGATTGATTCCCCAACAGTCCGGTAAGTCGCTCCCTCAATTACCCCTTCGCTTCACTTTGACTCAGTTGGCTAAGGCCTTGATGTGAGGGTGCCATGGTCATATTGTCTCCAGTGCAGCCATCTCTCAAATCAGCCCCTCCCTCACAAGTGTAGCAACTTACCCTCGCAGTCCACCCCTAGGAACTCACGCAGAAACAAGCTGCAGTAGCCTTGCCTCCCTCCTTGTCGAGTATTGTAGTTGCGTATGACCATGCTCTTCCTCCTTACTTTATTTAGTCAGATATGTGCTTATAGTTGTCTCTAAACCATCTTACAATCTATATATTACAGCAAGGAACAACTACAGTGAGCTGTTGCAGTTTCTCAGTTTTCCAACAGTGATGAGCAGTCAACTTCGGGTCCAAATTTGAGTAAGTTAGACTCTTCCTTTTTGGCTGGTTTTCGGATATGTCATAGACCGTAGTACATAGTATAACATACTAAAATTTGGGAAGAATCGGAGTTACGGTTTGAGAGTTATTGTGTTTTGTATATATGTGCTGAGTGTTGGGGAAAACAGCAAGTGATGCTGTTTTGTGAGATGGTTTTGAATAAGCTCTTGATCTCCGTTGGGCTTGAATTTTGGATATGATATAGTTGACATATTGTTGTAGAACATATTAAAATTTGAGAGGCATCCATCGAGTGGTTTGAGATTTATGATTTTTCAAAGATTGAGTCGTAAGCAGTTTTTCTGTTGTGCTAAAATTTGGTTTTGTGAGATAGTTTTAAATAGGATTTTCATCTCCTTTGCGGCTGAAATTTGGATATATTATAGATAAGATTTTATAGTAGAACGTATCAAAATTTGGGATAAATCCAGCGAGTAGTTTAGGAGTTATGATTTTTTCAAAGTTAAGACAGTGTGCTGTTTGTTAAGTGTTGTAACCAACTTTAGAAATTTTTGTAGAAGTGATGGTTAAACAGTTTTAAGAAATTCTTGCTCCTAGGAGTAGATAAGATATCATAGATGATCTAAGGAATTATTTCGAAATTTTATAATATTATTCGAATTTTATATTTGAAGCCGAAGTTGGACCTTAACGATCTTTCCGAAAATAAGGAAATGGGTAAATTGTCAGTTTGTAACCAAACTCATCTTTAGGAGTTAGAATATGACTCTTTAGTCTCAAATAAGAGTTTACGCATGAATTAGGGAATTTTTGGAAGTTTCAAAACCAAGGGTAAAATAGTCATTTTACCATAAATTAATACTGTAATCAATTCCGTTCTATTAAGACCTACTATCTTAGAAGTCTTAGACTTGTAATCACCTAGAAAGTGTGCTGACACACTTGCCTCCTTTGACAGGCCACTGAATTCCTACTGTACAAATCGATTTGCGAATTAGAAAGTCGAGATCTGATTCAGGTAAGTCCACGGACTTACTTAGCTGGCTTCTTGTATGAGTGTAATGTGTATGAGTGGTGTTTGTTAGTTATGATAAACAACGAAACCAAATTAGGCCGACTTTATTATTTACGTAATTGACCCAAGTGTATGATAACGGGTCGTGACATCATCTGCCTAGCTCTTGCGAGAGTCTAGGAGGTTCCCTGCGACCAGCCCAGTCCGGTAGACGGTCAAATGCATTAGTATCATTCCGCGTTGGTAAACGGGGACAGGGGCGAGGTTTGGGAATCCCTCGTGTCAAAAAATAAGTATCATTAGTAATGACCAATCACCTAATTAAAGATAATAAAAGGATTGAGTGTTGCATGTTGATTGTGTATGATGTGTGATTGTGCTTTTACCTTTATACTTATGCATAGAATGTTAGCTAACGGTTTTATACCACTTGTAGATACCTTGCAGGTTAAGACAGTTGTAGAGAGATGCAGAGGGAATGGTCAGCCGGGTCCACGTACTCATTTAGTTGGGGACGGGATGTCTTCTGTTCTTCTTATGTGTTGTTTTGGTACCTTTGCTTTGTAAGGCTGATACATATACTTCATGTATATATTGTTTAAAGTTTTCAAATGTTTTAAATACTTTTGTGCCTTGTTGTAAGATCCAAGTTAAATTGTTGTCAAACAAAGGTCGGGACCCATTGTGAGGTCCTAACCAGTAGCTCCCCGAGTTCTTAGATTTTGGGGTGTTACACCTTAGCTCCTTAGCTCCATATTAATCCAAAACGTGCCATTTTACCTACAATTACAACGAAACTATGTGCTGACACACTTGCCTCCTTTGACAGGCCACTGAATTCCTACTGTACAGATCGATTTGCGAATTAGAAAGTCGAGATCTGATTCAGGTAAGTCCACGGACTTACTTAGCTGGCTTCTTGTATGAGTGTAATGTGTATGAGTGGTGTTTGTTAGTTATGATAAACAACGAAACCAGATTAGGCCGACTTTATTATTTACGTAATTGACCCAAGTGTATGATAACGGGTCGTGACATCATCTGCCTAGCTCTTGCGAGAGTCTAGGAGGTTCCCTGCGACCAGCCTAGTCCGGTAGACGGTCAAATGCATTAGTACCATTCCGCGTTGGTAAACGGGGACAGGGGCGAGGTTTGGGAATCCCTCGTGTCAAAAAATAAGTATCATTAGTAATGACCTATCACCTAATTAAAGATAATAAAAGGATTGAGTGTTGCATGTTGATTGTGTATGATGTGTGATTGTGCTTTTACCTTTATACTTATGCATAGAATGTTAGCTAACGGTTTTATACCACTTGTAGATACCTTGCAGGTTAAGACAGTTGTAGAGAGATGCAGAGGGAATGGTCAGCCGGGTCCACGTACTCATTTAGTTGGGGACGGGATGTCTTCTGTTCTTCTTATGTGTTGTTTTGGTACCTTTGCTTTGTAAGGCTGATACATATACTTCATGTATATATTGTTTAAAGTTTTCAAATGTTTTAAATACTTTTGTGCCTTGTTGTAAGATCCAAGTTAAATTGTTGTCAAACAAAGGTCGGGACCCATTGTGAGGTCCTAACCAGTAGCTCCCCGAGTTCTTAGATTTTGGGGTGTTACACCTTAGCTCCTTAGCTCCATATTAATCCAAAACGTGCCATTTTACCTACAATTACAACGAAACTATGTGTAGACCTCGATTTCCGCAAAGGTAGATGAAACAACAATATAATCACATAATATACATCCATCATGCAGATTATTGAAGATAAAACGTCCAAACTAGTCCCAAAATATAGACTATAATACATGATATCAATTGCAGACGTGGATGTGAGCTCCATCCGTTGCCAGTGCCGTAGTGGAAGTGGGACGACGTCTCCATGGACTTTGTGAACGGATTGAGGCCCAGTAGGAGTTTTGATGCTATGTGGGTTATCGTTGATAGATTGAAGAAGACTGCACGTTTTATCCCTATCAGAGAGACGTGGCCAGTGAGCAGATTAGCTGAGGAGTACACTAGGTAGATAGTGAGACTCCATGGTGTACCGAGGACGATCGTCTCTGATCGAGATGGACGATTTACCTTAAGGTTTAGGCAGCAGATTTAGACTGCTTTAGGGACGAGTTTGCACTTCACCACTGCATTTCATCCCCAGACAGATGGTCAGTCAAAGAGGACCATTCAGACGCTGGAGGACATGTTGGGAGCTTGTGTGTTGGATTGGGGACATGGATGGTCAGATTACCTCCCATTGGATGAGTTCTCATACAACAACGGCTGGCATGCATCTGTTGGAATGGCCCCATATGAGGCACTTTCATGGAGAAGCACGTAGATGAGGCATGAGACTTTATTGACAAAACAAGCTTTTGTGCAAGAGAAGTACTCCAAAGGAAGAGGAGATGATAGACTCCGGTGAGCCTGGGTGCATGAGGTAAGTATTACTACCACTCTATCTGCTAAAATTGATAATTTTAAACATGTGGTTAAGGAAATTCAGAAATCTCGAGCACCGGCACAAGCAAGCATACCACCTAAGGAGCAAGACGTGAACTACACGGGTCAAGGAAATTATCATGGAAACTATCAAGGACCCCGGAACAACAATTATAACAATGAGGGAATAATTATAGGGCAACTCATAATCATCCGGGATTCTCTTATTCAAATCCAGATGGAGCATAAAACCCTCCGGCCAGCTTCATCTAGTCATGCTCCACCACCAAGGACTCAAAATCCCGCACCGGGATTCAACCAACCTCCAAAGGATAGGATGGAGATGATGTTGGAAAAGTTGTTAGGAGATGTGAAAGAGATGAAAAACGACATTACTTCTCTTTCTAAGCCTCAAAAGGCCTTGGAAAATTAGGTGTTCGGCAAAGCTGGAGAAGTTCCTAGAGACCAAGGAAGACTTCCGGGAAGAAATGAAAATAATCCAAAGGGGCGAGTAATTCCTATCACCACTAGAACAAAATAAAAATTGATGAGCCAATGCCCAAGAGCGTTGATAAAGGGAAGCAAGTCATGGTCGAGGAAGATCTAAAGCCAAGCAAGAAGGAGAAGGAGAAGAAACCGGTTTATGTACCTCCTCCCGCATACAAACCACCACTTCCATTCCCGTAATTTCGCGCTAGAGCGCACCTCGACAAGCACTTTGTTATGTTCTTTGAACTCATGAGCAAGCTACATATTAATATCCCGTTCATGGATGCCATTGTAGGTATGCCCACATATGGGAAGTGATGGTGATAACACGATTTATGACTTAGGTTTAGGTAATCATTTAGATAGATTTCTCACTCATTCATGCACGGTTTAGCACTAATTCACGACGTTTGCACTCAAATCACGTATTTTGTCGAGATAGACGTCTACACGGACTTGTGCGTTGCTTTGTAGGTATTTCGGGGGTCTTTTGGACATTAACCGATACATTAGAGGGCCAAGCCTCATGATGGTACACATCCAAAGCTTTGGAGGAGCATAATTGGAGCAACAAAGGACACAAAGACCACTATTGGTGCAAGCAATGGAGCAACTCATGGCTAGACGATCATAACATGTTTCTGCTGAAGAAAATCGGACTAACTAGCAGCTAAATCGGCCGATTTAATCCACTAGGTCGATTTTTGGGCCCTTGACAGCTTAAGCCACGTGTCCCACGATCTCTTGTCCGGCCTTGCTCTTGGTGGAGAATATAAGTGGTCCTGCAGGTTGTTGCTGAGCATCTCTCCTCTCCCACACTCTCATTCACAGCTCATCAATTTGGGGGAAAGATTGGAGGAGAAGAAAAACTCTCAAGGATTGAAGGAAGAAGAAGAACACCGTTCTAAGAGTGATAGTGAGATCTTGAGTGATTTTGAGTTACTTTCGTAGTCTTGGATTGAAGAACTATTGCAAGGATTGTTAGGAACGTTTTGGATCTTCATTTAAGAGTTTGTAAGTCTTGCTACAACTTAGATTTAGTTGAGATTTATTGATTTGCTTGCTTATCTTTCATTATCCATCTATGAACACCATGTATGCTTGTTTGATGATTTTGGATCTTGATATGCATATTGTTGGCTAGTTTATTGTGATTATGGAGTGATGGATTGATGGTTATGGCTTGGGTGATGATAGGATGGGCTTATATGTTAGTTTAGGATGATTTGTATGCACGAAACTCACAACAGAAGGGAAAATCGGCCTGTTCATCAGGTAAATCGGCCGATTTCCCCCATGATCCACCCGATTTCCTCCTCTGTTGCTCTTTAAATGATGAATCTGTATGATTGGGGTGTTAGGTTGTTAAATCCTAGTGTTTATTAAGCCTAATTTAGCTTAGGATCACCTAATGCTATCAACCTAAGTGAGGGAAGAGATCTACCCGATGATTTCCGATCTTAGATACTTTAGAAGATGAATTCTAGGTAGTAGTGAGCCTCATAAGCCGCTATTGGATCGAGTGTGCTATGATTATTGCTTGAGATTTCCCTATTCCGAGACTTACCCGGTAAGGAGAGGGTTACCCCTTAAGTAGTGTCCGGTTTGTGTAGAATTCCCAACTTTACCTCCTTGAGACCTACCCGGTAATAGGAGTTTGATGTGGGATTAGTGAAGTGAGAGACCTACCCGGTAATTGCTTCCATTAGTGAAACATTCTTTCCCCAACACCGCAGCTTGTCCTTAGAATCCTTAGAACCTTGAGTCCAATGCCATAACCGGAAATCTTGACCTCTAGAATCCACTTTTCTCTCTTGATCATATACTTGTGCTTTGTGTTACTTGTTCGTTTTGCTAGCTTGAGTTGTTAGTTGTTTTATTACCTTGCTTGATTTGTGATCTTTGTTTGATCACCACAAAAACCAACCAAAAACATTGTGTTTTCCATTTTCTTTGTTCCTCACCTTATCTTAGTCTAGATTTACACTATCTTTGATCATGCTTGACTCGATTTCACCTTAGTCTTTGTGTTTGACCTCGGAATACTATCCCTACTACAAACGTCCCGTACACTGCGGGTTCGCTAGGAGTTAGGATAAATATAACGAGTACAAATTTAAAGCTTATTGCGTACACACATCACACGATCTTAGCGTAACAAGTTTTTGGCGCCGTTGCCGGGGACTAGGTCTAGATTGAGTCATTTTGTGATTGTTTATAGTGTAGATCTTTCTTGTTGCTTTTGATCTCTCTTTGGTTTGTGTCTTTGCTTTTCAGGACATCTCTTACTCTTTAGGTGTATGCGAAGATCTCGTGGCAAGGATTTAGCTCCATTCGATCCCGAACCGGAGAAAACCCTTAGATCTAGATCCAAGAGTATTAAAAAGGGAAAAGAGATGGCCGGAAGAGACCTCCAAGCTGAATTGGATGAAGCCTTAGAGCAAATTAGGCTAAGAGATGAGCTCTTGGAGGAAGAAAGGAGACTTGCCAATGAGAGGCAAGAAGCAACTAGGAGGGAGATTGATGAGATTAGGCAAGCCCTTGTACAGGGAGAGCTTAATCGTCAACAACCTCCACCTCCTCCACCACCACAACCGCAGCCGGCTGCGAATGTTAGGGTTGTACCCATTGCTATTGAAGAGCCACAAACTTTGGGGAGAGGTATGGATCCGGCACAAAGAGCACACCGTCCGGGTGTGAACTTAGGAGATCCCGCAGCCCACAACTACGAGCTCCGCCCTCAAGTTCTACAAATGATCCGGCATAATCAATTTGGAGGGATGGAAGGAGAGTCCCCTCATCAAAACTTGATGAACTACGAGATTTTGATGGAGACTCTTAGACCGCCAAGATTGGAGAGCAACAACCATAAGCTTAGGGCTTTCTCCTTCTCTCTTAAGGACAAAGCCTTAGCTTGGTATCAATCTATTCCACAAGGGCGAGTTGGTACTTGGGAGGAGATGACAACCGAGTTTTTGACTAAGTTCTTCCCACCTTCCAAGACTACCGAGTTAAGAGGGAAGATCAATGCCTTCGTAATGAAGGATAGAGAGAGTTTGTTCAAGTCTTAGGAGAGATTCAAAAACCTTCTCCTAGATTGTCCACACCATGGCATACCGAAAATTGAGCTATTGGAGATCTACTTCAAGGGACTTGATGAAGATAGCCAATTCAAGCTTCAATCTCTTTCCGGTGGGACTTTCATGGAGAAGCATATAGATGATGCTTGGGAGTTTGTAGAGAAACAAGCTCTAGTGATTGAGAAATACTCCCATAGGAAGAGTGAAGGGAGAAAGGCGGGAGCATATGAGGTGAGTGAGGTCACCATGAGCAATTTCAAGCTTGACGCCATCAACAACGAGCTAAAGTCCTTGAGGGAGTTGTGTGCTACAACTTTGAAGAATCAAGCAACTCCTCAAGTGCTTCCACAAGCTAACTTATCTTCCAAGGAGGAGGATGTGAACTATATGGGAAGGGGCAACTACAACAACTACCAAGGCCCAAGGAACTTCAACAACAACCGGCAATTCAACAATTACCGGCCCAACCATAACCATCCCGGGTTTTCTTACTCTAACCCGGATGGAGCCTTGAACCCTCCCGCTTCCACAAGCACAACTCCACCACCAAGAGCTTAACAAGAACCTCCACCCGGATTCACTCAACCTCCAAAGGATAGGACCAAATTGATGTTTGAGCAATTGCTTGGAAGGTTGAGTGGTCTTGAGAGCACCGTGACTTCCATTTCTACGGCTCAAAAGGTGTTGGAAGCACAAGTGTTCCAAAAGGCGGGTGAAGCGCATAGAGATCCGGGAAAGCTTCCCGGAAGAACCGAAGAAAACCCAAGAGGCCAAGTGTTGGCTTTTACAACAAGAAGTGGGTTGAGTATGAAGGAGCCTTTGCCCAAGGAGAATGCTAAAGGGAAGCAAGTGGTGAATAAAGAAGAAACTTTGCAAGGAGATGGAGGCAAGAGCAAGGATGTAGAGCTAACCTATGTGGCACCGCCTCCATACAAGCCACCACTACCGTTCCCTCAATCACGAGCAAGAGCTCGCTTGGACAATCACTTTGGTAAGTTCCTTGAACTAATGTCTAAATTGCATATTTAACATTCCGTTCATGGATGCTATTTTAGGAATGCCGGCATATGGCAAATTCTTGAAGGAAATACTCTCCAACAAAAGGAAGTTGGAGGAGTATGGGGAGATAAGGATGATAAAGAGATCTTCAGAGTTGATTCAAACGATGAAGGAGGAGATGCCTCCTAAGCTAAGGGATCCGGGATCCTTTTGTGTGCCAATCGGAGTAGGAGAAGTGAAGTATGACGCCTTATGTGATCTTGGGGCAAGTGTAAGCATCATCCCGCTTGCACTTTGCAACAAGGTTGGGCTAGGAGAGCCAAAGCCGGTCAAGATGACCCTTTACATGGCGGACCGCTCGATCACTCATCCGGTTGGAATCTTGGAAGACATCCCGGTGCAACTAGGGAAGTTCTATGTGCCCATAGACTTCGTTGTTTTGGATATCCCGGCGGACTATCCGGTTCCTATCATCTTGGGAAGACCTTTCTTAGCTACTTCCGGGTGTCTAGTAGATTGCAAGAATGGGACTCTCTCCTTCAACATTGGAGAAGAGAACATCAACTTCAAGCTGTCCACAATGATGAAAGGGCTAACCCTTGATGAGGATGTATTCAACATAGTTGAAGAAGAGGAGTTTAGAGAGGTTGTGAGCTCAATCTTGCTCAAGGATCCGCTTGAGAGAGTTCTTAGCTCAAGCTTGATGGAAGAAGGAGTTGAGGAGAGTAGCAATGAAGTAATCAAGGCCTTGAATGCATTGGACGAGCTACCAAGTGTTGGATTTGAAGTGCTAGAAGAAGAGGAAAACAGACAGAAAAATCGGACTGGAGGGCAGAAATAGGCCGATTTTTGTCCTTGTGCTGAAATTTCAGCCAGTTTTGCAAAAACAGAAACTCAAATCGACCCACTGCCAGAAAAATCGTCCGATTTTTCCTCCTGGGCCGATTTTCCTGAGTCTTTCCAGCATCAACCACTTGAGTGTGAGCAATCATCAAGGGACTTCAAGGAGGCTTCCATGGCTTTGCAATCATCTCAACCTACATTGTATGGATCGTCTCCAACCGAAAAAGGTCCTCCTCAACTTGATCTTAAACCTCTTCCCTCTCATTTAAAGTACGCTTTCCTTGGTTCAAATTCTACTTATCCGGTGATTGTGAATGCATCTTTGAATGATGATGAGCTTAATAGACTGTTGAATGAATTGAAACTGCATAGAAAGGCAATAGGATACACCATTGATGATCTTGTTGGCATCAAACCTTCTTTGTGCATGCATAGGATAATGATGGAAGATAATCATAAACCCTCTATTGAACATCAAAGAAGATTGAATCCCATAATGAAAGAGGTAGTCAAAAAGGAAATCATTTAAGTTGCTAGATGCGAGAATTATCTACCCTATCTCGGATAGTAAGTGGGTTAGTCCCGTCCATGTAGTACCTAAGAAGGGTAGGATGACCGTAGTGACTAATGAGAACAATGAACTAATCCCCACTAGAACGGTTACGGGATGGAGGATGTGTATTGATTATAGAAAGCTTAACATGGCCTCTAGGAAAGATCACTTCCCTCTTCCTTTCATTGACCAAATGCTAGAAAGGTTAGCTCAACATTCTCATTTTTGCTACCTAGATGGCTATAGTGGATTCTTCCAAATCCCTATCCACCCCGATGACCAAGAGAAAACAACCTTTACATGTCCATAGGGTACTTTTGCATATAGGAGAATGCCATTTGGATTGTGTAATGCACCCGCCACCTTCCAAAGGTGTATGATGGCCATCTTTTCGGAATATATTGAAAATATCATGGAAGTGTTCATGGATGATTTCTCTGTTTATGGTTCTTCCTTTGATAATTGCTTGGCTAACTTGTCATTAGTATTGCAAAGATGTGAGGAGACAAATCTTGTCTTGAATTGGGAAAAATGTCACTTCATGGTAAGTGAAGGTATTGTGTTAGGACACTTGGTGTCTAACCGTGACATTGAGGTTGATAGGGCCAAGATTGAAACGATAGAGAAGTTTCCACCACCTACCTCGGTGAAAGGGGTAAGGAGTTTCTTAGGGCATGCCGGTTTTTACCGGAGGTTTATTCAAGACTTCTCTAAAATTTCTAAGCCCCTTACTAACCTACTAATGAAGGATGTTGAATTTGTTTTCTCCAAAGATTGCCTTGAAGCTTTTTGTAGGTTGAAGAACGCTTTGATCTCCGCACCTATAATGCAACCTCCGGATTGGAGTTTACCGTTTGAGATCATGTGTGATGCAAGCTATGTAGCCGTTGGGGCTGTTTTGGGTTAAAGGAAAGATGGGCGAACTCATGCCATTTATTATGCTAGCAAGACGCTAGATGATGCCCAACTCAATTATGCTACCACCGAGAAAGAGTTGCTAGCGGTGGTGTATGCTTTTGAGAAGTTCCGCTCATATCTTGTTACAGCGAAGGTCATAGTCTATACGGATCATGCTGCGATCCGTTACCTCCTTACCAAGAAGGATGCAAAGCATAGGTTGATTCGGTGGATCCTTCTTCTTCAAGAGTTTGATTTGGAAATCCGGGACAAGAAGGGATCCGAGAACTCCGTGGCGGATCACCTTAGTAGACTCCCACCATTGGAGTTTGAAAGAGAGGACATCCCGATTGATGACTCATTCCGGGATGAGCAATTGCAAATGGTGGAGGAATGCTTGTTCCAAGTGTCTAGAGGAAGTGAGCCATGGTTTGCCGACATTGTGAACTACCTAGTGTGTGAGGAAGTGCCTCCCGGTTTGACATATGCCCAAAGGAAGAAGTTCTTCAAAGATGTGAGGCATTACTATTGGAGCGAGCCACTTTTGTTCAAAAGAGGACCGGATGGAATGTTTAGAAGATGCATACCGGAGGATGAGGTGGAGAGTGTGATCCGCCATTGTCATTCCTTGCCATGTGGAGGGCATGCTAGCGCACACAAGACATGTGCGAAAGTGTTGCAATCGGGCTTCTTTTGGCCAAACTTGTTCAAGGATGTGCAAAGCTTTTTGGTAGCTTGTGATGCTTGCCAAAGGACGGGCAACATCTCAAGGAGAAATGAGATGCCCTTGAACAATATACAAGAGGTAGAGATATTTGATGTGTGGGGTGTGGACTTCATGGGACCATTCCCTTCTTCATGTGGCAACCTCTACATCCTATTGGCGGTTGACTATGTTTCGAGATGGGTAGAGGCAATCGCCTCTCCTACAAATGACGCCAAGGTTGTAATGCGGTTCTTCAACCGAGTGATCTTCCCTAGGTTTGGAACACCAAGGGTGATCATAAGTGACGGAGGGAAACACTTCACTAATAGGAACTTTGGAGCACTTTTGGCTAAGTATGGGGTGACTCATAAGGTGGCAACACCTTACCATCCCCAAACTAGTGGCCAAGTGGAATTCTTCAACCGGGAGATCAAGGGGATTCTCGAGAAAACGGTCTCAAGGACGAGAAAGGATTGGGCTATGAAGCTCGATGATGCCTTATGGGCATATAGAACCGCCTTCAAAACACCCATTGGCACTACTCCCTACAAGTTAGTCTATGGCAAGTCTTGCCACCTTCCGGTAGAGATGGAGCATAGAGCTTATTGGGCCATTAAGTGGCTAAATTTTGACCTCAAGGCGGCGGGAGAGAAGCGGTTGCTAGACATGAACGCCCTTGAGGAGATCCGGTTATATGCATATGAGAATGCTCGGATCTACAAGGAGAGAACCAAGCGATGGCTTGACAAGCGCCTCATCCCAAAGTAGTAGAGTGAAGGCGACCTTGTCCTTCTCTTCAACTCCAGGCTGCGGCTCTTCCCCGGAAAGCTCAAATCAAGATGGACCGGGCCATATGTGGTGAAGAAGATCTTTCCTCATGGAGCGGTGGAGATAGGAGGAGATCATTGTGGTGACTTCAAGGTGAATGGGCACCATTTGAAGAAGTACATCCCGGAAGCCCCGGTGGAAGTGATTGCTGCGCTTCACCTTGATTGAAACGCTCCTGAATTTGGTCAAGCTAATGACCTTAAAGAAGTGCTTAATGGGAGACAACCCATTGGTAGATATTTTTCCCTTTCTTTTTCTTGCTTTTGTTTGATCTCACTCTTGGTGTGCTTTGTTTTTCTTGGTTTTGTTTGATCTCACTCTTAGGTTTAGGTAATCATTTAGATAGATTTCTCACTCATTCATGCACGGTTTAGCACTAATTCACGACGTTTGCACTCAAATCACGTATTTTGTCGAGATAGACGTCTACACGGACTTGTGCGTTGCTTTGTAGGTATTTCGGGGGTCTTTTGGACATTAACCGATACATTAGAGGGCCAAGCCTCATGATGGTACACATCCAAAGCTTTGGAGGAGCATAATTGGAGCAACAAAGGACACAAAGACCACTATTGGTGCAAGCAATGGAGCAACTCATGGCTAGACGATCATAGCATGTTTCTGCTGAAGAAAATCGGACCAACTAGCAGCTAAATCGGCCGATTTAATCCACTAGGTCGATTTTTGGGCCCTTGACAGCTTAAGCCACGTGTCCCACGATCTCTTGTCCGGCCTTGCTCTTGGTGGAGAATATAAGTGGTCCTGCAGGTTGTTGCTGAGCATCTCTCCTCTCCCACACTCTCATTCACAGCTCATCAATTTGGGGGAAAGATTGGAGGAGAAGAAAAACTCTCAAGGATTGAAGGAAGAAGAAGAACACCATTCTAAGAGTGATAGTGAGATCTTGAGTGATTTTGAGTTACTTTCGTAGTCTTGGATTGAAGAACTATTGCAAGGATTGTTAGGAACGTTTTGGATCTTCATTTAAGAGTTTGTAAGTCTTGCTACAACTTAGATTTAGTTGAGATTTATTGATTTGCTTGCTTATCTTTCATTATCCATCTATGAACACCATGTATGCTTGTTTGATGATTTTGGATCTTGATATGCATATTGTTGGCTAGTTTATTGTGATTATGGAGTGATGGATTGATGGTTATGGCTTGGGTGATGATAGGATGGGCTTATATGTTAGTTTAGGATGATTTGTATGCACGAAACTCACAACAGAAGGGAAAATCGGCCTGTTCATCAGGTAAATCGGCCGATTTCCCCTATGATCCACCCGATTTCCTCCTCTGTTGCTCTTTAAATGATGAATCTGTATGATTGGGGTGTTAGGTTGTTAAATCCTAGTGTTTATTAAGCCTAATTTAGCTTAGGATCACCTAATGCTATCAACCTAAGTGAGGGAAGAGATCTACCCGATGATTTCCGATCTTAGATACTTTAGAAGATGAATTCTAGGTAGTAGTGAGCCTCATAAGCCGCTATTGGATCGAGTGTGCTAGGATTATTGCTTGAGATTTCCCTATTCCGAGACTTACCCGGTAAGGAGAGGGTTACCCCTTAAGTAGTGTCCAGTTTGTGTAGAATTCCCAACTTTACCTCCTTGAGACCTACCCGGTAATAGGAGTTTGATGTGGGATTAGTGAAGTGAGAGACCTACCCGGTAATTGCTTCCATTAGTGAAACATTCTTTCCCCAACACCGCAGCTTGTCCTTAGAATCCTTAGAACCTTGAGTCCAATGCCATAACCGGAAATCTTGACCTCTAGAATCCACTTTTCTCTCTTGATCATATACTTGTGCTTTGTGTTACTTGTTCGTTTTGCTAGCTTGAGTTGTTAGTTGTTTTATTACCTTGCTTGATTTGTGATCTTAGTTTGATCACCACAAAAACCAACCAAAAACATTGTGTTTTCCATTTTCTTTGTTCCTCACCTTATCTTAGTCTAGATTTACACTATCTTTGATCATGCTTGACTCGATTTCACCTTAGTCTTTGTGTTCGACCTCGGAATACTATCCCTACTACAAACGTCCCGTACACTTCGGGTTCGCTAGGAGTTAGGATAAATATAATGAGTACAAATTTAAAGCTTATTGCGTACACACATCACACGATCTTAGCGTAACAAATAGCATGAAATATGACATAGTTTAGATCTGCATATAGGTAGTTTTTCACTCTTTCACTCTTCTTTACTTCATTTACACATTGGGGACAATGTGTTTCTAAGTATGGGGTGGGGTTTTCATGATCACTTGCCTGATTAACATCTAGGATAGTTTAATATCGTCATTGTAGTATAGTGGTGAGTATTCCCGCCTGCCACCCAAAAACTTGTTACGCTAGAAACGTGACACGCAAAAGTCTTAAATTTATAACTAGATATATTTTTCCTAACTCCTAGCGAACCCACAGTGTATGGGTCGTTTTGTAGTAAGGATAGTATTCCGAGGTCGAACACAAAGACTAAGGTGAAATTGAGTCAATAGTGACTAAGGATAGTGAAGATCTAGGCTAAGAAAAGAGAGAGGAATAAAGAAATGAAAATCTCAATGTTTTTTGTTTGGTTTTGAGGTGATCAATCAAGGATCAAAAATCATGCGAAATCAACAAACAACTAAACTAACAACACAAATAAACAAGCAAACACAAGATAGGTAATGAAAGAGAGAAAAGAGGATTATAGCGGTTACAAATTCCAGTTATGGCATGGACTCAAGCTATCTAATCATTCCTTGGATTAACTATGGTGTGTTGGGAGTGAGTGTTTCTAAATTGGGATCAATCACCGGGTAGGTCTCATGGTCCACCAGTCCGTTCCTAAGGTCTCATCACCGGGTAAGTCTCAAAGAGCCTAAGGATAGGAATTCTAGACAAACCGGGATGTCATCTAAGGGTCTAACCTCTCTTTACCGGGTAAGTTTCGGAAAGGAAGCTCCTAAAGAACACTCCTAGCACACTCAGTCCAATAGCGGCTTGTGAGGCTCACTACTACCTAAAGTTCATCATCTTTGGTACCTAAGGGCAAGAATCACCGGGTAGGTCTCTTCTCACTCTTAGTTGGTAACACTAGGTTACCCTAGGATAGATTTAACTCAACAAACACTAGGATTTCGACAATCGAACAACCTAGCACTTAGATTTATCAATACAAGCAAGTCAGATGAAACCACAAGCAGTTCCTCACTTTCACGGCCGTGGAACTACCTAGAACAGGCCGTGATTTATAACAGAGGCCAGGTTCGAGCAAACAATTCATCCAAAGGTATGTTTAAGTCTATCCTATCATAGTCCAAGCCATAACCATCATTTCCTTACCCTAGAATCACATCTAATTAGCCAACAACATGCATCATTACAATCAAAATCACCAAGCATAAAATCAAGGAATCCATATCAAGAGGTTGAAATGAAAGGAAGATGAAGCAAGTCGAACAAGCAAAATGAGCTGAATAAATGTTAAAAGAGAGACTTACAATCCTTCAAAAGAAGGTTTGAATCGTTCTTACAACCGTAAAAAATGTTTCCAACAAACTTTACTCTAGAAACTAAGAAACTCTAAGAATGGTGTGTTCTTCTCCTCCTCTCCAATGGAAGTCTCTCTCCTCCTCAAAGAGTAGCTCCAATCCAATCTTCCAATGAGAGAATATGTGAGGTAAAGTGTTTAGTGGATAGTGGATGGATCTACTTTCCTCTCAGCCTGCAGGTGTAGTTATAGCCTTCTCCATATGCAAGAGTCGGTTATGAAGATCGTGGGACAGCTGTCCCGGCTATGCAGAGAGAATCACGGCCAGTTTCCGCGGCCGTGATTCTTGTGCTTCAGCCTTCTTTTGATCGTTGAGCCATGAGTTGGTGCAAGGCATGCACCAACATGGTCCTATGTGTTCTCCCTTGCTCCTAACTTGCTTTCCAATGAGTCCCAAGGCGTGTCATTGCGAGGAACGATCCTTGGATGTATCGATTAAGCTCTAAAAGCTCCCAAAATACCTACAAAACATGCAAAAGTCCGTGTAGACGTCTATCTCGACAACATACATGAATTAAATGAAAATCGTCTCGAACTAGTGCAAACCATGCATGAATGAGCGGAAAAACTATCTAAATGAGTGCCTAAACTAATGTCATAAATCGTGTTATCAAAAATACCCCATACTTAAGGTTTGCTCGTCCCCGAGCAAGTCCCAACTATAGACTAAGAGATGATATGATTTATGCATGCAGAAAAACAACAAAATCTTTTTGGAGTTGTGCTTCTAATATTAGATCACCTTCATAGTCATGTTTTATGGCAAATGGACAAGCAATCATGCATCAAATGAATGAAGGCACGGAAAGACAATTATACTTAACTAGAAAGCATGCATGAAAGGTAAAAATGAAGAAGCCAAGATGATCATGAGTATATTCAATCTAGTCACTAAGTCTTACACACATACAAATATGTCACAAGGACTTAGGAAAGAAGAGGCTAAGAAACGTTGTGATTAGGTGGGAATTTTTAGGTTATGTGATGCTAATCCGGGAAAGGAACTAACTCCACAAATTTATTTTTGATCAACTTCACCACAAGTGTATATTTTCTCCATCTTTTCTTTGTTTTCTTTTCTTTTTCACTTCCTTTTTCTTCTATTTTTGAGGCAATGGCATTGGTGTACAAAAGCCGAAACCTTGGTGATTAGCGGACCTCGGGATTTTTCCGAGGTACCTTACACCGGGCACACATACCAAGGCTCGTTAAGACATTCGGTTTATCCGACTTTGGCAAGGCACAAACACCCGATTATGTGAATGGTGCCGAGTTACTCGTCATCAAAACCAAAGTCCCCAAACCTATATTTTTTCTACACTTTTCACAACGAATTCAACACTTCATTCACCACATTCTTTCATCAACAACTTCACCCCACACTTGCTTTTTACATACATCAACATACTAGCATGCTCCTATTCCCGGATGGGTCAAAAGAGGTCAAATTTTATATCGATTGAGGTGCTTAAACAACATGATCAAGATGAGAAGTAGAGAAAGATGAATTGCCTTAATCACTCCTAGATGATGTGCAAGAACTAGCATGTAATTTCGACCATCCATCCTCAATCCAATCAAGGCAAACATTCATGATCACAATTCACACATGGGATTCAATATAAGTACTTCAAGTCTACATATACATTCATCAATTCAACACATAAGGCCATCCATAACCAATTCACAAGACAATTTCATCATAAGGGTCATACCTAAGCTTAGAAGCACTAAAATTTTTTAAATTTTCTGATTCTTAAGGATTTTTCGAAATATCTATGTACAATGCAAAACATGTGACGATATTAAACTATCATAGATGCTAATCATGCAAGTGATCATGAAAACCCCACCCCATACTTAGAAACACATTGTCCACAATGTGTAAATTAAGTAAAGAAGAGTAAAAGAGGGTCCTCACAATGTAAAATGGTTTGCTTCTGTATTTGGGTTCTTTCAAATGGATTGATGGCGGATGATCCTATCAACGATGGTAGAGAGCTCAAGGTGTTCGTTATGGCGTCGGGACCCGCGCTAGGCACCGCTACCCATCCAAGTTCCGCGTCCGCTCCACCCATAATTGATGAGGGGCTCATCATAATCATCATCCATATGCCATGCAAGGCTTCCATGCTACTTAGACACTAACACACAAACTCCAAACACACAAAAACACATAAAAACAGAAAAATGAAAGCAAAAATAAAAACGAAAAGGGAAAGATGTCTACCAATGGGTTGCCTCCCACCAAGCGGTTCTTTAAGGTCATTAGCTTGACCAAACTCGGGGGCGTCTCACTCAAGGTGAAGTGGGGCAATCATGTCCACCGGAGCTCCCGGAATATACTTCTTCAACCGGTGCCCATTCACCTTGAAGTCTCCACAATGCTCCCCTCCTATCTCAACCGCTCCATGGGGAAAGATCTTCTTCACCACATAAGGACCCGTCCATCTTGACTTTAGCTTTCCGGTGATGAGCCGCAGCCTTGAGTTGAAGAGACGGACAAGGTCTCCATCACTCAACTCCTTCAGGATGAGACGCTTGTCATGCCAACGTTTGGTCCTTTCTTTGTAGATTCGGGCATTTTCATAGTTATCCAACCAGAGCTCCTTAAGAGCGTTCATATCTAGCAATATTTTCTCACCGGCCTCCTTGAGGTGAAAATTCAGCCACCTAATGGCCCAATATGCTCTATGCTCCATCTCCACCGGAAGGTGGCAAGACTTGCCATAAACTAGCTTGTAGGGAGTGGTGCCAATCGGTGTCTTGAAAGCGGTTCTATATGCCCACAAGGCATCATCGAGCTTCATAGCCCAATCCTTTCTCGTCCTAGAAACCGTCTTCTCAAGGATCCCTTTTATCTCCCGGTTGGAGATCTCCACTTGGCCACTAGTTTGGGGATGGTAAGGTGTTGCCACCTTATGAGTCACCCCATACTTAGCCAAAAGTGTCCCGAAGTTCCTATTTGTGAAGTGCTATCCTCCATCACTTATGATCACCCTTGGTGTCCCAAACCTAGGAAAGATCACTCGGTTGAAGAACCGCACCACAACCTTGGTATCATTTGTGGGAGAGCCGATTGTCTTCACCCATCTCGAAACATAGTCCACCGCCAATAGGATGTAGAGGTTGCCACATGAAGAAGGGAATGGTCCCATGAAGTCCACACCCCACACATCAAATATCTCCACTTCTTGTATGTTGTTCAAGGGCATCTCATTCCTCCTTGAGATGTTCCCCGTCCTTTGGCAAGCATCACATGCTACCACAAAATTCTGCACATCCTTGAACAAACTCGGTCAATAGAATCCGGATTGCAACACCTTTGCACATGTCTTGTGTGAGCTAGCATGCCCTCCACATGGCAAGGAATGACAAAGGCGGATCACACTCTCCACCTCATCCTCCGGTATGCATCTCCTAAAGACTCCATCCGACCCTCTCTTAAACAAAAGCGGCTCACTCCAATAGTAATGCCTAACATCTTTGAAGAACTTCTTCCTTTGGGCATAAGAAAGACCGGGTGGCACCTCCTCACAAACGAGATAGTTCACTATGTCGGCGTACCATGGCTCTATTCCCTTGGACACTTGAAGCAAGCACTCCTCCACCATTTACAATTGTTCATCCCGGAATGAGTCATCAATCGGGATGTCATCTTTCTCAATCTCCAACGGTGGGAGCCTACTAAGATGGTCCGCCACAGAATTTTCGGACCCCTTCATGTCTCGGATTTCCAAATTAAACTCTTGAAGAAAAAGGATCCACCGAATCAAACGAGGCTTGACATCCTTCTTGGTAAGGAGATAACAGATCGCAGCATGATCCGTATACACAATGACCTTCCCACTAACAAGATACGAGCGGAACTTCTCAAATGCATACACAACCGCTAGCAACTCTTTCTCGGTGGTAGCATAATTGAGTTGGACATCATCTAGCGTCTTGCTAGCATAATAGATGGCATATGTATGCCCATCTTTCCTTTATCCCAAAACAGCCCCAACGGCCACATCACTCGCGTCACACATGATCTCAAACAGTAAACTCAAATCCGGAGGTTGCATTATGGGTGCGGAGATCAAAGCATTCTTCAACCTACAAAAAGCCTCAAGGCAATCCTTGGAGAAAACAAACTCAACATCTTTCATTACTAGGTTAGTAAGAGGCTTAGAAATCTCAGAGAAATCTTTAATGAATCTGTGGTAAAAACCGGCATTCCCTAAGAAACTCCTTACCCCCTTCACCGAGGTAGGTGGTGGCAACTTCTCTATCGTTTCTATCTTAGCCCTATCAACCTCAATGCCACGGTTGGACACCAAGTGTCCCAACACAATGCCTTCACTTACCATGAAGTGGCATTTTTCCCAATTCAAGACAAAATTTGTCTCCTCACATCTCTTAAGCACCAAAGAAAAGTTAGCTAAACAATCATCAAATGAAGATCAATAAACAGAGAAATCATCCATAAACACTTCCATGATGTTTTCAATATACTCAGAAAAGATGGCCATCATACACCTTTGAAAGGTGACGGGCGCATTACACAACCCAAATGGCATTCTCCTATATGCAAATGTACCCCAAGGACATGTGAATGTAGTTTTCTCTTGGTCATCGGGGTGGATAGGGATTTGGAAGAATCCACTATAGCCATTTAAGTAACAAAAATGAGAATGTTGAGCTAATCTCTCTAGCATTAGGTCAATGAAAGGGAGAGGGAAGTGATATTTCCTAGAGGCCACATTTAGTTTCCTATAGTCTATACACTTCCTCCGTCCCGTAACCGTTCCAGATGGGATTAATTCATTATTCTCATTGGTCACTACGGTCATCCCACCCTTAGGAACCACATGAACGGGACTAACCCACTTACTATCCGAAATCGGGAAAATGATTCCCGCATCTAGCAATTTAAGGATCTCTTTCTTTACTACTTCGTTCATGATGGGGTTTAGTCTTCTTTGAGGTTCAATTGAAGGTTTATGATTATCTTCCATTAAGATCTTATGCATGCACAAAGAAGGTTTAATGCCAACTAAATCATCAATGGTATAGCCAATAGCCTTCCTATGCAATCTCAACTCATGCAATAATCTATTCAACTCATCATCATTCAAGCATGCATTAACAATTGTTCGCCCAAAAAGTGTGTGCAATCAAGTTTTAAATTTATAAAACTAGAATAAAAGCAAGCGAACCCGCAGTGTACGGATCGGCGTAGATTAGCAAGTATTCCAGAGTATCGAACTCAGGGATTTGGGGGATCAAATTCAGTTAACAAATTATCGAGCAAGTAAAGTATAGAAGCTTTGCAAATATTGGGAAAACAACAATCCTAAAGATCTAGGTATCTAATTGTGGCAATCGATTCAAGATATACTATAGATATAAGGACAGAGTTGAGGTTTGCAAAGGTATACTAAGGTAAGGTAATGTACGGTGAAGTTCCAAAACCCTATATGACTTATCTAAAGACACTCTCTATAAAGGTTGTTGAGGCTTCATTATAGAAAGGATCTAAAGGCAAGAATTAATCTCAAATACCCAAACTTGTAACCCAAGGATCAAAACTAACTAAACCAATTAAGGTTGTGACACTCAAAATCGAAGTAGAGGTTGTTGAGGCTTCACTACTACCTAGAAAAGGGCAAACCTAGACTAGATTAAAGCTAATCTTTAACCTTGAATCAAAGTAAAAGCAAAGTTCGTAAACTGAGGTAAATCACGGGTAGATCTTAAGAATTACGGCCGTGGAAACCTAAGAACAGACCGTGATTTAGGGTGTCAACGATATTTCTCTAACTCTCAAGGTCCAATCAATTTACGATCGATCTATCATTATCCAAGCCACAACTATCAACCCTTCACCTTAGAATTGCTAAAGGGTTTTAGCCAATAACCATCATCATCAATTCAATAATCAAGTTTAAAGAGAAAATGGATGAAAACCTCAAAAACTCAATGACTATCAAATAACCAATCTCAAATCCAATAACAAATGTTTGTATTGAATAAATGCAGAAAAAAGGAATAGAAATCCTCACAATAATCTTAAGGAACAGTGAAGAACGGAGTGTCAATCCGTCTCCAAAGGTAAACCTAAGATAATCTCGAAGTACACAATCTCCAAAATGTGTCCTTCTCCGAATCTTCCCTGTACGCAATAAAATCTTCAACCCTCCCTCTCTTTGGGGATCCAAATCCTGGGGCTATCACCGTTCGTCCTTCAATGTTGAAGGCTATCGAATATATGTAGGGATCTCTCTAGGGTTTAAATATAAAACCCTAAATATTTGGGCTGAAAAGAAGTCGAATCCGCTGGTATCAGAAGATACTTTGGCGCGTCAGACGGTATCAGAGAATACTTTGGGCCGCGTCCGACGGTATCAGAAAATACTTTGGGCCGCGTCAGATGGTATCAGAAGATACTTTGGGACGCGTCAGATGGTATTAGAAGATACTTTGGTGCGTCCTAACTTCCTTTTATTGCTCCTTTTTGTCCCGCAAGGCTTAATCCTTAAATGTGCCATCTTTGCTCCATAATTCGCCAAATTACCTACAAATGTAATAAAACTCTGTGTAGACCTCTATTCTTGCAAAGTAGGTGAATATAACCATAAATGCCATGAATGTATGTCTATGCATGCAAAATAAAGGGAAAATCTATATAAATACATGCCTAAAAATAGGTCATAATTCATGTCATCAACAATCACCGGATATGTAGAATTATCACCAAGAAAAGCGTACTTCAAATGAGAGGGAAAGGGGTTTTAGTTCAAGTTTAGGAGGACCTTTATCGATTGAAGACGCTCCATATAATGTAGGTTGAGATGAATCTAAAGCCTTGGAAGACTCCTCAAGACTCCTTGAAGCTTTACTAACCACTAAGGCACTTTCTGGAGAAACCACGGGCAAAATCACAGCCTCTGGCATAACCACGGCCGTGGAACTTGCTAAGCTAGCACTTTTGAGCATTCCAAAGAGTTCCACGGGAGAAATCACGGCCGTGGTTTCCCTTACCTGGCCGTGATTTCTACAGGAATTCAGCACACCTTCGTGTGCTTCAAATTTAGTTGTTGTCTCCTTTTCCAATTGATCCAAGGCCTTGATTTCTTCATTGCAATCATCTTCAAACCCTTCCTCCATCAAACTTAAGCTAAGAACCTTCTCCAAGGGGTCCTTGATCAAAATCGAGTTCACAATTTTTCTACATTCCTCTTGCTCGACAATGTTGAACACATCTTCACCAAGGGCTGGCCCCTTCATCATTGTGGATAATTTGAACTTGATATTCTCTTCTCCAATGTTGAAGGAGAGAATTCCATTTTTGCAATCCACCAAACATCCGGAAGTGGCTATGAAAGGTCTCCAAAAGATGATAGGAACCGGGTAGTCCGCCGGGATGTCCAAAACAACGAAGTCTATGGGCACATAGAACTTTCCTAGTTGCACCGGTATGTCTTCCAAGATTCCAACGGGGTGAGTGATTGAACGGTCCGCCATGTAAAGGGTCATCTTGACCGGCTTTAGCTCTCCTATCCCAACCTTGTTGCAAAGTGCAAGCGGTATGATGCTTACACTTGCCCCAAGATCACATAGGGCTTCATACTTCACTTCCCCCACTCCAATTGGTACACAAAAAGATCCCGGATCTCTTAGCTTTGGAGGCATCTCCTCCTTCATGGTTTGGATCAATTCCGAGGACCTCTTTGTCATCCTCACTTCTCCATACTCCTCCAACTTCCTTTTGTTGGAGAGTATTTCCTTTATGAACTTGCCATATGCCAGCATACCTAGAATAGCATCCATGAACGGAATGTTAATACGCAATTTAGACATAAGTTCAAGGAATTTACCGAAGTGTTTGTCCAAACGAGCTCTTGCTCGTGATTGTGGGAATGGTAGTGGTGGCTTGTATGGAGGTGGTGCCACATATGTTGGCTCATCATCCTTGCTCTTGCCTCCATCTTCTTGCAATGTCTCTTTCTCTATCACTACTTGCTTCCCTTTATCATTTCCCTTAGGTAATGGATCATTCATGCTCAATCCACTCCTTGTTATGATGGCCAACACTTGGCATCTTGGGTTATCTTCGGTTCTTCCGGGAAGCTTTCCCGGATCTCTATGAGCTTCACCCGCCTTTTGGAACAATTGTGCTTCAAACACCTTTTGAGCTTTAGAAATGGAAGTCACCGTGCTCTCAAGACCGCTCAACCTTCCAAGCAATTGCTCAAACATCATCTCGGTTCTATCCTTTGGAGGTTGAGTAAATCCGGGTGGAGGTTCTTGTGAAGCTTTAGGTGGTGGAGCTGCGCCTGTGGAAGCGGGAGGGTTCAAGGCTCCATCTGGGTTAGAATAGGAAAACCCGGGATGGTTGTGGTTAGGCCGGTAATTGTTGAATTACCGGTTGTTGTTGAAGTTCCTTGGGCCTTAATAGTTGTTGTAGTTTCCCCTTCCCATGTAGTTCACATCTTCCTCCTTGGAAGACAAGTTTGCTTGCACTTGCACTTGAGGGCTTGCTTGACTCTTCAAAGTTGTAGCACACAACTCCCTCAAAGACTTAAGCTCATTGTTGATTGCATCAAGCTTGAAATTACTTCACTCACCTCATACGCTCCTGCTTTCCTCCCATCACTCTTCCTATGGGAGTACTTTTCAATGACCAAAGCTTGTTTCTCTAAAAATTCCCAAGCACATCAACATTCTTTTCCATGAAAGTCCCACTGGAAAGAGATTGAAGCTTGAATTGGCTATCTTCATCAAGTCCCTTAAAGTAGATCTCAAAAAGCTCTATTTTCGGTATACCATGGTGTGGACAATATAGGAGAAGGTCTTTGAACCTCTCCCAAGACTTGAATAGGCTTTCTCTATCCTTCATCACGAAGGCATTGATCTTTCCTCTTAGCTCGATAGTCTTGGAAGGTGGGAAGAACTTAGTCAATAACTCGATTGTCATCTCCTCGCAAGTACTTACTCGCCCTAGTGGAATCGATTGGTACCAAGCCAAGGCTTTATCCTTCAGTGAGAAGAAAAAAGCCCTAAGCTTATGGTTGTTGTTCTCCAACCTAGGCGGCCTTAGAGTCTCCATCAATATCTCGTAGTTCATCAAATGTTGATGAGGGGACTCTCCTTCCATCCCTCCAAATTGATTATGCCGGATCATTTGTAGAACTTGAGGGCGGAGCTCGTAATCATGGGCTGCGGGATCTCCTAAGTTCACACCCGGACGGTGCACTCTTTGAGCCGGATCTATACGTTGCCCTAACGTTTGTGGTTCCTCAATAGCAATGGGTATAACCCAAATATTAACCGCCGGCTGCGGTTGTGGTGGTGGAGGTGGAGGTTGTTGAGGGTTAGGCTCACTTCGCAGAAGAGCTTGCCTAATCTCTTCAATCTCCCTCCTAATTGCTTCTTGCCTCTCATTGGCAAGTCTCCTTTCATTCTCCAAAGCTTCATCCCTCAATCTAATTTATTCTAAAGCTTCATCCAACTCAGCTTGAAGATCTCTTCCGGCCATCTCCTTCTCCTTTCTAATGCTCTTAGATCTAGCCTTAAGGGTTTTCTCCGGTTCGGGATCGAATGGAGCTAAATCCTTGTCACGAGATCTTCGCATACACCTAAAGAGTGAGATGTCCTGAAAAATCAAAGACACACACCAAACGAGATCAAAAGCAACAAGAAATACCTACACTATAGAGAATCACAAAAAGACTCAGTCTAGACCTAGTCCACGGCAACGGCGCCAAAAATTGTTACGCTAGAAACGTGACACGCAAAAGTCTTTAATTTATAACTCGATATATTTTTCCTAACTCCTAGCGAACCCACAGTGTATGGGTTGTTTTGTAGTAAGGATACTACTCCGAGGTCGAACACAAAGACTAAGGTGAAATTGAGTCAATAGTGACTAAGGATAGTGAAGATCTAGGCTAAGAATAGAGAGAGGAATAAAGAAATGAAAATCTCAATGTTTTTTGTTTGGTTTTGAGGTGATCAATCAAGGATCACAAATCATGTGAAATCAACAAACAACTAAACTAACAACACAAATAAACAAGCAAACACAAGATAGGTAATCAAAGAGAGAAAAGAGGATTATAGCGGTTACAAATTCCAGTTATGGCATGGACTCAAGCTATCTAATCATTCCTTGGATTAACTATGGTGTGTTGGGAGTTAGTGTTTCTAAATTGGGATCAATCACCGGGTAGGTCTCATGGTCCACCAGTCTGTTCCTAAGGTCTCATCACCGGGTAAGTTTCAAAGAGCCTAAGGATAGGAATTCTACACAAACCGGGATGTCATCTAGGGGTCTAACCTCTCTTTACCGGGTAAGTCTCGGAAAGGAAGCTCCTAAAGAACACTCCTAGCACACTCAGTCCAATAGCGGCTTGTGAGGCTCACTACTACCTAGAGTTCATCATCTTTGGTACCTAAGGCCAACAATCACCGGGTAGGTCTCTTCTCACACTTAATTGCTAACACTAGGTTACCCTAGGATAGATTTAACTCAACAAACACTATGATTTCAACAATCGAACAACCTAGCACTTAGATTTATCAATACAAGCAAGTTAGATGAAACCACGGGCAGTTCCTCCCTTCCACGGCCGTGGAACTACCTAGAACAGGCCGTGATTTATAACAGAGGCCAAGTTCGAGGAAACAATTCATCCAAAGGTACGTTTAAGTCTATCCTATCATAGTCCAAGCCATAACCATCATTTCCTTACCCTAGAATCACATCTAATTAGCCAACAACATGCATCATTACAATCAAAATCATCAAGCATAAAATCATGGAATCCATATCAAGAGGTTGAAATGAAAGGGAGATGAAGTAAGTAGAACAAGCAAAACGAGCTGAATAAATGTTAAAAGAGAGACTTACAATCCTTCAAAAGAAGGTTTGAATCGTTCTTACAACCCTAGAAAATGTTTCCAACAAACTTTAATCTAGAAACTAAGAAACTCTAAGAATGTTGTGTTCTTCTCCTCCTCTCCAATGGAAGTCTCTCTCCTCCTCCAAGAGTAGCTCCAATCCAATCTTCCAATGAGAGAATATGTGAGGTAAAGTGTGTAGTGGATAGTGGATGGATCCACTTTCCTCTCAGCCTGCAGGTGTATTTATAGCCTTCTCCATATGCAAGAATCGGTTATTGAGATCGTGGGACATCTGTCCCGGCTGTGCAGAGAGAATCACGGCCAGTTTCCACGGCCGTGGAACTCCCAGTGGTCGTGATTCTTGTGCTTTAGCCTTCTTTTGATCGTTGAGCCATGAGTTGTTGCAAGACATGCACCAACATGGTCCTATGTGTTTGTAACTTACGGGTTATATGTTATAAAGGTTCACCCTTTATTAGGTTTGACTGTGATAACGATGGTTAAAACTTATGGTCGTTGTCTTTTAGCTTTAGTTAAAGCAGAGTCCTAACGTTGCACTTAACCGGATTGTATAGTGTAAGTAAGGGTCGAATTCAAGAGAGTTTAGTTGAGTTTTGATTAGATTCAATTACCGAATTGTAACCAATAAGGGGGGGGGGCTGGATTGTAACAAAAACAAGAGAAAAGCGATTAGAAAGTATGCAAAGATGGTGATAATAGATATGATTAAAAAGCTACACTAGGTTGGATCTTAGCATGCATACTATTTGGTTGGTTCTTTTTAGAGCAATTCTCTAATGTTCTCATCTTGATCTTAGATATGTGTTAAGCCAAACCACATTAACACAACTTAACTAGATTATTGACCAGTAAACCTACAAGATTAAAGCACAAGTTAGCATTCTAGTAAAGATCACTGGTAGATAAATGACCTATTGTAACTAAATATTTGTAGCGAAATTTTTATTGTGTTGCTGTAACTAATTGGAAATGGTTTATGTATATGAGGGGCTATATCATTTACCATACACACACGTCTGAGAGCGAACAAGTTTTTGGCGTCGTTATCGGGGACTTGGTCAAGATCAAGTTCGGTTTTCGGTTGTCTTTTAGGGCTGCTGCCCTTGTTGCTATTGATTACTTTACTTGAGTGATTTCGCAAGATCTTTCTTTAGGCTTATGCGAAGAACTCGTGCTGGAAAGGAAATCGGTCCTTATGATCCCGAACCAGAAAAGACATACAAAAGGAGATTGAAAGAAGCTAAGATGGCTAACCAAGATGATCGAGATCTTGAGGCCGAATTGAAGGACTCATTGGAACAAATTCGGCTCAGTAAATAAGAATTACAGAGAGAGAAAGAAAAGACACGTGCAAGAACAGAAGATATTCAAGCTGATATGGCCGCTCTACGAGCTCAGATCTTACCTCGACCGGACTCAGTTGCTCGACCAAGGCTGGATCCAGCCCTAGTTGCACCGGCTGAGATACACCCACCACCTCGGTTTCCGGCTATGGTTGATCGAGGTAACCTTTTTGCTCGAGCTCCACAAACTCTAGGTCAAAGGATGGACCCAAATCAGCAAGTGCGGCGTCCAGGAGTTAATCTAGGAGATCCAGCTGAGCGTGATTATGAGCTTAGACCTAAAGTTCTAACTATTATTCGACAATGTCAATTTGGAGGCATGGAAAGAGAATCTCCACATCAACACATTCAAAACTATGACATTCTTATCGAGACTTTAAGACCATCAAGAGTGGAGAACAACAACTAGAAGCTAAGGCCTTTCTACTTCTCTTTGAAAGACAAGGCGCTAGCTTGGTACCAATCCTTTCAAGGTGAAAGAGTTAGCTTTCTGGATACAAGTCTTATAAATTCTAGTGTTGCTAACTCACCGCACTAAACAATGAAGTCAAGGAACTAAAGGAGCTTTTCTTAGCTCAAACTAAAAATGATCAAGATGTTGGATATGTGGGGAGAGGAAACTATCAAGGGCCGCAAAACAACAACAACAACAGGAATTTCAACAACAATTGGATTTCAAATAAACAAAATCCCGGTAACCCTTATTCTCGTGTTAAAAATGCTCTTAACCCCCCTTCTTCTTCTTCTTCTACTCCATTGAGTAGTCAGGAGCCGTCATCAAGCTCATCCCAACAACCCAGGGAGAAGCCGGACGTTGTGCTGTAAGCTATTTTGATAAAGCTCAACGCTATGACGACTTCTATGAACTCGTTTTCGAAGGCACAAAAAGCCTTAGAACAACATGCTTTCAACAAAGTTAATGAAGCACCAAGAGATCCTGGTAAACTTCCGGGAAGGACAGAGAACAACCCAAAAGGGCAGGTCATGGCAATCACAACACGCAGTGGATTGAAGACTGTAGATCTAGTACCTCGGTCGGACCACGACTAGACGAGGAACACCTTAGTCAAGGCGCCAACCGATATGGAGCCCTAGAAAGCGAAAGAAAAAGCTGATGTTTATGTTCCACAACCTGCTTATAAACCACCACTACCGTTCCCCAGTCTAGGGTGCGGGAACATCTAGACAAGCACTTTGGTAAGTTTATTGATCTTTTGAATAAGCTATATATTAACATCCCTTTTATTGATGGTATCCTAGGAATGCCCGCCTATGAGAAGTTTCTGAAAGAGATTTTGTCAAGGAAGAGAAAGCTGGAAGACTTTGGAGAAGTACGGATGACCTCTAGATCTTCGGAGCTTATTCAAATAATGAAGGAGAACATGCCGCCTAAGTTGAGAGATCCCGGTTCATTTTGCATTCCCATTCAAGTTGGGGATGTGACTTATGATGCGCTTTGTGATCTAGGAGCTAGTGTGAGCATCATTCCTCTAGCACTTTGTGAGAAGATTGGCCTTGGATTTCCCAAGTTCATGAAGATTACGTTATACATGGTGGATCGTTTCATTACCCGTCCCATTGGAATCTTGGAGGACGTTCCCGTCAATCTAGTTAATTTCTATATACCTATAGACTTTGTTGTGTTGGACATTCCCGCATATTGTCCCATTCCTATCATTCTCGGAAGACCATTTCTAGCAACATCGGGTTGCAACGCTGATTGTAAGAACGCGAAGTTGTCATTCAACATTGGTGGTGATCATTTGGAGTTTGCATTTTTGGCTACAATGAAAGGAGAGCCTTTGGAAGATGATATCTCCAATATCTATGATGAAGAAGATTCTCGAGAATTGGTGAGTTGTATCCTTGTTAAAGATCCTCTTGAGAAAGTTTTGAGTTTTAGTATGATGGAGGAAGGTGTAGATGTTTTGTGTGATGAGAATGTACGAAGCTTGGAAGCATTGGAAGTAGATCCAAGAGCTAGATTCGACAAACTTATTCAGGAGATGAAAAGCACATTAGGTTTCGGTCCCAGTTCCAGTACCTCGACCGAGACAATTTCCAGAGAAAGCGAGGTGACCTTCTCTGAAGAACACCTCAGTCCATCATCTCGAACCACGACCGAGACAACAAGCGAGATGAAGTCAACTGAGGATCGCATCGTTGTAGCACCTCGGCCTAACCCTAGTTGCCTCGAGAAGGACGATCTGTGTATTGATGATTCATTCTCTGATGATCATTCGTAGTTGGTGGAGTATTGGCTTCGCCAAGTTTTTTATGGTAAAGAACCTTGGTATGCTGATATTATTAACTATCTTGTTTGTCAGGAAATACCTCCCGGATTGCCATACACTCTAAGGAAGAAGTTCTTCAATGACGTACGTCACTACTATTAGAATGAACATCTACTCTTCATGAGGGGTCCGGATGGGATGCTTTGACGATGTGTACCAGTGTCATACGGCATTTCCACTCACTTCCTTGTGGAGGACATGATAGCGCTCACAAAACGTGCGCTAAGGTATTACGTTCCGGTTTCTTTTGGCCTACATTATTTAAGGATGTGCAAGCGTTTGTTGTCTCTTGTGATGCATGCCAAAGAACAGAGAACTTGTCTAGAAGGAATGAGATGCCACTCAACAATATTCAAGAAGTTGAAATCTTTGATGTGTGGGGAGTTGATTTCATGGGACCTTTCCCATCATCCGCGGGGAACCTCTACATACTATTAGCTATTGATTACGTTTATAGATAGGTGGAATCCATTGCTTCTCCCACTAATGACGCCACGCATCATCATCAGCGATGGAGGGACGCATTTCATTAATAGGAAGTTCAAGGCACTTCTATTGAAGTATGGGGTAATCCACAAGGGAGCAACCCCTTCTATCGAAGTATGGGTTAACCCCCAAGGTAGAAATCTCTTATAGAACTGCATTCAAAACTCCTATTGGTACCACCCCTTACAATTTGATATATGGCAAGTCTTGTCATCTACCCGTTGAGTTGGAACACAAGGCATATTGGGCCATCAAGTGATTGAATTTCTACATCAAGGAAGCTGGAATGAAGAGACTTTTAGACATTAATGAGCTGGAAAAGTTGCTCTTAAATGCTTTTGAGAATGCCAAAATCTACAAAGAAAGAACGAAGAGGTGGAATGACAAGCATATGGGGTATTTCATCTAAAACCCTAACTTGATTCTCATATTCTCAATTCTTGCCCGTTTTCAAAGATTTTTGGCTCGAAATCCTTAGGAGAAGTACAAGGATCAGTTTCCAAGCATCAAACAACATAAACATCGACCGGAATTTGCACTTTGGGGTATTTCATCCAAAACCCTAACTTGGTTCTTTTTCTTCGATTCCGGTTCGATTTGGCTTTGGTTGCCACTGATTGTTGTTGAGAAGAGTATAAGTACCCCTTAGGAAGCAGTTGGTAGTGTTTTTTGGGGGGAAATCTTGCATTTTCTGGATCTCGAATCGCACAGCGCTTCGCCTCGGTTGACCCTTCTGTGTCTTGGCCGAGGTGCTCTTGATCCGACCGAGGTGAAATTCAACGATGAGTCCTCCAAGGAGATTTGATCATCAGTTGGCTCTGAGAGACGGGCCTAGTAGTTCACACCACTCTTCTCCTTCTCATCCATCTCAGCCTACCATCCCGGTGATCCACAAGAGATTCTAGCGGGACTTTGATAGGATTTGTGGGCGCCCCATTTTTTCCCCACGTTTTGTTGATGTTGCTGACTTCGAGTGTCTTCACGTGGTGAAGGAATTGAAGAAGATGATATCCATGGTTGGTCTTGAGGATTTTATGGCCATTCGAGAGCCGGCTTATCTAGAGCCGACGTTCAAGTTTTTAAGCTCAGTTACCTACATGCCGGAGCGTAGAGGAATCAAGTACCGGTTAGTGAACAAGAACTACGTCATCCCCTTAGATCAGTTTGGGGAGATTTTTGGATTTCCGACCCCCACAGCGACAAATTTTGCTTCTCGAACGCAGGCTCGTAGTTTTTGGGGAGAAATAGCTCATGTGATTGACCACCGTGACAGATGGTAGCCCGGAGATTACCGGGAGCAGATCATCTATCACCTAGCCTTCCGTTTAGCTCACATGATCTTCAGTGAGATGCTTTTGGAGCGTACTGAGACGACCCAAAAGGTCCGACAAGGTGAGCTTTTCAGTTTGTTTTGTATGGTCAAAGGAGGAGTTTCAGACTTTGCTGCCATGCTCGCAAAGGATCTTCATAGGATCAAGGGGAAGGCGAAGGGAGACATTTGTTGTGGTGGGTTGCTGACCAACATTGCTACATACATGGAGCTGGATCTATCAGGTTGTACATTGGTGGTGGAACCGAAGCCGTTGGGTTTACAAAAGATGACCACACGACGTATACTCGTTCCCCATGGTCTTGGCACACCTTATGTTGCCATGTCATAGGGATCTGTCTGGTCGTCATAGTTCTCAGTGTATGACCGTCAGTACTGGTCTGATACTTGGTACCCGTATATGCAAGAGGACGCTACTAGATAGGTAGCTAACAAAGATGATGATGGAGATTGCTTTGGAGGAGTTGTTTCCATGGATACCGGTATTGATACCGGCGGCCCTAGTATTCCAACCGTTGACCTTGATGGCGAGGCAACGGAGGACGAGAGAGAGAGGCACCTGCACCTCCAGCTGACCTGCCACCGCCATCTCAGCATCGTGAGGTGCATCAGAGGATAGATGATCTCGAGATGCATATGGAAGATTCTTAGCACTCCAACATTACCAGCATCGGATGATGGAGCTACAATTTCAGCACATGATGGGCTATCTGATAGCATGAATTATTGTGTATATTTTTAGGCCTGTTTAGACGTTTTATCTTCCATAATCTACATGTTTGGATGTATATTATGTGATTATATTGTCGTTTCATCTACCTTTGTGGGAATCGAGGTCTACACCAAGTTTCGTTTTAATCGTAGGTAAAATGGCACGTTTTGCATCAAAATGGAGCTAAAAGAGCTAAGGAGTCATTGGAGCTACATTCAGGAGCTTAAGGAAGAATCCAGGAATCATGGAAATGGATTGAAGATTCACTTTGGATCATATTTGAGAGATTTCACATTCAGTTTAGAGTAACCTCGGTCAGCTACAGTACCATCTCGACCGAGGTGATCCAGAGGAGCTGCTCGACCGAGGCGAACACCTTGGACGCGGCGAGATATATTTTATTCTTGGCTGAGATCTTTTATTTTTGGAAAGAGGATCTTATATTTTTAGGGTGGATTCCAAGAAGAAAGAAGATAATTCAACTCATATATTTTACCTATTTTATGAGAAAATATCTTTCTAAGATCTTTTATCTTTGGGAGGTAATTTTCCTATAAAAAGGGTTGGATTTTCCACAAATCATAGCCGGCGCATCACTGGAAAAACAGTGCTTAGACAGCCGTTACACCCGCTACACCCGCTACATCCGCTTACAGCGGGGAGATTTGAAGAACCTTTTTGAAGGTTGAAGGAAGATTGAAGGAAGGAAGTTGATAGCTTTTATAGCTTTTGTGAAGGGTTTTGTAAGATTCTCTTAGATTCCCTTCTTGTTGATTGTCTTGTTGGATTGTGATCCAAGGAACGCTTGTTTGTTTGATAATTGATTCAGTTATTGAAGCCTTTTTCTTAAGGTTTTTGTGTTCAATTATTTACCTTCTTCCTTTATATTTGATTATTGCATTCATGATGATGAGTGTCTAATTTCTTTGTGTGATTCTAGGGTGATTCGCTGAAAGTTGTGAGAAAAACAATGATAGAATAATCTTAATCACAGTAGGCCCCTGAAAGTTCGAGTCTTTATCCTTAACCCTAGAACATCTCGCTCAGTCGATGAACATCTCGGCCGGGGTGGAACTTGATTGACGGAGGTGACCTTTTCTGATCCATAACTGAGAGTTAAGTGTTAGAGTTTGCCAAATCCCATTTTTACCTTTCCTGGTTCAATGCAAGCTTAGGATGATACTTACCCGGTAATTCCTTTGTTTGTTTACCTAAGATCATAAGTGTAGGTAATAAAGGTTTATCCTTTATTGGGGTTTGAGTGTGCTTTCATTCCATCTTTGTTAGTTAGCCTGAGACTTACCCGGTAAAGGTTGATTCTATTCCCTTAGTTGGAGTGTTAGTTTGAGGTTATACTTCTTTTCCTTAATTCCTTGAGACATACCCGGTAATAGGAGTTACGGTTTGGGATTAGTGACTAGTGAGACTTACCTGGTGATCTATTCTAGAAATACTTTCCCTTTGCAAAATCTCAAGTTTGCCCGCTTATCTTTAGATCTTGAGTTGGAACGACAACTAGATGCTTTAATCCCTAGAATTGCATATTTCCTTAATTGACTTTTTATCATCTTTGATTGCTTTAATCGTTTTTTTGGTTGGTAATTACATTGACAACCTACACCTACTTTGTTTCATTAAGTCCCTGTGATCGACACCTGAAATTTCTTGCTTTTTACTACGATTGACCCGTACACTGCGGGTTCGCATCCTTGTTTGAAGCTTACATCTAGGGTTATAAATTTAATGCTTGCACACACCGTTTGTAGCGAACAAGTTTTTGGCGCCGTTGCCCTGGACATGGTCTAGACCTAGCCGGTTGCGGTTGGTTTTCGGGGCGCTTGCCCCTGTTTC
Source organism: Fagopyrum homotropicum (assembly GCA_033239125.1). NCBI lineage: Eukaryota > Viridiplantae > Streptophyta > Magnoliopsida > Caryophyllales > Polygonaceae > Fagopyrum > Fagopyrum homotropicum. Next base: position 59,894,173 of record BSWB01000003.1, on the reverse strand, counting down.
TACTAACCACTCTTCTTGAGTGACTTTCGCAGGTTCATTTTCTTAGGTTTAGGCGAAGAACCCGCGCTGGGAAGGAAATCATTCCCTACGATCCCGAACCAGAAAAGACATACAAAAGACGCTTGAAAGAAGCGAAGATGGCCAACAAAGACAATCGCGATCTTGAGGCCGAATTGAAGAAGGCGTTAGAACAACTGCGCCTCAGCAAGGAAGAGCTGAGACTAGAAAGGGAAGAAACTCGCACAAGGACTGAGGCGATCGAAGCAGATATGGCGGTTTTATGAGACCAGTATCTACCTCGACCGAACCCAGATCCTCGACCAAGGCAAGACCCTGCTCCAGATCCTCGACCGAGGCAGAATCCAGTACCTGTTTCCCCGGCCGAGATACTTCCACCTCGGATGCCAGTCTGAGATGCTCTTTTTGCAGGTATTCTACAGACCCTAGGGCAGAGGATGGACCCTAATCAACAACTAAGGCGTCCATGAGTCAACCTAGGTGATCCAGCGGACCATGATTATGAGCTTCGACCGCAAGTTCTTTCCATGATTCTCCAATGCCAGTTTGGAGGGATAGAGAGGAAATCTCCACATCAACATCTACAAAACTATGAGATCTTGATGGAGACCTTGAGACCTTCAGGAATAGAAAACAACAACTACAAGCTAAAGCCTTTCTACTTCTCTTTGAAAGATAGAGCACTTACTTGGTATCAATCTCTTCCTCCAGGAAAAATCAATACTTGGGAAGAGATGACGACGGAGTTCTTAACTGAATTCTTTCCCCCCTCTAAAACTGCTGAAATGAGAGGAAAGATTAATGCATTCATCATGAAGGACAACGAGAGCTTGTCCAAGTCATGGGAGAGATTTAAAGACATTCTTTTGGATTGCCCACATCATGGGATTCCAAAGATAGAGTTGTTGGAGATATACTTCAAGGGACTGGACGGTAAACACCCAGTTTAACCTTCAACTACTATCCGCCGGCACGTTCATGGACATGCCGATTGACGAAGCTTGGGAGTTCATAGAGAAGCAAGCTTTGCACATGGAGAAATACTCCCATAAAGGAGCTGAAGGTGGATTTAAAAGAGTCAACTTTCAAGATGCTCCACCTAACAATGATTAGCTCCCTTCTTTGAAGAATGATGTGAAGCAATTGAAAGATCTTTTGGTTGCTCAAACAAATAAGGAAGATCAAGGATCAAGGAACAACAATAGTTACCGGAACAACAACAACGGTTCCCGGAACAACAACTACAACAACAATAGAGGATCCAACAGCAACAATTGGAGGACAAACAACCAAAATTCGGGTAACCCTTACTCTAACTCCAATTTGAATGACTTCTATAATCCTTTCCTCTCTTCTTCTTCTTCTTTTACTCTATTGAAGAGCCAGGAGCAAGGATCGAGTTCGTCCCATCCGGAAAAGAATGATGCGGTGTTGGAGGCCATCTTGATCAAGCTCAACTCTATGGAGACGTCCATGACTTCATTTTCGAAGGCACAAAAAGCCGTAGAACAACAATTCTTCAACAAGGCGAATGAAGCGCCAAGAGATCCAGGGAAGCTTCCAGCAAGGACGGAAAGCAACCCTAAAGGATAGTTTATGGCAATAACGACGAGGAGTGGACTGAAGACTGCAGATCCAGTGCCTCGGTCGATGCTAGTACAGACTAAGACCACCTCGGTCCAGGTACAGTCGAAGAACACTTCGGCCGAGATGCCAACCGAGGTGGAGCCACAGAAAGCGGAGGAGAAAACTGAAGTTTATATTCCACCTCCTACATATAAACCACCACTTCTATTCCCCCAGTCAAGGGCCAGAGCACATCTAGACAAGCATTTTGGTAAGTTCCTTGACTTAGTGAATAAACTACACAATAATATCCCTTTCCTTGATGCTATTCTAGGGATGCCCGCGTATGGGAAGTTCTTGAAAGAGATTCTATCAAGGAAGAGGAAGTTAGAAGACTTTGGTGAAGTGAGGATGAAATCTAAATCCTCCGAGCTTATTCAAATCATGAAAGAGAAGATGCCACCTAAGTTGAGAGATCCCGGCTCATTTTACATTCCCATTCAAGTTGGGGATGTCACTTGTGTTGCCTTATGTGATCTAGGAGCCAGCGTGAGCATCATCCCGCTGGAGCTATGTGTTAAGATCGGACTTGGAGAGCCCAAGCCGGTGAAGATACGGTTATACATGGCGGACCGCTCCATTACCCATCCCGTGGGTATTCTGGAAGACGTCCCGGTCAAGTTAGGTAACTTCTATTTACCTATAGACTTTGTTGTGCTTGACATTCCCGCAGATTATCCCGTTCCTATCATTCTCGGGAGACCATTTCTAGCAACTTCAGGTTGCAATGTGGATTGTAAGAACGCCAAGTTAAAATTCAACATTGGCGAAGATGAAGTGGAGTTTGCATTACTTGCGGCTATGAAGGAAGAGAAGCTAGGAGATGATATCTTCAACATCTATGATGAAGAAGAATCAAGAGAATTGGTGAGCTCTATCCTTATTAAAGATCCACTTGAAAAAGTTATTAGCTTTAGCTTAATAGAGGAAGGTATAGATGCTTCTTGTGATGCAGATATACGGAGCTTGAAGGCGCTGGAAGAAGATCCAGGAGCTAAAACTGAAAGACTAATCCAGGAGAAGAAGATCTCCAGTTTTGGTTCCAGTTGCAATACCTCGACCGAGGCACTTTCTGAACCAAGCGAGGTGACTGAAGAACATCTCGGTCAACCTCTCTGGACCTCGACCGAGATTGAAAGCGAGATGATGTCAACTGAGACTACTGAAAATAACAAACTTCTTACTCCCTTTTCTGACATTCATCCTCAGTTGGTGGAACATTCTCTCCACCAAATTTCTGATAATAAAGGACCTTGGTATGCTGATATTGTTAATTATCTTGTTTGCCAGGAAATACCACCCGGATTGACGTACGCTCAAAGGAAGAAATTCTTCAAGGATGTACGCCATTACTACTGGGATGAACCGCTGCTATTCAAGCGAGGGCCGGATGGGATTCTTCGAAGATGCATTCCGAAAGATGAAGTTAATAGCGTCATATCACTCACTCCCTTGTGGAGGGCATGCTAGTGCCAAAAAGACATGCGCTAAGCTATTACGTTCCGGTTTCTTTTGGCCCACATTATTTAAGGATGTGCAAACGTTTGTTGTCTCTTGTGATGCATGCCAAAGAACAGGGAACTTATCTCGAAGGAATGAGATGCCACTCAATAACATACAAGAGGTTTAGATCTTTGATGTATGGGGAGTAGATTTCATGGGACCTTTCCCATCATCGGGAGGAAACCTCTATATTCTCCTAGCTGTCGACTACGTCTCTAGATGGGTTGAAGCTATTGCCTTGCCCACTAATGACGCCATGGTGGTTGTGAAGTTCTTTAACAAGACTACGTCTATATTCTCATCATCCGGATGATGGGACCTTTCCCATCATCCGGAGGAAACCTCTATATTCTCCTAGCTGTCGACTACGTCTCTAGATGGGTTGAAGCCATTGCCTCGCCCACTAATGACGCCATGGTGGTTGTGAAGTTCTTTAACAAGACTATCTTTCCACGTTTTGGGACTCCACGCATCATCATCAGCGATGGAGGGACGCATTTCATCAACCGGAAGTTTAAGGCATTTTTATCAAAGTATGGGGTAACCCACAAGGTAGCAACCCCTTATCACCCTCAAACTAGTGGACAGGTCGAGCTCTCAAATAGAGAAATTAAAGCAATCATGGAGAAGACCGTCTCTAGGACCAGAAGAGATTGGTCCATGAAGTTGGACGACGCTCTTTGGGCTTACAGGACCGCATTCAAGACTCCCATTGGTACCACCCCTTATAATTTGGTATATGGGAAGTCTTGTCATTTGCCCGTTGAGGTAGAACACAAGGCGTATTGGGCGATCAAATGGTTGAACTTCGACATCATGGAAGCCGGTGAGAAGCGTCTATTAGATATCAATAACCTGAAGGAGCTGCATTTGAATGCTTATGGGAATGCCAAAATCTATAAAGAAAGGACGAAGAAATGGTGTGACAAGCGTATCATTCCTAAGGAGCTTAAAGAAGAAGACTTAGTTCTACTCTTCAACTCCCGCCTCTGCCTCTTTCCAGGTAAGTTGAAATATAGATGGACCGGACCTTATGTTGTGAAACATGTTTTCCCTTATGGTGCAGTTGAGATTTGGGGAGAAATGAGTGGAAGCTTCAAGGTCAATGGTCATAGACTTAAGAAATACAAACCAGAAGTTCTGGTTGAAGAGGTTGCACCGCTATACCTTGTTTGAGAAATGTCGTACGGTCCAGCTAGCGACCTTAAATCAAGCGCTTCTTGGGAGGTAACCCAAGGAATTGCTTTCTTTTCCCTTTTTCTATTCTAGCTTTAGATAGTTTGCTTTTGCTTTGCTTTGTTTTGTTTTTGGCGTCCTAGACCAATAACAGGTGACATCTAAGGAAGGAATACAACCCAGGAGCAAAACTGGAAGGACAGAAGTTCGAGAATTTGAGAAGACGGAGTTTGACTGAGACACATCTCGGTTGCTGTCACAACACCTTGACCGAGATGATTCTTGAGCAACCGAGGAGACTAGGGTTTCTGAAGATCCACCTCGATTCGTACCACCTCGGTCCAGTCGAGACCATCTCGACCGAGGTGACAGCAGTTCCAGAAAAGGGTATAAAAGGGGGCTCAGATTTCTCTCTCCTCCCTCTACCCCCTTCTCGACCGAAACGGCAGATTCACCTAGTTTATTCGTTTCTCGCTCGTTTTCGACGATTCTCGCTTCCAAACTGCAAGGAAAGGGTAGAGGATTAAATTGCAAGGACCAATCTGCAGAGAAAACGCACGAAATCGGCCAAATCTGGGTAAAATTCGAGAAAACCCTAACCTCCTCTTCCCCACTGATTTCTTTCGATTTGACCTTTGGTTGCCCCTGCATTCTACTGAAAAAGGATTAAGTACCCCATAGGAACCTTTGGTAGTGATATTGGGGGAAAAGAAATGGATTTTTGAGAGTTGCGATCGAACAGTGCTTCGCCTCGGTCCAGTCGGCCTGCGCCTCGGCCGAGGTGTTCTTGAGACTTGTCAGAAAGACCGAGGTGGTCTGACAGATTGCAGAAAATGAGTTCTGACAGGCAGTTAGTGTTGAGAGACAGATCTTCTCCTTCTCCTTCTTCTTCTTCACGCCGTTCTAGACCGGTGATCCATGAACGTCACTAGGTCGACTATGACCGCATAGCGGCTCGTCTAGTGGTCGCACCACCCTTCTTGGACATATCTGCTTTTGACTGCCTCTATGTTGATGATGATCTGAGACGGATGATCTCCATGGTGGGCCTGGAGCAGTTCACTGAGATCCGAGCTCCGCCCTACCTTGAGCCGACCCTAAAGTTTGTCAGCTCCGTCACCTACTTGCCCACCGAGCGCGCCATAAAGTACCGGTTGATGAACCGGAACTACCTAGTTCCCTTGGACCATTGGAGGGACATCTTTGGCTTTCCAGCACCCACAGTTGTTGACTTTCCTTCTCGAGCTGTAGCTCGAGAGTTCTGGGGCCAGATAGCTCACGTCGTTGAGCACGCTGACACGTGGTGACCTGGAGATTCCAAGGAGCGGATTATATTTCACCTGGCTTTTAGACTTGCTCACAGGATCTTCAGCGAGACACAGTGAGCTTCTGAGTCTGTACTGCATGGTGACCGTTGGAGTTCTGGACTTTGGGATGATGCTTGATAACGTGATTTATGACGTTAGTATAGGCATACATTTAGATAGTTTTTCCCGTTATTCATGCACGGTTTGACATTAGTTCACGACGTTTACACTCATTTCGTGCATATTTCTAGAAAAGACGTCTACACGAGCTTTTGTCGGTTTTGTAGGTATTTCGGGGATCTTTTGGGCATTAATCGATACATTCGAGAGTCAAGCCTCATGGTGGTACATATCCGAGACCTTGAAGGAACATAATTGGAGCAATGAAGGACACAAGGACCCTTGTTGGTGCAAGCAATGGAGCAACTCATGGCTAAACGATCATAGCATGCTTCTGTTGAAGAAAATCGACCTACACCCAGGAAAATCGGCCGATTTTTCCTACTGGGTCGATTTTTGGGCCTTTGACAGCTTAAGCCACGTGTCCTACGATCTCTTGTCCGGCCTTGCTCTTGGTGGAGAATATAAGTGGTCTTGCAGGCTGATTTATGGATCCTTCTCTTTCTTTTGGACTCTTCTAGCATCTTCTCAAAGAATCTTCCAATTGGGAGCTCTCTTCAAGACACCCTTGTGGGTGTTCTTGAGGGAGATTAGTGTAGATTTCAATTTCATAGTGAGATTTGAGTGATTTTTGTGAAGAAGATTGTTGAAGGTTGTAAGATCCGACTTGGAGCTACATTTGGTGTGTTGAAAGACTTGTTTTGAGCTCAAATCTAGCTAAGTTTCATTGCTTTCATTTCCTTACTTCATCTTCTTGCTATGGATTCCATGTATGCTTGTATGATGATTCTAGATCTTGAAATGCATGTTATTGGCTAGTTTGTTGTGATTCTGGAGTGATGGATTGATGGTTATTGCTTGGGTGAAGATAGAATGGACTTATATGTTAGTTTAGGATGATTTGTATGCACGAAACCCATTCCAGAAAGAAAAATCGGCCTGTTCTTCAGGTAAATCGGCCGATTTTTGCTATGATCCACCCGATTTTTCCTTCTGTTGCTCTTTAATTGATGAATCTGTATGTTAGGATGTTAGATTGTTGAAATCCTAGTGTTTGTTGAGCATAATATAGCTTAGGATCACCTAATGCTATCAACCTAAGTGAGGGAAGAGATCTACCCGATGATTTCCGATCTTAGATACCTAAGATGATGAACTCTAGGTAGTAGTGAGCCTCATAAGCCGCTATTGGACTGAGTGTGCTAGGATTATTGCTTGAGACTTACCTTTTTCCGAGACTTACCCGGTAAGGAGAGGTTTGCCCCTTAAGTAGTATCCGGTTTGTGTAGAATTCCCAACTTTACCTCCTTGAGACTTACCCGGTAATAGGAGTTTGGTGCGGGATTAGTGAAGCATGAGACTTACCCGGTAATTGCTTCCATTAGAGAAACACCCTTTCCCAACACCGCAGCTTTGTCCTTAGAATCTTTAGAACCTTGAGTCCAATGCCATAACCGGAAATCTTGACCTCTAGAATCCATTTTTCTCTCTTTGATCTCATATCTTGTGTTTGTGTCATTTGTTTGTTTGCTAGCTTGAGTTGTTAGTTTGTTTTATTACCTTGCTTGATTTGCGATCTTTGCTTGATCACCACAAAAACCCAACCAAAAATATCGAGATTTTCATTTCTTTATTTCTTTCTCCTTTCTTAGACTAGATTTGCACTATCTTTGATCATTGAATGACTTGATTTCGCCTCAGTCCTTGTGTTCGACCTCGGAATACTTTCCTTCCTACATAACGATCCGTACACTGCGGGTTTCGCTAGGTAGTTTAGGAGATTAGATCGAGTTTATAAATGTAAAGCTTTTTGTGCTATTTCCTAGCGTAACAATGCTGGCGGAGGATCTGCACAAGATCGAGGCGATAGTGACTCATATTGTGAGTTACATGGACCTTGATCTGAGTGCATGCACTATAGTGGCGGCTGCCAAGCCGCTCGGGCTTCAGGAGATGATCACTCGGAGGATATTGGTTCCTCGCGGTCTTACTACGCCGTATGTGGCGATGCCCTAGGAGCAGACTGCACCCCAGGGTATTAGGTGGTCATCTTAGTTCTCCGTGTATGATCCGCATTACTGGCAGACTGCATGGATCCCGTTGATGGAGGACGCTAGAGAGGCAGCAGCAGCAACAACTCAAGGGCCGGCTGAAGAGGATGAGGCTGAGTAGGATGAGTACGATGATTGTGAGGATGGCGGTGGTGCCATGGATACGGGCACAAATACAGCTGGGACTAGTGCGCCGGTCATTGATTTAAATGACGACGAGGCTGAGGAGGAGCCGGCTGGAGCACCAGCACATCCCGCTAGGCGTAGGGTATGCAGGTAGAGGGATCTAGTTGCTCACCGTCGGATCGACGATCTGACGGATCAGATGATAGATTCCTACGCTGCCTTGTCTTTGGACATCAGAGAGATGTAGGAGAGACAGCATTACCAGCACGTGATGGCCAAGATTCAGTTTCAGCATATCATGGGCTATCCATTCGACCCATCTCAGTACCCGTACGTGCCACCACCACCACCACCGGATTGGGATTATTGAGAGCTTGCAGGACTTTCTCTATTTATTTATTATGCAGCTCAGCTTTATCCGGTGAGTTCTTTGTTTCTTTAGACTTATTTTGACCCATTGGGACAATGTGTCCCAAGTATGGGGTATTCGGATGTATTATTTGACTTATGTGGATGTATGACTCGACTCTATTTGGATATTATTGTCTTATTTATGCTCTATGTGCTTATCTGAGATTACATGGATGCATACAGGTTATTTGATTGAGAAAAACGTCAAAACTGGTTTAAGAAAGAAAAAAATTTTTTGACCTCGACCGAAGTGATTCTGGCCAATCGAGGTACAGTACCTCGGTTGACTTAGAACATCTCGACCGAGGTGGTTTAATTGGAACAGTTTTCGAAACGATTTTTGTGCTTCTTATCTAGATATGACCTCAGTGATGATTTTTGTTTGCTGACTGGTTTTAAAATCTTTTTATGTTTGAAAGGTTTTATGATATGTTTAAGTTGCTAAATGCTTTGTTTGAAATTTTGGCATGTTTAATACTTTGTTTTTATCAAAATTATGTTGAATTTGAAGGTTGATACCACATGATGAGTTCTCTCACTCTCTTCCTGGAAAGACCAAGGAAATTCATTCTCTTCTCTTCTTCTTCTTGATCACGCTTTAGCCCTGCATATACATATTTGGCTCCCTTTACCTATCCGGGAATTTGGAAGCAAGCAAAAGTGAAAAGCAAGTGAAAGGAAAGTTGAGATGTTGGCTGAAAGTTAGAAAGAAACAAATAGGTTTGGGGAAGTCAATCATGATGATGAGTAACTCGGCACCATTCACATACCCGGATGTTTGTGTCTTGCCAAAGTCGGATTGAGCGATATTCCTGACGGGTCATGGTATGTGCATCAAGGGTTTGAGGCATCTCGAGAAATTGATGATTGCTGATTTCCTAGGCTTCGGTTATTGTGCACCTCTGTCCATGCATCCCAAAAAGTAAAGTAAAAAAGTAAATAAGCAAAACTTATTGGTAGAAGATGTTGAAATTCAAAGCAAGTGAAGTAAAGATCATTTTCCCGGATTCTAGCACCACATTTCCTATATACATCCCACCCTCACACGTTTCTTGACCTTCTTTTGAAAGACCTTGAGACCTCGAGCTTGTTGATTGACTTAGTGGTTTAAACTAGATAATACATGATTAATTTCGATGATTATGATTTATTATGCATTCTATGATTTTATGCAAAGATGAACAACTTTTTTATATTTATTAAATGTTTTGATCATATTTTGATTTTATATTCCATCAAGCATTCTCTTAGAGTGATCTATGATTGTAGCACACCATGAAAATGTTTTGAAAGACTTTTTCATTGATCTTTATGACGTATAATCCATTCTATCTTGTATTTTATGTTCGGAACTTGCTTGGGGACAAGCAAGGGCTAAGTATGGGGTATTTTGATAGCATGAATTATTGTCTATATTTTGGGGCCTGTTTAGACGTTTTATCTTCAATAATCTGCATGTTTGGATGTATATTATGTGATTATATTGTCGTTTCATCTACCTTTGCGGGAATCGAGGTCTACACCAAGTTTCGTTGTAATCGTAGGTAAAATGGCACGTTTTGCATCAAAATGGAGCTAAAAGAGCTAAGGAGTGATTGGAGCTACATTCAGGAGCTTAAAGAAGAATCCAGGAATCATGGAAATGGATTGAAGATTCACTTTGGACCAGATTTGAAAGATTTTACATTCAGTTTAGAGTCACCTCAGTCAGCTACAGTACCATCTCGACCGAGGTGATCCAGAGGAGCTGCTCGACCGAGGCGAACACCTTGGACGCGGCGAGATATATTTTATTCTTGGCTGAGATCTTTTATTTTTGGAAAGAGGATCTTATATTTTTAGGCTGGATTCCAAGAAGGAAGAAGATAATTCAGCTCATATATTTTACCTATTTTATGGGAAAATATCTTTCTAAGATCTTTTATCTTTGGGAGGTAATTTTTCTATAAAAAGGGTTGGATTTTGCACAAATCCTAGCCGGCGCATCACTGGAAAAACAGTGCTTAGACAGCCGCTACACCCGCTACATCCGCTTACAGCGGGGAGATTTGAAGAACCTTTTTGAAGGTTGAAGGGAGATTGAAGGAAGGAAGTTGATAGCTTTTATAGCTTTTGTAAAGGGTTTTGTAAGATTTTCTTAGATTCCCTTCTTGTTAACTGTCTTGTTGGATTGTGATCCAAGGAACGCTTGTTTGTTTGATAATTAATTCAGTTATTGAAGCCTTTTTCTTAAGGTTTTTGTGTTCAATTATTCACCTTCTTCCCTTATATTTGATTATTGCATTCATGATGATGAGTGGCTAATTTCTTTGTGTGATTCTAGGGTGATTGGCTGAAGGTTGTAGGAAAAACAATGATAGAATAATCTTAATCACAGTAGGACCCTGAAAGTTCGAGTCTTTATCCTTAACCCTAGAACATCTCGCTCAGTCGATGAACATCTCGGCCGGGGTGGAACTTGACTGACCGAGGTGACCTTTTCTGATCCGTAACTGAGAGTTAAGTGTTAGAGTTGTCAAATCCTATTCTTATTATACCTTTTCTGGTTCAATGCAAGCTTAGGATGAGACTTACCCGGTAATTCCTTTGTTTGTTTACCTAAGATCATAAGTGTAGGTAATAAAGGTTTATTCTTTATTGGGGTTTGAGTGTGCTTTCATTCCATCTTTGTGAGTTAGCCTGAGACTACCCGGTAAAGGTTGATTCTGTTCCCTTAGTTGGAGTGTTAGTTTGAGGTTATAGTTCTTTTCTTTAATTCCTTCAGACTTACCCGGTAATAGGAGTCACGGTTTGGGATTAGTGAGTAGTGAGACTTACCCGGTGATCTATTCTAGAAACACCTTCCCTTTGCAAAATCTAAGCTTTGTCCGCTTATCTTTAGATCTTGAGTTGGAACCACAACTAGATGCTTTAATCCCTAGAATTGCATATTTCCTTAATTGACTTTTTATCATCTTTGATTGCTTTAATCGTTTTTGTGGTTGGTAATTACATTGACAACCTACACCTGCTTTGTTTCACTAAGTCCCTGTGATCGACCCTGGAATTTCTTGCTTTGTACTACGATTGACCCGTACACTACGGGTTCGCATCCTTGTTTTAAGCTTACATCTAGGGTTATAAATTTAAAGCTTGCATACACCGTTTGGAGCGAACACTATACATTCGATCCGTGCCAATACCCCTACATTCCACCACCATCACCACCAACTGAAGAGGATTGAGCTTCATGGATTTATTTTCTTATTATTATATAGTTCAGCTTTGTCCGGTGTGTACTTTATTTCCTTTGACTTATATTTGACCCATTGGGACAATGTGTCCCAAGTATGGGGTATTTGTATGACTTGCAATTGTTTGTACGACTCTTACCGGATATTATCGATATTTGGTTCTATGTGCTTATGTGTCATTACATGCATTGCATACCGGGTTTTGTTTGAGAAAAACGTCAAAAACCAGTTTGAAAATCTTTTTTGGCTCGACCGAGACGTTCTTGACCAAATGAGGTCGTGAAACTGAGATACATCTCGGTTGAACACCTCGGATGCCGTCAAATTGCCTCGACCGAGATGGGTTTTTAACTGAAAAGATTTTCGAAACGTTTTGCGCTTCTATTCTAGATATAACCTCGATGAAGATATTTGTTTGCACATTGGCTTTGAAATCTTTATATGCTCAAAAGGTTTTATGATATGTTTAAGTTGCTAAATGCTTTGTTTGAAATTCTAGCATGTTTAATACTTTGTTTGTATCAAAATTATGTTGGATTTGAATGTTGGCACCACATTATGAGTTCTCTCACATTCTTCATGGGATGATTAAGGCACTTCATTCTCTTCTTCTTCTTGATCATGCTTTAGCCCCTCATATACATACTTGCCTCCCTTTACCTATCCGGGAATTTGGATGCAGTTGATGAAAAGCGTGTGAAGTGAAGTTGAGATCTTGGGTGAAAGTGTTAGAAAAAAATTACGTTTGGGGATGTTGATCTTGATGATGAGTAACTCGGCACTGATAGGTGATGGAATCACTATCATTTAGGGTAGTTTTTAGAGTCTTTTTATTGCATTAGTGTCGGTTTATGCTACCAACTCCTTGTTCCACCGCCCCCGCGGGCCGTTGCAGCCGCCCCTGCGGTGACTTGCCTTGACGAGACAAAGGTTAGCTCCCTTGCGCCTCCCACTGTGCCCAGCCTGCACCTCGCCTTGGGAGCTGGAAGGCGAAGAGTCTATGTCACCGCCCCTGCGTTGGCCTTAAGGCGCCCTTGCGCCTTGACATCAGAAACGTCAGAAAGACGAAAGGTCAGACGTTGAAGTGCATTAATGATCCGCCCCAGCGGAGTTGAGTAGCCGCCCCAGTGGTTCTGAAGAAGATCAACCGATTCTGTCTAAACCGCCCCAGCGTGTCTTGAAGGCCGCCCCTGTGGTTTAACGCCAGAAGCTTTACTCCGGCTGTTTACACCACCTTTATGGCATTAAAGGTGGCTGTTATAGGCCGGCTATTTACTCCTAATTTAGTGTCTTTTGTAGTATAAATAGTTCATGGCTGATTGGTAGAATTATCCATTCTTTTCCTCACAAAATCCATTTTTAGACTTGAGTTTTCCATTGTAATGAGTTACTAACTCACTTGCTACATTGGGTTGGTTTGAAGCTGCTTTGTTACTTTGGTTGTAAGTTCTTTTAATATAAGTTTTTATCCAGTAATGCTTTGTGTTTCCTTGATCTCCATTGTTTAATTGCATGTTAACTATTACTTGAGATTGATCACCTTAGGTTCTAAAGTGCATGAAAACAACTAGGATTAATAGGTTCCGGGTTCGGGTCTTTAATCTAGTAGCAACTTTAAGTAATAACGGGTTGTAATTACTTAAAGAAAAGGAACACAAATATAAAGATAAGTTTAACGGTTTTAATCTTCTCTTTATATTCCTTAGTCTTTGTTTGAATGCTAACCTGTTATTTGTTCTTGTAGGTTTACGGAACTTTAATAGGTTAAGTTGTGTTGATGCCGGTTGGCTCAACACATATGTATGATCGAGACGGGAGATTACTTAAAAACTTGTAAAAGGAATACACCAAAGTAGCAATTGCATGCTTAGAATCAACCTAGTGTAGATTCATCCATTATTGTCTTATTTGTCGCTTTAATCGTTTTCATGAGTTTTTGTGCATCAATTCAACCACCCCCCCCCCCTTGTGTCACTTGTCATTATAATCGATAATTGCATCTAAAACACCTTAACTCTCTTGGGTTCGACCCTTACTTAATCACTATACTTGTTCTTAGTGCTAAGTCGGGATTTACTTTTGATTGGGTATTGACGACCATAGAAATACCTTCGGTCAAATTTTGGCGCCATTGCCGGGGAGTTTTTGTGTTTTATTGTTATTATTGATTATTGGTTTGAACCATTTTATGGTTCAAACCCGTGCTACTAATTCCAACTTTGTTTTTTTTGATCTAGAAATTGAGAGGACGCACATCCGGCAACGAAGACAATAACAACTACAACAAGAGATGGCTAAACGTACTCTTCGTCAACTTACATAACCCACTTTGGCTCAAAACCCTCTTGCGGTAGCTATAACGGCACTAGGGGAAGGAGTCAACTCTGAGCTCAAACCGGGCCTTATACACTTGCTTCCATCCTTCCATGGGATAAATGGTAAAGACCCCATCAAGCACCTTGGGAAGTTCCACACCGTTTGTATGAGCATGAAGCCGGCCAACATTTCCGAAGAACAGATCAAGATGAGGGCATTCGACTTCACACTCAAAGATTCGGCGGATGATTGGTATTACCACCTTCCATCCAGGAGCATTGACACTTGGGAGAACCTTCACAAAGCATTTTTGGAGAAATACTTCCTAGCTAAAAAGGCCAATAGCTTGAAGAAAGCTATAAGCAACATCGAGCAAGAGGCAACCGAAACTCTCTACGTGTACTTCGAAAGGTTTGCATACCTCCGATCCAGCTGTCCTTTCCACGGATATTCAACTCAAGATGTAGTCTTGTACTTGTACAATGGCTTTCTAGACAATGAAAGGAGGATCGTCGATGCGGCTTGCGGAGGTAATATTCTTAACTCTACTCCTGACCTTGCTTTGGAAAAGATACAGGAACTAGCGGAAGGAACTCGGAACTTTGGAAGGACCGCGGCTAAGAAAGGAGTTCATGCCGTGAGTTCCGGGAAGAACGAGATTTCCACCGAGCTAGCGGAATTGAAGGAAATGATGAAGAGGCTAACACTTATGGGAACACCGCAACAGCTCAAGACTTGTGGAGTCTGTGCTGACCCATATCATCCAACGGACATTTGTCCACAAGTTCAAGATGATGATGCTGAAGTTAACGCAATGGGTTATTGTCAACCACAACAGCAAAGACCTAGGAACGATCCCTATGCACAGAATTTCATGCCAAATTGGCGTGACCAACATAATTTTCGTTGGAGGGATCAACAAAACCAACAACAGCAGCCCCGCCAACGTAAGTATCACTCAACTGAAGATATGTTGCAGGTTTTAACTAAACACTTTGCTACCCATGTCCAAACAACAGAATCAAGCATCAAAAACCTTGAGAAGCAGGTTGGTCAAATGGCGGAAGCCATTACAACAATTGAAACTAGGGCCTCCGAAGGATTACCGTCGCAAACAGTTATAAACCAAAAAGGCATGCAGGAGGACGTTCAAACATAGAGGAGGAGTCCTTACGTCAAGCCAACGACGTAAAACAAAGGCGCTAATTCGGGAGGAAACCCGAAGGAATAAGAAGAGGAGCTTCTGTCAAGAAAACCGCCCCTACGGCTCTAAAAACACGCCCCCTGCGGCGACACCCCTGGCCAACGCCACCCCCGACGTTGGGCCTGCGTCTGCTCACGTAGGTCACCGCCCCCGCGGTGCCAACCCTGCACCCCTGCGGCGGCCACCCTTGACACGCACCCTCAGCCCCGCCCCCAGCGCTGAGGCTGCGTGCCCCTTTTCTCTTGTCATCGCCCCCGCGGCGACAAACACCGCCCCTGCGGTACAGTTAAGGAAAGAAAAAAATACACTTCCCAAAAATAACCTACATCTACCACCTTCTCCACTCCCTCTCCATTCACTCTGCAAAACCTAGCCGCCTCACCCCCCTACGCCCTTGCGCCCTCCAGCAACTCATCGCCACCACCTCGTCGCGCCCCCTGCGCCACCTCCGGCAATCCAGCAACGCCACCCCTTCCTGGAAACACAAACAATCTCCACCACATACACTCACCTCTTTTTCCCCACTCCCCTGTCTCACCTCCGGCAACGTCTGCGACAACAAGGAAGACATCGGAAAAGCACAATCGCCACCACCTTCGTCGAGCGACCAAATCGCCATTCTACTCTTTGACCGCCCCTTCGCCTGCAAGCTCTTGCCCTTGCGTTGAGCCACCCCTGCGCCTGTTACAGCCTCCCCTGCGGATATTACAACAGAAGGTTCGTCTTTTGATCAAATTATTGAACTTTCTAACTCTCTTACTTGATCAATTGCAAGTGATGGAACCACAAAGGAAATAACATTTGACGGAAGGTGAGAAGGTGTTAGCATGAAATATTAAGATATTCTAGGCACTTATTCTAGTTGTTTTTCATTCATTATAGTGTTCATTGATAAGGCATTGAAGCATTTGTTAGCTAGTTTATCTATATTTTCGATATGGAGGTCTACATTAGCTTTGTGTTGATTATAGGTGAATAAGAGCTGAAACCGGACTATTTGAGAGAGATAGGAGAGGATTTGAGCACATCCAAAGATTAGGAACATAACAAAGAAGCCAAAGGAGATGCTAGGATGAGGAATGGCATGACATAAAGGAAACCACAAGCAATTTACACTTCCACGCCCTAAACCACGGCTGTGGATCTTGGCATCATGAGCATGGAGCATTCCAGAGAATTACACGGCCTATAGTACGGTCGTGGAAGTCATATGAGACCGTAACCCAACTCCACGCCCTAAATCATGGTCGTGGAATCCCTTGAGACCGTGACTTAGGCGATCTTTTGACGAACCAATTATTGCCATGTCATTTACGCAGTGGGCCGGTACGGTTATTTTACCCCGTCTTATAAAAAGGCGGGAGGAGAGAGTTTTCGGTATCACCGCTTTGGGGGAGAGTTCGCTTTAGGCTTGGACAACCTTCGTGAGAAACGCTACGGAAGCGCCGGCAATTTTGATTTCCGAAGATCGTGTGTGGCGGAAGTTGCGCCCTTTTCTAGGTTTTGCAATTGAGGACAGATTGACATCCCGTTCTTCGTGCTTACCTAAGATCTTTGTGAGTGTTTGTGTTATATTCTGAATCCATTAGATATTCCTATTTGGTATTTGGAATTGAGATTAACTTTGAGTTATATTTGACTTTTCAAAGGTTTTCATCTTTCATTCTTCTTAAATTAAATTTTGATATCATGACAATGGTTATTGGCTAAAACCCTTTAGCAATTCTAAGGTGAAGGGTTGATAATTGTGGCTTAGATGATGATAGATCGATCGTAAATTAATTGGACCCTGAGAGTTAGAGAGATCTCGTCGACGAACCAAGATAATGGTCTGTTCTTGAGCTTCCACGGCTGTGGAACCTAAGATCTGCCCGTGATTTACCCTAGTTTACGAACTTTGCTTTTACTTTGATCCAAGGTTAAAGATTAGCTTTAATCTAGTCTAGGTTTGCCCTTTGCTAGGTAGTAGTGAGACTCATCACCTTCTATTTTCATTTCGAGTGTCCCAACCTTAATCATTTTAGTTAGTTTTGATCCTTGGGTTACAAGTTTGGGTATTTGAGATTAATTCTTATTCATAGATCCTTTCTATACTGAAGCCTCAACAACCTTTATAGAGAGTGTCTTTAGATAAGTCATATAAAGTTCTGGAACTTCATCGTACATTACTTTACTTTAGCATACCTTTGCAACTCTTAACTCTGTCCTTAGTGCTTTAGTATATCTTGAATCGATTGCCACAATTAGACACCTGGATCTTTAGGGTTGCTGTTTTCCCAATATCTGCAAAGCTTACTATATTACTTGCTTGACGATTTGCAAACTGAATTTGTTCCCCCCAAATCCCTAAGTTTGACACTCTGGAATTCTTGCTTTACTACGCCGATCCGTACACTGCGAGTTCGCTTGCTTGATTCTAGTTTTATAAATTTAAAGCTTATTTGCACGCACGCTTAGTGGCGAACAAGTTTTTGGCGCCGTTGCCGGGGATTTGGTCTAGGCCGAATTCGGTTATCGATTGTCAAGTTTGGGAGCTTTGCTCTTGTTATTTGATATCTCCTTTGAGTGATATTTCCAGGTTTCCTTAGGTATATGCGCAGGTCTAGAAACGACAAAGACCTCTTACCTCTTGATCAAGAACTTGAGAAGACTTTGAGGAATAAGCTCAAAGAAAGAAAGATGGCTGAAAATATGGAGCAGGATATCCAAGCAGAGTTGGAGGATTCCGAAGCTCGACTTAGATGGAGCGAGAAGACTCGCAAGGAAGAATCGGACCGTCATCAATTGCAAATTGATGAGCTCAAGGACATGATGCTTCAAATGAGGCTGGAGATGAGCGATTCCAAGAAGAAGAAGAAGAGAAGGAAACCGGCAAGATCGGTTAGAACCGACTCATCCGATGAGGATAGCGACTCTTCCATGCCTCCGCTAGAGGACATTGATCCGACGATCAATGTGAATCAGAATAATCCAAGACCGGCTGCTAATTATCGTATCCAGGTTGGGGGTGCGAGTGCCGCCCGTGTAGATGAAGAGCCAAGAACTCTTGGCCAAAGGATGGATCCAATTCAGCAACCACGCCGTCTAGGTGTGAACTTTGATGCTGACGATATTCAGGGGTTTAGGTTCAACCCACAAGTTATTACCATCGTTCGCCAAAATTAGTTTGGAGGAACAAGTATTGAATCTCCACATCAACATTTACAGAATTTTGAGATCTTGATGGAGACAATGAAGCCAAAGAATGCAACCACCAACAATTACAAGATCAAGCCATTCTTTTTCTCTTTGAAAGGGAAAGCTTTATCTTGGTATCAAGCTCTTCCAAATGGAAGACTCAACACATGGGAGGATCTTTCTTCGGAATTTCTTACCAAATTCTTTCCTCCATCCAAGACGGCGGAGTTGAGAGGTAAAATTAATGCATTTTCTATGAGATCAAATGAAAGTTTGTTTCAGTCTTGGGAAAGATTTTAAGATTTACTATTGGTTTGCCCACACCATGGCATTTCCAAATTGGAGCTATTGGAGATATACTATAAGGGGCTGGATGTGGAAACACAATTCAAGCTCCTATCCCTTTCATGTGGCACATTCATGGACATGAGGGACGATGACGCTTGGGACTTCATTGAGAAGCAAGCCCGAGTCATTTGAGAAGTATTCTCACCGGAAGGTAGAAGCAAATCGAGTGGAGCAAGGAGCAAAGCTAACACAAGCTGGTCAAACTCAAGTCTTTTCTCTCAACACCGAGATTAAAGAATTGAACGAAGTCATCAAGGCTAGCTTTCTAAAGCCTGAGGAGCAAGATGTTGGTTATTAGGAAACAACAATAACCACAAAGGGAATGAGAACACAAATCGCAACAACCGGAACAACAACCGGAACAATTGGAACAACAACAACAACCGGAATAACAATTGGAACAACAATAGGGGTTCAAACAACAACAATTGGCGTTCCAACCAACAACAAAACTCCGGTAATTCTTTTCCCAATTCAGGAAATTCACTAACTCCACCATCTTCTTCTTCCATTCCTTTGAAAAGTCAGGGGCAAACATCTAGTAGTGGAAGCACTTCGGGAAAAGAGAAGCCCGATCCCATGTTGGAAACAATTTTGGGAAAGCTTCAAGGATTGGAGAGTCACATTACTCAGGTTGATAAAGCCCAAAAGGTTTTAGAAAACCAAATGTTTAGCAATGCTGAGGAAGTTCCAGGAAATCAAGGAAAACTTCCAGGAATGACGGAGGATAACCCGAAAGGAAGGGTTATGGCTATCACAACTAGGAGCAGAGCAACAACCACCGACCCGCAGCCTAAGTTTGTGGAAGTTCCCGTCGAAAAAGAGAAGGAAAAGTGGAAGGAGAAGGAAGACATCTACAATCCTCCTCCAACTTACAAACCTCCCCTACCATTCCCATAATCTAGAGCAAGAGAGCTTCTAGACACACAATTCGGTAAGTTCATTGAACTCATGAGCAAACTACATATCAATATACTTTTCGTTGATGCAATTGTAGGTATGCCAGCTTATGGAAAGTTCTTAAAGGAGATCCTCTCTAACAAGATGAAACTAGAAGACTTTGGAGAAGTCAAGATGAGTTCGGATTTGTCGGATCTCATTAAGACGATGAAGGAAAAGATGCCCCCAAAGCTGAAGGATCTAGGGTCATTTTGTTTTCCCATAGGAGTGGGAGATGTCACATATGATGTATTATGTGATTTAGGAGCAAGCGTAAGCATCATTCTGCTTGCCTTATGCAGGAAGATCGGTTTAGGCGAACCTCAACCGGTGAAGATGACGTTATACATGGCGGATCGATCCATAACTCGCCCTATCGGTATAGCTGAAGATGTCCCGGTCAAGCTTGGTAAGTTCTATGTTCCAATAGATTTTGTTGTGCTTGACATTCCTGCAGATAGTCCGGTCCCAATCATACTCGGAACACCGTTTCTTGCAACATCCGGTTGTATGGTTGATTGCAAGAATGCTAGACTCGCCGTCGACATAGGAGAGGAAAAGGTAGAGTTCATTCTTTCCACTTTGATGAAAGAAACAGCTCTTAAAGAGGACATATTCAACATCCCTGACGAAGAGCTATCTAGAGAGGAAGGAAGTTCGATTCTCTTCAAAGATCCCTTGCAAAAGGTGATCACTATGAGCATTATGGATATAGGAGAAAAAGAGGAATGCAATGAGGAAATTGAAGCTTTAGAGAAGCAAAAGGAAGTGTATGAAGAAGAGTTTGAAAAACTCTACGATGGGTCAGAAAACGTGAGGAATCACGGCCAGTCGTGCTACTCCACGACCGTGGTTTCCACGACCGTGGTTTCCACCAACATGACCGTAATTAGCTATTCAGAGGACTCCAGTAAGTTACACGGCCAAAACCACGGCCGTGGAACAAACAGAGGTGTCGTAATTGACTTCCACACCCTAAACCACGGCCGTGGAGGAAACAGAGGTGCCGTAATTTTGGGAAAATATGAGGACAATTACGTTCTTTCTAACACTTCTCTTGATTCTTCTCCAACAACTTCTATACCCTTAGAAACTTCTAAGGAAGCATTGGATACTCCTCAAGAGCCATTAGAGAGTCCAATAGTGATGAAATTTGTTACGCTAAGATCGTGTGATGTGTGTACGCAATAAGCTTTAAATTTATATTCTCGTTATATTTATCCTAACTCCTAGCGAACCCGCAGTGTACGGGACGTTTGTAGTAGGGATAGTATTCCGAGGTCGAACACAAAGACTAAGGTGAAATCAAGTCAAACAATGGTCATAGATAGTGTGGATCTAATCAAAGAAAAGGTCAAGGAACAAAGAAATGAAAATCTCAATATTTTTGGTTGGTTTTTGTGGTGATCAAGCAAGGATCACAAATCAAGCAAGACAATAAAACAATCTAACAACTCAACTAGCAAATAACAAGTAACTCAAATCACAAGTATATGATCAAGAGAGAAAAGTGGATTCTAGAGGTCAAGATTTCCGGTTATGGCATTGGAATCAAGGTTCTAAGGATTCTAAGGACAAGCTGCGGTGTTGGGGAAGAGTGTTTCACTAATGGAAGTAATCACCGGGGAGGTCTCTCACTTCACTAGTCCCGCATCAAACTCCTATTACCGGGTAGGTCTCAAGGGGTTAAAGTAGGGAATTCTACACAAACCGGATACTACTTAAGGGGTAACCCTTCTCCTTACCGGGTAAGTCTCGGAATAGGGAAGTCTCAAGCAGTAACCCTAGCACACTCGATCCAATAGCGGCTTATGAGGCTCACTACTACCTAGCATTCATCATATTAGATATCTAAGGTCGGAAATCATCGGGTAGATCTCTTCCCTCACTTAGATTGATAGCATTAGGTGATCATAAGCTAAATTAGACTTAATAAACACTAGGATTTCAACAACCTAACACCCTAACATACAGATTCATCAATTAAAGATCAACAGAGAAGAAAATCGGGTGGATCTTATAAAAATCGGCCGATTTAGCATGATGAACAGGGCAATTTTTATGACTGGGTTGGGTTTCGTGCATAGAAATCATCCTAAACTAACATATTAGTCCATCCTATCATCACCCAAGCCATAACCATCAATCCATCACTCCAGAATCACAATAAACTAGCCAATAGTATGCATATCAAGATCCAAAATCATCATACAAGCACACATGGTTCTCATAGATGAATAATGAAAGATAAGCAAGTTAAATCAATAAATCTCAGCTGAATCTCAGTTGTAGCAAGACTTACAAACTCTTAAATGAAGATCCAAAATGTTCCTAACAATCCTTGCAATAGTTCTTCAATCCAAGACTACAAAAATAACTCAAAATCACTCAAAACCTCACTATCACTCCTAGAATGGTGTTCTTCTTCTTCCTTCAATCCTTGAGAGTTTTTCCTCTCCTCCAAGCCTTCCTCCAATGGATGAGCTGTGAATGAGAATGTGGGAGAGGAGAGATCTCAGCAACAGCTTGCAGGACCACTTATATTCTCCACCAAGAGCAAAACCGGATCAAGAGATCGTGGGACACGTGGCTTAAGTTGTCAAAGGCAGGAAAATCGACCCAGAGGAATAAATTGGCCGATTTTCCTGGCAGTTGGTCCGATTTTCTTCAGCAGAAGCATGCTATGATCGTCTAGCCATGAGTTGCTCCATTGCCTGCACCAATAGTGGTCTTTGTGTTCTTTGTTGCTCCAATTATGCTTCTTCAAAGCTTTGGATGTGTACCACCATGAGGCTTGACCCTCAAATGTATCGATTAATGTCCAATAGATCCCCGAATTACCTACAAAACCGATAAAAGGTCGTGTAGACGTCTTTTCTAGAAAGATGCATGAATTGAGCGAAGACGTCATGAACCAATGCCAAAACATGCATGACTGAGTGAGAAATCTATCTAAATGACTACCTAAACCTAAGTCATAAATCGTGTTATCAAAAATACCCCATACTTAAGGTTTGCTCGTCCCCGAGCAAATTCTCAATTATAGACTACGAGATAACATGATTTATGTATGCAGAAAAATTGCAAAATCTTTTTGGGTTTGTGCTTCTATATTGGATCACCTTCATAGTCATGTTTCATAGCAATGGACAAGCAATTATGCATCAAACAAGTGAAGGCATGGAAAGACAATTGTACTTAACTCGAAAGCATGCATGAAATGTAAAAAAGAAGAAGTCAAGATGATCAAGAGCATATTCAATCTAAATTACTAAGTCTTACAAACATGCAAATAGGTCATAAGGTCTTGTGAAATAAAAGGCCAAGAAACGTTGTGACTAGGTGGGGTTTTTTCTAGGCTATGTGATGCTAATCCGGGAATGGAACTAACTCCACAATCTTGTCCTCGATCAACTTCCCTCAAGTGTATATTTTCTCTATCCTTTCTTTCTTTTCTTTTTTTTTTCTTCACTTATTTTTGAGACAATGGAATTGGTGTGCAAAAGCCGAAACCTTGGTGATTAGCCATCCTCGGGCTTTTTCTATTTTTCGAGGTGCATCCACACCGGACACACATACCAAAGCTCGTTAGGACTATTGGTTTATTTGACTTTGGCAAGGCACCAACACCCGATTATGTGAAGTGTACCGAGTTACTTGTCATTTAAACCAACGCCCCCAAACCTATATTTTTGGCTACACTTTCACAACAAATTCAGCATTTTATTCATGACATTCTTTCATCAACATCTTCACCCCACACTTGCTTTTCACCACATCAACACACTAACATGCTCCTATTCCCGGATGGGTCAAAAGAGGTCAATTCATATCCATTGAGGTGCTCGAACAATCATGATCAAGATGAGAAGTAGAGAAAGATGAATTGCCTCATTCATTCCTAGATGGTATGCAAGAACTATCATGTAATTTCGACCTTCAATACTCAATCCATTCTAGGCAAACATCATGATCACAAATCATTTATGGAATTCAAGAGAAGTACTTCAAGTCCTCATATACATTCATCAATTTAACACATAAGGCCATCCATAGCCAATCCACAAGACAAGATTCATCATTAGGGTCATATCCAAGCCTAGCAAGCACAAAATTTTTAAATTTTTCTGATTTTTGGATTTTTTTTTCGAAATATGTATGTACAATGCAAGACATAATGAAACATGTGACAATATTAAACTATCCTAGATGCTAATCATGCAAGTGATCATGAAAACCCCACCCCATACTTAGAAACACATTGCCCCCAATGTGCAAACTAAATAGAGAAGTGAAAGAGAGTCCTCACAATGTAAAATTGGTGATGCTTTGGTATTTCGGTTCACATTGGATGATGATAGTGGATGATCGATCAAGGATGGTAGAGAGCTCTTGATATTCATTAAGGTGTCGGAACCCGCGCTTGGCACCGCAAGCCGTCCAAGTTCCACGCCCGCTCCACCCATGCTCGATTGGAGATCACCACTTTCCTTTATAGAAGGAAAAATCGCCCCAGCAGCCCAGGAAAATCGGCCGATCTAGATGAAGATCAGGCCGATTTTTCTGGGTGATTTCCTCCTCGTCCATGTGCTTAGATCTTGTACCTTTAACAGTTCCATGAGGCCTTCACATGGCCTCCAACATCTTGTCACACACGACAATCAACAAGATCTAGCACCCAAAAACACAAAAGAAAAACAAAGCACACCAAGAGTGAGATCAAACAAAAGCAAGAAAAAGAAATGGGAAAATATGTACCAATGGGTTGCCTCCCATTAAGCGCTTCTTTAAGGTCATTAGCTTGACCAAATTCAGGAGCGTTTCAATCAAGGTGAAGCGGGGCAATCACTTCCACCGGGGCTTCCGGAATGTACTTCTTCAAACGGTGCCCATTCACCTTGAAGTCACCACAATGATCTGCTCTTATCTCTACCGCTCCATGAGGAAAGATCTTCTTCACTACATATGGCCCGGTCCATCTTGATTTGAGCTTTCCGGGGAAGAGCCGCAGCCTCGAGTTGAAGAGAAGGACAAGGTCGCCTTCACTCAACTCTTTTGGGATGAGGCGCTTGTCATGCCACCTTTTGGTCATCTCCTTGTAGATCCGGGCATTCTCATAAGCATCCAACCGGATCTCTTCAAGAGCGTTTATGTCAAGCAACCTCTTCTCTCCCGCCTCCTTGAGGTCAAAATTAAGCCACTTAATGGCCCAATAAGCCCTATGCTCCATCTCTACCGGGAGGTGGCAAGACTTGCCATAGACTAACTTGTAGGGAGTAGTGCCAATGGGTGTTTTGAAGGCGGTTCTATATGCCTATAAGGCATCATCGAGCTTCATAGCTCAATCCTTTCTCGTCCTTGAGACCGTCTTCTCGAGAATCCCCTTGATCTCCCGGTTGGAGATTTCCACTTGGCCACTAGTTTGGGGATGGTAAGGTGTTGCTATCTTATGAGTCACCCCATACTTAGCCAAAAGTGCCCCAAAGTTCCTATTAGTGAAATGCTTCCCTCCATCGATTATGATCACCCTTGGTGTTCCAAACCTAGGAAAGATCACTCGGTTGAAGAACCGCACCACAACCTTGGCGTCATTTGTAGGAGAGGCGATTGCCTCCACCCATCTCGAGACATAGTCAACCGCCAATAGGATGTAGAGGTTACCACATGAAGAAGGGAATGGTCCCATGAAGTCCACACCCCACACATCAAATATTTCCATTTCTTGTATGTTGTTCAAGGGCATCTCATTCCTCCTTGAGATGTTGCCCGTCCTTTGGCAAGCATCACAAGCTACCACAAAGCCTTGCACGTCCTTGAACAAACTTGGCCAAAAGAAGCCCGATTGCAACACTATAGCACATGTCTTGTGTGAGCTAGCATGCCCTCCACATGGCAAGGAATGACAATGGCGGATCACACTCTCCACCTCATCCTACGGTATGCATCTTCTAAACATTCCATCCGGCCCTCTCTTGAACAAAAGTGGCTCGCTCCAATAGTAATGCCTCACATCTTTGAAGAACTTCTTCCTTTGGGCATATGTCAAACCGGGAGGAACTTCCTCACACACTAAGTAGTTCACAACGTCGGCAAACCATGGCTTGCTTCCTCTAGACACTTGGAACAAGCATTCCTCCACCATTTGCAATTGCTCATCCCGGAATGAGTCATTAATCGGGATGTCATCTTTTTCAAGCTCCAATGGTGGGAGTCTACTAAGGTGATCCGCCACTGAGTTCTCGGATCCCTTCTTGTCCCGGATTTCCAAATCAAACTCTTGAAGAAGAAGGATCCACCGAATCAACCTAGGCTTTGCATCCTTCTTGGTAAGGAGGTAACGAATTGCAGCATGATCCGTATAAACTATGACCTTCGCTCCAACAAGGTATGACCGAAACTTCTCAAATGCATACACAACCGCTAGCAACTCCTTCTCGGTGGTAGCATAATTGAGTTGGGCATCATCTAGCGTCTTGCTAGCATAATAAATAACATGAGTGCGCCCATCTTTCCTTTGCTCCAAAACAGCCCCAACGGCTACATCGCTTGCATCACAAATGATCTCAAACGGTAAACTCCAATCCGGAGGTTGCATTATAGGTGCGGAGATCAAGGCGTTCTTCAACCTACAAAAAGCCTCAAGGCAATCTTTGGAGAAAACAAATTCAACATCCTTCATTAGTAGGTTAGTAAGGGGCTTAGAAATTTTAGAGAAGTCTTGAATAAACCTCCGATAAAAACCGGCATGCCCTAGGAAACTCCTTACCCCTTTCACCGAGGTAGGTGGCGGCAACTTCTCTATCGTTTCAATCTTGGCCCTATCAACCTCAATGCCACGGTTAGACACCAAGTATCCTAACACGATACCTTCACTTACCATGAAGTGGCATTTCTCCCAATTTAAGACAAGATTTGTCTCCTCACATCTTTGCAATACTAATGACAAGTTAGCCAAGCAATTATCAAAGGAAGAACCATAAACAGAGAAATCATCCATGAACACTTCCATGATATTTTCAATGTATTCCGAAAAGATAGCCATCATACACCTTTGGAAGGTGGCGGGTGCATTACACAACCCAAATGGCATCCTCCTATACGCAAAAGTACCCCATGGACATGTAAAAGTGGTTTTCTCTTGGTCATCGGGGTGGATAGGGATTTGGAAAAATCCACTATAGCCATCTAAGTAGCAAAAATGAGAATGTTGAGCTAACCTCTCTAGCATTTGGTCAATAAAGGGGAGAGGGAAGTGATCTTTCCTAGAGGCTATGTTAAGCTTCCTATAATCAATGCACATCCTCCACCCCGTAACCGTCCTAGTCGGGATTAGTTCATTGTTCTCATTGGTCACTACGGTCATCCCACCCTTCTTAGGAACTACATGAACGGGACTAACCCACTTACTATCCGAGATAGGGTAGATAATTCCAGCATCTAGCAACTTTATGATCTCCTTCTTAACTACCTCTTTCATTATAGGATTCAATCGTCTTTGATGTTCAATAGAGGGTTTATGGTCATCTTCCATCATTATCTTATGCATGCACAAAGAGGGCTTAATGCCAACAAGGTCATCAATGGTGTATCCTATTGCCTTTCTATGCAGTTTCAATTCATTCAACAATCTATTAAGCTCATCATCATTCAAAGATGCATTCACAATCACCGGATAAGTAGAATTTGAACCAAGGAAAGCATACTTTAAATGAGAAGGAAGAGGTTTAAGATCAAGTTGAGGAGGACCTTTTTCGGTTGGAGACAATCCATACAATGTAGGTTGAGATGATTGCAAAGCCATGGAAGTCTCCTTGAAGTCCCTTGATGATTGCTCACATTCAAGTGGTTGGTGCTGAAAAGACTCAGGAAAATCGACCCAGGAAGAAAAATCGGCCAATTTTCCTGCCAGTGGGTCGATCTGAGTTTCTGTTTTTGCAGAACTGGATGAAACTCTAGCACAAGGCCAAAAATCGGCCGATTTTGTCCAGTCAGGCCGATTTTTCTGCCTGTTTCTCTCTTCTTCTATCACTTCAAATCCAACACTTGGTAGCTCGTCCAATGCATTCAAGGCCTTGATTACTTCATTGCTACTCTCCTCAACTCCCTCCTCCATCAAGCTTGAGCTAAGAACCTTCTCAAGTGGGTCCTTGAGCAAGATTGAGCTCACAACCTCTCTAGACTCCTCTTCTTCAACTATGTTGAATACATCTTCATCAAGGGTTGGCCCTTTCATCATTGTGGACAGTTTGAACTTGATGTTTTTTTCTCCAATGTTGAAGGAGAGAGTCCCATTCTTTCAATCTACTAGACATCCGGAAGTAGCTAGGAAAGGTCTCCCCAAGATGATAGGAACCGGATAGTCCGCCGGGATGTCCAAAACAACGAAGTCTATGGGCACATAGAACTTCCCTAGTTGCACCGGAATGTCTTCCAAGATTCCAACCGGATGAGTGATTGAACGGTCCGCCATATAAAGGGTCATCTTGACCGGCTTTGGCTCTGCTAGCCCAACCTTGGTGCAAAGTGCAAGCGGGATGATGCTTACACTTGCCCCAAGATCACATAGGGCGTCATACTTCACTTCTCCTACTCCGATTGGCACACAAAAGGATCCCGGATCCCTTAGCTTAGGAGGCATCTCCTCCTTCATTGTTTGAATCAACTCCGAGGATCTCTTTGTCATTCTTATCTCCCCATACTCCTCCAACTTCCTTTTGTTGGAGAGTAATTCCTTCAAGAACTTGCCATATGCCGGCATACCTAAGATAGCATCCATGAACGGAATATTAATATGCAATTTAGACATAAGTTCAAGGAATTTACTAAAATGATTGTCCAAGCGAGCTCTTGCTCGTGATTGTGGGAACGGTAGTGGTGGCTTGGATGGAGGCAGTTCCACATATGTTGGCTCTACATCCTTGCTCTTGCCTCCATCTTCTTTCAATGGTTCTCCTTCATTCACTACTTGCTTCCCTTTAGCATTCTCCTTGGGCAAAGGATCCTTCATGCTCAACCCACTTCTTGTTGTAATGGCCAACACTTGGCCTCTTGGGTTGTCTTCGGTTCTTCCGGGAAGCTTTCCCGGATCTCTATGTGCTTCACCCGCCTTTTGGAAAACTTGTGCTTCCAAAACCTTTTGAGCTTTAGAAATTGAAGTCACCGTGCTCTCAAGACCACTCAACCTTCCAACCAATTGCTCAAACATCATTTTGGTCCTATCCTTTGGAGGTTGAGTAAATCCGGGTGGAGATTCTTGTGAAGCTTTTGGTGGTGGAGTTATGCTTGTGGAAGCGGGAGGATTCAAGGCTCCATCCGGGTTAGAGTAAGAAAACCCGGGATGGTTATGGTTGGGCCGGTAATTGTTGAATTGCCGGTTGTTGTTGAAGTTCCTTGGGCCTTGATAGTTGTTGTAATTGCCCCTTCCCATGTAATTCACATCCTCCTCCTTGGAAGATAAGTTAGCTTGTGGAAGCACTGGAGGAGTTGCTTGGTTCTTCAAAGTTGTAGCACACAACTCCCTCAAGGACTTCAATTCATTGTTGATGGCGTCAAGCTTGAAATTGCTCATGGTGACTTCACTCACCTCATATGCTCCCGCCTTTCTCCCTTCACTCTTCCTATGGGAGTATTTATCAATCACTAGAGCTTGTTTCTCTACATACTCCCAAGCATCATCCACATGCTTCTCCATGAAAGTCCCACCGGAAAGAGATTGAAGCTTGAATTGGCTATCTTCATCAAGTCCCTTGAAGTAGATCTCCAATAGCTCTATTTTCGGTATGCCATGGTGTGGACAATCTAGGAGAAGGTCTTTGAATCTCTCCCAAGACTTGAACAAACTCTCTCTATCCTTCATCACGAAGGCATTTATCTTCCCTCTTAATTCGGTAGTCTTGGAAGGTGGGAAGAACTTAGTCAAAAACTCGGTTGTCATCTCCTCCCAAGTACCAACTCGCCCTTGTGGAATAGATTGATACCAAGCTAAGGCTTTGTCCTTAAGAGAAAAGGAGAAAGCTCTAAGCTTATGGTTGTTGCTCTCCAATCTTGGCGGTCTAAGTGTCTCCATCAAAATCTCATAATTCATCAAGTGTTGATGAGGAGACTCTCCTTCCATCCCTCCAAATTGATTATGCCGGATCATTTGTAGAACTTGAGGGCGGAGCTCGTAGTTGTGGGCTGCGGGATCTCCTAAGTTCACACCCAAACGGTGTGCTCTTTGTGCCGGATCCATACGTCTCCCCAAAGTTTGTGGCTCTTCAATAGCAACGGGTACAACCCTAACATTTGCTGCCGGCTGCGGTTGTGGTGGTGGAGGTGGAGGTTGTTGACGATTAAGCTCTCCTTGTACAAGGGCTTGCCTAATCTCATCAATCTCCCTCCTAGTTGCTTCTTGCCTCTCATTGGAAAGTCTCCTTTCTTCCTCCAAGAGCTCATCTCTTAGCCTTATTTGCTCTAAGGCTTCATCCAATTCAGCTTGGAGGTCTCTTCCGGCCATCTCTTTCCCCTTTTTAATGCTCTTGGATCTAGATCTAAGGGTTTTCTCCGGTTCGGGATCGAATGGAGCTAAATCCTTGCCACGAGATCTTCGCATACACCTAAAGAGTAAGAGATGTCCTGAAAAGCAAAGACACAACCCAAAGAAAGATCAAAAGCAACAAGAAAGATCTACACTATAAACAATCACAAAATGACTAAATCTAGACCTACTCCCCGGCAACGGCGCCAAAAACTTGTTACGCTAAGATCGTGTGATGTGTGTACGCAATAAGCTTTAAATTTATATTCTCGTTATATTTATTCTAACTCCTAGCGAACCCGCAGTGTACGGGACGTTTGTAGTAGGGATAGTATTCCGAGGTCGAACACAAAGACTAAGGTGAAATCGAGTCAAACAATGGTCATAAATAGTGTGGATCTAATCAAAGAAAAGGTCAAGGAACAAAGAAATGAAAATCTCAATATTTTTGGTTGGTTTTTGTGGTGATCAAGCAAGGATCACAAATCAAGCAAGACAATAAAACAATCTAACAACTCAACTAGCGAACAACAAGTAACTCAAATCACAAGTATATGATCAAGAGAGAAAAGTGGATTCTAGAGGTCAAGATTTCCGGTTATGGCATTGGAATCAAGGTTCTAAGGATTCTAAGGACAAGCTGCGGTGTTGGGGAAGAGTGTTTCACTAATGGAAGTAATCACCGGGTAGGTCTCTCACTTCACTAGTCCCGCATCAAACTCCTATTACCGGGTAGGTTTGAAGGGGTTAAAGTAGGGAATTCTACACAAACCGGATACTACTTAAGGGGTAACCCTTCTCCTTACCGGGTAAGTCTCGGAATAGGGAAGTCTCAAGCAGTAACCCTAGCACACTCGATCCAATAGCGGCTTATGAGGCTCACTACTACCTAGCATTCATCATATTAGATATCTAAGGTCGGAAATCATCGGGTAGATCTCTTCCCTAACTTAGATTGATAGCATTAGGTGATCCTAAGCTAAATTAGACTTAATAAACACTAGGATTTCAACAACCTAACACCCTAACATACAGATTCATCAATTAAAGATCAATAGAGAAGAAAATCGGGTGGATCTTATAAAAATCGGCCGATTTAGCATGATGAACAGGGCGATTTTTATGACTGGGTTGGGTTTCGTGCATACAAATCATCCTAAACTAACATATTAGTCCATCCTATCATCACCCAAGCCATAACCATCAATCCATCACTCCAGAATCACAATAAACTAGCCAATAGTATGCATATCAAGATCCAAAATCATCATACAAGCATACATGGTTCTCATAGATGAATAAGGAAAGATAAGCAAGTAAAATCAATAAATCTCAGCTGAATCTCAGTTGTAGCAAGACTTACAAACTCTTAAATGAAGATCCAAAACGTTCCTAACAATCCTTGCAATAGTTCTTCAATCCAAGACTACAAAAATAACTCAAAATCACTCAAAACCTCACTATCACTCCTAGAATGGTGTTCTTCTTCTTCCTTCAATCCTTGAGAGTTTTTCCTCTCCTCCAAGCCTTCCTCCAATGGATGAGCTGTGAATGAGAATGTGGGAGAGGAGAGATCTCAACAACAGCTTGCAGGACCACTTATATTCTCCACCAAGAGCAAGGCCGGATCAAGAGATCGTGGGACACGTGGCTTAAGCTGTCAAAGGCAGGAAAATCGACCTAGAGGAATAAATTGGCCGATTTTCCTGGCAGTTGGTCCGATTTTCTTCAGCAGAAGCATGCTATGATCGTCTAGCCATGAGTTGCTCCATTGCCTGCACCAATAGTGGTCTTGTATTCTTTGTTGCTCCAATTATGCTTCTTCAAAGCTTTCGATGTGTACCACCATGAGTCTTGACCCTCAAATGTATCGATTAATGTCCAATAGATCCCCGAATTACCTTCAAAACTGATAAAAGGTCGTGTAGACGTCTTTTCTAGAAAGATGCATGAATTGAGCGAAGACGTCATGAACCAATGCCGAAACGTGCATGACTGAGTGAGAAATCTATCTAAATGACTACCTAAACCTAAGTCATAAATCGTGTTATCAGAATTGAAGCCACTTCCCGCACATCTAAGGTACGCATTTCTAGGACATAATTCTACATTTCCGGTAATTGTTAGTTCCGATCTAAGTATAGATGAACATAATAATCTTATGCTTGTTCTTAAGAAACATAGGAAAGCCTTAGGTTACACTATAGAGGATCTAGTAGGAATTAAACCTTCAATATGCATGCATAAGATCCTAATGGAAGAAGATTTTAGAACTTCGCGACAACCTCAAAGGCGGTTAAACCCGACCATGAATGAGGTTGTCAAGAAGGATATTCTTAAACTACTTGATGCGGGTATCATCTACCCTATCTCCGATAGCAAGTGGGCGAGTCCCGTACAGGTTGTTCCAAAGAAGGGAGGAATGACGGTCATCACCAACAAGAACAATGAGCTCATTCCTACACGAACAGTGAAGGGATGGAGGATGTGCATAGACTACCGCAAGCTAAACAATGCAACAAGGAAGGATCACTTCCCATTACCACTCATCGATCAAATGCTTGATAGGTTAGCACAACACTCACATTTCTGTTATCTTGATGGTTATAGTGGTTTCTTTCAGATCCTGATACATCTGGACGATCAAGAGAAGACCACATTCACGTGCCCATGGGGTATGTTTGCTTATAGGAGAATGCTGTTCGGGCTTTGCAACGCCCCAGTCACCTTTCAAAGGTGCATGATGACTATCTTCTCAGATTATATAGAGGAAATCATGGAGGTTTTCATGGATGACTTTTCTGTTTATGGTTCCTCTTTCGATAATTGTCTTTCTAACCTTTCTCTTGTGCTACAAAGGTGTGAAGACACTAACCTAGTTCTTAATTGGAGAAGTGTCAATTTATGGTGAAAGAAGGCATTGTATTAGGACACTTGATCTCTAGTAGAGGGATTGAAGTAGATAAGGCTAAGATAGAGACTATAGAAATGCACCCTCCCCCATCTTCGGTGAAAGGGATAAGAAGCTTTCTAGGACATGCTGGATTTTATAGACGCTTTATAAAGGACTTCTCTAAGATATCAAAACCGCTTACTAATCTATTGATGAAGGATGCAGTTTTTTGAATTCTCGCAGGAGTGCTTAGATGTGTTTCATAAGATTCGGGAAGCTCTAATCTCAGCCCCGATCATTCAACCTCCGGATTAGAATCTTCCATTCGAGGTTATGTGTGATGCAAGTGACGTAGCTATAGGAGCTGTGCTCGGGCAAAAAAAGTAAGGACGAACCCACGCTATCTACTATGCTAGCAAGACGCTAGATGAAGCGCAACTTAACTACGCCACTACCAAAAAAGAATTTCTAGCAATTGTATATGCATTTGAAAAGTTTCGTTCTTATCTTGTATGTGCAAAGGTGATTGTATACACGGATCATGCTGCGATCTGGTATCTACTTGCAAAGATGGATGCGAAACCAAGGCTGATTAGATGGATTCTTCTCCTACAAGAATTCGATCTAGAGATCCGTGACAAGAAGGGTTCGAAAAATTCTGTTGTGGATCATTTAAGTCGTCTACCACATCTAGATAACGACCATCTACCCATAGATGACTCCTTTCCGGACGAGCATTTACACATCATAGAGGAGTGCATCGACAAGATTAGTAAAGGTAACGAACCATGGTTTGCTGATTTTGTTAACTATTTGGTTTGCCAGGAATTACCACCCGGATTATCCTATGCACAGAGGAAGAAGTTCTTTAAGGATGTCCGGGAATACTTTTGGAATGAACCTCTCCTCTTTAAGAGAGGTCCTGACGGCATCATTTGACGATGTGTGCCGGAAGACGAGATGCAAAGCATCATCCGTCATTGTCATTCACTACCTTGTGGAGGACACGCTAGCTCGAACAAGACTGGCGCTAAGGTATTGCAATCTGGATTCTTTTGGCCTACTTTATTTAAAGATGTGCAAACCTCTGTTTCCTGCTGCGATGCTTGTCAAAGAACAGGGAACATATCTAGGAGAAACGAAATGCCTCTTAACAACATTCAGGAGGTAGAGATCTTTGACGTTTGGGGAGTAGACTTCATGCGACCTTTCCCATCATCTTGTGGAAACCAATACATATTTCTAGCTGTAGATTATGTTTCGAGATGGGTTGAAGCAATTGCCTCTCCTACTAATGATGCCATGGTTGTGGTTAAGTTCTTTAACAAGACCATTTTCCCACGATTTGGGACACCACGGACTATCATTAGTGATGGGTGCTCTCACTTCATTGCCCGACGATTCGAAGCTCTACTAGCTAAGTATGGGGTGACTCACAAGATCGCCACCCCTTACCATCCACAAACGAGTGGACAAGTGGAGATTTCAAACCGGGAGATTAAAGGAATCCTAGAGAAGACAGTTTCAAGGACAAGGAAAGATTGGTCTTTGAAGCTAGATGATGCATTGTGTGCATACCGGACTGTATATAAGACTCCCATAGGAACGACACCATGCAACCTTGTGTCTGGGAAGTTTGTCACTTACCAGTAGAGCTGGAACATAAGGCGAATTGGGCAATAAAGTGGTTGAACTTCAGCATAAAGGAAGCGGGCGAGAAGCGCCTCTTGGACCTTAACGAGCTTGAAAAACTTCGCTTAAACGCCTACGAAAACGCTAACATCTATAAAGAAAGAGCGAAGCGTTGGCATGATAAGCATATCATTCCAAAAGACCTCAATGAAGGAGATCAAGTCTCCTCTTCAATTCAAGACTTCGTCTCTTTCCAAGTAATCTTAAATCTCGTTGGACCGGACCTTATCTAATCAAACGTATTTTTCCCCATGGTGCAGTTGAAGTATGGGGTGAAAATGGCGGAAGCTTCAAGGTGAACGGTCAACGACTCAAGAAGTACTCACCGGAACTCCAAGTTGAGGAGTTCGCGCCTACCGCACTCGAATAAGTGCAAGTACGGTCTAGCTACTGACCTTAAACAAGCGCTTCTTGGGAGGCAACCCAAGGTATTGCACTTATGTTTTTGTTTGTCATTCGTAGATTAAATTAGTTTAGACGTTTTTGTTTTGTTTTGCCATCGATACCTTCCGTTATGTTATGTTTTTGGATGTAGGAGCAATGGAATAGGCACGTGAGAGGAAAAAGTTGAAGGAAATTGACGAAACTTGGATTTTGGCACATTACAGAGAGTTCCACGCCCTAAACCACAATCGTGGAGGCTACAATGACCGTAATTCTTCAAAATTTGAGAAAAATCACAAAAAATCACGGTTCCGTACATTTCCACGGCCGTGGAAACCCCCGAGTGACCGTGATTTTTAAAAAATTTTACGGCCACTATATAAACCTCCCTCCTTCACAAAAACACCACAAAAACCCCTCTTTCCACGCCCTAAACGCCGAAACCCTTCCCCAACTCGCAAATCTTCTTTCGGTAATCAATTCGAACGATTCTTGGTGCAAAAGTGTATCAAATTCATTCATCTACAAGATCCAATCAACAAAACAAGTGAACAATCCATCAAGAAAGCGGAATTTGGATTCAAAGATCCAAAAACCTAGGTTTTTACTATTCTTCTCTCCTTTGTCAATTTGGGTTAAATTTCCGCAAGAACTTAGAACATTTGCATAGGATTGAGATTGAAATTAGTTTAGGACAGGTTCTGTTGAGATTGCTGTTGAATTTATTGAGATTTAAGAATTTCTGAGCCAAATCGCGGTCTATGGGACTTCCACGGCTGTGGAATAGGAAGAACATACCGTGATTTTTTCTGTTTTTCGGGAAAATATTTACACGAAGTGCAAGAAAGAAAAAGAAGAGAAAGGGTGATAGTTCCTCCTCTTCTCATAGCCCTCCTAGTGAACCATCACCCCCATGCCCTAGGATTCCCACCATTCACCCCAATTACCTCGATGCCTTAGACAAGATCAAGGAAAGACCGGTCATTGGACCAAGATACCTCTTGCTAGAGGAGTTAGAGCCACTCAATGTGGTTAATGATTTGACTTGGCTCTTGGATAGAGCCGGATTGATTATCTTCTCTGCTATTAGAGCGGATGCTTATGAGGAGATCACGAGGGAGTTTGTTATATCCTTCGAGCATAGCCATATGGACAGGACGGTATCCTTTAGATTGATGGAGACGGACTATGAGTTCTCCATCCAGTAGTTCGGAACCTTCTTTGGGTTCCATGAGACCTTCAATGGTCGCTTCCCTAGCGGTGTGTATGCTAAGGATTTTTGGGAGGAGATTGCCATGATATACGTTAGCGAGGACCGCTGGCAACCGGCTGAAACCAAGGCTAAGCTCATCTACCACTTAGCCTTGAAGATAGCTCATAGGGTCCTTTCCGAGTGCCTATTTCCTAGGACCGAGACCCCGCAGAAAATTAAGACCGATGAGTTGTTTCTCCTCTATGCCATGCTACATGGTAGACCCGCCGACTACACCACCCTCTTAACCTCCACCATTAGCAAGCTTAAGAACAAGAAGGCCGGGAACATTGAGTATGGTGGGATAGTGACCCACATTGCTACACAACTCGGGATTGATTGCTCCGCTTGTACTAGGATAGCGGCGAGACCGTTGGGTCTCAAGAGCCTCATGACTAGAGGTTTGATCTTTCCTAGGCATAGAGGCCCACCTACCGCTGCCATGCCATGGGAGGATAGACGAGGTAGAGGAATTCCATGGTTGCCCGAGTATTCCATTATGGATGGACGTCATTATTGGAAGGAGACATTCGATGCTATGCATGCGAATAGGCTGGTAGCACCTCCTTACATTCCCGACGAGATTCCAGCTACTGATGATGATGATGTAGGAGGGGGCGATGAGCAGGATTTTGGTACCTTTCCGAATCAGCCGGACACCTTCCCAGACCTCCCTAGACAGTCTCCCCGTCCTTCTAGACCGTCCGGTTCTTCCTCTCGCCGCGCTAGTATGAGCGAGAGACCTACATGGATGGAGACTCCTCCCACTTGGTATGCATCACAGCCGGAGTGGATGGGAGCTCCACCGTCATGGTATGCACTGCCGTCATCAGCACCGGCCCCACAGGATGCACCAGCTTGGTACAACCAGGCACCGGAGTGGTATGAGCAACTGCCGGATTGGGCTACCAACCTCTCCAGGAGAGTAGGAGATTAGGAGATCCAACAGGACACTAGGGACGTACGAGCTGATGAGCATAATAGGATGATGAGGGACATCTACCGCCAGCAGTTTGGGCGGAACTTCGACTCCAGCTTCTTCCCGTTTCCACCACCACCTCCACCGTAGTGATGACTATGCATGATTGACAGTATTAGCCGCTCCACCGCCGTCTTGTGAGTTCATTTTTCTTTTCTTTCTTTTCTTTATTTCTTTTTGAACATTAGGCACAATGTTTGTCTCAAGTATGGGGTGGGGTGTGACTATCGTTTGTAATAACTCTACTCACTTTGCTTGCCTTGATTCGAGAACATTTTGCATGTTTCATTTCATTGTCACACGTTTCATTATTGCATTGCATGAAAAAGATTTTGAAAAACCCATAAAAATTGAAAATTTTTGAAAATTCTAAAAGGTTTTGTGCTTCTAAGAGTAGAGGTGATTTCTATGATAATTACTACTTGTGAATTGAGTTTTTGATGACAATTGTATGCCTAAACGAATAATGAATTGAAAAGGAATTGAATGTGTTGATTATCCTTTCTTGCAAGTTTCATAATGTGAAGAGTTTTATCTAAATCATATTGAGAAATCGAGGTTGAAATCACATGATAAGTTCTTATACTTCTTTACGAAATGATTAAGGCAATTCGACCTTTCTTTCTCCTTTCTTTGTTCATTTAGCCCCTCATTGAAATAATTACCTCCATTACATATCTGGGAATTTGGAGGAGTTATGTTTTGGCATGTTTGATGTGGGAGGGCCATGAAAACAATTGTTTGCATTCAAAGAATAGAAATAATAGGTTTGGGGAAGTCAATCATGACGATGAGTAACTCGGCACCATTCACATAGCCGGGTGTTTGTGTCTTGCCAAAGTCGGACTGAGCGATATTCCTAACGGATTATGGTATGTGCATCAAAGGTTTGAGGCATCTCGAAGTTGAGAAACGTCAACCTCCTAGGCTTCGGTTTTTGTGCACCGCTGTCCATAACTCCAAAATTAAAGTCGAAAAATGATGTGAAAAGAAGAGAGCAAAGCTCAAAGTTGATGGTGTTGCAAATCAAAATAAAAAGAAAAGAGTTAGTTGTCCACTTTCCCGGATTCATGCACCGCATTCCTTATAAGTTTTCCCTCCCTTCCGCATTCTAAACCTCACTTGGAAGTCCTTAAGATCAAAAGAGTGTTATTTGACTTGATGATCTAAATTGATGTTTCTTATGCATGATTTTGATAATGCTTGAAGGTTATGATGTTTAAATTGAAGTTTAACCAATTCATGATGTTTCTTTCCTTTACATTCTTTGGTTACGTATTTAAGCGTTTCAAGAGTGAATGAAGCAAGGTTTAAGAATGATCTATTGACTAGAAGCACATTTACCTAAAATATGTTTTGTTTTTGAG
This sequence comes from Fagopyrum homotropicum, assembly GCA_033239125.1. NCBI lineage: Eukaryota > Viridiplantae > Streptophyta > Magnoliopsida > Caryophyllales > Polygonaceae > Fagopyrum > Fagopyrum homotropicum. The sequence continues at coordinate 59,855,535 of BSWB01000003.1, read as the reverse complement.
TTTGCATGTATATTTCATCCTAACTTATGTTCTAAGCTTTCAAAAGACCTTGCTTGGGGACAAGCAAGTGGCAAGTATGGGGTATTTTTTTATCATGAAATACTGCGATATTCTAGGCACTTATTCTAGTTGTTTTTCATTCATTATAGTGTTCATTGATAAGCATTGAAGCATTTATTAGCTAGTTTATCTATATTTTTTATATGGAGGTCTACATTAGCTTTGTGTTGATTATAGGTGAGTAAGAGCTGAAACCGGACCATTTGAGAGAGATAGGAGAGGATTTGAGCACATCCAATGATTAGGAATACATCAAAGAAGCCAAAGGAGATGCTAGGATGAGAAATGGCACGACACAAAGGAAACCACAAGCAAATTACACTTCCACGCCCTAAACCACGGCCGTGGATCTTGGCATCATCAGTGTGGAGCATTCCACAGAGTGACACAGCCTAAAGTACGGTCGTGGAAGTCATATGAGACCGTAACCCAATTTGACGCCCTAAACCACGGTCGTGGAATCCCTTGAGACCGTGATTTAGGCGATCTTTTGACGAACCAATTATTGCCATGTCATTTACGCAGTGGGCCGGTACGGTTATTTTACCCCGTCTTATAAAAAGGTGGGAGGAGAGAGTTTTCGGTATCATCTCTTTGGGGGAGAGCTCACTTTAGGCTTGGACAACCTCGTTTGGAGAAAGTCAGCCTTAGGGTTTCGTGAGAAACGCTGCGGAAGCACCGGCAATTTGGATTTCTGAAGATCGTGTGTGGCGGAAGTTGCGCCCTTTTCTAGGTTTTGCTATTTAGGACGGATTGACATCTCGTTCTTCGTTCTTACCTAAGATCTTTGTGAGGGTCTGTGTTATATTCTGAATCCATTAGATATTCCTATTTGGTATTTGGAATAGAGATTAACTTTGAGTTATATTTGAGTTTTTGAAGGTTTTCATCTTTCATTCTTCTTAAATTAAATTTTGATATCATGACAATGGTTATTGGCTAAAACCCATTAGCAATTCTAAGGTGAAGGGTTGATAATTGTGGCTTAGATGATGATAGATCGATCGTAAATTGATTGGACCCTGAGAGTTAGAGACATCTCGTCGACGAACCAAGATCATGGTCTGTTCTTGAGCTTCCACGGCCGTGGAACTCAAGATCTGCCCGTGATTTACCCTAGTTTACGAACTTTTCTTTTACTTTGATCCATGGTTAAATATTAGCTTTAATCTAGTCTAGGTTTGCCCTTTTCTAGGTAGTAGTGAGACTCATCACCCTCTATTTCGATTTCGAGTGTCATAACCTTAATCGTTTTAGTTAGTTTTGATCCTTGGGTTACAAGTTTGGGTATTTGAGATTAATTCTTATTCATAGATCCTTTCTATACTGAATCCTCAACAACCTTTATAGAGAGTGTCTTTAGATAAGTCATATAAAGTTCTGGAACTTCATCGTACGTTACTTTACTTTAGCATACCTTTGCAACTCTTAACTCTGTCCTTAGTTCTTTAGTATATCTTGAATCGATTGCCACAATTACACACCTGGATCTTTAGGGTTGCTGTTTTCCCAATATCTGCAAAGCTTACTATATTATTTGCTTGATGATTTGCGAACTGAATTTGTTCCCCCCAAATCCCTAAGTTCGACACTCTGGAATTCTTGCTTTACTACGTTGATCCGTACACTGCGGGTTCGCTTGCTTGATTCTAGTTTTATAAACTTAAAGCTTATTTGCACGCACGCTTAGTGGCGAACAGAAGGATTAGTATAGGATCGCTCAAAGCCGGGAGGTGCATGCAACCCGGTTCCTTGATGCTTCCACCTTGGATAATCTAGGTATGTTGGAGAGTATGCAGGAATTTCTAAACAATGCCGGGTTGGGTGATTTTCTGATAAAGACCGCTCCAACACACCCCGACCTCAGCAGACAATTTATAGAAACATTCAAAATGGAGACGGTAGATCAAATGTGTGTTGGGCTTTCATTCAAGTACAACAAGAGGAAGTACACATTGGATTACACCCAAATATCGAAGGCTTTAAGGGTGACAATAGCAACTTCCGATGACTGCTGGGAACCCATTCCGACACCGGATTTGCTTTAGTTTTTGCAGGCCGCCACTAGGTCAGAGTTCCATGCAGGTGATGAGTACTCCAACAAATTCACTCACCCCTGCTTGAGGCTCATTTCAAAGGTCTTCATGAGTGTCTTCTGTGGACACAAGGAGGAGAATAAGGTCTCTCTCAAGGACCTTCCTTTGATATATGCTTGCCTCTCCACGAATGATTGGGTGCCGGATTAGGCATATCTCTTCCTTACCGCTCTTAAGCGGATTAGGAAGAATGAGCCTCGTGACATAGTGGGAGGAGGTATCATTTCATTACTAGCTGCGCGGTTATGGATCTTCCTCCATTGGAAGAAGGTTTGGAGGCACCCTTATACAATGAAGGGTTATTAAGAAGGTGCAGGCTCCTCAGGAGAGACGGGGAGCATCGGTTCTGGATCTCCCTTGCAGATGGGAGTCACATCACATATCTTCCCCGGCGACTCCACTTGGGAGAAAAGCTCTCCGACCTATATGTACCGGCTGACCCTGTCCCTCCGAGACGACCTTAGGTTGATATTGTTGGGAGGTACGCAGCCGGCTCTAGCAGGGCCCACACCACTGATGAGGAGATGCCGACGGCGGGACACGATAGTCAGACCATGGAGAGTCTGCAGCCTTATATGGCTGCTTTGACTACACAGCACCAAGCATGGCAGACAGAGTATCAGCGGTCCATGCTTGAGCAGCAGCAGGTGTGGCAGCCCAGCTTCGCCTCCTCCATGACCACCGACTTTGACCGCCGTCAGGATGCTTGGCAGGCGGCTCATCGGGAGCAGTTGGAGACTCAACAACTAGCTTGCCAAGATAGCTATGAAACTTCATTTCGAGAGAGAATGGAGGATCAGGAGGACCGGATTGACACCCTTCACCGGCGGCAGGAGCATTTCTTCAGCCATTTCCCTTACCCGCCGGAGGAGGGTCCTGGTGGTCCATCTGGACCACCCCAGTGAGGGGTACATTTCTTTTCCTTCTCCCACATTTATCTTTGACTTTCTTTCACTTTGAGGACAAAGTGCAGTTCAAGTATGGGGGAGGGATATATATCATTGCTTGTACAGTTTGTTAGTTGTTTTTGGCATTTGTTTTGCATTATTGAATTCAGTTTCATACTAAAAAAACAAAAAAAAACAAAAAAAAACAAAAAAGCCAAAGAAGTGAAAAAAGGCATGAAAATCCTTGGATAAACCGAAAACCCTAAAGGGCGGTGTAGGTAAAAAGAAGGTAGTCCGACCAACCTTAGGTTGGTGCAAAATTGGACTTGAGGGATGTGAGCTTAAGTGAGAAAAGAAGAAGAGTGGCAAGGTGAAAACCCGAAAGGGCGCCTTGGCAAGGTGAAAACCCGAAAGGGCGCCTTGGAGCGACACCGAGTGTAGGTTTCCCTTCTGGGGTTTTGGCGACATAACAAGGGGAGTCATAAGGAGGTTGTCCGGGTAGGCCACTCTTGGAGCGATAAGGATGGTAGTATCTTCTTTTCTCACATTTCCTCTCTTTTCCCTTCTTTCTTTCTTGGTTTTTCTCTTGTTTTCCATTAGTTTTCTTTATTTCCCTTGCTTTCTGAGACCTTGAGTCTAATGGTTGTCATTTGTTTTACTCGGGACGAGTAAAAGGTCTAAGTATGGGGGAGTTTGATAGGTGATGGAATCACTATCATTTAGGGTAGTTTTTAGAGTCTTTTTATTGCATTAGTGTTGGTTTATGCTACTAACTCCTTGATCCAGAAGAAGAAGATCAAAAGAAGCTAAGGAAGGAGTTATAAGTACTTAGAAGTAAATATTGATCAAGAAGCAAAGTTTTTGTTGCTCCACCGCCCCCGCGGGGCCTTGCAGCCACCCCTGCGGTGACTTGCCTTGACGAGACGAAGATCAGCTCCCCTGCGCCTCCCACTGCGCCCTACCTGCGCCTCGCCTTGGGAATTGGAAGGCGAAGAGTCTATGTCACCGCCCTTGCGTTGGCCTTAAGGCGCCCCTGTGCCTTGACATCAGAAACTTCAACAAGGCGAAAGGTCAGACGTTGAAGTGCATTAAAGATCCGCCCCAGCAGAGTTGAGTAGCCGCCCCAGCGGTTCTGAAGAAGATCAACCGATTCTGCCTAAACCGCCCCTGCGGGTCCTGAAGGCCGCCCCTGCGGTTTAACGCTAGAAGCTTTACTCCGGCTGTTTACACCACCTTTATGGCATTAAAGGTGGCTGTTTTAGGCCGGCTATTTACTCCTAATTTAGTGTCTTTTGTAGTATAAGTAGTTCATGGCTGATTGCTAGAATTATCCATGCTTTTCCTCACAAAATCCATTTTTAGACTTGAGTTTTCCATTGTAATGAGTTGCTAACCTTGCTACATTGGGTTGGTTTGAAGTTGCTTTGTTAGTTTGGTTGTAAGTTCTTTTAATATAAGTTTTTATCCAGTAATGCTTTGTGTTTCCTTGATCTCCATTGTTTAATTGCATGTTAACTATTACTTGAGATTGATCACCTTAGGTTCTAAAGTGCATGTAAACAACTAGGATTAATAGGTTCTGGGTTCGGGTCTTTAATCTAATAGCAACTTTAAGTAATAACGGGTTGTAATTACTCAAAGAAAAGGAACAAAAATATAAAGATAAGTATAACGGTTTTAATCTTTTCATTATATCCCTTAGTCTTTGTTTGAATGCTAACCTGTTATTTGTTCTTGTAGATTTACCGAACTTTAATAGGTTAAGTTGTGTTGATGCCGGTTGGATCAACACATATGTATGATCGATACGGGAGATTACTTAAAAACTTGTAAAAGGAATGCACCAAAGTAGCAATTGCATGCTTAGAATCAACCTAGTGTAGATTCATCCATTATTGTCTTATTTGTCGCTTTAATCGTTTTCATGAGTTTTTGTGCATCAATTAAACAACCCCCCCCCCCTTGTGTCACTTGTCATTATAATCGATAATTGGATCTAAAACACCTTAACTCTCTTGGGTACGACCCTTACTTAATCACTATACTTGTTCTTAGTGCTAAGTCGGGATTTACTTTTGATTGGGTATAGACGACCATAGAAATACCTTCGGTCAGGCACCATTCGCACAGTCGGGTGTTTGTGTCTTGCCAAAGTCGGTTTGATCGATAGTCCTAACGGGTCATTGTATGTGCATCAAGGGTTTGAGGCATCTCGAGAAATTGATGATTGCTAATCTCCTAGGCTTCGGTTGTTGTGCACCTCTGTCCATGTTCTCAAAAATAAAGTGAAAAAGTGAAAATAACCAAAGATTATTGGTGGAGATATTTGTGATTCAACGAAAGTGAAGAATAGATCGTATTCCCGGATTCTAGCACCACATTACCCTATATACATCCCACCTTATCACCTTTCTTTACCTCTTTGGAAGCCCTTGAGACCTTGAGTATGTTGATTGACTTGGTGGTTTAAACTGGATTATACACGATTGATTTCGATAAATATGATTTATTATGCATTCTTTGATTTTATGCAAAGATGATCAACTTTCTTATATTTATAAAATGTTTTGACCATGTCTTGATTGAATTTCCTATAAAGCATTCTGTTAGGATGATCTATGAATGGAGCACGCCACCAAAAGGTTTTGAAATTTTTTTTCATTGATCTTTTTGATGACCTATAATCCATTTTATCTTGTATCTATGATTTGAATCTTGCTTGTGGAAAAGCAAGGGACAGGTATGGGGTATTTTAATAGGATGTATTATAGTCTATATGTTGGGATTAGTTTGGACGTTTTATCTTCATAAATCTTCATGCATGGATGTATATTCTTGATCATTATGTTGTTTTGTTTACCTTTGGAAGAATCGAGGTCTACACCTAGTTTTGTTGTAATTGTAGGGAAAATAACATGTTTTGGAGTGATATGGAGCTAAGGGATCTAAGGAGTCATTGGAGCTACATTATGGAGCATTTAGGAGCTATAGGAAAGGCTTAGGAACTATGGAAGTTGGACAAAAGATTGATTTTGGACAAGATTAAAGAGATTTGCACGTAGTTGAGGATCACATCGGATGGCTACAATATCACCTCGACCGAGGTAACTCCGCTGGACTGGACCGAGACGGACGGCCCACGGCCCATAAGATCTTTTATTCTTGACTGAAGATCTTTCATTTTTGGCAAGTGTTTTTCCTATATATTGGGATGTATTTTTTGGATGGAAGGCAGATGTGGAAGTCCAAGGAAGTTGGTAAGTTTGGAAGATTGAAGATATTCCAAGGAAGGAAGGAAGGAAGTTGGCTTTGAAGATAAAGTTGAAGGCTTTGAAGGAAGTTGTAAGATTTTCTTAGATTGTTTGATTGTTGTCTTTTGGTTTGTGATTGAGGAACGCAGTTTGCTTGTTTGTTTGATTGTTTGATTGAGTTATTGAGACCTTTGTGTTAAGGTTTTCTTGTTTGGATATTGATTCCCTTTTCATATATTTGATTATTGTTATCATGATGATTGTTGGCTAATTTCTTTGTGCAATTCTAGGGTAATTGGCTGAAAGTATGGGAAAGACGATGAAAAAATGAGCCTTTACCCTAGTCGACCATGAAAGCTCGAGCCATACCTTAACCGAACCTCACCTCGGTCCGTTCGTAGAACATCTTGACCGAGATGGAACATGAAATGAACGAGGTGTTTCCTTTTTTGATCCTTATTTGAGTTGAGGTTTCAGTTTGCCAAACCCTATCCTTGTTATACCTTTCCTGGTCCATACGCAAGCCTGGGATGAGACTTACCCGGTGATTCCTTTGCTTGTATACCCAAGATCATGAGTGTTAGGTAACAAAGGTTTATCCTTTATTAGGGTTTGAGTGTGCCTTCATCCCATCCTTGAGAGTTAGCCTGATATTTACCCGGTAAAGGTTAGTTATATCCCCTTCGGTGGTGTGTTGGCTTGAGATTATAATTCCTTTCCTTAGTTCCTTGAGACTTACCCGGTGAGAGGATCTTTGTTTTAGGATATAGAGTAGTGAGACTTACCCGGTGATCTATTCCCATCTTAGAAACACCTTCCCTTTATAAACCTCAGCTTTGTCCATGTTATCCTTCGAGATCTTCAGTCGGAACCACAACTGGATGCTTTGACCTCTAGAATTTGCATTTTATTTATCTGATTATTACATAATCTTTGATAGCTTTGCTTTGTTGCTTGTTTTTGATTGACAACCTAAATTACCGAGCTTTGTTTCACCATAGTCCATGTGTTCGACCCTGGAGTATTCGCTATTATTACAATTGATCCGTACACTACGCGTTCGCATATTGTTTCAGGCATATATTTTAGGTTATAAATTTAAAGTTATATCGTTCACCATACACACACGTCTAATATTGAACACAATGGTTTGTGTAATGGTTTTATAAGATTGACTTAATGTAATGCCATACTTGTAATGGATGTTCATTTATGTTACTATAGGTGTGCTAGGGTAATGGTCACGCATAACGATTATAAAAAGTTACAAAACCAATCCTCTAATATAATGATAATTGTATTGATAGACTCTAAAATATTTGGTGCAAAAATTAAAAATACACCACGTGCCATTGGGCGCAAAATCTTTACTAAAGCGGCCCTTTCATTTTTTTTAACCTAGATGAGCCTCCCTCCTATATTACTAATCTTCAACCTCCTCTCTTTCTTCCCTCCTCCTCATACCACAACCTCATCTCCCTTTCTCCCTGAATAGCCGGCGCGCACAGGTTTTGCAAACCGATCGTTGCACCGCAGAACCACCACCGAGCTGCCACCATTAAGTATCTGCTCGTTCCCAGCTTCACGTCGCGCTTCTTTCTCAAACTCTCGCAGCATTTCTCTCACTTCTTCCCCTCCTTTCAACTGCCTTTCTTCTCAACAGAGCCCGGAACCATCCCTTGGTGCGTCCCCTTCTGTTGTCCGTCTAGGAACCGGCGCTGCGTGCCTTCCCCTTCTTCTCCCTTCTCAGCGAGTCAACCATCCCTGTTCCTCTAAAACCGTGGGCTTGTTCTTCGTTGAAGTGCCGTCGCTGCTACAAGAGCACCATCCTTCGAGCAACCTGAACAACCAAGCTTGTCCATGAAATGGGCCTGAATTCAGAGACCCCTTCATCAGCATTGCCGACGACACCGATAAATAGAAGCTGAAGAAAAGGGGGGTTGAATAGAGTATGGGAACTTTTCGCAAACAAAATCTCCAGGCCTTGAAACTCCTTTCAAGGACCATGATGTCAATTTGTGCTTCTAGTGAAACTTTGATTTCAAGGGCTTTGAAACTCTATTTCAAGGGCCTTGACTTCTTGCTCCTGCAAAACAAAGTTAGTCACAATAAAGTATATATGGTGCGGAATTGAAAAGATTGACACGAGGATATGTTTACGAAGTTCGGCTCTAAATAGCCTACTCTCCGTCCCAGGGTATATCCGTAGGATCTAACTATCTATTATCAACTTCAAAGAGTCCTAGATACAAACTAGAAGAAATCCCCTTCTTCTCTCACTATAGCCAATGCTACGATCAAGCTCCAACTCTTAACCTAGCTATAATAGCCTAGTTACTTCGCAGAGTAACACACACTCTAGTATAATACTATTTAGATCTTCCAATAGAGCTCTAGTGTTTTCTCTCTCTAAGGGGATAAAGCATTTGCATTAATTAGAAAAAGCAAAACAACGAATGAAGGTGATTAGGTTGCTTGAGGATGTAAAGATGTTTTCCTGTGTAAGCTTGTGTATCTTTCTTCTTCGACCATCATCTTCATTTATACTCTTCTATGGAAATGTCTTCTAGCCGTTGTAGAGATGACCGTTTGAAGATGAATCTTCTTTTCCATGAAGATCGTTTCTTGTTTGGAGATAAGGTGGACGTTGCAAGTCTTCAGCCCCTACGAACACGTCGAGTCCTTTACTCCTTGATCTTCTCGTCTTCTGTTGAATCGAGAGAGAATATATTTTCACCGTTTGTTATTTAGAAAATCTTCTAGAAGAGATTCTCTATTCTTCGGTTGAGATCTTCGTTCGGTTGATAAGATCTTTGGTTGATGAGATCTTTCCGTTACAAAATCTTCAAATAAAATCTTCAACTCATTTTGAATCCTTGTTCCGTGCATCTATAATTCCAAGGCCCTTGATTTCGTCCTTTTGAACTTGTTATCTTCCTTTGTTCTTAAATCCAACTTCAAGGCCCTTGACATTTAGATATAAAGCCTGCACTGAATTCAAACCAACCAAATATCTAGAAATATAATCAATACATTGTTAGTATATCCAACTGCTATATTTGTGTGAAGTCTTCCATCATCAACACCTGTAAACCATTTCAATCAAGGTGGAGTTTTCAATCTCCCCCTTGATGGAAGACAACACAAATTCTCGTACCTACATTTGTTAGTTTAGCAATGCATATGAAAATCTCAAAACTAAAAATGCAGTATATCGAAATGTCGGATCATATTCCCCCCCCTTTGTCTTTCAACAAAGGAGGAAAAACAGTCAAACTAGGAAATCTTAAAAAAAATGATTACAAACCCAAAACCAAATGTATTTCCGAACCAAATTTTTTTTTTTAAAACTCATGACAAGCCGAGAGCTTCAGTTTTCCTTGTACCACTTGGAGGAACTTCCTTTCCCATAATAGTCACGTAGGAACATATCTCTCCACCGATCCTTTGCATCAGCAAGATCACGTTCTTTGAGAGATAAGTCCGTTCCTCTTTGTGTAGAACTAGCATCCTGATGAGTATCCTGTCCATCCTCCTTTGATATGGGCTTAATACAACTAGCAGCTGTTGAAGACATAGCACTTACATGGAACAACTGATTAATTTTCTAATTGAGAATTCCTAGTAAGTCTTGAGTTTGGTCCATCTTATCAGTCATTGAAACTCTAAAATTTGCAAAATCAGATCTTAGTGAGGTCAATGACTCTTCCACAAATTCCAGCCGTTGCTGTGTAGTAAAGCTCCATTCAGACTGCTCCATTAACACCCACACAGTACGAAACCCCTCCCGAGTCTTCTTAATTCCTATGGTCTCAAAGAATGCTGCATCTAATCCTCCATTGTAAAGATGCAACCCCTCATCAGAAAAATCTACTGAAAAGTGTCTGAATATTATGGGAAGCAAATTCCCATAAGGTAGGTGACTGGTACTTGGAGAATTAATTATATTCACTATATGAGACAAGAGAATTTTAGGCAGGTTTACCTTCAACCCATTCAACGCATTATAAGTCAAGATCAGCACAAAGTTGGTTATAATCCCTTTGTTGGCAACTCTAGGGACTATGCATCTGTCTATAATAGCATAAACTATCCTAGCCTCCAAAGTTAAACAGGTGATGGTTGGTGGTGATAAGGCATTAGGAAGGAGAAGTTGTTCTTTAGCTAGCCTTAAAGTTCTAGCAGGGTTTGAGTTTTCTGAAGCATCATATAGAGGAATTCCAAAGATATCTGCTAAAATTTCAAAAGTGAGGGTGATTTTCTTACCTTTGATAACCGAATCTAGAATCCACCCCCTCTCTCACCTCTTGCAATCAAGTTGGCATAGAACAACCTGGTTAGTCTAGGATATGTTGATTCTCCTGGATTCAACATAATCCATATAGAGCTTGCTTGGATCGCTTCAAGACCCGGCATAGGCAAGCAAGTAAACAGTTCAAAGTGTACTCCCTCACACATGCACTGATAGCGGTCATCATACTCCATGACCCACTTTTTAGCTGTTGTTGGGTTGATGAATCAGCTTGATGGAAACCCTGTTCTAACAAAAATGTCGGCATCACTAGAGAACCCTGATGAACTCGAACTTGATCCAGAGTCAGAACTTGAGTCAAAGTCAGACGACACTTGAACGACCCTCTGTCGTTTTGGAACTGAAGATGTTGCTTCGTTGATTGAAGGTCTCTCGAATGCCAATTGAAAAAATTTTGAGAAAAAGATGAAGAGGGTTTTGGAAAATCAGAAGAGTAAAGAACCGTTCTTTCAAAGGAAAAGGGAAGCGGAAGAAATAAAGAGGGAAGAGAAGATGTTTTTATGGGAAGAAGTCTAATCAACGTAAGATCAAAAGATTTTTAAGATCTTGGAGGAATCATTGATGATAAAAATTGCTTCCATAAATTTTGGTAACCACTTTTCAAAATCCTTTGAATCTGAAACAAAACCTTTTGAAATCCCTTTTAAAGAATAAAAATTAGATAATTAAATATTTAAAAGATATGAATTTCTAATTGATCCGTTTTATTTATGTACCCTTTGAAATATGTTTCAAGGCCCCTAGAATTTTATTTCAAGGCCTTTGAAAACATCAATTGGGCTGCATGCGTAGGACGATTAAAACTCGTTTACTCCCCCTACGTTAATGCTTCCTTGTTCAATATACCAAGCTCTAATCTAATAAAATTAAATTGTACTCAGGAAGAGGCTTGGTAAAGATATCTGCAAGCAGCAAGTTAGTTGAGATAAAAGAAATCGAAACATCACCTTTCTCAACATGATCATGTATGAAGTGATGCCTTACATGAATATGCTTAGTCCTTAAATGATGCACAAGATTTTTTGTTACAAAAATAACACTAGTATTATCACATTTTATAGGAATACCTCTCAAGTCAAAGCCAAGGTCAGGAAGTTGTTGAGCAATCCAAAGAATTTGAGCACAACAGGCTCTTGGAGCTATATATTCGGCTTCAGCTGTGGATAGAGCAACAAAATTTTGCTTCTTGGAGTGCCAACTAATTAGGGATGACCCTAAGAATTGGCAACATCCAGAAGTACTTTTTCTATCGACCTTATAACCTGCAAAGTCTGCATGTGAATAGCCAACAAGATGAAACGAGCTTTGTTGTGGGTACCATAACCCTAGATCCTTAGTGCCATTGAGATACCAAAAAATTCTTTTCACAGCTATCAAGTGTGACTCTTTAGGATCAGCTTGAAATCTTGCACACATGCACACGCTAAACATAATGTCAAGACGACTAGTAGTTAGATACAACAATGAACCGATCATACCTCTATACTCCTTTTATACTGCACTTTTGCCATTCTTGTCATGATCTAGTGAAAGTGTTGAACTCATAGGAGTCTTTGCAACCTTAGATTGATCCATTTTGTACTTTTTTAAGCAAGTCTTTAGTATACTTGCTTTGATTGAGGAAAATTCCTTTCTTTGCTTGTGTAACTTGAAGTCCAAGAAAGAAATTTAGCTCTCCCATTAAGCTCATCTCAAATTCCCTGCACATAATATCTTTAAATTCCTTGCAAAGGGAATCATTAGTAGCACCGAATAATATTTCATCAACATAGATTTGTACTACTAAAATGTTGTTGCCTCTAGTTTTGATAAATAATGTTTTGTCAATCAAACCTCTTTTAAAATTGTTTTCAAGAAGATATTTAGACAATCTTTCATACCAAGCTCGAGGAGCTTGCTTAAGACCGTAAAGTGCTTTGTCTAATTTAAAAACATGATCCGGAAAATTATCATTTTCAAAACCAGGTGGTTGAGCAATGTAGACTTCTTCTTTTAAGAATCCGTTTAGAAAAGCACATTTTACATCCAGTTGAAAAAGTTTTATGCTCATGGAAGATGCAAATGCAAGTAGCATACGTATGGCTTCTAACCTGGCAACTGGAGCAAAAGTCTCCTCATAATCAATACCTTCTTCTTGGTTATAACCTTGTGCTTCAAGTCGTGCTTTGTTTCGTATGACTTTGCCACTTTCATCCAATTTGTTTCGAAAGACCCATTTCGTGCTAATAATTGATTCATGCTTTGGTCTTGAAGTAAGAGTACATACCTTAATCCTCTCAAATTTATTTAATTCATTTTGCATGGCAATGATCCAGTCTGGTTCTTGAAGAGCTTGAATGTAGTTCTCTGGCTCGACAAGTGATACAAACGTGGAGAAAACACATAGATTATTCACTTTCGATCTAGTTTGAACACTAGCATTTGGATCTGAGATCACATTCTCTTGTGGATGATACGAGGAGTGTTGAATTTTTTTTCTTTTGACAGAGGATGTAGATCCAAAAGGTTGAGCTGTATATGTTTGACTAGATTCAGGTACCGTTTGTGTATTACTTGTTATTCCAATCTCAAGGCCTTGAAGTTGAGTTTCAAGCCCTTGAAGTGGAGTTCTTTTATCACAATTTCCAATTTCAAGGTCTTGAAAGTGTGTTTCAAGGTCTTGAGGGTTTTCTTTGGTATCTTGAATCTTTTCCAGCATATTCTTGTCTTGAACTTTAGGATCTTCCTCTTCATCCGAAATGTGATCTTCTCTTTGATTCAGATTTAAATCTGCAAAACTCTCACTCAAAGTACCATCATTGCTTTCATAAAAAATAATATGAATGCTTTCCTCAACAACTTTGGTACGTTTGTTATATATTCGATAAGCTTTGCTATTTGAAGCATATCCTATGAATATAGCTTCATCACTACCTGCATTAAATTTCCCACGATTGTCCTTGCCATTGTTGTGAACAAAACAAGTACATCCAAAAAGTTTGAAATATGAAATATTTGGTTTTCTTCCTTTGCAGAGCTCATAAGGAGTCTTTTTCAAAATAGGGCGAATTAAATATTTATTTAAAATATAATTTGCAGTGTTTACTGCTTCAGCCCAAAAACTTTTTGGCAAGTTGTTTTCTAAAAGCATTGTCCTAGACATATCCTCAAGAGTGCAGTTCTTACGTTCCACAACTCCATTTTATTGAGGAGTTCTAGGAGCTGAAAAATTATGAGAAATACCGTATTTTGCACAAAACAAATCAAACTTTAGTTGATCAAATTCTCTACCATGATCACTTCTTATAGAAACAATGGGTAGGTTTTTCAAACTTTGTAACTCCTTACACAATTTTGAAAACTCAAATAAAGCTTCAGATTTTTCAAGTAGAAAAGATACCCATGTAAAGCGAGAGAAATCATCCACTATAACAAGGATGTATTGTTTTCCTACGGGAGATTTGACACACATAGGTCCACAAAGATCCATATGTAAATGTTCAATAGGTTGAGAAGAACTTACAGCTTTCTTGGGTTTGAATGAACCTCTTTTTTGTTTACCTTGTGTACACGCTTTACATAGGTCAGTAACCTTGATATTTAGGTTTGGCAAACCACGTACCAAATCTTTTATAAGTAGCTTCTGCATTGTATGCATGCTTGCGTGACCAAGTCTTCTATACCAAAGCCTTGGATCATCAGTCAAGGCCTTTAGAAATTTTAGCTTAGTTCCTGCAACTTGGTTAGTACTCAAAGAATAACCATTATTACATCTAGGAGCAGAAAGCAACAATTCTCCCGTCTTTATGTCTTGAACTTCACATTTTTCTGACTCAAACATGACTTTATTACCTTTATCACAAATTTGAGAAATACTTAGAAAATTATATTTCAAGTCATCAACTAAATAAACATCATCAATAAAGTTGGATGAATTATAGCAAATTTTACCAATGCCAATTATGTCACACTTTCCTTTATCACCAAGAGTAATAGTTCCAGATGATTACTTAGTTAAATATGAGAATAAAGAGCTTTTTCCACTCATTTGTCTTGAGCAACCACTATCAAATATCCATTTGTGCACCTTTACCTTGGTGATATCCTGCAAAACAGCAAACATCAACCTTTCCGGGTCGACCAAATGGAATATTTTGGTTCATACTCAGGTTCGATCATGTTTGGTGGTCTAGTACCTTTAGGAACCTAGATTTGTTTGACCTGTTTCCTTAAAAATAAAGGATAGGTGTTTCTTATGATATGAGGATCATTTATTCTATATGGACATGTAGATTTAATATGACCCTTTTTACAACAGTAGAAACAAGAAGGCATATGAATGCTTCCTTTGGCCTTGACAAAAGTAGTGGTAGGTTTTCTAGGAAAGTTCCTGTGATACCCTATACCATTTTTGTTAAGGGAAGATTGTTGTTCACCCATCATTCTTTCCATATTAGCTTTTGAACGAGTAAACGTAATAAGTGCTGCCTTCTGGTCTTGACACGTTAAAGTCAGATAAACTTTCTCTTTCTCTAAATCGATATAGTTTCGATGAAGAGAAGAAAGGTTGTCCTTGAGAACAGTTTTCTAATTCCAAGGCCTTGATACTGTCATCAAGGTCTTCCTTTTTTGTGTTAAGATTTTCAATTTCCAGAGACATTTCACTCAATTGTCTATCTTGTTCATGAAGCTTTTCTTTTAAAGAATTTATCCTTGTTCATGAAACTTAATAGGTGCTGCCTTTTGAGTCATCTTCATGATCGCCATAAGACACAAGTTTGCTTGTTCTTTTTCATCTTCTCATTGATTTATTAATTCTGAATCACTCCATGAAGCAACCAAATGATCTATTTCACCACATGATCTATTTCACCAAATGATCTATTTCACCACATTCAAAACAAGTCAATAGTCTTGTTTTATTAGAGTTAGAAAACTTACCTCGGGGTTTTGATGCTCGTGGAAATTCTTTGTTTGCAGATTGTTTCTTTAACTTGAGAATTCTTGCGAGACCCTTTGGGATCATGGCGAGTGCATCTTCTTCATCATCATCACTATCGTCTTCATTAGATGGTAACTCATCTCTTCTAGATTTTAATGCCAAATTCTTGGAGTTGGATGGGAGTTCTCCATCTTCTTCAGCAAGAACCATTTCATTTGTGATGAGTTTTCCAAGTAGATCATCCAGAGGAAGAGTAGTGAGATTTTGAGCTTCTTCAAAAGTAGTCATCTTTGGTCCCCACTTGGCTTTAGGTAAGCTCCTTAGAACCTTCCTCACTTTCTCTTCATTTGTGAAGATCTTTTCTAGTGAGTCCAGATTGTTCACGATCTTAGTAAATCTGGTGAACATTTCTTTGACTGTTTCATTTGGATTCATCTTGAATTGATCATATTGTCTGAGAAAGATGTTAATCTTAGTTTCCTTGACTTGACTTGTTCCTTCCTAAGTAACAACAAGCTTATCCCATATTTCTTTAGTACTCTTGCATGATGAGATGCGGTTGAATTCATTTGTATCTAATCCACAGTAGAGAAGATTTATTGCTTTGTAATTCTTTGACAAACTCTCCAGATCAACCTCTGTGAAGTTTGATTCCTTCTTTGGGACTTGGACGCCTTCAACCATTGTCATTGGAACTTTAGGTCCATTTTGAGTAATGCTCCAAAGCTCCATATCCTGGTCAATAATGAACATACGCATGAGTGCTGTCCAATGAGCGAAGTTGTTGCCACATAAGACTCGTGGTCGGGATGAGGATCTTCCTTGAATAAATCCACCATCACCTACAGGATTCATGATGAGTCTCACTGATGGTTAAATCAATAAACGAGAGTCTAGCTCTGATACCAATTGAAGAACCTGTACGTGATATAAATAATAGAAACTATACTGTAGAAGGGGGGTTGAATAGAGTATGGGAACTTTTCGCAAACCAAATCTCAAGGCCTTGAAACTCCTTTCAAGGACCTTGATGTCAATATGTCCTTCTAGTGAAACTTTGATTTGAAGGACTTTTAAACTCTATTTCAAGGGCCTTGACTTCTTGCTCTTGCCAAACAAAGTTAGTCACAATAAAGTATATATGGTGTGGAAATGAAAAGATTGACACGAAGATATGTTTACAATGTTCGGCTCTAAATAGCCTACTCTCCGTCCCAGGGTATATCCGTAGGATCTAACTATCTATTATCACCTTTCAAGAGACCTAGATACAAACTAGAAGAAATCCCCTTCTTCTCTCACTGTAGCCAATGCTACGATCAAGCTCCAACTCTTAACCTAGCTATAATAGCCTAGTTACTTCGCAGAGTAACACACACTCTAGAATAATACTATTTAGATCTTCCAATAGAGCTCTAGTGTTTTCTCTCTCTAAGGGGATAAAGTGTTTGCGTGAATAAGAGAAATAAAAACAACGAATGAAGATGATTAGGTTGCTTGAGGATGTAAAGATGTTTTCCTGTGTAAGCTTGTGTATCTATCTTCTTCGACCATCATCTTCATTTATACTCTTCTATGGAAATGTCTTCTAGCCGTTGTAGAGATGACCGCTTGAAGATGAATCTTCTTTTCCATGAAGATCGTTTTTTGTTTGGAGATAAGGTGGACGTTGCAAGTCTTCAGCCCCTACGAACAAGTCGAGTCCCTTACTCCTTTATCTTCTCGTCTTTTGTTGAATCGAGAAAGAAGATATTTTTTCCGTTTGTTGTTTAGAAAATCTTTAAGAAAAGATTCTCTATTCTTCGGTTGAGATCTTCCTTCGGTTGATAAGATCTTTGGTTGAAGAGATCTTTCCGTTAAAAAATCTTCAAATAAAATCTTGAACTCATTTTGAATGCTTGTTCCATGGATCTATAATTCCAAGGACCTTGATTTCGTCCTTTTGAACTTGTTATCTTCCTTTGTTCTTGAATCCAACTTCAAGGCCCTTGACATTTAGGTATAAAGTCTGCACTGAATTCAAACCAACCAAATATCTAGAAATATAATCAATACATTGTTAGTATATCCAACTACTATATTTGTGTGAAGTCTTCTATGATCAACACTTGTAAACCATTTCAATCAAGGTGGAGTTTTCAGAATCTTAACATGCTTTGGTCGGAACTAAACAGCCATGAAACAGTGCTTTGTAAGTTTCTCTATATTTCATATTTACTTACTGAAAATACCATGCTTGAACATATTGATTTGTAGGTTGGTGATGTAAATTGAGTTTGGAGGGGGTAATGTTGTTAAAATCTAGGTGTTATCAAATATGTGGAAAGTTTAAAGTCACCTTTGATACTTACTAATTATTTTGATACTTACTAATTGCTTCATGTGAGAAAGCATTTAATGATGATGGCGGCTTCAAGCAGCGAAATTAGCTTTCTATCAAAAAAGTTGGTCATGGTATGAGAACTATATTTTTGCATATTTATTTTCCATCAGTTACATTTCAAATTTTGGGTTAGGGGGTCTGATAGGCGATGGAATCACTATCATTTAGGATAGTTTTTAGAGACTTTTTATTGCATTTGTGTCGGTTAATGCTACTAACTCCTTGGTCCAGAAGAGGAAGACAAAAAGAAGCTAAGGAAGGAGTTATAAGCACTTAGAAGTGAAGATCGTTCACGGAGCAAAAGCTTTTGTTGCCTCACTGCCCCTGCGGAGCCTTGCCACCTCCCCTGCGGTGATGCCTTACACCGGAGCGCTCCCTACGCCTTCACCAGCACCAGCCATGAAGTGTGTTACCGCCCCTGCGCCACTCCTTGGCACCCCTGCGATGACCTACCCTGAAGAGACGAAGACCAGGTCCCCTGCGCCTTCCACTGAGCCCCTGCCTGCGCCTCAACCTGGGAGGTGGAAGATGAAGGGGCTATGTCACAACCCCTGCGTCGACATAGGGACGCCCCGGCAGCTTGGCATCAGAAACGTCAGGAAGTCGAAGGGTCAGACGTTTGAAGAGCATTGAAGATCCGCCGCAATGGAATTACCTAGCCGCCCCTGCGGCCATGAAGAAGATCAAGCGTTTTTGCCTTCACCGCCCCTGCGGAGCGGAAGGCCGCCCCTGCGGAGCTGAAGGCCGCCCCTGCGGCTTAACGTCAGAAGCTTTACTCCGGCTGTTTACCCCACCTTTATAGCATTAAAGGTGGTTGTTTTGGGCCGGCCATTTACACCTATTTAGTGTCTTTTGTAGTATAAATAGTCTTTGGTTGATTGCTAGAATGATCCATCTTATCATCTTGTTAGCCAACAAATTATCCACTTAGATTGTCTTGCTACCTTTGTAATGAGTTGCTAACTCCTTTGCTACATTGGGTTGGTTTGAAGCTGCATTTTTACTTTGGTTGTAAGTTCTTTATAATATAAGTTTTCCTTCAGTAATACTTTGTGTTTCCTTGATCTCCATTGTCTAATTGCATGTTTACTATTGCTTGAGATTGATCACCTTAGGTTCTAAAGTGCATCCAAACAAGTAGGATTAACAGGTTCCGGGTTCGGGTCTTTAATCTAGTAGCAACTTTAAGTAATAACGGGTTGTGATTACTTAAAGAAAAGGAATACAAATATAAAGATAAGTTTAACGGTTTTAATCTTCTCTTTATATCCCTTAGTCTTTGTTTGAAAGCTAACTTGTTATTTGTTCTTGTAGGTTTACGGAACACTAACCTATTAAGTTGTGTTTATGCCGGTTGGCTCAACACATATATATGATCAAGACAGGAGATTACTTGAAAACTTGTAAAAGGAACTCACCAAAGTAGCAATTGCATGCTTAGAATTAACCTAGTGTAGATTCATCCATTATTGTCTTACTTCTCGCATTAATCGTTTTCATAAGTTTTTGTGTGCATCAATTCAACCAACCCCCCCCCCTTTTCTTACTTGTAACTATAATCGATAATCGCATCTAAAACACCTTAACTCTCTTGGGTTCGACCCTTACTTTATCACTATACTTGTTCTTAGTGCTAAGTCGGGATTTACTTTTGATTGGGTATAGACGACCATAGAAATACATTCGGTCAAATTTTGGCGCCGTTGCCGGGGAGTTCTAGTGTTTTATTGTTATTATTGATTATTGGTTTGAACCATTTTTTATGGTTCAAACCCGTGCTACTAACTCCGGCTTTGCTTCTTTTGATCCAGAAATTGAGAGGACGCACATCCAGCAACGAAGACAACAACAACTTCAACAAGAGATGGCTGACCGTACTCTTTGTCAACTTACGCAGCCCATCTTGGCTCAACACCCTCTTGCGGTCACTATACCGGTATTAGGGGAAGGAGTCAACTTTGAGCTCAAGCCGGGCCTCATTCACTTGCTCCCATCCTTCCGTGGTCTAAGTAGTGAAGACCCCATCAAGCACCTTGGGAAGTTCCATACCGTGTGTATGAGCATGAAGCCGGCCAACATTACTGAAGAACAAACCAAGATGAGGGCATTCGGTTTCACACTCAAAGATTTCGCGGATGATTTGTATTACGACCTTCCATCCGGGAGTATTGACACTTGGGAGAACCTTCACAAGGCGTTCTTGGAGAAATACTTTCCGCCTAAGAAGGCCAATAGCTTGAAGAAAGCTATAAGCAACATCGAGCAAGAGGCAAACGAAACTCTCTACGAGTACTTCGAAAGGTTTGCACGCCTCCGATCCAACTGTACTTTTCACGGATATTCAATTCAAGATCTAGTTTTGTACTTGTATAATGGCTTGCTAGACAATGAAAGGAGGATCGTTGATGCAGCTTGTGGAGGTAATATTTTTAACTCTACTACTGACCTTGCTTTGGAAAAGATACAGGAACTAGCGGAAGGTACTCGGAACTTTGGAAGGACTCCGGCTAAAAAAAGAGTTCATGTTGTGGTTTCCGGGAAGAGCGAGATTTCTACCGAGCTCGTGGAGTTGAAGGAAATGGTAAAGAGACTAACACTCACGGGAACACCACAGCAGCTCAAGGCTTGTGGAGTTTGTGCTGACCCGTATCATCCAACGGACATGTGTCCACAAGTCCAGGATGACGATGTTGAGGTAAACGCAATGGGTTATGGACAACCACAGCAGCAAAGACCTAGGAACAATCCCTATGCACAGAATTTCATGCAAACTGGCGTGACCAATAGAAATTTCGTTCGAGGGATCAACAAAACCAACCACAGCAGCCCCATCAAGGTAAGTATCACTCAACTGAAGATATGTTGCAAGTTTTGACTAAACACTTTGCTACTCGTGTCCAAACAACAAAATCTAGCATCAAGAACCTTGAAAAAAAGGTTTATCAAATGGCGAAGCCATTACAAGAATCGAAACTAGGTCCTCCGGAGGATTACCTTGACAAATGGTTATAAACCCAAAGGTGATGCTGGAAGAGGCTCAATCATAGAGGAAGAGTCCCTACGTCGAGCCAACGATGTAAAACAAAGGCGCTGCTCGGGAAGCAACCCGAAGAAATAAAAAGAGGAGTTTCTGTCAAGAAAACCACCCCTGCGGCTCTAAGTCCCCGCCCCTGCGGTGACACCCATGGCCAACGCCGCACCTGGCGCTGGGCCAACGTATTCTCACGTTGGCCACCGCCCCCGCGGTAAAACCCCTACGCCCCTGCGGCGGCCACCCTTGACACACATCCTCAGCTCCGCCCTCGGCGCTGAGGCTGCGTACCCCCTCTTCCTTGTCACTGCCCCCGCATTGAGAAACGCCGCCCCTGCGGTTCTGTTAAGGAAAGAAAAAAAATACACTTCCCAAAAATAACCTACATCTACCGCCCTCTTTACTCCCTCTCCATTCATCCTTCAAAAACCTAGCCGACTCGCCTCCCACGCCCTCACGCCCTCCGGAAGATCTCGCACCACCCTGTCCAGACGCTGTTGCGCCGCCTCCGGCAACCTAGTATCACCGCCCCTTTGTGACACCAACCATCTCCACCACCACACACAAACACCACCTCAACCCTCTCACTCTCCAAACTCCACTGCCCCACCTATGACGAAGTCTGCAATAGCAAAGAAGACGCCGGAAAAGCCCCATCGCCACCACCTTCGCCGAACGCCCAAATTGCTTTCTGCTCTTCGCCCTCCCCTGCCCCTGCAAGCTCCCGCCCCTGCGTCGTGCCGCCCCTGCGCCTGTTGCAGCCGCCCCTGCGGAAAACACAACAGAGGGTTCGTTTCTTACTCAATTTTCTGAAATTTCTAATTCCTTTGATTGTCTGAATTGCAAGAGATGGAGAATTAGAAGAAGTATAAGTTTTTAGAAGCCGAGACAGTGCGGTATAGGATTGCACAAAGTCGAGATGTGTATGCATCCCGATTTCTAGACGTTCCTACTTTGGAATAATTGGGTTTGATGGAGAGCATGCAGGAACTTCTCAACAACGCCGGGCTCGGGGATTTTTTGACAACAACCGCTCCAACATACCCCGAGCTAAGCCTCCAGTTCATTGCCACCTTCAAAATGGAAACGGTGGACCATGGGTGTGTTGGACTTACATTCAAGTTCAACAAAAGGAAGTACTCATTGGACTACACCGAGCTGCAGGAGGCATTAGGGGTGACTATAGCCGCTTCCGACGACTGATGGGAACCTATTCTGACACCTGATTTGATGGAGTTTTGGCAGGCCACCAACAGGTATGAATTTCATACAGGGGGTGAGTACTCCAATAAATTCACTCACCCCTGTTTGAGACTCATCTCAAAGGTATTCATGAGTGTCTTCTGTGGACACAAGGAGGAGAATAAGGTTGCTCTTAAGGACCTTCCACTGATATACGCATGCCTCTCCACAAACGATTGGCCATACCTCTTCCTTACTGCTTTGAAGCGGATTAGGAAGAATGAGCCACGTGATATTGTGGGAGGAGGGATAATCTCTTTGTTGGCTGCACAGGTGATGGATCTCTCTACTTTAGAGGACGGATTAGAAGCTCCACTTTATACGGAGGGTATGTTGAGGAGATGCAGGCTCCTCAGGAGAGACGGGGAGCATCGTTTTTGGCTCTCTTTAGTAGATGGAAGTCACATCACATACCTCCCCCGACGACTTCCAATGGGAGACGAGCTCTCCGATCTGTATGTACCAGCTGACGTAGTTCCTCCGAGACGACCTCAGGCGGATATTGTTGGGATATACGCAGCCGGCTCCAGCCGAGCGCCCACCACTGATGAGGAGATGCCGACGGCAGCACACGACAGTCAGGCAATGGAGAGTTGTTAGCATGAAATATTGTGATATTTTAGGCACATTTTCTAAGTGTATTTGATTCATATTGATAGTCTTTGATTTAGCATTGTTGCATTTGTGAGCTAGTTTGCCTATATTGTCGATATGGATGTCTACACAAGCTTTATGTTGATTATAGGTGATTGAGAGTCATTTCCGAACGGAATTTAGCAAAGAAGAGTTGATTGAGTATGTCCATGGATTGAGGGCATTCTTAGGAGCAAAATGGAGTTCAACTTGAGGAGTGCATGAGGCTAGGGAAGAATCACGTTCTTGC
Source organism: Fagopyrum homotropicum (assembly GCA_033239125.1). Classification (NCBI taxonomy): domain Eukaryota; kingdom Viridiplantae; phylum Streptophyta; class Magnoliopsida; order Caryophyllales; family Polygonaceae; genus Fagopyrum; species Fagopyrum homotropicum. Next base: position 59,832,469 of record BSWB01000003.1, on the reverse strand, counting down.
CCTAAACCACGCTCTAAAATACGGCCGTACTACAAACCACGTTCAGTTCCACGGCCGTGGAACCTTGCAAGAGAGGCGTGATGCATTCCAGTAACTATTACGGTCGTGGAATCCATGGTTCAAACCGTGTTGATTCCTACACTCTAAATTACGGTCGTGGAACCTTCCACGACCGTGATCTTGGCAATCTTTTTCGCCACATTTTGAAGCCACGATCTTTTGAAGATTGGTCCGGGCCGATATTTTATCTTGCCCTATAAAAAGATGGACGAAGAGAAATTCCGTCTCCTCGCTTTAGACCTTGACTTACACTTTCACTTAGCGGCATTTATCCTCGCTTAACCCTCGTTTAGAAGCATTTACATCTCGTTGGAGATCGAAGTTCGTGCTTGGATTTGCCCTAATCCCGCACTTTTGGTGGAGATTACTGTTGAGATTTCCGGATTGGCGGAAGATCGAAGTTTTTGGAAGATTGTTGCAAGAAGATTTCTCCTCTTGTTTAGGTTTGATTTAGAAGACGGATTGACATCCCGTTCTTCCTTCTTTCCTAAGATTGTGTTTGTTTGCCTTATTCTGAATCTATTGACAATATTCGTTCTTGATTGTAACTTTGAGATTGGTTTGAAGTTTATTGAAAGTTTTCGGAAGTTTTCATCTTTCAATCTTTTAATCTTTGAATTTGATATCAACATGACTGTTATTGGCTAAAAACCCTTAACAATTCTAAGGTGAAGGGTTGATAGTTGTGGCTTAGATGATAGATCGATCGTAAACAGATTAGACCTTGAGAGTTTGAGAGAATTGTCGACGAACCCTAAATCACAGTTTGTTCTTGAGTTCCACGACCGTGGAATCTCAAGATCCAACCGTAATTTCTCTTAAGTTTACGAACTTGCTTTTACTTTAATCCAAAGTTAAAGATTTGCTTTAACTTAGTTTAGTCTTGCCTTTTCTAGGTGGTAGTGAAGCCTCAACAACCTCTACCTCGATTGTGAGTGTTACAACCGTAATCGGTTTAGTTAGTCTTGATCCTTGGATTACAAGTTTGGGTATTTGACATTAATTCTTGCCTTTAGAACCTTTCTATATTGAAGCCTCAACAACCTGTATAGAGAGTGTCTTGTAGGTGAGTCATATAAGGTTTTTGGAACTTCACCGTACGATTACCTTACATTAGCATACCTTTGCATATCTCAACTCTGTCTTTATATCATTAAGTATATCTTGAATCGATTGCCACAACTGGATACTTGGATCTTTAGGATTGTTGTTTTCCCAATAATTTGCAAAGCTCTTATATTCACTTGCTTGATAACCTACGATCGAATTTATTCTCCCCAAATCCCTGTGTTCGATACTCTGGAATACTTGCTAATCTACGCCGATCCGTACACTGCGGGTTCGCTTGCTTGATTCTAGTTTTATAAATTTAAAGCTTATTTGCACGCACGTTTAGGGGCGAACAAGTTTTTGGCGCCGTTGCCGGGGATTTGGTTTAGACCGAATTCGGTAGCCGGTTGTCAAGCTTGGGAGCTTGCTCTCGTTATTTCATATTACTTTGAGTGCATGCGCAGGTCTAGGAACACCGAAGATCTCTTACCTCTTGATCAAGAGCTAGAGAAAACTTTAAGGCAAAAGCGCAAGGAAAAGAAGATGGTTGAAGGACACGAACGTGATCTTCAAGCGGAGTTGGCGGAGAAGGAAGCTCAACTCCAATGGAATGAGACCCTCCGCCAGGATGAAATGGATCGTCATCAATCTCAAGTTAACAATCTACAGGACATGATCTTCCAAATAAGGATAGAACTAAGCGACCTTAAGAATAAGGGAAGCAAGAAATCCTCAAGAAGAGCATCAAGGTCTAGAAGAAAAGGTCACTCATCCGCTGATGATAGAGATTCTTCCATGCCACCGTTAGAGGAGATTGATCTCACGATCAATGTGAATCCTTTCCATCCACGGGGAGCTGCTAATCGTCGTGTTCCACCAAGGAATGCGAGGATCGAACGTGTAGATGAAGAGCCAAGAACTCTTGGCCAGCGGATGGATCCAACACAACAACCGCGCCGTTTGGGCGTGAACTTTGATACTGATGATGTGCAAGGGTTTAGCTTCAACCCTCAAGTCATTACTCTTGTTCGCCAAAACCAATTTGGCGGGACAAGCGCTGAATCTCCACATCAACACTTGCAGAACTTTGAGTGTATGATGGAGACAATGAGACCAAAGAGCGCTACTACCAACAACTATAAGCTCAAGCCTTTCTTCTTCTCCTTGAAGGGAAAAGCATTGTCTTGGTACCAAGCTCTTCCTAGGGGGAAACTAGACACGTGGGAAGACCTTTCCGCGGAGTTCCTCACCAAATTCTTTCCGCCGTCCAAAACGGCGGAACTTAGAGGTAAGATCAATGCATTTTCCATGAGGTCTAACGAAAGTTTGTTTCAATCATGGGAAAGGTTTGAGGACTTGTTATTGGATTGCCCTCATCATGGCATATCCAAGCTTGCATTGCTAGAGATCTACTACAAGGGGCTGGATGAGGGAACGCAATTCAACCTCCAATCCCTCTCATGTGGAACATTCATGGACATGAGAGAAGATGACGCTTGAGACTTCATTGAGAAGCAAGCAAGGGTCATAGAGAAGTATTCCCACCGGAAAGTGGAGGGAAATCGTGTGGAGCAAGGAGCAAAGCTCACACATGAAGCTCAAAATCAGATTTTCTCCCTCAACAATGAGATCAAGGAGTTAAAGGAGGCTATCAAGACCAACTTCCCAAAGCAACAAGAGAAGGATGTTGGCTATTTGGGCAACAACAATGGCGGTGATAACACCAACCGCAACAACAACAACAATAACCGGAACAACAACCGGAATAACAATTGGAATGGAAACAACAATAACCGGAACAATAATTGGAACAACAATAGGGGTTCAAACAACAACAATTGGCGCTCCAATCAACAAAATTCCGGTAACTCTTATCCTTCCAATTCTAATTCACTAACTCCACCTTCCTCTTCCTCTAATCCTTTGAAAAACCAGGGACAAACATCAAATGGAGGAAACACTTCGGGGAAGGAGAAGCCCGATCCCATGTTGGAAACAGTTTTGGGAAAACTACAATGGTTGGAGAACCGCATCATTAAGGTTGATGATCAAATTTCTAAGGTTGACAAAGCTCAAAAGGTTTTGGAAAACCAAATGTTCAACCATGCGGAGGAAGTTCCTAGGAATCAAGGGAAGCTTCCAAGAAAGACGGAGGACAACCCTAAGGGAAGGGTTATGGCAATCACAACTAGGAGCGGAGTGACTACCACCGATCCGCAGCCTAAGTTCGTTGAAGTCCCCGTAGAGAAAGACAAAGAGAAGGGGAAGGAGAAGGAAGATGTCTACGTTCCTCCTCCAGCTTATAAACCTCCCCTACCATTCCCTCAATCTAGGGCGAGAGCGCGCCTAGATAAATAGTTTGGTAAGTTCATAGAACTCATGAGCAAGCTGCATATTAATATACCATTTATTGATGCTATTGTAGGTATGCCGGCTTATGGCAAGTTCTTGAAGGAGCTCCTCTCTAACAAGAGGAAGCTCGAAGACTTCGGAGAGGTTAAGATGAGTTCGGATTCTTCGGATCTCATCAAAACCATGAAGGAGAAAATGCCCCCAAAGCTAAAGGATCCGGGGTCATTTTGCATTCCCATAGGAGTGGGAGATGTCACATACGATGTGTTATGTGACTTAGGAGCAAGTGTGAGCATCATACCACTTGCATTGTGTAGGAAGATCGGTTTAGGCGACCCTAAACCGGTGAAGATGACGTTGTACATGGCGGATCGATCCATCACTCGCCCCGTCGGTATTGTAGAAGACGTCCCGGTCAAGCTAGGTAAATTCTTTGTTCCCATTGATTTTGTCGTGCTTGATATTCCTGCAGATAGTCCGGTCCCGATCATACTCGGAAGACCGTTTCTTGCAACTTCCGGCTGCATAGTCGATTGCAAGAATGGTAGACTCGCTTTTGATATAGGAGAAGAGAAAGTAGAGTTCGTTCTTTCCACTCTAGTGAAGGAGCCAATCTTTGATGAGGATATTTTCGATATCCAAGATGAAGAGGGTTTGTCTAGGGAAGAGGTAAGTGCGATTCTCTTTAACGATCCTTTACAAAAGGTTATCACTATGAGTCTAACCAATGTAGGGGAAGAAGAAGAGTGCAATGAGGCAATTGAAGCCTTAGAAGCACAGGAAGAGATGGGTAAAGTGGAGTTTGAAAAACTCCACGATGAAGCTGAAAACGTGAGAATCCACGGTCATACTCTGTATTCCACGGCCGTGGATTTCACAACCAAAACCGTGTCTCACTCCAGGGAGTTATACGGTCGTGGAGAAGACATGACAACCGTATTTCCCTTCCACGCCCTAAACCACGGCCGTGGAGGCCATGAGGAACCCGTAATTTTGGGCGTAGAAAGGAGTGATCGAGACACTTCTTCAACTTCTTCTGATTCTTCTCCTACACACTCATCACCCTTAGAAACTTCTAAGGAGACATCGGATGCTTCTCAAGGATCATTGGAAGCTCCGAAAGCAATGGAACTCAAACCACTTCCTACTCATCTAAGGCACGCTTTTCTAGGATCTAATTCTACCTTCCCAGTTATTGTTAGTTCCGATCTAAGCATAGATGAACATAATCAGCTCATGATTGTCCTTAGGAGACATAGGAAAGCTATAGGCTATACTATTGAGGACTTAGTAGGAATTAAACCCTCCCTATGCATGCATAAGATACTAATGGAGGAAGATTTTAGAACTTCAAGACAACCTCAAAGGCGGTTGAATCCGACCATGAAGGAGGTTGTCAAGAAGGAAATTCTTAAGCTTCTTGATGCAGGTATCATCTACCCTATCTCCGATAGTAAGTGGGTGAGTCCGGTTCAAGTAGTTCCGAAGAAGGGAGGAATGACGGTCATCACCAACAAGAACCACAAACTCATTCCTACCCGAACTGTGACGGGATGGCGGATGTGCATAGACTACCGCAAGCTCAACAACGCAACGCGGAAGGATCATTCCATTGCCATTCATTGATCAAATGCTTGAAAGGTTAGCACAACATTCACATTTTTGCTACCTTGACGGTTATAGTGGTTTCTTTCAGATTCCGATACACCCGGATGATCAAGAGAAGACCACATTCACGTGCCCATGGGGTACGTTTTCTTATAGGAGAATGCCGTTCAGGCTTTGCAACACCCCAGCCACCTTCCAACGGTGCATGATGGCCATCTTCTCCGAATACGTAGAGGAAATCATGGAAGTCTTCATGGACGACTTCTCCGTATACGGTTCCTCTTTTAACGATTGCCTTTCTAACCTTTCTCTTGTTTTGCAAAGGTGTGAAGACACTAACCTAGTTCTTAATTGGGAGAAGTGTCAATTTATGGTTAAGGAAGGAATTGTATTAGGACACTTAGTCTCTAGTAGAGGGATAGAAGTAGACAAGGCTAAGATAGAGACCATAGAGAAGCTTCCTCCCCCAATTTCAGTGAAAGGGATAAGAAGTTTCCTAGGACATGCTGGATTTTATAGACGTTTCATTAAGGACTTTTCTAAGATATCAAAACCTCTCACTAATCTATTGATGAAGGATGCGGTTTTTGAGTTTTCGCAGGAATGTTTGGATGCGTTTAACACCATTCGGCAAACTCTAATTTCAGCACCTATTATCCAACCCCCGGATTGGACTCTTCCCTTTGAGATTATGTGCGATGCTAGTGACGTAGCTATTGGAGCTGTTCTTGGACAACGAAAGGAAGGGCGAACCCATGCCATATACTATGCTAGCAAGACGCTAGATGAAGCGCAGCTCAACTACGCCACTACCGAAAAAGAGTTTTTAGCCATTGTCTACGCCATTGACAAGTTTCGCTCTTATCTGGTAGGTGCAAAGGTGATTGTCTACACGGATCATGTTGTGATCCGGTACTTCCTTGCGAAGAAAGATGCGAAGCCAAGGCTAATTAGATGGATTCTTCTCCTACAAAAATTCGATCTTGAGATCCGCGACAAGAAAGGTTCAGAAAATTCTGTTGTGGATCATTTGAGTCGCCTAACACATCTAGAGGACGACCATTTACCCATCGACGACTCCTTCCCGGACGAACACCTACACCTTATTGAGGAGTGCATCGATGTGATCTCCAAAGGTAACGAACCATGGTTTGCTGATTTTGTTAACTATTTGGTTTGTCAAGAGATACCACCCGGATTATCCTACGCACAAAGGAAGAAGTTCTTTAAGGATGTCCGGGAATACTTTTGGAACGAGCCTCTCCTCTTCAAGAGAGGTCCGGATGGCATCATTCGGCGATGTGTGCCGGAAGATGAGATGCAAAGTGTCATCCGCCATTGTCATTCACTACCTTGTGGAGGACACGCTAGTTCGAACAGGACTAGCGCAAAGGTATTGCAATCTGGATTCTTTTGGCCTACTTTGTTTAAAGATGTGCAATCCTTTGTTTCTTGCTGCGATGCTTGTCAAAGAACAGGCAATATCTCTAGGAGGAATGAGATGCCCCTCAACAACATCCAAGAGGTGGAGATTTTCGACGTTTGGGGAGTAGATTTTATGGGACCATTCCCATCCTCTTGTGGAAACCAATACATACTATTGGCGGTGGATTATGTTTCTAGATGGGTGGAAGCAATTGCCTCTCCCACCAATGATGCCATGGTGGTGGTTAAGTTCTGTAACAAGACCATCTTTCCGCGATTTGGGACGCCAAGGACGATCATTAGTGATGGAGGTTCTCACTTCATTGCCTTGCGCTTTGAAGCTCTTCTAGCTAAGTATGGGGTTACTCACAAGATGGCTACCCCTTACCATCCACAAACAAGTGGACAAGTTGAGATCTCAAATAGGGAGATCAAAGGAATCTTAGAGAAGACGGTTTCAAGGACTAGGAAGGATTGGTCCTTGAAGCTTGACGATGCATTATGGGCATACCGGACTTCATACAAGACTCCCATAGGAACCACACCATACAACCTTGTGTATGGGAAGTCTTGTCACTTACCGGTAGAGTTGGAGCACAAAGCGTTTTGGGTCATCAAGTGGTTGAACTTCAGCATGAAAGAAGCGGGAGAGAAGCGTCTCCTAGACATCAATGAGCTGGATGAACTCCGCTTGAACGCTTATGAAAACGCTAAGATCTATAAGGAGAGAGCAAAGCGTTGGCATGATAAGCATATCATTCCAAAGGAGTTCAAAGAAGGAGATCAAGTTCTCCTCTTCAATTCAAGGCTTCGTCTCTTTCCAGGTAAGCCTAAATCTCGTTGGACCGGACCTTTTCTAATTAAGCGTATTTTCCCCCATGGTGCAGTTGAAGTATGGGGTGAAACGGGCGGAAGCTTTAAGGTGAACGGCCAACGACTCAAGAAGTATATGCCGGAACTCCAAGCTGAGGAGTTCGCGCCTACCGCACTCGAATAAGTGCGAGATTGGTCTAGCTACGGACCTTAAACAAAGCGCTTCTTGGGAGGCAACCCAAGGTATTGCATTTTTGTTTTTGTTTTCGATTCATAGATTAGCTTAGTATAGACGTTTTTGCTTTGTTTTCGCCTTCGATTCCTTCCGGTATGTTCGTGTTTTTGGATGTAGGAACGATAGAAAAGGGAAAGGGAAGGATAATGTTGAAGAAAAGTGACGAAATTTGGACTTTGGAGCCTTACAGAGAGTTCCACGGCCTAAACCACGGTCGTGACAGCTATAGTACCCGTAATTTCCAAAAGCCTTTGAAAAATCACCAAAACCACGGTTTCGTACACTTCCACGGCTGTGGAACACCCCGATAGACCGTGATTTTCAAAAATTTTGCCTGTGACTATATAAACCACATTCTTCACAAAAATCATCCCAAAACCACTCTTCCACGACCTAATAGCCGAAATCCACGACCCTCTCTCAAATCCTCGTTTCATAATCGTTTTTAATGATTCTTCCTCTTAAACTGAAGCAAACTCGACCACCAACAAGATCCAAGCGACAAATTGAGCGGAAATTCACCAAGGAACGCGCAATTCGGATTTTTCAATCCGAAAAATAGGTTTTTCCTCTCTTCTTGATTCTTGTCGATTTGGTTCATTTTTGTTAGAGATTTTAGGAAGAACTGATTGAGATTGGAAGAAATTAGATTAAGACTGCCTGTTTGTGGAGATTGATTGCTGATTTGCTGAGATTTGCGACTTTCTGAGACGAATCACGGTCTCTGGAGGAATTACGGCCGTGGTTTCTATAGAACAACCCGTAATTTTGAACAGAATGGACTTTGTGAGGAGAGTTTCGGGGAGGATCAAAGAGAAGAAGGATAACCAGAACAAGAAGAGGAAGGGTAATCCCTCCTCTTCCTCATCCTCTAGAGCACCACCACCCTCTTCCCCTTCACCTCCATCATCACCTTCCTCACCCTCACCCCCTAGCCCTAGAGTCCCGACCATACATGATGATCACCTCGATGCACTCGAGAGGATCAAGGAGAGGGTTGTGATTGTTCCTAGGTACTTGTTGTTGGAGGATCTAGCTCCTCTCAACATAGTCGATGACCTCACTTGGCTCTTGGATAGAGCCGGACTTATTGTCTTCTCGGCTATCCGAGAAGACGCTTATGACGAGATTACACGGGAGGTTGTGACATCTTTTGAGCACAGCCATGTAGACAGGACCATCTCTTTCCGTCTCATGGAAAGAGACTATCATTTTAGCATTCGTGAGTTTGGGACCATTTTCGGGTTTCAGGAGACCTTTAACGGTCGCTTTCCTAGTGGCGTTTACGCCAAGGATTTTTGGGAGGAGGTGGCAATGATTTATGCTAGCGAGGACCGCTGGCAGCCCGTTGACACCAAGGCTAGGTTGATGTACCACCTAGCTTTGAAGATTGATCATCGTGTTCTTTCGGAGTGTCTCTTTCCTAGGACGGAGATGCCCCAAAAGATCAAGACGGATGAGCTCTTTTTACTCTACTCCATGTTGTATCGACGCCGTGCTGATTGTGCTACTCTCTTGGCTGCTACTATGAGCAAGCTCAAGAACAAGAAGAAGGGCAACATCGGATATGGTGGGTGATGACATGAATTATGACCTATTTTTAGGCATGTATTTATATAGATTTTCCCTTTATTTTGCATGCATAGACATACATTCATGGCATTTATGGTTATATTCACCTACTTTGCAAGAATAGAGGTCTACACAGAGTTTTATTGCATTTGTAGGTAATTTGGCGAATTATGGAGCAAAAATGGCACATTTAAGGATTAAGCCTTGAAGCGGGACAAAAAAAGAGCATAAAAGGAATTTTGGATGCGGGCCAAAGTAGTCTCTGATACCGTCGGACGCGGCCCAAAGTATCTTCTGATACCGCCTGACGCGCCAAAGTATTCTCTGATACCTGCTGACGCGGCCCAGAGTATCTTCTGATACCAGCGGATTAGACTTCTTTTCAGCCCAAATATTTAGGGTTTTATCTTTAAACCCTAGGTTTATCCCTATATAAATCGAGGAGCCTTCAACATTGAAAGAGAGCCAATTTCTCCAAAGGGAGACTAGAAGGAGTCAAAACCTCCAAAGGGAGCCAATTTCTCCAAAGGGAGACTAGAAGGAGTCAAAACCTCCAAAGGGAGTCAATTTCTCCAAAGGGAGAGTAGAAGGAGTTAATTTCTCCAAAGGGAGATTTAGGGAGAGTCAAATTCTCCAAGGGACGGTGACAGTCCCAGGATTTGGATCCCAAAGAGAGGGAGGCTTGAAGATTTTATTGCGTACAGGGAAGATTTGCGGAAGGACGCACTTTCCTATTTTTGGAGTTGGAAGATCTTAGGGTTTACATTTGAAGGCGGATTGACATCCCGTTCTTCATTGTCCCTAGAAATTTTGTGAGGTTTTTCTGTTCCTTTGATTCTACATCCATTGAACGCGCTTTGCGATTATTGTGTTTGATTGACATTTGTTTTGGTTTTATTATTGAGATTTCAAGGTTATACCTTTTCTCCCTTTCATATTTGATTATTGATATCATAATGATGATTATTGGCTAAAACCCTTTAGCAATTCTAAGGTGAAGGGTTGATAGTTGTGGCTTAGATAATGATAGATCGATTGTAATTTGATTGGACCCTGAGAGTTAGAGAAATATCGTCGACACCCTAAATCACGGCCTGTTCTTAGGTTTCCACGGCCGTGATTCTCAAGAACTACCCGTGATTTACTTTAGTTTACGAACTTTGCTTTTACTTTAATCCAAAGTTAAAGATTTGCTTTAACTTAGTTTAGGCTTGCCTTTTCTAGGTGGTAGTGAAGCCTCAACAACCTCTACCTCGATTGTGAGTGTTACAACCTCAATCGGTTAAGTTAGTCTTGATCCTTGGGTTATAAGTTTGGGTATTTGACACTAATTCTCGCCAATAGAATTCCTCTATATTGAGCCTCAACAACCTGTATAGAGAGTGCCTTGTAGGTGAGTTATATAAGGTTTTTGGAACTTCACCGTACGATTACCTTACATTAGTATACCTTTGCATATCTCAACTCTGTCTTTACATCATTAAGTATATCTTGAATCGATTGCCACAGCTGGACATCTGGATCTTTAGGATTGTTGTTTTCCCAATAATTTGCAAAACTCCTATATTTACTTGCTTGATAATCTGCAATCGAGTTCGTTCCCCCCAAATCCCTGTGTTCGATACTCTGGAATTCTTGCTTAACTATATCGATCCGTACACTGCGGGTTCGCTGCTTGATTCTAGTTTTATAAATTTAAAACTTATTTGCACACACCTCTAGGGGCGAACAAGTTTTTGGCGCCGTTGCCGGGGATTTGGTCTAGGCCGAATTCGGTTGCCGGTTGTCAAGCTTGGGAGCTTGCTCTTGTTATTTGATATCCTTTTCTTGAGTATTCTTGCAGGTTTGTGTTCTTAGGTACATACGAAGTTCTTGTTCCGGCAACGGAACAGAGTTTCGCCAAAGAACAAGTTTTTGGCGCCGTTGCCGGGGATTTGGTTTAGGCCGAATTCGGTTATCGGTTGTCAAGCTTGGGAGCTTTGCTCTTGTTATTTGATATCTCTTTTGAGTGTTCTTGCAGGTTTGTGTTCTTAGGTACATACGAAGTTCTTGTTCCGGCAACAGAACATAGTTTCGCCAAAGAACAAGTTTTGGGAGCTTTTGTTTTTCTTTTAATCTCTTGGTATGAGTTTTTGAGGCTCTACTAGCTAAGTATGGCTCCATACGATCCAATATGGGTAGCGAAGCATACAGCTAGAGCAAATTATTACGAATATTTGGTAGAGAAATACGCATTCTATTGGTTTGACAGCGAAAGAGAACGTGAACAAACCATTGAATATGAATTTGCAAAATGGGAAAAGCTGCACTACCCAAAGAAGGTTAAGAAGAAACGTCCCAAAGATGCGGAAGACTCGAAACTTGAAGAATTGAAGAAGGAACTTTATATGATCGAAGAAAAATTGAAAGCCTTTAAGGAAGAACTCCAAGTCTCGAGAATTCCTCCTATCAAACCCGAAGTTCCTCTAGAACCTCTTGAAGTTCCCATTGAAGAAGAGGAAGAAGTGGAACACCTAGACCCAATTGCTAATATTGTGGTCGAGATTGAAGAAGAGTCGGTTGTGCTTGAAGAAGAGGAAGAAGTGGTGAACCTTGGCCAAATTACTGAAACTATGGCCAAGGTTGAAGAGGATCCACCTGAGTTGGGAGATATTTCATGTCTGGATCATCATCCCAACATGAACCTTGTCCCAAGCCTTGAAGAAATTTACAAGGTACATTCTCTTACTTCCTTTGAAATTCCTATTAAAATTTCTGATTTTTTCAGGAATGCACCGGAGAGTTGGAGGTCTCTTCCAAAAGAACCTCCTAAGGTGAAGATGAAACCTCTATTGAAATTGCTGGAAGAAGATGCTCCTTGGACTACAAGGAGTAATTTTGGCAAGCACTTCAACGCTTATGCCAATAAGTATTTCTTATTCAAGTATGGGGTCATTCACATGACAAACACCATACATCATCCACAATCTGGAGATGGGGAAGCTAAGAGGATTCTCGAGAAACTAATTTCTCGATCTAGGAAAGGATGGGATGCAAGGCTGAATTATGTCCCATTAAAGCATAAGAAAGCTAGGAGGATTCCGGTGAGAATCAAACCGTACAAGCTTGTACGTGGGATATCTTACCACTTGCCGGTGAAATTAGGAACCGGAGATTTCTTGGAAGAGCTCTATGATGGATTTGAAGAGCAATCCAAGATGTTCAAGGTGCATTGAGTCATCTATGGACATAGGTCCAGCTAGCGACGTTAAACCAAGCACTTCTTGGGAGGCAACCCAAGGTAATGAATCATTTTCCCTTTTCTTTCTTAGATTAGAGTAGTTGTTTTTGCTTGTTTTTCTTCGATACCTTCCGGTATGTTTGTGTTTTTGGATGTCAGGAATAAGGAATAAGCAAGAGAAGATGAGAAAAGTCGAAAATATTGACGGAACTTGGACTCTTGTCGAGAGCAACAGAAGGTTCCACGGCCGTGGTTTTGAAAACCACGACCGTGGAAATTCCCGACCCGAGAAAAAAAAAAAAAATTTTTTTTTTTTTTTTCGAAAAAATTTTCGGCGGAAAGACGTTCCCTTTCTTCGTTCTTTGACAATGATTGGAATATTCAGAATTCCCTATTGAGCTTCTAAAGATTTCCACCACCGCCCGATTGATGATTCGCCTTGCCTGATTCGCCATCTTACCTTGTGAGTATCATTTTCCATATGTTTTTTTTCTTCACATTGGGGACAATGTGAGTTTTAAGTATGGGGTGGAGGTATTTGCAATACCATTTGCATGTTTTATGTCTTGCATCATATGATTTTGAAATTTTTGAAAATTTTTAAAATTTTTCGTGCCTCTAGAATGGATATGATCTCTATGATGAACATTGTTTTGTGGAATAGCTATGATGATTTTGATATGCTTGAATTGATTTATGACATATGTGGGATTTGAATACTTTGTTAGAACTTCATGCATGTTTGATAATTCGCTTTCATTCTAAATCATGTTGAGTGATGAAGGTTGAAACCGCATATAAGTTCTTACACTTCTTATTGAAATGATTAAGGCACCTCGATTTTTTTACTTCTTTCCTTGTTCATTTAGCCCCTCAATGAAATAATTGCCCCCTTTACCTATCCGGGAATTAGGAGGAGTTGAGTATTTGGCATATTTGATGTGGGAGGGCCATGAAAGCAATTTTTTGCATTCAAAGAATAGAAAAAAAAATTTGTAGGTTTGGGGAAGTCAATCATGACGATGAGTAACTCGGCACCATTCACATAGCCGGGTGTTTGTGTCTTGCCAAAGTCGGATTGAGCGATATTCCTAGCGGATTATGGTATGTGCGCTAAGGGTTTGAGGCATCTCGCAAAAATGAGAAACGCCAATCTCCTAGGCTTCGGTTTTTGTGCACCTCTATCCATAACTCCAAAAGTAAAGTCGAAAAATGAAAAGAAAAGAGCGAAGCTCTAAGTTGAAGTGTTGCGGGAACCGCAAAAGAAAAAGTAGAAGAGTTGGGTTATTCCTTTTCCCGGATTCATGCACCACATCCCTTATAAGTTTCCCTCCTTTCCGCATTTTTGACCTTACTTGAAAGTCCTTAAGATCATTGGAATGTGTTTGGCTTTGTGGTCTAAATTGGATTCCTTATGATTGATTTTGATATATTGCAAGTTATGATGCATGTTATGATTTTCTTCCAAAGTATGATTATCCTTTCCATGCTATATTTCCTTTTGACCATATGATGATTATCATTAGTTATGAAGCAACTATTTGAGGGTGATCTATGAATAGAAGCACAACCAAAATATTGTGGTTTTTCTTTATTTTTACATATTCATAATCCATATCATCTTGTATTTTAAGTTTGAACCTTGCTTGGGGACAAGCAAGAGGCAAGTATGGGGTATTTTGATGACATGAATTATGACCTATTTTTAGGCATGTATTTATATAGATTTTCCCTTTATTTTGCATGCATAGACATACATTCATGGCATTTATGGTTATATTCACCTACTTTGCAAGAATAGAGGTCTACACAGAGTTTTATTGCATTTGTAGGTAATTTGGCGAATTATGGAGCAAAAATGACACATTTAAGGATTAAGCCTTGAAGCGGGACAAAAAAAGAGCATAAAAGGAATTTTGGACGCGGGCCAAAGTATTCTCTGATACCGTCGGACGCGGCCCAAAGTATCTTCTGATACCGCCTGACGCGCCAAAGTATTCTCTGATACCTGCTGACGCGGCCCAGAGTATCTTCTGATACCAGCGGATTCGACTTCTTTTCAGCCCAAATATTTAGGGTTTTATCTTTAAACCCTAGGTTTATCCCTATATAAATCGAGGAGCCTTCAACATTGAAAGAGAGCCAATTTCTCCAAAGGGAGACTAGAAGGAGTCAAAACCTCCAAAGGGAGCCAATTTCTCCAAAGGGAGACTAGAAGGAGTCAAAACCTCCAAAGGGAGTCAATTTCTCCAAAGGGAGAGTAGAAGGAGTTAATTTCTCCAAAGGGATATTTAGGGAGAGTCAAATTCTCCAAGGGACGGTGACAGTCCCAGGATTTGGATCCCAAAGAGAGGGAGGCTTGAAGATTTTATTGCGTACAGGGAAGATTTGCGGAAGGACGCACTTTCCTATTTTTGGAGTTGGAAGATCTTAGGGTTTACATTTGAAGGCGGATTGACATCCCGTTCTTCATTGTCCCTAGAAATTTTGTGAGGTTTTTCTGTTCCTTTGATTCTACATCCATTGAACGCGCTTTGCGATTATTGTGTTTGATTGACATTTGTTTTGGTTTTATTATTGAGATTTCAAGGTTATACCTTTTCTCCCTTTCATATTTGATTATTGATATCATAATGATGATTATTGGCTAAAACCCTTTAGCAATTCTAAGGTGAAGGGTTGATAGTTGTGGCTTAGATAATGATAGATCGATTGTAATTTGATTGGACCCTGAGAGTTAGAGAAATATCGTCGACACCCTAAATCACGGCCTGTTCTTAGGTTTCCACGGCCGTGATTCTCAAGAACTACCCGTGATTTACTTTAGTTTACGAACTTTGCTTTTACTTTAATCCAAAGTTAAAGATTTGCTTTAACTTAGTTTAGGCTTGCCTTTTCTAGGTGGTAGTGAAGCCTCAACAACCTCTACCTCGATTGTGAGTGTTACAACCTCAATCGGTTAAGTTAGTCTTGATCCTTGGGTTATAAGTTTGGGTATTTGACACTAATTCTCGCCAATAGAATCCCTCTATATTGAGCCTCAACAACCTGTATGGAGAGTGCCTTGTAGGTGAGTTATATAAGGTTTTTGGAACTTCACCGTACGATTACCTTACATTAGTATACCTTTGCATATCTCAACTCTGTCTTTACATCATTAAGTATATCTTGAATCGATTGCCACAGCTGGACATCTGGATCTTTAGGATTGTTGTTTTCCCAATAATTTGCAAAACTCCTATATTTACTTGCTTGATAATCTGCAATCGAGTTCGTTCCCCCCAAATCCCTGTGTTCGATACTCTGGAATTCTTGCTTAACTATATCGATCCGTACACTGCGGGTTCGCTGCTTGATTCTAGTTTTATAAATTTAAAACTTATTTGCACACACCTCTAGGGGCGAACAGTGGGATAGTTACCCACATTGCCAGGAGCTTAGGTGTTGATTTTTCTTCTTGCACCCGTATACCGGCCGTACCTTTAGGGCTACATGCTTTCATGACTAGGGGTCTCATTTTCCCCACACATAGAGGTCCGCCTTATGCGGGCATGCCTTGGGAGAGCAGGACGGGTAGGGGTATAGAGTGGCTACCGGAGTACTCCATTATGGCGGGACGCCATAATTGGAAGGAGACGTTCGCTGCTATGCATGCGAACAGGATAACAGCTCCCCCATACGTCCCACCACCAGTTGTTAAGGAGAAGGAGATGGGAGATCAGTTTGAGGGTGGAGGAGGAGCCGAGCAGGAGTTTGGCACGTTTCCGGATCAGCCGGAGGCGGCCCCCGATGCACCTAGACGTTCTCCACGTCCAGCTAGAGCTTCAGGCTCGTCTTCTCGCCGCGCTAGCGTGAGTGAGAGACCTACATGGATGACCACACCTCCTGCATGGTACGGAGCTCCACCTCCTTGGTCTACAGAGCAGACAACAGCACCAACACCACCACCAGCACCATCCGACGCTCCAGCATGGTACAGTCAGGCTGCGGGATGGTATGAGCAGATGCCGGATTGGGCTACCGGACTTTCAGAGAGAGTAGGAGCATTGGAGATCCGAGCCGATGCTAGAGATGGATGCTTAGACGACCTCGACCACATGATGAGGGATGTCTACCGCCAGCAGTTTGGGCGGTTTTATGATCCTAGCTTCTCTCCATTCCCGCCTCCACCAGCGCCGCAGTGATGAGGATTTGATGATTGACCGTTCGCCTTAGACATTCCACCACCACTTTGTGAGTTTCTTTTTCTTTTCTTCTTTTCTTTCTTTCTTTTGAACATTAGGGACAATGTTCGTCCTAAGTATGGGGTGGGATGTACTAAAAGTTTGTAATAACTTCTACTCACTATGTTTGCTTTTATTCGAGACTATCATTGCATGTTCATTATATTGTTGCACGTTTCATTATTGCATTGCATGAAAAAAAAAGAACTTGAAAAACCCGTAAAAATTGAAAAATTTTGAAAATTTTGTGCTTCTAATGAATTGAGATGATTTCTATGATAATCACTACTTGTGAATTGAGTTTGATGGCAATTGCATGCTTAAAAGAATAGTGAATTGAAAAGAATTTGAATGAATGAATTTTACCTCTTTTGCAAGTTTCATAATGTGATGAATGTTACCTAAAATATGTTGAGAAATTGAAGTTGAAATCACACTATAAGTTCTTATACTTCTTGTCGAGATGATTAAGACAATTCGATTTTTTTTTTCTTCTTTCTTTGATCATTTTAGCTCCTCATTGAAATATTGACCTCATTTACCTATCCGGGAATTTGGAGAAGTGAATGAAAAAGGCATGTTTGATGTGGGAGGGCCATGAGAGTAATTATTTGCAATCAAAAGAATAGAAAGGAATTCTAGGTTTGGGGAAGTCAATCATGATGATGAGTAACTCGGCACCATTCACATAGCCGGGTGTTTGTGTCTTGCCAAAGTCGGATTGAGCGATATTCCTAGCGGATTATGGTATGTGCGCTAAGGGTTTGAGGCATCTCATAAAAATTGAGAAACGCCAATTTCCTAGGCTTCGGTTTTTGTGCACCTCTATCCATAACTCCAAAAGTAAAGTCGAAAAATGAAAGGAAGAAGAGCGAAGCTCTAAGTTGAAGTGTTGCGGAAACCGCAAAAGAAGAAGAAGGGTAGTTGTCCACTTTCCCGGATTCATGCACCACATTCCCTAAAAGTTTCCTTCCCTTCCACATTCTAGACCTTTTCTTTGAAAGTCCTTAAGATCAAAAGAATGTTATATGACTTTGTGGTCTAAATTGAAGTTTCTTATGATTGATTTTGATAATGTTTGAAGGTTATGATGCTTGTTTAGAAGTTTGATTAATTCATGAATTTTCTTTACTTTTTACTCTTTGATTAAGTGTATGAAAGTCTTATAAACGATTGAAGCAAGATTTGAGAATGATCTATTCTTTAGAAGGCACATTCCTCCAAAAGAAGTATTGCTTTGAGAAGGTACACATATTTCATCCTAAATTTTGTTTAAAGCTTTTTGAAAGACCTTTCTTAGGGACAAGCAAGTGTTAAGTATGGGGTTATTTGTTAGCATGAAATATTGTGATATTTTAGGCACATTTTCTAAGTGTATTTGATTCATATTGATAGTCTTTGATTTAGCATTGTTGCATTTGTGAGCTAGTTTGCCTATATTGTCGATATGGATGTCTACACAAGCTTTATGTTGATTATAGGTGATTGAGAGTCATTTCCGAACGAAATTTAGCAATGAAGAGTTGATTGAGTATGTCCATGGATTGAGGACATTCTTAGGAGCAAAATGGAGTTCAACTTGAGGAGTGCACGAGGCTAGGGAAGAATCACGTTCTTGCCCTAAACCACGCTCTAAAATACGGCCGTACTACAAACCACGTTCAGTTCCACGGCCGTGGAACCTTGCAAGAGAGGCGTGATGCATTCCAGTAACTATTACGGTCGTGGAATCCATGGTTCAAACCATGTTGATTCCCACGCTCTAAATTACGGTCGTGGAACCTTCCACGACCGTGATCTTGGCGATCTTTTTCGCCACATTTTGAAGCCAAGATCTTTTGAAGATTGGGCCGGGCCGATATTTTATCTTGCCCTATAAAAAGACGGACGAAGAGAAATTCCGTCACCTCGCTTTAGACCTTGGCTTACACCTTCGCTTAGCGGCATTTATCCTCGCTTAACCCTCGTTTAGAAGCATTTACATCTCGTTGGAGATCGAAGTTCGTGCTTGGATTTGTCCTAATCCCGCACTTTTGGTGGAGATTACTGTTGAGATTTCCGGATTGGCGGAAGATCAAAGTTTTTGGAAGATTGTTGCAAGAAGATTTCTCCTCTTGTTTAGGTTTGATTTAGAAGACGGATTGACATCCCGTTCTTCCTTCTTTCCTAAGATTGTGTTTGTTTGCCTTATTCTAAATCTATTGACAATATTCGTTCTTGATTGTGGCTTTGAGATTGGTTTGAAGTTTATTGAAAGTTTTCGGAAGTTTTCATCTTTCAATCTTTTAATCTTTGAATTTGATATCAACATGACTGTTATTGGCTAAAAACCCTTAACAATTCTAAGGTGAAGGGTTGATATTTGTGGCTTAGATGATAGATCGATCGTAAACAGATTAGACCTTGAGAGTTTGAGAGAATTGTCGACGAACCCTAAATCACGGTTTGTTCTTGAGTTCCACGACGGTGGAATCTCAAGATCCAACCGTAATTTCTCTTAAGTTTACGAACTTGCTTTTACTTTAATCCAAAGTTAAAGATTTGCTTTAACTTTGTTTGGGCTTGCCTTTTCTAGGTGGTAGTGAAGCCTCAACAACCTCTACCTCGATTGTGAGTGTTACAACCGTAATCGGTTTAGTTAGTCTTGATCCTTGGATTACAAGTTATGGTATTTGACATTAATTCTTGCCTTTAGAACCTTTCTATATTGAAGCCTCAACAACCTGTATAGAGAGTGTCTTGTAGGTGAGTCATATAAGGTTTTTGGAACTTCACCGTACGATTACCTTACATTAGCATACCTTTGCATATCTCAACTCTGTCTTTATATCATTAAGTATATCTTGAATCGATTGCCACAGCTGGATACTTGGATCTTTAGGATTGTTGTTTTCCCAATAATTTGCAAAGCTCTTATATTCACTTGCTTGATAACCTACGATCGAATTTATTCTCCCCAAATCCCTGTGTTCGATACTCTGGAATACTTGCTAATCTACGCCGATCCGTACACTGCGGGTTCGCTTGCTTGACTTTAGTTTTATAAATTTAAAGCTTATTTGCACGCACGTTTAGGGGCGAACAAGAGTCTGCAGGCTCAGATGGCGGCCATGACTACACAACACCAGGCATGGCAGACCGAGTACCAGCGGTCCATGCTTGAGCAGCAGCAGGCGTGGCAGTCCAGTTTCGCCTCCTCCATGACCACTCACTTTGACTGCCGTCAAGATGCTTGGCAAGCGGCTCATCAGCAGCAGTTGGAGACTCAGTAGCTGGCTTGGCAAGCTAACTATGAGACTTCATTTAGAGAGAGGATGGAGGCTCAGGAGGGCCGTATCGACACGCTCCACCGCCGGTAGGAGCACTTCTTCCTCCATTTTCCTTACCCACCGGAGGAGGGTCCTGGTGGTCCATCCGGACCACCCCACTGAGGGGTACATTTCTTTTCCCTTCTCCCACATTTATCTTTGCCTCATTTTCCACTTTGAGGACAAAGTGTACTTCAAGTATGGGGGAGGGATATATCATTACTTGTACAGTTCATTGAGTTGTTTTTGAGTTTGTTTTGCATCTTTTGAATTCAGATTGAAATTCACAAAAAAAAAAGAAAAAGCCAAAGAAAATGAAAAAAAAGGCATGAAAATCCTTGGATAAACCGAAAACCCGAAAGGGCGGTTTAGGCAAAAAGAAGGTAGTCCGACCAACCTTAGGTTGGTGCAAAATTGGTCTTGAGGGATGTGAGTACAAGTGAGAAAAGAAGAAGAGAGGCAAGGTGAAAACCCGAAAGGGCGCCTTGGCAAAATGAGCAACACCGAGTGTAGGTTTCCCTTCCGGTGTTTGGCGACATAAGAAGGGGAGTCATAAGGAGGTTGTCCGGGTAGGCCACTCTTGGAGCAATAAGGATGGTAGTTTCTCTCCGTTTCTCACATTTCCTCTCTTCTCATTCTTTCCTTCTTGGCTTTTCTCTTTTTTTCATTGTCTTTTCTTGCTTACCCATACTTCCTGACGCCTTTGAGTCTAGTTGTTGTCATTTGTTTTACTCGGTACGAGTAAAAGGTCTAAGTATGGGGGAGTTTGATAGCTGATGGAATTACTATCATTTAGGATAGTTTTTAGAGTCTTTTTATTGCATTTGTTTCGGTTTATGCTACTAACTCCTTGGTCCAGAAGAAGAAGACTAAAAGAAGCTAAGGAAGGAGTTATAAGCACTTAGAAGTGAAGATCGTTCACGAAGCAAAGCTTATTGTGCCTCACCGCCCCTATGGAGCCTTGCCACCGCCCCTGCGGGTGACGCCTTACACCGGAGCGCTCCCTACGCCTTCACCAGCGCCAGCCATGAAGTGTGTCACCGCCCCTGCGCCACTCCTTGGCGCCCCTGCGGTGACCTTCCCTAAAGAGACAAAGACCAGCTCCCATGCGCCTTCCATTGCGCCCCTGCCTGCGCCTCATCCTGGGAGCTGGAAGACGAAGAGGCTGTGTCACCGCCCCTGCGTCGACATAGGGACGCCCCGGCGGCTTGGCATCAGAAACATTAGGAAATCAAAGAGTCAGACGTTTGAGGAGCATTGAAGATCCGTCCCAGCGGAATTGCCAGGCCGCCCCTACGGCCAAGAAGAAGATCAAGCGTTTTTTCCTGCACCGCCCCTATGGAGTTGAAGGCCGCCCCTACGGCTTAACGTCATAAGCTTTTCTCCGGCTGTTTACACCACCTTTATGGCATTAAAGTTGGCTATTTTGGGCCGGCCATTTACTCCTATTTAGTGTCTTTTGTAGTATAAATAGTATTTGGTTGATTGCTAGAATGATCCATCTTATCATCTTGTTAGCCAACAAATTATCCACTTAGATTGTCTTGCTACCTTTGTAATGAGTCGCTAACTCCCTTGCTACATTAGGTTGGTTTGAAGCTACATTGTTACTTTGGTTGTAAGTTCTTTATAATATAAGTTGTCCTTCAGTAATACTTTGTGTTTCCTTGATCTCCATTGTCTAATTGCATGTTTACTATTGCTTGAGATTGATCACCTTAGGTTCTAAAGTGCATGCAAACAACTAGGATTAATAGGTTCCAGGTTCGGGTCTTTAATCTAGTAGCAACTTTAAGTAATAACGGGTCGTGATTACTTAAAGAAAAGGAACACAAAGATAAAGATAAGTTACGGTTTTAATCTTCTCTTGATATCCCTTAGTCTTTGTTTGAAAGCTAACTTGTTATTTGTTCTTGTAGGTTTACGGAACACTAACCTGTTAAGTTGTGTTGATGCCGGTTGGCTCAACACATATTTATGATCGAGACGGGAGATTACTTGAAAACTTGTAAAAGGAACTCACCAAAGTAGCAATTGTATGCTTAGAATCAACCTAGTGTAGATTCATCCATTATTGTCTTGTCGCATTAATCGTTTTCATAAGTTTTTGTATGCATCAATACAACCAAACTCCCCCCCCCCCTTTTGTTACTTGTCACTATAATCGATAATCGCATCTAAAACACCTTAACTCTCTTGGGTTTGACCCTTACTTAATCACTATACTTGTTCTTAGTGCTAAGTCGGGATTTACTTTTGATTAGGTATAGACGACCATAGAAATACCTTCGATCAGGGTCATCTTATATTCTGAAGTGATTTTCTTGCAACGTTACATGATATGATCCTGTGTTTCAAAAGGTTTCAAGTTCAGAAAAAAGTTTTTGGCATGCTACATTCCTTAGTTTACAGGTTAGTGATAATTCAATCTAATGAGACAATGACGTGTTTTCCCTTGAGACCTTTTATTGAATTAATACATTGTTGGTATTCTCATGTCATGCCGGATATTGAATCAGCCTTTAACAAGCTTTGCCTTCATCATGTGTAATACCTTTAGTCAAGATATGACAATGTCTGCATATATTATGATTAAGCGGTACAAGACTCCACAGGCTTTAACTTTCATTTGTGGGTTAGTTCAGGTTCCTAAGCATGAAAAAAGAATAAAGTAGCATATAATTGTGGTACAGGACAACACTGTTAGCTCTCCTCAAAGTTGCTCCTTTATATTGCTTCATCATGTGTGTATCATAGAGATGTGGAAGCTTAGTGAATGGATTGACATCAATTAAAATACTTGGATGAGGAACTAAGGTAAGAAATTGAAAGAAGTTGCTATCACAAAGGTGATTAGGTATGATATCCTAAATTTTGAACTTATGATTTCAAGTTACTATCACAAAGGTGATTAAGTATCTTGAATTATTGTATTTCCGTAAATTTTAAGTTTCTTGTGAGATATTTTCATTGTTGCATCTCTTGAGGTTTTGTTGTTGTTGCTATTGAACTCTTTTCCGTTTTGTTGTTGAGATGTTCTTCTTGTGGTTTAAAAAATCATCAAATTGATTGTTGTGAATTTTCTCCATCCTTGTGGTTATTGTTATTGAAGTTATAGGGATGTTGGGTTTTTTTAGGGTTGTTGACTTATGGATGTTGCGTATATTATAGGGTTGTTGGTGTATATTGTTATTGTTTACTTATGGTTATTGTTGTTCTAGGGGTGCTGACTTATGGTTATTGCTATCGTTGTTCTAGGGTTTTTGTGTACATTTTTATTGTTATTCTACTAAAACAACAAACTTGTTGTTCTACTTTGACTTACAAATGTTTATTAAGTTTTTGATTTTGTATTAGTTTGACAATTCGAGTTGTTGTTTTTGTTGTTTTTGTTGTTTTAGGTTTGGAATAGAGTTTGCTCAGTCTTGTTGTTGTTATAGTGTTGGAATAGTGTTTGATATGGTATTTGAACTATTGTAGGACGAAGATAACGAAGGATGAAGTTCAAGCCGGATTGATGGCTGACTTAATCTTTTGCAAGTAATTTTTGGGTTGATTATGTGATCAACCATTAGGTAATTAGGTAAATATGGAAATTTGTGTATTTAGGAGACTAATACACCTTTGTTGCCCTTACTTTGGACAAGACGGATTGATGGCTAGCTTAATATTTTTCAAGTACTTCGTATTATTTTAGAAATTTGTGTAATTAGGAGACTAAAACAGTTATATATGGATTATCATTAGTATTTTGTACGAAATTTGTATATTTTATAAATTATCTACACATCATGTATTGTGGTAACCATTATAGATCATATGACAATGGTTCTATATGTAAAGTGATCGACAATTGTCTACTTTTTGTAATGGTTGTCCCTTGGTAACGGGTCTATCAATATTGTAATGGTAAGATCTATTGTAATAATAATTTAATTTTGTAA
The DNA here is from genome assembly GCA_033239125.1 of Fagopyrum homotropicum. Taxonomy (NCBI): domain Eukaryota; kingdom Viridiplantae; phylum Streptophyta; class Magnoliopsida; order Caryophyllales; family Polygonaceae; genus Fagopyrum; species Fagopyrum homotropicum. Next base: position 59,808,659 of record BSWB01000003.1, on the reverse strand, counting down.
TGGTTTCACCTATAGTAATAGTTATATGTCTATTGTAATTGTTTTGGACTTCATTTTTTATACCGTTATAGTAGAGTTCATCTTCGTTGCTACATACCTATTGCAAAGCAGACTATTGTAACTAAGCACAATCCATAACTAAAGCCTTATTGTTACAATTTTGAAGCCTTAAGTAACTAATTTTGACGGTTACAATAGGTCATCTGTTTAGTAGTGGATAAAGAGATATAAAGAAGAATAAACAACCCGTTAATCTTTCTTTATAGTTATTTTCCTTTCCTTTAGATCACAACCAGCTATTAACAAAAGGTTTAATACTAGATTAAGGACCCAAACTAGGAATCGATTAATCCTAACTCTTTGCTTGCAAATGTACACTTAAGGTGATCAATCTAAGTGATAAAAAGACATGCAAACATAAGGGAGAGATCAAGGAAATATAACACAATTGGACTGAATTAAACTTATATTATAAAGACTTACACCAAAATAGCAATGCAGCTTCAGTCAACCTAATGTAGCAAAGGAAGCTAGAAACTCAATAAAAAGTGGTACTTAGGAAAATAGAGCTTTTTGGGGAGAAACTGGATGATTCTAGCAATCAGCCATGGGCTATATTTATACTACAAATTACATTAAGAGTAAATGGGTTGTCTAAACATCCACCTTAAATGTCATAAAGGTGGTGCAAACAACCGGAGTTAAGTCCTCTGGCGATAAACCGCGGGGGCGGGCTTCAGGGCCGAAGGGGCGGTTTAGGCAAAAAACGCTCTATCTTCTTCTTGGACGCTGGGGCGGCTTGGCAATCCTGCAGGGGCGGGTCTTTATTGCTTCTTGAACTTCTGACTCTTTGTCTTCATGTCGTTTCTGATGACGATCCGCAGAGGCAACCTAATGTCACCATAGGGGCGGTGACACTGCCTCTTTGGCTTCACGGGTCCGCATGGAAGGGCGTAGACAGGGGCGCCGGGGTGCCGGCTTCCCTTCTTCAAGATAAGTTACCGCAGGGGTGGGTGAAGACGGCCGTAGGGGCGGTGACAAGTGTTTCCTGGCGCTGGCGAGGCGCAGGCTGCGTTGCCGGAGTATAGTGTCACCGCAGGGGTGGTCAACCTACTCCGCAGGGGCGGTGTGGCACCACAAACATATCTTCGTTGCTTTTCTTCAACTCCCAAGTGTTGCTTATACCTTCTTTTGCTTAATTTGGACTTCTTCATCTGGATTAAGGTATTAGTAACATACAAAGACTCAAAGACACTAAAAAGACTCTAAAAACTACCTAAATTGATATTGATTTCATCACCTATCAAACTCCCCCATTCTTAGACTCTTTACTCGTCCCGATTAAACAACTCATCAAACAAATCAGCATACAAAGCCTCAAGAAGTATTGTGTAGTAGACAAGATAAGGAAACAAGAGAAAAGCCATCAAAAGAAAATCAGAAAAGAGAGAAATGAGAAAAAGTGAGAAACTACTATCCTTATTGCTCCAAGCGTGACCTACCCGGACATCCTCCTAATGACTCCCCTTCTTATATCACCAACGTCGGAAGAAGAACCTACACTCGGTATCGCTCATTTGTCAAGGAGCCCTTTCGGGTTTTCACCATGCCCCTTTTTCTTCTTTTCATGATAATCTCACCAAAATCCTAACATCCCTCAAGTCCAATTTTGTACCAACCTAGAGTTGGTCGGACTTGTAAAACCCCGATTCTGCGGGACTCCGGATGTCACATTGGGCTAGGATCTCACAATGGATCCTGACCCTAGCCTGACAACAAGTTCAATGGACCTTACAACATGGCACTGACATATATAAAAACAAATACATAAAACCGTATAAACTGTATAACCAAAGGTAAACAACAATATAGCCGAGTATGAAACGACATCCTCACACAAGAGGTAAACAAGACATCATCCTCATGCAGGAGGGAAAACATAAATAACCCCAAAACCAACCACCAAATGTACGAGAGTCCTCGGCCTGTCACCCTGCTAGATCACCCAGCAGCGCCTATCCTGCAAACATCTACAACACGGTATGAAACCGTTAGCTAGCCATACATATATAAGGTAATGCATAAGCACCAGCACAAGTCAAGAAAGATAAACACATAATCATGCTATCACACATTTACCCATTTTATTATCTTCATATAATAGTCATTCACTCAAATCGTATATATATATATATATATATATATATATATATATATATATATATATATATATATATATATATATATATATATATATATATATATATATATATATATATATATATATATATATATATATATATATAGATGAAAATATGTGACACGAGGACCGATACATCCTCGCCTCTGAGAATGATAGCCATATGGAGTGGAATCGGTCACACAACCTGTGTACCCTATGGGAGTGCTGTTGTGCCCTCCCCGTATACAAGGTCTGGCCTGTCTCAAGAGAACCTCCCAGACTCCACGGCGAGATGAAGGGAAAAGGTTATCATAGCCACGCATACAGGTCAATCAATAAAACGTAGGTTGGTATATACGACATCACATGCTATCATAGCAACATGAAAAGTGTACACCACTCATGCAAACTCCCAATATAAGGATGGTAGCTAAGTAAGTCCTACGGACTTACCTCAACCTCGTACAATAACAACCACGATCAACCTCCAATCCTGAGAGGGACACTGCCTAATAACAAGGAAGAAAGAGATATCAATACTCCTATCAATCAAAAAGGTCACACCTAGACCCAAGGGATCCTTAAGGATCATAATCAATCTACAAGCCTCACAAACAACTAAACCTCAATACTCACAATTCTCAAATCTCAAGGTAGCATCTAATCAACAATCTTCAATCTCAATTCTAATCCTAATTTAATTATTTAATCTTTAATTAATTAAATTTTGCCAGAATAACGTTTTGCCCGCAACCAATTTCTAAACCCCTTGTCATCCGATTTCATCAAACAAACAACCCATAAATACCAGAATAATATAACGACCATAATGGAATTTCTAATTATCCATTTTGACAAGCTTAAAGTCAATTTAGGCCAAATGGCAGTATAGAAAACGAATAAATTCATAACTTATTCGTTACTAACCTGATTGACGATCTGAAAGAAGATTTGGAATCACAACGACGTAGGCTACGCATGGACAACGTAAAATTCACCGGAATCTGAGCAACGGAACCTGCCTGGTGACATATATGCTCGACCAAGCCTTCATCTGCTCGGAAATGCAGAAACTCTCTACCGATATGAAGAGAATGAAGAGAGGAATCCAGAAACTCAAACAGAATTGAAATCGCATTAGAAACGGAGAGTAGATCTGAGTTTGAAGGTTGAGAGAAATTAGAGTTTTTACGAGGAAACGTGAAAGGAAATGAATTAATAAAGGATTTTCCGCTATTTATAGTGAAGACGATAATTATCCTTTAGCAAAGACGATAATTATCCTTTAACCGATCCAAAGGCGGGTCGAACCTCCTTCTCCAAACTTCTCGAGATTGGAAAATTAAATCTGGAATATTGTAGGGATAAATATTCTACAACTGCCTCGGAAAACGTGTATTCCTAAGCCGTCTTTCTTAGCCGCTAAGAAACGAAATAGCAACTCTTTTGGCCGTTTTGCATCTCCATGTTATTTCATATCTAGGACATATCTGATGTCCTGATCATTTCTCTCAACTGCATTTTTATTAATTGGAGCTCCCAAATGCTCCAAATAACACCGGAGGGTAAAAATAATTACCCGGGGGAAAAAGTAAAAATTTCCCCAAACGTCCAAAATTACGCGAGGAACATAACGGTGGGACTCATACTCATCAGTTGCAAAATCTTCGCGAGTTATATGTCAATTACTATCAACGATTAAGTTAATCAACATTAATTAGAATTTGGAAATCTTAGCTATTACATTACACACCCCTTAAAAAAAGTTTCGTCCCGAAACTTGAACAATTCCAAAATCCTCTCGGACCCATGCGACGAGGTATAAACACTGTCTCTATCGGAGGTATCATATCTCAGTTCAAGGTATCAACCTATAACTATCTATACCCTCAAAACATAAGCATGGAGGAATCAACAACTCCTGAAAACAGGATCATAACGCTATCCCAAACGCATGGAGGTAAAACATCTCCAGCAGTCTAATCTTATCCCAAAGGTCCAAAGGTAAAACATCTCTGGCAACTATATCCTTAATCACACCGTGGAGGAAAAATCTCCAAGAACTATAATCACTATAATAGTATGGAGGAAATACACCTCCATTTGGCTCACATCACAAGGGCATTGAGGAAAAACATCTCCAGCTACCAACTCATCATCAAGGAGGAAACACATCTCCAAAACACAAATGACCGTATGGAGGAAGAACATCACCAGAAATCTCTATACCTATATCCCAAACATGGAGGTAATATCATCTCCAACTAACCTAATCTCATTCTACAGCATGAAGGTAGAACCATCTTCAGCTGACCTATACACGATGCTATGGAGGTAGAACTCCTCCAATGGTAAAATCATCGCTCGAGGGCTTGGAGGTAAAACTTCTCCAACCATAACATAACTCGCCCTAACATAACAAGATCCACTAGGATCACCAATAATCTAGCATTGAAGAGAACATCACATATCACATAATCACATAATCACATAATCATATAATCACATCATCATATATCTCATAATATACAACCATGGCCTGGTCAACAAGTCTACGGTGCAACCTTCTCTGCATAAACTCGGATTAGTTCCTATGGTTACTATCCTCAGTCACCTAGGTGGCCTCGTCTTGGTCACTATACTCTCACATCAGAATGTTCTTCAAGCATAAACGTCTTATACCTCATTATAAGACTGCAACAGGATATTCAGCGAACATGTGGTCTACCTCGACCACTAAATCATCATGACTTACAATGCGTCTCGGATCTGGTATATACTCCCTTAGCTGAGACACGTGAACAACAGGGTGAATACCTTCTAACCTCGGAGGCAAAGCTACTATGTATGCTACCCTCCCAACTCTATTTAGTATCTAGAAAGGACCGACATATCGGGGAGTCAAATTCCCCCCTTATGCCAAAACATCTAGAGGCATGAGCTCTTATTCTGAACTCTAGAGGCCGGCGCCTCTTGTCTACATACGACTTCTGACGACTCTGTGCCGCCATCATCCACTTCCTAAACAACGCTACTCGAGCCATAGCATCCTGAATCTTCTTTGGTGCTATCCCAATGGTACTGTTAGACTCATCCCAACATAAAGGTGTACGCCATCTACGCCCATATAGTACCTCATAAGAGGCCATCCCAATAGATGCATGTCAGCTGTTGTTGTATGAGAACTCAACTATTGAGAGGTAATTTGACCATCCTTGTCCCCAATCCAACACATCAGCTCACAACATATCCTCAAGGGTTTGGATGGTCCTCTCTGACAGACCATTGGTCTGGGGGTGAAACGTTGTCGTCAAGTGTAGACTTGTCCCCAAAGCAGTCTGAATCTGTTGTCAAAATATCGATGTCAAAATCCTAAGTTAGCTCAAACCATCTACGCTGGTGGTTATTCAATTCCCACTGCGTAAAACTATACTTCAGACTATTATGGTCTGTGAAGATCTGACATGTAGCACCATACAGGTAATGCCTCCAAATCTTCAAAGTATGAACTACCGTTGCTAAATCCAGATCATGAGTCGGGTAGTTCTCCTCATACATCTTCAACTAGTGAGACGCATATGCAATCACTCTGCCCTTCTGCATCAAAACACATCCCAAACCTAGTTTGGATGCATCACTGTAGACCACGAAATCATTAGAATCCTCTGGCTGTGCCAGAACATAAGCAGAAGTCAAACGCCTCTTCAACTCCCAAACTCTGGGCACACTTATCAATTCACACAAATCTCGTAGTCTTCCTCAGAAGACTCGTAAGTGGACGGTGATCATAGAAAATCCTTCAACAAAGTGTCTGTAATAATCGGCTAAGCCGAGAAAGCTACGTACTTCCTTACTGTTCATCAATATCGTCCATGCTGCAACTTACTCAATCTTCGCCGGATCAATCTTGTCCCACTGGCAGATACCCTATGACCTAGAAAAGCAATACTTAGACATCCATAACTCGCACTTAGAGAGCTTGGCATACATCCCTCTATCCCTCAAAATCTGTAAAACTTTCCTCAGATGATCGGCATGCTCCTCTCTGTGACGAGAGTATACCCGAATGTCATTAACGAATACTACAACAAACTGATCAAGGAAGTAGAGCAAGATATTGTTCATCAACTCCATGGAGGTAGTGGGGCATTCGTCAGCCCGAATGGTATCACTACAAACTCGTTGTGTCCATAACGGGTACGAAATGCCGTCCTATGCACATCCTGTTGTCCCCCCTTAACTGGTGATATCCTGAGCGCAAGAAAGTCTTGGAGCACATAATCGCTTCTTGAAGCTGACACAACAAGTTGTCAACACGACACAATGAATACACTAGGGCGAATGAAGCCCTTCTCTACCCATTCCTCAAGTTGTCTCTTCAGCTCTAACATCTCAACAGGCGCCATACGATATGGGGCCTTTCAAATAAATCTCATACCACACTTCAACTCAATATCAAAGTTCACACTCCATTGAGGTAGCAAATCAGATGGTTTAGTAACACGTCTCTAAGCTCATAAACCACTGGAATATCTTCTAAGGCTGGACTTTCTTCCTCCTTCATGGCATAATGTCAGAAGGCATCACATGCCTGTACTATAAGCCTTGCTGCCCATATGACACTAATGACAAACCCGTCTCTTCATAGGTCTTAACCTCGAAAGACCTCTATCTAATCTATCTCAGTAGAGACTATAACAGTCTTCACGTTAACATCTAAGACAACGTGATATCTATCCATCCCATCCATACACATAATGACCTCCTCACGTACCTATGACATGACAAAGAAGTCTACAAGCAACACACAAGTCCCTACATAAAGGAGACAATCACATATCTCGCGGGTACCTCAGACCCCTAACTGATATCCTTATCAAGGAAGGTCTACGCTCTATTGTATCTAAAATTAATCTATACATGCATCAAAAGCAAATAGTGCATAGCACCCATATCAAACAAAACTCCACTAGGTAAACCATTAACAAGAATGGTACCTGTAACAGCTAACGCCAGCAGCTCCATTATATATCATCACTCAAACCTCGGACCTATGCTCCTCAGGTATCATTGAGGTCATCACCATAGCCTCCACTTCTACTCTTTTTGGCACCGAAAAGAGGAAGTTCTTGCTGAAAAGAAACACTACCTTGTTGACAAAAAGGGGCCACATGGCCTAGTTCACCACATGTAAAGCACGCTATCGGTGCCGGGGAACACTCAGGGCGCAAATGATCTGGATCGCCACAGTTGAGACACAGACATCCCATCTCTACTATTGATACGGGTGACTCCTCTACACTTCTCAGCTCAAAGGCTCTACCCTGAGCTCCTCTGGAGTCAGTAGTACTTCCACCACGACCTCTACCTCTACTCGACCCGGGAACAGATCTTTTAGTAGAACGACGATCTAAAGCTCTTTGTTGACCTTGTGTTTGCTGCTGAGGTATCCTCTAACCACCTCCCGCCACACTAGAAGGGGAAGATCCCTACTGTGATGCAACCCTACCTTGCCTACAGAAGGCAACTCTATGACCTGGTCTACCACTGGAGTAGCAAGTCACTGGTGGACACGTACACTTTGGTCACAAATGTCCAAACTTCCCACAGTTATAACAAGATCTCATCTAACCAGCAGTCCGTGTAGAACGGGGATCACTCAAATGTCCATGTGCTAGACTCTGTCTACTTCCTGAAGGGTGTACTTCCATTCACTAGCTCGATCCGTTGTTTCTTCTTTTATCTGGAAGCTTCAGTTGATACCACAAATGTTGGTAAGCACAATGTAAGTTTACCCGCTCTTGAAGCTTCATATACTTGGCGTATATATTCTCGAAACTCGAGTTCACTCATCGAGACGTAATTAAGCTCTTCATGGTCGTCCTCTGCTATAGGCGATACAACAACGGAAACTAGTCCGTGACCTATCACTACTGGAGGAAGAGGGGGCATATTCCCACCTCGTTCCACTACACATGTTGCTCTAGTCTGAGCCATCTACAGAGTATACGCACCTAATCTCACAAGGCTATATATATGCCATATGTATCGGTATATATGTATATAACACATCCACATAATCCATAATACAAATATATATACATATCTATACTGTAGAGATCCATGGCAAAGATGACTGCTTCTCGTACATTCTAACCCAAAACCACACTTAAAACCAAAAATCCTTTTGAAAACGTCAGACCCCTTTTGGGTTCTATTTATTGTACCTATCAAACCTCATTGCAAGAATAAGTGCCATTGTTGTCAACCTAAGACTTTGATACCAACTCTGTAACACCCTGATTCTACGGGACTCGGGATGTCACATTGGGCTACGATCTCACAATGGATCCTGACCCCAGCCTGACAACAAGTTCACTGGACCTTACTACATCGTACTGACACATATAAAAACAAATACATGAAACCGTATAAAATGTATAACCAAAGGTAAACAACAATATAGCCGAGAATGAAACGACATCCTCACACTGGAGGTAAACAAGACATCATCCTCACGCAGGAGGGAAAACATAAATAAACCCAAAACCAACCACCTAATGTACGAGAGTCCTTGGCCTGTCACCTTGCCAGATCACCCAACAGCCCCTATCTTGCAAACATCTACAACACGGTATGAAACCGTTAGCTAACCATACATATATAAGGTAATGCATAAGCACCAACACAAGTCATGAAAGATAAACACATAATCATGTTATCACACATTTACCCATTTTATTATCTTCATATAATAGTCATTCACTCAAATCATATATATATATATATATATATATATATATATATATATATATATATATATATATATATATATATATATATATATATATATATATATATATATATATATATATATATATATATATATATATATATATAGATGAAAATATGTGACACGAGGACCGATACATCCTCACCTCTGAGAACGATAGCCATATGGAGTGGAATCGGTCACACAACCCATGTACCCTATGGAAGTGGTGTTGTGCCCTCCCCGTATACCAGGTCTAGCTTGTCACAAGAGAACCTCCCAGACTCCACGGCGGGATGAAGGGGAAAGTTTATCACAGCCACTCATATGGGGCAATCAATAAAACGTAGGTCGGTATATACGACATCACACGCTATCATCGCAACATGAAAAGCGTACACAACTCATGCAAACACCCAATATAAGGATGGTAGCTAAGTAAGTCCTACGGACATACCTCAACCTCGTACAATAACAACCACGATCAACCTCCAGTCCTGAGAGGGACACTGCCTAATAACAAGGCAGAAAGAGATATAATACTCCTATCAATCAAAAAGGTCAGACCTAGACCCAAGGAATCCATAAGGATCATAATCAATTTATAAGCCTCACAAACAACTAAACCTCAATATCTCAGCATAACTCACAATTCCTCAAATCTCAAGGTAGTATCTAATAAACATTCTTTAATCTCAATTCTAATCCTAATTTAATTAATTAACCTTTAACTAATTAATTAAATTTCTCCAGAATAACATTTTGAACGCAGGCAATTTCTAAACCCCCTGTCATCAGATTTCATCAAACAAACAACCCATAAATACTAGAATAATATAACAACCATAATGGAATTTCTAATTATCCATTTTGACAAGCTTAAAGTCAATTTAGGCTAAATCGCAATATAGAAAATGAATAAATTCATAACTTATTCGTTACTAACCCGATTGACGATCTGAAAGAAGATTCGGAACCACAGCGACGCAGGCTACGCATGGACAACATCAAATTCACCGGAATCTGAGTGACGGAACCTGCCTGGTGACATATATGCTCAACCAACCCTTCATCTGCTCGGAAATGCAAAAACTCGGTACCGATATGAAGAGAATGAAGAGAGAAATCCAGAAACTCAAACGGAATTGGAATTGGATTAGAAACGGAGAGTAGATTTGAGTTTGAAAGTTGAGAGAAATCAGAGCTTTTACGAGGAAACGTGAAAGGAAATGAATTAATAAAGGATTTTCCGCTATTTGTAGTGAAGACGATAATTATCCTTTAACAAAGACGATAATTATCCTTTAACCGATCCAAAGGCGGGTCGAACCTCCTTCTCCAAACTTCTCGATATGGGAATAATAAATCTGGAATATTGTAGAGATAAATATTCCACAACTGCCTCGGAAAACGTGTATTCCTAAGCCGTCTTTCTTAGCCGTTAAGAAACGAAATAACGACTCTTTTGGCCGTTTTGCCTCTGCATGTTATTTCATATCTAGGACATATCCGATGTCCTCATCATTTCTCTCAACTGTATTTTTATTAATTGGAGCTCCCAAATGCTCCAAATAACACCGGAGGGTAAAAATAATTACCCGGGGGAAAAAGTAAAAATTTCCCCAAACGTCCAAAATTACGCGAGGAACATAACGATGGGACTCATACTCATCAGTTGCAAAATCTTCGTGAGTTATATGTCAATTACTATCAACGGTTAAGTTAATCAACATTAATTAGAATTCGGCAATCCTAGCTATTACAGGACTACCTTCTTTTTGCCTAAACCGCCCTTTTGGGTTTTCGGTTTATCCAAAGATTTTCTTGCCTTTTTTGGCTTTTTCTCTTTTTTTTGACTGAGTAAAGACATGAATTACAAGCTGAAAATCTCAAAAGACAAACACACCAAACAAACTGTACATGCATGATAGTTCCCTCCCCCATACTTGAAGAACGTTTTGCCCTCAAAGTCCAAAAATGAAAGCAAAGATAATAAGGTGGAGAAGGGAAAGAGGAGAAGCTCACTACTGGGATGGTCGGACCATCCGGGCCCTGCTCCAACGGGTAGAGAAAGTGACCGAAGAAATGCTCTTGCCGCCGGTATATGTCGTCGAGGCGGGTCAACTGAGCATCCAAACGAGCACTAAAGGTAGTCTCAAAGTTGGCTTGCCAAGTCAACTGCTGAGCCTCCATCCTCCGTTGTTGGGCCAACTACCAAGCATCCTAACACTGGTCAAAATGCATGGACTTCCTCCCCTCAAAGCTCATCTGTCAAGACTGTTGTTGCTCAAGCATCGTCTTTTGGTAGTCGGTCTGCCACTGTTGGTGCTGAGTGGTCAGAGCAGCCATCTGAGCTCGGAGACTCTCATGTGACGGGCCCTCCTCCTATGTCGCTATGGGCATCTCCAAATCATCAAGAATTGGCATATGGTCCTCATATGGGGCCTTGTTGGAGCTCGCCGCATGTCTCTCAATGATTGCGGCGTGAGAATGCCTTGGGACATAGGGGTCAGCGGCGATGTAAAAATCGGAGAGCTCATCTATGAAAGGCAGTGGCCGAGGCAGGTAGGTGATATGGCTCCCATGTGCATAAGAAAACCAAAAGAGGTTCTCACCATCCCTCCTTAGGACCTTGCAACGCCGGAGAAGACCTTCATTATAGAGCGGGATCGGCATCCCATCCTCCATCTCGGTGAAGTACATGACCTTCTCTGTAATCCAAGAGATGACTCCACCACCAACAATATCCCTTGGCTCGTTCTTCCTAATCCGCTTCAAAGCGGTGAGGAAGAGGAAGATCCAATCCGACACGTTGTCACATGCCGGAATGCAAGCATACAAGAGTGGAAGGTCCTTGAGAGCAAACTTGTTCTCCTCCTTGTGTCCACAGAAGACACACATGATGATCTTCGAGAGGAGCCTCAAGTAGGTGTGAGTGAGCTTGTTGTTGTACTCACCCCCCGAATGAAACTCGGAGCCGGTAGTAGCTTGCCAGAATTGCACCATGTCCGGTGTAGGGGCTGACTCCCACCATTTGTCAGAAGGGTTCTTAGAAACCTTAAAAGCCTCCTAGAGTTGAGAGAAGTTCACCGTGTACTTCCGCTTGTTATATTTGAAATTAAGCCCAACACAAACTTGGTCATCCTTCTCCATGTTGAACGTAGCCACGAACTTTGTAGTCAACTCGGGATACGTTGAGGCAGTCTTTTTTAAGGATGTCCCTGAGCCCAGCATTGTCCAGGAAGTACTGCATGCTCTCCAACATGTCCAACTTCTCCAAGGTCAGAATATGCAAGAACCGAGTGGAAAAGATCGCTCGGTCTTGCACAATGTCATATCGTGCCTTCTCCCTCTCATTCATCTTGTATTTCCTTGTAGAATCCATTCTAGCAGCAAGTTCGAGCAAAGGAATTAGAATTCACAAAAAAAAAGGGAAGAAGATCGACCTCTTTGTTGAGATTTACGCAGGGGCATTTTGAGTACCCGCTGGGGCGGTGAGGCGTAGGGGCGGGCGAACTTCTAGAGGGCGATTTTGACAGCTTCATTGGTGGTGGTTCTATGGCATCTTCTCCTAGTATCTAGTCGTGTTGCGTCTGGTGGCCGATGGTGTTTGTTAATGGAGTAGGTTGGTGGTAGTGAGTTGTGGGGGGAGGTTAGGGTTAGGATTTGTGAGAAAGAGGGGTGAGGAAGGGTGCGGCAGGGTGGGTGAGAGGATACAGTGGAGGGGGTGGAGCAAGGGCGGCGGGCTAGTTTGTGTGGTGGCGCAGGGAGCGTTGGGGTGAGCAGTAGTGGTTCGTGTGAGTTGCAGCGAGGGGGAGGATGAAAGGTGAGATCGAGAGAGTTAGGTCACGAGGAGAGAGAGAGAGAGAGAGAGGTGGGTGGCGTAAGTGTTGGCGTTGATTCCAATTTTTTTTCTTTCCTAGGTAAACCCGCAGAGGCGGGGGCAGTAACAAGGAGGAGGGAGACACATGCCTAGTGCCAGGGGCGGTGTTGGGAGCATCTGTCAACACAAAGTCACAGGGGCGGGGATCTGTCACCGCGGGGGCGGTGACAGCTTAAAGCTGGTGCTGGCCCAGCGCCGGGGGCGGGCTGGGAGTGCAGTGTTACCGTAGGGGCGGTGAAATAAGGCCGTAGGGGCGGTTTTCTTGACAAAGCCTCCTCTTCTTTTTCTCTCGGGTTGCCTCCCGAGCAGCGCCTTTGTTTACGTCGTTGGCTTGACCTAAGGCCTTCACTTTTCTGATTGGGGTTCCTCTAATACCATCTCATCGATCGTATCATTCTTCACTCCCTCATGGTATAGCTTGAGCTTTTGTCCATTGACTTTGAAGATCTTGTGTGTTTGCGGATCAGAAATATCCACAACGCCATGTGGATGGACTTCGGCTATGAGGTAAGGACCTGTCCATCTCGAGCGGAGTTTTCTTGAAAAGGTTTCAAAGGTGATTGAAACAGGACTTTATTACCTGCTTGGATGTCCTTTAGGAGGATATTCTGGTCATGCCATGCCTTTTTTTTCCTTGTATGTTGTGGCATGGCCATATGCATCGAGCCTCAATTCTTCTTGCTCTTGCAATTGAAGTTTCAGGAATTCTCCTACTTCATTCACGTTCATGTTGCATTTCTTCACCGCCCACCAAGCCTTATGTTCTAGCTCCACCAGTAGGTGGCACGCCTTTGTGAACACAAGTCGGAATGGAGACATCCCAATGGGGATCTTGTATGTCGTACGGTATGCCCACAAAGCATCATTAAGCCTTAGCCTTCAATCCTTTCTTATGGGAGTAACCGTCTTTTCGAGGATCATATTGATCTCTCGCTTTTATACTTTCGCTTGCCCATTGGTTTGTGGGTGGTACACCGTGGACACTCGTTGATGGACATGATACTTCTTGAGGAGGGTGATAGCATGAATTATTGTCTATATTTTGGGACCTGTTTAGACGTTTTATCTTCAATAATCTGCATGTTTGAATGTATATTGTGTGATTATATTGTCGTTTCATCTACCTTTGCGGGAATCGAGGTCTACACCAAGTTTCGTTGTAATCGTAGGTAAAATGGCACGTTTTGCATCAAAAAGGAGCCAAAGGAGCTAAGGAGTCATTGGAGCTACATTCAGGAGCTTAAGGAAGGATCCAGGAAGCATGAAATTGGATTAGAGATTCACTTTGGACCAGATTTGAGAGATTTCACATTCAGTTGTGATTCACCTCGGTTGACTACAGAGTCACCTCGACCGAGGCGATCCAGAGGAGTTGACTCGACTAAGGCGAACACCTTGGACGCGGCAAGGATATTTTATTCTTGGCTGAGATCTTTTATCTTTGGAAAGAGGATCTTATATTTTTGGGTTGGATTCCTTGAAGGAAGAAGATAATTTAGCCCATATATTTTACCTATTTTTATGGGAAGAGATCTTTCTAAAAAATCTTATCTTTGGAGGGTAATTTTCCTATAAAAGGGTTGGATTTACCACAAATCCGAGACCGCTTAGGGCTGAACATCCGCTATCACCCGGAGACGATCTTACACACCGGAACAGCCGCATTCCCATAGTTGGGAGATTTGAAGAACCTTTTTGAAGGTTGAAGAAGGAAGTTTATAGCTTTTATAGCTTTGTGAAGGGTTTTGTAAGATTCCTTTAGATTCCCTTCATTGTTGTTAGTCTTGTTGGTTTTTGATCCAAGGAACGCTTGTTGATTGATAATTGATTCAGTTATTGAAGCTTTTCTCTTCAGGTTTTCTTGTTCAATTACTCTCTTTCTTCCCATATATTTGATTATCACTTTCATGATGATGAGTGGCTAATTTCCTTGTGTGATTGTAGGGTGATTGACTGAAGGTTGTGGGAAAAACAATGATAGAATGATCTTAAGTCACAGCAGGACCTTGAAAGCTCGAGTCTTTACCCTTAACCCTAAGCATCTCGCTCAGTCGATGAACATCTCGGCCGGGGTGGAATTCTTCTGACCGAGGTGACTTATCTGATCCGAAATTGAGAGTTAAGTGTTAGAGTTTGCCAAATCTTATCCTTATTACACCTTTCCTGGTTCAATGCAAGCCTAGGATGAGACTTACCCGGTGATTCCTTTGTTTGTTTACCTAAGATCATAAGCAATAGGTAATAAAGGTTTATCCTTTATTGGGGTTTGAGTGTGCCTTCATCCCATCATTGTGAGTTAGCCTGACTCTTACCCGGTAAAGGTTGATTCTATTCCCTTAGGTGGTGTGTTGGTTTGAGGTTATAGTTCTTTACCTAGATTCCTTGAGACTTACCCGGTAATAGGAATTACGGTTTGGGATTAGCGAGTAGTGAGACTTACCCGGTGATCTATTCCACTTTAGTAACACCTTCGCTATGCAAATATATCAGCTTTGTCCGCTTATCCTTAGATCTTGAGTTGGAACTACAACTAGATGCTTTAATCCTTAGAATTGCATATTTCCTTAATTGACTTTTTATCATCCTTGATTGTTTTAATTGCTTTGTGGTTAGTAATTACATATCTTACCTATTCCTGCTTTGTTTCACTAAGTCCTTGTGATCGACCCCTGAAATTCCTTGCTTTTTACTACGATTGACCCGTACACTACGGGTTCGCCTGCTTGTTTTAAGCTTACATCTAGGGTTATAAATTTAAAGCTTGCACACACCATTCGGAGCGAACAAGTTTTTGGCGCCGTTGCCGGGGACTTGGTCTAGACCGAGCCGGTTGCGGTACGCTTTTGGGGCACTTGCCCCCTGTTTCTACTAACCACTCTACTTGAGTCACTTTCGCAGGTTCTTTTTCTTAGGTTTATGCGAAGAACCTGCGCTGGGAAGGAAATCGTTCCTTACGATCCCGAACCAGAAAAGACATACAAAAGACGCTTGAAAGAAGCGAAGATGGCCAACCAAGACAATCATGATCTTGAGGCCGAATTGAAGGAGGCGTTAGAACAGCTACGCCTCAGCAAAGAAGAGCTGAGACTAGAAAAGGAAGAAACTCGCGCAAGGACTGAGGCGATCGAAGCAGATATGGCGGCTTTACGAGACCAGTATCTACCTCGACCGAACCCAGATCCTCGACCGAGGCAAGACCCTGTTCCAGATCCTCGACCGAGGCAGAATCCAGTACCTGTTTCCCCGGCCGAGATACTTCCACCTCGGATGCCAGTCGGAGACGTTCTTTTTGCAGGTATTCCACAAACCCTAGGGCAGAGAATGGACCCTAATCAACAACTGAGACGTCCAAGAGTCAACCTAGGTGATCCAGCGGACCATAATTATGAGCTTCGACCGCAAGTTCTTTCCATGATTCGCCAATGCCAGTTTGGGGGGCTAGAGAGGGAATCTCCGCATCAACTTCTACAGAACTATGAGATCTTGATGGAGACCTTGAGACCTTCAGGGCTGGAAAACAACAACTACAAGCTAAGGCCTTTCTACTTTTCTTTGAAAGATAGAGCTCTTACTTGGTATCAATCTCTTCCTCCAGGAAAAATCAATACTTGGGAGGAGATGACTACGGAATTCTTGACTAAATTATTTCCCCCCTCTAAAACCGCTGAAATGAGAGGGAAGATTAATGCATTCATCATGAAGGACAAGGAGAGCTTGTCCAAGTCATAGGAGAGATTTAAAGATATTCATTTGGATTGCCCACATCATGGGATTCCAAAGATAGATTTGTTAGAGATATACTTCAAGGGACTAGACGGAAGCACCCAATTCAACCTTCAACTACTATCTGCCGGCACATTCATGGACATGCCGATTGATGAAGCTTGGGAGTTCATAGAGAAGCAAGCTTTGCACATGGAGAAATACTCCCACCAAGGAGCTGAAGGTGGAGTTAAAAGAGTCAACTTTCAAGATGCTCCGCCTAACAACAATCAACTCACGTCTTTGAAGAATGACGTGAAGCAATTGAAGGAACTCTTAGTTGCTCAAACCAAGAAGGAAGATCAAGGATCAAGGAACAACAATGGATACCGTAACAACATCAACGGTTCCCGGAACAACAACTACAACAACAATAGAGGATCCAACAGTAATAATTGGAGGGCAAAAAACCAAAATTCGGGTAACAATCATTCTAACTCCAATTCGAACGATTCCTCTAATCCTTTCCTCTCTTCCTCTTCTTCTTCTACTCCATTAAAGAGCCAGGAGCAAGGATCGAGTTCGTCCCAGCCAGAAAAGAAAGACGCAGTGCTGGAGGCCATCTTAATCAAGCTAAGCTCTATGGAGACATCCATGACTTCATTTTCGAAGGCACAAAAAGCCTTAGAACAACAATTCTTCAACAAGGCGAATGAAGCGCCAAGAGATCCAGGGAAGCTTCCAGCAAGAACGGAAAGAAACCCTAAGGGCCAGATTATGGCCATAACGACAAGGAGTAGACTGAAGACTGCAGATCCAGTGCCTCGGTCGATGCCATTACAGATGAAGACCACCTCGGTCCAGGTACAGTCGAAGAACACTTCGGCCGAGATGCCAACCAATGTGGAACCACAAAAAGCGGAGGAGAAAACTGAAGTTTATATTCCACCTCCTGCATATAAACCACCACTTCCATTCCCCCAGTCAAGAGCTAGAGCACATCTAGACAAGCATTTTGGTAAGTTCCTTGACTTGATGAATAAACTACACATTAATATTCCTTTCCTTGATGCTATTCTAGGGATGCCCACCTATGGGAAGTTCTTGAAAGAGATTCTATCAAGGAAGAGGAAGCTGGAAGACTTTGGTGAAGTAAGGATGACATCGAAATCCTCGGAGCTTATTCAAATCATGAAGGGGAAGATGCCACCCAAGTTAAGAGATCCCAGCTCATTTTGCATCCCCATTCAAGTTGGGGATGTCACTTGTGAAGCCTTATATGATCTAGGAGCCATCGTGAGCATCATTCCGCTGGAGCTATGTGTTAAGATCGGACTTGGAGAGCCCAAGCCGGTTAAGATACGGTTATACATAGTGGACCGCTCCATTACCCATCCCGTGGGCATTCTGGAAGACGTTCTGGTCAAGTTAGGTAACTTCTATTTACCTATAGACTTTGTTGTGCTTGATATTCCCGCATATTATCCTGTTCCTATCATTCTCGGGAGGCCATTTCTAGCAACTTCGGGTTGCAATGTGGATTGTAAGAACGCCAAGATGAAGTTCAATATTGGCGGAGATGAAGTGGAATTCGCATTACTTACGGCTATGAAAGGAGAGCAGCTAGGAGATGATATCTTCAACATCTATGATGAAGAAGAATCAAGAGAATTGGTGAGCTCTATCCTTATTAACGATCCACTTGAAAAAGTTATTAGTTTTATTTTAATGGAGGAAGGTATAGATGCTTCTTGTGATGCAGATATACGGAGCTTAAAAGCACTGGAAGAAGATCCAGGAGCTAAAACTGAAAGACTAATCCAGGAGAAAAAGATCTCTAGTTTCGGTTCCAGTTGCAGATATACGGAGCTTAAAGGTATAGATGCTTCTTGTAATGTCAACTGAGACTTCCGAAAGTCTAGTTTCTAGATCTACTCCACTGGAAGGAGGAAGCAAGGATCCTCCTTAGAAAGCACCCCTAGTTGTGGAGCTTAAATAGCTCCCAAGTCATTTGAGGTATGTCTTTCTTGGACCGGATTCTACATATCCCATTATTGTTAGTGCTTCCCTCTCCGAATCTGAATTATCTAAACTAATGCATGTCCTGAGAAAACATCAAAAGGCTTTGGGTTATACTATAGATGATCTTATTGGCATTAAGCATTCTTTCTGCATGCATAGAGTTCTAATGGAGGACGATCATAAGACTTCACGGGAACTTCAATGACGGTTAAATCCGATCATGAAAGAGGTTGTGAAAAACGAAATTCTTAAGTTGTTGGATGCAGGTATCATATATCCTATCTCGGACAATAAATGGGTTAGCCCAGTACATGTAGTTCCGAAGAATGGAGGTTTGACCGTTGTGACGAATAAGAACAACGAGTTAATCTCAACCAGGACCGTCACGGGCTGGAGGGTTTGCATTGATTATAGGAAGCTGAGCACGGCCACTCGGAAGGACCATTTTCCACTTCCCTTCATTGATCAAATGCTCGAACGGTTGGCCCAACATTCACACTTCTGCTATTTAGACGGCTATAGTGGTTTCTTCCAGATTCCAATCCATCCGGATGATCAGGAGAAGACCACTTTCACTTGTCCATGGGGGACATTCGCTTATAGGAGGATGCCATTTAGATTATCCAATGCACCCGCTACCTTCCAGCGATGCATGATGGCTATCTTTTCCTAGTATATAGAGGAGATCATGGAGGTATTTATGGATGATTTTTCAATATATGGTTCCTCTTTTGATGATTGTCTGTCTAACCTTTCTCTAGTGTTACAAAGATGTGAAGAGACTAATCTTGTCTTGAATTGGGAGAAGTGTCATTTTATGGTTAATGAAGGCATTGTGCTAGGACACCTCGTTTCTAATCGAGGTATTGAGGTCGATCGCGCTAAGATCGAGACTATTGAGAAACTCCCTCCCCCTTGTTCTGTTAAAGGTGTGAGGAGTTTTCTCGGGCATGCACGTTTCTACAAGAGATTCATCAAGGACTTTTCTAAGATTTCTAAACCTCTAACTAACCTCTTGAATAAAGATGTTGCTTTTGAGTTTTCGCAGGAGTGTCTTGATGCATTTTACAAGATTAAGGAAGTGTTGATCTCAGGTCCCATTATCCAACCTCCGGATTGGACCTTGCCCTTTGAGATCATGTCTAATGCTAGTGATTTAGCAGTAGGAGCGGTGCTTGGACAAAAGAAGGATGGCCGGACCACCGCCATTTACAATGCTAGCAAGACGCTAGATGAAGCCCAGTGTAACTACGCTACCACCGAGAAGGAGCTATTGGCGGTTGTATATGCTTTCGAGAAGTTTCGTTCTTACTTAGTAGGAGCGAAAGTCATTGTGTACACCGACCATGCAGCCATCCGTTACTTGCTTGCTAAGAAATATGCCAAGCCACACCTTATTTGATGGATTCTCTTGCTTCAAGAGTTTGACCTAGAGATCCGCGATAAGAAGGGATCCGAAAATTCTATTGCGGATCACCTCAGGCGGCTACCTCCATCTTCACACGAGAAGGACAACCCACCCATAGACGATTCATTCCCTGATGAGCACTTGCACTTGTTGGAGCGTTTGATAGACTTACTTATCTCACCCCATGATGAAGGTGAAGTATGGGGTGAGGACACCTCCCATCACGCATAGAGATGCCGTACGGTCCAGCTAGCGACCTCAAATCAAGCGCTTCTTGGGAGGCAACCCAAGGTATTGCTTTCTTTTCCCTTTTTCTAGTCTAGTTTAGATAGTTTGCTTTTGCTTTGCTTTGTTTTGTTTTTGGTGTCCTAGACAGACAACAGGTGAAATCTAAGGAAGGAACACAACCCATGAGCACAACTGGAACGACAGAAGATCGAGAATTTGAGAAGACGGAGTCTGACTGAGACAAATCTCGGTTGGGGTCACAGCATCTCGACCGAGATGATTCTTGAGGAACCGAGGCGACTAGGGTTTCTGAAGATCCACCTCGGTCCGTACACCTCGGTCCAGTCGAGACCATCTCGACCGAGGTGACAGTAGTTCCAAAAAAGGGTATAAAAAGGGCTGAAGATTTCTCTCTCCTCTCTTTACACTCTTCTCGACCGCGGCGCATCTTCCATCTTGCTCCTCCATTCTTCGCTCATTTTCGACGATTCTTGCTTCCAAACTGAGAGGAA
The DNA here is from genome assembly GCA_033239125.1 of Fagopyrum homotropicum. NCBI lineage: Eukaryota > Viridiplantae > Streptophyta > Magnoliopsida > Caryophyllales > Polygonaceae > Fagopyrum > Fagopyrum homotropicum. Next base: position 59,787,950 of record BSWB01000003.1, on the reverse strand, counting down.
ATCATCGAGGATCGTATTGCAAGCACCAATCTACAAAAAGAATGAATCGAGTCGACCAAATCTGGGTAATTATCGAAAAAACCCTAAGTTCGTCTTTCCCTACTGATTTCTCTCGTTCTAGGCTTTGGTTGCCCCTATATTTGCTGAGAAACGGATTAAGTACCCCATAGGAACCTGTGGTAGTGATTTTGGGGGAAAATAACTGGATTTTTGAGGGAATCGATCGAACAGCTCTTTGCCTCGGTCCAGTCGGCCTGCGCCTCGACCGAGGTGTTCTACAGGGTTGTCAGAGCAACCGAGGTGACTTGACAGATTACAGAAAGATGAGTTCTGACAAGCAGTTGGTCCTGAGGGACAGATCTTCTCCTTCTCCTTCTTCTACTTCCCGCCGTACTAGACCGGTGATCCACGAGAGACACCAGGTCGATTATGACCGCATAGCGGCCCGTCTAGTGATTGCACCCCGCTTCCAGGACGTTTCAGCTTTTGACTGCCTCCACGTTGATGATGATCTGAGGCGTATGATTTCTGCTGTGGGGCTGGAGCAGTTCACAGAGATTAGAGCTCCGGCCTATCTAGAGCCGACCCTGGAGTTTGTTAGCTCCTTTACCTACCTGCCTACCGAGCGCACCGTGAAGTACCGGTTGATGAACCGGAACTACATGGTTCCTTTAGATCACTGGCGGGATATCTTTGGCTTCCCGATCCCGACAGTTGCTGATTTTCCCTCCCGAGCTGTAGCTAGGGAGTTTTGGGGACAGATAGCTCACGTGGTTGAGCATGCAGACAGATGGCGACTTGGAGACTCCAAGGAGCGAATTATATTTCATCTTGCTTTCAGACTGGCCCATAGGATCTTCAGTGAGACTCTTTTGGCGCGTACTGAGACGCCCTAGAAATTCAGACAGGGGGAGCTTCTGAGCTTATACTGCATGGTGACTAGAGGAGTCCCTGATTTTGGATTGATGCTAGAAGAGGACTTGCATAGGATAAAGGCGAAGGGGAAGGGCGACATCTGCTGTGGAGGTGCTGTGACTCATATAGCGAGTTACATGGATATGGACCTTAGTGCTTGTACCATGGTGGCGGCTGCCAAGCCACTTGGACTTCAGGAGATGATCACTCGGAGGATACTGGTTCCCCGAGGACTTACTACGCCATATGTGGCGATGCCATGGGAGCCGACTACACCGTAGGGGATCAGATCGTCAGCTCAGTTCTCCGTGTTTGATTCACATTACTGGCAGACTGTGTGGATCCCATTTATGGAGGATGCTAGAGAGGCAACAACTGCAGCAGCTCAAGGGCCAGCTGAGGATGATGAGGCTGAGGAGGCTGATGATGATGAGGATGGTGGTGTTCCTATGGATACGGGCATGGATATGTCTGGGACTAGTGCGCCGGTCATCGATTTGGATGATGACGAGACTGAAACCGAGCCGGCTACAGCACCAGCACGTCCCGCTAGGCGTAGGGTACGCCGGCAGAGGGATCCAGATGCTCACCGTCGGATCGATCACCTCACTGATCAGATGATAGACTCCTATGCTGCCCTGACTGTAGACATCCAAGAGAGATTTGACGACCAGCGCCGAGAGATCGAGGGCTGGACTCATCAGATGCTAGAGGGCCAGCACTATCAGCGATGGATGGCGGAGATCCAGTTTGAGCATGTCATGGGTTATCCATTTGACCCATCCCAGTACCCGTATGTGCCACCACCACCACCACCACCGGATCGGGATTATTGAGAGCTTGCAGGATTTTCTTTCTTTATTTATTATGCAGCTCAGCTATGTCCGGTGAGTACTTTATTCCTCTAGACTTATTTTGACCCATTGGGACAATGTGTCCCAAGTATGGGGTATTGATGTACTATTCGGCTTTTATGATGTATGACTTAACTCTATCGGACACATGTATTTTATTCCACTCTATGCGCTTATCTGAGACTGTATGCATGCATACAAGTTAATTGATTGAGAAAAATGTCAAAAATTGGTTTAAGAAAAAAAAAAAATTTTGACCTCGACCGAAGTGATTCTGGCCAAACGAGGTACTTCCCCTCGGTTGACTTAGAACATCTCGACCGAGGCGTTTTTATTGGAACGGTTTTCGAAACGATTTTTGTGCTTCTTATCTGGATATGATCTCAGTGAAGACTTTGTTTGCTGACTGGTTTTGAAATCTTTATATGTTTGAAAGGTTTTATGATATGTTTAAGTTGCTAAATGCTTTGTTTGAAATTTTTGGCATGTTTAATACTTTGTCCTTATCAAAATGATGTTGAATTTGAAGGTTGACACCACATTATGAGTTCTCTCACTTTCTTCCTGGAAAGACCAAGGCAATTCATTCTTTTCTCTTCTTCTTCTTACTCATGCTTAGCCCCTCATATACATATTTGCCTCCCTTTACCTATCCGGGAATTTGGAAGCAAGAAAGTGAAAAGCAGGTGAAAGAAAAGTTGAGAAGTTGGCTAGAAGTGAAGGTGTTAGAAAGTAATAAATAGGTTTGGGGAAGTCAATCATGATGATGAGCAACTCGGCACCATTCACATAGCCGGGTGTTTGTGTCTTACCAAAGTCGGATTGAGCGATATTCCTAACGGGTCATGGTATGTGCATCAAGGGTTTGATGCATCTCAAGAAATTGATGATTGCTGATTTCCTAGGCTTTGGTTATTGTGCACCTTTGTCCATGCATCCCAAAAAGTAAAGTAAAAAAGAAAAGTGTGAAATAAGCAAAACTTATTGGTGGATGATGTTGAAAGTCAAGTGAAAGTGAAGTGATATCCTTTTCCCGGATTCTAGCACCACATTACTATCTATACATCCCTACCCTACACGTTTCTTGACCTTTCTTTTGGGAAGCCCTTGAGACCTCGAGCTTGTTGATTGACTTAGTGGTTTAAACTGGATTATACATGATTAATTTCGATAATTAAGATTTATTATGCATTCTACGATTTTATGCAAAGATGAACAACTTTCTTATATTTATAAAATGTTTTAAGCATATTTTGATTTTAAATTCCATGAAGCATTCTCTTAGAGTGATCTTTGATTGGAGCACACCATTAAAATGTTTTGAAAGACTTTTTCATCGATCTTCATGACTTATAATCCATTCTATCTTGTATTTTATATTCGGAACTTGCTTGGGGACAAGCAAGGGCTAAGTATGGGGTATTTTGATAGCATGAACTATTGTCGATATTTTGGGATCTATTTAGACGTTTTATCTTCAATAATCTGCATGTTTGAATGTATATTATGTGATTATATTGTCGTTTCATCTACCTTTGCGGGAATCGAGGTCTACACCAAGTTTCGTTGTAATCGTAGGTAAAATGGCACGTTTTGCATCAAAAAGGAGCTAAGGAGTCATTGGAGCTACATTCAGGAGCTTAAGGAAAAATCCAGGAATCATGAAATTGGATTAGAGATTCACTTTGGACCAGATTTGAGAGATTTCACATTCAGTTGTGATTCACCTCGGTTGCTACAGAGTCACCTCGACCGAGGCGATCCAGAGGAGCTGACTCGACCGAGGCGAACACCTTAGACGCGGCAAGGATATTTTATTCTTGGCTGAGATCTTTTATCTTTGGAAAGAGGATCTTATATTTTTGGGCTGGATTCCTGGAAGGAAGAAGATAATTTAGCCCATATATTTTACCTATTTTTATGGGAAGAAATCTTTCTAAGAAATCTTATCTTTGGAGGGTAATTTTCCTATAAAAAGGGTTGGATTTACCACAAATCCGAGACCGCTTAGGGCTGAACATCCGCTATCACCCGGAGACGTGCTTACACACCGGAACAGTCGCATTCCCATAGTTGAGAGATTTGAAGAACCTTTTTGAAGGTTGAAGAAGGAAGTTTATAGCTTTTATAGCTTTGTGAAGGGTTTTGTAAGATTCCTTTAGATTCCCTTCATTGTTGTTAGTCTTGTTGGATTTTGATCCAAGGAACGCTTGTAGATTGATAATTGATTCAGTTATTGAAGCTTTTCTCTTAAGGTTTTCTTGTTTAATTATTCTCTTTCTTCCCGTATATTTGATTATTACTTTCATGATGATGAGTGGCTAATTTTCTTGTGTGATTGTAGGGTGATTGGCTGAAGGTTGTGGGAAAAACAATGATAGAATGATCGTAAATCACAGCAGGACCCTGAAAGCTCGAATCTTTACCCTTAACCCTAAGCATCTCGCTCAGTCGATGAACATCTCGGCCGGAGTGGAATTCTTCTGACCGAGGTGACTTATCTGATCCGAAACTGAGAGTTAAGTGTTAGAGTTTGCCAAATCTTATCCTTATTACACCTTTCCTGGTTCAATGCAAGCCTAGGATGAGACTTACCCGGTGATTCCTTTGTTTGTTTACCTAAGATCATAAGCAATAGGTAATAAAGGTTTATCCTTTATTGGGGTTCGAGTGTGCCTTCATCCCATCTTTATGAGTTAGCCTGAGAGTTACTCGGTAAAGGTTGATTCTATTCCCTTAGGTGGTGTGTTGGTTTGAGGTTATAGTTCTTTACCTTGATTCCTTGAGACTTACCCGGTAATAGGAATTACGGTTTGGGATTAGCGAGTGGTGAGACTTACCCGGTGATCTATTCCACTTTAGTAACACCTTCCCTATGCAAATATCTCAGCTTTGTCCGCTTATCCTTAGATCTTGAGTTGGAACCACAACTAGATGGTTTAATCCCTAGAATTGCATATTTCCTTAATTGACTTTTTATCATCCTTGATTGTTTTAATTGCTTCGTGGTTAGTAATTACATAGCTTACCTATTCCTGCTTTGTTTCACTAAGTCCCTGTGATCGACCCCTGGAATTCCTTGCTTTTTTCTACGAATGACCCGTACACTGCGGGTTCGAATCCTTGTTTTAAGTTTACATCTAGAGTTATAAATTTAAAGCTTGCACACACCGTTTGGAGCGAACAGAGAGCGATGATCATCTTGTTGCAAATGTGAGCTCCCCCTATCGCTTATTAAAGCTTTAGGGCTGCCGAACCTCGCAAAGATGTTGTCCTTAAGAAAAGGTGCCACAACTTTAGAATCATCAGTTTTGGTGGCCTTTGCTTCCACCCACTTTGAAACATAGTCCACCGCAAGTAAAATATAGATATTCCCAAAGGAGCTAGGAAAAGGACCCATAAAATCTATCCCCCAAACATCAAAGATTTCACAAAAAATAAGCGATGATTGAGGCATTTCATTCCTCCTAGAGATATTACCTATCCTTTGACACCTATCACACACCGTACAAAACGCAAAAGCATCACAAAAGATGTGTGGCCAAAAGAACCCCGCATCCAAGACTTCTCTAGTAGTTTTTTTTGCACCAAAATGTCCCCCACATGCTTCCGAATAATAGAAAGATAAAACAGATTGTTTGTCGTTATCCGGGATACAACAGCGTATTACCTGGTCACTACAATGTTTCCAAAGGTATGAATCGTCCCACACGTAATGCCTAGCCTCGGCTTTTACCTTCTCTCTCTGTGCTTTGGTGAAGTCTGGAGGGTACTCACCTCTAACAAGAAAGTTAACGATGTCAGCAAACAAAGGTTTAAAAGAATGCAACTTATACAATACCTTTGTGATATCCGCAGGGGCGGCTAGAGCAAACCGCAAGCGCGGCGAAAAGGAAGGCATAGAGGCGCCGGCTTCTAGCCGTAAGGGTGGTGTTGCGTACGGGCAATTCTCTAGGGCCGCAGGGGCGGTAGAGGGTTGTGTAAAAGGTGTTGTCTGGGAAACTTCCTATGATGGCCTTCCCTCTTGCTGGATCTTCTTCCTCTTTCACCAACCGACTAAGGTGATCAACCACAAGGTTCTCCACTCCCTTTTTGTCCCGAATTTCTAAGTTGAACTCACTTAGAAGTTATCCCAATGGACCAACCTTGGCTTGGCTTCCTTATTGGTCATGAGGTAACGAAGTGATGCATGGTCAGTAAAATCGATTACCTTTACACCAAGAAGATATTGCCTGAATTTCTCCAAGGAAAATACCACCACTAACATATACTTTTCGGTAGTGGAGTAGTTCCTTTGAGCGCCATTCAAGGTCATCGATGTGTAGTGGATTACATGTGATGTTGTTCCGTCCTTTTCTCCTAGGACAGCTCCTACATCGTAGTCGTTAGTGTCGCACATGATCTCGAAGGGCTTCTCCCAATTCGGAGATCGGATGATAGGTGTGAGGCAAGCCTTCAAAGTGTCAAACGCCTTCTTGAAATCTTCATTAACTATGAATGTTATGTTTTTCTTCAAGAGCTCACACAGCGGTGCTGAAATATTGGAGAAATCCTTGATAAAGTGCCGGTTGAAACCTGCACGACCTAAGAAAGAGCGAATTTCAGCACATTAGTTGGATAAGGTAAACTTTGAATTACGTAAATTTATGCCTTATCCACTTCTATCCTTTTGATGAAATAATATGACCTAGCACAATACCTTGCTCTACCATGAAGTGACACTTTTTTAGAATTGAGAACTAGATTGGTTTCTACGCATTTTTAAAGAACAAGTTTTAAATGTCCTAAACATGCATCAAACCTATCTCTATGGACGGTAAAATCGTCCATAAAAACCTCAATAAAGTTTTCAATGTACTCGGAAGAGATACTTATCATGCACCGTTGGAAGGTGCCGGGAGCATTACAAAGTCCAAATGGCATTCTACGGTATGCAAAAGTGCCAAAAGGAAAAGTGAAGGTTGTCTTCTCTTGGTCCTCCGGCGCGATGGCTATTTAAAAATAGCCCGAGTATCCATCCAAGAAGCAATAGTATGGGTGACCTGCAAGGCGCTCGAGCATTTGATCAATAAAAGGCAAAGGGAAATGGTCTTTCCGGGTTACCGTGTTTAGTTTGCGGTAATCGATGTAAACCCTCCATATGGTTTGAGTTTTACTTGGGACCATTTCACCATATTTATTTGCACCATGGTGAACCCTCCGTTTTTTGGAACAACTTGGGTTGGACTAACCCATTTTCTATCCAAAATTGGGATCATATCCGCTTGGAGGAGCTTCAAAACTTCCTTCTTCACCACATCCATCATCAGCGGATTTAGTCTTCTTTGTGGTTGCCTTGATGGTTTTGCCTCTTCCTAAAGGAGAATCCATTGGATACATGTAGAGGGACTAATCCCTTTGATGTCCGCAATGGTCCAACCAAGAGCCGTCTTGTGCTCCTTAAAAATGCTCACCAACTTCTCCTATTGAGGAGAAGACAATTTGCTAGATACAATCACCGGCAAAGTGTCGTTCTCCCCTAGAAAAGCATACTTGAGATGTTGGGGAAGCTTTTTCAATTCGATCACTGGAGCCTGCACTATATAGGGAACAAGCTTTTCGCTTGGAGTTAGCAAGGTGGGCCCAATGGCCAAGGTTAGAGGGGAGCCTTTTGTGCCCATCCAATTGAGCTAGAACTTCCTACATGTTAGATGTTAATGGATAATGTGAATTATGAATATCAATATCGTTTTCAATTATACTCTTCAATTCATCAATATCAGAATTGTCACAAAAATCTTGAATAATTGGTTCAATCACATCAATAGCACATAGAAAATGGTCATCGATAGGGTGTTTCATAGCATCATAAATATTAAATTCAACCACTTCTCAATCAAATTACACAGTCAATTTACCACTAACATAATCAATCTTAGTTCTAGCAGTTTTTAGGAATGGTCTTCCCAACAAAATAGGTGCAGCATGTGAATCATGCTCCATATCAAATACGAAAAAATTAGCCAGAAAAATCAGATTATCAACCATAGCTATCACATCTTCAATTAATCCTTTTGGATAAACATTAGACATATCTGCTAGTTGGACAACAATCTGAGTTTCAAGAAGTGGCCCAATGCGAGATTGGTAAATGAAATAAGGAAGAACGTTTATTGACGCACCTAAGTCAAGCATCGCTTTGTCAAAGCGTGTTTCACCAATGACAAAAGGAATGCTCACCATGCCCGGATCACTACACTTCTTGGGTAGTCTTCTTTGGAAGACTGCTCACACATGCTCACTTACTTGGATCTTTTGCTTCCGTTTCAGCTTCTGGTTTCTCTTGATCGTGCAAAGTTCCTTCAAAAACCGCGCATACTTAGGAATACTCTTCACAAGTTTTAAAAGTGGAATGTTTACCTCAAATTTGGAGAAGGTCTCAAAGAGATCCTTATCCTCTTTCACCCTTCACTCCTTGAGTGCTTTTGGAAAAGGAGCCAGAGGATCCTCAACATACAGCGGTGGGAAACTTGGGCGGGTGTAAGAATCCTCTTTAGCAGAACCCTCTATCGACTTTTCCGTAGGGGCACCAGCTTGCAGGCACAGGGGAAGATCAGGGGCTGTCAGGGGCGGTGACATCTAGCCGTAGGGGCGGCGTCTGTGCAGAAGGGGACGTTGGGAGGTCCGCAGGTTTGGGTGTGAGGGCGGTAGAACCGTTAGAGGGTACTTCTTTTGATTCCAAATCTGGCTTTGGCTGTACTTGCCTCCCGCTCCTCAATGTTAGAGCACTAACATTTTACTTGGGGTTCACGATAGTCTAGGAGGGCAAGTTCCCCAAGGATCGATTTTCAATTCTTGGGATGGCTTCCGCCATTTATCCAACCTATTTCTCAAGGTTCTTGATGCTAGATTATATGGTTTGGACATGAGTAGCAAAGTGTTTAGTCAAAACCTATAGCATATCCTCAATAGATTAGGACTTACCTTGGTGGGGCTGCTGTTGCTATTGGTTTGTTGCTCCCTCCACCGGACGTTTTGTTGATCACGCCAATTTGGCATGTAATTATGCGCATATGGGTCGTTCCTTTGGCGTTGCTGCTGTTGTTGACCATAACCCAAAACATTCACCTCAACAGCTTCATCTTGGACTTGTGGACACAAGTCCGTGGGGCGGAAAGGGTCGGCACAAACTCCACAAGCCTTGAGTTGTTGTGGAGTTCCCATCAAGGTAAATTTCTTAACCATACCCTTCAATTCAGTAATTTCCGTGGATATCTTAGGATGGCTGGGGTGTGCAACATAAACGCCTCTTTTGGTAGAAGTTCTACCGTAGTTCCTAGTACCTTCTGCCAATTCCTGCATTTTATCCAAAGCAAGTTCAGGAGTAGAGTTTAAGATATTACCTCCACATGTGGTGTCAACGATCCTCCCCTCGTTGTATAGCAAGCCATTGTACAAGTACAAGACTAAATCTCGGGTAGAGTACCCATGGAAAGGACAACTGGATCGCAATCGTGCGAAGCGTTCGAAATACTTATAAAGAGTTTTGTTCCGCCTCTTGCTCGATGTTGCTTATCGCCTTCTGCAAGATATTCGCCTTCTTTGCAGGGAAGTACTTCTCCAATAAGGGGTTGTGGAGGTTTTCCCACGTGTCAATGCTCCCGGACGGAAGATGGTAATACCCATCGTCCGCCCCATCTTTGAGAGTGAAGCGAAAGGCCCACATCTTGATTTGCTCTTCGGTGACGTTTGGTGGTTTCATGCTCATACACACAGTGTGGAACTTTCCAAGATGTTTGATCGGGTCTTCCCCACTCAACCCATGGAAAAAATGGGAGCAAGTGGATCAACCCCGGTTTGAGCTCAAAATTGACTCCTTCCCCGATTGCCGGTATGGTAACCGCAAGCGGGTGTTGAGTCAAATTGGGCGGCGTCAATTGGCGGAGAGTTCGGTTTGCCATTGCTTCACTAGTTCGTTGTTGCCTTCGTTGTCGATTGTGTGTTCTTTCGATTCCTTGATCAAAAGGAGCAAAATCTGAGTTAGTAGCACGGGTTTGAACCATGAAAATGGTCCAAACCAATAATCAATAATCAAAATCAATACAAATTAAAAACTAAAACTCCCCAACAACGGTGCCAAATTTGACAAGGCCAAAAACCTATGGTCGTTGTCTTTTAGCTTTAGTCAAAGTAGAGTCCTTACGTTACACTTAACCGGATTGTATAGTGTAAGTAAGGGTCGAACCCAAGAGAGTTTAGTCGATTTTTGATTAGATTCAATTACCGAATTGTAACCAATAGGGGGGGGGGTTGGATTATAACAAAAACAAGACAAAAAAGATTAGAAGTAAGCAAATATAGTGATAATATATATGATTAAAGAGCTACACTAGGTTGGATCTTAGCATGCATACTATTTGGTTGGTTCTTTTTAGAAGCAATTCTCCGATGTTCTCATCTTGATCTGAGATATGTGTTAAGCCAACCGGCATTAACACAACTTAACTAGATTATTGACCCGTAAATCTACAAGATCAAAGCACAAGTTAGCATTCTAGTAAAGATAAAGAGATATAAAGAAGAATAAACAACCCGTTAATCTTTCTTTATAGTTATTTTCCTTTCCTTTAGATAATCACAACCAACTTTAACCTAAAGGTTTACTACTAGATTAAGGACCCAAACCCGGAATCGATTAATCCTAGCTCTTTACATGCAAATGTACACTTAAGGTGATCAATATAAGTGATAAAAGGCATGCAACCATAAGTGAGAGATCAAGGAAATATAACACAATTTGACTGAATTAAACTTATATTATAAAAGACTTACAACCAAATAGCATTGTTGCTTCAATCAACCCAATGTAGCAAACGAAGCCAAAAACTCATTACAAAATGGCACTTAGGAAAATAGAGCTTTTTGGGGAAAATGTGGATGATTCTCGTAAACAGCAAAGGGCTCTATTTATCCTACAAATTGCATTAAAAGGGAGTAAATGGGTTGTCTAAACAACAACCTTAAATGTCATAAAGGTCGTACAAATAGCCGGAGTTAAGTCCTCTCAAGCTAAACCGCAAGGGCCATTGTTCGCTCAAAATTTTGTGCGCCAAAGTCTTAAATTTATATCTAGAACTCAGAGTAAAGCGAACCCGCAGTGTACGGATCAGCTGTAGCAAGGTAAGAAATTCGAGAGTCGAACTCAGGGATTTGGTGAGAATAAAATCGAATTCAATTATGTAACAAAGTGCAAAAGGTTTTGTGATTAATAAAGGGGGAAATGATTCCAAGGATTCAAGTATCCGACTGCGACTTTCGATTCAAGACACCTCTAGGATCAAAGTACAGAGTTTATATTGCCAAGGTTATGTGTTTCAAAGGTAGATATCGTACGGTAAAGTTCTGAAACCTATATGTTTAATCCAAAGGTTCTCTCTATAAGGGTTGTTGACGCTGCAATAAAGAAAGATTTAAGGACAAGAATTACACTCAAACTAACTATCTAAAACCCCAGGATGTGACTCTCCAAGGTAATGATAGAAATCACACTTAAAAACCTTAATAAAGGATGTTGAGTCTCTCTATTACCCAAATCTTGTAATCTTAATCTATTAAATGTAGAATCAATGATGACGTCTTTTCATACTGTTACGCTAAGGATGTATACATGCAATAAGCTTTAAATTTATAACTTGTTATATTTCTCCTAACTCCTAGCGAACCCGCAGTGTAAGGGACGTTTGTAGTAGGGATAGTATTCCGAGGTCGAACACAAAGACTGAGGTGAGATCGAGTCAAATAGTGACTAAGTATAGTGTCGATCTAAACTAAGAAAAGGTGAAAGAAACAAATAAATGAAAATCTCAATGTTTTTGGTTTGGATTTTAGGTGATCAATCGAAGATCACAAATCATGTGAAATGAATAATCAACTAAGCTAACACCACAAGTAAACTAGCAAATACGAAATATTTAATCAAAGGGAGAAAAGCGGATTCTAGGGGTCGGAAATTCCGGTTATGGCATAGGACTCAAGTTATCTAATCATTCCTTGGATCACTACGGTATGTTGGGAGTAGGTGTTTCTAGATTAGGATCAATCACCGGGTAGGTCTCATGGTCCACTAGTCCGTTCCTAAGGTCTCATCACCGGGTAAGTCTCAAAGAGCTTAAGGATAGGAATTCTACACAAACCGGATTGTCACCTAGGGATCTAACCAATCCTCACCGGGTAAGTCTCGGAAGCGCATGTCCTAAACAACCATCCTAGCACACTTAGTCCAATAGCGGCTTATGAGGCTCACTACTATCTATAGTTTGTCATCTTCGATATCTAAGAGCAAGAATCACCGGGTAGGTCTCTTCTAACACTTGATTACTAACACTAGATTACCCTAGGATATATTTAGCTCAACAAACACTAGGATTTCAACATTTTAACACTATAGAACTTAGACTCATCAAATCAAACGGATCAGACAGAACCACAGGCTGTTCATGCCCTTCCACGGCCGTGGACTGGCAAGAACAAACCGTGGAATCTAACAGTGGCTTTGTTCAAATAAACGAATCATCCAAAGGCAAATCTAAGTCCATCCTATCATAGTCCAGCCATAACCTTCCTTTCCTTACCCTAGAATCGCATCTATCTAGCCAACAACATTCATCATCACAATCGAAATCATCAAACACAAAATCATGGCATCCATTTGTAAGATAATGAAGAGAAAAGAGATAAACAAGTGAATCAAAGAAAACAAATCTGAATTCGAGATTTAGAAAGACTCACAATCCTTCAAAAGAAGGTTTAATCGGTTCTTACAACCCTAGAAAACGATTCCGATAAACTTCACTCTAAAAATCTATCAAAGACTATGGTGTAGTGCTCTTCTCTTCTTCTTCAATGGAGCTTTTCTTCTCCTCTAAGAGTTGCTCCAATCCAAGCCTCCAATTGAGAGAATCTTCTTGTTGAGAATGTGGTAGTAAGTGTGTGTCGTGGAAGCCCCCTGGATGCTTTGCAGGACCACCTATTTATCCTACAAATTTGCAAGAGTCGGCCATGAAGATCGTGGCACAGCTGTCACAACCGTCTGGCAAAAACCACGGTCCATTTCCACGGGCGTGGTTCTTCCACTGACCGTGGTTTTGGTGTTCCTGCACTATATGGATCATCAAGCCACGGTTTGGTGCATGGCATGCACCAATAAGGTCCCAAGTGTCCTCCGTAGTCCCTAGCTTGCATCCCAATGAGTCCAAAGGTGTGTCATCTCGAGGAACGATCCTCGAATGTATCGATTAAGCTTCTAAATCTCCCAAAATACCTACAAAGGAACGCAGAAGTCCGTGTAGACGTCTATCTCGAGAAATTACATGAATTGAGTGCAAACGTCCTGAACTAGTGCTAAACCAAGCATGAATGAGTGGAAAAACTATCTAAACGAGTGTCTAAACCTAAGTCATAAATCGTGTTATCAAAAATACCCCATACTTAAGGTTTGCTCGTCCACGAGCAAGTCTCAACTATTGGCTAAGACATGACATGATTTATGCATTCAGAAAAATAACAAAATCTTTTTTTTTGGAGTTGTGCTTCTAATATTAGATCACCTTCATAGTCATGTTTCATGGCAATGGACAAGCAATCATGCAACGAAATGATGAAGGCACGGAAAGACAATTATACTTAACTCGAAAGCATGCATGAAATGCGAAAAATGAAGAAGTCAAGATGATCATGAGCATATTCAATCTAGATCACTAAGTCTTACAAACATGCAAATAAGTCATAAGGTCTTGTGAAATAAAAGGCCAAGAAACGTTGTGATTAGGTGAGAATTTTTCTAGGCTATGTGATGCTAATCCGGGAATGGAACTAACTTCACAACTTCACATTTTTATCAACTTCCCACAAGTGTATATTTTCTCCATCTTTTCTTTCTTTTCTTTTCTTTTCTTTTTCTTTCACTTATTTTTGAGACAATGGCATTGGTGTACAAAAGCCGAAACCTTGGTGATTAGCCGTCCTCGGGCTTTTTTATTTTTCGAGGTGCATCCACACCGGGCACACATACCAAAGCTCGTTAGGACTATTGGTTTATTTGACTTTGGCAAGGCACAAACACCCGATTATGTAAATGGTGCCGAGTTACTCGTCATTTAAACCAATCGTCCCCAAACCTATATTTTTGTCTACACTTTCACAACAAATTCAGCACTTCATTCATGACATTCATCCATCAACAACTTCACCCCACACTTGTTTTTCACACACAACACACTAGCATGCTCCTATTCCCGGATGGGTCAAAAGAGGACGAATTTATATCAATTGAGGTGCTCAAACAACATGATCAAGATGAGAAGTAGAGAAAAATGAATTGCCTCATTCATTCCTAAATGATGTGCAAGAACTAGCATGTAATTTCGACTTTCAATACTCAATCCAATCAAGACAAACATCATGATCGCAATCCATTTATGGGGTTCAAGATAAGTACTTCAAGTCCACATATGCATTCATCTATTCAGCACACAAGGCCATCCATAGCCAATCCGCAAGATAATTTCATTATAAGGGTCATTCCCAAGCTTAGAAGCACTAAAACTTTTAAAATTTTCTGATTTTTTGGAATTTTCGAAATGTGTATGTACAATGCAAGACATGTGACAATAAGAAACTACCCTAGATGCTAATCATGCAAGTGATCATGAAAACCCCACCCCATACTTAGAAACACATTGTCCCTAATGTGTAAATGAAGTAAAGAAGAGTGAAAGAGGGTTCTCACAATGTAAAAATGGTTTACTTTGGTATTTGGGATCACTTAAGTGGAGTGATGTTGGATGATCCTATCAACGATGGTAGGGAGCTCAAAGTGTTCGTTATGGCGTCGGAATCCGCGCTAGGCACCGCTAGCCGTCCAAATCCCGCGTCCGCTCCACCCACAATCGATGAGGGACTCATCATCATCATCCACATGCCATGCAAGGCTTCCATGCTACCAAGACTCTAGCACACACACGAAGCACACCAAACACACAAAAACACACAAATCAAAAACAAAAACAAAAACAAAAAAAGGGAAAAACGTTACCAATGGGTTGCCTCCCATCAAGCGCTTCTTTAAGGTCATTAGCTTGACCAAACTCGGGGGCGTCTCACTCTAGGTGAAGTGGGGCAATCATGTCCACCGGAGCTCCCGGGATATACTTCTTCAAGCGGTGCCCATTCACCTTAAAATCTCCACAATGCTCCCCTCCTATCTCAACCGCTCCATGGGGAGAGATTTTCTTCACCACATAAGGACCCGTCCATCTTGACTTTAGCTTTCCGGGGAAGAGCCGCAACCTTGAGTTCAAGAGAAGGACAAGGTCGCCTTCACTCAACTTCTTCGGGATGAGACGCTTGTCATGCCAACGTTTGGTCCTTTCTTTGTAGATCCGGGCGTTTTCATAGGCATCCAACCGGATCTCCTCAAGGGCGTTCATATCAAGCAACCTCTTCTCTCCGGCTTCTTTGAGGTCAAAGTTCAACCACCTTATAGCCCAATATGCTCTATGTTCCATCTCTACCGGAAGGTGGCAAGACTTGCCATAGACTAGCTTGTAAGGAGTGGTGCCAATCGGTGCCTTGAAAGCGGTTCTATAAGCCCACAAAGCATCATCGAGCTTCAAAGCCCAATCCTTTCTCCACTTGGCCACTAGTTTGGGGATGGTAAGGTGTTGCCACCTTATGAGTCACCCCATACTTAGCCAAAAGTGTCCCGAAGTTCCTATTGGTGAAGTGCTTCCCTCCATCACTTATGATCACCCTTGGTGTTCCAAACCTAGGGAAGATCACTCGGTTGAAAAACCGCACCACAACCTTGGCATCATTTGTGGGAGAGGCGATTGCCTCCACCCATCTTGAAACATAGTCCACCGCCAATAGGATGTAGAGGTTGCCACAAGAAGAGGGGAGTGGCCCCATGAAGTCCACACCCCACACATCAAATATCTCCACCTCTTGTATGTTGTTCAAGGGCATCTCATTCCTCCTTGAGATGTTGCCCGTCCTTTGGCAAGCATCACAAGCTACCACAAAATTTTGCACATCCTTGAACAAACTTGGTCAAAAGAAACCCGATTGCAACACCTTTGCACATGTCTTGTGTGAGCTAGCATGGCCTCCACATGGCAAGGAGTGACAATGGCGGATCACACTCTCCACCTCATCCTCCGGTATGCATCTCCTAAAGACTCCATCCGGCCCTCTCTTGAATAAAAGCGGTTCACTCCAATAGTAATGCCTCACATCCTTGAAGAATTTCTTCCTTTGGGCATATGACAAACCGGGAGGCACCTCCTCGCACACAAGATAGTTTACAATGTCGGCATACCATGGCTCATTACCCCTTGACACTTGAAACAAGCACTCTTCCACCATTTGTAATTGCTCATCCCGGAATGAGTCATCAATCTGGATGTCATCTCTCTCAAGTTCCAATGGTGGAAGTCTACTAAGGTGATCCGCCACGGAATTTTTGGACCCTTTCTTATCCCGGATTTCCAAATCAAACTCTTGAAGAAGAAGGATCCACCGAATCAACCTAGGCTTGGCATCCTTCTTTGTAAGGAGATAACGGATCGCAGCATGATCCGTATACACTATGACCTTCGCTCCAACAAGATATGAGCGGAACTTCTCAAATGCATACACAACCGCCAACAACTCCTTCTCGGTGGTAGCATAATTGAGTTGGGCATCATCTAGCGTCTTGATAGCATAATAAATGGCATGTGTAAGCCCATCTTTCCTTTGCCCCAAAACAGCCCCAACGGTCACATCACTTGCATCACACATGATCTCAAACGGTAAACTCCAATCCGGAGGTTGCATGATGGGTGCGGAGATCAAAGCATTCTTCAACCTACAAAAAGCCTCAAGGCAATCCTTGGAGAAAACAAACTCAATATCTTTCATTAGTAGGTTACTAAGAGGCTTAGAAATCTTAGAAAAATCCTTAATAAATCTCCGGTAAAAACCGGCATGCCCTAAAAAACTCCTTACCCCCTTCACCGAGGTAGGTGGTGGCAACTTCTCTATGGTTTCTATCTTAGCCCTATCAACCTCAATGCCACGGTTGGACACCAAGTGTCCAAACACAATACCTTCACTTACCATGAAGTGGCATTTTTCCCAATTCAAGACTAGATTAGTCTCCTCACATCTTTTAAGCACTAGAGACAAGTTAGCTAAACAATCATCAAAGGAAGATCCATAAACAGAAAAATCATCCATAAACACTTCCATGATGTTCTCAATATATTCAGAAAAAATAGCCATCATACACCTTTGAAAGGTGACAGGTGCATTACACAACCCAAATGGCATTCTCCTTTATGCAAATGTACCCCAAGGACATGTGAATGTGGTTTTCTCTTGGTCATCGGGGTGGATAGGGATTTGGAAGAATCCAATATAACCATCTAAATAACAAAAATGGGAATGTTGAGCTAATCTCTCTAACATTTGGTCAATGAAAGGAAGAGGGAAGTGATCTTTCCTAGAGGCCATGTTCAATTTCCTATAGTCAATACACATCCTCCATTCCGTAACCATTCTAGTTGGAATTAGTTCATTATTCTTATTGGTTACTACGGTCATACCACCCTTCTTAGGAACCACATGCACGGGACTAACCTATTTACTATCTGAAATTGGGAAAATGATTCCCGCATCTAGCAATTTAAGGATCTCTTTCTTGACTACTTCTTTCATGATTGGGTTTAGTCTTCTTTGAGGTTCAATTGAAGGTTTATGATTATCTTCCATCGAGATCTTATGCATGCACAAAGAAGGTTTTATTCCAACTAAGTCATCAATGGTATAGCCTATGGCTTTCCTATGCAATCTTAGTTCATGCAACAATCTAGCAAGTTCATCATCATTCAAGCATGCATTCACAATCACCGAGTATGTAGAATTATCGCCAAGAAAATCATACTTCAAATGAGAGGGGAGGGGTTTAAGTTCAAGTTTAGGAGGACCTTTATCGAGTGGAGACGCTCCATACAATGTCGGTTGAGATGAATCCATAGCCATTGAAGACTCCCCAAAGCTCCTTGAAGCTTGATCAACAACAAAGGCTGTTTCTGGGGAAACCACGGGCAAATCCACGGACTCTGGCACATCCACGGCCATGGTTCTTGCAAAGCTTGCTCTTCGGAGCATTCTAGAGAGTTCCACGGCCGTGGAAGTCCCCACCTGACCGTGGTTCCTACAGGAATTCAGCATACTCTCGTGGACTTCAAATTCAGCTCTTGTCTCCTTTTCTAATGCTTCCAAGGCCTTGATCTCTTCATTGCAAGCCTCCTCAACACCTTCTTCCATCAAACTTAATCTAATAACCTTCTCCAAGGGATCTTTGATCAAGATCGAGCTCACAACTTCTCTAGACTCCTCTTGCTCGACAATGTTGAATGCATCTTTATCAAGGGTTGGCCCTTTCATCATTGTGGACAGCTTGAACTTGATATTCTCTTCTGCAATGTTGAAGGAGAGAATTCCATTCTTACAATCCACCAAGCATCCGGAAGTGGCTAGGAAAGGTCTCCCCAAGATGATGGGAACCGGATAGTCCGCCGGGATGTCCAAAACAACGAAGTCTATTGGCACATAGAACTTCCCGAGTTGCACCGGTATGTCCTCTAAGATTCCAACGGGATGAGTGATTGAACGGTCCGCCATGTAGAGGGTCATCTTGACCGGATTTGGCTCTCCTAGCCCAACCTTGTTACAAAGTGCAAGCGGTATGATGCTAACACTTGCCCCAAGATCACAAAGAGCTTCATACTTCACTTCTCCCACTCCAATTGGCAAACAAAAAGATCCGGGATCTCTTAGCTTAGGAGGCATCTCCTCCTTCATGGTTTGGATCAATTCCGAGGACCTCTTCGTCATCCTCACTTCCCCATACTTTTCCAACTTCCTTTTGTTGGAGAGTATTTCCTTCAAAAACTTGCCATATGCCGGCATACCTAAGATAGCATCCATGAACGGAATGTTAATATGCAATTTAGACATAAGTTCAAGGAATTTACCAAAGTGTTTGTCCAAACGAGCCCTTTCTCGTGATTGTGGGAACGGTAGTGGTGGCTTGTATGGAGGCGGTGCCACATATGTTGGCTCATCGTCCTTGCTCTTGCCTCCATCTTCTTGCAAGGTCTCTTCCTCAACCACTACTTGCTTCCCCTTGTCACTTCCCTTAGGTAAGGGATCCTTCATACTCAACCCACTGCTTGTTGTGATGGCCAATACTTGGCCTCTTGGGTTGTCTTCGGTTCTTCCGGGAAGCTTTCCCAGATATCTATGAGCTTCACCCGCCTTTTGGAACACTTGTGCTTCCAACACCTTTTGAGCCTTGGAGATAGAAGTCACCGTGCTCTCAAGAACACTCAACCTTCCAAGCAATTGCTCAAACATCATCTCGGTTCTATCCTTTAGGGGTTGAGTGAATCCGGGTGGAGGTTCTTGTGAAGCCTTTGGTGGTGGAGCTGCACTTGTGGAAGCGGGAGGGTTCAAGGGTCCATCCGGGTTAGAATAGGAAAACCCAGGATGGTTGTTATTAGGCCGGAAATTGTTGAATTGCCGGTTGTTGTTAAAGTTCCTTGGGCCTTGATAGTTGTTGTAATTGCCCCTTCCCATGTAGTTCACATCTTCCTCCTTGGAACACAAATTAGCTTGCACTTGCACTTGAGGGCTTGCTTGATTCTTCAAAGTTGTAGCACACAACTCCCTCAAAGATTTCAACTCGTTGTTGATGGCATCAAGCTTGAAGTTGCTCATAGTGACTTCACTCACCTCATATGCTCCCGCTTTCCTCCCATCGCTCTTCCTATGGGAGTACTTCTCAATCACCAAAGCTTGTTTCTCTATAAACTCCCAAGCTTCATCTACATGCTTTTCCATGAAAGTCCCACCGGAAAGAGATTGAAGCTTAAATTGGCTATCTTCATCAAGTCCCTTGAAGTAGATCTCCAATAGCTCAATTTTTGGTATACCATGGTATGGACAATCTAGGAGAAGGTCTTTGAACCTCTCCCAAGACTTGAACAAGCTTTATCTATCCTTCATCATGAAGGCATTTATCTTCCCTCTTAACTCGGTAGTCTTAGAAGGTGGGAAGAACTTAGTCAAAAACTCGGTTGTCATCTCCTCCCAAGTACTCACTCGTCCTTGTGGAATAGATTGATACCAAGCCAAGGCCTTATCCTTAAGTTAGAAGGAAAAAGCCCTAAGCTTATGGTTGTTGTTTTCCAACCTAGGCGGTCTTAGAGTCTCCATCAAGATCTCATAGTTCATCAAGTGTTGATGAGGAGACTCTCCTTCAATCCCTCCAAATTGATTATACCGGATCATTTGTAGAACTTGAGGGCGGAGCTCGTAATCATGGGTTGCGGGATCTCCTAAGTTCACACCCGGACGGTGTGCTCTTTGTGCCGGATTCATACGTTGCCCTAACGTTTGTGTCTCTTCAATAGCAATGGGCACAACCCGAATATTAACCGCCGGCTGCGGTTGTATTTCCGGTGGAGGAGGAGGTTGTTGACGAATAAGCTCAACTTGGACAAGAGCTTGCCTAATCTCTTCAATCTCCCTCCTAGTTGCTTCTTGCCTCTCATTGGCAAGTCTCCTTTCATTCTCCAAGACTTCATCCCTTATCCTAATTTGCTCTAAAGCCTCATCCAACTCAGCTTGGAGATCTCTTCCGGCCATCTTTTTTCCATTTCTAATGCTCTTGGATCTAGATCTAAGGGTTTTCTCCGGTTCGGGATCGAATGGAGCTAAATCCTTGCCACGAGATCTTCGCATACACCTAAGGAATAGAGATGTCCTGAAAAGCAAAGAAACAAACCAAAAGAGATCAAAAGCAACAAGAAAGACCTACACTATAAACAATCACAAACAATGACTCAATCTTAACCTAGTCCCCGGCAACGGCGCCAAAAACTTGTTACGCTAAGGATGTATACACGCAATAAGCCTTAAATTTACAACTCGTTATATTTCTCCTAACTCCTAGCGAACCCGCAGTGTACGGGACATTTGTAGTAGGGATAGTATTTCGAGGTCGAACACAAAGACTGAGGTGAGATCGAGTCAAATAGTGACTAAGTATAGTGTCGATCTAAACTAAGAAAAGGTGAAAGAAACAAATAAATGAAAATCTCAATGTTTTTGGTTTGGATTTTAGGTGATCAATCGAAGATCACAAATAATGCGAAATGAACAATCAACTAAGCTAACACCACAAGTAAACAAGCAAATACGAAATATTTAATCAAAGGGAGAAAAGCGGATTCTAGGGGTCGGAAACTCCGGTTATGGCATAGGACTCAAGCTATCTAATCATTCCTTGGATCACTACGGTATGTTGGGAGTAGGTGTTTCTAGATTAGGATCAATCACCGGGTAGGTCTCATGGTCCACTAGTCCGTTCCTAAGGTCTCATCACCGGGTAAGTCTCAAAGAGCTTAAGGATAGGAATTCTACACAAACCGGATTGTCACCTAGGGATCTAACCAATCCTCACTTGGTAAGTCTCGGAAGGGCAAGTCCTAAACAACCATCCTAGCAGACTTAGTCCAATAGCGGCTTATGAGGCTCACTACTACCTATAGTTTGTCATCTTCGATATCTAAGAGCAAGAATCACCGGGTAGGTCTCTTCTAACACTTGATTACTAACACTAGGTTACCCTAGGATAGATTTAGCTCAACAAACACTAGGATTTCAACATTTTAACACTATAGAACTTAGACTCATCAAATCAAACGGATCAGACAGAACCACGGGCTGTTCATGCCCTTCCACGGCCGTGGACTGGCAAGAACAAACCGTTGAATCTAACAGTGGCTCTGTTCAAATAAACAAATCATCCAAAGGCAAATCTAAGTCCATCCTATCATAGTCCAGCCATAACCTTCCTTTCCTTACCCTAGAATCGCATCTATCTAGCCAACAACATTCATCACCATAATCGAAATCAGCAAACACAAAATCATGGCATCCATTTGTAAGATAATGAAGAGAAAAGAGATAAACAAGTGAATCAAAGAAAACAAATCTGAATTCGAGATTTAGAAAGACTCACAATCTTTCAAAAGAAGGTTTAATCGGTTCTTACAACCCTAGAAAACGATTCCGATAAACTTCACTCTAAAAATCTATCAAAGACTATGGTGTAGTTCTCTTCTCTTCTTCTTCAATGGAGCTTTTCTTCTCCTCTAAGAGTTGCTGCAATCCAAGCCTCCAATTGAGAGAATCTTCTTGTTGAGAATGTGGTAGTAAGTGTGTGTCGTGGAAGCCCCCTGGATGCTTTGCAGGACCACCTATTTATCCTACAAATTTGCAAGAGTCGGCCATGAAGATCGTGGCACAGCTGTCACAACCGTCTGGCAAAAACCACGGTCCATTTCCACGGGCGTGGTTCTTCCAGTGACCGTGGTTTTGGTGTTCCTGCACTATATGGATCATCAAGCCACGGTTTGGTGCATGGCATGCACCAACAAGGTCCCAAGTGTCCTCCTTAGTCCCTAGCTTGCATCCCAATGAGTCCAAAGGTGTGTCATCTCGAGGAACGATCCTCGAATGTATCGATTAAGCTTCTAAATCTCCCAAAATACCTACAAAGCAACGCAGAAGTCCGTGTAGACGTCTATCTCGAGAAATTACATGAATTGAGTGCAAACGTCGTGAACTAGTGCCAAACCATGCATGAATGAGAGGAAAAACTATCTAAACGAGTGGCTAAACCTAAGTCATAAATCGTGTTATCACATACACTCAAATAGAGGTTAAAAAGGTTAAGCAAGGTTGGGATTTAGGCAAGGATTAACTTTGGTTTAAGAATAAATCAATTAAAGATCGTCAGGGGAATAAATCGACTAGATCTTGATTAAATCGGACGATCTTCTCTTGAACAACCTGTTTTTCCTATTGTCGCAAAGTTAAAATCTAAACTCTCAGGGTCCAAATGTTTGAATGAGTTCAGTCTATCTTCATCTAAACCTCAATCATTAAGTATTCTCCCTAGAATCACAATGGTTTTAGCCAACCATTTTCAAAATCAAATCAAAATTAAGATTGAGTGAATAAATCAAATACACCCGAATCTTGAATGAAAATCCAATAACTTTCAAATCTGTAAACCAATCTCAAACCTAATCGAAGTATCTCTCAATTAACTCAGTATTATGTTCAAAAACCATAAAGATCGCAATGGAAACAAGGAATCTCACAAATATGATCAAGATTGACTTCCCGGCAATCACCCTTCAATCCTTCTCCAAGAATATTCAATCTCTCTCAAACGTGTAAAGATTTCCCGTTGCCAAACCCCCGTTTCCGTTCCTAGAGTTCCAATATATAGTTCCTTGCTAATGGGCCGCTTGGCAAAACACTTCTCTAGCCTAAAAGTGATGGGCTTTGAGTCGTCTTTACCTTTGGGCCGAAAAATAGATAAATCGTGCCAGCCGATTTACATAAAAAACCGTTCGATTTTCAGGTATAAAAACCGTCCGATTTATATGTTAAATGGCACGATTTTCTTCAACAGAGAATTCTCGTCTTTTGGCTTGTTTCCTTCCTCCATTTTGTGACTCTTTTACGTAACTCCTTTGCTCTTTGTGATTCCTCTATGACTCCTTTAGCTTCCCTAATGGCCTTAGATGCTCCTTACTCCACTTTTGCTTCCAAATCCACTGAATTTACCTACAATTCAACCAAAACTCGTGTAGACCTCTATTTCCGAAATATAAATGAATAAAGCCTAAAAGGTACACAAGTTCTCTCTAAATGCAAGGTAAATCGAGGCAAACCTCTACAATATGCATGATTATAATGGTATATAATTCATGTCATCAAAATACCCCATACTCGCACCATGCTTGTCCCCAAGCAAGATTCAAACTTAGAATACAAGATGTCATGGATTATATATATGTGAAAACTCAAAAGCTTTTCATTTGGTAGTGCTTCTTCTTATTGGATCACCCTCAAAGTGATGTTTCAAGGCATAGGAAGACAAGGTATGTATCAATGATAATAATAATATGAACTAAATCTCTTTTCTTTCTCAAAAACACAAATAAAAGACATGATAAAGATGTAGAGGCTTTTAAAATCAAACAAGTCTAAGCCATGAAGTCTTAAATACATGCATAAAAGTCTCGAGGTCTTCTAATCAAGGAAAGGTCTAAGAAACGTGTTAAAGGAGGGAATTCTTTTAGGGAATTGTGGTGCTAATCCGGGAAAAAGGAACAACATAGTATTTTCAAGAACTTTACTTCACCACACATGCTTTGCATGTAAAAGCTTTGCCTTCTTTATACTTTACTTTTTTTGAGAGTATGGACAGCGGTGCACAATAACCGAAGCCTAGGAGATCGGCGTTTCTCAATTTCGAGATGCCTCAAACCCTTGATGCACATACTATATCCCGTTAGGACTTGTCGTTCAATCAGACTTTGGAAAGTCACAAACACCCGGCTATGTGAATGGTGCCGAGTTACTCATCCTCATGTTCAACGTCCCCAAACTTATAATTTGCTAAACTTTCACTTAACACAATTTTTTATTGGCCCTCCCACATCAAACATGCCTTTTTCAATCACCTATCCTAATTCCCGGATGGTAAAAAGGAGATCACATATTTCATTGAGGAGCTAGCATGAACAAGTTATGAATTAGAGAAGAAGTGAATTGCCTTGGTCATTCTTATATGATGCAAAAGAACTTATAATATAGCTTCGACCATTATTTCGTTCTCTTATCAAAACATCAAAATCATATAAATCATTCATGTGTTCAAGTAAGAAAAGTAAGCTCATTCATGCTATAATTAAAATCTCAACATAACCATGTCGTCTTTTTGCCTTTTCCACATCACAATTCTCATCATAGAGGTCATTTCCATCATAAGAAGCACAAAATTTTTTGAAAATTCATAATTTTTGAAAGAAAGCATGCAAATGTGAATGTCATAGTGGAAAGCAAGTAGTGCAAGAGTTATTACAAGCCAAGTCATCGAAAGTAATACAAAGTGCATAGAGTGCTAAAATGAAGTAAAAGGGATTGTAAGTACCCCCACCCCATACTTAACTTTCACATTGTCCCCAATGTGAAAAATCAAGCAAAAGATGGAGAAAAATACTTACAATGTAAAAGGAGTGGGAACTCAATCCTCGGTCGGTGGTGGTGGAGGTGGAGGATATGGATACATCGGCGCGTTGGGGTCATAGAAGTGGCCGAACTGATGGTAGTACATGTCTCTCATCTGGCCGTCATACGAGGAGTGTCTAGCATCCATCTCCTGCCGGTATGCCTTGAACTGAGTGTTCAAGGTGCTGTATTCGGTGTAGAGGGCCTGATAATCTGAGCGTAGATCATGGTAGTCGGTGCGTAGACCCTGGAAGCTAGAGACTAAGTCTCTAAAATGTGCGTGTCCTCGTCCATGTCCTCTATCGTGGCTAGGAGGGTGTGCAAAGGAGTGACGGGGTGGTTGCATGTCATCCTTTGTCTCCTCGGTGCCTCGACTAGTCCGGCTAGGTCCTGCACCATGAGTGTCGGTATCCATGGCATCCGTGGCGTGACCACTATAAGTGTCACTCTCGAACTCGAGCATGGTCCCCTGGTGTACTCCAGCCTCATGATCCTCCTCATCCTCAGTGTCACCTACATCATCATCATCATAATAACAAGGAGGAGCTATCTCCTCAAGCATCAGTACAGAAGTCTCCTTCCCATTCCTAGTGTTTCGAATGGTGTATTCGGACTTCCACACTATCTCGGATGGCTTCTTTTGTGGATCCTTTGCCCACGGCATGGGCACATGAAGAGTTCCTCTCCCTCGAGGAATCAAGACCTGTCTCACTATCAATCTCTGTGATCCTAAGGGCTGCGCACTCTCACCTAAGGTACAATCCGAGAAATCTAACTCCAATGCCTTTGCCACATGAGTGACAAGGCCTCCAGCACAAATTTCACCCTTTGCCTTGTTGGCTATCTTTCCTAGATAGTCAGCAAGCATAGAGGTGATGTCGGGGATGGTGCTACAAGTCATACAGTACAGGATAAAGAGCTCATCAGCCTTGATCTTTTGCGAAGTCTGCGACCGTGCGAACAAGCTCTCACTAAGAATCTTATGCACTACCTTAAAGGAAAGGTTGTACATGCTAGCCTCTTTCGAATTTCCGGGTCTCCACTTATCACCACCATACTCTCCCACGAAGATGGTTTCCCAAAAGGCACTAGCACTTACTCCTCTCGCGAATGTGTCTGCAGAAGAGTAGGGAAAACCAAACAAATCCCCAAAGTCATCAATAGTCATAGCATGGTTTTGGTTCATGAGGCGGAAAGAGACCGTCCTCTCTCTAGGATCATCCTCAAATGTACTAAGGAATTCTAGGTTGATCTCGGTATAAGCATCTTCCCTAATCATAGCAAACTGACTCAACCCAACTCTATCTAACATCATGTCCACATCCTCTCGAACAAACAAGGAATCTAAGTCATCTAACACAATGTAGCGAGGAGTGAAGGAACGATCTAAGAGACGTTCATATCTCTTCTTATGTTTTGAGAGAGGAGGGGGAGTTTTGGTTTGGCTTGAGAAGGTGGTGGTGGTGGGGGAGGGGTTTTGGAAGAAGATCCTTTCTTCTTCCCCGTATTTCGAGTGATTATTTTCAAAGTTTCCATTTCTGCAACAAAAAATCGGGTTGTTATAATAGAAAATCGGACGATTTATCTGGGCTGGCATGATTTTTCTGTCGATTTCAACAATTCTCACAATTCTGTAATGTTTTGAGCAAACTATCACCACACACAATCTCCTATAGTTCTTTCTAAGCAAACCCCTCAATCAATCTCAGCAAACAAACAATCTCTAAGCAAGAATCAAAATCGAGCGAAAAACTTAGGTTTCGAGTTGAAAAACCTGAATTCTGGATGCATGAGTCCATTGCCAAGCTTGTTGTTGCTAGATCCTTGTTCCTCGTCGAAAATGCTTCAGTTTAGGGTCAAGAATCGTTCAAAACGATTAAGGAATGAGGAGATGAGAGGGTGGGCGATTTTTGGTTCTTTGGGAGAAGGGAAATCGGGAATGAAGAGTTTGTGGAATGAGAGAATCGAGTGGTGAAGGCTTTATATAAGCCGGAGGTTTAGTGAAGAAAATCGGACGATTCATAAGGGTGATTTATTTTTCGGCGCGATTTTCTTTCATTTTCTCAACTCAAAGAAGAAAATCGGCCGATTTTTATTAGGGGGGTCGATTTAGGGGTCGATTTATCTCCCTGTTGCCAAAAATCGTCTTGCTTTGTTCCTGAATCGAACAATTTGCTTTGTGTAGCTCGATTTCTCTCCTTGTTTTTCTTGAAGATTGCAATTTGAACTATTTTGTGTCCCCCATCTTCATTGATTTCTCAATTTTGATCTAATTTCCTGCGATTTTGACATAAACAAACCAAGAGTGCATCGAGGAACAAACAAAAGAAGCAAAACAACTAAACTAAGCTAAGTTAAGTGATAAGAGAAGAAAAGAGTTATACTATCATGGGTTGCCTCCCAAGAAGCGCTTGATTTATCGTCTTTAGCTGGACGGTGCTTGTTTTGGTGTTCAATGGAGGAGGATAGGGGCTATCTCCTCATCCGGAATTTCTAGTGTGTACTTCTTCAATCGTTGGCCATTTACTTTGAAACTTCCGCTTTGTTCACCCCATACTTCAACTGCACCATGGGGAAAATTCGTTTAATTACATAAGGTCCTGTCCAACAGGATTTTAGCTTACTTGGGAATAGTCGAAGCCTTGAGTTGAATAGAAGAACTTGATCTCCTTCTTTCAAATCCTTTGGAATGATGTGCTTATCATGCCAACGCTTCGTCCTTTCCTTGTAGATCTTTGCGTTTTCATACGCATTCAGCCGGATCTCGTCCAGCTCGTTGATATCCAAGAGCCGCTTCTCTACGGCTTCTATTATGTCAAAGTTGAGCCACTTGACAACCCAATATGCTTTATGCTCTAGCTCTATAGGAAGATGACAAGATTTACCATAAACAAGATTATATGGAGTTGTACCTATTGGTGTCTTAAAGGCAGTCATGTACGCCCACATTGCATCGTTAAGCTTCGTTGACCAGTGCTTCCGTGTTTTAGAGACAGTTTTCTCTAAAATTCCCTTAATCTCTCTATTGGATATCTCGACTTGTCCGCTAGTTTGCGGATGGTATGGTGTAGCTATCTTGTGGGTCACCCCATACTTAGCCGATAAAGTCTCAAATCGACGGGCTATGAAATGCGTTCCTCCATCACTAATGATGGTTCGGGGAGTCCCGAACCTTGGCAAGATCGTTCTGTTGAAGAACTTCACCACTACCATTGCATCATTAGTAGGAGAAGCGATTGCTTCTACCCATCTTGAGACATAGTCTACGGCTAGAAGTATGTATTGGTTTCAACAAGAGGATGGGAATTGTCCCATAAAGTCTACTCCCCAAACATCGAATATCTTCACTTCTTGTATGTTATTGAGGGGCATCTCATTCCTCCTAAAAATATTAACTGTCCTTTGACAAGCATCACAAGAAACAACATATTTTTGCACATCTTTGAATAAGGTGGGCCAAAAGAAACCGGAACAAGGACCTTAGCACAAGTTTTGTGGGAACTAGCATGTCCTTCGCAAGGTAGACAGTGGCAATGGCGGATGACACTTTCCACTTTATCTTCCGGAATGCATCTTCTGTATATGCCATCGGGACCTCTTTTGAAGAGAAGAGGCTCGTTCCAATAGAAATGTCGGACGTCCTTAAAGAACTTCTTTCTTTGAGATATGAAAGTCCAGGGGGAATTTCTTGACAAACAAGGTAATTTACAATGTCAGCAAACCATGGATCATTACCTTTCGAGATGTGTTGAAGGCACTCTTCAATCTCATGTAGTTGTTCGTCAGGGAATGAATCGTCTATAGGGAGCTCATCCATCTCGTTGGTGAGGTGTGGAAGACGACTAAGAAGGTCAGTAACTGAATTTTTTGAGCCCTTCTTGTCACGGATCTCTAGATCAAACTCTTGTAAGTGTAAGATCCACCTTAGAAGCCTCGGCTTCGCATCCTTCTTTGTGAACAAGTAACGGATCGCTGAGTGGTCCGTATAGACTATCACCTTCGCACCTACAAGATAGGAACGAAATTTTTCAAAAGCATAAACTACGGCGAGAAGTTCTTTTTCCGTAGTGGCATAATTCGATTGAGCTTCGTCTAGCGTCTTGCTAGCATAGTAGATGGCGTGTGTACGACCATATTTCTTTTGTCCGAGTACGGCTTCTATAGCGACGTCGCTTGCGTCGCACATGACCTCGAAAGGAAGAGTCCCATCGGGTGGTTGGATGATTGGTGCTGAAAACAAAGCCTCTTTGATCCTGCAAAAAGCTTCTAGACAATCTTTCGAAAATTCAAAAGTTACATCTTTCATTACAAGATTAGTTAAGGGTTTTTGAATCTTAGAAAAATCCTTTATGAATCTCCTATAGAAGCCTGCATGTCCTAAAAACTTCTAATTCCTTTCACCGAGGATGGAGGAGGTAGTTTCTCAATAGTTTCTATCTTAGCTCTATCAACCTCTATTCCTCTATGTGATATTAAGTGACCTAACAAAATTCCTTCGGTGACCATGAAATGACCCTTCTCCCAGTTTAAAACTAAGTTAGTATCTTCACATCTCTTAAGAACCAATGAAAGGTTAGAGAGACAATTATCAAAGGAAGAACCATATACAGAAA
Organism: Fagopyrum homotropicum; assembly: GCA_033239125.1. Lineage (NCBI taxonomy): Eukaryota > Viridiplantae > Streptophyta > Magnoliopsida > Caryophyllales > Polygonaceae > Fagopyrum > Fagopyrum homotropicum. The sequence goes on along the minus strand of BSWB01000003.1, from coordinate 59,758,387 downwards.
AGTCATCCATGAATACTTCCATGATATTCTCTACATATTCTGAGAAGATTGCCATCATACACTTTTGTAAGGTGGCTGGAGCGTTGCATAAACCGAATGGAATCCTTCTATTAGCAAACGTACCCCAAGGGCACGTGAAGGTCGTCTTCTCTTGATCATCCGGGTGAATGGCAATTTGAAAGAAACCGCTATATCCATCAAGATAACAAAAGTAAGAATGTTGGGCTAACCTTTCCAACATCTGATCAATAAAAGAAAGGGGAAAGTGATCCTTCCTAGTGGTCACTTTCAGCTTATGGTAGTCGATGCACATTCTCCATCCCATAACAATCCTTGTGGGAATAAGCTCGTTATTTTTGTTGGCAACAACGGTAATGCCTCCTTTCTTTGGTACTACCTGCACTGGACTCACCCACTTGCTATCGGAAATAGGGAAGATGATACCTGCATCAAGTAGCTTAAGGATTTCTTTCTTCACGACCTCTTTCATGATCAGATTTAACCGTCTTTGAGGTTGACGTGAAGGCTTGTAATCCTTTTCCATTAAGATTTTATGCATTCATAGAGAAAGTTTAATGCCTATCAAATCATCAATAGTGTAGCCTAATGCTCTCCTATGTTGCCTTAGAACATTCATAAGCTTCTCTAATTCATCATCATTCAGGTTCGCACTAACTATAACAGGATATGTAGAGTTAGGCACAAGAAATGCATACCTTAAGTGCGTAGGGAGTGGCTTCAATTCCAATGAAGGAGGTGCTTTGATTGATGATTCATGACCTTCTAATGTCATGGGAGAAGCCTCTGAAGGTGGGGAAGGTGCACTATTAGAGTTGAGAACAAATGTAGTCAAGTTTGTAGAAACCGGAGAAATCGTCGCTAAATCGCCCCCCTCTGAAGAAAATCGTCCGATTTTTAGGTCGATTTTTCTTCCTTTTGTCAAAAATCGACTTGCTTTTTCAGAAATCGTGTGATTTATTTCGTGTAGGTCGATTTTTTCACAGTTTCCGGGGTTAATTCTAACTCTTCAAATCCTGCTCCTGGTTCTTCCTTTACATCTTCTAATGCTTTTACCTCATCATCACAATCATGATCTACTCCTTCCTTCATGATGCTCATACTAAGAATCTTTTGAAGTGGATCTTTCATTAGGATCGAACTCACCATCGCTCTAGACTCTTCTTCATCAAAGATGTTAAAAACATCTTCTCTCAAAACTGGCTATTTGATTAAAGAGGAGAGTACGAACTCCACTTTCTCTTCACCTATATTGAAGGATAACTGTGCATTTTTTGCAATCTACCATGCATCCGGAGGTTTCAAGGAATGGTCTCCCAAGAATGATGGGAACTGGATAATCTGCAGGCATGTCAAGAACGACAAAATCTATAGGAATGTAAAACTTACCGAGTTTTACAGGAATGTCTTCTATTATCCCAACTGGCTTGGTGATGGAACGATCGGCCATGTAAAGCGTCATCTTCACTGGTCTAGGCTCTCCTAGACCAAACGCCTTGCATAAAGCAAGTGGTATGATGCTCACACTTGCTCCAAGGTCGCAAAGTGAATCAGAAGTAACCTCTCCTAAGGTGATGGGTATGCAAAATGATCCCGGATCATGCAACTTAGGTGGCATATTCTCTGTCATAGTCTTGATGAGTTCGGATGACTCCGTGCTCATCTTGACTTCTCCAATATCTTCTAATTTCCTCTTGTTAGAGAGGATTTCCTTTAGGAATTTCCCATAAGCTGGCATACCTAAAATTGCATCCATAAAAGGTATATTAATATGCAGCTTACTCATAAGATCAATAAACTTAACGAAGTGTTTATCTAGCCACGCCCGCGCTCTAGATTGTGGAAAAGGTAGAGGTGGTTTGTAGGCGGGAGGAGGAACATAGGCATCTTCCTTCTCCTTTCCTTTCCCTTCTTCGGTGGTTTCAACTACTTTAGGTTGAGGATCGGTGGTTGTTACACTACTTCTAGTAGTGATTGCCATAACCCTTCCCTTTGGGTTATCTTCCGTCTTCCCGGGAAGCTTCTCTTGATCTCTTGGGACTTCTCCGGCTTTGCTAAATACATGGTTTTCTAAAGCCTTGTGAGCTTTATCAACGGAAGTTATATAACTCTCCAATCCTTGTAGCTTTCCTAGGATTGTCTCCAACATGGAATCGGGCTTCTCCTTCTCCGTCTTGTTCGATCCATTTGATGATTGCTCCTAGCTTTTCAAAGGAGTAGAAGAAGATGGAGATGTTAAAGCTTTCTCAGCATGTGAATAGGGATTACCTGGATTTTGTTGATTGGATCTCCAATTGTTGTTGTTGGAGTTCCTATTGTTGTTATTCCAGTTGTTGTTCCAGTTGTTGTTCCGGTAGTCATTCCTTTGATTGTTATCCCTTCCCATATAGTTGGCTTCTTGCTCCTTAGCCTTTTTAAGGCTAGTTTTGATGACTTCCTTCAACTCTTTGATTTCATTGTTGAGGGAAAATATTTGTGTTTGAGCAGCGTGGTTCAACTTAGCTCCCGGATCTCCTTGATTCCGGCTATTTGGATCCAACTTTCGGTGGGAATACTTCTCAATCACCTGGGCTTGCTTCTCAATGAAGTCCCAAGCATCATCTTCTCTCATGTCCATGAATGTGCCATAAGAGAGAGATTGGAGATTGAATTGTGTTTCCACATCCAACCCCTTATAGTAAATCTCCAATAATTCCAGCTTTGAAATGCCGTGGTGTGAGCAATCCAATAAGAGATCCTGAAACCTTTCCCAAGATTGAAACAAACTTTCTTTAGGTTTCATGTAAAATGCATTGATCTTACCTCTCAATTCCGCCATTTTGGATGGCGGAAAGAACTTAGTGAGGAACTCCGAAGATAGATCCTCCCATGGGGCCAGCTGGAAGAGTTTGGTACCAAGCTAGAGCTTTGTCCTTCAAAGAAAAGAAGCACGGTTTGATCTTGTAATTTCTTGTGGTAGCCTTCTTCGGCTTCAATGTCTCCATGAGAATCTCGAAATTCTGCAAGTGTTGGTGTGGAGACTCAGCACTTGCTCCACCAAATTGACTTTGACGAACCATGGTGAAAACTTGTGGGGTAAAGTTGAATTCCTGGATGTCCTTAGCTCCGAAATTCACACCTAGACGGCGTGGTTGCTGAATTGGATCCATCCTTTGCCCCAGAGTTCGTGGTTCATCTTCTCCATTAGAAACTCTCACATCCCCAGCTGGAATGCGAGGAACAACCGGTGGTCTTGGGTTGTTACGAACGGGATGAATCACTAGATTGATCTCTTCAAGTTCCGGCATGTCCAGATCGAGTTCCTCATCATCGGATGAGTCATCTCTAGTGGACATAGTTGGCTTCTTGACTTTCTTCTTCTTCCTAGCATCATTCAGCTCCAACTTCATGTCCAACATCATAGCCCTGAGTTCATCAATTTGGAATTGATGACTCGTTTCCGCATCCACACGAGCTTTCTCACTCAAATTAAGTTGACGTTGAGCTTCATCCAACTCAGCTTGGATGTTTCACTCATTATTTTCAGTCATTTTCTTTTCCTTCAACTTCCTTCTTAAAGTTTTCTCCAATTCGGGATCAAAAGGAACTAGATCTTTGGTAGATCTAGTCTTTCACATATACCTAAAGAACCTGCAAAGATCACTCAAGTAAACAAATCAAATCACAAGAGCAAGAGCTCTCAAGCTAGATAACCGAAAACCGAATTTGGTCTAGACCAAATCCCCGGCAACGGCGCCAAAAACTTGTTGGCTCAAAAGTGAGTGCGTCAAAGTCTTAAATTTATATCTAGAACTCAGAGCAAAGCGAACCCGCAGTGTACAGATCAGTTGTACCAAGGTAAGAAATTCCAGAGTCAAACTCAGGAATTTGGTGAGAATAAAATCGAATTCAATTATCTAACAAAGTGCAAAAGCTTTTGTGATTAATAAAGGGGGAAATGATTCCAAGGATTCAAGTATCCGACTGTGACTTTCGATTCAAGACACCTCTAAAGATCAAAGGACAGAGTTTATATTGCCAAGGTTATGTGTTTCAAAGGTAAATATCGTACGGTGAAGTTCCGAAACCTATTTGTTTAATCCAAAGGTTCTCTCTATAAGGGTTGTTGAGGCTGCAATATAGAAAGATCTAAGGACAAGTATTACAATCAAACTAACTATCCAAAACCCCAGGATGTGACTCTCCAAGGTAAAGATAGAAATCACACTTAAAACCTTAATAAAGGATGTTGAGTCTCTCTATTACCCAAATCTTGTAATCTTAATCTATTAAATGTAGAATCAATGACGAAGTCTTTTTATATACTCAAATAGAGGTTAAAAAGGTTAAGCAAGGTTAGGATTTAGGCAAGGATTAACTTTGGTTTAATAATAAATCGATTAAAGATCGTCAGGGGAATAAATCGACTGGATCTTGATGAAATCAGACAATTTTCTCTTGAACAGCCCGATTTTCCTGTTGTCGCAAAGTTAAAATCTAAATTCTCAGGGTCCAAATGTTTGAATGAGTTCAGTCTATCATCATCTAAGCCTCAATCCTCAACTATTCTCCCCAGAATCACAATGGTTTTAGCCAACCATTTTCAAAATCAAATCAAAATTAAGATTGAGTAAATAAATCAAATAAACCCGAATCTTGAATGAAAACTCATTAACTTTCAAACATGTAAACCAATCTCAAACCTAATCAAAGTTTCTCTCAATTAACTTAGTATTATGTTCAAAAACCACAAAGATCGAAATGAAAACAAGGAATCTCACAAATATGATCAAGATTGACTTCCCGACAATCACCCTTCAATCCTTTTCCAAGAATCTTCAATCTCTCTCAAACGTGTAAAGATTTCCCGCTGCCGCACCCCCGTTTCCATTCCCAGGGTTCCAATCTATAGTTCCTTGCTAATGGGCCGCTTGGCAAAACACTTCTCTAGCCTAAAAGTGATGGGCTTTGAGTCGTCTTTACCTTTGGGCCGAAAAACAGATAAATCGTGCCAGCCGATTTACCTACAAAACCGTTCGATTTTCAGGTTTAAAAATCGTCCGATTTATATGTTAAATGGCACGATTTTCTTCAACAGAGAATGCTCGTCTTTTGGCTTGTTTCCTTCCTCCCTTTTGTGACTCTTTTACACAACTCCTTTACTCTTTGTGTTTCCTCTAAGACTCCTTTAGCTTCCCTAATGGCCTTAGATGCTCCTTACTCCACTTTTGCTTCCAAATCCACTGAATTTACCTACAATTCAACCTAAACTCGTGTGACCTCTATTTCCGAAATATAAATGAATAAAGCCTAAAAGGTACACAAGTTCTCTCTAAATGCAAGGTAAATCGAGGTAAACCTCTACAATATGCAGGATTATAATGGTATATAATTCATGTCATCAACGGTTTAGGCCAGAACTTTCTACTTCTTCTTGGATGCTGGGGAGGCCTGCCAATCCCGCAGGGGCGGGTCTTTAATGCTTATTGAACGTCTAACTCTTCGTCTTTGTGTCGTTTCTGATGACGATCTGCAGAGGCGACCTAGTATTACCGTAGGGGCGGGGACACTGCCTCTTTGGCTTCACAGGTCCGCATGGAAGGGCGCAGGCAGGGGCGCCGGCTTTGATTCTTAAAGATAAGTCACCACAAGGGCGGGTGGAGACGGCCGCAGGGGCAGTGACAAGCTGCTTCCGGGCGCTAGCGAAGGCGCAGCCTGCGTTGCCGGAGTGTAGTGTCACTGCAGGGGTGGTGTGGCACCGTAAACATATCTCGTCGCTTTTATTCAACTCCCAAGTGTTGCTAATACCTTCTTTTGCTTCATTTGGACTTCTTCATTTGGATTAAGGTATTAGTAACATACAAAGACTCAAAGACACTAAAAAGACTCTAAAAACTACCTAAATTGATTGTGATTCCATCACCTATCATGTGCCTTTCTCTTGGCTTTGTGATTTAACTTGAGACTTACCCGGTGATAGGTAATTTTATTCCCTTAGTTTGAGTCGTTGGTTTGAGACTATCATTCCTTTCCCTTGAAGCTTTGAGATTTACCCGGTGATGAGTTTCTTTGGTTTGGAATCATGGATAGTGAGACCTCCCCCGTGATCTATCCCACCTTAGAAACACCTCCCCCATAAAAAATATTCTCATCATTGTCATTTTTAGTCTTTCGATTTATTTGCAAATTGTCTCGACTAGATTGCTTTTACCATTTGGTTTCACCACAATCCTTGTGATCGACCTTGGAATATTTTCTTTTACTACGATTGATCCGTTTACTGAAGGTTTGCTTATTTGTTTTTATTGTTGGCATAAATTTAAAGATATTTTCCTTCATACGCACGCACGTTTTGAAGCAAACAAGGAGTGTGAAGTTTAGATTGATGAACCGTAACTTTGAGCTTTCTATTATTCATTTTGGAAGGATATTTGGTTTTGGAGAAACCATAATTGGGACGTTCTCTAGGAACCTCCATCCAAAAGAGCTTTGGGAGTGCATTGCTTTGGTTGAGAGTGAGGGAGACCGTTGGCAACCGGGGGACTCGAAGGGCAAGAACATCTACAACTTATGTTTCAATCTAGCTCATATGATACTTTTTGAGACCTTATTCCCTAGGACTGAGACGCCGCAAAAGATGAAGGCGGATGAGTTTTACATTTTGTGATGTATGGTGACGGGTGTGACTCCGGATTGTGCTACGATGCTTGCCGATTGCATAGGGAAGATAGCCAATAAGGCTAGAGGTGACATTTGTGTAGGAGGATTGGTGACTCACGTCGCCAAGACTCTATGATTAGATTTTTTGGCATGTACATTAGCTGCGGAGGCGAGACCTTTAGGTTTGCAACAGTTCATCACTAGAGGTAACCTTTTTCCTCAAGGACGTGGCACACCCTATGTGGCCATGCCTTGGGAGGGCAAGGGAGCTAGGGGAATTCCTTGGAGCCAGGACTACACCCTTCGTGGCGAATAGTACTTGAAGTATGCCTTTCTTGCGATGCATGCTACAGAGGAGACAAAAGAGTTTGAGGGTTTTTCTCCTGCTGATAAGGAGGATGTTGCTGCGATGGACACAATTACGGATGCAGGTCCTAGTGGTGTAGCTTCTGATGAGGAGGCCACGGATGAGGAGGACCTTATCACCGGAGATGCTTACTTGGGACGGCAGGAGATGCCAGCGAGGAGGTCGACCTCCCACCGCTCTCAGCACGTTTCCTAACGGAGAGCAGAGACAAATGGACTTCCCGAGGTGATCAAGAGGCTCGAGATCATGGAGACTTCCATCTCCTCCTTGGATGATCAGGTGGGACAATAGAGGTGGATGATGGAGGACATGTACCATCAGCAATTTGGGCGGACATTCGATCCCTAGTACTACCCATTCCCACCACCGCCACCGGGCATCTGATCTAGCTTCATCTTCAACGCCTTCTCTTTCAATTTTTCCTTTGAGACATTGTGAGTTTTCTTTTCTTTCTCTTTTATTGCACATTAGGGACAATGTGTAGTCTAAGTATGGGGTGGATTTTGTTTGTAATAACTCTTTGTCATACATTGCTTTGATATTATGTCTATCGCAATTACACTTTTAATTCTTGTTACACGTTTCCCTAAAGTTTTGCATTCATAAAACCTTTATATATATATATATATATATATATATATATATATATATATATATATATATATATATATATATATATATATATATATATATATATATATATATATATATATATATATATATATATATATATATATATATATATGTTTGTGCCTCTAGGATGGAAATGATCTCAATGATGATATTGCTTTGTGGAATGGCTATGATGACCTTTATGTGTTTAAATTGAAGTGTGGCATGTACACGATTTGAACGCTTTGTTGGAATTTCATGCATGATTGTAGTTTTTATTTATCTAAATCATGTCGAGATTTGAAGGTTGAAATCGCGCTATAAGTTCTTACACATCTTTTTTATATGATTAAGGCAAATACGATTTCTTCCTTCATTCTTCTTGATCATGCTTTTAGCTCCTCATATATATATTTGCCTTCCTTTACCTATCCGGGATTAGGATGCATGTTAGTAAAAGGCTTGTTTAAGTTGAAGTTGAAACTGATGAGTTTGTGTTAAAATAAAATAGGTTTGGGGACGTTAGTCATGATGATGAATAACTCAGCCCCATTCACATAGCCGGGTGTTTGTGTCTTGCCAGAGTATGATTGATTGATAGTCCTAATGAGTCATGGTATGTGCATCAGGTTTGAGGCACCTCGAGAAATTGAGGCTAGCTGATCCCTGAGGCTTCGGTTATTGTGCACCTCTTTCCATGTTCTCAAGTGAAAGTAAAGCAAAAAGAAAACAAAAAAGAAGTGAAAAAGAGCTTATTGGTGGATGTTGAGTTTTATTTGCATTGTGAAAGTTTGTATCCTTTTCCCGGATTTGCACCACATATCCTATATACATCCTACCCCTAACACGTTTCTTGACTTCATTTGAAAGCCCTTAAGATGTTTTAGCATGTGATTTGACTTTGTGTTTTAAATTGGATCTTTCATGATTGATTTTGATATATCTCAAGTTATGATGCATATATTGTATTTCCTGTAAGGTGTGATTATTCTTCTCATAATATAACTCCTTTTGTCCACATGATGGTTTTCGTTAGCTATGATGCAATCCTTAGAGGGTGATCTATGAATAGAGGCACAAAACCAAAAATATTGTAGTTTTCCGTTGTTTTCCGCATGTTCATAATTCATACCATTTTGATATTCTAGGTTTGAACCTTGCTTGGGGACAAGCAAGAGGCAAGTATGGGGTATTTTGATGACATGAAATATGACGTTAGTATAGATGCGAATGTAGCTAGATTTTTCCTTTCTTTTGAATACATATAGATACATTCATGGCAATTGTGGTTTATATTCACCTATTTTGTTAAAACTGAGATCTACACAAGTTTTATTACAATTGTAGGTGAATTGGTGAAAATTGGAGCGGAAATGAAGTATTCATGGACAACGGATCAAGGCGGACCACATAGGAGCATTTCGGAACCTAAAAGAAGAATGAAGTCAAGTTTTGGGAGATATAATGGAGATCCAAAAGATCACACGCCTCAAAGAAGAAATCTCGGTCAAGGACAATAAATCTTGGCCGAGATTATCTTCGAGCTTGGTTGTGTGTTCGCTCCAAATGGTGTGTGCAAGCTTTAAATTTATAACCCAAGATGTATGCTAAAAACAAGGATACGAACCCGCAATGTACGGGTCAATCGTAGTAAAAGCAAGAAATTCCGGGGAGTCGATCTCAGGGACTTAGGTGAAACCTAAGCAAGTATAGGTAGTCTATGTAACTACTAACCACAAAAGCAATTAAAGCAATCAAAGATGATAAAAAGTCAATTAGGAAATATGCAATTCTAGGGATTAAAGCATCTAGTTGTGGTTCCAACTCAAGATCTCAAGATAAGCGGAAAAACCTGAGATTTTGCAAAGAAAAGGTGTTACTAAAGTGGAATAGATCATTGGGTAAGTCTCACTACTCACTAATCCCAAACTGTAACTCCTATTACCGGGTAAGTCTCAAGGAATTAAGGAAAAGAACTATAACCTCAAACCAACAAACCAACTAAGGGAATAAAATCAACCTTTACCGGGTAAGTCTCAGGCTAACTCACAAAGATGGGATGAAGGCACACTCAAACCCCAATAAAGGATAAACCTTTATTACCTACACTTATGATCATTGGTAAACAAACAAAGGAATTACCGGGTAAGTCTCATCCTAAGCTTGCATTGAACCAGGAAAGGTGTAATAAGAATAGGATTTGGCAAACTCTAACACTTAACTCTCAGTTTCGGATCAGATAAGTCACCTCGGTCAAACGAATTCCACCCCGGCCGAGATGTTCATCGACGGAGCGAGATGTTCTAGGGTTAAGGATAAAGACTCGAGCTTTCAGGGTCCTACTAGAATTTAAGATTATTCTATCATTGTTTTTCCCACAACCTTCAGCCAATCACCCTAGAATCACACAAAGAAATTAGCCAATCCTCATCATGAAAGCAATAATCAAATATAAGGGAAGGAAGTGAATAATTGAACACAAAAACCTTAAGAACAAGGCTTCAATAACTGAATCAATTATCAAACAAACAAGCGTTCCTTGGACAAAATCCAATAAGACAATCAACAAAGAAGGGAATCTAAGAGAATCTTACAAAACCCTTCACAAAAGCTATAAAAGCTATCAATTTCCTTCCTTCAATCTTCCAAAAGTCCTTCAATTGTTGTATGCAGCCTCTTGCCGTTAGCGGATGTTGCGGGTGTAGAGGTTGTTGGATTTGTGGAAAATCCAACCCTTTATATAGGAAAATTACCCTCCAAAGATAAGAGATCTTAAAAAGATATTTTCCTAATAAAATATATCTATCTCTCATAAATAAATTCTTAAAATATATGATCTTCCTTCCAGAAATCCAGCCTAAAAATATAAGATCCTTCCTTCCAAAAATAAAAGATCTCAGCCAAGAATAAAATATATCTCGCCGCGTCCAAGGTGTTCGCCTCGGTCAGGACGCTCCTCTGGATCACCTCGGTCGAGATGGTAATGTAGCTGACCGAGGTGGCTCTAAACTGAATGTGAAATCTCTCAAATCTGGTCCAAAGTAAATCTTTAATCCAATTCCATGCTTCCTGGATTCTTCCTTAAGCTCTTGAATGTAGCCCCAATGACTCCTTAGCTCCTTTAGCTCCATTTTGATGCAAAACGTGCCATTTTACCTACGATTACAACGAAACTTGGTGTAGACCTCGATTCCTGCAATGGTAGATGAAACGACAATATAATCACATAATATACATCCAAACATGCAGATTATTGAAGATAAAACGTCTAAACATGTCCCAAAATATAGACTATAATTCATGCTATCAAAATACCTCATACTTAGCCCTTGCTTGTCCCCAAGCAAGTTCCAAATCTTAGATACAAGATAGAATGGATTATAAGTCATAAAGATCAATGAAAAAATCTTTCAAAATATTTTAGTGGTGTGCTCGAATCATAGATCACTCTAAGAGAATGCTTCATGGAATTTAAAATCAATACATGCTCAAAACATTTTATAAATATAAGAAAGTCGTTCATATTTGCATAAAATCATAGAATGCATAATAAATCACAATTATTAAAATTAATCATGTATAATCCAGTTTAAACCACCAAGTCAATCAACAAGCTCGAGGTCTCAACGACTTCCAAAAGAAGGTCAAGAAACGTGTAAGGGTGGATGTATATAGGGAATGTGGTGCTAGAATCCGGGAAAATGATCTTCACTTCACTTTGCTTTGAGCTTCAACATCTTCCACCAATAAGCTTTTCTTATTTACTTTTGCTTTTTGGGATACATGGATAGAGGTGCACAATAACCGAAGCCTAGGAAATCAGCAATCATCAATTTCTCGAGATACCTCAAACCCTTGATGCAAATACCATGACCCGTTAGGAATATCGCTCAATCCGACTTTGGCAAGACACAAACACCCGGCTATGTGAATGGTGCCGAGTTACTCATCATCATGATTGACTTCCCCAAACCTATTTGTTTGTTTCTAACTTTCAGCCAACATCTCAACTTTTCTTTCACTTGCTTGGTTCCAAATTCCCGGATAGGTAAAAGGAAGGCAAATATGTATATGAGGGGCTAAAGCATGATCAAGAAGAAGAAGAGAAGAGAATGAATTGCCTTGGTCATTCCAGGAAGAAAGTGAGAGAACTCATCATGTGGTGTCAACATTCAAATTCAACATAATTTGGATAAAAATAAAATATTAAACATGCCAAAAATTTTAAACAAAGCATTTATCAACTTAAACATATTATAAAACCTTTCAAACATATAAAGATTCAAAAACCAGTCAGCAAACAAAATCATCACTGAGGTCATATTCAAATAAGAAGCACAAAATCGTTTTGACAACCTTCTCAATTAAACCACCTCGGTCGAGATGTTCTAAGTCAACCGAGGTACTGCACCTCGATTGGTCAGAGTCACATCGGTCGAGGTCAATAAAAAAATTTTTTCAAACCAGTTTTTGACGTTTTTCTCAATCAAATAACCTGTATGCATGCATATAATCTCAGATAAACACATAGAGCATAAAGAAAATCATAAATATCCATCGAGTCATACAAACATCCACATATAAGTCAAATAATACATCCACATACCCCATACTTGGGAAACATTGTCCCGATGGGTCAAATAAGTCTAAAGAAAACAGAGTACTCACCGGATAAAGTTGAGCTGCATAATAAATAAATAAAGAAAATCCTGCAAGCTCTCAAGCATCTAATTCCGATCCGGTGGTGGTGGTGGTGGCATCATGTACGGGTACTGAGATGGGTCGAAAGGATAGCCCATGATATGCTGAAACTGAATCTCGGCCATCGTGTGTTGGTAGTGTAGTCTCTCCTGCTTCTCTCTAATGTCCAAGGATAAGGCGGCGTAGGAATCTATCACCTGATCCGTTAGATCATCTATCCAGCGGTGAGCGACTAGATCCCTCTGTCTGCGTATCCTACGCCTGGCTGGACGAGCTGGTGCTGCAGCTGGCTCCTCCTTTGTCACGTCGTCGTCCAGATCGACGATCGGCACACTAGTCCCAGCTTTATCTGTACCTGTATCCACAGCAGCACCGCCATCCTCATCCTCATCCTCCTGCTCCTCAGCCTCATCCTCCTCATCCTGTCTCTGAGCTGTTGCGTCCCTAGCATCCTCCATAAGCGGAATCCATGCGGTCTGCCAGTAGTGCGGGTCATAAACAGAGAACTGAGCTGACCACCTAATACCTTGAGGTGTAGTCTGCTCCCAGGGCATCGCCACATACGGCGTAGTAAGTCCGCGAGGAACCAATATTGTCCGAGTGATCATCTCCAGAAGCCCGAGCGGCTTGGCAGCCGCCACCATAGTGCATGTACTAAGATCAAGGTCCATGTAACTCGCAATGTGAGTCACTATACCTCCACAACAAATGTCTCCCTTCGCCTTGGCCTTGATCTTGTGCAAATCCTCCGCCAGCATAACTCCAAAATCCGGAACTCCTCCGGTCACCATGCAGTACAAACTCAATAGCTAACCCTGTCTAATCTTCTGGGGCGTCTAAGTACGCGCCAGAAGAGTCTCGCTAAAGATCATGTGAGCAAGTCTAAAAGCAAGGTGGAAGATAATCCGCTACCTGGATTCTCCAGGTCTCCACCTATCAGCGTGCTCAACCACGTGAGCTATCTGGCCCCAAAACTCGCGAGCTACAGCTCGAGAAGGAAAATCAGCAACTATGGGGGCCGGAAAACCGAAAATGTCCCTCCAGTGGTCCATAGGAACTAGATAGTTCCGGTTCATCAACCGGTACTTGATGGCGCGCTCGGTGGGCAAATAAGTGACGGAGCTAACAAACTCCAGGGTCGGCTCAAGGTAAGCTGGAGCTCTAATCTCAGTGAACTGCTCCAGTCCCACCATAGATATCATCCACCTCAGATCATCATCCATGTGGAGGCAATCGAAGGCAAAAATGTCCAAGAACCGTGGTGCAACCATTGGACGTGCCGCTATGCAGTCGTAGTCTACCTGGTGACGCTCATGGATCACCTGTCTAGAGAAGCGTGAAGAAGAAGAAGAAGGAGAAGAAGAGGATCTGTCTCCCAAAACTAGCTGCCTGTTAGAACTCATCTTTGTCACACACTGTCAGACCACCTCGGTCACTCTGACAAATCTCAAGAACACCTCGGCCGAGGTGCAGGCCGACTGGACCGAGGCGAAGTTTTGTGCGATCGTTTCTCTCAAAAATCCAGTTATTTTCCCCCAATATCACTACCAATTGTTCCTATGGGGTACTTAATCCTTTTCCAGCACAATGTAGGGGCAACCAAAGCCCAAATCGAATGAAATCAGTGGAAGAAGAGGGAGTTAGGGTTTTTTCGAATTTACCCCAGATTTGGTCGATTTGGTGCATTTTCACTGCAGATTGTTGCTTGCAAATCGATCCTCTACCCTTTCCTTGCAGTTTGGAAGCGAGAATCGTCGGAAACGAGCGAAAAACGAAGAGCGAGGTGAATTTGGGCGTTTCGGTCGAGAGGGTGAGAGAGGGAAGAGAGAAAAATCTCAGCCCCCTTTTATACCCTTTTTTGGAACTGTTGTCACCTTGGTCGAGACGGTCTCGACTGGACCGAGGTGTACGGACCGAGGTGGATCTTTAGTAACCCTAGTCGCCTCGGTTGCTCAAGATTCATCTCGGTCGACTGTTGTGACAACAACCGAGATGTGTCTCAGTCAGACTCCGTCTTCTAAAATTCTCGAACTTTTGTCCTTCCAGTTTTGCTCCTGGGTTGTATTCCTTCCTTAGATGTCACCTGTTGTCTGTCTAGGACGCCCAAAACAAAACAAAGCAAAGCAAAAGCAAACTATCTAAAGCTAGACTAGGAAAAGGGAAAAGAAAGCAATACCTTGTGTTGCCTCCCAAGAAGCGCTTGATTTAAGGTCACTAGCTGGACCGTACGGTATCCCTAACCGTGATGGGAGGTGTCCTCACCCCATACTTTACCTTCATCATGGGGTGAGATAAGGAAGTCTATCAAACGTTCAAACAAGTGCAAGTGCTCATCGGGGAATGAATCGTCTATGGGTGGATCGTCCTTTTCGCGTGAAGAGGAAGGTAGCCGGATGAGGTGATCCGCAACAGAATTTTTGTATCCCTTCTTATCGTGGATCTCTAAGTCAAACTCTTGAAGTAAGAGAATCCATCGAATAAGACGTGGCTTGGCATCCTTCTTGGCAAGCAAGTAACGAATAGCTGCATGGTCGGTGTAGACAATAACTTTCGCCCCTACTAAGTAAGAACGAAACTTCTCAAAAGCATATACAACCGCCAATAGCTCCTTTTTGGTGGTGGCGTAGTTACCCTGGGCTTCATCTAGCGTCTTGCTAGCCTAGTAAATGGTGGTGGTCCGCTCTTCCTTCTTTTGTCCAAGCACCGCTCCTAGTGCCACATCACTCGCATCGCACATGATCTGAAAGGGAAAGGTCCAATCCGGAGGCTGGATAATGGGAGCGGAGATCAACGCTTCCTTAATCCTGTAAAATGCATCAAGACACTCCTGCGAAAACTCAAAAACAACATCTTTATTCAAGAGGTTAGTTAGTGGTTTAGAAATCTTCGAGAAGTCCTTGATGAATCTCCTATAGAAACCTGCATGCCCGAGAAAACTACGCACACCCTTAACAGAACAAGGGGGAGGAAGTTTCTCTATAGTCTCGATCTTAGCGTGATCGACCTCAATACCTCGATTAGAAACGAGGTGTCCCAGAATGATAACTTCATTAACCATAAAGTGACACTTCTCCCAATTCAAGACGAGATTAGTGTCTTCACATCTTTGTAGCACTAGAGAAAGGTTAGATAGGCAATCATCAAAAGAGGAACCATATACTGAAAAATCATCCATAAATACCTCCATGATCTCCTCTATATACTCAGAAAAGATAGCCATCATGCATCGCTGGAAGGTAGCGGGTGCATTGCATAATCCAGGAAATATGATACCTGCATCCAACAACTTAAGAATTTCTTTCTTCACAACCTCTTTCATGATCGGATTTAACCGTCTTTGAGGTTTCCGTGAAGTCTTATGATCGTCCTCCATTAGTAATCTATGCATGCAGAAAGAAGGCTTAATGCCAATAAGATCATCAATAGTATAACCCAAAGCCTTTTGATGCTTCCTCAGGACATGCATTAGTTTAGATAATTCAGATTCAGAGAGGGAAGCACTAACGATGACGGGATAAGTAGAATCCGGTCCAAGAAAAACATACCTCAAGTGACTTGGGAGTTGTTTAAGCTCCACAACTGAGGGTGTTTTCTCAGGTGGATCCTTGCTTCCTTCTTCCAGTGGAGTAGATCGAAGAACTGGACTTTCAAAAGTCTCAGTTGACATCATCTCGCTTTCGACCTAGGTCGAGGTACGGAGAGTTTGACCGAGATGTTCTTCAGTCACCTCTCTTGGTCCAGAAAGTGCCTCGGTCGAGGTACTGCAACTGAGACCGAAACTGGAGATCTTCTTCTCCTGGATTAGTTTTTCAAATTTAGCACCTGGATCTTCTTCCAGCGCCTTTAAGCTCTGTATATCTGCATCACAAGAAGCATCTATACCTTCTTCCATTAAGCTAAAACTAATGACTCTCTCAAGTGGATCATTAATAAGGATAGAGCTCACCAATTCTCTTGATTCATCTTCATCATAGATGTTGAAGATATCATCTCCTAGCTGCTCTCCCTTCATTGCCGCGAGCAATGCAAACTCAACTTGATCTCCGCCAATGTTGAATTTTAACTTGGCGTTCTTACAATCCACATTGCAACCCGAAGTTGCTAGAAATGGCCTCCCGAGAATGATAGGAACGGGATAATCTGCGGGAATGTCAAGTACAACAAAGTCTATAGGTAAATAGAAGTTACCTAACTTAACCAGAACGTCTTCCAAAATGCCCATGGGATGGGTAATGGAGCGGTCTGCCATGTATAACCGTATCTTCACCGGCTTGGGCTCTCCAAGTCCGATCCTAGCACATAGCTCCAGTGAGATGATGCTCACGCTGGCTCCTAGATCATACAAGGCTTCACAAGTGACATCCCTAACTTGAATGGGAATGCAAAACGAGCCGGGATCTCTCAACTTGGGTGGCATCTTCTCCTTCATGATTTGAATGAGCTCCGAGGATTTAGATGCCATCCTTACTTCACCAAAGTCTTCCAACTTCCTCTTCCTTGATAGAATTTCTTTCAAGAACTTCCCATAGGCGGGCATCCCTAGAATAGCATCAAGGAAAGGGATATTAATGTGTAGTTTATTCATCAAGTCAAGGAACTTACCGAAATGCTTGTCTAGATGTGTTGTGGCCCTTGACTGGGGGAATGGAAGTGGTGGTCTATATGCAGGAGGTGGAACATAAACTTCAGATTTCTCCTCCGCTTTTTGTGGCTCCACCTCAGTTGGCACCTCGGCCGAAGTGTTCTTGGACTATGCCTGGACCGAGGTGGGGTTCGTCTGTACTGGCATCGGTCGAGGCACTAGATCTGCAATTTTCAGTCCACTCCTCGTCGTTATTGCCATGATCTGTCCCTTAGGGTTGCTTTCTGTCTTTGTTGGAAGCTTCCATGGATATCTTGGCGCTTCATTCGCCTTGTTAAAGAATTGTTGTTCTAAGGATTTTTGTGCCTTTAAAAAGGAAGTCATGGATGTCTCCATAGAGTTATGCTTGATCAAGATGGCCTCCAGCACCGCATCTTTCGTTTCCGGCTGGGACGAACTCGATCCTTGCTCCTGGCTCTTCAATGGAGTAGAAGAAGAAGAAGAAGAGAGGAAAGGATTAAAGGAGCCATTCGAATTGGAGTTAGAGTAAGGGTTACCAGAATTTTGGTTGTTTGCCCTCCAATTATTGTTGTTGGATCCTCTATTGTTGTTGTAGTTGTTGTTCCGGGAACTATTGTTGTTGTTCCAGTACCCATTGTAACCAAAAGGTCTTTCAATTGCTTCACATCATTCTTCAAAGAAGTGAGTTGATCATTGTTTGGTGGAGCTTCTTGAAAGTTAACTCTTTTAACTCCACCTTTAGCTCCTTGGTGGGAGTATTTCTCCATGTGAAAAGCTTGCTTCTCTATGAACTCCCAAGCTTCGTCAATCAGCATGTCCATGAACGTGCCGGCAGATAGTAGTTGGAGGTTGAACTGGGTGTTTCCGTCCAACCCTTTGAAGTATATCTCCAGCAACTCTATCTTTGGAATCCCATGATGTTGGCAATCCAAAAGGATGTCTTTAAATCTCTCCCATGACTTGGACAAGCTCTCCTTGTCCTTCATAATGAATGCATTGATCTTCCCTCTCATTTCAGCGGTCTTAGAGGGGGGAAAGAATTTAGTCAAGAACTCCGTCGTCATCTCTTCCCAAGTGCTGATTTTTCTGGGAGGAAGAGATTGATACCAAGTAAGCGCCCTATCTTTCAAGGAGAAGTAGAAAGGCCTTAGCTTGTAGTTGTTGTTTTCTATTCTTGAAGGTCTCAAGGTCTCCATCAAGATCTCATAGTTTTGTACATGTTGATGCGGAGATTCCCTCTCTTGCCCTCCAAACTGGCATTGACGAATCATGGAAAGAACTTGCGGTCGAAGCTCATAATCATGGTCTGCTGGATCACCTAGGTTGACTCCTGGACGCCTCAGTTGCTGATTGGGGTCCATTCTCTACCCTAGGGTCTGTGGAATACCTGCAAAAAGAGCATCTCCGACTGGCATCCGAGGTGGAAGTATCTCGGCCGGGGCAGCTGGAGCTGGGTCCTGCCTCGGTCGAGGATCTGGAACTGGTCGAGGTAGATATTGGTCCCGTAATGTCGCCATATCTGCTTCGATTGCTTCCATTCTTGCAAGAGTTTCTTCCTTTTCCCGTCGCAATTCTTCTTTGCTGAGGCGTAGTTGTTCCAATGCCTCCTTCAATTCGGCCTCAAGATCGCGATTATCTTGATTGGCCATCTTCGCTTCTTTCAAGCGTCTCTTGTATGTCTTTTCTGGTTCGGGATTGTAGGGAACGATTTCCTTCCTAGCGCCGGTTCTTCGCATAAACCTAAGAAAAAGAACCAGCGAAAGTCACTCATGTAGAGTGGTTAGCAGAAACAGGGGCAAGCGCCCCGAATGCAAACCGCAACCGGCTCGGTTTAGACCAAGTCCCCGGCAACGGCGCCAAAAACTTGTTCGCTCCAAATGGTGTGTGCAAGCTTTAAATTTATAACCCAAGATTTATGCTAAAAACAAGGATGCAAACCCGTAGTGTACGGGTCAATCGTAGTAAAAGCAAGAAATTCAGGGGTGTCGATCTCAAGGACTTAGGTGAAACCTAAGCAAGTATAGGTAGTCTATGTAACTACTAACCACAAAAGCAATTAAAGCAATCAAAGATGATAAAAAGTCAATTAGGAAATATGCAATTCTAGGGATTAAAGCATCTAGTTGTGGTTCCAACTCAAGATCTCGAGATAAGCGGACAAACCTGAGATTTTGCAAAGGAAAGGTGTTACTAAAGTGGAATAGATCACCGGGTAAGTCTCACTACTCACTAATCCCAAACCGTAACTCCTATTACCGGGTAAGTCTTAAGGAATTAAGGAAAAGAACTATAACCTCAAACCAATAAATCATCTAAGGGAATAGAATCAACCTTTACCGGGTAAGTCTCAGGCTAACTCACAAAGATGGGATGAAGGCACACTCAAACCCCAATAAAGGATAAACCTTTATTACCTACACTTATGATCATTGGTAAACAAACAAAGGAATTACCGGGTAACTCTCATCCTAAACTTGCATTGAACCAAGTAAGGTGTAATAAGAATAGAATTTGGCAAACTCTAACACTTAACTCTCAGTTTCGGATCAGATAAGTCACCTCGGTCAGACGAATTCCACCCCGGCTGAGATGTTCATCGACTGAGCGAGATGTTCTAGGGTTAAGGATAAAGACTCGAGCTTTCAAGGTCCTACTGGAATTTAAGATTATTCTATCATTGTTTTTCCCACAACCTTCAGCCAATCACCCTAGAATCACACAAAGAAATTAGCCAATCATCATCATGAAAGCAATAATCAAATATAAGGGAAGGAAGTGAATAATTGAACACAAAAACCTTAAGAACAAGGCTTCAATAACTGAATCAAGTATCAAACAAATAAGCGTTCCTTCGATCAAAATCCAATAAGACAATCAACAAAGAAGGGAATCTAAGAGAATCTTACCAAAGCCTTCACAAAAGCTATAAAAGCTATCAACTTCCTTCCTTCAATCTTCCAAAAGTCCTTCAATTGCTATATGCAGCCTCTTACCGTTAGCGGATGTTGCGGGTATAGCGGTTGTTGGATTTGTGGAAAATCCAACCCTTTATATAGGAATATTACCCTCCAAAGATAAGAGATCTTAAAAAGATATTTTCCTAATAAAATATATCTATCTCTCATAAATAAATCCCTAAAATATATGATCTTCCTTCCAGAAATCTAGCCTAAAAATATAAGATCCCTCCTTCCAAAAATAAAAGATCTCAGCCAAGAATAAAATATATCTCGCCGCGTCCAAGGTGTTCGCCTCGGTCGGGACGCTCCTCTGGATCACCTCGGTCGAGATGGTACTGTAGCTGACCGAGGTGGCTCTCAAATCTGGTCCAAAGTAAATCTTTAATCCAATTCCATCTTCCTGGATTCTTCCTTAAGCTCCTGAATGTAGCTCCAATGACTCCTTAGCTCCTTTAGCTCCATTTTGATGTAAAACGTGCCATTTTACCTACGATTACAACGAAACTTGGTGTAGACCTCGATTCCCGCAAAGGTAGATGAAACGACAATATAATCACATAATATACATCCAAACATGCAGATTATTGAAGATAAAACGTCTAAACAAGTCCCAAAATATAGACTATAATTCATGCTATCACCGTGGTTTTAATATTTTGGCCCAAAACACAATCTTCCAAACCGTAGCTTCATTCCATAAGTTAGAAGGCTACAAGAATAAAAGCATACACCATCCGACCCGAGATTTACACAATACAGCAAAAGAAGCCTTTGGATTGCAGATTTTGTAGCTTGGACACGGATTGACAATGACAATAGAGATTGAGAACGGATCTTTGTTATTGATTTGATTTAGTTTTTGACTATAGAAGACATCTTGCTAAGTATTTCTTACTTTTCTTTCGGTTTCATTGGTTACTTTTGGTTTTTGATTATATATTAATATATATATATATATATATATATATATATATATATATATATATATATATATATATTTAGAGAGGGAGAGAGATTGGCTTCCATGTAAACAACTATTACCATGTAAAATGAGAACAAATTGTATCCGTTAGATCGTTAAATAGATGGCTGAGATTAGACGATATTAAAGGGGAAACGAATCGTGTTATTGGTGGAAAAAATATTCGTCGGACCTGACTCTATATATTCCGCGGTATAGTCACATATATTTGGGGTTATATTTACATATATTCGGTGTTTACATGTTCACATGGTAAGAGCTGTTTGCATATGAGTCAAGATCTATATATATATATATATAATATGGGTTTTATTGGCTAAAACCCATGCGATTCTAGGGTGATTGGTTGAAGATTGTGGTTTAGATGATGATAGATTGACCTTTATAAACATGTTGGACCCTGAGAGTTGTGTTTTTACCTTCGTAGAGACAAATCTCGGGTGGTTCTTGAGAATCTCGGCCGAGATTTCACCATGAACTGGCCGAGTTTTCTTTTGTCGTACCTTTCATGCTTTATCCTTAAGCTTTGGTTAAAGATTGCCTAAATCCTATCCTTGTTGAACCTTCCTAACCTCTATTCAAACTTGGGAAGAGACTTACCCGGTGATTTTTCTAACCTAGTATAGTGTTTGTTTCTTGATATTATCACCATATTTGTTTCGTTTAAATGCTTTTGTCTTGTTACGTTCTACACCCCCTCTTTGTTACTAATAATTGATAATATAATCTCAATCGTTGTTTGATCCTCTCACTCTCTTGGGTTCGACTCTTGCTTAATCACTATACTTGTGTTTAGTATTAAATTCAAAATTATCTTTGATAAGTTTAATATAAAAACCATAGGATTTACGCTTGTCAATAAGATCTTGATGGAAGATGACCAAAAACCCTCTATTGAACCTCAAAGGAGACTAAACCTAATAATGAAGGAGGTTGTGAAAAAAAGATCCTTAAATTGCTAGATGTGGGAATCATTTTCCCGATTTCGGATAGTAAATGGGTTAGTCCCGTACATGTAGTTCCTAAGAAGGGAGGTATGACCGTAGTGACTAATGAGAACAATGAATTAATCCCTACTAGGACGGTTACGGGGTGTAGGATGTGTATTGACTATAGGAAGTTGAATGTGGCCTCTAGGAAGGATCATTTCCCTCTCCCCTTTATTGACCAAATGCTAGAGAGGTTAGCTCAAAATTCACATTTTTGCTACCTAGATGGTTATAGCGGGTTCTTCAAAATCCCATTGTACCCGGATGACCGAGATAAAACCACAATTACTTGTCCATGGGGTACATTTGCATATAGTTGAATGCCGTTTGGGTTATGTAATGCTCCCACCACCTTCCAAAAGTGTATGATGGCAATATTTTCGGAATATATTTAAAACATAATGGAAGTGTTTATGGATGATTCTCGGTTTATGGTTCTTTCTTTGATAACTGTTTGGCTAACTTGTCTTTGGTGTTGAAGAGATGTGAGGAAACTAACCTTGTGTTGAATTGGGAGAAATGACATTTCATGGTTAGTGAAGGTATAGTGTTGGGACACTTGGTCTCCACCGAGGCATTGAAGTTGATAGGGACAAGATCGAAACAACTGAGTAGTTGTCACCACCTACATCGGTGAAAGGGATAAGGAGTTTCTTAGGGCATACCGATTTTTCCCCATTATGCGACCTCCGGATTGGAGCTTACCGTTTGAAGTTATGTGTGACGCGAGTGATGTGGAGTTGGGGCTGTGCTTTGCCAAAAGAAGGATGGGCTTACTGTTCGCTCGAAAAGCGTGTGCGTCAAAGTCTTAAATTTGTATCTAGAACTCAAAGCAAAGCGAACCCGCAGTGTACGGATCGGCTGTAGTGAGGTAAGAATTCTAGAGTCGAACTCAGGGAATTGGTGAGAGTAAAATCAATTTCAATTATCTAGCGAAAATGCAAAAAACTTTTAGGATCAAATAAGGATAAAATGATTCCAAGGATTCAAGTATCCGATTTCGGCTTTCGATTCAAGACACTTCTATAGATATAGGACAGAGTTTATATTGCCAAGATTAAATGTTCAAAGGTAGATATCGTACGGTGAAGTTCCGAAACCTATATAACTAATCTAAAGGTTCTCTCTATAAGGGTTGTTAAGGCTGCAATATAGAAAGATCTGAAGACAAGAATTATGTTCAAACTAACTATCTAAAACTCCAGGATATGACTCTCCAAAGTAAAGATTAGAAAGCACACTTAGAATCTTAATAAAGGATGTTGAGTCTCTTTATTACCCAAATCTTATAATCTTAATCTATTAAATGTAGAATCAGGTTTGACGTGTCTTCATACAATCAATTAGAGGTTAAAAAGATTAATTAATGTTGGGATTTAGGCAAGGATTAGTTTTGGTTAAAGATTAATTCAATTAAAGTTCGTCAGAAGAATAAATCGTGTTGTTCATAAGAAAATCGGCCGATTTACTTCAAGAACAGTCCGATTTTCCTGTTGTCGCAAAACTAAAATCTAAACTCTCAGGGTCCTAATGTTTGAATGAGTTCAATCTATCATCATCTAAGCCTTAATCATCAACTATTCTTCCCAGAATCACAAGGGTTTTAGCCAACCATTTTCAAAATCGAATCAAATTAAAGATTGAGTGAAATATCACAAAGAAAACCGAATCTTGAATAAAAATTCAATAACCTTCAAATCTGTAAATAATCGTCAAAACTGATCAATGTATCTCTTAAGTAATTCAATTACGTGTTCAAAAAGCACAATTGCTTCAATGGATAGAGAAATCTCACAAACAAGAATCAAGATTGGCTTCCCGGCAAAAAGTTCTTCAATCATTCTCCAAGAATCTCCAATCTCTCTCAAACGTGTAAAGATTTCCCGCTGCCGCCTCCTCGTTTTTGTTCCTAGGGTTCTCACCTATAGTTTCTTGCAAGTGGGCCGTTTGGCAAAACTCTCCTCTAGCCCAAAAGAATTGGGCTTTGTGTCGTCTTCTCATTTGGCCGAAAAACAAAGGAAATCGACCCAGTCAATTTATA
The DNA here is from genome assembly GCA_033239125.1 of Fagopyrum homotropicum. Taxonomy (NCBI): domain Eukaryota; kingdom Viridiplantae; phylum Streptophyta; class Magnoliopsida; order Caryophyllales; family Polygonaceae; genus Fagopyrum; species Fagopyrum homotropicum. The sequence continues at coordinate 59,734,475 of BSWB01000003.1, read as the reverse complement.
CACAAAACCGTTCGATCTCCAGGGAGGAAAATCGTCCGATTTATGTGCATATTGGCACGATTTTCTTCAACAGAAAGTGCTCTTCTTTTGGCTCGTCTTCTATGTTTCTCCTTTGCAATTCCTTAGCTCTTTGTGATCCCTCTAAGCCTCCTTTAGCTTTCCTTACATCCTTAGATGCTCGTTGCTCCGCTTTTGCTTTCAATTCCACTCCATTTACCTATAATTCATCAAAAACTCGTGTAGACCTCTATTTCCGACAAATGATTGAATAGAACATAAAAGGCACACAAAATCTCTCTAAATGCAAGGCAAACTGAGACAATCTTCTACAATATGCATGAATATAATGGTATATAATTCATGTCATCAAAATACCCCATACTTGCCCCTTGCTTGTCCCTAAGCAAGACTCAAATTTAGAATACAAGATATCATGGATTATATATGTATGAAAACTCAAAAACTTTTCTTTTGGTAGTGCTTCTTCTTATTGGATCACCCTCAAAGTGATATTTCAAGGCATAAGAAGGCAAAGTATGCATCAATGATAACTATAAGATGAACTAACTTCCTTTTCCTTCTTCAAAACACACATAAAGGACATGATAGAGATGTAGAGGTAATCAAAGTCAAACAAATCTAAGCCATGAAGCCTTAAACACATGCATAAAAGTCTCAAGGTCTTCTAATCAAAGAAAAGGTTCAAGAAACGTATTAAGGGAAGGAATTCTTTTTGGCAATTGTGGTGCTAATCCGGGAAAGAGGAACAACATAATACCTTCAAAATTTTACTTCACCGCACATGCTTCGCATGTAGAAAGCCTTATTTCCTTTATACTTTACTTTTTGAGAGTATGGACAGCGGTGCACAAAAACCGAAGCCTAGGAGATCGGCGTTTCTCAATTTCGAGATGCCTCAAACCCTTGATGCACATACCATATCCCGTTAGGACTTGTCGTTCAATTGGACTTTGGCAAGACACAAACAACCGGCTATGTGAATGGTGCCGAGTTACTCATCCTCATGTTCAACGTCCCCAAACTTATGAATTTCTACACTTTCATTTAATACATTTTCCTTGGCCCTCCCACATCAAACATGCCTTTTTCTATCACTTATCCTAATTCCCGGATGGTAAAAGGAGGGTTACATATTTCATTGAGTGGCTAGCATGATCAAGATATGAGAAAAGAAAGGAAGTGAATTGCCTTAGTCATCCTTATATGATGTAAAAGAACTTGCAATATAGCTTCGACTATTATTTCATTCTCTTATCAAAACAACTAAATCATATAACTTATTCATGTGAACAAGTAACAATAGTAAACTCATTCATGCTATGATTAACATCTCAACACAACTAAGCCATCTTTTTGCCTATCCACATACACATTTCTCATCATAGAGGTCATTTCCATCACAAGAAGCACAAAAATTTGAAAATTCATAGGATTTGAAAACGATCATGCAAATGCAAGTGTCATAGTGGAAAGCAAGTAGTGCAAGAGTTATTACAAGCCAAATCATCAAGAGTAGTGCAAAGTTCATAAGGTGCTAAGATGAAACAAAAGGTATTGTAAGTACCCCTACCCCATACTTAACATCCACATTGTCCCCAATGTGAAAATCAAGCATAAGATGAAGAAAAATACTTACAATGTAAAAGAAGTGGAAGCTCAATCCTCTGTTGGTGGTGGAGGTGGTGGATAAGGATACATCGGTGCACTAGGATCGTAGAAGTGGCCGAACTGATGGTAGTATAAGTCTCTCATCTGGCCCTCGTAGGATGAATGCCTAGCGTCCGTCTCCTGCCTGTAGTTCCTGAACTGAGTGTTCAGGGTATCGTAGTCGGTGTGGATAGCGTGATAGTCGGTGCTGAGGCTCTGGAAACTAGAGACTAGCTCCCTAAAGTGACAAGGAGGTCAACGTCCTCGTCCATGTCCTGGGGCATGTGCAAATGAGCGGCGAGGTGGCTGCATGTCATCCTCCATCTCCTCAACGCCTCTACTAGCCCGGCTAGGTCCTGCACCATGAGTATCGGTGTCCATGGCGTCCGTGGCATGACCACTATGGGTGTCACTCTCGAACTCTAGCATGGTCTCCTGTCCTCCATCCTCATCCTCCTCCTCAGAGTCACCTTCATCATCATCATAGTAAGTAGGAGGAGAGAACTCCTCAAGCATCAACTCGAACGTCTCCTTCCAGTTCTTCTTGCTCCGAATAGTGTATTCGGATTTCCAAATGATCACGGATGGTTTCTTCTTCGGATCCCTGTGCCATGGCATGGGCATATGAAGGGTTCCTCTCCCTCGAGGAATCAAAACCTGTCGAACAACCAACCGCTGTGAGCCTAATGGAAGGGCACTCTCAGCTAGAGTGCATCCCGAGAAGTCTAATCCCAATGTCTTAGCCACATGAGTGACAAGACCTCCTGCACAAATATCGCCCTTAGCTTTGTTGGCTATCTTTCCTAGATAGTCAGCAAGCATGGTAGAGATGTCGGGAATGGTGGTGGATGTCATACAATATAGAATGAAAAGCTCATCAGCCTTGAGCTTCTGTGGAGTCTCTGTCCGTGCAAATAGGGTCTCACTAAGAATCCTATGTACTACCTTAGAGGAGAGGTTGTACATACTAGTCTCCTTAGAATTTCCGGGTCTCCACTTATCTCCTCCATATTCACCCACTAAAATAGCCTCCCAAAAGTCACTAGCACTAGCACCTCTCGCAAATGTGCCTGCATCTGAATAAGCAAAACCGAACAAATCTCCAAAAGCAGCAATAGACATAGTATGATCATGGCTCATAAGGCGGAAGGTAACCATCCTTTCTCTAGGATCATGCTCGAATGTACTAAGGAATTCTAAGGTGATCTCGGCATAGGCATCCTCCCTAATCGTAGCAAACTGTCTTAGCCCCACTCTATCAAGCATCATATCGACATCCTCTCGAACAAACAGTGAATCTAAGTCATCTAACACAATGTATCGAGGAGGGGTGAATGGGCGATCTAAAATGCGTTCATATCGTTTCTTGTGTTTGGATAGGGGAGGGGGAAGCTTAGGAATGTTTTGAGGTGGTGGTGGAGGTGGGGGAGGGGCTTTGGAAGAAGATCCCTTCTTCTTCCCCGTATTTCTAGTTATTCTCTTCACAATATCCATTTCTGCAGCAAAAAATTTCCATGTTCTTCACAAAAATCGGACGATTTTTCTGGGCTAGGTCGATTTTTCTGTCGATTTCTACGATTCTCACAATTCTGTAAAGTTCTATTCCAACAATCACCACATACAGTTTCCTATAGTGATTCCTAAGCAGATTCCTCAATCAATTTCAGCAAACAAACACTTCCTAAGCAAACTTCAATTTCGAATTAGAAACTTAGGTTTTGGAATGAAAAACCTGAATTCCGTATGGAGGAGTCGATTGCCGTGCTTGTTGTTGGTAGATCCTTGTTCCTTGTTGAAAATGCTTCAGTTTGGAGCCAAGAATCACTCAAAATGATTAAGGAATGAGGATTGTAGGGTATGGGCGATTTTCGGAGTTCTTGAGAGAGGGAAATCGAGAGTGGAAGATTGTGGAATGAGGAAGATCGAGTGTTTGAGTCTTTATATAGGGTCGAAAAACTGTGAAGAAAATCGGCCGATTTATAAGTTCGATTTAATCGTCGGGGCGATTTTTCTCTGAACTCAAAGAAAATCGGACGATTTTTCTTGGCAGGTCGATCTCCAGGTCGATTTTTCTTTCTGTTGCCAAAAATCGACTTGCTCTGTTACTGAATCGGACGATTAACTTAAGGTAACTCGATTTTTCTCTGAACACTTGAAAATCGGACGATTTTTCTTGACAGGTCGATCTCCAGGTCAATTTTTCTTTCTGTTGCCAAAAATCGACTTGCTCTGTTACTGAATCGAACGATTAACTTAGTGCAGCTCGATTTCCTTCCTTATTCTTCATGGAAATTGAAGATATAACTGATTTATGCTCCCTTTCTCCATGGATCTCTCAATTTGGACCTAATTTCCTGCGATTAATGACACGACAAACCAAGAGTGCATCGAGGAACAAATAAAAGCGAAAACAAAGAAACAAAGCAACTAATCTACTCTAACTAAGTGGTGAAAGGAGGGAAAAACTATACTATCATGGGTTGCCTCCCAAGAAGCGCTTGATTTATCGTCTTTAGCTGGACGGTGTATGGTTTGTGTTCAATGAAGGAGGATAGGAGCTATCTCCTCGACCGGAGCTTCCGGTGTGTATTTCTTCAACCGTTGGCCATTAACCTTGAAACTTCCGCTTTGTTCACACCATACTTCAACTGCACCATGGGGGAAAATTCGTTTAATTACATAAGGTCCTGTCCAACGGGATTTAAGCTTACCTGGAAATAGACGAAGCCTTGAGTTGAATAGAAGGACTTGGTCTCCCTCTTTCAAGTCTTTTGGAATGATGTGCTTATCATGCCAACGCTTTGTCCGTTCCTTGTAGATCTTTGCGTTCTCATACGCATTTAGCCGGATCTCATCCAGCTCATTGATGTCTAAGAGCCGCTTCTCTCCGGCTTCTTTCATGTCAAAATTGAGCCACTTGATAGCCCAATAGGCTTTATGCTCTAGCTCTACAGGAAGATGACAGGATTTACCATAGACAAGATTATAGGGAGTCGTACCTATTGGTGTCTTGAAGGCTGTCATGTACGCCCATAGTGCATCGTCAAGCTTCATTGACGAATCTTTTCTCGTTTTAGAGACGGTTTTCTCTAAAATTCCCTTAATCTCTCTATTGGATATCTCGACTTGTCCACTAGTTTGCGGATGGTAAGGTGTAGCTATCTTATGGGTCACCCCATACTTAGCCAATAGAGTCTCAAATCGACGGGCTGTGAAATGCGTTCCTCCGTCACTAATGATGGTTCGGGGAGTTCCGAACCTTGGGAAGATCGTTCTATTGAAGAACTTCACCACTACCATTGCATCATTAGTAGGAGAAGCGATTGCCTCTACCCATCTTGAGACATAGTCTACAGCAAGAAGTATATATTGGTTACCGCATGAAGATGGGAAAGGTCCCATAAAATCGATGCCCCATACATCAAAGATCTCTACTTCTTGTATGTTGTTGAGAGGCATCTCATTCCTCCTTGATATATTACCTGTCCTTTGACAAGCATCACAAGCAACAACAAACTTTTGCACATCTTTGAAAAGTGTAGGCCAAAAGAAGCCGGAACGAAGTACCTTAGCGCAAGTCTTGTGGGAACTAGCATGTCCGCCACATGGTAGAGAATGACAATGGCGGATGACACTATCCACTTCATCTTCTGGGATACATCTCCTATAAATGCCATCGGGACCTCTTTTGAATAGAAGAGGTTCGTTCCAATAGAAATGCCGGACGTCTCTAAAGAACTTCTTCTTTTGAGCATATGAAAGTCCGGGTGGAATCTCCTGGCAAACAAAATTCACAATGTCACCAAACCATGGATCATTACCTTTTGAGATGTGTTGAAGACACTCTTCAATCTCGTGTAGCTGCTCGTCAGGGAATGAGTCGTCTATAGGAAGTTCATCTGTCTCGCCGGTGAGTTACGGAAGACGACTAAGATGATCGGCAACGGAGTTTTCCAATCCTTTCTTATCACGAATCTCCAAATCGAACTCTTGTAAGAGTAAGATCTATCTTAGAAGCCTTGGCTTCGCATCCTTCTTCGTGAATAAGTAGCGAATTGCGGAATGGTGCGTATAGACTATCACCTTTGCACCTATAAGATAGGAACGAAATTTCTCAAAAGCGTATACTACGGCTAAAAGTTCCTTTTCTATGGTTGCATAATTATATTGAGCCTCATCTAGCGTATTGCTAGCATAGTAGATGGCATGAGTGCGACCATCTTTCTTCTGTCCAAGTACGGCTCCTATAGCAACGTCGCTTGCGTCGCACATGACCTCGAAAGGAAGAGTCCAATCGGGTGGTTGAATGATTGGTGCTGAAATCAAAGCTTCTTTGATCCTGCAAAAAGCATCTAAACAATCTTTCGAAAATTCGAAAGTTGCGTCTTTCATCAAAAGATTAGTTAAGGGTTTTGAAATCTTAGAAAAATCCTTTATGAATCTCCTATAGAAGCCTGCATGCCCTAAGAAACTTCTAATTCCTTTCACCGAAGAAGGGGGAGGTAACTTCTCAATGGTTTCTATCTTTGCTCTATCAACCTCTATTCCCCTTTGTGATACTAGATGACCTAACACAATCCCTTCGGTGACCATGAAATGACACTTTTCCCAGTTTAAGACTAAGTTAGTGTCCTCACATCTCTTAAGAACTAGTGAAAGGTTATAGAGACAGTTATCAAAGGAAGAACCATATACCGAAAAATCGTCCATGAAGACTTCCATGATATTCTCTACGTATTCGGAGAAGATTTCCATCATACACCTTTGGAAGGTGGTTGGAGCGTTGCATAGACCGAATGGCATTCTTCTATAAGCAAACGTACCCCATCGGCATGTAAAAGTCGTCTTCTCTTGATCATCCGGATGAATTGGAATCTGAAAGAAACCGCTATATCCATCTAGATAACAAAAGTAAGAATGTTGGGCTAACCTTTCCAACATTTGATCGATAAAAGGAAGGGGGAAGTGGTCCTTCCTAGTGGCCACGTTCAGTTTGCGGTAGTCGATGCACATTCGTCACCCTGTAACTGTCCGTGTGGGGATGAGTTCGTTGTTTTTGTTGGCAACAACGATAATGCCTCCTTTCTTTGGTACTACCTGTACTGGACTCACCCATTTGCTATCGGAGATAGGAAAGATGATACCTGCATCAAGTAGCTTAAGGATTTCTTTCTTCACAACCTCTTTCATTGCCGGATTTAACCGTCTTTGAGGTTGGCGTGAAGGTTTGTAATCCTCTTCCATTAGAATTTTGTGCATACATAAGGAAGGCTTTATTCCTATTAAATCATCAATAGTATAGCCTAATGCTCTCCTATGTTGCTTCAAAACATGCATAAGTTTCTCTAGTTCAGCATCATTTAATTTCGCATTGACTATGACCGGATATGTGGAATTAATGCCAAGAAATGCATACCTTAAATGCGTGGGGAGTGGCTTCAATTCTAATGATGGAAGTGCCTTGATTGATGATGAATCGTGGTCTTCGGATGTTGTGGGAGAGGCCTCTAGAGGTGGGGATGATGCATCATTAGAGTCGAGAACAGCCGCGGTGAAGTTGGGAGAATCCGGAAAATTTCCCACTGGATCAACTTTCCCTGAAGTATATCGGTCGGTCTGAGGCACGATTTTTTTTCCTGTTGTCGAAAATCGGGATGCCTTTTCACAAATCGGACGATTTAGTATATTCAGGTCGATTTTTCTTTCTATTGTCGAAAATCGGGTTGCCTTTTCACAAATCGGACGATTTGGTTGATGCAGGTCTATTTTCTTCACAGATTCCGGAGTTAATTCTAGTTCTTCAAATCTTGTTCCTAGTTCTTCCTCCATATCATTTAATGCTTTCACATCCTCATTGCAGTCATGTTCTACTCCTTCCTCCATGATGCTCACACTAAGAACCTTTTGAAGAGGGTATTTCATCAAGATTGAACTTACTACCTCTCTAGACTCTTCTTCATCAAAAATATCAAAAACATCGTCTCTCAAGGCTGGCACCTTGATTAAGGAAGAGAGTATGAATTCTACCTTCTCTTCACCTATATGGAAAGATAGCTGGCCATTCTTGCAATCGACCATGCATCCGGATGTTGCAAGGAATGGTCTCCCAAGAATGATGGGAACCGGATAATCTGCAGGGATGTCAAGAACGACAAAATCTATGGGAATGTAAAACTTAACGAGTTTTACCGGAATGTCTTCTAGTATCCCAACCGGCTTAGTGGTGGAATGATCAGCCATGTAGAATGTGATCTTTACCGGTCTAGGCTCTCCTAGACCAACTGCTTTGCATAGAGCAAGTGGTATGATACTCACACTAGCTCCAAGGTCGCAAAGTGCATCATAAGTAGCTTCTCCCAAAGTGATGGGTATGCAAAAGGATCCTGGATCACGGAGCTTAGGTGGCATATTCTCCGTCATAGTCTTGATGAGTTCGGATGACTCCATACTCATCTTGACTTCTCCGATGTCTTCCAATTTCCTCTTGTTAGAGAGGATCTCCTTGAGGAATTTCCCATAAGCTGGCATACCTAAAATTGCATCCATAAAAGGTATATTAATATGCAGCTTACTCATAAGTTCAACAAACTTACCAAATTGTTTATCTAGGCGTGCACACGCTCTAGATTGAGGAAAAGGTAGAGGTGGTTTGTAGGCGGGAGGAGAAACATAGATATCTTCCTTCTCTTTTCCCTCTCCTTCTTTAGTGGTGGTTTCAACTACTTTAGGTTGAGGATCGGTAGTTGTTATACCACTCCTAGTAGTGATCGCCATAACCCTTCCCTTTGGGTTATCTTCCGTCTTCCCGGGAAGTTTCTCTTGGTCTCTTGGAACTTCTCCGTCCTTGTTAAACACTTGGCTTTCCAAAGCTTTGTGAGCTTTATCAACCAAAGTTATATAGCTCTCCAACCCTTGTAGTTTGCCTAGGATTGTCTCTAGCATGGGATCGGGTTTGTTTGATCCGCTTGATTGTTCCTGGCTTGTTAAAGGAGTAGAAGAAGATGGAGATGTTAGAGCCTTTTCAGCATGAGAGTAAGGAATACCTGGATTTTGCTGATTTGACCTCCAATTGTTGTTATTTGAGTTCCTATTGTTGTTGTTCCAATTGGAATTCCGGTTGTTGTTGTTGTTGTTCCAATTGGAGTTCCGGTTATCATTCCTTTGATTGTTATCCCTCCCCATGTAGTTGGCTTCTTGCTCCTTAGTCTTTTGAAGACTTGTTTTGAGAAATTCCTTCAACTCTTTGATCTCATTATTGAGGGAGAATATTTGTGTTTGAGCAGCTTGGTTCAACTTAGCTCCCGAATCGCCTTGATTCCGGCTATTTGAGTCCACCTTCCGGTGGGAATACTTTTCAATCACTTGGGCTTGCTTCTCAATGAAGTCCCAAGCATCATCCTCTCTCATGTCCATGAATGTGCCACAAGAGAGAGATTGGAGGTTGAATTGTGTTTCCACATCCAATCCTTTGTAGTAGATCTCCAATAATTCCAGCTTGGAAATGCCATGGTGTGGGCAATCCAACAAGAGATCTTGAAACCTTTCCCAAGATTGAAACAAGCTTTCATTAGGTTTCATAGAAAAAGCATTTATCTTACCTCTCAATTCCGCCATTTTGGATGGCGGAAAGAATTTGGTGAGGAATTCCGAAGACAATTCCTCCCATGTAGCTAGCTTTGCAGCCGGAAGTTTTTGGTACCAAGTTAGAGCCTTGTCCTTCAAAGAAAAGAAGAACGGTTTGATCTTGTAATTGCTTGTAGTAGCCTTCTTCGGCTTCATAGTCTCCATGAGAATCTCGAAATTCTGCAAGTGTTGGTGTGGAGATTCAGTACTTGCTCCGCCATATTGACTTTGGCGAACCATGGTGATGACTTGTGGTGAGAAGCTAAACTCCTGGATGTCTTCGGCTCCGAAATCCACACCTAGAAGGCGTGGTTGCTGAATTGGATCCATCCGTTGCCCCAAAGTTCGGGGTCTATCACCGTCATTAGCAACTCTCACATCCCTAGTTGGGAGGCGAGGAACAACCCGTGGTTTTGGGGGTGTTTCGAACAGGACGAAGTAATGGATCGATCTCCTCAAGTTCCGGCATGTCCGGATCTATCTCTTCATCATCGGATGAGTCATTTCTAATGGATTTAGTTGGCGTCTTGACTTTCTTCTTCTTCCTGGATTCGTTCAATTCCAACTTCATGTCCAACATCATAGCTCTTAGTTCATCAATCTGAAATTGATGACTCGTTTCAGCATCTTTTCGTGCTTTCTCACTCAACTGAAGTTGGCGTTGAGCTTCATTCAATTCAGCCTGGTAGTTTCTCTCGATGTTCTCAGCCATTTTCTTTTCCTTCAACTTTCTTCTCAAAGTTTTCTCCAATTCGGGATCGAAAGGAACTAGATCTTTAGTGGATCTAGTCTTTCGCATATATCTAAAGAACCTGCAAAGATCACTCAAGTAGACAAATCAAATCACAAGAGCAAGAGCTCTCAAGCTAGACAACCGAAAACCGAATTTGGTCTAGACCAAATCCCCGGCAACGGCGCCAAAAACTTGTTCGCTCGAAAAGTGTGTGCGTCAAAGTCTTAAATTAGTATCTAGAACTCAAAGCAAAGCGAACCCGCAGTGTACGGATCGGCTGTAGTGAGGTAAGAATTCCAGAGTCGAACTCAGGGATTTGGTGAGAGTAAAATCAATTTCAATTATCTAGCGAAAATGCAAAAAGCTTTTGTGATCAAATAAGGATAAAATGATTCCAAGGATTCAAGTATCCGATTTCGGCTTTCGATTCAAGGCACTTCTATAGATATAGGACATAGTTTATATTGCCAAGATTAAATGTTCAAAGGTAGATATCGTACGGTGAAGTTCCGAAACCTATATAACTAATCCAAAGGTTCTCTCTATAAGGGTTGTTGAGGCTGCAATATAGAAAGATCTGAAGACAAGAATTATGTTCAAACTAACTATCTAAAACTCCAGGATATGACTCTCTAAAGTAAAGATTAGAAAGCACACTTAGAATCTTAATAAAGGATGTTGAGTCTCTTTATTACCCAAATCTTATAATCTTAATCTATTAAATGTAGAATCAGGTTTGAAGTGTCTTTATACATTCAATTAGAGGTCAAAAAGATTAATCAATGTTGGGATTTAGGCAAGGATTAGTTTTGGTTAAAGATTAATTCAATTAAAGTTCGTCAGAAGAATAAATCATGCTGTTCATCAGAAAATCGGCCGATTTACTTCAAGAACAGTCCGATTTTCCTGTTGTCGCAAAACTAAAATCTAAACTCTCAGGGTCCTAATGTTTGAATGAGTTCAATCTATCATCATCTAAGCCTTAATCATCAACTATTCTCCCCAGAATCACAAGGGTTTTAGCCAACCATTTTCAAAATCGAATCAAATTAAAGATTGAGTGAAATATCACAAAGAAAACCGAATCTTGAATAAAAATTCAATAACCTTCAAATCTGTAAATAATCGTCAAAACTGATCAATGTATCTCTTAAGTAATTCAATTACGTGTTCAAAAAGCACAATTGCTTCAATGGATAGAGAAATCTCACAAACAAGAATCAAGATTGGCTTCCCGGCAAAAAGTCCTTCAATCCTTCTCCAAGAATCTCCAATCTCTCTCAAACGTGTAAAGATTTCCCGCTGCCGCCTCCTCATTTTCGTTCCTAGGGTTCTCACCTATAGTTTGTTGCAAGTGGACCGTTTGGAAAAACTCTCCTCTAGCCCAAAAGATATGGGCTTTGTGTCGTCTTCTCATTTGGCCAAAAAACAAAGGAAATCGACCCAGTCGATTTATACACAAAACCGTTCGATCTCCAGGGAGGAAAATCATCCGATTTATGTGCATATTGGAACGATTTTCTTCAACAGAAAGTGCTCTTCTTTTGGCTCGTCTTCTATGTTTCTCCTTTGCAATTCCTTAGCTCTTTGTGATCCCTCTAAGGCTCCTTTAGCTTTCCTTACATCCTTAGATGCTCCTTGCTCCGCTTTTGCTTTCAATTCCACTCCATTTACCTATAATTCATCAAAAACTCGTGTAGACCTCTATTTCCGACAAAAGATTGAATAGAACATAAAAGGCACACAAAATCTCTCTAAATGCAAGGCAAACTGAGACAATCTTCTACAATATGCATGAATATAATGGTATATAATTCATGTCATCACTTACACATTCCATCTATTATGCTAGCAACACGCTAGATGAGACCCAACTCAATGATGCCACCACCGAGAAGGAGTTGCAAGCGTTGGTGTATGACTTTTATAAATTCCGCTTCTATCGATGGGAGCGAAGGTGATTGTTTACACGGATCTTGCGGCGATCCGATATCTTCTCGCAAATAAAGATGCGAAGCCTCGCCTCATTTGGTGGATTCTTCTCCTCCAAGAGGATGACTTGGAGATTCGTGACAAGAAGGGGTCCGAAAATTTAGTGGCGAACTGCCTTAGCCGGCTACCTACTATGGAGATTGAAAAGGATGGAGTCCCGATTGATGACTCATTCCGGGACGAAATTGCAAGTGATAGAGGAGTGCCTTCTTTAAGTGTCTAGAGGGTGTGGGCCTTGGTTTACCGATATAGTGAACTATCTTGTTTGTGAAGAGGTGCCTCCCGGGTAGTCCTATGCTCAAAGAAAGAAATTATTCAAGGACGAGAGGCACTATTATTGGAGTGAGCGTCTCTTGTTCAAGAGAGGACCGGATGAAGTTTTCCTTGAGGTGCATTCCAGAGGATAAGGTTGAGAGTGTGATCCGCCATTGTCATTCCTTTCCATGTGGAGGCCATGGTAGCTTGCACAAAACTTCTATCAAGGTATTACAATCGGGTTTCTTTTGTCCTAATTTGTTTAAGGATGTGCAAAATTTTATAGCGGCATGTGATTCTTGTCAAAGGACGGGAAAAATTTCAAGGAGAAACGAGATGCCATTGAACAACATTCAAGAAGTTGAGATCTTCGATGTTTGAGGTGTGGACTTCATGAGGCCATTCCCCTCTTCATGTGGTGATCTCTACATTCTTTTGGCGGTGGACTATGTATCAAGGTGGTGGAAGCAATCGCCTCACCCACAAATAACGCCAAGGTAGTGGTGCGGTTCTCTAACCGAGTGATCTTCCCTAGGTTTGGAACACTGAGAGTTATCATAAGCGATGGAGGGAAACATTTAACCACTAGGAACTTTGAGACGTTTTTGGCCAAGTATAGGGTGACTCACAAGGTGGCCACACCTTACCACCCCCAAACTAGTGGTCAAGTTGAGATCTCCAATTGGGAGATCAAGGGCATACTTGATAAGACATTTTCAAGGACGAAAAAAGATTGGGCTATGAAGCCCGATGATGCTCTATGGGCTTATAAGACAGCCTTCAAGACCCCGATTGGGACCACTCCGTACAAGTTGGTTTATTGCAAGTCTTGCCACCTCCCGATTGAAATGGAGCATAGGGCGTATTGGGCCATAAAGTGGATGAATTTTGATATTAAGGACGCCGGAGAGAAGCGCTTGTTAGATATAAATGCACTTGAGGAGATCCGGCTTGACACTTACAAGAATATCCAAATCTACAAAGAGAGAACCAAAAGCTGGCATGACAAGCGCCTCATTCCGAAGGAGTTGAGTGAAGGTGACTTAGTCCTTCGCTTCAACTCAAGGTTGCGGCTATTTCCTAGAAAACTCAAGTCAAGATGGATGGGTCCTTATGTGGTGAGGAAGATATTTCCCCATGGAGCGATTTAGATAGGAGGGGAGCATTATGGGAATTTTAAGGTGAATGGACACCGGTTGAAGAAGTATATCCCAGAAGCTCCGGTGGATGTGATTGCCCCGCTTCCCCTTGAGTAAAACGCTCCAAGAATTTTGTCTAGTTAACGACCTTAAAGAAGTGCTTCTTGGGAGGCAACCCAAGAGAACATATATTTCCCTTTTCTTTGAGATGTTTTTGTTTGGTTTTTTGTTCTTGGTGTGCTTTGTTTTTCTTTTGTGTTTTGGATGATAGGATCTAGGTGTTGTGATGAGTGTTGATGATGCTAGAGGTCATGTGAGAACCTCATGAATTCGTTGGGAGTGAAGTGTAAGATCCGAGCACAATGGCAACGGAGAAGAAGGAAAAACATGCAAAAATCTCGGCCTCACTGGGAAAAAATTGGCCGAGATTTTGCGTATTTAGACCGAGATTTCCTATGTCGTAGCCAACTTCGACTGAAACCTAGGTCTAGATTTTGTGAAGATCTGAGTGTGTTTTTTTTACTGGAGTATGGCTTGCTAGGATTGTGCCAATACTTCAATGTCCAAATTGCACTTCCCTTTCCACCACCACCACCACTCCACATGAATGAATCAAAATACCGAAGCGACATTTTTTCATTGTGAGAACCTTCTTTCACTCTTCTTTGCTTAACTTTCACATTGTGGACAATGTGGTTTTAAGTATGGGGTGAGGTATTCATAATTATTTGTATGATTGCATCTAGGTAGTTTCATATCATTGTCACACTTTTCTATTCATGTTTTGCATTGTACATTAATATTTCAAAAATTCCAAAAAAATCAAAAAATTATAAAAGTTTTTGTGCTTCTAAGATTGATATGAACCTTATGATAATTTTGTGTGTTGAATGAATTTATGCATATGTGAACTTGAATACTTTACTTGAATTCCAAATGTGAATTGTGATGATGATTGTTGTCTAGGATGGATTGAGAATTGATAATCAAAATTGCATGATAACTTCTTACACATCATCTAGGAATGATTATGGTATTAGTTTCACTCTTCTTCTCATCTTGATCATGTTTGTTTGAGCACCTTACTTGATTGAAAAATATTGCCTCTTTTGACCCATCTGGGAATTAGGAGCATGCGAGTGTGTGAAAGACAAGTGTGGGGTGATGGTGTTAATGAAAGAATGGATGTGAATGAAGTTGTTGAAATGTGCTGTGAAAGTGTAGAAAAATAATAGGTTTGGGGACGTTGGTTATGATGACGAGTAACTCGGCACCATTCACATAATCGGGTGTTTGTGTCTTACCAAAGTCGGAATAACCGATAGTCCTAATGAGTCATGGTATGTGCATTCGGTGTGAGGCACCTCGAAAAATTCCCAAGGACTACTAATCATCAAGGTTTCGGCTTTTGTGCACCAATGCGATTTTCTCAAGTGAATAAAAGAAAAAGAAAAGCAAGCAAAGAAATAGAAGGAGAGAAATTTACACTTTTGGTGGATGATGAACAAAATGAAGCTGTGGAGTTAGTTCCTTTCTCGGATTAGCACCACATGACCTAAAAAATTCCCACCTTTGACACGTTTCTTAGCCTCTTCTTTCCTAATTCCTTAAGACCTCAATGCACATATGTTATGACTTAGTGATTTAAAATTGATATCCTCATGATACTCTAGACGTTCTCGAATTTCTTTGCATGTATGTTTTTGAGTTAAGTGTGATTGTCTTTCCGTGCCTTTGTTCTCTTGATAGACAATTGTTCCATCTTTTGCCATGAAACGTCACTATGAAGGTGCCCTATGATTAGAAGCACATTTGCAAAAAGATTTTTGTTTTTCCGCATTCATAACTTGTTTGTTCCAAATCGTACGTGTATGCATGTGAAGACAAATAGCTTTAAATTTATACCAAGAATAAAAGCAATAGCGAACCCGCAGTGTACGGATCAATCGCAATAATGGTAAATATTTCACGGTCGATCACAAGGACTATGGTGAAATCAAGCACGTAAGTAAACCAGACAAGATTCTTGCAAATAACAAAGAACAAAGCGAAACAATCAATGAAGATATATCAATCAAAGAGAATGCCGGTTCTAGAGATCATAGCGTCACGTTGTGGTTTTTGATTCAAGACTTCTAAAGATCTATGGACAAGGTTGGGGTTGTAAAGAAAAGGTGTTTCTACGATGGGATAGATCACGTGGGAGGTCTCATATCCACTATCACTAACCAAAAACTTTTTTACCGGGCAAGTCTCAAGGATCTAGGGAGAGTAAGTATAACTCAAACCAACAACTTCAACGTAAGTGGAATATAACTAACCATCACCGGCTAAGTCTCATGTTAACTCACAAAAAGGCAAGGTGAAGGCACACTCAAGCCTAACAAAGGATAAGCCTTTATTACCTAGAAAACGTATTCGTCTGTACTCAAGAAAAGAATCACTAGGTAGGTCTCTTCCTATCCTCAAGCGTAAGCCTTAGAGGGATCTAAGGGTATAAAGCTCTCAACAAAGACTAGGATTTGGACAAACTATAACCTAGGATTAAGGATAAAACATGATCGGATAAACTGTAACAAATCTTGGATGGATCATACTCAAATCTCGGCCGAGTTTCTTGGATCGATCCGATATCGTCAACTGCGTAGGTAAAACTCAACCTTCAAGGTCCAAACTAATTTAAAGGGTCATTATATCATCATCTAAACCACAACCATCAACTAGTCACCCTAGAATTGCAAGAATTTTAGCCAACAACAGTCATATTTGAATCAAAGAAGGTATAAGATATCAAATAAGACATAAACCAATAAAAGGGAAAGAATACTTAACAAACAATCTTCAATTATCAAAACTAATCAAAAGCAATAACAAAGGTTCGACCTTTTGTTCAAATAACTAAAACAACAATTAGAGTCTATCCTTCCAAGAATGACTCACAAAAACTCCAAGGCTAACTATGCGAATCTTCGATCCTTGTTGTTCCTTCCTTCTCTATCTTCCGAACTACTGTGGAAATCTCAGCGAAAAAGTATATCTGACATAGAAGACATATCTAAACCCTTGCCGTCATCTCTATTTAATATTGAAATAGGGTTTTGACGTTGGGCCGCGGGCTGTTTTTCAGCAAAATCTTGGACGGGCCCGAAGAAAATATTGGCTGAGATTATATCTCTTCATCCGAGATTTCTCTTTTGTTACGTACTTTCTTTTGTTCCTTGCTTCTTGTTTCAACTGAATCTTCTTCCTTACAATCCTCTTCCGCTCCCTTCTCCATGATGCTCATAGTTATAACCCTTTGCAACGGATCTTTGAACAAGATCGAACTCACTTCTTCTCTAGATGCCTCTTCATCGTAGATGTTGAACATATCCTCTCCAAGTGCTGGTTCTTTTGTCAAAGTTGAGAGAACAAATTCAACTTTTTCTTCTCCAATATTGAAGGGCAATCTAGCGTTCTTGCAATCAACCATACAGCCGGAAGTTGCAAGAAAAGGTTTCCCAAGTATGATCGGGACTGGACAATCTGCAGGAATGTCAAGCACAACAAACTTTATAGGAATATAGAATATACCAAGCTTAACCGTGACATCTTCAATGATTCCAACGGGTCGAGTAATGGATCGATCCGCCATATATAACTTCCTCTTCACTGGTTTAGGTTCACCTAAACAAACCTTCCTACACAAAGCAAGTGGAATGATGCTCACACTTGCTCCCAAGTCACAAAGTGCATCATATGTGACTTCTCCCACTCCTATTGGTTTGCAAAATGACCCAGGATCTCTCAACTTTGGGGCATCTTTTCTGTCATCATTTTAATGAGTTCTGAAGACTCCGAATGATAGCATGTATTGTAGTATATATTTTGGGATTGGTTTGGATGTTTTATCTTCATAAATCTGCATGTATGGGTGTATATTCTTTGATCATTATGTTGTTTTGTCTTCCTTTGCGAGAATCGAGGCCTTCACCTAGTTTCGTTGTAATTTTAGGGAAAATGGAAAATATTGGAACAAAATGGAGCTAAGGAAGCTAAGGAGTCATTGTAGCTACATTTTGGAGCATTGAAGAGCTATAAGAGAAGCTCATGAACCATGGAAATGGGATGGAAGATTGATTTTGGATCAAATTAGAGAGTTTTACGCTTAACTGAGATTCACCTCGGTTGGCTACAGTGCCACCTCGACCGAGGTGATCTTTAAGATCGACTGGACCGAGGCAAAGTGATGACGGGATACGAGTTCTTTAATTTTGGCTTAGATCTTCTATTTTTGGAAAGTGAATATCATATATTTTAGGATGGATTTCTGGAAGGAAGCATATCCTTTTTAGTTGATTGTTTGGAAGTTTGGAAGATTGGAAGATATTTTAAGGAACGAAATTACCTTTTTAAAGATATCTTATCTTAGGAAGGTGATTCTCCTATATAAAGAGATGGATTTTTTGGAATTCATCTATCTCCGAATCTTAGATTCAGAAAGATCGTGGAGCATAGTTCTCTAGACTTTTGGAAGGAAGTTTTGGAAGGTTGAAGATCAAGGAAGGAAGGAAGTTAGCTTTGAAGGAAATTTGTGAGATTTTCTTAGTTTGGTTTGGTTTTGTTGTCTTTTCTAATTATGATTGAGGAACGCAATTTGTTTGTTTGATTGTTTGATTGAGTTATTGAGACCTTTGTGTTAAGGTTTTCTTGTTGGAATATTTATTCCTTTCTTATATATATGATTATTGTTATCATGGTGATTGTTGGCTAAGTTCTTTATGCGATTTTAGGGTGATTGGCTAAAAGTTGTGGGAAAGATGATGAAAGAAATGAGCCTTTATCCCAGTGGACCCTGAAAGCTCGAGCCTTTACCTTAACCGACGAACACCTCGGTCAGTCGTAGAACATCTCGACCGAGATGGGACACTAACTGAGCGAGGCGAGACCTTTCCTGATCCTTATCTGATTTGAGGTTTTAGTTTGCCAAATCCTATCCTTGTTACACCTTTGCTGGTCCAACGCAAGCCTAGGATGAGACTTACCCGGTGATTCCTTTATTTGTATACCCAAGATCATGAGTGTATGTAATAAAGGTTTATCCTTTATTTGGGTTTGACTGTGCCTTCATCCCATCTTTGAGAGTTAGCCTGATACTTACCAGGTAAAGGTTAATTATATACCCGTGGGTGGTGTGTTGGTTTGAGATTATAGTTCCTTTCCTTAGTACCTTGAGACTTACCCGGTGAGAGGATCTTTGGTTTGGGATAGTGAGTAGTGAGACTTACCCGGTGATCTATTCTCACCTTAGAAACACCTTCCCTTTGCATACCTCGGCTTTGTCAACGTTATCTTTTGAGATCTTGAGTCGGAACCACAACTGGATGCTTTAATCTCTAGAATCCACATTTTCTTTACATGGTTATTACATCATCTTTGATATCTTTGCTTGTTGCTTGTTTTTAATTGATAACCTGAATTACCGATCTTTGTTTCACCATAGTCCCTGTGTTCGACCCTTGAATTCTTGCTTTTTATACAATCGATCCGTACACTGCGGGTTCGCATATTTGCAAGTTTTTGGCGCTGTTGCCAGGAAACTTGGTCAAGACCAAGTTCGGTTTTGGTTGTCTTTCGGGGTTGCTGCCCTTGTTGCTATTGATTACTTTAATTGAGTGATTTCGTAGGATCTTTCCTTAGGTTTATGTGAAGAACTCGTGCTGAAAAGGAAATCATTCCTTACGATTCCGAACCAAAAAAGACATACAAAAAGAGATTGAAAGAAGCTAAGATGGCCGATCAAGATAATCGAGATCTTGAAGCCGAATTGAAGGAGGCATTAGAACAACTTCGCAGTCAAGAAGAATTGTTGCGAGAGAGAGACGAGACTCGTGCAAGAACTAAAGACATTCAAGCTGATATGGCCGCTCTAAGAGCTCAGGTTTTACTTCGACTGGCCCCAGTTGCTCGACCAAAGCATGACCCAGTTCTAGTTGCACCAGCGAGATACACCCACAACCTCGGATGCCATTTGTGGTAGACCGAGATTTTCTTTTTGCTGGAGTTCCATAAACCCTAGATCAGAGGATGGACCCGAATCAGTAAGTGCGGCGTCCAAGAGTCAATCTAGGAGATCCAGCTGAGCATGATTATGAACATAGGCCTCAAGTTCTAACCATTATTCGACAATGTCAATTTGGAGGTTTGGAGAGAGAATCTCCACATCAACATTTGCAAAATTATGAGATTCTAATGGAGACTTTGAGACCATCAAGAGTGGAGAACAACAATTACAAGTTGAGACGTTTCTACTTCTCATTGAAAGACAAGGTACTTGCTTGGTATCAATCTCTTCCGGCTGGAAAAATCAATACTTGGGAAGAGATGACTACGGAGTTTCTTACTAAGTTCTTCCCCCTTCAAAGACCGCTGAATTGGGGGCAAGATCAATGCTTTTATCATGAAAGAGAAAGAACGTTTGTCTAAGTCATGGGAAAGGTTCAAGGACCTTTTGTTGGATTGCCCTCATCATGGGATTCCAAAGATCGAGTTGTTGGAGATATACATCAAGGGTTTGGATGGAGACACTCAATTCAAACTCCAATTACTTTCCACCGGGACTTTCATGGATATGCCGATAGATGAAGCTTGGGATTTCATAGAAAAGCAAGCTTTACACATGGAGAAATATTCCCATCAAAGAGTTGAAGATGGAGCAAGGAGAGTTAGCTTTCAAGATACAACATCAAATGTCGCTCAACTCACCTCGCTCAACAATGAAGTCAAGGTAGAGGAAATTATCAAGCGCCGTGGAACAACAACAACAAAAATTCCAACAACAATTGGAGATCGACTCAAAAAAAATCCCGGTAACCCTTATTCTCATGCTAGAAATGCTCTTAACACCCCCTCTTCTACTTCTACTCCATTGAGAAGCCAGGAGCCTGCATGAAACTCGTCCCATCCACCCAAGAAGCCGGACGTTGTGCTAGAGGCTATATTGATCAAGCTCAGCGCTATGGAGACTTCTATGAGCTTGTTTTTGAAGGCAAAAAAAGCCTTGGAAGAACAATTTTTCAACAAGGCGAATGAAGCGCCAAGGGATCCTAGAAAACTTCCAAGAAGGAAAGAGAACAACCCAAAAGGGAAAGTCATGGCTATCACAACACACAGTGGATTGAAGATTGCAGATCCAGTACCTCGGTCGGACCACGATCAGACGAGGAACACCTAGGTCGAGGTGCCAACCGAGATGGATCCCCATAAAGAGAAAGAAAAAGCTAAAGTTTATGTTCCACCTCCTGCGTATAAACCACCACTCCCGTTCCCTCAATCAAGGGCGCGGGCACATCTAGACAAGAACTTTGGTAAGATTCTTGACCTTATGAATAAGCTAAATATTTACATCCCTTTCATTGATGCTATCCTAGGAATGCTCGCCTATGGGAAGTTTTTGAAAGAGATCTTGTCAAGGAAGAGGAAGTTGGAAGACTTTGGAGAAGTAAGGATGACCTCTAGATCTTCGGAGCTCATTCAAATCATGAAAGAGAAGATGCCACCTAAGTTGAGAGATCCCGATGCATTTCCATCCAAGTTGGGGATGTGACTTATGATGCATTATGTGATCTAGGAGCTAGTGTGAGCATCATTCCCCTAGAGCTTTATGAGAAGGTCGGACTTGGAGAGCCCAAGCCCGTGAAGATGACGCTATACATGGCAGATCACTCCATTACCCGTCCCGTGGGTATCTAGGAGGACTTTCCCATCAAGTTAGGTAATTTCTACATACCTATAGACTTTGTTGTGCTGGACATTCCCGTAGATTATCCCATTCCTATCATTCTCGGGATACCATTTCTAGCAACATCGGGTTGTAACGTTGATTGTAAGAATGCCAAGTTGAAGTTCAACATTGGTGGCGATCATGTGGAGTTTACATTGTTAGATGCAATGAAGAGAGATCCTTTGGAAGATGACATATTCAACATCTATGAGGAAGAAGATTCTCGAGAAATGGTGAGCTCTATCCTTATTAAAGATCCTCTTGAAAAAGTTTTGAGTTTTAGTATGATGGAGGAAGGTATAGATGTTTTGTGTGATGCAGATGTGCGAAGCTTGGAAACATTAGAAGCAGATCTAGGAGCTAGATTTGATAAACTGATTCAAGAGAAGAAAAGCACATTCCAGTACCTCAACTGAGACAGTGTCTGGAGCAAGTGAGGTGATCTTATCTAAAGAACAGTTCGGTCACCCACCTCGGATCCCGACCGAGACAACAAGCAAGATGTTGTCAACTGAGGACGACGATCTTTCTGTTTCACTCTCTGATGATCACTCACAATTAGTGGAGCATTGGCTTCACCAAGTTTCTGATGGTAGAGAGCCTTGGTACGCTGATATTGTCAACTATCTTGTTTGTCAAGAAGTACCCCCCGGATTGACATATGCTCAAAGGAAGGAGTTCTTCAAAGATGTTCGTCACTACTATTGGAATGAACCTCTACTCTTCAAGAGAGGTCCGGATGGGATGCTTTGACGATGCATTCCGGAGGATGAAGTTGCTAGTGTCATACGACATCGCTACTCACTTCCTTGTGGAGGGCATGCTAGCGCTCACAAAACGTGCACTAAGGTATTATGTTCTGGTTTCTTTTGGCCTACATTATTTAAGGATGTGCAAGCGTTTGTTGTTTCTTGTGATGCATGCCAAAGAACAGGAAACTTGCTAGAAGGAACGAGATGCCGCTCAACAATATTCAGGAGTTCGAGATTTTTTATGTATGGGGAGTTGATTTCATGGGACCTTCCCCATCATCCGCAGGGAACCTCTACATTCTCTTAAGCTGTTGATTACGTCTCTAGATGGGTGGAAGCCATTGCTTCTCCCACTAATGACGCCATGGTGGTTGTGAAGTTCTTCAATAGAACTATCTTCCCACGTTTTGGGATGCCGCGTATCAGCTTCAGCGATGGAGGGACACATTTTATCAACCGGAAGTTGAAGGCACTTTTATCGAAGTATGGGGTAACCCACAAGGTAGCAACCCCTTATCACCCTCAAACTAGTGGACAGGTGGAAATCTCAAATAGAGAAATCAAGGCAATTTTGGAGAAGACCGTTTCAAGGACAAGGAAGGATTGGTCCATAAAGTTGGATAATGCTCTTTGGGCTTATAGGACCTCATTCAAGACTCAAATTGGTACCACCCCTTACAATTTGGTATATGGGAAATCTTGTCATCTACCCGTTGAGTTGGAGCACAAGGCATATTGGGCAATCAAGTGGTTAAATTTCGACATCAAGGAAGCCGAAGAGAAGAGACTTTTAGACATTAATGAGTTGGAGGAGTTGCGCTTAAACGCCTATGAGAATGCCAAAATCTACAAAGAAAGAACGAAGAGATGGCATGACAAGCATATCGTTCCTAAAGAGCTCAAAGAAGGAGATCTTGTTCTACTCTTCAACTCCCGCCTCCGCCTCTTTCCAGGTAAGCTGAAATCTAGATGGACAGGACCTTACGTTGTGAAATATATTTTTCCCCATGGTCCAGTTGAAATATGGGGCGAAGCTAGCGGAAGCTTTAAAGTCAACGGTCATAGGCTAAAGAAGTATCTACCGGAAGTCCCGGCTGAAGAGATTGCACCATTATACCTTTTTTGAGGATGACGTACGGTCCAGCTAGCGACCCTAAACCAAGCGCTTATTGGGAGGCAACCCAAGGTATTGCTTTCTTTTCCCTTTTCTAGCTTAGTTTAGATAGTTTGCTTCATTTTGTTTTTGCGTCGTCCTAGACAGGAATCAGGTACTCTCTAAGAAGGAATTACAACTCAGGAGCTACATGCAAGGACAAAAGTTCGAGAAATTGAGAAGACGGAGTTTGACGGAAACACATCTCGGGTGCTGTCACAGGATCTCGACCGAGATGTTCTTGGTCAACCGAGGTGATTAGGTCTGACATCCACTCTGACACCTCGGTCCGCTCCGGAACATCTCGATTGAGGTGTAATCAAATTCAGCGAGGGGTATAAAAGGCGCGACGGTTTCTCACTCTAGCCACATCAATCGCGGCTCCCTCTACCCTCAAATTCTAAGTTCTTAACCGTTTTCCACGATTCTTGACTCGAAATCACCAGAGGAAGCAATAGAGTAAGTTTCCAAGCAACGAACAGCGCAGAAAACGCTTCAAATCTGCAAAATCTGGGGTATTTCGACATAAACCCTAACTCCTTCAACTTTTCTCGATTCTGCATAGATCTGGCTTTAGTTGCCATAGGTTGTTGTGGAGAAAGATATAAGTACCCCATAGAAAGCTTTTGGTAGTGTTTTTGGGGGGAAATTCTTACAGATTCAGAAGTTGAGTTCGAATAGTAGATCACCTCGGTCCATTCGACTGTGTCTCGGACGAGGTGTTCTTCCAACATGAGCAGCCCACGTTGATTTGATCGTCATTTGGCCTTGAGGGACAGGCCTAGCAGTTTACACCGCTCTTCCCCTTCCTCAGCTTCACATTTTACCATCCCGGTGATCAATGAGCGACACCAGCGAGACTATGATAGGATTTGTGGGCGCCTCATCATTGCCCCACGATTTCTGCATGTTGATGCCTTCGAGTGCCTCTACGTGGTGGAGGACTTGAAGAAGATGATTTCTATGGTTCGCTTGAAGGAGTTCATGGCCATTCGAGAACCGGCTTATTTGGAGCCGACCTTGGAGTTCCTCAGTTTAGTTACCTATGTGCCGGAGCATCGCGGGATCAAGTATAGGCTGCTGCACAGGAACTATGCAGTTCCTTTGGACCAGTTTGGGGAGATTTTCGGCTTCCCGACACCTATTGTTACATATTTTCCTTCCCGAGAGGTAGCTCGGAGTTTCTAGGGCGAGATAGCCCATGTTACAGATCATAGAGATAGATGACAGCCCGGAGATTCCCGGGAGCGGATTATCTTCCACCTCGCCTTCCCCTTAGCTCACCGGATCTTCAGCGAGACACTTTTAGCGCGTACAGAGATGCCCCAGAGGGTTAGACAAGGAGACCTTTTGAGTCTTTTCTGTATGGTCACCAAAGGAGTTTCAGATTTTGCTGCCATGTTGGCAGATGACTTACACAGGATCAATGGGAAATCGAAAGGTGATATCTGTTGTGGTGGGCTGGTGACCCACATCGCCACTTCCATGGGACATGATTTATCAGGATGTACATTGGTTGCGGCTCCGAAGCCGCTGGGATTGCAGGAGATGATCACTCTCTGCATTCTCATTCCCCGCGGCCTTGGCACACCTTACATTGCCATGCCATGGGAGACGACGCCTCCTCAGGGCATTATGTGGTCTTCTCAGTTTTCTGTCTATGATCGCAGTATTGGTCGGCTGCTTGGTTCCCATACATGCAGGATTCTAGAGATGCGGCTGAGGAGGAGGATGATGACGAGTATGGAGGAGGTGTTATGGAGACCGGTACTGATACCGGAGGGCCCAATATTCCCACCGTTGACCTTGACGACGAGGCCACGAAGCATGAGAGAGTAGCACCACCACTGCAACCTCAACGCCGATCACATCGCCGTAGAGATTTCGAGACACATCGACGGATCGATGAGCTTTCAAATTAGATGATAGATTCCTACATGGCCATGACAATTGATATATCCTAGCGCTTCGATGATGAGCGCAGATACATTGAGGGATAGACACATCTTATGGAGGAGAGCCAGGTTTACCAACGTCGGATGTAGGCGATACAGTTCTAGCACACTATGGGCTATCCATTCGATCCTTCCTAGCATCCCTACATTTCACCACCACCGCCAGCTGACAAGGACTAAGAGCTTCATGGATTTATTTTCCTTATTTATTATGTAGTTCAGCTTAGGTCCGGTGAGTATTCTGTTCTCTAGACTTATATTTGACCCATTGGGATAATGTGTCCCACGTATGGGGTATTTGGATGTATTATGTGACTTATTTGCTACTATAGCTTGTATGACTCTTGGATATTATTGTCTTATTTGGCTCTATGTGCTTATCCGTCATTACATGCATACATACACGTTTCTGTTTGAGAAAAACGTCAAAAACCAATTTGAAAAAAAAATTTTTAGCTCGACCGAGAAGTTCTTGGCCGAACAAGGTTGAACACCACGGATGACGTCAGAACACCTCGACCTAGGTGGGATTTTAACTAAAAGATTTTTGAAATGTTTTGTGCTTTTTTTTTCTGGATATGACCTCGAAGAAGATATTGTATGCAGATTGGTTTTGAAATCTTTATATGCTCGAAACGTTTAATGATATGTTTAACTTCCAAACTGCTTTGTTTGAAATTCTAAGTGTTCACTCCAAACGGTGTGTGCAAGCTTTAAATGTATATCCCAAGAAATATGCTTAAAACAAGGATGCGAACCCGCAGTGTACAGATCAATTATAGTAAAAGCAAGAATTCCGGGGTGTCGATCTCAGGGACTTAGGTGAAGCTAAGCAAGTATAGGTTGTCAACGCAACTACTAACCACAAAAGCGATTAAAGCAATCAAAGAGATGATAATAAGGTCAATTAAAGGAAATATGCAAATTCTAGGGATTAAAGCATCTAGTTGTGGTTTCAACTCAAGATCTCAAGATAAGCGGACAAAGCTGAGATTTTGCAAGGGAAGGTGTTTCTAAAGTGGAATAGATCACCAGGTAAGTCTCACTACTCACTATCCCAAACCAAAGCTCCTATCACCGGGTAAGTCTAAAGGTACTAAGGAAAGGAATTATAATCTCAAACCAACACACCAACTAAGGGAATAGAATCAACCTTTACCGGGTAAGTCTCAGGCTAACTCACAAAGAAGGGATGAAGGCACACTCAAACCCCAATAAAGGATAAACCTTATTTACCTATACTTATGATCATGGGTAAACAAACTAAGGAATCAACGGGTAAGTCTCATCCTATACTTGCATTGAACCAGGAAAGGTGTAATAAGAATAGGATTTGGCAAACTCTAACACTTAACTCTCAGTTACGGATCAGAAAAGGTCACCTCGGTCAGTCAAGTTCCACCCCGGCCGAGATGTTCATCGACTGAACGAGATGTTCTAGGGTTAAGGATAAAGACTCGAGCTTTCAAGGTCCTACTGGGATTAAGATTATTCTATCATTGTTTTTCCCACAACTTTCAGCCAATCACCCTAGAATCGCACAAAGAAATTAGCCACTCATCATCATGAAAGAAATAATCAAATATATGGGAAGAAAATGAATATTTGAACACAAAAATATTAAGAAATTAGCCACTCAGCGTTCCTTGGATCACAAATCCAACAAGACAATCAAACTAAAGGGAATCTAAGAAAGTCTTACAAATCCCCTCAAAAGCTATATCCGAACTATCAATCCTTCCTTGATTGATCTTCAATATTCCTTCCTTCCTTCAAAACTTCCAGAAAATCCTCTCTTTGCTGGTTATTCTCAGCCTCCAAGCATGCGGTGATGCTAAATTATGGAAAATCCAGCCCTTTTATAGGAGAATTATCTTCCAACGATAAGAATTATCTTAAAAAGATAAATCCTAATAAAATATATCTTATCTCCAAAATAGATCTCCCAAATATATGATCTTCCTTCCAGAAAATCCAGCCCAAAAATATAAGATCTCTCCTTCTGATAAGTGATGAAATCACTATTATTTAGGATAGTTTTTAGAGTCTTTTCATTGCATTTGTGTCGGTTTATGCTACTAACTCCTTGGTCTAGAAGAAGAAGACTAAAAGAAGCTAAGGAAGGAGTTATAAGCACTTAGGAGTGAAGATCGTTCACGAAGCAAAGCTTCTGTTGCCTCACCGCCCCAGTGGAGCCTTGTCACCGCCCCTGTGGGTGACACCTTACTTTGGAGCGCTCCCTGCGCCTTCTCCAGCGCCAACCACGAAGACGGTCACCGCCCTTGCGTCAACCCCTAGCGCCCCTGTGGTGACTTGCCCTGAAGAAGCGGAGACCAGAGCCCCTGCACCTTCCCTTGTGCCTCTGCCTGTGCCTCAACTTGGGAACTGGAAGATGAAGAGGTTGTGTCACCGCCCCTGCGTTGACATAGGGACACCCCGGCGGCTTGGCATCAAAAACAGCAGGAAGTTGAAGGGTCAGACGTTTGAAGAGCATTAAAGATCCGCCCATGCGGAAATGCCTAGCCGTCCCTGCGGCCATGAAGAAGATCAACGTTTTTGCCTTCACCGCCCTTGCGGAGCTGAAGGCCGCCCTTGCGGTTTAACATCAGAAGCTTTACTCCGGTTGTTTACACCACCTTTATGGCATTAAAGGTGGCTGTTTTGGGCCGGCCATTTACTCTTATTTAGTGTCTTTTGTAGTATAAATAGTCCTTGGTTGATTGTTAGAATCATCATCTTGTTAGCCAACAAATTATCCACTTTTCCCATTTAGATTATCTTGCTACCTTTGTAATGAGTTGCTAACTCCCTTGCTACATTGGGTTGGTTTGAAGCTGCGTTGTTACTTTGGTTGTAAGTTTTCTATAATATAAGTTTTCATTCAGTAATGCTTTGTGTTTCCTTGATCTCCATTGTCTAATTGCATGTTTTTACTATTACTTGAGATTGATCACCTTAGGTTCTAAAGTGCATGCAAATAACTAGGATTAATAGGTTCCGGGTTCGGGTCTTTAATCTAGTAGTAAAGTTTAAGTAATAACGGGTTGTAATTACTTAAAGAAAAGGAACACAAATATAAAGATAATCTTAACGGTTTTAATCTTTACTTTATATCCCTTAGTCTTTGTTTGAAAGCTAACTTGTTATTTGTTCTTGTAGGTTTACAGAAGATTAACCTGCTAAGTTGTGTTGATGCCAGTTGGCTCAACACATATGTATGATCGAGACGGGAGATTACTTGAAAACTTGTAAAAGGAACTCTCCCAAGTAGCAATTGCATGCTTAGAATCAACCTAGTGTAGATTCACCCATTATTGCCTTACTTGTTGCGTTATTCATTTTCATAAGTTTTTGTGCATCAATTTAACCAAAAAACCCCCCTCCCTTTGTTACTTGTTCTATAATCAATAATTGCATCTAATAAAACACCTTAACTCTCTTGGGCTCGACCCTTACTTAACTACTATATTTGTTTTAGTGCTAAGTAAGGATTTACTTTTGATTGGGTATAGACGACCAGTAGAAATACCTTCAGTCAAATTTTGGCACCGTTGCCTTGGAGTTTAGTGTTTTATTGTTATTATTGATTATTGGTTTGAACCATTTTTATGGTTCAAACCCGTGCTACTAACCCCGATCTTGCTACCTTTGATCCATAAATTGAGAGGACGCACATCCGGCAACGAAGACAACAACAACTTCAACAAGAGATGGCTGACCATACACTTCGTCAACTCACGCAGCCCACCTTGGCTCAAAACCCCCTTGCGGTCACTATACTGACATTAGGGGAAGGAGTCAATTTTGAGCTCAAGCCGGGTCTCATTCACTTGCTTCCATCATTCCATGGGCTAAGTGGCGAAGACCCCATCAAACACCTTGGGAAGTTCCATACCATGTGTATGAGCATGTAACCGGCCAACATTACCGAAGAACAAATCAAGATGAGGGCATTCGGCTTCACACTCAAAGATTCAGCAGATGATTGGTATTACCACCTTCCAACTGGGAGCATCGACACTTGAGAGAACCTTCACAAGGCGTTTTTGGAGAAATACTTCCCAACCAAGAAGGCCAATAGCTTGAAGAAAGCTATAAGCAACATCGAGCAAGAGGCAAACGAAACTCTCTACGAGTACTTCAAAAGGTTTGCACGCCTTTGATCCAGCTGTTCTTTTCACGGATATTCAACTCAAGATCTAGTCTTGTACTTGTACAATGGCTTGCTAGACAATGAAAGGAGGATCGTCGATGCGGCTTGCGGAGGTAATATTCTTAACTCTACTCCTGACCTTGCTTTAGAAAAGATACAGGAACTAGAGGAAGGCACTCGGAACTTTGGAAGAACCCCGTCCAAGAAAGGAGTTCATGTTGTGAATACCGGGAAGAGTGAGATCTCCACTGAGCTCGCGGAGCTGAAGGAATTGGTGAAGAGGCTAACACTCATGGGAACCCCACAGCAGCTCAAAGCTTGTGGAGTGTGTGCTGACCCATATCATCCAACGGACATGTGTCCACAAGTCTAGGATGACGATGCTGAGTTGAACGCAATGGGTTATGGACAATCACAACAGCAAAGGCCTAGAAACAATCCCTATGAACAAAATTTCATGCCAAACTGGCGTGACCAACAGAACTTTCATTGGAGGGCTCAATAAAACCAACAACAACAGCCCCGTCAACGTATGTATCAAACAACTGAGGATATGTTGCAGGTTTTGACTAAACACTTTGCTACTCATGTCCAAACAACAGAATCCAACATCAAGAACCTTGAAAATTAGGTTGGGCAAATGGCGGAAGCCATTTCAAAGACCAAATCTAGACTTTCCGGAGGATTGTCTTCCTAGACATTTATAAGCCCTAAGGAGAGCGTTAGTGCCCTAACATTAAGGAGTGGGAAGCAAATCCAGCAAAAACCAGCAAATGAGTCACAAAGCAAACCTTTTGTCGATTTTACCACACCCACAGCCGGCCCGGCGGCTGCAACTGCGCCCAACACAGAGCAGACGTCGCCCCTGCGGCTGGATGTCCCCGCCCCTACGCATACAAGCTGACGCCCCTGCAGAAAACACAACAGAAGGTTCTGCTGAGAGGGATTCTTACATCCGGCCTAACTTTCCGCCACTGTACTCTGAGAAACCACTAGCTCCTTTTCCTGAGGCTCTGAAGGAGAGAAGAATCATTAAGGACAAAGACCTCTTTGAGACTTTCTCCAAATGCGAGGTAAACATTCCCCTCCTTAAGTTGGTGAAAAGTATTCCTAAGTATGCTCGTTTTTTGAAAGAACTTTGCACTATCAAGAGGAATCAGAAGTTGAAGGGGAAACAAAAAGTGCAAGTAAGTGAGCATGTGTCGGTTGTTTTCCAACGGAGAATGCCCAAGAAGTGCAGCGATCCGGGCATGCTAAGCATTCCTTGTGTTATAGGAGAGACCCGCTTTGACAAAGCAATGCTTGATCTTGGTTCTTCTATCAATGTTTTACCACATTCGATTTACAAATCACTTGGCCTTGGGCCATTAATGGAAACTAGGATTGTAGTACAACTTGCTGATAGATCTAATGTGTACCCAAAAGGGATAATTGATGATGTGTTAGTAATGGTAGACAACCTAATATTTCCTGCTGATTTCTTTGTAATGGATATGGAAAATGATTCACATGTTGCGCCCATTTTGTTAGGTAGGCCATTTTTTGAAACTGCTAGGACAAAAATTGATTATGTTAGTGGCAAATTGACCATGGAGTTTGATGGTGAAGTAGTGGAATTTGACATCTATGATGCAATGATATTTCCTAGTGATGATCATACTTTATGTGCTATTGACATTGTTGAACCTTTTGTGCAAGATGTTTTTGATAACTCTAATGTTGATGAATTGAAAAATATAATTGAGCATGACATTGATGGATTTAAAGCAGATTATGTATTAACATCCAGCATGAAAGAGGTCCTAGCCCAATTAGACGGGCATAAAAGGCTACCTATCTCTAATTTGGCCATTGGGCCCACTTTACTAACCCCAAGAGAGAAGCTTGTTCCGTCTATAGTGCAGGAACCAGAAATAGAATTGAAGGACCTTCCATCACATCTCAAGTACGTTTTCCTTGGAGAACACAATACCTTGCCGGTGATCATCTCCAACAAGTTGACTACCGGTCAAGAAGACAAGTTGGTGAAAGTACTAAAAGAGCACAAGACGGCCCTTGGATGGACCATTGTGGACATAAAAAGGGATAAGCCCTTCAACTTGCATGCATAGGATCTTACTTGAGGATGAATCCAAACCCTCTAGGCAACCTCAACGGAGGTTGAACCCGCCGATGATGGATGTGGTCAAAAAGAAAGTGTTGGAGCTCCTCCAAGCGGATATGATCTTCCCTATCTCAGATAGCACTTGGGTTAGTCTAACCCAAGTGGTTCCAAAGAAAGGAGGCATCCCCATGGTGGAAAATCAACATGGAGAGATGGTCCCGAGCAAAACACAAACCGGATGGAGAGTTTGCATTGACTACCGCAAGCTCAACAAGGTAACGCGAAAAGACCATTTCCCATTACCTTTTATTGACCAAATGTTGGAACATCTTTCAGGTCATCAATACTATTGTTTTCTTGATGGATATTCGGGCTATTTCCAAATAGCCATCGCACGAGAAGATCAAGAAAAGACGATGTTCACTTGCCCATTTGGCACTTTTGCGTACCGCAGAATGCCATTTGGACTTTGCAAGGCATCCGGCACCTTCCAACGGTGCATGATAAGTATTTTCTCCGAATACATAAAAAATTTCATTGAAGTCTTCATGGATGATTTTACCGTCCATGGAGACACTTTTGATGCATGTTTGGGACATTTGAAACTTGTTCTTGAAAAATGTGTTGAAACCAATTTGGTTCTTAATTCGAAAAAATGTCATTTCGTGGTCGAACAATTAATTATGCTAGGACATGTAATATCCCCAAAAGAGATAGAGGTAGATAGGGAAAAAGTTGATGTAATCCAAAATTTACCTTATCCTACTAATGTTCGGGAAATCCGCTCTTTTCTTGGTCATGCAGGTTTCTACCAACGTTTCATCAAAGATTTTTCAAAGATCTCGACACCCCTATGTGAATTACTCAAGAAAGACGTCACCTTCATAGTAGATGAGAATTACAAGAAAGCTTTCGACACGTTGAAGGCATGCCTTACCACCGCACCAATCATCTGTTCCCCTGATTGGGAGAAACCTTTTGAAATCATGTGTGATGCTAGTGATTACGCCGTTGGAGCCGTCTTAGGACAGAAAGACAGACGG
Organism: Fagopyrum homotropicum; assembly: GCA_033239125.1. Taxonomy (NCBI): domain Eukaryota; kingdom Viridiplantae; phylum Streptophyta; class Magnoliopsida; order Caryophyllales; family Polygonaceae; genus Fagopyrum; species Fagopyrum homotropicum. The sequence continues at coordinate 59,702,143 of BSWB01000003.1, read as the reverse complement.
GCTTCTCATGTAATCCATTATGCGTCTATGACACTCAATGGAGCGCAAAGGAATTACTCTACCACCGAGAAGGAAATGTTGGCGGTGGTTTTTGCCCTTGAGAAATTCAGGCAGTACCTACTTGGGGTAAAGGTAATTATTTTCACTGATCATGCTGCTCTTAGGTATCTCATGGCGAAAAAGGAAGCAAAAACACGATTGATTCGATGGGTGCTCCTCCTAAGTGAGTTTAACCTGGAGATACGGGACAAGAAGGGGGCTGAGAACCTGGTGGTCGATCATTTGATCCGGTTAGTGAAAGAAGAGGAGGATCCAGGAAAAAGAAGGGAGATAGCTGCAAGCTTTCCAAACGATACATTTTACAGAACCCTCTATTGTGTAACCGCCCCCGCGCCTCACGCAAGCCGCCCCTGCGGCTAGCCGTCCCTACGGCTCAGTCTAGGCGCCCCTGCGGAATTATCGACAAAGGTTTGTCTTAAGCTCAAGTCTTTTAGACCTTGGTTTGCTGACATTGTGAACTTCATTATCAGGAAAGAATATCCTCCAGACATCACCCACGCACAACAAGAGAAGGTAAAAGCTGAAGCTCGACACTACGTTTGGGACGATCCTTACCTTTGGAAGCATTGTAGTGACCAAGTGATCGGACGTTGCATTCTGGACAATGAGGTACAATCCGTCCTAACTTTCTGTTATTTTGAAGCATGTGGGGGACACTTTGGGGCAAACAAAACTGCAAGAAAAGTTTTGGATGCCGGGTTCTTTTGGCCACACATTTTTCGAGACACTTTTGCGTTTTGCAAAGTGTGTGATAGATGCCAAAGGGTAGGAAATCTTTCAAGGAGACATGAAATGCCCCAATCCTCTCTTATATTTTGCGAAATATTTGACGTTTGGGGAATTGATTTCATGGGGCCGTTTCCTACTTCATTTGGGCACACATATATTTTGCTTGTGGTGGACTATGTTTCCAAGTGGGTGGAAGCAAAGGCCACCACAACTGATGATTCAAAAGTGGTTGCAACTTTTCTTAAAGAAAATATCTTTGCAAGATTTGGAATTCCAAAAGCCTTAATCAGTGATAGGGTTACCCATTTCTGCAACAAGACGATCACAGATCTCCTTAAGAAATACCATGTCCACCAACGAGTATCAACAGCTTATCATCCATAAACAAACGACCAAGCTGAGGTATCCAACCGGGAAATAAAGACCATCCTTCAAAAGACAGTTTCTCCCGGACAGAAGGATTGGAGTGCAAGGCTAAATGACGCCCTATGGGCATATCGGACAGCCTACAAAACTCCTATCGGGATGTCTCCTTTTAGGCTCGTGTTTGGGAAAGTTTGTCACCTACCGGTGGAGCTAGAGCACAAAGCTTGGTGGGCGGTAAAAAAGTGCAATACGAACATAGAGGAAGTGGGAGAATTCCGGAAGCTCCAATTGCAAGAGTTGGAGGAACTGAGGCTAGATGCATATGACCATGCTACCACATACAAAGAAAAGACTAAAGCATGGCATGACCGAAACATTCTCCGGAAGGACTTCAAGGTAGTTAATAAGGTACTTCTTATTCAATCACGTTTGAAACTCTTTGCAGGTAAGCTGCGTTCAAAATGGACAGGGTCGTTCGTAGTAGCCGAAGTATACCCTCACGGAGTTGTGGATCTTTATGATCCCCAAAAGCACAAGGTGTTCAAGGTAAACGGACAAAGGCTAAAACCTTACCTTGAAGGAGTCAAGAACGATCCAATGGACGAGATGGTGCCGGAGGAAGCAAAGTCAGAGAAGTAAAGATCTTACGTCGAGCCAACGACGTAAAACAAAGGCGCTTCTTGGGAGGCAACCCGAAGGAATAAGAAGAGGAGTCTCTGTCAAGAAAACCGCCCCTGCGGCTCAGTGTCCCCGCCCCTGCGGTGAAACTCATGCCCACCACTGCCCCCGGCGCTGGGCCTACGCCTGCAATATGCTAGTCACCGCCCCCGCGGTGACATCCCTACGCCCCTGCGGCGGCCATCCTTGACACACATCCTCAGCGCCGCCCCCGACGCTGAGCCTGAGTGACCCCTCTCCCTTGTCACCGCCCCTGCGGTTCTACCCAGAAAAGAAAAAAAAATGGAAATCGCAAAAACATTTCCTACACCTAACCCACCCACCCACTCTTTGTCTCCTCACCAACCACATCTCCCTCACTTTACCCTCTCAAACCCTTGTCACGCGCCCGCGTCTCACCAGAGCCACTCACACGCCACCCTGTGACGCCCCTGCGCCACCTCCGACGACTGTCAAACCCTTGCGACGCCCCTGCGCCACCCTCACCAGCTCCACCTTCCTCCATCCAAACTCTCTCACCTTACCACATACTTCATCACCAACCACCACCAAAATCCACCCCTCCTCCACCTCCGGCGATGCTTCCACCAGCAAGAAGTCACCGGAACGGCCTCAGCATCACCACCTTCGTCGCTCCACAGAATTCGCCCTCTGCACTTCTCCCGCCCCTGCGCCTGCAAGCTCCCGTAACTGTGCCTTGCCATCCCTGCGCTTGCTACAGCCGCCCCTACGGATAACACAACAGAGGGTTCGTTTTCTCTTAAGTTTTTGAAAGTTCTTATTCATTTGCTAAATTGAATACCAGAATGGAGCCACAAAGGAAATACAAATTGACCGAAGCCGAGAAAGAGAGGTATAGGATCGTGCAGGATCGAGTTGTGTACGCAATTCGGTTCTTGCACGTTCCGATATTGGAGAAACTTGGCATGCTGGAGAGCATGTAGTCCTTCTTGGCCAATGCTGGGCTCGGAGACTTCCTACAGAGGAGTGCTCCAACATATCCCGAGCTCAGCAGACAGTTCATCTCCATCTTCACAATGGAGAAGGAAGATCATGTGTGTAGCGGCCTTACCTTCAAGTTCAACAAGATGAAATACACACTTGATTACAACGATCTACAGGAGGCCTTCGGGGTAACTCTCAACCCCTCTGCAAACTGGTGGGATCCAGTCCCAACCCCGGACCTGTGTGAGTTCTGGCAGGTAGATACCGGGTCAGAGTTCCATGTTAGGGGTGAGTACTCCAACAAACTCACTCACCCTAGCTTGAGGCTCATCTCCAAGATCCTCATGATTAACTTCTGTGGACACAAAGAGGAAAACAATGTTGCCCTCAAGGACCTCTCACTACTCTACACTTGCCTTCCGATGAGCGAGAAGGTGATGGATTGGTTGTCCCTCTTCCTTGCCGCTTTGAAGCGGATTAGGAGGAACGAGCCGAAGAACATTATCGGCGGTGGGGTGATCTCCTTGATCGCCTCACAGGTGATGGACCTGTCCGAGCTAGAGGACGTGCTGGAGGCTCCTCTTTACACTAAGGGGATGCTCAGGAGGTGCAAGCTCCTCCGACAGGATGGGGAGAACCTATTTTGGATCTCCCTTGCAGATGGGAGCCACCTCACCTACCTCCCTCGGCCTTTACCATTAGGGGATGAGCTCTCCGAGCTCTACATTCCGGTAGATCCCTTCGTGCCGAGGCGGCCGCTAGTGGCCATTGTGGAGCGGCATGCTGCGAGCTCTAGTCGGGCTCATGAGGAGGAGCACCTTCTCATCCCCGACGACGAGGAGATGCCCACTGCGGCATCAGAGGAGGATCCGGCCCTTGTGAGCCTTCAGGCTCAGATGGCGGCTATGACCACCCAGCACCGGAGTTGGCAGTCCGACTACCAGAGGACTATGCTGGAGCAGCAATAGAGCTGGCAAACGAGCTTTGCCGCCTCCATGACCTCCCACTTCGACCAGAGGCAAGAGGCTTGGCAGGCGGCCTAGCAGCAACAGCTGGAGGCTCAGCAGCTGGCTTGGCAAGCTAGTTTTGAGACCTCTTTTGGCCGTCGGATGACGGCTCAACATGACCGCATAGATGATATCTACCGCCGGCAAGAGCACTCCTTCCGTCATTTTCCTTACCCACCGGAGGAGGGTCCAGGTGGTCCATCCGGACCACCCCACTGAGTGGAGTACTTTTCTTCCCTTTCCCACATTTATCTTTGACTCATTCCCACTTTGAGGACAAAGTGCACTTCAAGTATGGGAGAGGGACATATCCTTGCATGTACAGTTCATTCGAGTTTTTGAGTTATGTTATTTTTTGTCTTGCATTTGAATTCAGTTTGAAAATCACAAAAAAAAAGCCAAAGAAATGAAAAAAGGCATGAAAATCCTTGGATAAACCGAAAACCCGAAAGGGCGGTTTAGGCAAAAAGGAGGTAGTCCGACCAACCTTAGGTTGGTGCAAAAATTGGACTTGAGGAATGTAGGTTAAAGTGAGATCATAAAAGGAAGAACAGTGGCAAGGTAAAAACCCGAAAGGGCGCCTTGGCAAAATGAGCGACACCGAGTGTAGGTTTCCCTTCCGGCGTGTGGCGAGATAAGAAGGGAATTCTTAAGGAGGTTGTCCGGGTAGACCACTCTTGGAGCAATAAGGATGGTAGTTTCTCACCTTTTTCTCACATTTCCTCTCTTCTCCTTCTTTCTCTCTTGGCTTTTCTTTTGTTTTCATTGTCTTTTATGCTTGCCCATGCTTCCTGAGGCCTTTGAGTCTAGTTGCTGTCATTTGTTTTACTCGGGACGAGCAAAAGGTCTAAGTATGGGGGAGTTTGATAGGTGATGAAATCATTATCATTTAGGATAGTTTTTAGAGTCTTTTCATTTCATTTGTGTCGGTTTATGCTACTAACTCATTACTCCAGAAGAAGAAGACCAAAAGAAGCTAAGGAAGGAGTTATAAGCACTTAGGAGTGAAGATCGTTCACGAAGCAATGCTTCTGTTGCCTCACCGCCCCAGCGGAGCCTTGTCACCGCCCCTGCGGGTGACACCTTACTCCGGAGCACTCCCTGCGCCTTCGCCAGCGCCAGCCACAAAGACGGTTACCGCCCCTGCGTCAACCCCTGGCGCCCCTGCGGTGACTTGCCCTGAAGAAGGAGAGACCAGCGCCCCTGCACCTTCCCCTGCGCCTCAACCTGGGAACTAGAAGATGCAGAGGCTGTGTCACCGCCCCTGCGTTGACATAGGGACGCCCCGGCGGCTTGGTATCAGAAACAGCACAAAGCTGAAGGGTCAGACGTTTGAAGAGCATTAAAGATCCGCCCCTGCGGAAATGCCTAGCCGCCCCTGCGGCCATGAAGAAGATCAAGCGTTTTTGCCTTCACCGCCCCTACGGAGCTGAAGGCCGCCCCTGAGGTTTAACATCAGAAGCTTTACTCCGACTGTTTACACCACCGTTATGGCATTAAAGGTGGCTGTTTTGGGCCGGCCATTGACTCCTATTTAGTGTCTTTTGTAGTATAAATAGTCCTTGGTTGATTGTTAGAATCATCGTCTTGTTAGCTAACAAATTATCCACTTTTCCCATTTAGATTATCTTGCTACCTTTGTAATGAGTTGCTAACTCCCTTGCTACATTGAGTTGGTTTGAAGCTGCGTTGTTACTTTGGTTTTAAGTTTTCTTTAATATAAGTTTTCATTCAGTAATGCTTTGTGTTTCATTGATCTCTATTGTCTAATTACATGTTTTTACTATTACTTGAGATTGATCACCTTAGGTTCTAAAGTGCATGCAAATAACTAGGATTAATAGGTTCCGGGATCGGGTTTTTAATCTAGTAGTAAACTTTAAGTAATAACGGGTTGTAATTACTTAAAGAAAAGGAACACAAATATAAAGATAAGCTTAACGGTTTTAATCTTTACTTTATATCCCTTAGTCTTTGTTTGAAAGCTAACTTGTTATTTGTTCTTGTAGGTTTACGGAACATTAACTTGTTAAGTTGTGTTGATGCCGGTTGGCTCAACACATATATATGATCGAGACGGGAGATTACTTGAAAACTTGTAAAAGGAACTCACCCAAGTAGCAATTGCATGCTTAGAACCAACCTAGTGTAGATTCACCCATTATTGTCTTACTTGTTGCGTTATTCGTTTTCATAAGTTTTTGTGCATCAATTTAACCAACCCCCCCCCCATTTATTACTTGTTCTATAATCAATAATTGCATCTAATAAAATACCTTAACTCTCTTGGGTTCGACCCTTACTTAACTACTATACTTGTTTTAGTGCTAAGTCAGGATTTACTTTTGATTGGGTCTAGACGACCAGTAGAAATACCTTCAGTCACCTTCCAAAAATAAAAGATCTCAGCCAAAAAAATAACGTGCCGCGTCAGGGTGTTCGCCTCGGTCGGGGCGCTCCTCTAGATCACCTCGGTCAAGGCAGTACTGTAGCTGACCGAGGTGAATCTCAGTTGAATGTGAAAAGCTCTTAAATCTGGTCCAAAGTAAATCTTCTTTGTTAATTCCTTGCTCCCTGAGTTCTCTTTTAAGCTTCTGTATGTAGCTCCTATGACTCCTTTTCTCCTTAGCTCCATTTCGATCCAAAATGTGCCATTTTACCTACGATTACAACGAAACTTGGTGTAGACCTCGATTCCCGTAAAGATAGAAGAAATAACAATATAATCACATAATGTACATTCAAACATGCACATTATTGAAGATAAAACGTCTAAACAAGTCCCAAAATATAGACTATAATACATGCTATCAAAATACCCCATACTTGTCCCTTGCTTGTCTCCAAGCAAGTTCCAAATCTTAAGTACAAGATAGAATGGATTATAAGTCATAAAGATCAATGAAAAGTATTTCAAAACATTTTTGCTAGTGTGCTCCACTCATAGATCACTCTAAGAGAATTCTTCATGGCAAATAAAATCAAGATATGATCAAAACATATTATAAATATAAGAAAGTTGTTCATCTTTGCACAAAATCATAGAATGCATAATAAATCATAATCATCGAAATTAATTATGTATAATCCAGTTTAAACCACCAAGTCAATCAACAAGCTTGAGGTCTCAAGGACTTTTCAAGAGAAGGTCAAGAAACGTGTAAGGGTGGATGTATATAGGGAATGTGGTGCTAGAATCCGGGAAAATGATCTTCACTTCACTTTGCTTTGAACTTCAACATTTTCCACCAATAAGCTTTTCTTATTTACTTTTGCTTTTTGGGATACATGGACAGAGGTGCACAATAACCGAAGCCTAGGAAATCAGCAATCATCAATTTCTCGAGATGCCTCAAACCCTTGATGCACATACCATGACCCGTTAGGAATATCGCTCAATCCGACTTTGGCAAGAAACAAACACCCGGCTATGTGAATGGTGCCGAGTAACTCAGCATCGTGCTTGACTTCCCCAAACCTATTTGTTTCTTTCTAAATTTCAGCCAACATCTCAACTTTTTTTTCACTTGCTTGCTTCCAAATTCACGGATAGGTAAAGCGAGGCAAATATGTATATGAGGGGCTAAGCATGATCAAGAAGAAGAAGAGAAGAGAATGAATTGCCTTAATCATCCCAGGAAGAAAGTGAGAGAACTCATCATGTGGTGTCAACCTTCAAATTCAACATAATTTGGATAAAAATAAAGTATTAAACATGCCAAAAATCTCAAACAAAGAATTTAGCAAATTAAACATATCATAAAACCTTTCAAACATATAAAGATTTCAAAACCAATCTGCAAACAAAATCTTCACTGAGGTCATATCCAAATAAGAAGCACAAAAAATCGTTTCGAAAACTCTCTCGGTTAAACCGCCTCGGTCGAGATGTTCTAGGTCAACCGAGGTGAAGTACCTCATCTGGCAAGAATCATCCCGGTCGAGGTCAAAAAAATTTTTTTTAATTTAAACCAGTTTTTGACGTTTTCTCAATCAAATAACCTGTATGCATGCATGTAGTCTCAGATAAGCACGTAGAGCATACGAAAAATCATAAATAGTCATAGTCATACAAGCATACAAAAATGTCACAAAAAATACATCAATACCCCATGCTTGGGACACATTGTCCCAATGGGTCAAAATAAGTCTGAAAATATAGTACTCACCGGACATAAGCTGAGTTGCATAAATAATAAAGAAAAGAAATCCCTGCAAGCTCTAATCCTGATCTACTGGTGGTGGTGGTGGATACGGGAAGTAAGGGTGCTAGGATGGATCAAAAGGGTAGCCCATAGTATGTTGGAATTGTATCTCCAACATCCGGTGCTGGTAGTGCTGGCTCTCCCTCATCTCCAACATGTCCAAGGACAGGGTGGCGTACGAGTCGATCATCTGGTCCGTTAGCTCGTCAATCCATCGGTGAGCTACGGGATCCCTTTGTCTATGGACTCTGCGCCTAGCAGGACGTGATGGTATTGCAGCTGCCTCTATAGCCTCGTCGTCTAAGTCGATAACTGGCTCACTGGGGCCGGTTGTATCTGTCCCTGTCTCCATGGCAGCACCACCATCATCATCCTCATTCTCCTCCTCCTGCATCTGAGTTGCTGTCACGTCTCTAGCATCCTCAATGTAAGGTATCCACGCGGTGGACCAGTACTGTAGATCGTAGACGGAGAACTGAGCTGACCACCTGATACCCTGAGGGGCAGTCTGCTCCCAAGGCATCGCCATATATGGCGTAGTGAGTCCACTAGGAACTATAATCCTCCTCGTGATCATCTCCTGTAATCCTAGCGGCTTGGCAGCCGCCACTAGTGTACATGCACTCATATCAAGGTCCATGACTGTAGCTATGTGATTCACTAAGCCGCCGCAGCAAATATCTCCCTTCCCCTTAGCCTTGCTCCGGTGTAGATCCTCAGCTAGCATCACCCCAAAAATCAGGCACTCCCCCAGTCACCATACAGAATAGGCTCAGAAGCTCCCCCTGTCTAATCTTCTAGAACGTCTCAGTACGCGCCAGAAGTGTCTAACTGAAGATCCGGTTGGCTAATCGAAAAGCGAGGTGAAAGATGATACGCTCCCTAGAGTCTCCAGGTCTCCACCTGTCAGCATGCTCAACGACATGAGCAATCTGACCCCAAAACTGTCAAGCCATAGCTCGAGAAGGGAAGTCGGGAACGGTAGGAGTAGGGAAGCCAAAAATGTCTCTCCACTGGTCCATGGGAACTAAGTAGTTCCGTTTCAGCAACCGGTACTTGATGGCTCTCTCCTCAGGCAAGTGAGTCACAGAACTCACAAACTCCAATGTAGGCTCGAGGTAGGCTAGAGCTCTAATCTCCATGAACTGCTACAGGCCCACCATAGAAACCATCCTCCTCAGATCCTCAACAACATGGAGGAAATCAAAAGCAGCAATGTCCAGAAAACGAGGCGCAATCACGGGACGTGCGCATATGCGGTCGAAATCAGCTTGGTGACGCTCGTGGATCACCGAAATGGAAGGTCGGGAAGAAGAAGAAGAAGAAGGTGAGGATCTATCCCTCAGAACTAACTGGCGATTAGACTTGGAACTCATTTTTCTCTCTCTAACAGATCACCTCGGTTGCTTTGGCAAATATCAAGAACACCTCGGCCTAGGTGCAGGTCAACTGGACCGAGGCGATAAACTGCTCGAATTTAACTCTTTGATTTCCAGTTCTTTTCCCCCAATATCACTACAGATTCTTCCTATGGGGCACTTAAGCCTTTTTCAATACCAATCTATGGCAAACAAAGCCACTAATTTCTGAAAATTGCAAAAATAGAGAAGTTACGGTTTTCGGTTTAATTACCCCAGATTCAGTCGATTGGAAGCATCTTCGTTGCAGTTTCTCGCTTGCAATCGGTTCCTCTAGCCTTTCCTCGCAGAATCGAAGCAGAAATCGTCGAAAACGAGTGAAAATCGGAGAAACGAGGTGGTTATGCGCCGCGGTCGAGAGGATGAGTGGGAGGGAAAGAGAGAGAAATAGTTCCCCTTTTATATCCATCGCCGATTCTACTATCACCTTGGTCGAGATGGTCCCGACTGGACCAAGGTGTCTGGACCGAGGTGGATCATTGTCAGCCCTAGTCGCCTCGGTTGCTCAAGAATCATCTCAGTCGAGGTGCTGTGACTGCAACCGAGATGTGTCTCAGTCAAACTCCGTCTTCTCAATTTCTCGAACTTCTGTCTTTCCAGTGTTGCTCCTGGGTTGTAATCCTTTCTTAGAAAATACCTGGTTTCTGTCTAGGACGCCAAAAACAAAGCAAAGTAAAGCAAAAGCAAACTATCTAAAGCTAGACTAGGAAAAGGGAAAAGAAAGCAATACCTTGGGTTGCCTCCCAAGAAGCTGATGACATGAATTATGATCTATTTTTAGGTATGTATTTATATAGATTTTCCCTTTATTTTGCATGCATAGACATACATTCATGGCATTTATGGTTATATTCACCTACTTTGTAAGAATGGAGGTCTACACAGAGTTTTATTGCATTTGTAGGTAATTTGGCAAATTATGGAGCAAAGATGACACATTTAAGGATTAAGCCTTGAAGCGGGACAAAAAGGACATAAAAGGAATTTAGGACGCGCCAAAGTATCTTCTGATACCATCTGACGCGGCCCAAAGTATTTTCTGATACCTTCGGACGCAGCCCAAAGTATTCTCTGATACCGTCTGACGCGCCAAAGTATTTTCTGATACCTTATGACGCGGCCCAGAGTATCCTCTGATACCAGCGCACTCGACTTCTTTTCAGCCCATATTTCTAGGGTTTTACCTTTAAACCCTAGATTTATCCCTACATATATTCGATAGCCTTCAACATTGAAGGAAGGACGGTGACAGCCCTAGGATTTGGATCCCCAAAGAGAGGGAGGCTTGAAGATTTTATTGCGTACAGGGAAGATTCGGAGAAGGACGCATTTTGGAGATTGTGTACTTCGATATTATCTTAGGTTTATCTTTGGAGACGGATTGACACCCCGTTCTTCATTGTTCCTTAAGATTGTTGTGAGGATTTCTATTCCTTTTTTCTGCATTCATTCAATACAAACATTTGTTATTGGATTTGAGATTGGTTATTTGATAGTCATTGAGTTTTTGAGGTTTTCGTCCATTTTCTCTTTAAACTTGATTATTGAATTGATGATGATGGTTATTGGCTAAAACCCTTTAGCAATTCTAAGGTGAAGGGTTAATAATTGTGGCTTAGATAATGATAGATCGATCGTAATTTGATTAGACCCTGAGAGTTAGAGAAATATCGTCGACACCCTAAATCACGGTCTGTTCTTAGGTTTCCACGGCCGTGATTCTTAAGATCTACCCGTGATTTACCTCAGTTTACGAACTTTGCTTTTACTTTGATTCAAGGTTAAAGATTAGCTTTAATCTAGTCTAGGTTTGCCCTTTTCTAGGTAGTAGTGAAGCCTCAACAACCTCTACTTCGATTTCGAGTGTCACAACCTTAATCGGTTTAGTTAGTTTTGATCCTTGGGTTACAAGTTTGGGTATTTGAGATTAATTCTTGCCTTTAGATCCTTTATATAATGAAGCCTCAACAACCTTTATAGAGAGTGTCTTTAGATAAGTCATATAGGGTTTTGGAACTTCACCGTACATTACCTTACCTTAGTATACCTTTGCAAACCTCAACTCTGTCCTTATATCTATAGTATATCTTGAATCGATTGCCACAATTAGATACATGGATCTTTAGGATTGTTGTTTTCCCAATATTTGCAAAGCTTCTATACTTTACTTGCTCGATAATTTGTTAACTGAATTTGATCCCCCAAATCCCTGAGTTCGATACTCTGGAATACTTGCTAATCTACGCCGATCCGTACACTGCGGGTTCGCTTGCTTTTATTCTAGTTTTATAAATTTAAAACTTGATTGCACGCACTTTTTGGGCGAACAAGTTTTTGGCGCCGTTGCCAGGGATTTGGTCTAGACCAATTTCGGTTTTCGGTTGTCTGGCTTGGGAGCTTTTGTTATTGCTTTTAATCTTTTCGGTATGAGAGTTTGAGTTTTTAGGTTCACCAATGGCTGCATGGAGCTATGAACCTGCATTTGATCCAACCTGGTTTGCATGGCAAGGTGCTAGGGTAGACCATTATGAATATTTGGAGGAGAAGTATGCCTGTTATTGTGTTAACGACGAAAGAGAAAGAGAGGAAGCCATCGAGGATGAGCTCGCATATTGGGATGAACTTAATCCCCCTCATACGTTTTATGAGCAACCTCCTCAAGTGCAACCTCCACAACAACCATCCGAGGATGGGACACAGACGATGCTGGAAAAGATGTTAAAAGTGTTGGACAAGATGGAAGACAAAATGAAGGCTATTTCTGAAGCTCAAAAATCCTTGGAAAATCATTTATCCTGCGAGGAAGAATTCCAAGTCTTAAGCGTTCCTCCTATTGAGCTTGAAACCCCTCTTGAAGTCCTCATTGAAGAAGAGGAAGAAGTGGAGAACCTTGGCCAAATCACTGAAACTGTAGCCAAGGTTGAAGAGGATCTAGCTGAGTTGGGAGATATTTCATGTGTGGATCATCATCCCAACATGAAACTTGTCCCAAGCCTTGATGAACTTTACAAGGTACATTCTCTTACTTCTTTTGAAATTCCTATTAAAATTTCTAATTTTTTCAGGAATGCACTGGAGAGTTGGAGGTCTCTTCCAAAAGAACCTCCTAAGGTGAAGATGAAACCTCCACTAAAACTGCTGGAAGTAGATGCTCCTTGGACTACAAGGAGTGGAGTTAGCAATCACTTCACCGTTAAGGCGATGAAGTGTCTTTTGTTCAAGTATGGGGTCATTCACATGACGAACACCATACATCATCCCCAATTTGGAGATGGGGAAGCTAGGAGGATTCTCGAGAAACTGATTTCTCGATCCAGGAAAGGATGGGACGCAAGGCTGAAAAATGTCCCATTAGAGCATAGGAAAGCTAGGAGAATCCCGGTGAGAATCAAACCGTACAAGCTTGTACGTGGGAGATCTTACCATTTGCCGGTGAAATTAGGAACCGGAATCTTTTTTGAGGAATTTTATGATGAGTTTGATGAGCAATCCAAGATGTTCAAGGTGCATTAAATCATCTATGGAGATAGGTCCAGCTAACGACCTTAAACAAAGCGTTTCTTGGGAGGCAACCCAAGGTATGCATCTTTTTCCCTTTTCTTTTTCTTAGGATAGTTAGCTTGTTTGTTTTGTTTTTGCTTTGTTTTTTTTCTTCTCGATGCGCTCTCGGTTTGTTTGTGTCATGGATCGCAGGAACTAGGTATAATCTTGAGGAATTGATGGAAAAAGGCAATACAAATGTGCCTAAGGACGTTTTCAAGGAACAAAAGGCAAGAAATCGAGTTACCAAAAGAAGATCCGTCGATTTAGGCTTCAGAGCAGGTCGATTTTTGACAACAGAAAGAAAAATCGACCCAGAGATCGACCCCCTCAGGAAAAATCGGGCCGACGAAAAAATCGGGTAGAAAAATCGGCCGATTTTTTGAAAAATCGGCCGATTTTTTGAAAAATCGGTCGATTTTTTGAAAAAAAAAAAAAAAAAAAAAAAAAAAAAAAAAAAAAATTTTTTCGGAAAATTTTTGTTCGGCCAAAAGACGTTCCCCTTCTTCATTCTTCGACACCGATTGGAATATCCGGAGTTCCCTATTGCGCTTATATAGAATCTCACCATCACCACTCAATGAATGATTCGTCATGCCTGATTCGTCATCTTACATTGTGAGTATGCTTTTCTTCCTTTTCTTTTCTTCACATTGGGGACAATGTGAGTTTTAAGTATGGGGTGGAGGTATTTGCAATACCATTTGCATGTTTTATGTCTTGCATCATATGATTATGAAAATTTTAAAATTTTTGTGCTTCTAGAATGGATATGATCTCTATGATGAACATTGTTTTGTGGAATAGCTATGATGATTTTGATATGCTTGAATTGATTTATGACATATGTGGGATTTGAATACTTTGATAGAACTTCATGCATGTTTGATAATTCGCTTTCATTCTAAATCATGTTGAGTGTTGAAGGTTGAAACCGCATGATAAGTTCTTACACTTCTTATTGATATGATTAAGGCACCTCGATTTTTCTTGCTTCTTTCCTTATTCATTTAGCCCCTCAATAAAATAATTACCTCCCTTACCTATCCGGGAATTTGGAGGAGTTGATATTTGGCATGTTTGATGTGGGAGGGCCATGAAAGCAAAAATTTTGCATTCAAAGAATACAAAGAACTTGTAGGTTTGGGGAAGTCAATCATGACGATGAGTAACTCGGCACCATTCACATAGCCGGGTGTTTGTGTCTTGCCAAAGTCGGATTGAGCGATATTCCTAGCGGATTATGGTATGTGCGCTAAGGGTTTGAGGCATCTCATAAAAATTGAGAAACGCCAATCTCCTAGGCTTCGGTTTTTGTGCACCTCTATCCATAACTCCAAAAGTAAAGTCGAAAAATGAAAAGAAGAGACCGAAGCTCTAAGTTAAAAGTGCTGCGGAAACCGCAAGAGAAGAAGAAAAGAGTAGTTATCCACTTTCCCGGATTCATGCACCACATCCCTTATAAGTTTCCCTCCTTTCCGCATTCTTGACCTTACTTGAAAGTCCTCAAGATCATTGGAATGTGTTTGGCTTTGTGGTCTAAATTGGATTCCTCATGATTGATTTTGATATATTGCAAGTTATGATGCATGTTATGATTTCTCTTTCAAAGTGTGATTATCCTTTTCATGATATAATTCCTTTTGATCATATGATGATTTTCATTAGCTATAAAGCAACCATTTGAGAGTGATCTATGAATAGAAGCACAACCAAAATATTGTGGTTTTTCTTTATTTTTGCATATTCATAATCCATATCATCTTTTATTTTAAGTTTGAATCTTGTTTGGGGACAAGCAAGAGGCAAGTATGGGGTATTTTGATGACATGAATTATGACTTATTTTTAGGTATGTATTTATATAGATTTTCCCTTTATTTTGCATGCATAGACATACATTCATGGCATTTATGGTTATATTCACCTACTTTGTAAGAATGGAGGTCTACACAGAGTTTTATTGCATTTGTAGGTAATTTGGCGAATTATGGAGCAAAGATGACACATTTAAGGATTAAGCCTTGAAGCGGGACAAAAAGGACATAAAAGGAATTTAGGACGCGCCAAAGTATCTTCTGATACCATCTGACGCGGCCCAAAGTATTTTCTGATACCTTCGGACGCAGCCCAAAGTATTCTCTGATACCGTCTGACGCGCCAAAGTATTTTCTGATACCTTATGACGCGGCCCAGAGTATCCTCTGATACCAGCGCACTCGACTTCTTTTCAGCCCATATTTCTAGGGTTTTACCTTTAAACCCTAGATTTATCCCTACATATATTCGATAGCCTTCAACATTGAAGGAAGGACGGTGACAGCCCTAGGATTTGGATCCCCAAAGAGAGGGAGGCTTGAAGATTTTATTGCGTACAGGGAAGATTCGGAGAAGGACGCATTTTGGAGATTGTGTACTTCGATATTATCTTAGGTTTATCTTTGGAGACGGATTGACACCCCGTTCTTCATTGTTCCTTAAGATTGTTGTGAGGATTTCTATTCCTTTTTTCTGCATTCATTCAATACAAACATTTGTTATTGGATTTGAGATTGGTTATTTGATAGTCATTGAGTTTTTGAGGTTTTCGTCCATTTTCTCTTTAAACTTGATTATTGAATTGATGATGATGGTTATTGGCTAAAACCCTTTAGCAATTCTAAGGTGAAGGGTTAATAATTGTGGCTTAGATAATGATAGATCGATCGTAATTTGATTAGACCCTGAGAGTTAGAGAAATATCGTCGACACCCTAAATCACGGTCTGTTCTTAGGTTTCCACGGCCGTGATTCTTAAGATCTACCCGTGATTTACCTCAGTTTACGAACTTTGCTTTTACTTTGATTCAAGGTTAAAGATTAGCTTTAATCTAGTCTAGGTTTGCCCTTTTCTAGGTAGTAGTGAAGCCTCAACAACCTCTACTTCGATTTCGAGTGTCACAACCTTAATCGGTTTAGTTAGTTTTGATCCTTGGGTTACAAGTTTGGGTATTTGAGATTAATTCTTGCCTTTAGATCCTTTATATAATGAAGCCTCAACAACCTTTATAGAGAGTGTCTTTAGATAAGTCATATAGGGTTTTGGAACTTCACCGTACATTACCTTACCTTAGTATACCTTTGCAAACCTCAACTCTGTCCTTATATCTATAGTATATCTAGAATCGATTGCCACAATTAGATACATGGATCTTTAGGATTGTTGTTTTCCCAATATTTGCAAAGCTTCTATACTTTACTTGCTCGATAATTTGTTAACTGAATTTGATCCCCCAAATCCCTGAGTTCGATACTCTGGAATACTTTCTAATCTACGCCGATCCGTACACTGCGGGTTCGCTTGCTTTTATTCTAGTTTTATAAATTTAAAACTTGATTGCACGCACTTTTTGGGCGAACAGAAGCGCTTAATTTAAGGTCGCTAGATGGACCGTACGGCATTCCTAAATATGCAAGAAGGTGTCCTCACCCTATACTTCATCTTCATCATGGGGTGAGATAAAGAAGTCTATCAAACGTTCTAGCAAATGCAAGTGCTCATCGGGGAATGAATCGTCTATGGGTGGTACGTCCTTCTTGCGTGAAGAGGGAGGTAGCCGGCTGAGGTGAACCGCAATAGAATTTTCGGACCCTTTCTTATCTCGGATCTCTAGGTCAAACTCTTGAAGCAAGAGAATCCATCGAATAAGACGCGGCTTAGCATCCTTTTTAGTGAGCAAGTAACGAATAGTTGCATGGTCAGTGTAAACTATAACTTTCGCTCCCACTAAGTAAGAGCGAAATATTTCAAAAGCATATACAACTGCCAAGAGCTCCTTTTCGGTGGTGGCGTAGTTTCGCTGACCTTCATCTAGCGTCTTGCTAGCATAGTAGATGGCCTTGGTCCGGCCATCCTTCTTTTGTCCAAGCACCGCTCCTACCGCCACATCACTCGCATCACACATGATCTCAAAGGGCAAGGTCCAATCCGGAGGTTGGATAATGGAAGCGGAGATCAACGCTTCCTTTATTCTGAAAAATGCATCAAGACATTCCTGCGAAAACTCAAAAACAACATCCTTATTCAAGAGTTTAGTTAGTGGTTTAGAAATCTTGGAGAAATCCTTGATGAACCTCCTATAGAAACCTCCATGCCCGAGAAAACTCCGCCCACCCTTAACAGAACAAGGGGAGGAAGTTTCTCAATAGTCTCGATCTTAGCTCGATCGACCTCAATGCCTCGGTTGGAAACGAGGTGTCCTAGGACAATGCCTTCATTAACCATAAAATGACACTTCTCCCAATTCAAAATGAGATTAGTGTTTTCACATCTTTGTAAAACTAGAGAAAGGTTAGATAGGCAATCATCAAAAGAGGAACCATATACTAAAAAGTCATCCATGAATACCTCCATGATCTCCTCTATGTACTCGGAAAAGATAGCCATCATGCATCGCTAGAAGGTAGCGGGTGCATTACATAATCCAAATGGCATCCTCCTATAAGTGAATGTCCCCCGTGGACAAGTGAAGGTGGTCTTCTCTTGATCATTCGGATGGATAGGAATCTGAAAAAAGCCACTATAACCATCTAAATAGTAAAAATGTGAATGTTGGGCTAACCGTTCGAGCATTTGATCGATGAAGAGAAGTGGAAAATAGTCCTTCCGAGTGGCCACGTTCAGCTTCCTATAGTCGATGCACACCCTTCAGCCCGTAACGGTCCTAGTTGGGATCAACTCGTTGTTCTTATTCGTCACAACAGTCATCCCTCCTTTCTTCGGAACTACATGCACTAGGCTCACCCACTTGCTATCCGACATAGGAAATACGATACCTGCATCCAACAACTTAAGAATTTCTTTCTTCACACCCTCTTTCATGATCGGATTTAACCGTCTTTGAGGTTCCCGTGAAGTCTTATGATCATTCTCTATTAATATTCTGTGCATGTAGAAAGAAGGCTTAATACCAATAAGATCATCAATAGTATAACCCAAAGCCTTTTGGTGTTTTCTCAAGACATGCATCAGTTTAGATAATTCAGTTTCGGAAAAGGAAGCACTAACAATAACGGGATAAGTAGAATCCGGTCCAAGGAAAACATACCTCAAGTGACTTGGAAGCGGTTTAAGCTCCACAACTAGGGGTGCTTCTGAGGGGGATCCTTGCTTCCTCCTTCCAGTGGAGTAGATTTAGATCGAAGAACTGGACTTTCGGAAGTCTCAGTTGACATCATCTCGCTTTCGACCTCGGTCGAGGTCCAGAGTGGGTAACCGAGATGTTCTTTGGTCAAGCACACCTCGCTTGGTCCAGAAAGTGTCTCGGTCGAGGTACTTCAACTGGGACCGAGACTGGAGATTCTCTTCTCCTGGATTAGTTTTTCAATCTTAGCTCCGGGATCTTCTTCCAGCGCCTTTAAGTTCCGTATATCTGCATCACAAGAAGCATCTATACCTTCCTAGGTTAAGCTAAAACTAATAACTCTTTCAAGAGGATCATTAATAAAGATAGAGCTCACCAATTCTCTTGATTCTTCTTCATCATAGATGTTGAAGATATCATCCTCCAACAGCTCTCCTTTCATTGCAGCAAGCAATGCAAACTCCACTTGATCACCGCCAATGTTGAATTTCAACTTGGCATTCTTACAATCCACATTGCAACCCGAAGTTGCTAGAAATAGTCTTTCGAGAATGATAGAAACGGGATAATCTGCGGGAATATCAAGTACAAAAAAGTCTATAGGTAAATAGAGTTACCTAACTTAGCCAGAACATCTTCCAAAATACCCACGGGATGGGTAATGGAGCGGTTCGCCATTTATAACCTTATCTTCACCGGCTTGGGCTCTTCAAGTCCGATCTTCACACATAGCTCCAGCGGGATGATGCTCACGCTGGCTCCTAGATCACACAACGCCTCACAATAACCGAAGCCTAGGAAATCAGCAATCATCAATTTCTCGAGATGCCTCAAACCCTTGATGCACATACCATGACCCGAATTTTGATTGTTAGATCTCCAATTGTTAATGTTGGAGCCTCTATTGTTGTTGTAGTTGTTGTTCCGGGAACCTTGATTGTTGTTCCTTGACCCTTGATATCCTCCCTCCTCCTTTTTGGTGTGAGCAACCAAAAGGTCTTTCAATTGCTTCACATCATTCTTGAGGGAGATGAGTTGATTATCATTTGATGGAGCTTCTTGGAAGTTAACTCTCTTAACTCCATTTTCAGCTCCTTGGTGGGAGTATATCTCCATGTGCAAAGCTTGTTTCTCAATGAACTCCCATGCTTCATCAATCGGCATGTCCATGAATGTGCCGGCGGATAGTAGTTGAAGGTTGAATTGGGTGACTCCATCCAATCCTTTGAAATATATCTCCAACAACTCTATCTTTGGAATCCCATGGTGTGGGCAATCCAATAGAACATCTTTAAATCTCTCCCATGACTTGGACAAACTCTCCTTGTCCATCATGATAAATACATTGATTTTCCCTCTCATTTCAACGGTTTTGGAGGGGGGAAAGAATTTTGTTAAGAACTCCGTCGTCGTCTCCTCCCAAGTGTTGATCTTTCCGGGAGGAAGAGATTGATTCCAAGTAAGTGTCTTGTCCTTCAAAGAAAAGTAAAAAGGCCTTAGCTTGTAATTATTATTTTCCAGTCTTGAAGGTCTCAAGGTCCCCATCAAAATCTCATATTTTTGCAAATGTTGATGCGGAGACTCCCTCTCTAAACCTCCAAACTAGCATTGGCGGATCATGGATAGAACTTGCGATCGAAGTTCATAATCATGCTCCGCTGGATCACCTAGGTTGACTCCTGGACGCCTCACTTGCTGGTTTGGGTCCACCCTCTGTCCTAGGGTCTGTGGAATACCTGCATAAAGAACATCTCGGACTGGCATCCGAGGTGAAAGTATCTCGGCCGCGGCAACTGGAGCGGGGTCCTACTTAGGTCGAGGGTCTGGTCGATGCAGAATCTGAGCTCGTAGCTCAGCCATATCTACTTCAATCTCTCCAGCTCTTGTGCGAGTTTCCTCCCTTTCGCGCTGTAGTTCTTCCCTATTGAGCCACAGCTGTTCCATCCCCTCCCTCAATTCGGCCTCAAGATCATGATTGTCTTGGTTGGCCATTTTTGCTTCTTTTAAGCGTCTTTTGTATGTCTTTTCTAGTTCGGGATCGTAAAGAACGATTTCCTTCCCAGCACGGGTTCTTCGCATCAGCCTAAAAGAAAGAACCTGTGAAAGTCACTCAAGTAGAGTGGTTAGTAGAAATGGGGGCAAGTGCCCCAAAAGCAAACCGCAACCGGCTCGGTCTAGACCAAGTCCCCGGCAATGGCGCCAAAAACTTGTTCGCTCCAAACGATGTGTGCAAGCTTTAAATTTATAACCCTAGATGTAAGCTTAAAACAAGGATGCGAACCCGCAGTGTACGGGTAAATCGTAGTAAAAAGCAAGGAATTTCAGGGGTCGATCACAGGGACTTAGGTGAAACTAAGCAAGTATAGGTTGTCAATGAAACTACTAACCACAAAATCGATTAAAGCAATCAAAGAGATGATAATAAGGTCAATTAAAGGAAATATGCAAATTCTAGGGATTAAAGCATCTAGTTGTGGTTCCAACTCAAGATCTCAAGATAAGCGGACAAAGCTGAGATTTTGCAAGGGAAGGTGTTTCTAAATTGGAATAGATAACCGGGTAAGTCTCACTAGTCACTAGCCCAAACCAAAGGTCCTATCACCGGGTAAGTCTCAAGGTACTAAGGAAAGGAAGTATAATCTCAAACCAACACACCAACTAAGGGAATAGAATCAACCTTTACCGGGTAAGTCTTAGGATAACTCACAAAGATGGGATGAAGGCACACTCAAACCCCAATAAAGGATAAACCTTTATTACCTATACTTATGATCATGGGTAAACAAACTAAGGAATCATCGGGTAAGTCTCATCCTATGCTTGCATTGAACCAAGAAAGGTGTAATAAGAATAGGATTTGGCAAACTCTAACACTTAACTCTCAGTTACGGATCAGAAAAGGTCACCTCGGTCAGTCAAGTTCCACCCCAGCCAAGATGTTCATCGACTGAACGAGATGTTCTAGGGTTAAGGATAAAGACTCGAGCTTTCAGGGTCCTACTGGGATTAAGATTATTCTATCATTGTTTTTCCAACAACTTTCAACCAATAACCCTAGAATCGCACAAAGAAATTAGCCACTCATCATCATGAAAGCAATAATCAAATATATGGGAAGAGAATGAATATTTGAACACAAAAACCTTAAGAACAAGGCTTCAATAACTGAATCAAATATTAAACAAATCAACATTCCTTGGATCACAAATCCAACGAGACAATCAAACTAAAGAGAATTTAAGAAAGTCTTACAAATCCCCTCAAAAGCTATATCCGAACTATCAATCCTTCCTTGATTGATCTTCGATCTTCCTTCCTTCCTTCAAAACTTTCAGAAAATCCTCTCTTTGTTGGTTATTCTCAGCCTCCAAGCATGCGGTGATTCTGAATTATGGAAAATCTAGCCCTTTTGTTAGGAGAATTACCTTCCAAACATAAGAATTATCTTAAAAAGATAATATCCTAATAAAATATATCTTATCTATAAAATAGATCTCCTAAATATATGATCTTCCTTCCAAAAATCCAGCCCAAAAATATAAGATCTCTCCTTCCAAAAATAAAAGATCTCAGCCAAAAAAAATAACTCGCCGCATCAGGGTGTTCGCCTCGGTCGGGGCGCTCCTCTAGATCACCTCGGTCGAGGTGGTACTGTAGCTGACCGAGGTGAATCACAGCTGAATGTGAAAATCTCTTAAATCTGGTCCAAAGTAAATTTTCTTTGTTAATTCCTTGCTCCCTGAGTTCTCTTTTCAGCTCCTAGATGTAGCTCCTATGAATCCTTTGCTCCTTAGCTCCATTTCGATCCAAAATGTGCCATTTTACCTACGATTACAACTAAACTTGGTGTAGACCTCGATTCCCGTAAAGATAGATGAAACAACAATATAATCACATAATGTACATTCAGACATGCAGATTATTGAAGATAAAACGTCTAAACAAGTTCCAAAATATATTAACATGCTATCAAAATACCCCATACTTGTCCCTTGCTTGTCCCCAAGAAAGTTCCAAATCTTAAGTCAAAGATATAATGGATTAAAAGTCGTAAAGATAAATGAAAAGTATTTCAAAACATTTTTGGTAGTGTGCTCCACTCATAGATCACTCTAAGAGAATGGTTCATGGCAAATAAAATCAAGATATGATCAAAATATTTTATAAATATAAGAAAGTTGTTCATCTTTGCATAAAATCATAAAATGCATAATAAATCATAATCATCGAAATTAGTTATGTATAATCCAGTTTAAACCACCAAGTCAATCAACAAGCTCGAGGTCTCAAGGACTTTTCAAGAGTAGGTCAAGAAACGTGTGAGGGTGGGATGTATATAGGGAATGTGGTGCTAGAATCCGGGAAAAGGATCTTCACTTCACTTTGCTTTGAACTTCAACATCTTCCACCAATGAGCTTTGCTTATTTACTTTTACTTTTTGGGATACATGGACAGAGGTGCACAATAACCGAAGCCTAGGAAATCAGCAATCATCAATTTCTCGAGATGCCTCAAACCCTTGATGCACATACCATGACCCGAATTTTGATTGTTAGATCTCCAATTGTTAATGTTGGAGCCTCTATTGTTGTTGTAGTTGTTGTTCCGGGAACCTTGATTGTTGTTCCTTGACCCTTGATATCCTCCCTCCTCCTTTTTGGTGTGAGCAACCAAAAGGTCTTTCAATTGCTTCACATCATTCTTGAGGGAGATGAGTTGATTATCATTTGATGGAGCTTCCTGGAAGTTAACTCTCTTAACTCCATTTTCAGCTCCTTGGTGGGAGTATATCTCCATGTGCAAAGCTTATTTCTCAATGAACTCCCATGCTTCATCAATCGGCATGTCCATGAATGTGCCGGCGGATAGTAGTTGAAGGTTGAATTGGGTGACTCCATCCAATCCTTTGAAATATATCTCCAACAACTCTATCTTTGGAATCCCATGGTGTGGGCAATCCAATAGAACATCTTTAAATCTCTCCCATGACTTGGACAAACTCTCCTTGTCCATCATGATAAATACATTGATTTTCCCTCTCATTTCAACGGTTTTGGAGGGGGGAAAGAATTTTGTTAAGAACTCCGTCGTCGTCTCCTCCCAAGTGTTGATCTTTCCGGGAGGAAGAGATTGATTCCAAGTAAGTGTCCTGTCCTTCAAAGAAAAGTAAAAAGGCCTTAGCTTGTAATTATTATTTTCCAGTCTTGAAGGTCTCAAGGTCCCCATCAAAATCTCATAGTTTTGCAAATGTTGATGCGGAGACTCCCTCTCTAAACCTCCAAACTGGCATTGGCGGATCATGGATAGAACTTGCGATCGAAGTTCATAATCATGCTCCGCTGGATCACCTAGGTTGACTCCTGGACGCCTCACTTGCTGGTTTGGGTCCACCCTCTGTCCTAGGGTCTGTGGAATACCTGCATAAAGAACATCTCGGACTGGCATCCGAGGTGAAAGTATCTCGGCCGCGGCAACTGGAGCGGGGTCCTACTTAGGTCGAGGGTCTGGTCGATGCAGAATCTGAGCTCGTAGCTCAGCCATATCTACTTCAATCTCTCCAGCTCTTGTGCGAGTTTCCTCCCTTTCGCGCTGTAGTTCTTCCCTATTGAGCCACAGCTGTTCCATCGCCTCCCTCAATTCGGCCTCAAGATCATGATTGTCTTGGTTGGCCATTTTTGCTTCTTTTAAGCGTCTTTTGTATGTCTTTTCTAGTTCGGGATCGTAAAGAACGATTTCCTTCCCAGCACGGGTTCTTCGCATAAGCCTAAAAGAAAGAACCTGCGAAAGTCACTCAAGTAGAGTGGTTAGTAGTAAAAGGGGCAATTTCCCCCAAAAACTACCGCAACCGGCTTGGTCTAGACCAAGTCCCCGGCAACGGCACCAAAAACTTGTTCGCTCTAAACGGTGTGTGCAAGCTTTAAATTTATATCTCAAGAAATATGCTTAAAACAAGGATGCGAACCCGCAGTGTACGGATCAATTATAGTAAAAGCAAGAATTCTGGGGTGTCGATCTCAGGGACTTAGGTGAAACTAAGCAAGTATAGGTTGTCAATGCAACTACTAACCACAAAAGCGATTAAAGCAATCAAAGAGATGATAATAAGGTCAATTAAAGGAAATATGCAAATTCTAAGGATTAAAGCATCTAGTTGTGGTTCCAACTCAAGATCTCAAGATAAGCGGACAAACCTGAGATTTTGCAAGGGAAGGTGTTTCTAAAGTGGAATAGATCACCGGGTAAGTCTCACTACTCACTATCCCAAACCAAAGGTCTTATCACCGGGTAAGTCTCAAGGTACTAAGGAAAGGAATTATAATCTCAAACCAACACACCAACTAAGGGAATAGAATCAACCTTTACCGGGTAAGTCTCATGCTAACTCACAAAGATGGGATGAAGGCACACTCAAACCCCAATAAAGGATAAACCTTTATTACCTATACTTATGATCATGGGTAAACAAACTAAGGAATCACCTGGTAAGTCTCATCCTATGCTTGTATTTAACCTAGAAAGGTGTAATAAGAATAGGATTTGGCAAACTCTAACGCTTAACTCTCAGTTACGGATCAGAAAAGTTCACCTCGGTCAGTCAAGTTCCACCCCGGCCGAGATGTTCATCGACGGAACGAGCTGTTCTAGGGTTAAGGATAAAGACTCGAGCTTTCAGGGTCCTACTGGAATTATGATTATTCTATCATTGTTTTTCCCACAACTCTCAGCCAATCACCCTAGAATCGCACAAAGAAATTACCCACTCATCATCATGAAAGTAATAATCAAATATATGGGAAGAGAATGAATATTTGAACACAAAAACTTTAAGAAAAAGGCTTCAATAACTAAATCAAATATCAGACAAACCAGCGTTCCTTGGATCACAAATCTAACAAGACAATAAAACTAAAGGGAATCTAAGAAATTCTTACAAATCCCTTCAAAAGCTATATCCGAACTATCAATACTTCCTTGATTGATCTTCAATCTTCCTTCCTTCCTTCAAAACTTCCAGAAAATCCTCTCTTTGCTGGTTATTCTCAGCCTCCAAGCATGCGGTGATGCTGAATTATGGAAAATTCAGCCCTTTTTATAGGAGAATTATCTTCAAACATAAGAATTATCTTAAAAAGATAACATCCTAATAAAATATATCTTATGTCCAAAATAGATCT
The DNA here is from genome assembly GCA_033239125.1 of Fagopyrum homotropicum. Lineage (NCBI taxonomy): Eukaryota > Viridiplantae > Streptophyta > Magnoliopsida > Caryophyllales > Polygonaceae > Fagopyrum > Fagopyrum homotropicum. The sequence goes on along the minus strand of BSWB01000003.1, from coordinate 59,676,897 downwards.
CCCAAATATATGATCTTCCTTCCAGAAATCCAGCCCAAAAATGTAAGATCTCTCCTTCCAAAAATAAAATATCTCAGCCAAATAAAATATATCTCGCCGCGTCAGGGTGTTCTCCTCGGTCTGGGCGCTCCTCTAGATCACCTCGGTCGAGGTGGTACTGTAGCTGACCGAGGTGAATCTCAGCTGAATGTGAAAATCTCTTAAATCTAGTCCAAAGTAAATCTTCTTTGTTAATTCCTTCCTCCCTGAGTTCTCTTTTAAGCTCCTGTATGTAGCTCCTATGACTCCTTTGCTCCTTAGCTCCATTTCGATCCAAAATGTGCCATTTTACCTACGATTACAACGAAACTTGGTGTAGACCTCGATTCCCGTAAAGATAGATGAAACAACAATATAATCACATAATGTACATTCAAACATGCAGATTATTGAAGATAAAACGTCTAAACAAGTCCCAAAATATAGATTATAATACATGCTATCACTAAGCATGTTCAATACTTTGTTTTTATCAAAATTAATTTGGATTTGAAGGTTGACACCACATTATGAGTTCTCTCACATTCTTCCTGGGATGACTAAAGCAATTCATTCTCTTCTTCTTCTTCTAGATAATGCTTTATCCCCTCATATACATATTTGCCTCCCTTTACCTATCCGGGAATTTGGATGCAAGTGACGAAAAGAGTATGGAAGTGAAGTTGAGATCTTGGCTGAAAGTGTTAGAAAGAAACAAATTATGTTTGGGGACGTTCATCTTGATGATGAGTAACTCGGCACCATTCACACAGCCGGGTGTTTGTGTCTTGCCAAAGTTAGATTGATCGATAGTCCTAATGGGTCATGGTATGTGCATCAAGGGTTTGAGGCATCTCGAGAAATTGATGATTGCTGATCTCCTAGGCTTCGGTTATTGTGCACCTCTGTCCATGTTCCCAAAAAGTAAAGAAAAAAGTGAAAATTAGCAAAGCTTATTGGTGGAATATGTTGTGGTTCAAATAAAGTGAAGAAAAGATCATATTCCCGGATTCTAGCACCACATTACCCTATATACATCCCACCCTGACACGTTTCTTGACCTCTTTTGGAAACCCTTGAGACCTCGAGTATGTTGATTGAATTGGTGGTTTAAACTGGATTATACATGATTGATTTTGATAAATATGATGTATTATGTATTCTATGATTTTATGAAAAGATGAACAGCTTTCTTATATTTATAAAATGTTCTGATCATGTTTTGATTTTATTTGCCATGATGCATTCTCTTAGGGTGATCTATGAATGGAGCACACCACCATAAGGTTTTGAAATGTTTTTCATTGATCTTTTTGATGATTTTATTTGCCATGATTTATAATCCATTCTCTTAGGGTGATCTATGAATGGAGCACACCACCAAAAACTTGTTCGCTCCAAAAGGTGTGTGCAAGCTTTAATATTTACACCAAGAATAATTGCAAATAAGCGAACCCGCAGTGTACAAATCGATTGTAATAAAAGCAAGAATTCCAGGGTCGAACACAAGGACTATGGTGAAACAAAGATCGGTAATTCAAGTTGTCAATTAAAAACATGCAACAAGAAAAGATATCAAAGATGATGTAATAAACAGGTAAAGAAAATGCGGATTCTAGAAATTAAAGCATCCAGTTGTGGTTTCGACTCAAGATCTCAAAAGATAATGTGGACAAAGCTGAGGTTTGTAAAGGGAAGGTGTTTCTAAAGTGGGAATAGATCACCGGGTAAGTCTCACTACTCACTATCCCAAACCAAAGATCCTCTCACCGGGTTAGTCTCAAGGAACTAAGGAAAGGAACTATAATCCCAAACCAACACACCACCCAAGGGAATAGAATCAACCTTTACCGGGTAAGTCTGAGGCTAACTCTCAAAGATGGGATGAAGGCACACTCAAATCCCAATAAAGGATAAACCTTTATTACCTGCACTCATGATCTTGGGTATACAAACAAAGGAATCACCGGGTAAGTCTCATCCTAGGCTTGCACTGGACCAAGAAAGGTATAATAAGGATATGATTTGGCAAATTGAAACCTCAACTCAGATAAGGATCAGGAAAGGTCTCACCTCGCTCAGTTAGTGTCCCATCTCGGCCGAGATGTTCTATGACTGACCGAGGTGTTCATCGGTTAAGGTTATGGCTCGAGCTTTCAGGTTCCACTAGGATAAAAGCTCATTCTTTCATTGTCTTTCCCACAACTTTCAGCCAATCATCCTAGAATCGCATAAAGAACTTAGCCAACAATCATCATGATAACAATAATCAAATATATAAGAAAGGAATCAATATTCAAACAAGAAAAAATTAACACAAAGGTCTCAATAACTCAATCAAACAAACAAACTGCATTCCTCAATCACAATCATAAAAGACAACAAAACCAAACCAAACTAAGAAAATCTTACAAACTTCCTTCAAAGCTAACTTCCTTCAAAGCTAACTTCCTTCCTTCCTTGATCTTCAACCTTCCAAAACTTCCTTCCAAGAGTCTAGAGAACTATGCTCCACCATCTTCCTGAATCTGAGATTCGGAGGTAGATGAATTCTAGAAAATCCATCTCTTTATATAGGAGAATCACCTTCCTAAGATAAGATATCTTTAAAAAGGTAATTTCCTTCCTTAAAATATCTTCCAATCTTCCAAACTTCCGAACATTCAGCTAAAAAGGATCTGCTTTCTTCTAGAAATCCATCCTAAAATATATGATATTCACTTTCCAAAAATAGAAGATCTCAGCCAAAAATAAAGATCTCGTGTCCCGTCATCACTTCGCCTCGGTCTAGTCGATCTTGAAAATCACCTCGGTCAAGGTGGCATTGTAGCCAACCGAGGTGAATCTCAGTTAAGCGTAAAACTCTCTGATCTGGCCCAAAATCAATCTTCCATCCCATTTCCATGGTTCCTGAGCTTCTCTTATAGCTCCTCAATGCTCCAGAATGTAGCTCCAATGACTCCTTAGCTTCCTTAGCTCCATTTTGTTCCAAAACGTGCCATTTTCCCTACAATTACAACGAAACTAGGTGTAGACCTCAATTCTCGCAAAGGTAGACAAAACAACATAATGATCAAAATATATACATCCATACATGCAGATTTATGAAGATAAACGTCCAAACCAATCCCAAAATATAGACTATAATACATGTTATCACCGAACTCATCTTAACTTCACCAAAGTCTTCTAGCTTCCTCTTGGTAGAGAGGATTTCTTCCAAGAAATTTTCATAAGCGGACATACCTAAAATCGCATCAAGAAAAGGTATGTTAATATGCAGTTTGCTCATAAGATCAACAAACTTACCGAAATGCTTGTCTAGACGCGCTCTCGCTCTAGATTGCGGGAATGACAAAGGAGGTTTATAAGCTGGAGGAGGAACATAGACATCTTCCTTCCCCTTTTCCTTCTTTTTATCCTTTTCAACGGGAACCTCAGCGAACTTGGGTTGCGGGTCTGTGGTTGTTACACCACTTCTTGTTGTAATTTCCATCACCCTCCCTTTCGGATTGTCCGTTTTTCCAGGAAGCATCCCTTGATCTCTAGGAACTTCTCCGGCTTTGCTGAATACTTGATTCTCCAAAGCTTTTCGTGTTTTATCAATCGAAGTAATGTGACTCTCCATTCCTTGTATATTTCCCAAGATAGTCTCCATCATCACATCAAATTTGTCCTTCTCCGGTTGGTTCGAATTATTTGATGTTTGCCCCTGACTTTTTAAAGGAACAGAAGAAGAAGAAGGAGGTGTTAGTGAATTTCCAGCATGGGAATAAGGATTACCAGGATTTTGTTGGTTGGATCTCCAACTGTTGTTGGTGTTCTTGTTGTTGTTGTTCCAATTATTGTTCCGGTAGTTATTCCTATTTCCTTCATTGCTCTCCCTTCCTAGATAGCCAACATCCTGCTCCTTTTTCGGCTGAAGGCTGGATTTTATAACTTCCTTCAGCTCCTTAATCTCGGTGTTGAGGGAGAAAATTTGAGCTTGGGCTACTGAATTTAATTTCGCTTCCGGCTCTCCGGAATCTCGATTCCCACTATCATCTTTCCTATGGGAATTCTTCTCAATCACTTTAGTTTGCTTCTCAATGAAATCCCAAGCATCATCTTCTCTCATATCCATCAAAGTTCCACAAGAAAGGGATTGAATATTGAATTGCGTTCCCAAATCTAATCCCTTTCAGTAAATCTCCAATAATTCCAACTTTGAAATGCCATGGTGCGGGCAAACCAATAAAAGATCATGAAACCTTTCCCAAAATTTAAACAAACTTTCATTAGGTTTCATAGAAAAAACATTTATTTTACCTCTAAATTCCGTTGTTTTGGATGGCGGAAAGAACTTGGTGAGAAATTCCAAAGTCAAATCCTTCCATGTATTACGTCTTCCAGCTGGAAGAGCTTGATACCAAGCCAAGGCTTTGTCCTTCAAAGAAAAGAAGAACGGTCTCAACTTGTAGTTATTGTTGACAGCTCTTGGAGGCTTCAAAGTCTCCATAAGAATCTCATAGTTTTGCAAATGTTGATGCGGAGATTCAGCTTCCGTTCCACCAAACTGACTTTGGCGGATCATAGTGATGACTTGTGGGCGAAATCCAAAGTCATGCTCATCGGGATCTCCAAGATTCACACCTAAACGGTGTGGTTGTTGAATTGGGTCCATACGTTGCCCAAGAGTTCGTGGTTCAGCCACGACATTAGCTGCTCTCGCATCTCTAACATGAGCGCGAGGATCAACATAGGAACGAGGATTAAATGGTGGTATTTCCTACAGCTCCAGCATATCATCATCATCGGACGATTCAACTCTTTTACTCTTGGCGCCTTTATCTAATTTTATTTGCAAAATCATCGCCTTAAGCTCATCCATTTGAACTTGATTTCGCTCTCTATCAGCACGAGCTACAACTTGTTCTTCAATGTGTCTTCTTTCACTTGTATTAAGAAAAGCTCGAGTCTCATCCAACTCCTCTTGGATACTCTTTTCATTGTGTTCCGACATCTTTTTCTCCCTTAACCATTTTTTCAAAGTTTTCTCCGGTTCAGGATCAAAAGGACGGGGTCTTGTGTAGTTCGAGACCTTCGCATATACCTATAGAGAAGTTTGCAAAATCACTAAGGTAGATGGATCAAATAACAAGAGAAAAATCTCCCAAGCCCGACAACCGAAATCCGAATTTGGCCTAAACCAAATCCCCGGCAACGGCGCCAAAAAATTGTTCGCTCGAAAGTGTGCGTCCCAAAGTCTTAAATTTATAAAAACTGAAATCAATCAAAGCATACCCGCAATGTACGGATTAGTATAGTAAAGAAAGAATTCCAGAGTATCAAACTCAGGGATTTGGGGGATCAAATTCAGTTTATAAAATTGTCCGGCAAGTAAATAGCTTTTGTAAGGATTAATTGGGAAAACAACGATTCTAAAGATTTAGGTATCCAATTGTGGCAATCGATTCAAGATGTTCTAAAGATGTAAGGACAGAGTTAGGATTGCAAAAGTATAGATCTAAGGTAGAGAATTGTACTGTAAAGTTCCAAAACCCATAAGTCTCCCCCAAAGGCTCTTTCTATAAAGGTTGTTGAGGCTGCAATATAGAAAGGATATGAGGATGAGATTAAACTCTCAAGTACTCATGCCCAAACCCAAGGGAATCAAAGATAGTCAAAAAAGGTTAAGGTTGTGACACTCGAAACCAAAGTAGAGGATGTTGAGTCTCACTACTACCTAAAAAAGCTAAGCCAAGGCTAGGTTAGGGCAAATCTTTAACTTTGGATCAAAGCAAAAGCAAAGAACGTACGACAGAGGAAAACCACGGTCGGATCTTGAAGAACCACGACCGTCGTGGAAAGCCTCGACGAAGAGGTTTCTCGCAACTCGCAGGGTCTAATCTGTTTTGGTTCAATCTATCATCATCTATGCCAGAACTATCAACCCTTCACCTTAGAATCGCTTAAGTTTTTTAGCCAACAATCATCATAATGAAATCCAAAATCAAATATAAAAGAGAAAAACGGTAAAACCTTAAAATCTCAATAACAAACACAAAACCAATGTTATTCAAACACGAAATCCGTAACTTGCGTTCAATGAATGTAGAATAGAGTAAGAATCTCTCACAAATTTCAAGGAACAAAGAAGAACGGGATGTCAATTCGCCTTCAAAGTGAAACCCTAAGATCTTTTCCGAGTACGCAATCTTCAAGTGCGTACTTCTCCAAATCTTCCCTTCACGCAATAAAATCTTCTCGAAATCTTTCTAACAAGCCGTAAATGTAGGCCTGCATAGCGGATCATGTTATTTCCCTCTTACTTCAGCCTTCTTATAGGAGAAAATAGGGTTTACAAAAGCCCATAACCGCTGCTAATGTGGCAAATATGACACGTGGCAGCCGTTAGAAGAACCACGGTCAAGAGCAAACTTCCACGCCCATGGAACCACCAAGGAATGACTTCTTTGCTCTCGACATGCTTTTCCACGGCCTTAATCAAATTAATTCCCAAAACCACGGCCGTGGTACCTTTGTGTTTGGCTGTGGAAAGTCCAAATTCTTCGTAAAAGCCTTTGTTTCGTAAAGCTTTCTAATCATGCTCCTTCCTTGGCTACTCCAATGCATCCTCTTGATTCCTAGCATGATCAAATACTCCTGCATACTCCATTTATGCTCCAATCCAAGCTTTTATTCACCTAAAATCACAACAAAGCTTGTGTAGATCTCTATACCAACATAATAGGTGAATGTGATCATTAATGCTTCAAACTCATATCCATATAAACAAAAGAAGGGGAAAAACAACCAAAATATGTGCCTAAAATATCGTCATATTTCATGCTATCATCTACTATGAAAGTGAGATCCTTCTTCAATAGCTCACACAACGGTGTGGAGATCTTGGAGAAGCCCTTAATGAACCGCGGGTAGAAACCTACATGGCCTAAGAAAGAGCGGATTTCACGCACATTAGTAGGATAAGGTAAGGTTTGGATAACATCAATTTTTTATTTGTCCACTTCTATTCCTTTAGCTGAGATTATTTGGCCTAGAAGAATTCCTTGCTCCACCATAAAGTGACATTTTTCCGAGTTGAGAACTAAATTAGTTTCTACACATATTTTAAGAACAAGTTTTAAGTGTCCTAAACATGCATCAAAACTATTTCAATGTATGGTGAAATCATCCATGAAAACTTCAATAAAACTCTCTATATACTCGGAGAAAATACTTATATGCATCTTTGGAAGGTGTCAGGAGCACTACATAGTCCAAATGGCATTCTACGGTACGCAAAAGTGTCAAAAGGACAAGTAAAGGTCGTTTTCTCTTGATCCTCCGGGCTATGGATATTTGAAAATAACCTGAATAACAATCTACGAAACAGTAGTAAGGGTGTTTCCCAAGATGTTCAAGCATTTGGTCAATAACCGGTAAAGGGAAGTGGTTCTTTCGGGTTACCGTGTTCAGCTTACGGTAGTTTGTATAAACCCTCCATCCGGTTTGAGTCTCGCTCGGCACCATCTCTCCATGTTGAGATTTTAAGGTTTTACCGTTTTGTTGGTTGGATCTGCAATTGTTGTTGGCGTTCCTATTGTTGTTGTTCCAATTATTGTTCCGGTAGTTATTCCCATTTCCTTGATTGCTCTCCCTTCCTAGATAGCCAACATCTTGCTCCTTTTTCGGTTGAAGGCTGGATTTTATAACTTCCTTCAGCTCCTTAATCTCAATGCTGAGGGAGAAAATTTGAGCTTGGGATACTGAATTTAATTTTTCTCCCGGCTCTCCGGAATCTCGATTCCCAATATCATCTTTCCTATGGGAATACTTCTCAATCACTTTAGCTTGCTTCTCAATGAAATCTCAAGCATCATCTTCTCTCTTATGCATCAAAGTTCCACGAGAAAGGGATTGAAGATTGAAGTGCATTCCCACACCTAATCCCTTTTAGTAAATCTTCAATAATTCTAGCTTTGAATGCCATGGTGCGGGCAAACAATAAAAGATCTTGAAACCTTTCCCAATATTTAAACAAACTTTCATTAGGTTTCATAGAAAAAGCATTTATTTTACCTCTAAATTCCGTTGTTTTGGATGGTGGAAAGAACTTGGTGAGGAATTCCAATGTCAAATCCTTCCATGTATTACGTCTTCCAGCTGGAAGAGCTTGATACCAAGTCAAGGCTTTGTCCTTCAAAGAAAAGAAGAACGGTCTCAACTTGTAGTTATTGTTGACAGCTCTTGGAGGCTTCAAAGTCTCCATAAGAATCTCATAGTTTTGCAAATGTTGATTCGGAGATTCAGCTTCCGTTCCACCAAACTGACTTTGGCGGATCATAGTGATGACTTGTGGGCGAAATCCAAAGTCATGCTCATCGGGATCCCCAAGATTCACACCTAAATGGCGTGGTTGTTGAATTGGGTCCATACGTTGCCCAAGAGTTCATGGTTCAGCCACGACATTAGCGGCTCTCGCATCTCTAACATGAGCGCGAGGATCAACATAGGAACGAGGATTAAATGGTGGTATTTCCTACAGCTCCAGCATATCATCATCATCGGACGATTCAGCTCTTTTACTCTTGGCGCCTTTATCTAATTTTATTTCCAAAATCATCACCTTAAGCTCATCCATTTGAACTTGATTTCGCTTTCTATCAGCACGAGCTACAACATGTTCTTCAATGTGTCTTCTTTCACTTGTATTAAGAAGAGCTTGAGTCTCATCCAACTCCTCTTGGATACTCTTTTCATTGTGTTCTGACATCTTTTTCTCCCTTAACCGTTTTGTCAAAGTTTTCTACGGTTCAGGATCAAAAGGAACGAGGTCATGCGTAGTTCGAGACATTTGCATATACCTATAGAGAAGTTTGCAAAATCACTAAGGTAGATGGATCAAATAACAAGAGCAAAATCTCCCAAGCCCGACAACCGAAAACCGAATTTGGCCTAGACCAAATCCCCGGCAACGGCGCCAAAAAATTGTTCGCTCGAAAGTGTGCGTCCAAAAGTCTTAAATTTATAAAAACTGAAATCAAGCAAAGCATACCTGCAATGTACGGATTGGTATAGTAAAGCAAGAATTCCAGATTATCGAACTCAGGGATTTGGGGGATCAAATTCAATTTATAAAGTTGTCCGGCAAGTAAATAGCTTTTGTAAGGATTAATTGGGAAAACAACGATTCTAAAGATTTAGGTATCCAATTGTGGCAATCGATTCAAGATGTTCTAAAGATGTAAGGACAGAGTTAAGATTGCAAAGGTATAGATCTAAGGTAGGGAATTGTATGGTAAAGTTCCAAAACCTATAAATCTCCCCCAAAGGCTCTTTCTATAAAGGTTGTTGAGGCTGCAATATAGAAAAGATCTAAGGATGAGATTAAACTCTCAAATACTCATGCCCAAACCCAAGGGAATCAAAGATAAGCCAAAAAGGTTAAGGTTGTGACACTCGAAACCAAAGTAGAGGATGTTGAGTCTCACTACAACCTAAAAAAGCTAAGCCAAGGCTAGGTTAGGGCAAATCTTTAACTTTGGATCAAAGAAAAAGCAAAGAACGTACGATAGGGGAAACCACGGTCGGATCTTGAAGAACCACGGCCGTCGTGGAAATCCTCGACGACGAGGTTTCTCGCAACTCGCAGGGTCTAATCTGTTTTGGTTCAATCTATCGTCATCTATGCTGTAATATTCGGAATTTTTTTTATTCAGTTTAATTCTGAAGCAAATCGGACTTCGAGCCGTTGACGGTTTCCCATTCTATCTAGTATTTCTTTCTTCACAAATTTTATCATTTTATGTAAAATTTAATTCACATAAAATGATAGAATTATATCAAACCCTAATTCTTATAATTTTTTTATCATTTTATGTAGAATTTAATTCACATAAAATGATAGAATTATATCAAACCCTAATTCTTATAATCAATCCTTAACGACGACTTTAGACGAGATCATGACAAAGCTGAGACGAGACTATGACAAAGCTGTGACAAGGCCCAGACAAGCAGTTGACGAAGCCCAGACAAGCAGTTTACAGGTCCAGACAAGCAGTTGACGAGGCCTAGACAAGCAGTTTACGAGGTCCAAACAAGCAGTTGACGAGGCCCAGACAAGCAGTTGACAAGGTCCAGACAAGCAGTTGACGAGGCCCAGACAAGCAGTTCACGAGGCCCAGACAAGCAGTTGACAAGGCCTAGACAAGGCCTAATCTCGAGTATGGCCTGCCAGCCCAGTAACGTTCAGCTACTGTTCTTCAGCCCATTCCTTGTTGCAGCACGTACAACAGCACAGAAGCCAACCGGCCAAACAAAGGAGCAGCCCTAAAACGTGTGTATGCTGAGTTGGAGAGGAGCTGAACGTAACCTAACGCTCCCTGAAATTCCGCTGCTGCAAACTACCTCCTTCCTCTCACGTAACGCCGCTTCAGCAAACGTACTAGCGTCCTCCCTCCTCTCCGTCTTCTGCACGCCGCTTCGGCCAACGCAACAACAGCTTCCTCCTTCGCTGCACATGAGCATCAAGCGAACCAGTAAGTGCATCATCTCTCTTCCCTTCCGCTCAGTTTACAGATCGACCCATCTCCGCCTGAACCACCTCTTTTCCTTTCATCTATCGCACAAATGGGCCAGGAGGAACTAGGCGCTCTCTCCTGCACAGGTGCGCCATCTCTTCCTTTTTGTCGACCCAAACTGGCACCTGGACTGGTTGCTTCTCATTCTGGGGACCCCAAACTCAGTATCAGCGGGCTGTTTCGCTTCTATCGATCCAGAAAACCATTGATACCGAGGATCCCAGATCCGATCCGCAACAGCCTTGTGCTGTCATTCATGTGCCTTCGAGTTTTAGAATCGAGTAAGGTTGATACCCTCCTCTTCCTTGCACTTATGTCCATTTAATTCATGCCTAATGAGTGTCTTTGATGTTTCCTAAACCTGCTCAGAACTTCTGTAGGACAACTGTAAAGATGCATGCGTTTTCTGAAATTTCGGAAGGGACAAACAATCAACTTCGGGTCCAGATTTGGGTATGTTAGACTTCTTTTTTGTGGCTGTTTTTCGGCTATGTCATAGACAGTAGTACATAGTATAACATACTAAAATTTGGGAAGAATCGGAGTTACGGTTTGACAGTTATTGTGTTTCAAAGTTGACGCCTCATGTAGTTTTTATATATGTGCTGAGTGTTGGGGAAAACAGCAAGTGATGATGTTTTGTGAGATGGTTTTGAATAAGCTCTGGATCTTCTTTGGGCTTGAATTTTGGATATGATATGGTTGACATATTGTTGTAGAACATCTTAAAATTTGAGAGGAATCCAGCGAGTGGTTTGGAATTTATGATTTTTCAAAGATGTAGCCGTAAGCAGTTTTTCTGTTGTGCTGAAATTCGGTTTTGTGAGATAGTTTTAAATAGGATTTTGATCTTCTTTGCGGCTGAATTTTGTATATATTAGAGATAAGATTTTATAGTGGAACATATCAAATTTGGGATAAATCCAGCGAGTAGTTTAGGAGTTATGATTTTTCAAAGTTAAGACAGTGTGCTGCTTGTTAAGTGTTGTAACCAACTTTAGGAATTTTTGTAGAAGCGATGTTTTAATAGTTTTAAGAAATTCTTTTTCCTATGAGTAGATGGGATATCATAGATGATCTAGGGAATTATTTCGGAATTTTATAAGATTATTCGAATTTTATATTTGAAGCTGTAGTTGGACTTTAGTGACTTTTTGGGAAATAGAAAATGGGTAGTTTTTCTAGTTGTTACCTAAAATCATCTTAGAGAGTAGAATATGGTTAGTTAGTCTCAAATAAGAGTTTAAACATAAATTATGAAATTTTTGGAAGTTTCGGGACCAAGGGTAAAATAGTCATTTTACCATAAATTAACACTGTAATCAATTCCGTTCTATTAAGACCTGCTATCTTAGAAGTCTTAGAATTCTAATTACCTAGAAAGTGTGCTGACACACTTGCCTCCTTTGACAGGCTACTGAATTCCTACAGTTACCGATGAGTGGTGATTAAGAGAGTCAAAATTTAATTCTGGTAAGTCCACGGACTTACTTAGCTGGCTTTCTTCTATGAGTGTAATGTGTATGAGTGGTGTTTGCTAGTTATGATAAACAACAAAACCGGATTAGGCCGACTTTATTATTTACATAATTGACCCAAGTGTATGATAACGGGTCGTGACATCATCTTCCTAGCTCTTGCGAGAGTCTAGGAGGTTCCCTGCGACCAGCCCAGTCCGGTAGACGGTCAGATGCATTAGTACCATTCCGCGTTGGTAAACGGGGACAGGGGCGAGGTTTGGAAATCCCTCGTGTCACAAAATAAGTATCATTAGTAATAGCCTATCACCTAATTAAAGATAATAAAAGGATTGAGTGTTGCATGTTGATTGTGTATGTTGTCTGTTTGTGCTTTTACCTTTATACTTATGCATAGAATGTTAGCTATCGGTTTTATACCGCTTGTAGATGTCTTGCAGGTTAAAACAGTGGTAGAGAGATCCGAAGGGAATGGTCAGCCGGGTCCACGTACTTATTTAGTTGGGGACGGGATGTCTTTTGTTCTTCTTATATGTCGTTTTGGTACCTTTGCTTTGTAAGGCTGATACATATTCTTCATGTATATATTGTTTAAAGTTTTCAAATGATTTAAATACTTTTGTGCCTTGTTGTAAGATCCAAATTAAATTGTTGTCAAACTAAGGTCGGGACCCATTGTGAGGTCCTAACTAGTAGCTCCCCGACTTCTCAGAATTTGGGGTGTTACATATGCCATAACTATCAACCCTTCACCTTAGAATCGCTTAAGGTTTTTAGCCAACAATCATCATAATGAAATCCAAAATCAAATATAAAAGAGAAAAACGGTAAAACCTTAAAATCTCAATAACAAACACAAAACCAATGTTATTCAAACACGAAATCCGTAACTTGCGTTTAATGAATGTAGAATAGAGTAAGAATCTCTCACAAATTTCAAGGAACAAAGAAGAACGGGATGTCAATCCGCCTTCAAAGTGAAACCCTAAGATCTTTTCCGAGTACGCAATCTTCAAGTGCATACTTCTCCAAATCTTCCCTTCACGCAATAAACTTTTCTCGAAATCTCTCTAACAAGCCGTAAATGTAGCCCTGGATAGCGGATCATGTTATTTCCCTATTTCTTAAGCCTTCTTATAGGAGAAAATAGGGTTTACAAAACCCCATAACCGCTACTAATGTGGCAAATATGACACGTGACAGCCGTTAGAAGAACCACGGTCAAGAGCAAACTTCCACGCCCGTGGAACCACCGTGGAATGACTTCTTTGCTCTCGACATGCTTTTCCACGGCCTTAATCAAATTAATTCCCAAAACCACGGCCGTGGTACCTTTGTGTTTGGCCGTGGAAAGTCCAAATTCTTCGTAAAAGCCTTTGTTTCGTAAAGCTTTCTAATCATGCTCCCTCCTTGGCTACACAAATGCATCCTCTTGATGCCTAGCATGATCAAATACTCCTGCATACTCCATTTATGCTCCAATCCAAGCTTTTATTCACCTAAAATCACAACAAAAGCCTGTGTAGATCTCTATACCAACATAATAGGTGAATGTGATCATAAATGCTTCAAACTCATATCCATATACACAAAAGAAGGGGGAAACAGTCAAAACATGTGGCTAAAATATCGTCGTATTTCATGCTATCATCTACTATGAAAGTGACATCCTTCTTCAAAAGCTCACACAACGGTGTGGAGATCTTGGAGAAGCCCTTGATGAACCGCGGATAGAAACCTACATGGTCTAAGAAAGAGCGGATTTCACGCACATTAGTAGGATAAGGTAAGGTTTGGATAACATCAATTTTTAATTTGCCCACTTCTATTCCTTTAGCTGAGATTATGTTGCCTAGGAGAATTCCTTGCTCCACCATAATGTGACATTTTTCCGAGTTGAGAACTAAATTAGTTTCTACACATATTTTAAGAACACGTTTTAAGTGTCCTAAACATGCATTAAAACTATTTCAATGTATGGTGAAATCATCCATGAAAACTTCAATAAAACTCTCTATATACTCGGAGAAAATACATAGATGCATCTTTGGAAGGTGTCGGGAGCACTACGTATTCCAAATGGCATTCTACGGTACGCAAAAGTGCAAAAAGGACAAGTAAAGGTCGTTTTCTCTTGATCCTCCGGGCTATGGCTATTTGAAAATAACTTGAATAATAATCTACGAAACAGTAGTAAGGGTGTTTCGCAAGATGTTCAAGCATTTGGTCAATAACCGGTAAAGGGAAGTGGTCCTTTTGGGTTACCGTGTTCAGCTTATGGTAGTTTGTACAAACCTTCCATCCGGTTTGAGTCTTGCTCCGCACCATCTCTCCATGTTGAGATTTTAAGGTTTTACCATTTTGTTGGTTGGATCTCCAATTGTTGTTGGCGTTCCTGTTGTTGTTGTTCCAATTATTGTTCCGGTAGTTATTCCTATTTCCTTGATTGCTCTCCCTTCCTATATAGCCAACATCCTGCTCCTTTTACGGTTGAAGGCTGGATTTTATAACTTCCTTCAGCTCCTTAATCTTAGTTTTGAGGGAGAAAATTTGAGCTTGGGATACTGAATTTAATTTTGCTCCTAGCTCTCCGGAATCTCGATTCCCAATATCATCTTTCCTATGGGAATACTTCTCAATCACTTTAGCTTGCTTCTCAATGAAATCTCAAGCAGCATCTTCTCTCATATCCATCAAAGTTCCACAAGAAAGGGATTGAAGCTTGAATTGCATTCCCACATCTAATCCCTTTTAGTAAATCTCCAATAATTATAGGTTTGAAATGCCATGGTGCGGGCAAACCAATAAAAGATCTTGAAACCTTTCCCAAGATTTAAACAAACTTTCATTAGGTTTCATAGAAAAAGCATTTATTTTACCTCTAAATTCTGTTGTTTTGGATGGCAGAAAGAACTTGGTGATGAATTCCAAAGTCAAATCCTTCCATGTATTACGTCTTCTAGCTAGAAGAGCTTGATACCAAGCCAAGGCTTTGTCCTTCAAAGAAAAGAAGAACGGTCTCAACTTGTAGTTATTGTTGACAGCTCTTGGAGGCTTCAAAGTCTCCATAAGAATCTCATAGTTTTGCAAATGTTAATGTAGAGATTCAGCTTCCGTTCCACCAAACTGATTTTGGCGGATCATAGTGATGACTTGTGGGCGAAATCAAAAGTCATGCTCATCGGGATCTCCAGGATTCACACCTAAACGGCGTGGTTGTTGAATTGGGTCCATACGTTGCCCAAGAGTTCGTGGTTCAGCCACGACATTAGCGGCTCTCGCATCTCTAACATGAGCGCGAGGATCAACATAGGAACGAGGATTAAATGGTGGTATTTCCTCCAGCTCCAGCATATCATCATCATCGGACGATTCAGCTCTTTTACTCTTGGCGCCTCTATCTAATTTTATTTGCAAAATCATCGCCTTAAGCTCATCCATTTGAACTTGATTTCGCTCTCTATCAGCACGAGCTACAACTTGTTCTTCAATGTGTCTTTTTGCACTTGTATTAAGAAGAGCTCGAGTCTCATCCAACTTCTCTTGGATACTCTTTTCATTGTGTTCCGACATCTTTTTCACCCTTAACCGTTTTTTCAAAGATTTCTCAGGTTCAGGATCAAAAGGAACGAGGTCATGCGTAGTTCGAGACATTCGCATATACCTATAGAGAAGTTTGCAAAATCACTAAGGTAGATGGATCAAATAACAAGAGCAAAATCTCCCAAGCCCGACAACCGAAAACCGAATTTGGCCTAGACCAAATCCCTGGCAACGGCGCCAAAAAATTGTTCGCTCGAAAGTGTGCGTCCCAAAGTCTTAAATTTATAAAAACTGAAATCAAGCAAAGCATACCCGCGATGTACGGATTGGTACAGTAAAGCAAGAACTCTAGAGTATCGAACTCAGGGATTTGGGGGATCAAATTCAGTTTATAAAATTGTCCGGCAAGTAAATAGCTTTAGTAAGGATTAATTGGGAAAACAACGATTCTGAAGATTTAGGTATCCAATTGTGGCAATCGATTCAAGATGTTCTAAAGATGTAAGGACAGAGTTAGGATTGCAAAGGTATAGATCTAAGGTAGGGAATTGTACGGTAAAGTTCCAAAACAATGTCTCCCCCTAAGGCTCTTTCTATAAAGGTTGTTGAGGCTGCAATATAGAAAGGATCTAAGGATGAGATTAAACTCTCAAATACTCATGCCCAAACCCAAGGAAATCAAAGTTAAGCCAAAAAGGTTAAGGTTGTTACACTCGAAACCAAAGTAGAGGATGTTGAGTCTCACTACTACCTAGAAAAGCTAAGCCAAGGCTAAGTTAGGGCAAATCTTTAACTTTGGATCAAAGCAAAAGCAAAGAACGTACGACAGAGGAAAACCACGGTCGGATCTTGAAGAACCACGGCCGTGGAACTCAAGAACAGGTCGTGGAAAGCCTCGACGACGAGGTTTCTCGGAACTCGCATGGGTCTCATCTGTTTTGGTTGAATCTATCGTCATCTATGCCACAACTATCAACCCTTTACCTTAGAATCGCTTAAGGTTTTTAGCCAACAACCATCATAATGAAATCCAAAATCAAATATAAAAGTGAAAAACGGTAAAACCTTAAAATCTCAATAACAAACACAAAACCAATGTTATTCAAATACAAAATCCATAACTTGCATTCAATGAATGTAGAATAGAGTAAAAATCTCTCACAAATTACAAGGAACAAAGAAGAACAGATGTCAATCCGCCTTCAAAATGAAACCCCAAGATCTTTTCCGAGTACGCAATCTTCAAGTGCGTACTTCTCCAAATCTTCCCTTCACGCAATAAAATCTTCTCGAAACCTCTCTAACAAGCCGTAAATGTAGCCCTGGATAGTGGATCATGTTATTTCCCTCTTTCTTCAGCCTTCTTATAGGAGAAAATAGGGTTTACAAAAGCCCATAACCGCTGCTAACGTGGCAAATATGACACGTGGCAGCCGTTAGAAGAACCACGGTCAAGAGAAAACTTCCATGCCCGTGGAACCACCGTAGAATGACTTATTTGCTCTCGACATGCTTTTCCATGACCTTAATCAAATTAATTCCCAAAACCATGGCCGTGGTACCTTTGTGTTTGGTTGTGGAAAGTCAAAATTCTTCGTAAAAGCCTTTGTTTCGTAAAGCTTTCTAATCATGCTCCTTCCTTGGCTACTCCAATGCATCCTTTTGATGCCTAGCATGATCAAATACTCCTGCATACTCCATTTATGCTCCAATCCAAGTTTTTATTCACCTAAAATCACAACAAAGCTTATGTAGATCTCTATACCAACATAATAGGTGAATGTGATCATAAATGCTTCAAACTCATATCCATATACACAAAAGAAGGGGAAAAACTACCAAAACATGTGCCTATAATATATCGTCATATTTCATGCTATCATCTACTATGAAAGTGACATCCTTCTTCAAAAGCTCACACAACGGTGTGGAGATCTTTGAGAAGTCCTTGATGAACCGCGGATAGAAACCTACATGGCCTAAGAAAGAGCGAATTTCACGCACATTAGTAGGATAAGGTAAGGTTTGGATAACATCAATTTTTTATTTGTCCACTTTTATTCCTTTAGCTGAGATTATGTGGCCTAGGAGAATTCCTTGCTCCACCATAAAGTGACATTTTTCCGAGTTGAGAACTAAATTAGTTTCTACACATATTTTAAGAACAAGTTTTAAGTGTCCTAAACATGCATCAAAACTATTTCAATGTATGGTGAAATCATCCATGAAAACTTCAATAAAACTCTCTATATACTCGGAGAAAATACTTAGATGCATCTTTGGAAGGTGTCGGGAGCACTACATAGTCCAAATGGCATTCTACGGTACGCAAAAGTGCCAAAAGGACAAGTAAAGGTCATTTTTTCTTGATCCTCTAGGCTATAGCTATTTGAAAATAACCTGAATAACAATCTACGAAACAGTAGTAAGGGTGTTTCGCAAGATGTTCAAGCATTTGGTCAATAACCGGTAAAGGGAAGTGGTCCTTTCGGGTTACCGTGTTCAGCTTACGGTAGTCTATACAAACCCTCCATCCGGTTTGAGTCTTTCTCGGCACCATCTCTCCGTGTTGGTTCTCCACCATAGTGATTCCTCCTTTTTCGTAACAACTTGGGTTGGACTAACCCATTTTCTATCCGAGATTGGGAAGATCATGTCCGCTTGAAGGAGCTTCAAAACCTCATTCTTACTACATCCATCATAGGTGGGTTGAGCCGCCTTTGTAGTTTCCTTGATGGTTTTGCATCTTCCTCAAGGAGGATCCAGTGCATACAAGTGGAGGGACTAATCCCTTTGATGTCCATTATTGTTCACCCAAAAGTCGTCTTGTACTCCTTAAGCATTTCCACCAACTTCTCTTCTTTTTGTGGAGACAACTTGCTAGACATAATCACGGCAATAGGTCATTGTCTTCAAGAAAAGCATATTTAAGATGTTGGGGGAGTTCCTTTAGTTCAATCTCCGGGGCCTGCACAATAGAAGGAACAAGCTTTTCACTTGGAGTTAGTAAAGTGGGCCCAATGGTCAAAGGTGTGATGGGAAGCCGTTTGTGCCCATCCAATTGGGCTAGAACTTCCTGCATGTTAGATGTCAAAGCTTATTCCAATTTGTGAGCATCAATATCATTTTCAATTATACTTTTCAATTCATCAAAATCGGAAATGTTAAATACATCTTGCACAATTGGTTCAATTATGTCAATGAAGCATAGAGAATGTTCATCAATGGCATTCTTCATGGCATCATATATGTTAAATTCAACAACCTCACCATCAAATTTCATGGTCAACTTACATAGTCTATTTTTGTTCTATCCGTTTTCAAGAAAGGTCTCCTAGCAAGATGGGTGCAACATGCGTATCATGTTCCATGTCTAGTACAAAGAAACAGCTGGGAAAATCAAGTTGTCAACCATAACCAACACATCTTCAATTATTCCTTTAGGAAAAACATTATACCAATCGGCTAGTTGGATAACAATTTGAGTTACATGTAGTGGTCCAAGACCAAGTGATTGATAGACAAAATATGGAAGTACATTTATTGATGCATCTAACTCTAGCATGGCTTTGAGCTCTTCCGAGCTTATACAAATCATGAAGGAGGAAATGCCTCCCAAGATGCGGGATCCGGGGTCATTTTTGTGTCCTCATAGGAGTTGGAGAAGTGAAATATGAAGCCCTATGCGACCTTGGAGCTAGTGTAAGCTTCATACCGCTTGTAGTATGCGAAAAGGTTGGGCTAGGAGAGCCAAATCCTATCAAGATGACCCTCTATATTGCAGATGAATCCATCACACACCCGGTGTAGATTCTTGAGGATATCCCCATTCAGCTCGGGAAGTTCTGCGTGCCGATTGATTTTGTGGTTTTGGACATCCCGGCGGACTACCTAGTTCCTATCATCTTGAGAAGACATTTCCTATCTACGTCGGGATGCTTGGTGGATTGTAAAAATGTTACCCTCTCATTCAACATTGAAGTGGAAAACATCAAGTTCAAGTTATCCACAATGGTGAAGGGGTTAACCCTTGGCAAAGATGTCTTCAATATCCATGATGAAGAGGAGTCAAGAGAGGTTGTTAGCTCGATCTTGATCAAGGATCTGCTCGAGATGGTTCTAAGCATGAGCATCCCGAAGGAGGGAATTGAGGAGAGTTGTATTGCAGAAATCCAAGTTTTGGATGCATTGGAAGAGCTACCAAGAGCTGAGTTTAAAGTGCTCGGAGGAGGGACAAAGAGTTGTTGGAATCTCGGCCAAACAAGAGAAAAATCGGCCGAGATTTTAATTAATTCAATTAAATCACCC
This sequence comes from Fagopyrum homotropicum, assembly GCA_033239125.1. NCBI lineage: Eukaryota > Viridiplantae > Streptophyta > Magnoliopsida > Caryophyllales > Polygonaceae > Fagopyrum > Fagopyrum homotropicum. The sequence continues at coordinate 59,656,982 of BSWB01000003.1, read as the reverse complement.
AATTTTTCCAATGTCATAGCTGAGATCGGCTAAAAAATCGGCCGAGTTTTTCTAAGGGGGCCGATTTTTCTGGACTTCAAGAAGATCATCCAAGTGTTGTTAATTGAACTTCAAGGTGCTTTGGCGAGTCTTCCGTGGCCTTAGAATCATCTCAAGCTACGTTGTATGGATCATATCCAATCGAAAAAGGTCCTCCTAAAATTGAATTAAAACATCTTCCTTCTGATTTGAGGTATGTTTTTCTTGGCTAAAATTCTACTTATCCCGTGATTGTGAATGCTTCTTTGAATGATGATGATCTTGATAGATTGTTGACTGTGTTGAATCTGCATAGAAAGGCTATAGGATACACCATTGATGACCTTGTTGGCATTAAGCCCTCTTTGTGCATGCATAAATGATAAGTGATGAATTCACTATCATATGTAAGTAGAATTAGCGTGTTGTTAGAGTCTATTTGTTGTTTGTTGTTGCCATTATGTAAATACAGATGAAGAAGTCCACAATGAAGAAATATAAGATTTTAGCAGCACTTGGAAGAGAAAGAAGATCAAAAAAGACAACGAAGACGATGCTTTATCGCTCTGCCGCCCCGCGGCAGTATGTCACCGCCCCTGAGGTGACCGACACTCCCTGCGCCGCACCCTACGCCTCGCCAGTGCCCAAGAGCAAGCCTGCCACCTCCCCAGCGGCATACTTGACCCGCCCCCGAGGTGACACAACCTGAAGACGAAGGCCAACGCCCCTGCGCTTCTTCCTTGCGGACCTGAGGAGCCTAAACGACAATGTCACCAACCCCTCAGTGACTCTAGTCTGTGTTACGCTAGATTGGTAGCACAAAAAGCTTTACATTTATAAACTCGAACTAAAGTTCTAAACTACCTAGCGAAACCCGCAGTGTACGGATCGTTTTGTAGAAAGGAAAGTATTCCGAGGTCGAACACAAGGACTGAGGTGAAATCAAGTCATTCAATGATCAAAGATAGTGTAAATCTAAACTAAGATGAGATGAGGAATAAAGAAAGTGCAAAACACGATATTTTTGGATGATTTTGGGTGATCAAACAAGGATCACAAATATATCAACACAATCAAGCAACACAAACACACAAACACAAAGATAGGAGATAAGAGGTAAGAAAGCGAATTCTAGAGATTCGGAATGCCGATTATGACTATAGACTCATGCTTCTAAAGATCAAAGGAAAGTTGTGGTTGTTCGGAGTTGGGTGTTTCTCTAATGGGAGCAATTACCGGGTAAGTCTCATGCTCCACTAGTCTCGAAACTAAGGTCCTATTACCGGGTAAGTCTCAAGGAACCTAAGGACGGAAATTCTACACAAACCGGCCACTACCTAAGGGTATAACCCCTCCTTACCGGGTAAGTCTCGGAAAAGGTAAGTCTTAGGCAACGATCATAGCACACTCAATCCAATAGCGGCTTTTTAGGCTCACTACTACCTAGAGTTCATCATCTTGTGTATCTAAGAGAGAAAATCACCGGGTAAGTCTCATTCCTCAAAAAGGTTGCTAACATTAGGTCACCCTAAGCTAAATTAAGCTCAACAAACACTAGGATTTCAACACATCTACATCCTAACATCCAGATTCATCAATACAAGCACAACAGAGAGAATCACGGGTGGATCATGGAAACCACGGCCGTGGGACCATGAAGAACAGGCCGTGATTCTCCACTGAGTTGGGTTTCGAACACAAATCGATCCTAAGCTAACATGGAAGTCCATACAATCATTGTCCAAAGCATAAACATCATTCCTTCACCCTAGAATTGCATCTATTCAGCAAACAACATATATTTCAAGATCAAACTTCACAAATAAAGCATCCTTGCAAGTCCTGGATAGATGATGAAGAATAATCCAAAGAAAAGACATTAAGAGCTAGAATAGAAGTTACCAATTCTTACAAAGGCTCCAAGAGCTGTTCCAAGTTGTCAACAATGGAAACCTCACTCAAAACCTCTCTAATCTCACTTTAAGATGAAAATCTACACTAATCTCTTCCAAGAACACCCACAATGGGTGCTTGGAAGAGAGGCTACAATGGAGAAGTGTTTTTGGGAAGAAGCTAGGTCAAAAAGAAGGAAGAGAATCCCTATTACAGCCTGCAAAGATCACTTAAATACCCCACCAAGAGCAAGAGTAGGCCAAAGAGATCGTGGGAAACGTGTTAAGGTGGTCCAGACATAAACCACGGCTAGATTCCACGGGCGTGGAAGTGCCAGTGACCGTGGTTTTGCTCCAGGAAACTCTCCTTGGATCCTCAAGCAATGAGTTGGTGCAAGGCATGCACCAACAAGGTCGAATGTGTCGATTAAGTCCAAAATCTCCCTAAAATACCTACAAAACATGCAAAAGTCCGTGCAGATGTCTATCTCGACAATATGCATGAATTAAGCATAAACGTCATGAACTAATGACAAACCATGCATGAATGGAAAGGAAAACTATCTAAAAGAGTGCTTAAATAAGTGTCATAAACCGTGTCATCAGTCTACACATGCGGATTGACGATAGAAACATCAGAATATCAAGCGTCACACGTCTCCAAATCATTAAAGACGCCGCCCCCGCGGCACTCCCAAGCCGCCCCGCGGCTAAGTTGAAGATGAAATGTTTTGCACTGAACCGCCCCCGCGGCTCCCATATCCGCTTCCACGATTGTGCAACAGACGAAATTACTTCGGTTGTTTAGACCCCACCTTTATGGCCATTAATGTGATGGTTTATACAACCCATTTACTACCATTTAGTGTGCTTTTTAGTATAAATAGAGGTGCTAGTCTGATGTTAGAATCACCTCATTTTCCCACAAAAACCTCTCTTTGTCATTTGTCTTCTTTGTATGGAGTGCTAAGTCTCCTTGCTACATTGAGTTGATTAAAGCTGCATATAAGTTGGTTGTAAGTCTTTTTATATAAGTTTTATTCAGAGTCACCTTTGTGTTATTTTCCTAGTATCTAACTTTGTTTGCATGATTGTTTTCCACTTAGTTTAATCACCTAAGTTGTCTTAATCGCATGCAAAAGGCTAAGTTTAAGTAGTTCTGGGTTCGGGTCATTAATCTAGTAGCAAACACTTTAGGTATTAACGGGTTGTGAATATCTAAGTGAAAAGGAATATAACTATATAATAAGATTAACGGGTTGGTTATCTTTCATGTATCTCTTCATCTTTGGATGAATGCTAACTTGTTGTTTGGTCTTGTAGGTTTACGGATTAGCAACTTGTTATGTTATATTAATGCCGGTTGGATATATTTATATATATATATATGTATATATATATATATATATATATATATATATATATATATATATATATATATGTTCACTCCAAACGGTGTGTGCAAGCTTTAAATTTATAACCCTATATGTAAGCTTAAAACAAGGAAGCGAACCCGCAGTGTACGGGTCAATCGTAGTAAAAAGCAAGGAATTCCAGGGGTCGATCACAGGGACTTAGTGAAACAAAGTCGGAATAGGTAAGCTTTGTAATTACTAACCACAAAGATGATAAAAAGTCAATAAAGGAAATATGCAATTCTAGGGATTAAAGCATCTAGTTGTGGTTCCAACTCAAGATCTACAGATAAGCGGACAAAGCTGAGATTTTGCAAAGGGAAGGTGTTACTAAAGTGGAATAGATCACCGGGTAAGTCTCACTACTCACTAATCCCAAACCATAACTCCTATTACCGGGTAAGTCTCAAGAAATTGAGGAAAAGAACTATAACCTCAAGCTAACACACCACCTAAGGGAATAGAATCAACCTTTACCGGGTAAGTCTCAGGTTAACTCACAAAGATGGAATGAAAGCACACTCAAACCCCAATAAAGGATAAACCTTTATTACCTATGCTTATGATCTTGGGTAAACAACCAAGGAATTACCGGGTAAGTCTCATCCTAGGCTTGCAATGATCCAGGATAGGTGTAATAAGAATAGGATTTGGCAAGCTCTAACACTTAACTCTCAGTTTCAGATCAGATAAGTCACCTCGGTCAGAAGAATTCCACCCCGGCCGAGATGTTCATCGACTGAGCGAGATGCTTTAGGGTTAAGGATAAAGACTCGAGCTTTCAGGGTCCTACTGTGATTTAAGATTATTCTGTCATTGTTTTTCCCATAACCTTCAGCCAATCACCCTAGAATCACACAAGGAAATTAGTCACTCATCATCATGAAAGCAATAATCAAATATATGGGAAGAAAGAGAATAATTGAACAAGAAAACCTTAAGAGAAAGGCTTCAATAACTGAATCAATTATCAAACAAAAATCGTTCCTTAGATTAAAATCCAACAAGACAAACGACAACGAAGGGAATCTAAGAGAATCTTACAAAACCCTTCACAAAGCTATAAAAGCTCTAAACTTTCTTCCTTCAACCTTCAAAAAAGGTTCTTCAAATCTCCCAACTGGAGTAGGATAAAACGGCTGCTCTAAGCACGATCGGTGGTATAGCATGCCTTGGATTTGTGGAAAATCCAACCCTTTTTATAGGAAAATTACTCTCCAAAGATAAGATATCTTAGAAAGATCTCTTCTCATAAAAATAGGTAAACTATATGGGCTAAATTATCTTCTTCCGTCCAGGAATCCAGCCCAAAAAGATAAGATCCTCCTTCCAAAAATAAAAGATCTCAGCCAAGAATAAAATATCCTTGCCGCGTCCAAGGTGTTCGCCTCGGTCGAGTCGGCTCCTCTGGATCACCTCGGTCTAGGTGACTCTGTAGTCAACCGAGGTGAATCACAACTGAATGTGAAATCTCTCAAATCTGGTCCAAAGTGAATCTTTAATCCAATTCCATGATTCCTGGATTATTCCTTAAGCTCCTGAATGTAGCTTCAATGACTCCTTAGCTTCTTTTGCTCCTTTTTAGTCCAAAATGTGCCATTTTACCTACGATTACAACGAAACTTGGTGTAGACCTCGATTCCCACAAAGGTAGATGAAACGACAATATAATCACATAATATACATACAAACATGCAGATTATTGAAGATAAAACGTCTAAACAGGTCCAAAAATATAGACAATAATTCATGCTATCAAAATACCCCATACTTAGCCCTTGCTTGTCCCCAAGCAAGTTTCAAATCTTAAATACAAGATAGAATGGATTATAAGTCATAAAAATCAATGAAAATTATTTCAAAACATTTTAATGGTGTGCTCCACTCATAGATCACTCTAAGAAAATGCTTCATGGTAATTAAAATCAAAATATGATCAAAACATTTTATAAATATAAGAAAGTTGTTCATCTTTGCATAAAAACTTAGAATGCATAATAAATCATAATTATCAAAATTAATCATGTATAATCCAGTTTAAACCACCAAGTCAATCAACAAGCTCGAGGTCTCAAGGGCTTTTCAAGAAAAGGTCAAGAAACGTGTGAGGGTGGGATGTATAAAGGGAATGTGGTGCTAGAATCCGGGAAAAAGGATCTTTACTTCACTTCTTTTGAATTTCAACATCTTCCACCAATAAGCTTTGCTTATTTTTGTTTTTTTTTTACTTTTTGGGATGCATGGACAGAGGTGCACAATAACCGAAGCCTAGGAGATTAGCAATAATCAATTTCTCGAGATGCCTCAAACCCTTAATGCACATACCATGACCCGTTAAGAATATCGCTCAATCCGACTTTGGCAAGACACAAACACCCGGCTATGTGAATGGTGCCGAGTTACTCATCATCATGATTGACTTCCCCAAACCTATTTATTACTTTCTAACACTTTCACTTCCAGCCAACTTCTTTTACTTCACTTGCTTTCACCACTTTGCTTGCTTCCAAATTTCCGGATAGGTAAAGGGAGGCAAATATGTATATGAGGGGCTAAGCATGATCAAGAAGAAGAAGAGAAAAGAATGAATTGCCTTGGTCTTTCCAGGAAGAAAGTGAGAGAACTCATAATATGGTGTCAACCTTCAAATTCAACATAATTTGGATAAAAACAAAGTATTAAACATGCCACAAATTTTAAACAAAGCATTTAGCAACTTAAACATATTATAAAACCCTTCAAACATATAAAGATTTCAAAACCAGTCAGCAAACAAAATCTTCACTGAGATCATATCTAGATAAGAAGCACAAAACGTTTCGAAAACTTTCAGTTTACCCACCTCGGTCGAGATGTTCTAGTCAACCGAGGTGAAGTACCTCATTCGGCCACAACTGCCCCGGTCGAGGTCAAATTTTTTTTTTTTCTAAACCAGTTTTGACGTTTTTTTCAATCAAATAACCTGTTATGCATGCATGTAGTCTCAGATAAGCACATAGAGCAAAATAAAGCATAAATATCCGATAAAGTCGAGTCATATAACACATAAGTCAAATATACATCGATAAATACCCCATACTTGGGACACACTGTCCCAGTGGGTCAAAATAAGTCTAAAGAAATAAAGTACTCACCGGACATAGCTGAGCTACATAATAAATAAAGAAAGAAAAATCCTGCAAGCTCTCAATAATCCCGATCCGGTGGTGGTGGTGGTGGTGGCACGTACGGATACTGAGATGGGTCGAATGGATAGCCCATGATATGTTGAAACTGAATCTCAGCCATCACGTACTGGTAATGTTGTCTCTCCTGCATCTCACGGATATCCAGGGATAGGGCAACATAAGAATCGATCATCTGATCCGTCAGATCATCAATCCGACGGTGAGCATCTGGATCTCTCTGTCGGCGTACCCTACGCCTAGCAGGGCGTACTGGTGATGCAGCTGGCTTAGTCTCAGGCTCGTCATCATCCAAATTGATGACCGGTGTACTAATCCCAGCAGTATTAGTGCCCGTATCCATAGGAACTCCACCATCCCTATCATCATCATCATCAGCAGCAGCCTCCTTAACCTCATCCTCCTCAGCTAGTGCAGCTGCTGCAGCTGTTGCCTCTCTCGCGTCCTCCATCAGTGGGATCCAAGCAGTCTGCCAGTAGTGTGGATCATATACTGAGAATTGGCGTAGTAAGTCCTCGGGGAACCAGTATCCTCCGAGTGATCATCTCCTGAAGTCCTAGCGGCTTGGAAGCCGCCACCATGGTACAAGGACTGAGGTCCATATCTTGGTAACTCGCTATGTGAGTCACAATGCCTCCACAACAGATGTCGCCCTTCGCCTTGGCCTTGATCTTATGCAGATCCTCCGCCAGCATAAGTCCAAAATCTGGAATCCCTCCAGTCACCATGCAGTATAGGCTAAACAGCTCACCCTGTGTGATCTTCTGGGGCGTCTCAGTACACGCCAAAAGAGTCTCACTGAATATCCTGTGAGCTAGTCTGAAGGCAAGATGAAATATAATACACTCTCTGGAGTCTCCAGGGCGCCATCTATCGGCATGCTCAACTACGTGAGCAATCTGTCCCCAGAACTCCCTAGCTACAGCTCGGGAGGGAAAATCAGCAACAGTCGGGGCCGGGAAGCCAAAGATGTCCCGCCAGTAATCTAAAGGAATTAAGAAGTTCCGGTTCATCAACCGGTACTTCACAGCACGCTCTGTGGGAAGGTAGGTGAAGGAGTTGACAAACTCCAAAGTCGGCTCTAGGTAAGCCGGTGCTCGGATCTCAGTGAACTGCTCAAGGCCCACCATAGAGATCATCCGTCTCAAATCTCCATCCACATGGAGACAATCAAAGGCAGAAATGTCCAGGAAGCGAGGTGCAATCACTGGACGGGCCGCGATGCGCTCATAGTCGACCTGGTGTCTCTCGTGGATCACCGGTCTAGTACATCGAGAGGAGGAAGAAGAAGGGGAAGGAGAGGATTTGTCCCTCAGGACCAGCTATCTATCTGAACTCATCTTTCTGTAACCTGTCAGACCACCTCGGTCGGCCTGACAACTCTGTAGAACACCTCGGCCGAGGCATAGGCCGACTGGACCGAGGCGAAAAACTGCGCGACTGATTTCCTCAAAAATCCAGTTCTTTACCCCCAAAATCACTACCAAAGGTTCCTATGGGGTACTTAATCTGTTTCTCAGCAAATGCAGGGGCAATCAAAGCCCAATTCAAAGGAAAACAGCGGAGAAGAGTGAGGTTAGGGTTTTTCCGATTTTACCTAGATTCGGTCGATTCGGTTCGTTTTTTCTCGCAGATTTGCACTTGCACTATGATCCTCTACCCTTTGTTAGCGGTTTGAAAGCAAGAATCGTCGAAAACGAGTGAAGATTGGCGAAGCGAGGCAAAAGGCGTGCCGCGGTCGAGGAGAAGGTAAAGGAGGAGAGAGAAATCTCAGCCCCCTTTTATACCCTTTTCTGGAACTACTATCACCTCGGTCGAGGTGGTCTCGACTGGACCGAGGTGGATCTTCAAAAACCCTAGTCGCCTCGGTTGCTCAAGAATCATCTCGGTCGAGGTGTTGTGACAGCAACCGAGATGTGTCTCAGTCAAACTCCGTCTTCTCAAATTCTCGAACTTCTGTCCTTCCAGTTGTGCTCCTGGGTTGTATTCCTTCCTTAGATGTCACCTATTGTCTGTCTAGGACGCCAAAAACAAAATAAAGCAAAGAAAAAGCAAACTATCTAAGCTAGACTAGAAAAAGGGAAAAAGAAAGCAATACCTTGGGTTGCCTCCCAAGAAGCACTTGATTTAAGGTCGCTAGCTGGACCGTACTGCGTCTCTCAAACGAGGTATAGTGGTGCAACCTCCTCAACCGGAACTTCCGGTTTGTATTTCTTAAGTCTATGACCATTGACCTTGAAGCTTCCACTCGTTTCGCCCCAAATCTCAACTGCACCATGAGGAGAAACATGTTTCACAACATAAGGTCCGGTCCATCTAGATTTCAACTTACCTGGAAAGAGGCGGAGGCGGGAGTTGAAGAGTAGAACTAAGTCTCCTTCTTTAAGCTCCTTAGGGATGATGCCTTGTCATGCCATTTCTTCGTCCTTTCTTTATAGATTTTGGCATTCTCATAAGCGTTCAAACGTAGCTCCTCTAGCTCGTTGATATCCAATATCCGCTTCTCGCCGGCTTCCTTGATGTCGAAGTTCAACCATTTGATCGCCCAATATGCTTTGTGTTCTAATTCAACGGGCAAGTGACAAGACTTCCCATATACCAAATTATAAGGGGTGGTACCAATGGGAGTCTTAAATGCGGTCCTATAGGCCCAAAGAGCATCGTCCAATTTCATGGACCAATCCTTCCTTGTCCTAGAGACGGTCTTCTCCAAAATTGCTTTAAATTCTCTATTCGAGATCTTGAACTGTCCACTAGTTTGAGGGTGATAAGGGGTTGCTACCTTGTGGGTCACCCCATACTTCGATAGAAGTGCCTTAAACTTCCGGTTGTTGAAATGCGTCCCTCCATCGCTGATGATGATGCGTGGAGTCCCAAAACGTGAAAAGATAGTCCTGTTAAAGAACTTCACAACCACCTTGGCGTCATTAGTGGGAGAAGCAATGGCTTCGACCCATCTAGAGGCGTAATCAACCGCTAGAAGAATATAGAGGTTTCCTCCGGAGGATGGGAAAGGTCCCATGAAGTCTATCCCCATACATCAAAGATTTCCACCTCTTGAATATTATTAAGTGGCATTTTGTTCCTCCTAGATAAGTTCCCTGTTTTTTGGCATGCATCACAAGCGACAACAAACGATTGCACATCTTTAAATAATGTAGGCCAAAAGAAACCGGAACGTAATACCTTAGCGCATGTCTTGTTGGCGCTAGCATGTCCTCCACAAGGAAGTGAGTGACAATGCCGTATGACGCTATTAACTTCATCTTCCGGAATGCATCTTCGAAGCATCCCATCCGGCTCGCGCTTGAATAGCAGCGGTTCATCCCAGTAGTAATGGCGTACGTCCTTGAAGAATTTCTTCCTTTGAGCGTACGTCAATCCGGGTGGTATTTCCTGGCAAACAAGATAGTTAACAATATCAGCATACCAAGGTCCTTTTTTATCAGAAAGTTGGTGGAGAGAATGTTCCACCAACTGAGGATGAATGTCAGAGAAGGGAGTAAGAAGTTTGTTATTTTCAGTAGTCTCAGTTGACATCATCTCGCCTTCGACCTCGGTCGAGGCGCAGAGGCGTTGACCGAGATGTTCTTCAGTCGCCTCGCTTGGTCCAGAAAGTGCCTCGGTCGAGGTATTGTAATTGGAACCGAAACTGGGGTACTTCGTCTCCTGGATTAGTTTCTCAGTTTTAGCTCCTGGATCTTCATCCAGTGCCTTCAAGCTCCGTATATCTGCATCACAAGAAGCATCTATACCTTCCTCCATTAAACTAAAACTAATAACTTTCTCAAGTGGATCTTTAATGAGGAAAGAGCTCATCAATTCTCTTGATTCTTCTTCATCATAGATGTTGAAGATATCATCTCCTAGCTGTTCTCCCTTCATGGCCGCAAGTAATGCGAATTCCACTTCATCTCCGCCAATATTGAATTTCAACTTGGCGTTCTTACAATCCACATTGCAACCCGAAGTTGCTAGAAATGGCCTCCCGAGAATGATAGGAACAAGATAATCTGCGGGAATGTCAAGCACAACAAAGTCTATAGGTAAATAGAAGTTACCTAACTTAACCGGAACGTCTTCCAAAATGCCCACGGGATGGGTAATGGAGCGGTCCGCCATGTATAACCTTATCTTAACCGGCTTGGGCTCTCCAAGTCCGATCTTAACACATAGCTTCAGCGGAATGATGCTCACGCTGGCTCCTAGATCACATAAGGCTTCACAAGTGACATCCCCAACTTGAATGGGAATGCAAAATGAGCCGGGATCTCTCAACTTGGGTAGCATCTTCTCCTTCATGATTTGAATAAGCTCCGAGGATTTAGATGTCATCCTTACTTCACCAAAGTCTTCCAGCTTCCTTTTCCTTGATAGAATCTCTTTCAAGAACTTTCCATAGGCGGGCATCCCTAGAATAGCATCAAGGAAAGGAATGTTAATGTATAGTTTATTCATCAAGTCAAGGAACTTACCAAAGTGCTTGTCTAGATGTGCTCTGGCCCTTGACTGGGGGAATGGAAGTGGTGGTTTATATGCAGGAGATGGGATATAAACTTCAGTTTTCTCCTCCGCTTTCTGTGGCTCCACCTCGGTTGGCATCTCGGCCGAAGTGTTCTTCGACTGCACCTGGACCGAGATGGTCTTCGTCTGTACTGGCATCGACCGAGGCACTGGATATGCAGTCTTCAGTCCACTCCTGATCGTTACGGCCATAATCTGGCCCTTAGGGTTGCTTTCCGTTCTTGCTGGAAGCTTCCTTGGATCTCTTGGCGTTTCATTCACCCTACTAGCAAGTTGTTGTTCAAAGGCTTTTTGTGCCTTCGAAAATGAAGTCATGGATGTCTCCATAGCACTAAGCTTGATCAAGATAGCCTCTAGCACCGCATCTTTCTTCTCCGGCTGGGATGAGCTTGATCCTTGCTCCTGGCTCTTTAATGGAGTAGAAGGAGAAGAAGAGGAAGAGAGGAAAGGATTAGAGGAATCATTCGTATTAGAATTAGAGTAAGGGTTACCCGAATTTTGGTTATTTGCCCTCCAATTATTGCTATTTGATCCTCTATTGTTGTTGTAGTTGTTGTTCCGGGAACCGTTGTTGTTGTTGCGGTATCCATTGTTGTTCCTTGATCCTTGATTTGCCTGCTTAGTTTGAGCAACTAAGAGTTCCTTCAATTGTTTCACGTCATTCTTCAAAGAGATGAGTTGATTATTTGAGGAATCCTCTTGAAAGTTGACTCTTTTAACTCCACCTTCAGCTCCTTGGTGGGAATATTTCTCCATATGCAAAGCTTGCTTCTCTATAAAGTCTCAAGCTTCGTCAATCGCCATGTCCATAAATGTACCGGCGGATAGTAGTTGGAGGTTGAACTGGGTGCTTCCGTCCAGTCCCTTGAAGTATATCTCTAACAACTCTATCTTTGGAATCCCATGATGTGGGCAATCCAAAAGAATGTCTTTAAACCTCTCCCATGACTTGGACAAGCTCTCCTTGTCCTTCATAATGAATGCATTAATCTTTCCTCTCATTTCAGCGGTTTTAGAGGAGGGAAAGAATTTAGTCAAGAATTCAGTAGTCATCTCCTCCCAAGTGCTGATTTTTCCTGGAGGAAGAGATTGATACCAAGTAAGAGCTCTATCTTTTAAAGAAAAGTAAAAAGGTCTTAGCTTGTAATTGTTGTTTTCTATTTTTGAGGGTCTCAAGGTCTCCATCAAGATCTCATAGTTTTGCAGATGTTGATGCGGATATTCCTTCTCTAGCCCTCCAAACTGGCATTGGCGAATAATGGAAAGAACTTGCGGTCGAAGTTCGTAGTCATGGTCCGCCGGATCTCCTAGGTTAACTCCAGGACGCCTCAGTTGTTGATTGGGGTCCATCCTTTGCCCTAGGGTTTTGCGGGATTCCTGCAAAAAGAGCGCCTCGAACTAGTATCCGAGGTGGAAGTACATCGGACGGGGCAACAGGTGTTGGGACCTGTCTCGGTCGAGGGTCTGGAACTGGATCCTGCCTCGGTCGAGGATCTGGGTTCGGTCGAGGTAGATACTGGTCTCGTAGAGCTGCCATATCTGCTTCGATCGCTTCAGTCCTAGCGCGAGTTTCCTCATTTTCCAGTCGTAATTCTTCTTTGTTGAGGCGTAGTTGTTCTAACGCCTCCTTTAATTCGGCCTCAAGATCGCGATCGTCTTGGTTGGCCATCTTCGCTTCTCTTAAGCGTTGTTTATATGTCTTTTCTGGTTTGGGATCGTAAGGAACGATTTCCTTCCCAGCACGGGTTCTTCGCATAAACCTAAGAAAAAGAACCTGCGAAAGTCACTCAAGTAGAGTGGTTAGTAGAAACCGGGGCAAGTGCCCCAAAAGTAAACCGCAACCGGCTCGGTCTAGACCAAGTCCCCGGCAACGGTGCCAAAAACTTATTCGCTCCAAACGGTGTGTGCAAGCTTTAAATTTATAACCCTAGATGTAAGCTTAAAACAAGGATGCAAACCCGCAGTGTACGGGTCAATCGTAGTAAAAAGCAAGGAATTCCAGGGGTCGATCACAGGGACTTAGTGAAACAAAGTCGGAATAGGTAAGCTTTGTAATTACTAACCACAAAAGTGATTAAAACAATCAAAGATGATAGAAAGTCAATAAAGGAAATATACAATTCTAGGGATTAAAGCATCTAGTTGTGGTTCCAACTCAAGATCTAAAGATAAGCGGACAAAGCTGAGATTTTGCAAAGGGAAGGTGTTCCTAAAGTGGAATAGATCACCGGGTAAGTCTCACTGCTCACTAATCCCAAACCGTAACTCCTATTACCGGGTAAGTCTCAAGAAATTAAGGAAAAGAACTATAACCTCAAACTAACACACCACCTAAGGGAATAGAATCAACCTTTACCGGGTAAGTCTCAGGTTAACTCACCAAGATGGAACGAAAGCACACTCAAACCCCAATAAAGAATAAACCTTTATTACCTATACTTATGATCTTGGGTAAACAACCAAGGAATTACCGGGTAAGTCTCATCCTAAGCTTGCATTGAACCAGGAAAGGTGTAATAAAAATAGGATTTGGCAAGCTCTAACACTTAACTCTCAGTTTCGGATCAGATAAGTCACCTCGGTCAGAAGAATTCCACCCCGGCCGAGATGTTCATCGACTAAGCGAGATGCTTTAGGGTTAAGGATAAAGACTCGAGCTTTCAGGGTCCTACTGTGATTTAAGATTATTCTGTCATTGTTTTTCCCACAACCTTCAGCCAATCACCCTAGAATCACACAAGGAAATTAGCCACTCATCATCATGAAAGCAATAATCAAATATATGGGAAGAAAGAGAATAATTGAACAAGAAAACCTTAAGAGAAAGGCTTCAATAACTGAATCAATTATCAAACAAAAAGCGTTCCTTGGATTAAAATCCAACAAGACAAACGACAACGAAGGGAATCTAAGAGAATCTTACAAAACCCTTCACAAAGCTATAAAAGCTCTAAACTTTCTTCCTTCAACCTTCAAAAAAGGTTCTTCAAATCTCCCAACTGGAGTAGGATAAAACGGCTGCTCTAAGCACGATCGGTGGGATAGCATGCCTTGGATTTGTGGAAAATCCAACCCTTTTTATAGAAAAATTACTCTCCAAAGATAAGATATCTTAGAAAAATCTCTTCCCATAAAAATAGGTAAAATATATGGGCTAAATTTATCTTCTTCCTTCTAGGAATCCAGCCCAAAAAGATAAGATCCTCCTTCCAAAAATAAAAGATCTCAGCCAAGAATAAAATATCCTTGCCGCGTCCAAGGTGTTCGCCTCGGTCGAGTCGGCTCCTCTGGATCACCTCGGTCGAGGTGACTCTGTAGTCAACCGAGGTGAATCACAACTGAATGTGAAATCTCTCAAATCTGGTCCAAAGTGAATCTTTAATCCAATTCCATGATTCTTGGATTATTCCTTAAGCTCCTGAATGTAGCTCCAATGACTCCTTAGCTTCTTTTGCTCCTTTTTAGTCCAAAATGTGCCATTTTACCTACGATTACAACGAAACTTGGTGTAGACCTCGATTCCCGCAAAGGTAGATGAAACGACAATATAATCACATAATATACATACAAACATGCAGATTATTGAAGATAAAACGTCTGAACGGGTCCCAAAATATAGACAATAATTCATGCTATCAATATATATATATATATATATATATTGGGTGTGGTTCCCATGAGAACACCCCTAACGTGAGAACATGAGAACAATCGTACGCCGTTGGATGGTGAGTATTAAGGGTTGAGATTTAGAGTAGATATCATAAGTAATAATAACAACGAATAATAATAATAGTTAGGAATCCAACAATAACTACGAATAATCCACTCAACCAACAGTAATTACGAATAATACATCAAACGATATGGCACCTTCGTAACAAAACTAATAATAATTACGAATCTGTTCTCATGTTCTCACGTTAGGGGGTGTTCTCATAGGATCTATATATATATATATATATATATATATATATATATATATATATGATCTAGATGAGAACAAATGTTTGAATACTTCTAAAAAGAACCAACCAAGTTATATGCAAGTGGATGTCTAACCTAGTGTGTCTCATTGATATTATCACCATCTTTGCTTAATTTAAATGGTTTTGTCTTGTAACATTCTACAATCCACCTCCCCCCCTTACGCTTGTCAAATTTGGTGACGTTGCCGGAGAGTTTGAGTTTTGAAGTACTTTTGTCTTTCATTATCATCTATTGGTTTGGACCATTTTCAAGGTTCAAACCCGTTCTATTAACTCAGATTTTGCTCCTTTTGATGTAGAAATCGAGAGGAAATACAATCGAAAAAAAAGACAACGTCGGAGCGAAGAAGAACCAATGGCGAACCGAACACTCCGACAACTCACGCAGCCGGATTTGACTAAACTTCCTTTTTTGGTAACCATACCGGCAATTGGAGAAGGGGTCAATTTCGAGCTCAAGCAAGGATTGATCCATTTGCTACCTTCATTACATGGGTTGAACGGAGAAGATCCCATCAAGCACTTGGGGAAGATCCACACCGTTTGCATGAGCATGAAGCCGGCAAACGTGACCGAAGAGCAAATCAAGATGAGGGCCTTCGGTTTCACTCTCAAGGATTCAGCGGATGATTGATACTATCATCTCCCATCTGGAAGTATCGATACTTGGGAGAATATCCACAAGGCTTTCTTGGAGAAATACTTTCCAACAAAGAAAGCCAACAACTTGTAGAAGACCATTAGCAACATCGAGCAAGAAGTGGATGAGACTCTCTATGAGTACTAAGAAAGGTTTGCAAGGTTAAGATCAAGTTGTCCATTCTATGGGTATTCTTCCCAAAACTTGGTGTTATACTTGTACAACGGTCAACTAGACAACGAAAGGTGAATCATCAACGCCACTTGTGGAGGTAACATTCTTAACTCTAACCCTGAACTTGCAATGGAAAAGATTCAGGAAATGGCAGAGGGTACAAGGAACTTTAATAGGACTACTACCAAAAGAGGGGTGCATGTTGTAAACCCCATCCGCCTAGAGATGTCTAGTGAGATTGTCGAGCTTAAAGAGATGGTCAAGAGGCTCACTTTGATGGGAACTTCACAACGACTGAAGGCTTGTGGAGTATGTACTTATCGTTTCCACCCCACGGACTTGTGTCCTCAAGTCCAAGATGACTCTACTCCTGAGGTGAATGTCATGGGATATGGACAACAACAACAACAACAACGCCAAAGGAATGATCCTTACGCCCAAAACTACATGTCGGGATGGTGTGATCATCCCAACTTTAGGTGGAGGGATCAACCGAATCAACAACAACAACAACATCGTCAAGGTACGTCTGAATCTACTGAATATATGTTGCAAACTTTGACTAAATATTTTACCACCCATGTCCAAAGTACAGAATCAAGTATCAAAAATATAGAGAAGCAAGTTTGACAGATGGCGGAGGCAATCACGAGGATCAAAGCTCGAAACTCGGAAAACTTGCCATCTAGACTGCGGTAAACCCCAAGGAGAATGTTAGTGTACTAACGTTGAGAAGCGGAAATTAACTACACCCAAATCAAGAATTGGTGTCGGGTTTTTGACAATCCAGCCTCCCCTGCACCTCTAGTCACACCCTCACCTGTTGTGACGCCACCCCCAGGGCTTGAGAAGCCCGTTGCGGCTGAAGAAGTTGAGCCGCCCTTGCGGCTAAGGCAACAGAATGTGCACAAGAAGATGATCTTATCCGGCTGAGTTTTCCACCTCTCTACTCTGAGAAACCACCAACCCCCTTTCAGAGGCAGTCAAGGAGCGGAGAGTGATAGATGTCAAGGATCTTTTTGAGACTTTAAAAAAGGAGGTAAATATCCCTTTTCTAAAACTTTTGAAAAGTATTCCTAAGTATGCTCTTTTCTTGAAGGAGTTATGCACCATCAAGAAGAACCATAAGCTGAAGGCAAACAGAAGGTAAAGGTGAGCGAGCACGTTTTTGCAGTTTTCCAATGAAGAATGCCTAAGAAATGTAGCGATCCGGGCATGATAAGTTTCCCTTGTTTCATAGACAAAACTTGCTTTGACAAAGCCATGCTAGAGTTAGGAACTTCTCCATACTCCTCCAACTTCCTCTTATTGGAGAGTATCTCCTTCAAAAACTTACCATAGACCGGCATACCTAGAATTGCATCCTTAAACGGAATGTTAATATGTAATTTAGACATAAGTTCAAGGAATTTATCGAAATGTTTATCCAAACGAGCTCTAGCTCGTGATTATGGAACGCTAGTGGTGGCTTGTATGGTGGAGGTGACACATATGCTGGCTCATCATCCTTGCTCTTGTCCTCTCTACCTTGGCTTGGCTCTTCTTCCACCATTACTTGTTTCTCTTTGTTAACTCCCTTGGGTAAGGGCTCGTTTGTACTCAGCTCACTTCTTGTTGTAATGGCCAACACTTGCCCTCTTGGGTTGTCTTTGATCCTTCCGGGAAGCTTTCCCGGATCTCTTTGGGTCTCACCCGTATTTTGGAATACTTGAGCTTCTAGCACCTTTTGAGCCTTTGAAATGGAGGTGACGGTGCTCTCGATTCTACTCAACCAACCCAATAATTGTTCGAACATCATCTCGGTTCTATCTTTTTGTAACACCCCAAATTCTGAGAACTCGGGGAGCTACTGGTTAGGACCTCACAATGGGTCCCGACCTTAGTTTGACAACAATTTTACTAGGATCTTACAACAAGGCACAAAAGTATATAAAACATTTGAAAACTTTAACAATATATACATGAAGAATATGTATCAGCCTTACAACGCAAAGGTACTAAAACGACGCATATGAAGAACAAAAGACATCCCCGTCCCCAACTAAATGAATACGTGGACCCGGCTGACCATTCTCTCCGGATCTCTCTACAATTGTTTTAACCTGCAACGCATCTACGTATAATACCATTAACTAACATTCTATGCATAAGCATAAAGGTAAAAGCACATACGCACACAACATATACAATCAACATGCAACATTCAAGTCCATTTATTATCTTCAGTTAGGTGATAAGTCGTTACTAATGATACTTATTTTGTGACACGAGGGATTCCCAAACCTCGCCCTTGTCCCCGTTTACCAACGAGGAATGGTACTAATGCATCTGACCGTCTACCTGCCTGGGCTGGTCGCAGGGAACCTCCTAGCTCTCGCAAGAGCTAGGCAGTGATGTCACGACCCGTTATCATACACTTAGGTCAATTACGTAATATAATAAAGTCGGCCTAATCCGGTTTCGTTGTTTATCATAACTAACAAACACCACTCATACACATTACACTCATACAAGAAGCCATCTAAGTAAGTCTGTGGACTTACCAGTCTCCAAGCGCAACCGATCACCACACTCTCAAGCTCCCTCGGGAAAACGCGCAACGCATGTTCAAAACAAGGCACACGAATCAAACAACACTCTAGTCAACTAGAAGTCCTTAGACTTCTAGGCTCAACATCCTCACAAGAACAACATCACTCTAGTCAACTAGAAGTCCTTAGACTTCTAGGCTCAACATCCTCACAAGACCATAAACGCATAAGATAGATCGACACTTAAAACCTAACACAACTCTTCTAAACCAAACTATACTTATACCCAACTTCGGGACATCCTAAATCTGGATTAAACCAATGGATCGTTCTCAACTTTTACCACATACTCCTTTGTATATCCATCAACAACATATCCAAAAATCAAGTCCAACAGAGGTCAATAACCCCTCCAAATCTACCTCACAAAACTGCATCACAAGTAGTTTTTCTAACACTTAGAATATTTCAGCAACCATCCAAAAAACTGCTTACAGCCTCGACTTTGAAAAATCATAACTCCTAAACCTCTCGATGGAATCCTCTCAAATTTTGATATATTCTACTATGCAATCTTAACTATGACATATCCAAAATTCAAGTCTAACCGAGAAATATAACCGAATCAAATTTGTATCACAAAACTGCATCACAAGCAGTTTTAGACAAAATTCAGCACAACCTATAAACTGCTCAAGGTCTCTACTTTGGGACGCCATAACTCTTAAACTATAACTCGTTCCTCTCAAATTTCAGTATGTTCTACTATGAAATGCCAACTATAACATATCCGAAAATCAGTAATAAAGGAGGAGTCTAACTTACCCAAATCTGGATCACAAAACTAGCAGCTTCCAACACTTAGGGAAATTCAGCAAACATTCAACAAAACTGCACACTGTCTCAACTTTGAAAAATCGTAACTCCTAAACCACTCGCTGGATTTATCCCAAATTTTGATATATTATACTATAAAATCTTATCTATAAGATATCCAAAATTCAGCAGAAAAAGAGGAGTATAACTTACTCAAATCTGGACTCGAAGTTAACTGTTCGTCACTTCCGGAAACTCAGAAACATAACAGTTGTTCTAGTCATCTTCCATGGCTGCTATGGACGTCTTCCCACCTCCACACTAGGTCTTAGCCTCCCTCCAAGGTCTAGCTTCATCACCATATAATTAAGACAACGATAGATTGTTGAACATAGATCCTTGAAGATCTTCCATACAACCATAGAAGAGGAAGGAAGAAAGAAGAAGGAAAGAGGGAGAGGAAGAATCCTTACTCTTGTCACGTCACTGCAGTTCCGGCCTCAAGGAAGATGGATCGACACTGGAACAAGCAAGGAGAATAATGGAGAAGAAGAGAGTAAGAGAGTGATGTTTTGGAAGAAGGAAAACTAAGTAACGTGAATTAAATGAGAGGGAGAGGAGAAGTGGCTGCATAAAGGAGGGGAATGGCAAGGGACCCTAAGCCATGAACTCCCCCAACATTAATAAGGTGGGTTATAAAAATAGGAAGGTGAAAGGTTGATCGAAAACGCTAATACCCCGCCCTCGCGTGTCACCGCCCCTATGGCTCTCATAGCCGCACTTGCGGCCTACTCGACTACGCAACCTAAACCGCAAGGGCGTGAGCCGTTGCGCATGGCTCCCAATACTCCTCTAAAACTATCAAAACGTAACAAAAATTCCAGTCGTTACACTTTTGGAGGTTGAGCAAAATCGGGTGGAGGATCTTGTGAAGCTTTAGTGGTGGAGCTTGACTTGTGGAGGTGGATGGGTTTAATGCACCATATGGGTTCGAGTAGGAGAACCCGGGATGGTTGTGATTAGAGCGGTAGTTGTTGAAGTTTCAGCTATTGTTGAAGTTCCTTGGGCCTTGGCAGTTCCCATTGAAATTGCCCCTTCCCATGTAGTTCACATCCTCCTCCTTGGAAGCCAAATTAGCTTGATCTTGCACTTGCACTTGAGGACTTGCTTGATTCTTCAAAGTTGTAGCACACAACTCCCTCAAGGACTTAAGCTTATTATTTATTGCATCAAGCTTATAGTTGCTCATTGTGACTTCACTCACTTCATAAGCTCCCGGTTTCCTCCCATCACTCTTCCTATAGGAGTACTTCTCTATCACCAAGGCTTGTTTTTCTACAAACTCCCAAGCCTCATCCATATTCTTCTCCATGAATGTGCCTCCGGAAAGTGATTAGAGCTTGAATTGACTATCCTCATCAAGCCCCTTGAAATAAATCTCCAATAGCTCTATCTTCGGTATTCTATGGTGCGGACAATCTAGGAGGAGGTCCTTGAACCTCTCCCAAGATTTAAATAGACTATCCTTATCCTTCATCACGAAGGCATTTATTTACCTTCTTAGTTCGGTTGTCTTGGAAGGCGGGAAGAACTTTGTAAGAAACTCGGTTATCATCTCCTCCCAAGTACCCACTCGTCCTAGTGGTATGGATTGGTACCAAGCTAAGGCTTTATTTTTAAGTGAGAAGTAAAAAGCTCTAAGCTTGTGGTTGTTGCTCACCCATCTAGGTGGCCTTAGTATCTCCATCAAAATCTCGTAATTCGTTAGGTGTTGATGTGGAGACTCTCCTTCCATCCCTCCAAATTGATTGTGTCGGATCATTTGTAGCACTTGAGGGTGAAGCTCATATCCATAAGTTACGGGATCTCCTAAATTGACATCCGGATGGTGAACTCTTGAGCCGGTTCAATTCGTTGACCAAGCGTTTGTGGCTCTTTAATAATTGCCTCAACCCAAACATTGTCCGCCGGTTACGGTGGTGGTGGAGGCGGTTGTTGATAAAGATTAAGCTCCCTTTGCACAAGAGCTTGCCTAATCTCTTCAATTTCCCTCCTCGTTGCTTCTTGCCTCTCGTTGGCAAGTCTCCTCTCATTTTCCAAGGCCTCATCCTTTAGCCTTATTTTCTCTAAAGCTTCATTCAACTTAGCCCTAAGGTTTACTTCGGCCTTCTCCTTCTTCTTCTTGGCACCCTTGGATCTTGTCTTAAGGGTTTTCTCCGGTTCGAGATCGAATGAAGCTAAATCCTTGCCACGAGATCTTCACATGCACCTAAGGAATGGGAGAATTCTTGAAAAATCAAAGACACAAGCCAAATAAGATCAAAAGAAAATGAAAGATCTACACAATAAACAATCACACATACTGATTTAATCTAGACCTAGTCCCCGACAACGGCGCCAAAAACTTGTTTGCTTCAAAAGGTGAATACAAAAGTCTTAAATTTATAACTCGATATAATCCCCTAATCTACCTAGCGAACCGACAATGTATGGGTCGTAGCAAGGATAGTTTTCCGAGATTGTACACAAAGACTAAGGTGAAACTTAATCATTCAAATGATCATCAATAGTGCAAACCTAGACTAAGATATGTGATCAATATAAGAAAAGCGGATAATAGAGATCAGGATTTTCGGTTATGGCATTGGACTCAAGTTTCTAAACATATAAGGACAAAGCTGAGCTTGTTCGGGAAATGGTGTTTCTCCTATGGAAACAATTACCGGGTAAACTCATGTTCCACTAGTCCCTCACCAAAGTTCCCATTACCGGATAAGTCTCAAGGAACTAAGGTAGAGAATTCTACACAAACCGGACCACTACCTGAGGGTCAAACCCGTCCTTACCGGGTAAGTCTCGGAAAAGGCAAGTCTTAAGCAACAATTCTAGCACACTCAATCCAATAGAGGCTTTTGAGACCTCTACTACCTAGAGTTCATCATCTTCTATACCTAAGAGCGGAAATTATCGTGTTCCTCACTTAGTTTGCTAACATTAGGCCACCCTAAGGTAGATTCAACTCAAATAACACAAGGATTTAAACAATCTAACATCTTCACATACAAATTCATCAATAATCGGACAATAGAGGCAAAACTCGGGTGGATCTTGAGAATCTCGGCCAAAATAATGTGAAGAATAAGTCAAGATTTCCCTCTATCACCATCCAAGCCATAATCATCTATCCATCACCCTAGAATAAGTCAAGGTTTTTGGCACACAAATCGTCTTAAACTAACATGCAAGTCCATTCTATCACCATCCAAGCCATAATCATCTATCCATCACCGTAGAATCACAACTACTTAGCCAACAACATGCATTTCAAGATCAAAAGTCATCATACAAGTACACATGCGATCCATAGAAAGAAGATGAAGTAAAAGCAAATGAAAGCAATGAAACTTAACTGAATAAGGGTTCAAACAAGTCTTTCAACACTCCAATGGCAGCTCCAAGTCACATCTTACAATGCTTCCACAAGTTTCTCACTAAAAATCACTCAAAAACTCACTATCTAGATCAAATGTTTGATGTGTTCTTTCCTCTCAATGAGAGTGTTTTACTTCTCCCCTTCAAAAAGTCTATGGAATAATGGATATCTCTCCTGCCAAGTTACATGCTACACAACCAAACCCACACTCAACCAAGGAAAAGAAAAGATCGGACATAGAAGTTGTGTGACAAGTGTCAAGCTCGTCAGAACAGAAATCCCGGCCAAACAAGACTCAAAAATCGGCCGAGATTCCTTAGTTGGGTCGAGTTTTCTTCAATTCCAGCTTGGATCCTTAATGAACCATGAGTTGGTGCAAAGCCTTGCACCAACTAAGGTTCTTGTCTTCTTATTTCCCCCAATCATGGTTCCTTCGAAACCTCGAATTTGAACCGCCACGAGGCTTGTCCTTGAGTATGCCAGTAACGTCCAAAAGATAGCCGAAATACCTATAAAACCGACGAAAACTAGTGTATACATCTTTTCTAGCAACATGACTTGATGAAGCATAAATATCACGAACTAATGTCAAATCATGTATGAACAAAGGGCAAAACTACCTAAATGAGTGTCTAATCTAATGTCATAAATCATGTCATCAATAAGCATAAACCATTAATCAACTAGAGCAATGTGTGCAGACCTAAAAATCAAGGAGGGGCATGTCTAAGAAAATCAAGAGACATTAAGACTACATTGTAAATGAAACTCATGGGAACGTTTTAGCTGAACAAACAACGTTTGGGTCACAATCGTCAAAGAAAAATACTTAAAAACTTAGATCTCTAAAAATATAGGAAAAATGATAAGCTTTTTGGTGATGGAACAACCTAACTAAATTCTTGAAAGAATTCAAACAAGGGCTTCAATGGCACACTGGTGATGGTGCGTCCATTAATTTATGGCTAGATGATTGAGCCTCTAAAAAACCTCTTACTATAACTGTTAATAAAAAATAACATTGATACAAACCAAATGGTTAATCAATTCATCAATGAAAATCATGATTGAGATATTGACAAACTTAAAGAGGAGCTAAAAACATTAAATAATCAAGACATGCAAAAATTGTAAGCAACACTATTATCCCTAAAAATCATATCCAAGATCGACTATACTAGTGAAAAAGCAAAAATGGTTGGTTCACTACCAAATCTACTTTTAACTTATTAGAAGAAAATAAATATTACTCTTACAATTTTCCTTTGTAAAACAAAGGGAAATTATAAGAGTAATAACCATGCATTGTGAACTCTGCAACCATAAAAAAAAAAAGACCCACATCACATTCTCTTAAAATTTCCCTTTGTTAAAGAAGTTTTTAATATCATTGACCTAAAATTTTTTAAAAATCGTTAATCAACAAAAGTAGGAAAACATAAAATCAAATACTTTCATACATGACTTACTAAAACTTGGTCATTTTGATCGCTCAAAAGTGGCAACAATCTGGTGGGGTATTTGGTACTCAAAAAATCAAATTATCTTTCAAAATGAATATATAGATTCCACCCAAAGCACCACCGATTTTATCAATTTTCTATTAAATAACCGGTCTTCCAATCGTGTTTTAGAATCTAACCCACTAGAAAGAATAAAAAACAAAATATAAACTTTCAACGGAAAAAATGGAATATTAAATGGGATAAGCCAAAAACACCATTTATTAAATTAAACTTTGATGACAAATCATCTTGGAAATATCATACACATGGAAGCAAAACAGACAAATAATAATTCTATCTTAGGAGGTGAGGCTCTAGGTCTCTTCTATGGTATTCGAGAAGCAATTAATTTAAATTAAAAACATCGTCATTGAGGTCGAGAACTTAGTTGTCACTAATGCTATCAAAGGTTTATAAAACTGTCATTGGAAGATTGAAATGTTAATTGGAGATCATCTTATGGAACTTAAAAAAATTTAAATCAATCCATATCGTGAACATCTTTAGACAACCAACAAAGTTACTGATATACTTGTCCATCTAGTCACCTTCCTTTCCTGATTGACATCTATACAGATAATGAACTTATGATTCTCATCCATAAACTCATATAAGCATCATGATTATCATTTAGGTATCCGGCGAACGAGTAATAAACTAAGGGGCGTGTTATATACACAATTTTGAATTTACTTGGTACCGAATATAAACGTTTTGCGTTGGCGCTCAAATTGATTTGAGCGCCAACACTTTCCGACGGCACTCAAATCTTAAAATAAAAAAAAATTAGGCAAAAATCGAAAAAAATAGGTTTTTGGGAGCCGACGCAAGACGCTCTCGCCCAAAAACCCTACTTTTTCTTACTTTTGCCCCTTTTTTTAAAAAAATTTGAGCGCCGTCAGAAAACGTTGACACTCAAAATCTTTTTTTTATTAGTTGAGTGTCATCGAAATGCGTTTGTATTTTACGTTAGTAAAACCAATTTCATGTCTTTAGCTTTTTCGTAAACTAAACATAAGAGGTAAAAGAAAGATATTTTTGTCAATGATGAGCGTGAAAGAATAAGGGGCATGGGCCCACGGCCACGGGTGAAAAAAGCCCCCTCCTCGGTTCGGAAGCAAACCCCACTCCTCCTCAATAAAACCGTTTTGTATGACAACCTCAAACACTCTCTCTCCTCTCCCCTCCCCTCCCCTCCCCTTCCTCCTCTCCTCTCTACCATTAACAGGGTAATCGGAAGGAAGCCCTAAGAGCGTTATCCGGACACCGCACCGATTGCTTTCGCTTCTACAGAGCAAGGATTTCCGCTCTTTGCCCTCGCATTTCTTCTTATTTCATGATTTCCCGTACAATTTTCCTCCTCTTTTCTTCCTTCAATTGTTGTTTTCCGTTGTTCCAATTCTCGTTTTTCTTTCTTTTCTCTGATTCTCAAAGGCGTGATTTCATCAATTTTTCGGTTTTCCGTTTGCATTCTCCGCGACGTATTGATGCTGTAGGGTTTTGATTTTGCAGGAGTCGACAAATAGAGATGACTAGTTGACGTTGGTGGAGGTTTTCTATTGTCTGTTGCATTGTTCACATTCATTGTTGTTAGGGTTAATTCATTTGAGGGGATGATTACTCACGAGGCTTGACTCTAGCTTTCTATCCAGATTGGTGAATTTTTTTTTGATGATCAGTAGGTTTTGTATGCAATGATGCCGAGGGATATCTTTCTGCTTCAGAAATAGGGAGCGGATTTATACTTGAATTCCAGTGTTATTTACACACGTTTTAATGGGGAGTCATGACTCGGATCCAATAGATGAAACTGTTCTGTTATCTGAAGCCCCAAAGGAGGCAGCCCAAAGTTCTCCTACTGATCAACGTCGGTCTTTGGCATCTTTAGTTTCATTCTCAAGTTCAAAAGATGAAATAGAAAGTGATGCGCATTTTTATCCAATACACAAACTCATGTTAGTATCAGAAGCCCCAAAGCTGGAAGAGGAGAGTTTCTGTGCCGAGGATTGTGTTTCTTTGTTTACAGAATACCGAGCATTGGATTCTGGTTCAGATATATTACATCAGCGTAAGGAGACTGTGGAAGAATATGTTAATGAGCAGCAATCCTGCATGGAAACAACTGATCCTTTTTCTTATGCTGATTCTTATATAGATGCTTCCACAAGGATTAATTTGGATTCTGTCTCTGATATGTGCTATGAAGCTGAGTTTGAGAACAAAGACATTGCTTCTGGATTGTGTGGCATGGTGAGTGATACAAAGGATGACTGTTGTCCTGAATCTGGTATATCATCAGAGGTTGAATCTGGGGTCAGTAGAATGTGTTTGAATAACATACATATCAAGAATGATAGAATTTCATCTGGCTTGAAACCTACAGCATCTTCGTTAGAGTATCTCCAATTTTCTGGACATGACTCAATTAATACTTTAGATGAATCTCAAATGGCTTCAGAAAAGCTGTCAGTTTTTGGTGGTGCAAGGATTGTAGAGGAAGGGAGGGTGCCCTTCCCTAATGACATAGCCAATTTGTCCGTTCTTAGCACAAAGTCTGTACCCGAAAGCTTTACAAAATGTCATGAGAAGACGAATTCTGATATTGTAGGTGTTCCATTGGCAGCATTTAATTTGGAAAGTTCTGGCCTGCAACATGGTGTTTTGAATGATCAACATGTTTTTTCATATGTGATAGAAAAGTCTACCATACCTTCTGAACACGTTAGGAACTTGGCTAGCTCTGCCAAACAAGCACACTCTTTGCAACCTTGTGTTCCTGACATGGTTTTGGGAAGTGGCTCTCATAGTGACCTATTTGGACTAGAGGCCTTTAAACTGAATGGTGTTCTTCCTGGTAATAGGTCAGTTGCAACAGCTGATGCTTCTTGCTTTGTTGATGAAGGACAGGAAAAAGCTCAAACAGGTGTTCATCTAACGGATTTTGTTGAGGCCTCTTTGAGAAGGAGTTCCCGTCCAAATAAGTTTATCCATAAAGCACCAAATATTATTTACATAAGGAAAGGATCAAAGAAAGCTTTGGGTAGAGTTATAGACTTGCTACCGGTTGCTGTTAGAAGCAGAAGAAGTTGTTTAAATAGATCAGCTCGTTTGTCTAAGTGGGGTTTATTTGAGACCCTGTCAAAGTACATTGCGATGGATACTCTTGTGGAACAGCGATCAGGGTCAGTTAAGAGTGGTAATAAAATCAGACAAAAAGACATGGTTCAAGTAGGTGGAGGCTCTGATGGATCATATGCAAGGAGCCTTGCTTCCTCTGGCCACGTTCGATTGAAGTTAAAAATAGTTAACAAATGTAAGAGTACTGTTGAGCCTAATCCTGTTGTAGGGACTGATAATCAAGTAGTTCATCTTACTGGGAATGGTGATAACCAACTGGATTTAATAAATAGCCTCAAAGATGTCACTCAGCAAGCTTCAAACAAGTCTCTGGAGTTTTATGCTGATATGAATATGTACAGATCAGCAACATCTCATGAGAACCCTCGAGTGGCTGTCAATCCTGTGAATAAGGATTTAAGAGCTACTCGAATGTCCGACAAGTACAACAAGGATATCAATGCTGAAAGAAGTTTTTTGGATAAGGACGTTGAGAAATCAGGGGTTTCAGCTGATGATAAACACTTGAATTCTGGCACATCACCTGATTCAGAAGTCATCCAGGTTCCAGAGTCCCAGTTTCCCTCTGATATGGTTCATGATGACGATGAAATGGATTATTCTAAAACTACTCTTACCCCTGCTGAAAATGCAATTCGATCTGCTTCAAAGACAAGAAGGAAGAAAGAGAACAAAAAGGAGAAACTTTGTGACAACGGTCGTAAAAGTGATATGGCTATTAGGTGTGACGTTGGTCATGAATCAGCAGACTTGAGGAATTCGAAAAAACTACTTCCTCCAGCTAAAGCCGAGGGAAATAGAAAATTTAAAAGTAAGTCGAAGGCCAGTAGTACACCAAGGCTGGACATGAGTAAATCCAGCATATTTAAGGGTGATAAATGGAAGTTAGCAGGTATTGTATTTTTAGTTAATCATCTGCTGAACAGTGTGGATATTGTAATTTTATTATTTCTTGTTGTTCAGTTTGATGGTTAGATTGTTTATGTTTTAGTGTTTGCCGTGAAGATTTTCCATTATATTATATGAGCTTTGAAGATGTCATGTTCTATGGATAAATGGAAATGTTAACTAGAATTGTAACATATTGTAGGAAAACATGTAATGGATGATAGTGATGGCAATAAGGTGTATATTCCTACCAGTGGAGTGGCATCTGAAGATGTATCTGGCCTGCCTGATACAACTAATAGTATTGTGCTACAGATAGCAGTAGCACAACCGCGTAGTGCATGGGTGTGCTGTGACGAATGTCTTAAATGGCGTTGTATACCGTCCAATCTTGCAGATATCATTGATGAGACAGACTGTAGATGGTATGGCATTAATTGATTTCTCGTTTTTCTCTGAGATTCTATTATGTCCTTTACATATTTGGAAACTGGTGTATAGAATACAATGAGGAAACCCGGTTGAAGGGTGTCGTTTAATAGTGCTTACTATCTGTTCTTTCCTTTTCCTTTTCAATGTTTTGTTTTTACAATCTGTGATAAGGGATTGTTTTGGCAATGAAACTTCCGATAATTAGCAAAGTTAAACAGTGGCTGTTCTCTTCTGATGTTTCATATGCTATAATAGAGAATTGGTGACGTTTCTAGAAATGATTTGTGTATTCTTTGAACCCTCTGAGGGACAAGGGGATACCATCTAGATATTATCAGGTGTTGTTTTGTATGTTAGGGAATAGAAAGGACAGTATAGTTATAGGATTTTTTTTAGCATTTTATGGTTTAAACTTATCTCGTAAAAACTAATTTGCGTATTGCTTCCCTTTCCCAGTCCCCTATAATATATGTTGCTCATCATGCAGGAGTTTCACAACACACTTAATGAAAAAAGAGTTCGCGGAATATCCATGAATTGTTTAGAAAGTGTAAGACGTGCTTTTGAAATGGAGTCAACTTGTCTTTATCAGTAACATTGCACTATCATTTTCTAATGTCGAACCTCTAAAGCTCTTGAAATTTCCTTAATCTCCACACGAATCTTCATCACTCCCCTAGATCCCAAATGTTGCTGTTGAAGACATGGCTTATTGCTGAGAGGAAGCATTGTGCTGGACAGCGTTTATACATTTGAACCCTCTAAGCATTGTGCTGGACAGCGTTTATACACTTTCAACCCCCATAAATTCATAATCTAGCACTAGTTGGTTGAAGGAAATTGATAAATTTCAACCCCTTAAACTACTTAATTCCCTTAAACTAGGCTCAAAGGAACGGAGTCTTGGTCGACCATGTAGTACTATATGTAGCAATGCCACCCATTGCACTAATGCTACATTTATATACTAGATTTTATGTCATCCTTTGTAAGTGGTGTAGTCACTTGCATAAGATGAACCACTATCTTACAGTTCTTACTTACTTTTACCTGTTAAAACTTACACTGCTGCCAGTTCTCCAAGATTTATACGATTGCTTACTGGTTACTTGGAGTTCCTAACATGCAAGTTAATTCAATTTGAATATGGAAATTTGATCTGTAGTTCTATTAATAAAGTTGATACAGTCATTGTTCTATGTTATCTGTAACTGCAGTGATTTGACTACGTTATTATTTATTCTAGCTTTGTTTGTGCGGAGATATGCTTTTTCCCTTGTGAATATTTGGCTTAATAAGATATAATGTGAAGGACTTGCAAGGACAATCAAGATAAAGCATTTGCCGATTGCTCAGTTCCACAAGAGAAGTCCAATGCAGAGATTAATGCAGAGTTAAATATATCGGAGGCTGAAGAGGGGCACAATGTCCAATTAAATGATGGTAAGTATTATAGCATGAAGCTTACAACAATGTCTCTGGAGCTGGATCAAAACATCAGTGCCACTTTAATAAGCTCATTATTTTGACCCTAATGCCTTCCCTTTTTCTCCTCAGGTCCACAGCAGTCATCTTGGATGCTAATAAAGTCAAATATCTTTTTGCATCGTAGGCGTAAAACGCAGACTTTGGATGAGGTGTGATTGTGTGAATAGTTAGCAATTTTATTCAAAAGATGATTAATTTCTGTATTTTCAACTTCTGCCTGGCATTTTGCTAAGCATCATCTGGATTTAACTACTATTTATTGATTCTAATCTTTTTCAGCGTAATGCTCTTGCTGATGTCTTTTTTATATTGAAGTTCTCCTGTTATGATAAATGTTCTATTTGCTACAAAGAATCAGGAAACTCTAATAGCATAACTAAACATTTCTATACTCACATTTGTTATGCACAAAGCTTCATGTTTTCTTATATCAGCTCTCTTAGTTATCATTTGCCATTTGTAGTCTTCATTGAAGGCTCCAACCTTCATATGCCTTTTCATGATCTGGAGTTTTCCCTTAACAGACAATCTAGCAATATTGGGTGGTTAAGACCTTAAATTTTCTCTAGAAAGGTTTGATCCTTCCTAATGCCAAGCTTTATTAAGTATATGATACTCCCTCCGATTGTAAATAAATGTCGTTTTAACTTTAGAAAGTGATCATACTTATTTGTCGTTTTATGTTTTTTTAGACCATTACATAAGTAGCAATTATGAGATTTGTTCTTGAAAATTGTTTTTTATCAATTACTTTGATGTCAATAATCTTTCTTATTGGTTCAAAAGAGTGTTGAACATTAAATAAGTGATAAGATTTACAGAAACTTTGTAAAATCTATGTTATTTTATATTTTTCTTAAAAACTGTGTCAAAGGCTAAAACGACAATTAATTATGATCAGAGGGAGTACATAAAAACATCTCTAGACAGGCAACAATAATATCGGGTGCTAATCTAGCTTATACTCCAACCTTCATACGCCTTTTCATGGGCTGGAGTTTTTCCTAAACAGATAATCTAGCAATATTGGGTTCTTAGAAACCTTGAATTTACTCTTGAAAGGTTTGACCTTCCTAATTCCAAGCTTTAATAAGTATTTGATATAGAAAAAAGGTAGCCATGCAGCAATAATTTCGGGTCCTTAGAGACCTTGAATTTTCTCAACTTTTCTAGCAACTTCACTTTATCATCAGAGCAGTGTTTTTAACCCTCATTCTGTAGTGGCCAAGGCCCCAAGCCAACTCTCATGTGTCTAGGTGGTCTAGCGACTAGTGGGAATTTACTTGTATGTGTTCTCTACTCCACACCAATAAGAAGTCCCGGCAGGATGAGTTTATGGGAAGAAGGATGATAAGTAAAATGAATATTTAGGATAATTCATGGACTAAAATGCAAGAAGGTTTCCAGTGCACAAATTCCATAATTCTCATTCTTTTAGCGACTTTATTTACTAGAAATGTCATATTCTCTGCTGCTGTTGCTGAACCAATTAGCCGATATCGATACTCTCAAATTTGATAGGAAGTTTACAAATAGTAAAAATGAGGTTGGGTGAAGACCAAAGTGTACAACTTTACTTCTTGTGTTCATGCTCTTTTTAAGTATT
This sequence comes from Fagopyrum homotropicum, assembly GCA_033239125.1. Classification (NCBI taxonomy): domain Eukaryota; kingdom Viridiplantae; phylum Streptophyta; class Magnoliopsida; order Caryophyllales; family Polygonaceae; genus Fagopyrum; species Fagopyrum homotropicum. The sequence goes on along the minus strand of BSWB01000003.1, from coordinate 59,625,308 downwards.
TGAATGTATAAATCTTTTTTCTTCGTTACAGGCTTAACTGTTCAAAGGACATTTTGCACTTTTTTATTTTACACTTTAACAACCTTCATTAATTTGATTTTATTCGTACTACCCTGCTTACTCGTAACTGATATTGGAGCATTACTGTGCCGGTGATCTGCGAAATGCAAAGTAGTAGTTATTAAATGTTGATCCTTGCCTTTTACTGTAACTTTCCAATATATAAATCATGCTATAAGTCACTTGAGGCATGTTATAAGATTGAGCTTGTACTGAGTAGAAGATGTGTATTCAATGAATTGTGCACTTCCTAACTGGACCTGTATGATTTTTTTGGCACCCCCTCTTCTTTTTTTCCTTTTCTTGAAGCTGATGCTATATTGTTGTTCCCCTGATTTCCTTATTCCAATTTACATTTGATCTTATTAGATAATGGTTTGCCATTGCAAGCTTAGAAGGGATGGGAAATTGGGTTGTGGCGATGAGTGCTTGAATAGGATGCTCAACATTGAATGTGTTCAAGGGACCTGCCCTTGTGGGGATCTTTGCGCAAATCAGCAGGTTGTATATGCTTCCTTTAGATGACTACCTTTTTTCTATATTCACTTCCCTTGGATGTGTGAAGCCTTACATGAGACACATACACGTTATTTACTTGTTTCAGTTCCAAAGGCAAAGTTATGCGAACCTTAAGTGGTTCCGTTGTGGGAAAAAGGGATATGGACTGCAGGTGATCGACAATATTACACAAGGACAGTTTCTTATTGAGTATGTTGGAGAGGTATCTTCCTGCTAAACTTTCCTTGGATTCCTGAGGTAAAATGGACACTTCAAAATATTGAAGAAAAAGTTAGGTCCAGATGCACCAATACTTCTATCACCGTAGGCATGTTTGGTGTCTTGATGATGAAAGATAGAGCAACTCTCCTTGCCTGCAAAATTCTGAATTTGCCTGAGTACTTTCACTTGTGGTTTTATAGGTGTTAGAATTGCCAAATTATGAGTCACGACTGAGAGAGTATGCTTCTAAGGGCCATAAACATTTCTACTTCATGACTCTTAATGGCAACGAGGTATTGTTAGTCCTTCCTTGTAACTGGTCCTGTCTATTTAAGCATTGATGCAAAATTGCTTTACTTTTTCTCTGTGTTCAGCAATCCTACTCCACAAAAATAGCAACAGAATCATGTTATGACCAATATGTTGATTCAACTAAGCAGAAGAAATAATATTTGACATTGAGTTAGATAGTTGACACCTTGTCCTCAAAACACCCTTCCTCCCAAAAAAACATAAAAAAGAATAGAAAACTGGTCACATGTACACATAACATATAACCAAGGAAAACACTTTGCACTTGACTGGACTGAACATCATATTGGGTTTGCAGTGTTCGATGTAAGTTGTTTATCAGTTCGATGACAAGCATCAGCTAACTCACAGTAATTTGACGGTATTGACGATGGACAGGAAGCGACATGCAAGTTGCTACTCTTGAAGTCGAGTTGAATCTTGAGATTGAGTTTGTTAAATCATGGGGATTTCACTTTGTTTTGCTTCATTTGTTCTTTAATTAGGTAGAGGGAGATTTCCAAAAAATGGTAAGGGGAGAAAGTGATAGACACTTGGTCATAAAATAGGCAGAGGTGCAAAAGCTTCTTGTTTACATTGATTTTTTGTTTTTTTCTTCATTTTTTCATTTTTTTATTATTATTATTATTATTATTATTATTATTATTATTATTATTATTATTATTATTATTATTATTATTATTATTATTATTATTATTATTATTGTGAAAGCTTGATTTTGTTTCCGTGACTTACGACCTTTCTATTGCAGGTAATTGATGCTTGTGCCAAAGGAAATTTGGGTCGATTTATCAACCATAGCTGTGATCCTAATTGTCGCACAGAGAAGGTAAACTAAATTCTGGCATATACTTAATCCTCTTCTAATGAATATTGTCCCATTGCCACAGATCCATGAAAGCATTTATTTAATGAGCTTACTTATTTTTTCATCTTTTAATTATCTCCCTTAGTTTCTTTGTTTTGCTTTTCCCCTTGTTTTTGCCATGGGTGCAATTTTGGAAGTTAGATTCACCTCTTTGTGTGAAAAGTCCACCCCACCCCCCCGAATTGATGTATAGTATTCTTTTTCAATCATTTTTGTCCGTGTTTACTCACTTGTCCTATTTCTCCTGCACGTGCTGTTAAAGTGTCAAATTTTCTCTTACTTTTTCATTTTTAACAGTGGATGGTGAATGGAGAGATTTGTATTGGCATATTTGCAGTAAGAGATATCAAAAAGGTACAGCTCCTTTAACATCTATTCTTTGGGGTTTTTGGCTTTTCATGAAACAATAACGTCATTGTGTTTTTGAGAAGTAAATTTTATGAATGGAGGTCAACATATCCGAATGGGCTACAGATTAAACTCAATTTATTTATATGGTAACAATATTTTGGAAGATTTTAGTTTCCTTCCTTCACTTCTCTATAAGAGTTAAAATCGAAGGTTTATTTTTGATGATGCACACGAATTCTCTTCCATCCAATGTTTTATTGCCCCGTTCCCCCTTGGCGATGCATGGTATACTATGGGCCTTCTTTCATCTTTCTGTAATACCCCTCTTCAATACAGGGTGAGGAGCTGACTTTCGATTACAACTATGTCCGTGTTTTTGGTGCTGCTGCCAAGAAGTGTCACTGTGGTTCTGCTCAATGTCGGGGATATATAGGTGGTGATCGCCTGAATAATGAAGCAGTTGTTCAGGGTGACTCTGATGAAGAATTTCCTGAACCAGTGGCTGTATATGAAAATGGTGAATTTGCTTATGAGTACAATATAGTGTCTAAATCATGTTCTCCTGATGTCTTGGAAAAGGAAAATGAAGATGCCTTATTGCAGAATGATATAAGGATCACATTAGATGATAAAGATATTGTAGACAAATTGGAACTTTCGGAGAAGGATGATCTGCATGATCCTGTAGTTGGATTTTCCCAAATTGATAATTCTTTGGAGATAGTCCGACACTTGCAGCAGGCAGAGAATGCAGATAAAACCACACTTGATGTCCAACAAGAGAAGCCATTGAGTAGAATAAGTGAATGCTCAGTGTCACCTAAGACGTCTCACAATTGGTCTCTGAACAGATCGCATCCTGAATCATTATCTGAGTCTGTTGATACTAGATTTAATAGATCCTCAACTGAGATTGTTGGCGGAGAACCAGTTCACTCGAAAGGACGATCCAGGATGAAAATATCTCGTCCTCTAAAATCTGTACAGAGCAAAGAATCTAGTGATAACAGTGCCAATATTGGAAGGCCTCTGGTGACATCCAACAAGTCTCAGCTTACGTCTAACAAGCTCAAAAAATTCGCGGAGAGTTCAACAAAGCATCGCTCGGAAACAGGTGGGATGCTAAACTTACCCCCCCCCCCCCCCCCCCTTTTTTCGGACTATTTGCCTTGGAACAACTGTAAGAATGGCCCTCTGTGACGTGACTCCTGGGTCATAGAGAAATCATTTGTTCAATGCTTTTTAGCCTTTTGTGTCATGGGTGGCCCTGCCCTGCTATTTCCTACACTTAAATTTGAGTCGCTGCTAGTCTAAGATTTTTTGCATGAAAATCTAGTGCAATGGAGGTTCCTTGTTTTTTTCCTCTGTTTTTATTTTTGTGCTAAATTCTATGCTTGTTCATTGCCTGAGTCGCTTTATACTATTCACACTTGCAGTTGAGGACAAACTCAATGAGCTGCTTAATAACATTGGCGGAATTTGTAAACAAAAGGTACATACCATCATTTTGTTTGTGTACATTTTCCATAGACTCTTGTATCTATTATAGGGTCAAGTAAACAAGGATTTAGTACCCGGACCTTTTGAATCTTGTTATACTAGTCTACAAGAAGATAATGGAATCTTTATTTATTGATCAACCGGTGGTTATTTGATTTGCCTACATTGCATGCTATGCTCTACTTGAGATATGTCATTATTGAATTTTTTATGATCATTTCTATGTTGCTTCTATACCTTTTCTATCTAAACTGTTTGCATATCTGCTGTTGAGCGAGTTTCCTGTTTTACATCACCCGTTATTAGTTTTTCACAGAAACATTTAGCCATCGCATTTGAAAGCGCTTATTTTTTAATAAACTTTTGGAATTGATTAAAATAGGATATGATCTAGTAAAATGGTTTTTCTTGCCACTTTTTTGAAGAAACTGTTGTTTGTACTGTATGGTCGATGACTTTGAGAACTTGGTTTGCTTTGATGGTGACAGGATGCCTTTAAGGGCTACTTGAAACTTTTGGTTCTGACTGCAGCTTCAGGTGACAGTAGTCATCATGAGACAATCCAGAGGTTAGTTTGCCTTTACTACTACTGCCCCCTATTTTGGATAATTGCCCCATCGAAAAGTAGTTCCGTTGCATTGGTTGAAATGGGCATTTTTTTCTGTGTAAATTTCTTCTGTTTTTTTTCGCAGCAACAAAGATCTCTCTATGATCCTGGATGCAATCTTAAAAACAAAGTCTCGAACAGTTCTGACTGATATTCTAAATAAAAACGGTACCTCATTTTCCACTGTTTATTAAAGTTGTAATATGTTTGTGGCTTCCTTTTTATTTACCTTTGTCTTTTCTTCTTTGTTTGTCTAGGTCTACAGATGCTACATTCGTTGATGAAGAAGTGTAGGGGAAACTTCAACAAGATTCCAATCTTGAGGAAGCTTCTGAAGGTAGCTACTGCATAGCTAGCTGTTTCTTTTTTCCTTTATATTTTTCAAAAGGAAATTACTATATTAATCAAAGGAGTTCAATTCCTGCAAGGTCTTAATAATGCCTAGATTTTTTGATAATAGAATTTTTTTTTCAATCTTTTCTTGTATTTTTTGTATAATTCCAGCTCAGTTTTTAGGAGATCAAACCATCTGTTGTCCGTAAATATTATTATTAATAGTCAGGAAGGATGAATCCATTTGTTTTATCTAATTGTTGATGGATTCAGGAAGTAGTTATACATTATTTTGTGTTCTAGTCTGGCAGCTTCCCGGTGCATATTATGAAAATTGTTCAATCTTTTCTTATAGCTTTTGTGTGATTCCAGCTTGGTCCTTTAGAAGATCAGACCATTCGTTGTATGAAGTTATTTACAGTCAGGAAGGACGAATCCCTTTGTTGTATTTAATTGTTAATAGAGTTGGGAAGCGGTTATACATTGTTTTTGTACTAGACTGGCAGCTTCTCAGTGTATATTATGATGAATTTGTTGCATCTGTAATGAACACCAAACACGCACTAGAAAATGAGCTCTTAAGTTGTCTTCCCATGTGCTTTGAAAAGTAATACTGGTGCTTCATGTTGATAGTGTGACTGTGAGTAAACTTTTGAAGTGCTTCTATATGAATTTTTAAGAAGAATAGTTTTTGCTAGGTCTTCGAATTCCTTGCGGAGAGGAAGATTCTCACTTTGAAGCATATCAATGCGGAATCACCTCGCCCTGGTGTGGAAAGGTAAAAAAACGAATAACTGGTTTGAAACCTTTATGGTTGTCTTTTCTTATGTACAATGCTTAGATTGGAATCCTTATGTTAAGTGCACTATATGTTGTTTACGTAAGGGTATATTATTTTGTAAGAGAAGTTAAAGGCTATCTTTTTCCCTCATAATTATTCTTTGATTCAAATATATGTTTTTCTTGTTTATCTTTTGGCAGTTTTAGGGACTCCATGTTGAGTTTGACAGAGTATCAGGACAGGAAGGTAAGTTTCTGGTGTCTTTTCCCCAAATAGAATTGTTACTGTCAATCATTTCTTACTAAGATTGATAATCCAAACATTTAGTAAAATCAAAGGTCTTTCTTAAAAATCTCTTCTACGGATAAAGTTCCTATAATACCAATCTCATAATTCAGGAAATTATTTCAGTGGATTTCTAACAATAACTGTTTACTTAAAACAGAAGTATGTATTAGATATTTAACGTTTCAGAGTAGCATCTCGCAGTGCTCTTGTGACATACCATTGTGCTTTCAGCTAACACGATGCATATTCCTTTTAACTCCATTAATTTTTCTGATGTTGCTTTGTCCATTTTCGCTAGTTTTGTAACATGTCCGAAAGTGTGTGCGATTTAAAACATAAATCTTCTGTCGTGAAGGTTGAGTAATGTCTAAAACATTTGGGATAACATATTTACGTTGGCCATGAGTCAATAAAGATTCTAATTACAAATTCTTTTTTGGTACACTGTCTTGTATGTGATCTGTCATTTCCCATGACAGGTTCATCAAATAGCGAGGAACTTCCGGGACAATTGGATCCCCAGGTCAAGTAAAAAAGTGAAATGCATGGACAAGGGTTTGCGGAATATAGATTTCAAAGGGGCTCCAAAGTGCACCAAGCTATTAGGATCACACTACCAAAGGTTTGATCAGTTAGAAAGGCCCTTGGAATCAATGGAGTGTGTGAAGCAATCCGTTCCATCAAACCACCCACTTGATTCTGATGGTTTGAAGAGGTCTCGAGGAAGCTGCAAGCGTAAAAGTAGATGGGATCAGCCAGCGGAGCCCAGTTTGCGACTCAAAATTGATTCTTGTAATGAAGATGATGAGAGGCGGGTGATGGAGGAGGATGGCCCACCTGGATTCTCTTGCCCTTCTTTCGGGGGTCCTCTCTTGTCAAACGGAACCTCCTCTGCTGCTATGTCGTTCTCAAAGCAGTATCCAGGCCCTCTCGAGTGCCCTAATGAAATGCCTTCAGGGTGTCCTCAGGAGAGGTTCAATTCTGGTATGCCAATGGGTTACGGAATTTCATTGAATATGGTGCAAGAATTCGGAACACCTCAAGCATGCACTGGCGGTGGTTGGGTAATTGCACCAGGCGTGCCTTTCTGTCCTTTTCCACCACTTCCCCCATGTCCTAATCCAAGGTCGAATATGCCTAATATGATTCCAAAGGGTAAAACCCATTCACAACACGGGAGAGGTCCTTACCCTCCTCAAAGGAGGAGGCAGAAAAACTTTTGGAAGCCGCCGTCGTGTGGGAAGGCGTTTGAACCTAGGCGGAACTAGTTATGAGAAGCGCAGCCAATAGCCAGAATGAGCACCTTGATGATGTAAATTATGGTGCCGGCTTTTAGTGTTTATAGTGATTGAATTTATAGAGGCGTTTTTTAGGGTTGAGGGTACCAAATTGCTTTGGTTATATACAAGAAAACATTGGGAGGCTTTTGGATTTTGTGGTTATCCTTGATGATCATACATAGTGTTTACATTGTTACAAGTGGATTAAACAAGAGGCCTTGTTTATATTACGGTCTGCTTATTTTATTGTCATTTTTCTTAACTGGATCCAGGGTGGTCAGCGTGGTCTGTCTAAATGACTAATGAAGAAATGCAGGCTGCAATTACAAAACACTGTAAAACATATTAACATCTGCAGTCGTAATTACTCACATACAGCTGCAGTGTTAACTTGCTTTGAAAGGTAAGCTTCAAATATTTGGACGACGAGACGAGGGTCCCTCTCCACAAGCTGCGCATACTCGTCGGTCTTGGTGAGCTTGTCCATGTTCTCTGTGATGATCGACAAGGCAGATTGAAGCAAGTGGTTGGCATTGTGCTGATGCGCAAAACCAAAGTTTGAGAGTGAGGTATCCCAGGTGAGCTTGGAAACGAGGAACCTCTCACAGTAGGTCTTGAGATGCTTCACTTGGTACTTCTCTGCCAATACTAGAAGCTCATACGCTATTTGCTCATCAAGGCAGGCATCCGCAGTGTACAAATAGTTTACAAAAGCACGGAGGGCGTCATACGACACGTCACTCATCCGGATGGTCCCACTTAGGCTTTCCTTCATCTCATTCTCTAGCATTGCTTTGAACACAGGGGAGCGATTCGACTTCAAAATTACCAACTTCAAATGTCAACACACCACTTGCTATTTGTTAACTAATGTTTCCATATTGTAAAAGACAAACCCTAATATGCACACTAGCGCCCCAAAAGGGCAGCAAAGATGAACCAATCAACACTACAGGAAACGAAACCAATGATATTGAGATCAATATTGGACCAGACAACCAAAAATTAATAGACCAAAGAAGGAAAAGGCTGACCAGAACAGCCCTGTGGGCGGGGACAGAGAGGGGGTTCGAGGGAGACTCGTCCGCGGCCAGGAGGACGACGTCTGAGAAGGCAGAGGAGTCGCGGTGTTGATGGTCAAGCGGCGACCAGAAACGCAAGAAAGCAACCTTCGATTTGAGCTCATCAATCTCACGCTTCAGCTCTTCCTCCGTCTCGCTCGCCTCCTCGTAGCACTCCTTGCAGGTGCCGTCGTTGGCGGGGCCGTACTCATCCCTGCAAGAGAGACATCGCCGCTTCCCATTCGCAGTGGCAGTCACACCGCTGCTCATCTCTCTCCCAAGCATTATTGACGGCCACCCAAACCAGACAAGGATGAGTCGATTGACAGCATCAAATGGAAAAGATTGGATTTGATAACCGTCTATCACTTGAGTCGGCCCGTTAAGCCAACACTAGTCTTCTGCTTTATTTTACTCCAAATCAAAAGATTAAAGAGTCTCTTTTTTATTTTTATTAAATTTGTATGTTTATTATTTTTTATCATTTTCATTTAATTGTTGGTAAAAACAATTAACTCCCTATTTAATTAAAAAAAGAAATTGACATTATAATTATAAATTAATTCCTAATTATTGAATTTATTTTTTTATTTATTTTTATTTATTTTTTTGCTTTTTATTTTCTGGATGAATTTCTATGAAATTCATTCCAAATATTTTCATATCGGAAATTTTTCATACTAAAAATTTTTATATCAGAATTTCATTCTAAAATTTTCTAGTATGAATTTCATACCAAAAAATTGATACTAGAAACACCATCAAAGTCACAATTTGTGCAAGCATATAGCAATCCTGAAACCCACCAGATTCAAGATTTGCCAAATGTCGGCGTTTGTGTCTATTTGGTTAAGCCATACTTGCGGATGTTGCAGCTAACCTGATAAATCAACCAATCAACTAGGTCAAATGATAAACCAATAAATAAATACTATGTAATTAACCCCAAATACCGATTCATAAAATGTTTAACAAGAGAAATCACAAAAGCTCCAGTAGCCTACTAAGCACTACCAAGGAAGATGTGATGGATCTTCAACCCTTCATTATCAGCCATCGCTTTAAAAGAGCTCTGTATTGATCAATTCAGCAAAATGACAAACAGAAGAGACTAGAAATAAGTAAAGCAACTAGCTTTTCTCAATGGTGCAGGTTCGAAGTCGGAGCTTTGATTGTGGGTTTGACTTGGATTCAATGAGAGAAGGTAGTAAGCGAGGACTTCGGTGCTTTCGTTTTGAGGCTTCAGTTGCTTCCTCCTCCTTATCTTTCTTCACGCCTCATACCAGAAAACCTTGTGCTGCTCCTTATCCTTCCTATGAATCTATGAGCCACTACTCCTTAGCCTTCAATTTTATTTCACCCTCATGATTCGAATAACAACTGCAAGCGATGGCGCATGAATCCAGATTCTCGTTGTCTCCAACCCTATTTTGCTCGCACCTCCTGCATTTCAATTTCAGAGTCGAAATCAAACAAGCCCTAATATCATCAGATCTGACAAGATCCAAATCTTGATATAAAATGCATTCCAAACCGTTATTTGTTGTTATTTGTATCGAAACCAAACGAACTAGTGATAAGAATTGGGTGGTTGAAGGATGACGGAAACAAGGGAAACAAAAAGAGAGGTTAAGGGAAACTAGGTGGTCCAAGGATGGCGGAAATCAGTGATAAAAGAGAGGCTGAGGGAAATGAAAAGAGAGGATGAGTGAGGTTGAAGGATGGCGGCGGCGGTGCTCCGACCCCGTTGGAGGCGGTGGCTCAGCAGCAACAGTGGATCCCTTAAGTGACATGCTCTGACCCGTTTTTGACTGTGAGGCTGTTGGTGGCTGCATTCAAGGCGAAGAAAGCGAAGATTAGGGTTTGAACGGTAAAAATTTAATGGAGTATATTTATTAAATGAAATTATACTAGGGGTCTAGTTATTAGATGAAAACTAAAAAAGGCCTATTTACCAAATTTAACCATTATTTTCGTTTTACTTGTCTAATATCCTATGTATTATTCATACAATAAATAGTTTCATACTTCAAAGGAGAATTTTATTGGTGCAAAAATTACCTTCTAACTTGATCTCTCCCTTTTCTTTTTTCTTCTTCATTTCTTACCCAACCTTCATTTCTCTTATTTGTGTAATACAATTCATCTACTTTATCATATCTCCTCTCTTTTTTTAGTACTAAGGTAAGAGGAAAGGGAGGGTCAGCCTCTTGAGGTTGCCCACCCTAAACTTCCGGGGACATTGAATCCTTGCGAATATGAGAGTCATGTCCAAGTATCGCCAACCGATCAACAATAATGCTGATTTTCCTAAAAATATGACGAACACAAACACGGTTAAAGTAGAAGAGAGAAATGGAAATATCTGAGATCGGATTCCTAGGGAGGTTTCCAAATATGATTAAGGGAATTGATAAGAAGCAAATTGTCGCCCTCAATTTCAATGTCAGAGAAACTTAAACAAGAAGCCTTTTGAAGGCCCTCCCGAAGGGCAAAACCTTCGGCTTTCAAAATTGAAAGGTCGTTACAACTTCTCAAACCAAAGACAAGCGTTTTGGCAAATATGTTTCTAATGAGGTAGCCAAAAGAGAAATATTTATTTGACTTTTTGGAGTCATCAAAATTAAGTTTAATAGCGTCACCTATAGGTTGTTGTCATTTAATGTTTTTTGTTTCCTTTTGTTTTTCAGGGATTTTTTTTGTAAGACTTGGGCGCACTAGTATTGGCTTTGTCCAATTTCTTAATTTTCTTTTGGATAATTTGTTTTATACCCCGAGGAGCGTTTTTTTGTTAGAAATAAGTTGATTCTAGCAAACCAAGCTTGCTACCAAGTAACAACAAGTTGACGAAAATCAATTGGTGAGAATGATTCCTGTATGTCAAAGAGGATATCAATGATTTTTTTGTGGTTTGTGTCAATGTTTTGTATATATGTGGAAAGCTTGTCGTTCTCAATGGCTTGAATAGTAAAGGGACGGTTAAGGAAGGGGTTTTTTGCTGTTTCAGTATGGTAATCGTAAATTTCGCAATGCATAACAGCAAAAAATTTTTGTTTTATCCAGGTTTTCTTTAGTTGGGATTCCATCAAGGAATAATTTTTAATAAGAAAATTTTTATTTTAGGCATGACATCAATATTCCATATCCAAGATTTATCATGGCTAACCCTAATCATGCGTTTTTTGATTAATTGTAGAGCAAATTTTGAGGAGAACCAGCTGGAATCATCTTTCCAAAATCTATTTGTTTTACCATCTTCAACCCGACATCTAATTCCTTCATCAAATTCATCTTTCAACATCATAGTTTTTTTCCCATTGCCATGAAGGGATTTTTCCACATTTGTAGTTCTAGAGACAATATGTTTTTAGATATTTTTCTCTGACTACTTTGACCCAAACATTGTCTGGTTCAACCATTATATTTTAAAGAAGTTTCATTTGTAATGCTTTGTTCATCTATGCTACTTTCCTTATGCCAGTTCCACCAAGAGATCTTTACTTACAAATTTTATCCCAACCAATCAACGGATGGAAATTTGGGTCTTTATTTAAGAAGAAATTCGTATTAATCTGGTCCAGTTTTTTTTTTATAAATACTCGAATGGAGCATCAAAGCCTGTATAACTTAGCTTGGTTTAACATTAAGGTTTGCTTTAATGAGAGTGATTCTATCTTCTTGAGAAAGAGAGGAGGTTTTCCATATTGTGAGTTGTTGTTTTGATTTTTGGATAATGAAACTGAAGATATATCTATAAACTCTTCCGTTAATAATGGGAAATCCCAAATACTATTCTAGGTTAGTAGAAGGAGAAATGCCAAGTTGCAATTCTATTCTTCGTTTGCTATTAGGATCGACATTGACATTGGTTTGGAAAACCGATTTATGATGATTGATCACTTGACCAAAAACTGCACAGTAATTATAAGACTTGTAAGAATTTTGTTGCTCGCATCAAAAGAAGTTTTTGTAAATATGATGATATCATCATCAAATGCCATAAAGGAATAGTGGTTCCACTTTCAGAGCTTGGAAAACCAATAGATTTAGGGAAATCTTTGCTCATTTTTTTGGATGTTAGAACTTTAGGACTCAAGTTGAAAATGAGAGGGGAGATGGGGTCGCCTTGTCTTAGACCTCTTTGAGGCGATATGATTTTTGTCGGAGAATCATTAATTATAATCGAGTAGGAAACATAAGAGATGCACTCTCCAATCCAATTTCTAAATCTCTCATCAAGTCCAAACTTTCGGAGGACCGCTTTAGTGAAAATCCATTCGACTTTGTCATAAGCTTTTTTCATGTCTAGTTTGATAGCCATAAACCCTTCTCTACCTTTCTTGGATTCGAAACTATAAAAGATTTCATGGGTAATGAGAAATTATCATGAATAGAGCGGTTTTGGGTAAAAGCTTCTTGTAGAGGGTGTATGATTTTTCAAAGTATTAAATTTAGACGTTTAGCCAAAATTTTGGCAATTACTTTGTATAATAAATGTTGAATAGAATCTGATTGATAAGTAATGGGAGGTAGTAGAAGGATTGTCTATTTTTGGGATGAGAGCAATAAATGTGTGGTTAATTTACTATAGGATTTTCCCAGTTATATAAAAGCTTTTAACATCTCTGATAACGGTCGGGCCAATAATATGCCAGTAGGTCTGATAGAAACCGGCAGTCATACTATCAGGACTCGGGGATTTATCACAACCAATGTCAAAGATTGCATCTTTTATCTCTTTAGTGGAGAAAAGATTAGTTAGTTCAACATGTCATGATCCGTTGGGTTGGTTGGATTATTTCCAATTATTTCTGAAGTGCATGGTTATCTACTATAGTAGCTTTAAAGCGATCATGGTAGTCTCTTAGAAATTCTTCATAAATTTCTTCTTATTTAGATAAGATATGACCATTCGTTTTAGTTATGATTGTTCTGTTTCTACAACCAGTGGCCTTTTTGTGATGAAACATTGTGTTTTTATCACCAACCTTTTGCATCCAATATGTATGCTGGTAAGAAACAAGACATTTACGCTTTTTGATAAGTCTATTGATCTTATCATTTTGTAAGTGACTGAAAATTCAGATTTTTTTCTTTTTGAAGGGAGGCAATCTCTTCATCGGTCGTTTTTAGTTGTTTGTTAATATTGACAAATTTATCACGACCATATTGTTTTAGTTTGCTTTTTAGCAGACCCTTCTTTTTGACTAGATTGAACATATGGGTGCCGAAAAATTGGGTTCTCCAAGATTGTTTAACGAGGTTTTCACAGTCATGACATTTCAGCCACATGCATTCAAATCTGAATGGTTTATTTTTGGGTTTATAGGTACAATTTTCAATATTGTCGAAGATCATACAGTGATCGGAGGAGGTAAAAACATGATTTTTGGTATGGATTTGTGGGTATTTTTTGAATAATATCAAAGGAAGTCATAACTCTATCAAGCTTTTCATATGTATTATCATCATCTTTCTTTTTCAACTTCCATATGAATTCATTGCCTTTAGTAGGAAGATCAATGAGATTACATAACTGAGCAAAATTTTGGAGTCTAATGAGTTTATTACTAGTGAGAGGCGCACCACCTTTTTTATCCGTCGTTAAAAGGAGTTCGTTAAAATCACCAATAATCATAGTTGGTTTGTTTGTCAATATAATTTCATTTGTTAGTTGTTGCGAAAAAGCATTTTTGTTTTGTTCATTTGGCCGTGCATATATAAATAAAATATTAATTTCATCATTAGTGGGGAGGTCAGTATATTTAATAACCACGAACCTATTATTAGTCTTTTTAATCATGACCTTTTCGTTTTTGAGTTGGTAAATTTTCCAATAGAGACAAAGACCACATGCGAAACCAAAAGTAGGGATTAAAAAGATATAATCAACACCCACATTTTTCCTCCAAGTTCAATTTGAGCTTTAGTTTCCGCTAACATGATCATTTGGATGTGTTAATTTTTACAAGTCAGGTTAGTGTCCGTCCAAAAATTCTTAATCTTAATACATCTACAATTCCAGAAGGTAATCTTCATATTTGTATAATGATAATGATTGGGTTGTAGATTCCCTTGTTCCTACCAGAGTTGTTTCTAAATAACGAATCATTATTGGTTTTATGCCTAAACAAACGTCTAATGTTTATCACAAGATTAACCTTAGTTTGGATATAATTAGTATTATTTTTATTGATGATGATTTTATTCATCGTTCGATAGAAATGGTGAATTCCTATTTCTTGTTGATTTATTCTTCGATCAGGATTCTGATTGCAACTTAAAATCAGGCACTAGAGTACGAAAGGGTAGACAAGGGCCCATCGAAAACAAACAAGATGCATAAGAGATGAGTCAAAGGTGTTAGGATTGTAACATCCCAAATTCACAGGACTTGGAATGCTACATTGGGCTAGGATCTCACAATGGATCCTGACCCTAGCCTGACAACAAGTTCACTGGATCTTACAACAATGTACAAGTAGAGGAAAAACCAAATATATAAAAGCTGTATATGATATATCAAAAGTGTTTACAAACACAAAGCCGAGTACAAAACATCAAACATAAACATCTGATACAAAAGATCCCATCCCACGCATCCTAATGTACAAAAGTCCTCGGCTGGTCACACCACCTGACTCACTCTGCAGTCTTCCTAACATGCAGATCATCTACAACACGGTATACACCGTTAGCTACAACAATGAATAAGAATGAAAGTAATAGTACAAACACACATCAACATCTCATACATGCAATGTCACACACATTCATTTATTATCTTTCATTACGTTATTCCATTACTAATTCAACTTCTTTTGTAACACGAGGAGCCTCAAGAACCCCGTCCCATCCAACGTAAGACATGAGTTTTGCATGGGGGTGATCATCACTCGTCCCCTCTTGTGAGATCATCTTCAGGGCACCTCCTCCTACCCGCAGGCGGAGGCAAGTGGTCACGACCCGTTATAATACACTTGGGCCATTTAAAGTAATAAATGGTCATCCTAGTCCGGTTTAGGTTATAAATGCACAATCATATGAACACACACAACCATCACAATCACACAAACTCATAATTGAACGTTAAGTAAGTCCTATGGACTTACCTCATATACTCGTATCCAATACCACGTCACAGCTTCCCCTTGGGGAAGAAATCAACGCCTGCAATAGCAAGACACACAACATCACATATCGCAAGGGTAACCATAACCAACCTACAACCTCAAACTAAACCTCAAGATCATAACATGCTCACAGATGCCTACAACATACCTCAACATCAAAACGAGTACCTAAGGAACAACTCTAACATACAACTCATCCTAACCAAGCTAGCCTAGCTATCAACTCAGCCAAGGCCAAAGGAAAGAAAGGAAGGAAGATATACCAACAAGGTATGCACCAATAGAAGCAAGGAACTCCAAGTTGACCCAGTGAGGCGTAGGGGCGGCTCACAGGCAGGCGCAGAGGCGGCCAAATTCAGGCGCAGGGGCGGCTGTCTGTGCAGAATGTTGGCCCCGACTTCTCTTCGATCTCTTCCTCAAGTCTCTTCACCTCTTCAACACACCACAACAACATATATGTATACATACACATATATGATCATCAAAACATCCAGGAAAGGATCCAACACAAGTCTAACTTGTGATCCTAAGCTAAAAGAAGAAGAAAGAAGCAAAGAAGAAGAAATAAAGAAGATGGGGAGGAAAGGTCTCACCTCATCAAACCCTAGGCAGCAACCAAGAGCATTTACACATCTCACAACCTTATCAGCACAACATCAACACTCAGCAACATCTTCAAGATCATCAAAGCTCAAAACCTCAAGCAAACTCTCAAAAACTTCTCACAAACTCAAAGGAAGATCAAGAAGAGGAAGAATGAGAGCATAAGGGAGATGAAGAAACTGGAATAAGGTAAGAAAACCCTCATCTGAAGGAATGGGAGGCTTATGAAGGAAGCCAGTCGCAAAGCACGGGTCAAAGAGTCAATAAAAGCGGCTGCACCTACACAGAGCCGCAGGGGCGGCTCACCTAAGGCGCAGGGGCGCCTAGCCGCAGGGGCGGCCCATGTGGTGCGCAGGTGCAACTGCCAGGAACAGCCTAAGGCTCAGCAAGGACTCCTAGGCTCCAAGGACTAAGGCTCTTACAAGGATTGGTAGAAAGATTATTTAGAAGCGTTTTTGTATGAAAATAATGTAGTATATATCAGGAGTTTCAATAATTATAGAACAAATGGTCTTCGATACACATCGACAATTAATCAAGCAGAGTATACATAGAAGTAGATGGTATATGTTTTAAGGAGAAACCCAATTCAAAAACCAAGTTTTTGTAATAGCCGTATTAGTCAAAAATTGGGAGTTGTTCTTTTTCGTAGATTGTTTCCGAAAGAGAAACGAAGCCAGCTTTAGGGAAAGTGAAAGACCGACATTATCCATCAAAGAGACAGAGATATTTGATCTTTGTTTGTTTGGAAGGGATATTTGATCTAACATTTTGTTTGTTGAATTAATCTTTTTTTTATAATGTAGGTTGTATTCTTTTTCTGACTCTGATTTGTGAGAGTAGTGGTGGATTCCCTTCCAAAGCAAATCTTGCACAAGAAAAAAACACAAACATAAAACAACGAGTAAAAAAAACACAAAAGAAAAAAATGATTGATAACAGGAGAAATCTAGTCATAAAGATAAAACTAAGTGTAATAAAAAAATAAAAGAAGATCAAGAAGGAGGTGAAAATTTTGGATATAGAGCAGTTAGTCTTAAAAAGAGAGACATCATGGGTTTTATATAGAAAAGAAGTGTAAAGGTGGTTGAAATAGTTCATCAAGCAATTAAGAACCCGAAACTTATCCATGTTGGTCTTAAGAAGGTAATTGAATTAAAAAGGACATTGAAATCAGGAGGGAACAAAGGTCGGTAACGACATGCCCATACAATTTTTTTCATATTATCCTTCCGAAATTGATAACTGTCTATACAAAAGACAAAGCAAGAAGAGCAGTGAAAAAAGCTAGAATCAAAGTTTTTAAGAAGATGATAGAGATTAAATCCAAATTTGTTCTAATATTTCTAAAAAATTGCGAGAAGAAGATCCCCATGACCAACATCAAGAAGAAGATACATTCTAAGGAAAAACCAGACGAAAAGAGTAGAAACAAACCGGATCAACATGATCAAACCATACCAAACAGAAAATAACAAGAGAAAAGAAACATTTGTTCTCAAAGGGGAGTTCAAATGAGAAATCAAAAAAATTGAGAAAGTTTAAGGAAGTCACTGAAACTAGATGAACTTTTTTTTTCTTAGTTCCCTTCATAATCAAGGAAGTAGAGTCATCACAACCCCCTGCCTCTACCCCATGCTAGAGTCAGACTTAGTTGAATTTTGGTTGACTTCCATGACATCCATCATCTTGTTCACCATACTATTAGTTCTAGTGGAGTGAAAAGAGTTATTAGAACCCACAACCATCAGATCTTCAGGGATATTTCCATCCTTAAAAAGGAGAATAATAAATTCTTCAATGGTCAACTCACATTTAGAAGCCTCAGGAATCTCCATATTATGGGTCTGTTTTTCCTTCTCAATAAAATTATCCTTTGTTTCTTCTTTGTTTGCTTCAACTTCATCTTTCTCAGCATTTGGACAGTAAGGGGGCTTAGAGGCTCTTCCCGAACAAGAAACTCATCATCATTAGGGAGAGGACCCTCGTGGTGTTTATCATCGGGTTTTTAGAATTTGTTTTAGCCTTGGTACCTAGATTTTGGATGTCCACATGCAAAACATCCTCCGTATTTTTTCCAACAGTCTCCTCTTCATCCTCATTTTCCTTATTATTTTGGTTTTTGGAATTATTAGAGCTAGAAGAAGAATATTTTTCCCTAAAGTTATTTTTGATAGGCAAGTAAGGACGATCCCTTGGAGAAGAATGTGGGAGTTTATTTCACTTCTTGCTATTGTTGCCAAACCTTTTCCAACTCATATTCTAATTATTAGTATCTTTATTCACTCCAAAAGGATAGGCTTCAAAAGAGATAATTCTTTTGATTTTGATACCTCTATTGGGACAATTTTGATAAACATGGTTTTTGATGCAAGAATAACGCCGCAATTTCCCGATCTAGAGTGAAGTTCATGAAATCGAAAATAGAAAGAATCTCGGTGGCAAATCTCGGGCAAGATTTGTATGATAGGGTCGAGATTCTCGAAAACTCAGAGAACAAGAACATGATTAATATTGATGATAATGGTAAGATAAAGAAGAAGATTAATGAAATGAATTATGGAAAATATAGGAAGGTAGAACCGAGGTAGAAACTTGCAAAGAGCCTTGACCAATTGGATTAAAACCCTTAACAAAGAGTTATCTTACCCCTTCCTTCTTCAACCTTACACAAACCTTCTAATTATGACAAGCATAAGGAGGGACTAGTTTGACTAGTAGCACCGGTCTATAAGAAGATTAACACACATAAGAACAACCTAGAAAAGACTCACAACTATTCAATCAAGGCTCTCTTTTTTATTGAATGGAAATGAATAAAATGTACACTTCGTAAATGAAGTAACGAGTATCTCACAATGTATGTGGAAATCAATAATCAAATTCAACATTCCTAATAATCTCTTCCCCTATGTGCATATATAAACGAGCTTCTCCTAAAAGATAAAAGAATAAAATAGTCTTACAAAATATAGGATAGAAGATAAAAACCTATAGAATGTTTAGGGCTTTAAAGGTATATAATAACTAACTATAATCTTGTATAAATCTTAACAAGATTCATGTAAATCTCGGCGTCAAGATATTAAAATATCTCGGTTGAGATTTATGGTGGGGACGAGATCTTTAAGTGTTCCTCCTTGCTTCCTTGATAATCTTCATTCTTGTGGATCCTCCATAATAGATATCATTGTAACTAAGGATGACTTTAACATAAGTAGAGACTCCTTAGATGTACAAGATGCCAATAAGCTAGCAACATCTTCTTGGATGAATCTTGCTCTTGATCTAGTGATAGATCCTTCCATGATAGAATGTGAAGATGATGTAGACTCCTTCTTCAATGCTCTAGCTCTAGGTCTAGTGATTGGTTCATGTATAGGTGTTAGGGATGGTCCCTTATCATACTCCCATTCTTGAAAAGGATTCGTCCTTGAATTATCACCATGCTTATCACTAGTTTCATAAGGACTCAAGTCTCCTACATTGAAGGTAGGGCTCAAGCCATAATTCTTCGGAAGCTCAATACAAAAGCGTTGTTGTCAACCTTACGTAACACCTTAAATGGTCCATATCCTCTTGGAGACAACTTTGACTTCCTCTTCTCTGAAAATCGTTCCTTAGATGCAACCAAAATAGATCTCCGGGCTTGAATAACACTTTCTTGCGATTATTATTAGCTTGGCCGCAAGTTGCTTTCCTTTCCCCTCTAGCCTTATGTGTGCCTTAGCATGTAACTCCTTCATGAACTCAACCTGTTTTCCTGCATTAAAATCTATTCGCTCCTCGTTAGGCAACGATATAAGATCAAAAGGGGTCAAAGGATTCAACCCATAGACACACTCAAAAGGCGTTAGGTTAGTAGACAAATGCATGGTACGATTATATGCAAAGTCAACATGAGACATGACATCTTTCCAAGCATTCAAATTATCCTTCAAAACAACCCGTAATATGGTAGTTAAGGTCCTATTAGTAACCTCCATTTGACCATCCGTTTGAGGATGACTAGAGGTGGAGAATAACAACCCAGTTCCTAGCTTTCCCCAAAGAGTCTTCAAAAAGAAACAAATAAACTTAACATCTATGTGACATACTTTGATATCAAGGGCTTTGAAACTAATTTGAAGGTCCTTGACTTTGTTCACCTACAAAACAAAGTTAGTCACAATAAAGCAAATAAAGTGCGGAATGTAAAAGATCGACACAAGGATATGTTTACGAAGTCCGGCTCTAAATAGTATACTCTCCATCCCAGGGTATAGCCGTAGGATCTAACTATCTATTATCAGCTTCAAAGAGTGGTATAGTTCCAAGCCGGTTGCTCTTTCAGAACCCACTCCCCTATTGCCGTTTTCTTAATGCCCATGCATGCTGTCAAAAAAATTCTTCATCCAGTTCTCCAACAATATAAACTTGTTCCTCATCACAGTAATCAATAGAAAAGTATCGAAAAATTTGATGGAGCAAGTTTCCATATGGTAAATGTGAATCACTCGGAGAGTTGATGGTGTAAAGCATATGGGACAAGATAATTTCTGTAAGGTTAAAATCCAACCCGTTCAGCACATGGTACAGAAAAGCAAGCAACTGATTTGTAAGCACATCCCTATTGTTAATCTTTGGCACCACACATCTAACCAGCAATGTACAAACAATTATGGCTTCAAGTGTTAAACAGGTAGTGGTAGGTTGTGGTAATGAGTTGGGTAGAAGGAATTGTTCTTTGGCCATTTTAACAGTTCTAGAGGGGTGGGGTGGTCAAACGAGTTGTAGCGAGGAAGCCCTAGAATTTCAGCAATTATCAAGGAGGAAAGAGTAATTTTCTTACCTTTAACCACTGATTCCAAGACAAGTTCTCCCTGTTCTCTTCGAGCTGTCAGGTTGACATAGGACAACCTGGTTAACCTTGGATAAGCTATCACCCCGGGGTTGAGAATAATCCAGATTGAATTGTCTTGAAGAACGCTGAGACCCGGTAGAGAGAGACAGGTGAAGAGCTCTCGATCAACTAATTCACACATGCATAGATCCCGTTCGTTGAACCCCTCAAGCCACTTCTTGACTACGGTTTGGCTTCCAAACCAGTGTGAAGGAAGACCAGTTTTGGTACAGATTTCAGCGTCGTCCATGTGGAATAGGGAACTGGAGCTTGAGTCGGAGTCGGAGTCAGAGTTGGAGGATATATGAACGACCCTCTGTCGTTTGGGAGCAGAGGATGCAGCGTCATCAACCGAAGATCTCTTGGAAGCCATGGATATTTTTTGAAAGAAGGTGAAGCAGTTTGTCAAAGGAAAAGAGTAAAGCAAGGGGGTTTTGCAAAGAGAAGTTGAAGCGGAAGAGATAAAGAAAGAAGAGAAGTGATATTTAAGGGAAGAAGTCACATCAACGTTAGTTCACTAGGATCTTGAGAGACTCAAAATCTTGGGAGAATCAATTTTGATTAGAATTCATTCCATAAATTTTGTAACCACTTTTTAAAATTCTTTGAATCTGAAAATAAAAGCTTTTGAAATCTCTTTTAAAACTCTTTCTTTAAAATAATTTAAGGAATCAAAATATCTAAAAGAATTAATCCCCAAATAGATCCGTGATATTCAATTTTTTCCTTGAATCTCGTTTTAAGGCCTTGGAAAATGAAAAGTGGGTTGCATACGAAGGAGAAAATAAACTGATTTACTCTCCCTACGTTAATGCTTCCTTGTTCAATATACCAAGCTCTAAACGAATAAAATTAAATTGATCTTCAGGTAGAGGCTTGGTAAAGATATCTGCAAGTTGCAAGTCAAATGATATAAAAGAAATCGAAACATCACCTTTCTCAACATGATCACGTATGAAGTGATGCCTTACATCGATATGCTTAGTCCTTGAATGCTGCACATGATTTTTAGTAATCAAAATAACACTAGTATTATCAAAATTAATGGGATACCTTTCAAATCAAAGCCAAGATCACGAAGTTGTTGAGCTATCCATAGAATTTGTGCACAACAAGCTCCCGCAGCTATATATTCGGCTTTAGTTGTGGATAGGGCGATAGAGTTTTGCTTCTCAGAGTGCCAACTAATTAGGGATGCCCCCAAGAATTGACAACATCCAGACGTGCTTTCTCTATCAACCTTATAACCTGCAAAGTCTGCATCTGAATAGCCAACGAGATGAAACGAGCTTTGACAAAGGTACCATAACCCTAAGTTCTTTGTGCCATTGAGATACCGAAATATCCTTTTTCGCAGCTATCAAGTGTGACTCTTTAGGATCAGCTTGAAATCTTGCACACATGCATACGCTAAAGATAATGTCAGGTCGACTAGCGGTTAGATATAACAATGAACTGATCATACCTAGATACTCCTTTTGTACAACACTTTTGCCATCTTTGTCATGGTCAAGCGAAAGTGTAAAACTCATAGGAGTCTTTGCAACCTTAGATTGATCCATCTTATACTTCTTCAGCAAGTCCTTGGTATACTTGCTTTGATTGAGAAAAATTCATTTTCTTTGCTTGTGTAAATTAAAGTCCAAGAAAGAAATTTATCTCCTCCATTAAGCTCATTTCGATTTCCCTGCACATAATATCTGAAAATTTCTTGCATAGGGAATCATTAGTAGCACCAAATAATATATCATCAACATAGATTTGTACTACTAAAATATCGTTGCCTCTGGTTTTGATAAATAAAGTTTTATCAATCAAACCTCTATTGAAATTGTTTTCAAGGAGATACTTTGACAATCTTTCATACCAAGCTCGAGGAGCTTGCTTAAGACCATAAAGAGCCTTGTCCAATTTTAAAAACATGAACAAGAAATTCATCATTTTCAGAACCAGGTGGTTAAGCAACGTAGACTTCTTCTTCTAAGAAGCCATTTAGAAAAGCACATTTTACATCCATTTGAAATAACTTTATGCTCATGAAAGATGCAAATGCAAGTAGCACACGTATGGCTTCTAACTTGGCAACCGGAGCCAAAGTCTCCTTATAATCAATACCTTCCTCTTGGTTATAGCCTTGAGCTACAAGTCGTGCTTTATTTCTGATGACTTTTCCGTTTTCATCGAACTTGTTTCAAAAAACCCATTTCGTGCCAATGATGGATTGATGCTTTGGTCTTGTAGTAAGAGTCCAAACCTTGTTTCTCTCAAACTCATTTAGTTCATTTTGCATGGAAATGATCCAGTCGGGTTCTTGAAGAGCTTGAACGTAATTCTTTGGCTTGTTGAGAGACATGAACGCAGAAAACGCACATAAGTTGTTCACTTTTGATTGAGTTTGAACTCCTGCATTTGGATCTGAGATCACATTCTCTTGTAGATAATATGAAGAATGTTGAAACTTCCTTCGTTTGTAAGATGGAACAAATCCTGACGACTGAGGCTCAAATGCTTGACTAGATTCAGGTACCGTTGGAGTGTTGCTCTTGTATCCGATCTCAAGGCCTTGAAGTTGGGTTTCAAGGCCTAGAAACAGAGTTCTGACATTACAGTTTTCTGTTTCAAGGTCTTGAGGATGTGTTTCAAGGTCTTGAGAGTTTTCTCCGATATCTTGAATCTTCTCTTGCATATTCTTTTCTTGATCTTTAGGATCTTCTTCTTCATCAAAATTGTAATATTCTCGTTGATTCAAATTAAGATATGCAAAAATTTCACTCCAAGTACCATCATTGCTTTCATCAAATATGCATGAATACTTTTCTCAACAATTTTGGTACTCTTGTTATAAACCCGATAAGCTTTGCTATTTGAAGCATATCCAATGAATATAGCTTCATCACTACGTGCATCAAACTTCCCAAGGTTATCTTTGTCATTGTTATGAACAAAATATGTACATCCAAAGGGTTTAAAATAAGAAATATTAGGTTTTCTTCCCTTAAAGAGTTCATAAGGAGTCTTTTTCAAAATGGGGCGAATTAAACATCTATTCAAGAAGTAATTTGCAGTATTTACTGCTTCTGCCCAAAAACTTTTTGGCAAACTATTTTCTAAAAGCATGGTCCTAAACATATCCTCTAGGGTGCGGTTCTTACGTTCCACAATCCCATTCTGTTGAGGAGTTCTAGGAGATGAAAAGTTGTGTGAGATACCATATTTTGCACAAAACAAATCAAACTTTAGTTGATCAAATTTTCTACCATGATCACTTCTTATAGAAACGATTGATAGGTTTTTCAAAGTTTGCAACTCCTTACACAATTTTGAAAACTCAAACAATGCTTCAGATTTTTCCTGTAAAAATGATATCCATGTAAAACGAGAAAAATCATCCACAATGACAATGATGTACTGTTTACCTTGAGAGATTTGACACGCATAGGTCAACAAAGATCCATATGTAAAAGTTCAATGGGTCGAGAAGAACTTACAACCTTCTTTGGTTTGAATGAACCTCTTGTTTATTTACCTTGTGTACAAGTCTTACATAGTTCACCTACCTTGAAGTTTAGGTTTGGCAAGCCACGTACCAAATCCTTTGAAAGTAACTTCTGCATTGTATGCATGCTTACGTGGCCTAGTCTTCTATGCCAAAGCCTTGGATCATCAGTCAAGGACTTGAGACACTTTAGCTTAGTTATTGAAACTTGGTTAGTACTCATAGAATATATATTGTTACATCTAGGAGCAGTAAGCACAATTTCACCCGTCGTCTTGTCTTGAACTTCACATTTTTCTGAATCAAACATTACCTTGTTGCCTTTATCACATATTTGAGAAATGCTAAGCAAGTTATGCTTCAAACCGTCAACAAGATATACATCATCAATATAGTTAGATGAATTATAAAATATTTTACCAATGCCAATAATGTCACACTTTCCTATATCACCAAGCGTAATGGTTCCAGATGATTGCTTCTTTAAATGTGAGAATAGTGAACTTTTTCCACTCATGTGTCTTGAGCAACCCTATCTAATATCCATTTATGTTCCTTTACCTTGGTGATATCCTGCAAAACAACAAACATCAACCTTTCCGGGTCGACCAAATGGCATATTTTGGTCCATATTCAGGCTCGATTATGTTTGGTGGTCTAGTACCTTTAGAAACCCAGATTTGCTTGATCTGTTTCCTTAAACATAGAGGATAAGTGTTTCTAATGATGTAAGGATCATTTCTTCTATATGGACATGTAGATTTTACATGACCATTTTTACAACAGTAGAAACATGTGGGCATATGAACACTTCTTTTAGCTTTTACAAAGGTGGTAGTCGGTTTTCTAGGAAAACTTCTATGATGAACTATACCATTTTTGTTAAGTGAGGACTGTTGTTCACCCATCATTCTTCCGATATTGGCTTTTGAAAGTGTAGTCTTCTGGTCTTGACACGTCAATATTAGATCAACTTTCTCTTTTTCTAGATCGATATAGTTTCGATGAAGAGAAGAGAGGTTGTCCTTAAGAATCGAATTTTCCAATTCCAAGGCCTTGATACTGTCATCAAGGTCTACCTTTTCCGTGTTAAGGTTTTCAATCTCCAGAGACATTTCACTTAGTCGTTCTTCTTGTTCAAGAAGCTTTTCTTTTAAAGAATTTATTCTTATCCTATGTTCTTTGTCACATATGATAATGTCCTTAAGAAATTGTGTGAGATCAAATTCAAGTTGGGACATGATAGTAATTACCACATTCTCAACGTAGAGATTAGAATCTTCTTCATGATTGGCCATAAGACAGAGGTTTGCTTGTTCCTTTTCGTCTTCTGATTCATTTGAGGAATCTGAATCACTTCATGAAGCTACCATAGCTTTCTTCTTTCGATCATTCTTAAAGTTGGTCCTCTTCTTTTATGCACAGTCCTTAACGAGATGATCTGTTTTACCACATTCAAAACAAGTCAGATCTTTAGTTTTCTTGTTAGAGTTAGAAAATTTATCTCGAGGTCTTGATGTTCGCGGATATTCTCTATTGTTTGCAGATTGTTTCTTTATTTTAAGAATTCTCGTGAGACCTTTAGAGATCATGGCAATTGCATCTTCTTCATCATCATCATCATCATCATCATCAATGCCTTTCTCTTCAGATTGTAACTCATCCTTTCTCGATCTCAATGCTAGATTCTTTGTGTTGGATGGGAGCTCTCCATCTTCTTCACCAAGAACCATTTCGTGTGTGATGAGTTTCCAAGGAGGTCGTCAAGAGGAAGAGTTGAGAGATTCTGAGCTTCTTTGTTGGCAGTCATCTTAGGTCCCCCCTTAGCTATAGGCATGCTCCTTAGAACCTTCCTAACTCTTTCTTCGTTTGTGAAGACCTTTCCAAGTGAGTCCAAGTTATTCACAATCTCAGTAAATCTTGTGAACATTTCTTTGACTAGTTCATTTGGGTTCATCTTGAATAGCTCATACTGTATGAGGAAGATGCTAATCTTTGTTTCCTTGACTTGACTTGTTCCTTCGTATGTGAAAACGAGTTTGTCCCATATTTCCTTTGCACTCTTGCATGATGAGATGCAGTTGAATTCATTTGCATCTAATCCACAGTAGAGCAGGTTCATAGCTTTGTAGTTCTTTGACACACTGTCCAAGTCAGCTTGTGTGAAGTCAGCTTCCTTCTTTGGGACTTGGACACCTTCAACTGTGTTAGTTGGGACTTTGGGGCCATTGTGAATGATGCTCCATAGTTCCATGTCCTGATCAATAATGAACATGCGCATGAGTACTCTCCAATGGGCAAAGTTGTTGCCACAGAAGAGTGGGGTCGAGGTGAGGATCTTCCTTAAGCAAATCCTCCATCATCTACATGATTCATGATTAGTCTTATTGATGGTTAAATCAATATACGTGAGTCAGGCTCTGATACCAATTGAAGAACCATTAGGTGACTATAAAGGATAAAGATACTCTAGAAGGGGGTTGAATAAAGTATGAGAACTTTTCGCAAAAACCTATCTCAAGGCTTTGAAACCGATTTCAAAGGCCTTGATGTCAATCAGAGCTCTTTGTGACACACTTTGATATCAAGGGCTTTGAAACTAATTTCAAGGTCCCTGACTTTGTTAACCTGCAAAACAAAGTTAGTCACAATAAAGCAAATAAAGTGCGGAATGTAAAAGATCGACACAAGGATATGTTTACGAAGTCCGGCTCTAACTAGCATTCTCTCCATCCCAGGGTATAGCCGTAGGATCTAACTATCTATTATCAGCTTCAAAGAGTCCTAGATACAAACTTGAAGAAATCCACTTCTTCTCTCATTGTAGTCAATGCTACGATCTAGCTCAAACTCTTCACCTTGCTATAATAGCCTAGTTACTTCGCAGAGTAACACACACTCTAGTATAACATTCTTTAGATATTCCAATGGAGCTCTCGAGTTTTATTTCTCTCTAGGGGATAAATCTTTTTGTAAAAGAGAGAAAGAAAAACTTGTTTGATCGAATGAAGATACTTTGGATCGCTTGAAGACTTTGAATGTTTCCGTGTAAGCTTATGTAATATCTTCTTCAATCGACGTCTTCATTTATAGTCTTTGATGGAGAGGTCTTCTAGCCGTTGGAAAGATGACCGTTTGAAGATGATTCTTCTTTCCCATGAAAGCCGCTTCTTGGTTGAGGTAGACGTTGTAGATCTTCTATCGTCTTCATCTCCTTAAAGCACGTTGATCTCCCTTGTCCGTAATCTTCTCATAATTGTTGTGAAGATATCCGAAATCCGTTGAGAGAGGATCTTTGCGCTTTTGGTTTGAGGATCTTTGTGAAATCCTATTTGGAATCCAATCTTCTTGGTCGGTTGAGATCTTCTTTGAGCGTGGGTTTAAGATGTTCATGTTGAGAAAATCTCCTTGGAAGATCTTCTTTGATGCTTGGTAGATTTAGTTTGTTAGAGTTTTGAAATCCTTCCAGCCGCTTGCTATGTTATGATTTCAAGGCTTTGACTTCTGATCCCTTGAAATAGCTTTCAAGGCCTGAGTGTTGAATTTCTCTAAACTCTTTGTCTGTCAATTGTATTTGATTTCAAGGCCTCCGTTGGTCCTTTGATATGCCCTTCAAGGCTTGTATACATTCTAGACAAAACACCAAAACAATCCAAGCAACTAGACATATAATCGATAAATTGTTTGTTTCAAAAACCACTTCATTTGTGCTTAAGTCTTCTATCATCACCTATACAAATATATAATCAAGGTGGAGTTTTCAATCTCTAGCACTCACAATAGACCTAGGTACTCCATGTAACCTAACAAGTTCCCTAATGAACAAGTTACCAACATATAAGCATAATAGGTCTTGTGACAAGCAATAAAATGGGCCCTTAAAGAATCGATCTACAACCACAAATATCGAATCTCTCACCTTATTAGTCCTAGGTAATCCTACAACAAAGTCAATACTGATGTCTAGCCATGATGAGTTAGGCGTAGGAAGAGGGGTATACAAACCATGAGGCCAATCTAGCCTTAGCCTTTAAGCATACAAGACATCTCATAGTCGTGTTCTCAACATCTTTAAGCATATGAGGCCAATAAAAGTGTGAATGCAGCATATGAAATGTATTATCTCTACCATAATGTCCCATCAAACCTTCGATATGATCTTCCTTAACAAGTAAAAGTCTAAGAGAACATCTAGGAATGCACACTTTATCCTCCCGAAATAATATTCCCTTGAAGATATAGAATTTATCATGGGGACATGTACTACAATGCCTACAAATATCACCAAAATCAATATCATTCACATATAGATCCTTAATGTAATAGAAACCTAAAACCTTAGAATCCATTGTAGTGATCAAAGAATGTCTCCTAGAAAGGGAATCAACAACTACATTATCCTTTCCTTTCTTATACGTAATGATGTATGGAAAAGTTTCTATAAACTCCATCCATCTACCATGTATTCTATCCAACTTATCTTGACTCCTAAAATGCTTTAAAGACTCATGATCAGTTCTAAGGATAAATTCATTAGGTCAAAGGTGATGTTGCATGTCTTGAAAACTCGAAATAAAACATATAATTCCTTATCATAGGTCAAACTATACTTGCATAAGCTCGCCTCCTATTCCATTTCCTGACGCATTACACTTGGCTTCAAAGAATTTGATGAAGTCTAGAATGCTAGAAGAGGTGCATGTGATTGTTGCCACTTCAACTCCTTAAATGCCTTCTCTCGTGCATCTCCCCACTCGAACTATACTTTCTTCTTCGTGAGAGATGTGAGTGAGGCTGCAATGGTACTAAAATCTCGTACAAAACGTCTATAGAAAGTATCTAATCCATGGAAGCTTCGTACATGGCCGATCGTTGTTGGTGTAGGCCACTCCTGGATATCTTTAATCTTCTCTTCATCCACTTCATGACCTCTTGGACTCACTACAAAGCCAAGGAAAATAACTTGATTAGTTCTAAACTCACATTTATTTATATTAGCATATTAAAATTCATTTATCAGAGTTCCAAGTACTTCCCTTAGGTGCTCTTCATGCTCCTCAAGTGATGTGTCTTCTCCTTTCTTTTACTAGATGATCACACCACACTAAGGAGTATCCTTGAAATTCTAACACAACAATTTGGATCTTCCTTTACTCACTAAAATTTTGGCAAGAACAAATTTGTTCGATTTTGGTCTCACACTCCATAAAGGTGTCCGGATCACACTTTCCTTCAAACTTGGAATTTTGACCTTCACCTTTCCAATTCTGTCATGCTCTTGGTGGGGCATGTAAGGTTCCAAGTCTTGACCTCTCCTAGGGAGATGGTACGTCTAGGATAATCTCTCCAAATGCCCTCATCATCCTACTCCTCAAATTCCTGAAAAACATCAACAAGATCTGGAATTTAGGTGCATTATAAAGAGGATTTGAATGTCTCATACCTGGCCCTTGAGGGTCTTTGAGGTATTTTTAGGGCTGGAAACTGAGTTGGATTATACGAACTTTTTCTGACGTCAAATGTAGATCTCAGTGTTAGCATGAAATATTGTGATATTTTAGGCACGTTTTCTAAGTGTATTTCATCCATATTAGTGGTCATTGATAAAGCATTGAAGCAATTGTGAGTTAGTTTATCTATTTTGTCGATATAGAGGTCTACATAAGCTTTGTGTTGATTGTAGGCAATTAAGAGCTAAAACTGGACGAATCAAGGGAGAATGGAGATGGATTGAGCATGTCCAAGGATTGAGGACATCACAAGGGAGCTAAGGAAGATGCTAGGATGGAAAATAACACAAGACAAAGGAGAATTACGAGCTACTTGTGTTCCACGCTCTAAAATACGGCCGTACTAGAGTCCACGCTCTAAACCACGGCCGTGGAACTTTGGCAACACAAGCGTGGAGCACTCCAGAGGGTTACACGGCCGTGGAAGATGTGAAGCAACCGTGATGGAATTCCACGCTCTAAACCACTCTCTAAACCACGGGCGTGGAATCTTAGGAAACCGTGATTTAGGTGATCTTTTAACGTACAATTTGAAGCCATGATCTTTTACGCAATGGGCTGGACTCATATTTTATCTTGCCCTATAAAAGGACGGGAAGAGAGAGATTCCATCACCTCTGCTTAGACTTCGCCTACGCTCATTGCACGTGCCTAGGGTTTCAAGTTGGACGTGTGGAGATTGCTATTTCGCGACGGAGATTTGCTTCCGCGCATTGAGGGTTTCATTGGACGTACGGAGATTACGTCTTTTATCCTTAGGTTTGATTAGAAGACGGATTGACATCCCGTTCTTCGTTCTTATCAAAGATTGTGATTGTTTGTGTTATTATGAATCTACTTACATCATTGTTCTTGTTTGTGGATTTGAGATTGATTTGAGATTTATTCAAGGTTTTCGAAGGTTTTCATCTTTCATTCTTTTAAATCTTGAATTTGATATCATAATGACTGTTGTTGGCTAAAACCCTTTAGCAATTCTAAGGTGAAGGGTTGATAGTTGTGGCTTAGATGATGATAGATCGATCGTAAACAGATTGGACCCTGAGAGTTAGAGAGAATTGTCGACGAACTAAAATCACGGTGTGTTCTTGAGTTCCACGGCCGTGGAATCTCAAGATCCACCCGTAATTTCCCTTAGTTTACGAACCTTGCTTTTACTTTAATCCAAAGTTAAAGATTTGCTTTAACTTAGTCTTGACTTGCCTTTTCTAGGTGGTAGTGAAGCCTCAACAACCTCTACCTCGATTCTGAGTGTCACAACCTTAATCGGTTTAGTTGGTCTTGATCCTTGGATTACAAGTTTGGGTATTTGATATTAATTCTTACCTTTAGATCCTTTCTATATTGAAGCCTCAACAACCTTTATAGAGAGTGTCTTTAGTTGAGTCATATAAAGCCTTGGAACTTCACCGTACATTGCTTTACATTCATATACCTTTGCAAACCTCAACTCTATCCTTATATCTTTAGTATATCTTGGATCGATTGCCACAACTGGATTCCTGGATCTTTAGGATTGTTGTTTTCCCAATATTTACGAAAGCTCTTACATTTACTTGCTTGACAATTCTATAATTGGATTTAACCCCCCAAATCCCTGTGTTCGATACTCTGGAATTCTTGCTTAACTATATCGATCCGTACACTGCGGGTTCGCTTGCTTGATTCTAGTTTTATAAATTTAAAGCTTATTTGCACGCACGCTAAGTGGCAAAAAAGTTTTTGGCGCCGTTGCCGGGGATTTGGTCTAGGCCGAATTCGGTTATCGGTTATCAAGCTTGGGAGCTTTTCCCTTGTTATTTGATATCTCTTCGAGTGTATGCGCAGGTCTAGGAACAACGAAGACCTCTTACCTCTTGATCAAGAGCTTGAGAGGACTTTGAGGAGAAAGCTTAAGGAAAGAAAAATGGCTGAAGAAAGAGAACGTGATTACCAAACGGAGTTGGCAGAGAAAGAAGCTCAACTCCAATGGAGTGAGAAGACTCGTAGGGAAGAGATGGATCGTCATCAAACGAAGGTTGATGATCTATCGGACGTGATGTTCCAAATGAGGTTGGAAATAAAACAACCTTAAGGAGAAAAAGAGAAGAAGGAGACCGGGAAGATTGGTTAGAGCTAACTCATCCAATGAGGATAGCGACTCCTCCATGCCACCACTAGAGAAATTGATCCGACGATCAATGTGAATCCATTCTTTCCACGACCAGCTGCAAATCGCCGTGTTCCACCTAGAGGTGCGAGGTCGAACGTGTGGATGAGGAGCCAAGAACTCTTGGCCAAAGGATGGATCCAACGCAGCAACCACGCCGTTTAGGTGTGAACTTTGATGCTGATGATGCACAAGGGTTTAGCTTCAACCCTCAAGTTATTACCATTGTTCGCCAAAATCAATTTGGTGGAACAAGCGCTGAATCTCCACATCAAAATCTACAAAATTTTGAGATCATGATGGAGACAATGAAGCCAAAGAATGCAACTACCAACAGCTACAAACTTAAGCCTTTCTTCTTCTCCTTGAAGGGGAAAGCATTGTCTTGGTATCAAGCTCTTCCAAGTGGGAAACTTGAGACATGGGAGGATCTTACTTCGGAATTCCTCACTAAGTTCTTTCCGCCATCTAAAACGGCGGAGTTAAGAGGTAAGATTAATGCATTTTCTATGAGATCTAACGAAAGTTTGTTTCAATCTTGGGAAAGATTTCAGGATTTTCTATTGGATTGCCCACATCATGGCATATCTAAATTGGCGCTATTGGAAATATACTATAAGGGGTTAGATGTGGAGACACAATTCAAGCTCCAATCCCTCTCATGTGGTACATTCATGGACATGAGGGAAGATGACGCTTGGGACTTCATTGAGAAGCAAGCGCGGGTTAATGAGAAATACTCTCATCGGAAAGTGGAAGCGAATCATGTGGATCAAGGAGCAAAGCTATCACAAGCAGCTCAAACTCAAATCTTTTCTCTCAACACGGAGATTAAAGAGTTGAAGGAAGCCATCAAAACCAACTTTTCGAAGCAAAGGAGCAAGATGTGGGTTATTTAGGCAACAACAATAACCACAACGAGAATGAGAGTACAAACCGCAACAACCGGAACAACAACCGGAACAATTGGAACAACAACAACAATAACCGGAACAACAATTGGAACAACAATAGGGGTTCAAACAACAATAATTAGCGTCCCAACCAACAAAATTCCGGTAATTCTTATTCTTCCAATTCGTGAAATTCACTAACTCCACCTTCCTCTTCTTCCACTCCTTTGAAAAGCCAGGGGCAAACATCTAATGGTGGAAGTACTTCGGGGAAAGAGAAGCCCGATCCCATGTTGGAAACAATTTTGGGGAAGCTTCAAGGATTGGAGACTCGCATCATCAAGGTTGATGATCACATAACTAAGGTTGATAAAGCCCAAAAGGTTTTAGAGAACCAAATGTTTAGTCATGCGGAGGAAGTTCCTAGGAATCAAGGAAAACTTCCAGGAAAGACGGAGGACAACCCAAAAGGAAGGGTGATGGCAATCACAACTAGGAGCGGAGTGACAACTACCGACCCGCAGCCTAAATTTGTAGAAGTCCCCGTTGAGAAAGAGAAAGAAAAGGGGAAGGAGAAGGAATATGTCTACGTTCCCCCTCCAGCTTACAAACCTCCCCTACCATTCCCGCAATCTAGAGCGAGAGCGCGCCTAGACAAGCAATTTGGTAAGTTTATTGAACTCATGAGCAAGCTCAATATTAATATACCTTTCATTGATGCAATTGTAGGTATGCCGGCTTATGGAAAGTTCTTAAAGGAGATCCTCTCTAACAAGAGAAAGCTAGAGGATTTTGGAGAGGTTAAGATGAGTTCGGATTCATCGGATCTCATCAAAACCATGAAAGAGAAGATGCCCCCAAAGCTAAAGGATCTGGGGTCATTTTGTATTCCCATAGGAGTGGGAGATATCACATATAATGCATTATGTGATTTGGGAGCAAGCGTGAGCATCATTCCGCTTGCCTTATGTAGGAAGATCGGCTTAGGCGACCCTAAGCCGGTGAAGATGACGTTGTACATGGCGGATCGTTCCATAACTCGCCCCGTCGGTATAGTTGAAGACGTCCCGGTCAAGCTTGGTAAATTCTATGTTCCTATATACTTTGTTGTGCTTGATATTCCTGCAGATAGTCCGGTCCCGATCATTCTCGGAAGACCGTTTCTTGCAACATCCGGCTGCATAGTCGATTGCAAGAATGCTAGACTCGCCTTTGACATAGGAGAAGAGAAGGTAGAGTTCGTTCTTTCCACTTTGGTGAAGGAACCAGCCTTTGATGAGGATATATTCAATATCCAAGACGAAGAGCTATCTAGAGAGGAGGTAAGTTCTATTCTCTTCAAAGATCCCTTGCAAAAAGTTATTTCTATGAGCATAATGAATATAGGGGATGAAGAGGAGTGCAATGAGGCAATTGAATCCTTAGAGACACAAGAAGAAGTGTGTGAAGAAGAGTTCGAGAAACTCCACGATGAGGCAGAAAACGTGCGGATCCACGGTCAGACGGCCTATTCCACGGCCGTGGATTTCACCAACAAAAGCGTGGAGCATTCCAGGGAGTTACACGGCCGTGGAGGGAACAGAGCCACCGTATTTCCTTTCCACGCCCAAAATTACGGCCGTGGAGAAGGCAGGGGAGCCGTAATTTTGGGTGAGTTCGAGGGAAATTGTGTCACTTCTACAACTTCTCTTGATTCTTCTCCAACACCTTCTCCATCCTTAGACACTTCTAAGGAAGCATCGGATGCTCCTCAAGAGCCATTGGAGACTCCCATAGTGATGGAATTGAAACCGCTTCCTACACATCTAAGGTACGCATTTCTTGGACCTAATTCTACCTACCCGGTAATTGTTAGTTCCGATTTGAGCATAGATGAACGTAGCAAGCTTATGGTTGTCCTTAAGAAACATTGGAAAGCTTTAGGTTATACTATAGAAGATCTAGTTGGAATCAAACCTTCCCTATGCATGCACAAGATCTTAATGGAAGAGGACTTTAGGACTTCGCGACAACCTCAAAGGCGGTTGAATCTGACCATGAAGGAGGTTGTCAAGAAGGAAATTTTTAAACTACTTGATGCAGGTATCATCTATCCTATCTCCGATAGCAAGTGGGTGAGCCCCGTACAAGTGGTTCCGAAGAAGGGAGGAATGACGGTCATCACCAACAAAAACAACGAACTCATTCCTACACGAACCGTAACGGGATGGCGGATGTGTATAGACTACCACAAGCTAAACAACGCGACGAGGAAGGATCACTTCCCACTACCCTTCATCGATCAAATGCTTGAAAGGTTAGCACAACATTCACACTTTTGCTATCTTGACGGTTATAGTGGTTTCTTTCAGATTCCGATACACCCGGATGATCAAGAGAAGACCACGTTCACGTGCCCGTGGGGTACGTTTGCCTATAGGAGGATGCCGTTCGGGCTTTGCAATGCCCCAGCCACCTTTCAAAGGTGCATGATGGCCATCTTCTCGGAATATATAGAGGAAATCATGGAGGTTTTTATGGATGACTTCTCCGTTTATGGTTCCTCTTTTGACAATTGTCTTTCTAACCTTCCTCTTGTGTTACAAAGGTGTGAAGACACTAACCTAGTTCTTAATTGGGAGAAGTGTCAATTCATGGTGAAAGAAGGCATTGTATTAGGACACTTAATCTCTAGTAGAGGGATTGAGGTTGATAAAGCTAAAATAGAGACAATAGAAAAGCTTCCTCCCCCAACTTCGGTGAAAGGGATAAGAAGTTTTCTAGGACATGCTGGATTTTATAGGCGTTTCATAAAGGATTTCTCTAAGATATCAAAGCCGCTAACTAATCTATTGATGAAGGAAGTAGTTTTTGACTTTTCGCAGGAATGCTTAGATGCGTTTAATATGATTCGGGAAGCTCTAATTTCAGCCCCGATTATCCAACCTCCGGATTGGAATCTTCCCTTTGAGGTTATGTGTGACGCAAGTGACGTAGCTATAGGAGCTGTTCTTGGGCAAAGAAAGGAAGGACGAACCCACGCTATCTACTACGCTAGCAAGACGCTAGATGAGGCGCAACTCAACTACGCCACTACCGAAAAAGAGTTCTTAGCTATTGTATATGCAATTGACAAATTTCGCTCTTATCTTGTAGGTGCAAAGGTGATTGTGTACACGAATCATGCTGTGATCCGGTATCTCCTTGCAAAGAAGGATGCGAAGCCAAGGCTAATTAGATGGATTCTTCTCCACAAGAATTTGATCTAGAGATCCGCGACAAGAAGGGTTCGGAAAATTCTGTTGCGGATCATTTGAGTCGTCTAACACATCTAGAGGACGACCATCTACCTATAGATGACTCCTTTCCGGACGAGCATTTACACATCATAGAGGAGTGCATCGATGTGATCACCAAAGGTAACGAACCATGGTTTGCTGATTTTGTTAACTACTTGGTTTGTCAGGAAATACCACCCGGATTATCCTACGCACAAAGAAAGAAGTTCTTTAAGGATGTTCGGGAATACTTTTAGAATGAACCTATCCTCTTTAAGAGAGGTCCGGATGGCATTATTCGGCGATGTGTGCCGGAAGATGAGATGCAAAGTGTCATCCGCCATTGTCATTCACTACCTTGTGGAGGAAACGCTAGTTCGAACAAGACTAGCGCTAAGGTATTGCAATCTGGATTCTTTTGGCCTACTCTATTTAAAGATGTGTAAACCTTTGTTTCCTGCTGCGATGCTTGTCAAAGAACATGAAATATATCTAGGAGGAATGAGATGCCTCTCAACAACATCCAAGAGGTGGAGATCTTTGACGTTTGGGGAGTAGACTTCATGGGACCTTTCCCATCATCTTGTGGTAACGAATACATACTTTTAGCGGTGGATTATGTTTCGAGATGGGTTGAAGCGATTGCCTCTCTCACCAATGATGCCATGGTAGTGGTCAAGTTCTTTAACAAGACCATCTTCCCACGATTTGGGACACCAAGGACTATCATTAGTGATGGAGGTTCTCACTTTATTGCCCGGCGCTTTGAAGCTCTCTTAGCTAAGTATGGGGTGACTCACAAGATCGCCACCCCTTATCATCCACAAACTAGTGGACAAGTGAAGATCTTAAACCGGGAGATCAAAGGAATCCTAGAGAAGACGGTTTCAAGGACTAGGAAGGATTGGTCTTTGAAGCTAGATGATGCATTGTGGGCGTACCGGACTGCGTATAAGACTCCCATCAGAACTACACCATACAACCTTGTGTATGGGAAGTCTTGCCATTTATCGGTAGAGTTGGAGCACAAGGCGTTTTGGGCAATCAAGTGGTTGAACTTCAGCATGAAGGAAGCGGGAGAGAAGCGTCTCTTGGACCTTAATGAGCTTGAAGAACTTCGCTTGAACGCTTACGAAAATGCCAAGATCTATAAAGAAAGAGCGAAGCGTTGGCATGATAAGCATATCATCCCAAAGGACCTCAAAGAAGGAGATCAAGTTCTCCTCTTCAATTCAAGGCTTCGTCTCTTTCCAGGTAAGCTTAAATCTCGTTGGACCGGACCTTTTCTAATCAAACGTATTTTTTCCCATGGTGCAGTTGAAGTATGGGGTGAAACGGGCAGAAGCTTTAAGGTGAACGGTCAACGACTCAAGAAGTATACACCGGAACTCCAAGGTGAAGAGTTCGCGCCCATCGCACTCGAATGAGTGCAAATATGGTCTAGCTACGGACCTTAAACAAAGCGCTTCTTGGGAGGCAACCCAAGGTATTGCACTTACGTTTTTGTTTTTGATTCATAGATTAGTTTAGTTTAGACATTTTGCTTTGTTTTGCCTTCGATACCTTCCGGTATGTTCGTGTTTTTGGATGTAGGAACAGTGGAAAAGAAAGGGGAAGGGAAAAGCTTGAAGAAAATTGCCGAAACTTGAACTTTGACACATTACAGAGAGTTCCACGGCCTAAACCACGGCCGTGACAGCTACAGTGACCGTAATTTTCAAAAGCCTGAGAAAAATCACCAAAACCACGGTTCCGTACATTTCCACGGCCGTGGAACCCCCCGATAGACCGTGATTTTCAAAAATTTTTACGGCCACTATATAAACCACGTTTATTCACAAAACACACCACAAAAACCCAAAACCACGCCCAAATCGCCGATTCCACTCCCCATCTCCCAATTCCTCATTCGTTAATCATTTTTGACGATTCTTTGGCCAAAACTGAAGCAAATCCCATCACCAACAATATCCAAGCAACAATTCGAGCGGCAAATCACCGGAGAAGGCAGAATTCGGATTCAAAAATCCGAAACCCTAGGTTTTTGGTTCTTTCTCTCTCTTTGTCGATTTGGCTTCGTTTTTGATAGAATTTTTAGGAGAACTGATTGCAAGCATTTGCTTTTGACGATTCTTTGGACGATTCTTGAAGGATTAAGCATTGAAGCGAGACAAAAAGGAGCATAAAAGGAATTTAGGACGCGCCAAAGTATCTTCGACTTTACTTTTGGAAATATGGACATCGGTGCACAAAAACCGAAGCCTAGGAGATTGGCGTTTCTCAAATTTGAGATGCCTCAAACCCTTGATGCACATACCACAATCTGTTAGGAATATCGCTCAATCCAACTTTGGCAAGACACAAACACCCGGCTATGTGAATGGTGCCGAGTTACTCATCGTCATGATTGACTTCCCCAAACCTACAAATTTTTTCTATTCTTTGAATGCAAGCATTTGCTTTCATGGCCCTCCCACATCAAACATGCCAAAACTCAACTCTTCCTAGTTCCCGGATAGGTAAGGGAGGCAATTATTTTCATTGAGGGGCTAAGTGATCAAAGAAAGAAGTAAGAAAATCGAAGTGCCTTAATCATTTCAATAAGAAGTGTAAGAACTTATATGCGGTTTCAACCTTCAACACTCAACATGATTTAGAATGAAAGCGAATTATCAAACATGCATGAAGTTCTATCAAAGTATTCAAATCCCACATATGTCATAAATCAATTCAAGCATATCAAAATCATCATAGCTATTCCACAAAACAATGTTCATCATAGAGATCATATCCATTCTAGAAGCACAAAAAGTTTAAAATTTTTCAAAATTTTCAAAATCATATGATGCAAGACATAAAACATGCAAATGGTATTGCAAATACTTCCACCCCATACTTAAAACTCACATTGCCCCCAATATGAAGAATAGAAAAGATGGAAAAGGATACTCACAATGTAAGATGGCGAATCAGGCAAGACGAATCATTAATCGGGCGGTGGTGGTGAAAATTCTTAGAAGCTTCATAGGGAACTCCGAATGCCCTAATCGACGTCAAAGAATGAAGAAGGGGAACGTCTTTCCGCCGAAAATTTTTCCGAATTTTTTTTTTTTTCGGGTCGGGAATTTCCACGGCCGTGGTTTTGGTCGTGGAACTTTCTGTTGCTCTCCAAAATCACTTTCCACGACTTAATGCATAACCACGGTCGTGGTTTAGGTCGTGGAACTCTCTGATTGTGCCAAAAATCCAAGTTTCGTCATTCTTTTCGACTTTTCTCATCTTCTCTTGCTTATTCCTTATTCCTGACATCCAAAAACACAAAAATACCGGAAGGTATCGAAGAAAAACAAACAAAAACAACTACTCTAATCTAAGAAAGAAAAGGGAAAAGGATTCATTACCTTGGGTTGCCTCCCAAGAATCGCTTGGTTTAACGTCGCTAGCTGGACCTATGTCCATAGATGACTCAATGCACCTTGAACATCTTGGATTGCTCTTCAAATCCATCATAGAGCTCTTCCAAAAAATCTCCGGTTCCTAATTTCACCGGCTAGTGGTAAGATCTCCCACGTACAAGCTTGTACGGTTTGATTCTCACCGGAATCCTCCTAGCTTTCTTAAGCTTTAATGGGACATAAATCAGCCTTGCGTCCCATCCTTTCCTAGATCGAGAAATCAGTTTCTCGAGAATCCTCCTAGCTTCCCCATCTCCAGCTTGGGGATGATGTATGGTCTTCGTCATGTGAATGGCCCCATACTTGAACAAAAAACACTTGTTGGTATTGGCGTTGAAGCGCTTGCCAAATTTACTCCTTGTAGTCCAAGGAGCATCTACTTCCAGCAGCTGTAAGGGAGGTTTCATCTTCACCTTAGGAGGTTCTTTTGGAAGAGACCTCCAACTCTCCGGTGCCTTCCTAAAAAAATTAGAAATTTTAATAGGAATTTCAAAGGAAGTAAGACAATATACCTTGTTAAGTTCTTCAAGGCTTGGCACAAGTTTCATGTTGGGATGATGATCCATACATGAAATATCTCCCAACTCAGCTGGATCTTCTTCAACCTTGGCCACAGTTTCAGTAATTTGGCCAAGGTTCACCACTTCTTCCTCTTCTTCAATGAGAACTTCAAGAGGTTCTAGAGGAACTTCGGGTTCGATAGGAGGAATGCTCGAAACTTGGAGTTCTTCCTTGCTAGATGAACGATTTTTCATGGCTTTTTCAACCTTAGAAATATTCTTTTTTGTGTCTTCCACTTCTTTTAAAAGATCTTCCTTATAGGCTTTGAATTTTTCTTCGATCATATCAAATTTCTTCATCAATTCTTCCAATTTCGAGTCCTCCGCATCTTTGGGAGGTTTCTTCTTAACCTTCTTTGGGTAGTGCAGCTTTTCCCATTTTGGAAATTCATATTTAATGGTTTTTTCACGTTCTCTTTCGCTATCAAACCAATAGAAGGCGTATTCTCTACCAAGTATTCGTAATAATCTGCTCTATCCGTTTGCTTCGTTACCCATATTGGATCGTATGGAGCCTTACAGCCCTTAACATCCATTGGTGTACCTAAGATCTCAAAAACTCATATTAAGAGATTAAAAGAAAAACAAAAGCTCTCAAAACTTGTTCTTTGGCGAAACTCTGTTCCGTTTCCGGAACAAGAACTTCGTATGTACCTAAGAACACAAACCTGCAAGAACACTCAAGAAAAGGATATCAAATAACAAGAGCAAAGCTCCCAAGCTTGACAACCGATAACTGAATTCGGCCTAAACCAAATCCCCGGCAACGGCGCCAAAAACTTGTTCGCCACTTAGCGTGCGTGCAATCAAGCTTTAAATTTATTAAACTAGAATAAAAGCAAGCGAACCCGCAGTGTACGGATCGACATAGATTAACAAGTATTCCAGAGTATCGAACACA
Organism: Fagopyrum homotropicum; assembly: GCA_033239125.1. Lineage (NCBI taxonomy): Eukaryota > Viridiplantae > Streptophyta > Magnoliopsida > Caryophyllales > Polygonaceae > Fagopyrum > Fagopyrum homotropicum. The sequence goes on along the minus strand of BSWB01000003.1, from coordinate 59,584,308 downwards.
GGGATTTGGGGGGTTAAATCCAGTTATAGATTGTCAAGCAAGTAAATATGTAAGCTTTGCAAATATTGGAAAAACAACAACCCTAAAGATCCAGGAATCTAGCTGTGGCAATCGATTCAAAATATACTAAAGATATAAGGACAGAGTTAAGAGTTGCAAAGGTATGCTAATGCAAAGCAATGTACGGTGAAGTTCCAAGGCTCTATATGACTTATCTAGAAATACTCTCTATAAAGGTTGTTGAGGCTTCAGTATAGAAAGGATCTAAAGACAAGAATTAATCTCAAATACCCAAACTTGTAACCCAAGGATCAAGACTAACTAAACCGATTAAGGTTGTGACACTCGAAATCGAAGTAGAGGTTGTTGAGGCTTCACTACTACTTAGAAAAGGCAAGCCAAGACTAAGTTAAAGCAAATCGTTAACTTTGGATTAAAGTAAAAGCAAGGTTCGTAAGCTGAAGTAAATCACGGGTAGATCTTGAGAATCACGGCCGTGGAAACCTAAGAACAGGCCGTGATTTTGGGTTCGTCGACGATTCTCTCTAACTCTCAGGGTCCAATCTGTTTACGATCGATCTATCATCATCTAAGCCACAACTATCAACCCTTCACCTTAGAATTGCTAAAGGGTTTTAGCCAATAATCATCATTATGATATCAATAATCAAATATGAAAGGGAGAAAAGGTAAAACCTTGAAATCTCAATAATAAACTCAAAACAAATGTCAATGAAACACAAGAATCGCAAACCGCGTTCAATGGATGTAGAATCAAAGGAACAGAAAAACCTCACAAAATTTCTAGGGACAATGAAGAACGGGATGTCAATGTGCCCTCAAATGTAAACCCTAAGATCTTCCAACTCCAAAATTAGGAAAGTGCGTCCTTCCCCAAATCTTCCTTGTACGCAATAAAACCTTCAAGCGTCCCTCTCTTTGGGATCCAAATCCGGGGTTGTCACCGTCCGCCTTTCAATGTTGAAGGCTATCGAATATATGTAGGGATCTATCTAGGGCTTAAAGATAAAACCCTAAATATTTGGGTTGAAAAGAAGTCGAGCCGCTGGTATCAGAAGATACTCTGGGCCGCGTCATAAGGTATCAGAAAATACTTTGGCGCGTCAGACGGTATTAGAAGATACTTTGGGGCGCGTCTGACGGTATCATAAAATACTTTGGCCGCGTCCGAAGGTATCAGAAAATACTTTGGGCCGTCAGAAGGTATCAGAAAATACTTTGGCGCGTCAGACGGTATCAGAAGATACTTTGGCGCGTCCTAAATTCCTTTTATGCTCCTTTTTGTCCCGCTTCAAGGCTTAATCCTTAAATGTGCCATTTTTTACTCCATAATTCGCCAAATTACCTACAAAATGCAATAAAACTATGTGTAGACCTCTATTCTTGCAAAGTAGGTAAATATAACCATAAATGTCATGAATGTATGTCTATGCATGCAAAATAAAGGGAAAATCTATATAAATACATGCCTAAAAATAGGTCATAATTCATGTCATCATCAACCAAGGTTGAGACTGTATCCATGAGTTGTTTAAGAAAATCTATGGCCCCGGGTCCTGAAGATTCACTCTTTTGATGTCATTGTCTTGGATGGATTATTACTCCTTTAAAATTGATGACTAGCTTCAACTAGAACTCCTTGGATGATACAAGTAGTCGACTTGACTTGGAAGAAGGTTCTTGTTATGGAAACCCTGTTGGAGTTCTCTTCACACAATTGACACAAGTAGAAAGCATATTGCAAGAAGACTTAACTAGTATGATAGAAAGTATATATACTAACTAACGCACCCAAAGAAATAGACCCAATGTATTTAGAGTAGAAAGAGGCAAGAAATATACACGCAAGAGACTAAGAAGTGAGTTTTACGTACCTTAACCTTATGCAATTGGATGAAGAGATATCCGGGTAGGTTTAATCTCGACAGTAGGTAATATTGGTTTGGATCTCGGGTGAGATTCTTCACTATGGGTTGAGATTTCTCAAAAGTGACTTATTTTGTCTATGAATTTGGTCAAGGGTGGTATAAATTTTTTTCTCTGGATGTCCTCTTGTACATGGCATGTATGATCGCAGTTTTTACCTTCACTGCCCCCACGGTGAAGGAGGCCGCCCCAGCGGCCTTGGAGTCTGTCACCGCCCCCGCGGTGACAAGGGACCGCCCCAGCGGCTGAGCCAATCCACCCTTGCAGATACGCTGCAGATCGCGCCCGATCTGTTTTCGTTAGTTTTATTTCACTTCTATAGATAAAATATCCGCTCTTCTATCTTATGGGCCGGTTTCTTTATCTTCTTCTTAACCCTAGACGTCCTTTCCATCTATCTTTCCCGCCTCTCCTATATATTCCCGTCTTTTCTTCTTTTTCCCGTTTCTTGCATTCGTCCTTCAACCCTGAGAGCTGCAGTTGTTCCCCTTGCTTCCCCTGTGATCTTGCTGAACGTGTAAGTTCCTTCTTATCTAATTCTTCCTCATGTTCATGTGATGCTGCAGTTTGCTTTCCTTCTGCTTCGTTTCTCTCTTCGTTTCCTCCTTTCTTCTTCTCCAAGAATCAAGTTTGATCCTTGATTCTCGTGGAGCATTCCGTTGATGATCCTTTGATGTTCACATGCTCTTCTGGTTGAGTTGTTACGTTGTTGTGTGTTGAAAGAGCAAGCTTTGGCCTTTTCGTTGTTCTACTGTCATTGAGAAGCCGACAATAGCTTTTGTCGAAGAACCGCCCCCGCGCCTGAGCATACCTGTCCCCGGGGCAAGCCGCTGTTGCGCTTGTCCAGCCGCCCCTGTGGTTTTCCTCTACAATAACTCCCGTTCTTGTGAGTTACTTTCTTCCTTGCTTTCCCCTTTCCTTCCTTGTTCCTTCTGGTTGTTCCTGGACCAATGAGTGTTCTGTAAGACTAAGTTTGAGACCTTAGCTTGTGTAGATCTCTTAGAGATCATGGAGACTAGAAGTTATAGACTTCTTGCATCCGTTTCGGTTCTTGATTCGTGATGCTTGTGTGAACAAGCTTCCTTGTGTCCCTTTCTCGAGGCTTTCCTGAGTGTTTAGTGAGTGTTGAGATTCCCTAGAGTGAGGTAATTCCCTTGGACTTACTTAGTTTCATTCCGTATATCCGTTGCATTGTTTTGGCTTGTTGTGATGTTGTTTATGTTATAAATGATAACCGGAATAGGATTGACCTTTGTTATACCTTAATTGGCCCAAGTGTATTATAACCGGGCGGTTACCTCTTGTCTAGTTCAGAATCTGGAAACTAGGAGGTGCTCTTGCGACCAGTCCAGTAGGTGACAAAAGGATGCATACGCTCTATTCCTATTGGTGAAAGGAGACGGAGGTGAGATCGTAGAGATACTCGCGTAACAACCATAAGTTGAATTAGTAATCGGATGACCTAATGAAAGATTATAACCAGCTGTTGTGTGAGCATGTTATGTGTTTTCTTTACCTTATGTGTGTTTGTGCTTTTGCTTTCTTTCTGATATCTAGAATGTTAGCTAACGGTTCATACCGATGTTGTAGATGTTCCACAGGTTCAGGATGCTGCTGAGTGATCTGGACGGTGTGGTGAGCCGGAGTTCCCGTACATTATAGGACGAGATCGGGTTTATGTTTGTGCTGTTGTTTTTCCTTTTTGGTTTGAACTCGGCTGCGAGTCTTTTACGCTTCCTTTTGTCTAAACCTTTGATTTTATATTGAGTTTTGGTTTACATTATTTGTGTCTTGTTGTAAGATTCGTTGTGTCGTTGCTACTTTGAGGGTCAGGACCCATTGTGTGGTCCTAGCTCATAACGCTTCGAGTTCCTAAAAGTTGGCGTGTTACATTATGGTATGAGAGTGAGGTTGGCAACAATAACACTCGAAATCTTCTAAAGGTCGGATGGATAAATAAATAAATAGAACCCGCAACGGGTCTAACGTTTTAAAAAGGGGGTTTTGTTTTAAACTTGTGAGTCTGGGATAGATGTACGGGCGACCACAACTACCTCCGTGGATCTCAGCAACGTAGTTTCTTATACGTTGGCCTTTATATGTTTTCTTGGATTTCTGCTTTAGCGGTAACATGGCCTTATATATTTATCCTTATATTAGATGGCGCGTACTAGAGCTACATCTGCTGTGGGGTGAGAAAGAGGGGTCGACCACCACTTCCACCTGCCGTCCGTGGACGAGGATGTGCAGGAAGACCTCCACTAGCTAGAGGTCGGGTCCAGGCCCCAACTGTTGATCTGCCTATCGCTGAGGTGTTCGTTGAAGAGGTTGCTAGGAGTGTTGTTCCTGAGGCTGGGAACGGGACCACTCCTAGGTCTGGAGCACGGAGAGCACCATCGACAGAGTCCGCACGAGTGTCCATCGGAGTTTTCGCATATTGCGACTATGTGCAGAGAGTTGAGCAGGCTATCAGGACTAGAGGACCTACACCAACACTGCCAATTCCCGCGAGATCAGCTGATTTGTCGCAGAGAGTTACAAAGATCGTTGCCCCGCCTGCTAGAGTTGCTGAGGTTGCTAGAGCGCCGGCTGAGGCAAATGAGTCAAATCCAAACAGTTGGTTGAAGGCTTTCGATCAGCTGAAGGTTCCCACTTTCATGGGAAAGACTCGATTGGAGGTGGAGCTGTGGCTAGGACTGCTAGATTCTGCTATGGAGGCTATCGGTTGCCCAGAGGGACGTCGAGTCAACATAGCACAAATGCTGGTGAAGGATCAGGCTCATTCTTGGTGGAGGACAACTCGCAGTAAGATCACTAGTTATGAGGAGATGAAGATAGTGACCAAGGATCGATACTTCCCTGCAGCTATGAGGAGGGATCGTCTTCTGGATTTCCTTGAGGCTGGATTCGAGGATTTACCTATTACTGAGATCATCAGCAAGTTTCAAGATGAGTTGTCTTTGTTGGGTCTGTCTGCACCACCTAAGGATCAACATGTTTACCTTTTCTCTCGAAGGTTGAGAGAGTCGGCATGCTCTTATCTTGCGGGTTTCCGTTGTGATTCTTTGATGGACTATCAGGATAGAGCTTCTTCTTATGAGAGAGACCGACCGGGTCATAGGAGAGCTTCTCAGACAAGAGGTCCTGAGAAGAGGCAAAAGACTTAACCAGCTAGTGCTGGAGCAGTGGGTTTTGGATGTAGTCAGACGCCGGGACGTTCTTGTTTCCAGCAGTCTATATAGTGCTCCGACAAAGGACAACAATACTTTAATTGCGGAGGCGTCGGACATATGAGAGTTGATTGCAAGAAGGTTGTTGTGACTGGATTTTCGTGTGGCAAGCTAGGACATAGAGCTGCGTTTTTCCGTCAGGAAAAGGCGCCATCACAGTAGGGTTCTTCACCTGCTAGTGCTGCAGGAGGTGGACAAAGGTCTCAGTATCAGCAACAGAGAGTTCCACGATCTACCGCCCCTCATGGTTCCACTCCGGGTCAGGGCAGAGGACGAGGAGGTGGTACTTCGGACACCAAAGGTTCTTCAACTAGAGTTTATGAGTTGAGGAGTGCAGTGGAGCCGACTGTTCCAACGACCACATGTACCATTCATATTTTAATGGTTTTCTAGTCAGAGTTCTTTTCGATACCGGTGCTACGAATTCTTTTATATCTGATGCATGTGTAGATAGATTGGCCTTAGTTACCGTAGAAGGTAAACCCTTCTTTATAGGAATACCTGATGAGGGTAAGATTCGAGGTATACGAGAGGTTCGTGATTGCCCTATTAGATTGGGAGGTCGCGATTTGCCAGCTGACTTCTTCGTCATGTACTTAGTACATGAAAAAGTTATTTTCGGTATGGATTGGATTGATCGACATCGAGCAGTTCTGGACATCGGCAAGACGAAAATGACGGTAACTACAGATGCAGGCCATGTGGAGATCTTCAAAGGATGGGATCTCGGGAAGACTGGTACAATCATCAGTGCAGTGCGAGCTACGAGACTTATCAGTCAGGAATGCGAGGCTTTTTGGTTCTATGCCATGAAGGATAGTACGAGTCTAGCTTTGGAGAAGATTTCAGTAGCTTGCGAGTTTGGTGACGTCTTCGGAGAGCCATCAGGTTGACCTCCACAAAGGAGTGTAGAGTTTTGCATTGAGCTACAACCCAATACGAGACCGATCTCTAAGGCTCCTTACCGTATGATGCCTATCGAGATGCTTGAGTTGAAGAAGCAGCTCGAGGAGTCAGCAGAAAAGGGCTTCATCCGCCCTAGTGTATCTCCTTGGGGCGCTGATAGCATGAATTATAGTCTATATTTTGGGGTTTGTTTGGACGTTTTATCTTCAATAATCTGCATGTTTGTATGTATATTATGTGATTATATTACCATTTCATCTACCTTTGCGCGAATCGAGGTCTACACCTAGTTTTGTTGTAATCGTAGGTAAAATGGCACGTTTTGCATCAAAAAGGAGCAAGAGGAGCTATGGAGTCATTGGAGCTACATCCAGGAACATAAGGAACCCTCCAGGAAGCATAGCCATGGATTAAAGATTCACTTTGGACCAGATTTGAGAGATTTCACATTCAGTTGTGACTCACCTCGGTTGACCACAGATTCACCTCGACCGAGGTGACCCAGAGAAGTCGACTCGACCGAGGCGAATACCTAGGACGCGGCAAGGATATTTTATTCTTGGCTGAGATCTTTTATCTTTGGAAAGAGATCTTATATTTTTGGGCTTGGCTCCTGGAAGGAAGAAGATATACTAGATCATATATTTTACCTATTTTTATGGGAAAAGATCTTTCTAAGATATATTATCTTTGGAGGGTTATTTTCCTATAAAAAGGGTTGGATTTCCACAAATCCAACATCCTGCATAGAGTTGAAATCCCGCTTACACCGATAGCACGCAGCAGCCATACTCCAGTTGAGAGATTTGAAGAACCTTTTTGAAGGTTGAAGAAGGAAGATTGTAGCTTTATAGCTTTTGAAGGGTTTTTGTAAGATCATCTTAGATTCCCTTCCTTGTTGTCTTCCTTTGTTGGATTTATATCCAAGGAACGCTTTTGTTGTGATATTTGATTCAGTTATTGAAGTCTTTTCATTAAAATCTTCTTGTTCAAATATTCACCTTCTTCCCATATATTTGATTATTGCTTTCATGATGATGAGTGGCTAATTTCCTTGTGTGATTCTAGGGTGATTGGCTGAAGGTTGTGGGAAAAACAATGATAGAATAATCTTAGATTCCAGTTGGACCCTGAAAGTTCGAGTCTTTAACCTTAACCCTAAGCATCTCGCTCAGTCGATGAACATCTCGGCCGGGGTGGAATTCTTCTGACCGAGGTGACTTATCTGATCCTAAACTGAGAGTTAAGCGTTAGAGTTTGCCAAATCCTATTCTTATTACACCTTTCCTGGTTCAATGCAAGCTTAGGATGAGACTTACCAGGTAATTCCTTAGTTTGTTTACCTAAGATCATAAGTATAGGTAATTAAGGTTTATCCTTTATTGGGGTTTGAGTGTGCTTTCATCCCATCTTTGTGAGTTAGCCTGAGACTTACCCGGTAAAGGTTGATTCTATTCCCTTAGATGGTGTGTTAGTTTGAGATTATAGTTCTTTATCTTAATTCCTTGAGACTTACCCGGTAATAGGAGTTACGGTTTTGGATTAGTGAGTAGTGAGACTTACCCGGTGATCTATTCCACTTTAGTAACACCTTCCCCATGCAAAAACCTCAGCTTTGTCCGCTTATCTTTAGATCTTGAGTTGGAACCACAACTAGATGCTTTAATCCCTAGAATTGCATGTTTGCTTTATTGACTTCTATATCATCTTTGATTGTTTTGATCACCTCTTGTGGTTAGTATTTACACATAAGCATACCGTAATTGGACTTTGTTTTACTAAGTCCCTGTGATCGACCCTTGGAATTCCTTGCTTTTACTACGATTGACCCGTACACTGCGGGTTCACATCCTTGTTTTAAGCTTACGTCTAGGGTTATAAATTTAAAGCTTGCACACACCGTTTGGAGCGAACAAGTTTTTGGCGCCGTTGCCGGGGACTTGGTCTAGACCAAGCCGGTTACAGTTTGCTTTTGGGGCACTTGCCCCCGTGTCTTCTAACCACTCTACTTGAGTGACTTTTGCAGGTTCTTTCTTAGGTTTATGCGAAGAACCCGCGCTGGGAAGGAAATCGTTCCTTACGATCCTGAACCAGAAAAGACATACAAACGACGCTTAAAAGAAGCGAAGATGGCCCAACAAGACAACCGCGATCTTGAGGCCGAATTGAAAGAGGCGCTAGAGCTGCTACGCCTCAGCAGGGAAGAACTAAGACAAGAGAAAGAAGAAGCTCGCACCAGGACTGAAGCAATCGAAGCAGATATGGCCACCTTGAGAGACCAATATCAACTTCGACCGAGGGAAGATCCAGTTGCTGATCCTCGACCGAGGCAGGTCCTAGTTGCTGACCCTCGACCGAGGCAGGGCCCAAAACCTGACGCCCCGGCCGATGTACTTCCACCTCGGAGGCCAGTCCGAGATGTTCTTCTTGCAGGAATCCCACAAACCCTAGGTCAAAGGATGGACCCCAATCAACAACTGAGGCGTCCAGGAGTTAACCTAGGAGATCCAGCGGACCATGACTATGAACTTCGACCGCAAGTTCTATCCATGATTCGCCAATGCCAGTTCGGAGGGCTAGAGAAGAAATCACCATATCAACATCTTCAAAACTATGAGATCTTGATGGAGACCTTGAGACCTCCGAGGATTGAAAATAACAACTACAAGCTACGACCTATTTACTTTTCTTTAAAAGATAGAGCTCTTACTTGGTATCAATCTCTTCCTCCAGGAAAAATTAGCACATGGGAGGAGATGACGACGGAATTCCTGACCAAATTCTTTCCCCCCTCAAAGACCGCTGAAATGAGAGGGAAGATCAACGCTTTCATTATGAAGGACAAGGAGAGCTTGTCTAAATCATGGGAGCGATTCAAGGACATCCTTTTGGATTGCCCACATCATGAGATTCCAAAGTTAGAGTTATTGGAGATATACTTCAAAGGACTGGACGGAAGCACCCAATTCAATCTCCAACTACTCTCCGCCGGTACCTTTATGGACATGGTGATTGACGAAGCTTGGGACTTCATCGAGAAGCAAGCTTTGCATATGGAGAAGTACACCCACCAAGGAGCTGAAGGTGGAGTTAAAAGAGTTAACTTCCAAGAAACTCAGCCCAACAACAATCAACTCACGTCTTTGAAGAATGACGTGAAGCAATTGAAGGAACTCTTGGTTGCTCAAACCAAGAAGGAAGAGCAAGGGCAAAGGAACAACAACAACGGATACCGTAACAACAACAACGGTTCCCGGAACAACAACTACAACAACAACAATAGAGGATCCAATAGCAACAACTGGAGGGCGAACAACCAAAATTCTGGTAACAATCATTCAAACTCCAACTCTAACGATTCCTCTAACCCTTTCCTCTTTTCCCCTTCTTCTTCTTCTTCTACTCCATTAAAGAGCCAAGGGCAAGGATCAAGTTCGTCTCAGCCGGAAAAGAAAGACGCAGTTCTGGAGGCTATCTTGATCAAGCTCAACGCTATGGAGACTTCTATGACTTCATTTTCGAAGGCCCAAAAAGCCTTTGAGCAACAACTAGCAAGTAGGGTGAATGAAGCGCCAAGAGATCCAGGGAAGCTTCCAGCAAGGACGGAAAGCAACCCTAAGGGCCAGATCATGGCCATAACTACGAGGAGTGGACAGTGCCTCGGTCGGTGCCAGTACCGACGAAGACCACCTCGGTCCAGATGCAGTCGAAGAACACCTCGACCGAGATGCCAACCGAGGTGGAGCCACATAAAGCGGAGGGGAAAACTGAAGTTTATGTTCCACCTCCTGCATACAAACCACCACTTCTATTCCCCCAGTCAAGGGCCAAAGCACATCTAGACAAGCACTTTGGTAAGTTCCTTGACTTGATGAATAAACTGCATATTAACATTCCTTTCCTTGATGCTATTCTAGGAATGCCCGCCTATGGGAAGTTCTTGAAGGAGATCCTATCAAGGAAGAGGAAACTGGAAGATTTTGGTGAAGTTAGGATGACATCTAAATCCTCGGAGCTCATTCAAATCATGAAGGAGAAGATGCCACCTAAATTGAGAGATCCCGGATCATTTTGCATTCCCATTCAAGTTGGGGATGTTCCTTGTGAAGCCCTTTGTGATCTAGGAGCCAGCGTGAGCATCATCCCGCTGGAGCTATGTGCGAAGATCGGACTTGGACAGCCCAAGCCGGTCAAGATTCGACTATATATGGCGGATCGCTCCATCACTCATCCCGTGGGCATCTTGGAGGATGTTCCGGTCAAGTTAGGTAACTTCTATTTACCTATAGATTTTGTTGTACTTGACATTCCCGCAGATTATCCTGTTCCTATTATTCTCGGGAGGCCATTTCTAGCAACTTCGGGTTGCAACGTGGATTGCAAGAACGCCAAGCTGAAATTCAACATTGGCGGTGATAAGGTGGAGTTCGCATTACTTGCAGCCATGAAAAGGGAGCAGCTAACTGATGATATCTTCAACATCTACGATGAAGAAGAATTAAGAGAATTGGTGAGCTCTATCCTTATTAACGATCCACTCGAAAGAGTTATTAGCTTCAATTTAATGGAGGAAGGTATAGATGCTTCTTGTGATGCAAATATACGGAGCTTAAAAGCACTGGAAGAGGATCCAGGAGCTAAAACTGAGAAGCTAATCTAGGAGACGAAGATCTCCAGTTTCGGTTCCAGTTGTAGTACCTCGACCGAGGCACTTTCTGGACTGAGCGAGGCGACTGAAGAACATCTCGGTCAACGCCTCTGCGCCTCGACCGAGGTCGATGGCGAGATGATGTCAACTGAGACTGCTGAGAATAACAAACTTCTTACTCCCTTCTCTGACATTCATCCTCAGTTGGTGGAACATTCTATCCACCAGCTTTCTGATAATAAAGGACCTTGGTATGCTGATATTATGAATTATCTTGTTTGCCAGGAAGTACCGCCTGGATTGACGTACTCTCAAAAGAAGAGATTCTTCAAGGAAGTACGCCATTACTACTGGGACGAGCCGCTGCTATTCAAGCGCGGGCCGGATGGGATGCTTCGAAGATGCATTCCGGAAGATGAAGTTAATAGCGTAATACGGCATTGCCACTCACTTCCTTGTGGAGGACATGCTAGTACCGATAAGACTTGCGCTAAGGTATTACGTTCTGGTTTCTTTTGGCCTACATTATTTAAAGATGTGCAATCTTTTGTTGTCTCTTGTGATGCATGCCAAAGAACAGGAAATTTATCAAGGAGGAATGAGATGCCACTTAATAACATTCAAGAAGTGGAAATCTTTGATGTATAGGGGATTGACTTCATGGGACCTTTCCCATCCTCCGGAGGAAACCTCTACATTTTTCTTGCAGTTGATTACGTCTCTAGATGGGTTGAAGCCATCGCTTCTCCCACTAACGACGCCAAGGTGGTTGTGAAGTTCTTGAATAGAACTATCTTTCCACATTTCGGAACTCCACGCATCATCATCAGCGATGGAGGAACGCATTTCATCAACCGGAAGTTCAAGGCACTTCTATCGAAGTATGGTGTCACCCACAAGGTATCAACCCCTTATCACCCTCAAACTAGTGGACAGGTCGAGATCTCGAATAGAGAAATCAAAGCACATCTGGAGAAGACCGTCTCTAGGACGAGGAAGGATTGGTCCATGAAATTGGACGATGCTCTTTGGGCGTACAGGACCGCATTTAAGATTCCCATAGGCACCACCCCTTATAATTTGGTATATGGGAAGTCTTGCCATTTGCCCGTTGAATTAGAACACAAAGCATATTGGGCGATCAAATGGTTGAACTTCGACATTAAGGAGGCTGGCGAGAAGCGGCTATTGGAGATCAACGAGCTGGAGGAGCTGCGTTTGAACGCTTATGAGAATGCCAAAATCTATAAGGAAAGGACGAAGAGATGGCATGACAAGCGTATCGTCCCAAAGGAGCTTAACGAGGGAGACTTAGTTCTACTCTTCAACTCCCGCCTCCGCCTCTTTCCAGGTAAGCTAAAATCTAGATGGACCGGACCTTATGTTGTGAAACATGTTTTTCCTCATGGTGCAGTTGAGATATGGGGCGAAACGAGCGGAAGCTTCAAGGTCAACGGTTAGAGACTTAAGAAGTACAAACCGGAGGTTCCGTTTGAGGAGGTTGCACCAATATACCTCGTTTGAGACGCATATGGTCCAGCTAGCGACCTTAAACCAAGCGCTTCTTGGGAGGCAACCCAAGGTATTGCTTTCTTTTCCCTTTTTCTCGTCTAGCTTAGATAGTTTTTGCTTTCGCTTTGCTTTGTTTTGTTTTTGGCGTTCTAGACAGATATAAGGAGACATCTAAGGAAGGAGCATAACTGGAAGGACAAAAGATCGAGATTTTGACAAGACGAAGTTCGACTAAGGCATCTCGGTTGCTGTCAGAGCACCTCGACCGAGATGATTCTTGAGCAACCGAGGCCACTAGGGTTTTCTGAAGAACCACCTCGGTCCAGTCGAGACCATCTCGACCGAGGTGACAACAGTTCCAGAAAAGGGTATAAAAGGGGCAAAGATTTCTCTCTCCTCACTTTACTCTTCTCCCTCGACCGCGGCAACAGTTTCACCTCGCCTCTCTGATTCTTTCTCGTTTTCGAAGATTTCTGTCTCCAAACTGCGATTAAGGCTTAGAGGATCCCAGTGCATCATCGATCTGCAAGAAAATCGAACCGATTTGGCCGAACGAGGTAAAAAAAACCGAAACCCTACCTCTCCGATTTCACTTCGATTTGGGCTTTGGTTGCCCTTGCATTTGCTGAGAAAAGGCTTAAGTACCCCATAGGAAGCAATTGTAGTGATTTTGGGGGAAAAGAACTGAATTTTCAGAAGGAATTAGAACCCAGTTTTCCGCCTCGGTCCAGTCGAGCTGTGCCTCGGCCGAGGTGATTCTTGAGTGTTGTCAGTTGACCGAGGTGACCTGACAGTGACTGAATTGAAAATGAGTTCTGACCGACGCCTTGCCCTTAGGGATAGATCCTCACCTCCCCCTTCTTCCTCTTCTTCCCGACCTTACCGCCCGGTGATCCATGAGCGACACCGGGTTGATTATGACCGTATTTCTGGCCGTCCAGTGATTGCACCACGCTTCCTGGACGTGTCTGCTTTTGATTGCCTCCAGGTAGACGGAGACCTTAGGAGGATGATTTCTACAGTAGGGATGGATCAGTTTACTGAGATCCGAGCCCCAGCCTATTTGGAGCCCACCTTAGAGTTCATTAGCTCCTTCACCTACCTCCCCCACAGAGAAATCTGTGAAGTACCGGTTGATTAACTGGAACTTCTTAGTGCCACTAGAGTACTGGAGAGATATTTTTGGCTTTCCTGAACCCACTACTGTTGACTTCCCTTCCCGATCTATAGCTAGGGAGTTTTGGGGACAGATTGCCCACATTACTGAGCACGCAGACAGATGGCGCCCTGGAGATTCCAGGGAGAAGGTCATCTTCCATTTAGCCTTTAGGTTAGCCAACCGGATCTTCAGCGAGACACTTCTAGCGCGTACTGAGACGCCCCAGAAGATCCGACAGGGAGAGCTTTTCAGTTTATACTGCATGGTTACTGGGGGTATCCCGGACTTTGGCTTGATGTTGGCAGAGGATCTGCACAAGATCAAGGCCAAGGCAAAGGGAGACATCTGCTGCGGAGGGCTTGTCACCCACATAGCTAGTTATCAGGACATGGATCTCAGCGCTTGCACGATGGTGGCGGCTGCCAAGCCGCTTGGGCTGCAGGAGATGATCAGTCGGCGGATTCTGGTTCCCCGCGGTTTGACTACACCGTACGTGGCTATGCCGTGGGAGCTGACTGCACCACAGGGGATCAGGTGGTCTGCCCAGTTCACTGTTTTTGACCCTCATTATTGGCAGACTGCTTGGGCTCCACTGATGGAGGATTACAGAGAGGCAGCAGCTACCCCAGCTGAGGAGGAGGCAGATGATGAGGAGACAGTTGATGAGAGAGAGGGTGGAGTCCCGATGGATACAAAGACAGATACTGCAGGGACGAGCGCACCAGTTATAGATCTGGATGATGAGGATACTGAGCCCGCACCTGCTGCATCACCTACTAGACCTGCTAGGTGTAAAGCACGCCGACACAGAGATCCCGAGGCTCATCGCCGGATCGACGACCTGACGGATCAGGTTATTGATTCATATGCTGCCTTGTCACTAGATATCCGCGAGATGCAGGAGCGGCAGCATTACCAACACATGATGGCCCAGATCCAGTTTGAGCACATCATGGGTTATCCATTCGACCCGTCCCAGTATCCGTATGTGCCACCACCACCACCACCGGATCGTGACTACTGAGAGCTGCAGGATTTTCTTTTCTTATTTTTATGCAGTTAAGCTATTTATCCGGTGAGTACTCTATTTCTTATACTTATTTTGACCCACTGGGACAGTGTGTCCCAAGTATGGGGTATTTGTGTATTACTTGACAGTTATTTGATGTATGACTCTAGTTGACCGGATATTTATCTATATTTATGCTTCACATTTGCATCTATGTGTTTATCTGAGACTACATGCATACTTACAGGTTATTTGATTGAGAAAAACGTCGAAACTGAAAGAAAACTGGTTTTAAAAAAAATTTTTTGGACCTCGACCGGTGCAGTTCTGGCCGAACAAGGTGTTTCACCTCGGTTGACCTAAGAACACCTCGACCGAGGTGGGTTAACTGAGAGTTTTCGAAACGATTTTTGTGCTTCTTATTTGGATATAATCTCAGTGAAGATCTTGTTTACTGACTAGTTTTGAAATTCTTTATGTGTTTGAAAGGTTTTATAATATGTTTAAGTTGCTAAATGCTTTGTTTGAAATTATTGGCATGTTTAATACTTTGTTTTTATCCAAATTATGTTGAATTTGAAGGTTGACACCGCAAGATAAGTTCTCTCACTTTCTTCTTGGAAAGACCAAGGCAATTCATTCTTCTCTCTTCTTCTTCTTAATCATGCTTAGCCCCTCATATACATTTTTGCCTCCCTTTACCTATCCGACAATTTGGAAGCAAGCGAAGTGGTGAAAGCAAGTGAAGTTAAAGTTGAGAAGTTGGCTGGAAGTGAAAGTGTTAGAAAGTAATAATAGGTTTGGGGAAGTCAATCATGAAGATGAGTAACTCGGCACCATTCACATAGCCGGGTGTTTGTGTCTTGCCAAAATCGGATTGAGCGATATTCCTAACGGGTCATGGTATGTGCATCAAGGGTTTGATGCATCTCAAGAAATTGATGATTGCTAATTTCCTAGGCTTCGGTTATTGTGCACCTCTGTCCATGCATCCCAAAAAGTAAAGTAAAAGAAAAAGTGTGAGATAAGCAAAGCTTATGGGTGGAAGATGTTGCAAGTCAAAGTGAAAGTGAAGTTCATCCTTTTCCCGGATTCTAGCACCACATTACCTTACATACATCCCTACCCTACACGTTTCTTGACCTTTCTTTTGGGAAGCCCTTGAGACCTTGAGCTTGTTGATTGACTTAGTGATTTAAACTGGATTATACATGATTAATTTCGATAATTATGACTTATTATGCATTCTATGATTTTATTCAAAGATGAACAACTTTCTTATATTTATAAAATGTTTTGATCATATTTTGATTTTAAATCCCATGAAGTATTCTCTTAGAGTGATCTATGATTGTAGCACATCATAAAATGTTTTTGAAAGACTTTCCATTGATTTTCTTGACTATTAATCCATTCTATCTTGTCTTTTATATGCGGAACTTGCTTGGGGACAAGCAAGGGCTAAGTATGGGGTATTTTGATAGCATGAATTATAGTCTATATTTTGGGGTTTGTTTGGACGTTTTATCTTCAATAATCTGCATGTTTGTATGTATATTATGTGATTATATTACCATTTCATCTACCTTTGCGCGAATCGAGGTCTACACCTAGTTTTGTTGTAATCGTAGGTAAAATGGCACATTTTGCATCAAAAAGGAGCAAAAGGAGCTATGGAGTCATTGGAGCTACATCCAGGAACATAAGGAACCCTCCAGGAAGCATAGCCATGGATTAAAGATTCACTTTGGACCAGATTTGAGAGATTTCACATTCAGTTGTGACTCACCTCGGTTGACCACAGATTCACCTCGACCGAGGTGACCCAGAGAAGTCGACTCGACCGAGGCGAATACCTAGGACGCGGCAAGGATATTTTATTCTTGGCTGAGATCTTTTATCTTTGGAAAGAGATCTTATATTTTTGGGCTTGGCTCCTGGAAGGAAGAAGATATACTAGATTATATATTTTACCTATTTTTATGGAAAAAGATCTTTCTAAGATATATTATCTTTGGAGGGTTATTTTCCTATAAAAAGGGTTGGATTTTCACAAATCCAACATCCTGCATAGAGTTGAAATCCCGCTTACACCGATAGCACGCAGCAACCATACTCCAGTTGGGAGATTTGAAGAACCTTTTTGAAGGTTGAAGAAGGAAGATTGTAGCTTTATAGCTTTTGAAGGGTTTTTGTAAGATCATCTTAGATTCCTTTCCTTGTTGTCTTCCTTTGTTGGATTTATATCCAAGGAACGCTTTTGTTGTGATATTTGATTCAGTTATTGAAGTCTTTTCATTAAATTCTTCTTGTTCAAATATTCACCTTCTTCCCATATATTTGATTATTGCTTTCATGATGATGAGTGGCTAATTTCCTTGTGTGATTCTAGGGTGATTGGCTGAAGGTTGTGGGAAAAACAATGATAGAATAATCTTAGATTCCAGTTGGACCCTGAAAGTTCGAGTCTTTAACCTTAACCCTAAGCATCTCGCTCAGTCGATGAACATCTCGGCCGGGGTGGAATTCTTCTGACTGAGGTGACTTATCTGATCCTAAACTGAGAGTTAAGCGTTAGAGTTTGCCAAATCCTATTCTTATTACACCTTTCCTGGTTCAACGCAAGCTTAGGATGAGACTTACCCGGTAATTCCTTAGTTTGTTTACCTAAGATCATAAGTATAGGTAATAAAGGTTTATCCTTTATTGGGGTTTGAGTGTGCTTTCATCCCATCTTTGTGAGTTAGCCTGAGACTTACCCGGTAAAGGTTGATTCTATTCCCTTAGATGGTGTGTTAGTTTGAGATTATAGTTCTTTATCTTAATTCCTTGAGACTTACCCGGTAATAGGAGTTACGGTTTTGGATTAGTGAGTAGTGAGACTTACCCGGTGATCTATTCCACTTTAGTAACACCTTCCCCATGCAAAAACCTCAGCTTTGTCCGCTTATCTTTAGATCTTGAGTTGAAACCACAACTAGATGCTTTAATCCCTAGAATTGCATGTTTGCTTTATTGACTTCAATATCATCTTTGATTGTTTTGATCACCTCTTGTGGTTAGTATTTACACATAAGCATACCGTAATTGGACTTTGTTTCACTAAGTCCCTGTGATCGACCCCTGGAATTCCTTGCTTTTACTACGATTGACCCGTACACTGCGGGTTCGCATCCTTGTTTTAAGCTTACGTCTAGGGTTATAAATTTAAAGCTTGCACACACCGTTTGGAGCGAACAGGCGCACCAATACTTTTCATCAGGAAGAAGGACGGGTCAATGAGGTTATCTATCGACTACCGAGATCTTAACAAGGTGACAATCAAGAATAAGTACCCATTGCTCCGTATTGACGATATTTTCGATCAACTGCAAGGAGCTTCAGTGTTTTCGAGGATCGATCTGAGTTCCGAATATCACCAGCTGAGGGTGAGAGTGCAGGACATAGCCAAGACGGCATTTTGGACCAAATATGGACACTACGAGTATGTAATGATGCCATTCGGGCTTACGAATGCGCCCACAATTTTCATGGAGTTGATGAACCGCATCTTCATCGACTTCCTAGACTAGTTTGTAGTTGTCTTTATAGATGACATTCTGGTTTACTCCCACAACAGAGAGGAGCATGCAGGACACTTGAGCATCGTTCTTCAGGTCTTACAAGATAGAGAGCTTTACGCCAAGCTCTCTAAGTGCGAGTTTTGGATGTCCGAGGTAGCATTCCTTGGTCACATTGTTTCAGCTAAAGGGATCAAGGTAGATCCGGCGAAGATCGAGTCAGTAGCATCATGGCCGCCTCCTAATAACATCAAGGAGGTACGCAACTTCTTAGAATTCGCGGGCTACTACCGGCGTTTTGTCGAGGAATTTTCAGTTATCGCCTGACCGCTCACTTCCTTGGTTAGGAAGTCTACGAGATTTGTATGGTCCGAACCGTGCCTGTAGAGCTTCGAGGAGCTGAAGAAGAAGCTGACCTCTACTTCTATCTTAGCTCAGCTAGAGGACATTGAGGACTTTGTGATTTACAACGATGCATCCAAGCTAGGCTTGGGATGTGTTCAGATGCATAGGGGTAAGGTGATTGCTTACGTGTCTAGACAAATGAAGACGTACGAGGAGAATTACCCTACCCATGTTCTTGAGTTGGCTACTGTGGTTCACGCTTTGAAGATTTGGAGGCATTATCTGTACGGAGCTTCATGTTAGATCTTCACAAACCATAAGAGTCTGAAGTACATATTCACTCAGCGGGAATTGAATAACCGCCAGCGCAAATGGTTGGAGTTGATCAAGGATTTCTACCTTGAGATCTTATATCACCCGGGGAAGGTGAATGTGGTAGTTGATGCCCTTAGTAGAAAGACTCCCCAGGAGATAGCGGTCGCTAGACTGACGGCTCAGCCACAGTTAGAACGAGATCTTGCGTGCCTAGAGATGGATAACCACTTTCCGGATTCCGACAGATACCTATCCACTTTGGAAATAGTACCTGATTTGTTGGCCGAAATCCGAAAGACGCAGGAGAGTTACCCATTCAAGAACCGTTAGGTGAATATAAAGGATAAAGATACTCTAGAAGGGGGGGGGGGGGTTGAATAGAGTATGGGAACTTTTCGCAAAACCAATCTCAAGGCCTTGAAATCAATTTCAAGGGCCTTGATGTCGATCTCAGTTCTTTGTGAAACTTTGATTTCAAGGGCTTTGAAACAACTTTCAAGGGCCTTGACTTTGAACTCCTGAAAAACAAAGTTAGTCACAATAAACAAGATATAGTGCGGAATGTAAAAGATTGAGACAAGGATATGTTTATGAAGTTCGGCTCTAAATACCCTACTCTCCGTCCCAGGGTATAGTCTTAGGATCTAACTATCTATTATCAGCTTCAAAGAGTCCTAGATACAAACTAGAAGAAATCCCCTTCTTCTGTCACTGTAGCCAATGCTACGATCTAGCTCCAACTCTTCACCTTGCTATAATAGCCTACTTACTTCGCAAAGTAACACACACTCAAGTATAACACTCTTTAGATATGCCAATGGAGCTCTCGAGTTTTATCTCTCTCTTGGGGATAAAGCTTTTTAGAAAGAGAGAAAGAAAAACTATTTATCGAATGAAGATAACTTTGGATCGCTTGAAGACTATGTATGTTTCTGTGCAAGCTTGTGTGTCTTTGTTCTTCAAAATCCATCTTCATTTATAGTCTTCTATGGAGAGGTCTTTTAGCCGTTGGAGAGATGACCGTTCGAAGATGATTCTTCTTCTCCATGAAGACCGCTTCCTGTTTGAGATGAAATAGACGTTGTAGATCTTCATCTCCTGAGAAAATGTTGATCTCTCAACTCCTCAGTCTTCTTATTTTTGTTGAACAATAATGTAAACCGGAGGAGAGAGAATCTTGATGCTTTTCCGCTGAGGATCTTTTGAAAAGATCTCTAACATTTGGTTGGTAGAGATCTTCGCTTGATCAAATCTTCTTGTTGAGCAAATCTTTCCTAGAAGATCTTCTTAGTTAATTTGAACTCCTGTACCGTGTGGCCTTCACTTCCTTGTTCTCTTGAAATCCACTTCAAGGCCTTTGAGATCTTTTCGTTGTATAACCTTATCTTCATTGTGCCCTTGAAATCCATTTCAAGGCCTTTGAAATTTTCGACAGAACCTGCACTTAATCCAAACCAACCAAGCATCTCGAGAATATAATCAATACATTGTTGGTGTATCAAACTGCTACATTTATGTTTAAATCTTCCATCATCAACACTTGTAAACCTTCATAATCAAGGTGGAGTTTTCACCCATATTTGACACAGATCCGAGACAGGATGTCTCATGGAGAGGCACCATAGTTTGCAGTAGGTGCTGATAGGATCTTGAGACGTCAGGAGCATGTTTGTGTGCCTTCAGATCTAGAGTTGAGATAGAGGATCCTACAAGAGGCTCACTCATCACCTTACTCAGTGCACTTTGGTGCGAGTAAGATGTACCAGGATATCAGACGCTCTTTCTGGTGGGGAGGTCTGAAGCTAGATGTCACGAGATATGTAGCCTTGTGTGCATCCTGTCAGTAGGTCAAGATCGAGCATCATCGACTAGGAGGCGAGCTACACCCCTTCCCGTCCCTCAGTGGAAGTTGGAAGACATCTCTGTTTGCTCCAAATGGTGTGTGCAAGCTTTAAATTTATAACCCAAGATGTATGCTTAAAACAAGGATGCGAACCCGCAGTGTACGGGTCAATCGTAGTAAAAGCAAGAATTCCGGGGTGTCGATCTCAGGGACTTAGGTGAAACACAAGCAAGTATAGGTTGTCAATATTGCAAATTCTAGGGATTAGAGCATCTAGTTGTGGTTCCAACTCAAGATCTCAAGATAAGTGGACAAAGCTGAGATTTTGCAGAGGGAAGGTGTTACTAAAGTGGAATAGATCACCGGGTAAGTCTCACTACTCTCAATCCCAAACTGTAACTTCTATTACCGGGTAAGTCTCAAGGAATTAAGGAAAAGAACTATAACCTCAAACCCACAAACCAACTAAGGGAATATAATCAACCTTTACCGGGTAAGTCTCAGGCTAACTCACATAGATGGAATGAAAGCACACTCAAACCCCAATAAAGGATAAACCTTTATTACCTACACTTATGATCATGGGTAAACAAACAAAGGAATTACCGGGTAAGTCTCATCCTAGGCTTGCATTGAACCAGGAAAGGTATAGTAAGAATAGGATTTGGCAAACTCTAACACTTAACTCTCAGTTATGGATTAGATAAGTCATCTCGGTCATATGAATTCCACCCCGGCCGAGATGTTCATCGACTGAACGAGATGTTCTAGGGTTAAGGATAAAGACTCGAGCTTTCAGGGTCCTACTGGAATTTAAGATTATTCTATCATTGTTTTTCCCATAACCTTCAGCCAATCACCCTAGAATCGCACAAGGAAATTAGCCACTCATCATCATGAAAGCAATAATCAAATATAAGGGAAGAAAGTGAATAATTGAACACAAAAACCTTAATAAAAAGGCTTCAATAACTGAATCAATTATCAATCAAACAAGCGTTCCTTGGATCACAATCCAATAAGACAAGTCAACAAAGAAGGGAATCTAAGAGAATCTTACAAAACCCTTCACAAAAGCTATAAAAGCTATCAACTTCCTTCCTTCAATCTTCCTTCAACCTTCAAAAAATTCCTCCTAACTGCCGCTTCTTCAATCTCCAGCTGTTATGATGGTAGCGGGTTGCTGAATTTGTGGAAAATCCAGCCCTTTATATAGGAAAATTATCCTCCAAAGATAAAATATCTTGAAAAGATATTTTCCTAATAAAATATATCTATCTCTCATAAATAAATCCCTAAAATATACGATCTTCCTTCCAAAAATCCAGCCCAAAAATATAAGATCTCGCCTTCCATAAAATAAAAGATCTCATCCAAGAATAAAATATATCTCGCCGCGTCCAAGGTGTTCGCCTCGGTCGGGACGCTCCTCGAGATCACCTCGGTCGAGATGGTACTGTAGCTGACCGAGTGGGCTCTAAACTGAAAGTGAAATCTCTTAAATCTGGTCCAAAGTAAATCTCTTTGTTAATTCCTTACTTCCTGAACTCCTCTTTAAGCTCCTGAATGTAGCTCCAATGATTCCTTAGCTCCTTTAGCTCCATTTTGATGTAAAACGTGCCATTTTACCTACGATTACAACGAAACTTGGTGTAGACCTCGATTCCCGCAAAGGTAGATCAAACGACAATATAATCACATAATATACATCCAAACATGCAGATTATTGAAGATAAAACGTCTAAACGGGTCCCAAAATATAGACTATAATTCATGCTATCAAAATACCCCATACCTGTCCCTTGCTTGTCCCCAAGCAAGTTCCAAATCTTAAGTACAAGATAGAATGGATTATAAGTCATAAAGATCAATGAAAAGTATTTCAAAAATTTTTGGTGGTGTGCTCCACTCATAGATCACTCTAAGAGAATGCTTCATGGCAATTAAAATCAAAATATGATCAAAACATTTTATAAATATAAGAAAGTTGTTCATCTTTGTATAAAATCATAGAATGCATAATAAATCATAATCACCGAAATTAATCATGTATAATCCAGTTTAAACCACCAAGTCAATCAACAAGCTCGAGGTCTCAAGGGCTTTTTAAAAGAAGGTCAAGAAACGTGTGAGGGTGGGATGTTTATAGGGAATGTGGTGCTAGAATCCGGGAAAAGGATCTTCACTTTACTTGCTTTGAATTTCAACATCTTCCACCAATAAGCATTGCTTATTTTACTTTTTAATTTTTGGGATGCATGGACAGAGGTGAACAATAACCGAAGCCTAGGAGATCAGCAATCATCAATTTCTCGAGATGCCTCAAACCTTTGATGCACATACCATGACCCGTTAGGAATATTGCTCAATCCGACTTTGGCAAGACACAAACACCCGGCTATGTGAATGGTGCCGAGTTACTCATCATCATGATTGACTTCCCCAAACCTATTTGTTTGTTTCTAACTTTTAGCCAACATCTCAACTTTTCTTTTACTTGCTTTTCACTTGCTTGCTTCCAAATTCCCGGATAGGTAAAGGAAGACAAATATGTATATGAGGGGCTAAAGTATGATCAAGAAGAAGAAGAGAAGAGAGTGAAATGCCTTAATCATCCCAGAAAGAAAGTGAGAGAACTCATCATGTGGTGTCAACCTTCAAATTCAACATAATTTGGATAAAAACAAAGTATTAAACATGCCAAAATTTCAAACAAAGCATCTAGCAACTTAAACATATCATAAAACCTTTCAAACATATAAAGATTTCAAAGCCAGTCAGCAAACAAAATCATCATTGAGGTCATATCCAGATAAGAAGCACAAAAATCGTTTCAAAAACTGTCTCAGTTAAGCCACCTCGGTCGAGATGTTCTAAGTCAACCGAGGTACTGTACCTCGATTGGTCAGAGTCACATCGGTCGAGGTTAATAAACAAATTTTTCAAACCAGTTTTTGACGTTTTTCTCAATCAATTATGCATGCATGTAATCTCAGATAAGCACATAGAGCATAAGGAAAATCATAAATATCCGAATCAAGTCATACAAACATCCACATAAGTCAAATAATACACATCCGCATACCCCATACTTGGGACACATAGTCCCAATGGGTCAAAATAAGTCTAAAGAAACAGAGTACTCACCGAACAATGCTGAGCTGCATAATAAATAAATAAAGAAATCCTGCAAGCTCTAATCCCAGTCCGGTGGTGGTGGTGGTGGCACGTACGGGTACTGAGATGGGTCAAACGGGTAGCCCATGATCTACTGAAAATAAATCTCAGCCATCCTGTATTGGTAGTGCTGGCTCTCCCGCATCTCTCTCATCTCTAAGGATAAGGCGGCGTAGGAATCTATCATTTGGTCCGTCAGATCATCAATCCGGCGGTGAGCGACTGGATCCCTCTGCCTGCGTACCCTACCCCTGGCAGGACGTGTTGGTGCTGTAGTTGGCTCCTCCTCTGTCTCCTCATCGTCTAGATCGACGACTGGTATGTTGGTACCAGCTGTATCTGTACCTGTGTCCATGGCAGCACCACCATCCTCATCCTCATCCTCCTGCTCATCAGCCTCATCATCCTCATCCTTCCCTTGAGCTGCTACTACTGCTGCATCTTTGGCGTCCTCCATAAGAGGAATCCACGCGGTGTGCCAGTACTGAGGGTCGAACACTGTAAACTGAGATGACCATCTAATTCCCTGAGGTGCAGTTTGCTCCCAGGGCATCGCCACATACGGCATAGTAAGTCCGCGAGGAACCAAGATCCTCCTAGTGATCATCTCCTGCAGCCCGAGCGGCTTCGCAACCGCCACCATAGTACAAGCACTCAAGTTTAAGTCCATGTAACTCGCAATGTGAGTCACTATACCTCCGCAGCAGATATCTCCCTTCGCCTTCGCCTTCGCCTTTATCTTGTGCAGATCCTCAACCAGCATCACTCCAAAATCCGGAACTCCTCCGGTCACTATACAGTACAGACTCAGCAGCTCCCCCTGTCTAATCTTCTGGGGCGTCTCAGTACGCGCCAGAAGTGTCTCGCTGAAGATTCGGTGAGCAAGTCTGAAGGCCAGGTGGAAGATAATACGCTCCCTGGAATCTCCAGGTCTCCACCTGTCAACGTGCTCAACTACATGAGCTATCTGGCCCCAGAACTTTCGAGCTACAGCTCGAGAAGGAAAATCAGCAACTGTGGGGGCCGGGAAGCCGAAGATGTCCCTCCAATGGTCCATTGGAACTAAGTAGTTCCGGTTCATCAACCGGTACTTGATGGCACGCTCAGTAGGCAAGTAAGTAACGGAGCTAACAAACTCCAAGGTGGGCTCGAGGTAGGCTGGAGCTCTAATCTCAGTAAACTGCTCCAACCCCACCATAGCTATCATCCGCCTCAGATCATCACCCACGTAGAGGCAGTCGAATGCAGAAATGTCCAGAAACCGTGGTGCAACCACTAGACGTGCCGCAATGCGGTCATAATCTACCTGGTGATGCTCATGGATCACTGGTATGGAGCGGTGTGAAGAAGAAGAAGGAGAAGGGGAGGATCTATTTCTCAGAACAAGCTTCCTGTAAGAACTCATCTTTCTCTCTCTCTGTCAGACCACCTCGGTTGCCCTGATAACTCTCAAGAACACCTCGGCCGAGGCACAGGTCGACTGGACCGAGGCGATGTGCTGTTCGATCGAAACTCTCAAAAATCCAATTCTTTTCCCCCGATATCACTACCAATGGTTCCTATGGGGTACTTAAGCTTTTTTCAGCACAATGCAGGGGCAACCAAAGCCCAAATCGATCGAAAATAGTGAAGAAGGGAGAGTTAGGGTTTTTTTCCGAATTACCCCAGATTTGGTCGATTTGGAGCGTTTTTGTTGCAGATTGTTGCTTGCAAACCGATCATCTACCCTTTCCTTGCAGTTTGGAAGCAAGAATCGTCGAAAACAATCAAAGATTGGAGAACAAGGTGAATCTGTGCGCCGCGGTCGAGAAGGTGAGAGAGGGAAGAGAGAGAAATCTCAGCCCCCTTTTATACCCTTTTCTGGAATTGTTGTCACCTCGGTCGAGATGGTCTCGACTAGACCGAGGTGATACGGACCGAGGTGGATCTTCAGTAGCCCTTGTCGTCTCGGTTGCTCAAGAATCATCTCGGTCGAGGTGCTGTGACAGCAACCGAGATGTGTCTCAGTCAAACTCCGTCTTCTCAAATTCTCGAAATTTTGTCCTTCCAGTGTTGCTCCTG
Source organism: Fagopyrum homotropicum (assembly GCA_033239125.1). Lineage (NCBI taxonomy): Eukaryota > Viridiplantae > Streptophyta > Magnoliopsida > Caryophyllales > Polygonaceae > Fagopyrum > Fagopyrum homotropicum. The sequence goes on along the minus strand of BSWB01000003.1, from coordinate 59,558,596 downwards.
GGTTGTATTCCTTCCTTAGATGTCACCTGTTGTCTGTCCAGGACGCCAAAAACAAAGCAAAAACAAACTATCTAAAGCTAGGCTAGAAAAAGGGGAAAAGAAAGCAATACCTTGGGTTGCCTCCCAAGAAGCTCTTGATTTAAGGTCGCTAGCTGGACCGTACGGTATCTCTAAGCATGCTGGAAAGTATCCTCACCCCATACTTCACCTACTTCATGGGGTGAGATAAGGAAGTCTATCAACCGTTCCAACAAGTGCAAGTGCTCATCGGGGAATGAATCGTCTATGGGTCATTCGTCCTTCTCACGTGAAGATGGAGGTAGCCGGCTGAGGTGATCCGCAACAGAATTTTCGGATCCCTTCTTATCGCGGATCTCTAGGTCAAACTCTTGAAGCAAGAGAATCCATCGAATAAGACGTGGCTTGGCGTCCTTCATAGCAAGCAAGTAACGAATAGCTGCATGGTCAGTGTAAACAATAACTTTTGCCCCTACAAAGTAGGAACGAAATTTCTCAAAAGCATATACAACCGCCAATAGCTCCTTTTCGGTGGTGGCGTAGTTTCGCTGGGCTTCGTCTAGCGTCTTGCTAGCATAGTAAATGGCGGTGGTCCTGCCATCTTTCTTCTATCCAAGCACCGCTCCTACTGCCACATCACTCGCATCGCACATGATCTCAAAGGGCAAGGTCCAATCCGGAGGTTGGATAATGGGAGCGGAGATCAACGCTTCCTTAATCCTGTAGAATGCATCGAGACACTCCTGTGAAAACTCAAAAACAACATCTTTATTCAAGAGGTTAGTTAGTGGTTTAGAGATCTTCGAAAAGTCCTTGATGAATCTCCTATAGAAACCAGCATGCCCGAGAAAACTCCGCACTCCCTTAATAGAACAAGGGGGAGGAAGTTTCTCAATAGTCTCGATCTTAGCTCGATCGACTTCAATACCTCGATTGGAAACAAGGTGTCCTAGCACAATGCCTTCATTAACCATAAAGTGACACTTCTCCCAATTCAAAACGAGATTAGTGTCTTCACATCTTTGCAGAACTAGAGAAAGGTTTGATAGGCAATCATCAAAATATACTGAAAAATCATCCATAAATACCTCCATGATCTCCTCTATATACTCGGAAAAGATAGCCATCATGCATCGTTGGAAGGTAGCGGGTGCATTACATAATCCAAATGGCATCCTCCTATAAGCGAATGTCCCCCATGGTGTTCGCCACTTAGCGTGCGTGCAAATAAGTCTTAAATTTATAAAACTAGAAATCAAGCAAGCGAACCCGCAGTGTACGGATCGATATAGTTAAGCAAGAATTCCAGAGTATCGAACACATGGATTTGGGGGGTTAAATCTAATTATAGAATTGTCAAGCAAGTAAATGTATGAGGCTTTGTAAATTATCGGGAAAACAATAATCCTAAAGATCCAGGTATCCAGCTGTGGCAATCGATTCAAGATATACTAAAGAACTAAGGACAGAGTTAGAGTTGCAAAGGTATACGAATGTAAGGCAATGTACGGTGAAGTTCCAAGACCTTATATGACTCACCTAAAGGTACTCTCTATAAAGGTTATTGAGGCTTCAGTATAGAAAGGTTCTAAAGGTAAGTATTAACGTCAAATCCCCAAACTTGTAATCCAAGGATCACTACCACCTAGAAAAGGTAAGCCAAGACTAAGTTAAAGCAAATCTTTAACTTTGGATTAAAGTAAAAGCAAGGCTCGTAACTGACACAAAATTACGGGTAGTTCTTGAGTTCCACGGCCGTGGAAGCTCAAGAACAGACCGTGGATTAGGTTCGTCGGCGATTCTCTCTAACTCTCAGGGTCTAATCTGTTTACGATCGATCTATCATCATCTAAGCCACAACTATCAACCCTTCACCTTAGAATTGCAAAAGGGTTTTAGCCAACAACAGTCATTATGATATCAATTTCAAGATTTTAAAGAATAAAAGATGAAAACTTCCGAAAACCTTCAATAACCTTCAAACCAATCTCAAATTCACAAATATCAATGATAATGCAACTCAGATTTGGAATAAACACAACGAGTAACTATTCTAGATAAGAACGAAGAACGGGATGTCAATCCGTCTTCTAATCAAACCTAAGAATCAAAGGTGTAACTTCCGCCACAAACCCTAAGCGGAGGTGTAAGTGAAGTAGACAAAAGTCTAAGTGCGAGGCATAAGCAAAGATGCAAACCTTAAGCGGAGGTGTAAGCGAAGTAGAGAAGGTGACGGAATCTCTTTCCTTCCGTCCTTTTATAGGGCTGGATAAAATGTGTCTTCGGCCCATGTGCGTAGTAGATCGTGGCTTAAAATATTGCGTAACAGATCACCAAGATTACGGTCGTGGAAGGTTCCACGCCCGTAATTTAGAGCGTGGGACTTGATCACGGTTGCTTCAAATCCTCCACGGCCGTGTAAGTTGCTGGAATGCTCCACGCTTGTGTTGCCAAAGTCCCACGGCCGTGGATTAGAGCGTGGATCTTGATACGGCCGTATTTTAGAGCGTGGAACGTAGATGGCTCGTAATTCTCCTTGATTTTGTGTCATTCTTCAACTTAGCATCTTCCTTAGCTCCTAATGATGTCCTCAATCCTTGGACATGCTCAATCCATCTCCATTCTCCCTTGATTCGTCCGGTTTTTGCTCTTAATTGCCTACAATCAACACAAAGCTTATGTAGACCTCTATATCGACAATATAGATAAACTAACTCACAATTGCTTCAATGCTTTATCAATGACCACCAATATGGATGAAATACACTTAGAAAACGTGCCTAAAATATCACAATATTTCATGCTAACACATGGACAAGTGAAAGTGGTCTTCTTTTGATCATCCGGATGGATAGGAATCTGAAAGAAGCCACGATAACCATCTAAATAGAAAAAATGGGAATGCTGGGCTAACCGTTCGAGCATTTGATCGATGAAGGGAAGCGGAAAATGGTCCTTCCGAGTGGCCACGTTCAGCTTCCTATAGTCGATGCACACCCTCCAGCCCGTGACGGTCCTAGTTGGGATCAACTCGTTGTTCTTATTCGTCACAACGGTCATCCCTCCTTTCTTCGGAACAACATGCACCGGGCTTACCCACTTGCTATCCGAGATAGGAAATATGATACCTGCATCCAACAACTTAAGAATTTGTTTCTTCACAACCTCTTTCATGATCGGATTTAACCGTCTTTGAGGTTCCCGTGAAGTCTTATGATCGTCCTCCATTAGTATTCTATGCATGCAGAAAGAAGGCTTAATGCCAATAAGATCATCAATAGTATAACCCAAAGCCTTTTGATGCTTCCTCAAGACATGCATTAGTTTAGATAATTCAGATTCGGAGAGGGAAGCACTAACGATGACGGGATAAGTAGAATTCGGAGAGGGAAGCATCTACACCTTCCTCCATTAAGCTAAAGCTAATAACTTTTTCAAGTGGATCTTTAATAAGGATAGAGCTCACCAATTCTCTTGATTCTTCTTCATCATAGATGTTGAAGATATCATCTCCTAGCTGCTGTCCCTTCATTGCCACAAGCAATGCAAACTCAACTTGATCACCGCCAATGTTGAATTGCAACTTGGCATTCTTATAATCCACATTGCAACCCGAAGTTGCTAGAAATGTCCTCCCGAGAATGATAGGAACGGGGTAATCTGCGGGAATATCAAGCACAACAAAGTCTATAGGTAAATAGAATTTACCTAACTTAACCGGAACGTCTTCCAAAATGCCCACGGGATGGGTAATGGAGCGATCCGCCATATACAACCGTATCTTCACCGGCTTGGGCTCTCCAAGTCCGATCTTCACACATAGCTCCAGTGGGATGATGCTCACGCTGGCTCCTAGATCACACAATGCTTCACAAGTGACATCCCCAACTTGAATGGGAATGTAAAATGAGCCGGGATCTCTCAATTTTGGTGGCATCTTCTCCTTCATGATTTGAATAAGCTCCGAGGATTTAGATGTCATCCTTACTTCACCAAAGTCTTCCAACTTCCTCTTCCTTGATAGAATTTCTTTCAAGAACTTCCCATAGGCGGGCATCCCTAGAATAGCATCAAGGAAAGGGATGTTAATATGTAGTTTATTCATCAAGTCAAGGAACTTATCAAAATACTTGTCTAGATGTTCTTTGGCCCTTGACTGGGGGAATGGAAGTGGTGGTTTATATGCAGGAGGTGGGACATAAGCTTCAGTTTTGTCCGACGCTCTCTGTGGCTCGACCTCAGTTGGCACCTTATCCGAAGTGTTCTTCGACTATGCCTGGACCGAGGTGGTCTTCGTCTGTACTACCATCGACCGAGGCACTGGATCTGCAGTTTTCAGTCCACTTCTCATCGTTATTGCCATGATCTGTCCTTTAGGGTTGCTTTCCGTCCTTGCTGGAAGCTTCCTTGGATCTCTTGGCGCTTCATTCGCCTTGTTAAAGAATTGTTGCTCTAAGGCTTTTTGTGCCTTCGAAAATGAAGTCATGGATGTCTCCATAGAGTTGAGCTTAATCAAGATAGCCTCCAGCACTGCATCTTTCTTTTCCACCTGGGATGAGCTTGATCTAGGCTCCTGGCTCTTTAATGGAATAGAAGAAGAAGAAGAAGAAGAGAGGAAAGGATTAGAAGAGTTGTTTGAATTTGAGTTAGAGTAAGGGTTACCCGATTTTTGATTGTTTGCCCTCCAATTATTGTTGTTGGATCCTCTATTGTTGTTGTAGTTGTTATTCCAGGAACCGTTGTTGTTGTTCCGGTAACCGTTGTTCCTTGAATTTTGATATCCTTCCTCCTCTTTCTTGGTTTGAGCAACCAAAAGTTCTTTCAATTGGTTCACATCATTCTTCAAAGAGGTGAGTTGATCATTGTTCGGTGGAGCTTCTTGAAAGTTGACTCTTTTAATTCCACCTTCAGCTCCTTGGTGGGAGTATTTCTCCATGTGCAAAGCTTGCTTCTTTATGAACTCCCAAGCTTCGCCAATCGGCATGTCCATGAACGTGCCGGCGGATAGTAGTTGAAGGTTGAATTGGGTGTTGCCGTCCAGTCCCTTGAAGTATATCTCCAACAACTCTATCTTTGGAATCCCATGATGTGGGCAATCCAAAAGTATGTCTTTAAATCTCTCCCATGACTTGGACAAACTCTCCTTGTCCTTCATGATGAATGGATTGATCTTCCCTCTCATTTCAGCGGTCTTAGAGGGGGGAAAGAATTTAGTCAAGAACTCCGTCGTCATCTCCTCCCATGTGTTGATTTTTCCTAGAGGAAGAGATTGATACCAAGTAAGAGCTCTATCTTTCAAAGAGAAGTAGAAAAGCCTTAGCTTGTAATTGTTGTTTTCCAGCCGTGAAGGTCTCAAGGTCTCCATCAAGATCTCATAATTTTGTAGATGTTGATGCGGAGACTCCCTCTCTAGCCCTCCAAACTGGCATTGGCGAATCATGGAAAGAACTTGCGGTCGAAGCTCATAATCATGGTCCGCTGGATCACCTAGGTGACTCCTAGAAGCCTCAGCTGTTGGTTAGGGTCCATCCTCTACCCTAGGGTTTGTGGAATACCTACAAAAAGAGCATCTCGGACTGGTATCCGAGGTGGAAGTATCTCGGCCGGGCAACAGGCACTGGGTCCTGTCTCGGTCGAGGAGGTGGGTTTGGTCGAGGTAGATATTGGTCTCTTAAAGTCGCCATATCTGCTTCGATCGCTTCCGTCCTTGCGCGAGTTTCTTCCTTTTCCAGTCGTAGTTCTTCTTTACTGAGGCGTAGTTGTTCCAATGCATCATTCAGTTCGGCCTCAAGATCGCGATTATCTTGATTGGCCATCTTAGCTTCTTTCAAGCGTCTTTTGTATGTCTTTTCCGGTTCGGGATCGTAAGGAACGATTTCCTTCCCAGCGCGGGTTCTTCGCATAAACCTACAAAATTCACCCCGTCTTCCTTGTGTCTCAATTAGTGGAGTGCATACCAGACCAGAGACACATCGTCAGTCACGAGGATCTAGTGATCGAGTCAGACCACACGTTTGTTTAGCACCCGGTGGCTGTGTTAGAACGTAGTACGAGACGCCTGCGTTCGAAGGACATACCGATGATAAATATTTAGTGGTCGATGCGAGGAGTTGATGAGGCGACTTGGGAGACACAGGATAGTATCCAGAGGAACTATCCGGAGTTTTACTCTGAGTTGGATGCACCTTTAGCATAGTAGTCATGTTTGGTTTTTCCTTTGTTGTGTTGTGCACGCTTTTGTGACGTTTTGAGTTACGTGCCCCTTAATGGGAATATATGAGTTCAGTTTGGTTTTCTATGTGGTTGTTATGTGATCGTTAGGTTGTTGCAAGTTTTGGGACGAAACTTCTTTTTATGGGGATTTGATGAAAGATTCCAGTTTTCACCTTCACTGCCCCCGCGGTGAAGGAGGCCGCCCCTGCGGATACGTTGTAGATCGCGTCCGATCTGTTTTCGTTCGTTTTTATTTTACTTCCATAGATAGAATATCCGATCTTCTATCTTATGGGCCGGTTTCCCTATCTTCTTCTTAGCCCTAGACGCCCTTTCCATCTATCTTTCCCGTCTCTCCTATATATTCCCGTCTTTTCTTCTTTTTCCTGTTTCTTGCATTCGTCCTTCAACCCTGAGAGCTGCAGCCATTCCCCTTGCTTCCCCTGTGATCTTGTTGAACGTGTAAGTTCCTTCTTATCTGATTCTTCCTCACGTTGATGTGATGCTACAGTTTTCTTTCCTTTTGCTTCGTTTCTCTCTTTGTTTCCTCCTTTCTTCTTCTCCAAGAATCAATTTTGATCCTTGATTCTCATGGAGCATTCCATTGATGATCCTTTGATGTTCACCAACTCCCTTGGTTGAGTTGTGATGTGGTTGTGTGTTGAAAGAGCAAGTTTTGGCCTTGTCATTGTTCTACTGTCATCGAGAAGCTGACAGTAGCTTCTGTCGAAGATCCGCCCCCGTGGCAAGCTGCCCCTACCCCTGCGCCTGTCCAGCCGCCCCTGCGGTTTTCCTCTACAGTAACTCCCATTCTTGTGAGTTACTTCCTTCCTTATGTGTTCTGTAAGACTAAGGTTGAGACCTTAGCTTTTGTAGATCTCTTAAAGATCATGGAGACTAAAAGTTATAGACTTCTATCATTCGTTTCGGTTCTTGTTTCGTGATGCTTGTGTGAACATGCTTCCTTGTGTCCCTTTCTTGAGGCTTTCCTGAGTGTTTAGTGAGTGTTGAGATTACCTACGCGTGAGGTAAGTCCCTTGGACTTACTTAGCTTCATTCCGTATATCCATTGGATTGTTTTGGCTTGTTGTGTTATTATTTATGTTATAACTGATAATCGGAATAGGATTGACCTTTTTTATACCTTAATTGGCCCAAGTGTATTATAACCGGAGGGTTACCGCTTGTCTAGTTCAGAATGGGGAAACTGGGAGGTGCTCCTGCGACCAGTCCAGCAGGTGGCAAAAGGATGCATACGTTCTATTCTTGTTGGTGAAAGAGGACGGAGGCGAGATCGCAGCGATACTCGCATAACAACCATAAGTTTGAATTAGTAATCGGATGACCTAATAAAAGATAATAACCAATTGTTTTTTTAGCATGCTATGTGTTTTCTTTACCTTATGTGTGTTTGTGTCTTTGCTTTCTTTCTGATATCTAGAATGTTAGCTAATGGTTTATATCGATGTTGTAGATGTTCCACAGGTTCAGGATGATGCTGAGTGATCTGGACGGTGTGGTCAACCGGGGTTCCCATACATTATAGGACGGGATAGGGTTTATGTTTGTGTTGTTGTTTTCCCTTTTTGTTTTGAACTCGACTGTGAATCTTTTACGCTTCCTTTTGTCTAAACCTTTGATTTTATGTTGAGTGTTGGTTTTCATTCATTTGTGCCTTGTTGTAAGATCCGCTGTGTCATTCCTACTCTGAGGGTTAGGACCCATTGTGTGGTCCTAGCCCGTAAAGCTTCGAGTTCCCAGAACTTGAGGTGTTACATGGCAAACTTGAATTTCTCAACTTAAAAATTATGATATATTAGTCCCTCCTTCATTAGATTGGTCTTACTAGTCAAACTAGTCTCTCCTTGTACTTATCTCAATTTGAAGACTTGTGTAAGGTTGAAGAAGGAAGGGTTAAGGTAATTAGTTGTTGGACGGTTTTGATCCATTTAATAGGTTCTTGCAAGTATATCTTGGTTCTTATCTTCCTGTATTTATCATCGATTTCACTTCATTATCATCTTCGAAATCTTGCCATATATCATCCGTTATCTCGCCATTCTTGTGTCTTTTTTTTTCTCGAAAATCTCACCTCAGGCTGTTATCGATCTCGCGCATGAATCCGGGAAAGTGGATAACTACTCTTTTCTTTTTCTCTTGCGGTTTCTGCAGCACTTTCAACTTAGAGCTTCGCTCTCTTCTTTTCAATTCATTTTTCGACTTTACTTTTGGATTTATGGATAGAGATGCACAAAAACCGAAGCCTAGGAGATTGACGTTTCTCATTTTTGCGAGATGCCTCAAACCCTTGATGCACATACCATAATCTGCTATGTGAATGGTGCCGAGTTACTCATCGTCATGATTGACTTCCCCAAACCTATAATTTCTTTCTATTCTTTTGAATGCAAATAATTGCTTTCATGGCCCTCCCACATCAAACATGCCAAATATCAACTCCTCCAAATTCCCGGATAGGTAAAGGAGGCCATTATTTCAATGAGGGGCTAAATGATCAAAGAAGAAGAAAGAAAATCGAATTGCCTTAATCATCTCAAAAAGAAGTATAAGAACTTATCATGTGATTTCAACCTTGATTTCTCAAGATGATTTGAGTAACATTCATCACATTTTGAAACTTGCAAAAGAGGAATAATCAACTCATTCAATTTCTTTTCAACTCACTATTTGTTTAAGCATGCGATTGTTATCAAAACTCAATTCACAAGTGGTGATTATCATAGAAATCATCTCTATCCTTAGAAGCACAAAATTTTCAAAATTTTTCAATTTTTATGGGTTTTTCAAGAGCTTTTTCATGCAATGCAATAATGAAACATGCAACAATATAATGAAACATGCAAGGTAGTCTCGATAGAAGCATACAAAAGTGAGTAAGAGTTATTACAAACTATTAGTCACACCCCACCCCATACTCGGAACAAACATTGTCCCTAATGTTCAAAAAGAAAAAGAAGAAAAGAAAGAAAAAAAAAGAACTCACAAAATGGTGGTGGAGCGGCTAAAACTGTCGATCATCGAATGTCATCACTGAGGTGGAGGCGGTGGTGGAAACGGGGAGAAGCTGGGATCATAGTGCCGCCCGAACTGCTGGCAGTAGACGTCTCTCATCATGTTGTCAAGATCGTCGGCCCGTGCATCCCTAGCATCAGCACGAATCTCCAAAGCTCCAACCCTATCGGAAAGGTCGGTAGCCCACTGTGGCAGCTGCTCGTACCAACCAGGCGGCTGGTTGTACCACGCCGGTGCATCTGAAGGTGCTGGTGCAGATGGCGGCTGTGCATGCCAAGGCGGTGGAGCTTCCATCTAATCCGGTTGAGTGTTATACCATGAAGGAGGATCCGCCATCCAAGTAGGCCTCTCGCTCACACTAGCACGGCGAGAGGATGATCCTGAAGCTCTACCGGGACGGGGAGAACGTCTAGGCATGTCGGAAACTGCATCCGGCTGATCCGGGAATGTACCAAAGTCATGATTAGCTCCTCCTCCTCCCTCATAATCATCTCCTCCTCTCATCTCCTCCTCCTCTACAACTGGTGGTGGTGGAACGTAAGGAGGGGCTATTAATCTATCCGCATGCATGGCAGCGAACGTTGCCTTCCAGTTATGGCGTCCAGCCATAATGGAATACTCGGGAAGCCACTCTATCCCTCTCCCTGTCCTACTCTCCCAAGGCATAGCAGCATATGGTGGACCTCTATGGGTAGGAAAAATAATGCCTCTAGTCATGAGGCTATGTAGTCCTAGGGGTGTAACTGCAATACGTGTACATGCTGAGAAATCTACCCCTAACTGTCTAGCAAGGTGGGTGACCATCCCACGGTATCCGATGTTACCAGCCCTCTTATTCCTTAGCTTGCTCATAGTAGCAGCTAAGCGGGTGGCGCAGTCAGCAGGTCTACCGTATAGCATACAGTAGAGAAGGAAAAGCTCGTCTGTCTTGATTTTCTGAAGCGTCTCCGTCCTAGGGAAGAGACACTCAGAAAGTACCCTATGAGCAATCTTTAAGGCTAGGTGATACATCAACCTAGCCTTGGTATCAGCTGGCTGCCAGCGGTCCTCACTAGCATATACCATCGCGATCTCCTCCCAGAAATCCTTGGCGTACACGCCACTGGGGAAACGACCATTGAAGGTCTCATGGAACCCAAAGAAGGCTCCAAACTCTCTAATCGAAAAATCATAGTTTCTCTCCATCAGCCGGAAAGAAACTGTCCTGTCTACGTGATTGTGCTCGAAGGAAACCACAAACTCCCTAGTGATCTCCTCATAAGCATCTTCCCGAATAGCGGAGAAGATGACTAGACCGGCTCTATCTAAAAGCCAAGTGAGGTCTCCTATCACATGTAGAAGCTCTAACTCCTCAAGCAGTAGGTATCTAGGTCCTATGACCGCTCTCTTGTGGATCCTCTCTAAAGCATCGAGATGATCGTCGTGGATGGTAGGGATCCTAGGGCGAGGCGGTGATGGTGATGAAGGAGGTGATGGAGGCTCGGTGGGTGGTGCTCTAGAAAAGGAAGCATCGTTGCCTTTCCTCTTTTTGTTCTTATCCTTGTTCTTATCCTTATTCCTACCGGACATTCTTCTCACAAAATCCATATTCTGTTGAAAACCACGGTTTGTTCTAGGAACGGCCGTGGAATGTACAGGAACCGTGGTTCGACACGTAATTTCACAAATCTCAACAGAATCACACCAAACTCAGCAGCAAGCAGTCCTAGACTAATTTCCGTCCAATTCCAATCAGTTCTCCTAAAAATTCTATAAAAAACGAAGCCAAATCGACAAAGATAGAGAAAGAACCAAAAACCTAGGTTTTCGGATTTTGGAATCCGAATTGTGGCTTCTCCGGTGATTTGCCGCTCGAATCGTTGCTTGGATCTTGTAGGTGATTGGATTTGCTTCAGTTTTGGTCAAAGAATCGTCAAAAACGATTAACGAATGAGGATTTGGGAAAGAAGGAGTGAAATCGGCGATTTAGGCGTGGTTTTGAGTTTTTGTGGTGTGTTTTGTGAAGAAACGTGGTTTATATAGTGGTCGTAAAAATTTTTGAAAATCACGGTCTATTGGGGGGTTCCACGGCCGTGGAAATGTACGGAACCGTGGTTTTGGTGATTTTTCTCAGGCTTTTGAAAATTACGGTCACTGTAGCTGTCACGACCGTGGTTTAGGCCGTAGAACTCTCTGTAATGCTCCAAAGTCCAAGTTTCGTCAATTTTCTTCAAGTTTTTCCTTCCCCTTTTCTTTTCCACTGTTCCTACATCCAAAAACACAAATATACCGGAGGTATCGAAGGTAAAACAAAGCAAAACGTCTAAACTAAGCTAATCTATGAATCAAAAACAAAAACGTAAGTGCAATACCTTGGGTAGCCTCCCAAGAAGCGCTTTGTTTAAGGTCCGTAGCTAGACCATATTCGCACTTATTCGAGTGCGGTGGGTGCGAACTCTTCATCTTGGAGTTCCGGTGTATACTTCTTGAGTCGTTGACCGTTCACCTTAAAGCTTCCGCCCGTTTCACCCCATACTTCAACTGCACCATGGGGAAAAATACGTTTGATTAGAAAAGGTTCGGTCCAACGAGATTTAAGCTTACCTGGAAAGAGACGGAGCCTTGAATTGAAGAGGAGAACTTGATCTCCTTCTTTGAGGTCCTTTGGGATGATATGCTTATCATGCCAACGCTTCGCTCTTTCTTTGTAGATCTTGGCGTTTTCGTAAGCGTTCAAGCGGAGTTCTTCAAGCTCATTTAGGTCCAAGAGACGCTTCTCTCCCGCTTCCTTCATGCTGAAATTTAGCCACTTGATTGCCCAAAACGCCTTGTGCTCCAACTCTACCGGTAAGTGACAAGACTTCCCATACACAAGGTTGTATGGTGTGGTTCCGATGGGAGTCTTATACGCAGTCCGGTATGCCCACAATGCATCATCTAGCTTCAAAGACCAATCCTTCCTAGTCCTTGAAACCGTCTTCTCTAGGATTCCTTTGATCTCCCGATTTGAGATCTCCACTTGTCCACTAGTTTGTGGATGATAAGGGGTGGCGATCTTGTGAGTCACCCCATACTTAGCTAAGAGAGCTTCAAAGCGTCGGGCAATGAAGTGAGAACCTCCATCACTAATGATAGTCCGTGGCGTCCCAAATCGCGGGAAAATGGTCTTGTTAAAGAACTTAACCACTACCATGGCATCATTGGTGGGAGAGGCAATCGCTTCAACCCATCTTGAAACATAATCAACTTCTAAAAGTATGTATTGGTTACCACAAGATGATAGGAAAGGTCCCATGAAGTCTACTCCCCAAACGTCGAAGATCTCCACCTCTTGGATGTTGTTGAGGGGCATCTCATTCCTCCTAGATATATTTCCTGTTCTTTGACAAGCATCGCAGCAGGAAACAAAGGTTTGCACATCTTTAAATAGAGTAGGCCAAAAGAATCCAGATTACAATACCTTAGCGCTAGTCTTGTTCGAACTAGCGTGTCCTCCACAAGGTAGTAAATGACAATGGCGGATGACACTTTGCATCTCATCTTCCGGCACACATCGCCGAATAATGCCATCCGGACCTCTCTTAAAGAGGAGAGGTTCATTCCAAAAGTATTCCCGAACATCCTTAAAGAACTTCTTTCTTTGTGCGTAGGATAATCCGGGCGGTAATTTCTGACAAACCAAATAGTTAACAAAATCAGCAAACCATGGTTCGTTACCTTTGGTGATCACATCGATGCACTCCTCTATGATATGTAAATGCTCGTCCGGAAAGGAGTCATCTATAGGTAGATGGTCGTCCTCTAGATGTGTTAGGCGACTCAAATGATCCGCAACAGAATTTTCCGAACCCTTCTTGTCGCGGATCTCTAGATCGAATTCTTGTAGGAGAAGAATCCATCTTATTAGCCTAGGCTTCGCATCTTTCTTTGCAAGGAGATACCGGATCACAACATGGTCCGTGTATACAATCACCTTTGCACCTACAAGATAAGAGCGAAATTTGTCAATTGCATATACAATAGCTAAGAACTCTTTTTCAGTAGTGGCGTAGTTGAGCTGCGCTTCATCTAGCGTCTTGCTAGCGTAGTAGATAGCATGGGTTCACCCTTCCTTTCTTTGTCCCAGAATAGCTCCTATAGCTACATCACTTGCGTCACACATAACCTCAAAGGGAAGATTCCAATCCGGAGGTTGGATAATCGGAGCTGAAATTAGAGCTTCCCGAATCATATTGAACGCGTCTAAACATTCCTGCGAAAACTCAAAAACTGTATCCTTCATCAATAGATTAGTAAGCGGTTTTGATATTTTAGAGAAATCCTTTATGAAACGCCTATAGAATCCAGCATGTCCTAGAAAACTTCTTATTCCTTTCACCGAAGTTGGGGGAGGAAGCTTTTCTATTGTCTCTATCTTAGCTTTATCCACCTCAATCCCTCTACTAGAGATTAAGTGTCCTAATACAATGCCTTCTTTTACCATAAATTGACACTTTTCCCAATTAAGAACTAGGTTAGTGTCTTCACACCTTTGTAATACAAGAGCAAGGTTAGAAAGGCAATTGTCAAAAGAGGAACCATAAACGGAGAAGTCATCCATAAAAACCTCCATGATTTCCTCTATGTATTCCGAGAAGATGGCCATCATGCACCTTTGAAAGGTGGTTGGGGCGTTGCAAAGCCCGAACGGCATCCTCCTATAGGCAAACGTACCCCACAGGCACGTGAATGTGGTCTTCTCTTGATCATCCGGGTGTATCGGAATCTGAAAGAAACCACTATAACCGTCAAGATAGCAAAAATGCGAATGTTGTGCTAACCTTTCAAGCATCTGGTCGATGAAGGATAGTGGGAAGTGATCCTTCCTCGTCGCGTTGTTTAGCTTGCGGTAGTCTATGCACATCCGCCATCCTGTTACAGTTCGTGTAGGAATGAGCTCATTGTTTTTGTTGGTGATGACCGTCATTCCTCCCTTCTTTGGAACCACTTGTACGGGACTCACCCACTTGCTATCGGAGATAGGATAGATGATACCTGCATCAAGTAGCTTAAGAATTTCCTTCTTGACAACCTCCTTCATGGTCGGATTTAACCGCCTTTGAGGTTGTCGCGAAGTTCTAAAGTCCTCCTCCATTAAGATCGTATGCATGCATAGGGAAGGTTTGATTCCTACTAAGTCCGCTGTAGTATATCCTAAGGCTTTCCTATGTTTCTTAAGGACAACCATAAGCTTACTATGTTCATCTATGCTCAAATCGGAACTAACAATTACCGGATAGGTAGAATTAGGTCCAAGAAATGCGTACCTTAGATGTGTAGGAAGGGGTTTCAATTCCATCACTATGGGAGTTTCCAATGGCTCTTGAGGAGCATCAGATGCTTCCTTAGAAGTGTCTAAGGATGTAGAAGGTGTTGGAGAAGAATCAAGAGAAGTTGTGGAAGAAACACAAATATCTTCGAACTCACCCAAAATTACGGCACCCTTGCCTTCTCCACGGCCGTGATTTTGGGCGTGGAAAGTAAATACGGTGGCTCTGTTTCCTCCACGGCCGTGTAAGCCTCTGGATTGCTCCACGCTTTTGTTGGTGAAATCCACGGCCGTGGAATAGAGTGTATGACCGTGGATCCGTACGTTTTCTGCTTCATCGTGGAGTTTCTCAAATCCTTCTTCATGCACTTCTTCTTGCTGCTCTAAGGCTTCAATTGCCTCATTACAATCCTCTTCTTCCCTTATATCCATTAAGCTCATAGAAATAACTTTT
Organism: Fagopyrum homotropicum; assembly: GCA_033239125.1. Classification (NCBI taxonomy): domain Eukaryota; kingdom Viridiplantae; phylum Streptophyta; class Magnoliopsida; order Caryophyllales; family Polygonaceae; genus Fagopyrum; species Fagopyrum homotropicum. The sequence continues at coordinate 59,543,591 of BSWB01000003.1, read as the reverse complement.
TACAAAGGATCTTTGAAGAGAATAGCACTTACCTCCTCTCTAGATAGCCCTTCTTCGTGGATATTGAATATATCCTCATCAAAAATTGGTTCCTTTACTAGAGTGGAAAGAATGAACTCTACCTTCTCTTCTCCTATGTCGAAGGCGAGTCTAGCGTTCTTGCAATCGACTATGCAGCCGGATGTTGCAAGAAATGGTCTTCCGAGAATGATCGGGACCGGACTATCTGCAGGAATGTCAAGCACAGCAAAGTCTATAGGGACGTAGAACTTACCAAGCTTGACCAAGACGTCTTCAACTATACCGACGGGGCGAGTTATGGAACGATCCGCCATGTACAACGTCATATTCACCGGTTTAGGATCGCCTAAACCGATCTTCCTGCATAAGGCAAGCGGAATGATGCTCACGCTTGCTCCCAAGTCACATAATGCATCATATGTGACATCTCCCACTCCTATGGGAATACAAAATGTCCCCGGATCCTTTAGCTTTGGGGGCATCTTCTCTTTCATGGTTTTGATGAGATCCGATGAATCCGAACTCATCTTAACCTCTCCAAAATCCTCTAGCTTCCTCTTGTTAGAGAGGATCTCCTTTAAGAACTTACCATAAGCTGGCATACCTACAGTAGCATCAATGAAAGGTATATTAATATGCAGTTTGCTCATGAGTTCAATAAACTTACCGAATTGCTTGTCTAGACGCGCTCTTGCTCTAGATTGCGGGAACGGTAGGGGAGGTTTGTAAGCTGGAGGAGGAACGTAGATATCTTCCTTCTCCTTCCCCTTCTCTTTGTCCTTCTCAACGGGGACTTCTACAAACTTAGGCTGCGGATCGGTAGTTGTTACTCCGCTCCTAGTTGTGATTGCCATCACCCTTCCTTTTGGGTTGTCCTCCGTTTTTCCTGGAAGTTTCCCTTGATTCCTAGGAACTTCCTCCGCATGACTAAACATTTGGTTTTCTAAAACCTTTTGGGCTTTATCAACCTTAGTTATGTGATCATCAACCTTGATGATGCGAGTCTTCAAACCTCGAAGCTTCCCCAAAATCGTTTCCAACATGGGATCGGGCTTCTCTTTCCCCGAAGTACTTCCACCATTAGATGTTTGCCCCTGGCTTTTCAAAGGAGTGGAAGAAGAGGAGGTGGAGTTAGTGAATTTCCTGAATTGGAAGAATAAGAATTACCGGAATTTTGTTAGTTGGGACGCCAATTGTTGTTGTTTGAACCCCTATTGTTGTTTCAATTGTTGTTCCGGTTATTGTTGTTGTTCCAATTATTCCGGTTGTTGTTCCGGTTGTTGCGGTTTGTATTCTCATTCCCATTGTGGTTATTGTTGTTGCCTAAATAACCCACATCTTGCTCCTTTTGCTTCGGAAAGTTAGTTTTGATGGCTTCCTTCAACTTTTTAATCTCCGTGTTGAGAGAAAACATTTGAGTTTGAGCTGCTTGTGATAGCTTTGCTCCTTTATCCACATGATTCGCCTCCACTTTCCGATGAGAATACTTCTCTATAACTCGCGCTTGCTTCTCAATGAAGTCCCAAGCGTCATCTTCCCTCATGTCCATAAATGTACCACATGAAAGGGATTGGAGCTTGAATTGTGTCTCCACATCCAGCCCCTTATAGTATATCTCCAATAGTGAAAGCTTGGATATGCCATGATGAGGGCAATCCAATAGCAAATCCTGAAATCTTTCCCAAGATTGAAACAAACTTTCGTTAGATCTCATTGAAAATGCATTAATCTTACCTCTTAGCTCCTCCGTTTTAGATGGCGGAAAGAATTTAGTGAGGAATTCCGAAGAAAGATCCTTCCATGTCTCAAGTTTCCCACTTGGAAGAGCTTGATACCAAGACAATGCTTTCCCTTTCAAGGAGAAGAAGAAAGGCTTGAGTTTGTAGTTGTTGGTAGTTGCATTCTTTGGCTTCATTGTCTCCATCATGATCTCAAAATTTTGTAGATGTTGGTGTGGAGATTCAGCGCTTGTTCCACCAAATTGATTTTGGCGAACAATGGTAATAACTTGAGGGTTGAAGCTAAACCCTTGTGCATCATCAGCATCAAAGTTCACACCTAAACGGCGTGGTTGCTACGTTGGATCCATCCTTGGGCCAAGAGTTCTTGGCTCCTCATCCACACGTTCGACCCTCGCACCTCTTGGTGGAACACGGCGATTTGCAGCTGGCCGTGGAAAGAATGGATTCACATTGATCATCGGATCAATTTCCTCTAGTGGTGGCATGGAGGAGTCGCTATCCTCATTGGATGAGTTGGCTCTAACCGATCTTCCCGGTCTTCTTCTTCTCTTTTTCTCCTTGAGGTTGTTTATTTCCAACCTCATTTGGAACATCATGTCTGATAGATCATCCACCTTCGTTTGATGACGATCCATCTCTTCCCTACGAGTCTTTTCACTCCATTGGAGTTGAGCTTCCTTTTCCGCTAACTGCGTTCGGTAATCAGGTTCTCTTTCTTCAGCCATTTTTCTTTCCTTAAGCTTTCTCCTTAAAGTCCTCTCAAGCTCTTGATCAAGAGGTAAGAGGTCTTCGTTGTTCCTGGACCTGCGCATACACTCGAAGAGATATCAAATAACAAGGGAGAAGCTCCCAAGCTTGATAACCGATAACCGAATTCGGCCTAAACCAAATCCCCGGCAACGGCGCCAAAAACTTGTTTGCAACTTAGCGTGCGTGCAAATAAGTCTTAAATTTATAAAACTAGAAATCAAGCAAGCGAACCCGCAGTGTACGGATCGATATAGTTAAGCAAGAATTCCAGAGTATCGAACACAGGGATTTGGGGGGTTAAATCCAATTATAGAATGGTCAAGCAAGTAAATGTATAAGGCTTTGTAAATTATTGGGAAAACAACAATCCTAAAGATCCAGGTATCTAGTTGTGGCAATCGATTCAAGATATACTAAAGAACTAAGGACAGACTTAGAGTTGCAAAGGTATACGAATGTAAGGCAATGTACAGTGAAGTTCCAAGACCTTATATGACTCACCTAAAGGTACTCTCTATAAAGGTTGTTGAGGCTTCAGTATAGAAATGTTCTAAAGGTAAGTATTAACGTCAAATACCCAAACTTGTAATCCAAGGATCAAGACTAACTAAATCGATTAAGGTTGTGACACTCAGAATCGAGGTAGAGGTTACTGAGGCTTCACTACCACCTAGAAAAGGTAAGCCAAGACTAAGTTAAAGCAAATCTTTAACTTTGGATTAAAGTAAAAGCAAGACTCGTAACTGACACAAAATTACGGGTAGTTCTTGAGTTCCACGGCCGTGGAAGCTCAAGAACAGACCGTGGATTAGGTTCGTCGGCGATTCTCTCTAACTCTCAGGGTCTAATCTGTTTACGATCGATCTATCATCATCTAAGCCACAACTATCAACCCTTCACCTTAGAATTGCTAAAGGGTTTTAGCCAACAACAGTCATTATGATAACAATTTCAAGATTTAAAAGAATAAAAGATGAAAACTTCCGAAAACCTTCAATAACCTTCAAACCAATCCCAAATTCACAAATATCAATGATAATGCAACTCAGATTTGGAATAAACACAACGAGTAACTATTCTAGATAAGAACGAAGAACGGGATGTTAATCCGTCTTCTAATCAAACCTAAGAATCAAAGGTGTAACTTCCGCCACAAACCGTAAGCGGAGGTGTAAGCGAAGTAGACAAAAGTCTAAGTGCGAGGCGTAAGCAAAGATGCAAACCCTAAGCGGAGGTGTAAGCGAAGTAGAGAAGGTGACGGAATCTCTTTCCTTCCGTCCTTTTATAGGGCTGGATAAAATGTGTCTTCGGCCCATGTGCGTAGTAGATCGTGGCTTAAAATATTGCGTAAAAGATCGCCAAGATTACGGTCGTGGAAGGTTCCACGCCCGTAATTTAGAGCGTGGGACTTGATCACGGTTGCTTCAAATCCTCCACGGCCGTGTAAGTTGCTGGAATTCTCCACGCTTGTGTTGCCAAAGTCCCACGGCCGTGGATTAGAGCGTGGATCTTGATACGGCCGTATTTTAGAGCGTGGAACGTAGATGGCTCGTAATTCTCCTTGATTTTGTGTCATTCTTCAACTTAGCATTTTCCTTAGCTCCTAATGATGTCCTCAATCCTTGGACATGCTCAATCCATCTCCATTCTCCCTTGATTTGTCCGGTTTTTGCTCTTAATTGCCTACAATCAACACAAAGCTTATGTAGACCTCTATCTCGACAATATAGATAAACTAACTCACAATTGCTTCAATGCTTTATCAATGACCACCAATATGGATGAAATACACTTAGAAAATGTGCCTAAAATATCACAATATTTCATGCTAACACATGGACAAGTGAAAGTGGTCTTCTTTTGATCATCCGGATGGATAGGAATCTGAAAGAAGCCACGATAACCATCTAAATAGCAAAAATGGGAATGCTGGGCTAACCGTTCGAGCATTTAATCGATGAAGGGAAGCGGAAAATGGTCCTTCCGAGTGGCCACGTTCAGCTTCCTATAGTCGATGCACACTCTCCAACCCGTGACGGTCCTAGTTGGGATCAACTCGTTGTTCTTATTCGTCACAACAGTCATCCCTCCTTTCTTCGGAACAACATGCACCGGGCTTACCCACTTGCTATCCGAGATAGGAAATATGATACCTGCATCCAACAACTTAAGAATTTGTTTCTTCACAACCTCTTTCATGATCGGATTTAACCGTCTTTGAGGTTCCCGTGAAGTCTTATGATCGTCCTCCATTAGTATTCTATGCATGCAGAAAGAAGGCTTAATGCCAATAAGATCATCAATAGTATAACCCAAAGCCTTTTGATGCTTCCTCAGGACATGCATTAGTTTAGATAATTCAGATTCGGAAAGGGAAGCACTAACGATGACGGGATAAGTAGAATTCGGAGAGGGAAGCATCTATACCTTCCTCCATTAAGAGCTAATAACTTTTTCAAGTGGATCTTTAAGAAGGATAGAGCTCACCAATTCTCTTGATTCTTCTTCATCATAGATGTTGAAGATATCATCTCCTAGCTGCTCTCCCTTCATTGCCGCAAGCAATGCAAACTCAACTTGATCACCGCCAATGTTGAATTGCAACTTGGCATTCTTACAATCCACATTGCAACCCGAAGTTGCTAGAAATCTCCTCCCGAGAATGATAGGAATGGGGTAATCTGCGGGAATATCAAGCACAATAAAGTCTATAGGTAAATAGAATTTACCTAACTTAACCGGAACGTCTTCCAAAATGCCCACGGGATGGGTAATGGAGCGATCCGCCATATACAACCGTATCTTCACCGGCTTGGGCTCTCCAAGTCCGATCTTCACACATAGCTCCAGTGGGATGATGCTCACGCTGGCTCCTAGATCACACAATGCTTCACAAGTGACATCCCCAACTTGAATGGGAATGTAAAATGAGCCGGGATCTCTCAACTTTGGTGGCATCTTCTCCTTCATGATTTGAATAAGCTCCGAGGATTTAGATATCATCCTTACTTCACCAAAGTCTTCCAACTTCCTCTTCCTTGATAGAATTTCTTTCAAGAACTTCCCATAGGCGGGCATCCCTAGAATAGCATCAAGGAAAGGGATGTTAATATGTAGTTTATTCATCAAGTCAAGGAACTTATCAAAATACTTGTCTAGATGTGCTCTGGCCCTTGACTGGGGGAATGGAAGTGGTGGTTTATATGCAGGAGGTGGGACATAAGCTTCAGTTTTGTCCGACGCTCTCTGTGGCTCGACCTTAGTTGGCACCTTGTCCGAAGTGTTCTTCGACTATGCCTGGACCGAGGTGGTCTTCGTCTATACTAGCATCGACCGAGGCACTGGATCTGCAGTTTTTAGTCCACTTCTCGTCGTTATTGCCATGATCTGTCCTTTAGGGTTGCTTTCCGTCCTTGCTGGAAGCTTCCTTGGATCTCTTGGCACTTCATTCGCCTTGTTAAAGAATTGTTGCTCTAAGGCTTTTTGTGCCTTCGAAAATGAAGTCATGGATGTCTCCATAGAGTTGAGCTTGATCAAGATAGCCTCCAGCACTGCATCTTTCTTTTCCGGCTGGGATGAGCTTGATCTAGGCTCCTGGCTCTTTAATGGAGTAGAAGAAGAAGAAGAAGAAGAGAGGAAAGGATTAGAAGAGTTGTTTGAATTTGAGTTAGAGTAAGGGTTACCCGATTTTTGATTGTTTGCCCTCCAATTATTGTTGTTGGATCCTCTATTGTTGTTGTAGTTGTTATTCCAGGAACTGTTGTTGTTGTTCCGGTAACCGTTGTTCCTTGAATTTTGATATCCTTCCTCCTCTTTCTTGGTTTGAGCAACCAAAAGTTCTTTCAATTGCTTCACATCATTCTTCAAAGAGGTGAGTTGATCATTGTTTGGTGGAGCTTCTTGAAAGTTGACTCTTTTAACTCCACCTTCAGCTCCTTGGAGGGAGTATTTCTCCATGTGCAAAGCTTGCTTCTCTATGAACTCCCAAGCTTCGCCAATCGGCATGTCCATGAACGTGCCGGCGGATAGTAGTTGAAGGTTGAATTGGGTGTTGCCGTCCAGTCCCTTGAAGTATATCTCCAACAACTCTATCTTTGGAATCCCATGATGTGGGCAATCCAAAAGTATGTCTTTAAATCTCTCCCATGACTTGGACAAACTCTCCTTGTCCTTCATGATGAATGGATTGATCTTCCCTCTCATTTCAGCGGTCTTAGAAGGGGGAAAGAATTTAGTCAAGAACTCCGTCGTCATCTCCTTCCATGTGTTGATTTTTCCTAGAGGAAGAGATTGATACCAAGTAAGCGCTCTATCTTTCAAAGAGAAGTAGAAAGGCCTTAGCTTGTAATTGTTGTTTTCCAGCCGTGAAGGTCTCAAGGTCTCCATCAAGATCTCATAATTTTGTAGATGTTGATGCGGAGACTCCCTCTCTAGCCCTCCAAACTGGCATTGGCGAATCATGGAAAGAACTTGCGGTCGAAGCTCATAATCATGGTCCGCTGGATCACCTAGGTGACTCCTGGAAGCCTCGGCTATTGGTTAGGGTCCATCCTCTGCCCTAGGGTTTGTGGAATACCTACAAAAAGAGCATCTCGGACTGGTATCCGTGGTGGAAGTATCTCGGCCGGGGCAGCAGGCACTGGGTCCTGTCTCGGTCGAGGAGGTGGGTCTGGTCGAGGTAGATATTGGTCTCTTAAAGTCGCCATATCTGCTTCGATCGCTTCCGTCCTTGCGCGAGTTTCTTCCTTTTCCAGTCGTAGTTCTTCTTTACTGAGGCGTAGTTGTTCCAATGCATCATTCAGTTCGGCCTCAAGATCGCGATTCTCTTGATTGGCCATCTTAGCTTCTTTCAAGCGTCTTTTGTATGTCTTTTCCGGTTCGGGATCGTAAGGAACGATTTCCTTCCCAGTGCGGGTTCTTCGCATAAACCTATAAAATTCACCCCGTCTTCCATGTGTCTCAGTTAGTGGAGTGCATACCAGACCAAAGACACATCGTCAGTCACGAGGATCTAGTGATCGAGTCAGAAAACACGTTTGTTTAGCACCCGGTGGCTGTCTTAGAGCGTAGTACGAGACGCCTGCGTTCGAAGGACATACCGATGATAAATATTTAGTGGTCGATGCGAGGAGTTGATGAGGCGACTTGGGAGACACAGGTTAGTATCCAGAGGAACTATCCGGAGTTTTACTCTGAGTTGGATGCACCTTTAGCATAGTAGTCATGTTTGGTTTTTCCTTTGTTGTGTTGCGCACGCTTTTGTGACGTTTTGAGTTACGTGCCCCTTAATGGGAATATATGAGTTCAGTTTGGTTTTCTGTGTGGTTGTTATGTGATCGTTCGGTTGTTGCAAGTTTTGGGACGAAACTTCTTTTTATGGGGATTTGATGAAAGATTCCAGTTTTCACCTTCACTGCCCCCGCGGTGAAGGAGGCCGCCCCTGCGGATACGTTGCAGATCGCGTCCGATCTGTTTTCGTTCGTTTTTATTTTACTTCCATAGATAGAATATCCGATCTTCTATCTTATGGGCCGGTTTCCCTATCTTCTTCTTAGCCCTAGACGCCCTTTCCATCTATCTTTCCCGTCTCTCCTATATATTCCCGTCTTTTCTTCTTTTTCCTGTTTCTTGCATTCGTCCTTCAACCCTGAGAGCTGCAGCCATTCCCCTTGCTTCCCCTGTGATCTTGCTGAACGTGTAAGTTCCTTCTTATCTGATTCTTCCTCACGTTGATGTGATGCTACAGTTTTCTTTCCTTTTGCTTCGTTTCTCTCTTTGTTTCCTCCTTTCTTCTTCTCCAAGAATCAATTTTGATCCTTGATTCTCATGGAGCATTCTAATGATGATCCTTTGATGTTCACCAACTCCCTTGGTTGAGTTGTGATGTGGTTGTGTGTTGAATGAGCAAGTTTTGGCCTTGTCATTGTTCTACTGTCATCGAGAAGCTGACAGTAGCTTCTGTCGAAGATCCGCCCCCGTGGCAAGCTGCCCTTGCCCCTGCGCCTGTCCAGCCGCCATTGCAGTTTTCCTCTACAATAACTCCCATTCTTGTGAGTTACTTCCTTCCTTATGTGTTCTGTAAGACTAAGGTTGAGACCTTAGCTTTTGTAGATCTCTTAAAGATCATGGAGACTAAAAGTTATAGACTTCTATCATTCGTTTCGGTTCTTGTTTTGTGATGCTTGTGTGAACATGCTTCCTTGTGTCCCTTTCTTGAGGCTTTCCTGAGTGTTTAGTGAGTGTTGAGATTACCTACGCGTGAGGTAAGTCCCTTGGACTTACTTAGCTTCATTCCGTATATCCATTGGATTGTTTTGGCTTGTTGTGTTATTATTTATGTTATAACTGATAATCGGAATAGGATTGACCTTTGTTATACCTTAATTGGCCCAAGTGTATTATAACCGGAGGGTTACCGCTTGTCTAGTTCAGAATGGGGAAACTGGAAGGTGCTCCTGCGACCAGTCCAGCAGGTGGCAAAAGGATGCATACGTTCTATTCTTGTTGGTGAAAGAGGACGGAGGCGAGATCGCAGCGATACTCGCATAACAACCATAAGTTTGAATTAGTAATCGGATGACCTAATAAAAGATAATAACCAATTGTTTTTTTTAGCATGGTATGTGTTTTCTTTACCTTATGTGTGTTTGTGTGTTTGCTTTCTTTCTGATATCTAGAATGTTAGCTAACGGTTTATATCGATGTTGTAGATGTTCCACAGGTTCAAGATGATACTAAGTGATCTGGACGGTGTGGTCAACCGGGGTTCCCATACATTATAGGACGGGATAGGGTTTATGTTTGTGTTGTTGTTTTCCCTTTTTGTTTTGAACTCGACTGTGAATCTTTTACGCTTCCTTTTGTCTAAACCTTTGATTTTATGTTGAGTGTTGGTTTCCATTCATTTGTGCCTTGTTGTAAGATCCGTTGTGTCGTTCCTACTCTGAGGGTTAGGACCCATTGTGTGGTCCTAGCCCGTAAAGCTTCGAGTTCCCAGAACTTGAGGTGTTACATGGCAAACTTGAATTTCTCAACTTAAAAATTATGATATATTAGTCCCTCCTTCATTAGATTGGTCTTACTAGTCAAACTAGTCTCTCCTTGTACTTGTCTCAATTTGAAGACTTGTGTAAGGTTGAAGAAGGAAGGGTTAAGGTAATTAGTTGTTGGACGGTTTTGATCCATTTAATAGGTTCTTGCAAGTATATCTTGGTTCTTATCTTCCTGTATTTATCATCGATTTCACTTCATTATCATCTTCGAAATCTTGCCATATATCATCCGTTATCTCGCCATTCTTGTGTCTTTTCACCTCAGGCTGTTATCGATCTCGCCCATGGTCGAGATACACAACCGAGATTTTCAAAAGACCGAGCCTTTTGTGAACTTTCAATCTAGATCCGGCAACTGTTGTTTCAAACCCGCATCACTAATGCTCCTAGTACATTCATGAGGTTGATGAACCATGTGCTACGCCACTACATTGGTAAATTTGTGGTGGTTACTTTGATGACATCCTCATCTATAATAGATCAATTTAAGAGCATGAAAAGCCCTTAAGGGAAGTACTTGAAACTCTTAGAAATGAATCTTCATATGCCATTATTATGAAATGAGAGTTTAGCACAACTCAAGTTATTTTCCTTGGGTTTGTAGTGAGTAGAAGTGGTCTAGAGGTGGATGAAGAGAAGATTAAGGCAATCCAAGAGTGGCTAACACCTACCACAATTGGCCATATTTGAAGCTTTCATGCACTCGCCACCTTCTATAAACATTTTGTACGAGATTTTAGCAAAATAGAGCCCCACTAACGTCTTTAACGAACAAGTAAAACAACTTATGTGGGCAGATGCTCAAGAGAAGGCATTTAAGGATTTGAAGTCACGGCTATAACATGCACCTCTTCTAGCACTGCCGGATTTCACTAAACCCTTTGAAGTTGAATGTTATGCTTCTAAAATTGGATTGGAGGAGTGCTTATGCAATAAGGTAGGCCACTTGAATGTTTGGTGAGAATTTGAAAGGAGCATGCTTAAATTATTCTACCTATGATAAGGAATTATATGCATTATTTCGAGTATTTAAGACATGGTAGCATTACCTTTGACCTAATGAATTCATCCTTCGAACCGATCATGAGTCCTTAAAGAGTTTTAGGAGTCAAGATAAATTGGATAGAAGACATGGTAGATGGATGGAGTTTATCAAGAATTTTCCTTATATCATTAAGTATAAGAAGGGAAAGGATAATTTTTTTGCTGATGCTCTTTCTAGGAGACATTATTTGATCACTACTATGGATTCTAAGTTTTTAGGTTTCTATTACATTAAGGATCTCTATGTTGATGATATTGATTTTGGTGACATCTATGAGCAATGTATTTATTTGAAGGAATTTTATTTCGAATTGATAAATTGTGTATTCAAAGATGTTCTCTTAGACTTTTACTTATCGAGAAAGCTCATATGGGAGGTTTGATGAGACATTTGGAAGCGATAAGACGTTTCATATGTTGCAATCACACATTTATTGGCCTCTGAAAAAGATATCTTTATCAAAGTAATTTCCAAACTCAAATACTAAAACAAGTATAACAATTAAGTAAGGGTCGAACCCAAGAGAGAAGAGATCATATAAAGCACACATGTAATCAAATTATCAAATATGTGTAACAAGGAAGGTTTTGTTGTTGATAAAATGACAAGACAAAAGCATGCAAATAATTAATGATGATGAATAAATTTAGAGATAACACCACACTTGGTTGGTTATCTACTTTCAATACAAATTGGTTGATCTTAGTTCTCTTTGAAGCCTTCAAGTATTTGTTCTGATCCTGATCATACATATATATTAGTTCAACCATCCCTAATATAACTTAACACAATATCCAATCCGTAAACTTACATGATCAAATAGAATGTTAGCATTCAAACAAGGATAAAGAGACATATAAAAGACAAGCAACCCGTTAGTCTTATAATACAATTATATTCCTTTCACAAAGACACTTGCAACCCGCTAATGTCTATTATATTTGCTACTAGATTAGTGACCCGAACCCGGAACCTACAAACCTTAACACTTTGTATAGAACCTAAATACTTAGATGATTAAGTTAGGTAGAAAGTAAGATACAAAAACGTTAGAAACAAGGAGTATAATACAAATTGACTTGAATATAAACTTCAGTTATAGAAAACTTACAACCATCTTTGTATGAAAGCTTCAATCAACCAAATGTAACTATAGGATCTTATCACTCCATACAAGACTTTGAAAGCAAATAACAAGAAAGGATTTTGGATATGAAAGAGATGATTCTAACACAATGCTAGCACCTCTATTTATACTACTCTAGGTACTAAATTGTAGTAAAGAGATAGTCTAAACCGTCACCTTAAATGTCATAATGTGACAGTGCAAACCATTGAGTTTATTAAGATTTTTGCACAACCGCGGGCATGGCATTTGGGAGCCGCAGGTGCGGTTTAGTGCAATTCATCATAACACTTCATATTCAAATGGGGCCACGAACACGACTTAGATGGCCGCGGTCGCGGGTATTCTTTAGCTCTTGAACCGTTTGCGACTCTTCACATTTTGTCATTGAGGCGCGGGCGCGGACCTAGGAGGCCGCAGGTGTGGAATGATGAAGAGTCGGCCTCTTCAGAATTGAGGCCGTGCGGCAAGATCCAAAAGATCGTCAAGTCAAAGTTGTGAAAGCGCGGTTGTAGGGTGTCACTACGGGAACTACCAACTGTAGCCACAGTCACGGTGACACATGCTTTGGAGCCTTAGAACAGGCGTGGGGGCGCTAATCAAGGACCTGACCATGAGGTCACCGCTGGTGCGAATCAATTTTGCCGTAGTCGCGGTGACAACGTCCCTCTTGGCGCTGGCAAGGCCGTAAAAAAGGGTGCTAGGACGGCCAGTCACCGCGGGGCGGTTGACTTTAGTCGCGAGTGCGGTTCTTTAACAGGGACATCGTCGTCTTGGACTTCTCTTTGCTTCCCTTCTTCTTCCAACCGTTGCTAAATCTTGGTGTTTCTTCATTGTTCACTTGTTCAGTTGGATTTATATAGTTGGCACCAAAATACAACCAATTAAATCTAGAAACATACTTAAACTACCTAAATAAGATAGTGATTTCATCACCTATCAAATTCCCCCATGCTTAGACTCTTACTCTTCCCTGGTAAACTAAAGTTCATACAATGTTAAAGAAAAGCCTCAGGAAGCATGATGATACAAAAAGACAATAAAAAGCATGGAAAGAGCAAAATCAAAATCCTACTAGGCCAAGTGATGTGAAAAGAGAAAACTACCATCTAACTCCTTATTGCTCCAAGTGGCCTATCCGGATTTCTCCTTATATCTCCTCTCCTTATGTCGTCAACGCCAAAAAATGAACCTAACACTCGGATGTTTCACTCTTTTTGCCAAGGCGCCATTTCAGGTTTTCTCCTCGCCACTCTTCTTTTTTTCATAAGATAGTCTCCCATTTCTCACATCACTCAAGTCCACTTTAGCACCAACTTAATGTTGGTCGGACAACTTGATTTTTACCTAAGCCGTCCTTTCGGGTTTTCGACTTATCCCATGATTTTTATTTGCCTTTTTTTGATTTTTGCTTTTTCAACTCTCGCTTTTTGACTGAGTTTTAACTGTACAAACATGATTTTCAAACAAAAAATAAACAACCATGATCAATGAAAACAAGATTAGATCCATCCCCATGATTGAAGAACATGTTGCCCTCAAAGTGTGAAAATAAAGGCAAAAATATGAATGGAGAAGGGAAAAGAACAACTCACTACTGAGATGGTCCAGGTGGACCATCGGGGGTACTCTGGTGGATACAGAAAGTGTGAGAAGAAGTGCTCTTGCCTTTGATGGAACTCGGTAATCTTCCGACTTTGTTCATCCATACGTTGAAAGATTTGTCGACTCTGCTCATCAAAGTGAGATCTCATTCTTGCCACATAGTTTATCTGCCACGTTTGCTACTGCTGATCCATGTGCTCATGCATCGTCTGCTCATAACCGGGCGTCCACTCCTCTTGATGGCAAGCGAGCAAAGAGGACTATCTCCTCGAAACCTCTCTACCATGTGTCCTGTTGAGTGGCCAAAACTCTCATTTGAGCTATCATCTTCTCTTGGAATGGGTCTAGCCCAACAGGCATCAACTCGACTGAGTGGTAGCTTCGCTCGAGCTCCTAGCTTGCCTCTCTACCAAAGCAATGCGCCTCGGCCTCGGGATAATTAGGTCGGCGCAAATATAGAAATCAACCAACTCTGGTCCATATGGAAAAGGACGGGGAAAGTAGGTCACATGGCTCTGATTGTGGAATGAGTTCCATAAGTAGTGTTCACCCTCGTTCTTCAACATCTTGCAACGCCGAAGGAGGGGAACGGTGAAGAAAGGAACCGTTATAGGGTCCTCTAGGACTGAAATGTCCATCACCTGAGTTGTAATGAGGGTAATGAACCCTCCTCCTACTATGTCCCTCGTCTCACCTCTCTTGACCTATTTCAAAGCAGTAAAGAATACCTGAATCCAATCCGGTATGACATCACAATCCAGAATGCAAGCATAAAGGTAGTCTTAGTCTTTGAGGGAAACATTGTTGTCCTTATTATGCCCACAAAAGATACTCATGATCACTTTACACATCAGCCTCAAACAAGGGTGAGTGAGCTTGTTGTTATACTCACCACTTGCATAAAAGTTAGACATGGTCGCAGCAAACCAAAAAGCAAACAAATCTCCAATTGGGGAACCTTCCCTCCAATCCTCAGTGGGGTCCTTGGTGACCCCAAATGCAGCCCTCAAAAACTCCAAATCAACCATATATAGTCTATCTTCAAATTTAAATGATAAACCTATCAATACATGGTCTTCCAGCTCACCCTGATATGTTGCATTGAATTGCCTATCTAGCTCCGGATAGACAACAACATGCTTCCCTAGATAGTTCCTGAGCCCACAATACTCGAAACATTGTTGCATACCTTCCAACACACCGAACGTTAACTTCTCCAAAGTCGGAACACATAAAAAAACTTAGTTGTAATCACCTCCGTGTTCTTGACAATGTCATATCTCATCTCATCCTTAGAATTCATCCTAGTTTTCCTTTCTCAATCCATAGAAAAATAATTTAGCAATATGCAGCAAAAACGGATGAAGGAAAAGTAGATGACCTATATGTTGAAGAACCGCGGGGGCGGGTGATTTCAACTGCGGTCGCGGGGTCTTCAGCTTTGATGTCGGGAGGGGGTGCTTCTAGACCGTGGTAAGATTGTGAGGACGCGGTCGCATGAAAACTTTGCCGCGGTCGCGGGAGAATTGGATCTAGCAATTTGCGAAGAGTGGAGACAACAACTTGGAGACGATGCTTTGAGGGCTCTTCACTAGTGGCGAGGTTGATAGACAGTGGAGGCGGATAAAGCAGTGTGTAGAGATTGTGGTTGGACTAGTGGCGATTGCTGGTGGAGGTTGATTTGAGGGAGGAGGTTAGGGTTTGAGTGGAGAAGGATGGTGGGGGTTAGTGGTGAGAGAAAGAGGAGGGTGATGGTGGTCATAGGTATTGGAGGTGGCCAGAGTGAAGTGTTGTAACGGGGGCGGTGGTGGTGCTTGGCGGTTGCGGTGGTGAGAGATGGTGGTTGAGGGGTCTTTCACGCAGGGGCGGCTAGAGGGTGCATTTGAGGGAGTTAGATTGTGAGAGATGGGTGAGTGGGAATCGGGTAGGTTAGGGTTCACTAAGGTCTTCTTCTTTTTTTTACTTACCTATCATCGTGGCCACGGTCATGGCGTATCTTGGCCGCGGGTGCGGGATCACCTAGGCTTCCCGCCGTCATGGAGTTCTAATCCGTGGGGGAGGTTTCACCTGGGTTAGACGCGGTAGCGGGTCTTGTCAGCTATGGGTGTGTCTTAACGATAGAATAACTCCTACTTCTACTTCCTCGGGTTGCCTCCCGAGCGGTGCCCTTGTTTTACGTCGTTGGATTGACGTAAGACCTTGCTCATGCTTGCATGATTCGTACGGTATCAATTCGTTGATGTGGAGGTCTTATCCCTTTGACGTCATCCATGGTCCAAGCAATCGTTTTCTCAATCACTTTTAGCACATCACGAACCTTCTTCCCTTGAAATCTTGATGACTTGCTGGACACTTTCAGTACATCCTCAGTATCTTGCAAGACGGAAACATCAAGCTCTTTTCTTGGAATTAGAAGATTGGGTCCAGTCGCCAATTCTTTATGCTCATCCTTTTGTGTTAGAACATCATGCACTTTGGTTTTCCAAGCATATTCGACACCAAATTCCAAATCACTAAAATTAGAATATCAAAGATAGGTTGCACAACCGGATCAAAAATATTAATAGAACACAAAGAAAGATCATCAATGGGTGTTTCATGGTGTTAAATGATAGCATGCATTATAGTCTATATTTTAGGATTGGTTTGGACGTTTTATCATCATAAATCTACATGCATGGCTGTATATTCTTGATGATTATGTCGTTTTGTTTACCTTTGCAAGAATCGAGGTCTACACCTAGTTTTGTTGTAATTGTAGGGAAAATGGAACGTTTTGGAGCGATATGAAGCTAAGGGAATTAAGGAGTCATTAGAGCTGCATTTTGGAGCATTGAGAAGCTACAAGGAAGGCATAGGAACCATGGAAGCTGGATAGAAGTTTGATGTTGGACCAGTTTTGAGATATTTGCACGTAACTGAAGATCATCTCGGTTGACTACAAGATCACCTCGACCGAGATGACCTGTTACGCCTGGATCGAGACACAAGGCCCACAACCCATATGATCTTTTATTTTTGGATTATGATTTTCTTATAAGATGGAAGGTGAATATTGAAGAAATTATCTTTGAATCAAAGGCTGGTTAGTAGATTTTTTTTTGGGAGATTGAAGATATTTCAAGGAAGGAGGAAGTTGAGGGAAGATAGTTTGGAAGTGAAAGTTGAAGGCTTTTTCAAGGAAGTTGTAAGGTTTTTTTAGGAACCTTGATTGTTGTCTTTTGGTTTGTTATTGAGGAACACAGATTGCTAATTGTTTGGATTGATTGCTTGTTTGATTGATTGATTATTGAGACCTTTGTGTTAAGATTTTCTTGTTTGGTTATTGCTTCTTTTCATACATATTTGATTGTTATTATCATGATGATTGTTGTCTAATTTCTCTTGCGATTCTAGGGTGATTGGCTGGAAGTTGTGAGAAAGACGATGAAAGAATGAGCATTTACCTTAGTGGACCCTAAAAGCTCAAGCCGAAACCAAATTGAGTCCCGCCTCGGTCGGTTTATAGAACATCTCGACCGAGATCGATATGAACTGTGCGAGATGTAACCTTATCTGAACCAAACCTGAGTTTAGGTTTTAGTTTGCCAAATCCTATCCTTGTTGCACCTTTCCTGGTTCATACGCAGACCTAGGATGAGACTTACTTGGTGATTCCTTTGCTTGTATGCCTATGATGATGAGTATTAGGTAATAAAGGTTTATCCTTTATTAGGGTTTGAGTGTGCCTTCATCCTACCTTTGTGAGTTAGCCTGAGACTTACTCGGTAAAGGTTAGTTATATCCCCTTAGGTGATGTGTTGGTTTGAGATTATCGTTCATTTCCTTAGTTCCTTGAGACTTACCCGGTGAGAGGATCTTTGGTTTGGGATAGTGAGTAGTGAGACTTACCCGGTGATCTATTCCCACCTTAGAAAAACCTTCCCTTGCAAACCTCAGCGTTGTCCACGTTATCCTTAGGAATCTTGAGTCGAAACCACAACTGGATGCTTTGACCTCTAGATCTTGCATTCCCTTATCTGATTATTTTATCATCTTGTTTGTTGTTTTCCTTTGATTGACAACCTGATATTACCCAGCTTTGTTTCACCATAGTCCTTGTGTTCGACCGTGGAGTATTTGCCGTTATTATAATTTATTCGTACACTGCGGGTTCGCATATTGTTTTAGGCTTTTATTTTAGGTTATAAATTTGAAGCTATTTCGTTCACATTTACACACACATCTAAGAGCGAACAAGTTTTTGGCACCGTTGCCGGGGACTTGGTCAAGACCAAGTCCGGTATTTGGTTGTCTTTTAGGGTTGCTGCCCTTGTTGCTATTAATTGCTTTACTTGAGTGATTTCGCAAGATCTTTCTTTAGGTTTATGCGAAGAACTCGTGCTGGGAAATAAATCATTCTCTACGATCCCGAACATGAAAAGACATACAAAAGAAGATTGAAAGAAGCCAAGATGGCTGCACAAGATAATCGAGATCTTGAAGGTGAATTGAAGGATGCATTAGAACAACTTCGGGTGATTAATGAAGCTTCACAAAGAGAAAGAGAGGAAGCTCGTGCAAGAACGGAAGAGATCCGAGCTGACATGGCTGAACTTCAGGCACACATTCTACCTCGACTGAACCCAGTTATCGGACCGTTGTAGAATCCTGACCTACTTGCACTAGTCGAGATACCTCCAACACCACCTCGATTGCCGGCTAGGGTTGACCGAGGTAACTTGTTAGCTGGAGAACCGTAAACCCTTGGTCAAAGGATGGACCCGAATCAACAAGTGCGGCGTCCCGGAGTTAATCTAGGATATCCAGCTGAGCATGACTACGAGCTTCGACCTCAAGTCCTCACAATGATTCAACAATGTCAATTTGGAAGCATGGAAAGAGATTCTCCACATCAAAATTTACAAAACTATGAGATTCTTATGGAGACTTTGAGACCGTCAAGAGTGGAGTACAACAACTACAAGCTAAGGCCTTTATACTTCTCTTTGAAAGACAAGGCGCTTGCTTGGTATCAATCTCTTCCAGCGGGACGAGTTAACACATGGGAAGAGATGACTACGGAGTTCCTCACTAAGTTCTTTCCCCCATCAAAAACCGCGGAGTTAAGGGGTAAGATTAATGCTTTTGTCATGAAGGATAGAGAAAGTTTTTTCAAGTCATGGGAAAGGTTCAAGGACCTTTTGTTGGATTGTCCTCACAATGGAATTCCGAAGATTGAGTTGCTAGAGATATACTTCAAGGGTTTGGATGAGGAAACTCAATTCAAACTCCAATCACTTTCTGTTGGCACTTTTATGGATACACCGGTTGATGAAGCTTGGGAGTTTGTTGGGAAGCAAGCTTTACACGGGGAGAAGTACTCCCATCAAAGGGTTGAAGATGGAGCAAAATGAGTAGGATTTCTGGATCTGAATCTTACTAGTTCGAGTGTTGCTCAACTTACTACGCTCAACAATGAAGTCAAGGCTTTGAAGGAGCTTTTATTAGCTCAAGCTAAGGGAACATCCAAGGAGAAAGATGTTGGATACTTGGAAAGAGGAAACTATCAAGGACTAAGGAATAACAATTACAACAACAACAACAACAAAAATTTCAACAACAATTGGAGATCAAATCAACAAAATTCCGGTAACCCTTATTCTCATGTTGAAAGTGCTCTAACTCCCCCCATCTTCTTCCTCTACTCCATTGAAAAGTCAAGAGCCATCTTCAAGCTCATCCCAACAGCCTAAGGGAAAGACGGATGTTGTGCTGGAAGCTACTATGAACAGCCTCAATGCTATGGAGAATTCTATGAGCACATTTTCAAAGGCACAAAAAGCCTTAGAACATCAAGTTTTCAACAAGGATAATGAAGCACCAAGAGATCCGGGTAAACTCCAAGGAAAGATACAGAACAACCCAAAGGGGCAGGTCATGGCAATCACCACACGAAGTGGATTAAAGACAAATGATCCAATACCTCGGTCGGACCACGACCTGACGAAGAACACCTCGGTCGAGGTGCCAACCGAGATGGAGCCCTAGAAAGTGAAAGAGAAGTCTGATGTTTATGTTCCACCGCCAGCTTACAAGCCTCCACTCCCGTTCTCTCCGTCTAGGGCACGGGCACATCTAGACAAACACTTCGGTAAGTTTCTTGACCTTATGAATAAGCTACATATTAACATCCCTTTCATTGATGCTATCGTAGGTATGCCCGCCTACGGAAGTTTCTGAAAGAGATCTTGTCAAGGTAAAGAAAGCTGGAAGACTTTGGAGAAGTACGGATGACCTCTAGATCTTCGGAGCTCATTCAAATCATGAAAGAGAACATGCCACCAAAGCTAAGAGATCCCGGTTCATTTTGCATTCCCTTCGAAGTTGGGGATGTGACTTATGATGCACTTTGTAATCTAGGAGCTAGTGTGAGCATCATTCCTCTAGCACTTTGTGAGAAGATCGGTCTTGGAGATCCCAAGCCCGTGAAGATGACTTTATACATGGAGGATCGTTCTATTACTCGTCCCGTTGGAATCTTAGAGGACGTTCCCGTCAAGCTAGGTAATTTCTATATACCTATATGTTTTGTGGTGTTGGACATTCTTGCAGATTACCCTATTCCCATCATTCTTTGAAGATCATTTCTTGCAACATCGGGTTGCAACATTGATTGTAAGAACGCCAAGTTTTCATTCAACATTGGGGAAGATCATGTGGAGTTTCACTCTTAGCCACCATGAAAGGACATCCCTTAGAGAATGACATCTTCAACATCTAGGATGAAGAAGATTCTCGAGAATTGGTGAGCTCTATCTTAATTAAAGACCCTCTTGAGAAAGTTTTGAGTTTTAGTATGATGGAGGAAGCTGTAGATGTTTTATGTGATGTAGATATACAGAGCCTGGAAGCATTAGATGAGGATCCAAGAGTTAGATGAGGATCCAAGAGCAGGATTTGAAAAACTCATTCAGGAAATGAAAAACACCTTAGGTTTCGGTCACTCTCCTAGTACCTCGACCGAGATGGTTTATGGAGAAAGTGACATGACCTTCTCTGGAGAATACCTCGGTCCATCACCTCGGTCCACGACCGAGACATTTTCTGAAGCAAGCGAGATGGGGTCAACTGATGACTACCTCGGTTCAACACTTCGGGCTAAACCTAGAAGCCTCAACCGAGGTTCACCCGAGGCAAACGACATATCCTCTTTGAAGGATGTTCTTTCCTTGGATGATGTAATTGTTTCTTCTATCTCTTCTGAGGTTCCTAAGTCCTCTTCGATAGAGGAAGGAGGTACGGATCCACCGCTTAAAGCACCTCTTAGAGCTTAAACCTCTCCCACCTCATTTAAGGTACGCTTTCCTTGGTCCGGATTCTACATATTTTGTCATTGTTAGTGCTACTCTTTCTGAAGATGAGTTATCTAAGTTGATGCATGAGTTGAGAAAACATAGAAAGGCTTTGGGTTATACTATTGATGATCTTGTTGGTATTAAGCCTTCTCTTTGTATGCATAAGATACTAATGGAAGATGATCACAAGACTTCACGGGAACGTCAAAGACGGTTAAATCCGATCATGAAGGAGGTTGTCAAGAAAGATATTCTTAAGTTGCTTGATGCATGTATCATATTTCCCGTATCAGATAGCAAATGGGTGAGTCCGGTGCATGTAGTTCCCAAGAAGGGTGGGATGACCGTTGTAACTAACAAGAACAACGAGTTGATTCCCACAAGGACCGTTACGGGATGGAGGATGTGCATTGACTATAGGAAATTGAATTTGGCAACAAGAAAGGATCATTTTCCTCTTCCATTCATTGATCAAATGCTTGAACGGTTAGCACAACACTCCCATTTTTGCTATTTAGATGGTTATAGTGGTTTCTTTCAGATTCCTATCCATCCGGATGCCATTCAGATTGTGTAACGCACCCGCCACTTTTCAGCATTGTATGATGGCTATCTTTTCCCAGTATATTGAGGAGATCATGGAGCTATTCATGGATGATTTTTCGGTATATGGTTCCTCTTTTGATAACTGTTTGGCTAACCTTTCTCTAGTATTACAACGTTGCGAAGACACTAATCTCGTTTTGAATTGGGAGAAGTGTCACTTCATGGTTAGCAAAGGACTTGTTTTATGACACCTCATTTCTAACCGGGGAATAGAGGTCGATTGAGCTAAGATCAAGACTATTGAGAAACTTCCTCCACCTTGTTCCGTTAAGTGTGTGTGGAGTTTTCTACGGCATGCAGGTTTCTACATGAGGTTCATCAAGGATTTCTCTAAGATCTCTAAACCTCTTACTATCTTTTGAATATGGATGTTGTTTTTGAGTTATCGCAGGAATGCCTCGATGCTTTTTACAGGATAAAGGAAGCATTGATCACCGCTCCCATCATTCAATCTCCTGATTGGACCTTGCCATTTGAGATCATGTGTGATGTTAGTGATGTGGCCGTAGGAGCAGTACTTGGAAAAAAGAAAGATGGGCGGACCAACACCATCTATTATGCTAGCAAGACGCTAGATGAAGCTCAACTGAATTACACCACCACCGAGAAGGAGGTCTTGGCAGTTGTTTATGCATTTGAGAAGTTTTATTCTTACTTAGTGGGAGCGAAAGTTATTGTTTATACTGACTATGCTGCTATTTGTTATTTACTAGCTAAGAAGGATGCAAAGCCGCGTCTTATTCGTTGGATTCTCTTGCTTCAAGAGTTTGACTTGGAGATTCGCGATAAGAAGGGATCCGAGAATTCTATAGCGGATCACCTCAACCGGCTACCACCTATCTCGTTCGAGAGGGACGATCTACCCATTGATGATTCATTCCCCGATGAGCATTTGCATTTGGTGGAGCATTGGACGGGACCTAATGTCTTTCCCCATTGTGTAGTTGAAGTATGGGGTGAAGCTAGCGGAAGCTTTAAGGTTAACGGTCATAGGTTGAAGAAATATCAACCGGAAGTTCCAGCTGAGGAGATTGCACCTTTGCATCTTGCTTGAGAGTGACGTACGGTCCAGTTAGAGACCTTAAACCAAGCGCTTCTTGGGAGGCAACCCAAGGTATTGCTTTCTTTCCCCTTTTCTAGTTTAGTTTAGATAGTTTGCTTTGTGTTGTGTGTGTCCTCTTAGAAAGGAATTTGGTGCTCTCCAAGAAGAAATACAAATCAGAAACACATGGAAGTATTGATGTTCGAGAAATTGAGAAAACGGAGTTCAACTAAGACACATATCGGATGTTGTCAAGGTGCCTCGACCGAGACGGAGTTTGCCAACCGAGGTGTCGTTATCTGAAAAACACCTCGCTTTGTCACCTCGGTCCGCCTAGAAACACCTCGGCTAAGATGAAATCAAATTCTGCGAGGGGTATAAAAGGAGAACGACTTTCTTTCTCCTCACAACCCTAACTCCCTCTTTGCTCTCACCTCGACCGCGGCCCCCTTTTGCTCCACATCCTCAAATCTCGACCGTTTGCTACAATTTTTCGCTCCAAATCACCAAGGGAAGCAAGAGAAAGGGATTTCAAGCATCTAACAGCACTCAAATCCACCTCACGCTGCGCATTTTGGGTATTTTGTTTGAAACCCTACTTCATCATTTTTTCTTGATTCTGCACAGATTAGAGCTTGTTTGTTGTTGATTGCTGTTGAGAAGAGTTTAAGTACCCCATAGGAAGCAAGTGGTAGTGGAAATTGGGGGAAACTCTTACAACTTTTGAGCCTCGATCGAAGTAGTGTTTTGCCTCTGTCGGATCTTCTGTGTCTCGGCCGAGATGCAGTCCAGAGCAACCGAGGTGATTTTTAGAAATGGAAAATTTGAGGATATCCGATCGCCATTTAGCCCTAAGGGACCACACTAGTAGTTCCCAGCAGTCTTCTCGTTCCCGTCCTCCACAGCCACAAGTCCCAGTGATTCATGAACGGTTCAAGAAGGATTTTGACCATATATGTGGTCGCCCGATCATCGCCCCTAGATATGTAGACATTGCTGGTTTTGAGTGCTTGCATGTGGTGGAGGACCTGCAGAAGATGGTCTCCATGGTCGGTTTGGAGGCTTTCATGGCTAGCCGAATGCCGGCTTATCTGGAGCCGACGCTCGAGTTTCTAAGCTTTGTGACATACATGCTGGAGAACAGAAGGATCAACTACCGGTTGCTGAACAAGAACCACATCGTCCCCCTTGAGTAGTTTGGGGAAATCTTTGGCTTCCACACTCCTACATCTACAAGATTTCGCTTCTCGTGCGCATGCTCGCAATTTCTAGGAGGGCATCGCTCAAATCACCTCCCACCGTGATAGGTGGCAGCCTGGGGATTCTCGGGAGCGTATTATCTACCACCTTGCCTTCCGTATCACTCACCGGATCTTCGGTGAGATGCTTCTAGCGCGTATTAAGACGCCCCAGAAGGTTCGTCAGGGTGAGCTGTTTAGTATGTTCTGCATGATGACAGGAGGGATTCCGGACTTTGTTGCTACGCTTGCAGAGGAGCTGCATAAAGTAAAGGGGAAGGCGAAGGGTGATATCTGTTATGGCAGTTTAGTGACCCACATCGCTACTGAGATGGGGTTGGATTCTTTAGGATGTACTTTGGTTGAAGCGGCAAAGCCGCTGGGTTTACAAGAGTTTATCACAGGCCGCATTCTCATTCTTCGTGGTCTTGGAACTCCCTATGTGGCCATGCCGTGGGAAACAAAGTTTCCGAGGGGTATTGCTTGGTCTTCACAGTTCTCGGTCTAATGTTTGGTTTCCGATCATGCATGAAGATGTTGCTAGAGAGGTAGAGGGTGGATATGGTGATGATGATGGCATTGGAGGATCTGCAACTATGGACACAGGTACAGATACCACGGGCCTGAGTATTCCTACCGTCGACCTCAATGACGAGGCTACGGAGGACGAGAGAGAGGTACCAACCGCTCCCGCTGACATTCCCCAGCCTTCCCAACAGAGATCTCGCCGTCGTCGCAATCCAGAGGCGCACCGCAAGATTGACGAGCTAACGAGGCAGATGACAGATTACTTCCAGACCCTTCAGAGTGACATTTCTCAGTGCTTCGCGACCCAGACCTGTGCCATTCATAGTTGGATGGAGCGCATCGAGGAAAGCCAGCACTATCAGCGCCAGATTGTGATGTTGTAGTTACAACAGCAGATGGGCTATCCATTCGATCCGTCCCAGTACCCCTACATTCCACATCCACCGCCAGCATATGATTGAACACATTATGGAGCTTGTTCTTATTTCTTTTTGCAGTTCTCCTTTCATTCGATGAGTACTTTGTTCCTGACTTCTGTTTGACCCATTGGGACAATGTGTCCTAAGTATGGGGTATTTGTATTTGACTTGCTTCGGGTATGTATTAACTCTTACTTGACCTTAATATGATCTTATTTGGCTTACATGTGCGTATATGTTTTTTTACATGCATTGCATACAGATTTTTGTTTGAGAAAAACGTCGAAAAACTTATTTGAAAAAAAAAATAATTTTCCCTCGACGGAGACTTTTTGGCCAAATGAGGTCGTGATAACTGAGATTCATCTCGGTTGAACACCTCGGGCGCCGTCAAATCACCTCGACCGAAATGCTTTTGAAA
Organism: Fagopyrum homotropicum; assembly: GCA_033239125.1. NCBI lineage: Eukaryota > Viridiplantae > Streptophyta > Magnoliopsida > Caryophyllales > Polygonaceae > Fagopyrum > Fagopyrum homotropicum. Next base: position 59,518,659 of record BSWB01000003.1, on the reverse strand, counting down.
CTGAAGAAATTTTCGAAACATTTTGTGCTTCTATTCCAGATATGACCTCGATGATGATATTTGCTTGCAGATTAGCTTTGAAATCTTTATATGGTCGAAAGGTTTTATGATATGTTTAAGTTGCTAAATGTTTTGTTTAAAATACTAGCATGTTTAATATTTTGTTTTTATCATAGTCATGTTGAATTTGAAGGTTGCCACCACTTTATGAGTTCTCTCACATTCTTCATGGGATGATTAAGGCACTTCATTTCTCCTCTTCTTCTTCTTGATCATGCTTTCACCCTTCATATAAATATTTGCCTCCCTTTACCTATCCGGGAATTTGGATGCAGTTAATGAAAGGCATGTGAAGTAAAGTTGAGATTGTGGTTGAAAGTGTTAGAAGAAAATAGGTTTGGGGGCGTTTATCTTGATGATGAGTAAATTGGCCCCATTCACATAGCCGGGTGTTTGTGTCTTGCCAAAGTAGGATTGATCGATAGTCCTAACGGGTCATGGTATGTGCATCAAGGGTTTGGTGGAAGATGTTTGTGATTCAAAGAAGTAAAGTGAAGATCTTATTCCCGGATTCTAGCACCACATTACCTTATATACATCCCACCCTAGCACATTTCTTAACCTCTTTTGAAAGCCCTTGAGACCTTGAGTATGTTGATTGAATTTGTGGTTTAAACCGGATTATACATGATTGATTTTGATAAATATGATTTGTTATACATTCTATGATTTTATGCAAAGATGATCAGCTTTCTTATATTCATAAAATGTTTTGACCATGTGTTGATTTTATTTGCTATAAAGCATTCTCTTTGGGTGATCTATAAATGGAAGTGCACCACCAAAAGGTTTTGTAAAAAGTTTTTCAGTGAATTTTTTTGATGACTTATAATCCATTCTATCTTGTATCTAAGATTTGAATCTTGCCTGGGGGCAAGCAAGGGACAAGTATGGGGTATTTTGATAGCATGCATTCTAGTCTATATTTTGGGATTGGTTTGGACGTTTTATCTTCATAAATCTGCATGCATGGCTGTATATTCTTGATGATTATGTCGTTTTGTTTACCTTTGTAAGAATCGAGGTCTACACCTAGTTTTGTTGTAATTGTAGGTAAAATGACACGTTTTGGAGCGATATGGAGCCAAGGGAATTAAGAAGTCATCGGAGCTGCATTTTGAAGCATTGAGGAGCTACAAGGAAGGCATAGGAACCATGGAAGCTGGATAAAAGTTTGATGTTGGACCAGTTTTGAGAGAATTGCAAGTAATTGGAGATCATCTCGGTTGACTATAAGATCACCTTGACCGAGATGACCTGTTGGGCCTGGATCGAGACGCAAGGCCCACAACCCATAAGATCTTTTACTTTTGGATTATGATTTTCTTATAAGATGGAAGGTGAATATTGAAGAAATTATCTTTAGATCAAAGGCTGGTTAGAAGATTTTTTTTGGGAGATTGAAGATATTCCAAGGAAGAAGGAAGTTGAGGGAAGATAGGTTGAAAGTGAAAGTTGAAGGCCTTTTGAAGGAAGTTGTAAGGTTTTCTTAGGAACCTTGATTGTTGTCTTTTGGTTTGTTATTGAGGAACACAGATTGCTGATTGTTTGGATTGATTGCTTGTTTGATTGATTGATTATTGAGACCTTTGTGTTAAGGTTTTCTTGTTTGGTTATATTTGTTGTTATTATCATGATGATTGTTGGCTAAATTCTCTTACGATTCTAGGGTGATTGGCTGAAAGTTGTGAGAAAGACGATGAAAGAATGAGTCTTTACCTTAGTGAACCCTAAAAGCTCGAGCCGAAACCAAATTGAACCCCGCCTCGGTCGGTTTATAGAACATCTCGACCAAAATCAATATGAACTGAGCAAGACGTAACCTTATCTGAACCAAACCTGAGTTTAGGTTTTAGTTTGCCAAATCCTATCCTTGTTGCACCTTTCTTGGTTCATACGCAGGCCTAGGATGAGACTTACCTAGTAATTCCTTTGCTTGTATACCTATGATGATGAGTGTTAGGTAATAAAGGTTTATCCTTTATTAGGGTTTGAGTGTGCCTTCATCCTACCTTTGTGAGTTAGCCTGAGACTTACCCGCTAAAGGTTAGTTCTATCCCCTTAGGTGGTGTGTTGGTGTGTTGGTTTGAGATTATAGTTCCTTTCCTTAGTTCCTTGAGACTTACCCGGTGAGAGGATCTTTGGTTTGGGATAGTGAGTAGTGAGACTTACCCGGTGATCTACTCCCACCTTAGATATACCTTCCTTTGCAAACCTCATCTTTGTCCACGTTATCTTTAGGAATCTTGAGTCGGAACCACAATTGGATGTTTTGACCTCTTGAATCTGCATTGCCATATTTGATTATTATATCATCGTGTTTTGTTGTTTGCTTTTGATTGACAACCTGATATTACCGTGCTTTATTTCACCATAGTTTATGTGTTCTACCCTGGAGTATTTGCCGTTATTACAATTGATTCGTACACCGTTGGTTCGCATATTATTTCAGGCTTTCACAAAGACAATTGCAAATCTCTTATGCCTATTATGTTTGCTACTAGATTAGTGACTCGAACCCGGAACCAACAAATCTTAGCACTTTGTATAGAACAAAACTACTTAGTTGATCAAGCGAGGTAGAAAATAAGATACAAACAACGTTAGAAACAAGGAACATAATACAAATTGACTTCAATATAAACTTCAGTCGTAGAAAACATACAACCAGCTTTGTATGAAAGCTTCAATCAACCAAATGTATCTAGAGGACCTTAGTGCTCCATACAAGACTTTAAAAGCAAATAACAAGAGAGGATTTTTGATATGAAAGAGATGATTCTAACACAATCCTAGCAACTCTATTTATACTAATCTAGGTACTATATTGCAGAAAAGAGACAACCTAAACCGTCACCTTAAATGTCATAAAGTGAGAATGAAAACCGTCAAGTTTATTAGGACTATTGCACAACCGCGGGCGCAACGTCTTGGAGTCGCAGGTGTGGTTTAGTGCAATTCAGCACAAACACTTCATCTTCAAATAGGGGTCACGGGCACAACTTGGATGGCCGCGATCGTGGGGTCTTCTTTAGCTCTTGAGCCATTTGCAACTCTTCACTTTCTTTCGTTGAGGCGCGGACGCATCTCTGGAAGGCTACAGATGCGGGAAGGTGAAGAGTTGGCCTCTTCAGAAGTGAGGTCGCGAGGGGCGGAAATCCAAAAGGTTGTCAAGGAAAAGTTTTGAAGGCGTGGTTGTGGTGTGTCACCGTGGGAGCGGCCAAATGTTTCCGCAGTCGCGGTGACACAAGGTTTGGAGCCAATGGCACATATGCAGGGGCGCTAATTACGGACCTGGCCATGAGATCACCGTAGGCACGGTTCATTGCCGTTGCGGCCTCCGTGACAAGGGTCCTCTTGGATTTGGCAAGGTTGCGGGCAAGAGTGCTTGGGGCGGCCAGTCACCGCGGAGGCGGTGGAATTCAGTCGTGGGTGTGGTTTTTCAACAGAGACTTCGTCGTCTTTGAATTCTCTTTTCTTCCCATCTTCTTCCAACTGTTGCTAAATCCTTGTGTTTCTTCATTGTTCACTTCTTTAGTTGGATTTATACAGTTGGCGCCAAAATACTACCAATTGACTCTAAACACATTCTTAAACTACATAAATAATATAGTATTTCATCACCTATAAGCCTCATATGCTTAAGGATGCAGAGAACATGATTAAGAGATGTCTTGTGTGTTTGAAAGCTAAGGCTAGATTGAAACCCGATGGTTAATACACACCTCTTCCGACGCCTACCTCACCTTGGTTAGACATTAGTATGGACTTTGTTGTAAGGGTTATATATGACTAAGAAGGGGAGAGATTAGATTTTTGTAGTTATAGATCGATTCTCTAAGATGACCCATTTTATTGCTTGTCATAAGACCGATGATGCTTATAATGTAGTTAACTTGTTGTTTAGAGAAGTTGTTAGGTTGCATATCTAGGAATATTGTGAGTGATAGAGATGTTAAGTTCCTCAGTTTTTTTGGAAGAATCTTTTGGGAAAATTAGGAACTAGGTTGTTATTTTTAACTTCTAGTCATCCTCAAACGTATAGTCAAACAAAGGTTACTAACAGGACCTTGACTACTATTTTGAGGGTTTTTTTGTAAGATAATTTGAATGCTTGGGAAGATGTCTTGCCTCATGTTGAATTTTCATATAATTGAACCATTCATTCTTCTACTAACCTGACACTTTTTAAGTGTGTGTATGGGTTGAATCCATTGACCCCATTTCATCTTATATCATTGTCTATAGAGGAGTGAGTAGATTTCAATGCAAGAAAACATGTGGAGTATATCTAGGAAGTGCATGCTAGGACACGCAAAAAGTTATAGGAGAAAGGAGTGCAAGTTGCGGACAAGGTTAATAAACATCGCAAGGATTTGCTATTCAAGCCAGAAGATTTTGATTGCATCTAAGGAAAGAAAGGTTCCCGGAGAAGCGAAAGTCCAAGCTTTCACCACGTGGAGATGAACCTTTTAAGGTGATACGTAAGGTTGACAACAACGCTTATGTATTGGAGCTTCCGGAGGGGTATGGTGTGAGACATACATTCAATGTAGGAGATTTGAGTCCTTTTGTATCTAATGATGAGCATGTTGATGATTCAAGGACAAATCCTTTTTAAGAATGGGAGTATGATGCAAGACCATCCCCAACACCTCCTACTATAAAATGACCAATCACTAGATCAAGAGCTAGAGCTATCAAGGAGAATGAGTCTCGGTTTGCATCATCCAAACCTATGTAGAAGATCTCCAAGAGCATTAGCTTTTGTTCTCCATAATGTGGGCAATCTAAGAGCAAATCTTTTAATTTCTCACAACTTTGATACAAGTTGTCTCCACGCTCCATTGTAAAGCTTGAGATCTTCCTTCTCATTTGTGTCGTCCTATTTGGTGGGAAGAACTTGTTGAGAAATTCATGGGGAAAATCCTCCCATGATGTAACATTTCCAGATGGTATGGTGATACAGTTGCTTTGCCTTTCCTCTCTAGGAAAAAGAGAATGATCTCAACTTCAATTATGAGGACTCAACTCCTCTCATCTTCACCATCTCTAAAAACTCATTGTATGTTGCTAGGTTGAGATGTGGATTCTCGGATGATCCTCCTTCAAATTGATTTTGCATCACCATTTGAATCATAACACTCTTGCGTTTGAAATTTTGTGGCACATTATTCCCAAAGACTACACCTGGTGGTGGAATATGCTTGGCCGGATCCCTTCTTTCTCCTAGGGTTATTGGAGGCTACACTCTAGCATTGCCTCTCCTAGGCACTTATCTATACATCTCTTCTTGATTCATAGCTTCTCTAGCAAGATCCTCTTAAGCTAATAGTCTAACCTCAAGATCATCAATCTTTTGTCTTTGTAGCTCCTCTCTTTCTCTAGCTTGAGCCATGTGCCTTTCAATTGCGGCTTCTTTATTCATAGTAACTCTTTCTTTTTTTTGCTTTTTTATCTTCCTCAAATTTCTTTCAAGTTCCGGATCAAAAGTTGTGAGCTCCTTGTTTTCACTCCTTAGCATACAAGTGAGAACCTACAAACAAATACACAAACACAAGTGCATCAAAAGTAACAAAACACTCAATACTACTAGATAACTCTTCACAAACAAAGTTAAGCAATCAATAGTACCTAACAACTATGCCAAAAACTTGGTATGAGCTTGGGGAACTACTCAAAATCACATAGTACCACAAGTATACGTCAGTGTCAATGTAAGTACATGTTGTTGCATCAAGGTCAAAATCACAAGAGACTATGTATATGTTAACTATTGTCTCAAGTCCAATTAGTAAAGCAAGAGTGTGTAAAATGAAAGGAAAAGGGGGTGATCAAATGATTAAAAATGTTTTGGTTTGAGGGAGTAAAAAGTAGCAAGTAACAAGGATCAAATATCCATCCTTTCAGCCTTAGCTATAACTACTCAAGAAATATAGGCATCAAACATTACACAATCATTTTCGAATTACTTATCGGTCTCATCTATGATGTTTGATTCGTAAATCACTCATAATAACTTGTAATGAATTCATACATCTCCCTAATGTTGGGTTCTTTGTTGATCTTATAGATAATAAATTATCGTGGATGCAACCCTGGAACGGTGTTAAAGAAGACGTCCATGATTCGAGGACAAATCCTTTTCAAGAAGGAGAATTTGATACAAGAGAAAATTTGAACCTAACTTGATTCTAGACCATGATTATGGAAGCTTGGAGACAAGGAGTGAAGATCCCTCCAAGAAGGAGAACAAAGAAGATAAAGATCATGCATGGAATGAAGAGAGCTAAGGAGAACCATCTTAGAAGGATGAACTGGATCAAGCAAGATGGATCCTAGTATATATCAAGGATCACGTGTGCATGGAAGGTCACATCCTCATGCATGCTCACATGTGGAGGAAAGAAAGGAAAGGAAGAATTTATTTGGATCTAATAAGATCATATTTATTAGCCCATAATTAACACTTTTAATTATGGGTTGTGTTTTAAGTTATTAAACCTTTTTATGTTAGTTTTAAACTCAAGTTTTATTCAAAGTTTTATCCCATTTAAGCCCGATTAGCAAGGCCGGCCCTGCTGCTAGGCAGCATGGGCCACAGCCCAAGGCCCCATAAAATTTGGGGCTCCAAATTTTAAAAAAAAATTAATATATATATTGAATAAAATTAGATTGTTGGGAATCAATCCTTAGACCTCTGGATCATAAGGCAACCAAAATCCCACTACGCCACTTTAATTTTATGATATGATATCATAACTAAATTTATTAATATCAATAAAAGCTAGAATTGTGAGTTTCAATGTTCCACTTCATCATATTTTCAATGTTAACTAGTTTAACTCTTATATTTTGTATATATTTTTCGAATAATAACTATTATAATTTCATGTTATTTAAATTATATAAAATATTAAATAAAAATTGTAAATCTTATTTCTATAAATATTAAATGATATTTATAAGTCAATAAAATAAAGATATAATTCGGTTAAAAAAACATGACTATTTATAATAAATAATACAAATATGATTTTAAGTTCGAATTATAATTTAACAATAAAACAAATTTCTTTATTAATATAATTTTTTACTTATCAAGATACTCAATGTAATAAAAATTATAACTATTATTTCTATAGATGTTACATTAAATATCTCATTTGTTGATAAGTTCATAATCAATTTTCTTAATGAAAATGTTTTTTAAATGTTATATTATAATTCAAACTTAAAATCATATTTGTGCTATTTTTTATAAATAGTTATATTTTTTTAATATAATTATATATTTACTTTATGGCTTATAAATATCATTTAACATCTATAGAGTTAAAATTATAAAAATGAAATTATAATTATTATTATTATTCGGAAAACATATTCAAAATATAAGAGTTAAACTAGTTAAGATTGAAAATATGATGAACCGAAATATTAGAGCTCACAAACTAGCTTTGTTGATAATAAAATATTTAGTTTTGATATATTATCACTAAATCAAAGTGACGTAGCATCAATGTGGTTGCCTTATGACCTAGAGGTCCAAGGATCGATTCCCACATATCCCTTCTCTTTGTCAATTATTTTTTAATTGTGAATAACCCGCAGTTTTTCTACAGATTATTATATATATATATATATATATATATATATATATATATATATATATATATATATATATATATATATATATTCTTTGTTATAACGTGTTATTTCATGTTTTTATATCTAATAATTTGAGTATGACATTAATTTTAAATCGTTAGGACACCCGAAAAAAATCTTGCCCCGGGCACAAAAAATTAAAGGACCGGCCTTGCCGATTAGAGAAGATTTAACGATAGGTTTTCTCTTATTTCAAGCCCGACTATAAAAAACATACTTAACGATAGATTTTATATTATTGTTTTATCTTTAAGCCCGATTATTAAACAAATATACCTAAAGATAGATTGTTTTAGCTTGTCCATTATTTTAATATAGGAAGAATTCCGGACATCTTGTTGCTGACCAATTCCGATTTTGAATATAATTCTTTGTTTGCACATGTCCATGAGTCTTCCTTGGGAGGAGAGAGAGAGAGTGAAGCCTCGTTCAACCTGATAGTTTGGATTGTGTGACGTTGAATCGCCAAGTTGGGTGCGCTTAATCATTCAGAAACTCCTTTTTGTGCTTTAGGGACCATCGGTTTCCCTCTTATGTAAGACTGAAGTGGAAGGGTTAGATTGTGTGTTAGAGCATTAGTTTTCCTAGTGTGCTCCGAGTTGTTTTATAGGGTTTGACCTTGAGCTATCCAACTACCGATCCATCACAATCATTGAATCTTTTATCCCTTTTACCATCTACATTCTCATCATCTTATCCCTACATTTGATCAATTTCTCTAACAAGAATCAATATCAAGTCATCCATGTAGGTATCGAAAGAACCGTACTTGTTAAACGGTTTATCCCAATATCAACCTCATTAGTGACAATAAATGTTTGTCGATCCATGTTCTCTTCAAAACGTGTATGCATATGAAGGAAAATAACTTTAAATTAATATCAATAATAAAAGCAAATAAGCGAACACACAGTGTACAGATCAATCGCAGTAATAACAAGTATTTTAGGGTCACTCACACGGACTATGGTGAAACCAAATGGTAAAAGCAATCTAGCGAGACAATTTGCAAATAAAAGACAAAGACAAGATTTTGCGTAAGTATTGGGAAAGCGCAAATTCTAAAGATTAAGGTATCCAATTGTGGTTTTCGATTCAAGATTTCTAAAGATCTATGGACACAGTTGGGATTGCAAAGGAAAGGTGTTTCTCTGATGGGATAGATCACGGGAGAGGTCTCACTATCCACCATCACTGACCAAAGGCTCCTAATAAAGGGTTTTGAATCCCTTATTACCTAGAGATCTAAGGAAAGGAACTATAACTCAAACCAACCACTCAACCTAAGGAAATAGAACTAACCATCACCATGTAAGTCTCAAGTTAACTTACAAAGGCAAGGGATTTAGCACACTAAAACCTAATAAAGGGTGTTGAGTCCTCTATTACCTAAAACTCATCATCTTTGACAACCAAAAAAGGGAATCACCGGGTATGTCTCTTCCCAAGCTTGGATATAGGTTAGAAAGGTTCAACACGGATAGAGTTTAAGCAATCTTTAACCTAGGTTCAAAGATAAAGCATGAAAGGTACGACAGAAAGAAAAATCGGGTTGTTCTTGATTAAAAATCGGCCAATTTTTCACCAAGAACAGGTTGATTTTTCTTTTGTGCAAGGGTAAAAACAACTCTCAGGATTCAATCTCTACGTGCGTCCCAGTCTATCATCATCTAAACCACACTTATTTTCTTCAAGTGCCCATATACCATGGATAACATAGCTAACAACGAAACAAGAAGCCTCCTTAGTAATATTGATACAATGAATAAGAATCTAAGGGAAGTTATGTCATTTATTAGAACAAAGCTAGAAGACGCTTCAATTACCAAATTGCTCGTCACCTGGTGGAATGTATGGTTCATGAGAAATAAGTGTATCTTCAAGAATGATAAAACTATGAACATCTCTCATCTAATCGAGTCTCAGCTATCGGAGTGGGTGAACTCAAAGGATAAGAAAATTAAAACAATAACCGTTAAGAGTAGGAAAACAAAAAAACATCAAATGGTCTGTACCACTTCCTGGAGTGATTAAACTCAACTTCGATGGATCTAAACGAAATGATGGTCAAAGTTCATTTGGATACATCTTGAGGGATCATAATGCCTCAGTCATCGCACTTGATTATGAAAAATGTGGTGATATGTCTGTCCTCCATACTGAAGCATATGCCCTAAAAATGGGTATCATAAAAGCAAAACAACTTGGTCTAACGAAAATTGACATTGAAGGGAATAACCTCACAATTATTAACTCAGTGAAAAAAATCTAGAAGCCACCATGGAAATTGGACATTACCATTACGGATATCTCTTTCTTACTCGCAGATTTTAATCAGGTTCAAATCAACCATATTTTCAGAGAGATCAACGGTGTTGCGGATAAGCTAGATACACTTGTTCAAGGTAGCCCGGCAGCTGGTCAAGACAACGCGATGGATAGCTCGAGAGTCCCGATATCGCTTGATGTTATCATCCGAAAGGATGTCATAGGATGGTCAACTGTTAGACGTTGACTACTCCTAATATCTTACCCGATTTGTCAAAAAAAAATAAAAAAAATAAAAAACCACAACCTTCAATCAATCACCCTAAAATCACAAAGGTTTTAGCCAATAACACACATGATTAAAGCAAGAAAGAAATATAAATCAAGAAAGTAAAGAAACTTGTGAAAATTGAAATAAAAGAAAAAATCTTAAGAAAGGTCTTTCAATATCAAAACTAACTAAAAGCAAATAGAATATCCGAATCTTGTGTTCAAAAAGTAAAAGAAACTAAAACTAAGAATAACTCAAAGAACTTCACTTAATGTCTTCAACCTTGAATCTCGAATCTCGAATGTGGCTTCTCTTCTCCTGCTTTCTAGGGTTTCTTGATCTCCAACTGAGTGTTTCTGGATCTAAGCGTGGTAGGAGGTGTCAATTCCTATCCAACCGTCGATATTCTCGTCGTTGGGGGTGTCCTTTCAATGTTGAAGAATATAGGATATTTATAGAGATAAATCTAGGGTTTTACAAGGCCTTAAAGATAGATCGTAGGTAAACGATAAACTCTATCTTAAAGATAAATTGCGGCTTAAAGATAAATCCTAAATTTTTAGGCCAAAAAAGAAATTGAACCCGTTTGTATCAGAGTCCGCTCTTGAGGTATCAGAGCCCATTCGCGATATCAAAGTTCACTCCGTAGTATCAGAGTCTACTCCGTGGTATTAGGGTCCGCTAAGCGGTATCAGAGTTCACTCAAGCATGTGTTCCTAGCTTCCTTTTATGCTCAATTTATGTTCCTTTATGATATAATCCTTATATGTGTCATTCCGCTCCATAATTCGCCAAATTACCTACAATTACAATCATATTTTGTGTAGATCTCTATTCTAACAATATAGGTGAATATAAGCACAATTGCTATGAATGTATGTCGATGCATGCAAAATAAAGGAAAACCTAAATAAATGCATGCCTAAATATAGGTCATAATTCATGTCATCAATGCAATTATAAACTGTCGTCACAAATCTTTTTTTCTAGTGACTTTCACCCTCTTCTTGGGTTCCCTTGGTGACCTTCTATGTTTAAGCTTCTACTTCTTTCATGAATGCAATCCACTTTTTATTCATATCCTTCTCTCCGCAATATATTTGTCAACAACAATATTGTAACACCAAAAATCCGCGGAACTCGGGGCGCTACTAGGCAAGGATCTCACATTGGATCCTGGCCCAAACCTGACAACAAGTTCACTGGACCTTACAACAAGGCACTGATAGATATAAAAACATATGCATAAAACGGTACAACTGTATAACAAAAGAGTATACAAAACCATAGCCGAGTACAAAACGATAACATCATATCCAACATATACAAACATCCCCAAAACCCATACAACACCTATGTACGGAAGTCTTTGGCTAGTCACCCTGCTAGATCACTCTCCAGTCCTCCTATCCTGCAAAGCATCTACAACACGGTATAAAACCGTTAGCTAACCATTTATATATAAGATAATGCATAAGCACAAGCACAAGTCATAAAAGGTAAACACATAATCATGTTATCACACATTTACCCATTTTAATCATCTTTATATATATGGTCATCCACTCAAATCGTATATATATATATATATGAAACTATGTGACACGAGGAACGTATCATCCTCACCTTTGAGTGCTATAGCCAGCTGGAGTAGTATTGGCGCACTACCCGTGTACCATATGGGAGTGGTGAAGTGCCCATCCTGTATACAGTTTGGTCTGACCTCAAAGAACCTCCCAGACTCCTTACAAGATAAAAGGAAAAGGTTATCACTGCCACTGCAAGGGGCTATCAATAAAACATAGGTCGGTAATAATCGATATCGCATGTTATCAAGCATATAAAACACACACCACTCAAGCGTACATCCGATATAGGGATGGTAGCTAAGTAAGTCCTACGGACATACCTCAACCTCTGATACTCTCAACCACGATCAACCTCAATTCGAATAACAACACTACCTAATAACAAGGTATAAAGAGATATCAAATCTCAAATCAATCCAAGGGGTCACACCTAGGCCCAAGGGATCTATAAGGATCATAATCAACCTATAAACCTATAAACCTAGCAACCTACAAATCCTCAAAGCCATAACCGACATATATCGATATCATGATTATCTTTATTCTATCCTCATACACATACCTATCATATACTAAACGGCTCATACTAGGAAGGGGAAGGATCCAGACCACCCTAGGTAGGTCCTGAACAAGACGCACCTGTGTGACAAGAAGGACGTAGGGGCGAAGCATTGGGAGGCACAGGGGCGGTGGCACTCCCACGCAGGGGTGGCGACACTGGTGGTACAGGGGCGGCTCAGGGTAGCGTAGGGTAGGGTCCCGTGCAAAATGTGCTTCTCGCCTTCTCTTTGATCTCTCACTCGATTCTCTTCAACTCTTCACCATCCAGCAACCAGATACAAACATATATATACATATATACATCAATACAAGCCCTGAAAGATCAACACAAGATCAATCTTGTGGAATCCTAAGCTAGAGAAGAAGGAAAAAGAAGAGAGGAAGAAGGAAAGAAAGGAAGGAAGAAGAAAGAAGGAAGAGGAAGAGCTTACCACAGTTGCAACCTAAACAGAGGAAGAGATCATAACCAACACAAGCTCAGCTAGCTCTCACAACACAACATCAACACCTCTCATCATCATCCACAACAAAATCCACACAAACTCTCATACAAGATCAAGAAACTCAAGGAGAAGATCAAAGGAAGAAGAAGAAGAAGAAGAAGAGAAGAAGAACGTGAGGAGAGAAGATGGAGTTGGGGAGAAGATGGAACACTAATCTGGAGGTAAAATAAGAAACTTATAGGAGAAAAAAGGGTACAACATGGGTCAAGAGTCAATAAAATCGGCTGTAGTCGCACAAAACCACAAGGGCGGTTCTGCAGGGCCGTGGGGCGGACTATAGGACCCGCAGGGGCGGCCCACTAGACATGCTGGGGCGGCTGGGTCCTTGCTCAGCACTGCGCAGCATCTGTGTCTCAGCTGAGGCGTAGGTGCGGGATCTCGAAAAGACTAAGGCTCTTACATCTCACCCCCCTTAAAACAAGTTTCGTCCCAAAACTTGCAAAATACCAAATCCTCTCGGACCCATATGCCGAGGTATAACTCTCTCTATCGGAGGTATCACATCTCCGCTCAAAAAGGTCACAACCTATATCATTTTATAACCTTAAAACACATTCATGGAGGAATCACCATCTCCAACAACAACATCAATATGCTCTCTAATGGCATAGAGGAAAACTATCTCTAGCCAGCCAATAATCACATCACAGGGGATAGAGGAAACACTTCTCTAGCCATATCATACTCATAACACAAGGCAGGGAGGAAAAACATCTCTAGAGAAACTATGTCCATCAACATAGCGTGGAGGAATAACCATCTCTAGCTAAATCTTAATCGCCTCCAAATAGCTTGGAGGAAAGAACCATCTCTAACTATAATCATAAGTCGAGCTGACACATCAAGACCTAATAAGATCATATATCACATCATAACTAGCACGAAATAAACACATCAAAGCATATAAGCACATAATTACAACACTCACCAAGATAGCACTAAGATCTACTCATCGATCCTACAGGTGCATCCATCTTGGTATAAAACTCGGGATAGTTCCTCTAGATACTATCCTCAGTCTCCCATGTAACCTCGTCAGGTCCTCATCTTGACCACTGTATCCTCAACATGGGAATATACTTCGAACGCAGGCGTCTCATACCTCTCTCTAGGACTGCAATCGGATTCACAAGAAAAGTATGGTCCGGCTCATCCACCAAATCTGCTTAACTGACGATGTGTCTCAGATTTGGTATGTACTCCCTCAGTTGAGACACATGAAACAAAAGGTGACCACCCTCTAACCTCGGAGCAAAGCCAATCTGTATCCATCCATCCCAACTCTGTCCAATATCTCAAAAGGACCGACATATCGGGGACTCAACTTCCCCTTTATTAAAAAACGTCTGATGCCTCGCGTCCGAGATACTCTCAGCCAGACATGTGCTCCAACTCTGAACTCTAGAGGTCGATGCCTCTTGTCTGCATATGACTTTTGGCGACTCTGTGTAGCCAACATCCTCTCTGATCAGCGCTACTCGAGCCATATCATCCTAAATCTGATCAAGTGCTAAACCACTAACACTGCTAGGCTCATCCTAGCATAGTGGTGTACGGCATCTACGCCCATACAGTGCCTCATATGGGACCATCTGATGACATGAATTATGACCTATATTTAGGCATGTTTTTTTTGTAGATTTCCCTTTATTTTTAATGCATAGACATATATTCATAGCAATTATGGTTATATTCACCTACTTTGTGAGAATAGAGGTCTACACAGAGTTTTATTGCATTTGTAGGTAATTTTACGAATTATGGAGTGAAATGGAACATTTTAGGATCAAGCCTTGAAGCGACACAAAAAGGAAGATAGGACGCGCCAAAGTATCTTCCGATACGGTCTGACGTGCCAAAGTATTTTCTGATACCAGCGGGCTCGATTACTTTTCTGCCCAAATATTTAGGGCTTTATCTTTAAACCCTAGATTTATCCCTATAAATGTTCTATAACCTTCAACATTAAAAGACAGGGACTGGTGAGAACCAAAATCTCCAAAAGGGGAGACTTGGAGACTTGGAGATTTTATTGCGTGAAGGAAGATTTAGAGAAGTACGCACTTGAAGATTGCGTACTCAGAAAAGATCTTAAAGCATCTTGAAGGCGGATTGACATCCCGTTCTTTTTTGTTCCTTGAGATTTGTGAGAGATTCTTATTCTATTCTACATCCATTGAACGCAAGTTACGGTTTTTATGTTTAATTAACATTGGTTTTGTGTTTATTATTGAGTTTTCAAGGTTTTACCCTTTTTCTCTTTTATATTTGATTTTGGATTTGATGACTATGACTGTTGGCTAAAATTCTTAAGCGATTCTAAGGTGAAAGGTTGATAGTTGTGGCATAGATGATGATAGATTGAACCAAAGTAGATTGGACCCTGAGAGTTGCGATAAACATCGTCGTCGAGGCTTTCCACGGCATGTTCTTGAGTTCCACGGCCGTGGTTCTTCATGATCTGATCGTGGTTTTCCTCAGTCGTACGTTCTTTGCTTTTGCTTTGATCCAAAGTTAAAGATTGGCCTTAACGTAGCCTTTGCTTACCTTTTCTAGGTAGTAGTGAGACTCAACATCCTCTACTTTGGTTCCGAGTGTCACAACCTTAACCGTTTTGGCTTATCTTTCATTCCCTTGGGTTTGGGCATGGGTATTTCAGAGTTTAATCTTATCCTTAGATCCTTTCTATATTGCAGCCTCAACAAACTTTATAGAGAGAGCCCATGGGTGAGACTTTTGGGTTTTGGAACTTCACCGTACAATTCCCTACCTTAGATATACCTTTGTAACCCAACTTTGTCCTCATATCTTTAGAATATCTTGAATCGATTCCCACAATTGGATGCCTGAATCTTTAGATTTGTTGTTTTCCCAATTATCTTTATAAAAGCTTTTGTTATTTTACTGACAATTCGTGAACTGAATTTGATCCCCCAAATCCCTGAGTTCGATACTCTGAAATTCTTGCTTTACTATACCGATCCATACACTACAGCTTCACTATTCTTGATTTCAGTTTTTATAAATTTAAGACTTTGTGACACACACTTTGAGCGAACACCATCCCAATCGATGCATGCCAGATGTTGTTGTATGAGAACTCAACTAGTAGGAGATGATTAGTCCGCACTTGTCCTCAATCCAACACACAAGCTCGCAGCATATCCTCTAGGGTCTGGATGGTCCTCTCTGACTGACCATATGTCTGAGGATGGAACGCATTCGTAAAGTGGAGACTCGTCCCTAGAGCAGTCTGAATCTACTGCCAAAACCTCGAGGTAAATCGCCCATCTCAATCTAAGATGATCGTCCCCAATACACCATGGAGTCTCACTATCTGCCTAGTGTACTCCTCAGCCAATCTGCTCATTGGCCTTGTTTCCCGAATAGGGATGAAATGTGCAGTCTTCGTCAGTCTGTCAACCACAACCCAAATAGCATCAAAACTCCTACTGGGCCTCAATCCGGTCACAAGGCCCATGGAGACGTCCTCCCACTTCCACTGCGGCACTGGCAGTGGATGGAGTTCATCTCTAGGTTTGCAATGCTCTATCTTGACCTGCTGACATGTCGCACACTATGCCACAAATTTGGCCATATCGGGCTTCAGCCTTCCCCACCAATATGATCGGCTCACATCATGGTACATCTTACTCGTACGTGGATGTATTGAATAAGGTGTATCGTGAGCCTCTTGTAAAATTCTTTGTCTCAGCTCCACATCAGCTGGTACATAGATGTGGTTGCGGCGTCTCATCACTCCATGTGCTCCTATGGAGAACTGTGGTGCCTCACCACGAGACATCCTCTCTCGAATCCTCAACATGGTCGGGCAGGTCCCCTAATTATGTTGGATCTCACCCAATAGATCAAGTAGAACCTCTAAAGTGTACAATTGGGCATCCTCATCAGGAAACTGGATGTCCAGCTCTAGCAAAGCTAGATCTCTCTACAACTAAGGCTAAACTCTCAGTCTCGCAACCGCCTTCTCTTGATGCGTCTTCCTACTCAGGGCGTCAGCGACAACGTTCGCCTTCCCTGGATGATACAGTATCTCAACGTCAAAGTCCTTTATCAACTCGAGCCACCTACGTTGGCGGTTATTAAACTTCTACCTATGTTGACGGTTATTCAACTCCCGCTGCGTAAAAATATACTTCAGAATCTTATGGTCTGTGAAGATCTGACATGTAGCACCATATAGGTAATGTCTCCAAATCTTCAACGCATGGACTACCGCTGCCAACTCCAGATCGTGAGTCGAGTAGTTCTCCCCATATGTCTTCAATTGTCTAGATGCATATGCAATCACTCTGCCCCTCTGCATCAACACACATCCCAAGCCTAGCTTGGATGCATCACTATATACTACAAAATCATCGGTACCCTCTGTTTGTGCCAAGAAAGGAGCAGAAGTTAAAACGCCTCTTCAACTCTTCAAAACTCTGGACA
Organism: Fagopyrum homotropicum; assembly: GCA_033239125.1. Classification (NCBI taxonomy): domain Eukaryota; kingdom Viridiplantae; phylum Streptophyta; class Magnoliopsida; order Caryophyllales; family Polygonaceae; genus Fagopyrum; species Fagopyrum homotropicum. Next base: position 59,501,284 of record BSWB01000003.1, on the reverse strand, counting down.
CACTGCTCAGACCATACAAATCGGGTAGTCTTCCTCAACAAACTCGTAAGTGGATGGAAAATCACAAAAAACCCCTCCACAAAGCGTAATAGCTGGCAAGGCCAAGGAAGCTACGCACTTCCTTGACGTTCGTCGGTGTCGTCCATGCCGCTACGGACTCAATCTTCGCCGGATAAACCTTGATCCCCTCGGAGGAAACGATATGACCCAAGAATGCTACCTTTGGCATCCAGAACTCGCACTTAGAGAGCTTAGCATATAGTTTTCTATCCTGCAAACTCACAACATAATCCTCAAGTGTTCTGCATGTTCCTCTCTGCTACGAGAGTACACCAGGATATCGTCTAGGAAGACCACCACAAACTGATCCAGGAAGTCGATGAAGATGCTATTCATCAACTCCATGAAAACAATTAGGGCATTCGTGAGCCCAAATGGCATCACTACAAACTCGTAGTATCCATATCGGGTCCGAAATGTCGTATTGTACACGTCGTGCTCTCTCACCCTCAATTGGTGATATCCTGAGTGCAATCGATCTTGGAAAACACAGTCGCTCCTTGTAATTGATCCAGCAAATCTTCAATACAGGGCAATGGATACTTGTTCATGATGGTCACCATGTTCAACTCTTTGTAGTCGATGCACAATCTCAACGATCCGTCCTTCTTCCGTAGGAAGAAGACAGGTGCTCCCCATGGGAATATGCTAAGGCAGATGAAGCCCTTCTCAGCCAACTCCTCGAGTTGCTTCTTCAGCTACAACATCTCCACAGGCGTCATACGATATGGGGCCTTCGAGATCGGTCTCGTACTAGGCTCCAACTTGATGCCGAAGTCCACGCCCCTCTGAGGCGGCAAACTAGACGGCTCAATAAACACATCTGTAAACTCACCAACCACTGGAATATCCTCCAATGCTGGACTCTCCCCATCCTTCATTGCATAACACCATAAGGCCTCGCCATCCTGAGCGATCAGTCTCGCTATACGCACCGCACTGATGACAGAATTCGTCTTCCCAAGGTCCCAACCTCGGAAGACCACTACTTGACCTAACTCAATAGAGACTGTCACAGTCCTCCTACCTACATCTAATATGGAACGATGTCTACGCTTCCAGTCTATACCAAAAATGACTTCTTCATGCACCAATGGCATGACAAAAAAATCTACAAGCAACACACGAGTGCCTAAACAAATGGGATAATCACGTATCTCGCGGGTACTTTTGACCCTACTACCATTAGGTAATCCTATAACAAAGGATATCCCTTCAATCGTAGCTAGACCCAAATGCTCAACACATACATCAAAAATAAATGAGTGTGTAGCACCCGTATCAAATAAAACTCTAACAGGTAAACCATGAATCAGAATGGTACTTGTAGCAGCCGGTGCAACTGGCTCCTCTATACTCCTCAACTCAAACACTCTACCCTGACCTCCTCTAGTGTCAATGGTACTCCCACCACGATCTCTACCTCTACTCGACCCGGGAGCAGATCCCTTAGTAGAAGGACAATCTGGGACTCTCTATTGTCCCGGTATTTGCTATTGAGGTGGCCTCTGTCCACCTCCGCTACACTAGCAGGGGAAGAACCCTGTTGCGATATAGCTCCACCCTGCCTACAAAAGGCAGCTCTATGACCTAGTCTGCCATGTTCGCCCCTAGAGGTGTGTGCAAATAAGTTTTAAATTTATAAAACTAGAATCAAGCAAGCGAACCCGCAGTGTACGGATCGACGTAGTTAAGCAAGAATTCCAGAGTATCGAACACAGGGATTTGGGTGGAGCAAACTCGATTGTAGATTATCAAGCGAATAAATATGGGAGTTTTGCAGATATTGGGAAAACAACAATCCTAAAGTTTCAGGTATCCAGTTGCGGCAATAGATTCAAGATATACTAATGATGTAAAGACAGAGTGGAGATATGCAAAGGTATACTAATGTAAGGTAATCGTACGGTTGAGGTTCCAAAAACCTTATGTAACTCACCTACAAAGCACTCTCTATACAGGTTGTTGAGGCTCAATATAGAAAGATTTTAGAGATGAGAATTAGTGTCAAATACCCAAACTTATAATCTAAAGATCAAGACTAACTTAACCGATTGAGGTTGTTGAGGCTCACAATCGAGGTAGAGGTTGTTGAGGCTTCACTACCACCTAGAAAAGACAAGTCTAAACTAAGCTAAAGCAAATCTTTAACTTTAGATTAAAGTAAAAGCAGATTCGTAGACTTAAGGGAAATCACGGTTAGTTCTTGAGGTTCCACGGCCGTGGACTCAAGAACAGACCGTAATTTAGGGCTGTCGGCGACAATTCTCTAACTCTCAGGGTCTAATCTGTTTACGATTGATCTATCATCACCTATGCCACAACTATCAACCCTTCACCTTAGAATTGTTAAGGGTTTTTAGCCAATAACAGTCATATTGATATCAATTCAAGAATTAAAAGATAAAAAGATGAAAACTTTCAAGAACTTTCAATAATCTTCAATTCAATCTCAAAGTCACAAAGAGAATAAGCAATGTCAAAAGATTCACAATAGAACAAATAATCGTAACTCTAGGAAAGAAAAGAAAACGGGATGTCAATCCGTTTTCCAAATCGAACCTAGTCAAGAAGAGAGATCTTCTTGCAAAAACTTCCAAGAACTACGATCTTCCGCCAATCCGGAGATCTCAACAGCAATCTCCACCAAAAGTGCGAGATTAGAGGAATTCCAAAAACGAGCGTCGATCTCTTTAAAGAGATGTCAATTGCTTCCCAGCAAACTAAGCAAAACGTCTTCGTCTCTAAGCGGCGAAGAGTGAGGGCAAACGGGTATCCAAGGTCGTAAGCGAGGTGACAGAAATCTTGCTTCGTCCGTCTTTTTATAGTGTAGGGCAAAATGTCGGCCCGGCCCAATCTTTAAAAGATCGTGGCTTCAAAGTGTGGCGAAAAGATTCGCCAAGATCACGGTCGTGGAAGTGTTCCACGACCGTAATTTAGGGCGTGGAAACAATTACGGTTAGTTCCACGGCCGTAGAATCCCCTGGAATGAACATCGAATTCTGACTCTGAATCCACGGCCGTAATTCTGGCCGTGGTTTGTGATACGGCCGTATTTTAGGGCGTAATTTAGGGCAAGAACGTGATTCTTCCCTAAACTTGTGCATTCCTCAAACTAAGACTCCAAATTGCTTCCAAGAAGTGTCCTCAATCTATGGACATATCAACTCAACTCTCCTTTGCTCGATTCCGTTCGGAAATAGCTCCAAATCACCTATAATCAACATAGAACTAGTGTAGACATCCATATCGAAAATATAGGTAATACTAGCTCACATATGCACAAAGATCAATCAAAGACTATCAATATGAATCAAATACATTTAGAAAACGTGCCTAAAATATCACAATATTTCATGCTAACAAATAACCCCATACTTAACACTTGCTTGTCCCTAAGCAAGGTCTTTCAAAAAGCTTTAAAACAAGAGTTAGGATGAAATATGTGTACCTTCTTTTGGATGAATGTGACTTCTAAGGAATAGATCATTCTCAAACCTTGCTTCAATCGTTTTTCAAACTTTCACACACTTAATCAAAGAGTAAAAGGCAAGGAAAATTCATGAATCAATTTAACTTCAAAACAAGCATTATAACCTTCAAACATTATCAAAATCAATCATAAGAAGCTTCAATTTAGATCACCAAGTCATATAACATTCTTTTGATCTTAAGGACTTTCAAAGAAAAGGTCTAGAGTATGGAAGGGAAGGGAAAACTTTAAGGGAAAGTGGTGCATAAATCCGGGAAAGTGGACAACTACCTTCTTCTTCTTATGCGGTTCCCGCAACACTTCAACTTAGAGCTTCGCTCTCTTCTTTTCATTTTTCGACTTTACTTTTGGAGTTATGGATAGAGGTGCACAAAAACCGAAGCCTAGGAGATTGGCGTTTCTCAAAATTGCAAGAGATGCCTCAAACCCTTAGCGTACATACCATAATCCGCTAGGAATATCGCTCAATCCGACTTTGGCAAGACACAAACACCCGGCTATGTGAATGGTGCCGAGTTACTCATCGTCATGATTGACTTCCCCAAACCTATAATTTCTTTCTATTCAATTGATTGCAAATAATTGCTCTCATGGCCCTCCCACATCAAACATGCATTTTTCTCATTCACTTTTCCAAGTTCCCGGATAGGTAAAGGAGGCTAATATTTCAATGAGGAGCTAGATGATCAAAGAAAGAGGAAGAAAGTATCGAATTGCCTTAATCATTTCAACAAGAAGTATAGGAACTTATAATGTGATTTCAACTTCAATTTCTCAACATGATTTAGGTAACGTTTTCACATTATAAAACTTGCAAAAGAGGTAGAATTCATTCATTCAATTTCTTTTCGATTTACAATCCTTTTAAGCATGCAATTGTCATCAAACTCAATTCGCAAGTAGTGATTATCATGGAAATCATATCAATTCATTAGAAGCACAAAATTTTCAAAATTTTTCAATTTTTATGGGTTTTTAAAGTTCTTTTTCATGCAATGCAATAAGGAAACGTGTAACACATAATGAACATGCAATGATAGTCTTGAAATGAAAGCAACATAGAGAGTAGAGTTATTACAAACTTTTTAGTACATCCCACCCCATACTTAGGACGAACATTGTCCCTAATGTTCACAAGAAAGAACAAAAGAAAGAAAAGAAAAAGAAACTCACAAGTGGTGGCGGGAATGTCTAAAACGAACGGTCATGCATCGATCACTGCGGCGCCGGTGGAGGTGGGAATGGAGAGAAACTCGGATCATAGAACCGCCCAAACTGCTGGCGGTAGACGTCCCTCATCATGTGGTCAAGGTCGTCTAGGCGTCCGTCTCTAGCATCCGCCCGGATCTCTAGCGCTCCGACTCTCTCCGAAAGTCCGGTAGCTCAATCCGGCATCCTCTCATACCATCCCGGGGCGTGATCATACCATGCGGGGGCATCTGCTGGTGCTGGTGCTGGTGGTGGCGGTGGTGGTGGTGCTGCTGGCTGCGTCGTGGACCAAGGAGGGGGTGTGCTGTACCAAGTGGGAGGTGTAGTCATCCACGTGGGCCTCTCACTCACGCTGGCGCGGCGAGATGACGAGCCTGAAGCTCTAGCTGGGCGTGGAGAGCGCCTAGGTACATCCGGGGCCGCCTCCGGCTGATCCGGAAACGTGCCGAACTCCTGCTCCGCTCCTCCACCACTCTCGTACTGCTCTCCCATCTCCTCCTCATCCACAACCGGTGGTGGAACGTAAGGGGGAGCTACAAGCCTGTTCGCATGCATCGCAGCGAACGTCTCCTTCCAATTGTGGCGTCCCGCCACAATGGAATACTCCGGCAGCCACTCAATACCCCTGCCTGTCCTACTCTCCCAAGGCATGCCCACATAAGGCGGACCTCTATGTGTGGGGAAGATGAGTCCCCTAACCATGAATGCATGTAATCCTAGAGGTACGGCGGGTACGCGGGTGCAAGCTGAAAAATCCACACCAAATGTCCTAGCCATGTGGGTCACTATCCCACCATATCCAATGTTCCCCCTCGATTTATTCTTGAGTTTACTCATCGTCGCCGCCAAAAGAGTAGCACAATCTGCGCGGCATCCATAAAGCATACTGTAAAGCAGGAATAGCTCATCCGTCTTGATCTTTTGGGGCGTCTCCGTCCTAGGAAAGAGACACTCCGAAAGAACACGGTGAGCTATCTTCAAGGCTAGATGGTACATCAATCTAGCCTTGGTATCGGCGGGTTGCCAACGGTCCTCGTCGGCGTAAATCATAGCCACTTCCTCCCAAAAATCCTTGGCGGAAACGCCTCTAGGAAGTCGACCATTGTAGGTCTCATGGAACCCGAAAATGGTCCCGAACTCAACAATACTCAACTGATAGTCTCGATTCATGAGACGGAAGGAGACGGTCCTATCAACATGGCTGTGCTCGAAAGACGTCACAATCTCTCGGGTGATTTCCTCATAGGCGTCTTCACGAATGTTCGTGAAGACAAGCAATCCGGCTCTATCCAAGAGCCATGTAAGATCGTCAACTATGTTGAGAGGATGTAGATCCTCCAACAACAAATACCTAGGGCCAATCACTGCCCTCTTCTCTATCCTCTCAAATGCAGCTAGGTGGTTCTCATGTATGGTTGGGACGCTAGGGTGAGGTGGTGAAGATGGAGGTGAAGGTGAGGATGGTAGTGAGGGGGATGAGGGTGGTGGTGCCCTAGAGGTGGAGGGGTTGCCCTTTCTTTTCTTATTTTGGTTCCCTTTCTTCTCCTTTATCCTTCCTGAAACTCTCCTTACGAAATCCATTTTCAGCAAAAACCACGGTCTGTTCTTGGGGAATTACGGCCGTGGTTTACCCAGCGACCGTGATTCGTCTCAAAAATTCGTGAATCTCAGCAAATTCACCAACAATCACCACAGCAAGCAGTCCTAATCTAATTCCTTCCGGTCTTTATCAGTTCTTCCTAAAAACTATAGCAAAAACGAACTAAATCCGCTGAAATTGAGAAGAAAGAAATAACCTCTTTTTCGGATTGAAAAATCCAAAATGCGTGTTTGTTGATCGATTTCCACTCGATTTGTTGCTTGGATCTTGTTCGTGGTTGGATTTGCTGCAGTTTAGGGCGAAGAATCGTTGGAAACGATTAGAGAATGAAGAATTGGGAGAGGCTGCGGGTTTTCGGTATCTAGGTCGTGGAATTGGGGAAGAATTTTGGTGGTTTTGTGAAGAAGTGTGGCTTTTATACTCGCAGGCAAAATTTCCAAAAATCACGGTCTATCGGGGCATTCCACGGCCGTGGAAGTGTACGGAACCGTGGTTTTGATGATTTTTCACAGGCTTTTGAGAATTACGGCCACTGTAGCTATGACGACCGTAATTTAGACCGTGGAACCTTCTGTAAAGCTTCAAAGTCCAAATTTCGTCACTTTTCTTCGACATTATCCCTCCTTTCTCCTTTTCCATCGATCCTACAACAAAAAACACAAACATACCGGAAGAAATCGAGGCAAAATAAAGCGAAAACGTCTATTCTAAACTAGTCTATGAATCGAAAACAAAAACAAAAATGCAATACCTTGGGTTGCCTCCCAAGAAGCGCTTTGTTTAAGGTCCGTAGCTAGACCAATCTTGCACTTATTCGAGTGCGGTAGGTGCAAACTCCTCAGCTTGGAGTTCCGGCGAGTACTTCTTGAGTCGTTGGCCGTTCACCTTAAAACTTCCGCTAGCTTCACCCCATACTTCAACTGCACCATGGGGGAAAATACGCTTAATTAGAAAAGGTCCAGTCCAACGGGATTTAAGCTTACCTGGAAAGAGGCGAAGCCTTGAGTTGAAGAGGAGAACTTGATCTCCTTCTTTGAAGTCCAAGAAATGCTTCTCTCTCGCTTTTCTCGTGTTGTAGTTCAAACACTTACACGCTCGGTGCGCCTTGCACCTTAACCACTTTCCTATTTTGCTCGGAAATGTAGGAGGTGGTTTCAATTCCGTCACTTCAGGAGTTTTCAATGGCTTTTGAAGGATATACGGTGGTTCCTCAGAGATGTCTAAGGAAGTAGAAGGTGTGGGAGAAGAATCGAAAGAAGTTGAAGAAGTAAGCCGATCATCCTCTTCCACGGTCAAAATTACGGTCTCCTCTGGTGTTCCACGGCCGTAATATCCTCTGGAATGGAGGTCGATTTTGGTTGTGGAATCCACGGTCGTGGAATACAGGGTATGACCGTGGATTCTGGTATTCTCAGCCTCATCGTGGAGTTTCTCAAACTCCACTTCATGCATCTCTTCTTGTGCTTCCAAGGCTTCAATTTCCTCTTTGCACTCTTCTTCTTCTCCTACATTGGTTAGACTCATAGTAATAACCTTTTGTAAAGGATCGTTAAAGAGAATCGCACTTACCTCCTCCCTAGACAAACCTTCTTCATCTTGGATATTGTAAATATCCTCATCAAAGATTGGCTCCTTCACTAGAGTGGAAAGAACGAACTCTACTTTCTCTTCCCCAATGTCAAAAGCGAGTCTCCCATTCTTGCAATCGACCATGCAGCCGGAAGTTGCAAGAAACGGTCTTCCGAGTATGATCGGGACCGGACTATCTGCAGGGATGTCAAGCACGACAAAGTCAATGGGAACAAAGAACTTGCCTAGCTTGACCGGGACGTCTTCTACAATGCCGACGGGACGAGTAATGGATCGATCCGCCATGTATAACGTCATCTTCACCGGTTTAGGGTCGCCTAAACCGATCTTCCTGCACAACGCAAGTGGTATGATGCTCACACTTGCTCCTAAGTCACATAAAGCGTCATATGTGACCTCTCCCACTCCAATGGGAATGCAAAATGACCCCGGATCCTTCAGCTTTGGGGGCATCTTCTCTTTCATCGTCTTGATGAGATCCGAAGAATCCGAACTCATCTTGACCTCTCCAAAATCTTCTAGCTTCCTCTTGTTTGAGAGGAGCTCCTTCAAGAACTTGCCATAAGCCGGCATACCTACAATAGCATCAATGAAAGGTATATTAATATGCAGCTTGCTCATGAGTTCTATAAACTTACCGAATTGCTTGTCTAGGCGCGCTCGCGCTCTAGATTGAGGGAACGGTAGGGGAGGTTTGAAAGCTGGAGGAGGAACATAGACATCTTCCTTCTCCTTCCCCTTTTCTTTGTCCTTCTCTACGGGGACTTCAACGAACGTAGGCTGCGGATCGGTGGTAGTCACTCCGCTCCTAGTTGTAATCGCCATTACCCTTCCCTTAGGGTTGTCCTCCGTCTTTCCTGGAAGTTTCCCTTGATTTCTAGGGACTTCCTCCGCGTGGTTGAACAATTGGTTTTCCAAAACTTTTTGAGCTTTGTCAACCTTAGAAACTTGATCATCAACCTTGATGATGCGGTTCTCCAACCCTTGAAGCTTTCCCAAGATAGTTTCCAACATGGGATCGGACTTCTCTTTTCCCGTATTGTTGCCTCCATTAGATGATTGCCCCTGGCTTTTCAAAGGAGTAGAGGAAGAGGAGGGTGGAGTTAGTGAATTGGAATTGGAAGGATAGGAGTTACCGGAATTTTGTTGATTGGAGCGCCAATTGTTGTTGTTTGAACCCCGATTGTTGTTCCAATTGTTGTTGTTCCGGTTGTTGTTGTTTCCATTCCAATTGTTATTCCGGTTATTGTTCCGGTTATTGTTGTTGCGGTTGGTGTTATCACCGCCGTTGTTGTTGCCCAAATAGCCAACATCCTTCTCTTGTTGCTTTGGGAAGTTGGTCTTGATAGCCTCCTTCAACTCTTTGATCTCATTGTTGAGGGAGAAAATCTGATTTTGAGCTTCATGTGTGAGTTTTGCTCCTTGCTCCACACGATTTCCCTCCACCTTCCGGTGGGAATACTTCTCTATGACTCTTGCTTGCTTCTCAATGAAGTCCCAAGCGTCATCTTCTCTCATGTCCATGAACGTTCCACATGAGAGGGATTGGAGGTTGAATTGCGTTCCCGCATCCAGCCCCTTGTAGTAAATCTCTAGCAAGGCAAGCTTGGATATGCCATGATGAGGGCAATCCAATAGCAAATCCTGAAACCTTTCCCAAGATTGAAACAAACTTTCGTTAGGTCTCATAGAAAAAGCATTAATCTTACCTCTAAGTTCCGCCGTTTTGGAAGGCGGAAAGAATTTGGTGAGAAACTCTGCGGAAAGGTCTTCCCACGTGTCTAGTTTCCCATTAGGAAGAGCTTGGTACCAAGATAACGCTTTCCCTTTCAAGGAGAAAAAGAAAGGTTTGAGCTTATAGTTGTTGGAAGTGGCGTTCTTCGGTCTCATCGTCTCCATCATACACTCAAAGTTTTGCAAGTGTTGGTGTGGAGATTCAGCGCTTGTACCGCCAAATTGGCTTTGGCGAACAAGAGTGATAACTTGAGGGTTAAAACTAAACCCTTGCACATCTTCAGCATCAAAATTCACACCCAAGCGGCGTGGTTGTTGTGTTGGATCCATCCGCTGGCCAAGAGTTCTTGGCTCATTATCCACACGTTCGACTCTCGCATTCCTTGGTGGGATGCGGCGATTAGTAGCTCCTTGTGGATGGAAGGGATTTATATTGATCGTGGGATCAATCTCTTCTAACGGTGGCATGGAAGAATCACTATCATCAACGGATGAGTGGCTTTTTCTTCTAGACCTTGATCTCCTTCTCGAGGACTTCTTGCCTACCTTATCTTCAAGGTCGCTCATCTTTATCCTCATTTGGAAAAGCATGTCTTGTAGACCGTTAACTTGAGATTGATGACGATCCATCTCATCCTGGTGGAGAGTCTCATTCCATCGGAGTTGAGCTTCCTTCTCTGCCAACTCCGTTTGAAGATCGCGTTCGTTCTCTTCAGCCATCTTCTTTTCCTTGCGCCTTTGTCTCAAGGTTTTCTCTAGCTCTTGATCAAGAGGTAAGAGATCTTCGGTGTTCCTAGACCTGCGCATGCACTCGAAGACAAATCAAATAACGAGAGCAAGCTCCCAAGCTTGACAACCGGCTACCGGATTCGGACGAATCCAAATCCCCGGCAACGGCGCCAAAAACTTGTTCGCCCCTAGAGGTGTGTGCAAATAAGTTTTAAATTTATAAAACTAGAATCAAGCAAGCGAACCCGCAGTGTACGGATCGACGTAGTTAAGCAAGAATTCCAGAGTATCGAACACAGGGATTTGGGTGGAGCAAACTCGATTGCAGATTATCAAGCGAATAAATATGGGAGTTTTGCAGATATTGGGAAAACAACAATCCTAAAGTTTCAGGTATCCAGTTGCGGCAATAGATTCAAGATATACTAATGATGTAAAGACAGAGTGGAGATATGCAAAGGTATACTAATGTAAGGTAATCGTACGGTTGAGGTTCCAAAAACCTTATGTAACTCACCTACAAAGCACTCTCTATACAGGTTGTTGAGGCTCAATATAGAAAGATTTTAGAGATGAGAATTAGTGTCAAATACCCAAACTTATAATCTAAAGATCAAGACTAACTTAACCGATTGAGGTTGTTGAGGCTCACAATCGAGGTAGAGGTTGTTGAGGCTTCACTACCACCTAGAAAAGACAAGTCTAAACTAAGCTAAAGCAAATCTTTAACTTTAGATTAAAGTAAAAGCAGATTCGTAGACTTAAGGGAAATCACGGTTAGTTCTTGAGGTTCCACGGCCGTGGACTCAAGAACAGACCGTAATTTAGGGCTGTCGGCGACAATTCTCTAACTCTCAGGGTCTAATCTGTTTGCGATTGATCTATCATCACCTATGCCACAACTATCAACCCTTCACCTTAGAATTGTTAAGGGTTTTTAGCCAATAACAGTCATATTGATATCAATTCAAGAATTAAAAGATAAAAAGATGAAAACTTTCAAGAACTTTCAATAATCTTCAATTCAATCTCAAAGTCACAAAGAGAATAAGCAATGTCAAAAGATTCACAATAGAACAAATAATCGTAACTCTAGGAAAGAAAAGAAAACGGGATGTCAATCCGTTTTCCAAATCGAACCTAGTCAAGAAGAGAGATCTTCTTGCAAAAACTTCCAAGAACTACGATCTTCCGCCAATCCGGAGATCTCAACAGCAATCTCCACCAAAAGTGCGAGATTAGAGGAATTCCAAAAACGAGCGTCGATCTCTTCAAAGAGATGTCAATTGCTTCCCAACAAACTAAGCAAAACGTCTTCGTCTCTAAGCGGCGAAGAGTGAGGGCAAACGGGTATCCAAGGTCGTAAGCAAGGTGACGGAAATCTTGCTTCGTCCGTCTTTTTATAGTGTAGGGCAAAATGTCGGCCCGGCCCAATCTTTAAAAGATCGTGGCTTCAAAGTGTGGCGAAAAGATTCGCCAAGATCACGGTCGTGGAAGTGTTCCACGACCGTAATTTAGGGCGTGAAAACAATTACGGTTAGTTCCACGGCCGTAGAATCCCCTGGAATGAACATCGAATTCTGACTCTGAATCCACGGCCGTAATTCTGGCCGTGGTTTGTGATACGGCCGTATTTTAGGGCGTAATTTAGGGCAAGAACGTGATTCTTCCCTAAACTTGTGCATTCCTCAAACTAAGTCTCCAAATTGCTTCCAAGAAGTGTCCTCAATCTATGGACATATCAACTCAACTCTCCTTTGCTCGATTCCGTTCGGAAATAGCTCCAAATCACCTATAATCAACATAGAACTAGTGTAGACATCCATATCGAAAATATAGGTAATACTAGCTCACATATGCACAAAGATCAATCAAAGACTATCAATATGAATCAAATACATTTAGAAAACGTGCCTAAAATATCACAATATTTCATGCTAACATGCCACAAGTGAAGCAAGTCACTGGCGGCCTCGTACACTCTGGTCGTCTATGACCAGGATCGCCACAGTTGAAGCATTGTCGTCCCTTCTTTGCAACCGGTGCAGATGAGGGGTAACTCTAGCGTCTTTGGCTCCTCCTAGATTCTAAAGCTCCACCAACACCACTGGTTTTCCCAGTTCGTTGTCTCTTCTCAGATAGTCCCGTCTGAGAAGCCCTCCTCTGACTGGCCCGCTCACGCTCATAAGCTGAGGCCCGGTCCTAATAATCCGTCAAAGACTCACAATGAAAACCCACCATGTAAGAACGTGTACTCTCCCTCGGTCGGCAAGAGAACAAATACACGTGCTGGTCCTCAAAAGGTGTAGTTGGACCTAGTAATGCCAGCTCCGTTTGGAAACGACTGATGGCATCAGCTATCGACACATCCTCGAAGCCTGCCTCAACAAAATCCTGCAGTTTCTCCCTCCTTAGTGAGGCAGGGTAGAAACGCTCTCTGATCATGCTCCTCATCTGGTCATAGCTAGTGGCTCGAACCCACATGGTCCTCCACCACTGTTGAGCTAGGTCACGGAATAGAGTTTGTACTACATCTATCCGTATGTCCTCTAGACATATAATAGACTCAAGAGTGGAGTCCACATGTCCAATCCAGACTTTTGTCTCCAATCCCACCTTCCCAGAGAAAGGTGGTACTCCCGGATGATGGAATGCCTTCAACCAAGTATCTGGTTAAGGCCCTCTATACTCCTCTAAAGCTCTAGCAGTCTCAACAGCACGTGCCGGCATAACTAGTACCTTAGTAGCTCCCTGGGACATCTAAGAAGATCCCTCCTGTGCCGGAAGATCAGGGGCACGTCTACCCGCTCTAGCAGCCTCCTACACTCGTCTAATGTACGCGCGAAACTCTGGTCCCCTCAGAGAGACATGATCCGAGTCATCTGACTAGACACTTTGTGATCGTTGTCTCGTAGATCCACCGCTCCTAGTCTCAGGAACGACACTCTCAGCAATCTCCTCATGAACATCCTCTACTGCTTGCGGATCAGCAGCGGGAACTAGTCCCTGTCCTATCACCACCGGAGGAAGAGATGGTCTACCTCTACCCCGACCCACAACAGAAGTTGCTCTAGTCCGAGCCATCTGTGGGGTATGCACACCTAACTAATAAGGCTATATATATATATATATGCCATATGCGTATATATAACACGTCTACATATAATCCATAATACATATATATACATATCAATATTGCTGAGATCCACTACATACGTGACGACTTCCCGTACCTTTTATCCCAAAACACTGAATACACAGATTTAATACCAAAAATCCTTTTCAAACGTCAAACCCTTTCGGTTCTGTTTATTTATCTATCCAACCTTTATTGTAGGTTGTAAGTTTTATTATTGTCAACCTAAGGCTCTGATACCAACTCTATAACACCCCAAATCCGTGGGACTCGGGGTGCTACTAGGCTAGGATCTCACAGTTGATCCTAGCCCTAGCCTAACAACAAGTTCACTGGACCTTACAACAAGGCACTAACAGATATAAAACAAATACATAAAACGGTACAACTTTATAACAAAAGAGTATACAAAACCATAGCCGAGTACAAAATGATAACATCATATCCAACATATACAAACATCCCCAAAACCCATGCAACACCTATGCACGGAAGTCCTCAGCTAGTCAACCTGCCGGATCACTCTGCAGTCCTCCTATCCTGCAAAACATCTACAACACGGTATAAAACCGTTAGCTAGCCATTCATATATAAGATAATGCATAAGCACAAGCACAAGTCATAAAAGGTAAACAAATAATCATGTTGTCACACATTTACCCGTTTTAATCATCTTTATATATATGGTCATCCACTCAAATCGTATATATATATATATATATATATATATATATATATATATATATATATATATATATATATATATATATATATATATATATATATGAAACTATGTGACACGAGGAACGTATCATCTTTGCCTCTGGGTGCTATAGCCAGCTGGAGTAGTATTGGCGCACTACCCGTGTACCATATGGGAGTGGTGAAGTGCCCATCCCGTATACAGTTTGGTCTGACCTCAAAGAACCTCCCAGACTCCTTACAAGATAAAAGGAAAAGGTTATCACTGCCACTGCAAGGGGCTATCAATAAAACATAGGTCAGTAATAATCGATATCGCATGTTATCAAGCATATAACACACACACCACTCATGCATACATCCAATATAGGGATGATAGCTAAGTAAGTCTTACGGACTTACCTCAACCTCTGATACTCTCAACCACGATCAACCTCAATCCGAATAACACCACTGCCCAATAACAAGGCATAAAGAGATATCAAATCTCCTATCAATCCAAGGGGTTACACCTATACCCAAGAGATCCATAAGGATCATAATCAACCTATAAACCTTACAACCTACAAATCCTCAAAGCCATAACCGGCATATATCGATATCATGATCATCCGCATTCTATCCTCAACACATACCTAGCATGCTACTAGACCACTCATACTAGGAAGGGAAATGATCCATACCACCCTTGGTAGGTCCTGAACAAGACCCGTCTGCGTGACAAGAAGGACGCAGGGGCGAAGCACTGAGAGGCGCAGGGGCGGCGGCACTCCCTCGTAGGGGTGGCGACACTGGTGGTGCAGGGGCGGCTCAAGGTGGCGCAGGGGCGGCTCCTGTGCAG
The DNA here is from genome assembly GCA_033239125.1 of Fagopyrum homotropicum. NCBI lineage: Eukaryota > Viridiplantae > Streptophyta > Magnoliopsida > Caryophyllales > Polygonaceae > Fagopyrum > Fagopyrum homotropicum. Next base: position 59,486,190 of record BSWB01000003.1, on the reverse strand, counting down.
AATGTGCTTCTCGCCTTCTCTTCGATCCTTGACTCGATTCTCTTCAACTCTTCACCATCCAGCAACCAGATACATACATATATATATGTATACATATATACATCAATACAAGCCCAGAAAGATCAACACAAGATCAATCTTGTGGAATCCTAAGCTAGAGAAGAAGGAAAAAGAAGAGAGGAAGAAGGAAAGAAAGAAAGGAAGAAGAAATAAGGAAGAGGAAGAGTTTACCACAGCTGCAACCTAAACAGAGGAAGAGATCATTACCAACACAAGCTCAGCTAGCTCTCAAAACACATCATCAACACCTCTCATCATCATCCACACAAACTCTCATACAAGATCAAGAAACTCAAGGAGAAGATCAAAGGAAGAAGAAGAAGAAGAGAAGAAGAACGTGAGGAGAGAAGATGGAGTTGGGGAGGAGATGGAACCCTCGTCAGGAGGTAAAAGAAGAAGCGTATAGGAGAAGAAAGGGTAAAACACGGGTCAAGAGTCAACAAAATCGGCTACAATCGCACAAAACCGCAGGGGCGGTTCTACAGGGCCGCAGGGGCGGACCATAGGACCCGCAGGGGCGGCCCACTGGACATGCAGGGGCGGATGGGTCCTGGCTCAGCACTGCTCTACACTTGCGTCTCAGCTGAGGCGTAGGTGCGAGATCTCCAAAAGACTAAGGCTCTTACAGATATCATAAAGTTGGAAGTCTTTGGTATCTAAAGGGGGACCCACAAGTCTTCCCATAGGCCCCTCTAGTCACGGGTGCTTGTATACACCCATAAGATTGGGAGTCTTTGGTGTTGCTAGTATGATCTTAGATCTTACGTTGTTATTATAAACTAACTTTTGGTTTTTAGGTGGATGAAAACCGTTGTCCATTATATTATGAATTTGGACTTTTGGATAAGGAAAAAGACCGTTACTTTAGTTTTTAATATGAACTAGGTTTTAAATCTCATTAAACAATACATTGATGCCTAGGGAAAAATACTAAATTATTCGGATACTCAACGGAAAATGTCATAACATTACACTTAACATATATTTAATCGATAATTTTTTCGCTTTTGTCGTATATTATTGTTTTCCATTAGACTTTATATTTCATTCTAAAGAATCTCACCTAATAACGAAGAACCAAAAATGTTCAATCGTATAGTAGACCGCTGAAATGTTAGTCATATCATACCGTGGCAGTGTTATTATTCTACCACTAGACCGCTGATCTAATTGTTAAGGATGATAACATAAAATTGGGAGAATTGGGAGCATTTGGTGTTAGGGAAAAAATTTAATGCACCAGCCGGGAATCGAACCCGGGTCTGTACCGTGGCAGGGTACTATTCTACCACTAGACCACTGGTGCTTTGATGTTGAGTTGAAGTGCGAGTTATAAAGGTTTCTTTAGCCGCCAGTAAGAGTGTCAACGAGTTATTTTGGGTCCAATATTTTGGTTGGGGTGTATAGAAAGTTTTCATTTTATATATTTGAAAAGGTTTGACCCATACAAAGGCGAAAATAATTTTAAAAAAAATATTTCAATTTATCATAAATATAAAGTTGAAAGAATACACAAATAAGATATTTATTGAAGTATAAAAAATATTTTATATAGGTTGGGTTGGACATGTTAAAATAGTTGAAGTAATTTAAGATATACTAACATTTTTTTAAAAAAAAAACGTTAATGAGATATTTTTCAACTATAAAAATTATATGTTTGAGAGATTTTTTATTGACTATAAATTTGTGTTTGGCATGTCATAAGCACTAGTGTTTATGACGGTAAGAAAACTATTGACAAGCCGAAAAACACTAGTGACTAGTGTTTTCGGAAGTGTTTTTGACACCCTCATAAAAACAAGGGTTTCTCATACTAAACTAGTGTTTCTTGTGCAAAATGACGTTATTGTCCCTATAATTAATTCATCATGTATGACCAGATATATAAAAAACACCTTCTCGCCTACAACCTTTTTCATAATGAAGAATCTAAAATGGCTCATCTTGCTCGAAGAATTAAGGTACAAAAGAACAAAAGTACATAAGAACGAAGACTGAAGGGCGACGACAGAAGAATCTGAAACCTTCTCCGTTTTTGCTTTAGGAAGAGAAGGAAGGTTCGTGCGGCATTTGTTTGGCTCCTTCTGCTGGAAACCTTTCTTTGCAACTTCTCCAACCTTCCATTGAAACCCATAATCGAAAACCCAAAATTTCTTGTTGAATGACGATGACCTTTTTAGCCCCACGTGCATATCACGTGATATATTAAAATTCTAGAAAGAAACACTAGTGTAAGTAGTTGATCCAACCAAACACTCGTTAGTGTTTAAAAACACTAAACACTAGTGTGTTCCTAATATTGATCGGAGGGAGTATTTGATTCAGTTCAAACGACATTTAATATTGCTCGGAGGGAGTATGGAGGTCACCAAAAGCAAGAACTATGCATAACCATATTAAATGACATAAACTCTAAAGTTGAGGCAAATCCTACAGATTTCATGTACAGGAGAAGCACCTGCCCATTGTACGCCGAGTACGAGTATCACGAATAAATGCCATAACACTTGAACTGCCTCATTATCCAAGAACAAAGTAAGATCTCGGATCTCATACAAAAAACATACTACAAAGCCATGAGCCCTACAAATACAACCACTACGTATTACCAGAGTCGTAGGCAGAGCAGAGGCATCAGCTGCTACCCTATCAAGATCAAAGAAAGAGGTAATCAGCTAAGATAAACATACCCTTCAGCTGTCATCTTCCTCACCCCCCTCTTTGACGTCCAACGTAAAAGAGTACTCCTGATCACACCCCATGTACGAATCACACATGAAGTATAGCGTGTACGACTTCTTCGCAGCTTCAGCAGGAGCAGCAAATTCCAGCTTCACCTTCGACTTCCGCTGCAGACTCACCCTCTTGATGGCAAGCAACTGGTTTGTTTTCGTATCCCCCACAACCAGCCACCAACCCTCTTCTTTGGCTTTTGGGTACCTTGGTGCCTCAACAGCTCCCACCGTTGATCCTCCAACCATATCCCTTTCCAGGGTCACCGTCAGATACACATTCTCACCGGCCCTCACATTCTCACTATCAACCACCTCGTAGCTCAGATCAATGTTAGGGAACCGGTTGCAGAAACGGGCCACGTCCAGCAACTGCACATCAGACATCTGCAATAGCCCTCGCCTTTCGTCATCCTCCATTTCCACCAAATCAAACACAGTCTCGATGCTCTTTCCCGGGTTTTCCTGGCATTTCTTGGCCAGGTCTTTTGTAAAGTGGGGAAGTTGTAGAAGCATGGAGTCACGTTCCCACATAGCCTGAGTCACCATCTGGCTAACCTCCATTGCAAGGAGAGCGAGACTAAGCCACCCGTTGCTGGAGATGACATCAACCATGGCTTGCAGCAGTCGGCTAGCCGAAAGGAGGACCTCTCTCTGATCAGCAGCTAGATTACCGCCCAGACTATGCCGAGAGAAATGGGCTTGGAGCAATGCGTTGGCTTTTATATGAGGGTCTGTGTACTTGGGATTCTCAAAAGAGAAACGTTGATGATGTACCAACTTGCGAATCAACTCGTCTTCCCCTGGCCTTATGGCAAGTAGTGCATACTCAGAAGCGTGAGCCAGAATCTCCAAAAGGCCCTTCAACTTTGTTTTTGTAGTCAAAGAAGAACTAAACCGCTCAATCGTAGTATAGCTTATATAGTAGTATGATGCTATCATGCCAAGATTAGCAGGAGAAAGGTCCATGTCATCTTCAACTTCAATACACTTGCTGTTCTGCAGATCTTCCAGTGTGTTCTCAACTAGCTCAGATAAATAATCAGACAAATGTCTATGGCTAACCCCTTGAAGGTTATAGTAATTCGGATTCTGAGCAAGCCTTCTGTACATAAATGTCCATGTCAGATAATCCACAGCATCCTGCTTGTTTTCAATTACTCCCACCACTATTTCAGCGTTCAGATTATCATGTAAGAAGTGGTGCAGATGACTCTCCACGGGGAACGCTTCATACAAGAACTTCTTGTAATATTCTTTACGGGGAGCGTGGCAGAGGACGACACACTTCCCAGAATTATCCAAAAGGGGCCGACTAGCATGGCCCATCATTTGCAACAGATCACTAACCGGATAATCAGTGTGAGCGTTTTCACGTCCATCGTAGTACTGGGTTCCCATGACAACCACCAAATGTGCCAATAACGGCATTCCCCAGCACATTGAACTAGTCATAACACAAACTTGGATGCACCCAGCTTCAAACAGGTTTGACACAATCTCCTGATCTGTATTACTCAAGCCCTCGTGCAAAAAGCCCACACCATGGCTGACGGTGGTTTTCAATGTCAAATCCCTGATCTCGTCAATAAAAGCCTGCACCTCCTCTTGGGAGCGTAACAAGAACAATGGCCTATCATTCCGCTCAGCACTTGCATATGTCACCAGATCTACAGCAGTAAGGGCAGCATGCTTTCTAGTTGGAACATAGACAATGGCCGGTTTCTCCTTCTTTGCATGTTGGACTATTGCAGTGTAAGTAGGCTTAGTCATAGCCTGCATTCTAGCCTCGAAATTGGCAATATCCACTCCTTGGATGTGGATCTCCAGTGGAACAGGACGGACACCGGGAGGGAAGTTGAACAGGCCATGAGAGGTAGCACCTATCCATTCCCCGAGATCCTTTGCATTAGCAAGAGACGTGGAAAGAGCCACAATACGAATCTTGTTCTCACCTTGGCTAGCAATATACCTCATTCTTGAAACAATCACCTCCAATACAGGTCCACCTTGACCACCAATCAAGTGGAGCTCATCGACAACAAAAAGACTAACTTGTTGAACATACTTCCTCTGTTTCCAACGTCGAGACAATGCATCCCACTTCTCAGGAGTGCTAATTATAATCTGCCCTTGTTCAAGCCGTTTCAGGTCTGCAGTTGTTTCACCTGTTAATTCAACCACCCGCAATCCTAGACCCTGTCCAAATTTCTTTTGCCAGTCACGAAACCGTTCCTGCGCCAGAGCTTCAACTGGAGCTATATAAACAACACGCATACCACTTTCAGCGCTTTCTTTGTGATTCCTTAGAATGGCAAACTCAGCACATATCGTCTTCCCACTCCCAGTTGGTGCTGCTACCAAAACATTGTCATCTGAGTTGTACAAGACGGTAAACACTTGAGTCTGAACTGGATTGAAATGTCGAAACTCTTGATAAAGAGCTTCATAGGATGCATTCCTCAATGCAGTAACAGGAAGTGGCTGCAAGTCCAACAACTCCGTAGGGGGAGGATACTTCTCCGGGAGAATCAAATGTCTGAAAGAAACAGGCAATACGGTTTGTGACCCCAACCATCGATCAGAGACAACACGAATGAAATACTGTGGAGGCAATGGCTCAGATATAGGAACAGTGAAATTTAGAGTATGATCTTCATCAATGTACTGCATTTTCAGAATAAAGTATTCATGATGAAGAATGTTTTCAGCATCATTATCTTCAACAATAACCCAAAAAGGCTCCACATAGCCATGAACCTTGTCATCCCACTGAAAGTCAGGTGTGATCGTGAGTTCCACCCTCAATACAGATCGAGTGATTGGCTGAACATGTGCAGCAAGATTTAGCTTTGGAAACTGATGAATAAATTTGTGAAGTGGTCTTCCCATCTTAGGCTGTCTGATAAGTTCCCCTATTTCTTGTGATGAAAGATCATAATATCTGTCCCACGCCAAATCCTTCTTCTCCATCTGGTTCAACAATTTATTTGGCAAAGCAGGGAATTGGCGAAGGGGAGTTTGGACGCTCCACATCCTCCTGCTAACCATCTTACACAAGTTTAATGCCTTCTCAGCAAGCTGGGCCCATCCTCTTTTCAGCACAATCTCAAAAAGTGAACGCATAAGACGCCCCGCACTCTGCAAAAACCAGGACAAGTACAACAGACATTAGTATCCCTGTACATAGAAAACAAACACAATGTGATCTATTGACAGTTTGAATAGCAGGAGAATATAGGAAGATGTGACTGAATGCACCTGTGTTATGTACACCATGTCTGATGTAAGAGAAAGACCTTCAAGTTTCAGCTGGGAAATATATGCTTGCAGCAAGACATTAATCTTAGCACTTGGCTCCTCCAAACTCTCCTTAATGGGGATTGGAACGCGCTCCAAAAGCTTGGCTAGTTCCATCTTCTCATCTTGCCTCACTGTAACATACTTGAACTCTTCACTCAGGGAGAAGAGACGGCAAAGCTCTATGTCACCCATCGTAGGTTTCAAGTGCTCATTGTAAGTGGATATTGTCCCATGTGTTATGTAATAGTAACTTGCTATTCGCCCCAAATCAGTCACCTGGAAATAACCACTCTTTCGGTCGTACTTGATCAAACTGGTTTTGTCCAGGGTACTCGCAGCAGAATGAATCTGCAAACGTGAAGTAGAATAGCTAATTAACTTGTGAACATGCATGAATGCATGCATAGACGTGCTAACATATCCATTTGAAAGAAACAATCAGCAACAAATACAAATTAGGTGCTTCAAGTGCAATCATCAAGGTAATTTTTATATAAAACAAAAAGAAGTATTTTGGGACTAAACATAACCCAGGACACAGTAATGACAATTGTCCATAACTACAGTTCTCAGGGAGACAAGCCTACCCCATCAGCACACCAGGTTTGAAGGAATTAAATTAGTCCTACACTCCTACATGTATGACTATCACGCTAATTAAAGTAGATATATTCTATATTTATTACCCCACTTTGTGCTTCAAGGATAACTTCGGGGATTAATCAACTATGTTTCTTACCGGCATCAGCACAAAGTAATTTGTGCATAAGGATTAGTCATCCTTATCAACCATGCTTTATAAAAAATGTCATTTAGATATTAATTTGTACAAACCTGTTTGTTATCCATTACCCAGTTACTCATGAGCAAGTCCAACCCGACTTTGATTATGCTATAATTATTTTCAATATGATAACTTCACAGTGCTGGTGTGAGTGATAACTAAGACCAACGAGACACACACACTCTCACATATTTGTATATTTTTCACCGTTAAAACAAAGCAGACTGCATACCACTTTATGATAGTAAGCTTCTCCCATTTCAAAACCCAACACCCAACAGAGAATATATTCAAATGTATACTCCACACACCATACGATGCATAATTGTTTTTGGCTATGCTCCCTATGTTCTTTACACAGGTACCTCCATAACAAATTGATTTGCTCCCCAACACAAAGTTTCACCTAAAAGTAACTGAACACTAACTTTGGCATCCAGAAGCAAATCAGAAAAGTTTTAGAAAATGAAAGACACAGCATACATGTAAATCAAGAAGAAAATATAGAAACCAATGAAGTTCAGGCAACAAATAAAGTATTGTACTCCATTAATGACTTACCAAATCAGCTCTTCTCTCTTCTAGTGTTACATCTGCTGCCAAAGCATCAGCTTCCAGCCCATAGAGAGTAGGATTACGCATCATACGAATATAAAGATAAGTGTAGCCAATCCAGTGGACAGCCTCTCTGGCATTTTGAACAGTACCCAAAACAATCTCTGCATTCAACTGATCAGCAAGTTTTGAGATGAACTGACTCTCGATGGGAAGCTGCTGGTTCATTAAAGACAGGTAGTACTGAAGTTCACTGTTGCCTGTAATAATTATTCCCTCCCCGTAAGTATCATACTGAGGCCTACCGGCACGACCCAGCATCTGCATGACATCAAGGGGACTAAGCTCAGTCCAAGCACCCTTTTCTGGATTGTAGATCTGGGTTCCTTTAATAATCACTGTATGAGCAGGCAGATTAACACCCCAAGCAAGGGTTGCTGTCGAAACCAAAACTTGCACATGTCCATCAGAAAAGAGTGCTTCCACAAGTACACGATCACTCCTAGTCATCCCAGCATTATGAATAGCAAAGCCATATGGCAATAGGTCTTTTAAGTCATTGCTCTGGACCAAGCCTGCATCTTTCTTGCCTGAACCTGGACCCGGGTCAACGTGACTCTGAAGAATCTCACGACTCGCACTATCCTCCTTCAGAAACCGTCCAAGAGTATCATTAGCTAAAGCTAAATCTCTTATTGCACGGGCAGTCTTTGCTGTCTCCTTCCTCGAGTGGACAAAAATGAGGACCTGATGCTTTCCAGCAGAAGCCATCACTTTTTCATAACAGATATCATTCATCAACTGGAATCTCTGGAGTGGCTTCTTCACAGAAATACCAATGAACTGTTGAGCAAGAGGACATGGTCTGTAACTATTATCAAAGTAGAAAAGCCCTTTGTTCAAATCAACCCTAAGGAATAAAGCAACATCCTCATAATTGGGAAGTGTAGCTGATAAGCCAACCAATCGAATGTTCTCCTTTGTTGTCTCAATCTGTCTAACAGTTCTTGCAACTATGCTTTCAAGAACCGGCCCTCTGTTATCATGAAGGAGATGGATTTCATCAATGATAAGAAGCTTCACCAGCTGTGTATAGGTCCGGTCCCCAGATTTTCTTGTTATGATGTCCCACTTCTCAGGGGTGGTAACAATTATATGAGTTTCTTCTATCTGTTGACGAGACAGTGATTGATCTCCACTCAACTCTTTCACTTGAATCCCGTACTTGTTCAACCGATTAGACAGATTTCCCACCACTTCTGCAACCAAAGCTTTCATGGGAGCCACATACACAACCTTAAAATTATTATTTACAAGCCCCTCTTTACCCCCATGCAATTCAATCTGTTGTAATATGGTGAGCACAGCAACATTTGTTTTCCCAGCCCCAGTGGGAGCACATAAGAGAATGTTTTCTGCTGTAAATAATGCAGTTTCATAAACTCTGCTTTGCACCCTGTTCAACTGAGTCATACCCTCAAAAGCATCATGGGTCCAACTTGGCATTGAAGATATCTTTACAAGTTTCTCACCATCCTGAAGTGGTTTAGGCTTCAAAGCAGGTATGTGAACTTCCTCATAGCCCTTTTTCTGGTGTCTAAAAGAGCCTTCTGGGAGTGTAGTTTTTTTATTAGCCATCAGAAGACCGCCTTGATGAAATGCGATATCATCAAGATCAAGCAGTTGGCGTTGCCCTTGAATCCAACCACCGTCTGCATCTCTATCAACCAGTCCTCTTTGACTACGATCTCCGTCTCCTCCTGTCTCATCCTTCAATCGACGGGCCTCCTCTCTGATGCTCTTTTCCAGGTTCTTTTGTCTCTCTTTTGCAGAAGCTCTGGTGGCATGTAACTGCTCGAGAATGGCGGCCAAATCAGGTCCTAGACCAACCATTTCTTCTTCGATTTTCTTCCTTTCCTCTTGATCTTCAGCCCTTGCTAAACGGGTACACCAAACGATCTTAAGCCGGTTGCGTAAGAGAAACTTTATAAGGCTAAATTTCTCAAACTCTAGGTGCTTCAAAAGTCGTGTCTCAACTTCTCGGTCATCCCCTTCAGCTAAGATCTTAAGAACCTCCTCAGCAAGTTTCTGGCAGTGTTGAGGATCAATTTGTTGCTCATAAGCCTGAGAAATCTTCCTCTGGAGCCAATAAGCATCAATATCCTGGACATTCAAGTTCATGCCCTCATTGGCATCAAGCATGTCTTCATCATCAATTCCAGCACCCATCTGCATAGGACCACCCATACCAGTTGGTTCAACTACATCGTCATCTTCCTCATCTTCCTGAACCATATCCAGATCACTCTCATCATCGTCGTCATCATTCTCTTCAAACTCAACAGCAACACCAATATCATTATCCAGACCATCATCCCCATTTAAAGCAGAAGGCACGCCAGAGTCCGACCCATCTTGAAAATCAGTAATAAGCCTCCCGATAGAAACAAGCTGATCAAACACTTGTGGGGGAATAGGGTTCAACAACTTGTCAATTTCTTTCTTCTTCTCAGGGTTCTTAAAGACGTCATTCTTCAAAATAGACAAAATCTCATCGGCAGCAGCACTAACAATAGTAGGATGTTGGCCGCCCAACTGTTGTTGAATAACACTGAGCATTGCCTCATATGCAGCCCGAGTCTCCTTCGTCTTAGGCTGATAAACAGCCTCATCAGTGGCCGTAAGAACACTTTCCTCTTGCAGACGACGCTTCTTGGTCTGCCTAGATGGATTAGGGTCAGATAAAGCGTCACGCTCTTTCTTCTTCTTGGATTTCTTAAGCTTCTCATCGAGCTCGGGAGGTCTTCCCCTTGCAGCTCGATCGCCAAAAGCCTTGGGGTCGATCTTCCCCCATAGGGATTCAGGTTCACCAGTAGGTTCGTGTGTGTCTCGAGGACGGGAATCGGTGGTGAGGACTAAACTGGAATTTGCTCTGTACTCGTACTGTTTGAATCTAGCATGAGCCTCGGCTCCACCCCCTAGATGCGCCATTGCCTACTTACTAAAAACGAGAGAATTATTAGTTGAACCGCAAAATCTCTGGCACTGCGTTTGCAAACTGAATAACACAACAAAACAAGAGATTCGGTAATGGAAATGGTTACCTGTGCGAACAGATTAAGAGCATGCTAGGGTTACGAGTTCCAATCGACGAGGAAGGAGGGAAAGAGAGATTTTTTGGGCTATCTAGAGTGTATTTTTTTCCCGGACCCTTGGTCATGGGCCGTAAATCTCCTTTTTAGTATTTGGGCCTCCAGCAAATCTATTCCTTGTTACGTGGTGGTGCCTTTTTTCCGGGGCAAACAGCTCCTTCCTTCCTTCAGCCGCGCGCAACACCCCATCTGCTGCTTTGGCTCTTTGAGGTTGGAGCCACTTTTCGGGATGGGGGCAGTGCTAATTTGTCTGCCACCTTCCTTTCGTCTGTCGATCAATGCTCATAATTAAGCGGATGCTATGATACAACTCTTTTCTGCATAACATCAGGTTATGAACTCACCCTATTCTTCTTTCTAACTAAGAAGCCCAAATTATAAATTGATTTAAAAAACCTACAATGTATGTCATACACATCCCTCAACTTCTCAGTTCAAACTAATTAAAAACAGTAAAATGCCATAAATTGGATAAGCAAAGAGAGAACAAGATTGCAAAAGAGTACAGTAGTGATACAGTAAGAATGTGACAATAACAAACACACCGAAATTGTACCCATAAAATATTGGAACACCCGGTGATAGTTTCCTGTTGGTTTAGCCTGATCATGATTCATTATGAAGAATAATCCACTACTAATCAAGAACATAAACTTGTATTTGAACTATGTTTCATGCAAATTAGGGTTGATTGCTGTTTTCATATGGGTTTGGAATTGTGAAAAACTGATATGTTTATAATAGTATCTAAATTGTTTTGGTAAAAACAATTCCAAACCTATATGAAAACAACAATCAAAATAGACAATTCACAATAAACAATACTACGGCTGTGTTTGGCATGTTAACTTTAAACTAGTGCAAAGTATTAACTAGTGTAAAGGAAACTAGTTTTGGTGAAACACTTGTTTTTAGTGTTCAGAAACACTAAACAGTGTTTGGCATTTTTGATCTCGTAAACACTAGTTTACGGACAGAAGTGGGGTAAGGGTTACCACCAAAACTCATCGATCTTCTTCTTTCTTCTGGTTTGTTGGGCGACAGGGCGACTCCAATAACCTCTCGCTTCTCTTCTGGTTTGTTGGGCGACTCGAGAGAGAGAAAGAAGCCATTATCCCGCTTCTCTTCTTCTTCTTCAGATTCTTCTTCTCCAGGTTCAATAACCTCTCGCTTCTCCTCATCTCCAGGTTAGTCAATAACCATCGCCGGATTAGAGTTTTGTTCCGTCAATTTAGGGATTCGAAATGTCTGTTTGTTCACTCATCAATTCCCTCTCGATTTCACAAGGTTTTTATTCTTCACCAATTTCTGTCACTTATGTATGATCGTTCACTCAATTTATAGCGAAAATTAGGGGTTTTTATTACAGTATTTGATGAACAATGTGATTGCTTCTGTTATTCAGCAGATAGGTAGAGTGTTCATGATTTTAGGGGAGGTGGTTCATTCGATGGTTTGTTCTTCCTGTATGATCGTTCACTCAATTTATTTAGCGAATTTTAGGGGTTTAATACAGCAGTTGATGAACCATTTGATTGCTTCTGTCATTCAGCAGATAGGTGAGTGTTCACTAGTGTATGCAAGTAGTTTTCATTCGATCTTTTCTTTCTGTCATTCAGCAGATAAGTATTTGTGAACCTGTGTGTGTTCATGATTTTAGGGAAGGTAGTGTACATTGCTTTTGTCATTCAGCAGATAGGTTCAGGCTTTTGTTTGTGAGAGATAAATGTTCTCTTTTCTAGTGTGTTTGAACTATAAAATAATCTAGGAGCTTTCATGTGCTTGATGCCTGTTCTGTTCACTAGGCAAATCTTAGGAGCTTTCTACACATCTGTTTGAATATAAAATAATCTAGGAGCTTTGTACATCTGCTTGCTTGTTTTGCTTCATGCCTGGATCTACCATGTTCCTTGCGGCCAATTATATATAACTTCAGCTGGTAGTGATATTGTGTATCTTTTAGTTGCTCATAATGTGAATTATACAAGGCTTCCTGATGTTTGTGAGGATGATACAGTTCCTGTGTGTGTTCATGATTTTAGGGAAGGTAGTGTTCACTAGTGCAGTACAATTCATACTAGGATATATACCATGTAATATCACTGTGGAAAGATATGTGTAGAAACACCTCTCTTCTGCAACATTCTGTCATTTTTTTTAAGCCAAGTTTGTGAGGATGATACAGTTCCTTATCAGCTTTGTGAATAACTTCATCTCTTTGAACCTGTTTGTGTACTGAATGATTGTCCTTTTTGACAGAATATTGTATTGCTTGAAAACATTAGTGTTCTGCCCAATATCGGAATAACTGCCATGATTCTGCCCATGATTCTGCATAACAATTCATGGTACTGCCATGATTCTGCATAACAATTCATGGTACTATTATCTGTTACAATCTGTCATTTTCTTTAAGCCAAGTTTGTATTGCAACATTCTGTCATTTTTTTTTAAGCCAAGTTTGTGAGGATGATACAGTTCCTTATCAGCTTTGTGAATAACTTCATCTCTTTGAACCTGTTTGTGTACTGAATGATTGTCCTTTTTGACAGAATATTGTATTGCTTGAAAACATTAGTGTTCTGCCCAATATCGGAATAACTGCCATGATTCTGCCCATGATTCTGCATAACAATTCATGGTACTGCCATGATTTTGCATAACAATTCATGGTACTATTATCTGTTACAATCTGTCATTTTCTTTAAGCCAAGTTTGTATTGCAACATTCTGTCATTTTTTTTAAGCCAAGTTTGTGAGGATGATACAGTTCCTTATCAGCTTTGTGAATAACTTCATCTCTTTGAACCTGTTTGTGTACTGAATGATTGTCCTTTTTGACAGAATATTGTATTGCTTGAAAACATTAGTGTTCTGCCCAATATCGGAATAACTGCCATGATTCTGCCCATGATTCTGCATAACAATTCATGGTACTGCCATGATTCTGCATAACAATTCATGGTACTATTATCTGTTACAATCTGTCATTTTCTTTAAGCCAAGTTTGTATTGCAACATTCTGTCATTTTTTTTTAAGCCAAGTTTGTGAGGATGATACAGTTCCTTATCAGCTTTGTGAATAACTTCATCTCTTTGAACCTGTTTGTGTACTGAATGATTGTCCTTTTTGACAAAATATTGTATTGCTTGAAAACATTAGTGTTCTGCCCAATATCGGAATAACTGCCATGATTATGCCCATGATTCTGCATAACAATTCATGGTACTGCCATGATTCTGCATAACAATTCATGGTACTGCCATGATTCTGCATAACAATTCATGGTACTATTATTTGTTACAATCTGTCATTTTTTTGATAGGTAACAATGGACGAGGATTCAAGTTATGACAACGGTGATCCGGAGTACTACAACTGGGGGGAGGGGATATATATGGAAGATCTTGATCCCATCGAAGATGAGATGTTAGCATATGCCTTTGATGATTGTGGGGCGTCAGAAAGTTTAAGGGACTTTGTGGAAGGGCTACGTGCAGACAAGAGAAGATTGAGATACGAATGTCGATTGCTACGCGTGAGGGGAAGGGAGAGTGATGCAACTGTTGAGTCATTGAGAGGTGAACTTACTGAACAGAAAGAAATGACCAAGATGATTAAGAGGGAAAATTGTGTTAAAGCATTTGTTTGGGGCTTACTTACCGGAATGGCAGTTGTGTGTTATGTAATGTACTAGTAGCTACCAGATTAGTACCTGTTTCGTGCGTAATGTACTATTGTTGTTCTATTTTAATATTGACAATGTACCACTTTGGATATGTATTGCAATGATGTTTTCTTTACGATTCCTTTCATATGTCATACTAAATATGAATCATTTCCAAAACACCAACATGAAACACACTGACATTGATGTCTTCCAATAAAAGTTTACACCAACAGAAAGAAATGACCAACTGTCTCGAAAATAAAACTTACATAATAGTGAGAAACAATAATGTCAATTACTAATAAAAGTTTACACATTCCTTGTTGCATTCCAAATAGCCGAAGCAATACGGTCTCGAATGGAGCTCATTCCTCTACCACTGACATTGATGTCCTCCACTTCCTCTACGTCGTTATGGCTCGTACTTGCCAACTTCTCGTCATCTTCTGATAAATCATCATATCCTGAGTATAATCGAATGAAATTATGCAAGGCAAAACAAGCAAGATGAATGTCAACTTGTGTGTAGTCCGGATAACATGGCATAGCAGATAACAACTTCCATCTCTTCTTTAAGATTCCAAAACATCGTTCGATACAGCTTCTTAGAGAAGAGTGTGCCTGGTTAAATGCTTCCTTTTTGTTGCTTGGTGGCTCCGTGTCAAATTGGTTAAGGTGATAGCGCACCTTCGAATACGGCACTAGAAATCCTGGTCTATCTGGATAACCCTTATCACATAGATAATACTTCTCTGGTGGTGGATGTGGAAAGTTGAGATTGGGGTTGCATCTGGCATTATCGAGAACCTTTGCATCATGAGCGGACCCTTCCCATCCAGACAGCACAAAAGTAAACAACATATTAAAATCACACACAGCAAGGACATTGAAAGTGACTACATGTTTCCGGCCGACATAAGGAACTTGCGAGACTTCTTCTATGCATGCACTTATATGAGTACCATCAAGGCACCCAATGCAATCCTGAGAATAATGTATGTTTAGTATTCATTAGTGTAACAATAATGTAAAAAGTGTTGATATGTTTACCTTAAAGTAATCCTTGTATCTTGGGTCAGCAGCAATGTGCGTAGGGGTTCTTGGAAATTTTGGATTTCGTGGTCGGATAATATCTCCTGCAAGCCCGCACCCTTCATGTCCACGACCAGTAATAGAATTTAGAACGCTGTGGAATGCACGATGGACAGTCTCGGTGGACCTTTGAAAGTGCTCAGCGACAATACGAACAAAACACCCTTGTGCAAGAGTGTATAAGAACAACCCAACTTTTTCAATGACCGATACCTCTCCAGATGGGGTTAGCCCGTAACTATGCTCTAAATCGTTGCATAGACGCAAGAAAACCTCGGCATCCATTCGGAACATATTGACAGTGCGAATGTGATGACCACTTAAGATCTCCTCCATCCATAATCTTCCTCGGTCATACCCAGTGTAACAAGGCTCCTTATACATGTGCTTGTAGAAGTGATCGGCGGCAACTGCGTACTGTCTTTGTAATTGTTGGTGAGCTGACAATAATTTTAGAGCACGTGTCTGTCTAGACCTCAAGTCCTTGTCACTACCATCACTATCACTACTAGTTGTTGAACTTGACATTTTTGAACTTGATAATAAACCTGAAAATATATACCAACCAAACAAATGAAATTACAAACCAAAGATATGAAATTCATTGCATAGAAAATAACATCCTTAACAATAACATCCGGACACTTAAATGACCAAACACACAAGAGAAATTAAAAGTGCATAAACACAGCCTTAAAATCCTTAAGGTTAGAATCCGAAAACAACATAAAAGTACATCACATTAAACTCTGCTCATGCTCCTATTTCAACCAATTGTATCTTTTCTGATCATCCCCCAAATTCACTATTAACTGCATAGCTTTCCATGAGTTGGTCTTAGACATTGTGAAACACCACAACGGACTTCCATCCACGATCAAGTTGTTCTGCACCATCCTATCAACAATTGCCAACACCTTCTGAAGCATTATCTCGTTCTCTTTCGCCTTAGAGTTAACCTCGTCCTGAAAGAGTGTGATCAACTTATCACTGTTCTCCTGTGAACGGTCTAGAAAGGCTTCCAACTTTGATGACCCTATAGACTGTCTTCTTTTTCTCTTCAACGGACCCTTGTCTTTCTTACCCTTACTTGGTGGTGGAGGTTCTGTTGAATGTTCCGGCTCAACATTCACGTCAGCTGCAATTCCAGAGTAGCTAGATCCTCCACCTTCATTAACCGTACCAACAAAATTACGGAAGAAATCATCACCATCTCCTTCCCCTTCACCTAAAGCGACATCATCATCATCTACAAGTGACAAATGATCCGGACTTGGCTCACGAACCATTCCAGAAGACATGGCCAGACGACCAGTTGCTACACTTCCAGCAAAAATGGAACTCAATAACTCTTCATAATCCGCATCCATTCCCTTATTCCTGTATTTCTTACAGTTTACATCTTCCTACAACACATAAAAACACATCAATTATTACTAAATATTCACATGTCAATTTATGAGAAAAAAATATATACAAATACAAACCAAATACCTTTATCTTCCTTTCCCACCATTCATTAGAAGCAGAGATCATCCGAGTATTTTCGTCCCAACCTAGACCCGTCTCTGAATTCCTAAGAGTTTTCCACGGCTTGTATTCTTTTTTCATTGACTCGAATTTATTCCTACAAAA
Source organism: Fagopyrum homotropicum (assembly GCA_033239125.1). Classification (NCBI taxonomy): domain Eukaryota; kingdom Viridiplantae; phylum Streptophyta; class Magnoliopsida; order Caryophyllales; family Polygonaceae; genus Fagopyrum; species Fagopyrum homotropicum. The sequence continues at coordinate 59,469,203 of BSWB01000003.1, read as the reverse complement.
ATCTTTGCCTCCATTCTTCCCACACTTACTGATAAATGTGGGAGTAATAACCTTCCAATTGTACGCTTGTTTGCTTCCATTTTTCTTTTGGTATTCAAGTAAAATCGTCACTAGGAGCCTCAAAAGCTCATCAGTCCAGTTAAAATTTGGACCCCTAGTTCGATTTTGGGAAACGTTATTGTCATCCATGTAGAATCTACAATAGATTCATCATTTAGTTTATGGTCATGAAATCCAGATTTATTAAAAATAACTTAAAACATTCTCATAGTCTTAAGAATTAAATAGCCACAATGTGAAAAGGATTATTCATGCATCTCACAATCTGGAACAAAGATATTTTATAACATTTATACACTGTCATAACATAATAGCCACAACTGTCATTACAAATTTGCCATGACTTGTCAAACACAGCCTTTAAAACATGTATACATTGATAAGTAGCCACAACTGTCATTACAATATACACTGATATTTCTACACTGTCACAATCTGTAACAAAGATATTTTAACAAAGATATTTCTACACTGATATTTCTACACTGTCACAATCTGTAACAAAGATATTTTAACTGTCATTTACATTAAGCATGTCACGACTGTCATAATCTCTCTTAATATACATATCACACAGTTCAGAAGTTAATACAATTGACATTAATATTTCAGAAGTTAAGACAATTGACATTAAGCATGTCTACACTGATATTTCTACACTGTCACAATCTGTTACAAAGATATTTTAACTGTCATTTACATTAAGCATGTCACGACTGTCATAATCTCTCTGAATATACATATCACACAGTTCAGAAGTTAAGACAATTGACAATAATATTTCAGAAGTGAAAACAATGTGCATAATATTTCAGAAGTGAAAACAATCTATATAATCAAATTTAATTGTTGCCTCAAATTTAAAAATTCTCACAGTCCCGAACCAACCACAATTGACATATTGATATCACACATTTCAGGAGTTAAGACAATCTGCATATAATAACATTTCAGGAGTTAATACCCCTAGAATTTGACTGACTATATATCGACCATAATAGCCTCAAATTGAAACATTCTCACAAATGAAAGACAATTAAGACAATCTGCATATAATAATATTTCAGAAATGAAAACTTCATGTGTATAATACCCCTAGAATTTGACAGACTATATCGACCATAATAGCCCCAAACTGAAACATTCTCACAAATGAAAGACAATTAAGACAATCTGCATATAATAATATTTCAGAAGTGAAAACTTCATGTGTATAATACCCCTAGAATTTGACTGACTATATATATCGACCATAATAGCCCCAAATTGAAACATTCTCATAAACGAAAGACAATGAAGAACCTCCATAGGACCCCTAGAATTTGACATATAAATGAAAGACAATGAAGACAATCTGCATATATGAAGAACCTGCATATATCGAGTATATATATGAGATTGAAACATTCTCACAGTCAATTGGCATATAAATGAAAGACAATTGCATATATCGAGTATATATGAGAACATTCTCACAGTCAATTGCATATATCGAGTATAAATAAATGAAAGACAATTGCATATATCGAGTATATGAGATTGAAACATTCTCACAGTCGATCGAATCATTACTACATTTCGATTATGTCTCACAATTGCATAAGAACCCTCAAACCTGCAAAAGAATAGCCTAATCGAAACATTCCGTCACTGGAACCCTTTCAAACCTAAGAGTACCCTACCATACAAACATTCCCTCAATCCTGCATAATAGTATAATCAAAACATTCACAAGCATAACCACACATAACGAAGAAGAAAAAATGTGTATAATACCAGTCGATTGCTCACTGAGGGTATCATCAACAAAAAGGCCAAAAATCCTTTCAGAACCCTAACCCTAATTATCAGTTTGTAGAGAACATGATGAAAAACACATAATATACAGAAATTAGGAGACGGAGGACAGACGACAAACCTGTGTAGACCACTTCCGATGTTCTTCTCACTGTGATGCTTTGCGTTTCGTTCTTCGCCGTTCGACTTCTCTCCACCTCCGACGGCTATGGATTGACGATGACAGGTGAGAGAATGATTATATTATACCCGGTAGATTTGTAAATATCGTTAAATGATAGGGGTCATATAGTACTTTTGAACACCAAAAACTAGTGCATCAGCCGAAACCCTCCATCAGATTAGGGTTTTAAAAACACTTTCAGAAACACTAAAAACTAGTGTTTTATACCATGCCAAACACAGTTTAAAAATTAAAACACTCGTATACACTCTTATACACTAGTGTATTGGTCATGCCAAACACAGCCTTAGGGTGTTTCTAATGAGTGTTTGTTATTGGGTTGTTTTTTTTAATAGTTTGACTTACTGAACTTTCATTGTTAATTCGGTGTTGAATTTTTAAATTGACTAAAATTTCATTGTTTTGTTGTGTTGCTTGCTGAATTTTTCTAATCTGAATTTTGAACAATTGTTGGTTGTTTTATCATTACAAATGGATATGTGCGATCTTGATTCGATAAGACGAAAGAAGGAGAGACAAGAACTCATACAACTAACAATCACGCTTGTCATGAAATTGATCAGCATGATTATCAATAGATATCGTGAACAAACTCTTCAAATCGAAGAGGTTCAAATTCAACCTACTGACAAGATAAGTCATAGATTGATCAATTTAAATAGGTTGATTAGAGATAGTGATGTTATATGTAAGAGTGAGCTTTGTGTCAATAGGCAAACCTTTGGAGTGCTTTGTGAGATGGTCCAAGAAAACGGTGGATTCCGTAGAACAAGAAATATTGAGGTGGAGGAAATGGTTGCAATGTTTTTATATACATTTGCCCATCATAAGAAAAAATAGATCAATATAAAATTATTTTTTAAGTATTGGTTCGATTGTGAGTCGGCAATTCAACATTTGTGTTCGTGCGGTTTTAAAGTTGCATAATCACTTGCTCAAGAAACCTACACCTATACCAGATGATAGTGAAGTTGGTAGATGGAAAATTTTTAAGGTACCAAAAACTTTGAAATTAATGAGGGTATAATAAAATTTATAATTACATGCAATAATCGCTTGTTCTCACTTGTTTTAAAAAATTGCTTAGGAGCTTTAGAAGGAACACACATTAGTGTTCACGTGCCCCAAACACCGATAGATCAAGGTACCAGACTAGAAAAGGTGTGCTTGCTATGAATGTGAAACACCTAACACGGAGTTCATATTTAATCTCCCAGGCCCCTCGTAGATCGAGCGCGGCCTCTACATATGTTTCTCGTCCCCGGGTGGTGCAGGACCCAATTCGGCTAATTAATTAATCATCTACCTATTTTATCACTTTCATATCACTTTTTTCTTTTCATGTTTTTATCTCATCAAAACCATACTTCTCATGCCTACATTACATTTCATATATATATCATCACATTCTCACATTGCATGTTCACATTCATATATAACATAAAATCATTTTAAGCATATAATTTATTCACATAATCCACAAGGCATGCAAGAAATTATATTATCACACCATATCGGCATATCATAACAATCATATTCATGCATGCTTAAACTTATACAATAATATCCTTTCCATAATATTTCACACGTAATATATATCTTATATACGTAAAACTAATCTCATAATAAATACATAATTTATATCAAGCAAGTGTAATTTATATACACTTATCTTGCAAGTAAGGTAAAACTAAGCTTTCTCGAACAAATCCTAAGTCCGTTCCTCGCTCCGGACTATATCTCCTTTCTCGTACCTTCAAAAATATATCCTTATCAATACCTTATAGTCAAACAACCCCTTAACCTTTTCAAACATATGTAACATAGTCAAAAAATTACCTTTTAAAACCAAACTCAACAACAAAAATGAGTTGTTCAATTCGTTGACATAAAACTCATGTAACTTTCTATCCTGCCGTTGGATCACCTCTAAATTTTAATATGATATAGGAGAATGTTAGTGCTAAAACATATAAAAAAATTCAACAAGATCGAACCATGAGAAGGTATTTAAACAATTGCCGCAAGTTGACAACTCATATAAAAAAAACTCCACAAACAGCTTTTTCGACTTATCTTCTTCGACTTATCTTCTTCATGTTATAACTTACAACTCAGGCAACCAAACCAAGACCTAATCATATATTCTTGTTCCTAACAACTCAAAGTGTATGTGGTTAATATTTGGTGAATTTTCATGGAGTTTTGATACCTTAAATGTATCTCTCAAATAAAAACCTCCATTTTCATACCTTGTATGAAATGTCCCCTATTTCTGCAAATTCCGGCGAGGCTCCTGCGACTTCTCCGGCCTCCTGCTGGTGGTGTATTGGTGGTTACAAGGTGGTGGTGTTGGTTGCTTGGTTTCTTAGCTCCTAGAGCGCTCCTTCAAATTCCATAGAAAGGCCACAAGCTTTGTGTGGCATATGTATATGTTGTTCGATCCACTTCTCTTTGCTTAGACTTCAAGTTTTGATGATGATGATTGAAGATTAATCAACTCTCTTGATCACCCTTGCACTTCTACGTGCATAGGCTGAAGATTTGAAACTTATCTTGTATAAGTTTTACACATTTTACCCTCTTATTTCCATCTTTACACTTTGTTACCCAAAGTTCCTAATATAAATTACACCGACATACCCAAGTCGATATATTTTTACGAAACTTTCGAGAATCCTTCATACCATAAAAAACGATTTTCCATCGCTTGACTTTCGGGAATTAATCTCATTTCCATTTATTTTATATTTCTCTAGAGTTTAATTCCATTAAACCCGTTTAATTCCATTAAACCCGTTTAATTCCATTAAACCCGTTTAATTCCTTAAAATTCCCGATTAGGCCATTTTTTATTTTTGGCCGTTACATGAGCACCAAGTTGTCTCCTTCAATCTCAATGGCTGAAAACCCTAGGCTTGCGGCCTTTTGGAGGCCCTCCCAAAGAGTAAATGTTTTTGCTTGAAGGACAGAGTTGCCTTCGCATCTTCCTTTTCCTAATGCAAGTGTCCTTGCTAGGTTGTTTCCGATAATAAATCCAAAATAAAATTGATCAGACAAATTCTTTGAGGCGTCAAAATTGATTTTGACAAAGGTTCCTATTGGCCTCTATCATTTGATGTTTTTTTGTTTTCCTTCTCTAGTTCGATGGTTTTGTGTTATTACTAGGCAAATTTGTATTGGTCTTTCCCCACTCATTTATTTGGTTCCATACTATATGTTTCAAGTCTTGGGGCACCTTCTATTTTGTTAAAAATTATTTGATTCCTGGTAAGCAAAACTTGCCTCCAAGTTACCACCAATTGTCTTAGTTCTATTGATGAAGCATTACCCCTTCTTCATGTGCACCTATGTAATAGCTAGGATTTCCGAATGCTAATTAATGTTGATTAACTTAATCAGTGATAGTAATTGGCATATAACTCGCGAAGATTGTGTAAGTATTAAGGGGGGTGTATTCAATTAAGATTCTATAGGAATTTTTTGGAGTTTAAAAGTCTATGGGTATTGAATATAGATTTTTAAAAGTCTATATAAATCTTTAGGTATTCAATTAGGATTTAAAATTTTCCATAAAATTCCTATGGTATTTAAAAGTTTGTGGATTTTAAAAGAATCTATTATTTCATTGATTTTGTAGGATTCTTCATTACTTTTATGCCTACCTAAAATCCATAGAAATCTTCCCCCAATACATAAGATTTTCACAGAATCTGTATTGACTCTATATAGAATTAAAATTTTCCACAGAATTTGCAAATCCTATGATTATTAAGAATCCGTCAAAATCTTTAAAAGTTTGGATTGAATACACCCCCCTAAGTATAAGTCTTACCGTTATGTTCCTGGCGTAATTTTGGGTTTATGGTGAAATTTTCACTTTTTCCCCCGATAATTATTTTTACCCTCCGGTATTATTTGGAGCATTTGGGAGCTCCAATTAATAAAAATGCAGTTGAAACAAATGATTAGGACATCGGACATGTTCTAGATATGAAATAATATGGAAAGGCAAAACGGACAAAAGAGTCGCTATTTCGTTTCTAAACGGCTAAGAAAGACGGCTTAGGAATACACGTTTTCTGAGGCAATTGTGGAATAATTATCCCTACAATATTCGAGATCTATTATTCCAATTTCGAGAAGTTTGGAGAAGGAAGTTCAACCCGCCTTTGGATCAGTTAAAGGATAATTATCGACTTCGCTAAAGGATAATTATCGTCTTCACTATAAATAGCGGAAAATCGTGTATTAATTCATTTCCTTTCACGTTTCCTCGTAAAAGCTCTAATTTCTGAAACTTCAAACTCAGATCTACTCTCCATTTCTAATCCGATTTCAATTCTGTTTGAGTTTCTGGATTCCTCTCTTCATTCTCTTCATATCGGTACCGAGTTTTTGCATTTCCGAGCGGATGAAGACCTGGTCGAGCATATGTGTCATCAGGAAGGTTCCATCGCTCAGATTCTGGTGAATTTGATGTTGTACATACGTAGCCTCCGTCGTTGTGATTTCGAATCTTCTTTTAGATCGTCAATCGGGTTAGTAACGAATAAGTTATGAATTTATTCGTTTTCCGTACTGCGATTTGGCCTAAATTGATCTTAGGCTTTTCAAAATTGATAATTAGAAATTCTATTATGATCATTATATTATTCTGGTGTTTGTGGTTTGTTTGTTTGATGAAATCTGATGACAGGTGGGTTTAGAAATGGCCTGCGGCAAAACGTTATTTTGGTGAAATTTAATTATTTAATAAAAGGTTAATTAATTAAATTAGGATTAAATTTGAGATTGAGAATACTGATTAGATGCATGCTAGGTGTCAGAATGAGTTGAGGATCATGATGATGTTATGGATATCGGTTATGGCTTTAAGGTTTAGTATGTGTACGACTATGATGAGATGTTATGTTGAGGATATGCCTTAGACATTTATGAATGTGTTGAGGATCTAAGCTTTTGATTTGAGATATAGGTTGATTGTGGTTAGTGAGACGAGTCTCCTAACCTTTGCAATATGTGATTGTGTGTGCCTTGCTATTGCAGACGTTGATTACTTTCCCAAGGGGATGCTGTGACGTGGTACAGGTTACGAGTATATCAGGTAAGTCCATAGGACTTACTTAGCGTACGATTGTGGATTGTATGATTGTGATGGTTGTGTGTGCTCATATGATTGTGCATTTATAACCTTAAACCGAACTAGGATGATCATTTATTACAATTAAATGGTCCAAGTGTAAAATAACGGGCGGTAACCACCGGTCTCCGCCTGCTGGTTAGGAGAAGGTGCCTGGAAGATAGTAACACAGGGGGGACGAGTGACGATCACCCCCAATGCAAACCCCTGTGTTAACGGGAAAGTGACGAGGTTCTTTAGGTTCCTTGTGTTACAAAAGAAGTTGAATTAGTAATGGAATAACGTAATGAAAGATAATAAATGAATGTGTGTGGCATTGCATGTATGAGATTTTGATATGTGGTTGTGCTATTACCTTCATGCTTTTCATTGCTGTAGCCAACGGTTTCATACCGTGTTGTAGATGATCTGCAAGTTAGGAAGATTGCAGGGTGAGACAGATGGTGTGGCCAACCGAGGACTTCTGTACATTAGGATGCGCGGGATATGGGTTCTTTTGTATCAGATGTTGTGGTTTGATGTTTTGTACTCGGCTCTGAGTTTGTAAACTCTTTTGATGTATCATATACAGCTTTTATGTATTTGGTTTTTATCTACCTATGCCTTGTTGTAAGATCCAGTGAACTTATTATCAGGCTAAGGTCAGGATCCATTGTGAGATCCTAACCCAATGTGGCACTCCAAGTCCCATGGATTTGGGGTGTTTCAGAGTTGGTATCAGAGCCTTAGGTTGACAACAAATGACACTTGCTATCTGTAATAAAGGTAGAGTAGATAAATAAACAGAACCCACATGGGGTCTGACTTTTTAAAGGATTTTGGTTTTTAAAGCGAGTACAGATGTTTTGGGATAATATGTACAGAAGTCGTCACCCATCTGAGGATCTCGACAATGTAGATATATATATATATATATATATATATATATATTGATACATATGGCATATATATAGCCCTATAAGTTTAGGTGCGTATATTTTACAAATGGCTCATACTAGAGCAGTATTTGCAGTGGGACGAGATAGGGGTACACCCCCTCTTCCTCTAGTAGCATCAAGTCAGGGACCAATATCTGCTGCTGTGTTGCCTATGGTAGAGAATGAGTTTGAAGAGGCTGATCGTGTCTCCCTGAGTAGATTCGAGTTTCAAGAGTATATGCAGCAAGTATATGAGGTGGTGATAGCGGGTAGATCTACACCGGATTTACCAACATCTGTGATATTGACTGAAGCTTCTGGATTAGAGAAGAAACAACGGGTTGAATCAGTGAAAGACGAGGTAGGATATCCGGGTTGTAAACCGAGCCCAACTTGTGGACGTTTGAGTACTTCTTGTTTCACACGGACTTCTGGTGAAACGAGGACATGTTACAACTGTGGGAAGCCTGGACATGTACGACCACAGTGTCCAAGATCGCTAGTGACTTGCTTTACCTGTGGTAGACAAGGTCATAGAGGTGTTTTCTGGAAGCAAACTGGAGTGGCATCACGACAGGGTTTTACTTCTACTAGTATGATGGGAGGTGGTCAGAAGACACCTCAGCAGCAGACGCGGGGGCAGCAGAGAATCCCAGATTATTCGCCTACTTAGGAATCCGTTCCTATGATGAGTAGAGGTAAGGGTCCTGGTAGGAGTACCACGGATACTAGAAGAGCTCAAGGTAGAGCCTTTGAGCTGGGCAGTGCAGAGGAGCCACCCGTACTAGTGGCAGGGATGAGACATATACGTCTCAACTGTGGTTATCCAGATCATGTGTGCTCTGAGTTCCCCATGACACCGATAGTTTGCTTCACTTGTGGTGAACTAGGCCATCTGGCCCCTTTCTGTCAGCAAGGTAGTGTTTCTTCCATCAAGACCTTCCTCTTTCCGATGTAGAAAGAGTGGAAGTGGAGGCTATGGCGATGACCTCAGTGATACCTGAGGAGCATAGGTCTGAGATTGAGTAATGATATGCAGTAGAGCTTCGGGCGTTAGCTGTTATAGGTACCATTCTTGTTAATGGTTTACCTAGTGGAGTTTTATTTGTTGTGAGTGCTATGCACCTCTTGTCTTTCGATGCATGTGCTAATAGTTAACTGTGGATATAGTAGAAGATAGATCTTCCTTTATAGGATTACGAGTTACGGGGCTTAGGTACCCATAAGATATTTGGTTGTTCCCTTTGTTCAGGGACTTGTGTATGGCTTGAAGACTTCTTTGTCATGCCTTAGGTGCATAAGAAGGTCTTTATGTGTGTGGTGGACGAATAGATATCATGTTGGTTTAGATAGCAGTAGGAGGACTATTATAGTCTCTACTGAGATCGACTAAGTAGAGGTTTTCTGAGGTTATGACCTTTGAGGAGGTGAGTTGTCTTTAGTGTCGTATCAGTAGTGAGGTTGATAACACTAGAGGGTGATGTTTTTTTAATGTTGTGCCACGAAGGAAAGAGATAGTTCCACGCTGAAGTGTATTCCAATGGTATATGATCTTATAGACGTGTTACTAAACCGTCTAATCTATCGCCTAAACGGAATGAGGACTTTGATATTGCGTTAAAGTATGGTACGAGACTGGTTGGGAGAAGGCCTATGAGTTATATGGCTTGTTGAGTTGTTAGAAATTGAAGAAGCAATTTGAAGAGTGGTTTGAGACGGGCTCCGTTCGCCCTAACACGTTCATTGCTACGTATGGATGACTTGTTGGATCAACTAAGAGAAGTAGTATGTCGAAGCTCTGAAGAGTAGAGGAAGCATTTGACCTCTGCTTCTATTCGGTGATAATCAGAAGATTTTGGGAATCACGTGACTACGGTGCTGAGAACGTATGAGGAGAACTGCCCGACTCATGATTTCGAGTTAGTGGTGGTAGTTCAAGTTCCAAGATTTGAAGACAATACCTGTGTGACATTTTGTGTCAGAGTTTCACAGATCATAGGAGGTTGAAGCATATTTTTATGCAATAAAGGTTGAATAACTGCCAGCGTCGATGGTTTGAGTTGATTAAGGACGCTGACCTTGAGATTTGTACTATTTTGGCAAGGAGAATGTGGTCACTGATGCCTTGAATAAGAAGACGCCTCGAGAGAAGGTGATTGTTGGAATTGTTGTACAGTCTCGGTTTTAAAATGATCTAGATTGGTTAGAGTTAGACCTACAACTGCTGATAAGGACGTTAGTTTCATGTTTAGGGATTTTACTTGGTTTGTTGGATGAGGTCCAACAAAAACAGGGGACTTGCTTGACCCTGAGGGAACTTGATGGAAGGATGCCTCATGGCGAGGCACCACAGTTCTTTAATGAAACAGAAGAAGTATGAAGCGCCGCAACTGCATTAGTATAACCGCTTATGCGGAGTCGTGTGGAGAAGATTACAGTACACTCATAGTACACCTTCTTTAGTACATCCATGTACGAATAAGAGGTACCACGAAGTAGTAAATCGGGTTAAAGTGTTACTGACCTGGAGATGAGCTCATCCACTACCAGTGTTGTAGTGGAAGTGAGAGGACTTTTCTGTGGACTTGTGATGGGATTGAGACCTAGTAAGAGTTTTGGTGTTATCCAGATTATTAGTAACAAATTTACGAAGTCGACACGTTCCATCTCTACAGAGAGACATGGCCAGTGAATGAAGTAACAAAGGAGTACACTAGATAGATGGTGGGAATCCATAAGTGTACCGAGGACGATCGACTATGATTGTAGTAGACGGTTTACTCTGAGGTTTTGATAGCAGATTCAGACTGCTTGGGGAACGCGTCCACATATCATCATTGAGTTTTACCTCAGACAAACGGTCAGTCTGAGAGAACCCTCCAGACCGTAGAGGACATGTTGTGAGCTTGTGGGATGGATTGGGAACAGGGACGATCTATTTATCTCCACTTGTTGAGTTCTTATACCACCATCGTTGGTATGCATCTATAGGGATGACCCCTATGAGGCGTTGTGTAGACATAGGTGTCATACACCTTTATGCTAGGAGGAGCCTAGCAGTACTAGTGGGATAGTGCCAGAACAGAGTAACGCTGATCAGAGAGAGGATGTTGGCTGCACAGAGTCGCCAGAAGTTGTATGTAGATAGGAGGCGTCGACCTCTAGATTTCAGGGTAGGAGCTCATGTCTGGTTGAGAGTAACTCTGACGCGAGGCGTCAGACGTTATGGCATAAAAGGGAAGCTGAGTCTCCCATATGTCAGTCCTTTCGAGATACTGGATAGAGTTGGGAGAGCAGTGCACAGATTGGCTTTGCCACCAAAGTTAGAGGGTGTTCACCCTATGTTTCATGTGTCTCAGTTGAGGGAGTACATACCATACCTGAGGCACATTGTGAGTTATGATGATCTAGTGGTTGAGCCGGACCACACTTTTGCAGAACAACCTTTTGCAGTGCTAGAAAGAGAGGTGTGAGACGCTTGTATTTGAAGGATATTCCTATGATGAGGATATAGTGGTCGAGACGAGGACCGGATGAGGCTACCTGGGAGACAGAGGATAATATCCAGAGGAACTATCCAGAGTTCTATGCGGAGTTAGAGGCACCCGTAGGATCCACGAGTAGATCTTAGTGCCTTTTTGGTGAGTGCTTGTATGCTATGTGCTTATGTGATATGATGTGTTTTCGTGCTAACTTTGATATGTGCATCTGATATGTTAGATCTTGTTTGCTAGCACGATATAGGTATAGCTGGAGATGGTTCTTTCCTCCATGCTGTTGTAATATGTTTAGGATTAGCTGGAGATGGTTCTTTCCTCCATGCTAGTATTGATGGACATAGTGTGAGTGGAGACGGTTTTCCTCCACATAGTTGTGTTACGAGTACGATTGGCTGAAGACGGCTTTCCTCCATGCCTTATGACGTGGTTAGTAGTTGGCTAGAGATGATTTTTCCTCTATGCCTTTGGATAGCGTTATGATCTTGTTGTTGGAGTTGGTGATTCCTCCATGCTGTGTTTTGAGGTTATAGAGTGTTATAGGTTGACATGTTTGAACGGAGATGTGATACCTCCGATAGAGAGAGTGTCTATACCTCGGCGTATGGGTCCGAGAGGAATTGAGAATTGTTCAAGTTTCGGGACGAAACTTTTTCTTAAGGGGTGTGTGATGTAATAGCTAGGATTTCCGAATTCTAATTAATGTTGATTAACTTAATCAGCGATAGTAATTGATATATAACTCGCGAAGATTGCGTAAGTGTTGAGTATAAGTCCCACCGTTATGTTCGTGGCGTAATTTTGGGCTTATGGTGAAATTTTCACATTTCCCCAGATAATTATTTTTACCCTCCGGTATTATTTGGAGCATTTGGGAGCTCCAATTAATAAAAATGCAGTTGAAAGAAATGATCAGGACATCAGACATGTCCTAGATATGAAATAACATGGAAAGACAAAACGGACAAAAGAGTCGCTATTTCGTTTCTTAACGGCTAAGAAAGACGGCTTAGGAATACACGTTTTCCGAGGCAATTGTGGAATACAATATTCAAGATCTATTATTCCAATTTCGAGAAGTTTGGAGAAGGGGGTTCAACCCGCCTTTGGATCGGTTAAAGGATAATTATCGACTTCGCTAAAGGATAATTATCGACTTCGCTAAAGGATAATTATCGTCTTCACTATAAATAGCGAAAAATCGTGTATTAATTCATTTATTTTCACGTTTCCTCGTAAAAACTCTGATTTCTCTCAAATTTCAAACTCAGATCTACTCTCCGTTCTAATCCGATTACAATTCCGTTTGAGTTTCTGGATTCCTCTCTTCATTTTCTTCATATCGATACCGAGTTTCTGCATTTCCGAGCGGATGAAGACCTGGTCGAGCATATGTGTCACCAGGACGGTTCTGTCGCTCAGATTCCGGTGAATTTGATGTTGTATATACGTAGCCTGCGTTTGTGATTCCGAATCTTCTTTCACATCGTCAATCGGGTTAGTAACGAATAAGTTATGAATTTATTCGTTTTCTGTACTGCGATTTGACCTAAATTGACCTTAGGCTTTTCAAAATGGATAATTAGAAATTCCATTATAATCATTATATTATTCTGGTGTTTATGGGTTGTTTGTTTGATGAAATCTGATGATAGGTGAGTTTAGAATGGCCTGCGGGCAAAACGTTATTCTGGTAAAATTTAATTAATTAATTAAAGGTTAATTAATTAAATTAGGATTAAATTTAAGATTGAGGAATACTGATTAGATGCATGCTAGGTGCCAGAATGAGTTGAGGATCATGATGATGTTATGGATATCGGTTATGGCTTTAAGGTTTAGTATGTGTACGAGTATGATGAGATGTTATGTTGAGGATATGCCTTAGGCATTTATGAATGTGTTGAGGATCTGAGGTTTAGATTTGAGATATAGGTTGATTGTGGTTAGTGAGACGAGTCTCCTAACCTTTGCAATATGTGATTGTGTGTGCCTTGCTGTTGTAGGCGTTGATTACTTTCCCAAGGGGAAGCTATGACGTGGTACTGGTTACGAGTATATCAGGTAAGTCCATAGGACTTACTTAGCATACGGTTGTGGATTGTATGATTGTGATGGTTGTGTGTACTCATATGATTGTGCATTTATAACCTTAAACCGAACTAGGATGACCATTTATTATAGTTAAATGGCCCAAGTGTATTACAACGAGCGGTAACCACCGGTCTCCACCTGCTGGTTAGGAGGAGGTGCCTGGAAGCCAGTAACACAGGGAGGGGACGAGTGACGATCACCCCCAATGCAAACCCCTGTGTTAACGGGGAAAGGGACGAGGTTCTTTAGGTTCCTCGTGTTACAAAAGAAGTTGAATTAGTAATGGAATAACGTAATGAAAGATAATAAATGAATGTGTGTGGCATTGCATGTATGAGATGTTGATGTGTGGTTGTGCTATTACCTTCATGCTTTTCATTGCTGTAGCTAACGGTTTCATACCGTATTGTAGATGATCAGCAGGTTAGGAAGACTGTAGGGTGAGACAGATGGTGTGGCCAACCGAGGACTTCAGTACATTAGGATGCGTGGGATATGGGATCTTTTGTATCAGATGTTGTGGTTTGATGTTTTGTACTCGGCTTTGAGTTTGTAAACTCTTTTGATGTATCATATACAACTTTTATGTATTTGGTTTTAATCTAGCTGTGCCTTGTTGTAAGATCCAATGAACTTGTTGTCAGGCTAGGGCCAGAATCCATTGAGAGATCCTAGCCCAATGTGACACTCCAAGTCCCGTGGGTTTGGGGTGTTACAACCTACTCACGAGATATATGAAGAGAGGTACAAAGAACCTTTGGTATGTAAAGGGGCTTGATCCATTGGAACTGATGTTACGTTGGTTAAATAAGAAAGCTTTGGTTCGTGATCGGCGTAGAAGTGCAATGTTGTTTGCATGTTTGGCTACGGTGTATTATGTGTGGCATGCACGGAATAGCCTCATCTTTTATGATAATAGGCTCCCGGTGAACGTGGTCATTCGGCTAAGCAAGACTCATGTATTTAGGCTTCTCCACAATGTCTTCCCTGCTCAGTTTGGCGACCCCCTAGAGATGGTGTAACTGGCACTAGGGTTTCCACTTATGTCTTTTGTGGCTTATGATTATGTTAGCCTAATGGATCCTTGTTTTGACATGTCACACCGCTTGTGGCCGGGCATGATGGTTTTTGGTCTTGTGCTTTGATGATGTTATATATTTTTTTGGATGCTTTGTAGCCGAATTCTTAGACCACAATGGTATAGGATGGAGTTATACCTTTCTTTTCCTTTTCTCTATGAATTTACTAGCATCGTTATATTGATGAAGTATTTCCTTTTATTTCCATGATAATGTCACTTATTTTTCGATATGTTATACCACTATTCTGAATGCACGTTATAATTTTATCATTGTTCATAGATTGAAGAGTATTTGGTCATTCAAAGATGATATGTTTCGCACTTTCTATATGGTGGTTACAAAATTTACATTGTAGTACTACTGACACTTTTGTTTGTCTAGGTTTTCTTTTGTTGGGATCCCATCAAGCGATAATTGCCATATAAAATTTTCTATTTTGGGCATTATGTTAATTCTCAAATCCATGTTTTGTCGTGTTTGGACCGATCTTATGTTTTTGGATCATTTTCAATGTAGATTTGGTAGAGACCGTCCTTTCTCATCCGCAACCCAGTATATTCTGTCTTGAGTTAGATTCCTAGGTAGGTTATAGTTCTTTATTTTTGCAATACTGTTATCTGGTAGATTTGCGTGTAGCTGGTTTAGGAGTTGGAAGTTTCATTTTTAGTTGTGATATAACTAGCGATCAAAGTTGTATTATCTATCAAAGTTGATTGTTTTTCCATCACCCACGCACCATCTAACGCCTATATCAATTTCTTCTTTTAGTTTCATTTTTTTCCATTGCCATGATATAACTTTCCCACATTTGTAATTTCACATGCACGAGCATTTTAGGTATTTTTCTGCAATAAGTTTAGCCCATCCATTGTCTGGTACCACCATTATTTTCCATAATAGTTTCATTTAAAGAGCTTTGTTCTTATCTTCTGTTTCCTAATTCCGGTTCCCATAATTGATCTAGGTTTACATATTTTATCCTAACTTATTAGTGGGTGGGAATTCGGTCCTTTATTCTACAAGAAACCTGTATTAATCTAATCTAGTTCTTATGGATACTTGTTCGTAGCATAAATGTTTACATATGATAACTTGGTTTTGCATTAAGATTTATTTTTATTAAGGTTGTTCTTCCCTCTTGAAATAAAGAAGAAACTTTCCATTTTGTGAGTTGTTTTGATTTTTGAATAACAACAATATTTAAGACGTCATTATTCACTCGTCCATTGATTATTCGGCATCCAAGATGTTGTTCTAAGTTTCTTGAGGGCATGATGTCTAATTGCGGTCGGATTCTTCTTTTGTTGGTAGAATCGACATTTGTAGTAGTTTGGAAAACCGATTTGTGGTTGTTGATTACTTGTCCAAAAACTGCAAAATAGTTTGTTAGGACTGCTAATATTTTATTGCTTGCATCTCCAAAAGTCTTGGTGAAAATGATGATATCGTCCACAAAGGCTAAGAACGGAATAAATGTTCCGCTTCTTGTAATTGGGAAGGCAAAAGATTTTCATTTTTTATATGTTTCTAGACAGTACCTTCCCTCCCATGTTAAACAATAGCGACGATAATGAGTCTCCTTGACGTAGACCTCTTGGCGGAAAATTTTTTGTTGATGGGGATTCATTAATTAGAACTGAATAGAAGATTGTGGAGATACACTCTTCGATCCATTTTCTAAATCTTTCTCGAAAATCAAATTTCTCGAGAACCGACTTAAGAAAATGTCAACTTTTTCATAAACATTTTCCATGTCTAGTTTGATTACAATAAAACCTTCTTTTCTTTTCTTAGTTCTAAAGCCATAAAAAATTTCATGAGAAATGTAAAATATTGTCATATATTGCTCGGGTCAAAGCGCCCTGCAGTGGATGGATTAGTTTTGGGAGGATTGACCTTAACCCCTTTGCTAGTATTTTAGCAATGATTTTATATATTGTTGAGTATAAGCTAATTGGTCTATAGTGGAAAGTAGTGGTTGAGTTGTCTATTTTTGGGATAAAATCTACAAATGTGTGGTTAATTTGTGGTAAATTCCGGTTGGTACCTCTGTGGTATGGGATGTTCCACATTTTGGCCATGACTTTTTCAAAGTTCGGTTGGTGCCGTTGAGGTTCTAAAATTTCCGACATTTGCCCAAGACCTTCAATTCCCTTTAATGACCGTTAATTTTCCAAAAAAAAAATATTTGTTTCCCTTAAGCTCAGATACAACTCTCTCTCTCTCTCTCTCTCTCTCTCTCTCTCTCTCTCTCTCTCTCTCTCTCTCTCTCTCTCTCTCTCTCTCTCTCTCTCTCTCTCTCTCTCTCTCTCTCTCTCTCTCCCCTCTCCCTTGCCGAAGAAGAATAACAAATCTACCTCACGATTCGAGCGAATTTGTCGAGTTCCTGGTTTTTAAACCTCAAATCCCTTAATCCTCCATTTGGTTCAAGTATAATGTTTTTTGCTACATCAAAATTCCGAGCTTGACTAAGAGATTAGGGTTTCTGAATTGCTACAAGTTAAGCTCGAACCGGTTGTTTGTTTATTATAGTTTGCTGAATTTTAGATTCTTTAAAATTGTTGATTGTAGTTTACAGATTTTAGTTTTAGTTTGATGGATTTCTGATTCGGGTGCTTTGTTGAAATTCAAGTTATAGTTTGCTGAATATTTGAATTGCTACAACAATGAATCGGTTTTTTGTTGATTATAGTTTGTTGAATTTCATATTCATTAAAATTGTTAAATGTAGTTTAGTTATTTTAGTTTTAGTTTGCTAAATTTCTAATTCGGGTGGTTTGCTGAATTTCAAATTATAGTTTGCTAAATTTCTGAATTACTATAGCAATGAATCGGTTGTTTGCTGATTATAGTTTGCTGAATTATAGATTTTTTAAAATTGTTGATTATAGTTTGCTAATTTTAGTTTTAGTTTGTTGATTTTCTGATTCGGGTGGTTTGTTGAATTTTAGATTATAGTTTGTTGTATTTTTTGAATTGCTACCACAATGAACCGGTTTTTGCTGATTATAGTTTGTTGAATTTCATATTCATTAAAATTGTCAATTGTAGTTTACTGATTTTAGTTTTAGTTTGCTGGATTTCTGATTCTGGTGGTTTGTTGAAATTCAAGTTATAGTTTGCTGAATTTTTGAATTGCTACAACAATGAACCGGTTTTTTGTTGATTATAGTTTGTTGAATTTCATATTCATTAAAATTGTCAATTGTAGTTTAATTATTTTAGTTTTAGTTTGCTAAATTTCTAATTCGGGCGGTTTGCTGAATTTTAAATTATAGTTTGCTAAATTTCTGAATTACTATAGCAATGAACCGGTTGTTTACGTATTATAGTTTGCTGAATCACAGATTTTTTAAAATTGTTGATTATAGTTTGCTAATTTTAGTTTTAGTTTGCTGATTTTTTAATTCGGGTGGTTTGTTGAATTTTAGATTATAGTTTGTTGTATTTTTTGAATTGTTACCACAATGAACCAGTTTTTGCTAATTATAGTTTGTTGAATTTCATATTCTTTAAAATTGTTGATTATAGTTTTATTTTTAGTTTTAGTTGGGTGGTTTGTTGACTTTCGGATTATAGTTTGTTAAAATTTTGAATTGCTACAATAATGAACCGGTTGTTTGCTGATTATAGTTTGTTGAATTTCAGATTATAATTTCTTGATTTTCGTTTAAGTTTTAGAATCTAGTTTAAGCTTTTTAATTTTAGTTTCTAATTTTTTTTATAACTGTAGAACGTGAATTGATAGTTTGATATTCATGTTTTCATTTTCAAGATGAGAGATAAAAAAAAGTGTTGTGTTTACGTCGCAATTTGGATGAGGTAATTCAAATAGAGGTGGATGATACCGATTTGTGCAATGTGTTGAATATCTATATTTAGTTGTTAAAAGGAGATGTGAAAAAGGATTAAATCTTCCTAAACTTCAAGTTTGTGGTACGTGTATAACTCTAGAAGCTGTAAATTAGAGAGTGACAATGATTTGTTGGAGCTATATTGATCAAAATTTACATTGCTTTTGCTGACACCCCATGCGAGAATTTGCAATTGGCGATGAGTTTGGTTGAGTCAAGAATGTCATCAGGTGATACCATTCGTCCATCATCCCAACATACGATCGCATCCACATGATATATGGACAAACAAATCATACCGTAATCACACCAACAAATCTGCTAGTTGATGCAACAAACCTAAATGTATCAAGTGAAAATGTTTTACAACTGAACCATGGATCGGATATGACGTTCATTAGCCATGGTTCTTCATAACGTTGTTGATTGTGTAGACTTGTATAATTGGTCATTCTTCGGAAGAGCAGTCCTTATATTCTGACGGATGGGTCCGGAGAGTATATCCCTCAAGATTGTGAGGCCCACATGGTGTTCCTGGATATATAGCTTGTATGAGTATAGCAGGAATAGTCGGATCTTGTATAGACATGTCTTGGCTCGCATAAATAGAATAGTGCTTGATCAAACCTTTACTAAAATAGAAAACAGAAAATGAAGTGCAAAACAAAAGAGTGCATCAATTACAATTGGTAATCAATACTTAAATAAACTCAACTACAATATCACAATATTTAATAGAAGAATACTATTTCACTGCAACATCACATTACTCGGTCGAAGAAAAAGAACCCGATTGGAATTGTTAATTAAAACAAAAAACGAAAGTGTATTGATTAAAGTATCTAATCAAATGAAAAAAATAATAGTTCAATCGCGTGAACATCACATTATTCAATTGAAGAAACCCATTTCGATCGAAGAGATCCAAACAAAGAAAAAGCTATTCAATCGTAGAAACCCTAATACGTTACTTCTCAATTGAAATAACCCTATTTCACTAGTAATTCGTAATAAAACTCAAACAAATAGTTTAAATACTAACCTAAGCTGGAACGATGCATGAAGTTTTCAAGTTGTAATTGAAATGAAGAGGGAATGAAGAGGGGAAATTTGACGATTAGCTTCAATCGGGAAATCGATATATTCATATTTTTGGGGAGTTGGTTCATTGAGTTTTTATTTTTGAAAACAAAACCCAGTTCGGTTCGATGTTAAATAGATAAACCGTTCAATCCATGGTGTAAAGAAGGATATTATTATAATATTCAAAAGTTGGGCCCTTTAACAAAAAAAATTGGACGGAATAGTGACAAAGGTGTTATTTTGTTGACTGAACCATTATAAAGTGTGGTTTACGGTAATATCGACTTAACAGGTGCTTAATTGCAAATGTCCCTATATAAGGGGTGGTTTCTAGTAATTCACTCTTTTTTTTAAACAAAATTGTATTAATTTTTATAAAATATCTTTTAAAAAACAAACACGTGTATCAGCATGCCCGGCCAGGCGGGTACGGCGGCCACTACAAGCTCGGCCCAGGTACGGATAAACGGAATTTTTTTAACTAAAATACAGTCTGAGTCCGGATATGAACATATCTACCTGGTATATACGTATAGTTTATAACCCAATTGCTAGTAGAACTGGGTAAAAGATCAAAAAATTGGAACAAAAAAAACACACACATGAGCTTCCAACGTAGGATTTATAATTTCAGATTGGTGATCAATGTGAGCTTCTATTTCTTACATTGTTAATCATTGAAGAACTTTTTTGTTTTAAGTGGGATCATAATGTAATTATTAAATCCTCAAGACTCGGGGTGCCACGGGCTATGACCTCACAATGGGTCCTGACCCAAGCCTAACAACAAGTTCATCGGATCTTGCAACAAGACACAAATAAATATAAAACCAACATCGATAAAACTGAAGGATCATGTACCAAAATATATATAAAACTCACAGCCGACTATACAACCATGTATCTGTATATACAAAACCCATATCCCAACCTAACATGTACGGAAGCCCTCGGTTGATCACTCTGACTAGATCACTCTACAACATTCCTATCCTGCAAAACATCTACAACCACGGTATAAACCATTAACTAACTATACATATATAAGAATAATACATAAGCGCACACACACATCAGAAGAACAATAAAAACCAAACATGCTAGCACAAATTTCCTGTTTTATTATCTTTCATAGGGTCATACACTCACAATTCATTTATGGTTGTGACACGAAAAGTCTACGACTCACGCCTCTTATCTTTTACCATCTGGAGTGGTTAGGCGTACCTCCCCGTATATCATGTGGAGTGGAGAAATAACCTTCCCGTAAACCAAGACTGGCCAAGTCCCAAGGAACCCCTCAAACTCCCTCAAGAATACTGAACAAGTTGCCACCACCCAATACTAGTGGCCCAATCGTACGTCGGTAGTAATCAACCTATACATGCTATAAAGCACATAACAATCATCAGTCATGTACTCATCTATTATATGAACGCAACTCAGTAAGACCCAAGGACTTACCTATCACAAGATTTTACTCTCAGCTATCAACCAACTCTCAGATTCCAGTAGGAATATACTCCACACTTGATAAATCAAGGTGCACACATCAACATCTATCCAACATACTAGAAGGTTCCACTCCTAGTCTCAAAAGATCCTCAAGGATCATATACATCAAACCATAATCCACATTCTCGTAAAATCCTCAAAGCCTCTCACGATGTTCCAACACACTATAATCCCATCATCATACTCATATCTAACCTAGCATGCTACTACAAATCCATATGGAAAAGAGGGAAGCATATACCAAAAGACTTGGTATGTTTTGAGGTAAGTTGCACTCATGGGAAGGAAGATGCGCGGGCGCGGTGACACACACGGGAAGCCGTAACTACCGCTGTCCCAGATGCAAGGGTGGCGATAACGCTAAAGGCGCGGGGGCGGCGATGGCCGGCACGAGTGCGGTTTTCCAACAGAGTACATATCTTCTTTGCTTTTGATAGATCCTTCACTCGATCCACCACTCCTCTCCTAGAGCCAACGAAGGCAATATTGCATACATATACACCAAATGTCCAGAGGTTACAAAATCAACAAGATCAACCTTGTGGGATTCATGAACAAGGAAGGAAAGAAAGAAGAAGAAGAAGAAGAAGAAGAAGAAGAAGAAAAAGAAGAAGAAGAAGAGAAAGGAGAAGGAAAGGGAGAAAAGACTTACCACTCTCCTCTGATATATAGAAGGAAGCCAAAGCTGCTACTCTTGCCAACTATTCACAACAACAAACAACATCATCATCATCAACTTGGAAGAAGATTCAAGGAAGAAGAGGAAGAGAGAAAAGGAAAAGAAGATGAGCGTGAAAGAAGAAGAAATAAGATCTAGAGAGGTTCCCAAACTCTTAGTACATGGGGGAAAAGAGGTAACTTTAAAGGGAAGGAAAGAAAAAGGAAGTCGGCTAAAAACGGCCACTTCCTCTACTAGGCCGCGACCGCGGCCCATCCTAGCCGCATCTACGGTGGCGCGACTGCAGTCATGGCGAGGCGCGGTCGCGGGATCTCCTAAAGAACATGGTTGTTACATCAGGTCCCCCTAAAAGAAGTTTTGTCCCGAAACTTGAATAACCTCAAATCCTCTCGGTCTCATACACCGAGGTATACTCGCATGATCTCATGAAGGTATAAACCTTCAATCTACCCTCACACACAACTCGTGCTAGCCCATCAAGATCTAATAAGATCGCACATCACAATCTAGCACAAAGAGCAAATAACATATGATATCATATAAGCACATAAACTCACCAAATAAACTAAGACTCTTTGGTCACACCTCTAGATACAACTATCTTTGCATTAAACTCCGGATAGTTCCTCTTGATACTATGCTCTGTCTCCCAAGTAGCCTCCTCGACTCCCCGTCTAGACCACTGAATCCTCATCATCAGAATGTCCTTCGAGCACAAGCGTCTCGTATTCCGCTCTAGAACTGCTACCGGATGCTTAACAAATGTGTGGTCCGACTCCACTACTTAACCCTCATAATTGATGATGTGTCTCGGGTCCGGTATATACCTTCTCAACCGAGATACAGGAAAGACCGGATGAACACCCTCTAGTCTCGGTGGCAATGCAAGTCGGTAAGCCTCCTCTCCAACTCGCTCTAGAATCTTAAAGGGTCCGACATATCGGGGACTCAACTTCCCCTTAACGCTGAAACGTTTGACGCCTCGCGTAGGTGAAACTCTCAACCAGACCTCAACCCCAAATCTGAACTCTAGAGGTTGACGCCTCTTATCAACATACGACTTCTAGCGGTTCTGCACGGCCAGCATCCACTCTCAAAATAATGCTATTCGAGCGACATCATCTTGTATATTCTCAGGAGCTATTCCCACTAACTCTGCTCGGCTCATCCCACTATAAAGGTATACGACATCTCTGTCCATACATCACCTCATAAGGGGTCATCCTAATCAATGCATGTCAACTGTTGTTATACAAAAACAAGACCAACAGAGGTGATCTGACCTCACTTGTCCCCAGTCTAGCTTATAGGCTCTCAACATATCCTCTAAGATCAGTATAGTCCTATGTGACTGACCATATGTTTGAGGATTAAAAGCCGTCGTAAAGTGAAGGCTCGTACCCAAAGTAGTATGTACCTGCTGCCAAAATCTCAAAGTAAATCGACCATCTCTATCCGAGATAATAGTCCTCGACACCCCATGAAATCTCACTATCGATCTAGTGAAATCCTCAGCTACCGACTCACTGGCCACATAAGCTAGATTGGGGACATGTGTTGTTAGATCACCTCCCGTTGGTCTTGTTTTTGTACAACAATAGTTGACATGCATCAATCAGGATGACCCCTTATGAGGCGTTGTATGGACGGAGATGTCGTACACCTATATGTTGGGATGAGCCGAGCAGTGTTAGTGGGATAGCTATTGAGAAGATACAGGATGATGTCGCTCGAGTAACATTTGTGGAGTTCCCCTCCGGTAACGAAATCCATGGAGATGTCCTCCCACTTCCATTGTGGTACATTGTTCGCTTCAGATTGTGTGTGTAAAAAGTCTTAAATTTATATCCTGAAATATAGGCTTGAACGATGTGCAAACCCGCAGGGTACGGATCAATCATAGTAACGGCTAATATTCCGGAGTCGATCACAAGGATTTAGTGAAAGCAAATTCAGTATAGCAATCTAACTTTGAAAGCATGCAAAAGCAATGACAAGAATATGTAATATAACTAGGGAACGCAGGTTCTAGAGATCAAAGTATCCAATTGTGATTTTCGATTCAAGATGTCTAAAGATGTAAAGGACAAAGCTGAGATTGCAATGGTAAGGTGTTTCTAAGGTGGGATAGATAACAGGGGAGGTCTCACTATCCGCTATCCCAAACCAATGAAGCTTATCACTGGGTAAGCCTCAAGGCTTCAAAGGAAAGGAATGATAGTCTCAAACCAACCACTCAACCTAAGGGAATAGAATTAACCATCACCGGGTAAGTTTCAAGTTAACTCACAAAGGCAAGAGGAAGGCACACTTAAACCTAATAAAGGACAAACCTTTATTACCTAGACTCATCATCGTCGGAAATCAAACAAGGGAATTACCGGATAAGTCTCTTCCCAAGCAAGGATATATGTTAGAAAGGGTCAACAAAGCTAAGATTTAGGCAATCTTTAACCAAGGCTTAAAGGTATAACATTGTATGCACGACAGAAGAAGCCACGGGTAGATCTTGGGAAATCTCATCAGAGATTCTCAAGAACAACCCGAGATTCATCTCCTATGAGGGTAAATCACAACTCTTAGGGTCCAATTATTTGTAAGGTCAATCTATCATGATCTCCACCACAACTTTCAACCAATCACCCTAGAATCGCATGGGTTTTAGCAAACAATCATCATATTCAAATCAATAATCATATATGAAATCAAGAATGGCATGAAACCAATAGAACCCAAGAAAACACAAGAATTTCTAAACAATGAGTCCTGAAATATCATAAACTGAATCAATCAACTAACAAACTCCGTTCTTGTGTTCTAAAGAAAAGAAAATCAAAAAGCTAGAAAATCTCACAAAAATCTCTCAATCTCCAATGTAAAAAGTACGGGGTGTCAATCCGTTTCCGAGTATGAATCCAATGCTCTTCAATGCCGTATTCGGAAAGGTGGATCTTCTCCCTCTAGCCGTATGCGTCGTGTGTTTCGACCTTGTTGCAGCCTCCCTCTTATAGGATAAAATAGGGTTTAAAAAGATCCTGTTTTGGGCTGATGACGTGGAAACCACGGTCAAACCCGAAGAAAATCTTAGCTGTGGAAAATATTCCTTGTCCGAGATTTCTTCTCTAAGGCGTGTTCCTCTTTGTTCTCCTTTGTATCTTCTAAAAACTGACTTTATACCTCTCCAGAAGTTCTCTAATGCTTCCATTTAGGTCCACCTTAATCAACATCTTAGGAATGCTCCATTTCCACTCCAAATCAACGCCAATTCACCTACAATCATCATAAAGCTAGTGTAGATCTCGATTCCAACATAATAGGTGAATATGATCATAAATGCCACAAATATATGTCTATATATACAAAAGAAGGGGAAAAACTAACTATATGCACATCTATACTAACGTCATATTTCATGCTATCAAAATACCCCATACTTGCATCTTGCTTGTCCCCAAGCAAGATTCAAATCTAGAATACCAAGATGTATGAAGTATGAATGTGATAACACGATTTATAACTAGTTTTAGGTAATTATTTAGATAGATTTCTCACTCATTCATGCATAGTTTAGCACTAGTTCACGACGTTTTGCACTCAATTCATGTACTTTGTCGAGATAGACGTCTACACGGACTTGTGCGTGTTTTATAGGTATTTCGGGAGATTTAGGAGCTAAAACGATACGTTTGAGGATCGCTCATCTAGATGACACACCCTCGGACTCATTGGGACACAAGCTAAGGGCTAAAGAAGACTCATGGAACCTTACCAACACTAGCCATGCACCAAATCACAGCTTAATGACCCAAGGCGAAGTTTCTGCACAGAATCACGGTTCTCTGACACTCCACGGCCGTGGAATCACCCGTGGATTTTGCCAGATTCTTGTGACAGCTGTGCCACGACTCTCATGGCCAGCTCATGCAAGTTTGTTATAAAAGTGGTCCTTCATTGGCTGTGGGAGGTATCTTGGAGCAGCTCTCCATTATCCATGACTCTCTAACAAAAATATTCTCTCAACAAGAAGTCTTTCTAGGAAGGAAAGTGTCAAAGAGGAAGAAGAAGAGCTCCATTGAAGAGGAGGAGAAGAACACACACCATCATCACACTTGATAGTTTTGTATTAAAGAATTCCGGATTTTATTTCTAAGAGTTGTATGAATCATTTGAACCTTCTTTTGGAAGGATTGTGAGTTATTCTAATTCCATTTTCAGCTTGGTTTTGCTTTAGTTCACTTGTCCATCTCTTTTCCTTCATTATCTTGCAAATGGATGTCATGATTTTATGTTTGTTTGTTTCGATTTCTATTATGAACGTTGTAGGCTAAATTGATGAGGTTCTAGGGTAAGGAAATGATGGTTATGGCTAGGGCTATGATAGGACGGACTTAGATTTACCTTTGGATGACTTGTGTGTATGAACGTAGCTGCTGTTAGAAATCACGGGTAGTTCTTGTCTGACCACGGCCGTGGTTTAGGTAGAACAAACCGTGATTTTCCCTGGCTCGATGGACCTTGTCTTAGATTGTTAAGATGTTGAAATCCTAAGTGTTGCTGAGTTTAATCTACCCTAGAGTGACCTAGTGTTAGCAACTAAGTGTTAGGAGAGACTTACCCGGTAATCCTTACTCTTAGATTTCAAAGATAACAACCCTTAGGTAGTGGTGAGCCTAATAAGCCGCCATTGGATTAGGTGTGCTAGGATAGTTGTTTAGGACTTTCCTTTCCAAGACTTACCCGGTGAGGATAGGTTAGACCCCTAGCTAACAATCCGGTTTGTGTAGAATCCCTATCCTTAGGCTCTTAGAGACTTACCCGGTGATGAGACCTTAGGAGTGGACTAGTTGGACCATGAGACCTACCCGGTAATTGATCCCAATCTAGAAACGCTTAATCCCAACATATCATAGTTAATCCAAGAAATGAATAGATAGCTTGAGTCCTATGCCATAACCGGAACTTCCAATCCCTAGAATCCGTCTTTTCTTTCTTTGATCATTATCTTGTTTAGTTTGTTTATTTGTGTTGATTCATAGTTTAGTTGATTGTTTACTTTGCATGAATTGTGATCTTTGATTGATCACCAAAAACCAACCAAAAACAATTGAGATTTTCATTTCTTTATTTCTTTCTTTCAACCTAGGTCTTTACTAAACTCAATCACAAATCGAATCAATTTCACCTTAGTCTTTGTGTTCGACCTCGGAATACTATCCCTTCTACAAACGTCCCGTACACTGCGGGTTTCGCTAGGTAGTTAGGATTTAGTTCGAGTTATAAATTTAAAACCCATTTGCGCATCACGATCTTAGCGTAACAAGTTTTTGGCGCCGTTGCCGGGGACTAGGTCTAGATTGAGTCTATTTTGTGATTGATTATTAGTGTAGATCTTTCTTGTTGCTTTTGATCTCTTTTTGGTTTGTGTCTTTGCTTTTCAGGACATCTATTACTCTTTAGGTGTATGCGAAGATCTCGTGGCAAGGATTTAGCTCCATTCGATCCCGAACCGGAGAAAACCCTTCGATCTAGATCCAAGAGCATCCGAAAAGAGAAAGAGATGGCCGGTAGAAATCTCCAAGCTGAGCTGGATGAAGCCTTAGAGCAAATAAGGCTAAGAGATGAGCTCTTGGAGGAAGAAAGGAGACTTGCCAATGAGAGGCAAGAGGAAACTAGGAGGGAGATTGATGATATTAGACAAGCCCTTGTTCAAGGAGAGCTTAATCGCCGACAACCTCCACCTCCTCCACCACAACCGCAACCGGCGGCTAATGTTAGGGTTGTGCCCATTGCCTTTGAAGAGCCACAAACCCTAGGGAGACGTATGGATCCGGCACAAAGAGCACACCGTCCGGGTGTGAACTTAGGAGATCCCGCAGCCCACAACTATGAGCTCCGCCCTCAAGTTCTACAAATGATCCGGCATAATCAATTTGGAGGGATGGAAGGAGAGTCTCCTCATCAACATTTGATGAATTATGAGATCTTGATGGAGACTCTTAGACCGCCAAGATTGGAGAGCAACAACCATAAGCTTAGGGCTTTTTCCTTCTCTCTTAAGGATAAAGCCTTAGCTTGGTATCAATCTATTCCACAAGGGCGAGTTGGTACTTGAGAGGAGATGACAACCGAGTTTTTGACCAAGTTCTTCCCACCTTCCAAGACTACCGAATTAAGAGGGAAGATCAATGCCTTCGTGATGAAGGATAGAGAGAGTCTATTCAAGTCTTGGGAGAGGTTCAAAGACCTTCTCCTTGATTGTCCACACCATGGCATACCAAAAATTGAGCTATTGGAGATCTACTTCAAGGGACTTGATGAAGATAGCCAATTCAAGCTCCAATCTCTTTCCGGTGGAACTTTTATGGAGAAGCATGTGGATGAAGCTTGGGAGTTTGTAGAGAAGCAAGCTCTAGTGATTGAGAAATACTCCCATAGGAAGAGTGAAGGAAGAAAGGCGGGAGCTTATGAGGTGAGTGAAGTCACCATGAGCAACTTCAATCTTGACGCCATCAACAACGAGTTGAAGTCCTTGAGGGAGTTGTGTGCTACAACTTTGAAGAACCAAGCAACTCCTCAAGTGCTTCCACAAGCCAACTTTTCTTCCAAGGAGGAGGATGTGAATTATATGGGAAGGGGCAACTTCAACAATTACCAAGGCCCAAGGAGTTTTAACAACAACCGGCAATTCAACAATTACCGGCCCAACCACAACCATCCCGGATTTTCTTACTCTAACCCGGATGGAGCCTTGAACCCTTCCTCCTCCACAAGCACAACACCACCATCAAGAGCTTCACAAGAACCTCCACCCGGATTTACTCAACCCTCAAAGGATAGAACCGAAATAATGTTTGAGCAATTGCTTGGAAGGTTGAGTGGTCTTGAGAGCACGGTGACTTCAATTTCTAAGGCTCAAAAGGTTTTGGAAGCACAAGTGTTCCAAAATGCGGTTGAAGCCCATAGAGATCCGGGAAAGCTTCCCGGAAGAACCGAAGACAACCCAAGGGGCCAAGTGTTGGCTATTACAACAAGGAGTGGGTTGAGTATGAGAGATCCTTTGCCCAAGGACAATGCTAAGGGAAAGCAAGTAGTGGTAGAAGAGGGAAAGTTGCAAGAAGATGGAGGCAAGAGCAAGGATGTAGAGCCAACCTTTGTGGCACCGCCTCCATACAAACCACCACTACCGTTCCCACAATCATGAGCAAGAGCTCGTTTGGACAATCACTTTGGTAAGTTCCTTGAACTAATGTCCAAATTACATATTAACATTCCGTTCATGGATGCCATTTTAGGAATGCCGGCATATGGCAAGTTTTTGAAAGAAATACTCTCCAACAAAAGGAAGTTGGAGGAGTACGGGGAGATAAGAATGACCAAGAGATCCTCGGAATTGATCCAAACAATGAAGGAGGAAATGCCTCCCAAGCTAAGAGATCCGGGCTCCTTTTGTGTCCCAATTGGAGTGGGAGATGTGAAGTATGAGGCTCTTTGTGATCTTGGAGCGAGTGTAAGCATCATACCGCTTGCACTTAGCAACAAGGTGGGGCTAGGAGAGCCGAAACCGGTCAAGATGACCCTCTATATGGCGGACCGTTCTATCACTCATCCGGTTGGGATCTTAGAGGACATCCCGATGCAACTAGGAGGATTCTATGTGCCAATCGATTTTGTAGTCTTGGACATTCCGGCGGACTATCCGGTTCCCATCATCTTAGGAAGACCTTTCCTAGCCACATCCGGATGCCTAGTAGATTGCAAAAATGGAACTCTCTCCTTCAACATTGGGGAGGAGAACATCAAATTCAAATTATCCACAATGATGAAAGGGCCGACCCTTGATGAAGATGTCTTCAACATAGTCGAGCAAGAAGAATCTAGGGAAGTTGTGAGCTCGATCTTGATCAAGGATCCCTTGGAGAAGGTTCTCACCTTAAGTATGATGGAGGAAAGTGTTGAGGAAGCTTGCAATGAGGAGATCAAGGCATTGGAAGTATTGGAAGAGGAGCCAAGAGTTGGATTTGAAAGCCACGAAGAGGTCTTGAACAACTGCAAGTTCCACGGTCGAGATTTACGTTCCACGGCCGTCAAACTCTCTGGACAACTCCGAGAAGCAAGCTTGGCAAGAACCATGGCCGTGGAAGTTGAGCAAACCGTGTTTCCAGCCGTGGTTTTCCCTGGACCAGTCCTCGATGATAGACAAGCTCTTAGGAGCCATGAGGAGTCTTCATTTGCTTTGGATTCATCTCATCCAACATTGTTTGGATTGTCTCCAATCGATAAAGGTCCTCCTCAACTTGAACTCAAACCCCTCCCCTCTCATTTAAAGTATGCTTTCTTTGGTGTTGATTCTACATATCCGGTAATTGTGAATGCATGCTTGAGTGATGATGAACTTGCTAAGTTGTTGCATGAACTAAGATTGCATAGGAAAGCCATTGGCTATACTATTGATGATTTGGTTGGCATTAAGCCTTCTTTGTGCATGCATAAGATAATGATGGAAGATAACCACAAACCCTCTATTGAACATCAAAGGAGATTGAATCCTATAATGAAAGAGGTAGTCAAAAAGGAAATCATTAAGTTTCTAGATGCGGGAATTATCTACCCTATCTCGGATAGTAAGTGGGTTAGTCCCGTTCATGTAGTTCCTAAGAAGGGTGGGATGACCGTAGTAACTAATGAGAACAATGAACTAATCCCGACTAGGACGGTTACGGGGTGGAGGATGTGCATTGATTATCGGAAATTGAACATGGCCTCTAGGAAAGATCACTTCCCTCTCCCTTTCATCGACCAAATGCTAGAAAGGTTAGCTCAATACTCTCATTTTTGCTATCTAGATGGCTATAGTGGATTCTTCCAAATCCCTATCCACCCCGATGACCAAGAGAAAACAACCTTTACATGTCCATGGGGTACTTTTGCATATAGAAGAATGCCATTTGGGTTGTGTAATGCACCCGCCACCTTCCAAAGGTGTATGATGGCTATCTTTTCGGAATACATAGAAAATATCATGGAAGTGTTTATGGATGATTTCTCTGTTTATGGTTCTTCCTTTGATAATTGCTTGGCTAACTTGTCATTAGTATTGCAAAGATGTGAGGAGACAAATCTTGTCTTGAATTGGGAAAAATGCCACTTCATGGTAAGTGAAGGCATTGTGTTGGGACACTTGGTGTCTAACCGTGGCATTGAGGTTGATAGGGCCAAAATTGAAACGATAGAGAAATTGCCACCACCCACCTCGGTGAAGGGGGTAAGGAGTTTCTTAGGGCATGCCGGTTTTTACCGGAGGTTTATTCAAGACTTCTCTAAAATTTCTAAGCCTCTCACTAACCTACTAATGAAGGATGTTGATTTTGTCTTTTCCAAAGATTGTCTCGAGGCTTTTTGTAGGTTGAAGAACGCCTTGATCTCCGGACCTATCATGCAACCTCCGGATTGGAGTTTACCATTTGAGATCATGTGTGATGCAAGCGATGTAGCCGTTGGGGCTGTTTTGGGGCAAAGGAAAGACAGGCGCACTCATGCTATTTATTATGCTAGCAAGACGCTAGATGATGCCCAACTCAATTATGCTACCACCGAGAAGGAGTTGCTAGCGGTGGTGTATGCATTTGAGAAGTTCCGCTCATACCTTGTTGGAGCGAAGGTCATAGTTTATACGGATCATGTTGCGATCCGTTATCTACTTACAAAGAAGGATGCCAAACCAAGGTTGATTTGGTGGATCCTTCTTCTACAAGAATTTGATTTGGAGATCCGGGACAAGAAGGGATCCGAGAACTCAGTGGCGGATCACCTTAGTAGACTCCCACCATTGGAGCTTGGAAGAGATGACATTCCAATTGATGACTCATTCCGAGATGAGCAATTGCAAATGGTGGAGGAATGCTTGTTCCAAGTGTCTAGAGGAAATGAGCCATGGTATGCCGACATTGTGAACTACTTAGTATGTGAGGAGGTGCCTCCCGGATTGACATATGCACAAAGAAAGAAGTTCTTCAACGATGTGAGGCATTACTATTGGAGTGAGCCACTCTTGTTCAAGAGAGGCCCGGATGGAATGTTTAGGAGATGCATACCGGAAGATGAAGTAGAGAGTGTGATCCGGCATTGTCACTCCTTACCATGTGGAGGCAATGCTAGCTCACACAAGACGTGCGCAAAGGTATTGCAATCCGGTTTTTATTGGCCTAACTTGTTTAGAGATGTGCAAAGTTTTGTAGCGGCGTGTGATGCTTGCCAAAGGACGGGCAACATCTCAAGGAGGAATGAGATGCCCTTGAACAACATTCAAGAAGTGGAGATTTTTGATGTGTGGGGTGTGGACTTCATGGGACCATTCCCTTCTTCATGTGGCAATCTCTACATCCTATTGGCGGTGGACTATGTGTCGAGATGGGTGGAGGCAATCGCCTCTCCTACAAATGATGCCAAGGTGGTGGTGCGGTTCTTCAACCGGGTGATCTTCCCTAGGTTTGGAACACCAAGGGTGATCATTAGTGACGGGGGAAAGCATTTCACAAATAGGAATTTTGGGGCGCTTTTGGCCAAGTATGGGGTGACTCATAAGGTGGCAACACCTTACCATCCCCAAACGAGCGGCCAAGTGGAGATCTCCAACCGGGAGATCAAGGCCATCCTTGAGAAGACGGTGTCTAGAACTAGAAAGGATTGGGCTATGAAGCTCAATGACGCATTGTGGGCATATAGAACCGCCTTCAAGACACCAATTGGAACCACTCCTTACAAGTTAGTCTATGGCAAGTCTTGCCATCTTCCGGTGGAAATGGAGCATAGAGCTTATTGGGCCATTAAGTGGCTAAATTTTGACCTCAAGGAGGCGGGAGAGAAGAGGTTGCTTGATATAAACGCCCTTGAAGAAATCCGGTTGGAAGCTTATGAGAATGCCCGGATCTACAAGGAGAGAACCAAAAGATGGCATGACAAGAGGATCATCCCCAAGGAGTTGAGTAAAGGAGATCTTGTCCTTCTCTTCAACTCAAGGCTAAGGCTCTTTCCCGGAAAGCTCAAATCAAGATGGACCGGGCCATATGTGGTGAAGAAGATCTTTCCCCATGGAGCTTTTGAGATAGGAGGGGAACATTGTGGGAACTTTAAGGTGAATGGGCACCGGTTGAAGAAGTATATCCCGGGAGCTCCGGTGGAGATAATTGCCCCACTTCACCTTGAGTAGACGCCCCCGAGTTTGGTCAAGCTAATGACCTTAAAGAAGCGCTTGGTGGGAGGCAACCCATTGGTAACATTTTTCCTTTTTTGTTTTGTTTTCGTTTTTAGATTTTTCTATCTTTGTGTGTGTTTTGTCTACTTTGTGTGTGCTAGAACATTAGTGGCATTGGAAGCCTTGCTTGACATAAGAATGATGATGATGAACCCCTCATCGATTATGGGTGGAGCGGACGCGGAACTTGGACGGCTAGCGGTGCCTAGCGCAGGTCCCGAAGCTTTGATGGATGCTTAGAGCTCTCTACCATGGTTGATAGGATCATCAAACATCAATTCACTATTGAGCAATCCCAAATACCATAGCAAACCATTTTTACATTGTGAGAACCTTCTTTCACTCTCTTTACTTGTATACCACATTGGGGACAACGTGTTTCTAAGTATGGGGTGGGGTTTGCATGATCCTTTGCATGATGAGCATCTAGGATAGTTTAAAATCTTCACATGTCTTGCATTTCACATACTTAAATCGAAAATCCCATAAAAATTCAGAAAATTTTAAATTTTTTTTTGTGCTTTCTAGGCTTGGATATAACCCTAATGATGAATCTTGTCTTGTGGATTGGCTATGGATGGCCTCATTTGTTATGATTGATGAACGCATATGTGGACTTGAAGTACTTCTCTTGAAATTCTATGAATGATTTGTGATCATGATGTTTGCCTAGAAATGATTGAGTGTTGAAGATCGAAATTACATGATAGTTCTTGCATACCATCTAGGAATGAATGAGGCAAATCATCTTTCTCTACTTCTCATCTTAATCATGATTGCTTGAGCACCTCAATTGAGATAAATTGACCTCTTTTAACCCATCCGGGAATAGGAGCATGCTAGTGTGTTGATGTGTGCAAAAAGCAAGTGTGGGGTGAAGTTGTTGATGAAAAGAATATCATGCATAAAATGCTGAATTTGTTGTGAAAGTGTAGCCAAAAATACAGGCTTGGGGACATTGGCTTAAATGACAAGTAACTCGGTACACTTCACATAATCGGGTGTTGGTGCCTTGCCAAAGTCAAATAAACCAATAGTCCTAAACGAGCTTTGGTATGTGTGCCCGGTGTGGATGCACCTCGAAAACTAAGAAAAAGCCCGAGGACGGCTAATCACCAAGGTTTCGGCTTTTGTACACCAATGCCATTGTCTCAAAAATAAGTCAAAGAAAAAGAAAAGAAAGAAAAGAAAGAGGAAAATATACACTTGAGGGAAGTTGATCGAGGACAAGATTGTGAAGTTAGTTCCGTTCCCGGATTAGCATCACATAGCCTAGAAATCCCCACCCAATCACTACATTTCTTGACCCTTTTATTTCACAAGACCTTATGACCTATTTGCATGTTTGTAAGACTTAGTGATTTAGATTGGATGTACTCTTGATCTTCTTGACTCCTTCGTCTTTACATTTCATGCATACTTTTGAGTTAAGTACAATTGTCTTTCCATGACTTCATTCGTTTGATGCATGATTTGCTTATCCTTTGCCATGAAACATGACTTTGAAGGTGATCCAATAATATAAGCACAAACCCAAAAAGATTTTGCAATATTTCTGCATACATAAATCATGTCATCTCTTAGTCTATAGTTGAGAATTTGCTCGGGGACGAGCAAACCTTAAGTATGGGGTATTTTGATAACACGATTTATAACTAGTTTTAGGTAATTATTTAGATAGATTTCTCACTCATTCATGCATAGTTTAGCACTAGTTCACGACGTTTTGCACTCAATTCATGTACTTTGTCGAGATAGACGTCTACACGGACTTGTGCGTGTTTTATAGGTATTTCGGGAGATTTAGGAGCTAAAACGATACGTTTAAGGATCGCTCATCTAGATGACACACCCTCGGACTCATTGGGACACAAGCTAAGGGCTAAAGAAGACTCATGGAACCTTACCAACACTAGCCATGCACCAAATCACAGCTTAATGACCCAAGGCGAAGTTTCTGCACAGAATCACGGTTCTCTGACACTCCACGGCCATGGAATCACCCGTGGATTTTGCCAGATTCTTGTGACAGCTGTGCCACGACTCTCATGGCCAGCTCATGCAAGTTTGTTATAAAAGTGGTCCTTCATTGGCTGTGGGAGGTATCTTGGAGCAGCTCTCCATTATCCATGACTCTCTAACAAAAATATTCTCTCAACAAGAAGTCTTTCTAGGAAGGAAAGTGTCAAAGAGGAAGAAGAAGAGCTCCATTGAAGAGGAGGAGAAGAACACACACCATCATCACACTTGATAGTTTTGTATTGAAGAATTCCGGATTTTATTTCTAAGAGTTGTATGAATCATTTGAACCTTCTTTTGGAAGGATTGTGAGTTATTCTAATTCCATTTTCAGCTTGGTTTTGCTTTAGTTCACTTGTCCATCTCTTTTCCTTCATTATCTTGCAAATGGATGTCATGATTTTATCTTTGTTTGTTTCGATTTCTATTATGAACGTTGTAGGCTAAATTGATGAGGTTCTAGGGTAAGGAAATGATGGTTATGGCTAGGGCTATGATAGGACGGACTTAGATTTACCTTTGGATGACTTGTGTGTATGAACGTAGCTGCTGTTAGAAATCACGGGTAGTTCTTGTCTGACCACGTCCATGGTTTAGGTAGAACAAACCGTGATTTTCCCTGGCTCGATGGACCTTGTCTTAGATTGTTAAGATGTTGAAATCCTAAGTGTTGCTGAGTTTAATCTACCCTAGGGTGACCTAGTGTTAGCAACTAAGTGTTAGGAGAGACTTACCCGGTAATCCTTACTCTTAGATTTCAAAGATAACAACCCTTAGGTAGTGGTGAGCCTAATAAGCCGCCATTGGATTAGGTGTGCTAGGATAGTTGTTTAGGACTTTCCTTTCCAAGACTTACCCGGTGAGGATAGGTTAGACCCCTAGCTAACAATCCGGTTTGTGTAGAATCCCTATCCTTAGGCTCTTAGAGACTTACCCGGTGATGAGACCTTAGGAGTGGACTAGTTGGACCATGAGACCTACCCGGTAATTGATCCCAATCTAGAAACGCTTAATCCCAACATATCATAGTTAATCCAAAAAATGAATAGATACCTTGAGTCCTATGCCATAACCGGAACTTCCAATCCCTAGAATCCGTCTTTTCTTTCTTTGATCATTATCTTGTTTAGTTTGTTTATTTGTGTTGATTCATAGTTTAGTTGATTGTTTACTTTGTATGAATTGTGATCTTTGATTGATCACCAAAAACCAACCAAAAACAATTGAGATTTTCATTTCTTTATTTCTTTCTTTCAACCTAGGTCTTTACTAAACTCAATCACAAATCGAATCAATTTCACCTTAGTCTTTGTGTTCGACCTCGGAATACTATCCCTTCTACAAACGTCCCGTACACTGCGGGTTTCGCTAGGTAGTTAGGATTTAGTTCGAGTTATAAATTTAAAATCCATTTGCGCATCACGATCTTAGCGTAACAGAATGCAAAGACAAGGAAAAACACAATATTTTTTGGTTTCGTGCTTCTATTCTAGGATCACTCTCTAAACTTGTTTCATAGTTTCCGAAAACTGTTATGTGAGCAAAAGGAATCATGTCATGAAAAGAATAATTATACCTTGCAAAAAATTCCAAACAAGCATGATAACTTGAAACATATCAAAATTAATTATGGAAAATCCAATTTAAACCACAAAGCCAAACAACATGATCAAAGATTTTAAGGTCTTTCAAATGAAGGTTAAGAAACGTGTTAGGGTAGGATGTGTATAAGATATGTGGTGCAAAATCTGGGAAAAGGAAAATAACATCACAATTGCAAAGAAATCTCAACATCCACCAATAAGCTCTTTTTTCTCAAAATTTTCTCTTTTTATACTTTTACTTGAGAACATGAACAGAGGTGCACAATAACCGAAGCCTAGGAAATCAGCTAACCTCAATTTCTCCAAGTGCCTCAAACCGTAATGCACATACCATGACTCGTTATAACTATCACTCAATCTGATTTTGGAAAGACACAAACACCCGGCTATGTGAATGGTGCCGAGTTACTCATCATCATGATTGACGTCCCCAAACCTATTTTCTAACACACTTCGTGATTTCGACTTCAACTTCACAACTTTCACTAAAGCGCATCTTATTTCCCGGATAGGTAAAAGGAGGCAAAAATTTATATGACGTCCCCAAAAACGTGACCAAGAAAAAGAAAGAAATAAAATCGAAATGCCTTAATCATATCAATAAGAAGTGCTAGAACTTATAAAGCAGTTTTAACCTTCAATTCTTGACTGAAGGTATTTCTATGGTCGTCTATACCCAATCTAAAGTAAATCCCGACTTAGCACTAAAACAAGTATAGTGGTTAAGTAAGGGTCGAACTCAAGAGAGTTAAGGTGTTTTATTAGATGCAATTATTGATTATAGAAACAAGTAACAAAGGGGGGGGGGAGGGTTTGGTTAAATTGATGCTAAAAAACTTATGAAAACAAATAACGTGACAAGTAAGACAATAATGGGTGAATCTACACTAGGTTGATTCTAAGCATGCAATTGCTACTTTGGTGAGTTCCTTTACAAGTTTTCAAGTAACCTCCTGTCTCGATCATGTATATGTGTTGAGCCAACCGGCATCAACACAACTTAACAGGTTAGTGTTCCGTAAACCTACAAGAACAATTAACAAGTTAGGTTTCAAACAAAGACTAAGGGATATAAAGAAAAGATTAAAACCGTTAAGCTTATCTTTATATTTGTGTTCATTTTCTTTAAGTAATTACAACCTGTTATTACTTAAAGTTTACTACTAGATTAAAGACCCGAACCCGGAACCTATTAATCCTAGTTCTTTGCATGCACTTTAGAACCTAAGGTGATCAATCTCAAGTAATTGTAAAACAAGCAATTATACAATGGAGATCAAGGAAACACACAACATTATTGAATGAAAACTTATATTAAAGAAAACTTACAACTAAAGTAACAATGCAGCTTCAAACCAACCCAATGTAGCAAGGGAGTTAGCAACTCATTACAATGGAAATGAAAATTGGTTTCTAAGTGGAAAATGATGGAAAACAAGTTGGATGATTCTAGCAATCAACCAAGACCTATTTATACTACAAAAGACACTAAATAGGAGTAAATGGCCGGCCCAAAACAACCATCTTTAATGCCATAAAGGTGGTGTAAACAACCGGAGTAAAGCTTCTGTCGTTGAACCGCAGGGGCGGCCTTCAGCTCCGCAGGGGCGGCCTTCAGCTCCGCAGGGGCGGTGAAGGCAAAAACGCTTGATCATCTTCGTGACCGCAGGGGCGGTTAGGCAATTCCGCAGGGGCAGATCTTTAATGCTCTTCAAACGTCTGACTCTTCAACTTCTTGCCATTTCTGATGCCAAGCCGCCGGGGCGTCCCAGTGTTGACGCAGGGGCGGTGACACAGACCCTTCATCTTCCAGCTCCCAGGTTGAGGCGCAGGCAGAGGTGCAGGGGGAGGCGCAGGGGCGCTGGTCTTCGCTTCTTCAAGGCAGGTTACCGCTGGGGGGCCAGGGGTTGACGCAGGGGCGGTGACGGTCTTCGTGGCTGGCGCTGGTGAAGGCGCAGGGAGCGCTCCGGAGTAAAGTGTCACCCGCAGGGGCGGTGGCAAGGCTCCGCGGGGGCTGTGAAGCAACAGAAGCTTTGCTTCGTGAACGATCTTCACTCCTAAGTGCTTATAACTCCTTCCTTAGCTTCTTTTAGTCTTCTTCTTCTGGACCAAGGAGTTAGTAGCATAAACCGACACAAATGCAATAAAAAGACTTTAAAAACTATCCTAATTGATAGTGATTCCATCACCTATCAAACTCCCCCATACTTAGACCTTTTACTCGTCCCGAGTAAAACAAATGACAGCAACTAAACTCAAAGGCCTGAGGAAGCATGGGCAAGCAGAAAAGACAATGAAAACAAAAGAAAAGCCAAGAAAGAAAGAAGGAGAAGAGAGGAAATGTGAGAAAAAGGTGAGAAACTACCATCCTTATTGCTCCAAGAGTGGCCTACCCGGACAACCTCATTATAACTCCCCTTCTTATGTCGCCTGATAACGTGATTTATGACGTTAGTATAGGCATACATTTAGATAGTTTTTCCCACTATTCATGCGCGGTTTTGCATTAGTTCACGACGTTTACACTCATTTCATGCATAATTCTAGAAAAGACGTCTACACGAGCTTTTGTCGGTGTTGTAGGTATTTCGGGGGTCTTTTGGACATTAACCGATGCAT
Organism: Fagopyrum homotropicum; assembly: GCA_033239125.1. Lineage (NCBI taxonomy): Eukaryota > Viridiplantae > Streptophyta > Magnoliopsida > Caryophyllales > Polygonaceae > Fagopyrum > Fagopyrum homotropicum. Next base: position 59,429,805 of record BSWB01000003.1, on the reverse strand, counting down.
TCGAGGGTCAAGCCTCATGGTGGTACACATCTAAAGCTTGGAAGGAGCATAATTGGAGCAACAAAGGACACAAAGACCACTATTGGTGCAAGCAATGGAGCAACTCATGGCTAGACGATCATAGCATGTTTCTGTTGAAGAAAATCGGACCATCACTCAGGAAAATCGGCCGATTTTCCTGAGTAGGTCGATTTTTTTGGCCTTCAACAGCTTGAGCCACGTGTCCCACGATCTCTTGATCCGCCCTTGCTCTTGGTGGAGAATATAAGTGGGTCTGCAAGCTGTTGCTGAGCATCTCTCCTCTCCCACATTCTCTCATTCACAGCTCGTTGGATTGGGATAGATTTGGAGAGGAGGAAAACTACTCTCAAATTGAAGGAAGAAGAAGAACACCAAACATAGAGTGATAGTGAGGTTTTGAGTGATTTTGAGTGATTTTTGGAGTCTTTGATTGAGGAACTATTGCAAGGATTGTTTAGAACGTTTTGGAACTTCATTTGAAGGGTTGTAAGTCTTGCTAAAACTTAGATTCAGCTGAGATTTATTGTTTTTACTTGCTTATCTTTCATCATCCATCTATGAAAACTATGTATGCTTGTGTGATGATTTTGGATCTTGATATGCATATTATTGGCTAGTTTATTGTGATTCTGGAGTGATGGATTGATGGTTATGGCTAGGGTGATGATAGGATGGACTTATATGTTAGTTAGGATGATTTGTATGCACAAAACCCATTCCAGAGAGAAAAATCGGGCTGTTCTTTATTCAAATCGGCCGATCTAGTCATGATCCACCCGATTTTCCTCTCTGTTGCTCTTTAATTGATGAATCTGTATGTTAGGGTGTTAGGGTGTTGAAATCCTAGTGTTTATTTAGCCTAATTTAGCTTAGGATCACCTAATGCTATCAACCTAAGTGAGGAAAGAGATCTACCCGATGATTTCCGATCTTAGATACCTAAGATGATGAATTCTAGGTAGTAGTGAGCCTCACAAGCCGCTATTGGATTGAGTGTGCTAGGATTATTGCTTGAGACTTACTTTTCCGAGACTTACCCGGTAAGGAGAGGTTTGCCACTTAAGTAGTGTCCGGTTTGTGTAAAATTCCCTACTTTACCTCCTTGAGACTTACCCGGTAATAGGGGTTTGATGCGGGATTAGTGAAGTAAGAGACCTACCCGGTAATTGCTTTCATTAGTGAAACACCCTTTCCCAACACCACAGCCTTGTCCTTAGAATCTTTAGAACCTTGAGTCCAATGCCATAACCGGAAATCTTGACCTCTAGAATCCACATTTCTCTCTTTTATCTCATATTTTGTGCTTGTGTTACTTGTTTACCTTGCTAGTTTGAGTTGTTAGTCTGTTTTATTATCTTGCTTGATTTGTGATCTTTGCTTGATCACCACAAAAACCAACCAAAAATATTGAGATTTTCATTTCTTTGTTCCTTGACCTTTTCTTAGACTAGATCCACACTATCTATGACCATTGTTTGACTTGATTTCACCTTAGTCTTTGTGTTCGACCTCGGAATACTATCCCTACTACAAAACGTCCCGTACACTGCGGGTTCGCTAGGAGTTAGAAGAAATATAACGAGTATAAATTTAAGGCTTATTGCGCATCTATTCCTAGACGTAACAATTTTTTGGCGCCGTTGCCGGGGACTAGGTCTAGATCGAGTCATTTTTGTGATTGTTTATAGTGTAGATCTTTCTTGTTGCTTTTGATCTCTTTTGGTGTGTGTCTTTGCTTTTCAGGACATCTCTCACTCTTTAGGTGTATGCGAAGATCTCGTGCCAAGGATTTAGCTCCATTCGATCCCGAACCGGAGAAAATCCTTAGATCTAGATCCAAGAGCATTAGAAAAGGGAAAGAGATGGCCGGAAGAGATCTCCAAGCTGAGTTGGATGAGGCTTTAGAGCAAATAAGGCTAAGAGATGAGCTCTTGGAGGAAGAAAGGAGACTTGCCAATGAGAGGCAAGAAGCAACTAGGAGGGAGATTGATGAGATTAGGCAAGCCCTTGTACAAGGAGAGCTTAATCGTCAACAACCTCCACCTCCTCCACCACAACCGCAGCCGGCGGTGAATGTTAGGGTTGTGCCCATTGCAATTGAAGAGCCACAAACATTAGGGAGACGTATGGATCCGGCACAAAGAGCACACCGTCCGGGTGTGAACTTAGGAGATCCCGCAACCCACAATTACGAGCTCCGTCCTCAAGTTCTACAAACGATCCGGCATAATCAATTTGGAGGGATGGAAGGAGAGTCTCCTCATCAACACTTGATGAACTATGAGATCTTGATGGAGACTCTAAGACCGGCAAGATTGGAGAGCAACAACCATAAGCTTAGGGCTTTTTCCTTCTCTCTTAAGGATAAAGCCTTGACTTGGTATTAATCTATTCCACAAGGGCGAGTTAGTACTTGGGAGGAGATGACAACCGAGTTTTTGACTAAGTTCTTCCCACCTTCCAAGACTACCGAGTTAAGAGGGAAGATCAATGCCTTCGTGATGAAGGATAGAGAAAGCTTGTTCAAGTCTTGGGAGAGGTTCAAGGACCTTCTCCTAGATTGCCCACACCATGGTATACCAAAAATTGAGCTATTGGAGATCTACTTCAAAGGACTTGATGAAGATAGCCAATTCAAGCTCCAATCTCTTTCCGGTGGGACTTTCATGGAAAAGCATGTAGATGAAGCTTGGGAGTTTGTAGAGAAACAAGCTCTAGTGATTGAGAAATACTCCCATAGGAAGAGTGAAGGGAGAAAGGCGGGAGCATATGAGGTGAGTGAAGTCACCATGAGCAACTTCAAGCTTGATGCCATCAATAATGAATTGAAGTCTTTGAGAGAGTTGTGTGCTACAACTTTGAAGAACCAAGTACCTCCTCAAATGCAAGTGCAAGCAAGCTTGTCTTCCAAGGAGGAAGATGTGAGTTACATGGGAAGGGGCAATTATAACAACTACCAAGGCCCAAGGAACTTCAACAACAACCGGCAATTCAACAATTACCGGCCTAACCATAACCATCCCGGGTTTTCCTACTCTAACCCCGATGGAGCCTTGAACCCTCCCGCTTCCACAAGCACAACTCTACCACCAAAGGCTTCACAAGAACCTCCACCCGGATTCACTCAACCTCCAAAGGATAGAACCGAAATGATGTTCGAGCAATTGCTTGGAAGGTTGAGTGGTCTTGAGAGCACGGTGACTTCTATTTCCAAGGCTCAAAATGTGTTGGAAGCACAAGTGTTCCAAAAGGCGGGTGAAGCCCATAGAGATCCGGGAAAGCTTCCCGGAAGAACCGAAGACAACCCAAGAGGCCAAGTATTGGCCATCACAACAAGGAGTGGGTTAAGCATGAAGGATACCATACCTAAGGGAAATGACAAAGGGAAGCAAGTGGTGGATGAAGAAGAGCCATTGCAAGAAGATGAAGGAAAGAGCAAGAAAGATGAGCCATCATATGTGGCACCACCTCCCTACAAGCCACCACTACCGTTCCCTCAATCACGAGCAAGAGCTCGTTTGGACAAGCACTTTGGTAAATTCCTTGAACTTATGTCTAAATTGCATATTAACATTCCGTTCATGGATGCCATTTTAGGAATGCCGGCGTATGGCAAGTTCTTGAAGGAAATTCTCTCCAACAAGAGGAAGTTGGAGGAGTATGGGGAAGTAAGGATGACAAAGAGATCCTCGGAGTTGATTCAAACGATGAAGGAGGAGATGCCTCCTAAGCTAAGAGATCCGGGATCCTTTTGTGTGCCAATCGGAGTAGGAGAAGTGAAGTATGACGCCCTATGTGATCTTGGGGCAAGTGTAAGCATCATACCGCTTGCACTTTGCAACAAGGTTGGGCTAGGAGAGCTAAAGCCGGTCAAGATGACCCTTTACATGGCGGACCACTCAATCACTCATCCGGTTGGAATCTTGGAAGACATTCCAGTGCAACTAGGGAAGTTCTATGTGCCCATAGACTTCGTTGTTTTGGATATTCCGGCGGACTATCCGGTTCCTATCATCTTGGGGAGACCTTTCCTAGCTACTTCCGGATGTTTGGTGGATTGCAAGAATGGGGTTCTGTTCGCCCCTAGAGGTGTGTGCAAATAAGTTTTAAATTTATAAAACTAGAATCAAGCAGCGAACCCGCAGTGTACGGATCGACGTAGTTAAGCAAGAATTCCAGAGTATCGAACACAGGGATTTGGGGAGAACGAACTCGATTGTAGGTTATCAAGCAAATAAATATAAGAGCTTTGCAAATTATTGGGAAAACAACAATCCTAAAGATCCAAGTATCCAGCTGTGGCAATCGATTCAAGATATACTTAATGATGTAAAGACAGAGTTGAGATATGCGAAGGTATACTAATGTAAGGTGATCGTACGGTGAAGTTCCAAAAACCTAATATAACTCACCTACAAGGCATTCTCTATACAGGTTGTTGAGGCTCAATATAGAAAGATTTTAAAGATGAGAATTTGTATCAAATACCCAAACTTATAACCCAAGGATCAAGACTAACTTAACCGATTGAGGTTGTGACACTCACAATCGAGGTAGAGGTTGTTGAGGCTTCACTACCACATAGAAAAGACAAGTCTAAACTAAGCTAAAGCCAATCTTTAACTTTAGATTAAAGTAAAAGCAGATTCGTAGACTTAAATGAAATCACGGTTGGTTCTTGAGGTTCCACGGCCGTGGACTCAAGAACAGCCCGTAATTTAGGGTTGTCGGCGATATTTCTCTAACTCTCAGGGTCTAATCTGTTTGCGATCGATCTATCATCATCTAAGCCACAACTATCAACCCTTCACCTTAGAATTGTTAAGGGTTTTTAGCCAATAACAGTCATGTTGATACCAATTCAAGATTTAAAAGATAAAAAGATGAAAACTTTCAAGAACTTTCAATAATCTTCAATTCAATCTCAAGGTCACAAAGAGAACAAGTAATGTCAAAAGATTCAAAGTAAAACAAACAATCACCACCTTAGGAAGGAAGAGAAAACGGGATGTCAATCCGTTTTCCAAATCAAACCTAAACAAGAAGAGAGATCTTCTTGCAAAATCTTCCAAGAATTTCGATCTTCTGCCAATCCGGAGATCTCAACAGCAATCTCCACCAAAAGTGCGAGATTAGAGGAATCCCAAACACGAACTTCGATCTCTTCAAAGAGATGTCAATTTCTTCCAAGCAAGCTAAGCAAAGCGTCTTCGTGTCTAAGCGGCGATCAATGAGGGTAAACGGGGTAGCGAAGGTGACGGAATCTTGCTTCGTCCGTCTTTTTATAGTGTAGGGAAATTGTCGGCCCGGCCCAATCTTTAAAAGATCGTGGCTTCAAAGTGGGGCGAGAAGATTCGCCAAGATCACGGTCGTGGAAGTGTTCCACGACCGTAATTTAGAGCGTGGAAACAAATACGGTTTGCAACATATGTTCCACGGCCGTGTAATCCCCTGGAATGAACATGAATTTCTGACTCCAAATCCACGGCCGTAATTCTGAACGTGGTTTGTGATACGGCCGTATTTTAGGGCGTAATTTAGGGCAAGAACGTGATTCTTCCGTAAACTCGTGCATTCCTCAAGCTAAGACTCCAAATTGCTTCCAAAGAATATCCTCAATCTATGGACATATCAACTCAACTCTCCTTTGCTTGATTCCGTTCGGAAATAGCTCCAAATCACCTATAATCAACATAGAACTAGTGTAGACATCCATATCGACAATATAGGTAATACTAGCTCACATATGCATAAAGTTCAACCAATAACTATCAATATGAATCAAATACGTTTAGAAAACGTGCCTAAAATATCACAATATTTCATGCTAACAAATAACCCCATACTTAACACTTGCTTGTCCCTAAGCAAGGTCTTTCAAAAAGCTTTAAACAAGAGTTAGGATGAAATATGTATACCTTCTTTTGGATGAATGTGACTTCTAAAGAATAAATCATTCTCAAACCTTGCTTCAATCGTTTTTCAAACTTTCACACACTTAATCAAAGAGTAAAAGGTAAAGAAAATTCATGAATCAACTCAACTTCTAAATAAGCATTATAACCTTCAAACATTAACAAAATCATTCACAAGAAACTTCAATTTAGATCACCAAGTCATATAACATTCTTTTGATCTTAAGGACTTTCAAAGAAAAGGTCTAGAATATGGAAGGGAGGGGAAAACTTTAAGGAAAAGTGGTGCATAAATCCGGGAAAGTGGACAACTACCTTCTTCTTCTTATGTGGTTTCCGCAACACTTCAACTTAGAGCTTCGCTCTCTTCTTTTCACTTTTCGATTTTACTTTTGGAGTTATGGATAGAGGTGCACAAAAACCGAAGCCTAGGAGATCGGCGTTTCTCAAATTTTTCAAGAGATGCCTCAAACCCTTAGCGCACATACCATAATCCGCTAGGAATATCGCTCAATCCGACTTTGGCAAGACACAAACACCCGGCTATGTGAATGATGCCGAGTTACTCATCGTCATGATTGACTTCCCCAAACCTATATATTCTTTCTATTCAATTGATTGCAAATAATTGCTCTCATGGCCCTACCACATCAAGCATGCCTTTTTCTCATTCACTTCTCCAAATTCCCGGATAGGTAAAGGAGGCTAATATTTCAATGAGGAGCTAGATGATCAAAGAAAGAAGAAAGAAAGTATTGAATTGCCTTAATCATTTCAATAAGAAGTATAGGAACTTATAACGTGATTTCAACTTCAATTTTCTAGCATGATTTAGGTAACATTTTCACATTATAAAACTTGCAAAAGAGGTAAAATTCATTCGTTCAAATTCTTTTCAATTCACAATCCTTTTAAGCATGCAATTGTCATCAAACTCAATTCACAAGTAGTGATTATCATGGAAATCATCTCAATTCATTAGAAGCATAAGATTTTCAAAATTTTTCAATTTTTATGGGTTTTTCAAGTCATTTTTCATGAAATGCAATAAGGAAACATGTAACACATAATGAAGATGCAACGATAGTCTCGAATGAAAGCAAACATAGAGAGTAGAGAGTAGAGTTATTACAAACTTTTAGTACATCCCACCCCATACTTAGGACGAACATTGTCCCTAATGTTCAAAAGAAAGAACAAAATAAAGAAAAGAAAAAAAGAAACTCACAAGTGGTGGCGGGAATGTCTAAGACAACGATCATGCATCAATCACTGCGGCGCCGGCGGAGGTGGGAATGGAGAGAAACTCGGATCATAGAACCGCCCAAACTGCTGGCGGTAGACGTCCCTCATCATGTGGTCAAGGTCGTCTAAGCGTCCGTCTCTAACATCCGCCCGGATCTCTAGCGCTCCAACTCTCTCCGAAAGTCCGGTAGCCCAATCCGGCATCTGCTCGTACCATCCCGGGGCGTGACTGTACCATGATGGAGCATCGGATGGTGCTGGTGCTGGTGGCGGTGGTGGTGCTGCTGGCTGCGCCGTGGACCAAGGAGGGGGTGTTTCATACCAAGTGGGAGGTGTAGTCATCCACGTGGGCCTCTCACTCACGCTAGCGCGGCGAGATGACGAGCCTGAAGCTCTAGCTGGACGTGGAGAGCGTCTAGGTACATCCGGGGCCGCCTCCGGCTGATCCGGAAACGTGCCAAACTCCTGCTCCGCTCCTCCACCACTCTCGTACTGACCTCCCATGTCCTCCTCCTCCATAACCGGTGGTGGAACGTAAGGGGGAGCTACTAGCCTGTTCGCATGCATCGCAGCGAACGTCTCTTTCCAATTGTGGCGTCCCGCCACAATGGAATACTCCGGCAGCCACTCAATCCCTCTACCCGTCCTAGTCTCCCAAGGCATGCCCGCATAAGGCGGACCTCCATGTGTGGGGAAGATGAGTCCCCTAACCATAAAAGCATGTAGCCCTAAGGGAACCGCCGGTATACGGGTGCAAGCGGAAAAATCTACACCAAACGTCCTAGCAATGTGGGTCACTATCCAACCATATCCAATATTCCCCTTCTTCTTGTTCTTAAGTTTACTCATCGTAGCCGCCAAAAGAGTGGCACAATCTGCACGGCGACCGTATAGCATACTATAGAGCAAGAATAGCTCATCCGTCTTGATCTTTTGGGGCGTCTCCGTTCTAGGAAAGAGACACTCCGAAAGAACGCGGTGTGCTATCTTCAAGGCTAGATGGTACATCAATCTAGCCTTGGTATCGGCGGGTTGCCAACGGTCCTCGTCGGCATAAATCATAGCTACTTCCTTCCAAAAATCCTTGGGGTAAACTCCACTCGGAAATCGACCGTTATAGGTCTCATGGAACCCGAAAATGGTCCCAAACTCAACAATACTCAACTGATAGTCTTGTTCCATGAGACGGAAGGAGACGGTCCTATCTACGTGGCTGTGCTCGAAGGATGTCACAACCTCCCGGGTAATCTCCTCATAGGCGTCTTCACGAATGTTCGTGAAGACAAGCAATCCGGCTCTATCCAAGAGCCATGTAAGATCATCAACAATGTTGAGAGGATGTAGATCCTCCAACAACAAATATCTAGGACCTATTACTGTCCTCTCCTTGATCCGGTCAAGTGCTACAAGGTGGTTCTCATGTATAGTTGGGATGCTAGGGTGAGGAGGTGAAGACGGAGGTGAAGGTGAGGATGGTAGTGAGGGAGATGAGGGTGGTGGTGCCCTAGAGGTGGAAGGATTGCCCTTTCTTTTCTTGTTTTGCTCTCCCTTCTTCTCTTTTATCCTTCCCGACATTCTCCTTACAAAGTCCATTTTTCACTAAAATTACGGTCTGTTCTTCAGGTTCCACGGCCGTGGTTTACCCAGAGACCGTGATTCGTCTCAGAATCTTGCGAATCTCAGCAAATTCACCAACAATCACCACAACAAGCAGTCCTAATCTAATTCCTTCCAGTCTTTGTCAGTTCGTCCTAAAAATCTATAGCAAAAACGAACCAAATCCTCGAATTTCAAGAAGAAAGAATAAACCTCTTTTTCGGATTGAAAAACCCGAAATGCGCGTTCGTTGATGGAATTCCGCTTGTCGCTTGGATCTTGTTCGTGGTTGGATTTGCTGCAGTTTAGGATGAAGAATCGTTGAAAACGATTAGAAAACGAAGAATTGGAGGAGGTCGTGGGGTTTCGGCGTTTAGGTCGTGGAATGGGTATTTTTGGGGCAATTTTGTGAAGAATGTGGCTTATATAGTTGCAGGCAAAATTTTGTAAATCACGGTCTGTCGGGGTGTTCCACGGCCGTGGAAGTGTACGGACCCGTGGTTTTGGTGATTTTTCAAAGGCTTTTGAGAATTACGGCCACTGTAGCTATGACGACCGTAATTTAGACCGTGGAACCTTCTGTAAAGCTTCAAAGTCCAAATTTCGTTGCCCTTCTTCGACATTATTCTCCCTTTCTCCTTTTCCATCAATCCTACAACCAAAAACACGAACATACCGGAAGAGATCGAGGCAAAATAAAGCGAAAACGTCTATTCTAAGCTAAACTATGAATCGAAAACAAAAACAAAAATGCAATACCTTGGGTTGCCTCCCAAGAAGCGCTTTGTTTAAGGTCCGTAGCTAGACCATTCTCGCACTTATTCGAGTGCGGTAGGTGCAAACTCCTCAGCTTGGAGTTCCGGTGTGTACTTCTTGAGTCGTTGACCGTTCACCTTAAAACTTCCGCTAGCTTCACCCCATACTTCAACTGCACCATGGGAGAAAATACGTTTGATTAGAAAAGGTCCGGTCCAACGGGATTTAAGCTTACCTGGAAGGAGGCGAAGTCTTGAATTGAAGAGGAGAACTTGATCTCCTTCTTTGAAATCCTTTGGAATGATATGCTTATCATGCCAACGCTTTGCTCTTTCTTTGTAGATCTTAGCGTTTTCATAGGCGTTCAAGCGAAGTTCATCCAGCTTGTTGATGTCTAGGAGACGCTTCTCTCCCGCTTCTTTCATGCCGAAATTCAGCCACTTGATAGCCCAAAACGCTTTGTGCTCCAGCTCTACCGGCAAATGACAAGACTTCCCATATACAAGGTTGTATGGTGTGGTTCCTATGGGAGTCTTGTATGCAGTCCGGTACGCCCATAATGCATCATCTAGTTTCAAGGACCAATCCTTCCTAGTCCTTGAAACCGTCTTCTCTAGAATTCCCTTGATCTCCCTATTTGAGATCTCAACTTGTCCACTTGTTTGTGGATGGTAAGGGGTAGCGACCTTGTGAGTAACCCCATACTTAGCTAGAAGAGCTTCAAAGCGACGGGCTATGAAGTGAGAACCTCCGTCACTAATGATTGTCCTTGGTGTTCCAAATCGCGGAAAGATGGTCTTGTTGAAGAACTTAACCACCACCATGGCGTCATTTGTGGGTGAGGCAATTGCTTCCACCCATCTAGAAACGTAGTCTACCGCCAATAGTATGTATTGGTTTCCACAAGAAGATGGGAATGGTCCCATGAAATCGACTCCCCAAACGTCGAAAATCTCCACCTCTTGGATGTTGTTGAGGGGCATCTCGTTCCTTCTAGAAATATTGCCTGTTCTTTGACAAGCATCGCAGCAAGAGACGAAGGATTGCACATCTCTAAATAAAGTAGGCCAATAGAATCCAGATTGCAATACCTTTGCGCTAGTCTTGTTTGAACTAGCGTGTCCTCCACAAGGTAGTGAATGACAATGGCGGATGACACTTTGCATCTCATCTTCCGGCACACATCGCCGAATGATGCCATCCGGACCTCTCTTGAAGAGGAGAGGCTCGTTCCAATAGTATTCCCGGACGTCTTTAAAGAACTTTTTCCTTTGTGCGTAGGATAGTCCGGGCGGTACCTCCTGGCAAACCAAATAGTTAACAAAATCAGCAAACCATGGTTCGTTACCTTTGGAGATCTCGTTGATGCATTCCTCTATGATGTGTAGGTGTTCGTCCGGAAAGGAGTCATCAATGGGTAGATGGTCGTCCTCTAGATGTGTGAGGCGACTCAAATGATCCGCGACAGAATTTTCTGAACCTTTCTTGTCGCGGATCTCAAGATCGAATTCTTGTAGGAGAAGAATCCATCTAATTAGCCTTGGCTTCGCGTCTTTCTTCGCAAGGAGGTACCGGATCGCAGCATGATCCGTGTAGATAATCACCTTTGCACCTACAAGATAAGAGCGAAACTTGTCAATAGCGTAGACAATGGCTAGAAACTCTTTTTCTGTAGTGGCGTAGTTAAGCTGGGCTTCGTCTAGCGTCTTGCTAGCGTAGTATATGGCATGGGTTCGCCCTTCCTTTCGTTGTCCAAGAACAGCTCCAATGGCTACGTCACTAGCATCGCACATAATCTCGAAGGGGAGAGTCCAATCCGGGGGTTGGATAATAGTTGCTGAAATTAGAGCTTGCCGAATGGTGTTAAACGCATCTAAACATTCCTGCGAAAACTCAAAAACCGCATCCTTCATCAATAGATTAGTGAGAGGTTTTGATATCTTAGAAAAGTCCTTAATAAAGCGTCTATAAAATCCAGCATGTCCTAGGAAACTTCTTATCCCTTTCACCGAAATTGGGGGAGGAAGTTTCTCTATGGTCTCTATCTTAGCTTTGTCTACCTCTATCCCTCTACTAGAGACTAAGTGACCTAATACGATTCCTTCCTTAACCATGAATTGACACTTCTCCCAATTAAGAACTAGGTTAGTGTCTTCACAACGTTGTAAAACAAGTGAAAGGTTAGAAAGACAATCGTTAAAAGAGGAACCGTATACAGAGAAGTCGTCCATGAAGACTTCCATGATTTCCTCTACATACTCGGAGAAGATGGCCATCATGCATCGTTGAAAGGTGGCTGGGGCGTTGCAAAGCCCGAACGACATTCTCCTATAAGCGAACGTACCCCAAGGGCACGTGAATGTGGTCTTCTCCTGATCATCCGGATGTATCGGAATCTGAAAGAAACCACTATAACCGTCAAGGTAGCAAAAATGTGAATGTTGTGCTAACCTTTCAAGCATTTGATCGATGAATGGCAATGGAAAGTGATCCTTCCGCGTTGCGTTGTTGAGCTTGCGGTACTCTATGCACATTCGCCATCCAGTCACGGTTCGGGTAGGAATGAGTTCGTTGTTCTTGTTGGTGATGACCGTCATTCCTCCCTTCTTCGGAACTACTTGAACTGGGCTCACCCATTTGCTATCGGAGATAGGATAGATGATACCTGCATCAAGAAGTTTAAGAATTTCCTTCTTGACAACCTCCTTCATGGTCGGATTCAACCGCCTTTGAGGTTGTCTTGAAGTTCTAAAATCCTCCTCCATTAGTATCTTATGCATACATAGGGAGGGTTTGATTCCTACTAAGTCCTCGATAGTGTAGCCTATGGCTTTTCTATGTTTCCTAAGGACTATCATGAGCTGTTCATGTTCATCTATGCTTAGTTCGGAGCTAACAATGACCGGAAAGGTAGAATTAGATCCAAGAAAAGCGTACCTTAGATGAGTAGGAAGTGGTTTGAGTTCCATCACTTTCGGAGCTTCCAATGGTTCTTGAGGGGCATCCGACGTTTCCTTAGAAGTTTCTAAGGTTATTGAGTGATTTGGAGAAGAATCAAAAGAAGTTGAAGAAGTAAGCCGATCACCCTCTTCCACGGTCAGAATTACGGCCTCTCCATGTGTTCCACGGCCGTGTAATCCCCTGGAATGGAGGTCGATTTTGGTTGTGAAATCTACGGTCGTGGAATACAGGGTATGACCGTGGATTCTTACATTCTCAGCCTCATCGTGGAGTTTTTCAAACTCCACTTCATGCATCTCTTCTTGTGCTTCTAAGGCTTCAATTTCCTCTTTGCACTCTTCTTCTTCCCCTACATTGGTTAGACTCATAGTGATAACCTTTTGTAAATGATCGTTAAAGAGAATCGCACTTACCTCCTCCCTAGACAAACCTTCTTCATCTTGGATATCGTAAATATCCTCATCAAAGATTGGCTCCTTTACTAGAGTGGAAAGAACGAACTCTACTTTCTCTTCTCCAATATCAAAAGCGAGTCTCCCATTCTTGCAATCGACCATGCAGCCGGAAGTTGCAAGAAACGGTCTTCCGAGTATAATCGGGACCGGACTATCTGCAGGAATGTCAAGCACGACAAAATCAATGGGGACAAAGAATTTACCTAGCTTGACCGGGACATCTTCTACAATACCGACGGGGCGAGTGATGGATCGATCCGCCATGTATAACGTCATCTTGACCGGTTTAGGATCGCCTAAACCGATCTTCCTACATAATGCAAGTGGTATGATGCTCACACTTGCTCCCAAGTCACATAAAGCGTCGTATGTGACATCTCCCACTCCAATGGGAATGCAAAATGACCCCGGATCCTTTAACTTTGGGGGCATTTTCTCCTTCATAGTCTTGATGAGATCCGAAGAATCCGAACTCATCTTGACCTCACCGAAATCTTCTAGCTTCCTCTTGTTGGAGAGAAGCTCCTTCAAGAACTTGCCATAAGCCGGCATACCTACAATAGCATCAATGAAGGGTATATTAATATGCAGCTTGCTCATGAGTTCTATGAACTTACCGAATTGTTTGTCTAGGCGCGCTCGCGCTCTAGATTGAGGGAACGGTAGGGGAGGTTTGTAAGCTGGAGGAGGAACATAGACATCTTCCTTCTCCTTCCCCTTTCCTTTGTCCTTCTCTACGGGGACTTCAACGAACGTAGGCTGCGGATCGGTGGTAGTCACTCCGCTTGTTCGCTCCAAACGGTGTGTGCAAGCTTTAAATTTATAACCCTAGACTTAAGCTTAAAACAAGGATGCGAACCCGCAGTGTACGGGTCAATCGTAGTAAAAGCAAGAAAATTCCAGGGGTCGATCACAGGGACTCGGTGAAACAGAGTCAATACGGTGTGCTTATGTCAATACTAACCACAAGAGCAATTAACACAATCAAAGATGAATAAGAAGTCAATAAAGCAAACATGCAATTCTAGGGATTAAAGCATCTAGTTGTGGTTCCAACTCAAGATCTATAGATAAGCGGACAAAGCTGAGATTTTTGCGTGGGGAAGGTGTTTCTAAAGTGGAGTAGATCACCGGGTAAGTCTCACTACACACTAATCCTAAACCATAACTCCTATTACCGGGTAAGTCTCAAGGAATCAAGATAAAGAACTATAACCTCAAACTAACACACCATCTAAGGGAATAGAATCAACCTTTACCGGGTAAGTCTCAGGCTAACTCACAAAGATGGGATGGAAGCACACTCAAACCCCAATAAAGGATAAACCTTTATTACCTACACTTATGATCGTCAATACACAAACTAAGGAATTACCGGGTAAGTCTCATCCTAAGCTTGCTTTGAACCAGGAAAGGTGTAATAAGAATAGGATTTGGCAAACTCTAACACTTAACTCTCAGTTATGGATCAGATAAGTCACCTCGGTCAGCCAGTTTCCACCCCGGCCGAGGTGTTCATCGACTGAACGAGAGGCTTAGGGTTAAGGTTAAAGACTCGAACTTTCAGGATCCTACTGGAATCTAAGATTATTCTATCATTGTTTTTCCCACAACCTTCAGCCAATCACCCTAGAATCACACAAGGAAATTAGCCACTCATCATCATAATGAACGTATTAAAATATATGGGAAGAAGGTGAATATTTGAACAAAGAAGAATTTAATGGAAAGACTTCAATAACTGAATCAAATATCACAACAAAAGCGTTCCTTGGATAGCAATCCAACAAGAGAAAACAACGAGGAAGGGAATTGAAGACAATCTTACAAAACCCTTCAAAAGCTATAAAAGCTATGGACTTCAATCTTCCTTCAACCTTCAAAAAGGTTCTTCAACTCTCCCAACTTGGAGTAGGCTGCTGCTGCTGTGTAAGCCCTGATCGACGGTATAGCGTGATGTCGGAATTGTGGAAATCCAACCCTTTTTATAGGAAAATAACCCTCCAAAGATAATAAATCTTAGAAAGATATTTTCCCATAAATATAGGTAAAATATAAGATCTTCTTCCTTCCAGGAGCCAAGCCCAAAAATATAAGATCACCTTCCAAAGATAAAAGATCTCAGCCAAGAATAAAATATTCTCGCCGCGTCCTAGGTGTTCGCCTCGGTTGAGTCGGCGTCTCTGGATCACCTCGGTCGAGATGAATCTCTGGTCAACCGAGGTGAGTCATAACTGAATGTGAAATCTCTCAAAACTGGTCCAAAGTGAATCTTTAATCCATGGCTATGCTCCCTGGATGTAGCTCCAAATGACTAATGACTCCTTTTGCTCCTTTTTGATGCGAAACGTACCAAATTACCTGCAATTACAACGAAACTAGGTGTAGACCTCGATTCTCGCAAAGGTAGATGAAATGGTAGTAAAATCACATAATGTACATACAAACATGCAGATTATGAAAGATAAAACGTCCAAACAAACCCCAAAATATAGACTATAATTCATGCTATCAAAATACCCCATACTTAGCCCTTGCTTGTCCCCAAGCAAGTTCCGCATATAGAAGACAAGATAGAATGGATTATAAGTCAAGAAAATCAATGAAAAAGTCTTTCAAAAACATTTTATGGTGTGCAACTATCATAGATCACTCTAAGAGAGTACTTCCTGGAAATTAAAAACTCAATACGCTCAAAACATTTTATAAATATAGGAAAGTTGTTCATCGTTGCATAAAATCATAGAATGCATAATAATTCATAATTATCAAAATTAATCATGTATAATCCAGTTTAAACCACTAAGTCAATCAACAAGCTCAAGGTCTCAAGGGCTTCCCAAAAGAAAAGGTCAAGAAACGTGTAGGGTAGGGATGTATGTAAGGTAATGTGGTGATAGAATCCGGGAAAAGGATGAACTTCACTTCCACTTTGACTTGCAACATCTTCCACCAATAAGCTTTGCTTATTCCACTTTTTTTTTTCTTTTTACTTTACTTTTTGGGATGCATGGACAGAGGTGCACAATAACCGAAGCCTAGGAAATCTGCAATCATCAATTTCTCGAGATGCATCAAACCCTTGATGCACATACCATGACCCGTTAGGAATATCGCTCAATCCGACTTTGGCAAGACACAAACACCCGGCTATGTGAATGGTTCCGAGTTACTCATCTTCATGATTGACTTCCCCAAACCTATTATTACTTTCTAGCATTTTCACTTCCAACCAACTTCTCAACTTTAACTTCACTTGCTTTCACCACTTCGCTTGCTTCCAAATTCCCGGATAGGTAAAGGGAGGCAAAATGTATATGAGGGGCTAAGCATGATCAAGAAGAAGAAGAGAGAAGAATGAATTGCCTTGGTCTTTCCAGGAAGAAAGTGAGAGAACTTATCTTGTGGTGTCAACCTTCAAATTCAACATAGTTTGGATAAAAACAAAGTATTAAACATGCCAATAATTTCAAACAAAGCATTTAGCAACTTAAACATATTATAAAACCTTTCAAACACATAAAGAATTTAAAACCAGTCAGTAAACAAGATCTTCACTGAGATCATATCCAGATAAGTAACACAAAATCGTTTTCGAAAACTCTCAGTTAACCCACCTCGGTCGAGGTGTTCTTGGTTCAACCGAGGTGAAGCACCTCGTTTGGCCAGAACTGACTCGGTCGAGGTCGAAAATTTTTTTTTTTTTTTGTTGTAAAAATCATTTTTTTTTCAGTTTCGACGTTTTTCTCAATCAAACAACCTGTAGGTATGCATGTAATATCAGATAATCATATAAAGGCAATGAAGCATAAATACGAAAATATCCGATAAATAAAATATATCAAAGGTGTCAAATACATCACGTAATCACATAGTCAAATAACAAACACCCCATACTTGAGACACACTGTCCCAGTGGGTATAATAAAAGGTCTAATCATGAGAGTACTCACCGGATAAAAGCTGAACTGCATAAAAGAGAATAAAGAAAATCTAGCAGCTCCTCAATAGTCTCGATCCGGTGGTGGCGGTGGTATGTAGGGATACTGAGTAGGATCGTAAGGATGGCCCATGATGCGCTCGAACTGCAGCTGAGCCATCATGTGCTGATGATGCTGCCGCTCCTGCATCTCGCGGATATCCAGCGAAAGTGCAGCATATGAGTCGATAACCTGATCCGTCAGGTCATCGATCCGTCGGTGAGCGGCTCTATCCCTCACTCCATGCCTCCTGCGTCTAGCAGGTCTGACTGGAGAAGTCTCAGCTGGCGCCGGCTCAGTGTCCTCCTCGTCGTCCAGATCTATAATAGGTGGCGCGCTCGTCCCAGCTGTATCTGTCCCTGTGTCCATCGGGACGCCACCTCCTCTCTCATCTATTGTGTCCTCATCGTCGTCCTCATCCTCAGCCTCCTCCTCTACAGCAGGGGCAGCTGCTGCCTCTCTGTAATCCTCCATCAGTGGAGCCCATGCTGTCTGCCAGTAGTGTGGATCAAAAACTGAGAACTGTGCAGACCACCTGATACCCTGAGGTGCAGTCAGCTCCCATGGCATAACGACGTAGGGTGTAGTCAAACCACGGGGAACTAGAATCCTCCGTGTGATCATCTCCTGAAGTCCGAGCGGCTTGGCAGCCGCCACCATAGTACACCTACTCAGATCCATATCCTGATAACTAGCGATATGGGTCACTATCCCTCCGCAGCATATATCTCCCTTCCCCTTGGCCTTGATCCTGTGCAGATCCTCTGCCAACATCAATCCAAAGTCAGGGTATCCACCTGTGACCATGCAGTACAAAGCAAAGAGCTCCCCCTGTCGGACCTTCTGGGGCGTCTCAGTACGCGCTAGAAGCGTCTCGCTGAAGATCCTGTGTACCAATCGAAAGGCTAGATGAAAAATAAGCTTCGCCCTGGAATCACCAGGGCGCCACCTATCTGCATGCTCTGTAATGTGGGCGATCTGACCCCAGAACTCTCTAGCTACAGCTCGGGTCGGGAAGTCTACAGCAGTGGGGGTAGGGAAGCCAAAGATGTCTCTCCAATGGTCTAGAGGTACTAAGTAGTTCCGGTTCATCAGCCGGTACTTCACCGCCCTCTCTGTGGGGAGGTAAGTGAAGGAGCTGACAAACTCGAGGGTCGGCTCTAAGTAGGCTGGGGCTCGGATCTCAGTAAACTGATCCAGCCCTACGGTGGTGATCATCCTCCTAAGCTCTCCATCTACGTGGAGACAGTCAAATGCAGAAATGTCCAGAAATCTAGGTGCGATCACTGGACGGCTAGCAATGCGCTCATAATCTACCCGGTGTCTCTCATGGATCACCGGGATAGAAGGTCGGGATGAGGAAGGGGAAGGGGAAGGAGAGGATCTATCTCTAAGGGCTAACAACCTGTCAGAACTCATCTTCAAACAGCACTGTCAGACTACCTCGGTCGACTGACAAACTCCAAGAACCACCTCGACCGAGGTGCAGGTCGACTGGACCGAGGCGAAGACAGTCGCGATTCCAACTCTCAGAAATTCAGTTCTTTTCCCCCTAAAATCACTACAATTGCTTCCTAAGGGGTACTTAAGTCTTTCCTCAACAGATTCAAGGGCAACCAAAGCCCAAATTGCAGTAAACGAACCAGTTTAGGGTTTCGATCGTTTTTACCTCGTTCCGGCCGAGTTGCTCGAATTTCTTGCAGATCTGTAGTTGCAATCGATTCCTCTATCCTTCAATCTCGGTTTGGAAGCAGAAAATGTCGAAAACGAGCAAGAATCGAGAGTGAGCGAAATGGATCTGTCGCCGCGGTCGAGGTAGGTAAAAAATGTGAAAAAGTAAATTTTCTCCCTTTTATACTGTTACTGGATCTGCTGTCACCTCGGTCGAGATGGTCTCGACTGGACCGAGGTGGTACGGACCGAGGCGGTTTTGCAGAAACCCTAGTTGCATCGGTTGCTCAAGAATCAACTCGGTCGAGGTGCTCTGACAGTGACCGAGGTGTTTCTGTCTTCTCAGAATCTCGAACTTCTGTCCTTCCAGTTGTGCTCCTCCTTAGATATTCCCTGTTGTCTGTCCAGAACGCCAAAAACAAAGCAAGCAAAGCAAAAACAAGAACTATCTAATCTAGACTAGTAAACGGGAAAAGAAAGCAATACCTTGGGTTGCCTCCCAAGAAGCGCTTGATTTAAGGTCGCTAGCTGGACCATGATGCGTCTCAAACGAGGTATATCGGTGCAACCTCCTCAACCGGTGTTTCCGGTTGGTACTTCTTAAGTCTATGACCGTTGACCTTGAAACTTCCGCTAGTTTCTCCCCATATCTCAACTGCACCATGAGGGAAAACATGTTTCACAACGTAAGGTCCGGTCCATCTAGATTTCAACTTACCTGGAAAAAGACGGAGGCGGGAGTTGAAGAGTAGAACTAAGTCTCCTTCGTTAAGCTCCTTTGGAATGATACGCTTGTCATGCCATCTCTTCGTCCTTTCCTTGTAGATTTTGGCATTCTCATAGGCGTTTAACCGCAGCTCTTCCAGCTCGTTAAGTTCCAATAGTCGCTTCTCACCAGCCTCCTTGATGTCAAAGTTCAACCATTTGATAGCCCAATACGCCTTGTGCTCCAATTCAACGGGCAAATGGCAAGACTTCCCATATACCAAATTATAAGGAGTGGTACCTATGGGAGTCTTGAATGCGGTCCTGTACGCCCAAAGAGCATCGTCCAACTTCATGGACCAATCCTTCCTCGTTCTAGAGACGGTCTTCTCCAAAATTGCCTTGATTTCTCTATTCGAGATCTCGACTTGTCCACTAGTTTGAGGGTGATAGGCAGTTGATACCTTGTGGGTTACCCCATACTTTGATAGAAGTGCTTTAAACTTCCGGTTGATGAAATGCGTTCCTCCATCGCTAATGATGATGCGTGGAGTTCCAAATCGTGGAAAGATAGTTCTATTCAAGAACTTCACAACCACCTTGGCGTCGTTAGTGGGAGAAGCGATGGCTTCATCCCATCTAGAGACGTAATCAACTGCAAGGAGAATGTAGAGGTTTCCTCCGGATGATGGGAAAGGTCCCATGAAGTCAATCCCCCATACATCAAAGATTTCCACTTCTTGGATGTTATTAAGCGGCATCTCGTTCCTCCTTGATAGGTTCCCTGTTCTTTGGCATGCATCACAAGAGACAACAAAAGATTGCACATCCTTAAATAATGTAGGCCAAAAGAAACCGGAACGCAATACCTTAGCGCATGTTTTATCGGTGCTAGCATGCCCCCCACAAGGAAGTGAATGACAATGCCTTATGACGCTATTAACTTCATCCTCCGGAATGCACCTTCGAAGCATCCCATCCGGTCCGCGCTTGAATAGCAGCGGCTCGTCCCAGTAGTAATGTCGTACTTCCTTGAAGAATCTTTTCTTTTGAGAGTACGTCAATCCGGGCGGTATCTCCTGGCAAACAAGATAATTCACAATATCAACGTACCAAGGACCTTGGTTATCAGAAAGTTGGTGGATGGAATGTTCCACCAACAGTGGGTGAATGTCAGAGAAGGGAGTAAGAAAATTGTTGTTCTCAGCAATCTCAGTTGACATCGTCTCGCCGTCGACCTCGGTCGAAGCGCATAGGCGTTGACCGATGTGTTCTTCAGTCGCCTCGCTCTGTCCAGAAAGTGCCTCGGTCGAGGTACTGCGACTGGGTCCGAGGCCGGAGATCTTCGCCTCCTGGATCAGCTTCTCAGTTTTAGCTCCTGGATCTTCTTCCAGTGCTTTTAAGCTCCGTATATCTGCATCACAAGAAGCATCTATACCTTCCTCCATTAAACTGAAGCTAATAACTCTTTCGAGTGGATCGTTAATAAGGATAGAGCTCACCAATTCTCTTGATTCTTCTTCATCGTAGATGTTGAAGATATCATCAGTTAGTTGCTCCCCCTTCATGGCTGCAAGTAGTGCAAACTCCACCTCATCGCCACCAACGTTGAATTTCAACTTGGCGTTCTTGCAATCCACGTTGCAACCCGAAGTTGCTAGAAATGGCCTCCCGAGAATAATAGGTACTGGATAATCTGCGGGAATGTCAAGTACGACAAAATCTATGGGTAGATAGAAGTTACCTAACTTGACCGGAACGTCCTTCAAGATGCCCACGGGATGGGTAATGGAGCGATCCGCCATGTAGAGTCGAATCTTGACCGGTTTGGGCTCTCCAAGACCGATCTTAGTGCACAACTCCAGCGGGATGATGCTCACGCTGGCTCCTAGATCACAAAGGGCTTCACAAGTTACATCCCCAACTTGAATGGGAATGCAAAATGAGCCGGGATCTCTCAACTTAGGCGGCATCTTTTCCTTCATGATCTTGATAAGCTCCGAAGATTTAGATGTCATCCTAACTTCACCAACATCCTCCAGCTTCCTCTTCCTTGATAAGATCTCTTTTAAGAACTTCCCATAGGCGGGCATACCTAAAATAGCATCAAGGAAAGGAATATTAATATGTAGCTTATTCATCAAGTCAAGAAACTTACCAAAGTGCTTGTCAAGATGTGCTCTGGCTCTGGACTGAGGGAATGGAAGTGGTGGCTTATATGCAGGGGGTGGAACATAAGTTTCTGTCGTTCCTCCTGCTTTCTGTTGCTCCGCCTCGGTTGGCATCTCGGTCGAGGTGTTCTTCGACTGGATCTGGACCGAGGTGGTCTGCGTCGAGCGAGGTACTGGATCTGCAGTTTTGAGTCCACTCCTCGTCGTTATGGCCATGCACTGGCCCTTAGGGTTAGTTTCCGTCTTCGCTGGAAGCTTCCCTGGATCTCTTGGCGCTTCATTCGCCCTATTAGCAAGTTGTTGTTCGAAGGACTTTTGGGCCCTCGAAAATGAAGTCATAGAATTCTCCATAGCGTTAAGCTTGATCAAGATTGCCTCCAGAACTGCGTCTTTCTTTTCTGGCTGAGACGAACTTGATCCTTGCCCTTGGCTTTTCAATGGAGTAGAAGAAGAAGAAGAAGGGGGAGAGAGGAAAGGGTTAGAGGAATCATTAGAATTGGAGTTTGAATGATTGTTACCGTGATTTTGGTTATTCGCCCTCCAGTTGTTGCTATTGGATCCTCTATTGTTGTTGTTGTAGTTGTTTTTTCGGGAACCGTTGTTGTTGTTGTTGTTACGGTACCCGTTATTGTTGTTGTTCCTTTTCCCTTGCTCTTCCTTCTTAGTTTGAGCCATCAAGAGCTCCTTTAATTGCTTCACGTCGTTCTTCAATGACGTGAGTTGATTGTTGTCGGATTGAGTCTCTTGAAAGTTGACTCTTTTAACTCCACCTTCAGCTCCTTGGTGGGTATATTTCTCCATGTGCAAGGCTTGCTTCTCAATGAAGTCCCAAGCCTCATCAATCGCCATGTCCATGAAGGTACCGGCGGAGAGTAGTTGGAGATTGAACTGGGTGCTTCCGTCCAGCCCTTTGAAGTAGATCTCCAACAACTCGATCTTTGGAATCCCATGATGTGGGCAATCCAAAAGGATATCCTTGAACCGCTCCCAAGATTTGGACAAGCTCTCCTTATCCTTCATGATGAAAGCATTGATCTTCCCTCTCATTTCAGCGGTCTTTGAGGGGGGGAAGAATTTGGTCAAGAATTCCGTGGTCATATCTTCCCATGTGCTGATTTTTCCTGGAGGAAGAGATTGATACCAAGTAAGAGCTCTATCTTTCAAAGAAAAGTAAAAAGGTCTTAGCTTGTAGTTGTTGTTCTCAATTCTGGGAGGTCGCAAGGTCTCCATCAAGATCTCGTAGTTTTGAAGATGTTGATGCGGCGACTCTTTCTCTAGCCCTCCGAATTGGCATTGGCAGATCATGGCTAAGACTTGCGGTCGAAGTTCGTAGTCATGATCTGCTGGATCTCCTAGGTTCACTCCTGGACGCCTCAGTTGTTGATTAGGGTCCATCCTTTGACCTAGGGTTTGTGGAATTCCTGCAAGAAGAACATCTCGGATTGGCATCCGAGGTGGAAGTACATCGGCCGGGGCATCTGGTACTGGAATCTGCCTCGGTCGAGGGTCAATAGGAGGATCTTCCCTCGGTCGAAGTAGAATCTGGTTCCGAATGACAGCAATCTCAGCTTCGATTGCTGCAGTCCTGGTGCGATTCTCCTCTTTCTCTTACATGAGTTCTTCCTTGCTGAGGCGCAGCAGCTCCTGCGTCTCTCTCAATTGGGCCGCAAGATCGCGATCGTCTTGTTGGGCCATCTTCGCTTCTCTTAAGCGTCTCTTGTATGTCTTTTCTGGTTCGGGATCGTAAGGAACGATTTCCTTCCCAGCGCGGGTTCTTCGCATATACCTAAGAAAGAACCTGCGAAAGTCACTCAAGTAGAGTGGTTAGACAAAACGGGGCAAATGCCCCAAGAGCAAACCGTACCGGCTCGGTCTAGACCAAGTCCCCGGCAACGGCGCCAAAAACTTGTTCGCTCCAAACGGTGTGTGCAAGCTTTAAATTTATAACCCTAGACTTAAGCTTAAAACAAGGATGCGAACCCGCAGTGTACGGGTCAATCGTAGTAAAAGCAAGAAAATTCCAGGGGTCGATCACAGGGACTCGGTGAAACAGAGTCAATACGGTGTGCTTATGTCAATACTAACCACAAGAGCAATTAACACAATCAAAGATGAATAAGAAGTCAATAAAGCAAACATGCAATTCTAGGGATTAAAGCATCTAGTTGTGGTTCCAACTCAAGATCTATAGATAAGCGGACAAAGCTGAGATTTTTGCGTGGGGAAGGTGTTTCTAAAGTGGAGTAGATCACCGGGTAAGTCTCACTACACACTAATCCTAAACCATAACTCCTATTACCGGGTAAGTCTCAAGGAATCAAGATAAAGAACTATAACCTCAAACTAACACACCATCTAAGGGAATAGAATCAACCTTTACCGGGTAAGTTTCAGGCTAACTCACAAAGATGGGATGGAAGCACACTCAAACCCCAATAAAGGATAAACCTTTATTACCTACACTTATGATCGTCAATACACAAACTAAGGAATTACCGGGTAAGTCTCATCCTAAGCTTGCTTTGAACCAGGAAAGGTGTAATAAGAATAGGATTTGGCAAACTCTAACACTTAACTCTCAGTTATGGATCAGATAAGTCACCTCTGTCAGCCAGTTTCCACCCCGGCCGAGGTGTTCATCGACTGAACGAGAGGCTTAGGGTTAAGGTTAAAGACTCGAACTTTCAGGATCCTACTGGAATCTAAGATTATTCTATCATTGTTTTTCCCACAACCTTCAGCCAATCACCCTAGAATCACACAAGGAAATTAGCCACTCATCATCATAATGAAAGTATTAAAATATATGGGAAGAAGGTGAATATTTGAACAAAGAAGAATTTAATGAAAAGACTTCAATAACTGAATCAAATATCACAACAAAAGCGTTCCTTGGATAGCAATCCAACAAGAGAAAACAACGAGGAAGGGAATTGAAGACAATCTTACAAAACCCTTCAAAAGCTATAAAAGCTATGGACTTCAATCTTCCTTCAACCTTCAAAAAGGTTCTTCAACTCTCCCAACTTGGAGTAGGCTGCTGCTGCTGTGTAAGCCCTGATCGACGGTATAGCGTGATGTCGGAATTGTGGAAATCCAACCCTTTTTATAGGAAAATAACCCTCCAAAGATAATAAATCTTAGAAAGATATTTTCCCATAAATATAGGTAAAATATAAGATCTTCTTCCTTCCAGGAGCCAAGCCCAAAAATATAAGATCACCTTCCAAAGATAAAAGATCTCAGCCAAGAATAAAATATTCTCGCCGCGTCCTAGGTGTTCGCCTCGGTTGAGTCGGCGTCTCTGGATCACCTCGGTCGAGATGAATCTCTGGTCAACCGAGGTGAGTCATAACTGAATGTGAAATCTCTCAAAACTGGTCCAAAGTGAATCTTTAATCCATGGCTATGCTCCCTGGATGTAGCTCCAAATGACTAATGACTCCTTTTGCTCCTTTTTGATGCGAAACGTACCAAATTACCTGCAATTACAACGAAACTAGGTGTAGACCTCGATTCTCGCAAAGGTAGATGAAATGGTAGTAAAATCACATAATGTACATACAAACATGCAGATTATGAAAGATAAAACGTCCAAACAAACCCCAAAATATAGACTATAATTCATGCTATCACCGCTCCTAGTTGTGATCGCCATTACCCTTCCCTTAGGGTTGTCCTCCGTCTTTCCTGGAAGTTTCCCTTGATTTCTAGGAACTTCCTCCGCGTGGTTGAACAATTGGTTTTCCAAAACTTTTTGAGCTTTGTCAACCTTAGAGACTTGATCATCAACCTTGATGAGGCGGTTCTCCAACCCTTGAAGCTTTCCCAAGATTGTTTCCAACATGGGATCGGACTTCTCCTTTCCCGTATTGTTTCCTCCATTAGATGATTGCCCCTAGCTTTTCAAAGGAGTAGAGGAAGAGGAAGGTGGAGTTAGCGAATTTGAATTGGAAGGATAGGAGTTACCGGAATTTTGTTGATTGGAGCGCCAATTGTTGTTGTTTGAACCCCGATTGTTGTTCCAATTGTTGTTGTTCCGGTTGTTGTTATTTCCATTCCAATTGTTATTCCGGTTATTGTTCCGGTTATTGTTGTTGCGGTTGGTGTTATCACCGCCATTGTTGTTGCCCAAATAGCCAACATCCTTCTCTTGTTGCTTTGGGAAGTTGGTCTTGATAGTCTCCTTCAACTCTTTGATCTCATTGTTGAGGGAGAAAATCTAATTTTGAGCTTCATGTGTGAGCTTCGCTCCTTGCTCCACACGATTTCCCTCCGCTTTCCGGTGGGAATACTTCTCTATGACTCTTGCTTGCTTCTCAATGAAGTCCCAAGCGTCATCTTCTCTCATGTCCATGAATGTTCCGCATGAGAGGGATTGGAGGTTGAATTGCGTTCCCGCATCCAGCCCTTTGTAGTAGATTTCCAGCAAGGCAAGCTTGGATATGCCGTGATGAGGGCAATCCAAGAGTAAATCCTGAAACCTTTCCCATGATTGAAACAAACTTTCGTTAGGTCTCATGGAAAAAGCATTAATCTTACCTCTAAGTTCCGCCGTTTTGGAGGGCGGAAAGAATTTGGTGAGAAACTCCGCGGAAAGGTCTTCCCACGTGTCTAGCTTCCCATTGGGAAGAGCTTGATACCATGACAACGCTTTCCCTTTCAAAGAGAAAAAGAAAGGTTTGAGCTTATAGCTGTTGGTAGTAGCGTTCTTCGATCTCATTGTCTCCATCATACACTCAAAGTTTTGCAAGTGTTGGTGTGGAGATTCAGCACTTGTACCGCCAAATTGGCTTTGGCGACCAAGAGTGATAACTTGAGGGTTAAAGCTAAACCCTTGCATATCTTCAGCATCAAAATTCACACCCAAGCGGCGTGGTAGTTGTGTTGGGTCCATCCGCTGGCCAAGAGTTCTTGGCTCATTATCCACACGTTCGATTCTCGCATTCCTAGGTGGAATGCGGCGATTAGCAGCTCCTTGTGGATGGAAAGGATTCATATTGATCGTGGGATCAATCTCTTCTAACGGTGGCATGGAAGAGTCACTATCATCAGCGGATGAGTGGTTTTTTCTTCTAGACCTTGATCTCCTTCCTGAGGACTTCTTGCTTACCTTATTCTCAAGGTCGCTCATCTTTATCCTCATTTGGACGATCATGTCTTGTAAACCGTTAACTTGAGATTGATGACGATCCATCTCATCCTGGCGGAGAGTCTCATTCCATCGGAGTTGAGCTTCCTTCTCCGCCAACTCCGTTTGAAGATCACGTTCGTGTTCTTCGGCCATCTTCTTTTCCTTGCGCTTTTGCCTCAAGGTTTTCTCTAGCTCTTGATCAAGAGGTAAGAGATCTGCGGTGTTCCTAGACCTGCGCATGCACTCAAAGAGATATCAAATAACGAGAGCAAGCTCCCAAGCTTGACAACCGGTTACCGGATTCGGTCTAAACCAAATCCCCGGCAACGGCGCCAAAAACTTGTTCGCCCCTAGAGGTGTGTGCAAATAAGTTTTAAATTTATAAAACTAGAATCAAGCAGCGAACCCGCAGTGTACGGATCGACGTAGTTAAGCAAGAATTCCAGAGTATCGAACACATGGATTTGGGGAGAACGAACTCGATTGTAGGTTATCAAGCAAATAAATATAAGAGCTTTGCAAATTATTGGGAAAACAACAATCCTAAAGATCCAAGTATCCAGCTGTGGCAATCGATTCAAGATATACTTAATGATGTAAAGACAGAGTTGAGATATGCGAAGGTATACTAATGTAAGGTGATCGTACGGTGAAGTTCCAAAAACCTTATATAACTCACCTACAAGGCATTCTCTATACAGGTTGTTGAGGCTCAATATAGAAAGATTTTAAAGATGAGAATTTGTATCAAATACCCAAACTTATAACCCAAGGATCAAGACTAACTTAACCGATTGAGGTTGTGACACTCACAATCGAGGTAGAGGTTGTTGAGGCTTCACTACCACATAGAAAAGACAAGTCTAAACTAAGCTAAAGCCAATCTTTAACTTTAGATTAAAGTAAAAGCAGATTCGTAGACTTAAATGAAATCACGGTTGGTTCTTGAGGTTCCACGGCCGTGGACTCAAGAACAGCCCGTAATTTAGGGTTGTCGGCGATATTTCTCTAACTCTCAGGGTCTAATCTGTTTGCGATTGATAACAAGATTTATGACTTAGGATTAGGTAGTCACTTAGATAGATTTCTCATTCATTCGTGCAAGTTTTGGCATTGATTCATGACGTCTTCGCTCAATTC
Source organism: Fagopyrum homotropicum (assembly GCA_033239125.1). Taxonomy (NCBI): domain Eukaryota; kingdom Viridiplantae; phylum Streptophyta; class Magnoliopsida; order Caryophyllales; family Polygonaceae; genus Fagopyrum; species Fagopyrum homotropicum. The sequence continues at coordinate 59,402,055 of BSWB01000003.1, read as the reverse complement.
ACGCACATTTCTAGAAAAGACGTCTACACTACCTTTTATCGGTTTTGTAGGTAATTCGGGGATCTATTGGACGTTAATCGATACATTTGAGGGCCAAGCCTCATGATGGTACACATCCAAAGTTTTGGAGGAGCATAATTGGAGCAACAAAGGACACAAAGACCACTATTGGTGCGAGCAATGGATCAACTCATGGCTAAATGAGCATAACACCTTTCTGCTGAAGAAAATCGGACCAGCAAGCAGATAAATCGTCCAATTTTTGTCCACTGGGTCGATTTTTGAGGCTTTGACAGCTTAAGCCACGTGTCCCACGATCTCTTGTCCGTCCTTGCTCTTGGTGGAGAATATAAGTGGTCCCTCAGGTGGTTGCTGAGCATCTCTCCACACACACACTCTCATTGACAGCTCATTTTTGATTTGGGGAGGAAGATTGGAGAAGAAGAAAAGCTCTCAAGGATTGAAGGAAGGAGAAGAACACCATTCTAAGAGTTTAGAGGGATTTTGAGTGATTTTGTAGCTTTGGATTGAAGAACTAATTGCAAGGATTGTTAAGAATGTTTTAAATCTTCATTTTAGAGTTTGTAAGTCTTGCTACAACTCGGATTTGGCTGAGATTTATTGATTTTGCTTACTCATCTTTCATTACTCATCTATGAACACCATGTATGCTTGTTTGATGATTTCGGATCTTGATATGCATATTATTGGCTAGTTTCTTGTGATTTTAGAGTGATGGATTGATGGTTATGGCTAGGGTGATGATAGGATGGGCTTATAAGTCAGTTTAGGATGATTTATATGCACGAAACTCACAACAGAAGGAAAAATCGACCTGTTCATCAGATAAATCGGCCGATTTATCTGTAGAACAGCCCGATTTATTCTTCTGTTGCTCTCTAAATGATAAATCTGCATGCTAGGGTGTTTGGTTGTTTAAATCCTAGTGTTTATTAAGCCTAATTTAGTTTAGGATCACCTAATGCTACCAATCTAAGTGAGGGAAGAGATCTACCCGATGATTTCCGACCTTAGATACCTAAGATGATGAATGCTAGGTAGTAGTGAGCCTCATAAGCCGCTATTGGATCGAGTGTGCTAGGATTATTGCTTGAGATTGCCCTATTCCGAGACTTACCCGGTAAGGAGAGGGTTACTCTTAAGTAGCATCTAGTTTGTGCGGAATTCCTTACTCTAACCCCTTGAGACCTACCCGGTAATAGGAGTTTGATGCGGGATTAGTGAAGTGAGAGACTTACCCGGTAATCGCTTCCATTACAGAACATTCTTTCCCCAACACCGCAGCTAGTCCTTAGAATCCTTAGAACCTTGAATCCTATGCCATAACCGGAAATCTTGACCTCTAAAATCTACTTTTCTCTCTCGATCATATACTTGTGCTTCGTGTTACTTACTCGTTTGCTAGCTAAATTTGTTAGTTGTTTTATTTCCATGCTTGACTTGTGATCTTTGCTTGATCACCATAAAAACCAACAAAATCATTGCGTTTTCCATTTTCTTTGTTCCTCATCTTGTCTTAGCCTAGATTTACACTATCTTTGATCATTGCTTGACTCGATTTCACCTTAGTCTTTGAGTTCGACCTCGGAATACTTACCTTTCTACAAACGTCCCGTACACTGCGGGTTCGCTAGGAGTTAGGATAAATATAACGAGTATAAATTTAAAGCTTATTGCGTGCACATCACATCTATTCCTAGACGTGACAAGTTTTTGGCGCCGTTGCCGGGGACTAGGTCTAGATTGAGTCTAATTTGTGATTGTTGGTAGTGTAGATCTTTCTTGTTGCTTTTGATCTCTCTTTGGTGTGTGTCTTTGCTTTTCAGGACATCTCTTACTCTTTAGGTGTATGCGAAGATCTCGTGGCAAGGATTTAGCTCCATTCGATCCCGAACCGGAGAAAACCCTTAGATCTAGATCCAAGAGCATTCGAAAAGAGAAAGAGATGGCCGGTAGGAACCTCCAAGCTGAGTTGGATGAAGCCTTAGAGCAAATTAGGCTAAGAGATGAGCTCTTGGAGGAAGAAAGGAGACTTGCCAATGAGAGGCAAGAGGCAACTAGGAGGGAGATTGAGGAGATTAGGCAAGCACTTGTGCAAAGGGAGCTTAACCGTCAACAACCTCCTCCACCTCCACCACAACCGCAGCCGGCGGTGAACGTTAGGGTTGTACCCATTGCTATGGACGAGCCACAAACGTTGGGGCAACGTATGGATCCGGCACAAAGAGCACACCGCCCGGGTGTGAACTTAGGAGATCCCGCAGCCCATGATTACGAGCTCCACCCTCAAGTTCTACAAATGATCCGGCATAACCAATTTGGAGGGATGGAAGGAGAGTCTCCTCACCAACATTTGATGAACTACGAGATTTTGATGGAGACTCTTAGACCGCCGAGATTGGAGAGCAACAACCATAAGCTAAGGGCTTTCTCCTTCTCTCTTAAGGACAAGGCCTTAGCTTGGTATCAATCTATTCCGCAAGGGCGAGTTGGTACTTGGGAGGAGATGACAACCGAGTTTTTGACTAAGTTCTTCCCACCTTCCAAGACTACCGAATTAAGCGGGAAGATCAATGCCTTCGTGATGAAGGATAGAGAGAGTTTGTTCAAGTCTTGGGAGAGATTCAAAGACCTTCTCCTAGATTGTCCACACCATGGCATACCGAAAATTGAGCTATTGGAGATCTACTTCAAAGGACTTGATGAAGATAGCCAATTCAAGCTTCAATCCCTTTCCGGTGGGACTTTCATGGAGAAGCATGTAGATGATGCTTGGGAGTTTGTGGAGAAGCAAGCTCTAGTGATTGAGAAGTACTCCCATAGGAAGAGTGAAGGGAGAAAGGCGGGAGCATATGAGGTGAGTGAGGTCACCATGAGCAACTTCAAGCTCGACGCCATCAACAATGAGTTGAAATCCTTGAGGGAGTTGTGTGCTACAACTTTGAAGAACCAAGCAACCCCTCAAGTGCTTCCACAAGCCAACCTATCTTCCAAAGAGGAGGATGTGAACTATATGGGAAGGGGCAACTACAACAACTACCAAGGCCCAAGGAACTTCAACAACAACCGGCAATTCAACAATTACCGGCCCAACCATAACCATCCCGGGTTTTCTTACTCTAACCCGGATGGAGCCTTGAACCCTCCCGCTTCTACAAGCACAACTCCACCACCAAGAGCTTCACAAGAACCTCCACCCGGATTCACTCAACCTCCAAAGGATAGAACCGAAATGATGTTTGAGCAATTGCTAGGAAGGTTGAGCGGTCTTGAGAGCACGGTGACTTCCATTTCCAAAGCTCAAAAAGTGTTGGAAGCACAAGTGTTCCAAAAGGCGGGTGAAGCACATAGAGATCCGGGGAAGCTTCCCGGAAGGACCGAAGAAAACCCAAAGGGACAAGTGTTGGCCATTACAACAAGAAGTGGGTTAAGCATGAAGGATCCTTTGCCTAAGGAGAATGCTAAAGGGAAGCAAGTGGTGAATGAAGAAGAGACTTCGCAAGGAGATGGAGGCAAGAGCAAGGATGTAGAGCCAAGATGTATGGCACCGCCTCCATACAAGCCACCACTACCGTTCCCTTAATCACGAGCAAGAGCTCGCTTGGACAATCACTTTGGTAAATTCCTTGAACTTATGTCTAAATTGCATATTAACATTCCGTTCATGGATGCTATTTTAGGGATGCCGGCGTATGGCAAGTTCTTAAAGGAAATACTCTCCAACAAGAGGAAGTTGGAGGAGTATGGGGAGATAAGAATGACGAAGAGATCCTCGGAGTTGATTCAAACGATGAAAGAGGAGATGCCTCCTAAGCTAAGGGATCCGGGATCCTTTTGTGTGCCAATCGGAGTAGGAGATGTGAAGTATGATGCCCTATGTGATCTTGGGGCAAGTGTAAGCATCATCCCGCTTGCACTTTGCAACAAGGTTGGGCTAGGAGAGCCAAAGCCGGTCAAGATGACCCTTTACATGGCGGACCGCTCAATCACTCATCCGGTTGGGATCTTGGAAGACATCCCGGTGCAATTAGGGAAGTTCTATGTGCCCATAGACTTCGTTGTTTTAGACATCCCGGCGGACTATCCGGTTCCCTATCATCTTGGGGAGACCTTTCCTAGCTACTTCTGGATGTCTAGTGGATTGCAAGAATGGGACTCTCTCCTTCAACATTGGAGAAGAAAACATCAAGTTCAAGCTGTCCACGATGATGAAAGGACCAACCCTTGATGAAGATGTATTCAACATAGTAGAAGAAGAGGAGTCTAGGGAGGTCGTGAGCTCAATCTTGCTCAAGGATCCACTTGAGAGAGTTCTTAGCTCAAGCTTGATGGAGGAAGGAGTTGAGGAGAGTAGCAATGAAGTGATCAAGGCCTTGAATGCATTGGACGAGCTACCAAGTGTTGGGTTTGAAGTGCTAGAAGAAGAGGAAAACTGCCAGAAAAATCGGACTGGGGGCCAAAAATCGGCCGATTTTTGTACTTGTGCTGAAATTTCAGCCAGTTTTGCCAAAACAGAAACTCAGATCGACCCCCCTTCAGAAAAATCGACCGATTTTTCTTCCTGGGTCGATTTTCCTGAGTCTTTTCAGCATCAACAACTTGAGTGTGAGCAATCATCAAGGGACTTCAAGGAGGCTTCCATGGCTTTGCAATCATCTCAACCTACATTGTATGGATCGTCTCCAACCGAAAAAGGTCCCCCTCAACTTGATCTTAAACCTCTTCCTTCTCATTTAAAGTATGCTTTCCTTGGTTCAAATTCTACTTATCCGGTGATTGTGAATGCATCTTTGAATGATGATGAGCTTAATAGATTGTTAAATGAATTGAAACTGCATAGAAAGGCAATAGGATACACCATTGATGATCTTGTTGGCATCAAGCCATCTTTGTGCATGCATAGGATAATGATGGAAGATAATCATAAACCCTCTATTGAACATCAAAGAAGGTTAAATTCTATAATGAAAGAGGTAGTTAAGAAGGAAATCATTAAGTTGCTAGATGCGGGAATTATCTACCCTATCTCGGATAGTAAGTGGGTTAGTCCCGTTCATGTAGTACCTAAGAAGGGTGGGATGACCGTAGTAACCAATGAGAACAATGAACTAATTCCCACTAGAACGGTTACGGGATGGAGGATGTGCATTGATTATAGGAAGCTTAACATGGCCTCTAGGAAAGATCACTTCCCTCTTCCTTTCATTGACCAAATGCTAGAGAGGTTAGCTCAACACTCTCATTTTTGCTACTTAGATGGCTATAGTGGATTCTTCCAAATCCCTATCCACCCCGATGACCAAGAGAAAACAACCTTTACATGTCCATGGGGTACTTTTGCATATAGGAGAATGCCATCTGGGTTGTGTAATGCACCTGCCACCTTTCAAAGGTGTATGATGGCTATCTTTTCGGAATACATTGAAAATATAATGGAAGTGTTCATGGATGATTTCTCTGTTTATGGTTCTTCCTTTGATAATTGCTTGGCCAACTTGTCATTAGTATTGCAAAGATGTGAGGAGACAAATCTTGTCTTGAATTGGGAAAAATGCCACTTCATGGTAAGTGAAGGTATAGTGTTAGGACACTTGGTGTCTAACCGTGGCATTGAGGTTGATAGGGCAAAAATTGAAACAATAGAGATGTTGCCACCACCTACCTCGGTGAAAGGGGTAAGGAGCTTTTTGGGGCATGCCGGTTTTTACCGGAGGTTCATTCAAGATTTCTCTAAAATTTCTAAGCCTCTCACTAACCTACTAATGAAGGATGTTGAATTTGTTTTCTCCAAAGATTGCCTTGAAGCTTTTTGTAGGTTGAAGAACGCTTTGATCTCCGCACCTATCATGCAACCTCCGGATTGGAGCTTACCGTTTGAGATCATGTGTGATGCAAGTGATGTAGCCATTGGGGCTGTTTTGGGGCAAAGGAAAAGTGGGAAAACTCATGCTATTTATTATGCTAGCAAGACGCTAGATGATGCCCAACTTAACTATGCCACTACCGAGAAGGAGTTGCTAGCGGTGGTGTATGCCTTTGAGAAGTTTCGGTCATACCTTGTTGGAGCGAAGGTCATAGTGTATACGGATCATGCTGCGATCCGTTATCTACTTACCAAGAAGGATGCCAAGCCTAGGTTGATTCGGTGGATCCTTCTTCTTCAAGAGTTTGACTTGGAAATCCGGGACAAGAAGGGATCCGAGAACTCCGTGGCGGATCACCTTAGTAGACTACCACCATTGGAGCTTGAAAGGGAGGACATCCCGATTGATGACTCGTTCCGGGATGAGCAATTGCAAATGGTGGAGGAATGCTTGTTCCAAGTGTCTAGAGGAAGCAAGCCATGGTTTGCCGACATTGTGAACTATCTTGTGTGTGAGGAAGTGCCTCCCGGTTTGACATATGCCCAAAGGAAGAAGTTCTTCAAGGATGTGAGGCACTACTATTGGAGTGAACCACTTTTGTTCAAGAGAGGGCCGGATGGAATGTTTAGAAGATGCATACCGGAGGATGAGGTGGAGAGTGTGATCCGCCATTGTCATTCCTTGCCATGTGGAGGGCATGCTAGCGCACACAAGACATGTGCGAAGGTGCTACAATCGGGTTTCTTTTGGCCAAGTTTGTTCAAAGACGTGCAAGGCTTCGTGGTAGCTTGTGATGCTTGCCAAAGGACGGGCAACATCTCAAGGAGAAATGAGATGCCCTTGAACAACATACAAGAGGTAGAGATATTTGATGTGTGGGGTGTGGACTTCATGGGACCATTCCCTTCTTCATGTGGCAACCTCTACATCCTATTGGCGGTTGACTATGTTTCGAGATGGGTGGAGGCAATCGCCTCTCCTACAAATGATGCCAAGGTGGTGGTGCGGTTCTTCAACCGAGTGATCTTCCCTAGGTTTGGAACACCAAGGGTGATCATAAGTGATGGAGGGAAGCACTTCACTAATAGGAACTTTGGAGCACTTTTGGCTAAGTATGGGGTGACTCATAAGGTGGCAACACCTTACCATCCCCAAACTAGTGGCCAAGTGGAAATCTCCAACCGGGAGATCAAGGCCATTCTTGAGAAGACGGTATCAAGGACGAGAAAAGATTGGGCTATGAAGCTCGATGATGCCTTGTGGGCATATAGGACCGCCTTCAAAACACCAATTGGCACCACTCCTTACAAGTTGGTCTATGTAAAGTCTTGCCACCTTCCGGTAGAGATGGAGCATCGAGCATATTGGGCTATAAGGTGGCTAAATTTTGATCTCAAAGAGGCCGGAGAAAAGCGGTTGCTAGACATGAACGCCCTTGAGGAGATCCGGTTAGATGCATATGAGAATGCTCGGATCTACAAGGAGAGAACCAAGCGATGGCATGACAAGAGGATCACCCCGAAAGAGTTGAGTGAAGGAGACCTTGTCCTTCTCTTCAACTCAAGGCTGCGGCTTTTTCCCGGAAAGCTCAAATCAAGATGGACCGGGCCCTATGTTGTGAAGAAGGTCTTTCCTCATGGAGCGGTGGAGATAGGAGGAGATCATTGTGGTAACTTCAAGGTGAATGGGCATCGATTTAAAAAGTACATCCCGGAAGCCCCGGTGGAAGTGATTGCCCCGCTTCACCTCAATTGAAACGCTCCTGAATTTGGTCAAGCTAATGACCTTAAAGAAGCGCTTAATGGGAGGCAACCCATTGGTATATATTTTTCCTTGTGTTTTTCTTGCTTTTGTTTAATCTCACTCTTGGTGTGCTTTGTTTTTCTTTTGTGTTTTTGGGTGCTAGATCTTGTTGATTGTCATGAGTTATGGGATGTTGGAGGTCATGTGAAAGCCTCATGGACCAGTTGAAGGAACAAGATCCAAGCACATGGACGAAGAGGAAAGCACCCAGAAAAATCGGCCTGTTCATCAATAAATCGGCCAATTTTCCTGGGCTATGGGGCGATTTTTCCTCTGTACAAGGGAAAGTGATGATCTCCAATCAAGCATGGGTGGAGCAGACGTGGAACTTGGACGGCTTGCGGTGCCAAGCGCGGGTTCCGACATCATAACGAACATCAAGAGCTCTCTACCATCCTTGATCGATCATCCACCATCATCATTCAATGTGAACCGAAATACCAAAGCATCACCAATTTTACATTGTAAGGACTCTCTTTCACTTCTTTATTTAGTTTACACATTAGGGACAATGTGTTTCTAAGTATGGGGTGGGGTTTTCATGATCACTTGCATGATTAGCATCTAGGATAGTTTAATATTGTCACATATTTCATTATGTCTTGCATTGTACATAAATATTTCGAAAAATCCAAAAAAATCAGAAAATTTTAAAAAAATTTTGTGCTTTCTAGGCTTGGATATGTGGACTTGAAGTACTTCTCTTGAAACCATGAATGATTTGTGATCATGAATGTTTGCCTTGATTGAATTGAGTATTGAAAGTCGAAATTGCATGCTAGTTCTTTCACATCAATTAGGAGTGATTAAGGCAATTCATTTTCCTCTACTTCTCATCTTGATCACGTTGTTTGAGCACCTCAATTGATATAAATTGACCTCTTTTGACCCATCCGGGAATAGGAGCATGCTAGTGTGTTGATGTGTGTGAAAAGCAAGTGTGGGGTGAAGGTGTTGATGAAAGAATGCCATGAATAGAATGCTGAATTTGTTGTGAAAGTGTAGACAAAAATATAGGTTTGGGGACGTTGGTTTAAATGACAAGTAACTCGGTACACTTCGCATAATCGGGTGTTGGTGCTTTGCCAAAGTCAAATAAACCGATAGTCCTAACGAGCTTTGGTATGTGTGCCCGGTGTGGATGCATCTTGAAAAATAGAAAAAGCCCGAGAATGGCTAATCACCAAGGTTTCGGCTTTTGCACACCAATGCCATTGTCTCAAAAATAAAAGAATGAAAAGAAAATGAAGAAAAATATACACTTGAGGGAAGTTGATAAGAAAATTTGAAGTTGTGGTTGTTTAGTTCCTTTCCCGGATTAGCATCACAAAGCCTAGAAAACTCCCGCCTAATCACAACGTTTCTTGGCCTTCTATTTCACAAGTCCTTATGACCTACTTGCATGTGTGTAAGACTAAGTGATTTAGATTGGATATGCTCATGATCATCTTGACTTCTTCATCTTTACATTTCATTGCATGCTATCAAGTTAAGTGTAATTGTCTTTCCATGCTTTCATTTATTTGATACATAATTGCTTGTCCATTTCCGTGAAACATGATTATGAAGGTGATCCAATATTAGAAGCACAACTCCAAAAGATTTTGCCATTTTTCTGCATACATAAATCATGTCATCTCTTAGTCTATAGTTGGGAATTTGCTCGGGGACGAGCAAACCTTAAGTATGGGGTATTTTTGATAACAAGATTTATGACTTAGGATTAGGTAGTCACTTAGATAGATTTCTCATTCATTCGTGCAAGTTTTGGCATTGATTCATGACGTCTTCGCTCAATTCACGCACATTTCTAGAAAAGACGTCTACACTACCTTTTATCGGTTTTGTAGGTAATTCGGGGATCTATTGGACGTTAATCGATACATTTGAGGGCCAAGCCTCATGATGGTACACATCCAAAGCTTTGGAGGAGCATAATTGGAGCAACAAAGGACACAAAGACCACTATTGGTGCGAGCAATGGATCAACTCATGGCTAAATGAGCATAACACCTTTCTGCTGAAGAAAATCGGACCAGCAAGCAGATAAATCGTCCGATTTTTGTCCACTGGGTCGATTTTTGAGGCTTTGACAGCTTAAGCCACGTGTCCCACGATCTCTTGTCGGTCCTTGCTCTTGGTGGAGAATATAAGTGGTCCCTCAGGTGGTTGCTGAGCATCTCTCCACACACACACTCTCATTGACAGCTCATTTTTGATTTGGGGAGGAAGATTGGAGAAGAAGAAAAGCTCTCAAGGATTGAAGGAAGGAGAAGAACACCATTCTAAGAGTTTAGAGGGATTTTGAGTGATTTTGTAGCTTTGGATTGAAGAACTAATTGCAAGGATTGTTAAGAACGTTTTAAATCTTCATTTTAGAGTTTGTAAGTCTTGCTACAACTCGGATTTGGCTGAGATTTATTGATTTTGCTTACTCATCTTTCATTACTCATCTATGAACACCATGTATGCTTGTTTGATGATTTCGGATCTTGATATGCATATTATTGGCTAGTTTCTTGTGATTTTAGAGTGATGGATTGATGGTTATGGCTAGGGTGATGATAGGATGGGCTTATAAGTCAGTTTAGGATGATTTATATGCACGAAACTCACAACAGAAGGAAAAATCGACCTGTTCATCAGATAAATCGGCCGATTTATCTGTAGAACAGCCCGATTTATTCTTCTGTTGCTCTCTAAATGATAAATCTGCATGCTAGGGTGTTTGGTTGTTTAAATCCTAGTGTTTATTAAGCCTAATTTAGTTTAGGATCACCTAATGCTACCAATCTAAGTGAGGGAAGAGATCTACCCGATGATTTCCGACCTTAGATACCTAAGATGATGAATGCTAGGTAGTAGTGAGCCTCATAAGCCGCTATTGGATCGAGTGTGCTAGGATTATTGCTTGAGATTGCCCTATTCCGAGACTTACCCGGTAAGGAGAGGGTTACCCTTAAGTAGCATCTAGTTTGTGCGGAATTCCTTACTCTAACCCCTTGAGACCTACCCGGTAATAGGAGTTTGATGCGGGATTAGTGAAGTGAGAGACTTACCCGGTAATCGCTTCCATTAGAGAACATTCTTTCCCCAACACCGCAGCTAGTCCTTAGAATCCTTAGAACCTTGAATCCTATGCCATAACCGGAAATCTTGACCTCTAAAATCTACTTTTCTCTCTCGATCATATACTTGTGCTTCGTGTTACTTACTCGTTTGCTAGCTAAATTTGTTAGTTGTTTTATTTCCATGCTTGACTTGTGATCTTTGCTTGATCACCATAAAAACCAACAAAATCATTGCGTTTTCCATTTTCTTTGTTCCTCATCTTGTCTTAGCCTAGATTTACACTATCTTTGATCATTGCTTGACTCGATTTCACCTTAGTCTTTGAGTTCGACCTCGGAATACTTACCTTTCTACAAACGTCCCGTACACTGCGGGTTCGCTAGGAGTTAGGATAAATATAACGAGTATAAATTTAAAGCTTATTGCGTGCACATCACATCTATTCCTAGACGTGACAGCGATCGATCTATCATCATCTAAGCCACAACTATCAACCCTTCACCTTAGAATTGTTAAGGGTTTTTAGCCAATAACAGTCATGTTGATACCAATTCAAGATTTAAAAGATAAAAAGATGAAAACTTTCAAGAACTTTCAATAATCTTCAATTCAATCTCAAGGTCACAAAGAGAACAAGTAATGTCAAAAGATTCAAAGTAAAACAAACAATCACCACCTTAGGAAAGAAGAGAAAACGGGATGTCAATCCGTTTTCTAAATCAAACCTAAACAAGAAGAGAGATCTTCTTGCAAAATCTTCCAAGAATTTCGATCTTCTGCCAATCCGGAGATCTCAACAGCAATCTCCACCAAAAGTGCGAGATTAGAGGAATCCCAAACACGAACTTCGATCTCTTCAAAGAGATGTCAATTGCTTCCAAGCAAGCTAAGCAAAGCGTCTTCGTGTCTAAGCGGCGATCAATGAGGGTAAACGGGGTAGCGAAGGTGACGGAATCTTGCTTCGTCCGTCTTTTTATAGTGTAGGGCAATTGTCGGCCCGGCCCAATCTTTAAAAGATCGTGGCTTCAAAGTGGGGCGAGAAGATTCGCCAAGATCACGGTCGTGGAAGTGTTCCACGACCGTAATTTAGAGCGTGGAAACAAATACGGTTTGCAACATATGTTCCACGGCCATGTAATCCCTTGGAATGAACATGAATTTCTGACTCCAAATCCACGGCCGTAATTCTGAACGTGGTTTGTGATACGGCCGTATTTTAGGGCGTAATTTAGGGCAAGAACGTGATTCTTCCCTAAACTCGTGCATTCCTCAAGCTAAGACTCCAAATTGCTTCCAAAGAATATCCTCAATCTATGGACATATCAACTCAACTCTCCTTTGCTTGATTCCGTTCGGAAATAGCTCCAAATCACCTATAATCAACATAGAACTAGTGTAGACATCCATATCGACAATATAGGTAATACTAGCTCACATATGCATAAAGTTCAACCAATGACTATCAATATGAATCAAATACGTTTAGAAAACGTGCCTAAAATATCACAATATTTCATGCTAACAGGTTCTATCTTTCAACTTTGGAGAAGAGAACATCAAGTTTAATTTGTCCACAATGGTGAAGGGGCCAGCCCTAGGTGAAGATGTCTTCAATATTGTTGAGGAAGAGGAGTCTAGAGAGGTGGTAAGCTCAATCTTGCTTAAGAATCCACTTGAGAAGGTTCTTAGCTCAAGCTTGATGGAGGAAGGAGTTGAGGAGAGTAGCAATGAAGCAATCAAGGCTTTGAATGCATTGGACGAGCTACCAAGTGTTGGATTTGAAGCACTAGAGGAGGAGAGAATCACCCAGAAAAATCGGCCTGTTGGGGCCAGATCGGCCGATTTTTGGACTTATACTGAAGTTTTGTCCAGTTCTGCAAATGCAGAAACTCAGATCGACCTACCCTCAGGAAAATCGGCCGATTTTTCTGACTGGGCCGATTTTCCTGAGTCTTTTCAGCATCAACCAATTGATTGTGAGCAACCATCAAGGGACTTAGGGGAGGCTTCCATGGCTTTGCAATCATCTCAACCTACATTGTATGGATCATCTCCAACCGAAAAAGGTCCTCCTCAACTTGATCTTAAACCTCTTCCATCTCATTTAAAGTATGCTTTCCTTGGTTCAAATTCTACTTATCCGGTGATTGTGAATGCATCTTTGAATAATGATGAGCTTAATAGATTGTTGAATGAATTGAAACTGCATAGAAAGGCAATAGGATACACCATTGATGACCTTGTTGGCATTAAGCCTTCTTTGTGCATGCATAAGATAATGATGGAAGATAACCATAAACCCTCTATTGAACATCAAAGAAGATTGAATCCCATAATGAAAGAGGTAGTCAAGAAAGAGATCATTAAGTTGCTAGATGCGGGAATTATCTACCTTATTTCGGATAGTAAGTGGGTTAGTCCCGTTCATGTAGTTCCTAAGAAGGGTGGGATGACCGTAGTAACTAATGAAAACAATGAACTAATCCCAACTAGGACGGTTACGGGATGGAGGATGTGTATTGATTATAGGAAGCTTAACATGGCCTCTAGGAAAGATCACTTCCCCCTTCCCTTTATTGACCAAATGCTAGAGAGATTAGCTCAACATTCCCATTTTTGTTACCTAGATTGCTATAGTGGATTCTTCCAAATCCCTATCCACCCCGATGACCAAGAAAAAACCACATTTACATGTCCATGGGAAACTTTTGCATATAGGAGAATGCCATTTGGGTTGTGTAATGCACCCGCCACCTTCCAAAGGTGTATGATGGCCATATTTTCTGAATATATTGAGAATATCATGGAGTTATTTATGGATGATTTTTCCGTTTATGGATCTTCTTTTGATGATTGCCTAGCTAACTTGTCTTTGGTACTTAAGAGATGTGAGGAGACAAATATTGTCCTGAATTGGGAAAAGTGCCACTTCATGGTAAGTGAAGGTATTGTGTTGGGACACTTGGTGTCCAACCGTGGCATTGAGGTTGATAGGGCCAAGATTGAAACAATAGAGAAGTTGCCACCACCTACCTCGGTGAAGGGGGTAAGGAGCTTTCTAGGGCATGCCGGTTTTTACCGGCGGTTTATTAAAGATTTCTCTAAGATTTCTAAGCCTCTTACTAACCTACTAATGAAGGACGTTGAATTTGTTTTCTCCAAAGATTGCCTTGAAGCGTTTTGTAGGTTGAAGAATAATTTGATCTCCGCACCAATCATGCAACCTCCGGATTGGAGCTTACCATTTGAAGTAATGTGTGATGCAAGTGATGTGGCCGTTGGGGCCGTTTTGGGGCAAAGGAAAGATGGGCGCACACATGCCATTTATTATGCTAGCAAGACGCTAGATGATGCCCAACTCAACTATGCCACAACCGAGAAAGAGTTGCTAGCGGTGGTGTATGCATTTGAGAAGTTCCGCTCATATCTCGTTGGGGCGAAGGTCATAGTGTATACTGATCATGCTGCGATCCGTTATCTCCTTATAAAGAAGGATGCCAAGCCTAGATTGATTCGGTGGATCCTTCTTCTTCAAGAGTTTGATTTGGAGATCTGGGACAAGAAGGGGTCCGAAAATTCGGTGGCGGATCACCTTAGTAGACTACCTCCACTAGAGATTGAGAGAGATGACATCCCGATTGATGACTCATTCCGGGATGAGCAATTGCAAATGATGGAGGAGTGTCTATCTCAAGTGTCTAGAGGAAGTGAGCCATGGTACACTGACATTGTGAACTATCTTGTATGTGAGGAAGTGCCTCCCGGTTTGTCATATGCCCAAAGGAAGAAGTTCTTCAAAGATGTGAGGCACTACTATTGGAGTGAACCACTTTTGTTCAAGAGAGGGCCGGATGGAGTGTTTAGAAGATGCATACCAGAGGATGAGGTGGAGAGTGTGATCCGCCATTGTCATTCCTTGCCATGTGGAGGGCATGCTAGCTCACACAAGACATGTGCTAAGGTGTTGCAATCGGGTTTCTTTTGGCCAAATTTGTTCAAGGATGTGCAAAACTTTGTGGTAACTTGTGATGCTTGCCAAAGGACGGGCAACATCTGAAAGAGGAATAAAATGCCCTTGAACAACATACAAGAGGTGGAGATATTTGATGTGTGGGGTGTGGACTTCATGGGACCATTCCCTTCTTCATGTGGCAACCTCTATATCCTATTGGCGGTAGATTATGTTTCGAGATTGATGGTTATGGCTAGAGTGATGATAGGATGGACTTATATGTTAGTTAGGATGATTTGTATGCACGAAACCCATTCCAGAGAGAAAAATCGGGCTGTTCTTCAGTCAAATCGGCCGATCTAGTCATGATCCACCCGATTTTCCTCTCTGTTGCTCTTTAATTGATGAATCTGTATGTTAGGGTGTTAGGGTGTTGAAATCCTAGTGTTTATTTAGCCTAATTTAGCTTAGGATCACCTAATGCTATCAACCTAAGTGAGGAAAGAGATCTACCCGATGATTTCCGATCTTAGATACCTAAGATGATGAATTCTAGGTAGTAGTGAGCCTCACAATTCGCTATTGGATTGAGTGTGCTAGGATTATTGCTTGAGACTTACTTTTCCGAGACTTACCCGGTAAGGAGAGGTTTGCCACTTAAGTAGTGTCCGGTTTGTGTAGAATTCCCTACTTTACCTCCTTAAGACTTACCCGGTAATAGGAGTTTGATGCGGGATTAGTGAAGTAAGAGACCTACCCGGTAATTGCTTTCATTAGTGAAACAGCCTTTCCCAACACCGCAGCCTTGTCCTTAGAATCTTTAGAACCTTGAGTCCAATGCCATAACCGGAAATCTTGACCTCTAGAATCCACTTTTCTCTCTTTTATCTCATATTTTGTGCTTGTGTTACTTGTTTACCTTGCTAGTTTGAGTTGTTAGTCTGTTTTATTATCTTGCTTGATTTGTGATCTTTGCTTGATCACCACAAAAACCAACCAAAAATATCGAGATTTTCATTTCTTTGTTCCTTGACCTTTTCTTAGACTAGATCCACACTATATATGACCATTGTTTGACTTGATTTCACCTTAGTCTTTGTGTTCGACCTCGGAATACCATCCCTACTACAAAACGTCCCGTACACTGCGGGTTCGCTAGGAGTTAGGAGAAATATAACGAGTATAAATTTAAGGCTTATTGCGCATCTATTCCTAGACGTAACAAGTTTTTGGCGCCGTTGCCGGGGACTAGGTCTAGATCGAGTCATTTTTGTGATTGTTTATAGTGTAGATCTTTCTTGTTGCTTTTGATCTCTTTTGGTGTGTGTCTTGATAGCATGAATTATAGTCTATATTTTGGGGTTTGTTTGGACGTTTTATCTTCAATAATCTGCATGTTTGTATGCATAATATGTGATTATATTACCATTTCATCTACCTTTGCGGGAATCGAGGTCTACACCTAGTTTTGTTGTAATCGTAGGTAAAATGGCACGTTTTGCATCAAAAAGGAGCAAGAGGAGCTATGGAGTCATTGGAGCTACATTGAGGAACATAAGGAACCATCCAGGAAGCATAGCCATGGATTAAAGATTCACTTTGGACCAGTTTTGAGAGATTTCACATTTAGTTGTGACTCACCTCGGTTGACCACAGATTCATCTCGACCGAGGTGATCCAGGGAAGTCGACTCGACCGAGGCGAACACCTGGGATGCGGCGAGAATATTTTATTCTTGGCTGAGATCTTTTATCTTTGAAAAGTGATCTTATATTTTTGGGCTTGGCTCCTGGAAGGAAGAAGATATTATAGATCATATATTTTACCTATTTTTATGGGAAGAAATCTTTCTAAGATATCTTATCTTTGGAGAGTAATTTTCCTATAAAAAGGGTTGGATTTTCCACAATTCCGTATCCCGCATATCATGCTATACCACCGATCAGGGTTTATACACCGCAACAGCCATACTCCAGGTGGGAGATTTGAAGAACCTTTTTTGAAGGAAGATTGAAGATATAGCTTTTATATCTTTTGGAGGTTTTCTTGTAAGATTACCTTAGATTCTCTTCCTTGTTGTCTTGCTTGTTGGATTTATATCCAAGGAACGCTTTGTTGTGATATTTGATTCAGTTATTGAAGTCTTTTCATTAGATTCTTCTTGTTCAAATATTCACCTTCTTCCCATATATTTGATTATTACTTTCACGATGATGAGTGGCTAATTTCCTTGTGTGATTCTAGGGTGATTGGCTGAAGGTTGTGGGAAAAACAATGATAGAATAATCTTAGATTCCAGTAGGACCCTGAAAGTTTGAGTCTTTAACCTTAACCCCAAGCATCTCGCTCAGTCGATGAACATCTCGGCCGGGGTGGAATTTGGCTGACCGAGGTGACTTATCTGATCCGAAACTGAGAGTTAAGTGTTAGAGTTTGCCAAATCCTATTCTTATTACACCTTTCCTGGTTCAATGCAAGCTTAGGATGAGACTTACCCGGTAATTCCTTAGTTTATGTACCAACGATCATAAGTATAGGTAATAAAGGTTTATCCTTTATTGGGGTTTGAGTGTGCTTTCATCCCTTCTTTGTGAGTTAGCTTGAGACTTACCCGGTGAAGGTTGATTCTATTCCCTTAGATGGTGTGTTAGTTTGAGGCTATAGTTCTTTATCTTAATTTCTTGAGACTTACCCGGTGATAGGAGTTACGGTTCAGGATTAGTGAGTAGTGAGACTTACCCGGTGATCTATTCCACTTTAGTAACACCTTCCCTATGCAAAAACCTCAGCTTTGTCCGCTTATCTTTAGATCTTGAGTTGGAACCACAACTAGATGCTTTAATCCCTAGAATTGCATGTTTGCTTTATTGACTTCTTATTCATCTTTGATTGTTTTAATTACTCTTGTGGTTAGTATTTACATAAGCATACCGTATCTGGACTTTGTTTCACTAAGTCCCTGTAATCGACCCCTGGAATTCCTTGCTTTTACTACGATTGACCCGTACACTGCGGGTTCGCATCCTTGTTTTAAGCTTACGTCTAGGGTTATAATTTAAAGCTTGCACACACCGTTTGGAGCGAACAAGTTTTTGGCGCCGTTGCCGGGGACTGTTCTTGCTTTTTCTACTAATCATTCTACTTGAGTGTTGTTGCAGATTTGTGTTCTTAGATACATACGAAGTTCTTGTTCCTGCAACGGAACAAAGTTTCGCCAAAGAACAAGTTTTTGGCGCCGTTGCCGGGGACTTGGTCTAGACCGAGCCGGTTGCGGTTTGCTTTCGGGGCACTTGCCCCTGTTGCTACTAACTACTCTTTCTATGAGTTTTTTAGTTTTCAGGATTTCCGATGACTACATTTGATCCAGCCTGGATAGCAAGGCAAAGTGCTAGGGCGGACCATTATGAATACTTGGAGGAGAAGTACTCCTTCTATTGGTTCAACAATGAATGGGAAAGAGAAGAGGCCATTCAGCGTGAACTTGCGATGTGGGATGAACTGCATATCCCTAAAAAGATTTGTGACCAACCCCTTGAAGATTCTCTTGAATCAAGATGGGAGAGGTTGATGAAGAAAGTGGAGGAGCTCAGTGAAAGTACCCTATCCTATGCTAAGCCGGAATTGGAGCATAAAGAAATGTTGTACGTTTCAAGCATTCCCCCAATCGAACCAGAAATTTCTCCTGAAACTTCTGAGGAAGAGGAGGATATGGAAGGTCTCGATCCAACTGTTGAGACCTCGGCTGAGGTGGAAGAGATTTCGGCCGAGATGGAAGAATCTGCAAAACCAGAAGTGGAAGATGCAGAGAACCTTGGCCAAATTACTGAGATTGTGGTCAAAGTTGAAGAAAGACCAGCAGAACTGAGAGAGATTTCGTGGGTGGATTATCAACCCAACACGAAACTTGTCTCAAGCTTTGGAGAACTTTGCAAGGTACACTCTCCTACTTCATTTGAATTCCCTATTAATATTTCTGAATTTTTCAGGAAGGCACCGAAGAGTTGGAGGTCTCTTCCGAAAGAACCTCCTAAGATCAAGATGAAACCTCTCTTGAAACCGATAGAAGAATATACTCCTTGGATTATAAGGAGTGGAGTTTGCAAACACTACACCGTTAAGGCGATGAAGTGTCTCTTGTTCAAGTATGGGGTCCCTCGCATGCTCAAGACCCTGTACCATCCCCAAGCTATAGATGGGGAAGCTGCTATGATTCTCGAGAAATTGTTTTCTCGATCAAGGAAAGGATGGGACGCAAGGCTAGATTATGTCCCATTGAAGTGCAGGAAGGCTAGAAGGATTCTGGTGAGAATCAAACTATACAAGCTTGTACGTGGGAGATCTTACCATTTGCGGGTGAAATTAGGAACCGGAACCTTTTTGGAAGAATTTTATGATAGATGTGATGAGCACTCCATGGTGTTCAAGGTACATTGAGTAATTCTATGGAGAAGGGTCCAGCTAGCGACCTTAAACCAAGCGCTTCTTGGGAGGCAACCCAAGGTATTGCTTTCTTCTCCCTTTTCTAGTTTAGTTTAGATAGTTGCTTTGTTTTTGTTTTCCTTTAGACAACAACTAGATATTCCAAAAGGAAGGATCTCAGTTCAGGAGCTACACTGGAAGATCAAAATTTCGAGAAGTTGAGGAAACGAGCTTTACTGAGATACATCTCGGGTACTGTCAGAACACCTCGACCGAGATGTGCTTCGCCAACCGAGATGGTTTTATCTGGGAGCTGTTTCTTACTTCTTCATGCAGTTTAGCTATGTTCGGTGAGTATCCTGTCCTTAGACTTATTTCGACTCACTGGGACAGTGTGTCCCAAGTATGGGGTATTTATGTATTATTTGACTCATGGATGTATGACTTGACCTTCTATGATATTTATGCTTTATTTTGCTTCTATATGTTTATCTGAGATTGCATGCATACATACAAATGATTTGATTGAGAAAAACGTCGAAATTGAAAAAAAAACTGTTTTAAAAAAAAAAAAAAATTTTTTTGACCTCGACCGGGGCAGTTCTGGCCGAACGAGGTGTTTTCACCTCGGTTGACCTAAGAACACCTCGACCGAGGTGTGTTAACTGAGAGTTTTCGAAAACGATTTTTGTGCTCCTTATCTGGATATGATCTCAGTGAAGATCTTGCTTACTGACTGGTTTTAAAATTCTTTATGTGATTGAAAGGTTTTATAATATGTTTAAGTTGCTAAATGCTTTGTTTGAAATTATTGGCATGTTTAATAATTTGGTTTTATCTAAATTATGTTGAATTTGAAGGTTGACACCGCATTATGAGTTCTCTCACTTTCTTCCTGGAAAGACCAAGGCAATTCATTCTTCTCTCTTCTTCTTCTTGATCATGCTTAGCCCCTCATATACATTTTGCCTCCCTTTACCTATCCGGGAATTTGGAAGCAAGCGAAGTGGTGAAAGCAAGTGAAGTTAAAGTTGAGAAGATGGCTGGAAGTGAAAGTGTTAGAAAGTAATAATAGGTTTAGGGAAGTCAATCATGAAGATGAGTAACTCGGCACCATTCACATAGCCGGGTGTTTGTGTCTTGCCAAAGTCGGATTGAGCGATATTCCTAACGGGTCATGGTATGTGCATCAAGGGTTTGATGCATCTCAAGAAATTGATGATTGTTGATTTCCTAGGCTTTGGTTATTGTGCACATCTGTCCATGCATCCCAAAAAGTAAAGTAAAAGAAAAAGTGTGAAATAAGCAAAGCTTATTGGTGGAAGATGTTGAAAGTCAAAGTGAAAGTGAAGTATATCCTTTTCCCGGATTCTAGCACCACATTACCTTACATACATCCCTACCCTACACGTTTCTTGACCTTTCTTTTGGGAAGCCCTTGAGACCTCGAGCTTGTTGATTGACTTAGTGGTTTAAACTGGATTATACATGATTAATTTTGATAAATATGACTTATTATGCATTCTATGATTTTATGCAAAGATGAACAACTTTCTTATATTTATAAAATGTTTTGAACATGTTTTGATTTTAAATTCCATGAAGTATTCTCTTAGAGTGATCTATGATTGTAGCACACCATAAAAATGTTTTGAAAGACTTTTCATTGATTTTCTTGACTTATAATCCATTCTATCTTGCCTTTTATATGCGGAACTTGCTTGGGGACAAGCAAGGGCTAAGTATGGGGTATTTTGATAGCATGAATTATAGTCTATATTTTGGGGTTTGTTTGGACGTTTTATCTTCAATAATCTACATGTTTGTATGCATAATATGTGATTATATTACCATTTCATCTACCTTTGCGGGAATCGAGGTCTACACCTAGTTTTGTTGTAATCGTAGGTAAAATGGCACGTTTTGCATCAAAAAGGAGCAAGAGGAGCTATGGAGTCATTGGAGCTACATTGAGGAACATAAGGAACCATCCAGGAAGCATAGCCATGGATTAAAGATTCACTTTGGACAAGTTTTGAGAGATTTCACATTCAGTTGTGACTCACCTCGGTTGACCACAGATTCATCTCGACCGAGGTGATCCAGGGAAGTCGACTCGACCGAGGCGAACACCTGGGATGCGACGAGAATATTTTATTCATGGCTGAGATCTTTTATCTTTGGAAAGTGATCTTATATTTTTGGGCTTGGCTCCTGGAAGGAAGAAGATATTATAGATCATATATTTTACCTATTTTTATGGGAAGAAATCTTTCTAAGATATCTTATCTTTGGAGAGTAATTTTCCTATAAAAAGGGTTGGATTTTCCACAATTCCGTATCCCGCATATTATGCTATACCACCGATCAGGGTTTATACACCGCAGCAGCCATACTCCAGTTGAGAGATTTGAAGAACCTTTTTTGAAGGAAGATTGAAGATATAGCTTTTATAGCTTTTGGAGGTTTTCTTGTAAGATTACCTTAGATTCTCTTCCTTGTTGTCTTGCTTGTTGGATTTATATTCAAGGAACGCTTTGTTGTGATATTTGATTCAGTTATTGAAGTCTTTTCATTAGATTCTTCTTGTTCAAATATTCACCTTCTTCCCATATATTTGATTATTACTTTCACGATGATGAGTGGCTAATTTCCTTGTGTGATTCTAGGGTGATTGGCTGAAGGTTGTGGGAAAAACAATGATAGAATAATCTTAGATTCCAGTAGGACCCTGAAAGTTTGAGTCTTTAACCTTAACCCCAAGCATCTCGCTCAGTCGATGAACATCTCAGCCGGGGTGGAATTTGGCTGACCGCGGTGACTTATCTGATCCGAAACTGAGAGTTAAGTGTTAGAGTTTGCCAAATCCTATTCTTATTACACCTTTCCTGGTTCAATGCAAGCTTAGGATGAGACTTACCCGGTAATTCCTTAGTTTGTGTACCAACGATCATAAGTATAGGTAATAAAGGTTTATCCTTTATTGGGGTTTGAGTGTGCTTTCATCCCTTCTTTGTGAGTTAGCCTGAGACTTACCCGGTGAAGGTTGATTCTATTCCCTTAGATGGTGTGTTAGTTTGAGGCTATAGTTCTTTATCTTAATTTCTTGAGACTTACCCGATGATAGGAGTTACGGTTCAGGATTAGTGAGTAGTGAGACTTACCCGGTGATCTATTCCACTTTAGTAACACCTTCCCTATGCAAAAACCTCACCTTTGTCCGCTTATGTTTAGATCTTGAGTTGGAACCACAACTAGATGCTTTAATCCCTAGAATTGCATGTTTGCTTTATTGACTTCTTATTCATCTTTGATTGTTTTAATTACTCTTGTGGTTAGTATTTACATAAGCATACCGTATCCGGACTTTGTTTCACTAAGTCCCTGTGATCAACCCCTGGAATTCCTTGCTTTTACTACGATTGACCCGTACACTGCGGGTTCGCATCCTTGTTTTAAGCTTACGTCTAGGGTTATAAATTTAAAGCTTGCACACACCGTTTGGAGCGAACAAGTGTGTCTTTGCTTTTCAGGACATCTCTCACTCTTTAGGTGTATGCGAAGATCTCGTGGCAAGGATTTAGCTCCATTCGATCCCGAACCGGAGAAAACCCTTAGATCTAGATCCAAGAGCATTAGAAAAGGGAAAGAGATGGCCGGAAGAGATCTCCAAGCTGAGTTGGATGAGGCTTTAGAGCAAATAAGGCTAAGAGATGAGCTCTTGGAGGAAGAAAGGAGACTTGCCAATGAGAGGCAAGAAGCAACTAGGAGGGAGATTGATGAGATTAGGCAAGCCCTTGTACAAGGAGAGCTTAATCGTCAACAACCTCCACCTCCTCCACCACAACCGCAGCCAGCGGTGAATGTTAGGGTTGTGCCCATTGCAATTG
Organism: Fagopyrum homotropicum; assembly: GCA_033239125.1. Lineage (NCBI taxonomy): Eukaryota > Viridiplantae > Streptophyta > Magnoliopsida > Caryophyllales > Polygonaceae > Fagopyrum > Fagopyrum homotropicum. The sequence goes on along the minus strand of BSWB01000003.1, from coordinate 59,379,034 downwards.
AAGAGCCACAAACATTAGGGAGACGTATGGATCCGGCACAAAGAGCACACCGTCCGGGTGTGAACTTAGGAGATCCCGCAACCCACAATTACGAGCTCCGTCCTCAAGTTCTACAAACGATCCGGCATAATCAATTTGGAGGGATGGAAGGAGAGTCTCCTCATCAACACTTGATGAACTATGAGATCTTGATGGAGACTCTAAGACCGGCAAGATTGGAGAGCAACAACCATAAGCTTAGGGCTTTTTCCTTCTCTCTTAAGGATAAAGCCTTGGCTTGGTATTAATCTATTCCACAAGGGCGAGTTAGTACTTGGGAGGAGATGACAACCGAGTTTTTGACTAAGTTCTTCCCACCTTCCAAGACTACCGAGTTAAGAGGGAAGATCAATGCCTTCGTGATGAAGGATAGAGAAAGCTTGTTCAAGTCTTGGGAGAGGTTCAAGGACCTTCTCCTAGATTGCCCACACCATGGTATACCAAAAATTGAGCTATTGGAGATCTACTTCAAAGGACTTGATGAAGATAGCCAATTCAAGCTCCAATCTCTTTCCGGTGGGACTTTCATGGAAAAGCATGTGGATGAAGCTTGGGAGTTTGTAGAGAAACAAGCTCTAGTGATTAAGAAATACTCCCATAGGAAGAGTGAAGGGAGAAAGGCGGGAGCATATGAGGTGAGTGAAGTCACCATGAGCAACTTCAAGCTTGATGCCATCAATAATGAATTGAAGTCTTTGAGAGAGTTGTGTGCTACAACTTTGAAGAACCAAGCAACTCCTCAAATGCAAGTGCAAGCAAGCTTGTCTTCCAAGGAGGAAGATGTGAGTTACATGGGAAGGGGCAATTATAACAACTACCAAGGCCCAAGGAACTTCAACAACAACCGGCAATTCAACAATTACCGGCCCAACCATAACCATCCCGGGTTTTCCTACTCTAACCTGGATGGAGCCTTGAACCCTCCCGCTTCCACAAGCACAACTCCACCACCAAAGGCTTCACAAGAACCTCCACCCGGATTCACTCAACCTCCAAAGGATAGAACCGAAATGATGTTCGAGCAATTGCTTGGAAGGTTGAGTGGTCTTGAGAGCACGATGACTTCTATTTCCAAGGCTCAAAAGGAGTTGGAAGCACAAGTGTTCCAAAAGGCGGGTGAAGCCCATAGAGATCCGGGAAAGCTTCCCGGAAGAACCGAAGACAACCCAAGAGGCCAAGTGTTGGCCATCACAACAAGGAGTGGGTTAAGCATGAAGGATCCCTTACCTAAGGGAAATGACAAAGGGAAGCAAGTGGTGGATGAAGAAGAGCCATTGCAAGAAGATGGAGGAAAGAGCAAGAAAGATGAGCCATCATATGTGGCACCACCTCCCTACAAGCCACCATTACCGTTCCCTCAATCACGAGCAAGAGCTCGTTTGGACAAGCACTTTGGTAAATTCCTTGAACTTATGTCTAAATTGTATATTAACATTCCGTTCATGGATGCCATTTTAGGAATGCCGGCGTATGGCAAGTTCTTGAAGGAAATTCTCTCCAACAAGAGGAAGTTGGAGGAGTATGGGGAAGTAAGGATGACAAAGAGATCCTCAGAGTTGATTCAAACGATGAAGGAGGAGATGCCTCCTAAGCTAAGAGATCCGGGATCCTTTTGTGTGTCAATCGGAGTAGGAGAAGTGAAGTATGACGCCCTATGTGATCTTGGGGCAAGTGTAAGAATCATACCGCTTGCACTTTGCAACAAGGTTGGGCTAGGAGAGCCAAAGCCGGTCAAGATGACCCTTTACATGGCGGACCGCTCAATCACTCATCCGGTTGGAATCTTGGAAGACATTCCGGTGCAACTAGGGAAGTTCTATGTGCCCATAGACTTCGTTGTTTTGGATATTCCGGCGGGCTATCCGGTTCCTATCATCTTGGGGAGACCTTTCCTAGCTACTTCCGGATGTTTGGTGGATTGCAAGAATGGGGTTCTATCTTTCAACATTGGAGAAGAGAAAGTCAAGTTTAATTTGTCCACAATGGTGAAGGGGCCAGCCCTAGGTGAAGATGTCTTCAATATTGTTGAGAAGAGGAGTCTAGAGAGGTTGTAAGCTCAATCTTGCTTAAGAATCCACTTGAGAAGGTTCTTAGCTCAAGCTTGATGGAGGAAGGAGTTGAGGAGAGTAGCAATGAAGTAATCAAGGCTTTGAATGCATTGGACGAGCTACCAAGTGTTGGATTTGAAGCACTAGAGGAGGAGAGAATCACCCAGAAAAATCGGCCTGTTGGGGCCAGATCGGCCGATTTTTGGACTTATACTGAAGTTTCGTCCAATTCTGCAAATGCAGAAACTCAGATCGACCTACCCTCAGGAAAATCGGCCGATTTTTCTGACTGGGCCGATTTTCCCGAGTCTTTTCAGCATCAACCAATTGATTTTGAGCAATCATCAAGGGACTTAGGGGAGGCTTCCATGGCTTTACAATCATCTCAACCTACATTGTATGGATCATCTCCAACCGAAAAAGGTCCTCCTCAACTTGATCTTAAACCTCTTCCATCTCATTTAAAGTATGCTTTCCTTGGTTCAAATTCTACTTATCCGGTGATTGTGAATGCATCTTTGAATGATGATGAGCTTAATAGATTGTTGAATGAATTGAAACTGCATAGAAAGGCAATAGGATACACCATTGATGACCTTGTTGGCATTAAGCCTTCTTTGTGCATGCATAAGATAATGATGGAAGATAACCATAAACCCTCTATTGAACATCAAAGAAGATTGAATCCCATAATGAAAGAGGTAGACAAGAAAGAGATCATTAAGTTGCTAGATGCGGGAATCATCTACCCTATTTCGGATAGTAAGTGGGTTAGTCCCGTTCATGTAGTTCCTAAGAAGGGTGGGATGACCGTAGTAACTAATGAAAACAATGAACTAATCCCAACTAGGACGGTTACGGGATGGAGGATGTGTATTGATTATAGGAAGCTTAACATGGCCTCTAGGAAAGATCACTTCCCCCTTCCCTTTATTGACCAAATGCTAGAGAGATTAGCTCAACATTCCCATTTTTGTTACCTAGATTGCTATAGTGGATTCTTCCAAATCCCTATCCACCCCGATGACCAAGAAAAAACCACATTTACATGTCCATGGGGAACTTTTGCATATAGGATAATGCCATTTGGGTTGTGTAATGCACCCACCACCTTCCAAAGGTGTATGATGGCCATATTTTCTGAATATATTGAGAATATCATGGAGGTGTTTATGGATGATTTTTCCGTTTATGGATCTTCTTTTGATGATTGCCTAGCTAACTTGTCTTTGGTACTTAAGAGATGTGAGGAGACAAATCTTGTCTTGAATTGGGAAAAGTGCCACTTCATGGTAAGTGATGGTATTGTGTTGGGACACTTGGTGTCCAACCGTGGCATTGAGGTTGATAGGGCCAAGATTGAAACAATAGAGAAGTTGCCATCACCTACTAATGAAGGACGTTGAATTTCTCTAAGATCTCTCTAAGATTTCTAGGGCATGCCGGTTTTTACCGGCGGTTTATTAAAGATTTCTCTAAGATTTCTAAGCCTCTTACTAACCTACTAATGAAGGACGTTGAATTTGTTTTCTCCAAAGATTGCCTTGAAGCGTTTTGTAGGTTGAAGAATGATTTGATCTCCGCACCTATCATGCAACCTCCGGATTGGAGCTTACCATTTGAAGTAATATGTGATGCAAGTGATGTGGCCGTTGGGGCCGTTTTGGGGCAAAGGAAAAATGGGCGCACACATGCCATTTATTATGCTAGCAAGACGCTAGATGATGCCCAACTCAACTATGCCAAAACCGAGAAAGAGTTGCTAGCAGTGGTGTATGCATTTGAGAAGTTCCGCTCATATCTCGTTGGGGCGAAGGTCATATTGTATACGGATCATGCTGTGATCCGTTATCTCCTTATAAAGAAGGATGCCAAGCCTAGATTGATTCGGTGGATCCTTCTTCTTCAAGAGTTTGATTTGGAGATCCGGGACAAGAAGGGGTCCGAAAATTCGGTGGCGGATCACCTTAGTAGACTACCTCCACTAGAGATTGAGAGAGATGACATCCCGATTGATGACTCATTCCGGGATGAGCAATTGCAAATGATGGAGGAGTGTCTATCTCAAGTGTCTAGAGGAAGTGAGCCATGGTACGCCGACATTGTGAACTATCTTGTATGTGAGGAAGTGCCTCCCGGTTTTTCATATGCCCAAAGAAAGAAGTTCTTCAAAGATGTGAGGCACTACTATTGGAGTGAACCACTTTTGTTCAAGAGAGGGCCAGATGGAGTGTTTAGAAGATGCATACCGGAGGATGAGGTGGAGAGTGTGATCCGCAATTGTCATTCCTTGCCATGTGGAGGGCATGCTAGCTCACACAAGACATGTGCTAAGGTGTTGCAATGGGGTTTCTTTTGGCCAAATTTGTTCAAGGATGTGCAAAACTTTGTGGTAACTTGTGATGCTTGCCAAAGGACGGGCAACATCTCAAGGAGGAATGAAATGCCCTTGAACAACATACAAGAGGTGGAGATATTTGATGTGTGGGGTGTGGACTTCATGGGACCATTCCCTTCTTCATGTGGCAACCTCTACATCCTATTGGCGGTAGATTATGTTTCGAGATGGGTGGAGGCAATCGCCTCTCCCACAAATGATGCCAAGGTGGTGGTGCGGTTCTTCAACCGAGTGATCTTTCCTAGGTTTGGAACAGCAAGGGTGATCATAAGTGATGGAGGGAAGCACTTCACTAATAGGAACTTTGGAGCACTTTTGGCTAAGTATGGGGTGACTCATAAGGTGGCAACACCTTACCATCCCCAAACTAGTGGCCAAGTGGAGATCTCCAACCGGGAGATAAAAGGGATATTTGAGAAGACGGTCTCTAGAACAAGAAAAGATTGGGCTATGAAGCTCGATGATGCCTTGTGGGCTTATAGGACCGCTTTCAAGACACCAACTGGCACCACTCCTTACAAGTTAGTCTATGGCAAGTCTTGCCACCTTCCGGTAGAGATGGAGCATAGAGCATATTGGGCTATAAGGTGGTTGAATTTTGACCTCAAGAAGGCCGGTGAGAAGCGGTTGCTAGACATGAACGCCCTCGAGGAGATCCGGTTGGATGCTTATGAGAATGCCCGGATCTACAAGGAGAGGACCAAGCGTTGGCATGACAAGCGCCTCATCCCAAATGAGTTGAATGAGGGTGACCTAGTGCTTCTCTTCAACTCGAGGCTGCGGCTTTTCCCCGGAAAGCTCAAATCAAGATGGACGGGTCCCTATGTTGTGAAGAAGGTCTTTCCTCATGGAGCGGTGGAGATAGGAGGAGATCATTGTGGTAACTTCAAGGTGAATGGGCACCATCTGAAGAAGTATATCCCGGAAGCCCCGGTGGAAGCATGGGCAAGCAGAAAACTCAAAGGCCTGAGGAAGCATGGGCAAGCAGAAAAGACAATGAAAACAAAAGAAAAGCCAAGAAAGAAAGAAGGAGAAGAGAGGAAATGTGAGAAAAAGGTGAGAAACTACCATCCTTATTGCTCCAAGAGTGGCCTACCCGGACAACCTCCTTATGACTCCCCTTCTTATGTCGCCAAACGCCGGAAGGGAAACCTACACTCGGTGTCGCTCATTTTGCCAAGTTGCCCTTTCGGGTTTTCACCTTGCCACTCTTCTTCTTTTCCTTTGATGATTTCACTTTGAACTCACATCCCTCAAGTCCAATTTTGCACTAACCTAAGGTTGGTCGGACTACCTTCTTTTTGCCTAAACTACCCTTTCGGGTTTTCGGTTTATTGAATAATTTTCATGCTTTTTTTCATTTTCATTGGCTTTTTATTTTTCTTTTTCTTTTTTTTTGTATGAAACTGAATTACAGAACATAGGACTTAATGCAAAACAAACTAAAAAAACTCGAATGAAACTGTACATGAATGATATGTCCCTCACCCATACTTGAAGATCACTTTGCCCTCAAATTGGAAATAAGGCAAAGATAAATGTGGGAAAGGGAAGAGAAATGTACCCCTCAGTGGGATGGTCTAGTTGGACCATCCCGACCCCACTCTGGTGGGTATGGAAAGTGGCAGAAGAAATGCTCTTGTCGGCGGTGGAGCGTGTCGATGCGGTCCTCCTGATCCTCCATCCTCTCTCTAAATGAAGTCTCATAGCTAGCTTGCAAAGCCAGCTGCTGAGTCTCTAACTGTTGCTGATGAGCCGCCTGCCAAGCATCCTGTCGGCGGTCAAAATGTGTGGTCATGGAGGAGGCGAAACTGGACTGCCATGCGTGCTGCTGCTCAAGCATGGACCACTGGTACTCGGTCTGTCATGCCTGATGTTGTGTGGTCAAGGCTGCCATTTGAGCCTGAAGACTCTCCATGGCCTGATTGTTGTCCAGTGTTGTAGTAGGCATCTCCTCATCAGTAACAGGGGCCCGGCTGTAGCTCGCAGCATATCGCCCAACAATGTCCTCCTGAGGCCGTCTCGGAGGAACGGGGTCAGCTGGTACGTACAACTCGAAGAGCTCGTCTCCAAGTGGAAGTGGTCGGGGGAGGTATGTGATGTGACTCCCATCTGCTAGTGATATCCAAAATTTGTACTTCCCATTTCTCTGGAGGAGCCTGCACCTCCTCAGCATCCCTTCTGTATACAGTGGGGCCTCTAGTCCGTCCTTCAAGTCAGGGAGATCCATCACCTGTGCAACTAACAAGGAGATCACCCCACCTCCCACAATGTCTCGTGGCTTATTCTTCCTAATCCGCTTCAAAGCGATAAGGAAGAGGTACGACCAATCTGGTACCTAGTCGTTCGTGGGGAGGTAGGCGTATAGTAATGGAAGGTCCTTGAGCGCGACCTTATTCTCCTCCTTGTGTCCACAGAAGACACTCATGAAGATCTTCGAGATGAGCCTCAAACAGGGGTGAGTGAATTTGTTGGAATACTCACCCCCTGCATGGAACTCTGATCTGGTGGCGGCTTGCCAAAATTCCATCAAGTCGGGTGTCGGGATGGGTTCCCACCAGTCGTCGGAGGTGGAAATGGTCACCCCTAATGCCTCTTGCAGTTGGGTGTAGTCCAATGTATACTTTCTTTTGTTGAACTTGAATGAAATTCCAACGCAACTGTGGTCCACCGTTTCCATTTTGAATGTGGCAATGAATTGGCGGCTGAGCTCGGGGTGTGTTGGAGCACTCATTATCAGAAAATCACTGATAACACGATTTATTACTTAGGTTTAGGCACTCATTTAGATAGTTTTCCCGCTCATTCATGCATGGTTTAGCACTAGTTCGTGACATTTGCACCCAATTCATGTATTTTGTCGAGATAGACGTCTACACGGACTTTTGCGTGCTTTGTAGGTATTTTGGGAGATTTAGGAGCTTAATCGGTACATTTGAGGATCATTCCTCGAGATGACACACCTTCGGACTCATTGGGATGCAAGTTAGGAGCTAAGGAGGACACTTGGGACCTTGTTGGTGCATGCCATGCACCAAATCGTAGCTTAATGATCCAAAACAAGCTAAGGCACCAAAACCACGGCCACTGGGACTTCCACGGGCATGGAAATGGGCCGTGGTTTTGCCCAGACAGCTGTGACAGCTGTCCCACGATCTTCATGGCCGACTCTTGCAATTTGTTGTGTATAAAAGGTGGTCCTGCAGGCTGTTAGAGGCATCCACTCTCACTACCATTCTCTCCCATACTCTAAACAACAAAGATTCTCTCATTGGAGCATTGGGTTAGAGACCATTGGAGAAGAAAGAAAGCTTCCATTGGAGAAGAAGAGAAGAACACACCATATTTAGTCTTTCATAGTTCTAGAGTAGAGATTGTTGGAAACATTCGCTAAGGTTGTAAGAAACGATTCGAACCTTCTTTTGAAGGGTTGTAAGTCCTTGAATCTTGATTTAGCTTGTTTTACTTGTTTTACTTGTTTCACTTGCTTAATCTATCTTTCATCTCATCTTCTTGCTATGGATTCTATGATTTTATACTTGGTGAGTTTGATTGTTAAGATGCATGTTATTGGCTAAATAGATGCGATTCTAGGGTAAGGAAAAGATGGTTATGGCTTGGACTATGATAGAATGGACTTAGGTGTACCTTTGGATGAATTGTTTGCTCGAACCTAGCCTCTGTTGTAAACCAAGGTTTGTTCTATACATTCCATGGCCGTGGTTCTTGATGAACAACCCGTGATTTTGACTGACTTGCTTGATTTGATGAATCTAAGTGCTAGGATGTTAGATTGTTGAAATCCTAGTGTTTGTTGAGCTAAATCTATCCTAGGGTGACCTAGTGTTAGCAACTAAGTGTTAGAAGAGACCTACCCGGTGATTCTTGCTCTTAGATACCGAAGATAACGAACTCTAGGTAGTAGTGAGCCTCACAAGCCGCTATTGGATTGAATGTGCTAGGATAGGTGTTTAGGACTTGCCTACCCGAGACTTACCCGGTAAGGAGAGGTTAGATCCCTAGATAACCATCCAGTTTGTGTAGAATTCCTATCCTTAGGCTCTTTGAGACTTACCCGGTGATGAGACCTTAGGAACGGACTAGTGGACCATGAGACCTACCCGGTGATTGAATCCCAATCTAGAAACGCTCACTCCCAACATACTATAGTTGATCCAAGGAATGATTAGATAGCTTGAGTCCTATGCCATAACCGGAATTTCCAACCCCTAGAATCCGCTTTTCTCTCTTTGATTACATATTTCGTATTTGCTTGTTTACTTGTGATGTTAGCTTAGTTGATTGTTGATTTCGCATGATTTGTGATCTTTGATTGATCACCTAAAAACCAAACCAAAAACATTGAGATTTTCATTTCTTTATTCCTTTCTCTTTTCTTAGCCTAGATCTTCACTATCCTTAGTCACTAATCGATTCAATCTCACCCCAGTCTTTGTGTTCGACCTCGGAATACTATCCCTACTACAAAACGTCCCGTACATTGCGGGTTCGCTAGGAGTTAGGAGAAATATAACGAGTATAAATTTAAGGCTTTTTGCGTGTCATGTTCTTAGCGTAACAAGTTTTCGGCGTCGTTGCCGGGGACTAGGTTAAGATTTAGTCGTTGTTTGTGATTGTTTATAGTGTAGGTCTTTCTTGTTGCTTTTGATCTCGTTTGGTTTGTGTCTTTGCTTTTCAGGACATCTCTCACTCTTTAGGTGTATGCGAAGATCTCGTGGCAAGGATTTAGCTCCATTCGATCCCGAACCGGAGAAAACCCTTAGATCTAGATCCAAGAGCATTAGAAAGGGAAAAGAGATGGCCGGAAGAGATCTCCAAGCTGAGTTGGATAAGGCTTTAGAGAAAATTAGGCTAAGGGATGAGGCCTTGGAGAATGAAAGGCAAGAGGCAACTAGGAGGGAGATTGAAGAGATTAGGCAAGCTCTTGTGCAAAGAGAGCTTAATCGTCAACAACCTCCACCTCCACCACAACCACAGCCGGCTGTTAATATTCGGGTTATGCCCATAGCTATTGAAGAGCCACAAACGTTAGGGCAACGTATGGATCCGACACAAAGAGCACACCGTCCGGGTGTGAACTTAGGAGATCCCGCAGCCCATGATTACGAGCTCCGCCCTCAAGTTCTACAAATGATCCGGCATATTCAATTTGGAGGGATGGAAGGAGAGTCTCCTCATCAACACTTGATGAACTATGAGATATTGATGGAGACTCTAAGACCGCCTAGATTGGAGAGCAAAAACCATAAGCTTAGGGCTTTCTCCTTCTCACTTAAGGATAAAGGCTTGGCTTGGTATCAATTTATTCCACATGGACGAGTGAGTACTTGGGAGGAGATGACAACCGAGTTTTTGACAAAGTTCTTCCCACCTTCCAAGACTACCGAGTTAAGAGGGAAGATCAATGCCTTCGTGATGAAGGATAGAGAAGGCTTATTCAAGTCTTGGGAGAGGTTCAAGGACCTTCTCCTAGATTGTCCACACCATGGTATACCGAAAATTGAGCTATTGGAGATCTACTTCAAAGGACTTGATGAAGATAGCCAATTCAAGCTTCAATCTCTTTCCGGTGGGACTTTCATGGAAAAGAATGTGGATGAAGCTTGGGAGTTTGTAGAGAAACACGCTTTGGTAATTGAGAAGTACTCCCATAGGAAGAGTGATGGGAGGAAAGCGGGAGCATATGAGGTGAGTGAAGTCACCATGAGTAACTTCAAGCTTGATGCAATCAATAATGAGCTGAAATCTTTGAGGGAGTTGTGTGCTACTACTTTGAAGAATCAAGCAACCCCTCAAGTGCAATTGCAAGCAAACTTGTCTTCCAAGGAGGAAGATGTGAACTACATGGGAAGGGGCAATTACAACAATTATCAAAGCCCAAGGAACTTCAACAACAACCGGCAATTCAACAATTACCGGCCTAACTACAACCATCCCGGGTTTTCCTATTCTAACCCGGATGGAGCCTTGAACCCTCCCGCTTCCACAAGCGCAGCTCCACCACCAAAGGCTTCACAAGAACCTCCACCTGGATTTACTCAACCTCCAAAGGATAGAACCGAGATGATGTTTGAGCAATTGCTTGAAAGGTTGAGTGGTCTTGAGAGCACGGTGATTTCCATTTCTAAGGCTCAAAAGGTGTTGGAAGCACAAGTGTTCCAAAAGGCGGGTGAAGCTCATAGAGATCCGGGAAAGCTTCCCGGAAGAGCCGAGGACAACCCAAGAGGCCAAGTGTTGGCCATTACAACAAGGAGCGGGTTGAGCATGAAGGATCCCTTACCTAAGGGAAGTGATAAAGGGAAGCAAGTGGTGATAGAGGAAGATACATTGCAAGAAGATGGATCCAAGAGCAAGGATGATGAGCCAACATATGTGGCACCACCTCCATACAAGCCACAACTACCGTTTCCACAATCACGAGCAAGAGCTCGCTTGGACAAACACTTTGGTAAATTCCTTGAACTTATGTCTAAATTGCATATTAACATTCCGTTCATGGATGCTATTCTAGGTATGCCGGCATATGGCAAGTTCTTGAAGGAGATACTCTCCAACAAAAGGAAGTTGGAAGAGTATGGGGATGTGAGGATGACGAAGAGGTCCTCGGAATTGATCCAAACCATAAAGGAGGAGATGCCTCCTAAGCTAATTGATCCGGGTTCCTTTTGTGTGCCAATTGGAGTGGGAGAAGTGAAGTATGAAGCCCTATGTGATCTTGGGGCAAGTGTAAGCATCATACCGCTTGCACTTTGCAACAAGGTTGGGCTAGGAGAGCCAAAGCCGGTCAAGATGACCCTTTACATGGCGGACCGTTCGATAACTCACCCGGTTGGAATCTTGGAGGATATACCGGTGCAACTAGGGAAGTTCTATGTGCCCATAGACTTCGTTGTTTTGGACATCCCGGCGGACTATCCGGTTCCTATCATCTTGGGGAGACCTTTCCTAGCCACTTCCGGATGTTTGGTGGATTGCAAAAATGGAATTCTCTCCTTCAACATTGGAGAAGAGAATATTAAGTTCAAACTATCCATAATGATGAAAGGGCCAGCCCTTGGTGAAGATGTGTTCAACATTGTCGAGCAAGAGGAGTCTAGAGAAGTTGTGAGCTCGATCTTGATCAAGGACCCCTTGGAGAAGGTTCTTAGCTTAAGTTTGATGGAGGAAGGAGATGAGGAGGCCTGCAATGAAGAAATCAAGGCTTTGGAATCATTGGAAAAGGAGACAAGAGCTGAATTTGAAGCACACGAAGGTGTGCTGAATTTCTGTGAAAACCACGGCCAGGGACCAAGAACCACGCCCGTGGAAAGTCCTGTGGAACTCTCTGGAATGCTCCAAAAGGCTAGCTTTGCAAGTTCCACGGCCGTGGTTGTGCCAGAGCCCGTAATTTTGCCCGTGGTTTCTCCAGAAACTGCATTGGTTGTTGATCAAGCTTCAAGGAGCTTTGGGGAGTCTTCTATGGCTTTGGATTCATCTCAACCAACATTATACGGATCTTCTCCACTCGATAAAGGTCCTCCTAAGCTTGAACTTAAACCCCTCCCCTCTCATCTTAAGTATGCTTTTCTTGGTGAAGATTCTACTTATCCGGTTATTGTGAATGCATGCTTAAATGATGATGAGTTGAATAGATTGTTGCATGAGGTGAGATTGCATAGGAAGGCTATTGGCTATACCATTGATGATTTAGTTGGAATTAAACCTTCCTTGTTCATGCATAAGATCTTAATGGAAGATAATCATAAGCCTTCAATTGAACCTCAAAGAAGACTAAACCCTATCATGAAAGAAGTAGTCAAGAAAGAGATCCTTAAATTGCTAGATGCGGGAATCATTTTCCCGATTTCGGATAGTAAATGGGTTAATCCCGTGCATGTAGTTCCTAAGAAGGGTGGGATGACCGTAGTGACTAATGAGAATAATGAACTAATCCCAACTAGAACGGTTACGGGATGGAGGATGTGTATAGACTATAGGAAACTAAATGTTTCCTCTAGGAAAGATCACTTCCCTCTTCCTTTCATTGACCAAATTCTAGAGAGATTAGCTCAACATTCCCATTTTTGTTACTTAGATGGCTATAGTGGATTCTTCCAAATCCCTATTCACCCCGATGATCAAGAGAAAACCACATTCACATGTCCTTGGGGTACTTTTGCATATAGGAGAATGCCATTTGGGTTGTGTAATGCACCCGCCACCTTTCAAAGGTGTATGATGGCTATCTTTTCTGAGTATATTGAAAACATCATGGAAGTGTTTATGGATGATTTTTCTGTTTATGGATCTTCCTTTGATGATTGCTTAGCTAACTTGTCTCTAGTGCTAAAAAGATGTGAGGAGACAAATCTTGTCTTGAATTGGGAAAAATGTCACTTCATGGTAAGTGAAGGCATTGTGTTGGGACATTTGGTGTCCAACCGTGGCATTGAGGTTGATAGGGCTAAGATAGAAACCATAGAAAAGTTGCCACCACCTACCTCGGTGAAGAGGGTAAGGAGTTTTCTAGGGCATGCCGGTTTTTACCGGAGATTCATTAAAGATTTCTCTAAGATTTCTAAGCCTCTTACTAACCTACTAATGAAAGATGTTGAGTTTGTTTTCTCCAAGGATTGCCTTGAGGCCTTTTGTAGGTTGAAGAATGCTTTGATCTCCGCACCTATCATGCAACCTCCGGATTGGAGTTTACCGTTTGAGATCATGTGTGATGCAAGTGATGTAGCCGTTGGGGCTGTTTTGGGACAAAGGAAAGATTGTAACACCCCGAATCCGCGGGACTCGGGATGTCACATTGGGCTAGGATCTCACAATGGATCCTGACCCTAGCTTGACAACAAGTTCACTGGACCTTACAACATGGCACTGACATATATAAAACAAATACATAAAACAATATAAACTGTACGACCCAAAGGTAAAGACAACATAGCCGAGTATAAACAACATCCTCACATAGGAGGGAAAACAAGACATCATCCTCACACAGGAGGGGAAACACAACAACCCCAAACCAACCACCTAATGTACGAGACTCCTCGGCCTGTCACCCTGTCAGATCACTCAACAGCGCCTAACCTGTAAACAACTACAACACGGTATGAAACCGTTAGCTAACCATACCCATATATAGAGTAATGCATAAGAACAATCACACATAGGGAAATATAAACATATCAGCATGCTTTCACTCATTTACCTATTTATTCATCTCAATATAATGGTCATTCACTCAAATCGTATAGATATAATATATATGAAACTAGGTGACACGAGGACCGATACATCCTCGCCTCTGAGCCTGCTAGCCAGCCGTACTAGTATCGGTCACACAATCCGTGTATCCTATGGGAGTGGATTGCGCCCTTCCTGTAAACCGGTCTGGCTTGACATCAGACAATCTCCCAGACTCCACGGCGGGATGAAAGGGAAAGGTTATCACAGCCACGCAGTGGGGCAATTAATAAAATATAGGTCGGTAAATACGACATCACATGCTATTATAGCAAACATATAAGGCACACACCACTCATACAAACACCCCATATAAGGATGGTAGCTAAATAAGTTCTACGGACTTACCTCAACCTCGTACAATCACAACCACGATCAACCTCCAATCCTGAGAGGGACACTGCCTAATAACAAGGCATAAAGAGATATCAATACTCCTATCAATCAAAAAGGTCACATCTAGACCCAAGGGATCCATAAGGATCATAATCAATCTATAAGCCTCACAACCAACTAAACCTCAATATCTCAACATAACTCACAATTCCTCAAATCTCAAGGTAGTATCTAATCAACATTCCTCAATCTCAATTTTAATCCTAATTTAATTAATTAACCTTTAATTAATTAATTAGATTTTGCCAGAATAACGTTTTGCCCACACACAATTTCTAAACCCACCTGTCATCAGATTTCATCAAACAAACTATCCATAATCACCAGAATAATATAACGACCATAATGGAATTTCTAATTATCCATTTTGACAAGCCTAAAGTCAATTTAGGCCAAATCGTAGTACGGAAAACGAATAAATTCATAACTTATTCGTTACTAACCCGATTGACGATCTGAAAGAAGATTCGGAAACGCAATGACGCAGGCTACGCATGGACAACATCAAATTCACCGGAATCTGAGCGACGGAACCGTCCTGGTGAGATATATGCTCGACCAGCCCTCCATATACTCGGAAATGCAGAAACTCGGTACCGTTATGAAGAGAATGAAGAGAGGAATCCAGAAACTCAAACGGAATTGAAATCGGATTAGAAACGGAGAGTAGATCTGAGTTTGAAGGTTGAGAGAAATCAAAGCTTTTACGAGAAAACGTGAAAGGAAATGAATTAATAAAGGATTTTCCGCTATTTATAGTGAAGACGATAATTATCCTTTAGTAAAGTCGATAATTATCCTTTAATCGATCCAAAGGCGGGTCGAACCTCTTTCTCCAAACTTCTCGAGATTGGAACATCAAATCTGGAATATTGTAGGGATAACTATTCCACAACTGCCTCGGAAAACGTGTATTCCTAAACCGTCTTTCTTAGCTGTTAAGAAACGAAATAGCGACTCTTTTGGCCATTTTGCCTCTCCATGTTATTTCATATCTAGGACATATCCGATGTCCTGATCATTTCTCTCAACTGCATTTTTATTAATTGGAGCTTCCAAATGCTCCAAATAACACTGGAGGGTAAAAATAATTATCCGGAGAAAAAAGTAAAAATTTCCCCAAACGTCCAAAATTACGCGAGGAACATAACGGTTGAGCTCATTCTCATCACTTGCGAAATCTTCGCGAGTTATATGTCAATTACTATCAACGATTAAGTTAATCAACATTAATTAGAATTCAGAAATCCTAGCTATTACGTCACACACCCCTTAAAAAAAAGTTTCGTCCCGAAACTTGAACAATTCACAAATCCTCTCGGACCCATACGCCGAGGTATAACTCTCACTCTTTCTATCGGAGGTATCACATCTCCGTTCAAAAGATCACAAGCTATAACAATCTATAACCTCAAGTATAAACATGGAGGAATCATCATCTCCAGGAAATAGGGCCATAACGCTACCCAAAGGCGTAGAGGAATCACGTCTCTCGCCATACCACATCACAAGGCATAGAGGAAGCACATCTCTAGCCAACACATAAACATATATATCGCATGGAGGAATCACATCTCCACTGAACTATGTCCATCAAGGTAGCATGGAGGAAAGAACCATCTCCAGCTGAATCCTAATCCCACTCAAATTGCATGGAGGAAAGAACTATCTCCAGCTATAAATATGATCATACTCGGGTAGCGTAGAGGAAGTAATCATCTCTAGCTATAGCATACATCACGCTAGCACATCAAGATCTACTAAGATCATAAATCACATCACAACTAGCATGGAATAACACATCAAGACATATAAGCACATAAGCACAACATTCATCAAGATAGCACTAAGATCTACTCGTGCACCCACAAATAGGCCTGTCTTAACATATACTCTAGATAGTTCCTCAGGACACTATCCTCAGTCTCTCACATAGCCTCTTCATCTTTACCATCATATCCTCAATATGGGAATGTCTTTCGAATGAAAGCGTTTCATATTTCATTCCAAGAATGTAATCGAATGCTCAACAAAAGTGTGGTTGAACTCAACCACCAAACCATCGTAACTCACAAGGTGTCTTGAGTCTGGTATATACTTCCTCAGTTGAGACATAAGAAACACTGGGTGGATATCCTCTAATCTCAGAGGCAAAGCTAAACATCATGCTGCCTTCTCCGTACTAGTCGATCTCAAATAAACCATCATATTGGAAACTCAGTTCCCTTTCTATATTAACACGTCTAACGTCTCGCAGCTGAGATACTTACAGCCGGACATGAACTCTCGCTTGAACTTTAGAGGTTAACGCCTCTTCTCTACATATAATATCTGGCGACTCTGTACAACCAGCATTCTTCCTTCAATTAACGTTACTTGAACTATAAAATCTTGAATCTGGTCAGGTGTTATTCCACTACTACTGCTAGATCACTTCTAGCATAAGGATATACGACATCTATGTCTATATATATTGCTTCATAGGGCCATCCCAGAAAGATGCACGTCCTTCATTGTTATATAATAAACTCATTAATGGAAGGTAATATAACCATCCACGTTTCCCATTCGACTTACAACTTATAATAGATCTTTAAGATCTAGATGATCCTCTCTCACTGACCATCTGTCAAGGGGTGAAGTGTAGTCATGAGGTACAGACTCGTCCCCAAAGCAGTCTGAATCTGCTGCCTAAAATCTGAAAGTAAAAACATCCATCTCGATCAGAAATGATCGTTCTCGGTATACCATGGAGTCTCACTATCTGTCTAGTGTATTCCTCAGCCAATTCATTCACTAGCCACGTCCTTCTGATAGAAATGAAATGTGCCGGTTTCATTAATTTGTTACCAACAATCCAGATAACATAAATCTTCTACTGGGTCACAATCTCATAAAAAAGTCCATAGAGATGTCCTCCCAAATTCTACTACTGCACTGGTAGTGGGTGGGGCTTATCTCTAGATCGGAAATACTCTATCTGGACCTGCTAACAGGTCACACACTGTATCACAAATCTGGTTATATCGGCTTCATATAATATAATCGTCTCATCTCATGGTACATCTTACTCGTACCTGAATGTACTGAATAAGGCGTACAATGGGTATACCGTAATATTCTTTATCTCCATCTGCATCAACAGGTACACAAAAGCGGTCATGACTCTTCATCAGTCCATCTACTCCCATGGAGAACTATGGTGCCTCAGTACGAGACATCCTTTCTCTAAACCTTGTCAAGGCCGGGCAGGTCTCCTGCTTCTGTTGGACCTCATCCAACAGACCAGGTAGAACCTCTGAGGTATAACAGGGTATCCTCATCAAGGAACTGATTGTCCAACTCTAGCCAAGCTAGATCTCTCTGAAGTTGAGGCTGAACTATCAGTCTCACAATCATCTTCTCTTGGAGCGTCTTTCCATTCAAGTTATCGGCGACAACATTCAACTTCTCTAAATGATATGGAATCTTCAAGTGAAAGTCTTGATCAACTTAAGCTCTTAACACTTGCGGTTATTCAACCCCTGTTGCATATAATATACTTCAGATTTCTATGATCTATAGAAATCTGACATGAAGATCACACCGGTACGGTCTTCAAAACTTAAAGGCTTGAACTACCACTACTAACTCTAAATCGTGAGTCGGGTAGTTCTCATCATACGTTCTCAGCTGTAAACACACATATCAATAACCCTACTCCTCTATAGTAATACACATATCAGACTTAGATGGGATGTATCTCCGTAAATCACGGGATCCCAAAAATCTTCTAACTATAACAGAATGGAAGCAGAGGTCAAATGTCTCCTCAACTCTTCATAACATAGACACATTGCTTTCATCACGTAGTTATGGTGGTCTTCTCAAAAGACTCGCAAATGAATACGTAATCATATAAAATCCTTCCTCAAAGCATTGGTAGCAATCGGCTGAGCCGAGAAAACTACGTATTCCTTAATGTTCATCAGTATCTCCCATGTTACAACATACTTAATTCTCGACAGGTCAACCATGATCCCACTAGCGGAGACAACATGGCCTAAAAAGGCTACCACTGGCATCTCAACTTACACTTAGAGAGCGTAGAATACATCCCGCTATGAGAGTATACCGACATGTCATCCATGAAGTCCACCACCAACTAATCAAGGAAGTCGATGAAGATACTATTCATCAACTACATAAAAACTACTAAAACATTTGTCAACCTAAATGACATCACTACAAACTCGTAGTGTCCATAGCTGGTATGGGATGCTATCTCATACACATGATGCTCTCTCATCCATGACTAGGGATATCTTGAGCACAAATGAATCCTGAAAACATAATTGCTTCTTGAAGCTAACTCATCAGGTCGTCAATACGGAACATGGAACCCACTAGGGTAAACCCGTTTCAGTCAACTTGTCAAGTTATCAGTACAATATCTCAACAAGCACCATATAGTGTGGCTTTCCCATTCAATCTTGTATCATACTTCAACTCGATAACAATGTCCACACTCCGCTGAGGTGACAACTAGACGGTTCAGTAACACGTCTATAAACTCATAAATAACTGGAATACCTTCCAATGTTGGACTATCTCGCTCTTTCATGGTATAACACTAGAAGGCGTCACATCCCTGTGTTATCAGCTTGCTGCTCGTACAGTCCTGATGACAAACCCGTCTTTTCAAAGGTCTTAACCTCATAAGACCTCTATTTACCATCTCAGTAAAGACTATAATAGCCTTACTATTAATATCTAACACCGCACGATATCTATTCATCCAATCCATACACATAAAGACTTCCTCATGCACCTACGGCATGACAAAGAAGTCTACAAGTCATACACAAGTCCCGGAATAAGGGAACAAACACATATCTCGCGGGTACCTCAGACCCCTAACTGGTAATCCTGTAAAGGAAAGTCCACCTTCTACTATATATCAAAGACCAACCATTAACGCATGCATCGAAAGACAAGAAGTGCATAGCACTCATAACAAACAAAACTCCACTAGGTAAACCATTAACGAGAATGGTACCTATAACAGCTAACTCCCGTAGCTCCACTACATATCCTCACTCGATCTCGGATCTATGCTCCTCAGGTATCACTGAGGTCCTCACTATAGCCTCCACTTCTACTCTTTCAACACCGGAAAGAGGAAGGTCTTGCTGGGAAGAAACACTACCTTGCTGACAGGAAGGGGCCAGATGGCCTAGTTCACCACAGATGAAACAAGCTATCAGTTCCAAAGGGCACACAGAACGCAAATGATCTGGATAGCCAAAACTGAAACATAATCATCCCATCCTTGCAACCTGTGCAACTGAAGGGTAACTCGACCTTCGTCGTCCACCTAGAATAATCTCACTCTTGAAGGGAACCTGTAAAGGCAATGTCTTGCCCTGTCGACAAAACTTCGCTCTATGCCCTGCTTTACCACACGTAAAGTATATGATGGGCGCCTTTGGGCACACAAATCGCCAGTGTCCCAACTTCCACGCAATTAAAACGCTGTAGTTCCTTGCCATTCATCTTTGTGGCCAAATGATCACTAGATTGTCCTGATATCGGACTTGGTTCCCCATTCATCATCTTTGCTTCTCCAGTAACTGATTCAGTCCATTGCTTCTTTCCGGATCCAGAAGCTTCAGTTGATCTCACAATTGTTGGTAAATCCGGTGTGGATCTACCCGTTATCACCGCTTCATATACTTGTTACATATATTCTTGAAACTCGGATCTACTCATGGAGACACGATTAGCCTCTTTAAACTCGTTCTCTGCCATAGGCGAAATAACAGCGGAAACTGGTCCCTAACTTATCACCACTGGAGGAAGAGGGGGTTTACCCCTACCTCATCCCACTACAGATACTACTCTAGTCTGAGTCATTTGTAGGATATACGCACCTAATCTTATAAGGCTATATATATGCCATAGGTATCGATATGTATATAATACATCCACATAATCCATAGTACACACAGATATATATACATATCTACGCTGCAGAGATCCATGGCAGAGGTGAGACTTCTTGTACATTCTATCCCAAAACCACACTTAAAACCCAAACCTTTGAAAACGTCAGATCCCATATGGGCTCTGTTTATTTTACCTATCAAACCTCATTGCAGGTAGCAAGTGCCATTGTTGTCAACCTGGGCTCTGATACCAACTCTGTAACACCTCGAATTCGCGGGACTCGGGATGTCACATTGGGCTAGGATCTCACAATGGATCTTGACCCTAGCCTGACAACAAGTTCACTGGACCTTACAACATGGCACTGACAGATATAAAACAAATACATAAAACAATATAAACTGTACGACCCAAAGGTAAAGACAACATAGCCGAGTATAAACAACATCCTCACACAGGAGGGAAAACAAGACATCATCCTCACGCAGGAGGGGAAACACAACAACCCCAAACCAACCACCTAATGTACGAGAGTCCTCGGTCTGTCACCCTGTCAGATCACTCAACAACACCTAACCTGTAAACAACTACAACACGATATGAAACCGTTAGCTAACCATACCCATATATAGAGTAATGCATAAGCACAATCACACATAGGGAAAGATAAACATATCAACATGCTTTCACTCATTTACCCATTTATTCATCTCAATATAATGGTCATTCACTCAAATCGTATAGATATAATATATATGAAACTAGGTGACACGAGGACCGATACATCCTCGCCTCTGAGCCTGCTAGCCAGCCGTACTAGTATCGGTCACACAATCCGTGTACCCTATGGGAGTGGATTGCGCCCTTCCTGTAAACCGGTCTGGCCTGACATCAAAGAACCTCCCAGACTCCACGGCGGGATGAAAGGGAAAGGTTATCACAGCCACGTAGTGGGGCAATTAATAAAACATAGGTCGGTAAATACGACATCACATGCTATCATAGCAAACATATAAGGCACACACCACTCATACAAACACTCCATATAAGGATGGTAGCTAAGTAAGTCCTACGGACTTACCTCAACCTCGTACAATCACAACCACGATCAACCTCCAATCCTGAGAGGGACACTGCCTAATAACAAGGCATAAAGAGATATCAATACTCCTATCAATCAAAAAGGTCACATCTAGAACCAAGGGATCCATAAGGATCATAATCAATCTATAAGCCTCACAACCAACTAAACCTCAATATCTCAACATAACTCACAATTCCTCAAATCTCAAGGTAGTATCTAATCAACATTCCTCAATCTCAATTTTAATCCTAATTTAATTAATTAACCTTTAATTAATTAATTAATTATATTTTGCCAGAATAACGTTTTGCCCGCAAACAATTTCTAAACCCACCTGTCATCAGATTTCATCAAACAAACTATCCATAATCACCAGAATAATATAACGACCATAATGGAATTTTTAATTATCCATTTTGACAAGCCTAAAGTCAATTTAGGCCAAATCGCAGTACGGAAAACAAATAAATTCATAACTTATTCGTTACTAACCCGATTGACGATCTGAAAGAAGATTCGGAAATGCAGCGACGCAGGCTACGCATGGACAACATCAAATTCACCGGAATCTGAGCGATGGAACCGTCCTGGTGACATATATGCTCGACCAGCCCTCCATATACTCGGAAATGCAGAAACTCGGTACCGTTATGAAGAGAATGAAGAGAGGAATCCAGAAACTCAAACGGAATTGAAATCGGATTAGAAACGGAGAGTAGATCTGAGTTTGAAGGTCGAGAGAAATCAGAGCATTTACGAGAAAACGTGAAAGGAAATGAATTAATAAAGGATTTTCCGCTATTTATAGTGAAGACGATAATTATCCTTTAGTAAAGTCGATAATTATCCTTTAATCGATCCAAAGGCGGGTCGAACCTCTTTCTCCAAACTTCTCGAGATTGGAACATCAAATCTGGAATATTGTAGGGATAATTATTCCACAACTGCCTCGGAAAACGTGTATTCCTAAGCCGTCTTTCTTAGCTGTTAAGATACGAAATAGCGACTCTTTTGGCCATTTTTCCTCTCCATGTTATTTCATATCTAGGACATATTCGATGTCCTGATCATTTCTCTCAACTGCATTTTTATTAATTGGAGCTCCCAAATGCTCCAAATAACACCGGAGGGTAAAAATAATTACCCGGAGGAAAAAGTAAAAATTTCCCCAAACATCCAAAATTACGCGAGGAACATAACGGTGGGACTCGTACTCATCACTTGTGAAATCTTCGCGAGTTATATGTCAATTACTATCAACGATTAAGTTAATCAACATTAATTAGAATTCAGAAATCCTAGCTATTACAAAGATGGGCTTACACATGCCATCTATTATGCTAGCAAGACGCTAGATGATGCCCAACTCAATTATGCCACCACTGAGAAGGAGTTGCTAGCGGTGGTGTATGCATTTGAGAAGTTCCGCTCATATCTTGTTGGAGCGAAGGTCATTGTGTATACGGATCATGCTGCGATCCGTTATCTCCTTACAAAGAAGGATGCCAAGCCTCGGTTGATTCGGTGGATCCTTCTTCTTCAAGAGTTTGACTTGGAAATCCGGGATAAGAAAGGGTCCGAAAACTCTGTGGCGGATCACCTTAGTAGACTTCCACCATTGGAGCTTGAGAGAGATGACATCCCGATTGATGACTCATTCCGGGATGAGCAATTGCAAATGGTGGAGGAGTGCTTGTTTCAAGTGTCAAGGGGTAATGAGCCATGGTATGCCGACATTGTGAACTACCTTGTGTGTGAGGAGGTGCCACCCGGTTTATCCAATGCCCAAAGGAAAAAGTTCTTCAAGGATGTGAGGCACTACTATTGGAGTGAGCCGCTTTTGTTCAAGAGAGGACCGGATGGAGTCTTTCGGAGATGCATACCGGAGGATGAGGCGGAGAGTGTGATCCGCCATTGTCACTCCTTGCCATGTGGAGGCCATGCTAGCTCACACAAGACATGTGCTAAGGTGTTGCAATCGGGTTTCTTTTGGCCAAGTTTGTTCAAGGATGTGCAGAATTTTGTGGTAGCTTGCGATGCTTGCCAAAGGACGGGCAACATCTCAAGGAAGAACGAGATGCCCTTGAACAACATACAAGAGGTGGAGATATTCGATGTTTGGGGTGTGGACTTCATGGGACCGTTCCCCTGTTCTTGTGGCAACCTCTACATCCTATTGGCGGTGGACTATGTCTCGAGATGGGTGGAGGCAATCGCCTCTCCTACAAATGATGCCAAGGTTGTGGTGCGGTTCTTCAACCGAGTGATCTTCCCTAGGTTTGGAACACCAAGGGTGATCATAAGTGATGGAGGGAAGCACTTCACCAACAGGAACTTTGGGGCACTTTTGGCTAAGTATGGGGTGACTCATAAGGTGGCAACACCTTACCACCACCAAACTAGTGGCCAAGTGGAGATCTCCAACCGGGAGATAAAGGGAATTCTTGAGAAGACGGTTTCAAGGACGAGAAAAGATTGGGCTATGAAGCTCGATGATGCATTGTGGGCTTATAGAACCGCTTTCAAGACACCAATTGGCACCACTCCCTACAAGCTAGTCTATGGCAAGTCTTACCACCTTCCGGTAGAGATGGAGCATAGAGTGTATTGGGCTATAAGGTGGCTGAATTTTGACCTCAAGGAGGCCGGAGAGAAGAGGTTGCTTGATATGAACGCTCTTGAGGAGATCCGGTTGGATGCCTATGAAAACGCCCGGACCTACAAAGAAAGGACCAAACGTTGGCATGACAAGCGTCTCATCCCGAAGGAGTTGAGTGAAGGCAACCTTGTCCTTCTCTTCAACTCGAGGCTGCGGCTCTTCCCCGGAAAGCTAAAGTCAAGATGGACGGATCCTTATGTGGTGAAGAAGATCTTTCCCCATGGAGCGGTTGAGATAGGAGGGGAGCATTGTGGAGATTTTAAGGTGAATGGGCACCGGTTGAAGAAGTATATCCCGGGAGCTCCGGTGGACATGATTGCCCCACTTCACCTTGAGTGAGACGCCCCCGAGTTTGGTCAAGCTAATGACCTTAAAGAAGCGCTTGATGGGAGGCAACCCATCGGTAGACATTTTTCCCTTTTTCGTTTTCGTTTTTGTTTTGATTTTTTCTGTTTTTGTGTGCTTTTGTGTGTTTGGTGTGCTTTGTGTGTGTGCTAGAGTCTTGGTATCATGGAAGCCTTGCATGGCATGTGGATGATGATGATGAGTCCCTCATAAATTGTGGGTGGAGCGGACGCGGGACTTGGACTGCTAGCTGTGCCTAGCGCAGATCCCGACGCCATAACGGACACTTTGAGCTCTCTACCATCGTTGATAGGATCATCCGACATCACTCCATTTGAGTAATCCCAAATACCAAAGCAAACCATTTTTACATTGTGAGAACCCTCTTTCACTCTTCTTTATTTAAATACCATATTGGGGACAATGTGTTTCTAAGTATGGGGTGGGGTTTGCATGATCTTTTGCATGATTAGCATCTAGGGTAGTTTCTTTTAGTCACATGCTTCATTATGTCTTGCATTTTACATACACATTTCAAAAAATCAAAAAAAAAAAAAAAAAGAATTAGAAAATTTAAAAAAAAATTTTAGTGCTTCTAAGCTTGGGAATGACCCTTATGATGAGATTGTTGTGTGGATTGGCTATGGATGGCCTTGTGTGTTGAATTGATGAATGCATATGTGGACTTGAAGTACTTATCTTAAATCCCATGAATGATTTGTGATCATGATGTTTGTCTTGATTGGATTGAGTATTGAAAGTCGAAATTACATGCTAGTTCTTGCACATCATCTAGGAGTGATTAAGGCAATTCATCTTTCTCTAATTCTCATCTTGATCATGTATTTTGAGCACCTCAATTGATATAAATTTGACCTCTTTTGACCCATCCGGGAATAGGAGCATGTTAGTGTGTTGAGTGTGTGAAGAGCAATTGTGGGGTGAAGTTGTTGATGGATGAATGTTATGAATGAAGTGCTGAATTTGTTGTGAAAGTGTAGACAAAAATATAGGTTTGGGGACGTTGGTTTAAATGACGAGTAACTCGGCACCATTCACATAATCGGGTGTTTGTGCCTTGCCAAAGTCAAATAAACCGATAGTCCTAACGAGCTTTGGTATGTGTGCCCGGTGTAGATGCACCTCGAAAAATAAAAAAGCCCGAGGACGGCTAATCACCAAGGTTTTGGCTTTTGTACACCAATGTCATTGTCTCAAAAATAAGTGAAAGAAAAAGAAAAGAAAGAAAAGATGGAGAAAATATACACTTGTGGGAAGTTGATAAAAATGTGGAGTTGTAAAGTTAGTTCCATTCCCGGATTAGCATCACATAGCCTAGAAAAATTCCCACCTAATCACAACGTTTCTTGACCTTTTATTTCACAAGCCCTTGTGACCTATTTGCATATGTGTAAGACTTAGTGATCTAGATTGAATATGCTCATGATCATCTTGACTTCTTCATTTTTACATTTCATGCATGCCTTCGAGTTAAGTATAATTGTCTTTCCATGCCTTCACTCATTTGACACATGATTGCTTGTCCATTGCCATGAAACATGACTATGAAGGTGATCCAATATTAGAAGCACAACTCCAAAAATATTTTCGGTTTTTCATGCATGCATAAATCATGTCATCCCTTAGTCTATAGTTGGGACTTGCTCGGGGACGAGCAAACCTTAAGTATGGGGTATTTTTGATAACACGATTTATGACTTAGGTTTAGGCACTCATTTAGATAGTTTTCCCGCTCATTCATGCATGGTTTAGCACTAGTTCGTGACGTTTGCACCCAATTCATGTATTTTGTCGAGATAGACGTCTACACGGACTTTTGCGTGCTTTGTAGGTATTTTGGGAGATTTAGGAGCTTAATCGGTACATTTGAGGATCATTCCTCGAGATGACACACCTTCGGACTCATTGGGATGCAAGTTAGGAGCTAAGGAGGACACTTGGGACCTTGTTGGTGCATGCCATGCACCAAATCGTAGCTTAATGATCCAAAACAAGCTGAGGCACCAAAACCACGGCCACTAGGACTTCCACGGGCGTGGAAATGGGCCGTGGTTTTGCCCAGACAGCTGTGACAGCTGTCCCACGATCTTCATGGCCGACTCTTGCAATTTGTTGTGTATAAAAGGTGGTCCTGCAGGCTGTTAGAGGCATCCACTCTCACTACCATTCTCTCCCATACACTAAACAACAAAGATTCTCTCATTGGAGCATTGGGTTGGAGACCATTGGAGAAGAAAGAAAGCTTCCATTGGAGAAGAAGAGAAGAACACACCATTTTTAGTCTTTCATAGTTCTAGAGTAGAGATTGTTGGAAACATTCGCTAAGGTTGTAAGAAACGATTCGAACCTTCTTTTGAAGGGTTGTAAGTCCTTCTTGAATCTTGATTTAGCTTGTTTTACTTGTTTCACTTGCTTAATCTATCTTTCATCTCATCTCCTTGCTATGGATTCTATTATTTTATACTTGGTGAGTTTGATTGTTAAGATGCATGTTATTGGCTAAATAGATGCGACTCTAGGGTAAGGAAAAGATGGTTATGGCTTGGACTATGATAGAATGGACTTAGGTGTACCTTTGGATGAATTGTTTGCTCGAACCTAGCCTCTATTGTAAACCACGGTTTGTTCTATACATTCCACGGCCGTGGTTCTTGATGAACAACCCGTGATTTTAACTGACTTGCTTGATTTGATGAATCTAAGTGCTAGGATGTTAGATTGTTGAAATTCTAGTGTTTGTTGAGCTAAATCTATCCTAGGGTGACCTAGTGTTGGCAACTAAGTGTTAGAAGAGACCTACCCGGTGATTCTTGCTCTTAGATACCGAAGATAACGAACTCTAGGTAGTAGTGAGCCTCACAAGCCGCTATTGGATTGAATGTGCTAGGATAGGTGTTTAGGACTTGCCTACCCGAGACTTACCCGGTAAGGAGAGGTTAGATCCCTAGATAACCATCCGGTTTGTGTAGAATTCCTATCCTTAGGCTCTTTGAGACTTACCCGGTGATGAGACCTTAGGAACAGACTAGTGGACCATGAGACCTACCCGGTGATTGAATCCCAATCTAGAAACGCTCACTCCCAACATACTATAGTTGATCCAAGGAATGATTAGATAGCTTGAGTCCTATGCCATAACCGGAATTTCCAACCCCTAGAATCCGCTTTTCTCTCTTTGATTACATATTTCGTATTTGCTTGTTTACTTGTGGTGTTAGCTTAGTTGATTGTTGATTTTGCATGATTTGTGATCTTTGATCGATCACCTAAAAACCAAACAAAAAACATTGAGATTTTCATTTCTTTATTCCTTTCTCTTTTCTTAGCCTAGATCTTCACTATCCTTAGTCACTAATCGATTCAATCTCACCTCAGTCTTTGTGTTCGACCTCGGAATACTATCCCTACTACAAAACGTCCCGTACACTGCGGGTTCGCTAGGAGTTAGGAGAAATATAACGAGTATAAATTTAAGGCTTTTTGCGTGTCACGTTCTTAGCGTAATAATCATCGAGCCCCGCATTGTTGAGGAATGCCTGCATGCTCTCCAGCATGTCCAAATTTTCCAAAGTAGGAACGTCCAGAAACCGGGTTGCATACACATCCCGACTTTGCACAATCCTATACCGCTCCTTCTCAGCTTCCGACAACTTGTATTTCCTTTGGTGTTCCATCTCTTACAGTTGAAAAAGCAAAGGAATTAGAAAGTTCAGAAATTAGAGTAAGAGACGAACCCTCTGTTGTGTTTTCCGCAGGGGCGGCTGAAGCAGGCGCAGGGGCGGCAAGGCGCAGGGGCGGGAGAAGTGCAGAGGGCGAATTTTGGGAGCAATGAAGGCGGTGATGCTGAGGCCGTTCCGGTGACTTCTTTGCTGGTGTGGGCGTCGCCGGAGGTGGAGCAGGAGTGTAGTTTGTGGTGGTTGGTGATGAAGAGTGTAGTAAGGTGAGAGATTTTGGAGGGTGTGTGTGGTGAGGTCCGGTGTCGCAAGGGCGGTTGTGGCTAGGTCACCGGAGGTGGTGCTGGAGCGTTGCACAAGGAAGCGGGTGAGAGTTTCTGGAGAGCGCTGGGGCGTGGGAGGCGAGGCGTTGTAGGGTTTAAAGAGTGAATGGAGAGGGAGGGGAAAGGGCGGTAGTTGTAGGTTATTTTTGGGAAATGTATTTTTTTCTTTCCTTAATGAGACCACAGGGGCGGCGTTTGTCACCACGGGGGCGGTGACAAGGAAGAGAAGTACGCAGCCTCGACGCCGGGGGCGGCGCTGAGGATGTGTCTCAAGGATGGCCGCCGCAGGGGCGCAGGGGAGTCACCGCAGGGGTGGTGACCAGTATGTCGTAGACGTTGGCCCAACGCCGGGGGCGGCGCTGGCCATGTGTGTCACCGGGGGGGGCGGTTGCACTGAGCCGCAGGGGCGGTTTCTTTGACAGAAGCTCCTCTTCTTATTCCTTCTGGCTGCCTCCCTAACAGCGCCTTTGTTTTACGTCGTTGGCTCGACGTAAGGACTCTACCTCTATTATTGAGCCTCCTCCAGCATCACTTTGGGGTTTACAACCGTCTGTGAAGGTAATCCTCCGGAGGACCTAGTTTCAATCCTTGTAATGGCTTCCGCCATTTGCCCAACCTGTTTTTCAAGGTTTTTGATGCTAGATTCTATTGTTTGGACATGAGTAGCAAAGTGTTTAGTCAAAACCTGCAACATATCTTCAGTTGTTTGATATTTACCTTGACGGGGCTGTTGTTGTTGGTTTTGTTGATCCCTCCAGCGGAAATTCTGTTGGTCACGCCAGTTTGGCATGAAATTTTGCGCATAAGGATCGTTCCAAGGCCTTTGCTACTGTGGTTGTCCATATCCCATTGCGTTCACTTCAGCATCATCATCCTGGACTTGTGGGCACATGTCCATTGGATGATATGGGTCAACACACACTCCACAAGCTTTGAGCTGCTGTGGGTTCCCATAAGTGTTAGTCTCTTCACCATCTCCTTCAGCTCCGCGAGCTCAGTGGAGATCTCACTCTTCCCGGTATTTACAGTATGAACGCCTTTCTTGGACGGAGTCCTTCCAAAGTTCCAGGTTCCCTCTGCTAGTTCTTGTATCTTTTCCAAGGCAAGGTCAGGAGTAGAGTTAAGAATATTACCTCCGCAAGCCGCATCGATGATCCTCCTTTCATTGTCTAGCAAGCCATTATACAAGTACAAGACTAGATCTTGAGTTGAATATCCATGGAAAGGACAGTTGGATCAGAGGCGTGTAAACCTTTCGAAGTACTCGTAGAGAGTTTCGTTCGTCTCTTGCTCGATGATGCTGATAGGTGATGGAATCACTATCATTTAGGATAGTTTTTAGAGTCTTTTGATTGCATTTGTGTCGGTTTATGCTACTATATCCTTGGTCCAAAAGAAGAAGACTAAAAGAAGCTAAGAAAGAAGTTATAAGCACTTATGAGTGAAGATCGTTCACGAAGCAAAACTTTTGTTGCCTTACCGCCCCTGCGGAGCCCTTCACCGCCTCTGCTGGTGACGCCTTACACCGGAGCGCTCCCTGCACTTTCACCAGCGCCAGCCATGAAGTATGTCACCGTCCCTGTGCCACTCCTTGGCGCCCCTGCGGTGACCTGCCCTGAAGAGAAGAAGACCAGCTCCCCTGCGCCTCCCACTACGCCCCTGCCTGCGCCTCAACCTGGGAGCTGGAAGACGAAGAGGCTGTGTCACCGCCCCTGCGTCGACATAGGGACGCCCCGGCGACTTGGCATCAGAAACGTCAAGAAGTCGAAGGGTCAGACGTTTGAAGAGCATTGAAGATCCGCCCCAACGGAATCGCCTAGCCGCCCCTGCGGCCATGAAGAAGATCAAGCGTTTTTGCCTTCACCGCCCCTGCGGAGCTGAAGGCCGTCCATGCGGCTTAACGTCAGAAGCTTTACTCCGGCTGTTTACACCACCTTTATGGCATTAAAGGTGGCCGTTTTGGGCTGGCCATTTACTCCTATTTAGTGTCTTTTGTAGTATAAATAGTCTTGGGTTGATTGCTAGAATCATCCATCTTATCATCTTGTTAGCCAACAAAATTATCCACTTAGATTGTCTTGCTACCTTTGTAATGAGTTGCTAACTCTCTTGCTACATTGGGTTGGTTTGAAGCTGCATTATTACTTTGGTTGTAAGTTCTTTATAATATAAGTTTTCATTCAGTAATACTTTGTGTTTCCTTGATCTTCATTGTCTAATTGCATCTTTACTATTGCTTGAGATTGATCACCTTAGGTTCTAAAGTGCATATAAACAACTAGGATTAATAGGTTCTGGGTTCGGATCTTTAATCTAGTAGCAACTTTAAGTAATAACGGGTTTTGATTACTTAATGAAAAGGAACACATATATAAAGATAAGTTTAACGGTTTTAATCTTCTCTTTATATCCCTTAGTCTTTGTTTGAAAGCTAACTTGTTACTTGTTCTTGTAGGTTTATGGAACACTAACCTGTTAAGTTGTGTTGATGCCGGTTGGCTCAACACATATATATGATCAAGACGGGAGATTACTTGAAAACTTGTGAAAGGAACTCACCAAAGTAGCAATTGCATGCTTAGAATCAACCTAGTGTAGATTCATCCATTATTGTCTTTCTTGTCGTATTAATCGTTTTCATAAGTTTTTATGTGCATCAATTCAACCAAACCCCCCTTTTGTTACTTGTCACTATAATCGATAATCGCATCTAAAACACCTTAACTCTCTTGGGTTCGTCCCTTACTTAATCACTATACTTGTTCTTAGTGCTAAGTCGGGATTTGCTTTTGATTGGGTATAGACGACCATAGAAATACCTTCGGTCAAATTTTGGCGCCGTTGCCGGTGAGTTTTAGTGTTTTATTGTTATTATTGATTATTGGTTTGAACAATTTTTTATGGTTCAAACCCGTGCTACTAACTCCGGCTTTGCTTCTTTTGATCCAGAAATTGAGAGTACGCACATCCGGCAACGAAGACAACAACAGCAGCCCCAACAAGGTAAGTATCAGTCAACTGAAGATATGTTGCAAGTTTTGACTAAACATTTTGCTACTCATGTCCAAACAACAGAATCCAGCATCAAGAACCTTGAAAAACAGGTTGGTCAAATAGCAGAAGCCATTACAAGAATCGAAACTAGGTCCTCCGGAGGGTTACCTTCACAAACGGTTATAAACCCAAAGGTGATGCTGGAAGAGGCTCAATCATAGAGGAAGAGTCCCTACGTCGAGCCAACGACGTAAAACAAAGGCGCTGCTCGGGAGGCAACCCGAAGAAATAACAAGAGGAGTTTTTGTCAAGAAAACCGCCCCTGCGGCTCTAAGTCCCCGCCCCTGCGGTGACACCCCTACCCAGCGTCGCACCCGGCGTTGGGCCAGCGTCTGCTCACGTTGGCCACCGTCCCCGCGGTGACATCCCTACGCCCCTGCGGCGGCCACCCTTGACACGCATCCTCAGCTCCGCCCCCGGTGCTGCGGCTGCGTACCCCCTCTTCCTGGTCACTACCCCCGCGTTGACAAACGCCACCCCTGCGGTTCTGTTAAGGAAAGAAAAAAATACACTTCCTAAAAATAACGTACATCTACCGCCCTCTTTACCCCCTCTCCATTCATCCTTCAAAAACCTAGCCGACTGACCTCCCACGTCCTCGCGCCCTCCGGAGGATCTCGCACCGCCCTGTCAAGACGCTGCTGCACCACCTCCGGCAACCTTGTGTCACCGCCCCTTTAGGACAACAACCATCCCCACCACCACACACAAACACCACCTCAACCCTCTCACTCTCCAAACTCCACTGCCCCACCTCCGGCGACGTTTGCAACAACAAAGAAAACGTCGGAAAAGCCCCATCACCACCACCTTCGCCGAACGCCCAAATCGCCCTCCGCTCTTCACCCGCCCCTGCGCCTGCAAGCTCCCGTCCCTGCGTCGAGCCGCCCCTGCGTCTGTTGCAGCCGCCCCTGCAGAAAACACAACAAAGGGTTCGTTTCTCACTCAAATTTTCTGAAATTTCTAATTCCTTTGATTATCTTAACTGAAAGAGATGGAGAATCAGAAGAACTATAAGTTTTCAGAAGCCGAGACAATGCGGTATAGGATTGCACAAAGTCAGGATGTGTATGCAACCCGATTTCTGGACGTTCCTACTTTGGAACAGTTGGGTTTGTTGGAGAGCATCCAGGAGCTTCTCAACAACGCTGGGCTCGGGGTTTTTTTGACAACAACCGCTCCAACATACCACGAGCTCAGCCGCTAGTTCATTGCCACCTTCAAATGGAAATAGTGGACCATGGGTATGTTGGACTTACATTCAAGTTCAACAAAAGGAAGTACACATTAGACTACACCCAACTGCAGGAGGCATTAGGGGTGACTATAGCCGCTTCCGATGACTGGTGGGAACCTATTCCGACACATGATTTGATGGAGTTCTGGCAGGCCGCCATCAGGTCTGAATTTCATGCAGGGGGTGAGTACTCCAATAAATTCACTCACTCCTGTTTGAGGCTCATCTTGAAAGTATTCATGAGTGTCTTTTGTGGACACAAGGAGGAGAATAAGGTTGCTCTTAAGGACCTTCCGCTGCTATACGCTTGCCTCTCCACAAACGACTGGGTACCGGATTGGCCATACCTCTTCCTTACCGCTCTGAAGTGGATTGGGAAGAATGTGCCACGTGATATTGTGGAAGGAGGGATCATCTCCTTGTTGGCTGCACAGGTGATGGATCTCTCTACTTTAGAGGACAGATTAGAAGCCCCACTTTATACGGAGGGTATGTTGAGGAGGTGCAGGCTCCTCGGGAGAGACGGGGAGCATCGTTTTTGGCTCTCTTTAGCAGATGGGAGTCAAATCACATACCTCCCCCGACGACTTCCATTGGGAGACGAGCTCTCCGATCTGTATGTACCAGCTGACCTAGTTCCTTTGAGGCGACCTCAGGCAGATATTGTTGGGAGATACGCAGCCGGCTTCAGCCGAGCCCCCACCACTGATGAGGGGATGCCGACGGCAGCACACGAAAGTCAGGCCATGGAGAGTCTGCAGGCTCAGATGGAGGCCTTGACTACACAGAACCAGGCATGGCAGACCGAGTACCAGCGGTCCATGCTTGAGCAGCAGCAGGCGTGGCAGTCTAGTTTCGCCTCCTCCATGACCACTCACTTTGACCGCCGTCAGGATGCTTGGCAGGCGGCTCATCAGCAGTAGTTGGAGACTCAGCAGCTGGCTTGGCAAGCTAGCTACGAGACTTCATTTAGAGAGAGGATGGAGGCTCAGGAAGGCCGTATTGACACCCTTCACCGCCGGCAGGAGCACTTCTTCCGCCATTTTCCTTACCCACCGGAGGAGGGTCCAGGTGGTCCATCCGGACCACCCCACTGAGGGGTACATTTCTCTTCCCTTCTCCCACATTTATCTTTGACTCATTTCCACTTTGAGGACAAAGTGTACTTCAAGTATGGGGGAGGGACATATCATTGTTTGTACAGTTTCATTTAGTTGTTTTGAGTTTGTTTTGCATCTTTTGAATTCAGATTGAAATTCACAAAAAAAAAAAAGAAAAAGCCAAAGAAAATGAAAAAGGCATGAAAAAACTTGGATAAACCGAAAACCCGAAAGGGCGGTTTAGGCAAAAAGAAGGTAGTCCGACCAACCTTAGGTTGTTGCAAAATTGGACTTGAGGGATGTGAGTTCAAGTGAGAAAAGAAGAAGAGTGGCAAGGTGAAAACCCGAAAGGGCGCCTTGGTAAAATGAGCGACACCGAGTGTCGGTTTTCCTTCCGGCGTTTGGCGACATAAGAAGGGGAGTAATAAGGAGGTTGTCCGGGTAGGCCACTCTTGGAGCAATAAGGATGGTAATTTCTCTCTTTTTCTCACATTTCCTCTATTTTCATTCTTTCTTTCTTGGTTTTTCTCTTGTTTTCATTGTCTTTTCTTGCTTACCCATGCTTCCTGAGGCCTTTGAGTCTAGTTGCTGTCATTTGTTTTACTCGGGACGAGTAAAAGGTCTAAGTATGAGGGAGTTTGGTAGGTGATAGAATCACTATCATTTAGGATAGTTTTTAGAGTCTTTTGATTGCATTTGTGTCGGTTTATGCTACTAACTCTTTGGTCCAGAAGAAGAAGACTAAAAGAAGCTAAGGAAGGAGTTATAAGCACTTAGGAGTGAAGATCGTTCACGAAGCAAAGCTTTTTTTGCCTCACCGCCCCTGTGGAGCCCTGTCACCGCCCCTGCGGGTGATGCCTTACACCGGAGCGCTCCTTGCGCCTTCACCAGCGCCAGCCATGAAGTGTGTCACCGCCCCTACGGTGACCTGCTCTGAAGAGAAGAAGACCAGCTCCCCTGCGCCTCCCACTACGCCCCTGCCTGTGCCTCAACCTGGGAGCTGGAAGACGAAGAGGTTGTGTCACCGCCCCTGTGTCGACATAGGAATGCCCCGGCGGCTTGGATTCAGAAACGTCAGGAAGTCGAAGGGTCAGACATTTGAAGAGCATTGAAGATCCGCCCCAGCGGAATTGCCTAGCCGCCCCTGCGGCCATGAAGAAGATCAAGCGTTTTTGCCTTCACCGCCCCTGCGGAGCTGAAGGCCGTCCATGCGGCTTAACGTCAGAAGCTTTACTCCGGCTGTTTACACCACCTTTATGGCATTAAAGGTGGCTGTTTTGGGCTGCCATTTACTCCTATTTAGTGTCTTTTGTAGTATAAATAGTCTTGAGTTGATTGCTAGAATCATCCATCTTATCATCTTGTTAGCCAACAAAATTATCCACTTAGATTGTCTTGCTACCTTTGTAATGAGTTGCTAACTCCCTTGCTACATTGGGTTGGTTTTCTTTAATATAAGTTTACATTCAGTAATACTTTGTGTTTCCTTGATCTCCATTGTCTAATTGCATGTTTACTATTGCTTGAGATTGATCACCTTAGGTTCTAAAGTGCATGTAAACAACTAGGATTAATAGGTTCTGGGTTCGGGTCTTTAATCTAGTAGCAACTTTAAGTAATAACGGGTTGTAATTACTTAAAGAAAAGGAACACAAATATAAAGATAAGTTTAACGGTTTTAATCTTCTCTTTATATCCCTTAGTCTTTGTTTGAAAGCTAACTTGTTACTTGTTCTTGTAGGTTTACGGAACACTAACCTGTTAAGTTGTGTTGATGCCGGTTGGCTCAACACATATATATGATCAAGACGGGAGATTACTTGAAAATTTGTAAAAGGAACTCACCAAAGTAGCAATTGCATGCTTAGAATCAACCTAGTGTAGATTCATCCATTATTGTCTTTCTTGTCGCATTAATCGTTTTCATAAGTTTTTGTGTGCATCAATTCCACCAACCCCCCCCCCCTTTTGTTACTTGTCACTATAATCGATAATCACATCTAAAACACCTTAACTCTCTTGGGTTCGACCCTTACTTAATCACTATACTTGTTCTTATTGCTAAGTCGGGATTTACTTTTCATTGGGTATAGACGACCATAGAAATACCTTCGGTCAGTTGCTTATAGCTTTCTTCAAGCTATTGGCCTTCTTGGCTAGGAAGTATTTCTCCAAAAACTCCTTGTGGAGGTTCTCCCAAGTGTCGATACTCCCGGATGGAAGGTGGTAATACCAACATCCGCTGAATCTTTGAGTGTGAAGCCGAAGGCCCTCATCTTGATTTGTTCTTCGGTAATGTTGGCCGGTTTCATGCTCATACACACGGTGTGGAACTTCCCAAGGTGCTTGATGGGTCTTCACCACTTAGCCCATGGAAAGATGGGAGCAAGTGAATGAGACCCGGCTTGAGCTAAAAATTTACTCCTTCCCCTAATGCCGGTATGGTGACCGCAAGAGGGTTTTGAGCCAAAGTGGGCTGAGTAAGTTGACGAAGAGTACGATCAGCCATTTCTTGTTGGAGTTTTTGTTGTCTTCGTTGCCGGATGTGTGTCCTCTCAATTTCTGGATCAAAAGAAGCAAAGCCGGAGTTAGTAGCACGGGTTTGAACCATAAAAATGGTTCAAACCAATAATCAATAATAACAATAAAATAAAAACACTAAAACTCCCCGCCAACGGCGCCAAAATTTGACTGAAGGTATTTCTATGGTCGTCTATACCCAATCAAAAGTAAATCCCGACTTAGCACTAAAACAAGTATAGTGGTTAAGTAAGGGTCGAACCCAAGAGAGTTAAGGTGTTTTATTAGATGCAATTATTGATTATTGAAACAAGTAACAAATGGGGGGGGGGTTAAATTGATGCTAAAAAACTTATGAAAACGAATAACGCGACAAGTAAGACAATAATGGGTGAATCTACACTAGGTTGATTCTAAGCATGCAATTGCTACTTTGGTGAGTTCCTTTTACAAGTTTTCAAGTAACCTCCCGTCTCGATCATATATATGTGTTGAGCCAACCGGCATCAACACAACTTAACAAGTTAGTGTTCCGTAAACCTACAAGAACAATTAACAAGTTAGGTTTCAAACAAAGACTAAGGGATATTAAGAAAAGATTAAAACCGTTAAGCTTATCTTTATATTTGTGTTCCTTTTCTTTAAGTAATTACAACCTGTTATTACTTAAAGTTTACTACTAGATTAAAGACCCGAACCCGGAACCTATTAATCCTAGTTCTTTGCATGCTTTTTAGAACCTAAGATGATCAATCTCAAGTAATAGTAAAACATGCAATTAGACAATGGAGATCAAGGAAATACAAAGCATTATTGAATGAAAACTTATATTAAAGAAAACTTACAACGAAAGTAACAACGCAGCTTCAAACCAACCCAATGTAGCAAGGGAGTTTGCAACTCATTACAATGGAAATGAAAATTGGTTTCTAAGTGGAAAATAATGGAAAACAAGTTGGGTGATTCTAGCAATCAACCAAGGCCTATTTATACTTCAAAAGACACTAAATAGGAGTAAATGGCCGGCCTAAAACAGCCACCTTTAATGCCATAAAGGTGGTGTAAACAGCCGGAGTAAAGCTTCTGTCGTTGAACCGCAGGGGCGGCCTTCAGCTCCGCAGGGGAGGTGAAGGCAAAAACGCTTGATCTTTTTCATGAGCGCAAGGGCGGCTAGGCAATTCCGCAGGGGCGGATCTTTAATGCTCTTCAAACGTCTGACTCTTCAACTTCCTTCAGTTTCTGATACCAAGCCGCCGGGGCGTCCTAGTGTTGACGCAGGGGCAGTGACACATACCCTTCATCTTCCAACTCCCAGGTTGAGGCACAGGCAGAGGTGCAGAGGGAGGCACAGGGGCGCTGGTCTTCGCTTCTTCAAGGCAGGTCACCGCAGGGGCGCTAGGGGTTGACGCAGGGGCGGTGACGGTCTTCGTGGCTGGCACTGGCGAAGGCGCAATGAGCGCTCTGGAGTAAATTGTCACCCGCAAGGGCGGTGGCAAGGCTCCGCGGGGGCGGTGAAGCAACAGAAGTTTTGCTTCTTGAACGATCTTCACTCCTAACTGCTTATAACTCCTTCCTTAGCTTCTTTTAGTCTTCTTCTTCTGGACCAAGGAGTTAGTAGCATAAACCGACACAAATGCAATAAAAGACTCTAAAAACTATCCTAATTGATAGTGATTCCATCACCTATCAATTCTCAATATGATTTAGACAAAATTCCAAATTATCAAACTTGCAAGAAATTCCAACAAAACATTCAAATCCTTTACATTCCATAATTCAATTTAAACTCATAAAAAATCATCAAATACCATTCCACAAGCAATGTCATCATCGAGGTCTTTTCCATTCCTTGAAGAACAAATTTTTTTTAAAATTTTCAAATTTTAAGGATTTTCAAAGGCATAAAATGCAAGACAATAAGGAAACGTGAGACACAAAATAAAAGTGCAAGTACGATAGATATACATCAAAGCAAAGTATGATAACAGTTATTACAGACCAAGTTCAATCCACCCCATACTAGAATTGCACATTGTCCCTAATGTTCAATAAAAGAAAGAAAGAATAAAACTCACAATGTCTCATGAAGAAAATAAAACCAACGACACTAGAAGTGGAACTGCATCACATAGGCGGTGGCGGCGGTGGAAACGGGAAGAAGGATGGATCATAAGCTCTCCCGGACTACTAGTGGTAGAAATCCTCCATCATCTAGGCATCCTGGAGGCGTGCCTGGTCCTGAACATCAAGGAGTCTACCAATGCACTCGATGTCGGTGTGAATGCCAGCAATGGAAACTGCCAAGTTCCCCATCTCAATCTCAAGTCCTCCGAGCCAACTAGGGGCGCTCGAAATTGCTAGCTCGGCACTGGGAGCTACTCTGAGGACGGTGGGAGCTTCTTTGAGGGTGGGAGCTCGATCTCCTCGGCGGGTCCGGGAACTGTCCCATAGGAGAAAAACTAGTAGGTAGATTCGGGAAACTACAAAAATCCCCCTCAACATCTACACCATTAGGACCTGCATTTGTCCCGGTGTCCATGTCTTTCATACCCTCATCCGCAGTAGCATCGGGAACCTCATCATAATCTTACGGACCTACAGCATTAGCGTGCATTGGGACAAATGCGTACTTCCAGTACTGGGGATCCTAAGAGTATAATCAGCACTCCACGGAATCCCTCTAGCCCCCTTGCCCTCCCAAGGCCTGGCCACATAGGGTGGACCACGGCTCTAGAGAACAAGGATACCCCTAGTAATAAAACGCTGCAGTCCCAACGGTCTAGCCTTTGCTACTAGAGTGCATGTAGAAAAATCAACCCCAAAAACTTGGCAATGTGAGTCACAATGCCACCAACATAGATGTCTCCCCTAGATTTTTTCCCTATCTTCCTCAAAAAGTCAACAAGCATAGTAGTACAATCCGGGGTAGATCCGGATATCATGCACCACAAAATATATAGCTCATTCGCCTTCACTTTCTGAGGCATCTCTGTCCTAGGAAACAAGCTCTCTGACAAGATCCTATGGGCAATCTTGAAAGACAAGTTGTAAATCAACTTGTCCTTCGAGAATCCAGGTTGCCATCTATTATTCTCGCTAACCACCATAGCTATGCTATCCCAAAAAGCACTAGGGCGCACTTGCCTAGGAAAAGTCCCGTTCATAGTCTCTCCAAACAAGTATATCCTCCCAAATTGCACAATCGACATAGAAAAATTTTGGTTCATCATTCTAAACTTAACGGTCCTCTATCTCGGATCATGATCAAATGAACTCAAGAAAATCCATAGTCAATTCCTTATATTCATTCTCACGAATGCCAACAAATCCTACTAGACTAGCCCTCTCAATCATCCAAGTCAAATCAACAACCACATTCATACATTCGAACTCCTCTAGCACAAGGTATCTAGGAGCAACTATATTACGAGGTTGGATTCGATCGTACCTTTCCTTGTATCTCTCAAGGATGCGAGGGAGTTGGGGAGTCGGGGGAGGTAGTGGAGCTTGTTGAAAAGAGGATGGATTC
This sequence comes from Fagopyrum homotropicum, assembly GCA_033239125.1. Classification (NCBI taxonomy): domain Eukaryota; kingdom Viridiplantae; phylum Streptophyta; class Magnoliopsida; order Caryophyllales; family Polygonaceae; genus Fagopyrum; species Fagopyrum homotropicum. Next base: position 59,339,427 of record BSWB01000003.1, on the reverse strand, counting down.
CCCCTTGGAATCACTTGCCTACTTGATCTACAACGATCATCCATCTCATAGCAAAATCTCTAGGGAGTCGGGGGAGGTGGTGGAGCTGGTGGAGCTTGATGATTTTGAAAAGTTTCTACTCAAACAACCTTCCTATTATCTTACTATGTCAATTTCGTTCAGTTCTACAACAATTCCTTAAACAAATCAGAACAAAACAAGCCAAGATCGAAGGTAGAGAAGAAAACCTAGGGTTTGGATTGAAAAATCCAAATGCGGCTTGATTCGTTGAATTTCTGCGTTGTTTGTGTTTGAATTCTACAATGGGACGAAGAATGCTTGAATTTTGGAGGAAGATTCGAGCAAAACGATTGAGAAACGAGGATTTGAGGGCCGAGGGAAATTTCCGGCTGTTTCGTCGGGCTAGGGCATGGATTTGGGGATAGAAAAGTTCAACAAATTGGTGAAGTGTTCCTTTTATACTCTCGCAAAATTTTTAAAAATCTCGGCCGAGATTTTGACCGTGGAAGTGGCCAGACCGAGATTTAATAAAAAGTTGCTCTCGACATGGTTTTCCACGGGTAGAAATTAGAAATCTCGCCCGCAGAAAACTATACTTGACCGAGATTTTCCTTTTTCGTCCATATTTGACAACTTGACTTGCTTTTGGGTTTTTGATTCCTTTTGGAGATTATCTAGTTCCCGCCATCCAAAGACACAAGAAAATCGGGAACGAACCAACGAAAAAAAAGAAAGAAAACTACTCTACTCTATTCTAAGAAAAGGGAAAATAAAACAATATCTTGGGTTGCCTCCCAAGTAGCGCTTTGTTTAAGGTTCGTTGCTAGACCTATCTTCGTTGATGCTCATGTGAGGTGGAGAGGTGCAATACTCTCAACCGGAATCTCCGGTGTATACTTCTTAACACGATGGCCATTGACCTTGAAGTTTACCCATACTTCAACTACACCATCGGGAAAAACGTGTTTAATTACATAAGGTCCTGTCAAACAAGATTTTAACTTACCCGAAAACAGCCGGAGTCGGGAATTGAAGAGAAGGACAAGATCTCCTTCTTTCAAATCCTTGGGAACTATGTGCTTATCGTGCCACCTCTTCGTTCTTTCCTTGTAAATCCGTGCATTCTCATATGCGTTCAAATGGATTTCCTCCAGCTCATTAACGTCTAGGAGACATTTTTCTCCAACTTCCTTGATGCCAAAGTTAAGCCATTTGATTAACCAATAAGCTTTGTGCTCCAACTCCACCGGAAGATGACAAGACTTCCCATATACATGGTTATGTTGTATAGTGCCTATGGGAGTCTTAAAAGCGGTCATGTACGCCCAAAGCGCATCATCCAGTTTAAGTGACCAATCCTTCCTTGTTCTAGAGACGGTCTTCTCTAGAATGTCTTTAATTTCTCTATTCGAGATTTCCACTTGACCGCTTGTTTAGGGATGGTAGGGAGTAGCAATCTTGGGGGTCACCCCATACTTAGCTAGTAGAGTTTCAAATTTACGGGCTGTGAAGTGTGTTTCACCGTCACTAATGATGGTGTAATAGCTAGGATTTCCGAATTCTAATTAATGTTGATTAACTTAACTAGTGATAGTAATTGACATATAACTCACGAAGATTGCGTAAGTGTTGAGTATAAGTCCCACCGTTATGTTCCTAGCGTAATTTTGGGCTTATGGTGAAATTTTAACTTTTTCCCCGGGTAATTATTTTTACCCTCCGGTATTTTTTGGAGCATTTGAGAGCTCCAATTAATAAAAATGCAGTTGAGAGAAATGGTCAGGACATCGGACATGTCCTAGATATGAAATAATATGGAAAGACAAAATGGCCAAAAGAGTCGTCATTTCGTTTCTTAACGGCTAAGAAAGACGGCTTAGGAATACACGTTTTCCGAGGCAATTGTGGAATAATTATCCCTACAATATTCAAGATTTATTGTTCCAATTTCGAGAAGTTTGGAGAAGGGAGTTCAACCCGCCTTTGCATCGGTTAAAGGACTTCACTATAAATAGCGGAAAATCGTTTATTAATTCATTTTCCTTTCACGTTTCCTCGTAAAAGCTCTGATTTCTCTCAAACTTCAAACTCATATCTACTCTCCGTTTCTAATCCGATTTCAATTCCGTTTGAGTTTCTGGATTCCTCTATTCATTCTCTTCATATCGGTACCGAGTTTCTGCATTTCCGAGCAGATGAAGACCTGGTCGAGCATATGTGTCACCAGGACGGTTAAATCGCTCAAATTCCGGTGAATTTGATGTTGTAAATGCGTAGCCTGCGTCGTTGTGATTTCGATTCTTCTTTCATATCGTCAATCGGGTTAGTAACGAATAAGTTATGAATTTATTCGTTTTCCGTACTGCGATTTGGCCTAAATTGACCTTAGGCTTTTAAAAATGGATAATTAGAAATTCCATTATGATCATTATATTATTCTAGTGTTATGGGTTGTTTATTTGATGAAATCTGATGACATGTGAGTTTAGAAATGGCCTGCGGGCAAAATGTTATTCTGGCAAAATTTAATTAATTAATAAAAGGTTAATTAATTAAATTAGGGTTAAATTTGAGATTGAGGAATACTAATTAGATGCATGCTAGGTGTCAGAATGAGTTGAGAATCATGATGATGTTATGGATATCGGTTATGGCTTTAAAGTTTAGTATGTGTCCGAGTATTATGAGATGTTATGTTGAGGATATGCCTTAGGCATTTAGGAATGTGTTGACGGTCTGAGGTTTAGATTTGAGATATAGGTTGGTTGTGGTTAGTGAGACGAGTCTTCTAACCTTTGCAGTATGTGATTGTGTGTGTCTTGCTATTGTAGGCGTTGATTACTTCCCCAAGGGGAAGCTGTGACGTGGTACAGATTACGAGTATATCAGGTAAGTCCATAGGACTTACTTAGCGTAAGGTTGTGGATTGTATGATTGTGATGGTTGTGTGTGTTCATATGATTGTGCATTTATAACCTTAAACCGGACTAGGATGACCATTTATTACAGTTAAATGGCCCAAGTGTATTATAACAGGCGGTAACCACCGGTCTCCGCCTGCGGGTTAGGAGGAGGTGCCTGGAAGCCAGTAGCACAGGGTGGGACGAGTGATGATCACCCCCATGCAAACCTCTGTGTTAAAGGGGAAAGGGACGAGGTTCTTCAGGCTTCTCGTGTTACAAAAGAAGTTGAATTAGTAATGGAATAACGTAATGAAAGATAATAAATGAATGTGTGTGGCATTGCATGTATGAGATGTTGATGTGTGGTTGTGCTATTACCTTCATGCTTTTCATTACTGTAGCTAACGGTGTATACCGTGTTGTAGTTGATCTGCAGGTTAGGAAGACTGCAGGGTGAGCTAGATGTTGTTACCAACTGATGACTTTTGTACATTAGGATGCGTGGGATGGGGTATCTTTTATGGTTATGGTTTATGATATTGTTTTGTACTCGGCTTGGAGTTTGTAAACTCTTTTGATGTATTATATACAGCTTTTATGTATTTGGTTTTAATCTATATGTGTCATGTTGTAAGATCTAGTGAACTTGTTGTCAGGCTAGGGTCAGGATCCATTGTGAGATCCTAGCCCAATGTGACACTCCAAGTCCCGTGGATTTGGGGTGTTACAGAGTTGGTATCAGAGCTTAGGTTGACAACAATGACACTTGATATCTGCAATAAAGGTAGAGTAGATAATAAACAGAACCCGCATGGGGTCTGACTTTTTAAAGGATTTTTGTTTTAAAGTGAGTACAAATGTTTTGGGATAGTATGTACAGAAGTCGTCACCCATTTGAGGATCTCGACAGTGTAGATATATATATATATATATATATATATATTATGTGCTAATGTGTATGCATGTAATAATGAGTATTATATATATATATATATATATATATATATATATATATATATATATATATATATATATATATATATATATATATATATATATATATATATATATATATATATATATCGATACATATGACATATATATAGCCCTAAAAGTTTAGGTGCGTATATTCTACAAATGGCTCGGACTAGAGTAGTATTTGTAGTGGCACGAGATAGGGGTACACCCCCCTCTTCCTCCAATAGCATCAAGTCAGGGACCAGTATCCGCTGTTGTGTTGCTTATGGCAGAGAACGAGTTTGAAGAGGTTGATCGTGTCTCCATGAGTACATTCGAGTTTCAAGAGTATATGTAGTAAGTATATGAGGTGGTGATAGCGGGTAGATCTACACCGGATTCACCAACATCTGTGAGATCGACTGAAGCTTCTAGATTAGAGAAGAAACAACGGGTTGAATCAGTGAAAGACAAGGTTGGATATCCGGGTTGCAAACCGAGCCCAACTTGTGGACGTTTGAGTACTTCTCGTTTCACACGGACTTCTTGTGAAACGAGGACCTGTTACAACTGTGGGAAGCCTGGACATATACGACCACAGTATCCAAGATCGTCAGTGACTTGCTTTACCTGTGGTAGACAGGGTCATAGAGTTGTCTTCTGTAAGCAAGCTGGAGTGGCATCGCGACAGGGTTTTACTTATGCTAGTGTGACGGGAGGTGGTCAGAAGACACCTCAACAGCAGATGCGGGGACAACATAGAGTCCCGGATAATCCTTTTACTTAGGGATCCGTTCCCAGGCTGGGTAGAGGTAAGGGTCGTGGTAGGAGTACCACGGACACTAGAAGAGCTCAGAGTAGAGCCTTTGAGTTGGGCAATGCAGAGGAGTCACCCGTACTAGTGGCAGGGATGGGACGTATATGTCTCAACTGTGGTTATCCAGATCATTTGCGCTCTGAGTGCCCCATGGCACCGATAGCTTGCTTTACTTGTGGTGAACTAGGCCATCTGGCCCCTTTTTGTCAGCAAGATAGTGTTTCTTCTCATCAAGATGATAGCATGAATTATAGTCTATATTTTGGGGTTTGTTTGGACGTTTTATCTTTCGTAATCTGCATGTTTGTATGTGCATTATGTGATTTTACTACTATTTCACCTACCTTTGCAAGAATCGAGGTCTACACCTAGTTTTGTTGTAATTGCAGGTAATTTGGTACGTTTTGCATCAAAAAGGAGCAAAAGGAGTCATGAGTCAATTGGAGCTACATCCATGGAGCATAGCCATGGATTAAAGATTTACTTTGGACCAGTTTTGAGAGATTTCACATTCAGTTATGACTCACCTCGGTTGACCAGAGATTCATCTCGACCGAGGCGATCCAGAGACGCCGACTCGACCGAGGCGAACACCTAGGACGCGGCGAGAATATTTTATTCTTGGATGAGATCTTTTAAATTTGGAAAGTGATCTTATATTTTTGGGCTTGGCTCCTGGAAGGAAGGAGATATGCAGAATCATATATTTTACCTATATTTATGGGAAAATATCTTTCTAAGATTTATTATCTTTGGAGGGTTATTTTCCTATAAAAAGGGTCGGATTTCCCATAATTCCGGCATCCGCTTAGAGCTGGACATCACGCTATCCCATCGATCAAGGTTTTACGCAGCAGCAGCATACTCCAGTTTGGAGATTTGAAGAACCTTTTTGAAGGTTGAAGAAAGGTTGAAGATCATAGCTTTTATAGCTTTTTGGAGGGTTTTGTAAGATTGTCTTCAATTCCCTCACTTGTTGTCTTGTTTTGTTGGATTGCTATCCAAGGAACGCTTTTGTTGTGATATTTGATTCAGTTATTGAAGTCTTTTCCTTAAATTCTTCTTTGTTCAAATATTCACCTTCTTCCCATATATTTAATACTTTCATAATGATGATGAGTGGCTAATTTCCTTGTGTGATTCTAGGGTGATTGGCTGAAGGTTGTGGGAAAAACAATGATAGAATAATCTTAGATTCCAGTAGGATCCTGAAAGTTCGAGTCTTTAACCTTAACCCTAAGCATCTCGTTCAGTCGATGAACATCTCGGCCGGGGTGGAATCTGGCAGACCGAGGTGACTTATCCGACCCATAACTGAGAGTTAAGTGTTATAGTTTGCCAAATCCTATTCTTATTACACCTTTCCTGGTTCAAAGCAAGCTTAGGATGAGACTTACCCGGTAATTCCTTAGTTTGTGTACAAACGATCATAAGTGTAGGTAATAAAGGTTTATCCTTTATTGGGGTTTGAGTGTGCTTCCATCCCATCTTTGTGAGTTAGCCTGAGACTTACCCGGTAAAGGTTGATTCTATTCCCTTAGATGGTATGTTAGTTTGAGGTTATAGTTCTTTATCTTGATTCCTTGAGACTTACCCGGTAATAGGAGTTACGGTTTAGGATTAGTGTGTAGTGAGACTTGCCCGGTGATCTACTCCACTTTAGAAACACCTTCCCCACGCAAAAATCTCAGCTTTGTCCGCTTATCTATAGATCTTGAGTTGGAACCACAACTAGATGCTTTAATCCCTAGAATTGCATGTTTGCTTTATTGACTTCTTATTCATCTTTGATTGTGTTAATCACTCTTGTGGTTAGTATTGACATAAGCACACCGTATTGACTTTGTTTCACCGAGTCCCTGTGATCGACCCCTGGAATTTTCTTGCTTTTACTACGATTGACCCGTACACTGCGGGTTCGCATCCTTGTTTTAAGCTTAAGTTTAGGGTTATAAATTTAAAGCTTGCACACACCGTTTGGAGCGAACAAGTTTTTGGCGCCGTTGCCGGGGACTTGGTCTAGACCGAGCCGGTACGGTTTGCTCTTGGGGCGATTGCCCCGTTTCATCTAACCACTCTACTTGAGTGACTTTTGCAGGTTCTTTCTTAGGTATATGCGAAGAACCCGCGCTGGGAAGGAAATCGTTCCTTACGATCCCGAACCAGAAAAGACATACAAGCGACGCTTAAGAGAAGCAAAGATGGCCCAACAAGACGATCGTGATCTTGCGGCCCAATTGAAAGAGGCGCTAGAGCTGCTACGCCTCAGCAAGGAAGAACTCAGGCAAGAGAAAGAAGAGAATCGCACCAAGACTGCAGCAATCGAAGCTGAGATAGCAGTCATACGAGACCAGATTCTACTTCGACCGAGGGAAGATCCTCCTGTTGATCCTCGACCGATGCAGGATCCAGTAGTTGACCCGCGACCGAGGCAGATTCCAGTACCTGACGCCCCGGCCGATGTACTTCCACCTCGGATGCCAGTCCGAGATGTTCTTCTTGCAGGAATCCCACAAACCCTAGGTCAAAGGATGGACCCTAATCAACAGCTGAGGCGTCCAGGAGTGAACCTAGGAGATCCAGCAGATCATGACTACGAACTTCGACCGCAAGTTCTAGCCATGATTCACCAATGCCAATTCGGAGGGCTAGAGAAGGAGTCGCCGCATCAACATCTTCAAAACTACGAGATCTTGATGGAAACCTTGCGACCTCCCAGAATTGAGAATAACAACTACAAGCTAAGACCTTTTTACTTTTCTTTAAAAGATAGAGCTCTTACTTGGTATCAATCTCTTCCTCCAGGAAAAATTAGCACATGGGAGGAGATGACTACGGAATTCTTGACCAAATTCTTTCCCCCTCAAAGACCACTGAAATGAGAGGGAAGATCAACGCTTTCATTATGAAGGACAAGGAGAGCTTGTCCAAATCTTGGGAGCGGTTCAAGGATATCCTCTTGGATTGCCCACATCATGGGATTCCAAAGATCGAGTTGTTGGAGATCTACTTCAAAGGGCTGGACGGAAGCACCCAGTTCAATCTCCAACTACTCTCCGCCGGTACCTTCATGGACATGGCGATTGATGAGGCTTGGGACTTCATTGAGAAGCAAGCCTTGCACATGGAGAAATATACCCACCAAGGAGCTGAAGGTGGAGTTAAAAGAGTCAACTTTCAAGAGACTCAATCCAACAACAATCAACTCACGTCTTTGAAGAATGACGTGAAGCAATTGAAGGAGCTCTTGATGGCTCAAACTAAGAAGGAAGAGCAAGGGCAAAGGAACAACAACAATAACGGGTACCGTAACAACAACAACAACGGTCCCCGAAACAACAACTACAACAACAACAATAGAGGATCTAATAGCAACAACTGGAGGGCGAATAACCAAAACTACGGTAACAATCATTCAAACTCCAACTCCAATGATTCCTCTAACCCTTTCCTCTCTTCCCCTTCTTCTTCTTCTACTCCATTGAAAAGCCAAGGGCAAGGATCAAGTTCGTCTCAGCCAGAAAAGAAAGACGTAGTTCTGGAGGCAATCTTGATCAAGCTTAGCGCTATGGAGAATTCTATGACTTCGTTTTCGAGGGCCCAAAAGTCCTTCGAACAACAACTTGCTAATAAGGCGAATGAAGCGCCAAGAGATCCAGGGAAGCTTCCAGCAAAGACGGAGACTAACCCTAAGGGCCAATGCATGGCCATAACGACGAGGAGTGGACTCAAAACTGCAGATCCAGTACCTCGCTCGACGCAGACCACCTCGGTCCAGATCCAGTCGAAGAACACCTCGACCGAGATGCCAACCGAGGCGGAGCAACAGAAAGCAAGAGAGACGACAGAAACTTATGTTCCACCTCCTGCATACAAACCACCACTTCCATTCCCTCAGTCCAGAGCCAGAGCACATCTAGACAAGCACTTTGGTAAGTTTCTTGACTTGATGAATAAGCTACATATTAATATTCCTTTCCTTGATGCTATTTTAGGTATGCCCGCCTATGGGAAGTTCTTAAAAGAAATCTTATCAAGGAAGAGGAAGCTGGAGGATGTTGGTGAAGTTAGGATGACATCTAAATCTTCGGAGCTTATCAAAATCATGAAGGAAAAGATGCCACCTAAGTTGAGAGATCCCGGCTCATTTTGTATTCCCATTCAAGTTGGGGATGTCACTTGTGAAGCCCTTTGTGATCTAGGAGCCAGCGTGAGCATCATTCCGCTGGAGCTATGCACGAAGATCGGTCTTGGAGAGCCCAAGCCGGTCAAGATTCGACTTTACATGGCGGATCGCTCCATTACCCATCCCGTAGGCATCTTGGAGGACGTTCCGGTCAAGTTAGGTAACTTCTATCTACCCATAGATTTTGTTGTACTTGACATTCCCGCAGATTATCCTGTTCCTATTATTCTCGGGAGGCCATTTCTAGCAACTTCGGGTTGCAACGTGGAATGCAAGAACGCCAAGTTGAAATTCAACGTTGGTGGCAATGAGGTGGAGTTCGCGCTACTTGCAGCCATGAAAGGGGAGCAACTAACTGATGATATCTTCAACATCTACGATGAAGAAGAATCGAGAGAATTGGTGAGCTCTATCCTTATTAACGATCCACTCGAAAGAGTTATTAGCTTCAGTTTAATGGAGGAAGGTATAGATGCTTCTTGTGATGCAGATATATGGAGCTTGAAGGCACTGGAAGAGGATCCAGGAGCTAAAACTGAGAAGCTAATCCAGGAGACGAAGATCTCCAATCTCGGATCCAGTAGCAGTACCTCGACCGAGGCACTTTCTGGACTGAGCGAGGCGACCGAAGAACATCTCGGTCAACGCTTATGTGCCTCGACCGCGGTCGATGGCGAGATGATGTCAACTGAGATTGCTGAGAATAACAAATTTCTTACTCCCTCCTCTGATATTCATCCATTGTTGGTGGAGCATTCCATCCACAAACTTTCTGATAATAAAGGTCCTTGGTACGCTGATATTGTGAACTATCTTGTTTGCCAGGAGATACCGCCCGGATTGACGTACTCTTAAAAGAAAAGATTCTTCAAGGAAGTACGACATTACTATTGGGACGAACCGCTGCTATTCAAGCGCGGACCGGATGGGATGCTTCGAAGGTGCGTTCCGGAGGATGAAGTTAATAGCGTCATAAGGCATTGTCATTCACTTCCTTGTGAGGGGACATGCTAGCACCGATAAAACATGCGCTAAGGTATTGCGTTCCGGTTTCTTTTGGCCTACATTATTTAAGGATGTGCAATCTTTTGTTATCTCTTGTGATGCATGCCAAAGGACAGGGAACTTATTAAGGAGGAACGAGATGCCACTTAATAACATCCAAGAAGTGGAAATCTTTGATGTATGGGGGATTGACTTCATGGGACCTTTCCCATCCTCCGGAGGAAACCTCTACATTCTCCTTGCAGTTGATTACGTCTCTAGATGGGTTGAAGCCATTGCTTCTTCCACTAACGACGCCAAGGTAGTTGTGAAGTTCTTGAATAGAACTATCTTTCTACGATTTGGAACTCCACGCATCATCATTAGCGATGGAGGAACGCATTTCATCAACCGGAAGTTCAAAGCACTTCTATCGAAGTATGGGGTAACCCACAAGGTATCAACTGCTTATCACCCTCAAACTAGTGGACAGGTCGAGATCTCGAATAGAGAAATCAAGGCAATTTTGGAGAAGAGCGTCTCTAGAACGAGGAAGGATTGGTCCATGAAGTTGGACGATGCTCTTTGGGCGTACAAGACCGCATTCAAGACTCCCATAGGTACCACTCCTTATAATTTGGTATATGGGAAGTCTTGCCATTTGCCCGTTGAATTGGAACACAAGGCATATTGGGCTATCAAATGGTTGAATTTCGACATCAAAGAGGCTGGTGAGAAGCGACTATTGGAACTCAACGAGCTGGAGGAGCTGCGTTTGAACGCTTATGAGAATGCCAAAATCTACAAGGAAAGGACGAAGAGATGGCATGACAAGCGTATCGTCCCAAAGGAGCTTAACGAAGGAGACTTAGTTCTACTCTTCAACTCCCGCCTCCGCCTTTTTCCAGGTAAGTTGAAATCTAGATGGACCGGGCCTTACGTTGTGAAACATGTTTTCCCTCATGGTGCAGTTGAGATATGGGGCGAAACTAGCGGAAGCTTCAAGGTCAACGGTCATAGACTTAAGAAATACCAACCGGAAACGCCGGTTGAGGAGGTTGCACCAATATACCTCGTTTGAGACGCATCATGGTCAAGCTAGCGACCTTAAATCAAGCGCTTCTTGGGAGGCAACCCAAGGTATTGCTTTCTTTTCCCGTTTTCCAGTCTAGCTTAGATAGTTTTTGTTTTTGTTTTGCTTTGCTTTGTTTTTGACGTTCCTGGACAGACAACAGGGAATATCTAAGGAAGGAACGTAACTGGAAGGACGGAAGTTCGAGATTCTGAGAAGATAGAAGCACCTCGGTTACTGTCAGAGCACCTCGACCGAGTTGATTCTTGAGCAACCGAGGCGACTAGGGTTTCTGCAGAACCACCTCGGTCCGTACCACCTCGGTCCAGCCGAGACCATCTCGACCGAGGGGACAGCAGATCCAGGAACAGTATAAAAAGGGAAAAAATTTTATTTTTCACTTTTTACTTTACCCACCTCGACCGTGGCGACCTCCACTTCGCTCCCTCTCAGATCTTGCCTTTTTTCGAAGATTTCTGCTTCTAAACTGTGATTGAAGGGTAGAGGAATCGATTGCAACAACAGATCTGCAAAGAAATCGAGCGAATCGACCGAAACGAGGTAAAACAAGTCGAAACCCTAACTCGTTCGTTCGCTTTGATTTGGGCTTTGGTTGCCCCTGATTTTGCTGAGAAAGGATTTAAGTACCCCATAGGAAGCAATTGTAGTGATTTCTGGGGGAAAAGAACTGAATTTCTGAGAATTGAAATCGTAACTGCTGCGCCTCGGTCCAGTCGAACTGCATCTCAACCGAGGTGTTCTTGAGTCTTGTCAGTGACCGAGGTGGTCTGACAGTGTTAAAGCGAAAATGAGTTCCGATCGCCGCCTAGCCCTGAGAGACAGATCCTCACCCTCCCCTTCTTCCTCTTCTTCCCGTCCTTACCGCCCGGTTATCCACGAGAGATGCCGGGTAGACTATGAGCGGATAGCTAGCCGTCCAGTTATCGCACCACGATTTCTGGACGTGTCGGCTTTTGATTGCCTAGGGTTAGATGCTGACCTTAGGAGGATGATTGCTACTGTCGGGCTGGATCAGTTTACTGAGATCCGAGCCCCAGCTTACTTGGAGCCGACCTTAGAGTTTGTTAGCTCCTTCTCCTACCTCCCCACAGACTAGTCTGTGAAGTACCGGTTGATGAACCGGAACTTCATAGTTCCTTTAGAGATATGGAGAGAGATTTTTGGTTTCTCTGAGCCCACCGCCACCGACTTCCCCTCCCGATCCGTAGCTAGGGAGTTCTGGGGGCAGATTGCCCATATTACTGAGCATGCAGACAGATGGCGCCCTGGAGATTCCAGGGAGAAGGTCATCTTTCATCCGGCCTTCAGACTAGCCCACAGGATTTTCAGCGAGACACTTCTGGCGCGTACTGAGACGCCCCAGAAGATCAGACAGGGCGAGCTCTTTAGCCTCTACTGCATGGTTACAGGAGGTTTCCCAGACTTTGGCTTGTTCTTGGCAGAGGATCTGCACAGGATCAAGGCCAAGGCGAAGGGAGACATTTGCTGCGAAGGTCTAGTCACCCATATCGCTACCTACCACGGGATGGACCTCAGTGTTTGCACGATGGCGGCGGCTCCGAAGCCGCTGGGATTACAGGAGATGATCACACGGAGGATTCTGGTTCCCCGTGGTTTGACCACTCCATACGTCGCCATGCCTTGGGAGCGGACTGCACCTCAGGGGATCCGCTGGTCTGCACAGTTCACAGTCTTTGACCCGCAGTACTGGCAGACAGCTTGGGCTCCTCTGATGGAGGATCATAGAGAGGCAGCAGCTGCCCCTGCTGAGGAGGAGGAGGATGACGACGACGAGGAGACGATGGATGAGAGAGATGGTGGTGTCCCGATGGATACAGGGACAGATACTGCAGGTACGAGCGCACCACCGATCATCGACTTAGATGATGAGGAGGATACTGAGCCAGCACCTGCTGCACCTCCTGCTAGATCTGCTAGGCGTCGGACACGCCGCCATAGAGATTCTGAGGTTCATCGCCGGATCGACGACCTGACAGACCAGATGATAGACTCTTATGCTGCCCTTACTGTGGACATGCATGAGAGATTTGCTGCCCAGGACCGACACATTGACCGCTGGACTCATCAGATGTTAGAGGAGCAGCACTATCAGCGCAGGATGATGGAGCTACAGTTCCAGCAGACTATGGGCTATCCGTTTGACCCGGCTCAGTATCCGTATGTGCCACCACCACCACCACCGGATCGAGACTATTGAGGAGCTGCAGGATTTTCTTTATTTTCTTTTATGCAGTTCGGCCATTTATCCGGTGAGTACTCTCATGTCTAGACTTTTTATTTGACCCACTAGGACAGTGTGTCCCAAGTATGGGGTGTTTGTACTTATCTGACTACGTGATGTATTTATTCGACTACCTTTTGATGTATGACACTTTATTTTATCGGATATTTTCATATTTATGCTTCAGTTGCCTTTATATGATTATCTGATATTACATGCATACCTACAGGTTATTTGATTAAGAAAAACGTCGAAACCGAAAAAAAAAATGGTTTTAAAAAAAAAATTTTTTGACCTCGACCGGGGAGATTCTGGCCAAACGAGGCACTTCACCTCGGTTGAACCAAGAACACCTCGACCGAGGTGGGTTAACTGAGAGTTTTCGAAAACGATTTTTCGTGTTGCTTATCTGGATATGATCTCAGTGAAGATTCTGTTTACCTACTGGTTTTAAATTCTTTATGTGTTTGAAAGGTTTTATAATATGTTTAAGTTGCTAAATGCTTTGTTTGAAATTATTGGCATGTTTAATACTTTGTTTTTATCCAAATTATGTTGAATTTGAAGGTTGACACCGCAGGTTAAGTTCTCTCACTTTCTTCTTGGAAAGACCAAGGCAATTCATTCTCTTCTTCTTCTTCTTCTTGATCATGCTTAGCCCCTCATATACATTTTGCCTCCCTTTACCTATCCGGGAATTTGGAAGCAAGCGAAGTGGTGAAAGCAAGTGAAGTGAAGTTGAGAAGTGGCTGGAAGTGAAAGTGCTAGAAAGCAATAATAGGTTTGGGGAAGTTAATCATGAAGATGAGTAACTCGGCACCATTCACATAGCCGGGTGTTTGTGTCTTGCCAAAGTCGGATTGAGCGATATTCCTAATGGGTCATGGTATGTGCATCAAGGGTTTGATGCATCTCGAGAAATTGATGATTGCAGATTTCCTAGGCTTCGGTTATTGTGCACCTCTGTCTATGCATCCCAAAAAGTAAAGTAAAAGAAAAAGTGTTAAATAAGCAAAGCTTATTGGTGGAAGATGTTGCAAGTCAAAATGAAAGTGAAGTTCATCCTTTTCCCGGATTCTAGCACCACATCACCTTACATACATCCCTACCCTACACGTTTCTTGACCTTTCCTTTGGGAAGCCCTTGAGACCTTGAGCTTGTTGATTGACTTAGCGGTTTAAATCGGATTATACATGATTAATTTTGATAATTATGATTTATTATGCATTCTATGATTTTATGCAAAGATGAACAACTTTCCTATATTTATAAAATGTTTAGAGCATATTGAGTTTTTAAATTCCAGGAAGTACTCTCTTAGAGTGATCTATGGTAGTTGCACACCATAAAATGTTTTTGAAAGACTTTTTCATTGATTTTTATGACCTATAATCCATTCTATCTTGTCTTCTATATGCGGAACTTGCTTGGGGACAAGCAAGGGCTAAGTATGGGGTATTTTGATAGCATGAATTATAGTCTATATTTTGGGGTTTGTTTGGACGTTTTATCTTTCGTAATCTGCATGTTTGTATGTGCATTATGTGATTTTACTACTATTTCACCTACCTTTGCAAGAATCGAGGTCTACACCTAGTTTTGTTTTAATTGCAGGTAATTTGGTACGTTTTGCATCAAAAAGGAGCAAAAGGAGTCATGAGTCAATTGGAGCTACATCCAGGGAGCATAGCCATGGATTAAAGATTTACTTTGGACCAGTTTTGAGAGATTTCACATTCAGTTATGACTCACCTCGGTTGACCAGAGATTCATCTCGATCGAGGCGATCCAGAGACGCCGACTCGACCGAGGCGAACACCTAGGACGCGGCGAGAATATTTTATTCTTGGATGAGATCTTTTAAATTTGGAAAGTGATCTTATATTTTTGGGCTTGGCTCCTGGAAGGAAGGAGATATGCAGAATCATATATTTTACCTATATTTATGGGAAAATATCTTTCTAAGATTTATTATCTTTGGAGGGTTATTTTCCTATAAAAAGGGTCGGATTTCCCATAATTCCGGCATCCGCTTAGAGCTGGACATCACGCTATCCCATCGATCAAGGTTTTACGCAGCAGCAGCATACTCCAGTTTGGAGATTTGAAGAACCTTTTTGAAGGTTGAAGAAAGGTTGAAGATCATAGCTTTTATAGCTTTTTGGAGGGTTTTGTAAGATTGTCTTCAATTCCCTCACTTGTTGTCTTGTTTTGTTGGATTGCTATCCAAGGAACGCTTTTGTTGTGATATTTGATTCAGTTATTGAAGTCTTTTCCCTTAAATTCTTCTTTGTTCAAATATTCACCTTCTTCCCATATATTTAATACTTTCATAATGATGATGAGTGGCTAATTTCCTTGTGTGATTCTAGGGTGATTGGCTGAAGGTTGTGGGAAAAACAATGATAGAATAATCTTAGATTCCAGTAGGATCCTGAAAGTTCGAGTCTTTAACCTTAACCCTAAGCATCTCGTTCAGTCGATGAACATCTCGGCCGGGGTGGAATCTGGCTGACCGAGGTGACTTATCCGACCCATAACTGAGAGTTAAGTGTTATAGTTTGCCAAATCCTATTCTTATTACACCTTTCCTGGTTCAAAGCAAGCTTAGGATGAGACTTACCCGGTAATTCCTTAGTTTGTGTACCAACGATCATAAGTGTAGGTAATAAAGGTTTATCCTTTATTGGGGTTTGAGTGTGCTTCCATCCCATCTTTGTGAGTTAGCCTGAGACTTACCCGGTAAAGGTTGATTCTATTCCCTTAGATGGTATGTTAGTTTGAGGTTATAGTTCTTTATCTTGATTCCTTGAGACTTACCCGGTAATAGGAGTTACGGTTTAGGATTAGTGTGTAGTGAGACTTACCCGGTGATCTACTCCACTTTAGAAACACCTTCCCCACGCAAAAATCTCAGCTTTGTCCGCTTATCTATAGATCTTGAGTTGGAACCACAACTAGATGCTTTAATCCCTACAATTGCATGTTTGCTTTATTGACTTCTTATTCATCTTTGATTGTGTTAATCACTCTTGTGGTTAGTATTGACATAAGCACACCGTATTGACTTTGTTTCACCGAGTCCCTGTGATCGACCCCTGGAATTTTCTTGCTTTTACTACGATTGACCCGTACACTGCGGGTTCGCATCCTTGTTTTAAGCTTAAGTCTAGGGTTATAAATTTAAAGCTTGCACACACAGTTTGGAGCGAACACAAGACCTTCCTCTTTCCAATGCAGAAAGAGTGAAAGTGGAGGCTATGGCGATGACCTCAGTGATACCTGAGGAGCATAGGTCTAAGATTGAGTAATGATATGCAGTAGAGCTTCGGGCGTTAGCTGTTACAGGTACCATTCTTGTTAATGGTTTATCTAGTGGAGTTTTGTTTGTTGTGAGTGCTATGCACCTCTTGTCTTTCGATGCATGTGCTAATAGTTAACTGTGGATACAGTAGAAGATAGATCTTCCTTTATAGGATTACGAGTTACGGGTCTTAGGTCCCCGCAAGATATTTGGTGGTTCCCTTTGTTCAAGGACTTGTGTATGGCTTGAAGACTTCTTTGTCATGCCTTAGGTGCATAAGAAGGTCTTTATGTGTGTGATGGACGAATAGATATCATGTTGGTTTAGATAGCAGTAGGAGGACTATTATAGTCTCTACTGAGATCGACTAAGTAGAGGTTTTCTAAGGTTATGACCTTTGAGGAGGTGAGTTGTCTTTAGTGTCGTATGAGCAGCAAGGTTGATAACACCAGAGGGTGATGTTTTTTTTAATGTTGTGCCATGAAGGAAAGAGATAGTTCCACGCTGAAGAGTATTCCAATGGTATATGATCTTATAGACGTGTTACTGAACCGTCTAATCTATTGCTTCAACGGAATGAGGACTTTGATATTGTGTTAAAGTATGGTACGAGACTGGTTGGGAGAAGGCCTATGAGGTATATGGCTTGTTGAGTTGTTAGAAATTGAAGAAGCAATTTGAAGAGTGGTTTGAGACGGGGTCCGTTCTCCCTAGCACGTTCATTGCTACGTATGGATGACTTGTTGGATCAACTAAGAGAAGCAATTGTGTTTTTAAGATTTCCGTATGCTTAGGATATCATCAGCTAAGGATGAGAGAGCAGCGTGGGCATAGGACATCATTCCATACCCGTTATGGACACTACGAGTTGTAGTGATGTCATCTGAGTTGAGGAACGTCCTAGTAGTCGTTATAGGAGTTGATGAACAGTGTCTTCATCTACTTCCTTAATCAGTTGGCGGTAGACATTATTGATGACGTTTGGTGTACTCTCACAATGGAGAGGAACGTACCGGTTATTTGAGGACGGTTTTGCAAAATCCGAGGGATAGAAGCCAGTGTGCTATGCTCACTAAATGCGAATTGAGGTGCCCGAAGCAGCCTTCAAGATTATGTTGTTTCGCCTGTAGGATTATGGTTGATGTGGCGAGGAATGAGTATGAAGTCTTATGGATGATACTGATGAACGTTAAGGGGATGCGTGGTTTTCTCGGCCCAGCCGATTGTTACCAACGCTTTAATGGAAAGATTTTATGTGATTGTGTATATAATTACGAGTCTTCAGAGGAAGACCACCATAACTGCGTGGTTGAAGTAGTATGTCAAGGTTCTGAAAAGTAGAAGAAGCACTTGACCTCTGCTTCAATCCGGTGATAATCAGAAGATTCTGGGAATTATGGGATTACAGTGGTACATTCCAGTTAAGTTTAAGACATGTATATATACAGTGGAGTAGATAATATGTGTTATAGCTGAGAATGTATGAAGAGAACTGCCCGACTCATGATTTCGAGTTAGTGGTGGTAGTTCAAGTTTCAAGACTGGAAGACAATACTTGTGTGACATTTCATGTCAGATTTCCACCGATCATAGAGGTTGAAGTATATTTTTATACAATAGAAATTGAATAATCGCCAGCGTCGATGGTTTGAATTAATCAAGGATGCTGACCTTGAGATTTGTACCATTCTGGCAAGGAGAATGTGGTCACTGATGCCTTGAATAAGAAGACGCCTCAAGAGGAAG
Organism: Fagopyrum homotropicum; assembly: GCA_033239125.1. Classification (NCBI taxonomy): domain Eukaryota; kingdom Viridiplantae; phylum Streptophyta; class Magnoliopsida; order Caryophyllales; family Polygonaceae; genus Fagopyrum; species Fagopyrum homotropicum. The sequence continues at coordinate 59,321,194 of BSWB01000003.1, read as the reverse complement.
CGATTGTTGGAATTACTGTACAGTCTCGGTTTCAAAAATGATCTAGCTTGGTTAGAGTTGGACCTACAACTGTTGATAAGGACGTTAGTTTCATGTTTAGGGATTTTACCTGGTTTGTTGGATGAGGTCCAACAAAAATAGGGGACTTGCCTGACCTTGAGGGAACTTGATGGATGGATGCCTCATGGGGAGGCACCACAGTTCTTTAATGGAACAGAAGGAGTATGAGGCACCGTGACCGGTCTCATTCTTCAAAGGAAAGTTGCTCACCTATCCCTGAAAAGGGTGAGCATATATTCATAAGTAGTGGCAATTATTGAGTCGATCTATTTTCTCCTGGTCAATGTTTGATTTGCCGGTCTTTCTACCTTCCCTATTGCAACTGCGTCAGTATAACCGCTTATGCGGAGTCGAGTGGAGAAGATTATAGTACACTCATAGTACACCTTCTTTAGTACATCCATGTACGAATAAGAGGTACCACGAAGTAGTAAATCAGGTTAAAGTGTTATTGACCTGGAGATAAGCTCATCCACTACCAGTGTTGTAGTGGAAGTGAGAGGACTTTTCTGTGGACTTGTGATGGGATTGAGACCCAGTAAGAGTTTTGGTGTTATCCAGATTATTAGTAACAGATTTAAGAAGATGACATGTTCCATCTCTACAAAGAGACGTGGCCAGTGAATGAAGTAACAAATGAGTACACTAGACAGATGGTGGGACTCCATAAGTGTACCGAGGACGATCGACTATGATTATAGTAGACAGTTTACTTTGAGGTTTTGATAGCAGATTCAGACTGCTTGGGGAACGCGTCCACATATCATGATTGAGTTTTACCTCAAACAGACGGTCAGTCTGAGAGAACCCTCCAGAACGTAGAGGACATGTTGTGAGCTTGTGGGATGGATTGGGAACATGGACGATCTGTTTATCTCCCACTTGTTGAGTTCTTATACCACCACCGTTGGTATGCATCTATAGGGATGGCCCCTATGAGGTGTTGTGTAGACATAGGTGTCATACACCTTTATACTGGGATAGCGTCATAACAGATTCAGGATGATATGGCTCGAGTAACGCTAATCAGAGAGAGGATGTTGGCTGCACAGATTCGCTAGAAGTTGTATGTAGATAGGACGCGTCCACCTCTAGAGTTCAAGGTAGGAGCTCATGTCTGGTTGAGAGTAACTCTGACGCGAGGCGTCAGACGTTATGGCATAAAGGGGAAGCTGAGTCTCCGATATGTCAGTCCTTTCGAGATACTAGATAGAGTTGGCAGAGCAATGCACAGATTGGCTTTGACACAGAAGTTAGAGGGTGTTCACCCTATGTTTCATGTGTCTCAACTGAGGGAGTACATACCAGACCTGAGGCACATTGTGAGTTATGATGATCTAGTGGTTGAGCCGGACCACACTTTTGCAGAATAACCTTTTGCAGTCCTAGAGCGAGGTGTGAGACGCCTGCGTTTGAAGAAAATTCCTATGATGAGGATACAGTGGTCGAGACGAGGACCGGATGAGGCTACCTGAGAGAGAGAGGATAGTATCCAGAGGAACTATCCAGAGTTCTATGCGGAGTTAGAGGCACCCGTAGGATCCACGAGTAGATCTTAGTGCCTTTTTGGTGAGTGCGTGTATGCTATGTGCTTATGTGATATGATGTGTTTTCGTGCTAACTTTGATATGTGCATCTGATCTGTTAGATCTTGTTTGCTAGCACGATATAGGTATAGTTGGAGATGGTTCTTTCCTCCATGCTGTTGTAATATGTTTAGGATTAGCTGGAGATGGTTCTTTCCTCCATGCTATTATTGATGGACATAGTGTGAGTGGAGACGGTTTTCCTCCACATAGTTGTGTTAGGAGTACGATTGGCTGGAGACGGCTTTCCTCCATGCCTTGTGACGTGGTTAGTAGTTGGCTAAAGATGATTTTTCCTCTATGCCTTTGGATAGTGTTATGATCTTGTTGCTGGAGTTGGTGATTCCTCCATGCTGTGTTTTGAGGTTATAGAGTGTTATAGGTTGATACGTTTGAACGGAGATGTGATACCTCCGATAGAGAGAGTGTCTATACCTCGGCGTATGGGTCCGAGAGGATTTGGGATTTGTTCAAGTTTCGGGACGAAACTTTTTTTTAAGGGGTGTGTGATGTAATAGCTAGGATTTCCGAATTCTAATTAATGTTGATTAACTTAACCAGTGATAGTAATTGACATATAACTCGCGAAGATTGCGTAAGTGTTGAGTATAAGTACCACCGTTATGTTCCTGGCGTAATTTTGGGCTTATGGTGATTTTTTCCTCCGAGTAATTATTTTACTCTCCGGTATTATTTGGAGTAGGGTTGTACATACGGTCCGGACCGGTGGACCGTAAATTAAGAAAACCTTGGACCGTAGACCGGACTGGGACCGGACCGTAACGGTCCGGTTCGGACCGGTCCGGTTCCGGGTTGGACCGGTTTGTACATAAATTGTGCAATTTTGAATATTGCGGACCGGACCGGACCGGACCGGTTTGGACCGGATTGGACCGGTTTGTACCTTCATTTGTGCAATTTTCGTGAGGTTTTCCGGTCCAAAACCGGACCGGAATGGACCGAATTGAACCAAACTGGACCGGACCGGTTTGTACCTTCATTTGTGCAATTTTCGTGAGGCAATTGTGGAATAATTATCCCTACAATATTCAAGATTTATTGTTCCAATTTCGAGAAGTTTGGAGAAGGGAGTTCAACTCGCCTTTTGATTGGTAAAAGGATAATTATCGACTTCGCTAAAGGATAATTATCGTCTTCACTATAAATAGCGGAAAATCGTTTATTAATTTATTTTCCTTTCACGTTTTCTCGTAAAAGCTCTTATTTCTCTCAAACTTCAAACTCAGATCTACTCTCCGTTTCTAATCCGATTTCAATTCCGTTTGAGTTTCTGGATTCCTCTCTTCATTCTCTTCATATCGGTACCGAGTTTTTGCATTTCCGAACAGATGAAGACCTGGTCGAGCATATGTGTCACCAGGACGGTTCCGTCGCTCAAATTCCGCTCAGATTCCATTATGATCATTATATTATTTTGGTGTTATGGGTTGTTTGTTTGATGAAATCTAATGACAGGTGTGTTTAGAAATGGCCTGCGGGCAAATGTTATTCTAGCAAAATTTAATTAATTAATTAAAGGTTAATTAATTAAATTAGGGTTAAATTTGAGATTGAGGAATACTGATTAGATGCATGCTAGGTGTCAGAATGAGTTGAGGATCATGATGATGTTATGGATATCAGTTATGGCTTTAAGGTTTAGTATGTGTCCGAGTATTATGAGATGTTATGTTGAGGATATGCCTTAGGCATTTATGAATGTGTTGAGGATCTGAGGTTTAGATTTGAGATATAGGTTGCTTGTGGTTAGTGAGACGAGTCTCCTAACCTTTGCAGTATGTAATTGTGTGTGACTTGCTATTGCAGGCGTTGATTACTTCCCCAAGGGGAAGCTGTGACGTGGTATAGATTATGAGTATATCAAGTAAGTCCATAGGACTTACTTAGCGTACGGTTGTGGATTGTATGATTGTGATGGTTGTGTGTGCTCATATGATTGTGCATTTATAACCTTAAACCGGACTAGGATGACCATTTATTACAGTTAAATGGCCCAAGTGTATTATAACGGGCGGTAACCACCGGTCTCCGCCTGCGGGTTAGGAGGAGGTGCCTAGAAGGCATTAGCACAGGGTGAGACGAGTGATGATCACCCCCATGCAAACCTCTGTGTTAAAGGGGAAAGGGACAAGGTTGTTTAGGTTCTTCGTGTTACAAAAGAAGTTGAATTAGTAACGGAATAATGTAATGAAAGATAATAAATGAATGTGTGTGGCATTGCATGTATGAGATGTTGATGTATGGTTGTGCTATTACCTTCATGCTTTTCATTACTGTAGCTAACGGTGTATATCATGTTGTAGTTGATCTACAGGTTAGGAAGACTGCAGGGTGAGCCAGATGGTGTGACCACCCGAGGACTTCTGTACATTAGGATGCGTGGGATGGGGTCATATATAGCTTTTATGTATTTGGTTTTAATCTACATGTGCCTTGTTGTAAGATCTAGTGAGCTTATTGTCAGGCTAGGGTCAGGATCCATTGTGAGATCCTAGCCCAATGTGACACTCCAAGTCCCATGGATTTGGGGTGTTACAGATGGTTCGGGGCATCCCAAACCTTGGGAAGATCGTTCTATTAAAGAACTTCACTACCACCATAGCATCATTAGTAGGAGAAGCAATCGCTTCAACCCATCTTAAAACATAACCTACAGCTAGAAGAATGTATTGGTTAACATAAGAGGATGGGAACGTCCCCATGAAGTTCACACCCAATACATCGAAGATTTCTACCTCTTGAATATTATTTAGAGGTATCTCGTTCCTACTCGATATATTTCCTGTTCTTTGGCAAGCATCGCAACATCCAATAAAGTTTTGCACATCTTTGAATAAAGTAGGCCAAAAGAAACCTGATTGAAGTACCTTAGCGCATGTCTTGTGGGAACTAGCATGTCCTCCATAAGGTAATGAATGACAACGGCGGATGACGCTTTCCACTTCGTCTTCCGGGATACATCTTCTGATTATGCCATCTAGACATATCTTGAAGAGTAGAGGTTCGTTCCAATAATAATGCCGGACATCCTTGAAGAACTTCTTCCTTTGAGTGTATGGTAGTCCGGAAGGTATTTCCTGACAAACCAAATAATTTACAATATCAGCAAACCAAGGTTCGTTACCTCTAGAAATTTGATGAAGGCACTCCTCAATCTCGTGCAGCTGCTCATGCGGGAAGGAATAATCTATAGGTAGATCATCTTTTGTGCTTGTGACTTGGGGAAGGCGGCTTAGATGGTCCACCACGGAGTGTTAGGATCCTTTCTTGTCCCGGATCTCTAGATCAATCTCTTGGAGGAGGAGAATCCATCTAAATAAGCATTGGTTTTGCATCCTTTTTGGTGAGCAAATACCGTATTGTTGCGTGGTCGGTGTAGACTATCACTTTCGCCCCCACAAGGTAAGAACAAAATTTCTCAAAAGCATATACCACCGCAAGAAGTTCCTTCTCTACTGTAGCGTAGTTGAGATGAGCCTCGTCTAGCATCTTGCTATCATAGTAGATGGCATGAGTGTGTCCATCCTTTTTCTGTCCGACTACCACTCCTACGGCTACGTCACTTGCATCGCACATGACCTCGAATGGGAGATTCCAATCTGGTGGTTGAATGATGGGGGGCTGAAATTAGAGCTTCTTTGATCCTGACAAAGGCATCTAAACATTCCTTCGAAAGCTCAAAGACTACATCCTTCATTAGTAGGTTAGTCAATGATTTAGCAATTTTAGAAAAGCCTTTAATAAACCTTCTATAGAATCCGGCATGATCAAGAAAACTCCTTACCCCTTTTACCGATGATGCTTGAGGTAGCTTCTCTATTGTCTCTATTTTTACCCTATCAACCTTGATGCCGCGGTTTGAGACCAAGTGTCCTAGAACAATTCCTTCATTAACCATAAAAAGACAGTTTTCCCAATTTAACAAAAGGTTAGTGTCTTCACATCTTTAAAGAACTAAGGAAAGGTTAGCAAGACAGTCATCAAAAGAAGAACCATAAACAGAGAAGTCGTCTATGAAAACCTCCATGATGTTTTCGATATATTCAGAGAATATTGCCATCATGCACCTTTGAAAGGTGGTTGGTGCATTGCATAATCCAAACGACATTCTCCTGTAAGCAAACTTACCCCAAGGGCACATAGAGGTGGTCTCTCTTGATCATCTGGATGGATGGGGATTTGAAAGAATCCGCTATATCCATCTAGGTAGCAAAAATGTGAGTGTTGTGTCAATCGCTCTAGCATTTGATCGATGAAAGGAAGAGGGAAGTGATCCTTCCTCGTTGCAAGGTTCAGTTTCTTGTAGTCGGTGCACATTCTCCATCCGGTTACTGCTCTTGTGGGGATTAACTCGTTATTTTTGTTAGTTACAACGGTTATTCCCCTTTCTTTGGTACTACATGGACGGGGCTCACCCACTTGTCGTCGTAAATTGGGAAGATGATACCTGCATCAAGCAATTTGAGGATTTCCTTCTTCACAACCTCTTTCATGATCGGATTTAACCATCTTTGAGGTTCCCGTGAAGCCTTATGGTCATCCTCCATTAAGATCTTATGCATGCACAAAGAAGGTTTGATACCTACTAGATCATCATTGGTGTATCCTAAGGCTTTTTTATGTAATCTCAATTCTTTCATAAGCCTATTGTGTTCATTATCATTCAAGTTAGCACTAACTATGACCGGATATGTAGAGTTTGGTTCTAGAAAAGTGTACCTTAAGTGATTGGGAAATGGTTTTAACTCCAAGGTAGGAGCTGCCTTTGTTGAGGTGGCGTGGCCTTCCGAAGCGTCTCCTGATGCTTCCAAGGTTGTAGAAGGGGTAGGGAGATGTCTGGGAATGCTTCTAAGGAATTTTGGAGGAGTCTCGGAATTTTCAAATTCCACGGCCTGGGCTGGGAAATCTCGGCCGAGATTTGTGTCGAGGTGGCTCTCGACATAGATTTCCACGGGTGAATTAATTAAAATCTCGCCAATGAAAATATGTCCATGGCCGAGATTTTGGGCACTTTCTATGCCATCTTTTAACTCTTCAAATTCTTCTTTTGGCTCTTCCTCCAACTCTTCCAAAGCTCGAACTTCGGGATCATAATCCTTCTCTACTCCCTCCTTCATAATGCTCATACTTATGACCTTTTGCAGTGGATCCTTGAGCAAAATAGAACTCACTATCTCCCTTGATTCTTCTTCATCATAGATGTTGAAGATATCTTCTCCCATGATTAGTTCTTTGATCATCGAAGCCAGCTGAAACTTTACATGCTCTTCTCTCATGTTGAAGGAGATTATTCCATTCTTGCAATCAACCATACAACCCGAGGTTGCAAGGAAAGGTCTTCCAAGTATAATTGGAATAGGATGATCTACAGGATTGTCCAATACTACAAAATCGATGGGAATATAGAATTTACCTAGCAAGACGGGAATGTCTTCAAGAATTCCTAGATGCGTTATTGACCTATCCGCCATATAAAGTGTCATCTTGACGGGTTTTGGAGTTCCGAGTCCCACCTTCTCACATAATGCAAGTGGTATAATGTTCACACTTGCTCCAAGATTGCACAAAGCTTCATAAGTTGTCTATCCCATTCCTATAGGAACGCTAAAGGATCTGGGATCCTTTAGTTTTGGTGGAATCTCCTCCCTCATTGTTTGGATTAGTTCGGACGACCTCTTGGTTATCCTAACTTCTCCAATGTCTTCTAATTTCCTCTTGTTGAAGAGGATCTCCTTCAAGAATTTCCCATATGCTGGCATACCTAGAATAGCATCCGAGTATTAATATGCAGCTTGCTCATAAGGTCAATGAACTTATCAAAGTGTTTATCGAGGCGCTCTCTAGCGCAAGATTGTGGGAAGGGGAGTTTTGGCTTGTATGCGGGAGAAGGTACATAAATAAGTGCTTTTTCTTTCTCCTTCTCCTTGTTACTCAGTGCTGGCTCTTCCTCGATCATGGGTTGCTTCCCTTTGTTAACACTCTTGGGCAATGGCTCGTTTATCTTTATTTCACTCCTTGTGGTGATAGCGTTTATTTGCCTCTTTGGGTTATTTTCTGTTCTTCCAGAAAGTCTCCCTTGATCTTTTAGAACTTCTCTTGCATTATTAAAAACCTGATTTTCTAAAGCCTTTTGAGCCTTAGATATAGAAGTCATACCTTCCTCTATTTTTGTCAACCGTGAAGAACCGTATAGGTGAATAATAAGGATATAAGTACTCTAGAAGGGGGATTGTATAGAGTATGATAACTTTTCGCAAAAACCTATTTCAAGGCTTTGAAACTGATTTCAAAACCTTGAAGTCAATCTGTGCTCTTTGTGAAAAAATTGGTTTTCAAGGGCTTTGAAAGTGATTTCAAGGCCTTGACTTCGAAAACCAGCAAAACAACGTTAGTCACAATTAAGCAAGATATAGTGCGGAATTAAAAGATCGACACGGTGATATGTTTACGAAATCCAGCTCTAACACCCTACGTCTCCATCCTAGGGTTTCTTTACCCGTAGGATCTAACTATCTATTATCTTCTCAAAGAGTCCTAGATACAACGTAGAAGAAATCTCCTTCTTCTCTTACTGTAGCCAATGCTACGATCTAGTTCCAACTCTAACCTAGAAATAATAGCCTAGTTACTTCGCAGAGTAACACGCACTCTCGAGTATAACACTCTCTAGATATGCCAATAAAGCTATAGTGTTTTTCTCTCTCTGGGGATGTAAATGTGTGAATGCTTAAGACGAAGAAAAACTTTTGGAACGAATGAAGATGATTTGATCGCTTGAAGACTTAGATATTTCTGTGTAAGCTTGTTGTTCTCTTCAATCGCCATCTTCATTTATAGTCTTCTATGGAGAACTCTTCTAGCCGTTGTAAGAGGGCCGCTGTGATGTTCTTCTTTCTCAATGGAATACGGTGTTTGATTAAGATGAAGTAGCTGTTGTAAGATATTCTATATTCTTCATCTACTTCTTTTTGACGCCCATTGAGAATCTTCTTCATAGAGATCTTCTCCTTGAAAGAGCCGTTGAAGATCATTGTCGTTGAAGATCATTGTCGTTTCCAAGCTGTTGAAGATCTTTGTTGAAGACTTCTCTCTTGATGACCGTTGAAGATCCTCCTTGGATCCAAGATCTTTGTGTGAGATCCGTTGGGAAAGATCTTCTTATCCTCTTGTGTCGGCTGTTAATTTCTTTGTGAGATCTTGTTGATGGGGCCAAAATCTTCTCTTCAATCCGTTGAAGATCTTCTTGTTGAGGTTGGCCGATATCTTCTCTTGATATCTTGTTTGAAGATCTTCTTGTAATCCTTGGTAGATTTTGGTTGTTGAGATTTGATTCTTGAATTCAAAAAGCCTTCACCCAAAACCTCCCTTGTATCGCTTTTCAAGGCCTTCGCTTTTATCCCTTGAACTGCTTTCCAAGGCATCCGTGTTTATCCCTTTAACTTCTTTTCAAGATCTCTGTATTTGTCCCTTGTAATGAGTTTCAAGACCTGCGTTCATCCTTTGAAATGTTTTTCAAGGCCTGCACACATTTAACAAACACAAAACCAAAAAACACAATATAGAAATATAATCGATATTTGTTAGTTTATAAAACCTTATAATGTTAAGTATTCCATCATCCACATAGACAATTTATAATCAAGGTGGAGTTATGAATCTCCCCCTTGATGGAAGACAAAACAAATATCGTACCTGCATTTAATGTTAGCGATACATATGTAATAATATCGAAAAATGCAGAATGTAGAAATATCGGATCACACACATATTTAATTTCTCCCCCTTTGTCTTTCAACAAGGGAGAAAAACCATAAAATACAAGAGTTAAAGATTATTACAGACCCACGAAATGTATTTCCAAAAACACAAAACAGTTTAAAAAATGAAGTCCCACAAACGATTATCAAGGCCTTGAAATCAAAACCAAGGGGCTTTGAAATCCATTTCAAGGCCTTGAAACTTGTTTCAAGACTTTGAAGTTTACTCCTAGATGTCCTCGTAGAAGTTCTTCCTCCATCTCGATTGAGCAGATCCTTTGCCCATGTCCCTGATATTGGCCTCTAAACGCCTTTTCCTCTCAGCAAGTTGATATTCCTTGACCACGACATACTCCTCAGTGGTTAGAACAGTAGGTTCTACATGCGTGGGGTAGAGGATGTGTTTATTCTGCACCCTATGCTTGCAGTTCATGATCACATTCTTCACCTTTTCCTCAATATGTTGTGTTGCATCTTCGGTTAGGGGCAAGATTTTGCCATTGGTGATAAGGGTAAGGGCATTCAGAAGGTACATCTGGTTTATCTTTGCATGCATCACTGACATCACTTCATGACTCGCAACCATTCTTCTTATCCTATCCAACTAAAAGTTGGATATTTCTCTATTTAGACATTGTAATATTTTTTCAAAACCATCCAACCTAGTTTCGAAAATGAAAGGAGTTGAGATAACTGAGAGGGATTGGGTCATAGCAACAACCTTTCCTTTCAATGTCCAAGCGCCAACAAGATTCTTCTCTACGCATAGTCCCTCGAAACACTGCTCAGCTATTCTTCTAGTCGACAATTGTTGATCCTCAATGGATGTGTCGATGGAAAAGTGAGCAAAAATCTTAGGTAGTAGATTCCCATATGGCAAAGGGATGGAACGGTTGGAGTTTATTGTATGGACCATGTGGTTCAATATGAGGTTAGGCAGGTCAACATTCAATCTAGACATAATCAAATAGATCAGCTCTAGAGTCTTATCAGTCAACAACCCTCTTGAATTTGCTCGACGAATTACACACCTAACCAAAACAGTAAATATGGATTTTGGCGTCTAGGGTTAAGGATGTATGAGTTAGCTGGTGGGATTTGGAGTTCAGGACAAGAAATGGCTCTTTTTCTAGCCTAACACTCTCAGATCGGGATGGGTGTTGGAGGGAAAGATCTGTGGGAAGACCTAAAATCTCACTCAAAATAGTAGGGGTAAGAGAAATCGGTGTACCTTTAACCATTATCTCGAGGGTTAGGGTTTCCTTTTCCCTTTTTGCTGAAAGGTTGACATAAAACAATCTTGTGAGTCGGGTGAACGTTGTGTCTCCTGGGTTAAAGACCTTCCAAATGGAGCAATTTTTGAGTATCAAGACGCAAGGAAGCTGAAGTGTCTCAAAGAACTCCATGTCGACCAAATCGCACATGTAGAGGGGGCGATTATGGAATCCCTCCAGCCATGTTCCAGTGGCTTTGAAGTTGATGAACCAGGAGGTTGGAAGACTAGTGTGCGGTGAAATCTCAACATCCTCTGAAAATTGTTGTTCTTCCGAAGCAGGGGATATGTGGGCGGTGGATGCTCTGTGAGTCGAAGCAAGAGGGTTTGTGTTCCTCTTTGTGTTTCTCTTGGGAGCCATGGATGTGTTTGTGAGAGCAACCGAAAGATTTTTGGAATAAGAAGAGTAAAGCATGTGGGTGTTGTAAAACTTTGAAGAAGGAAAGAGATAAAGGAAGAAGGAGAAGTGTATTTATAGGGAGTATGTCAAATCAATTTATGGTTTGACAAGATCTTGAGAGAATCATGGCCTTGAAAATCTAAATTGGTTAGCATGCTTTCCTATTAAATCACAACTACTTTTCAAAAAAAAATTAAATTTGAAAACAAAATATTTTGAAATTATTATAAAAATCCTTCTTTAAAATAAATTAATGATCAAATATCTAAAAAGATATAAACCATTAAACCGATCCATGATTTTCCATATAGCCCTTGAATTTCGTTTCAAAGACCGTGAATTGCATTTCAAGACATTGAAATGGAAAAGTGATTTGCATTATAAGGAGGAAATAAAATGATTTACTCCCTCTAAATTAATGTTTTATTGTTTAACATACCAAGCTCTAATCTAATAAAATTGAATCGATCTTCAGGTAGGGTCTTAGTAAATATATCTGCAAGCTTTAAGTTAGTCGAAATAAAAGATATTGAAACATCACCTTTCTCAACATGATCATGTATGAAGTGATGTCTTACATCGATATGCTTTGTTCTTGAATGTTGCACATTATTTTTAGTAATCGAAATAGCACTAGTGTTATCACATTTAATAGGTGTACCTTTGAGATCAAAACCAAGATCATGAAGTTGTTGAGCTATCCATAGGATTTGTGCACAACAGGCTCCAATAGCTATGTATTCGGCTTCGGCTGTGGATAGGGCGATAGAGTTTTGCTTCTTGGAGTGCCAACTGATTAGGAATGACCATAAGAATTGGAAACATCCAGAAGTGTTCTTTCTATCGACCTTATAGCTTGCAAAATCAGCATCTAAATAGCCAATGAGGTGAAACGAGTTTTGACGTGGATACCATAATCCTAAATCCTCAGTGCCATTGAGATACCGATATATCCTTTTCACAGCTGTCAAGTGTGACTCTTTAGGATTAGCTTGAAATCTTACACACATGCACACACTAAACATAATGTCAGGTCGACTAGCGGTTAGATATAACAAAGAACCGATCATACCTCGATACTCCTTTTGAACAACACTTTTACCATCCTTGCCTTGGTCAAGTGAAAGTGTGGAATTCATAGGAGTTTTTGCTACCTTGGATTGATCTATTTTATACTTCTTGAGCAAGTCCTTGGTATACTTTCGTTGATTAAGAAAAATTCCTTTCTTTGCTTGTGTGACTTGAAGTCCAAGAAAGAAATTTAACTCTCTACACATAATATTTGAAAATTTCTTGCATAAAGAATCTTAGTAGCACCAAATAATATATCATCAACATAGATTTGCACTACTAATAAGTCGCATCTAGTTTTGACAAACAAAGTTTTGTCAATCAAACTTCTTTTGAAATCGTTTTCAAGAAGATATTTGGACAATCTTTCATACCAAGCTCGAGGAGCTTGAATAAGACCATAAAGAGCTTTGTCCAATTTATATACATGATCCGAAAATTTATCATTTTCAAAACCAAGAGGTTGAGCAACGTAAACTTCTTCTTCTTCTTCTTCTAAGAAGCCATTTAGAAAAGCACATTTAACATACATTTGAAAGAGCTTTATGTTCATGAAGGATGCAAAAGCAAGTAGCATACGTATGGCTTCTAACTTGGCAACCGGAGCAAAAGTCTCCTCATAATCAATACCTTCTTCTTGGTTATAGCCTTGAGCTACAAGTCGTGCGAATAACCTTCCCATTTTCAGCCAACTTATTACCCATCTTGTGCCAATGACGGATTGATGCTTAGGTGTAGACAGTGGCGGCCGCAGGATTTTAAAAGGGGGGGGGCAAATTTATTTTCGATAAAAATAATTATGAAAATAAAATTGCGATAAAAACAAAGTCAATATGTCATCTGCTTACAATAAACAACAATACAAAAAAAATTATAAAAACATTACACTTAAAAGGCGCAATCATAGACCGCGCCTATAAATTAAAAAAAAAAAAAAGCTGTCCTATAGGCGCGGTCTATAACCCGCCTCTTTAGTTTTTTTTTCAAAAACGTTACACTATAGCCGCGATCTAGGACCGCACCTCTATTTGTGTTTTTGTTATCTTTATTTCAGATATAAAAACGTTGTCCTCGACAACGCTTTTTACAAATAAGAGTGTGGTCTAAGACCGCGCTTCTAATCCAAACAACAAATCTCGTGCATTTTGGTGAATTATTTCACTCTAGAGTCTAAAACGGGAAATACTTATGAAGTTTCGTTCACTTCGACGAAAGATCCAAAAAAAACATTAAAATATAACACAAGAATAGTGATATTTAAAAAAAATAAATTGTAGAAAATTTTTTTATAAACGAGAGAAGCACAACCCATTTTAAAACGATTTTTTTCAAAAAAAAAAAAAAAATATTTTTTTTTTCTCGGAGGGGGGGGGGGGGGGGGGGGGGGGGGCGGCCGCCCCACCCCGCCCCCCCTTGGGGCCGCCCCTGGGTCTAGACGTGAGTGTCCAAACTTTATTTCTCTCGAATTCATTCAGCTCATTTTGCATGGTCATGATCCAATTAGGTTCTTGAAGTGCTTGAACATAATTCTTGGGCTCTATAAGAGATATGAATGTCGATAAAGCACACAAGTTGTTAATGCTATATCGGGTTTGAACTCCTACGTTTGGATCTGAGATCACATTCTCTGGTGGATGGTATGAAGAATGTTGAAACTTTCTCCTTTTGTAAGTTGGAACATATCCTGAAGATTATGGCCCATTTGCTCGACTAGATTCAGGTACCGCTGGAGTATCGCCTTTGGATCCTATATCAACGCCTTGAAGTTGGGTTTCAAGGCATTGGAACTGACTTCTGGCAGTTCCGTTTGTCGTTTCAAGGTCTTGAAGATCTTGAATCTGTTATTGCATATTCTTTTCTTGAGCTTTAGGATCTTCTTCACCATCAAAATTATGATCTCCATGTTGATTAAGATTCAAATCTTCAAAACTCACTCTCACTCAAAGTACAATTATTGCTTTCATCAAATATAACATGAATACTTTCCTCAACAATTTTAGTACGTCTATTATAAACACGATAAGCTTTATTATTTGAAGCATATCCAATGAAGATAGTTTCGTCACTACGGTCAAAATAAGAAGGGGTAAAATTAAAAAAGAAAACAAATACTTTTAATCTAATAAAAATTATAAAATTATTCTTGAAAGTTGTAATTATCGACTATTTCAATATTAAATTTTGCAAGCTTCGTTTTAAAATGGTGGTGAAAATAAGAAGGGGTAAAATTTTGAAAAAAATATACAAAATTGAGATAGTTTAATATTTTCTTTAAATGGTGTTAGTAGCTTAAACAGCATTTATTTGCGGTCATAGGAAGGGATAACTTAGAGAATAGTTTTCTAATTTGGTAAAATTTTGTATTATCCTGTGAAAGAAAATTTAAGGCGAAATTAGGATCCGAAATAGGATTGACATTATTGTTAATAAGATTTGTAAATTAGGACCTTGTTTTGCGACTTTTAAATTCAAGCCCTCATCTACCCTAGTCTTTAGAGGTCCAAATATTGTAGTTTAGTGTATGGTAATAATTTCAAACTCTTTTCAAGTTGATACCAAATAAGTTGAGGATGTTCAACTTGATCAAACAAGATGACGAGTTTACTCCTTCTGTTTTGCTTTCTTATGCATAAACGATTGCAACATAATACCAAAGGCATAAAACATATTTTCAAATTTAGGCAATTCAAAACAATTATTTTCGTTTGCACCTCCCCTAGCCACGGCCATGGATTGCCGTAGAGTAGGAGACCCACTGGGACAAAGCGATACCCTCGTTTTCAAGTTTGTAATCCCATCAAAAGTCTCCGTGGACTAGGAGGATGCAGATCGAGCGTCTTTGAAGCTTGATGTGCCTACAGAGGCTGCAGGTGAGACCGGTGGCAATTTTGAAGCTTGTGCTTGACTTCCCGGGAATGCAAATCCTATTGGGCTTCCATGAACTAAGGCAGCACTAGATCGAGATGGATTTGAAGCCTGCAAATGAACAAAAAACAAAGGAAAAACTTCACATGCCAAACATTACTAACTTGATTTTCTTCATCCCCGTTAACTTGTTAGTTTTAGCGATAGGATGCAGCTTTAATTCATCAATAAAGTAAGAGAGAATTCATTTCTTTGAAATTTTGTTGAGGTACAGAATTAAAATGCCGTATGATTGAAGGTACAGGGTACGAGTTTCGTCTTCTTTTTTTCTTCTACGTTGTATAAAAATCAAAATATTAAGCCTACAAAGAGAAATTAATTCTCTGCACCTAAACGGCTGTGTACCTTTTGCAGCTTTGCTCAAGATGGAATTACTATGGTAGCTCAGTAAAAGATGCATTTAGACAGTGAACTAGAATCATACAAGTCTAATACAAGTTCCAAAGACCCATCATATGAATCCTTTGGAAATATAAACGAGACTAAATTCTTGCATGATCAGCTTATTAAGTACCAAATATCATGCTTAAGGAGGTTAGGGGGGTGAGGATTACCGAATTATGTTGGAAACATGATGATCTCTTGAGGGAAGACTCAGCAGACGGGGAAATGCTGCTCATACGAGGTATGTGACGTGATTGCAAGTCATGATTCAAAACATTATCTCCTCCTGTATTGCCACCAACATTTGTTTCAGAGCCAGTCCTTGGCGTAACAACTCTTGTCATAGAACCAGAGTCATTTGATACATCCACTTGAAGGGAAATAGAAGGACGTGTATGTTGTACATTGCTTCTCCTCTTCAGGTCCTCTTCAGCACTCAAAATCTGATAGACCGAGTGATCACTTTATCGTCAGAAAGAGGGAACAAATCTTAAGATCCAATAAGGAATATAAACCGATCTACACAAGCATAATAATGTGACTAGTGAGAAATATATGTTTAAGATCAAAGTTTGCGGAAATATCAGAGAATCAATCTAGGATGATGTGGAAACGATTTATGACAAGTTGATGACTAACAAGATTCAAGCATGAATGTCAAAAGCCTCATAAGCTATCCTACATATTTGTGGAAAATACATGTGGTTGTCCACCATTGCAGTATCGAACAAGGGAGAAGACAATCTACCTGTTTGAGTGCTTGTACTAAATTGTGCTTCTTATTATTTAAAACTTCTAGTTTCTCTTCAACCTCCCTTTTCCTTGTTTCCTTCTCATTTGTTGTGCCTAACTTGTAATTACCCTGTAATAGTGAGAAAACTGAATTTTAGGATTGGAACAGGCAGGAAAAAAAATATGGCAGCATGTATCATTTGACTAGTGTTAGAGCAATTGCCACATCATCTGAAAACCCACATTAACAAATACCAATAAATAACTATAAATAATCACAAATATGCAGCTTAGGCTACAATTCAACCACATTCATTTTCAAATTCTCCTTCAAAATTATAATACTGAAAAATACTTATGCGGACAAATGAAGTCATCAGAGGCTCTAAACTTTGGCCCTTGCCATACAAAATCTGCACTTCAGCAGCGAAGTCAGATAAATGCAAAAAAGTTAGACATTCAATTACCCTTTATGACATGTCTCTCTTATATTATAAAAATTGTTTTTAATATTTGTCCCTTGTGGTAAATTCACCCAAAAATCTTCTTCTAAAAATCTACAAAATTCTTCTTCTACAGATTTAAAAATACTTCTTCTATCCAACATCAATTAGATTTTTCATTAGGTTTACAAATTTTAAAAAGACTTCCAATAAAGTACTGAAGCAATTACCTAAAAATATTAAACTACTTAAAAAAGCTTAAATATACGAAAAAACCTTGTGATACCCTTAATCACTTCTAATTTATTATATTAATCGATCTGATATAAATATTTGCACAACCCACCCCCCAAATCCTAGGGACAGCCCTGGTACCACCCCATTGTCACCAACTTGCGGGACAGCCACCACTGCAAGACTAGTTTAATTGGCACAATGGGTGATACTTTGTTCAAACAAAGTCAGACGTAGTCGCACCAACATTTTCTAAACAAGGTTTTCACTTATACTCATTTAGTTTTAAGGGGATGTGCAAACTAAATACCTACAAATAAAATAAGACATTCCCCTAAGACAAATTGAACACAGGACACTCTACAACGTTATCTGATTACTAGAAACACATTTTTCCAACACAATTTTCGATGCAGGATTCAAGCACAAAGCTTTTGATTTTTATTACTAAGGAGAAAAAAAAATAGCAAAGAGAATATTCAATATAAGCTAAGCCAAACAAACCTCAGAATTAGGATCTTCATTTTTTTGTCCCTGCTCCTGCTTCTCCTTCCCCTTGTCCTTTTCAGCCTGCAAATCCTCTGTATTGCCACTAGTACCTTCACCAACCCGTGTCTTACTGGACACCTTCTCCACCTGCAAATCATATGCTTTCCTATCTTCCAAATTTACATTTCCATCTATATTATCAACTTCCAAAGGCAACGGAGGAGACAAATTCCGAGCTTGAGGACTCACATCACCTTCCTCAATCTGCTCATGTGCTCGTTTTAAAGGTGGAGGAGGCCGGAGTGGCGGTAGAGATTGTGGTGGTAATGGTTGATTGCCACTACTTATGGTGGATGGAGCTGAGGTTGAAGCCAAGTCATGACCGGATTTGAGTAAAGAGAGTGCCTTGGAGCGACGGCGTAGAAGGCTCCGAAATTCCTTAACGGTGATGTTTGACCGTGGCATCACCCATTGCCGGGGTATGTCTGGCACCCGGTGAAGATTTCCTCTGTAGAGTGATATAGCCACCATCTTAGCCTCTCTCTCTCTCTCTCTCGATTCAGTATTGGATACTCAGACTCACTTGTGATTTAACCCAACTCAGATCTAGCAATGATGCTGCAACTTCTTATTCGTCCCCTGCCAATCAACAGCCATCAGATTACTGCAACTAAAAAAATTTGAAAGTTAACTCTACAAACTGAAATTTCTTGGTAAATTGAATGTCCGGCATCATAAGCTGCAGATAATATATTTCAAAATTTTCACACTCATCAAAATAATATGTATATCAACTGAATACACATGATTCTCTCCCCTTTTCCACCTCATCCACTAAACAAACTACATGTCAAGGAAGCTTTCAAGAAAATAAACGTTATCCAGAATATTCACATACCAAATAATCAAAGAATCAATTTCAAACTTTGATAAAACTCAAAAGGATTATATGTTAGGAACTGAAAAATGAAAGTTGAAGATAGAAATCTGAATGCAAAAACCGCTCAGTCAGCCAAATTGAGGAATACTAAAGCTACAGAAATAACTGAGAAATATAAATATTAATTTACCGAACCTGCCAGAATTTTAGCTAGGGTTTGTATCATTATAACAGAAGAAATAAGCAAGTACATCGATCAACAAATAACTTCTCAATACTTGCGCAGCAAACGAAAATTCAAACTGATTGTAAAAAAATCGTTTAGATCGAATCAACAAACACGGGCAAACAGCATAGTTGGATTCAGACCAGCAAATTTCAATATGAAATGATTTAATTTTAACCCTAAAACACGATGACAGTAAAAGCGGAACCTAGAAAGGTAGGGCTGAAGAGATGTGAGAGAGAGAGAGAGAAACGATTCAATGGAATCCTTGCAGAGGCGAAAACGAACGGAACACAGCGACGGACGCGAGAGCGCAGGAAGGGACGATTAGCGTTTTGATGGAACTCCAGATCCGAAGACGAATTGTTACAATTTTCAGTATGGCTATATATTGGAGAGGTAAATGATAAAATAACAATCTTAATCTTAAAAATTATTTAGAAAGAACTACACAAAATCATCCTTAATAGTCACCATGTTGCTAATAAATGTATTGACTGGCTAGTAAAAATTGGTTGGGATTTTAGAGATAATTATATTTTGCTAGATGGCCCACCAAAAGGGTTAGATTTGATTATCAAATCTGATCTAGTTGAGAGTTATGATATGTAATATGTTCTCCAATTTTAAATAAAAGGGCTTATAAGCCTACTCTTTATACACCAAAAAAAAAAAATAGTCACCATCTTGCAAGGAACCGTACTTTATAAAACTTTTAGCATGAAACCACCCATAATATTCATTTATGTACAATAAACCACTCTTATAATATTTTTGACATAAAATCACCTTAATTTTTAAACGTTTGCAATTAACCACCCTATACTACTTAAAATTAAATCAAATAATTTAAAATTAAAGCATAGACAAGATATATTTACATAATTAATATTAATACCATTAACAGTTTCGATAATTTGGTTAAATATTGCAATTTATAATAGAAAATAATCAAAAATAATAATATAAGTTATTTCCTATATACAAAAATATTTAATTTTTAAAATTATTAAACTATATACAAACTAACGAATACAAAATCAATTCTATTACAACCTCAATTTCGACTAAATTGATGACTAGTTACCGGATTTAATTTATTTTTCTAAAAATTTCACTTGTTTTAGTTGACCAATAATTTACCATTATTTTCATTTAAAAAAAAATGAAAAAACTATGGGTTAAAAATTTTCAAAAATAGTAATGGAAATTTTAAAATGAAAAGGTTTTAAACTATTGAAAGTTTGAAACTAATTATGATATTAATATTAATTTAATATAATAATAAAATTTTACCTTGTCAATGCTTCAATTTTAAATTATTTGATGTAATTTAAAACAATATAGGGTGGTTAGTTGCAAACCCGTAAAATTAAAGGTGGCTTTATGCCAAACAATTTATAAGGGGTGGTTTATTGCCAATATATGCATATTAAGAGTGGTTTTATGCTAAAAAATTTATAAAGGGTGGTTCTTCGCAAAAGAGTGATTATTAAGGGTGGTTTTGTATAGTTTCCTCAATTAATTAATAATAATAAAGGATGAAATTTGTTAAACAAGTAACGTTTATTTTTTATTAAAGCAATTTGATGCACTAGACGACACGTCAATCAAAGAAAAAATAAAAGTACAACAAGTACATTTGTAAGCAGTCAGATCTTTAGGGGAAAGGAGAGCGAATCAATCACTAGAGAACGGAGAATATAATATATGTCGTCGAAGAAAGTGCACATGAAAGTAGCTTGTGAAACAACTGTTGACATACTAGATTTGGACTTGAAACAAAGCCTTCAGGAGTCGATCACAAATTCACAACTCCTTCATAACAAACAACTCT
The DNA here is from genome assembly GCA_033239125.1 of Fagopyrum homotropicum. Classification (NCBI taxonomy): domain Eukaryota; kingdom Viridiplantae; phylum Streptophyta; class Magnoliopsida; order Caryophyllales; family Polygonaceae; genus Fagopyrum; species Fagopyrum homotropicum. The sequence goes on along the minus strand of BSWB01000003.1, from coordinate 59,300,876 downwards.
AACGAACACCAATAAAACTTTCTCAAAACTCTGAAGAGTTCACTGCAAAACACGGAGCACTTGATATAAAGGTGAATAAATTTGAAAAAAAGGTCATAGAGAAGCACAAGGTATTCCTGAAACAGGAGCTTGTTAAAATTCATAACATTGAGCAAAACAAGAAACGTGTATTGTTCTCACACGCGTTGAATAAGTTATTCGTGCTGTGTATTTATCCGTTGTTGACAAAAGCTTTCATGTGATATTGTATTCAACAACAATGACGTTTAAAACCTAAATAGAATGTTGGCAATTCAAAAAAATGTGAAAAAATGAATAAGGGGTTGTTTTGCATAAATACATCCATATAAATTATCTAGAGATTCAAATATTGTGTTTTCATTACAACATCATTAAATTTGTACAAGCAACATAATTCAACTGAATTGTAGAACTTCCTTTTTCACACTAACAATAGTTGCATCAGATGTAGGAGAGTTGGGTCCATTATCATCCAAGAGTCTAGGGTTCACGCTTGAATCAATAGGTAGTTGAAGATACTCAAACTTGATGAAACCATAATGGTTTGATTATCCTGTTTATGAAGGAATATATGAAGACACATAAATTTCAAAAACAATAACTTTGGAAAACCCACAAGGAAAATATCCAAAAAATTTTAATCTTGACTTTCTACTATGATGAAATTTAGTAATTGACATTTAATATTTTAATCTTTACAAAGATAATTAGGTCCGATGTATGTACTAATAAAGTTGACGATAGATATAAAACTCTCAAGGTAACGGAGGCTTTTGCACCTGTAATATCACACGGATTCCCCATATAAAATCTTATAATAGGTATACATGATACAATTTGGATATTGACAATAGAGTTTATATATACCTTAAGTGCAACAACATCATTTGGATCAAAGCTCTCATACGCCTTGAAAACATGAACAAAACCACCTTTGCTTGCACAACCTTTGACTTATACTACTTTCCAACTTTGATTAACAAAAGCATAGATCATAAGATATTAATTTACGGGTGATTCGTAAAGACATAATAGTGTGGAGATTACCTATGTCTATTATCTAGTTTTTTTTGGTTATTTAGTGAGGTAGAACCGTGTTAAGAGTTAAGAGAGTCCATACAATTACTACAACAAGATACTTTCCCCTCGAGATAATACTACATAAACAACAGCATACCATGAAATAACACTCCCCCTCAAATTTCAGAAGTTTGGGTTTAATCTTCTCAATAGATCCTCCATGATAGAATCAGATCATGGATTCACGAATATATTTTAAGTATCAATAACTTACCTATCTCAAAGATAAACCCGATGACGACCGCTCTTAGCTTCCCGCAGGAAGACGCTCAACGTCTAGTCAAACAAAGCACACGATTAAAGACTAACCAAAGTGCTAGAAGTCCTCAAACATCTAAACTCCATGATCTCTAAAAGATTATATAACAAAAGACATGCTTGTATGTAACATCCAGAATTTTTATTCCGGATTATTAGCGAGTTACCGGCCTTCCCGCAGGCGCGACTCAGTATTCCAGCAGGCATGAGGTGCTGAGTGCTGGGATTTATTCCCAAAATCCCGTACGGACCCTTCGTTTTCCCTTTCCGCTTTTGACCCCTCGTTATCTCGTCTTGTACTTTCCGACCCCTCGGTTCTTGAGTGAGGAGACAAGGGAGACAGATGACCCTTGGTTCTCCCTACCCCTTTGTGCAGCTCACCTCTCTCTCTCTCTCTCTCTCTCTCTCCACTCTTTCACTTTCACGTTCATTTCTCCCCTCTTCCTCTCTTGTGCTCCTCCTTCACCTTCCTTCTCTTTGGAGCTCTTGATCTGTGGACTGCAGTGGAAGAGATTCAGATTTGGTTTGGTAAGATTTTCTTCCTCCCTCCCTCCCTCCCTCCCTCATGTATGTTGCTTACTCCTTCTTCTCCAATCCTTCCTCCATTGTCATGGATGAAGCTCAAGAGGAAGCTTTCTTTGATTCCTTTGCATGCATGTCTTCTTAGAACGATTAGGTCGTGGAGAAGAGTTTAGATTTAGTGGTTGGTAGTTGGAGGAGATCCAGCAAGAAGAGGAGGCCATAGGAGTCCAAGATCCACAATCTTAGACGAAGAAGACGACCCTTGTTCGCCTCAAAGTGTGCGTGCAAATAAGTTTTAATTTATAAAACTAGAATAAGAGCAAAAGAATACGCAGTGTACGGATCGGCGTAGATTAGCAAGTATTTCAGAGTATCAAACTCAGGGAATTGGTGAAACAAAATCAGTTTCAAGTAATCGAGCAAGTAAAAGTGTAGAAGCTTTGCAAATATTGGGGAAAACAGGAACCCTAAAGATCCAAATATCAAATTATGGTAATCAATTCAAGATATACTACATATATAAGGAAAGAGTTGAGAATTGCAAAGGTATATTAAAGCAAGGAAATGTACGGTGAAGTTCCAAAACCCTATATGTCTAACCAAAAGACTCTCTCTATAAAGGTTGTTGAGGCTGCATTATAGAAAGGATCTAAGGGTAAGAATTAATCTCAAATATCCATGCCCAAACCCAAGGAATCAAAGATAAGCCAAAACGGTTAAGGTTGTGACACTCGAAACCGAAATAGAGGATGTTGAGTCTCACTACTACCTAGGAAAGGCAAGCCAAGGCTAGGTTAAAGCTAATCTTTAACTTTGGATCAAAGAAAAAGCAAAGTTCGTAAACTAGGGGAAATCACGGCTAGATCTTGAGAATCACGGCCGTGGAAGCCAAGAACAACCCGTGATTTAGGGTGTCGACGAAATTTCTCACACTCTCAGGGTCCAATCAAGTTACGATCGATCTATCATCATCTAAGCCACAACTATCAACCCTTCACCTTAGAATTGCTAAAGGGTTTTAGTTAATAATCATCATTATGATATCAATAATCAAATTAAGAAGAATACAAGATGAAAACCCTCGAAAACTCAAATAAAACTCAAAGTCAATCTCGAAATCCAAACACAAAGTCGTATGTTTATGAATTCAAAAGAATAGGAATAGAAACCCTCACAAAGATCTATTGAAGTCACAAAGAACGGGATGTCAAGCCATCCTTTAATGAAAACCCTAAAATATCTCGCAAAGTACACAATCTCCGAAAATACGTCCTCCACTAATCTCCAATCCTTAAGGTTGAAATGAAACCTTAAGGTCGTCTCCACACTCTAAGCGGAACTCTAAACAGCGGTTAAGTGAGGCTAAGCACGGATCCCAAAAACTCCTTTCTAAAGCCTTTTTATAGGGTGAGGTAGGGTTACGAGAAAGCCCAATGACGTGGCTGACGTGGCAAAATATGACACGTCACAAAATCACCAAAATCACGGCTAAGAACAACTTTCCACGACCGTGGTTTAGAGCGTGGTTCTTTGATTACGGTACCATATAATTTCCACGACCGTAATTTAGACCGTGTAACTCTTTGGAGTGCTCCAAACTCACGTCCACGTTCATGTTGCTAGATCCACGGCCGTAATTTAGGGCGTGGACTTCAAATTCCTCTTCCACGGCCGTAATTCAGGGCGTGGTTCCTTAGATCCTTTGTTTTTGCCTTAGTTTCGTGACATCCTTCATCCATGCTCCTTCCTTAGCCTCTCCAATGCCTCTCCTTGCCATCAAGTGTGATCAAACACTCCTTTCCTTCAACATTTTGCTCCAATCCAAGCTTTATTCACCTAAAAACAAAACGAAGCTAGTGTAGATCTCTATATCGACAAAGTGGGTGAACTAGCTCACAATTGCTTCAAACACATATCTAAGAACACTATAAAGAGGGGAAAATAACCAAAACAAGTGCCTAAAATATAGTCATATTTCATGCTAACAAAATACCCCATAATTGCCACTTGCTTGTCCCCCAACATGGTTTTTAAAAGCTTAGAACATAAGGTAGAATGAAATATGAATGCAAAACAAAACAAAACAATCTTTTTTTTTTTTTGGTGTTCTTCTAGTCAATAGATCATCCTCAAACCTTGCTTCATTCATCCTTGAAAACGCTCATTTCCATAAACCAAGGTATGCAAAGCAAAGAAACTTCATAAATTGCAAATACTTCAAGACAAACATCATAACCTTCAAGCATTATCAAAATCAAGCATGTGAAACTTCAATTTAGATCACCAAGTCAAATAACACTCTTATGATCTCAAGGACTTTCAAATAAGGTCAAGAATGCGGAAAAAGGTGGGAAAACTTGTAAAGGAATGTGGTGTATGAATCCGGGAAGAAGGACAATACAAACTCTTTTCTTTTTACCATTTGAACTTCCACCAACTTAGAGCAATAATCCATTATGAATATCGCTCAATCCAACTTTGGCAAGACACAAATACCCGGCTATGTGAATGGTGCCGAGTTACTCATCGTCATGATTGACTTCCCCAAACCTAGAATTTTCCTACACTTTGAAAACAATTGCTTTCATGGACCTCCCACATCAAACATGCCAAAATCAACTCTTCCTAAATCCCGGATAGGTAAAGGAGGCAATTATTTCATTGAGGGGCTAGATGATCAAAGAAAGAAGTAAGAAAAGCGAGGTGCCTTAATCATTTCATAAAGAAGTATAGGAACTTATATTGTGATTTCAACCTTTGTTTCTCAATATGATTTAGATAAAACCTTCACATTATGGAATTTGCAAGAAAGGATAAACAACATACTCAATCTCTTCACAATTCATAATTCAATTTAGGCATACAATTATCATCAAAAACTCATTCCACAAGTAGTTTTCATTATAGAAATCATCTCTAATCTTAGAAGCACAAATTTTTCAAATTTTTATGGGTTTTTCAAGCCTTTTTCATGCAATACAATAATGAAACGTGTGACAACGAAACGAAACATGCAAGTGTTCATAGAATCATCAAAGCAAGGTAAGTAGAGTTATTACAAACCATAGTCACACCCCACCCCATACTTAAAACATACATTGTCCTCAATATTCAAAAGAAATAAAGAAAAGAAAAGAAAACAAAGAAACTCACTAGACGGTGGTGAGGCGGCTCAATCCAGCGGTCAATCATCGTCATCATTGTGGAGGAGGCGGTGGTGGATACGGGAAGAAATTTGAGCTAAAAGGCCACCCAAACTGCTGGCGGTAGATGTCTCTCATCATGCGATCATGCTCCTGGCTCCGGGTGTCATGAGTCTCCTAGCGGATCTCTAGACCTCCCACTCTCCTGGATAGATCGGTGGCCCACTCCGGAAGCTGGGAATACCAATCCGGCGGCTGTCCATACCAAGCTGGAGCGTCCTGAGGTGGGGGAGCTGTCGGTGCCACCGATGCCTGCTCGTATCATGGTGGAGGAGCTCCCATCCAGTCCGGCTGCGCTCCATACCAAGTGGGTGGAGCGTCCATCCAAGTCGGCCTCTCACTCACGCTAGCCTTCGTGAAGAAGAGGCATTGGAAGGTCTAGAAGGGCGGGAAGAACGTCTAGGTGGGTCAAGGAAGGTGTCCGGCTGATCCGGAAATGTACCAAAAGTGTGCTCATCACCTCCTACCTCATGATAATCACCTCCTCCCATCACCTCATCATCATCCCCAGCTGGGATATCATCCGGCACATACAGAGGAGCTACGAGTCTATTGGCATGCATAGCCGCAAAGGTCGCCTTCCAATTATGGAGTCCGGCCATAATGGAGTACTCAGGAAGCCAAGGGATACCTCTACCACCTCTCTCCTCCCATGGCATGGCTGCGGTAGGTGGAGCTTGGTGACGGGGAAAGATAATGCCTCTAGTCATAAGGCAGTTGAGACCCAAAGGTCTCGCCGCTATCCTAGTGCAAGCGGAGTAATCTATCCCTAGTTGGTTGGCTATATGAGTCACCATGCCACCATAACCAATGTTCCCGACTTTATTATTTTTCAACTTACTCATTGTGGAGGCAAGAAAGGTAGCACAATCGGCGGGTCTACCATTAAGCATACAATAGAGGAGGAAGAGCTCATCGGTCTTAATCTTTTGGGGGGTCTCGGTTCTAGAGAAGAGACACTCGGAAAGGACCCTATGAGCTATCTTCAAGGCTAAGTGGTAGATGAGCTTAGCCTTGGGGTCGGCCGGTTGCCAATGATCCTCACTAGCATATATCATGACAATCTCCTCCCAAAAGTCCTTAGCATACACACCACTAGGAAACCTACCATTGAAACTCTCATGGAACCCAAAGAAGGTTCCAAACTGAATAATGGAGAACTCGTAGTCTTGCTCTATTAGCCTAAAAGAAACGGTTATGTTCATGTGGCTATGCTCAAAGGAGGTGACAAACTCCCTAGTAATCTCCTCATAAGCGTCCTCTCTAATAGCGGAGAAGACTATCAAACCAGCTCTATCCAAGAGCCACGTCAAATCATTCACAAAGTTGAGCGGCTCAAGCTCCTCAAGGACTATGTATTGAGGTCATATGACCGGCCTCTTCTCGATCCTCTCTAAGGATCCTAAGTAGTCTTCATGGATGGTTGGGATTCTAGGAGGTGGTGGTGATGGTGGTTCACTAGGGGGAGGTTGGGAAGAGGAGGAACTACCATCCTTTCTCTTCTTGTTCCTATTGGATTTCCTTCTTATCATATTTTTCAACATCAAAGAAAATCACGGTCTGTTCTTCGAAAACCATGGCCGTGGAACCTACAAGGACCGTGGTTTTGGTTTGTTTTCCTCAAATCTCAGCAAATCAACACCAAACTCAACAATCACTGTCCTAGACTAATTCCAATTCCAATTCTATCCAGTTCTTCTAAATTCTTGCGAAAAATAGAGCCGAATTTACAAAGTAGAGAAAAGAGAGAAAAACCTAGGTTTTGGATCTTTAAAATCCAAATTCCTTCTTCTGAGTGGATTGTTCACTTTGTTTGTTGCTTGGATTGTGTAGATGATTGAAAATGCTCCACTTTAGGGTCAAGAATCGAACGAATCGGACTTCGAACGAAGATTTGCGAGATGAAGAAGGGGGTCGGCGATTAGGGCGTGGAAATGGGCGTGGAATTGGGATTTTTGGTGTGTTTTGTGAAGGAAGGTGGTTTATATAGTGCCCGTAAAATTTTTGAAAATCACGGTCACTCGGGCTAAACCATGGCCGTGGAAATGTACGGAACCCGTGGTTTTGGTGAATTGTGCTTGATTTTAGGGAATACGGCCACCTGTTACTTCCACGACCGTGGTTTAGAGCGTGGAAGTCTCTGTTATGTGCCAACATCCAAGTTTCGTCAATTCCTTCCAACTTTTGCATCTTTCCTTTGCCCAATCATTATTCCTACATCCAAAAACATAACATACCGGAGGTATCGAGGGAAAAACAAAGCAAAAACAACTAAACTAAACTACTCTAAGAAAGAAAAACAAAAAACGTAAGTGCAATACCTTGGGTTGCCTCCCAAGAAGCGCTTGTTTTGGGTCCGTAGCTAGACCGTTCCTGTGTTTATTCGAGGGTAATCGGTGCGATTTCCTCAACCGGGAGCTCCGGTGAATACTTCTTAAGACGTTGGCCATTCACCTTGAAACTTCCGCTCTTTTCACCCCATACTTCAACTGCGCCATGGGGAAAAACACGTTTGATTAGATAAGGTCTAGTCCAACGAGATTTAAGCTTACCTGGAAAGAGACGAAGTCTCGAATTGAAGAGGAGAACTTGATCTCCTTCTTTGAGATCCTTTGGAATGATATGCTTGTCATGCCAACGCTTCGCTCTCTCTTTGTAGATCTTGGTGTTTTCATAGGCGTTCAAGCGGAGTTCTTCAAGCTCATTAAGGTCAAAGAGGCGCTTCTCGCCTGCTTCCTTCATGCCGAAGTTCAACCACTTCACAACCTAGTATGCTTTGTGTTCTAACTCAACCGGGAGATGACAAGACTTCTCATACACAAGGTTGTATGGTGTTGTACATATGGGAGTCTTGTATGTAGTCCTATATGCCCATAATGCAGCATCCAACTTCAAAGACCAATCCGTCCTCGTCTTTGAGACCATCTTCTCAAGGATGCCTTTGATCTCTCTATTCGAAATCTCCACTTGTCCACTTGTTTGTGGATGGTAGGGGGTGGCGATCTTGTGAGTCACCCCATACTTAGCTAGTAGAGTTTCGAATCGTCGGGCAATGAAGTGAGAACCTCCGCCACTAATGATGGTCCGTGGTATCCCAAACCTTGGGAAAATAGTTCTATTAAAGAACTTAACAGCAACCATAGCATCATTAGTTGGAGAGGCAATAACTTCAACCCATCTCGAAACATAATCTACAACTAGAAGTATGTATTGGTTTCCACAAGATGATGGGAAAGGTCCCATGAAGTCTACTCCCCAAGTGTCAAAGATTTCCACCTCCTGAATGTTGTTGAGGGGCATCTCGTTTCTCCTAGAGATGTTTGCTGTTCTTTGACAAGCATCGCAACACGAAACAAAGGTTTGCACATCCTTAAATGAAGTAGGCCAAACGAATCCAGATTGCAATACCTTAGCGCTAGTTTTATTGGAACTAGCGTGTCCTCCACAATGTAGTGAATGACAATGACGAATGACACTTTGCATTTCGTCTTCCGGCACACATCTCCTAATGATGCCGTCAGGACCTCTCTTGAAGAGTAGAGGTTCATTCCAAAAGTATTGCCAGACATCCCTAAAGAACTTCTTCTTTTGTGCATAGGATAATCCGGGAGGTATTTCTTGACAAACCAAGTAATTTACAAAATCAGCAAACCAAGATTCGTTACCTCTAGATATCTTGTCGATGCACTCCTCTATGATGTGTAAGTGCTCATCCGGAAATGAGTCATCTATAGGTAGATCGTCGTCTTCAATGTGTGGTAGACGACTCAAATGATCCGCAATAGAATTTTTCGAGCCTTTCTTGTCACGGATCTCTAGATAGAAATCTTGTAGGAGAAGAATCCATCTAATCAGCCTTGGTTTTGCGTCCTTCTTGGCAAGTAAATACCGGATCACAGAATGATCCATGTATACAATCACCTTTGCACCTACAAGATAAGAACGAAACTTTTCAAAGGCATATACAATAGCTAAAAATTCCTTTTCTGTTGTGGCGTAGTTGAGTTGCGCTTCATCTAGCGTCTTGCTAGCATAATAGATAGCATGGGTTCGTCCCTCCTTCTTTTGTCCTAGCACAGCTCCAACAGCTACGTCACTCGCATCACACATAACTTCAAATGGGAGATTCCAGTCCTGGGGTTGGATAATCGGGGCTGAGATGAGAACTTCCCGGATCTTATAGAATGCATCTAAACGATCCTGCGAAAAGTCAAAAACTGCATCCTTCATCAATAGATTAGTAAACGGTTTCGATATCTTAGAAAAGTCTTTGATGAAACGTCTATAGAATCCAGAATGTCCTAGAAAACTTCTTATCCCCTTCACCGAAGATGGAGGAGGAAGTTTCTCTATGGTGTCTATCTTAGCCTTGTCTACCTCAATCCCTCTACTAGAGATTAAGTGTCCTAGCACAATACCTTCTTTTACCATGAATTGACACTTCTCCTACTTAAGAACTAGGTTAGTGTCTTCACACCTTTGCAACACAAGAGAGGTTAGAAAGACAATTATCAAATGAAGAACCATAAACAGAAAAATCGTCCATAAAAACCTCCATTATCACCTCAATGTACTCCAAGAAGATGGCCATCATGCAACTTTGAAAGGTGGCTGGGGCGTTGCAAAGCCCGAATGGCATCCGTCTATGGGCAAACGTTCCCCATGGGCACGTGAATGTGGTCTTCTCTTGATCGTCCGGATGGATCGGAATCTGGAAGAAACCACTATAACCGTCACGATAGCAAAAATAGGAATGTTGTGCTAACCTCTCAAGCATTTGATCAATGAAGGGTAGTGGGAAGTGATCCTTTGTAGTTGCATTGTTCAGCTTGTGGTAATCAATGCACATCCTCCATCCAGTCACGGTTCTTGTAGGAATGAGCTCATTGTTCTTGTTAGTGATAACCGTCATTCCTCCTTTCTTCGGGACAACTTGAACGGGACTCACCCACTTGCTATCCGAGATAGGATAGATGATACCTGCGTCAAGCAACTTAAGAATTTCCTTCTTAACAACCTGCTTCATGATCGGATTTAACCGTCTTTGAGGTTGTCGTGAAGGCTTAAAATCTTCCTCCATTAGAATCTTGTGCATGCATAATGATAATTTAATTCCTACAAGATGCTCTATAGTATAACCTAAGGCTTTTCTATGTTTCCTTAGAACATCCATTAGTTTCTCATGTTCATCTTCACTTAATTCGGAACTAACAATTACGGGAAAAGTAGAATTAGTTCCAAGAAATGCATACCGAAGATGTGTGGGAAGTGGCTTCAATTCCATTGCTATTGATGCTTTTGATAAGTATTGAGATGTGTCCGGCGATTCCTTAGAAGTCTCTAAGGGTGTGGGAGTGATGGAAGAAGACTCAAGAGTATTTGTGGAAAGAACGGAATTGTTCTCAGAAATACCCAAATTACGGCACCACTGTTACTTCCACGGCCGTGGTTTTGGGCGTGGAAGTCAATTACGGCATCATTAGTGGTTCCACGACCGTGGTTTTGGCCGTGTAACTTACTGGAGCTCTCCGAATAGGTGATTACTGTCATCCTGGGGGAAACCACGGACGTGGAATAGCACGACTGGCCGTGATTCCTCACGTTTTCTGACCCATCGTAGAGTTTTTCAAACTCTTCCTCTTGCACTTCTTTTAGCTCCTCCAAGGTTTCAATCTCCTCATTGCAATCCTCTTCCTCTCCTTTTTCTATGATGCTCATGGTAATAACCTTTTGCAATGGGTCTTTGAATAAAATCGAGCATACTTCCTGTCTAGACGCTTCCTCGTCATAGATATTGAACATGCCCTCTCTAAGAGCTGGCTCTTTCACCAAAGTTGAGAGAAGAAACTCAACCTTCTCTTCACCTATATCAAATGCCAATCTAGCATTCTTGCAATCCACTATACAACCGGATATTGCAAGAAACGGTCTTCCGAGTATGATCGGAACCGGACAATTTGCAGGAATGTCAAGCACAACAAAATCAATTGGAATGTAAAACTTACCGAGCTTGACTAGGACGTCCTCAATGATACCGACGGGACGAGTTATGGATCGATCCGCCATGTATAACGTCATCTTCACCGGTTTAGGTTCACCTAAACTGATCTTCCTACACAAAGCAAGCGGAATAATGCTTACGCTTGCTCCCAAGTCACAAAGGGCGTCACATGTGACTTCTCCTAATCTAATTGGAATGCAAAATGACCCCGGATCTCTCAGCTTTGGGGGCATCTTTTCAGTCAACGTTTTGATAAGCTCCGAAGATTCCGAACTCATCTTGACTTCTCCAAAGTCTTCTAGCTTCCTCTTGTTAGAGAGGACCTCTTTCAAGAACTTCCCATAAGCGGGCACACCTACAATTGCATCAATGAAAGGTATATTAATATGCAGTTTGCTCATGAGTTCAATAAACTTACCGAATTGCTTATCTAGGCGCGCTCTTGCTCTAGACTGTGGGAATGGTAGGGGAGGTTTATAAGCTGGAGGAGGAACGTAGACATCATCCTTCTCCTTCCCCTTATCTTTCTCCTTCTCAGTTGGAACTTCCACAAACTTGGGCTGCGGGTCGGTGGTTGTCACGCCACTCCTAGTGGTGATAGCCATCACCCTTCCTTTTGGATTGTCCTCCGTCTTCCCGGGAAGCTTCCCTTGATCCCTAGGAACTTCTTCAGCCTTGCTGAACATATTCTGAAGATTTTTGAGCTTTATCAACCTTAGTTATGTAGCACTCTAGTCCTTGGAGCTTTCCTAGAATCGTCTCCAACATAGGATTGGACTTTTCCTTCTCCTTATTGTTTGAACCATTTGATGTTTGCCCTTGACTTTTCAAAGGGGTAGAAGAAGAGGGAGATGTTAGTGAATTTCTAGAATTTGAATAGGGATTACCGGAATTTTGTTGTTGGTTGGAACACCAATTGTTATTGGAATTTCGGTTATTGTTGTTGTTATTCCAATTGTTGTTGTTCCAATTGTTATTCCGGTTATTGTTCCTATTCCCTTGGTGGTGGTTGTTGTTGTTGTTGCCTAAGTAGCCAACATCTTGCTCCTTTAGCTTTTGAAGGCCAGCTCTAATGATTTCCTTCAACTCCTTGATTTTGGTGTTGAGGGAGAATATTTGAGTTTGTGCAGCTTGTGTTAGCTTCACTCCCGGCTCCACCTTCTGGTGGGAATACTTCTCAATCACTTGGGCTTGCTTCTCTATGAAGTCCCAAGCATCATCCTCTATCATGTCCATGAATGTACCATAAGAGAGAGATTGGAGGTTGAATTGTGTGTCCACATCCAACCCCTTGTAGTAAATCTCTAGCAACTCCAGCTTTGAAATGCCATGGTGTGGGCAATCCAATAAGAGGTCCTGAAATCTTTCCCATGATTGAAACAAACTTTCGTTAGCTTTCATAGAAAATGCATTAATCTTACCTCTCAACTCCGCTGTTTTGGATGGCGAAAAGAACTTGGTGAGGAACTCTAAAGATAGATCCTCCCATGTGGCAAGCTTTACAGCTGGAAGAGCTTGATACCAAGCCAAGGCTTTGTCCTTCAAAGAGAAGAAGAACGACTTGATCTTGTAGTTATTGTTGGTAGCCCTTTTCGGCTTCAATGTCTCCATGAGAATCTCAAAATTCTGTAAATGTTGGTGTGGAGATTCAGCACTAGTTCCACCAAATTAACTTTGGCGAACCATGGTGATAACTTGCAGGCTAAAACTGAATTCTTGGATGTCCTCAGCTCCGAAATTCACACCTAGATGGCGTGGTTGCTGAATCGGATCCATCCTTTCCCCAGAGTTTGTGGTTCATCCCCTACATTAGCGACTCTCACATCTCCAGCGGGAATGCGAGGAACAACCGGTGGTCTTGGGTTGTTACGAACGGGGTGAATCACCGGATAAATATCATCAAGTGGTGGCATAACCTCATCCTCATCGTCGGATGATTCAACTCTAATGGACTTAGTTGGTTTCTTGGCCTTCTTCTTCTTCTTCTTCTTCTTCTTCTTAGCATCATTCAACTCCAACTTCATGTCCAACATCATAGCTTTGAGTCCATCAATTTGGAATTGATGACTCGTCAACTTGTCCAAACGAGCTTTCTCACTCAACTTAAGTTGAAGTTGAGCTTCATCCAACTCAGCATGGATGTTTCTTTCATTGTTTTCGGCCATCTTTTTCTCTTTCAACTTTCTTCTTAAAGTTCTCTCAAGTTCTGGATCAAAAGGAACTAAATCTTTGGTAGATCTAGTCTTTCACATATACCTAAAGAATCTGCAAAAAGCACTCACAAAAAGATATCAAATAACAAGAGAAAAAGCTCCCAAGCTCGACAACCGAAAACCGAAATTGGTCTTGACCAATTCCCCGGCAACGGCGCCAAAAACTTGTTCGCCTCAAAGTGTGCGTGCAAATAAGTTTTAATTTATAAAACTAGAATAAGAGAAAGCGAACCCGTAGTGTACGGATCAGCGTAGTTTAGCAAGTATTCCAGAGTATCGAACTCAGGGAATTGGTGAAATAAAATCAGTTTCAAGTAATTGAGCAAGTAAAAGTGTAGAAGCTTTGCAAATATTGGGGAAAATAGCAACCCTAACGATCCAAGTATCAAATTGTGGTAATCGATTCAAGATATATTACATATATAAGGACAGAGTTGAGAATTGCAAAGGTATACTAAAGCAAGGTAATGTACGGTGAAGTTCCAAAACCCTATATGTCTAACCAAAAGACTCTCTCTATAAAGGTTGTTAAGGCTTCAGTATAGAAAGGATCTAAGGGTAAGAATTAATCTCAAATACCCATGCCCAAACCCAAGGAATCAAAGATAAGCCAAAACGGTTAAGGTTGTGACACTCGAAACCGAAATAGAGGATATTGAGTCTCACTACTACCTAGGAAAGGCAAGCCAAGGCTAGGTTAAAGCTAATCTTTAACTTTGGATCAAAGCAAAAGCAAAGTTCGTAAACCAGGGGAAATCACGGCTAGATCTTGAGAATCACGGCCGTGGAAGCCAAGAACAGCCCGTGAGTTAGGGTGTCGACGAAGTTTCTCACACTCTCAGGGTCCAATCAAGTTACGATTGATCTATCATCATCTAAGCCACAACTATCAACCCTCACCTTAGAATTGCAAAAGGGTTTTAGGCAATAATCATCATTATGATATCAATAATCAAATTAAGAAGAATAAAAGATGAAAACCCTCGAAAACTCAAATAAAACTCAAAGTCAATCTCAAAATCCAAACACAAAGTCGTATGTTTATGAATTCAGAAGAATAGGAATAGAAACCCTCACAAAGATCTAGAGAAGTCACAAAGAACGGGATGTTAAACCGTCCTTCAATGAAAACCCTAAAATATCTCGCAAAGTACACAATCTCCGAAAATACGTCCTCCACGAATCTCCAATCCTTAAGGTTGAAATGAAACCTTAAGGTCGTCTCCAAACTCTAAGCGGAACTCTAAACAACGGTTAAGCGAGGCTAAGCACGGATCCTGAAAACTTCTTTCTCAAGCCTTTTTAGGGTGAGGTAGGGTTATGAGAAAGCCCAATGACATGGCTGACGTGGAAAAATATGACACGTCACAGAATCACCAAAATCACGGCTAAGAACAACTTTCCACGACCGTGGTTTAGAGCATGGTTCTTTGATTACGGTACCATATGATTTCCACGACCGTAATTTAGACCGTGTAACTCTCTGGAGTGCTCCAAACTCACGTCCACGTTCATGTTGCTAGATCCACGGCCGTAATTTAGGGCGTGGACTTCAAATTCCTCTTCCACGGCCGTAATTCAGGGCGTGGTTCCTTAGATCCTTTGTTTTTGCCTTAGTTTCGTGACATCCTTCATCCATGCTCCTTCCTTAGCCTCTCCAATGCATCTCATTGCCATCAAGTGTGATCAAACACTCATTTCCTTCCACATTTTGCTCCAATCCAAGCTTTATTCACCAAAAAACAAAATGAAGCTAGTGTAGATCTCTATATCGACAAAGTGGGTGAACTAGCTCATAATTGCTTCAAACACATATCTAAGAACACTATAAAGAGGGAAAAACAACCAAGACAAGTGCCTAAAATATTGTCATATTTCATGCTAACAACCCTCTACTGTTCGACTGCGGGGCGGATCCTTAGAGCCACGGGGGTGGCTAGAGCCCTGAGCCGCAAGGGCGGCCAGGCCAGGCTCCAGGGGAGGCTACTGTCTCAGCCAGCCCTCCCTTGCGGTCTTCTTCTCCCTTTCGCTACTGTTTCTCCTTCTTCCGAGCCCGTGTCTTTGCTTGGTGAGTTCCCTCTCTTAAGTATGTGTTCGTAGATGATCTTAGAGAGTGTTATGATAGAAGCATGCTTGGTTGGACCTAGGATCGTTGAGAATACCAAGTAGTGGCTTGCACCTTAGGTGAGTGTTCGAGGATCTTGATATGTTCTAAGGTTAGTTGATGTATGTTTTGAGTTGACTCTTGGGATGAGTATAAGGTTGTTCCTTGTGAGGCTTGTGAGGTTGAAAGTGTACGTTGTGGTTGTGAGGTTATGGGCTAGGATATGCGTATTCTAGCCTAGTGTTGTTACTGTTGAGGTTGTTGAGACTAGGCTTGCTTATCCTAGTATGTGTTATGGGTTATGATCCTGCGAGATCATAGGGTCTAGAAGTCTAAGGACTTCTAGCTTGTGTTGAGTGTGATGTAAGCATGAGAGATTCTAGGATACGGTCCTAGAATGTGAGTCAAATGATCTTGCGTAGATCATTTGTCTAGAAGTCTTAGACTTCTTGATTTGAGCGAGTTGTTGATATATTTATCTTCTTGTGAGCAGGTTGTGGACTCCTTCCCAAGGGAAGAGAGAGTGTTGTGAGTTGAGTATGGCGGTAAGGTAAGTCTCCGGACTTACTTGGCTCGTATTATATGTATTAGATTCGTTGCGTGTTTGGTGGTGTGTGCTTTATTTCTTTCGTTATAACAAATAAACCGGTAATAGGACCACCGACTTTTATATATTATTTCGGCCCAAGTGTATGATAATGGGCGGTGACAACTTGTCTAGCTCCCGTGAGAGCTAGGAGGTTCTTGGCGACTATCCCGTGCTGGTAGACGGTCGGATGCATCAGTATCATTCCATGCTGGTAAGTAGGGACCGAGGCAAGTTTTGGGGACTCTCGTGTCACAAACCTAAGTTGAATTAGAACGGGATACGACTTAAAAATAAATAGATAATAACCGGACTTGTGTGCTTTAGAGTTTCTTCTGTGTTATGTTGATGTATGTGTGCATGTGCCTTCACATTGTTTCTAATGCTTCAAATATGAGCTAACGGTTTTATACCAATTGTTGTAGATTGCCTTGCAGGTTAGGAATTCGGTCGAGAGATCCGGAAGAGTGGGCAACCGGGGTTCCGTACATTTTAGGAGTGGGTTTTGGTTGGAGTCGAGTTTGTATCTTGTTCATGTATATTGTATGTCACGTGTGTGGCGTTGGTCTTTAGTGTTGTTTATCAGCTGAAGTCTTTTGTTTGTATGCTTCCGGACTTCATTACATTGCATAAAAATGTATTTTTGTTTTGGCCTTTATTTGTGTCTTGTTGCAAGATCCGGTGAAATTGTTGTCAGGCTAAGAGTCAGGACCCATTGTGAGGTCTCGCCCGTAACATTCCCCAGTCCCGCGGATTCGGGGTGTTACATTGTATACAAATCTCTAGTCTCCATGATCCTACTAGATCGTACTAATAACACCTCAACCTCATGCCATCATCCATCCAATAACTAACCTAAGGTCAACAACCACTAAGTGGTATTCACACTAAGCTATACTAGGTCCAACCTACATGATACTACTATAAACATTACTAAGCTAAGGGCTAGATTACAACAACAAGGAATTGTGCACTCACTAGAGCAAAAACGCGACCGTGGGGGAGAAGATCCGCGACTACGGTGACACTGCCCGAGATGCCGCGACCGCGGAGGTGCGAGGCGCGGGGGCGGAAACTAGGTTGAGGCGCGATCGCGGTGAAAGAAGGACGCGACTGCGGGAGAACTCCAGTGGCGATCTTCGAAGGTCCTTCGTGCTCCTTGGCTGGTCTAGTTCAACCTAGCTAAAACATCCAACACTTGAATCCACAACTCCCTCTACTCCCTTAGACTAGCTCAACCACAAGCCACACAACGAAAGTAAGGGAGAAACACAAGGAGTGAGTCTTGCCATAAGACTCTCACAAAAAGAAGGAAAGAAGAAGGAGGAGAAATGGGGAGGGAACTTACTGTAACTTCCACAAGCTGCCCATATCTGCACACCACAACCACGTCTAAGGATGATACACGTGATTCAGTATTGACATAAGCACACCATATTGTCCTCTTATCTATAGATCTTGAGTTGGAACCACAACTAGATGCTTTAATCCCTAGAATTGCATGTTTGCTTTATTGACTTCTTATTCATCTTTGATTGTGTTAATCACTCTTGTGGTTAGTATTGACATAAGCACACCATATTGACTTTGTTTCACCGAGTCCCTGTGATCGACCCCTGGAATTTTCTTGCTTTTACTACGATTAACCCGTACACTGCGGGTTCGCATCCTTGTTTTAAGCTTAAGTCTAGGGTTATAAATTTAAAGCTTGCACACACCGTTTGGAGCGAACAGTTTCTTCTTTGATCATCTTCAAGAGTTGACTTTTGGGAATAGTTTTTGATGACGATGATGTTAAGGATGATGTTATGGTATGGTTGATGGGTGTTGTTGTTGTGGTTGAGCAGTTGTGAGGTTCTCCCGTTCTTCTGAGTTGAAGTGGTAAGCTCTTCTCTCTTCTTCCTTCATCTTTCCTTCCTCTCTTTTTCTTTAGCTTAGGAATTCCCACAAATTAATCTTGTGTTGGCCTTCCTGGACAATTATTGATAGATATATGTGTATGTATATGTTGATGGTTGCCTTTGGCACCTTTGAAGAGAAAGAGATCGAGCGAGAGATCGTAGAGAAGCAGAGAATCGCCCCTATGTTGTTTGATGGCCCCCGCGCCTTGACAGCGCCGCCCCGCGGCTGAAGAGTGTCACTGCCCCTGCGGCTGAGAGCCACCGCCCCGCGGCGTGTCGCCGCTCCTACGTCTTGTTGCTTCCGCAGGTGCGTTTTGGACAAGACATACCAAGTGTGGTATGTGTCCTTCCTTTCCTTATAGATTTAACTTGAGAGTGAAGCTAGTCTAGTGCGGTTTATGTTGAGGTTGATGATGTATATGTTGACGTAATGCCTTAGGTATTTGTGAGTTATATTGAGTTATCGAGGTTCAAATACGGGTTATGGTATGGTATGGTCATGGGGTTTAGAAGGTGGAATTTCCTAGCCTTTGATAGTGTTTGATATTGTGTGTGCCTTGCTGATGTAGACACTGATCGTTTCCTCGAGGGGAAGCTGTGACCACGTGATTCAGGTTTACTTTGTGACAAGTAAGTCCATGGGCTTACTTAGTTAGCGGCTATGAGTTTGAATGATTGTGATAGTAGTGTTTCTGCATATGATTGTTGCATTGATAACCTAAACCGGACGAGGACTACCATATATGTTTATTAAATGGCCCAAGTGTATTATAACGGGTCGTGAGCACTTGCCTGAAGCTCGCCAAGAGTATGGGGGTGCTCTGCGACCAGTCCACCAAGAGGGGAGGCTTGATCCCCTATTCCGAACCTGGTGGTTAAAGGGGACATAGGCGAGGTTCTAGGTGCTCCTCGTGTCACAAAAGAAGTTGAATTAGTAATGGTATAACGTAATGAAGATAATAAACGGTTTTGATGTGAGCATTGCATATTGTGATGTGATTATGTGTTTGTATGTGCTATTACCTTTATTCTTATTCATGAACTGTTAGCTCACAGTTTTATACCGTGTTGTTGATATTCTGCGGGATAGGAAGACTACAAAGTGATCCAGATGGGTGATCAGCTGAGGACTGCCATACATTAGGTTGTGCGAGGGTTTTTGTGATGTTTATGTACACATATGTTTTGATGTTGCCGCTTTGTACTCGGCTGTGGATTTTGTATATGTTTGATATGTAATCATAAAATTTTATGTATTTTGTTTTATATTTAATTGTGTCATGTTGTAAGATCTAGTGAACTTGTTGTCCGGCTAAGGTCAGGATCAATTGTGAGATCCTAGCCCAGTAACGCCTCGAATCCCGCAGATTCGGAGTTTTACAATGTTGGTATCAAAGCCTTAGATTGACAACAATGGCACTTGCAATATGCGATAAAGGGCGAATAGATAAATAAATAGAATCCGAAAGGGGTCTGACTTTTGTTCGCTCAAAAGTGTGCATGCAAAGTCTTAAATTTATAAAATCTGAAATCAAGCAAAGCGAACCCGCAGTGTATGGATCGGTATAGTAAAGCAAGAATTCCAAAGTTGAACTCAGGGATTTGGGGGATCAAATTCAATTCGTAAAATCGTCTGACAAGTAAATAAGCTTTTGCAAAGATTAATGGAAAACAACGATTCTAAAGATTCAGGTATCCAATTGTGGCAATTGATTCAAGATGGTCTAAAGATATAACGACAGAGTTAGGATTGTAAAAGTATAGATCTAAGGTAGGGTATTGTACGATGAAGTTACAAACCTATAAGTCTCACGCAAAGGCTCTCTAAATATAGGATGATGAGTCTCGTTATAAAGAGGATCTAACGATAAGATTAAACTCTCAAATACCCATGCCCAAACCCAAGGAAATCAAAGATAATCCAAACAGGGTAAGGTTGTGACACTCGTAACCTAAGTAGAAGGTGTTGAGTCTCACTACTAACTAGAAAAGGTAAGGCAAGGCTAAATTAGGGCCAATATTTAACTTTGGATCAAAGCAAAAGACGTCAAACAAGGGAAAACCACGGTCAGTTCTTGAGGAACCACAGCCGTGGAACTCAAGAATAGGCCGTGGAAAGGTACGACGGTGAGCTTTCTCACAACTCTCAGGGTCCAATCTGTTTTGGTTCAATCTATCATGATCTATGCCGCAACTATCATCCCTTCACCTTAAAATCTCTTAATGGTTTCAGCAAACAATCATTGTCATCAAATCAACAATCAAGATTAAAATAAAGAAAAGATATAACCTTGAAAACTCAATAATGAATGCAAAACCAATCTCAAATAATTCAAAATCCGTACTTGTGTTCAATGAATACAGAATAGAGTTAGAAATCTCTCACAAATCTCAAAGAACAAGAAGAACGGGATGTCAATCTGCCTACAAAGTGAAACCCTAAGATCTTCCAACTCCGAATAAGAAACTGCGTCTTTTTCCAAAATTTCCTCCAATATCTTCTCTTCCAATGTGTAGATGAAGATCTCAATGCGTAATCTTGCAAATGATCCCAACGTATATCGAATGTCTAGCGAGGCGTCCGTTTTCTCTCTTTCTTCCGCCTTCTTATAGGAAAAGCTAGGGCTACGAAGGGCCCGTAACGGATGTTACGTGACAAAAATGATACGTGGTGAATCTTTAAAAACCACGGTCATGTCAGATTTCCACGGCCGTGGAATTGAACGTGGGTGCTTACGACATGGGTCTCCACGGCCTTAATTAAATTAATTACCAAAACCACAGCCGTGGTTTCATGTACTTGGCCACGGAATCCCTAAAATTGACGTACAATCCTTTGTTCTTCGAAGCTTTCCAATCATGCTCCTTCCTTAGCAACTCCAATGCATCCCCTTGATGTCTAGCATGATCAATCACGCTCACGTGCTCCATTTATGCTCCAATCCAAGCCTTTAATCACCTAAAGTCACAGCCAAGCTTGTGTAGATCTCTATACCATCATAATAGGTGAATATGCTCATATATGCTTTAAACTCATATCCATGTACACAAAAGAAGGGGAAAAGCTACCTAAAAACGTGCCTAAACTAATGTCATATTTCATGCTATAAAAAACCCCATACTTGTCTCTTGTTTGTCCCCAAGCAAGGTTTTCAAACTCTAGAACATAAGGTAGGATAAAATATGAATGCAAAATAAGGGAAAAACAAAACTTTTTGGTATTGTGCTTCTATTCAATAGATCGCTCTCAAATCTTTCATATTTCCTTGAAAACCTCTATGTACACAAAATGAATCATGTCATGCAAAAGAAACATCGTACATCGTAAAATCTCCAAGACAAATAATATAACACAAAGTAATGTCAAAATCAATCATGTGGAAATCCGATTTAGATCACTAAGTCAAACAACAACCCCAAAGATCTTAAGGACTTTCAAGCAAATGTCAAGAAACGTGAATGGGTAGGGCTTTTGTAAGGGAATATGGTGCGATATCCGGGAAAAAAGAAATACACGACACACACTAGAAGAACATTGCTTCCCAAACATGCTTTGCATGCAACTTTCTTTTAATTTACTTTTTGAGAGTATGGACAAAGGTGCACAAAAATCGAAGCCTAGGAAATCAGATATTCTCAATTTTTCGAGATGCCTCAAACCCTTGGTGCACATACCATATCCCGTTACGACTATCGATCATTTGGACTTTGGCAAGGCACAAACACCCGGCTATGTGAATGGTGCCAAGTTACTCATCCTCATGTTCAACGTCCCCAAACCTATTTTTCTATACTTTGAATGAACACTTTTCAAGGCCCTCCCACATCAATTATGCCATACATTACGCATTTTCTAATTCCCGGATAGGTAAAGGAGGCAAAATTTATTGAGGAGCTAAATGGATAAGAAGAAGCAAGAAAAATCGATATGCCTTAATCATTTCAAAAGGAAGAGCAAGAACTTGTAATGCGATTTCAACTTTCATTCCTCAACATGATTTAGACAAGAATTTTTACATTATGAAACTTGCAAGAAGATCAAACAATATACTCAACTTCTCCACAATTCACAACTCATCTCAAGCACTTAAATGTCATCAAAAATTCAATCCACAAGAATTATTATCATTGAGGTCTTTTCCAATCCTAAAAGCACAATATTTTTCAAAATTTCTCAAATTTTTTTATGGTTTTTCAAAGCTTAAAAATGCAAGAAAAGTATGAAACGTGTGACAAGAAATAAAAGATACAAATGTTCATGGATAAGAAAGGAAGCATAATGTCAAGTTATTAAAACACATGAGAATCATAATCCACCCCATACTTGAATTACACTTTGTCCCTAATGTGCGATAAAAGAAAAAGAACAAAGAAACTCACATAGTCTATGAAACACTCAAACAAACTAACTCATCACATGGGCGGTGGTGGTAGAAATGGGAAGAAGTTCGGGTCGTATGGACGCCCAAACTGATGCCTGTAGACATCTCGAAGGATCCTTGCATTGTCGCGGCGCTCCTCCTCAGCTGCATCAAAACGGACCTCAAGTGTGCTCATCCGCTCCTCAAGTCCGGTGACTCATCCAGGCTGCTGTTCCATTCATGTCAGCTTCTGGGCCATCCACTCCGGCGGAGCTCCCATCCAAGCTGGTGGTGCGTCCATCCAAGTCGGTCTCTCACTAACGCTTGCACGCCGGGAAGAAGAGGAAGCAGATCGAAGGTCGTTGCTGATAAGTAGACCTCCTAGGTGGCTCCTGGAAGTCTGCCGGCTGATCCGGAAAACCTCCAAAAGACTGCTCAGCAGCTGCAACATCTTGGTACTCATCTCCACCCATCTCCTCATCACCCTCCTCATCAGCTGCTGCAGGCTCATCCTCGGGATAAGGTTGCTTTCCAATTTTGCCGGTCCCGAATGGTGTAATCAGCGCTCCAAGGAATGCCCCGTCCTCCCTATCCTTCCCAAGGCATGTAGACGTATGGAGGACCTCGGTGGTAGGGAATCAAGAGCCCTCTAGTCATAAAACCTTAAATCCCTAGAGGCCTCGCAGATGCCGCTAACTCCCAAGCTGAAAAATCAATCCCCAACTTCTTTGCCACGTGTGTAACCATCCCTCCATATCCAATATTCCCTTTAGCCTTGTTCTTGATCTTACTAAGGGTAACAACAAGTAGGGTGGCGCAATCCGGAGTGATACCGGCCGCCATACAATAGAGAATATAAAGATCGTTAGCCTTGAGCTTTTGTGGGGCTTCGGATCTAGGAAACAAGCAGTCGGATATGATCCTATGGGCTATCTTAAAGGATAGGTTGTAAATCATCTTAGCCTTTGAATCTGCAGGTTGCCAACGGTCCTCGAAGCCTACCACCATAGCCATCTCTTCCCAAAAACTCTCGAGCGCGAGAGATCCTAGGAAATTTCCCATTATTAGTCTCCAAAGCCAAACAAAGCTCCAAACTGCACTATGGACAAGTGATGGGTGCGGTTCATCAAACGGAAAGAAATCGTTTGGTTCACGGCACTATGATCAAACAAGCTCAAGAACTCCAAAGTAATCTCCTCATAAGCATCCTCCCTAATGTCCACGAATGTGGTAAAACCAGCCTAGCAATCATCATCCTAAGATCATCGACAACATGTAGATCCTCAAATTCCTCAAGGACAATGTATCTAGGGGCTATGACATTGCGTTTTTGGATTCTTAGGTAGTCTTTCTTGTGGTCCTCATGGATTGTAGGGATCCTAGGGACCGGTTGAGGAGTAGGAGGGGGTTGGGAAGAGGAGCTAGCTCCTTTGGTCGTTTTCTTTCGGCTGGATTTACGAGTTCCAAACATTTTCACAAAAACCACGGCTTGTTCTTGGCAAACCACGCCCGTAGAAAAGTACGGCAGCCCCTGGAATCTTGCAATTATTCACAAATCACCAAAAATCTCACAACAATCTCAACAATAACACCCCTAGACTATTTCTATGTTCAATTCCATTCAGTGCTCCTATATATCCTTGAAGAAATCGAAAGAAATCAACAAAAGATAGAGATGGAGAAAAACCTAGGTTTTGGATTTGAAGAAATCCAAAATCTCACTTGATTGTTGATGTTTGCGCTGTTTGTTGTCACAATCTGCAATAGGATGAAGTTTGCTTCAACTTGGGACGAAGAATCGTGCGACATGGTTGTTAGATGGAGATTTGGCGTTGAGGGATGATAGGCGTGGAAGAGAGGTGTGGAGAAGGGGAAAATGGTGTGGGTTTGTGAAGAGGAAGGCTTTATATAGCCTCCGTCAAATTTCAAAAACCACGGCCACCTGTTACTTCCACGACTGTGGTTTTAGCCGTGGCAACTCTCGACCTGTTCCTCCACGGCCAAAAATAAAGAAACCACGGCCGTGGTTTCTTATTTAAACCCGTGGAAATCTTAATTTGTGCCAAATATCCAAATTCGTCGATCATTTGGCTTTCTTCACTTCTCTTGGTTGTTCTTCAAGCCTGACATCCAAAGACACTAGACATACCGGAAAGATGCAAACGGAAAACAAAACAAAACAAAGTACGCTAATCTATTATAAGAAAAAGGAAAAAGAAAGCAATACCTTGAGTTTCCTCCCAAGAAGCGCTTTGTTTTAGGTCCGTAGCTAGACCATTCCTTTGTGCTTAAGTGAGGAGAATCCGTGCTATCTCCTCATCTTGAAGTTCCAGCGAGTATTTCTTAAGTCGTTGGCCATTCACCTTGAAGCTTCCGCACTTTTCACCCCATACTTCAACTGCACCACGGGAAAAAACGTGTTTAATAACATAAGGTCCTGTCCAACGAGACTTAATCTTACTTGGAAAGAGTCGAAGTCTCGAATTGAAGAGAAGAACAAGGTGTCCTTCTTTGAAGCCTTTCGGAATGATGTGCTTATCATGCCAACGCTTTGCTCTCTCTCTTTGTAAATCTTGGCATTATCATATGCATGCAAGAGGAGTTCTTCTAACTCATTGAGGTCCAAAAGATGTTTCTCTCCTGCTTCCTTCATGCCAAAGTTCAGCCACTTGACAACCCAGTGTTCTAACTCCACTAGAAGATGACAAGATTTCCCATACACTAGATTGTATGGTGTTGTGCCAATGGGAGTCTTGTATGCCGTTCTATACGCCCATAGTGCGTCATCTAGCTTTAACGCCCAATCCTTCCTTGTTATAGACACTGTTTTTTCCAGAATGCCCTTGATTTCTCTATTGGAAATCTCCACTTGCCCACTTGTTTGCGGTTGGTAAGGGGTGGCGATCTTGTAAGTTACCCCATACTTAGCTAGTCGAGCCTCAAATCGACGGGAAATGAAGTGTGTTCCTCCATCACTAATGATGGTTCGGGGTGTCCCAAACCTTGGGAAAATAGTTCGATTAAAGAACTTCACAACCACCATCGCATCATTAGTTGGAGAAGCAATAGCTTCAACCCATCTTGAAACGTAATCTACAACTAGAAGTATGTATTGATTACCACAAGATGATGGAAATGGTCCCATGAAGTCAACTCTCCAACGTCAAAGATCTCCACTTCTTGGATATTGTTTAGAGGCATTTCATTCCTCTTAGATATGTTACCTGTTCTTTGACAAGCATCACAACAAGCAACAAAGGTTTGCACATCTTTAAATAATGTAGGCCAAAAGAATTCGGATTGCAATACCTTAGCACAAGTCTTGTGAGAACTAGCATGTCCTCCACAAGGAAGAGAATGACAATGACGAATGATACTTTGCATTTCATCTTCAGGTATACATCTTCTAATGATGCCATCTGGACCTCTCTTGAAGAGTAGAGGTTCATTCCAATAGTATTGGCGGACATCCTTAAAGAAATTCTTCCTTTGAGCGTAGGATAGTCCGGGACGTATTTCCTTACAAACCAAATAATTTACAAAATCAGCAAACCAAGGTTCGTTACCTATAGAAATATGATCAATGCACTCTTCCATTAGATGCAATTGTTCGTCCGGCAAAGTGTCATCAATAGGAAGGTCATCATGGGTGACATGTGGTAGACGGCTCAAGTGATCCGCAACTGAGTTCTCGGATCTTTTCATGTCACGAATCTCAAGATCGAACTCTGGAAGGAGAATAATCCATCTAATCAACCTTGGTTTTGCATACTTCTTGGCAAGCAAATACCGAATGGCTGAATGATCCGTGTATACAATCACCTGCGCTCCTACAAGATAAAAACGAAACTTCTCAAATGCATACACAATAGCAAGAAAGTTCTTCTCTGTTGTGGCTTAGTTGAACTGAGCTTCATATAGCATTTTGCTAGCATAATAGATGGCATGAGTGCGTCCATCTTTCTTTTGTCCAAGCACCGCTCCCACCGCTACGTCACTTGCATCGCACATGATCTCAAATGAAAGACTCCAATGTGGAGGTTGAATTATTGGGGCTGAGACTAAGGCTTCTTTGATCCTGTAGAAAGCATCTAAACATTCTTTTGAAAATTCAAAAACCGCATCCTTCATCAATAGATTAGTAAACGGTTTAGAAATTTTCGAAAAATCCTTAATGAACCTCCTATAGAATCCAACATGTCCTAGAAAACTTCTACTCCCCTTCACCAAAGATGGAGGAGGAAGCTTTTCTATTGTTTCAATCTTAGCCTTATCAACTTCAATCCCTCTACTAGAGATCAAGTGTCCTAATACTATGCCTTCACTAACCACAAAATGACACTTCTCCCAATTTAAAACTAGGTTAGTGACTTCACATCTTTGTAGAACTAGAGATAGGTTAGCAAGACAATTATCGAATGAGGAACCATAAACAGAAAAATCATCCATAAAAACCTCCATGATTTCCTCAATGTACTCCGAGAATATGGCCATCATAAACCTTTGAAAGGTGGCTGGAGCGTTGCACAATCCGAATGACATCCTCCTATAAGCGAATGTACCCCATGGGCACGTGAATGTGGTCTTCTCTTGATCGTCCAGATGGATCGGAATCTGAAAGAACCCACTATAACCATCAAGATAGAAAAAATAAGAATGTTGTGCTAACCTCTCAAACATTTGATCGATGAAGGGCAGCGGGAAGTGATCCTTCCTCTTTGCATTATTCAGCTTGCGATAGTCTATACACATTCTCCATCCCGTCATTGTTCTTGTTGGAATGAGTTCGTTGTTCTTGATCGCCACAACGGTCATTCCTCCCTTCTTTGGGACTACTTGGACTGGGCTCACCCACTTGCTATCAGAAATTGGGAATATGATACCTACATCAAGCAATTTAAGGATTTCCTTCTTCACGACCTCTTTCATGATTGGGTTTAACCGTCGTTGAGGTTGACGTGAAGGCTTATAATCCTCTTCCATTAGTATCTTGTGCATACATAGTGATGGTTTAATCCCTACAAGATCCTCTATAGTGTAAACTAAGGTTTCCTATGTTTCTTCAGGACAATCATAAGCTTATCATGTTCATCTTCTCTTAAACTAGAACATACTATAACTGGAAACATAGAGTTAGATCCAAGAAAAGCGTACCTTAGATGTGCGGAAAGAGGCTTCAATTCAAAAGTTGTAGATGCCTTTGGTGTGTTGTGAGGGTTGTTTGGAGTCTCCTTGGATGTCTCCAAAGGTGTGGAAGTGGTAGAAAAAGGAACAAGAACGTTTGTAGAAAGAATGGAACCTTCCTCAGAATTTTCAGAATTCACGGCACCTCTGATACTTCCACGGCCGTGAAAATTTAATTTTGGCCGTGGCTGCTCTCAATATATGTTTCCACTGGTGGAATTAACCACGCCCGTGAAAAACACCGATGACCCGTGGTTTCGGGTGTTTTTCGAACTATCGTGCAATTCTTTGAATTTTTCAATTTGCACTTCTTCCAACTCTTCCAAAGCCTCAACTTCAATGTTACAGTCCTCTTACACTCCCTTTTCCATGATTCTCATGCTTATACCCTTTTGTAAAGGATCTTTGAAGAAGATCAAACTTACTTCCTCTCTAGAATCCTCTTCATCATATGTGTTGTAAACGTCCTCTCCAAGTGATGGTTCTTTTGTCAAAGCTGAGAGAACAAATTCAATTTTCTCATCTCCAATATCAAAGGCCAATCTAGGATTCTTGCAATCAACCATACAGCCGGAAGTTGCAAGAAAAGGTCTCCTAAGTACGATTGGGACCGGACAATCAATACGAATGTCAAGCACAATAAAGTCTATAGGAATATAGAAATTGCCAAGCTTAACTGAGACATCTTCAATGATGCCAACGGGTCGAGTAATGGATCGATCCACCATGTACAATGTCATCTTCACCGGTTTAGGTTCACCTAAACCAACCTTCTCGCACAAAGCAAGTGGAATGATGCTCATACTTGCTCCCAAGTCACAAAGTGCATCATATGTGACTTCTCCAACTCCTATTGGTATGCAAAATGACCCCGGATCTCGCAACTTTGAGGACATCTTTTCCATCATTGTTTTGATGAGTTTCGATGACTCCGAACTGATCTTGACTTCACCAATATCATCAAGCTTCCTCTTGTTAGAGAGGATCTCCTTCAAGAATTTCCCATACGCCGACATACCTATAATTGCGTCAAGAAAAGGTATGTTAATGTGCAGTTTACTCATGAGATCAACAAACGTATCAAAATTTTTGTCTAGACACGCTCTCCCTCTAGATTGCGGGAATGGCAAGGGAGGTTTATAAGTTGGAGGAGGTACGTAGACATCCTCTTTCTCCTTCTCAACGGGAACCTCAACGAATGTAGGTTGTGGATCAATAGTTGTTACACCACTTCTTGTAGTAATTGCCATTACCCTCGCTTTCGGATTGTCCTCCGTTTTTCCGGGAAGCTTCCTGACCGACGGTATTTCTATGGTCGTCTATACCCAATCAAAAGTAAATCCCGACTTAGCACTAAGAACAGGTATAGTGATTAAGTAAGGGTCGAACCCAAGAGAGTTAAGGTGTTTTAGATGCAATTATCGATTATAGTGACAAGTAACAATAAGGGGAGGGGGTTTGGTTGAATTGATGCACACAAAAACTTATGAAAACGATTATTGCGACAAGTAAGACAAAGATGGATGAGTCTACACTAGGTTGATTCTAAGCATGCGATTGCTACTTTGGTGAGTTCCTTTTACAAGTTTTCATGTAATCTCCTGTCTCGATCATATATATGTGTTGAGCCAACCGGCATCAACACAACTTAACAGGTTAGTGTTCCGTAAACCTACAAGAACAAATAACAAGTTAGCTTTCAAACAAAGACTAAGGTATATAAAGAGAAGATTAAAACCGTTAAAATTATCTTTATATTTGTGTTCCTTTTCTTTAAGTAATTACAACCCGTTGTTACTTAAAGTTGCTACTAGATTAAAGACCCAAACCCGGAACCTATTAATCCTAGTTGTTTGCATGCACTTTAGAACCTAAGGTGATCAATCTCAAGCAATAGTAAACATGCAATTAGACAATGGAGATCAAGGAAGCACAAAGAATTACTGAATGAAAACTTATATTAAAAAGAACTTACAACCAAAGTAACAATGCAGCTTCAAACCAACCCAATGTAGCAAGGGAGTTAGCAACTCATTACAAAGGTAGCAAGACAATCTAAGTGGATAATTTGTTGGCTAACAAGACGATTAGTTGGATCCTTATAGCAATCAACCCCAAGACTATTTATACTACAAAAGACACTAAATAGGAGTAAATGGCCGACCTAAAACAGCCACCTTTAATGCCATAAAGGTGGTGTAAACAACCGGAGTAAAGCTTCTGGCGTTAAACCGCAGGGGCGGCCTTTAGGTCCGCAGGGGCGGCCTTTAGGTCCGCAGGAGCGGCCTTCAGGTCTGTAGGGGCGGTGAAGGCAAAAACGCTTGATTTTCTTCATGGCCGCAGGGGCGGCTAGGTAATTCCGCTGGGGCGGATCTTTAATGCTCTTCATACGTCTGACCCTTCGACTTCCTGACGTATCTGATGCCAAGCCGCCGGGGCGTCCCTATGTCGACGCAAGGGCGGTGACACAACCTCTTTGCATTCCAACTCCCAGGTTGAGGCGCAGACAGGGGTGCAGTGGGAGGCGCAGGGGAGCTGATCTTCGTCTATTCAGGGTAGGTCACCGCAGGGGCGCCAAGGATTGGCGCAGGGGCGGTGACACACTTTATGGCCGGCACTGCTGAAGGTGCCGGGAGCGCTCCGGTGTAAGGCGTCACCCGCAGGGGCAGTGGCAAGGCTCCGCAGGGGCGGTGAGGCAACAGAAGCTTTGCTTCGTGATCGATCTTCACTCCTAAGTGCTTATAACTCCTTCCTTAGCTTCTTTTAGTCTTCTTCTTCTGGACCAAGGAGTTAGTAGCATAAACCAACACAAATGCAATAAAAAGACTCTAAAAACTACCCTAAATGATAGTGATTTCATCACTATCAAACTCGCCCATATTTAGACCTTTTACTCGTCCCGAGTAATACAAATGACAGCAACTAGACTCAAAGTCTTCAGAAAGCATGGGTAAGCAAGAAAGACAGTGAAAGTAAGAGAAAAACCAAGAAAGAAAGAAAGAGAGGAAGTGTGAGGAAAAGGGAGAAACTACCATCCTTATTGCTCCAAGAGTGGCCTACCCGGATAACCTCCTTATGACTCCCCTTCTTATGTCGCCAAACGCCGGAAGGGAATCCTACACTTGGTGTCGCTCATTTTGCCAAGGCGCCCTTTCGGGTTTTCACCTTGCCACTCTTCTTCTTTTGATGATCTCACTTTAGTTCATATCCCTCAAGTCCAATTTTGCACCAACCTAAGGTTGGTTGGACTACCTTCTTTTTGCCTAAACCGCCCTTTCGGGTTTTCGGTTTATCCAAGGATTTTTTTATGCCTCTTTTCATTTTCTTTGGCCTTTTCTTCTTTCTTCTTTTTTTTTTGTGAATTTCAGTCTGAATTCAAAGATGCAAAACAAATCAAAACAAAAACTCAAATAAACTATACTAGCAATGATATATCCCTCCCCCATACTTGAAGTACACTTTGTCCTCAAAGTGGAAATGAGGCAAAGATAAATATGGGAGAAGAGAAGAGAAATGTACCCCTCAATGGGGTGGTCCGGATGGACCACCAGGACCCTCCTCCGGTGGGTAAGGAAAATGGCGGAAGAAATGCTCCTGCCGACGGTAGATGTCATCTATGCGGTCCTGTTGGGCTGTCATCCGGCGGCCAAAAGATGTCTCAAAACTGGCTTGCTAAGCCAGCTGCTGAGCCTCCAGCTGCTGTTGCTGGGCTGCCTGCCAGGCCTCTTGCCTTTGGTCGAAGTGGGAGGTCATGGAGGCGGAAAAGCTCGTCTGCCAGCTCTGCTGCTGCTCCAGCATAGTCTTCTGGTAGTCGGACTGACAGCTCCAGTGATGGGTGGTCATAGCCGCCATATGAGCCTGAAGGCTCGCAAGGGCCGGGTCCTCCTCCGGTGCTGTAGTGGGCGCCTCCTCGTCGTCGTCGGGAATGGGTAGGTGCTCCTCCTGATGAGCCCGGCTGGAGATGGCAGCATGCCTCTCCACAATGGCCACTAGTGGCCTCCTCGGCAAGAAAGGATCTGCCGGAATGTAGAGCTCGGATAACTCACCTCCTAATGGTAAAGGCCGGGGGAGGTAGGTGAGGTGGCTCCCATCTGCAAGGGAGATCCAAAATAGGTTCTCCCCGTCCCGCCGGAGGAGCTTGCACCTCTTAAGCATCCCCTCAGTGTAAAGAGAAGCCGCCATCCCGTCCTCTAACTCGGATAGGTCCATCACTTTTGAGGCGATCAAGGAGATCACCCCACCGCCGACAATATCCCTCGGCTCGTCTCTCCTGATCCGCTTCAAAGCGGCAAGGAAGAGAGAGGGTCAATATATCACCTTCTCGCTTTGTGGAAGGCAGGAGTAGAGTAGTGGGAGGTCCTTGAGGGCGACCTTGTTTTCCTCTTTGTGTCCATAGAAGATACTCATGAGGATCTTTGAGATGAGCCTCAAGCTGGGGTTAGTGAGTTTGTTGGAGTACTCACCCCGAGCATAGAATTCTGACCCGGTAGCTGCCTACCAAAACTCACACAGGTCCGGGGTCGAGACTGGATCCCACCAGTTTGCAGAGGGGTTTAGAGTCACCCCAAAGGCCTCCTGTAGATCGGCGTAGTCAAGTGTGTATTTTACCTTGTTGAACTTGAAGGTGAGGCCGATACACACGTGATCTTCCTTCTCCATTGTGAAAGTGGAGATAAATTGTCTACTGAGCTCGGGATATGTTGGAGCACTCTTTTGGAGGAAGTCTCCGAGCTCAGCATTTGCCAATCAATCTTGCATGCTCCCCAACAAGCGCAGTTTCTCCAAAGTGGGAATATGCAAAAATCTAGTTGCATACACAACTCGATCCTGCACACTCTTGTAACGCTCCTTCTCTGCTTCGGTCATCTTGTATTTCCTTGGTGCTTCCATTCTTGAAGGTTATTGAAGCAAAATATTAGTAAATGTCAAAACAAGGAAAATAAAATGACCTTTCTGGTGTGATTTCCGCAAGGGCGGTTGTGCAGGCGCAGGGGCGGTAAGGCACATGTGCGGGTGCTTACAGCCGCATGGACGGGAGAAGTGCAGAGGCAATTTCTGGGGAGCGATGGAAGTGGTGTTTTTGAGGCTGCTCCGATGACGTCCTTGGTGGTTTAGTCGGCGCCGACGGTGTAGCTGGAGTGGAATGTGTGAAGTGGGTGAGGATGAAGGTTGTAGGAATGTGAGAGAGTAAGGGGGTAGTGGGAGAGGGTGGCACAGGGGCGTCGCGTCTGGTGGCTGGTTGTCAGAGGTGGCGCAGGGGCGTCGACGAGGTGGTTGGTGAGCAAAGGGCGCAGGGGCGTGAGAGTGGTTTGAGGGAGAGGGGTTTTGGAGGGTTCGTGTGTTTGGTGAAGAGGGTTGGTGAGTGGTGTGTGGTAAGTGTAGGCATTTTCAAGATCCACTTTTTTTTCTTTTCTAGGTAAACCCGCAGGGGCGGGAGATTGTCTCCGCGGGGGTGGTGACAAGGGAGAGGGGTCACGTAGGCTCAGCGCCGGGGACGGCGCCGAGGATGCGTGTCAAGAATGGCCGCCGCAAGGGTGTAGGGGTCTCACCGCGGGAGCGGTGACAAGCATGTCGTAGGCGCAGGCCTAGCGCCGGGGGCGGCACTGGGCATGAGTGTCACCGCAGGGGTGGGGACTTAGAGCCGCAAGGGCGGTTTTCCTCTTCTTATTCCTTCGGGTTGCCTCCCGAGCAGCGCCTTTGTTTTACGTCGTTGGCTCGACATAGGGACTCTTCCTCTATGATTGAGCCTCCTCCAGCACCATCTCGTCAATTGGATCGTTCTTGACTCCTTCAAGGTAAAGCTTTAGCCTTTGTCTGTTTACCTTGAACACCTTGTGCGTTAGGGGATCATAGAGATCCACAGCTCCGTGAGGGTATACTTCGGCTACTATGAACGGCCCTGTCCATCTCGAACGCAGCTTACCTGCAAAGAGTTTCAAACGTGATTTAAAGAGAAGTACCTTATTACCTACCTTGAAGTCCTTCTGGAGAATGTTCCGGTCATGCCATGCTTTGGTCTTTTCTTTGTATGTGGTAGCATGATCATATGCATCTAGCCTCAGTTCCTCCAACTCTTGCAATTGGAGCTTCCGGAATTCTCCCACTTCGTCTATGTTCAAGTTGCACTTCTTCACCGCCCACCAAGCCTTGTGCTCTAGCTCCACCGGTAGGTAGCAAGCTTTCCCAAACACGAGCCTAAAAGGAGACACCCCGATAGGAGTTTTGTAGGCTGTCCGATATGCCCATAGGGCGTCATTTAGCCTTGCACTCCAATCCTTCCGCCCAGGAGAAACCGTCTTTTCAAGGATGGTCTTTATTTCCCGGTTGGACACCTCAACTTGGCCGTTTGTTTGTGGATGATAAGCTGTTGATACTCTTTGGTGAACGTGGTACTTCTTAAGGAGAGCCGTGATCGTCTTGTTGCAAAAATGGGTACCCCTATCACTGATTAAGGCTTTTGGGATTCCAAATCTTGCAAAGATATTTTCCTTAAGAAAAGCTGCAACTACTTTTGAATCATCAGTTTTGGTGGCCTTTGCTTCTACCCACTTGGAAACATAGTCCACCGCAAGCAAAATATGTGTTCTCAAATAAAGTAGGAAACGGCCCCATGAAATCAATTCCCCAAACGTCAAATATTTCACAAAATATAAGAGAGGATTGGGGCATTTCATGTCTCCTTGAAAGATTTCCTACTCTTTGGCATTTATCACACACTTTGCAAAACGCAAAAGCATCTCGAAAAATGTGTGGCCCAAAGAAACCAGTATCCAAAACCTTTCTTGCAGTTTTGTTTGCCCCAAAGTGCCCCACATGCTTCATCATGACATAAAGTTTGGACGGATTGTACCTCATTGTCCGGAATGCAACGCCGGATCACTTGGTCACTACAATGCTTCCAAAGGTAAGGATCGTCCCAAACGTAGTGTCGAGCTTCAGCCTTTACCTTCTCTCGTTGTGCCTTAGTGAAGTCTGGAGGATAATCCTTCTTGACAATGAAATTCACAATGTCAGCAAACCAAGGCTTGAAAGATTGGAGCTTAAGACAAACCTCTGTCGACAATTCCGCAGGGGCGCCTAGACTGAGCCGCAGGGGTGGCTGGCCGCAGGGGCGGCTGGTGTGAGGCACGGGGGCGGTTACACAACATAGAGTTGTGTAAAATGTATCGTTTGGAAAAATTCCAGCTATCTCTCTTCCTTTTCGTGGATCTTCCTCCTCTTGCACTAGTCTGCTCAAATGATCGGCCACCATGTTCTCAGCCCCCTTCTTGTCCCTTATCTCTAGGTTAAACTCACTTAGAAGGAGCACCTATCGGATCAATCATGGCTTTGCCTCCTTCTTTGCCACGAGGTACCTAAGAGCTGCATGGTCAGTGAAGATAATTACCTTTACCCCAAGTAGGTACTGCCGGAATTTCTAAAGGGAAAAAACCACTGCCCATATTTCCTTCTCGGTGGTAGAGTAATTCCTTTACGCTCCATTGAGTGTCATAGACGCATAATAGATCACATGGGAGGCCCGTCCATCTTTTTATCCTAAGACAGCTCCAACGGCATAGTCACTGGCGTCACACATGATTTCAAAAGGTTTCTCCCAATCCGGGGAACGGATGATTGGTGCGGTGGGGAGACATGCCTTCAAAGTGACGTAAGCTTTCTTGCAATCCTCATCCACTATGAAGGTGACATCTTTCTTGAGCAGTTCACATAGGGGTGCCGAGATCTTTGAAAAATCTTTGATGAAACGACGGTAGAAACCTGTATGACCAAGAAAAGATCGGATTTCCCGAACATTAGTAGGATAAGGTAAATTTTGAATCACATCAACCTTTGCCTTATCTACCTCTATCCCTTTTGAGGATATTACATGTCCTAGCACAATTCCTTGTTCGACCATGAAATGACATTTTTCCGAATTAAGAACTAAATTGGTTTCAACACATTTTTCAAGAACAAGTTTTAAA
Organism: Fagopyrum homotropicum; assembly: GCA_033239125.1. NCBI lineage: Eukaryota > Viridiplantae > Streptophyta > Magnoliopsida > Caryophyllales > Polygonaceae > Fagopyrum > Fagopyrum homotropicum. Next base: position 59,265,478 of record BSWB01000003.1, on the reverse strand, counting down.
TGCCCTAAACATGCGTCAAAACTATCTCCATGGACGGTAAAATCATCCATGAAGACTTCAATGAAATTTTCTATGTATTCGGAGAAAATACTTATCATGCACCGTTGGAAAGTGCCTGGTGCGTTGCAAAGTCCAAATGGCATTCTGCGGTATGCAAAAGTGCCAAATGGGCAAGTGAACGTCGTCTTCTCTTGATCCTCTGGTGCGATGGCTATTTGGAAATAGCCCGAATATCCATCCAGGAAATAGTAGTACTGATGACCTGCAAGACGTTCTAACATTTGATCAATAAAAGGTAATGGGAAATGGTCTTTTCGTGTTACCTTATTGAGCTTGCGGTAGTCAATGCAAACTCTCCATCCGGTTTGTGTTTTGCTTGGGACCATCTCTCCATGTTGATTTTCCACCATGTTAATGCCTCCCTTCTTTGGAACTACTTGGGTTGGGCTAACCCAAGTGCTATCCGATATAGGAAAGATCATATCCGCTTGGAGGAGCTTCAACACTTCCTTTTTGATCACATCCATCATTGGCGGGTTCAACCTCCTTTGAGGTTGCCTAGAGGGCTTGGCTTCATTCTCAAGTAGAATCCTATGTATGCAAGTTGAAGGGCTTATCCTTTTGATGTCCGCAATGGTCCATCCAAGGGCCGTCTTGTGCTCTTTTAGTACCTTCACCAACTTGTCTTCTTGTCCGGTAGTCAACTTGTTGGAGATGATCACCGGCAAGGTATTGTGTTCTCCAAGGAAAACATACTTGAGGTGTGACGGAAGGTCCTTCAATTCTATTTTGGGTGCCTGCACTATGGATGGAACAAGCTTCTCGCTTGGGGTTAGTAAAGTGGGCCCAATGGCCAAATTGGAGATAGGTATCCTTTTATGCCCATTTAATTGGGCTAGGACCTCTTTTATGCTGGATGTTAATACATAATCTGATTTGAAACCATCAATGTCATGCTCAATCACATTTCTCAATTCATCAACGTCAGAGTTATCAAAAACATCTTGTACAAAAGGTTCAACAATGCCAATAGCACATAAAGAATGATCATTACTAGGAAATCTCATTGCATCATAGATGTCAAATTCCACTACTTTTCCATCAAACTCCAAGGTGAATTTGCCACTAGCATAATCAATTTTAGTCCTAGCCGTTTTCAGACATGGCCTACCTAACAGAATGAGTGCAGCATGTGAATCATTTTTCATATCCATTACAAAGAAATCAGCAGGAAATATTAGGTTGTCTACCATTACAAATACATCTTCAATTATCCCTTTCGGGTACACATTAGATCTATCAGCAAGTTGTACTACAATCCTAGTTTCCATTAATGGCCCAAGGCCAAGTGATTTGTAAATCGAATATGGTAAAACATTGATAGAAGCACCGAGATCAACCATTGCTTTGTCAAAGCGGGTTTCCCCTATAACACAAGGAATGCTTACCATGCCCGGATCGCTGCACTTCTTGGGCATTCTCCGTTGGAAAACTGCCGACACATGCTCAATCACTTGCACTTTCTGTTTCCCCTTTAGCTTCTGATTCCTCTTGATAGTACAAAGTTCCTTAAAAAAACGAGCATACTTAGGAATACTTTTCACCAACTTAAGGAGGGGAATGTTTACCTCGCATTTGGAGAAAGTATCAAAGAGGTCCTTGTCCTTAATGATTCTTCTCTCCTTCAAAGCCTCAGGAAACGGAGCTGGTCATTTCTCAGAGTACAATGGCGGAAAGTTAGGCCGGACGTAAGTATCCCTTTCAGCAGAATCTTCTGGTGTGATTTCCGCAGGGGCGTCAGGTTGAAAGCGCAGGGGCGGCTCAGGGGTTGTCACCGCAGGGGTAGGGACATCCAGCCGCAAGGGCGTCGTCTGCTCTGTGCTGGGCGCAGTTGCAGCCGCAGGGGCGGCTGTGGGTGCGGAAAAATCGACAAAAGGTTTGCTTTGTGATTCTTTTGCTGGTTTTTGTTGGATTTGCTTCCCACTCCTTAATGTTAGGGCACTAACATTCTCCTTGGGGTTTATAAAAGTCTAGGAATGCAATCCTCCGGAAAGTCTCGATTCGGTCCTTGAAATGGCTTCCGCCATTTGACCAACCTGATTTTCAAGGTTCTTGATGCTAGATTCTATTGTTTGGACATGAGTAGCAAAGTGTTTAGTCAAAACCTGCAACATATCTTCAGTTGTTTGATACATACCTTGACGGAGCTGCTGTTGTTGGTTTTGTTGATCCCTCCAACAAAAGTTCTATTTGTCACGCAAGTTTGGCATGAAATTTTGTGCATAGGGATCGTTCCTAGGCCTTTGCTGTTGTGGTTGTCCAAAACCCATTGCGTTTATCTCAACATCGTCATCCTGGACTTGTAGGCACATGTCCGTTGGATGGTATGGGTCAGCACGAACTCCACAAGCTTTGAGCTGATGTGGCATTCCCATAAGTGTTAGTCTCTTCACCATTTCCTTCAACTCCGCGAGCTCGGTGGAAATCTCGCTCTTCCCGGAACTCACAGCATGAACTCCTTTCTTAGCCGGGGTCCTTCCAAAGTTCTGAGTACCTTCCGCTAGTTCCTGTATCTTTTCCAAAGCAAGGTCAGGAGTAGAGTTAATATTACCTCCGCAAGCTGCATCGACGATCCTCCTTTCATTGTCTAGCAAGCCATTGTACAAGTACAAGACTAGATCTTGAGTTGAATATCCGTGAAAAGGACAGCTGGATCGAAGGCGTGCAAACCTCTCGAAGTACTCGTAGAGAGTTTCATTCGCCTCTTGCTCGATGTTGCTTATAGCTTTCTTCAACAAGCTATTGGCCTTCTTGGCTGGAAAGTATTTCTCCAAAAACTCCTTGTGAAGGTTCTCCCACGTGTCAATACTCCCGGATGGAAGGTGGTAATACCAATCATCCGCGGAATCTTTGAGTGTGAAGCCGAATGCCCTCATCTTGATTTGTTCTTCGGTAATATTGGCCGGCTTCATGCTTATACACACGGTATGGAACTTCCCAAGGTGCTTGATGGGGTCTTCACCACTTAGCCCATGGAAGGATGGGAGCAAGTGGATGAGGCCCGGTTTGAGCACAAAGTTGAATCCTTCCCCTAATGCCGGTATAGTGACCGCAAGAGGGTTTTGAGCCAAGGTGGGCTGCGTAAGTTGACGAAGAGTACGGTAAGCCATCTCTTGTTGAAGTTATTGTTGTCTTTGTTGCCAGATGTGTGTCCTCTCAATTTCTGGATCAAAAGAAGCAAAGCCGGAGTTAGTAGCACGGGTTTGAACCATAAAAATGGTTTCAAACCAATAATCAATAATAACAATAAAACACTAGAACATCCCGGCAACGGCGCCAAAATTTGACCGACGGTATTTCTATGGTCGTCTATACCCAATCAAAAGTAAATCCCGACTTAGCACTAAGAACAAGTATAGTGATTAAGTAAGGGTCGAACCCAAGAGAGTTAAGGTATTTTAGATGCAATTATCGATTATAGTGACAAGTAACAATAAAGGGGGGGGGGGGGGGTTTGGTTGAATTGATGCACACAAAAACTTATTAAAACGATTATTGCGACAAGTAAGACAAAGATGGATGAATCTACACTAGGTTGATTCTAAGCATGCGATTGCTACTTTGGTGAGTTCCGTTTACAAGTTTTCAAGTAATCTGCCATCTCGATCATATATATGTGTTGAGCTAACCGGCATCAACATAACTTAACAGGTTAGTGTTCCGTAAACCTACAAGAACAAATAACAAGTTAGCTTTCAAACAAAGACTAAGGGATATAAAGAGAAGATTAAGACCGTTAAACTTATCTTTATATTTGTGTTCCTTTTCTTTAAGTAATTACAACCCATTATTACTTAAAGTTGCTACTAGATTAAAGACCCGAACTCGGAACCTATTAATCCTAGTTGTTTGCATGCACTTTAGAACCTAAGGTGATCAATCTCAATCAATAGTAAACATGCAATTAGACAATGGAGATCAAGGAAGCACAGAGTATTACTGAATGAAAACTTATATTAAAAATACTTACAGCCAAAGTAACAATGCAACTTCAAACCAACCCAATGTAGCAAGGGAGTTAGCAACTCATTACAAAGGTAGCAAGATAATTTAAGTGGATAATTTGTTGGCTAACAAGATGATTAGTTGGATCCTTCTAGCAATCAACCCCAAAACTATTTCTACTACAAAAGACACTAAATAGGAGTAAAAGGCCAGCCTAAAACAACCACCTTTAATGCCATAAAGGTGGTGTAAACAGCCGGAGTAAAGCTTCTGGCGTTAAACCGCAGGGGCGGCCTTCAGGTCCGCAGGGGCGGTGAAGGCAAAAACGCTTGATCTTCTTCATGGCCGCAAGGCGGCTAGGTAATTCCGCTGGGGCGGATCTTTAATGCTCTTCAAACGTCTGACCCTTCGACTTCCTGACGTTTCTGATGCCAAGCCGCCAGGGCGTCCCTATGTCGACGCAGGAGCGGTGACACAGCCTCTTCGCCTTCCTGCTCCTAGGTTGAGGCACAGGCAGGGGCGCAATGGGAGGCGCAGGGGAGCTGGTCTTCGTCTCTTCAGGGCACGTCACCGCAGGGGCGCCAAGGAGTAGCGCAGGGGCGGTGACACACTTCATGGCCGGCGCTAGTGAAGGCGCAGGGAGCGCTCCGGTGTAAGGTGTCACCCGCAGGGGCGGTGACAAGGCTCTGCAGGGGCGGTGAGGCAACAAAAGCTTTGCTTCGTGATCGATCTTCACTCCTAAGTGCTTATAACTCCTTCCTTAGCTTCTTTTAGTCTTCTTCTTCTAGACCAAGGAGTTAGTAGCATAAACCGACACAAACGCAATAAAAAGACTCTAAAAACCACCCTAAATGATAGTGATTTCATCACCTATCACTTCCCTTGATCTCTAGGAACTTCTCCGGCTTTGCTAAACACTTGATTTTTCAAAGCTTTTTGTTCTTTAGAAATCGAAGTGATGGAATTCTCCATTCCTTGCATCTTCCCCAAGATTGTTTCCATAATCGCTCCAAGCTTGTCCTTCTCTGGCTAGTTTGAACTTGATGAAGCTTGTCCTTGACTTTTCAAAGGTGTAGAAGAAGAAGAAGCAGATGTTAGTGCATTTTAAGCATGGGAATAAGGATTACCGGGATTATGCTAATTGGAACTCCAATTGTTGTTTAAGTTCCTGTTGTTGTTGTTGTTGTTGTTGTTGTTGTTGTGGTTGTTGTCGTTGTCGTTGTTGTTGTTATTGTTGTTGTTGTTGTTGTTGTTGTTGTTGTTGCTGTTGTTGTTGTTGTTGTTGTTGTTGTTGTTGTTGTTGTTGTTGTTGTTGTTGTTGTTGTTGTTGTTATTGTTCCAATGGTTGTTCCGGTTGTTATTCCTATTCCTTTGATTGTTCTCTCTTCCTAGATTACCAACGTCTTGCTCCTTTTTCGATTGAATGCTGGGTTTCAAGAGTTCTTTCAGCTCCTTAATCTCATTGTTGAGGGAGAAAATTTGAACTTGGGCTACTTGATTCAACCTTGCTCCCGGATCTCCGGAATCTCAATTCCCACCTTCAATCTTCCTATGGGAATACTTCTAAATCACTAGAGCTTGTTTTTCAATAAAGTCCCAAGCATCATCATCTCTCATTTCCATAAAAATTCCGCATGAAAGAGATTGAAGTTTGAATTGAGTTTTCACATCCAATCCCTTGTAGTAGATCTCCAACAACTCAAGCTTTGAATTGCTACAGTGAGGGCAATCCAATAGAAGGTCCTTGAACCTTTCCCAAGATTTAAACAAAATTTAATTAGTTTTCAAAGCAAAGGCATTGATTTTACCTCTCAATTCCGCTGTCTTGGATGGTGGAAAGAACTTGTTGAGGAATTCCGAAGTCATCTCCTCCCATGTGTTAACTCTTTCTGTTGGAAGAGATTGATACCAAGCTAAGGCCTTGTCTTTCAAAGAGAAAAATAAAGGTCTCAACTTATAATTATTGTTGGTTGCTCTTGGTGGCTTCAAAGTCTCCATAAGAATCTCATAATTCTACAAATGTTGATGTGGAGATTCAGTTTCCATTCCACCAAACTGACTTTGGCAGATCATAGTAATGACTTAAGGGTGGAACCCATAGTCATGCTCATCTGAATCTCCAATATTCAAGCCCAAACAGCGCGGCTACTGATTCGGATCCATACTTTGCCCAAGAGTTCACTGTTCAGCCACGATAGGAGCAACTCTCGCATCTCTAACAGGAGCACGAGGATTAAGTGGTGGATTAGGTCGTATTTTCTCCAACTCAGGCATATCATCATCGGATGATTCATCTTTCTTAGCTTTGGCGGCTTTCTCCAAGTTTGCTTGTCGTACCATTGCCCGAATTTCATCCATTTCAGCTTGAAATCGCTCTCTATCAGCACGAGCAATAGCTTTCTTCTCAAGAAGTCTTCTTTCACTTCCATTAAGAAGACCTCGGGTTTCATCCAACTTAGCTTGAAGGTTCTTTTTATTGTGTTCAGCCATTTTGTTCTCCCTTTACCGTTTCTTGAGATTCTTCTCTAGTTCAGGGTCAAAAGGAATGAGGTCTTTCTCAGATCAAGACCTTCGCATATACCTAAAGAGAAATCTGCAAAAACACTAAGGTAGATAGATCAAATAACTAGAGCAAAAGCTCCCAACACAGACAACCAAAAACCGAATTTGGCCTAGACCAAATCCCCGACAACAACGCCAAAAACTTGTTCGCTCCAAAGTGTGCGTGCAAAGTCTTAAATTTATAAAATCTGAAATCAAGCAAAGCAAACCCGCAGTAAAGAAAGAATTCCAGAGACGAACTCAGGGAGTTGGGGGATCAAATTCAGTTCGTAAAATCGTCTGGCAAGTAAATAAGCTTTTGTAAAGATTAATGGAAAACAACAATTCTAAAGATTCATGTACACAATTGTGGCAATTGATTCAAGATGTTCTAAAGATATAAGGATAGAGTTAGGATTGCAAAGGTATAGATCTAAGGTAGGGTGTTGTATGGTGAAGTTCCAAACCATAAGTCTCACCCAAAGGCTCTCTAAATAAATGATGATGAGTCTCGTTATAAAGAGGATCTAACCATATGATTAAACTCTCAAATATCCATGCCCAAACCCAAGGAAATCAAAGATAAGCCAAACAGAGTAAGGTTGTGACACTCGTAACCTAAGTAGAGAGTGATGAGTCTCACTACTAAATAGAAAAGGTAATCCAAGGCTAGATTAGGGCCAATCTTTAACTTTAGATCAAAGCAAAAGCAAAACACGTTAAACAGGGGAAAACCACGGTCAGTTCTTGAGGAACCACGGCCGTGGAACTAAAGAACAGGCCGTGGAAATGTATGACGGTGAGCTTTCTCGCAACTCTCAAGGTCCATTATGTTTTGGTTCAATCTATCATGATCTATGCCACAATTATCAACCCTTCACCTTAGAATCGCTTAAGGGTTTTAGCCAACAATCATTGTCATCAAATCAATAATCAAGATTAAAATAAAGAAAAGATAGAACCTTGAAAACTCAATAATGAATGCAAAACCAATCTCAAATAATTCAAAATCCGTACTTGTGTTCAATGAATACAGAATAGAGTCAGAAATCTCTCACAAATCTCAAAGAACAAGAAGAACGGGATGTCAATCCGCCTACAAAGTGAAACCCTAAGATCTTCCAACTCCAAATAGGAAAGTACGTATTTCCCCAAATCTTCCTCCAATATCTTCTCTTCCAATGTGTAGATGAAGATCTCAATGCATAATCTTGCAAATGATCCCATCGTATATCGAATGTCTAGTGAGGCGTCCGTTTTCTCTCTTTCTTCCGCCTTCTTATAGGAAAAGCTAGGGCTACGAAAGGCACGTACCAGATGTTATGTGGCAAAAATGACACGTGGCGAATCTTTAAAAACCACGGTCATGTCAGATTTCCACGGCCGTGGAATTGACCGTGTGTGCTTACGACATGGGTCTCCACGGCCTTAATTAAATTAATTACCAAAGCATTCCAATCATGCTCCTTCCTTAGCTACTCCAATGCATCCTCTTGATGTCTAGCATGATCAATCATGCTCACATGCTCCATTTATGCTTCAATTTCAAGTTTTTATTCAGCTAAAATCACAACAAAGCTTGAGTAGATGTCTATACCATCATAATAGGTGAATATGCTCATATATGCTGCAAACTCATATCCATGTACACAAAAGAAGGGAAAAGCTACCTAAAAACGTTCCTAAACTAATGTCATATTTCATGTTATCAACTTTTTAAAATATTTTGGTTTTGAAAGGTGTACAGTTGAGTTGGGATAGAGTGTACGGGAAACCATCACCGTTTTGAGGATCTCGACAGTATATATATATATATATATATATATATATATATATATATATATATATATATATATATATATATATATATATATATATATATATATATATATATATGTTAGATGAGTGTATCCCACAGATGGCTCGGACTAGAGCGATATTTGCAGTAGGACAAGGTAAGGGTAGATCCCCTCTTCCTCCAGTAGTGATAGGTCAAAGACAGGTTCCCATTGCTGATCTGCCTGAAGCGGAGGACATACACAAGGAGGTTACTGAGAGCGTAGTTCCTGAGACTAGGAACGGTATGGCGGCGAGACAAAGATCTCAACGAGTCCAGTCAGATGACTCAAATCTTATCTCAATGAGGGGACTAGCTTTCCGTGCGTATATCAGACGAGTTGAGGAGGCTACCCGGGTAGGTAGACGTGCCCCGGATCTGCCAACACATGTGGGATCGTCTGAATTGTCCTAGGGAGCTACTCAAATGCTAGTCTTACCGACACACGCTTCCGAGGTAGTTAGAGCTCCAGAGGAGTCGAGAGGGCCTCGACCAGACACTTGGTTGAAGACATTTCACCAGATGGGAGTACTCCCTTTCGTTGGAAAGGTGGGCCTGGAGGTCAAGTTGTGGATTTGACATGTACACTTAGCCCTAGAGTCTATTAGATGTCCAAAGGCCAGACGGGTAGAGTTAGTACATACTCTATTCCGCGACTTAGCTCAGCACTAGTGGAGGACCCTGTGGAGCCGAGTCACTAGTTACGATCAAATGAGGAGCATTATTAGAGAGCGTTTCTTTCCCGCCTCATTGAGTAGGGAGAAACTGTAGGACTTTATTGAGACTAGCTGTGATGATGTGCCGATAGTGGAAGCGATGAGGAGATTCTAGGAGGAGTTGGCTCTATTGGGCATAGTTGCACCTCTTGAGGACCAGCATGTGTATGTGTTCTCCCGCCGACTGAGGGAGAGTACCCATTCCTACATGGAGGGTTTTCACTATGAGTCCCTGATAGATTATTAGGACAAAGCCTCGACTTACGAGCATGAACGGGCTAGCCAGAGGAGGACTTCTCAGACAGAAAGGTCTGAGAAGAGACAATGTACTGGATAGACTAGTGTAGGAGCATCAAGGTACGGGCGAGGCCAGACCCAAGGCCACTCGAGTTACCCAATGTCTACAAAGACTTTTGAGAGAGGACGGAAGTGTTACAAATTGCGGAAGATCCGGGCATATGAGAGTTGATTGCCCTAGAGCACTAGTGACTTGCTTCTCTTGTGGGAAGCTAGGGCATCGGGCCACTTATTGCCGTCAGGGCATCGCATCATCGCAGTAGGGTTCTTCCTCTTCTAGTACAACAAAAGGTGGGCAAAGGCCGCCTCAACATCAGGTGCAGGGACAACAGAGAGTCCTAGATCATCCCGCCACTCAAGGATCCGCTCCAAGACCGAGTAGAGGCATAGGTCGTGATGGAGGTACCAGTGGTACTAGAGGGGCTCTAGGTCGAGTTTTTGAGTTGAGGAGCCGCCTGCACTAGCTGCTACATGTACCATTCTGATTAATGGTTTACCTATTAGAGTTTTGTTTGATACGGGTGCTACACACTCTTTCATTTCTGATGTATGCATTGCAGACTGACCTTAGATACGGTAGACGGGAGACCATTCATTATAGGGTTACCCGATGGGGTCAGGTGAGAGGTACCCGAGACATACACGGTTATCATATACATTTAGAAAGCCGTGATTTGTTAGTGGACTTCTTTGTCATGCCATTGGTGCATGAGGAAGTCATTTTGGGTATGGATTGGATGGATAAACATCGTGTTGTGTTAGATGTTGGTAGGAGGACTGTGACAGTCTCTACCGAGTCGGTTCTGATAAACATTTTACGAGGTTGTGACCTTGGAAAGTCCGGTGTGGTTATTAGCGCAGTCCGAGCAGCGACGCCGATTGCACAAGATTGCGAGGCCTTCTAGTGTTATGCCATGAAGGAGGGCGAGAGTCTAGCGTTATAGGATATTCCCGTGGTTTGCGAGTTTTTGGACGTGTTTGACGAGCCATCTAGTTTGCCGCCACAGTGGAGCGTGGACTTCGGCATAGAGTTGGAGCCGGGGACAAGATCGATCTCGAAGGCCCCATATCGTATGGCGACTATCGAGTTGTTAGAGCTAAAGAAGCAACTCGAGGAGTTGGCTGAGAAGGGATTCATACGCCCTAACGTATCCCCGTGGTGTGCACTTGTCCTCTTTGCGCAGAAGAAGGTTGGATCGTTGAGATTGTGTATCGACTATAGAGAGCTGAACAAGGTGACCATCAAGAACAAGTATCCTTTGCCCCGGATTGATGACTTGTTGGATCATTTTTAGGGAGCGACTGTATTCTCCAGGATTGACTTGCGCTTGGGATATCACCAGCTGAGGGTGAGAGAGCAGGATGTGCATAAGACGGCATTTCGGACTCGGTATGGCTAGTACGAGTTTATAGTGATGCCATTCGGGCTCACGAATGCGCCAACCGTCTTTATGAAGTTGATGAATGGCATATTTATCGACTTTCTAGATTAGTTTGTGGTGGTCTTCATAAACGAAGAAGCAACTCGAGGAGTTGGCTGAGAAGGGATTCATACGCCCTAGCGTATCCCCGTGGTGTGCACTTGTCCTCTTTGTGTAGAAGAAGGATGGATCATTGAGATTGTGTATCAACTACAGAGAGCTGAACAAGGTGACTATCATTAACAAGTATCCTTTTTCCCGGATTGATGACTTGTTGGATCAACTTCAGGGAGCGGCTGTGTTTTCCAGGATTGACTTGCGCTCGGGATATCACCAGCTGAGGGTGAGAGAGCAGGATGTGCATAAGACGGTATTTTGGACTTGGTATGGCTAGTACGAGTTTATAGTGATGCCATTCGGGCTCACGAATGCGCCAACCGTCTTTACGAAGTTGATGAATGACATATTTATCGATTTTTTGGATCAGTTTGTGGTGGTCTTCATAGACGATATCCTGGTGTACTCTCGCATTGGAGAGGAACATGCAGGACACCTGAGGACGGTATTATGAGTTTTGCAAGATATAGAACTGTATGCCAAGTTCTCTAAGTGTGAGTTCTGGATGCTAGAGGTAGCATTTTTGGGTCATGATGTTTCTGCCGAAGGGATCAAAGTTGATCCGGCGAAGATCGAGTATGTAGGAGCATGGACGACACCGACGAATGTCAAAGAAGTACACAACTTCCTTGGCTTAGCCGGTTACTACCGTCGGTTTGTGGAGGGATTCTATGTGATTGACCGTCCACTTACCAGTCTGTTGAGGAAGACTACCCAGTTTGTATAGTCCGAGCCGTGTACTCAGAGTTTTGAGGAGCCGAAGAGGCGTTTAACTTCCGCTCTCATCTTAGCGCAGGCGGAGGGCATATAGGACTTTGTGGTCTACAGTGACGCATCCAAGCTAGGCTTGAGATGTGTTTTGATGCAGCGTGGTAGGGTGATTACTTATGCGTCTAGACAGTTGAAGACGTATGAGGAGAACTACCCAACTCATGATTTGGAGTTGGCAGCGGTAGTTCATGCTTTGAAGATCCGGAGACATTACTTGTATGTCGGTACATGTCGGATCTTCACAAACGATAAGAGTTTGAAGTATATTTTCACGCAACGGGAATTGAATAACCGCCAGCGTAGATGGCTTGAGATGATCAAGGACTTTGAACTTGAGATTTTATACCATCCAGGGAAGGCAAATGTAGTCGCCGATGCCTTTAGTAGGAAGACGCCTCGAGAGAAGGCGATTGCACGACTAACGGTTCAGCCTCAGTTGCAGAGAGATCTAGCGTGGCTAGAGATGGACATCCAATTGATTGATGAGGATCCCCAATTGCTTGCTTTAGAGGTTCTGTCTGATTTGTTGGGTGAGATCCAACAAAAACAAGAGACCTACCCGACGTTGATGAGGATACGAGATAAGATGTCTCGAGGTGAGGCCTCATAGTTCTCCATAGGAGCAGATGGAGTGATGAGATACCGCGAGCGCATCTATGTACCCGTTGATGCGGAGCTGAGACATAGGGTTTACAAGAGGCTCACTCCACACCTTACTCAGTGCACCCAAGTGCGAGTAAGATTTATCAGGATGTGAGATGTTCATATTGGTGGGGAGGGCTGAAGCCCGATGTGGCTAGATTTGTGGCTTAATGTGCGATTTGCCAGTAGGTCAAGATAAAGCATTGCAAACTGAAGGAGAGCTCCATCCACTGCTAGTGCCGCAGTGGAAGTGGGAGGACATCCCCATGGACTTTATGAATAGATTGAGGCCGAGTAGAAGTTTTGATGTCATTTGGGTTGTTGTTGACATATTGACGAAGACTGCACGTTTTATCCCTATTAGGGAAACGTGGTGATAACATGAATAATAGTCGATATTTTGGTAATGGTTTTTCATTTTCTCGTCATTACTCTACATGGATGGATACATATATTTGATGATTATGTCATTATTTGTCTACTTTCCAAGAATCGAGGTCTACACCATGTTTGATTGTAATTGTAAAGAATAAGGCATATTTTGGATCAAAAAGGGACATTGAAGTCTAAGGAGACCATTGAGCTACATTATGGAGCACTTGGATGGACAAGAAGGAAGGCGGGAACAATAGGAAAAGGATGGCAAAAAGATTCAAGAGAAAATACGAAAGAAAGTACGTGATAGATTAGTGATCTTGGACCGATGCCCGTAATGCACCTCGACTGAGATGGCCTACTGGGCTTTACTCTAGGTCAACGGCCCACAACCCAAGAAGAAAAAAATATTTTGACCTAAAATTCTTGTATAAGAATGTAAGGTGAATGTTGAGTTGGATACGTTGAGACATCGAAGATCTTTTGACGGTTGGATTTACGGAAGATTGAAGGAAGGAGATCAAGAAGGTTTACTTGGAGTTCAAGGAAGAAGAGAAGAGAATTTTGTAAGGTTTTCTTGGAGGATTTTAGTGAGTTGTTATCACCTTTTGGAACACGTTATTGACGATTTGTTGGTTTGTTTGCACTATTGATTATTGAGAATACTTTGTTGGGTGTTTTATTCTCTCTTCTTGATATCTTGATTTCATATACTTTGATTGCTCTGAACATGATGATTGTTGGCTAAAACCCCTGCGATTCTAGGGTGATTAGTTGAAGGTTGTGGTATAGATGATGAAAGAATAGACCTTTATCGTGAGTGGACCTTGAAAGCTTGAGTTTTACGTAAACCGAAACCCGTCTCGGGCTGTTCTTGGAGCATCTCAACCGAGATCAGTCAAGAATTACCAAAGATTGCCCACTACATGTCTGATCTTGAGTTTAGGTTATAGTTTGCCAAATCCTATCCTTCTTGCACCTTTCTTTGTTTATATTCAAGCCTAGGAAGAGACTTACCCAGTGATTCCTTCGCTTGTTTACTGATGATGATGAGTGTTAGGTAACAAATGTATATCCTTTGTTAAGGTTTGAGTGTGACTTCATCCTATCTTTGAGAGTTAACTTGAGTATTACCCGGTGATGGTTAGTTTTGTTCCTTTAGGAGAGTGATGTTGGTATGAGGTTATAGTTCCTTTCGTTAGTTCCTTGAGACTTACCCGGTGATAGGATCTTCGGTTTGGAATACTGGATGGTTAGACTTATCCGGTGATCTATCCCATCCTAGAAATACCTTTCCTTTCCAACCTCAGCTTTGTCCGCGTTGATCCTTAGAAATCTTGAGTCGTAACCACAACTTGATACTTTGATCTCTAGAATTTGCATTATTTTATTTGATTTATATACATCATTTTTCTTTGTTGCTTGAGATTTGCATAAATAACCTACATATATACACCGTTGCTTGATTTCGCCATAGTCCTTGTGTTCGACCCTGAAATATTTGCTTGTATTGCGATTGATCCGTACACTGCGGGTTCCCTATTATTTACTTGATTCTGGATATAAATTTAAGACTTATTTGCACATGTTTTGGAGTGAAAAGTATTTGGCGCCGTTGCCGGGGACTTGGTTTAGACCAAGCCAGTATTTGGTTGTCTGGGCTACTGCCCTTGTTTCTATTGATCGTTCTACTTGAGTGCTCTTGCAAGACCTTTCTTTAGGTTTATGCAACGGTCTCGAGCTGGTAAGAAAATCATTCCCTACGATCCAGAACCAGAAAAGGCTTGCATAAGAAGATTGAAAGAAGCTAAGATGACTACAATGGATGATAGAGATGTCCAAGCTGAGTTGGATGATGCTCTAGATCAACTGAAGTTACGAGATGATGCTCTAGTTAAGGAGAGAGCAGATGCACGTGCTAGAGAGGACAAACTTCGGGTCAACGTGGCCGATATACATGCTGTCGTACGACAGTTACGTGAAGAGCAAGGAGGCAATGTTAGAGTTGCACTTGATCCACCGGCACCCGTTATTGTGCCACCACCGGCAACCCGCTTTCCGGAAAGGAATGAGAGAGTTGACCAATTTGTGGAGGAGCCACAAACACTTGGTCAAAGAATGAATCCCGCTTAACAATTATGCCGTCCGGGCGTTAACTTAGGAGATCCAACTGAACATGAGTACGAACTTTGACCTCAAGTTCTTACAATGATCCGACAAAGTCAGTTTGGAGGATTAGAGGGAGACTCTCCACATCAACACTTGCAAAACTATGAGATTCTCATGGAAAACTTGAGACCTTCAAGATTGGAGAATAATAACTATAAGCTGTGGGGTTTCTCTTTCTCCTTGAAGGAGAAAGCGCTTGCATGGTAACAATCACTTCCATCCGGAAGAGTTCACACATGGGAGGAGATGACTACAGAGTTCCTCACTAAGTTTTTCCGCCATGAAAAAAGCAGAGTTGAGAGGTAAAATTAATGCATTTGTTATGAAGAACAGGGAAAGTTTATTTAAATCATGGGAGAGGTTCAAGGACCTTTTGTTGGGTTGCCCTCATCATGGGATTCCAAAGATTGAGCTGTTGGAAATTTACTTCAAGGATTTGGATGAGAAAACTCAATTCAAACTTCAATCCCTTTCTGATGGGACATTTATGGATAGACCCATTGATGAAGAGTGGATTAAATCAAATTTCGGCAACATCTTTAAACAACTCATCTTAGATTTGAATTAGAGCATTTTCAGCCGGGACATTCATGGATAAACCCTTATTCCCATGCTGAAAATGCTCTAACTCCACCTTCTTCTTCTACTTTTATTCCATTGAAGAGTCAAGAACCATCTTCAAGTTCAACTCAACCACCCAAGGATAAGATGGAAGCAGTGCTTGAAGCTATGATGGGAAAGCTGAATGGGTTGGAGAGTTCGGTTACTTCTATTTCTAAGGCACAAAAAGCCTTGGCAAATCAAGTGTTTGGCAAGGCCGGAGAAGTTCTTAGAGATCAAGGAAAGCATTCCGCAAGGACGGAGAATAATCCGAAAGGCCAAGTGATGGTTATGACTACAAGGAGTGGAGTGAAGACCACCGACCCTACACCTCGGACGAACGACATGAGGAAGCAGCCCATTTCGGACGAGATACTAGATGAGAAAGAAAATAAGAAGGACGAGATTTACGTACCTCCTCCAGCTTACAAACCTCCACTACCGTTTCCATAATCTAGAGCGAGAACGCGTCTAGACAAGTATTTTGGTAAGTTTCTAGACCTTATGAGTATGCTACATATTAACATACCTTTCATTGATGCAATTCTAGGTATGCCCGCCTATGTAAAATTCTTAAAGGGGATCCTTTCTAACATGAGGAAGGTAGAGGCTTTTGGTGAAGTGAAGATAACTTCTAGATCATCTGAACTCATCAAAATCATGAAGGAAAACATGCCACTAAAACTGCGAGATCCGGGATCGTTTTGCATCCCTATAGGAGTTGATGAGGTCACATATGATGCACTTTTGTGATCTAGGAGCAAGTGTAACCATCATTCCACTTTCTTTGTGTGAGAAAGTCGGTTTGGGAGAGCCTAAACCGGTGAAGATGACGTTGTATATGGCGGATCGATCCATCACTCAACCCGTTGGCATATTGGAAAACATTCCCATAAAGCTTGGTAAGTTTTACATTCCTAGAGATTTTGTGGTATTGGACATTCCTGCAGATTATCCAATCCCGATCATCCTTGGAAGACCGTTTCTTGCAACTTCCGGTTGTTTGGTGGATTAAAAGAACGCAAAATTGTCTTTCAACATAGGAGAAGAACGTGTTGAGTTTATACTCTCAGCTATGATGAAGGGACAAGCTCTAGGGGAAGACATCTTCAACATATATGATAAAGAGGAATCTTGAGAATTGGTTAGCTCTATCCTAATTGAAGATCCTCTTGAGAGAGTTTTGAGTTTTAGTATGATGGAGGAAGGTGTAGATATGTCCTTTGATGTACAAATACGAAGTTTAGAAGTCTTGAAAGAAGATCCAAAGACTATTTTTGAAGATTTTAATGAGGAGACGACAAACTGCCTCGACCTCGAACGGACCATCTCGACCGAGATGACTTTTGGAGTGACCGAGGTGAGAGAAACAGGGAGTCACCTCGACCTAAATCTCGACCGAGACACTCCTGGGGCAAACGAGATTTCTGATTCTTTGGAACTTCCTAATTCAATGATTTCAAGTGTTGCAAGTACCAGCCTTACCCCTTCCGAAGCTTCCGATGCTTCACAAGATGATTTAGAGGTACGGAACCACCACTTAAAGAAACCTCCTATTTTGGATCTTAAACCTCTTCCACAACACTTAAGGTATGCGTTTCTTGGACTGAATTCCACTTATCCGGTGATAGTTAGTGCAAACCTTAGTGAGATTGAGTTATCTAAATTGATGCATGAGTTGAGATTGCATAGAAAGGCTATAGGATATACAATTGATGATCTTGTTGGAATTAAACCTTCTCTTTTCATGCATAAAATAATAATAGAAGATGATCATAAGCCTCCACAAGAACCTCAAATACGGTTAAATCCGATCATGAAGGAGGTAGTGAAGAAGGAGGTGCTTAAATTACTTGATGCAGGAATCATCTTCCCTATTTCAGATAGCAAGTGGGTGAGCCCGGTGCATGTAGTAACAAAGAAAGGAGGAATGACAATTCTGACCAACAAAAACAACGAATTGACCCCAACAAGAACCGTGACCGGTTGGAGGATGGGAATTGACTATCGACGATTGAATGTGGTAACTAGAAAGGATCACTTCCCTCTCCCATTCATTGATACAATGCTTGAAAGGTTAGCACAACACTCCCTTTTTTGCTATATGGATAGTTATAGTGGATTCTTTCAGATTCCTATCCATCCGGACGATCAAGGGAAGAACACCTTCACGTGCCCATGGGGTACGTTTGCTTACCGGAGGATGCCATTCAGATTGTGTAATGCTCCAACTACATTCCAAGATTTTATAATGGCTATCTTCTCCGAGTATATCAAGGAGATCATGGAGGTATTCATGGATGACTTTTCTGTTATGGTTCTTCCTTCGATAACTACTTAGCTAACCTTTCTCTAGTATTACAACATTGTGAAGACACTAATTTCGTTCTGAATTGGGAGAAGTGCCATTTCATGGTTAGTGAGGGCATTGTGTTAGCTCACCTCGTTTTAAACAGAGGTATTGAATTCGATCGAGCTAAGATCGAGACTATAGAGAAACTGCCTCCACCTTGTTCTGTCAAATATGTGTAGAGTTTTCTAGGGCATGTAGGATTTTACAAGAGGTTCATCAAAGACTTTTCTAAGATCTCTAAACCACTAACTGATTTGTTGAATAAGGATGCGGTTTTTGAGTTTTCGTAGGAATATCTAGATGTTTTTTTACAGGTTAAAGGAAGCGTTGATATCCGCTCCCATCATTCAACCTCCTTATTGGAGCCTGCCTTCTGAAATCATGTGTGACACGAGCGATGTGGTGGTAGGAGCAGTTCTTGGACATAAGAAAGATTGCCGGACCTACGCCATATACTATGCTAGCAAGGCGCTTGATGAGGCTTAGCTGAATTACGCCACCACCGAAAAGGAGCTTTTGGAGGTTGTTTATGCTTTCGAGAAATTTCGTTCTTACCTTGTAGGAGCAAAAGTAATGTCTACACTGACCACACAACTATTCGGTACTTGCTCACTAAGAAGGACGTAAAGTCGCGTCTTATCCGTTGGATTCTCCTACTTCAAGAGTTTGACTTGGAGATTTGTGATAAGAAGGGATCCGAATGTTCTGTGGTGGATCACCTCAGCCGGCTACCTCTCATTTCTTTAGAGAGAGATGACTTGCCCATCGACGATTCGTTTCCCGATGAGCAGCTACATTGGATGGAGCATTGTCTTCACCAGATTTCCGAAGGTAATGAGCCTTGATATGCTAATATTGTTAATTATCTTGTTTCCCAGGAAGTATCTCCAGGATTGACATATGCACAAAGGAAGAAATTCTTTAAGGGTGTGCGTCATTATTATTGGAATGAACCGCTTCTTTTAAAGAGAGGTCCTAATGGGATGCTACGGAGATGCATTTCTGAAGATGAGATGGAGAGTGTTATGAGGCATTGTCACTCATTCTCTTGTGGAGGGCATGCTAGCGCTCACAAGACTTGCGCTAAGGTATTACGTTCTGGTTTCTTTTAGCCTTCATTATATAGGGATGTGTAAACATTTGTTGCTTCTTGTGATGCATGCCAAAGAATAAGAAATTTGTCTAGACGGAAAGAGATACCACTCAATAGCATTTAGGAGGTCGAGATCTTCGATGTTTGGGGAGTTAATTTTATGGGGTCATTCCCGTCTTCTGCATGGAATCTATACATACTCTTGGTTGTTGATTATGTTTCGAGATGGGTGGAAGCCATTGCTTCTTCCACCAATGACCCCACGGTAGTTGTGAAGTTCTTCAACCGGACCATTTTCCCATGCTTTGCGACACCTTGAGTCATCATTAGTGACGGAGGGACGCACTTTACAGCCCGGAAGTTTGAAGCACTTCTATCAAAGTATGGGGTAACCCATAAGGTAGCAACTCCTTATCACCCTCAAACTAGTGGACAGGTTGAAATCTCGAATAGGGAAATCAAAGGAATCTTGGAGAAAACCGTCTCTAGAACAAGGAAAGATTGGTTCATGAAGCTGGATGACGCTCTTTGGGCGTATATGACCGCTTTCAAGACTCCCATCGGAACCACACCTTACAACTTGGTTTATGGAAAGTCTTGTCATCTTCCAGTAGAGCTGGAACATAAGGCGTATTGGGTGATAAAATGGATGAATTTTGATGTTCTCTCCAAATGGTGTGTGCAAGCTTTAAACTTATAACCCAAGAAGTATGCTTAAAACAAGGATGCGAACCCGCAGTGTACGGATCAATTATAGTAAAAGCAAGGATTCCGGGGTGTCGATCTCAGGGACTTAGGTGAAACAAAGCAAGTATAGGTTGTCAGTGCAACTAATAACCACAAAAGCGATTAAAGCAATCAAAGATGATAATAAAGTCAATTAAAAGAAATATGCAAATTCTAGGGATTAAAGCATCCAGTTGTGGTTCCAACTCAAGATCTCAAGATAAGCGGACAAAGCTGAGGTTTTGCAAAGGGAAGGTGTTACTAAGTGGAATAGATCACCGGGTAAGTCTCACTACTCACAATCCCAAGCCAAAGAACCTATTACAGGGTAAGTCTCAAGGTACTAAGGAAATGAACTATAATCTCAAACCAACACACCAACTAAGGGAATATAATCAACATTTACCGGGTAAGTCTCAGGCTAACTCACAAAGATGGGATGAAGGCACACTCAAACCCCAATAAAGGATAAACCTTTATTACCTACACTTATGATCATGGGTAAACAAACAAAGGAATCACCGGGTAAGTCTCATCCTAGGCTTACATTGAACCAGGAAAGGGTATAACAAGGATAGGATTTGGGAGACTCTAACTCTTAACTCTCAGTTATGGATCAGATAAGTCACCTCGGTCAGTCAAGTTCCACCCCGGCCGAGATGTTCATCGACTGAATAAGATGTTCTAAGGTTAAGGATAAAGACTCGAGCTTTCACGGTCCTACTGGAATTAAGATTGTCCTATCATTGTTTTTCCCACAACCTTCAGCCAATCACCCTAGAATCGCACAAGGAAATTAGCCACTCATCATCATGAAAGCAATAATCAAATATATGGGAAGAGAATGAATATTTGAACACAAAAACCTTAAGAACAAGGCTTCAATAACTGAATCAAATAAACAAATCAGCGTTCCTTGGATTACAAATCTAACAAGACAATCAAACAAGAAGACAATCTAAGAAAGTCTTACAAATCCCCTTAAAAAGCTATAACAAGCTATCAATCCTTCCTTGATTGATCTTCAATCTTCCTTCAAAACTCCAGAAAATCCCTTAATTGCTGGATGCTCTCAGCCTCTAAGCATGGTTGAACTTGTGGAAAATCCAACCCTTTATATAGGAGAATTATCTTCCAAATATAATAATATCTTAAAAAGATAATATCCTAATAAAATATATCCATATCTCTAAAATAGATCTCCAAAATATATGATCTTCCTTCTAGAAATCCAGCCCAAAAATATAAGATCTCTCCTTCCAAAAATAAAAGATCTCAGCCAAATATAATATATCTCGCCGCGTCAGGGTATTCGCCTCGGTCGGGGAGCTCCTCTAGATCACCTCGGTCGAGGTGAACTGAAGGTGAAATCTCTCAAATCTGGTCCAAAGTAAATCTTCTTTTTTAATTCCATGTTTCCTGAGCTCCTCTTTAAGCTCCCGAATGTAGCTCCATTGACTCCTTTGCTCCTTAGCTCCATTTTGATGCAAAACGTGCCATTTTACCTACATTTACAATGAAACTCTGTGTAGACCTCGATTCCCGTAAAGGTAGATGAAACGACAATATATCATATAATATACATTCAAACATGCAGATTATTGAAGATAAAACGTCTAAACAAGTCCCAAAATATAGACTATAATACATGCTATCAAAATACCCCATACTTGTCTTTTGCTTGTCCCCAAGCAAGTTCCAAATCTTAAGTACAAGATAGAATGGATTATAAGTCCGAAAGATCAATGAAAAGTATTCCAAAACATCTTTAATGGTGTGCTCCAATCATAGATCACTCTAAGAGAATGCTTCATGGTGTTTAAAATCAAAATATGATCAAAAATTTTTATAAATATAAGAAAGTTGTTCATCTTTGCATAAAATCATAGAATGCATAATAAATCATAATTATCGAAATTAATCATGTATAATCAAGTTTAAACCACCAAGTCAATCAACAAGCTCGAGGTCTCAAGGGATTTTCAAGAGAAGGTCAAGAAACGTGTGAGAGTGGATGTATATAGGGAATGTGGTGCTAGAATCCGGGAAAGGGATCTTTACTTCACTTGCTTTGAATTTCAACATCTTCCACCAATAAGCTTTGCTTATTTTACTTTTTTACTTTTTGGGATGCATGGATAGAGGTGCACAATAACCGAAGCCTAGGAGATCAACAATCATCAATTTCTCTAGATGCCTTAAACCCTTGATGCACATACCATGACCCGTTAGGAATATCGCTCAATCCGACTTTGGCAAGATACAAACACACGGCTATGTGAATGGTGTCGAGTTACTCATCATCATGATTGACTTCCCCAAACCTATTTGTTTCTTTCTAACTTCCAGTCAACATCTCAACTTTTCTTTCACTTGCTTGCTTCCAAATTTCCGGATAGATAAAGGGAGGCAAATATGTATATGAGGGGCTAAAGCATGATCAAGAAGAAGAAGAGAAGAGAATGAATTGCCTTAATCATCCCAGGAAGAAAGTGATAGAACTATCATGTGGTGTCAACCTTCAAATTCAACATAATTTAGATAAAAACAAAGTATTAAACATGCCAAAATTTCAAACAAAGCATTTAGAAACTTAAACATATCATAAAACCTTTCAAACATATAAAGAATTCAAAACCAGTCTACAAACAAAATCTTTACTGAGGTCATATCCAGATAAGAAGCACAAAATCGTTTTGAAAACTGTTCCAGTTAAACCACCTTGGTCGAGATGTTCTAAGTCAACCGAGGTGCTGCACCTCGATTGATCAGAATCACTTCGGTCGAGGTCATAAAATTTTTTTTTTCTTAACTAGTTTTTGACGTTTTTCTCAATCAAATAACATGTATGCATGCATGTAGTCTCAGATAAACACATAGAGCATAAAGAAAATCATAAATATCCGAACCGAGTCATACAAGCATACACATAAGTCATATAAATACATCCAAATACCTCATACTTGGGATACATTGTCCCAATGGGTCACAATAAGTCTGAAAGAAAAGTACTCACCGGACATAAGTTGAGGTGCATAATAAATAAATAAAAGAAATCCCTACAAGCTCTAGTCTTAATCTGCTGGCGGTGGTGGTGGGTCACTAAACCGCCACAACAAATGTCCCTCTTCGCCTTAGCCTTGATTCGGTGCAGATCCTCAGCTAGCATCGCACCAAAATCAGGCACACCCCCAGTCACCATACAATGTAAGCTCAAAAGCTCCCCCTGTCTAACCTTCTGGGGCGTCTCAGTACGCCCCAGAAGTGTCTCGTTGAATATACGGTGGACGAGTCTGAAAGCGAGGTGGAAGATGATCTGCTCCCTGGAGTCTCCAAGTCTTCACCTATCAGCATGCTCAACTACATGAGCTATCTGTCCCCAGAATTGTCGAGCTACAGCTCGAGAAGGGAAATCGGGAATTGTGGGTGTCGGGAAGCCGAAGACGTCTCTCCACTGATCCATCGGTACTAAATAATTCCGGTTCAGCAACCGGTACTTGATAGCCCTCTCCTCGGGCAGGTGAGTCACAAAGCTCATAAACTCCACTATAGGCTCGAGGTAGGCTGGAGCTCTTATCTCCATGAACTGCTCCAGCCCAACCATCGAGACCATCCGTCTCAAATCATCAGCAACATATAAACACTCAAAAGCAGAAATGTCTAAAAACCGCGGCGCAATCACTGGGCGCTTACTGATGCGGTCATAATTGCCTCGGTGATGCTCATGTATCACCGGTATGGAAGGTCAAGAAGAAGAAGAAGAAGAAGAAGAAGAAGGGGAGGATCCATCTCTCAGGACTATCTAGCGATTAGACCTGAAACTCATTCTCTCTCTCTGTCTGACAGATCACCTCGGTTGCTTGTCAGATCTCAAGAATCACCTCGGCTGATGCGCAGGTCGACTGGACCGAGGTGCGAAGCTGTTTGATTTCAACTCTCGGAATTTCAGTTCTTTTTCCCCCGATTTCACAACAGATTGTTCCTAAGGGGTACTTAATCCTTTTTCAACAGAGATCTATGGCAACCAAAGCCACTAAATTCCGAAATCAGTAATGAGAAAAAGGAGTTAGGGTTTCGAGTTTTTACCCCTGATTCGGTCGATTTGAGGCGTTCTTGTTGCAGATTGTTGCTTGCAATTGGTTTCCCTAGCCTTTCCTCGCAGAATGGGAGCAAGAATCATCGAAAACGGTTGAGAAATGAAGAAAGCGAGGTTAGGGCGTGCCGCGGTCGAGGGGAAAGATGGGAGGGAAAGAGGAAAAACTGATCCCCTTTTATACCCCTCACCGATTCTACTGTCACCTCGGTCAAGGTGGTCCCGACTGGACCGAGGTGTTTGGACCGATGTGGATCGTTGTCAGCCCTAGTCGCCTTGGTTGCTCAAGAATCATCTCGGTCGAGGTGTTGTGACTACAACCGAGATGTGTCTCAGTCAAACTTCATCTTCTCCATTTCTCGAACTTCTGTCCTTCCAGTGTTACTCCTGGGTTGTATTCCTTCCTTAGAAAGTACATGGTTTCTGTCGAGGACGCCAAAAACAAAGCAAAGCAAAGCAAAAGCAAATTATCTAAAGCTAGTCTAGAAAAGGGAAAAGAAAGCAATACCTTGGGTTGCCTCCCAAGAAGCTCTTGGTTTAAGGTCGCTAGCTGGACCGTACGGTATCCCTAAACAGGTATAGTGGTGCAATCTCCTCAACCTGGACTTCCGGTTGGTATTTCTTAAGTCTATGCCCATTGACCTTGAAGTTTCCACTTGTTTGTCCCAAATCTCAACTGCACCATAAGGGAAAACATGTTTCACAACATAAGGTCCTGTCCATCTAGATTTTAACTTACCTGGAAAGAGGCGAAGAAGGGAGTTAAAGAGTAGAACTAAATCTCCTTCTTTGAACTCCTTAGGAATGATACGCTTGTCATGCCATTTCTTTGTCCTTTCCTTATAGATCTTGGCATTCTCATAAACGTTCAAACGCAGCTCGTCCAGCTCATTGATATCCATTAGCCGTTTCTCATCGGCTTCTTTGATGTCGAAATTCAACCATTTGATTGCCGAATACGCCTTGTGTTCTAGCTCAACGGGCAAATTGAAAGACTTCCCATATACCAAATTATAAGGGCTGGTACGTATGGTAGTCTTGAATGCAGTCCTGTAGGCCCAAAGAGCGTCATCCAACTTCATGGCCCAATCCTTCCTCGTCCTAGAGACGGTCTTCTCTAAGATTGCTTTGATTTCTCTATTCGAGATCTCGACCTGTCCACTAGTTTGAGGGTGATAAGGGGTTGGTACCTTGTGGGTTACCCCATACTTCGATAGAAGTGCTTTAAACTTCCGGTTGATGAAATGTGTCCCTCCATCGCTGATGATGATGGGTGGAGTCCCATAACATGGAAAGATAGTCCTATTAAAGAACTTCACAACCACCATGGCGTCATTAGTGGGAGAGGCAATGGTTTCCACCCATCTAGAGACGTAGTCGACAGCTATGAGAATGTAGAGGTTTCCTCTAGATGATGGGAAAGGTCCCATGAAATCAACCCCCCATACATAAAAAATCTCAACCTCTTGGTTGTTATTGAGTGGCATCTCGTTCCTCCTAGATAAATTCCCTGTTCTTTGGCATGCATCACAAGAAACAACAAATGTTTGCACATCCTTAAATAATGTACGCCAAAAAAAGCCGGAACGTAATACCTTGGTGCACGTTTTGTGAGCGCTAGCATGCCCTCCACAAGGAAGTGAGAGGCAATGCCGTATAACACTAGTAATTTCATGTTCCGGAATGCATCTTCAAAGCATCCCGTCTGGATCTCTCTTAAACAATAGAGGTTCATCCCAATAGTAGTGGCGTACATCCTTAAAGAATTTCTTCCTTTGAGCGTACGTCAACCTGGGTGATATTTCCTGGCAAACAAGATAATTAACAATGTCAGCATACCAAGGTTCTTTATTATTAGATGTTCGGTGGAGAAAGTGTTCCACCAACTGTGGATGAGTTTCAGAAAAGGGAGTAAGAAGTTTGTTATTCTCAGTTGACGGTATCTCACTTTCGACCTCGATCGAGGTCCAGAGAGGGTGACCGAGATGTTCTTCAGTCAAGAACACCTCGCTTGGTCCAGAAAGTGTCTCGGTCGAGGTACTGCAACTGGGACCGAAACTGTTGATTCTCTTCTCCTGAACTAGTTTTTCAATCTTCGCTCCTGGATCTTCTTTTAGTGCCTTTAAGCTCCGTATATCTAAATCACAAGAAACATCTATACCTTCCTCCATTAAGCTAAAACTAATAACTCTCTCAAGTGGATCATTAATAAGGATTGAGTTCACCAATTCTCTTGATTTTTCTTCATCATAGATGTTGAAGATATCATCCCCTAGCGGCTCTCCTTTCATTGCAGCAAGCAATGCAAACTCTACTTGATCACCGCCAATGTTGAATTGCAACTTGGCGTTCTTACAATCCATATTGCAACCCGAAGTAGCTAGAAATGGTCTCCCGAGAATGATAGGAATGGGATAATTTGCGGGAATATCAAGAACAACAAAGTCTATAGGTAAGTAGAAGTTACCTAACTTAACCGGTACGTCTTCCAAAATTCCCACGGGATGGGTAATGGAGCGGTCCGCCATGTATAACCTTATCTTCACCGGCTTGGACTCTCCAAGTCCGATCTTCACGCATAGCTCCAGAGGAATGATGCTCACGCTGGCTCCTAGATAACACAATGCATCACAAGTGACATCCCCAACTTCAATGGGAATGCAAAATGAGCCGGGATCTCTTAACTTGGGTGGCATCTTTTTCTTCATGATTTAAATGAGCTCCGAGGATTTAGATGCCATCCTTACTTCACCAAAGTCTTCCAGCTTCCTCTTCCTTGATAGAATCTCTTTCAAGAACTTTCCATAGGCGGGCATCCCTAGAATAGCATCAAGGAAAGGGATATTAATATGCAATTTATTCATCAAGTCAAGGAACTTACCAAAGTGCTTGTCTAGATGTGCTTTGGCCCTTGACTGGGGGAATGAAATTGGTGGTTTATATGTAGGAGGTGAGACATATATTTCAGTTTTGTCCGACTCTTTCTTTGACTCTACCACGGTTGGTACCTCGGCCGAAGTGCTCTTCACTGGCATCGACTGAGGCACTAGATCTACAGTTTTTAATCGACTTCTCATCGTTATTGCCATGATTTGTCCCTTGGGGTTGCTCTCTGTCCTTGCTGGAAGCTTCTCTGAGTCTCTTGGCGCTTCATTCGCCTTATTAAAGAATTGTTGTTCTAAGGCTTTTTGTGCCTTCGAAAATGAAGTCATGGACGTCTCCATACCATTGAGCTTGATAAAGATAGCCTCCAGCACTACATCTTTCTTTTCTGGCTGGGACGAGCTTGATCCAGGCTCTTGGATCTTCAATGGAGTAGAAGAAGAAGAAGAGAGGAAAGGATTAGAAGAATTATTTGAATTGGAGTTAGAGTAAGGGTTGTCCGGATTTTGATTTTGATTGTTGGGCCTCCAATTATTGCTGTTGGACCCTCTATTGTTGTTGTAGTTGTTGTTCCGGAAACCATTGTTGTTGTTGTTGTTGTTCCGGTAACCATTATTGTTTCTTGAGCCTTGATATCCCTCTTCTTCCTTCTGGGTGTGAGCAACCAAAAGATCCTTCAATTGCTTCACATCATTCTTGAGGGAAATGAGTTAATTATCATTTGATGGAGCTTCTTGGAAATTAACTCTCTTAACTCCATTCTCAGCTCCTTTGTGCGAGTATTTCTCCATGTGCAAAGCTTGTTTTCAATGAATTCCCAAGCTTCATCAATCGGCATGTCCATGAATGTGCCGGGGGATAGTAGTTAAAGGCTGAATCGGGTAACTCCATCCAATCCCTTGAAGTAAATGTCCAACAACTCTATCTTTGGAATCCCATGAAGTGGGCAATCCAAAAGAACATCTTTAAATCTTTCCCAAGACTTGGATAAAGTTTCCTTGTCCTTCATGATGAATGCATTGATCTTCCCTTTCATTTCAGCAGTTTTGGAGGGGGGAAAGAATTTTGTCAAGAACTCTGTCGTCATCTCCTCCCAAGTGTTGATCTTTCCGGGAGGAAGAGACTGGTACCAAGTAAGCGCCCTGTTACGCTAAGATTGTGACACGCAAAAGTCTTACAATTTATAAACTCGATATAATTTCCTAACTCCTAGCGAACCCACAGTGTATGGGTTGTTTTGTAGCAAGGATAGTATTCCGAGGTCGAACACAAAGACTAAGGTGAAATCAAATCAAACAAGTGATCATAGATAGTGCGAATCTAGTCTAAGAAAAGAGAAAGAAATAAAGAAATGAAAATCATGATATTTTTGGTTGGGTTTTTGTGATGATCAAGCAAAGATCACAAATCAAGCAAGATAATAAATCAAACTAACAACTCAAACTAGCAAAACAAACAAGCAACGCAAACACAAGATATGTGATCAAAGAGAGAAAAGTGGATTCTAGAGGTCAAGATTTCCGGTTATGGCATTGGACTCAAGCTTCTAAAGATTCTAAGGACAAAGCTGCGGTGTTGGGAAAGGGTGTTTCTCTAATGGAAGCAATTACCGTGTAAGTCTCTTGCTTCACTAATCCCGCATCACACTCCTATTACCGGGTAGGTCTCAAGGGGTTAAAGTTGGGAATTCTACACAAACCGGACTCTACTTAAGGGGCAAACCTCTCCTTACCGGGTAAGTCTCGGAAAAGGCAAGTCTTAAGCAAAAATCCTAGCACACTCAATCCAATAGCGGCTTATGAGGCTCACTACTACCTAGAGTTCATCATCTTAGGTATCTAAGATCGGAAATCACCGGGTAGGTCTCTTCCCTCACTTAGTTTGCTAGCATTAGGTCACCCTAAGCTATATTATGCTTAATAAACACTAGGATTTAAACAACCTAACATCCTAACATACAGATTCATCAATTAAAGAGCAACAAAGAGAAAAATTGGGTGGATCATAAGGAAAATCGGACGATCTGCCTGAAGAACATGTCGATTTTTCCTCGTGAGTTAGGTTTTGTGCATACGAATCATCCTAAACTAACATACAAGTCCATTCTATCATCACCCAAGCCATAACCATCAATCCATCACTCCAGAATCACAATAAACTAGCCAATAACATGCATTTCAAGATCTAAAATCATCACACAAGCATACATGGTTTTCATAGATAGATGATGGAAGAAAAGCAAGTAAAAACAAGAAATCTCAGCTAGATATAAGTTTAAGCAAGACTTACCACCCTTCAAAAGAAGTTCCAAAACGTCTCTAACAAAGCTTCTAAAAGTTCTTCAACCAAAGACTCTAAAAATCACTCAAAATCACTCAAAAACTCACAATCACTCTAAGTTTTGGTGTTCTTCCTCTTCTCCCCAAAATGAGAGAGTTTTTCTTCTTCTCCAAGTCTCTCCTCCAATGGCATGAGGTTTGTGTGAGAGAATGTGGGAGAGATCTCCAGCCACAGCCTGCAGGACCACTTATATTCTCCATCAAGAGCAAGGGCCGGACAAAGAGATCGTGGGACACGTGGCTCAAGCTGTCAAAAGCCAGAAAATCGACCCAGACAGAAAAATCGTCCGATTTTCCTGAGTGTTGGGTCGATTTTCTTCAACAGAGGCTTGTTATGATCATCTAGCCATGAGTTGCTCCATTACTTGCACCAATAAGGGTCCTTGTGTCCTTCATTGCTCCAATTATGTTCCTTCAAAGCCTTGGATGTGTACCACCATGAGGCTTGACCCTCGAATGTATCAATTAATGTCCAAAAGATCCCCGAAATACCTACAAAACCGACAAAAGCTCGTGTAGACGTCTTTTCTAGAAATATGCACGAATTAAGCGTAAACGTCATGAACTAATGCCAAACCGTGCATGAATAACGGGAAAAACTATCTATATTAATGCCTAAACTAACATCATAAATCACGTTATCAAAATACCCCATACTTAAGACTTCTCGTCCCCGAGCAAGACCCAACTATAGACTAAGAGATGACATGATTTATGCATGCAGAAAAACAACAAAATCTTTTTGGAATCGTGCTTCTAATATTGGATCACCTTCATAGTCATGTTTCATGGCAATGGACAAGCAATCATGCATCAAATGAATGAAGGCATGGAAAGACAATTATACTTAACTAGAAAGCATGCATGAGAGGTGAAAATGAAGAAGTCAAGATGATCATGAGTATATCCAATCTAGATCACTAAGTCTTACACACATGCAATTAGGTTACAAGGACTTAGAAAAGAAAAAGCTAATAACCGTTGTGATTAGGTGGGAATTTTTAGGTCATGTGATGCTAATCCCGGAAAGGAACTAACTCCACAATTTCGTTTTTGCTCAACTTCACAACAAGTGTATAATTTTCTCCATATTTTCTTTGTTTTCTTTTCTTTTTCACTTATTTTTGAGACAATGGCATTGGTGTACAAAAGCCGAAACCTTGGTGATTAGCCGTCCTCGGGCTTTTTTATTTTTTGAGGTGCATCCACACTGGGCACACATACCAAAGCTCGTTAGGACTATCGGTTTATTTGACTTTGGCAAGGCACAAACACCCGATTATGTGAATGGTGCCGAGTTACTCGTCATTTAAACCAAAGTCCCCAAACCTATATTTTTTTTCTACACTTTTCACAACAAATTCAGCACTTCATTCACATCATTCTTTCATCAACAACTTCAACCCACACTTGCTTTTCACACACTCAACACACTAGCATGCTCCTATTCCCGGATGGGTCAAAAGAGGTCAAATTTTATATCAATTGAGGTGCTCAAACAACATGATCAAGATGAGAAGTAGAGAAAGATGAATTGCCTTAATCACTCCAAAATGATGTGCAAGAACTAACATGCAATTTCGACTTTCAATCCTCAATCCAATCAAGGCAAACTTTCATGATCACAATTCACACATGGGATTCAAGATAAGTACTTCAAGTCCACATATGCATACATCAACTCAACACATAAGGCCATCCATAGCCAATTCACAAGACAATTTCATCATAAGGGTCATACCCAAGCTTAGAAGCACTAAAATGTTTTAAATTTTCTGATTTTTTTGGATTTTTCGAAATATGTAAGTACAATGCAAGACGTAATGAAACATGTGACTAAAAGAAACTATCCTAGATGCTAATCATGCAAGTGATCATGAAAACCCCACCCCATACTTAGAAACACATTGTCCCCAATGTGCAAACTAAATAAAGAAGTAAAAGAGAGTCCTCACAATGTAAAATTGGTGATGCTTTGGTATTTCGGTTCACATCTAATAATGATGGTGGATGATCGATCAAGGATGGTAGAGAGCTCTTGATGTTCATTATGATGTCGGAACCCGCGCTTGGCACCGCTAGCCGTCCAAGTTCCACGTCCGCTCCACCCATGCTTGATTGGAGATCATCACTTTCCTTGACAGAAGGAAAAATCGGACCATCTACCCAGGAAAATGGGCCGATTTCTGTGCAAGAACAGTCCGATTTTCCTGGGTGCTTTCTTCCTCGTCCATGTGCTCGGATCTTGTACCTTCACCAGTTCCATGAGGTTCTCACATGGCCTCAAGCATCTCGTAACACATGATCGTCAACAAGATCTAGCACCAAAAAACACAAAAGAAAAACAAAGCACACCAAGAGCAAAATCAAACAAAAACAAGAAAAATAAAAGGGAAAAATATGTACCAATGGGTTGCCTCCCATTAAGTGCTTCTTTAAGGTCATTAGCTTGACCAAATTCAGGAGCGTTTCACTCAAGGTGAAGTGGGGCAATCACTTCCACCGGGGCTTCTGGGATGTACTTCTTCAAACGGTGCCCATTCACCTTAAAGTTACCACAATGATCTCCTCCTATCTCCACCGCTCCATGAGGAAAGATCTTCTTAACAACATAAGGACCCATCCATCTCGACTTGAGCTTTCCGGGGAAGAGCCGCAGCCTTGAGTTGAAGAGAAGCACTAAGTCACCCTCACTCAACTCCTTTGGGATAAGACGCTTGTCAAGCGAACGCTTGGTCCTCTCCTTGTAAATCCGGGCATTTTCATAAGCATCCAACCGGATCTCCTCAAGAGCGTTCATGTCTAGCAACCTCTTCTCACCGGCTTCTTTGAGGTCAAAATTCAGCCACCTTATGGCCCAATATGCCCTATGCTCCATCTCCACCGGAAGGTGGCAAGACTTGCCATAAACTATCTTGTAGGGATTGGTGCCAATCGGTGTCTTGAAAGCGGTTCTATAAGCCCACAAAGCATCATCGAGCTTCATAGCCCAATCCTTTCTTGTTCTAGAAACTGTCTTCTCAAGGATCCCTTTTATCTCCCGGTTGGAGATCTCCACTTGGCCACTAGTTTGGGGATGGTATGGTGTTGCCACCTTATGAGTCACCCCATACTTAGCCAAAAGTGTCCCAAAGTTCCTATTAGTGAAGTGCTTTCCTCCATCACTTATGATCACCCTCGGTGTCCCAAACCTAGGAAAGATCACTCGGTTGAAGAACCGCACCACAACCTTGGCATCATTTGTGGGAGAAGCGATTGCTTCCACCCATCTCGACACATAGTCCACCGCCAATAGGATGTAGAGGTTGCCACATGAAGAAGGGAATAATCCCATGAAGTCCACACCCCAAACATCAAATATCTCCACCTCTTGTATGTTGTTCAAGGGCATATCATTCCTCCTTGAGATGTTGCCCGTCCTTTGGCAAGCATCACATGCTACAACAAAATTCTGCACATCCCTAAATAAGTTAGGCCAATAAAAACCGGATTGCAATACCTTTGCACACGTCTTGTGTGAGCTAGCATGGCCTCCACATGGCAAGGAGTGACAATGGCGGATCACACTCTCCATCTCATCCTCCGGAATGCACCTCCTAAAGACTCCATCCGGCCCTCTCTTGAACAAGAGTGGCTCACTCCAATAATAATGCCTCACATCCTTGAAGAACTTCTTCCTTTGTGCATATGACAAACCGGGTGGGAGCTCTTCACACACAAGGTAGTTCACGATATCCGCATACCATGGCTCACTCCCTCTAGACACTTGAAGTAAGCACTCCTCCATCACTTACAATTGTTCGTCCCGGAATGAGTCATCAATCGGAATCTTATCTCTCTCAATCCCCAATGGTGGTATCCTACTAAGATGGTCCGCTACTAAATTTTCGGAACCCTTCTTTTCCCGGATTTCCAAGTCAAATTCTTGAGGAGAAGGATCCACCAAATGAGGCGAGGCTTGGCATCTTTCTTTGTGAGGAGGTAACGGATCGCAGCATGATCCGTGTACACAATGACCTTTGCTCCAACAAGATATGACCGAAACTTTTCAAAGGCATACACCACCGCTAGCAACTCCTCTCGGTTGTGGCATAGTTAAGTTGGGCATCATCTAGCGTCTTGCTAGCATAATAGATGGCATGTGTACGCCCATCTTTCTTTTGTCCTAAAACAGCCCCAACGGCCACATCACTTGCATCACACATCACTTCAAATGGTAAGCTCCAATCCGGAGGTTGCATGATGGGGGCGGTGATCAAAGCATCCTTCAACCTACAAAAAGCCTCAAGGAAATCCTTGGAGAAAACAAACTCAACATCTTTCATTAGTAGGTTAGTAAGAGGCTTAGAAATCATAGAGAAATCTTTAATGAAACTCCGGTAAAAACCGGCATGCCCTAGAAAACTCCTTACCCCCTTCACCGAGGTAGGTGGTGGCAACTTCTCTATCGTCTCTATCTTAGCCTTATCAACCTCAATGCCACGGTTGGACAACAAGTGTCCCAACACAATGCCTTCACTTACCATGAAGTGGCATTTTTCCCAATTCAAGACAAGATTTGTCTCCTCACATCTCTTAAGCACCAAAGACAAGTTAGCTAAACAATCATCAAATGAAGATCCATAAACAGAGAAATCATCCATAAACACTTCCATGATGTTTTCAATATATTCAGAAAAGATAGCCATCATACACCTTTGAAAGGTGGTGGGTGCATTACACAACCCAAATAGGATTCTCCTATATGCAAATGTACCCCAAGGACATGTGAATGTAGTTTTCTCTTGGTCATCCGGGTGGATAGGGATTTGGAAGAATCAACTATAGCCATCTAAGTAACAAAAATGGGAATGTTGAGCTAATCTTTCTAGCATTTGGTCAATGAAAGGAAGAGGGAAGTGATCTTTCCTAGAGGCCACATTTAGTTTCCTATAGTCTATACACATCCGCCATCCCGTAACCGTTCTAGTAGGGATTAGTTCATTATTCTCATTTGTCACTACGGTCATACCACCCTTCTTAGGAACCACATGTACGGGACTAACCCATTTACTATCCGAAATCGGGTAGATGATTCCCGCATCTAGCAACTTAATGATCTCTTTCTTGACTACCTCTTTCATTATAGGATTCAATCTTCTTTGATGTTCAATAGAGGGTTTATGGTCATCTTCCATCAATATCTTATGCATGATCAAAGAGGGCTTAATGCCAACAAGGTCGTCAATGGTGTATCCTATTGCCTTTCTATGTAGTTTCAATTTAGTCAACAATCTATTAAGCTCATCATCATTCAAAGATGCATTCACAATCACCGGATAAGTAGAATTTGAACCAGGGAAAGCATACTTTAAATGAGAAAGAAGAGGTTTTAGATCAAGTTTAGGAGGACCTTTATCAGTTGGAGATGATCCATACAATGTAGGTTGAGATGATTCAAAAGCCATGGAAGCCTCACCTAAGTCCCTTGATGATTGCTCACAAACACTTGGATGATGCTCAAAAGACTCAGGAAAATCGACCCTCTGTGAAGAAAATCGGACGATCTGGGGGTCGATTTCAGCTACGGCATTTGCAAAATCGGATGAAAATTCAGGATTTATGCAAAAATCGGCTGACTTTTGCCCCTCTGGTCCGATTTTTCTATAGGTATTTGTCTCTTCCTCTAGTACTTCAAATCCAACACTTGGTAGCTCATCCAATGCATTCAAGGCCTTGATCACTTCATTGCTACTCTTCTCAACTCTTTCCTCCATCAAACTCGAGCTAAGAACCTTCTCAAGGGGATCCTTGAGCAAGATTGAGCTCACAACTTCTCTAGACTCCTCTTCCTCAACAATGTTGAAGACATCTTCACCTAGGGCTGGCCCCTTCACCATTGTGGACAAATTAAACTTGATGTTCTCCTCTCCAATGTTGAATGAGAGGGTTGCATTTTTATAGTCCACCAAGCATCCCGAGGTGGCTAAGAAAGGTCTCCCCAAGATGATGGGAACCGGGTAGTCCGCCGGGATGTCCAAAACAACGAAATCGATTGGCACATAGACTTTCCCAAGTTGAACCGGTATGTAGGATCCCCACGGGGTGAGTAATGGATCGGTCCGCCATGTAAAGGGTCATTTTGACTGGCTTCGGTTCTCCTAGCCCAACCTTTTTGCAAAGTGCAAGCGGGATTATGCTTACACTAGCACCAAGGTCACAAAGGGCTTCATACTTCACTTCTCCCACTCCGATTGGCACACAAAAAGATCCCGGATCTCTTAGCTTAGGGGGCATCTCCTCCTTCATAGTTTGAATCAATTCCGAGGACCTCTTTGTCATCCTCACTTCCCCATACTCCTCCAACTTCCTTTTGTTGTAGAGTATTTCCTTCAAAAATTTGCCATATGCCGGCATACCTAGAATAGCATCCATGAACGGAATGTTAATATGCAATTTAGACATAAGTTCAAGGAATTTACCGAAGTGTTTGTCCAAACGAGCTCTTGCTCGTGATTGTGGGAATGGTAGTGGTGGCTTGTATGGAGGTGGTGCCACATATGATGGCTCATCATCGTTGCTCTTTCCTCTATCTTCTTGCAATGGCTCTTTTTCTATCACCACTTGCTTCCCCTTGTCATTTCCCTTAGGTAAGGGATCGTTCATGCTCAACCCACTCCTTGTTTTAATAGCCAACACTTGGCCTCTTGGGTTATCTTTGGTTCTTCCGGGAAGCTTTCCCGGATCTCTATGAGCTTCACCCGCCTTTTGGAACACTTGTGCTTCCAACACCTTTTGAGCTTTAGAAATCGAAGTTACCGTGCTCTCAAGACCACTCAACCTTCCAAGCAATTGCTCAAACATCATCTCGCTTCTATCCTTTGGAGGTTGAGTAAATCCGGGTGGAGGCTCTTGTGAAGCCTTAGGCGGTGGACCTGCGTTTGTGGAAGCGGGAGGGTTCAAGGCTCCATCCGGGTTAGAATAGGAAAACCCGGGATGGTTATGGTTAGGCCGGTAATTGTTGAATTGCCGGTTGTTGTTGAAGTTCCTTGGGCCTTGATAGTTGTTGTAGTTGCCCCTTCCCATGTAGTTCACATCTTCCTCCTTGGAAGACAAGTTTGCTTGCACTTGCACTTGAGGGGTTGCTTGATTCTTCAAAGTTGTAGCACACAACTCCCTCAAAGATTTCAGCTCATTGTTGATTGCATCAAGCTTCAAGTTACTCATGGTGACTTCACTCACCTCATATGCTCCCGCTTTCCTTCCATCACTCTTCCTATGGGAGTACTTTTCAATCACCAAAGCTTGTTTTTCTACAAATTCCCAAGCTTCATCAACATTCTTTTCCATGAAAGTCCCACCAGAAAGAGATTGAAGCTTGAATTGGCTATCTTCATCAAGTCCCTTGAAGTAGATCTCCAAAAGCTCTATTTTCGGTATACCATGGTGTGGACAATCTAGGAGAAGGTCCTTGAACCTCTCCCAAGACTTTAATAGGCTTTCTCTATCCTTCATCACGAAGGCATTGATCTTCCCTCTTAACTCGGTAGTCTTGGAAGGTGGGAAGAACTTAGTCAAGAACTCGGTTGTCATCTTCTCCCAAGTACTCACTCACCCTTGTGGAATAGATTGATACCAAGCCAAGGCTTTATCCTCAAGTGAGAAGGAGAAAGCCCTAAGCTTATGGTTGTTTCTCTCCAATCTAGGCGGTCTAAGAGTCTCCATCAAGATCTCATAGTTCATCAAGTGTTGATGGGGAGACTCTCCTTCCATCCCTCCAAATTGATTATGCCGGATCATTTGTAGAACTTGAGGGCGGAGCTCGTAATCATGGGCTGCGGGATCTCCTAATTTCACACCCGGACGGTGTGCTTTTTATGCCGGATCCATACGTTGCCCTAACGTTTGTGGTTCTTCAAAACCAATGTGCACAACCCGAATATTAACCGCCGCTGGCTGCGGTTGTGGTGGAGGTGGAGGTTGTTGACGAATAAGCTCTCTTTGCACAAGAGCTTGCCTAATCTCTTCAATCTCCCTCCTAGTTGCTTCTTGCCTCTCATTGGCAACTTTCCTTTCATTCTCCAAGGCTTCATCCCTTAGCCTAATTAGCTCTAAAGCCTCATCCAACTCAGCTTGGAGATCTCTTCCGGCCATCTCTTTTCCCTTTCTAATGCTCTTGGATCTAGATCTAAGGGTTTTCTCCGGTTCGGGATCGATGGAGCCAAATCCTTGCCACAAGATCTTTGCATGCACCTAAAGGATGAGAGATGTCCTGAAAATGCAAAGACACAAACCAAACAAGATCAAAAGCAACAAGAAAGATCTACACTATAAACAATCACAAAAATGACTCAATCTAGACCTAGTCCCCGCAACGGCGCCAAAAACTTGTTACGCTAAGATTGTGACACGCAAAAGTCTTACAATTTATAAACTCGATGTAATTTCCTAACTCCTAGCGAACCCACAGTGTATGGGTCGTTTTGTAGCAAGGATAGTATTCCGAGGTTGAACACGAAGACTAAGGTGAAATCAAATCAAACAAGTGATCATAGATAGTGCGAATCTAGTCTAAAAAAAGAGAAAGAAATAAAGAAATGAAAATCATGATATTTTTGGTTGGGTTTTTGTGGTGATCAAGCAAAGATCACAAATCAAGCAAGATAATAAATCAAACTAACAACTCAAACTAGCAAAACAAACAAGCAACGCAAACACAAGATATGTGATCAAAGAGAGAAAAGTGGATTCTAGAGGTCAAGATTTCCGGTTATGGCATTGGACTCAAGCTTGTAAAGATTCTAAGGACAAAGCTGCTGTGTTGGGAAAGGGTGTTTCTCTAATGGAAGCAATTACCGGGTAAGTCTCTTGCTTCACTAATCCCGCATCAAACTCCTATTACCGGGTAGGTCTCAAGGGGTTAAAGTTGGGAATTCTACACAAACCGGACTCTACTTAAGGGGCAAACCTCTCCTTACCGGGTAAGTCTCGGGAAAGGCAAGTCTCAAGCAACAATCCTAGCACACTCAATCCAATAGCGGCTTATGAGGCTTACTACTACCTAGAGTTCATCATCTTAGGTATCTAAGATCGGAAATCACCGGGTAGGTCTCTTCCCTCACTTAGTTTGCTAGCATTAGGTCACCCTAAGCTATATTATGCTCAATAAACACTAGGATTTAAACAACCTAACATCCTAACATACAGATTCATCAATTAAAGAGCAACAGAGAGAAAAATCGGGTGGATCATAAGGAAAATCGGACGATCTGCCTGAAGAACAGGTCGATTTTTCCTCCCGAGTTAGGTTTTGTGCATACGAATCATCCTAAACTAACATACAAGTCCATTCTATCATCACCCAAGCCATAACCATCAATCCATCACTCCAGAATCACAATAAACTAGCCAATAACATGCATTTCAAGATCTAAAATCATCACACAAGCATACATGGTTTTCATAGATAGATGATGGAAGAAAAGCAAGTAAAAACAAGAAATCTCAGTTGGATATAAGTTTAAGCAAGAATTACAACCCTTCAATAGAAGTTCCAAAACGTCTCTAACAAAGCTTCTAAAAGTTCTTCAACCAAAGACTCCAAAACTCACTCAAAAACTCACTATCACTCAAAGTTTTGGTGTTCTTCCTCTTCTACCCAAAATGAGAGAGTTTTTCTTCTTCTCCAAGTCTCTCCTCCAATGGCATGAGGTGTGTGTGAGAGAATGTGGGAGAGATCTCCAGCCACAGCCTGCAGGACCACTTATATTCTCCATCAAGAGCAAGGGCCGGACAAAGAGATCGTGGGACACGTGGCTCAAGCTGTCAAAAGCCAGAAAATCGACCCAGATAGAAAAATCGTCCCATTTTCCTGAGTGTTGGGTCGATTTTGTTCAACAGAGGCTTGTTATGATCGTCTAGCCATGAGTTGCTTCATTACTTGCACCAATAAGGGTCCTTGTGTCCTTCATTGCTCCAATTATGTTCCTTCAAAGCCTTGGATGTGTACCACCATGAGGCTTGACCCTCGAATATATCGATTAATGTCCAAAAGATCCCCGAAATACCTACAAAACCGACAAAAGCTCGTGTAGACGTCTTTTCTAGAAATATGCATGAATTAAGCGTAAACGTCATGAACTAATGCCAAACCGTGCATGAATAACGGGAAAAACTATCTGTATGAATGCCTAAACTAACGTCGTAAATCACGTTATCACGCCCTGTCTTTCAAATAAAAGTAAAAGGCCTTAACTTGTAATTATTCTTTTCCACTCTTGAAGGTTTAAAGGTCTCCATCAAAATCTCATAGTTTTGTAAATGTTGATGCGGAGACTCCCTCTCTAAACCTCCAAACTGGCATTGGCGGATCATGGATAGAACTTGCGGCCGAAGTTCCTAATCATGGTCCGCTGGATCTCCTAGGTTGACTCCTGGACGCCTCACTTGCTGGTTTGGGTCCATCCTTTGTCCTAGGGTCTGTGGAATACCTGCAAAAAGAACATCTCAGACTAGCATCCGAGGTGGAAGTATCTCGGCCGGGGCAACTGGAGAGGGATCCTACCTCGGTCGAGGGTCTAGTCGAGGCAAGATCTGAGCTCGTAACTAAGCCATATCTGCTTCAATCTCTGCAGCTCTGGTGCGATTTTGCTCCCTCTCGCGCTGCAGTTCTTCCCTATTGAGGCGCAACTGTTCCATTGCGTCTTTCAATTCGGCCTCAAGATTGCGATCGTCTCGATTGGCCATTTTTGTTTCTTTCAAGCATTTCTTATATGTCTTTTCTGGTTCAGGATCGTAAGGAACGATTTCCTTCCCAACACGGGTTCTTCGCATAAACCTAAAAAAGAAGAACCTGCGAAAGTCACTCAAGTAGAGTGGTTAGTAGCAACAGGGGCAATATCCCCGAAAGACAACCGTAACCGGATCGGTCTAGATCAAGTCCTCGGCAACGGCGCCAAAAAGTTGTTCGCTCCAAATGGTGTGTGCAAGCTTTAAATTTATAACCCAAGAAGTATGCTTAAAGTCAATTAAAAGCAAGTATAGGTTGTCAGTGCAACTAATAAACACAAAAGCAATTAAAGCAATCAAAGATGATAATAAAGTCAATTAAAAGAAATATGCAAATTCTAGGGATTAAAGCATCCAGTTGTGGTTCCAACTCAAGATCTCAAGATAAGCGGACAAAGTTGAGGTTTTGCAAAGGGAAGGTCTTACTAAGTGGAATAGATCACCGAGTAAGTCTCACTACTCACAATCCCAAGCCAAAGAACCTATTACCGGGTAAGTCTCAAGGTACTAAGGAAAGGAACTATAATCTCAAACCAACACACCGACTAAGGGAATAGAGTCAACCTTTACCGGGTAAGTCTCAGACTAACTCACAAAGATGGGATGAAGGCACAATCAAACCCAATAAAGGATAAACCTTTATTACCTACACTTATGAACATGGGTAAACAAACAAAGGAATCACCGGGTAAGTCTCATCCTAGGCTTGCATTAAACCAGGAAAGGGTATAACAAGGATAGGATTTGACAAACTCTAACACTTCACTCTTAGTTACGGATCAGATAAGTCACCTCGGTTAGTCAAGTTCCACCCCGACCGAGATGTTCATCGACTGAACGAGATGTTCTAAGGTTAAGGATAAAGACTCGAGCTTTCAGGGTCCTACTGGAATTAAGATTGTCCTATCATTGTTTTTCCCACAACCTTCAGCCAATCACCCTAAAATCGCACAAGGAAATTAGCCACTCATCATCATGAAAGCAATAATCAAATATATGGGAAGAGAATGAATATTTGAACACAAAAACCTTAAGAACAAGGCTTCAATAACAAAATCAAATAAACAAATCAGCGTTCCTTGGACTATAAATCCAACAAGATAATCAAACAAGAAGAAAATCTAAGAAAGTCTTACAAATCCCCTTAAAAAGCTATAACAAACTATCAATCCTTCCTTGATTGATCTTCAATCTTCCTTCAAAACTCCAAAAAATCCCTTAATTGCTAGATGCTCTCAGCCTCTTAGCATGGTTGAACTTGTGTAAAATCCAACCCTTTATATAGGAGAATTATCTTCCAAAGATAATAATATCTTAAAAAGATAATATCCTAATAAAATATATCCATATCTCTAAAATAGATCTCCAAAATATATGATCTTCCTTCCAGAAATCCAGCCCAAAAATGTAAGATCTCTCCTTCCAAAAATAAAAGATCTCAGCCAAATATAATATATCTCGCCACGTCAGGGTATTCGCCTCGGTCGGGGCGCTCCTCTAGATCACATCGGTCGAGGTGACTTTGTGGTCAACCGAGGTGACTCTCAACTGAAGGTGAAATCTCTCAAATCTGATGCAAAGTAAATCTTCTTTGTTAATTCCATGTTTCCTGAACTCCTCTTTAAGATCCCGAATGTAGCTCCAATGACTCCTTTGCTCCTTAGCTCCATTTTGATGCAAAACGTGCCATTTTACCAACATTTACAATGAAACTAGGTGTAGACCTCGATTCCCGTAAAGGTAGATCAAACGACAATATAATCACATAATATACATTCAAACATGCAGATTATTGAAGATAAAACGTCTAAACAAGTCCCAAAATATAGACTATAATACATGCTATCATTTGACATTAAAGAAGCTGGGGAGAAGTGACTCCTGGACATCAACGAGTTGGAGGAATTATGCTTGAATGCCTATGAGAATGCTAAGATCTACCAGGAGAGAACAAAGAAGTTGCATGACAAGCATATTATTCCAAAGGAGCTCAAAGAAGGAGATCTTGTTCTTCTCTTCAATTCCCACCTTCGCCTCTTTCCCGGTAAGTTGAAATCTAGATGGACACACTCTTATATTGTGAAACATGTTTTTCCTCATGGTGTAGTTGAAG
This sequence comes from Fagopyrum homotropicum, assembly GCA_033239125.1. NCBI lineage: Eukaryota > Viridiplantae > Streptophyta > Magnoliopsida > Caryophyllales > Polygonaceae > Fagopyrum > Fagopyrum homotropicum. The sequence continues at coordinate 59,223,620 of BSWB01000003.1, read as the reverse complement.
TATGAGGAGAACATAGCGAAAACTTTAAGGTGAATAGTCATAGACTAAAGAAGTATACACCAGAAGTTCCGGCTGAGGAGATTGCACCTTTGCATCTCACATGATCATAAGAAGTTAGGTCCAATTAGTGACCTTAAATCAAGCGCTTCTGGAGAGGCAACCCAAGGTATTGCTTTCTTTTAGATTTCTAGATTAGTTTAGTTTTGTTTTTGTGTTTTTGTTGTGATAACATGAACTAGGTACAATCCAAGAAGAACAACTCGGGGAAGCAAATAGACGGAATTATAGTTCGAGAATTTGAGAAAAGAACGAAAACTGGGAGCCATCTCGGGAGCTGTCAACCATCTCGACCGAGATCCATCTCAATCGACCGAGATTAACACAACAAGGAGTCACCTCGGTCCAACATCTAGGTCAACCAACCATCTCGGCCAAGATGCAATTGAATTTTTCAACGGGTATAAAAGGAGAAGAACACTCTCTCTTCTCACAAAACAATATCTCACCTTGACCTCCCTCGACCGAAACTGCCCCAAATCTGCAAACCTCTCATTTCTTGCTCGTTTTCAACGATTCTTGGCTCAAATTCAACGGTAAAGGCACAACATCAACTTCTCCAACATCAATCGGGAATTCAATCCGCCAAATAATGCATAAATCGGGTAATCTCGTTCGAAAACCCCTCTTTTTAGGTTTCGGTTGATTTTGCTAAATTTTGGAGATTGCTGCTGCTGTGTTGGTTGGAATTGAATGGAAAACCCCCTAGGAAGCAATTGGTAGTGATTTTGGAGGAGAAAGCTTACAGATTTGGGATTTTGATCGAAGTATTTTGTCTCGGTCAAGCCCAAGCATCTCGGCCGAGATAGCTGTTAGCATGAAATATTGTGATATTTTAGGCACGTTTTCTAAGTATATTTCATCCATATTGATAGTCATTGATTAAGCATTGATGCATTTGTGAGCTAGTTTATCTATAATGTCAATATAGAGATCTACACAAGCTTTATGTTGATTATAGGCAATTAAGAGCTATTTCCGAACGGAATTGAGCAAGGATGGAGTTTGATGGAGCATGTCCATGAATTGAGGACATTCTTAGGAGCTAAGGAAGTGCCAACTAGAAGAATGCACGAGACTAAGGAAGAATCACGTTCTAGCCCTAAACCACGCTCTAAAATACGGCCGTACTACATTTCACGTTCAAGTCCACGGCAGTGGAACCATGGCAAGGGAAGCGTGATTCATTCCAGCAACTTCTACGGCCGTGGAATAGTTGTGTCAAACCGTGATGATTTCCACGCTCTAAATTACGGCCGTGGAACCCTTCCACGACCGTGATCTTGGCGATCTTTTTCGCCACACTTTAAGCCACGATCTCCTACGCAATTGGGCCGGGCCGATATTTTATCTTACACTATAAAAGGACGGACGAAGAGAGATTCCGTCACCTCTGCTTAGACACACCTTCACTTACGCATAGACGCATCTTACGCTTACACTTGGAATTGCCCTAATTTCGCATTTGGCGGAGATTGTGATTGAGAGATTTGCGCGTTGCTAGTGTGATTTCCGGATTGATGGAAGATTGAAGATTCGGAAGATTGTTCGCAAGAAGATTTCGCTTCTTGCTTAGGTTCGATTTAGAAGACGGATTGACATCCCGTTCTTCCTTCTTATCTAAGATTGTGATTGTTTGTGTTGTTCCGAATCTATTGACGATATTGTTCTTGATTTGTGGATTTGAGATTGATTTGAAAGTTATTGAAAGTTTTCGGAAGTTTTCATCTTTTATTCTTTCAAACCTTGAATTTGATATCAATATGACTGTTGTTGGCTAAAACCCTTTAACAATTCTAAGGTGAAGGGTTGATAGTTGTGGCTTAGATGATGATAGATCGATCGTAAACAGATTGGACCCTGAGAGTTAGAGAGAATCGCCGATAACCCTAATCCACGGTCTGTTCTTGAGCTTCCACGGCCGTGGAACTCAAGAACTACCCGTAATTTTGTGTTAGTTTACGAATTTGCTTTTACTTTAATCCAAAGTTAAAGATTTGCTTTAACTTAGTCTTGGCTTGGCTTTTCTAGGTGGTAGTGAACCCTCAACAACCTCTACCTCGATTGTGAGTGTCACAACCTTAATCGGTTTAGTTAGTCTTGATCCTTGGATTATAAGTTTGGGTGTTTGACATTAATTCTTACCTTTAGAACCTTTCTATACTGAAGCCTCAACAACCTTTATAGAGAGTGTCTTCTAGGTGAGTCATATAAGGTTTTTGGAACTTCACCGTACGATTACCTTACATTAGCATACCTTTGCATACCTCAACTCTGTCCTTATACCTTTAAGTATATCTTGAATCGATTGCCACAGCTGGATATCTGGATCTTTAGGATTGTTGTTTTCCCAATACTTGAAAAGCTTCTTACCTTTACTCGCTTGATAACCTATAATTGAATTTGTTCCCCCCAAATCCCTGTGTTCGATACTCTGGAATTCTTGCTCAACTATATCGATCCGTACACTGCGGGTTCGCTTGCTTGATTTCTAGTTTTATATTTAAAGCTTATTTGCACGCACGCTAAGTGGCGAACAAGTTTTTGGCGCCGTTGCCGGGGATTTGGTCTAGGCCGAATTCGGTTTACGGTTGTCAAGCTTGGGAGCTCTTCCCTTGTTATTTGATATCCTTTCAAGTGCATGCGCAGGTCTAGGAACACCGAAGACCTCTTACCTCTTGATCAAGAGCTTGAGAGGACTTTAAGGCAAAAGAGAAAGGAAAAGAAAATGGCTGAAGAAAACGAACGTGATCTTCAATCGGAGCTTGCGGAAAAGGAAGATCAACTCCAATGGAGTGAGAAGACACGTAGAGAAGAGACGGATCATCACCAAATGAAGGTTGATGATCTAACGGATAAGAGACGGATCGTCACCAAATGCAGGAGACCGGGAAGATCGGTTAGAGCCAACTCATCCAATGAGGATAGCGACTCCTCCATGCCACCGCTAGAGGAAATTGATCCAACGATCAATGTGAATCCATTCCATCCACAGGCAGCTGCTAATCGCCGTGTTCCACTAGGAATGCAAGGATCGAACGTGTGGATGAGGAGCCAAGAACTCTTGGCCAAAGGATGGATCCAACGCAGCAACCACGCCGTCTAGGTGTGAACTTTGATGCTGATGATGTACAAGGGTTTAGCTTCGACCCTCAAGTTATTACTCTTGTTCGCCAAAACCAATTTGGCGGAACAAGCGCTGAATCTCTACACCAACACTTGCAAAACTTTGAGTGTATGATGGAGACAATGAGGCCGAAGAACGCAACTACCAACAACTATAAGCTCAAGCCTTTCTTCTTTTCCTTGAAGGGGAAAGCATTGTCTTGGTACCAAGCTCTTCCTAGTGGGAAACTAGACACGTGGGAAGACCTTTCCGCGGAGTTCCTCACTAAGTTCTTTCCGCCATCCAAAACGGCGGAGCTAAGAGGTAAGATTAGTGCATTTTCCATGAGATCTAACGAAAGTTTGTTTCAATCTTGGGAAAGAATTCAGGATTTGCTCTTGGATTGCCCTCATCATGGCATATCCAAGCTTGCACTTTTGGAGATATACTATAAGGGGCTGGATGTGGAGACACAATTCAAGCTCCAATCCCTCTCATGTGGTACATTCATGGACATGAGGGAAGATGACGCTTGGGACTTCATTGAGAAGCAAGCAAGGGTCATAGAGAAGTATTCTCACCGGAAGGTAGAGGGAAATCGTGTGGAGCAAGGAGCAAAGCTCACACATGAAGCTCAAAATCAAATTTTCTCCCTCAACAATGAGATTAAAGAGTTGAAGGAAGCTATCAAGACCAACTTTCCAAAGCAACAAGGAAAAGATGTTGGCTACTTGGGTAACAACAACAACGGTGGTGAGAATACAAACCGCAACAACAACAGTGTCCGGAACAACAACCGGAATAATTGGAATGGCAACAACAACAACCGGAACAATAATTGGAACAACAATAGGGGTTCAAACAACAACAATTGGCGCTCCAATCAACAAAACTCCGGTAACTCTTATCCTTCCAATTCGAATTCACTAACTCCACCTTCCTCTTCCTCTACTCCTTTGAAAAGCCAGGGGCAAACATCTAATGGAGGAAACACTTCGGGGAAGGAGAAGCCCAATCCCATGTTGGAAACGATTTTGAAAAAGCTTCAAGGTTTGGAGAACCGCATCATTAAGGTTGATGATCAAATTTCTAAGGTTGATAAAGCCCAAAAGGTTTTAGAAAACCAAATGTTCAGCCAAGCGGAGGAAGTTCCTAGGAATCAAGGGAAACTTCCAGGAAAAACGGAGGACAACCCAAAGGGAAGGGTGATGGCAATCACAACTAGGAGCGGAGTGACTACCACCGATCCGCAACCTAAGTTTGTTGAAGTCTCCGTTGAGAAAGACAAAGAGAAGGGGAAGGAGAAGGAAGATGTCTACGTTCCTCCTCCGGCTTACAAACCTCCCCTACCATTCCCTCAATCTAGAGCGAGAGCGCGTCTAGGTAAACAATTTGGTAAGTTTATAGAACTCATGAGCAAGCTGCATATTAATATACCTTTCATTGATGCTATTGTAGGTATGCCGGCTTATGGCAAGTTCTTAAAGGAAATCCTCTCTAACAAGAGAAAGTTGGAGGATTTTGGAGAGGTTAAGATGAGTTCGGATTCTTCGGATCTCATCAAGACCATGAAGGAGAAAATGCCTCCCAAACTAAAAGATCCGGGGTCATTTTGCATTCCCAAAGGAGTGGGAGATGTCACATATGATGCGTTATGTGACTTAGGAGCAAGTGTGAGCATCATACCACTTGCATTATGTAGGAAGATCGGTTTAGGCGACCCTAAACCGGTGAAGATGACTTAGGAGCAAGCTAGGTAAATTCTTTGTTCCCATTGATTTTGTTGTGCTTGACATTCCTGCAGATAGTCCGGTCCCGATCATACTCGGAAGACCGTTTCTTGCAACTTCGGGCTGCATAGTCGATTGCAAGAATGCTAGACTCGCCTTTGACATAAGAGAAGAGAAGGTAGAGTTTGTTCTTTCCACTCTAGTGAAGGAACCAATCTTTGATGAGGATATATTCAATATCCAAGATGAAGAAGGGTTGTCTAGAGAGGAGGTAAGTGCTATTCTCTTCAAAGATCCTTTGCAAAAGGTTATTACTATGAGTCTAACGAATGTAGGGGAAGAAGAGGAGTGCAATGAGGCAATTGAAGCCTTAGAAGCACAAGAAGAAGTATGTGAAGAGGAGTTTGAGAAACTCCACGACGAAGCAGAAAACGTGAGAATCCACGGCCATACACTATATTCCACGGCCGTGGATTTCACCAACCAAAGCGTGGCTCACTCCAGAGGGTTACACGGTCGTGGAGGAAACAGAGCAACCATATTTCCTTTCCACGCCCTAAACCACGGCCGTGGAGGATGTAGGGAAACCGTGATTCAGGCCGTGGAAGAGGGTGATCGTGCCTCTTCTTCAACTTCTTTTGATTCTTCTCCTACACCTTCTACTTCCTTAGACACTTCTAAGGAGGCATCGGATGCTCCTCAAGAGCCATTGGAAGCTCCGAAAGCAATGGAATTGAAACAACTTCCTACACATCTAAGGTACGCTTTTCTATGACCTAACTCTACTTATCCGGTTATTGTTAGTTCCGATCTAACCATAGATGAACATAGTAAGCTTATGGTTGTCCTTAGGAAACATAGGAAAGCTTTAGGTTATACTATACAAGACTTAGTAGGAATCAAACCTTCCCTATGCATGAATAAAATATTAATGGAAGAGGACTTTAGGACTTCAAGACAACCTCAAAGGCGGTTGAATCCGACCATGAAGGAGGTTGTCAAGAAGGAAATTCTTAAATTGCTTGATGCAGGTATCATCTACCCTATCTCCGATAGCAAGTGGGTGAGTCCGGTTCAAGTAGTTCCGAAGAAGGGAGGAATGACGGTCATCACCAACAAGAACAACGAACTCATTCCTACCCGAACCGTAACGGGATGGCGGATGTGCATAGACTACCGCAAGCTTAACAACGCAACGAGGAAGGATCACTTCCCACTACCCTTCATCGATCAAATGCTTGAAAGGTTAGCGCAACATTCGCACTTTTTCTATCTTGACGGTTATAGTGGTTTCTTTCAGATTCCGATACACTCGGATGATCAAGAGAAGACCACATTCACGTGCCCATGGGGTACGTTCGCTTATAGGAGAATGCCGTTCGGGCTTTGCAACGCCCCAGCCACCTTTCAAAGGTGCATGATGGCCATCTTCTCCGAATACATTGAGGAAATCATGGAGGTCTTCATGGATAACTTCTCCGTATACGGTTCCTCTTTTGACAATTGTCTTTCTAACCTTGCTCTTGTTTTACAAAGGTGTGAAGACACTAACCTAGTTCTTAATTGGGAGAAGTGTCAATTTATGGTATAGGAAGGAATTGTACTAGGACACTTAATCTCTAGTAGAGGGATAGAGGTAGATAAAGCTAAGATAAAGACCATAGAAAAGCTTCCTCCCCCAACTTCGGTGAAAGGGATAAGAAGTTTTCTAGGACATGCCGGATTCTATAGACGCTTCATAAAAGACTTCTCTAAAATATCAAAACCGCTAACTAATCTATTGATGAAGGATGCAGTTTTTAAGTTTTCGCAGGAATGCTTGGATGCGTTTCACATGATCCGGGAAGCTCTAATTTCAGCACCTATTATCCAACCTCCGGATTGGACTCTTCCCTTTGAAGTTATGTGCGATGCTAGTGACGTAGCCATAGGAGCTGTTCTTGGACAAAGGAAGGAAGGGCGAACCCACGCTATCTACTACGCTAGCAAAACGCTAGATGAAGCGCACCTCAACTACGCCACTACAGAAAAGGAATTTTTAGCCATTGTTTATGCTATTGACAAGTTACGCTCTTATCTTGTAGGTGCAAAGGTGATTGTGTATACGGATCATGCTGCGATCCGGTATCTCCTTGCAAAGAAGGATGCGAAGCCAAGGCTAATTAGATGGATTCTTCTCCTACAAGAATTTGATCTAGAGATCCGCGACAAGATGGGTTCGGAAAATTCTGTTGCGGATCATTTGTGTCGCCTAACACATCTAGAGGACGACCACTTACCTATAGATGACTCCTTCCCGGACGAACACCTACATATCATTGAGGAGTGCATCGCAGTAATCTCCAAAGGTAACGAACCATGGTTTGTTGATTTTGTTAACTATTTGGTTTGCCAGGAGATACCGCCCGGATTATCCTACGCACAAAGAAAGAAGTTCTTTAAGGATGTTCGGGAATACTTTTGGAATGAACCTCTCCTCTTTAAGAGAGGTCCGGATGGCATCATTCGGCGATGTGTGCCGGAAGATGAGATGCAAAGTGTCATCCGCCATTGTCATTCACTACCTTGTGAAGGACACGCTAGTTCGAACAAGACTAGCGCTAAGGTATTGCAATCTGGATTCTTTTGGCCTACTTTATTTAGAGATGTGCAAACCTTTGTTTCCTGCTGCAATGCTTGTCAAAGAACAGGAAATATCTCTAGGAGGAATGAGATGCCTCTCAATAACATCCAAGAGGTGGAGATTTTCGACGTTTGGGGAGTTGATTTTATGGGACCGTTCCCATCATCTTGTGGAAACCAATACATACTCTTGGTGGTGGATTACGTTTCTAGATGGGTGGAAGCAATTGCCTCTCCCACCAATGATGCCATGGTGGTGGTTAAGTTCTTTAACAAGACCATTTTCCCACGATTTGGGACACCTAGAACTATCATTAGTGATGGAGGTTCTCACTTCATTGCCCGGCGCTTTGAAGCTCTTCTAGCTAAGTATGGGGGTTACTCACAAGATCGCCACCCCTTATCATCCACAAACTAGTGGACAAGTTGAGATCTCAAACCGGGAGATCAAAGGAATCCTAGAGAAGACGGTTTCAAGGACTAGGAAGGATTGGTCCTTGAAGCTTGATGATTCATTATGGGCGTACCGGACTGCGTATAAGACTCCCATAGGAACCACACCATACAACCTTGTGTATGGAAAGTCTTGTCACTTACAGGTAGAGTTAGAGCACAAGGTGTTTTGGGCCATCAAGTGGTTAAATTTCAGCATGAACGAAGCGGGAGAGAAGCGTCTCTTGAACCTTAATGAGCTTGAAGAACTCCGCTTGAACGCTTATGAAAATGCCAAGATCTATAAGGAGAGAGCAAAGCGTTGGCATGATAAGCATATCATTCCAAAGGACTTCAAAGAAGGAGATCAAGTTCTCCTCTTCAATTCAAGGCTTCGTCTCTTTCCAGGTAAGCTTAAATCTCGTTGGACCGGACCTTTTCTAATCAAACGTATTTTCCCCCATGGTGCAGTTGAAGTATGGGGTGAAGCGGGCGGAAGCTTTAAGGTGAACGGTCAACGACTCAAGAAGTATACACCGGAACTCCAAGATGAAGAGTTCGCGCCCACCGCACTCGAATAAGTGCGAATATGGTCTAGCTACGGACCTTAAACAAAGCGCTTCTTGGGAGGCAACCCAAGGTATTGCATTTACGTTTTTGCTTTTGATTCATAGTTTAGCTTAGTTTAGACGTTTTTGCTTTGTTTTGCCTTCGATTCCTTCCGGTATGTTCGTGTTTTTGGATGTAGGAACAGTGGAAAAGGAAAGGGGAAGAGTAATCTTGAAGAAAAGTGACGAAACTTGGACTTTGGAGCATTACAGAGAGTTCCACGGCCTAAACCACGGCCGTGACAGCTACAGTGACCGTAATTTCCAAAAATCTTTGAAAAATCACCAAAACCACGGTTCCGTACATTTCCACGGCCGTGGAACCCCCCGATAGACCGTGGTTTTCAAAAATTTTACCGGCCACTATATAAACCACGTTCTTCACAAAAACACACCACAAAACCCAATTCCACGCCCTCTTCGCCGAAATCACGCCTCTACCCTCAAATCCTCATTCGTTAATCGATTTCAACGATTCTTCGACCCAAACTGAAGCTAATTTTTGATAACTTTCAAATCAATCTCACATCCACAAATCAAGAACAATATCGTCAATAGATTCGGAACAACACAAACAATCACAATCTTTGATAAGAAGGAAGAACGGGATGTCAATCCGTCTTCTAAATCAAACCTAAGCAAGAAGCGAAATCTTCTTGCGAACAATATTCCAAATCTTCAATCTTCCGTCAATCCGGAAATCACACTAGCAACGCGCAAATCTCTCAATCACAATCTCCGCCAAATGCGAAATTAGGGCAATTCCAAGTGTAAGCGTAAGATGCGTCTATGCGTAAGCGAAGGTGTGTCTAAGCAGAGGTGACGGAATCTCTCTTCGTCCGTCCTTTTATAGTGTAAGATAAAATATCGGCCCGACCCAATTGTGTAGGAGATCGTGGCTTAAAGTGTGGCGAAAAAGATCGCCAAGATCACGGTCGTGGAAGGGTTCCACGGCCGTAATTTAGAGCGTGGAAGTTTTCACGGTTTGACACAACTCTTCCACGGCCGTAGAAGTTGCTGGAATGAATCACGCTTCTACCCTCAAATCCTCATTCGTTAATCGTTTTCAACGATTCTTCGACCCAAACTGAAGCTAATCCGATCACTAACGAGATCCAAAGCAACAAATCGAGCGGCAAATCACCAAGGAACGCAGAATTTGGATTTTAAAATCCGAAACCTAGGTTTTTTTCTCGCTCTTCTCTATCTTTGTCAATTCGGCTTTGTTCTTGCTAGCATTTATAGGAGAACTGATTGAAATTGGAAGGAATTAGTCTAGGACTACCTGATTGCTGAGTTTGGCTGTTGACTGCTGAGTTTTGAGAAAAATCGAGACGAACCACGGTCTCTGTCAATTCCACGGCCGTGGAACACCAAGAACAGACCGTGGTTTTCAACAGTAATGGATTTTGTGAGGAGAGTTTCTGGGAGAAACAAGGATAAGAACAAGGAGAAGGATAAGAATAAAAAGAGGAAGGGTAACCCCTCTTCCTCTTCATCCTCTAGAGCACCACCACCTTCCTCCCCTTCACCTCCATCATCACCTTCATCACCATCACCTCCTAGCCCTAGGGTACCCACCATTCACGAGGATCATCTCGACGCCTTAGAGAGGATCCATAAGAGGGCTGTTATAGGACCTAGGTACCTATTGTTGGAGAATTTAGCTCCTCTACACATCATAGATGACCTTACTTGGCTCTTGGATAGAGCCGGTCTTATCGTCTTCTCGGCTATCCGAGAGGACGCTTATGAGGAGATTACTAGAGAGGTTGTGACGTCTTTTGAGCACAGCCATGTGGATAGGATAGTTTCTTTCCGTCTGATGGAAAGGAACTATGATTTTACCATCCGAGAGTTTGGAGCCTTCTTTGGGTTCCAAGAGACCTTCAATGGTCGTTTCCCCAGCGGCGTTTACGCCAAGGAATTCTGGGAGGAGGTAGCCGTGATTTACGCCAGCGAGGACCGCTGGCAACCAGCTGATACCAAGGCTAAGTTGATGTATCACTTAGCCTTGAAGATTGCTCACCGGGTCCTTTCTGAGTGTCTCTTCCCTAGGACGGAGACACCTCAGAAGATCAAGACGGATGAGCTCTTCCTTCTTTACTCCATGCTGTATGGACGACCTGCTGACTGCGCCACCCTCTTAGCTGCTACCATGAGCAAGCTTAAGAACAAGAGGGCTGGCAACATTGGATATGGTGGGATAGTCACCCACCTTGCTAGGATATTGGGGGTAGATTTTTCTGCATGTACACGTATTCCTGCTGTACCCCTAGGACTCCAAGCCTTCATGACTAGAGGTCTCATCTTCCCTACCCATAGAGGTCCACCATATGCAGCTATGCCATGGGAGAGCAGGATGGGGAGGGGCATTGAGTGGCTCCCAGAGTATTCCATTATGGCTGGACGCCATAACTGGAAGGCGACGTTCGCTGCTATGCATGCAAACAGGATTACAGCCCCTCCATATGGTCCACCACCACATGTAGTTGAGGAGGAGGAGATGAGAGACCAGTATGAGGGAGGAGGAGGAGGAGCTGATGACTTTGGCACATTCCCGGATCAACCAGATGTGGTCCTTGACATGCCTAGACGTTCTCCACGTTCCGCCAGAGCTTCAGGATCATCCTCTCGCCGCGCTAGCGTGAGCGAGAGACCCACTTGGATGGAGACCCCTCCTGCATGGTACGGAGCTCCACCTCCATGGTCTGCACAGGCACCGCCACCAACACCAGCACCAGTACCGTCAGATGCACCAGGATGGTACAGCCAGGCTCCTGGTTGGTATGAGCAGATATTAAAGTGGGCTACCAGCCTTTCGGATAGGGTGAGAGCTTTGGAGATCCGAGCTGACGCGAGAGATGGACGCATGGATGACCTCGACCATATGATGAGGGATGTCTACCACCAGCAGTTCGGGCGGTACTATGACCCTAGCTTCTCTCCATTCCCGCCTCCACCGCAGTGACGATGATGATGACCGACAGTTTTAGCCGCTCCACCGCCATTTTGTGAGTTTCTTTTTCTTTCTTTTTCTTTCTTTCTTTTCTTCTTTTTCTTTTATTTGAACATTAGGGACAATGTTTGTTCCAAGTATGGGGTGGGGTGTGACTAAAAGTTTGTAATAACTATTACTCACTTTGATTGCTTCTATTGAGACTATCTTACATGTTCATTATATTGTTGCATGTTTCATTATTGCATTGCATAAAAAAGAGTTTGAAAAACCCATAAAAATTGAAAAATTTTGAAAATTTAGTGCTTCTAAGGATAGAGATGATTTCTATGATAATCACTACTTGTGAATTGAGTTTGAGGACAATCGCATGCTTAAACGAATAGTGAATTGAAAAGAAATTTAATGAGTTGATTATACCTCTTTTGCAAATTTCATAATGTGATGAATGTTACTTAAATCATGTTGAGAAATTAAGGTTGAAATCACACTATAGGTTCTTATACTTCCTTTTGAGATGATTAAGGCAATTCGATTTTTCTTTCTTCTTTCTTTGATCATTTAGCCCCTCATTGAAACATTGACCTCCTTTACCTATCCGGGAATTTGGAGGAGTTGAACGAAAAAGGCATGTTTGATATGGGAGGGCCATGAAAGCAACATTTTGCATTCAAAGGAATAGAAAGAAATTGTAGGTTTGGGGAAGTCAATCATGATGATGAGTAACTCGGCACCATTCACATAGCCGGGTGTTTGTGTCTTGCCAAAGTCGGATTGAGCGATATTCCTAACGGATTATGGTATGTGCGCTAAGGGTTTGAGGCATCTCATGAAAAATTTGAAAAACACCAATCTCCTAGGCTTCGGTTTTTGTGCACCTCTATCCATAACTCCAAAAGTAAAGTCGAAAAATGAAAAGAAGAGAGCGAAGCTCTAAGTTGAGAGTACTGCGCGAACCGCAAGAAAAGAAGAAAAGAGTAGTTATCCACTTTCCCGGATTCATCCACCACATTCCTTAAAGTCTCCTTCCCTTTCCACGTTTTAGACCTTTTTTCTTTGAAAGTCCTTAAGATCAAAAGAATGTTATATGACTTGGTGATCTAAATTGAAGTTTCTTATGATTGATTTTTATAATATTTGAAGGTTATGATGTTTACATGGAAGTTTGATTGATTCATGAGCTTTCTTTACTTTTTACTCTTTGATTAAGTGTATGAAAGTCTTATAAACGATTGAAGCGAGATTTGAGAATGATCTATTGATTAGAAGGCACATTCATCCAAAAGAAGTTTTGCATTGAGAAGGTACACATATTTCATCCTAACTTGTGTTTTAAAGCTTTTGAAAGACCTTGCTTAGGGACAAGCAAGTGGCAAGTATGGGGTTATTTGTTAGCATGAAATATTGTGATATTTTAGGCACGTTTTCTAAGTATATTTCATCCATATTGATAGTCATTGATTAAGCATTGATGCATTTGTGAGCTAGTTTATCTATAATGTCGATATAGAGATCTACACAAGCTTTATGTTGATTATAGGTAATTGAGAGCTATTTCCGAACGGAATCGAGCAAGGATGGAATTGTTGAGCAATGTCCGTGGATTGAGGGCATTCTTAAGAGCAAAAGGAGTGTCAACTTGAGGAATGCACGAAGATAGGGAAGAATCACGTTCTTGCCCTAAACCACGCTCTAAAATACGGCCGTACTACTTTCCACGTTTAGTTCCACGGCCGTGGAACCATGGCTAAGGAAGCGTGGTTCATTCCAGCAACTTCTACGGCCGTGGAGAAGATGGTTCAAACCGTGTTGATTCCCACGCTCTAAATTATGTTGATTATAGGCAATTAAGAGCTATTTCCGAACGGAATTGAGCAAGGATGGAGTTTGATGGAGCATGTCCATGAATTGAGGACATTCCTAGGAGCTAAGGAAGTGCCAACTAGAAGAATGCACGAGACTAAGGAAGAATCACGTTCTAGCCCTAAACCACGCTCTAAAATACGGCCGTACTACATTCCACGTTCAAGTCCACGGCCGTGGAACCATGGCAAGGGAAGTGTGATTCATTCCAGCAACTTCTACGGCCGTGGAAGAGTTGTGTCAAACCGTGATGATTTCCACGCTCTAAATTACGGCCGTGGAACCCTTCCACGACCGTGATCTTGGCGATCTTTTTCGCCACACTTTAAGCCATGATCTCCTACGCAATTGGGCCGGGCCGATATTTTATCTTACACTATAAAAGGACGGACGAAGAGAGATTCCGTCACCTCTGCTTAGACACACCTTCGCTTACGCATAGACGCATCTTACGCTTACACTTGGAATTGCCCTAATTTCGCATTTGGCGGAGATTGTGATTGAGAGATTTGCGCGTTGCTAGTGTGATTTCCGGATTGACGGAAGATTGAAGATTCGGAAGATTGTTCGCAAGAAGATTTCGCTTCTTGCTTAGGTTCGATTTAGAAGACGGATTGACATCCCGTTCTTCCTTCTTATCTAAGATTGTGATTGTTTGTGTTGTTCCGAATCTATTGACGATATTGTTCTTGATTTGTGGATTTGAGATTGATTTGAAAGTTATTGAAAGTTTTCGGAAGTTTTCATCTTTTATTCTTTCAAACCTTGAATTTAATATCAATATGACTGTTGTTGGCTAAAACCCTTTAACAATTCTAAGGTGAAGGGTTGATAGTTGTGGCTTAGATGATGATAGATCGATCGTAAACAGATTGGACCTTGAGAGTTAGAGATAATTGCCGATAACCCTAATCCACGGTCTGTTCTTGAGCTTCCACGTCCGTGGAACTCAAGAACTACCCGTAATTTTGTGTTAGTTTACGAATTTGCTTTTACTTTAATCCAAAGTTAAAGATTTGCTTTAACTTAGTCTTGACTTGCCTTTTCTAGGTGGTAGTGAAGCCTCAACAACCTCTACATCGATTGTGAGTGTCACAACCTTAATCGGTTTAGTTAGTCTTGATCCTTGGATTATAAGTTTGGGTGTTTGACATTAATTCTTACCTTTAGAACCTTTTTATATTGAAGCCTCAACAACCTTTATAGAGAGTGTCTTCTAGGTGAGTCATATAAGGTTTTTGGAACTTGACCGTACGATTACCTTACATTAGCATACCTTTGCATACCTCAACTCTGTCCTTATACCTTTAAGTATATCTTGAATCGATTGTCACAGCTGGATATCTGGATCTTTAGGATTGTTGTTTTCCCAATACTTGAAAAGCTTCTTACATTTACTCGCTTGATAACCTATAATTGAATTTGTTCCCCCCAAATTCCTGTGTTCGATACTCTGGAATTCTTGCTCAACTATATCGATCCGTACACTGCGGGTTCGCTTGCTTGATTTCTAGTTTTATATTTAAAGCTTATTTGCACGCACGCTAAGTGGCGAACAATAGCTCCAGAACAAACCGAGATACATTGTTGAAATGGACAATTTGCGTTGTTCGAATAGGCAATTAGCACTCTGTGACCCTGCTAATGCTAGGAGTCCTTCCTTATCACCTCCTCCACCCCCACAAGTACCCATCATTCATCTACGCCTCCAAGAGAAATATGATAGAATTTGCTCATGTACGGTTATAGCTCCCCGATACATTGACATTGAGGATCTTGCTTGCTTGCACATGACTGATTATCTGAGGAGGATGATCTCCATGGTTGGGTTGGACCTGTTTGTCTCAATCCGAGCACCAGTTTATGTGGAGCATACTTATGACTTTTTGAGCTAGGTCATTCACGTACCAGAAGACAATATTGTAAAGTTCCGGCTGATGAACAAGAACTAAGGGTTCACTATGTAGAACTTCGGGGGTATATTTGGCTTCTCCCCTCCCACAACCACCGATTTACCTTCCCACTCACATGCTAGAGCCTTTTGGGACCGTATTGTAACACCCCGATTCCTATAGGACTCGGAATGCTACAAGCTGGGACCTCACAATGGGTCCCGACCCTTAGCCTGGCAACAACTTCATCGGACCTTACAACACGGCACAATAGTTTTATAAAATGAGCGGAAGTAAAAGTACAAATCTGAAAATCAATCCAGCCGAGTCTCAAAACCAAAGTAACATCATAAGTCTCAACATTCATGAAATAAGATAAACTGTCCCATCCTATAATGCACGGAACCCCGGATGCCCACTACCGCCGGATCTCTCGATCGCCTTTCTAACCTGCAAGGCATCTACAAGCGGTATAATGCCATTAGCTGACAATCTATGCGTAAGTATAAAGGTAAAAGCACAAACACACAACATACACAATCAACATGCAACACTCAATCCTTTTGTTATCATTAATTAGGTGGTATGTCATTACTAATGATACTTATTTTGTGACACAAGGGATTCCCAAACCTCGCCCCTAATCCCGTTTACCAACGAGGAATGGTGCTAATGCATCTGACCGTCTACCTGCCTGGGCCGGTATAGGGAACCTCCTAGACTCTCGCAAGAGCTAGGCAGATGATGTCACGACCCGTTATCATACACTTGGGTCAATTACGTAATATAATAAAGTCAGCCTAATCCGGTTTCTTTATTATCCTAACTAGCAAACACCACTCATACACAATACACTCATACAAGAAGCCAGCTAAGTAAGTCCGTAGACTTACTAGTCTCTAAAGTGCACAAGATCACCTCACTCGTAAGTTCCCTCGGGAAAACGTACAACGCCTGTTCAAGACAAGGCACACAATCAAACCACACTCTAGTCCACTAGAAGTCTTTAGACTTCTAGGCTCAACTCTTCAACCACCTAGTCCAAGAAGACTACACTCTCAATCCATGACCTATCCAACTCACAACATAGCGATATAGACAAGGTTACTTCCAAAACGCTCGAACGAACTCTCAACAACATACAACCACAAGATTCACGTAATTCACACTAGACCTCTAAGGTCTAAGCACTCTAAAGCATTCCAGTTCAACTACCCTTGGCCAACCTAACATGCTTCTAAGGTATAACGAATCTAAGGAATGAAAGAAGGAAAGAAAAGAACGATATTCGGGACTCACTGGAGCAAAACCGCCCCCGCGCCTGCCTCAGCCGGCCTTGCGCCTATCTGGGTCTGCCATTGTGCTTGACAGAAGCCGCCCCTGTGCGTTTGTGAATCCACCCCTGCGCCTGTCTGTGTAGAAGGTCCGTCTGCTGAGTTCTTCGAATGTGCAGCAGGTTCTTTAGGGTCTCCTTTGATGCTATGAACGTCTGCTACGTCTCTCACTTGGTCTTAGCCTCCCTCTAGGTCTAGCTTCGTCATCAAACCCACAAAACAACGATAGATCGTTGAGCAAGGATTCAAGAGTGTCTTCCATTCAAGCCATGGAAGGGAAAAGAAGAAAGAAGAAGAAGAAGGAAGAAAGAAGCAGAAAGGGAGGAACCTTACCCACGTCCCGTCACTGCAGTCCCAGCCTCATGAACGGTGGATCCAAGCTGGAGCACTCCAAGGGAAGAATGGAGGAGAAGGATGTAAGAGGAAGCTGCAAGAGGATGAAATGGGTAGGAGGAAGAAAGTAACGTGGGTGGAAAATGAGAGGAGGAGAAGGGTTGGATGCATAAAAGAGGAAGGATACCAAAGGTCTTCAGCCCATAACTCTGCATGGAATTTAAGAGGGGAGTTAAAAAGGATCGGAATGTAAATGGTTGCCCAAAACGCTGCTACCCCGCTCACACGAGCCACCGCCCCAACGGGAATCCTAGCCGCACCTGCAGCATACTCGACTACGTCGCCAAAGCCGCAAGGGCGTGAGCCCTTGCGCCCGGCTCCTACCCTCATCTAACTATATCCAAGCGTAACGAAAAATCCGGTCGTTACACGTATCGCTTACATCTCCTCTAGTGTTTACAATTGGCAACTGATAGCATGAAATATGACCATATTTTAGGCACTTGTTTTGATTGTTTCTTTATTATCCTAACTAGCAAACACCACTCATACACAATACACTCATACAAGAAGCCAGCTAAGTAAGTCCGTAGACTTACTAGTCTCTAAAGTGCACAAGATCACCTCACTCGTAAGTTCCCTCGGGAAAACGTACAACGCCTGTTCAAGACAAGGCACACAATCAAACCACACTCTAGTCCACTAGAAGTCTTTAGACTTCTAGGCTCAACTCTTCAACCACCTAGTCCAAGAAGACTACACTCTCAATCCATGACCTATCCAACTCACAACATAGCGATATAGACAAGGTTACTTCCAAAACGCTCGAACGAACTCTCAACAACATACAACCACAAGATTCACGTAATTCACACTAGACCTCTAAGGTCTAAGCACTCTAAAGCATTCCAGTTCAACTACCCTTGGCCAACCTAACATGCTTCTAAGGTATAACGAATCTAAGGAATGAAAGAAGGAAAGAAAAGAACGATATTCGGGACTCACTGGAGCAAAACCGCCCCCGCGCCTGCCTCAGCCGGCCTTGCGCCTATCTGGGTCTGCCATTGTGCTTGACAGAAGCCGCCCCTGTGTGTTTGTGAATCCACCCCTGCGCCTGTCTGTGTAGAAGGTCCGTCTGCTGAGTTCTTCGAATGTGCAGCAGGTTCTTTAGGGTCTCCTTTGATGCTATGAACGTCTGCTACGTCTCTCACTTGGTCTTAGCCTCCCTCTAGGTCTAGCTTCGTCATCAAACCCACAAAACAACGATAGATCGTTGAGCAAGGATTCAAGAGTGTCTTCCATTCAAGCCATGGAAGGGAAAAGAAGAAAGAAGAAGAAGAAGGAAGAAAGAAGCAGAAAGGGAGGAACCTTACCCACGTCCCGTCACTACAGTCCCAGCCTCATGAACGGTGGATCCAAGCTGGAGCACTCCAAGGGAAGAATGGAGGAGAAGGATGTAAGAGGAAGCTGCAAGAGGATGAAATGGGTAGGAGGAAGAAAGTAACGTGGGTGGAAAATGAGAGGAGGAGAAGGGTTGGATGCATAAAAGAGGAAGGATACCAAAGGTCTTCAGCCCATAACTCTGCATGGAATTTAAGAGGGGAGTTAAAAAGGATCGGAATGTAAATGGTTGCCCAAAACGCTGCTACCCCGCTCACACGAGCCACCGCCCCAACGGGAATCCTAGCCGCACCTGCAGCATACTCGACTACGTCGCCAAAGCCGCAAGGGCGTGAGCCCTTGCGCCCGGCTCCTACCCTCATCTAACTATATCCAAGCGTAACGAAAAATCCGGTCGTTACACGTATCGCTTACATCTCCTCTAGTGTTTACAATTGGCAACTGATAGCATGAAATATGACCATATTTTAGGCACTTGTTTTGATTGTTTTTCCCTTTTAGTTGTGTACATGGATAAGAGTTTGAAACATTTATGAACACATTCACCTATTTTTTCGATATAGAGATCTACACAAGTTTTGTTGTATTTTTAGGTGAATAAAGGCTTCGAGTGGAGCATATATGAGAGAGTAGGAGTATTTGATCATGCTAGGCATCAAGATGATGCATTGGAGAACCTAAGGAAGGAGCATGATTAAAGAACTTTATGAAACAAAGGCTTTTACAAAGGAATTTTAGAAATCACGGCCAAACCAAGAGAATCACGACCGTGGTTTTGGCATTGAGGGCGTGGAAAACAAGGTCGAGAACAACAGAATGGTTCCACGACCTGTTCCACGACCGTGGAAGTTTACACTAGACCGTGATTTTTATAACAGTTGCCACGGGTCATATTTGCCACGTCAACAGCGGTTATCAGGGTTTTTGTAACCCTACTTTTCCCCTATAAGAAGGCTGAAGAAAGGAGAAATTAGGGACGGCTGCATACGCTACAAACATCCCATACGGAGTGTATTTTGGAACATTGCTTAGGAAGATTCCATTGCGTACAGGGAAGATCCTAAGAAGGACGCATTTCGAGATTGCATACTCAGAGAAGATCTTAGGGTTTACATTTAAAGGCGGATTGACATCCCGTTCTTCATTGTTCCTAGAGATTGTTGTGAGGATTTCTGTTCCCTATTTTGAATACATTGAACACATATACTTGTTGTTTGTTTTCGAGATTGACTATTTGGTTATCATTGAGTTTTAGAGATTTTACCCTTTTTCTCTTTTAAACTTGATTATTGATTTAATGACAATGATTGTTGGCTAAAACACTTTAGCAATTCTAAGGTGAAGGGTTGATAGTTGTGGCTTAGATAATGATAGATTGAACTTAAATAGATTGGACCTTGAGAGTTGCGAGAAACCTCATCGTCGAGGATTTCCACGGTTTGTTCTTGAGTTCCACGGCCGTGGTTCCTCAAGATCCAGCTGTGGTTTCCCCTGTCGTACGCCTTTTGCTTTTGCTTTGATCCAAAGTTGAAGATTTACTTTAACCTAGCCTTGGCTTACCTTTTCTAGGTAGTAGTGAGACTCAACATCCTCTACTTCAGTTTTGAGTGTCTCAACCTTAACCGTTTTGGCTTATCTTTGATTCCCTTGGGTTTGGGCATGGACATTTCAGAGTAATTCTTATCCTTTGATCCTTTCTATACTGCATCCTCAACAACCTTTACAAAGAGAGCCTTTGGGTAAGACATATAGGGTTTTGGAACTTCACCGAACATAACCTTACATTAGATATACCTTTGCATTCCCGACTCTGTCCTTACATCTCTAGAATATCTTGAATTGATTGCCACCATTGGATATGTGGATTTTTAAAATTGCTGTTTTTCCAATATTATTTGCAAAGCTTCTATATTTACTTGCTTGACAATTTGTGAACTGATTTTGTTCCCCCCAAATCCCTGAGTTCGATACTCTGGAATTCTAGGTTTACTACGCCAATCCGTTACGTTACGGGTTCGCTTTTGCTTAATTTCTGTTTTATAAATTTTAAGACTTTGACGAACACACTTTGAGCGAACAAGTTTTTGGCGCCGTTGTCGGGGATTTGGTTTAGGCCAAATTCGGCTCTCAGTTGTCGAGCTTGGGAGCTTTTGCTCTTGTGATTAGATTTGTCTACTTGAGTGATTTTTGCAGATTTTATAGGTATATGTGAAGGTCTAGATCCACAAAAGACCTTGTTCCTTTTGATCCTGAATTGGAGAAAACTTTGAGAAGAAAGATAAGAGAGAAAAAGATGGCTGAAATTTTGAGAAGACCATCCAAGAGGAGTTGGATGAAACATGAGCTCAACTCCAATTGAGTGAGAAGGCTCGCTTAGAGGAAAAAGAGCGTAATTAGTTTCAAATAGATGAGCTTAGGGCTATGATTCTTGACATGAAATTGGAAAGGAATGACGTTAAGAAGAAGAAGGCTGAAGCATCTAAAGCTGAATCATCCGATGATGATGATATGCCGGAGCTAGAGGATATACCACCACTTAATCCTCAGTCTCATGTTGATGCTCGCCCTCGTGCTAGAGAGATGAGAGCTGCTGATGTCGTGGCTGAACCACGAACCCTTGGGCAACGAATGGACCCAATTCAACAACCACGCCGTCTAGGTGTGAATCCTGGAGAGCAAGATGATCATGACTTTGGGATGCGTCCACAAGTCATCACTATGATCCGCCAAAATCAGTTTGGTGGAAGGAAAGCTGAATCTCCGCATCAACACTTGCAAAATTTTGAGATTCTCAATGAAACTTTGAAACCTCAAAGGGTTAACAACAACAACTACAAGGTGAGACCGCTCTTCTTCTCTTTGAAGGACAAAGCTTTAGCTTGGTATCAAGCTCTTCCAGCTGCAAAGCTCAACACATGGGAGGACTTGACTTTGGATTTTCTCACTAAGTTCTTTCCGCCATCCAAAACGGTGGAACTGAGAGGTAATATCAATGCTTTTTCTATGAAACCTAACAAAAGTTTATTTCAATCTTGGGAAAGGTTTCAAGATCTTCTATTAGATTGCCCACACCATGGCATTTCAAAGCTGGAATTGTTGGAAATTTACTACAAGGGGTTGGATGTGGAGACACAACTCAAACTCCAATCTCTTTCTTGTGGTACATTCATGGACATGAGAGAAGATGACGCTTGGGACTTCATTGAGAAGCAAACCCAAGTAATTGAGAAGTATTCCCATAGGAAGATTGATGGTGGGAATCGAAATTTGGGAGACCCAAGAGCAAAATTAACTCAAGCTGCGCAAACTCAAATATTTTCCCTCAACAATGAGATCAAGGACTTGAAGGAAGTCATAAGATCTGGCCTTCAAAAGACGAAGGAGCATGATGTTGGCTACCTAGGAAGGGATAATAACCAAGGCAATAGGAACAACTACCGGAACAATAATTGGAACAACAATAATAGGAACTCCAACAATAATTGGAGATCCAACCAACAAAATTCCGATAATCCCTATTCACATGCTGAAAATATACTAACATCTCCATCTTCTTCTACTCCTTTGAAAAGCCAGGGTCAAACTTCGAATAATTCAAGTAAACCGGAGAAGGATAAGCATGATGCTATGCTGGAGACAATCTTGGGAAAGCTCCAAGGACTAGAGAATCATCTCACTTCGGTTGATAAAGCACAAAAAACTTTATAAAACCAAGTTTTCAGCAATGCCAGAGAAGTTCCTAGAGATCAAGGGAAGCTTCCCGGAAAGACGGAGGATAATCCGAAAGGAAGGGTGATGGCTATTACAAGTAGAAGTAGTGTAACTACCACCGACCTGCAACCAAAGTTCGTCAAAGTCCTTGTTGAGAAAGAGAAAGAAAAGGACAAGGAGAAGGAGAAGGAACATGTTAATGTTCCTCCTCCAACTTACAAAACTCCTCTACCATTCCCGTAATCTAGAGCAAGAGCGCATCTAGACAAGACATTCGGTAAGTTTATTGATCTAATGAGCAAACTGCATATTAACAAACCTTTCATTGATGCAGTTGCAGGTATGCCCGCTTACGGGAAGTTCTTAAAGGAGATCCTCTCTAACTAGAGGAAGCTAGAAGACTTTGGAGAAGTCAAGATGTGTTCGGAATCTTCGGAGCTCATCAAAACAATGACAGAGAAGATGGCCCCAAAGCTGCGAGATCCGGGGTCATTTTGCATACCAATAGGAGTTGGAGAAGTCACATACGATGTTCTTTGTGATTTAGGAGCAAACGTAAGCATCATTCCGTTTGCTTTGTGTAGGAAGGTCGGTTTAGGTGAACCTAAACCGGTAAAGATGACGTTGTACATGGCGGTTGATCCATAACTCGACCCGTAGGAATAATTGAAGACGTCCCGGTCAAGCTCGGTAAGTTCTATATTCATATAGATTTTGTTGTGCTTGACATTCCTACAGATTGTCCAGTCCTGATCATACTCGGGACACCTTTTCTTGCAACTTTCAGTTGTATGGTAGATTGCAAGAATGCTAGATTGGCCTTCGATATAGGAGAAGAGAAGGTTGAATTTGTTCTCTCAACTTTGGCAAAAGAACCTGCGTTTGGAGAGGATATGTTCAACCTCTTTGACGAAGAAGTATCTAGAGAGGAAGTAAGCTCGATCTTGTTTAAAGATCCCAAAAACTTGTTGGCTCCCAATGGTGTGTGCAAGCTTTAAATTTATAACCCAAGAAGTATTCTTAAAACAAGGATGCGAACCCACAGTGTACGGATCAATTATAGTAAAAGCAAGAATTCCGGGGTGTCGATCTCAGGGACTTAGGTGAAACAAAGCAAGTATAGGTTGTCAATATTGCAACTAACCACACAAGCAATTAAAGCAATCAAAGATGATAATATAGTCAATTAAGGAAATATGCAAATTCTAGGGATTAAAGCATCCAGTTGTGGTTCCAACTCAAGATCTCAAGATAAGCGGACAAAGTTGAGGTTTTGCAAAGGGAAGGTGTTTCTAAAGTGGAATAGTTCACCGGGTAAGTCTCACTACTCACAATCCCAAGCCAAAGAACCTATTACAGGGTAAGTCTCAAGGTACTAAGGAAAGGAATTATAATCTCAAACCAACACACCAACTAAGTGAATAGAATCAACCTTTACCGGGTAATTCTCAGGCTAACTCACAAAGATGGGATGAAGGCACACTCAAACCCCAACAAAGGATAAACCTTTATTACCTACACATATGATCATGGGTAAACAAACAAAGGAATCACCGGATAAGTCTCATCCTAAGCTTACATTGAACCAGGAAAGGTGTAATAAGAATAGGATTTGGCAAACTCTAACACTTAACTCTCAGTTACGGATCAGATAAGTCACCTCGGTCAGTCAAGTTCAACCCCGGCCGAGATGTTCATCGCCTGAACGAGATGTTCTAGGGTGAAGGATAAAGACTCGAGCTTTCAGGGTCCTACTGGGATTAAGATTATTCTATAATTGTTTTTCCCATAACCTTCAGCCAATCACCCTAGAATCACACAAGGAAATTAGCCACTCATCATCATGAAAGCAATAATCAGATATATGGGAAGAGAATGAATATTTGAACACAAAAACCTTAAGAACAAGGCTTCAATAACTGAATCAAATAAACAAATCAACGTTCCTTGGATTACAAATCCAACAAGAGAATCAACAAGAAGGGAATCTAAGAAAGTCTTACAAATTCCTTCACAAAATCTATAACAAGCTATGAACTTCCTTCCTTCAATCTTCCTTCAACCTTCCAAAAATCATTCCTAACTGTAGCTTCTATAATCCACAAGTGCTACGATGGTAGCGGGTTGCTGAATATGGGAAGAGAATGAATAGTTGCTCCTGGGTTGTATTCCTTCCTTAGAGAGTACCTGGTTTCTGTCTAGGATGCCAAAAACAAGCAAAGCGAAGCAAAAACAAACTATCTAAAGCTAGACTAGAAAAGGGAAAAGAAAGCAATACCTTGGGTTGCCTCCCAAGAAGCGCTTGGGTTAAGGTCGCTAGCTGGACCGTACGGTATCCCTAAATAAGGTATAGTGGTGCAATCTCCTCAACCTGGACCTCCGGTTTGTATTTCTTAAGTCTATGACCATTGACTTTGAAGCTTCCACTTGTTTCTCCCCAGATCTCAACTTCACCATAAGGGAAAACATGTTTCACAACATAAGGTCCTGTCCATCTAGATTTTAACTTACATGGAAAGAGGCGAAGATGGGAGTTGAAGAGTAGAACTAAGTCTCCTTCTTTGAACTCCTTAGGAATGATACGCTTGTCATGCCATTTCTTTGTCCTTTCCTTGTAGAATTTGGCATTCTCATAAGCAAACATATCTCCTCCAACTCATTGATATCTAATAGCCGCTTCTCACCGGCTTCCTTGATGTCAAAGTTCAACCATTTGATTGCCCAATATGTCTTGTGTTCTAACTCAACGGGCAGATGAAAAGACTTCCCATATACCAGATTATAGGGGGTGGTACCAATGGGATTCTTGAATGCGGTCCTATATGCCCAAAGAGCGTCGTCCAACTTCATGGACCAATCCTTCCTCGTCCTAGAGACGGTCTTCTCCAAGATTGCTTTGATTTCTCTATTCGAGATCTCGACCTGTCCACTAGTTTGAGGGTGATAAGGGGTTGCTACCTTGTGGGTTACCCCATACTTTGATAGAAGTGCTTTAAACTTCCGGTTGATGAAGTGTGTCCCCCCATCATTGATGATGATGCGCGGAGTCCCGAAACATAGAAAGATAGTCCTATTGAAGAACTTCACAACCACCATGGCGTCATTAGTGGGAGAGGCGATGGCTTCCACCCATCTAGAGACGTAATCGACAACTAGGAGGATGTAGAGGTTTCCTCCGGATGATGGGAAAGGTTTCATGAAATCAATTCCCCATACATCAAAAATCTCGAATTCATGGATGTTATTGAGTGGCATCTCGTTCCTTCTAGATAAGTTCCCTGTTCTTTGGCACGCATCACCAGAAACGACAAACGTTTGCACATCCTTAAACAATGTAGGCCAAAAGAAACCGGAACGTAATACCTTGGCGCACATTTTGTGAGCGCTAGCATGCCCTCCACAAGGGAGCGAGTGGCAATGCCGTATGACACTAGTAACTTCATCTTCCGGAATGCATCTTCGAAGCATCCCGTCTAGACCTCTCTTAAATAGTAGAGGTTCATCCCAATAGTAATGGCGTACATCTTTGAAGAATTTCTTCCTTTGAGCGTACGTCAATCCGGGTGGTATTTCTTGACAAACAAGATAATTAACAATGTCAGCATACCAAGGCCCTTTATTATCAGAAGTTTGGTGGAAAAAGTGCTCCACCAACTGTGGCTAAATTTTAGAAAAGGGAGTAAGAAGTTTGTTATTCTTAGTTGATTTCGTCTCGCTTTTGACCTCGGTCGAGGTCCAAAGAGGGTGACCGAGATGTTCTTCAGTCAAGAACACCTCGCTTGGTCCAGAAAGTGCATCGGTCGAGGTACTACAACTGGGACCGAAACTGGAGATTTTCTTCTCTTGGATTAGTTTTTCAATCTTAGCTTCTGGATCTTCTTCCAGTGCCTTTAAGCTCCGTATATCTGCATCGCAAGAAGCATCTAACACTTAACTCTCAGTTACGGATCAGATAAGTCACCTCGGTCAGTCAAGTTCAACCCCGGCCGAGATCTTCATCTACTGAACGAGATGTCTAGGGTTAAGGATAAAGACTCGAGCTTTCTGGGTCCTACTGGGATTAAGATTATTCTATAATTGTTTTTCCCATAACCTTAAGCCAATCACCCTAGAATCACACAAGGAAACTAGCCACTCATCATCATGAAAGCAATAATCAGATATATGGGAAGAGAATGAATATTTGAACACAAAAACCTTAAGAACAAGGCTTCAAATCAAATAAACAAATCAACGTTCCTTGGATTACAAATCCAACAAGAGAATCAACAAGAAGGGAATCTAAAAAAGTCTTACAAATCCCTTCACAAAATCTATAACAAGCTAAGAACTTCCTTCCTTCAATCTTCCTTCAACCTTCCAAAAATCATTCCTAACTGTAGCTTCTTCAATCCCCAAGTGCTACGATGGTAGCAGGTTGCTGAATTTGTGGAAAATCCAGCCCTTTATATAGGAGAATTATCTTCCAAAGATAATAATATCTCAAAAAGATAATTTCCTAATAAAATATATCCATATCTCTAAAATAGATCTCCAAAATATATGATCTTCCTTCCAAAAATCCAGCCCAAAAATATAAGATCTCCCTTTCCAAAAATAAAAGATCTCAGTCAAATAAAATATATCTCGCCGCGTCCAGGGTGTTCGCCTCGGTCGGGGCACTCCTCAAGATCACCTCGGTCGAGGTGACTCTATGGTCAACCGAAGTGACTCTTAGCTGAAGGTAAAATCTCTCAAATCTGGTCCAAAGTAAATCTTTTTTGTGAATTCCTTGCTTCCCGAGCTCCTCTTTAAGCTCCTGAATGTAGCTCCAATGACTCCTTCACTCCTTAGCTCCATTTCGATACAAAACGTGCCATTTTACCTACGATTACAACGAAACTTGGTGTAGACCTCGATTCCCTTAAAGGTAGATGAAACAACAATATAATCACATAATATACATTCAAACATGCAGATTATTGAAGATAAAACGTCTAAACAGGTCCCAAAATATAGACTATAATTCATGCTATCAAAATACCCCATACTTGTCCCTTGCTTGTCCCCAAGCAAGTTCCAAATCTTAAGTACAAGATAGAATGGATTATAAGTCAGAAAGATCAATGAAAAGTATTTCAAAACATTTTTTGTGGTGTGCTCCACTCATAGATCACTCTAAGAGAATGCTTCATGAAATTTAAAATCAAAACATGCTCAAAAATTTTTTATAAATATTAGAAAGTTGTTCATCTTTGTATAAAATCATAGAATGCATAATAAATCATAATTATCGAAATTAATCATGCATAATCCGGTTTAAACCACCAAGTCAATCAACAAGCTCGAGGTCTCAAGGACTTTCAAGAGAAGTCAAGAAACGTGTGAGGGTGGGATGTATTTTAGGGAATGTGGTGCTAGAATCCGGGAAAAGGATCTTTACTTCACTTACTTTGAACTTCAACATCTTCCACCAATAAGCTTTGCTTATTTACTTTTTTACTTTTTGGGATGCATGGACAGAGGTGCACAATAACCGAAGCCTAGGAAATCAACAATCATCAATTTCTCAAGATGCCTCAAACCCTTGATGCACATACCATGACCCATTAGGAATATCGCTCAATCCGACTTTGGCAAGGCACAAACACCCGGCTATGTGAATGGTGCCGAGTTACTCGTCATCATGATTGACTTCCCCAAACCTATTTGTTTCTTTCTAACTTTCAGCCAACATCTCAACTTTTCTTTCACTTGCTTTTCACTTGCTTGCTTCCAAATTCCCGGATAGGTAAAGGGAGGCAAATATGTATATGAGGGGCTAAGCATGATCAAGAAGAAGAGGAGAAGAGAATGAATTGCCTTAATCATCCCAGGAAGAAAGTGAGAGAACTCATCATGTGGTGTCAACCTTCAAATTCAACTTAATTTGGATAAAAACAAAGTATTAAACATGCCAAAATTTCAAACAAAGCATTTAGCAACTTAAACATATCATAAAACCTTTCAAACATATAAAGATTTCAAAACCAGTCTGCAAACAAAATCTTCACTGAGGTCATATCCAGATAAAAAGTACAAAAATCGTTTCGAAAACTTTCTTAATTAAACCACCTCGATCGAGATTTTCTAAGTCAACCGAGGTGCTACACCTCGATTGGTCAGAATCACTTCGGTCGAGGTCATAAAATTTTTTTCTTAAACCAGTTTTTGACGTTTTTCTCAATCAATTAACCTGTATGCATGCATGTAATGGCAGATAAACACATGAAGTATAGATAAGACAATAATATCCAAATAGAGTCATACAAGCATACACACAATGTCAAATCATACATCCAAATACCCCATACTTGGGACACATTGTCCCAATGGGTCAAAATAAAACTAAAAGAAGTGTACTCACCGGACATAAGCTGAGCTGCATAATAAATAAATAAAAGAAATCCCTGCAAGCTCTAGTCCTGGCTGCTAGTGGTGGTGGTGGGTATGGCATGTACGGATGCTGAGATGGGTCAAAAGGATAGCCCATCATGTGTTGGAATTGGATCTCCATCATCCAGCGTTGATAGTGCTGGCTCTCCAGCATCTGGTGTGTCCGACTCTCCATCTCTCGGCGCTGGTCATCAAGGCGCTCATCGATATCAACTGTAAGAGCGGCGTAGGAGTTGATCATCTGATCGGTGAGGTCATCAATCCTCTGATGTGCTGCTGGATCTCTAAATTTGTGGACTCTGCGCCTAGCAGGACGTAGTGGTGGTGCAACTGCCTCCTCCTCAGTCTCCTCGTCGTCCAGATCGACGACTAGAACACTAAGACCGGCTGTGTGCGTCCCTATCTCCATGGCAGCACCGCCATCGTCCTCCTCATCCTCTTGTACCGGAGCTGTTGCGTCTCTAGCAGCCTCAATGAAGGTGTCCACGCAGTGGACCAGTATTGAGGGTCGTAGACCGAAAACTGGGATGACCACCTAATACCCTGAGGGGCAGTCTGCTCCCAAGGCATCGCCACATATGGCGTAGTAAGTCCACGAGGAACTAGAATCCTCCTAGTGATCATCTCCTGCAGCCCTAGCGGCTTGGCAGCCGCCACTAGTGTACATGCACTCAAATCCAGTCCCATCACCATAGCTATTTGGGTCACTAAACCGCCACAACAAATATCTCCCTTCGCCTTTGCCTTGATCCGGTGCAGACCCTCAGCTAGCATAGCACCGAAATCAGGCACACCTCAAGTCACCTTGCAAAACAAACTCAAAAGCTCCCCCATTCTAACCTTTTGGGGCGTCTCAGTACGCGCCAGAAGTGTCTCGTTGAATATCCTGTGGGTGAGTCTAAAAGTGAGGTGGAAGATGATCCGCTCCCTGGAGTCTCCAGATATCTACCTATCAGCATGATCAACTACATGAGCTATCTGTCCCCAGAACTGTCGAGCTACAGCTCGAGAAGGAATATCGGGAACTATGGGGGTCGGGAAGCCGAAGACATCTCTCCACTGATCCATCGGTACTAAATAATTCCGGTTCAGCAACCGGTACTTGTTGGCCTGCTCTGCAGGCAAGTGAGTCACAGAACTCATAAACTCAAGTGTAGGCTCGAGGTAGGTTGGAGCTCTGATCTCCATAAACTGCTCCAGCCCGACCATCGAGAACATCCGTCTCAAATCCTCCGCAACATATAAACAGTCAAAAGCGGAGATGTCCAAAAACCGCGGCGCAACCACAGGGCGCGTACAAATGCGGTCGTAGTCGGCCTGGTGACGCTCATGTATCACTGGTATAGAAGGTCGAGAGGAAGAAGAAGGGGAAGATCCATCACTAAGGACAATCTGGTGATTTGATCTGGAACTCATTCTCTCTCTATGTCTGACAGGTCACCTCGGTCGACTGGACCGAGGTGCGAAGCTGTTCGATTTCAACTCTCTGGAATTCAGTTTTTTTCCCCCGATTTCACTACAGATTGTTCCTATGGGGTACTTAATCCTTTTTCAGCAGAGATCTATGTCAACCAAAGCCACTAAATTCCGAAATCACTAAAGAGAAGAGGAGTTAGGGTTTCAACTGTTTTTACCCGGATTCGGTCGTTTCGAGGCGTTCTTGTTGAAGATTGTTGCTTGCAATTGGTTCCTCTAGCCTTTCCTCGCAAAATGGTAGCAAGAATCGTCGAAAACGATCGAAAAACGAAGAAAACAAGATGAAGAGCGCCGCGGTCGAGGGGTGAGTTAGGAGGTAAGAGATAGAATTCGTTTCCCCTTTTATACCCCTCGCCGATTCTGCTGTCACCTCGGTCGAGGTGGTCCCGACTGGACCGAGTTGACTGGACCGATGTGGAATGTTGTCAGCCCTAGTCGCCTCGGTTGCTCAAGAATCATCTCGGTCGAGGTACTGTGACTGCAACCGAGATGTGTCTCAGTCAAACTCCGTCTTCTCAATTTCTCGAACTTCTGTCCTTCCAGTGTTGCTCCTGGGTTGTATTCCTTCCTTAGAGAGTACCTGGTTTCTGTCTAGGACGCCAAAAACAAGCAAAGCGAAGCAAAAACAAACTATCTAAAGCTAGACTAGAAAAGGGAAAAGAAAGCAATACCTTGGGTTGCCTCCCAAGAAGCGCTTGGTTTAAGGTCGCTAGCTGGACCGTACGGTATCCCTAAATAAGGTATAGTGGTGCAATCTCCTCAACCTGGACCTCCGGTTTGTATTTCTTAAGTCTATGACCATTGACTTTGAAGCTTCCACTTGTTTTTCCCCAGATCTCAACTGCACCATAAGGGAAAACATGTTTCACAACATAAGGTCCTGTCCATCTAGATTTTAACTTACCTGGAAAGAGGCGAAGATGGGAGTTGAAGAGTAGAACTAAGTCTCCTTCTTTGAACTCCTTAGGAATGATACGCTTGTCATGCCATTTCTTTGTCCTTTCCTTGTAGAATTTGGCATTCTCATAAGCGTTCAAACATATCTCCTCCAACTCATTGATATCTAATAGCCGCTTCTCACCGGCTTCCTTGATGTCAAAGTTCAACCATTTGATTGCCCAATATGTCTTGTGTTCTAACTCAACGGGCAGATGAAAAGACTTCCCATATACCAGATTATAGGGGGTGGTACCAATGGGATTCTTGAATGCGGTCCTATATGCCCAAAGAGCGTCGTCCAACTTCATGGACCAATCCTTCCGATCGTCCTAGAGACGGTCTTCTCCAAGATTGCTTTGATTTCTCTATTCGAGATCTCGACCCGTCCACTAGTTTGAGGGTGATAAGGGGTTGCTACCTTGTGGGTTACCCCATACTTTGATAGAAGTGCTTTAAACTTCCGGTTGATGAAGTGTGTCCCCCCATCATTGATGATGATGCGCGGAGTCCCGAAACATAGAAAGATAGTCCTACTGAATAACTTCACAACCACCATGGCGTCATTAGTGGGAGAGGCGATGACTTCCACCCATCTAGAGACGTAATCGACAACTAGGAGGATGTAGAGGTTTCCTCCGGATGATGGGAAAGGTTTCATGAAATCAATTCCCCATACATCAAAAATCTCGACTTCTTGGATGTTATTGAGTGGCATCTCGTTCCTTCTAGATAAGTTCCCTGTTCTTTGGAACGCATCACCAGAAACGACAAACGTTTGCACATCCTTAAACAATGTTGGCCAAAAGAAACCGGAACGTAATACCTTGGCGCACATTTTGTGAGCGCTAGCATGCCCTCCACAAGGGAGCGAGTGGCAATGCCGTATGACACTAGTAACTTCATCTTCCGGAATGCATCTTCGAAGCATCCCGTCTAGACCTCTCTTAAATAGTAGAGGTTCATCCCAATAGTAATGGCGTACATCTTTGAAGAATTTCTTCCTTTGAGCGTACGTCAATCCGGGTGGTATTTCTTGACAAACAAGATAATTAACAATGTCAGCATACCAAGGCCCTTTATTATCAGAAGTTTGGTGGAAAAAGTGCTCCACCAACTGTGGCTGAATTTCAGAAAAGGGAGTAAGAAGTTTGTTATTCTCAGTTGTCTTCGTCTTGCTTTTGACCTCGGTCGAGGTCCAAAGAGGGTGACCGAGATGTTCTTCAGTCAAGAACACCTCGCTTGGTCCAAAAAGTGCATCGGTCGAGGTACTACAACTGGGACCGAAACTGGAGATTTTCTTCTCTTGGATTAGTTTTTCAATCTTAGCTTCTGGATCTTCTTCCAGTGCCTTTAAGCTCCGTATATCTGCATCACAAGAAGCATCTATACCTTCCTCCATTAAGCTAAAACTAATAACTCTCTCAAGTGGATCATTAATAAGGATAGAGCTCACCAATTCCCTTTATTCTTCTTCATCATAGATGTTGAAGATATCATCTCCCAGCGGCTTTCCTTTCATTGCCGCAAGCAATGCAAACTCAACTTGATCACCGCCAATGTTGAATTGCAACTTGGCGTTCTTACAATCCACATTGCAACCCGAGGTTGCTAGGAATGGTCTCCCGAGAATGATAGGAACGGGATAATCTGCGGGAATATCAAGCACAACAAAGTTTATAGGTAAATAGAAGTTACCTAACTTAACCGGGACGTCTTCCAAAACGCCCACTAGATGTGCAGTGGAGCGGTCCACCATGTATAACCTTATTTTCACCAGCTTGGGCTCTCCAAGTCCGATCTTCACACATAGCTCCAGCGGGATGATGCTCACGTTGGCTCCTAGATCACACAACGCCTCACAAGTGACATCCCCAACTTGAATGGGAATGCAAAATGAGCCGGGATCTCTCAACTTGGGTGGCATCTTTTCCTTCATGATTTGAATGAGCTCCGAGGATTTAGATGTCATTCTTACTTCACTAAAGTCTTCCAGCTTCCTCTTCCTTGATAGAATTTCATTCAAGAACTTCCCATAGGCGGGCATTCCTAGAATAGCATCAAGGAAAGGGATATTAATATGTAGTTTATTCATCAAGTCAAGGAACTTACCAAAGTGCTTGTCTAGATGTGCTCTGGCCCTTGACTGGGGGAATGGAATTGGTGGTTTATAAGCAGGAGGTGGAACATAAACTTCAGATTTCTCCTCCGCTTTCTGAGGCTCCACCTTGGTTGGTATCTCGACCGAAGTGTTCTTCGTCTGTACCTGGACCGAGGTGTTCTTCACTGGCATCGACTGAGGCACTGGATCTGCAGTTTTCAGTCCACTTCTCGTCGTTATTGCCATGATCTGTCCCTTGGGGTTGCTCTCTGTCCTTGCTAGGAGCTTCCTTGGGTCTCTTGGTGCTTCATTCTCCTTATTAAAGAATTGTTGTTCTAAGGTTTTTTGTGCCTTCGAAAATGAAGTCATGGATGTCTCTATAGCATTGAGCTTGATCAAGATAGCCTCCAGCACTGCATCTTTCTTTTCTGGCTGGGACGAGCTTGATCCAGGCTCCTGGCTCTTCAATGGAGTAGAAGAAGAAGAAGAGAGGAAAGGATTAGAAGAGTTGTTTGAATTGGAGTTAGAGTAAGAGTTACCCGGATTTTGATTGTTGGGCCTCCAATTATTGCTGTTGGATCCTCTATTGTTGTTGTAGTTGTTGTTCCGGGAACTGTTGTTGTTGTTGTTCCGGTAACCATTATTGTTTCTTGAGCTTTGATATCCTTCCTCTTCCTTCTTGGTGTGAGCAACCAAAAGTTCCTTCAATTGCTTTACCTCATTCTTGAGGGAGGTAAGTTGATTATCATTTGATGGAGCTTCTTGGAAATTAACTCTCTTAACTCCATTTTCAGCTCCTTGGTGTGAGTACTTATCCATGTGCAAAGCTTGTTTTTCAATGAATTCCCAAGCTTCGTCAATTGGCATGTCCATGAATGTGCCGGCGGAAAGTAGTTGAAGGCTGAATTAGGTGGCTCCATCCAATCCCTTGACATAAATCTCCAACAACTCTATCTTTGGAATCCCATGATGTGGGAAATCCAAGAGAACATCTTTAAATCTTTCTCATGACTTGGATAAACTCTCCTTGTCCTTCATGATGAATGCGTTGATCTTCCCTCTCATTTCAATAGTTTTGGAGGGGGGAAAGAATTTTGTCAAGACCTCCGTCGTCATCTCCTCCCAAGTGTTGATCTTTCCCAAGGCTTCAATAACTGAATCAAATAAACAAATCAGCGTTCTTTGGATTACAAATCCAACAAGAGAATCAACAAGAAGGGAATCTAAGAAAGTCTTACAAATCCCTTCACAAAATCTATAACAAGCTATGAACTTCCTTCCTTCAATCTTCCTTCAACCTTCCAAAAATCCTTCCTAACTGTAGCTTCTTCAATCCCCAAGTGATGCGATGGTAGCGGGTTGTTGAATTTGTGGAAAATCCAGCCCTTTATATAGTAGAATTATCTTCCAAAGATAATAATATCTTAAAAAGATAATTTCCTAATAAAATATATCCATATCTCTAAAATAGATCTCCAAAATATATGATCTTCTTTCCAAAAATCCAGCCCAAAAATATAAGATCTCCCTTTCCAAAAATAAAAGATCTCAATCAAATAAAATATATCTCGCCGCGTCCAGGGTATTCGCCTCGGTCGGGGCGCTCCTCAAGATCACCTCGGTCGAGGTGACTCTGTGGTCAACCGAGGTGACTCATAGGTGAGGGTGAAATCTCTCAAATATGGTCCAAAGTAAATCTTTTTTGTGAATTCCTTGCTTCCTCAGCTCCTCTTTAAGCTCCTGAATGTAGCTCCAATGACTCATTCGCTCCTTAGCTCCATTTTGATACAAAACGTGCCATTTTACCTATGATTACAACGAAATTTGGTGTAAACCTAGATTCCCGTAAAGGTAGATGAAACAACAATATAATCACATAATATACATTGAAACATGTAGATTATTGAAGATAAAACGTCTAAACAGGTCCCAAAATATAGACTATAATTCATGCTATTAGGCCATAACCATGAGCATCTTGGAAAGAGGAGAAGAAGGGGATTACAATGTTGAAGTTGATGCTTTGGAGGAACTAGAAGAAGTGCAAACTGAAGAATGCGAAAAATTGTACGATTTCTCCGAAGACGTTAGAAACCACGGCCAATCGTGCTTTTCCAGTGGTGTGGTTTCACCTATTCAAACCGTGGAATGTTATGTTGAGAGAAAGGATTTAATTCAAACCACATTCCACGGCCTCCAAGACAAAAACCACGGCCATGGAAGTAACAGTGACACCGTGGTTTTGGAAAATGTTGAAGACAACTCCGTTCTTTCTACAAACATCCATGACTCTTCCTCCACTACCCCCACACCCTTGGAGACTACCAAGGAGACAACAACCACACCTCAAGACACTCCAAAGGTATCAACAACCTTGGAATTGAATCCACTTCCCACACATCTTAGGTATGCATTTCTTGGAACTAATTCAACGTTTCCCGTTATTGTGTTCGCCCTAAAATGTGCGTGCATATAAGTTTTAATTTATAAAACTAGAATAAAAGCAAGCGAACCCGCAGTGTACGATCGGCGTAGATTAGCAAGTAGTCCAGAGTATCGAACTCAGGGAATTGGTGAAACAAATCAGTTTCAAGTAATCTAGCAATCAAAAATATGGAAGCTTTGCAAATATTGGGGAAAACAGCAACCCTAAAGATCCGGATATGAAATTGCGGCAATCAATTCAAGATATACTATATATATAAGGACAAAGTTTGAGAATTGCAAAGGTATACTAAAGTAAGGTAATGTACGGTGAAGTTCCAAAACCCTATATGTCTAACCCAAAGACTCTCTCTATAAAGGTTGTTGAGGCTGCAATATAGAAAAGATCTAAAGGTAAGAATTAATCTCAAATACCCATGCCCAAACCCAAGGAATCAAAAATAAGCCAAAACGGTTAAGCTTGTGACACTCGAAACCGAAATAGAGGATGTTGAGTCTTACTACTACCTAGAAAAGGCAAGCCAAGGCTAGGTTAAAGCTAATCTTTAACTTTGGATCAAAGCAAAAGCAAAGTTCGTAAACTAGGGGAAATCACGGCTAGATCTTGAGAATCACGGCCGTGGAAACCAAGAACAACCTGTGATTTAGGGTGTCGACGATATTTCTCAAACTCTCAGGGTCCAATCAAGTTACGATCGATCTATCATCATCTAAGCCACAACTATCAACCCTTCACCTTAGGATTGCTAAAGGATTTTAGCCAATATTTATCATTATTTAATCAATACTCAAATTAAGAGGAATAAAAGATGAAAACCCACGAAAACTCAAATAAAACTCAAAGTCAATCTCGAAATCCAAACACAAAGTAGTATGTTTATGAATTCAGAAGAACAAGAATAGAAACCCTCACAAATATCTAGAGAAGTCACAAAGAACGGGATGTCAATCCGTCCTTCAATGAAAACCCTAAGATATCTCCAAAAGTACACAATCTCCGAAAATATGTCCTTCACGAATCTCCAATTCTTAAGGTCAAAATGAAACCCTAAGAAATCTCCAAAAGTATGCGACCGTAAGCGAACGTCACGAAAAGTCCTTTCTCAAGCCTTTTTATAGGGCGAGGTAGGGTTACGAGAAAGCCCAATGACGTGGTTGATGTGGCAAAATATGACACGTCACAGAATCACCAAAATCACGGTCATGAACAACTTTCCACGACCGTAATTCAGGGCGTGGAGCAAGATTACGGCACATCATGATTTCCACGGCCGTGGTTTAGACCGTGTAACTCTATGTTGTGTTCCAAACTCTCTTCCACGATCATGTTTCTAGATCCACGGCCGTAATTTAGAGCGTGGACTTCAATACTCACTTCCACGGCCGTAATTTAGGGCGTGGTTCTTCGAACTCCTTGTTTTTGCCTTAGTTTCGTGACATCCTTCATCCATGATCCTTCCTTGGCCTCTCCAATGCATCTCCTTGCCATCAAGCATGGTCAAACACTCCTTTCCTTCCTTATTTTTCTCCAATCCAACCTTTATTCACCTAAAAACAAAACGAAGCTAGTGTAGATCTCTATATCGACTAAGTGGGTGAACTGGATCACAATTGCTTCAAACTCATATCTAAGAACACAATAAAGAGGGAAAAACAACTAAAACAAGTGCCTAAAATATAGTCATATTTTATGCTAACAAAATACCCCATACTTGCCACTTGCTTGTCCCCAAGCAAGGTTTTTAAAAGCATAGAACATAAGGTAGAATGAAATATGAATGCAAAACAAAACAAAACAATCTTTTTGGTTGTTGTGCTTCTAGTCAATAGATCATCCTCAAACCTTGCTTCATTCATCCTTGAAAACGCTCATATTCATAAATCAAAGTATGCAAAGCAAAGAAACTTCATAAATTGCAAATAATTCAAGACAAACATCATAACCTTCAAGCATTGTCAAAATCA
Organism: Fagopyrum homotropicum; assembly: GCA_033239125.1. Taxonomy (NCBI): domain Eukaryota; kingdom Viridiplantae; phylum Streptophyta; class Magnoliopsida; order Caryophyllales; family Polygonaceae; genus Fagopyrum; species Fagopyrum homotropicum. The sequence goes on along the minus strand of BSWB01000003.1, from coordinate 59,186,235 downwards.
AGCATGTGAACTTCAATTTAGATCACCAAGTCAAATAACACTCTTATGATCTCAAGGACTTTCAATTAAGGTCAAGAATGCGGAAAAGGTGGGAAACTTGTAAAGGGATGCGGTGTATGAATCCGGGAAGAAGGACAACACAAACTCTTTTCTTTTTAGCAATTGAACTTCCACCAACTTAGAGCTTTGCTCTAGACTTTTTGCACATAATTTTTCGACTTCACTTTTGTGGTTATGGACAGCGGTGCACATTAACCGAAGCCTAGGAGATTGGCGTTTCTCAATTTCGATATGCCTCAAACCCTTGATGCACATACCATAATCCGTTTGGAATATCGCTCAATCTGACTTTGGCAAGACACAAACACCCGGCTATGTGAATGGTGCCGAGTTACTCATCGTCATGATTGACTTCCCCAAACCTAGAATTTTCCTACACTTTGAAAACAATTGATTTCATGGCCCTCCCACATCAATCATGCCAAAATCAACTCTTCCTAATTCCCGGATAGGTAAAGGAGGCAATTATTTCATTGAGGGGCTAAATGATCAAAGAAAGAAGTAAGAAAATCGAGGTGCCTTAGTCATTTCATAAAGAAGTATAAGAACTTATATTGTGATTTCAACCTTTGTTTCTCAATATAATTTAGATAAAACCTTCACATTATGAAACTTGCAAGAAAGGATAAACAACATACTCAATCTCTTCACCATTCATAATTCAATTCAAGCATACATTTGTCATCAAAAACTCATTCCACAAGTAGTTTTCATCATAGAAATCATCTCTAATCTTAGAAGCACAAATATTTTCAAATTTTTCAAATTTTTATGGGTTTTTCAAAGCCATTTTCATGCAATGCAATAATGAAACGTGTGACAATGAAAAGAAACATGCAAGTGTTCATAGAAGTGCAAAACAAAGTGAGTAGAGTTATTACAAACGATAGTCACACCCCACCCCATACTTGAAACATATATTGTCCTTAATGTTCAAAAGAAATAAACAAAAGAAAGAAAAGCAAAAGGAACTCACTAATGGCGGTGCGGTGGCTCAATCCAGTGGTCAATCATCGTCATCACTGTGGAGGAGGCGGTGGTGGATACGGAAAGAAATCCGAGCAGAAAGGCCGCCCAAACTACTGGCGGTAGATGTCCCTCAAGATGCGATCATGCTCCTGGCTCCGGGTGTCATGAGTCTCCTGGCGGATTTCTAGATCTCCCACTCTCTCAGATAGATCGGTGGCCCACACCGGAAGCTGTGAATACCAATCCGGCGGCTGTCCATACCAAGTTGGAGCGTCTTGAGGTGGAGGAGTCGGTGCTACCGGTGCCTACTCGTACCAGGGTGGAGGAGCTCCCATCCAATCCGGCTGCGCTCCATACCAAGTCGGAGGAGCGTCCATCCAAGTCGGCCTCTCACTCACGCTAGCACGGCGTGAAGAAGAGGAACCGGAAGGTCTAGAAGGGCGGGGAGAACGTCTAGATGGGTCCAGGAAGATGTCCGGCTGATCCGGAAATGTACCAAATGTATGCTCATCACCTCCTACCTCATGATCATCACCTCCTCCCATCACCTCATCATCATCCCCAGCTGGGATATCATCCGGCACATACAGAGGAGCTACGAGTCTATTGGCATGCATAGCCGCAAAGGTCGCCTTCCAATTATGGCGTCCGGCCATAATGGAGTACTCGGGAAGCCAAGGGATACCTCTACCACCTCTCTCCTCCCATGGCATGGCTGCGGTAGGTGGAGCTTGGTGGCGGGGAAAGATAATGCCTCTAGTCATAAGGCAGTTGAGACCCAAAGGTCTCGCCGCTATCCTAGTGCAAGGGGAGTAATCTATACCTAGTTGGTTGGCTATATGAGTCACCATGCCACCATAACCAATGTTCCCAGCTTTCTTATTTTTCAACTTACTCATAGTGGAGGCAAGGAGGGTAGCACAATCGGCGGGTCTACCATTAAGCATGCAATAGAGGAGGAAGAGCTCATCGGTCTTAATCTTTTGGGGGGTCTCGATCCTAGAGAAGAGACACTCGGAAATGACCCTATGAGCTATCTTCAAGGCTAAGTGGTAGATGAGCTTAGCCTTGGTGTCGGCCGGTTGCCAACGATCCTCACTAGCATATATCATGGCAATCTCCTCCCAAAAGTCCTTAGCATACACACCACTAGGAAACCTACCATTGAAACTCTCATGGAACCCAAAGAAGGTTCCAAACTGAACAATGGAGAACTCATGGTCTTGCTCCATTAGCCTAAAAGAAACGGTTCGGTTCATGTGGCTATGCTCAAAGGAGGTGACAAACTCCCTAGTGATCTCCTCATAAGTATCCTCTCTAATAGCGGAGAAGACTATCAAACCAGCTCTATCCAAGAGCCACGTCAAATCATTCACAACGTTGAGCGGCTCAAGCTCCTCAAGGACTAAGTATCGAGGTCCTATGACCGGCCTCTTCTCGATCCTCTCTAAGGCTCCTAAGTAGTCTTCATGGATGGTTGGGATTCTAGGAGGCGGTGGTGATGGTGGTTCACTAGGGGGAGGTTGGGAGGAGGAGTAACTACCATCCTTTCTCTTCTTGTTCCTATTGGATTTCCGTCTAATCATATTTTTCAACATTAGAGAAAATCACGGTCTGTTCTTGGAAAACCACGGCCGTGGAACGTACAAGGACCGTGGTTTTGGTCTGTTTTTCTCAAATCTTAGCAAATTAACACCAAACTCAGCAATCACTGTCCTAGACTATTTCCAATTCAATTTCAATCAGTTCTCCTAAATTCTTGCGAAGAAATTGAACCGAATTGATAAAGTAGAGAAAAGGGAGAAAAACCTAGGTTTTGGATCTTTAAAATCCAAATTCCTTCTTCTGAGTGGATTGTTCACTTGGTTTGTTGCTTGGATCATGCAGATGATCAAAAATGCTCCACTATAGGCTGAAGAATCGATCGAATCGGACTCCGAACAAAGATTTGAGAGATGAAGAAGAGTGTCGGCGATTTGGGCGTGGTTTGGGGCGTGGATTTGGGATTTTGGTGTGTTTTTTGTGAAGGAAGGTGGTTTATATAGTGCCCGTAAAATTATTGAAAATCACGGTCACTCGGGCTAAACCACGGCCGTGTAAATGTACGGAACCCGTGGTTTTGGTGAATTTTTCTTGATTTTGGGGAATTACGGTCACATGTTACTTCCATGACCGTGGTTTAGGGCGTGGAAGTCTCTGTTGTGTGCCAACATCCAAGTTTTGTCAATTCCTTCCAACTTTTGCATCTTTCCTTTGCCCAATCATTATTCCTACATCCAAAAACATAACATACCGGAGGTATCGAGGGAAAAACAAAACAAAAACAACTAAACTAAACTACTCTAAGAAAGAAAAACAAAAACGTAAGTGCAATACCTTGGGTTGCCTCCCAAGAAGCGCTTGTTTTGGGTCCCTAGCTAGACCGTTCTTGTGTTTATTCGAGGGTAATCGGAGCGATTTCCTCAACCGGGAGCTCCGGTGAATACTTCTTAAGACGTTGGCCATTCACCTTGAAACTTCCGCTCTTTTCACCTCATACTTCAACTGCGCCATAGGGAAAAACACGTTTGATTAGATAAGGTCCAGTCCAACGAGATTTATTCTTACCCGGAAAGAGACGAAGTCTCGAATTGAAGAGGAGAACTTGATCTCCTTCTTTGAGATCCTTTGAAATGATATGCTTATCATGCCAACGCTTTGCTCTTTCTTTGTAGATCTTGGCATTTTCATAGGCGTTCAAGCGGAATTCTTCAAGCTCATTGAGGTCTAAGAGGCGCTTCTCGCCCGCTCCCTTCATGTCGAAGTTCAACCACTTCACAGCCCAGTACGCCTTGTGTTCTAGCTCAACCGGGAGATGACAAGACTTCCGATACACAAGGTTGTATGGTGTTGTACCTATGGGAGTCTTGTATGCAGTCTTATATGCCCATAATATATCATCCAACTTCAAAGACCAAACCTTCCTCGTCTTTGAGACCGTCTTATCAAGGATGCCTTTGATTTCTCTATTCGAAATCTCCACTTGTCCACTTGTTTGTGGATGGTAGGAGGTGACGATCTTGTGAGTCGCCCCATACTTAGCTAGTAGAGTTTTGAATCGTTGGGCAATGAAGTGTGAACCTCTGTCACTAATGATGGTCCGTGGTGTCCCAAACCTTGGGAAAATAGTTCTATTAAAGAACTTAACAACAACCATGGCATCATTAGTTGGAGAGGCAATAGCTTCAACCCATCTCGAAACATAATCTACAACTAGAAGTATGTATTGGTTTCCACAAGATGATGGGAAAGGTCCCATGAAGTCTACTCCCCAAATGTCAAAGATTTCCTCCTCCCGAATGTTATTGAGAGGCATCTCATTTCTCCTAGATATGTTTCCTGTTCTTTGACAAGCATCACAACACGAAACAAAGGTTTGCACATCCTTAAATAAAGTAGGTCAAAAGAATCCAGATTATAATACCTTAGCGTTAGTTTTATTGGAACTAGCGTGTCCTCCACAAGGTAGTGAATGACAATGACGAATGACACTTTGCATTTCGTCTTCCGGCACACATCTCCAAAAGATGCCGTCAGGACCTCTCTTGATGAGTAGAGGTTCATTCCAAAATTATTGTCGCACATCCCTAAAGAACTTCTTCTTTTGTGCATAGGACAATCCGGGAGATATTTCCTGACAAACCAAGTAATTTACAAAATCAGCAAACCAAGGTTCGTTACCTCTAGATATCTTGTGGATGCACTCATCTATGATGTGTAAGTGCTCATCCGGAAAGGAGTCATCTATAGGTAAATCGTCGTCTTCAATGTGTGGTAGACGACTCAAATGATCCGCAACAGAATTTTCCGAGCCTTTCTTATCACGGATCTCTAGATCGAATTCTTGTAGGAGAAGAATCCATCTAATCAGCCTCGGTTTCGCGTCCTTCTTGGCAAGTAAATACCAGATCGTAGAATGATCCGTGTATACAATCACCTTTGCACCTACAAGATAAGAACAAAACTTTTCAAAGGCATATACAATAGCTAAGAATTCCTTTTCAGTTGTGGCGTAGTTGAGCTGCACTTCGTCTAGCGTCTTGCTAGCATAATAGATAGCATGGGTTCGTCCCTCCTTATTTTGTCCTAGCACAGCTCCAAAAGCTACGTCACTCGCATCACACATAACCTCGAACGGGAGATTCCAGTCCAGAGATTGGATAATCGGGGCTAAGATGAGATCTTTCCGGATCTTATAGAATGCATCTAAACAATCCTGCAAAAAGTCAAAAATTGCATCCTTCGTCAAAAGATTAGTAGGCGATTTTGATATCTTAGAAAAGTTTTTGATGAAACGTCTATAGAATCCAGCATGTCCTAGAAAACTTCTTATCCCCTTCACCGAAGATGGAGGAGGAAGTTTCTCTATGGTCTCTATCTTAGCCTTGTCTACCTCAATCCCTCTACTAGAGATTAAGTGTCCTAGCACAGTGCCTTTCTTTACCATGAATTGACACTTCTCCCAATTAAGAACTAGGTTAGTGTCTTCACACCTTTGCAACACAAGAGAGGGATTAGAAAGACCATTATCAAATGAAAAACCATAAACAAAAAAATCGTCCATAAAAACCTCCATTATCTCCTCAATGTACTCCGAGAAGATAGCCATCATGCACCTTTGAAAGGTGGTTGGGGCGTTGCAAAGCCCGAATGGCATCCGTCTATAGGCAAACGTCCCCCATGGGCACGTGAATGTGATCTTCTCTTGATCGTCCGGATGGATCGGAATCTAGAAGAAACCACTATAACCGTCAAGATAGCAAAAATAGGAATGTTATGCTAACCTCTCAAGCATTTGATCAATGAAGGGTAGTGGGAAGTGATCCTTTCTAGTTGCATTGTTCAGCTTGCGGTAATCAATGCACATCCTCCATCCAGTCACGGTTCTTGTGGGAATGAGCTCATTGTTCTTGTTAGTGATAACCGTCATTCCTCCTTTCTTCGGGACAACTTGTACGGGGCTCACCTACTTGCTATCGGAGATAGGATAGATGATACCTGCGTCAAGCAACTTAAGAATTTCCTTCTTAACAACCTCCTTCATGATCGGATTTAACCGTCTTTGACGTTGTCGCGAAGGCTTAAAATCTTCCTCCATTAGAATCTTGTGCATGTATAATGATGGTTTAATTCCTACAAGATCGTCTATAGTATAACCTAAGGCTTTCCTATGTTTCCTTAGAACAACCATTAGTTTCTCATGTTCATCTTCACTTAATTCGGAACTAACAATTACGGGAAAAGTAGAATTAGTTCCAAGAAATGCATACCGAAGATGTGTGGGAAGTTGCTTCAATTCCATAGATATTGATGCCTTTGGTGAGTCTTGAGATGTGTCCGACGTTTCCTTAGAAGTCTCTAAGGGTGTGGGAGTGATGGAAGAAGACTCAAGAGTATTTGTGGAAAGAACGGAATTGTTCTCAGAAATACCCAAAATTACGGCACCACTATTACTTCCACGGCCGTGATTTAGGCGTGGAAGTCAATTACGGCATCACTAGTGGTTCCACGACCGTGGTTTTGGCTGTGTAACTTACTGGAGCTCTCCGAATAGCTGCTTACGGTCATCTTGGGGGAAACCACGGCCGTGGAATAGCACGACTGGCCGTGATTCCTCACGTTTTCTGACCCATCATAGAGTTTTTCTAACTCTTCCTCTTGCACTTCTTTTAGCTCCTGCAAAGCTTCAATCTCTTCATTGCAATCTTCTTCCTCTCCTTTTTCCATGATGCTCATGGTAATCACCTTTTGCAATGGATCTTTGAATAGAATCGAGCTCACTTCTTCCCTAGACGCTTCCTTGTCATAGACATTGAACATGTCCTCTCCAAGAGTTGGCTCTTTCACCAAAGCTGAGAGGACGAACTCAACCTTCTCTTCACCTTTGTCGAAAGCCAATCTAGCATTCTTGCAATCCACTATACAACCAGATGTTGCAAGGAACGGTCATCCGAGTATGATCTGGACCGGACAATCTGCAGGAATGTCAAGCACAACAAAATCAATTGGAATGTAAAACTTACCGAGCTTGACTAGGACGTCCTCAATGATACCGACAGGACAAGTTATAGATCGATCCGCCATGTATAACATCATCTTCGCCAGTTTAGGTTCACCTAAACCGATCTTCCTACACAAAGCAAGCGGAATAATGCTTACGCTTGCTCCCAAGTCACAAAGGGCGTCACATGTGACTTCTCCTAATCTAATTGGAATGCAAAATGACCCCGGATCTCTCAACTTTGGGGGCATCTTTTCAGTCATCGTTTTGATGAGATCCGAAGATTCCGAACTCATCTTGACTTCTCAAAAGTCTTCTAGCTTCCTCTTGTTAGAGAGGAGCTCTTTCAAGAACTTCCCATAAGCGGGCATACCTACAATTGCATCAACGAAAGGTATATTAATATTGATAGCATTAATTATTGTCTATATTTTGGGGCCTGTTTAGACGTTTTATCTTCAATAATCTGCATGTTTGTATGTATATTATGTGATTATATTGTCGTTTCATCTACCTTTGCGGGAATCAAGGTCTACACCTAGCTTTGTTGTAATCGTAAGTAAAATGGCACATTTTGGACTAAAAAGGAGCAAAAGGAGCTAAGGAGTCATTGGAGCTACATTCAGGAGCTTAAGGAATGATCCAGGAAGCATGGCCATGGATTAAAGATTCACTTTGGATCAGATTTGAGAGATTTCACATTCAGTTGTGATTCACCTCGGTTGACTACAGAGTCACCTCGACCGAGGTGATCCCGAGGAGCCGACTCGACCAAGGCGAACACTTGGGACGCGGCGAGAATATTTTATTCTTGGCTGAGATCTTTTATCTTGGGAAAGAGGATCTTATATTTTTGGGTTGGGTTCTTGGAAGGAAGAAGATAAGTTAGACCATATATTTTACCTATTTTTATGGGAAGAGATCTTTCTAAGATATCTTATCTTTGGAGAGTAATTTTCCTATAAAAAGGGTTGGATTTTCCACAAATCCAGATCATGCTATACCACCGATTGTGTTTAGACATCGTTGCAGCCATACTCCAGTTGGGAGATTTGAAGAACCTTTTTGAAGGTTGAAGGAAGAAAGTCTATAGCTTTTATAGCTTTTTAAAGGGTTTTGTAAGATCATCTTAGATTCCCTTCTTTGTTGTTTGTCTTGTTGGATTTTGTTAGCATGAAATATTGTGATATTTTAGGCACGTTTTCTAAGTGTATTTGATTCATATTGATAGTCATTGATTGAGCATTGATGCATTTGTGAGCTAGTTTGTCTATAATGTCGATATAGAGATCTACACAAGCTTTATGTTGATTATAGGTGATTGAGAGCTATTTCCGAACGGAATCGAGCAAAGATGGAGTTGTTGAGAAAGTTCCATTGATTGAGGACATTCTAAGGAGCAAAAGGAGTGTTGACTTGGAGAATGCACGAGTCTAGGGAAGAATCACGTTCTTTCCCTAAACCACGCTCTAAAATACGGCTGTACTACTTTCCACGTTCAGTTCCACGGCCGTGGAACCATGGCTAAGGAAACGTGGTTCATTCCAGCAACTTCTACGGCCGTGGAGAAGATGGTTCAAACCGTGTTGATTCCCACGCTCTAAATTACGGCCGTGGAACCTTCCACGACCGTGATCTTGGCGATATTTTTCGCCACACTTTAAGCCACGATCTTTTAAAAGATTGGGCCGTGCCGCTACTTTATCATACACTATAAAAGGACGGACGAAGAGAGATTCCGTCACCTCTGCTTAGACCTCCGCTTACACCTCACTTTAGGCTTACACATTCGCCTACGCCGCGACTTAGAGAATCTTTGCGAGTTTTGCAAAAGACGTACTTTGCGCTCATCTTTGGAGTTGCCCTAATCTCGCACTTTGGTGGAGATTGTGATTGAGATTTCCGGATTGACGGAAGATCGAAGATTCGGAAGGTTATTTGTAAGAAGATTCCTCTTCTTGTTTAGGTTTGATTTAGAAGACGGATTGACATCCCGTTCTTCCTTCTTATCTAAGATTGTGTTTATTTGTTCTATTCCGAATCTAGTGACGATATTTGTTCTTGATTGTGACATTGAGATTTTTTGAAGTTTATTGAAAGTTTTCGGAAGTTTTCATCTTTCAATCTTTTAAACCTTGAATTTGATATCATAATGACTATCGTTGGCTAAAAACCCTTAACAATTATAAGGTGAAGGGTTGATAGTTGTGGCTTAGATGATGATAGATCGATCGTAAACAGATTGGACCCTGAGAGTTAGAGAGAATCGCCGACGAACCCTAAAATACGGCCAGTTCTTGAAGTCCACGGCCGTGGAACCTCAAGAACTAACCGTGATTCCCCTTAAGTTTACGAACTTGCTTTTACTTTAATCCAAAGTTAAAGATTTGCTTTAACTTACTTTAGGCTTGCCTTTTTTAGGTGGTAGTGAAGCCTCAACAACCTCTACCTCGATTGTGAGTGTCACAACCGTAATCGGTTTAGTTAGTCTTGATCCTTGGATTACAAGTTTGGGTATTTGACATTAATTCTCATCTTTAGAACCTTTCTGTATTGAAGCCTCAACAACCTGTATAGGGAGTTTCTTGTAGGTGAGTCACATAAGGTTTTTGGAACTTCACCGTACGATTACCTTACATTAGCATACCTTTGCATATCTCAACTCTGTCCTTACATCATTAGTATATCTTAAATCGATTGCCACAGCTGGATACTTGGATCTTTCGGATTGTTGTTTTCCCAATAATTCGAAAATCTCTTACATTTACTCGCTTGATAATCTATAACTGGATTTAACCCCCCAAATCCCTGTGTTCGATACTCTGGAATTCTTGCTTAACTATATCGATCCGTACACTGCGGGTTTGTTTGCTTGATTTCTAGTTTTATAAATTTAAAGATTATTTGCACGCACGCTAAGTGGCGAACAAGTTTTTGGCACCGTTGCCGGGGATTTGGTCTAGGCCGAATTCGGTAGCCGGTTGTCAAGCTTGGGAGCTTCCTCTCGTTATTTGATATCTTTTTGAGTGCATGCGCAGGTCTAGGAACACCGAAGACCTCTTACCTCTTGATCAAGAGCTTGAGAGGACTTTAAGGCAAAAGCGCAAGGAAAAGAAGATGGCTGAAGAACACGAACGTGATCTTCAAGCGGAGTTAGCGGAGAAAGAAGCTCAACTCCAATGGAATGAGAATATTTGCCGGGATGAGATGGATCGTCATCAATCTGAAGTTAACGATCTAAAAGATATGATGTTCCAGATGAGGATAGAAATAAGTGACCTTAAGAATAAGGGGAGCAAGAAATCCTCAAGGAGGGGATCAAGATCAAGAAGAAGAAGCCATTCATCCGCTGATGATAGTGATTCTTCCATGCCACCGCTAGAGGAAATTGATCCCATGATCAATGTGAATCCTTTCCATCCACGGGGAACTGCTAATCGTCGTGTTCCACCTAGGAATGCGAGGATCGAACGTGTAGATGATGAGCCAAGAACTCTTGGCCAAAGGATGGATCCAACACAACAACCGTGCCGTTTGGGCGTGAACTTCAATGCTGATGATGCGCAAGGGTTTAGCTTCAACCCTCAAGTTATTACTCTTGTTCGCCAAAACCAATTTGGCGGAACAAGCACTGAACCTCCACACCAACACTTGCAAAACTTTGAATGTATGATGGAGACAATGAGGCCGAAGAACGCCACTACCAACAACTATAAGCTCAAGCCTTTCTTCTTCTCCTTGAAGGGGAAAGCGTTGTCTTGGTACCAAGCTCTTCCTAGTGGGAAACTAGACACGTGGGAAGACCTTTCCGCGGAGTTCCTCACCAAATTCTTTCCGCCATCCAAAACGGCGGAACTTAGAGGTAAGATCAATGCATTTTCCATGAGGTCTAACGAAAGTTTGTTTCAATCATGGGAAAGGTTTCAGGACTTGTTATTGGATTGCCCTCATCATGGCATATCCAAGCTTGCATTGTTGGAGATTTACTATAAGGGGCTAGATGCGGGGACGCAATTCAACCTCCAATCCCTCTCATGTGGAACATTCATGGACATGAGAGAAGATGACGCTTGGGACTTCATTGAGAAGCAAGCAAGAGTCATAGAGAAGTATTCCCACCGGAAAGTGGAGGGAAATCGTGTGGAGCAAGGAGCAAAGCTCACACATGAAGCTCAAAATCAGAGTTTCTCCCTCAACAATGAGATCAAAGAGTTGAAGGAGGCAATCAAGACCAAATTTCCAAAGCAACAAGGCAAGGATGTTGGCTATTTGGGCAACAACAACAATGGAATGGCAACAACAACAACAACAACCGGAACAATAACCGGAACAATTGGAATGGCAACAACAATTGGAACAACAACAATAGGGGTTCAAACTACAACAATTGGCACTCCAATCAACAAAATTCCGGTAACTCTTATCCTTCCAATTCAAATTCACTAACTCCACCTTCCTCTTCCTCTACTCCTTTGAAAAGCCAGGGGCAAACATCTAATGGAGGAAACACTTCGGGGAAGGAGAAGCCCGATCCCATGTTGGAAACGATTTTGGGAAAGCTTCAAGGTTTGGTGAACCGCATCATTAAGGTTGATGATCAAATTTCTAAGGTTGATAAAGCCCAAAAGGTTTTAGAAAACCAAATGTTCAGCCATGCGGAGGAAGTTCCTAGGAATCAAGGGAAACTTCCAGGAAAGACGGAGGACAACCCTAAGGGAAGGGTGATGGCAATCACAACTAGGAGCGGAGTGACTACCACCGATCCGCAGCCTAAGTTCGTTGAAGTCCCCGTAGAGAAAGACAAAGAGAAGGGGAAGGAGAAGGAAGATGTCTACGTTCCTCCTCCAGCTTACAAACCTCCCCTACCATTCCCTCAATCTAGAGCGAGAGCACGCCTAGATAAACAATTTGGTAAGTTTATAGAACTCATGAGCAAGCTGCATATTAATATACCCTTTATTGATGCTATTGTAGGTATGCCGGCTTCTGGCAAGTTCTTGAAAGAGCTCCTCTCCAATAAGAGGAAGCTAGAAGATTTCGGTGAGGGCAAGATGAGTTCGGATTCTTCGGATCTCATCAAGACCATGAAAGCGAAAATGCCCCCAAAGCTAAAGGATCCGGGGTCATTTTGCATTCCCATAGGAGTGGGAGATGTCACATACGATGCGCTATGTGACTTGGGAGCAAGTGTGAGCATCATACCACTTGCATTATACGGGAAGATCGGTTTAGGCAACCCTAAACTGGTGAAGATGACGTTGTACATGGCGGATCGATCCATCACTCGCCCCGTCGGTATTGCAGAAGACGTCCCAGTCAAGCTAGGTAAATTCTTTGTTCCCATTGACTTTGTCGTGCTTGACATTCCTGCAGATAGTCCGGTCCCGATCATACTCGGAAGACCGTTTCTTGCAACTTCCGGCTGCATAGTCGATTGCAAGAATGCTAGACTCGCCTTTGACATAGGAGAAGAGAAGGTAGAGTTCGTTCTTTCCACTCTAGTGAAGGAGCCAATCTTTGATGAGGATATATTCAATATCCAAGATGAAGAAGGGTTGTCTAGAGAGGAGGTAAGTGCTATTCTCTTCAAAGATCCTCTACAAGAGGTCATTACTATGAGTCTAACGAATGTAGGGGAAGAAGAGGAGTGCAATGAGGTAATGGAAGCCTTAGAAGCACAAGAAGAGATGGGTAAAGTGGAGTTTGAAAAGCTTCACGATGAGGCAGAAAACGTGAGAATCCACGGCCATACACTATATTCCACGGCCGTGGATCTCACAACCCAAAGCGTGGCTCGCTCCAGGGGGTTACACGGTCGTGGAGGAAGTAGAGCAACCGTGACCACCTTCCACGCCCTAAACCACGGCCGTGGAGGACATGGGGAAACCGTAATTTTGGCCGTGGAAGGGGATGATCGAGACACTTCTTCAACTTCCTTCGATTCTTCTCCTACACCTTCAACACCCTTAGAAACTTCTAAGGAGACATCGGATGCTCCTCAAGGATCATTGGAAGCTCCGAAAGCAATGGAACTCAAACCACTTCCTACTCATCTAAGGTACGCTTTCCTAGGACCTAATTCTACCTTTCCAGTTATTGTTAGTTCCGATCTAAGCATAGATGAACATAATCAGCTCATGATTGTCCTTAGGAAACATAGGAAAGCTTTAGGCTACACTATTGAGGACTTAGTAGGAATTAAACCCTCCCTATGCATGCATAAGATACTAATGGAGGAAGATTTTAGAACTTCAAGATAACCTCAAAGGCGGTTAAATCCGACCATGAAGGAGGTTGTCAAGAAGGAAATTCTTAAACTTCTTGATGCAGGTATCATCTATCCTATCTCCGATAGTAAGTGGGTGAGTCCGGTTCAAGTAGTTCCGAAGAAGGGAGGAATGACGGTCATCACCAACAAAAACAACGAACTCATTCCTACCCAAACCGTAACAGGATGGCGGATGTATATTGACTACCGCAAGCTTAACAATGCAACGAGGAAGGATCACTTCCCATTGCCATTCATTGATCAAATGCTTGAAAGGTTAGCACAACATTCACATTTTTGCTACCTTGACGGTTATAGTGGTTTCTTTCAGATTCCGATACACCCGGATGATCAAGAGAAGACCACATTCACGTGCCCGTGGGGTACGTTCGCTTATAGGAGAATGCCGTTCGGGCTTTGCAACGCCCCAGCCACCTTTGAACGGTGCATGATGGCCATCTTCTCCGAATACATAGAGGAAATCATGGAGGTCTTCATGGACGATTTCTCCGTATACGGTTCCTCTTTTAACGATTGCCTTTCTAACCTTTCTCTTGTCTTACAAAGGTGTGAAGACACTAACCTAGTTCTTAATTGGGAGAAGTGTCAATTTATGGTTAAGGAAGGAATTGTATTAGGACACCTAATCTCTAGTAGAGGGATAGAGGTGGATAAGGCTAAGATAGAGACCATAGAAAAGCTTCCTCCCCCAACTTCGGTGAAAGGGATAAGAAGTTTTCTAGGACATGCTGGATTCTATAGACGTTTCATTAAAGACTTCTCTAAAATATCAAAACCTCTCACTAATCTATTGATGAAGGATGCGGTTTTTGAGTTTTCGCAGGAATGTTTAAATGCGTTCAACACAATTCGGCAAGCTCTAATTTCAGCACCTATTATCCAACCTCCGGATTGGACTCTACCTTTTGAGGTTATGTGCGATGCTAGTGACGTAGCTATAGGAGCTGTTCATGGACAACGGAAAGAAGGGCGAACCCATGCCATATATTATGCTAGCAAGACGCTAGATGAAGCGCAGCTCAATTACGCCACTACCGAAAAAGAGTTTTTAGCCATTGTCTATGCTATTGACAAGTTTCGCTCTTATCTTGTAGGTGCAAAGGTGATTGTCTACACGGATCATGCTGCGATCCGGTACCTCCTTGCGAAGAAAGATGCGAAGCCAAGGCTAATTAGATGGATTTTTCTCCTACAAGAATTCGATCTAGAGATCCTCGACAAGAAAGGTTCAGAAAATTCTGTTGCGGATCATTTGAGTCGCCTAACACATCTAGAGAACGACCATTTACCCATCGATGACTCCTTCCCGGACGAACACCTACACATTATAGAGGAGTGCATCGACGTGATCTCCAAAGGTAACGAACCATGGTTTGCTGATTTTGTTAACTATTTGGTTTGTCAGGAGATACCGCCCGGATTATCCTACGCACAAAGGAAGAAGTTCTTGAAGGATGTCCGGGAATACTTTTGGAACGAGCCTCTCCTCTTTAAGAGAGGTCCGGATGGCATCATTCGGCGATGTGTGCCGGAAGATGAGATGCAAAGTGTCATCCGGCATTGTCATTCACTACCTTGTGGAGGACACGCTAGTTCGAACAAGACTAGCGCAAAGGTATTGCAATCTGGATTTTTTTGGCCTACCTTATTTAGAGATGTGCAATCCTTTGTTTCTTGCTGCGATGCTTGTCAAAGAACAGGCAATATCTCTAGGAGGAATGAGATGTCCCTCAACAACATCCAAGAGGTGGAGATTTTTGATGTTTGGGGAGTAGATTTTATGGGACCGTTCCCATCCTCTTGTGGAAACCAATACATACTATTAACGGTAGATTACGTTTCTAGATGGGTGGAAGCAATTGCCTCTCCCACCAATGATGCCATGGTGGTGGTTAAGTTCTTCAACAAGACCATTTTTCCTCGATTTGGGACGCCAAGGACTATCATTAGTGATGGGGGTTCTCACTTCATTGCCCGGCGCTTTGAAGCTCTTCTAGCTAAGTATGGGGTTACTCACAAGATCGCTACCCCTTATCATCCACAAACTAGTGGACAAGTTGAGATCTCAAATAGGGATATCAAAGGAATTCTAGAGAAAACGGTTTCAAGGACTAGGAAGGATTGGTCTTTGAAGCTTGACGATGCATTGTGGGCGTACCGGACTGCGTACAAGACTCCCATAGGAACCACACCATACAACCTTGTGTATGGGAAGTCCTGTCACTTGCCGGTAGAGTTGGAGCACAAGGCGTTTTGGGCTATCAAGTGGTTGAATTTCAGCATGAAGGAAGCGGGAGAGAAGCGTCTCCTAGACCTTAATATCTGGACGAACTCCGCTTGAACGCTTATGAAAACGCCAAGATCTATAAGGAGAGAGCAAAGCGTTGGCATGATAAGCATATCATTCCAAAGGACTTCAAAGAAAGAGATCAAGTTCTCCTCTTCAATTCAAGGCTTCGTCTCTTTCCAGGTAAGCTCAAATCCCGTTGGACCGGACCTTTTCTAATTAAGCGTATTTTCCCCCATGGTGCAGTTGAAGTATGGGGTGAAGCGGGCGGAAGCTTTAGTGTAAACGGCCAACGACTCAAGAAGTACACGCCAGAACTCCAAGCTGAAGAGTTCGCGCCTACCGCACTCGAATAAGTGCGAGATTGGTCTAGCTACGGACCTTAAACAAAGCGCTTCTTGGGAGGCAACCCAAGGTATTGCATTTTCTTTTTTGTTTTCGATTCATAGTTTATCTTAGTTTAGACGTTTTTCGCTTTATTTTGCCTCGATTTCTTCCGGTATGTTCGTGTTTTTGGATGTAGGAACGATGGAAAAGGGGAAGGGAAGGATAATGTTGAAGAAAAGTGATGAAACATGGACTTTGGAGCATTACAGAGAGTTCCACGGCCTAAACCACGGTCGTGATAGCTACAGTGACCGTAATTTCCAAAAGCCTTTGAAAAATCACCAAAACCACGGTTCCGTACATTTCCACGTCCGTGGAACACCCCGACAGACCGTGATTTTCAAAATTTTGCCTGTGACTATATAAACCACGTTCTTCACAAAAACACCTCACAAAAACCCCTTTCACGACCCAAATCGCCGATTCCACGACCCTACTCCCAAATCTTCATTCCTTAATCGTTTTCGACGATTCTTCTTCCCAAGTTGAAGCAAATTCAACCACCAACAAGATCCAAGCAACGAATCAAGCGGAGTTTCACCACGGAACGCACAATTCGGATTTTAAAAATCCGAAACCTAGGTTTTTTCCCTCTTCTTGATCTTTGTCGATTTGGTTCGTTTTGCTAGAAATTTTAGGAAGAACTGATTGAAATTGGAAGGAATTAGACTAGGGCTACCTGATTGCTGAATTTGAGTGATTGATTGTTGAGATTTGTGAAAAACTGAGACGAATCACGGTTCCTGGAAGTTCCACGGCCGTGGAAAGGCAAGAACAGACCGTGATTCTTGACAGTGATGGACTTTGTGAGGAGAGTTTCTGGGAGGATTAAGGAGAAAAAGAATGACCAAAACAAGAAGAGGAAGGGTAGTCCCTCTTCTTCTTCATCCTCTAGAGCACCACCACCCTCTTCCCCTTTACCTCCATCATCACCTTCATCACCCTTACCTCCTAGCCCTAGAGTATCGACTATTCATGAGGATCACCTCGATGCATTCGAGAGGATCAATGAGAGGGCTATGATTGGACCTAGGTACCTATTGTTAAAGGATTTAGCTCCTCTTAACATTGTAGATGACCTTACTTGGCTCTTGGATAGAGCCGGACTAGTTGTCTTCTCAGCTATCCGAGAAGACGCTTATGAGGAGATTACGAGGGAGGTTGTGACGTCTTTTCAGCACATCCATGTGGATAGGACCGTTTCTTTCCGTCTTATGGAAAGAAACTATGATTTTTCCATCCGTGAGTTCGGGACCTTCTTTGGGTTCCATGAGACCTTTAACGGTCGTTTTCCTAGTGGCGTTTACGCCAAAGATTTTTAGGAGGAAGTTGCTATGATCTACGCCAGCGAGGACCGTTGGCAACCTGCTGACACCAAGGCTAAGTTGATGTATCACTTAGCCTTGAAGATTGCTCACCGTGTTCTTTCGGAGTGTCTCTTTCCTAGGACGGAGACGCCCCAAAAGATCAAGACGGATGAGCTCTTTCTGCTATACTCCATGCTGTATGGGCGCCGAGCTGACTGTGCCACCCTCTTAGCTGCTACTATGAGCAAGCTTAAGAACAAGAGGAAGGGAAACATTGGATACGGTGGGATAGTTACCCACCTTGCTAGGGCGTTGGGTGTTGATTTTTCTGCCTGTACCCGCATACTAGTCGTACCTTTAGGACTTCATGCCTTCATGACTAGAGGTCTCATCTTCCCCACACATAGTGGTCCGCCTTATGCGGCCATGCCTTGGGAGAGCAGGACGGGTAGGGGTATTGAGTGGCTAAAGGAGTACTCCATTATGGCTGGACGCCATAATTGGAAGGAGACGTTCGCTGCTATGCACGCGAACAGGATTGCAGCTCCTCCGTATGTTCCACCACCACCCGTAGTTGAGGAGGAGGAGATGAGGGATCAGTTTGTGGGTGGAGGAGGAGCCGAGCAGGAGTTTGGCACGTTTCCGGATCAGCCGGATACGGCCCCCGATGTGCCTAGACGGTCTCCACGTCCCGCCAAAGCTTCAGGCTCGTCTTCTCGCCGCGCCAGCGTGAGTGAGAGACTCACTTGGGCTAAGACACCTCCTGCATGGTATGGAGCTCCACCTCCATGGGCTACACAGACATCTTCTGCACCAGCACCAGCACCATCCGACGCTCTAGAGTGGTATAGTCATGCTCCGGGATGGTATGAGCAGATGCCGGATTGGGCTACTGGTCTTTCGGAGAGAGTAGGAGCATTGGAGATTCGAGCCGATGCTAGAGATGGACGCTTGGACGACCTCGATCACATGATGAGAGATGTCTACCGCCAGCAGTTTGGGCGGTTTTATGATCCTAGCTTCTCTACATTCCCGCCTCCACCAGCGCCGCAGTGATTGATTGCATGACCGACAGTTTTAGCCGCTCCACCGCCATTTTGTGAGTTTCTTTTTCTTTTCTTTCTTTTCTTTCTTTCTTTTTAAACATTAGGGACAATGTTCGTCCTAAGTATGGGGTGGGGTGTGACTAAAAGTTGTAATAACTCTTACTCACTATGTTTGCTTCTATCGAGACTATCATTGCATGTTCATTATATTGTTGCACGTTTCAATATTGCATTGCATGAAAAAGAGTTTGAAAAACCATAAAAATTGAAAAATTTTGAAAACTTTTGTACTTCTAAGGAATTGAGATGATTTCCATGATAATCACTACTTGTGAATTGAGTTTGATGACAATTGCATGCTTAAATGAATAGTGAATTGAAAAGAATTTGAATGAGTTGATTATGCCTCTTTTGCAAGTTTCATAATGTGATAAATGTTACCTAAATCATGTTGAGGAGTTGAAGTTGAAATCACACTATAAGTTCTTATGCTTCTTGTTCAGATGATTAAGGCAATTCGATTTTTCTTTCTTCTTTTCTTTGATCATTTAGCCCCTCATTGAAATATTGACCTCCTTTACCTATCCGGGAATTTGGAGAAGTGAATGAAAAAGGCATGTTTGATGTGGGAGGGCCATGAGAGCAATTATTTGCAATCAAAAGAATAGAAAGAAATTATAGGTTTGGGGAAGTCAATCATGATGATGAGTAACTCGGCACCATTCACATAGCCGGGTGTTTGTGTCTTGCCAAAGTCGGATTGAGCTATATTCCTAGCGGATTATGGTATGTGCGCTAAGGGTTTGAGGCATCTCATAAAAATTGAGAAACGCCAATCTCCTAGGCTTCGGTTTTTGTGCACCTCTATCCATAACTCCAAAAGTAAAGTCGAAAAATGAAAAGAAGAGAGCGAAGCTCTAAGTTGAAGGTGTTGCGGAAACCGCAAGAGAAGAAGAAAAGAGTAGTTGTCCACTTTCCCGGATTCATGCACCACATTCCTTAAAGTTTCCTTCCCTTTCCACATTCTAGACCTTTTTCTTTGAAAGTCCTTAAGATCAAAAGAATGTTATATGACTTGGTGATCTAAATTGAAGTTTCTTATGATTGATTTTGATAATGTTTGAAGGTTATGATGTTTGTATGGAAGTTTGATTGATTCATGAGTTTTCTTTACTCTTTACTCTTTGATTAAGTGTATGAAAGTCCTATAAACGATTGAAGCAAGATTTGAGAATGATCTATTGTTTAGAAGGCACATTCATCCAAAAGAAGTATTGCTTTGAGAAGGTACACATATTTCATCCTAACTCTTGTTTTAAAGCTTTTGAAAGACCTTGCTTAGGGACAAGCAAGTTGCAAGTATGGGGTTATTTGTTAGCATGAAATATTGTGATATTTTAGGCACGTTTTCTAAGTGTATTTGATTCATATTGATAGTCATTGATTGAGCATTGATGCATTTGTGAGCTAGTTTGTCTATAATGTCAATATAGAGATCTACACAAGCTTTATGTTGATTATAGGTGATTGAGAGCTATTTCCGAACAGAATCGAGCAAAGATGGAGTTGTTAAGCAATGTCCATTGATTGAGGACATTCTAAGGAGCAAAAGGAGTGTTGACTTGGAGAATGCACGAGTCTAGGGAAGAATCACGGTCTTGCCCTAAACCAAGCTCTAAAATACGGCCGTACTACTTTCCACGTTCAGTTCCACGGCCGTGGAACCATGTCTAAGGAAACGTGGTTCATTCCAGCAACTTCTACGGCCGTGGAGAAGATGGTTCAAACCGTGTTGATTCCCACGCTCTAAATTACGGCCGTGGAACCTTCCACGACCGTGATCTTGGCGATCTTTTTCGCCACACTTTAAGCCACGATCTTTTAAAAGATTGGGCCGGGCCGCTACTTTATCATACACTATAAAAGGACGGACGAAGAGAGATTCCGTCACCTCTGCTTAGACCTCCGCTTACACCTCGCTTTA
Source organism: Fagopyrum homotropicum (assembly GCA_033239125.1). Classification (NCBI taxonomy): domain Eukaryota; kingdom Viridiplantae; phylum Streptophyta; class Magnoliopsida; order Caryophyllales; family Polygonaceae; genus Fagopyrum; species Fagopyrum homotropicum. Next base: position 59,165,866 of record BSWB01000003.1, on the reverse strand, counting down.
GGCTTACACATTCGCCTACGCCGCGACTTAGAGAATCTTTGCGAGTTTTGCAAAAGACGTACTTTGCGCTCATCTTTAGAGTTGCCCTAATCTCGCACTTTGGTGGAAATTGTGATTGAGATTTCCGGATTGACGGAAGATCGAAGATTCGGAAGGTTATTCGTAAGAAGATTCCTCTTCTTGTTTAGGTTTGATTTAGAAGACGGATTGACATCCCGTTCTTCCTTCTTATCTAAGATTGTGTTTATTTGTTCTATTCCGAATCTAGTGACGATATTTGTTCTTGATTGTGACATTGAGATTTGTTTGAAGTTTATTGAAAGTTTTCGGAAGTTTTCATCTTTCAATCTTTTAAACCTTGAATTTGATATCATAATGACTATTGTTGGCTAAAAACCCTTAACAATTCTAAGGTGAAGGGTTGATAGTTGTGGCTTAGATGATGATAGATCGATCGTAAACAGATTGGACCCTGAGAGTTAGAGAGAATCGCCGACGAACCCTAAAATACGGCCTGTTCTTGAAGTCCACGGCCGTGGAACCTCAAGAACTAACCGTGATTCCCCTTAAGTTTACGAACTTGCTTTTACTTTAATCCAAAATTAAAGATTTGCTTTAACTTAGTTTAGGCTTGCCTTTTTTAGGTGGTAGTGAAGCCTCAACAACCTCTACCTCGATTGTGAGTGTCACAACCGTAATCGGTTTAGTTAGTCTTGATCCTTGGATTACAAGTTTGGGTATTTGACATTAATTCTCATCTTTAGAACCTTTCTATATTGAAGCCTCAACAACCTGTATAGGGAGTTTCTTGTAGGTGAGTCACATAAGGTTTTTGGAACTTCACCGTACGATTACCTTACATTAGCATACCTTTGCATATCTCAACTCTGTCCTTACATCATTAGTATATCTTGAATCGATTGCCACAGCTGGATACTTGGATCTTTAGGATTGTTGTTTTCCCAATAATTCGAAAAGCTCTTACATTTACTCGCTTGATAATCTATAACTGGATTTAACCCCCCAAATCCTTGTGTTCGATACTCTGGAATTCTTGCTTAACTATATCGATCCGTACACTACAGGTTCGCTTGCTTGATTTCTAGTTTTATAAATTTAAAGATTATTTGCACGCACGCTAAGTGGCAAACAGATTTCTATCCAAGGAACGCTTGTTGGTTTTATAATTGATTAAGTTATTGAAGCCTTTCTCTTAAGGTTTTCTTGTTCAATTATTCTCTTTCTTCCCTTATATTTGATTAATACTTTCATGATGATGAGTGGCTAATTTCTTTGTGTGATTCTAGGATGATTGGTTGAAGGTTGTGGAAAAAACAATGATAGAATAATCTTAATCACAATAGGACCCTAAAAGTTCGAGTCTTTACCTTAACCCTAAGCATCTCGCTCAGTCGATGAACATCTCGGCCGGGGTGGAATTTGGCTGACCGAGGTGACTTATCTTATCCGAAACTGAGAGTTAAGTGTTAGAGTTTGCCAAATCCTATTCTTATTACACCTTTCCTTGTTCAATGCAAGCCTAGGATGAGACTTACCCGGTAATTCCTTTGTTTGTTTACCAAAGATCGTAAGTGTAGGTAATAAAGGTTTATCCTTTATTGGGGTTTGAGTGTGCTTTCATCCCATCTTTGTGAGTTAGCTTGAGACTTACCCGGTAAAGGTTGATTCTATTCCCTTAGGTGGTGTGTTTGTTTGAGGTTATAGTTCTTTATCTTGATTCCTTGAGACTTACCCGGTAATAGGAGTTACGGTTTGGGATTAGTGAGTAGTGAGACTTACCCGGTGATCTATTCACACTTTAGTAACACCTTCCCTTTGCAAAATCTCAGCTTTGTCCGCTTATCTTCAGATCTTGAGGTAGAACCACAGCTAGATGCTTTAATCCCTAGAATTGCATATTTCCTTTATTGACTTTTTATCATCTTTGATTGTTTTAATTGCCTTTGTGGTTAGTAATTACAAAGCTTACCTATTCCGACTTTGTTTCACTAAGTCCCTGTGATCGACCCCTGGAATTCCTTGCTTTTTACTATGATTGACCCGTACACTGCGGGTTCGCATCCTTGTTTTAAGCTTACATCTAGGGTTATAAATTTAAAGCTTGCACACACCGTTTGGAGCGAACAAGTTTTTGGCACCGTTGCCGGGGACTTGGTCTAGACCGAGCCGGTTGTGGTACGCTTTTGGGCACTTGCCCCCGTGTCTACTAACCACTCTACTTGAGTGACTTTCGCAGGTTTTTTTTCTTAGGTTAATGCGAAGAACCCGCACTGGGAAGAAAATCGTTCCTTACGATCCCGAACCAGAAAAGACATACAAACGACGCTTGAGAGAAGCGAAGATGGCCAACCAAGACGATCGCGATCTTGAGGCCGAATTGAAGGATGTGTTAGAACAGCTACGCCTCAGCAGGGAAGAACTAAGGTAGGAGAAAGAAGAAACTCGCACCAGAACTGAAGCGATCGAAGCAGATATGGCAGCCTTACGAGACCAGTATCTACTTCGAATGAGGGAAGACCCAGTTCCCGATCCTCGACCGATGCAGGATCCAGTTCCAAACCCTCGACCGAGGCAGGTCCCAGTACCTGATGCCCCGGCCGAAGTACTTCCACCTCGGATACCAGTCCGAGGCGCTCTTTTTGCAGGAATCCCACAAACCCTAGGTCAAAGGATGGACCCCAATCAACAACTGAGGCGTCCTGGAGTTAACCTAGGAGATCCGGCGGACCATGACTACGAACTTCGACCGCAAGTTCTTTCCATGATTCGCCAATGCCAATTTGGAGGCTAGAGAAGGAATCTCCGCATCAACATCTGCAAAATTATAAGATCTTGATGGAGACCTTGAGACCCTCAAGAATAGAAAACAACAACTACAAGCTAAGACCTTTTTACTTTTCTTTAAAAGATAGAGCTCTTACTTGGTATCAATCTCTTCCTCCAGGAAAAATCAGTACTTGGGAGGAGATGACTACGGAATTCTTGACTAAATTCTTTCCCCCCTCTAAGACCGCTGAAATGAGAGGGAAGATTAATGCATTCATTATGAAGGACAAGGAGAGCTTGTCCAAGTCATGGGAGAGGTTTAAAGACATTCTCTTGGATTGCCCACATCATAGGATTCCAAAGATAGAGTTGTTGGAGATATACTTCAAGGGACTGGACGGAAGCACCCAATTCAACCTCCAACTACTATCCGCCGGAACATTTATGGACATGGCGATTGACGAAGCTCGGGACTTTATAGAGAAGCAAGCTTTGCATATGGAGAAATATTCCCACCAAGGAGCTGAAGGTGGAGTTAAAAGAGTCAACTTTCAAGAGGATTCCTCAAATAATCAACTCATCTCTTTGAAGAATGATGTGAAACAATTGAAGGAACTCTTAGTTGCTCAAACCAAGAAGGAAGATCAAGGATCAAGGAACAACAACAATGGATACCGTAATAACAACAACAACAACAACGGTTCCCGAAACAACAACTACAACAACAATAGAGGATCCAATAGCAATAATTGGAGGACGAATAATCAAAATTCGGGTAACAATCATTCTAATTCCAATTCTAACGATTCCTCTAATCCTTTCCTCTCTTCTCCCCCTTCTTCTTCTTCTTCTACTCCATTAAAGAGCCAGGGGCAAGGATCAAGTTCGTCCCAGCCGGAAAAGAAAGACGCGGTGCTGGAGGCTATCTTGATCAAGCTTAGTGCTATGGAGACATCCATGACTTCATTTTCGAAGGCCCAAAAAGCCTTTGAACAACAACTTGCTAGTAGGGCGAATGAAACGCCAAGAGATCCAGGGAGGCTTCCAGCAAGGACGGAAAGCAACCCTAAGGGCCAGATTATGGCCATAACGACGAGGAGTGGACTGAAGACTGCAGATCCAATGCCTCGGTCGGTGCCAATACAGACAAAGACCACCTCGGTCCAGGTGCAGTCGAAGAACACTTCGGCCGAGATGCCAACCGAGATAGAGCCACAGAAAGCGGAGGAGAAAACTGAAGTTTATGTTCCACCTCCTACATATAAACCACAACTTCCATTCCCCCAGTCAAGGGCCAGGGCACATCTAGACAAGCACTTTGGTAAGTTCCTTGACTTGATGAATAAACTACACATTAACATTCCTTTCCTTGATGCTATTCTAGGGATGCCCGCCTATGGGAAATTCTTAAAAGAGATCCTATCAAGGAAGAGGAAGTTGGAAGACTTTGGTGAAGTAAGGATGACATCTAAATCCTCAGAGCTTATTCAAATCATGAAGGAGAAGATGCCACCCAAGTTGAGAGATCCCGGCTCATTTTGCATTCCCATTCAAGTTGGGGATGTCACTTGTGAAGCCTTATGCGATCTAGGAGTCAGCGTGAGCATCATTCCGCTGGAGCTATGTGTTAAGATCGGACTTGGAGAGCCCAAGCCGGTTAAGATAAGGTTATACATGGCGGATCGCTCCATTACCCATCCCGTGGGCATTTTGGAAGACGTTCCGGTTAAGTTAGGTAACTTCTATTTACCTATAGACTTTGTAGTGCTTGATATTCCCGCAGATTATCTTGATCCTATCATTCTCGGGAGGCCATTTCTAGCAACTTCGGGTTGCAATGTGGATTGTAAGAACCCCAAGTTGAAATTCAACATTGGCAGAGATGAAGTGGAGTTCGCATTACTTGCGGCCATGAAGGGAGAGCAGCTAGGAGATGATATCTTCAACATATATGATGAAGAAGAATCATCAGAATTGGTGAGCTTTATCCTTACTAAAGATCCACTTGAGAAAATTATTAGTTTTAGTTTAATGGAGGAAGGTATAGATGCTTCTTGTGATGCAGATATACGGAGCGTAAAGGCGCTGGAAGAAGATCCAGGAGCTAAAACTGAGAAGCTAATCTAGGAGACGAAGATCTCCAGTTTCGGTTCCAGTTACAGTACCTCGACCGAGGCACTCTCTGGACCAAGCGAGGCGACTGAAGAACATCTCGGTCAACGCCTCTGCGCCTCGACCGAGGTTGAAGGCGAGATGGCTTCAACTGAGATTTCCGAAAGTCCAGTTCCTGGATCTACTCCAGTGGAAGGAGGAAGCAAGGATCCCCCTCAGAAAGTACCCCCAGTTGTGGAGCTTAAACAACTCCCAAATCAATTGAGGTATGTCTTGCTTGGACCGGATTCCACTTATCCCGTTATCGTTAGTGCTTCCCTCTCCGAATCTGAATTGTCTAAGCTGATGCATGTCTTGAGAAAGCATCAAAAGGCTTTGGGTTATACTATAGATGATCTTATTGGCATTAAGCCTTCTTTCTACATGCATAGAATTCTAATGGAGGACGATCATAAGACTTCACGGGAACCTCAAAGACGGTTAAATCCGATCATGAAAGAGGTTGTGAAGAAGGAAATTCTTAAGTTGTTGGATGCAGGTATCAAATACCCTATCTCGGACAGCAAATGGGTTAGCCCGGTGCATGTAGTTCCGAAGAAAGGAGGGATGACCGTTGTGACGAATAAGAACAACGAGTTAATCCCAACCAGGACTGTCACTGGCTGGAGGGTTTGCATTGATTAAAGGAAGTTGAACACGGCCACTCGGAAGGACCATTTTCCACCTCCCTTCATTGATCAAATGCTCGAACGGTTGGCCCAACATTAACATTTCTGCTATTTAGACGGCTATAGTGGTTTCTTCCAGATTCCCATCCATCCGGATGATCAGGAGAAGACCACTTTCACTTGTCCGTGGGGGACATTCGCTTATAGGAGGATGCCATTTGGATTGTGCAATGCACCCGCTACCTTCCAACGATGCATGATGGCTATCTTTTCTGAGTATATAGAGGAGATCATGGAGGTATTTATGGACGATTTTTCAGTATATGGTTTCTCTTTTGATGATTACCTATCTAACCTTTTTCTAGTGCTACAAAGATGTGAGGACACCAATCTTGTCTTGAATTGGGAGAAGTGTCATTTTATGGTTAATCAAGGCATTGTGCTAGGACACCTCGTTTCTAATCGAGGTATTGAGGTCGATCGCGCTAAGATCGAGACTATTGAGAAACTCCCTCCCCCTTGTTCTGTTAAAGGTGTGAGGAGTTTTCTCGGGCATGCAGATTTCTACAGGAGATTCATCAAGGACTTCTCTAAGATTTCTAAACCTCTAACTAACCTCTTAAATAAAGATGTTGTTTTTGAGTTTTCGTAGGAGTGTCTTGATGAATTTTACAAGATTAAGGAAGCGTTGATCTCCGCTCCCATTATCCAGCCTCCGGATTGGACCTTGCCCTTTGAGATCATGTGTGATGCTAGTGATGTAGCCGTAGGAGCGGTTCTTGGACAGAAGAAGGATGGACGGACCACCGCCATCTACTATGCTAGCAAGACGCTAGATGAAGCCCAGCGCAACTACGCTACCACCGAGAAGGAGCTATTGGCGGTTGTATATGCTTTCGAGAAGTTTCGTTCTTACTTGGTAGGGGCGAAAGTCATTGTCTACACCGATCACGCAGCCATTCGCTACTTACTTGCCAAGAAAGATGTCAAGCCACGCCTTATTCGATGGATTCTCTTACTTCAAGAGTTTGACCTAGAGATCCGCGATAAGAAGGGATCCGAAAATTCTGTTGCGGATCACCTCAGCCGGCTACTTCCATCTTCACGCGAGAAGGACAGCTCACCCATAGACGATTCATTCCCCGATGAGCACTTGCACTTGTTGGAACGTTTGATAGACTTACTTCACCCCATGATGGAGGTGAAGTATGGGGTGAGGGCACCTCCCATCACGCATAGAGATGCCGTACGGTCCAGCTAGCGACCTTAAATCAAGCGCTTCTTGGGAGGCAACCCAAGGTATTGCTTTCTTTTCCCTTTTTCTAGTCTAGCTAAGATAGTTTGCTTTTGCTTTGCTTTGTTTTATTTTTGGCGTCCTAGACAGACAACAGGTGACATCTAAGGAAGGAATACAACCCAGGAGCACAACTGGAAGGACAGAAGTTCGAGAAATTGAGAAGACGGAGTTTGACTGAAGCACATCTCGGTTGTTGTCTCAGCACCTCGACCGAGATGATTCTTGAGCAACCGAGGCGACTAGGGTTTCTGAAGATCCACCTCGGTCCGTACCACCTCGGTCCAGTCGAGACCACCTCGACCGAGGTGACAGCAGTTTCAGAAAAGGGTATAAAAGGGGGCTGAGATTTCTCTCTCCTCCTTTACCTTCTCCTCGACCGCGGCACTCCCTTTGCCTCGCTTCGCCATTCTTCGCTTGTTTTCGACGATTATCGCTTCCAAACCACTAAGAAAGGGTAAAGGATCACAGTGCAAGTGCTAATCTGCGAGAAAAACGAACTGAATCGACCGAATCGAGGTAAATATCAAAAAAACCCTAACCTCGCTCTTCTTCACTGTTTTACTTCAAATTGGGCTTTAGTTGCCCCTGCATTTGCTGAGAAACAGATTAAGTACCCCATAGGAACCTGTTGTAGTGATTTTGGGGGAAAGAACTGGAATTTTGAAGAAATCAGTCGCGCAGTTCTTCGCCTCGGTCCAGTCGGCCTATGCCTCGGCCGAGGTGTTCTTCGGAGTTGTCAGGCCGACCGAGGTGATCTGACAGGTTGTTTTAGAGATGAGTTCAGATAGACAGCTGGTCCTGAGGGACAGATCCTGTCCTTCCCCTTCTTCTTTTTCCTCCAGACCTACTAGACCGATGATCCACGAGAGACACCAGGTCGACTATGACCGCATCGCGGCCCGTCCAGTGATTGCACCTCGCTTTCTGGACGTATCAGCTTTTGATTGTCTCCATGTGGATGGAGATTTGAGACGGATGATTTCTATGGTAGGGCTAGATCAGTTCACTGAGATCCGCGCACCTGCCTACTTAGAGCCGACTATGGAGTTTGTCAGCTCCTTCACCTACCTTCCTACAGAGCATGCTGTGAAGTACCGGTTGATGAACCGGAACTTCTTAGTTCCTTTAGAGTACTGGCGGGACATCTTTGGCTTCCCGGCCCCGACTTCTGCTGATTTTCCCTCCCAAGCTGTAGCTAGGGAGTTCTGGGGACAAATTGCTCATGTAGTTGAGCATGCTGATAGATGGCGCCCTGGAGACTCCAGGGAGCGTATTATATTTCACCTAGCATTTAGGTTGGATCACAGGATTTTTAGTGAGACTCTTCTGGCGCATACTGAGACGCTCCAAAAGGTCAGACTGGGGGAGTTGTTTAGCCTTTACTGCATGGTGATTGGAGGGATTCCAGACTTTGGCTTGATGCTGGCAGAGGATCTGCACAGGATCAAGGCCAAGGCGAAGGGCGATATCTGTTGTGGAGGCATTGTGACTCACATAGCGAGTTACCAAGATATGGACCTCAGCGCATGTACCATGGTGGTGGCTGCCAAGCCGCTAGGACTTCAGGAGATGATCACTCGGAGGATACTGGTTCCCCGAGGACTCACTACACCGTATGTAGCTATGCCATGGGAGCCTACTACACCACAGGGGATCAGATGGTCACCCCAACTCTCAGTGTATGATCCGCACTATTGGCAAACTGCTTGGATCGCACTGATGGAGGATGCGAGAGAGGCAGCAGCTGCACCAGCTGAGGAGGATGAGGTTGAGGAGACTGTTGATGATGATGATGATGATAGGGATGGTGGAGTTCCTATGGATACAGGTACTAATACTGCTGGGACTAGTGCGCCGGTCATTGACTTAGACGATGACGAGACTGAGACCGCACCGGCTGCATCACTAGTACGTCCTGCTAGGCGTAGGGGACGCCGACAGAGGGATCCAGATGCTCACCGTCGGATTGATGATCTGACGGACTAGATGATAGACTCTTATGTTGCCTTGACTGTAGACATCCAGGAGAGATTTGACGCCCAGCACCGAGAGATCGACCGCTGGACTGATCAGATGCTAGAGGGCCAGCACTATCAGCGCCGGATGATAGAGATCCAGTTTTAGTAGACTATGGGTTATCCATTTGACCCATCCCAGTATCCGTACGTGCCACCACCACCACCACCGGATCGTGATTATTGAGAGCTTGCAGGATTTTCTTTCTTATTTATTATGCAGCTCAGCTTTGTCCGGTGAGTATTTTATTTCTTTAGACTTATTTTGACCCACTGGGACAGTATGTCCCAAGTATGGGGTGTTTATGTATTATTTGACCTATGTGATGTATGACTCGACATTTTCGGATATTTATGCTTTATTTGGATTCTATGGTTTTATCTGAAATTACATGCATGCATACAGGTTATTTGATTGAGAAAAACGTCAAAAACTGGACAGAAAAAAAAAATTTTGACCTCGACCAAGGCAGTTCTGGCCAAACAAGGTACTTCACCTCGGTTGACCTAGAACACCTCGACCGAGGTGGTTTAACTAAGAGTTTTCGAAATGTTTTGTGCTTCTTATCTGGATATGATCTCAGTGAAGATCTTGTTTACTGACTGGTTTTGAAATCTTTATATGCTTGAAAGGTTTTATGATATGTTTAAGTTGCTAAATGTTTTGTTTGAAATTTTTGGCATGTTTAATACTTTGTTTTTATCCAAATTATGTTGAATTTGAAGGTTGACGCCACAAGATAAGTTCTCTCACTTTCTTCCTGGAAAGACCAAGGCAATTCATTCTTCTCTCTTCTTCTTCTTGATCATGCTTAGCCCCTCATATACATTTTTACCTCCCGTTACCTATCCGGGAATTTGGAAGCAAGCAAAGTGGTGAAAGCAAGTGAAGTAAAAGTTGAGAAGTTAGTTGGAAGTGAAAGTGTTAGAAAGTAATAAATAGGTTTGGGGAAGTCAATCATGATGATGAGTAACTCGGCACCATTCACATATCCGGGTGTTTGTGTCTTGCCAAAGTCGGATTGAGCGATATTCCTAACGGGTCATGGTATGTGCATCAAGGATTTGATGCATCTCAAGAAATTGATGATTGCTGATTTCTTAGGCTTCGGTTATTGTGCACCTCTGTCCATGCATCCCAAAAAGTAAAGTAAAAAAGAAAGAAATGTAAAATAAGCAAAGCTTATTGGTGGAAGATGTTGAAGTTCAAGTAAAGTGAAGAAAGATCCTATTCCCGGATTCTAGCACCATATTACCTTATATACATCCCTACCCTACACGTTTCTTGACCTTTCTTTTGGGAAGCCCTTGAGACCTCGAGCTTGTTGATTGACTTAGTGGTTTAAACTGGATTATGCATGATTAATTTCGATAATTATGATTTATTATGCATTCTATGATTTTATGTAAAGATGAACAACTTTCTTATATTTATAAAATGTTTTAAACATGTTTTCATTTTAAATTCCATGAAGTATTCTCTTAGAGTGATCTATGATTGTATCACACCATTAAAATGTTTTTGAAAGACTTTTCATTGATCTTTATGACTAATAATCCATTCTATCTTGTATTTTATATGTAGAACTTGCTTGGGGACAAACAAGGGCTGAGTATGGGGTATTTTGATAGCATGAATTATTGTCTATATTTTGGGGCCTGTTTAGACGTTTTATCTTCAATAATCTGCATGTTTGTATGTATATTATGTGATTATATTGTCGTTTCATCTACCTTTGCGGGAATCGAGGTATACACCTAGTTTTGTTATAATCGTAGGTAAAATGGCACATTTTGGACTAAAAAGGAGCAAAAGGAGCTAAGGAGTCATTGGAGCTACATTCAGGAGCTTAAGGAATGATCCAGGAAGCATGGCCATGGATTAAAGATTCACTTTGGACCAGATTTGAGAGATTTCACATTCAGTTGTGATTCACCTCGGTTGACTACAGAATCACCTCGACCGAGGTGATCCCGAGGAGCCGACTCGACCGAGGTGAACACTTGGGACGCGGCGAGAATATTTTATTCTTGGCTGAGATCTTTTATCTTGGGAAATAGGATCTTATATTTTTGGGCTCGAGGTGAACACCTCGAGCTTGACGAATGACACTTTGCATTTCGTCTTCCAGCACACATCTCCAAATGATGCCGTCAGGACCTCTCTTGAAGAGTAGAGGTTCATTCCAAAATTATTGTCGCACATCCCTAAAGAACTTCTTCTTTTGTGCATAGGACAATCCGGGAGGTACTTCCTGACAAACCAAGTAATTTACAAAATCAGCAAACCAAGGTTCGTTACCTCTAGATATCTTGTGGATGCACTCCTCTATGATGTGTAAGTGCTCATCCGGAAAGGAGTCATCTATAGGTAAATCGGCGTCTTCAATGTGTGGTAGACGACTCAAATGACCCGCAACAGAATTTTCCGAGTCTTTCTTATCACGGATCTCTAGATCGAATTGTTGTAGGAGAAGAATCCATCTAATCAGCCTCGGTTTCGCGTCCTTCTTGGCAAGTAAATACCATATCGTAGAATGATCCGTGTATATAATCACCTTTGCACCTACAAGATAAGAACGAAACTTTTCAGAGGCATATACAATAGCTAAGAATTCCTTTTCAGTTGTGGCGTAGTTGAGCTGCGATTCGTCTAGCGTCTTGCTAGCATAATAGATAGCATGGGTTCGTCCCTCCTTATTTTGTCCTAGCACAGCTCCAACAGCTACGTCACTCGCATCACACATAACCTCGAACGGGAGATTCCAGTCTGGAGGTTGGATAATCGGGGCTGAGATGAGAGCTTCCCGGATCTTATAGAATGCATCTAAACAATACTGCAAAAAGTCAAAAATTGCATCCTTCATCAAAAGATTAGTAAGCGATTTTGATATCTTAGAAAAGTTTTTGATGAAACATCTATAGAATCCAGCATGTCCTAGAAAACATCTTATCCCCTTCACCGAAGATGGAGGAGGAAGTTTCTCTATGGTCTCTATCTTAGCCTTGTCTACCTCAATCCCTCTACTAGAGATTAAGTGTCCTAGCACAGTGCCTTTCTTTACCATGAATTGACACTTCTCCTAATTAAGAACTATGTTAGTGTCTTCACACCTTTGCAACACAAGAGAGAGATTAGAAAGACCATTATCAAATGAAAAACCATAAACAAAAAAATCGTCCATAAAAACCTCCATTATCTCCTCAATGTACTCCGAGAAGATAGCCATCATGCACCTTTGAAAGGTGGTTGGGGCGTTGCAAAGCCCGAACGGCATCCGTCTATAGGCAAACGTCCCCCATGGGCATGTGAATGTGATCTTCTCTTGATCGTCCGGATGGATCGGAATCAGGAAGAAACCACTATAACCGTCAAGATAGCAAAAATAAGAATGTTATGCTAACCTCTCAAGCATTTGATCAATGAAGGGTAGTGGGAAGTGATCCTTTCTAGTTGCATTGTTCAACTTGCGGTAATCAATGCACATCCTCCATCCAGTCACGGTTCTTGTGGGAATGAGCTCATTGTTCTTGTTAGTGATAACCGTCATTCCTCCTTTCTTCGGGACAACTTGTACGGGGCTCACCTACTTGCTATCGGAGATAGGATAGATGATACCTGCGTCAAGCAACTTAAGAATTTCCTTCTTAACAACCTCCTTCATGATCGGATTTAACCGTCTTTGACGTTGTCGCGAAGGCTTAAAATCTTCCTCCATTAGAATCTTGTGTATGCATAATGATGGTTTAATTCCTACAAGATCCTCTATAGAATAACCTAAGGCTTTCCTATGTTTCCTTAGAACAACCATTAGTTTCTCATGTTCATCTTCGCTTAATTCGGAACTAACAATTACGGGAAAAGTAGAATTAGTTCCAAAAAATGCATACCGAAGATGTGTGGGAAGTTGCTTTAATTCCAAAGATATTGATGCCTTTGGTGAGTCTTGAGATGTGTCCGACGTTTCCTTAGAAGTCTCTAAGGGTGTGGGAGTGATGGAAGAAGACTCAAGAGTATTTGTGGAAAGAACGGAATTGTTCTCAGAAATACCCAAAATTACGGCACCACTATTACTTCCACGGCCGTGATTTAGGGCGTGGAAGTCAATTACGGCATCACTAGTGGTTTCACGACTGTGGCTTTGGCTGTGTAACTTACTGGAGCTCTCCAAATAGCTGGTTACGGTCATCTTGGGGGAAACCACGGCCGTGAAATAGCACGACTAGCCGTGATTCTTCACGTTTTCTGACCCATCATAGAGTTTTTCAAACTCTTCCTCTTGCACTTCTTTTAGCTCCTGCAAAGCTTCAATCTCTTCATTGCAATCTTCTTCCTCTCCTTTTTCCATGATGCTCATGGTAATCACCTTTTGCAATGGATCTTTGAATAGAATCGAGCTCACTTCTTCCCTAGACGCTTCCTTGTCATAGACATTGAACATGTCCTCTCCAAGAGTTGGCTCTTTCACCAAAGCTGAGAGGACAAACTCAACCTTCTCTTCACCTTTGTCGAAAGCCAATCTAGCATTCTTGCAATCCACTATACAACCGGATGTTGCAAGGAACGGTCATCCGAGTATGATCGGGACCAGACAATCTGCAGGAATGTCAAGCACAACAAAATCAATTGGAATGTAAAACTTACCGAGCTTGATTGGGACGTCCTCAATGATACCGACAGGACAAGTTATAGATCAATCCGCCATAAATAACTTCATCTTCACCGGTTTAGGTTCACCTAAACCGATATTCCTACACAAAGCAAGCGGAATAATGCTTACGCTTGCTCCCAAGTCACAAAGGGCGTCATATGTGACTTCTCCTAATCTAATTGGAATGCAAAATGACCCCGAATCTCTCAGCTTTGGGGGCATCTTTTCAGTCATTGTTTTGATGAGATCCAAAGATTCCGAACTCATTTTGACTTCTCCAAAGTCTTCTAGCTTCCTCTTGTTAGAGAGGAGCTCTTTCAAGAACTTCCCATAAGCGGGCATTCCTACAATTGCATCAACGAAAGGTATATTAATATTGATAGCATGAATTATTGTCTATATTTTGGGGCCTGTTTAGACGTTTTATCTTCAATAATCTACATGTTTGTATGTATATTATGTGATTATATTGTCGTTTCATCTACCTTTGCGGGAATCGAGGTATACACCTAGTTTTGTTATAATCGTAGGTAAAATGGCACATTTTGGACTAAAAAGGAGCAAAAGGAGCTAAGGAGTCATTGGAGCTACATTCAGGAGCTTAAGGAATGATCCAGGAAGCATGGCCATGGATTAAAGATTCACTTTGGACCAGATTTGAGAGATTTCACATTCAGTTGTGATTCACCTCGGTTGACTATTGAGTCACCTCGACCGAGGTGATCCCGAGGAGCCGACTCGACCGAGGCGAACACCTGGGACGCGGCGAGAATATTTTATTCTTGGCTGAGATCTTTTATCTTGGGAAAGAGGATCTTATATTTTTGGGCTGGGTTCCTGAAAGGAAGAAGATAAGTTAGACCATATATTTTACCTATTTTTATGGGAAGAGATCTTTCTAAGATATCTTATCTTTGGAGAGTAATTTTCCTATAAAAAGGGTTGGATTTTCCACAAATCCAGATCATGCTATACCACCGATTGTGTTTAGACATCGTTGCAGCCATACTCCAGTTGGGAGATTTGAAGAACCTTTTTGAAGGTTGAAGGAAGAAAGTCTATAACTTTTATAGCTTTTTAAAGGGTTTTGTAAGATCATCTTAGATTCCCTTCTTTGTTGTTTGTCTTGTTGGATTTCTATCCAAGAAACGCTTGTTGGTTTTATAATTGATTAAGTTATTGAAGCCTTTCTCTTAAGGTTTTCTTGTTCAATTATTCTCTTTCTTCCCATATATTTGATTAATACTTTCATGATGATGAGTGGCTAATTTCCTTGTGTGATTCTAGGGTGATTGGCGGAAGGTTGTGGGAAAAACAATGATAGAATAATCTTAATCACAGTAGGACCCTAAAAGTTTGAGTCTTTACCTTAACCCTAAGCATCTCGCTCAGTCGATGAACATCTCGGCCGGGGTGGAATTTGGCTAACCGAGGTGACTTATCTGATCCGAAACTGAGAGTTAAGTGTTAGAGTTTGCCAAATCCTATTCTTATTACACCTTTCCTGGTTCAATGCAAGCCTAGGATGAGACTTACCCGGTAATTCCTTTGTTTGTTTACCAAAGATCATAAGTGCAGGTAATAAAGGTTTATCCTTTATTGGGGTTTGAGTGTGCTTCCATCCCATCTTTGTGAGTTAGCCTGAGACTTACCCGGTAAAGGTTGATTCTATTCCCTTAGGTGGTGTGTTTGTTTGAGGTTATAGTTCTTTATCTTGATTCCTTGAGACTTACCCGGTAATAGGAGTTACGGTTTGGGATTAGTGAGTAGTGAGACTTACCCGGTGATCTATTCACACTTTAGTAACACCTTCCCTTTGCAAAATCTCAGCTTTGTCCGCTTATCTTTAGATCTTGAGTTGGAACCACAACTAGATGCTTTAATCCCTAGAATTGCATATTTCCTTTATTGACTTTTTATCATCTTTGATTGTTTTAATTGCCTTTGTGGTTAGTAATTACAAAGCTTACCTATTCCGACTTTGTTTCACTAAGTCCCTGTGATCGACCCCTAGAATTCCTTGCTTTTTACTACGATTGACCCGTACACTGCGGGTTCGCATCCTTGTTTTAAGCTTACATCTAGGGTTATAAATTTAAAGCTTGCACACACCATTTGGAGCGAACAAATATGCAGTTTGCTCATGAGTTCAATGAACTTACCGAATTGCTTGTCTAGACGCGCTCTTGCTCTAGACTGCGGGAATTGTAGGGGAGGTTTATAAGCTGGAGGAAGAACGTAGACATCTTCCTTCTCCTTTCCCTTATCTTTCTCCTTCTCAGCTAGGACTTCACAAACTTGGGTTGCGGGTCGGTGGTTGTCACGCCACTCCTAGTGGTGATAGCCATCACCCTTCCCTTTGGGTTGTCCTCCGTCTTTCCGGGAAGCTTTCCTTGATCCCTAGGAACTTCTTCAGCCTTGCTAAACATATGGTTTTCTAAAGATTTTTGAGCTTTATCAACCTTAGTTATGTAACACTCAAGTCCTTGGAGCTTTCCTAGAATCGTCTCCAACATAGGATCGAGCTTCTCCTTCTCCTTTTTATTCGAACCATTTGATGTTTGCCCCTGACTTTTCAAAGGGGTAGAAGAAGAGGGAGATGTTAGTGAATTTCCAGAATTTGAATAGGGATTACCGGAATTTTGTTGTTGGTTAGAACGCCAATTGTTGTTGGAATTTCGGTTGTTGTTGTTGTTATTCCAATTGTTGTTGTTCCAATTGTTGTTGTTCCGGTTGTTGTTCCTATTCCCTTGGTGGTGGTGGTTGTTGTTGTTGTTGCCTAAGTAGCCAACATTTTGCTCCTTTGGCCTTTGAAGGCCAACTTTAATAATTTCCTTCAACTCCTTGATTTCGGTGTTGAGGGAAAAGATCTGAGTTTGTGCAGCTTGTGTTAGCTTCACTCCCGGCTCTACCTTCCGGTGGGAATACTTCTCAATCACTTAGGCTTGCTTCTCAATGAAGTCCCAAGCGTCATCCTCTCTCATGTCCATGAATGTACCACAAGAGAGAGATTGGAGGTTGAATTGTGTGTCCACATCTAACCCCTTGTAGTAAATCTCCAATAGCTCCAGCTTTGAAATGTCATGGTGTGGGCAATCCAATAAGAGGTCCTGAAATCTTTTCCATAATTGAAACTAACTTTCGTTAGCTTTCATAGAAAATGCATTAATCTTACCTCGCAACTCCGCCGTTTTAGTTGGCGTAAAGAACTTGGTGAGCAACTCCGAAGATAGATCCTCCCATGTGGCAAGCTTTCCAGCTGGAAGAGCTTGATACCAAGCCAAAGCTTTGTCCTTCAAAGAGAAGAAGAACGGCTTGATCTTGTAGTTGTTGTTAGTAGCCCTTTTCAGCTTCAATGTCTCCATAAGAATCTCAAAATTTTGTAAATGTTGGTGTGGAGATTCAGCACTAGTTCCACCAAATTGACTTTGGCGAACTATGGTGATAACTTGCAGGCTAAAACTGAATTCCTGGATGTCCTCAACTCCGAAATTCACACCTAGATGGAGTGGTTGCTGAATTGGATCCATCCTTTGCCCGAGAGTTTGTGGTTCATCCCCTACATTAGCAACTCTCAAATCTCCAGCGGGAATGCGAGGAACAACCAGGGTGGTCTTGGGTTGTTACGAATAGGGTGAATCACCGGATCAATATCCTCAAGTGGTGGTATATCCTCATCCTTATCATCGGAGGATTCAACTCTAATGGACTTAGTTGGTTTCTTGACCTTCTTCTTCTTAGCGTCATTCAACCAACTTAATGTCCAGCATCATAGCTTTGAGTTCATCTATTTGGAATTGATGACTCGTTAACTCGTCCAAACGAGCTTTCTCGCTCAACTTAAGTTGAAGTTGAGCTTCATCCAACTCAGCTTGGATGTTTCTTTCATTGTTTTCGGCCATCTTTTTCTCTTTCAACTTTCTTCTTAAAGTTCTCTCAAGTTCTGGATCGAAAGGAACTAGATCTTTGGTAGGTCTAGTCTTTCGCATATACCTAAAGAATATGCAAAAAGCACTAACAAAAAGATATTAAATAACAAGAGCAAAAGCTCCCAAGCTCGACAACCGAAAACCGGAATTGGTCTTGACCAACTCCCCGGCAACGGCGCCAAAAACTTGTTCGCCCTAAAACGTGCGTGCAAATAAGTTTTAATTTACAAAACTAGAATAAAAGCAAACGAGCCCGCAGTGTATGGATCGGCGTAGATTAGCAAGTATTCGAGAGTATCGAACTCAGGGAATTGGTGAAACAAAATCAGTTTCAAATAATCAAGCAATCAAAAATATGGAAGCTTTGCAAATATTGGGGAAAACAGCAACCCTAAAGATCCGGATACCAAATTGCGGCAATCGATTCAAGATATACTATATATTTATAAGGACAGAGTTTGAGAATTGCAAAGGTATACTAAAGTAAGGTGATGTACGGTGAAGTTCAAAAACCCTATATGTCTAACCCAAAGACTCTCTCTAGAAAGGTTGTTGAGGTTGAAGTATAGAAAGGATCTAAAGGTAAGAATTAATTTCAAATACCCATGCCCAAACCCAAGGAATCAAAGACAAGCCAAAACGGTTAAGTTTGTGACACTCGAAACCGAAATAGAGGATGTTGAGTCTCACTACTACCTAGAAAAGGCAAGCCAAGGCTAGGTTAAAGCTAATCTTTAACTTTGGATCAAAGAAAAAGCAAAGTTCGTAAACCAGGGGAAATCACGGCTAGATCTTGAGAATCACGGCCGTGGAAACCAAGAACAACCCGGGATTTAGGGTGTCGATGATATTTCTCGAACTCTCAGGGTCCAATCAAGTTACGATCGATCTATCATCATCTAAGCCACAACTATCAACCCTTCACCTTAAAATTGCTAAAGGGTTTTAGCCAATAATCATCATTATAATATCAATAATCAAATTAAGAGGAATAAAAGATGAAAACCCTCGAAAACTCAAATAAAACTCAAAGTCAATCTCGAAATGCAAACACAAAGTAGTATGTTTATGAACTCAGAAGAATAGGAATAGAAACCCTCACAAAGATCTAGATAAGTCACAAAGAACGGGATGTCAATCCGTCCTTCAATGAAAACCCTAAGATATCTCCAAAAGTACAGAATCTCCGAAAATACGTCCTTCACGAATCTCCAATTCTTTAGGTCTAAATGAAACCCTAAGAAATCTCCAAAAGTATGCGACCGTAAGTGAACGTCCAGAAAACTCCTTTCTCCAGCCTTTTAATAGGGCGAGGTAGGGTTACGAGAAAGCCCAATGACGTGCCTGACGTGGCAAAATATGACACGTCACAGAATCACCAAAATCACGGTCATGAAAAACTTTCCACGACCGTAATTCAGGGCGTGGAACAAGATTACGGCACATCATGATTTCCACGGCCGTGGTTTAGACCGTGTAACTCTCTATTGTGTTCCAAACTCTCTTCCACGATCATGTTGCTAGATCCACGGCCGTAATTTAGAGCGTGGACTTTAAAACTCACCTCCACGGTCGTAATTTAGGGCTTGGTTCATCTAACTCCTTGTTTTTGCCTTAGTTTTGTGACATCCTTCATCCATGCTCCTTCCTTGGCCTCTCCAATGCATATACTTGCCATCGAGCATGGTGAAACACTCCTTTCCTTCCTTATTTTGCTCCAATCCAAGCTTTATTCACCTAAAAACAAAACGAAGCTAGTGTAGATCTCTATATCGACTAAGTGGGTGAAGTAGCTCACAATTGCTTCAAACTCATATCTAAGAACACAATAAAGAGGGAAAAACAACTAAAACAAGTGCCTAAAATATAGTCATATTTCATGCTAACATATTGTTAGTTCCGATTTGAGTGAAGATGAACATGAGAAGCTTATGGCTGTTTTGAGGAAACATAGGAAAGCTCTAGGCTATACTATAGAGGATCTTGTAGGAATTAAACCATCTTTATGTACACACAAAATTCTAATGGAAGAGGACTATAAGCCTTTACGCCAACCTCAAAGACGGTTGAATCCGATCATGAAAGAGGTCGTGAAAAAGGATCCTTAAGTTACTTGACGTAAGTATCATCTATCCTATCTCCTATAACAAGTGGGTGAACCCCGTTCAATTGGTCCCGAAGAAGGGAGGAATGACCGTTGTGACCTACAAGAACAACGAACTCATTCCAACAAGAACGGTAACAGGATGGAGGATGTGCATCGACTACCGCAAGTTGAACAATGCGACGAGGAAGGATCACTTCCCGCTACCATTCATCGATCAAATGCTTGAGAGGTTAGCACAACATTCATATTTTTGTTACCTTGACGGTTAAAGTGGTTTCTTTCAAATCCTGATTTACCCGGATGATTAAGAGAAGACCACATTTACGTGCCCATGGGGTACGTTTGCCTATAGGAGGATGCCATTCGGTCTTTGCAAGGCTCCAACCACCTTTCAAAGGTGCATGATGGCCATCTTCTCGGAATAAATTGAGGAAATCATGAAAGTTTTTATGGATGACTTTTCAGTTTATGGTTCCTCATTTGACAATTGTCTTGCTAACCTTTCTCTTGTTTTTCAAAGATGTGAGGACACTAACCTTGTTCTAAATTAGGAGAAGTGTCAATTCATGGTTATAGAAGGCATTGTGTTAGGACATTTGATCTCCAATAGAGGGACTAAAGTTGACAAGGCTAAGATCGAGACGATAGAGAAGCTTCCTCCTCCATCTTCAGTGAAGGGGATAAGGAGTTTCCTAGGACACGCAGGATTCTATAGGAGATTCATCAAAGATTTTTCGAAAATTTCTAAACCGCTAACTAATCTATTGATGAAGGATGCTGTTTTTGAATTTTCGCAGGAATGTTTGTATGCTTTCTATAAGATTCGAGAAGCCCTCATCTCAGCCTCAATAATCCAACCTCCGGACTGGAATCTCCCATTTGAGGTTATGTGTGATGCAAGGGACGTAGGTGTTGGAGCGGTGCTTGGACAAAAGAAAGACGGCCACACTCATGCCATCTACTATGCTAGCAAGACGCTAGATGAAGCGCAACTCAACTACGCCACGACAGAAAAGGAATTTCTTTCCGTTGTATATGCTTTTGAAAAGTTTTGTTCTTATCTTGTAGGAGCGAACGTGATTGCATACACGGATCATTCAGCAATACGGTATTTGCTCGCCAAGAAAGATGTGAAGGCAAGACTGATAAGATGGATTCTTCTTCTTCAAGAATTCGATCTAGAGATTCGCGACAAGAAAGCATCCGAAAATTCTGTTGCGGATCACTTAAGTCGTCTACCACACACTACAAGTGACGACTTACCCATCGATGACTCCTTCCCGGACGAACAATTGCACATAAAGGAAGAGTGTATTGATACGATTTCTAGAGGTAACGAACCTTGGTTTGCTGATTTTGTAAATTATTTGGTTTGTCAGGAATTATCTCCCGCATTATCCTACGCACAAAGAAAGAAGTTCTTTAGGGATGTCCACCAATACGATTGGGATGAACCTCTACTCTTCAAGAGAGGTCCTGATGGTACCATTAGAAGATATGTGACGGAAGACAAAATGCAAAGTGTCATTCGTCATTGTCATTCACTTCCTTGTGGAGGACACGCTAGTTCTCATAAAACTAGCGCTAAGGTATTGCGATCCGGATTCTTTTGGCCTACTTTATTTAAAGATGTGCAAACCTTTGTTGCTTGTTGCGATGCTTGTCAAAGAACAGGGAACATTTCTAGGAGGAATGAGATGCCTCTCAACAACATTCAAGAGGTAGAGATCTTTGACGTTTGGGGAGTCGATTTTATGGGACCATTCCCATCATCTTGTGGAAACCAATACATACTTCTAGCTGTAGTTTATGTTTCGGGATGGGTTGAAGCTATTGCCTCTCCAACTAACGATGCTAGGGTGGTTGTCAAGTTCTTTAATAGAACTATTTTCCCAAGGTTTGGGACACCACAAACCATCATTAGTGACGGAGGTTCACACTTCATAGCCCGACGATTCGAAGCTCTACTAGCTTAGTATGGGGCGACTCACAAGATCGCCAAACCCTATCATCCACAAACAAGTGGACAAGTGGAGATTTGAAATAGAGAAATCAAAGGAATCCTTGAGAAGACGGTGTCAAAAACAAGGAAGGATTGGTCATTGAAGCTGGATGACGCATTGTGGGCGTATAGGTCAGCATACAAGACTCCCATCGGTACAACACCATACAACCTTGTGCATGGGAAGTCTTGTCATCTTCCAGTAGAGCTGGAACATAAGGCGTATTGGGTTGTAAAGTGGTTGAACTTCAGCATGAATGAAGCGGGCGAGAAGCGCCTCTTGGACCTTAATGAGCTAGAAGAACTCCGCTTGAACACCTATGAGAACGCCAAGATTTACAAAGAAATGGTGAAGCGTTGGCATGATAAGCATATCATTCCAAAAGACCTCAAAAAAGGAGATCAAGTTCTCCTCTTCAATTCTAGACTTCGGCTCTTTCCAGGTAAGCTTAAATCTCATTGGACAAGACCTTATGTGATTAAACGTGTTTTTCCCCATGGTGCAGCTAAAATATGGGGTGAGAAGTGTGGAAGTTTCAAGGTGAACGGTCAACGACTCAAGAAGTACTCACCGGAGCTCCAATTTGAGGAAATCGCTCCGATTGTCCTCACTTAAACAAATGAACGGTCTAGCTACGGACCCAAAACAAAGCGCTTCTTGGGAGGCAACCCAAGGTATTGCATTCTCGTTTTTGTTTTTATTTCTTTCTTAGATTAGATTAGTTTAGATATTTTTGTTTGTTTTTCTTCGATACCTTATGGTATGTCTGTGTCTTTGGATGCTAGGAATAAGGAATGAGCAAAAGAAGAGAGGAAAAGCCGAAAGAATGACGAAACTTGGATTCTTGGCGAGAACAGAGGATTCCACGGCCAAAAAGGCGAAACGACGGTCGTGGTTTGCTAAATTAGGCCGTGGAAAACAAGGTCGTAGCTAAAGAAAATAAAAATGCCAAAAACCACGGGTTCCGTACAAAACCACGGCCGTGGAACACCCCGACTGGCCATGGTTTTCAAGATTTTTACGGCCACTATATAACTCCTCCTTCACAAAATCTCACAACTTCATTCCTTCCACGCCCCAAACCACGCCGAAAACTCCATACCCTCGTGATTCTTCATCCGGTAACCGATTCGAGCGATTCTTCAGTCCATTGTGAAGCAAATTAAATTCTACACAAGATCCCAACAACAAACTGCACGAACAATCAACAATCGGAAGGGAATTTGGATTTTCTCAAACCCAAAACCTAGGTTTTCTCTCTATCACTCCTTGGTTGATTTTGCTCGTTTTTCTTGCAAATTTTTAGGAGAACTGGACAGAATTGGACTTAGAAATAGTTTAGGGCTGTTGTTGTTGAGTTTGTTGTGGATTTGCTGATTTTTGGGTGAAATCGAATAATTCCACGGTCGGCCGTACAGTTCCACGGCCGTGGTTTCTGAAGAACAGACCGTGGTTTTTGCTAAGTTGTGAGAAAATGTTCGGAACTAGAAAATCAAACAGAACCAAGAAGCAAAAGGGTGATGAGTCTTCTTCCCAACCCCCTCCTGTAAAACCACCAGCCCCTAGAGTCCCCACTATCCATAAAGATTACCTTAGAGCTATGGAAAATATTTTTAAGCGGAATGTGATAGCTCCTAGGTTTATTGTCATGGAGGAGCTTCAAGAACTGAATACGGTTGAGGATTTGACTTGTTTGCCTGATAGAGTTGGCTTGATTGTGTTCTCCGCCATTAGGGAGGATGCATATGAGGAGATCACTAGGGAGTTCATCACCTCCTTTGAGCATAGTGCCGTTAACCGAACGGTATCCTTTAGGTTGATGGAGCGCAACTATGATCTCTCTATTGTGCAGTTTGGGACAATGTTTGGGTTTCATGAGACGTTCAATGGAACGTATCCTAGAGGAGTTAAGGCTAAGGAGTTTTGGAAAGAGATAGCTATGATAGTCGGTCATGAGGATCGTTAGCAACCGGCGGATTCGAAGGCCAAGCTCATCTACCACCTAGCTATTAAGATAGCTCATAGGATCCTTTCAGAATGCCTATTCCCGAGGACCGAGACCCCTCAAAAGGTCAAAGCCGACGAGCTCTTTATCTTTTATTGCATGGTTTCCGATCACTCTTCGGATTGTGCAACCTTGCTCGCCTCCACCCTTAGTAAAGTGAAGAATAAATCAGCAGGAAATATAGGATATGGAGGCATGGTTACACATATTGCAAACTAGCTAGGGGTTGATTATTCCCCTTGTACAAGGGCAGCTGCTGCGAGAACTTTGGGGCTCAATGGTCTCCTAACTAGAGGGCTCTTGTTCCCTCGCCATCGTGGTCCACCTACCATAGCCATGCCTTGGGAGGATAGAGGTGGTAGCGGCATTCCATGGCTCACGGAGTACTCTCTTAGGCTTAGTCGACAAAACTGGAAGGATACCTTTGTTCCTATGCATGCTTACAGGTTAGGAGCTCCCCCCTACATCCCCGATGAGGTTCCAGTTGCAGCTGTAGTTGATGAGGAGGAAGAGATGGGAGGAGGTGACATTCTAGATACAGGAGGGGATGAGCAGGACTTTAGATCATTCTTGGAGCAGCCAATTGGCTTTCTGGAGCCACCTAGGAGGTCCACTTACCAGCAGCGACCTTCCTCTTCTTCCTCCTCTCGCCAAGCTAGCGTTAGTGAGCGCCCCACATGGATGGAAAGTGCACCGGATTGGTACGGCCAGCAGCCAGCTTGGATAGGAGCTCCTCCACCTTGGTACCAGCAGCCTCCTGAATGGACCCAACAGCCGCTAGAGTGGGCACAACAACCTACTTGGTATGAACAGCAGCCGGCGTGGGCGGGTGACATTTCTAGGAGGATGGACGACTTAGAGACCCGCCAGAATGAGCATGATGTAGAGAGGCAAGAGAAAGAAAGGATCCTTCATGATGTCTATCGCCAGTAGTTTGGGTGACCTTTCAGTTCCGACTTCTTTCCTTACCAACCACCACCGACTTCTTTCCTAAACATTGAGGACAATGTGTATGTTAAGTATGGGGTGGGGTGTGCCTCTCGTTTATGTAATAACTCGGTACACTTGCTTTGCCTTATTTCCATGAACACTTGCATCTTTCTTTTATTGTCACACATTTCTATATTGCATTGCATTAAAAAGCTTTGAAAAACCCATAAAAATTTTGAAAATTTTTGAAAATTATTGTGCTTCTAAGATTGGAGATGAATTCTATGATGAATCTACTTGTGGATTGAATTTTTGATGACTTTTATGTGCTTAAGTTGAATTGTGAATTGTGAAGAAATTGAATGTTGTTTAAACTTTCTTGCAAGTTTCATAATGTGAGAGTTTTATTTAAATCATATTGAGAAATGGAGATTGAAATCACAATATAAGTTCTTGCACTTCTTTATGAAATGATTAAGATACCTCGATTTTTCTTGTTTCTTTCCTTAATCATCTAGCCCCTCAATGAAAATATTTGCCTCATTTACCTATCCAGGAAATAGGAAGAGTTGAATTTTAGCATGTTTGATGTGGGAGGGCCACGAAAGAAATTTTATGAATTCAAAGTGTAGAAAAATAGGTTTGGGGAAGTCAATCATGATGATGAGTAGCTCGGCATCATTCACATAGCCGGGTGTTTGTGTCTTGCCAAAGTCGGATTGAGCGATATTTCTAACAGATTATGGTATGTGCACCAAGGGTTTGAGACATCTCGAAATTGAGAATCGCCAATCTCCTAGGCTTCGGTATTTGTGCACCACTGTCCATATTTCTAAAAAGTAAAGTCGAAAAATTTTGTGCTAAAATGAGCAAAGCTCTATATTGGTGGTTGGTTCAAATTGCAAAAAGAAAAAAAAAGGTTGTGTTGTTCCTTCTTCCCGAATTTATACACCATATTCCCTTATAAGTTTCCTAACCACTCACGTTTCTTGACCTTACTTGAAAGTCCTTGAGATCATAAGAATGTTGTTTGACTTGGTGATCTAAATTGATGTTTCACATGATTGATTTTGACATTGCTTGAAGGTTATGATGTTTGTCTTAAAGTTTATGCCATATATGATGTTTCCTTTGCTTGACATTTTTTTTATTTATGTACATGAATGTTTTCAAAGGGGCATGAAGCAAGATTTGAGAATGATCAATTGATTAGAAGCACTTTATCAAAAAGATTGTTTTTACCTTGTTTTGCATTCATATTTCATCCTACCTTGTATTCTAAGCTTTTGAAAACCTTGCATGGGGACAAGCAAGCGACAAGTATGGGGTATTTTGATAGCATGAAATATGACCATATTTCAGGCACTTGTTTTGATTGTTTTTCCCATTTAGTTGTGTACATGGATAAGAGTTTGAAACATTTATGAGCATATTCACCTATTTTGTCGATATAGAGATCTACACAAGCTTTGTTGTATTTTTAAGTGAATAAAGGCTTGGAGTGGAGCATATATGAGAGATTAGGAGTATTTGATCATGCTAGGCATCAAGAGGATGCATTGGAGAAGCTAAGGAAGGAGCATGATTAGAGAACTTTACGAAACAAAGGCTTTTACAAAGGAATTTGAGAAATCACGGCCAAACCAAGAGAACCACGACCGTGGTTTTGGCATTGAGGGCGTGGAAAACAAAGTCGAGAACAACAGAAAGGTTCCACGACCGTGGAAGTTTACACTAGACCGTGATTTTTATAACGGTTACCACGGGTCATATTTGCCACGTCAGCAGTGGTTATCGGGCTTTTCGTAACCCTACTTTTCCCCTATAAGAAGGCTGAAGAAAGGAGAACTTAGGGACGGCTGCATACGCTACAAACATCCCATACGGAGTGTATTTTGGAACATTGTTTAGGAAAATTCCATTGCGTACAAGGAAGATCCTGAGAAGGACGCATTTTGAGATTGCGTACTCAGAGAAGATCTTAGGGTTTACATTTGAAGGCGGATTGACATCCCGTTCTTCATTGTTCCTAGAGATTATTGTGAGGATTTTTGTTCCCTATTCTAAATACATTGAATACATATACTTGTTGTTTGTTTTCGAGATTGACTATTTGGTTATCATTGAGTTTTAGAGATTTTACCCTTTTTCTCTTTTAAACTTGATTATTGATTCAATGACAATGATTGTTGGCTAAAACACTTTAGCAATTCTAAGGTGAAGGGTTGATAGTTGTGGCTTAGATAATGATAGATTGAACTTAAACAGATTGGACCCTAAGAGTTGCGAGAAACCAGATCGTCGAGGATTTCCACGGTCTGTTCTTGAGTTCCACGGCCGTGGTTCCTCAAGATCCAGTCGTGGTTTCCCCTGTCGTACGTCTTTTGCTTTTACTTTGATCCAAAGTTAAAGATTTGCTTTAACCTAGCCTTGGCTTACCTTTTCTAGGTAGTAGTGAGACTCAACATCCTCTACTTCAGTTTCGAGTGTCACAACCTTAACCGTTTTTGCTTATCTTTGATTCCCTTGGGTTTGGGCATGGGTATTTGAGAGTAATGCTTAGAATTGTTGTTTTCCCAATCCCGACTCTATCCTTACATCTCTAGAATATCTTGAATTGATTGCCACAATTGGATATCTGGATCTTTAGAATTGTTGTTTTCCCAATATTATTTGAAAAGCTTCTATATTTACTTGCTTGACAATTTGTGAACTGATTTTGTTCCCCTCAAATCCCTGAGTTCGATACTCTGGAATTCTTGCTTTAATACACCGATCCGTACAGTGCGGGTTCGCTTTTGCTTAATTTCAGTTTTATAAATTTTAAGACTTTGACGCACACACTTTTGAGCAAACAGCAACCGGGGGACTCAAAGGAGAAAAGTATCTTCCATGTTGCCTTTAGGATGGCACACCGGATCCTGAGTGAGATGTTGATCGCCCGCACAAAGACGCCACAGAAAATCCAGCAAGGTGAGCTATTACTCTATGGTGCATGACTGCAGGTGAGATTCTAGACTTTACAACCATGCTGGCTGAAGACATGCACATGATGAAGAATAAGACGAAGGGAGACATTTGTGTGGGAGGTTTGGTGACCCATATCGCCAACGTCATCGGCATTGATCTTTCCGCTTGTACTTTAGCCACTGAGGCTAAGCCGTTGGGGCTGTAGGAGTTCATCACACGCCGGATCTTGGTTCCTCGAGGTCGTGGTCTACCATATGTGGCCATTCCTTGGGAAACTAGAGCTCCGGGAGGTGTTCCATGGTCTTCCCAGTTCACGGTCTCCGACGTGACCAATTGGTCGGAGATCTGGCAGCCTTTAGTGTAGGATGCAGAGATAGCAGCAGAGTTTCGGACCGACAGTGACGAGGAGGCAGATGGAGGAGTCTCCATGGACACCGGGACAAAAAAATAATGTTCCCAGTGCCTCGGTTATGGAGATTGACGATGAGGCGGCCGGGGATGAGCAACCAACACCGGAGATGCAGCAAACGATTCCCCAACAGCGTGAGTGCCACCAGCGCCGCTCTCGCCGCCGTGACCCCGAGGCTCACCGGAGGATTAATGATCTTACTCCTCAGATGGAGGATTCATTATCACCCTACACACCAATCTGTATAGACGTCTTGATACTTAGACTCGAGAGATTGGCGCCATGAGACATGAGATGCAAGAGAGTCATCATTAGCAACGTCAGATGTTGAGGATGATGTTCGACCAGCAGATGGGATTCGCCTTTGATCCATCATAGTACCCCTTTCCTCCACCGTCACTAGATGCTTGATCCTCCCGCCGGAGTTGCTGGTATTTCTCTTTTATTGTGCGGTTCTACTATACTTTGTGAGTATTTCTATGACTTTTCTTTACCCATTGGGACAATGTGTCCTAAATATGGGATGCTTTAACTACCATGGTCTGTAATAGTTGATATTTGTGCTTTATGACTTCCATTGTGACCCTTATTTGATATCCTTCGGTTGTATGACATATTACATGCATTGCATTATGATTTTGATCGAAAAAACACGAAAAACTGGTTTGCAAATTTTTATCTCGACCGAAACACACATAGCCAACCGAGATGACCGCAACAGAAGCTTACCTTGGTCTAGCATCTCGGTTGTCCGTACGTGTGTCGGCCGAGATGGTTTTGTAAAACGTAAAGTTTTGGAAAAATTTTGTGCTTCTAGGCTGGATATGATCCCAATGATGACACTTGTTTGCTGAATGGTTTTTATGATCCTTATGTGTTTGAAATAATTTATGATATATTTAATATTTGAATGCATTGTTTGAAATTTGAGCATGCTTAGTGAGTTGTTTTATCCAAATCATGTTGAATTTGAAAGTTGAAACTGCGTTATAAGTTCTCGCACGTTCTTATTGGAATGATTAAGGCAATTTGTTTTCTTTCTTCCTCTTCTTAATCATGCTTTTAGCCCCATATATATATATATATATATATATATATATATATATATATATATTTGTCTCCCTTTACCTATCCGGAATTTGGAAGCAAGAAAGTGAAAGAGTTTGTGAAAAGATGAAGTTAAAAGTGGAGAAGTGTTAGAAAACAATAGGTTTTGGGACGTTAGTCATGACGATGAGTAACTCGGCACCATTCGCATAGGCAGGTGTTTGTGTTTTGCCAAAGTCGGATTGATTGATAGTCTTAACGAGTCATGGTATGTGCGTCAAGGTTTGAGGCATCTCGAGAAATTGAGATTAGCTAATCTCTAAGGCTTCGGTTATTGTGCACCTCTGTCCATGTTCTCAAGTGATAAGTAAAGAAATATGCGGAAAAGAAGTAAGAAAAGCTTATTAATGGATGTTGAGTTGAGTTTTAAGTTATGAAGTTCTTATCCTTTTCGCGGATTTTAGGACCACAGTATCCTTTATACATCCTACCCTGACACGTTTCTTGACCTTTATTTGAAAGACCTTGAGACCTTGAGTATGATGATTGACTTGGTGGTTTAAACCGGATTATCCATGATTAAATTTGATGAGTATAATTTGCTATACATTCTATGATTTCATGTGAAGTATGATTGGCTTTCTTGTATCTATAACTTGTTTTGCTCATATATTGATTAATAGCTATGAAGCATTCTTTAAGGGTGATCTATAAGTAGAAGCACACAACTAAAAGTTTTTGGAAGTTTTCAATGATCTTCAATGATTTATAATTCATATTATCTTGTATCTAAGATTTGAACCTAGCTTAGGAACAAGCAAGATGCAAGTATGGGGTATTTTGATAGCATGAATTATAGACGATATTTTGGTAATGGTTTTTGCGTTTTCTCATCATTATTATACATGCATGGATATATTTTCTTGATGATTATGTCATTATTTGTCTACTTTGTAAGAATCGAGGTCTACACCACGTTTGATTGTAATTGTAGGGAATAGGGCACATTTTGGATCAAAAAGGGATATTAAAGGAGACCATTGAGCTACATTATAGAGCACTTGGAAGGACAAGAAGGAAGGCGGAAACCATAGGAAAAGGATGGAAGAAAGATTCAGGAGAAGATACGAAGGAAAGTACGTAATAGATTAGTGATCTCGGACCGATGCCCGTAATGCACCTCGACCGAGATGGACTACTGGGCTTGACTCGAGGTTGACGGCCCACATCCCATGAATAATAAACATTTTGATCTAAAATTCTTCTATAATAATGGAAGGTGAATGTTGAGTTAGATATGCTAAGACGTCGAAGATCTTTTGACGGCTAGATTTATGGAAGATTGAAGGAAGGAGATCAAGTAAGGTTTACTTGAAGTTTAAGGAAGAAGAGAAGAGAATTTTGTAAGGTTTTCCTGGAAGATTTTAGTGAGTTGTGATCACCTTTTGGAACACGTTATTGACGATTTGTTGGTTTGTTTGCACTATTGATTATTGAGAATCCTTTGTTGGGTGTTTGATTCTCTCTTCTTGATATCTTGATTTCATATACTTTGATTGCTTTGAACATGATGATTGTTGGCTAAAACCCCTACGATTCTAGGGTGATTAGTTGAAGGTTGGGGTATAGACAATGAAAGAATAGACCTTTATCGTGAGTGGACCCTGAAAGCTTGAGTTTTACCTAAACCAAAACCCATCTCGTGCTGTTCTTGAAGCATCTCGACCGAGATCAGCCAAGAACTACCTGAGATTGTCCACTGCATGTCCGATCTTGAGTTCGGGTTATAGTTTGCCAAATCTTATCCTTGTTGCACCTTTCCTAGTTTATATTCAAGCCTAGGAAGAGATTTACCCGTTGATTCCTTTGCTTGTTTACCGATGATGATGAGTATTAGGTAACAAAGGTACATCGTTTGTTAGGGTTTGAGTGTGACTTCGTCCTATCTTTGAGAGTTAACCTGAGACTTACCCGGTGATGGTTAGTTCTATTCCCTTAGGTAGTGTGCTAGTTTGTGAGTATAGTTCCTTTCCTTAGTTCCTTGAGACTTACCCGATAATAGGATCTTTGGTTTTTTATAGTGGATGGTGAGACTTACCTGGTGATCTATCCCATCTTAGAAATATCTTCCCTTTGCAACTTCAGCTTTGTCCGCTTTGATCCTTAAAAATCTTGAGTCGAGACCACAACTGGATACTTTGATCTGTAGAATGTATTCCTTTATCTGATTTGTATACATCATTGTTCTTTGTTGCTTGAGATTTGCATAAACAACTAAAGATATATACCGTTGCTTGATTTCACCATAGTCCTTGTGTTCAACCCAGGAATACTTGCTTGTATTGCGATTGATCCGTACACTACGGGTTCGTTATTATTTGCTTGATTCTTGGTATAAATTTAATACTTATTTGCACACGTTTTGGAGCGAACACGTGGCCAGTTACCCAGTTGGCTGAGGAGTTGTTAGCATGAAATATTGTGATATTTTAGGCACGTTTTCTAAACGTATTTGATTCATATTGATAGTCTTTGATTGAACTTTGTGCATATGTAAGCTAGTATTACCTATATTGTCGATATGGATGTCTACACTAGTTCTATGTTGATTATAGGTGATTTGGAGCTATTTCCGAACGGAATCGAGCAAAGGAGAGTTGATTTGATATGTCCATAGATTGAGGACATTCTTAGGAAGCAAATTGGAGTTTTAGCTTGAGGAATGCACGAAGCTAGGGAAGAATCACGTTCTTGCCCTAAACCACGCTCTAAAATACGGCCGTACTACGAACCACGTTCAGTTCCACGGCCATGGAACCCTGCAAGAGAGGCGTGATGCATTCCAGTAACTATTACGGCCGTGGAATACATGGTACAAACCGTGACCTAATCCACGCCCTAAATTACGGTCGTGAAAACTTCCACGACCGTGATCCTGGTGAATCTTTTCGCCACACTTTGAAGCCACGATCTTTTGAAGATTGGGTCGGGCCGATATTTTATCTTGCCCTATAAAAAGACGGACGAAGCAAGAATCCGTCATGCCCGCTTACCCTCATTTATCACCGCTTACACCCGCCATCTTCGCTTAGCGGCATTTATCGACGCCGTTTGGTCTTTGCTTGGAAGGATTGATCATCTCATTGGAGATTGAAGTTCGCATCGGGGAATTACCCTAATCTCGCACTTTTGGTGGAGATTGCTGTTGAGATCTCCGGATTGACGGAAGATCGAAGTTTTTGGAAGATTTTGCAAGAAGATCTCTCTTCTTGTTTAGGTTTGATTCGGAAAACGGATTGACATCCCGTTTTCCCTTCTTTCCTAAGGTTGTGATTGTTTACTTTATTGTGAATCTTTTGACAACATTCGTTCTTGATTGTAACTTTGAGATTGGCTTGAAGATTATTGAAAGTTCTTGAAAGTTTTCATCTTTTTATCTTTTAATTCTTGAATTGATATCAACATGACTGTTATTGGCTAAAAACCCTTAACAATTCTAAAGTGAAGGGTTGATAGTTGTGGCTTAGATGATGATAGATCGATCACAAACAGATTAGACCCTAAGAGTTAGAGAGAATCGCCGACAACCCTAAATTACGGCCTGTTCTTGAGTCCACGGCCGTGGAACCTCAAGAACTAACCGTGATTTCCCTTAAGTCCACGAACTTGCTTTTACTTTAATCCAAAGTTAAAGATTTGCTTTAGCTTAGTTTAGACTTGTCTTTTCTAGGTGGTAGTGAAGCCTCAACAACCTCTACCTCGATTGTGAGTGTCACAACCTCAATCGGTTAAGTTAGTCTTGATCCTTGGGTTACAAGTTTGGGTATTTGACACTAATTCTCACCTTTAGAATCTTTCTATATTGAGCCTCAACAACCTGTATAGAGAGTGCCTTGTAGGTGAGTTACATAAGGTTTTTGGAACTTCACCGTACGATTACCTTACATTAGCATACCTTTGCATATCTTAACTCTATCTTTATATCATTAAGTATATCTTGAATCGATTGCCACAGCTGGATACTTGGATCTTTAGGATTGTTGTTTTTCCCAATATTTGCAAAACTCTCATATTTACTCACTTGATAACCTGCAATCGAATTTGTTCCCACCCAAATCCCTGTGTTTGATACTCTGGAATTCTTGCTTAGCTACGTCGATCCGTACACTGCGGGTTCGCTTGCTTGATTCTAGTTTTATAAATTTAAAGCTTATTTGAACACACCTTTAGGGGCGAACAGGAGTTTACTAGACAAATAGTGAGGTTCCATGTTGTACCAAAGGACGATCCTCTCAGATCGAGATAAACGATTTACCTCGAGATTTTGGCAGCAGATTTAGACTGTCTCATGCACGAGTTTGCAGTTCACGACCGCGTTTATCCTCAGATAGATGGTCAGTCAAAGAGGACTATTCAGACCCTAAGGATATGCTTAGATCTTGCGTGTTAGAATGGGGGCAGGTGTGGTTAGATCACCTCCCATTGGTTGAGTGGCATTTCACGACCGTGTTTATCCTCAGATAGATGGTCAATCAAAGAGGACTATTCAGACCCTGAGGATATGCTTAGATCTTGTGTGTTAGAATGGGGGAAGGTGTGGTCAGATCACCTCCCATTGGTTGAGTTTTCGTACAACAACAGCTGGCATGCATCGATTGGGATGGCCCCGTATGAGGCACTGTATGGCCAGAGATGTCGTACACCATTATGTTGGGATGAGCATAGTAGTGCCTTTGGCATAGCGCTTGAGCAGATTCAGGATGATATTGCCCG
This sequence comes from Fagopyrum homotropicum, assembly GCA_033239125.1. NCBI lineage: Eukaryota > Viridiplantae > Streptophyta > Magnoliopsida > Caryophyllales > Polygonaceae > Fagopyrum > Fagopyrum homotropicum. The sequence continues at coordinate 59,132,162 of BSWB01000003.1, read as the reverse complement.
AGGAGCGCTGGTTAGAGAGAGGATGTTGGATGCACAGAGTCACCACAAGTCGTATGCAGACAAGAGGCATTGGCCTCTAGAGTTCAAAGTTGGCGCCATTTCCGGGGATTTGGTTTCGGCCGAATCCGGTTGCCGGTTGTCAAGCTTGGGAGCTTGCTCTCGTTATTTGATATTTCTTTTAGTGCATGCGCAGGTCTAGAAACACCGAAGATCTCTTACCTCTTGATCAAGATCTAGAGAAAACCTTGAGGCAAAAGCGCAAGGAAAAGAAGATGGCTGAAGAACACGAACGTGATCTTCAAACGGAGTTGGCAAAGAAGGAAGCTCAACTCCGATGGAACGAGACTCTCCGCCAGGATGAGATGGATCGTCATCAATCTCAAGTTAATAGTCTACAAGACATGATCTTCCAGATGAGGGTAGAGATGGGCGACCTTAAGAATAAGGGAAGCAAGAAATCCTCAAGGAAAGCATCAAGGTCTAGAAGAAAAAGTCACTCATCCGCTGATGATAGTGACTCTTCCATGCCACCGTTAGAGGAGATTGATCCCACGATCAATATGAATCCTTTCCATCCACAAGGAGCTGCTAATCGCCACATTCCGCCTAGGAATGTGAGGATCGAACGTGTGGATAATGAGCCAAGAACTCTTGGCCAGCGGATGGATCCAACACAACGACCACGCCGCTTGGGCGTGAAATTTGATGCTGAAGATGTGCAAGGGTTTAGCTTTAACCCTCAAGTTATTACTCTTGTTCTCCAAAACCAATTTGGCGGTACAAGCGCTGAATCTCCGCACCAACACTTGCAAAACTTTGAGTGTATGATGGAGACGATGAGACCAAAGAACGCTACTACCAACAGCTATAAGCTCAAGCCTTTCTTTTTCTCTTTGAAGGGGAAAGCGTTGTCTTGGTACCAAGCTCTTCCTAATGGGAAACTAGACACGTGGGAAGACCTTTCCGCGGAGTTCCTCACCAAATTCTTTCCGCCTTCCAAAACGGCGGAACTTAGAGGTAAGATTAATGCTTTTTCAATGAGACCTAACGAAAGTTTGTTTAAATCTTGGGAAAGGTTTCAGGATTTGCTCTTGGATTGCCCTCATCATGGCATATCCAAGCTTGCCTTGCTGGAGATCTATTACAAGGGGCTGGATGCAGGAACGCAATTCAACCTCCAATCCCTCTCATGTGGAACGTTCATGGACATGAGAGAAGATGACGCTTGGGACTTCATCGAGAAGCAAGCAAGAGTCATAGAGAAGTATTCCCACCGGAAAGTGGAGGGAAATCGTGTGGAGCAAGGAGCGAAGCTCACACATGAAGCTCAAAATCATATTTTCTCCCTCAACAATGAGATCAAGGAGTTGAAGGAGGCTATCAAGACCAACTTCCCAAAGCAACAAGAGAGGGATGTTGGCTATTTGGGCAACAACAATGGCGGTGATAACACCAACCGCAACAACAATAACCGGAACAACAACCGGAATAACAATTGGAATGGAAACAACAACAACCGGAACAACAATTGGAACAACAATAGGGGTTCAAACAACAACAATTTGCGCTCCAATCAACAAAATTCCGGTAACTCTTATCCTTTGCAATTCTAATTCACTAACTCCACCTTCCTCTTCCTCTACTCCATTGAAAAGCCAGGGGCAATCATCTAACGGAGGAAACAATACGGGAAAGGAGAAGCCCGATCCCATGTTGGAAACAATTTTGGGAAAGCTTCAAGGGTTGGAGAACCGCCTCATCAAGGTTGATGATCAAGTTTCTAAGGTTGACAAAGCTCAAAAAGTTTTGGAAAACCAAATGTTCAACCACGTGGAGGAAGTTCCTAGAAATCAAGGGAAACTTTCAGGAAAGACGGAGGACAACCCTAAGGGAAGGGTGATGGCGATTGCAACTAGGAGCGGAGTGACTACTACCGATCCGCAGCCTACATTCGTTGAAGTCCCCGTAGGGAAGGACAAAGAAAAGGGGAAGGAGAAGAAAGATGTCTATGTTCCTCCTCCAGCTTACAAACCTCCCCTACCATTTCCTCAATCTAGAGCGCGAGCGCGCCTAGACAAACAGTTCGGTAAGTTCATAGAACTCATGAGTAAGCTGCATATTAATATACCCTTCATTGATGCTATCGTAGGTATGCCGGCTTATGGTAAGTTCTTGAAGGAGCTTCTCTCTAACAAGAGGAAGCTAGAAGATTTCGGAGAGGTCAAGATGAGTTCGGATTCTTCGGATCTCATCAAAACCATGAAGGAGAAAATGCCCTCAAAGTTGAAGGATCCAGGGTCATTTTGCATTCCCATTGGAGTGGGAGATGTCACATATGACGCTTTATGTGACTTAGGAGCAAGTGTGAGCATCATACCACTTGCATTATGTAGGAAGATCGGTTTAGGCGATCCTAAACCGGTGAAGATGACGTTATACATGGCGGATCGATCCATCACTCGCCCGTCGGTATTGTAGAAGACGTCCCCGTCAAGCTAGGTAAATTCTTTGTTCCCATTGATTTTGTCGTACTTGACATTCCTGCAGATAGTCCGGTCCCGATCATACTCGGAAGACCGTTTCTTGCAACTTCCGGCTGCATGGTCGATTGCAAGAATAGAAGACTCGCTTTTGACATTGGAGAAGAGAAAGTAGAGTTCGTTCTTTCCACTCTAGTGAAGGAACTGATCTTCGACGAGGATATTTACGATATCCAAGGTGAAGAAGGTTTATCTAGGGAAGAGGTAAGTGCGATTCTCTTTAACGATCCTTTACAAAAAGTCATTACCATGAGTCTAACAGATGTAGGGGAAGAAGAAGAGTGCAAAGAGGAAATTGAAGCCTTAGAGGCACAAGAAGAGATGCATGAAGTGGAGTTTGAGAAACTCCACGATGAGGCTGAGAATGTTAGAATCCACGGTCACACCCTATATTCCACGACCATGGATTTCACAACCAAAATCGACCTCCACTCCAGTGGATTACACGGCCGTGGAACATATGGAGAACCCGTAATTCTGACCGTGGAAGAGGGTGATCGGCATACTTCTTCAACTTCTTTTGATTCTCCTCCAAACCACTCAACATCCTTAGAAACTTCTAAGGAAACGTCGGATGCTCCTCAAGGATCATTAGAAGCTCCGAAAGTGATGGAACTCAAACCACTTCCTACTCATCTAAGGTACGCTTTCCTTGGATCTAATTCTACCTTTCCGGTTATTGTTAGCTCCGAATTAAGCATAGATGAACATGAGCAGCTCATGATTGTCCTTAGGAAACATAGAAAAGCCATAGGCTACACTATTGAGGACTTAGTAGGAATTAAACCCTCCCTTTGTATGCATAAGATACTAATGGAGGAGGACTTTAGAACTTCAAGACAACCTCAAAGGCGGTTGAATCCGACCATGAAGGAGGTTGTCAAGAAGGAAATTCTTAAACTTCTTGATGCAGGTATCATCTATCCTATCTCCGATAGCAAGTGGGTGAGTCCAGTTCAAGTAGTTCCTAAGAAGGGAGGAATGACGGTCATCACCAACAAGAACAACGAACTCATTCCTACCCGAACCGTGACTGGATGGCGAATGTGCATAGACTACCGCAAGCTCAACAACGCAACGCGGAAGGATCACTTTCCATTGTCATTCATCGATCAAATGCTTAAAAGGTTAGCACAACATTCACATTTTTGCTACCTTGACGGTTATAGTGGTTTCTTTCAGATTCCGATACATCCGGATGATCAAGAGAAGACTACATTCATGTGCCCTTGGGGTACGTTCGCCTATAGGAGAATGCCGTTCGGGCTTTGCAACGCCCCAGCCACCTTTCAACGGTGCATGATGGCCATCTTCTCCGAATACGTAGAGGAAATCATGGAAGTCTTCATGGACGACTTCTCCGTATACGGTTCCTCTTTTAACGATTGCCTTTCTAACCTTTCTCTTGTTTTACAAAGGTGTGAAGACACTAACCTAGTTCTTAATTGGGAGAAGTGTCAATTCATGGTTAAGGAAGGAATTGTATTAGGTCACTTAGTCTCTAGTAGAGGGATAGAGGTAGACAAGGCTAAGATAGAGACCATAGAGAAACTTCCTCCCCCAATTTCGGTGAAAGGGATAAGAAGTTTCCTAGGACATGCTGGATTTTATAGACGTTTCATTAAGGACCTTTCTAAGATATCAAAACCTCTCACTAATCTATTGATGAAAGATGCGGTTTTTGAGTTTTCGCAGGAATGTTTGGATGCGTTTAACACCATTCGGCAAGCTCTAATTTCAGAACCTATTATCCAACCTCCGGATTGGACTCTCCCCTTCGAGATTATGTGCGATGCTAGTGACGTAGCTATTGGAGCTGTTCTTGGACAACGAAAGGAAGGGCGAACCCATGCCATATACTATGCTAGCAAGACGCTAGACGAAGCGCAGCTCAACTACGCCACTACAGAGAAAGAGTTTCTAGCCATTGTCTACGCTATTGACAAGTTTTGCTCTTATCTTGTAGGTGCAAAGGTGATTGTCTACACGGATCATGCTGCGATCCGGTACCTCCTTGCGAAGAAAGACGCGAAGCCAAGGCTAATTAGATGGATTCTTCTCCTACAAGAATTCGATCTTGAGATCCGCGACAAGAAAGGTTCAGAAAATTCTGTTGCGGATCATTTGAGTCGTCTAACACATCTAGGGGACGACCATCTACCCATTGATGACTCCTTTCCAGACGAACACCTGCACATCATAGAGGAGTGCATCAACGTGATCTCCAAAGGTAACGAACCATGGTTTGCTGATTTTGTTAACTATTTGGTTTGCCAGGAGATACCGCCCGGACTATCCTACGCACAAAGGAAGAAGTTCTTTAAGGACGTCCGGGAATACTATTGGAAAGAGCCTCTCCTCTTTAAGAGAGGTCCGGATGGCATCATCCGGCGATGTGTGCCGGAAGATGAGATGCAAAGTGTCATCCGCCATTGTCATTCACTACCTTGTGGAGGACATGCTAGTTCGAACAAGACTAGCGCAAAGGTATTGCAATCTGGATTCTATTGGCCTACTTTATTTAGAGATGTGCAATCCTTTGTTTCTTGCTGCGATGCTTGTCAAAGAACAGGCAATATTTCTAGAAGGAACGAGATGCCCCTCAACAACATCCAAGAGGTGGAGATTTTCGACGTTTGGGGAGTTGATTTCATGGGACCATTCCCATCTTCTTGTGGAAACCAATACATACTATTGGCGGTAGATTACGTTTCTAGATGGGTGGAAGCAATTGCCTCTCCCACAAATGATGCCATGGTGGTGGTTAAGTTCTTCAACAAGACCATCTTCCCGCGATTTGGGACACCAAGGACTATCATTAGTGATGGAGGTTCTCACTTCATAGCCCGTCGCTTTGAAGCTCTTCTAGCTAAGTATGGGGTTACTCACAAGATTGCTACCCCTTACCATCCACAAACGAGTGGACAAGTTGAGATCTCAAATAGGGAGATCAAAGGAATTCTAGAGAAGACGGTTTCAAGGACTAGGAAGGATTGGTCCTTGAAGCTAGATGATGTATTATGGGTGTACCGGACTGCGTACAAGACTCCCATAGGAACCACACCATACAACCTTGTGTATGGGAAGTCTTGTCACTTGCCGGTGGAGCTGGAGCACAAAGCGTTTTGGGCTATCAAGTGGCTGAATTTCGGCATGAAGGAAGCGGGAGAGAAGCGTCTCCTAGACATCAATAAGCTGGATGAACTTCGCTTGAACGCCTATGAAAACGCCAAGATCTACAAGGAAAGAGCAAAGCGTTGGCATGATAAGCATATCATTCCAAAGGACTTCAAAGAAGGAGATCAAGTTCTCCTCTTCAATTCAAGACTTCGCCTCTTTCCAGGTAAGCTTAAATCCCGTTGGACCGGACATTTTCTTATTAAGCGTATTTTCCCCCATGGTGCAGTTGAAGTATGGGGTGAAGCTAGCGGAAGTTTTAAGGTGAACGGCCAACGACTCAAGAAGTATACGCCGGAACTCCAAGCTGAAGAGTTTGCGCCTATCGCACTCGAATAAGTGCGAGATTGGTCTAGCTACGGACCTTAAACAAAGCGCTTCTTGGGAGGCAACCCAAGGTATTGCATTTTCGTTTTTGTTTTCGATTCATAGTTTAGCTTAGAATAGACGTTTTTTCGCTTTATTTTGCCTCGATTTCTTCCGGTATGTTCGTGTTTTTGGTTGCAGGATCGATGGAAAGAGAAAAGAGGAGATAATGTCGAAGAGGAGTGACGAAATTTGGACTTTGAAGCTTTACAGAAGGTTCCACGGTCTAAATTACGGTCGTCATAGCTACAGTGGCCGTAATTCTCAAAAGCCTTTGAAAAATCACCAAAACCACGGTTCCGTACACTTCCACGGCCGTGGAACACCCCGACAAACCGTGATTTTCAAAATTTTGCTTGTAACTATATAAGCCACGATCTTCACAAACTCATCCCAAAAACCCCTCTTTCCACGACCTAATTGCCGGAATTCCACGACCTCCTCAAAATCCTCGTTTCTTTAATCGTTTCTAACGATTCTTCTTCCTAAACTGCAGCAAATTCAACCACAAACAATATCCAAGCGACGAATCGAACGGAAATTCATCAACAAACGCGCATTTCGGATTTTTCAATCCGAAAAAGAGGTTTATTCTTTCTTCTTGATTTTCGCCAATTTGGTTCGTTTTTGCTATAGATTTTTAGGAAGAACTGAAAGAGACTGGAAGGAATTAGACTAGGACTGCTTGTTGTGGTGATTGCTTGCTGATTTGCTGAGATTCGTGAAATTCTGAGACGAATCACGGCCTCTGGGTAAACCACGGCCGTAATTCCTGAAGAACAGACCGTAATTTTTGGTGCAGAATGGATTTCGTAAGGAGAGTGTCGGGAAGGATAAAAGAGAAGAAGGGAGAGCAGAATAAGAAAAGGAAAGGCAATCCCTCCACCTCCTCATCCTCTAGGGCACCACCACCCTCATCTCCATCACCTCCATCTTCACCTTCACCTCCATCCTTACCTCCTCACCCTAAAATTCTGACCATACATGAGAACCATCTTGCTGCTTTTGAGAAGATCACGAAGAGGCCAGTGATTGGCCCTAGATATTTGTTGTTGGAGGATCTACATCCTCTCAACATAGTTGATGACCTCACGTGGCTCTTGGATAGAGCCGGATTAGTTATCTTCTCGGCTATCCGAGAAGACGCCTATGAGGAGATCACCCGGGAGGTTGTGACGTCTTTCGAGCACAGCCACGTAGATAGGACCGTCTCTTTCCGTCTCATGGAAAGAGACTACCATTTGAGCATCGTTGAGTTTGGGACTATTTTTGGGTTTCATGAGACCTATAATGGTCGATTCCCGAGTGGTGTTTACCCCAAGAATTTTTGGGAGGAAGTTGCGATGATTTACGCCGACGAGGACCGTTGGCAACCCGCCGATACCAAGGCTAGATTGATGTACCATCTAGCCTTGAAGATAGCTCACCGTGTTCTTTCGGAGTGTCTCTTTCGTAGAACGGAGACGCCCCAAAAGATCAAGACGGACGAGCTATTCTTGCTCTATTGCATGCTTTATGGACGCCGTGCAGATTGTGCTACTCTCTTGGCTGCTACGATGAGCAAGCTCAAGAATAAGTCGAAGGGAAACATCGGATATGGTGGGATAGTTACCCACATTGCTAGGAGTTTTGGTGTGGGTTTTTCTGCTTGCACCCGCATACCGGCCGTTCCTTTAGGGCTACATGCATTCATGGTTAGGGGTCTCATTTTCCCCACACATGGAGGTCCGCCTTATGCGGGCATGCCTTGGGAGACTAGGACAGGCAGGGGTATAGAGTTGCTGCCGGAGTATTCCATTATGGCGGGACGCCATAATTGGAAGGAGACGTTCGCTGCGATGCATGCGAACAGGATAGTAGCTCCCCCTTACGTCCCACCACCGGTTGTCGAGGAGGAGGATATGGGAGATCAGTTTGAGAGTGGAGGAGGAGCGGAGCAGGAGTTTGGCACGTTTCCGGACCAGCCGGAGGCGGCCCCAGATGTACCTAGTTGCTCTCCACGTCCAGCTAGAGCCTCAGGCTCGTCATCTCACCGCGCTAGCGTGAGTGAGAGGCCCACGTGGATGACAACACCTCCCACATGGTATGGCGTTCCCCCTCCTTGGTCCACGGAGCAGCCAGCAGCACCATCCGATGCCCCCGCATGGTATAGTCACGCCCCGGGATGGTACGAGCAGATGCCGGATTGGGCTACCGGACTTTCAGAGAGAGTTGGAGCGCTGGAGATCCGGGCCGACGCTAGAGACGGACGCCTCGACGACCTCGACCACATGATGAGGGACGTCTACCGCCAGCAGTTTGGGCGGCCCTACGACTCCAGCTTCTCCCCATTCCCACGTCCGCCGGCGCCGTAGTGATTCGATGCATGACCGTTCGTTTTAGACATTTCCGCCACCACTTTGTGAGTTTCTTTTTCTTTTCTTTCTTTTCTTTCTTTCTTTTGAACATTAGGGACAATGTTCGTCCTAAGTATGGGGTGGGATGTACTAAAAAGTTTATAATAACTCTACTTACTATGTTCGCTTTCATTTGAGACTATCGTTGCATGTTCATTATGTGTTGCACGTTTTCTTATTGCATTGCATGAAAAATAACTTGAAAAACCCATAAAAATTTAAAAATTTTTGAAAATTTTGTGCTCCTAATGAATTGAGATGATTTCCATGATAATCACTACTTGTGAATTGAGTTTGATGACAATTGCATGCTTAAAAGGATTGTGAATCGAAAAGAACTTGAATGAATGAATTTTACCTCTTTTGCAAGTTTTATAATGTGAAAATGCTACCTAAATCATGCTAGGAAATTGAAGTTGAAATCACACTATAAGTTCCTATACTTCTTGTTGAAATGATTAAGGCAATTCGATACTTTCTTTCTTCTTTCTTTGATCATCTAGCTCCTCATTTAAATATTAGCCTCCTTTACCTATCCGGGAATTTGGAGAAGTGAATGAGAAAAAGGCATGTTTGATGTGGGAGGGCCATGAGAGCAATTATTTGCAATCAAATGAATAGAAAGAAATTGTAGGTTTGGGGAAGTCAATCATGACGATGAGTAACTCGGCACCATTCACATAGCCGGGTGTTTGTGTCTTGCCAAAGTCGGATTGAGCGATATTCCTAGCGGATTATGGTATGTGCGCTAAGGGTTTGAGGCATCTCTTGAAAAATTGAGAAACGCCAATCTCCTAGGCTTCGGTTTTTGTGCACCTCTGTCCATAACTCCAAAAGTAAAGTCGAAAAATGAAAAGAAGAGAGCGAAGCTCTAAGTTGAAGTGTTGCGGGAACCGCATAAGAAGAAGAAGGTAGTTGTCCACTTTCCCGGATTTTTGCACCACTTTCCCTTAAAGTTTTCCCTTCCCTTCCTTATTCTAGACCTTTTCTTTAAAAGTCCTTAAGATCAAAAGAATGTTATATGGCTTGGTGGTCTAAATTGAAGTTTCTTGTGATTGATTTTGATAATGTTTGAAGGTTATAATGCTTGTTTAGAAGTTAAATTGGTTCGTGAATTTTCTTTGCTTTTTACTCTTTGATTGAGTGTGTGAAAGTTTGAAGAACGATTGAAGCAAGGTTCGAGAATGATCTATTCTTTAGAAGTCACATTCATCCAAAAGAAGGTACACATATTTCATCCTAACTCTTGTTTAAAGCTTTTTGAAAGACCTTGCTTAGGGACAAGCAAGTGTTAAGTATGGGGTTATTTGTTAGCATGAAATATTGTGATATTTTAGGCACGTTTTCTAAACGTATTTGATTCATATTGATAGTCTTTGATTCAACTTTGTGCATATGTAAGCTAGTATTCCTATATTGTCGATATGGATGTCTACACTAGTTCTATGTTGATTATAGGTGATTTGGAGCTATTTCTGAACGGAATCGAGCAAAGGAGAGTTGATTTGATATGTCCATAGATTGAGGACATTCTTAGGAAGCAAATTGGAGTTTTAGCTTGAGGAATGCACGAAGCTAGGGAAGAATCACGTTCTTGCCCTAAACCACGCTCTAAAATACGGCCGTACTACGAACCACGTTCAGTTCCACGGCCGTGGAACCTTGCAAGAGAGGCGTGATGCATTCCAGTAACTATTACGGCCGTGGAATACATGGTACAAACCGTGACCTAATCCACGCCCTAAATTACGGTCGTGAAAACTTCCACGACCGTGATCCTGGCAAATCTTTTCGCCACACTTTGAAGCCACGATCTTTTGAAGATTGGGTCGGGCCGATATTTTATCTTGCCCTATAAAAAGACGGACGAAGCAAGAATCCGTCATGCCCACTTACCCTCATTTATCACCGCTTACACCCGCCATCTTCGCTTAGCGGCATTTATCGACGCCGTTTGGTCTTTGCTTGGAAGGATTGATCATCTCATTGGAGATTGAAGTTCGCATCGGGGAATTACCCTAGTCTCGCACTTTTGGTGGAGATTGCTGTTGAGATCTCCGGATTGACGGAAGATCGAAGTTTTTGGAAGATTTTGCAAGAAGATCTCTCTTCTTGTTTAGGTTTGATTCGGAAAACGGATTGACATCCCGTTTTCCCTTCTTTCCTAAGGTTGTGATTGTTTACTTTATTGTGAATCTTTTGACAACATTCGTTCTTGATTGTAACTTTGAGATTGGCTTGAAGATTATTGAAAGTTCTTGAAAGTTTTCATCTTTTTATCTTTTAATTCTTGAATTGATATCAACATGACTGTTATTGGCTAAAAACCCTTAACAATTCTAAAGTGAAGGGTTGATAGTTGTGGCTTAGATGATGATAGATCGATCACAAACAGATTAGACCCTGAGAGTTAGAGAGAATCGCCGACAACCCTAAATTACGGCCTGTTCTTGAGTCCACGGCCGTGGAACCTCAAGAACTAACCGTGATTTCCCTTAAGTCCACGAACTTGCTTTTACTTTAATCCAAAGTTAAAGATTTGCTTTAGCTTAGTTTAGACTTGTCTTTTCTAGGTGGTAGTGAAGCCTCAACAACCTCTACCTCGATTGTGAGTGTCACAACCTCAATCGGTTAAGTTAGTCTTGATCCTTGGGTTACAAGTTTGGGTATTTGACACTAATTCTCACCTTTAGAATCTTTCTATATTGAGCCTCAACAACCTGTATAGAGAGTGCCTTGTAGGTGAGTTACATAAGGTTTTTGGAACTTCACCGTACGATTACCTTACATTAGCATACCTTTGCATATCTTAACTCTGTCTTTATATCATTAAGTATATCTTGAATCGATTGCCACAGCTGGATACTTGGATCTTTAGAATTGTTGTTTTTCCCAATATTTGCAAAACTCTCATATTTACTCACTTGATAACCTGCAATCGAATTTGTTCCCACCCAAATCCCTGTGTTCGATACTCTGGAATTCTTGCTTAGCTACGTCGATCCGTACACTGCGGGTTCGCTTGCTTGATTCTAGTTTTATAAATTTAAAGCTTATTTTCACACACCTTTAGGGGCGAACAAGTTTTTGGCGCCGTTGCCGGGGATTTGGTTTCGGCCGAATCCGGTTGCCGGTTGTCAAGCTTGGGAGCTTGCTCTCGTTATTTGATATTTCTTTGAGTGCATGCGTAGGTCTAGAAACACCGAAGATCTCTTACCTCTTGATCAAGAGCTAGAGAAAACCTTGAGGCAAAAGCACAAGGAAAAGAAGATGGCTGAAGAACACGAACGTGATCTTCAAACGGAGTTGGCGGAGAAGGAAGCTCAACTCCGATGGAACGAGACTCTCCGCCAGGATGAGATGGATCGTCATCAATCGCAAGTTAATAGTCTACAAGACATGATCTTCCAGATGAGGGTAGAGATGAGCGACCTTAAGAATAAGGGAAGCAAGAAATCCTCAAGGAAAGCATCAAGGTCTAGAAGAAAAAGTCACTCATCCGCTGATGATAGTGACTCTTCCATGCCACCGTTAGAGGAGATTGATCCCACGATCAATATGAATCCTTTCCATCCACAAGGAGCTGCTAATCGCCGCATTCCGCCTAGGAATGTGAGGATCGAACGTGTGGATAATGTGCCAAGAACTCTTGGCCAGCGGATGGATCCAACACAACGACCACGCCGCTTGGGCGTGAAATTTGATGCTGAAGATGTGCAAGGGTTTAGCTTTAACCCTCAAGTTATTACTCTTGTTCGCCAAAACCAATTTGGCGGTACAAGCGCTGAATCTCCGCACCAACACTTGCAAACCTTTGAGTGTATGATGGAGACGATGAGACCAAAGAACGCTACTACCAACAGCTATAAGCTCAAGCCTTTCTTTTTCTCTTGGAAGGGGAAAGCGTTGTCTTGGTACCAAGCTCTTCCTAATGGGAAACTAGACACGTGGGAAGACCTTTCCGCGGAGTTCCTCACCAAATTCTTTCCGCCTTCCAAAACGGCGGAACTTAGAGGTAAGATTAATGCTTTTTCAATGAGACCTAACGAAAGTTTGTTTCTATCTTGGGAAAGGTTTCAGGATTTGCTCTTGGATTGCCCTCATCATGGCATATCCAAGATTGCCTTGCTGGAGATCTATTACAAGGGGCTGGATGCGGGAACGCAATTCAACCTCCAATCCCTCTCATGTGGAACGTTCATGGACATGAGAGAAGATGACGCTTGGGACTTCATCGAGAAGCAAGCAAGAGTCATAGAGAAGTATTCCCACCGGAAAGTGGAGGGAAATCGTGTGGAGCAAGGAGCGAAGCTCACACATGAAGCTCAAAATCAGATTTTCTCCCTCAATAATGAGATCAAGGAGTTGAAGGAGGCTATCAAGACCAACTTCCCAAAGCAACAAGAGAGGGATGTTGGCTATTTGGGCAACAACAATGGCGGTGATAACACCAACCGCAACAACAATAACCGGAACAACAATAACCGGAACAACAACCGGAATAACAATTGGAATGGAAACAACAACAACCGGAACAACAATTGGAACAACAATAGGGGTTCAAACAACAACAATTGGCGCTCCAATCAACAAAATTCCGGTAACTCTTATCCTTTGCAATTCTAATTCACTAACTCCACCTTCCTCTTCCTCTACTCCATTGAAAAGCCAGGGGCAATCATCTAACGGAGGAAACAATACGGGAAAGGAGAAGCCCGATCCCATGTTGGAAACAATTTTGGGAAAGCTTCAAGGGTTGGAGAACCGCCTCATCAAGGTTGATGATCAAGTTTCTAAGGTTGACAAAGCTCAAAAAGTTTTGGAAAACCAAATGTTCAACCACGCGGAGGAAGTTCCTAGAAATCAAGGGAAACTTCCAGGAAAGACGGAGGACAACCCTAAGGGAAGGGTGATGGCGATTACAACTAGGAGCGGAGTGACTACTACCGATCCGCAGCCTACGTTCGTTGAAGTCCCCGTAGGGAAGGACAAAGAAAAGGCGAAGGAGAAGAAAGATGTCTATGTTCCTCCTCCAGCTTACAAACCTCCCCTACCATTTCCTCAATCTAGAGCGCGAGCGCGCCTAGACAAACAGTTCGGTAAGTTCATAGAACTCATGAGTAAGCTGCATATTAATATACCCTTCATTGATGCTATCGTAGGTATGCCGGCTTATGGTAAGTTCTTGAAGGAGCTTCTCTCTAACAAGAGGAAGCTAGAAGATTTCGGAGAGGTCAAGATGAGTTCGGATTCTTCGGATCTCATCAAGACCATGAAGGAGAAAATGCCCTCAAAGTTGAAGGATCCAGGGTCATTTTGCATTCCCATTGGAGTGGGAGATGTCACATATGATGCTTTATGTGACTTAGGAGCAAGTGTGAGCATCATACCACTTGCATTATGTAGGAAGATCGGTTTAGGCGATCCTAAACCGGTGAAGATGACGTTATACATGGCGGATCGATCCATCACTCGCCCCGTCGGTATTGTAGAAGACGTCCCCGTCAAGCTAGGTAAATTCTTTGTTCCCATTGATTTTGTCGTACTTGACATTCCTGCAGATAGTCCGGTCCCGATCATACTCGGAAGACCGTTTCTTGCAACTTCCGGCTGCATGGTCGATTGCAAGAATAGAAGACTCGCTTTTGACATTGGAGAAGAGAAAGTAGAGTTCGTTCTTTCCACTCTAGTGAAGGAACCGATCTTCGACGAGGATATTTACGATATCCAAGGTGAAGAAGGTTTATCTAGGGAAGAGGTAAGTGCGATTCTCTTTAACGATCCTTTACAAAAAGTCATTACCATGAGTCTAACAGATGTAGGGGAAGAAGAAGAGTGCAAAGAGGAAATTGAAGCCTTAGAGGCACAAGAAGAGATGCATGAAGTGGAGTTTGAGAAACTCCACGATGAGGCTGAGAATGTTAGAATCCACGGTCACACCCTATATTCCACGACCGTGGATTTCACAACCAAAATCGACCTCCACTCCAGTGGATTACACGGCCATGGAACATATGGAGAACCCGTAATTCTGACCGTGGAAGAGGGTGATCGGCATACTTCTTCAACTTCTTTTGATTCTCCTCCAAACCACTCAACATCCTTAGAAACTTCTAAGGAAACGTCGGATGCTCCTCAAGGATCATTAGAAGCTCCGAAAGTGATGGAACTCAAACCACTTCCTACTCATCTAAGGTACGCTTTCCTTGGATCTAATTCTACCTTTCCGGTTATTGTTAGCTCCGAATTAAGCATAGATGAACATGAGCAGCTCATGATTGTCCTTAGGAAACATAGAAAAGCCATAGGCTACACTATTGAGGACTTAGTAGGAATTAAACCCTCCCTTTGTATGCATAAGATACTAATGGAGGAGGACTTTAGAACTTCAAGACAACCTCAAAGGCGGTTGAATCCGACCATGAAGGAGGTTGTCAAGAAGGAAATTCTTAAACTTCTTGATGCAGGTATCATCTATCCTATCTCCGATAGCAAGTGGGTGAGTCCAGTTCAAGTAGTTCCTAAGAAGGGAGGAATGACGGTCATCACCAACAAGAACAACGAACTCATTCCTACCCGAACCGTGACTGGATGGCGAATGTGCATAGACTACCGCAAGCTCAACAACGCAACGCGGAAGGATCACTTTCCATTGTCATTCATCGATCAAATGCTTAAAAGGTTAGCACAACATTCACATTTTTGCTACCTTGACGGTTATAGTGGTTTCTTTCAGATTCCGATACATCCGGATGATCAAGAGAAGACTACATTCATGTGCCCTTGGGGTACGTTCGCCTATAGGAGAATGCCGTTCGGGCTTTGCAACGCCCCAGCCACCTTTCAACGGTGCATGATGGCCATCTTCTCCGAATACGTAGAGGAAATCATGGAAGTCTTCATGGACGACTTCTCCGTATACGGTTCCTCTTTTAACGATTGCCTTTCTAACCTTTCTCTTGTTTTACAAAGGTGTGAAGACACTAACCTAGTTCTTAATTGGGAGAAGTGTCAATTCATGGTTAAGGAAGGAATTGTATTAGGTCACTTAGTCTCTAGTAGAGGGATAGAGGTAGACAAGGCTAAGATAGAGACCATAGAGAAACTTCCTCCCCCAATTTCGGTGAAAGGGATAAGAAGTTTCCTAGGACATGCTGGATTTTATAGACGTTTCATTAAGGACTTTTCTAAGATATCAAAACCTCTCACTAATCTATTGATGAAAGATGCGGTTTTTGAGTTTTCGCAGGAATGTTTGGATGCGTTTAACACCATTCGGCAAGCTCTAATTTCAGAACCTATTATCCAACCTCCGGATTGGACTCTCCCCTTCGAGATTATGTGCGATGCTAGTGACGTAGCTATTGGAGCTGTTCTTGGACAACGAAAGGAAGGGCGAACCCATGCCATATACTATGCTAGCAAGACGCTAGACGAAGCGCAGCTCAACTACGCCACTACAGAGAAAGAGTTTCTAGCCATTGTCTACGCTATTGACAAGTTTTGCTCTTATCTTGTAGGTGCAAAGGTGATTGTCTACACGGATCATGCTGCGATCCGGTACCTCCTTGCGAAGAAAGACGCGAAGCCAAGGCTAATTAGATGGATTCTTCTCCTACAAGAATTCGATCTTGAGATCCGCGACAAGAAAGGTTCAGAAAATTCTGTTGCGGATCATTTGAGTCGTCTAACACATCTAGGGGACGACCATCTACCCATTGATGACTCCTTTCCAGACGAACACCTGCACATCATAGAGGAGTGCATCAACGTGATCTCCAAAGGTAACGAACCATGGTTTGCTGATTTTGTTAACTATTTGGTTTGCCAGGAGATACCGCCCGGACTATCCTACGCACAAAGGAAGAAGTTCTTTAAGGACGTCCGGGAATACTATTGGAAAGAGCCTCTCCTCTTTAAGAGAGGTCCGGATGGCATCATCCGGCGATGTGTGCCGGAAGATGAGATGCAAAGTGTCATCCGCCATTGTCATTCACTACCTTGTGGAGGACATGCTAGTTCGAACAAGACTAGCGCAAAGGTATTGCAATCTGGATTCTATTGGCCTACTTTATTTAGAGATGTGCAATCCTTTGTTTCTTGCTGCGATGCTTGTCAAAGAACAGGCAATATTTCTAGAAGGAACGAGATGCCCCTCAACAACATCCAAGAGGTGGAGATTTTCGACGTTCGGGGAGTTGATTTCATGGGACCATTCCCATCTTCTTGTGGAAACCAATACATACTATTGGCGGTAGATTACGTTTCTAGATGGGTGGAAGCAATTGCCTCTCCCACAAATGATGCCATGGTGGTGGTTAAGTTCTTCAACAAGACCATCTTCCCGCGATTTGGGACACCAAGGACTATCATTAGTGATGGAGGTTCTCACTTCATAGCCCGTCGCTTTGAAGCTCTTCTAGCTAAGTATGGGGTTACTCACAAGATTGCTACCCCTTACCATCCACAAACGAGTGGACAAGTTGAGATCTCAAATAGGGAGATCAAAGGAATTCTAGAGAAGACGGTTTCAAGGACTAGGAAGGATTGGTCCTTGAAGCTAGATGATGTATTATGGGTATACCGGACTGCGTACAAGACTCCCATAGGAACCACACCATACAACCTTGTGTATGGGAAGTCTTGTCACTTGCCGGTGGAGCTGGAGCACAAAGCGTTTTGGGCTATCAAGTGGCTGAATTTCGGCATGAAGGAAGCGGGAGAGAAGCGTCTCCTAGACATCAATAAGCTGGATGAACTTCGCTTGAACGCCTATGAAAACGCCAAGATCTACAAGGAAAGAGCAAAGCGTTGGCATGATAAGCATATCATTCCAAAGGACTTCAAAGAAGGAGATCAAGTTCTCCTCTTCAATTCAAGACTTCGCCTCTTTCCAGGTAAGCTTAAATCCCGTTGGACCGGACATTTTCTTATTAAGCGTATTTTCCCCCATGGTGCAGTTGAAGTATGGGGTGAAGCTAGCGGAAGTTTTAAGGTGAACGGCCAACGACTCAAGAAGTATACGCCGGAACTCCAAGCTGAAGAGTTTGCGCCTATCGCACTCGAATAAGTGCGAGATTGGTCTAGCTACGGACCTTAAACAAAGCGCTTCTTGGGAGGCAACCCAAGGTATTGCATTTTCGTTTTTGTTTTCGATTCATAGTTTAGCTTAGAATAGACGTTTTTTCGCTTTATTTTGCCTCGATTTCTTCCGGTATGTTCGTGTTTTTGGTTGCAGGATCGATGGAAAGAGAAAAGAGGAGATAATGTCAAAGAGGAGTGACGAAATTTGGACTTTGAAGCTTTACAGAAGGTTCCACGGTCTAAATTACGGTCGTCATAGCTACAGTGGCCGTAATTCTCAAAAGCCTTTGAAAAATCACCAAAACCACGGTTCCGTACACTTCCACGGCCGTGGAACACCCCGACAAACCGTGATTTTCAAAATTTTGCTTGTAACTATATAAGCCACGATCTTCACAAACTCATCCCAAAAACCCCTCTTTCCACGACCTAATTGCCGGAATTCCACGACCTCCTCAAAATCCTCGTTTCTTTAATCGTTTCTAACGATTCTTCTTCCTAAACTGCAGCAAATTCAACCACAAACAATATCCAAGCGACGAATCGAACGGAAATTCATCAACAAACGCGCATTTCGGATTTTTCAATCCGAAAAAGAGGTTTATTCTTTCTTCTTGATTTTCGCCAATTTGGTTCGTTTTTGCTATAGATTTTTAGGAAGAACTGAAAGAGACTGGAAGGAATTAGACTAGGACTGCTTGTTGTGGTGATTGCTTGCTGATTTGCTGAGATTCGTGAAATTCTGAGACGAATCACGGCCTCTGGGTAAACCACGGCCGTAATTCCTGAAGAACAGACCGTAATTTTTGGTGCAGAATGGATTTCGTAAGGAGAGTGTCGGGAAGGATAAAAGAGAAGAAGGGAGAGCAGAATAAGAAAAGGAAAGGCAATCCCTCCACCTCCTCATCCTCTAGGGCACCACCACCCTCATCTCCATCACCTCCATCTTCACCTTCACCTCCATCCTTACCTCCTCACCCTAAAATTCCGACCATACATGAGAACCATCTTGCTGCTTTTGAGAAGATCACGAAGAGGCCAGTGATTGGCCCTAGATATTTGTTGTTGGAGGATCTACATCCTCTCAACATAGTTGATGACCTCACGTGGCTCTTGGATAGAGCCGGATTAGTTATCTTCTCGGCTATCCGAGAAGACGCCTATGAGGAGATCACCCGGGAGGTTGTGACGTCTTTCGAGCACAGCCATGTAGATAGGACCGTCTCTTTCCGTCTCATGGAAAGAGACTACCATTTGAGCATCGTTGAGTTTGGGACTATTTTTGGGTTTCATGAGACCTATAATGGTCGATTCCCGAGTGGTGTTTACCCCAAGAATTTTTGGGAGGAAGTTGCGATGATTTACGCCGACGAGGACCGTTGGCAACCCGCCGATACCAAGGCTAGATTGATGTACCATCTAGCCTTGAAGATAGCTCACCGTGTTCTTTCGGAGTGTCTCTTTCGTAGAACGGAGACGCCCCAAAAGATCAAGACGGACGAGCTATTCTTGCTACATTGCATGCTTTATGGACGCCGTGCAGATTGTGCTACTCTCTTGGCTGCTACGATGAGCAAGCTCAAGAATAAGTCGAAGGGAAACATCGGATATGGTGGGATAGTTACCCACATTGCTAGGAGTTTTGGTGTGGGTTTTTCTGCTTGCACCCGCATACCGGCCGTTCCTTTAGGGCTACATGCATTCATGGTTAGGGGTCTCATTTTCCCCACACATGGAGGTCCGCCTTATGCGGGCATGCCTTGGGAGACTAGGACAGGCAGGGGTATAGAGTTGCTGCCGGAGTATTCCATTATGGCGGGACGCCATAATTGGAAGGAGACGTTCGCTGCGATGCATGCGAACAGGATAGTAGCTCCCCCTTACGTCCCACCACCGGTTGTCGAGGAGGAGGATATGGGAGATCAGTTTGAGAGTGGAGGAGGAGCGGAGCAGGAGTTTGGCACGTTTCCGGACCAGCCGGAGGCGGCCCCAGATGTACCTAGACGCTCTCCACGTCCAGCTAGAGCCTCAGGCTCGTCATCTCACCGCGCTAGCGTGAGTGAGAGGCCCACGTGGATGACAACACCTCCCACATGGTATGGCGTTCCCCCTCCTTGGTCCACGGAGCAGCCAGCAGCACCATCCGATGCCCCCGCATGGTACAGTCACGCCCCGGGATGGTACGAGCAGATGCCGGATTGGGCTACCGGACTTTCAGAGAGAGTTGGAGCGCTGGAGATCCGGGCCGACGCTAGAGACGGACGCCTCGACGACCTCGACCACATGATGAGGGACGTCTACCGCCAGCAGTTTGGGCGGCCCTACGACTCCAGCTTCTCCCCATTCCCACGTCCGCCGGCGCCGCAGTGATTCGATGCATGACCGTTCGTTTTAGACATTTCCGCCACCACTTTGTGAGTTTCTTTTTCTTTTCTTTCTTTTCTTTCTTTCTTTTGAACATTAGGGACAATGTTCGTCCTAAGTATGGGGTGGGATGTACTAAAAAGTTTATAATAACTCTACTTACTATGTTCGCTTTCATTTGAGACTATCGTTGCATGTTCATTATGTGTTGCACGTTTTCTTATTGCATTGCATGAAAAATAACTTGAAAAACCCATAAAAATTTAAAAATTTTTGAAAATTTTGTGCTCCTAATGAATTGAGATGATTTCCATGATAATCACTACTTGTGAATTGAGTTTGATGACAATTGCATGCTTAAAAGGATTGTGAATCGAAAAGAACTTGAATGAATGAATTTTACCTCTTTTGCAAGTTTTATAATGTGAAAATGCTACCTAAATCATGCTAGGAAATTGAAGTTGAAATCACACTATAAGTTCCTATACTTCTTGTTGAAATGATTAAGGCAATTCGATACTTTCTTTCTTCTTTCTTTGATCATCTAGCTCCTCATTTAAATATTAGCCTCCTTTACCTATCCGGGAATTTGGAGAAGTGAATGAGAAAAAGGCATGTTTGATGTGGGAGGGCCATGAGAGCAATTATTTGCAATCAAATGAATAGAAAGAAATTGTAGGTTTGGGGAAGTCAATCATGACGATGAGTAACTCGGCACCATTCACATAGCCGGGTGTTTGTGTCTTGCCAAAGTCGGATTGAGCGATATTCCTAGCGGATTATGGTATGTGCGCTAAGGGTTTGAGGCATCTCTTGAAAAATTGAGAAACGCCAATCTCCTAGGCTTCGGTTTTTGTGCACCTCTGTCCATAACTCCAAAAGTAAAGTCGAAAAATGAAAAGAAGAGAGCGAAGCTCTAAGTTGAAGTGTTGCGGGAACCGCATAAGAAGAAGAAGGTAGTTGTCCACTTTCCCGGATTTTTGCACCACTTTCCCTTAAAGTTTTCCCTTCCCTTCCTTATTCTAGACCTTTTCTTTAAAAGTCCTTAAGATCAAAAGAATGTTATATGGCTTGGTGGTCTAAATTGAAGTTTCTTGTGATTGATTTTGATAATGTTTGAAGGTTATAATGCTTGTTTAGAAGTTAAATTGGTTCGTGAATTTTCTTTGCTTTTTACTCTTTGATTGAGTGTGTGAAAGTTTGAAGAACGATTGAAGCAAGGTTCGAGAATGATCTATTCTTTAGAAGTCACATTCATCCAAAAGAAGGTACACATATTTCATCCTAACTCTTGTTTAAAGCTTTTTGAAAGACCTTGCTTAGGGACAAGCAAGTGTTAAGTATGGGGTTATTTGTTAGCATGAAATATTGTGATATTTTAGGCACGTTTTCTAAACGTATTTGATTCATATTGATAGTCTTTGATTCAACTTTGTGCATATGTAAGCTAGTATTCCTATATTGTCGATATGGATGTCTACACTAGTTCTATGTTGATTATAGGTGATTTGGAGCTATTTCTGAACGGAATCGAGCAAAGGAGAGTTGATTTGATATGTCCATAGATTGAGGACATTCTTAGGAAGCAAATTGGAGTTTTAGCTTGAGGAATGCACGAAGCTAGGGAAGAATCACGTTCTTGCCCTAAACCACGCTCTAAAATACGGCCGTACTACGAACCACGTTCAGTTCCACGGCCGTGGAACCTTGCAAGAGAGGCGTGATGCATTCCAGTAACTATTACGGCCGTGGAATACATGGTACAAACCGTGACCTAATCCACGCCCTAAATTACGGTCGTGAAAACTTCCACGACCGTGATCCTGGCAAATCTTTTCGCCACACTTTGAAGCCACGATCTTTTGAAGATTGGGTCGGGCCGATATTTTATCTTGCCCTATAAAAAGACGGACGAAGCAAGAATCCGTCATGCCCACTTACCCTCATTTATCACCGCTTACACCCGCCATCTTCGCTTAGCGGCATTTATCGACGCCGTTTGGTCTTTGCTTGGAAGGATTGATCATCTCATTGGAGATTGAAGTTCGCATCGGGGAATTACCCTAGTCTCGCACTTTTGGTGGAGATTGCTGTTGAGATCTCCGGATTGACGGAAGATCGAAGTTTTTGGAAGATTTTGCAAGAAGATCTCTCTTCTTGTTTAGGTTTGATTCGGAAAACGGATTGACATCCCGTTTTCCCTTCTTTCCTAAGGTTGTGATTGTTTACTTTATTGTGAATCTTTTGACAACATTCGTTCTTGATTGTAACTTTGAGATTGGCTTGAAGATTATTGAAAGTTCTTGAAAGTTTTCATCTTTTTATCTTTTAATTCTTGAATTGATATCAACATGACTGTTATTGGCTAAAAACCCTTAACAATTCTAAAGTGAAGGGTTGATAGTTGTGGCTTAGATGATGATAGATCGATCACAAACAGATTAGACCCTGAGAGTTAGAGAGAATCGCCGACAACCCTAAATTACGGCCTGTTCTTGAGTCCACGGCCGTGGAACCTCAAGAACTAACCGTGATTTCCCTTAAGTCCACGAACTTGCTTTTACTTTAATCCAAAGTTAAAGATTTGCTTTAGCTTAGTTTAGACTTGTCTTTTCTAGGTGGTAGTGAAGCCTCAACAACCTCTACCTCGATTGTGAGTGTCACAACCTCAATCGGTTAAGTTAGTCTTGATCCTTGGGTTACAAGTTTGGGTATTTGACACTAATTCTCACCTTTAGAATCTTTCTATATTGAGCCTCAACAACCTGTATAGAGAGTGCCTTGTAGGTGAGTTACATAAGGTTTTTGGAACTTCACCGTACGATTACCTTACATTAGCATACCTTTGCATATCTTAACTCTGTCTTTATATCATTAAGTATATCTTGAATCGATTGCCACAGCTGGATACTTGGATCTTTAGAATTGTTGTTTTTCCCAATATTTGCAAAACTCTCATATTTACTCACTTGATAACCTGCAATCGAATTTGTTCCCACCCAAATCCCTGTGTTCGATACTCTGGAATTCTTGCTTAGCTACGTCGATCCGTACACTGCGGGTTCGCTTGCTTGATTCTAGTTTTATAAATTTAAAGCTTATTTTCACACACCTTTAGGGGCGAACAAGTTTTTGGCGCCGTTGCCGGGGATTTGGTTTCGGCCGAATCCGGTTGCCGGTTGTCAAGCTTGGGAGCTTGCTCTCGTTATTTGATATTTCTTTGAGTGCATGCGTAGGTCTAGAAACACCGAAGATCTCTTACCTCTTGATCAAGAGCTAGAGAAAACCTTGAGGCAAAAGCACAAGGAAAAGAAGATGGCTGAAGAACACGAACGTGATCTTCAAACGGAGTTGGCGGAGAAGGAAGCTCAACTCCGATGGAACGAGACTCTCCGCCAGGATGAGATGGATCGTCATCAATCGCAAGTTAATAGTCTACAAGACATGATCTTCCAGATGAGGGTAGAGATGAGCGACCTTAAGAATAAGGGAAGCAAGAAATCCTCAAGGAAAGCATCAAGGTCTAGAAGAAAAAGTCACTCATCCGCTGATGATAGTGACTCTTCCATGCCACCGTTAGAGGAGATTGATCCCACGATCAATATGAATCCTTTCCATCCACAAGGAGCTGCTAATCGCCGCATTCCGCCTAGGAATGTGAGGATCGAACGTGTGGATATGTGCCAAGAACTCTTGGCCAGCGGATGGATCCAACACAACGACCACGCCGCTTGGGCGTGAAATTTGATGCTGAAGATGTGCAAGGGTTTAGCTTTAACCCTCAAGTTATTACTCTTGTTCGCCAAAACCAATTTGGCGGTACAAGCGCTGAATCTCCGCACCAACACTTGCAAACCTTTGAGTGTATGATGGAGACGATGAGACCAAAGAACGCTACTACCAACAGCTATAAGCTCAAGCCTTTCTTTTTCTCTTGGAAGGGGAAAGCGTTGTCTTGGTACCAAGCTCTTCCTAATGGGAAACTAGACACGTGGGAAGACCTTTCCGCGGAGTTCCTCACCAAATTCTTTCCGCCTTCCAAAACGGCGGAACTTAGAGGTAAGATTAATGCTTTTTCAATGAGACCTAACGAAAGTTTGTTTCTATCTTGGGAAAGGTTTCAGGATTTGCTCTTGGATTGCCCTCATCATGGCATATCCAAGATTGCCTTGCTGGAGATCTATTACAAGGGGCTGGATGCGGGAACGCAATTCAACCTCCAATCCCTCTCATGTGGAACGTTCATGGACATGAGAGAAGATGACGCTTGGGACTTCATCGAGAAGCAAGCAAGAGTCATAGAGAAGTATTCCCACCGGAAAGTGGAGGGAAATCGTGTGGAGCAAGGAGCGAAGCTCACACATGAAGCTCAAAATCAGATTTTCTCCCTCAATAATGAGATCAAGGAGTTGAAGGAGGCTATCAAGACCAACTTCCCAAAGCAACAAGAGAGGGATGTTGGCTATTTGGGCAACAACAATGGCGGTGATAACACCAACCGCAACAACAATAACCGGAACAACAATAACCGGAACAACAACCGGAATAACAATTGGAATGGAAACAACAACAACCGGAACAACAATTGGAACAACAATAGGGGTTCAAACAACAACAATTGGCGCTCCAATCAACAAAATTCCGGTAACTCTTATCCTTTGCAATTCTAATTCACTAACTCCACCTTCCTCTTCCTCTACTCCATTGAAAAGCCAGGGGCAATCATCTAACGGAGGAAACAATACGGGAAAGGAGAAGCCCGATCCCATGTTGGAAACAATTTTGGGAAAGCTTCAAGGGTTGGAGAACCGCCTCATCAAGGTTGATGATCAAGTTTCTAAGGTTGACAAAGCTCAAAAAGTTTTGGAAAACCAAATGTTCAACCACGCGGAGGAAGTTCCTAGAAATCAAGGGAAACTTCCAGGAAAGACGGAGGACAACCCTAAGGGAAGGGTGATGGCGATTACAACTAGGAGCGGAGTGACTACTACCGATCCGCAGCCTACGTTCGTTGAAGTCCCCGTAGGGAAGGACAAAGAAAAGGCGAAGGAGAAGAAAGATGTCTATGTTCCTCCTCCAGCTTACAAACCTCCCCTACCATTTCCTCAATCTAGAGCGCGAGCGCGCCTAGACAAACAGTTCGGTAAGTTCATAGAACTCATGAGTAAGCTGCATATTAATATACCCTTCATTGATGCTATCGTAGGTATGCCGGCTTATGGTAAGTTCTTGAAGGAGCTTCTCTCTAACAAGAGGAAGCTAGAAGATTTCGGAGAGGTCAAGATGAGTTCGGATTCTTCGGATCTCATCAAGACCATGAAGGAGAAAATGCCCTCAAAGTTGAAGGATCCAGGGTCATTTTGCATTCCCATTGGAGTGGGAGATGTCACATATGATGCTTTATGTGACTTAGGAGCAAGTGTGAGCATCATACCACTTGCATTATGTAGGAAGATCGGTTTAGGCGATCCTAAACCGGTGAAGATGACGTTATACATGGCGGATCGATCCATCACTCGCCCCGTCGGTATTGTAGAAGACGTCCCCGTCAAGCTAGGTAAATTCTTTGTTCCCATTGATTTTGTCGTACTTGACATTCCTGCAGATAGTCCGGTCCCGATCATACTCGGAAGACCGTTTCTTGCAACTTCCGGCTGCATGGTCGATTGCAAGAATAGAAGACTCGCTTTTGACATTGGAGAAGAGAAAGTAGAGTTCGTTCTTTCCACTCTAGTGAAGGAACCGATCTTCGACGAGGATATTTACGATATCCAAGGTGAAGAAGGTTTATCTAGGGAAGAGGTAAGTGCGATTCTCTTTAACGATCCTTTACAAAAAGTCATTACCATGAGTCTAACAGATGTAGGGGAAGAAGAAGAGTGCAAAGAGGAAATTGAAGCCTTAGAGGCACAAGAAGAGATGCATGAAGTGGAGTTTGAGAAACTCCACGATGAGGCTGAGAATGTTAGAATCCACGGTCACACCCTATATTCCACGACCGTGGATTTCACAACCAAAATCGACCTCCACTCCAGTGGATTACACGGCCATGGAACATATGGAGAACCCGTAATTCTGACCGTGGAAGAGGGTGATCGGCATACTTCTTCAACTTCTTTTGATTCTCCTCCAAACCACTCAACATCCTTAGAAACTTCTAAGGAAACGTCGGATGCTCCTCAAGGATCATTAGAAGCTCCGAAAGTGATGGAACTCAAACCACTTCCTACTCATCTAAGGTACGCTTTCCTTGGATCTAATTCTACCTTTCCGGTTATTGTTAGCTCCGAATTAAGCATAGATGAACATGAGCAGCTCATGATTGTCCTTAGGAAACATAGAAAAGTCATAGGCTACACTATTGAGGACTTAGTAGGAATTAAACCCTCCCTTTGTATGCATAAGATACTAATGGAGGAGGACTTTAGAACTTCAAGACAACCTCAAAGGCGGTTGAATCCGACCATGAAGGAGGTTGTCAAGAAGGAAATTCTTAAACTTCTTGATGCAGGTATCATCTATCCTATCTCCGATAGCAAGTGGGTGAGTCCAGTTCAAGTAGTTCCTAAGAAGGGAGGAATGACGGTCATCACCAACAAGAACAACGAACTCATTCCTACCCGAACCGTGACTGGATGGCGAATGTGCATAGACTACCGCAAGCTCAACAACGCAACGCGGAAGGATCACTTTCCATTGTCATTCATCGATCAAATGCTTAAAAGGTTAGCACAACATTCACATTTTTGCTACCTTGACGGTTATAGTGGTTTCTTTCAGATTCCGATACATCCGGATGATCAAGAGAAGACTACATTCATGTGCCCTTGGGGTACGTTCGCCTATAGGAGAATGCCGTTCGGGCTTTGCAACGCCCCAGCCACCTTTCAACGGTGCATGATGGCCATCTTCTCCGAATACGTAGAGGAAATCATGGAAGTCTTCATGGACGACTTCTCCGTATACGGTTCCTCTTTTAACGATTGCCTTTCTAACCTTTCTCTTGTTTTACAAAGGTGTGAAGACACTAACCTAGTTCTTAATTGGGAGAAGTGTCAATTCATGGTTAAGGAAGGAATTGTATTAGGTCACTTAGTCTCTAGTAGAGGGATAGAGGTAGACAAGGCTAAGATAGAGACCATAGAGAAACTTCCTCCCCCAATTTCGGTGAAAGGGATAAGAAGTTTCCTAGGACATGCTGGATTTTATAGACGTTTCATTAAGGACTTTTCTAAGATATCAAAACCTCTCACTAATCTATTGATGAAAGATGCGGTTTTTGAGTTTTCGCAGGAATGTTTGGATGCGTTTAACACCATTCGGCAAGCTCTAATTTCAGAACCTATTATCCAACCTCCGGATTGGACTCTCCCCTTCGAGATTATGTGCGATGCTAGTGACGTAGCTATTGGAGCTGTTCTTGGACAACGAAAGGAAGGGCGAACCCATGCCATATACTATGCTAGCAAGACGCTAGACGAAGCGCAGCTCAACTACGCCACTATAGAGAAAGAGTTTCTAGCCATTGTCTACGCTATTGACAAGTTTTGCTCTTATCTTGTAGGTGCAAAGGTGATTGTCTACACGGATCATGCTGCGATCCGGTACCTCCTTGCGAAGAAAGACGCGAAGCCAAGGCTAATTAGATGGATTCTTCTCCTACAAGAATTCGATCTTGAGATCCGCGACAAGAAAGGTTCAGAAAATTCTGTTGCGGATCATTTGAGTCGTCTAACACATCTAGGGGACGACCATCTACCCATTGATGACTCCTTTCCAGACGAACACCTGCACATCATAGAGGAGTGCATCAACGTGATCTCCAAAGGTAACGAACCATGGTTTGCTGATTTTGTTAACTATTTGGTTTGCCAGGAGATACCGCCCGGACTATCCTACGCACAAAGGAAGAAGTTCTTTAAGGACGTCCGGGAATACTATTGGAAAGAGCCTCTCCTCTTTAAGAGAGGTCCGGATGGCATCATCCGGCGATGTGTGCCGGAAGATGAGATGCAAAGTGTCATCCGCCATTGTCATTCACTACCTTGTGGAGGACATGCTAGTTCGAACAAGACTAGCGCAAAGGTATTGCAATCTGGATTCTATTGGCCTACTTTATTTAGAGATGTGCAATCCTTTGTTTCTTGCTGCGATGCTTGTCAAAGAACAGGCAATATTTCTAGAAGGAACGAGATGCCCCTCAACAACATCCAAGAGGTGGAGATTTTCGACGTTTGGGGAGTTGATTTCATGGGACCATTCCCATCTTCTTGTGGAAACCAATACATACTATTGGCGGTAGATTACGTTTCTAGATGGGTGGAAGCAATTGCCTCTCCCACAAATGATGCCATGGTGGTGGTTAAGTTCTTCAACAAGACCATCTTCCCGCGATTTGGGACACCAAGGACTATCATTAGTGATGGAGGTTCTCACTTCATAGCCCGTCGCTTTGAAGCTCTTCTAGCTAAGTATGGGGTTACTCACAAGATCGCTACCCCTTACCATCCACAAACGAGTGGACAAGTTGAGATCTCAAATAGGGAGATCAAAGGAATTCTAGAGAAGACGGTTTCAAGGACTAGGAAGGATTGGTCCTTGAAGCTAGATGATGTATTATGGGCGTACCGGACTGCGTACAAGACTCCCATAGGAACCACACCATACAACCTTATGTATGAGAAGTCTTGTCACTTGCCGGTGGAGCTGGAGCACAAAGCGTTTTGGGCTATCAAGTGGCTGAATTTCGGCATGAAGGAAGTGGGAGAGAAGCGTCTCCTAGACATCAATAAGCTGGATGAACTTCGCTTGAACGCCTATGAAAACGCCAAGATCTACAAGGAAAGAGCAAAGCGTTGGCATGATAAGCATATCATTCCAAAGGACTTCAAAGAAGGAGATCAAGTTCTCCTCTTCAATTCAAGACTTCGCCTCTTTCCAGGTAAGCTTAAATCCCGTTGGACCGGACCTTTTCTAATTAAGCGTATTTTCCCCCATGGTGCAGTTGAAGTATGGGGTGAAGCTAGCGGAAGTTTTAAGGTGAACGGCCAACGACTCAAGAAGTATACGCCGGAACTCCAAACTGGAGAGTTTGCGCCTATCGCACTCGAATAAGTGCGAGATTGGTCTAGCTACGGACCTTAAACAAAGCGCTTCTTGGGAGGCAACCCAAGGTATTGCATTTTCGTTTTTGTTTTCGATTCATAGTTTAGCTTAGAATAGACGTTTTTTCGCTTTATTTTGCCTCGATTTCTTCCGGTATGTTCGTGTTTTTGGTTGCAGGATCGATGGAAAGAGAAAAGAGGAGATAATGTCGAAGACGAGTGACGAAATTTGGACTTTGAAGCTTTACAGAAGGTTCCACGGTCTAAATTACGGTCGTCATAGCTACAGTGGCTGTAATTCTCAAAAGCCTTTGAAAAATCACCAAAACCACGGTTCCGTACACTTCCACGGCCGTGGAACACCCCGACAAACCGTGATTTTCAAAATTTTGCCTGTAACTATATAAGCCACGATCTTCACAAACTCATCCCAAAAACCCCTCTTTCCACGATGTTCGCCCCTAGAGGTGTGTGCAAATAAGTTTTAAATTTATAAAACTAGAATCAAGCAAGCGAACCCGCAGTGTACGGATCGACGTAGTTAAGCAAGAATTCCAGAGTATCGAACACAGGGATTTGGGTGGAGCGAATTCAATTGCAAGTTATCAAGCAGGTAAATATGGGAGTTTTGCAGATATTGGGAAAACAACAATCCTAAAGATCCAAGTATCCAGCTGTGGCAATTGATTCAAGATATACTTAATGATATAAAGACAGAGTTGAGATATGCAAAGGTATACTAATGTAAGGTAATCGTACGGTTGAGGTTCCAAAAACCTTATGTAACTCACCTAAAAGACACTCCCTATACAGGTTGTTGAGGCTCAATATAGATAAGGTTCTAAAGACGAGGATTAGTATCAAATACCCAAACTTATAATCTAAAGATCAAGACTAACTTATCCGATTGAGGTTGTTGAGGCTCACAATCGAGGTAGAGGTTGTTGAGGCTTCACTACCACCTAGAAAAGACAAGTCTAAACTAAGTTAAAGCAAATCTTTAACTTTAGATTAAAGTAAAAGCAGGTTCGTAGACTTAAGGTAAATCACGGTTAGTTCTTGAGGTTCCACGGCCGTGGACTCAAGAACAGCCCGTAATTTAGGGCTGTCGGCGACAATTCTCTAACTCTCAGGGTCTAATCTGTTTGCGATCGATCTATCATCACCTATGCCACAACTATCAACCCTTCACCTTAGAATTGTTAAGGGTTTTTAGCCAATAATAGTCATATTGATATCAATTCAAGAATTAAAAGATAAAAGATGGGAACTTTCAAGAACTATCAATAATCTTCAAATGAATCTCAGAATCACAGTCAAGAACAAGTGTTTATCAAAAGATTCAAAACGGAGTAAACAATCACAATCTTAGGAAAGAAAAGAAACGGGATGTCAATCCGATCCTAAATCAAACCTAAGCAAGAAGAGGGATCTTCTTGCAAAACCCTCCAAGAACTTCGATCTTCCACAAACACGAAGATCACAAACAGCAACTCTCCAATACGAACTTTGATCTTCAATGAGATCTCCAAATTACCTCCAAGATGAGGGTTTGTGCGTTGCTAAACGTGGATTGTAAGCGTGCGTTTGCCGCTAAGCGAGGGTTGAAAAGGTCGTAAGCGAGCTGACGGAATCTTGCTTCGTCCGTCTTTTTATAGTGTATGGTAAAGTGTCGGCCCGGCCCAATCTTTCAAAAGATCATGGCTTCGAAGTGTGGCGAAAAGATTCGCCAAGATCACGGTCGTGGAAGATTCCACGACCGTAATTTAGGGCGTGGAAACAATTACGGTTAGTTCCACGGCCGTAGAATCCCCTGGAATGAACATCGAATTCTGACTCTGAATCCACGGCCGTAATTCTGAACGTGGTTTGTGATACGGCCGTGTTTTAGGGCGTAATTTAGGGCAAGAACGTGATTCTTCCCTGAACTCGTGCATTCTTCAATCTAAGACTCCAAATTGCTTCAAAAAGTGTCCTCGATCTATGGACATATCAACTCAACTCTCCTTTGCTCGATTCCGTTCGGAAATAGCTCCAAATTACCTATAATCAACATAGAACTAGTGTAGACATCCATATCGAAAATATAGGCAATACTAGCTCACATATGTACAAAGATCAATCAAAGACTATCAATATGAATCAAATACATTTAGAAAACGTGCCTAAAATATCACAATATTTCATGCTAACAAATAACCCCATACTTAGCACTTGCTTGTCCCTAAGCAAGGTCTTTCAAAAAGCTTTAAACAAGAGTTAGGATGAAATATGTGTACCTTCTTTTGGGTGAATGTGACTTCTAAAGAATAGATCATTCTCAAACCTTGCTTCAATCGTTTTTCAAACTTTCACACACTTAATTAGAGAGTAAGAGGTAAAGAAAATTCATGAATCAACTCAACTTCTAAACAAGCATTATAACCTTCACACATTATCAAAATCAATCATAAGAAGCTTCAATTTAGATCACCAAGTCATATAACATTCTTTTGATCTTAAGGACTTTCAAAAAAAAAAGGTCTAGAGTATGGAAGGGAAGGGAAAACTTTAAGGGAAAGTGGTGCATAAATCCGGGAAAGTGGACAACTACCTTCTTCTTCTTATGCGGTTCCCGCAACACTTCAACTTAGAGCTTCGCTCTCTCCTTTTCATTTTTCGACTTTACTTTTGGAGTTGTGGATAGAGGTGCACAAAAACCGAAGCCTAGGAGATTGGCGTTTCTCAATTTTCATGAGATGCCTCAAACCCTTAGCGCACATACCATAATCCGCTAGGAATATCGCTCAATCCGACTTTGGCAAGACACAAACACCCGGCTATGTGAATGGTGCCGAGTTACTCATCGTCATGATTGACTTCCCCAAACCTATAATTTCTTTCTATTCAATTGATTGCAAATAATTGCTCTCATGGCCCTCCCACATCAAACATGCCTTTTTCTCATTCACTTTTCCAAATTTCCGGATAGGTAAAGGAGGCTAATATTTCAATGAGGAGCTAGATGATCAAAGAAAGAGGAAAGAAAGTATCGAATTGCCTTAATCATTTCAACAAGAAGTATAGGAACTTATAATGTGATTTCAACTTCAATTTCTCAACATGATTTAGGCAATGTTTTCACATTATAAAACTTGTAAAAGAGGTAGAATTCATTCATTTAAATTCTTTTCGATTTACAATCCTTTTAATCATGCAATTGTCATCGAACTCAATTCACAAGTAGTGATTATCATGGAAATCATCTCAATTCATTAGAAGCTCAAAATTTTCAAAATTTTTCAATTTTTATGGTTTTTTCAAGTCATTTTTCATGCAATGCAATAAGGAAACGTGCAACACATAACGAACATGCAATGATAGTCTCAAATGAAGCAAACATAGAGAGTAGAGTTATTACAAACTTTAGTACATCCCACCCCATACTTAGGACGAACATTGTCCCTAATGTTCAAAAGAAAGAACAAAAGAAAGAAAAGAAAAAGAAACTCACAAGTGGTGGCGGGAATGTCTAAATCAAACGGTCATGCATCGATCACTGCGGCGCCGGTGGAGGTGGAAATGGAGAGAAGCTCGGATCATAGAACCGCCCGAACTGCTGGCGGTAGACGTCCCTCATCATGTGGTCAAGGTCGTCTAGGCGTCCGTCTCTAGCATCCGCCCGGATCTCTAGCGCTCCGACTCTCTCTGAAAGTCCGGTAGCCCAATCCGGCATCCTCTCATACCATCCCGGGGCGTGATCATACCATGAGGGGGCATCGGCTGGTGTTGGTGCTGGTGGTGGTGGTGGTGCTGCTGGCTGCGTCGTGGACCAAGGAGGAGGTGTGCTGTACCAAGTGGGAGGTGTAGTCATCCACGTGGGTCTCTCACTCACGCTGGCGCGGCGAGATGACGAGCCTGAAGCTCTAGCTGGGCGTGGAGAGCGCCTAGGTACATCCGGGGCCGCTTCCGGCTGATCCGGAAACGAGCCGAACTCCTGCTCCGCTCCTCCACCACTCTCGTACTGCTCTCCCATGTCCTCCTCATCCTCAACCGGTGGTGGAATGTAAGGGGGAGCTACAAGCCTGTTCGCATGCATCGCAGCGAACGTCTCCTTCCAATTTTTGTCAGTTCTTCCTAAAAATCTATAGCAAAAACGAACCAAATCCGCGAGAATCGAAGAGAAAGAGATAACCTCTTTTTCGGATTGAAAAATCCAAAATGCGCGTTTGTTGATCGATTTCCACTCGATTTGTTGCTTGGATCCTGTTCCTAGTTGGATTTGCTGCAGTTTAGAGCGAAGAATCGTTGAAAACGATTAGAGAATGAAGAATTGGGAGAAGCTGCGGGTTTTCGGTATCTAGGTCGTGGAATTGGGGAAGAATTGTGGTGGTTTTTGTGATGAAGTGTGGCTTTTATACTCGCAGGCAAAATTTCAAAAATCACGGTCTATCGGGGCATTCCACGGCCGTGGAAGTGTACGGACCCGTGGTTTTGGTGATTTTTCACAGGCTTTTGAGAATTACGGCCACTGTAGCTATGACGACCGTAATTTAGACCGTGGAACCTTCTGTAAAGCTTCAAAGTCCAAATTTCGTCACTTCTCTTCGACATTATCCTCCCTTTCTCCCTTTCCATCGATCCTACAACCAAAAACACGAACATACCGGAAGAAATCGAGGAAAAATAAAGCGAAAACGTTTATTCTAAACTAATCTATGAATCGAAGACAAAACGAGAATGCAATACCTTGGGTTGCCTCCCAAGAAGCGCTTTGTTTAAGGTCCGTAGCTAGACCAATCTCGCACTTATTCGAGTGCGGTAGGTGCAAACTCCTCAGCTTGGAGTTCCGGCGAGTACTTCTTGAGTCGTTGGCCGTTCACCTTAAAACTTCCACTAGCTTCACCCCATACTTCAACTGCACCATGGGGGAAAATACGCTTAATTAGAAAAGGTCCAGTCCAACGAGATTTTAACTTACCTGGGAAGAGGCGAAGTCTCGAATTGAAGAGGAGAACTTGATCTCCTTCTTTGAAATCCTTTGGAATGATATGCTTATCATGCCAACGCTTTGCTCTTTCCTTGTAAATTTTGGCGTTTTCATAGGCGTTCAAGCGAAGTTCATCCAGCTTGTTGATGTCTAGGAGACGCTTCTCTCCCGCTTCCTTCATGCTGAAATTCAGCCATTTGATAGCCCAAAACGCTTTGTGCTCTAGCTCTACCGGCAAATGACAAGACTTCCCATACACAAGGTTATATGGTGTGGTTCCTATGGGAGTCTTGTATGCAGTCCGGTATGCCCATAATGCGTCGTCTAGTTTCAAGGACCAATCCTTCATAGTCCTTGAAACCGTCTTCTCTAGAATTTCCTTGATCTCCCTGTTTGAGATCTCAACTTGTCCACTCGTTTGTGGATGGTAAGGGGTAGCGATCTTGTGAGTAACCCCATACTTGGCTAGAAGAGCTTCAAAGCGACGGGCTATGAAGTGAGAACCTCCATCACTAATGATCGTCCTTGGTGTCCCGAATCGCGGAAATATGGTCTTGTTGAAGAACTTAACCACCACCATGGCATCATTTGTGGGAGAGGCAATCGCTTCCACCCATCTAGAGACGTAGTCTACCGCCAATAATATGTATTGGTTTCCACAAGAGGAAGGGAATGGTCCCATGAAATCGACTCCCCAAACGTCGAAAATCTCTACCTCTTGGATGTTGTTAAGGGGCATCTCGTTCCTTCTAGAGATATTGCCTGTTCTTTGACAAGCATCGCAACAAGAAACAAAGGATTGCACATCTTTAAATAAAGTAGGCCAATAGAATCCAGATTGCAATACCTTTGCGCTAGTTTTGTTAGAACTAGCGTGTCCTCCACAAGGTAGTGAATGACAATGGCGGATGACACTTTGCATTTCCTCTTCCGGCACACACCGCCGGATGATGCCATCCGGACCTCTCTTGAAGAGGAGAGGCTCGTTCCAATAATATTCCCGGACGTCCTTGAAGAACTTCTTCTTTTGTGAGTAGGATAGTCCGGGCGGTATCTCCTGGCAAACCAAATAGTTAACAAAGTCAGCAAACCATGGTTCGTTACCTTTGGAGATTACCTTGATGCACTCCTCTATGATATGTAGGTGTTCGTCCGGGAAGGAGTCATCAATGGGCAATTGGTTGTCCTCTAGATGTGTTAGACGACTCAAATGATCTGCGACAGAATTTTCCGAGCCTTTCTTGTCGCGGATCTCAAGATCGAATTCTTGTAGGAGAAGAATCCATCTAATCAGCCTTGGCTTCGCATCTTTCTTCGCAAGGAGGTACCGGATCGCAGCATGATCCGTGTAGACAATCACTTTTGCACCTACAAGATAAGAGCGAAACTTGTCAATAGCGTAGACAATGGCTAAAAATTCCTTCTCTGTGGTGGCGTAGTTGAGCTGAGCTTCGTCTAGCGTCTTGCTAGCGTAGTATATGGCGTGGGTTCGTCCTTCCTTTCGTTGCCCAAGAACAGCTCCAATGGCTACGTCACTAGCATCACACATAATCTCGAAGGGGAGAGTCCAATCCGGAGGTTGGATAATGGGTGCTGAAATCAGAGCTTGCCGACTGGTGTTGAACGCATCTAGACATTCCTGTGAAAACTCAAAAACCGCATCCTTCATCAATAGATTAGTGAGAGGTTTTGATATCTTAGAAAAGTCCTGAATGAAACGTCTATAGAATCCAGCATGTCCTAGGAAACTTCTTACTCCCTTCACCGAAATTGGGGGAGGAAGTTTCTCTATGGTCTCTATTTTAGCCTTGTCTACTTCTATCCCTCTACTAGAGACTAAGTGACCTAACACGATTCCTTCCTTAACCATGAATTGACACTTCTCCCAATTTAGAACTAGGTTAGTGTCTTCACATCTTTGCAAAACAAGAGAAAGGTTAGAAAGATAATCGTTAAAAGAGGAACCGTAAACGGAGAAGTCGTCCATGAAGACTTCCATGATTTCCTCTACGTATTCGGAGAAGATGGCCATCATGCATCGTTGAAAAGTGGCTGGGGCGTTGCAAAGCCCGAATGGCATTCTCCTATAAGCGAACGTACCCCAAGGGCACGTGAATGTGGTCTTCTCTTGATCATCCGGATGTATCGGAATCTGAAAGAAGCCACTATAACCGTCAAGGTAGCAAAAGTATGAATGTTGTGCTAACCTTTCAAGCATCTGATCGATGAATGGCAATGGAAAGTGATCCTTCCGCGTTGCGTTGTTGAGCTTGCGGTAGTCTATACACATTCGCCATCCAGTTACGGTTCGGGTAGGAATGAGTTCGTTGTTCTTATTGGTGATGACCGTCATTCCTCCCTTCTTCGGAACTACTTGAACTGGGCTCACCCACTTGCTATCGGAGATAGGATAGATGATACCTGCATCAAGAAGTTTAAGAATTTCCTTCTTGACAACCTCCTTCATGGTCGGATTCAACCGCCTTTGAGGTTGTCTTGAAGTTCTAAAGTCCTCCTCCATTAGTATCTTATGCATGCATAGGGACGGTTTAATTCCTACTAAGTCCTCAATAGTATAGCCTATGGCTTTTCTATGTTTCCTAAGGACAATCATGAGCTGTTCATGTTCATCTATGCTTAATTCGGAGCTAACGATAACCGGGAAGGTGGAATTAGATCCAAGAAAAGCGTACCTTAGATGAGTAGGAAGTGGTTTGAGTTCCATTGCTTTCGGAGCCTCCAATGATCCTTGAGGAGCTTCCGATGTTTCCTTAGAAGTTTCTAAGGATGTTGAATGGTTTGGAGAAGAATTAGAAGAAGTTGAAGGAGTATGCCGATCACCCTCTTCCACGGTCAAAATTACGGTCTCCTCTGGCATTCCACGGCCGTAATATCTTCTGGAATGGAGGTCGATTTTGGTCGTGGAATCCACGGTCGTGGAATACAGAGTATGACCGTGGATTCTAGTATTCTCAGCCTCATCGTGGAGTTTCTCAAACTCCACTTCATGCATCTCTTCTTGTGCTTCCAAGGCTTCAATTTCCTCTTTGCACCCTTCTTCTTCTCCTACATTGGTTAGACTCATAGTAATAACCTTTTGTAAAGGATCGTTAAAGAGAATCGCACTTACCTCCTCCCTAGACAAACCTTCTTCGTCTTGGACATTGTAAATATCCTCATCAAAGATTGGCTCCTTCACTAGAGTGGAAAGAACGAACTCTACTTTCTCTTCCCCAATATCAAAAGCGAGTCTCCCATTCTTGCAATCGACCATGCAGCCGGAAGTTGCAAGAAACGGCCTTCCGAGTATGATCGGGACCGGACTATCTGCAGGAATGTCAAGTACGACAAAATCAATGGGGACAAAGAACTTGCCTAGCTTGACCGGGACGTCTTCTACAATGCCGACGGGACGAGTAATGGATCGATCCGCCATGTATAACGTCATCTTCACCGGTTTAGGGTCGCCTAAACCGATCTTCCTGCACAATGCAAGTGGTATGATGCTCACACTTGCTCCCAAGTCACATAAAGCGTCATATGTGACCTCTCCCACTCCAATGGGAATGCAAAATGACCCCGGATCTTTCAGCTTTGGGGGCATTTTCTCCTTCATAGTCTTGATGAGATCCGAGGAATCCGAACTCATCTTGACTTCTCCGAAATCTTCTAGCTTCCTCTTGTTAGAGAGGAGCTCCTTCAAGAACTTGCCATAAGCCGGCATACCTACAATAGCATCAATGAAAGGTATATTAATATGCAGCTTGCTCATGAGTTTTATAAACTTACCAAATTGTTTATCTAGGCGCGCTCGCGCTCTAGATTGAGGGAACGGTAGGGGAGGTTTGAAAGCTGGAGGAGGAACATAGACGTCTTCCTTCTCCTTCTCCTTTCCTTTGTCCTTCTCTACGGGGACTTCCACGAACGTAGGCTGCGGATCGGTGGTAGTCACTCCGCTCCTAGTCGTAATCGCCATTACCCTTCCCTTAGGGTTGTCCTCCGTCTTTCCTGGAAGTTTCCCTTGATTTCTGGGAACTTCCTCCGCATGGTTGAACATTTGATTTTCCAAAACCTTTTGAGCTTTGTCAACCTTAGAAATTTGATCATCAACCTTGATGATGCGGTTCTCCAACACTTGAAGCTTTCCCAAGATTGTCTCCAACATGGGATCGGGCTTCTCCTTTCCCGTATTGTTTCCTCCATTTGATGATTGCCCCTGGCTTTTCAAAGGAGTAGAGGAAGAAGAGGGTGGAGTTAGCGAATTGGAATTGAAAGGATAGGAGTTACCGGAATTTTGTTGATTGGAGCGCCAATTGTTGTTGTTTGAACCCCGATTGTTGTTCCAATTGTTGTTGTTCCGGTTGTTGTTGTTTCCATTCCAATTGTTATTCCGGTTATTGTTCCGGTTATTGTTGTTGCGGTTGGTGTTATCACCGCTGTTGTTGTTGCCCAAATAGCCAACATCCTTCTCTTGTTGCCTTGGGAAGTTGGTCTTGATAGTCTCCTTCAACTCTTTGATCTCGTTGTTGAGGGAGAAAATCTGATTTTGAGCTTCATGTGTGAGCTTTGCTCCTTGCTCCACACGATTTCCCTCCACTTTCCGGTGGGAATACTTCTCTATGACTCTTGCTTGCTTCTCAATGAAGTCCCAAGCGTCATCTTCTCTCATGTCCATGAACGTTCCACATGAGAGGGATTGGAGGTTGAATTGCGTCCCCGCATCCAGCCCCTTGTAGTAAATCTCCAGCAAGGCAAGCTTGGATATGCCATGATGAGGGCAATCCAAGAGCAAATCCTGAAACCTTTCCCAAGATTGAAACAAGCTTTCGTTAGGTCTCATGGAAAAAGCATTGATCTTACCTCTAAGTTCCGCCGTTTTGGAGGGCGGAAAGAATTTGGTGAGAAACTCTGCGGAAAGGTCTTCCCACGTGTCTAGTTTCCCATTAGGAAGAGCTTGATACCAAGATAACGCTTTCCCCTTCAAGGAGAAGAAGAAAGGCTTGAGCTTATAGCTGTTGGTAGTAGCGTTCTTCGGCCTCATCGTCTCCATCATACACTCAAAGTTTTGTAAGTGTTGGTGTGGAGATTCAGCACTTGTACCGCCGAATTGACTTTGGCGAACAAGAGTGATAACTTGAGGGTTAAAGCTAAACCCTTGCACATCTTCAGCGTCAAATTTCACACCCAAGCGGCGTGGTTGTTGTGTTGGATCCATTCGTTGGCCAAGAGTCCTTGGCTCATTATCCACACGTTCGACTCTCACATTCCTAGGTGGAATGCGGCGATTAGTAGCTCCTTGTGGAT
Source organism: Fagopyrum homotropicum (assembly GCA_033239125.1). Classification (NCBI taxonomy): domain Eukaryota; kingdom Viridiplantae; phylum Streptophyta; class Magnoliopsida; order Caryophyllales; family Polygonaceae; genus Fagopyrum; species Fagopyrum homotropicum. The sequence goes on along the minus strand of BSWB01000003.1, from coordinate 59,092,858 downwards.
GGAAAGGATTCATGTTGATCGTGGGATCAATCTCTTCTAACGGTGGCATGGAAGAATCACTATCATCAGTGGATGAGTGGCTTTTTCTTCTAGACCTTGATCTCCTTCTCGAGGACTTCTTGCCTACCTTATCTTCAGGGTCGCTCATCTTTATCCTCATTTGGACGATCATGTCTTGTAGACCGTTAACTTGAGATTGATGACGATCCATCTCATCCTGGCGGAGAGTCTCATTCCATCGGAGTTGAGCTTCCTTCTCCGCCAACTCCGTTTGAAGATCGCGTTTGTTCTCTTCAGCCATCCTCTTTTCCTTGCGCTTTTGCCTCAAGGTTTTCTCTAGCTCTTGATCAAGAGGTAAGAGATCTTCGGTGTTCCTAGACCTGCGCATGCACTCAAAGGAAATCAAATAACGAGAGCAAGCTCCCAAGCTTGACAACCGGCTACCGGATTCGGACGAAACCAAATCCCCGGCAACGGCGCCAAAAACTTGTTCGCCCCTAGAGGTGTGTGCAAATAAGTTTTAAATTTATAAAACTAGAATCAAGCAAGCGAACCCGCAGTGTACGGATCGACGTAGTTAAGCAAGAATTCTAGAGTATCGAACACAGGGATTTGGGTGGAGCGAATTCAATTGCAAGTTATCAAGCAGGTAAATATGGGAGTTTTGCAGATATTGGGAAAACAACAATCCTAAAGATCCAAGTATCCAGCTGTGGCAATTGATTCAAGATATACTTAATGATATAAAGACAGAGTTGAGATATGCAAAGGTATACTAATGTAAGGTAATCGTACGGTTGAGGTTCCAAAAACCTTATGTAACTCACCTAAAAGACACTCCCTATACAGGTTGTTGAGGCTCAATATAGATAAGGTTCTAAAGACGAGGATTAGTATCAAATACCCAAACTTATAATCTAAAGATCAAGACTAACTTATCCGATTGAGGTTGTTGAGGCTCACAATCGAGGTAGAGGTTGTTGAGGCTTCACTACCACCTAGAAAAGACAAGTCTAAACTAAGTTAAAGCAAATCTTTAACTTTAGATTAAAGTAAAAGCAGGTTCGTAGACTTAAGGTAAATCACGGTTAGTTCTTGAGGTTCCACGGCCGTGGACTCAAGAACAGCCCGTAATTTAGGGCTGTCGGCGACAATTCTCTAACTCTCAGGGTCTAATCTGTTTGCGATCGATCTATCATCACCTATGCCACAACTATCAACCCTTCACCTTAGAATTGTTAAGGGTTTTTAGCCAATAATAGTCATATTGATATCAATTCAAGAATTAAAAGATAAAAGATGGGAACTTTCAAGAACTATCAATAATCTTCAAATGAATCTCAGAATCACAGTCAAGAACAAGTGTTTATCAAAAGATTCAAAACGGAGTAAACAATCACAATCTTAGGAAAGAAAAGAAACGGGATGTCAATCCGATCCTAAATCAAACCTAAGCAAGAAGAGGGATCTTCTTGCAAAACCCTCCAAGAACTTCGATCTTCCACAAACACGAAGATCACAAACAGCAACTCTCCAATACGAACTTTGATCTTCAATGAGATCTCCAAATTACCTCCAAGATGAGGGTTTGTGCGTTGCTAAACGTGGATTGTAAGCGTGCGTTTGCCGCTAAGCGAGGGTTGAAAAGGTCGTAAGCGAGCTGACGGAATCTTGCTTCGTCCGTCTTTTTATAGTGTATGGTAAAGTGTCGGCCCGGCCCAATCTTTCAAAAGATCATGGCTTTGAAGTGTGGCGAAAAGATTCGCCAAGATCACGGTCGTGGAAGATTCCACGACCGTAATTTAGGGCGTGGAAACAATTACGGTTAGTTCCACGGCCGTAGAATCCCCTGGAATGAACATCGAATTCTGACTCTGAATCCACGGCCGTAATTCTGAACGTGGTTTGTGATACGGCCGTGTTTTAGGGCGTAATTTAGGGCAAGAACGTGATTCTTCCCTGAACTCGTGCATTCTTCAATCTAAGACTCCAAATTGCTTCAAAAAGTGTCCTCGATCTATGGACATATCAACTCAACTCTCCTTTGCTCGATTCCGTTCGGAAATAGCTCCAAATTACCTATAATCAACATAGAACTAGTGTAGACATCCATATCGAAAATATAGGCAATACTAGCTCACATATGTACAAAGATCAATCAAAGACTAACAATATGAATGAAATACATTTAGAAAACGTGCCTAAAATATCACAATATTTCATGCTAACACACGACCTAATTGCCGGAATTCCACGACCTCCTCAAAATCCTCGTTTCTTAATCGTTTCTAACGATTCTTCTTCCTAAACTGCAGCAAATTCAACCACAAACAATATCCAAGCGACGAATCGAACGGAAATTCATCAACAAACGCGCATTTCGGATTTTTCAATCCGAAAAAGAGGTTTATTCTTTCTTCTTGATTTTCGCCAATTTGGTTCGTTTTTGCTATAGATTTTTAGGAAGAACTGAAAGAGACTGGAAGTAATTAGACTAGGACTGCTTGTTGTGGTGATTGCTTGCTGATTTACTGAGATTCGTGAAATTCTGAGACGAATCACGGCCTCTGGGTAAACCACGGCCGTAATTCCTGAAGAACAGACCGTAATTTTTGGTGCAGAATGGATTTCGTAAGGAGAGTGTCGGGAAGGATAAAAGAGAAGAAGGGAGAGCAGAATAAGAAAAGGAAAGGCAATCCCTCCACCTCCTCATCCTCTAGGGCACCACCACCCTCATCTCCATTACCTCCATCTTCACCTTCACCTCCATCCTTACCTCCTCACCCTAGAATTCCGACCATACATGAGAACCATCTTGCTGCTTTTGAGAAGATCACGAAGAGGCCAGTGATTGGCCCTAGATATTTGTTGTTGGAGGATCTACATCCTCTCAACATAGTTGATGACCTCACGTGGCTCTTGGATAGAGCCGGATTAGTTATCTTCTTGGCTATCCGAGAAGACGCCTATGAGGAGATCACCCGGGAGGTTGTGACGTCTTTCGAGCACAGCCACGTAGATAGGACCGTCTCTTTCCGTCTCATGGAAAGAGACTACCATTTGAGCATCGTTGAGTTTGGGACTATTTTTGGGTTTCATGAGACCTATAATGGTCGATTCCCGAGTAGTGTTTACCCCAAGGATTTTTGGGAGGAAGTTGCGATGATTTACGCCGACGAGGACCGTTGGCAACCCGCCGATACCAAGGCTAGATTGATGTACCATCTAGCCTTGAAGATAGCTCACCGTGTTCTTTCGGAGTGTCTCTTTCCTAGAACGGAGACGCCCCAAAAGATCAAGACTGACGAGCTATTCTTGCTCTATTGCATGCTTTATGGACGCCGTGCAGATTGTGCTACTCTCTTGGCTGCTACGATGAGCAAGCTCAAGAATAAGTCGAAGGGAAACATCGGATATGGTGGGATAGTTACCCACATTGCTAGGAGTTTTGGTGTGGATTTTTCTGCTTGCACCCGCATACCGACCGTTCCTTTAGGGCTACATGCATTCATGGTTAGGGGTCTCATTTTCCCCACACATGGAGGTCCGCCTTATGCGGGCATGCCTTGGGAGACTAGGATAGGCAGGGGTATAGAGTTGCTGCCAGAGTATTCCATTATGGCGGGACGCCATAATTGGAAGGAGACGTTCGCTGCGATGCATGCGAACAGGATAGTATCTCCCCCTTACGTCCCACCACCGGTTGTCGAGGAGGAGGATATGGGAGATCAGTTTGAGAGTGGAGGAGGAGCGGAGCAGGAGTTTGGCACGTTTCCGGACCAGCCGGAGGCGGCCCCAGATGTACCTAGACGCTCTCCACGTCCAGCTAGAGCCTCAGGCTCGTCATCTCGCCGCGCTAGCGTGAGTGAGAGGCCCACGTGGATGACAACACCTCCCACATGGTATGGCGTTCCCCCTCCTTAGTCCACGAAGAAGCCAGCAGCACCACCACCAGCACCAGCACCATCCGATGCCCCCGCATGGTACAGTCACGCCCCGGGATGGTACGAGCAGATGCCGGATTGGGCTACCGGACTTTCAGAGAGAGTTGGAGCGCTGGAGATCTGGGCCGACGCTAGAGACGGACGCCTCGACGACCTCGACCACATGATGAGGGACGTCTACCGCCAGCAGTTTGGGCGGCCCTACGACTCCAGCTTCTCCCCATTCCCACGTCCGCCGGCGCCGCAGTGATTCGATGCATGACCGTTCATTTTAGACATTCCCGCCACCACTTTGTGAGTTTCTTTTTCTTTTCTTTCTTTTCTTTCTTTCTTTTGAACATTAGGGACAATGTTCGTCCTAAGTATGGGGTGGGATGTACTAAAAAGTTTGTAATAACTCTACTTACTATGTTCGCTTTCATTTGAGACTATCGTTGCATGTTCATTATGTGTTGCACGTTTTCTTATTGCATTGCATGAAAAATAACTTGAAAAACCCATAAAAATTTAAAAAATTTTGAAAATTTTGTGCTCCTAATGAATTGAGATGATTTCCATGATAATCACTACTTGTGAATTGAGTTTGATGATAATTGCATGCTTAAAAGGATTGTGAATCGAAAAGAACTTGAATGAATGAATTTTACCTCTTTTGCAAGTTTTATAATGTGAAAATGCTACCTAAATCATGCTAGGAAATTGAAGTTGAAATCACACTATAAGTTCCTATACTTCTTGTTGAAATGATTAAGGCAATTCGATACTTTCTTTCTTCTTTCTTTGATCATCTAGCTCCTCATTTAAATATTAGCCTCCTTTACCTATCTGGGAATTTGGAGAAGTGAATGAGAAAAAGGCATGTTTGATGTGGGAGGGCCATGAGAGCAATTATTTGCAATCAAATGAATAGAAAGAAATTGTAGGTTTGGGGAAGTCAATCATGACGATGAGTAACTCGGCACCATTCACATAGCCGGGTGTTTGTGTCTTGCCAAAGTCGGATTGAGCGATATTCCTAGCGGATTATGGTATGTGCGCTAAGGGTTTGAGGCATCTCTTGAAAAATTGAGAAACGCCAATCTCCTAGGCTTCGGTTTTTGTGCACCTCTGTCCATAACTCCAAAAGTAAAGTCGAAAAATGAAAAGAAGAGAGTGAAGCTCTAAGTTGAAGTGTTGCGGGAACCGCATAAGAAGAAGAAGGTAGTTGTCCACTTTCCCGGATTTATGCACCACTTTCCCTTAAAGTTTTCCCTTCCCTTCCTTATTCTAGACCTTTTCTTTGAAAGTCCTTAAGATCAAAAGAATGTTATATGGCTTGGTGGTCTAAATTGAAGTTTCTTGTGATTGATTTTGATAATGTTTGAAGGTTATAATGCTTGTTTAGAAGTTAAATTGGTTCGTGAATTTTCTTTGCTTTTTACTCTTTGATTGAGTGTGTGAAAGTTTGAAGAACGATTGAAGCAAGGTTTGAGAATGATCTATTCTTTAGAAGTCACATTCATCCAAAAGAAGGTACACATATTTCATCCTAACTCTTGTTTAAAGCTTTTTGAAAGACCTTGCTTAGGGACAAGCAAGTGTTAAGTATGGGGTTATTTGTTAGCATGAAATATTGTGATATTTTAGGCACGTTTTCTAAACGTATTTGATTCATATTGATAGTCTTTGATTGAACTTTGTGCATATGTAAGCTAGTATTACCTATATTGTCGATATGGATGTCTACACTAGTTCTATGTTGATTATAGGTGATTTGGAGCTATTTCCGAACGGAATCGAGCAAAGGAGAGTTGATTTGATATGTCCATAGATTGAGGACATTCTTAGGAAGCAAATTGGAGTTTTAGCTTGAGGAATGCACGAAGCTAGGGAAGAATCACGTTCTTGCCCTAAACCACGCTCTAAAATACGGCCGTACTACGAACCACGTTCAGTTCCACGGCCGTGGAACCCTGCAAGAGAGGCGTGATGCATTCCAGTAACTATTACGGCCGTGGAATACATGGTACAAACCGTGACCTAATCCACGCCCTAAATTACGGTCGTGAAAACTTCCACGACCGTGATCCTGGCGAATCTTTTCGCCACACTTTGAAGCCACGATCTTTTGAAGATTGGGCCGGGCCGATATTTTATCTTGCCCTATAAAAAGACGGACGAAGCAAGAATCCGTCATGCCCGCTTACCCTCATTTATCACCGCTTACACCCGCCATCTTCGCTTAGCGGCATTTATCGACGCCGTTTGGTCTTCGCTTGGAAGGATTGATCATCTCATTGGAGATTGAAGTTCGCATCGGGGAATTACCCTAATCTCGCACTTTTGGTGGAGATTGCTGTTTAGATCTCCGGATTGGCGGAAGATCGAAGTTTTTGGAAGATTTTGCACGAAGATCTCTCTTCTTGTTTAGGTTTGATTCGGAAAACGGATTGACATCCCGTTTTCCCTTCTTTCCTAAGGTTGTGATTGTTTACTTTATTGTGAATCTTTTGACAACATTCGTTCTTGATTGTAACTTTGAGATTGGCTTGAAGATTATTGAAAGTTCTTGAAAGTTTTCATCTTTTTATCTTTTAATTCTTGAATTGATATCAACATGACTGTTATTGGCTAAAAACCCATAACAATTCTAAAGTGAAGGGTTGATAGTTGTGGCTTAGATGATGATAGATCGATCACAAACAGATTAGACCCTGAGAGTTAGAGAGAATCGCCGACAACCCTAAATTACGGCCTGTTCTTGAGTCCACGGCCGTGGAACCTCAAGAACTAACCGTGATTTCCCTTAAGTCCACGAACTTGCTTTTACTTTAATCCAAAGTTAAAGATTTGCTTTAGCTTAGTTTAGACTTGTCTTTTCTACGTGGTAGTGAAGCCTCAACAACCTCTACCTCGATTGTGAGTGTCACAACCTCAATCGGTTAAGTTAGTCTTGATTCTTGGGTTACAAGTTTGGGTATTTGACACTAATTCTCACCTTTAGAATCTTTCTATATTGAGCCTCAACAACCTGTATAGAGAGTGCCTTGTAGGTGAGTTACATAAGGTTTTTGGAACTTCACCGTACGATTACCTTACATTAGCATACCTTTGCATATCTTAACTCTGTCTTTATATCATTAAGTATATCTTGAATCGATTGCCACAGCTGGATACTTGGATCTTTAGGATTGTTGTTTTTCCCAATATTTGCAAAACTCTCATATTTACTCACTTGATAACCTGCAATCGAATTTGTTCCCACCCAAATCCCTGTGTTCGATACTCTAGAATTCTTGCTTAGCTACGTCGATCCGTACACTGCGGGTTCGCTTGCTTGATTCTAGTTTTATAAATTTAAAGCTTATTTGCACACACCTTTAGGGGCGAACAGGAGTTTACTAGACAAATAGTGAGGTTCCATGTTGTACCGAAGGACGATCCTCTCAGATCGAGATAAACGATTTACCTCGAGATTTTGGCAGCAGATTTAGACTGTCTCATGCACGAGTTTGCAGTTCACGACCGCGTTTATCCTCAGATAGATGGTCAGTCAAAGAGGACTATTCAGACCCTAAGGATATGCTTAGATCTTGCGTGTTAGAATGGGGGCAGGTGTGGTTAGATCACCTCCCATTGGTTGAGTGGCATTTCACGACCGTGTTTATCCTCAGATAGATGGTCAATCAAAGAGGACTATTCAGACCCTGAGGATATGCTTAGATCTTGTGTGTTAGAATGGGGGAAGGTGTGGTCAGATCACCTCCCATTGGTTGAGTTTTCGTACAACAACAGCTGGCATGCATCGATTGGGATGGCCCCGTATGAGGCACTGTATGGCCAGAGATGCCGTACACCATTATGTTGGGATGAGCATAGTAGTGCCTTTGGCATAGCGCTTGAGCAGATTCAGGATGATATTGCCCGAGGAGCGCTGGTTAGAGAGAGGATGTTGGATGCACAGAGTCACCACAAGTCGTATGCAGACAAGAGGCATTGGCCTCTAGAGTTCAAAGTTGGAGCTCATGTCTGGTTGAGAGTGTCACCGACGTCAGACGTTTTCGCATTAAGGGGAAGTTGAGCCCCCGATATGTCGGAACTTTTAAGATTATAGATCGGGTTGGGAGAGCAGCGTACAGACTTGCTTTACCCCCGAGGTTAGAGGGTGTTCACCCTTTTTATGTGTCTTTGCCGAAGGAGTAAATACCAGATCCGAGACACATCGTTAGCTATGATGATTTGGTAATCGAGCCGGATCACACTTTAGTTGAGCATCCGATTGCAGTCCTAGAGCGAGGTGTGAGATGCCTACGTTTGAAGGACATTTCTATGTTGAGGATATAGTGGTCGAGACGAGGACCTGATGAGGCTACATGAGAGACAGAGCATAGTATCAAGAGGAACTATCCAAAGTTCTATACCAAGATAGATGCACTGATAGGATCGATGAGTAGATCTTAGTGATATCTTGGTAAGAAATATGATTATGTGCTTATGTGATTTGATGTGCTTTCGTGCTAGCTGTGTTTATGATCTTGATAGATCTTGTTTTGCTAACGCGATTTGTGGTTATAGCTGGAGATGGTTCTTCCTCCATGCTATCGAGATGTGATTAGGGTTTAGCTAGAGATGGTTATTTCTCCATGCTATTATGTTATGAACATAGTCTGGCTGGAGACGGTTTTCCTCCACGCCCTTGCGTTACGAGTATGGTTTGGCTGGAGACAGCTTTCCTCCATGCCTTTCTGATGTGGTTATGGGTTGGCTAGAGATGGTTTTTCTCTATTCCGTTGGGTAGTGTTTGTGATTATTATGTTGGATTAGATGATTTCCTCCATGCTTGTGCTTATAGAGTGTTATAGGTTGATACCTCGACTTATGGATACGAGAAGATTTGGGAAATGTTCAAGTTTCGGGAGGAAGCATGTTTTTAGGAGGATCTAATGTAATATCCTTAGTTTTATAGGGACTCTGCCCCTGCGCCATGGCTTGACCGCAGGTGCGGTACCACCCCCACAGCTCTACTGACCTGCCCCCGCGGTTTTGAGGTCGGGCGCCGCCTTCTTTGACCGTTTGCTTTTTCCTTTGCTTCCTTTATAAGCAAACCTTCCTCCTTTTAAATGAGGGTTTCTATCTTGCTCTTCCAGACTTCATCTCCTCCACGTTCTTCTTCTTTCCTTGGTTTCTTCTTTGATCATCTTCAAGAGTTGGATTTTGGGAATAGTTTTGGATGATGATGATGATGATGATGATGATGATGATGATGATGATGATGATAAGGATGATGTTGTGTTGTGGTTGATGTGTGTTGTTGTTATGGATGACCAGTTGTTAGGTTCTCCGCTTCTTCTAAGCTGCAGTCATAAGCTCTTCTCCCTTCTTCCTTCATCCTTCATCTTTGCTTCCTCTCTTCTTCTTTAGCTTAGGAATTCCCACAAGTTGATCTTGTGTTGGCCTTCGTGGACAATTGTTGATGGATATATATGTATGTATATGTTTATGGTTGCCTTTGGCACCTTTGAAGAGAAAGAGATCGAGTGAGAGATCGAAGAGAACCAGAGAATCGCCCCTTAGCTGTTTCACCGTCCCCGCGCCTTGATAGCATCGCCCCCGCGGCTAAAGAGTTTCACTGCCCCTGCGGCTAAGATCCACAACCCCCGCGGAGTGTCGCAACTCCTGAGTATTGTTGCTTCTACAACTGCGTTTTGTTCAGGATATACCAAGTGTGGTATGTGTCCTTCCTTTCCTTATGACTTTAGCTTGAGAGTGAGGTTAGTCTAGTGTGGTTTGTGTTGAGTTTGATGATGTATATGTTGAGGTAATGCCTTAGACATTTGTGAGTTATGATGAGTTATCGAGGTTTAGACACGGGTTATGGTATGGTATGATCATGGGGTGTAGGAGGTGGAATCTCCTAGCCTTGGATAGTTTTTTATATTGTGTGTGCCTTGTTGATGCAAACACTTATCGTTTCCTCGAGGGGAAATTGTGACCACGTGATCCAGGTTTACTTTGTGATAGGTAAGTCCATTGGGCTTACTTAGTTATCTGTTATGAGTTTAAATGATTGTGATAGTGGTGTTTGCGCATATATTTGTTGCATTGATAACCTAAACCGGACTAGGACGACCATATATTTTTATTAAATGGCCTAAGTGTATTATAATGGGTCATGACCGCTTGCCTGAAGCTCTCCGAGAGTGTGGGGGTGCTCGACGACCAGTCCACCAGGAGGGGAGGCTTGATCCCCTATTCCAGACTTGGGGGTTAAAGGGGACAGAGGCGAGGTTCTGGATGCTCCTCGAGTCGCAAAAGAAGTTGAATTAGTAATGGTATAACGTAATGAAGATAATAAATGGTTTCTATGTGAGCATTGCATATTGTGATGTGATTATGTGTTTGTATGTCCTATTACATTTATTCTTGTTCATGAACTGTTAGCTAACGGTTTTATACCGTGTTGTAGATATTCTGCAGGATAGGAACACTGCAGAGTGATTCAGATGGTGATCAACCGAGGGCTTCCATACATTAGGTTGTGCGAGGGTTTTTGGGATGTATGTACACATATGTTTTGATGTTGCCGTTTTGTACTCGGCTATGGATTTTGTATATGTTTGATATGTAATCATACAGTTTTATGTATTTGGTTTTATATTTATTTGTGTCTTATTGTAAGATCAAGTGAACTTGTTGTTAGGCTAGGGTCAGGATCCATTGTAAGATCCTAGACCAGTAATGCCTTGAGTCCCGTATATTCGGGGTGTTACACTCCTCTCGAGGTGTCCTCCTACTACAGGAATCGGCGACCATATTTGCCTTCCGAGGGTGGTACAAAATCTCTAGATTGAATTCCTAAATAAACACTAGCCCAACCTAAAGCGTCCAACACTTGAATCCACAACTCCCTCTACTCCCTTAGACTAGCTCAACCACAAGCCAAACAACCAAAGTAAGGGAGAAGAGCAAGAAGTGAGTCTTGCCCTAAGGCTCTCACAAGAAGAAGGAAGGAAGAAGGAGGAGAAGCAGGAAGAGAACTTATTGTAACTTCCACAAGTTGCCCAAATCTACACACCAAAACGGAGTGGATCGTTCTCTTGATGAAGGAGAAACAAGGAGTACCAACCATAAAGATGGAGGAGGAAAAGGATGAGGAGATGAGGAAGAGAGGAGAGTGAAAGGAAGGTAGGCGGGACTGTCCTCCCGACCATAAAGTGGAAAGGAAACTCACTCAAGGGGGTAAGTCAGGCTCGAGGCAACGAGGGGTCGGAATTCAAACGCATGGAATGAAAGGTGGTAGTGGTGGTCATCCGTACTTTCTATCTCAACCCGACTATGCATGCATTTGAAAACCAAAAGTTCATATGGAAAACTCATACCCCTTTCGGGTTCTATTTATTTACTTATTCGGTCTTTTAGAAGATTTCAAGTGTCATTATTGCCAACCTAGAGCTCTGATACCATGTTGTAACACCCCAAGTTCTCGGAACTCGGGGAGCTACTGGTTAGGACCTAACAATGGGTCTCGACCTTAGTTTGACAACAACTTAACTAGATCTTACAACAAGACACAAATAAGGAAAACCAGAAATCATAAAATACGTTTGACAATTTCATGAATGTGACTAGAAACACTAACAGCCGGTAACAAATATCTTTAAAAAAAACTAAGAACAAAGAATGTCGCAACTGAAAGACCAACATAAAGGAAAGACTGCAACCCGTCCTATGAAGTACGACACCCCAAATGACCATTAACTTTCTGATCACTCGACATCTGCTCTACCTTGTGGCACGTCTAAACAACAATATAACAGTTGACAACATCTTAAGATTTCTCGCCCCCGTTCCTTATCCAACTGGTGATGGTTTGGCACACCTCCGCCGGTGGCGTCCCCGTAAACCAAGTATGGACTAGTCCCTATAGAAACCCTCAGCGCCCTCGGGCTAACTAAGCAAAATGCCACCGCACGTTACTCTTAGGCAAAATATGTAGGTCGGTCGATAACTAATATTAGACATACTTATAAACACATCATTTAAACACCACTATCATTATTCACACTCATATCCGAAAGCTAGTTAAGTAAGCCCAAAGGACTTAGTTGAATCAAATTTTGACTCTCTAAACCACAACTCGATCTACAACCGTAGAAACTCAATTGCCTATCATAGAAGGCAAGTGGATCAACACATTTCCCATATACTTAAAGTCTATGATTTCTAAGATGTAAAATCCTATCAGAAGAGAAACTACTAAAATACCCATCTAAGGTAAAATGACCATTTTACCCTTGGTCCCGAAATTTCCAAAAATCTCGTAATATATACTTAAACTCTTACTTGGCACTAAATATCATATTTCAAACTCTTAAGAGTGAGTATAGGTAGAAACTAGAAAAATACACATTTTTCTTACTTTCTAAAAAGTCACTAAGATCCAACTTTGGCTCAAAATATGAAGCCCGAATAAAAATATAAATATTCTACTAAAATTATCTAAGTTTTCTATGATATGCACTCTATCCATAGAAGCAAGAATTGTCCAAAAATACCCACCAACCACTTCTACACAATTCCTCAAAGTTGGTTCCTACAACCAATAATCTCACACTTAGCCAAAAACTGAGTATGTTTCCTAACTACACAACCAGTCAACTTTGGACCTTCATAACTCTAGATCCCACCGTTGGATCAATCCCAACTTTTGATACATTAACCTATGTATATCACTCTGTAACATACTAAAAATTGAACGGTGGATGTTTGATCTAAGGTACCGAAAATTAGATTCAAACATGACAGAAATGTCCAATTTTGAGGTTCTACCTTTAGATTGTGCAGGAGGTCTTGATTTCGAATCCTACTGGTTGCTTATGCGATTTTCCTACTGTAGTGTACCAGGCTTCGAGTTCGAGTCCTAGGGGTTGCAAAGGTGGGTTAGCACTTCTCCTAATCTCATATCGTAATTGATTCGAGAGGCATGTTAGAAGGCTTTACCTTGGTTCTGCAATCTCGACTAGAGATCTCTCCAGCCACGTGTGGAAGGTGTTTGGTTCTTGCTCGTAGGATCTGCGTGCCCTGTCCCTGTGTGTACACAATTGAACGACGTGAAGTTGGGGGGCTAGACTTATGTTGACGGCACTAGTGCGGCCCTTCTACTACTACACATCGGGTCATACTCAGATCCGGCTAGAGATGAGAGAACAAAAAGAGGGCGGAAGGCTCACTTGAGTGTAGACGGAAGATCCAAACGTCTGTCACCAGCAAAGGGTTGGGAGAAGCGTCGTTGGTGACCCCCTACGCTCTCGTTCTCTCTACGGTGTCGACTGCTATTGGGTTGGGAAGTTGTACGCAGAGAAGGTAGAAGGACGTGAGTGTTGAACGTGAACAAAAGGAAGGAAGGGAGGAAGGGAGTTGATTCAGCAGCGTGGATCTTGACGTGTTTGAGTAGGAAGGCGCTCTCTTGTGGCGTGATTTCAGGTTGCAGTTACATTGAAGATTCTCCTCTTGCTCCAGCTCAGCATGTGTCGTGTGGAAACAGCCCTTCTGCTCGTTGGGCCGGCGTCTCAATGGGCCTTCTGGCTGTTGGCGTTTACAATTAGTAGGAGATGGGCCATGACAAGAAAGGAAGGAAGAGAAGGTGGGATGAGGTTGTGTGGGCTTATCAAGAGTTGTCTTTGCCTTGTCAAAACAATGTCATGACTTTGTCAAGGACATGTCATGACATAAACTAGGGTTTGTAAGCTTAGGGTTTTGTTGGAATTTTTCATCATTTTATGTGAGTTTAGACTTACATAAAATAATAGAATTTGTGATGGTAGATAACATTAGGTATCTTGTACATGGATCATCGGGTCGAAAATTCGGTTCGACTCGAAAATAAATGGAAATAAAATTCCGGATATTACATTGTGTGTTACTTACGGAGACAAATTCACAATATTATAAGGAGTGGTTGTAGAAGGGACTCGGGATGACGTTGGTTAGGGAACTTTCATTCCGAATACAAGTTAACAAGTTCAAGATTCTAAAGTATGTAACTAGATTATGGAAAGTACACTTCAGAGTCATGGTTTATGCGTAATATGATTAAGAGTTCCCCAAGATATAGTATTAGACGTTTTGACATTAAAGGGCAGTGGAATCCCTAAGATGCGACACCATATAAGGTTTTGAAAAAATGTTACCAATAAAGTAGCACTCTCATCGTACCCAAGAGTACCCGTCCCTTATTCCATGGTATTGGTTAAGAGAGTAATTACGGATCTCATGCGAATGGTTGGTCATTTGAATTTATGTAATGAGTTGGATCAATTTTCATGGAGGAACTGATAGTTGTCTTGGAGCAAAACACGAGACAAAGGTGATTGAAGCATACCTTATTATATTGATTTGTTGGTATGAACTTGGGAGAATGAGATCAGAAGAGACAGTGACGAGAATAATGAATAATTATTCAAAGCACTACATTAATCTAAAATTGACTTTTTGGTTAACAATTAGCTAAATCTTGGGTTAAGTGTTTATGTTCTTATGTGTTTTTTTTGTCTGAATGTTTATGTGTTTATGTGCTCGAATGCTTATCAATTTATTTGTCAAACAATTTCGGCCTTATGTGATATGTACTTATACGATTAGAGAAGGGGGTGATAATATCTACATCGATAGTCTTTAAGTATGCCGTCATGAGTTTAGATTTAGCTAGATGACCCTCTTATTTCTTAAGTTTCAGGACGAAACTTATATAAGAGGGGATTAATGTAATATCTAGGGATTTTAGAGCAGCGGTGGCGGAACTATAGGAAACTCCAAGATGAACCAGTTGATATACAAGGTCGGGATTATGTAGTCGTGGTGTCTTTTTTGTTATTACAATTGTATTTTAAGTTTCGGAATGAAAATTTTTCTAAGCGGGGACTGATGTAATAACCTAAAACTTCATTAATATATAGTCGGGTATTTATTGAATTGACAAGTCGAAACAATTATTTTGGGAATGTAGCGATGATATATTTTCTCTCGGATTTTAAAAATATATTGAGGAGTTACCGATGTCTGGTTTAGTTTAGAAAATATCAGAATTTGGATAGATCGTAAGGTTCTAGACAACTATTTAGAAACTCATCCCAAAACTCGTTTACGTTTCCGGAGGTTTACTATTCATCACCCCTTCCTTGCCCCACAAAAACCATAACCTTAAAATAAGTTTTTGTTGTCATCACGATATGAGACAATACTTTGGCCGCCAGTATAAGATGATACTTTGTTCTCCGGTATCAGAAACGACTTTGGCCGCTGGTACCAAAGAATATTTTGACCAACGGTATCAGACAATACTTTGGCCCACACGGTATCATAGAATACTTTGGTTGTCGGTATCATAAGAATACTTTGACCGCTAGTATCAGAAACGACTTTGGATCTAGATCTAGGTATGTTGGACTCATCCTTTTTTACTAAAATTTTGATATGTTGTAGTTTGGAAATTTTTGTACAACATATTAAAATTTGAGAGGAATCTAACGAGTATTTTAGGAGTTATTTTTTTTCTAAGTTGGGACCTTAAGCAGTTTTTCTAGATGTTCACAGAATATTTTGAGTGTTGGAAAAACTACGTGTTGATGCAGTTTTTAGATCCAGATATGAATGGGTTAGATATCTCTGATGGACTTCAATTTTGATATGTTTTAGATGGGCATGTGTAGTTTAGTGTATCAAGTTTTGAGAGCAATTCAACGGTTGGATTTGGTTTTAGGATGTTCTGAAGTAGGGTATAAATGATGTTTGTACAAACAAATGGATTTTTGGTATAGAACTTTGTGTTCTTGTAGACAAATTTTAGGATTTTTTTTTTACTTTTGTGGATTAGTATTATTGGAGTTGGTCATTCTAGCGAGGAGTAGACATAGCATAGTACGTAAATAATTATTCTCGGAATTTAGTAGAAGGATCTTATTTGAGACCAAAATATGATCGTAGTTACTTTTGATAAAAGTTTGGAAGTTTGAAAACCTTTCAAACTCTTTAGATCTCTTCGTTTAAGATCGATAACATGTTTAGGATATTAGTTAGAGATTTATGAACCTTCCTAAAACATGTAGTGTTTTCCGGGTTCCCAAGGGTAAAAATCGTCTTTTTATAGTAGCGGGTCAGTTTTATACATATTCTCTAATAGTCGTTGATAACCTAGAAGTTTGAGACTTCTAGTTGACAAATGTGGTATACTGATTCAAAGTTCCTTTTATAACCAAGTTGTTGAGAACATATACATACGAGATTGAGTAATATCGTTACCCGAACTTGGACTTGATATAGGTAAGTCATATGGGTTTACTTAGTTGGCATTTTGTTTATTGGTGTGCATGATGGTTGTGTGTGAATTGTGTGTTTCATAATTATAACCTGAGTAGGACGATTCTATTGTTAATTTGGCCCAAGTGTATGTATAATAGGCGGTGGCATCACTACCCTACTCTGCCATGAGATTGGGAGGCTCTTTGCGACTAACCCAGAAAGGTTTATGGTGAGGTGCATCGGATCCAATCATGTTGGTATACGGGGATAGAGGCGATGTTCGGGAGATCCTCGTGCCATACCCTAAGTTGAATTATGTAACACCCCAAGTTCCGGGAACTCGAAGCGTTATGGGTTAGGACCTGACAAGGGGTCTTGATCCTCAAAGTAACAACAATAAGATCGGATCTTGCAACAAGGCACAAATAAATGAAAACCAAAACTTTTATAAAACTCAAAGGTAAAACAAAGGGAAGCGTCAAAGACTCGCAACCGAGTTCAAAACAAAAGTAAAAGAACAATAACTGAAATATAAAACCCGATCCCGTCCTATAATGTACGGGAACCCCGGCTTACCACACCATCCGGATCACTTAGCAACATCTCAAACATGTAGGGCATCTACAACATCGGTATAAACCGTTAGCTAACATTCTAGATATCAAAACAACAACAAAGACACAAACACACATATGGTAAGATAAGCATATAGCATGCTCACACTCAACGGTTATTATCTTTCACTAAGTTAATCTCTTTACTAATTCAACTTCTGTTGTCACACGAGAATCACTATGATCTCGCCTTTGTCCCCTTTCACCTACACGAATAGAGCGGATGCATCCCTCTATCATTTGTTGGACTGGTCGTAAGAGCAGCTCCCAGTTTCCCCATTTTGAATTGGAGAAGCGGTCACAGCGCGGTTATAATACACTTGGGCCAATTAAGGTATAAAAGGCCAATCATATTCCGATCATCCGTTATAACTATACAACAATACAAACACAACCAATACAATCAAACCAATATACGGAACGCAGCTAAGTAAGTCCAAGGGACTTACCTCTCTCGAAGGTAAACGCAAGGGTCAACCACAACTTAGTTTCCCGAAGGAAAGAAGGAGGGAAGACCTGATCAAACAAGGCATCACAAATCAGAACTAAACGATTGGTAGAAAAGTCTATAACTTCTAATCTCCATGATCTCTAAGAGATCTCCACAAGCTAGAGACACGATCCTAGTCTTACAGATTCTCAAGGGCCAACAACATCAATACAACACAAGGAAAGGAACGATGAATCCAGGAAAGGAAGCAACTCACCAACGACGGGAGTTACTATAGAAGAACCGCATGGGCGGCGGGGGCGGTGCACAGATAGAAGAAACTGCCGTGACTCCTTTTTGACAGCACGTCACAACCAAGCAACCAAAGCTTGAATCTTTGTTCCACACAATTCAAAACTCAACCAAGGAAATCTGTGAACATCAACGTATCAACAACGGAAAGGCCAACAAGAATCAAGGCTGGATCTTGATTCTTGTGAAGAAGAAGAAGAACGAAAAGAGAAAGAGAAACAGAAGGAAGAAGCATGCAGCAGGTTCATGAATGTGTAGAAGAATCAAAGGGATGAAGACTTGAATGTGTGGTAGAAGATCACAAGGGAAAGGTTGCAGCTTTGCTCGAGGTTGAAGAAACAGGACAAGGAAGAGAAAGCGGGAATTTTTAGGAAACGTTAGAAAAAGATAAAAGGAAGGACGTTATTAGGGTTAGAAGATCAAAGGAAAGCCGACCCATAAGATAGAAGATCGGATCTTCTATCTAAGGAAAGAAATAAAACATAATAAAACGGATCCGGTGCGATCTGAAGTCAGCCGCAAGGGTGGATGGCCCTGCCGCGACCGCGGCTTGCCGTAGAGGCGGCCACTACCACCGTGGGGGCGGTGACAGCCAAAAAACGGTTGTTACATTAGATCCCCTTAAAAAGAAGTTTTGTCCCGAAAGTTGCAACAACCCACAAGATCACACAACAACATAGAAGAAACACTGAACTCCACTCATATATTACCTCTCGGGGTACATAACTCAAAACGTCACACAAGCGTATGCACAACTAAACAAAGGAAACTGAAACTCACACGTCTACGCTATAGTTACATCCAACTCAACATTAACACCGAGGGAATTACGTGATTGTAGATTCCACATACAACCATCACTGTCCATTTTTCCTCTTCATTTGCGTTCCTTCAAGTTGAAACAAACACATACACTTCCTCAAGTTTTTGTTTCCGACTAGAACTTGGAACATGATTGGAATCAACATATTTCTCTTTTCTAGGTCCTCCGTGTCTATCACATGCCAATTGTACGTAAGATACGGAACCCTTTCTATCCAACCATGATTTTTTAATGACCAACACCATATTAATCACGTTTGCCACATACTGAGCCCAACCCAACAAGTTTTCTCTATCCAAAAAATATCTATGGAGCTCAAATTTTGCCGAATAATCGGTAGTGATTGCACGAGAATATTCCATACGATCCTAAATAAAATAAGATAGAGTATTATTTCGAAAATTCACATATTATATTCTTAAATGAGTAAAATAATCCAACTAATTCAACAATTGCAGTTCTCTTTTCTAACATGTCTAAAACTAATCCGACTAATTCAACAATTCCGGTTCGCTATTCTAAGATGTCTAAAACTAATCCGACTAATTCAACAAATCTGGTTCTCTAGTCAAACATGTCTAAAACTATTCCGACTAATTCTAAAATTCCGATTCTCTATTCTAACATTGTCTAAAAATAATTAGATAAATATAAATTGTACACTTAATTCAAGTTGCGCGAGAAGTTCTTCCGAATCACTATATTTATCCACTTTGAACGGCATAATAAAGCTTTCACCATCGGATTCTACATCGCCTTCTTCGAAATACGTCAACATTTTAATGAGTTTTTACGGGTTTGTTTCTATACATTGTGGTGATTTCGGATGTGAATAGTAAAGAGATTTGACATGTAATATATAAGCTCATAAATTTACAATAGCTAGTTTTCAACGAATCTTTTTCGAACGTATAACAACCAACCTTGGGAGCAGGCGGAGTCCGCCCCCGTGCCAAGCCAAGCACAGGCGGACTGCGCTTACGCCCTATGCTGGTGCGGTGGCGCAATCCGCTTGCGCCTCAGGCTGGCGCGGTGGCGTAAACCGCCTGTGCCCCGCTTGGCGCGGAGGCGGACTCTGCATGTGTTAGCCGGATGTCTGCCCTAATAGTAACGCTGAAAATAAATAATATTTGTAATTAAACTTGCTACTTATTTATAAGATAATCATTGAATGCATGAATACTATTACACTTAAATTATAGCTATATTTTAAACCTAACATTAAGATATTTATTGTAAATAAAAATGAAAATGAGAAGAATGAGTTAGTAAAACCTCTTTTATATTGCTGATACAAACTAAACCCCACTATTTTCTCATTATGTTTTAACGCTTTTAGTTAATTAATCTTTATAAATAGCTAAAATAAAGATTATTTAATACTATTTTAGACAAAAAAACCCTACTTAACCAAACCACCAAATAAAAATTAGAGAAAATTGCCTATCACAAGGTTGACTAAATTTTAGTATCGGTGGGTTTAATACAGATTCCGTGATATGCTGTTGGATTATCCACCAACCTTAGACTAAGCATGTCCACGGGTCGGACCCGCCGGGTCGACGGGTCGGTCACCTCACCATTAAAAAAAATAAAAAAAATAAAGGAAATAAACTTAAAAAAATAAGAAAATAAATAGAAGAGAAAAATTGGACTTAAACTTAAAAAAGAAGAAGAAAATAAACTAATAAAAAATTGGACTTAAACTTAAAAAAGAACAAAATAAACTAATAAAAAGAGGACTTAATCTTAAAAAAATTGGACTTAAATTTTAAGTCCAATTTTTTTAAGTTTAACTCCTTTTTTTTATTAGTTTATTTTTTTCTTCTTTAAGTTTAAGTCTTAAACTTAAAAAATAAAAAAATAAAAAAAAAAGGAAGAATTGGGCTTGAACCGGAATCCCGGTTGCCTACGTATCCTCTCGGGGAGGAGGAATCAAAGCCCACGTAGTTCTCTTACCTTTGTTTATATCCCCGATTGGCCCTTACCTTAATCGGACTCTCCCGCCAATACATCCGATGGCGTTTGTTGTCGCTCGTCGTCATCTTCGTCGCCTTCCTCCGCCGAGAGGTTGTTTTTTTGTGTTCGCATTTCCGCTTTCCTCCAATCGGCGAGGAGGACTTGTGCCTCCAACGTCTCGGGCAACATGTTTGATCTCGTCGGATCGAGCATCTTTCCACTCCGGCTAAAGGTTTGCTCAACCGCTACCGTTGAGGGCGGGAACGACGAGAATTTGTGCCGCGATCCTTGAGAGGGTAGGGAACCTCATTCTCTCCGGTCGGCTCCACCATTCTAATATGTTGAAATCCTCTTCTTCTTCATCATTGGCAAACTCAAAAGAAATGGTTAGATATTCGTCGAGTTTCGAGTTGGAACTCGACGTGGTTTTTGCCCTTTTCGGGCAAAACAAATCTCTAACAATTGATTTAAATTTAGATGAACTTGAAGACGAAGGACGAGGAGAGGGTTGAGAAGATTGACCTCGATCGGAAACATGATATTGAACCAATAATTCATCAAATAATTTTCTAACTTTAGCAATTATGGTAGAAACATGACAATCGGGATGTTGTTCTAAACCTAAAAATTCATAATAACTTTCTAAAAATTATTTTAAACCATCCATTTTACGTCTAGGGTCTAACACAAATGCAACAAGAAAAACATCGGGAATGGTTGTATAATAATCTAACCATTTAGTTCGCATTGAAAGTATAGCTTGTGAAATATTTTCAATTAAAAGACCTTGTTGAATTGCAAATGCAATATTAATTGCTACATAACAAAATATGTTTGAAGTTGGTGTATAAACATAACTAAAAGTGTTAGTAGCATCATAAAAATATTTAAAAACCTCCATTACATCTTTTGCTAAAATTCAAGATTCACCGAAAACAAAATAACCGTCAATATGTTGTGCAGCAAAACCACTTAAAAGTTCTAGATATTCATATGATTCGTAAATCATTTTGTAAGTAGAGTTCCATCTTGTACAAACATCTTTTGTAAAATTTTTAGGATAAACGCCATTTTGTTTACAATATGCATACCATTTAGTACGTACACTTTTTTTAGACCAAAGTTCATTAAGAATATTTCGAATAGGTTGTACTAAATCTCCAACATATGTTAAACCGTCTTTAACACACAAGTTTAAAATATGAGCGGCACACCTAATGTGAAAAAATTTACCTCCAATCGTCGGCTTACAATAGTTGGTTAAATCTCTAATGGAAGCCGTGTTAGCGGAGGCGTTGTCAAAACCGATTGAAAAAACTCGTGAAACTAATCTATATTTTTCCAAAACATTTGCAATCAAACGGGCAATGTTTTGGGCGGTGTGTTGTTCGTTGAAAACTCGTAATGTTAAAACTCTGTTTTTTTTAAATCCAAAATTTATCAACAAAATGACAAGTAATACCCATATATGCATTTTTTTGAAAACCGTCGGTCCAAATTTCACTATAAATAGAAACTTGAATATCACCGTTGTCCATAAAATATTTACTCAATTCTTCTTTACGAATTTTATATTTATGCATCATTTTTCTTTTAGCGGTTTGGCGAGAAATCGGTTTATATGCGGGTTGAGCATGATTTTGCATCTAATCATTAAAACCAACATTTTGTGCAAAACTAAATGCTAAAGAATCTACGGCCAACATTTCCGAAAATGCATCCATAGAAGAAGAATGATCATATGTAAATAGAGAAGGAGGTTGGTTAGAAGTAGATGCGTACCCGGTAAGTTGTGTTTGCCCTCGTGCTAATCCCATTTTTTCGGGATGCTTGTTCCGGATATGCCTCTTGTAATTTCCGTAACCTTCTCCCTTTTTGTGCTTGTATTGTGCCGCACAAAAATTACATTTGGCATAGTAAACTCCATTGGCATCGGGAGCACCTTTTGTAAACCAAAATCGGAAGACCGCCGCCGTTAGTTGATTGTTGTTCAACGGCGGCTCCTCCTCCGGCTCCTCCGTGAATTCGGTCTCGGATCCTTGGGTGTTGGGGAAAGTAGGTGATTCTGTGATATCCTCCTCCTCGAAGATCTCGTGATCTCTACTTAATAAGTCTCGCCTTAAATCCGAACCGGTTGGAGGACCGCTAACGGAATGCCGTCCTCGGGTAAAACCTTCGCCGGATGAAGGACCGGCACCGCTAACGGAACGTCTTCCTCGGCTAGACATTTTTTTTTTAATAATAGAATGTAGTAGTAAGTAAGAGTAGTAAAATGAAAAATAAGAGAATGAGAATATGAGATTAGGAGAGTAAATGAATGTAAGAGTTGG
Organism: Fagopyrum homotropicum; assembly: GCA_033239125.1. NCBI lineage: Eukaryota > Viridiplantae > Streptophyta > Magnoliopsida > Caryophyllales > Polygonaceae > Fagopyrum > Fagopyrum homotropicum. Next base: position 59,070,170 of record BSWB01000003.1, on the reverse strand, counting down.
AAATTATGGAGAGATTGAGAGAATTAATAGATGATTGAATGATGAGAATTGTTGTGAGATGGGCCGCCCACCTTCAAAGGGTGTTGGTTTGGGGTATTTATAGAATTGTTTTTGGTTTAGATTTATTAAATTATATTGCTTTTTTTTTATCAATATAGCCATTACAAGGGCTGCCCAACGGCTATATAGTCGTTGGGATTTTTTTTTTTTGAATTTTTGTGACCATTACGGGTCGACCCGGCGGATCACGAGTAAGCATCTTATCACCCTTACCCGTACCCGCGACCCGGAGGAACCCGAACCCGCTGGGTCACGGGTGACCCGTGAACATGCTTACCTTAGACAATTTACAACGTTCATAGTTGAAGGCTGTGTTTAGTTGTGGGGTTTGTGGGTTTTTTTTTAGTTTAGGGTTATAAAGGGTTAGAAAGTGTAGGTGTTTAGTTGTGGATTTGTGGTTCCGTGTAGTGTTTTGGTGGGTGGTTTTTGAGTTGCAGAAACCACATTTTTGGAACCTTTCTGAGCAAGGTTTTTGGAGTTTCTGGAGTTCCTGAAATAAACATTACCAACGATGCCCCTCTCCTCATTCTTCTCTCCCGATACATCACACAAGAGAGAGCTGCGCTAGGGTTTGACGAAAATGGCGACAACACCGGCGAAAGGGAAGAAGGGTTCTGCTGCGCAAATCCGGCCCAGAAAGGCACATGTCACGACCTCCAAAATGACACCAGAAATCTTGCAATCTCAGGTTAGGAATTTTGGCAAGTTCTCCTCTTCTCTCTTTTCGACAATTGTATTTTGAGGTCTCTCTTCTCTATTCTCTTTTTTTTTGTCAAATGGGTTTGTTTATGATATGATATTAACTGATTTGTGCTGGTTTGGTAGTGCATCTCATTGTTATTATTGTCTGATTTGTGTTTGATTAGTAGTGCATCTCATTGCTATTATTGTGTTATTATAGCTGGAATAGGTAGTGCATCTCTATTTTTTGTATTGACAGACAAGCAAGAGGATTTGTGATAGGTTCCATTAGTACAACTGAACAATCTCCACTCTAGACTGGAGTAATTCGTGTTCAATGCTTAGAAATTGCCTGATTTGAGCCTTATGTTGTTGATTTTATGTTGAAGTTTCTTTGGTTGGATCTTTTAGAGAACCCAAAACCCTAATTCCCAAACTCTTTTCAAAACTTGAATTCAAATTGATTGGCCCTCCAACACGTAAGTTTTCCTTTCCTGCTTTCAATTTCTTGTTTATATTCATATCATTTTTTTTTCTTTCATTCGCGAGATATTTAGATCTATCGTTTGTAACTTGATGATGTGATTTTAGAGGAGTTTTGTCATAGAACTTCAGGTTTTTATTGCTGAATAATTCGATCTGTACTTATTACTCTATTAGCTTCCCTTTGGATGTTACTGATTGTAGGAGGATAAGAAATAGGTTTTGATTCTCAATTAATTTTTGGATCTCTAGGATAAAGTGCTAAGATGGATGATGGGAATCCTTCTTTAAGGTCTAGTGAGGAAAATCCAGATTCCAGTTCCAATTCGAATGCACTTGTGAATGTCGATGACTCCTCCATTGACAGCTTATTAAGGAAGTTCCATGATCAATTATCAGCTACAAAGAAGCACAAGGTCTGGGAGACGGAGCCTGTAGGGCAATACAAGGATATTGGGGACACTAGCTTGCCTGAAGGACCTATTGAGCCGCCAACCTTGTTATCGGAAGTAAAGCAAGAGCCTTACAATCTCCCTGGTCCTTATGAATGGGTTACGTGTGACATGAATGATGATGATACTTGCCTTGAAGTTTACAACTTGTTGGAGAACAATTATGTTGAAAACTATTCGACCTTGAAAGCTGCTTACTCTTAATAATGTTGCATCCAGGAATCCTTTGCTACAGCTGATGAATGATGCACTTATAGTTGCCACGCAGCAAGATTATGATGTTTTTAACGCTTTAGATGTCATGGAGAATGAAAGTATCCTCAAGGAACTATAGTTTGGACTTGGTGATGGACAACTTCATTATTATCTTTACAACTACCGGATCTGAAATGCCTTGAAGCCATCAGAACTTGGACTAGTTCTCTTGTAGTTTGATAATACCAATGTTTTCACCACCATTTACTGATTAAATATTCGCTTTTTTTATGTTGTCGTGTTTGGACAAGCAAAATCTTGGAGGGCTTTTTATTGCTCTAGAAGTTGAGGTTTTCTGAATAGTTTGGATTTGATCTTTTGATTCAAAAAATGTTGAGAAGCTTCATGTTTTAAACTTCTCTCTGTATGAATATTGAGCACTTCAATCTTTTGACGGGACATGTCCGAATATCTATTTCAATATTTCAACAAGTTGTGATGATGAGATTAAATCATACGGGGTTAGTCCTTTCAGTATAACCAGGAACTAGTGTGAACCCAGAATGAGCAAGTTAGGTCCGTGTCACGATCAGGAGAATGGCTTGGCTCTGGTAGCATAACCGTGGGGGGTGTTCATTATGGCTTATGAGCTTGCTTGGGAGCAAGGATTAGTCGTTAGAATCACCCATGCTTTTGTGAGATCGTAAATTGGTAATAGGCCGATCGCTTCTTAATAATAATCTATCACTCTCGTAAGTGTTCATGTTTTGAACCATAATGAAATGTCAAAGTGCATTTAAGTACAACAAGTATACGATCTCAAAGTGTACGTTCCATATGTACTTAACTTACTAAACGAGTCCAAGTTTCCAATGTTCGATAAATATCCTTTGGATGTCCGCCTTATATTTTGCCTTGTTTTTCAGAAAATGGTTATACTAGTCTACTTTCGAATGCTAATTGAACAATTGAAGTGCAATTCAAGCTGAACCCTAAAGCAAGTTTTTTCATCATTATATTCACAAGATTATCTGGACAACAAGTTACACTGCAATTACAAGCAAAAGTCTAATACAAGACTATTAATTAAAAATACATTTACATTTGCTCGGTCCTCGATATATCAAATTTTTAGCTCATGCAACCAGCTAGAGTTCCCTTCATGCAACTGCCACAACTTCGCCTTGAGTACCTGTACAAATAATATCAACCCAGACTAACAGCTCAGAAAACATATTGCTACCGACTCAAGTTATACTGCAGATAGTGAAACAAGCAAATGAAAAGGCATGACTTTCAAACATCTCGGTGGTGTTTGGTTGAAACATATGGGTATCTATAGACTGCTTGAGATCTCTGTTCTTTAGATAAATAGAAGAACGACACAAAAGGCAACAGTAATTCCATCCTAGCAATTTTTTCAAGTGAAAACTAAGCACATACCCACTTGTCTTGCGTTATCAGAAACTTTGAAGAGTAGGCAACCACAAAACAATTACATCAGCATGACATCGAAAATGGAAATTGTTTACATTTTTTCAACATGGAGAAAGTATGTGACATTCTTTAGAAAAGGAAATACAAACATAAATTTTATAGAAAAATGTACCGTTCTTTGAAATGGGAAAAAAATGTCTAGGGTAAATTCTATTTACATAATGATCTGCAACTTCGAATGCACTAACCATATTCACCCAAACGTAACCATTTATCTAGCTCACATCATATTTCTCCCATTGCAATTGCAGAGGGAGTGAGTTATGGATAACAACTCTACTCACAATACCCCCTTTTTTACACATGTTTTCATCTCTTCCTATGCAATGTAACCTTAATTTTCAGATTAGAGCAAATCAATTAAAAATTTTCATGCCCGTGATTTTTTTAAAAGTCAGTTTATTTTATTAAGCTTAAGCAACAAGGACTCAATAGCCCAGAGCTGCAGACTTTAAAAAGTAAAAGAAATAAGGGAGAAAGGTGTACAAGACTAATTGGCAAGTCACTTGTGTAGATCACTGGGACAGGAGTGCTAATACAAGGGGCTCTTTCGTCAAAGGATGTGAGGAAGGTGCACAAGATCAATTGGGTCCATTCCAGACAAGACTAACTGGGTCCGAATCTTTTCTATTTCTGACATAGTTGCGTCTGAACTATCTTATATTGTCTTCATAAAGACCATTCTGTTATGAAAATTCTATAGGAAAGAAAACAAAATTCATACCAGAGGATAATAGATTATAGATCAACATTTAGCAATAGTGGTGCTAGTGGTATTGTAGGAGATAATGGAGCTTTTTCCTTGCAATACAAAAAGACTAAACGGGCACCTCCACACATGTTAAATCAAAACTTTGAAAGTGCAGAGCATTAGGTTCGTACCCGCCTAAACGAGACAACCATGGCAATCAGTTATATCTCTCACCCATTACAGAAAGACAATTTCATGAAAAGTAGTGAAAGTAATAAGTATCTACTATGTGCCAAGGTTTATCCATCCTAACATCTAGACTCAAGACAAGTAGATGGTCAGGTGTTGTTAATAAGTAACGTTAAGTGATGAAAACTGAGAATTTTCTGCATTTCTTCAAAACCCTAGAAAATTGAGCAAAATTGAGGACTCTGTGCATTTCTTCAAACCCTAGAAGATCGAACAAGGACCCTGGGTTTGTAGTTCTTCATTTTTTCAAACCCTAGAAAATAATGGACAGCAGATTGAGCAAAAAGAGAGAAGAGTGTAAGGGGGAAAATCGAAGAAGGACCTTACTTGTGCCTTCTCCTTCTTCGTGCGGAATCGATGACGGTGTGCCTTCAACCCTTCTCCTTCGTGAGAACTCTCTGCAGAGAACGAGAGAGAGAAGAGAAATGTCGAGAACTGCTCTCTTGGCCACACTGCGTTCTGCCTCTAAAGTCTTGTTATTCGAAGGACAATATTGTCATTTTCATACTTCGTATCTAATTAAAAAAACTCTAACTAAACATACATAACCAAATTTTTTAAATAAACTAACCGTCAAATAAACTTGAAATAAACCACAACTACAAGGCATTATAACAAAAACTATAACTAAACACGCCCAAACGCTTTCCCATTTGTCTCAAACTCTCTGCCCTCTGTATCCAATCTGTGATATGCTGTTGGATTAATACCGTATAAGCCAAACGCAAACTCTCTGCCCTCTGTATCCAATCTGCTCTTCCTCCGCTGGATAAACTTCGTTCTCGATCAGGAGGCATTTACTCCTCGCTGCCGCTCTTCTTTCTCGATATTTGTAGAAACGAGCATTGGCTGCTTCAAATGTTGTTCTTTCTTCCAAGTTTCGCAAATCGTGCAGTGTGCCGTTGTTCTAGTTCGAAATTGTAGAGTTTCAGGTTGGTTGTTTGGGGAATAGGAGGCTGTGGCTGTTTCCCGAGGTTTGAAGCCCCGAATTCATTTCGGAATTGCAACATTTCTAGGGTTTTTCCTCTCTGTCAAATAAATGCTTAGCAAGGATTCTATTAGTAGTGGCGGCGGTGTTGAGTCGTCTACTGGCGGTATTAAACGGAGGAAGTGTGGGACGAATTCTGAGGCCAAGTTAGAGAAGCTCATCCCTGCTTGTCAACCTACCTCTCAATCGGAATATAAGGTTTACATCTTCTAATCTAGTCTCGTTTTTCATTCCATTGATTCTTTTCTTGCTTGGTGTAGATGTTGCAGGGCCAGTTTGGTTGTTATTAGCCCAATGAACGTGTAGGAGTACAGGACTATAGAAGATGCATCACCTAGATTGTTTGCAGGTTGAACTAGGGTGGATAGAATTGAGCATCTGAAAATGAAATTAGGTCTAGGCATAAAATTGCCGATTTCCCTGCGGTGCAATAAGTTTATGATCTGGAGGTTTTTGACTCTAAGAACCTGATTTGCATTCTGTACTCGCTTTTTACTAATTATAATGTCCACTATCGGTCAAGGATCATTTTCTTGAGAAGTTTTGCTATGTTAAGAAGCCATCGTTGTACATAGATTTAGTGAAAAATGCTCCTCCTTTTCATCTATATAAGGCAAGGGGATGAATTGTCTTTGCTATTAGATTTGAGCAGAATGTCAAACATCATTTCTGATAATTTTCTTATCTCCCGTTCAGCCTGTATATAACCATGGGTTTATAATTCATTTTGGTCCAATAAAGTTACTGTTATATCTGATCTTTGGCATATCTCATTAGGATATGTTTGCTACTTGCGTTCTTTGTACCTGCAGATATTAGAAGAAAAATTGGACATAGGTTTACAAAAAAAATCGCCTGAGCAAATTTGTGACCCCAAGCTGGTTCATCATGCTTTTTTGAATGGTACAGATGATTACCTTCATCAGCATTGGAGAAGCATATTGCAAAACTTGTCCCTGTCATTTGGTGCTGATCAAGGTGGAATGAGTTGGATAGAAGGTTGCATGAGAGATGCTCTCTGCAGTGATGCCCAAACTGATTATGTAAAGGCTCCTGGGGTGTGTATTTCTTCTGACATGAACTTGTTCAAGAAGGGAGGTTATTTGTTAAGTTCTTCTTGGAGTGTTTGATTGATGTTGGGAGCTTTTTCTCTAGGGTGATGGTGATTCTTTTGAAGTTCAATGCCACGCGCACCAAGCTTCTGGACCTATGAAATCAATACCCGATGTTGAAGGACATTCAGTTTTAACTGATAATGGATCACTATCAAAGTTGAATAATCTGACTATCTCTAAACAGTGTCAGCGTGCTTTCATTAGACTTATTATGTCGGATAAATTTGTTTCATTGTGCAAACTCTTCTCTGAAAATTTTCATGAGGTGAAGTTTGACAAAGTCATAGACATGACTATCCTCGATTTAAGGATGAAAGAAGGAGGTTATGAACAATGTCCTGCACTTTTCAAATCTGATCTCCAGGAGGTAGGTTTCTATCCTTGAACTGTATTAGTTATGAAGATTTCAATAAAACTGTAGGGATGCTGAAAATTTGAGCATCTTCTGCCATTATTATCTAATATAGTTTGTGATCTGTTGCTTCATCATTCTGAATTCATCAGGATTTCAGGGTTTTTCTCTTTCAGAGCAAGATAACATCTTGCTTTGACGTTGGTTTTTGGTGGGCATAATTGTTGTTCTAGATGTTTATGCGTTTCTATAAATTGCTGATATGATGATGACTGAACATAGTGTAACAAGTGAAAAAGTCTGATTTTTTTTTTTTTACCTTGTGGAGCTTCATGTTCCCCACTGATTATCTCAAGTTCTTAACCACGTGAAGATTGCATTGCAACAGAAAGATTGCTAATTCATTAAGATACAGGGACCAAAATATCTTCTTCCATTTTCGAACTTGGTCTCATTCTTCAATTATTTTTTTATTTATTATGTCTGATTTTAATCCTCCTGTCATATATTGTGTATGGGCTTCTATTGTTTTTTTCAAACATGTTTTCCTGATGTACAATTCCGCTTGTGTACTTTCCTTCAGTTTACTTACTAGGGTCTGCTAGTTTACACCCTACAATTACATGGACACACTAGCTTGCTTTCTGGGATGGGTTTTTTTCACAAGATTTTGGCATTATATATTGTATCATTGTACTTGTTTCATTTCATGAAAGCTGCAAGTTAAATTTTGGCGTCATTTGCAGGTATGGAGAAAGGTACATGTACTTGGTACTGAGATGATTTCTCTAGCTAAGAGTCTGTCCGACCTCTCCAGGCTGCATTGTTGTGAAATGGTGAGGATCAGCAGCTGGGCAGACTGAACCATTTTGGAATATAATCAACCGTTTCTTGCTCCTTTCATAGTTTCATCTTGTTTCTGTAAATTACTGATCTTCTTTGCAAATTTCCTCTTTATTTCTTCTTGCTGATGCCTAAGAAAGTTCAATTTTTGGTAGGGAGGGAGCATAGGCCATGGTACATCAGATGAGAAACACGAGGTTAGTGTACATCCTAGTTTTTTTATTTTTTCCCATCGCATTGAGAATGGTTTTCACTTTTAAGCTTGTGGATTCATGGATCAATTTGGCTGCACGTAGATGATTTTCTGAGACATAATTTTAGTTTATTGGTTTGAAGTTTGAACAAGGAAAATTCTCTACTTTCAGTTGATGTCAATTTGGAGAAAAACAAAATTGTGTTTCCAGCCATTTGCTCTTTTCTTGATTTAGGAAATCAATAATAACCGGACCATTATTTAAACTACAGAGTATTACTATTTAATTTGTTCTCTTTCATTAGTTGCTAAGCAACTTATCTTCTGTATATTGAAGTTCATAGTTAACATTGAGTTTGGAATATTCTCTGTCTACTTGGTAGACTGACTCTTAGTCATATTTGAAAGCAGTTTTCCTGGCTTCCTTATTGGGTTGATAGAAGGGAGCAACCAAATGCTTCCCTCTGGAGGGCTTATCTTTGCAGACAATGTGGGGAAAATTCAGATGGAAAAGATTGTTTAGTATGTGATTCATGTGAGGAAATGTTTCATGTTTCTTGCATCATGCCTCCTGTTAAAGGGATCCCACAAGCTGATTGGTATTGTGCTAAATGCATTGAACTTGGGATTGATTCTTCTCATAGAAATGGTGTGGCCTGCAAAAAATTGAATGTGCCTGCTGGTACTATTGACGTTGAAGATGGAACGATACCGGAGCAACCTAATGCTTCACTCTGGATTACTTGGCGTTGCAGACTATGTGGGGAAAAGCCAGATAGAGAAAGTTGTTTAGTATGTGATTCGTGTGAAGAAATGTTTCATATTTCTTGCATTAGGCCTCCTGTTAAACAGATCCCTTTAGCTAATTGGTATTGTGCTAAGTGCACTGCACTTGGGATTGATTCTCATCTTGAAAATTGAATGTCCCTGCTGGGATCAGTGACGTTGGTGGTGAGTAGACACTAGATCAGTTGGAAGCGAGGTCAGGGTTAATATCATAGAGTATGGTTTTGACGTGTACAAAGGCAGCCAAGGAAAGTAGAAGAGCGGAAAAGTTTAAACTAGTTCCGGAAGGAAATCACTCAAATCAGAACAAGTAATTGATGGATGTGGTGGAATGGACATGCTTTTGAGTTAGAAGATTGAAATAAATTTGGAGAGCACCGAAGCATGAAGAACGGTGGTCAAAATTTTGTGATCTGGTGAATGTGACTGTTTATAGTTCAGATACTATGATGATCCTAAAGGGTGCGAGAGCTGTGAATTCAACGTAGCAGAGAGATTATCCCCATGGAATGCTAAACTAACAATACAGGTTTGGTTTCCAACAATTGTCACTTTTTGCAATTCGTTGAGCGACAATTTTCTTTGCCATCCGTATGAAATTGTTAGTGAGGGTAAAAACCAAAAAATAGAGAACACTGGTTTCCTTTCTTTTTTTTGTGTGCGGTATCTCTCTAACGATACATGTCATGGTTAGCATTTTGGTCACCGAGGATTCTTGATTTTGACAGGGAAAGTTTCTGTAAATTCGAGGGGTGTTATTTACACGGTGCCTAAATTGTCATTTATACGGGGCATGCGGAGGGCAGATGGCTCTCGTGAATTCTGTACGCACCTTTTGGATGTCCGACCGGTGCTTACGCAGTCAGGATGCTCGGGATTCACATTCACTATGTGACAAAACCCTAATTTTCTCCTCGCCTTCGGATGCATATTGTGCATGCACCTTGATGCGGGAATTACAAGATTTGCATCTACTATATAAAAAGCAGAAGTGTATAAGGCCATGATTGTTTCATTAAGTCAGCCTCGAATTTTGTTGTGTCATCACCATATTAAGTCACCTAGGATTGCTACATGTTACTGTTACATTAAACCAAATTAATGTTTGGCACATACTTTGTTTATATTGAGTCAATTGTTTCCATTGCTATTTTATTTAGTTTCTTAATTAAAAATATGCTATGAAATATGAAAAAAAAGATTATGATATAAACAAAAATATTATTCTATATTTTGTGTGTTATAAGATTACGTTATACAGATTTTTAAGTCAAGTTAATTTAAACCAAGATATATGATTGGTCATTTACCATTTACATTTCAAATAATATGATATTTGAATATATAAATTAGTGATTCATTTATTTTTTTTCCTTTAAAAGTATTACAAATTGACATAGTCAATTATTACATTAATGAAAATATTGACCAAATATATTATAACCTATAAAGATGATCTTATAATGGGGTAATCCTATACAATTTTCTTTTCGAAAAGTTTAAAATTTTAACATTTATTTTTAGAATCAATTTAATAACAAATTTTTGCTAGAAGTATAAGAAAATAGGTTTGTTAAATATTCCAATAGACTCTCGTATATATTTAGGAACACATTTTCTCCTTTATTTTTAAGGAAACATGATAGTTTATATTAGTATATTATAATTTAAAATATATGAATATTCTTATAATAAAGTTATGTATTTTTGTTGTAAGAAATTGTACGGTTGTTAGTAATCACATTGCGATTTTTTTGTGTAATATGTAATTTACATCCGTGTTAATAATATGGTCCTAGACAATCACTTGGACATTAACTATGACAAAAATCATCATAAATATTTTCATACTTATAGATATTGGATCGACCATTGAGCTCAAGTTGAAATAAACGTTGTTAAGATTTATAGTTAAAGTTTCTTTAAAATTTTATAATAAAATGAGTGAAGTTTGGAAAGCAGTAAAGATTATGTGTGCTCACAAGTCTCCAAAAAGTATATGTTTTCAATCTATTTTCTTTCAAAAATGTTGGAGCTTGGTTGGCAATTCACTTTTGTTAGAGTTTATTTGACAACAATAAGCTTGTCATTGTAGCAACAACACCCTCATTATCCTCGTTGCCAAAGTGGGTACACAGGATATGTTAGCCAATTTCGTCCTAATTCTCTATGTAATGTGTATTATAAGATCATCTTAAAAGTGATGGTTCATCGTATGAAAATTGTCAGAGGTCAATAAACCTAACTCAGGGAAGCTTTATTCCGGGACACCTTATATAGAATAATGTAGTGCTTATGCAAGAAGTTGTTCATTCTATAGTGAACAAAAAGACCAATAAACAATGGATGCTCCTAAAGCTAGAACTAGAGAAGGCTTATGACAAAATCCGGTTGAATTTTATAAAGGATACGACTCTCGATGCAGGAATCCCAATAGAGTTTGTGAGATGATATATGTATGTGTGGAACAACCATAATGCAATTGCTTTAGAAGGGGGAAGTGATTGAACAATTCTCGCCAAAAAGAGGAATTAGACAACGGGATTCATTGTCCCCCTACCTATTTGTTCTATGTGTCGAGAGGCTCAATCGCCTCATTAGTGAGGTGGTCAAAAGAAGGGAGTGGAAGTTGATAAAGGTATCTAGGAGAGAATACCTACTCTCTTATTTGTTTTTTATTTTTGTAAATGACATTACTCCCTTTGTTGAGTCGTCAATATCACAACTTAAAGTGGTAATGAAGTGTAGTGAGATATTCTGAAATGCCTCATGCCAATGAGTTAGTTTGTAAAAATTCAAGATTTTGATAATTCCTAATGTGGCTACAAAACTTTGCTCAAACATTCCAAAGAGTTAGTCATGTAGAGGTTACTAAGAACCTCGGGAACTATCTTGGAGTTCCTATCTTCCAAGGAAGAGAATCCAAGACCCCGTTTACGTATTTTATAGATAAACTTAATTCTAGACTCAATGGTTGGAGAAGCAGGACTCTAAGCTTCATCGGAAGAGTGGCTTTTACAGAATTTCTCCTCACTTTCTATCCTTGTTTATACCATGGAATCTTTATAACTCCCTATTTTCACATTTGACGAGATTCATAAGGCTTGAAGATATTTCATTTGGGGCACAACAATGGGCAAAAGACGATGCATATGCCTCCATAAGGAATGTGGTGGATTAGATATTCGCAACATGACTATCATGAATAAGGCCTTATTGGGTAAACTTGGTCGGAGGTTCATTAAAGAGGAGGATAACATATGGTCTCTGTAAGAGACTTAGTCTTTTAGATGCTGAGTGGTGCTGAGTGTATGCTGAGCCGCCCCCGCGGGCTCTATGAGCCATCCCTACGCCTCATGAGGGCCGCCCCTACGCCTCATCAGATCCGCCCGTGCGGATTTGTGCGGCTGCAACCACCTTTGTTGACTCTTGACCATGTTTTTGGATGGCTTCCTATATAAGCTTCCATTGCTTCTTGATGAGGGTTTGCTCCATCTTCTCCAACCTTCCTCTTCTCCTCACGTTCATCTTCTTCTCTTCCTCTCTTTCTTTGATCTCTTCTTTGATCTTGTTCTTGCTTTGGAATCAAGAGTGGATCTTGGTTTAGGCTTGTGTTGGTTGAATCCTTGACGAGGATGCTAAGCTTTGAGGTTGTTGTTTTGGTTAAGTAGTGGTGTGGACGTTCTTCCTTTCCTTAGCTGTTGTGGTAAGTGTTCTTTCTTTCTTTCTTTCTTTCTTTCTTTAGCTTAAGATTCACAAGCATAAGCTTGTGTGGACCTTTCCTGGATAGTTTGAAGTTCATACATGTGTATATATGTATATATATATATATATGTGTGTGTATGCTTGTTGTGTGGTGAAGAAGTGAAGAGAGTCGAGAGAAGGATCGAAGAGAAGTCGGGATCAGCTCACTACACACCAGCGCCCCTATGCCTGATCTGGGCCGCCCTTGCGCCTGTGTGTGAGCCGCCCATGCTCCTTGAGTGAGCCGCCCCTGCGCCTCACTATTGTTGTGCCTTGCGCCTCTTGTTTCCGCTGGTGCGTCCGAGGCATACCAAGTTGGTATGTTTCCTTCCTTCCTTTCGTTTGGCCTTGGCTTTAGATGTAGCTAGGCTAGTTTGGTTAGGATGAGCTTGATGAGTTGTATGAGGTAATGCCTTATGCATTTGTGAGGTATGATGTATTGTTGAAGTTTAGATGCGTGTTATAGATTGGTTATGGTTATGAGGTGTAGGAGATGCGTCTCCTAATCTTTTGCAGCATTTGATTGTGTGTGCCTTGCTTAAGGAGGCGTTGATTGCTTCCTCAAGGGGAAACCGTGACATGGTACAGGTTTACAAGTGTTTCAGGTAAGTCCATAGGACTTACTTAGCGTGCAGTTGTGGATTTGAGTGGTTGTAATAGTTGCGTGTGTTCATATGATTGTTGCATTTATAACCTAAACCGGACTCGGTTGACCACTTCATTATCTTAATTGGCCTAAGTGTATTATAATCGGGTGGTGACTGATAGATGATGGAATCACTATCATTTAGGTTCGTTTTTAGAGTCTTTTTATTGTTTAGAGTCGGTTTATGCTACTAACTTCTTAATCTAGAAGAAGAAACCTAAAAGAAGTTAAAAGAGAAGTTAGAAGCACTTGGGAGTTGAAGACCATTCACGAAGACAAGCTTTTGGTGTCTCACCGCCCCCGCGGAGCAGTGTCACCGCCCCTGCGGGTGACACTGCACTCCGGAACGCAGCCTGCGCCTTCGCCAGCGGCCGGAACGAAGACTGTCACTGCCCCTGCACCCCTCCTGGGCGCTCCTGCGGTGACTTACCATGAAGAAGCGAAGCCGGCGCCCCTGCGTCTCTGCCTGCGGACCACCATGCGGAGTTGTGAAGCCAAAGAGCCAGTGTTACCGCCCCTGCGGTGACATTGGGCCGCCCCTGCGGCTCGACATTAGAAGCGACAAAAAGATGAAGAGTCAGACGTTTAAAGAACATTAAAGATCCGCCCCTGCGGAGATGCCAAGCCACCCCTGCGGCCATGAAGAACCCCAAACATTTTTGCCTAAACCGCCCCTGCGCCCCTGAAGGCCGCCCCTGCGGTTGAGCGACAGAGACTTTACTCCGGCTGTTTGTACCACCTTTATGACATTAAAGGTTGCTGTTTAGGCCGGCCATTTACTCCCATTTAGTGCCAATTGTATTATAAATAAACCCATGGCTGATTGCTAGGATCATCCATCATTTTCCCATTTTATTCTCTCTTTTCTCTTGCTTCCTTTGTGTAATGAGTTTCTAATTGTCTTGCTACATTGGGTTGTTTTGAAGCTGCATTGTTGCTTTGGTTGTAAGTCCTTTTTAATATAAGTTTTATTCAGTTTATGTTTTATATTCCTTGAGCTTCAATTATCTAATTGTATGTTTCTTATCACTTAAGATTGATCACCTTAGTGTCTAAATGCATGCAAAGAACTAGGATTAATAGATTCCGGGTTCGGGTATTTAATTTATTAGAAACCTCTAGGTAAAAAGTGGTTGTGATTATCTACGGGAAAAGGAATACAAATATAAAGAAAAGTTTAATGGTTTTATTCTTTTCTTTATATCTCTTTGTCTTTGTTTGAAAGCTAACTTGTGACTTGTTCTTGTAGGTTTACGGAACATTAACTTGTTAAATTGTGTTGATGCCGGTTGGCTCAACACATTCATATGATCAAGACGAGAACGTTACTATGAAACTTATAAAAGGAATCAACCAAAGTAGCACTTGCATGCTAAGTTGTTTTGTATTCCTTGAGCTTCAATTATCTAATTGCATGTTTCTTATCATTTAAGATTGATCACCTTAGTGTCTAAATGCATGCGAAGAACTAGGATTAATAGATTCCGGGTTCGGGTCTTTAATTAATTAGAAACCTCTAGGTAAAAACTGGTTGTGATTATCTAAGGGAAAAGGAATACAAATATAAAGAAAAGTTTAATGGTTTTATTCTTCTCTTTATATCTCTTTGTCTTTGTTTGAAAGCTAACTTGTGACTTGTTCTTGTAGGTTTACGGAACATTAACTTGTTAAGTTGTGTTGATGCCGGTTGACTCAACACATACATATGATCAAGACGAGAACATTACTATGAAACTTATAAAAGGAATCAACCAAAGTAGCACTTGCTTGCTAAGTTGTTTTGTATTCCTTGAGCTTTAATTATCTAATTGCATGTTTCTTATCACTTAAGATTGATCACCTTAGTGTCTAAATGCATGCGAAGAACTAGGATTAATAGATTCCGGGTTCGGGTCTTTAATCTATTAGAAACCTCTAGGTAAAAACTAGTTGTGATTATCTAAGGGAAAATGAATACAAATATAAAGAAAAGTTTAATGGTTTTATTCTTCTCTTTATATCTCTTTGTCTTTGTTTGAAAGCTAATTTGTGACTTGTTCTTGTAGGTTTACGGAACATTAACTTGTTAAGTTGTGTTGATGCCGGTTGGCTCAACACATACATATGATCAAGACAAGAACATTACTATGAAACTTATAAAATGAATCAACCAAAGTAGCACTTACATGCTAAGATTCAACCTAGTGTAGTTCATTTCTCATCATCTTATTCATCTCTCTATTTGCTTTCTTATTCTTGTGTTTTGTTACATTTCAGTCCAACCGGGGATGATCCACTTGCTCCCATCATTCCATGGGCTAAGTGGTGAAGACCCCATCAAGCACCTTGGAAAGTTTCATACCGTGTGTATGAGCATGAAACCGGCCAACATTACGGAAGAGCAAATCAAGATGAGGGTATTCGGTTTCACACTCAAAGATGGAGCGGATGATTGGTACTACCACCTTCCATCCGGGAGCATCGACACTTGGGAGAATCTCCACAAAGCATTTTTGGAGAAATACTTTCTAGCCAAGAAGGCCAATAGCTTGAAGAAAGCTATAAGCAACATTGAACAAGAGGCGGACAAAACTCTCTATGAGTATTTCGAACAGTTTGCACGCCTCCGATCCAGCTGTCCTTTCCATGGATATTCAACTCAAGAACTAGTCTTGTACTTGTACAATGGCTTGCTTGACAACGAGAGGAGGATCGTCGATACTGCTTGTGGAGGTAACATTCTCAATACCACTCCTGACCTTGCTTTAGAAAAGATGCAGGAACTAGCTGAAGGAACTACAAACTTCGGAAGAACTTCCTCCAAAAGAGGAGTTCATGCCATCAATCATGGGAAGAATTAGATCTCAACTGAACTTGCTGAGTTGAAAGAGATGGTGAAGAGATTGACCCTTATGGGAACTCCACAACAACTTAAGGCATACGGAGTTTGTGCCGACCCTTACCACCCAATGGACATGTGCCCTCAAGTCCAGGATGACGATGCTGAGGTGAACGCATTAGGCTATGGGCAACAAAAGAAGCAAAGGCCTAGGAACGATCCATATGCGCAGAATTTCATGCCAAATTGGCGTGATCAACAAAAATTCCGATGGAGGGATCAACAAAACCAACAACAGCCGCCCCGCCAAGGTAAGTCTCAGTCCACTGAGGACATGCTGCAGGTTTTAACTAAGTATTTTGCTACTCATTTTCAAACAACAGAATCCAACATCAAGAACCTTGAAAAATAGGTTGGGAAAATGGCGGAAGCCATTACAAGGATCGAAGCTAGATCCTCCGGAAATTTGCCTTCCTAGACAGTGGTCAACCCCAAGGAGAATGTTAGTGCCCTAACATTGAGAAGTGGGAAGCAAATCCAGCCGAAACCAGCTACAGAAGGAAAGAACAAACTCTCTGACGAGTTTGCCGCCCCCACAGCCGCACCTACGACTACACCTGCGCCAAGCCCTGAGCAGACGCCGCCCCTACCGTTGGATGTCACCGCCCCTGCGCCTGCAAGCTGGCGCCTATGCGGAAAACTCGACAAAGAGTTCTATTGAGAAGGATTCATACATCCGACCCGAGTTCCCACCTTTGTACGCTGAGAAACCAACATCTCCTTTCCCCGAGGCACTAAAGGAGAGAAGAATAATCGAGGACAAGGATCTCTTTAAGACCTTCTCCAAATGCGAGGTAAACATCCCTCTCCTAAAGTTAGTGAAAAGTATTCCTAAGTATGCTCGTTTCCTGAAGGAACTCTGCACTATCAAGAGGAATCAGAAGCTGAAGGGGAAACAAAAGGTGCAAGTAAGCAAACATGTGTCCGCCGTTTTCCAACATAGAATGCCCAAAAAGTGTAGCGATCCGGGCATGATAAGCATTCCTTGTGTTATAGGGGAAACCCGCTTTGAAAAAGCTATGCTTGATCTTGGTCTTCTATTAATGTCCTTCCATATTCCATATATAAATCACTTGGCCTTGGGCCATTAACTGAAACTCGGATTGTAGTACAACTTGCTGATAGATCTAATGTTTACCCGAAAGGGATTATTGAAGATGTATTAGTGATGGTAGATAATCTGATTTTTCTTGCTGATTTCTTTGTAATGGACATGGAAAATGACTCACATGCTGCACCAATATTGTTAGGGAGACCATTCTTAAAAACTACTAGGACTAAAATCGATTATGTTAGTGGAAAATTAACAATGGAGTTTGATGGGGAAGTAGTTGAATTTGACATCTATGATGCAATGAAATTTCCTATTGATGATCATTCCTTATGTGCCATTGATATTATTGAACCTTTTGTGCAAGATGTGTTTGATATTTCTGACATTGACGAATTGAAAAATATAATTGAACATGACATTGACGATCATAATTCAAAATATGCATTGACAACTAGCATGAAAGAGGTCTTAGCCCAATTGGATGGGCATAAGAGGTTACCTATCTCCACTTTGGCCATTGGGCCCACTTTACTAACTCCAAGCGAGAAGCTTGTTCCATCTATAGTGCAGGCACCGGAGATAGAGTTGAAAGACCTTCCACCTCACCTCAAGTATGCATTTCTAGGGGACAACAATACCTTACCGGTGATCATCTCTAACAAATTAACAACCGGTCAAGAGGACAAGTTGGTGAAAGTGTTGAAAGAACACAAGACGACCCTTGGATGGACCATTGCGGACATCAAAGGGATAAGTCTATCCACTTGCATGCATATAATTCTACTTGAGGAAGAGGCAAAACCATCTAGGCAACCTCAACGAAGGTTGAATCCGCCGATGATGGAAGTGGTCAAGAAGGAGGTATTGAAGCTCCTCCAAGCGGACATGATTTTCTCCATCTCGGATAGCAATTGGGTTAGTCCAACCCAAGTAATTCCAAAGAAGGGGGGTATCACTATAGTGGAGAATCAACATGGAGAGATGGTCCCGAGTAAAACACAAACCAGTTGGAGAGTTTGCATGGGCTACCGCAAACTCAACAAAGTAACACGTAAATACCACTTTCCATTACCTTTTATTGACCAAATGTTGGAACGTCTTGCAGGTCATCCCTACTATTGCTTTCTGGACGGATACTCGGGCTATTTCCAAATAGCCATTGCTCCGGAAGACCAAGAAAAAACAACGTTCACTTGTCCATTTGGCACTTTTGCGTACCGCAGAATGCCATTTGGACTTTGCAATGCCCTCGACACCTTCCAACGGTGCATGATAAGTATTTTATCCGAATACATATGATGACATGATTTATGACGTTAGTTTAGGCATTCATTTAGATAGTTTTCCCGTTATTCATGCATGGTTTAACATTAGTTCGTGGCGTTTATGCGTAATTCATCCACATTGTCGAAATAGACATCTACACGAGCTCTTGTCGGTTTTTGTAGGTATTTTGGGGAGCTCTTGGACTTAATCGACACATTCGAGAACTTCCGGACTCATTAAGGAGCAAGCTAGGAGCAAAGGAGAGCACATAGGACCTTGTTGGTTCATGCCTTGCACCAACTCATGACTTGGTGATCCAAGGAGAGTTTTCGGTGAGAACCACGGCCCAAAGGAAAATCTAGACCGTGGTTTTGGCCGTGGTTTCTTCTGGACAGATGTGACACTTGTCCCACGATCTCTTTGTCCGACCCTTGCTCATTGGTGGAGAGAGGAGGTGGTCCTGCAGGCTGCTAGTGGACACTCTCACACATTATTCTCTCTCATTCTCTCTCATTCTCTCTCATTCCATGGTGGATAGACTTGAAGAAGAAGAAAACACTCTCATTTGGGGGAAGAAGAACAACAACATCAAAACTTAGAATTAGAGTGAACTTTTGAGTGAGTTTTTAGTGATTTTTGTTGAAGAACTTTTGAAAGCATTATAAGTAACGTTTTGGAGCTGTGTTTAAAGGGTTGTAAGTCTTGTTTAATCTCATATTCAGCTAAGATTACTTGTTTATTTTCACTCTTATTTTATTTCTTGCTATGGAAGTCATAAATGCTTACATGTTGATTTTAGATCTTAAAATGCATGTTGTTGGCTAAGTAGTTGTGATTCTAGGGTGATGGAATGATGGTTATGGCTTGGACTATGATAGAATAGACTTGAATGTGCTCTTGGATGATTTGCTTGCTCGAATCTTAACCCAGACCCAAAATCACGACCTGTTCATCTAAAATCTAGACCGTGGTTTTGACCGTGGTTTTCTCTGTTGTGCTTGTATTGATGAATATGAATGTTAGGATGTTAGATTGTTGAAATCCTAGTGTTTGTTGAGCATAATCTAGCCTAGGGTGACCTAATGCTAGAAAACTAAGAGAGGGAAGAGACTTACCCGGTAATTCCCGACCTTAGATACCAAAGGTGATGAACTCTAGGTAGTAGTGAGCCTCACAAGCCGCTATTGGACTGAGTGTGCTAGTATTGTTGCTTAGGACTTGCCTTCCCGAGACCTACCCGGTAAGGAGAGGTTTGACCCCTAGATAGCAATCCGGTTTGTGTAGAATTCCCAACTTTAGGCTCCTAGAGACTTACCTGGTAATAGGACCTTAGGTGCGGGATTAGTGGACCATGAGACCTACCCGGTGATTGATCCCATTGGATAAACACCCTTTCCCAACATACCGCAGCTTGTCCAAGGTTGATTAGAAGCTTGAGTCCAATGTCATAACCGGAAGTTCCAATCCCTAGAATCCGCTTTTCTCTCCTTGATCACATATCTTATTCTTGTGTTGTTTGTTTGTGTTGCTTGTTTGATTTGCATATTTTGTGATCCTTGTTTGATCACCCAAAAACAACCAAAAATATCATGATTTTCATTTTTTTATTTCTTTCTCTTTTCTTAGACTATATTTGCACTATCCATGATCACTTGTTTGATTTGATTTCACCTTAGTCTTCGTGTTCGACCTCGGAATACTATCCTTGCTACAAAACGACCCATACACTGTGGGTTCGCTAGGAGTTAGGAGAATATATCGAGTTATAAATTGTAAGACTTTTGTGCTATACGTTTCTAGCGTAACATTCACAACATATGAAGCAAGCTATCGGTGCCAAGGAACACTCAGAGCGCAAATGGCCTGGATCAACACGGTTGTCCCTTCTTTGCACCTTTTGTGGCGGAAGAGCAACTCGATCTTCTTTGTTCAGCCTTAATAACCTTAGCATGGGAACAAACTTGCTGATGCGGTATCTTATTTTTTCGGCGGAAAATCGCTCGATGTCCTAACTTACCACAGGTAAAGCACGTCACTAAAGATCTTTTACATTCCGGTCACAGGTGTCCACACTCCCTACAGTTGAAACAAGATCTCATCCCACCAGAAGTCCGTGGTTTCTTCTTTGATCTGGAAGCTTCAGTAGGTCCCACTGATGTTGGTAAACCTAGGGTAGGTCTACCTGCTCTTGTAGCTTCCTCCCGTAGACATATATATTCTCGAAACTCGGATCTACTAATCATGACATAATCCGTTTCCTCCGGACAAAACTCTGCTCCAGGCAGATCGACGGTGAGAACTTGTCCCTGTCCTGTTACTACTAGAGGGAGAGGGGGTATATCCCTACCTCGTCCCAATACAAATGTCTCCCTAGTCTAAGCCATCTGTAGGGTATACACACCTAATCTTATAGGGCTATATATATGCCATATGTATGTATGTATGTATATATATATATATATATATATATATATATATATATATATATAGGTATATAAAACTATGTGACACGAGGAATGTATCATCCTCGCCTCTGGGCCTGCTATCCATCTGGAAGTAGTTTCGGTCACACAACCCGTGTACCCTATGGGCCTGGATTGCGCTTTTCTTGTATACCAGGTGGCTTGACGTCAAAGAACCTCCCAACCCCTTACAGGATGGAGGGAAAAGTTATCACTTCCACACAATGGGGCTATCAATAAAACATAGGTCGGTAATAATCGACATCGCATGCTATCATATCAAGCATATAACACACACCACTCATGCAAGCACCCAATATAAGGATGATAGCTAAGTATGTCCTATGGACTTACCTCAACCTCGTACAAATTCAACCACGATCAACCTCCAATCCTGAGAGGAACACTACCTAACAACAAGGCATACAAGGATATCAATCTCCTATTCATCAAAGGGGTCACACCTAGACCCAAGGGATCCATAAGAATCATATACATCCTATAACTCTCACTCGATATCCCAAATCCTCAAGGCCGTACAAGGCATAAAATGATCATAACATCATCATCACACACTCATCTATACCTAACATGATACTGTACACTCACACTAGAAAAGGAAGGGACAATGCCATCCTTAGGCAATCCCGGAAGCAAAACACACCTGTGTGACAAGAGCAACACAAGGTTGGAATGCAGAGAGTCGCAGGGGCGGCGGCACTGCTCGCTCCGAACGGTGTGTGCAAGCTTTAAATTTATATCCCAAGAAATATGCTTAAAACAAGGACGCGAACCCGCAGTGTACGGATCAGTTATAGTAAAAAGCAAGAATTCCGGGGTGTCGATCTCAAGGACTTAGGTGAAACTAAGCAAGAATAGGTTGTCAATGCAACTAATAACCACAAAAGCGATTAAAGCAATCAAAGATGATAATAAGGTCAAATAAGGGAAAGTGCGGATTCTAGGGATTAAAGCATCTAGTTGTGGTTCTGACTCAAGATCTCTAAAGATAATGTGGACAAAACTGAGATTTTGCTAAGGGAAGGTGTTTCTAAAGTGGGAATAGAGTACCTTGTAAGTCTCACTACTCACTATCCTAAACCAAAGTTCCTATTACCGGGTAAGTCTCAAGGTACTAAGGAAAGGAACTATAATCTCAAACCAACACTCCACCTAAGGGAATAGAATCAACCTTTACCGGGTAAGTCTCAGGCTAACTCACAAAGATGGGATGAAGGCACACTCACACCCCAATAAAGGATAAACCTTTATTACCTATACTTATGATCTTGGGTAAACAAACTAAGGAATCACCGGGTAAGTCTCATCCTAGGCTTGCATTGAACCAGGAAAGGTGTAATAAGAATAGGATTTGGCAAACTATAACACTTAACTCTCAGTTTCGGATCAAAAAAGGTCACCTCGTTCAGTCAAGTTCCACCCCGGACGAGATGTTCATCGACTGAGCGAGGTACTCTAGGGTTAAGATTTAAAACTCGAGCTTTCAGGGTCCTACTGGGATTAAGATCATTCTATCATCGTCTTTCCCACAACTTTCAGCCAATCACCGTAGAATCGCACAAGAAATTTAGCCACTCATCATCATGAAAACAATAATCGAATATAAGAGAAAGGAATGAATATTTGAACACAAAAACCATAAGAACAAGGGTTCAATAACTGAGTCAAATAATTCACAAATCAGCGTTCCTTAGATCACAAATCAAACAAGACAATAAACCAAAGGAAATCTAAGAAAGTCTTACAAACTACCTCAAAAGCTATCTCAAACTATAAATCTTCCTTCCTTCAATCTCCAAAGCTTCCTTCAACTTCCAGAAAATCTCCTAACTACTGTGTAGAATATGGTGTAGAGAATGAAAGATCGCTGAATTGTGGAAAATCCAACCCTTTATATAGGAGAATTATCTCCCAAAGATAATAATATCTTAAAAAGATAATTTCCTATAAAATATATCCATATCTCTAAAATATGTCTCCCAAATATAAGATCTTCCTTCCAGAAATCCAGCCCAAAAATATAAGATATCTTCTTTTTCAAAAATAAAAGATCTCAGCCAAAAGATATGATCTCGCCGGCGCCAGGGTGTTCGCCTCGGTCGGGACGCTCCTCAAGATCACCTCGGTCGAGGTGACACTGTAGCTGACCGAGGTGAATCTCAACTGAATTTGAAATCTCTCAAATCTGGTCCAAAGTAAATCTTCTTCATTAATTCCATGCTTCTTGAGTTCTTCTTTGAGCTCTAGAATGTAGCTCATATGACTCCTCAGCTCCTTAGCTCCATTTCGATCCAAAACGTGCCATTTTACCTACGATTACAATGAAACTTGGTGTAGACCTCGATTCCCGTAAAGGTAGATGAAACAACAATATAATCACATAATATACATCCATACATGTAGATTATTGAAGATAAAACGTCTAAACAAGTCCCAAAATATGGACTATAATACATGTTATCAAAATACCCCATACTTGTCCCTTGCTTGTCCCCGAGCAAGTTTCAAATCTTAAGTACAAGATAGAATGGATTATAGGTCATAAAGATCAATGAAAAATATTCCAAAACATTTTTTGTGGTGTGCTCCACTCATAGATCAATCTAAGAGAATGCTTCATGGCAAATAAAATCAAAACATGATCAAAACAATTTATAAATATAAGGAAGTTGTTCATCTTTGCATAAAATCATAGAATGCATAATAAATCATAATTATCGAAATTAATCATGTATAATCCAGTTTAAACCACCAAGTCAATCAACAAGCTCGAGGTCTCAAGGGCTTTTCAAAAGAGGTCAAGAAACATGTGAGGGTGGAATGTATATAGGGAATGTGGTGCTAGAATTCGGGAAAAGGATCTTACTTCACTTCCTTTGAACTTCAACATCTTCCATCAATAAGCTTTGCTTATTTACTTTTACTTTTTGGGATGCATGGACAGAGGTGCACAATAACCGAAGCCTAGGAGATCAGCAATCATCAATTTCTCGAGATGCCTCAAACCCTTGATGCACATACCATGACCCGTTAGGAATATCACTCAATCTGACTTTGGCATGACACAAACACCCGACAATGTGAATGGTGCCGAGTTACTCATCATGATGATTGACTTCCCCAAACCTATTTGCTTCTTTCTAAACTTCCAGCCAACATCTCAACTTTTCTTTCACTTGCTTTTCTTCGCTTGCTTCCAAATTCCCGGATAGGTAAGGGAAGGCAAATATGTATCTGAGGTGCTAAAGTATGATCAAGAAGAAGAAGAAGAAGAGAATGAATTGCCTTAATCATTCCAGGAAGAATGTGAGAGAACTCATCATGTGGTATCAACCTTCAAATTCAACATAATTTTGATAAAAACAAAGTATTAAACATGCCAAAACTTCAAACAAAGAATTTTTCAACTTAAACATATCATAAAACCTTTCAAACATATACAGATTTCAAAACCAATCTGCAAGCAAAATCACACTGAGGTCATATCCAGAAAAGAAGCACAAAACGTTTCGAAAAATATCTCAGTTAAACCGCCTCGGTCGAGATGTTCTAAGTCAACCAAGGTACTTGACCTCGTTTGGCCAGAATCATCCCGGTCGAGGTCATAAATTTTTTTTTCTTAAACTAGTTTTTGACGTTTTTCTTAATCAAATAACCGGGAAGACATCCCGGTGCAACTAGGGAAGTTCTATGTGCCCATAGACTTCGTTGTTTTGGACATCCCGGTGGACTATCCGGTTCCTATCATCTTGGGAAGACCTTTCTTAGCTACTTCCGGGTGTCTAGTAGATTGCAAGAATGGGACTCTCTCCTTCAACATTGGAGAAGAGAACATCAAGTTCAAGCTGTTCACAATGATGAAAGGGCCAACCCTTGATGAGGATGTATTCAACATAGTTGAAGAAGAGGAGTCTAGAGAGGTTGTGAGCTCAATCTTGCTCAAGGATCCGCTTGAGAGAGTTCTTAGCTCAAGCTTGATGGAAGAAGGAGTTGAGGAGAGTAGCAATGAAGTAATCAAGGCCTTGAATGCATTGGACGAGCTACCAAGTGTTGGATTTGAAGTGCTAGAAGAAGAGGAAAACAGACAGAAAAATCGGACTGGAGGGCAGAAATCGGCCGATTTTTGTCCCTGTGCTGAAATTTCAGCCAATTTTGCAAAAACAGAAACTCAAATCGACCCACTGCCAGAAAAATCGTCCGATTTTTCCTCCTGGGCCGATTTTCCTGAGTCTTTTCAGCATCAACCACTTGAGTGTGAGCAATCATCAAGGGACTTCAAGGAGGCTTCCATGGCTTTGCAATCATCTCAACCTACATTGTATGGATCGTCTCCAACCGAAAAAGGTCCTCCTCAACTTGATCTTAAACCTTTTCCTTCTCATTTAAAGTATGCTTTCCTTGGTTCAAATTCTACTTATCCGGTGATTGTGAATGCATCTTTGAATGATGATGAACTTGATAAATTGTTGAATGAATTGAAACTGCATAAAAAGGCAATAGGATACACCATTGATGACCTTGTTGGCATTAAGCCCTCTTTGTGCATGCATAAGATAATGATGGAAGATAATCATAAACCCTCTATTGAACATCAAAGAAGATTGAATCCCATAATGAAAGAGGTAGTCAAAAAGGAAATCATTAAGTTGCTAGATACGGGAATTATCTACCCTATCTCGGATAGTAAGTGGGTTAGTCCCGTTCATGTAGTACCTAAGAAGGGTGGGATGACCGTAGTGACCAATGAGAACAATGAACTAATCCCAACTAGGACGGTTACGGGATGGAGGATGTGCATTGATTATAGGAAGTTGAACATGGCCTCTAGGAAAGATCACTTCCCTCTCCCTTTCATTGACCAAATGCTAGAGAGGTTAGCTCAACATTCCCATTTTTGCTACCTAGATGGCTATAGTGGATTCTTCCAAATCCCTATCCACCCCGATGACCAAGAGAAAACAACCTTTACATGTCCATGGGGTACTTTTGCATATAGGAGAATGCCATTTGGGTTGTGTAATGGACCCGCCACCTTCCAAAGGTGTATGATGGCCATCTTTTCGGAATATATTGAAAATATCATGGAAGTGTTCATGGATGATTTCTCTGTTTATGGTTCTTCCTTTGATAATTGCTTGGCTAACTTGTCATTAGTATTGCAAAGATGTGAGGAGACAAATCTTGTCTTGAATTGGGAAAAATGCCACTTCATGGTAAGTGAAGGTATTGTGTTAGGACACTTGGTGTCTAACCGTGGCATTGAGGTTGATAGGGCCAAGATTGAAACGATAGAGAAGTTGCCACCACCTACCTCGGTGAAAGGGGTAAGGAGTTTTTTAGGGCATGTCGGTTTTTACCGGAGGTTCATTCAAGATTTCTCTAAAATTTCTAAGCCTCTCACTAACCTACTAATGAAGGATGTTGATTTTGTCTTCTCCAAATATTGCCTTGAGGCTTTTTGTAGGTTGAAGAATGCCTTGATCTCCGCACCTATAATGCAACCTCCGGATTGGAGTTTACCGTTTGAGATCATGTGTGATGCAAGC
Organism: Fagopyrum homotropicum; assembly: GCA_033239125.1. Taxonomy (NCBI): domain Eukaryota; kingdom Viridiplantae; phylum Streptophyta; class Magnoliopsida; order Caryophyllales; family Polygonaceae; genus Fagopyrum; species Fagopyrum homotropicum. Next base: position 59,043,968 of record BSWB01000003.1, on the reverse strand, counting down.
GATGTAGCCGTTGGGGCTGTTTTGGGGCAAAGGAAAGATGGGCGAACTCATGCTATTTATTATGCTAGCAAGACGCTAGATGATGCCCAACTCAATTATGCTACCACCGAGAAGGAGTTGCTAGCGGTTGTGTATGCATTTGAGAAGTTCCGCTCATATCTTGTTGGAGCGAAGGTCATAGTCTATACGGATCATGCTGCAATCCGTTATCTCCTTACAAAGAAGGATGCCAAACCTAGGTTGATTCGGTGGATCCTTCTTCTTCAAGAGTTTGATTTGGAAATACGAGACAAGAAGGGATCCGAGAACTCAGTGGCGGATCACCTTAGTAGACTCCCACCATTGGAGCTTGAGAGAGATGATATCCCGATTGATGACTCATTCCGGGACGAGCAATTGCAAATGGTGGAGGAGTGCTTGTTCCAAGTATCTAGAGGAAGTGAGCCATGGTTTGCCGACATTGTGAACTACCTAGTATGTGAGGAAGTGCCTCCCGGTTTGACATATGCCCAAAGGAAGAAGTTCTTCAAGGATGCGAGGCACTACTATTGGAGTGAGCCACTTTTGTTCAAAAGAGGGCCGGATGGAATGTTTAGAAGATGCATACCGGAGGATGAGGTGGAGAGTGTAATCCGCCATAGTCATTCCTTGCCATGTGGAGGGCATGCTAGCGCACACAAGACATGTGCGAAAGTGTTGCAATCGGGCTTCTTTTGGCCAAACTTGTTCAAGTATGTGCAAAGCTTTGTGGTAGCTTGTGATGCTTGCCAAAGGACGGGCAACATCTCAAGGAGGAATGAGATGCCCTTGAACAACATACAAGAGGTAGAGATATTTGATGTGTGGGGTGTGGACTTCATGGGACCATTCCCTTCTTCATGTGACAACCTCTACATCCTATTGGCGGTTGACTATGTTTCGAGATGGGTGGAGGAAATCGCCTCTCCTACAAATGACGCCAAGGTTGTGGTGCGGTTCTTCAACCGAGTGATCTTTCCTAGGTTTGGAACACCAAGGGTGATCATAAGTGATAGAGGAAGGCATTTCACCAATAGGAACTTTGGGGCACTTTTGGCTAAGTATGGGGTGACTCATAAGGTGGCAACATCTTACCATCCCCAAACAAGTGGTCAAGTGGAGATCTCCAACCGGGAGATCAAGGCCATTCTTGAGAAGACGGTATCAAGGACGAGAAAAGATTGGGCTATGAAGCTCGATAATGCCTTGTGGGCATATAGGACCGCCTTCAAAATGCCAATTGGCACCACTCCTTACAAGTTAGTTTATGGCAAGTCTTGCCACCTTCCGGTAGAGATGGAGCATAGAGCACATTGGGCCATTAAGTGGCTAAATTTTGATCTCAAGGAGGCCGGAGAAAAACGGTTGCTAGACATGAACGCCCTTGAGGAGATCCGGTTAGATGCATATGAGAATGCTCGGATCTACAAGGAGAGAACCAAGCGATGGCATGACAAGAGGATCATCCCGAAGGAGTTGAGTGAGGGAGACCTTGTCCTTCTCTTCAACTCAAGGCTGCGGCTCTTCCCCGGGAAGCTCAAATCAAGATGGACCGGGCCATATGTGGTGAAGAAAGTTTTTCCTCATGGAGCGGTGGAGATAGGAGGAGATCATTGTGGTAACTTCAAGGTGAATGGGCATCGTTTGAAGAAGTATATCCCGGAAGCCCCAGTGGAAGTGATTGCCCCGCTTCACCTTGATTGAAACGCTCCTGAATTTGGTCAAGCTAATGACCTTAAAGAAGCGCTTAATGGGAGGCAACCCATTGGTATATATTTTTCCCTTTTGTTTTTCTTGCTTTTGTTTAATCTCACTCTTGGTGTGCTTTGTTTTTCTTTTGTGTTTTTTGGGTGCTAGATCTTGTTGATTGTCATGAGTTATGAGACGTTGGAGGTCATGTGAAAGCCTCATGGACCAGTTGAAGGTACAAGATCCAAGCACATAGACGAGGAGGAAAGCACCCAGAAAAATCGGCCCGTTCTTCAGACAGATCGGCCGATTTTCCTTGGCTATGGGGCGATTTTCCCTCTGTATAAAGGAAAGTGATGATCTCCAATCAAGCATGGGTGGAGCGGACGTGGAACTTGGACGGCTTGCGGTGCCAAGCGCGGGTTCCGACATCATAATGAACATCAAAGAGCTCTCTACCATCATTGATCGATCATCCACCATCATCATTCGATGTGAACCGAAATACCAAAGCATCACCAATTTTACATTGTGAGAACTCTCTTTCACTTCTTTATTTAGTTTCCACATTGGGGACAATGTGTCTCTAAGTATGGGGTGGGGTTTTCATGATCACTTGCATGATTAGCATCTAGGATAGTTTAATATTGTCACATGTTTCATTATGTCTTGCATTGAACATACATATTTCCAAAAATCCAAAAAATTCAGAAAATTTTAAAAATTTTAGTGCTTCTAAGGCTTGGATATGACCCTAATGATGAATCTTGTCTTATGGATTGGCTATGGATGGCCTTATGTGTTAAATTGATGATGCATATGTGGACTTGAAATACTTATCTTGAATTCCATGAATGACTTGTGATTATGATGCTTGCCTTGATTTAATTGAGGATTGAAAGTCGAAATTGCATGCTAGTTCTTGCACATCAATTAGGAGTGATTAAGGCAATTCATTTTCCTCTACTTCTCATCTTGACCATGTTGCTTGAGCACCTCAATTGAGATAAATTTGACCTCTTTTGACCCATCCGGGAATAGGAGCATGTTAGTGTGTTGATGTGTGTGAAAAGCAAGTGTGGGGGAAGTTGTTGATGAAAGAATGTTGTGAATAAAATGCTGAAATTGTTGTGAAAGTGTAGACAAAAATATAGGTTTGGGGACGTTGGTTTAAATGACAAGTAACTCGGCACACTTCACATGATCGGGTGTTGGTGCCTTGCCAAAGTCAAATAAACCGATAGTCCTAACGAGCTTTGGTATGTGTGCCCGGTGTAGATGCACCTCGAAAAAATAGAAAAAGCCCGAGGACGGCTAATCACCAAGGTTTCGGCTTTTGTACACCAATGCCATTGTCTAAAAATAAAAGAAAAGAAAGAAAAGAAAATGAAGAAAAAAATATACACTTGAGGGAAGTTGATAAGAAAATTTGAAGTTGTGGTTGTTTAGTTCCTTTCCCGGATTAGCATCACATAGCCTAGAAAATTCCCGCCTAATCACAACGTTTCTTGGCCTTCTATTTCACAAGTCCTTATGACCTACTTGCATGTGTGTAAGACTAAGTGATTTAGATTGGATATGCTCATGATCATCTTGACATCTTCATCTTTACACTTCATTGCATGCTATCGAGTTAAGTACAATTGTCTTTCCATGCCTTCACTTATTTGATACATAATTGCTTGTCCATTGTCATGAAACATGACTATGAAGATGATCCAATATTAGAAGCACAACTCCAAAAAGATTTTGCCATTTTTCTGCACATATAAATCATGTCATCTTGTAGTCTATAGTTGAGAATTTTCTCGGGGACGAGCAAACCTTAAGTATGGGGTATTTTTGATAACACGATTTATGACTTAGGTTTAGGTAATCATTTAGATAGATTTCTCACTCATTCATGCACGGTTTAGCACTAATTCACGACGTTTGCACTCAAATCACGTATTTTGTCGAGATAGATGTCTACACGGACTTCTGCGTTGCTTTGTAGGTATTTCGGGGGTCTTTTGGACATTAACCGATACATTAGAGGGCCAAGCCTCATGATGGTACACATCCAAAGCTTTGGAGGAGCATAATTGGAGCAACAAAGGACACAAAGACCAATATTGGTGCAAGCAAAGGAGCAACTCATGGCTAGACGATCATAGCATGTTTCTGCTGAAGAAAATCGGACCAACTAGCAGCTAAATTGGCCGATTTAATCCACTAGGTCGATTTTTGGGCCTTTGACAACTTAAGCCACGTGTCCCACGATCTCTTGCCCGGCCTTGCTCTTGGTGGAGAATATAAGTGGTCCTGCAGGTTGTTGCTGGCATCCCTCCTCTCCACACTCTCATTGACAGCTCATTGATTTGGAGGCAAGATTGGAGGGGAAGAAAACTCTCAAGGATTGAAGGAAGAAGAAGAACACCATCCTAGGAGTGATAGTGAGGTTTTGAGTGATTTTTAGAGTCTTGGATTGAAGAACTATTGCAAGGATTGTTAGGAACGTTTTGGATCTTCGTTTAAGAGTTTGTAAGTCTTGCTACAACTTAGATTTAGTTGAGATTTATTGATTTGCTTGCTTATCTTTCATTATCCATCTATGAACACCATGTATGCTTGTTTGATGATTTTGGATCTTGATATGCATATTGTTGGCTAGTTTATTGTGATTCTGGAGTGATGGATTGATGGTTATGGTTTGGGTGATGATAGGATGGGCTTATATGTTAGTTTAGGATGATTTGTATGCACAAAACTCACAACAAAAGGGAAAATCGACCTGTTCATCAGGTAAATCGGCCGATTTCCCCCATGATCCACCCGATTTCCTCCTCTGTTGCTCTTTAAATGATGAATCTGTATGATTGGGGTGTTAGGTTGTTAAATCCTAGTGTTTATTAAGCCTAATTTAGCTTAGGATCACCTAATGCTATCAACCTAAGTGAGGGAAGAGATCTACCCGATGATTTCCGATCTTAGATACTTTAGAAGATGAATTCTAGGTAGTAGTGAGCCTCATAAGCCGCTATTGGATCGAGTGTGCTAGGATTATTGCTTGAGATTTCCCTATTCCGAGACTTACCCGGTAAGGAGAGGGTTACCCCTTAAGTAGTGTCCGGTTTGTGTAGAATTTCCAACTTTACCTCCTTGAGACCTACCCGGTAATAGGAGTTTGATGCGGGATTAGTGAAGTGAGAGACCTACCCGGTAATTGCTTCCATTAGTGAAACATTCTTTCCCCGACACCGCAGCTTGTCCTTAGAATCCTTAGAACCTTGAGTCCAATGCTATAACCGGAAATCTTGACCTCTAGAATCCACCTTTCTCTCTTGATCATATACTTTGTGCTTTGTGTTACTTGTTCGTTTTGCTAGCTTGAGTTGTTAGTTGTTTTATTACCTTGCTTGATTTGTGATCTTTGTTTGATCACCACAAAAACCAACCAAAAAACATTGTGTTTTCCATTTTCTTTGTTCCTCACCTTATCTTAGTCTAGATTTACACTATCTTTGATTATGCTTGACTCGATTTCACCTTAGTCTTTGTGTTCGACCTCGGAATACTATCCCTACTACAAACGTCCCGTACACTGCGGGTTCGCTAGGAGTTAGGATAAATATAACGAGTATAAATTTAAAACCTATTTCGTATCACACATATCCTGAGCGTAACACCCTTGATGCACATACCATGACCCGTTAGGAATATCGCTCAATCCGACTTTGGCAAGACACAAACACCCGGCTGTGTGAATGATGCCGAGTTACTCATCATCATGATTGACTTCCCTAAACCTATTTGTTTCTTTCTAAACTTCCAGCCAACATCTCAACTTTTCTTTCACTTGATTTTCTGCTTGCTTCCAAATTCTCGGATAGGTAAGGGAAGACAAATATGTATCTGAGGTGCTAAAGCATGATCAAGAAGAAGAAGAGAAGAGAATGAATTGCCTTAATCATTCCAGGAAGAATGTGAGAGAACTCATCATATGGTGTCAACTGTTACGCTAGGAATAGATGTGATGTGCATGCAATAAGTCTTAAATTTATACTCGTTATAATTATCCTAACTCCTAGCGAACCCGCAGTGTACGGGACGTTTGTAGAAAGGTAAGTATTCCGAGGTCGAACACAAAGACTAAGGTGAAATCGAGTCAAGCAATGATCAAAGATAGTGTGAATCTAGACTAAGATAAGATGAGGAATAAAGAAAATGGAAAACACAATGTTTTTGTTGGTTTTTGTGGTGATCAAACAAAGATCACAGGTCAAGCAAGATGATAAACAACTAACAACTCAAGCTAGCAAGCGAACAAGCAAACACAGAGCACAAGGATATGATCAAGAGAGAAAAGTAGATTTTAGAGGTCAAGATTTCCGGTTATGGCATTGGATTCAAGGTTCTAAAGATTCTAAGGACTAAGCTGCGGTGTTGGGAAAGAATGTTTCGCTAATGGAAGCAATTACCGGGTAGGTCTCTCACTTCACTAATCCCGCATCAAACTCCTATTACCGGGTAAGTCTCTAGGGGTTAGAGTAAGGAATTCCACACAAACTAGATACTACTTAAGGGTAACCCTCTCCTTACCGGGTAAGTCTCGGAATAGGGAAATCTCAAGCAATAATCCTAGCACACTCAATCCAATAGCGGCTTATGAGGCTCACTACCACCTAGCATTCATCATCTTAGGCATCTAAGATCGGAAATCATCGGGTAGATCTCTTCCCTCACTTAGGTTGGTAGCATTAGGTGATTCTAAGCTAAATTAGGCTTAATAAACACTAGGATTTAAACAACCAAGGACCCCAACATGCAGATTCATCAATTAAAGAGCAACAGAGAAGAAAATCGGGTGGATCATACAGAAAATCGGACGATCTAGATGAAGAACAGGTCGATTTTTGTCTCTGAAATGGGTTTCGTGCATACAAATCATCCTAAACTAACATATAAGTCCATCCTATCATCACCCAAGCCATAACCATCAATCCATCACTCTAAAATCACAAGAAACTAGCCAATAATATGCATATCAAGATCCGAAATCATCGAACAAGCATTCATGGTGTTCATAGATGAGTAATGAAAGATGAGTAAGCAAAATCAATAAATCTCAGCCAAATCCAAGTTGTAGCAAGACTTACAAACTCTAAAATGAAGATGCAAAACGTTCTTAACAATCCTTGCAATTAGTTCTTCAATCCAAGTCTACAAAATCACTCAAAATCACCCTTAGAATGGTCTTCTTGTTCTTCCTTCAATCCTTGGGAGCTTTTCTTCTTCTCCAATCTTCCTACCAAATTGATGATCTGTGAATGAGAGTGTGGGAGAGGAGAGATACCCAGCAACCACCTGAGGGACCACTTATATTCTCCACCAAGAGCAAGGACGGGCAAGAGATCGTGGGACACGTGGCTTTAGGCTGTCAAAGGCCTAAAAATCGACCCAGAGCAATAAATCGGCCGATTTAGCTGCTTGCTGGTCCGATTTTCTTCAGCAGAAACTTGCTATGCTCGTTTAGCCGTGAGTTGATCCATTGCTTGCACCAATGGTGGTCTTTGTGTCCTTTGTTGATCCAATTATGCTCCTCAAAGGCTTTGGATGTGAACCATCATGAGGCTTGGCCCTCAAATGTATCGATTAACGTCCAATAGATCCCCGAATTACCTACAAAACCGATAAAAGGTAGTGTAGACGTCTTTTCTAGAAATGTGCGTGAATTGAGCGAAGACGTCATGAATAAATGTCAAAACTCGCACGAATGAATGAGAAATCTATCTAAGTGACTACCTAATCCTAAGTCATAAATCGTGTTATCAAAATACCCCATACTTAAGGTTTGCTCGTCCCCGAGCAAATTCCCAACTATAGACTAAGAGATGACATGATTTATGTATGCAGAAAAATTTGTCAAAATCTTTTGGAGTTGTGCTTCTAATATTGGATCACCTTCATAGTCATGTTTCATGGAAATGGACAAGCAATTATGCATCAAATAAATGAAAGCATGGAAAGACAATTACACTTAACTTGATAGCATGCAATGAAATGTAAAGATGAAGAAGTCAAGATGATCATTAGCATATCCAATCTAAATCACTTAGTCTTACACACATGCAAGTAGGTCATAAGGACTTGTGAAATAGAAGGTCAAGAAACGTTGTGATTAGGCGGGAGTTTTCTAGGCTTTGTGATGCTAATCCGGGAAAGGAACTAAACAACCACAACTTCAAATTTTCTTATCAACTTCCCTCAAGTGTATGTTTTTCTTCATTTTCTTTTCTTTCTTTTATTTTTGAGACAATGGCATTGGTGTGCAAAAGCCGAAACCTTGGTGATTAGCCATTCTCGGGCTTTTTCTATTTTTTCGAGATGCATCCACACCGGGCACACATACCAAAGCTCGTTAGAACTATCGGTTTATTTGACTTTGGCAAGGCACCAACACCCGATTATGTGAAGTGTACCGAGTTACTTATCATTTAAACCAACGTCCCCAAACCTATATTTTTGTCTACACTTTCACAACAAATTCAGCATTCTATTCATGGCATTCTTTCATCAACACCTTCACCCCACACTTGCTTTTCACAAACATCAACACACTAGCATGCTCCTATTCCCGGATGGGTCAAAAGAGGTCAATTTATATCAATTGAGGTGCTCAAACAACGTGATCAAGATGAGAAGTAGAGAAAGATGAATTGCCTCATTCATTCCTAGATGATGTGCAAGAACTAGCATGCGATTTCGATTTTCAATACTCAATTCAATCAAGGCAAACATTCATGATCACAAATCATTCATGGTTTCAAGAGAAGTACTTCAAGTCCACATATGCATCATCTACTCAACACATAAGGCTATCCATAGCCAATCCACAAGACAAGGTTCATCATTAGGGTCATATCCAAGCCTTAGAAGCACTAAAATTTTTTTAAAATTTTCTGAATTTTTTGGATTTTTCGAAATATGTATGTTCAATGCAAGACATAATGAAACATGTGACAAAATTAAACTATCCTAGATGCTAATCATGCAAGTGATTATGAAAACCCCACCCCATACATAGAAACACATTGTCCCCAATGTGGAAGCTAAATAAAGAAGTGAAAGAGAGTCCTCACAATGTAAAATTGGTGATGCTTTGGTATTTCGGTTCACATTGAACGATGATGGTGGATGATCGATCAAGGATGGTAGAGAGCTCTTGATGTTCGTTATGATGTCGGAACCCGCGCTTGGCACCGCAAGCCGTCCAAGTTCCACGTCCGCTCCACCCATGCTTGATTGGAGATCATCACTTTCCCTTGTACAGAGGAAAAATCGCCCCATAGCCCAGGAAAATCGGCCGATTTATTGATGAACAGGCCGATTTTTCTGGGTGCTTTCCTCTTCGTCCATGTGCTTGGATCTTGTTCCTTCAACTGGTCCATGAGGCTTTCACATGACCTCCAACATCCCATAACTCATGACAATCAACAAGATCTAGCACCCAAAAACACAAAAGAAAAACAAAGCACACCAAGAGTGAGATTAAACAAAAGCAAGAAAAACACAAGGAAAAATATATACCAATGGGTTGCCTCCCATTAAGCGCTTCTTTAAGGTCATTAGCTTGACCAAATTCAGGAGCGTTTCAATCAAGGTGAAGCGGGGCAATCACTTCCACCGGGGCTTCCGGGATGTACTTCTTCAATCGATGCCCATTCACTTTGAAATCACCACAATGATCTCCTCCTATCTCCACCGCTCCATGAGGAAAAACTTTCTTCACCACATATGGCCCGGTCCATCTTGATTTGAGCTTTCCGGGGAAGAGCCGCAGCCTCGAGTTGAAGAGAAGGACAAGGTCGCCTTCACTCAACTCCTTCGGGATGAGGCGCTTGTCATGCCACCGTTTAGTCCTCTCCTTGTAGATCCGAGCATTCTCATATGCATCCAACCGGATCTCCTCAAGGGCGTTCATGTCTAGCAACCGCTTTTCTCCGGCCTCCTTGAGATCAAAATTTAGCCACTTTATAGCCCAATATGCTCGATGCTCCATCTCTACCGGAAGGTGGCAAGACTTTCCATAGACCAACTTGTAAGGAGTGGTGCCAATTGGTGTTTTGAAGGCGGTCCTATATGCCCACAAGGCATCATCGAGCTTCATAGCCCAATCTTTTCTCGTCCGTGATACCGTCTTCTCAAGAATGGCCTTGATCTCCCGGTTGGAGATCTCCACTTGGCCACTAGTTTGGGGATGGTAAGGTGTTGCCACCTTATGAGTCACCCCATACTTGGCCAAAAGTGCTCCAAAATTCCTATTGGTGAAGTGCTTCCCTCCATCGCTTATGATCACCCTAGGTGTTCCAAACCTAGGGAAGATCACTCGGTTGAAGAACCGCACCACAACCTTGGCGTCATTTGTAGGAGAGGCGATTGCCTCCACCCATCTCGAAACATAGTCAACCGCCAATAGGATGTAGAGGTTGCCACATGAAGAAGGGAATGGCCCCATGAAGTCCACACCCCACACATCAAATATTTCCACCTCTTGTATGTTGTTCAAGGGCATCTCATTTTTCCTTGAGATGTTGCCCGTCCTTTGGCAAGCATCACAAGCTACCACAAAGCCTTGCACGTCCTTGAACAAACTTGGCCAAAAGAAGCCCGATTGTAGCACTTTCGCACATGTCTTGTGTGCACTAGCATGCCCTCTACATGGCAAGGAATGACAATGACGGATCACACTCTCCACCTCATCCTCCGGTATGCATCTTCTAAACATCCCATCCGGCCCTCTTTTGAACAAAAGTGGCTCGCTCCAATAGTAATGCCTCACATCTTTGAAGAACTTCTTCCTTTGGGCATATGTCAAACCGGGAGGCACTTCCTCACACACTAGGTAGTTCACAATGTCGGCAAACCATGGCTCGCTTCCTCTAGACACTTGGAACAAGCATTCCTCCACCATTTGCAATTGCTCATCCCGGAATGAGTCATCAATCGGGATGTCCTCTCTTTCAAGCTCCAATGGTGGGAGTCTACTAAGGTGATCCGCCACGGAGTTCTCGGATCCCTTCTTGTCCCGGATCTCCAAATCAAACTCTTGAAGAAGAAGGATCCATCGAATCAATCTAGGCTTTGCATCCTTCTTGGTAAGGAGATAACGGATCGCAGCATGATCCGTATACACTATGACTTTAGCTCCAACGAGGTACGACCGAAACTTCTCAAAGGCATACACTACCGCTAGCAACTCTTTCTCGGTTGTGGCATAGTTAAGTTGGGCATCATCTAGCGTCTTGCTAGCATAATAAATAGCATGAGTTTTCCCATCTTTCCTTTGCCCCAAAACAGCCCCAACGGCTACATCGCTTGCATCACACATGATCTCAAACGGTAAACTCCAATCCGGAGGTTGCATGATAGGTGCGGAGATCAAGGCGTTCTTCAACCTACAAAAAGCTTCAAAGCAATCTTTGGAGAAGACAAAATCAACATCCTTCATTAGTAGGTTAGTGAGAGGCTTAGAAATTTTAGAGAAATCTTGAATGAACCTCCGGTAAAAACCGGCATGCCCTAAAAAGCTCCTTACCCCCTTCACCGAGGTAGGTGGCGGCAACTTCTCTATCGTTTCAATTTTCGCTCTATCAACCTCAATGCCACGGTTAGACACCAAGTGTCCTAACACAATACCTTCACTTACCATGAAGTGGCATTTTTCCCAATTTAAGACAAGATTTGTCTCCTCACATCTTTGTAATACTAAGGACAAGTTAGCCAAGCAATCATCGAAAGAAGAACCATAAACAGAGAAATCATCCATAAACACTTCCATGATATTTTCTATGTATTCCGAAAAGATAGCCATCATACACCTTTGGAAGGTGGCGGGTGCATTACACAACCCAAATGGCATTCTCCTATATGCAAAAGTACCCCATGGACATGTAAAGGTTGTTTTCTCTTGGTCATCGTGGTGGATAGGGATTTGGAAGAATCCACTATAGCCATCTAGGTAGCAAAAATGGGAGTGTTGAGCTAATCTCTCTAGCATTTGTTCAATGAAAGGGAGAGGGAAGTGATCTTTCCTAGAGGCCATGTTCAACTTCCTATAATCAATGCACATCCTCCATCCCGTAACCGTTCTAGTGGGAATTAGTTCATTGTTCTCATTGGTTACTACGGTCATCCCACCCTTCTTAGGTACTACATGAACGGGACTAACCCACTTACTATCCGAGATAGGGTAGATAATTCCCGCATCTAGCAACTTTATGATCTCCTTCTTAACTACGTCTTTCATTATAGGATTTAACCTTCTTTGATGTTCAATAGAGGGTTTATGATTATCTTCCATCATTATCCTATGCATGCACAAAGATGGTTTGATGCCAACAAGATCATCAATGGTGTATCCTATTGCTTTTCTATGCAGTTTCAATTCATTCAACAATCTATTAAGCTCATCATCATTCAAAGATGCATTCACAATCACCGGATAAGTAGAATTTGAACCAAGGAAAGCATACTTTAAATGAGAAGGAAGAGGTTTAAGATCAAGTTGAGGAGGACCTTTTTCGGTTGGAGACGATCCATACAATGTAGGTTGAGATGATTGCAAAGCTATGGAAGCCTCCTTGAAGTCCCTTGATGATTGCTCATACTCAAGTGGTTGATGCTGAAAAGACTCAGGAAAATCGACCCAGGAAGAAAAATCGGTCGATTTTTCTGAAGGGGGGTCGATCTGAGTTTCTGTTTTGGCAAAACTGGCTGAAATTTCAGCATAAGTACAAAAATCGGCCGATTTTTGGCAGGCAGTCCGATTTTTCTGCCAGTTTCTCCCTTCTTCTAGCACTTCAAATCCCACACTTGGTAGCTCGTCCAATGCATTCAAGGCCTTGATTACTTCATTGCTACTCTCCTCAACTCCTTCTTCCATCAAGCTTGAGCTAAGAACCCTCTCAAGTGGATCCTTGAGCAAGATTGAGCTCACAACCTCCCTAGATTCCTCTTCTTCAACTATGTTGAATACATCCTCATCAAGGGTTGGCCCTTTCATCATTGTGGATAGCTTAAACTTGATGTTCTCTTCTCCAATGTTGAAAGAGAGAGTTCTATTCTTGCAATCTACTAGACACCCGGAAGTAGCTAGGAAAGGTCTCCCCAAAATGATAGGAACCGGATAGTCCGCCGGGATATCCAAAGCAACGAAGTCTATGGGCACATAGAACTTCCCTAATTGCACCGGGATGTCTTCCAAGATCTCAACCGGATGAGTGATTGAGCGGTCCGCCATGTAAAGAGTCATCTTGACCGGCTTCGGCTCTCCTAGCCCAACCTTGTTGCAAAGTGCAAGCGGGATGATGCTTACACTTGCCCCAAGATCACATAGGGCATCATACTTCACTTCTCCTACTCCGATTGGCACACAAAAGGATCCCGGATCCCTTTGCTTAGGAGGCATCTCCTCCTTCATCGTTTGAATCAACTCCGAGGATCTCTTAGTCATCCTTATCTCCCCATACTTCTCCAACTTCCTTTTGTTGGAGAGTATTTCCTTCAAGAACTTGCCATATGCCGGCATCCCTAAAATAGCATCCATGAACGGAATGTTAATATGCAATTTAGACATTAGTTCAAGGAACTTACCAAAGTGATTGTCCAAGCGAGCTCTTGCTCGTGATTGAGGGAACGGTAGTGGTGGCTTGTATGGAGGCGGTGCCACATATTTTGGCTCTACATCCTTGCTCTTGCCTCCATCTCCTTGCGAAGTCTCTTCTTCATTCACCACTTGCTTCCCTTTAGCATTCTCCTTAGGCAAAGGATCTTTCATGCTTAACCCACTTCTTGTTGTGATGGCCAACACTTGTCCCTTTGGGTTTTCTTCGGTCCTTCCGGGAAGCTTCCCCGGATCTCTATGTGCTTCACCCGCCTTTTGGAACACTTGTGCTTCCAACACTTTTTGAGCCTTGGAAATGGAAGTCACCGTGCTCTCAAGACCGCTCAACCTTCCTAGCAATTGCTCAAACATCATTTCCGTTCTATCCTTTGGCGGTTGAGTGAATCCGGGTGGAGGTTCTTGTGAAGCTCTTGGTGGTGGAGTTGTGCTTGTAGAAGCGGGAGGGTTCAAGGCTCCATCCGGGTTAGAGTAAGAAAACCCGGGATGGTTATGGTTGGGCCGGTAATTGTTGAATTGCCGGTTGTTGTTGAAGTTCCTTGGGCCTTGGTAGTTGTTGTAGTTGCCCCTTCCCATATAGTTCACATCCTCCTCTTTGGAAGATAGGTTGGCTTGTGGAGGCACTTGAGGAGTTGCTTGACTCTTCAAAGTTATAGCACACAACTCCCTCAAGGACTTTAGCTCGTTGTTGATGGCGTCGAGCTTGAAGTTGCTCATGGTGACCTCACTCACCTCATATGCTCCCGCCTTTCTCCCTTCACTCTTCCTATGGGAGTACTTCTCAATCACTAGAGCTTGCTTCTCCACAAACTCCCAAGCATCATCTACATGCTTCTCCATGAAAGTCCCACCGGAAAGGGATTGAAGCTTGAATTGGCTATCTTCATCAAGTCCTTTGAAGTAGATCTCCAATAGCTCAATTTTCGGTATGCCATGGTGTGGACAATCTAGGAGAAGGTCTTTGAATCTCTCCCAAGACTTGAACAAACTCTCTCTATCCTTCATCACGAAGGCATTGATCTTCCCTCTTAATTCGGTAGTCTTGGAAGGTGGGAAGAACTTAGTCAAAAACTCGGTTGTCATCTCCTCCCAAGTACCAACTCGCCCTTGTGGAATAGATTGATACCAAGCTAAGGCCTTGTCCTTAAGAGAGAAGGAGAAAGCCCTTAGCTTATGGTTGTTGCTCTCCAATCTCGGCGGTCTAAGAGTCTCCATCAAAATCTCGTAGTTCATCAAATGTTGGTGAGAAGACTCTCCTTCCATCCCTCCAAATTGGTTATGCCGGATCATTTGTAGAACTTGAGGGCGGAGCTCGTAATCATGGGCTGCGGGATCTCCTAAGTTCACACCCGGGCGGTGTGCTCTTTGTGCCGGATCCATACGTTGCCCCAACGTTTGTGGCTCATCCATAGCAATGGGCACAACCCTAACGTTCACCGCCGGCTGCGGTTGTGGTGGAGGTGGAGGAGGTTGTTGACGGTTAAGCTCCCTTTGCACAAGTGCTTGCCTAATCTCCTCAATCTCCCTCCTAGTTGCCTCTTGCCTCTCATTGGCAAGTCTCCTTTCTTCCTCCAAGAGCTCATCTCTTAGCCTAATTTGCTCTAAGGCTTCATCCAACTCAGCTTGGAGGTTCCTACCGGCCATCTCTTTCTCTTTTCGAATGCTCTTGGATCTAGATCTAAGGGTTTTCTCCGGTTCGGGATCGAATGGAGCTAAATCCTTGCCACGAGATCTTCGCATACACCTAAAGAGTAAGAGATGTCCTGAAAAGCAAAGACATACACCAAAGAGAGATCAAAAGCAACAAGAAAGATCTACACTACCAACAATCACAAATTAGACTCAATCTAGACCTAGTCCCCGGCAACGGCGCCAAAAACTTGTTACGCTAGGAATAGATGTGATGTGCACGCAATAAGTCTTAAATTTATACTCGTTATAATTATCCTAACTCCTAGCGAACCCGCAGTGTACGGGACGTTTGTAGAAAGGTAAGTATTCCGAGGTCGAACACAAAGACTAAGGTGAAATCGAGTCAAGCAATGATCAAAGATAGTGTGAATCTAGACTAAGATAAGATGAGGAATAAAGAAAATGGAAAACACAATGTTTTTGTTGGTTTTTGTGGTGATCAAACAAAGATCACAGGTCAAGCAAGATGATAAACAACTAACAACTCAAGCTAGCAAGCGAACAAGCAAACACAGAGCACAAGGATATGATCAAGAGAGAAAAGTAGATTTTAGAGGTCAAGATTTCCGGTTATGGCATTGGATTCAAGGTTCTAAAGATTCTAAGGACTAAGCTACGGTGTTGGGAAAGAATGTTTCGCTAATGGAAGCAATTATCGGGTAGGTCTCTCACTTCACTAATCCCGCATCAAACTCCTATTACCGGGTAAGTCTCTAGGGGTTAGAGTAAGGAATTCCACACAAACTAGATACTACTTAAGGGTAACCCTCTCCTTACCGGGTAAGTCTCGGAATAGGGAAATCTCAAGCAATAATCCTAGCACACTCAATCCAATAGCGGCTTATGAGGCTCACTACTACCTAGCATTCATCATCTTAGGCATCTAAGATCGGAAATCATCGGGTAGATCTCTTCCCTCACTTAGGTTGGTAGCATTAGGTGATTCTAAGCTAAATTAGGCTTAATAAACACTAGGATTTAAACAACCAAGGACCCCAACATGCAGATTCATCAATTAAAGAGCAACAGAGAAGAAAATCGGGTGGATCATACAGAAAATCGGACGATCTAGATGAAGAATAGGTCGATTTTTGTCTCTGAAATGGGTTTCATGCATACAAATCATCCTAAACTAACATATAAGTCCATCCTATCATCACCCAAGCCATAACCATCAATCCATCACTCTAAAATCACAAGAAACTAGCCAATAATATGCATATCAAGATCCGAAATCATCGAACAAGCATACATGGTGTTCATAGATGAGTAATGAAAGATGAGTAAGCAAAATCAATAAATCTCAGCCAAATCCAAGTTGTAGCAAGACTTACAAACTCTAAAATGAAGATGCAAAACGTTCTTAACAATCCTTGCAATTAGTTCTTCAATCCAAGTCTACAAAATCACTCAAAATCACCCTTAGAATGGTCTTCTTGTTCTTCCTTCAATCCTTGGGAGCTTTTCTTCTTCTCCAATCTTCCTACCAAATTGATGATTTGTGAATGAGAGTGTGGGAGAGGAGAGATACCCAACAACCACCTGAGGGACCACTTATATTCTCCACCAAGAGCAAGGACGGGCAAGAGATCGTGGGACACGTGGCTTTAGGCTGTCAAAGGCCTAAAAATCGACCCAGAGCAATAAATCGGCCGATTTAGCTTCTTGCTGGTCCGATTTTCTTCAGCAGAAACTTGCTATGCTCGTTTAGCCGTGAGTTGATCCATTGCTTGCACCAATGGTGGTCTTTGTGTCCTTTGTTGATCCAATTATGCTCCTCAAAGGCTTTGGATGTGAACCATCATGAGGCTTGGCCCTCAAATGTATCGATTAACGTCCAATAGATCCCCGAATTACCTACAAAACCGATAAAAGGTAGTGTAGACGTCTTTTCTAGAAATGTGCGTGAATTGAGCGAAGACGTCATGAATAAATGTCAAAACTCGCACGAATGAACGAGAAATCTATCTAAGTGACTACCTAATCCTAAGTCATAAATCGTGTTATCATCAACCTTCAAATTCAACATAATTTTGATAAAAACAAAGTATTAAACATGCCAAAACTTCAAACAAAGAATTTTTCAACTTAAACATATCATAAAACCTTTCAAACATATAAAGATTTCAAAACCAATCTGCAAACAAAATCATCACTGAGGTCATATCCAGAAAAGAAGCACAAAACGTTTCGAAAAATCTCTCAGTTAAACCGCCTCGGTCGAGATGTTCTAAGTCAACCGAGGTACTTGACCTCATTTGGCCAGAATCATCCCGGTCGAGGTCAGAAAAGTTTTTTTCTTAAACTAGTTTTTGACGTTTTTCTCAATCCAATAACCTGTATGCATGCATGTAATCTTAGATAAACACATAGAGTATAGAGAAAATCATAAGTATCCGGACCGAGTCATACAAGCATACACAATGTCAAATAATACACATAAATATCCCATACTTGGGACACATTGTCCCAATGGGTCAAAATAAGTCTAAAACAAGAGAACTCACCGGACATTGCTGAGTTGCGAAAATAAATAATAAAGAAAATTCATGCCGCTCTAGTCCTGATCTGCTGGTGGTGGTGGTGGATATGGAATGAAGGGATTAAAGCATCTTGTTGTGGTGAATATAGGTGAAACTAAGCAAGAATAGGTTGTCAATGCAACTAATAACCACAAAAGCGATTAAAGCAATCAAAGATGATAATAAGGTCAAATAAGGGAAAATGCGGATTCTAGGGATTAAAGCATCTAGTTGTGGTTCCGACTCAAAATCTCTAAAGATAATGTGGACATAGCTGAGATTTTGCTAAGGGAAGGTGTTTCTAAAGTGGGAATAGATTACCGGGAAAGTCTCACTACTCACTATCGTAAACCAAAGTTCCTATTACCGGGTAAGTCTCAAGGTACTAAGGAAAGGAACTATAATCTCAAACCAACACTCCACCTAAGGGAATAGAATCAACCTTTACCGGGTAAGTCTCAGGCTAACTCACAAAGATGGGATGAAGGCACACTCAAACCCAATAAAGGATAAACCTTTATTACCTACACTTATGATCTTGGGTAAACAAACTAAGGAATCACCGGGTTAGTCTCATCCTAGGCTTGCATTGAACCAGGAAAGGTGTAATAAAAATAGGATTTGGCAAACTATAACACAAGAAATTTAGCCACTCATCATCATGAAAACAATAATCGAATATAAGAGAAATGAATGAATATTTGAACACAAAAACCTTAAGAACAAGGCTTTAATAACTGAATCAAATAATTTACAAATCAGCGTTCCTTAGATCACAAATCAAATAAGATAATAAATCAAAGGGAATCTAAGAAAGTCTTACAAACCCCCTCAAAAGCTATCTCAAACTATAAATCTTCCTTCCTTCAATCTTCAAAGCTTCCTTCAACTTCCAGAAAATTTCCTAACTGTTGTGTAGAATATGGTGTAGAGAATGGAAGATCACTGAATTGTGGAAAATCCAACCCTTTATATAGGAGAATTATCTTCCAAAGATAATAATATCTTAAAAAGATAATTTCCTATAAAATATATCCATATCTCTAAAATAGATCTCCCAAATATAAGATCTTCCTTCCAGAAATCAAACCCAAAAATATAAGATATCTTCTCTCCAAAAATAAAAGATCTCTGCCAAAATATATGATCTCGCCGGCGCCAGGGTGTTCGCCTCGGTCGGGACGCTCCTCAAGATCAACTCGGTCGAGGTGACACTGTAGCTGACCGAGGTGAATCTCAGCTAAATTTGAAATCTCTCAAATCTGGTCCAAAGTAAATCTTCTTTATTAATTCCATGCTTCCTGAGTTCTTCTTTGAGCTCCATAATGTAGCTCCTATGACTCCTCAGCTCCTTAGCTCCATTTCGATCCAAAACGTGCCATTTTACCTACGATTACAACAAAACTTGGTGTAGACCTCGATTCCCGTAAAGGTAGATGAAACAACAATATAATCACATAATATACATCCATACATGCAGATTATTGAAGATAAAACGTCTAAACAAGTCCCAAAATATAGACTATAATACATGTTGAAAACTCCACCTTGATTGAAATAGTTTTACAGGTGTTGATGATGATGGAAGACTTCACACAAATATAAGCAGTTGGATATACTAACAATGTACTTGATTATATTTCTAGATATTTGGTTGGTTTGAATTTAATGTAGGTACAACAATGCAAATGTCAAGGGCCTTGAGATTAGTTTCAAGGGCCTTGAAGTATAATTCTAAGGACGAAGGAAGATGGTGAATACAAAGGAAGATATCAAGAGCCTTGGAGTTATAAGAATGCAAAACAAGAATTCAAAATACGTATCAAGACTTTTCCAGAAGATTTTGATAAGAATCCAGCCGAAGATCTCGTCAACTACAAAATCATCGAAGATCTTAAAATGAAGAAAAGAGAATCTTTTCAGAAGATTTTCTTAAACAAACTCAATGGCAACAACATCTTCTCTTCACATAGAACACGAGAAGATCGGAGTAAAAGATCAACGTTTTTTGGGGTTGTAGTTTTACAACTTCTAACTTATCTCCGAATAAGAAAACGATCTTTATGGAAAACGAAGATTCACCTTCAACGGTCATCTTGACAACGGCTAGAAGACCTTTCCATTGAAGAGTATAAGTGAAGATGATGGTCGAAGAAGAAAGTAACACACAAGCCTACATCGTTAAATATCTTCTACATCTTCAAGCAACTAGATCATCTTCATTCGTTGTTTTTCTTTCTCTCATTCAAAAAGCTTTATCCCCTTAGAGAGAGAAAACACTAGAGCTCCATTGGAAGATCTAAATAGTGTTATATTAGAGTGTGTGTTACTCTACAAAGTAACTAGGCTATTATAGCTAGGTTAAGAGTTGGAGCTAGATCGTAGCGTTGCCTACAGTGAGAGAAGAAGGGGATTTATTCTAGTTTGTATCTAGGACTCTTTGAAGCTGATAATAGATAGTTAGATCCTACGGATATACCCTGGGACGGAGAGTAGGCTATTTAGAGCCGAACTTCGTAAACATATCCTCGTGTCAATCTTTTCAATTCCGCACCATATATACTTTATTGTGACTAACTTTGTTTTTGCAGGAGCAAGAAGTCAAGGCCCTTGAAAAGAGTTTCAAAGCCCTTAAAATCAAAGTTTCACAAAGAGCACAGATTGACATCAAGGCCCTTGAAGGAGATTTCAAGGCCTTGAGATTTGGGTTTGCGAAAAGTTCCCATACTCTATTCAACCCCCTTCTAGAGTATTATTTATCCTATTTATATCACCTACCGGTTCTTCAATTGGTATCAGAGCTAGACTCACGTTTATTGATTTAACCATCAGTGAGACTAATCATGAATCCTGTAGGTGATGGTGGGTTTGCTCAAGTATATCCTCATCCCGACCACCACTCTTCTCTGGCAACAACTTCGCTCATTGGAGAGCACTCATGCGTATGTTCATTATTGACCATGATATGGAACTTTGGAGCATTACTCAAAATGGACCCAAAATTCCAATGACCACGGTGAAGTCGTACAAGTCCCAAAGAAGTATTCAGATTTCACACAGGCTGACTTGGACAGTGTGTCAAAGAACTACAAAGCTATGAATCTACTTTAATGTGGATTAGATGCTAATGAATTCAACCGGATGTCATCATGCAAGAGCGCTAAAGAGATATGGTACAAGCTTGTTGTTACTTACGAAGGAACAAGTCAAGTCAAGGAGACAAAGATTAGCATCTTCCTTAGACAATATGAGCTATTCAAGATGAATCCAAATGAAACAGTCAAAGAGATGTTCACCAGATTCACTGAGATAGTGAACAATCTGGACTCACTAGGAAAGATCTTCACTAATGAAGAAAAGGTAAGGAAGGTTCTGAGGAGCTTACCTAAAGCAAAGTGGGGACCAAAGATGACAACAATTGAAGAAGCTCAAAATCTCACAACTCTTCCTCTTGATGATTTACTCGGAAAACTCATCACACATGAAATGGTTCTTGGTAAAGAAGATGGAGAACTCCCATCCAACTCCAAGAATTTGGCATTAAAATCCAGAAGAGATGAGTTACTATCTGATGAAGAAGATAGTAATGACGACGATGAAGAAGATGCAATCGCCATGATCTCAAAGGGTCTTGCAAGAATTCTCAAGCTAAAGAAACAATCGGCTAACAGAGAATTCCCACGAGCATTAAAAACACGAGGTAAGTTTTCTAACCCTAATAAGAAAACAAGAGTATTGACTTGCTTTGAATGTGGTGAAACAGATCATCTGGTAAAGGATTGTCCACAGAAGAAGAGGACCAACTTCAAGAAAAATGATCGAAAAAAGAAAGCTATGGTTGCTTCATGGAGTGATTCAGAATCATCAAATGAATCAGAAGATGAAAAAGAACAAGCAAACTTGTGTCTTATGGCTGATCATGAAGATGACTCAAATCTGTACATCGACAATATGGTAAGTACAATTTTATCTCAACCGGATATTGATCTTAAACAATTCCTTAAAGATATTATCTTAAGTGATAAGGAACATAGAATAAGGATAAACTCTTTAACAGACAAGCTTAATGAACAAGATAAACAACTGAGAGAAATGTCTCTAGAGATTGAAAATCTTAACACAGAAAAGGAAGAGCTTGATGACAATATTAAGGCCTTGGAATCAGAAAATCTGATTCTCAAGGACAACCTCTCTTCTCTACATCGAAATTATATCGACCTAGAGAAAGAGAAAGTTGATATGACTTTAACGTGTCAAGACCTGAAGGCATCACTCATTAAGTTTACTCGTTCAAAAGATAATTTGGAAAGAATGATGGGTGAACAACAATCTTCCCTTAACAAAAATGGTATAGGGTATCATAAAAGCTTTCCTAGAAAACCTACCACCACTTTTGTTATGGCCAAAGAAAGCAGTCATATGCCTACGTGCTTCTATTGTTGTAAAAAGGGTCATGTTAAACCCACATGTCCTTATAGAAGAAATGATCCTTATATTATTAGAAACACCTATCCTTTATGTCTAAGGAAACAGGTCAAACAAATCTGGGTTCCTAAAGGTACTAGACCACCAAACATGATCGAGCCAGAGTATGAACCAAAATATGCCATATGGTCGACCCGGAAAGGTTGATGTTTGCTGTTTTGCAGGATATCACCAAGGTAAAGGAGCACAAATGGATACTAGATAGTGGTTGCTCAAGACACATGAGTGGAAAAAGTTCGTTATTCTCAAATTTAAAGAAGCAATCATCCGGAACTATTACTCTTGGTGATAAAGGAAAGTGTGACATAATTGGCATTGGTAAAATTTGCTATAATTCATCCAACTTTATTGATGATGTTTATTTAGTTGATGGCTTGAAATATAATTTGCTAAGTATTTCTCAAATTTGTGATAAAGGTAATAAGGTTATATTTTATTCAGAATAATGTGTAGGTCAAAACATAAAAACGGACGAAGTATTGCTTACTACTCCTAGATGTAACAATGTTTATTCCTTAAGTACTAACCAAGTTGCAGGAATAAAGTTAAAATGTCTAAAGGCCTTGACTGATGATCCAAGGCTTTGGCATAGAAGACTTGGTCACGTAAGCATGCACACCTTGCAGAAGTTACTTATAAAAGATTTGGTACGTGGTTTGCCAAACCTAAATTTCAAGGCTGATGATCTTTGTAAGGCATGTACACAAGGTAAACAAACAAGAGGTTCTTTCAAACCCAAGAAAGCTGTAAGTTCTTCTCGACCCATTGAACTTTTACACATGGATCTTTGTGGACCTATGCGTGTCAAATTTCCCGGAGGAAAACAATACATTCTTGTTATAGTGGATGACTTTTCTCACTTTACATGGATTTCTTTTTTACGTGAAAAATATGAAGCTTTGTTTGAGTTTTCAAAACTATGTAAGGAGTTACAAAGCTTGAAAAATTTACCAATCGTTTCTATAAGGAGTGATCATGGAAGAGAATTTGATCAATTAAATTTTGATTTGTTTTGTGCAAAATATGGTATTTCTCATAATTTTTCAGCTCCTAAAACTCCTCAACAAAACGGAGTTGTGGAACGCAAGAATCGCACTCTTGAGGATATGTCTAGGACAATGCTTTTAGAAAACAATCTACCAAAGAGCTTTTGGGCTGAAGCAGTAAACACTACAAATTATATTTTAAACAGATGTTTAATTCGCCCTATTTTAAAAAAGACTCCTTAAGAACTTTTTAAAGGTAGAAAACCAAATATTTCATATTTCAAACCCTTTGGATGTACTTGTTTTGTTCACAACAATGGAAAAGACAATCTTGGGAAATTTGATGCACGTAGTGATGAAGGTATATTCATTGGATATGCCTCAAACAACAAAGCTTATAGAGTATATAACAAACGTACCAAAATTGTTGAGGAAAGTATTCATATTATTTTTTATGAAAGCAATGATGGTACTTTGAGTGAAAGTTTTGCAGACTTAGACCTGAATCAAAGAGAAGATCACATTTCGGATGAAGAGGAAGAACCTAAAGACAAAGAAAAAAATATGCAGGAAAAAATTCAAGATACCAAAGAAAACCCTCAAGACCTTGAAACACACCTTCAAGACCTCGAAACTGGAAACTGTGAGAACTGAACTCCACTTCAAGGGCTTGAAACCCAACTTCAAGGCCTTGAGATTGGAACAACAGGAAATATACAAACGGTACCCGAATCTAGTCAAACATATACAACTCAACCTTCAGGATCTACTTCATCTGTTAAAAGAAGAAAAGTTCAACACTCCTCATATCATCCACAAGAAAATGTGATCTCAGATCCAAATGCCGGAGTTCAAACTAGATCTAAAGTAAACAATCTTTGTGCATTCTCCGCGTTTGTATCACTGATCGAGCCAAAGAACTATACTCAAGCTCTTCAAGAACCAGATTGGATCATAGCCAATGCAAAATGAATTGAATGAGTTTGAGAGGAACAAGGTATGAACTCTTACTTCAAGACCAAAGCTTTAACCAATCAGTTATTGGCACAAAATGGGTCTTCAAGAACAAACTGGATGAAAGTGGCAAAATCATACGAAACAAAGCACGACTTGTAGCACAAGGCTATAACCAAGAAGAAGGTATTGATTATGAGGAGACTTTTGCTCCGGTTGCCAGGTTAGAAGCCATACGAATGCTACTTGCATTTGCATCCTTCATGAACATAAAACTTTTTCATATGGATGTAAAGTGTGCTTTCCTAAATAGCTTCTTAGAAGAAGAAGTCTATGTTGCTTGATAACGTGATTTATGACGTTAGTATAGGCATTCATTTAGATAGTTTTTCCCGTTATTCATGCACGGTTTGTCATTAGTTCACGACGTTTACACTCATTTCGTGCATATTTCTAGAAAAGACGTCTACACGAGCTTTTGTTGGTTTTGTAGTTATTTCGGGGATCTTTTGGACATTAATCGATACATTCGAGGGTCAAGCCTCATGGTGGTACACATCCAAGGCTTTGAAGGAACATAATTGGAGCAATGAAGGACACAAGGACCATTATTGGTGCAAGAAATGGAGCAACTCATGGCTAGACGATCATAACAAGCCTCCGTTGAAGAAAATCGGACCAACACTCAGGAAAATCGTCCGATATTTCTGTCTGGGTCGATTTTTGGCCTTTGACAGCTTGAGCCACGTGTCTCACGATCTCTTTGTCTGGCCCTTGCTCTTGATGGAGAATATAAGTGATCCTGCAAGCTGTGGCTAAGGGATCTCTCCCACCTTCTCTCACACACACCTGATTCCAATTGGAGGATAGACTTGGAGAAGAAGAAAAACTCTCTCATTTTGGGGAAGAAGAAGAACACCAAACTTAGAGTGAAAGTGAGTTTTTGAGTGATTTTTAGTGATTTTGGTTGAAGAACTCTTGGAAGGATTGTTAGGAACGTTTTGAAACTTCTTTTGAAGGATTGTAAGTCTTGCCTAAACTTATATTCAGATTAGATTTCTTGTTTTACTTGCTTATCTTTCATCATCTACCTATGAAAACCATGTATGCTTGTGTGATGATTTTGGATCTTGAATTGCATGTTATTGGCTAGTTTATTGTGATTCTGGAGTGATGGATTGATGGTTATGGCTTGGGTGATGATATAATGGACTTGTATGTTAGTTTAGGATGATTCGTATGCACAAAACCTAACCCAGACAGAAAAATCGACTTGTTCATAGTGTAGATCGTCTGATTTCCCTTATGATCCACCCGATTTTTCTCTCTGTTGCTCTTTAATTGATGAATCTGTATGTTAGGATGTTAGGTTGTTGGAATCCTAGTGTTTATTAAGCATAATATAGCTTAGGGTCACCTAATGCTAGCAACCTAAGTGAGGGAAGAGACCTACCCGGTGATTTCCGATCTTAGATACCTAAGATGATGAACTCTAGGTAGTAGTGAGCCTCACAAGCCGCTATTGGATTGAGTGTGCTAGGATTATTGCTTGAGACTTCCCTTTTCCGAGACTTACCCGGTAAGGAGAGGGTTGCCCCTTAAGTAGAGTCCGGTTTGTGTAGAATTTCCTACTTTAACCCCTTGAGACCTACCCGGTAATAGGAGTTTGATGTGGAATTAGTGAAGCGAGAGACTTACCCGGTAATTGCTTCCATTAGAGAAACACCCTTTCCCAACACCGCAACTTTATCCTTAGAATCTTTAGAAGCTTGAGTCCAATGCCATAACCGGAAATCTTGACCTCTAGAATCCACTCTTCTCTCTTTGATCACATATTTTGTGCTTGTGTTACTTGTTTGTTTTGCTAGCTTGAGTTGCTAGTTTGTTTTATTATCTTGCTTGATATGTGATCTTTGCTTGATCACCACAAAAACAAAACCAAAAATATCATGATTTTCATTTCTTTATTTCTTTCTCTTTTCTTAGACTAGATTCACACTATCTATGATCACTTGTTGATTTGATTTCACCTTAGTCTTCGTGTTCGACCTCGGAATACTATCCTTGCTACAAAACAACCCATACACTGTGGGTTCGCTAGGAGTTAGGAAAAATATAACGAGTATAAATTTAAGACTTTTACGTGTCACAATCTTAGCGTAACAAGTTTTTGGCGCCGTTGCCGGGGACTAGGTCTAGATTGAGTCAATTTGTGATTGTTTATAGTGTAGATCTTTCTTGTTGCTTTTGATCTCGTTTGGTTTGTGTCTTTGCTTTTCAGGACATCTCTCACTCTTAGGGTGTATGCGAAGATCTCGTGGCAAGGATTTAGCTCCATTCGATCCCGAACCGGAGAAAACCCTTATATCTAGATCCAAGAGCATTAGAAAGGGAAAAGAGATGGCCGGAAGAGATCTCCAAGCTGAGTTGGATGAGGCTTTAGAGCAAATTAGATTAAGAGATGAGCTCTTAGAGAATGAAAGGAGACTTGCCAATGAGAGGCAAGAAGTAACTAGGAGGGAAATTGAAGAGATTAGGCAAGCTCTTGTGCAAAGGGAGCTTAATCGTCAACAACCTCCACCCCACCACAACCACAGCCGGCGGTTAATATTCGGGTTCTGCCCATTGCTATTGAAGAGCCACAAACGTTAGGGCAACGTATAGATCCGGCACAAAGAGCACACCGTCCGGGTGTGAACTTAGGAGATCCCGCAGCCCATGATTACGAGCTCCGCCCTCAAGTTCTACAAATGATCCGGCATAATCAATTTGGAGGGATGGAAGGAGAGTCTCCCCATCAACACTTGATGAACTATGAGATCTTGATGGAGACTCTTAGACCGCCTAGATTGGAGAGCAACAACCATATGCTTAGGGCTTTCTCCTTCTCACTTAAGGATAAAGCCTTGGCTTGGTATCAATCTATTCCACAAGGGCGAGTGAGTACTTGGGAGGAGATGACAACCGAGTTTTTGACTAAGTTCTTCCCACCTTCCGAGACTACCGAGCTAAGAGGGAAGATTAATGCCTTCGTGATGAAGGATAGAGAAAGCTTATTCAAGTCTTGGGAGAGGTTCAAAGACCTTCTCCTAGATTGTCCACACCATGGTATACCAAAAATTGAGCTATTGGAGATCTACTTCAAAGGACTTGATGAAGATAGCCAATTCAAGCTTCAATCTCTTTCCGGTGGGACTTTCATGGAAAAGAATGTGGATGAAGCTTGGGAATTTGTAGAAAAACAAGGTTTGGTGATTGAGAAGTACTCCCATAGGAAGAGTGATGGGAGGAAAGCGGGAGCATATGAGGTGAGTGAAGTCATCATGAGTAATTTCAAGCTGATGCAATCAACAAGGAGTCCTTAGAGTTCTAGACCCGATGATCTCGCAAGATCATAACCCATAACAACACACTAGGATAAACATGCATAGTCTCGATGATTTCAACAGTGGCAACACTATGCTAGGATGCGCACATCCTATCCCACAATCTCAACAACCATATACTCACAATCTCAATCCTCACAAGCCTCACAAGGACAACCCTACACTCACCACAACCGACTCAAGATCATAGATACATCAACCTTAGAACATCCCAAAACCTCACATACTCGCCTAAGGTCCAAAGCCACTACTTGGCATTCAACAAGATCATCTTAAGCCACCCTAACATGATGCTACATTCAAGCACAACTATGATAGGAGAAGGCTCACATGATCAAGGAGGAGGGCACTCACTAGGGGCAAAGACGCGGGCGCGGAAGGAGGAAACACATCCGTGGAAAGGAGAATAAGGCCGCTCTGTCTGGCTGGCTGAGCTAGTGGCCACCCCTGCGACACTGGCTGGCCGCCCCTGCCGCTCTGGTGTAGTGGCTTCCCCCGCGGCGCTGTCTAGCCGTGGGTGCGGTTGAACTCCAGAAAGGCGATCCCGAGCTCTTCTTTGACTAGTTCTATGAAGTGTGGAGGGTCTCCTAGCTTCCTTGCTCCACCATAGATGTCCCACACACAATCATCATCATAACCTATGATCTAGCCAATATCCATACACATGCAACACAAAAAGAGGACAAGTTCTAAGAGTCCATGGCTTCCACCTTTGGAGCTCAAGGAAGAAGAAGAAGAAGAAGGTGAAGGAGGGAGATGAAAGAGTAGAACTTACTCACCAATTTCGAATTTGTAGTACCTCACAAGCTGGACATCACACACAAGTGGAAGAAGAAGGAGGATCCCCATGGAGGAAGCTACGAAGAGCTTTCAAAGCCAAAAGAGAGAGTGGAGGAGGGGAGATTCACTTTTACATGAAAGTGAGAATGGGAGGAGAGAGAGAGGAAAGGTTGAGTGGGTAAGCAAAGAGATGGCAAAGAGGGGTCGGTTTCCCCAAAACGAAGGGTCACCCACACCAGCGAAGGGTCGGAAGGTGACGGAATAAAAATCCTGCTCACTCGGATAACCGTGTCTGCGAAAAGATCGCTAAACCACCCAATGATCCGGAATTAAAATTCCGGGTGTTATAGTACAAGGGAAGGTTTTATCACTTTTTCTTGCATATATTGGGCTCTAGAACCCAATTGGTGAAGTATTTACAAAAATCGTTCCAGGCGTCAAAGGTGGGACACATGTCGCCCTTATTGAACGCTTTCAACAGCCTCTATTTAAAAAATAAAAAGCTATAGGCGCTATGCGTCGCACGGTCTACGGCAACGCATGACCCCCTCTTATTGGCTAGCGGAAATAGTTTTTTTAATTTATTAAAAAACCATTTTTAGCATAACTATTAATAAAAAAACTACCAAAATTCATTAATTTTTTTTATCTAGCTATAGACACCCATTTGGAATATATTTAAAATAATTTATTAAAAAAACTTTGTTTAATGTAACACCCCGAATCCGTGGGACTCGGAGCGCTACGGGCTAGGGCCTTACAATGGGGCCCGGCCCTTTGTAACACCCCAAGTTCTAGGAACTCGAAGCGTTACTGGCTAGGACCTCACAATGGGTCCCAACTCTCAGAGTAGCAAAAGGACAATGGATCTTACAACAAGGCACAGACGAATGAAAACCAAAACTCAATATAAAACCAAAGGTTTAAACAAAAGAAAGCGTAAAAGTCTCGCAACCGAGTTCAAAACAAAAGAGAAAGCGACCGCGATCCCATCCTATAATGTGCGGGAACCCCGACTGACCACAC
Source organism: Fagopyrum homotropicum (assembly GCA_033239125.1). Taxonomy (NCBI): domain Eukaryota; kingdom Viridiplantae; phylum Streptophyta; class Magnoliopsida; order Caryophyllales; family Polygonaceae; genus Fagopyrum; species Fagopyrum homotropicum. Next base: position 59,014,768 of record BSWB01000003.1, on the reverse strand, counting down.
CGTCCGGATCACTCAACAGTACCTATATCCTGCAAGGCATCTACAACATCGGTATAAACCGTTAGCAAACATTCTAGATATCAAAAAGAGCATAAAGGCACAAACATACATAAGGTAGAGTAAGCATATATCATGCTCGCACTCAACCAGTTATTATCTTTCTTACGGTTATCCATTGCTAATTCAACTTCTTTTGTCACACGAGAATATTCTGAAACTCGCCTCCGCTTCCGTCTACCAATAGAAATAGATCAGTATTATCCATTGCCTACGTCCCTGGGTTGCAAGAACACATTCTAGTCTCCTATGGAACTAGACAAGTGGTCACCGCCCGGTTATCATACACTTTGGCCAGTTAAGGTTATAAAAGGTGAATTCTATTCCGGTTATCCGTTATAACATGATAAACAACACAAACAAGCCAAAACACTCATACCTATATACGGAATGAAGCAAAGTAAGTCCAAGGGACTTACCTCACTCGAAGGTAACCTAAAAGCTCGGCAACAACTTAGAGAACGACTCAGTTTCCCTGAGGAAAGGAGCAAGGAAAGCATGTTCATACAAGCATCATGAATCAAGAACCGAAATGAATGCTAGAAGTCTATAACTTCTATTCTCCATGATCTCTAAGAGATCTACACAAGTTAAGGTCTCAACCTTAAGGGCGGGAATCTGCGGGGGCAGCACAACAGAGGCACGGGGGCGGTTTCTTCAACAGAAACACCGACTTCTACAACAAAGCCCAAGCTTGCCTTTCTCAACACACAACCCCCTCACAACTCAACCAAAGGAGCCTATGAACATCAAAGGATCATCAAAGTAACGCTCCACAACAATCAAGGATCAAACTTGATTCTTGAAGAAGAAGAAGAAAAGAGGAAACAAAAGAAGAAAACGAAACAAAGAGGAAAGGCATGTAACAACTACATGAACATGATGAAGAACAAGGGTTAGTGATTTAGTGCCCGAGCAGATTCAGGATGATATTTCAGGAGTAGCGCTGATTAGAGAGAGGATACTGCCTGCACAAAGGCTCCGGAAGTCATATGCAGACAAGAGGTATCGGCCTCTAGAGTTCAGGGTTGAAGCTCATGTCTAGCTGAGAATGTCTCCGACGCGTGGCGTCAAACGTTTTGGCATAAAGGGGAATCTGAGTCCTCGATATGTTGGTCCTTTTGAGATTCCAGATCAAGTTGGGAGAGCAGCGTACATACATGCTTTACCACCGAGGTGACTGGGTGTTCACCTTGTGTTTCATGTGACTTAGCTGAGGGAGTACATACCAGACCTGAGGAACATCGTTTGCTATGATGATTTGCTGGTCGAGTAGGATCACACTTTTGTTGAGCATCCGATTGCAATCCTAGAGCGAGGTGAGAGACGTCTACGTTCGAAGGACATTTATATGTTTTGAGGATATCGTGGTCGAGACGAGGACTTGATGAGGCCACATGGAGACAAAGGATAGTATCCAAAGGAATTATCCCGAGTTTTATGCCGAGATAGATGCACCTGTAGGATTGACGACTAGATATTAGTGCTATCTTGGTGAGTGTATGATTATGTGCTTATTTGATATGATGTGTTTTCGTGCTAGTTGTAATGTATACTTGAGATCTATTAGATCTTGTTTTGCTAGCGCGAGTTGTGCTTATAGTTGAAGTTGGCTCTTCCTCCATGCTATTGAGATGTGATTAGGGTTTAGCTGGAGATGATCTTTCCTCCATACTATTGTTATGGACATAGTTTGGTTGGAGACTGTTTTACTCCACGTCCTTCTATAATGAGTACGGTTTGGTTGGAGATGGTTTTCCTCCATGCCATTGTGATATGGTTATAGGTTGGCTAGAGATGGTTTTCCTTTATGCCTTGATAAGCTGTTGTGATCTTGTAGCTGGAGTAGATGATTCCTCTATGTTGTGCTTTGAGGTTGTAGAATGTTATAGGTTGTGACCTTATGAGCGGAGATGTGATGCCTTTGATAGAGAGAGTGTTTATACCTCGGCATATGGGTCCGAGAGGATTTGGGAATTGTTCAAGTTTCGGACAAAACTTGTTTTTAGGGGGATCTGATGTAAGAGCCTTAGTTTCTTTAGGAACCCGGCCCTGCGGTTTTAATTGCCGTAGCTGCAGTGCCGCCCCCACGGCTTGCAGGGTGGGCGCCGCCTTCCTTGACCTTCTTCTTTTCCTGTTTCTTCCCCTATAAGTCTTGACTGTCTCTCTTGTGTGAAAGGGGTTTGCTTCAGTCTTCATCTTCTCCATCTTCTCCCACACTCTTCTTTCTCTCTTCCTCATCTTTCTTTTGATTTCTTCCTTGGAGATTTACGAGCGCTAAAATACTAGGTCGTTGTCTTTTAGAATAAGAAACAAGTAAAGATGTGAATAAATTGATGAGAAAAGGACTACACTAGGTTGATTCTTAGCATGCAATGCTACTTTGGTTGGTTCTTTTTTATAATTATTTCAGCAATTTACTCGTCTTGATCATATATATGTGTTGAGCCAACTGGCATCAACACAACTTAACTAGTTAATGTTCCCTAAACCTACAAGAACAAGTCACATGTTAGCTTGTCTTCGTGAATGATCTTCACCTATCAAACTCCCAAGTGCTTCTAACTTCCTTTTTTTCTTCTTTTAGACTTCTTCTTATGGATTAAGAAGTTAGCAGCACAAACCGACTCTAATACAATGAAAAGACTCTAAAAACTAACCTAAAAGATAGTGATTCCATCACCTATCAAACTCCCCCATACTTAGGCCTTTTACTCGTCCCGAGTAACACATTTGACAGTAGTTCAGAACTTAAAAGCCTCAGCAAGCATGGTGCAGTAAAATAGATAAGGAACTCAAGAGAGAAATCAAGAAAGAAAGAAGGAAAAGAGAGAAAATTAGAAGAAAGTGAGAAAACTACCATCCTTATTGCTCCAAGAGTGACCTACCCGGACAACCTCCATATGAGTCCCTGATAGGTGATGGAATCACTATCATTTAGGATAGTTTTTAGAGTCTTTTTATTGCATTAGTGTCGGTTTATGCGACTAACTCCTTGGTCCAGAAGAAGAAGACTAAAAGAAGCTAAGGAAGGAGTTATAAGCACTTAGGAGTGAAGTTCATTCACGAAGCAAAGCTTTTGTTGCTTCACCACCCCCGCGGAGTAGTGTCACCGCCCCTGCAGGTGACATATTACTCCGGAGCGCTCCCTGCGCCTTCGCCAGCGCCAGCCAGGAAGACGGTCACCGCACCTGAGTCCACCTTCGGCGCCCATGCGGTGATTTGCCCTGAAGAAGCGAAGACCAGTGCCCCTGCGCCTTCCCCTGCGCCTCTGCCTGCACCTCAACCTGGGAGCTGGAAGATGAAGAGTCAGTGCCACCGCCCCTGCGTCGACACTGGGACGCCCCAACGGCTTGGCATCAGAAACGGCAGGAAGTTGAAGAGTCAGACGTTTGAAGAACATTAAAGATCCGCTCCTGCGGAATTGCCTAGCCGCCCCTGCGGCTATGAAGAAGATCAAGCGTTTTTACCTTCACCACCCCTGCGGAGCTAAAGGCCGCCCCTGCGGTTCAACGACATAAGCTTTACTCCGGATGTTTACACCACATTTATGGCATTAAAGGTGGCTGTTTTGGGCCGGCCATTTATTCCTATTTAGTGTCTTTTGTAGTATAAATAGGCCTTGGTTGATTGCTAGAATGATCCAACTTATGACCCATCATTATCCACTTAGAATCCAATTTTCTCATCATTTCCATTGTAATGAGTTGCTAACTCCCTTGCTACATTGGGTTGGTTTGAAGCTGCATTATTACTTTGGTGGTAAGTTTTCTTTAATATAAGTTTTCATTGAGTAATGTAATGTGTTTCCTCGATCTTTATTGTCTAATTGCATGTTTGATTAACACTTAAGATTGATCACCTTAGGTTCTAAAGTGCATGCAAAGAACTATGATTAATAGGTTCCGGGTTCGGGTCTTTAATCTAGTAGTAAACTTTAAGTAATAACGGGTTGTAATTACTTAAAGAAAAGGAACACAAATATAAAGATAAGGTTAACGGTTTTAATCTAATGTTTATATCCCTTAGTCTTTATTTGAAAGCTAACTTGTTAATTATTCTTGTAGGTTTACGGAACACTAAACTGTTAAGTTGTGTTGATGCCGGTTGGCTGAACACATATATATGATCGAGACGGGAGATTACTTAAAACTTGTAAAAGGAACTCACCAAAGTAGCATTTGCATGCTAAGAACCAACCTAGTGTAGATTCATCCATTATTGTTTTACTTGCTGTGTTAGTCGTTTTCATAAGATTTTGTGTGCATCAATTCAAAAAACCCCCCTCCCCCTTGTTACTTGTTCTTATAATCAATAATCACATTTAATAAAAGTACCTCAACTCTCTTGGGTTCGACCCTTACTTAACCACTATACTTGTTTTAGTGCTAAGTCGGGATTAAATTTTGATAGGGTATAGACGACCATAGAAATACCTCTAGTCAAATTTTGGCGCCGTTGCCGGGGAGTTTAGTGTTTTTATTCTATTGTTATTATTGATTATTGGTTTGAACCATTTGTATGGTTCAAACCCGTGCTACTAACTCCGGTTTTGCTTCTTTTGATCCAGAAATTGAGAGTACGCACATCCGGCTACGAAGACAACAACTCCAACAAGAAATGGATGATCGTACTCTTCGTCAACTTACTCAGCCCACTTTGGCTCAAAACGCTCTTGCGGTTACCATACCGGTATTAGGGGAAATAATCAACTTTGAGCTCAAGCCGGGTCTCATCCACTTGCTTCCATCGTTCCATGGGCTAAGTGGTGAAGACCCCATCAAACACCTTGGGAAGTTCCATACCGTGTGTATGAGCATGAAGCCGACCAACATTATAGAAGAACAAACCAAGATGAGGGCATTCGGCTTCACACTCAAAGATTCAGTGGATGATTGGTATTACCACCTTCCATCCGGGAGTATCAACACTTGGGAGAACCTCCACAAGGCGTTTCTGGAAAAATACTTCCTAGCCAAGAAGGCGAATAGCTTGAAGAAAGCTATAAGCAACGTCGAGCAAGAGGCGGACGAAACTCCTTATGAGTACTTCGAAAGATTCGCACGCCTCCAATCCAGCTGTCCTTTCCACGGATATTCGGCTCAAGATCTAGTCTTGTACTTGTACAATGGCTTGCTCGATAATGAAAGGAGGATCGTCGATGCGGCTTGCGGAGGTAACATTCTTAACTCTACCCCTGACCTTGCTTTTGAAAAAATTCAGGACCTAGCAGAAGGGACCCTGAACTTTGGAAGGGCTCCTTCCAAGAAAGGTGTTCATGCTGTGAATACCGGGAAGAGTGAGATCTCCACGGAGCTTGCAGAGTTAAAGGAGATGGTGAAGAGACTAACACTTATGGGAACCCCACAGCAGCTCAATGCTTGTGGAGTGTGTGCTGACCCATACCATCCAACAAACATGTGTCCCCAAGTCCAGGATGATGATGCTGAGGTGAATGCAATGGGCTATGGACAGCCACAACAGCAAAGGCCTAGAAACGATCCCTATGCACAGAATTTCACGCCAAACTAGCGTGATCAACAAAACTTTCGTTGGAGGGATCAACAAAGCCAACAACAACAACCCCGTCAAGGTAAGTATGAATCAACTGAAGATATGTTGCAGGTTTTGACTAAACACTTTGCTACTCATATCCAAACAACAGAGTCCAACATCAAGAACCTTGAAAAACAGGTTGGTCAAATGGCGGAAGCCATTACAAGGACCGAAGCTAGATTTTCCGGAGGATTGCCTTCCTAGACATTTATAAACCCCAAGGAGAATGTTAGTGCCCTAACATTAAGAAGTGGAAAGCAAATCCAACAAAAATCAGCTAAAGAATCACAAAGCAAACCCTCAGTCGAGTTTACCGCACCCACAGCCGCCCCCGCAGCTGCAACTGCGCCCAGCACCAAGCAGACGCCGCCCCTGCGGCTGGATGTCCCCGCCCTTGCGGTGACAAACCCTGAGCCGCCCCTGCGCATACAAGCTGACGCCCCTGCGGAAAACACGACAGAAGGTTCTGTTGAGAAGGATTCTTACATCCGGCCTAACTTTCCGCCACTGTACTCTGAGAAACCACCAGCTCCGTTTCCTGAGGCTCTGAAGGAGAGAAGAATCATTAAGGAAAAAGACCTCTTTGAGACTTTCTCCAAATGCGAGGTAAACGTTCCCCTCCTTAAGTTGGTGAAAAGTATTCCTAAGTATGCTCGTTTCTTGAAGGAACTTGGCACTATCAAGAGGAACCAGAAGCTGAAGGGGAAACAAAAAGTGCAAGTAAGTGAGCATGTGTTGGCTGTTTTCCATCGGAGAATGCCCAAGAAGTGTAGCGATCTGGGCATGGTAAGCATTCCTTGTGTTATAGTGGAAACCCGCTTTGACAAAGCAATGCTTGATCTTGGTGCTTCTATCAATGTTTTGCCATATTCGATTTACAAATCACTTGGCCTTGGGCCATTAATAGAAACTAGGCTTGTAGTACAACTTGTTGATAGATCTAATGTGTACCCGAAAGGGATAATTGAAGATGTATTAGTAATGGTAGACAACCTAATATTTCCTCCTGACTTCTTTGTAATGGAAATGGAAAATGATTCGCATGCTGTACCCATATTATTAGGTAGACCATTTTTGAAAACTGCTAGGACTAAAATTGACTATGTTAGTGGCAAACTAACCATGGAGTTTGATGGTGAAGTAGTGGAATTTGACATCTACGATGCATTTGAGATTTCCAAGTGATGATCATTCTTTATGTGCTATTGACATTGTTGAACCTTTTGTGCAAGATGTATTTGATAATTCTGATGTTGATGAGTTAAAAAATGTAATTGAGCATGACATTGATAATTTCAAATCAGAATATGTATTAACATCCAGCATGAAAGAGGTCCTAGCCCAATTAGATGGGCATAAAAGGCTACCTATCTCCAATTTGGCCATTGGGCCCACTTTACTAACCCCAAGCGAAAAGCTTGTTCCGTCTATAGTGCAGACACCAGAAATAGAATTGAAGGACCTTCCGTCACACCTCAAGTATGTTTTCCTTGGAGAACACAATACCTTGCCGGTGATCATCTCCAACAAGTTGACCACCGGTCAAGAAGACAATTTGGTAAAAGTGCTAAAAGAGCACAAGACGGCCCTTGGATGGACCATTGTGGACATCAAAGGGATATGCCCTTCAACTTGCATGCATAGGATCTTACTTGAGGATGAAGCCAAACCCTCTAGGCAACCTTAACGGAGGTTGAATCCGCCAATGATGGATGTGGTCAAGAAGGAAGTATTGAAGCTCCTCCAAGCGGATATGATCTTCCTTATTTCGGATAGCACTTGGGTTAGTCCAACCCAAGTGGTTCCAAAGAATGGAGGCATCACCATGGTAGAAAATCAACATGGAGAGATGGTCCCGAGAAAAACACAAACCGGATGGAGAGTTTGCATTCACTACAACAAGCTCAACAAGGTAACACGTAAAGACCATTTCCCATTACCTTTTATTGACCAAATGTTGGAATGTCTTGCAGGTCATCAGTACTACTGCTTCCTTGATGGATATTCGGGCTATTTCCAAATAGCCATCACACCAGAAGATCAAGAAAAGACGACGTTCACTTGCCCATTTGGCACTTTTGCGTACCGCAGAATGCCATTTGGACTTTGCAACGCACCCGGCAACTTCCAACGGTGCATGATAAGTATTTTCTACGAATACATAGAAAATTTCATTGAAGTCTTCATGGACGATTTTACCGTCCATGGAGACAGTTTTGATGCATGTTTAGGACATTTAAAACTTGTTCTTGAAAAATGTGTTGAAACCAATTTAGTTCTTATTTCGGAAAAATGTCATTTCATGGTCGAACAAGGAATTGTGTTAGGACATGTAATATCCTCAAAAGGGATAGAGGTAGATAGGGCAAAGGTTGATGTAATTCAAAATTTACCTTATCCTACTAATGTTCGGGAAATCGGATCTTTTCTTGGTCATGCAGGTTTCTACTGACGTTTCATCAAAGAATTTTCGAAGATCTCGGCACCCCTTTGCAAATTGCTCAAGAAAGATGTCACGCTCATAGTGGATGAGAGTTGCAAGAAAGCTTTCGACACTTTGAAGGCATGTCTCACAAACGCAACGATCATCCGTTCTCCGGATTGGGAGAAACCTTTCGAAATCATGTGTGACGCCAGTGATTAGGCCGTTGGAGAAGTCTTAGGAAAAAAAGACGAACGGGCTACACATGTGATCCATTATGCGTCTTTGAGAAATTCAGGCAGTACCTACTTGGGGTAAAGGTAATTATATTCACTGACCATGCAACTCTTAGGTACCTCATGGAAAAGAAGGAAGCAAAACAACGATTGATTCGATGATTGCACCTTCTAAGTGAGTTTAACCTAGAGATACGGGACAAGAAGGGGGCTGAGAACCTGGTGGCCGATCATTTGAGCAAACTACTGAAAGAAGAGGAGGATCCAAGAAAAGGAAGAGAGATAGATGGAAGCTTTCCAGACGATACATTTTACACAACTCTCTGTTGTGTAAACGCCCCCGCGCCTCACACCAGCTGCCCCTGCGGCTCAGTCTAGGCGCCCCTACGGAATTGTCGACAGAGGTTTGTCTTAAGCTCTAGTCTTTTAAGCCTTGGTTTGCTGACATCGTGAACTTCATTGTCAGAAATGAGTACCCTCCAGATTTCACTAAGGCACAACAAGAGAAGGTAAAGGCTGAAGCTCGACACTATGTTTGGGACGATCCATACCTTTGGAAGCATTGTAGTGACCAAGTGATCCGACGTTGCATTCCGGATAATGAGGTACAATCTGTCCTAACCTTCTATCATTCCGAAGCATGTGGGGGACACTTTGGGGCAAAAAATCTGCAAGAAAAGTTTTGGATGCCGGTTTCTTTTGGCCACACATTTTTCGAGATGCTTTTGCGTTTTGCAAGGTGTGTGATAGATGCCAAAGGGTAGGAAACCTTTCTAGGAGACATGAAATGCCCCAATCCTCTATTATATTTTGCGAAATATTTGACGTTTGGGGTATTGATTTCATGGGGCCGTTTCCTACTTCATTCGGGCACACATATATTTTGCTTGCGGTGGACTATGTTTCCAAGTGGGTGGAAGCAAAGGCCACCAAAACTGATGATTCAAAAGTGGTTGCAGCGTTTCTTAAGGAAAACATTTTCGCACGATTTGGAATTCCGAAAGCCTTAATCAGCGATAGGGGAACCCATTTCTGCAACAAGACGATCACAACTCTCCTTAAGAAGTATCACGTACACCAACGGGTATCAACAACTTATCATCCACAAACAAATGGCTAAGCTAAGGTATCTAACCGAGAAATAAAGACCATCCTTGAAAAGACGGTCTCTCCCGGACGGAAGGATTGGAGTGCAAGGCTAAATGACACCCTATGGGCATATCGGACAGCCTACAAAACTCCTATCGGGATGTCTCCGTTCAGGCTCGTGTTTGGGAAAGCTTGCCACCTACCGCTGGAGCTAGAACACAAAGCTTGGTGGGCGGTAAAGAAGTACAACATGAACATCGAGGAAGTGGGAGAATTCCGGAAGCTCGAATTGCAAGAGTTGGAGGAATTGAGGTTAGATGCATACGACCATGCCACCGCATACAAAGACAAGACTAAAGCATGGCATGACCGAAACATTCTCCGAAAAAATTCAAGGTAGGAAATAAGGTACTTCTCTTTCAATTACATTTGAAACTCTTCGCAGGTAAGCTGGGTTCAAGATGGACAGGGCCGTTCATGGTAGCCGAAGTATACCCTCACGGAGCTGTGGATCTTTATGATCCCCAAACGCACAAGGTGTTCAAGCTAAACGAACAAAGGATAAAGCCTTACCTTGAAGGAGTCAAGAATGATCCGATTGATGAGATGGTGCTGGAGGAGGCACAGTCAGAGAAGTAAAGACCTTACATCGAGCCAACGACGTAAAACAAAGGCACTGCTCGGGAGGCAACCCGAAGGAATAAGAAGAGGAGCCTCTGTCAAGAAACCACCCTTGCGGCTCTGTGTCACCGCCCCCGTGGCGACACCCATGCCCAGCACCGCCCCCGGCGCTGGGACAGCGTCTGTAACATGCTGGTCACCGCCCCCGCGGTATCTCCCCTACGCCCCTACGGCGGCCATCCTTGACACACATCCTCAGCGCCGTCCCCGGCACTGAGCCCGCGTGACCCCTCTCCCTTGTCACCTCCCCCGTGGCAACAAGCCCCCGCCCCTGCGAGTTTACCCAGAAAAGAAAAAAAATAGAAATCCCAAAACATTTCCTATACCTACCCCACCCACCCACTCTCTATCTCCTCACCAACCACAACCACATCTCCCTCGCCTTTACCCCTCTCAAATTGCAATGCCCCTACGCCCCTACCAAACACTCACAAGCCACCCCTGCGACGCCCCTGCGCCACCTCCAATGACAACCAACCCCTTGCGACGCTCCGGCGCCACCCTCACCTACTCCACCTTCCTCCCTCCAAACTCTCTCACCTTACTACACTCTTCATCACCACCCACCAAAACACTACACTCCCGCCCCACCTCCGGCGACGCCTACACCAACAAAGCAGCGCCGGAACAACCTCAGCATAACCACCTTCATCGCTTCCCAGAAATCGCCCTCTGCACTTCTCCCGCCCCCGCACCTGCTCCTTACCGCCCCTGCGCCTACTTCAGCCGCCCCTGCTGAAAATACAACAGAGGGTTCGGTTTCTCTCCCTGTTTTTAAAAGTTTCTCATTCCTTTGCTAAATCAAATACCAGAATTGAGCCACAAAGGAAATACAAGATGTCCGAAGCTGAGAAGGAGAGGTATAGGATCGTACAGGACCGAGTTGTGTACGTAACTCGGTTTTTGCACGTTCCTACATTGGAGAAGCTAGGCATGCTGGAGAGCATGCAATCCTTTCCGGCCAATGCCGGGCTCGGAGACTTCCTACGGAATAGTGCTCCAACGTATCCCGAGCTCAGCAGACAGTTAATCTCCACCTTCACCATGGAGAAGGAGGATCATGTGTGTATTGGACTCACTTTCAAGTTCAACAAGTTGAAATACACACTTGATTAACACCAGCTACAGGAGGCTTTCAAGGTGACTCTAAACCCCTCCGAGAACTAGTGGGAGCGAGTCCCGACCCCGGACCTGTGTGAGTTTTGGCAGGCAGCTACCGGGTCAGAGTTCCATGCAGGGGGTGAGTACTCCAACAAACTCACTCACCCTTGCTTGAGGCTCCTATCCAATATCCTCAAGAGTGTCTTCTATGGACACAAAGAGGAGAACAAGGTCGCCCTCAAGGACCTCCCACTACTATACTCCTGCCTTCCGATGAGCGAGAAGGTGATGGATTGGCCGTCCCTCTTCCTTGATGCTTTGAAGCGGATTAGGAGGAACGAGCCGAGAGACATTGTCGGTGGTGGGGTGATCTCCTTGATCGCCTCATAGGTTATGGATCTGTCCGAGCTAGTGGACGGGCTGGAGGCGCCCCTTTACACTGAGGGGATGCTTAGGAGGTGCAAGCTCCTCCGACGGGACGGGGAGAACCTATTTTGGATCTCCCTTGTAGATGGGAGCCACTTTACTTACCTCCCTCGGCCTTTACCATTCGGGGATGAGCTCTCCGAGCTTTATATTCCGGCAGATCCCTTCGTACCGAGGAGGCCGCTAGTGGCCATTGTGGAGAGGCATGCTGCTAGCTCCAGCCGGGCTCATCAGGAGGAGCACATGCCCATACCCGACGACGAGGAGATGCCCACTGCGGCATCAGAGGAGGATCCGGCCCTTGCAAGCCTTTAGGCTCAGATGGAGGCTATGACCACCCAACACCGGACATGGCAGTCTGACTACCAGAGGACCATGCTGGAGCAGCAGCAGAGCTGGCAGACGAGCTTTTCCACCTCCATGACCTCCCACTTCGACCAGAGGCAGGAGGCTTGGCAGGCGGCCCAGCAGCAGCAGTTGGAGGCTCAACAGCTGGCTTGACAAGCCAGCTTTGAGACCTCTTTTGGCCGTCGGATGGAGGCTCAGTAGACCCGCATTGAGGACATCTACCGCCGGCAAGAGCACTTTTTCAACAACTTTCCATACCCACCAGAGGAGGGTCTGGATGGTCCAGCAGGACCATCCCACTAGTGGTATCATTCTCTTTTCCTTTCTCACATTTATCTTTGCTTCATTTCCACTTTGAGGGCAAAGTGTACTTCAAGTATGGGGGAGGGACATATCATTGCATGTACAATTTGTTTTAAGTTTTTTTGAGTTGTCTTTCATCGAGTCTTATGAATTGTAATACATTTGAAATTCATATAAAAAAAAAGAAAAAGCCAAAGAAAATGATAAAAGGCATGAAAAATCCTTGGATAAACCGAAAACCCGAAAGGGCGGTTTAGGCAAAAAGAAGGTAGTCCGACCAACCTTAGGTTGGTGCAAAATTGGGCTTGAGGGATGTGAGACTAAAGTGAGATCATCAAAGAAAAAAAGAAGAGTGGCAAGGTGAAAACCCGAAAGGGCACCTTGGCAAAATGAGCGACACCGAGTGTAGGTTTCCCTTCCGGCGTTTGGCGTCATAAGAAGGGGAGTCATAAGGAGGTTGTCCGGTTAGGCCACTCTTGTAGCAATAAGGATGGTAGTTTCACACCTTTCTCTCACACTTCCTCTCTTTTCTTGTTTCTTTCTTGGCTTTTCTTTAGTTTTCATTGTCTTTTCTTCTTGCCCATGCTTCCTGAGGCCTTTGAGTGTAGTTGTTGTCATTTGTTTTACTCGGGACGAGTAAAAGGTCTAAGTATGGGGGAGTTTGATAGGTGATGGAATCACTATCATTTAGGATAGTTTTTAGAGTCTTTTTATTGCATTAGTGTTGGTTTGTGCTACTAACTCCTTGGTCCAGAAGAAGAAGACTAAAAGAAGCTAAGGAAGCAGTTATAAGCACTTAGGAGTGAAGTTCGTTCACGAAGCAAAGCTTTTGTTGCTTCACCGCCCCCGCGGAGCAGTGTCACCGCCCCTGCGGGTGACACCTTACTCCGGAACGCTCCCTGCACATTTGCCAGCGCCAGCCACGAAGACATTCACCGCACCTCCGTCCACCTTTAGTGCCCCTGCGGTGACTTGCCCTGAAGAAGCGAAGACCAACGCCCCTGCGCCTTCCCCTGCGCCTTTGCCTGCGTCTCAACCTGAGAGCTGGAAGATGAAGAGTCAGTGCCACCGCCCCTGCGTCGACACTGGGACGCCCCGGCGGCTTAGCATCAGAAACGGCAGGAAGTTGAAGAGTCAAACGTTTGAAGAGCATTAAAGATATGCCCCTGCGGAATTGCCTAGCCGCCCCTGAGGCCATGAAGAAGATCAAGCATTTTTGCCTTCACCGCCCCTGCGGTTCAACGACAGAAGATTTACTCCAGCTGTTTACACCACCTTTATGGCATTAAAGGTGGCTGTTTTGGGCCGGCCATTTACTCCTATTTAGTGTCTTTTGTAGTATAAATAGGCCTTGGTTGATTGCTAGAATAATCCAACTTATCACCCATCATTATCCACTTAGAATCCAATTTTCTCATCATTTCCATTGTAATGAGTTGCTAACTCCCTTGCTACATTGGGTTGGTTTGAAGCTGCATTGTTACTTTGGTTATAAGTTTTCTTTAATATAAGTTTTCATTCAATAATTCTTTGTGTTTCCTCATTCTTTATTGTCTAATTGCATGTTTGATTAACACTTAAGATTGAGCACCTTAGGTTCTAAAGTGCATGCAAAGAACTAGGATTGATAGGTTCCGGGTTCGGGTCTTTAATCTAGTAGTAATCTTTAAGTAATAACGGGTTGTAATTACTTACAGAAAAGGAACACAAATATAAAGATAAGGTTAACGGTTTTAATCTATTCTTTATATCCCTTAGTCTTTATTTAAAAGCTAACTTGTTAATTGTTCTTGTAGGTTTACGGAACACTAACTTGTTAAGTTGTGTTGATGCCGGTTGGCTCAACACATATATATGATCGAGACGGGAGATTACTTAAAACTTGTAAAAGGAACTCACCAAAGTAGCATTTGCATGCTAAGAACCAACCTAGTGTAGATTCATCCATTATTGTTTTACTTGTTGTGTTAGTCGTTTTCATAAGTTTTTGTGTGCATCAATTCAACCAAACCCCCCCTCCCCCTTGTTACTTGTTCTTATAATCAATAATCACATTTAATAAAAATACCTTAACTCTCTTGGGTTCGACCCTTACTTAACCACTATACTTGTTTTAGTGCTAAGTCGGGATTATATTTTGATAGGGTATAGACGACCATAGAAATACCTCTAGTCAGTCCCCTTCTTATGCCGCCAAACGTCGGAAGGAGAACCTACACTCGGTGTCGCTCATTTTGCCAAGGCGCCCTTTTGGGTTTTCACCTTGCCACTATTCTTCTTTTCTTGATGATCTTACTAATTCTTCACATCCCTCAAGTCCATTTTTGCACCAACCTAATATTGGTCGGACTACCTTCTTTTTGCCTAAACCGCCCTTTCGGGTTTTCGGTTTGTCCAAGGATTTTTCATGCCTTTTTTCGTTTCTTTGGCTTTTTTCTCTTTTTTTTAATTATTTTTTTAACTAAATAATAAACTGAATTACAGCTCAAACAAACATCAAACTCAAACAACTAAAAAACTATACATGCAAGATAGTATTCCCTCCCCCATACTTGAAGAACTGTTTGCCCTCTAAGTGGAAAATGAAGGCAAAGACGAATGGTGGATAAGGGAAAGAGAGGATACCGACTAGTGTGATGGTCCGGCTAGACCATCCGGACCCTTCTCCGGGGGATATGGGAAGTGGGGGAAGAAGTGCTCTTGTCGCCGGTAGATGTCGTCGAGGCGGTCCTGCTGAGCGATCAGTTGGCCCCCAATAGTTGTCTCAAAGTTGGCTTGCCAAGCCAACTGTTGATCCTCGAGCTACTGCTACTGGGCCGCCTGCCAAGCGTCCTGGCGCCGGTAAAAGTGGGTGGTCATGGACGTGGCAAAGCTAGACTGCCAAGTTTGCTGCTACTCCTGCATGGTCCATTGATACTCGGTCTACCAAGTCTAGTGCTGTGTGGCAAGGCAGCCATATGAGCCTGGAGGCTCCTAAGTTTGGGACCATCATCTCCCGCTGTAGTAGGAATCTCCTCATCGTCCGGGATGGGTATGTGGTCCTCATAATGAGCCCGGATGGAGCTCGTAGCATATTTCTCCACAATGGCCACCTGAGGCCGCCTCGGCACAAACGGATCAGCCGCGATGTAGAGCTCGGAGAGCTATCTCCAAAGGGTAAGGGCCGTGGAAGGTAGGTGATGTGGCTCCCATCTGCAAAAGAAACCCAAAAAGGTTCTCCCCATCCCGCTTGAGGAGCTTGCACCTCCGGAGCAGACCTTCCGTATAAAATGGGACCGTCATCCCATCCTCAAGGTCAGAAAGGGTCATCACCTGTTCAGCAATCAAGGAGATCACCCCACTACCAACAATATCTCTTGGCTCGTTCTTTCTAATCCGCTTCAAAGCGGTAAGGAAGAGGTACGGTCAATCCGGCACCGCCTCACTCGTCGGGAGCAATCGTACATCAATGGAAGGTCCTTAAGAGCGACCTTGTGTCTCCTCCTTGTGTCCGCAGAAGACACTCATTATGATCTTGGAGAGGAGTCTCAAGCAAGGGTGAGTCAGTTTGTTTCTATACTCACCCCGACATGAAACTCCGAACCGGTGGCTTCTTGCCAAAACTCACAAAGGTCCAGTATCGGGACGGGTTCCCACCATTTGTCAGAGGGGGCAAGAGTCACCCTAAAAGCCTCCCGCAGTTGTGTGTAGTTGACCGTGTACTTCTTTTTGTTGAACTTGAAGCTGAGTCCGACACACACATGGTCTTCGTTCTGCATGTTGAATGTGGCAATGAACTGGCGACTAAGCTCGGGGTATATGGGAGGACTCTTCTTCATGAAATCCCCGAGCCCAGCATTGTCAAGGAAAGATTGCATGCTCTCCAACATGCCCAACTTTTCCAACGTTAGAATGTGCAAAAACTGAGTTGCCTACACAATGCGATCTTGCACAATCCCGTAACGAGCCTTCTCAACCTCGGACATCTTATACTTCCTTTGGGGTTCCATTTCTTGCAAAGAATTGAGCAAAGGAATCAGAAATTTCAAAAATAGAGAAAGAGGCGAACCCTCTGTTGCTATTTCCGCAAGGGCGGCTATGAGATCCGTAGGGGCGGTGAGACGTAGGGGCGGGAGCTTGCAGACGTAGGGGCGGGAGAAGACATAGAGGGCGGTTTGTGACAACTTTGCTTGTGGTGGAGATGGGGTGCTTTTCGGTTGCTTCTGGATGGTGGAGAGTGTCGCCGGAGGTGGTGAAGAGTGGTGGAAGGTGCGTGTTGGTGGTGAGGAGTGTCTTAGGGTTAGGTTGGAGAGATTTATAGTGATGGTGGTTGATAGGGTGAGGAGACAACTCAGGGGCGTCAGAGGGCTTGGTGGTGGCATCGGAGAGGTGGCGCACGGGCGTGGGTTTGAGAGAGTGAGAGATCGGGGGAGAATGAGTGGTACGTGAGGAGGGAGAGAGGTTCGTGGGGTAGGTGTAGGATCTTTTGGGATTTCTTTGTTTTTTTCTTTTCTGGGTAAATCCGCAGGGGCGGGGGCTTTCACCGCGGGGGCGGTGACAAGGTAGAGGGAGACGCAGACCTAGTGCCGGGGGCGGCAGTGGGGCTGCATGTCAAGAGTGGCCACCGCAGGGGCGGTTTTCTTCACAAAAGCTCCTCTTCTTATTCTCTCGGGTTGCCTCCGGAGTAGCGTCTTTGTTTTACGTCGTTGGCTCGACATAAGGATCTTACTTCTCTGCTTGGGCTTCCTCCAACACCATTTCATCAATGGGAACATTCTTCACCCCTTCAAGGTAGGGCTTGAGCCTTTGTCCATTGACCTTGAATATTGTAATATCCGGAATTTTTATTTCCGTTTAATTCCGAATTAAATCGGACTTCGATCCGTTGGCGGTTTTCCATTCTATCTAGCAATTCTTTCTTCACAAATTTTATCATTTTATGTAGAAGCTAATTCACATAAAATGATAAAATTATATCAAGCTCTAATCCCTATAATTATTTATCATTTTATGTAGAATTTAATTTACATAAAATAATAGAATTATATCAAATCCTAATTCTTATAATTATGTATTATTTTATGTAGAATTTAATTCTATAAAATGATAGATTTATATTAAACCCTAGTTATTATAATTCATTCTTATCGATGACTTTAGACGAGATCATGACAAGCTGTGACGAGATCATGAGTAAGCTGAGATGAGGCCATGACAAAGCCCGACAAATCTGTGACAAACTCATTCATGGGCCTGACAAGGCCATGACGAGTTTTGACAGATTTTTGACAAACTTTCAGCCTACTTATTTCTGGCCATATTTCAGCCCATTGCTTCTTAATTGGTTTGATTGTTCCCAACTCTTACCTTAACCTTTGCTGGCGGATCAAGCAGCCCAGGAGGCCCAGCAATCACACCTTCAGCAGCCCACACACTCAGCTGCTTAATGGGGCTTGCGGCAGCCTAGAAGAGTGTTAAGTCCAGCCCATAACTCCATGAGATGCTGCCCTATCTTCCACGTTGTAACAGCCAGCTCTTTCCCTTCCCTATATCACGTAACAGCAGTGAATCAATGAGGCAAATCCACAGCTGAAATAGCCCTACATTCACGCCAGAAGAGAAGGAGTTGCAACGTCTTTGCTTCCAGATGCACGTAAACCTCTCCTCCCCTTCTTCTGTATCGACGCAGATCTCAGCAGCCCCATTGAAGCACCAACATTGCACAGCAGCAGCCCCATTGAAGCACCAACATTGCACAGCAGCAGCCCCATTGAAGCACCAACATTGCACAGCAGCAGGAGCGTTCACCCTTCTGCACATCCCTTGCAACCTCGTGACCCTCGTGGGCGAGTTTTATAGTTGAGTGTAACCATACTCTTTCAACCTTGCTTTCCTTCAAACGTATATGTACTTATAGCTGATGCTAAACCATCTTGGAACCATGTATTTCAGTCAAGAAAACAACAGCAGAGAGCTGTTACGTTTTTCTCAGTTTTCGGAAGTGACGAGCAGTCAACTTTGGTTCCAGATTTGGATAAGTTATACTTCTTCTTTTTGGCTCAATTTTGGATATGTTGTAGTCAGTAGTACATAGTAGATCATACTAAAAATTGGGAAGAATAAGAGTTACGGTTTGAGAGTTATGATGTTGCAAAGTGACTCCTCATGCAGTTTTTTTTATAAATGTGCTGAGTTGAGAAAAACAGCATGGGATCTGTTTTGGGAGATAGTTTTGAATATGATTTTGATATCTGTTTGACTTGAATTTTGGATATGATTTGGTTGACATATTATAGTAGAACATATCAAAATTTAGGATAAATCCAGCGAATGGTTTAGGAGTTATGATTTTTCAAAGTGTACTTAGAAATTTGATTAAGTATAGGAACGCTTTTAGTGTTGTAGCCAACTTTAAGGATTTCTGTAGAAGTGATAATGGAATAGTTTTAGAACATTCTTGCTCCTATGAGTAGATTAGATATCCTAGATAATTTAGAGATTTATTTTAGAATTTTTATAAGTTTATTTTAATTTCATATTTGAAGTTGTAGTTGGACCTTAGTGACTTTTCGTGAAATTGGAAAAGTGGGTAGTTTCTCTTGTTTTACCTAAAATCATCCTAGGGAGTAGAATATGGTTAATTAGCCTCAAGTAAGAATTTAAGTACATATTACGAATTTTGGAAGTCTCGGGATCAAGGGTAAAATAGTCATGTTACCTTAAATAAGTACTGTAATAAATTATGTCCAAATAGGATCTTATAGCTTAGGAGTTTCAAACTTTTAAGTACCTAGGGAAATGTATTGACCCACGTGCCTCCTTTGACAGGCAACTGAGTTTCTGCAGTTACTGATTGAGTGGTGTTAGGAGAGGCGAGATTCGATTCTGGTAAGTCCACGGACTTACTTAGCTGGCTTTCTTGTATGAGTGTAATGTGTATGAGTGGTGTTTGCTAGTTATGATAAACAACGAAACCGAATTAGGCCGACTTTATTATTTACGTAATTGACCCAAGTGTATGATAACGGGTCGTGACATCATCTGCCTAGCTCTTGCGAGAGTCTAGGAGGTTCCCTACGACCAGCCCAGTCCGTTAGACGGTTAGATGCATTAGTACCATTCCGCGTTGGTAAACGGGGACAGGGGCGAGGTTTGGGAATCCCTCGTGTCACAAAATAAGTATCATTAGTAATGACCTATCACCTAATTAGAGATAATAAAAGGATTGAGTGTTGCATGTTGATTGTGTATGTTGTGTGTATGTACTTTTACCTTTATCCTTATGCATATAATGTTAGCTAACGGTTTTATACCGCTTGTAGATGCCTTGCAGGTTAAGACAGTTGTAGAGAGATCCGGAGGAAATGGTCAGCCGGGTCCACGTACTCATTTAGTTGGGGACGGGGATGTCTTATGTTCTTCATATGCATCATTTTAGTAGCTTTTCTTGTAAGGCTAATACATATTCTCCATGTATATATTGTTTCCAGTTTTCAAATGTTTTAAATACTTTTGTGCCTTGTTGTAAGATCCAAGTAAAATTGTTGTCAAAATATGGTCGGGACCCATTGTGAGGTCCTAACAAGTAGCTCCCCGAGTTCTCAGAATTTGGGGTGTTACAATATGGTATCAGAGCTCTGGGTTGGCAACAATGGCACTTGAAATCTTCTGAAAGACCGATTGTATAAAATAACTAGAACCCGAAAGGGGTCTAAAATTTTCAAAACGGAGTTATGTTTATACACGAGCATAGTCGGGTTGTGGGTTAGTAGTACGTCGGACTACCATCGCTCTCCGTGGATCTCTACAACTTAGCATGATAGGTGTGTTAGTTAGTAGATAGACTTATATCGATATGTTCTAATGTATGATTATATATATGTATATGTATAGCATGTTAGTATCCTAAAGGATATAAAATATCCTTTAGTCGTGATATCACGAAGCGATTATCGCCTCTCGATAAATCAACTGTGGACTTGACAAATCTCCAACACGAGGCAATGGAATCGGACCTTGAATTGAGTATTACACTCGGGTAGGCCGCTTGGTGATCCTTAGAATGCATCCAAAGAACAAGTGAGCAAGGAAGTAAAGTTGTGAAGATAATTTTTACCACAAGCGCAATCAGACGAGGAAGAAATCCCTGAGTTAACTCAGATAGAAGAAATAGAAGGTCATACAAGGGACTTGGTTGTATGAAGCCGAGAGATGAATTATAAGAACCATGCAAGAGACTACAAGAGTGCGGAGTAGAGATAACAATATTGGAACGAGCCAAGTAGAATTGAGTACAACCAAGATTGTGGAATCAAGGACATTACCATCGAGGCGGATGTCCCATAGACCATTATGGGCATGAGAAACCAGAAGAGACAAAGTGTCAATCCGGGTGTGAGAGTCTAAGGTGCACGGAATGAGGACCTACAATTGAGTGTAAAAGCGAAAAGGCAGACTCCACAAGCGTGGGGAGGTTTTGATCTCCTCAGAGATATAAGTAGTTTGAAAGAAACCGCGACTCCAATATCCAAAGAATGGAAGCCTGTATCAGGGTCAACGGAGTTTCATGAAGGCGATATTACCACTAACTCCAGTGAAGAAATCTGTATGGGAGAACGGCCTTGCTAGACTTGAGAGTCCAGGGTAACCCGAATTATCACGGGACCTAAGCCACTAACACAGATGGTCCATGCAAAAGGTCTGCAAGTGGATGATCATTTCGGCCATAATAATTTCAAAGACGGTTGCAAGCTATCGTGGAAACTTGAAACGAATATTTATGCCAGATGAATTACACAATTGGACTAGAGAAATGGAGTTAGCCATAAGAAGCAGAAGAGTGGAAGGTAGAACGAACTAAAGAAGTATAAATGGATTATTGTGAGCAACTGTTTACCTACTAGATAAGGAAATTTTGATAGATCACAATTAACATGGACTGGAGACTTACAACTTAATGTAAGAGCGAAAGATAGACTTCACAAGTCCGGAGACGTTTTGTCTTCTTTCAAGATAAGAATTCTAAGAAGAATCACAACGCTAGTATCGAAAGGATCGAAGCCCGGTAACATAGTCAACAGAGATTTGGAAGGAAATATTACAAACAACGCCGATTAAGGAACCGTGCTTGTGAGAATTGTGTGGTGGACTAAAGAGTCTAAGGTAACCCCATTTATAACAGAACATAGGTCATCAACATTGACGGTCCCTGTAAAGGGACTACAATTGGGAGGTAATTAAAGGTCATCGGAACTACAAGACGCTTACCATCTATCGTGGAGTGTTAGGAACGACTTTTGACGTTAAGTGAATGGCACAGTGAGACTTGAGAAAGAGAGTTGTCCCAAAGGAAGCAGAAGAGTGCAAAATAAAACGAACTAAAGAAGGATAAAAGGATAAATCTAGTAGGTGATGTGGACCAAAAGTCTAATACTAGTAGAGGTATGATATTGAGATAAGTCAATTATAAACTGACCGATGTCAACCAAGGACACGCAAGTATGGTTTGGTATTGACGAGTTATGCGCCGTTAAGAAGAGATATTTTTGACGGTGGATCTATGGAGTAATTGTACCGACGCCTTAGAGGATTTCCTTAAGTAGGCAGCGACAACCTTCTTGGATGAATTAAAGGTATAAAGAGAAACGTTTTAAGTGTTACTTCTTGGCCAGTTAAGATCAAAATCCGCTCAAGTCAGGGAGTTTGGATCCGTGGTAGAAGAATTAAGAAAGTAAGCGGAAGAAGTTGTTTTTCCATCGTTATTTTATTTTCTTAAGGCAAATAAAGAAGGTACTTGGTACTTCATCCGTATACGACTCATGGTGTAATTGGAAGAAAGAGTTTTGAGGTCAATCATTTTATACTTACAGAAAAGGTTCTCAAGATTAATGAGTGACAACAAGATAATCAGAGTAGCGCAGCGGAAGCGTAGTGGGTCCTAACCCACACAGCAAGAAGCTCAAGGGTGTTGAGGGATGTCGTGCCGAGATTAAGATGGGGATAGTTTGTGAAATGCATCCTAGTTGGAAGGAACGTGAGTTAGGCTATGTGGAGTTACTAAAAATGTTGTACGGAAACTTATGTGCATGTAGAGATAATAGAAGGAGGCGGGTACCCTATTATGGATCCGAGTGAAGAGTTACGGCTTTGCCACATGTTTCCAGACAAGTAATTTTGGAATTTCATACTAATGGAATACTCTAGAGTGAGTTTTCTGGATGAATTAAGAAAGAATGAATGATGTAATAAAAGTATTGTGCATGTCCTGCACTAGAAAGCTCCAAGTGAGTAACTACCATCCTGAGTCGAAGATACATAAGAAAGAGAAGCGATAGGAGCATACTTGTAACCTAGTGACAATGCTTAAGGAAAGCATAATCTTGGAGTAGATTTTATGTGTAATGTTATGTCGGAACAGAGCCTAGTTGCGTTTTGAGTTAGGGGGATACTATCGGGCTGGTAACAATGGTAGATAAAAGAGTGCACTGCTGATGGTATGTTAACAATTATTGAGTAGTCATGATCAAATAACGGTGTTAGGAGATCACTTTGTGTCTAATACCGTCATTCCGGACGTATTCTAAGTCACTTAAGATCTTGGAAAATGCGTGATAAACCTAAGTTTGTGCAAACGATATGTTAGAGATCTGTAAATAATATAATAATGCCAGGTGAACAAAGAGGATGACCACTAGATTTGATTTTTAGTTATCTCGAGTGTTAGACCTGAAAAGGGTAACGGTGACGATTCCGTACCTGAAGAACATGATGACTGAGTAATATTAAAAGACAAGACCAAGTGGGTCGTGATACGAAGAGCATTGAGCATTTGGTAAGTGTTGGTGGATGTCCAAGACCTCTGACCTGATTGTGTAGACATGACCTTTTCAGAAGGCTCGAAGCAAGTGGTCATAACGAAGGGAAGAAAGTTTAATAAATCATTTTCCGTAGGGTCATCAAAGGATCTAGAACTTCAGTTTTCCACGGAGACTAAGTTTGGGAACTGAGTTTGAGAATTTCAGTTGGAGAGAAACCTACCAGACACGAGTTAGGTCATCAGATTAGAGGATTAGACAGTTGAGCCGGATGATACCGGTGAGACATCCGGTAACCACTCTAGAACGTGGTAGCAGCAGGCGCTTGTGATCTAAGTACCTGAAAAGATCTAAGATTTAGTGGTTTTATGAGAAGCCGATAAGACTACCTAAGACATTGGGGATAGCAAGAGACGTAACATTTTAAAGACCTATGTAGTGATAGTTGTAACCTCGAGAGTGACGAGTTAGGGCTTGACCTTGGATGTGTGATATTGTTTGACTACTTGTTTATTTCATGATTGAGTGCTTAGTCAGTGATGTGTGCTTTTGATAACCTTGATGTGTGGGATACTTGGATGTGGAAACGACGAGACTTTTGAGTAGTGATCAAAAACACCCATTAGGTGTCTTAAAGGCCGATCAGGATTGTCTTACCCTAAGTTTCGGGACGAAACTTATTTTGAGGGGGATCAGATGTAACGACCAGTTTTTTTTTTTCCGTTACGCTTTGATAGGGTTAGAGAAGTTTAGGAAATGAATAAAAATTCAGCGAGACTAGGACAAACCAGTTATTTACGGAAGTCGTTTAATTAAGTACCTTGTTCTAAGTTTCGGGACGAAACTTATTTTAAGGGGGTACTGATGTAATATCCGGAATTTTTATTTCCGAATTAAATCGGACTTCGATCCGTTGGCGGTTTTCCATTCTATCTAGCAATTCTTTCTTCACAAATTTTATCATTTTATGTAGAAGCTAATTCACATAAAATGATAAAATTATATCAAGATCTAATCCCTATAATTATTTATCATTTTATGTAGAATTTAATTTACATAAAATAATAGAATTATATCAAATCCTAATTCTTATAATTATGTATTATTTTATGTAGAATTTAATTCACATAAAATGATAGATTTATATTAAACCCTAGTTATTATAATTCATTCTTATCGATGACTTTAGACGAGATCATGACAAGCTGTGACGAGATCATGAGTAAGCTGAGATGAGGCCATGACAAAGCCCGACAAATCTGTGACAAACTCATTCATGGGCCTGACAAGGCCATGACGAGTTTTGACAAACTTTCAGCCCACTTATTTCTGGCCATATTTCAGCCCATTGTTTCTTAATTGGTTTGATTGTTCCCAGCCCTTATCTTAACCTTTGTTGGCGGATCAAGCAGCCCAGGAGGCCCAGCAATCACACCTTCAGCAGCCCACACACTCAGCTGCTTAATGGGGCTTGCGGCAGCCCAGAAGAGTGTTAAGTCCAGCCCATAACTCCATGAGATGCTGCCCTATCTTCCACGTTGTAACAGCCAACTCTTTCCCTTCCCTATATCACGTAACAACAGTGAATCAATGAGGCAAATCCACAGCTGAAACAGCCCTACATTCACGCCAGAAGAGAAGGAGTTGCAACGTCTTTGCTTCCAGATGCACGTAAACCTCTCCTCCCCTTCTTCTATATCGACGCAGATCTCAGCAGCCCCATTGAAGCACCAACATTGCACAGCAGCAGCCCCATTGAAGCACCAACATTGCACAGCAGCAGCCCCATTGAAGCACCAACATTGCACAGCAGCAGGAGCGTTCACCCTTCTGCACATCCCTTGCAACCTCGTGACCCTCGTGGGCGAGTTTTATAGTTGAGTGTAACCATACTCTTTCAACCTTGCTTTCCTTCAAACGTATATGTACTTATAGCTGATGCTAAACCATCTTGGAACCATGTATTTCAGTCAAGAAAACAACAGTAGAGAGCTGTTACGTTTTTCTCAGTTTTCGGAAGTGACGAGCAGTAAACTTTGGTTCCAGATTTGGATAAGTTATACTTCTTCTTTTTGGCTCAATTTTGGATATGTTGTAGTCAGTAGTACATAGTAGATCATACTAAAAATTGGGAAGAATAAGAGTTACGGTTTGAGAGTTATGATGTTGCAAAGTGACTCCTCATGCAGTTTTTTTTATAAATGTGCTGAGTTGAGAAAAACAGCATGGGATCTGTTTTGGGAGATAGTTTTGAATATGATTTTGATATCTGTTTGACTTGAATTTTGGATATGATTTGGTTGACATATTATAGTAGAACATATCAAAATTTGGGATAAATCCAGCAAATGGTTTAGGAGTTATGATTTTTCAAAGTGTACTTAGAAATTTGATTAAGTATAGGAACGCTTTTAGTGTTGTAGCCAACTTTAAGGATTTCTGTAGAAGTGATAATGGAATAGTTTTAGAACATTCTTGCTCCTATGAGTAGATTAGATATCCTAGATAATTTAGAGATTTATTTTAGAATTTTTATAAGTTTATTTTAATTTCATATTTGAAGTTGTAGTTGGACCTTAGTGACTTTTCGTGAAATTGGAAAAGTGGGTAGTTTCTCTTGTTTTACCTAAAATCATCCTAGGGAGTAGAATATGGTTAATTAGCCTCAAGTAAGAATTTAAGTACATATTACGAATTTTGGAAGTCTCGGGATCAAGGGTAAAATAGTCATGTTACCTTAAATAAGTACTGTAATAAATTATGTCCAAATAGGATCTTATAGCTTAGGAGTTTCAAACTTTTAAGTACCTAGGGAAATGTATTGACCCACGTGCCTCCTTTGACAGGCAACTGAGTTTCTGCAGTTACTGATTGAGTGGTGTTAGGAGAGGCGAGATTCGATTCTGGTAAGTCCACGGACTTACTTAGCTGGCTTTCTTGTATGAGTGTAATGTGTATGAGTGGTGTTTGCTAGTTATGATAAACAACGAAACCGAATTAGGCCGACTTTATTATTTAAGTAATTGACCCAAGTGTATGATAACGGGTCGTGACATCATCTGCCTAGCTCTTGCGAGAGTCTAGGAGGTTCCCTACGACCAGCCCAGTCCGTTAGACGGTTAGATGCATTAGTACCATTCCGCGTTGGTAAACGGGGACAGGGGCGAGGTTTGGGAATCCCTCGTGTCACAAAATAAGTATCATTAGTAATGACCTATCACCTAATTAGAGATAATAAAAGGATTGAGTGTTGCATGTTGATTGTGTATGTTGTGTGTATGTACTTTTACCTTTATCCTTATGCATATAATGTTAGCTAACGGTTTTATACCGCTTGTAGATGCCTTGCAGGTTAAGACAGTTGTAGAGAGATCCGGAGGAAATGGTCAGCCGGGTCCACGTACTCATTTAGTTGGGGACGGGGATGTCTTATGTTCTTCATATGCATCATTTTAGTAGCTTTTCTTGTAAGGCTAATACATATTCTCCATGTATATATTGTTTACAGTTTTCAAATGTTTTAAATACTTTTGTGCCTTGTTGTAAGATCCAAGTAAAATTGTTGTCAAAATATGGTCGGGACCCATTGTGAGGTCCTAACAAGTAGCTCCCCGAGTTCTCAGAATTTGGGGTGTTACAATATGGTATCAGAGCTCTGGGTTGGCAACAATGGCACTTGAAATCTTCTGAAAGACCGATTGTATAAAATAACTAGAACCCGAAAGGGGTCTAAAATTTTCAAAACGGAGTTATGTTTATACACGAGCATAGTCGGGTTGTGGGTTAGTAGTACGTCGGACTACCATCGCTCTCCGTGGATCTCTACAACTTAGCATGATAGGTGTGTTAGTTAGTAGATAGACTTATATCGATATGTTCTAATGTATGATTATATATATGTATATGTATAGCATGTTAGTATCCTAAAGGATATAAAATATCCTTTAGTCGTGATATCACGAAGCGATTATCGCCTCTCGATAAATCAACTGTGGACTTGACAAATCTCCAACACGAGGCAATGGAATCGGACCTTGAATTGAGTATTACACTCGGGTAGGCCGCTTGGTGATCCTTAGAATGCATCCAAAGAACAAGTGAGCAAGGAAGTAAAGTTGTGAAGATAATTTTTACCACAAGCGCAATCAGACGAGGAAGAAATCCCTAAGTTAACTCAGATAGAAGAAATAGAAGGTCATACAAGGGACTTGGTTGTATGAAGCCGAGAGATGAATTATAAGAACCATGCAAGAGACTACAAGAGTGCGGAGTAGAGATAACAATATTGGAACGAGCCAAGTAGAATTGAGTACAACCAAGATTGTGGAATCAAGGACATTACCATCGAGGCGGATGCCCCATAGACCATTATGGGCATGAGAAACCAGAAGAGACAAAGTGTCAATCCGGGTGTGAGAATCTAAGGTGCACGGAATGAGGACCTACAATTGAGTGTAAAAGTGAAAAAGCAGACTCCACAAGCGTGGGGAGGTTTTGATCTCCTCAGAGATATAAGTAGTTTGAAAGAAACCGCGACTCCAATATCCAAAGAATGGAAGCCTGTATCAGGGTCAACGGAGTTTCATGAAGGCGATATTACCACTAACTCCAGTGAAGAAATCTGTATGGGAGAACGGCCTTGCTAGACTTGAGAGTCCAGGGTAACCCGAATTATCACGGGACCTAAGCCACTAACACAGATGGTCCATGCAAAAGGTCTGCAAGTGGATGATCATTTCGGCCATAATAATTTCAAAGACGGTTGCAAGCTATCGTGGAAACTTGAAACGAATATTTATGCCAGATGAATTACACAATCGGACTAGAGAAATGGAGTTAGCCATAAGAAGCAGAAGAGTGGAAGGTAGAACGAACTAAAGAAGTATAAATGGATTATTGTGAGCAACTGTTTACCTACTAGATAAGGAAATTTTGATAGATCACAATTAACATGGACTGGAGACTTACAACTTAATGTAAGAGCGAAAGATAGACTTCACAAGTCCGGAGACGTTTTGTCTTCTTTCAAGATAAGAATTCTAAGAAGAATCACAACGCCAGTATCGAAAGGATCGAAGCCCGGTAACATAGTCAACAGAGATTTGGAAGGAAATATTACAAACAACGCCGATTAAGGAACCGTGCTTGTGAGAATTGTGTGGTGGACTAAAGAGTCCAAGGTAACCCCATTTATAACAGAACATAGGTCATCAACATTGACGGTCCCTGTAAAGGGACTACAATTGGGAGGTAATTAAAGGTCATCGGAACTACAAGACGCTTACCATCTATCGTGGAGTGTTAGGAACGACTTTTGACGTCAAGTGAATGGCACAGTGAGACTTGAGAAAGAGAGTTGTCCCAAAGGAAGCAGAAGAGTGCAAGATAAAACGAACTAAAGAAGGATAAAAGGATAAATCTAGTAGGTGATGTGGACCAAAAGTCTAATACTAGTAGAGGTATGAAATTGAGATAAGTCAATTATAAACTGACCGATGTCAACCAAGGACATGCAAGTATGGTTTGGTATTGACGAGTTATGCGCCGTTAAGAAGAGATATTTTTGACGGTGGATCTATGGAGTAGTTGTACCGACGCCTTAGAGGATTTCCTTAAGTAGGCAGCGACAACCTTCTTGGATGAATTAAAGGTATAAAGAGAAACGTTTTAAGTGTTACTTCTTGGCCAGTTAAGATCAAAATCCGCTCAAGTCAGGGAGTTTGGATCCGTGGTAGAAGAATTAAGAAAGTAAGCGGAAGAAGTTGTTTTTCCATCGTTATTTTATTTTCTTAAGGCAAATAAAGAAGGTACTTGGTACTTCATCCGTATACGACTCATGGTGTAATTGGAAGAAAGAGTTTTGAGGTCAATCATTTTATACTTACAGAAAAGGTCCTCAAGATTAATGAGTGACAACAAGATAATCAGAGTAGCACAGCGGAAGCGTAGTGGGTCCTAACCCACACAGCAAGAAGCTCAAGGGTGTTGAGGGATGTCGTGCCGAGATTAAGATGGGGATAGTTTGTGAAATGCATCCTAGTTGGAAGGAACGTGAGTTAGGCTATGTGGAGTTACTAAAAATGTTGTACGGAAACTTATGTGCATGTAGAGATAATAGAAGGAGGCTGGTACCCTATTATGGATCCGAGTGAAGAGTTACGGCTTTGCCACATGTTTCCAGACAAGTAATTTCGGAATTTCATACTAATGGAATACTCTAGAGTGAGTTTTCTGGATGGATTAAGAAAGAATGAATGATGTAATAAAAGTATTGTGCATGTCCTGCACTAGAAAGCTCCAAGTGAGTAACTACCATCCTGAGTCGAAGATACATAAGAAAGAGAAGCGATAGGAGCATACTTGCAACCTAGTAACAGTGCTTAAGGAAAGCATAATCTTGGAGTAGATTTTATGTGTATTGTTATGTCGGAACAGAGCCTAGTTGCGTTTTGAGTTAGGGGGATACTATCGGGCTGGTAACAATGGTAGATAAAAGAGTGCACTGCTGATGGTATGTTAACAATTATTGAGTAGTCATGATCAAATAACGGTGTTAGGAGATCACTTTGTGTCTAATACCGTCATTCCGGACGTATTCTAAGTCACTTAAGATCTTGGAAAATGCGTGATAAACCTAAGTTTGAGCAAACGATATATTAGAGATCTGTAAATAATATAATAATGCCAGGTGAACAAAGAGGATGACCACTAGATTTGATTTTTAGTTGTCTCGAGTGTTAGACCTGAAAAGGGTAACGGTGACGATTCCGTACCTGAAGAACATGATGACTGAGTAATATTAAAAGACAAGACCAAGTGGGTCGTGATACGAAGAGCATTGAGAACTTGGTAAGTGTTGGTGGATGTCCAAGACCTCTGACCTGATTGTGTAGACATGACCTTTTCAGAAGGCTCGAAGCAAGTGGTCATAACGAAGGGAAGAAAGTTGAATAAATCATTTTCCGTAGGGTCATCAAAGGATCTAGAACTTCAGTTTTCCACGGAGACTAAGTTTGGGAACTGAGTTTGAGAATTTAAGTTGGAGAGATACCTACCAGACACGAGTTAGGTCATCAGATTAGAGGATTAGACAGTTGAGCTGGATGATACCTGAAAAAATCTAAGATTTAGTGGTTTTATGAGAAGCCGATAAGGCTACCTAAGACATTGGGGATAGCAAGAGACGTAACATTTCAAAGACCTATGTAGTGCTAGTTGTAACCTCGAGAGTGACGAGTTAGGGCTTGACCTTGGATGTGTGATATTGTTTGACTACTTGTTTATTTCATGATTGAGTGCTTAGTCAGTGATGTGTGCTTTTGATAACCTTGATGTGTGGGATACTTGGATGTGGAAATGACGAGACTTTTGAGTAGTGATCAAAAACACCCATTCGGTGTCTTAAAGGCCGATCAGGATTGTCTTACCCTAAGTTTCGGGACGAAACTTATTTTGAGGGGGATCAGATGTAACGACCAGTTTTTTTTTTCCGTTACGCTTTGATAGGGTTAGAGAAGTTTAGGAAATGAATAAAAATTCAGCGAGACTAGGACAAACCAGTTATTTACGGAAGTCGTTTAATTAAGTACCTTGTTCTAAGTTTCGGGACGAAACTTATTTTAAGGGGGTACTGATGTAATATCCGGAATTTTTATTTCCGAATTAAATCGGACTTCGATCCGTTGGCGGTTTTCCATTCTATCTAGCAATTCTTTCTTCACAAATTTTATCATTTTATGTAGAAGCTAATTCACATAAAATGATAAAATTATATCAAGATCTAATCCCTATAATTATTTATCATTTTATGTAGAATTTAATTTACATAAAATAATAGAATTATATCAAATCCTAATTCTTATAATTATGTATTATTTTATGTAGAATTTAATTCACATAAAATGATAGATTTATATTAAACCCTAGTTATTATAATTCATTCTTATCGATGACTTTAGACGAGATCATGACAAGCTGTGACGAGATCATGAGTAAGCTGAGATGAGGCCATGACAAAGCCCGACAAATCTGTGACAAACTCATTCATGGGCCTGACAAGGCCATGACGAGTTTTGACAAACTTTCAGCCCACTTATTTCTGGCCATATTTCAGCCCATTGTTTCTTAATTGGTTTGATTGTTCCCAGCCCTTACCTTAACCTTTGCTGGCGGATCAAGCAGCCCAGGAGGCCCAGCAATCACACCTTCAGCAGCCCACACACTCAGCTGCTTAATGGGGCTTGCGGCAGCCCAGAAGAGTGTTAAGTCCAGCCCATAACTCCATGAGATGCTGCCCTATCTTCCACGTCGTAACAGCCAGCTCTTTCCCTTCCCTATATCACGTAACAGCAGTGAATCAATGAGGCAAATCCACAGCTGAAACAGCCCTACATTCACGCCAGAAGAGAAGGAGTTGCAACGTCTTTGCTTCCAGATGCACGTAAACCTCTCCTCCCCTTCTTCTGTATCGACGCAGATCTCAACAGCCCCATTGAAGCACCAACATTGCACAGCAGCAGCAGCGTTCACCCTTCTGCACATCCCTTGCAACCTCGTGACCCTCGTGGGCGAGTTTTATAGTTGAGTGTAACCATAATCTTTCAACCTTGCTTTCCTTCAAACGTATATGTACTTATAGCTGATGCTAAACCATCTTGGAACCATGTATTTCAGTCAAGAAAACAACAGCAGAGAGCTGTTACGTTTTTCTCAGTTTTCGGAAGTGACGAGCAGTCAACTTCGGTTCCAGATTTGGATAAGTTATACTTCTTCTTTTTGGCTCAATTTTGGATATGTTGTAGTCAGTAGTACATAGTAGATCATACTAAAAATTGGGAAGAATCAGAGTTACGGTTTGAGAGTTATGATGTTGCAAAGTGACTCCTCATGCAGTTTTTTTTATAAATGTGCTGAGTTGAGAAAAACAACATGGGATCTGTTTTGGGAGATAGTTTTGAATATGATTTTGATCTCTGTTTGACTTGAATTTTGGATATGATTTAGTTGACATATTATAGTAGAACATATCAAAATTTGGGATAAATCCAGCGAATGGTTTAGGAGTTATGATTTTTCAAAGTGTACTTAGAAATTTGATTAAGTATAGGAACGCTTTTAGTGTTGTAGCCAACTTTAAGGATTTTTGTAGAAGTGATAATGGAATAGTTTTAGAAAATTCTTTCTCCTATGAGTAGATTAGATATCCTAGATAATTTAGAGATTTATTTTAGAATTTTTATAAGTTTATTTTAATTTCATATTTGAAGTTGTAGTTCGACCTTAGTGACTTTTCGTGAAATAGAAAAGTGGGTAGTTTCTCTTGTTTTACCTAAAATCATCCTAGGGAGTAGAATATGGTTAATTAGCCTCAAGTAAGAATTTAAGTACGTATTACGAGTTTTGGAAGTCTCGGGATCAAGGGTAAAATAGTCATGTTACCTTAAATAAGTACTGTAATAAATTATGTCCAAATAGGATCTTATAGCTTAGGAGTTTCAAACTTCTAAGTACCTAGGGAAATGTATTGACCCACGTGCCTCCTTTGACAGGCAACTGAGTTTCTGCAGTTACTGATTGAGTGGTGTTAAGAGAGGCGAGATTCGATTCTGGTAAGTCCACGGACTTACTTAGCTGGCTTTCTTGTATGAGTGTAATGTGTATGAGTGGTGTTTGCTAGTTATGATAAACAACGAAACCGGATTAGGCCGACTTTATTATTTACGTAATTGACCCAAGTGTATGATAACGGGTCGTGACATCATCTTCCTAGCTCGTGCGAGAGTCTAGGAGGTTCCCTGCGACCAGCCCAGTCCGGTAGACGGTCAGATGCATTAGTACCATTCCGCGTTGGTAAACGGGGACAGGGGCGAGGTTTGGGAATCCCTCGTCTCACAAAATAAGTATCATTAGTAATGACCTATCACCTAATTAGAGATAATAAAAGGATTGAGTGTTGCATGTTGATTGTGTATGTTGTGTGTATGTACTTTTACCTTTATCCTTATGCATATAATGTTAGCTAACGGTTTTATACCGCTTGTAGATGCCTTGCAGGTTAAGACAATTGTAGAGAGATCTTGAGGAAATGGTCAGCCGGGTCCACTGTAACACCCCGAATCCGCAGGACTCGGGATGCTACGGGTGGGGACCTCAAAATGGGTCCCGACCCTTAGCTTGACAACAATTTCACCGGATCTTTCAACATGGCACAAATAAAGGCAAAACCGAAATTCCTTTTAATGCAAATGATAAGAAACCCGAAGGAAAACAACAAAAGACTTCAGCCGATAAACAACACCAAAGACCAAAACGCCATACACGCGGCATACCAACATAATAAACGCAGAATAAAACACAACCCGACTCCAACCAAAACCCACTCCTAAAATGTACGGAACCCCGGCTGCCCACTCTTCCGGATCTCTCGGCCGCAATCCTAACCTGCAAGGCAATCTACAACAATCGGTATAAAACCGTTAGCTAATATTCGAAGCATTAGAATCAAGGTGAAAGGCACAAACACAAGTAAAACAACATAACACACAATGTACACCAAATCACACAAGTCCGGTTTATTATCTTTTTATTATTAAGTCGTATCCCGTTCTAATCCAACTTCTTTTGTGACACGAGAATCTCCCGAAACTCGCCTCGGTCCCCACTTACCGCATGAAACGGTGGATGCCTCCGACCGTCTAACCACACGGGCTAGTCGCCAAGAACCTCCTAACTCTACGCAAGAGCTAGACAAGTTGTCACCGCCCGTTATCATACACTTGGGCCAAATAATATATAAAGGTCGGTAATCCTAATTCCGGTTTTATAAGTTATAATGAAAGCGATAAAACACACACCACCAAACACGCATCGAATCTAATACATAGAATACGAGCTAAGTAAGTCCGGAGACTTACCTCGTCCCAACGCTAACTCACGCAACACTCTCACTTCCCTCGGGAAGAAGTCTACACCTGCTCACAATAAGATATCTATATCAACAACTCACTCAACTCAAGAAGTCTTAGACTTCTACACAAATGATCTACGCGAGATCATTTGACTCACATTCTAGGACCGCATCCTAGAATCTCTCATGCTCACATCACACTCATTACAAGCTAGAAGTCCTTAGACTTCTAGACCCTATGATCTCGCAAGATCATAACCCATGACCCAAACAAGGATAAACAAACTCCCTAGTCCTCAAGATCTCACAAGGTCAACCAACTACTCAACGCCTTACAATCCTCACAAGATGATAACACCTCAAGCTTTATAACGATCATAAATCCTCAAAACTCACCTAAGGTTCATGGCCACTACTTGGCATTCTCATTAGGTTACGCTAGATCCAACCTAGCATGATACTAAAACTTAACATAACTAGATCGAGGGAAGAGATACTCACACGACGTCAAAAGACGGAAATCGATCAACGGATGTTGACTTGGAATCGTTCGGCCTTTACGGGGTCGTTCCCGAACCTAGCACCAAAACTAAACAAATTTAGCTCGTATGCTAAATTTGATCGGAATATATATAATACATATAACTCTAAGGAACTTGTTTTTAAAACCGAGGTTAAAACCCGCTAAAACATTTTCCAAAGCAAAATATACCGTTCCAAAACTATGGGTCATAATCCATAATTAAATCCTTGGATCATACTCCGAATATTAAACAACAAAGGCCACAATTGATAATTTGTAAAAATCTGGGTCAAAACTGTAATTATAAAATATGGGTCATTTCATGTGAATATGTTTCCGGGCCATCTTTTGTAATTACTCATGCCAGGTCAGATTTGCAGATTCCAGGAAATATGGCCAGATATTGTAAATATAATAGTGGGATACAAACTGTAATAAGATAAAAGTTGGGGCCCAATTTTAAATACAAAATTAGGGTTCTCTTAACCCGATAGAGATGAAGGGCGTTGGCTTCACAAGGCCCCGGCGGCGAGACCAGTGGCAGCTTCAGCAAGGTGAAGGCGGAGCGGGGAAGAAAGCGCAGGAAGTGGCTCGGCTTCGGTTGCGCTAGGGCGGCGGCGAGAGGGAAACACAAGGGCTCCGGCGAAGAAGGAGGCTCAGCAGGGGGTTGCGGCGTGTTACAGAGCAAGGGCAGACGGCTTTCGATGGGCTTCGGTAGGGCGAAGGCGGGCAGACGAGGCCAGCGGAGACGGCGACCCAAGGTCCTCTCCAGCAGCGACGGCAACTGCAAGCTCCCCTGTTGGTGGTCATTGCTGCTGTTGCGGGGCTTCTCAATGAGTTGCAATGGAGGAGGGGTTGCAGTGGCGTGTTCCAGCAAGAGAGGTTTTGTTGACCGCAGTGGGAGAGGCAACAAAGGTCCGAGAGAGGGGGAAGCTCATCTGTGAAAGGAGCAAAGGAGAAGGTGAAGAGTTGCTGAGTGCGAGAGATGGGAGATGGAGCGGAACGCGGTGCAGAGGATGAGTACAGAGCAGATTGCGTGAGGGAAGGGTGGATAGAAGAAATGATGGGTCGGGTAGGTGTAAAGGCTAGTTGGGGAGAAGGCTGACCTTTCGGTCTTAGTAGTGATAATATAATAACTCGATTAAAAGATTTCGGAACGGGATTATCGGATCGGAGAATTTTTTTCGAATTTTCCTTGTAATATAAAATACGGGAAATATATGTGGATCGAGTATATAAATTGCTCCCGTAAAATATATTCTTGATAATAATATAATGGTATAAATACTAATAATATATATATATATACCAAAACTCGTAAAATTCAAATTACGACGTGAAAATACTCGGAAAAATATATTGAGCCATTAAAATATTTAGCAAAATACGGAAAAATAAGTATCGAAGACACACCCAATAAACGAGTCGTTACATCCACGTACTCATTTAGTTGGGGACGGGGATGTCTTATGTTCTTCATATGCATCATTTTAGTAGCTTTTCTTGTAAGGCTGATACATATTCTCCATGTATATATTGTTTACAGTTTTCAAATGTTTTAAATACTTTTGTGCCTTGTTGTAAGATCCAAGTAAAATTGTTGTCAAAATATGGTTGGGACCCATTGTGAGGTCCTAACCAGTAGCTCCCCGAGTTCTCAAAATTTGGGGTGTTACAAATATCTTGTGCGTTTGTGGATCATAAAGATCCACAACGCCATGTAAACATCGTTCAGCTATCACGTACGGACTTGTCCACCTTGAGCGCAGCTTGCCTGCAAAAATCTTCAAACGAGATTGAAAAAGGAGAACTTTGTTACCCGCTTTGAAGTCTTTCCAGAGAATGTTCTGTTCATGCCATGCTTTTGTCTTCTCTTTGTACACAGTGGCATGGTCATATGCATCGAGCCTCAACTCCTCCAGCTCTTGCAATTGGAGCTTCCGGACTACCCTACCTCTTATACATTCATGTTGCACTTTTTCACTGCCCACCATACCTTGTGTTCAAGCTCTACCGGAAGGTGGCAAGCTTTTCCGAACACAAGCCGGAATGGAGACATCCCTATAGGAGACTTGTATGTTGTCCGGTAAGCCCATAGAGCGTCATTTAGCCTTAAACTCCCATCCTTCCTTCTGGAAGAAACCGTCTTTTCAAAAATGGTTTTGATTTCCCGGTTGGACACCTCCGCTTGACCATTTGTTTGCGGATGGTAGGTTGTTGACACTCGTTGGTGGACGTGGTACTTCTTAAGGAGAGCGGTAATTGTCTTGTTGCAAACATGGGTGCCCCTATCACTTATCAAAGCCTTTGGGATTCCAAACCTTGTAAAAATATTGTCCTTAAGAAATGTTGCAACCACTTTAGAATCATCAGTTTTGGTTGCCTTTCCATCCACCCACTTGGAAACATAGTCCACTGCAAGTAATATATAAGTGTGCCCAAAAGAAGTAGGAAAAGGCCCCATGAAATCTATTCCCCAAACATCAAAGATTTCGCAAAATATAAGAGAAGATTGAGGCATTTCATTTCTCCTAGATATGTTACCTACTCTTTGGCACCTATCACACACCTTGCAAAACGCAAAAGCGCCTATAAAGATGTGTACCAAAAAGAATCCTGCATCTAAAACTTTCCTAGCAGTTTTGTTGGCCCCAAAATGTCCCCCACATGCTTCAATATGACAGAATGTAAGGACAGATTGTACCTCATTGTCCGGGATGCAACAGTGTATTACCTGATCACTACAATGCTTCCAAAGGTATGGATCCTCCCTAACGTAGTATCTTGCTTCGGCCTTCACCTTCTCTCAATGTGCCTTGGTGAAGTCTGGAGGGTACTCACCCTTGACAAGGAAGTTTACAATGTCAGCAAACTAAGGCTTAAAGGATTGAAGTTTAAACAGAACCTCTGTCGTGTAATCAACAGGGGCGCCTAGCTCGAGCCGCAGGGGAGGGGCTCTGGATGCGCATGGGGGTTACACAACAAAGGGTTGTGTAGAAGGTTTTGTATGGAAAGCTTCTAACTATGGGTCTTCCTTTGGTTGGATCTTCTTCCTCCTTTACCAACCTGCTCAAATGATCGGCCACAAGGTTCTCAACGCCCTTCTTGTCTCATATCTCCAAGTTAAACTCGCTTAGAAGGAGCAACCACCGAATCAACCTTGGTTTTGCTTCCTTCTTTGCCATGAGATACCTAAGAGTTACATGGTCAGTGAATACGATTACCTTTACTCCAAGGAGGTACTGTGTGAACTTCTCTAGTGCAAATACCACCTCTAGCATCTCCTTCTCGGTGGTGGAGTAGTTTCTTTGAGCTCCATTAAGCGTCATGGATGCATAATGGATTACCTGTGATGCTCTTCCATCCTTTTGTCCTAGGACAACTCCTACAACATAATCGCTGGCATCACACATAATCTCAAATGGCTTCTCCCAATCCGGAGACCGGATGATCGGTGTACTAGTGAGGCATGCTTTCAAAATGTCGAAAGATTTCTTGCAATCTTCATCCACTATGAAAGTGGCGTCCTTCTTGAGTAACTCATACAACGGTGCTGAGATTTTTGAAAAGTCCTTGATGAACCGTCGATAAAAACCTGCATGACCTAGGAAAGAACGGATTTCACGCACGTTAGTAGGGTAAGGTAAACTTTGAATAACATCAACTTTTGCCTTATCTACTTATATTTCTTTTGAGGATATCACATGTCCTAACACAATCCCTTGTCCAACCATGAAATGACATTTTTTGAAATTAAGAACTAAATTAGTTTCTACGCATTTTTCAAGAACAAGTTTTAAGTGTCCTAAGCATGCATCAAAACTATTTCCATGGACGGTAAAGTCATCCATAAAAACCTCAATAAAGTTCTCTATATATTTTGACAAAATACTTATCATGCACCGTTGGAAGGTGTCGGGAGCATTGCAAAGCCCAAATGACATTTTGCGGTACGCTAAAGTGCCAAATGGACAAGTGAAAGTCATTTTTTCTTAGTCTTCCGCAGCAATGACTATTTGAAAATAGCCCGAATAACCATCCAAAAAGCAGTAGTATGGGTGACCTACAAGACGTTCCATCATTTGATCAATAAAGGGTAAGGGAAAGTGGTCTTTACGCGTTACCGTGTTAAGCTTGCGTTAGTCAATGCAAACTCGCCACCTGGTTTGTGTCTTGCTCTGGACCATTTCTCCGTATTGATTCTCCACCATGGTGATACCCCCTTTCTTTGGATCCACTTTGGTTGGACTAACCCACTTACTATCCGAGATGAAGAAAATCATGTCCGCTTGGAGGAGCTTCAGTGCCTCCTTCTTGACCACTTCCATCATTGGCGGATTCAACCTTCGTTAAGGTCGCCTAGATGGTTTTGCCTCTTCTTCAAGGAGAATTCTATGCATGTAAGTGGATGGACTTATCCCCTTGATGTCCGCAATAGTCCACCCAAGAGCCATCTTGTGCTCTTTCAAAACCTTCACCAATTTTTCCTCTTGACCGGTGGACAACTTGCTAGATATGATCACCGGTAAGGTATTGTTCTCTCCTAGAAAAGCATACTTGAGGTGAGGTGGAAAGTCCTTCAACTCTATCCCCGGTGTCTGCACTATAGATAGAACAAGCTTCTCGCTTGGGGTTAGTAAAGTGGGTCCAATGGCCAAAGTGGAGATAGGGAGCCTTTTGTGCCCATCCAATTGGGCTAGGACTTCCTTCATGCTAGATATCAAGGCATATTCTGAAGTATGAATGTCAATGTCATGCTCAGTTATGTTTTTCAACTCATCCATGTCAGAAATATGAAAAAAATCTTGCACAAAATGTTCAATAATATCAATGGCACATAGGGAATGATCATCAATAGGGTATTTCATTGCATCATAAATGTCAAATTCAAATACCTTCCCATCAAATTCCATGGTTAATTTGCCACTAACATAGTCAATCTTAGTCCTAGCAGTTTTTAGAAACGGTCTTCCTAACAATATTGGTGCAGCATGTGAGTCATTTTCCATATTCATCACAAAGAAATCAGCACGAAAAATCATATTATTTACCATTACTAACACATCTTCAATAATCCCTTACGGGTAAACATTAGATCTATCAACAAGTTGTACTACAATCCAAGTTTCAATTAGCAGCCCAAGGCCAAGTGATTTATAGATGGAATAGGGAACGACATTAATAGAAGCACCAAGATTAAGCATAGCTTTGTCAAAACGGGTTTCCTCTATAACACAAGGAATGCTTACTATGCCCGGATCGCTAAACTTCTTGGGCATTCGGCGTTGGAAGACAGCGGACACATACTCACTTACTTGCACCTTTTGCTTCCCCTTCAGCTTCTAGTTCCTCTTGATGGTGTAGAGTTCCTTGAAGAAACGAGCATACTTAGGAATACTCTTCACAAGTTTAAGGATAGGGATGTTTACCTCGCATTTGGAAAATGTTTCAAAGAGATCCTTGTCCTCAATCACTCTTCACTCCTTCAGTGCTTCAGGGAAGGCAGCTGGTGGTTTCTCAGCGTACAGAGGAGCAAAATCAGGACGAATGTAAGAATCTATCTCACCAAAACCCTCTATCGTCTTTTCCGCAGAGGCGGAAGGTTGCAGGCACAGGGGAGGCTGAGGGGTTGTCAACGAAGGGGCGGCGACATCCAGCCGCAGGGGCGGCGTCTGCTCAGAAACTGGTGCAGTTGTAGCCGCAGGTGCGGCTGTGGGGGTGGAAGACTCGTCACAGGGTTTGTTCTTCACTTCTGTTGCTGGCTTCTGCTGGACTTGCTTCCCACTCTTCAATGTTAAGGCACTAACATTCTCTTTGAGGTTGACCACCGTATGGGAAGGCAAATTTCCGGAGGATCTAGCTTCAATCCAAGTAATGGCTTCCTCCATTTGTCCAACCTGTTTTTCAACGTTCTTTATGTTGGATTCTGTAGTTTTGACATGGGTATCAAAATGCTTAGTCAAAACCTATAGCATATCCTCAATGGATTAGGACTTTCCTTGGCGGGGTTGCTGCTGCTGGTTTTATTGATCCCTCCATCAAATATTTTGTTGATCACGCCAATTTGGCATGTTATTTTGTGCATATGGATCGTTCCTTGGCCTTTGCTGTTGTTGTTGCCCATAGCCCAATGCGTTCACCTCAACATTGTCATCTTAGACTTGAGGGCACATATCCGTTGGATGGTATGGATCGGCACACACTCCACATGCCTTGAGTTGTTGTGGAGTTCCCATCAAAGTCAACCTTTTCACCATCTCCTTTAGTTCAGAAATTCCAGTTGAGATCCCATTTTGCCCAGGATTGATAGCATGAACTCCTCTTTTGGAAGAGGTCCTTCCGAAATTCCGAGTTCATTCAGCTAGTTCCTGCATTTTCTCTAAAGCAAGGTCAGGAGTAGTGTTCAGAATATTACCTCCACAAGCTGCATCGACGATCCTCCTCTCATTGTCAAGCATGCCATTGTACAAGTATAAGACTAGGTCTTGGGTAGAATACCCATGGAAAGACAGCTGGATCGTAGTCTTTCAAAACGCTTGAAATACTCATAAAGAGTTTCATCCGCCTCTTGCTCGATGTTGCTGATAGCTTTCTTCAAGATATTGGCCTTCTTAGCTGGAAAATACTTCTCCAAAAATGCCTTGTGGAGGTTCTCCCATGTGTCGATACTTCCGGACAGAAGATGGTAGTACCAATCATCCGCCCCATCCTTGAGCGTGAAACCAAATGCCCTCATCTTGATTTGCTCTTCGGTAATGTTGGTTGGCTTCATGCTCATACACACGGTATGAAACTTTCCTAGATGCTTGATGGGGTCTTCACCACTTAACCCATGGAATGATGAGAGCAAGTGGATCAGCCCTTGCTTGAGCTCAAAGTTGACACCTTCCCCTATTGCACGTATAGTAACCGCAAGAGGATGTTGAGTCAAGTCCGGCTGTGTTAGTTGGCACAGCGTTCGGTCAGCCATCTCTTCATGGAATCGTTGTTGTCTATGTTGCGTTCTCTCAATTTCTGGATCAAAAGGAACAAATCTAGAGTTATTAGCACGGGTTTGAACCATAAAAATGGCCCAAACCAATAATCAATAATCAAAATAAAATAAAAACACAACTAAACTCCCCGGCAACAGCACAAAATTTGACGAGCGCTAAAATACTAGGTCGTTGTCTTTTAGCTTAGGTCAAAGTAGAATTCCTAATTTTACACTTATAAATTTATGTATAGCGTAAGTAAGGGTCAAGTCCAAGAGAGTTAATTTGATGTTTCAATTAGATTCAATTATTGAGATTGTAACCAAATAAGGGGGGGGGGGTTGGATTAAAATGTAGCAAGACAAAAGCATAAGAAACAAGTAAAGATGTGAATAAATTGATGAGAAAAGGACTACACCAGGTTGATTCTTAGCATGCAATGCTACTTTGGTTGGTTCTTTTTATAAGTATTTCAGCAATGTTCTCGTCTTGATCATATATATGTGTTGAGCCAACCGGCATCAACACAACTTAACCAGTTAATGTTCCATAAACCTACAAGAAATAGTCACAAGTTAGCTTTCATACAAAGACAAAAAGATGTAAAGAGAAGAATAAAACCGTTAGACTTTTCTTTATATTTATATTCCTTTTCCTTTAAGTAATCACAACCGGCTTTTTACCTAAAGATTTTCTACTAGATTAAAGAACCGAACCCGGAATCAATTAATCCTAGTTCTTTGCATGCAATTAGACACTAAGGTGATCAAGCTAAGTGGTAAGAAACATGCATTTGATAGTTAAAGCACAAGGAATATAAAACATATGAGTGAATAATACTTATATTAACAAAGACTTACAACCAAAGCAGTAATGGAGCTTCAAAACAACCCAATGTAGCAGTGAGATTAGAAACACATTATACAAGGAAAGTAAGGGAAAAAGAAAGAATAATGGGAAAATGGTGGATGATTCTAGCAATCAACCATGGACCTATTTATACTAGAATTGGCACAAAATGGGAGTAAATGGCCGGCCTAAACAGCCACCTTTAATGCCATAAAGGTGGTGCAAACATCCGGAGTAAAGTCTTTGACGCTAAACCGCGGGGGCGGGCTTCAGTGCCGTAAAGGCGGTTTAGGCCAGAACGCTTGGTTTTCTTCATGGCCGCATGGGCGGTGTTACGCTAAGAACGTGACACGCAAAAGCTTTAAATTTATAACTCGATATATTTCTCCTAACTCCTAGCGAACCCGCAGTGTACGGGACGTTTTGTAGTAGGGATAGTATTCCGAGGTCGAACACAAAGACTGAGGTGAAATTGAATCGATTAGTGACTAAGGATAGTGTTGATCTAGGCTAAGAAAAGAGAAAGAAACAAATAAATGAAAATCTCAATATTTTTGGGTTTGGTTTTGTGTGGTGATCAATCAAGAATCACAACGATATAAGAATGCAAAACAAACTAACAATCTAGCAAATAAACACAAACAAGCAAGGCAAACACGAAATATGTGATCAAAGAGAGAAAAGCGGATTCTAGGGGTTGGAAATTCCGGTTATGGCATAGGACTCAAGCTATCTAATCATTCCTTGGATTAACCATAGTTTGTTGGGAGTGAA
The DNA here is from genome assembly GCA_033239125.1 of Fagopyrum homotropicum. Classification (NCBI taxonomy): domain Eukaryota; kingdom Viridiplantae; phylum Streptophyta; class Magnoliopsida; order Caryophyllales; family Polygonaceae; genus Fagopyrum; species Fagopyrum homotropicum. Next base: position 58,971,730 of record BSWB01000003.1, on the reverse strand, counting down.
TGTTTCTCAAGTGGGGTTAATTACCGGGTAGGTCTCATGATCCACTAATCCGCACCTAAGGTCCTATCACCGGGTAAGTCTCTAGGAGCCTAAGGTAGGGATATCTACACAAACCGGATGGTTATCTAGGAATCTAACCTCTCCTTACCGGGTAAGTCTCGGGAAGTCAAGTCCTAAAAACTTATCCTAGCACATTCAGTCCAATAGCGGCTTGTGAGGCTCACTACTACCTAGAATTCGTCATCTTCGGTATCTAAGAGCAAGAATCACCGGGTAAGTCTCTTCTAACTCTTAGTTGCTAACACTAGGTCACCCTAGGATAGGTTTAACTCAACAAAAACTAGGATTTCAACAATCTAATATCCTAGCACTTAGTTTTATCAAATCAAACGAGTTAGTCAGAATTACGGGTTGTTCATCCCTTTCCACGGCCGTGGAAGGGCAAGATCCAACCGTGGTTTTAAATAGTGACTAGGTTCAATCAAGCGAGTCATCCAAGTATTCATTTAAGTATATTATATCATAGTCCAAGCCATAACCATCTTTTCCTTACCCTATAATCGCATCTATTTAGCCAACAACATGCATCTTAACAATCAAACTGAACAAGCATAAAATCATAGAATCCATGGCAAGAAGATGAAATGAAAGATGAATTAAGCTAATGAAACAAGTAAAATAAGCTAAATCAAGGTTCAAGAAGGACTTACAACCCTTCAAAAGAAGGTTCGAATCGTTTCTTACAAACCCTTGCAAAACGTTTCACAAAGCTCACTCAAAATCACTCAAAAAGACTATGAAACTATGAACTAGTGTGCTTCTTCTTCTTCTCCAATGGAAGCCTTTCTTCTTCTCCAATAGTAGCTCCAATCCAATCTTCCAATGAGAGAATATTGTTGTTGAGAGTGTGGGAGAGAATGGGAGTGAGGGGTCTGTCCTTAACAGCCTGCAAGACCACCTTATATCCTCAACAAATTGCAAGAGTCGGCCATGAAGATCGTGGGACAGCTGTCACAGCTGTCTAGGGAAAACCACGGCCCATTTCCACGCCCGTGGAAGTCCCAGTGGCGGTGGTTTTTGTGCCTCAGCTTGTTTTAGATCATTAAGCCACGATTTGGTGCATGTCATGCACCAACAAGGTCCCATGTATCCTCCTTAGCTCCTAGCTTTCTTCCCAATGAGTCCGAAGGTGTGTCATCTCGAGGAATGATCTTCAAATGTATTGATTAAGCTCCTAAATCTCCCAAAATACCTACAAAGCATGCAAAAGTCCGTGTAGACGTCTATCTTGACAAAATACATGAATTGAGTGCAAACGTCATGAACTAGTGCTAAACCATGCATGAATGAGCGGGAAAACTATCTAAATGAGTGCCTAATCTATCATCATAAATCGTGTTATCAAAAATACCCCATACTTAAGGTTTGCTCGTCCCCGAGCAAGTCCCCAACTATAGACTAAGAGATGACATGATTTATGCATGCAGAAAAACAACAAAATCTTTTTGGAGTTGTGCTTCTAATATTGGATCACCTTCATAGTCATGTTTCATGGCAATGGACAAGCAATCATGTGTCAAATAAATGAAGGCACGGAAAGACAATTATACTTAACTCGAAAGCATGCATGAAATGTAAAAATGAAGAAGTCAAGATGATCATGAGCATATCCAATCTAGATTACTAAGTCTTACACACATGCAAATAGGTCACAAGGGCTTAGGAAATAAGAGGCTAAGAAATATTGTGATTATGTGGGAATTTTTCTAGGTCATGTGATGCTAATCCGGGAATGGAACTAACTTCACAACTTCACATTTTTTATCAACTTCCCACAAGTGTATATTTTCTCCATCTTTTCTTTCTTTTCATTTCTTTTTCTTTCACTTATTTTTGAGACAATGGCATTGGTGTACAAAAGCCGAAACCTTGGTGATTAGCCGTCCTCGGGCTTTTTTTATTTATCGAGGTGCATCCACACCGGGCACACATACCAAAGCTCGTTAGGACTATCGGTTTATTTGACTTTGGCAAGGAACAAACACCCGATTATGTGAATGGTGCCGAGTTACTCGTCATTTAAACCAACGTCCCCAAACCTATATTTTTTCTACACTTTACACAATAAATTCAGCACTTCATTCATAACATTCTTCCATCAACAACTTCACCCCACACTTGCTTTTCACACACTTAACACACTAACATGCTCCTATTCCCGGATGGGTCAAAAGAGGTCAAATTTATATCAATTGAGGTGCTCAAACAACATGATGAGAAGTAGAGAAAGATGAATTGCCTTAATCACTCCTAGATGATGTGCAAGAACTAGCATGTAATTTCGACTTTCAATCCCCAATTCAATCAAGGCAAACATCATGATCACAATCCATACATGGGATTCAAGATAAGTACTTCAAGTCCACATATGCATTCATCAATTCAACACATAAGGCCATCCATAGCCAATTCACAAGACAATCTCATCATAAGGGTCATTCCCAAGCTTAGAAGCACTAAAAAAAATTTAAAATTTTTTGATTTTTTGGATTTTTTGAAATGTATATGTACAATGCAAGACATAATGAAGCATGTGAGTAAAAGAAACTACCCTAGATGCTAATCATGCAAAAGATCATGCAAACCCCTGGCCCTATACTTAAGGTTTGCTCGTCCCTGAGCAAGTCCCCATCTATAGACTAAGAGATGACATGATTTATGCATGCAGAAAAACAACAAAATCTTTTTGGAGTTGTGCTTCTAATATTGGATCACCTTCATAGTCATGTTTCATGGCAATGGACAAGCAATCATATGTCAAATAAATGAAGGCACGGAAAGACAATTATACTTAACTCGAAAGCATGCATGAAATGTAAAAATGAAGAAGTCAAGATGATCATGAGCATATCCAATCTAGATCACTAAGTCTTACACACATGAAAATAGGTCACAAGGGCTTAGGAAATAAGAGGCTAAGAAATGTTGTGATTATGTGGGAATTTTTCTAGGTCATGTGTTGCTAATCCGGGAATGGAACTAACTTCACAACTTCACATTTTTTTATCAACTTCCCACAAGTGTATATTTTCTCCATCTTTTCTTTCTTTTCTTTTCTTTTTCTTTCACTTATTTTTGAGACAATGACATTGGTGTACAAAAGCCGAAACCTTGGTGATTAGCCGTCCTCGGGCTTTTTTTATTTTTCGACGTGCATCCACACCGGGCACACATACCAAAGATCGTTAGGACTATCGGTTTATTTGACTTTGGCAAGGCACAAACTCCCGATTATGTGAATGGTGCCGAGTTACTCGTCATTTAAACCACCGTCCCCAAACCTATATTTTTTCTACACTTTTCACAACAACTTCAGCACTTCATTCATAACATTCATCCATCAACAACTTCAACCCACACTTGCTTTTCACACAATCAACACACTAACATGCTCCTATTCCCGGATGGGTCAAAAGAGGTCAAATTTATATCAATTGAGGTGATCAAACAACATTATGAGAAGTAGAGAAAGATGAATTGCCGTAATCACTCCTAGATGGTGTGCAAGAACTAGCATGTAATTTCGACTTTCAATCCCCAATCCAATCAAGGCAAACATCATGATCACAATCCATACATGGGATTCAAGATAAGTACTTGAAGTCCACATATACATTCATCAATTCAACACATAAGGCCATCCATAGCCAATTCACAAGACAATCTCATCATAAGGGTCATTCCCAAGCTTAGAAGCACTAAAAAAAATTTAAAATTTTCTAATTTTTTGGATTTTTCGAGATGTATATGTTCAATGCAAGACATAATGAAGCATGTGACTAAAAGAAACTACCCTAGATGCTAATCAAGCAAAAGATCATGCAAACCCCACCCCATACTTAGAAACACATTGTCCCCAATGTGTAAATGAAGTAAAGAAGAGTGAAAGAGGGTTCTCACAATGTAAAAATGGTTTGCTTTGGTATTTGGGATTACTCAAATGGGGTGATGGCGGATGGTCCTATCAACGATGGTAGAGAGCTCAAGGTGTTCGCTATGGCGTCGGTACCCGCGCTAGGCACCGCTAGCCGTCCAAGTTCCGCGTCCGCTCCACCCACAATTGATGAGGGACTCATCATCATCATCCACATGCCATGCAAGGCTTTCATGCTACCAAGACTCTAGCACACACACAAAGCACACCAAACACACAAAAATAGAAAAATCTAAACAAAAACAAAAACGAAAAAGGGAAAGATGTCTACCAATGGGTTGCCTCCCACCAAGCGCTTCTTTAAGGTCATTAGCTTGACCAAACTCGGGGGAGTCTCACTCAAGGTGAAGTGTGGCAATCATATCCACCGGAGCTCCCGGGATATACCTCTTCAACCGGTGCCCATTCACCTTAAAATCTCCACAATGCTCCCCTCCTATCTCAACCGCTCCATGGGGAAAGATCTTCTTCACCAGATAAGGACCCGTCCATCTTGACTTTAGCTTTCCGGGGAAGAGCCGCAACCTTGAGTTGAAGAGAAGGACAAGGTCGCCTTCACTCAACTCCTTCGGGATGAGATGCTTGTCGTGCCAACGTTTGGTCCTTTCTTTGTAGATCCAGCCGTTTTCATAGGCATCCAACCGGATCACCTCAATGGCGTTCATGTCTAGGAATCTTTTCTCACCGGCCTCCTTGAGGTCAAAATTCAGCCACCTAATGGCCCAATATGCTCTATGCTCCATCTCCACCGGAAGGTGGCAAGACTTGCCATAGACTAGCTTATAGGGAGTGGTGCCAATTGGTGTCTTGAAGGCGGTTCAATATGCCCACAAAGCATTATCGAGCTTCATAGCCCAATCCTTTCTCGTCCTTGAAACCGTCTTCTAAAGAATTCCCTTTATCTCCCGGTTGGAGATCTCCACTTGGCCACTAGTTTGGGGGTGGTAAGGTGTTGCCACCTTATGAGTCACCCCATACTTAGCCAAAAGTGCCCCAAAGTTCCTATTAGTGAAGTGCTTCCCTCCATCACTTAAGATTCCAAACCTAGGGAAGATCACTCGGTTGAAGAACCGCACCACAACCTTGGCATCATTTGTGGGAGAGGCGATTGCCTCCACCCATCTCGAAACATAGTCCACCGCCAATAGGATGTAGAGGTTGCCACATGAAGAGGGGAATGGCCCCATGAAGTCCACACCCCACACATCAAATATCTCCACCTCTTGTATGTTGTTCAAGGGCATCTCATTCCTCCTTGAGATGTTGCCCGTCCTTTGGCAAGCATCATAAGCTACCACAAAATTCTGCACATTCTTGAACAAACTTGGCCAAAAGAAACCCGATTGCAACACCTTAGCACATGTCTTGTGTGAGCTAGCATAGCCTCCACATGGCAAGGAGTGATAATGCCGGATCACACTCTCCACCTCATCTTCCGGTATGCATCTTCTAAAAACTCCATCCGGTCCTCTCTTGAACAAAAGCGGTTCACTCCAATAGTAATGCCTCACATATTTGAAGAACTTCTTCCTTTGGGCATAGGAAAAACCGGGTGGCACCTCCTCACACACAAGGTAGTTCACAATATCGGCATACCATGGCTCATTACCCCTTGACACTTGAAACAAGCACTCCTCTACCATTTGCAATTGCTCATCCTGGAACGAGTCATCAATCGGGATGTCATCTCTCTCAAGCTCCAATGGTGGGAGTCTACTAAGGTGATCCGCCACAGAATTTTCGGACCCTTTCTTATCCCGGATCTCCAACTCAAACTCTTGAAGAAGAAGGATCCACCGAATCAAACGAGGCTTGGCATCCTTCTTTGTAAGGAGATAACAGATCGCAGCATGATCCGTATAAACATTGACCTTCGCTCCAACAAGATATGAGCGGAACTTCTCAAATGCATACACAACCGCTAGCAACTCCTTCTCGGTGGTAGCATAATTGAGTTGGGCTTCATCTACCGTCTTGCTAGCTAATAGATGGCATGTGTAAGCCCATCTTTCCTTTGCCCCAAAACAGCCCCAACGGCCACATCACTCGCGTCGCACATGATCTCAAACGGTAAACTCCAATCCGGCGGTTGCATGATGGGTGCGGAGATCAAAGCATTCTTCAACCTACAAAAAGCCTCAAGGCAATCCTTGGAGGAAACAAACTCAACATCTTTCATTAGTAGGTTAGTAAGAGGCTTAGAAATCTTAGAGAAATCTTTAATGAATCTCCGGTAAAAACCGGCATGTCCTAGAAAATTCCTTACCCCCTTCACCGAGGTAGGTGGTGGCAACTTCTCTATGGTTTCTATCTTAGCTCTATCAACCTCAATGCCATGGTTGGACACCAAGTGTCCCAACACAATACCATCACTTACCATGAAGTGGCATTTCTCCCAATTCAAGACTAGATTAGTCTCCTCACATCTTTTTAGCACTAGAGACAAGTTAGCTAAGCAATCATCAAAGGAAGATCCATAAACAGAGAAATCATCCATAAACACTTCCATGATGTTTTCAATATACTCAGAAAAGATGGCCATCATACACCTTTGAAAAGTTGCGGGTGCATTACACAACCCTAATGGCATTCTCCTATATGCAAATGTACCCCAAGGACATGTGAATGTAGTTTTCTCTTGGTCATCGGGGTGGATAGGGATTTGGAAGAATCCACTATAACCATCTAAGTAACAAAAATGGGAATGTTGAGCTAATCTCTCTAGCATTTGGTCAATAAAGGGAAGAGGGAAGTGATATTTCCTAGAGGCCACATTTAGTTTCCTATAGTCTATACACATCCTCCATCCCGTAACCGTTCTAGTTGGGATTAATTCATTATTCTCATTGGTTACTACGGTCATCCCACCCTTCTTAGGAACCACATGAACGGGACTAACCCATTTACTATCCGAAATCGGGAAAATGATTCCCAAATCTAGCAATTTAAGAATCTCCTTCTTTACTACTTCTTTCATGATTGGGTTTAGTCTTCTTTGAGGTTCAATTGAAGGTTTATGGTTGTCTTCCATTAAGATCTTATGCATGCACAAAGAAGGTTTAATGCCAACTAAATCATCAATTGTATAGCCTATGGCTTTCCTATGCTATCTTAACTCATGCAACAATCTAGCAAGTTCATCATCATTCAAGCATGCATTCACAATAACCGGATATGTAGAATTATCACCAAGGAAAGCATATTTAAGATGAGAGGGGAGGGGTTTAAGTTCAAGTTTAGGAGGACCTTTATCGATTGGAGATGCTCCATATAATGTAGGTTGAGATGAATCCAAAGCTTTGGAAGACTCCTCAAGGCTCCTTGAAGCTTGATCAATAACCAATGCAGTTTCTAGAGAAACCACGGGCAAAATTACGGGCTCTGGCACAACCATGGCCGTGGAACTTGCAAAGCTAGCATTTCGGAGCTCTCCAGAGAGTTCCACGGGAGAAACCACGGGCGTGGTTCTTGGTCCCTGGCCGTGGTTCTTGCAGAAATTCAGCACATCTTCGTGTGCTTCAAATTCAGCTCTTGCCTCCTTTTCCAATGCATCTAAGGCCTTGATTTCTTCATTGCAAGCCTCCTCAACTCCTTCCTCCATCAAAGAAAAGCTAAGAACCTTCTCCAAGGGGTCCTTGATCAAGATCGAGCTCACAACTTCTCTACAATCCTCTTGCTCGACAATGTTGAACACATCTTCACCAAGGGCTGGCCCTTTCATCATTGTGGATAGTTTGAACTTAATATTCTCTTCTCCAATGTTGAAGGAGAAAATTCCATTTTTGCAATCCACCAAACATCCAGAAGTGGCTAGGAAAGGTCTCCCTAAGATGATGGGAACCGGATAGTCTGTCGGGATGTCCAAAACAACGAAGTCTATGGGCACATAGAACTTCCCTAGTTGCACCGGTATGTCCTCCAAGATTCCAACGGGATGGGTTATCGATCGGTCCGCCATATAAAGGGTCATCTTGACCGGCTTTGGCTCTCCTAGCCCAACCTTGTTGCAAAGTGCAAGTGGGAATATGCTTACACTTGCCCGAAGATCACATAGGGCTTCATACTTCACTTCTCCCACTCCAATTGGCACACAAAAGGAACCCGGATCTCTTAGCTTAGGAGGCATCTCCTCTTTCATGGTTTGGATCAACTCCAAGGATCTCTTTGTCATTCTCACTTCCCATACTCCTCCAACTTCCTTTTGTTGGAGAGTATCTCCTTCAAGAATTTTGCATAGGCCGACATACCTAGAATAGCAATCATGAACGGAATGTTAATATGCAATTTAGACATAAGTTCAAGGAATTTACCGAAGTGCTTGTCCAAATGAGCTCTTGCTCGTGATTGTGGGAATGGTAGTGGTGGATTGTATGGAGGTGGTGCCACATATGTTGGCTCATCTTCCTTGTTCTTTCCTCCATCTTCTTGCAATGGCTCTTCCTCCACTACTATTTGCTTCCCCTTATCATTTCCCTTAAGTAAGGGGTCCTTCATACTCTACCCGCTCCTTGTTGTGATGGCCAACACTTGGCCTCTCGGGTTGTCTTCGGTTCTTCCGGGAAGCTTTCCCGGGTCTCTATGAGCTTCACCCGCATTTTGGAACACTTGTGCTTCCAACACCTTTTGAGCCTTAGAAATGGAAGTCATCGTGCTCTCAAGACCACTCAACCTTCCAAGCAATTGCTCAAACATCATCTCGGTTCTATCCTTTGGAGGTTGAGTAAATCCGGGTGGAGGTTCTTGTGAAGCCTTTGGTGGTGGAGCTGCGCTTGTGGAAGCGAGAGGGTTCAAGGCTCCATCCGGGTTAGAATAGGAAAACCCGGGATGGTTGTGATTAGGCCGGTAATTGTTAAATTGCCGGTTGTTGTTGAAGTTCCTTAGGCCTTGATAGTTGTTGTAGTTTCCCCTTCCCATATAGTTCACATCCTCCTCCTTGGAAGACAAGTTTGCTTGCACTTGCACTTGAGGGGTTGCTTGATTCTTCAAAGTTGTAGCACACAACTCCCTCAAAGATTTCAGCTCATTGTTGATTGCATCAAGCTTGAAGTTACTCATGGTGACTTCACGCACCTCATATGCTCCCGCTTTCCTCCCATCACTCTTCCTATGGGAGTACTTCTCAATCACCAAAGCTTGTTTCTCTACAAACTCCCAAGCCTCATCCACATTCTTTTCCTTGAAAGTCCCACCGGAAAGAGATTGAAGCTTGAATTGGCTATCTTTATCAAGTCCCTTGAAGTAGATCTCCAAAAGCTCTATTTTCGGTATACCATGGTGCAGACAATCTAGGAGAAGGTCTTTGAACCTCTCCCAAGAATTGAATAAGATTTCTCTATCCTTCATCACGAAGGCATTGATCTTCCCTCTTAACTCGGTAGTCTTGGAAGGTGGGAAGAACTTAGTCAAGAATTCGGTAGTCATTTCCTCCCAAGTACTCACTCGCCCTTGTGGAATAGATTGATACCAAGCCAAGGCTTTATCCTTAAGTGAGAAGGAGAAAGCCCTAAGCTTATGGTTGTTGCTCTCCAATCTAGGCGGTCTTAGAGTCTCCATCAAGATCTCATAGTTCATCAAGTGTTGATGAGGAGACTGTCCTTCCATCCCTCCAAATTGATTATGCCGGATCATTTGTAAAACTTGAGGGCGGAGCTCGTAATCATGGGCTGCGGGATCTCCTAAGTTCACACCCGGAAGGTGTGCTCTTTGTGCCGGATCCATACGTTGCCCTAACGTTTGTGGCTCTTCAATGGCAATGGGCACAACCCGAATATTGACCACCGGCTGCGGTTGTGGTAGAGGTGGAGGTTGTTGACGATTAAGCTCTCTTTGCACAAGAGCTTGCCTAATCTCTTCAATCTCCCTCCTAGTTGCTTCTTGCCTCTCATTTGCAAGTCTCCTCTCATTCTCCAAGGCTTCATCTCTTAGCCTAATTTGCTCTAAAGCTTCATCCAACTCAGCTTGGAGATCTCTTCCGGCCATCTCTTTTCCCTTTCTAATGCTCTTGGATCTAGATCTAAGGGTTTTCTGCGGTTCGGGATCGAATGGAGCTAAATCCTTGCCACGAGATCTTCGCATACACCTAAAGAGTGAGAGATGTCCTGAAAAGCAAAGACACAACCAAAAAAGATCAAAAGCAACAAGAAAGACCTACACTATGAACAATCACGAACAACGACTCAATCTTAACCTAGTCCCCGACAACGGCGCCAAAAACTTGTTACGCTAAGAACGTGACACGCAAAAGATTTAAATTTATAAATCGATAATTTCTCCTAACTCCTAGCGAACCCGCATTGTATGGGACGTTTTGTAGTAGGGATAGTATTCCGAGGTCGAACACAAAGACTGAGCTGAAATTGAATCGATTAGTGACTAAGGAAGGTGTTGATCTAGGCTAAGAAAAGAGAAAGAAACAAATAAATGAAAATCTAAATATTTTTGGGTTTGGTTTTGTGTGGTGATCAATGAAGAATCACAACGATATAAGAATGCAAAACAAACTAACAATCTAGCAAATAAACACAAACAAGCAAGGCAAACATGAAATATGTGATCAAAGAGAGAAAAGCGGATTCTAGGGGTTGGAAATTCCGGTTATGGCATAGGACTCAAGCTATCTGATCATTCCTTAGATTAACCATAGTTTGTTGGGAGTCAATGTTTCTCAAGTGGGGTCAATTACCGGGTAGGTCTCATGATCCACTAATCCGCACCTAAGGTCCTATCACCGGGTAAGTCTCTAGGAGTTGAAGGTAAGGATATCTACACAAACCGGATGGTTATCTAGGAATCTAACCTCTCCTTACCTGGTAAGTCTCGGGAAGGCAAGTCCTAAACACTTATCCTAGCACATTCAGTCCAATAGCGGCTTGTGAGGCTCACTACTACCTAGAATTCGTCATCTTCGGTATCTAAGAGCAAGAATCACCGGGTAAGTCTCTTCTAACTCTTAGTTGCTAACACTAGGTCACCCTAGGATAGGTTTAACTCAACAAAAACTAGGATTTCAACAATCTAATATCCTAGCACTTTGTTTTATCAAATCAAACGAGTTAGTCAGAATTAGGGGTTGTTCATCCCTTTCCACTGCCGTGGAAGGGCAAGATCAAACTGTGGTTTTAAACAGTGACTAGGTTCAATCAAGCGAGTCATCCAAGTATTCATTTAAGTCTATTCTATCATAGTCCAAGCCATAACCATCTTTTCCTTACCCTAGAATCGCATCTATTTAGCCAACAACATGCATCTTAACTATCAAACTCGACAAGCATAAAATCATAGAATTCATGGCAAGAAGATGAAATGAAAGATGGATTAAGCTAATGAAACAAGTAAAATAAGCTAAATCAAGGTTCAAGAAGGACTTACAACCCTTCAAAAGAAGGTTCGAATCGTTTCTTACAAACCTTTGCAAAACGTTTCACAAAACTCACTCAAAATCACTCAAAAAGACTATGGAACTATGAACTAGTGTGCTTCTTCTTCTTCTCCAATGGAAGCCTTTCTTCTTCTCCAATAGTAGCTCCAATCCAATCTTTCAATGAGAGAATATTGTTGCTGAGAGTGTGGGAAAGAATGGGAGTGAGGGGTCTGTCCCTAACAGCCTGCAGGATCACCTTATATCCTCAACAAATTGCAAGAATCGGCCATGAAGATCGTGGGACAGCTGTCACAGCTGTCTGGGGAAAACCACGGCCCATTTCCACGCCCGTGGAAGTCCCAGTTGCCGTGGTTTTTGTGCCTCAGCTTGTTTTGGATCATTAAGCCACGATTTGGTGCATGGCATGCACCAACAAGGTCCCATGTGTCCTCCTTAGCTCCTAGCTTGCTTCCCAATGAGTCCAAAGGTGTGTCATCTCGAGGAATGATCTTCAAATGTATCGATTAAGCACCTAAATCTCCCAAAATACCTACAAAGCATTTAAAAGTCCGTGTAGACTTCTATCTCGACAAAATACATGAATTGAGTGCAAACGTCATGAACTAGTGCTAAACCATGCATGAATGAGCGGGAAAACTATCTAAATGAGTGCCTAATCTATCATCATAAATCGTGTTATCAAGCGGCCTGGAAATCCCGCAGGGGCGGATCTTTAATGCTCTTCAAACGTCTAACTCTTCATCTTTCTGTCGCTTCTGATGTCGAGCAGCAGGGGCGGCCCAATGTCACTACAAGGGCGGTGACATTGGCTCTTCGGCTTCATAGCTCCGCAGGTTGGTCCACAGGCAGAGGCGCAGGAGCCCCGGCTTTGCTTCTTCCAGGTGAGTCACCGCAGGGGCATCTAGAGGTGGCTGTAGGGGCGGTGACTTTCTTCTATCCGAGCGCTGGTGAAGGCGTAGGCTGCGTTCCGGAGTGCAGTGTCACCCGTAGGGTCGGTGACACTTCTCCGCGGGGGCGGTGTGGCACCAGAAGCTTGTCTTCCTGAATGATCTTCAACTCCCAAGTGCTTCTAATTTCCTTTTTTGCTTCTTTTAAACTTCTTCTTCTGGATTAAGAAGTTAGCAGCACAAATTGACTCTAATACAATGAAAAGTCTTTAAAAACTAACCTAAAAGATAGTGACTCCATCACCTATCAAAGATCTTCTTTGAACTTCCTTTAAGAGTGTTGAGCTTGGATGTATGTTTGATGATGCATCCAATGATGAGATTGATGTTGTGTGTTGTGGCTTGAGGAGCCAGGGTTGGGAGAATCATTCTGAGTGGTTGTTGTAAGTTCCTTCCTCTCTTCTTCCTTCTTTCCTCCCTTTCTTCTTCTTTAGTTAGGAATTCCCACAGCTATGCTTGTGTTTAATCTTCTTGGACGTTTGATGAGAGTGTATATGTATGTCTGTATATTGATTGCCTTAGGGTATTGATGAAGTGAAGAGATCGAGTGAGAGAAGCATAGAATCACCCTCTGCATAATTGGCCGCCCTCATGCCTTGACAGCGCCGCCCCTGTGGTTGTGCCTGTGTCGTTGCCCCTACGGTTGAATGTTACCGCCCCTGCGGTGTTTCGCCGCTTTTACGCCTTCTAGTTTACATAGGTGAGTTTGTCCAAGACATATCTGTTACGTCTAGGAATTGATGCACACAAAAGCTTTAAATTTATACTCGATATATTTCTCCTAACTCCTAGCGAACCCGTAGTGTACGGAATGTTTTGTAGTAGGGATAGTATTCCGAGGTCGAACACAAAGACTGAGGTGAAATTGAATCAATTAGTGACTAAGGATAGTGTTGATCTAGGCTAAGAAAAGAGAAAGAAACAAATAAATGAAAATCTCAATGTTTTTGGGTTGGTTTTGTGTGGTGATCAATCAAGGATCACAACGATATAAGAATGCAAAACAAACTAACAATCTAGCAAATAAACACAAACAAGCAAGACAAACACGAGATATGACATCAAACAGAGAAAAGAGGATTCTAGGGGTTGGAAATTCCGGTTATGGCATTGGACTCAAGCTTCTAATCATTCTTTGGATTAACTATGGTATGTTGGGAAGGAATGTTTCTCAAGAGGGGTCAATTACCGGGTAGGTCTCATGATCCACTAATCCCGCACCTAAGGTCCTGTCATCGGGTAAGTCTCTAGGAGCCTAAGGTAGGGATATCTACACAAACCGGATGGTTATCTAGAGATCTAACCTCTCCTTACCAGGTAAGTCTCGGGAAGGCAAGTCCTAAACATCTATCCTAGCACATTCAGTCCAATAGCGGCTTGTGAGGCTCACTACTACCTAGAGTTGGTCATCTTCGGTATCTAAGAGAAAGAATCACCGGGTAGGTCTCTTCTAACACTTAGTTGCTAACACTAGGTCACCCTAGGATAGATTTAGCTCAACAAACACTAGGATTTCAACAATCTAACATTCTAGCACTTAGATTCATCAAAACAAGTGAGTTAATTAGAACCACGGGTTGTTCATCCCAGTCCACGGCCGTGGAAAGGCAAGAACGAACCGTGGTTTCCAACAGCAGCTCGGTTCAAGCAAATAAATCAACCAAAGGTACATCTAAGTCCATTCTATCATAGTCCAAGCCATAACCATCATTTCCTTACCCTAGAATCACATCTATCTAGCCAACAACAAGCATCTCAACAATCAAACTCAACAAGCAAACATTCATGGCTTCCATAGCAAGTAGATGAAGTGAAATAGAGATGAACAAGTAGAACAAAGAAAACCAAGCTGAATGTGTGATAAGAAAGACTTACACCCCTTCAAAAGAAGGTTCAATCTCGTTCCTTACAAAACCGTGCAAATCGTCTTCACAAAACCCACTCAAAACTATGAAAAACTAAGAATGGTGTGTTCTTCTCTTCTTCTCCAATGGAAATCTTTCTTCTCCTCCAAGAGTAGCTCCAATCCAATCTTCCAATAAGAGAATATGTGTTGTTGAGAGTGTGGGAGAGAATGGGAGTGAGGGGTCTGTCTCTAACAGCCTGTAGGACCACCTTATATCCTCAACAAATTGCAAGAGTCGGCCATGAAGATCGTGGGACAGCTGTCACAGCTGTCTGGGGAAAACCACGGCCCATTTCCACGCTTGTGGAAGTCCCAGTGGCCTTGGTTTTGGTGCCTCAGCTTGTTTTGGATCATCAAGCCTCAATTTGGTGCATGGCATGCACCAACAAGGTCCCATGTGTCCTCCTTAGCTCCTAACTTGCTTCCCAATGAGTCCGAAGGTGTGTCATCTCAAGGAATGATCCTCAAATGTATCGATTAAGCTCCTAAATCTCCCAAAATACCTACAAAGCATGCAAAAGTCCGTGTAGACGTCTATCTCGACAAAATACATGAATTTAGTGCAAATCGTCACGAACTAGTGCAAACCATGCATGAATGAGTGGAAAAACTATCTAAATGAGTGCCTAAACCTACGTCATAAATCGTGTTATTAAAAATACCCCATACTTAAGGTTTGCTCGTCCCCGAGCAAGTCCCCAACTATAGACTAAGAGATGACATGATTTATGCATGCAGAAAAACAACAAAATCTTTTTGGAGTTGTGCTTCTAATATTGGATCACCTTCATAGTCATGTTTCATGGCAATGGACATGCAATCATGTATCAAATAAATGAATTCACGGAAAGACAATTATACTTAATTAGAAAGCATGCATGAAAGGTAAAGATGAAGAAGCCAAGATGATCATGAGAATATCCAATCTAGATCACTAAGTCTTACACACATGCAAATAGGTCTCAAGGGCTTAAGAAATAAGAGGCAAAGAAATGTTGTGATTAGGTATGAATTTTTCTAGGTTATGTGATGCTAATTCGGGAATGGAACTAACTCCACAATTTTGTCTTTGATCAACTTCCCACAAGTGTATATTTTCTCCATCTTTTCTTTCTTTTCTTTTATTTTTCTTTCACTTATTTTTGAGACAATGACATTGGTGTACAAAAAGCCGAAACCTTGGTGATTAGCCGTCCTTGGGCTTTTTTTATTTTTCGAGGTGCATCCACACCGGGCACACATAACAAAGCTCGTTAGGACTATCAGTTTATTTGACTTTGGCAAGGCACAAACACCCGATTATGTGAATGGTGCCGAGTTACTCGTCAATTAAACCAACGTCCCCAAACCTATATTTTTGTCTACACTTTCACAACAAATTCAGCACTTCATTCATAACATTCATCCATCAACAACTTCACCCCACACTTGCTTTTCACACACTCAGCACACTAACATGCTCCTATTCCCGGATGGGTCAAAAGAGGTCAAATTTATATCAATTGAGGTGCTCAAGCAACATGATCAAGACGAGAAGTAGAGAAAGATGAATTGCCTCATTCATTCCTAAATGATGTGCAAGAACTAGCATGCAATTTTGACTTTTAATCCTCAATCCAATCAAGACAAGCATCATAATCACAAATCATTCATGGGATTCAAGATAAGTACTTCAAGTCCACATATGCATTCATCTATTCAACACACAAGGCCATCCATAGCCAATTCACAAGACAATTTCATCATAAGGGTCTTTCCCAAGCTTAGAAGCACTAAAATGTTTTTAAATTTTCTGATTTTTTTTGTATTTTTTGAAATATCTATGTACAATGCAAAACATGTGACAATATTAAACTATCCTGGATGCTAATCATGCAAGTGATCATGAAAACCCCACCCCATACTTAGAAACACATTATCCCCAATGTGTAAATGAAGTAAAGAAGAGTGAATGAGGGTTCTCACAATGTAAAAATGGTTTGCTTCGGTATTTGGGTTCACTCAAGTGGATTGATGGTGGATGATCCTATCAACAATGGTAGAGAGCTCAAGGTGTTCGTTATGGCGTCGGGACCCGCGCTAGGCACCGCTAGCCGTCCAAGTTCCGCGTCCGCTCCACCCATAATTGATGAGGGGCTCATCTTCATCATCCACATGCCATGCAAGGCTTCCATGCTACCAAGACTCTAGCACACACGCAAAGCACACCAAACACACGAAAATAGAAAAATCAAAATAAAACAAAAACGAAAAGGGAAGAACGATTACCAATGGGTTGCCTCCCATTAAGCGCTTCTTTAAGGTCATTAGCTTGACCAAACTCGGGGGCGTCTCACTCAAGGTGAAGTGGGGTAATCACATCTACCGGAGCTTCCGGAATATACTTCTTCAACCGGTGCCCATTCACCTTAAAATTTCAGCAATGCTCCCTTCCTATCTCAAACGCTCCATGGGGAAAGATCTTCTTCACCACATAGGGACCCGTCCATCTTGACTTTAGCTTTCCGGGGAAGAGCCGCAGGGTTGAGTTGAAGAGAAGGACAAGGTCGCCTTCACTCAACTCCTTCGGGATGAGATGCTTGTCATGCCAACGTTGGTCCTTTCTTTGTAGATACGGGCGTTTTCATAGGCATCCAACCGGATGTCCTCAAGGGCGTTCATATCAAGCAACCTCTTCTCTCCGGCCTCCTTGAGGTCAAAATTCAGCCACCTTATAGCCCAATTCGCTCTATGCTCCATCTGTACCGGAAGGTGGCAAGACTTGCCATAGACTAGCTTGTATAGAGTGATGCCAATCGGTGTCTTGAAAGCGGTTCTATAAGCCCACAAGCCATCATCGAGCTTCATAGCCCAATCCTTTCTCGTCCTAGAAACCATCTTCTCAAGAATTCCCTTTATCTCCCGGTTGGAGATCACCACTTGGCCACTAGTTTGGGGATTGTAAGGTGTTGCCACCTTATGAGTCACCCCATACTTAGCCAAAAGTGCCCCAAAGTTCCTATTAGTGAAGTGCTTCCCTCCATCACTTATGATCACCCTTGGTGTTCCAAACCTAGGGAAGATCACTCGGTTGAAGAACCGCACCACAACCTTGGCATCATTTGCAGGAGAAGGGATTGCCTCCACCCATCTCGAAACATAGTCAACCGCCAATAGGATGTAGAGGTTGCCACAAGAAGAGGGGAATGGCCCCATGAAGTCCACACCCCACACATCAAATATCTCCACCTCTTGTATGTTGTTCAAGGGCATCTCATTCCTCCTTGAGATGTTGCCCTTCCTTTGGCAAGCATCGCAAGCTACCAAAAAATTCTGCACATCCTTGAACAAACTTGGCCAAAAGAAACCCGATTGCAACACCTTCGCACATGTCTTGTGTGAGCTAGCATGGCTTCCACATGGCAAGGAGTGACAATGGCGGATCACACTATCCACCTCATCCTCCAGTATGCATCTTCTAAAGACTCCATCCGGCCCTCTTTTGAATAAAAGCGGTTCACTCCAATAGTAGTGCCTCACATCCTTGAAGAATTTCTTCCTTTGGGCATAGGATAAACCGGGTGGCACCTCCTCAGACACAAGGTAGTTCACAATTTCGGCATACCATGGCTCATTACCCCTTGACACTTGAAACAAGCACTCCTCCACCATTTGCAATTGCTCATCCCGGAATGAGTCATCAATCGGGATGTCATCTCTCTCGATCTCCAATGGTGGGAGTCTACTAAGGTGATCCGCTACAGAATTTTCGGACCCTTTCTTATCCCGGATTTCCAAGTCAAACTCTTGAAGAAGAAGGATCCACCGAATCAACCGAGGCTTGGCATCCTTCGTTGTAAGGAGATAACGGATTGCATCATGATGTGTATACACAATGACCTTCGCTCCAACAAGATACGAGCGGAACTTCTCAAATGCGTACACAACCGCTAGCAACTCCTTCTCGGTAGTAGCATAATTGAATTGGGCATCATCTAGCGTTTTGCTAGCATAATAGATGGCATGTGTAAGCCCATCTTTCCTTTGTCCCAAAACAGCCCCAACAGCTACATCACTCGCGTCGCACATGATCTCAAACGGTAAAATCCAATCAGGAGGTTGCATGATGGGTGTGGAGATCAAAGCATTCTTCAACCTACAAAAAGCTTCAAGGCAATCCTTGGAGAAAACAAACTCAACATCTTCATTAGTAGGTTAGTAAGAGGCTTAGAAATTTTAGAGAAATCTTTAATGAATCTCCGGTAAAAACCGGCATGCCCTAAAAAACTCCTTACCCCCTTCACCGAGGTAGGTGGTGGCAACTTCTCTATCGTCTCTATCTTAGCTCTATCAACCTCAACGCCACGGTTGGACACCAAATGTACCAACACAATGCCTTCACTTACCATGAAGTGGAATTTTTCCCAATTTAAGACAAAGTTTGTCTCCTCACATCTCTTAAGCACCAAATACAAATTAGCTAAACAATCATCAAATGAAGATCCATAAACAGAGAAATCATCCATAAACACTTCCATGATGTTTTCAATGTATTCAGAAAAGATAGCCATCATACACCTTTAAAAGGTGGCGTGTGCATTACACAACCCAAACGGCATTCTCCTATATGCAAATGTATCCCAAGGACATGTGAATGTAGTTTTCTCTTGGTCATTGGGGTGGATAGGGATTTGGAAGAATCCACTATAACCATCTAAGTAGCAAAAGTGAGAATGTTGAACTAATCTCTCTAGCATTTGGTCAATAAAGGGAAGAGGGAAGTGATCTTTCCTAGAGGCCACATTTAGTTTCCTATAGTATATACACATCCTCCATCCCGTAACCGTTCTAGTTGGGATTAGTTCATTTTTCTCATTAGTCACTGCGGTCATCCCACCCTTCTTAGGAACCACATGCATGGGACTAACCCATTTACTATCCGAAATCGGGAAAATGATTCCCGCATCTAGCAATTTAAGGATATCTTTCTTTATTACTTCTTTCATGATTGGGTTTAGTCTTCTTTGAGGTTCAATTGAAGGTTTATGATTATGTTCCATTAAGATCTTATGCATGCACAAATAAGGTTTAATGCCAACTAAGTCATCAATGGTATAGCCAATGGCTTTCCTATGCAATCTCAACTCATGCAAGAAACTAGCAAGTTCATCATCACTGAAACATGCATTCACAATAACTGGATATGTAGAATTCTCACCAACAAAAGCATACTTCAAATAAGAGGGAAGGGGTTTGCGTTAAAGTTTAGGAGGACCTTTATCGAGTGGAGACGATCCGTATAATGTTGGTTGAGATGAATCCAAAGCCATGGAAGACTCCCCAAAGCTCCTTCAAGCTTGATTAACAACCAATGCAGTTTCTAGAGAAACCACGGGCAAAATTATGGGCTCTGGCACAACCACGGCCATGGAACTTGCAAAGCTAGCCTTTTTGAGCATTCCAGAGAGTTCCACGGGACAAACAACGGGCGTGGTTTCCCCTACCTGGCTGTGATTTCTACAGGAATTCAGCACACCTTCGTGTGCTCCAAATTCAGCTCTTGTCTCCTTTTCCAATGCTTCCAAAGCCTTGATTTCTTCATTCCAGGCCTCCTCAACTCCTTCCTCCATCAAACTTAAGCTAAGAACCTTTTCCAAGGGGTCCTTGATCAAGATCGTGCTCACAACTTCTCTAGACTCCTCTTGCTCGACAATGTTGAACACATCTTCACCGAGGGCTGTCCCTTTCATCATTGTGGATAATTTGAACTTGATATTCTCTTCTCCAATATTGAAAGAGAGAATTCCATTCTTACAATCTACCAAGCATCCGGATGTAGCCAAGAAAGGTCTACCTAAGATGATGGGAACCGGATAGTCCGTCGGGATGTCCAAAACAACGAAGTCTATGGGCACATAGAACTTCCCGAGTTGCACCGGTATGTCCTCCAAAATTCCAACGGGGTGAGTGATTGAACGGTCCTCCATATAGAGGGTCATCTTGACCGGCTTCGGCTCTCCTAGCCCAACCTTGTTGCAAAGTGCAAGCGGTATGATGCTTACACTTGCCCCAAGATCACATAGGGTTTCATACTTCACTTCTCCCACTCCAATTGGCACACAAAAAGATCCCGGATCTCTTAGCTTAGGAGGCATCTCCTCCTTCATAGTTTGAATCAATTCCGAGGACCTCTTTGTCATCCTCACTTCTCCATACTCCTCCAACTTCCTTTTATTGGAGAGTATTTCCTTTAAGAACTTGCCATATGCAGGCATACCTAAAATAGCATCCATGAACGGAATGTTAATATGAAATTTAGACATAAGTTCAAGGAATTTGCCGAAGTGCTTGTCCAAGCGAGCTCTTGCTTGTGATTGTGCGAACGGTAGTGGTGGCTTGTATGGAGGTGGCGCCACGTATGTTGGCTCATCTTCCTTGCTCTTGCCTCCTTCTTCTTGCAATGTCTCTTCTTCTACCACTACTTTCTTCCCCTTGTCATTTCCCTTAGGTAAGGGATCCTTCATGTTCAGCCCACTTCTTATTGTAATGGCCAACACTTGGCCTCTTGGGTTATCTTCGGTTCTTCCGGGAAGCTTTCCCGGATCTCTATGAGCTTCACCCGCCTTTTGGAACACTTGTGCTTCCAACACCTTTTGAGCCTTAGAAATGGAAGTCACCGTGCTCTCAAGACCACTCAACCTCCCAAGCAATTGCTCAAACATCATCTCGGTTCTATCCTTTGGAGGTTGAGTAAATCCGGGTGGAGGTTCTTGTGAAGCCTTTGGTGGTGGAGCTGCGCTTGTGGAAGCGGGAGGGTTCAAGGCTCCATCCGGGTTAGAATAGGAAAACCCATAATGGTTGTGATTAGGCCGGTAATTGTTGAATTGCCGGTTTTTGTTGAAATTCCTAGGGCCTTGATAGTTGTTGAAATTGCCCCTTCCCATGTAGTTCACATCTTCCTCCTTGGAAGATAAGTTTGCTTGCATTTGCACTTGAGGGCTTGCTTGACTCTTCAAAGTGGTAGCACACAACTCCCTCACGGACTTAAGTTCATTGTTGATTGTATCAAGCTTGAAGTTGCTCATGGTGACTTCACTCACCTCATATGCTCCCGCTTTCCTCCCATCACTCTTCCTATGGGA
The DNA here is from genome assembly GCA_033239125.1 of Fagopyrum homotropicum. NCBI lineage: Eukaryota > Viridiplantae > Streptophyta > Magnoliopsida > Caryophyllales > Polygonaceae > Fagopyrum > Fagopyrum homotropicum. Next base: position 58,950,381 of record BSWB01000003.1, on the reverse strand, counting down.
GTACTTCTCAATCACCAAAGCTTGTTTCTCTACAAATTCCCAAGCTTCATCCATATTCTTTTCCATGAAAGTCCCACCGGAAAGAGATTGAAGCTTGAATTTGCTATCTTCATCAAGTCCCTTGAAGTAGATCTCCAAAAGCTCTATTTTCGGTATACCATGGTGTGGACAATCTAGGAGAAGGTCTTTGAACCTCTCCCAAGACTTGAATAGGCTTTCTCTATCCTTCATTACGAAGGCATTGATTTTCCCTCTTAGCTCGGTAGTCTTGGAAGGTGGGAAGAACTTTGTCAAAAACTCGGTTGTCATCTCCTCCCAAGTACTCACTCGCCCTTGTGGAATAGATTGATACCAAGCCAAGGCTTTATCCTTAAGTGAGAAGGAGAAAGCCCTAAGCTTATGGTTGTTGCTCTCCAATCTAGGTGGCCTTAGAGTCTCCATCAAGATCTCATAGTTCATCAAGTGCTGATGAGGAGACTCTCCTTCCATCCCTCCAAATTGATTATGCCGGATCATTTGTAGAACTTGAGGGCGGAGCTCGTAATCATGGGTTGCGGGATCTCCTAAGTTCACACCCGGACGGTGTGCTCTTTGTGCCGGATCCATACGTTGTCCTAACGTTTGTGGCTCTTCAATAGCAATGGGCACAACCAGAATATTAACTGCCGGCTACGGTTGTGGTGGAGGTGAAGGTTGTTGACGATTAAGCTCTCTTTGCACAAGAGCTTACCTAATCTCTTCAATCTCCCTCCTAGTTGCTTCTTGCCTCTCGTTGGCAAGTCTCCTTTCATTCTCCAAGGCTTCATCCCTTAGCCTAATTTGATCTAAAGCTTCATCCAACTCAGCTTGGAGATCTCTTCCCTTCATCTCTTTCTCCTTTCGAATGCTCTTGGATCTAGATCTAAGGGTTTTCTCCGGTTCGGGATCGAATGGAGCTAAATCCTTGCCACGAGATCTTCGCATACACCTAAAGAGTGAGAGATGTCCTAAAAAGCAAAGAAACAAACCAAAGCAGATCAAAAGCAACAAGAAAGACCTACACTATAAACAATCACGAACAACGACTCAATCTTAACCTAGTCCCCAGCAACGGCGCCAAAAACTTGTTACACTAAGAACGTGACATGCAAAAGCTTTAAATTTATACTCGATATATTTCTCCTAAGGATAGTGTTGATCTAGGCTAAGAAACGAGAAAGAAACAAATAAATGAAAATCTCAATGTTTTTGGGTTGGTTTTGTGTGGTGATCAATAAAGGATCACAACGATATAAGAATGCAAAACAAACTAACAATCTAGCAAATAAACACAAACAAGCAAGACAAACACGAGATATGAGATCAAAGAGAGAAAAGCGGATTCTAGGGGTTGGAAATTCCGGTTATGGCATTGGACTCAAGCTTCTAATCATTCTTTGGATTAACTATGGTATGTTGGGAAGGAATGTTTCTCAAGTGGGGTCAATTACCGGGTAGGTCTCATGATCCACTAATCCCGCACCTAAGGTCCTATCACCGGGTAAGTCTCTAGGAGCCTAAGGTAGGGATATCTACACAAACCGGATGGTTATCTAGGGATCTAACCTCTCCTTACCGGGTAAGTCTCGGGAAGGCAAGTCCTAAACATCTATCCTAGCACATTCAGTCCAATAGCAGCTTGTGAGGCACACTACTACCTATAGTTGGTCATCTTCGATATCTAAGAGAAAGAATCACCGGGTAGGTCTCTTCTAACACTTAGTTGCTAACACTAGGTCACCCTAGGATAGATTTAGCTCAACAAACACTAGGATTTCAACAATCTAACATTCTAGCACTTAGATTCATCAAAACAAGTGAGTTAATTAGAACCACGGGTTGTTTATCCCAATCCACGGCCGTGGAAAGGCAAGAACAAATCGTGGTTTCCAACAGCAGCTCGGTTCACACAAATAAATCAACCAAAGGTACATCTAAGTCCATTCTATCATAGTCCAAGCCATAACTATAATTTCCTTACCCTAGAATCACATATATCTAGCCAACAACAAGCATCTCAACAATCAAACTCAACAAGCATACATTCATGGCTTCCATAGCAAGTAGATGAAGTGAAATAGAGATGAACAAGTAGAACAAAGAAAACCAAGCTGAATGTGTGATAAGAAAGAATTACAACTCTTCAAAAGAAGGTTCAATCTCGTTCCTTACAAAACCGTGCAAATCGTCTTCACAAAACCCACTCAAAACTATGAAAAACTAAGAATGGTGTGTTCTTCTCTTCTTCTCCAATGGAAATCTTTCTTCTCCTCCAAGAGTAGCTCCAATCCAATCTTCCAATGAGAGAATATGTGTTGTTGAGAGTATGGGAGAGAATAGGAGTGAGGGGTCTGTCTCTAACAGCTTGCAGGACCACCTTATATCCTCAACAAATTGCAAGAGTCGGCCATGAAGATCGTGGGTAGCTGTCACAACTGTTTGGGAAAACCACGGCCCATTTCCACGCCCGTGGAAGTCCCAGTGGCCGTGGTTTTGCTGCCTCAGCTTGTTTTGGATCATCAAGCCTCAATTTGGTGCATGACATGCACCAACAAGGTCCCATGTCTCCTCCTTAGCTCCTAACCTGCTTCCCAATGAGTCCGAAGGTGTGTCATCTCGAGGAATGATCCTCAAATGTATCGATTAAGCTCCTAAATCTCTTAAAATACCTACAAAGCATGCAAAAGTCCGTGTAGACGTCTATCTCGACAAAATACATGAATTTAGTGCAAATCGTCACGAACTAGTGCAAACCATGCATGAATGAGTGGAAAAACTATCTAAATGAGTGCCTAAACCTACGTCATAAATCGTGTTATCAATATCAAATGTGGTATATGTCTTTCCTTTCCTCCGGCCTTAGCCTGAGAGTGAGGCTAGTCTAGTATGGTTTATGTTGAGGTTGTGAGTATGTTGAGATATTGAGGTTTAGATACAACTTATGATTTAGGTATAATTATGGGGCGTAGGAGGTTGATCTCCTAACCTTGGCAGTGTTTGATATTTTGTGCCTTGCTGATAAAGGCACTAATCGTTTCCTCGAGGGGAAATTGTGACGTGGATACAAGTTTACGTTTGTGACACGTAAGTTCATTGGACTTACTTAGTTAGCAGTTATGAATTTGAATGATTGTGATAGTGGTGTGTGTGCATATGAATGTTTCATTTATAACCTAAACCGAACTAGGACGACCATATATGTATATTAAAAGTCCCAAGTGTATTATAACGGGTCGTGAAAACCTGTCAAAGCTCGACGATGAGTGGAGAAGGTGCTCTGAAACCTGTACTCTATAGGGGGAGGTAGATCCCCATGCAAAACCTGTGTGAAAGGGGACAGAGGTGGGGTTATAAGGTTCCTCGTTTCATAAAAGAAGTTGAATTAGTAATGATATAACGTAATTAAGATAATTAACAGTTTTGATGTAAACATTGCATATTGTGATGTGTTGATGTGTTTGTATATGCTATTGCTTTTATTCTTATTCGTGATTTGTTAGCTAACGGTTTTATACCATGTTGTAGATATTCTGCAGGATAGGAAGACTGTAGAGTGAGCCAGATGGGTGATCATCCGAGGGCTTCCGAATACTAGGTTGTGCGAGGGTTTTGGGATATTTTGTACATTTATGGTTATGTGATAGCGTTTTGTACTCGGTTGTATTTTGTTAACCTTTGATGTATGTTTTATACAGCTTTATGGATTGGGTTTTATATGTGTATGTGTCTTGTTGTAAGATCCAGTGAAGTTGTTGTCAAGCTAGGGTCAGAATCCACTGTGAGATCCTAGCCCAGTAGCGCCCCAAGTCATGTGGATTTGGGGTGTTACAAGTAGGGTTAATGATACTCGGGAAGTTAGCGGTTGCCCTATTCATTTGGGAAACCGTGATTGGCTACCTAACTTCTATGTCATGCACCTAGTGCATGAAGAAGTCATATTAGGGATGGACAGGATGGACCGCCACCGAGCTGTTTTGGACATTAGTAGGAGGACCGTGACGGTCACCAAAGAGGTAGGGCACGAAGAGAATTTCCGAGGTTGAGAACTTGGAATAACCGGTGCAGTCATCAATGCGGTCCGAGCCGCAAGACTTATCGGGAAGGGATGTGAGACCTTCTGGTGTTATGCCATGAAGGAAGATGAGAGTCTGTCATTGGAGGAGATCCCCGTGGCATCGAGTTAGAGCGTAGACTTTGCCATTGAGTTGCCACCAGGCTTGCCACCGTAGAGGAGCGTAGACTTTGCAATCGATTTGGAGCCCGGAACAACGCCGATCTCCAAGACCCGATACCGTATGGCTCCTATTGAGAAGCTTGATTTGAAAAAGCAGCTCGAGGAGTTAGCAAAGAGGGGCTTCATCCGCCCCAATGTTTATCCTTGAAGAGTTCCGGTACTCTTCGTCCGGAAGAAGGACGGGTAACTGAGATTATGCATCGATAATCGGGAGTTGAATAAGGTAACTATCACGAACAAGTATTTGTTGCCTCGTATCGATGACTTGCTAGACCAGTTCCAGCGAGCCACCATGTTTTCACGTATTGATTTGAGGTCGGGTTATCACCATCTAAGGGTTAGAGAGAGGATGTACCAAAGACGACATTTCGGACCAGATACGACCACTTTGAGTTTATCGTAATGCCATCTGGGCTCACGAATGCGCCGTCTGTCTTCATGGAGTTGACAAATGGCATCTTCATCGACTTCTTGGACCACTTCGTAGTAGTCTTCATCGACGATATGTTGGTATACTCCCGGAGTAGAGAGGAGCATGAGGGACACCGGAGGACGGTACTTCGAGTCCTACAGGATAGAGAGCTTTATGCTAATCTCTCTAAGTGCGAGTTTGGGATGCCAGAACTTGGCTTCCTTGGCCGCATAGTTTCCGCAAGGGTGCCAAAGTAGACCCGACAAATATAGAGTCCGTTTCGTCATGGCTGCCTCCTAGGACGGTCAAGGAGGTGCGCAGTTTCCTGGGCTTGGCGGGCTACTACCGCCGGTTTGTAGAGGGTTTTTAAGTGATCGCCCGGCCACTCACTTCCTTGTTGAGGAAGTCTACGAGGTTCACCTGATCCGAGCCATGCCAGCAAAGTTTTAAGGAATTGAAGAGGAGGTTGACCTCCGCTCCCATTTTAGCACAACCTTTAGTTGTTGAGGATTTCTAGTGTATAGTGACGCCTCCAAGCAAGGCTTGAGATGCATTTTGATGGAGAGGGGTAGGGTTATTGCGTATGCGTCTCGAAAACTGAAGACGTAAGAGGAGAACTACTTTATCCACGACCTTGAGCTAGCGGTAGGGATCCATGCCTTGATGATCTGGCGACATTACTTGTACAGGGCCATGTGCTAGATCTTCAAAGACCATAAGAGTCTGATGTACATATTCACTCAGCGGGAGTTGAATAACCGCCAGACGAGATGGTTGAAGCTGATTAAGGACTTCGACTTAGAGATCTTGTACCACCCAAGGAAGGCACACGTGGTCGCCGACGCTCTTAGTAGTAGGACACCTCACGAGGGGGTGATAGCTCGCTTGACGTTTCAGTCACACCTGCAGAGGGACTTGAGATGGTTAAAGGAAGACATCCGGTTTCCGGACTCGGGCACCCACTTGTCCGCTTTAGAGGTGCTACTTGATTTTTCGGAAGAGATCCGGTAGAAGCAATAGAATTGTCCCGTTTTGACGAGGATCCGAGATAGGATGTCCCGATAAGAGGCACCCTAGTTTACCGTAGGTGCGGATGGGATGATGAGGCGTCAGGATCATATATGCGTACCGTCGGATAGGTAGTTGACACAACGGATATTGCAAGAGGCCCATTATACACCTTACTCCGTGCACCCGGGAACGAGTAAGCTGTACCAGGACATCCGAATATTTTATTGGTGGGGCGGGCTTAAACCCAACGTGGCTAGATACATAGCCTAGTGCACGACCTGCCAGCAGGTCAAGGTCGAGCACTACATGCCCGTAGGAGAGCTTCACCCACTGCCGGTTCCGTAGTGGAAGTGGGAGGACTTCTCTATGGATTTCGTTACTAGCTTGAAGCCAAGTGGGAGCTTTGACGTGATACAGGTAGTAGTAGATCGGTTGACGATGACTGAACATTTCATCCCTATTCGGGAAATGTGGCCGGTTAGTCGTTTAGCCGAGGAGTTCACCGACAGATAGTGAGACTCCATGGAGTGTCGAGGACTATCATCTCGGATCGGGATGAGATCTTTACCTCGAGGTTCTCGCAGCAGGTGCACTCCGTCATAAGTACGAGCCTTCATTTCACGAACGCGTATCACTCTTAGACGGACGGTCAGTTGTTCGCCACTTAGCGTGCGTGCAAATAAGCTTTAAATTTATAAAACTAGAATCAAGCAAGTGAACCCGCAGTGTACGGATCGACGTAGTTAAGCAAGAATTCCAGAGTATCGAACACAGGGATTTGGGGGGAACAAATTCGATTTCAGATTATCAAGCAAGTAAATATAAGAGCTTTGCAAATTATTGGGAAAACAACAATCCTAAAGATCCAAGTATCCAACTGTGGCAATCGATTCAAGATATACTTAAAGATATAAAGACAGAGTTGAGATATGCAAAGGTATGCTAATGTAAGGTAATCGTACGGTGAAGTTCCAAAAACCTTATGTGACTCACCTACAAGACACTCTCTATACAGGTTGTTGAGGCTTCAATATAGAAAGGTTCTAAAGGCAAGAATTAATGTCAAATACCCAAACTAGTAATCCAAAGATCAAGACCAACTTAACCGATTACGGTTGTGACACTCACAATCGAGGTAGAGGTTGTTGAGGCTTCACTACCACCTAGAAAAGGCAAGCCTAAACTAAGTTAAAGCAAATCTTTAACTTTGGATTAAAGTAAAAGCAGGTTCGTAAACTTAAGAGAAATTACGGGTGGATCTTGAGGTTCCACGGTCGTGGAACTCAAGAACAAACCGTGATTTAGGGTTCGTCGACGATTCTCTCTAACTCTCAGGGTCTAATCTATTTGCGATCGATCTATCATCATCTAAGCCACAACTATCAACCCTTCACCTTAGAATTGTTAAGGGTTTTTAGCCAACAATCATCATTATGATATCAAATTCAAGGATTAAAAGATTGAAAGATGAAAACTTCCGAAAACTTCCAATAAACTTCAAACCAATCTCAAAGTCACAATCAAGAACGAATATCGTTAATAGATTCGGAATAGAACAAACAAACACAATCTTAGATAAGAAGGAAGAACGGGATGTCAATCCGTCTTCTAAATCAAACCTAAACAAGAAGAGAAATCTTCTTGCGAACAATCTTCCAAATCTTCGATCTTCCGTCAATCCGGAAATCTCAATCACAATCTCCACCAAAGTGTGAGATCAGGGCAATTCCAAGCGTAAACGTAGGATGCTTTTATGCGGAAGCGCAAGCCTAAAGCGAGGTCGCAAAAGTCTCTAAGCGGAGGTCCAAGCGAAGGTCACGGAATCTCTCTTCGTCCGTCCTTTTATAATGTATCATGAAGTAGCGGCCCAGCCCAATCTTTGAAAAGATCGTGGCTTAAAGTGTGGCGAAAAAGATCGCCAAGATCACGGTCGTGGAAGGTTCCACGACCGAAATTTAAAGCGTGGAATTCAACACGGTTTGAACACATGATTCCACGACCGTAGAAGCCACTGGAATGAATCACGCTTCACTTGCTAGGGTTCCACGGCCGTGGAACTGAACGTGGAAAGTAGTACGGCCGTATTTTAGAGCGTGGTTTAGGGCAAGAACGTGATTCTTCCCTAGCCTCGTGCATTCCATAAGTTGACACTCCTTTTGCTCCTAAGAATGCCCTCAATCCATGGACATACTCAATCAACTCATCTTTGCTAAATTCCGTTCGGAAATGGCTCTCAATCACCTATAATCAACATAAAGCTTGTGTAGACATCTATATCGATAATATAGGCAAACTAGCTCACAAATGCAACAATGCTCAATCAATGACTATCAATATGAATCAAATACGCTTAGAAAACGTGCCTAAAACATCACAATATTTCATGCTAACAAATAACCCCATACTTAACACTTGCTTGTCCCTAAGCAAGGTCTTTCAAAAGCTTTAAAACAAGAGTTAGGATGAAATATGTGTACCTTCTCAAAGCAATACTTCTTTTGGATGAATGTGCCTTCTAAAGAATAGATCATTCTCAAATCTTACTTCAATCGTTTATAAGACTTTCGTACACTTAATCAAAGAGTAAAAAGTAAAGAAAACTCATAAATCAATCAAACTTCCATACAAGCATCATAACCTTCAAACATTATCAAAATCAATCATAAGAAACTTCAATTTAGATCACCAAGTCATATAACATTCTTTTGATCTTAAGGACTTTCAAAAAAAAGGTCTAGAATGTGGAAAGGGAAGGAAACTTTAAGGAATGTGGTGCATGAATCCGGGAAAGTGGAAAACTACTCCTTCTTCTTCTTTTGCGGTTTCCGCAACAACTTCAACTTAGAGCTTCGCTCTCTTCCTTTCATTTTTCGACTTTACTTTTGGAGTTATGGACAAAGGTGCACAAAAACCGAAGCCTAGGAGATTGGCATTTCTCAATTTTTATGAGATGCCTCAAATCCTTAGCGCACATACCATAATCCGCTAGGAATATCGCTCAATCCGACTTTGGCAAGACACAAACACCCGGCTATGTGAATGGTGCCGAGTTACTCATCATCATGATTGACTTTCCCAAACCTACAATTTCTTTCTATTCTTTTGATTGCAAATAATTGCTCTCATGGCCCTCCCACATCAAACATGCCTTTTTCATTCACTTCTCCAAATTCCCGGATAGGTAAAGGAGGTCAATATTTCAATGAGGAGCTAAATGATCAAAGAAAGAAGAAAGAAAATATCGAATTGCCTTAATCATCTCAACAAGAAGTATAAGAACTTATAGTGTGATTTCAACTTCAATTTCTCAACATGATTTAGGTAATATTCATCACATTATGAAACTTGCAAAAGAGGTGTAATCAACTCATTTATTTCCCTTTCAATTCACTATCCTTTTAAGCATGCAATTGTCATCAAACTCAATTCACAAGTAGCAATTATCATAGAAATCATCTCAATTCATTAGAAGCACAAAATTTTCAAAATTTTTCAATTTTTATGGGTTTTTCAAGTTCTTTTTCATGCAATGCAATAACGAAACATGCAACAATATAATGAACATGCAATGATAGTCTCGAATAGAAGCAAACATAGTGAGTAAGAGTTATTACAAACTTTTGGTCACACCCCACCCCATACTTGGGACGAACATTGTCCCTAATGTTCAAAAGAAAGAAAGAAAAGAAAGAAAAGAAAAAGGAACTCACAAAGTGGCGGTGGAGCGGCTAAAGCAAACGGTCATGCAAATCATCACTGCGGCGCTGGTGGAGGCGGGAATGGAGAGAAGCTAGGATCATAAAACCGCCCAAACTGCTGGCGGTAGACGTCTCTCATCATGTGATCGAGGTCGTCCAAGCGTCCATCTCTAGCATCGGCTCGTATCTCCAATGCTCCTACTCTCTCCGAAAGACCAGTAGCCCAATCCGGCATCTGCTCATACCATCCCGGAGCCTGGTTGTACCATGCTGGAGCGTTAGATGGTGCTGGTGCTGGTGCTGGTGCAGATGGTGTCTCTGTAGCCCATGGAGGTGGAGCTCCATACCATGCAGGAGGTGTCTTAGCACATGTGGGTCTCTCACTCACGCTGGCGCGGCGAGAAGACGAGCCTGAAGCTCTAGCGGGACGTGGAGAACGTCTAGGCACATCGGGGGCCGCATCCGGCTGATCCGGAAACGTGCCAAACTCCTGCTCGGCTCCTCCTCCACCTCAAACTGATCCCTCATCTCCTCCTCCTCAACAACGGGCGGTGGTGGAACATACGGAGGAGCTGCAATCCTGTTCGCATGCATAGCAACGAACGTCTCCTTCCAATTATGGCGTCCAGCCATAATGGAGTACTCCTGCAGCCACTCAATACCAATACCGGTCCTGCTCTCCCAAGGCATGGCCGCATAAGGCGGACCTCTATGTGTGGGGAAGATGATCCCTCTAGTCATGAAGGCATGAAGTCCTAAAGGTACGGCTGGTATACGGGTACAGGCAGAAAAATCAACACCCAAACTCCTAGCAAGGTGGGTAACTATCCCACCGTATCCAATGTTTCCCTTCCTCTTGTTCTTGAGCTTGCTCATAGTAGCAGCTAAAAGGGTGGCACAGTCAGCTCGGCGCCCATACAGCATGGAGTATAGCAGAAAGAGCTCATCCGTCTTGATCTTTTAGGGCGTCTCCGTCCTAGGAAAGAGACACTCCGAAAGAACACGGTGAGCAATCTTGAAGGCCAAGTGATACATCAACTTGGCCTTGGTATCAGCAGGTTGCCAGCGGTCCTCGCTGGCGTAGATCATCGCAACTTCCTCCCAAAACTCCTTGGCGTAAACGCCACTAGGAAAAAGACCGTTAAAGGTCTCATGGAACCCAAAGAAGGTCCCGAACTCACGGATGGTAAAGTCATAGTTTCTTTCCATAAGACGGAAAGAAACGGTCCTATCTACATGGCTATGCTGAAAGGACGTCACTACCTCCCTCGTAATCTCCTCATACGCGTCTTCTCGGATAGCCGAGAAGACAATAAGTCCGGCTCTATCCAAGAGCCAAGTAAGGTCATCTACGATGTTAAGAGGAGTTAGCTCCTCCAACAATAGATACCTAGGACCAATCACAGCTCTCTCCTCAATTCTCTCGAATGCCGCGAGGTGATCCTCATGAATGGTCGGGACTCTAGGGCTAGGAGGTGAGGGTGATGAAGGTGAAGATGGAGGTGAAGGGGAAGAGGGTGGTGGTGCTCTAGAGGATGAAGAAGAAGAGGGATTACCCTTCCTCTTCTTGTTCTGATCATTCTTCTTCTCCTTAATCCTCCCTGAAAATCTCCTTACGAAATCCATCACTGTCAAAAATCACGGTTTGTTCTAGCCTTTCCACGGCCGTGGTTCTTCCAGGAACCGTGGTTTGTCTGTTTCTTTCGCAAATCTCAGCAAACAACTCTCAATTTCAACAATCGGGCAGCCCTAATCTAATTCCTTCCAATTTCAATCAGTTCTTCCTAAAATCTCTAACAAAAACGAACCAAATAGACAAAGATCAAGTGGAGTGGAAAAACCTAGGTTTCGGATTTTAAAATCTGAATTGCACGTCCCTTGATGAATTTCCGCTCGATTCGTCGCTTGGATCTTGTTGGTAGTTGAATTTGCTTCAATTTGGGAAGAAGAATCGTTGAAAACGATTAAGAAACGAGTATTTGGGAGAGGGTCGTGGATTTGGCGTTTTAGGGTCGTGGAAAAGGGTTTTGTGGAGTGGTTTTTGTGAAGAATGTGTTTTATATAGTCACAGGCAAAATTTTGAAAATCACGGTCTGTCGGGGTGTTCCACGGCCGTGGAATTGTACGGAACCGTGGTTATGGTGATTTTTCAAAGGCTTTTTGAAATTACGGTCACTGTAGTTGTCACGACCGTGGTTTAGGCCGTGGAACTCTTTGTAATGCTCCAAAGTCCAAGTTTCGTCACTATTCTTCAACATTATCCTTTCCTTCTCCTTTTCCATCGTTCCTACATCCAAAAACACGAACATACCGGAAGAAATCGAGGCAAAACAAAGCAAAAATGTCTATACTAAGCTAAACTATGAATCGAAAACAAAAAGAAAAATGCAATACCTTGGGTTGCCTCCCAAGACGCGCTTTGTTTAAGGTCCGTAGCTAGACCAAGCTCGCACTTATTCGAGTGCGGTAGGCGCGAACTCTTCAGCTTGGAGTTCCGGCGTATACTTCTTAAGTCGTTGGCCGTTCACCTTAAAGCTTCCGCCTGCTTCACCCCATACTTCAACTGCACCATGGGGGAAAATACGCTTAATTAGAAAAGGTCCGGTCCAACGGGATTTAAGCTTACCTGGAAAGAGACGAAGCCTTGAATTGAAGAGGAGAACTTGATCTCCTTCTTTGAAGTCCTTTGGAATGATATGCTTATCATGCCAACGCTTTGCATTCTCCTTATAGATCTTAGCGTTTTCATAAGCGTTCAAGCGGAGTTCGTCCAGCTCATTAAGGTCTAGGAGACGCTTCTCTCCCGCTTCCTTCATGCTGAAATTCAACCACTTGATAGCCCAAAACGCCTTGTGCTCCAACTCTACCGGCAAGTGACAAGACTTCCCATACACAAGGTTATATGGTGTGGTTCCTATGGGAGTCTTGTATGTAGTCCGGTACGCCAACAATGCATCGTCAAGTTTCAAAGACCAATCCTTCCTAGTCCTTGAAACCGTCTTCTCTAGAATTCCTTTGATCTCCCTATTTGAGATCTCAACTTGTCCACTTGTTTGTGGATGATAAGGGGTAGCAATCTTGTGAGTAACCCCATACTTAGCTAGAAGAGCTTCAAAACGCCGGGCAATGAAGTGAGAACCTCCATCACTAATGATAGTCCTTGGCGTCCCAAATCGAGGAAAAATGGTCTTGTTGAAGAACTTAACCACCACCATGGCATCATTGGTGGGAGAGGCAATTGCTTCCACCCATCTAGAAACGTAATCTACCGCCAATAGTATGTATTGGTTTCCACAAGAGGATGGGAACGGTCCCATAAAATCAACTCCCCATACATCGAAAATCTCCACCTCTTGGATGTTGTTGAGGGGCATCTCATTCCTCCTAGAGATATTGCCTGTTCTTTGACAAGCATTGCAGCAAGAAACAAAGGATTGCACATCTCTAAATAAAGTAGGCCAAAAGAATCCGGATTGCAATACCTTTGCGCTAGTCTTGTTCGAACTAGCGTGTCCTCCACAAGGTAGTGAATGACAATGGCGGATGACACTTTGCATCTCATCTTCCGGCACACATCGCCGAATGATGCCATCCGGACCTCTCTTAAAGAGGAGAGGCTCGTTCCAAAAGTATTCCCGGACATCCTTGAAGAACTTCTTCCTTTGTGTGTAGGATAATCCGGGTGGTATCTCCTGACAAACCAAATAGTTAACAAAATCAGCAAACCATGGTTCGTTACCTTTGGAGATCACGTCGATGCACTCCTCTATAATGTGTAGGTGTTCGTCCGGGAAGGAGTCATCGATGGGTAAATGGTCGTCCTCTAGATGTGTTAGGCGACTCAAATGATCCGCAACAGAATTTTCTGAACCTTTCTTGTCGCAGATCTCTAGATCGAATTCTTGTAGGAGAAGAATCCATCTAATTAGCCTTGGCTTCGCGTCTTTCTTCGCAAGGAGGTACCGGATCGCAGCATGATCCGTGTAGACAATCACCTTTGCACCTTCAAGATAAGAGCGAAACTTGTCAATAGCATAGACAATGGCTAAAAACTCCTTTTCGGTAGTGGCGTAGTTGAGCTGCGCTTCGTCTAGCGTCTTGCTAGCATAGTATATGGCATGGGTTCGTCCTTCTTTTCGTTGTCCAAGAACAGATCCATTAGCTACGTCACTAGCATCGCACATACCTCAAAGGGAAGAGTCCAATCCGGAGGTTGGATAATAGGTGCTGAAATTAGAGCTTGCCGAATGGTGTTAAACGCATCCAAACATTCCTGCGAAAACTCAAAAACCGCATCCTTCATCAATAGATTAGTGAGAGGTTTTGATATCTTAGAAAAGTCTTTAATGAAGCGTCTATAGAATTCAGCATGTCCTAGAAATCTTCTTATCCCTTTCACCGAAGTTGGGGAAGGAAGCTTCTCTATGGTCTCTATCTTAGCTTTATCTACTTCTATCCCTCTACTAGAGATTAAGTGACCTAATACAATTCCTTCCTTAACCATAAATTGACACTTCTCCCATTTAAGAACTAGGTTAGTGTCTTCACACCTTTGCAAAACAAGAGAAAGGTTAGAAAGGCAATTGTTAAAAAGAGGAACCATATACGGAGAAGTCGTCCATGAAGACTTCCATGATTTCCTCTATGTATTCGGAGAAGATGGCCATCATGCACCGTTGAAAGGTGGCTGGGGCGTTGCAAAGCCCGAATGGCATTCTCCTATAAGCAAACGTACCCCATGGGCACGTGAATGTGGTCTTCTCTTGATCATCCGGGTGTATCGGAATCTGAAAGAAACCACTATAGCCGTCAAGATAGCAACAATGCGAATGTTGCGCTAACCTTTCAAGCATTTGATCGATGAATGGCATTGGGAAGTGATCCTTCCTCGTTGCATTGTTGAGCTTGCGGTAGTCTATGCACATCCGCCATCCTGTCACGGTTCGGGTAGGAATGAGTTCGTTGTTTTTGTTGGTGATGACCGTCATTCCTCCCTTCTTTGGAACTACTTGAACCGGACTCACCCACTTACTATCGGAGATAGGGTAGATGATACCTGCATCACGAAGCTTAAGAATTTGCTTCTTGATAACCTCCTTCATGGTCGGATTCAACCGCCTTTGAGGTTGTCTTGAAGTTCTAAAGTCTTCCTCCATTAGTATCTTATGCATGCATAGGGAGGGTTTAATTCCTACTAAGTCCTCAATAGTGTAGCCTAAAGCTTTCCTATGTTTCCTAAGGACAATCATGAGCTGATCATGTTCATCTATGCTTAGATCGGAACTAACAATAACCGGAAAGGTAGAATTAGATCCTAGAAAAGCGTACCTTAGATGAGTAGGAAGTGGTTTGAGTTCCATTGCTTTCGGAGCTTCCAATGATCCTTGAGAAGCATCGGATGTCTCCTTAGAAGTTTCTAAGGGTGTTGAATGTGTGGGAGAAGAATCGAAAGAAGTTGAAGAAGTGTCTCGATCACCCCTTTCCACGCCCAAAATTACGGGTTCCTCATGGCCTCCACGGCCGTGGTTTAGGGCGTGGAAAGGAAATACGGTTGTCATGTCTTCTCCACGACCGTATAACTCCCTGGAGTGGGACACGGTTTTGTTTGTGAAATCCGCGACCGTGGAATATAGTGTGTGGTCGTGGATTCTCACGTTTTCTGCCTCATCGTGGAGTTTTTCAAACTCCACTTCATGCATCTCTTCTTGTGCTTCTAAGGCTTCAATTGCCTCATTGCACTCTTCTTCTTCCCCTACATTTGTTAGACTCATAGTAATAACCTTTTGTAAAGGATCGTTGAAGAGAATAGCACTTACCTCTTCCCTAGATAACCCTTCTTCATCTTGGATATCGAATATATCCTCATCAAAGATGGGCTCCTTTAGTAGAGTGGAAAGAACGAACTCTACTTTCTCTTCTCCTATATCAAAAGCGAGTCTACCATTCTTGCAATCGACTATGCAGCCGGAAGTTGCAAGAAACGGTCTTCCGAGTATGATTGGGACCGGACTATCTGCAGGAATGTCAAGCACGACAAAATCAATGGGAACAAAGAATTTACCTAGCTTGACCGGGACGTCTTCTACAATACCGACGGGGCGAGTAATGGATCGATCCGCCATGTACAACGTCATCTTTACCAATTTAGGGTCGCCTAAACCTATCTTCCTACACAACGCAAGTGGTATGATGCTCACACTTGCTCCCAAGTCACATAACGCATCGTATGTGACATCTCCCACTCCTATGGGAATGCAAAATGACCCCGGATCCTTTAGCTTTGGGGGCATTTTCTCCTTCATGGTTTTGATGAGGTCCGAAGAATCCGAACTCATCTTAACCTCTCCGAAGTCTTCTAACTTCCTCTTGTTAGAGAGGAGCTCTTTCAAGAACTTGCCATAAGCCGGCATACCTACAATAGCATCAATAAATGGTATATTAATATGCAGCTTGGTCATGAGTTCTATAAACTTACCAAACCTTTTTATCTAGGCGCGCTCTCGCTCTAGATTGAGGGAATGGTAGGGGAGGTTTGTAAGCTGGAGGAGGAACGTAGACATCTTCCTTCTCCTTCCCCTTCTCTTTGTCTTTCTCTACGGGGACTTCAACGAACTTAGGCTGCGGATCGGTGGTAGTCACTTCGCTCCTAGTTGTGATTGCCATTACCCTTCCCTTAGGGTTGTCCTCCATCTTTCCTGGAAGTTTTCCTTGATTCCTAGGAACTTCCTCCGCATGGCTGAACATTTGGTTTTCTAAAACCTTTTGAGCTTTATCAACCTTAGAAATTTGATCATCAACCTTAATGATGCGGTTCTCCAACCCTTGTAGCTTTCCCAAAATCGTTTCCAACATGGGATCGGGTTTCTCCTTCCCCGAATTGTTTCCTCCATTAGATGATTGCCCCTGGCTTTTCAAAGGAGTAGAGGAAGAGGAAGGTGGAGTTAGTGAATTAGAATTGGAAGGATAAGAGTTACCGGAATTTTGTTGATTGGAGCGCCAATTGTTGTTATTTGAACCCCTATTGTTGTTCCAATTGTTGTTCCGGTTCTTGTTATTGCCATTCCAATTGTTATTCCGGTTGTGTTCCGGTTATTGTTGTTATTGTTGCGGTTTGTGTTATCGCCGCCATTATTGTTGTTGCCCAAATATCCAACATCCAGCCCCTTGAAGTAAATTTCCAGCAATGCAAGCTTGGATATGCCATGATGAGGGCAATCCAATAACAAGTCCTGAAACCTTTCCCATGATTGAAACAAACTTTCGTTAGACCTCATGGAAAATGCATTGATCTTACCTCTAAGTTCCGCCGTTTTGGATGGCGGAAAGAATTTGGTGAGGAACTCCGCGGAAAGGTCTTCCCACGTGTCTAATTTCCCACTAGGAAGAGCTTGGTACCAAGACAACGCTTTCCCCTTCAAGGAGAAGAAGAAAGGCTTGAGCTTATAGTTGTTGGTAGTAGCGTTCTTCGGCCTCATTGTCTCCATCATACACTCAAAGTTTTGCAAGTGTTGGTGTGGAGATTCAGCACTTGTCCCGCCAAATTGGTTTTGGCGAACAAGAGTAATAACTTGAGGGTTGAAGCTAAACCCTTGCACATCCTCAGCATCAAAATTCACGCCCAAACGGCGCGGTTGTTGTGTTGGATCCATCCTTTGGCCAAGAGTTCTTGGCTCATTATCTACACGTTCGATCCTCGCATTCCTAGGTGGAACACGACGATTAGCAGCTCCCCATGGATGGAAAGGATTCACATTGATCGTGGGATCAATTTCCTCTAGCGGTGGCATGGAAGAATCACTATCATCGGCGGATAAATGGCTTCTTCTTCTTGATCTTGATCCCCTCCTTGAGGATTTCTTGCTCCCCTTATTCTTAAGGTCGCTTAGTTCTATCCTCATTTGGAAAATCATATCCTGTAGATTGTTAACTTGAGATTGATGACGATCCATTTCTTCCCGGCGGATGTTCTCATTCCATTGGAGTTGAACTTCCTTCTCCGCCAACTCCGCTTGAAGATCACGTTCGTGTTCTTCAGCCATCTTCTTTTCCTTGCGCTTTTGTCTTAAAGTTCTCTCAAGCTCTTGATCAAGAGGTAAGAGATCTTCGGTGTTCCTAGATTTGCGCATGCACTCAAAGAAATATCAAATAACGAGAGCAAGCTCCCAAGCTTGACAACCGGCTACCGAATTCGGCCTAAACTAAATCCCCGGCAACGGCGCCAAAAACTTGTTCGCCACTTAGCGTGCGTGCAAATAAGCTTTAAATTTATAAAACTAGATTCAAGCAAGCGAACCCGCAGTGTACGGATCGACGTAGTTAAGCAAGAATTCCAGAGTATCGAACACAGGGATTTAGGGGGAACAAATTCGATTTCAGATTATCAAGCAAGTAAATATAAGAGCTTTGCAAATTATTGGGAAAACAACAATCCTAAAGATCCAAGTATCCAGATGTGGCAATCGATTCAAGATATACTTAAAGATATAAAGACAGAGTTGAGATATGCAAAGGTATGCTAATGTAAGGTAATCGTACGGTGAAGTTCCAAAAACCTTATGTGACTCACCTACAAGACACTCTCTATACAGGTTGTTGAAGCTTCAATATAGAAAGGTTCTAAAGGCAAGAATTAATGTCAAATACCCAAACTTGTAATCCAAGGATCAAGACTAACTTAACCGATTACGGTTGTGACACTCACAATCGAGGTAGAGGTTGTTGAGGCTTCACTACCACCTAGAAAAGGCAAGCCTAAACTAAGTTAAAGCAAATCTTTAACTTTGGATTAAAGTAAAAGCAGGTTCGTAAACTTAAGAGAAATTACGGGTGGATCTTGAGGTTCCACGGTCGTGGAACTCAAGAACAAACCGTGATTTAGGGTTCGTCGACGATTCTCTCTAACTCTCAGGGTCTAATCTATTTGCGATCGATCTATCATTATCTAAGCCACAACTATCAACCCTTCACCTTAGAATTGTTAAGGGTTTTTAGCCAACAATCATCATTATGATATCAAATTCAAGGATTAAAAGATTGAAAGATGAAAACTTCCGAAAACTTCCAATAAACTTCCAACCAATCTCAAAGTCACAATCAAGAACGAATATCGTTAATAGATTCGGAATAGAACAAACAAACACAATCTTAGATAAGAAGGAAGAACGGGATGTCAATCCGTCTTCCAAATCAAACCTAAACAAGAAGAGAAATCTTCTTGCGAACAATCTTCCAAATCTTTGATCTTCCGTCAATCCGGAAATCTCAATCACAATCTCCACCAAAGTGCGAGATCAGGGCAATTCCAAGCGTAAACGTAGGATGCGTTTATGCGGAAGCGCAAGCCTAAAACGTAGGATGCGTTTATACGGAATCTCTCTTCGTCCGTCCTTTTATAATGTATCATGAAGTAGCGGCCCAGCCCAATCTTTTAAAAGATTGTGGCTTAAAGTGTGGCGAAAAAGATCGCCAAGATCACGGTCGTGGAAGGTTCCACGACCGTAATTTAGAGTGTGGAATTCAACACGGTTTGAACACATGATTCCACGACCGTAGAAGCCACTGGAATGAATCACGCTTCACTTGCTAGGGTTCCACGGCCGTGGAACTGAACATGGAAAGTAGTATGGCCGTATTTTAGAGCATGGTTTAGGGCAAGAACGTGATTCTTCCATACCCTCGTGCATTCCATAAGTTGACACTCCTTTTGCTCCTAAGAATGCCCTCAATCCATGGACATACTCAATCAACTCATCTTTGCTAAATTCCGTTTGGAAATGGCTCTCAATCACCTATAATCAACATAAAGCTTGTGTAGACATCTATATCGACAATATAGGCAAACTAGCTCACAAATGCAACAATGCTCAATCAATGATTATCAATATGAATCAAATACGCTTAGAAAACGTGCCTAAAACATCACAATATTTCATGCTAATATCAGTCGAATAGGAATACACATACATTAGAGGATATGCTATGAGCCTAGTGCTAGATTGGGGGGATGTATGGCCAGACCACCTGCATTTGGTGGAGTTTTCTTACAACAACAACTTGCATTTGTCGATCGGGATGCCTCCTTACAAGGCGTTGTATGGAGGGAGGTGCCGCATGCCTTTGTGTTGGGATAAGCCGGGGAGGGCTAGTGGAGTAGCACCCGAGCAGGTGCAGGACGACATGGCTCGGGTAGCGATGATTAGAGAGCCGATGTTGGCCGCAGAGAGCCGTCAAAAGTCTTATGAAGATAAGAGGCGCAAGCCTCTAGAGTTAAGAGTGCGAGCCCAGATCTGGTTGAGAGTGTTGCTGACGCGAGACGTTAGATGTTTCAGCATTAAGGGGAAGTTGATCCCCCGATATGTCGGACCATTTGAGATCTTATAGCGGGTTGGGGAGGTGGCTTACAGATTGGCATTGCCACCGAGGTTTGAGGTCGTTCACCCGGTCTTCCATATGTTGTAGTTGAGAGAGTACATACATGACCTGAGACAGATCGTCAGTCACAACGACCTAGTGATCGAGCCCGACCATAGGTTCGTAGAGCAACCGATAGCTGTCCTAGAGAGTAGCATGAGACACCTTCGGTTGAAGGACATACCGATGATGAGGGTGAAATAGTCGAGACAAGGAGCCGATAAGGCTACTTGACAGACAGAGGATAGTACTCGGAGGAATTATCCAGAGTTCTACGCTAATCTAGCAGCAACTATAGGACTGTCGGGTTAGTTCTGAGTCCTCCCTGTTGTGTTTTTTGATTACATGATAGAGTATGTTATATGTGTTTTGTGTGAGTTTATGTTGCGTGCTTCGTAGTCTTAATGCTTGCTGTGAGTAGAAGATTTTAGTACCAATAGTGGAGATGCTCATGTTTTCGAGTTTCGACCTCAGCTTCCATGACCGAGAGTATTTGCGTTTAGGAAGTTTCGGGATGAAACTTGTTCATAGGGGGATATGATGTAACATCTTGTCTTTTTGGTTACAGGCTCCGACCTTTGGGTTCCTTCAGGTGTAGTCGAGAGTGGGTTGAGAGGTGTTTTGGTGATACCGCCTTGGGATCTTGAGAGTGGCATCTATAGTTAGCCAAGCCCCTACGGTTTGGAAGGCCGCAGGCGCGCCTTCCCTGTGTCGCCACAGTCGCGACTACGGCTCGCCGCGGGTGCGGAAAACGAAAGGTCAAACAAGACAGATGTTTGATTCCGACCTTTGACCCCCGATCCGTCGTTATTTTGGCGACCTCTCCTTTTGTCCCGACCCCTCATTGCACTAGGGGATGTGCAGCCCTATCCCCCTCTTTCTCTTCTTTCTCTTCTTTCCCTTCTTTTCCTTCTTTCTCTTAGTTCTCTTCTTTCTCTTCCCTTTCTTCTTTCTTTTATTGTTCATGTGCCAACTTGCAAGTGAAGAGCTCGTCCCTTGTTGTCCAAAAATCCGGACAGCAAGAAAGTGCAGTAAGTGGCTCTTCCGTCTTCCCTCTTTTCTTCCCTTCTCTTTTTGAAGTCTAGGTAAAGCTTCATTCGTGTTTGATCTTGCTTGTGTGTGTGGCTTGCTGAGAAGATCGAGTTGAGGAGTAGAAGATCGGTGAAATCAAGCTCTAGACGTTGGAACCAACTTGGAACATTCGAAGAATACGAAGGTACTTCGAGGATCGCCTCTGCTGTTCGCCCACCCCGCGCCGTCTCCTAGCCGCGGTCGCGCCTTTTCCGCCCCCGCGCCTTGTGTCACCGCCGTCGCGGCATTTGTCTAGTAAATGTCTGAATACTTTGTTTTGGAACCATTTCCTATCCTAGTATGATCTAGTGTTAGTATTATGATTAGGTTGGACCTAGGATAGATTTGTGGCATGCCAAGTAGTTGCTTGGAACCTTACGAGAGTTCTTGAGGATTGAGATGTGATTCTTGAGCAAGAATACCATTATTATCTTATCAGGATTAGTTATGTATTTGGAGTGGATGCTGGATCATGTGAGAATTTGAGTTGTGAGATGGTACGGTTGTTGAGGTTGTAGCGCCTAGGACGTGAGTTTCCTAGCGCAGCATTACGATCGTTGAGATCATTTAGACTAGGATCTGGTGGTCCTAGCATGTGAGTGGTACGGCCGTGTAGAAGTCATTTAGGCTAGAAGTCTAAGGACTTATAGCATGAGAGATAGATGTTGACCGTGTGCCTTGTTTTGCCAGGTTAAGAGTATCTTCCTAATGGAAGCAAAGTGCGGGATTATTTTCGGGTTGAGCTTTTGAGAAAGGTAACTCCACGGACTTACTTAGCTAGCTTCCATGTATTAGTAGTGATGTGTGTTGGTAGTGTGTATTTACATTTCCGTTATAAAACATAAACCGGACTAGAACGACTTTATATTTATACCCTTATATTGGTCGAAGTGTATGATAAATTGGCGGTGACATCACTGCCTAGCTCTTGCGGGAGCTAGGTGGTTCTCTACGACCAGACCAGTCAGGTAGACGGTGTAACCAGTCTTTGTTGGTACAGAGGCAAGAGATTATTTGATGCTCGTGTCACAAATCCTAAGTTGAATTAGTAATGGAATGACGTAAAAAAAAAGATAATAACCAACTTGTGTTTTATCCTGTTATGTGTTTATGTTACTATATGTATTTGTGCCTTTACCATCTTTCTAATGCTTAGAATGTTAGTTAACGGTTTTATACCACTTTGTAGATGGCTTGTAGGTTAGAGGTGCCACCGAGCGACTCGGAGGAGTGGACATTCGAGGTTCCCGTACATTATAGGACGGGGATTGGGTTTTATATTATGTTCCGTTGTCGTTTGTACTTTAATCATTGTTGTTCTTATGTTGTTTTGAGAACTCGGCTGGATTGTCCACTTTGTTTCTCGGTGTATGCTACATTACATTCAAATGATATGGTTTTGCATTTTATTTGTGTCTTGTTGGAATCATCCGGTGAAATTGTTGTCAAGTTAAGGGTCAGGACCCATTGTGAGGTCCCAGCCCGTAGCGCCCCGAGTCCCGCGGATTTGGGTTGTTACAGTCTTGTCTTCACGTATCATCGTTTAACAGAGTGCAGATGTTGCTTTCTGACATGTCTTCCCTAGGATTCAGACCAAACACAGTGACTTACAATACTTTAATCGATGCTTATGGCAAAGGAAACAAGTAAGTCATTAATTTCATTTTAGAAAAACCTATATTTTTTTTATTTTTTTCACATAGAGAAGTCCTATTCTGTGTACTATCCCCTTGATAGAACATGTCTAAACGATTCAGGTAGTTTTTCTACATATTTCGTGAGAAAGATAAGCTTCGAATAACCACCATGATCCTTGATAGCATGAATTATAATCTATATTTTGGGGTTTGTTTGGACGTTTTATCTTCAATAATCTGCATGTTTGTATGTATATTATGTGATTATATTACCATTTCATCTACCTTTGCCGGAATCGAGGTCTACACCTAGTTTTGTTGTAATCGTAGGTAAAATGGCACGTTTTGCATCAAAAAGGAGCAAAAGGAGCTAAGGAGTCTTTGGAGCTACATTCAGGAACATAAGGAAGCATCCAGGAAGCATAGCCATGGATTAAAGATTCACTTTCGACCAGATTTGAGAGATTTCACATTCAGTTGTGACTCACCTCGGTTGACTACAGAGTCACCTCGATCGAGGTGATCCAGAGGAGTCGACTCGACCGAGGTGAACACCTGGGACGCGGCGAGAATATTTTATTCTTGGCTGAGATCTTTTATCTTTGGAAAGAGGATCTTATATTTTTGGGCTTGGCTCTTGGAAGGAAGAAGATATGATAGATCATATATTTTACCTATTTTTATGGGAAGAGATCTTTCTAAGATATATTATCTTTGGAGAGTAATTTTCCTATAAAAAGGGTCGGATTTCCCACAAATACGACATCCGCTAACGGCTGAAAACCCCGCATACCACCGATTGTGTTTAGAGCATCCGCTGCAGCCATACTCCAGTTGGGAGATTTGAAGAACCTTGTTGAAGGTTGAAGGGAGAAAGTATATAGCTTTTATAGCTTTTTGAAGGGTTTTTGTAAGATCATCTTAGATTCCCTTCCTTGTTGTTTGTCTTGTTGGATTTCTATCCAAGGAACGCTTGTTTGATAATTGATTCTGTTATTGAAGCCTTTCTCTTAAGGTTTTCTTGTTCAATTATTCTCTTTCTTCCCATATATTTGATTAATACTTTCATGATGATGAGTGGCTAATCTCTTTGTGTGATTCTAGGGTGATTGGCTGAAGGTTGTGGGAAAAACAATGATAGAATAATCTTAAATTGCAGTAGGACCCTGAAAGTTTGAGTCTTTATCCTTAACCCTAAAGCATCTCGATCAGTCGATGAACATCTCGGCTGGGGTGGAATTCTTCTGACCGAGGTGACTTACCTGATCCGAAACTGAGAGTTAAGTGTTAGAGTTTGCCAAATCCTATTCTTATTATACCTTTCCTGGTCCAATGCAAGCCTAGGATGAGACTTACCCGGTAATTCCTTTGTTTGTTTACCCAAGATCATAAGTGTAGGTAATAAAGGTTTATCCTTTGTTGGGGTTTGAGTGTGCTTTCATTCCATCTTTGTGAGTTAGCCTGAGACTTACCCGGTAAAGGTTGATTCTATTCCCTTAGGTGGCGTGTTTGTTTGAGGTTATAGTTCTTTATCTTAATCCTTGACCCGGTAATAGGAGTTACGGTTTGGGATTAGTGAGTAGTGAGACTTACCCGGTGATCTATTCCACTTTAGTAACACCTTCCCTATGCAAATATCTCAGCTTTGTCCGCTTATCTTTAGATCTTGAGTGGGAACCACAACTAGATGTTTTAATCCCTAGAATTGCATATTTCTTTAATTGACTTTTTATCATCCTTGATTGTTTTAATTGCTTTGTGGTTAGTAATTTCTAAAGTTTACCTATTCCGACTTTGTTTCATTAAATCCCTGTGATCGACCCTTGGAATTCCTTGCTTTTTACTACGATGACCCGTACACTGCGGGTTCGCATCCTTGTTTTAAGCTTACGTCTAGGGTTATAAATTTAAAGCTTGCACACACCGTTTGGAGCGAACAAGTTTTTGGTGCCGTTGCCGGGGACTTGGTCTAGACCGAGCCGGTTGCGGTACGCTTTTGGGGCACTTGCCCCCGTGTCTACTAACCACTAGAGTGACTTTTGCAGGTTGTTTCTTAGGTTTATGCGAAGAACCCGCACTGAGAAGGAAATTGTTCCTTACGATCCCGAACCAGAAAAGACATACAAATGACACTTAAGAGAAGCGAAGATGGCCAACCAAGACAATCGCGATCTTGAGGCCGAATTGAAGGAGGCGTTAGAACAGCTGCGCCTCAGCACGAAAGAACTGAGGCAAGAGAAAGAAGAAACTCGCACTAGGACTGAAGCGATCGAAGCAGATATGGCAGCCTTACGAGACCAATATCTACTTCGACCGAGGGAAGACCCAGTTCCTGATGCTGGACCGATGCAGGTCCCAGTCGCAGACCCTCGACCGAGGCAGGTTCCAGTACCTGACGCCCCGGCCGAGGTACTTCTACCTCGGATGCCAGTCCGAGGCGCTCTTTTTGCAGGAATCCCGCAAACCCTAGGTCAAAGGATGAACCCCAATCAACAACTGAGGCGTCCAGGAGTTAACCTAGGACATCCAGCGGACCATGACTACGAACTTCGACCGCAAGTTCTTTCCATGATTTGCCAATGCCAGTTCGGAGGGCTAGAGAAGGAATCTCCGCATCAACATCTTCAAAACTATGAGATCTTGATGGAGACCTTGAGACCCTCAAGAATAGAAAACAACAGCTACAAGCTAAGACCTTTTTACTTTTCTTTAAAAGATAGAGCTCTTACTTGGTATCAATCTCTTCCTCCAGGAAAAATTAGCACTTGGGAGGAGATGACTACGGAATTCTTGACTAAACTCTTTCCCCCCTCTAAGACCGCTGAAATGAGAGGGAAGATTAATGCATTCATTATGAAGGACAAGGAGAGCTTGTCCAAGTCATGGGAGAGGTTTAAAGACATTATTTTTGATTGCCCATATCATGGGATTCCAAAGATAGAGTTGTTGGAGATATACTTCAAGGGACTGGACGGAAGCACCCAATTCAACCTCCAACTACTCTCCGCCGGTACATTTATGGACATGGCGATTGACGAAGCTTGGGACTTTATTGAGAAGCAAGCTTTGCATATGGAGAAGTATACCCACGAAGGAACTGAAGGTGGAGTTAAAAGAGTTAACTTTCAGGAAACTCAACCTAACAACAATCAACTCACGTCTTTGAAGAATGACGTGAAGCAATTGAAGGAACTCTTGGTTGCTCAAACCAAGAAGGAAGATCAAGGATCAAGGAATAACAACAATGGATACCGTAACAACAACAACGGTTCCCGGAACAACTACAACAACAACAATAGAGGATCCAACAGCAACAATTGGAGGGCGAACAATCAAAATTCTGGTAACAATTATTCTAACTCCAATTCTAACGATTCCTCTAATCCTTTCCTCTCTTCCCCTTCTTCTTCTTCTTCTACTCCATTAAAGAGCCAGGGGCAAGGATCAAGTTCGTCCCAGCCGGAAAAGAAAGACGCAGTGCTGGAGGCTATCTTGATCAAGCTTAAGCTATGGAGACATCCATGACTTCATTTTCGAAGGCCCAAAAGGCCTTTGAACAACAACTTGCTAGTAGGGCGAATGAAGCACCAAGAGATCCAGGGAAGCTTCCAGCAAGGACGGAAAGCAACCCTAAGGGCCAGATTATGGCCATAACTACGAGGAGTGGAATGAAAACTGCAGATCCAGTGCCTCAGTCGGTGCCAGTACCGACGAAGACCACCGCGGTCCAGGTGCAGTCAAAGAACACTTCGGCCGAGATACCAACCGAGGTGGAGCCACAGAAAGCGGAGGGGAAAACTGAAGTTTATGTTCCACCTCCTGCATACAAACCACCACTTCCATTCCCCCAGTCAAGGGCCAGAGTACATCTAGACAAGCACTTTGGTAAGTTCCTTGACTTGATGAATAAACTGCACATTAACATTCCTTTCCTTGATGCTATTCTAGGGATGCCCGCCTATGGGAAGTTCTTGAAGGAGATCCTATCAAGGAAGAGGAAATTGGAAGACTTTGGTGAAGTAAGGATGACATCTAAATCCTCGGAGCTTATTGAAATCATGAAGGAGAAGATGCCACCTAAGTTGAGAGATCCCGACTCATTTTGCATTCCCATTCAAGTTGGGGATGTAACTTGTGAAGCCTTGTGCGATCTAGGAGCCAGCGTGAGCATTATTCCGCTGGAGCTATGTGTGAAGATCGGACTTGGAGAGCCAAAGCCGGTGAAGATTCGATTATACATGGCGGACCGCTCCATTACCCATCCCGTGGGGATTTTGGATGACGTTCGGGTCAAGTTAGGTAACTTCTATTTACCTATAGACTTTGTCGTACTTGACATTCCCGCAGATTATCCTGTTCCTATTATTCTCGGGAGGCCATTTCTAGCAACTTTGGGTTGCAACGTGGATTGTAAGAACGCCAAGTTGAAATTCAACATTGGTGGAGATGAAGTAGAGTTCGCATTACTTGCGGCCATGAAAGGAGAGCAGCTAGGAGATGATATCTTCAACATCTATGATGAAGAAGAATCAAGAGAATTGGTGAGCTCTATCCTTACTAACGATCCACTTGAAAGAGTTATTAGTTTCAGTTTAATGGAGGAAGGTATAGATGCTTCTTGTGATGCAGATATACGGAGCCTAAAGGCACTGGAAGAAGATCCAGGAGCTAAAACTGAGAAGCTAATCCAGGAGACGAAAATCTCTAGTTTCGGTTCCAGTTGCAGTACCTCGACCGAGGCACTTTCTGGACTGAGCGAGGCGACTGAAGAACATCTCGGTCAACACCTCTACGCCTCGACCGAGGTCGATGGCGAGATGATGTCAACTGAGACTTCCGAAAGTCCAGTTTCTGGATCTACTCCACTAGAAGGAGGAAGCCAGGATTCCCCTCAAAAAGCACCCCCAGTTGTGGAGCTTAAACAACTCCCAAATCACTTGAGGTATGTCTTTCTTGGACCAGATTCCACTTATCCCGTTATTGTTAGTGCTTCCCTCTCCGAATCTGAATTGACTAAACTAATTCATGTCCTGAGAAAGCATCAAAAGGCTTTAGGTTATACTATAGATGATCTTATTGGCATTAAGCCTTCTTTCTGCATGCATAGAATTCAAATGGAGGATGATCATAAGACTTCACGGGAACCTCAAAGACGGTTAAATCCGATCATGAAAGAGGTTGTGAAGAAGGAAATTCTTAAGTTGTTGGATGCAGGTATCATATATCCTATCTCGGACAGCAAATGGGTGAGCCCGGTCCATGTAGTTCCGAAGAAAGGAGGGATGACCGTTGTGACGAATAAGAACAACGAATTAATCCCAACCAGGACCGTCACGGGCTGGAGGGTTTGCATTGATTATAGGAAGCTGAACACGGCCACTCGGAAGGACCATTTTCCACTTCCCTTCATTGATCAAATGCTCGAACGGCTGGCCCAGCATTCACACTTCTGCTACTTAGACGGCTATAGTGGATTCTTCCAGATTCCTATCCATCCGGATGATCAGGAGAAGACCACTTTCACTTGTCCATGGGGGACATTTACTTATAGGAGGATGCCATTTGGATTATGCAATGCACCCGCTACCTTCCAGTGATGCATGATGGCTATCTTTTCCGAGTACATAGAGGAGATCATGGAGGTATTTATGGATGATTTTTCAGTATATGGTTCCTCTTTTGATGATTGCCTATCTAACCTTTCTCTAGTACTACAAAGATGTGAGGACACTAATCTTGTCTTGAATTGGGAGAAGTGTCATTTTATGGTTAATGAAGGCATTGTGCTAGGACACCTCGTTTCTAATCGAGGTATTGAGGTCGATCGTGCTAAGATCGAGACTACTGAGAAACTCCCTCCCCCTTGTTCTATTAAAGGTGTGAGGAGTTTCCTCGGGCATGCAGGTTTCTACAGGAGATTCATCAAGGACTTCTCTAAGATTTCTAAACCTCTAACTAACCTCTTGAATAAAGACGTTATTTTTGAGTTTTCGCAGGAGTGTCTTGATACATTTTACAGGATTAAGGAAGCGTTGATCTCCGCTCCCATTATCCAACCTGTGGATTGGACCTTGCCCTTTGAGATCATGTGTGATGCTAGTGATGTAGCCGTAGGAGCGGTGCTTGGACAGAAGAAGGATGGCCGGACCCCCACCATTTATTATGCTAGCATGACGCTAGATGTAGCCCAGCGCAACTATGCTACCACCGAGAAGGAGTTATTGGCGGTTGTATATGCTTTCGAGAAGTTTCATTCCTACTTAGTAGGGGCGAAAGTCATTGTCTACACCGACCATGCAGCCATCCGCTACTTGCTTGCTAAGAAAGATGCCAAGCCACGCCTTATTCGATGGATTCTCTTGCTTCAAGAGTTCGATTTAGAGATCTGCGATAAGAAGGGATCCGAAAATTCTGTTGCGGATCACCTCAGCCGGCTACCTGCATCTTCACGCGAGAAAGACGACCCACCCATAGACGATTCATTCCTCGATGAGCACTTACACTTGTTGGAGCATTTGATAGACTTACTTACTTCACCCCACGACGGAGGTGAAGTATGGGGTGAGGGCACCTCCCACCTCATTTGAGAGACGCACTCTGGTCCAGCTAGCGACCTTAAACCAAGCGCTTCTTGGGAGGCAACCCAAGGTATTGCTTTCTTTTCCCTTTTTTTAGTGTAGCTTAGATAGTTTTGCTTTTGCTTTGCTTGTTTTGTTTTTTGCGTCCTAGACAAACAACAGGTGACATCTAAGGAAGGAGTACAAACCAGGAGCATAACTGGAAGGACAGAAGTTCAAGAATTTGAGAAGACGGAGTTTGACTGAGGCACATCTCGGTTGCTGTCAAAGCACCTCGACCGAGATGATTCTTGAGCAATAGAGGCGACTAGGGTTTCTGAAGAACCACCTCGGTCCATACCACCTCGGTCCAATCGAGACCACCTCGACCGAGGTGACAGCAGTTCCACAAAAGGGTATAAAAGGGAGGCTGAATTTCTCTCTCTTATTTTACCCTCTCCTCGACCGCGGCTGCCCCTCGCCTCGCTTCGCCCTTGCTCGATCGTTTTCGACGATTCTTGCTTCCAAATTGCAAAGAACGGATAGAGGATCCCAGTGCAAGCGTCAATCTGCGAGAAAAACAAACTAAATCGACCGAATCAGGGTAAACATCGAAAAAACCCTAACCTCTCTCCTTTTCACTGTTTTGCTTCGAATTGGGCTTTGGTTGCCCTTGCATTTGTTGAGAAACAGATTAAGTAACCCATAGGAACCAGTTGTAGTGATTTTGGGGGAAAAGAACTGGATTTTTGAGAGATTCGATCACGCAGTTCTTCGCCTCGGTCCAGTCGTGCTGTGCCTCGGCCGAGGTGTTCTTGAGTTGTGTCAGGCCAACCGAGGTGATCTGACAGAGAGTTTGGAAAATGAGTTCAGATAGACAGCTTGTCCTGAGGGATAGATCCTCCCTTTCCCCTTCTTCTTCCTCCTCTAGACCTTATAGACCGGTGATCCACGAGAGACACCAAGTTGATTATGACCGTATTGCAGCCCGTCCAGTGATTGCACCGTGCTTCCTGGACGTTTCAGCTTTTGATTGTCTCCATGTGGATGGAGATTTGAGACAGATGATCTCGATGGTAGGGCTAGATCAGTTTATTGAGATCCGCGCACCTGCCTATTTAGAGCCTACCTTGGAGTTTGTCAGCTCCTTCACCTACCTTCCCACAGAGCGAGTTGTGAAGTACCGGTTGATGAACCGGAACTTCTTAGTTCCTTTAGAGCACTAGAGAGATATTTTTGGTTTCCCGGCTCCGACTGCTGTAGATTTTCCCTCCCGAGCTATAGCTAGGGAGTTCTGGGGTCAGATTGCTCACGTTGTTGAGCACGCAGGCAGATGGCGCCTTGGAGACTCCAGGGAGCGCATTATTTTTCACCTAGCCTTTAGGTTAGCTCACCGCATTTTCAGTGAGACGCTTCTGGCGTGTACTGAGACGCCCTAGAAGGTCCGACAGGGGGAGCTTTTCAGCCTTTACTGCATGGTGATTGGAGGGATCCCCGACTTTTGCTTGATGCTGGCAGATGATCTGCACAGGATCAAGGCCAAGGCAAAGGGGGATATCTGCTGCGGAGGGATTGTGACTCACATAGCGAGTTACTAGGACATGGACCTCAGAGCTTGTACTATGGTGGCGGCTGCCAAGCCGTTAGGGCTTCAGGAGATGATCACTCAGCGGATTCTGGTTCCCCGAGGACTCACTACACCGTATGTAGCCATGCCATGGGAGCCGACTACAGCACAGGGGATCAGATGGTCGCCCCAGTTCTCTGTTTATGATCCTCACTACTGGCAGACTGCTTGGATTCCATTGATGGAGGATGCTAGAGAGGCAGCAGCTGCACCAGCTGAGGATGAGGTGGAGGAGGAGACTGTTGATGACGATGACAGGGATGGTGGAGTTCCTATGGATACAGGGACTGATACTGCTAGGACGAGTGCGCCGGTTATTGACATAGATGATGATGATACTGAGCCTGCACCAGCCACATCACTAGTACGACCTACTAGGTGTAGGGTACGCCGACATAGAGAACTAGAGGCTCACCGTCGGATCGATGATTTGACGGATCAGATGATCGATTCTTATGCTGCCCTATCCCTGGATATCCGTGAGATGCAGGAGAGACAGCATTACCAGCACATGATGGCTCAGATTTAGTTTCAGCACATCATGGGCTACTCGTTCGACCCATCTCAATATCCGTACGAGCCACCACCACCACCACCGGATCGTGACTATTGAGAGTTGCAGGATTTTCTTTCATATTTATTATGCAACTCAGCTTTATGTCCGGTGAGTATTTTATTTCTTTAGACTTATTTTGACCCACTGGGACAGCGTGTCCCAAGTATGGGGTGTTTATGTATTTGATTGACTTATGTGATGTATGACTCAACATTTCGGATATTTATGCTTCATTTTGCTTCTATGTGTTTATCTGAGATTGCATGCATACATACAGGTTATTTGATTGAGAAAACGTCAAAAACTGGTTTAAAAAAAAAAAAAAAAAATTTGACCTCGACCGGTACAGTTCTGGCCGAACGAGGTGTTTCACCTCGGTTGACCTAGAACACCTCGACCGAGGTGGTTTAACTGATAGTTTTCGAAACGTTTTGTGCTTCTTATCTAGATATGATCTTAGTGAAGATCTTGTTGCTGACTGGTTTTGAAATCTTTATGTGTTTGAAAGGTTTTATAATATGTTTAAGTTGCTAAATGCTTTGTTTGAAATTTTTGGCATGTTTAATACTTTGTTTTTATCCAAATTATGTTGAATTTAAAGGTTGATACCGCAAGATAAGTTCTCTCACTTTCTTCTTGGAAAGACCAAGGCAATTCATTCTCTTCTCTTCTTCTTCTTGATCATGCTTAACCCCTCATATACATTTTTGCCTCCCTTTACCTATCCGGGAATTTGGAAGCAAGCAAAGTGGTGAAAGCAAGTGAAGTAAAGTTTGAGAAGTTGGCTGAAAGTGAAAGTGTTAGAAAGAAATAAATAGGTTTGGGGAAGTCAATCATGATGATGAGTAACTCGGCACCATTCACATAGCCGGGTGTTTGTGTCTTGCCAAAGTCGGATTGAGCGATATTCCTAACGGGTCATGGTATGTGCATCCAGGGTTTGATGCATCTCAAGAAATTGATGATTGCTGATTTCCTAGGCTTCGGTTATTGTGCACCTCTGTCCATGCATCCCTAAAAGTAAAGTAAAAAGTAAAAGTGTGAAATAAGCAAAGCTTATTGGTGGAAGATGTTGAAAGTCAAAGTGAAAGTGAAGTATATCCTTTTCCCGGATTCTAGCACCACATTACCTTACATACATCCCTACCCTACACGTTTCTTGACCTTTCTTTTGGGAAGCCCTTGAGACCTCGAGCTTGTTGATTGACTTAGTGGTTTAAACTGGATTATGCATGATTAATTTCGATAATTATGACTTATTATGCATTCTACGATTTTATGCAAAGATGAACAACTTTCTTATATTTATAAAATGTTTTAATCATATTTTGATTTTAAATTCCATGAAGTATTCTCTTAGAGTGATCTATGATTGTAGCACACCATAAAAATGTTTTTGAAAGACTTTTTCATTGATTTTCTTGACTTATAATCCATTCTATCTTGCCTTTTATATGCGGAACTTGCTTGGGGACAAGCAAGGGCTAAGTATGGGGTATTTTGATAGCATGAATTATAGTCTATATTTTGGGGTTTGTTTAGACGTTTTATCTTCAATAATCTGCATGTTTGTATGTATATTATGTTATTATATTACCATTTCATCTACCTTTACGGGAATCGAGGTCTACACCTAGTTTTGTTGTAATCGTAGGTAAAATGGCACGTTTTGCATCAAAAAGGAGCAAAAGGAGCTAAGGAGTCATTGGAGCTACATTCAGGAACATAAGGAAACATCCAGGAAGCATAGCCATGGATTAAAGATTCACTTTGGACCAGATTTGAGATATTTCACATTCAGTTGTGACTCACCTCGGTTGACTATAGAGTCACCTCGACCGAGGTGATCCAGAGGAGTCGACTCGACCGAGGCGAACACCTGGGACGCGGCGAGAATATTTTATTCTTGGCTGAGATCTTTTATCTTTAGAAAGAGGATCTTATATTTTTGGGCTTGGCTCCTGGAAGGAAGAAGATATGATAGATCATATATTTTACCTATTTTTATGGGAAGAGATCTTTCTAAGATATATTATCTTTGGAGAGTAATTTTCCTATAAAAAGGGTCGGATTTCCCACAAATCCGACATCCGCTAACGGCTAAAAACCCCGCATACCACCGATTGTGTTTAGAGCATCCGTTGCAGCCATACTCCAGTTGGGAGATTTGAAGAACCTTGTTGAAGGTTGAAGGAAGAAAGTCTATAGCTTTTATAGCTTTTTGAAGGGTTTTTGTAAGATCATCTTAGATTCCCTTCCTTGTTGTTTGTCTTGTTGGATTTCTATCCAAGGAACGCTTGTTTGATAATTGATTCAGTTATTGAAGCCTTTCTCTTAAGGTTTTCTTGTTCAATTTTTCTCTTTCTTCCCATATATTTGATTAATACTTTCATGATGATGAGTGGCTAATCTCTTTGTGTGATTCTAGGGTGATTGGCTGAAGGTTGTGGGAAAAACAATGATAGAATAATCTTAAATCGCAGTAGGACCCTGAAAGTTTGAGTCTTTATCCTTAACCCTAAAGCATCTCGATCTGTCGATGAACATCTCGGCCGGGGTGGAATTCTTCTGACCGAGGTTAATTACCTGATCCGAAACTGAGAGTTAAGTGTTAGAGTTTGCCAAATCCTATTCTTATTATACCTTTCCTGGTCCAATGCAAGCCTAGGATGAGACTTACCCGGTAATTCCTTTGTTTGTTTACCCAAGATCATAAGTGTAGGTAATAAAGGTTTATCCTTTGTTGGGGTTTGAGTGTGCTTTCATTCCATCTTTGTGAGTTAGCCTGAGACTTACCCGGTAAAGGTTGATTCTATTCCCTTAGGTGGCGTGTTTGTTTGAGGTTATAGTTCTTTATCTTAATCCTTGACCCGGTAATAGGAGTTACGGTTTGGGATTAGTGAGTAGTGAGACTTACCCGGTGATCTATTCCACTTTAGTAACACCTTCCCTATGCAAATATCTCAGCTTTGTCCGTTTATCTTTAGATCTTGAGTGGGAACCACAACTAGATGCTTTAATCCCTAGAATTGCATATTTCCTTAATTGACTTTTTATCATCCTTGATTGTTTTAATTGCTTTGTGGTTAGTAATTACTAAAGCTTACCTATTCCGACTTTGTTTCACTAAATCCCTGTGATCGACCCCTGGAATTCCTTGCTTTTTACTACGATTAACCCGTACACTGCGGGTTCGCATCCTTGTTTTAAGCTTACGTCTAGGGTTATAAATTTAAAGATTGCACGCACCGTTTGGAGCGAACAATCCTACAAATTGATTTTCTGGAAAATGAGCATCTGTCATCACAATATATATTTCACTAACTAAGGCAAGCATTACATATGAACATCTCAACTCCCAACTTTGGTGCATTTCGGCCTTTTCTTTTGCCCCAGTCTTTCTAAGAAGCGATTTTTTCCCTTGAAGAAAAATGCAAGGACTGATATAACATTGAAGAGGTACATGAAAGTAATCATTATCTGATAAAATAAAGGATAATGTAAACTAATCTTGTAAATGAGTATTTCAAGAGTTCATGCTGCAAGATCTTTGTGTGAAGAAGCACGGTTCAGTTTGGTGGTGTTTTTGCCAAAGAGTTGTAGGCAACTTCCTCATATACCTTTATTATATTCAACATATGTTCACGACCTAATGATTTCTTGCATGCTGCACGTGTCTCTTAATAGCTAATTAAATGATAATACCATTAGGTGTCTCCCTGTATTAAACAATAACTAAAGAATTTTAATTTTGCGTGTATGCTCACTGGAATGCTGACTAAAAGGCTTATACTAGAACTTTCTGAGAGTATTAGCCGACACAATTGCTGAGTAGTGATGACTAAAAGGTTCAATTTATTATTTCTTGAACACAATTAGAGTCCGTTTGGTTTTAACTCCGGAATCGGAAATGGAATGGAAACGAATCTAGTCCATGCGTATACCCTTGTTCATTAAAGTTTTTCGAATCATTCCTTGTGGTTTGAAGTTATTGAAGTAGAGTTTGATTACTTTTGACACCCTATAGGGTAACAAAATATGGAAAAGCTAGTGCATTTTACATTAAACCACAAAGAATAATAATATAAAATTTTATGAATAAGGATATACATATAAACTAAATTCGTTTCCATTCCGTTTCCGTTTTCGGAGTTGGAACCAAACGGGCCCTTAATATCTTAATTTTAGTACTTTCTAATGAAAGTTGTTAATATTCTAGGCAACAAGTTTGTGGTTTTTATGTTTTCTTGCATTTACAAAATGGTATCATGTTTGTTTTCAAAATCTGTTTCAAGGTTTTCAAGTAGGATTGGGGTGTAACTGAGGGTTTTGTATTGACTATCTATAACAAGGATGGATCCCAAGTACGCAGGGCACAGAAGAAAATCATCAACTATTTCCCTTTGTATGATTATGATAGCTTTTACCATCATTTATTTACTAGAAAGAGTATGATTTCCATGATTTATTTCCAAGAGCTTTGATGAGGATGAAGGTTTGCTCTTATCAAAACATTGTTAGACGGCAAAAGATGTTATTTGGGCAGTTGCCATGATATTCTCATACGGTTTACAACCCCAATGTATAAGTTTACTGGCTCTACTTCAGTGCTCAAAGAGAATTTTCAATAAGAAGACTCACTTTAGCATGAAAATAAAGTTGGTTGTATTTGTGATTACAACAATTTTGATTCTCAGTGTCATTTTGTAGCTTTATCCATCCAAATTTTTTAAATTAATCTCATAAGATTTATTTTTTTAAACGAAAATATATTAAACATAGTACACTCTCCTTCACACAAGTACAACACAAATGAAACATTTGACGCCACTCGAAGACATAAGGGGAATAGTTACATATGACGCCACTCGAAGACATACGGGGAATAACTACGAACAACTACTGCATTTTTTTTTCCAAAAAAATTATTATCGGAGAAATTTGTACAACGTTAAACAACAAAGCATAATTAGACGCGGTATTGTATTTCCTTATTAGTTTAACCGTTTGCAATTATTACCTTACAATTCATTGTGTAACAAAAAAGATATGTCAAGCGCGTGCGTAGCGCGTGCCTAGTATAATGAAGTGTTGGGTAATTTTCAACAACCTAAATTTTGTTTTATGTTGTTCACTCTAATGTTTCGTGTGTTAAGATTTTATTAAAAAAAAAACATTACTAAGTGATCAATATGCGCATTAATACCTATTGATTATCAATATGACCTCATATCTGAGATAAACAATCTCTTAAAAATTGTACACGGGTATCATTTTTTTTTTTTTGCATAAAGAAAAACCAGGGCCATTTTCATGCGCACGAGTTTTAGTTACGGATACTAAATTCATCATGGTGGTTTATTGTTAAAAAATGGAATAAATATATTATTTGTCTATAAAATAAGATGAAACAAACTAATTATTTTTCTTGGGGCCCACTACAGAATACGAGAAAATTTTTGAGTACGGTGACTTATTGTTAACAAAAAAAAAAAAAAAAGAGTAAAAGGGATAAGTAGAATTTTATTGTATAAATATAGATTAAGTAGACTTCTATGTTTCAATTTGTATTAATTAGACCCTTGTAATTTTGAAAAAAAGATAAAATCTAAAATAATTTAAGATACTTTCAAATTTAAAAAAAAATGAGAGTGGTCCCCTACAATTATTCAAAATTAAAAAGATTATATCCCTTAATTTTTTAAAATAAAAAAAAATGAGAGTGGTTCCCTACAATTAAGAAATTAGTTTTAACATTAAAAAGATTCTCTCCCTTAATTAATATTGTTTATTTTTTTTTCAAAGAGTCGCTTATTTGTTGGCATTAAAATTATGTACAGAATTTGTAAAGGAACACTCTCATTTTCATTATTTAATTAAAAAACAGTCATATTAATTAAAGGAGAGGATCTTTTTAATGAGAGTGGTCACCACAATTAATATTCACTTATCTTTTTAATTTAGTTTATCATTTTAATTTTTAATAGTTATTTATCCTCCTTAATTAAGGGAGATAATCTTTTTAATGAGAATGGTCCCCCACAATTAATAGCCTCTTTATAATTTAATTTAGTTTTATTTTTAGGGAGAAAATTGGAGGGGCCTAGATAGTATCATGGATACAAAAAGGGCTTCCCTACACCAATTTTCTCTTAACAAAACTAGTTTAGGACCCGGTATTTGAAAAATATATATTAAACTTAAATACATTGATAATATACGTTGAGTATTAATTATCATATAATTATTGAATATATAATATAGAGACAATATTTAAGTGGTTCACTCGTATCCAATTATATACTCAATGTCCATAGTCACCAGGAGAGATTTGGGGAGATTAAAATTAATTGATTACATTCTCATCTTCTACAGATACGATTTTGAAAAACAAAAAAAATTACCAATTTAATTTTAATAAAAAATAATAGTCGTGAATTTAGATTGAAAACTTTTATGATTTTCTTTAAGCAAAATAGAATTTACTGACTTTAAAAAAAACACACACACAGTTGGAAAATTTTTAACCGAGTTGGAAAATTTTTAGCAACCCACAAAACATTAGGTAAACGACCCACAAAGTAGATATTAATCCGTTATGAATAAAACGTATACTTCAATATAAATTATACTTCAATATAAATTATACTTTGTAGCACCACAAGTTCTAGGAACTTGAAGCGTTAGGGCTAGGATCTCAAAATGGGTCCCGACCCTCAAAGTAGCAACAACAAAAAAAATCTTACAACAAGGCACAAACAAATGAAAACCAAAACTCAATATAAAACCAAAGGTTTAAATAAAGGAAAACGTAAAAGACTTGCAGTCGAGTTCAAAACAAAAGGAAAAGCAACAACTTAAACATAAATCCGATCCCGTCCTATAATGTACAGGAACCCCGGTTGACCACACCATCCGGATCACTCAGCAGCATCCATAACTTGTAGAACATCTACAACATCGGTATAAACTGTTAACTAATATTCTAGATATCGGAAAGAACGTAAAGACGCACACACACATAAGGTAAAGTAAACATATAGCATGCTCGCACACAAACGTTATTATCATTTACTAAGTTATCCATTACAAATTCAACTTCTTTTGGCACACAAGAATGTCCCAAAACTCACCTCAGCTTGCGTCTACCAATAGGAATAGATCAGTACTATCCATTACCTACGGGACTTGGTTCCAAGAGCACATTCTAGTCACTTGTAGAACTAGACAAGTGGTCACCGCCCGATTATCATACACTTGGTCCAAATAAGGTATAAAAGGGTGAATCCTATTCCGGTTATCCGTTATAAACAATTAACAACGCAAACAAGCTAAAACACTCAAACCAATATACGGAATGTAGCTAAGTAAGTCCAAGGGACTTACCTCACTCGAAGATAATCTAAAAGCTCAACAACAACTCAAAGAACAACTCAGTTTCCCTCAGTAAAGGAGCAAGTAAAGCCTGTTGTTCGCCCCTAAACGTGCGTGCAAATAAGTTTTAATTATAAAACTAGAATCAAGCAAGCGAACCCGCAGTGTACGGATCGATATAGTTAGGCAAGGATTCCAGAGTATCGAACACAAGGATTTGGTTGGGAACAAATTCAATTGCAGATTATCAAGCGAGTAAATATGAGAGTTTTTGCAAATATTGGGAAAACAACAATCCTAAAGATCCAAGTATCCAGCTGTGGCAATCGATTCAAGATATTCTATTGATATAAAGACAGAGTTGAGATATGCAAAGGTATGCTAATGTAAGGTAATCGTACGGTGAAGTTCCAAAAACCTTATATGGCTCACCTACAAGACACTCTCTATAAAGGTTGTTGAGGCTTCAATATAGAAAGATTCTAAAGGTAAGAATTAATGTCAAATACCCAAACTTGTAATCCAAGGATCAAGACTAACTTAACCGATTACGGTTGTGACACTCACAATCGAGGTAGAGGTTGTTGAGTGTTCGCTCCAAACGGTGTGTGCAAGCTTTAAATTTATAACCCTAGACTTAAGCTTAAAACAAGGATGCGAACCCGCAGTGTACGGGTCAATCGTAGTAAAAGCAAGAAAATTCCAGGGGTCGATCACAGGGACTCGGTGAAACAAAGTCAACACAGTATGCTACGTTAGTTCTAACCACAAGAGCGATTAACACAATCAAAGATGAATAAGATGTCAAATAAAGCAAGCATGTAATTCTAGGGATTAAAGCATCTAGTTGTGATTCCAACTCAAGATCTATAGATAAGCGGACAAAGCTGAGATTTTTGCGTGGGGAAGGTGTTACTAAGTGGAGTAGATCACCGGGTAAGTCTCACTACACACTAATCCTAAACCGCAACTCCTATTACCGGGTAAGTCTCAAGGAATTAAGATAAAGAACTATAACCTCAAACTAACACACCATCTAAGGAAATAGAATCAACCTTTACCGGGTAAGTCTCAGGCTAACTCACGAAGATGGGATGGAAGCACACTCAAACCCCAATAAAGGATAAACCTTTATTACCTACACTTATGATCGTTGATACACAAACTAAGGAATTACCGGGTAAGTCTCATCCTAAGCTTGCTTTGAACCAGGAAGGTGTAATAAGAATAGGATTTGGCAAACTCTAACACTTAACTCTCAGTTACGGATCAAATAAGTCACCTCGGTCAGAAGAATTCCACCCCGGCCGAGATGTTCATCAACCGAACGAGATGCTTAGGGTTAAGATTAAAGACTCGAACTTTCAGGATCCTACTGGAATCTAAGATTATTCTATCATTGTTTTTCCCACAACCTTCAGCCAATCACCCTAGAATTACACAAGGAAATTAGCCACTCATCATCATAATGAAAGTATTAAAATATATAGGAAGAAGGTGAATATTTGAACAAAGAAGAATTTAATGAAAAGACTTCAATAACTGAATCAAATATCACAACAAAGCGTTCTTTGGATAATAATCCAACAAGACAAGACAACAATTGAGGGAATTGAAGACAATCTTACAAAACCCTTCAATAAAGCTATAAAAGCTATGAACTTCAATCTTCCTTCAACCTTCAAAAAGGTTCTTCAAATCTCCCAACTTGGAGTAGGCTGCTGCTGCGTATTTTTCGGTGTAAGCGGGCTGTTGGATTTGTGGAAATCCAACCCTTTATATAGGAAAATAACCCTCCAAAGATAATAAATCTTAGAAAGATCTTTTCCCATAAATAAAGGTAAAATATATGATTCTGCATATCTCCTTCCTTCCAGGAGCCAAGCCCAAAAATATAAGATCACTTTCCAATTTAAAAAGATCTCAGCCAAGAATAAAATATTCTTGCCGCGTCCTAGGTTTTCGCCTCGGTCGAGTCGGCGTCTCTGGATCACCTCGGTCGAGATGAATCTCTGGTCAACCGAGGTGAGTCACAACTGAATGTGAAATCTCTCAAAACTGGCCCAAAGTAAATCCTTAATCCATGGCTATGCTTCCTGGATGTAGCTCCAAATGACTCTTGACTTCTTTTGCTCCTTTTTGATGCAAAACGTACCATATTACCTGCAATTACAACGAAACTAGGTGTAGACCTCGATTCTCGCAAAGGTAGATGAAATGGTAGTAAAATCACATAATGTACATACAAACATGCAGATTATTGAAGATAAAACGTTCAAACAAACCCCAAAATATAGACTATAATTCATGCTATCATTGAGGCTTCACTACCACCTAGAAAAGGCAAGCCTAAACTAAGTTAAAGCAAATCTTTAACTTTGGATTAAAGTAAAAGCAGGTTCGTAAACTTAAGGGAAATCACTGTTGGATCTTGAGATTCCACGGTCGTGGAACTCAAGAACAAACCGTGATTTAGGGTTCGTCGACGATTCTCTCAAACTCTCAGGGTCTAATCTATTTACGATCGATCTATCATCATCTAAGCCACAACTATCAACCCTTCACCCTAGAATTGTTAAGGGTTTTTAGCCAATAACAGTCATGTTGATATCAAATTCAAGGATTAAAAGATTGAAAGATGAAAACTTTCGAAAACTTTCAATAAACTTCAAACCAATCTCAAAGTCACAATCAAGAACGAATGTTGTCAATAGATTCAGAATAAGGCAAACAAACACAATCTTAGGAAAGAAGGAAGAACGGGATGTCAATCCGTCTTCTAAATCAAACCTAGACAAGAAGAGAAATCTTCTTGCAACAATCTTCCAAAAACTTCGATCTTCCGCCAATCCGGAAATCTCAACAGCGATCTCCACCAAAAGTGCGAGATTAGGGCAAATCCAAACACGAACGTCGATCTCCAACGAGATGTAAATGCTTCTAAGTGAGGGTAATCGAGCGTAAGGGGAATAAGCGTGGATAAGTGCCGCTAAGCAAAGGTGATGGAATCTTCCTTCGTCCGTCTTTTTATAGGGCAAGATAAAATATCGGCCCGGCCCAATCTTCAAAAGATCGTGGCTTCAAAATGTGGCGAAAAAGATCGCCAAGATCACGGTCGTGGAAGGTTCCACGACCGTAATTTAGAGCGTGGGAATCAACACGGTTTGAACCATGGATTCCTAATAGTTACTGGAATGCATCACGCCTCTCTTGCAAGGTTCCACGGCCGTGGAACTGAACGTGGTTTGTAGTACGGCCGTATTTTAGAGCGTGGTTTAGGGCAAGAACGTGATTCTTCCCTAGCCTCGTGCACTCCTCAAGCTGAACTCCATTTTGCTCCTAAGAATGCCCTCAATCCATGGACATACTCAATCAACTCTTCTTTGCTCGATTCCGTTCGGAAATGACTCTCAATCACTATAATCGACATAAAGCTTGTGTAGACATCCATATCGACAATATAGGCAAACTAGCTCACAATTGCAACAATGCTAAATCAAAGACTATCAATATGAATCAAATACACTTAGAAAACGTGCCTAAAACATCACAATATTTCATGCTAACAAATAACCCCATACTTAACACTTGCTTGTCCCTAAGCAAGGTCTTTCAAAAAGCTTTAAACAAAAGTTAGGATGAAATATGTGTACCTTCGCAAAGCAATACTTCTTTTGGAGGAATGTGCCTTCTAAAGAATAGATCATTCTCAAATCTTGCTTCAATCGTTTATAAGACTTTCATATACTTAATCAAAGAGTAAAGAGTAAAGAAAACTCATGAATTAATCAAACTTCCATACAAGCATCATAACCTTCAAACATTATCAAAATCAATCATAAGAAACTTCAATTTAGATCACCAAGTCATATAACATTCTTTTGATCTTAAGGACTTTCAAAGAAAAGGTCTAGAATGTGGAAAGGGAAGGAAACTTTAAGGAATGTGGTGCATGAATCCGGGAAAGTGGACAACTACCCTTCTTCTTCTTTTGCGGTTTCCGCAACACTTCAACTTAGAGCTTCACTCTTCTTCTTTTCATTTTTTCGACTTTACTTTTGGAGTTATGGATAGAGGTGCACAAAAACCGAAGCCTAGGAGATTGGCGTTTCTCAATTTTTTATGAGATGCCTCAAACCCTTAGCGCACATACCATAATCCGCTAGGAATATCGCTCAATCTGACTTTGGCAAGACACAAACACCCGGCTATGTGAATGGTGCCGAGTTACTCATCATCATGATTGACTTCCCCAAACCTAGAATTTCTTTCTATTCTTTTGATTGCAAATAATTGCTCTCATGGCCCTCCCACATCAAACATGCCTTTTTCATTCACTTCTCCAAATTCCCGGATAGGTAAAGGAGGTTAATATTTCAATGAGGAGCTAAAATGATCAAAGAAAGAAGAAAGAAAAATCGAATTGCCTTAATCATCTCAACAAGAAGTATAAGAACTTATAGTGTGATTTCAACTTTAATTTCTCAACATGATTTAGGTAACATTCTTCACATTATGAAACTTGCAAAAGAAGCATAATCAACGTATTCAATTTCATTTCAATTCACTAATCGTTTAAGCATGCAATTGTCATCAAACTCAATTCACAAGTAGTGATTATCATAGAAATCATCTCAATTCATTAGAAGCACAAAATTTTCAAAATTTTTCAATTTTTATGGGTTTTTCAAGTTCTTTTTCATGCAATGCGAAAATGAAACGTGCAACAATATAATGAACATGCAATGATAGTCTCAAATAAAAGCAAACATAGTGAGTAGAAGTTATTACAAACTTTTAGTACATCCCACCCCATACTTAGGACGAACATTGTCCCTAATGTTCAAAAGAAAGGAAGAAAAGAAGAAAAGAAAAAGAAACTCACAAAGTGGTGGTGGAATGTCTAAGGCAAACGGTCAATCATCAAATCCTCATCACTGCGGCGCTGGTGGAGGCGGGAATGGAGAGAAGCTAGGATCATAAAACCGCCGAAACTGCTGGCGGTAGACATCTCTCATCATGTGGTCGAGGTCGTCTAAGCGTCCGTCTCTAGCATCGGCTCGGATCTCCAATGCTCCTACTCTCTCTGAAAGGCCAGTAGCCCAATCCGGCATCTACTCATACCATCCCGAGCCTGACTGTACCATGCTGGAGCATCGGATGGTGCTGGTGCTGGTGCTGGTGCTGCTGTCTGCTCTGTAGACCAAGGAGGGGGAACGCCATACCATGTAGGAGGTGTGGTCATCCACGTAGGTCTCTCACTCACGCTAGCGCGGCGAGAAGACGAGCTTGAAGCTCTAGCTGGACGTGGAGAACGTCTAGGTGCATCGGGGGCCACCTCCGGCTGATCCGGAAACGTGCCAAACTCCTGCTCGGCTCCTCCTCCATCCTTAAACTGATCTCCCATCTCCTCATCCTCAACAACTGGTGGTGGGACATATGGGGGAGCTGTTATCCTGTTCGCATGCATAACAGCGAACGTCTCCTTCCAATTATGGCGTCCCGCCATAATGGAGTACTCCGGAAGCCACTCTATACCCCTACCCGTCCTGCTCTCCCAAGGCATGCCCGCATAAGGCGGACCTCTATGTGTGGGGAAAATGAGACCCCTAGTCATGAAAGCATGTAGCCCTAAAGGTACGGCCGGTATACGGGTGCAAGCAGAAAAATCAACACCTAAGCTCATGGCAATGTGGGTAAATATCCCACCATATCCGATGTTGCCCTTCTTCTTGTTCTTGAGCTTGCTCATAGTAGCAGCCAAGAGAGTAACACAATCAGCACGGCGTCCATACAACATGGAGTAGAGTAAAAAGAGCTCATTCGTCTTGATCTTTTGGGGCGTCTCCGTCCTAGGAAAGAGACACTCCGAAAGAACACGATGAGCAATCTTCAAGTCTAGGTGGTACATCAACCTAGCCTTGGTGTCAGCGGGCTGCCAGCGGTCCTCGCTAGCGTAAATCATCGCCACCTCCTCCCAAAAATCCTTGGCGTAAACGCCACTAGGAAAGCGACCGTTAAAGGTCTCCTGAAACCCGAAAAAGGTCCCAAACTCACGGATGCTAAAATGATAGTCTCTTTCCATGAGACGGAAAGAGACGGTCTTATCTACATGGTTGTGCTCAAAAGATGTCACAACCTCCCGTGTAATCTCCTCATAAGCGTCTTCTCG
The DNA here is from genome assembly GCA_033239125.1 of Fagopyrum homotropicum. Taxonomy (NCBI): domain Eukaryota; kingdom Viridiplantae; phylum Streptophyta; class Magnoliopsida; order Caryophyllales; family Polygonaceae; genus Fagopyrum; species Fagopyrum homotropicum. The sequence goes on along the minus strand of BSWB01000003.1, from coordinate 58,905,604 downwards.
GATAGCCGAGAAGACAATAAGTCCGGCTCTATCAAGAGCCAAGTAAGGTCATCCACAATGTTGAGAGGAGCTAGATCCTCCAACAACAAGTATCTAGGACCAATCACAGCCCTCTCCTTGATCCTCTCGAGTGCATCGAGGTGATCATCATGTATGATCGGGACTCTAGGGCTAGGAGGTGAGGGTGATGAAGGTGAAGATGGAGGTGAAGGGGAAGACGGTGGTGGTGCCCTAGAGGATGAGGAAGAGGAGGGATTACCCTTCCTCTTCTTGTTTTGGTTATCCTTCTTCTCTTTGATCCTCCCTGAAACTCTCCTCACGAAGTCCATTTTGTTCAAAATTACGGGCTGTTCTATAGAAACCACGGCCGTAATTCCTCCAAAGACCGTGATTCGTCTCAGAAAATCGCGAATCTCAGCAAATCAGCACTCAGTCTCCACAAACAGTCAGTCCTAATCTAATTTCTTCCAATCTCAATCAGTTCTTCCTAAAATCTCTAACAAAAACGAACCAAATCGACAAAGATCAAGAAGAGTGGAAAAACCTATTTTTCGGATTGAAAAATCCGAATTGCGCGTTCCTTGGTGAATTTCCGCTTGATTCGTCGCTTGGATCTTGTTTGTGGTCGAATTTGCTTCAGTTTAGGAAGAAGATTCGTTGAAAACGATTAGGAAACGAGGAATTGAGAGAGGAGGCGTGGAATCGGCTTTTAGGTCGTGGAAGAGGGGTTTTGTGGTGAATTTTGTGAAGAACGTGGTTTATATAGTCACAGGCAAAATTTTGAAAATCACGGTCTGTCGGGGTGTTCCACGGCCGTGGAAATGTACAGAACCGTGGTTTTGGTGATTTTTCAAAGGCTTTTGGAAATTACGGGCACTGTAGCTGTCACGACCGTGGTTTAGGCCGTGGAACTCTCTGTGAAGCTCCAAAGTCCAAATTTCGTCACTTTTCTTCAACATTATCCTCTTTTTTCCTTTTCCATCGGTCCTACATCCAAAAACACGAACATACCGGAAGGAATCGAAGGCAAAAACAAGGCAAAAACGTCTATTCTAAGCTAAACTATGAATCGAAAACGAAAACAAGAATGCATTACCTTGGGTTGCCTCCCAAGAAGCGCTTTGTTTAAGGTCCGTAGCTAGACCGATCTCGCACTTATTCGAGTGCGGTAGGTGCGAACTCTTCAGCTTGGAGTTCCGGCGTATACTTCTTGAGTCGTTGGCCGTTCACCTTAAAGCTTCCGCCCGTTTCACCCCATACTTCAACTGCACCATGGGGGAAAATACGCTTAATTAGAAAAGGTCCGGTCGAACGAGATTTAAGTTTACCTGGAAAGAGACGAAGCCTTGAATTGAAGAGGAGAACTTGATCTCCTTCTTTGAAGTCCTTTGGAATGACATGCTTATCATGCCAACGTTTCGCCCTCTCCATATAGATCTTAGCGTTTTCATAAGCATTCAAGCGGAGTTCATCCAGCTCATTGATATCTAGGAGACGCTTCTCTCCCGCTTCCTTCATGCTGAAGTTCAACCACTTGATAGCCCAAAACGCTTTGTGCTCCAACTCTACCGGTAAGTGACAAGACTTCCCATACACAAGGTTGTATGGTGTGGTTCCTATGGGAGTCTTATATGCAGTCCGGTATGCCCATAATGCATCGTCAAGCTTCAAAGACCAATCCTTCCTAGTCCTTGAAACCGTCTTCTCTAGGATTCCTTTGATCTCCCTATTTGAGATCTCAACTTGTCCACTTGTTTGTGGATGGTAAGGGGTAGCGATCTTGTGAGTTACCCCATACATAGCTAGAAGAGGTTCAAAGCGCCGGGCAATGAAGTGAGAACCTCCATCACTAATGATAGTCCTTGGCGTCCCAAATCGCGGGAAGATGGTCTTGTTGAAGAACTTAACCACCACCATGGCATCATTGGTGGGAGAGGCAATTGCTTCCACCCATCTAGAAACGTAATCTACCGCCAATAGTATGTATTGGTTTCCACAAGAGGATGGGAATGGTCCCATAAAGTCAACTCCCCAAACGTCAAAAATCTCCACCTCTTGGATGTTGTTGAGGGGCATCTCATTCCTCCTAGAGATATTGCCTGTTCTTTGACAAGCATCGCAGCAAGAAACAAAGGATTGCACATCTTTAAACAAAGTAGGCCAAAAGAATCCAGATTGCAATACCTTTGCGCTAGTCTTGTTCGAACTAGCGTGTCCTCCACAAGGTAGTGAATGACAATGACGGATGACACTTTGCATCTCATCTTCCGGCACACATCGCCGAATGATGCCATACGGACCTCTCTTAAAGAGGAGAGGCTCGTTCCAAAAGTATTCCCGGACATCCTTAAAGAACTTCTTCCTTTGTGCGTAGGATAATCCGGATGGTATCTCCTGACAAACCAAATAGTTAACAAAATCAGCAAACCATGGTTCGTTACCTTTGGAGATCACATCGATGCACTCCTCAATAAGGTGTAGGTGTTCGTCCGGGAAGGAGTCGTCGATGGGTAAATGGTCGTCCTCTAGATGTGTTAGGCGACTCAAATGATCCGCAACAGAATTTTCTGAACCTTTCTTGTCGCGGATCTCAAGATCGAATTCTTGTAGGAGAAGAATCCATCTAATTAGCCTTGGCTTCGCATCTTTCTTCGCAAGGAGGTATCGGATCGCATCATGATCCGTGTAGACAATCACCTTTGCACCTACAAGATAAGAGCAAAACTTGTCAATAGCGTAGACAATGGCTAAAAAATCTTTTTCGGTAGTGGCGTAGTTGAGCTGCACTTCATCTAGCGTCTTGCTAGCATAGTATATGGCATGGGTTCGCCCTTCCTTTCGTTGTCCAAGAACAGCTCCAATAGCTACGTCACTAGCATCGCACATAATCTCAAAGGGAAGAGTCCAATCCGGGGGTTGGATAATAGGTGCTAAAATTAGAGCTTGCCGAATGGTGTTAAACGCATCCAAACATTCCTGCGAAAACTCAAAAACCGCATCCTTCATCAATAGATTAGTGAGAGGTTTTGATATCTTAGAAAAGTCCTTAATGAAACGTCTATAAAATCCAGCATGTCCTAGGAAACTTCTTATCCCTTTCACCGAAATTGGGGGAGGAAGCTTCTCTATGGTCTCTATCTTAGCCTTGTCTACTTCTATCCCTCTACTAGAGACTAAGTGGCCTAATACAATTCCTTCCTTAACCATAAATTGACACTTCTCCCAATTAAGAACTAGGTTAGTGTCTTCACACCTTTGCAAAACAAGAGAAAGGTTAGAAAGGCAATCGTTAAAAGAGGAACCGTATACGGAGAAGTCGTCCATGAAGACTTCCATAATTTCCTCTACGTATTCGGAGAAGATGGCCATCATACACCGTTGGAAGGTGGCTGGGGCGTTGCAAAGCCCGAACGGCATTCTCCTATAAGCAAACGTACCCCATGGGCACGTGAATGTGGTCTTCTCTTGATCATCCGGGTGTATCGGAATCTGAAAGAAACCACTATAACCGTCAAGGTAGCAAAAATGTGAATGTTGTGCTAACCTTTCAAGCATTTGATCAATGAATGGCAATGGAAAATGATCCTTCCGCGTTGCATTGTTGAGCTTGCGGTAGTCTATGCACATCCGCCATCCCGTCACAGTTCGGGTAGGAATGAGTTCGTTGTTTTTGTTGGTGATGACCGTCATTCCTCCCTTCTTCGGAACTACTTGAACCGGACTCACCCACTTACTATCGGAGATAGGGTAGATGATACCTGCATCAAGAAGCTTAAGAATTTCCTTCTTGACAACCTCCTTCATGGTCGGATTCAACCGCCTTTGAGGTTGTCTTGAAGTTCTAAAATCTTCCTCCATTAGTATCTTATGCATGCATAGGGAGGGTTTAATTCCTACTAGGTCCTCAATAGTATAGCCTAAAGCTTTCCTATGTTTCCTAAGGACAATCATGAGCTGATTATGTTCATCTATGCTTAGATCGGAACTAACAATAACCGGGAAGGTAGAATTAGATCCTAGAAAAGCGTACCTTAGATGAGTAGGAAGTGGCTTCAGTTCCATTGCTTTCGGAGCTTCTAATGATCCTTGAGAAGCATCCGATGTCTTCTTAGAAGTTTCTAAGGGTGATTAGTGTGTGGGAGAAGAATCAGAAGAGGTTGAAGAAGTGTCTCGATCACTCCTTTCCACGCCCAAAATTACGGGTTCCTCATGGCCTCCACGGCCGTGGTTTAGGGCGTGGAAGGGAAATACGGTTGTCATGTCTTCTCCACGACCGTATAATTCCCTGGAGTGGGATACAGTGTAAGGCCGTGGATTCTCACTTTTTCTGCCTCATCGTGGAGTTTTTCAAACTCCACTTCACCCATCTCGTCTTGTGCTTCTAAGGCTTCAATTGCCTCATTGCACTCTTATTCTTCCCCTACATTTGTTAGACTCATAGTGATAACTTTTTGTAAAGGATCGTTAAAGAGAATCGCACTTACCTCCTCTCTAGACAAACCCTCTTCATCTTGGATATCGAAAATATCCTCATCAAAGATTGGCTCCTTCACTAGAGTGGAAAGAACGAACTCTACTTTCTCCTCTCCTATATCAAAAGCGAGTCTACCATTCTTGCAATCGAATATGCAGCCGGAAGTTGCAAGAAACGGTCTTCCGAGTATGATCGGGACCGGACTATCTGCAGGAATGTCAAGCACGACAAAATCAATGGGAACAAAGAATATACCTAGCTTGACTGGGATGTCTTCTACGATACCGACGGGGCGAGTGATGGATCGATCCGCCATGTACAACGTCATTTTCACCGGTTTAGGGTCGCCTAAACCGATCTTCCTACACAACGCAAGTGGTATGATGCTCACACTTGCTCCTAAGTCACATAAAGCGTCATATGTGACATCTCCCACTCCTATGGGAATGCAAAATGACCCCGGATCCTTTAGCTTTGGGGGCATTTTCTCATTCATGGTTTTGATGAGATCCGAAGAATCCGAACTCATCTTAACCTCTCCGAAGTCTTCTAGCTTCCTCTTGTTAGAGAGGAGCTCCTTCAAGAACTTGCCATAAGCCGGCATACCTACAATAGCATCAATAAATGGTATATTAATATGCAGCTTGCTCATGAGTTCTATGAACTTACCGAACTGTTTATCTAGGCGCGCTCTCGCTCTAGATTGAGGGAATGGTAGGGGAGGTTTATAAGCTGGAGGAGGAACGTAGATGTCTTCCTTCTCCTTCCCCTTCTCTTTGTCTTTCTCTACGGGGACTTCAACGAACTTAGGCTGCGGATCGGTGGTAGTCACTCCGCTCCTAGTTGTGATTGCCATCACCCTTCCTTTAGGGTTGTCCTCCGTCTTTCCTGGAAGTTTCCCTTGATTCCTAGGAACTTCCTCCGCATGGCTGAACATTTGGTTTTCCAAAACCTTTTGAGCTTTGTCAACCTTAGAAATTTGATCATCAACCTTAATGATGCGGTTCTCCAACCCTTGTAGTTTTCCCAAAATCGTTTCCAACATGGGATCGGGCTTCTCCTTCCCCGAAGTGTTTCCTCCATTTGATGTTTGCCCCTGGCTTCTCAAAGGAGTAGAGGAAGAGGAAGGTGGAATTAGTGAATTAGAATTGGAAGGCTAAGAGTTACCGGAATTTTGTTGGTTGGAGCGCCAATTGTTGTTACTTGAACCCCTATTGTTGTTCCAATTGTTGTTCCGGCCGTTATTATTCTTGTTGTTGCCATTCCAATTGTTGCTCCGGTTATTATTCCGGTTGTTGTTGTTGTTGCGGTTTGTGTTATCACCGCCATTGTTGTTGCCCAAATAACCAACATCCTTCCCTTGTTGCTTTGGGAAGTTGGTCTTGATAGCCTCCTTCAACTCTTTGATTTCATTGTTGAGGGAGAAAATCTGATTTTGAGCTTCATGTGTGAGCTTTGCTCCTTGCTCCACACGATTTCCCTCCACTTTCCGGTGGGAATATTTCTCTATGACCCTTGCTTGCTTCTCAATGAAGTCCCAAGCGTCATCTTCTCTCATGTCCATGAATGTTCCGCATGAGAGGGATTGGAGGTTGAATTGCGTTCCCGCATCCAGCCCTTTATAGTAAATCTCCAGCAAGGCAAGTTTGGATATGCCATGATGAGGGCAATCCAAGAGCAAATCCTGAAACCTTTCCCAAGATTGAAACAAACTTTCGTTAGGTCTCATGGAAAAAGCATTAATCTTACCTCTAAGTTCCGCCGTTTTGGATGACGGAAAGAATTTGGTGAGGAACTCCGCGGAAAGGTCTTCCCACGTGTCTAGTTTCCCCCTAGGAAGAGCTTGGTACCAAGACAACGCTTTCCCCTTCAAAGAGAAGAAGAAAGGCTTGAGCTTATAGTTGTTGGTAGTAGCGCTCTTCGGTCTCATTGTCTCCATCATAAACTCAAAGTTTTGCAAGTGTTGGTGTGGAGATTCAGCGCTTGTCCCGCCAAATTGGTTTTGGCGAACAAGAGTAATAACTTGAGGGTTGAAGCTAAACCCTTGCACATCTTCAGCATCAAAATTCACGCCTAAGCGGCGTGGTTGTTGTGTTGGATCCATCCGCTGGCCAAGAGTTCTTGGTTCTTCATCTACACGTTCGATCCTCGCATTCCTAGGTGGAATGCGGCGATTAGCAGCTCCCCGTGGATGGAAAGGATTCACATTGATTGTGGGATCAATCTCCTCTAGCGGTGGCATGGAAGAATCACTATCATCAGCGGATGAGTGACCTTTTCTTCTAGATCTTGATGCTCTTCTTGAGGATTTCTTGCTTCCCTTATTCTTAAGGTCGCTTAGTTCTATCCTCATTTGGAAGATCATGTCCTGTAGATTGTTAACTTGAGATTGATGACGATCCATTTCATCCTGGCGGAGGTTCTCATTCCATTGGAGTTGATCTTCCTTCTCCGCCAACTCCGCTTGAAGATCACGTTCGTGTTCTTCAGCCATCTTCTTTTCCTTGCGATTTTGCCTTAAAGTCCTCTCAAGCTCTTGATCAAGAGGTAAGAGATCTTCGGTGTTCCTAGACCTGCGCATGCACTCAAAGAGATATCAAATAACGAGAGCAAGCTCCCAAGCTTGACAACCGGCTACCGAATTCGGCCGAAACCAAATCCCCGGCAACGGCGCCAAAAACTTGTTCGCCCCTAAACGTGCGTGCAAATAAGTTTTAATTATAAAACTAGAATCAAGCAAGCAAACCCGCAGTGTACGGATCGATATAGTTAGGCAAGGATTCTAGAGTATCGAACACAGGGATTTGGGTGGGAAAAATTCAATTGCAGATTATCAAGCGAGTAAATATGAGAGTTTTTGCAAATGTTGGGAAAACAACAATCCTAAAGATCCAAGTATCCAGTTGTGGCAATCGATTCAAGATATTCTATTGATATAAAGACAGAGTTGAGATATGCAAAGGTATGCTAATGTAAGGTAATCGTACGGTGAAGTTCTTATATGGCTCACCTACAAGACACTCTCTATAAAGGTTGTTGAGGCTTCAATATAGAAAGATTCTAAAGGTAAGAATTAATGTCAAATACCCAAACTTGTAATCCAAGGATCAAGACTAACTTAACCGATTACGGTTGTGACACTCACAATCGAGGTAGAGGTTGTTGAGGCTTCACTACCACCTAGAAAAGGCAAGCCTAAACTAAGTTAAAGCAAATCTTTAACTTTGGATTAAAGTAAAAGCAGGTTCGTAAACTTAAGGGAAATCACGGTTGGATCTTGAGATTCCACGGTCGTGGAACTCAAGAACAAACCGTGATTTAGGGTTCGTCGACGATTCTCTCAAACTCTCAGGGTCTAATCTATTTACGATCGATCTATCATCATCTAAGCCACAACTATCAACCCTTCACCCTAGAATTGTTAAGGGTTTTTAGCCAATAACAGTCATGTTGATATCAAATTCAAGGATTAAAAGATTGAAAGATGAAAACTTCCGAAAACTTTCAATAAACTTCAAACCAATCTCAAAGTCACAATCAAGAACGAATGTTGTCAATAGATTCAGAATAAGGCAAACAAACACAATCTTAGGAAAGAAGGAAGAACGGGATGTCAATCCGTCTTCTAAATCAAACCTAGACAAGAAGAGAAATCTTCTTGCAACAATCTTCCAAAAACTTCGATCTTCCGCCAATCCGGAAATCTCAACAGCGATCTCCACCAAAAGTGCGAGATTAGGGCAAATCCAAACACGAACGTCGATCTCCAAAGAGATGTAAATGCTTCTAAGCGAGGGTAATCGAGCGTAAGGGGAATAAGCATGGATAAGTGCCGCTAAGCGAAGGTGACGGAATCTTCCTTCGTCCGTCTTTTTATAGGGCAAGATAAAATATCGGCCCGGTCCAATCTTCAAAAGATCGTGGCTTCAAAATGTGGCGAAAAAGATCGCCAAGATCACGGTTGTGGAAGGTTCCACGACCGTAATTTAGAGCGTGGGAATCAACACGGTTTGAACCATGGATTCCACGACCGTAATAGTTACTGGAGTGCATCACGCCTCTCTTGCAAGGTTCCACGGCCGTGGAACTGAACGTGGTTTGTAGTACGGCCGTATTTTAGAGCGTGGTTTAGGGCAAGAACGTGATTCTTCCCTAGCCTCGTGCACTCCTCAAGATGAACTCCATTTTGCTCCTAAGAATGCCCTCAATCCATGGACATACTCAATCAACTCTTCTTTGCTCGATTCCGTTCGGAAATGACTCTCAATCACCTATAATCAACATAAAGCTTGTGTCGACATCCATATCGACAATATAGGCAAACTAGCTCACAATTGCAACAATGCTAAATCAAAGACTATCAATATGAATCAAATACACTTAGAAAACGTGCCTAAAACATCACAATATTTCATGTTAACACCTGTTCACACAAGCATCACGAATTAGGAACGAAAAGGTTGCTAGAAGTCTATAACTTCTAATCTCAATGATCTCTAAGAGATCTCCACTTGCTAAGGTCTCAACCTTAGTGTTACAGAACTCTCAGGGCAAAGAGCATCCATTAGAACCAAGGAAAGGAACGAGGGAAAGAAAGAAAGGAAGCAACTCACAAGAACGGGAGTCACTGTAGAAGAAACCGCAAGGACGGCGGAGGAAGGTGCAGGGGCGGCTTGCTGCGGGGGTGGTGCACTAGCAGAAGATGTTATCGGGGTTTCTTCTCGAACGAAACTCTCAGCAAGGGATATAAAGCTCGAACCTTTGATCCAACCACGCCAAGACTCAACCAATAGAGTTTGATAACAGCAACACATCAACAATGAGGATGCTAACAAGAATCAAGGTTCAAACTTGATTCTTGGAGAAGAAGAAAAGGAAGAGTGAATGAAGCAAACGAAATAGAAGGATGCAAGAAGCAGCAACAACTGAACGTGATGAAGACCAAGGGAGGAAGAACTTACACGTTCAGCAAGATCACAGGAAGCAAAGCTGCAACACTCGAGGGTTGAAGAAATGTATGTAAGAAACGGGCAAAAGGAGGAAAGACGGAAATATATAGAAAAGGGCTGGAAAGATAGGAGGAAATGTATTCTAGGGTTAGGAAAAAGATAAGGAAGTCGGCCCATAAGATAGATGTAACATCCCAAGTTATTGGAACTCGAAGCGCTACGGGCTAGGACCGCACAATGGGTCCCGGCCCTTAGAGTAGCAACAGTAAACGGATCTTACAACAAGGCACAAACGAATGAAAACCAAAACTCAAAATAAAACCAAAGGTTTAAACAAAAGAAAACACAAAAACACCGCAACCGAGTTCAAAACAAAAGGGAAACAAGAAAAATAACAAAAACCCGATCCCGTCCTATAATGTACGGGAACCACGGTTGACCACGCCATCCGGATCACTCAGCAACATCTTGAACCTGCAGAACATCTACAACGACGGTATAAACCGTTAGCTAACATTCTATATACTAGCAAGAGCGTAAAGGCACAAACACACATAAGGTAAAGAAAAACACATGGCATGCTTGCACACAACCGGTTATTATCTTTCTTAAAGTTATGCATTACTAATTCAACTTATTTTGTCACACGAGAATCTCCCGAAACTCGCGTCCGCTTCCGTCTACCAATAGGAATAGATCATTACTATCCGTTACCTACGGGTCTGGGTTGCAAGAGCACATTCTAGTCTCTTGTAGAACTAGACAAGTGGTCACCGCCCGATTATAATACACTTGGGCCACTTAAGGTTATCAAAGGGTGAATCCTATTTTCAATTATCTGTTATAATAATAATAACAACACAAGCAAGAAAATACAATCTAACTAATACGCGGAATGAAGCTAAGCAAGTCCAAGGGACTTACCTCACTCGAAGATAACACAAAGGCTCAGCAACAACTCAGAGAACACTCACGAAAGCTCAGTTTCCCTCAAGAAAGGAGCAAGGAAAGCTTGTACGAACAAGCATCACGCATCAGGAACGAAAAGGTTGTTAGAATTCTATAACTTCTAGTCTCAACGATCTCGAAGAGATCTCCACAAGCTAAGGGCTCGACCTTAGTCTTATAGTAACTAAGGGAACAAGGAACAACAATAAGGAACCAAGAAAGGCACGAGGAAAGGAAGGAAGGAAGCAACTCACCAAAGACGGGAGTTACAGCAAAGAAAACCGCAGGGGCGGCACGTGATAGAGGCACAGGGGCGGCTCTATGCAGGCGCGGGGGCAGATCTTCGTCAGAAGCTACTTTCGGTCTTCTCTTCGACTGAACTCATAGCAGGGGCAACCAAAGCTCGCACCTTTGATTCCAAGACATCAAGACTCAATGCCAAAGAGCATGAGAATAATAAAGGATCAACAACGGAAGGCTCCACAAGAATCAAGACTCAAACTTGATCCTTGGAGAACAAGGAAAGAGAAAACGAAGAGGAAAACGAACAGAAGAGAAGCAAGGTGCGGCAACACATGAACGTGATGAAGAACAAGGGAGGAAGAACTTACACGTTCAGCAAGAACACAGGGGCAGGGCTGCAGCACTCTAGGGTTGAAGAAGACGTAAGCAAGAAAAGGGAAAAAGAGGAAAGACGGGAATATATAGGGATGGGCTGGAAAGATAGACGGAAAGACGTCTAGGGTTTAGAAAGAAGATAAGGAAACCGGCTCATAAGATAGAATATCGGATATTCTATCTCTAGAAGGAAGATAAAATGAATGAAAGAAAGATCGGGCACGATCTGTCGTCATCCGCAGGGGTGGATCACCTCGGCCGCAGGGGCGACCTTTTTCACCGCGGGGTGGTGAAGGCAAAACTGGGGTCTTACATCAGATCCCCCTAAAAAGAAGTTTCGTCCCGAAACTAGCAAAAGCCCAACGATCACAACAACACTCAAAAACAAAACTGAACTCATATATTCCCACTTGGGGCACGTAACTCAGAACGTCACAAAAAGTATATGCAACGCAACAAAGGGAAAACTGAAACAAACGACTACGCTGAAGGTACATCCAACTCAGCGTAAAACTCCGTATAGTTTCTTTGGATACTATCCTATGTCTCTCTAGTTGCCTCATCAACTCCTCGCATCCACCACTATATCTTCATCATCTGTATGTCCTTCGAACACAAGTGTCTCGTACTACGCTCTAAGACAGCCACCGGGTGCTCTACGAAAGTGTGGTCTGGCTCGATCACTAGGTCCTCATGACTGACAATGTGTCTCGGGTTTGGTATGTACCCCTATAGCTGAGACACATGGAAGACTGGGTGAACACCCTCGAGTCTCGGTGGCAATGCAAGTCTGTATGTTGCCTCTCCAACTTGCTCAAGAATCTCGAATGGTCTAATATATCTAGGGCTCAACTTTCCCTTGACACCGAAATGTCTGACGCCTTGTGTCGGAGATACTCTCAACCAAACCTGAGCTCCAACTCTGAACTCCAGAGGTCTACGCCTCTTATTTGCATAAGACTTCTGTCGACTCTGTGCTGCTAACATCCGCTCTCGGATCACTGCTACTCGAGCCATATCATCCTGAATCTGCTCAGGTGCTACTCCACTAGCACTACTAGGCTCGTCCCAACACAGAGGTGTACGGCATCTCTGTCCATATAAAGCCTCATAAAGATCCATCTTGATCGATGCGTGCCAACTGTTGTTGTATTAAAACTCCACTAAGGGAAGGTGATCTGGACACACTTGTCCCCAATCTAACACACATACTTGCTACATGTCCTCCAAAGTCTAGATGGTCCGCTCAGATTGACCATCGGTCTGAGGATGATAAGTAGTCGTGAACTACAGACTTGTACCTAGGGCGGCATGAACCTGCTGCCAGAACCTCGAAGTGAACCATCCGTCTGTATCGGAGACAATAGTCTTAGGTACCCCATGAAGTCTCACTATCTGTCTCGTGAACTCCTCTGCCAATCAACTCACCGGCCACGTTTCCTTGATCGGAATGAAACGTGCGGTCTTTGTTAGTCGATCTACTATGACCCAAATAGCATCAAAACCTCGACTCGGTCTCAAACCGGTCACAAAATCCATAGAGATGTCTTCCCACTTCCACTGAGGGACGGGAAGTGGGTGTAGTTCACCTCCTGGTCTATGATGCTCGATCTTGACCTATTGACAGTTTGCACACTGAGCTACATATCTCGTCACATCTGGCTTCAGACCTCCCCACCAAAAAGAGCGTCTGATATCCTGATACATCTTACTCGCACCGGGATGGACTGATTAAGGTGAAGAGTAAGCCTCCTGAAGGATCCTCTGTCTCAACTCTTGATCTTAAGGCACATTGAAGAACCGATAGGTGAAATATATAAGTTAAAGATACTCTAGAAGGGGGGGTTTAAATAGAGTATGGGAACTTTTCACAAACCAAATCTCAAGACCTTGAAACTCCTTTCAATGGCCTTGATGTCAATATGTGCTCTTAGTGAAACTTTGATTTCAAGGACTTTGAAACAACTTTCAAGAGCCTTGACTTCGTGCTCCTGCAAAAACAAAGTTAGTCACAATAGCAAAATATAGTGCGGAATGTAAAAGATTGACACGAGGATATATTTACGAAGTTCGGCTCTAAATAGCCTATTCTCCGTCCCAGGGTATAGCCTTAGGATCTAACTATCTATTATCAGCTTCAAAGAGTCCTAGATACAAACTAGAAGAAATCCCCTTCTTCTCTCACTATAGCCAACGCTACGATCTAGCTCCAACTCTCAACCGAGCTATAATAGCCTAGTTTCTTCGCAAAGTAACACACACTCTAGTATAACACTATTTCGATCTTCCAATGAAGCTCTTGTGTTTTCTCTCTCTAAGGGGATAACGCTTTTTGCGTAAATGAGAGAAAGAAAAACAATGAATGAAGATGATTTAGTTGCTTGAAGACGTAAAGATATTTTCCGTATGTGCTTGTGTGTACTTTCTTCTTCGACCATCATCTTCATTTATACTCTTCTATGGAGAGGTCTTCTAGCCGTTGGAGAGATGATCGTTTGAAGATGAATCTTCTTCTCCATGAAGATCGTTTCTTGTTTTGAGATAAGGTAGACATTGCAAATCTTCAACTCTTGAGAACACGTCGAGTCTTTAGCTCCTTGATCTTCTCATCCTCTATTTAATTGAAAGAGAAGATATTTTTCCGCTTTTGTTTTTAGAAAATCTTCGGTTGAGATCTTTGGTTGAACAAGATCTTCCCTAAAATCTTTCTGTTTGAGCAAATCTTCCTGGAAAATCTTCTTTGCATTTGAATCCTTCGTGCATCTATATATATAACTCCAAGGCCTTTGAGATCATCTTTTTGTAAACGCTATATTCCTTGTCCTTAAATTATACTTCAAGGCCCTTGAATCAAGGCCCTTGAATCAAGGCTTTTGACATTTGATAAGACCTGCACTGAATTCAAACCAACCAAGCATCTACAGAATATAATCAGTACATTGTTAGTATATCCAACCACTACATTTGTGTTTAAGTCTTCCATCATAAACACCTGTAAGACATTATAAACAAGGCGGAGTTTTCACCACAAACACGCTCCTGGCGTCTCAAAACTCCATCAGCAACAACTACAAACTGCGGCGCCTCTCCTCGAGACATCCGGTCTCGTATCTATGTCAAAGCGGGGAAACTCTCCTGCTTTTGTCGGATTTTGGCCTTCAGATCAGGTACTATCTCCAAGGTGGACAACTTGCTGTCAGAATCCGGGAAGTGGATATCCATCTCTAACCATGCCAAATCTCGCTGTAACTGTGGCTGAGGTATCAGCCTAGCGATCACCATCTCCCGGGGAGTCTTCCTACTAAGGGCATCTGCTACCACATTCGCCTTTTCCGGGTGGTATAAGATCTCAAGATTGAAGTCCTTGAAAAACTCCAACCATCTGCGCCGGCGGTTATTCAACTCCCGTTGAGTGAATATGTACTTCAGACTCTTATGGTGTGTGAAAATCTGGCACGTAGCTCCGTACAGATAATGCCTCCAAATCTTCAAAGCATGAACAACAGCAGCCAACTCCAGATCATGGGTAGGGTAATTGTCCTCGTACGTCTTCAGCTGTCCAAACGCATAAGCAATCACCTTACCCCTCTGCATCAAAAAACATCCCAAGCCCAGCTTGGATGCATCATTGTAAACCGCAAAATCCTCAATGCCCTCTGGCTGAGCTAGGATAGGAGCAGAGGTCAACCTTTTCTTCAGCTCCTCGAAGCTCTGCAGACACGGCTCGGACCATACGAACCTAGTAGACTTCCGCAACAAGGAAGTGAGCGGTCGGGTGATAACTGAAAAGCCCTCAATAAAACGCCTATAGTAGCCCGCCAATCCTAAGAAGCTGCGTACCTCCTTGACGTTCTTAGGAGGTGGCCAAGAAGCTACTGACTCAATCTTTGCTGGATCTACCTTGATCCCTTCAGTTGAAATAATGTGACCAAAGAATGCTATCTCGGACATCCAAAAATCGCACTTAGAGAGCTTGGTGTAGAGCTCTCTATCGTGTAAGACGTGAAGAACGATCCTCAAGTGTCCAACATGCTCTTCTCTACTACGATAGTAAACCATTATGTCGTCGATGAAGACAACTACAAACTGGTTTAGAAAGTCGATAAAGATGTTGTTCATCAACTCCATGAAGACTACGGGTCAATTCGTGAGCCCGAATGGCATCACTACAAACTCGTAGTATCCATATATGGTCCGTAGTGCCGTCTTGGCTATGTCCTGCTCTCTCACCCTCAACTGGTGATACCCAATCTCAGATCGATCCTCGAAAACACTGAACCTCCATGCCGCTAATACAAAAGATCATCGATACGGGGCAATGGGTACTTGTTCTTGATTGTCACCTTGTTCAACTCTTGGTAGTCGATACATAACCTCATTGACCCGTCTTTCTTCTTGACGAAGAGAACTGGTGCGCCCCAAGGAGATACACTAGGGCGGATAAAACCCTTCTCTGCTAACTCCTCGATTTGCTTCTTCAACTCAAGCATCTCGATAGGCGTCATACGATAAGGAGCCTTAGAGATCGGTCTCGTACCGGGCTCAAGATCAATGCCAAGGTCTACACTCCTCTGTAGAGGTAACCTTGATGACTCTCCAAAGACGTCAGCAAACTCGCAAGCTATGGGAATCTCCTCCAAAGCTGGACTTGTACTATCCTTCATGGCATAGCACCAAAAAGCCTCACATCCTTGACTGATAAGTGTAATAGCTAGGATTTCTGAATTCTAATTAATGTTGATTAACTTAATCAGTGATAGTAATTGACATATAACTTGCGAAGATTGTGTAAGTGTTGAGTATAAGTCCCACCGTTATGTTCTTGGCGTAATTTTGGGCTTATGGTGAAATTTTCACTTTTTCCCCCGGGTAATTATTTTTACCCTCCGGTATTATTTGGAGCATCTGGAAGCTCCAATTAAGAAAAATGCAGTTGAGAAAAATGATCAAGACATCGGACATGTCCTAGATATGAAATAACATGGAAAGGCAAAACGGAAAAAAGAGTCGCTATTTCGTTTCTTAACGGCTAAGAAAGACGGCTTAGGAATACACGTTTTCCGAAGCAATTGTGGAATAATTATCCCTACAATATTCAAGATCTATTATTCCAATTTGGAGAAGTTTGGAGAAGGGGGTTCAACCCGCCATTGGATCGATAAAAGGATAATTATCGACTTCGCTAAAGGATAATTATCGACTTCGCTAAAGGATAATTATCGACTTCACAATAAATAGTGGAAAATCGTTTATTAATTCATTGCCTTTCACGTTTCCTGGTAAAAGCTTTGATTTCTCTCAAACTTCAAACTCATATATACTCTCCGTTTCTAATCCGATTTCAATTCCGTTTGAGTTTTTGGATTTCTCTCTTCATTCTCTTCATATCGGTACCGAGTTTCTGCATTTCCGAGCAGATGAAGACCTGGTCGAGCATATATATAACCAAGACAGTTCCGTCGCTCATATTCCGGTGAATTTGATGTTGTACATGCGTAGCCTGCGTCGTTGTGATTCCGAATCTTCTTTCAGATCGTCAATCAGGTTAGTAACGAATAAGTTATGAATTTATTCATTTTCCTTACTGCGATTTGGCCTAATCGACCTTAGGCTTTTCAAAATGGATAATTAGAAATTGCATTATGATCATTATATTATTCTGGTGTTTATGGGTTGTTTGTGGATGAAATCTGATGATAGGTGAGTTTAGAAATGGCCTGCGGGCAAAACGTTATTCTGGTGAAATTTAATTAATTAATTAAAGGTTAATTAATTAAATTAGGATTAAATTTGAGATTGAGGAATACTGATTAGATGCATGCTAGGTGTCAGAATGATTTGAGGATCATGATGATGTTATGGATATCGGTTATGGCTTTAAGGATTAGTATGTGTACGAGTATGATGAGATGTTATGTTGAGGATATGCCTTAGGCATTTATGAATGTGTTGAGGATCTGAGGTTTAGATTTGAGATATAGGTTGGTTGTGGTTAGTGAGACGAGTCTCCTCACCTTTGCAATATGTGATTGTGTGTGCCTTGCTATTGCAGGCGTTGATTACTTCCCCAAGGGGAAGCTGTGACATGATACAAGTTACGAGTATATCAGGTAAGTCCATAGGACTTACTTAGTGTGCAGTTGTGGATTGTATGATTGTGATGGTTGTGTGTGTTCATATGATTGTGCATTTATAACCTAAACTGGACTAGGATGACCATTCATTACATTTATTTGGCCCAAGTGTATTATAACGGGCGGTAACCGCCGGTCTCCGCCTGCTGGTTAGAAGGAGGTGCCTTGAAGATGATCTCACAGAAGGGGACGAGTGAAGGTCACCCCCATGCAAAACTCCTGTGTTATGTTGGATGGGACGGGGTTCTTAAGGCTCCTCATGTTACAAAAGAAGTTGAATTAGTAATGGAATAACGTAATGAAAGATAATAAATGAATGTGTGTGGCATTGCATGTTTGAGATGTTGATGTGTGGTTGTTCTATTACCTTCATGCTTTTCATTGTTGTAGCAAACGGTTTCATACCGTGTTGTAGTGTTCTACAGGTTAGGAATACTACAAAGTGAGCCAGATGGTGTGACAAGCCGAGGACTTCTGTACATTAGGATGCGTGGGATGTGGGATCTTTTGTGGTTGTGGTTTATGTTGTTGTTTTGTACTCGGCTATGAGTTTGTAAACTCTTTTGATGTATCATACTCAGCTTTTATGTATTTGATTTTAATCTACTTGTGCCTTTTTGTAAGATCCAGTGAACTTGTTGTCAGGCTAGGGTCAGGATCCATTGTGAGATCCCAGCCCAATGTGACACTCCAAGTCCCGCGGATTTCGGGTGTTACAATAAGTCTCGCAGTTCGAACTGCACTGATGACTGTACCAGTCTTCCCGAGTTCCCATCCTCGAAAAATCTCAACATGGCCTGCATATGTAGTCACTGTCATTGTCCTCTTCCCGATGTCCAGAACTGCTCGATGTCGATCCATCAAATCAAAGCCCAGAATAACTTCTTCATGTACTAAGTACATGACGAAGAAGTCAGCTGGCCAAACGCGACCTCCCAATCTAATAGAGCAGGCGCAAACCTCTTGTGTACCTCGAATTTTATCCCCGTCAGGTAATCCTATAAAGAAGGGTCTACCTTCTACAGTAACTAAGGCCAATCTATCTACACATGCATCAGATATAAAAGAATGTGTAGCACCGGTATCGAAAAGAACTCTGACAAGAAAACCATTAATATGAATGGTACTTGTAGTTGTTGGCGTTGTTGGCTCTACAACAATCCTCAAGTCATACACTCTGGCTGATGCATCTTTGGTGTCTGCAAATCCACCAACACGTCCTCTACCTCTCCCTTGTCCCGAAGTGGAACCCTAAGGAGTGGTAGAACCAGAAACTCTCTACTGCTGCTGTTGATACTGAGATCTGTGTCCTCCTCCAACAATACTGGTAGTTGAAGAATCCTGCTGAGATAGCGCCTTGCCCTGACCGCAAAACACAGTTATGTGTCCGCACTTGCCACAAGAAAAGCAAGTCATTGCTGGCTTCTTACAATCAGCTCGGATGTGTCCAGCTACTCCGCAGTTATAACACTGACGGCCTCTGTCAGAACTCTGTTGGAAACCAGAACGTCCAGGCGTTGGACTACGCCCAAAACCACCTGCTCTAGCTCCAGCACTGGCTGATCCAGTCTTCCGTCTCTTCACAGGACCTCCTGTCTGAGAAGCTCTCCTATGAACCGGTCGGTCTCTCTCATAAGCAAAAGCTCTATCCTGATAGTCCGTCAAAGAATCACAACGGAAACCAGCAAGATAAGAGCGTGTAAAATCTCTCAACCTCCGAGAGAAAAGGTAAACATGCTGATCCTCAGGTGGTACAAACGGACCCAACAATGACAACTCATTCTGAAACTTGTTTATAATCTCAACAATAGGCAAATCCTCGAATCCAGCCTCAAGGAAATCCTGAAGACGGTCTCTCCTCATAGCAGCAGGGCAGTAGCGATCCCTGATCACCGTCTTCATCTACTCATAACTAGTGACCTTACTACGAACGGTCCTCCTACAAGAATGAGCCTGATCCTTCAGTAGTGTCTGTGCTATGTTGACTCGACGTCCCTTTGGGCAACTGATAGCCTCCATTGTAGTATCTAGCTGTCCTAGCCACTGCTCCGCCTCCAATCCAGTCTTTCCCATGAAAGTGGGAACCTTCAGCTGATCGAAAGCCTTCAACCAACCGTCGGGCTTCAACTCCTTTGCCTCAACCGGCGCTTTAACAACCTCAGCAACTACAACAGGTGGGGCAACAACCTGTGAAACTCTCTACGAAACCTCAACTGATCTCGCGGGAACTGGTGGTATTGATGCTGGTCCTCCAGTCCTGATAGCCTCCTTAACTCTCTGCACATAGTCGCGACATGCAGAAGCTCCGATGGACACTCGTGCGGACTCCGTTGATGGCGCTCTCTGTGCTCCAGACCTAGCAGCGGTCCCGTTCCCAGCCTCGGGAATAACACTCTCAGCAACTTTTTCAGCGAATGCCTCAACAATAGGCGGATCAGCAAATGGGGCTTGGCCCCAACCTCTAGCTAGTGGAGGTCTTCCTGCATGCCTCATCCACAAATGGTTGGTGGAGGTGGTGGTCGACCCCTTCCTTGCCCCATAGCAGATGTAGCTCTAGTACGCGCCATCTACTATAAGGATAGATATATAAGAAACAATATATAAGACCACACTACTCCTAAAGCAAAACCAGAAAAGCACATATAAAGGCCAACACAAAAGAGACTACACTGCTGAGATCCGGGGAGGTAGTGGTGGTCGCCCGTACATCTATCTCAGACCGACAAGTTTAAAACAAAAACCCCCTTTTTAAAACATTAGACCCCTTGTGGGTTCAATTTATTTATCCATCCGACCTTTAGAAGATTTCGAGTGCCATTATTGTCAACCTAGAGCTCTGATACCATAATTTAACACCCCAAGTTGTGGGAACTTGAAGCGGTACAGACTGGGACCGCACAATGAGGCCCGACCCTCAGAGTAGCAACAACAAACATATCTTACAACAAGGAACAAATGAATGAAAACCAAAACTCAAAATAAAACCAAAGGTTTAAACAAAAGAAAACACAAAAACTCCACAGCCGAGTTCAAAACAAAAGGGAAACAACAAAAGAAACAAAAACCCGATCCCGTCCTATAATGTACAGGAACCCCGGCTGATCACGCCATCCGGATCACCCAGCAGCATCCTGAACTTGCGGAACATCTACAACGACGGTATAAACCGTTAGCTAACATTCTAGATACTAGCAAGAGCGTAAAGGCACAAACACACATAAGGTAAAGAAAAACACATAGCCTGCTTGCACACAACCGGTTATTATCTTTCTTAAAGTTATCCATTACTAATTCAACTTTTTTTGTCACACGAGAATCTCCCAAAACTCACCTCCGCTTCCGTCTACCAATAGGAATAGATCAGTACTATCCGTTACCTACGGGTCTGGGTTGCAAGAGCACATTCTAGTCTCCTGTAGAACTAGACAAGTGGTCACTACCCGGTTATAGTACACTTGGCCTAGTTAAGGTTATCAAAGGGTGAATCCTATATCCAGTTATCCGTTATAATAATAATAACAACACAAGCAAGCCAATACAATCCAACTAATATACAGAATGAAGCTAAGCAAGTCTAAGGGACTTACCTCACTCGAAGATAACATAAAGGCTTAGCAACAACTCAGAGAACACTCACGAAAGCTCAGTTTCCCTCAGGAAAGGAGCAAGGAGAGCCTGTACGAACAAGCATCACGGATCAAGAACAAAATGGTTGCTAAAAGTCTATAACTTCTTGTCTCAACGATCTCTAAGAGACCTCCACAAGCTAAGGGCTCGACCTTAGTCTTACAACAACTCAATGAACAAGAAACAACCACAAGGAACCAAGAAAGGAACGAGGAAAGGAAGAAAGGAAACAACTCACCAAAGACGGGAGTTACAACAGAGAAAACCACAGGGGCGGTTGGGAAGAGGCGCAAGGGCGGCACGTGAAAGTGGCGCAAGGGCAGCTCTTTGCAGACGCGAGCGCGGATCTTCGTCAGAAGCTACTGTCGGGCTTCTCTTCGACTGAACTCACAACAGGGGCAACTAAAGCTCACACCTTTGATTCCAACACGTCAAGACTCAACTCCAAAGAGCCGGAGAACAACAAAGGATCAACAACGGAATGCTTCACAAGAATCAAGGCTCAAACTTGATCCTTGGAGAACAAGGAAAGAGAAAACAAAGAGGAAAATGAACAAAAGAGAAGGAAGGTGCAGCAGCACATGAACATGATGAAGAACAAGGGATGAAGAACTTACACGTTCAGCAAGAACACAGGGGCAGGGCTGCATCACTCTAGGGTTGAAGAAGACGTAAGCAAGAAATGGGAAAAAGAAAAAAAGACAGGAATATATAGGGATGGCCTGGAAAGATATACGGAAAGGCGTCTAGGGTTTAGAAAGAAGATCAAAAAACCGGGTCATAAGATAGAATATCGAATATTCGATCTATGGAACGAAGATAAAAAGAACGGAAGAAAGATCGGGCACAATCTGTCGTCATCCTCAGGGGTGGATAACATCGGTCGCAGGGGCGGCCTTTTTCACCGTGGGGGCGGTGAAGGCAAAACTGGGTCTTACAATAGAAGATTGGATATTCTATCTATGGAAGGAAGATAAATGAACAAAAATAGATCGGGCACGATGTGCAGCGGATCCACATGGGCGGATCGCCTCAGCCGCAGGGGTGACCCCTTTTCACCGCGGGGGGCGGTGAAGGCAAAACCGGGGTCTTACATCAGATCCCTCTAAAAATAATTTCGTCCTCAAACTTGCAACAACTCGAACGATCACACAAAAACAACACAGAAATGCTGAACACAACTCATATATTCCCACTCGGGGCATGTAACTCAAAACGTCCCAAAAGCGTATGCAACTAAACATAAGGAAAAACCGAAACACAAAAATATGCTAGAGGTGCATCAAGCTCAACGTAAAACTCCGGATAGTTCCTATGTATACTATCCTCTGTCTTCCAAGTCGCCTCATTTGCTCCTCGCATCAATCACTAAATCTTCATCATCGGTATTTCCTTCGAACGCAAGTGTCTCATACTACGCTCTAAGACAACTACGGGGTGCTCAACGAACATGTGGTCTGGCTCGACCACTAAATCCTCATGGCTGACGATGTGTCTCGAGTCTGGTACGTACTCCCGCAACTGAGACACATGGAAGACTGGGTGAACACCCTCAAGCCTCGGTGGCAAAGCAAGCTTGTATGTTGCCTCTCCAACTCGCTCAAGAATCTCAAACAGTCCGACATATATGGGACTCAACTTCCCCTTGAAGTCGAAGCGTCTGAGGCCTTGTGTCGGGGACACTCTTAACCAAACCTGAGCTCCAACTCTAAACTCCAGAGGTTTGTGCCTCTTATCCGCATAAGGCTTCTGTAAACTCTGCGCTGCTAACATCTGCTCTCGGATCACTACTACTCGAGCCATGTCATCTTGTATCTGCTTAGGTTCTACTTCGCTAGCACTACTCGGCTCATCCCTACACAATGGTGTACGACATCTGTGTCCATATAAAGCCTCATAAGGAGCCATCCTGATCGATGTGTGCGAACTGCTATTATACGAAAACTCCACTAAGGGAAGGTGATCTGGCCACACCTCTCCCCACTCTAACACGTAGGCTCTCAACATGTCCTCCAGAGTTTGGATGGTCCGCTGTTAGCATGAAACATGACGATATTCTAGGCACTTATTTTAGTTGTTTTTCCCTTATTATTGTGTACATGGATAAGGTTTTGAAGCAAATGTTAGCTTGTTCATCTATCTTGTCGATATGGAAGTCTACACTAGCTTTGTGTTGATTATAGGTGAATAGGAGCTGGAACCGGAGCATTTGAGAGAGAAAAGGGAGTAATTGATCATGTTCGAGGATTAAGAGATACATCAAAGAAGCTAAGGAAGGAGCTAGGATGAAGAATGACACGAAACAAAGGCAACAACATGTATTATACACTTCCACGCCCTGAATTACGGCCGTGGAGAAGATGATTTGAAGTCCACGCTCTAAACCACGGCCGTGGACCTGGCATTATGAACGTGGAAGAGAGTTTGGAACACTCCAGTAAGTTACACGGTCTAAATTACCGTCATGGAAGTCACAAGGCACCATAATCTGTTTCCACGCTCTAAACCAAGGTCGTGGAAGGCTGTGAGACCGTGATTTAGGTAATCTTTTGACGTGTCATTATTTGCCACGTCATTTACGTATTGGGCCTTGACGGTAACTCTTTCTCGCATTATAAAAAGACTGGAAAAGAGACTTTCGGGGACGCCGCTTACCCTTGTTTCAGCACTTTGCTTAAGGGTTGATTGACGCCGCTGAGAGTTGCGAAAGCGCCGGCGAATTGGAGATTTGGAGATTGCTTGTGGCGGAAGTTTAGCCCTTTTTTAGGTTTTGATATTGAAGATGGATTGACATCCCGTTCTTCGTGCTTGCCTTAGATCATTGTGAGGTTTTGTGTTATATATTCTGAATCCATTAACATTGCTTCTTGTGTTTCGGATGAGAATTGGTTTTGAAGTTTTATTGAGTATTCGAGGTTTTTATCTTTCATTCTCCTCAAATTGAATATTGATATCATGATAATGGTTATTGGCTAAAAACCCTTTAGCAATTCTAAGGTGAAGGGTTGATAATGTGGCTTAGATGATGATAGATCGATCGTAAACATATTAGAACCTGAGACTGCGAGAAAACATCGTCGACACCCTAAATCACGGCCTGTTCTTAGGTTTCCACGGTCGTGTTTCTCAAGATCTACCCGTGATTTACCCCAGTTTACGAACTTTGCTTTTACTTTAATCCAAAGTTAAGGATTAGCTTTAACCTAGTCTTGGCTTACCTTTCCTAGGTAGTAGTGAGACTCAACATCCTCTATTTCGGTTTTAAGTGTCATAACCTTAACCGTTTGAGTTTATATTGATCCTTGGGTTACAAGTTTGGGTATTTGTTAGCATGAAATATTGTGATATATTAGGCACATTTTCTAATTGTATTTCATCCATATTGATAGTCATTGATTAAGCATTGATGCATTTGTGAGCTAGTTTGTCTATAATGTCGATATAGAGATCTACACAAGCTTTATGTTGATTGTAGGCAATTAAGAGCTATTTCCGAACGGAATTGAGCAAGGATGGATTTGATTGAGCATGACCATGAATTGAGGACATTCCTAGGAGCTAAGGAAGTGTCAACTTGAAGAATGCACGAGACTAAGGAAGAATCACGTTCTAGCCCTAAACCACGCTCTAAAATACGGCCGTACTACTTTCCACGTTCAAGTCCACGGCCGTGGAACCTTGGCAAGGGAAGCGTGGTTCATTCCAGCAACTTCTACAGCCGTGGAGGAGTTGTGTCAAACCATGATGATTTCCACGCTCTAAATTACGGCCGTGGAACCCTTCCACGACCGTGATCTTGGCGATCTTTTTCGCCACACTTTAAGCCACGATCTACTACGCAATTGGGCCGGGCCGATATTTTATCTTACACTATAAAAGGACGGACGAAGAGAGATTCCGTCACCTTCGCTTATGCATAGACGCATCTTACGCTTACGCTTGGAATTGCCCTAATTGCGCATTTTTGGCGGAGACTGTGATTGAGAGATTTGCGTTTCGTCATTGTGATTTCCGGATTGACGGAAGATCGAAGATTCGGAAGATTGTTCGCAAGGAGATTTCGCTTCTTGCTTAGGTTTGATTTAGAAGACGGATTGACATCCCGTTCTTCCTTCTTATCTAAGATTGTGATTGTTTGTGTTGTTCCGAATCTATTGACGATATTGTTCTTGATTTGTGGATTTGAGATTAGTTTGAAAGTTGTTGAAAGTTTTCGGAAGTTTTCATCTTTCATTCTTTTAAACCTTAAATTTGATATCAATATGACTGTTATTGGCTAAAACCCTATAGCAATTCTAAGGTGAAGGGTTGATAGTTGTGGCTTAGATGATGATAGATCGATCGTAAACAAATTGGACCCTGAGGGTTAGAGAGATTCGCCGACGAACCTAAACCACGGTCTATTCTTGAGCTTCCACGGCCGTGGAACTCAAGAACTACCCGTAATTTTGTGTCAGTTTACGAACTTGCTTTTACTTTAATCCAAAGTTAATGATTTGCTTTAACTTAGTCTTGGCTTGCCTTTTCTAGGGGGTAGTGAAGCCTCAACAACCTCTACCTCGATTGTGAGTGTCACAACCTTAATCGGTTTAGTTAGTCTTGATCCTTGGATTACAAGTTTGGGTATTTGACGTTAATTCTTACCTTTAGAACCTTTCTATACTGAAGCCTCAACAACCTTTATAGAGAGTGTCTTTTAGGTGAGTCATATAAGGTTTTTGGAACTTGACCGTACGATTACCTTACATTAGCATACCTTTGCATGCCTCAACTCTGTCCTTATACCTTTAGTATATCTTGAATCGATTGCCACAGCTGGATACTTGGATCGTTAGGATTGTTGTTTTCCCAATATTTGAAAAGCTTCATACATTTACTTGCTTGATAATCTATAATCGGATTTAACTCCCCAAATCCCTGTGTTCGATACTCTGGAATTCTTGCTCAACTATATCGATCCGTACACTGCGGGTTCGCTTGCTTTTATTCTAGTTTTATAAATTTAAAGCTTATTTGCACGCACGCTAAGTGGCGAACAGTATTTGAGATTAATTCTTGTCCTTAGATCCTTTCTATAATGCAGCCTCAACAACCTTTATAGAGAGTGTCTTTGGGTAAGTCATATAAGTTTGGAACTTCACCGTACATTACTTTACTTTAGAATACTTTCGCAATTCTTGATCTGTCCTTAATTCTTTAGTATATCTTGAATCGATTGCCACAATTTGATATCCGGATCTTTAAGTTTTCTGTTTTCCCCAATATTTGCAAAGCTTTACGTCTTATTTTCTTGACAATTTGAAATTGGATTTTGTTTCACCAAATTCCTGTGTTCGATACTCTGGATTATTTTCTAATCTACGCCGATACGTACACTGCGTGTTTGCTTGCTTTTATTCTAGTTTTATAAATATAATGCTTATTTGCACGCACGTTTTAGGGCGAACAAGTTTTTGGCGCCGTTACCGGGGATTTTGTCTAGACCAAACTTCGGTTCTCGGTTGTCAAGCTTGGGAGCTTTTCTCATGTTATTTGATATCTCTTTTGAGTGCTATTTGCAGGTTCTCTTAGGTATATGCGCAGGTCTAGATCCAACAAGGACCTCATACCTCTTGATCCGGAACTTGAGAAGACTTTGAGGAAGAAACTTAAGGAAAGAAAGATGGCTGAAAATAGATAGAGGAATCTCCAAGAGGAGTTAGAGGAGTCTCAAGCTCAATTTAGGTTGAGTGAGAAAACTCGTAGGGAAGAAGTGGAGCGTCATCAATTCCAAATTGAGGAGCTCAAAGCTATGATGATGGACATGAAGTTGGAGATGAATGACTCCAAGAAAAAGAAGAAAGCTAAGTCAACTAAGTCCATTAGAGTGGAATCATCCGATGAGGAGGATGATGACGCTATGCCACCGCCAGAGGACATTGATCCAACGATCAATCCAGTCCGGAATGAACCAAGACCGGCTGCCAATCCTCGTATCCCAGCTGGGGGTGTGAGAGCCGCTCGTGTAGATGAGGAGCCAAGAACCCTTAAACAAAGGATGGATCCGATTCAGCAACCGCGCCGTCTAGGCGTGAACTTCGAAGCTGAAGATATTCAAGGGTTTAGCTTTAACCCGCAAGTTATTACCATCGTTCGCCAAAGCCAATTTGGAGGAACGAGTGCTGAATCTCCACACCAACATTTACAAAACTTTGAGATTCTAATGGAGACAATGAAACCGAAGAATGCAACCACCAACAACTACAAGATCAAACCGTTCTTCTTCTCTTTGAAAGGCAAGGCTTTATCTTGGTATCAAGCTCTTCCAAATGGAAGACTCAACACATGGGAGGATCTATCTTCGGAGTTCCTAACCAAATTCTTTCCGCCATCCAAGACTACGGAGTTCAGAGGTAAAATCAGTGCTTTTTCTATGAAATCTAACGAAAGTTTGTTTCAATCTTGGGAAAGGTTTCAGGATCTATTATTGGATTGCCCACACCATGGCATTTCTAAGTTAGAGTTGTTGGAGATATATTACAAGGGGCTGGATGTGGAAACACAATTCAAGCTCCAATCCCTTTCATGTGGCACATTCATGGACATGAGGGAAGATGACGCTTGGGACTTCATTGAGAAGCAAGCCCGAGTAATTGAGAAGTATTCCCACCGGAAGGCGGAATCTAACCGAGTAGAGCAAGGATCAAAGCTAACACAAGCTGCGCAAATTCAAATCTTTTCCCTCAACACTGAAACTAAGGAATTGAAGGAAGTCATTAGAGCTGGCCTTCAAAAGCCTAAGGAGCAAGATGTTGGATACTTAGGAAACAACAACAACTATCAAGGAATGAGAACACCAACCGCAACAATCGGAACAACAACCGGAATAATTGGAACAACAACAACCGGAACAATAATTGGAATAACAATCGGAATTCAAACAAAAATTGGCGTTCCAACCAACAGCAAAATTCTGGTAATTCTTATCCCAATTCAGGAAATTCACTAACACCACCATCTTCTTCTTCCACTCCTTTGAAAAGCCAGGGGCAAGCATCCAATAGCGAAATCAACTCGGGGAAGGAGAAGTTCGATCTCATGCTGGAAACAATCTTGGGAAAGCTTCAAGGATTGGAGAGCTACGTTACTAAGGTCGATAAAGCTCAAAGAGCTTTAGAAAACCAAATGTTCAGTAAGGCCGAGGAAGTTCATAGAGATCAAGAAAAACTTCCCGGAAAGACGAATGACAACCCGAAAGGAAAGGTGATGGCTATCATAACTAGGAGCGGAGCAACAACTACTGATCTGCAGCCTAAGTTTGTTGAAGTTCCTGTCGAAAAGGAGAAGGAAAAGAGGAAGGAGAAGGAAGACATCTACATTCCTCCTTCAGCTTACAAACCTCCCCTACCATTCCCGCAATCTAGAGCAAGAGCGCGTCTAGACAAGCAGTTCGGTAAGTTCATTGAACTCCTGAGCAAACTGCACATTAACATACCTTTCATTGATGCAATTGTAGGTATGCCCGCTTATGGGAAGTTCTTAAAGGAGATCCTCTCTAACAAGAGGAAGCTGGAAGACTTTGGAGAAGTCAAGATGAGTTCGGAATCATCGGACCTCAATAGAGAAGATGCCCCCAAAGCTGAAGGATCTGGGGTCATTTTGCATCCCAATCGGAATGGGAGATGTCACATATGACGCTTTATGTGACTTGGGAGCAAGCGTTAGCATCATTCCGCTTGCTTTGTGTAGGAAGATCGGTTTAGCTGAACCGAAACCGGTAAAGATGACGTTATACATGGCGGATGGATCCATAACTCGTCCCGTCGGTAACATTGAAGACGTCCCGGTCAAGCTCGGTAAGTTATATGTTCCAATAGACTTTGTTGTGCTTGACATTCCTACAGATTGTCCGGTCCCGATCATACTCGGAAGACCGTTTCTTGCAACATCCGACTGCATAGTGGATTGCAGGAATGCTAGATTCGCCTTCGACATAGGAGAAGAGAAGGTTGAATTTGTTCTATCAACTTTGGTGAAAGATCCAGCTCCTGGAGAAGATATGTTCAATATCTATGACGAGGAGGCATCTAGAGAGGAAGTAAGCTCGATTCTATTCAAGGATCCATTGCAAAAGGTTATCACCATGAGCATCATGGAGAGAGGAGAAGAAGAGGATTGCAATGAGGAAATTGAAGCCTTAGAGGAGCTAAAGGAAGTGCATGAAGAAGAGTTTGAAAAGCTCTACGACGGGTCAGAGAATGTGAGGAATCACGGTCAGTCGTGCTATTGCACGGCCGTGGTTTCACCCATGATGACCGTAATCAGCTATTCGGAGAGATCCAGTAAGTTACACGGCCAAAAACACGGCCGTGGAACTACCAGTTGTGCCATAATTGACTTCCACGCCCTAAACCACGGCCGTGGAAGTAACAGTGGTGCCGTAATTTTGGGAAATTCTGAGAACAATTACGTTCTTTCCACCAATGCTCTTGAGTCTTCTTGAACAACTCCTACACCCTTAGAGACTTCTAAAGAAGCATTGGACACTCCTCAAGAGCATTAGAGACTCCAATGGTGATGGAATTGAATCCACTTCCCACACATCTTCGGTACGCATTTCTAGGAACTAATTCTACTTTTCCGGTAATTGTTAGTGTCACGCTCAGGATGTGTGTGATACGCAATAGGTTTTAAATTTATACTCGTTATATTTCTCCTAACTCCTAGCGAACCCGTAGTGTACGGGACGTTTGTAGTAGGGACAGTATTCCGAGGTCGAACACAAAGACTAAGGTGAGATTGATTCGATTTATGATTAAGTTTAGTGAAGATCTAGGTTAAGAAAAGAGGAAGGAATAAAAAATGAAAACCTCAATGTTTTTGGTTGGTTTTTAGGTGATCAATCAAGGATCACAAATCTTGCAAGGTAAGCAATAAACTAAGCTAATGAATCAACACAAACAAACAAGCTAAACGCGAGATATGAATGAAAAGAGAAAAGCGGATTCTAGGGGTTGGAGATTTCGGTTATGGCATAAGACTCAAGCTATCTAATCATTCCTTGGATTAACTATAATATGTTGGGAGTGAGTGTTTCTAGATTGGGATCAATCACCGGGTAGGTCTCATGGTCCACTAATCCGTTCCTAAGGTCTCATCACCGGGTAAGTCTCAAAGAGCCTAAGGGATGGAATTCTACACAAACCGGATTGTCACCTAGGGATCTAACATATCCTCACCGGGTAAGTCTCGAAAGGGTTAGTCCTAAACAACTATCCTAGCACACTTAGTCCAATGGCGGCTTATGAGGCTCACCACTACCTAGAGTTTATCATCTTTGGAATCTAAGAGTAAGGATCACCGGGTAGGTCTCTCCTAACACTTAGTTGCTAACACTAGGTCACCCTAGGGTAGTTTTAACTCAACAAACACTAGGATTTCAACATTATAACAACCTAAAGCTGGATCCATCGAACCAGGGAGAATCACGGGCTGTTCTACCAAGTTCACGGCCGTGGAGTGGCAAGAACAAACCGTGGACCCTAACAGAAGTTTTGTTCAAGTGAGTGACTCATCCAAGGGTAAATCTAAATCCATCCTATCATAGTCCTAGCCACAACCATCCTTTCCTCACCCTAGAATCGCATCTATTTAGCCTACAACATGCATGATAATAATCGAAATCATCAAACATAAAATCATAGCTTCCATTTGCAAGATAATGAATAGAAAGAGATGAACAAGTGAAGTGAAAAAAACCAAGCTGAAAATAAGATTAGAATGACTCATAACCCTTCCAAAAGAAGGTTTAAATGGTTCATACAACTCTAGAAATCGATTCCGAAATTCTTCACTACATAAACTATCAAAGTCTAGCAATGGTGTGTTCTTCTTCTCCTCTCCAATGGAGCTCCTCTTCCTCCTTCAATGGTGTTGTTCTCCTTAGAGAATCTTCTTGTTGAGAGTGTTTTTGATTGGATGATAGAGGATAATGGATGGCTGCTCCAAGATGCCTTCTCTCAGCCTTGCAGGACCACTTTTATACTACAACCTTGCTAGAGTGAGCCATGAGATCGTGGCACAGCTGTCACAACCGTCTGGCAAAAACCACGGTTGGTTCCACGGCCGTGGACCTTCAGTGAACCGTGGTTTGGTGCTTCAGCCTTGCCTTGGATCATTAAGCTTCGATTTGGTGCATGGCTTGTGTTGGTAAGGTTCAATGAGTCCCCCTTAGCCCTTAGCTTGCATTCCAATGAGTCCGAAAGTGTGTAATCTCGAGGAGTGACTCTCGAATGCATCGATTAAGCTCCTAAATCTCCCAAATTACCTATAAAGAAAGCAAAAGTCCGCGTAGACGTCTATCTCGACAAAATACATGATTTGATTGCAAACGTCGTGAACTAATGCTAGATCATGCATGAATGAGTGCGAAATCTATCTAAATGATTACCTAAACCTAAGTCATAAATCGTGTTATCAAAAATACCCCATACTTAAGGTTTGCTCGCCCTCGAGCAAATTCCCAACTATAGACTAAGAGATGACATGATTTATGTATGCAGAAAAATGGCAAAATCTTTTTGAGTTTGTGCTTCTAATATTGGATCACCTTCATAGTCATGTTTTATGGCAATGGACAAGCGATCATGCATTAAACAAGTGAAGGCATGGAAAGACAATTGTACTTAACTCGAAAGCATGCATGAAATGTAAAAATGGAGAAGTCAAAATGATCAAGAGCATATCCCATCTAGATTACTAAGTGTTACAAACATGCAAATAGGTCACAAGGGCTTGTGAGATAAAAGGCCAAGAAACGTTGTGATTAGGTGGGGATTTTTCCATGCTATGTGATGCTAATCCGGGAATGGAACTAACTCCACAATTTTGTCCTCGATCAACTTCCCTCAAGTGTATATTTTCTCCATCTTTTCTTTCTTTTTTTTTCCTTCACTTATTTTTGAGACAATGGCATTGGTGTACAAAAGCCGAAACCTTGGTGATTAGCCATCCTCGGGCTTTTTCTATTTTTTCGAGGTGCATCCACACCGGGCACACATACCAAAGCTCGTTAGGACTATCGGTTTATTTGACTTTGGCAAGGCACCAACACCCGATTATGTGAAGTGTGCCGAGTTACTTGTCATTTAAACCAACGTCCCCAAACCTATATTTTTGTCTACAATTTCACAACAAATTCAGCATTTTATTCATGACATTCTTTCATCAACATCTTCACCCCACACTTATTTTTCACACACATCAACACACTAACATACTCCTATTCCCGGATGGGTCAAAAGAGGTCAAATTTATATCAATTGAGGTGCTCAAACATCATGATCAAGATGAGAAGAAGAAGAAAGATGAATTGCCTCATTCATTCCTAGATGGTGTGTAAGAACTAGCAAGTAATTTCGACTTTCAATACTCAATCCATTCTAGGCAAGCATCATGATCACAAATCATTCATGGGATTCAAGAGAAATACTTTAAGTCCACATATAAACTCATCAATTTAACACATAAGGCCATCCATAGCCAATCCTTATGACAAGATTCACATTAGGGTCATATCCAAGCCTAGAAAGCACAAAATTTTTTAAATTTTCTGATTTTTTGGAATTTTCCGAAATGAGTATATACAATGCAAGACATGTGAAAATATTAAACTACCCTAGAAGCTAATCATGCAAAAGATCATGTAAACCCCACCCCATACTTAGAAACACATTGTCCCCAATGTGTAAATGAAGTAAAGAAGAGTGAAAGAAGGTTCTCACAATGTAAAAATGGTTTGCTATGGTATTTGGGAATTCTCAAGTGGAATTGATGATGGATGATCCTATCAACAATGGTAGAGAGCTCTAAGTGTTCATCAAAGCGTCGGAACCCGCGCTAGGCACCGCTACCCGTCCAAGTTCCACGTCCGCTCCACCCATAATTGATGAGGGGTTCATCATCATCATTCACATGCCATGCAAGGCTTCCAATGCTACCAAGGTTCTAGCACACACACAAAGCACACCAAACACACAAAAACAGAAAAATCAAAAACAAAAGCAAAAACGAAAAGGGGAAAGTGTTACCAATGGGTTGCTTCCCATTAAGCGCTTCTTTAAGGTCATTAGCTTGACCAAACTCGGGGGCGTCTCATTCTAGGTGAAGTGGGGCAATCATATCCACCGGAGCTCCCGGGACATACTTCTTCAACTGGTGCCCATTCACCTTGAAATCTCCACAATGCTCCCCTCCTATCTCAATAGCTCCATGGGGGAAGATCTTCTTTACCACATATGGCCCGGTCCATCTTGATTTTAGCTTTCCGGGGAAGAGCCGCAGCCTTGAGTTGAAAAGAAGGACAAGGTCGCCTTCACTCAACTCCTTCGGGATGAGGCGTTTGTCATGCCACCGTTTGGTCCTTTCCTTGTAGATCCGGGCATTCTCATAAGCATCCAACCGGATCTCCTCAAGGGCGTTCATATCAAGCAACCTCTTCTCTCCGGCCTCCTTGAGGTCAAAATTTAGCCACTTAATGGCCCAATAAGCTTTATGCTCCATTTCTACCGGAAGGTGGCAAGATTTGCCATAGACCAACTTGTAAGGAGTGGTGCCAATAGGTGTCTTGAAGGCGATTCTATATGCCCACAAGGCATCATCGAGCTTCATAGCCCAATCTTTTCTCGTCCTAGAGACCGTCTTCTCAAGAATTCCCTTGATCTCCCGGTTGGAGATCTCCACTTGGCCACTAGTTTGGTGATGGTAAGGTGTTGCCACTTTATGAGTCACCCCATACTTAGCCAAAAGTGCTCCAAAGTTCCTATTGGTGAAGTGCTTCCCTCCATCACTTATGATCACCCTTGGTGTCCCAAACCTAGGGAAGATCACTCGGTTGAAGAACCGCACCACAACCTTGGCATCATTTGTGGGAGAGGCGATTGCCTCTACCCATCTCGAAACATAATCAACCGCCAATTGGATGTAGAGGTTGCCACATGAAGAAGGGAATGGTCCCATGAAGTCCACACCCCACACATCAAATATCTCCACTTCTTGTATGTTGTTCAAGGGCATCTCATTCCTCCTTGAGATGTTGCCCGTCCTTTGGCAAGCATCACAAGCTACCACAAAGCTTTGCACATCCTTGAACAAACTCGGCCAAAAGAAGCCCGATTGCCACACTTTCGCACATGTCTTGTGTGAGCTAGCATGCCCTCCACATGGCAAGGAATGACAATGGCGGATCACACTCTCCACCTCATCCTCCGGTATGCATCTTCTAAACATTCCATCCGGTCCTCTCTTGAACAAAAGTGGTTCACTCCAATAGTAGTGTCTCACATCCTTGAAGAACTTCTTTCTTTGGGCATATGTCAAACCGGGAGGCACTTCCTCACACACTAGATAGTTCACAATGTCGGCAAACCATGGTTCACTTCCTCTAGACACTTGGAACAAGCACTCCTCCACCATTTGCAATTACTCATCCCGGAATGTCATCTCTTCCAAGCTCCAATGGTGGGAGTCTACTAAGGTGATCCGCCACGGAGTTCTCGGATCCCTTCTTGTCCCGGATTTCCAAATCAAATTTTTGAAGAAGAAGGATCCACCGAATCAACCTAGGCTTTGCATCCTTCTTGGTAAGTAGATAACGGATCGCAGCATGATCCGCATACACAATGACCTTTGCTCCAACAAGATATGAGCGGAACTTCTCAAATGCATACACAACCGCTAGCAACTCCTTCTCGGTGGTAGCATAATTGAGTTGGGCATCATCTAGTGTCTTGCTAGCATAATAAATGGCATGTGTGCGCCCATCTTTCCTTTGCCCCAAAACAGCCCCAACGGCTACATCACTTGCATCACACATGATCTCAAACGGTAAACTCCAATCCGGAGGTTGCATGATAGGTGCGGAGATCAAGGCGTTCTTCAACCTACAAAAAGCTTCAAGGAAATTCTTGGAGAAAACAAACTCAACATCTTTCATTAGTAGGTTAGTAAGGGGCTTAGAAATTTTAGAGAAGTATTTAATAAACCTCCGGTAAAAACCAGCATGCCCTAAGAAACTCCTTACCCCTTTCACCGAGGTAGGTGGTGGCAACTTCTCTATCGTTTCAATCTTGGCCCTATCAACCTCAATGCCACGGTTGGACACCAAGTGTCCCAACACAATACCTTCACTTACCATGAAGTGGCATTTTTCCCAATTCAAGACAAGATTTGTCTCCTCACATCTCTTAAGTACTAATGACAAGTTAGCCAAGCAATTATCAAAGGAAGAACCATAAACAGAAAAATCATCCATAAACACTTCCATGATGTTTTCAATGTATTCCGAAAAGATAGCCATCATACACCTTTGGAAGGTGGCGGGTGCATTACACAACCCGAATGGCATTCTCCTATATGCAAAAGTTACCCATGGACATGTAAATGTGGTTTTCTCTTGGTCATCGGGGTGGATAGGGATTTGGAAGAATCCACTATAGCCATCTAAGTAGCAAAAGTGAGAATGTTGAGCTAACCTCTCTAGCATTTGGTCAATGAAAGGGAGAGGGAAGTGATCTTTCCTAGAGGCCATGTTCAATTTCCTATAGTCAATACACATCCTCCATCCCGTAACCGTCCTAGTTGGGATTAGTTAATTGTTCTCATTAGTCACTACGGTCATCCCACCCTTCTTAGGAACTACATGAACGGGACTAACCCACTTACTATCCGAGATAGGGTAGATAATTCCCGCATCTAGCAACTTAATGATCTCTTTCTTAACCACCTCTTTCATTATAGGATTCAATCTTCTTTGATGTTCAATAGAGGGTTTATGGTTATCTTCTATCAATATCTTATGCATGCACAAAGAAGGCTTAATGCCAACTAAATCATCAATAGTATAGCCAATGGCTTTCCTATGCAATCTTAGCTCATGCAATAACTTAGCAAGTTCGTCATCATTCAAGCATGCATTCACAATCACCGGGTATGTAGAATTATCACCAAGGAAAGCATACTTTAAATGAGAGGGGAGGGGTTTGAGTTCAAATTTAGGAGGACCTTTGTCGAGTGGAGACGATCCAAATAATGTTGGATGAGATGAATCCA
This sequence comes from Fagopyrum homotropicum, assembly GCA_033239125.1. NCBI lineage: Eukaryota > Viridiplantae > Streptophyta > Magnoliopsida > Caryophyllales > Polygonaceae > Fagopyrum > Fagopyrum homotropicum. The sequence continues at coordinate 58,869,767 of BSWB01000003.1, read as the reverse complement.
AAGCAAATGAAGACCCTCCAAGGCTCCTTGAAGCTTGATTATCAATGAGGACTGCTTCTGGGGGAACCACGGTTGGATCCACGGTTGGCTCCACATCCACGGACGTGGAAGTTGCCAAGCTTGCTCGTTGGAGCTTTCCAGAGAGTTCTACGGCCGTGGAACACATTCCACGCCCGTGAAACCTACAGATGTTCAGCATGCTTTCGTGATCTTCAGTTTCAACTCTAGTCTCCCTTTCTAGTGCTTCCAAGGCCTTGATCTCTTCATTGCAAGCCTCCTCAACACCTTCCTCTATCAAACTTAAGGTAAGAACCTTTTCCAAGGGGTCCTTGATCAAGATCGAGCTCACAACTTCTCTAGACTCCTCTTGCTCGACAATGTTGAACACATCTTCATCAAGGGTTGGCCCTTTCATCATTGTGGACAACTTGAACTTGATATTCTCCTCTCTAATGTTGAAGGAGAGAACTCCATTCTTGCAATCCACTAGGCATCCGGAAGTGGCTAGGAAAGGTCTTCCTAAGATGATGGGAACGGGATAGTCCGCCGGGATGTCCAAAACAACAAAGTCAATCGGCACATAGAACTTCCCTAGTTGCACCGGAATGTCCTCCAAGATCCCAACCGGATGAGTAATAGAGCGGTCCACCATGTAGAGGGTCATCTTGACCGGCTTTGGCTCTCCTAGCCCAACCTTATTGCAAAGAGCAAGCGGTATGATGCTTACACTTGCCCCAAGATCACAAAGGGCTTCATACTTCACATATCCCACTCCAATTGGGACACAAAAAGAACCCGGATCTCTTATCTTAGGAGGCATCTCTTCCTTCATTGTTTGGATCAATTCCGAGGACCTCTTTGTCATCCTTACTTCCCCATACTCCTCCAGCTTCCTTTTGTTGGAGAGTATTTCCTTCAAGAACTTGCCATATGCCGGCATTCCTAAAATAGAATCCATGAAAATATTAATATGCAATTTAGACATAAGTTCAAGGAATTTACCAAAGTGATTGTCTAAACGAGCCCTTGCTCGTGATTGAGGGAACGGTAGTGGTGGCTTGTATGGAGGCGGTGCCACATAAGTTGGCTCATCATCCTTGCTTTTCCCTCCATCTTCTTGCAATACCTCTTCCCCTACCACTACTTGCTTTCCCTTAGCATTTTCCTTGGGCAAAGGATCCTTCATACTCAACCCACTCCTCGTTGTAATGGCCAACACTTGGCCTCTTGGGTTGTCTTCGGTCCTTCTGGGAAGCTTTCCCGGATCTCTATGGGTTTCACCCGCCTTTTGGAACACTTGTGCTTCCAACACCTTTTGAGACATAGAGATGGAAGTCACCGTGCTCTCAAGACCACTCAACCTTCCAAGCAATTGCTCAAACATCATTTCGGTTCTGTCCTTAGGAGGTTGGGTGAATCTGGGTGGAGGTTCTTGTGAAGCCTTTGGTGATGGAGTTGTGCTTGTGGAAGCTGGAGGGTTCAAGGCTCCATCCGGGTTAGAGTAGGAAAACCCGGGATGGTTATGGTTGGGCCGGTTGTTGTTGAAATTCCTTGGGCCTTGGTAGTTGTTGTAATTGCCCCTTCCCATGTAATTCACATCTTCCTCCTTGGAAGACAAGTTTGCTTGCAGTTGCACTTGAGGAGTTGCTTGGTTCTTCAAAGTTGTGGCACACAACTCTCTCAAAGACTTCAATTCGTTATTGATGGCATCAAGCTTGAAGTTGCTCATGGTGACTTCACTCACCTCATATGCTCCCACCTTTCTCCCTTCACTCTTCCTATGGGAGTATTTCTCAATCACTAGAGCTTGTTTCTCCACAAACTCCCAAGCTTCATCCACATGCTTTTCCATGAAAGTCCCACCGGAAAGAGATTGGAGCTTGAATTGGCTATCTTCATCAAGTCCATTGAAGTAGATCTCTAATAGCTCAATTTTTGGTATACCATGGTGTGGACAATCTAGGAGAAGATCTTTGAACCTCTCCCAAGACTTGAATAAACTCTCTCTATCCTTCATCACTAAGGCATTTATCTTCCCTCTTAACTTGGTAGTCTTGGAAGGTGGGAAGAACTTAGTCAAAAACTCGGTTGTCATCTCCTCCCAAGTACTAACTCGCCCTTGTGGAATAGATTGGTACCAAGCCAAGGCTTTATCCTTAAGAGAGAAGGAAAAAGCCCTAAGCTTATGGTTGTTGCTCTTCAATCTTGGCGGTCTAAGAGTCTCCATCAAGATCTCATAATTCATCAAGTGTTGATGAGGAGACTCTCCTTCCATCCCTCCAAATTGATTATGCCGGATCATTTGTAGAACTTGAGGGCGGAGCTCGTAGTTGTGGGTTGCGGGATCTCCTAAGTTCACACCCGGACGGTGTGCTCTTTGTGCCGGATCCATACGTCTCCCCAATGTTTGTGGCTCTTCAATTGCAATGGGCACAACCCTAACATTCGCCGCCGGCTGCGGTTGTGGTGGAGGAAGTGGAGGTTGTTGACGATTAAGCTCTCCTCGTACAAGGGCTTGCCTAATCTCATCAATCTCCCTCCTAGTTGCTTCTTGCCTCTCATTGGCAAGTCTCCTTTCTTCCTCCAAGAGCTCATCTCTTAGCCTTATTTGCTCTAAAGCTTCATCCAACTCAGCTTGGAGATCTCTTCCGGCCATCTCTTTTCCCTTTCTAATGCTCTTGGATCTAGATCTAAGGGTTTTCTCCGGTTCGGGATCGAATGGAGCTAAATCCTTGCCACGAGATCTTCGTATACACCTAAAGAGTAAGAGATGTCCTGAAAAGCAAAGACACAAACCAAAGAGAGATCAAAAGCAACAAGAAAGATCTACACTATAAACAATCACAAAATAGACTCAATCTAGACCTAGTCCCCGGCAACGGCGCCAAAAACTTTGTTACGCTCAGGATGTGTGTGATACGCAATAGGTTTTAAATTTATACTCGCTATATTTCTCCTAACTCCTAGCGAACCCGCAGTGTACGGGACGTTTGTAGTAGGGACAGTATTCCGAGGTCGAACACAAAGACTAAGGTGAGATTGATTCGATTTATGATTAAGTTTAGTGAAGATCTAGGTTAAGAAAAGAGGAATGAATAAAGAAATGAAAACCTCAATGTTTTTGTTGGTTTTTAGGTGATCAATCAAGGATCACAAATCATGCAAGGTAAGCAATAAACTAAGCTAACGAATCAACACAAACAAACAAGCTAAACGCGAGATATGAATCAAAAGAGAAAAGCGGATTCTAGGGGTTGGAGATTCCGGTTATGGCATAAGACTCAAGCTATCTAATCATTCCTTGGATTAACTATAATATGTTGGGAGTGAGTGTTTCTAGATTGGGATCAATCACCGGGTAGGTCTCATGGTCCACTAATCCGTTCCTAAGGTCTCATCACCGGGTAAGTCTCAAAGAGCCAAAGGGATGGAATGTACACAAACCGGATTGTCACCTAGGGATCTAACCTATCCTCACCGGGTAAGTCTCGAAAGGGTTAGTCCTAAACAACTATCCTAGCACACTTAGTCCAATGGCGGCTTATGAGGCTCACCACTACCTAGAGTTTATCATCTTTGGAATCTAAGAGTAAGGATCACCGGGTAGGTCTCTCCTAACACTTAGTTGCTAACACTAGGTCACCCTAGGGTAGTTTTAACTCAACAAACACCAGAATTTCAACATTATAACAACCTAAAGCTGGATCCATCGAACCAGGTAGAATCACGGGTTGTTCCACCAAGTCCACGGCCGTGGACTGGCAAGAACAAACCGTGGACCCTAACAGAAGTTTCGTTCAAGTGAGTGACTCATCCAAGGGTAAATCTAAATCCATCCTATCATAGTTCTAGCCACAACCATCCTTTCCTCACCCTAGAATCGCATCTATTTAGCCTACAACATGCATGATAATAATCGAAATCATCAAACATAAAATCATAGCTTCCATTTGCAAGATAATGAAGAGAAAGAGATGAACAAGTGAAGTGAACAAAACCAAGCTGAAATAAAATTAGAATGACTCACAACCCTTCCAAAAGAAGGTTTAAATGGTTCATACAACTCTAGAAATCGATTCCGAAATTCTTCACTACATAAACTATCAAAGTCTAGCAATGGTGTGTTCTTCTTCTCCTCTCCAATGGAGCTCCTCTTCCTCCTTCAATGGTGTTTTTCTCCTTAGAGAATCTTTTTGTTGAGAGTGTTTTTGATTGGATGATAGAGGATAATGGATGGCTGCTCCAAGATGCCTTCTCTCAGCCTTGTAGGACCACTTTTATACTACAACCTTCCTAGAGTGAGCCATGAGATCGTGGCACAGCTGTCACAACCGTCTGGCAAAAACCACGGTTGGTTCCACGGCCGTGGACCTTCAGTGAACCGTGGTTTGGTGCTTCAGCCTTGCCTTGGATCATTAAGCTTCGATTTGGTGCATGGCTTATGTTAGCAAGGTTCCATGAGTCCCCCTTAGCCCTTAGCTTGCATTCCAATGAGTCCGAAAGTGTGTCATCTCGAGGAGTGACTCTCGAATGCATCGATTAAGCTCCTAAATCTCCCAAATTACCTATAAAGAAAGCAAAAGTCCGCGTAGACGTCTATCTCGACAAAATACATTATTTGAGTGCAAACGTCGTGAACTAATGCTAGATCATGCATGAATGAGTGAGAAATCTATCTAAATGATTACCTAAACCTAAGTCATAAATCGTGTTATCAGTTAGTTCCGATTTAAGTGAAGATGAACATGGTAAACTAATGGTTGTTCTAAGGAAACATAGGAAAGCCTTATGTTACACTATAGAGGATCTTGTTGGAATTAAACCTTGATTATGCATGGACAAGATCCTAATGGAAGAAGATTTTAAGCCTTCGTGATAACCTCAACGACGGTTAAATCCGATCATGAAGGAGGTTGTCAAGAAGGAGATTCTTAAGCTACTTGATGCAGGCATCATCTATCCTATCTCCGATAGTAAGTGGGTGAGCCCCGTACAAGTTGTCCCGAAGAAAGGAGGAATGACGGTCATCACCAACAAGAACAATGAGCTCATTCCTACAAGAACCGTGACGGGATGGAGGATGTGCATAGACTATCGCAAGCTGAACAATGCGACGAGGAAGGATCACTTCCCGCTACCATTTATAGACCAAATACTTGAGAGGTTAGCACAACACTCATACTTTTGTTATCTTGCCGGTTATAGTGGCTTCTTCCAGATTCCGATCCATCCGGACGATCAAGAGAAGACCATATTCACGTGCCCGTGGGGTACGTTCGCTTATAGGAGAATGCCATTCGGGCTTTGCAACGCCCCAACCATCTTCCAAAGGTGCATGATGGCTATCTTCTCGGAGTACATAGAGGAGATCATGGAGGTTTTCATGGACGAATTTTCTGTTTATGGTTCCTCTTTTGGTAATTGTCTTTCTAACCTTTCTCTTGTGCTACAAAGGTGTGAAGACACTAACCTAGTTCTTCATTGGGAGAAGTGTCAATTCATGGGAAGGCATTGTACCCGGACACTTGATCTCTAATAGAGGGATTGAGGTAGATAAGGATAAGATAGAGACCATAGAGAAGCTCCCTCCTCCATCTTCGGTGAAGGGGATAAGAAGCTTTCTAGGACATGCTGGATTTTATAGACGTTTTATCAAAGACTTTTCTAAGATATCAAAACCGTTTACTAATCTATTGATGAAGGATGCAGTTTTTGACTTTTCGAAGGATTGTTTAGATGCATTCTACAAGATCCGGGAAGCTCTAATCTCAATTCCAATCATCCAACCTCCGGACTGGAATCTCCCGTTCGAGGTTATGTGTGATGCAAGTGACGTAGCTGTTGGAGCGGTGCTAGGACAAAAGAAAGAAGGCCGCACTCACGCCATCTATTATGCTAGCAAGACGCTAGATGAAGCGCAGCTCAACTACGCCACTACGGAGAAAGAATTTTTGGCCGTTGTATATGCATTTGAGAAATTTCGTTATTATCTTGTAGGGGCGAAGGTGATTGTATACACGGACCACTCGGCGATTCGGTATTTTCTTGCCAAGAAGGATGCAAAACCGAGACTGATTAGATGGATTCTTCTTCTACAAGAATTTGATTTTGAGATCCGCGACAAGAAAGGTTTGGAAAACTCTATTACGGATCACCTAAGTCGTCTACCACATCTAGAAGATGACGATCTACCTATAGATGACTCCTTTGCGGACGAGCATTTACATATCATAGAGGAGTGCATCGACAAGATAACTAGAGGTAACGAACCATGGTTTGCTAATTTTGTTAACTATTTGGTTTGTCAGGAATACCTCCCGGACTATCCTACGCACAAAGGAAGAAGTTCTTTAAGGATGTCCGCCAATACTTTTGGAATGAACCTCTACTCTTCAAGAGAGGTCCCGACGGCATCATTCGAAGATGTGTACCGGAAGACGAGATGCAAAGCGTCATCCGTCATTGTCATTCACTACCTTGTGGAGGGCACGCTAGTTCAAACAAAACTAGCGCTAAGGTATTGCAGTCCGGTTTCTTTTGGCCTACTTTATTTAAAGATGTGCAAGCCTTTGTTTCCTATTGCGATGCTTGTTAAAGAATAGGGAACATCTCTAGGGGAACGAGATGCCTCTTAACAACATTTAGGAGGTGGAAATCTTTGACGTTTGGGGAGTAGACTTCATAGGACCTTTCCCATCATCTTGTGGAAACCAATACATATTTCTAGCTGTAGATTATGTTTCGAGATGGGTTGAAGCTATAGCCTCTCCAACTAACGATGCCATGTTGTAGTTAAGTTCTTTAATAGAACTATTTTCCCAACGTTTGGGACACCACGGACCATCATTAGTGACGGAGGCTCTCACTTCATTGCCCGACGATTCGAAGCTCTACTAGCTAAGTATGGGGTGACTCACAAGATCGCCACTCCTTACCATCCACAAACAAGTGGACAAGTGGAGATTTCGAATAGAGAGATCAAGGGCATCCTAGAGAAAACAGTTTCGAAGACAAGGAAGGATTGGTCTTTGAAACTAGATGATGCATTGTGGGCATATAGGACTGCGTACAAGACTCCCATAGGAACAACACCATACAACCTTGTGTATGGGAAGTCTTGTCACTTTCCGGTGGAGCAGGAACATAAAGCGTATTGGGCGGTAAAGTGGTTGAACTTCAGCATGAAGGAAGCGGGCGAGAAGCGCCTCTTGGACCTTAACGAACTTGAAGAACTCCGCCTAAACGCTTATGAGAACGCCAAGATCTATAAGGAAAGAGCAAAGCGTTGGCATGATAAGCATATCATTCCAAAGGACCTCAAAGAAGGAGATCAAGTTCTCCTCTTCAATTCGAGACTTCGGCTCTTTCCAAGTAAGCTTAAATCTCGTTGGACTGGACCTTATCTAATCAAATATGTTTTTTGCCATGGCGCAGTTGAAGTATGGGGTGAATAGAGTGGAAGTTTCAAGGTGAACGGTCAACGACTTAAGAAGTATTCACCGGAGCTCCAAGCTGAGGAGTTCGCACCCACCACACTCGAATAGACGCAAGTACGGTCTAGCTACGGACCTAAAACAGGCGCTTCTTGGGAGGAAACCCATGGTATTGCACTTATGCTTTTGTTTTTCATTCTTAGATTAGATTAGTTTAGTCGTTTTTGCCTTGTTTTGCCCTCGATACCTCCCGGTATGTCGTGTTTTTGGATATAGGAGCAATGGAATAAGCAATGGAAGGAGGAAAAGTTGGAAGGAATTGACGAAACTTGGATTTTGGCACAATACAGAGAGTTCCACGCCCTAAACCACTGTCGTGGAAGCTATAATGACCGTAATTCTTCAAAATCTGAGAAAAATCACCAAAATCACCGGTCCGTACACTTCCACGGCCGTGGAACACCCCGAGTGGCAGTGATTTTCAAAAATTTTTACGGACACTATATAAACCACCTTCGTTCACAAAAACACCACAATTTCTCAAATCCATGCCCTTTTCCACTCCCTAATCGCCGAAATCTTTCCCCTTCATGAAAATCTTCGTTCGGAGTCCGATTCGAACGATTCTTGATCCTAAAATGAAGCATTTTTGACAATATACAAGATCCACTGAAAAAATCAAGTGAATAATCCCTGCACAAGAAGGAATTTGGATTTTAATAATCCAATTCTCTTCTTTCTCTACTTGTCAATTTGGTTCAATTCTTCGCAAGATTTTTAGGATAACTGATTGGAATTTGATTTGGAATTAGTCTAGGACTGTGTCTGGTGAATTTGGTGTGATTTGGTTTAGATTTGAGTGAAATAGAACAGAACTACGGTCCCTGTAGGTTTCACGGCCGTGGTTTTCCAAGAACAGACCGTGATTTCCTCTGTAATGGACAATTTGTTTAGGAGAAAGTCGAGTAGGAACAAGAAGAGGAAAGGTGACAGTTCCTCTTCCTCCCAAGTCCGTCCTAGTGAACCACCACCACCCCCACCCCCTATAATTCCAACCATTCATGAGGATTACCTCGATGCCTTAGAGAGGATCCAAAAGAGGCCGGTCATAGGACCGCGATACTTAGTACTTGAGGAGCTTAAACCGCTGAACGTAGTGAATGATTTGACATGGCTTCTAGATAGAGTTGGTTTGATAGTCTTTTCCACTATTCGAGTGGACGCTTATGAGGAGATCACTAGGGAGTTCGTCACTTCCTTTGAGCATAGCGCCGTCGATAGGACGGTTTCTTTCCGGTTGATGGAGGAGAACTATGAGTTCTTGATCTTGCAGTTTGGAGCCTTCTTTGGGTTCCAAGAAACCTTCAACGGTCGGTTTCCTAGCGGGGTATATGCTAAGGATTTTTGGGAGGATATCGCTATGATTTATGCTAGTGAGGATCGTTGACAACCGGCCGACACCAAGGCTAAGCTCATCTATCACTTAGCCTTGAAGATAGCTCATAGGGTCCTTTCCGAGTGCCTTTTCCTTAGGACCGAGACCCCTCAAAAGATTAAGACCGATGAGATTTTCCTCCTTTACTCTATGCTCCATGGTAGACCCGCCGATTGTGCTACCCTCCTAGCCTCCACCATGAGTAAGCTGAAGAACAAGAGAGCCGACAATATAGGGTATGGTGGTATGGTCACTCACATTGCCTCGAAGCTAGGGATAGACTATTCCACTTGCACTAGGATAGCGGCGAGACCTTTGGGTCTCAATAGCCTTATGACTAAGGGCATCATCTTCCCTAGACACTGCGGTCCACCTACCGCCGGTATGCCTTAGGAGGAGAGACGAGGTAGAGGTATCCCTTGGCTCCCCGAGTATTCCATTATGGCCGGACGCCATAACTAGAAGCAGACTTTCGCCGCCATGCATGCAAATAGGTTGGCAGCACCTCCTTTTGTGCCGGATGATGTCCCGGCTGCGGATGTAGAGGAGGAGATGGGAAGAGGTGATGATTTAGAGGGAGAAGGTGATGAGCAGGACTTTGGCACTTTTACGGATCAGCCGGCACACTTCCCTGACCCTCCTAGACGTTCCCCGCGACCTTTCGGACCTTCCGGAGCCTCTTCCTCTCGCCGTGCTAGTGTGAGTGAGAGGCCGACTTGGATGGACGCTCCTCCCGCTTGGTATGGGGAGCAACCCTCATGGATGGGAGCTCCACCTCCGTGGTATGATCAGGCACCCGCAGAACCAACAACACCGACTCCCCAGGACGCACCAGCATGGTATGGCCAGCCACCAGCTTGGTATGAGCAGCTACCGGCGTGGGCCACCGACCTTTCTAGGAGAGTTGGAGATTTGTAGATCCACCGGGAGACCCAGGAGACACGGAGCCAGGAGCATGATGAGATAATGAGTGACATTTACCGCCAGAAGTTCGGGCGGTACTATAGCCATGACTTCCGTCCGTTTCTACCTCCGCCTCCTCCGCAGTGACGAGTTTGATGATCGCCAGTTTCAGCCGCCCCACCACCGTCTAGTGAGTTCATTTTGCTTTTCTTTCTGTTCTTTATTTTCTTTTTGAACATTGAGGACAATGTATGTTTTAAGTATGGGATGGGGTGTGACTATGTGTGTAATAACTCTACTACATTTGCTTGCTTCTATCTATGACACTTTGCATGTTTCATTCCATAGTCACACGTTTCGTTATTGCGTTGCATGAAAAAGATTGAAAAACCCATAAAAATTTGAAATTTTTGAAAATTTTTGAAAAAGTTCTTGTGCTTCTAAGATTAGAGATGACTTCTATGATAGTTCTCACTTGTGGAATGAGTTTTTGATGACAATTGTATGCTTAGACAGAATTATGAATTGAAAAGAAATTGAATGTGTTGTTTATCCTTTCTTGCAAGTTTCACAATTGTGAAAGTTTTATCTAAATTCATATTGAGAAATTAAGGTTGAAATCACATGATGAGTTCTTATACTTCTTTATGAAATGATCAAGGCAATTCGATTTTCTTACTTCTTTCTTTGATCATTTAGCCCCTCAATAAAAGTAATTGCCTCCCTTACCTATCCGGGAATTTAGAGGAGTTGATATTTGGCATGTTTGATGTGGGAGGGCCATGAAAGCAAAATTTTGCATTCAAAGAATAGAACTAATAGGTTTGGGGAAGTCAATCAGGACGATGAGTAACTCGGCACCATTCACATAGCCGGGTGTTTGTGTCTTGCCAAAGTCGGATTGAGCGATGTTCCTAACGAATTATGGTATGTGCATCAAGGGTTTGAGGCATCTCGAAATTGAGAAACGCCGATCTCCTAGGCTTCAATTTTTGTGCATCTCTATCCATATTTCAAAGAGTAAAGTTGAAAAATAATGTGAAAAAGAAAAGAGCAAAGCTCTAAGTTGATGGTGTTGCAATTCAAAATAAAAAGAAAAAAGAGTTGGGTTATTCCTTTTCCCGGATTCATGCACCACATCCCTTACAAGTTTCCCTCCTTTTTGCATTCTAGACCTTACTTGAAAGTCCTTAAGATTAAAAGAGTGTTATTTGACTTGGTGATCTAAATTGAAATTTCACATGCTTGATTTTGACAATACTTGAAGGTTATGGTGTTTGTCTTAAAGTTTAAGCGATTTATGATGTTTCTTTACTTTACATTCTTTGGTTTATGTATATGAGCGTTTTTAAGGATGAATGAAGCAAGGTTTGATGATGATCTATTGACTAGAAGCACATTGACCTAAAGGAAGGTTTTCTATTGAATTTGCATGCATATTTCATTCTAACTTGTGTTCTAAGCTTTTGAAAACCTTCCTTGGGGACAAGCAAGTGACAAGTACGGGTTATTTTGTTAGCATGAAATATGGCGATATTCTAGGCACTTATTTTGGTTGTTTTTCCCTTATTATTGTGTACATGCATAAGGTTTTGAAGCAAATGTTAGCTTATTCATCTATCTTGTCGATATGGAAGTCTACACTAGCTTTGTGTTGATTATAGGTGAATAGGAGCTGGAATCGGAGCATTTGAGAGAGAAAAGGGAGTAATCGATCATTTTCGAGGATTAGGACATACATCAAAGAAGCTAAGGAAGGAGCTAGGATGAAGAATGACACCAAACAAAGGCAACAACATGTATTATACACTTCCACGCCCTGAATTACGGTCGTGGAGAAGATGATTTGAAGTCCACGCTCTAAACCACGTCCGTGGACCTGGCATTATGAACGTGGAAGAGAGTTTGGAACACTCCAGTAAGTTACATGGTCTAAATCACGGTCGTGGAAGTCACAAGGCACCGTAATCTGTTTCCACGATCTAAACCACGGTCATGGAAGGCTATGAGACCGTGATTTAAGCAATCTTTTAACGTGTCATTATTTGCCACGTCATTTACGTATTGGGCCTTGACGGTAACTCTTTCTCGCCTTATAAAAAGACTGGAAAAGAGAATTTCGGGGACGGCCGCTTACCTTTGTTTCAACACTTTGCTTAAGGATTGATTGATGTCGTTGAGAGTTGCGAAAGCGCCGGCGAATTGGAGATTTGGAGATTGCTTGTGGCGGAAGTTTATCCCTTTTCTTAGGTTTTGATATTGAAGACGGATTGACATCCCGTTCTTCGTGCTTGCCTTAGATCATTGTGAGGTTTTGTGTTATATATTCTGAATCCATTTACATTGCTTCTTGTGTTTCGGATTTGAAAATTGGTTTTGAAGTTTTATTGAGTATTCGAGGTTTTCATCTTTCATTCTCCTTAAATTGAATATTGATATCATGATAATGGTTATTGGTTAAAAACCCTTTAGCAATTATAAGGTAAAGGGTTGATAGTTGTGGCTTAGATGATGATAGATCGATCGTAAATAGATTGGAACCTGAGAGTTTGAGAAAACATTGTCGACACCCTAAATCACGGCCTGTTCTTAGGTTTCCACGGTCGTGTTCTCAAGATGTACCCGTTATTTACCCCAGTTTACGAACTTTGCTTTTACTTTAATCCAAAGTTAAGGATTAGCTTTAACCTAGTCTTGGCTTGCCTTTCCTAGGTAGTAGTGAGACTCAACATCCTCTATTTCGGTTTCGAGTGTCACAACCTTAACCGTTTGAGTTTATCTTGATCCTTGGGTTACAAGTTTGGGTATTTGACATTAATTCTTGTCCTTATATCCTTTCTATACTTGTAATACCCGGAATTTTTATTCCGTTTATTTCCGAATCAAATCGGACTTCGAGCCATTGACGGTTTCCCATTCTATTTAGTATCTCTTCCTTCACAAATTTCATTATTTTATGTAGAATTTAATTCACATAAAATGATAAAATTATATCAAGCTCTAATTCTTATAATTATCTATTTTATGTAGAATTTAATTCACATAAAATGATAGATTTATATCAAACCCTTGTTATTATAATGCATTCTTACCGATGACTTTAGACGAGATCATGACAAGCTGTGACGAGTTCATGACTAAGCTGAGACGAGGCCATGACAAAGCCCGACAAACTGTGACAAACTTATTCATGGGCCTGACAAGGCCATGACGAGTTTTGACAAGGCTGTGACAAAGCCAAGACAACACTCTCAGCCCACAATAGCCTCAGCTGGCCTTTGCAACCCACATCAGCCCATCATCCTTCTCAGCCCACAATAGCCTCAGCTGGCCTTTGCAACCCACAGCAGCCCAGCACCCTTCGTAGCCCACAGCAGCTCAGCTGACCTTCGTAGCCCACATCAGCCCAGCATCCTGCGTAGCCCACAACAGCCCAGCATCCTTTGCAGTCCAGCCAGGAGCAGCCCAAGGAAGGCACGCCAGAACGTTCAGTTGCTCCCTCTCCCTATCTGCTTGTAACAGCTACATAAATGAGATAATTAATGAGATAATTAAGGACCTGTAACAGCCCTATATTCACGCCCAGAAGAGAGGAACTACAACGCTTTCTGTGCTCCAGATTCACGCCCAGAAGAGAGAGAACTACAACAGCCCAATCATCCTTCCTTGCTCCAGATTCACGCAGCAAGCCACCCCTGTTGTTGCCCACATTCTACACACATTCCTTCACGCATCGGCTGTGGTGAGTTTAAATCCTTCGACCCTCTCTTCACCTACTATTCTGTCGTCCCTACCCATCTGAACGAGACCTTCTGCAGTGGTAGTCGAAGGCTGGTTGTGGACGGCCTTTAGCACAACAGTGAGGACGTTCTACACACCCCAGTCGACTCCAAGAGCACCTTTACAGCATACGTTTCTGCATACGTTCGGTTGGTCTCTCACTCCCTAGTTGTTCTCTTTCTATTCAGTCCAGTAACTAAAATCACTAGGATGATAAGCTGGCACAACAGATAGATTAATCATGTATGCATACAAGGATGATTGCATTAGAAAAGACCTTAGGATGTTAGATTTAGGTTGATGTTTAGATGGTGCCTTGAAAGATACGAACTATGGACTTAGGGGTAGTGTAAAGGGTGAGTTATACTGATAAGTGAATTCGAACTAGAGACCTATAAGAGCGTGTTGTGGCTGTAAAGGATTTATTTTAATTGTTTCTTTCAGTTTTGAAGTTGAAGATTACCCACTGTTGTGAATCAATGTTAAAGAGTTTCGTAGAAGATCCACCGTTGAATTTTTAATAGATCATAGATAGATATATATAGTTTACCGTGTTAAAATTTGGGAATAAATGAACGGTCGGATTGAAAGTTATAGGGTCTCAAAGTGGAGTAGTTGAGCTGTTTTTCCAGCAGTAAATTTTGACTAAGTATGGGAACATTTGTAGTGTTGTAACCAACTTTAAATATTTTTTTAGGAATAACGATTGAACAGTTTTAAAAAATTCTTTCTCCTATGAGTAGATTAGATATCATATATAATTTAGAAATTTATTTTAGAATTTTTATAAGTTTATTTTAATTTCATATTTGGAACTGTAGTTGGACCTTAATGACTTTTCGGGAAATAGAAAATGGGTAATTTTTTCTAGTTGTTAACTAAAATCATCCTAGGGAGTAGAATATGATTAGTTAGCCTCAAGTAAGAATTTAAGTACATTTTACAGGTTTTTAGAAGTCTCGAAACCAAGGGTAAAATAGTCAATTTACCTTAAATAAACACTGTAATAACTTCTGCACATAGAATCGTACATCTTAGGAGTTTTAGACTTCTAAGTATCCAAGGAAAAGTGTTGACCCACGTGCCTCCTTTGACAGGCAATTGAGTTCCTGCAGCTACTGATTTAGTGTTTTTAAGAGAGACGAGATTTAATTCTGGTAAGTCCACTGACTTACTTAGCTAGCTTCTTGCATGTGTGTGATGTGTATGAGTGGTGTGTGATAGTTAAGATAAATAACGAAACCGGAATAGGCCGACTGTAGTATATTGTATAATTGACCCAAGTATATGATAACGGGTCGTGACATCATCTGCCTAGCTCTTGCGAGAGTCTAGGAGGTTCCCTGCGACCAGCCCAGTCCGGTAGATGGTCACATGCATTAGTACTATTCCGCGTTGGTAAACGAGGGCAGGGGCGAGGTGTGGGAATCCCTCGTGTCACAAAATAAGTATCATTAGAAATAACGTATCACTTAATTAAAGATAATAAAAATGAATGAGTGTTGCATGCTGATTGCGTATGTTGTGTGTTTGTGCTTTTACCTTTATACTTATGCATAGAATGTTAGCTAACGGTTTTATACCGCTTGTAGATGCCTTGCAGTTTAGGGAGGCGATCGAGTGATCCGGCGGTAGTGGGCAACCGGGGTTCCGTGCATTATAAGACGGGACTGTTATATTTTATTTTATGACTATTGAGACCGATGTTGGTATTTCCGGTTTTTGAGACTTGGCTGTATTGTTTTCAGAATTTGGATTTTTTATTTCGCTCATGTTATAAAACGCT
This sequence comes from Fagopyrum homotropicum, assembly GCA_033239125.1. Lineage (NCBI taxonomy): Eukaryota > Viridiplantae > Streptophyta > Magnoliopsida > Caryophyllales > Polygonaceae > Fagopyrum > Fagopyrum homotropicum. The sequence continues at coordinate 58,854,430 of BSWB01000003.1, read as the reverse complement.
TTGTTTTGCCTTTTTATTTGTGCCGTGTTGTAAGGTCCGATGAAGTTGTTGTCAGGCTAAGGGCCGGGACCCATTGTGAGGTCCCAACTCGTAGCATTTCGAGTCCTCTAGGATTCGGGGTGTTCCATTTTGGTATCAGAGCCCTAGGTTGGCAACAACGGCACTCGCCATCTTCAAAAAGGCCGAATAAACAAATAAACGGAAACCGTAAGGGTTCCGAACTTTTAAAATGAAAATTTTGTTTTCCAAACCATGAGCATAAACGGGTTGGGATAGAATGCACGGACCGCCACAACCTCCGCTAAACTCGATAGCATAGTTTATTGGACTTCTGTTATAACTTGTAATTTTAGTAACATTGTGACCTTTAGAAGTGACCTAAAGTAATAAGATAGTTATGTCCTTACTAGGAACTAAAGTAGTCTTATATTGATCACGTCATTACCAGATGGCACGTACGAGAGCGACAGCTTACGTTGGACGAGGAGAGGGCCGACCTCCCCTTCCTCCTGGAGCTCCAAGACAGGGACGTGTGGGCAGGCCTCAAAGAGGCCGAGGTCGAGGACGTGTCCCTGTTGTAGATCCGCCAGTTGCGGATGTACCTGTTGAGGAGTTGGCCGAGAGTATTGTTCCAGAGGTTAGGGATGAGACTGCTACTAGGTCCGGAGTACGGAGTGCTGGGCCTGCTGATTCTGGCCGCGTATCGATTGGAGTATCGGAGTATCGAGCTTATGTTCAACAGGTGCAAGAGGCATACAGGGCCGGAGAACAACCTCCAGCACCACCAGTGCCAGCTAGGTCAGCAGAGGTCTCTCAGAGGGTGACTCAGGTGGTAGTTCCACCGGCGGTAGTTGCACCAGTGAGAGTTCTCGAGGATGACCGAGTGAGAGACGAGTTGAGGTTACCGAGACCAGATGAAATGGTTGAAGACATTCAACCATCAGTGAGTTCCCACCTTCGACGGGAACGTTGGACTTGAGGTGGAATATTGGATCAGTCATGTGGAGTCCGCGCTAGAGGCGATTCGCTGCCTTGAGAGTCGTAAGGTGGAGCTGGTTCAGACATTGTTTAGGGACCAGGCACAGTACTGGTGGAGGACAGTGAGGGGCGGAGTGTCCCGATTTGAGTAGTTGTTGAGTAGAGAGACCTTTTGTCCTACCTCACTGAGAAGGGACCGAGTGCAGGACTTCTTGGAGGCAGGTTTTGAGGATGTTCCGATAGCTGAGGCTATTAGGAGGTTCCAGGAGGAGTTGTTGTTCGCTCCAAACGGTGTGTGCAAGCTTTAAATTTATAACCCTAGACGTAAGCTTAAAACAAGGATGCGAACCCGCAGTGTACGGGTCAATCGTAGTAAAAAGCAAGGAATTCCAGGGGTCGATCACAGGGACTCAGTGAAACAAAGTCCGATAACGGTAAGCCTCGTAATTACTAACCACAAGAGCAATTAAAACAATCAAAGATGAATAAGAAGTCAAATAAGCAAACATGCAATTCTAGGGATTAAAGCATCTAGTTGTGGTTCCAACTCAAGATCTAAAGATAAGCGGACAAAGCTGAGGTTTTTGCATAGGGAAGGTGTTACTGAAGTGGAATAGATCACCGGGTAAGTCTCACTACTCACTAATCCTAAACTGTAACTCCTATTACCGGGTAAGTCTCAAGGAATCAAGATAAAGAACTATAACCTCAAACTAGCACACCATCTAAGGGAATAGAATCAACCTTTACCGGGTAAGTCTCGGGCTAACTCACAAAGATGGGATGAAAGCAGACTCAAACCCCAATAAAGGATAAACCTTTATTACCTATACTTATGCTCGTTGGTACACAAACTAAGGAATTACCGGGTAAGTCTCATCCTAAGCTTGCTTTGAACAAGGAAAGGTGTAATAAGTATAGGATTTGGCAAACTCTAACACTTATTTCTCAGTTCAGGATCAGATAAGTCACCTCGGTCAGCCAAATTCCACCCCGGCCGAGATGTTCATCGACTGAGCGAGATGCTTAGGGTTAAGGTTAAAGACTCGAACTTTCAGGGTCCTACTGGAATCTAAGATTATTCTATCATTGTTTTTCCCACAACCTTCAGCCAATCACCCTAGAATCACACAAGGAAATTAGCCACTCATCATCATTATGAAAGTATTAATCAAATATATGGGAAGAAGGTGAATATTTGAACAAGAAGAATTTAATGAAAAGACTTCAATAACTGAATCAAATATCACAACAAAAGCGTTCCTTGGATAGCAATCCAACAAGACAAGACAACAAGGAAGGGGATTGAAGACAATCTTACAAAACCCTCCAAAAGCTATAAAAGCTACAATCTTCAATCTTCCTTCAACCTTCAAAAAGGTTCTTCAAATCTCCCAACTGGAGTATCCGGATGTATGCAGCGTGTTTTTCGGTGTAATCGGGGTTGTGGATTTGTGGAAATCCAACCCTTTTTATAGGAAAATAACCTTCCAAAGATAATATATCTTAGAAAGATCTCTTCCCATAAAAATAGGTGAAATATAAGATCTTCTTCCTTCCAGGAGCCAAGCCCAAAAATATAAGATCACTTTCCAAAGATAAAAGATCTCAGCCAAGAATAAAATATTTTCGCCGCGTCCTAGGTATTCGCCTCGGTCGAGTCGGCGTCTCTGGATCACCTCGGTCGAGATGAATCTTTGGTCAACCGAGGTGAGTCTCAACTGAATGTGAAGTCTCTCAAAACTGGTCCAAAGTGAATCTTTAACCCATGGCTATGCTTCCTGGATGGTTCCTTATGCTCCTCAATGTAGCTCCAATGACTCCATAGCTCCTTTTGCTCCTTTTTGATGCAAAACGTGCCATTTAACCTACGATTACAACAAAACTAAGTGTAGACCTCGATTCTTGCAAAGGTAGATGAAATGGTAATATAATCACATAATATACATACAAACATGCAGGTTATGAAAGATAAAACGTCAAAACAAACCCCAAAATATAGACTATAATTCATGCTATCAAAATACCCCATACTTAGCCCTTGCTTGTCCCCAAGAAAGTTCCGCATATAAAAGGCAAGATAGAATGGATTATAAGTCAAGAAAATCGATGAAAAGTCTTTCAAAACATTTTTATGGTGTGCTACAATCATAGATCACTCTAAGAGAATACTTCATGGACTTTAAAATCAAAATATGATCAAAACATTTTACAAATATAAGAAAGTTGTTCATCTTTGCATAAAATCATAGAATGCATAATAAGTTATAATTATCAAAATTAATCATGTATAATCCAGTTTAAACCACTAAGTCAATCAACAAGCTCAAGGTCTCAAGGGCTTCCCAAAAGAAAGGTCAAGAAACGTGTAGGGTAGGGATGTATGTAAGGTAATGTGGTGCTAGAATTTGGGAAAAGGATGAACTTCACTTGCACTTTGACTTGCAACATCTTCCACCAACAAGCTTTGTTTATTTCACACTTTTTCTTTTACTTTACTTTTTGGGATGCATGGACAGAGGTGCACAATAACCGAAGCCTAGGAAATCAGCAATCATCAATTTCTTGAGATGCATCAAACCCTTGATGCACATACCATGACCCGTTAGGAATATCGCTCAATCCGACTTTGGCAAGACACAAACACCCGGCTATGTGAATGGGGCCGAGTTACTCATCTTCATGATTGACTTCCCCAAACCTATTTATTTCTTTCTAAAACTTTCACTTCCAGCCAACTTCTCAACTTTAACTTCACTTGCTTTCACCACTTCGCTTGCTTCCAAATTCCCGGATAGGTAAAGGGAGGCAAAATGTATATGAGGGGCTAAGCATGATCAAGAAGAAGCTTTCCAGGAAGAAAGTGAGAGAACTTATCTTGTGGTGTCAACCTTCAAATTCAACATAATTTGGATAAAAACAAAGTATTAAACATGCCAAAAATTTCAAACAAAGCATTTAGCAACTTAAACATATTATAAAACCTTTCAAACACATAAAGATTTCAAAACCAGTCAGCAACAAGATCTTTACTGAGATCATATCCAGATAAGAAGCACAAAACGTTTCGAAAACTCTCAGCTAAACCACCTCGGTCGAGGTGTTCTAGGTCAACCTAGGTGAAACACCTCGTTCGGCCAGAACTGCCCCGGTCGAGGTCCAAAACAAAGCTGAGGTTTTTTTTTAAGCCAGTTTTTCACGTTTTTCTCAATCCAATAACTTGTATGCATGTATGTAATCTCAGATAAAACCATAGAAGAAAAATAATCATAAATATCCGATAATATAGAGTCATACATCACATAAGTCAATCAAATACATAAAATAAACACCCCATACTTGGGACACACTGTCCCAGTGGGTCAAAATAAGTCTAAGGACAAGATACTCACCGAACATAGCTAAACTGCATGAAGAAGTAAGAAACAGCTCCCAGATAAGACCATCTCGGTTGGCAAAGCACATCTCGGTCGAGGTGTTCTGACAGTACCCGAGATGTATCTCAGTAAAGCTCGTTTCCTCAACTTCTCGAAATTTTGTTCTTCCAATGTAGCTCCTGAACTGTGATCCTTCCTTTTGGAATACCTGGTTGTTGTCTAGAGGAAAACAAAAACAAAGCAACTATCTAAACTAAACTAGAAAAGGGAGAAGAAAGCAATACCTTGGGTTGCCTCCCAAGAAGCGCTTGGTTTAAGGTCGCTAGCTGGACCCTTCTCCATAGAATTACTTAATGTACCTTGAACACCATGGAGTGCTCATCACATCCATCATAAAATTCTTCCAAAAAGGTTCCGGTTCCTAATTTCATCGGCAAATGGTAAGATCTCCCATGTACAAGCTTGTACGGTTTGATTCTCACCGGAATCCTTCTAGCCTTCTTGCACTTCAATGGGACATAATCTAGCCTTGCGTCCCATCCTTTCCTTGATCGAGAAAACAACTTCTCAAGAATCCTAGTAGCTTCCCCATCTTTAGCATGGGGATGGTACAAGGTCCTTAGCATGCGAGGGACCCCATACTTGAACAAGAGACACTTCATCGCCTTAACGGTGTAGTGCTTGCAAACTCCACTCCTTATAATCCAAGGAGTATCTTCTTCCAACAGTTTCAAGGGAGGTTTCATCTTGATCTTAGGAGGTTCTTTCGGAAGAGACCTCCAACTCTCCGGTGCATTCCTGAAAATTTCAAAAATTTTAATAGGGATTTCAAATGAAGTAGGAGAATGTACCTCGTAAAGTTCTCCAAAGCTTGAGACAAGTTTCATGTTGGGTTGATATTCCACACACAAAATCCCTCCCAACTCAGCTGATCTTTCTTCCACCTTGACCACAGTCTCAGTAATTTGGCCAAGGTTCTCCGTATCTTGCAGTTCTACAGATTTTTCCTCCACCTCGGCCGATCTCTCTTTCACCTCGGCCGAGGTCTCAATAGTTAGATCGAAATCTTCCAAATCTTGTTCTCCCTCAAAAGCTTCAGGGGAAACTTCTGGTTTGATTGGAGGGGTGCTTGGAACTTGCAGCACTTCCTTATGCTCCTCTTCCGGCTTAGCATAGGATAGGGTGCTTTCCTTGAGCTCCTCCACCTTCTTCATCAACCTCTCCCATCTTGATTCAAGAGAATCTTCAAGGGGTTGCTCACAAATCTTTTTAGGGACATTCAGTTCATCCCACATTGCAAGTTCATGCTTAATGGCCTCTTCTCTTTCCCATTCATTGTTGAACCAATAGAAGGAGTACTTCTCCTCCAAGTATTCATAATAGTCTGCCCTAGCACTTTGCCTTGTTATCCAGGCTGGATCAAATGTAGTCATCGAAAATCCTGAAAACTACAAAACTCATAGAAAGAGTAGTTAGTAGCAACAGGGGCAAGTGCCCCGAAAGCAAACCGCAACCGGCTCGGTCTAGACCAAGTCCCCGGCAACGGCGCCAAAAACTTGTTCGCTCCAAACGGTGTGTGCAAGCTTTAAATTTATAACCCTAGACGTAAGCTTAAAACAAGGATGCGAACCCGCAGTGTACGGGTCAATCGTAGTAAAAAGCAAGGAATTCCAAGGGTCGATCATAGGGACTCAGTGAAACAAAGTCCGATAACGGTAAGCCTCGTAATTACTAACCACAAGAGCAATTAAAACAATCAAAGATGAATAAGAAGTCAAATAAGCAAACATGCAATTCTAGGGATTAAAGCATCTAGTTGTGGTTCCAACTCAAGATCTAAAGATAAGCGGACAAAGCTGAGGTTTTTGCATAGGGAAGGTGTTACTGAAGTGGAATAGATCACCGGGTAAGTCTCACTACTCACTAATCCTAAACCGTAACTCCTATTACCGGGTAAGTCTCAAGGAATCAAGATAAAGAACTATAACCTCAAACTAGCACACCATCTAAGGGAATAGAATCAACCTTTACCGGGTAAGTCTCGGGCTAACTCACAAAGATGGGATGAAAGCACACTCAAACCCCAATAAAGGATAAACCTTTATTACCTATACTTATGATCGTTGGTACACAAACTAAGGAATTACCGGGTAAGTCTCATCCTAAGCTTGCTTTGAACCAGGAAAGGTGTAATAAGTATAGGATTTGGCAAACTCCAACACTTATCTCTCAGTTCAGGATCAGATAAGTCACCTCGGTCAGCCAAATTCCACCCCGGCCGAGATGTTCATCGACTGAGCGAGATGCTTAGGGTTAAGGTTAAAGACTCGAACTTTCAGGGTCCTACTGGAATCTAAGATTATTCTATCATTGTTTTTCCCACAACCTTCAGCCAATTACCCTAGAATCACACAAGGAAATTAGCCACTCATCATCATTATGAAAGTATTAATCAAATATATGGGAAGAAGGTGAATATTTGAACAAGAAGAATTTAATGAAAAGACTTCAATAACTGAATCAAATATCACAACAAAAGCGTTCCTTGGATAGCAATCTAACAAGACAAGACAACAAGGAAGGGGATTGAAGACAATCTTACAAAACCCTCCAAAAGCTATAAAAGCTACAATCTTCAATCTTCCTTCAACCTTCAAAAAGGTTCTTCAAATCACCCAACTGGAATATCACGATGTATGCAGCGTGTTTTTCGGTGTAAGCGGGGTTGTGGATTTGTGGAAATCCAACCCTTTTTATAGGAAAATAACCTTTCAAAGATAATATATCTTAGAAAGATCTCTTCGCATAAAAATAGGTAAAATATAAGATCTTCTTCCTTCCAGGAGCCAAGCCCAAAAATATAAGATCACTTTCCAAAGATAAAAGATCTCAGCCAAGAATAAAATATTTTCGCCGCGTCCTAGGTATTCAACTCGGTCGAGTCGGCATCTTTGGATCACCTCGGTCGAGATGAATCTTTGGTCAACCGAGGTGAGTCTCAACTGAATGTGAAATCTCTCAAAACTGGTCCAAAGTGAATCTTTAACCCATGGCTATGCTTCCTGGATGGTTCCTTATGCTCCTCAATGTAGCTCCAATGACTCCATAGCTCCTTTTGCTCCTTTTTGATGCAAAACGTGCCATTTAACCTACGATTACAACAAAACTAGGTGTAGACCTCGATTCTTGTAAAGGTAGATGAAATGGTAATATAATCACATAATATACATACAAACATGCAGGTTATGAAAGATAAAACGTCAAAACAAACCCCAAAATATAGACTATAATTCATGCTATCAGTTGTCACTGTTATGTCCAACTGCACCACCTGTGGACCAGCACGTGTATCTGTTTTCCCGGAGACTGAGAGAGAATACCCGCTCCTATCTAGCAGGGTTCCGCTGTGATTCTTTAGTTGATTATCAAGATCGGGCTTCAGCGTATGAGAGGGATCGACTAGGTCACCGGAGAGCTATGCAGTCTGGAGGGTCAGACAAGAGACAGAGGACCGGACCAGTTAGCACTGGAGTAGGAGGGTCAGGTCATAGGCGTGGTCAGTCCCACGGCCGTTCTAGTCACCAAGTGGCACCGCCGATGGGATCTAGAGTACGTCAGTGCTACAACTGTGGGGAGTAGGGACACATTAAGCCGGAGTGTAGGAGGCCACCAGTTACATGTTTTACTTGCGGCCAGCTGGGCCACAGGGCTACCTTCTGCCAACAAGGCAAGGTAACATCACAGCAGGGGTCCTCACCTGCTGGTACCCCAGGAGGAGGACAGAGGCAGTCTCAGTATCAGGCTCGGGGTCAGCAGCAACGAGCTCCTTGTCAGGCATATTCACAGGGTTCTGCTCAGATTCCAGCTAGAGGTAGAGGGCGTGGTGGGGCCACTTCAGAGACTAGGGGTACTCAGACTCGAGTCTTTGAGTTGAGGAGTGCCGTAGAGCCAGCAGCGCCCGCAGCCACAGGTAGTATCACGATTCATGGCTTTCCAGTCCGAGTACTTTTTGATACGGCTGCGACGCACTCTTTCATATCTGATGATTAAATAGATAGGTTGACCTTAGATATAGTAGACGGGGAACCTTTCCTTATAAGGTTACCCGATGGGAGTAGGGTTCGTGGTACTCGGGAGATTCACGATTGTCCCATCCAATTGGGAGATCGTGACTGGCTAGCCGACTTTCACGTCATGCACTTGGTGCATGAAGAAGTCATACTCGGGATGGAATGGATGGACCACCATAGAGCTGTTTTGGACGTCAGAAGGAGGACAGTGACAGTCACTACGGAGTCTGGGCGGGAGGAAGTCTTTCGAGGGTGGGACCTCGGAAAGATCGGGACAGTTATTAGTGCGGTCCGAGCCGCAAAGCTCATAGGTCAGGGATGTGAGGCCTTCTGGTGTTACGCCATGAAGGAGGAGACGAGTTCATCATTAGCAGAGACCCCGGTAGCTTGTGAGTTCGAGGATGTCTTTGGCGAGCCACCTGGCTTACCACCACAGAGGAGCGTAGATTTTGGGATTGAATTGGAGCCCGGCATGAGGCCGATCTCCAAGGCTCCATACCGCATGGCACCAGTCGAGATGCTTAAGCTTAAGAAGCAACTCGAGGAGTTGGAAGAGAAGGGATTCATCCGACCCAGTGTGTCTCCCTGTGGTGTACCAGTCCTCTTCGTCAGGAAGAAGGACGGATCCATGAGGCTTTGTATCGACTATCGAGAGTTGAACAAAGTCACCGTCAAGGGCATACCTACAATTGCAACAATGAAAGGTATGTTAATATGCAGTTTTCTCATTAGATCAATAAACATACCGAATTGCTTGTCTAGACGCGCTCTTGCTCTAGATTGCGGGAATGGTAGAGGAGGTTTGTAAGCTGGAGGAGGAACATAAACATCTTCCTTCTCCTTCTCCTTTTCTTTCTCTTTCTCAACGTGGACTTCGACGAACTTTGGCTGCGGGTCGGTGGTTGTTACACCACTTCTAGTTGTAATAGCCATCACCCTTCCTTTTGGATTGTCCTCCGTCTTTCCGGGAAGCTTCCCTTAATCTCTAGGAACTTCTCCGGCCTTGCTGAAAACTTGGTTTTCTACAACTTTTTGTGCTTTATCAACCAAAGTGATATGATTATCTAGTCCTTGGAGCTTCCCTAAGATTGTCTCAAGTATAGCATCATGCTTATCCTTCTCTGGTTTACTTGAGTTATTTGAAGTTTGACCCTGGCTTTTCAAAGGAGTAGAAGAAGATGGAGATGTTAGTGTATTTTCAACATGTGAATAGGGATTAATTGAATTTTGTTGGTTGGATCTCCAATTGTTGTTGGAGTTCCTATTGTTGTTGTTCCAATTATTATTCCGGTAGTTGTTCCTATTGCCTTGGTTATTATCCATTCCTAGGTAGCCAAAATCTTGCTCCTTCGTCCTTTGAAGGCAAGATCTTATGACTTCCTTCAACTCCTTGATCTCATTGTTGAGGGAAAATATGTGAGTTTGCGCAGCTTGAGTTAATTTTGCTCTTGGGTCTCCCGAATTTCAATTCCCACCATCAATCTTCCTATGGGAATACTTCTCAATTACTTGGGCTTGCTTCTCAATGAAGTCCCAAGCGTCATCTTCTCTCATGTCCATGAATGTACCACAAGAAAGAGATTGGAGTTTGAATTGTGTCTCCACATTCAATCCCTTGTAGTAGATTTCCAACAATTCTAGCTTTGAAATGCCATGGTGTGGGCTATCCAATAGAAGATCTTGAAACCTTTCCCAAGATTGAAACAAACTTTCGTTAGGTTTCATAGAAAAAGCATTTATCTTACCTCTCAATTCCGCTGTTTTGGATGGCGGAAAGAACTTAGTGAGGAATTCCGAAGTCAAGTCCTCCCACATGTTGAGGTTTGCAGCCAGAAGAGCTTGATACCAAGCTAAGGCTTTGTCCTTCAAAGAGAAGAAGAATGGTCTCAGCTTGTAGTTGTTGTTGTTAACCCTTTGAGCTTTCAAAGTTTCCATGAGAATCTCAAAATTTTGCAAGTGTTGATGCGGGGATTCAGCTTCCGTTCCACCAAACTGATTTTGGCGGATCATAGTGATGATGTGGACGCATCCCAAAGTCATGATCATCTTGCTCTCCAAGATTCACACCTAGACGGTGTGGTTGTTTAATTGGGTCCATTCGTTGCCCAAGGGTTCGTTGTTCAGCCACGACATCAGCAACTCTCACCTCTCTAGCACGAGGGCGAGGATCAACATTAGCACGAGGATTAAATGGTGGTATATCCTCTAGCTCCGGCATCTCATCATCGTCGGATAATTCAACTATAGATGCCTTGGCTTTCTTCTTCTTCTTAGAGTCATTCCTTTCCAATTTCATGTCCAGAATCATAGCACTAAGCTCATCTATTTGAAACTGTTACGCTCTTTTTCCTCTAACCGAGCCTTCTCACTCAATTGGAGTTGAGTTCGTGTTACATCCAACTCTTCTTGGATGTTCCTCTCATTATTTTCACCCATCTTTTTCTCTCTTAGCTTTCTTCTCAAAATTTTCTCTAATTTAGGATCAAAAGGAATGAGGTCTTTGGTGGATCTAGACCTTCGCATATACCTATAAATATTCCTGCAAAAATCACTCAAGTAGATAGATCAAATCACAAGAGCAAAGCTCCCAAGCTCGACAACCGAGAGCCGAATTTGGCCTAAACAAAATCCCTGGCAACGGCGCCAAAAACTTGTTCGCTCTAAAGTGTGCATTCAAAGCAAGCGAACCCACAGTGTACAGATTGGCGTAGCAAAGCAAGAATTCCTGAGTATCGAACTCAGGGATTTGGGGGAACAAGATCAATTCACAAATTATTAAGCAAGTAAATATAGAAGCTTTGCAAATAATATTGAGAAAACAACAATTCTAAAGATCCGGATATCCAATTGTGGCAATTGATTCAAGATATTCTATAGATGTAAGGACAAAGTCGGGATTGCAAAGGTATATCTAATGTAAGGTTATCTACGGTGAAGTTACAAAACCCTATATGTCTTACCCAAAGGCTCTCTATAAAGGTTGTTGAGGCTGTAGTATAGAAAGGATCAAAGGATAAGAATCACTCTTAAATACCCATGCCCAAACCCAAGGGAATCAAAGATAAGCCAAAACGGTTAAGGTTGTGACACTCGAAACCGAAATAGAGGATATTGAGTCTGACTACTACCTAAAAAAGGGAAGCTTAGGCTAGATTAAAGCAAATCGTTAACTTTGAATCAAAGCAAAAGCAAAGGACGTACGACAGAATAAACCACGGCTGGATCTTGAAGAACCACGGCCGTGGAACTCAAGAACAGACCGTGGAAAATGTCGACGACAAGGTTTCTTGCAACTCTCAGGGTCCAATCTATTTAAGTTCAATCTATCATCATCTATGCCACAACTATCAACCCTTCACCTTAGAATCGCTAAAGGGTTTTAGCCAATGATCATCGTTATGAAATCAATAATCAAGTTTGAAAGAGAAAAAGGGTAAAATCTCAAAAACTTAATAATAACCAAACAATCAATCTCAATTCAATCCAAACTATATGTCTTCAATGTATGCGGAATAGGGAACAAAAAACCTCACAACAATATCTAGGAACAACGAAGAACGGGATGTCAATCCGTCTTCGAAAGGAATCCTAAGATATTCTCCAAATACGCAATCTCGAAATGCGTCCTTCTCGGAATCTTCCCTGTGTGCAATAAGATCTTCTTAAGCAATGCTTCCAAAATATACTCCGTGTAGGATATATGCAGCGTCTTTTTTTTCCTCCTTTCTTCAGCCTTCTCATAGGGGAAAAGTAGGGTTACGAAAATCCCGATAACCACTACTGACATGGCAAATATGACACGTGGCAACCATTGTAGAAATCACGGTCAAGTGTAAATTTTGACGGTTGTGGAACCTTTCTATTGCTCTCGACATTGTTTTCCACGCCCTCAATGTCTAAACCACGGTCGTGGTTCTCTTGGTTTGGCCGTGGGAACTCAAATTCCTTTGTAAAAGCTTTTGTTTCGAAAAGTTCTCTAATCATGCTCCTTCCTTAGCTTCTCTAGTGCATCCTCTTGATGCCTAGCATGATCAAATACTCCTACTCTCTCATATATGCTCCAATTCAAGCCTTTATTCACCTAAAAACACAACAAAGCTTGTGTAGATCTCTATATTGACAAATAGGTGAATGTGCTCATAAATGCTTCAAACTCTTATCCATGTACACAACAAAAAGGGAAAAACAATCAAATTAAGTGTATAAGATATGGTCATATTTCATGCTATCACCGACCGTTGGAAAAGGATGTGCATGAAGGAGAATTACGGGAAGGGGCATCTCAATCCGCGATGGTACCATGAATGAAGACCCACTACCTGACCATGGATTGCAAGGCCCTTGATATTGATTTCAAAAACCCCTTGGTTTTGATATCAAGGACTTGCTATGTGTTTTTGAAAGACTTGGTTTTACAGTTTGTTTTAAAATACTTTTTCTGGGTTTGTAATCAAAACAGACTTGGTTCTACATTCTGCATTTTAAGTTTGTTTTGATATTCATATATGCATTGCTAACTCTACAATGTAGGTACGATATTTGTGTTGTCTTCCATCAAGGGGGAGATTGAAAACTCCGCCTTGATTATATATTTCTATAGGTGATGATGGAAGACTAAACACAAATATAGTGGTTTTTATACTAACAAAATATCGATTGTATTTCTAGTTGTTTGGTGTGTTTTGGTGTTTGTCTAGAATGTATGAAGGCCTTGGAAAGCTTTTCAAGGGACAGACGGAGGCCTTGAAATCATATACAAAGGACAGACGGAGAGTTTCAACAATTTCAACAAAGAGGCCTTGAAAGCCATTTCAAGAGATTAGAAGTCAAAGCCTTAAAGTCAGTTCCAAAGCATAAAGTGGCTGGAAGGAATTCAAATCTCTAACAATCAAATCAACCAAGAATCAAAAAAAGATCTTCCAAGGAGATATGCTCAACAAGAAGATATGCTCAAAGAAGATCTTAACGACCAAGTGGGTTTGATTCAAAACAGGATATTGCAAAGATCCTCAACCAAAAGCGCAAGATCACTTCTTAACGGATTTCGGATATCTTCACAACAAAATCTGAAGATCTCGATCAAAAGACAAAGATCTTCAACAAGCATGAGAAGATTACGGACAAGAAGGTTCAACGTGCTTCAAGGAGATGAAGACGATAGAAGATCTACAACAACTATCTCATCTGAACCAAGAAGCGTTTTCCATGGCGAAGAAGAAACATCTACAACGGTCATTTTTCCAACGGCTAGAAGACTTCTCCCTCGAAGACTATAAATGAAGATGTCGATTGAAGAAGAAGAAGATACACAAGCTTACACGGAAATATCCAAAGTCTTCAAGCGATCCAAAGCATCTTCATTCGATCAAACAAGATTTTCTTTCTCTCTTTTACAAATTCTTTATCCCCTAGAGAGAGATAAAACTCGAGAGCTCCATTGGAATATCTAAAGAGTGTTATACTAGAGTGTGTGTTACTATGCGAAGTAACTAGGCTATTATAACAAGGTGAAGAGTTGGAGCTAGATCCTAGCGTTGGCTATAGTGAGAGAAGAAGGGGATTTCTTCTAGTTTGTATCTAGGACTCTCTGAAGCTGAGAATATATAGTTAGATCCTACGGCTATACCCTAGGACAGAGAGTAGGCTATTTAGAACTGAACTTCATAAGCATATCCTCGTGTCGATCTTTTACATTCCGAACATTATCTTGCTTTATTGTGACTAACTTTGTTTTGCAGGTTTACAAAGTCAAGCCCTTGAAAGCAGTTTCAAAACCCTTGAAATCAAAGTGTGTCACAAAGAGCTCAGATCGACATCAAGACCTTTGAAATCAGTTTTAAAGCCTTGAGATAGATTTTTGTGAAAAGTTCTCATACTCGATTCAACCCCCTTCTAGAGTATCTTTATCCTTTATATTCACCTAACGATTCTTCACCCCTTTTAAATAACTTTTCTTCTCTCTCACCTCTTCATTATGTTTAACATACGTCAACTTTGTTAACTTCTCTATGTTCTCTATGGGGTTAGTTCTTTTTCCTACTCATTCACTTTACGTCTCCTCTACATGTTTTTAATTCGCTTTCTTTTATCATATTACTCATCTTCATTTTGTTTTATATAAAACTAACTTCGATTAAATTTGATCTACATTCCTTCTCTATCGGGTTAGTACTTTTTCCTACGCATATACTTTACATCTCCTCTACGCGTTCTTAATTCGCTTTCTCTAACAATATTAATCATCTTTGTTTTATATAAATCTAACTTCGATTAACACCGTAAGACATTTCTAGTTAAATTCACCAAATAGTGAAGATTTGTGCCGAAAGAAAATATAGCCAGAAGTTTCGTAACCGGAACAAAAATAGTACTAGATGGATCAATTGAGTTGCCATTTAACCCGAAGATGTCAGCTCTATTAGCATCCAAGTTTGTCGTAATCGAACTCAGAGTATTATGTGGTTGAACAGCAAGTGATGAGAACGAGAAGAGATTGGTCTTGGATGAGGGGAGAAGTAGCAGATGAGATGTTACTCGGCTTTGAAATCATCAATCGGCTGATAGAGAAGAGGTCGCCAATGCTCGCTTAGTCTAGGAAGTTGGGCGCCGCTCTATTGAAAACATAGGTCTGACATGGTGGCATTCGCGGCGGCGTTAGTGCAACGTCTATGGCTATGATGCTTGGTTGAGCATGTGGATTGTGGAAGTGAAAATAGAGGACGAAGAAGTTAAGCCATAAGAGATTGTTTTTTAATTTAATTTAGTAAGTTTTAGAATTAGTTTTAATTTGAAATACTATTTTTAAGCTTATCTCTTTGACATAAATTCAGATCACCAAAACGTTTTTGTTAAGCCTTTTTTCATTATTATTTTTATTTAGTTTGGGTGAAATAAACTTTAGAAGAGGATACGTGAACTACTTCATTACCATTATATGTTCTTTTTATTTATGCTAAAAAAAATTGTAGATTAGAAATTTTATTTCTCTAAATTTTTTTGAAAACCTTATAACTTCTTCGATAATGTTTGTTGAGTTATATTTGAAGACTTATCCATACAATATGTTTAAAAATTCACTTTTACAAAAATCCACACATGTTTAGCTTCTTATTCCTTTTTTGTATTTCAAAGATTAAGAAAGGGAAAAAAAAGTCTATAGAAAAATATAGTGGTTTATATATAACTCATCCATCCATATACAATGACATTATATTTGACAAAAAAAAAATTTATAAAATCTCTTGAAAATATGCCAAATAGTATTGAATTATCAATCAATGGTGGAATTAAGTCAACACCGGGATAACCAAATCTAAGTAAAACAAATTAAAATATGTGTTTGAATTTATTTAAAAATTATATATATTTATTCGTGGACAATCGTGGTAAGTAGGCTGTTTTTAATTTATATAACACTAACTAGGCTTTTTGTATTATATTGTTAAGTGTACCCCTCTGTGAAAAAAAACCTAGCCGTCAAGTTATTCATCTTTCCCCCTTTGCGTGAGCAGCCTCCCTCCTCTTCCAGTTTTCTTGAGTACCGCCGGCCGTTCCTCTAGTGTTCCAGCAAGACGGCGACTCCTCCCCTAGCGTCTTCCCCTCAACTCCTACCTCCTCTTCCAAATCAGGAGCCTTGTTCGTCAATTTTTGTATCGAAGAATACAGATCCGATATCGTACTTCGCAGGTATGCGACGATGTATCAGGGGTTTTTCCCCTTACTTTCTAGCATGGAATACGGATCTAATCCTTTAATATTCCTCTTATTTTAGCTGATTGTATACGATTCTATTTAAGGGCAAACTAGGGTTTAGCGGAAATCATCTTGCGTGCTAATTTTGGGTACAAGATATATAATCAATTAGCTTGAAATCTTAGGCTTCTCTTTTCCATTTTTATGGTGAGTGGAGCTTGATAAGCAATTAAGCATCGGTTTCTGTCGATTGTAATTCATAGTGGAAATCCTAATGTTGTCGTGCCAGCAATTCTGTTAATTGCCTCTTCAAATTTGGAAGTGTTATGGTATGCTTTATAAGTGTTCTGGTATGCTTTATAAGGGTAGTCTCATCCTAGTTCTGGTATGTTTCAAATTTTGTGCTTCAGTCTTTTATATAAGCTCTAACTCGTTGTTCTATTTACTTTTTTTTCCTAGTTATTCAATGAAATCAACAGTAGAGATATGGAGAAGATCAACGTTTTTTGAGAGGGATTTTTAGCAGTTAGGTCTTCTTAATGGTAGTCTCATCCTAATTGCACTTGCAATTGTTTGAACACGAACTGCACTTGCAACTGATTGATATGCTGGGTTGCAATTCGAGTTTGTAGTTCCTTGTCAAGGTTGTTTAGCCGCTGTTGTGCAGCTTGTAGATTTCTGGTATGAGTAAAAACTCAAACCAAAAAATTATAAAAAAATAAAAACGGACAAAAAAAAATGGTAGGAAGTTTTGTATGAAAACTTTCTAGTATGTAATTCTTGTATGAAAAATTCTAGCATGTAATTCTGTTATGTAAAAAATCTAGTATGAAAAAATTCTGGTATGAAAAAATTCTAGTAAAAAAACTTCTGGTATGAAAAAATTTCGGTATGAAAAAATTCCGGTATGAAAAAAAATCTGGTATCAAAAAAATTATGGTATGAAAAATTCTGGTATGAAAAATTTCTAGTATGAAAAATTTCATACCAGAAATTTATTCGAAAAAATAAAAAAAATTAAAATTAAATTAAAAGAAAAAAAATAAAAAAATAAAATAAATTTAGTAATAGTAATTACAACTTAACACTAACTAATGTCTATTAGTCTTTTTTATTAAAATAAAGGGGTTAATTATTTTATCTACCATTAAATGAAAGTGGTAAAAAATTATGGGGTACATTTTGTAATAGTTAGGATTTTCGAATTCTAATTAATGTTGATTCACTTAATCAGTGATAGCAATTGACATATAACTCGCGAAGATTGCATAAGTGTTGAGTATAAGTCCCACCGTTATGTTCGTGGCGTAATTTTGGGCTTATGGTGAAATTTTCACTTTTTCCACCGGGTAATTATTTTTACCCTCCGGTATTATTTGGAGCATTTGGGAGCTCCAATTAATAAAAATGCATTTGAAAGAATTGATTAGGACATCGGACATGTCCTAGATATGAAATAACATGGAAAGGCAAAACGGCCAAAAGAGTCCCTATTTTGTTTCTTAACGGCTAAGAAAGACGGCCTAGGAATACACATTTTCCGAGGCAATTGTGGAATAATTATCCCTACAATATTCAAGATTTATTGTTCCAATTTCGAGAAGTTTGGAGAAGGGGGTTCAACCCGCCATTCGATCGGTTAAAGGATAATTATCGACTTCGCTAAAGAATAATTATCGACTTCATTGTAAATAACGGAAAATCGTTTATTAATTCATTTCCTTTCCCGTTTCCTCGTAAAAGCTCTGATTTCTCTCAAACTTCAAACTCAGATCTATTGTCCGTTTCTAATCCGATTTCAATTCCGTTTGACTTTCTGGATTCCTCTCTTCATTCTCTTCATATCGGTACCAAGTTTCTGCATTTCCGAGCAGATAAGGACCTGGTCGAGCAAATATGTCACCAAGACAATTCCGTCGCTTAGATTCCGGTAAATTTGATGTTGTACATGCGTAGCCTGCGTCGTTGTGATTCCGAATCTTCTTTCAGATCGTCAATCGGGTTAGTAACGAATAAGTTATGAATTTATTCGTTTTTCGTACTTCGATTTGGCCTAAATTGACCTTAGGCTTTTCAAAATGGATACTTAGAAATTTCATTATGATCATTATATTATTCTGGTGTTTATGAGTTGTTTGTTTGATGAAATCTAATGACAGGTGGGTTTAGAAATCGTCTGCGGGCATAACGTTATTCTGGTGAAATTTAATTAATTAATTAAAGGTTAATTAATTAAATTAGGATTAAATTTGAGATTAAGGAATACTGATTAGATGCATGCTAGGTGTCAGAATGAGTTGAGGATCATGATGATGTTATGGATATCGATTATGGCTTTAAGGTTTAGTATGTGTATCAGTATGATGAGATGTTATGTTGAGGATATGCCTTAGGCATTTATGAATGTGTTGAGGATCTGAGGTTTAGATTTGAGATATAGTTTGGTTGTGGTTAGTTAGACGAGTCTCCTAACCTTTGTAGTATGTGATTGTGTGTGCCTTGATATTGTAGGCGTTGATTACTTCCCCAAGGGGAAGCTGTGACGTGGTACAGGTTACGAGTATATCAGGTAAGTCCATAGGACTTACTTAGCGTGCAGTTGTGGATTGTATGATTGTGATGGTTGTGTGTGTTCATATGATTGTGCATTTATAACCTAAACCGGACTAGGATGACCATTCATTATATTTATTTGGCTCAAGTGTATTATAACGGGCGGTAACCACTGGTCTCCGCCTGCTAGGTTTAGGAGGAGGTGCCCTGAAGATGATCTCACGGGAGGGGACGAGTGACGGTCACCCCCATGCAAAACTCCTGTGTTACGTTGGATGGGACGGGGTTCTTGAGGCTCCTCGTGTTACAAAAGAAGTTGAATTAGTAATGGAATAATGTAATTAAAGATAATAAATGAATGTGTGTGACATTGCATGTATGAGTTGTTGTGGTGTGTTTGTACTATTACTATCATGCTTATCTTTTGTTGTAGCTAACAGTGTATACCGTGTTGTAGTTGATCTGCTGGTTAGGAAGACTGCAGAGTGAGCTAGATGGTGTGACCAGCCAAGGACTTCTGTACATTAGGATGCGTGGGTTGGGGATCTTTTGTACCAGTTGATGTTGTTGTTATGGTTTTGTACTCGGCTTTGAGTTTGTAAACTCTTTTGTTGTATCATACAACTTTTATGTATTTGTTTTTACTCTACTTGTGCCTTGTTGTAAGATCCAGTGAACTTGTTGTCAGGTTAGGGTCAGGATCCATTGTGAGATCCTAGCCCAATGTAGCATTCCGAGTCGCGGATTCGGAGTGTTACACATTTACTAAATCATATTCTCAAAAAGGCCTAGTAGGCCAAATTCTCTCTTTATTCCTCTTGACATACTTTGTTTTAGTTCATAATAATGCTCCTCCAACAAAATATTATTTGATGGTCCCAGATGCTACTGATATTTCATCATACAAATCTTTCATACCATCTTTTATTCTTTTTTTAAACTAAATATCATTTATATTATTTTCACTTAATTAGTTAGTTTTAAAAATACCATAGCTTTAACATTAATAATTATATGTACGATTAGTTTGTTACTCTTTAATATTATTAGTTTTTAATCAATACTATCAATTAAATTTCACCATCTTTTCACTTTTTGAAAGTTATATGATCTTTTAGAATCTATACAACCTTTTTCCAGATAACTTATGCATACAAATAATTGAAATTACAAAATTATATTGTGGTATAGATAAAATACATTAATAATAGTTTTTTATGATGTTTTTATAGATAATTTATTTAATAAAAAAATATAATTCAATCATAATAAAAAGTGTTAGTAATAATAGTTAATATTTGTATTCTATTTATCATACAAAATTAAACTATATAATATTTTTTGTAGATCAAAATTAAATTACTAAAGCAATATCTAAATTATAAATATAACAATTTAAATTTTGACCAATAAATCAGATCAATTGATCTTTTTTTTCCGTCGTATCTAGTAATAAATATCTAAATATAGTTTTTTAGCAAAATAATATCATCAACCATTTTTTTTAAAAGATAAAATTAATATTATAACTTCTCATATACGTTTCTGGTAAAAACTTATCGAGGAAGCATTACTTATTATCTCTAAAAAATTCGTTCAGTAAATAATTTCAATATCTTCAACTGATTTATAGTTTTTTTTACATGGTTTATCTAAAATAAAAACGTTTATAATCTGATTTCTCAATCTTACTAAGAAAGTGTGGTGCGTACGGTTTGATAATATTTTTTTCATTTAGATATTTTTTCCGTTCAATTTTTCTAAGTTTTTATGATTAAATCAGATTTAGAAATTAAGATTTCAACGTTAAATTTGTTACATTAAATTTTTTAATAGTTTTTACGTTAAGTGAAACGAAGATTATTCGAGAAGTTTTGAATTATTAAATAAATATAACTTTTATCTTAAACTTTGTCATCAATCTTCCCAATTAGCATGCGTTCATCTCATAGACTATCCAAATGGCTTACTCTTTCATTAATCTTTCTGCCCTTTCTTTACAGCCGCCGATGGCCAACTTCTTTGTTTCCACCTCTAGCGGTGTCGACACCTTCACGGGTGATCATGTTATCTCTTTGAACTAAGTCAGTCGGAGGTTGATCGATGAAACGCCTCTAAAATAAGGTGCATTTTATATAAATACTTTTCATATAATAATATTAATTTTATACCATAAATTTCAAAATTTTCTGAGTTTACATTATATTGATATACATAAAATATTATATTGATATACATAAAATATTCTCCGTAACGTCCGCGGTTACGGTTTATTTTTTTTCGAGTTCTATTTATTTAACCCCATTTTATTCTATTTATCCTTTTCTTCTATTTGTTTTATTTCTTTGTCCTTCTTTTCCTCTTCAATTGGACCATCCGGCGCCACCTGGGCGTCTTCCCTCTTGTAACGCCCGGCTTTGATACTCCCGTTCTTGCGTACTTTTATCAATATATCTTTTTAGTAAAGTCCTTTTTATTATTTTAAAAGTGTTTTTAAGGCCCTTGATATTGACTACGAGTTTATCCCTTTTTTTTATTCCTTCTTCTTCTATTTTTTTCTTTTTTTCTTCTTTCTTTCCTTTCTTCTCTCTCCTCTAGCGGATCTCCAGCGTGGCCGACCCTTAGATTTCCTTCCCCGACACCTCGTTCTGCACAACCCCTGCAGGTGCACAGCACAGGTGACCTCTCGTTCCTCTTGCCTGCAGTGACCTTGGCTATCACCTCTGCGTGCCTCTCTCTCTCTTTCCCTCACACAAGCCAACCCAAAACTTTACTCTCCCCTTTCTCCTATCCTCTACACTTAGAATTCAATTGGGAAGCTGCACATCGAGAATTATTGGGAAGCTGTTCTGCCACTAGAGAGGAGGTTGCAGCATTGGGAACCACCAGAAACCGCCACCTCGAGTAACCGGAGCACTAACAGGTCGGGACGGCCGACCGCTCCTTTCCCCTGCTCTCTGTTCTCTTTTGTTGCATGGAGGGACAACCGCTGCCGCCGGAGTGAGCCGCCTCTAGCCGGAGACTAGGCCGCCGCTAGCCGCCGACAACGACGCTTCTCCCTCCGCCTGCACAGCCGCCGGCCGCTTCCTCCCCCTACTGTTGTGTGCGTGCTGCTAGGTTGAAGATGTAGCCTCTCTTTCTTCTTTTTATTTTATTTTATTTTCTTTTTAAATGAGCCCTTGAATTGTGTATAATTGTAGCGGTACCCATTTCCCTTATTTATTTTGGTTTTTACCCTTCTATTTTGGATTTTTCTGTGACTGCCCATGCTGAATTGTGTTATTGCAGTCTTCACCCTATTTTAAGGAAATGTGCAGTTTTTGCCCTTGTGTATCATCATGGTTTTGACCCAAAGTTTATTTCAGGAAATTGCCAAGTTTCGAGATTTTCTTAGTTACCGGAAAAGTTGTTTTAGTTTTGATCCATATTTATAAATTGTTGTGATCACCCCGGAAAATGTTTAGCTTGTTTTACCCTTGTTTTGAAAGCGGGGTTTCTGTAAGACCCCAGTCTTTTGCCTTCACCGACCCTGTGGTAGGGCGCACCCGCGGCAGGGTCAGCCGCCCTTGCATCTGATGACAGATCGCACCCGATCTTTCTTTCGTTCAGTTTATCTTCCTTCCATAGATAGAATATATGATATTCTATCTTATGGGCCGGTTTCCTTATCTTCTTTTTAACCCTAAACGTCATTCCTTCTATCTTTCCAACCCGTCTCTATATATTCCCGCCTTTTCCTCCGTTTTCCCGTTTCTTGAATCCGTCTTCAACCCTAAGAGCTGCAGTCGTTCCCTTGCTCCCCTGTGATCTTGTTGAACGTGTGAGTTCATCATTCCCTGCTCTTCCATACGTTCATGTACTGTAGCATGCTTCTTTCTTTCTTTTTGTTTTCTCCTTCTTTCTCTCCTTTTTTTCTCCTCCAATAATCAAGTTGGAACCTTAATTCTTGTTGGCTTCTCGTTGTTGATGTATCGTTGTTCTCAGGCTCTCTGGAGTTGAATCTTGACGTGTTGGAATCAAATGTTCGAGCTTTGATGTCCCTTGTTGTGTGTTCTGTCGAAGAGAAAGCCGACAACACTTTCTGTCACGCAGCCGCCCCGCGCTTGCACATCCCCGCCCCCACGGCAAGCTGCCCTGCGCCTTGCTTCGCCGCCCCTGCGGTTTCCCCTGCAATAACTCCCGTTCTTGTGAGTTGCTTCCTTCCTTGCTTTCCTCGTTCCTTTCCTTGATCCTTATAGATGTTCCTTGTTTCTTGAGTATGTTGTTAGACTAAGGTTGAGACCTTAGCTTATGGAGATCTCTTAGAGATCATTGAGACTAGAAATTATAGACTTCTAGCAACCGTTTCGTTCCTAATTCGTGATGATTGTGTGAACAAGCTTTCCTTGCTCCTTTCCTGAGGGAAACTGACCTTTTCCGGAGTTTTCTCTGAGTTGTTGCTACCTTCGAGTGAGGTAAGTCCCTTGGACTTACTTAACTTCAATCCGCGTATTAGTTAGATTGTATTGGCTTGTTTGTGTTGTTTATTATTGTTATAATGGATAACCGGAATATGATTCACCCTTTATTACCCTTAACTGGCCCAAGTGTATTATAACCGGGCGGTGACCACTTGTCTAGTTCTATAGGAGACTAGAATGTGCTGTTGCAACCCAGGCCCGTAGGTAACGAATAGTATTGATCTATTCCTATTGGTAGACGGAAGCGGATGGGAGTTTTGGGATATTCTCGTGTGACAAAAGAAGTTGAATCAGTAATGGATAATCTTAATGAAGATAATAACCGGTTGTGTGCAAGCATGTTATGTATTTTCTTTACCTTATGTGTGTTTGTGCCTTTACGCTCTTGCTAGTATCTCGAATGTTAGCTAACGGTTTATACCGTCATTGTAGATGTTCCGCAGGTTCAGGATGCTGCTGAGTGATCTCGATGGTGTGGTCAACCGGGGTTCCCATACATTATAGGATGGGATCGGGTTTATGTTTTGTTGTTACTTTCCCTTTTGTTTTGAACTCGGCAACGAGTCTTTTTCACTATTCCTTTGTCTAAACCTTTGGTTTTATATTGAGTTTTGGTTTTCATTTGTCTGTTCCTTGTTTTAGAATCCGTTTGTTGTTGCTACTCTGAGGGTCAAGACCCATTGTGCGGTCCTAGCCCGTAGCGCTTCGAGTTCCTAGAACTTGGGGTGTTACAGTTTCCTTATATTTTCATATGCGTTAAATCTTCCTTTCAAACTTAGCTTTAAGCTAATTTTGTTTAGCTTTGGTCTTAGGTCCGGAAGTGACCCGATAAAGGCCAACGAATCCGCTCTCAACGTTCGTACATCATCTTTCCCCTTGGACCGAGTGTGAGTACCCTCTCCCTTGTTTAGTTATGATAGTAGTAGTATATCATGCTAGGTGAATCTAGCATAACATAGAGCAAATGCCATGTAGTAGCCTTGAACCATAGGTATTAGCGGATTGATTATGAGCTTGTTGAGTTATTTTCTTTACGATCCTAGGATGATCTTCGAGGTTAGAGGTTGGACCTAGCAATGCTAGAGGTAGGACCTCATATAGGTGTTTGAGACTAGAAGTCCGAGGACTTCTAGCATATTAATTAGTTATTGATAGTGTGTCTCGTTTGGCCATGCGTTGAGCGTTTTCATGCGGAAAGGTGAGAGTGGATTTATTCGAGTTACCTTGAGCGAGGTAAGTCTCCGGACTTACTTAGCTCGTATTCTATGTATTAGATTCGATGTGTGTTTGGTGGTGTTTGTTTTATTAATTTCATTATAATAATTAAAACCGGAATTAGGATCACCAACATTATATTATTTTGGCCCAAGTGTATGATAACTGGCGGTGACAAATTGCCTAGCTCTTGCATAGAGCTAGGGGGTTCTTGGCGACTAGCCCGTGCTGATAGACGGTCGAATGCATTAGTACCATTGCATGCCGGTAAGTAGGGATCGAGGCGAGTTTTGGGAGATTCTAGTATCACAAAAGAAGTTGAGTTATAAGGGGATATGACCTAAGAAATAATGATAATAAACCGGACTTGTCTGTTGAGCATGATTATGTGATTTGATTATGAATGAGTGTGTATGTGCCTTCACCTTGTTTCTAATGCTTCAAATTGAGCTTACGGTTTTAAACCGCTTGTGTAGTTTCCCCGCAGTTTAGGGACGCCTCCAAGTGAGGTGGAGGAGTGGACAGCCGAGGGTTGTCGTACATTATAGGACGGGGGCGTTTTTGGATTTTTCTTGTTATGCTGGATTTATGGTTTTGATGTAAGGTTTCGGATTTATGTTTTGGAGTTTGTGTTGTTTTGAGGACTCGACTAAGTTTCCACCTTGTACCGTTTACATTTCAGTTATCGTATACATTGTAAACGATTTGAGTTTTTACCTTTATTTGTGCCATGTTGGAAAGGTCCGGTGAGATTGTTGTTAGGCTAAGGGTCGGGACCCATTGTGAGGTCTCGCCGTATTCCCGAGTCCCGCGGATTTGCCCGTACCATCACTGGAGAAGATTCCCGGATTACCACAACAGAGGATCGTTGATTTTTCTATTAAGTTGGAGCCCGGCACGAGGCCGATCTCCAAGGCCTCATACCGCATGGCGCCGATCGAGATGTTGGAGCTGAAGAAGCAGCTCGAGGAGTTAGCCGAGAAGGATTTCATACGCCCGAGTGTTTCCCCTTGGGGTGCACCGGTCCTCTTCATCAGGAAGAAGGACAAATCCTTGAGGCTATGCATTGATTACCGGGAGTTGAACAAAGTCACCATCAAGAACAAGTACCCGTTACCGCGCATTGATGATTTGTTGGACCAGTCGTAGGGAGCCTCCGTGTTTTCTCGTATTGATTTGAGGTCGGGATATCACCAGCTGAAGGTGAGAGAGGAGGACGTGCCAAAAACGGCATTCAAGATGAGATACGGCCATTATGAGTTTGTCGTGATGCCCACGAATTCCCCAACCATATTCATGGAGTTGATGAACGGCATCTTCATCAACTTCTTGGACCAGTTTGTAGTAGTGTTTATTGATGACATCCTAGTTTACTTCCATAGTCGGGAGGAGCATGCGGGACACCTGGCGATGGTGTTCCGAGTCCTTCGGGATAGAGACCTTTATGCAAAGCTTTCTAAGTGCGAGTTCTGGATGTCCGAGGTGGCATTCGTGGGTCATATAGTTTCCGCTGAGGTTGTCATGGTTGACCCGGCGAAGATTGAGTCTGTTTCTTCATGGCCGCCTCCTAGGATGGTCAAGGAGGTGCGTAATGTCTGTAATATCCATACTTATTATCCCGGTTATTTCCTAGTCAAATCGGATTGCGATTTGTTGACGGTTTCCCATTCGATCTAGTATCTCTTCCTTCCGCAAGTTTTATCATTTTATGTAGAATTTAATTCACATAAAATGATAGAATTATACCAAACCTTAGTTCTTATAATTATTTAATGACGACTTTTGACGAGACCATGACAAAACTGTGACGAGACCATGACAAAGCTGAGATGAGGTTACAACGAAGCCGACAACATATTGACAAATCCAGAACGATTTTTGACAAGTCTTGACAACCCAGCCCATTGTACCTCTCTTGTTTTCAGCCAGCGTCAGCCTTGCCCAGCCCAGCATCCACCTTACTCTAGCCCAGCGTCCACCTTACTTCAGCCTAGTAGCAACCTCGTTCCAGCTCATCCTTGGTGAACAACCCAGTAGCTGGAGAAGGCCCAGAATACCCTCGGACTACCTCTTCTCTCCTATATTCTATAACGGGCAAGTGAGAGAATCTCTCCCTTATTAACTACACCGAATCACGCCTCTAACGTCGGCTTCCCACGATCTGCTAAGTGTGATTGAAGGTCTGCCTACCCTAACTGCTCCGGGATCACGTACTATCACATCTGTCTACAGAAGTGATGACACGATTTATGACACTAGATTAGGCACTCTTTTAGATAGTTTTCCTTCCCATTCATGCATGTTTCCGCATTAGTTCATGGAGTTTACGCTTAATGCATGCATATTGTCGAAATAGACGTCTACACGAACTCTTGTCGGTTTTGTAGGTATTTTGGGGAGCTTTTGGAGCTTAATCGATACATTCGAGGATCATTCCTGGTGGTGGCACACATCCGGACCCTTTAAGGAGCAAGCTAGGAGCAAGGGAGCACACATAGGACCTTGTTGGTGCATGCCTTGCACCAACTCATTGCTTGATGATCCAAAGAGAGTTTCTGGAGCAAAACCACGGCCTATCTGGCAAAACCACGCTCGTGGTTTTGGCCGTGGTTTCCGTCTGGACCACTTTGACACATGTCCCACGATCTCTTTGGCCGACTCTTGCTCTTGGTGGGTTATTTAAGTGATCTTGCAGGCTGTAATTGGGGGGATTCAGATTTTTCTCTCTTCCCTTTTTGACCTAGCTTCTTCCCCAAAACACTTTTCCATTGTAGCCTCTCTTCCAAGCACCTATTGTATGTGTTCTTGGAAGAGATTAGTGTAAATTTTCATTTTAAAGTGAGATTAGAGTGGTTTTGAGTGAGGTTTCCATTGTTGACAACTTGGAACAGCTCTTGGAGCCTTTGTAAGATTTGGTAACCTCTATTCTAGCTTTTAATGTCCTTTCTTTGGGTTATTCTTCATTATCTAGCCATGAATTGCAAGCATGCTTTATTTGTGAAGTTTGATCTTGAAATGTATGTTGTCGGCTGAATAGATGTGATTCTAAGGTGAAGTAATGATGTTTATGCTTTCGACTATGATTGTATGGACTTTCATCTTAGCTTAGGATTGATTTGTGTTCGAAACCCCAACTCAGTGGAGAATCACGGCCTGTTCTTCATGGTTCCACGGCCGTGGTTTCCATGATCCACCCGTGATTCTCTCTGTTGTGCTTGTATTGATGAATCTGGATGTTAGGATGTAGATGTGTTGAAATCCTAGTGTTTGTTGAGCTTAATCTAGCTTAGGATGACCTAATATTAGCAACCATTTTGAGGGATGAGACTTACCCGGTAATTTCCTCTCTTAGCTACATAAGATGATGAACTCTAGGTAGTAGTGAGCCAAAAAAGCCGCTATTGGATTGAATGTGCTAGGATCATTGCCTAAGACTTACCTTTTCTGAGACTTACTTGGTAAGGAGGGGTTTGACCCTTAGGTAGTGGCCAGTTTGTGTAGAATCCCGTCCTTTGGTTCCTTGAGACTTACCCGGTAATAGGACCTTAGGTTCGAGACTAGTGGAGCATGAGACTTACCCGGTAATTGCTCCCATTAGAGAAACACCCAAATCTGAACAACCGCAGCCGTTCTTTAATCTTTAGAAGCATGAGTCCATTGTCATAATCGGAATTCCGAATCTCTAGAATCCGCTTTCTTAACTCTTATCTCTTATCTTTGTGTTTGTGTTGCTTGTTTGTGTTGATATATTTGTGATCCTTGTTTGATCACCCAAAACCATCCAAAAATATCGTGTTTTGCACTTTCTTTATTCCTCATCTCATCTTAGTTTAGATTTACACTATCTTTGATCATTGAATGACTTGATTTCACCTCACTCCTTGTGTTCGACCTCGAAATACTTTCCTTTCTACAAAACGATCCGTACACTGCGGGTTTCGCTAGGTAGTTTAGGATTTTAGTTCGAGTTTATAAATGTAAAGCTTTTTGTGCTACCTAATTAGCGTAATAAGTTTTTGGCGCCGTTGCCGGGGACTAGGTCTAGATTAAGTCATTTGATTTTGATTGTTTTTAGTGTTTATCTTTCTTGTTACTTTTGATCATGTGTTGTTTTTGTCTTTGCCTTTTCATGTTTGCCATGGACGGATTGTACTTCCAAGACGACCTTGACAACATGGAGTATGAGGAGTGGATGGAATACCAAGATCGAGGACCTCTCCATGATGAGTTTGAGTATTGGGAGGAGTTTAATGCCTATCATGAGTCCCATGATCAAGCTCACATGACTACATTGCCTCATGAGGAACCTCACCATCAACCTCACAACGATCGAGTGGAATCAATGCTAGAAGAAATGTTGAGGAAGATGGATGATCTAGAGAGTAACCTTGATTCCATTTCGAGTTCCCACATGGAGCTTGAAGCGGAAGTATTTCAACAAGAAGAGGTTCACCATGAAGAGATCCAAGAATTGCCCGAATCAACCATGATCATTAAGGAACTTCAAGAAGAGTTGGATGAAGCTTGGAAGCAAGTGAGGACAAGGGATTTGGCCTTGAAGGATGAAAGGAGATTGAATTTCGAGAGAGAAGAACAAATGAGGAGGGAGATCGAGGAGATTAGGAATGCTCTTATACTAGGAGATCCTACCATCCTTCAAGATTTACCTCCACCTCCTTCAACTTTGGAGGAGTGCAATGAAGTACTCTCACCCCCGGACATCCTTGCCATCAACCCCGGAACCACACTTGAAGAGCTCACGAGGAATGAAGAGAACAGAGAAAACCACGGCCCAGAGGTCACTTCCATGCCCGTGGATTTGACTGTGGAAAGCTCTGTCGTTGAGAGCCCTAAGCTAACTTCAACTCCTTCCAATCCTTCCTTGCTTGTCCGGAGTACATACGAAGATTAGAGTCCCTTTCCTAAGGAGTCTCCCATGTTGAATGAAGGAGGCAAGTATGATATATCCATTATGGTTATGAAGAACTTCAATGGAGAATTCTTTCCAAGAATCGGCTTTCTTCGGATCATAGAGAATGAGGATGGCAAGCATTTCACCGGTGTGACCGCGGAGTACCAATTGTCTAAGTATGGGATGGCACCTATGTTTGCAACTCCATACTATCATCAAGGAAGCCGTGATGAAGGAGTCTACTACTCACCGGTGAAGAGAGAACTTAAGGTATATTTGGGCATCAAGTAGCCCTTGCTTCTCATCATGGATTCCGTTAAAAGATGGTTGCTTGGACTCCTCAAGCAAACCATGGTATTCGAGGTGGATTGACATATCCACAGAGTTTGGTCAAGCTAATGACCTAAAAGAAGCGGTTAATGGGAGGCAACCCATTGGTACAACTCTTTCCCTTTTCTCTTTTGCTTTTGTTTTTGTTTTTGTGTGTTTTGTGTTTGTGTGGTAGATTTTAGGTAATGAGGAAGCCTTGCATGGCAAGTTGATGATGATGATCCCATTTTCAACCATGGATGGAGCGGACGTGAGACTTGGACGGCTTGAGGTGTCTTTGTTGGATGGAAGAGCTCCCATCTCGCATACACCTTGGCGCGGGTCTCGACGCCGGAATGACTATGAAGAGCTCTCTACCATGCTTGAATGATCATCCATCACCACCACTCCACATGAGTGAACCAAAATTCCGAATGACACCACTTTTACAATGTGAGGACTTCTTTCACTCTTCTTTACTTGATTTGCACATTGGGGACAATGTGTTTCTAAGTATGGGGTGGGGTCTTCATGATTCTTAGCATGGCATGATCGCATCTAGGATAGTTTCGTTTTATTGTCACACGTCTCTTTTCATGTTTTGCATTGTACATATATTTTTCAAAATTCCAAAAAAATCGAAAATTTTTAAAATTTTGTGCTTCCTAGTTTGGTTATGACCGTTATGATGAGATTGTTTTGTGAATTGGCTATGGATGGCCTTGTGTGTTGAATGGATTTATGCATATATGGACTTGAAATACTTTTCTTCAATCCTATGTATGAATTGTGATTATGATGTTTGCCTTGATTGGATTGAGAATTGATGGTCGAAATTACATTCTAGTTCTTGCACATCATCTAGGAATGATTAAGGCATTTCATCTCTCTTCTTCTCATCTTGATCATGTTGTTTGAGCACCTCACTTGATATGAAAATTGACCTCTTTTGACCCATCCGGGAATAGGAGCATGCTAGTGTGTTGAGTGTGTGAAAAGCAAGTATGGGGTGGTGAAGTTGGTGTGTGAATGTTGTGAATGAAGTTGTTGAAAATGTGTTGTGAAAAGTGTAGAAAAAATATAGGTTTGGGGACTTTGGTTTTGATGACGAGTAACTCGGCACCATTCACATAATCGGGTGTTTTTGCCTTGCCAAAGTCGGATAAACCGAATGTCCTAACGAGCCTTGGTATGTGTGCCCGGTGTGAGGCACCTCAGAAAAATCTCGAGGTCCGCTAATCACCAAGGTTTCGGCTTTTGTACACCAATGTCATTACCTCAAAAATAAGTGAAAGAAAATGAAAAAGAAAAAAAAAGAGAAAATGAAAAAAAGAAAAAGAAAAGAAGGAGAAAAATACAGTTTGGGGGATGAAGTATAAATGTGAAGTTGTGGTTGTTTAGTTCCTTTTCCGGATTTGCACCACATGACCTTAGAAAATTCCCACCTTATCATCACGTTTGTTGGCCTCTTCTTTCCTAAGTCCTTAAGACCTATTTGTTTATGTGTATGACTTAGTGATCTAGATTGGATATTCTCATGATCATCTTGACTTCATTATTTTTACCTTTCATGCATGCTTTCGAGTTAAGTATGATTGTCTTTCCGTGCCTTCATTCATTTAATACATGATTGCTTGTCCATTGCCATTAAACATGACTATGAAGGTGATCCAATTTTAGAAGCATAATTCCAAAAATATTTTTCAGTTTTTCTGCATTCATAAATCATGCCATCTCGTAGCCTATAGTTGGACCTTGCTCGGGGACGAGCAAGTGCTAAGTATACGCTAATTAGGTAGCACAAAAAGCTTTACATTTATAAACTCGAACTAAAATCCTAAACTACCTAGCGAAACCCGCAGTGTACGGATCGTTTTGTAGAAAGGAAAGTATTCCGAGGTCGAACACAAGGACTGAGGTGAAATCAAGTCATTCAATGATCAAAAATAGTGTAAATCTAAACTAAGATGAGATGAGGAATAAAGAAAGTGCAAAACACGATATTTTTGGATGGTTTAGGGTGATCAAACAAGGATCACAAATATATCAACACAAACAAGCAACACAAACACAAAGATAAGAGATAAGAGGTAAGAAAGCGGACTCTAGAGATTCGGAATTCCGATTATGACAATGGACTCATGCTGCTAAAGATCAAAGGAGGGCTGCGGTTGTTCGGAGTTGGGTGATTCTCTAATGGGAGCAATTACCGGGTAAGTCTCATCCTCCACTAGTCTCGAACCTAAGGTCCTATTACCGGGTAAGTCTCAAGGAACCTAAGGACGGGAATTTACACAAACCGGCCACTACCTAAGGGTCAAACCCCTCCTTACCGGGTAAGCCTCGCAATAGGTAAGTCTTAGGCAACGATCCTAGCACACTCAATTCAATAGCGGCTTTTTTGGCTCACTAATACCTAGAGTTCATGATCTTATGTAGCTAAGAGAGGAAATTACCGGGTAAGTCTCATCCCTAAAAAAGGTTGCTAACATTAGGTCACCCTAAGCTAGATTAAGCTCAACAAACACTAGGATTTCAACACATCTACATCCTAACATCCAGATTCATCAATACAAGCGCAACAGAGAGAATCACGGGTGGATCATGGAAACCACGGCCGTGAAACCATGAAGAACAGGCCGTGATTCTCCACTCAGTTGGGGTTTCGAACACAAATCGATCCTAAGCTAACATGAAAGTCCATACAATCATAGTCGAAAGCATAAACATCATTCCTTCACCCTAGAATCACATCTATTCAGCCGACAACATACATTTCAAGATCAAACTTCACAAATAAAGCATGCTTGCAATTCATTGCTAGATAATGAAGAATAACCTAAAGAAAGGACATTAAAAGCTAGAATAGAGGTTACCAAATCTTACAAAGGCTCCAAGATTTGTTCCAAGTTGTCAACAATGGAAACCTCACTCAAAACCACTCTAATCTCACTTTAAAATGAAAATCTACACTAATCTCTTCCACGAACACCCACAATGGGTGCTTGGAAGAGAGGCTACAATGGAGAAGTGTTTTGGGGAAGAAGCTAGGTCAAAAAGGGAAGAGAGAAAAATTTGAATCCCCCCCAATTACAGCTTGCAAGATCACTTAAATACCCCACCAAGAGCAAGAGTGGGACAAAGAGATCGTGGGACACGTGTCGAAGTGGTCTAGAAGGAAACCAAGGCCAAAACCACGGGCGTGGTTCTGCCAAATAGGCTGTGGTTTTGTTCCAGAAACTCTCTTTGGATCATCAAACAATGAGTTGGTGCAAGGCATGCACCAACAAGGTCCTATGTGTTCTCCCTTGCTCCTAGCTTGCTCCCTAAAGGGTCCGGATGTGTGCCACCACAAGGAATGATCCTTGAATGTATCGATTAAGCTCCAAAAGCTCCCCAAAATACCTACAAAACCGACAAGAGTTCGTGTAGACGTCTATTTCGACAATATGCATGCATTAAGCGTAAACGCCATGAACTAATGCGGAAACATGCATGAATGGGAAGGAAAACTATCTAAAAGAGTGCCTAAACTAGCGTCATAAATCGTGTCATCAAGAAGCACGCTCAAGTGACTCTCTGCAGTGATCTCCCTCCCCTTCTATAGAAGACTACCGTTTCAGTCTTCCTTGCGCCGGAGCCTGCCTCATCTGCATAAGCCAGGTGAGTGGAGTTCTTTCCTCCTTCCTCCCTGAAACGTGTAATTGTTGTGACGACTATATGATGCACAACCGATCCAGCGCCAAGCACTCGACACCACACAGTCGTTTGGACTCCAACCGGCTGCACGTCTCCTCAAAGTGCTAGACTCCCATCTGCTACAGCTCTCTTTCTGGGTAAGCAGCCTTCCTGGTTCACCCTCCCTCCTTCTGCTTCTAACCTTAACCAACCCTTCCCCTAATCTGTCCAGTCTTCCCTTGGCGTACAACATCTGTTATTGTTCCAACTGGGTCTCTCTTTAGGAGATTAGCTGCCAGACGAGTCTCCACTGTTGTGGGTGAGTGTCTACGACCTTCCACCCTAGTACCATGGCACTGTGTAGAGTTTATGCAATAAGTTTCTTTGAGGATAGGTAGATGAGAAAACGAGGAAGGAATTAAAGACAGTAAAGGAAAAGAGAATCAACATAAAATGGGTTAATAGGTGCAGGCACTTGTGGGTTCTGTATGGCTCGAACTAGAGACCTATAGGCATGTTATGATTGTTGTAAAAATGAGCAATTTTCCAGTTTGTAACCAAACTCATCCTTAGGAGTTAGAATATGGCATTTTAGTCTCAAATAAGAGTTTAAGCATAAATTATGGAATTTTTGGAAGTTTCGGGACCAAGGGTAAAATAGTCATTTTACCTTAAATTAGTATTATAATCAATTCTGTTCTAATAAGACCTATTACCGTAGATGTCTTAGACTTCTAATTACCTAGAAAGTGTGCTGACACACTTGCCTCCTTTGACAAGCCACTAAATTCCTACAGTTACAGATCAATTTGCGAATTAGAGAGTCAAGATCTACTTGAGGTAAGTCCTTTGGGCTTACGCAGCTAGCTGTCAGATATGAGTGTGAATGATGATAGTGGTGTTTGAATGATATGTGTACTAGTGTATTTCATAGTAATCATTGACCGACTTATATATCAGGCCTAAGAGTAACGGGCGGTAGCATTCTGCTCAGTTAGCCCGAGAACGTTGGGGGTTTCTTTCGGGACTAGTCCATACTTGGTTTGCGGGAACGCCACCGGCGGAGGTGTACCAAACCATCACCAGTTGGATAAGGAACGGGGGCGAGAATCTTAAGATTTCTCGTGCTACAACTTTTAAAACCGGATGAAGTGAATCACATAAGTTGTCAAATAATAACCGGATTGTGTGCTAGCATGTTGAGTGTTTATATTCTTCTTCTGTGTGTTTGTGATATTTATCTTTCTACTTATATTTGATTAGTTAGTTAACTGTTTATCATTGTTTAGACTTGCCACAGGTTAGAGCAGATGCCGAGTGATCCGGATGGTAGTGGACAGCCGGGGTGTCGTACTCCTTAGGATGGGGTGCAATTTCTTTTGTTGGTCTTTCAGTCATGACTATTGCTATTTCTCAGATTATGAGACTTTGTTGTTTCCGGCTGTCAGTTTCTAGTCACATTCATTGTTTTGTTAAAATATACTTTATGATTTATGAATTTCCTTATTTGTGCCTTATTGTAAGATCTAGTTAAGTTGTTGTCAAACTAAGGTCGGGACCCACTGTGAGGTCCTAACCAGTAGCTCCCCGAGTTGTGAAACTTGGGGTGTTACAGTTTCTTGGGCTTAGTAGGATACTACCGCCGGTTTGTTGAGGGTTTCTCCGTGATTACACGGCCACTTACTTCCTTGCTGAGGAAGTCCACCAGATTCGTTTAGTGTGAGTTGTTCGCCACTTAGCGTGCGTACAAATAAGTCTTAAATTTATAAAACTAGAATCAAGCAAGCGAACCCGCAGTGTACGGATGGACGTAGTTAAACAAGAATTCCAGAGTATCGAACACAGGGATTTGGGGGGAACAAATTCAATTATAAAGTTGTCAAGCAAGTAAAAGAGTAAGCTTTGCAAATATATTGGGAAAACAGCAACCCTGTAGATCCAGGTGTCTAATTATGGCAATCGATTCAAGATATACTAAAGAACTAAGGACAGAGTTAAGAGTTGCAAAGGTATATTAAGGTAAAGCAATGTACGGTGAAGTTCCAAGGCTTTATATGACTTACCTAAGGACACTCTCTATAAAGGTTGTTGAGGCTTCAGTATACAAAGGATCTAAAGGCAATAATTAATCTCAAATACCCAAACTTGTAACTCAAGGATCAAGACTAACTAAACCGATTAAGGTTGTGACACTCGAAATCGAAGTAGAGGTTGTTGAGGCTTCACTACTACCTAGAAATGGGCAAACCTAGACTAGATTAAAGTTAATCTTTAACTTTGGATCAAAGTAAAAGCAAAGTTCGTAAACTGGTGTAAATTACGGGTAGATCTTGAGTTCCACGGCCGTGGAACCTCAAGAACAAACCGTGATTTTGGTTCGTCGGTGAATCTCTCTAACTCTCAGGGTCCAATCTGTTTACGATCGATCTATCATCATCTAAGTCACAACTATCAACCCTTCACCTTAGAATTGCTAAAGGGTTTTAGCCAATAACTGTCATTATAATATCAAATTCAAGATTAAGAAGAATGAAAGATGAAAACCTTCGAAAACCATCAATAAATCTCAAATCAATCTCAAATCCACAAACAAGAGGAATAATGTAATTAAGATTTGGAATAAACACAAACCAATAACAATCCTTGATAAAAACGAAGAACGGGATATCAATCCGTCTTCTAATCAAACCTATGGACAAAAGGCGTAACTTCCGCCAGAAACAACTTCCAAATCTTCAAACCCTTGTGAATCACCGTTAGCCAATGCAAATTCTCCGGACGTCCAATGCAGCTCTAAGCACGTGTAAGACGAAGTGCCGAAATCTCTCTCCTCCAGCCCTTTTATAAGGAAGGGTAAAATAACCGTCCGGCCCATATGCGTAAATGATGTGTCAATATTTTATTCGTCAAAAGATCGCCTAAATCACGGTTTTATGGAGTTCCACGGCCGTGGTTTAGAGCGTGGAAGTGGATTACAGTTCTTCATGATTTCCACGACTGTACTTTATACCGTGTAACTCTTTGGAATACTCCACGTTCATGTTGCCAAGATCCACGGCCGTGGTTTTGGGCGTGGACTTCTCTACGACCGTATTTTAGAGCGTGGAAGTGTAAATTGCTTGTGGTTTCCTTTATGTCGTACCATTCCTCATCCTAGCATCTCCCTTGGCTTCTTTGATGTGTCCTTAATCCTTGGATGTACTCAAATCTTCTCCTTTTTCTCTCAATTGGTTCAGTTTTAGCTCTTATTCACCTATAATCAACACAAAGCTTATGTAGACCTCTATATCGACAATATAGACAAACTAGCTAATAATTGCTTCAATGCCTTATCAGTGAACACTATAATGGATGAAAAACAACTAGAAAAAGTGCCTAGAATATCGCAATATTTCATGCTAACAAAATACCCCATACTTGCCACTTGCTTGTCCTCAAGCAAGGTCTTTCAAAAGCTTTAGAACTTAAGTTAGGATGAAATATGCATGCAATCTCAAAAAAACAAAACATCTTTTAGGTAGATGTGCTTCTAGTCAATAGATCATTCTCAAACCTTGCTTCATTCATTCATTCATGAGACACTCATATACATAACCAAAGAAGAAAGAAACATCATGAATTGATCAAACTTCAATGTAAGCATCATAACCTTCAAACATTATCAAAATCAATCATAAGAAACTTCAATTTAGATTACCAAGCCAAATAACACTCTTTCGATCTTAAGGACTTCCAAATAAGGTCTAGAATGTGGAAGGGAGGGAAGACTATAAGGAATGTGGTGCACGAATCCGGGAAAGTGGACAACTAACTCTTTTCTTTTTCTCTTGTGGTCTTGCAATACTTTCAACTTAGAACTTTGCTCTCTTCTTTTCACATCATTTTTCGACTTTACTTTTGGAGTTATGGATAGAGGTGCACAAAAACCGAAGCCTAGGAGATTGTCGTTTCTCAATTTTTGCGAGAAGCCTCAAACCCTTGAAGCACATACCATAATCCGTTAGGAATATCGCTCAATCCGGCTTTGGCAAGACACAAACACCCGGCTATGTGAATGGTGCCGAGTTACTCATCGTCATGATTGACTTCCCCAAACCTACAACTTTTTTCTATTCTTTGAATGCAAAATTTTGCTTTCATGGCCCTCCCACATCAAACATGCCAAAATTCAACTCCTCCAAATTCCCGGATAGGTAAAGGAGGTTATTATTTCATTGAGGGGCTAAATGATCAAAGAAAGAAGAAAGAAAATCGAATTGCCTTAATCATTTCAAAAAGAAGTATAAGAACTTATTATGTGATTTCAACCTTGATTTCTCAATATGATTTAGATAAAACTCTTCACATTATGAAACTTGCAAGAGAGGAATAATCAACACATTCAATTTCTTTTCAATTCATTATTCGTTTAGGCATACAATTGTCATCAAAAACTCAATTAGTGATTATCATAGAAATCATCTCAATTCTTAGAAGCACAAAATTTTCAAAACTTTTTATGGGTTTTTCAAAAGCTTTTTCATGCAATGCGACAATGAAACGGGTGACAATGGAATGAAACATGCAAAGTGTTCTCAATCAAGGCTAGCAAAAGTGAGTAGAGTTATTACAAACGATAGTCACACCCCACCCGATACTTGAGACAAACATTGTCCCTAATGTTCAAAAAAAATAAATAAAGAAAAGAAAGAAAGAAAATAAACTCACAAGACGGCGGTGGAGTGGCTAATGCTAACAATCATCCATGGTCATCACTAAGGAGCTGGTGGTGGTGGAAACGAGAAGAAGCTGGAGTCGAAGTTCCGCCCAAACTGCTGGCGGTAGATGTCCCTCATCATCCTATCGTGCTCGTCGGCTCGCACATCTCTAGCATCCTGTCGGACCTCCAAACCTTCTACTCTCCTGGAGAGGTCGGTAGCCCAATCCGGTAGCTCCTCGTACCACTCCGGCGCCTGACTGTACCAAGCTGGTGCATCCGATAGTGCTGGTGCAGACGGTGGCTGTGAATGCCATGTCGGTGGAGCTCCCATCCACTCCGGTTGTGTCCTATACCAATCGGGAGGGGAAGCCATCCGTGTCGCCCTCTCACTCACGCTGGCGCGGCGAGTGGAAGAACCGGAAGATCTAGTAGGGCGGGGAAACTGTCTAGGGAGGTCAGGAAATGTGTCCGGCTGATCCGGAAAAGTACCAAAGTCGTGCTCCTCACCTCCTCCCTCAAAACCGTCATCTCCTCTCATCTCCTCCTCATCTGCAGCTGGCATCTCAGGGGGAACGTAAGGAGGGGCTACTAATCTGTTCGCATGCATAGCTGTGAATGTTTGCTTCCAATTATGGCGTCCACCCATAATGGAATACTCGGGAAGCCATGCCACACCTCTACCTCCTCTATCCTCCCAAGGCATGGCAGCGGTAGGTTGACCTCTATGCCTAGGAAAGATCATACCTCTAGTCATGAGGCTCTGAAGTCCTAAAGGTCTAGCTGCTATCCTGGTACATGCAGAAAAATCAATCCCCAACTGTCTAGCAATGTGGGTGACCATCCCACCATATCCAATATTGTCAGCCCTCTTGTTCTTTAGCTTACTCATGATAGAAGCTAAGAGGGTGGCACAGTCAGCAGGCCTACCATGTAGCATACAATACAACAAAAACAACTCATCAGTCTTGATCTTCTGAGGAGTCTCAATCCTAGGGAAGAGACACTCAGAAAGTACTCGGTGGGCTATCTTCAAGGCTAAGTGGTAGATGAGCTTAGCCTTGGTATCAGCAGGTTGCCAGCGGTCCTCGCTGGCGTAAATCATGGCAATGTCCTCCCAGAAATCCTTAGTGTATACACCGCTAGGGAAACGACCATTGAAGGTCTCATGGAACCCAAAGAAGGCTCCAAACACTAGGATCGAAAACTCATAGTTCCTCTCCATCAGCCGAAAGGAAACTATCCTATCTACGTGATTGTGCTCAAAAGAGGTCACAAACTCTCTAGTGATCTTCTCATATGCATCTTCCCAAATGGCGGATATTATGATCAAACCACCTCTATCTAGTAACCAAGTAAGGTCACCTACTGTTCGCCACTTAGCGTACATGCAAATAAGCTTTAAATATAAAACTAGAAATCAAGCAAGCGAACCCGCAGTGTACGGATCGGCGTAGATTAGCAAGTATTCTAGAGTATCGAACACAGGGATTTGGGGGGAACAAATTCAATTATAGGTTATCAAGCAAGTAAATGTAAGAAGCTTTTCAAGTATTGGGAAAACAGCAATCCTAAAGATCCAGATATCCAGCTGTGGCAATCGATTCAAGATATACTAATGATATAAGGACAAAGTTAAGATATGCAAAGGTATACTAATGTAAGGTAATCGTACGGTGAAGTTTCAAAAACCTTATATGACTCACCTACAAGACACTCTCTATAAAGTTTGTTGAGGCTCCATTATAGAAAGGTTCTAAAGGTAAGAATTAATGTCAAATACCCAAACTTGTAATCCAAGGATCAAGACTAACTAAACCGATTAAAGTTGTGACACTCACAATCGAGGTAGAGGTTGTTGAGGCTTCACTACCACCTAGAAAAGGCAAGCCAAGACTAAGTTAAAGCAAATCTTTAACTTTGGATTAAAGTAAAAGCAAGTTCGTAAACTAACACAAAATTACGGGTAGTTCTTGAGTTCCACGGCCGTGGAAGCTCAAGAACAGACCGTGGATTAGGTTCGTCGGCGATCTCTCTAACTCTCAGGGTCCAATCTGTTTACGATCGATCTATCATCATCTAAGCCATAACTATCAACCCTTCACCTTAGAATTGTTAAAGGGTTTTAGCCAACAACAGTCATGTTGATATCAAATTCAAGGTTTAAAAGAATGAAAGATGAAAACTTCCAAAAACCTTCAATAACTTTCAAAATAATCTCAAATCCACAAATCAAGAACAATATCGTCAATAGATTCGGAACAACACAAACAATCACAATCTTAGATAAGAAGGAAGAACGGGATGTCAATCCGTCTTCTAAATCAAACCTAAGCAAGAAGCGAAACCTCCTTGCGAACAATCTTCCGAATCTCCGATCTTCCGTCAATCCGGAAATCCTAATGACAAAGCGCAAATCTCTCAAACACAATCTCCGCCAAAATGCGAAATTAGGGTAATTCCAAGCGTAAGCGTAAGATGCGTCTATGCGTAAGCGAAGGTGACGGAATCTCTCCTCGTCCGTCCTTTTATAGTGTAAGATAAAATATCGGCCCGGCCCAATTGCGTAGGAGATCGTGGCTTAAAGTGTGGCGAAAAAGATCGCCAAGATCACGGTCGTGAAAGGGTTCCACGGCCGTAATTTAGAGCGTGGAAATCATCACGGTTTGACACAACTCCTCCACGGCCGTAGAAGTTGCTGGAATGAACCACGCTTCCCTTGCCATGGTTCCACGGCCGTGGACTTGAACGTGGAAAGTAGTACGGCCGTATTTTAGAGCGTGGTTTAGGTCTAGAATGTGATTCTTCCTTAGTCTCGTGCATTCTTCAAGTTGGCACTTCCTTAGCTCCTAGGAATGTCCTCAATTCATGGACATGCTCAATCAAATCCATCCTTGCTCAATTCCGTTCGGAAATAGCTCTTAATTGCCTACAATCAACATAAAACTTGTGTAGATCTCTATATCGACATTATTGACAAACTAGCTCACAAATGCATCAATGCTCAATCAATGACTATCAATATGGATGGAATACACTTAGAAAACGTTGCTAAAATATCACAATATTTCATGCTAACAAATAACCCCATACTTGCCACTTGCTTGTCCCTAAGCAAGGTCTTTCAAAAGCTTTAAAACACAAGTTAGGATGAAATATGTGTACCTTCTCAAAGCAAAACTTCTTTTGGATGAATGTGCCTTCTAATCAATAGATCATTCTCAAATCTTGCTTCAATCGTTTATAAGACTTTCATACACTTAATCAAAGAGTAAAGAGTAAAGAAAGCTCATGAATTAATCAAACTTCCATGTCAACATCATAACCTTCAAACATTATCAAAATCAATCATAAAAAACTTCAATTTAGATCACCAAGTCATATTACATTCTTTTGATCTTAAGGACTTTCAAAGAAAAAGGTCTAGAATGTGGAAAGGGAAGGAAACTTTAAGGAATGTGGTGCATGAATCCGGGAAAGTGGACAACTGCTCTTTTCTTATTCTCTTGCGGTTCCCGCAACACTTTCAACTTAGAGCTTCGCTCTCTTCTTTTCATTTTTCGACTTTACTTTTGGAGTTAGGGATAGAGGTGCACAAAAACCGAAGCCTAGGAGATTGGCGTTTCTCAATTTTTATGAGATGCCTCAAACCCTTAGCGCACATACCATAATCCGCTAGGAATATCGCTCAATCCGACTTTGGCAAGACACAAACACCCGGCTATGTGAATGGTGCCGAGTTACTCATCATCATGATTGACTTCCCCAAACCTATAATTTCTTTCTATTCCTTTGAATGCAAAGTATTGCTTTCATGGCCCTCCCACATCATACATGCCTTTTTCATTCAACTCCTCCAAATTCCCGGATAGGTAAAGGAGGTCAATATTTCAATGAGGGGCTAAATGATCAAAGAAAGAAGAAAGAAAATCGAATTGCCTTAATCATCTCAACAAGAAGTATAAGAACTTATAGTGTGATTTCAACCTTAATCTCTCAACATGATTTAAGTAACATTCATCACATTATGAAACTTGCAAAAGAGGTATAATCAACTCATTCAATTTCTTTTCAGTTCACTATTCGTTTAAGCATGCAATTGTCATCAAACTCAATTCACAAGTAGTGATTATCATAGAAATCATCTCTATCCTTAGAAGCACAAAATTTTCAAAATTTTTCAATTTTTATGGGTTTTTTAAACTCTTTTTCATGCAATGCAATAATGAAACGTGCAACAATATAATGAACATGCAAGATATTCTCAATAGAAGCAATCATAGTGAGTAAGAGTTATTACAAACTTTTAGTCACACCCCACCCCATACTTGGAACGAACATTGTATCTAATGTTCAAATAAAAGAAAGAAAAGAAAGAAAGAAAAAGAAAGAAAAAGAAACTCACAAAATGGCGGTGGAGCGGCTAAACTGTCGGTCATCATCATCGTCACTGCGGTGGAGGCGGGAATGGAGAGAAGCTAGGATCGTAGTACCGCCCGAACTGCTGGCGGTAGACATCCCTCATCATATGGTCGAGGTCATCCATGCGTCCATCTCTCGCGTCGGCTCAAATCTCCAATGCTCCCACTCTATCAGAAAGGCTAGTAGCCCACTCTGGCATTGTTAGCATGAAATATTGTGATATTTTAGGCACGTTTTCTAAGTGTATTTGATTCATATTGATAGTCTTTGATTTAGCATTGTTGCATTTGTGAGCTAGTTAGCCTATATTATCGATATGGATGTCTACACTAGCTTTATGTTGATTATAGGTGATTGAGAGCCATTTCCGAGCGGAATCGAGCAAAGATGAGTTGATTGAGTGTGTCCATGGATTGAGGGCATTCTTAGGAGCAAAATGGATGTCAACTTCAGGAATGCACGAGGCTAGGGAAGAATCACGTTCTTGCCCTAAACCACGCTCTAAAATACGGCCGTACTACAAACCACGTTCAGTTCCACGGCCGTGGAACCCTGCAGGAGAAGCGTGATTCATTCCAGGAGCTTTTACGGTCATGGAATCCATGGTTCAAACCGTGTTGATTCCCACGCTCTAAATTACGGTCATGGAACCTTCCACGACCGTGATCTTGGCGATCTTTTTCGCCACATTTTGAAGCCACGATCTTTTGAAGATTGGGCCGGGCCGATATTTTATCTTGCCCTATAAAAAGACGGACGAAGAGAGATTCCGTTATCCCCGCTTAGACGCGTTTTGCGACCTCGTTTTAGAGTTACGCTTGCACCTTCACTTTGGAGATTTTGGCGGTTCTTGCAAAAGACGTATTTTGCCTTTCCTTAGAGTTGCCCTAATCTCGCACTTTTGGTGGAGATTGCTGTGGAGATTTCTGGATTGACGGAAGATCGAAGTTTTTGGAAGATTGTTGCAAGAAGAATTCTCTTCTTGTTTAGGTTTGATTTAGAAGACGGATTGACATCCCGTTCTTCCTTCTTTCCTAAGATTGTGTTTGTTTGCCTTATTCGGAATCTATTGACAATATTCATTCTTGATTGTGACATTGAGATTGGTTTGAAGTTTATTGAAAGTTTTCGGAAGTTTTCATCTTTCAATCTTTTAATCTTTGAATTTGATATCATAATGATGATTGTTGGCTAAAAACCCTTAACAATTCTAGGGTGAAGGGTTGATAGTTGTGGCTTCGATAATGATAGATCGATCGTAAACAGATTGGACCTTGAGAGTTAGAGAGACTCGTCGATAACCCTAAATTACGGCCTATTCTTGAAGTCCACGGCCGTGGAACCTCAAGAACTACCCATAATTTCCCTTAAGTTTACGAACCTGCTTTTACTTTAATCCAAAGTTAAAGATTTGCTTTAACTTAGTTTAGGCTTGCCTTTTCTAGGTGGTAGTGAAGCCTCAACAACCTCTACCTCGATTGTGAGTGTCACAACCGTAGTCGGTTAAGTTAGTCTTGATCCTTGGATTACAAGTTTGGGTATTTAACATTAATTCTTACCTTTAGAACCTTTCTATATTGAAGCCTCAACAACCTGTATAGAGAGTGTCTTGTAGGTGAGTTATACAAGGTTTTTGGAACTTCACCGTACGATTACCTTACATTAGTATACCTTTGCATATCTCAACTCTGTCTTTATATCATTAAGTATATCTTGAATCTATTGCCACAGCTGGATACTTGGATCTTTAGGAATGTTGTTTTCCCAATAATTTGCAAAGCTCTTACATTTACTTGCTTGATAATCTGAAATTGAATTCGTTTCTCCCCAAATCCCTGTGTTCGATACTCTGGAATACTTGTTAATCTATGCCGATCCGTACACTGCGGGTTCGCTTGCTTGATTCTAGTTTTATAAATTTAAAGCTTATTTACACACACGTTTAGGGGCGAACAGGCATCTGCTCATACCAACCCGGAGCCTAACTGTACCACCCTGGTGCATCTGACAGTGCTGGTGCTGGTGGTGGTGGCGGTGCCTGTGCAGACCATGGAGGTGGAGCTCCGTACCATGTAGGAGGGGTCTCCATCCAAGTGGGTCTCTCGCTCACGCTGGCGTGGCGAGAAGA
The DNA here is from genome assembly GCA_033239125.1 of Fagopyrum homotropicum. NCBI lineage: Eukaryota > Viridiplantae > Streptophyta > Magnoliopsida > Caryophyllales > Polygonaceae > Fagopyrum > Fagopyrum homotropicum. The sequence continues at coordinate 58,809,940 of BSWB01000003.1, read as the reverse complement.
TGAACCTGAAGCTCTGGCGGGACGTGGAGAACGTCTAGGCACATCAGAAGCTATGTCCGGATGGTCCGGAAACGTGCCAAAGTCCTGCTCAGCTCTTCCTCCTCTCTCATAGGGATCTCTCATCTCCTCCTCCTCAACTACGGGCGGTGGTGGGACATATGGAGGAGCTGCAATCCTGTTCGCATGTATAGTAGCGAACGTCGCCTTCCAATATGGCGTCCAACCATAATGGAGTACTCCGGGAGCCACTCAATGCCCCTCCCCGTCCTGCTCTCCCATGGCATAGCTGCATAAGGTGGACCTCTATGGGTAGGGAAGATGAGACCTCTAGTCATGAAGGCCTGGAGTCCTAGGGGTACGGCAGGAATACGTGTACATGCAGAAAAATCTACCCCTAACATCCTAGCAAGGTGGGTGACTATCTCACCATATCCAATGTTGCCCGCCCTCTTGTTCTTTAACTTGCTCATGGTAGCAGCTAAGAGGGTGGCGCAGTCAGCAGGGCGCCCATAGAGCATGGAGTACAAAAGAAAGAGCTCATCCGTCTTGATCTTCTGAGGTGTCTCCGTCCTAGGGAAGAGACACTCAGAAAGAACCCGGTGAGCAATCTTCAAGGCTAAGTGATACATCAACTTAGCCTTGGTATCAGCTGGTTGCCAGCGGTCCTCGCTGGCATAGATCATGGCGACCTCTTCCCAGAAATCCTTGGCGTAAACGCCGCTGGGGAAACGACCATTGAAGGTCTCTTGGAACCCAAAGAAGGTCCCGAACTCCTGGATGGAGAAATCATAGTTCCTTTCCATTAGACGGAAAGAAAATGTCCTATCAACGTGGCTGTGCTCAAAAGACGTCACAACCTCTCTCGTGATCTCCTCATAAGCGTCCTCTCGGATAGCCGAGAAGACGATAACTATCCAAGAGCCAAGTAAGGTCATCTACTATGTGTAGAGGAGCTAAATCCTCCAACAATAGGTACCTAGGTCCTATAACAGCCCTCTTGTGGATCCTCTCTAATGCATCGAGATGATCCTCGTGAATGGTGGGTACCTTAGGGCTAGGAGGTGAAGGTGATGAAGGTGATGATGGAGGTGAAGGGGAGGAAGGTGGTGGTGCTCTAGAGGATGAAGAGGAAGAGGGGTTACCCTTCCTCTTTTTATTCTTGTCTTTCTCCTTGTTCTTATCTTTGTTACTCCTAGAAACTCTCCTCACAAAATCCATTACTGTTGAAAACCACGGTCTGTTCTTGGTGTTCCACGGCCGTGGAATTGACAGAGACCGTGGTTCGTCTCGCTTTTTCTCAAAACTCAGCAGATAATCACCAAACTCAACAATCAAGCAGTCCTAGTCTAATTCCTTCCAATTTCAATCAGTTCTCCTATAAATGCTAGCAAGAACGATGCCGAATTGACAAAGATAGAGAAGAGCGAAAAAAACCTAGGTTTCGGATTTTAAAATCCGAATTCTGCGTTCCTTGGTGATTTGCCGCTCGATTTGTCGCTTGGATCTCGTTGGTGATCGGATTAGCTTCAGCTTGGGTCGAAGAATCGTTGAAAACGATTAACGAACGGAGAATTGAGGTGAAGGGCGTGATTCCGGCAAAAGAGGGCGTGAAAATTGGGTTTTGTGGTGTGTTTTTGTGAAGAACGTGGTTTATATAGTGGCCGGCAAAATTTTTGAAAACCACGGTCTATCGGGGGGTTCCACGGCCGTGGAAATGTACGGAACCGTGATTTTTGTGATTTTTCAAAGGCTTTTGGAAATTACGGTCACTGTAGCTGTCACGACCGTGGTTTAGGCCGTGGAACTCTCTGTAATGCTCCAAAGTCCAAGTTTCGTCACTTTTCTTCAAGATTACTCTTCCCCTTTCCTTTTCCATTGTTCCTACATCCAAAAACACGAACATACCGGAAGGAATCGAAGGCAAAAAAAAAGCAAAAACGTCTAAACTAAGCTAAACTATGAATCAATAGCAAAAACGTAAATGCAATACCTTGGGTTGCCTCCCAAGAAGAGCTTTGTTTAAGGTCCGTAGCTAGACCAAATTCGCACTTATTCGAGTGCGGTGGGCGCGAACTCTTCAGCTTGGAGTTCCGGCGTATACTTCTTGAGCCGTTGACCGTTCACCTTAAAGCTTCCGCCCGCTTCACCCCATACTTCAACTGCACCATGGGGGAAAATACGTTTCATTAGAAAAGGTCCGGTCCAACGAGATTTAAGCTTACGTGGAAAGAGACGAAGCCTTGAATTGAAGAGGAGAACTTGATCTCCTTCTTTGAAGTCCTTTGGAATGATATGCTTATCATGCCAACGCTTTGATCTCTCCTTATAAATCTTGGCGTTCTCATAGGCGTTCAAGCGGAGTTCTTCAAGCTCATTGAGGTTCAAGAGACGCTTCTCTCCCGCTTCCTTCATGCTGAAATTCAACCACTTGATGGCCCAAAACGCCTTGTGCTCTAACTCTACCGGTAAGTGACAAGACTTCCCATACACAAGGTTGTATGGTGTGGTTCCTATGGGAGTCTTATACGCAGTCTGGTACGTCTATAATGCATCATCAAGCTTCAAGGACCAATCCTTCCTAGTCCTTGAAACCGTCTTCTCTAGGATTCCTTTGATCTCCCGATTTGAGATCTCAACTTGTCCACTAGTTTGTGGATGATAAGGGGTGACGATCTTGTGAGTAACCCCATACTTAGCTAGAAGAGCTTCAAAGCGCCGGGCAATAAAGTGAGAACCTCCATCACTAATGATAGTTCTAGGTGTCCCAAAGCGTGGGAAGATGGTCTTGTTAAAGAACTTAACCACCACCATGGCATCATTGGTGGGAGAGGCAATTGCTTCCACCCATCTAGAAACATAATCCACCGCCAAGAGTATGTATTGGTTTCCACAAGATGATGGGAACGGTCCCATAAAATCAACTCCCCAAACATCGAAAATCTCCACCTCTTGGATGTTATTGAGAGGCATCTCATTCCTCCTAGAAATATTTCCTGTTCTTTGACAAGCATCGCAGCAGGAAACAAAGGATTGCACATCTCGAAATAAAGTAGGCCAAAAGAATCCAGATTGCAATACCTTAGCGCTAGTCTTGTTCGAACTAGCGTGTCCTCCACATGGTAGTGAATGACAATGGCGGATGACACTTTGCATCTCATCTTTCGGCACACATTGCCGAATGATGCCATCCGGACCTCTCTTAAAGAGGAGAGGTTCATTCCAAAAGTATTCCCGAACATCCTTAAAGAACTTCTTTCTTTGTGGGTAGGATAATCCGGGCGGTATCTCCTGGCAAACCAAATAGTTAACAAAATCAGCAAACCATGGTTCGTTACCTTTGGAGATTACTTCGATGCACTCCTCAATGATATGTAGGTGTTCGTCCGGGAAGGAGTCATCTATAGGTAAGTGGTCGTCCTCTAGATGTGTTAGGCGACTCAAATGATCCGCTACAGAATTTTCCGAACCCTTCTTGTCGCGGATCTCTAGATCGAATTCTTGTAGGAGAAGAATCCATCTAATTAGCCTTGGCTTCGCATCCTTGTTTGCAAGGAGGTACCGGATTGCAGCATGATCCTTATAGACAATCACCTTTGCACCTACAAGATAAGAGCGAAACTTGTCAATAGCATAAACAATGGCTAAAAATTCCTTTTCCGTAGTGGCGTAGTTGAGCTGCGCTTCATCTAGCGTCTTGCTAGCATAGTATATGGCATGGGTTCATCCTTCCTTCCTTTGTCCAAGAACAGCTCCTATGGCTACGTCACTAGCATCGCACATAACCTCAAAGGGAAGGTTCCAATCCGGAGGTTGGATAATAGGTGCTGAAATTAGAGCTTCCCGGATCATGTTAAACGCATCCAAGCATTCCTACGAAAACTCAAAAACTGCATCCTTCATCAATAGATTAGTTAGCGGTTTTGATATTTTAGAGAAGTCTTTTATGAAGCGTCTATAGAATCCGGCATGTCCTAGAAAACTCCTTATCCCTTTCACCGAAGTTGGGGGAGGAAGCTTTTCTATGGTCTCTATCTTAGCTTTATCTACCTCTATCCTTCTACTAGAGATTAAGTGTCCTAGTACAATTCCTTCCTTTACCATAAATTGACACTTCTCCCAATTAAGAACTAGGTTAGTGTCTTCACACCTTTGTAAAACAATAGCAAGGTTAGAAAGGCAATTGTCAAAAGAGGAACCATATACGGAGAAGTCATCCATGAAGACCTCCATGATTTCCTCAATATATTCGGAGAAGATGGCCATCATGCACCTTTGAAAGGTGTCTGGGGCGTTGCAAAGCCCGAACGGCATTCTCCTATAAGCAAACGTACCCCATGGGCACGTGAATGTGGTCTTCTCTTGATCATCCGGGTGTATCGGAATCTGGAAGAAACCACTATAACCGTCAAGATAGAAAAAGTGAGAATGTTGCGCTAATCTTTCAAGCATTTGATCTATGAATGGCAATGGGAAGTGATCCTTCCTCCTTGCATTGTTAAGCTTGCGGTAGTCTATGCACATCCGCCATCCCGTTACGGTTCGGGTAGGAATGAGTTCGTTGTTCTTGTTGGTGATGACCGTCATTCCTCCCTTCTTCGGAACTACTTGAACCGGACTCACCCACTTACTATCGGAGATAGGATAGATGATACCTGCATCAAGAAGTTTAAGAATTTCCTTCTTGACAACCTCCTTCATGGTCGGATTCAACCGCCTTTGAGGTTGTCTTGAAGTCCTAAAGTCCTCTTCCATTAATATTTTGTGCATGCATAGGGAAGGTTTGATTCCTACTAAATCTTCTATAGTATAACCTAAAGCTTTCCTATGTTTCCTAAGGACAACCATAAGCTTACTATGTTCATCTATGGTTAGATCGGAACTAACAATAACCGGATAAGTAGAGTTAGGTCGTAGAAAAGCGTACTTTAGATGTGTAGGAAGTGGCTTTAGTTCCATCGCTTTCGGAGCTTCCAATGGCTCTTGAGGAGCATCCGATGCCTCCTTAGAAGTGTCTAAGGGTTTAGAAGGTGTGGGAGAAGAATCAAAAGAAGTTGAAGAAGAGGCACGATCACCCTCTTCCACGGCATGAATCACGGTTTCCCTGCATCCTCCACGGCCGTGGTTTAGGGCGTGGAAAGGAAATACGGTTGCTCTGTTTCCTCCACGACTGTGTAACCCTCTGGAGTGAGCCACGCTTTGGTTTGTGAAATCCACGACCGTGGAATATAGTGTATGGCCGTGGATCCTCACGTTTTCTGCTTCATCGTGGTGTTTCTCAAACTCCTCTTCACATACTTCTTCTTGTGCTTCTAAGGCTTCAATTGCCTCATTGCACTCCTCTCCTTCCCCTACATTCGTTAGACTCATAGTAATACTCTTTTGCAAAGGATCTTTGAAGAGAATAGCACTTACCTCCTCTCTAGACAACCCCTCTTCATCTTGGATATTGAATATATCCTCATCAAAGATTGGCTCTTTCACTAGAGTGGAAAGAACGAACTCTACCTTCTCTTCTCCTATGTCAAAGGCGAGTCTAGCATTCTTGCAATGGACTATGCAGCCGGAAGTTGCAATAAACGGTCTTCCGAGTATGATCGGGACCGGACTATCTACAGGAATGTCAAGCACAACAAAATCAATGGGAACAAAGAATTTACCTAGCTTGACTGGGACGTCTTCAACTATACCGACGGGACGAGTGATGGATCGATCCGCCATGTACAACGTCATCTTCACCGGTTTAGGGTCGCCTAAACCGATCTTCCTACATAATGCAAGTGGTATGATGCTCACACTTGCTCCTAAGTCACATAATGCATCATATGTGACATCTTCCTCTCCTATGGGAATACAAAATGACCCCGGATCCTTTAGCTTTGGAGGCATTTTCTCCTTCATGGTCTTGATGAGATCCGAAGAGTCCGAACTCATCTTAACCTCACCAAAATCCTCTAACTTTCTCTTGTTAGAGAGGATCTCCTTTAAGAACTTGCCATAAGCCGGCATACCTACAATAGTATCAATGAAAGGTATATTAATATGCAGCTTGCTCATGAGTTCTATAAACTTACCAAATTGTTTATCTAGACGCGCTCTCGCTCTAGATTGAGGGAATGGTAGGGGAGGTTTGTAAGCTGGAGGAGGAACGCAGACATCTTCCTTCTCCTTCCCCTTCTCGTTGTCTTTCTCAATGGAGACTTCAACAAACTTAGGCTGCGGATCGGTGGCAGTCACTCCGCTCCTAGTCGTGATTGCCATCACCCTTCCCTTACGGTTGTCCTCCGTCTTTCCTGGAAGTTTCCCTTGATTCCTAGGAACTTCCTCCGCTTGGCTGAACATTTTGTTTTCTAAAATCTTTTGGGCTTTATCAACCTTAGAAATTTGATCATCAACCTTAATGATGCGGTTCTCCAAACCTTGAAGCTTTCCCAAAATTGTTTCCAATATGGGATCGGGCTTCTCCTTCCCCGAAGTGTTTCCTCCATTAGATGTTTGCCCCTAGCTTTTCAAAGGAGTAGAGGAAGAGGAAGATGGAGTTAGTGAATTCGAATTGGAAGGATAAGAGTTACCGGAGTTTTGTTGATTGGAGCGCCAATTGTTGTTGTTTGAACCCCTATTGTTGTTCCAATTATTGTTCCGGTTGTTGTTGTTGCCATTCCAATTATTCCGGTTGTTGTTCCGGTTATTGTTGTTGCGGTTTGTATTCTCACCATCATTGTTGTTGTTGTTGTTGCCCAAGTAGCCAACATCTTTCCCTTGTTGCTTTGGAAAGTTGGTCTTGATAGCCTCCTTCAACTCTTTGATCTCATTGTTGAGGGAGAAAATTTGATTTTGAGCTTCATGTGTGAGCTTTGCTCCTTGCTCCACACGATTTCCCTCTACCTTCCGGTGAGAATACTTTTCTATGACCCTTGCTTGCTTCTCAATGAAGTCCCAAGCGTCATCTTCCCTCATGTCCATGAATGTACCACATGAGAGGGATTGGAGCTTGAATTGTGTCTCCACATCCAACCCCTTATAGTATATCTCCAACAATGCAAGCTTGGATATGCCATGATGAGGACAATCCAAGAGCAAATCCTAAAACCTTTCTAAAGATTGAAACAAACTTTCGTTAGATCTCATGGAAAATGCATTAATCTTACCTCTTAGTTCCGGCGTTTTGGATGGCGGAAAGAACTTAGTGAGGAATTCCTCGGAAAGGTCTTCCCACGTGTCTAGTTTCCCACTAGGAAGAGCTTGGTACCAAGACAATGCTTTCCCCTTCAAGGAGAAGAAGAAAGGCTTGAGCTTATAGTTGTTGGTAGTCGCGTTCTTCGGCCTCATTGTCTCCATCATACACTCAAAGTTTTGTAAGTGTTGGTGTGGAGATTCAGCGCTTGTCCCGCCAAATTGGTTTTGGCGAACAAGAGTAATAACTTGAGGGTTGAAGCTAAACCCTTGCACATCATCAGCATCAAAGTTCACACCTAGACGGCGTGGTTGCTGTGTTGGATTCATCCTTTGGCCAAGAGTTCTTGGCTCTTCATCCACACGTTCGATCCTAGCATTCCTAGGTGGAACACGGCGATTTGCAGCTGCCCGTGGATGGAATGGATTCACATTGATCGTTGGATCAATTTCCTCTAGCTGTGGCATGGAGGAGTCGCTATCCCCATTGGATGAGTTAGCTCTAACCGATCTTTCCGGTCTCCTCCTTTTCTTTTTCTCCTTAAGGTTGTTTATCTCCAACCTCATTTGGAACATCATATCCGTTAGATCGTCAACTTTCATTTGGTGACGATCCATCTCTTCTCTACGTGTCTTCTCACTCCATTGGAGTTGAGCTTCCTTTTCTGCAAGCTCTGATTGAAGATCACGTTCTATTTCTTCAGCCATTTTCTTTTCCTTTCGCTTTTGCCTTAAAGTCCTCTCAAGCTCTTGATCAAGAGGTAAGAGGTCTTCGGTAATCCTAAACCTGCGCATGCACTTAAGGAGATATCAAATAACAAGGGAGAAGCTCCCAAGCTTGACAACCGTAAACCGAATTCGGCCTTAACCAAATCCCCGGAAACGGCGCCAAAAACTTGTTCGCCACTTAGCGTGCGTGCAAATAAGCTTTAAATATAAAACTAGAAATCAAGCAAGCGAACCCGCAGTGTACGGATCGGCGTAGATTAGCAAGTATTCCAGAGTATCGAACACAGGGATTTGGGGGGAACAAATTCAATTATAGGTTATCAAGCAAGTAAATGTAAGAAACTTTTCAAGTATTGGGAAAACAACAATCCTAAAGATCCAGTTATCCAGCTGTGGCAATCGATTCAAGATATACTAATGATATAAGGACAGAGTTAAGATATGCAAAGGTATACTAATGTAAGGTAATCGTACGGTGAAGTTCCAAAAACCTTATATGACTCACCTACAAGACACTCTCTATAAAGGTTGTTGAGGCTTCATTATAGAAAGGTTCTAAAGGTAAGAATTAACGTCAAATACCCAAACTTGTAATCCAAGGATCAAGACTAACTAAACCGATTAAGGTTGTGACACTCACAATCGAGGTAGAGGTTGTTGAGGATTCACTACCACCTAGAAAAGGCAAGCCAAGACTAAGTTAAAGCAAATCTTTAACTTTGGATTAAAGTAAAAGCAAGTTCGTAAACTAACACAAAATTACGGGTAGTTCTTGAGTTCCACGGCCGTGGAAGCTCAAGAACAGACCGTGGATTAGGTTTGTCGGCGATTCTCTCTAACTCTCAGGGTCCAATCTGTTTACGATCGATCTATCATCATCTAAGCCACAACTATCAACCCTTCACCTTAGAATTGTTAAAGGGTTTTAGCCAACAACAATCATGTTGATATCAAATTCAAGGTTTAAAAGAATGAAACATGAAAACTTCCGAAAACCTTCAATAACTTTCAAACTAATCTCAAATCCACAAATCAAGAACAATATCGTCAATAGATTCGGAACAACACAAACAATCACAATCTTAGATAAGAAGGAAGAACGGGATGTCAATCCGTCTTCTAAATCAAACCTAAGCAAGAAGCGAAATCTCCTTGCGAACAATCTTCCGAATCTCCGATCTTCCGTCAATCCGGAAATCCCAATGACAAAGCGCAAATCTCTCAAACACAATCTCCACCAAAATGCGAAATTAGGGTAATTCCAAGCGTAAGCGTAAGATGCGTCTATGCGTAAGCGAAGGTGACGGAATCTCTCCTCGTCCGTCCTTTTATAGTGTAAGATAAAATATCGGCCCGGCCCAATTGCATAGGAGATCGTGGCTTAAAGTGTGGCGAAAAAGATCGCCAAGATCACGGTCATGGAAGGGTTCCACGGCCATAATTTAGAGCGTGGAAATCATCACGGTTTGACACAACTCCTCCACGGCCGTAGAAGTTGCAGGAATGAACCACGCTTCCCTTGCCATGTTTCCACGGCCGTGGACTTGAACGTGGAAAGTAGTACGGCCGTATTTTAGAGCGTGGTTTAGGGCTAGAACGTGATTCTTCCTTAGTCTCGTGCATTCTTCAAGTTGGCACTTCCTTAGCTCCTAGGAATCTCCTCAATTCATGGACATGCTCAATCAAATCCATCCTTGCTCAATTCCGTTCGGAAATAGCTCTTAATTGCCTACAATTAACATAAAGCTTGTGTAGATCTCTATATCGACATTATAGACAAACTAGCTCACAAATGCATCAATGCTCAATCAATGACTATCAATATGGATGGAATACACTTAGAAAACGTGCCTAAAATATCACAATATTTCATGCTAACACCTACCACATTCAGTGGCTCTAAATCCTCAAGAAGCAAATAACGTGGTCCTATGACCAGTCTCTTCGCGATCCTCTCTAAGGCATCGAGGTAGTCATCATGGATGTTTGGAATTCTAGGGGATGGGGGTGATGGTGGCTCACTAGGTGGTGCCTGGGAGGAGGAGGAAGCATCCCCTTTCCTCTTCTTGGTTCTGGTAGACATTCTCCTAACTAAATCCATTTTCTGTCGAAAATTACGGCCTGTTCTTGAACTTCCACGGCCGTGGAATGCCCAGTGACCGTGATTCGGCTCGTAATTTCTCAAAATTCACTCAATCAACACCAAAATCAACAGACAGCAGCCCTAGACTAATTCCAATCAGTTCTCCTAAAAATTCTTGCGAAATTTACTCAAATTGACAAGGTAAAGGAACAGAATAAAAACCTGGGTTTTTGGATTTTAAAATCCAAATTCCGTCTTCTCCAGTGATTGTCCACTCGATTTGTTGCTTGGATCTTGTAGATGGTTGAATTTGTTTCACTTTGGGTTAAAGAATCGTTCGAAACGATTATCGAACGGAGATTTGAGAGAAGGGGTCGTTTTCGGCGATTTTGGGGCGTGGAATTGGGTGTTTTGGTGTTCTTTGTGAAGAAACATGGTTTATATAGTAACCGTAAAATTTTTGGAAAATTACGGTCACTCGGAGGTTTCCACGGCCGTCGAAATGTACGGAACCGTGATTTTGGTGATTTTTCTCAAGCTTTTGCAAATTACGGTCACTGTAACTGTCACGACCGTAATTTTGGCCGTGGAACTCTCTGTAATGTGCCAAAGTCCAAGTTTCGTCAATTTCTTCTAACTTTTCCTTCTCCCTTGCCTCTTCCATTGATCCTACATCCAAAAACACGAACATACCGGAAGGTATCGAAGGCAAAACAAAACAAAAAAAGTCTATGCTACACTATCTACGAATGAAAAACAAAAATATAAGTGCAATACCTTGGGTTGCCTCCCAAGAAGTGCTTGTTTAAGGTCCGTAGCTAGACCGTACTTACACCTATTCAAGTGTGGTAGGTGCGAACTCTTCAGCTTGGAGTTCCGGTGAGTACTTCTTGAGTCGTTGACCGTTCACCTTAAAGCTTCCGCCCTTTTCACCCCATACTTCAACTGCACCATCGGGGAAAACACGTTTGATTAGATATGGTCCAGTCCAACGAGATTTAAGCATACCTGGAAAGAGACGAAGTCTTGAATTGAAGAGGAGAACTTGATCTCCTTCTTTGAGGTCTTTTGGAATGATATGTTTATCATGCCAACACTTCGCTCTTTCTTTATAGATCTTGGCGTTTTCGTACGTGTTCAAGCGAAGTTCTTCAAGCTCGTTAAGGTCCAATAGACGCTTCTCTCCCGCCTCCTTCATGCCGAAGTTCAACCACTTTATTGCCCAATACGCTTTATGCTCCAACTCTACCGGCAAGTGACAAGACTTCCCATATACAAGGTTGTATGGCGTCGTACCTATGAGAGTCTTATATGCAGTCCGGTATGCCCATAATGCATCATCTAGCTTCAAAGACCAATCCTTCCTTGTCCTTGAAACCGTCTTCTCTAGGATTCCTTTAATCTCCCGGTTTGAAATCTCCATTTGTCCACTTGTTTGTGGATGGTAAGGGGTGGCGATCTTGTGAGTCACGCCATACTTAGCTAATAGAGCTTCGAATCGTCGGGCAATGAAGTGAGAGCATCCATCACTAATGATGGTCTGTGGAGTCCCAAATCGTGGGAAAATGGTCTTGTTAAAGAACTTAACCACAACCATGGCATCATTAGTAGGAGAGGCAATTGCTTCGACCCATCTCGAAACATAATCTACGGCTAGAAGTATGTATTGGTTTCCACAAGATGATGGGAAAGGTCCCATGAAGTCTACTCCCCAAACGTCAAAGATCTCCACCTCTTGAATGTTGTTAAGAGGCATCTCGTTTCTGCTAGATATGTTCCCTGTTCTTTGACAAGCATCGCAGCAGGAAACAAAGGTTTGCACATCTTTAAATAAAGTAGGCCAAAAGAATCCAGATTGCAATACCTTAGCGCTAGTCTTGTTCGAACTAGCGTGTCTTCCACAAGGTAGTGAATGACAATGACGGATGACACTTTGCATCTCATCTTCCGGCACACATCGTCGAATGATGCCGTCAGGACCTCTCTTAAAGAGGAGAGGTTCATTCCAAAAGTATTCCCGAACATCCTTAAAGAATTTCTTTCTTTGTGCATAGGATAATCCGGGTGGTAATTCCTGACAAACCAAATAGTTAACAAAATCAACAAACTATGGCTCATTACCTTTACTAATCTTGTCGATGCACTCCTCTATGATATGTAAATGCTCGTCCGGAAAGGAGTCATCTATGGGTAGATTGTCGTCCTCAAGATGTGGTAGACGACTCAAATGATCCACAAAAGAATTTTCCGAACCCTTCTTGTCACGGATCTCTAGATCGAATTCTTGTAGGAGAAGAATCTATCTAATTAGCCTTGGCTTCGCATCCTTCTTTGCAAGCAAATACCGGATCGCAACATGATCCGTGTATACAATCAATTTTGCACCTACAAGATAAGAGCAAAACTTTTCAAATGCGTATACAATTGCTAAAAATTCTTTCTCGGTAGTGGCGTAGTTGAACTGCGTCTCATCTAGCATCTTGCTAGCGTAGTAGATAGCATGGGTTCGTCCTTCCTTCTTTTTCCCAAGCACAACTCCTATAGCTACGTCACTTGCGTCACACATAACCTCGAATGGAAGATTCCAATCCGGAGGTTGAATAATCGGGGCTGAGATTAGAGCTTCCCGAATCTTATTAAACGCATCTAAACATTCCTGCGAAAAATCAAAAATTGCATCCTTCATCAATAGATTAGTAAGCGGCTTTGATATCTTAGAGAAATCCTTTATAAAACGTCAATAAAATCCAACATGTCCTAGAAAACTTCTTATCCCTTTCACCGAAGTTGGAGGAGGAAGCTTTTCTATAGTCTCTATCTTAGCCTTATCCACTTCAATCCCTCTACTAGAAAAGCTAAGATAGAGACTATAGCTGATTACGGTCATGCATGAAGTGCGGGAAGTGGCTTTATAAAACGTCTATAAAATCAGTCGTGCATGAAGTGCGGGAAGTGGCTTCAATTCCATCACTATTGGACTCTCTAATGGCTCTTGAGGAGTGTCTATTGCTTCCTTAGAAGTATCTAAGGGTGTAGAAGTTGTTGGAGAAGAATCAAAAGAAGTGGTGGAAAGAACACAATTGCCTTCAGATTCACCCAAAATTACGGCTCCCCTGTTTCCTCCACGGCCGTGGTTTTGGGCGTGGGAATCAATTACGGTGCCTCTGTTTGCTCCACGGCCGTGGTTTAGGCCGTGTAACTTACTAGAGTCCTCTGAATAGCTGATTACGGTCATGTTGGTGGATTCCACGGCCGTGGAATAGCACGACTGGTTGTGATTTCTCACGTTCTCTGACCCATCGTAGAGTTTCTCAAATTCTTCTTCATGTACTTCCTTTTGCTTCTCCAAAGCTTCAATTTCCTCATTGCATTCCTCTTCTTTCCATATGTCCATAATGCTCATAGAGATCACCTTTTGCAAGGGATCTTTGAAGAGAATCGAACTTACTTCCTCTCTAGATAGCTCTTCGTCATGGATGTTGAATATATCATCTTCAAAAGCTGGTTCCTTCACCAAAGTGGAGAGAACGAACTCTACCTTTTCTTCCCCTATGTCGAAGGCGAGTCTAGCATTCTTGCAATCAACCATACAACCGGATGTTGCAAGAAACGGTCTTCCGAGTATGATCGGAACCGGACTATCTACAGGAATGTCAAGCACAACAAAATCTATAGGAACATAGAACTTACCAAGCTTGACCGGTACGTCTTCAACTATGCCGATGGGACGAGTTATAGATCGATCCGCCATGTATAATGTCATCTTCACCGGTTTAGGTTCGCCTAAACCGATCTTCCTACATAAGGCAAGAGGAATGATGCTCACGCTTGCTCCTAAATCACATAATGCATCATATGTTACATCTCCCACTCCTATGGGAATACAAAACCACCCCGGATCCTTCAGCTTTGGGGGCATCTTTTCCTTCATTGTCTTAATGAGATCCGACGAATCTGAACTCATCTTGACCTCTCCAAAATCCTCTAATTTCCTCTTGTTAGAGAGGATCTCTTTTAAGAACTTTCCATAAGCTGGCATACCTACAATTGCATCAATGAAAGGTATATTAATATGCAGTTTGCTCATAAGTTCTATAAACTTACCGAATTGTTTGTCTAGATGCGCTCTTGCTCTAGATTGCGGAAATGGTAGGGGAGGTTTGTAAGCTGGAGGAGGAATGTAGATGTGTTCCTTCTCCTTCCCCTTCTCTTTCTCCTTCTCGATGGGAACTTCCACAAACTTAGGTTGCGGGTCGGTGGTTGTTGCTCCGCTCCTAGTTGTGATAGCCATCACCCTTCCTTTTGGGTAATCCTCCGTCTTTTCTGGAAGTTTTCCTTAATTCATAGGAACTTCCTCAGCATGGCTAAACATTTGGTTTTCTAAAACCTTTTGAGCTTTATCAACCTTAGTAATGTGATTATCAACTTTAGTGATGTGACTCTCCAATCCTTGAAGCTTTCCCAAAATTGTTTCCAACATGGGATCGGGCTTCTCTTTCCCCGAAGTGCTTCCATTATTAGATGCTTGTTCTTGACTTTTCAAAGAATGGAAGAAGAAGAAGGTGGAGTTAGTGAAATTCCTGAATTGGGATAAGAATTACCGGAATTGTGTTGTTGGTTGGAACGCCAATTGTTGTTGTTTGAACCCCTATTGTTGTTCCAGTTGTTCCGGTTATTGTTGTTGTTCCAATTGTTCCGGTTGTTGTTCCGGTTGTTGCGGTTTGTATTCTCATTCCCATTGTGGTTATTGTTGTTTCCTAAATAACCAACATCTTGCTCCTTTTGATTTGGAAAGTTAGCTTTTATGACTTCCTTCAATTCTTTAATCTCGGAGTTGAGAGAAAAGATTTGAGTTTGAGCGGCTTGTGTTAGCTTTGCTCCTTGCTCCACTTGATTTGCTTCTACTTTCCGGTGAGCATACTTCTCAATGACTCGGGCTTGCTTCTCAATGAAGTCCCAAGCGTCATCTTCCCTCATGTCCATGAATGTGCCACATGAAAGGAATTGGAGCTTGAATTGTGTTTCCATATCCAACCCCTTATAAAATATCTCCAATAGCTCCAATTTGGAAATGCCATGGTGTGGGCAATCCAATAGTAAATCCTGAAATCTTTCCCAAGATTGAAACAAACTTTCGTTAGATCTCATAAAAAATGCATTAATCTTACCTCTCAACTCCGCCATTTTAGATGGCAGAAAGAATTTGGTGAGGAACTCCGAAGAAAGATCCTCCCATGTGTTGAGTCTTCCATTCGGAAGAGCTTGATACCAAGATAAAGCTTTCCCTTTCAAAGAGAAGAAGAATGGCTTGATTTTGTAGTTGTTGGTGGTTGCATTCTTTGGTTTCATTGTCTCCATCAAGATCTCAAAATTCTGTAAATGTTGATGTGGAGATTCGCTACTCGTTCCTCCAAACTGACTTTGGCGAATGATGGTAATAACTTGTGGGTTGAAGCTAAACCCTTGCATATCATCAGCATCAAAGTTCACACCCAAACGGCGTGGTTGCTGAATTGGATCCATTCTTTGGCCAAGAGTTCTTGGCTCTTCATCTACACGGGCGGCTCACGCACCCCCAGCCGGGACACGATAATTGGAAGCCGGTCTTGGATTAAATTGATTCATGTTAACCGTCGGGTTAATGTCCTCCAACGGTGGCATGGAAGAGTCGCTATCCTCATCGGATGAATTGGTTCTAACCGATCTTGCCGGTTTCCTTCTCTTCTTCTTCTTAAGGTCGCTTAATTCCAGCCTCATTTGGAACATCATATCCGTTAGCTCATCAATTTTCTATTGATGAGGGTCCGATTCCTCCTTGCGAGTCTTCTCGCTCCATCTAAGTTGAGCTTCGGATTCCGCAAACTCTGTTTGATAATCCCGCTCCTTATCTTCAGCCATCCTTCTTTCTTTGAGCTTTTTCCTCAAAGTCATCTCAAGTTCTTGATCAAGAGGTAAGAAGTCCTTGTTGTTCCTAGACCTGCGCATAAACCTAAAGTAACCTGCAAATATCACTCAAAAGAGATATCAAATAACAAGAGCAAGCTCCCAAGCTTGACAACCGGTAACCGAATTCGGCCTAAACCAAATCCCCGGCAACGGCGCCAAAAACTTGTTCGCCACTTAGCGTGCGTGCAAATAAGTCTTAAATTTATAAAACTAGAATCAAGCAAGCGAACCCGCAGTGTACGGATCGACGTAGTTAAGCAAGAATTCCAGAGTATCGAACACAGGGATTTGGGGGGAACTAATTCAATTATAAAGTTGTCAAGCAAGTAAAAGAGTAAGCTTTGCAAATATATTGGGAAAACAGCAACCCTAAAGATCCAGGTGTCTAATTGTGGCAATCGATTCAAGATATACTAAAGAACTAAGGACAGAGTTAAGAGTTGCAAAGGTATACTAAGGTAAAGCAATGTACGGTGAAGTTCCAAGGCTTTATATGACTTACCTAAGGACACTCTCTATAAAGGTTGTTGAGGCTTCAGTATAGAAAGGATCTACAGGCAAGAATTAATCTCAAATACCCCAACTTGTAACCCAAGGATCAAGACTAACTAAACCAATTTAGGTTGTGACACTCAAAATCGAAGTAGAGGTTGTTGAGGCTTCACTACTACCTAGAAAAGGGCAAACCTAGACTAGATTAAAGTTAATCTTTAACTTTGGATCAAAGTAAAAGCAAAGTTCGTAAACTGGTGTAAATTACGGGTAGATCTTGAGTTCCACGGCCGTGGAACCTTAAGAATAGACCGTGATTTTGGTTCGTCGGCGAATCTCTCTAACTCTCAAGGTCTAATCTGTTTACGATCGATCTATCATCATCTAAGCCACAGCTATCAACCCTTCACATTAGAATTGCTAAAGGGTTTTAGCCAATAACTGTCATTATAATATCAAATTCAAGATTAAGAAGAATGAAAGATGAAAACCTTCGAAAACCTTCAATAAATCTCAAATCAATCTCAAATCCACAAAAAGAGGAATAATGTAATTTAGATTTGGAATAAACACAAACCAATAACAATCCTTGATAAGAACGAAGAACGGGATGTCAATCCGTCTTCTAATCAAACCTAAGGACAAAAGGCGTAACTTCCGCCACAAACAACTTCCAAATCTTCAAACCCTTGTGAATCACTGTTAGCCAATGCAAATTCTCCGGACGTCCAATGCAACCCTAAGCACGTGTAAGCCGAAGTGCCGAAATCTCTCTCCTCCAGCCCTTTTCTAAGGAAGGGTAAAATAACCGTCCGGCCCATATGTGTTCGCCACTTAGCGTGCGTGAAAATAAGCTTTAAATTTATAAAACTAGAATCAAGCAAGCGAACCCGCAGTGTACGGATCGACGTAGTTAAGCAAGAATTCCAAAGTATCGAACACAGGGATTTGGGGGGTTAAATCCAGTTATAGATTATCAAGCGAGTAAATGTAGAGCTTTTCGAATTATTGGGAAAACAACAATCCTAAAGATCCAAGTATCCAGCTGTGGCAATCGATTCAAGATATACTAATGATATAAGGACAAAGTTAAGATATGCAAAGGTATGCTAATTTAAGGTAATCGTACGGTGAAGTTCCAAAAACCTTATATGACTCACCTACAAGACACTCTCTATAAAGGTTGTTGAGGCTTCAATATAGAAAGGTTCTAAAGGTAAGAATTAATGTCAAATACCCAAACTTGTAATCCAAGGATCAAGACTAACTAAACCGATTACGGTTGAGACACTCACAATCGGGGTAGAGGTTGTTGAGGCTTGACTAGCACCTAGAAAAGGCAAACCTAAACTAAGTTAAAGCAAATCTTTAACTTTGGATTAAAGTAAAAGCAAGTTCGTAAACTTAAGGGAAATCACGGTTAGTTCTTGAGGTTCCACGGCCGTGGACTTCAAGAACAAGCCGTAATTTAGGGTTCGTCAGTGATTCTCTCTAACTCTCAGGGTCCAATCTGTTTATGATCGATCTATCATCATCTAAGCCACAATTATCAACCCTTCACCTTAGAATTGTTAAGGGTTTTTAGCCAACAATAGTCATAATGATATCAAATTCAAGGTTTAAAAGATTGAAAGATGAAAACTTCCGAAAACTTTCAATAAACTTCAAACCAATCTCAAAGTCACAATCAAGAACAAATATCGTCACTAGATTCGGAATGGAACAAACAAACACAATCTTAGATAAGAAGGAAGAATGGGATGTCAATCCTTCCTCTAAATCAAACCTAAACAAGAAGAGGAATCTTCTTGCGAACAACCTTCCGAATCTTCGATCTTCCGTCAATCCGGAAATCTCAATCACAATCTCCACCAAAGTGCGAGATTAGGGCAACTCCAAGGATGAGCGCAAAGTACGTCTTTTGAAAAAGTCGCAAAGATCTCTAAGTCGCGGTGTGGGCGAAAGCGAGGTGACGGAATCTCTCTTCGTCCATCCTTTTATAGTGTATGATGAAGTAGCGGCCCAGCCCAATCTTTTAAAAGATCGTGGCTTAAAGTGTGGCGAAAAAGATCGCCAAGATCACGGTCGTGGAAGGTTCCACGGCCGTAATTTAGAGCGTGGGAATCAACACGGTTTGAACCATCTTCTCCACGGCCGTAGAAGTTGCTGGAATGAACCACGCTTCCTTAGCCATGGTTCCACGGCCGTAGAACTAAACGTGGAAAGTAGTACGGCCGTATTTTAGAGCGTGGTTTAGGGCAAGAACGTGATTCTTCCCTATCCTCGTGCATTTCTCAAGTTGACACTCCTTTTGCTCTTAAGAATGCCCTCAATCCATGGACATTGCTCAACAATTCCATCCTTGCTCGATTCCGTTCGGAAATAGCTCTCAATTACCTATAATCAACATAAAGCTTGTGTAGATCTCTATATCGACATTATAGACAAACTAGCTCACAAATGCATCTATGCTCAATCAATGACTATCAATATGAATCAAATACACTTAGAAAACGTGCCTAAAATATCACAATATTTCATGCTAACAAATAACCCCATACTTAACACTTGCTTGTCCCTAAGGAAGGTCTTTCAAAAGCTTTAAAACAAGAGTTAGGATGAAATATGTTTACCTTCTCAAAGCAATACTTCTTTTGGATGAATGTGCCTTCTAAACAATAGATCATTCTCAAATCTTGCTTCAATCGTTTATAGGACTTTCATACGCTTAATCGAAGAGTAAAGAGTAAAGAAAGCTCATGAATCAATCAAACTTCCATACAAACATCAAAACCCTTAAACATTATCAAAATCAATCATAAGAAACTTCAATTTAGATCACCAAGTCATATAACATTCTTTTGATCTTAAGGACTTTCAAAGAAAAAAGGTCTAGAATGTGGAAAGGGAAGGAAACTTTAAGGAATGTGGTGCATGAATCCGGGAAAGTGGACAACTACTCTTTTCTTCTTCTCTTGCGGTTTCCGCAACACTTTCAACTTAGAGCTTCGCTCTCTTCCTTTCATTTTTCAACTTTACTTTTGGAGTTATGGATAGAGGTGCACAAAAACCGAAGCCTAGGAGATTGGCGTTTCTCAATTTTTATGAGATGCCTCAAACCCTTAGCGCACATACCATAATCCGCTAGGAATATCGCTCAATCCGACTTTGGCAAGACACAAACACCCGGCTATGTGAATGGTGCCGAGTTACTCATCGTCATGCTTGACTTCCCCAACCCTACAATTTCTTTCTATTCTTTTGATTGCAAATAATTGCTCTCATGGCCCTCCCACATCAAACATGCCTTTTTCACTCACTTCTCCAAATTTCCGGATAGGTAAAGGAGGTCAATATTTCAATGAGGAGCTAAATGATCAAAGAAAGAAGAAAGAAAAATCGAATTGCCTTAATCATCTCAACAAGAAGCATAAGAACTTATAGTGTGATTTCAACTTCAACTCCTCAACATGATTTAGGTAACATTCATCACATTATGAAACTTGCAAAAGAGGTATAATCAACTCATTCAATTTCTTTTCAATTCACTATTCGTTTAAGCATGCAATTGTCATCAAACTCAATTCACAAGTAGCGATTATCATGAAAATCATCTCAATTCCTTAGAAGCACAAAATTTTTCAATTTTTATGGGTTTTTCAAACTTCTTTTCATGCAATGCAATAATGAAACGTGCAATAATATAATGAACAAGCAATGATAGTCTCGATAGAAGCAAACATAGTGAGTAAGAGTTATTACAACTTTTAGTCACACCCCACCCCATACTTGGGACGAACATTGTCCCTAATGTTCAAATAAAAGAAAGAAAAGAAAGAAACTCGCAAAATGGCGGTGGAGCGGCTAAAGCAATCGGTCATGCAAATCATCGTCACTGCGGCGCTGGTGGAGGCGGGAATGGAGAGAAGCTAGGATCATAAAACCGCCCAAACTGCTGGCGGTAGACATCTCTCATCATGTGATCGAGGTCGTCCAAGCGTCCATCTCTAGCATCGGCTCGAATCTCCAATGCTCCTACTCTCTCCGAAAGGCCAGTAGCCCAATCCGGCATCTGCTCATACCATCCCGGAGCATGACTGTACCACTCTGGAGCGTCGGATGGTGCTGGTGCTGGTGCAGATGGTGTCTGTGCAGCCCATGGAGGTGGAGCTCCATACCATGCAGGAGGTGTCTCTGCCCAAGTGGGTCTCTCACTCACGTTGGCGCGGCGAGAAGACGAGCCTGAAGCTCTGGCGGGACGTGGAGAACGTCTAGGCACGTCGGTGGCCGCATCCGACTGATCCGGAAACGTGCCAAACTCCTGCTTGGCTCCTCCTCCACCCTCAAACTGATCCCGCATCTCCTCCTCCTCAACTACGGGCGGTGGTTGGACATACGGAGGAGTTGCAATCCTGTTCGCATGCATAGCAGCGAACGTCTCCTTCCAATTATGGCGTCCAGCCATAATGGAGTACTCCTGTAGCCACTGTATACCCCTACCTATCCTGCTCTCCCAAGGCATGGCCGCATAAGGCGGACCTCTATGTGTGGGGAAGATGAGACCTCTAGTCATGAAGGCATGAAGTCCTAAGGGCACGGTTGGTATGCGGGTACAGGCAGAAAAATCAACTCCCAAGCTCCTAGCAAGGTGGGTAACTATCCCACCATATCCAATGTTGCTCTTCCTCTTGTTCTTTAGCTTGCTCATAGTAGCAGTTAAGAGGTTGGCACAGTCAGCTCGGCATCCGTACAGCATAGAATACAACAGAAATAGCTCATCCGTCTTGATCTTTTGGGGCGTCTCTGTCCTAGGGAATAGACACTCCGAAAGAACACGGTGAGAAATCTTCAAGGCCAAGTGATACATCAACTTGGCCTAGGTATCAGCAGGTTGCCAGCGGTCCTCGCTGGCGTATATCATAGCAACCTCCTCCCAAAAGTCTTTGGCGTAAACGCCACTAGGAAAACGACCGTTAAAGGTCTCATGGAACCCAAATTATGGCGTCCAGCCATAATGGAGTACTCCGGAAGCCGCTCAATGCCCCTCCCCGTCCTGCTCTCCCAAGGCATGGTTGTGTAAGGCGGACCTCTATGGGTAGGGAAGATAAGGCCTCTAGTCATGAAGGCCTGGAGTCCTAGGGGTACAGCTGGTATGCGTGTGCATGCAGAAAAGTCAACCCCTGACATCCTAGCAAGGTGGGTAACTATCCCACCATATCCAATGTTGCCCGCCCTCTTGTTCTTAAGCTTGCTCATGGTAGCAGCTAAGAGGGTGGCACAGTCAGCAGGGCACCCATACAGCATGGAATACAGAAGGAAGAGCTCATCCGTCTTGATCTTCTGAGGTGTCTCCGTCCTAGGGAAGAGACACCCAGAAAGAACACGGTGAGCAATCTTCAAGGCCAAGTGATATATCAACTTGGCCTTGGTATCAGCAGGTTGCCAGCGGTCCTCGCTGGCGTAAATCATAGCAACCTCCTCCCAAAAATCTTTGGCGTAAACGCCACTCGGAAAACGACCATTGAAGGTCTCTTGGAACCCAAAGAAGGCTCCGAACTCTCGGATGGTAAAATCATAGTTTCTTTCCATAAGACGGAAAGAAACGGTCCTATCCACATGGTTGTGCTCGAAAGATGTCACAACCTCCCTCGTAATCTCCTCGTAGGCGTCTTCTCGGATAGCCGAGAAGACAACAAGACCGGCTCTATCCAAGAGCCAAGTAAGGTCATCTACTATGTTAAGAGGAGCTAGATCCTCTAACAATAGGTACCTAGGTCCAATCACAGCCCTCTCATGGATCCTCTCGAATACATTAAGGTGATCCTCATGAATGGTCGGTACTCTAGGGCTAGGAGGTGAGAGTGATGAAGGTGATGATGGAGGTGAAGTGGAAGAGGGTGGTGGTGCTCTAGAGGATGAAGAAGAAGAGGGATTACCCTTCCTCTTCTTGTTTTGGTCATTCTTTTTCTCCTTTATTCTCCCAGAAACTCTCCTCACAAAGTCCATCACTGTCCAAAATTACGGCCTGTTTTTGATGATTCCACGGCCGTGGAACTAGCAGCGACCGTGGTTCGTCTAGTTTTTTCGCAAATCTCAGCAATCAACACTCAAACTCAGCAATCAGGCAGCCCTAGTCTAATTTCTTCCAATTTCAATCAGTTCTTCCTAAAATATCTAGCAAAACAAACCAAATCGACAAAGATCAAGAAGAGGGAAAAAAACCTAGGTTTCGGATTTTAAAATCCGAATTATGCGTTCCGTGGTGATTTTCCGCTCGATTCGTTGCTTGGATCTCGTTGGTGGTTGATTTTGCTTCAGTTTGGGAAGAAGAATCGTCGAAAACGATTAACAAACGGAGATTTGGAAGGAAGGGCGTGGATTCGGCGTTTTGGGTCGTGGAATTGGGTATTTGTGGAGTGTTTTAGTGAAGAATGTGGTTTATATAGTGACAGGCAAAATTTTGAAAATCACGGTCTGTCGGGGGGTTCCACGGCCGTGGAAATGTACGGAACCATGGTTTTGGTGATTTTTCAAAGGCTTTTGGAAATTACGGTCACTGTAGCTGTCACGACCGTGGTTTAGGCCGTGGAACTCTCTGTAATGCTCGAAAGTCCAAGTTTCGTCACTTTTCTTCAACATTATCTTTCCCTTTTCCTTTTCCATCGTTCCTACATCCAAAAACACGAACATACCGGAAGGAATCGAGGCAAAATAAAGAGAAAAACGTCTAAACTAAGCTAAACAATGAATCGAAAACAAAAACAAAAATGCAATACCTTGGGTTGCCTCCCAAGAAGCTCTTTGTTTAAGGTCCGTAGCTAGACCAATCTCGCACTTATTCGAGTGCGGTAGGCGCGAACTCTTCAGCTTGGAGTTCCGGCGTGTACTTCTTGAGTCGTTGGCCGTTCACCTTAAAGCTTCCGCCCGTTTCACCCCAAACTTCAACTGCACCATGGGGGAAAATACGCTTAATTAGAAAAGGTCCGGTCCAACGAGATTTGAGCTTACCTGGAAAGAGGCGAAGCCTTGAATTGAAGAGGAGAACTTGATCTCCTTCTTTGAAGTCCCTTGGAATGATATGCTTATCATGCCAACGCTTTGCTCTCTCCTTATAGATCTTGGCGTTTTCATAAGCGTTCAAGCGGAGTTCATCCAGCTCATTAAGGTCTAGGAGACGCTTTTCTCCCGCTTCCTTCATGCTGAAATTCAACCACTTGATAGCCCAAAACGCCTTGTGCTCCAACTCTACCGGCAAGTGACAAGACTCCCCATACACAAGGTTGTATGGTGTGGTTCCTATGGGAGTCTTGTACGCAATCCGGTACGCCCACAATGCATCGTCAAGCTTCAAAGACCAATCCTTCCTAGTCCTTGAAACTGTCTTCTCTAGAATTCCTTTGATCTTCCTATTTGATATTTCAACTTGTCCACTAGTTTGTGGATGATAAGGGGTAGCGATCTTGTGAGTAACCCTATACTTAGCTAGAAGAGCTTCAAAGCGCCGGGCAATGAAGTGAGAACCTCCATCACTAATGATAGTTCTTGGCGTCCCAAATCGAGGAAAAATGGTCTTGTTGAAGAACTTAACCACCACCATGGCATCATTGGTGGGAGAGGCAATTGCTTCCACCCATCTAGAAACGTAGTCTACCGCCAATAGTATGTATTGGTCTCCACAAGAGGATGGGAATGGTCCCATAAAATCTACTCCCCAAACATCGAAAATCTCCACCTCTTGGATGTTGTTGAGGGGCATCTCATTCCTCCTAGAGATATTACCTGTTCTTTGACAAGCATCGCAGCAAGAAACAAAGGATTGCACATCTCTAAATAAAGTAGGCCAAAAGAATCCATATTGCAATACCTTTGTGCTAGTTTTGTTCGAACTAGCGTGTCCTCCACAAGGTAGTGAATGACAATGGCGGATGACACTTTGCATTTCATCTTCCGGCACACATCGCCGAATGATGCCATCCGGACCTCTCTTAAAGAGGAGAGGTTCGTTCCAAAAGTATTCCCGGACATCCTTAAAGAACTTCTTTCTTTGTGCGTAGGATAATCCGGGCGGTATCTCCTGACAAACCAAATAGTTAACAAAATCAGCAAACCATGGTTCGTTACCTTTGGAGATCACATCGATGCACTCCTCTATAATGTGTAGGTGTTCGTCCGGGAAGGAGTCATCGATGGGTAAATGGTCGTCCTCTAGATGTGTTAGGCGACTCAAATGATCCGCAACAGAATTTTCTGAACCTTTCTTATCGCGGATCTCTAGATCGAATTCTTGTAGGAGAAGAATCCATCTAATTAGCCTTGGCTTCGCATCTTTCTTCGCAAGGAGGTACCGGATCACAACATGATCCGTGTAGACAATCACCTTTGCACCTACAAGATAAGAGCGAAACTTGTCAATAGCATAGACAATGGCTAAAAACTCTTTTTCGGTAGTGGCATAATTGAGCTGCGCTTCATCTAGCGTCTTGCTAGCATAGTATATGGCATGGGTTCGCCCTTCCTTTCTTTGTCCAAGAACAGCTCCTATAGCTACGTCACTAGCATCGCACATAACCTCAAAAGGTAGAGTCCAATCCGGAGGTTGGATAATAGGTGCTGAAATTAGAGCTTGCCGAATTGTGTTGAACGCATCTAAACATTCATGCGAAAACTCAAAAATCGCATCCTTCATCAATAGATTAGTGAGAGGTTTTGATATTTTAGAAAAGTCTTTAATGAAGCATCTATAGAATCTGGCATGTCCTAGAAAACTTCTTATCCCTTTCACCGAAGTTGGGGGAGGAAGCTTTTCTATGGTCTCTATCTTAGCCTTATCTACTTCTATCCCTCTATTAGAGATTAAGTGACCTAATACAATTCCTTCCTTAACCATAAATTGACACTTCTCCCAATTAAGAACTAGGTTAGTGTCTTCACACCTTTGTAAAACAAGAGAAAGGTTAGAAAGGCAATCGTTAAAAGAGGAACCGTATACGGAGAAATCGTCCATGAAGACCTCCATGATTTCCTCTATGTATTCGGAGAAGATGGCCATCATGCACCTTTGAAAGGTGGCTGGGGCGTTGCAAAGCCCGAACGGCATTCTCCTTTAAGCGAACGTACCCCATGGGCACGTGAATGTGGTCTTCTCTTGATCATCCGGGTGTATCGGAATCTGAAAGAAACCACTATAACCGTCAAGGTAGCAAAAATGTGAATGTTGTGCTATCCTTTCAAGCATTTGATCAATGAATGGCAATGGGAAGTGATCCTTCCTCGTTGCATTGTTAAGCTTGCGGTAGTCAATGCACATCCGCCATCCTGTTACGGTTCGGGTAGGAATGACTTCGTTGTTTTTGTTGGTGATGACCGTCATTCCTCCCTTCTTCGGAACTTCTTGAACCGGACTCACCCACTTACTATCGGAGATAGGATAGATGATACCTGCATCAAGAAGTTTAAGAATTTCCTTCTAGACAACCTCCTTAATGGTCGGGTTCAACCGCCTTTGAGGTTGTCTTGAAGTCCTAAAGTCTTCCTCCATTAATATTTTGTGCATGCATAGGGAGGGTTTAATTCCTACTAAGTCCTCAATAGTGTAGCCTAAAGCTTTCCTATGTTTCCTAAGGACAATCATGAGCTGATTATGTTCATCTATGGTTAGATCGGAACTAACAATAACTGGATAAGTAGAGTTAGGTCCTAGAAAATCGTACCTTAGATGTGTAGGAAGTTGTTTCAACTCTATTGCTTTCGGAGCTTCCAATGATCCTTGAGGAGCATCCGATGTCTCCTTAGAAGTTTCTAAGGGTGTTGAAGGTGTAGGAGAAGAATCGAAGGAAGTTGAAGGAGTGTCTCGATCATCCCCTTCCACGGCCAAAATTACGGTTTCCCTATGTCCTCCACGGCTGTGGTTTAGGGCGTGGAAGGTGGTCACGGTTGCTCTGCCTTCTCCACGACCGTGTAACCCCCTGGAGTGAGCCACGCTTTGGGTTGTGAGATCCACGGCCGTGGAATATAGTGTATGGCCGTGGATTCTCACGTTTTCTGCCTCGTCGTGGAGCTTCTCGAATTCCACTTTACCCATCTCTTCTTGTGCTTCTAAGGCTTCAATTGCCTCATTGCACTCCTCTTCTTCCCCTACATTCGTGAGACTCATAGTAATGACCTTTTGCAAAGGATCTTTGAAGAGAATAGCACTTACCTCCTCTCTAGACAACCCTTCTTCATCTTGGATATTGAATATATCCTCATCCAAGATTGGCTCCTTCACTAGAGTGGAAATAACGAACTCTACCTTCTCTTCCCCTATATCAAAGGGGAGTCTAGCGTTCTTGCAATCGACTATGCAGCCGGAAGTTGCAAGAAACGGTCTTCCGAGTATGATCGGGACCGGACTATCTGCAGGAATGTCAAGCACGACAAAGTCAATGGGAACAAAGAATTTACCTAGCTTGACTGGGACGTCTTCTACAATACCGACGGGGCGAGTGATGGATCGATCCACCATGTATAACGTCATCTTCACCGGTTTAAGGTCGCCTAAACCGATCTTCCTATACAATGCAAGTGGTATGATGCTCACACTTGCTCCCAAGTCACATAGCGCATCGTATGTGACATCTCCCACTCCTATGGGAATGCAAATAAAGGCCAAAACCCCGAATCCGCGTATTCTATCTTATGGAACGGTTTCCTTATCTTCTTCTAACCCTAGACGTCCTTCCCATCTATCTTTTCCGCCTCTCTTATATATTCCCGTCTTTCCTCCCTTTTCCCGTTTTTTCACTTACGTCTCATTTGTAACACCCCGAATCCGCGGGATTCGGAGTGCTACGGGTTGTGACCTCACAATGGGTCCCGGCCGTTAGCCTGACAACAATTTCACCGGATCTTGCAACAAGGCACAGATAAAGGCCAAAACCAAAATACAATTTTATGCAATGTGATGAAACCCGAAAACAAAAGAAAGGAAAGACTTCAGCCGTCCTTACAACAATATCAATATAATACAAAAACAACAACAACACAAGGTCTCCAAAATCCAACTCAACGTAAGATGTACGGAACCTCGGTTGCCCACTCCTCCGGATCACTCGGCCACCTCCTATACTGCACATCAACTACAACAATAGGTATAAAACCGTTAGCTCACATTCTAGGCATTATAAAGATAATATAGCACAAACACACACATAAGAACACATAACACACAACATGCTCATATACATACACATCCGGTTCTTATTCTATTTTTAGGTTATTCCATTTCTAATTCCATTTGTTTAAAGTGTGACACGAGAGTCTTATTTAACGTCAGGAAAACCCGTGCTTTCGTTTAGTATGTATAATAGATTATACTTCAACTTAACCAAAAGACAACAAAATTATTTTTTGTATACTTTGTGAGATAACAAAATCCCTCAAAATATTTAACGTAAATAGATTAGGCTGATAATCATTTAAAAAAAGAAAAAAATGGTCCAAAAAAATAAAACTTTAGGGGAAAACATTAAGACCCTGATAATTGTAGGCGAACAATCCCACATAAAAATTGTACTTGAACTTAACCAAAAGGTCAAAAAATATATTGTTTGTATATCCCTATTTATACAATTTCTAAAACTACTAATCTTAGTATCGATATGGGAGAACAAAATCTCTCAAAAAATTTAACATAAATAGATCACACTAATAACAAAAGATTCCTTGACTTAAAAAATAGATTAAAAATAAAGATTTATTTTCCAAAAAATAGATTGGATGAAACAAAAAAAGTTACGTGAAATTTTTTAATAACAAATTGTTAGTTTAATAAATAAAGATTCTCTGACTTAAAAAATTAGTTTACAAAATAAAGATTTATTCGCCAAAAATTGTGGGAGATCCATTTCAATACTGCTTCCACGTCACGCCGTGTCTGTAAGATTCCAGTTTTTTACCTTCACCGCTCCCGCGGTGAAAAAGGCCGCCCCAGCGGCCTTGGTGTCTGTCACCGCCCCGCGGTGACAAGGGGCCGCCCCTACAGTTGAGGCAATCCGCCCCTGCGGATTTGCTGCAGATCGCGCCCGATCTGTTTTCGTTTGTTTTATCTTCCTTCAATAGATTAAATATCCGATATTCTATCTTATGGAACGGTTTCCTTATCTTCTTCTAACCCTAGACGTCCTTCCCATCTATCTTTTCCGCCTCTCTTATATATTCCCGTCTTTCCTCCCTTTTCCCGTTTTTTCACTTACGTCTCATTTGTAACACCCCGAATCCGCGGGATTCGGAGTGCTACGGGTTGTGACCTCACAATGGGTCCCGGACGTTAGCCTGACAACAATTTCACCGGATCTTGCAACAAGGCACAGATAAAGGCCAAAACCAAAATACAATTTTATGCAATGTGATGAAACCCGAAAACAAAAGAAAGGAAAGACTTCAGCCGTCCTTACAACAATATCAATATAATACAAAAACAACAACAACACAAGGTCTCCAAAATCCAACTCAACGTAAGATGTACGGAACCTCGGTTGCCCACTCCTCCGGATCACTCGGCCACCTCCTATACTGCACATCAACTACAACAATAGGTATAAAACCGTTAGCTCACATTCTAGGCATTATAAAGATAATATAGCACAAACACACACATAAGAACACATAACACACAACATGCTCATATACATACACATCCGGTTCTTATTCTATTTTTAGGTTATTCCATTTCTAATTCCATTTGTTTAAAGTGTGACACGAGAGTCTTATTTAACGTCAGGAAAACCCGTGCTTTCGTTTAGTATGTATAATAGATTATACTTCAACTTAACCAAAAGACAACAAAATTATTTTTTGTATACTTTGTGAGATAACAAAATCCCTCAAAATATTTAACGTAAATAGATTAGGCTGATAATCATTTAAAAAAAGAAAAAAATGGTCCAAAAAAATAAAACTTTAGGGGAAAACATTAAGACCCTGATAATTGTAGGCGAACAATCCCACATAAAAATTGTACTTGAACTTAACCAAAAGGTCAAAAAATATATTGTTTGTATATCCCTATTTATACAATTTCTAAAACTACTAATCTTAGTATCGATATGGGAGAACAAAATCTCTCAAAAAATTTAACATAAATAGATCACACTAATAACAAAAGATTCCTTGACTTAAAAAATAGATTAAAAATAAAGATTTATTTTCCAAAAAATAGATTGGATGAAACAAAAAAAGTTACGTGAAATTTTTTAATAACAAATTGTTAGTTTAATAAATAAAGATTCTCTGACTTAAAAAATTAGTTTACAAAATAAAGATTTATTCGCCAAAAATTGTGGGAGATCCATTTCAATACTGCTTCCACGTCACGCCGTGTCTGTAAGATTCCAGTTTTTTACCTTCACCGCTCCCGCGGTGAAAAAGGCCGCCCCAGCGGCCTTGGTGTCTGTCACCGCCCCGCGGTGACAAGGGGCCGCCCCTACAGTTGAGGCAATCCGCCCCTGCGGATTTGCTGCAGATCGCGCCCGATCTGTTTTCGTTTGTTTTATCTTCCTTCAATAGATTAAATATCCGATATTCTATCTTATGGAACGGTTTCCTTATCTTCTTCTAACCCTAGACGTCCTTCCCATCTATCTTTTCCGCCTCTCTTATATATTCCCGTCTTTCCTCCCTTTTCCCGTTTTTTCACTTACGTCTCATTTGTAACACCCCGAATCCGCGGGATTCGGAGTGCTACGGGTTGTGACCTCACAATGGGTCCCGGCCGTTAGCCTGACAACAATTTCACCGGATCTTGCAACAAGGCACAGATAAAGGCCAAAACCAAAATACAATTTTATGCAATGTGATGAAACCCGAAAACAAAAGAAAGGAAAGACTTCAGCCGTCCTTACAACAATATCAATATAATACAAAAACAACAACAACACAAGGTCTCCAAAATCCAACTCAACGTAAGATGTACGGAACCTCGGTTGCCCACTCCTCCGGATCACTCGGCCACCTCCTATACTGCACATCAACTACAACAATAGGTATAAAACCGTTAGCTCACATTCTAGGCATTATAAAGATAATATAGCACAAACACACACATAAGAACACATAACACACAACATGCTCATATACATACACATCCGGTTCTTATTCTATTTTTAGGTTATTCCATTTCTAATTCCATTTGTTTAAAGTGTGACACGAGAGTCTTATTTAACGTCAGGAAAACCCGTGCTTTCGTTTAGTATGTATAATAGATTATACTTCAACTTAACCAAAAGACAACAAAATTATTTTTTGTATACTTTGTGAGATAACAAAATCCCTCAAAATATTTAACGTAAATAGATTAGGCTGATAATCATTTAAAAAAAGAAAAAAATGGTCCAAAAAAATAAAACTTTAGGGGAAAACATTAAGACCCTGATAATTGTAGGCGAACAATCCCACATAAAAATTGTACTTGAACTTAACCAAAAGGTCAAAAAATATATTGTTTGTATATCCCTATTTATACAATTTCTAAAACTACTAATCTTAGTATCGATATGGGAGAACAAAATCTCTCAAAAAATTTAACATAAATAGATCACACTAATAACAAAAGATTCCTTGACTTAAAAAATAGATTAAAAATAAAGATTTATTTTCCAAAAAATAGATTGGATGAAACAAAAAAAGTTACGTGAAATTTTTTAATAACAAATTGTTAGTTTAATAAATAAAGATTCTCTGACTTAAAAAATTAGTTTACAAAATAAAGATTTATTCGCCAAAAATTGTGGGAGATCCATTTCAATACTGCTTCCACGTCACGCCGTGTCTGTAAGATTCCAGTTTTTTACCTTCACCGCTCCCGCGGTGAAAAAGGCCGCCCCAGCGGCCTTGGTGTCTGTCACCGCCCCGCGGTGACAAGGGGCCGCCCCTACAGTTGAGGCAATCCGCCCCTGCGGATTTGCTGCAGATCGCGCCCGATCTGTTTTCGTTTGTTTTATCTTCCTTCAATAGATTAAATATCCGATATTCTATCTTATGGAACGGTTTCCTTATCTTCTTCTAACCCTAGACGTCCTTCCCATCTATCTTTTCCGCCTCTCTTATATATTCCCGTCTTTCCTCCCTTTTCCCGTTTTTTCACTTACGTCTCATTTGTAACACCCCGAATCCGCGGGATTCGGAGTGCTACGGGTTGTGACCTCACAATGGGTCCCGGACGTTAGCCTGACAACAATTTCACCGGATCTTGCAACAAGGCACAGATAAAGGCCAAAACCAAAATACAATTTTATGCAATGTGATGAAACCCGAAAACAAAAGAAAGGAAAGACTTCAGCCGTCCTTACAACAATATCAATATAATACAAAAACAACAACAACACAAGGTCTCCAAAATCCAACTCAACGTAAGATGTACGGAACCTCGGTTGCCCACTCCTCCGGATCACTCGGCCACCTCCTATACTGCACATCAACTACAACAATAGGTATAAAACCGTTAGCTCACATTCTAGGCATTATAAAGATAATATAGCACAAACACACACATAAGAACACATAACACACAACATGCTCATATACATACACATCCGGTTCTTATTCTATTTTTAGGTTATTCCATTTCTAATTCCATTTGTTTAAAGTGTGACACGAGAGTCTTATTTAACGTCAGGAAAACCCGTGCTTTCGTTTAGTATGTATAATAGATTATACTTCAACTTAACCAAAAGACAACAAAATTATTTTTTGTATACTTTGTGAGATAACAAAATCCCTCAAAATATTTAACGTAAATAGATTAGGCTGATAATCATTTAAAAAAAGAAAAAAATGGTCCAAAAAAATAAAACTTTAGGGGAAAACATTAAGACCCTGATAATTGTAGGCGAACAATCCCACATAAAAATTGTACTTGAACTTAACCAAAAGGTCAAAAAATATATTGTTTGTATATCCCTATTTATACAATTTCTAAAACTACTAATCTTAGTATCGATATGGGAGAACAAAATCTCTCAAAAAATTTAACATAAATAGATCACACTAATAACAAAAGATTCCTTGACTTAAAAAATAGATTAAAAATAAAGATTTATTTTCCAAAAAATAGATTGGATGAAACAAAAAAAGTTACGTGAAATTTTTTAATAACAAATTGTTAGTTTAATAAATAAAGATTCTCTGACTTAAAAAATTAGTTTACAAAATAAAGATTTATTCGCCAAAAATTGTGGGAGATCCATTTCAATACTGCTTCCACGTCACGCCGTGTCTGTAAGATTCCAGTTTTTTACCTTCACCGCTCCCGCGGTGAAAAAGGCCGCCCCAGCGGCCTTGGTGTCTGTCACCGCCCCGCGGTGACAAGGGGCCGCCCCTACAGTTGAGGCAATCCGCCCCTGCGGATTTGCTGCAGATCGCGCCCGATCTGTTTTCGTTTGTTTTATCTTCCTTCAATAGATTAAATATCCGATATTCTATCTTATGGAACGGTTTCCTTATCTTCTTCTAACCCTAGACGTCCTTCCCATCTATCTTTTCCGCCTCTCTTATATATTCCCGTCTTTCCTCCCTTTTCCCGTTTTTTCACTTACGTCTCATTTGTAACACCCCGAATCCGCGGGATTCGGAGTGCTACGGGTTGTGACCTCACAATGGGTCCCGGACGTTAGCCTGACAACAATTTCACCGGATCTTGCAACAAGGCACAGATAAAGGCCAAAACCAAAATACAATTTTATGCAATGTGATGAAACCCGAAAACAAAAGAAAGGAAAGACTTCAGCCGTCCTTACAACAATATCAATATAATACAAAAACAACAACAACACAAGGTCTCCAAAATCCAACTCAACGTAAGATGTACGGAACCTCGGTTGCCCACTCCTCCGGATCACTCGGCCACCTCCTATACTGCACATCAACTACAACAATAGGTATAAAACCGTTAGCTCACATTCTAGGCATTATAAAGATAATATAGCACAAACACACACATAAGAACACATAACACACAACATGCTCATATACATACACATCCGGTTCTTATTCTATTTTTAGGTTATTCCATTTCTAATTCCATTTGTTTAAAGTGTGACACGAGAGTCTTATTTAACGTCAGGAAAACCCGTGCTTTCGTTTAGTATGTATAATAGATTATACTTCAACTTAACCAAAAGACAACAAAATTATTTTTTGTATACTTTGTGAGATAACAAAATCCCTCAAAATATTTAACGTAAATAGATTAGGCTGATAATCATTTAAAAAAAGAAAAAAATGGTCCAAAAAAATAAAACTTTAGGGGAAAACATTAAGACCCTGATAATTGTAGGCGAACAATCCCACATAAAAATTGTACTTGAACTTAACCAAAAGGTCAAAAAATATATTGTTTGTATATCCCTATTTATACAATTTCTAAAACTACTAATCTTAGTATCGATATGGGAGAACAAAATCTCTCAAAAAATTTAACATAAATAGATCACACTAATAACAAAAGATTCCTTGACTTAAAAAATAGATTAAAAATAAAGATTTATTTTCCAAAAAATAGATTGGATGAAACAAAAAAAGTTACGTGAAATTTTTTAATAACAAATTGTTAGTTTAATAAATAAAGATTCTCTGACTTAAAAAATTAGTTTACAAAATAAAGATTTATTCGCCAAAAATTGTGGGAGATCCATTTCAATACTGCTTCCACGTCACGCCGTGTCTGTAAGATTCCAGTTTTTTACCTTCACCGCTCCCGCGGTGAAAAAGGCCGCCCCAGCGGCCTTGGTGTCTGTCACCGCCCCGCGGTGACAAGGGGCCGCCCCTACAGTTGAGGCAATCCGCCCCTGCGGATTTGCTGCAGATCGCGCCCGATCTGTTTTCGTTTGTTTTATCTTCCTTCAATAGATTAAATATCCGATATTCTATCTTATGGAACGGTTTCCTTATCTTCTTCTAACCCTAGACGTCCTTCCCATCTATCTTTTCCGCCTCTCTTATATATTCCCGTCTTTCCTCCCTTTTCCCGTTTTTTCACTTACGTCTCATTTGTAACACCCCGAATCCGCGGGATTCGGAGTGCTACGGGTTGTGACCTCACAATGGGTCCCGGACGTTAGCCTGACAACAATTTCACCGGATCTTGCAACAAGGCACAGATAAAGGCCAAAACCAAAATACAATTTTATGCAATGTGATGAAACCCGAAAACAAAAGAAAGGAAAGACTTCAGCCGTCCTTACAACAATATCAATATAATACAAAAACAACAACAACACAAGGTCTCCAAAATCCAACTCAACGTAAGATGTACGGAACCTCGGTTGCCCACTCCTCCGGATCACTCGGCCACCTCCTATACTGCACATCAACTACAACAATAGGTATAAAACCGTTAGCTCACATTCTAGGCATTATAAAGATAATATAGCACAAACACACACATAAGAACACATAACACACAACATGCTCATATACATACACATCCGGTTCTTATTCTATTTTTAGGTTATTCCATTTCTAATTCCATTTGTTTAAAGTGTGACACGAGAGTCTTATTTAACGTCAGGAAAACCCGTGCTTTCGTTTAGTATGTATAATAGATTATACTTCAACTTAACCAAAAGACAACAAAATTATTTTTTGTATACTTTGTGAGATAACAAAATCCCTCAAAATATTTAACGTAAATAGATTAGGCTGATAATCATTTAAAAAAAGAAAAAAATGGTCCAAAAAAATAAAACTTTAGGGGAAAACATTAAGACCCTGATAATTGTAGGCGAACAATCCCACATAAAAATTGTACTTGAACTTAACCAAAAGGTCAAAAAATATATTGTTTGTATATCCCTATTTATACAATTTCTAAAACTACTAATCTTAGTATCGATATGGGAGAACAAAATCTCTCAAAAAATTTAACATAAATAGATCACACTAATAACAAAAGATTCCTTGACTTAAAAAATAGATTAAAAATAAAGATTTATTTTCCAAAAAATAGATTGGATGAAACAAAAAAAGTTACGTGAAATTTTTTAATAACAAATTGTTAGTTTAATAAATAAAGATTCTCTGACTTAAAAAATTAGTTTACAAAATAAAGATTTATTCGCCAAAAATTGTGGGAGATCCATTTCAATACTGCTTCCACGTCACGCCGTGTCTGTAAGATTCCAGTTTTTTACCTTCACCGCTCCCGCGGTGAAAAAGGCCGCCCCAGCGGCCTTGGTGTCTGTCACCGCCCCGCGGTGACAAGGGGCCGCCCCTACAGTTGAGGCAATCCGCCCCTGCGGATTTGCTGCAGATCGCGCCCGATCTGTTTTCGTTTGTTTTATCTTCCTTCAATAGATTAAATATCCGATATTCTATCTTATGGAACGGTTTCCTTATCTTCTTCTAACCCTAGACGTCCTTCCCATCTATCTTTTCCGCCTCTCTTATATATTCCCGTCTTTCCTCCCTTTTCCCGTTTTTTCACTTACGTCTCATTTGTAACACCCCGAATCCGCGGGATTCGGAGTGCTACGGGTTGTGACCTCACAATGGGTCCCGGCCGTTAGCCTGACAACAATTTCACCGGATCTTGCAACAAGGCACAGATAAAGGCCAAAACCAAAATACAATTTTATGCAATGTGATGAAACCCGAAAACAAAAGAAAGGAAAGACTTCAGCCGTCCTTACAACAATATCAATATAATACAAAAACAACAACAACACAAGGTCTCCAAAATCCAACTCAACGTAAGATGTACGGAACCTCGGTTGCCCACTCCTCCGGATCACTCGGCCACCTCCTATACTGCACATCAACTACAACAATAGGTATAAAACCGTTAGCTCACATTCTAGGCATTATAAAGATAATATAGCACAAACACACACATAAGAACACATAACACACAACATGCTCATATACATACACATCCGGTTCTTATTCTATTTTTAGGTTATTCCATTTCTAATTCCATTTGTTTAAAGTGTGACACGAGAGTCTTATTTAACGTCAGGAAAACCCGTGCTTTCGTTTAGTATGTATAATAGATTATACTTCAACTTAACCAAAAGACAACAAAATTATTTTTTGTATACTTTGTGAGATAACAAAATCCCTCAAAATATTTAACGTAAATAGATTAGGCTGATAATCATTTAAAAAAAGAAAAAAATGGTCCAAAAAAATAAAACTTTAGGGGAAAACATTAAGACCCTGATAATTGTAGGCGAACAATCCCACATAAAAATTGTACTTGAACTTAACCAAAAGGTCAAAAAATATATTGTTTGTATATCCCTATTTATACAATTTCTAAAACTACTAATCTTAGTATCGATATGGGAGAACAAAATCTCTCAAAAAATTTAACATAAATAGATCACACTAATAACAAAAGATTCCTTGACTTAAAAAATAGATTAAAAATAAAGATTTATTTTCCAAAAAATAGATTGGATGAAACAAAAAAAGTTACGTGAAATTTTTTAATAACAAATTGTTAGTTTAATAAATAAAGATTCTCTGACTTAAAAAATTAGTTTACAAAATAAAGATTTATTCGCCAAAAATTGTGGGAGATCCATTTCAATACTGCTTCCACGTCACGCCGTGTCTGTAAGATTCCAGTTTTTTACCTTCACCGCTCCCGCGGTGAAAAAGGCCGCCCCAGCGGCCTTGGTGTCTGTCACCGCCCCGCGGTGACAAGGGGCCGCCCCTACAGTTGAGGCAATCCGCCCCTGCGGATTTGCTGCAGATCGCGCCCGATCTGTTTTCGTTTGTTTTATCTTCCTTCAATAGATTAAATATCCGATATTCTATCTTATGGAACGGTTTCCTTATCTTCTTCTAACCCTAGACGTCCTTCCCATCTATCTTTTCCGCCTCTCTTATATATTCCCGTCTTTCCTCCCTTTTCCCGTTTTTTCACTTACGTCTCATTTGTAACACCCCGAATCCGCGGGATTCGGAGTGCTACGGGTTGTGACCTCACAATGGGTCCCGGCCGTTAGCCTGACAACAATTTCACCGGATCTTGCAACAAGGCACAGATAAAGGCCAAAACCAAAATACAATTTTATGCAATGTGATGAAACCCGAAAACAAAAGAAAGGAAAGACTTCAGCCGTCCTTACAACAATATCAATATAATACAAAAACAACAACAACACAAGGTCTCCAAAATCCAACTCAACGTAAGATGTACGGAACCTCGGTTGCCCACTCCTCCGGATCACTCGGCCACCTCCTATACTGCACATCAACTACAACAATAGGTATAAAACCGTTAGCTCACATTCTAGGCATTATAAAGATAATATAGCACAAACACACACATAAGAACACATAACACACAACATGCTCATATACATACACATCCGGTTCTTATTCTATTTTTAGGTTATTCCATTTCTAATTCCATTTGTTTAAAGTGTGACACGAGAGTCTTATTTAACGTCAGGAAAACCCGTGCTTTCGTTTAGTATGTATAATAGATTATACTTCAACTTAACCAAAAGACAACAAAATTATTTTTTGTATACTTTGTGAGATAACAAAATCCCTCAAAATATTTAACGTAAATAGATTAGGCTGATAATCATTTAAAAAAAGAAAAAAATGGTCCAAAAAAATAAAACTTTAGGGGAAAACATTAAGACCCTGATAATTGTAGGCGAACAATCCCACATAAAAATTGTACTTGAACTTAACCAAAAGGTCAAAAAATATATTGTTTGTATATCCCTATTTATACAATTTCTAAAACTACTAATCTTAGTATCGATATGGGAGAACAAAATCTCTCAAAAAATTTAACATAAATAGATCACACTAATAACAAAAGATTCCTTGACTTAAAAAATAGATTAAAAATAAAGATTTATTTTCCAAAAAATAGATTGGATGAAACAAAAAAAGTTACGTGAAATTTTTTAATAACAAATTGTTAGTTTAATAAATAAAGATTCTCTGACTTAAAAAATTAGTTTACAAAATAAAGATTTATTCGCCAAAAATTGTGGGAGATCCATTTCAATACTGCTTCCACGTCACGCCGTGTCTGTAAGATTCCAGTTTTTTACCTTCACCGCTCCCGCGGTGAAAAAGGCCGCCCCAGCGGCCTTGGTGTCTGTCACCGCCCCGCGGTGACAAGGGGCCGCCCCTACAGTTGAGGCAATCCGCCCCTGCGGATTTGCTGCAGATCGCGCCCGATCTGTTTTCGTTTGTTTTATCTTCCTTCAATAGATTAAATATCCGATATTCTATCTTATGGAACGGTTTCCTTATCTTCTTCTAACCCTAGACGTCCTTCCCATCTATCTTTTCCGCCTCTCTTATATATTCCCGTCTTTCCTCCCTTTTCCCGTTTTTTCACTTACGTCTCATTTGTAACACCCCGAATCCGCGGGATTCGGAGTGCTACGGGTTGTGACCTCACAATGGGTCCCGGCCGTTAGCCTGACAACAATTTCACCGGATCTTGCAACAAGGCACAGATAAAGGCCAAAACCAAAATACAATTTTATGCAATGTGATGAAACCCGAAAACAAAAGAAAGGAAAGACTTCAGCCGTCCTTACAACAATATCAATATAATACAAAAACAACAACAACACAAGGTCTCCAAAATCCAACTCAACGTAAGATGTACGGAACCTCGGTTGCCCACTCCTCCGGATCACTCGGCCACCTCCTATACTGCACATCAACTACAACAATAGGTATAAAACCGTTAGCTCACATTCTAGGCATTATAAAGATAATATAGCACAAACACACACATAAGAACACATAACACACAACATGCTCATATACATACACATCCGGTTCTTATTCTATTTTTAGGTTATTCCATTTCTAATTCCATTTGTTTAAAGTGTGACACGAGAGTCTTATTTAACGTCAGGAAAACCCGTGCTTTCGTTTAGTATGTATAATAGATTATACTTCAACTTAACCAAAAGACAACAAAATTATTTTTTGTATACTTTGTGAGATAACAAAATCCCTCAAAATATTTAACGTAAATAGATTAGGCTGATAATCATTTAAAAAAAGAAAAAAATGGTCCAAAAAAATAAAACTTTAGGGGAAAACATTAAGACCCTGATAATTGTAGGCGAACAATCCCACATAAAAATTGTACTTGAACTTAACCAAAAGGTCAAAAAATATATTGTTTGTATATCCCTATTTATACAATTTCTAAAACTACTAATCTTAGTATCGATATGGGAGAACAAAATCTCTCAAAAAATTTAACATAAATAGATCACACTAATAACAAAAGATTCCTTGACTTAAAAAATAGATTAAAAATAAAGATTTATTTTCCAAAAAATAGATTGGATGAAACAAAAAAAGTTACGTGAAATTTTTTAATAACAAATTGTTAGTTTAATAAATAAAGATTCTCTGACTTAAAAAATTAGTTTACAAAATAAAGATTTATTCGCCAAAAATTGTGGGAGATCCATTTCAATACTGCTTCCACGTCACGCCGTGTCTGTAAGATTCCAGTTTTTTACCTTCACCGCTCCCGCGGTGAAAAAGGCCGCCCCAGCGGCCTTGGTGTCTGTCACCGCCCCGCGGTGACAAGGGGCCGCCCCTACAGTTGAGGCAATCCGCCCCTGCGGATTTGCTGCAGATCGCGCCCGATCTGTTTTCGTTTGTTTTATCTTCCTTCAATAGATTAAATATCCGATATTCTATCTTATGGAACGGTTTCCTTATCTTCTTCTAACCCTAGACGTCCTTCCCATCTATCTTTTCCGCCTCTCTTATATATTCCCGTCTTTCCTCCCTTTTCCCGTTTTTTCACTTACGTCTCATTTGTAACACCCCGAATCCGCGGGATTCGGAGTGCTACGGGTTGTGACCTCACAATGGGTCCCGGCCGTTAGCCTGACAACAATTTCACCGGATCTTGCAACAAGGCACAGATAAAGGCCAAAACCAAAATACAATTTTATGCAATGTGATGAAACCCGAAAACAAAAGAAAGGAAAGACTTCAGCCGTCCTTACAACAATATCAATATAATACAAAAACAACAACAACACAAGGTCTCCAAAATCCAACTCAACGTAAGATGTACGGAACCTCGGTTGCCCACTCCTCCGGATCACTCGGCCACCTCCTATACTGCACATCAACTACAACAATAGGTATAAAACCGTTAGCTCACATTCTAGGCATTATAAAGATAATATAGCACAAACACACACATAAGAACACATAACACACAACATGCTCATATACATACACATCCGGTTCTTATTCTATTTTTAGGTTATTCCATTTCTAATTCCATTTGTTTAAAGTGTGACACGAGAGTCTTATTTAACGTCAGGAAAACCCGTGCTTTCGTTTAGTATGTATAATAGATTATACTTCAACTTAACCAAAAGACAACAAAATTATTTTTTGTATACTTTGTGAGATAACAAAATCCCTCAAAATATTTAACGTAAATAGATTAGGCTGATAATCATTTAAAAAAAGAAAAAAATGGTCCAAAAAAATAAAACTTTAGGGGAAAACATTAAGACCCTGATAATTGTAGGCGAACAATCCCACATAAAAATTGTACTTGAACTTAACCAAAAGGTCAAAAAATATATTGTTTGTATATCCCTATTTATACAATTTCTAAAACTACTAATCTTAGTATCGATATGGGAGAACAAAATCTCTCAAAAAATTTAACATAAATAGATCACACTAATAACAAAAGATTCCTTGACTTAAAAAATAGATTAAAAATAAAGATTTATTTTCCAAAAAATAGATTGGATGAAACAAAAAAAGTTACGTGAAATTTTTTAATAACAAATTGTTAGTTTAATAAATAAAGATTCTCTGACTTAAAAAATTAGTTTACAAAATAAAGATTTATTCGCCAAAAATTGTGGGAGATCCATTTCAATACTGCTTCCACGTCACGCCGTGTCTGTAAGATTCCAGTTTTTTACCTTCACCGCTCCCGCGGTGAAAAAGGCCGCCCCAGCGGCCTTGGTGTCTGTCACCGCCCCGCGGTGACAAGGGGCCGCCCCTACAGTTGAGGCAATCCGCCCCTGCGGATTTGCTGCAGATCGCGCCCGATCTGTTTTCGTTTGTTTTATCTTCCTTCAATAGATTAAATATCCGATATTCTATCTTATGGAACGGTTTCCTTATCTTCTTCTAACCCTAGACGTCCTTCCCATCTATCTTTTCCGCCTCTCTTATATATTCCCGTCTTTCCTCCCTTTTCCCGTTTTTTCACTTACGTCTCATTTGTAACACCCCGAATCCGCGGGATTCGGAGTGCTACGGGTTGTGACCTCACAATGGGTCCCGGCCGTTAGCCTGACAACAATTTCACCGGATCTTGCAACAAGGCACAGATAAAGGCCAAAACCAAAATACAATTTTATGCAATGTGATGAAACCCGAAAACAAAAGAAAGGAAAGACTTCAGCCGTCCTTACAACAATATCAATATAATACAAAAACAACAACAACACAAGGTCTCCAAAATCCAACTCAACGTAAGATGTACGGAACCTCGGTTGCCCACTCCTCCGGATCACTCGGCCACCTCCTATACTGCACATCAACTACAACAATAGGTATAAAACCGTTAGCTCACATTCTAGGCATTATAAAGATAATATAGCACAAACACACACATAAGAACACATAACACACAACATGCTCATATACATACACATCCGGTTCTTATTCTATTTTTAGGTTATTCCATTTCTAATTCCATTTGTTTAAAGTGTGACACGAGAGTCTTATAACTCTCGCCTCTGTCCCCGTGTAACGAACAGGAGTGTGGCGGAGCTTAACCCGTATACCATGTGGAGTGGCGAAGAAGTCCGCCTGTATACCATGTATGGCCTGGTCGTAGAGAACCTCCCAGTCTCCCTCGGAAGCTGGGCAGTGATGTCACTGCCCGATAATAATAGTAACCATGGGCCAAATAATATATATAGTCAAGTAGTCCTGAGTCGGTTTCATGCTCAAAAGCGATAAAACACACACCACCATAATGTATCCAAATAATACATAAAAGCGGCTAAGTAAGTCCGAGGACTTACCTCATCTCAAAGCTAACCGAAACCGATATCACTCTGGGAAGGAAAATAATCAAAGCCAGTTCAAGACAAGACACGGTAATCAACAACTACTCACACAAGATAGGAGTCCTTAGACTATTCGTCATATATGATCTTATTAGGTAATACACTCTCATAATCTAGGATACACACCTAGTCCTCATAAACTCACAAGATCTCAACTATAACCACATGCTAGGATACTTCCATCGTAACTCCGCAATCTCAACAAACATATACTCACAACCTCAACAAAGCTCACATGATAAAATACACACCTCAATACTTAGAACGTTCAAATCTTCCTCAAATACTTACCTAAGGTTCCAAGCCACTACTTGACATTCTCTCTAAGTTATACTAGATCCACCCTAGCATGATTCTACCACTAAACGCAAGTAGATCGAGTAAGATCATAAGCTTGGGGGAGAGAGTACCCACGTGACGTAAAAAGACGGAAGATGATCTATAGATGTTGAGCTTGAATTCGTTAAGTCTTTATCGGGGCGCTTCCGGACCTAAAACCAAAGCTAAGCAAATTTAGCTTATACGCTAAATTTGAACGGAATATATAACGTATATAAATCAAACGTAAAACTCGTTTTCGAAAGCCGACGTAAAAATCCGTGAATAATCCTTCTGGGACACAATATGAATTCTAAAACACTTGGTCATAAAACCGCAATTACAACTTGAACCATAAACCCAAATTTAAACCAATAAGGGCATAAAATATAGCATTTCAATTATAAAAATATTTCCGTAATCAAAATTCAAGGTTCAAACCGCTAATCCATTTTTCATGGAAAAATATCCCGTTTCAAACCTATGGTCCATAATCCGTAATTAAATCTCCGAGCCATAAATATGGAACTCAAGAAACTTAGGCCAATTCTCAAAAATAACTTTGGGCCAAATCTGTAATTTATTCACAAGGGAAAATTTGCACATTTCCAAAACATAGGGCCAAACTTGCAAATATATATATCAACACGTCATAATAGTTTCATTTCAAAAATCTAGGTAGAAACTGCAATCACAAAGCAGTGGGTTACATTTATAATTACACCAAAATAAAGGGCCCGGTTTGAAAATATCCCAAAAGGGTTTATAAACCCTAGAGATGATATTTTCCGGCGGTGGGAAGGAAACACTCCAGCACTGGAAGCGGAAGGGGCTCAGGCGGGGCGACGACGGCTCTCTCGGCGGCGAGGTCGTCGGTTGTTGTGTTCCCGGTGGTTGACGGCTCCAATGATTTCCTCGTGGTGCAGCGTATCGAAGGCAGTAGCATTGACAATTCCCCCTGTTTCCTGTGTTCACGACGCAACAAGAAGAGGAGAGGTGAAGGTTGTGTTGCTGATCCAAGAGAGGTTCGAGAGGGAGAGGCCGTAGCCAATGGGAGGAGCAAAGGGGAGTCACGCGTGCGAATCATGGCAAGGAGGCCACGACAGATAAGGGCTCGATGGTATTATTGTAGAAAGAGAGTGCATAGAGAGGTTAGAGTCGACTCCAGAGGTGGCGGCCACAGGGAGGGACGAAGAGAGAGTGGTGAGCGAGGGGTGGCTTTGGAAGGGCTCTCCGGTGACAAGTGAAGGCACGGCAAGGCTGCGATAGTGAGGGTTGTAGGGAATGGGCT
The DNA here is from genome assembly GCA_033239125.1 of Fagopyrum homotropicum. Lineage (NCBI taxonomy): Eukaryota > Viridiplantae > Streptophyta > Magnoliopsida > Caryophyllales > Polygonaceae > Fagopyrum > Fagopyrum homotropicum. The sequence continues at coordinate 58,765,800 of BSWB01000003.1, read as the reverse complement.
TTGAAGACATAGCAGTGTGAAGATGGAAACGAAATGAGTGAAGATTGAGGGAGAGATGTTGTTGTTGCGGGTGGAGTAACGAGGAGGTGAAAGCAGCTCATAGCTTGGGCGGGCATAGGGCAGCATCAAGGGTGCATAGATGACGAGGAGTCAGATCACCTCTAGGTTTCCGAATATAAAAATGAAAGGGAAAAGAAATAAAAAAAAATGAACCTGATACATGTTACTCAGAATGGAATTTTCGGAACGGAAAAACTCCTAAACTTTTCCGTAAAATAAAACACGGAATATATATTTATAAATATAAAATATATAAACTCATAAGATTTAATTTACGACGTGAAAGTACCCGTAAAAGTATTTAGGCTACTAAAATAGTAATAAACATACGGAAAAATATATATGGATTAAACATATATATAAACTCGTAAAAATATACTTTGCAATACAGAACCCGTTCCCGTGAATTATTTACGAGACTATATAATACTTTAAATATGGGTAATAAAATATATCGATATCTACTCGTGGGTTTTAACTTACGACGTCAAAATACTCGTAAAAAAAAGTAAGCTATTTTAAAATAGTGATAACATCCGAGAAAATAAATAACGCAACGCGCCAAAAACTGGGGCGTTATATCCTTCAACCTTGAAGCTACAAACGTCTCCCTTGCTTTCTGTGACCTTGCTGAAGGTGTAAGTCTTCTCCTCTGAGTTCTTCTTCATCATGTTCATGTAATTTCTGCATGCCTTTCCCTTTTGTTTCGTTTCCTCTTCGTTCTTCCCTTTTCTTTTTCTCCAAGAATCAAGTTTGATCCTTGATTCTTGTGGAGCGTTCCGTTGATGATACCATGATGTTCACAAGCTCCCTTGGTTACGTTGTGACGTGGTTGTGTGTTGAGAAGAGCAAGTTTTGGCCTTTGTTGCGTTCCTTGTTGTCGAAGGAGTCGACAACACTTTTGCACTGCAAACCGCCCCCGCGCCTTTGCTGTGCCGCCCTTGCGTGTTGTCGCCCCCACGTTTGTCCAGTCACCCCTACGGTTTTCTCTGTAGTACTTCCCGTTCTTGTGAGTTGCTTCCCTCCTCCCTTTCCTCGTTCCTTTCCTTGTTCCTTCTGGATGTTCCTTGACCCTTGAGTGTGTTGTAAGGCTATGGTTGAGCCCTTAGCTTGTGGAGATCTCTTAGAGATCATGAGACTAAAAGTTGTAGACTTCTAGCAGCCGTTTCATTCCTGATTCGTGATGCTTGTATGAACATGTTTTCCTCACTCCTATCCAGAGGGAAACTGAGCCGTCTCTGAGTTGTTTGTTGAACTTTGAGCTACCTTCGAGTGAGGTAAGTCCCTTGGACTTACTTAACTTCATTCCGTATATTGGTTTTAGTATTTTGGCTTGTTTGTGTTTTTTTATCATGTTTATAACGGATAACTGGAATAGGATTCACCCTTTATAACCTTAATTGGCCCAAGTGTATGATAAACAGACGGTGATGATAGCATGTATTATAGCCTATATTTTGGGCTTCGTTTAGACGTTTTATCTTCATAAATTTGCATGTATGGATGTATATTCATTGATTATATTGTTGTTTTGTCTACCTTTGCGGGAATCGAGGTCTACACCTAGTTTCGTTGTAATCGTAGGAAAAATGGCACGTTTTGGAACGAAATGGAGCTAAGGAAGCTAAGGAGTCATTGGAGCTACATTCTGGAGCATTAAGGAGTTATGGGAAGATCTCATGAAGCATGTAAATGATTTAGAAGATTGATTTTGGACCAGATTAGAGAGATTCATTCCCAGCTAAGACTCACCTCGGACAGCCCCACAGGGCATTATGTGGTCATCTTAGTATTCTGTTTTTTATCATCAGTATTGGTCTGCTACTTGGTTCCCTTACATGCAAGATGCTGGAGATGTAGCTGATGATGATGATGATGATGATGATGAGAGGTATGGAGGAGGAGCTGCCATGGAGACCGGTACAGATACCGGCGGGCCTAGTGTTCCCGTTGTTGACCTTGATGACGAGGTGACAAAGGATGAGAGAGCAGCACCACCACCACTGCCACCTCAGCGCAGATCCCGCCGACGTAGAGATCCCGAGGCCCACCGACAGATTGATGAGCTGAATGACCAAATGATTGACTCCTACGCGGCTATGATAGTTGACATCTCCCAGTGCTTTACTGATGAGCGCTGACACACTAATGGATGGATGCATCGTATGAAGGAGAGCCAACATTACCAGCGTCATATGTAGGAGATCCAGTTTCAACAGATGATGGGATATCCTTTCGACCCGACCCAACATCCCTACATTCCACTTCCACTACCGCCAGCTGACGAGGATTAGATCTTCATGGATTTTATTTATTTATTGTGCATTTCAGCTAGGTTCGGTGAGTATTCTGTTCCTTAGACTTATATTTGACCCATTGGGACAATGTGTCCCAAGTATGGGGTATTTGATGTATTATGTGACTTATTTGACTATGACTTGTATGACCCTTGCTGGATGTTATTGTTTATTTGGCTCTATGTGCTTATCTGTCATTACATGCATACCTACAAGTTTCTCTTTGAGAAAAACGTCAAAAACCAGTTTGGAAAAAATTGTTATGGCTCGACCGAGACGTTCGTGGCCGACCGAGGTTGAACCCCTCGGATGACGCCAGAAAACCTCGACCGGGATGGTTCTTAACTGAAAGGTTTTTCGAAACATTTTGTGCCTCTTCACTCGATATGACCTCAATGATGATTCTGTTTGCAGATTGGTTTTTGAAATCTTTATATGTTCGAGAGGTTTTATGATATGTTTAAGTTGCAAAATGCTTTGTTTGAAGTTTTAGTATGTTTAATACTTTGCTTTTATCAAAATTATGTTGGATTTGAAGGTTGACACCACATGATGAGTTCTATGACATTCTTCATGGGATGACTATGGCAATTCATTTAATTCTCTTCTTCTTCTTGACAATGCTTTAGCCCCTCATATACATATTTGCCTCTCTTTACCTATCCGGGAATTTGGATGCAAGGGACGAAAACCAAGTGAAGTTGAGATGTTGGCTAAAAATATTAGAAAGAAACAATTAGGTTTGGGGACGTTGATCTTGATGATGAGTAACTCGGCACCATTCACATAGCCGGATGTTTGTGTCTTGCCAAAGTCGGATTAATCGATAGTCCTAACGGGTAATGGCATGTGCATCAAGGGTTTGAGGCATCTCGAAAAATTGATGATTGTTGATCTCCTAGGTTTCGGTTATTTGTGATCCTCTATCCATGTTCCCAAAAAGTAAAGTAAAGTGAAAATAAGCAAAGCTTTTTGGTGGAAAATGTTGTGATTCAAAGAAAGTGAAGTAAGATCCTATTCCCGGATTCTAGCACCACATTACCCTATATGCATCCCACCCGTACAAGTTTTTTTTGACCTCTTTTGGAAGCCCTTGAGACGTCGAGCTTGTTGATTGACTTGGTGGTTTAAATGGATTATACATGATTGATTTCGATAAATATGATTTATTATGCATTCTATGATTTTATGCAAAGATGAACAACTTTCTTATATTTATAAATGTTTTGATCATGTTTTGATTTTATTTGCCATGAAGCATTCTCTTAGGTTGATCTATGAGTGGAGCACACACCAAAATCTAATGAAAATGTTTTTCATTGATCTTTTTAATGACTTATGATCCATTCTATCTTGTATCTAAGATTTGGATCTTGCTTGGAGACAAGAAAGGGACAAGTATGGGGTATTTTGATAGCATGTATTATAGTCTATATTTTGGGCTTGGTTTAGATGTTTTATCTTCATAAATCTTCACGTATGTATATATATTCTTTGATTATATTGTTGTTTTGTCTACCTTCGCGGGAATCGAGGTCTACACCTAGTTTCGTTTTAATTGTAGGAAAAATGGCACATTTTGGAACGAAATGGAGCTAAGGAAGCTAAGGAGTCGTTGGAGCTACATTCTGGAGCATTAAGGGTTATAAGAAGATCTTAAGACGCATGGAAATGATTTAGAAGATTGATTTGGGACAAGATTAGAGAGATTCATTCTCAGTTGAGACTCACCTCGGTCAGCTACAGTACCACCTCGACCGAGGTGATCTTCAGGAGCGTCTGGACCAAGGCGAACTAATGACGGGACACAAGATCTTTATTTTTTGCCGAGATCTTCTATTTTTGGAAAGTGAATCATATATTTTTGGATGGATTTCTGGAAGGAAGAATATCTTTTGGCTGATATATTTTGGAAGCCAGGAAGATTGCAATATATTTTAAGGAAGGAAATTATCTTTTTAAGATATTTTATCTTTGGAAGATAATTCTCCTATATATATGGGCTAATTTTCTGGAATTCAGCCATCTTTGGATCACAAAATCTCTGATCTTCGGATAACCAATTTTCTGAAGAGTTTTGAAGGAAGTTTCGAAGATTGAAAATCAAGGAAGAAAGGAATCTAGTTTTGAAGCCTTTGAAGGAAGTTTGTAAGATTTTCTTAGTTTGGTTTGGTTTTCTTGTCTTTTCTGATTTGTGATTAAGGAAAGTTGATTGCTTGTTTGTTTGTTTGTTTGTTTGTTTTATTTAGTTATTGAATACAAGAACATAAGGAATTGAAGCTGATATGGCCGCTCTAAGGGCTCAGTTTCTACCTCGAGCGATCTCTGATGCTCGACCGAGGCAAGACCCAGTCCTAGTTGCGCCAGCCGAGATACACCCACCATCTCAAATGCTTGTCCGACATGTTCTTTTTGCTGGAGTTCCACGAACCCTATGTCAGAGGATGGACCCCAATCAGCAAGTCAGGCGTCTAGGAGTCAACCTAGGTGATCCAAATGAGAATGATTATGAACTTCGACCGCAAGTTCTAACCATGATTCAACAATGTCAATTTGGAGGTTTGGAGAGAGAGTCTCTGCATCAGCACTTGCAATTTTATGAGATTCCGATGGAGACTTTGAGACCATAAAGAGTGGAGAACAACAACTACAAGTTGAGGCATTTCTACATCAGTTTTAAAAGACAAGGCCTTTGCTAGGTATCAATCTCTTCCGGCTGGAAAAATCAAAACTTGGGAAGAGATGACGTCAGAGTTTCTTACTAAGTTCTTTCCCCCTTCTAAGACCGTTGAATTGAGGGGAAAGATCAATGCTTTTATTATGAAGGACAAAGAGAGTTTGTCTAAGTCATGGGAGAGATTCAAGGACATTTTGTTGGATTGCCCACATCATGGGATTCCAAAGATCGAGTTGCTAGAGATATATTTCAAGGGTTTGGATTGAGATACTCAATTCAAGCTTCAATACTTTTCGTCGGTACTTTCATGGATATGCCGATAGATGAAGCTTGGGATTTCATTGAGAAACAAGCTTTACACATAGAGAAGTACTCCCATCAAAGAGTTGAAGATGGAGCAAGGAGAGTTAGCTTCTAAGACACATCATCAAATGGAGCTCAACTCATCTCGCTTAGCAATGAAGTGAAAGTATTGAAGGAACTTTTAGTAGCTCAAACGAAGAAGGAGCAATATGGAGGATACCAAGGAAGAAACAACTATCAAGGGCCGTGGAACAACAACTACAACAACAATAGAAGCTCTAACAACAACAATTGGAGATCAAATCAACAAAATTCCGGTAACCCTTATCTCATGCTTAAAATGCTCTTAACACCCCCTCTTCTTCTACTCCATTGAGAAGCTAGGAGTCTGCATCAAGTTCGTCCTATCCACCAAAGAAACTAGATGATGTTCTGGAAGCAATATTGATCAAGCTCAACACTATGGAGACATCTATGAATTCATTTTCGAAGCCACAAAAAGCCTTGGAACAATAATTTTTCAACAAGGCGAATGAAGCGCCAAGAGCTCCAGGGAAGCTCCCAACAAGGACAGAGATCAACCTAAAAGGACAAATCATGGCTATTACAACATGTAGTGGATTGAAGATTGTAGATCCAGTACCTCGGTCGAGCCCCGACCAGATGAGGAACACCTCGGACAAAGATCAGACGAGGAACACCTCAGTCGAGGTGCAAACCGAGATGGAGCCCTAGAAAGAGAAAGATAAATCTGAAGTTTATGTTCCACCTCCTACTTATAAACCACCACTCCCGTTCCCTCAGTCAAAGGCGCGGGCACATCTGGACAAGCACTTTGGTAAGTTTCTAGACCTTATGAATAAGCTACATATTAACATCCCTTTCATTGATGTTGAGAACACAATTTATGACGTTAGTTTAGGCATCCATTTAGATAGTTTTTCCTGTTATTCATGCATGGCTTGACCTTAGTTCATGAGGTTTACGCTTAATTCATGCATATTGTCGAGATAGACGTCTACACGGGCTTTTGTCGGTTTTGTATGAATTTTGGGGAGCTTTTAGAGCTTAATCGATACATTCGAGGATCATTCCTCGTGATGACACGCTTCCGGACTCATTAAGAAGCAAGCTAGGAGCAAAGGAGAACACATAAGACCTTGTTGGTGCATGTCTTGCGCCAACTCGTGGCTTAACGATCCAAAGGAAGCTGAACAAGCAAAACCACGGCCTAGAGCCAGAACCACGCCCGTAATTTTTGCCGTGGTTTTCTCTGGACAGTTGTGACAGTTGTCCCACGATCTCCATGCCCGACTCTTGCCCTTGATGGAGAATATAAGTGGTCCTACAGGCTGTTGCTAGGGAATTCTCTCCCACACTCTCTTACACACACCTCATTCCATTGGAGGGTAGGCTTGGAGAATAAGAAAACACTCTCATTTTGGGGAAGAAGAAGAACAACATTATTCTTAGAGTTTCCATAGCTTTTGAGTGATTTTTGAGTGACCTTAGTTGAAGATATTTGCAAGGATTTTAAGGAACGTTTTGAACCTTCTTTTGAAGCGTTGTAAGTCTTGCTTAAACTTATACTCAGCTGTGTTTTCTTATTTCTACTTGTTTCTTTTCTCTATCATTTCATTTTCTTACTATGGAAGCCATGAAAGTTTGCTTGTTGAGTTTGAATCTTAAAATGCATGTTGTTGGCTAAATAGTTGTGATTCTAGGGTAATGGAAAGATGGTTATGGCTTTGACTATGATAGAATAGACTTGAATGTGCCCTTGGATGATTTGCTTGCTCGAACCTAACCACTGTTACGAATCACGGTTTGTTCATACCTTTCCACGGTCGTGGTTTAGGATTATCTGCCCGTGGTTTTCTCTATTGTGCTTGTATTGATGAATCTGAATGTTAGGATTTAGATTGTTGAAATAATTGTGTTTGTTAAGCATAATCTAGCCTAGGGTGACCTAATGCTAGAAAACTAAGTGAGGGAAGAGACCTACGCGGTAATTCTTAATCTTAGATACCGAAGATGATGAACTTTAGGTAGTAGTGAGCCTCGCAAGCCGCTATTGGACTCAGTGTGCTAGGATTGATACTTAGGACTTGCCTTCCCGAGACTTACCTGGTAAGGAGAGGTTTGATCCCTAGATAGAAATCCGGTTTGTGTAGAATTCTCAACCTTAGGCTCCTAGATACTTACCCGGTGATAGGACCTTAGGTACGGGATGAGTGGACCATGAGACCTACCCGGTGATTGATCCCATTTGAGAAACACCCCTTCCCAACATACCATAGCAAATCCAAGGATTGATTAGAAGCTTGAGTCCAATGCCATAACCGGAAATCCTAACCCCTAGAACCCGCTTTTCTCTCTTTGATCACATATCTTATATTTGTGTTGTTTATTTGTGTTGCTAGCTTGAGGTTTTAGTTCGATTCATAATATTGCATGATTTGTGATCTTTGCTTGATTACCACAAAAACCAACCCAAAAATATCATGATTTTCATTTATTTATTCCTTTCTCTTTTCTTAGACTAGATTTGCACTATCCATGATCACTTCCTTGGTTTGATTTCACCTTAGCCTTTGTGTTCGACCTCGGAATACTATCCTTGCTACAAAACGACCCATACACTGTGGGTTCGCTAGGAGTTAGGAAATTATATCGAGTTATAAATTTAAGACTTTTGTGCTATACATTTCTAGCGTTAACAAGTTTTTGGCGCTGTTGCCGGGGAATAGGTCTAGATTGAATCATTGTTTGTGATTGTTTATAGTGTAGGTCTTTCTTATTGCTTTTGATCTTGTTTGGTTTGTGTCTTTGAATTTTCAGGATATCTTTACTCTTTAGGTGCATGCGAAGATCTTGTGGCAAGGATTTAGCTCCATTCGATCTCGAACCGGAGAAAACCCTTAAGACTAGATCCAAGAACATTAAGAAGAAGAAGGAGATGGCCGGAAGAAATCTTCAAGCTGAGTTGAATGAGGCTTTAGAGCAACTTAGGCTAAGGGATGAAGCCTTGGATAATGAGAGGAGACTTGCCAATGAGAGGCAAGAAGCAACTAGGAGGGAAATTGAAGAGATTAGGCAAGTTGTTGTGCAAAGGGAGCTTAATCATCAACAACGTCCAGCACCACCACCACCGCAACCGGCGGTTAATGTTCAATTCGAGCTGATCATCATTGAGGAGCCACAAACGCTAGGGCAACGCATGGATCCAGCCCAAAGAGTGCACCGTCCAGGTGTAAACTTAGGAGATCCCGCAACCCATGACTACGAGCTCCGCCCTGAAGTGCTACAAATGATCCGGCACAATCAATTTGGAGGGATGGAAGGAGAGTCTCCTCATCAACACTTGATGAACTATGAGATCTTGATGGAGACTCTAAGGCCGCCTAGATTGGAGAACAACAACCACAAGCTTAGGGCTTTTTTCTTCTCACTTAAGGATAAGGTCTTGGCTTGGTATCAATCCATTACACTAGGACGTGTGAGTACTTGGGAGGAGATGACAACCGAGTTCTTGACAAAGTTCTTCCCACCTTCCAAGATAACCGAGCTAAGAGGGAAGATCAATGCCTTCGTGATGAAGGATAGAGAGAGCCTATTCAAATCTTGGGAGAGGTTCAAGGACTTCCTCCTAGATTGTCCACACTATGGGATACCGAAGATAGAGTTATTGGAGATATATTTCAAGGGGCTTGATGAGGATAGCCAATTCAAGCTCCAATTGCTTTCCGGAGGAACAATTATGGAGAAGAATATGGATGAGGCTTGGGAGTTTGTAGAGAAGCAAGCCTTGGTGATAGAGAAATACTCCCATAGGAAGAGTGATGGGAGGAAACCGGGAGTATATGAAGTGAGTGAAGTCACCATGAGCAACTACAAACTTGATACAATCAACAATGAACTTAAGTCTTTGAGGGAGTTGTGTGCCACAACCTTGAAGAATCAAGCAAGTCCTCAAGTGCAAGAGCAAGCCAACTTGGCTTCCAAGGAGGAGGACATTAACTACATAGGAAGGGGTAACTACAACAATTATCAAGGCCCTAGGAACTTCAACAACAACAGCTGGCAATACAACAATTACCGGCCTAATCACAACCATCCCGGGCTCTCCTATTCCAACCCGGGTGCCTTGAACCCTCCCGCTTCCACAAGCGCAGCCCCACCACCTAAGGCTTCACAAGAGCCTCCACCTGGCTTTGCTCAACCTCCAAAGGATAGAACCGAAATGATGTTTGAACAATTGCTTGGAAGGTTGAGTGGACTTGAGAGCACGGTGACTTCCATTTCGAAAGCTCAAAAGGTGCTAGAAGCACAAGTGTTCCAAAAAGCGGGTGAAGCACAAAGGGATCTGGGAAAGCTTCCCGGACGGACCGAGGACAACCTAAGAGGCCAAGTGTTGGCCATTACCACAAAGAGTGGGCTGAGCATGAAAGATCCCTCACCAAGGGAGAATGCTAAGGGAAAGCAAGTAGTAGTGGAGGAAGAACCATTGCAAGAAGAAGGAAGCAAGAGCAAAGGTGATGAGCCAACATATGTGGCACCACCTCCATGCAAGCCACCACTACCATTCCCACAATCACGAGCAAGGGCTCGTTTGGATAAACATTTCGGTAAATTCCTTGAACTAATGCCTAAATTGCATATTAACATTCCGTTCTTGGATGCTTGTTCGCTCCAAATGGTGTGTGCAAGCTTTAAATTTATAACCCAAGATGTATGCTTAAAACAAGGATACGAACCCGTAGTGTACGGGTTAATCGTAGTAAAAGAAGGAATTCTGGGGTGTCAATCTCAGGGACTTAGGTGAAACAAAACCAATATAGGTAGTCAATATTACATCTAACCACAAAAGCAATTAAAGCAATCAAAAGATGATAATAAAGTCAATTAAAGGAAATATGCAAATTCTAGGGATTAAAGCGTCTAGTTGTGGTTCCAACTCAAGATCTCAAGATAAGCGGACAAAGTTGAGATTTTGCGAAGGGAAGGTGTTACTAAAGTGGAATAGATCACCGGGTAAGTCTCACTACTCACTAACTCCAAACCAAAAGTTCCTATTACCGGGTAAGTCTCAAGGTACTAAGGAAAGGAATAATAATCTCAAACCAATACTCCAACTAAGGGAATAGAATCAACCTTTACCGGGTAAGTCTCAGGCTAACTCACAAAGATGGGATGAAGGCACACTCAAACCCCAATAAAGGATAAACCTTTATTACCTACAGTTATGATCTTTGGTAAACAAACAAAGGAATTACCGGGTAAGTCTCATCCTAGGCTTGCATTGAACCAGGAAAGGTATAATAAAAATAGGATTTGGCAAACTCTAACACTTAACTCTCAGTTTCGGATCAAAAAGGTCACCTTGGTCAGCCAAATTTCACCCCGGCCGAGATGTTCATTGACTGAACGAGATGTTCTAGGGTTAAGGATAAAGATTCGAGCTTTCAGGGTCCTACTGGGATTTAAGATTATTCTATCATTGTTTTTCCCACAACCTTTAGCCAATCACCCTAGAATCACACAAAGAAATTAGCCACTCATCATCATGAAAGCAATAATCAAATATATGGGAAGAGAATGAATATTTGAACACAAAAACCTTAAGAACAAGGCTTCAATAACTGAATCAAATATCAAACAAATAAGCATTCCTTGGATCACAAATCCAACAAGACAAATCAACAAGAAGGGAATCTAAGAAAGTCTTACAAAACCCTTCACAAAGCTATAATAAGCTATCAATCCTTCCTAGATTGATCTTCAATCTTCCTTCTTTCAAAACTCTAGAGAAAATCCCTTAATTACTGGATGCTATCAGCCCTCTAAGCATGTATAAGCATGGTTGAACTTGTGAAAAATCCAACCCCTTATATAGGAGAATTATCTTCCAAAGATAAAATATCTTAAAAAGATAATTTCCTATAAAATATATCTTATCTCCTAAAATAAATCCTCTAAATATATGATCTTCCTTCCAGAAATCCAGCCCAAAAATATAAGATCTCTCCTTCCAAAAATAAAAGATCGCAGCCAAATAAAATATATCTCGCCGCGTCAGGATATTCGCCTCGGTCGAGACGCTCCTCTAGATCACCTCGGTCGAGGTGAATCTGTGGTCAACCGAGGTGACTCTAAACTGAATGTAAAATCTCTCAAATCTGGTCCAAAGTAAATCTCTAATTCAATTCCATGCTTCCTGGATTCTTCCTTAAACTCCTGAATGTAGCTGCAATGACTCCTTAGCTCCTTTAGCTCCATTTTTAGTCCAAAATGTTCCATTTTACCTAAGATTACAACGAAACTTAGTGTAGACCTCGATTCCCACAAAGGTAGATGAAACGAAAATATAATCATATAATATACATTCAAACATGCAGATTATTGATGATAAAACGTCTAAACAAGTCCCAAAATATAGACTATAATTCATGCTATCAATGCTATTCTAGGTATGCCGGCCTATGGAAAGTTTTTGAAGGAGATACTCTCCAACAAGAGGAAGTTGGAGGAGTATGGAGAAGTGAGAATGACAAAGAGATCTTCCGAGTTGATACAAACCATGAGGTAGGAGATGCCTCTTGAGCTGTGAGATCCGGGATCTTTTTGTGTGCCAATTGGAGTTGGAGAAGTGCAACATGAAGCCCTATGTGACCTTGGAGCAAGTGTAAGCATTATCCCGCTTGCACTTTGCAACAAGGTTGGGCTAGGAGAGCCAAAGCCGGTCAAGATGACCCTGTACATGGTGGACCGTTCAATTAATCACGCCGTGGGAATGCTAGAGGACATACCGGTTCAGCTTGGGAAGTTCTATGTGCCAATTGATTTCGTTGTTTTGGACATCCCGGCGGACTACCCGGTTCCTATCATTTTGGGAAGGCCATTCTTAGCCACATCCTGATGTTTAGTGGATTGCAAAAATGGGATCCTCTCTTTCAACATAGGAGAAGAGAATATCAAGTTCAAGTTGTCCACAATGATGAAGGGGCCAACCCTCGGCGAAGATGTCTTCAACATTGTTGAGCAAGAGGAGTCTAGAGAAGTTATGAGCTCAATCTTGATAAAGGATCCTCTTGAGAAGGTTCTTAGCTTGAGTATGATGGAGGAAGGAGTTGAGGATGATTGCAATGAAGAAATCCGAGCTTTTGATGCATTAGAAAAGGAGACAAGTGTTGAATTTGGAGTGCACGAAGTAGTGCTGAATCACTGTAGGAACCACGGCCTGGCACCAAGCAACCAAGCCCGTGGTTATACCCGTGGCACTTTCTGTAATGTCCAAATGTGCCAGCTCTTCCAATTCCACGCCCGTGGTTGTGCCAGAGGTCGTGGTTTTGTCCGTGGTTCTCTAGAAAGTGCCTTAGTTGTTGATCAAGCTTCAAGGAGTCTTGGAGAGTCTTCCATGGCTTTTGAATCATCTCAACCTACATTGTATGGATCATCTCCAACCGATAAAGGTCCTCCTAAACTTGATCTCAAACCTCTTCCTTCTCATTTAAAGTATGCCTTCCTTGGTTCAAATTCTACTTATCCGGTGATTGTGAATGCATCTTTGAATGATGATGAGCTTGATAGATTGTTGAATGAGTTGAAATTGCATAGGAGAGCTATAGGTTACACCATTGATGACTTAGTTGGCATTAAACCTTCCTTGTGCATGCATAAAATCTTAATGGAAGACAACTATAAACCTTCAATTGAACCTCAAAGAAGATTGAACCCTATTATGAAAGAGGTAGTCAAGAAAGAGATCTTAAAATTGCTAGATGCAGGAATCATTTTCCCGATTTCGGATAGTAAATGGGTTAGTCCCGTACATGTTGTTCCTAAGAAGGGTGGTATGACCGTAGTAACTAATGGGAACAATGAACTAATCCCAACTAGGACGGTTATGGGGTGGAGAATGTGTATTGACTATAGGAAGCTTAATGTTGCCTCTAGGAAAGATCAATTCCCCCTCCCCTTTATTGACCAAATGCTAGAAAGGTTGGCTCAACATTCACATTTTTGTTACTTAGATTGTTATAGTGGGTTTTTCTAAATTCCTATTCACCCGGATGACCAAGAGAAAACAACATTTACTTGTCCTTGGGAAACATTTGCATATAGGAGGATGCTATTTGGGTTGTGTAATGCACCCACCACCTTCTAAAGGTGCATGATGGCTATTTTTTCTGAATATATTGAAAACATCATGGAAGTGTTTATGGATGATTTCTCGGTGTATGAATCTTCATTTGATGATTGCTTAGCTAACTTGTCTTTAGTGTTGAAGATATGTGAGGAAACTAACCTTGTTTTGAATTGGGAGAAATGCCACTTCATGGTGAGTGAAGGCATAGTGTTGGGACACTTGGTTTCCCAACGAGGCGTTGAGGTTGATAGAGCAAAAATAGAAACGATAGAGAAGTTGCCACCACCTACCTCGGTGAAAGGGGTAAGGAGTTTCTTAGGGCATGCTGGTTTTTACCGGAGGTTTATAAAAGATTTCTCTAAAATTTCTAAGCCTCTCACTAACCTACTAATGAAGGATGTTGAGTTTGTTTTCTCCAAGGATTGTCTTGAAGCATTTTGTAGGTTGAAAGATGCTTTGATCTCCGCCCCTATCATCCAACCTCCGGATTAGAGCTTACCATTTGAAATAATGTGTGATGCGAGTGATGTGGTCGTTGGGGTTGTTTTAAGACAAAAGAAAGATGGGCTTACACATGCCATCTACTACGCTAGTAAGACGCTAGATGATGCCTAACTCAACTATGCCACAACCGAGAAGGAGTTGCTAGCGGTAGTGTATGCCTTTGAGAAGTTCCGGTCATATCTTGTTGGAGCCAAGGTCATTGTGTACACGGATCATGCTGCGATCCGTTATCTTCTCACAAAGAAGGATGCCAAGCCTCGCCTCATTCGTTGGATCCTTCTCCTCCAAGAATTTGACTTGGAAATTCGGGACAAGAAGGGTTCTGAAAATTCTGTAGCGGACCATCTTAGTAGGCTACCACCACAAGAAATTAAAAGAGATGACATCCCGATTGATGACTCATTTCGGGATGAGCAATTGCAAATGATGGAGGAGTGCTTACTTCAAGTGTTGTTCGCCACTTAGCCTGCGTGCAAATAAGCTTTAAAATTTTAAAACTAGAATCAAGTAAGCGAACCTGCAGTGTACGGATCGGCATAGTAAAGCAAGAATTCCAGAGTATCGAACACAGGGATTTGGGGGGAACAAATTCAGTTCACAAATCGTCAAGCAAGTGAATGTAAGAAGCTTTGCAAATATTGGGAAAACAGCAACCCTAAAGATCCAGGTATCTAATTATGGCAATCGATTCAAGATATACTAAAGAACTAAGGACAGAGTTAAGAGTTGCAAAGGTAAAGCAATGTACGGTGAAGTTCCAAGACTTTATATGACTTATCTAAAGACACTCTCTATAAAGGTTGTTGAAGCTTCAGTATAGAAAAGATCTAAAGACAAGAATTAATATCAAATACCCAAACTTGTAACCCAAGGATCAAGACTAACTAAACCGATTAAGGTTATGGCACTCGAAATCGAAGTAGAGGTTGTTGAGGCTTCACTACTACCTAGAAAAGGATAAACCTAGACTAGATTAAAGATAATCTTTAACCTTGGATCAAAGTAAAAGCAAAGTTCGTAAACTAGGGTAAATCACGGGTAGTTCTTGAGTTCCACGGCCGTGGAAGCTCAAGAACAGACCGTGATCTTGGTTCGTCGACGATATCTCTCTAACTCTCAGGGTCCAATCAATTTACGATAGATCTATTATCATCTAATCCACAACTATCAACCCTTCACCTTTAAATTGCTAAAGGGTTTTAGGCAATAACCATCATCAAAAATTCAAGAATCAATTCAAGAAGAATGAAAGATGAAAACCTTCGAAAACTCAAATGTAACTCAAAGTCAATCTCAAATCCGAAACACAAATCGGAATATTCAATGGATTCGGAATAGAACACAAAACCTCACAAAATCTAAGGCAAGTATGAAGAGCGGGATGTCAATCCGTCTTCAATATCAAAACCTAAGAAAAAGGGCGCAACTTCCGCCACACAAGATCCGAAATCCAAATTGCCGGCGCTTCCGCTAAGTCCTTCTCGAACTTTCTCAAGCAACCTTAAGCAAGGCTAAGCGATAAGCGTCGATGTCTGAAACTCTCTTCTTTGACCCTTTTATAAGAAAGGATAAAAATAACCGTCTGGCCCATTGCGTAAATGATGTGGCAATAATTGGTTCGTCAAAAGATCGCCTAAATCACGGTCTCAAGGGGTTCCACGACCGTGGTTTAGAGCGTGGAAGTGGATTACGGTTTCATATGATTTCCACGACCGTACTTTTAACCGTGTAACTCTCTTGAATGCTCCACGTTCATGATGCCAAGATCCACGGCCGTGGTTTAGAGCGTGGACTTCTCTACGACCGTATTTTAGGGTGTGAAAGTGTAAATTGCTTGTGGTTTCCTTTGTGTCGTGCCATTCCTCATCCTAGCATCTCCTTTGGCTTCTTTGATGTGTTCCTAATCCTTGGATGTGCTCAAATCTTCTCCTATCTCTCTCAAATGGTCCGGTTTTAGCTCTTATTCACCTATAATCAACACAAAACTAATGTAGACCTCCATATCGAAAATATAGACAAACTAGCTAACAAATGCTTCATGAAGCCTTATCAATGAACACTATAATGGATGAAAAACAACTAGAAAAAGTGCCTAGAATATCGCAATATTTCATGCTAACAAAATACCCCATACTTGCCACTTGCTTGTCCCCAAGCAAGGTCTTTTGAAAGCTTTAGAACATAAGTTAGGATGAAATATGCATGCAAACTCAAAAACAAAACATCTTTTTGGTAAATGTGCTTCTAGTCAATAGATCATTCTCAAACCTTGCTTTATTCATTCTCGAAACGCTCATATACATAACCAAAGAATGTAGAGGAAAGAAACATCATGAATTTGTTAAACTTCAATGTAAATATCATAACCTTCAAGCATTATCAAAATCAAGCATAAGAAACTTCAATTTAGATCACCAAGCCAAATAACTCTTTTGATCTTAAGGACTTCCAAATAAGGTCTAGAATGTGGAAGGGAGGGAAAACTTATAAGGAGTGTGGTGCATGAATCCGGGAAAGTGGATAAGTAACTCTTTTCTTTTTATTTCGATTTGCAACACCATCAACTTTGAGCTTTGATCTCTTCTTTTCACATCATTTTTTGACTTTACTTTTGGAGTTATGGACAGCGGTGCACAAAAACCGAAGCCTAGGAGATTGGCGTTTCTCAATTTTGAGATGCCTCAAACCCTTGATGCACATACCATAATCCGTTAGGATTATCACTCAATCCGACTTTGGCAAGGCACAAACACCCGGCTATGTGAATGGTGCCGAGTTACTCATCATCATGATTGACTTCCCCAAACCTATTTTTTCTATTCTTTGAATGCAAACAATTGCTTTCATGGCCCTCCCACATCAAACATGCCAAAACATAACTCCTCCAAATTCCCCGATAGGTAAGGGAGGCAATTATTTCATTGAGGGGCTAAATGAACAAAAGAAGGAGAAAGAAAGGTCGAATTGCCTTAATCATTTCATAAAGAAGTATAAGAACTTATCATGTGATGTCAACTTCGATTTCTCAATATGATTTAGATAAAACTCCTCACATTATGAAACTTGCAAGAAAGGATAATGAACACATTCAATTCCTTTTCAATTCATTATTTGTTTAGCCATACAATTGTCATCAAAAACTTAATTCACAAGTAGTAATTATCATAGAAATCATCTCAATTCTTATAAGCACAAAACCTTTTAGAATTTTCAAAATTTTCAATTTTTATGGGTTTTTCAAAAGCTTTTTCATGCAATTCAATAATGAAACGTGTGACAATGAAATGAAACATGCAAAGTGTTCTCGAATCAAGGCAAGCAAAGTGAGTAGAGTTATTACAAACGATAGTCACACCCCATCCCATACTTGAGACAAACATTGTCCGTAATGTTCAAAAAGAAAAAAAGAAAAGAAAGAAAAATGAACTCACAAGACGGCGGTGGAGCGGCTAATACTGTCAATCATGCATGGTCATCACTGAGGTGGAGACGGTGGTGGAAACGGGAAGAAGCTGGGGTCGAAGTTCCGCCCAAACTACTGGCGGTAGATTTCTCTCATCATCCTATCATGCTCATCAGCTCGTGCGTCCCTAGCGTCCTGCCGGATCTCCAAATCTCATACTTTGTCGGAGAGGTCGGTAGCCCAGTCCGGTAGCTGCTCATACCACCCCGGTGCCTGGCTGTACCAAGTTGGCGCATCCTGTGGGGCTGGTGCTGACGGCGGCTGTGCATACCGTGTCGGTGGAGCTCCCATCCACTCCGGCTGTGATCTATACCAAGCAGGAGGGGTATCCATCCATGTCGGCCTCTCACTCACGCTAGCACGGCGAGAGGAAAAGGCTCCTGAATGTCCAGCTGGTCGTGGTGAACGCCTGGGAGGGTCATGGAAATGTGCCGGCTGATCCGGAAAAGTGCCAAAGTCATGCTCCTCACCTCCTCCCTCAAAACCATCACCTTCTCCTATCTCCTCCTCATCTGCAGATGGTACCTCATCAGGGACGTAGGGAGGTGCTACTAACCTATTCGTGTGCATAGCAGCGAATGTCTTCTTCCAATTATGGCGTCCAGCCATAATGGAATACTCAGGGAGCCATGGAATGCCTCTACCTCCTCTATCCTCCCATGGCATGGCAGCGGTAGGTGGACCTCTATGTCTAGGAAAGATCAAACCTCTAGTCATGAGGCTCTGGAGACCAACGGTCTCGCCGCTATCCTAGTGCAAGTAGAAAAATCTATCCCCAATTGTCTAGCGATGTGGGTGACCGTACCACCATATTCAATGTTCCCGGCTCTCTTATTCTTGAGCTTACTCATGGTGGAGGCTAAGAGGGTAGCACAGTCAGCAGGTCTACCGTGCAACATAGCATAAAGGAGGAACAACTCATCTGTCTTAATCTTTTGAGGGGTCTTGGTCCTAGGGAAAAGACACTGAGAAAGTACTCTATGGGCTATCTTCAAGGCTAAGTGATAGATAAGCTTAGCCTTTGTGTCAGCTGGCTGCCAGCGGTCCTCGCTGGCATAGATCATAGCAATGTCCTCCCAGAAATCCTTAGCGTATACACCGCTAGGAAAACGACCATTGAAGGTCTCTTGGAACCCAAAGAAGGCTCCGAACTCTAAGATCAAGAACTCGTAGTTCTCCTCCATCAGCCTAAAGGAAATTGTCCTATCCATATGCCTATGCTCAAAAGTGATCACAAACTCTCGAGTAATCTCCTCATATGCGTCTTCCCTAATAGCAGAGAAGATGATCAAGCCGGCTCTATCTAGAATCCATGTAAGGTTACTCACCACATTCAGTGGCTCTCACTCCTCAAGAACTAAGTAGTGTGGTCCTATGACCGCCCTCTTCTCGATCTTTTCTAAGGCATCGAGGTAATCCTCATGGATTTTTGGAATTCTAGGGGGTGGGAGTGATGGTGGCTCACTAGGAGGTACTTGGGAGGAGGAGGAAGCATCACCTTTCATCTTCTTGCTTCTAGTAGATATTCTCCTAATCAAATCCATTTCAGGGGGGAAATTACGGCCTATTCTACAGATTCCACGGCCGTGGTTCGCCCAGAGACCGTGATTCGGCTCTGAATTTCTCAAAACTCAATCGATTCACACCAAATTCACCAGGCAGCAGTCCTAGACTAATTCCAATCCAATTCCAATCATTTCTCCTAAAAATTCTTGCAAAAATTGAGCCAAATCGACAAAGTAGAGAAAGAGAAGAAAACCTAGGTTTTGGATTCTTAAAATCCAAATTCCGACTTTTTCAGGGATTGTTCGCTTGATTTGTTGATTGGATCTTGTAGATGG
This sequence comes from Fagopyrum homotropicum, assembly GCA_033239125.1. Taxonomy (NCBI): domain Eukaryota; kingdom Viridiplantae; phylum Streptophyta; class Magnoliopsida; order Caryophyllales; family Polygonaceae; genus Fagopyrum; species Fagopyrum homotropicum. Next base: position 58,746,506 of record BSWB01000003.1, on the reverse strand, counting down.
TTGAATTTGCTTCACTTTAGGCTCAAGAATCGTTCAAAACGATTACCGAACAAAGATTTGAGAGAGGAGAGATGGTTTCAGCGATTTGGGCGTGGAAGAGAAGGGTTTGTGGTGTTTTTGTGAAGTGAAGGAAGGTGGTTTATATAGTGGCAGTAAAATTTTTGGAAAATTACGGTCACTCGGGGTGTTCTACGGCCGTGGTTTTGTACAGAACCGTGGTTTTGGTGATTTTTCTCAGATTTTTGCAAATTACGGTCACTATAGCTTCCACGACCGTGGTTTTGGGCATTAAACTCTCTGTAATGTGCCAAAATCCAAGTTTCTTCAATTTCCTTCAACTTTTTCTTCTCCCTTGCCTATTCCATTGCTCCTACATCCAAAAACACAACATACCGGAGGATATCGAAGGCAAAACAAAACAAAAACGTCTAAACTAATCTAATCTACGAATGACAAATAAGAACATAAGTGCAATACCTTGGGTTGCCTCCCAAGAAGCGCTTGTTTAAGGTCCGTAGCTAGACCGTACTTGCACTTATTCGAGTGTGGTAGGTGCGAACTCCTCATCTTGGAGTTCCGGTGAGTACTTGTTGAGTCGTTCACCGTTCAACTTGAAGCTTCCGCCCTTTTCACGCCATAATTCAACTGCACCATGGGGAAAAACACGTTTGATTAGATAAGGTCCGGTCCAATGAGATTTAAGCTTACCTGGAAAGAGACGAAGTCTTGAATTGAAGAGGAGAACTTGATCTCCTTCTTTGAGGTCTTTTGGAATGATATGTTTATCATGCCAACGCTTCGCTCTTTCTTTATAGATATTGGCGTTTTCATAGGCGTTTAAGCGAAGTTCTTCAAGCTCGTTAAGGTCCAAGAGGCGCTTCTCGCCTGCCTCCTTTATGCTGAAGTTCAACCACTTTATTGCCCAATACGCCTTATGTTCTAGCTCTACCGGCAAGTGACAAGACTTCCCATACACAAGGTTGTATGGTGTCGTACCTATGGGAGTCTTATATGCAGTCCGGTATGCCCACAATGCATCATCTAGCTTCAAAGACCAATCCTTCCTTGTCCTTGAAACCGTCTTCTCTAGGATTCCTTTAATCTCCCAGTTTGAAATCTCCACTTGTCCACTTGTTTGTGGATGGTAAGGGGTGGCGATCTTGTGAGTCACCCCATACTTAGCTAGTAGAGCTTCGAATCGTCGGGCAATAAAGTGAGAGCCTCCATCACTAATGATAGTTCGTGGTGTCCCAAATCGCGGGAAAATGGTCTTGTTAAAGAACTTAACCACGACCATGGCATCATTAGTAGGAGAGGCAATTGCTTCAACCCATCTCGAAACATAATCTACAATTAGAATTATGTATTGGTTTCCACAAGATGATGGGAAAGGTCCCATGATGTCTACTCCCCAAACGTCAAAGATCTCTACCTCCTGAATGTTGTTAAGAGGCATCTCGTTTCTCCTAGAGATGTTCCCTGTTCTTTGACAAGCATCGCAGTAGGAAACAAAGGTTTGCACATCTTTAAATAAAGTAGGCCAAAAGAATCCAGATTGCAATACCTTAGCGCTAGTCTTGTTCGAGCTAGCGTGTCCTCCACAAGGTAGTGAGTGACAATGACGGATGACGCTTTGCATCTCGTCTTCCGGCATACATCGTTGAATGATGCCGTCAGGACCTCTCTTAAAGAGGAGAGGTTCATTCCAAAAGTATTCCCGAACATCCTTAAAGAACTTCTTTCTTTGTGCATAGGATAATCCGGGTGGTAATTCCTGGCAAACCAAATAGTAAACAAAATCAGCAAACCATGGTTCATTACCTTTAGTGATCTTGTCGATGCACTCATCTATGATATGTAAATGCTCGTCTGGAAAGGAGTCATCTATGGGTAGATTGTCGTCCTCTAGATGTGGTAGACGACTCAAATGATCCGCAACAGAATTTTCCGAACCCTTCTTGTCACGGATCTCTAGATCGAATTCTTGTAGGAGAAGAATCCATCTAATTAGCCTTGGTTTCGCATCCTTCTTTGCAAGTAAATACCGGATCGCAGCATGATCTGTGTATACAATCACCTTTGCACCTACAAGATAAAAACGAAACTTTTCAAATGCATATACAATTGCTAGAAATTCCTTTTCGGTAGTGGCGTAGTTAAGCTGCGCTTCATCAAGCGTCTTGCTAGCATAGTAGATAGCGTGGGTTCGTCCTTCCTTCTTTTTCCCAAGCACAGCTCCTATTGCTACGTCACTTGCATCATACATAACCTCGAATGGAAGATTCCAATCTGGAGGTTGAATGATCGGGGCTGAGATTAGAGCTTCCCGAATCTTATGAAACGCATCTAAACACTCCTGTGAGAAATCAAAAACTGCATCCTTCATCAATAGATTAGTAAGCGGTTTTGATATCTTAGAGAAATCCTTTATAAAGCTTCTATAAAATCCATCATGGCCTAGAAAGCTTCTTATCCCTTTCACCGAAGATGGAGGTGGGAGCTTTTCTATAGTTTCTATCTTAGCCTTATCCACTTCAATCCCTCTACTAGAGATCAAGTGTCCTAGTACAGTGCCTTCTTTCACCATAAATTGACACTTTTCCCAATTAAGAACTAGGTTAGTGTCTTCACACCTTTGTAGTACAAGAGAAAGGTTAGAAAGACAATTATCGAAAGAGGAATTATAAAAAGAAAAGTCATCCATGAAAACCTCCATGATTTCCTCTATGTACTCCAAGAAGATAGCCATCATGCACCTTTGAAAGGTGGCTGGGGCGTTGCAAAGCTGTTAGCATGAAATATTGTGATACTTTAGGCACGTTTTCTGAACGTATTTCATACTTTAGGCACGTTTTCTGAACGTATTTGATTCATATTGATAGTCTTTGATTGAGCTTTGTTGCATATGTGAGCTAGTATTGCCTATATTGTCGATATGGATGTCTACACTAGCTTTATGTTGAAATATAGGTGATTAAGAGTCATTTCCGAACGAATTCGGGCAAAGAAGAGTTGATTGAATATGTCCATGGATTGAGGGCATTATTAGGAGCAAATTGGAGTTCAACTTGAGGAATGCACGAGGCTAGGGAAGAATCACGTTCTTGCCCTAATCCACGCTCTAAAATACGGCCGTACTACAAACCACGTTTAGTTCCACGGCCGTGGAACCCTGCAAAGAGAGGCGTGATGCATTCCAGTAACTATTACGGTCGTGGAACATATGGTCCAAACCGTGACACATTCCACGCTCTAAATTACGGTCGTGGAACCTTCCACGACCGTGATCTTGGCGATCTTTTTCGCCACACTTTGAAGCCACGATCTTTTGAAGATTGGGCCGGGCCGATATTTTATCTTGCTCTATAAAAAGACGGACAAAGCAAGATTCCGAAGACCCCGCTTACACCACGCTTACAAGGTCGCTTAGGGATTTTTGGTAATCCACGCTTCATCTTCTCTTAGCGGCATTGATCGACGCCTTAGCCCTCGCTTGGAAGTATTGACATCTCATTGGAGATCGAAGTTCGCGTTTGGGAATTGCCCTAATCTCGCACTTTTAGTGGAGATCGCTGTTGAGATCTCCGGATTGGCGGAAGATCGAAGCTTTCGGAAGATTGTTGCAAGAAGACCTCTCTTCTTGTTTAGGTTTGATTTGGAAAACGGATTGACATCCCGTTTCCCCTTCTTTCCTAAGATTGTAATTGTTTGCTTTATTCTGAATCCATTGACAATACTTGTTCTTGGTTGTGACTTTGAGATTGGTTCGAAGTTTATTGAAAGTTTCCGGAAGTTTTCATCTTTTTATCTTTTAAATCTTGAATTGAAATCAACATGATGGTTATTGGCTAAAAACCCTTAACAATTCTAAGGTGAAGGGTTGATAGTTGTGGCTTAGATGATGATAGATCGATCGTAAACTGATTTGACCCTGAGAGTTAGAGAGAATCGTCGACAAACCCTAAATTACGGTTTGTTCTTGAGTTCCACGGCCGTGGAGTCTCAAGATCTGCCGTAATTTCCCTTAAGTTTACGAACCTGATTTTACTTTAATCCAAAGTTAAAGATTTGCTTTAACTTAGTTTAGGCTTGCCTTTTCTAGGTGGTAGTGAAGCCTCAACAACCTCTACCTCGATTGTGAGTGTCATAACCGTAATCAGCTAAGTTAGTCTTGATCCTTGGATTACACGTTTGGGTATTTGACATTGATTCTTGCCTTTAGAACCTTTCTATATTGAGCCTCAACAACCTGTATAGGGAGTGTCTTATAGGTGAGTTATATAAGGTTTTTGGAACTTCACCGTACGATTACCTTACATTAGCATACCTTTGCATATCTCAACTCTGTCTTTATATCATTAGTACATCTTGAATCGATTGCCACAGCTGGATACTTGGATCTTTAGGATTGTTGGTTTCCCAATATTTGCAAAACTCTCATATCTACTCGCTTGATAACCTGCACTTGAATTTGTTCCCACCCAAATCCCTGTGTTCGATACTCTGGAATTCTTGCTTAACTACGTCGATCCGTACACTGCGGGTTCGCTTGCTTGATTCTAGTTTTTTAAATTTAAAACTTATTTGCACACACCTCTAGGGGCGAACAAGTTTTTGGTGCCGTTGCCGGGGATTTGGTTTCGGCCGAATTCGGTAGCCGGTTGTCAAGCTTGGGAGCTTGCTCTCGTTATTTGATATTACTTTGAGTGCATGCGCAGGTCTAAGAACACCGAAGATCTCTTGCCTCTTGATCAAGAGCTAGAGAAAACTTTAAGGCAAAAGCGCAAAGAAAAGAAGATGGCTGAAGGACACGAACGTGATCTTCAAGCGGAGTTGGCGGAGAAGGAAGCTCAACTCCAATGGAATGAGACTCTCCGCCAAGATGAGATGGATCGTCATCAATCTCAAGTTAACAATCTACAGGACATGGTCTTTCAGATGATGGTAGAGATGAGCGACCTTAAGAATAAGGGAAGCAAGAAATCCTCAAGGAAAGCATCAAGGTCTAGAAGAAAAAGTCACTCATTCGCTGATGATAGTGATTCTTCCATGCCACCGCTAGAGGAGATTAATCCCACGATCAATGTAAATCCTTTCCATCCACAAGGAGCTGCTAATCGCCGCATTCCGCCTAGGAATGTGAGGATCGAACGTGTAGATAATGAGCCAAGAACTTTTGGCCAGCGGATGGATCCAACACAACAACCACGCCGCTTGGGCGTGAATTTCGATGCTGAAGATGTGCAAGGGTTTAGCTTCAACCCTCAAGTCATTACTCTTGTTCGCCAAAACCAATTTGGCGGGACAAGCGTTGAATCTCCACACCAATACTTGCAGAACTTTGAGTGTATGATGGAGACAATGAGACCAAAGAGCGCTACTACCAACAGCTATAAGCTCAAACATTTCTTCTTCTCCTTGAGGGGGAAAGCGTTATCTTGGTATCAAGCTCTTGCTAGTGGGAAACTAGACACGTGGGAAGACCTTTCCGCGGAGTTCCTCACCAAATTCTTTCCGCCATCCAAAACGGCGGAACTTAGAGGTAAGATTAATGCTTTTTCCATGAGACCTAACGAAAGTTTGTTTCAATCTTGGGAAAGGTTTCAGGATTTGCTCTTGGATTGCCCTCATCATGGCATATCTAAACTTGCCTTGCTGGAGATTTACTACAAGGGGCTGGATGCGGGAACGCAATTCAACCTCCAATCCCTCTCATGTGGAACGTTCATGGACATGAGAGAAGATGACGCTTGGGACTTCATTGAGAAGCAAGCAAGAGTCATAGAGAAGTATTTCCACCGGAAAGTGGAGGGAAATCGTGTGGAGCAAGGAGCAAAGCTCACACACGAAGCTCAAAATCAGATTTTCTCCCTCAACAATGAGATCAAAGAGTTGAAGGAGACTATCAAGACCAACTTCCCAAAGCAACAAGGGAAGGATGTTGGTTATTTGGGCAACAACAATGGCGGCAACAACAATAACCGGAACAACAACCGGAATAACAATTGGAATGGAAACAACAACAACCGGAACAACGATTGCAACAACAATAGGGGTTCAAACAACAACAATTGGAGCTCCAATCAACAAAATTCCGGTAACTCGTATCCTTCCAATTCTAATTCACTAACTCCACCTTCCTCTTCCTCTACTCCTTTGAAAAGCCAGGGGCAATCATCTAATGGAGGAAACACTTCGGGAAAGGAGAAGCCCGATCCCATGTTGGAAACAATTTTGGGAAAGCTTCAAGGGTTGGAGAACCGCCTCATCAAGGTTGATGATCAAGTTTCTAAGGTTGACAAAGCTCAAAAAGTTTTGGAAAACCAAATGTTCAACCACGCGGAGGAAGTTCCTAGGAATCAAGGGAAGCTTCCAGGAAAGACGGAGGACAACCCTAAGGGAAGGGTGATGGCGATTACAACTAGGAGCGGAGTGACAACCACCGATCCGCAGCCTACGTTCGTTGAAGTCCCCGTAGAGAAGGACAAGGAGAAGGGGAAGGAGAAGGAAAATGTCTATGTTCCTCTTCCAGCTTACAAACCTCCCCTACCATTCCCTCAATCTAGAGAGCGAGCGCGCCTAGATAAACAATTCGGTAAGTTCATAGAACTCATGAGCAAGCTGCATATTAATATACCATTTATTGATGTTATTGTAGGTATGCCGGCTTATGGCAAGTTCTTGAAGGAGCTCCTCTCCAACAAGAGGAAGCTAGAGGACTTCGGTGAGGTCAAGATGAGTTCGGATTCTTCGGATCTCATCAAGACCATGAAGGAGAAAATGCCCCCAAAGATGAAGGATCCGGGGTCATTTTGCATTCCCATTGGAGTGGGAGATGTCACATATGACGCTTTATGTGACTTAGGAGCAAGTGTGAGCATCATACCACTTGCATTGTGTAGGAAGATCGGTTTAGGCGACCCTAAACCGGTGAAGATGACGTTATACATGGCGGATCGATCCATCACTCGCCCCGTCGGTATTGTAGAAGACGTCCCAGTCAAGCTAGGTAAATTCTTCGTTCCTATTGATTTTGTCGTGCTTGACATTCCTGCAGATAGTCCGGTCCCGATCATAGTCGGAAGACCATTTCTTGCAACTTCCGGATGCATAGTCGATTGCAAGAATGGTAGGCTCGCTTTTGATATAGGAGAAGAGAAAGTAGAGTTCGTTCTTTCCACTCTAGTGAAGGAGCCAATCTTTGATGAGGAAATTTACGATATCCAAGATGAAGAAGGTTTGTCAAGAGAGGAGGTAAGTGCGATTCTCTTCAACGATCCTTTACAAAAAGTTATCATTATGAGTCTAACCAATGTAGGGGAAGATGAAGAGTGCAATGAGGCAGTTAAAGCCTTAGAAGCACAAGAAGAGATGCATGAAGAGGAGATTGAGAAACTCCACGATGAGGCTGAGAATGTCAGAATCCACGGTCATACCCTGTATTCCACGACCGTGGATTCCACAACCAAAATCGTGCATCATTCCAGGGGATTATACGGCCGTGGAGAAGATGTGACAACCGTATTTCCCTTCCACGCCCTAAACCACGGCCGTGGAGGACAAAATCCACCCGTAATTTTGGCCGTGGAAGAGAGTGATCGAGGCAATTCTTCAACTTCTTCTGATTCTTCTCCAACACACTCAACACCCTTAGAGACTTCTAAGGAGATGTTGGATGCTTCTCAAGGATCGTTGGAAGCTCCGAAAGCAATGGAACTCAAACCACTTCCTACTCATCTAAGGTACACTTTTGTAGGATCTAATTCGACCTTTCCGGTTATTGTTAGTTCCGATCTAAGCATAGATGAACATGAACAGCTCATGATTGTCCTCAAGAAACATAGGAAAGCTATAGGCTATACTATCGAGGACTTAGTAGGAATAAAACCCTCCCTATGCATGCATAAGATACTAATGGAGGAAGACTTTAGAACTTCGAGACAACCTCAAAGGCGGTTGAATCGGACCATGAAGGAGGTTGTCAAGAAGGAAATTCTTAAACTTCTTGATGCAGGTATCATCTATCCTATCTCCGATGGTAAATGGGTGAGTCCAGTTCAAGTAGTTCCGAAGAAGGGAGGAATGACGGTCATCACCAACAAGAACAACGAACTCATTCCTACCCGAACCGTAACTGGATGGTGGATGTGCATAGACTACAGCAAGCTCAACAACGCAACGCGGAAGGATCACTTTCCATTGCCGTTCATTGATCAAATGCTTGAAAGGTTAGCACAACATTCACATTTTTTCTACCTTGACGGTTATAGTGGTTTCTTTCAGATTCCGATACATCCGGACGATCAGGAGAAGACCACATTCACGTGTCCTTGGGGTACGTTTGCTTATAGGAGAATGCCGTTCGGGCTTTGCAACGCCCCAGCCACCTTCCAACGGTGCATGATGGCCATCTTCTCCGAATACATAGAGGAAATCATGGAAGTCTTCATGGACGACTTCTCCGTATACGGTTCCTCTTTTAACGATTGCCTTTCTAACCTTTCTCTTGTTTTGCAAAGGTGTGAAGACACTAACCTAGTTCTTAATTGGGAGAAATGTCAATTCATGGTTAAGGAAGGAATTGTATTAGGTCACTTAGTCTCTAGTAGAGGGATAGAGGTAGACAAGGCTAAGATAGAGACCATAGAGAAACTTCCTCCCCCAATTTCGGTGAAAGGGATAAGAAGTTTCCTAGGACATGCTGGATTTTATAGACGTTTCATCAAGGACTTTTCTAAGATATCAAAACCTCTCACTAATCTATTGATGAAGGATGCGGTTTTTGAGTTTTCGCAGGAATGCTTGGATGCGTTTAACACCATTCGGCAAGCTCTAATCTCAGCACCTATTATCCAACCTCCGGATTGGACTCTACCCTTTGAGATTATGTGCGATGCTAGTGACGTAGCTATTGGAGCTGTTCTTGGACAACGAAAGGAAGGGCGAACCCATGCCATATACTATGCTAGCAAGACGCTAGATGAAGCACAGCTCAACTACGCCACTACCGAGAAAGAATGTTTAGCCATTGTCTATGCTATTGATAAGTTTCGCTCTTATCTTGTAGGTGCAAAGGTGATTATCTACACGGATCATGCTGCGATCCGGTACCTCCTTGCGAAGAAAGATGCGAAACCAAGGCTGATTAGATGGATTCTTCTCCTACAAGAATTCGATCTTGAGATCCGCGACAAGAAAGGTTCAGAAAATTCTGTTGCGGATCATTTGAGTCGTCTAACACATCTAGAGGACGACCATCTACCCATTGATGACTCATTTCCGGACGAACACCTACACATCATAGAGGAGTGCCTCAACGTGATCTCCAAAGGTAACGAACCATGGTTTGCTGATTTTGTTAACTATTTGGTTTGCCAGGAGATACCACCCGGACTATCCTACGCACAAAGGAAGAAGTTCTTTAAGGACGTCCGGGAATACTATTGGAACGAGCCTCTCCTCTTTAAGAGAGGTCCGGATGGCATCATTCGGAGATGTGTGCCGGAGGATGAGATGCAAAGTGTCATCCGTCATTGTCATTCACTAGCTTGTGGAGGACACGCTAGTTCGAACAAGACTAGCGCAAAGGTATTGCAATTTGGATTCTTTTGGCCTACTTTGTTTAGAGATGTGCAATCCTTTGTTTCTTGCTGCGATGCTTGTCAAAGAACAGGCAATATTTCTAGAAGGAACGAGATGCCCCTCAACAACATCCAAGAGGTGGAGATTTTCGACGTCTGGGGAGTCGATTTCATGGGACCATTCCCATCTTTTTGTGGAAAGCAATACATACTATTGGCGTTAGACTACGTTTCTAGATGGGTGGAAGCAATTGCCTCTCCCACAAATGATGCCATGGTGGTGGTTAAGTTCTTCAACAAGACCATCTTTCCGCGATTTGGGACACCAAGGACGATCATTAGTGATGGAGGTTCTCACTTCATAGGCCGTCGCTTTGAAGCTCTTCTAGCTAAGTATGGGGTTACTCACAAGATCGCTACCCCTTACCATCCACAAACAAGTGGGCAAGTTGAGATCTCAAATAGGGAGATCAAAGGAATCTTAGAGAAGACGGTCTCAAGGACTAGGAAGGATTGGTCCTTGAAGCTTGACGATGCATTATGGGCGTACCGGACTGCGTACAAGACTCCCATAGGAACCACACCATACAACCTTGTATATGGGAAGTCTTGTCACTTGCCGGTAGAGTTGGAGCACAAAGCGTTTTGGGCTATCAAGTGGTTGAATTTCAGCATGAAAGAAGCGGGAGAGAAGCGTCTCCTAGACATCAATGAGCTGGATGAACTCCGCTTGAACGCTTATGAAAACGCTAAGATCTATAAGGAGAGAGCAAAGCGTTGGCATGATAAGCATATCATTCCAAAGGACTTCAAAGAAGGAGATCAAGTTCTCCTCTTCAATTCAAGGCTTCGTCTCTTTCCAGGTAAGCTTAAATCTCGTTAGACCGGACCTTTTCTAATTAAGCGTATTTTCCCCCATGGTGCAGTTGAAGTATGGGGTGAAGCGAGCGGAACTTTTAAGGTGAACGGCCAGCGACTCAAGAAGTATACGCCGGAACTCCAAGCTGAGGAGTTTCCACCCACCACACTTGAATAAGCGCGAGATTGGTCTAGCTACGGACCTTAAACAAAGCGCTTCTTGGGAGGCAACCCAAGGTATTGCATTTTTGCTTTTGCTTTCGATTCATAGATTAGCTTAGTATAGACGTTTTTGCTTTGTTTTTGCCTCGATTTCTTCCGGTATGTTCGTGTCTTTGGATGTAGGAACAATGGAAAAGGAAAAGAGGAGGATGATGTTGAAGAAAAGTGACGAAATTTGGACTTTGGAGCTTTACAGAAGGTTCCACGGTCTAAATTACGGTCGTCATAGCTACAGTAGCCGTAATTTCCAAAAGCCTTTGAAAAATCACCAAAACCACGGTTCCGTACACTTCCACGGCCGTGGAACACCCCGACAGACCGTGATTTTCAAAATTTTGCCTGCGACTATATAAGCCACATTCTTCACAAATTCATCCCAAAAATCCCTCTTTTCACGACCTAAGTGCCGAAACCCCACGACCCCCTCTCAAATCGTCGTTTCCTAATCGTTTTCAACGATTCTTCTTCCTAAATTGCAGCAAATTCAACCACAAACAAGATCCAAGCGACGAATCGAACGGAAATTCACCAACAAACGCGCATTTCGGATTTTTCAATCCGAAAAAGAGGTTTTCTTTTCCCTTCTTGATTCTTGCCGATTTGGTTGTTTTTGTTAGAGATTTTTAGGAAGAACTGATTGAGATTGGAGGAAATTAGACTATGACTGCCTGTTGTGGAGATTAATTGTTGATTTGCTGAGATTTGTGATTTTTTGAGACGAATCACGGTCTCTGGGTAAATTACGGCCGTGGTTTGCTGAAGAACAGACCGTAATTTTGAGCAGAATGGATTTCGTGAGAAGAGTTTCAGGGAGGATAAAAGAGAAAAAGAATGAGCAAAATAAGAAGAGGAAGGGTAATCCCTCTTCCTCCTCATCCTCTAGGGCACCACCACCCTCTTCACCCTCACCTCTATCTTCACCTTCACCTCCATCCTCACCTCCTCACCCTAGAGTCCCGACCATACACGACGATCATCTTGATGCACTTGATAGGATCAAGGAGAGGGCAGTGATTGGCCCTAGATATTTGTTGTTGGAGGATCTACTTCCTCCCAACATAGTGGATGATCTTACATGGATCTTGGATAGAGCCGGATTACTTGTCTTCACGAATATTCGTGAAGACGCATATGAGGAGATTACACGGGAGGTTGTGACATCCTTTGAGCACAGCCACGTAGACAGGACCGTCTCTTTCCGCCTCATGGAGAGAGATTATCGGTTGAGTATCCGTGAGTTTGGGACCATTTTCGGGTTCCATGAGACCTTTAATGGTCGATTTCCGAGTGGTGTTTACCCCAAGGACTTTTGGGAAGAGGTGGCTATGATTTACGCTAGCGAGGACCGCTGGCAACCCGCTGACACCAAGGCTAGATTGATGTACCATCTAGCCTTGAAGATAGCTCACCGTGTTCTTTCGGAGTGTCTCTTTCCTAGGACGGAGACGCCCCAAAAGATCAAGACGGATGAGCTATTCTTGCTTTACTGCATGCTTTATGGATGCCGGGCTGATTGTGCCACTCTCTTGGCTGCTACGATGAGCAAGCTCAAGAACAAGAAGAAGGGGAACATTGGATATGGTGGGATAGTTACCCACATTGCTAGGAGTTTTGGTGTCGACTTTTCTGCTTGCACCCGCATACCGGCCGTACCTTTAGGGCTACATGCTTTCATGGTTAGGGGTCACATTTTCCCCACACATAGAGGTCCGCCTTATGCGGGCCTGCCTTGGGAGAGTAGGACAGGCAGGGGTATAGAGTGGCTACCGGAGTACTCCATTATGGCGGGACGCCATAATTGGAAGGAGACGTTCGCTGTGATGCATGCGAACAGGATAGCAGCTCCCCCTTATGTCCCACCACCGGTTGTCGAGGAGGAGGATATGGGAGATCAGTTTGAGAGTGGAGGAGGAGACGAGCAGGAGTTTGGCACGTTTCCGGACCAGCCGGAGGCAACCCCAGATGTACCTAGACGCTCTCCACGTCCAGCTAGAGCCTCAGGCTCGTCATCTCGCCGCGCTAGCGTGAGTGAGAGGCCCACGTGGATGACCACACCTCCCGCATGGTATGGCGTTCCCCCTCCTTGGTCTATAGAGCAGCCAGCAGCACCTCCACCAGCACCAACACCATCCGACGCCCCAACATGGTACAGTCAGGCCCCGGGGTGGTACGAGCTGATGCCGGATTGGGCTACCGGACTTTCAGAGAGAGTAGGAGCGCTAGACATCCGGGCCGATGCTAGAGACGGACGCTTAGACGACCTTGACCACATGATGAGGGACGTCTACCGCCAGCAGTTTGGACGGTTCTATGATCCGAGCTTCTCTCCATTCCCGCCGCCGCCAGCACCGCAGTGATTTGATGCATGACCGTTCGTTTTAGACATTCCCACCGCCATTTTGTGAGTTTCTTTTTCTTTTCTTTCTTTTCTTTCTTTCTTTTTGAACATTAGGGACAATGTTCGTCCTAAGTATGGGGTGGGGTGTGACTAAAAGTTGTAATAACTCTTACTCACTATGTTTGCTTCTATCGAGACTATCATTGCATGTTCATTATATTGTTGCACGTTTCAATATTGCATTGCATGAAAAAGAGTTTGAAAAACCATAAAAATTGAAAAATTTTGAAAACTTTTGTACTTCTAAGGAATTGAGATGATTTCCATGATAATCACTACTTGTGAATTGAGTTTGATGACAATTGCATGCTTAAACGAATAGTGAATTGAAAAGAATTTGAATGAGTTGATTATGCCTCTTTTGCAAGTTTCATAATGTGATAAATGTTACCTAAATCATGTTGTGAAATTGAAGTTGAAATCACACTATAAGTTCTTATACTTCTTGTTGAGATGATTAAGGCAATTCGATTTTTCTTTCTTCTTTCTTTGATCATTTTAGCTCCTCATTGAAATATTAGCCTCCTTTACCTATCCGGGGACTTGGAGAAGTGAATGAAAAAGGCATGTTTGATGTGGGAGGGCCATGAGAGCAATTATTTGCAATCAAAAGAATAGAAAGAAATTGTAGGTTTGGGGAAGTCAATCATGACGATGAGTAACTCGGCACCATTCACATAGCCGGGTGTTTGTGTCTTGTCAAAGTCGAATTGAGCGATATTCCTAGCGGATTATGGTATGTGCGCTAAGGGTTTGAGGCATCTTATATAAATTGAGAAACGCCAATCTCCTAGGCTTCGGTTTTTGTGCACCTCTGTCCATAACTCCAAAAGTAAAGTCGAAAAATGAAAAGAAGAGAGCGAAGCTCTAAGTTGAAGTGTTGCGGAAACCGCATAAGAAGAAGAAGGTAGTTGTCCACTTTCCCGGATTTATGCACCACATTCCCTTAAAGTCTTCCCTTCCTTTCCATATTCTAGACCTTTTCTTTGAAAGTCCTTAAGATCAAAAGAATGTTATATGACTTTGTGATCTAAATTGAAGTTTCTTATGATTGATTTTGATAATGTTTGAAGGTTATGATGCTTGTATAGAAGTTTGATTGATTCATAAATTTTCTTTGCTTTTTACTTTTTGATTGAGTGTGTGAAAGTTTGATAAACGATTGAAGCAAGGTTTGAGAATGATCTATTCTTTAGAAGGCACATTCATCCAAAAGAAGGTACACATATTTCATCCTAACTTTTGTTTAAAGCTTTTTGAAAGACCTTGCTTAGGGACAAGCAAGTGTTAAGTATGGGGTTATTTGTTAGCATGAAATATTGTGATACTTTAGGCACGTTTTCTGAACGTATTTGATTCATATTGATAGTCTTTGATTGAGCTTTGTTGCATATGTGAGCTAGTATTGCCTATATTGTCGATATGGATGTCTACACTAGCTTTATGTTGAAATATAGGTGATTGAGAGTCATTTCCGAATGAATTCGGGCAAAGAAGAGTTGATTGAATATGTCCATGGATTGAGGGCATTATTAGGAGCAAATTGGAGTTCAACTTGAGGAATGCACGAGGCTAGGGAAGAATCACGTTCTTGCCCTAATCCACGCTCTAAAATACGGCCGTACTACAAACCACGTTTAGTTCCACGGCCGTGGAACCCTACAAAGAGAGGCGTGATGCATTCCAGTAACTATTACGGTCGTGGAACATATGGTCCAAACCGTGACACATTCCACGCTCTAAATTACGGTCGTGGAACCTTCCACGACCGTGATCTTGGCGATCTTTTTCGCCACACTTTGAAGCCACGATCTTTTGAAGATTGGGCCGGGCCGATATTTTATCTTGCTCTATAAAAAGACGGACAAAGCAAGATTCCGAAGACCCCGCTTACACCACGCTTACAAGGTCGCTTAGGGATTTTTGGTAATCCACGCTTCATCTTCGCTTAGCGGCATTGATCGACGCCTTAACCCTCGCTTGGAAGTATTGACATCTCATTGGAGATCGAAGTTCGCGTTTGGGAATTGCCCTAATCTCACACTTTTAGTGGAGATCGCTGTTGAGATCTCCGGATTGGCGGAAGATCGAAGCTTTCGGAAGATTGTTGCAAGAAGACCTCTCTTCTTGTTTAGGTTTGATTTGGAAAATGGATTGACATCCCGTTTCCCCTTCTTTCCTAAGATTGTGATTGTTTGATTTATTGTGAATCCATTGACAATACTTGTTCTTGGTTGTGACTTTGAGATTGGTTCGAAGTTTATTGAAAGTGTTCGGAAGTTTTCATCTTTTTATCTTTTAAATCTTGAATTGATATCAACATGATGGTTATTGGCTAAAAACCCTTAACAATTCTAAGGTGAAGGGTTGATAGTTGTGGCTTAGATGATGATAGATCGATCGTAAACAGATTTGACCCTGAGAGTTAGAGAGAATCGTCGACAAACCCTAAATTACGGTTTGTTCTTGAGTTCCACGGCCGTGGAGTCTCAAGATCTGCCGTAATTTCCCTTAAGTTTACGAACCTGCTTTTACTTTAATCCAAAGTTAAAGATTTGCTTTAACTTAGTTTAGGCTTGCCTTTTCTAGGTGGTAGTGAAGCCTCAACAACCTCTACCTCGATTGTGAGTGTCATAACCGTAATCGGCTAAGTTAGTCTTGATCCTTGGATTACAAGTTTGGGTATTTGACATTGATTCTTGCCTTTAGAACCTTTCTATATTGAGCCTCAACAACCTGTATAGGGAGTGTCTTATAGGTGAGTTATATAAGGTTTTTGGAACTTCACCGTACGATTACCTTACATTAGCATACCTTTGCATATCTCAACTCTGTCTTTATATCATTAGTACATCTTGAATCGATTGCCACAGCTGGATACTTGAATCTTTAGGATTGTTGTTTTCCCAATATTTGCAAAACTCTCATATCTACTCGCTTGATAACCTGCAATTGAATTTGTTCCCACCCAAATCCCTGTGTTCGATACTCTGGAATTCTTGCTTAACTACGTCGATCCGTACACTGCGGGTTCGCTTGCTTGATTCTAGTTTTATAAATTTAAAACTTATTTGCACACACCTCTAGGGGCGAACAAAAGCCCAAACGACATTCTCCTATAAGCAAACGTACCCCACGAGCACGTGAATGTGGTCTTCTCTTGATCGTCCGGATGTATCGGGATCTAAAAGAAACCACTATAACCGTCAAGATAACAGAAATGTGAGTGTTATGCTAACCTCTCAAGCATTTGGTCGATGAATGGTAGTGGGAAGTGATCCTTTCTCGTTGCGTTGTTTAGCTTGCGGTAGTCTATGCACATCCTCCATCCCGTCACGGTTCGTGTAGGAATGATTTCATTGTTCTTGTTGGTAATAACCGCCATTCCTCCTTTCTTTGGAACCACCTGTATGGGACTCACCCACTTGCTATCGGAGATAGGGTAGATGATACCTGCATCAAGTAGTTTAAGAATTTCCTTCTTGACAACCTCCTTCATGGTCGGATTTAACCGCCTTTGAGGTTGTCGCAAAGTTCTAAAATCTTCTTCCATTAGGATCTTATGCATGCATAGTGAAGGCTTGATTCCTACTAGATCCTCTATAGTGTAACCTAAGGCTTTCCTATGTTTTTTAAGAACAACCATAAGCTTACTATGTTCATCTATACTTAGATCGGAACTAACAATTACCGGAAAGGTAGAATTAGGTCCTAGAAATGCGTACCTTAGATGTGCGGGAAGTGGCTTCAATTCCATCACTATAGGACTCTCTAATGACTCTTGAGGAGTGTCCAATGCTTCCTTAGAAGTCTCTAAGGGTATAGAAGTTGTTGGAGAAGAATCAAGAGAAGTGGTAGAAAGAACGTAATTGTCCTCAGATTTTCCCAAAATTACGGCTTCCCTGTTTCCTCCACGGTCGTGGTTTTGGGTGTGGAAGTCAATTACGGCACCTCTTCTTGTTCCACGGCCGTGGTTTTGGCCGTGTAACTTACTGGAGTCCTCTGAATAGCTAATTACGGTCATGTTGGTGGAGACCCCAGCCGTGGAATAGCATGTTAGAGCTTCCCGAATCTTATGAAACGCATCTAAACACTCCTGCGAGAAATCAAAAACTGCATCCTTCATCAATAGATTAGTAAGCGGTTTTGATATCTTAGAGAAATCCTTTATAAAGCGTCTATAAAATCCATCATGGCCTAGAAAGCTTCTTATCCCTTTCACCGAAGATGGAGGTGGGAGCTTTTCTATAGTTTCTATCTTAGCCTTATCCACTTCAATCCCTCTACTAGAGATCAAGTGTCCTAGTACAGTGCCTTCTTTCACCATAAATTGACACTTTTCCCAATTAAGAACTAGGTTAGTGTCTTCACACCTTTGTAGTACAAGAGAAAGGTTAGAAAGACAATTATCGAAAGAGGAATTATAAACAGAAAAGTCATCCATGAAAACCTCCATGATTTCCTCTATGTACTCCAAGAAGATAGCCATCATGCACCTTTGAAAGGTGGCTGGGGCGTTGCAAAGCTGTTAGCATGAAATATTGTGATACTTTAGGCACGTTTTCTGAACGTATTTCATACTTTAGGCACGTTTTCTGAACGTATTTGATTCATATTGATAGTCTTTGATTGAGCTTTGTTGCATATGTGAGCTAGTATTGCCTATATTGTCGATATGGATGTCTACACTAGCTTTATGTTGAAATATAGGTGATTGAGAGTCATTTCCGAACGAATTCGGGCAAAGAAGAGTTGATTGAATATGTCCATGGATTGAGGGCATTATTAGGAGCAAATTGGAGTTCAACTTGAGGAATGCACGAGGCTAGGGAAGAATCACGTTCTTGCCCTAATCCACGCTCTAAAATACGGCCGTACTACAAACCACGTTTAGTTCCACGGCCGTGGAACCCTGCAAAGAGAGGCGTGATGCATTCCAGTAACTATTACGGTCGTGGAACATATGGTCCAAACCGTGACACATTCCACGCTCTAAATTACGGTCGTGGAACCTTCCATGACCGTGATCTTGGCGATCTTTTTCGCCACACTTTGAAGCCACGATCTTTTGAAGATTGGGCCGGGCCGATATTTTATCTTGCTCTATAAAAAGACGGACAAAGCAAGATTCCGAAGACCCCGCTTACACCACGCTTACAAGGTCGCTTAGGGATTTTTGGTAATCCACGCTTCATCTTCGCTTAGCGGCATTGATCGACGCCTTAGCCCTCGCTTGGAAGTATTGACATCTCATTGGAGATCGAAGTTCGCGTTTGGGAATTGCCCTAATCTCGCACTTTTAGTGGAGATCGCTGTTGAGATCTCCGGATTGGCGGAAGATCGAAGCTTTCGGAAGATTGTTGCAAGAAGACCTCTCTTCTTGTTTAGGTTTGATTTGGAAAACGGATTGACATCCCGTTTCCCCTTCTTTCCTAAGATTGTGATTGTTTGCTTTATTCTGAATCCATTGACAATACTTGTTCTTGGTTGTGACTTTGAGATTGGTTCGAAGTTTATTGAAAGTTTCCGGAAGTTTTCATCTTTTTATCTTTTAAATCTTGAATTGATATCAACATGATGGTTATTGGCTAAAAGGCAAGCCAAGACTAAGTTAAAGCAAATCTTTAACTTTGGATTAAAGTAAAAGCAAATTCGTAACTTAACACAAAATTACGGCTAGTTCTTGATGTTCCACGGCCGTGGAAGCTCAAGAACAGACCGTGGATTAGGGTTGTCGTCGATTCTCTCTAACTCTTAGGATCCAATCTGTTTACGAACGATCTATCATCATCTAAGCCACAACTATCAACCCTTCACCTTAGAATTGTAAAGGTTTTTAGCCAACAATAGTCATATTGATATCAAATTCAAGAATTAAAAGATTGAAAGATGAAAACTTCCGAAAACCTTCAATAAACTTCAAATCAATCTCAAATTCACAATCCAAAACAATAATCGTCACTAGATTCGGAATAGAACAAACAAACACAAATATTAGATAAGAAGGAAGAACGGGATGTCAATCCGTCTTCTAAATCAAACCTAAGCAAGAAGCGAAATCTCCTTGCGAACAATCTTCCGAATCTTCGATCTTCCGTCAATCCGGAAATCGCAATAGCAATGCGCCAAAAATTTCTCAAACAAATCTCCGCCAAACGCCAAATTAGGGCAATTCCAAGCGCAAGTGTATGTGTAAAGCGAGGTGACGGAATCTCTCTTCGTCCGTCCCTTTATAGTGTAAGATAAAATATCGGCCCGGCCCAATTGCGTAGGAGATCGTGGCTGAAAGTATGGCGAAAAAGATCGCCAAGATCACGGTCGTGGAAGGGTTCCACAGCCGTAATTTAGAGCGTAGAAATCAACACGGTTTGAATCAACTTCTCCACGGCCGTAGAAGTTGCTGGAATGAACCACGCTTCCCTTGTCATGGTTCCACGGCCATGGACTTGAACATGGAAATCAATACGGCCGTATTTTAGAGCGTGGTTCAGGGCTAGAACGTGATTCTTCCTTAGCCTCGTGCATTCCTCAAGTTGGCATTCCCTTAGCTCCTAGAAATGTCCTCAATCCATGGACATACTCAATCAAACTCATCCTTGCTCAATTCCGTTCGGAAATAGCTCTCAATTACCTATAATCAACATAAAGCTTGTGTAGATCTCTATATCGACATTATAGACAAACTAGCTCACAAATGCATCAATGCTTCATCAATGACTATCAATATGAATCAAATACACTTAGAAAACGTGCCTAAAATATCACAATATTTCATGCTAACAAATAACCCCATACTTTCCACTTGCTTGTCCCTAAGCAAGGTCTTTCAAAAGCTTTAAAACAATAGTTAGGATGAAATATGTGTACCTTCTCAAAGCAATACTTCTTTTTGGTGAATGTGCCTTCTAAACAATAGATCATTCTCAAATCTTGCTTTAATCATTTATAAGACTTTCATACACTTAATCAAAGAGTAAAGAGTAAAGAAAATTCATCAGTCAATCAATCTTCCATACAAACATCATAAACTTCAAACATTATCAAAATCAATCATAAGAAACTTCAATTTAGATCACCAAGTCATATAACATTCTTTTGATCTTAAGGACTTTCAAAGAAAAGGTCTAGAATGTGGAAAAGGAAGGAAAACTTTAAGGAATGTGGTGCATGAATCCGGGAAAGTGGATAACTACTCTTTCTTCTTCTCTTGCGGTTTCCGCAACACCTTCAACTTAGAGCTTCGCTCTCTTCCTTTCATTTTTTGACTTTACTTTTGGAGTTATGGATAGAGGTGCACAAAAACCGAAGCCTAGGAGATTGGCGTTTCTCAATTTTTATGAGATGCTTCAAACCCTTAGCGCACATACCATAATCCGCTAGGAATATCGCTCAATCCGACTTTGGCAAGACACAAACACCCGGCTATGTGAATGGTGCCGAGTTACTCATCATCATGATTGACTTCCCCAAACCTACAATTTCTTTCTATTCCTTTGAATGCAAAGTATTGCTTTCATGGCCCTCCCACATCATACATGCCTTTTTCAATCAACTCCTCCAAATTCCCGGATAGGTAAAGGAGGTCAATATTTCAATGAGGGGCTAAATGATCAAAGAAAGAAGAATGAAAAATCGAATTACCTTAATCATCTCAACAAGAAGCATAAGAACTTATAATGTGATTTCAACATCAATTCCTCAACATGATTTAGGTAATATTCATCACATTATGAAACTTGCAAATGAGGTAAAATCAATTCATTCAATTTCTTTTCAATTCACTATTCGTTTAAGCATGTAATTGTCACCAAACTCAATTCACAAGTAGCGATTATCATAGAAATCATCTCAATTCCTTAGAAGCACAAAATTTTTCAAAATTTTTCAATTTTTATGGGTTTTTCAAACTCTTTTTCATGCAATGCAATAATGAAACGTGCAACAATATAATGAACATGCAAGATAGTCTCGAATAGAAGCAATCAAAGTGAGTAAGAGTTATTACAACTTTTAGTCACACCCCACCCCATACTTGGAACAAACATTGTCCCTAATGTTCAAATAGAAGATAGAAAAGAAGAAAGAAAGAAAGAAAAGGAAAGAAAAGAAAAAGAAACTTACAAGGTGGCGGTGGAGCGGCTAAAACTGTCGGTCATGCATATCATCACTGCGGTGGAGGTGGAGGTGGGAATGGAGAGAAGCTGGAGTCGTAGTGCTGCCCGAACTGCTGGCGGTAGACGTCTCTCATCATATGATCGAGGTCGTCCATGTGTCTATCTCTAGCATCGGCTCGGATCTCCAATGCTCCCACTCTCTCTGAAAGACCGGTGGCCCAATCTGGCATCTGCTCATACCATCCTGGGGCCTGGCTGTACCACCCTGGAGTGTCGGTCGGTGCTGGTGCTGGTGCTGGTGGCTGCTGTGCGGACCATGGAGGTGGAACTCCGTACCATGCAGGAGGCGTCTCCATCCAAGTGGGTCTCTCACTCACGCTGGCGTGGCGAGAGGACGAACCTGAAGCTCTGGCTGGACGTGGAGAACGTCTGGGCACATCAGAAGCAATGTCCGGCTGATCCGGAAACGTGCCAAACTACTGCTCTGCTCCTCCTCCACCCTCAGACTAATCCCTCATCTCCTCCTCCTCAACTACGGGCGGTGGTGGGACATACGGAGGAGCTGCAATCCTGTTCGCATGCATAGCTGCGAACGTAGCCTTCCAATTATGGCGTCCAGCCATAATGGAGTACTCCGGGAGCTGCTCAATGCCCCTCCCCATCCTGCTCTCCCAAGGCATGGTTGTGTAAGGCGGACCTCTATGGGTAGGGAAGATAAGGCCTCTAGTCATGAAGGCCTGGAGTCCTAGGGGTACAACTGGTATGCGTGTGCATGCAGAAAAGTCAACCCCCGACATCCTAGCAAGGTGGGTAACTATCCCACCATATCCAATGTTGCCCGCCCTCTTGTTCTTAAGCTTGCTCATGGTAGCAGCTAAGAGGGTGGCACAGTCAGCAGGGCGCCCATACAGCATGGAATACAGAAGGAAGAGCTCATCCGTCTTGATCTTCTGAGGTGTCTCCGTCCTAGGGAAGAGACACTCAGAAAGAACAAGGTGAGCAATCTTCAATGCCAAGTGATACATCAACTTGGCCTTGGTATCAGCAGGTTGCCAGCGGTCCTCGCTGGCGTAAATCATAGCAACCTCCTCCCAAAAATCTTTGGCGTAAACGCCACTCGGAAAACGACCATTGAAGGTCTCTTGGAACCCAAAGAAGGCTCCGAACTCTCGGATGGTAAAATCATAGTTTCTTTCCATAAGACGGAAAGAAACGGTCCTATCCACATGGCTGTGCTCAAACGACGTCACAACCTCTCTCGTAATCTCCTCATAAGCGTCCTCTCGGATAGCCGAGAAGACGATAAGACCGACTCTATCCAAGAGCTAGGTAAGGTCATCTACTATGTTTAGAGGAACTAGATCCTCCAACAAAAGGTACCTAGGTCCTATCACAGCCCTCTTATGGATCCTCTCGAGTGCATCGATGTGATCCTAATGAATGGTCGGTACTCTAGGGCTAGGAGGTGCGGGTGATGAAGGTGATGATGGAGGTGGAGGGGAGGAAGGTGGTGGTGCTCTAGAGGATGAAGAGGAAGAGGGGTTACCCTTCCTCTTTTTGCTCTTATCCTTCTCATTCTTCTTCTCCTTAATCCTCCCAGAAACTCTCCTAACAAAATCCATCACTGTTCAAAACCACGGTCTGTTCTTAGGTTTCCACGGCCGTGGAATTGCCAGAGACTGTGATTCGTCTCGTTCTTTCGCAAATCTCAACAAACAGCACTCAAACTCAGCAATCAGGCAGCCCTAGTCTAATTTCTTCCAATTTCAATCAGTTCTCCTATAATCTCTAGCAAAAACGAACCCAAATTGACAAAGATAGAGAAGAGCAAAAAACCTAGGTTTCGGATTTTAAAATCCGAATTCTGCGTTCCTTGGTGATTTGCCGCTCGATTCGTTGCTTGGATCTTGTTGGTGGTCGAATTTTCTTCAGTTTGGAATGAAGAATCGTTGAAAACGATTAACGAACGGAGATTTGAGGTGAAGGGCGTGGAATCGGCGAATAGGGTCATGGAATTGGGTTTTTGGAAGTGTTTTTGTGAAGAACGTGGTTTATATAGTGGCCGGCAAAAGTTTGGAAAATCACGGTCTGTCGGGGGATTCCACGGCCGTGGAAATGTACGGAACCGTGGTTTTTGTGATTTTTCAAAGGCTTTTGGAAATTACGGTCACTATAGCTGTCACGGCCGTGGTTTAGGCCGTGGAACTCTCTGTAATGCTCCAAAGTCCAAGTTTCGTCACTTTTCTTCAAAGTTACTCTTCCCTTTTCCTTTTCCATTGTTCCTACACTCAAAAACACGAACATACCGGAGGGAATCGAAGGCAAAACAAAGCAAAAACGTCTATTCTAAGCTAAACTATGAACCGAAAACAAAAACGTAAGTGCAATACCTTGGGTTGCCTCCCAAGAAGCGCTTTGTTTAAGGTCCGTAGCTAGACCAAACTCGCACTTATTCGAGTGTGGTGGGCGCGAACTCTTCAACTTGGAGTTCCGGCGTATACTTCTTGAGTCGTTGACCGTTCACCTTCAAGCTTCCGCCCGCTTCACCCCATACTTCAACTGCACCATGGGGGAAAATACGTTTGATTAGAAAAGGTCCGGTCCAACGAGATTTAAGCTTACCTGGAAAGAGATGAAGCCTTGAATTAAAGAGGAGAACTTGATCTCCTTCTTTGAAGTCCTTTGGAATGATATGCTTATCATGCCAACGCTTTGCTCTCTCCTTATAAATCTTGGCGTTCTCATAGGCATTGAAGCGGAGTTCTTCATGCTCATTAAGGTTCAAGAGACGCTTCTCTCCCGCTTCCTTCATGCTGAAATTCAACCATTTGATAGCCCAAAACGCCTTGTGTTCCAAGTCTACCGGTAAGTGACAAGACTTCCCATACACAAGGTTGTATGGTGTGGTTCCTATGGGAGTCTTGTATGCGGTCTGGTACGCGCATAATGCATCATCAAGCTTCAAGGACCAATCCTTCCTAGTCCTTAAAACAGTCTTCTCTAGGATTCCTTTGATTTCTCGATTTGAGATCTCAACTTGTCCACTAGTTTGTGGATGATAAGGGGTGGCGATCTTGTGAGTAACTCCATACTTAGCTATAAGAGCTTCAAAGCGCCGGGAAATGAAGTGAGAACCTCCATCACTAATGATAGTCCTTGGTGTCCCGAATCGTGGAAAGATGGTCTTGTTGAAGAACTTAACCACCACCATGGCGTCATTGGTGGGAGAGGCAATAGCTTCCACCCATCTAGAAACATAATCCACCGCCAAGAGTATGTATTGGTTTCCACAAGATGATGGGAACGGTCCCATGAAGTCAACTCCCCAAACATCGAAAATCTCTACCTCTTGGATGTTATTGAGAGGCATCTCATTCCTCCTAGAGATATTACCTGTTCTTTGACAAGCATCGCAGCAAGAAACAAAGGATTGCACATCTCTAAACAAAGTAGGCCAAAAGAATCCAGATTGCAATACCTTTGCGCTAGTCTTGTTCGAGCTAGCGTGTCCTCCACATGGTAGTGAATGACAATGGCGGATGACACTTTGCATCTCATCTTCCGGCACACATCGCCGAATGATGCCATCCGGACCTCTCTTGAAGAGAAGAGGTTCATTCCAAAAGTATTCCCGGACATCCTTAAAGAACTTCTTTCTTTGTGCGTAGGATAGTCCGGGTGGTATCTCCTGACAAACCAAATAGTTAACAAAATCAGCAAACCATGGTTCGTTACCTTTGGAGATCACATCGATGCACTCCTCAATGATGTGTAGGTGTTCGTCCGGAAAGGAGTCATCTATAGGTAAGTGGTCATCCTCTAGATGTGTTAGGCGACTCAAATGATCCGCAACAGAATTTTCCGAACCCTTCTTGTCGCGGATCTCTAGATCGAATTCTTGTAGGAGAAGAATCCATCTAATTAGCCTTGGCTTCGCATCCTTCTTTGCAAGGAGGTACCGAATCGCAGCATGATCCGTGTAGACAATCACCTTTGCACCTACAAGATAAGAGCGAAACTTGTCGATAGCATAAACAATGGCTAAGAATTCCTTTTCCGTAGTGGCGTAGTTGAGCTGCGCTTCATCTAGCGTCTTGCTAGCATAGTATATGGCATGGGTTCGCCCTTCCTTTCGTTGTCCAAGAACAGCTCTTATAGCTACGTCACTAGCATCGCACATAACCTCAAAGGGAAGAGTCCAATCCGGAGGTTGGATAATATGTGCTGAAATTAGAGCTTCCCGGATCATGTTAAACGCATCCAAGCATTCCTCTGAAAACTCAAAAACTGCATCCTTCATCAATAGATTAGTTAGCGGTTTTGATATTTTAGAGAAGTCTTTTATGAAGCGTCTATAGAATTCAGCATGTCCTAGGAAACTTCGTATCCCTTTCACCGAAGTTGGGGGAGGAAGCTTCTCTATAGTCTCTATTTTCGCCTTATCCACCTCTATCCCTCTACTAGAGATTAGGTGTCCTAATACAATTCCTTCCTTTACCATAAATTGACACTTCTCCCAATTAAGAACTAGGTTAGTGTCTTCACATCTTTGTAAAACAAGAGCAAGGTTAGAAAGGCAATTGTCAAAAGAGGAACCGTATACGGAGAAGTCGTCCATGAAGACTTCCATGATTTCCTCAATGTATTCGGAGAAGATGGCCATCATGCACCTTTGAAAGGTGGCTGGGGCGTTGCAAAGCCCGAACGGCATTCTCCTATAAGCGAACGTACCCCATGGGCACGTGAATGTGGTCTTCTCTTGATCATCCAGGTGTATCGGAATCTGAAAGAAACCACTATAACCGTCAAGATAACAAAAGTGTGAATGTTGTGCTAACCTTTCAAGCATTTGATCGATGAAGGGTAGTGGGAAGTGATCCTTCCTCGTCGCGTTATTAAGCTTGCGGTAGTCAATGCACATCCGCCATCCCGTTACAGTTCGGGTAGGAATGAGTTCGTTGTTCTTGTTGGTGATGACCGTCATTCCTCCCTTCTTCGGAACTACTTGAACCGGACTCACCCACTTACTATCGGAGATAGGATAGATGATACCTGTATCAAGAAGTTTAAGAATTTCCTTCTTGACAACCTCCTTCATGGTCGGATTCAACCGCCTTTGAGGTTGTCTTGAAGTCCTAAAGTCTTCCTCCATTAATATTTTATGCATGCATAGGGAGGGTTTGATTCCTACTAAGTCTTCTATAGTATAGCCTAAAGCTTTCCTATGTTTTCTAAGAACAACCATAAGCTTACTATGTTCATCTATGGTTAGATCAGAACTAACAATAACCGGATAAGTAGAGTTAGGTCCTAGAAAAGTGTACCTTAGATGAGTAGGAAGTGGCTTTAGTTCCATTGCTTTCGGAGCTTCCAATGGCTCTTGAGGAGCATCCGATGCTTCCTTAGAAGTGTCTAAGGAAGTAGAAGGTGTAGGAGAAGAATCAAAAGAAGTTGAAGAAGTGGTACGATCATTCCCTTCCACGGCCAAAATTACGGTTTCCATACACCCTCCACGGCCGTGGTTTAGGACGTGGAAAGTGGTTACGGTTGCTCTGCCTCCTCCACGACCGTGTAACCCTCTGGAGTGAGCCATGCTTTGGGTTGTGAGATCCACGGCCGTGGAATATAGTGTATGGCCGTGGATTCTCACGTTTTCTGCCTCGTCGTGGAGTTTCTCAAACTCCTCTTCACACACTTCCTCTTGTGCTTCTAAGGCTTTAATTGCCTCATTGCACTCCTCTTCTTTACCTACATTCGTTAGACTCATAGCAATAACCTTTTGCAAAGGATCTTTGAAGAGAATCGCACTTACCTCCTCTCTAGACAACCCCTCTTCATCTTGGATATTGAATATATCCTCATCAAAGATTGGCTCCTTCATTAGAGTGGAAAGAACGAACTCTACCTTCTCTTCTCCTATGTCAAGGGCGAGTCTAGCATTCTTGCAATCGACTATGCTGCCGGAAGTTGAAAGAAACGGTCTTCCGAGTATGATCGGGACCGGACTATCTGCAGGAATGTCAAGCACAACAAAACCAATGTGAACAAAGAATTTACCTAGCTTGACTGGGACGTCTTCTACAATACCGACGGGGCGAGTGATGGATCGATCCGCCATGTACAACGTCATCTTCACCGGTTTAGGGTCACCTAAACCGATCTTCCTACATAATGCAAGTGGTATGATGCTCACACTTGCTCCTAAGTCACATAACGCATCATATGTGACATCTCCCACTCCTATGAGAATGCAAAACGACCCCGGATCCTTTAGCTTTGGGGGAATTTTCTCCTTCATGGTCTTGATGAGATCCGAAGAATCTGAACTCATATTAACCTCTCCAAAATCTTCTAGCTTCCTCTTGTTGGAGAGGAGCTCCTTTAAGAACTTGCCATAAGCCGACATACCTACAATAGCATCGATGAAAGGTATATTAATATGCAGCTTGCTCATGAGTTCTATAAACTTACCAAATTGTTTATCTAGGCGTGCTCTCGCTCTAGATTGAGGGAATGGTAGGGGAGGTTTGTAAGCCGGAGGAGGAACGTAGACATCTCCCTTCTCCATCCCCTTCTCCTTGTCTTTCTCAACGGGGACTTCAACAAACTTAGGTTGCGGATCGGTGGTAGTCACTCCGCTCCTAGTTGTGATTGCCATCACCCTTCCCTTAGGGTTGTCCTCCGTCTTTCCTGGAAGTTTCCCTTGATTCCTAGGAACTTCCTCCGCATGGCTGAACATTTGGTTTTCTAAAACCTTTTGGGCTTTATCAACCTTAGAAATTTGATCATCAACCTTAATGATGCGGTTCTCCAAACCTTGAAGTTTTCCCAAGATCGTTTCCAACATGGGATCGGGCTTCTCCTTCCCCGAAGTGTTTCCTCCATTAGATGTTTGCCCCTGGCTTTTCAAAGGAGTAGAGGAAGAGGAAGGTGGAGTTAGTGAATTCGAATTGGAAGGATAAGAGTTACCGGAGTTTTGTTGATTGGAGCGCCAATTGTTGTTGTTTGAACCCCTATTGTTGTTCCAATTGTTGTTCCGGTTGTTGTTATTGCCATTCCAATTATTCCGGTTGTTGTTCCGGTTATTGTTGTTGCGGTTGGTATTCTCACCACCGTTGTTATTGTTGTTGCCCAAGTAGCCAACATATTTCCCTTGTTGCTTTGGAAAGTTGGTCTTGATAGCCTCCTTCAACTCTTTGATTTCATTGTTGAGGAAGAAAATTTGATTTTGAGCTTCGTGTGTGAGCTTTGCTCCTTGCTCCACACGATTTCCCTCTACCTTCCGGTGGGAATACTTTTCTATGACCCTTGCTTGCTTCTCAATGAAGTCCCAAGCGTCATCTTCTCTCATGTCCATGAATGTACCACATGAGAGGGATTGGAGCTTGAATTGTGTCTCCACATCCAGCCCTTTGTAGTAAATCTCCAGCAATGCAAGCTTGGATATGCCATGATGAGGGCAATCCAATAACAAGTCCTGAAACCTTTCCCAAGATTGAAACAAACTTTCGTTAGATCTCATGGAAAATGCATTAATCTTACCTCTAAGTTCCGCCGTTTTGGATGGCGGAAAGAACTTAGTGAGGAACTCCGCGGAAAGGTCTTCCCATGTGTCTAGCTTCCCACTAGGAAGAGCTTGGTACCAAGACAATGCTTTCCCCTTCAAGGAGAAGAAAAAAGGCTTGAGCTTATAGTTGTTAGTAGTTGCGTTCTTCGGCCTCATTGTCTCCATCATACACTCAAAGTTTTGCAAGTGTTGGTGTGGAGATTCAGCGTTTGTCCCGCTAAATTGGTTTTGGCGAACAAGAGTAATAACTTGAGGGTTGAAGCTAAACCCTTGTACATCATCAGCATCAAAGTTCACACCTAAACGTCGTGGTTGCTGCGTTGGATCCATCCTTTGGCCAAGAGTTCTTGGCTCCGCATCCACACGTTCGATCCTTGCATTCCTAGGTGGAACACGGCGATTAGCAGCTGCTCGTGGATGGAATGGATTCACATTGATCGTGGGATCAATTTCCTCTAGCGGTGGCATGGAGGAATCGCTATCATCAGCGGATGAATGACCCCTATTCGACCTTAAGGATCTCCTTAAAGATTTCTTGCTCCCCTTATTCTTAAGGTTGCTTAGTTCTATCCTCATCTGGAACATCATATCTTTTAGATTGTCAACAAGATATACTAAAGATATAAGGACAGAGTTGAGGTATGCAAAGGTATACGAATGTAAGGTAATCGTACGGTGAAGTTCCAAAAACCTTATATGACCCACCTAAAAGACACTCTCTATAAAGGTTGTTGAGGCTTCAATATAGAAAGGTTCTAAAGGCAGGAATTAATGTCAAATACTCAAAATTGTAATCCAAGGATCAAGACTAACTAAACCGATTTAGATTGTGACACTCACAATCGAGGTAGAGGTTGTTGAGGCTTCACTACCACCTAGAAAAGGCAAGCCAAGACTAAGTTAAAGCAAATCTTTAACTTTGGATTAAAGTAAAAGCAAGTTCGTAACTTAACACAAAATTACGGCTAGTTCTTGATGTTCCACGACCGTGGAAGCTCAAGAACGAACCGTGGATTAGGGTTGTCGTCGATTCTCTCTAACTCTCAGGATCCAATCTGTTTACGAACGATCTATCATCATCTAAGCCACAACTATCAACCCTTCACCTTAGAATTGTAAAGGTTTTTAGCCAACAATAGTCATATTGATATCAAATTCAAGAATTAAAAGATTGAAAGATGAAAACTTCTGAAAACCTTCAATAAACTTCAAATCAATCTCAAATTCACAATCAAGAACAATAATCGTCACTAGATTCGAAATAGAACAAACAAACACAAATCTTAGATAAGAAGGAAGAACGGGATGTCAATCCGTCTTCTAAATCAAACCTAAGCAAGAAGCGAAATCTCCTTGCGAACAATCTTCCGAATCTTCGATCTTCCGTCAATCCGGAAATCGCAATAGCAATGCGCCAAAAATTTCTCAAACAAATCTCCGCCAAACGCCAAATTAGGGCAATTCCAAGTGCAAGTGTATGTGTAAAGCGAGGTGACGGAATCTCTCTTCGTCCGTCCTTTTATAGTGTAAGATAAAATATCGGCCCGGCCCAATTGCGTAGGAGATCAGGGCTTAAAGTATGGCGAAAAAGATCGCCAAGATCACGGTCGTGGAAGGGTTCCACGGCCGTAATTTAGAGCGTGGAAATCAACACGGTTTGAATCAACTTCTCCACGGCCGTAGAAGTTGCTGGAATGAACCACGCTTCCCTTGCCAAGGTTCCACGGCCGTGGACTTGAACGTGGAAATCAATACGGCCGTATTTTAGAGCGTGGTTCAGGGCTAGAACGTGATTCTTCCTTAGCCTCGTGCATTCCTCAAGTTGGCATTCCCTTAGCTCCTAGAAATGTCCTCAATCCATGGACATACTCAATCAAACTCATCCTTGCTCAATTCCGTTCGGAAATAGCTCTCAATTACCTATAATCAACATAAAGCTTGTGTAGATCTCTATATCGACATTATAGACAAACTAGCTCACAAATGCATCAATGCTTCATCAATGACTATCAATATGAATCAAATACACTTAGAAAACGTGCCTAAAATATCACAATATTTCATGCTAACAATGACTTCCTTCAATTCTTTAATCTCGGTTTTGAGAGAAAAGATTTGAGTTGAGCAGCTTGTGTTAGTTTTGCTCCTTGCTCCACACGATTTGCTTCTACCTTCCGGTGAGAATACTTCTCAATGACTCGGGCTTGCTTCTCAATGAAGTCCGAAGCGTCATCTTCCCTCATGTCCATGAATGTACCACATGAAAGGGATTCGAGCTTGAATTGTGTTTCCATATCCAGCCCCTTATAGTATATCTCCAATATCACCAATTTGAAAATGTCATGATGTGGGCAATCCAATAGTAAATCCTGAAATCTTTCCCAAGACTAGAACAAACTTTCATCAGATCTCATAGAAAACGCATTAATCTTATCTCTTAACTCCGCCGTCTTGGATGACGGAAAGAATATTGTGAGGAACTCCGAAGAAAGATCCTCCCATGTGTTGGGGCGTCCATTTGGAAGAGCTTGATACCAAGATAAAGCTTTCCCTTTCAAAGAGAAGAAGAATGGCTTGATCTTGTAATTGTTGGTGGTTGCATTCTTTGGCTTCATTGTCTCCATCAAGATCTCAAAATTCTATAAATGTTGATGTGGAGATTCAGTACTCGTTCCTCCAAACTGATTTTGGCGAATGATGGTAATAACTTGTGGGTTGAAGCTAAACCCCTGCATATCATCAGCATCAAAGTTCACACCGAGACGGCATGATTGTTGAATTGGATCCATCCTTTGGCCAAGAGTTCTTGGCTCTTCATCTACACAAGCGGCTCTCGCACCCCCTACTGGGACACGATAATTGGCAGCCGGTCTTGGATTATACTGATTCATATTGATCGTTGGATTAATGTCCTCTAGCGGTGGCATGGAAGAGTCGCTATTCTTATCGGAAGAGTTGGTTCTAACCGATCTTTCCGGTTTCCTCCTCTTTTTCTTCTTGGAATCGCTCATCTCCAGCCTCATTTGAAACATCATGTCCTTGAGTTCATCAATTTGCAATTGATGACGGTCCGATTCTTTCTTGCGAGTCTTCTCGCTCCATCTAAGTGGAGCTTCGGATTCCTCCAACTCTGCTTGAAGATCCCGCTCCTTGTTTTCAGCCATCTTTCTTTCTTTGAGCTTCTTCCTCAAAGTCTTCTCAAGTTCTTGATCAAGAGGTAAGAGGTCTTTGTTGTTTCTTGACCTGCGCATATACCTAAGGTAACCTGCAAGTTTCACTCAAAGGAGATATCAAATAACAAGAGCAAAGCTCCCAAGCTTGACAACCGATAACCGAATTCGGCCTAAACCAAATCCCCGGCAACGGCGCCAAAAACTTGCTCGCCACTTAGTGTGCGTGCAAATAAGCTTTAAATTTTTAAAACTAGAATCAAGTAAGCGAACCCGCAGTGTACGGATCGGTGTAGTAAAGCAAGAATTTCAGAGTATCGAACACAGGGATTTGGGGGGAACAAATTCAGTTCACAAATCGTCAAGCAAGTGAATGTAATAACCTTTGCAAATATTAGGAACACAGCAACCCTAAAGATCCAGGTATCTAATTGTGGCAATCGATTCAAGATATACTAAAGAACTAAGGACAGAGTTAAGAGTTGCAAAGGTATGCTAAGGTAAAGCAATGTACGGTGAAGTTCCAAGACTTTATATGACTTATCTAAAGACACTCTCTATAATGGTTGTTGAGGCTTCAGTATAGAAAGGATCTAAAGACAAGAATTAATATCAAATACTCAAACTTGTAACCCAAGGATCAAGACTAACTAAACCGATTAAGGTTATGACACTCGAAATCGAAGTAGAGGTTGTTGAGGCTTCACTACTACCTAGAAAAGGATAAACCTAGACTAGATTAAAGCTAATCTTTAACCTTGGATCAAAGTAAAAGCAAAGTTCATAAACTAGGGTAAATCACGGGCAGTTCTTGAGTTCCACGGCCGTGGAAGCTGAAGAACAGACCGTGATCTTGGTTCGTCGACGAGATCTCTCTAAATCTCAGGGTCCAATCAATTTACAATCGATCTATCATCATCTAAGCCATAACTATCAACCCTTCACATTAGAATTTCTAAAGAGTTTTAGCCAATAACCATCATCACAAATTCAATAATCAATTCAAGAAGAATGAAAGATGAAAACCTTCGAAAACTCAAATATAACTCAAAGTCAATCTCAAATCCGAAACACAAATCGGAATATTCAATGGATTCGGAATAGAACACAAAACCTCACAAAATCTAAGGCAAGTATGAAGAACGGGATGTCAATCCGTCTTCAATATCAAAACCTAAGAAAAAGGGCGCAACTTCCGCCACACAAGATCTTCCGAAATCCAAATTGCCGGCGCTTCCGCTAAGTCCTTCTCGAACTCTCTCAAGCAACCCTAAGCAAGGCTAAGCGATATGCATCGATGTCCAAAACTCTCTTCTCTGACCCTTTTATAAGAAAGGATAAAAATAACCGTCCGGCCCATTGCGTAAATGATGTGGCAATAATTGGTTCGTCAAAAGATCGCCTAAATCACGGTCTCAAGGGGTTCCACGACCGTGGTTTAGAGCATGGAAGTGGATTACGGTTTCATATGATTTCCATGACCGTCCTTTTAACTGTGTAACTCTCTAGAATGCTCCACATTCATGATGCCAAGATCCACGGCCGTGGTTTAGAGCGTGGACTTCTCTACGACCGTATTTTAGGGCGTGAAAGTGTAAATTGCTTGTGGTTTCCTTTGTGTCGTGCCATTCCACATCCTAGCATCTCCTTTGGCTTCTTTGTTGTGTTCCTAATCCTTGGATGTGCTCAAATCTTCTCCTATCTCTCTCAAATGGTCCGGTTTTAGCTCTTATTCACCTATAATCAACACAAAACTAATGTAGACCTCCATATCGAAAATATAGACAAACTAGCTAACAAATGCTTCAATGCCTTATCAATGAACACTATAATGGATGAAAAACAACTAGAAAAAGTGCCTAGAATATCGCAATATTTCATGCTAACAAGTGTCTAGAGGGAGTGAGCCATGGTATGCGGATATAGTGAACTGCCTTGTGTGTGAAGAGGTGCCACCCGGTCTATCATATGCCCAAAGGAAAAAGTTCTTCAAGGACGTGAGGCATTACTATTGGAGCGAGCCTCTCTTGTTCAAGAGAGGACCGGATGAAGTCTTTACGAGGTGCATTCCGGAGGATGAGGTGGAGAGTGTGATCCGCCATTGTCACTCTTTTCCATGTGGAGGCCATGCTAGCTCACACAAGACGTGTGCAAAGGTATTGCAATCCGGTTTTTATTGGCCTAACTTTTTTAAGGATGTACAGAATTTTGGTGGTAGCTTGTGACGCTTGCCAAAGGACGGGCAACATCTCGAGGAGGAATGAGATGCCCTTGAACAATATACAAGAGGTTGAAGTCTTTGATGTTTGGGGTGTGGACTTCATGGGGCCATTCCCCGCTTCATGTGGAAACCTCTGCATTCTCTTGATGGTGGATTATGTTTCGAGATGGGTGGAGGCAATCGCCTCTCCCACAAATGATGCCAAGGTTGTAGTGCGATTCTTCAACCGAGTGATCTTTCCTAGGTTTAGGATACCAAGGGTGATCATAAGTGATGGAGGAAAGCACTTCACAAATAGGAACTTCGGGACACTTTTGGCTAAGTATGGGGTGACTCATAAGGTGGCCACACCTTACCATCCCCAAACTAGTGGCCAAGTGGAGATCTCCAACCGGGAGATAAAGAGGATACTTGAGAAGACGGTTTGTAGGACAAGAAAAGATTGGGCTATGAAGCTTGATGATGCTTTGTGGGCTTATAGAACCGCTTTCAAGACACCAATTGGCACTACTCCCTACAAGCTAGTTATGGCAAGTCTTGCCACCTTCCGGTGGAGTGGATCATAGGGCGTATTGGGTCATAAGGTGGCTGAATTTTGACCTCAAGGAAACCGGTGAGAAGAGGTTGCTAGACATTAATGCTCTTGAGGAGATCCGGTTGGATGCTTATGAAAATGCCCGGATTTACAAGGAAAGGACCAAGCGTTGGCATGACAAACGTCTAATCCCAAAGGAGTTGAGTGAAGGTGACTTAGTCCTTCTCTTCAATTCAAGGATGCGGCTCTTCCCCGGAAAGCTAAAGTCAAGATGGACGGGTCCTTATGTGGTGAGGAAGGTCTTCCCCATGAAGCGGTTGAGATAGGTGGGGAGCATTGTGGAGATTTTAAGGTGAATGGGCACCGTTTGAAGAAGTATATCCCGGAAGCTCCGTGGACATGATTGCCCCACTTCACCTTGAGTGAAACGCCTCCGAATTTGGTCAAGCTAATGACCTTAAAAAAGCGCTTAATGGGAGACAACCCATTGGTACATGTCTTTCCCTTTTCGTTTTTAGTTTTCGTTTTCACTTTTTGTGTTTGTCTTTGTTTTAGTGTGTTTGTGTGTCTTGTGTTTGTGTGCTAGAGTCTAGGTAGCATGGAAGCCTTGCAAGGCATGAGGATGATGATGATGATCCCGCATCAAACGTGGGTGGAGCGGACGTGGGACTTGGACGGCTAGCGGTGCTTAGTGCGGGTCCCGATGCCATAATGAACATCAAGAGCTCTCTACCACCTTTGATTGATTATCCACCATCACTCCACATGAGTGAACCAAAATACCGAAAACACCATTTCTTACATTGTGAGAACTCTCTTTCACTCTTCTTTACTTGATTTGCACATTGGGGACAATGTGTTCTTAAGTATGGGGTGGGGTTTTCATGATCATTTGCATGATTGCATCTAGGATAGTTTCATATTATCACATGTTCCATTAGCTTTTGCATTGTACATATATATTTTTCAAAAAATCCAAAAAATCAGAAAATTTTAAAAAATTTTAGTGTTTCTAAGTTTGGATATGACCCTTATGATGAGATTGTTTTGTGAATTGGCTATGGATGGCCTTGTGTGTTGAATGGATGCATGCATATATGGACTTGAAATACTTATCTTGAATCACATGTATAAATTGTGATTATGATGTTTTCCTTGATTGGATTAAGGATTGATGGTCGAAATTACATGCTAGTTCTTGCACATCATTTAGGAATGATTAAGGCAATTCATCTTTCTCTACTTCTCATCTTGATCATGTTGTTTGAGCACCTCAATTTATATAAAAATTTGACCTCTTTTGATCCATCCGAGAATAGGAGCATGCTAGTGTGTTGAGTGTGTGAAAAGCAAGTGTGGGGTGAAGTTGTTGATGAATGAAAGTTGTGACTGAAGTGCTGAATTTGTTGTGAAAAGTGTAGAAAAAAAAATAGGTTTGGGGACTTTGGTTTTAATGACGAGTAACTCGGCACCATTCACATAATCGGGTGTTTCTGCCTTGCCAAAGCTGGATAAACCGAATGTCCTAACGAGCCTTGGTATGTGTGCCCGGTGTGAGGCACCTCGGAAAAATCCCGAGGTCCACTAATCACCAAGGTTTCGGCTTTTGTACACCAATGCCATTGTCTCAAAAATAAGTGAAAGAAAATGGAAAAGAAAAGAAAGAAAAGATGGAGAAAAATATACACTTGTGGGAAGTTGATCAAGAATGAATTGTGGAGTTAGTTCCCTTCCCGGATTAGCATCACATGACCTAGAAAAATTCCCACCTATTCACAACGTTTCTTGACCTCTTCTTTCCTAAGTTCTTGTGACCTATTTGCATATGTGTACGACTTAGTGATCTAGATTGGATAT
Source organism: Fagopyrum homotropicum (assembly GCA_033239125.1). NCBI lineage: Eukaryota > Viridiplantae > Streptophyta > Magnoliopsida > Caryophyllales > Polygonaceae > Fagopyrum > Fagopyrum homotropicum. The sequence goes on along the minus strand of BSWB01000003.1, from coordinate 58,709,983 downwards.
GCTCATGATCATCTTGACTTCTTCATTTTCACCTTCCGTGCATGCTTTCGAGTTAAGTATAATTGTCTTTCCATGCCTTCATTCATTTGATACATGATTGCTTGTCCATTGCCATGAAACATGACTATGAAGGTGATCCATCTTATGAAGCACAATTCCAAAAAGATTTTATGTTTTTTTCTGCATTCATAAATCATGTCATCTCTTAGCCTATAGTTGGACCTTGCTCGGGGACGAGCAAATCTTAAGCATGGGGTATTTTGATAACACGATTTATAACGTTAGTTTAGGCATCCATTTAGATAGTTTTTCCCGTTATTCATGCATGGTTTGGCATTAGTTCATGATGTTTACGCTTAATTCATGTATATTGTCGAGATAGACGTCTACACAGGCTTTTGTCGGTTTTGTAGGTATTTTGGGGAGCTTTTGAAGCTTAATCGATACATTCGAGGATCATTCCTCGGGATGACACGCTTCCGGACTCATTAAGAAGCAAGCTAGGAGCAAAGTAGAACACATAGGACCTTGTTGGTGCATGTGTTTCACCAACTCGTGGCTTAACGATCCAAAGGAAGCTCAACAAGCAAAGCCACGGCCCAGAGCCAGAACCACGCCCGTAATTTTGGCCGTGGTTTTCTCTGGACAGTTGTCCCACGATCTCCATGCCCGACTCTTGCCCTTGATGGAGAATATAAGTGGTCATGCAGGCTGTTGCTAGGGGATTCTCTCCCACACTCTCTTACACACACCTCATTCCATTGGAGGGTAGGTTTGGAGAAGAAGAAAACACTCTCATTTTGGGGAAGAAGAAGAACAACATTATTCTTAGAGTTTTCATAGCTTTTGAGTGATTTTTGAGTGACCTTAGTTGAAGATTTTTGCAAGGATTGTAAGGAACGTTTTGGACCTTCTTTTGAAGGGTTGTAAGTCTTGCTTAAACTTATATTCAGGTGAGTTTTCTTGTTTCTACTTGTTTCTTTTCACTTTCATTTCATTTTCTTGCTATGGAAGCCATGAAAGTTTGCTTGTTGAGTTTGAATCTTAAAATGCATGTTATTGGCTAAATAGTTGTGATTCTAGGGTAATGGAAAGATGGTTATGGCTTGGACTATGATAGAATAGACTTGAATGTGCCCTTGAATGATTTGCTTGCTCGAACCTAACCACTATTGAGAATTACGATCTGTTCATACCTTTCCACGGCCATGGTTTAAGATGATATGCCCGTGGTTTTCTCTTTTGTGCTTGTATTGATGAATCTGAATGTTAGGATGTTAGATTGTTGAAATCCTAGTGTTTGTTAAGCATAATCTAGCCTAGGGTGACCTAATCCTAGCAAACTAAGTGAGGGAAGAGACCTACCCGGTAATTCTTGATCTTAGATACCGAAGATGATGAACTCTATCTAGTAGTGAGCCTCGCAAGCTGCTATTGGACTGAATGTGCTAGGATTGATACTTAGGACTTGCCTTTCCGAGACTTACCCGGTAAGGAGAGGTTTGATCCCTAGATAGCAATCCAGTTTGTGTCGAATTCCCAACCTTAGGCTCCTAGAGACTTACCCGGTGATATGACCTTAGGTGCAGGATTAGTAGACCATGAGACCTACCCGGTGATTGATCCCATTTGAGAAACACCCCTTCCCAACATACCATAGAAAATCCAAGGATTGATTAGAAGCTTGAGTCCAATGCCATAACCGGAAATCATAACCCCTAGAATCCGCTTTTCTCTCTTTGATCACATATCTTGTGTTTGTGTTGTTTATTTGTGTTGCTAGCTTGAGTTTTTAGTTCGATTCATAATATTGCATGATTTGTGATCTTTGCTTGATCACCACAAAAACCAACCCAAAAATATCATGATTTTCATTTCTTTATTCCTTTCTCTTTTCTTAGACTAGATTTGCACTATCCATGATCACTTGCTTGGTTTGATTTCACCTTAGTCTTTGTGTTTGACCTCGGAATACTATCCCTGCTACAAAACGACCCATACACTGTGGGTTCGCTAGGAGTTAGGAAATTATATCGAGTTATAAATTTAAGACTTTTGTGCTATACATTTCTTGTGTTAATAGATGCCATTCTAGGGATGCCCGCCTATGGGAAGTTTCTGAAAGAGATCTTATCAAGGAACAGAAAGCTTGAGGATTTTGGTGAAGTAAGGATGACATCTAAATATTCGGAGCTCATTCAAAACATGAAGGAGAAGATGCCACCTAAATTCAGAGATCCCGGTTCGTTTTGCATTCCCATCCAAGTTGGGGATGTAACTTATGATGCATTATGTGATCTAGGAGCCAGCGTGCGCATCATCCCGCTAGAGCTATGTGAGAAAGTCGGACTTGGAGAGCCCAATCTGGTGAAGATGACTTATATATGGTGGATCGTTCCATTACCCGTCCCGTTGGTATTTTGGAAGACGTTCCCATCAAGTTAGGTAACTTCTACATACCTATAGACTTTGTTGTGCTTGACATTCCCGCAGATTATCCCATTCCTATCATTCTCGGGAGACCGTTTCTAGCAACTTCGGGTTGCAACGTGGATTGCAAGAACGCAAGTTGAATTTCAACATTGGTGGTGATCATGTGGAGTTTGCATTGCTGGCTACAATGAAGGGAGAGCCGTTGGAGGATGACATCTTCAACATCTACGATGAAGAAGAATCTAGAGAATTGGTAAGCTCTATCCTTATTAAAGATCCTCTTGAAAAAGTTCTAAGTTTTAGTTTAATGGAGGAAGGTATAAATGTCTTTTGTGATGCAGATGTGCGAAGCTTGGAACAATCGGAAGCAGATCTAGAAGCTAGATTTGATAAACTGATTCAGGAGAAGAAAAGCACATTAGGTTTCGGTTCCAGTTCCAGTACTCGACCGAGGCACTTTCTGGACCAAGCGAGGTGTTCTTATCTGAAGAACATTTCGGTCACCCACCTCGGGCCCCGACCGATATAGCAGGCGAGATGTTGTCAACTGAAGACGATAAACTTTCTTACTCATTCTCTGAGGGTCACTTACAATTGGTGGAGCACTGGCTTCGCCATGTTTCTGATGGAAAAGAACCTTGGTATGCTGATATCGTCAACTACCTTGTTTGTCAAGAAATACCGCCCGTATTGACGTACGATCAAAGGAAGAAGTTCTTCAAGGATGTACGCCATTACTATTGAAATGAACCTCTATTGTTCAAGAGAGGTCCGGATGGGATGCTTCGACGATGCATTCCGGAGGATGAAGCTGCTAGTGTCATACAACATTGCCACTCGTTTCCTTGTGGAGGACATGCTAGCGCTCACAAAACATGCGCTAAGGTGTTACGTTCTGATTTCTTTTGGCCTACATTATTTAAGGATGTACAAACGTTTGTTGTTTCTTGTGATGCATGCCAAAGAACAAGGAACTTATCTAGATGGAACGAGATGTCACTCAACAATATTCAGGAGGTTCAGATTTCTGATGTATGGGGATTTGATTTCACGGGACCTTTCCCATCATCCGCGGGGAGCCTCTACATCCTCACAGCTGTTGATTACGTCTCTAGATGGGTGGAGGCCATTTCTTCTCCCACTAATGACGCCATGGTGGTTGTGAAGTTCTTCAATAGAACTATCTTTCCACGTTTTGGCACACCACATATCATCATCAGCGATGGAGGGACACATTACATCAACTGGAAGTTCAAGGCACTTTTATCGAAGTATAGGGTAACCCACAAGGTAGAAACTCCTTATCACCCTGAAACTAGTGGGCAGGTGGAGATCTCAAATAGAGAAATCAAGGCAATTTTGGAGAAGACCGTTTCAAGGACGAAGAAGGATTGGTCCATGAAGTTGGATGATGTTATTTGGGCTTATAGGACCGCATTCAAGACTCCCATTTGGTACCACCCCTTACAATTTGGTATATGGAAAGTCTTGTCATCTACCCGTTGAGCTGGAACACAAGGCATATTGGGCAATCAAGTGGTTGAATTTCGACATCAAGGAAGCCGGAGAGAAGAGACTTTTAGACATCAATGAGCTAGAGGAGTTGCGCTTAAACACCTATGAAAATGCCAAGATCTACAAGAAAAGAACGAAGAGATGGCATGACAAGCATATCATTCCCAAGGAGCTCAAAGAAGGAGATTTTGTTCTACTCTTCAACTCCCGCCTCCGCCTCTTTCTAGGTAAGTTGAAATCTAGATAGACATGACCTTACGTTGTGAAACTGTTTTCCCTATGGTGTAGTTGAAATATGGGGTGAAACTAGCGGAAGGTTTAAGGTCAACGGTCATAAGCTGAAGAAGTACCGAGCGGAAGTCCCGGCTGAGGAGATTGTACCATTATTCCTTGTTTGATGATGGCATACGGTCCAGCTAGCGACCTTAAAACAAGCGCTTCTTGGGTGGCAACCAAAGGTATTGCTTTCTTGTCCCTTTTCTAGCTTAGTTTTAGATAGTTGCTTCACTTTGTTTTTGCGTCCTCCTAGACAGGAACCAGGTACTTTCTAAGGAAGGATTACAACTCAAGAGCTACACTGGAAGGACAGAAGTTCGAGAAACTGAGAAGACGGAGTTTGACTGAGACAAATCTCGGGTGCAGTCACAAGACCTTGACCGAGATGTTCTTGGTCAACTGAGGCGATTAGGTCTGACAATCCACTCTGACACCTCGGTCCACTCAGGAACATCTCGACCGAGGTGTAATAAAATTCAGCGAGGGGTATAAAAGGCGTGACGGTTTCTCACTCTTCCACTTTTCCCTCTCTACCCTTACCTCGACCCATCGGCACTCCATCCTCAAATACCCAATTCTTGCTCGTTTTCCATGTTTCATGGCTCGAATTCACCGGAGGAAGCAAGAGATCCAGTTTCCAAGCATCAAACAGCAAGGAAAACGCTCCAATCTGTAGAATCTGGGGTATTTCGTTCCAAACCCTAACTCTTCCCTTCTTTTGTCGATTTTGAGAAAATCTGGCTTTGGTTGCCATAGTTTATTGCTGAAAAGGATATAAGTACCCCTTAGAAAGCTTTTGGTAGTGTTTTTGGGGGAAAAAGCTTACAGATTCAGAGAGAGTGTTTGAATAGTACTTCGCCTCGGTTCAGTCGACTATGTCTCGGCCGAGGTGTTCTTGGGCAACCTAGGTGTTGATCCAGAAAAATGAGTAACAGATCTAATCGACAGTTGGCCTTGAGAGACAAGGCTAGCAGTTCACACAAGTCTTCCCCTTCCTCTGCTTCTTAGTTTTCCATTCCGGTGATCCACGAGTGACACCACAAAGACTATGATCGCATTTGCGGGCGCCCAATCGTTGCCCCGCGTTTTCTTCATGTTGATGCCTTCGAGTGCCTCCATGTGGTGGAGGACTTAAGGAAGATGATCTCCATGGTTTGTTTGGAGGAGTTCATGGATATTAGAGAGCCCGCTTATCTAGAGCCGACGTTGGAGTTTGTCAACTCAGTGTCTTACGTGCCGGAGCATCAGGTAATCAAGTACCGGCTGCTGAACAAGAACTACGCAGTTCCGATGGATCAGTTTAGGGAGAGTTTTGGCTTCCCTACACCGAGAGTGACAGATTTTCCTTCCCGAGCAGTGGCTCGGTACTTCTAGGGCAAGATAGCCCATGTGACTGACCATAGTGACAGGTGGCGGCTCAGAGATTCCTAGGAGCAGGTCATATTTCACCTTGCTTTCCGTTTGGCTCACCGGATCTTTAGTGAGACACTTCTGACGCATATTGAGACGCCCCAGAAGGTCCATCAGGGGGAGCTTCTGAGTTTATTCTGTATGGTGACTGCAGGAGTGCCAGACTTTGCTGCCATGCTGGCAGATGACCTACACAAAATAAAGGGGATGTCGAAGGGTGATATGTGTTGTGGTGGGCTGGTGACCCACATCGCCACTTCCATGGGCTAGAACTTATCACCTTGTACACTTGTCGCTGCTGCGAAGCCGCTGGGACAATAGGAGATGATCACCCGACGCATTCTAGTTCCTCATGGCCTTGGCACGCCCTACGTTGCCATGTCTTGGGAGAGGACAGCCCCATAGGGCATTATGTAGACATCTCAGTTTTCTGTTTTTTATCATCAGTATTGGTCTGCTACTTGCTTCCCTTACATGCAAGATTCTAGAGATGCAATTGATGATGATGATAATGATGATGAGGGGTATGGAGGATGAGCTGCCATGGAGACCGGTACTTATACCGGCAGGCCCAATGTTCCCGTTGTTGACCTTGATGATGAGGAGACAGAGGATGAGAGAGCAACACCACCACCGCCGCCACCTCCGCGCAGATCCCGCCGACGTAGAGATCCCAAGGCCCACCGACGTATTGATGAGTTGAATGACCGGATGACTGACTCATACGTGGCTATGGCAGTTGACATCTCCCAACACTTTGCTGATGAGCGCCAACACAATGATGGATGGCTACATCATATGGAGGAGAGCCATCATTACCAACGTCGTATGTAGGAGATCCAGTTTCAGTAGATGATGGGCTATCCTTTCGACCCGACTCAACATCCCTACATTCCACATCCACCACCGCCAATTGACGAGGATTAGAGCTTCATAGATTTTCTTTATTTATTGTGTAGTTCAGCTAGGTTCGGTGAGTATTTTGTTCATTAGACTTATATTTGACCCATTGGGACAATGTGTCCCAAGTATGGGGTATTTGATGTATTATGTGACTTATTTTACTGTGACTGGTATGACCCTTGCTGGATGTTATTGTTTATTTGGCTCTATGTGCTTATCTCTCATTACATGCATACCTACAGGTTTCTCTTTGAGAAAAACGTCAAAAACCAGTTTGGAAAAAAATTTTATGGCTCGACCGAGACGTTCATGGCCGATCGAGGTTGAACACACCAGATGACGCCAGAACACCTCGACCGAGATGGTTCTTAACTGAAAGGTTTTTCGAAACGTTTTGTGCCTCTTCTCTTGATATGACCTCGATGATGATTCTGTTTGGAGATTGGTTTTGAAATCTTTATATGTTGGAAAGGTTTTATGATATGTTTAAATTGCAAAATGCTTTGTTTGAAGTTTTAGCATGTTTACTACTTTGTTTTTTTATCAAAATTATGTTGGATTTGAAGGTTGACACCACATGATGAGTTCTTTCACAATCTTCATGGGATGACTAAGGTAATTCATTCACTTCTCTTCTTCTTCTTGGCACCTCTTTGGCCCCTCATATACATATTTAGCTCCCTTTACCTATCCGGAAATTTGGATGCAAGGGACGAAAAGCAAGTGAAAGTGGAGTTGAGATGTTGGCTGAAATTATTAGAAAGAAACAATTAGGTTTGGGGACGTTGATCTTGATGATGAGTAACTCGGCACCATTCACACAGCCAGGTGTTTGTGTCTTGCCAAAGTCGGATTGATCGATAGTCCTAACGGGTCATGGTATGTGCATCAAGGGTTTGAGGCATCTCGAAAAATTGATGATTGCTGATCTCCTAGGTTTCGGTTATTGTGCACCTCTATCCATGTTCCCAAAAAGTAAAGTAAAGTGAAAATAAGCAAAGCTTATTGGTGGAAGATGTTGTGATTCAAAGAAAGTGAAGTAAGATCCTATTCCCGGATTCTAGCACCACATTACCCTATATACATCCCACATTGACACGTTTCTTGACCTCTTTTAGAAGCCCTTGAGACCTCGAGCTTGTTGATTGACTTGGTGGTTTAAACTGGATTATACATGATTGATTTCGATAAATATGATTTATTATGCATTCTATGATTTTATGCAAAGATGAACAACTTTCTTATATTTATAAAATGTTTTGATTTTATTTGCCATGAAGCATTCTCTTAAGGGTGATCTATGAGTGGAGCAGACACCAAAATGTTATGAAAATGTTTTTCATTGATCTTTTTAATGACTTATAATCCATTATATCTTGTATCTAAGATTTGGATCTTGCTTGGGGACAAGCAAGGGACAAGTATGGAGTATTTTGATAGCATGTATTATAGTCTATATTTTGGGGTTTGTTTAGAAGTTTTATCTTCATAAATTTGCACGTATGGATGTATATTCTTTGATTATATTGTTTTTTTTGTCTACCTTTGCGGGAATCGAGGTCTACACCTAGTTTCGTTTTAATTGTAGGAAAAATGGCACGTTTTGGAACGAAATGGAGCCAAGGAGTCATTGGAGCAACATTCGGGAGCATTGAGGAGTTATGAGAAGATCTTAGGAAGCATGGAAATGATTTAGAAGATTGATTTTTGACCTGATTAGAGAGATTTATTCTCAGCTGAAACTCACCTCGGTCAGCTACAGTACCACCTCGACCGAGGTGATCTTCAGGAGCGTTTGGATCGAGGCGAGCAGATGACGGGACACAAGATCTTTTTTTTGGCTGAGATCTTCTATTTTTGGAAAGTGAATATCACATAATTTTGGATGCATTTTTGGAAGGAAGAATATCTTTTGGCTGATATATTTTGGAAGCATGGAAGATTGCAATACATTTTAAGGAAAGAAATTATCTTTTTAAGATATTTTATCTTTGGAAGATATTTCTCCTATATATATGGGCTGATTTTTTGAAATTCAGCCATCTTCGGATCACGAAATCTTAGATGTTCGGATAACCAATTTTCTGAAGAGTTTTGAAGGAAGTTTCGAAGATTGAAGATCAAGGAAGGAAGGAATCTAATTTTGAAGGCTTTGAAGGAAGTTTGTAAGATTTTATCAGTTTGGTTTGGTTTTCTTGTCTTTTCTGATTTGTGATTGAGGAAAGCTAATTGCTTGTTTGTTTGTTTGTTTGTTTGATTCAGTTATTGAGACATTTGTGTTAAGGTTTTCTTGTTTGAATATTGATTTCTTTCTTATAAATTTGATTATTGTTATTATGATGATTGTTGGCTAAGTTCTTTATGCGATTCAAGGGTGATTGGCTGAAGGTTGTGGGAAAGACGATGATAGAATGATCCTTTATACCAGTGGACCTTGAAAGCTCGAGCTTTTACCTTAACCGACGAACACCTCGGTCAGTCATAGAACATCTCGGCCGGGATGGGATATAACTGAACGAGGTGAGACCTTTTCTGATCCTTATCTGAGTTGAGGTTTTCGTTTGCCAAATCCTATCCTTGTTATACCTTTTCTGGCCCATACGCAAGCCTAGGATGAGACTTACCCGATTATTCTTTTACTTGTTTACCCAAGATCATGAGTGTAGGTTATAAATGTTTATCCTTTATTGGGGTTTGAGTGTGCCTTCATCCCATCTTTGAGAGTTAGCCTGAGACTTACCCGGTAAAGGTTGATTCTATCCCCTTGGGTGGTGTGTTGGTTTGAGTTTATAGTTCCTTTCCTTAGTACCTTGAGACTTACCTGGTGAGAGGATCTTTGGTTTGGGATAGTGATTAGTGAGACTTACCCGGTGATCTATTCCCACCTTAGAAACACCTTCCCTTTGCAAAACCTCAGCTTTGTCCACGTTATCCTTTGAGATCTTAAGTTGGAACCACAATTGGATGCTTTAAATCTCTAGAATCCGTATTTTCTTTATTTGACTTTTGCATCATCTTTGATAGCTTTGCTTTGTTGCTTGTGTTTTATTGACAACCTGAATTACCGATCTTTGTTTCACCATAGTCCTTGTGTTCGACCTTGGAATTCTTGCTTTTATTACAATCGATTTGTACACTGCGGGTTCGCTTATTTGCAATTGTTCTTGGTATAAATATTAAAGCTTGCACACACCTTTTCGAGCGAATAGGTGACCACTTGTCTAGTTCTTCAGGAAACTAGAATGTGCTCTTGCAACCCAGACCCGTAGGTAACGGATAGTATTGATCTATTCCTATTGGTATACGGAAACGGATGCGAGTTTCGGGAGATTGTCGTGTGACAAAAGAAGTTGAATTAGTAATGGATAACTTAATAAAAGATAATAACCGATTGTGTGCAAGCATGCTATGTGTTTTCTTTTACCTTATGTGTTTTTGTGCCTTTACGTTCTTTCTCATATCTAGAATGTTAGCTAATGGTTTATACCGTCGTTGTAGATGTTCCGCAGGTTCAGGTTGTTGCTGAATGATCCGGATAGTGTGGTTAGCCGGGGTTCCCTTACATTATAGGACGAGATTGGGTTTTTATTTTCGTTGTTGTTTTCCTTTTTGTTTTGAACTCGACTGCGAGTCTTTTACGTTTTCTTTTGTTCAAAAATTTGGTTTTATATTGAGTTTTGATTTTCATTTGTTTGTGCCTTGCTGTAAGATCCGTTGTGTTGTTGCTACTCAGAGGGTCGGGACCCATTGTGCGGTCCTAGCCCGTAGCGCTTCGAGTTCCCAAAACTTGGGGTGTTACAACGTCAGCAAAATCTGTGCTATCTTTTAGTATGTATAATAGATTATACTTGAACTTAACCAAAAGGCCAAGAAATGTATTATTTGTATGCTTTGTGAGATAACAAAATCCCTCAAAAAATTTAGCGTCAATAGATTAGGTTGATAATCTTTAAAATAAAAGAAAAAACCGTCCCAAAAATAAAAACTTTAGGAAAAAACATTAATATCCTGATAATTGTAGGATAACAATCTCACATAATAATTGTACTTGAATGTAACCAAAAGGTCAAGAAATGTATTGTTTGTATACTCTTTAGACTCCTTATTTAAACATGTTCAAAAATTATCAACCTTAGTAGTTAATCGATGTGGGATAACAAAATCTCTCGACGTAAATAGATCGGACTGATAACAAAAGATTCTTTGGATTAAAAAATAGTTTAAAAATAAAGAGTTATTGTCCCAAAAATTTCAATACTACTTCCACATCGAGCCATGTCAGCAAAATCCGTGTTCTCTTTTAGTATGTGTAATTGATTATATTTGACTTAAACAAAAGGCCAAAAAATTTATTATTGTATACTTTGTGAGATTACAAAATCTCTCAAAAAATTTAACGTAAATATATTAAGCAGATAATATTTTTAAAAAAGAAAAAATTGTCCCAAAAAATAAAATTCAGGAGAAAACTTTAAGACGCTGATAATTGTAAAGTAATAGTACCACAAAATAATTGCACTACAACTTAACCAAAAGTCAAAAAATTTATTGTTTGTACACTCTTTAGACTCCCAAAATTCCTCAACGTAAATAGATTAGACTGATAATAAAAGATTCTTTGGCTTAAAAAATAGTTTAATAATAAAAATTTATTATCCAAAAAAAATAGATTGGTTGGAACAAAAAAAAAGTTACGTGAAATTTTTCAATAAACAAATTGTTAAACATTTATTAGTTAAAAAATTGTGGGAGCTCCATTTCAATACTACTTCCGCATCGCGCCACGTTAGCAAAATCAGTGTTCTATTTTGGTTAAAAAATAGTTTAAAAATAAAGATTTATTGTCCCAAAATTAGATTGATTGGAAGAAAAGTTTTGTGAAATTTTTTCAATAACATATTGTTACTTTAATAAATAAAGATTCTCTAAAATTAAAAAATTAGTTTACAAAAATTGTTGGAGCTCCGTTTCAATACTTTTTCTGCAACGCCACATCAGCGAAATCCGTGCTCACTTTTAATATCTATAATAGATATAGAATATAGATATTTTGATTGATAATAATGAGGTGTTTAATTGAATGTTTTTTAATAAGAGGCCGGTTTAGTGGGAAAGAAATAAATAATAAGTTATTAATTTTAATTTACTCTTAATATTTTGTTAAATGTTATGATTATAGTTTAATTTGGCCGTACACAAACAGTTATAGCAAACATTATCCATATTGTTTGGAAAAAAAATAAAGAAGACCAAGCAGGAGGCCCAAAACGCATGAAACTTGTCTAAAGAAACCACATCACTCTCTTCTACTCTAAACCAACCATGTTATCATCCAAAATATGTATACGATATTTGATTCTCTTGTTTCTTGTTTAGTCGTCGGACCTGAAGGAACAACAACCGCGGAGAAATCTTCTACTCTGTCCTTGCCTGCACCAACATACTCAACAATTTTACAAATACTGAAATCAAAATTTGTAAACCATTTTAGGAATACGATCATGATTCAGAATTTCAATGTGAATTGATTCAATTCAAGAATCAATTATAACCTTCATAATCTTCCTAGAACGATTAGATATCTCCAAACAATCATAAGAAAAAGGAAAAAAAACCATAGCAAATCAGGAATGAACAAATTAACAATTGATCGGAAAATCGTACCCGCTAGAGGCGCTATTGCTCACGCTACTGCTCTCGCTGCTATTACGACTAGATAGGCCTCCGCTATTGTCGCTCCCATCGCTTGATTTCCTACTCCACCATTCCTTCTCCGAGTTCTTCACAACAACCATGGAGGACGGTGTGGGGGCCACATTTACCCTTTTGCTCTTCTTATCCTTCGTCTTCTTCTTCTTCTTCAGCCTGAAGGAGAACCGGAATATTGACGTCTTAAGCAGGTATCCTCCGTTCTCAACGCTTCTGCTCCTCGACAAACTTTTCTTCACCACCTTCTTCTCTGGTTTCTCCTTCCAATCGACCATGAGAGGAAGATTTTTCTCTCCACTCACCTCCGTGATATCACAATCATCATTCAGAGGACAGATCTGTACCATGTCTCGCAGCGAGAGCTCTCCAAACGACTCCGGCAAGTCCTTGATCATCTCCATCAACTCCCTCCGGCCTTGCACCATCGCACGCGTTCTGGAAGTCGGAGACATAGGCTCCGGCAAATGAGTAACGGCAGAGCTCGTCTTCCACAACGTAGGCGAGAAAGCATCTGAATCGACTCCGTTGGATTGGACGGCGAATCTCAACGGCGATGATATGTCATCGTCAGAATCTCTGGAGGCTTGTCTCGATCTGATTGCGTGGTTTATTAGGCCGTTCTGCTCGAATTCGTGGATTTGATTTTCACTAATCTTTGCTGTTGCTGAGTCGATTATCATGGTGGATTTGTTGTGAAGGAAGACTAAAAGAGGGAGGTGGAAGCAAGATATTTTTTGTGCCTACATATATATACATATATTGATATATGGGCAATAGGTAATCATGTACATTGGATTCGGTGTTCATATTTGTTATATGAGCTTTAAAAGCTTTCCTAGACAAACTCTGGATGAAGATGAACCTTTCGCCTTATGCAGATCCTCTTCCTTTAACAAGCCTAATTTGTACGGTGAAGTTCATCTCTTCTTCTTTTTTCGGAAACAAATTATTTTATTTTTAATTATATATATTCTCTTACAAACTTCTATTTCGTTAGCAAATTTTATTTTCTTCATTTGTTTAGATTATAGTTATACTTATAGAGCGGTTAAAACACTCTATCTATTATATTATAGTCTAATGCCTATTTATTATCGTGTGTTTGTTTTTCTGAGATAATAAACTAATAGTCTTTGTATGTATTTTTATAAAAAAAATTACTAGTTTTTACAGAATGTATAATCGTTTTCAAAAAAAAATATTTACGGAGCTTTATCTCTATGGTGTCGTTGTTAGAGCTATTACACCGGTGACAAAAATTCCAGCCAGGATCCTCCTCTATTACACATCCTGTTACATCCATTTGATTGGTCTACGTTAAATTTTTTTATTAATTATTTAAACAGAAAAATTGATAACCCATATTTACTTCCATTTGTGGGTATTCCTAATGTAATTAGTGAAAAAGATTTTTTCTAACCCATTGTTGATGGCTGCGGGGAAGGCTGCAGAGGTGTGGCTCCTGCAGCGGCAAAGGAGTGGGCAGGGGGGCGAGGCTTCTCCGACGTTATCCCATGTATTGGATTTTCTTTTTCGTTTATGATGTTGGCATAGACATATTCACGTGGTGTTGGACCAAATGTCGTTGTATGACCTTATAAATAATGAGACACATGATGCATTTGAATGAGATTGACATTTTTGTCAGTAAATGATGCATTTAATATTTCATGTGCGTATGTATGTGTCATGTTTGTAAGTGACTCCCATTGGACCGGAGTGTTGGGCAAATTCGATTATATTAAAAAATAAAGTGACATGCAATTCACATAATTAAGGTACAATAGAGAGTAGGGAATATATTATGGCGTTGGAATCTTGGGGGTAGGAGAAGGATGAGTTTTGACGCCATGATAGTCGAGGTGGTACACCATGTCTTCTTCTTCTCTATCAAATCCTTGTTGGTGCATCTCTTCGTCTACAACCTGTATTTCAAGAGTCATTCTCATATTAGTCATGTATGTGGAGCTTACCTGACCCCGAATGGTCAATAACCTTCTTCCTTCTAAGGTGTGGCTATGGCGGAGCGAAGAGGAGTGCAAGAGAGGAATTGAAAGGAGAATTGAAAGGAGAATGAAGGAGATGGTAGGCTTCATCATGTCTCATTCAATTGGTTGGTTTGGATGAGAAGATGGAGAGTTATATAAATAGAGGAAAGGCAACCCCATGCCTCATCATTTTCCTGCTTTCACTCACACATGGAGTGGAACACCCTTTGTCTCCATATTCATATTTCAATATTTTCTTTGCAAATATTGTATTTACGAAATGCCCATAAAATGTCTTAAGATAATAATTCCTTGCCAATTAGATGGACCGAATATTTGGTAGATCAAATTTGGCTAGAGCTTTATGACATCGTACACGAGCATTGCAGACACCAACTCCTTTTTGATAACTTATCACAAATCAAGATTAAAAGCCTCATCGCCCTGCCCACGCCTTCGCCGCTTCCGGAGCCACACCTCGGCAGCCTTCCCCGCCTCCATTAATACTGGGTTAAAAATATCCTTTTTATTAATTACAATCGTGTTACCCACAAATCGAAGAAAATTTGGGTTATCAATTTACTATTTAAATAATTATTAAAAATATCACGGTGACCATTCAAATGGGTGTAGCAGGATGTTCAATAGTTGATCCTGACTGTAAAAATTCTATTGTAGAAAAAAAATTTTAGGTAAAAAGTCTTCCAATTGTAAAACTTAAAAAAAAAATAAATAAAATGAAACAATTTGATTTAATAGGCTTTTTCTAGTTTTGTGTTTAGTAAATGTACCCCTTGAGAGAAGAGTGTGTAGAGTTTGAGAATAAATACAAAAGGTTGGGATATATTTACTTAATTGAAACATTAAAAACTCTAGTTAGTACTATAGTTTTTCAAAAAGGCCTAATTACCAAAATTGCCCAAAAAAAATAGGAAAAATGGGAAAGAAGGCCACAAAATAAATTTCCTTTTTGTTTTATCAATCATTTGTGCCCAAACAATGATAAATAAGGAGAGAGTGTGGTGGGTAGGTTACAAAGTAGGAGATTTTATCTTCTTATGTTTGCGTTCAATGATTATATATTGTTACTATAATGTTTCATTTTGTGCCCTTATGTGTGCTGCACATTAAGTATTGGATGAAATGTCCAAAAGAAATATGTATTTGTACGTAAATTTTGATATCATATGCTTATTTGTTGAATATTTGTATTTTAGATTGATAGAAATATTTCCAGTAGACCCGTAACTGCGACAAGGCGTGATAGAGCAGTTCGTCTTCACTCTGATGTTAAACCTAGTGTTGATGAGTCCCGGGTCCTTATTACCGAGATGGTTGATGAGCCACGAGAGCATGAGGAGGAGGTCTTCATAGATCAAATTGTCCGAGAGAAGGAGATTTAGGAGGAGGACATTAGGGTTGAGGGGGAGGTCCTCATAGATTTAGTTGTCCGAGAGAAGGAGATCTGATGGAGGACTATAAGGTTGAGGAGGTCCTAGAGGACAGAGACATTTTGGAGGAGGTTGAGGTCCTAGGTGATATGGACATTTTAGTGGTGGAGATACGGGATAAGAAGGTTGAGGACCCGATTGAGGAGGTCTGAGGTCCCGTAGAAGGTGACCGAGCCTTTGACCCTTTTGTTGACATCATAAATCATTATAACACACACGTGGCCAACGAGATATGAGAGGTATTGAGAGGGGAGTGTTGCGTGGTCATCGACATCTGCCGATAGTTTGTCAGTGGACCGAGGTTGTTAGAATACAAGCGAATGAGCCAGGGACTTTGTTATGGTTTGATCTTTGTAGTGGACTCGACGACTTGCATGAGGTTGACTACAAGAGTGTCGACGGTAGTTTGATATATGCATTTTTGGAGTGCTGGTATCCGGAGACCAACAACTTTCACTTTCCTTGGGGTGAGATCATGATCACGCTTCACGGTGTCGTGAAGATACTAGGATTGTAGATAGATGGAGATATGTTCACTGGTACCTTGAGCCGTGACACTTGGATATCTATGTTTGAGGGTATCTTTGATATGACCGGCAATGATGTTAGGAAACAAATCAAGGAGGGAGGGATCAAACTTAACTTGTTAGATGAGAGGATTACAGTATGAGACGTAATAACTTATGTCCATAACACGTTACTAGTGGAAATCTGCTTATATTGATAGCTTCGACATTATTTTTGGACAAGTCTACAAATCTTGTAAAACATCATTTGTTATATGTCGTACGGGATCACGAGAGGACGGGGAGTTATCTTAAGGTTCGGCTTGTTAGTTGATTTGTATAGGATATTAGGTAAGGACTCTCGTGCCAGTTTTGCATAGTTAGATTGATGCACTGTCCTACTCTAGGTATATTTAGCATTTTCCTTTGTTTTTAACATTTTAAAGTACAATATCTTATATTTATTTTATTACATCTTATTGGCTTGGACCTTCTTTTGAAGGGTTGTAAGTCTTGCTTGAACTTATATTCAGCTGGGTTTTCTTGTTCCTACTTGTTTCTTTTCTCTTTCATTTTATTTTCTTGCTATGGAAGCCATGAATGGTTGCTTGTTGAGTTTGAATCTTAAAATGCATGTTGTTGGCTAAATAGTTGTGATTCTAGGGTAATGGAATGATGGTTATGGCTTGGACTGTGATAGAATAGACTTGAATGTACCCTTGGATGATTTGCATGCTCGAACCTAACCACTGTTGAGAATCACGGCCTGTTCATGCCTTTCCACGGCCGTGGTTTAGGAGGATCCGCCAGTGGTTTTCTCAATTGTGCTTGTATTGATAAATCTAAATGTTAGGATATTATATTGTTGAAATCCTAGTGTTTGTTAAGCATAATCTAGCCTAGGGTGACCTAATCCTAGCAACTAAGTAAGAGGAGAGACCTACCCGGTAATTCTTGATCTTAGGTACCGAAGATGATGAACTCTAGGTAGTAGTGAGCCTCATAAGCCGCTATTGGATTGAGTGTTCTAGGATTGTTGCTTAGGGCTTGCCTTCCAGAGACTTACCCGGTAAGGAGAGGTTTGACTCTTAGGTAGCAATCCAGTTTGTGTAGAATTCCCAACCTAAGGCTCCTAGAGACTTACCCGGTAATAGGACCTCAGATGCGGGATTAGTGGACCATGAGACCTACCCGGTGATTGATTCCATTTTAGAAACACCCTTTCCCAACATACCATAGCTAATCCAAAGTTGATTCGAAGCTTGAGTCCAATGCCATAACCGGAAGTCCTAACCCCTAGAACCCGCTTTACTCTCTTTGATCACATACCTTGTGTTTGTGTTGCTAGTTTTAGTCGTTAGTTTGATTTATAATCTTGCATGATTTGTGATCTTTGCTTGATCACCACAAAACCAAACCCGAAAATATCGTGGTTTTCATTTCTTTATTTCTTTATCTTTTCTTAGACTAGATTTGCAATATCCACGATCACTTGCTTGATTTAATTTCACCTTAGTCTTTGTGTTCGATCTCGGAATACTATCCTTGCTACAAAACGACCCATACACTGTGGGTTCGCTAGGAGTTAGGAAAATATATTGAGTTATAAGTTTAAGACTTTTGTGCTAGTAGAGGGCAACACCACACGCAAGGGCGGTTAGACATCAGGCGCAGGGGTGGCCCTGAGGTGGCGCAGGGTCGGCTGGACAGTAGAGGGCTCCTCCTTGACTTCTCTTTGATCTTTCACTTGCCTTTCTTCACTTCTTCAACGTCCAACAACCAAGCACATACATATATACATCAAACTAAGCATAAGAAGGCTGCCACAAGATAAAACTTGTGCAATCTAAGCTAGGAAGGAAGAAAAGAAGAAAGAATGAAGAACGAAGATAGATAAGAAGAGATGAGAGAAGAACTCACCAAGGTGTAACCTAACAGAGGGAATCACACTCCACAAGCTCAAGGCTAACTCAACACAAGCACAAAAACATCCTCAACCATCATCATCAACAAACCAACATCAAACACTCTTCAAAACTCTCACAAACTCATACAAGATCAAAGAAGATCAAGAAGGACATCCAAAGATAGAAGGAGAAGGAAGAGAGCGTGAGGGCGAGAAGATGGAGCTGTAAAGAGGTGAAACCCTCATCAGGAGAAAGAGGAGAAACTTATTAAAGAAGGAAGAGGTAAAGCACGGGTCAAGAGTCAACAAAACCGGCTTCAACACACCACAAACCGCAGGGGCGGTTCATGGAGGTGCAGGGGCGGATTAGGCAAGCCACAGGGGCGGCCTCTACAAACCGCAAGGGCGGTTTATGCCAATCCTGCACACTCAGCACTCTCTCACAGCACCTCAAGACGAAGGCTCCATCTCACCCCCCTAAAAATAAGTTTCGTCCCAAAACTTGCAAAATCCCAAATCCTCTCGGACCCGTATGCCGAGGTATAACTCTCTCTATCGGAGGTATCATAGCTCCGTTTAAAAAGGTCACAACCTATATCAATCTATAACCTCAAATATAAGCATGGAGAAATCATCAACTCAAGAAAACAGGATCATAACGCTATCCCAAAGGCATAAAGGTATCACAACTCTTGCCATGCTCACATCACAAGGCATAGAGGAAGCACACCTCTAGCCAGATCACACACATACACAAAGCATGGAGGAAAAACATCCCCAACGAGACTATGTCCATCAAGGTAGCGTGGAGGAAAGAACCATCTCCAGCTAAATCCTAATCAAACTCAGATAGCATGGAGGAAAGAACCATCTCCAGCTATAATCATAAATCGCGCTAGAACATCAAGATCTAATAAGATCATATATCACATCATAGCTAGCACAAAAATAAACACATCAAGGCATATAAGGACATAAGCAAATGATCACAAACTCACTAAGATAGCACTAAGATCTACTCGGTGATCCTACAGGTGCATCTATCTCAACATAACATTCTGGATAGTTCCTTTTGAAACTGTCCTTAGTCTCCCATGTAGCCTCCTCAAGTCCTCGTCTCGACCATTGCATCCTCAACATGGGAATGCGCTTCGAACGCAGACGTCTCATACCTCGCTCTATGACTACAATCGGATGCTCAACAAAGGTGTGGACCGGCTCAACCACTAAATCATCATAACTCACAATGTGTCTCAGATCTAGTATATACTCCCTTAGCCGAGACACGTGAAACACGGGATGAACACCCTCTAATCTCAGAGGCAAAGCTAATTTCTAGGTTGCTCTCCCAACTCTATCCAGTATCTCAAAAGGACCAACATATCGGGGACACAACTTCCCCTTTATGCTACAACATTTGACGCCTCGCGTCAGAGATACTCTCAGCCAGAGATGAGCTCCCACTCTGAACTCTAGAGGTCGACGCCTCCTGTCTGCGTATGACTTCTGGCGACTTTGTGCAACCAACATCCTCTCTCTTATTAGCGCTACTCGAGCCATATCATCTTGAAATTGCTGTGGCGTTATACCACTGATACTACTAGGCTCATCCCAACATAAAGTTGTACGGCATCTAGGCCCATACAATGCCTCATATGGAGCCATCCCAATCGATGCATGCCAGCTGTTGTTGTATGAGAACTCAACTAATGGCAGGTAATCTGACCATCCTTGTCCCCAATCCAATACACAAGTTCGCAACATATCCTCAAGGGTCTGGATGTTCCTCTTTGACTGACCATCTATCTAGGGTGAAACGCAGTCGTGAAGTGTAGACTCGTCCCCAAAGCAGCCTGAATCTGCTGCCAAAACCCCGAGGTAAATCGCCCATCTCGATCAGAGACGATCGTCCTCGGTACACCATGGAGTCTCACTATCTGCCTAGTGTACTCCTCATCCAATCTACTCACTGGCCACGTCTCTCTGATAGGAATGAAATGTGCAGTCTTCGTCAATCTATCAACAACAACCTAGATAGCATCAAAACTCTTATTGGGTCTCAATCCGGTCACAAATTCCATGGAGACGTCCTCCCACTTCCACTGCGGCATTGATAGTGGATGAAGCTGACCTCTAGGTCTGCAATGTTCTATCTTGACCTACTGACAGGTCGCGCACTGTGCCACAGACCTGGCTACATTGGGCTTCAACCCTCCCCACCAATATGATCGTCTCACATCATGGTACATCTTACTCGCACCTGGATGTATCGAGTAAGGTGTACAATGAGCCTCTTGTAAAATCCTCTACCTCAGCTTTGCATTAGCAGGTACACAGATGCGATCATGGCATCTCATCACTCCATCTGCTCTTATGGAGAACTGTGGTGCCTCACCACGAGACATCCTTTCTCTAATCCTCATTGGGGTTGGGCAGGTCCCCTGCTTCTATTGAGTCTCAGCCCATAGATCAGGTTGAACCTCTAAAGCGTACAACTAGGCATCCTTATCGGGAAACTGGATGTCCATCTCTAGCCAAGCTAGATCCCTATGCAGCTGAGGCTGAACTGTCAATCTAGCAATCGCCTTCTCTCAAGGCGTCTTGCTACTCAAGGCATCGGCGACAACGTTCGCCTTACCTGGATGATACAGTTTCTCAAGGTCAAAATCCTTTATCAACTCGAGCCATTGACGCTGGTGGTTATTCAACTCCCGCTGCGTAAAAATGTACTTCAGACTCTTATGATTTGTGAAGATCTGACAAGTAGCACTATACAGGTAATGTCTCTAGATCTTCAAAGCATGAACTACCACTTCTAACTCCAAATCATGAGTCGGGTAGTTCTCCTTACACGTCTTCAAGTGTCGAGACGCATTTGCAATCACTCTGCCCCTCTACATCAACACACATCCCAAGCCTAGCTTGGATGCATCACTGTAAACCACAAAATCCTCAAAACCCTTTGGTTGTGCCAATATAGGAGCAAAAGTCAAACACCTCTTCAACTCCTCAAAACTCTAGGCAAACTGCTCAGACCACACAAATCTAGTAGTCTTTCTCAGCAGACTCGTCAATGGACAGGCAATGACAGAAAATCCTTCCACAATGCGTCGGTAATAACCGGCTAGAACAATAAAGCTACGCACTTCCTTGTCAATCATCGGTATTGTCCATGCTGCAACAAACTCGATCTTCGCCGGATCAACCATGATCCCAGTGGTGGAGACAATATGGCCTAGGAAGGATACCTTTGACATCCAGAACTCGCACTTAGAGAGCTTGGCATACAACTCCCTATCCTGCAGAATCTGCAAAACCAACCTCAGATGACCGGCATGCTCCTCTCTACTACGAGAGTACACCAGAATGTCATCTATGAAGACCACCACAAACTGATCAAGGAAGTTGATGAAAATACTGTTCATCAACTCCATGAACACTGTTGGGTCATTCGTAAGCGCAAATGGCATCACTACAAACTCGTAGTGTCCATAACGGGTAAAAAATGTCGTCCTGTGCACATCCTGCTCCTTCACCCTCAACTAGTGATATCGTGAATGTAGGTCTATCCGGAAGAACACTGTCGCTCCCTCAAGTTGATTAAGCAGATCATCAATACGAGGAAATGGATACTTGTTCTTGATGGTCACCTTGTTCAGCTCTTTGTAGTCAATACATAGTCTTAACGATCCGTCCTTCTTCCGCACGAAGAGGACAGGTGCTCCCTATGGGGATACACTAGGGTGAATGAAGCCCTTCTTAGCCAACTCCTCGAGTTGCTTCTTCAGCTACAACATCTCGGCAGGTGGCATACAATATGGGGACTTCGAGATCAGTCTCGTACCAAGCTCCAACTCGATGCTGAAGTCCACACTCCTCTGAGGGGCAAGCTAGACGGCTCAACAAACACGTCTGTAAACTCACAGACCACTGGAATATCCTCCACTACTGGACTCTCTCCATCCTTCATGGCATAACACTAGAAGGCATCACATCTCTATGCTATCAGCCTCGCTGCTTGAACGACACTAATGACAGAGCCCGTCTTCCCAAGGTCCCAACCTCGGAAGACCTCTATTTGACCTACCTCGGTAGAGATTGTCACAATCCTCCTACCTATATCTAATACCGCACGGTGTCTATGCATCAAATGCATACCTATGATGACTTCTTCATGCATCAATGGCATGATAAAGAAGTCCACAAGCAACACACGAGTCTCTAAATGAAGGGGACAACTACGTATCTCGCGGGTACCTCTGACCCTACTACCATCAGGTAACCCTATAGTAAAGGATACCTCCTCTATAGTAGCTAAATCTAGACGCTCAACACATACATCAGAAATAAAGGAATGCGTAGCTCCCGTATCAAGTAAAACTCTAACAAGTAAACCATGAAGCAGAATGGTATCTGTAGCAGCCGGTGCAGGCGGCTCCCCTACACTACTCAGCTCAAAGACTCTACCCTGAGCTCCTCTAGTGTCAGTGGTACTCCCACGACGACCTCTACCTCTACTCGGCCCGGGAGTAAATCCTTGAGTAGAAGGACGATCTGCGACTCTCTATTGTCCCAATGTCTGCTGTTGAGGTGTCCTCTGACCACCTCCCGTCACACTAGTAGGAGAAGAACCCTGATGTGATGCAACACCACCCTACCTACAAAAGGCAGCTTTGTGGCATGGTCTACCAC
This sequence comes from Fagopyrum homotropicum, assembly GCA_033239125.1. Taxonomy (NCBI): domain Eukaryota; kingdom Viridiplantae; phylum Streptophyta; class Magnoliopsida; order Caryophyllales; family Polygonaceae; genus Fagopyrum; species Fagopyrum homotropicum. The sequence goes on along the minus strand of BSWB01000003.1, from coordinate 58,687,194 downwards.
AAGTATAGAAAGTCACCAGTGGCCTCGTACACTCTAGTTGCAAATGTCCAGGATCACCACAGTTGTAGCACTGTCGTCCCTTCTCTGCAGTCAATGTAGATGAGGGGTAACCCTGACATCTCCGGCTCCGCCCAGAACCTGAAGCTCCACCAACGCCACTGGTCTGCTGACTGACGGTATTTCTATGGTCGTCTATAACCAATCAAAAGTAAATCCCGACTTAGCACTAAATACAAGTATAGTGGTTAAGTAGGGGTCGAACCCAAGAGAGTTAAGGTGTTTTAGATGCAATTATCGATTATAGTAACAAGTAACAAAGGGGGGGGGGTTTGGTTGAATTGATTCACACAAAAACTTAAGAAAACGATTAATGCGACAAGTAAGACAGTGATGGGTGAATCTACACTAGGTTGATTCTAAGCATGGAATTTCTACTTTGGTGAGTTCCTTCTACAAGTTTTCAAGTGATCTCCCATCTCGATCATATATATGTGTTGAACCAACCGGCATCAACACAACTTAACAGGTTAGTGTTCCGTAAACCTACAAGAACCAATAACAAGTTAGCTTTCAAACAAAGACTAAGGGATATAAAGAGAAGATTAAAACCGTTAAACTTATCTTTATATTTGTGTTCCTTAACTTTAAGTAATTATATCCCGTTATTACTTAAAGTTGCTACTAGATTGAAGATCCGAACCCGGAACCTATTAATCCTAGTTATTTGCATGCACTTTAGAACCTAAGGTGATCAATCTCAAGCAATAGTAAACATGCAATAAGACAATGGAGATCAAGGAAACACAAAGCATTACTGAATGAAAACTTATATTAAAAAGAACTTACAACCAAAGTAACAACGCAACTTCAAACCAACCCAATGTAGCAAGGGGGTTAGCAACTCATTACAAAGGTAGCAAGATAATCTAAGTGAATAATTTATTGGATAACAAGATAGATGATTCTAATCAACCAAGGACTATTTATACTACAAAAGACACTAAATGGGAGTAAATGGCCGGCCTAAAACAGCCACCTTTAATGCCATAAAGGTGGTGTAAACAGCCGGAGTAAAGCTTATGATGTTAGACCGCAGGGTCGGCCTTCAGTTCCGCAGGGGCGGTGAAGGCAAAAACGCTTGATCTTCTTCATGGCCGCAGGGGCGGCTAGGCAATTCCGCTGGGGCGGATCTTCAATGTTCTTCAAACGTCCGACCCTTCGACTTCCTGACGTTTCTGATGACCAGCCACCGGGGCGTCCCTATGTCAACGCAGGGGCGGTGACACAGCCTCTTCGTCTTCCAGCTCCCAGTTTGAGCCGCAGGAAGGGGCGCAATGGAAGGTGCAGGGGAGATAGTCTTTGTTTCTTCCAAGCAAGTCACCGTAGGGGCGCCAAGGAGTGGCGCAGGGGAGGTGACACACTTCATGGCCGGCGCTGGTGAAGGCGCAGGGAGCGGTACGGTGTAAGACGTCTCCAACAGGGGCGGGGACAAGGATCCGCTGGGGCGGTGAGGCAACAGAATCTTTGCTTCGTGAACGATCTTCACTCCTAAGTGCTTATAACTCCTTCCTTAGCTTCTTTTAGTCTTCTTCTTTTGGACCAAGGAGTTAGTAGCATAAACCGACACAAATTCAATAAAAAGACTCTAAAAACTATCCGAAATGATAGTGATTCCATCACCTATCAAACTCCCCCATACTTAGACCTTTTACTCGTCCCGAGTAAAACAAATGACAACAATTAGACTCAAAGGCCTCAGGAAGCATGGGTAAGCAAGAAAGACAATGAAAACAAGAGAAAAGCCAAGAAAGAAAGAAGGAAAAGAGAGGAAATATGAGAAAAAGGGAGAAACTACCATCCTTATTGCTCCAAGAGTGGCCTACCCGGACAACCTCCTTATGACTCCCCTTCTTATGTCGCCAAACGCCGGAAGGGATCCCTACACTCGGTGTCGCTCATTTTGCCAAGGTGCCCTTTCGGGTTTTCACCTTGTCACTCTTCTTCTTTTGATGATCTCACTTTTAACTAACATCCCTCAAGTCCAATTTTGCACCAACCTAAGGTTGGTCGGACTACCTTCTTTTTGCCTAAACCGCCCTTTCTGGTTTTCGGTTTATCCAAGGATTTCATGCCTCTTTTCAAATTCTTTGGCTTTTTTTTTGTGAATTTCAATTTGAATTCAAATGCAAGACAACTTAAAACAAAACAACTCAAATGAACTGTACAAGCAATGATATGTCCCTCCCCCATACTTGAAGTACACTTTGTCCTCAAAGTGGAAATGCGGCAAAGATAAATGTGGGAAAAGGGAAATAAATGTACCCCTCAGTGGGATGGTCCGGATGGACCACCTGGACCCTCCTCCGGTGGGTAAGGAAAGTGGCGGAAGAAGTGCTCCTGCCGGTGGTAGAGCGTGTTAATGCGGCCCTAATGAGCCTCCATCCTCTCTCTAAATGAAGTCTCATAGCTAGCTTTCGAAGCCAGCTGCTGAGTCTCCAACTGCTGCTGATGAGCGGCCTGCCAAGCATCCTGACGACGGTCGAAGTGAGTGGTCATGGAAGAGACGAAGCTGGACTGCCACGCCTGCTGCTTCTCAAGCATGGACCGCTAGTACTCGGTCTGCCATGCCTGGTGCTGTGTAGTCAGGGCTGCCATCTGAGCCTGCAGACTCTCCATGGCCTGACTGTCGTGTGTTGCAGTCGGCATCTCCTCATCAGTGGCTGGCCCGGCTAGAGCCTGCTGCGTATCTCCTTACAATATCCTCCTGAGGCCGTCTCAAAGGAACTGGGTCAGCTGGTACGTACAAATCAGAGAGCTCGTCTCCCAATGGAAGTCGTCGGGGGAGGTATGTGATGTGACTCCCATATGCTAAAGAGAGCCAAAAGTGGTGCTCCCCGTCTCTCCTGAGGAGCCTACACCTCCTCAACATACCCTTCGGATATAGTGGGGCCTCTAATCCGTCCTCCAAGGCAGAGAGATCCATTACCCGTGCAGCTAACAAGGAGATGATCCCTCATCCCATAATATCTCGTGGCTCATTCTTCCTAATCCGCTTCAAAGCGGTAAGGAAGAGGTATGGCCAATCCGGTACCTAGTCGTTCGTGGAGAGGCAGACGTATAGTAGTTGAAGGTCCTTAAGAGCGACCTTATTCTCCTCCTTATGTCCACAGAATGCACTCATCAGTATCTTCGAGATGAGACTCAAACAGGGGTGAGTGAATTTGTTGGAGTACATACCCCCTGCATGAAACTCAGACCTGGTGGCGGCCTGCCAAAACTCCATCAAATCAGGGGTCGGGATGGGTTCCCACCAGTCGTCGGAAGTGGCTATAGTCACCCCTAATGCCTCCTGCAGCTGGGTGTAATCCAATGTGTACTTTCTTTTTTTTGAACTTGAATGTAAGTCCAACACACCCGTGGTCCACCGTTTCCATTTTGAAGGTGGCAATGAACTGGCGGCTGAGCTCAGGGTATGTTGGGGCACTTGTTATCAGAATATCCCCGAGCCCAGCGTTGTTGAGGAATTCCTGCATGCTCTCCAACATGCCCAAATGTTCCAAGGTAGGAACGTCCAGAAATCGGGTTGCATACATATCCCGACCTTGTGCAATCCTATACCGCATCGTCTCGGCTTCTGAAAACTTATATTTCTTCTGATTTTGCATCTCTTGCAGTTTGAACAATCCAAGGAATTAGAAATTTCAGAAAATTGAGTAAGAAATGAACCCTCTGTTGTGTTTTCCGCAGGGGCGGCTGAAGCAGACGCAGGGGCGGTTGAAGCAGGCGCAGGGGCGGCATGACGCAGAGGCGGGGGCTTGCAGGCGCAGGGGAGGTCGAAGAACAGAGGGCGATTTTGGGAGTTCGGCGAAGGTTGTGGTGATGGGGCTTGTTACGCTCAGGATATGTGTGATATGCAATAGGTTTTAAATTTATACTCTTTATATTTATCCTAACTCCTAGCGAACCCGCAGTGTACGGGACATTTGTAGTAGGGATAGTATTCCGAGGTCGAACACAAAGACTAAGGTGAAATCGAGTCAAGCATGATCAAAGATAGTGTAAATCTAGACTAAGATAAGGTGAGGAACAAAGAAAATGAAAACACAATGTTTTTGGTTGGTTTTTGTGGTGATCAAACAAAGATCACAAATCAAGCAAGGTAATAAAACAACTAACAACTCAAGCTAGCAAACGAACAAGTAACACAAAGCACAAAGTATATGATCAAGAGATAAAAGTGGATTCTAGAGGTCAAGATTTCCGGTTATGGCATTGGACTCAAGGTTCTAAGGATTCTAAGGATTCTAAGGACAAGCTGCGGTGTTGGGGAAAGAATGTCTCACTAATGGAAGCAATTACCGGGTAGGTCTCTCACTTCACTAATCCCGCATCAAACTCCTATTACCGGGTAGGTCTCAAGGGGTTAGAAATAGGAATTCCACACAAACTAGATACTACTTAAGGGGTGACCCTCTCCTTACCGGGTAAGTCTCGGAATAGGGAAATCTCAAGCAATAATCCTAGCACACTCGATCCAATAGCGGCTTATGAGGCTCGCTACTACCTAGAATTCATCTTCTAAGGTATCTAAGATCAGAAATCATCGGGTAGATCTCTTCCCTCACTTAGGTTGATAGCATTAGGTGATCCTAAGCTAAATTAGGCTTAATAAACACTAGGATTTAACAACCTAACACCCCAATCATACAGATTCATCAATTAAAGAGCAACAAAAGAATAAATCGGGCTGTTCTACACCAAATCGGCCGATCTATCATGAAGAACAGGGCAATTTTTCTAACTGGTTTGGGTTTCGTGCATACAAATCATCCAAAACTAACATATAAGTCCATTCTATCATCACCCTAGCCATAACCATCAATCCGTCACTCTAGAATCACAATAAACTAGCCAATAATATGCATACAAAGATCCAAAATTATCAAACAAGCATACATGGTGTTCATAGATGGATAATGAAAGATAAACAAGCAAAATCAATAAATCCCAACTGAATCTAAGTTGTAGCAAGACTTACAAACTCTTAAATGAAAATTCAAAACGTTCCTAACAACCCTTGCAATAGTTCTTCAATCCAAGATTACAAAAATCACTCAAAAGTCACTCAAAACTCTTAAAATGGTGTTCTTCTTCTTCCTTCAATCCTTGAGAGTTTTCTTCTCCTCCAATCTTTTTCCCCAAATTGATGAGCTGTGAATGAGAGTGTGGGAGAGGAGAGATATCAGCAACAACCTGCAAGACCACTTATATTCTCCACCAAGAGCAAGGCCGGACAAGAGATCGTGGGACACGTGGCTTAAGCTTTCAAAGCCCCAAAAATCGACCCAGTGAATAAAATCGGCCGATTTAGCTGCTAGTTGGTCCGATTTTCTTCCGCAGAAACATGCTATGATCGTCTAGCCATGAGTTGCTCCATTGCTTGCACCAATAGTGGTCTTTGTGTCCTTTGTTGCTCCAATTATGCTCCTCCAAAGCTTTGGATGTGTACCATCATGAGGCTTGTCCCTCTAATGTATCGGTTAATGTCCAAAAGACCCCCGAAATACCTACAAAGCAACGCACAAGTCCGTGTAGATGTCTATCTCAACAAAATACGTGATTTGAGTGCAAACGTCGCGAATTTGTGCTAAACCATGCATGAATGAGTGATGGATCTATCTAAATGATTACCTAAACCTAAGTCATAAATCGTGTTATCAAAAATACCCCATACTTAAGGTTTGCTCGTCCCCGAGCAAATTCTCGACTATAGACTAAGAGATGACATGATTTATGTATGCAGAAAAATGGCAAAATCTTTTTGGAGTTGTGCTTCTAATATTGGATCACCTTCATAGTCATGTTTCATGGCAATGGACAAGCAATTATGCATCAAATAAATGAAAACATGAAAAGACAATTACATTTAACTTGATAGCATGCAATGAAGTGTAAAGATAAAGAAGTCAAGATGATCATGAGCATATCCAATCTAAATCACTTAGTCTTACACACATGCAGGTAGGTCATACGGACTTGTGAAATAGAAGGCCAAGAAACATTGTGATTAGGTGGGAATTTTCTAGGCTATGTGATGCTAATCCGGGAAAGGAACTAAACAACCACAACTTCACATTTCTTTTCCACTTCCCTCAAGTGTATATTTTTCTTCATTTTCATTTCTTTCTTTCTTTTATTTTTGAGACGATGGCATTGGTGTACAAAAGCCGAAACCTTGGTGATTAGCCATCCTCGTGCTCCTATTCCCGGATGGGTCAAAAGAGGTCAATTTACATCAATTGAGGTGCTCAAACAACATGATCAAGGTGAAAATTAGAGGAAGATGAATTGCCTCATTCATTCCTAGATGGTGTGCAAGAACTAGCATGTAATTTCGACCTTCCATACTCAATCCATTCTAGGCAAACATCATGATCACAAATCATTCATGGAATTCAAGAGAAGTACTTCAAGTCCACATATGCATCATCTATTCAACACATGAGGCTATCCATAGCCAATTCACAAGAAAATTTCATCATAAGGGTCATTCCCAAGCTTAGAAGCACTAAAAATTTTTAAAATTTTCTGATTTTTTTTTGGAATTTTCGAAATATGTATGTACAATGCAAGACATAATGAAACATGTGACAAAATTAAACTATCCTAGATGCTAATCATGCAAGTGATCATGAAAACCCCACCCCATACTTAGAAACACATTGTCCCCAATGTGGAAGCTAAATAAAGAAGTGAAAGAGAGTCCTCACAATGTAAAATTGGTGATGCTTTGGTATTTCGGTTCTCATTGGATGATGATGGTGGATGATCGATCAAGGATGGTAGAGAGCTCTTGATGTTCGTTATGATGTCGGAACCCGCGCTTGGCACCGCAAGCCGTCCAAGTTCCACGTCCGCTCCACCCATGCTTGATGAAGATCATCACTTCCCTTTATACAGAGGAAAAATCGCCCATTAGCCCAGGAAAATCGGCCGATTTCCGATGAACAGGCCGATTTTTCTGGGTGATTTCCTCTCGTCCATGTGCTTGGATCTTGTACCTTCAACAGTTCCATGAGGCCTTCACATGACCTCCAACATCTCGTCATACACGACAATCAACAAGATCTAGCACCCAAAAACACAAAAGAAAAACAAAGCACACCAAGAGTGAGATCAAACAAAAGCAAGAAAAAGAAAGGAAAAAATATGTACCAATGGGTTGCCTCCCATTAAGCGCTTCTTTAAGGTCATTAGCTTGACCAAATTCAGGAGCGTTTCAATCAAGGTGAAGCGGGGCAATCACTTCCACCGGGGCTTCCGGGATGTACTTCTTCAAACGGTGCCCATTCACCTTGAAGTTACCACAATGATCTCCTCCTATCTCTACCACTCCATGAGGAAAGATCTTCTTCACCACATATGGCCCGGTCCATCTTGATTTGAGCTTTCCGGGGAAAAGCCGCAGCCTCGAGTTGAAGAGAAGCACCAAGTCGCCTTCACTCAACTCCTTCGGGATGAGGCGCTTGTCATGCCACCTTTTGGTCCTCTCCTTGTAGATCCGGGCATTCTCATAAGCATCCAACCGGATCTCTTCAAGAGCGTTTATGTCAAGCAACCTCTTCTCTCCCGCCTCCTTGAGGTCAAAATTTAGCCACTTCATGGCCCAATAAGCTCTATGCTCCATTTCTACCGGAAGGTGGCAAGACTTGCCATAGACCAACTTGTAAGGAGTAGTGCCAATGGGTGTCTTGAAAGCGGTCCTATAAGCCCACAAAGCATCATCGAGCTTCATAGCCCAATCCTTTCTTGTCCTTGAGACCGTCTTCTCGAGAATCCCCTTGATCTCCCGGTTGGAGATTTCCACTTGGCCACTAGTTTGGGGATGGTAAGGTGTTGCCACCTTATGAGTCACCCCATACTTAGCCAAAAGTGCCCCAAAGTTCCTATTGGTGAAGTGCTTCCCTCGATCACTTATGATCACCCTTGGTGTTCCAAACCTAGGGAAGATCACTCGGTTGAAGAATCGCACCACGACCTTGGCGTCATTTGTAGGAGAGGCGATTGCCTCCACCCATCTCGAAACATAGTCAACCGCCAATAGGATGTAGAGGTTGCCACATGAAGAAGGGAATGGTCCCATGAAGTCCACACCCCACACATCAAATATCTCTACCTCTTGTATGTTGTTCAAGGGCATCTCATTTCTCCTTGAGATGTTGCCCGTCCTTTGGCAAGCATCACAAGCTACCACAAAGCTTTGCACATCCTTGAACAAACTTGGCCAAAAGAAGCCCGATTGCAACACTTTAGCACATGTCTTGTGTGAGCTAGCATGCCCTTCACATGGCAAGGAATGACAATGGCGGATCACACTCTCCACCTCATCCTCCGGTATGCATCTTCTAAACATTCCATCCGGCCCTCTTTTGAACAAAAGTGGCTCGCTCCAATAGTAGTGCCTCACATCCTTGAAGAACTTTTTCCTTTGGGCATATGTTAATCTGGGAGGCACTTCCTCACACACTAAGTAGTTCACAATGTTGGCAAACCATGGCTCACTTCCTCTAGACACTTGGAAAAAGCATTCCTCCACCATTTGCAATTGCTCATCCCGGAATGAGTCATCAATCGGGATGTCCTCTCTTTCAAACTCCAATGGTGGGAGTCTACTAAGGTGACCCGCCACGGAGTTCTCGGATCCCTTCTTATCCCGGATTTCCAAGTCAAACTCTTGAAGAAGAAGGATCCACCGAATCAACCTAGGCTTGGCATCCTTCTTGGTAAGTAGATAACGGATCGTAGCATGATCCGTGTAGACTATGACCTTCGCTCCAACAAGATATGAGCGGAACTTCTCAAATGCATACACAACCGCTAGCAACTCTTTCTCAGTGGTAGCATAATTGAGTTGGGCATCATCTAGCGTCTTGCTAGCATAATAAATGGCATGAGTTCACCCATCTTTCCATTGCCCCAAAACAGCCCCAACGGCTACATCGCTTGCATCACACATGATTTCAAACGGTAAACTCCAATCCGGAGGTTGCATGATAGGTGCTGAGATCAAGGCGTTCTTCAACCTACAAAAAGCCTCAAGGCAATCTTTGGAGAAAACAAATTCAACATCCTTCATTAGTAGGTTAGTAAGGGGCTTAGAAATTTTAGAGAATTCTTGAATAAACCTCCGGTAAAAACCGGCATGCCCTAAGAAACTCCTTACCCCTTTCACCGAGGTAGGTGGTGGCAACTTCTCTATCGTCTCAATCTTGGCCCTATCAACCTCAATGCCACGGTTAGACACCAAGTGTCCTAACACAATACCTTCACTTACCATGAAGTGGCATTTTTCCCAATTCAAGACAAGATTTGTCTCCTCACATCTTTGCAATACTAATGACAAGTTAGCCAAGCAATTATCAAAGGAAGAACCATAAACAGAGAAATCATCCATGAACACTTCCATGATATTTTCAATGTATTCCGAAAAGATAGCCATCATACACCTTTGGAAGGTGGCGGGTGCATTACACAACCCAAATGGCATTCTCCTATATGCAAAAGTACCCCATGGACACGTAAAGGTTGTTTTCTCTTGGTCATCGGGGTGGATAGGGATTTGGAAGAATCCACTATAGCCATCTAGGTAGCAAAAATGAGAATATTGAGCTAACCTTTCTAGCATTTGGTCAATGAAAGGAAGAGGGAAGTGATCTTTCCTAGAGGCCATGTTAAGCTTTCTATAATCAATACACATCCTCCATCCCGTAACCGTTCTAGTGGGGATTAGTTCATTGTTCTTATTAGTCACTACGGTCATCCCACCCTTCTTAGGTACTACATGGACGGGACTAACCCACTTACTATCCGAGATAGGGTAGATAATTCCCGCATCTAGCAACTTAATGATTTCCTTTTTAACTACCTCTTTCATTATAGGATTCAATCTCCTTTGATGTTCAATAGAGGGTTTGTGGTTATCTTCCATCAATATCTTATGCATGCACAAAGAGGGCTTAATGCCAACAAGGTCATCAATGGTGTATCCTATTGCCTTTCTATGCAGTTTCAATTCATTCAACAGTCTATTAAGCTCATCATCAATCAAAGATGCATTCACAATCACCGGATAAGTAGAATTTGAACCAAGGAAAGCATACTTTAAATGAGAGGGAAGAGGTTTAAGATCAAGTTGAGGAGGACCTTTTTCGGTTGGAGATGATCCATACAATGTAGGTTGAGATGATTGCAAAGCCATGGAAGCCTCCTTGAAGTCCCTTGATGATTGCTCACACTCAAGTGGTTGATGCTGAAAAGACTCAGGAAAATCGGCCCAGGAGGAAAAATCGGACGATTTTTCTGGCAGTGGGTCGATCTGAGTTTCTGTTTTTGCAAAACTGGCTGAAATTTCAGCACAAGGACAAAAATCGGCCGATCTGGACCCTCCAGTCCGATTTTTCTGCCAGTTTCTCCCTTCTTCTAGCACTTCAAATCCAACACTTGGTAGCTCGTCCAATGCATTCAAGGCCTTGATTACTTCATTGCTACTCTCCTCAACTCCTTCTTCCATCAAGCTTGAGCTAAGAACCTTCTCAAGTGGATCCTTGAGCAAGATTGAGCTCACAACCTCTCTAGACTCCTCTTCTTCAACTATGTTGAATACATCCTCATCAAGGGTTGGCCCTTTCATCATTGTGGACAGCTTGAACTTGATGTTCTCTTCTCCAATGTTGAAGGAGAGAGTCCCATTCTTGCAATCTACTAGACACCCGGAAGTAGCTAGGAAAGGTCTCCCCAAGATGATCGGAACCGGATAGTCCGCCGGGATGTCCAAAACAACGAAGTCTATGGGCACATAGAACTTCCCTAGTTGCACCGGAATGTCTTCTAAGATTCCAACCGGATGAGTGATCAAGCGGTCCGCCATGTAGAGGGTCATCTTGACCGGCTTTGGCTCTCCTAGCCCAACCTTGTTGCAAAGTGCAAGCGGAATGATGCATACACTTGCCCCAAGATCACATAGGGCGTCATACTTCACTTCTCCTACTCCGATTGACACACAAAAGGATCCCGGATCCCTTAGCTTAGGAGGCATCTCCTCCTTCATCGTTTGAATCAACTCCGAGGATCTCTTAGTCATCCTTATCTCCCCATACTCCTCCAACTTCCTTTTGTTGGAGAGTATTTCCTTCAAGAACTTTCCATATGCCGGCATTCCTAAAATAGCATCCATGAACGGAATGTTAATATGTAATTTAGACATAAGTTCAAGGAATTTACCAAAGTGATTGTCCAAGCGAGCTCTTGCTCGTGATTGAGGGAACGGTAGTGGTGGCTTGTATGGAGGCGGTGCCACATAGGTTGGCTCTACATCCTTGCTCTTGCCTCCATTTCCTTGCAAAGTCTCTTCTTCATTCACCACTTGCTTCCCTTTAGCATTCTCCTTGGGCAAAGGATCCTTCATGCTTAACCCACTTCTTATTGTAATAGCCAAAACTTGGCCTCTTGGGTTTTCTTCGGTTCTCCCGGGAAGCTTTCCCGGATCTCTATGTGCTTCACCCGCCTTTTGGAACACTTGTGCTTCCAAAACCTTTTGAGCCTTGGAAATTGAAATCACGGTGCTCTCAAGACCACTCAACCTTCCAAGCAATTGCTCAAACATCATTTCGGTTCTATCTTTTGGAGGTTGAGTAAATCTGGGTGGAGGTTCTTGTGAAGCTTTTGGTGGTGGAGTTGTGCTTGTGGAAGCGGGAGGGTTCAAGGCTCCATCCGGGTTAGAGTAGGAAAACCCGGTATGGTTGTGGTTGGGCCGGTAATTGTTGAATTGCCGGTTGTTGTTAAAGTTCCTTGGGCCTTGGTAGTTGTTGTAGTTGCCCCTTCCCATATAGTTCACATCCTCCTCCTTGGAAGACAAGTTAGCTTGAGGTAGCACTTGAGGAGTTGCTTGGTTCTTCAAAGTTGTAGCACACAACTCCCTCAAGGACTTTAGCTCGTTGTTGATGGCGTCAAGCTTGAAATTGCTCATGGTGACCTCACTCACCTCATATGCTCCCGCCTTTCTCCCTTCACTCTTCCTATGGGAGTATTTCTCAATCACTAGAGCTTATTTCTCTACAAACTCCCAAGCATCATCCACATGCTTCTCCATGAAAGTCCCACCGGAAAGAGATTGAAGCTTGAATTGGCTATCTTCATCAAGTCCTTTGAAGTAGATCTCCAATAGCTCAATTTTTGGTATGCCATGGTGTGGACAATCTAGGAGAAGGTCTTTGAATCTCTCCCAAGACTTGAACAAACTCTCTCTATCCTTCATCACGAAGGCATTGATCTTCCCTCTTAATTCGGTTGTCTTGGAAGGTGGGATGAACTTAGTCAAAAACTCGGTTGTCATCTCCTCCCAAGTACCAACTCGCCCTTGTGGAATAGATTGATACCAAGCTAAGGCTTTGTCCTTAAGAGAGAAGGAAAAATCCCTAAGCTTATGGTTGTTGCTCTCCAATCTTGGCGGTCTAAGAGTTTCCATCAAAATCTCATAGTTCATCAAGTGTTGATGAGGGGACTCTCCTTCCATCCCTCCAAATTGATTATGCCGGATCATTTGTAGAACTTGAGGGCGGAGCTCGTAGTTGTGGGCTGCGGGATCTCCTAAGTTCACACCCGGACGGTGTGCTCCTTGTGCCGGATCCATACGTCTCCCCAAAGTTTGTGGCTCTTCAATAGCAATGGGTACAACCCTAACATTCGCCGCCGGCTGCGGTTGTGGTGGTGGAGGAGGTGGAGGTTGTTGACGATTAAGCTCTCCTTGTACAAGGGCTTGCCTAATCTCATCAATCTCCCTCCTAGTTGCTTCTTGCCTCTCATTGGCAAGTCTCCTTTCTTCCTCCAAGAGCTCATCTCTTAGCCTTATTTGCTCTAAGGCTTCATCCAATTCAGCTTGGAGGTCTCTTCCGGCCATCTCTTTTCCCTTTTTAATACTCTTGGATCTAGATCGAAGGGTTTTCTCCGGTTCGGGATCGAATGGAGCTAAATCCTTGCCACGAGATCTTCGCATACACCTAAAGAGTAAGAGATGTCCTGAAAAGCAAAGACACACACCAAAGAGAGATCAAAAGCAACAAGAAAGATCTACACTATAAACAATCACAAATAGACTCGATCTAGACCTAGTCCCCGGCAACGGTGCCAAAAACTTGTTACGCTCAGGATATGTGTGATACGCAATAGGTTTTAAATTTATACTCGTTATATTTATCCTAACTCCTAGCGAACCCGCAGTGTACGGGACGTTTGTAGTAGGGATAGTATTCCGAGGTCGAACACAAAGACTAAGGTGAAATCGAATCAAGCATGATCAAAGATAGTGTAAATCTAGACTAAGATAAGGTGAGGAACAAAGAAAATGTAAAACACAATGTTTTTGGTTGGTTTTTGTGGTGATCAAACAAAGATCACAAATCAAGCAAGGTAATAAAACAACTAACAACTCAAGCTAGCAAACGAACAAGTAACACAAAGAACAAAGTATATGATCAAGAGATAAAAGTGGATTCTAGAGGTCAAGATTTCCGGTTATGGCATTGGACTCAAGGTTCTAAGGATTCTAAGGACAAGCTGCGGTGTTGGGGAAAAAATGTCTCACTAATGGAAGCAATTACCGGGTAGGTCTCTCACTTCACTAATCCCGCATCAAACTCCTATTACCGGGTAGGTCTCAAGGGGTTAGAAATAGGAATTCCACACAAACTAGATACCACTTAAGGGGTGACCCTCTCCTTACCGGGTAAGTCTCGGAATAGGGAAATCTCAAGCAATAATCCTAGCACACTCGATCCAATAGCGGCTTATGAGGCTCGCTACTACCTAGAATTCATCTTCTAAGGTATCTAAGATCGGAAATCATCGGGTAGATCTCTTCCCTCACTTAGGTTGATAGCATTAGGTGATCCTAAGCTAAATTAGGCTTAATAAACACTAGGATTTAACAACCTAACACCCCAATCATACAGATTTATCAATTAAAGAGCAACAGAAGAATAAATCGGGCTGTTCTACACCAAATCGGCCGATCTATCATGAAGAACAGGGCGATTTTTCTAACTGGTTTGTGTTTCGTGCATACAAATCATCCAAAACTAACATATAAGTCCATTCTATCATCACCCTAGCCATAACCATCAATCCGTCACTCTAGAATCACAATAAACTAGCCAATAATATGCATACCAAGATCCAAAATTATCAAACAAGCATACATGGTGTTCATAGATGGATAATGAAAGATAAACAAGCAAAATCAATAAATCCCAGCTGAATCTATGTTGTAGCAAGACTTACAAACTCTTAAATAAAAATTCAAAACGTTCCTAACAACCCTTGCAATAGTTCTTCAATCCAAGATTACAAAAATCACTCAAAAGTCACTCAAAACTCTTAAAATGGTGTTCTTCTTCTTCCTTCAATCCTTGAGAGTTTTCTTCTCCTCCAATCTTTTTCCCCAAATTGATGAGCTGTGAATGAGAGTGTGGGAGAGGAGAGATATCAGCAACAACCTGCAGGACCACTTATATTCTCCACCAAGAGCAAGGCCGGACAAGAGATCGTGGGACATGTGGCTTAAGCTATCAAAGCCCCAAAAATCGACCCAGTGAATAAAATCGGCCGATTTAGCTGCTAGTTGGTCCGATTTTCTTCCACAGAAACATGCTATGATCGTCTAGCCATGAGTTGCTTCATTGCTTGCACCAATAGTGGTCTTTGTGTCCTTTGTTACTCCAATTATGCTCCTCCAAAGCTTTGGATGTGTACCATCATGAGGCTTGGCCCTCTAATGTATCGGTTAATGTCCAAAAGACCCCTGAAATACCTACAAAGCAACGCACAAGTCCGTGTAGATGTCTATCTCGACAAAATACGTGATTTGAGTGCAAACGTCGCGAATTTGTGCTAAACCATGCATGAATGAGTGATGGATCTATCTAAATGATTACCTAAACCTAAGTCATAAATCGTGTTATCAGTGCTGTTCCGGCGTCTTCTTTGTTGTTGTAGACGTCGCTGGAGGTGGAGCATCAGAGGGCGAGAGTGAGAGGGTTGAGGGGATGTTTGTGTGAGGTGGTGGTGAGGGCTGGTGTCGCAGAGGGGGCTGGTTGTCGGAGGCGGCGCAGGGGCGTCGATGAGGTGGTTGGTGAGCAAGAGGGCGCAGGAGCGTGAGTATGGTGTGAAGGAGTAGGGTTTTGAAGGGTGAATGGAGGGGGAATGTAAAGGGCGGTAGATGTAGGTTATTTTTGGGAAGTGTATTTTTTTTCTTTCCTTAACAAAACCGCAGGGGCGGCGGTTGTCACGGCGGGGGCGGTGACAAGGAAGAGGTGTACGCAGCCTCAGCGCCCGGGGCGGTGTTGAGGATGCGTGTCAAGGATGGCCGCCACAGGGGTTTGGGGTGTCACCGTGGGGGCGGTGACTAGTATGTTGCAGACGCTGGCCCAGCGCCGGGGGCGGCTCTGGGCAAGGGTGTCACCGCAGAGGCAGGGTCTCCCAGCCGAGCGGCGGTTTTCTTGACAGAAGCTCCTCTTCTTATTCCTTCGGGTTACCTCCCGAATCAGCGCCTTTGTTTTACGTCGTTGGCTCGACGTAAGGACTCTACCTCTATGATTGAGCTTCCTCCAGCATTACCTTTGGGTTTATAACCGTCTGTGAAGGTAATCCTCCGGAGGACCTAGTTTCATTTCTTGTAATGGCTTCCGCCATTTGACCAACCTGTTTTTCAAGGTTCTTGATGCTAGATTTTGTTGTTTGGACATGAGTAGCAAAGTGTTTAGTCAAAACCTACAACATATCTTCAGTTGATTGATACTTACCTTGACGGGACTGGTGTTGTTGGTTTTGTTGATCCCTCTAACGAAAGTTCTGTTGGTCACGCCAGTTTGGCATGAAATTCTGTGCATAGGGATCGTTCCTAGGCCTTTGCTGCTGTGGTTATCCATAACCAATTGCGTTCACCTCAGCATCGTCATCCAGGACTTATGGACACATGTCCGTTGGATGGTATGGGTCAGTACATACTCCACAAGCTTTGAGTTGTTGTGGGGTTCCCATAAGTGTTAGCATCTTCACCATTTCCTTCAATTCCTAGAGCTCGGTGGAATCTCACTCTTCCCGGAACTCACAGCATGAACTCCTTTCTTGGATGGGGTCCTTCCAAAGTTCCGAGTTCTTTCCGCTAGTTCTTGTATCTTTTCCAAATCAAGGTCAGGAGTAGAGTTAAGAATATTACCTCCGGAAGCTGCATCGACGATCTTCCTTTCATTGTCTAGCAAGCCATTGTACAAGTACAAGACTAGATCTTGAGTTGAATATCCGTGAAAAGGACAGCTGGATCGGAGTCGTGCAAACCTTTCGAAGTACTCGTAGAGAGTTTCGTTCGCCTCTTGCTCGATGTTGCTTATAGATTTCTTCAAGCTATTGGCCTTCTTGGCTGAAAAGTATTTCTCCAAAAACGCCTTGTGAAGGTTCTCCCAAGCGTCGATGCTCCCGGATGGAAGGTGTTAATACGAATCATCCGCGGAATCTTTGAGTGTGAAGCCGAATGCCCTCATCTTCATTTGTTCTTCGGTAATGTTGGCCGGCTTCATGCTCATACTGTTAGCATGAAATATTGTGATATTTTAGGAACGTTTTCTAAGTGTATTTGATTCATATTGATAGTCATTGATTGAGCATTGATGCATTTGTGAGCTAGTTTGTCTATAATGTCGATATAGAGATCTACACAAGCTTTATGTTGATTATAGGTAATTGAGAGCTATTTCCGAACGGAATTGAGCAAGGATGGAGTTGATTGAACTTGTCCATGGATTGAGGACATTTCTAGGAGCTAAGGGAGTGCCAACTTGAGGAATGCACGAAGCTAAGGAAGAATCACGTTCTTGCCCTAAACCACGCTCTAAAATACGGCCGTACCACTTTCCACGTTCAAGTCCACGGCGGTGAAACCTTGGCTAGGGAAGCGTGGTTCATTCCAGTGACTTCTACGGCCGTGGAGAAGATGGTTCAAACCGTGTTGATTTCCACGCTCTAAATTACGGCCGTGGAACCCTTCCACGACCGTGATCTTGGCGATCTTTTTCGCTATATTTTAAGCCACGATCTCCTACGCAATTGGGCCGGGCCGATATTTTATCTTACACTATAAAAGGACGGACGAAGGGAGATTCCGTCACCTCGCTTTAGACCTAGTTTTACGCACACGCTTGCGTTTGGAATTGCCCTAATTTCGCATTTGGCGGAGATTTTATTGAGAGATTTTGGCGCACTGCGATTGTGATTTCCGGATTGACGGAAGATCGAAGATTCGGAAGATTGTTCGCAAGGAGACTCGCTTCTTGCTTAGGTTTGATTTAGAAGACGGATTGACATCCCGTTCTTCCTTCTTATCTAAGATTTGTGATTGTTTGTTTCATTCCGAATCTAGTGACGATTATTGATCTTGATTGTGAATTTGAGATTGATTTGAAGTTTATTGAAGGTTTTCGGAAGTTTTCATCTTTCAATCTTTTAATGCTTGAATTTGATATCAATATGACTATTGTTGGCTAAAAACCCTTAACAATTCTAAGGTGAAGGGTTGATAGTTGTGGTTTAGATGATGATAGATCGATCGTAAACAGATTGGATCCTGAGAGTTAAAGAGAATCGCCGACGAACCCTAATCCACGGTCTGTTCTTGAGCTTCCACGGCCGTGGAACTCAAGAACTAGCCGTAATTTTGTGTTAAGTTACGAACTTGCTTTTACTTTAATCCAAAGTTAAAGATTTGCTTTAACTTAGTTTAGGCATGCCTTTTCTAGGTGGTAGTGAAGCCTCAACAACCTCTACCTCGATTGTGAGTGTCACAACCTTAATCGGTTTAGTTAGTCTTGATCCTTGGATTACAAGTTTGGGTATTTGACATTAATTCTTGCCTTTAGAATCTTTCTATATTGAAGCCTCAACAACCTGTATAGAGAGTTTCTTATAGGTGAGTCATATAAGGTTTTTGGAACTTCACCGTACGATTACCTTACATTAGTATACCCTTTCATATCTTAACTCTGTCCTTATATCATTAGTATATCTTGAATCGATTGCCACAGCTGGATACTTGGATCTTTACGAGTGTTGTTTTCCCAATATTTGCAAAGTTTCATACATTTACTTGCTTGACGATCTATAACTGGATTTAACCCCCCAAATCCCTGTGTTCGATACTCTGGAATTCTTGCTTAACTATGTCGATCCGTACACTGCGGGTTCGCTTGCTTGATTCTAGTTTTATAAATTTAAAGCTTATTTGCACGCACGCTAAGTGGCGAACAAGTTTTTGGCGCCGTTGCCGGGGATTTGGTTTAGGCCGAATTCGGTATACGATTGTTAAGCTTGGGAGCTTTGCTCTTGTTATTTGATATCTCTTTGAGTGCATGCGCAGGTCTAGGAACACCGGAGACCTCTTGCCTCTTGATCAAGAGCTTGAGAGGACTTTAAGGCAAAAGCGTAAGGAAAAGAAGATGGCTGAAGGAAAATAACGTGATCTTCAATCGGAGCTAGCGGAGAAAGAAGCTCAACTCCAATGGAGTGAGAGGACACCTAGAGATGAAATGGATCGTCATCAATCTCAAGTTGACGATCTAAAAGATATGATGTTCCAGATGAGGATAGAACTAAGCAACCTTAAGAATAAGGGGAGCAAGAAATCTTCAAGGAGATCCTTAAGGTCGAATAGGGGTCATTCATCCGCTGATGATAGCGACTCCTCCATGCCACCGCTAGAGGAAATTGATCCCACGATCAATGTGAATCCATTCCATCCACGTGCAGCTGCTAATCGCCGTGTTCCGCCTAGGAATGCAAGGATCGAACGTGTGGATGCGGAGCCAAGAACTCTTGGCCAAAGAATGGATCCAACACAGCAACCACGCCGTTTAGGTGTGAACTTTGATGCTGATGATGTACAAGGGTTTAGCTTCAACCCTCAAGTTATTACTCTTGTTCGCCAAAACCAATTTGGCGGGACAAGCGCTGAATCTCCACACCAACACTTGCAAAACTATGAGTGTATGATGGAGACAATGAGGCCGAAGAACGCAACTACCAACAACTATAAGCTCAAGCCTTTCTTCTTCTCTTTGAAGGGGAAAGCATTGTCTTGGTATCAAGCTCTTCCTAGTGGGAAGCTAGACACATGGGAAGACCTTTCCGCGGAGTTCCTCACTAAGTTCTTTCCGCCATCCAAAACGGCGGAACTAAGAGGTAAGATTAATGCATTTTCCATGAGATCTAACGAAAGTTTGTTTCAATCTTGGGAAAGGTTTCAGGGCTTGTTATTGGATTGCCCTCATTATGGCATATCCAAGCTTGCATTGCTGGAGATTTACTACAAGGGGCTGGATGTGGAGACACAATTCAAGCTCCAATCCCTCTCATGTGGTACATTCATGGACATGAGAGAAGATGATGCTTGGGACTTCATTGAGAAGCAAGCAAGGGTCATAGAGAAGTATTCCCACCGGAAATTGAAGGGAATCGTGTGGAGCAAGGAGCAAAGCTCACACATGAAGCTCAAAATCAGATTTTCTCCCTCAACAATGAGATCAAAGAGTTGAAGGAGGCTATCAAGACCAACTTTCCAAAGCAACAAGGAAAGGATGTTGGCTATTTGGGCAACAACAACAATGGCGGTGAGAACACAAACCGCAACAACAACAACCGGAACAACAACCGGAATTATTGGAATGGCAATAACAATAACCGGAATAACAATTGGAACAACAATAGGGGTTCAAACAACAACAATTGGCGCTCCAATCAACAAAACTCCGGTAACTCTTATCCTTCCAATTCGAATTCACTAACTCCACCTTCCTCTTCCTCCACTCCTTTGAAAAGTCAGGGGCAAACATCTAATGAAGGAAACACTTCGGGGAAGGAGAAGCCCGATCCCATGTTGGAAACAATCTTGGGAAAGCTTCAAGGTTTGGAGAACCGCATCATTAAGGTTGATGATCAAATTTCTAAGGTTGATAAAGCCCAAAAGGTTTTAGAAAACCAAATGTTCAGCCATGCGGAGGAAGTTCCTAGGAATCAAGGGAAACTTCTAGGAAAGACAAAGGACAACCCTAAGGGAAGGGTGATGGCAATCACAACCAGGAGCGGAGTGACTACCACCGATCCACAGCCTAAGTTTGTTGAAGTCCCCGTTGAGAAAGACAAAGAGAAAGGGAAGGAGAAGGAAGATGTCTACGTTCCTCCTCCGGCTTACAAACCTCCCCTACCATTCCCTCAATCTAGAGCGAGAGCGCGCCTAGATAAACAATTTGGTAAGTTTATAGAACTCATGAGCAAGCTGCATATTAATATACCCTTTATTTATGCTATTGTAGGTATGCCGGCTTATGGCAAGTTCTTAAAGGAGCTCCTCTCCAACAAGAGGAAGCTAGAGGATTTTGGAGAGGTTAAGATGCGTTCGGATTCTTCGGATCTCATCAAGACCATGAAGGAAAAAATGCCCCCAAAACTAAAGGATCCGGGGTCGTTTTGCATTTCCATAGGAGGGGAGATGTCACATACGATGCATTATATGACTTAGGAGCAAGTGTGAGCATCATACCACTTGCATTATGTAGGAAGATCGATTTAGGCGACCCTAAACCGGTGAAGATGACGTTGTACATGGCGGATTGATCCATCACTCGCCCCGTCGGTATTGTAGAAGACGTCCTAGTCAAGCTAGGTAAATTCTTTGTTCCCATTGATTTGTTGTGCTTGACATTCCTGCAGATAGTCCGGTCCCGATCATACTCGGAAGACCGTTTCTTGCAACTTCCGGCTGCATAGTCGATTGCAAGAATGCTAGACTCGCTTTTGACATAGGAGAAGAGAAGGTAGAGTTCGTTCGTTCCACTCTAATGAAGGAGCCAATTTTTGATGAGGATATATTAACTATCCAAGATGAAGAGGGGTTGTCTAGAGAGGAGGCAAGTGCTATTCTCTTCAAAGATCCTTTGCAAAAGGTTATTGGTATGAGTCTAACGAATGTAGGTGAAGAAGAGGAGCGCAATGAGGCAATTGAAGCCTTAGAAGCACAAGAAGAGGTGGGTGAAGTGGAACTTGAGAAGCTCCACGACGAGGCAGAAAACGTGAGAATCCACGGCCATAAACTATATTCCACGGCCGTGGATCTCACCACCCAAAGCGTGGCTCACTCCAGAGGGTTACACGGCCGTGGAGAAGGCAGAACAACCGTAACCACTTTCCACGCCCTAAACCACGGCCGTGGAGGGTGTATGGATACCGTAATTTTGGCAGTGGAAGAGGATGATCGTGCCACTTCTTCAACTTCTTTTGATTCTTCTCCCACATCCTCTACACCCTTAGACACTTCTAAGGAGACATCGGATACTCCTCAAGAACCATTGGAAGCTCCGAAAGCAATGGAATTGAAACAACTTTCTACACATCTAAGGTATGATTTTCTAGGACCTAACTCTACTTATCCAGTTATTGTTAGTTCCGATCTAACCATAGATGAACATAGTAAACTTATGGTTGTCCTTAGGAAACATAGGAAAGCTTTAGGTTATACTATAGAAGACTTAGTAGGAATCAAACCCTCCCTATGCATGCATAAAATATTAATGGAGGAAGACTTTAGGACTTCAAGACAACCTCAAAGGCGGTTGAATCCGACCATGAAGGAGGTTGTCAAGAAGGAAATTCTTAAACTTCTTGAAGCAGGTATCATCTATCCTATCTCCGATAGTAAGTGGGTGAGTCCGGTTCAAGTAGTTCCAAAGAAGGGAGGAATGACGGTCATCACCAACAAGAATAACGAACTCATTCCTACCCGAACCGTAACGGGATGGCGGATGTGCATTGACTACCGCAAGCTTAACAACACGACGAGGAAGGATCACTTCCCACTACCCTTCATCGATCAAATGCTTGAAAGGTTAGCACAACATTCACACTTCTGCTATCTTGACAGTTATAGTGGTTTCTTTCAGATTCCGATACATCCGGACGATCAGGAGAAGACCACATTCACGTGCCCATGGGGTACGTTTGCTTATAGGAGAATGCCGTTCGGGCTTTGCAACGCCCCAGCCACCTTTCAAAGGTGCATGATGGCCATCTTCTCCGAATACATAGAGGAAATCATGGAGGTCTTCATGGATGACTTCTCCGTATACGGTTCCTCTTTTGACAATTGCCTTTCTAACCTTGCTCTTATTTTACAAAGATGTGAAGACACTAATCTAGTTCTTAATTGGGAGAAGTGTCAATTTATGGTAAAGGAAGGAATTGTATTAGGACACCTAATCTCTAGTAGAGGGATAGAGGTGGATAAGGCAAAAATACAGACAATAGAAAAGCTTCCTCCCCCAACTTCGGTGAAAGGGATAAGAAGTTTCCTAGGACATGCTGGATTTTATAGACGTTTCATTAAAGACTTCTCTAAAATATCAAAACTGCTCACTAATCTATTGATGAAGGATGCAGTTTTTGAGTTTTCGCAGGAATGTTTAGATGCGTTCAACACAATTCGGCAAGCTCTAATTTCAGCACCTATTATCCAACCTCCGGATTGGACTCTACCTTTTGAGGTTATGTGCGATGCTAGTGACGTAGCTATAGGAGCTGTTCTTGGACAACGAAAGGAAGGGCGAACCCATGCCATATACTATGCTAGCAAGACGCTAGATGAAGCGCAGCTCAACTACGTCACTACGGAAAAGGAATTTTTGGCCATTGTCTATGCTATTGACAAGTTTCGCTCTTATCTTGTAGGTGCAAAGGTGATTGTCTACACGGATCATGCTGCGATCTGGTACCTCCTTGCAAAGAAGGATGCGAAGCCAAGGCTAATTAGATGAATTCTTCTCCTACAAGAATTCGATCTAGAGATCCGCGATAAGAAAGGTTCGGAAAATTCTGTTGCGGATCATTTGAGTCGCCTAACACATCTAGAGGACGACCACTTACCTATAGATGACTCCTTCCTGGATGAACACCTACACATTATTGAGGAGTGCATCGATGTGATCTCCAAAGGTAACGAACCATGGTTTCCCG
Organism: Fagopyrum homotropicum; assembly: GCA_033239125.1. NCBI lineage: Eukaryota > Viridiplantae > Streptophyta > Magnoliopsida > Caryophyllales > Polygonaceae > Fagopyrum > Fagopyrum homotropicum. The sequence goes on along the minus strand of BSWB01000003.1, from coordinate 58,664,091 downwards.
ATTTTGTTAACTATTTGGTTTGCCAAGAGATACCACCCGGACTATCCTACGCACAAAGAAAGAAGTTCTTTAAGGACGTACGGGAATACTTTTGGAATGAACCTCTCCTCTTCAAGAGAGGTCCGGATGGCATCATTCGGCGATGTGTGCCGGAAGATGAGATGCAAAGTGTCATCCGCCATTGTCATTCACTACCTTGTGGAGGACACGCTAGTTCGAACAAGACTAGCGCAAAGGTATTGCAATCTGGATTCTTTTGGCCTACTTTATTTAGAGATGTGCAATCCTTTGTTACTTGTTGCGATGCTTGTCAAAGAACAGGTAATATCTCTAGGAGGAATGAGATGCCTCTCAATAACATCCAAGAGGTGGAGATTTTTGACGTTTGGGGAGTAGATTTTATGGGACCGTTTCCATCATCTTGTGGAAACCAATACATACTCTTAGCGGTGGATTACGTTTCTAGATGGGTGGAAGCGATTGCCTCTCCCACCAATGATGCCATGGTGGTGGTTAAATTCTTTAACAAGACCATCTTCCCACGATTTGGGACACCAAGGACTATCATTAGTGATGGAGGTTCTCACTTCATTGTCCGGCGCTTTGAAGCTCTTCTAGCAAAGTATAGGGTTACTCACAAGATCGCCACCCCTTATCATCCACAAACAAGTGGACAAGTTGAGATCTCAAATCGGGAGATCAAAGGAATCCTAGAGAAGACGGTTTCAAGGACTAGGAAGGATTGGTCTTTGAAGCTTGATGACACATTGTGGGCATACCGGACTGCGTACAAGACTCCCATAGGAACCACACCATATAACCTTGTGTATGGGAAGTCTTGTCACTTACCGGTGGAGTTGGAGCATAAGGCGTTTTGGGCTATCAAATGGTTAAATTTCAGCATGAAGGAAGCGAGAGAGAAGCGTCTCTTAGACCTTAATGAACTGGAAGAACTCCGCTTGAACGCTTGTGAAAACGCCAAGATCTATAAGGAGAGAGCAAAGCGTTGGCATGATAAGCATATCATTCCAAAGGACTTCAAAGAAGGAGATCAAGTTCTCCTCTTCAGTTCAAGGCTTCGTCTCTTTCCAGGTAAACTTAAATCTCGTTGGACCGGACCTTTTCTAATTAAGCGTATTTTCCCCCATGGTGCAGTTGAAGTATGGGGTGAAGCGGGCGGAAGCTTTAAGGTGAACGGTCAACGACTCAAGAAGTATACGCCGGAACTCCAAGCTGAAGAGTTCGCGCCTACCGCACTCGACTAAGTGCGAGATTGGTCTAGCTACCGACCTTAAACAAAGTGCTTCTTGAGAGGCAACCCAAGGTATTGCATTTATGTTTATATTTTTGATTCACAGTTTAGCTTAGTTTAGACGTTTTGTTTTGTTTTGCCTTCGATTCCTTCCGGTATGTTCATGTTTTTGGATGTAGGAACGGTGGAAAAGGGAAGAGGAAGAGTTATTTTGAAGAAAAGTGACGAAACTTGGACTTTGGAGCATTACAGAGAGTGTCACGGCCTAAACCACGGTCGTGACAGCTACAGTGACCGTAATTTCCAAAAGCCTTTGAAAAATCACCAAAACCACGGTTCCGTACATTTCCACGGCCGTGGAAACCCCCGATAGACCGTGGTTTTCGAAAATTTTGCCGGTCACTATATAAACCACGTTCTTCACAAACACTCACCAAAAACCCAATTCCACGACCCTCTCTCACCGATTCCACGCCCTTCACCTCAAATCTCCGTTCGTTAATCGTTTTCAATGATTCTTCGTTCCAAATTGAAGCAAATTTGACCACCAACGAGATCCAAGCAACGAATCGAGCGGCAATTCACCAAGGAACGCAGAATTTGGATTTTAAAATCCGAAACCTAGGTTTTTTCTGCTCTTCTCTATCTTCGTCAATTTGGGTTCGTTTTTGCTAGAAATTTTAGGAGAACTGATTGAAATTGGAAGGAATTAGACTAGGGCTGCCTGATTGCTGAATTTGAGTGCTGTTTGTGGATTTTTGAGAAAAGTCGAGATGAATCACGGTCTCTGTCAGTTCCACGGCCGTGGAAAATCAAAAACAGACCGTGGTTTTGAACAGTGATGGATTTTGTTAGGAGAGTTTCAGGGAGGATTAAGGAGAAGAAGAATGAGAAGGATAAGAAGAAAAGGAGGAAGGGTAACCCCTCTTCCTCTTCATCCTCTAGAGCACCACCACCTTCCTCCCCTTCACCTCCATCATCACCTTCATCACCCGCACCTCCTAGCCCTAGAGTACCCACCATTCACGAAGATCATCTCGATGCACTCGAGAGGATCCATAAGAGGGCAGTTATCGGACCTAGGTATCTATGGTTGGAGGATCTAGTTCCTCTAAACATAGTAGATGACCTTACTTGGCTCTTGGATAGAGCCGGTCTTATCGTCTTCTCGGCCATCCAAGAGGACGCTTATGAGGAGATAACGAGAGAGGTTGTGACGTCGTTTGAGCACAACCATGTGGATAGGACCGTTTCTTTCCGTCTTATGGAAAGAAACTATGATTTTACCATCCGTGAGTTTGGAGCCTTCTTTGGGTTCCAAGAGACCTTTAATGGTCGTTTTCCTAGTGGCGTTTACGCCAAAGACTTTTGGGAGGAGGTTACTATGATTTACGCCAGCGAGGACCGCTGGCAACCTGCTGATACCAAGGCCAAGTTGATGTATCACTTGGCCTTGAAGATTGCTCACCGTGTTCTTTCGGAGTGTCTCTTCCCTAGGACGGAGACACCTCAAAAGATCAAGACGGATGAGCTCTTTCTGTTGTATTCTATGCTGTATGGGCGCCCTGCTGACTGCGCCACCCTCTTAGCTGCTACCATGAGCAAGCTTAAGAACAATAGGGTGGGGAACATTGAATATGGTGGGATAGTTACCCACCTTGCTAGGATGTTGGGGGTTGATTTTTCTGCATGCACACGCATACCTGCTGTACCCCTAGGACTCTAGGCCTTCATGACTAGAGGTCTTATCTTCCCTACCCATAGAGGTCCGCCTTACGCAACCATGCCTTGGGAGAGCAGGACGGGGAGGGGCATTGAGTGGCTCCCAGAGTACTCCATTATGGCTGGACGCCATAATTGGAAGGCTACGTTCGCAGCTATGCATGCGAACAAGATTGCAGCTCCTCCGTATGTCCCACCACCGCCCGTAGTTGAGGAGGAGGAGATGAGGGAACAGTATGAGGGAGGAGGAGGAGCAGAGCAGGAGTTTGGCACGTTTCCGGATCAGCCGGATGCGGCCCCTGATGTGCCTAGACGTTCTCCACGTCCAACCAGAGCTTCAGGTTTGTCCTCTCGCCGCGCCAGCGTGAGTGAGAGACCCACTTGGATGGATACACCTCCTACGTGGTACGGAGCTCCACCTCTATGGTCCTCACAGCAGCCATCAGCACCAGCACCAGTACCGTCCGACGCTCCAGGGTGGTACAGCCAGGCCCCGGGATGGTATGAGCAGATGCCAGATTGGGCCACCGGCCTTTCAGAGAGAGTGGGAGCATTGGAGATTCGGGCCGATGCTAGAGATGGACGCATGGACGACCTCGATCATATGATGAGAGACGTCTACCGTCAGCAGTTCGGGCGGCACTACGACCCCAGCTTCTTTCTATTCCCGCCTCCACCAGCGCCGCAGTGACGATGATGATGACCGACAGCTTTAGCCGCTCCACCGCCACTTTGTGAGTTTCTTTTTCTTTTCTTTCTTTTTCTTTCTTTTATTTGAACATTAGGGACAATGTTTGTTCTAAGTATGGGGTGGGGTGTGACTAAAAGTTGTAATAACTCTTACTCACTTTGATTGCTTCTATTCGAGACTATCTTACATGTTCATTATATTGTTGCACGTTTCATTATTGCATTGCATGAAAAAGAGTTTGAAAAACCCACAAAAATTGAAAAATTTTGTGCTTCTAAGGAATTGAGATGATTTCTATGATAATCACTACTTGTGAATTGAGTTTGATGACAATTACATGCTTAAACGAATAGTGAATTGAAAAGAAATTGAATGAGTTAATTATGCCTTCTTTGCAAGTTTCATAATGTGATGAATGTTACCTAAATCATGTTGAGGAATTAAAGTTGAAATCACACTATAAGTTCTTATGCTTCTTGTTGAGATGATTAAGGCAATTCGATTCTTTCTTTCTTCTTTCTTTGATCATTTAGCCCCTCATTGAAATATTGACCTCCTTTACCTATCCGGGAATTTGGAGGAGTTGATTGAAAAAGGCATGTATGATGTGGGAGGGCCATGAAAGCAATACTTTGCATTCAAAGGAATAGAAAGAAATTATAGGTTTGGGGAAGTCAATCATGATGATGAGTAACTCGGCACCATTCACATAGCCGGGTGTTTGTGTCTTGCCAAAGTCGGATTGAGCGGTATTCCTAGCGGATTATGGTATGTGCGCTAAGGGTTTGAGGCATCTCATAAAAATTGAGAAACGCCAATCTCCTAGGCTTCGGTTTTTGTGCACCTCTATCCATAACTCCAAAAGTAAAGTCGAAAAATGAAAAGAAGAGAGCGAAGCTCTAAGTTGAAGGTGTTGCGGAAACCGCATGAGAAGGAGAAAAGAGTAGTTGTCCACTTTCCCGGATTCATGCACCACATTCCTTAAAGTTTCCTTCCCTTTCCACATTCTAGACCTTTTTCTTTGAAAGTCCTTAAGATCAAGAGAATGTTATATGACTTGGTGATCTAAATTGAAGTTTCTTATGGTTGATTTTGATAATGTTTAAGGGTTATGATGTTTGTATGGAAGTTCAATTGATTCATGTGTTTTCTTTGCTCTTTACTCTTTGATTAAGTGTATGAAAGTCTTATAAACGATTGAAGCAAGATTTGAGAATGATCTATTATTTAGAAGGCACATTCATCCAAAAGAAGTATTGCTTTGAGAAGGTACACATATTTCATCCTAACTCTTGTTTTAAAGCTTTTGAAAGACCTTGCTTAGGGACAAGCAAGTGGCAAGTATGGGGTTATTTGTTAGCATGAAATATTGTGATAATTTAGGCACGTTTTCTAAGTTTATTTGATTCATATTGATAGTCATTGATTGAGCATTGATGCATTTGTGAGCTAGTTTGTCTATAATGTAGATATAGAGATCTACACAAGCTTTATGTTGATTATAGGTAATTGAGAGCTATTTCTGAACGGAATTGAGCAAGGATGGAGTTGATTGAACTTGTCCATGGATTGAGGAAATTTCTAGGACCTAAGGGAGTGCCAACTTAAGGAGTCCACGAAGCTAAGGAAGAATCACGTTCTTGCCCTAAACCACGCTCTAAAATACGGCCGTACCACTTTCCACGTTCAAGTCCACGGCCGTGGAACCTTGGCTAGGGAAGCGTGGTTCATTCCAGTGACTTCTACGGCCGTGGAGAAGATGGTTCAAACCGTGTTGATTTCCACGCTCTAAATTACGGCCGTGGAACCCTTCCACGGCCGTGATCTTGGCGATCATTTTCGCCATATTTTAAGCCACAATCTCCTACGCAATTGGGCCGGGCCGATATTTTATCTAACACTATAAAAGGACGGACGAAGGGAGATTCCGTCACCTCGCTTTAGACCTAGTTTTACGCATACGCTTGCATTTGGAATTGCCCTAATTTCGCATTTGGCGGAGATTTTGTTGAGAGATTTTGGCGCACTGCGATTGTGATTTCCGGATTGACGGAAGATCGAAGATTCGGAAGATTGTTCGCAAGGAGACTCGCTTCTTGCTTAGGTTTGATTTAGAAGACGGATTGACATCCCGTTCTTCCTTCTTATCTAAGATTTGTGATTGTTTGTTTCATTTCGAATCTAGTGACGATTATTGATCTTGATTGTGAATTTGAGATTGATTTGAAGTTTATTGAAGGTTTTCAGAAGTTTTCATCTTTCAATCTTTTAATGCTTGAATTTGATATCAATATGACTATTGTTGGCTAAAAACCCTTAACAATTCTAAGGTGAAGGGTTGATAGTTGTGGCTTAGATGATGATAGATCGATCGTAAACAGATTGGATCCTGAGAGTTAAAGAGAATCGCCGACGAACCCTAATCCACGGTCTGTTCTTGAGCTTCCACGGCCGTGGAACTCAAGAACTAGCCGTAATTTTGTGTTAAGTTACGAACTTGCTTTTACTTTAATCCAAAGTTAAAGATTTGCTTTAACTTAGTTTAGGCTTGCCTTTTCTAGGTGGTAGTGAAGCCTCAACAACCTCTACCTCGATTGTGAGTGTCACAACCTTAATCGGTTTAGTTAGTCTTGATCCTTGGATTACAAGTTTGGGTATTTGACATTAATTCTTGCCTTTAGAATCTTTCTATATTGAAGCCTCAACAACCTGTATAGAGAGTTTCACCGTACGATTACCTTACATTAGTATACCCTTGCATATCTTAACTTTGTCCTTATATCATTAGTATATCTTGAATCGATTGCCACAGCTGGATACTTGGATCTTTAGGATTGTTGTTTTCCCAATATTTGCAAAGTTTCATACATTTACTTGCTTGACGATCTATAACTGGATTTAACCCCCCAAATCCCTGTGTTCGATACTCTGGAATTCTTGCTTAACTACATCGATCCGTACACTGCGGGTTCGCTTGCTTGATTCTAGTTTTATAAATTTAAAGCTTATTTGCACGCACGCTAAGTGGCGAACACATACACACAGTAATGAACTTCCCAAGGTGTTTGTTGGGTCTTCACCACTCATCCCATAGAAGGATGGAAGCAAGTGAATGAGGCCCGGCTTGAGCTCAAAATTGACAACTTCTCCTAATGCCGGTATAGTGACCGCAAGGGGGTTTTGAGCCAAGGTGGGCTGCGTGAGTTGACGAAGTGTATGGTCAGCCATCTCTTGTTGAATTTGTTGTTGTGTTCGTTGCCGGATGTTCGTCCTCTCATTTTCTGGATAAAAAGAAGCAAAGCCGGAGTTAGTAGCACGGGTTTGAACCATAAAAATGGTTCAAACCAATAATCAATAATAAAAATAAAACACTAAAACTCCCCGGCAACGGCGCCAAAATTTGACTGACTGTATTTCTGTGGTCGTCTATGCCCAATCAAAAGTAAATCCCGACTTAGCATTAAAGACAAGTATAATGGTTAAGTAGGGGTCGAACCCAAGAGATTCAAGGTGTTTTATATGCAATTATCGATTATAGTAACAAGTAACAGAAAGGGGGAGGGGGGTTTGGTTGAATTGATTCACACAAAAACTTAAGAAACCGATTAATGCGACAAGTAAGACAATGATAGGTGAATCTACACTAGGTTGATTCTAAGCATGCAATAGCTACTTTGGTGAGTTCCTTTTACAAGTTTTCAAGTAATCTCTTGTCTCGATCATATATATGTGTTGAGCCAACCGACATCAACACAACTTAACAGGTTAGTGTTCCGTAAACCTACAAGAACAAATAACAAGTTAGCTTTCAAACAAAGACTAAGGGAGATAAAGAGAAGATTTAAACCGTTAAACTTATCTTTATATTCGTGTTCCTTTTCTTTAAGTAATTACAACCCGTTATTACTTAAAGTTGCTACTAGATTAAAGATTCGAACCCGGAACCTATTAATCCTAGTTATTTGCATGCACTTTAGAACCTAAGGTGATCAATCTCAAGCAATAGTAAACATGCAATAAGACAATGGAGATCAAGGAAACACAAAGCATTACTGAATGAAAACTTATATTAAAAAGAACTTACAACCAAAGTCACAACGCAACTTCAAACCAACCCAATGTAGCAAGGGGGTTAGCAACTCATTACAAAGGTAGCAAGATAATCTAAGTGAATAATTTATTGGATAACAAGATGGATGATTCTAATCAACCAAGGACTATTTATACTACAAAAGACACTAAATGGGAGTAAATGGCCGGCCTAAAACAACCACCTTTAATGCCATAAAGGTGGTGTAAACAGCCGGAGTAAAGCTTATGATGTTAGACCGCAGGGGCGGCCTTCAGTTCCGCAGAGGCGGTGAAGGCAAAAACGCTTGATCTTCTTCATGGCCGCAGGGGCGGCTAGGCAATTCCGCTGGGGCGGATCTTCAATGCTCTTCAAACTTCTGACCCTTCGACTTCTTGACGTTTCTGATGACCAGCCACCGGGGCATCCCTATGTCAACGCAGGGGCGGTGACACAACCTCTTCGTCTTCCAGCTCCCAGTTTGAGCTGCAGGCAGGGGTGCAATGGAAGGCGCAGGGGAGCTAGTCTTTGTTTCTTCCAAGCAAGTCACCGCAGGGTCGCCAAGGAGTGGCGCAGGGGCGGTGACACACTTAATGGCCGACGCTGGCGAAGGCGCAGGGAGCGCTCCGTTGTAAGGCGTCTCCGGCAAGGGCAGGGACAAGGATCCGCTGGGGCGGTGAGGCAACAGAAGCTTTGTTTCGTGAACGATCATCACTTCTAAGTGCTTATAACTCCTTCTTTAGCTTCTTTTAGTCTTCTTCTTCTGGACCAAGGAGTTAGTAGCATAAACCGACACAAATGCAATAAAAAGACTCTAAAAACGATCCTAAATGATAGTGATTCCATTACCTATCATCTGCCAAGTACGCAATCTCTTCTCAGACCGTCCCGTCTGAGTAGTCCTCCTCTAACTGGCTCTCTCGCGCTCATAAGGAGAGGCCTGATCTATGTAATTTGTCAAGGACTCACAATGGAATCCCTCCATATAAGAGCGTGTACTCTCCTTCAGCCGACGAGAGAACAAGTACACGTGATGACCCTCAAAAGGTGCAGTTGGACCAAGCAATTCCAACTCTGATTGGAAGCAGCTGATGGCATCTATAATCGGTACATCCTTAAAGCCTGCCTCCACGAAGTCTTGTAGTTTCTCCCTTCTCAGCGAGACAGGGCAGAAAAATCACCAAAACCATGGTTCCGTACATTTCCATGGCCATGGAAACCCCCGAGTGACTGTGATTTTCAAAAATTTTTAAGGCCACTATATAAACCACCTTCCTTCACAAAAACACCCATAACCCTTCTTTTCCACGACCCAAACAGCCGTAAATTGTCCCCCTCTCTCAAATCTTTGATCGTTAATCGTTTCGAATGATTCTTGAGCCCAAAGTGAAGCAAATTCAACCATCTACAAGATCCAACCAACAAATCGAGTGGACAATCACTAGAGAAGACGGAATTTGGATTTAAAAAAAAACCTAGGTTTTTCTCTCTTTCTTTACTTTGTCGATTTGGCTAAATTTTTGCAAGAATTTTTAGGAGAACTGATTGGAATTGGATTGGAATTAGTCTAGGGCTGTTGTCTAGTGAATTTGGTGTTGATTGATTGAGTTTTGAGAAATTCAGAGCCGAACCACGGTCTTTGGATAAACCACGGCCGTGGAATTGAAGAACAGGCCGTAATTTTGGGACTGAAATGGATTTGATTAGGAGAATGTCTACTTGAAGCAAGAAGAGGAAAGGTGATGCTTCCTCCTCCTCCCAAGTACCTACTAGTGAACCACCATCACCCCCACCCCTTAGAATCTCAAGAATCCATGAGGATTACCTCGATGCCTTAGAAAGGATCACGAAGAGGCCGGTCATAGGACCACGATACTTACTTCTTTAGGAGTTGGAGCCACTAAATGTGGTGAGTGACCTTACATGGCTTTTAGATAGAGCCGGCTTGATCATCTTCTCCGCTATTAGGGAAGATGCTTATGAGGAGATTACTCGAGAGTTTGTGATCTCTTTTGAGCATAGCCATGTGTATAGGACAATTTCTTTTAGGCTGATGGAGGAGAACTACGAGTTCTCGATCTTAGAGTTCGGAGCCTTCTTTGGGTTCCAAGAGACCTTCAATGGTCGTTTTCCTAGCGGCGTATACGCTAAGGATTTCTGGGAAGAGATTGCTATGATCTATGCTAGCGAGGACCGCTGGCAACCTGCTGATACCAAGGCTAAGCTTATCTATCACTTAGCCTTGAAGATAGCCCAAAGAGTACTTTATGAATGTCTTTTCCCTAGGACCGAGACTCCTCAGAAGATCAAGACGGATGAGTTGTTTCTTTTGTATGCTATGTTGCACGGTAGACCTACTGACTGTGCTACCCTCTTAGCTTCCACCATGAGTAAGCTCAAGAACAAGAGGGCTAGGAATATTGGATATGGTGGGATGGTCACCCACATTGCTAGACAGTTGGGGATTGATTTTTCTGCTTGTACTAGGATAGCAGCTAGATCATTGGGACTCCAGAGCCTCATGACTAGAGGTTTGATCTTTCCTAGGCATAGAGGTCCACCCACCGCTGCCATGCCTTGGGAGGATAGAGGAGGTAGAGGTGTTGCATGGCTCCCTAGGTATTCCATTATGGCTAGACGCCATAATTGGAAGCAGACATTCGCTGCTATGCATGCGAATAGGTTAGTAGCCCCTCCCTACGTCCCTCTTGAGGTACCAGCTGCAGATGAGGAGGAGATGAGAGGAGGTGAGGGTTTTGATGGAGGAGGTGAGGAGCATGATTTTGGCACTTTCCCGGATCAGCTGGCGCATTTCCCTGACCCTCCCAGACGTTCACCACGACCAGCTGGACCTTCAGGAGCCTCCTCCTCTCGCCGTGCTAGCGTGAGTGAGAGGCCGACATGGATGGATGCCCCTCCTGATTGGTATAGATCACATCCGGAGTGGATGGGCGCTCCGCCGACATGGTATGCACAGCCGCCGTCTACACCAACACCACAGGATGCACCATCTTGGTACAGCCAGACACCGGGGTGGTACGATCAGCTTCCAGATTGGGCTACGGACCTTTCCAGAAGAGTAGGAGCTTTGGAGGTCCGGCAGGACACTAGAGATGTCCGAGCTGACGAGCATGACAGGATGATGAGAGACATCTACCGCCAACAGTTTGGGCGGAACTTTGACTCTAGCTTCTTCCGTTTCCACCACCACCAGCACCATAGTGATGATCATGCATGATTGCTAGCATTAGCCGCTCCACCGCCGTCTTGTGAGTTAATTTTCTTTCTTTCTTTTCTTTATTTCTTTTTGAACATTAGGGACAATGTTTGTCTCAAGTATGGGGTGGGGTGTGACTATCGTTTGTAATAACTCTACTCACTTTGCTTGCTTTGATTCGAGAACACTTTGCATGTTTCATTTCATTGTCAAACATTTCATTATTGCATTGCATGAAAAAGCTTTTGAAAGACCATAAAAATTTTGGAAAATTTTGAAAATTTGGAAAATTTTGAAAATTTGGAAAATTTTGAAAATTTTGTGCTTCTAAGAATTGAGATGATTCTTATTATAAATCTTACTTGCGGAATGAATTTTTTATGATAATGGCATGCTCGAACGGAATTATGAATTGGAAAGAAATTGAATGAGTTGTTTGTCTTTACCTGAAAATTTCGTAATGTGAGAACTTCATCTAAATCAATTTGAGAAATTGAGGTTGAAATTACATAATAAGTTCTTATGCTTCTTTATGAAATGATTTAGGCAATTCGACCTTTCTTCTTCCTTTCTTTGTTCATTTAGCCCCTCAATGAAATAATAGCCTCCCTTACCTATCCGGGAATTGGAGGAGTTGATATTTGGCATGTTTGATGTGGGAGGGCCACGAAAGCAAAATTTTGCATTCAAAGAATAGAAAGAACTTGTAGGTTTGGGGAAGTCAATCATGACGATGAGTAACTCGGCACCGTTCACATAGCCGGGTGTTTGTGTCTTGCCAAAGTCGGATTGAGCGATATTCCTAACGGATTATGGTATGTGCATCAAGGGTTTGAGGCATCTCGAAATTGAGAAACGCCAATCTCCTAGGCTTCGGTTTTTGTGCACCTCTGTCCATAACTCCAAAAGTAAAGTTGAAAAATGATGTGAAAAGAAGAGAGCAAAGCTCAATAGTTGATGATGTTGCAAATTGAAATAAAAAGAAAAGAGTTAGTTGTCCACTTTCCCGGATTCATGCACCACGCTCCTTATAAGTTTTCCCTTCCTTTCCGCATTCTAGACCTTACTTGAAAGTCCTTAAGATCAAAAGAGTGTTATATGACTTAGTGATCTAAATTGAAGTTTCTTATTCTTGATTTTGATGGTATTTGATGGTTATGATGTTTTTTTTTTAGGATTAAGCAGCTTGTGATGTTTCTTTACTTTACATACTTTGGTTTGTGTATGTGAGCGTTTTCAAGGATGATTGAAGCAAGGTTTGAGGTTGATCTAATGACTAGAAGCACATTTGCCTAAAAGATATTTTGTTTTTAAGTTTGCATGCATATTTCATCCAAACTTATGTTCTAAAGCTTTTGAAAGACCTTGCTTGGGGACAAGCAAGTGGCAAGTATGGGGTATTTGGTTAGCATGAGATATTGCGATATTCTAGGCACTTTTTCTAGTTGTTTTTCATCCATTATAATGTTCATTGATAAGGCATTGAAGCATTTGTTAGCTAGTTTGTCTATATTTTCGATATGGAGGTCTACATTAGCTTTGTGTTGATTATAGGTGAATAAGAGCTAAAACCGAACCAATTGAGAGAGATAGGAGAAGATTTGAGCACATCCAAGGATTAAGGACACATCAGAGAAGTCAAAGGAGATGCTAGGATGAGGAATGGCACGACACAAAGGAAACCACAAGCAATTTACACTTCCACGCTCTAAAATACGGTCGTAGAGAAGTCCACGCCCAAAACCACGGCCGTGGATCTTAGCATCATGAACGTGGAGTATTCCAAAGAGTTACACGGTATAAAGTACGGTCGTGGAAATCATATGGAACCGTAATCCACTTCCACGCTCTAAACCACGGTCGTGGAACTCCATGAGACCGTGATTTAGGCGATCTTTTGTCGAATTAATTATTGCCCCATCATTTACGCACATGGGCCGGACGGTTATTTTATCCTTTCTTATAAAAAGGCTGGACATAAGAGAATTGAAAACACGTGCTTAGGGATGCATTAGATGTCCAGAGATTTGCGCTTGCAAACATGATTCGCGAGTGTTTGAAGATTTGGGAGTTGCTTGTGGCGAAAGTTACGCCTTTTGTCCTTAGGTTTGATTAGAAGACGGATTGACATCCCGTTCTTCGTTCTTATCAAGGATTGTTATCGGTTTGTGTTTGTTTCCGAGTCCGATATACATTATCCCTTTTGTGTGTAGATTTGAGATTGATTTGAGTTTTATTGAAAGTTTTCGAAGGTTTTCATCTTTCATTCTTCTTAAACTTGATTTTGATATTATAATGACAGTTCGTTGGCTAAAACCCTTTAGCAATTCTAAGGTGAAGGGTTAATAATTGTGGCTTAGATGATGATAGATCGATCATAATTTGATTGGACCCTGAGAGTTAGAGAGATTTTGCCGACGAACCAGAATCACGGTTTGTTCTTGAGATTCCACGACCGTGGAACTCAAGATCTGCCCGTAATTGACACCAGCTTACAAACTTTGCTTTTACTTTGATCAAAGGTTAAAGATTATCTTTAATCTAGTCTAGATTTGCCCTTTTTTAGATAGTACTAAAGCCTCAACAACCTCTACTTCGATTTCGAGAGTCACAACCTTAATCGGTTTAGTTAGTCTTGATCCTTGGGTTACAAGTTTGGGTACTTGAGATTAATTCTTGTCCATAGATCCTTTCTATACTGAAGCCTCAACAACCTTTATAGAGAGTGTCTTTAGATAAGTCATATAAAGCCTTGTTACTTCACCGTACATTGCTTTACCTTAGCATATCATTGCAACTCTTAACTCTGTCCTTAGTTCTTTAGTATATCTTGAATCGATTGCCACAATTAGATACGTGGATCTTTAGGGTTGCTGTTTTCCCAATATATTTGCAAAGCTTTACCCTTTTACTTGCTTGACAACTTTACAACTGAATTTGTTCCCCCCAAATCCCTGTGTTCGATACTCTGGAATTCTTGCTTTACTACGCCGATCCGTACACTGCGGGTTCGCTTGCTTGATTCTAGTTTTATAAATTTAAAGCTTATTTGCATGCACGCTAAGTGGCGAAAACTTCCCAAAAATAAACTACATCTACCGCCCTCTCCACTCATCCTCCATTCATTCTTCGAAACCTAGCCGCCTCACCTCCCACGCCCTTGCGCCCTCCAGAAACTCTCGCCACCACCTCATCACGCCCCTGCGCCACTGCGCCACCTCCGGCAACCTAGTGTCGCCACCCGCTTTCCAACACGAACCATCTCCACCACACACAGTCCTTTCATTCTCCTCCACTGTCCCACCTCCGGCGACGTCTGCGATAGCTAGGACGAAGTCGGGAAAGCCCCATCGCCACCACCTACGTCGAACGTCCAAATCACCTTTTGCTCTTCGCCCGCCCCTGCGCCTGCAAACTCCCGCCCCTGTGTCAAGCCGCTCTTGTGCCTGTTGCAGCCGCCCCTGCGTAAATCATGACAGTAGGTTCATCTCTTGATCCAATTTCTGAACTTTCTAAATCCTTTGCTTGATTCATTGCACGAAATGGAGAACTAGAAAAAATATAAGTTATCAGAGGGAGAGAAGAATAGGTATAGGCTTGCTCAAAGCCTAGAAGTGTATGCAACCCGATTTCTGGACGTTCCTACCTTGGAACAAGTGGATTTGTTAGAAAGCATGCAAGAGCTTCTCAACAACGCCGGGCTAGGGGATTTTTTGACAACAACCGCTCCAACATACCCCGAGCTCAGCCGCCAGTTTATTGCCACCTTCAAAATGGAAATGGTGGACCATGGGTGTGTTGGACTCACATTCAAGTTCAACAGAAAGAAGTACACATTAGACTACACCCAGTTACAGGACGCATTAGGGGTGACCATAGCCGCTTCCGACGACTGGTGGGAACCTATTCCGACACCTGATTTGATGGAGTTCTGGCAGGCCACCACCAGGTCTGAATTTCATGCAGGGGGTGAGAACTCATATAAATTCACTCACCCCTGTTTCAGGCTCATCTCGAAGGTATTCATGAGTGTCTTCTGTGGACACAAGGAGGAGAACAAGGTTGCTCTTAAGGACCTTCCGCTGCTATACGCCTGCCTTTCCACCAACGATTGGGTACCGGATTGGCCATACCTCTTCCTTACCGCGTTGAAGCGGATTAGGAAGAATGAGCCACGTGATATCATGGGAGGAGGGATCATCTCCATGTTGGCTGCATAGGTGATGGATCTCTCCACTTTAGAGGACGGATTAGAAGCCCCACTTTATACGGAGGGTATGTTGAGGAGCCTACATCTCCTCAAGAGAGATGGGGAGCATCGTTTTTGGCTCTCTTTAGCAGACGGGAGTCACATCATATACCTCCCCCGAAGACTTCCATTAGGAGATGAGCTCTCCGATCTATATTTACCGGCTGACCCAGTCCCACCGAGACGGCCTTAGGTTGATATTGTTGGGAGGTACGCAACCGGCTCTAGCAAGGCCTACACCACTGATGAGGAGATGCCGACGGCAAGACACGACAGTCAAACCATGGAGAGTCTGCAGGCTCAGATGGCAGCTTTGACTACACAGCACCAGGCATGGCAGACCGAGTACTAGTGATCCATGCTTGAGCAACAGCAGGCGTGGCAGTCCAGCTTCGCCTCCTCCATGACCACTCACTTTGAATGCCGTCAAGATGCTTGGCAGGCGGCTCATCAGCGGCTGTTTGCTCTAAACGGTGTGTGCAAGCTTTAAATTTATAACCCTAGATGTATGCCTAAAACAAGGATGCGAACCCGCAGTGTACGGGTCGATCGTAGTAAAAGCAAAAAATTCCAGGGGTCGATCACAGGGACTCTGTGAAACAAAGCATGTATAGGTTGTCTATGTAATTACTAACCGCGAAAGAAATTAAAGCAATCAAAGATGATAAAAATTCAATTAAAGGAATATGCAATTCTAGGGATTAAAGCGTCTAGTTGTGGTTCCAACTCAAGATCTAAAGATAAGCGGACAAAGCTGAGATTTTGCAAAGGGAAGGTGTTACTAAAGTGGAATAGATCACCGGGTAAGTCTCACTACTCACTAATCCCAAACCGTAACTCCTATTACCGGGTAAGTCTCAAGGAATTAAGGAAAAGACCTATAACCTCAAACTAACACTCCAACTAAGGGAATAGAATCAACCTTTACCGGGTAAGTCTCAAGCTAACTCACAAAGATGGAATGAAAGCACACTCAAACCCCAATAAAGGATAAACCTTTATTACTTACACTTACGATCATGGGTAAACAAACAGAGAAATCACCGGGTAAGTCTCATCCTAAGCTTGCATTGAACCAGGAAAGGTGTAATGAGAATAGGATTTGGCAAACTCTAACACTTAACTCTCAGTTTCGGATCAGAAAAGTCACCTCGGTCAGACGAGTTCCACCCCGGCCGAGATGTTTATCGACTGAACGAGATGTTATAAGGTTAAGGATAAAGACTCGAGCTTTCAAGGTCCTACTGAAATTTAAGATTATTGTATCATTGTTTTTCCCACAACCTTCAGCCAATCACCCTAGAATCACACAAGGAAATTAGCCACTCATCATCATGAAAGCAATAATCAAAGATATGGGAAGAGAATGAATATTAGAACACAAAATCCTTAAGAAAAAGGCTTCAATAACTGAATCAATTATCAAACAACCAAGCATTCCTTGGATCACAATTCAATAGGACAATCAACACGAAGGGAATCTAAGAGAATCTTACAAAACCCTTCACAAAAGCTATAAAAGCTATCAACTTCCTTCCTTCAACCTTCCAAAAATCCTTCCCAACTGCTGGATGCTCTAAGCATGTATAAGCATGGTTGAACTTGTGCAAAAATCCAACCCTTTATATAGGAAAACTACCCTCGAAAGATAAAATATCTTGAAAAGATATTTTCCTAATAAAATATATCTATCTCTCATAAATAAATCCCTAAAATATATGATCTTCCTTCCAGAAATCCAGCCTAAAAATATAAGATCCTTCCTTCCAAAAATAAAAGATCTCAGCCAAGAATAAAATATATCTCGCCGCGTCCAAGGTGTTCGCCTCGGTCGGGACGCTCCTCTAGATCACCTCGATCGAGATGGTACTACAGCTGACCGAGGTGGCTCTAAACTGAATGTGAAATCTCTCAAATCTGGTCCAAAGTGAATCTTTAATCCATTTTCATGCTTCCTGGATTCTTCCTTAAGCTCCTGAATGTAGCTCCAATGACTCCTTTGCTCCTTTAGCTCCTTTTTGATGCCAAACGTGCCATTTTACCTACGATTACAACGAAACTTGGTGTAGACCTCGATTCCCGCAAAGGTAGATGAAACGACAATATAATCACATAATATACATCCAAACAAGCAGATTATTGAAGATAAAACGTCTAAACAGGTCCCAAAATATAGACTATAATTCATGCTATCAAAATATCCCACACTTAGCCCTTGCTTGTCTCCAAGCAAGTTTCAAATCTTAGATACAGGATAGAATGGATTATAAGTCATAAAGATCAATGAAAAAGTCTTTCAAAACATTTTAGTGGTGTGCTCGAATCATAGATCACTTTAAGAGAATGCTTCATAGAATTTAAAATCAAAATATGATCAAAACATTTTATAAATATAAGAAAGTTGTTCATCTTTGCATAAAATTATAGAATGCATAATAAATCATAATTATCGAAATTAATCATGTATAATCCAATTTAAACCACTAAGTAAATCAACAAGCTCGAGGTCTTAAGGACTTCCAAAAGAAGGTCAAAAAACGTGTGAGGGTGGGATGTATATAGGGAATGTGGTGCTAGAATCCGGGAAAAGGATCTTTACTTCACTTCCTTTGAACTTCAACATCTTCCACCAATAAGCTTTGCTTATTTACTTTTTACTTTACTTTTTGGGATGCATGGGCAGAGGTGCACAATAAACGAAGCCAAGGAGATCAGCAATCATCAATTTCTCGAGATGTCTCAAACCCTTGATGCACATACCATGACCCGTTAGGAATATCGCTCAATCCGACTTTGGCAAGACACAAACACCCGTCTATGTGAATGGTGCCGAGTTACTCATCATCATGATTGACTTCCCCAAACCTATATGTTTCTTTCTAACACTTTCAGCCAACATCTTAACTTTTTCTCTCACTTGCTTTTCACTTGCTTGCTTCCAAATTCCCGGATAGGTAAAGGGAGGCAAATATGTATATGAGGGGCTAAGCATGATCAAGAAGAAGAAGAGAAGAGAATGAACCAGGAAAGGTGTAATAAGAATAGGATTTGGCAAACTGTAACACTTAACTCTCAGTTTCGGATCAGATAGGCCACCTCGGTCAGAAGAATTCCACCCCTGCCGAGATGTTCATCGACTGAGCGAGATGTTCTAGGGTTAAGGATAAAGACTCGAGCTTTCAGGATCCTACTGGATTTAAGATTATTCTATCATTGTCTTTCCCACAACCTTCAGCCAATCACCCTAGAATCACACAAAGAAATTAGCAACTCATTATCATGAAAGAAATAATCAAATATATGGGAAGAAAGAGAATAATTGAACAAGAAAACCTTAAGAGAAAGGCTTCAATAACTGAATCAATTATCAAACAAACAAGCGTTCCTTGGATCACAATCCAACAAGACAATCAACAAAGAAGGGAATATAAGAAAGTCTTACAAAACCCTTCACAAAAGCTATAAAAGCTATCAACTTTCTTCCTTCAATCTTCCTTCAACCGTCAAAAAGGTTCTTCAAATTTCCCACCTATAGTGGTGTATGCGGGGTGATAGCGGGCTTAGCAGATGTCGGGTTTGTGGAAAATCCGACCCTTTTTATTGAAAAATTCCCTCCCATAGATAAGATATCTTAGAAAGGTCTTTTCCCATAAAAATAGGTAAAATATATGGGCTAAATTATCTTCTTCCTTCCAGGAATCCAGCCTAAAAATATAAGATTCTCTTTCCAAAAATAAAAGATCTCAGCCAAGAATAAAATATCTCTCGCCGCGTCCAAGGTGTTCGCCTCGGTCGAGCAGCTCCTCTGGATCACCTCGGTCGAGATGGTACTGTAGCTGACCGAGGTGAATCACAACTGAATGTGAAATCTCTCAAATCTGGTCCAAAGTAAATCTTCAATCCATTTTCATGATTCCTGGATTCTTCCTTAAACTCCTGAATGTAGCTCCAATGACTCATTAGCTCCTTTTGCTCCTTTTTTATGCAAAACGTGCCATTTTACCTACGATTACAACGAAACTTGGTGTAGACCTCGATTCCCGCAAAATTAGATGAAACGACAATATAATCACATACTATACATTCAAACATGCACATTATTGAAGATAAAACGTCTAAACTGGTCCCAAAATATAGACAATAATTCATGCTATCAAAATACCACATACTTAGCCCTTGCTTGTCTCCAAGCAAGTTCCAAATCTTAGATACAGGATAGAATGGATTATAAGTCATAAAGATCAATGAAAAAGTCTTTCAAAACATTTTAGTGGTGTGCTCGAATCATAGATCACTCTAAGAGAATGCTTCATAGAATTTAAAATCAAAATATGATCGAAACATTTTATAAATATAAGAAAGTTGTTCATCTTTGTATAAAATCATAGAATGCATAATAAATCATAATTATCGAAATTAATCATGTATAATCCAATTTAAACCACTAAGTCAATCAACAAGCTCGAGGTCTCAAGGGCTTCCAAAAGAAGGTCAAAAAACGTGTGAGGGTGGGATGTATATAGGGAATGTGGTGCTAGAATCCGGGAAAAGGATCTTTACTTCACTTCCTTTGAACTTCAATATCTTCCACCAATAAGCTTTGCTTATTTACTTTTTACTTTACTTTTTGGGATGCATGGACAGAGGTGCACAATAAACGAAGCCTAGGAGATCAGCAATCATCAATTTCTCGAGATGCCTCAAACCCTTGATGCACATACCATGACCCGTTAGGAATATCGCTCAATCCGACTTTGGCAAGACACAAACACCCGTCTATGTGAATGGTGCCAGTTACTCATCATCATGATTGACTTCCCCAAACCTATATGTTTCTTTCTAATACTTTCAGCCAACATCTTAACTTTTTCTCTCACTTGCTTTTCACTTGCTTGCTTCCAAATTCCCGGATAGGTAAAGGGAGGCAAATATGTATATGAGGGGCTAAGCATGATCAAGAAGAAGAAGAGAAGAGAATGAACCAGGAAAGGTGTAATAAGAATAGGATTTGGCAAACTGTAACACTTAACTCTCAGTTTCGGATCAGATAGGCCACCTCGGTCAGAAGAATTCCACCCCTGCCGAGATGTTCATCGACTGAGCGAGATGTTCTAGGGTTAAGGATAAAGACTCGAGCTTTCAGGATCCTACTGGATTTAAGATTATTCTATCATTGTCTTTCCCACAACCTTCAGCCAATCACCCTAGAATCACACAAAGAAATTAGCCACTCATTATCATGAAAGAAATAATCAAATATATGGGAAGAAAGAGAATAATTGAACAAGAAAACCTTAAGAGAAAGGCTTCAATAACTGAATCAATTATCAAACAAACAAGCGTTCCTTGGATCACAATCCAACAAGACAGTCGACAAAGAAGGGAATATAAGAAAGTCTTACAAAACCCTTCACAAAAGCTATAAAAGCTATCAACTTTCTTCCTTCAATCTTCCTTCAACCTTCAAAAAGGTTCTTCAAATCTCCCAACTATAGTGGTGTATGCGGGGTGATAGCGGGTTTAGCAGATGTCGGGTTTGTGGAAAATCCGACCCTTTTTATTGAAAAATTCCCTCCCAAAGATAAGATATCTTAGAAAGGTCTTTTCCCATAAAAATAGGTAAAATATATGGGCTAAATTATCTTCTTCCTTCCAGGAATCCAGCCTAAAAATATAAGATTCTCTTTCCAAAAATAAAAGATCTCAGCCAAGAATAAAATATCTCTCGCCGCATCCAAGGTGTTCGCCTCGGTCGAGCAGCTCCTCTGGATCACCTCGGTCGAGATGGTACTGTAGCTGACCGAGGTGAATCACAACTGAATGTGAAATCTCTCAAATTTGGTCCAAAGTAAATCTTCAATCCATTTTCATGATTCCTGGATTCTTCCTTAAACTCCTGAATGTAGCTCCAATGACTCATTAGCTCCTTTTGCTCCTTTTTTATGCAAAACGTGCCATTTTACCTACGATTACAACGAAACTTGGTGTAGACCTCGATTCCCGCAAAAGTAGATGAAACGACAATATAATCACATACTATACATTCAAACATGCACATTATTGAAGATAAAACGTCTAAACTGGTCCCAAAATATAGAAAATAATTCATGCTATCAAAATACCCCATACTTAGCCCTTGCTTGTCTCCAAGCAAGTTCCAAATCTTAGATACAGGATAGAATGGATTATAAGTCATAAAGATCAATGAAAAAGTCTTTCAAAACATTTTAGTGGTGTGCTCGAATCATAGATCACTCTAAGAGAATGCTTCATAGAATTTAAAATCAAAATATGATCGAAACATTTTATAAATATAAGAAAGTTGTTCATCTTTGCATAAAATCATAGAATGCATAATAAATCATAATTAACGAAATTAATCATGTATAATCCAATTTAAACCACTAAGTCAATCAAAAAGCTCGAGGTCTCAAGGGCTTCCAAAAGAAGGTCAAAAAACGTGTGAGGGTGGGATGTATATAGGGAATGTGGTGCTAGAATCCTGGAAAAGGATCTTTACTTCACTTCCTTTGAACTTCAATATCTTCCACCAATAAGCTTTGCTTATTTACTTTTTACTTTACTTTTTGGGATGCATGGACAGAGGTGCACAATAAATGAAGCCTAGGAGATCAGCAATCATCAATTTCTCGAGATGCCTCAAACCCTTGATGCACATACCATGACCCGTTAGGAATATCGCTCAATCCGACTTTGGCAAGACACAAACACCCGTCTATGTGAATGGTGGCGAGTTACTCATCATCATGATTGACTTCCCCAAACATATATGTTTCTTTCTAACACTTTCAGCCAACATCTTAACTTTTTCTCTCACTTGCTTTTCACTTGCTTGCTTCCAAATTCCCGGATAGGTAAAGGGAGGCAAATATGTATATGAGGGGCTAAGCATGATCAAGAAGAAGAAGAGAAGAGAATGAACCAGGAAAGGTGTAATAAGAATAGGATTTGGCAAACTGTAACACTTAACTCTCAGTTTCGGATCAGATAGGCCACCTCGGTCAGAAGAATTCCACCCCTGCCGAGATGTTCATCGACTGAGCGAGATGTTCTAGGGTTAAGGATAAAGACTCGAGCTTTGAGGATCCTACTGGATTTAAGATTATTCTATCATTGTCTTTCCCACAACCTTCAGCCAATCACCCTAGAATCACACAAAGAAATTAGCCACTCATTATCATGAAAGAAATAATCAAATATATGGGAAGAAAGAGAATAATTGAACAAGAAAACCTTAAGAGAAAGGCTTCAATAACTGAATCAATTATCAAACAAACAAGCGTTCCTTGGATCACAATCCAACAAGACAATCAACAAAGAAGGGAATATAAGAAAGTCTTACAAAACCCTTCACAAAAGCTATAAAAGCTATCAACTTTCTTCCTTCAATCTTCCTTCAACCTTCAAAAAGGTTCTTCAAATCTCCCAACTATTGTGGTGTATGCGGGGTGATAGCGGGTTTAGCAGATGTCGGGTTTGTGGAAAATCCGACCCTTTTTATTGAAAAATTCCCTCCCAAAGATAAGATATCTTAGAAAGGTCTTTTCCCATAAAAATAGGTAAAATATATGGGCTAAATTATCTTCTTCCTTCCAGGAATCCAGCCTAAAAATATAAGATTCTCTTTCCAAAAATAAAAGATCTCAGCCAAGAATAAAATATCTCTCGCCGCGTCCAAGGTGTTCGCCTCGGTCGAGCAGCTCCTCTGGATCACCTCGGTCGAGATGGTACTGTAGCTGACCGAGGTGAATCACAACTGAATGTGAAATCTCTCAAATCTGGTCCAAGGTAAATCTTCAATCCATTTTCATGATTCCTGGATTCTTCCTTAAACTCCTGAATGTAGCTCCAATGACTCATTAGCTCCTTTTGCTCCTTTTTTATGCAAAACGTGCCATTTTACCTACGATTACAACGAAACTTGGTGTAGACCTCGATTCCCGCAAAAGTAGATGAAACGACAATATAATCACATACTATACATTCAAACATGCACATTATTGAAGATAAAACGTCTAAACTGGCCCCAAAATATAGACAATAATTCATGCTATCAAAATACCCCATACTTAGCCCTTGCTTGTCTCCAAGCAAGTTCCAAATCTTAGATACAGGATAGAATGGATTATAAGTCATAAAGATCAATGAAAAAGTCTTTCAAAACATTTTAGTGGTGTGCTCAAATCATAGATCACTCTAAGAGAATGCTTCATAGAATTTAAAATCAAAATATGATCGAAACATTTTATAAATATAAGAAAGTTGTTCATCTTTGCATAAAATCATAGAATGCATAATAAATCATAATTATCGAAATTAATCATGTATAATCCAATTTAAACCACTAAGTCAATCAAAAAGCTCGAGGTCTCAAGGGCTTCCAAAAGAAGGTCAAAAAACGTGTGAGGGTGGGATATATATAGGGAATGTGGTGCTAGAATCCGGGAAAAGGATCTTTACTTCACTTCCTTTGAACTTCAATATCTTCCACCAATAAGCTTTGCTTATTTACTTTTTACTTTACTTTTTGGGATGCATGGACAGAGGTGCACAATAAACGAAGCCTAGGAGATCAGCAATCATCAATTTCTCGAGATGCCTCAAACCCTTGATGCACATACCATGACCCGTTAGGAATATCGCTCAATCTGACTTTGGCAAGACACAAACACCCGTCTATGTGAATGGTGCCGAGTTACTCATCATCATGATTGACTTCCCCAAACCTATATGTTTCTTTCTAACACTTTCAGCCAACATCTTAACTTTTTCTCTCACTTGCTTTTCACTTGCTTGCTTCCAAATTCCCGGATAGGTAAAGGGAGGCAAATATGTATATGAGGGGCTAAGCATGATCAAGAAGAAGAAGAGAAGAGAATGAACCAGGAAAGGTGTAATAAGAATAGGATTTGGCAAACTGTAACACTTAACTCTCAGTTTCGGATCAGATAGGCCACCTCGGTCAGAAGAATTCCACCCCTGCCGAGATGTTCATCGATTGAGCGAGATGTTCTAGGGTTAAGGATAAAGACTCGAGCTTTCAGGATCCTACTGGATTTAAGATTATTCTATCATTGTCTTTCCCACAACCTTCAGCCAATCACCCTAGAATCACACAAAGAAATTAGCCACTCATTATCATGAAAGAAATAATCAAATATATGGGAAGAAAGAGAATAATTGAACAAGAAAACCTTAAGAGAAAGGCTTCAATAACTGAATCAATTATCAAACAAACAAGCGTTCCTTGGATCACAATCCAACAAGACAATCAACAAAGAAGGGAATATAAGAAAGTCTTACAAAACCCTTCACAAAAGCTATAAAAGCTATCAACTTTCTTCCTTCAATCTTCCTTCAACCTTCAAAAAGGTTCTTCAAATCTCCCAACTATAGTGGTGTATGCGGGGTGATAGCGGGTTTAGCAGATGTCGGGTTTGTGGAAAATCCGACCCTTTTTATTGAAAAATTCCCTCCCAAAGATAAGATATCTTAGAAAGGTTTTTCCCATAAAAATAGGTAAAATATATGGGCTAAATTATCTTCTTCCTTCCAGGAATCCAGCCTAAAAATATAAGATTCTCTTTCCAAAAATAAAAGATCTCAGCCAAGAATAAAATATCTCTCGCCGCGTCCAAGGTGTTCGCCTCGGTCGAGCAGCTCCTCTGGATCACCTCGGTCGAGATGGTACTGTAGCTGACCGAGGTGAATCACAACTGAATGTGAAATCTCTCAAATCTGGTCCAAAGTAAATCTTCAATCCATTTTCATGATTCCTGGATTCTTCCTTAAACTCCTGAATGTAGCTCCAATGACTCATTAGCTCCTTTTGCTCCTTTTTTATGCAAAACGTGCCATTTTACCTACGATTACAACAAAACTTGGTGTAGACCTCGATTCCCGCAAAAGTAGATGAAACGACAATATAATCACATACTATACATTCAAACATGCAGATTATTGAAGATAAAACGTCTAAACTGGTCCCAAAATATAGACAATAATTCATGCTATCAAAATACCCCATACTTAGCCCTTGCTTGTCTCCAAGCAAGTTCCAAATCTTAGATACAGGATAGAATGGATTATAAGTCATAAAGATCAATGAAAAAGTCTTTCAAAACATTTTAGTGGTGTGCTCGAATCATAGATCACTCTAAGAGAATGCTTCATAGAATTTAAAATCAAAATATGATCAAAACATTTTATAAATATAAGAAAGTTGTTCGTCTTTGCATATAATCATAGAATGCATAATAAATCATAATTATCGAAATTAATCATGTATAATCCAGTTTAAACCACCAAGTCAATCAACAAGCTCAAGGTCTCAAGGGCTTTCAAAAGAGAAGTCAAGAAACGTGTGAGGGTGGGATGTATGTAGGGAATGTGGTGCTAGAATCCGGGAAAAGGATCTTTACTTTACTTGCTTTTGAACTTCAACATCTTCCACCAATAAGCTTTGCTTATTTTACTTTTTTACTTTTTGGGATGCATGGATAGAGGTGCACAATAACCGAAGCCTATGAGATCAGCAATCATCAATTTTTCGAGATGCCTCAAACCCTTGATGCACATACCATGATCCGTTAGGATTATCGCTCAATCCGACTTTGGCAAGACACAAACACCCGGCTATGTGAATGGTGTCGAGTTACTCATCATCATGATTGACTTCCCCAAACCTATTTGTTTCTTTCTAACTTCCAGCCATCATTTCAACTTTTCTTTCACTTGCTTTTCATTTGCTTGCTTCTAAATTCCCGGATAGGTAAAGGGAGGCAAATATGTATATGAGGGGCTAAGCATGATCAAGAAGAAGAAGAGAAGAGAATGAATTGCCTTGGTCTTTCCAGGAAGAAAGTGAGAGAACTTATCATGTGGTGTCAACTTTGAAATTCAACATAATTTGGATAAAAAAAAAGTATTAAACATGCCACAATTTTCAAACAAAGCATTTATCAACTTAAACATATCATAAAACCTTTCAAACATATAAATTAAGATTTCAAAACCAGTCAGCAAAAAAAATCATCACTGAGGTCATATCCAGATAAGAAGCACAAAAATCATTTCGAAAAATGTTCCAGTTAAACCACCTCGGTCGAGATGTTCTAAGTCAACCGAGGTGCTGCACCTCGATTGGTCAGAATCACTTCGGTCGAGGTCAAATAACCTGTATGCATGCATGTAGTCTCAGATAAACACATAGAGCAAGATAAAACGATAAATATCCGAATCAAGAGTCATACAAGCGTACACATAAGGTCATATAATACATCCACATACCCCATACTTGGGACACATTGTCCCAATGGGTCAAAATAAGTCTAAAGAAACATAGTACTCACCGGATAAAGCTGAGCTGCATAATAAATAAAGAAAAGAAATCCGCAAGCTGTAATCCTCTAGTCCCGATCCGGTGGTGGTGGTGGTGGCACGTACGGGTACTGAGATGGGTCGAAAGGATAGCCCATGATATGCTGAAACTGAATCTCAGCCATCGTGTGCTGGTAGTGCAGTCTCTCCTGCATCTCTCTAATGTCCAGGGATAAGGCGGCGTAGGAATCTATCACCTGATCCGTCAGATCATCTATCTAGTGGTGAGCGACTGGATCCCTCTGTGTGCGTATCCTACGCTTTGCTGGACGTGCTGGTGCTTCAGCCGGCTCTTCGATTGCCCTCATCATGGCATATCCAAGCTTGCACTGCTAGAGATATACTATAAGGGGCTGGATGTGGAGACACAATTCAAGCTCCAATCCCTCTCATGAGGTACATTCATGGACATGAGAGAAGATGACGCTTGGGACTTCATTGAGAAGCAAACAAGGGTCATAGAGAAGTATTCTCACCGGAAGGTAGAGGGAAATCGTGTGGAGCAAGGAGCAAAGCTCACACATGAAGCTCAAAATCAAATTTTCTCCCTCAACAATGAAATCAAAGAGTTGAAGGAAGCTATCAAGACCAACTTTCCAAAGCAACAAGGAAAGGATGTTGGCTACTTGGGCAACAACAACAATGGTGGTGAGAATACAAACCGCAACAACAATAACCGGAACAACAACCGGAATAATTGGAATGGCAACAACAACAACCGGAACAATAATTGGAACAATAATAGGGGTTCAAACAACAACAATTGGCGTTCCAATCAACAAAACCCCGGTAACTCTTATCCTTCCAATTCGAATTCACTAACTACACCTTCCTCTTCCTCTACTCCTTTGAAAAGCCAAGGGCAAACATCTAATGGAGGAAACACTTCGGGGAAGGAGAAGCCCGATCCCATGTTGGAAACGATTTTGGAAAAGCTTCAAGGATTGGAGAACCGCATCATTAAGGTTGATGACCAAATTTCTAAGGTTGATAAAGCCCAAAAGGTTTTAGAAAACCAAATGTTCAGCCATGCGGAGGAAGTTCCTAGGAATCAAAAGAAACTTCCAGGAAAGACGGAGGACAACCCTAAGGGAAGGGTGATGGCAATCACGACTAGGAGCGGAGTGACTACCATCGATCCGCAGCCTAAGTTTGTTGAAGTCTCCGTAGAGAAATACAAAGAGAAGGGGAAGGAGAAGGATGATGTCTACGTTCCTCCTCTGGCTTACAAACCTCCCCTACCATTCCCTCAATCTAGAGCGAGAGCACGCCTAGATAAACAATTTGGTAAGTTTATAGAACTCATGAGCAAGCTGCATATTAATATACCTTTCATTGATGCTATTGTAGGTATGCCGGCTTATGGTAAGTTCTTAAAGGAACTCCTCTCCAACAAGAGGAAGCTAGAGGATTTTGGAGAGGTTAAGATGAGTTCGGATTCTTCGGATCTCATCAAGACCATGAAGGAGAAAATGCCCCCAAAGATAAAGGATCCGGGGTCATTTTGTATTCCCATAGGAGTGGGAGATGTCACATACGATGCATTATGTGACTTAGGAGCAAGTGTGAGCATCATACCAGTTGCATTATGTAGGAAGATCGGTTTAGGCGACCCTAAACCGGTGAAGATGATGTTGTACATGGCGGATCGATCCATCACTCGCCCCGTCGGTATTGTGGAAGACGTCCCAGTCAAGCTAGGTAAATTCTTTGTTCCCATTGATTTTGTTGTGCTTGACATTCCTGCAGATAGTCCGGTCCCGATCATACTCGGAAGACCGTTTCTTGCAACTTCCGGCTGCATAGTCGATTGCAAGAATGCTAGACTCGCCTTTGACATAGGAGAGGAGAAGGTAGAGTTCGTTCTTTCCACTCTAGTGAAGGAGCCAATCTTTGATGAGGATATATTCAATATCCAAGATGAAGAGGGGTTATCTAGAGAGGAGGTAAGTGCGATTCTTTTCAAAGATCCTTTGCAAAAGGTTATTGCTAGGAGTCTAACGAATGTAGGGGAAGAAGAGGAGTACAATGAGGCAATTGAAGCCTTAGAAGCACAAGAGGAAGTGTGTGAATAGGAGTTCGAGAAACTCCACGACGAGGCAGAAAACGTGAGAATCCACGGCCATACGCTATATTCCACGGCTGTGGACTTCACAACCCAAAGCGTGGCTCACTCCAGAGGGTTACACGGTCGTGGAGGAAACAGAGCAACCGTATTTCCTTTCCACGCCCTAAACCACGGCCGTGGAGGATGCATGGAAACCGTGATTCTGGCCGTGGAAGAGGGTGATCGAGCCACTTCTTCAACTTATTCTAATTATTCTCCTACACCTTCTACTCCCTTAGACACTTCTAAGGAGACATCGGACGCTCCTCAAGAACCATTGGAAGCTCCGAAAGCAATGGAACTAAAGCAATTTCCTACTCATCTAAGGTACGCTTTTCTAGGACCTAACTCTACTTATCCGGTTATTGTTAGTTCCGATCTAACCACAGATGAACATAGTAAGCTTATGGTTGTCCTTAGGAAACATAGGAAAGCTTTAGGCTATACTATAGAAGACTTAGTAGGAATCAAACCTTCCCTATGCATGCACAAAATATTAATGGAAGAGGACTTTAGGACTTCAAGACAACCTCAAAGGCGGTTGAATCTGACCATGAAGGAGGTTGTCAAGAAGGAAATTCTTAAACTTCTTGATGCAGGTATCATCTATCCTATCTCCGATAGTAAGTGGGTGAGTCCGGTTCAAGTAGTTCTGAAGAAGGGAGGAATGACGGTCATCACCAACAAGAACAACGAACTCATTCCTACCTGAACCGTAACGGGATGGAGGATGTGCATAGACTACCGCAAGCTTAACAACGCGACGAGGAAGGATCACTTCCCACTACCCTTCATCGATCAAATGCTTGAAAGGTTAGCGCAACACTCACACTTTTGCTATCTTGATGGTTATAGTGGTTTCTTTTAGATTCCGATACACCCGGATGATCAGGAGAAGACCACATTCACGTGCCCATGGGGTACGTTTGCTTATAGGAGAATGCCGTTCGGGCTTTCCAACGCTCCAGCCACCTTTCAAAGGTGCATGATGGCCATCTTCTCCGAATACATTGAGGAAATCATGGAGGTCTTCATGGATGACTTCTCCGTATTCGGTTCCTCTTTTGACAATTGCCTTTCTAACCTTGCTCTTGGTTTACAAAGGTGTGAAGACACTAACCTAGTTCTTAATTGGGAGAAGTGTCAATTTATGGTAAAGGAAGGAATTGTATTGGGACACCTAATCTCTAGTAGAGGGATAGAGGTGGATAAGGCGAAAATAGAGACCATAGAGAAGCTTCCTCCCCCAAATTCGGTGAAAGGGATAAGAAGTTTTCTAGGACATGCCGGATTTTATAGACGCTTCATAAAAGACTTCTCTAAAATATCAAAACCGCTAACTAATCTATTGATGAAGGATGCAGTTTTTGAGTTTTCGCAGGAATGCTTGGATGCGTTTAACATGATCCGGAAAGCTCTAATTTCCGCACCTATTATCCAACCTCCGGATTGGACTCTTCCCTTTGAGGTTATGTGCGATGCTAGTGACGTAGCTATAGGAGCTGTTCTTGGACAACGAAAGGAAGGGCGAACCCATGCCATATACTATGCTAGCAAGACGCTAGATGAAGCGCAGCTCAACTACGCCACTACGGAAAAGGAATTTTTAGCCATTGTTTATGCTATTGACAAGTTTCGCTCTTATCTTGTAGGTGCAAAGGTGATTGTCTACACGGATCATGCTGCGATCCGGTACCTCCTTGCAAAGAAGGATGCGAAGCCAATGCTAATTAGATGGATTCTTCTCCTACAAGAATTCGATCTAGAGATCCGCGACAAGAAGGGTTCGGAAAATTCTGTTGCGGATCATTTGAGTCGCCTAACACATCTAGAGGACGACCACTTACCTATAGATGACTCCTTCCCGGACGAACACCTACACATTATTGAGGAGTGCATCGATGTGATCTCCAAAGGTAACGAACCATGGTTTGCTGATTTTGTTAACTAGTTGGTTTGTCAGGAGATACCACCCGGATTATCCTACGCACAAAGAAAGAAGTTCTTTAAGGATGTCCGGGAATACTTTTGGAATGAAGCTCTCCTCTTTAAGAGAGGTCCGGATGGCATCATTCGGTGATGTGTGCCGGAAGATGAGATGCAAAGTGTCATCCGCCATTGTCATTCACTACCTTGTGGAGGACACGCTAGTTCGAACAAGACTAGCGCTAAGGTATTGCAATCTGGATTTTTTTGGCCTACTTTATTTAGAGATGTGCAATCCTTTGTTTCCTGCTGCGATGCTTGTCAAAGAACAGGAAATATGTCTAGGAGCAATGAGATGCCTCTCAATAACATCCAAGAGGTAGAGATTTTCGACGTTTGGGGAGTTGATTTTATGGGACCGTTCCCATCATCTTGTGGAAACCAATACATACTCTTGGCGGTGGATTATGTTTCTAGATGGGTGGAAGCAATTGCCTCTCCCACCAATGACGCCATGGTGGTGGTTAAGTTCTTTAACAAGACCATCTTCCCACGATTTGGGACACCAAGGACTATCATTAGTGATGGAGGTTCTCACTTCATTGCCCGACGCTTTAAAGCTCTTCTAGCTAAGTATGGGGTTACTCACAAGATCGCCACCCCTTATCATCGACAAACTAGTGGACAAGTTGAGATCTCAAATCGGGAGATCAAAGGAATCCTAGAGAAGACGGTTTCAAGGACTAGGAAGGATTGGTCCTTGAAGCTTGATGATGCATTATGGGCGTACCGGACTGCGTACAAGACTCCCATACGAACCACACCATACAACCTTGTGTATGGGAAGTCTTGTCACTTACCGGTAGAGTTGGAGCACAAGGCGTTTTGGGCTATCAAATGGTTGAATTTCAGCATGAAGGAAGCGGGAGAGAAGCGTCTCTTGAACCTTAATGAGCTTGAAGAACTCCGCTTGAACGCCTATGAGAACGCCAAGATTTATAAGGAGAGAGCAAAGCGTTGGCATGATAAGCATATCATTCCAAAGGACTTCAAAGAAGGAGATCAAGTTCTCCTCTTCAATTCAAGGCTTCGTCTCTTTCCAAGTAAGCTTAAATCTCGTTGGACCGGACCTTTTCTAATCAAACGTATTTTCCCCCATGGTGCAGTTGAAGTATGGGGTGAAGCGGGCGGAAGCTTTAAGGTGAACGGTCAACGACTCAAGAAGTATACGCCGGAACTCCAAGCTGAAGAGTTCGCGCCCACCGCACTCGAATAAGTGCGAATTTTGTCTAGCTACGGACCTTAAACAAAGCGCTTCTTGGGAGGCAACCCAAGGTATTGCATATACGTTTTTGTTTTCGATTCATAGTTTAGCTTAGAATAGAAGTTTTTGCTTTGTTTTGCCTTCGATTCCTTCCGGTATGTTCGTATTTTTGGATGTAGGAACAGTGGAAAAGGAAAGGGGAAGGTTAATTTTGAAGTAAAGTGACGAAACTTGGACTTTGGAGCATTACAGAGAGTTCCATGGACTAAACCACGGCCGTGACAGCTACAGTGACCGTAATTTCCAAAAGCCTTTGAAAAATCACCAAAACCACGGTTCCGTACATTTCCACGGCCATGGAACCCCCCGACAGACCGTGATTTTCAAAAATTTTGCCGGCCACTATATAAACCACGTTCTTCACAAAAACACACCACAAACCCAATTTCCACGCCCTCTTTCGCCGATTCCACGCCTCTCACCTCAATTCTCCGTTCGTTAATCATTTTTAACGATTCTTCGACCCAAATTGAAGAAAATTCGATCACCAACGAGATCCAAGAAACAAATCGAGCGGCAAATCACCAAGGAACGCAGAATTCGGATTTTAAAATCCGAAATCTAGGTTTTTTCACTTTTCCCTATCCTTGTCAATTCGGGTTCGTTTTTGCTAGAAATTATAGGAGAACTGATTGAAATTGGAAGGAATTAGACTAGGACTGCTTGATTGTGGAATTTGGCTGTTGTTTGCTGAGATTTGAGAAAGAGGGAGACGAACCACGGTCTCTGTCACTTCCACGGCCGTGGAACACCAAGAATAGACCGTGGTTTTGAACAGTAATTGATTTTGTGAGGAGAGTTTCTGGGAGGATTAAGGAGAAGAATAATGAGAAGGATAAGAACAAAAAGAGGAAGGGTAACCCCTCTTCCTCTTCATCCTCTAGAGCACCACCACCTTCCTCCCCTTCACCTCCATCATCACCTTCATCACCCGCACCTCCTAGCCCTAGGGTACCTACCATTCACGAGGATCATCTCGATGCATTAGAGAGGATCCACAAGAGAGCTGTTATAGGACCTAGGTACCTATTGTTGGAGGATTTAGCTCCTCTTCACATAGTAGACGACCTTACTTGGCTCTTGGATAGAGCCGGTCTTATCGTCTTCTCGGCTATCCGAGAGGACGCTTATGAGGAGATCACGAGAGAGGTTGTGACGTCTTTTGAGCACAACCACGTTGATAGGACAGTTTCTTTCCGTCTGATGGAAAAGAACTACGATTTCTCCATCCGGGAGTTCGGGGCCTTCTTTGGGTTCCAAGAGACCTTCAATGGTCGTTTCCCTAGCGGCGTTTACGCCAAAGATTTTTGGGAGGAGGTTGCTATGATTTACGCCAGCGAGGACCACTAGCAACCAGTTGATACCAAGGCTAAGTTGATGTATCACTTAGCCTTGAAGATTGCTCACCGTGTTCTTTCTGAGTGTCTCTTCCCTAGGACGGAGACACCTCAGAAGATCAAGACGGATGAGCTCTTTCTTCTGTACTCTATGCTCTACGGGCGCCCTGCTGACTGCGCCACCCTCTTACCTGCTACCATGAGCAAGCTAAAGAACAAGAGGGCGGGCAACATTGGTTATGGTGGGATAGTCACCCACCTTGCTAGGATGTTAGGGGTGGATTTTTCTGCATGTACACGTATTCCCGCCGTACCCCTAGGACTCCAGGCCTTCATGACTAGAGGTCTTATCTTCCCTACCCATAGAGGTCCACCTTATGCAGCTATGCCTTGGGAGAGCAGGATGGGGAGGGGCATTGAGTGGCTCCCGGAGTACTCCATTATGGCTGGACGCCATAATTGGAAGGCGACGTTCGCAGCTATGCATGCGAACAGGATTGCAGCTCCTCCATATGTCCCACCACCGCCCGTAGTTGAGGAGGAGGAGATGAGAGATCAGTATGAGGGAGGAGGAGGAGCAGAGCAGGAGTTTGGCACGTTTCCGGATCAGCCGGACATTGCTTCTGATGTGCCCAGACGTTCTCCACGTCCAGCCAGAGCTTCAGGTTCATCTTCTCACCGCGCCAGCGTGCGTGAGAGACCCACTTGGATGGAGACACCTCCTGCATGGTACGGAGCTCCACCTCCATGGTCCGCACAACAGCCACCGCCACCAGCACCAGCACCGTCAGATGTACCAGGGTGGTACAGTCAGGGTCCGGGATGGTATGAGCAGATGCCGGAGTGGGCTACTAGCCTTTCTGATAGAGTGGGAGCATTGGAGATTCGAGCCGATGCTAGAGATGGATGCATGGACGACCTGGACCATATGATGAGAGACGTCTACCGCCAGCAGTTCGGGCGGTACTACGATCCTAGCTTCTCTCCATTCCCGCCTCCGCCTCCACCCCAGTGATGATTTGCATGACCGACACTTTTAGCCGCTCCACCGCCATTTTGTGAGTTTCTTTTTCTTTTCTTTCTTTTTCTTTCTTTCTTTTCTTCTTTTCTTTCTTCTATTTGAACATTAGGGACAATGTTTGTTCCAAGTATGGGATGGGGTGTGACTAAAAGTTTGTAATAACTCTTACTCACTTTGATTGCTTCTATTTGAGACTATCTTGCATGTTCATTATATTGTTACACGTTTCATTATTGCATTGCATGAAAAAGAGTTTGAAAAACCCATAAAAATTGAAAAATTTTGAAAATTTTGTGCTTCTAAAGATAGAGAGGATTTCTATGATAATCGCTACTTGTGAATTGAGTTTGATGACAATTGCATGCTTAAACAAATAGTGAATTGAAAAGAAATTGAATGAGTTGATTATACCTCTTTTGCAAGTTTCATAATGTGATGAATGTTACTTAAATCATGTTGAGGAATTGAAGTTGAAATCACACTATAAGTTCTTATGCTTCTTGTTGAAATGATTAAGGCAATTCGATTTTTCTTTCTTCTTTCTTTGATCATTTAGCCCCTCATTGAAATATTGACCTCCCTTACCTATCCGGGAATTTGGAGGAGTTGAATGAAAAAGGCATGTATGATGTGGGAGGGCCATGAAAGCAATACTTTGCATTCAAAGGAATAGAAAGAAATTATAGGTTTGGGGAAGTCAATCATGACGATGAGTAACTCGGCACCATTCACATAGCCGGGTGTTTGTGTCTTGCCAAAGTCGGATTGAGCGATATTCCTAGCGGATTATGGTATGTGCGCTAAAGGTTTGAGGCATCTCATAAAAATTGAGAAACGCCAATCTCCTAGGCTTCGGTTTTTGTGCACCTCTATCCATAACTCCAAAAGTAAAGTCGAAAAATGAAAAGAAGAGAGCGAAGCTCTAAGTTGAAGGTGTTGCGGAAACCGCAAGAGAAGAAGAAAAGAGTAGTTATCCACTTTCCCGGATTCATGCACCACATTCCTTAATGTTTTCCTTCCCTTTCCACATTCTAGACCTTTTCTTTGAAAGTCCTTAAGATCAAAAGAATGTTATATGACTTGGTGATCTAAATTGAAGTTTCTTATGATTGATTTTGATAATGTTTGAAGGTTATGATGTTTGTAATGGAAGTTTAATTGATTCATGAGTTTTCTTTACTCTTTACTCTTTGATTAAGTGTATGAAAGTCTTATAAACGATTGAAGCAAGATTTGACGATGATCTATTGATTAGAAGGCACATTCATCAAAAAGAAGTTTTGCTTTGAGAAGGTACACATATTTCATCCTAACTTGTGTTTTAAAGCTTTTGAAAGACCTTGCTTAGGGACAAGCAAGTAGCAAGTATGGGGTTATTTGTTAGCATGAAATATTGTGATATTTTAGGCACGTTTTCTAAGTGTATTTGATCCAAATTGATAGTTATTGATTGAGCATTGATGCATTTGTGAGCTAGTTTGTCTATAATGTCGATATAGAGATCTACACAATCTTTATGTTGATTATAGGTAATTAAGAGCTATTTCCGAACGGAATGGAGCAAGGATGGATTTGATTGAGCATGTCCATGAATTGAGGACATTCCTAGGAGCTAAGGGAGTGCCAACTTGAAGGATGCACGAGACTAAGGAAGAACCACGTTCTAGCCCTAAACCACGCTCTAAAATACGGCCGTACTACATTCCACGTTCAAGTCCACGGCCGTGGAACCATGGCAAGGGAAGCGTGGTTCATTCCATCAAATTCTACGGCCGTGGAGGAGTTGTGTCAAACCGTGTTGATTTCCACGCTCTAAATTACGGTCGTGGAACCCTTCCACGACCGTGATCTTGGCGATCTTTTTCGCCACACTTTAAGCCACGATCTCCTACGCAATTGGGCCGGGCCGATATTTTATCTTACACTATAAAAGGACGGACGAAGAGAGATTCCGTCACCTTCGCTTACGCATAGACGCATCTTACGCTTGCGCTTGGAATTGCCCTAATTTCGCATTTAGCGGAGATTGTGTTGGAGAGACTTTTGCGCTTTGTCATTGGGATTTCCGGATTGACGGAAGATCGAAGATTCGGAAGATTGTTCGCAAGGAGATTTCGCTTCTTGCTTAGGTTTGATTTAGAAGACGGATTGACATCCCGTTCTTCCTTCTTATCTAAGATTGTGATTGTTTGTGTTGTTCCGAATCTATTGACGATATTGTTTTTAATCTGTGGATTTGAGATTAGTTTGAAAGTTATTGAAGGTTTTCGGAAGTTTTCATCTTTCAATCTTTTAAACCCTGAATTTGATATCAATATGACTATTGTTGGCTAAAAACTCTTAACAATTCTAAGGTGAAGGGTTGATAGTTGTGGTTTAGATGATGATAGATCGATCGTAAACAGATTGGACCTTGAGAGTTAGAGAGAATCGACGACAACCCTAATCCACGGTCTGTTCTTGAGCTTCCACGGCCGTGGAACTCAAGAACTACCCGTAATTTTGTGTTAAGTTACGAACTTGCTTTTACTTTAATCCAAAGTTAAATATTTGCTTTAACTTAGTCTTGGCTTGCATTTTCTAGGTGGTAGTGAAGCCTCAACAACCTCTACCTCGATTGTGAGTGTCACAACCTTAATCGGTTTAGTTAGTCTTGATCCTTGGATTACAAGTTTGGGTATTTGACGTTAATTCTTGCCTTTAGAATCTTTCTATACTGAAGCCTCAACAACCTTTATAGAGAGTGTCTTTTAGGTGAGTCATATAAGGTTTTTGGAACTTCACCATACGATTACCTTACATTAGCATACCTTTGCATACCTCAACTCTATCCTTACATCATTAGTATATCTTGAATCGATTGCCACAACTGGATATCTGGATCTTTAGGATTGTTGTTTTCCCAATACTTGAAAAGCTTCTTACATTTACTGCTTGATAACCTACAATTGAATTTGTTCCCCCCAAATCCCTGTGTTCGATACTTTGGAATTCTTGCTTAACTACGTCGATCCGTACACTGCGGGTTCGCTTGCTTGATTTCTAGTTTTATAATTAAAGCTTATTTCCACGCACGCTAAGTGGCGAACATCAGTCCAACTCCGTCTTCTCAAATTCTTGAACTTCTGTCCTTCCAGTGTTGCTCTTGGATTGTATTCCTTCCTTAGATGTCACATGTTGTCGGTCTAGGATGCCAAAAACAAAGCAAAGAAAAGCAAAAGCAAACTATCTAAAGCTAGACTAGAAAAAGGGAAAAGAAAGCAATACCTTGGGTTGCCTCCCAAGCAGCGCTTGATTTAAGGTCGCTAGCTGGACCGTACGGTATCCTTAAACAAGGTATAGTGGTGCAACCTCCTCAACCAGGACTTCCGGTTTGTATTTCTTAAGTCTATGACCATTGACCTTGAAGCTTCCACTTATTTCTCCCCAAATCTCAACTGCACCATAAGGGAAAACATGATTCACAACATAAGGTCCTGTCCATCTAGATTTCAACTTACCTGGAAAGAGGCGGAGGCGGGAGTTGAAGAGTAGAACTAAGTCTCCTTCTTTGAGCTCCTTAGGGATGATACGCTTGTCATGCCATTTCTTCGTCCTTTCTTTATAGATCTTGACATTCTCATAAACGTTCAAACGCAGCTCCTCCAGCTCATTGATATCCAATAGCCGCTTCTCACCGGCTTCCTTGATGTCGAAGTTCAACAATTTGATTGCCTAATATGCCTTGTGTTCTAACTCAACGGGCAAATGACAAGACTTCCCATATACCAAATTATAAGGGGTGGTACCAATGGGAGTCTTGAATGCGGTCCTGTAAGCCCAAAGAGCGTTGTCCAACTTCATGGACCAATCCTTCCTCGTCTTAGAGACGGTCTTCTCCAAGATTGTTTTAATTTCTCTATTTGAGATCTCGACCTGTCCACTAGTTTGAGGGTGATAAGGGGTTGCTACCTTGTGGGTTACCCCATACTTCGATAAAAGTGCTTTGAACTTCCGGTTGATGAAATGTGTCCCTCTATCGCTGATGATGATGCGTGGAGTCCCCAAACGTGGAAAGATAGTCCTGTTAAAGAACTTCGCAACCACCATGGCGTCGTTAGTGGGAGAGGCAATGGCTTCAACCCATCTAGAGACGTAGTCGACAACTAGGAGGATGTAGAGGTTCCCTCCGGATTAAGGAAAAAGTCCCATGAAATCTACTCCCCATACATCAAAGATCTCAACCTCTTGTATGTTATTGAGTGGCATCTCGTTTGTCCTAGATAAATTCCCTGTTCTTTGGCATGCATCACAAGAGACAACAAACGATTGCACATCCTTAAACAATGTAGGCCAAAAGAAACCGGAACGTAATACCTTGGCGCACGTCTTGTGAGCGCTAGCATGCCCTCCACAAGGAAGTGAGTGACAATGTCGTATGACACTAGTAACTTCATCTTCCGGAATACATCTTCGAAGCATCCCATCCGGACCTCTCTTGAATAGTAGCGGTTCATCCCAGTAGTAATGGCATACATCCTTGAAGAATTTCTTCCTTTGAGCGTACGTCAATCCGGGTGGTATTTCTTGGCAAACAAGATAATTAACAATGTCAGTATACCACGGTCCTTTATTATCAGAAATTTGGTGGAGAGAGTGTTCCATCAACTGAGGATGAATGTCAAAAAGGGAGTAAGAAGTTTGTTATTCTCAGTTGACATCATCTCTCTTTCGACCTCGTTCGAGGTCCAGAGAGGGTGACCGAGATGTTCTTCAGTCAAGAACACCTCGCTTGGTCCAGAAGGTGCCTCGGTCGAGGTACTGCAATGGGGACTGAAACTGGAGATCTTCTTCTCCTGGATTAGCTTTTCAATTTTAGCTCCCGGATCTTCTTCCAGCGCCTTTAAGCTCCGTATATCTACATCACAAGAAGCATCTATACCTTCCTCCATTAAGCTAAAACTAATAACCTTTTCAAGTGGATCTTTAATAAGGATAGAACTCACCAATTCTCTTAATTCTTCTTCATCATAGATGTTGAAGATATCATCTCCTAGCTGCTCTCCCTTCATTGCCGCAAGTAATGCAAACTCCACTTCATCTCCGCCAATGTTGAATTTTAACTTGGCGTTCTTACAATCCACATTGCAACCCAAAGTTGCTAGAAACGGCCTCCCGGGAATGATAGGAACGGGATAATCTGCGGGAATGTCGAGTACAACAAAGTCTATAGGTAAATAAAAGTTACCTAACTTAACCGGAACGTCTTCCAAAATGCCCACAGGATGGGTAATGGAGCGGTCCGCCATGTATAACCGTATCTTTACCGGCTTGGGCTCTCCAAGTCCGATCTTCACACATAGCTCCAGCGGAATTATGCTCACGCTGGCTCCTAGATCACACAATGCTTCACAAGTGACATCCCCAACTTGAATGGGAATGCAAAACGAGCCGGGATCTCTCAACTTGGGTGGCATCTTCTCCTTCATGATTTGAATGAGCTCCGAGGATTTATATGTCATCCTTACTTCACCAAAATCTTCCAACTTCCTCTTCCTTGATAGAATCTCTTTCAAGAACATCCCATAGGCAAGCATCCCTAGAATAGCATCAAGGAAAGGGATATTAATGTGTAGTTTATTCATCAAGTCAAGGAACTTACCAAAGTGCTTGTCTAGATGTGCTCTAGCCCTTGACTGGAGGAATGGAAGTGGTGGTTTATATGCAGGAGGTGGAACATAAACTTCAGATTTCT
The DNA here is from genome assembly GCA_033239125.1 of Fagopyrum homotropicum. NCBI lineage: Eukaryota > Viridiplantae > Streptophyta > Magnoliopsida > Caryophyllales > Polygonaceae > Fagopyrum > Fagopyrum homotropicum. Next base: position 58,624,042 of record BSWB01000003.1, on the reverse strand, counting down.
CCTCCGCTTTCTGTGGGTCCACCTCGGTTGGCACCTCGGCCGAAGTGTTCTTCGATTGTGCCTGGACCGAGGTGGTCTTCGTCTGTACTGGCATCGACCGAGGCACTGGATCTGCAGTCTTCACTCCACTTCTCGTCGTTATTGCCATGATTTGTCCCTTAGGGTTGCTTTCCGTCCTTGGTGGAAGCTTCCCTGGATCTCTTGGCGCTTCATTCGCCTTGTTAAAGAATTGTTGTTCTAAGGCTTTTTGTGCCTTCGAAAATGAAGTCATGGATGTCTCCATAGAGTTGAGCTTGATCAAGATGGCCTCCAGCACCACATCTTTCTTTTCCGGCTGGGAAGAACTTGATCCTTGCTCCTGGCTCTTCAATGGAGTAGAAGAAGAAGAAGAAGAAGAGAGGAAAGGATTAGAGGAGTCATTCGAATTGGAGTTAGAGTAAGGGTTACCCGAATTTTGGTTGTTTTCCCTCCAATTATTGTTGTTGGACCCTCTATTGTTGTTGTAGTTGTTGTTCCGGGAACCGTTGTTGTTGTTCCGGTACCCATTGTTGTTTGTCGAACCTTGATATCCTTCATCTTCTTTCTTTGTTTAAGCAACCAAAAGCTCTTTCAATTGCTTCACATCATTCTTCAATGAGGTTAGTTGATCTTTGTTTCGGTGAGCTTCTGGAAAGTTAACTCTTTTAACTCCACCTTCAGCTCCTTGGTGGGAGTACTTCTCCATGTGCAAAACTTGTTTTTCTATGAAGTCCCAAGCTTCGTCAACCGGCATGTCCATGAATGTGCCGGCGGATAGCAGTTGAAGGTTGAACTGGTTTCTTCCATCCAGTCCCTTGAAGTATATCTCCAACAACTCTATCTTTGGAATCCCATGATGTGGGAAATCCAAAAGAATGTCTTTAAATCTCTCCCATGACTTGGACAAACTCTCCTTGGCCTTCATGATGAATGAGTTGATCTTTCCTCTCATTTCAGAGGTCTTTGAGGGGGGAAAGAATTTAGTTAAGAACTCCGTCGTCATCTCCTCCCAAGTGCTGATTTTTCCGGGGGAAGAGATTGTTACCAACTAAGCGCCTTGTCTTTCAAAGAGAAATAGAAAGGCCTTAGCTTGTAATTGTTGTTTTCTAGCCTTGAAGGTCTCAAGGTCTCCATCAAGATCTCATCGTTTTGCAGATGTTGATGCGGAGATTCCCTCTCTAGCCCTCCAAACTGGCATTGGTGAATCATGGAAAGAACTTGCGGTCAAAGTTCATAGTCATGCTTCGCTGGATCACCGAGATTTACTCCTGGACGCCTTAGTTGTTGGTTAGGGTCCATCCGCTGTCCTAGGGTCTGTGGAACACCTACAAATAGAGCGTTTGAGACCAGCATCCGAGGTGGAAGTATCTCGACCGGGGCAGCTGGAACTAGGTCTTGCCTCGGTTGAGGAGCTGGATATGGGTCTTGCCTCGGTCGAGGATCTGGATTCGGTCGAGGTAGATATTGGTCCCGTAAAGCTGCCATACCTGCTTCGATCGCCTCAGTCCTTGCGCGAGTTTCTTCCCTTTCCAGTCGCAGTTCTTCTTTACTGAGGCGTAGTTGTTCCAACGCCTCCTTCAATTCGGCCTCAAGATCGCGATCGTCTTGGTTGACCATCTTCGCTTCCTTTAAGCGTCTCTTGTATGTCTCTTCTGGTTCGGGATCGTAAGGAATGATTTCCTTCCCAGCGCGGGTTCTTCGCATAAACCTAAGAAAAAGAACCTGCGAAAGTCACTCAAGTAGAGTGGTTGGTAGCAACAGGGGCAAGTGCCCCGAAAGACTACCGCAACCGGCTTGTTCTAGACCAAATCCCCGGCAACGGCGCCAAAAACTTGTTCGCTCCAAACGATGTGTACAAGCTTTAAATTTATAACCCTAGATGTATGCCTAAAACAAGGATGTGAACCGGCAGTGTACGGGTCAATCGTAGTAAAAGCAAGAAATTTCAGGGGTCGATGACAGGGACTCAGTGAAACAAAGCAGGTATAGGTTGTCTATGTAATTACTAACCGCAAAAGCAATTAAAGCAATCAAAGACGATAAAAAATCAATTAAAGGAATATGCAATTCTAGGGATTAAAGCGTCTAGTTGTTGTTCCAACTCAAGATCTAAAGATAAGCGGACAAAGTTGAGATTTTGCAAAGGGAAGGTGTTACTAAAGTGGAATAGATCACCGGGTAAGTCTCACTACTCACTAATCCCAAACCGTAACTCCTATTACCGGGTAAGTCTCAAGGAATTAAGGAAAAGAACTATAACCTCAAACTAACACTCCAGCTAAGGGAATAGAATCAACCTTTACCGGGTAAGTCTCAGGCTAACTCACAAAGATGGAATGAAAGTACACTGAAACCCCAATAAAGGATAAACCTTTATTACCTACACTTACGATCATGGGTAAACAAACAGAGGAATCACCGGGTAAGTCTCATCCTAAGCTTGCATTGAACCAGGAAAGGTGTAATAAGAATAGGATTTGACAAACTCTAACACTTAACTCTCAGTTTCGGATCAGAAAAGTCACCTCGGTCAGACGATTTCCACCCCGGCCGAGATGTTCATCGACTGAATGAGATGTTCTAAGGTTAAGGATAAAGACTCGAGCTTTCAGGGTCCTACTGGAATTTAAGATTATTCTATCATTGTTTTTCCCACAACCTTCAGCCAATCACCCTATAATCACACAAGGAAATTAGCCACTCATCATCATGAAAGCAATAATCAAATATATGTGAAGAGAATGAATATTAGAACACAAAAACCTTAAGAAAAAGGCTTCAATAACTGAATCAATTATCAAACAACCAAGCGTTCCTTGGATCACAATTCAATAGGACAATCAACAAGAAGGGAATCTAAGAGAATCTTACAAAACCCTTCACAAAAGCTATAAAAGCTATCAACTTCCTTCCTTCAACCTTCCAAAAATCCTTCCCAACTGCTGGATGCTCTAAGCATGTATAAGCATGGTTGAACTTGTGAAAAATCCAACCCTTTATATAGGAAAACTACCATCGAAAGATACAATATCTTGAAAAGATATTTTCCTAATAAAATATATCTATCTCTCATAAATAAATCCCTAAAATATATGATCTTCCTTCCAGAAATCCAGCCTAAAAATATAAGATCCTTCCTTCCAAAAATAAAAGATCTCAGCCAAGAATAAAATATATCTCGCCGTGTCCAAGGTGTTCGCCTCGGTCGGGACGCTCCTCTAGATCACCTCGATCGAGATGGTACCGTAGCTGACCGAGGTGGCTCTAAACTGAATGTGAAATCTTTCAAATCTGGTCCAAAGTGAATCTTTAATCCATTTCCATGCTTCCTGGATTCTTCCTTAAGCTCCTGAATGTAGCTCCAATGACTCCTTCGCTCCTTTAGCTCCTTTTTGATGCAAAACGTGCCATTTTACCTACGATTACAACGAAACTTGGTGTAGACCTCGATTCCCGCAAAGGTAGATGAAACGACAATATAATCACATAATATACATCCAAACATGCAGATTATTGAAGATAAAACGTCTAAACAGGTCCTAAAATATAGACTATAATTCATTCTATCAGCAGCAGTTGGAGACTCAACAGCTGGCTTGGCAAGCTAGAAATGAGACTTCATTTAGAGAGATGATGGAGGCTCAGGAGGGCCGTATCGACACCCTTCACCGCCGGCAGGAGCACTTCTTCCGCCACTTCCCTTACCCACCGGAGGAGGGTCCGGGTGGTCCATCCGGACCACCCCAGTGAGAGGTATATTTCTTTCCCTTCTCCCGCATTTATCTTTGACTCATTTCCACTTTGAGGACAAAGTGTAGTTTAAGTATGGGGGAGGGACATATCATTGCTTGTATAGTTCGTTGAGTTGTTTTAGTATTTGTGTTTGCATTGTTAAATTCAGTTTGAAAAAAAAAGCCAAAGAAGTGAAAAAAGGCATGGAAATCCTTGGATAAACCGAAAACCCGAAAGGGCGATTTAGGTAAAAATAAGGTAGTCCGACCAACCTTAGGTTGGTGCAAAATTGGACTTGAGGGATGTGAGTTTAAGTGAGAAAAGAAGAAGAGTGGCAAGGTAAAAACCCGAAAGGGCGCCTTGGAAAAATAAGCGACACCGAGTGTAGGTTTCCCTTCCGGCGTTTTGGTGACATAAGAAGGGGAGTCATAAGGAGGTTGTCCGGGTAGGCCACTCATAGAGCGATAAGGTTGGTAGTGATTATTTTTCTCACATTCCCTCTCTTTTCTTTTTCTTTCTTGGCTTTTCTCTTGTTTTCCATTATCTTTCTGCTCACTCATGCTTCCTGAGGCCTTTGAGTCTAGTTGATGTCATTTGTTTTTACTCGGGACGAGTAAAAGGTCTAAGTATGGGGGAGTTTGATAGGTGATGGAATCACTATCATTTAGGGTAGTTTTTTAGAGTCTTTTTATTGCATTAGTGTTAGTTTATGCTACTAACTCCTTGGTCCAGAAGAAGAAGATCAAAAGAAGCTAAAGAAGGAGTTATAAGCACTTAGGAGTGAAGATCGATCACGAAGCAAAGCTTTTGTTGCCTCACCGCGCCAGCGGATCCTTGCAGCCGCCCCTGCGGGTGACGTCTTACTTCGGAGCGCTCCCTGCGCTTTCACCAGCGCCAACCATGAAGCGTGTCACCGCCCCTGCGCCACTCCTTGGCGCCCCTACAATGTCCTCCACTAACGAAATGAAGACCAGCTCCCCTGAGCCTTCCACTGCGGCACTTCCTACGCATCAACATGGGAGCTGGAAGACGAAGAGGTTGTGTCACCGCCCGTGCGTTGACATGGGGACGCCCCGAAGGCTTGGCATCAGAAACGTCAGGAAAGGCGAAAGGTCAAACGTTGAAGAGCATTGAAGATCCGCCTCAGCGGAATTGTCTAGCCGCCCCAGCGGCTCTGAAGAAGTTCAACCGATTCTGCCTAAACCGCCCTTGCGGTCCCTGAAGGCCGCCCCTGCGGTTTAATGCCAGAAGCTTTACTCCGGTTGTTTACACCACCTTTATGGCATTTAAGGTGGCGGTTTTAGGCCGGCCATTTACTCCTATTTAGTGTCTTTTGTAGTATAAATAGTCCTTGGTTGATTGCTAGAATCATCCATCTTATCATCTAGTTAGTCAACAAATTATCCAATTAGATTGTCTTGCTCCCTTGTAATGAGTTGTTAACTCCCTTGCTACATTGGGTTGGTTTGAAGTTGCATTGTTACCTTGGTTGTAAGTTCTTTTTAATCTAAGTTTTCATTCAGTAATACTTTGTGTTTCCTTGATCTCCATTGTCTAAATTGCATGTTTACTATTGCTTGAGATTGATCACCTTAGGTTCTAAAGTGCATGTAAACAACTAGGATTAATAGGTTCCGGGTTCGGGTCTTTAATCTTGTAGCAACTTTAAGTAATAACGGGTTGTGATTACTTGAGGAAAAGGAACACACATATAAAGATAAGTTTAACGGTTTTAATCTTCTCTTTATATCCCTTTGTCTTTATTTGAAAGCTAACTTGTTATTTGTTCTTGTAGGTTTACGGAACTTTAACCTGTTAAGTTGTGTTGATGCCGGTTGGCTCAACACATATATATGATCGAGACGGGAGATTACTTGAAAACTTGTAAAAGGAACTCACCAAAGTAGCAATTGCATGCTTAGAATCAACCTAGTGTAGATTCATCCATTATTGTCTTACTTGTCGCATTAATCGTTTTCATAAGTTTTAGTGCATCAATCCAACCAAACCCCCCCCCCTTTTGTGTCACTTGTCACTATAATCGATAATTGCATCTAAAACACCTTAACTCTCTTGGGTTCGACCCTTACTTAATCACTATACTTGTTCTTAGTGCTAAGTCGGGATTTACTTTTGATTGGGTATAGACGACCATAGAAATACCTTCGGTCACTCGCCATCATCAGGATGATGTGGAGAGGCAAGAGAACGCAAGGATCCTCCATGACGTCTATTGCCAGCAGTTTGGGCGACCCTTAAGCTCCGACTTCTCTCCTTACTCACCGCCACCGCCTCCACAAGGATTGATGATGGATGTTTCGAGCTATTCCACCTTCGTAGGGAGTTTTCTTTGTTTCTTTTCTTTTCTTGATTTTTCTTAGACATTGAGGACAATGTGTATGTTATGTATGGGGTGGGGTGTGACTCTCGTTTGTAATAACTTGATACACTAGCTTTGCTTTAATTCCATGAACACTTGCATCTTTCTTTTATTGTCACACGTTTCTATATTGCATTACATTGAAAGGCTTTGAAAAACCAATAAAAATTTTGAACTTTTTGAAAATTATTGTGCTTCTAAGATTGGAGATGATTTCTATGATGAATCTACTTGTGGAATTAGTTTTTGATGACATTTGTATGCTTGAATTGAATTATGAATTGTGAAGAAATTGAGTATGTTGTTTAACCTTTCTTGCAAGTTTCATAATGTGAAAGTTTTATCTAAATCATATTGAGAAATGAAGGTTGAAATCACAATATAAGTTCTTATACTTCTGTATGAAATGATTGAGGCACCTCGATTTTCTTACTTCTTTCTTTGATCATCTATCCCCTCAATAAAAATATTTGCCTCCTTTACCTATCCGGGATTTAGGAAGAGTTGATTTTGGCATGTTTGATGTGGGAGGGCCATTGAAGCAATTGTTTGAAATCAAAGAGTAGGAAAATAGGTTTGGGGAAGTCAATCATGATGATGAGTAACTTGGCACCATTCACATAGCCGGGTGTTTGTGTCTTGTCAAAGTCGGATTGAGCGATATTCCTAGCGGGTTATGGTATGTACATCAAGGGTTTGGGGCATCTCGAAATTGAGAAACGCCAATATCCTAGGCTTCGATTTTTGTGCACCGCTGTCCATATTTTCAAAAGTAAAGTCGAAAAATTTTGTGCAAAAAGTAAAGAGCAAAGCTCTAAATTGGTGGCTAGTTCAAATGGTGAAAAGAAAAGAGTTTGTGTTGTTCCTTTTTCCCGAATTCATACACCACATTCCTTTACAAGTTTCCCACCTTTTCATATTCTTGACCTTACTTGAAAGTCCGTGAGATCATAAGAATATTGTTTGACTTGGTGATTTAAATTGAAGTTTCACATGTTTGATTTTGATATTGCTTGAAGGTTATGATCTTTGTCTTGAAGTTTATGCAATTAATGATGTTTCCTTTGCTTTACATATTTTTATTTATGTATATGAACGTTTTCAAGGAGGCATTAAGCAAGATTTGAGGATGATTTATTGATTAGAAGCACATTACCAAAAAGATTGTTTTTGTCTTGTTTTGCATTCATATTTCATTCTACCTTATGTTCTAAGCTTTTGAAAACCTTGCTTGGGGACAAGCAAGCGACAAGTATGGCGTATTTTGATAGCATGAAATATGACTATATTTTAGACACTTGTTTTGATTGTTTTCCCCTTTTAGATGTGTAGATGGATATGAGTTTGAAGCATTTATGAGAAAATTCACCTATTTTGTCGATATAGAAATCTGCACAAGCTTTGTTATGTTTATAGGTGAATAAAGGCTTGAATTGGAGCATATGCGAAGGGATAGGAGTATTTGATCATGCTAGATGTCAAGAAGATGCATTGGAGAAGCTAAGGAAGGAGCATGATTAGAGATCTTTACGAAACAAAGGCTTTCACAAAGGCTTTTGAGTTTCCACGGCCAAACCAAGAGAACCACGACCGTGGTTTATGCATTAAGTTCGTGGAAAGTGATGTCGAAGAGCAACAGAAAGTTCCACGCCCTAAATCACGGCCGTGGAATGATACACTAGACCGTGATTTCCATGATGCTGCTACGTGTCATATTTACCACGTCAGCAATAGTATCATTTGGTATCAGAGCCAAAATGATACACCCCGGCCAAAGGATCCAAAGATGCAAGACAAACGAAAAAATAAAGAAAACATACACATGGGTTTTGGATTTGTGATAATTGAAAATAAAGTACAAGATATGTATTGCTAGAGCTTCAAGCATCTCACCATTCACTCTACAATACTCGCATCAACTCTCACAAGCCTCTCACCTATGAGAACTAATGCCTTCACCCTCGCATCTCACAAAGGCAACCCACCCGGAATCTCACCGAGGAGGAGGTTTCGACATCTCACCAAAAACCAAGTAACCAAATTGTTTTCCAAATATTATCAACCCTCACTTATTTTTCTATGAACCAAGCAAGCCTTTAAATAGGGAAAATAACGTTACCTAAAATATCAAAAAAAAGACCAAAATTTATAAAAAATTATAGGCCTTAAAGATCCACATAATGAGGCATTGGTTTTGGACTCTTCACATTGTGTTTGTAAATCTGACTTCTGAAAGAACTGCATTTACAACCCATCTCTTGGACGAATATGCACTTGTAATCTTCATCAATATTGTAGACCTTTAAATCAGCTTTCAAACAAGTATTTATGGACCTTCAATGGATAAATGTAGATTCTCTATGTCCAAAATACTGAAGGGTCTAATGAAGAGAATTCAGGGGTATTATGTGTTGAACAACTTCTATTTTGAGCATGTTCGCCGAGAGTGTATTATAACCGGGGTATTAAGATGGCCACTTCATTACCTTACTTGGCTAAAGTGTATTATAACCGGACGGTGACCACCTGCCAAAGCTCGCCGAGATTGGAGGAGGTGCTCGGAAGCCAGTAGCTCAGGGGGAAGGTAGATCCCCATGCAAAACCTGGGTTAAAGGGGGAAGAGACGGGGTTCTTTAGGCTGCTCGTGTCACAAAGTAAGTTGAATTAGTAATGGAATAACATAATTAAAGATAATAAATGGATGTGTGTGTGGCTTTATATATTTTGATGTCTTGGCGTGTGTTTGTGCTATTACAAAATGTCACTTACAAAAATAGAGCTTTTGTGGGGAAAATGAGGATGATTCTAGCAATCAGCCTAAAGCTCTATTTATACTAGAAAATGTAATAAAAGGGAGTAAATGGGCTATGTAAACAGCCACCTTAAATGTCATAAAGGTTGGCTAAATAGTCGGAGTTAAGTCCTCTGGCGCTAAACTGTGGGGCGGGCAAGGGTGCCGCTGGGGTGGTTTAGGCCAAAATGCTACATCTTCAACTGAACCACGGTGGCGACATGACAGGGCCACGGGGGCGGGGTCTTTAATGCTCTAGAACATTTGATTTTTGATCTTAGTGATGTTTCTCGTGTCGATCCACATGGGCGGCTTAGTGTCACAGCGGAGGCGGTGACACAGTCTCTTCAGCTTTGCAGGTCCGCAGGCAAAGGCGCAGGGGCGCCGGCTTCCCTTCTTCAGATTGAGTCACCACATCGACGTCTAGAGGGTGTTGTAGGGGGGTGACGGGGATCTTTTGGGTGCAGGTGAAGGCGATGGTTGTGGGGTCGGACATTGGTCTTCACGGGTGTCACCGTAAGGACGGCCAATTGCTTGAGTGGGGGCGGTGGCACCTTGGTCTCGGAGCACTGGTTGGGCGCTAGCTGCGGCGTCAAAGGCATTGGCCACCGCTGGGGCGGTGGCTTCTGCCGTGGGGGTGGTATGGCCCCTGAAAGTCAACTTCGTTGATCTTCTTCTTCTCCCAAGTGTTGTTAGATCCTTCTTTTACTTCATTTTGAGGTTCTTCATTTGGATCCAAACATTAGCTACAAGACACAACTAAAAGACTTTAAAACTACATAAAACCGATAGTGATTCCATCACCTATCAGAAACACTCAACAAAGACTAGGATTTTGGCAATTTATAACCTAAGCATAAAGATATAACAAAAACTAATCAACAAAAGAGACCTTGGGTTGTTCTAAGGGAAATCTCGGCAGAGATTCTCAAGAACTGGCCGATATTGTCTACGAAGGTTAAACCTACTCCTCAGGTTCCAATCTAAACTTAAGGCTCATTCTATCATCATCTAAACCACAACCATCAACCAATCACCCTTGAATCGCAGAGGTTTTAGCCAACAACACATATTCAAATCAAGAAAGATATATGGATTCAAGAATATCATAAACCAATAAAACTAAAAGAAAAGTAAGAAATATTAAGAAAGGTGTCTTGAATATCCAAAAGCAAAAGCAATCCATTACCAAATATCCAATCTTTAATCCAAAAAAAACGATATCAAGAACTAGGTCTTTCTCTCCAAGAAATGTTCACAACCTTCACAAATATGAATGTTCTAGCCGTCTTCTATGGGGCGTGAATCTAGGCAGGGTAGAATTTGTCAAGTCCTATCCAGCCGTAAACGTCCTTAAGATGTTGCCGGCATCTATATCTTATAAGAAAAACTAGGGTTTTAGAAGCTTGGTGTAACAACCCAAATCTGCGGGACTCGGGGCGCTAAGGGCTTAGGATCTCACAGTGGATCCTGACCCTAGCCTGACAACAAGTTCACTGGACCTACAACAAGGCACCGGCAGATATAAAAAAAATACATAAAACGATGTTGAAAACTTTACCTTGTTTATAAATGTTTTACAGGTGTTGATGATGGAAGACTTAACACAAATATAGTAGTTTGATACAATAATAATGTATTGATTATATTCTCTAGATGCTTGGTTGGTTTGAATTTAGTGCAAGTCTTATGAAATTTCAAGGGCCTTGATATTAAGTTGAAGGGCCTTGAAGTATAACTTAAGGACAATGAAGATAGCGTTTACAAAGGGACCGTTTACAAAGGGATCGATTCATTGACAGACAAGATGGATGAAACACAAGATTTATTGGGTATTCTAAACCAGAAAACTAACCACTTGTTTCATGTTAGGGTTTTGTCTCTTACAGCAGCTAGCAGTATTAAGCCTATCGCAGAAGATGATGGACAGGCGACTACAAAGGATGCTCAGAAGGTTATGACTCAATGTCATAAGATTATTAAGGATAAACCCATTCGCCAACATTGCCAGAAGACCCAGACATTCTGACTATCGAAGAGTTTAGGGTGTTCAAGAAATATGACAAGAATTCTGCACAAAGGGGAACATATTTATCTCTCAAAGAACGTGAACTTACTGATGCTAAGGATCGTTGGAGGGATATGTGTTTAAGAGACTACTATGGGAAAGAAAGCTCCTCCAGATGGTACAAGAAAACTTGAAGTTCTCTGCTTGTCATGACTGTTTTCTGAAAATTTTGGTTTGTGAAAATACTCTCTTTTTGGGTATGTAATCGTATTTCAAACTCCCATGCTTTGACTATTTTTTCTCCCTCGTTGAAAGACAAAGCGGGAGAAATGATGATCCGACATTTCAATATACTGCATTTTTAGTTTTGATTTTCATATGCATTGCTAAGCTAAGAAAATGCAGGTACGATAAAACATTTGTGTTGTGTTCCATCAAGGGGGAGATTGAAAACTCCACCTTGTTTGTAAATGTTTTACAGGTGTTGATGATAGAAGACTTAACAAAAATATAGTAGTTTGATACACTAAGAATGTATTGATTATATTTTCTAGATGCTTGGTTGGTTTGAATTTAGTGCAGGTCATATCAAATGTCAAGGGCCTTGATATTAAGTTCAAGGGCCTTGAAGTATAACTTAAGGACAAGAAGATAGCGTTTACAAAGGGGCCGTTTACAAAGGGACTATCTCAAAGGCCTTTGAGTTATATGGAGATGCACGAACCAAGGATTCAAATGCAAAGAAGATCTTCCTGGAAGATTTGCTCAAACAGAAAGATTTTAGGGAAAATATTTTTCAATCAAAGATCTCAACCGAAGATTTTCTAAAAAAAAAAGCGGCAAAATATCTTCTCTCTCGATTCAACAGAAGACGAGCAGATCAACGAGCTAAGGACTAGACGTGTTCTCAGGAGATGAAGATTTGCAACGTCTACCTTATCTCGAAACAAGAGACGATCTTCTTGGAGAAGAAGATTCATCTTCAAACGGTCATCTCTACAACGGCTAGAAGACTTCTAAATAGAAGAGTATAGATGAAGATGATGGTCGAAGAAAAAAGATACACAAGCATACACAGAAAAACATATTTACGTCATCAAGCAATCTAAATATCTTCATTCATTGTTTTTATTTCTCTCATTTACGCAAAAGCTATATCCCCTTAGAGAGAGAAAGCACAAGAGCTCCATTGGAAGATCTAAATAGTGTTTTACTAGAGTGTGTGTTACTCTGTGAAGTAACTAGGCTATTATAGCTAGGTTGAGAGTTGGAGGTAGATCGTAGCATTGACTACAGTGAGAGAGTAAGGGGATTTCTTCTAGTTTGTATCTAGGACTCTTTGAAGCTGATAATAGATAGTTAGATCATAAAGCTATACCCTGGGACGGAGAGTAGGCTTTTTAGAGCCGAACTTTGTAAACATATCCTCGTGTCGATCTTTTCAATTCCGTACCATATATACTTTATTGTGACTAACTTTGATTTGCAGGAGCACGAAGTCAAGGCTATTGAAAGTTGTTTCAAAGCCCTTGAAATCAAAGTTTCACAAAGAGCATAGATCGATATCAAGGCCCTTGAAAGGAGTTTCAAGGCCTTGAGATTTGGTTTGCGAAAAGTTCCCATACTCTATTCAACCCCCCCCCCCCTTCTAGAGTATCTTTTACCTTATTTATTTCACCTACCGGTTCTTCAGATGTAACTGTATAACCAAAGAGTATAGAATAACAAAGCCGAGTGTAAAACATCAATATCATATGCAACATATACAATCATCACCAAAATCCCATGCCACACCTATGTACGGAAATCTTCGGCTAGTCACCCTGCCGGATCACTTTGCAGTCCTCCTATCTTGCAAAGCATCTACAACATGGTATAAAATCGTTAGCTAAAAAGATAATGCATAAGCGCGAGCACAAGTCATTGAATCATAAACACATAATCATGATGTCACTCATTTACCAGTTTTAATCATCTTTATATGTATGGTCATTCACTCAAATCGTATACATATATATATATATATATATATATATATATATATATATATATATATGAAACTATGTGACACGAGGAACGTATCATCCTCGCCTCCGGGTGCTATAGCAATCTGGAGTAGTATGGCCGCACGAACCGTGTACCCTTAGGGAGTGGTGAAGTGCCTATCCTGCATACCACGTCTGGCTTGACACTAGAGAACCTCTTAGGCTCCTTACAGGATGAAAGAGAAAGGTTATCACTATCACTACAAGGGGGCTATCCAATAAAACATAGGTCGGTAATAATCGATATCGCAAGCTATCAAGCATATAACAAACACCACTCGTGCATACACCCAATATAGGGATGGTAGCAAAGTAAGTCCTACAGACTTACCTCAATTTCTGATACTCTCAACCACGATCAACATTTCTGATACTCTCAACCACGATCAACCTCAATCCGGATACAACACTGCCTAATAACAAGGTATAAAGAGATATCAAATCTCCAATCAATCCAAGGGGTCAAACCTAGATGCAAGGGATCCATAAGGATCATAATCAACATATAAGCCTCACAACCTACAAATCCTCAAAGCCATAACCAGCATATCACGATATCATGATCATCCTCATTCTATCCTCATACACATACACATCATGCTACTAGACCACTCATACTAGGAAGGGAAAGGATCCATACCACCCTAGGTAGGCCCAGAACAAGACACACCTGCGTCACAAGAAGGACGCAGGGGCGAAGCACTAGGAGGCGCAGGGGCGGCGGCTGTCCCACGCATGTGTGGCTCAGGGGTCGCGCAGGGGCGGCTCTTGTGCAGAATGTAACCCTCGACTTCTCTTTGATCCTTCACTCGATTCTCTGCAACTCTTCACCGTCCAACGACCAGATACATACATATACATAGATATATACATCAATATAAGCCCAGGAACATCAACACAAGATAAATCTTGTGGAATCCTAAGCTAAAGAAGAAGGAAAGAAGAGGAAAAGAAGAAAGAAAGAAGGAAGAGGAGAAGGAGAAGAAAGAACTCACCAAAACTGCTCAACAGAACCTAAACAAAGGAAGAGATCATCACCAACACAAGCTCAACTGGCACTCACAGTACAACGTCAACACCTCTCATCATCATCCACAAAAAAACTACACAAACCATGATACAAGATCAAGAAACTCGAGGAGAAGATGAAAGGAAGAAGAAGAAGAGAAGAAGAACGTGAGGAGAGAAGATGGAGCTGGGAGAAGATGAAACCCTCGTCAGGAGGTAAAAGAAGAAACTTATAGCAGAAGAAAGGGTAAAGCACGGTTCAAGAGTCAACAAAGTAGGCTGTAGGCGCACAAAACCGTAGGGGAGGATTTACAGAGCCATAGGGGCGGACCATAGGACCCGTAGGGGCGGCCTGATAATACGATTTATGACGTTATTTTAGGCATTCGTTTAGATAGTTTTTCCTGTTATTCATGCACGGTTTGACATTAGTTCATGACGTTTACGCTTAATTCATACATATTGTCAAAATAGACGTCTACACGAACTCTTGTCGGTTTTGTAGGTATTTTGGGGAGCTTTTGGAGCTTAATCGATAAATTCGAGGATCGTTCCTCGTGATGGCACACTTTCGGACTCCTTAAGGAGCAAGTTAGGAGCAAAGGAGAACACAAAAGACCTTGTTGGTGCATGTCTTGCACCAAATCATGGCTTAATGATCCAAAGAGAGTTGAACAAGCATTTCCACGGCCCAGAGGCCAGAACCACACCCGTGGTTTTGGCTGTGGTTTTCTCTGGACGGCTTTGACACGTGTCTCACGATCTCTTTGCCCAACCCTTGCTCTTGGTGGAGAATATAAGTGGTCCTGCAGGCTGTTGTTGGGGGATCCTCCCAAAATCTCTCACACGTTATCATTATCCACATTGGGAATTCTTGGAGGAGAAGAAATGCACTCTCATTTTGGAGGAAGAATAACACATCAAGATAGAGATTTAGTGTGAACTTTTGATTGATTTTTGAGTGACTTTTGTTGAGAACATTTGGAAGGATTGTAAAGAATGTTTTGGAGTTGTGTTTGAAGAATTGTAAGTCTTGTTTCATCTCATATTAAGCTAAGATTACTTGTTTCTTTTCACTTTCATTTCATTTTCTTGCTATGGAAGCCATGAATGTTTGCTTGTTGAGTTTGAATCTTAAAATGCATGTTGTTGGCTAAGTAGTTGTGATTCTAGGGTAATGGAATGATGGTTATGGCTTGGACTATGATAGAATAGACTTGAATGTACCTTTGGATGATTTTCTTGCTCGAACCTAACCTCTGACGAAAACCACCGCTTGTTCATGTACTTCCACGCCCGTGGTTTTGTATGATCTACCCGTGGTTTGTTCAGTTGTGTTTGTATGGATAAATCTGAATGTTAGGGTGTTAGATTGTTGAAATCCTAGTGTTTGTTAAGCATAATCTATCCTAGGGTGACCTAATGCTAGCAAACTAAGTTAGGGAAGAGACTTACCCGTAATTCTTGATCTTAGATACCAAAGATGATGAACTCTAGGTAGTAGTGAGCCTCACAAGCCGCTATTGGACTGAGTGTGCTAGAAATTATGCTTAGGACTTGCCTTCCCGAGACTCACCCGGTAAGGAGTGGTTTGATCCCTAGATAGCAATCCGGTTTGTGTAGAATTCCCAAGCTTAGGCTCCTAGAGACTTACCCGGTAATAGGACCTTAGGTGAGGGATTAGTGGACCATGAGACCTACCCGGTGATTGATCCCATTTTAGAAACACCCTTTTTCCCAACATACCATAGCTTGTCCAAGGTTGATTATAAGCTTGAGTCCAACGCCATAACCGGAAGTCCTAACCCCTAGAATCCGCTTTTCTCTCCTTGATCACATATCTTGTGTTTGTGTTGCTTGTTTTTGTTGCTAGCTTGAGTTGTTTGTTTGATTTATAATATTGCATGATTTGTGATCTTTGCTTGATCACCATAAAAACCCAACCCAAAAATATCATGATTTTCATTTTTATATTTCCTTCTCTTTTCTTAGAGTAGATTTGCACTATCCATGATCACTTGTTTGATTTGATTTCACCTTAGTCTTCGTGTTCGACCTCGGAATACTATCCTTGCTACAAAACGACCCATACACTGTGGGTTTGCTAGGAGTTAGGAAATTATATCGAGTTATATATTGTAAGACTTTTGTGCTATACATTTCTAGTGTAACAAGTTTTTTGCGCCCTTGCCGGGGACTAGGTCTAGATTGAATCATTATGTGTGATTGTTTATAGTGTAGGTCTTTCTTGTTGCTTTTGATCTTGTTTGGTTTGTGTCTTTGATTTTTCAGGACATCTCTCACTCTTTAGGTGCATGCGAAGATCTTGTGGCAAGGATTTAGCTCCATTCGATCCCAAAACGGATAATACCCTTAAGACTAGATCCAAGAGCATTAAGAAGAAGAAGGAGATGGCCGAAAGAGATCTTCAAGCTGAGTTGGATGATGCCTTAGAGCAAATTAGGCTAAGGGATGAACTCTTGGAGAACGAGAGGAGACTTGCAAATGAGAGACAAGAAGCAACTAGGTGGGATATTGAAGAGATTAGGCAAGCTCTTGTGCAAAAGGAGCTTAATCGTCAACAACCTCCACCACCACCACTGTTACGCTAAGATTGTGACACGCAAAAGTCTTAAATTTATAACTTGTTATATTTCTCCTAATTCCTAGCGAACCCACAGTGTATGGGTCGTTTTGTAGCAAGGATAGTATTCCGAGGTCGAACACGAAGACTAAGGTGAAATCAAATCAACAAGTGATCATAGATAGTGTGAATCTAGTCTAAGAAAAGGGAAAGAAATAAAGAAATGAAAATTATGATATTTTTGGTTGGGTTTTTTTTGGTGATCAAGAAAAGATCACAAATCAAGCAAGACGATAAATCAAACTAACAACTAAAACTAGCAAAGCAAACAAGTAACACAAACACAAGATATGTGATCAAAGAGAGAAAAGTGGATTCTAGAGGTCAAGATTTCCGGTTATGGCATTGGACTCAAGCTTCTAAAGATTTTAAGGACAAGCTGCGGTGTTGGGAAAGGGTGTTTCTCTAATGGAAGCAATTACCGGGTAAGTCTCTTGCTTCACTAATCCCGCATCTAACTCCTATTACCGGGTAGGTCTCAAGGGGTCAAAGTAGGGAATTCTACACAAACCGGACTCTACTTAAGGGAAAAACCTCTCCTTACCGGGTAAGTCTTGGAAAAGGCAAGTCTCAAGCAACAATCCTAGCACACTCAATCCAATAGCGGCTTATGAGGCTCACTACTACCTAGAGTTCATCATCTTAGGTTTCTAAGATCGGAAATCACCGGGTAGGTCTCTCCCCTCACTTAGGTTGCTAGCTTTAGGTCACCCTAAGCTATATTATGCTTAATAAACACTAGGATTTCAACTCCCTAACATCCTAACATACAGATTCATCAATTATAGAGCAACAGGGAGAAAAATCGGGTGGATCATAGCATAAATCGGACGATCTACCCTATGAACGGGTCGATTTTTCTGTCTAGGTTAGGTTTTGTGCATACGAATCATCCTAAACTAACATACACGTCCATTCCTTCATCACCCAAGCCATAACCATCAATCCATCACTCCAGAATCACAATAAACTAGCCAATAACATGCATTTCAAGATCCAAAATCATCATACAAGCATACGTGGTTCTCATGAGTAGATGATGAAAGGTAAGCAAGTAAAACAAGAAATCTAAGCTGAATATAAGTTTAGGCAAGACTTACAATCCTTCAAAAGAAGTTCCAAAACGTTCCTAACAATCCTTCCAAAAGTTCTTCAATCAAACACTCTAAAAATCACTCAAAAACTCACTATCACTCTAAGTTTGGTGTTCTTCTTCTTCCCCAAAATGAGAGAGTTTTTCTTCTTCTCCAAGTTTTTCCTCCAATTGGAATGAGGTGTGTGTGAGAGAATGTGGGAGAGATCCTCCAGCAACAGCTTGCAGGACCACTTATATTCTCCATCAAGAGCAGGGGCCGGACAAAGAGATCGTGGGACACATGGCTCAAGCTGTCAAAGGCCAAAAAATAGACCCAGACAGAAAAATCGGACGATTTTCCTGAGTGTTGGTCCCATTTTCTTCAACAGAGGCTTGTTATGATCGTCTAGCCACGAGTTGCTCCATTGCTTGCACCAATAAGGGTCCTTGTGTCCTTCATTGCTCCAATTATGTCCCTTCAAAGCCTTGGATGTGTACCACCATGAGGCTTGACCCTCGAATGTATCGATTAATGTCCAAAAGATCCCCGAAATACCTGCAAAACTTACAAAAGCTCGTGTAGACGTCTTTTCTAGAAATATGCACGAAATGAGTGTAAACGTCATGAACTAATGCCAAACCGTGCATGAATAACGGGAAAAACTATCTAAATGAATGTCTATACTAACGTCATAAATCACGTTATCAAAATACCCCATACTTAAGATTTGCTCGTCCCCGAGCAAGACCCAACTATAGACTAAGAGATGGCATGATTTATGCATGCAGAAAACAACAAAATCTTTTTGGAATTGTGCTTCTAACATTGGATCACCTTCGTAGTCATGTTTCATAGCAATGGACAAGCAATCATGCATCAAATGAATGAAGGCATGGAAAGGCAATTATACTTAACTAGAAAGCATGCATGAGAGGTGAAAATGAAGAAGTCAAGATGATCATGAGTATGTCCAATCTAGATCACTAAGTCTTGCACACATGCATTTAGGTCACAAGGACTTAGAAAAGATGAGGCTAAGAAACGTTGTGATTAGGTGGGAATTTTTAGGTCATGTGATGCTAATCCGGGAAAGGAACTAACTCCACAATTTCGTTTTTGCTCAACTTCCCAACAAGTGTAAAATTTTCTCCATCTTTTCGTTGTTTTCTTTTCTTTTTTCACTTATTTTTGAGACAATGGTATTGGTGTACAAAAGCCGAAACCTTGGTGATTAGCCGTCCTCGGGTTTTTTTATTTTTCGAGGTGCATCCACACCGGGCACACATACTAAAGCTCGTTAGGACTATCGGTTTATTTGACTTTGGCAAGGCACAAACACCCGATTATGTGAATGGTGCCGAGTTACTCGTCATTTAAACCAACGTCCCCAAACCTATATTTTTGTCTACACTTTCACAACAAATTCAGCACTTCATTCAAGACATTCTTTCATCAACAACTTCACCCCACACTTGCTTTTCACACACTCAACACACTAGCATGCTCCTATTCCCGGATGGGTCAAAAGAGGTCAAATTTTATATCAATTGAGGTGCTTAAACAACATGATCAAGATGAGAAGTAGAGAAAGATGAATTGCCTTAATCACTCCTAAATGATGTGCAAGAACTAGCATGTAATTTCGACTATCAATCCTCAATCCAATCAAGGCAAGCATTCATGATCACAATTCACACATGGGATTCAAGATAAGTACTTCAAGTCCACATATGCATACATCAATTCAACACATAAGGCCATCCATAGCCAATTCACAAGACAATCTCATCATAAGGGTCATTCCCAAGCTTAGAAGCACTAAAATTTTTAAAATTTTCTGATTTTTTTGGATTTTTTCGAAATATGTATGTACAATGCAAGACATAATGAAACATGTGACAATATTAAACTATCCTAGATGCTAATCATGCAAGTGATCATGAAAACCCCACCCAATACTTAGAAACACATTGTCCCCAATGTGCAAACTAAATAAAGAAGTGAAAGAGAGTCCTCACAATGTAAAATTGGTGATGCTTTGGTATTTCGGTTCACATCGAATGATGATGGTGGATGATCGATCAAGGATGGTAGAGAGCTCTTGATGTTCATTATGGTGTCGGAACCCGCGCTTGGCACCGCAAGCCGTCCAAGTTCCACGTCCGCTCCACCCATGCTTGATTGGAGATCATCACTTTCCTTGACAGAAGGAAAAATCGGACCAACTACCCAGGAAAATCGGCCGATTTTGTGCAAGATCAGTCCGATTTTCCTGGGTGCTTTCTTCCTCATCCATGTGCTCGGATCTTGTACCTTCAGCAGTTCCATGAGGTTTTCACATGACCTCCAACATCTCGTAACACATGACAATCACCAAGATCTAGCACCCAAAAACACAAAAGAAAAACAAAGCACACCAAGATCAAGATCAAACAAAAACAAGAAAAATAAAAGGGAAAAATATGTACCAATGGGTTGCCTCCCATTAAGCGCTTCTTTAAGGTCATTAGCTTGACCAAATTCAGAAGCGTTTCACTCAAGGTGAAGTGGGGCAATCACTCCCATCGGGGCTTCCGGGATGTACTTATTCAAACGGTGCCCATTCACCTTAAAGTTACCGCAATGATGTCCTCCTATCTCCACCGCTCCATGAGGAAAGATCTTCTTCACAACATAAGGACCCGTCCATCTTGACTTGAGCTTTCCGGGGAAGAGCCACAGCCTTGAGTTGAAGAGAAGCACTAAGTCACCCTCACTCAACTCCTTTGGGATGAGACGCTTATCATGCCAACGCTTGGTCCTTTCCTTGTAGATCCGGGCATTTTCATAAGCATCCAACCGGATCTCCTCAAGGGCGTTCATGTCTAGCAACCTCTTCTCACCGGCCTCCTTGAGGTCAAAATTCAGCCACCTTATGGCCCAATATGCCCTATGCTCCATCTCCACCAGAAGGTGGCAAGACTTGCCATAAACTAGCTTGTAGGGAGTGGTGCCAATCGGTGTCTTGAAGGCGGTCTTATAAGCCCACAAAGCATCATCGAGCTTCATAGCCCAATCCTTTCTTGTTCTAGAAACCGTCTTCTCAAGTATCCCTTTTATCTCCCGGTTGGAGATCTCCACTTGGCCACTAGTTTGGGGATGGTAAGGTGTTGTCACCTTATGAGTCACCCCATACTTAGCCAAAAGTGTCCCAAAGTTCCTATTAGTGAAGTGCCTTCATCACTTATGATCACCCTCGGTGTCCCAAACCTAGGAAAGATAACTCGGTTGAAGAACCGCACCACAACCTTGGCATCATTTGTGGGAGAAGCGATTGCTTCCACCCATTTCGACACATAGTCTACCGCCAATAGGATGTAGAGGTTGCCACATGAAGAAGGAAATTGTCCCATGAAGTCCACACCCCAAACATCAAATATCTCTACCTCTTGTATGTTGTTCAAGGGCATCTCATTCCTCCTTGAGATGTTGCCCGTCCTTTGGCAAGCATCACATGCCACTACAAAATTTTGCACATCCCTAAACAAGTTAGGCCAATAAAAACCGGATTGCAATACCTTTGCACACGTCTTGTGTGAGCTAGCATGTCCTCCACATGGCAAGGAGTGACAATGGCGGATCACACTCTCCATCTCATCCTCCGGTATGCATCTCCTAAAGACTCCATCCGGCCCTCTCTTGAACAAAAGAGGCTCACTCCAATAATAATGCCTCACATCCTTGAAGAACTTCTTCCTTTGGGCATAGGATAACCCGGGTGGCACCTCCTCACACACAAGGTAGTTCACAATATCGGCATACCATGGCTCATTACCTCTTGACACTTGAAACAAGCACTCCTCTACCATTTGCAATTACTCATCCCGGAATGAGTCATCAATCGGGATGTCATCTCTCTCAAGCTCCAATGGTGGGAGTCTACTAAGGTGATCCGCCACAGAATTTTCGGACCCTTTCTTATCCCGGATTTCCAAGTCAAACTCTTGAAGAAGAAGGATCCACCGAATGAGGCGAGGCTTGGCATCTTTCTTTGTGAGGAGGTAACGGATCGCAGCATGATCCGTGTACACAATGACCCTTGCTCCAACAAGATATGACCGGAACTTCTCAAAGGCATACACCACCGCTAGCAACTCCTTCTCGGTTGTGGCATAGTTAAGTTGGGCATCATCTAGCGTCTTGCTAGCATAATGGATGGCATGAGTACGCCCATCTTTCTTTTGTCCTAAAACAGCCCCAACGGCCACATCACTTGCACCACACATCACTTCAAATGGTAAGCTCCAATCCGGAGGTTGCATGATAGGGGCGGTGATCAAAGCATCTTTCAACCTACAAAAAGCCTCAAGGCAATCCTTGGAGAAAACAAACTCAGCATCTTTCATTAGTAGGTTTGTAAGAGGCTTAGAAATTTTAGAGAAATCTTTAATGAATCTCCGGTAAAAACCGGCATGCCCTAGAAAACTCCTTACCCCTTTCACCGAGGTAGGTGGTGGCAACTTCACTATCGTCTCTATCTTAGCCTTATCAACCTCAATGCCACGGTTGGACACCAAGTGTCCCAACACAATGCCTTCACTTACCATGAAGTGGCATTTCTCCCAATTCAAGACAAGATTTGTCTCCTCACATCTCTTAAGCACCAAGGACAAGTTAGCTAAACAATCATCAAATGAAGATCCATAAACAGAGAAATCATCCATAAACACTTCCATGATGTTTTCAATATATTCAGAAAAGATAGCCATCATACACCTTTGGAAGGTGGCGGGTGCATTACAGAACCCAAATGGCATTCTCCTATAAGCAAATGTACCCCAAGGACATGTAAATGTAGTTTTCTCTTGGTCATCGGGGTGGATAGGGATTTGGAAGAATCCACTATAGCCATCTAAGTAACAAAAATGGGAATGTTGAGCTAATCTCTCTAGCATTTGGTCAATGAAAGGAAGAGGGAAGTGATCTTTCCTAGAGGCCACATTTAGTTTCCTATAGTCTATGCACATCCTCCATCCCGTAACCGTTCTAGTAGGGATTAGTTCATTATTCTCATTAGTTACTACGGTCATACCACCCTTCTTAGGAACCACATGAACGGGACTAACCCATTTACTATCCGAAATTGGGTAGATGATTCCCGCATCTAGCAACTTAATGATCTATTTCTTGACTACCTCTTTCATTATAGGATTCAATCTTCTTTGATGTTCAATAGAGGGTTTATGGTCATCTTCCATCAATATCTTATGCATGCACAAAGAGGGCTTAATGTCAACAAGGTCATCAATGGTGTATCCTATTGCCTTTCTATGCAGTTTCAATTCAGTCAACAATCTAATAAGCTCATCATCATTCAAAGATGCATTCCCAATCACCGGATAAGTAGAATTTGAACCAAGGAAAGCATACTTTAAATGAGAAGGAAGAGGTTTTAGATCAAGTTTAGGAGGACCTTTATCGGTTGGAGATGATCCATACAATGTAGGTTGAGATGATTCCAAGGCCATGGAAGCCTCACCTAAGTCCCTTGATGATTGCTCACAAACACTTGGATGATGCTCAAAAGACTCAGGAAAATCGACCCTCTGTGAAGAAAATCGGCCGATTTGGGGGTCGATTTCAGCTACGGCATTTGCAAAATCGGATGAAAATTCAGGATTTATGCAAAAATCGGCCGATTTTTGCACCCTCTGTCCGATTTTTCTACAGGTATTTGTCCCTTCTTTTAATACTTCAAATCCAACACTTGGTAGCTCATCCAATGCATTCAAGGCCTTGATCACTTCATTGCTACTCTCCTCAACTCCTTCCTCCATCAAACTCGAGCTAAGAACCTTCTCAAGTGGATCCTTGAGCAAGATTGAGCTCACAACTTCTCTAGACTCCTCTTCCTCAACAATGTTGAAGATATCTTCACCTAGGGCTGGCCCCTTCACCATTGTGGACAAATTAAACTTGATGTTCTCTTCTCCAATGTTGAAAGAGAGAATTCCATTTTTGCAATCCACCAAACATCCGGAAGTAGCTAGGAAAAGTCTCCCCAAGATGATAGGAACCGGATAGTCCGCCGGGATGTCCAAAACAACAAAGTCTATGGGCACATAGAACTTCCCTAGTTGCACCGGTATGCCTTCCAAGATTCCAACCGGGTGAGTGATTGAACGGTCCGCCATGTAAAGGGTCATCTTGACCGGCTTTGGCTCTCCTAGCCCAACCTTGTTGCAAAGTGCAAACGGGATGATGCTTACACTTGCCCCAAGATCACATAGGGCGTCATACTGCACTTCTCCCACTCCAATTGGCACACAAAAAGATCCCAGATCTCTTAGCTTAGGAGGCATCTCCTCCTTCATAGTTTGAATCAATTCCGAGGACCTCTTTGCCATCCTCACTTCTCCATACTCCTCCAACTTCCTCTTGTTGGAGAGTATTTCCTTCAAAAACTTGCCATATGCCGGCATACCTAGAATAGCATCCATGAACGGAATGTTAATATGCAATTTAGACATAAATTCAAGGAATTTACCGAAGTGTTTGTCCAAAAGAGCTCTTGCTCGTGATTGTGGGAATGGTAGTGGGGGCTTGTATGGAGGTGGTGCCACATATGATGGCTCATCATCCTTGCTCATTCCTCCATCTTCTTGCAATGGCTCTTCTTCTATCACCACTTGCTTCCCCTTGTCATTTCCCTTAGGTAAGGGATCCTTCATGCTCAACCCACTCCTTGTAGAATTAGCCAACACTTGGCCTCTTGGGTTATCTTCGGTTCTTCCGGGAAGCTTTCCCGGATCTCTATGGGCTTCACCCGCCTTTTGGAACACTTGTGCTTCCAACACCTTTTGAGCTTTAGAAATGGAAGTCACCGTGCTCTCAAGACCACTCAACCTTCGAAGCAATTGCTCAAACATCATTTCGGTTCTATCCTTTGGAGGTTGAGTAAATCCGGGTAGAGGCTCTTGTGAAGCTTTAGGCGGTGGAGTTGCGCATGTGGAAGCGGGAGGGTTCAAGGCTCCATCCGGGTTAGAATAGGAAAACCCGGGATGATTATGGTTAGGCCGGTAATTGTTGAATTGCCGGTTGTTGTTGAAGTTCCTTGGGCCTTGATAGTTGTTGTAATTGCCCCTTCCCATGTAGTTCACATTTTCCTCCTTGGAAGACAAGTTTTCTTGCACTTGCACTTGAGGGATTGCTTGACTCTTCAAAGTTGTAGCACACAACTCCCTCAAAGACTTAAGCTCATTGTTTATTGCATCAAGCTTGAAATTACTCATGGTGACTTCACTCACTGATAACACGATTTATGACTTAGGTTTAGGTAATCATTTAGATAGATTTCTCGCTCATTCATGCATGGTTTAGCACTAGTTCACGACGCTTGCACTCAATTCACGTATTATGTCGAGATAGACGTCTACACGGACTTGTGCATTGCTTTGTAGGTATTTTGGGAGATTTAGGAGCTAAAACGATATGTTTGAGGATCGTCCATCAAGATGACACACCCTCGGACTCATTAGGATGCAAGCTAAAGGCTAGGGAGGACTCATGGAACCTTGCCAACACAAACCATGCACCAAATCGAAGCTTAATGATCAAAGGCAAGCTGAAGCACAAAAATCATGGTTCACTGACAGATCACGGCCGTGATTTTGCCCGTGGTTTTTGCCAGATTTTCGTGACAGCTGTGCCACGATCTCTTGGCCAGCTCTTGCAAAGTTGTAGTATAAAAGTGGTCCTGCATTGGCTGAGAGAAGCATCTTGGAGCAGCTCTCCATTATCCACTATCATCCAATCAAAATATTCTCTCAACAAGAAGATTATTTGGGAAGAAGATTGTAGAAGAAAACCACCATTGGAGAGGAGCTTGATTGGAGGAAGAGAAGACACACCATTGATAGACCTAGAGAGTTTTTGTAGTAAAGAACTTCGGATTCAATTTCTAGAGTTGTATGAACCATTTGAACCTTCTTTAAGAAGGATTGTGAGTTATTCTAATTCCACTTTCAGCTTGGTTTTGTTTTAGTTCACTTGTTCATCTCTTTCTCTTCATTATCTTGCAAATGGATGCCATGATTTTATGTTTGATTGTCTTGATTTCTATTATGAATGTTTTAGGCTAAATAGATGTCGTTCTAGGGTAAGGAAAGGATGGTTATGGTTAGGGCTATGATAGGATGGACTTAGATTTACCTTTGGATGACTTGTGTGCATGAACGTAGTTTCTGTTAGGAATCACGGCCAGTTCTTGCCAAACCACGGCCGTGGAAAGGTAGAACAAACCGTGATCTTACCTGGTTCGATGGATCTAGTCATTAGATTGTTCGAATGTTGAAATCCTAAGTGTTTGTTAAGTCAATCTATCCTAGGGCGACCTAGTGTTAGCAACTAAGTGTTAGGAGAGACTTATCCGGTAATCCTTGCTCTTAGATCTCAAAGATGACAAACCCTAGGTAGTGGTGAGCCTCATAAGCCGCCATTGGACTAAGTGTGCTAGGATAGTTGCTAAGAACTAACCCTTTCGAGACTTACCCGGTAAGGATAGGTTAGATCTCTAGGCGACAACCCGGTTCGTGTAGAATTCCGTCCCTTAGGTTCTTAGAGACTTACTCGGTGATGAGACCTTAGGAATGGACTAGTGGACCATGAGACCTACCCGGTAATTGATCCCAATCTAGAAATGCTTACTCCCAACATATCATAGTTAATCCAAGGAATGAATAGATAGCTTGAGTCTTATGCCATAACCGGACTTTTCAACCCCTAGAATCCGCTTTCTTCTATTTGATCTATATCTTGTGTTTATCTTTTTTTTGCTTGCGTTGATTTGTTAGCATAGTTGATTGTTTATTCCGCATGATTTGTGATCCTTGATTGATCACCAAAAACCCAACCAAAAACATTGAGATTTTCATTTCTTTATTTCCTTCTCTTTTCTTAACCTAGATCTTCACTAGACTTAATCATGAATTGAATCAATCTCACCTTAGTCTTTGTGTTCGACCTCGGAATACTATCCCTACTACAAACGTCCCGTACACTGCGGGTTTCGCTAGGAGTTAGGATAAATATAACGAGTATAAATTTAAAGCTTATTGCGATTCACACACTCATCTTGAGCGTAACAAGTTTTTGGCGCCGTTGCCGGGGACTAGGTCTAGATTGAGTCTATTTTGTGATTGTTTATTAGTGTAGATCTTTCTTGTTGCTTTTGATCTCTTCTTGGTTTGTGTCTTTGCTTTTCAGGACATCTCTTGCTTTTTAGGTGTATGCGAAGATCTCGTGGCAAGGATTTAGCTCCATTCGATCCCGAACCGGAGAAAACCCTTAGATCTAGATCCAAGAGCATCAAAAAGGGAAAAGAGATGGCCGGAAGAGATCTCCAAGCTGAATTGGATGAGGCTTTAGAGCAAATTAGGATAAGGGATGAAGCTTTGGAGAATGAAAGGAGACTTGCCAATGAGAGGCAAGAGGCAACTAGGAGGGAGATTGAGGAGATTAGGCAAGCTCTTGTGCAAAGAGAGCTTAACCGTCAACAACCTCCTCCACCTCCACCACAACCGCAGCCGGCGGAGGTAAATATTAGGGTTGTGCCCATTGCTATGGAAGAGCCACAAACGTTGGGGCAACGTATGGATCCGGCACAAAGAGCACACCGTCCGGGAGTGAACGTAGGAGATCCCGTAGCCCATGATTACGAACTCTGCCCTCAAGTTCTACAAATGATCCGGCATAATCAATTTGGAGGGATGGAAGGAGAGTCTCCTCATCAACACTTGATGAACTATGAGATCTTGATGGAGACTCTTAGACCGCCAATATTGGAGAGCAACAACCATAAGCTTAGGGCTTTTTCCTTCTCTCTTAAGGATAAAGCCTTGGCTTGGTATCAATCTATTCCACAAGGGCGAGTTGGTACTTGGGAGGAGATGACAACCGAGTTTTTGACTAAGTTCTTCCCACCTTCCAAGACTACCGAATTAAGAGGGAAGATGAATGCCTTCGTGATGAAGTATAGAGAGAGTTTATTCAAGTCTTGGGAGAGATTCAAAGACCTTCTCCTAGATTGTCCACACCATGGCATACCGAAAATTGAGCTATTGGAGATCTACTTCAAAGGACTTGATGAAGATAGCCAATTCAAGCTTCAATCTCTCTCCGGTGGGACTTTCATGGAGAAGCATGTAGATGAAGCTTGGGAGTTTGTAGAGAAGCAAGCTCTAGTGATTGAGAAGTACTCCCATAGGAAGAGTGAAGGGAGAAAGGCGGGAGCATATGAGGTGAGTGAGGTCACCATGAGCAATTTCAAGCTTGACACCATCAACAACGAGCTAAAGTCCTTGAGGGAGTTGTGTGCTTCAACTTTGAAGAACCAAGCGACTCCTCAAGTGCTTCCACAAGCTAACTTATCTTCCAAGGAGGAGGATGTGAATTACATGGGAAGGGGCAATTACAACAATTATCAAGGCCCAAGGAACTTCAACAACAACCGGCAATTCAACAATTACCGGCCCAACTACAACCATCCCGGGTTTTCCTACTCTAACCCGGATGGAGCCTTGAACCTTCCCGCTTCCACAAGCACAACTCCACCACCAAAAGCTTCACAAGAACCTCCACCCGGATTTACTCAACCTCCAAAGGATAGAACTGAAATGATGTTTGAGCAATTGCTTGGAAGGTTGAGTGGTCTAGAGAGCACCGTGACTTCAATCTCTAAAGCTCAAAAGGTTTTGGAAGCACAAGTGTTCCAAAAGGCGGATGAAGCCCATAGAGATCCGGGAAAGCTTCCCGGAAGAACCGAAGACAACCCAAGAGGCCAAGTGTTGGCCATCACTACAAGGAGCGGGTTGAGCATGAAAGATCCTTTGCCCAAGGAGAATGCTAAAGGGAAACAAGTGGTGATAGAGGAAGAGACTTTGCAAAGGGATGGAGGAAAGAGCAAGGATGTAGAGCCAACTTATGTGGCACCACCTCCATACAAACCACCACTACCGTTCCCTCAGTCACGAGCAAGAGCTCGCTTGGACAATCACTTTGGTAAGTTCCTTGAACTAATGTCTAAATTACATATTAACATTCCGTTCATGGATGCTATTTTAGGAATGCCGGCATATGGCAAGTTCTTGAAGGAGATACTCTCCAACAAAAGGAAGTTGGAGGAGTATGGGGAGATAAGAATGACCAAGAGATCCTCGGAATTGATCCAAACAATGAAGGAGGAGATGCCTCCCAAGCTAAGAGATCCGGGTTCCTTTTGTGTCCCAATTGGAGTGGGAGATGTGAAGTATGAAGCCCTTTGTGATCTTGGAGCAAGTGTAAGCATCATACCGCTTGCACTTTGCAACAAGGTTGGGCTAGGAGAGCCGAAACCGGTCAAGATGACCCTCTATATGGCGGACCGTTCTATCACTCACCCGGTTGGGATCTTAGAAGACATTCCGGTGCAACTAGGAGGATTCTATGTGCCAATTGATTTTGTTGTCTTGGATATTCCGGCGGACTATCCGGTTCCCATCATCTTAGGAAGACCTTTCCTAGCCACTTCCGGATGCCTAGTGGATTGCAAGAATGGGACTCTCTCCTTCAACATTGGAGAAGAGAACATCAAGTTCAAGTTGACCACAATGATGAAAGGGCCAACCCTTGATGAGGATGTCTTCAACATAGTCGAGCAGGAGGAATCTAGAGAAGTTGTGAGCTAGATCTTGATCAAGGATCCCTTGGAGAAGGTTCTTACCTTAAGTATGATGGAGGAAGGTGTTGAAGAGGCTTGCAATGAAGAGATCAAGGCCTTAGAAGCATTGGAAGAGGAGACAAGGGCTCAAATTAAAGGCCACGAAGAAGTGCTGAACACCTGTAGGTTCCACGGTCTAGATTCATGTTCCACAGCCGTAGAACTCTCTGGACCACTCCGAGAAGCAGGCTTGGCAGCAACCACGGCCGTGGACTTGGAGCAAATCGTGGAGTTGGCCGTGGTTTCCCCTGAATCAGCCCTTGATGATGATCAAGCTTCTAGGAGTTATGGAGAGCCTTCATTTGCTTTGGATTCATCTCATCCAACGTTATTTGGATCGTCTCCGATCGAAAAAGGTCCTCCTCAACTTGATCTTAAACCCCTCCCCTCTCATTTGAAGTATGCTTTTCTTGGTGATAATTCAACATATCCGGTGATTGTTAATGCATGCTTGAGTGATGATGAACTTGTTAAGTTGTTGCATGAGCTAAGATTGCATAGGAAAGCCATTGGCTATACTATTGATGATTTGGTTGGCATTAAGCCTTCTTTGTGCATGCATAAAATATTGATGGAAGATAACCACAAACCCTCTATTGAACATCAAAGGAGATTGAATCCTATAATGAAAGAGGTAGTCAAAAAGGAGATCATTAAGTTGTTAGATGCGGGAATTATCTACCCTATCTCGGATAGTAAGTGGGTTAGTCCCGTTCATGTAGTTCCTAAGAAGGGTGGGATGACCGTAGTGACTAATGAGAACAATGAGTTGATCCCCACTAGGACGGTTACGGGGTGGAGAATGTGCATTGACTATAGGAAGTTGAACATGGCCTCTAGGAAAGATCACTTCCCTCTCCCGCTTCCACCCGGATTTACTCAACCTCCAAAAGATAGAACCGAAATGATGTTTGAGCAATTGCTTGGAAGGTTGAGTGGTCTTGAGAGCACCGTGACTTCCATTTCTAAGTCTCAAAAGGTGTTGGAAGCACAAGTGTTCCAAAAGGCGGGTGAAGCCCATAGAGATCCGGGAAAGCTTCCCGGAAGAACCGAAGAAAACCCAAGAAGCCAAGTGTTGGCTATTACAACAAGAAGTGGGTTAAGCATGAAGGATCCTTTGCCCAAGGAGAATGCTAAAGGGAAGCAAGTGGTGAATGAAGAAGAGACTTTGCAAGGAGATGGAGGCAAGAGCAAGGATGTAGAGCCAACCTATGTGGCACCGCCTCCATACAAGCCACCACTACCGTTCCCTCAATCACGAGCAAGAGCTCGCTTGGTGTTTGCCCCTAGAGGTGTGTGCAAATAAGTTTTAAATTTATAAAACTAGAATCAAGCAGCGAACCCGCAGTGTACGGATCGACGTAGTTAAGCAAGAATTCCAGAGTATTGAACACAGGGATTTGGGTGGGAACAAATTCAATTGCAGATTATCAAGCGAGTAAATATGAGAGTTTTGCAAATATTGGGAAAACAACAATCCTAAAGATCCAAGTATCCAGCTGTGGCAATCGATTCAAGATATACTAATGATATAAAGATAGAGTTGAGATATGCAAAGGTATGCTAATGTAAGGTAATCGTACGGTGAAGTTCCAAAAACCTTATATGACTCACCTACAAGATACTCCCTATACAGGTTGTTGAGGCTCAATATAGGAAGGTTCTAAAAGTGAGAATTAGTGTTAGATACCCAAACTTGTAATCCAAGGATCAAGACTAACCTAGCCGATTACGGTTATGACACTCACAATCGAGGTAGAGGTTGTTGAGGCTTCACTACCACCTAGAAAAGACAAGTCTAAACTAAGTTAAAGCAAATCTTTAACTTTGGATTAAAGTAAAAGCAGGTTCGTAAACTTAAAGGAAATTACGGTTGGATCTTGAGACTCCACGGCCGTGGAACTCAAGAACAGCCCGTAATTTAGGATTCGTCAACGATTCTCTCTAACTCTCAGGGTCTAATCTGTTTATGATTGATCTATCATCATCTAAGCCACAACTATCAACGCTTCACCTTAGAATTGTTAAGGGTTTTTAGCCAATAACCGTCATGTTGATATCAATTCAAGGACTAAAAGATAGAAAGATGAAAACTTCCGAAAACTTTCAATAATATTTAAACCAATCTCAAAGTCACAATCGAGAACAAATATTGTCAATGGATTCAGAAATAAGCAAGCGATCACAATCTTAGGAAAGAAGGGAGAACGGGATGTCAATCCGTTTTCCAAATCAAACCTAAACAAGAAGAGAGATCTTCTTGCAACAATCTTCCAAAAGCTTTGATCTTCCGGCAATCCGGAGATCTCAACAGCAATCTCCACCAAAAGTGCGAGATTAGGGCAAATCCCAGATGCGAACTTCGATCTCCAATGAGATGTCAATGATTCCAAGCAAGGGCTCAAACGGCGTTGAAATTCTCTAAGCGGAGATGAAGCGTGGATTGCTTAAAATTCCCTCAGCGAAGATGACGGAATCTTGCTTCGTCCGTCTTTTTATAGGGCAAGATAAAATATCGGCCCGGCCCAATCTTCAAAAGATCGTGGCTTCAAAATGTGGCGAAAAAGATTGCCAAGATCACGGTCGTGGAAGATTCCACGACCGTAATTTAGAGCGTGGATTATGTCACGGTTTGAACCATATGTTCCACGGCCGTAATAGTTACTAGAATGCATCACGCCTCTCTTTGCAGTGTTCCACGGCCGTGGAACTAAACGTGGTTTGTAGTACGGCCGTATTTTAGAGCGTGGTTTAGGGCAAGAACGTGATTCTTCCCTAGCCTCGTGCATTCCTCAAGTTGAACTCCAATTTGCTCCTAATAATGCCCTCAATCCATGGACATATTCAATCAACTCTTCTTTGCTCGATTCCGTTCGGAAATGACTCTCAATCACCTATATTTCAACATAAAGCTAGTGTAGATATCCATATCGACAATATAGGCAATACTAGCTCACATATGCAACGATGCTCAATCAAAGACTATCGATATGAATCAAATACGTTTAGAAAACGTGCCTAAAATATCACAATATTTCATGCTAACAAATAACCCCATACTTAACACTTGCTTGTCCCTAAGCAAGGTCTTTCAAAAAGCTTTAAACAAGAGTTAGGATGAAATATGTGTACCTTCTTTTGGATGAACGTGCCTTCTAAAGAATAGATCATTTTCAAACCTTGCCTCAATCGTTTATCAAACTTTCACACACTCAATCAAAAAGTAAAAAGCCAAGAAAATTCATGAATCAATTCAACTTCTAAACAAGCATCATAACCTTTAAGCATTATCAAAATCAATCATAAGAAACTTCAATTTAGATCACCAAGTCATATAACATTCTTTTGATCTTAAGGACTTCCAAAGAAAAGGTCTAGAATATGGAAAGGAAGGGAAAACTTTAAGGAAATGTGGTGCATGAATCCGGGAAAGTGGACAACTACCTTCTTCTTCTTTTGCGGTTTCCGCAACACTTCAACTTAGAGCTTCGCTCTCTTCTTTTCATTTTTCGACTTTACTTTTGGAGTTATGGACAGAGGTGCACAAAAACCAAAGCCTAGGAAATTGGCGTTTCTCAATTTTTATGAGATGCCTCAAACCCTTAGCGCACATACCATAATCCGCTAGGAATATCGCTCAATCTGATTTTGGCAAGACACAAACACCCGGCTATGTGAATGGTGCCGAGTTACTCATCATCATGATTGACTTCCCCAAACCTAGAATTTCTTTCTATTCTTTTGATTGCAAAAATTTGCTCTCATGGCCCTCCCACATCAAACATGCCTTTTTCATTCACTTCTCCAAACTCCCGGACAGGTAAAGGAGGCTAATATTTCAATGAGGAGCTAAAATGGTCAAAAGAAAGAAGAAAGAAAATTCGAATTGCCTTAATCATTTCAACAAGAAGTATAAGAACTTATAGTGTGATTTCAACTTCAATTTCTCAACATGATTTAGGT
This sequence comes from Fagopyrum homotropicum, assembly GCA_033239125.1. Lineage (NCBI taxonomy): Eukaryota > Viridiplantae > Streptophyta > Magnoliopsida > Caryophyllales > Polygonaceae > Fagopyrum > Fagopyrum homotropicum. The sequence continues at coordinate 58,590,643 of BSWB01000003.1, read as the reverse complement.
AACATTTATCATATTATGAAACTTGCAAAAGAGGTAAAATTCATTCATTCAAATTCTTTTCAATTCACAATTCTTTTAAGCATGCAATTGTCATCAAACTCAATTCACAAGTAGTGATTATCATAGAAATCATCTCAATTCATTAGAAGCACAAAATTTTTCAAAATTTTTCAATTTTTATGGGTTTTTCAAGTTCTTTTTCATGTAATGCGATAATGAAACGTGAAACACATAATGAACATGCAATGATAGTCTCGAATGAAAGCAAGCATAGTAAGTAGAGTTATTACAAACTTTTAGTACATCCCACCCCATACTTAGGACGAACATTGTCCCTAATGTTCAAAAGAAAGAAAGGAAAGAAGAAAAGAAAAAGAAACTCACAAAGTGGTGGCGGGAATGTCTAAAACGAACGGTCATGCATCAAATCACTGCGGTGCTGGCGGCGGCGGGAATGGAGAGAAGCTCGGATCGTAGAACCGCCCAAACTGCTGGCGGTAGACGTCCCTCATCATGTGGTCAAGGTCGTCTAAACGTCCGTCTCTAGCATCCGCCCGGATCTCTAGCGCTCCTACTCTCTCTGAAAGTCCGGTAGCCCAATCCGGCATCTGCTCGTACCATCCCGGGGCCTGACTGTACCATGTTGGGGCGTCGGATGGTGCTGGTGCTGGTGGAGGTGCTGCTGGCTTCTCGGTGGACCAAGGAGGGGGAACGCCATACCATGCGGGAGGTGTGGTCATCCATGTGGGCATCTCACTCACGCTAGCGCGGCGAGATGACGAGCCTGAGGCTCTAGCTGGACGTGGAGAGCGTCTAGGTACGTCTGGGGCCGCCTCCGGCTGGTCCGGAAACGTGCCAAACTCCTGCTCGGCTCCTCCTCCACTCTCAAACTGATCTCCCATATCCTCCTCCTCGACAACCGGTGGTGGGACATAAGGGGGAGCTGTTATCCTGTTCGCATGCATCGCAGCGAATGTCTCCTTCCAATTATGGCGTCCCGCCATAATGGAGTACTCTGGTAGCCACTCTATACCCCTACCCGTCCTACTCTCCCAAGGCATGCCCGCATAAGGCGGACCACTATGTGTGGGGAAGATGAGACCCCTAACCATGAAAGCATGTGGCCCTAAAGGTACGGCCGGTATGCGGGTGCAAGCAGAAAAGTCGACACCAAAACTCCTAGCAATGTGGGTAACTATCCTACCATATCCAATGTTCCCCTTCTTCTAGTTCTTGAGCTTGCTCATCGTAGCAGCCAAGAGAGTGGCACAATCAGCCCGGCGTCCATAAAGCATGCAGTAAAGCAAGAATAGCTCATCCGTCTTGATCTTTTGGGGCGTCTCCGTCCTAGGAAAGAGACACTCCGAAAGAACACGATGAGCTATCTTCAAGGCTAGATGGTACATCAATCTAGCCTTGGTGTCAGCGGGTTGCCAACGATCCTCGCTAGCGTAAATCATAGCCACCTCTTCCCAAAAGTCCTTGGGGTAAACACCACTCGGAAATCGACCATTAAAGGTCTCATGGAATCCAAAAATGGTCCCAAACTCACGGATACTCAACTGATGATCTCTCTCCATGAGGCGGAAAGAGACGGTCCTGTCTATGTGGCTGTGCTCAAAGGATGTCACAACCTCCCGTGTAATCTCCTCATATGCGTCTTCTCGAATAGCCGAGAAGACAACTAATCCGGCTCTATCCAAGAGCCAAGTGAGGTCATCAACAATGTTGAGAGGAGTTAGATCCTCCAACAACAAATATCTAGGGCCAATCACTGGCCTCTCCTTGATCCTATCAAGTGCATCAAGATGGTCGTCGTGTATGGTCGGGACTCTAGGGTGAGGGGGTGAAGATGGAGGTGAAGGTGAGGATGGAGGTGAAGGTGAAAAGGGTGGTGGTGCCCTAGAGGATGAGGAGGAAGAGGGATTACCCTTCCTCTTCTTATTCTGCTCATTCTTCTTCTCTTTTATCCTCCCTGAAACTCTTCTCACGAAATCCATTCTGCTCAAAATTACGGTCTGTTTTTCAGCAAACCACGGCCGTAATTTACCCAGAGACTGTGATTCGTATCAAAAAATCACAAATCTCAACAAATCCACAATCAATCTCCACAATAGGCAGTCCTAGTCTAATTTCCTCAATTCTCAATCAGTTCTTCCTAAAAATCTCTAACAAAAACAACCGAATCAGCAAGAATCAAGAAGGGAAAAGAAAACCTCTTTTTCAGATTGAAAAATCCGAAATGCGCGTTTGTTGGTGAATTTCCGTTTGATTCGTCGCTTGGATCTTGTTTGTGGTTGAATTTGCTGCAGTTTGGGAAGAAGAATCGTTGAAAACGATTAGGAAACGAAGATTTGAGAGGGGGTCGTGGGGTTTCGGCACTTAGGTTGTGGAAAGAGGGATTTTTGGGATGAATTTGTGAAGAATGTGGCTTATATAGTTGCAGGAAAAATTTTGAAAATCACGGTCTGTCGGGGTGTTCCACGGCCGTGGAAGTGTACGGAACCGTGGTTTTGGTGATTTTTCAGAGGCTTTTGGAAATTACGGCCACTGTAGCTATGACGACCGTAATTTAGACCGTGGAACCCTCTGTAAAGCTCCAAAGTCCAAATTTCGTCACTCTTCTTCAACATCATCCTTCTCTTTTCCTTTTCCATTGGTCCTACATCCAAAAACACGAACATACCGGAAGGAATCGAGGCAAAAACAAAGCAAAAACGTCTATACTAAACTAATCTATGAATCGAAAATAAAAACAAAAATGCAATACCTTGGGTTGCCTCCCAAGAAGTGCTTTGTTTAAGGTCCGTAGCTAGACCAATCTCGCACTTATTCGAGTGCGGTAGGCGCAAACTCCTCAGCTTGGAGTTCCGGCGTGTACTTCTTGAGTCGTTGGCCGTTCACCTTAAAACTTCCGCTCGCTTCACCCCATACTTCAACTGCACCATGGGGGAAAATACGCTTAATTATAAAAGGTCCAGTCCAACGGGATTTAAGCTTACTTGGAAAGAGGCGAAGTCTTGAATTGAAGAGGAGAACTTGATCTCCTTCTTTGAAGTCCTTTGGAATGATATGCTTATCATGCCAACGCTTTGCTCTTTCCTTGTAGATCTTAGCGTTTTCATAAGCATTCAAGCAGAGTTCATCGAGCTCATTGATGTCGAGGAGACGCTTCTCTCCCGCTTCCTTCATGCCGAAATTCAGCCACTTGATAGCCCAAAACGCTTTGTGTTCCAACTCCACCGGCAAGTGACAAGACTTCCTATACACAAGGTTGTATGGTGTGGTTCCTATGGGAGTCTTGTACGCAGTCCGGTATGCCCATAATGCATCATCAAGCTTCAAGGACCAATCCTTCCTAGTCCTTGAAACCGTCTTCTCTAAGATTCCTTTGATCTCCCTATTTGAGATCTCAACTTGTCCACTTGTTTGTGGATGGTAAGGGGTAGCGATCTTGTGAGTAACCCCATACTTAGCTAGAAGAGCTTCAAAGCGACGGGCTATGAAGTGAGAACCTCCATCACTAATGATCGTCCTTGGCGTCCCAAATCGTGGGAAGATGGTCTTGTTGAAGAACTTAACCACCACCATGGCATCATTTGTGGGAGAGGCGATTGCTTCCACCCATCTAGAAACGTAGTCTACCGCCAATAGTATGTATTGGTTTCCACAAGAAGATGGGAATGGTCCCATGAAATCGACTCCCCAAACGTCGAAAATCTCCACCTCTTGGATGTTGTTGAGGGGCATCTCGTTTCTTCTAGAAATATTGCCTGTTCTTTGACAAGCATTGCAGCAAGAAACAAAGGATTGCACATCTCTAAACAAAGTAGGCCCAAAGAATCCAGATTGCAATACCTTTGCGCTAGTCTTGTTCGAACTAGCGTGTCCTCCACAAGGTAGTGAATGACAATGACGGATGACACTTTGCATCTCATCTTCCGGCACACATCGCCGAATGATGTCATCCGGACCTCTCTTAATGAGAAGAGGCTTGTTTCAATAGTATTCCCGGACGTCCTTGAAGAACTTCTTCCTTTGTGCGTAGGATAGTCCGGGTGGTATCTCCTGGCAAACCAAATAGTTAACAAAATCAGCAAACCATGGTTCGTTACCTTTGGAGATTATGTTGATGCACTCCTTTATGATATGTAGGTGTTCGTCCGGAAAGGAGTCATCAATGGGTAGATGGTCGTCCCCTAGATGTGTTAGACGACTCAAATGATCCGCAACAGAATTTTCTGAACCTTTCTTGTCGCGGATCTCAAGATCGAATTCTTGTAGGAGAAAAATCCATCTAATCAGCCTTGGTTTCGCATCTTTCTTCGCAAGGAGGTACCGGATCGCAGCATGATCCGTGTAGACAATCACCTTTGCACCTACAAGATAAGAGCGAAACTTGTCAATAGCATAGACAATGGCTAAAAACTCTTTCTCGGTAGTGGCGTAGTTGAGCTGCGCTTCATCTAGCGTCTTGCTAGCATAGTATATGGCATGGGTTCGCCCTTCCTTTCGTTGTCCAAGAACAGCTCCAATAGCTACGCCACTAGCGTCGCACATAATCTCAAAGGGTAGACTCCAATCCGGAGGTTGGATAATAGGTGCTGAGATTAGAGCTTGCCGAATGGTGTTGAACGCATCTAAACATTCCTGCGAAAACTCAAAAACCGCATCCTTCATCAATAGATTAGTGAGAGGTTTTGATATCTTAAAAAAGTCCTTGATGAAACGTCTATAAAATCCAGCATGTCCTAAGAAACTTCTTATCCCTTTCACCGAAATTGGGGGAGGAAGTTTCTCTATGGTCTCTATCTTAGCTTTGTCTACTTCTATCCCTTTACTAGAGACTAAGTGACCTAATACGATTCCTTCCTTAACCATGAATTGACACTTCTCCCAATTAAGAACTAGATTAGTGTCTTCACACCTTTGCAAAACAAGAGAAAGGTTAGAAAGGCAATCGTTAAAAGAGGAACCGTATACGGAGAAGTCGTCCATGAAGACTTGCATGATTTCCTCTACGTATTCGGAGAAGATGGCCATCATGCACCGTTGGAAGGTGGCTGGAGCATTGCAAAGCCCGAATGGCATTCTCCTATAAGCAAACGTACCCCACGGGCACGTGAATGTGGTCTTCTCCTGATCGTCCGGATGTATCGGAATCTGAAAGAAACCACTATAGCCGTCAAGGTAGCAAAAATGTGAATTTTGCGCTAACCTTTCAAGCATTTGATCAATGAATGGCAATGGAAAATGATCCTTTCGCGTTGCATTGTTGAGCTTGCGGTAGTCTATGCACATCCGCCATCCAGTCACGGTTCGGGTAGGAATGAGTTCGTTGTTCTTGTTGGTGATGACCGTCATTCCTCCCTTCTTTGGAACTACTTGAACTGGACTCACCCACTTACTATCGGAGATAGGATAGATGATACCTGCATCAAGAAGTTTAAGAATTTCCTTCTTGACAACCTCCTTCATGGTCGGATTCAACCGCCTTTGAGGTTGTCTCGAAGTTCTAAAGTCTTCCTCCATTAGTATCTTATGCATGCATAGGGAGGGTTTAATTCCTACTAAGTCCTCGATAGTATAGCCTATAGTCTTCCTATGTTTCCTAAGGACAATTATGAGCTGTTCATGTTCATCTATGCTTAGGTCGGAACTAACAATAACCGGAAAGGTAGAATTAGATCCCAGAAAAGCGTACCTTAGATGAGTAGGAAGTGGTTTGAGTTCCATTGTTTTCGAAGCTTCCAACGATCCTTGAGAAGCATCCGATGTTTCCTTAGAAGTTTCTAAGGGTGATGGGTGTGTTGGAGAAGAATCGGAAGAAGTCGAAGAAATGTCTCGATCACTCTCTTCCACGGCTAAAATTACGGGTGGATCTTGTCCTCCACGGCCGTGGTTTAGGGCGTGGAAGGGAAATACGGTTATCACATCTTCTCCACGGCCGTATAATCCCCTGGAATGAGGCATGATTATGGTTGTGGAATCCACGGTCGTGGAATACAGAGTATGACCGTGGATTCTGACATTCTCAGCCTCATCGTGGAGTTTCTCAAACTCCTCTTCATGCATCTCTTCTTCTGCTTCTAAGGCTTCAATTGCCTCATTGCACTCTTCATCTTCCCCTACATTGGTTAGACTCATAGTGATAACTTTTTGTAAAGGATCGTTAAAGAGAATCGCACTTACCTCCTCTCCAGACAACCCTTCTTCATCGTGGATATCGTAAATATCCTCATCAAAGATTGGCTCCTTCACTAGAGTGGAAAGAACGAACTCTACTTTCTCTTCTCCTATGTCGAAAGCGAGTCTACAATTCTTGCAATCGACTATGCAGCCGGAAGTTGCAAGGAACGGTCTTCCGAGTATGATCGGGACCGGACTATCTGCAGGAATGTCAAGCACGAAGAAATCAATGGGAACGAAGAATTTACCTAGCTTGACCGGGACGTCTTCTACAATACCGACGGGGCGAGTGATGGATCGATCCGCCATGTATAACGTCATCTTCACCGGTTTAGGGTCACCTAAACAGATCTTCCTACACAATGCAAGTGGTATGATGCTCACACTTGCTCCTAAGTCACATAAAGCGTCATATGTGACATCTCCCACTCCATTGGGAATGCAAAATGACCCCGGATCCTTCAGCTTTGGGGGCATTTTCTCCTTCATGGTCTTGATGAGGTCCGAAGAATCCGAACTCATCTTGACCTCGCCGAAGTCTTCTAGCTTCCTCTTGTTGGAGAGGAGCTCCTTCAAGAACTTTCCATAAGCCGGCATACCTACAATAGCATCAATAAATGGTATGTTAATATGCAGCTTGCTCATGAGTTCTATGAACTTACCGAATTGTTTGTCTAGGCACGCTCGCGCTCTAGATTGAGGGAATGGAAGGGGAGGTTTGTAAGCTGGAGGAGGAACGTAGACGTCTTCCTTCTCCTTCCTCTTCTCCTTGCCCTTCTCTACGGGGACTTCAACGAACGTAGGCTGCGGATCGGTGGTTGTCACTCCGCTCCTAGTTGTAATCGCCATCACCCTTCCCTTAGGGTTGTCCTCCGTCTTTCCGGGAAGCTTCCCTTGATTTCTAGGAACTTCCTCCGCATGGTTGAACATTTGGTTTTCTAAAACCTTTTGAGCTTTGTCAACCTTAGAAACTTGATCATCAACCTTGATGAGGCGGTTCTCCAACCCTTGAAGCTTTCCCAAAATCGTTTCCAATATGGGATCGGGCTTCTCCTTCCCCGAAGTGTTTCCTCCATTAGATGATTGCCCCTGGCTTTTCAAAGGAGTAGAGGAAGAGGAAGGTGGAGTTAGTGAATTTGAGTTGGAAGGATAAGAGTTACCGAAATTTTGTTGATTGGAGCGCCAATTGTTGTTGTTTGAACCCCTATTGTTGTTCCAATCGTTGTTCCGGTTGTTGTTGTTTCCATTCCAATTGTTATTCCGGTTATTGTTCCGGTTATTGTTGTTGCCGCCATTGTTGTTGCCCAAATAACCAACATCCTTCCCTTGTTGCTTTGGGAAGTTGGTCTTGATAGCCTCCTTCAACTCTTTGATCTCATTGTTGAGGGAGAAAATCTGATTTTGAGCTTCGTGTGTGAGCTTTGCTCCTTGCTCCACACGATTTCCCTCCACTTTCCGGTGGGAATACTTCTCTATGACTCTTGCTTGCTTCTCAATGAAGTCTCAAGCGTCATCTTCTCTCATGTCCATGAACGTTCCACATGAGAGGGATTGGAGGTTGAATTGCGTTCCCGCATCCAGCCCCTTGTAATAAATCTCCAACAAGGCAAGTTTGGATATGCCATGATGAGGGCAATCCAAGAGTAAATCCTGAAACCTTTTCCAAGATTGAAACAAACTTTCGTTAGGTCTCATGGAAAAAGCATTAATCTTACCTCTAAGTTCCGCCGTTTTGGATGGCGGAAAGAATTTGGTGAGGAACTCCGCGGAAAGGTCTTCCCACGTATCAAGTTTCCCACTAGGAAGAGCTTGATACCAAGATAACGCTTTCCCCTTCAAGGAGAAGAAGAAAGGCTTGAGCTTATAGCTGTTGGTAGTAGCGCTCTTTGGTCTCATTGTCTCCATCATACACTCAAAGTTATGCAAGTGTTGGTGTGGAGATTCAGCGCTTGTCCCACCAAATTGGTTTTGGCGAACAAGAGTAATGACTTGAGGGTTGAAGCTAAACCCTTGCACATCTTCAGCATCGAAATTCATGCCCAAGCGGCGTGGTTGTTGTGTTGGATCCATCCGCTGGCCAAGAGTTCTTGGCTCATTATCTACACGTTCGATCCTCATATTCCTGGGCGGAATGCGGCGATTAGCAGCTCCTTGTGGATGGAAAGGATTTACATTGATCGTGGGATCAATCTCCTCTAGCGGTGGCATGGAAGAATCACTATCATCAGCGGATGAGTGACTTTTTCTTTTAGACCTTGATGCTTTCCTTGAGGATTTCTTGCTTCCCTTATTCTTAAGGTCGCTCATATCTACCCTCATCTGGAAGATCATGTCTTGTAGATTGTTAACTTGAGATTGATGACGATCCATCTCATCCTGGCGGAGAGTCTCATTCCATTGGAGTTGAGCTTCCTTCTCCGCTAACTCCGCCTGAAGATCACGTTCGTGTCCTTCAGCCATCTTCTTTTCCTTGCGCTTTTGCCTTAAAGTTTTCTCTAGCTCTTGATCAAGAGGCAAGAGATCTTTGGTGTCCCTAGATCTGCGCATGCACTCAAAGTAATATCAAATACGAGAGCAAGCTCCCAAGCTTGACAACCGGCTACCGAATTCGGCCGAAACCAAATCCCCGGCAACGGCGCCAAAAACTTGTTCGTCCCTAGAGGTGTGTGCAAATAAGTTTTAAATTTATAAAACTAGAATCAAGCAGCGAACCCGCAGTGTACGGATCGACGTAGTTAAGCAAGAATTCCAGAGTATCAAACACAGGGATTTGGGTGGGAACAAATTCAATTGCAGATTATCAAGCGAGTAAATATGAGAGTTTTGCAAATATTGGGAAAACAACAATCCTAAAGATCCAAGTATCCAGTTGTGGCAATCGATTCAAGATATACTAATGATATAAAGACAGAGTTGAGATATGCAAAGGTATGCTAATGTAAGGTAATCGTAAGGTGAAGTTCCAAAAACCTTATATGACTCACCTACAAGATACTCCCTATACAGGTTGTTGAGGCTCAATATAGGAAGGTTCTAAAAGTGAGAATTAGTGTTAGATACCCAAACTTGTAATCCAAGGATCAAGACTAACCTAGCCGATTACGGTTATGACACTCACAATTGAGGTAGAGGTTGTTGAGGCTTCACTACCACCTAGAAAAGACAAGTCTAAACTAAGTTAAAGCAAATCTTTAACTTTGGATTAAAGTAAAAGCAGGTTCGTAAACTTAAAGGAAATTACGGTTGGATCTTGAGACTCCACGGCCGTGGAACTCAAGAACAGCCCGTAATTTAGGATTCGTCAACGATTCTCTCTAACTCTCAGGGTCTAATCTGTTTACGATCGATCTATCATCATCTAAGCCACAACTATCAACCCTTCACCTTAGAATTGTTAAGGGTTTTTAGCCAATAACCGTCATGTTGATATCAATTCAAGGACTAAAAGATAGAAAGATAAAAACTTCCGAAAACTTTCAATAATCTTTAAACCAATCTCAAAGTCACAATCGAGAACAAATATTGTCAATAGATTCAGAAATAAGCAAACGATCACAATCTTAGGAAAGAAGGGAGAACGGGATGTCAATCCGTTTTCCAAATCAAACCTAAACAAGAAGAGAGATCTTCTTGCAACAATCTTCCAAAAGCTTCGATCTTCCGCCAATCCGGAGATCTCAACAGCAATCTCCACCAAAAGTGCGAGATTAGGGCAAATCCCAGATGCGAACTTCGATCTCCAATGAGATGTCAATGATTCCAAGCAAGGGCTCAAACGGCGTTGAAATTCTCTAAGCGAAGATGACGGAATCTTGCTTCGTCCGTCTTTTTATAGGGCAAGATAAAATATCGTCCCGGCCCAATCTTCAAAAGATCGTGGCTTCAAAATGTGGCGAAAAAGATCGCCAAGATCACGGTCGTGGAAGATTCCACGACCGTAATTTAGAGCGTGGATTATGTCACGGTTTGAACCATATGTTCCACGGCCGTAATAGTTACTGGAATGCATCACGCCTCTCTTTGCAGTGTTCCACGGCCGTGGAACTAAACGTGGTTTGTAGTACGGCCGTATTTTAGAGCGTGGTTTAGGGCAAGAACGTGATTCTTCCCTAGCCTCGTGCATTCCTCAAGTTGAACTCCAATTTGCTCCTAATAATGCCCTCAATCCATGGACATATTCAATCAACTCTTCTTTGCTCGATTCCGTTCGGAAATGACTCTCAATCACCTATATTTCAACATAAAGCTAGTGTAGATATTCATATCGACAATATAGGCAATACTAGCTCACATATGCAACGATGCTCAATCAAAGACTATCGATATGAATCAAATACGTTTAGAAAACGTGCCTAAAATATCACAATATTTCATGCTAACACTTGGACAATCACTTTGGTAAATTCCTTGAACTTATGTCTAAATTACATATTAACATTCCGTTCATGGATGCTATTTTAGGAATGCCGGCATATGGCAAGTTTTTGAAGGAAATACTCTCCAACAAAAGGAAGTTGGAGGAGTATGGGGAGATAAGGATGACTAAGAGATCCTCGGAGTTGATTCAAATGATGAAGGAGGAGATGCCTCCTAAGCTAAGGGATCCGGGATCCTTTTGTGTGCCAATCGGAGTAGGAGAAGTGAAGTATGACGCCTTATGTGATCTTGGGGCAAGTGTAAGCATCATTCCGCTTGCACTTTGCAACAAGGTTGGGCTAGGAGAGCCAAAGCCGGTCAAGATGACCCTTTACATAGCGGACCGCTCGATCACTCATCCGGTTGGAATCTTGGAAGACATCCCGGTGCAACTAGGGAAGTTCTATGTGCCCATAGACTTCGTTGTTTTGGACATCCCGGCGGACTATCCCGTTCCCATCATCTTGGGAAGACCTTTCTTAGCTACTTCCGGGTGTCTAGTAGATTGCAAGAATGGGACTCTCTCCTTCAACATTGGAGAAGAGAACATCAAGTTCAAGCTGTCCACAATGATGAAAGGGCCAACCCTTGATGAGGATGTATTCAACATAGTTGAAGAAGAGGAGTCTAGAGAGGTTGTGAGCTCAATCTTGCTCAAGGATCCACTTGAGAAGGTTCTTAGCTCAAGCTTGATGGAAGAAGGAGTTGAGGAGAGTAGCAATGAAGTAATCAAGGCCTTGAATTCATTGGACGAGCTACCAAGTGTTGGATTTGAAGTGCTAGAAGAAGGGAGAAACTGGCAGAAAAATCGGACTGGAGGGTCCAGATCGGCCGATTTTTGGCCTTGTGCTGAAATTTCAGCCAGTTCAGTAAAAACAGAAACTCAGATCGACCCACTGCAAGAAAAATCGGTCGAGTTTTCCTCCTGGGCCGATTTTCCTGAGTCTTTTCAGCATCAACCACTTGAGTGTGAGCAATCATCAAGGGACTTCAAGGAGGCTTACATGGCTTTGCAATCATCTCAACCTACATTGTATGGATCATCTCCAACCGAAAAAGGTCCTCCTCAACTTGATCTTAAATCTCTTCCCTCTCATGTAAAGTATGCTTTCCTTGGTTCAAATTCTACTTATCTAGTGATTGTGAATGCATCTTTGAATGATGATGAGCTTAATAGACTGTTGAATGAATTGAAACTGCATAGAAAGGCAATAGGATACACCATTGATGATTTTGTTGGCATCAAACCATCTTTGTGCATGCATAGGATAATGATGGAAGATAATCATAAACCCTCTATTGAACATCAAAGAAGATTGAATCCCATAATGAAAGAGGTAGTCAAAAAGGAAATCATTAAGTTGCTAGATGCGGGAATTATCTACCCTATCTCGGATAGTAAGTGGGTTACTCCCGTCCATGTAGTACCTAAGAAAGGTGGGATGACCGTAGTGACTAATGAGAACAATGAACTAATCCCCACTATAACAGTTACGGGATGGAGGATGTGTATTGATTATAGAAAGCTTAACATGGCCTCTAGGAAAGATCACTTCCCTCTTCCTTTCATTGACCAAATGCTAGAAAGGTTAGCTTAACATTCTCATTTTTGCTACCTAGATGGCTATAGTGGATTCTTCCAAATCCCTATCCACCCCGATGACCAAGAGAAAACAATCTTTACATGTCCATGGGGTACTTTTGCATATAGAAAAATGCCATTTGGGTTGTGAATTGCACCCGCCACCTTCCAAAGGTGTATGATGGCCATCTTTTCGGAATACATTGAAAATATCATGGAAGTGTTCATGGATGATTTCTCTGTTTATGGTTCTTCCTTTGATGATTGCTTGGCTAACTTATCATTAGTATTGCGAAGATGTGAGGAGTAAAATCTTGTCTTAAATTGGGAAAAATGCCACTTCATGGTAAGTGAAGGTATTGTGTTAGGACACTTGATGTCTAACCGTGGAATTGAGGTTGATAGGGCCAAGATTGAGACGATAGAGAAGTTGCCACCACCTACCTCGGTGAAAGGGGTAAGGAGTTTCTTAGGGCATGCCGGTTTTTACCGGAGGTTTATTCAAGACTTCTCTAAAATTTCTAAGCCCCTTACTAACCTACTAATGAAGGATGTTGAATTTGTTTTCTCCAAAGATTGCCTTGAAGCTTTTTGTAGGTTGAAGAACGCTTTGATCTCCGCACCTATAATGCAACCTCCGGATTGGAGTTTACCGTTTGAGATCATGTGTGATGCAAGCGATGTAGTCGTTGGGGCTGTTTTGGGGCAAAGGAAAGAAGGACGAACTCATGCCATTTATTATGCTAGCAAGACGCTAGATGATGCCCAACTCAATTATGCTACCACCGAGAAGGAGTTGCTAGCGGTTGTGTATGCATTTGAGAAGTTCCGCTCATATCTTGTTGGAGCGAAGGTCATAGTCTACACGGATCATGCTGCGATCCGTTATCTACTTACCAAGAAGGATGCCAAGCCTAGGTTGATTCGGTGGATCCTTCTTCTTCAAGAGTTTGACTTGGAAATCCGGGACAAGAAGGGATCCGAGAACTCCGTGGCGGATCACCTTAGTAGACTCCCACCATTGGAGCTTGAAAGAGAGGACATCCCGATTGATGACTCGTTCCGGGATGAGCAATTGCAAATGGTGGAGGAGTCCTTGTTCCAAGTGTCTAGAGGAAGTGAGCCATGGTATGCCGACATTGTGAACTACTTGGTGTGTGAGGAAGTGCCTCCCGGATTAACATATGCCCAAAGGAAGAAGTTCTTCAAGGATGTGAGGCACTACTATTGGAGCGAGCCACTTTTGTTCAAAAGAGGACCGGATGGAATGTTTAGAAGATGCATACCGGAGGATGAGGTAGAGAGTGTGATCCGCCATTGTCATTCCTTGCCATGTGGAGGGCATGCTAGCTCACACAAGACGTGTGCTAAAGTGTTGCAATCGGGCTTCTTTTGGCCAAGTTTGTTCAAGGATGTGAAAAGCTTTGTGGTAGCTTGTGATGCTTGCCAAAGGACGGGCAACATCTCAAGGAGGAATGAGATGCCCTTGAACAACATACAAGAGGTAGAGATATTTGATGTGTGGGGTGTGGACTTCATGGGACCATTCCCTTCTTCATGTGGCAACCTCTACATCCTATTGGCGGTTGACTATGTTTCGAGATGGGTGGAGGCAATCGCCTCTCCTACAAATGATGTCAAGGTGGTGGTGCGGTTCTTCAACCGAGTGATCTTCCCTAGGTTTGGAACACCAAGGGTGATCATAAGTGATGGAGGGAAACACTTCACTAATAGGAACTTTGGAGCACTTTTGGCTAAGTATGGGGTGACTCATAAGGTGGCAACACCTTACCAACCCCAAACTAGTGGCCAAGTGGAAATCTCCAACCGAGAGATCAAGGGGACTCTCGAGAAGACGGTCTCAAGGACGAGAAAGGATTGGGCTATGAAGCTCGATGATGCCTTATGGGCATATAGAACCGCCTTCAAAACACCCATTGGCACTACTCCCTACAAGTTAGTCTATGGCAAGTCTTGCCACCTTCCGGTAGAGATGGAGCATAGAGCTTATTGGGCCATTAAGTGGCTAAATTTTGACCTCAAGGCGGCGGGAGAGAAGCGGTTGCTAGACATGAACGCCCTTGAGGAGATCCGGTTGGATGCATATGAGAATGCTCGGATCTACAAGGAGAGAACCAAGCGATGGCATCACAAGCGCCTCATCCCAAAGGAGTTGAGTGAAGGCGACCTTGTCCTTCTCTTCAACTCGAGGCTGCGGCTCTTCCCCGGAAAGCTCAAATCAAGATGGACCGGGCCATATGTGGTGAAGAAGATCTTTCCTCATGGAGCGGTGGAGATAGGAGGAGATCATTGTGGTGACTTCAAGGTGAATGGGCACCGTTTGAAGAAGTACATCCCGGAAGCCCCGGTGGAAGTGATTGCCCCGCTTCACCTTGATTGAAACGCTCCTGAATTTGGTCAAGCTAATGACCTTAAAGAAGCGCTTAATGGGAGGCAACCCATTGGTATATATTTTTCCCTTTTGTTTTTCTTGCTTTTGTTTAATCTCACTCTTGGTGTGCTTTTTTTTTTCTTTTGTGTTTTTGGGTGCTAGATCTTGTTGATTGTCATGAGTTACGAGACGTTGGAGGTCATGTGAAAGCCTCATGGACCAGTTGAAGGTACAAGATCCAAGCACATAGACGAGGAGGAAAGTACCCAGAAAAATCGGCCCGTTCTTCAGACAAATCGGCCGATTTTCCTGGGCTGCCAGGGCAATTTTTCCTCTGTAAAGGAAAGTGATGATCTCCAATCAAGCATGGGTGGAGCGGACGTGGAACTTGGACGGCTTGCGGTGCCAAGCGCGGGTTCCGACATCATAATGAACATCAAGAGCTCTCTACCATCCTTGATCGATCATCCACCATCATCATCCAATGTGAACCGAAATACCAAAGCATCACCAATTTTACATTGTGAGGACTCTCTTTCACTTCTTTATTTAGTTTACACATTAGGGACAATGTGTTTCTAAGTATGGAGTGGGGTTTTCATGATCACTTGCATGATTAGCATCTAGGATAGTTTAATTTTGTCACATGTTTCATTATGTCTTGCATTGTACATACATATTTCGAAAAATCCAAAAAAATCAGAAAATTTTAAGAAATTTTAGTGCTTCTAAGGCTTGGATATGACCCTAATGATGAATCTTGCCTTGTGGATTGGCTATGGATGGCCTTATGTGTTAAATTGATGATGCATATGTGGACTTGAAATACTTATCTTGAATTCCATGAATGACTTGTGATTATGATGCTTGCCTTGATTTAATTGAGGATTGAAAGTCGAAATTGCATGCTAGTTCTTGCACAACAATTAGGAGTGATTAAGGCAATTCATTTTCCTCTACTTCTCATCCTGACCATGTTGCTTGAGCACCTCAATTGAGATAAATTTGACCTCTTTTGACCCATCCGGGAATAGGAGCATGTTAGTGTGTTGATGTGTGTGAAAAGCAAGTGTGGGGTGAAGTTGTTGATGAAAGAATGTCGTGAATAAAATGCTGAATTTGTTGTGAAAGTGTAGCCAAAAATATAGGCTTGGGGACGTTGGCTTAAATGACAAGTAACTCGGTACACTTCACATAATCGGGTGTTGGTGCCTTGCCAAAGTCGAATAAACCAATAGTCCTAACGAGCTTTGGTATGTGTGCCCGGTGTGGATGCACCTCGAAAAATAGAAAAAGCCCGAGGATGGCTAATCACCAAGGTTTCGGCTTTTGTACACCAATGCCATCGTCTCAAAAAAAAAGAAAAGAAAGAAAAGAAAATGAAAAATATACACTTGAGGGAAGTTGATAAGAAATGTGAAGTTGTGGTTGTTTAGTTCCTTTCCCGGATTAACATCACATAGCCTAGAAAATTCCCACCTAATCCCAACGTTTCTTGGCCTTCTATTTCACAAGTCCTTATGACCTACTTGCATGTGTGTAAGACTAAGTGATTTAGATTGGATATGCTCATGATCATCTTGACTTCTTCATCTTTACACTTCATTGCATGCTATCAAGTTAAGTGTAATTGTCTTTCCATGCTTTCATTTATTTGATGCATAATTGCTTGTCCATTGCCATGAAACATGACTATGAAGGTGATCCAATATTAGAAGCACAACTCCAAAAGATTTTGCCATTTTTCTGCATACATAAATCATGTCATCTCTTAGTCTATAGTTGGGAATTTGCTCGGGGACGAGCAAACCTTAAGTATGGGGTATTTTTGATAACAAGATTTATGACTTAGGATTAGGTAATCATTTAGATAGATTTCTCATTCATTCGTGCAAGTTTTGGCATTGGTTCATGACGTCTTCGCTCAATTCATGCACATTTCTAGAAAAGACGTCTACACTACCTTTTATCTGTTTTGTAGGTAATTCGGGGATCTATTGGACGTTAATCTATACATTTGAGGGCCAAGCCTCATGATGGTACACATCCAAAGCCTAGGAGGAGCATAATTGGAGCAACAAAGTACACAAAGATCACTAATGGTGCAAGCAATAGAGCAACTCATGGCTAGACGATCATAGCATGTTTCTGCTGAAGAAAATCGGACCAACTAGCAGCTAAATCGGCCGATTTTATTCACTGGGTCGATTTTTGGGGCTTTGACAGCTTAAGCCACGTGTCCCACGATCTCTTGTCCGGCCTTGCTCTTGGTGGAGAATATAAGTGGTCCTGCAGGTTGCTGCTGAGCATCTCTCCTCTCCCACACTCTCATTCACAGCTCATCATTTTGGGGGAAAGATTGGAGGAGAAGAAAAACTCTCAAGGATTGAAGGAAGAAGAAGAACACCATTCTAAGAGTGATAGTGAGATTTTGAGTGATTTTGAGTTACTTTCGTAGTCTTGGATTGAAGAACTATTGCAAGGATTGTTAGGAACGTTTTGGATCTTCATTTAAGAGTTTGTAAGTCTTGCTACAACTTGGATTTGGCTGAGATTTATTGATTTGCTTGCTTATCCTTCATTATCCATCTATGAACACCATGTATGCTTGTTTGATGATTTTGGATCTTGATATGCATATTGTTGGCTAGTTTATTGTGATTCTGGAGTGATGGATTGATGGTTATGGATTGGGTGATGATAGGATGGGCTTATATGTTTGTTTAGGATGATTTGTATGCACGAAACTCACAACTGAAGGGAAAATCGGCCTGTTCATCACGTAAATCGGCCGATTTCCCCCATAATCCACCCGATTTCCTCCTCTGTTGCTCTTTAAATGATGAATCTGTATGATTGGGGTGTTAGGTTGTTAAATCCTAGTGTTTATTTAGCCTAATTTAGCTTAGGATCACCTAATGCTATCAACCTAAGTGAGGGAAGAGATCTACCCGATGATTTCCGATCTTAGATACTTTAGAAGATGAATTCTAGGTAGTAGTGAGCCTCATAAGCCGCTATTGGATCGAGTGTGCTAGGATTATTGCTTGAGATTTCCCTATTCCGAGACTTACCCGGTAAGGAGAGGGTCACCCCTTAAGTAGTATCTAGTTTGTGTGGAATTCCTATTTCTAACCCCTTGAGACCTACCCGGTAATAGGATGTTTGATGCGGGATTAGTGAAGTGAGAGACCTACCCGGTAATTGCTTCCATTAGTGAGACATTCTTTCCCCAACACCGCAGCTTGACCTTAGAATCCTTAGAACCTTGAGTCCAATGCCATAACCGGAAATCTTGACCTCTAAAATCCACTTTTCTCTCTTGATCATATACTTTGTGCTTTGTGTTACTTGTTCGTTTGCTAGCTTGAGTTGTTAGTTGTTTTATTATCTTGCTTGACTTGTGATCTTTGTTTGATCACCACAAAAACCAACAAAAACATTGTGTTTTTCCATTTTCTTTGTTTCTTATCTTATCTTAGTCTAGATTCACACTATCTTTGATCATTGTTTGACTCGATTTCACCTTAGTCTTTGTGTTCGACCTCGGAATACTATCCCTACTACAAACGTCCCGTACACTGCGGGTTCGCTAGGAGTTAGGATAAATATAACGAGTATAAATTTAAAGCTTATTGCGATTCACACACAAATCCTGAGCGTAACAAGTTTTTGGCGCCGTTGCCGAGGACTAGGTCTAGATTGAGTCATTTTGTGATTGTTTATAGTGTAGATCTTTCTTGTTGCTTTTGATCTCTCTTTGGTTTGTGTCTTTGCTTTTCAGGACATCTCTTACTCTTTAGGTGTATGCGAAGATCTCGTGGCAAGGATTTAGCTCCATTCGATCCTGAACCGGAGAAAACCCTTCGATCTAGATCCAAGAGTATTAAAAAGGGAAAAGAGATGGCCGGAAGAGACCTCCAACCTGAATTGGATGAAGCCTTAGAGCAAATAAGGCTAAGAGATGAGCTCTTGGAGGAAGAAAGGAGACTTGCCAATGAGAGGCAAGAAGCAACTAGGAGGGAGATTGATGAGATTAGGCAAGCCCTTGTACAAGGAGAGCTTAATCGTCAACAACCTCCACCTCCTCCACCACAACCGCAGCCGGCGGCGAATGTTAGGGTTGTACCCATTGCTATTGAAGAGCCACAAACTTTGGGGAGACGTATGGATCCGGCAAAAAGAGCACACCGTCCGGGTGTGAACTTAGGAGATCCCGCAGCACACAACTACGAGCTCCGCCCTCAAGTTCTACAAATGATCCGGCATAATCAATTTGGAGAGATGGAAGGAGAGTCCCCTCATCAACACTTGATGAATTATGAGATTTTGATGGAGACTCTTAGACCGCCAAGATTGAAGAGCAACAACCATAAGCTTAGGGCTTTTTCCTTCTCTTAAGGACAAAGCCTTAGCTTGGTATCAATCTATTCCACAAGGGCGAGTTGGTACTTGGGAGGAGATGACAACCGAGTTTTTGACTAAGTTCTTCCCACCTTCCAAGACTACCGAATTAAGAGGGAAGATCAATGCCTTCGTAATGAAGGATAGAGAGAGTTTGTTCAAGTCTTGGGAGAGATTCAAAGACCTTCTCCTAGATTGTCCACACCATGGCATACCGAAAATTGAGCTATTGGAGATCTACTTCAAGGGACTTGATGAAGATAGTCAATTCAAGCTTCAATCTCTTTCCGGTGGGACTTTCATGGAGAAGCATGTGGATGATGCTTGGGAGTTTGTAGACAAACAAGCTCTAGTGATTGAGAAATACTCCCATAGGAAGAGTGAAGGGAGAAAGGCGGGAGCATATGAGGTGAGTGAGGTCACCATGAGCAATTTCAAGCTTGACGCCATCAACAATGAGTTAAAGTCCTTGAGGGAGTTGTGTGCTACAACTTTGAAGAATCAAGCAACTCCTCAAGTGCTTCCACAAGCTAACTTATCTTCCAAGGAGGAGGATGTGAACTATATGGGAAGGGGCAACTACAACAACTACCAAGGCCCAAGGAACTTCAACAACAACCGGCAATTCAACAATTACCGGCCCAACCACAACCATCCCGGGTTTTCCTACTCTAACCCGGATGGAGCCTTCACTAGTACAAAGAGGGGTTGTAGACCCCGGTTTTTTTGTACATGAGACCCCGGTTTTCAGAGCGTGGTTAACGGGAGCGAGGTAAATCTACTCGGACCTCGCTAATTGACACCGAGGTAACAAAATTTCGGACCACGGTTATTTTAAATAACCGTGGTCCGACGTGTATTAAAAAAAAAAAAGTCGGACCCCGGTTATTTAAAATAACCGTGGTCCCAGTTTTAAATTTTTTTTAAAAAAAATACACGTCGGACCACGGTTATTTAAAATAACCGTGGTCCCAGTTCTAAATTTGCTTTAAAAAAAACACCACGGTTCTAAGTATCTTGTGTAAGCTCATCAAAGATTAATGAGCTTACAGATCATATCAACAAAATTGTAGTGCAGTCATCTAATTTCGTGCGATCTGAATAATTGCAGTCATCTAATTTCATGCGATCTGAACTATTCATGCTGAAAGACCACGACAGTTTACAGGTAAAATGTCCAACAAATAAAGCTGAAGCACGTTTGAATTCTCAAACCTCAGACGCAACATACCTAAATCATACTCCATCTGATTGTTAAACGAAATTTGCATGAGATGTCAAAAGCAAAACTTGATTACTTGTCTAAAGCAGGCCCAATACCAACGGTTTAACAGATGGGTTGGCAATCACGTTCTCCAACGAAATTGAAACAATCAACTCTCTCTCTAGCCTTCCAAGAGTGTGTAAACAACTTAAACCCTGTAGCCACAGTTGTTTCTCTTTCCTCCAGCCTTTACAAACTTTCTTCCCTTTGTTCTCACATAAGGTTTGGTGTGGCTATCTTGGACACCAGGAGCCTTTCTAATGTGCCTCACTGCCTCCCTAGCATTCTTCGGACCCCTAAGAAGGACCTACATTTTTTACCATACAGCAACCACATTTAAAACTTCGAATCATCCAAATTCAGATGATTGATGAAAAACCAAAATCATGAATATCATCAAATATTCCCAGTTTAAAAAATCTGAATGCAGTAACCACAAGAGCAACCAAAAACTTATCGGTTAAGAGATATCAAGCAATACCTCTATACTGAGCAACCATCAAACATTAATGAGCTTATCTTCCTATATGAGTTAAAATGTTCTCCGATGACATAATAACTATCATGCCAAATCAATAACACCACAAAAAATAAATATTAAACTCACAGGCTCCTGCAAATTGTCATACATTTCGATCCTCAAGGTCCATTCTTCCAGTGCAGGCTCTGCAGCAGAACTAGAAATCAACCGAAAACATAAGAAAGCATCAAGTGAGAAGGGACTACACTAATTGAAAAGGTTATAGGAAATGGAAACAAAAGGCTAAGGGCAAACCTAGAAAGTTCCAACACGCTCAAGATTGCTTCATGTGCCTTTTGATCCGGATCCGGCGGAACAAGGTTAATCGTATGCCTTGTGTAAAAAAAGGATCAAAATCCATAGAAAAAAGATATCAAACTCACTCTTAAGATCAATGGAATGTGCCAGATGTTGGGAACATCATGGATAGACATTATGTTCTCTGCCTGATCATAACATATAAGGGTTCAATAACAAAAAAATTAAATGCAAGCTCTCTATAGCTATAAAGGTTTAATTTTATGTTACACAAACACTTGTATATGACAAAATTGTGACAGCTTAGCTTTAACACTGGCCTCTAGGACCTGCAAATAACTAGGTTTGAGAGATGAATTCAGATTCGGATATGAATACAAGGAGATAGTTCTTAATATACAACAGGTAAAATATGGCACATACCTTAGTGCTACGGCAAGCAAGGATGTCAGGTTTCAATCCCAATTCCCAAACTCCGTAGATCACGAGTATTATGTTGTGTAGGCTTTGTTTTCTGCAAATTGTTGGGAAATTAGTCTCTTCACTGAACTAACTGTACCAAGACTTCATAGGCATACCATTCAGAATAACCGATGGGAAAAATATACAAAATAAATATGATAGATCACCTGCTCCCCTCCAACGCTTATCACCGGCACAAGACTGACATGCACCAGGCAAAAGTTAACCAAACCAAGTCAAATCATATACCTACTTGATAAACACCGACTAAAAAGAATTTTGAATATGTTTTATTTTCTTACCTACACGGTACGAGAACTAGCAAAGTGCCTTAGTGTATATCTGAGACTTCATGTAAACATAGATTGCCATGTAAATTAAGCAGGCTGCTAAGAAGTTTGTCACTGCAAGACACTATATTGATATTTCAACTCACCGATTGTTCCACCTAACTCTATGACATAGACATCAGCTGGGCCATCTTGACCATCTACTAGTACATGTACAACTCTTTCAATCCATTCTTGGATGGCATCTGTGAGATGAGGGACATTCTAACAGGATAGAAGTATATGATAAGATAAATAATCCTTCAGTAACATCAAAAACCGTGAATAGATAACCAGATTGAGCAGCAATAGATACTTGTACAGATTTCCCCAAATAATCACCTTTTCTTTCCTTTTGAATGACATGCTGTGCCAAAAATATAACAAGAGAAACTCAAATCTGAACTGTATGATTTTCGAAGATTCACGAACATAACAAAAGAAACTTTAGTAAATTTCCTTACTTGGTATATTTTCCCTATTGCTATATTGTTATCCCGGGTCAACTTGATGTCAAAAAACCGCTCATAGTTTCCAAGATCTAGATCAGCCTGTAATACAAAAAAAGAGGTTACCTGATTTCGTAAAGTGAAATGATACACTTTCCTAACAGTGAAATCCATGGAATATTTCAGTTAAGACAGGCCAGTGATTAGTATCTACCACTGAGATATTAAAATGTAGCTTGACTGCCTGATATATTATATACAATTGATTCTGATTTCTAGTGACCAGCAGTGCCAAAAAAGTCACTACTCTTTTCCTCATATCCCTTAGAAGATTAACTTTTAAGAAAAGAAATTACTATACTCATTGCCTTTCCAAATCCATTCCTTTTAAAAATGAAAATGAACTACAGTCCGTGCGGAAGGTAATGATGATAGTGTATCCATATCAAATCCAAGTCATACCAGACAGAGCAAGAGCAGTCTAAGTCAATAGTTTTCTTTTGGATAACTCTTGTTTTTACAACAATTCAACTTGTAGTTCATTTTCAAGAATATGACCATGGCTTGGATTAGTAGAAAGTAGAAAGTAGAAAGAAAATATCTCACCAAGAAATTATGGTAGAGGAAGGCTCTAGGCTCCCACGAAAGAATTTCAACCCATTGATCTCCCTTCTGATTGACTTGTAGTTCATTCTTGATTGACTTCTTTTGGATAACTCTTGTTCGAGTACCTAATAAAAATAAACAAAAGACAAACTAAAGCAAACTCCAATAAACCAGCAACTCCGGCCAAATGAATTAGCAATAAACAACTTCTTCAAAGAAACCCTATATAACTGCATAAACTTTTTCAGATTCTATTTCAGAAAGTTCAAATTTTCAAAAAGTTAAAATTTTCAAATTATGCAAACTAGCTTGAAGAATCCTACCTATCCTTTTATTAAAAACTCTAAATTGTGTATACGTAGAAAAGTTCTTGGCAAATTTAGTTTCGATTACAAGTTGTTGACTTTAGATATTTATATTTTGTAGGATAAGATAAAAGGAATAGCAATTGGGTATTTGTGGGGGGCTTATCCTCTGGCTAAGAAACTTACAGCTAACGACGTTGTTGCTTCTTCTAACTGTTACCCTTAAAGAATTTATTAAGCCAACTTACGTATAAATAGGAGTGAAGAATGGGCAGAAGAAGGACACAACCAATGTCTTAGCATCTCAACAAAGCACAACATAGAATTGTTCTTTGGATTTTTTAAAGAAAAGCAAATATCTCCAAACCCCTTTTCTATTTTGTACTTACAACTTGGGTTTCATACAGTTGGAGATCAAGAAGAGAGAAGATGGGCACAACTCTATCTGAGTGGCCATGGCAGAACATGGGTGCCCATAAGGTATGTAAATTAGTTGCAATTACCAAACTAATTATTCATAAATCATATCAAAATGAAAGCTGTGATTTGTTGTGTAATTGGTGCAGTACTTGATGTATGGGCCTTTAATGGGAGAAGTGGTAAGAGTGTGGAGAAATGAAGAGAGTGTGAGAAGAAGCTTCTGCTTCCACATACTCTTACTGTGTACCCTCAGAGGCCTCAGATTTGGAGTAACTACTCTAACATGTTTTTCCTCACCAGCAAACGCAGAATCGTACAGCAAGGCTTGGATTTCAAACAACTCAATCAAGAATGGGACTGAGAACTAAATTTATAGCCGTTTACATATACATCAAACGCAGAATCGTACATCAAGGCTTGTATATTCGACAACAACAACAAATGATCAAACCAGAGACATTCAACATTAATTCCTCAAGTAATAGATAAGATATCCAAGTAGGGATTTCATACCGTACGTGTTCACTGTGCGACAATTCACAACAGGTCGCAGTCGCCAGTCATGTGTACGTTGAAGAGTCGGGGTCGAGGTGGAGAACCGCCCGCCACTCGCAATCGCCACACCGCCACCAGTCGCCGCCTTCAGTCCCCGGATGGTTGGGATGTCGCCCTTGAACACGTAGGAGAGTCGGGATCGATAGGTTAGGGCTTAGAGACTAGGAGGCCGGTGCATCGGTGCGGTGGTATTCCTAAGATCAAAACGATGTCGTTGAATTAGGGTTTTACCCCGGTTATTAAAAAAACTGGGGTCCGGATAGTTGTGTCACCACGGTTAATAATTTAACCGGGGTCCGAAATTTTAATACCCCGGTTAAATAATATAACCGGGGTCTAAATTTTTTTTTAAAAAAATAAAAATCATTTGTCCTCGGTTATACAAATAACCGTAGTCCGAAAATATGTTTGATCACGGTTTTTTCAAACCGCTCCAACATAAGCGAGGTCTAGAGGGATTTTTGTACTAGTGCTTGAACCCTCCCGCTTCCACAAGCACAACTCCACCACCAAAAGCTTCACAAGAACCTCCACCCGAAATTACTCAACCTCCAAAAGATAGAACCGAAATGATGTTTGAGCAATTGCTTGGAAGGTTGAGTGGTCTTGAGAGCACCGTGACTTTCATTTCTAAGGCTCAAAAGGTGTTGGAAGCACAAGTGTTCCAAAAGGCGGGTGAAGCCCATAGAGTTCCGGGAAAACTTCCCAGAAGAACCGAAGAAAACCCAAGAGGCCAAGTGTTGGCTATTACAACAAGAAGTGGGTTAAGCATGAAGGATCCTTTGCCCAAGGAGAATGCTAAAGGGAAGCAAGTGGTGAATGAAGAAGAGACTTTGCAAGGAGATGGAGGCAAGAGCAAGGATGTAGATCCAACCTATGTGGCTCCGCCTCCATACAAGCCACCACTACCGTTCCCTCAATCACGAGCAAGAGCTCGCTTGGACAATCACTTTGGTAAATTCCTTGAACTTATGTCTAAATTACATATTAACATTCCGTTCATGGATGCTATTTTAGGAATGCCGGCATATGGCAAGTTCTTGAAGGAAATACTCTCCAACAAAAGGAAGTTGGAGGAGTATGGGGAGATAAGGATGACTAAGAGATCCTCGGAGTTGATTCAAACGATGAAGGAGGAGATGCCTCCTAAGCTAAGGGATCCGGGATCCTTTTGTGTGCCAATCGGAGTAGGAGAAGTGAAGTATGACGCCTTATGTGATCTTGGGGCAAATGTAAGCATCATTCCGCTTGCACTTTGCAACAAGGTTGGGCTAGGAGAGCCAAAGCCGGTCAAGATGACCCTTTACATGGTGGACCGCTCGATCACTCATCCGGTTGGAATCTTGGAAGACATCCCGGTGCAACTAGGGAAGTTCTATGTGCCCATAGACTTCGTTGTTTTGGACATCCCGGCGGACTATCCCGTTCCCATCATCTTGGGAAGACCTTTCTTAGCTACTTCCGGGTGTCTAGTAGATTGTAAGAATGGGACTCTCTCCTTCAACATTGGAGAAGAGAACATCAAGTTCAAGCTGTCCACAATGATGAAAGGGCCAACCCTTGATGAGGATGTATTCAACATAGTTGAAGAAGAGGAGTCTAGAGAGGTTGTGA
This sequence comes from Fagopyrum homotropicum, assembly GCA_033239125.1. Taxonomy (NCBI): domain Eukaryota; kingdom Viridiplantae; phylum Streptophyta; class Magnoliopsida; order Caryophyllales; family Polygonaceae; genus Fagopyrum; species Fagopyrum homotropicum. Next base: position 58,564,878 of record BSWB01000003.1, on the reverse strand, counting down.
GCTCAATCTTGCTCAAGGATCCACTTGAGAAGGTTCTTAGCTCAAGCTTGATGGAAGAAGGAGTTGAGGAGAGTAGCAATGAAGTAATCAAGGCCTTGAATGCATTGGACGAGCTACCAAGTGTTGGATTTGAAGTGCTAGAAGAAGGGAGAAACTGGCAGAAAAATCGGACTGGAGGGTCCAGATCGGCCGATTTTTGGCCTTGTGCTGAAATTTCAGCCAGTTCAGTAAAAACAGAAACTCAGATCGACCCACTGCAAGAAAAATCGGCCGATTTTTCCTCCTGGGCCGATTTTCCTGAGTCTTTTCAGCATCAACCACTTGAGTGTGAGCAATCATCAAGGGACTTCAAGGAGGCTTCCATGGCTTTGTAATCATCTCAACCTACATTGTATGGATCATCTCCAACCGAAAAAGGTCCTCCTCAACTTGATCTTAAACCTCTTCCCTCTCATTTAAAGTATGCTTTCCTTGGTTCAAATTCTACTTATCCGGTGATTGTGAATGCATCTTTGAATGATGATGAGCTTAATAGACTGTTGAATGAATTGAAACTACATAGAAAGGCAATAGGATACACCATTGATGATCTTGTTGGCATCAAACCATCTTTGTGCATGCATAGGATAATGATGGAAGATAATCATAAACCCTCTATTGATCATCAAAGAAGATTGAATCCCATAATGAAAGAGGTAGTCAAAAAGGAAATCATTAAGTTGCTAGATGCGGGAATTATCTACCCTATCTCGGATAGTAAGTGGGTTAGTCCCGTCCATGTAGTACCTAAGAAAGGTGGGATGACCGTAGTGACTAATGAGAACAATGAACTAATCCCCACTAGAACGGTTACGGGATGGAGGATGTGTATTGATTATAGAAAGCTTAACATGGCCTCTAGGAAAGATCACTTCCCTCTTCCTTTCATTGACCAAATGCTAGAAAGGTTAGCTCAACATTCTCATTTTTGCTACCTAGATGGCTATAGTGGATTCTTCCAAATCCCTATCCACCCCGATGACCAAGAGAAAACAACCTTTACATGTCCATGGCTTTTGCATATAGAAGAATGCCATTTGGGTTGTGTAATGCACCCGCCACCTTCCAAAGGTGTATGATGGCCATCTTTTCAAAATACATTGAAAATATCATGGAAGTGTTCATGGATGATTTCTCTGTTTATGGTTCTTCCTTTGATGATTGCTTGGCTAACTTATCATTAGTATTGCGAAGATGTGAGGAGACAAATCTTGTCTTAAATTGGGAAAAATGTCACTTCATGGTAAGTGAAGGTATTGTGTTAGGACACTTGATGTCTAACCGTGGAATTGAGGTTGATAGGGCCAAGATTGAGACGATAGAGAAGTTGCCACCACCTACCTCGGTGAAAGGGGTAAGGAGTTTCTTAGGGCATGCCGGTTTTTACCGGAGGTTTATTCAAGACTTCTCTAAAATTTCTAAGCCCCTTACTAACCTACTAATGAAGGATGTTGAATTTGTTTTCTCCAAAGATTGCCTTGAAGCTTTTTGTAGGTTGAAGAACGCTTTGATCTCCGCACCTATAATGCAACCTCCGGATTGGAGTTTACCGTTTGAGATCATGTGTGATGCAAGCGATGTAGCCGTTGGGGCTGTTTTGGGGCAAAGGAAAGAAGGACGAACTCATGCCATTTATTATGCTAGCAAGACGCTAGATGATGCCCAACTCAATTATGCTACCACCGAGAAGGAGTTGCTAGCGGTTGTGTATGCATTTGAGAAGTTCCGCTCATATCTTGTTGGAGCGAAGGTCATAGTCTACACGGATCATGCTGCGATCCGTTATCTACTTACCAAGAAGGATGCCAAGCCTAGGTTGATTCGGTGGATCCTTCTTCTTCAAGAGTTTGACTTGGAAATCCGGGACAAGAAGGGATCCGAGAACTCCGTGGCGGATCACCTTAGTAGACTCCCACCATTGGAGCTTGAAAGAGAGGACATCCCGATTGATGACTCGTTCCGGGATGAGCAATTGCAAATGGTGGAGGAGTGCTTGTTCCAAGTGTCTAGAGGAAGTGAGCCATGGTATGCCGACATTGTGAACTACTTGGTGTGTGAGGAAGTGCCTCCCGGATTAACATATGCCCAAAGGAAGAAGTTCTTCAAGGATGTGAGGCACTACTATTGGAGCGAGCCACTTTTGTTCAAAAGAGGACCGGATGGAATGTTTAGAAGATGCATACCGGAGGATGAGGTAGAGAGTGTGATCCGCCATTGTCATTCCTTGCCATGTGGAGGGCATGCTAGCTCACACAAGACGTGTGCTAAAGTGTTGCAATCGGGCTTCTTTTGGCCAAGTTTGTTCAAGGATGTGAAAAGCTTTGTGGTAGCTTGTGATGCTTGCCAAAGGACGGGCAACATCTCAAGGAGGAATGAGATGCCCTTGAACAACATACAAGAGGTAGAGATATTTGATGTGTGGGGTGTGGACTTCATGGGACCATTCCCTTCTTCATGTGGCAACCTCTACATCCTATTGGCGGTTGACTATGTTTCGAGATGGGTGGAGGCAATCGCCTCTCCTACAAATGATGTCAAGGTGGTGGTGCGGTTCTTCAACCGAGTGATCTTCCCTAGGTTTGGAACACCAAGGGTGATCATAAGTGATGGAGGGAAACACTTCACTAATAGGAACTTTGGAGCACTTTTGGCTAAGTATGGGGTGACTCATAAGGTGGCAACACCTTACCAACCCCAAACTAGTGGCCAAGTGGAAATCTCCAACCGAGAGATCAAGGGGACTCTCGAGAAGACGGTCTCAAGGACGAGAAAGGATTGGGCTATGAAGCTCGATGATGCCTTATGGGCATATAGAACCGCCTTCAAAACACCCATTGGCACTACTCCCTACAAGTTAGTCTATGGCAAGTCTTGCCACCTTCCGGTAGAGATGGAGCATAGAGCTTATTGGGCCATTAAATGGCTAAATTTTGACCTCAAGGCGGCGGGAGAGAAGCGGTTGCTAGACATGAACGCCCTTGAGGAGATCCGGTTGGATGCATATGAGAATGCTCGGATCTACAAGGAGAGAACCAAGCGATGGCATCACAAGCGCCTCATCCCAAAGGAGTTGAGTGAAGGCGACCTTGTCCTTCTCTTCAACTCGAGGCTGCGGCTCTTCCCCGGAAAGCTCAAATCAAGATGGACCGGGCCATATGTGGTGAAGAAGATCTTTCCTCATGGAGCGGTGGAGATAGGAGGAGATCATTGTGGTGACTTCAAGGTGAATGGGCACCGTTTGAAGAAGTACATCCCGGAAGCCCCGGTGGAAGTGATTGCCCCGCTTCACCTTGATTGAAACGCTCCTGAATTTGGTCAAGCTAATGACCTTAAAGAAGCGCTTAATGGGAGGCAACCCATTGGTATATATTTTTCCCTTTTGTTTTTCTTGCTTTTGTTTAATCTCACTCTTGGTGTGCTTTTTTTTTTCTTTTGTGTTTTTGGGTGCTAGATCTTGTTGATTGTCATGAGTTACGAGACGTTGGAGGTCATGTGAAAGCCTCATGGACCAGTTGAAGGTACAAGATCCAAGCACATAGACGAGGAGGAAAGTACCCAGAAAAATCGGCCCGTTCTTCAGACAAATCGGCCGATTTTCCTGGGCTGCCAGGGCAATTTTTCCTCTGTAAAGGAAAGTGATGATCTCCAATCAAGCATGGGTGGAGCGGACGTGGAACTTGGACGGCTTGCGGTGCCAAGCGCGGGTTCCGACATCATAATGAACATCAAGAGCTCTCTACCATCCTTGATCGATCATCCACCATCATCATCCAATGTGAACCGAAATACCAAAGCATCACCAATTTTACATTGTGAGGACTCTCTTTCACTTCTTTATTTAGTTTACACATTAGGGACAATGTGTTTCTAAGTATGGAGTGGGGTTTTCATGATCACTTGCATGATTAGCATCTAGGATAGTTTAATTTTGTCACATGTTTCATTATGTCTTGCATTGTACATACATATTTCGAAAAATCCAAAAAAATCAGAAAATTTTAAGAAATTTTAGTGCTTCTAAGGCTTGGATATGACCCTAATGATGAATCTTGCCTTGTGGATTGGCTATGGATGGCCTTATGTGTTAAATTGATGATGCATATGTGGACTTGAAATACTTATCTTGAATTCCATGAATGACTTGTGATTATGATGCTTGCCTTGATTTAATTGAGGATTGAAAGTCGAAATTGCATGCTAGTTCTTGCACAACAATTAGGAGTGATTAAGGCAATTCATTTTCCTCTACTTCTCATCCTGACCATGTTGCTTGAGCACCTCAATTGAGATAAATTTGACCTCTTTTGACCCATCCGGGAATAGGAGCATGTTAGTGTGTTGATGTGTGTGAAAAGCAAGTGTGGGGTGAAGTTGTTGATGAAAGAATGTCGTGAATAAAATGCTGAATTTGTTGTGAAAGTGTAGCCAAAAATATAGGCTTGGGGACGTTGGCTTAAATGACAAGTAACTCGGTACACTTCACATAATCGGGTGTTGGTGCCTTGCCAAAGTCGAATAAACCAATAGTCCTAACGAGCTTTGGTATGTGTGCCCGGTGTGGATGCACCTCGAAAAATAGAAAAAGCCCGAGGATGGCTAATCACCAAGGTTTCGGCTTTTGTACACCAATGCCATCGTCTCAAAAAAAAAGAAAAGAAAGAAAAGAAAATGAAAAATATACACTTGAGGGAAGTTGATAAGAAATGTGAAGTTGTGGTTGTTTAGTTCCTTTCCCGGATTAACATCACATAGCCTAGAAAATTCCCACCTAATCCCAACGTTTCTTGGCCTTCTATTTCACAAGTCCTTATGACCTACTTGCATGTGTGTAAGACTAAGTGATTTAGATTGGATATGCTCATGATCATCTTGACTTCTTCATCTTTACACTTCATTGCATGCTATCAAGTTAAGTGTAATTGTCTTTCCATGCTTTCATTTATTTGATGCATAATTGCTTGTCCATTGCCATGAAACATGACTATGAAGGTGATCCAATATTAGAAGCACAACTCCAAAAGATTTTGCCATTTTTCTGCATACATAAATCATGTCATCTCTTAGTCTATAGTTGGGAATTTGCTCGGGGACGAGCAAACCTTAAGTATGGGGTATTTTTGATAACAAGATTTATGACTTAGGATTAGGTAATCATTTAGATAGATTTCTCATTCATTCGTGCAAGTTTTGGCATTGGTTCATGACGTCTTCGCTCAATTCATGCACATTTCTAGAAAAGACGTCTACACTACCTTTTATCTGTTTTGTAGGTAATTCGGGGATCTATTGGACGTTAATCTATACATTTGAGGGCCAAGCCTCATGATGGTACACATCCAAAGCCTAGGAGGAGCATAATTGGAGCAACAAAGTACACAAAGATCACTAATGGTGCAAGCAATAGAGCAACTCATGGCTAGACGATCATAGCATGTTTCTGCTGAAGAAAATCGGACCAACTAGCAGCTAAATCGGCCGATTTTATTCACTGGGTCGATTTTTGGGGCTTTGACAGCTTAAGCCACGTGTCCCACGATCTCTTGTCCGGCCTTGCTCTTGGTGGAGAATATAAGTGGTCCTGCAGGTTGTTGCTGAGCATCTCTCCTCTCCCACACTCTCATTCACAGCTCATCATTTTGGGGGAAAGATTGGAGGAGAAGAAAAACTCTCAAGGATTGAAGGAAGAAGAAGAACACCATTCTAAGAGTGATAGTGAGATTTTGAGTGATTTTGAGTTACTTTCGTAGTCTTGGATTGAAGAACTATTGCAAGGATTGTTAGGAACGTTTTGGATCTTCATTTAAGAGTTTGTAAGTCTTGCTACAACTTGGATTTGGCTGAGATTTATTGATTTGCTTGCTTATCCTTCATTATCCATCTATGAACACCATGTATGCTTGTTTGATGATTTTGGATCTTGATATGCATATTGTTGGCTAGTTTATTGTGATTCTGGAGTGATGGATTGATGGTTATGGATTGGGTGATGATAGGATGGGCTTATATGTTTGTTTAGGATGATTTGTATGCACGAAACTCACAACTGAAGGGAAAATCGGCCTGTTCATCACGTAAATCGGCCGATTTCCCCCATAATCCACCCGATTTCCTCCTCTGTTGCTCTTTAAATGATGAATCTGTATGATTGGGGTGTTAGGTTGTTAAATCCTAGTGTTTATTTAGCCTAATTTAGCTTAGGATCACCTAATGCTATCAACCTAAGTGAGGGAAGAGATCTACCCGATGATTTCCGATCTTAGATACTTTAGAAGATGAATTCTAGGTAGTAGTGAGCCTCATAAGCCGCTATTGGATCGAGTGTGCTAGGATTATTGCTTGAGATTTCCCTATTCCGAGACTTACCCGGTAAGGAGAGGGTCACCCCTTAAGTAGTATCTAGTTTGTGTGGAATTCCTATTTCTAACCCCTTGAGACCTACCCGGTAATAGGATGTTTGATGCGGGATTAGTGAAGTGAGAGACCTACCCGGTAATTGCTTCCATTAGTGAGACATTCTTTCCCCAACACCGCAGCTTGACCTTAGAATCCTTAGAACCTTGAGTCCAATGCCATAACCGGAAATCTTGACCTCTAAAATCCACTTTTCTCTCTTGATCATATACTTTGTGCTTTGTGTTACTTGTTCGTTTGCTAGCTTGAGTTGTTAGTTGTTTTATTATCTTGCTTGACTTGTGATCTTTGTTTGATCACCACAAAAACCAACAAAAACATTGTGTTTTTCCATTTTCTTTGTTTCTTATCTTATCTTAGTCTAGATTCACACTATCTTTGATCATTGTTTGACTCGATTTCACCTTAGTCTTTGTGTTCGACCTCGGAATACTATCCCTACTACAAACGTCCCGTACACTGCGGGTTCGCTAGGAGTTAGGATAAATATAACGAGTATAAATTTAAAGCTTATTGCGATTCACACACAAATCCTGAGCGTAACAAGGTGTTGGAAGCACAAGTGTTCCAAAAGGCGGGTGAAGCCCATAGAGATCCGGGAAAGCTTCCCGGAAGAACCGAAGAAAACCCAAGAGGCCAAGTGTTGGCTATTACAACAAGAAGTGGGTTAAGCATGAAGGGTCTTTCTCTTCAACTCAAGGCTGCGGCTTTTTCCCGGAAAGCTCAAATCAAGATGGACCGGGCCATATGTGGTGAAGAAGATCTTTCCCCATGGAGCTATTGAGATAGGAGGGGAGCATTGCGAAAACTTTAAGGTGAATGGGCACCGATTGAAGAAGTATATCCCGGGAGCTCCGGTGGATATGATTGCCCCACTTTACCTTGAGTAGACGCCCCCGAGTTTGGTCAAGCTAATGACCTTAAAGAAGCGCTTGGTGGGAGGCAACCCATTGGTAACGGTTTTCCCTTTCTCGTTTTGTTTTTGTTTTAGATTTTTCTATCTTTGTGTGTGTTTTGTGCACTTTGTGTGTATGCTAGAGCCTTAGTAGCATTAGAAGCCTTGCTTGGCAAGTGAATGATGATGATGAAACCCTCATCGATTGTGGGTGGAGCGGACGCGGAACTTGGACGGCTAGCGGTGCCTAGCGCGGGTCCCGACGCCTTGATGAATGCTTAGAGCTCTCTACCATGGTTGATAGGATCATCCAACATCAATCCCACTTGAGAATCCCAAATACCATAGCAAACCATTTTTACATTGTGAGAACCTTCTTTCACTCTTCTTTACTTCATTTACACATTGGGGACAATGTGTTTCTAAGTATGGGGTGGGGTTTGCATGATCCTTTGCATGACGAGCATCTAGGGTAGTTTAATATTTGCACATGTCTTGCATTGTACATATTCATCTCGAAAATCCCATAAAAATTCAGAAAATTTAAAAAATTTTGTGCTTTCTAGGCTTGGATATGACCCTAATGATGAATCTTGTCTTGTGGATTGGCTATGGATGGCCTTATGTGTTAAATTGATGAATGCATATGTGGACTTGAAGTACTTCTCTTGAATTCCATGGATGATTTGTGATCATGATGTTTGCCTAGGATGGATTGAGTATTGAAAGTCGAAATTACATGCTAGTTCTTGCATACCATCTAGGAATGGATGAGGCAATTCATCTTTCTCTACTTCTCATCTTGATCATGATTGTTTGAGCACCTCAATGGATATAATTTGACCTCTTTTGACCCATCCGGGAATAGGAGCATGATAGTGTGTTGATGTGTATGAAAAGCAAGTATGGGGTGAAGATGTTGATGAAAGAATATCATTCATAAAATGCTGAATTTGTTGTGAAAGTGTAGCCAAAAATATAGGCTTGGGGACGTTGGCTTAAATGACAAGTAACTCGGTACACTTCACATAATCGGGTGTTGGTGCCTTGCCAAAGTCAAATAAACCAATAGTCCTAACGAGCTTTGGTATGTGTGCCCGGTGTGGATGCACCTCGAAAAATAAGAAAAAGCCCGAGGATGGCTAATCACCAAGGTTTCGGCTTTTGTACACCAATGCCATTGTCTCAAAAATAAGTCAAAGAAAAAGAAAAGAAAAGAAAGAAAAGATAGAGAAAAATATACACTTGAGGGAAGTTGATCGAGGACAAGATTGTGGAGTTAGTTCCATTCCCGGATTAGCATCACATAACCTAGAAAAATCCCCACCTAATCACAACGTTTCTTAGCCTTTTATTTCACAAGACCTTATGACCTATTTGCATGTTTGTAAGACTTAGTAATCTAGATTGGATATGCTCTTGATCTTCTTGGTTTCTTCATTTTTACATTTCATGCATGCTTTTGAGTTAAGTACAATTGTCTTTCCATGCCTTCATTTATTTGTTGCATAATTGCTTATCCGTTGCCATGAAACATGACTATGAAGGTGATCCAATAGTAGAAGCACAAACCCAAAAAGATTTTGCCATTTTTCTGCATACATAAATCATGTTATCTTGTAGTCTATAGTTGAGAATTTGCTCGGGGATGAGCAAACCTTAAGTATGGGGTATTTTTGATAACACGATTTATGACTTAGGTTTAGGTAATCATTTAGATAGATTTCTCGCTCATTCATGCATGGTTTAGCACTAGTTCACGACGCTTGTACTCAATTCACATATTATGTCGAGATAGACGTCTGCACGGACTTGTGCATTGCTTTGTAGGTATTTTGGGAGATTTAGGAGCTAAAACGATACGTTTGAGGATCGTCTATCAAGATGACACACCCTCGGACTCATTAGGATGCAAGCTAAAGGCTAGGGAGGACTCATGGAACCTTGCCAACACAAACCATGCACCAAATCGAAGCTTAATGATCAAAGGCAAGCTGAAGCACAAAAATCACGGTTCACTGACAGATCACGGCCGTGATTCTGCCCGTGGTTTTTGCCAGGTTTTCGTGATAGCTATGCCACGATCTCTTGGCCAGCTCTTACAAAGTTGTAGTATAAAAATGGTCCTGCATTGGCTGAGAGAAGCATCTTGGAGTAGCTCTCTATTATCCACTATCATCCAATCAAAATATTCTCTCAACAAGAAGATTCTTTGGGAAGAAGATTGTAGAAGAAAACCACCATTGGAGAGGATCTTGATTGGAGGAAGAGAAGACACACCATTGATAGACCTAGAGAGTTTTTGTAGTAAAGAACTTCGGATTCAATTTCTAGAGTTGTATGAACCATTTGAACCTTCTTTAAGAAAGATTGTGAGTTATTCTAATTCCACTTTCAGCTTGGTTTTGTTTTAGTTCACTTGTTCATCTCTTTCTCTTCATTATCTTGCAAATGGATGCCATGATTTTATGTTTGATTGTCTTGATTTCTATTATGAATGTTTTCGGCTAAATAGATGTGGTTCTAGGGTAAGGAAAGGATGGTTATGGCTAGGGCTATGATAGGATGGACTTAGATTTACCTTTGGATGACTTGTGTGCATGAACGTAGTTTTTGTTAGGAATCACGGCCAGTTCTTGCCAAACCACGGCCGTGGAAAGGTAGAACAAACCGTGATCTTACCTGGTTCGATAGATCTAGTCATTAGATTGTTAGAATGTTGAAATCCTAAGTGTTTGTTGAGTCAATCTATCCTAGGGCGACCTAGTGTTAGCAACTAAGTGTTAGGAGAGACTTATCCGGTAATCCTTGCTCTTAGATCTCAAAGATGACAAACCCTAGGTAGTGGTGAGCCTCATAAGCCGCCATTGGACTAAGTGTGCTAGGATAGTTGCTTAGAACTAACCCTTTCGAGACTTACCCGGTAAGGATAGGTTAGATCTCTAGGCGATAACCCGGTTCGTGTAGAATTCCGTCCCTTAGGTTCTTAGAGACTTACCCGGTGATGAGACCTTAGGAATGGACTAGTGGACCATGAGACCTACCCGGTAATTGATCCCAATCTAGAAATGCTTACTCCCAACATATCATAGTTAATCCAAGGAATGAATAGATAGCTTGAGTCTTATGCCATAACCGGACTTTCCAACCCCTAGAATCCGCTTTCTTCTATTTGATCTATATCTTGTGTTTATCTTTTTTTTGCTTGCGTTGATTTGTTAGCATAGTTGATTGTTTATTCCGCATGATTTGTGATCCTTGATTGATCACCAAAAACCCAACCAAAAACATTGAGATTTTCATTTCTTTATTTCCTTCTCTTTTCTTAACCTAGATCTTCACTAGACTTAATCATGAATTGAATCAATCTCACCTTAGTCTTTGTGTTTGACCTCGGAATACTATCCCTACTACAAACGTCCCGTACACTGCGGGTTTCGCTAGGAGTTAGGATAAATATAACGAGTATAAACTTAAAGCTTATTGCAATTCACACACTCATCCTGAGCGTAACACTCACCTCATATGCTCCCGCTTTCCTCCCATCACTCTTCCTATGGGAGTACTTCTCAATCACCAAAGCTTGTTTCTCTACAAACTCCCAAGCTTCATCCACATTCTTTTCCATGAAAGTCCCACCGGAAAGAGATTGAAGCTTGAATTGGCTATCTTCATCAAGTCCCTTGAAATAGATTTCCAATAGCTTAATTTTCGGTATACCATGGTGTGGACAATCTAGGAGAAGGTCTTTGAACGTCTCACAAGACTTGAATAGACTCTCTCTATCCTTCATTACAAAGGCATTGATCTTTCCCCTTAGCTCGGTAGTCCTGGAAGGCGGGAAGAACTTAGTCAAGTACTCGGTTGTCATCTCCTCCCAAGTACTCACTCGCCCTTGTGGAATAGATTGATACCAAGCCAAGGCTTTATCCTTAAGTGAGAAGGAGAAAACCCTAAGCTTATGGTTGTTGCTCACCAATCTAGGCGGTCTAAGAGTCTCCATCAAGATCTCATAGTTCATCAGTGTTGATGGGGAGACTCTCCTTCCATCCCTCCAAATTGATTATGCCGGATCATTTGTAGAACTTGAGGGCGGAGCTCGTAATCATGGCCTGCGGGATCTCCTAAGTTCACACCCGGACGGTGTGCTCTTTGTGCCGGATCCATACGTTGCCCTAACGTTTGTGGCTCTTCAATAGCAATGGGCACAACTCGAATATTAACCGCCGGCTGCGGTTGTGGTGGAGGTTGTTGACGATTAAGCTCTCTTTGCACAAGAGCTTGCCTAATCTCTTCAATCTCCCTCCTAGTTGCTTCTTGCCTCTCATTGGCAAGTCTGATTTCATTCTCCAAGAGCTCATCTCTTAGCCTAATTTGCTCTAAAGCTTCATCCAACTCAGCTTGGAGATCTCTTCCGGCCATCTCTTTTCCCTTTCTAATGCTCTTGGATCTAGATCTGAGGGTTTTCTCCGGTTCGGGATCGAATGGAGCTAAATCCTTGCCACGAGATCTTTGCATACACCTAAAGAGTGAGAGATGTCCAGAGAAGCAAAGACACAAACCAAACAAGATCAAAAGCAATAAGAAAGATCTACACTATAAACAGTCACAAAAATGACTCAATCTAGACCTAGTCCCCGGCAACGGCGCCAAAAACTTGTTACGCTAAGATTGTGACACGCAAAAGTCTTAAATTTATAACTCGTTATTTTTCTCCTAACTCCTAGCAAACCCACAGTGTATTGGTCGTTTTGTAGCAAGGATAGTATTTCGAGGTCGAACACGAAGACTAAGGTGAAATCAAATCAACAAGTGATCATAGATAGTGTGAATCTAGTCTAAGAAAAGGGAAAGAAATAAAGAAATGAAAATCATGATATTTTTGGTTGGGTTTTTTTGTGGTGATCAAGCAAAGATCACAAATCAAGCAAGACGATAAATCAAACTAACAACTAAAACTAGCAAAGCAAACAAGTAACACAAACACAAGATATGTGATCAAAGAGAGAAAAGTGGATTCTAGAGGTCAAGATTTCCGGTTATGGCATTGGACTCAAGCTTCTAAAGATTCTAAGGACAAGCTGCGGTGTTGGGAAAGGGTGTTTCTCTAATGGAAGCAATTACCGGGTAAGTCTCTTGCTTCACTAATCCCGCATCTAACTCCTATTACCGGGTAGGTCTCAAGGGGTTAAAGTAGGGAATTCTACACAAACCGGACTCTACTTAAGGGGCAAACCTCTCCTTACCGGGTAAGTCTCGGAAAAGGCAAGTCTCAAGCAACAAGCCTAGCACACTCAATCCAATAGCGGCTTATGAGGCTCACTACCACCTAGAGTTCATCATCTTAGGTATCTAAGATCGGAAATCACCGGGTAGGTCTCTCCCCTCTCTTAGGTTGCTAGCTTTAGGTCACCATAAGCTATATTATGCTTAATAAACACTAGGATTTCAACTCCCTAACATCCTAACATACAGATTCATCAATTATAGAGCAACAAGGAGAAAAATCGGGTGGATCATAGCATAAATCGGACGATCTACCCTATGAACGGGTCGATTTAAAGTCTGGGTTAGGTTTTGTGCATACGAATCATCCTAAACTAACATACAAGTCCATTCTATCATCACTCAAGCCATAACCATCAATCCATCACTCCAGAGTCACAATAAACTAGCCAATAACATGCATTTCAAGATCCAAAATCATCATACAAGCATACATGGTTCTCATGAGTAGATGATGAAAGATAAACAAGTAAAACAAGAAATCTAACCTGAATATAAGTTTAGGCAAGACTTACAATCCTTCAAAAGAAGTTCCAAAACGTTCCTAACAATCCTTCCAAAAGTTCTTCAATCAAACACTCTAAAAATCACTCAAAATCACTCAAAAACTCAAATCACTCTAAGTTTGGTGTTCTTATTCTTCCCCAAAATGAGAGAGTTTTTCTTCTTCTCCAAGTTTTTCCTCCAATTGGAATGAGGTGTGTGTGAGAGAATGTGGGAGAGATCCTCCAACAACAGCTTGCAGGACCACTTATATTCTCCATCAAGAGCAAGCGCTGGACAAAGAGATCGTGGGACACGTGGCTCAAGCTGTCAAAGGCCAAAAAATCGACCCAGACAGAAAAATCGGACGATTTTCCTAAGTGTTGGTCCGATTTTCTTCAACAGAGGCTTGTTATGATCGTCTAGCCATGAGTTGCTCCATTGCTTGCACCAATAAGGGTCCTTGTGTCCTTCATTACTCCAATTATGTTCCTTCAAAGCCATGGATGTGTACCACCATGAGGCTTGACCCTTGAATGTATCGATTAATGTCCAAAAGATCCCCGAAATACCTACAAAACCGACAAAAGCTCCTGTAGACGTCTTTTCTAGAAATATGCACGAAATGAGTGTAAACGTCATGAACTAATGCCAAACCGTGCATGAATAATGGGAAAAACTATCTAAATGAATGCCTATACTAACGTCATAAATCACGTTATCAACCACCACCATCACAGCCGGCGATCAATGTTCGGGTTGAGCCGATCATCATTGAGGAGCCACAAATGCTAGGGCAACGTATGGATCCAACCCAAAGAGTGCACCGTCCGGGTGTAAACTTAGGAGATCCCGCAACCCATGACTATGAGCTTCGCCCTCAAGTGCTACAAATGATCCGGTACAATCAATTTGGAGAGATGGAAGGAGAGTCTTCTCATCAACACTTGATGAATTATGAGATCTTGATGGAGAATCTAAGGCCACCTAGATTGGAGAGCAACAACCGCAACCTTAGGGCTTTTTCCTACTCACTTAAGGATAAAGCCTTGACTTGGTACCAATCCATTCCACTAGGACGTGTGAGTACTTGGGAGGAGATGACAACCGAGTTCTTAACAAAGTTCTTCCCACCTTCCAAGACAACCAAGCTAAGAGGGAAGATCAATGCCTTCATGATGAAGGATAAGGAGAGCCTATTCAAATCTTGGGAGAGGTTCAAAGACCTCCTCCTAGTTTGTCCACACCATGGGATACCGAAGATAGAGCTATTGGAGATTTATTTCAAGGGGCTTGATCAGGAAAGTCAATTCAAGCTCCAATCACTTTCCGGATGAACATTCATGGAGAAGAATGTGGATGAGGCTTAGGAGTTTGTAGAGAAGAAAGCCTTGGTGATAGAGAAGTACTCCCATAGGAAGAGTGATGGGAGGAAACCGGGAGTATATGAAGTGAAGTTACCATGAGCAACTACAAACTTGATGCAATCAAAAATGAGCTTAAGTCCTTGAGGGAGTTGTGCGCCACAACCTTAAAGAATCAAGCGAGTCCTCAAGTGCAAGTGCAAGCCAATTTGGCTTTCAAAGAGGAGGATGTTAACTACATGGGAAGGGGTAACTTTACAATTATCAAGGCCCTAGGAACTTCAACAAGAACAGCCGGCAATACAACAATTACCGGCCAAATCACAACCATCCCGGGTTCTCCTATTCTAACCCGGATGGTGCCTTGAACCCTCCCGTTTACACAAGAGCAGCCCCACAACCTAAGGCTTCATAAGAGCCTCCACCCGGTTTTGCTCAACCTCCAAAGGATAGAACCGAAATGATGTTTGAACAATTGCTAGGAAGGTTGCGTGGACTTGAGAGCACGGTGACTTCCATTTCGAAGGCTCAAAAGGTGCTAGAAGCACAAGTATTCCAAAAGGCGAGTGAAGCACAAAGGGATCCGGGAAAGCTTCCTAGAAGGACCGAGGACAATCAAAGAGGCCAAGTGTTGGACATTACAACCAGGAGTGGGCTGAGCATGAAAGATCCCTCACCAAAGGAGAATGACAAGGGAAAGTAAGTAGTAGTTGAGAAAGAACCATTGCAAGAAGAAGGAGGCAAGAGCAAGGATGATGAGGCAACATATGTGGCACCACCACCATACAAGCCACCACTACCATTCCCACAATCACGAGCAAGAGCTCATTTGGATAAACATTTCGGTAAATTCCTTGAACTCATGTCTAAATTACGTATTAACATTCCGTTCATGGATGCAATTCTAGGTATGCCGGCCTATGGAATGCTTTTGAAGGAGATACTCTCCAACAAGAGGAAGTTGGAGGAGTATGGAGAAGTGAGGATGACAAAGAGATCTTCCGAGTTGATTCAAACCATGATGGAGGAGATGCCTCCTAAGTTGAGAGATCTGGGATCTTTTTGTGTGCCAATTGGAGTTGGAGAAGTGCAATATGAGGCCCTATGTGACCTTGGAGCAAGTGTAAGCATTATCCCGCTTGCACTTTGCAATAAGGTTGGGCTAAGAGAACCGAATCCGGTCAAGATGACCCTCTACATGGCGGACCGATCCTTCACTCACCCCGTTGGGATCCTAGAGGACATACCGGTTCAGCTTGAGAAGTTCTATGTGCCAATCGATTTTGTTGTTTTGGACATCCTGGCGGACTACCCGGTTCCTATCATTTTAGGGAGGCCATTTTTAGCCACATCCGGATGCTTAGTGGATTGCAAAAATGGGATCCTCTACTTCAACATAGGAGAAGAGAATGTCACGTTCAAGTTGTCTACGATGATGAAGGGGCCAGCCCTTGGTGAAGATGTCTTCAACATTGTTGAGGAAGAGGAGTGTAGAGAAGTTGTGAGCTCAATCTTGATCAAGGATCCACTTGAGAAGGTTCTTAGCATGATCATCATGGAGGAAGGAGTTGAGGAAGATTGCAATGAAGAAATCCAAGCTTTGGATGCATTAGAAAAGGAGACAAGTGCTGAATTTTAAGTGCACGATGGAGTGCTGAAACACTGTAAGAACCACGGCCTGGCACCAAGAACCACGCCCGTGGTTTCAACCGTGGAACTCTCTGTAATGTCCAATTGTTCCAGTTTCTCCAGAACCACGCCTGTGGTTATGCCAGAGGTCGTGGTTTTGCCTGTGGTTTCTCCAAAAAGCCCCTTGGTTGTTGATCAAGCTTCAAGGAGTCTTGAGGAGTCTTCAATGGCTTTGGATTCTCTAATGTGGAGCTATATGGATCACATCCAACCGATAAAGGTCCTCCCAAACTTGATCTCAAACCTCTCCCTTCTCATTTAAATTATGTTTTCCTTGGTTCAAATTCTACCTATCCCGTGATTGTGAATGCATCTTTGAATGATGATGAGTTTGATAGATTGTTGAATGAATTGAAATTGCATAGCAGAGCTATTGGATACACCATTGATGACTTAGTTGGCATTAAACCTTCCTAGTGGATGCATAAAATCTTGATGGAAGACAACCATAAACCTTCAATTGAACCTCAAAGAAGATTGAACCCTATTATGAAAGAGGTAGTCAAGAAAGAGATCTTCAAATTGCTAGATGCGGGAATCATTTTCCCGATTTCAGATAGTAAATGGGTTAGTCCCGTACATTTTTTTCCTAAGAAGGGTGGTATGGCCGTAGTAACTAATGAGAACAATGAACTTATCCCAACTAGGACGGTACACGGTGGAGAATGTGTATTGACTATAGGAAACTTAATGTGGCCTCTAGGAAAGATCACTTCCCTCTTCCCTTTATTGACCAAATGCTAGAGAGGTTAGCTCAACATTTACATTTTTGTTACTTAGATGGTTATAGTGGGTTTTTCCAAATTCCTATTCACCCGGATGACCAAGAGAAAACAACATTTACTTGTCCTTGGGGAACATTTGCATGTAGGAGGATGCCATTTGGGTTGTGTAATGCACCCGCCACCTTTCAAAGGTGTATGATGGCTATTTTTTCTGAATATATTGAGAACATTATGGAAGTGTTTATGGATGATTTCTCGGTGTATGGCTCTTCATTTGATAATTGCTTGGCTAATCTATCTTTGGTGTTGAAGAGATGTGAGGAAACTAATCTTGTGTTGAATTGGGAGAAATGCCACTTCATGGTGAGTGAAGGCATAGTGTTGGGACACTTGGTATCCCACCATGGAATTGAGGTTTATAGAGCAAAGATAGAAACGATAGAGAAGTTGCCACCACCTACCTCGGTGAAAGGGGTAAGGAGTTTCTTAGGGCATGCCGGTTTTTACCGGAGTTTTATAAAAGATTTCTCTAAAATTTCTACCTCCGCCCCTATCATGCAACCCCCGGATTGGAGCTTACAATTTGAAATAATGTGTGATGCAAGTGATGTGGCCATTGGGGATGATTTAGGACAAAAGAAAGATGGGCTTACACATGTCATCTACTACGCTAGCAAGACGCTAGATGATGCCCAACTCAACTATACCACAACCGAGAAGGAGTTGCTAGCGGTAGTGTATGCCTTTGAGAAGTTCCGGTTATATCTTGTTGGAGCAAAAGTTATTGTGTACACGGATCATGCTGCGATCCGTTACCTCCTCACAAGGAAGGATGCCAAGCCTCGCCTCATTCGGTGGATCCTTCTCCTCCAAGAATTTGACTTGGAGATTCGGGACAAGAAGGGTTCCGAAAATTCAGTAGCGGACCATCTTAGTAGGCTACCACCATTGGAGATTGGAAGAGATGACATCTTGATTGATGACTAATTCCGGGATGAGCAATTGCAAATGATGGAGGAGTGCTTACTTCAAGTGCCTAGAGGGAATGAGCCATGGTATGAGGATATAGTGAACTACCTTGTGTGTGAAGAGGTGCCACCCAGTTTGTCATATGCCCAAAGGAAAAAGTTTTTCAAGGATGTGAGGCATTACTATTGGAGCGAGCCTCTCTTGTTCAAGAGAGGACCGGATGGAGTTTTTAGGAGGTGCATTCCAGAGGATGAGGTGGAGAGTGTAATCCGTCATTGCCACTCCTTGCCATGTGGAGGTCATGTTAGCTCACACAAAACGTGTGCAAAGGTATTGCAATCCGGTTTTTATTGGCCTAACTTGTTTAAGGATGTACAGAATTTTGTGGTAGCTTGTGACGCTTGCCAAAGGACGGGAAACATCTCAAGAAGGAATGAGATGCCCTTGAACAACATACAAGAGGTTGAGAACTTTGATGTTTGGGGTGTGGACTTCATGGGGCCATTCCCCTCTTCATGTGGAAACCTCAACATTCTCTTGGCGGGGGATTATGTGTCAAGGTGGGTGGAAGCAATCGCCTCTCCCACGAATGATGCCAAAGTAGTGGTGCGGTTCTTCAACCGATTCATCTTCCCTAGGTTTGGAACACCAAGAGTGATCATAAGTGATGGAGGGAAGCATTTCACCAATAGGAACTTTGGAACACTTTTGGCTATGTATGGGGTGACTCATAAGGTGGCCACACCTTACCATCCCAAACTAGTGGCCAAGTAGAGATCTTCAACCGGAAGATAAAAGGAATACTTGAGAAGACGGTTTCTAGGACAAGAAAAGATTGGTCTATGAAGCTTGATGATGTTTTGTGGGCATATAGAACCGCCTTCAAGACACCAATTGGCACCACTCCCTATAAGCTAGTTTATGGAAATTCTTGCCACCTTCCGGTAGAGATGGAGCATAGGGCATATTGGGTAATAAGGTGGTTGAATTTTGACCTCAAGGAAGCCGGTGAGAAGAGGTTGCTAGACATTAATGCTCTTGAGGAGATCCGGTTGGATGCTTATGAAAATGCCCAGATTTACAAGGAAAGGACCAAGCGTTGGCATGACAAACGTCTAATCCCAAAGGAGTTGAGTGAAGGTGACTTAGTCCTTCTGTATAACTCAAGGTTGCGGCTCTTCCCCGGAAAGCTAAAGTCAAGATGGACGGATCCTTATGTGGTGAGGAAGGTTTTTCTCCATGGAGCGGTTTAGATAGGTGGGGAGCATTGTGGAGATTTTAAGGTGAATGGGCACCATTTGAAGAAGTATATCCCGGAAGCTCCGGTAGACATGATTGCCCCACTTCACCTTGAGTGAAACGCTCCCGAATTTGGTCAAGCTAATGACCTTAAAGAAGCGCTTAATAGGAGGCAACCCATTGGTACATATCTTTCCCTTTTCGTTTTTTGTATTTGTTTTCGATTTTTGTTTTTGTTTTGGTGTGTTTTTGTGTGTCTAGTGTTTGTGTGCTAGAGTCTAGGAAACATGGAAGTCTTGCAAAGCATGGAATTGATGATGATGATGATGATGATGATCCCGCATCAAACGTGGGTGGAGCGGATGTGGGACTTGGACGGCTTGCGGTGTTTAGCGCGGGTCCCGACGCCATAATGAACATCAAGAGCTCTCTACCACCTTTGATTGATCATCCACCATCACTCCACATGAGTGAACCAAAATACCGAAAACACCATTTTTACATTGTGAGGACTCTCTTTCACTTCTTTATTTAATTTGCACATTAGGGACAATGTGGTTTTAAGTATGGGTTGGGGTTTCCATGATCATTTGCATGATTGCATCTAGGATAGTTTAATATTATTGTCACATGTTTCATTAGTTTTTGCATTGTACATAATTATCTCAAAATTTTCAAAAAAATCAGAAAATTTTAAAAAAATTTGTGTTTCCTAGTTTGGATATGACCCTTATGATGAGATTGTTCTGTGAATTGGCTACGGATGGCCTTCTGTATTGAATGGATTTATGCATATGTGGACTTGAAATACTTCTGTTGAATCCTATGCATGATTTGTGATTATGATGCTTGTCTTGATTGGATTCAAAATTGATGTTCGAAATTACATGCTAGTTCTTGCACATCATCTAGGAATGATTAAGGCAATTCATCTCTCTTCTTCTCATCTTGATCATGTTATTTGAGCACCTCACTTGATATGAAATTTGACCTCTTTTGACCCATCCAGGAATGGGAGCATGCTAGTGTGTTGAGTGTGTGAAAAGCAAGTGTGGGGTGAAGTTGTTGATGAACGAATGTTGTGAATGAAGTGCTGAATTTGTTGTGAAAAGTGTAGAAAAAAAAAGGTTTGGGGACTTTGGTTTTGATGACGAGTAACTCGGCACCATTCACATAATCTGGGGTTTGTGCCTTGCCAAAGTCGTATAAACCGATTGTCCTAACGAGCCTTGGTATGTGTGCCCGGTGTGAGGCACCTCGGAAAAATACCGAGGTCCGCTAATCACCAAGGTTTCGGCTTTTGTACACCAATGCCATTGTCTAAAAAATAAGTGAAAGAAAAAAAAAGAAAATGAAAAAGAAAAGAAAAAAAAGAAAAGATGGAGAAAAATATACACTTGTGGGGAAGTTGATCAAAAATGAAATTGTGGAGTTAGTTCCTTTCCCGGATTAGCATTACATGAGCTAAAAAAAGTTCCCACCAATAACAACGTTTCTTGGCCCCTTCTTTCCTAAGTCCTTGTGACCAATTTGCATATGTGTATGACTTAGTGATCTAGATTGGATATTTTCATGATCATCTTGACTTCTTCATTTTCACCTTTCATGCATGCTTTTTAGTGATCTAGATTGCATATTCTCATGATCATCTTGACTTCTTCATTTTCACCATTCATTTAATACATGATTGCTTGTCCATTGCCATGAAACATGACTATGAAGGTGATTCAATTTTAGAAGCACAATTCCAAAAGTATTTTTCTATTTTTCTGCATTCATAAATCATGCCATCTCGTAGCCTATAGTTGGACCTTGCTCGGGGACAACCAAGCGACAAGTATGGGGTATTTTGATGACACGATTTATGAAGTTGGTTTAGGCATTTATTTAGATAGTTTTTCCCGTTATTCATGTACGGTTTGACATTATTTCATGACGTTCACGCTTAATTCATGCATATTGTCGAAATAGACGTCTACACGAACTCTTATCGGTTTTGTAGGTATTTTGGGGAGCTTTTGGAGCTTAATCGATACATTCGAGGATCGTTCATCATGATGGCACACTTCCGGACTCATTAAGGAGCAAGCGAGGAGCAAAGGAGAACACAAAAGACCTTATTGGTGCATGCCTTGCACCAATTCATGGCTTAATGATCCAAAGAGAGCTGAACAGGCATTTCCACGGCCCAGAGGCTAGAACCACGCCCGTGGTTTTGGCCGTGGTTTTCTCTTGACGGCTTTGACACGTGTCCCACGATCTCTTTGCCCGACCCTTGCTCTTGGTGGAGAATATAAATGATCTTGCAGGCTGTTGTTGGGAGATCCTCCTACATTCTCTTACACATTATCATTCTCCACATTGGGAATTCTTGGAGGAGAAGAAAAACACTCTCATTTTGGAGGAAGAACAACACATCAAGATAGAGATTTAGTGTGAACTTTTGAGTGATTTTTTATTGACTTTTGTTGAGAATATTTGGAAGGATTGTAAAGAACGTTTTGGAGCTGTGTTTGAAGGGTTGTAAGTCTTGTTTCATCTCATATTCAGCTATGACTACTTTTTCTTTTCACTTTCATTTCATTTTCTTGCTATGGAAGCCATGAATGTTTGCTTGTTGAGTTTGAATCTTAAAATGCATGTTGTTGGCTAAATAGTTGTGATTCTAGGGTAATGGAATGATGGTTATGGCTTGGACTATGATAGAATAGACTTGAATGTACCTTTGGATGATTTTCTTGCTCGAACCTAACCTATGATGAAAACCACGGCCTGTTCATGTACTTCCACGCCCGTGGTTCTGTATGATCTACCCGTGGTTTGTTCTGTTGTGCTTGTATTGATAAATCTTAATGTTAAGGTGTTAGATTGTTGAAATCCTAGTATTTGTTAAGCATAATCTAGCCTAGGGTGACCTAATGCTAGCAAACTAAGTTAGGGAAGAGACTTACCCGGTAATTCTTGATCTTAGATACCAAAGATGATGAACTCTAGGTAGTAGTGAGCCTCACAAACCGCTATTGAACTGAGTGTGCTAGGATTGATGCTTAGGACATGCCTTCCCGAGACTTACCCGGTAAGGAGAGGTTTGATCCCTAGATAGCAATCCGGTTTGTGTAGAATTCCCAACCTAAGGCTCCTAGAGACTTACCCGGTAATAGGACCTTAGGTGAAGGATTAGTGGACCATGAGACCTACCCGGTGATTGATCCCATTTGAGAAACACCCTTTTTCCCAACATACCATAGCTTGTCCAAGGTTGATTACAAGCTTCAGTCCAACGCCATAACCGGAAGTCCTGACCCCTAGAATCCGCTTTTCTCCCCTTGATCACATATCTTGTGTTTGTGTTTCTTGTTTGTGTTGCTAGCTTAAGTTGTTTGTTTTATTTATAATATTGCATGATTTGTGATCTTTTCTTGATCACCACAAAAATCCAACCCAAAAATATCATGATTTTCATTTCTTTATTTCCTTCTCTTTTCTTAGACTAGATTTGCACTATCCATGATCACTTGTTTGATTTGATTTCACTTTAGTCTTCGTGTTCGATCTCGGAATACTATCCTTACTAAAAAACAACCCATACACTGTGGGTTCGCTAGGAGTTAGGAAATTATATCGAGTTATAATATGTAAGACTTTTGTGCTATACATTTCTAGCGTAATACGGCCCACTGGACACGCAGGGGAGGCTAGGTCCTAGCTTAACACTACTCAAACACCTGCATCTTAGTGGAGGTGTAGGTGCAGGATCTCTAGATGACTAAGGCTCTTACATCTCACCCCCTAAAAACATGTAAAATCTCAAATCCTCTCGGACCCATATGCCGAGGTATAACTCTCTCTATCGGAGGTATCACATATCCGCTCAAAAAGGTCACAACCTATATCATTCTATAACCTCAAAACACATGCATGGAGGAATCACTATATCCATCAACAACCTCCATATGATCTCCGGTGGCATAGAGGAAAACCATCTCTAGCCAGCATATAATAACATCACAAAGGCATAAAGGAAACACATCTTTTGCCATACTCACATCACAGGGCATAGAGGAAACACATCTCTAGCCATATAACACTAATACTTGGCTCTAGGACTACAATAGGATGCTCAACAAAAGTGTGGTCCGGCTCAACCACCAAATCATCATAACTCACAATGTGTCTCGGATCTGGTACATACTCCCTCAGCTGATACACGTGAAACACAGGTTTAACACACTCTAACCTCGGAGGTAAATCCAATCTGTATCCTGCGCTCCCAACTCTATCTAGTATCTCAAAATGACCGACATATTGGGGACTCAACTTCCCCTTTATGTTAAAATGTCTGACACCTCGTGTCGGAGATACTCTCAGCCAGATATGAGCTCCTACTCTGAACTCTAGAGGTCGACACCTCATGTTTGCATATGACTTTTGACGACTCTGTGTGGCCAACATCCTCTCTCTGATCAGCGCTAATCGAGCCATATCATCCTGAATCTGATGAGGTGCTAAACCACTAGTACTACTAGGCTCATCCCAACATAGCGGTGTACGGCATCTACGCCCATACAATGCCTCATATGGGGCCATCCCAATCAATGCATGCTAGATGTTGTCGTATGAGAACTCAACTAGTGGAAGATGATCTGTCCATACTTGTCGCCAATCCACCACACAAGCTTACAGCATATCCTCAAGGGTCTGGATGGTTCTCTCTGACTGGCCATCTGTTTGAGGATGGAACATAGTCGTAAAGTGTAGACTCGTCCCTAGAGCAGTCTAAATCTGTTGCCAAAACCTTGAGGTAAATCTCCCATCTCGATCTGATACGATCCTCCTCGGTACACCATGGAGTCTCACTATCTACATAGTGTACTCCTCATCCATTGTCTATGTTTCCCTAATAGAATGAAATGTCCATTCTTCGTTAGTCTATTAACCACAACCCATATAACATCAAAACTCCAGTTGGGCCTCAATATAGTCACAAAGTCCATGGAGATGTTCTCCCACTTCCACTGCGGTACTGGAAGTGGATGAAGCTCACCTCTAGGTTTGCAATGTTCTATCTTGACCGCCTCACAAGTCGCACACTGTGCCACAAATCTGGCCTCATCGGGCTTTATCCCACCCCACCAATATTATCGTCTCACATCATGGTACATCTTACTCGTACCTGGATGTACTGAGTAAGGTGTATAGTGAACCTCTTGTAAAATCCTTTGTCTCAGCTCCACATCAGTGGGTACACAGATACGGTCGCGGCGTCTCATCACTCGATTAGCTCCTATGGACAATTGTGGTGCCTCATAACGAGACATCCTCTCTCTACTCCTCATCAAGGTCGGGCAGATCCTTTGCTTCTGTTGGATCTCAACCAATAGATCAGGTAGAACCTCTAAAGTATACAACTGGGCATCCTCGTCAGGAAACTGGATTTCCAACTGTAGCCAATCTAGATCCGTTTGAAGCTGAGGCTGAACTATCAGTCTCGCAATCGCCTTCTCTCGAGGCGTCTTCCTACTGAGGGCATCGGCGACAACGTTCGCCTTCCCGGGATGATATAGAATCTCAAGGTCAAAGTCCTTGATCAACTCGAGCTACCTACGCTGGCGGTTATTCAACTCCCTCTGCGTGAAAATATACTTCAAACTCTTATCGTCTGTCAAGATCTGGCATGTAGCACCATACATGTAATGCTTCTAGATCTTTAAAGAATGAGCTACTGTTGCCAACTCCAAATCATGAGTTGGGTAGTTCTCCTTATATGTCTTCAATTGTCTAGATGCATATGCAATCACTCTGCCCCTCTGCATCAACACACATCCCAAGTCTAGCTTTGATGCATCACTGTAAACAACAAAATCCTTTGTACCCTCTAGCTGTGCAAAGATAGGAGCAGAAATCAAAAATGCCTCTTCAACTCCTCAAAATTCTGGATATACTGCTCAGACCATACAAATCTGGTAGTCTTCCTTAGCAAACTCGTAAGTAGACGGGCAATCATAGAAAATCCCTCTACAAAGCGTTGGTAATAGCCGGCTAGGCCAAGGAAGCTACGCACGTCCTTGATGTTCGTCGGTGTCATCCTCTGCAACAGACTCAATCTTCGCCACATCAACTTTGATCCCCTCTGAGGAAACGATACGACCCAAGAATGCTACCTCTGGCATCCAGAACTCGCACTTAGAGAGTTTGGCGTACAACTCTCTATCTTGCAAAACTCACAACACAATCCCCATCTGTCCTACATCCTCCTCTTTTCTACGAGAGTATACCAGGACATCGTCTATGAAGACCACCACAAACTGATCTAGGAAGTCGATGAAGATGCTATTTATCAACTCCATGAAAACAACTGGGGCATTCGTTATCCCAAATGGCATCACTACAAACTCGTAGTGTCCTTATCCCGTCCAAAATGTCTCAACTGATGATATCCTGAGCGCAAGTTGATCTTGGAAAACACAGTCGCTCCCTGAAGTTGGTCCAACAAATCATCAATATGGGGCAGTGGATTTTTATTCTTGATGGTCACTTTGTTCAGCTCTCCGTAGTCGATGCACAGTCTCAATGATCCGTCATTTTTCCGCACGAACTACACACTCCTTTGAGGCGGCAAATTAGACGGCTCAACAAACACATCTGTAAACTCACAGACCACTGGAATATCCTCCAATGTTAGACTCTCCCCGTCCTTCATGGCATAACACCATAAGGCCTCGGATCCCTGGGCGATCTATCTCGTTGCACGCACTACACAAATGACAGAACCCGTCTTCCCAAGGTCCCAACCTCGGAAGACCACTATCTGACCTAACTCGGTAGAGACTGTCACAGTCCTCCTACCTATATTTAATACAACACGATGTATATGCGTCCAATGCATACCCAAAATGACTTCTTCATGCACCAATGGCATGACAGAGAAGTCTACAAGCAGCAGACGAGTCCCTAAATAAATGGGACAATCACGTATCTCGCGGGTACCTCTGACCCTACTACCATCAGGTAACCCAATAATAAAGGGTATCCCCTCTATCGTAGCTAGACCCAAATGCTCAACACATACATAAAAAATGAAGGAGTACGTAGCACCCATATTAAATAAAACTCTAATAGGTAAACCATGAATCAATTACATGTAGCAGCTGGTGCAGATGGCTCCTCTACACTCCTCAACTCATAAACTCTACCCTGAGCCCCTCAAGTGTCAGTGGTACTCCCACTACGACCTCTACCTCTACTCTACCTGGAAGCAGATCTTTGAGTAGAAGGACGATCTGGGACTCTTTATTGTCCTTGTATCTGTTGTTGTGGTGGCCTCTTCCCACCTCTTGCCAAACTAGCAGGGAAAGAACCCTACTGCAATGTAGCTTCACCCTGCCTACACAAGGCATCTCTATGACCGGGTCTAACACTGGTGAAGCAAGTCACTGGCGGCCTCATACACTCTAGTCGTATCTGTCCAGGATCGCTACAATTGAAGCACGCTCATCCCTTCTCTATAACCGGTGCAAATGAGGGGTAACTCTGGCGTCTCTGCCTCCGCCCAAAACTTGAAGTTCCACCAACACTAGTGGTCTGCCCAATCCGCTGTCTCTTCTTTGATGGCCACCTCTGATTAGTCCTCCTCTGACTAGCCCGCTCATGCTCATAATTTAAGGCCCAGTCCTGATAATCTTTAAGGGACTCGCAATGGAAACCGTCCATGTAAGAACGTCTACTCATCCTCAATTGGCGAGAGAACAAATACACGTGTTGGTCCTCGGAAAGTGTAGCTAAACCCATAATGACAGCTCCGTTTGGAAATGACTGATTGCATCCGCTATAGACACGTCCTTGAAGCCTACCTCAACAAAATCCTACAGTTTCTCCCTCCTTAATGAGGCAAGGCGAAAACGCTCTCTGATTATGCTCCTCATCTGGTCATAGCTAGTGCCTCGAACCTGCATGGTCCTCCACCACTATTGAGCTAGGTCGTAGAATAGAGTCTATACTACCTTTGTCCATCTGTCCTCTGAACATTTGATAGACTCAAGAGTTGAGTCCACATCTCCAATCCAGACCTTTGTCTCCAATCCCACCTTCCTTGAGAATGGTGGTAGTCCTATCTGATGGAATGCCTTCAACCAAGTATCTAGTCAAGCCCTCTATAATCCTTTGGAGCTGTAACAATCTCAACATCACATGCCGGCACAACTGGCACTTGAGTAGCTCCCTAGGACATCTCAGAAGATCCTCCTGTGTTGGCACATCCAGGGCAGGTCTACCCGCTCTAGAAGCTTCCTCCACTCGTCTGATGTATGTGCGGAACTCTAGTCCCCTCATAGAGACACGATCCGAGTCATCTGACTGGACTCACTGAGATCGTTGTCTCCTAAATCCACCGCTCCTACTCTCAGGAACGGCACTCTCAGAAATCTCTACAAGAACATCCTCCACAACTGGTGGATCAACAGCAGGAACTGGTCCGTGTCCTATCACCAACGGAACAAGAGGTGGTCTGGCTCTACCCCGGCCCACAATAGAGGTTGCTCTAGTCCGAGCCATCTACGGCGCTCTGAGAGATTGTATGTGGATGTATATATATATATATATATATATATATATATATATAACACATCCACATACAATCCATAATACATATCTATGCTGCTGAGATCCACTACAAAGGTGATGACTTCCCGTACATTCTATCCTAAAACACTGTATACACAGTTTTAAAACCAAAATCCTTTTAACACGTCAAACCCCTTTCGCGTTTTGTTTATTTATCTATCCGACCTTTATTGCAGGTTGTAAGTGCCATGGTTGTCAACCTAAGAATCTATAACCAACTTTGTAACACCCAAAATCCGTGGGACTCGGGGCGCTACGGGGCTAGGATCTCATAGTGGATCGTGACCCTATATTGATAACAAGTTCACTTGACCTTACAACAAGACACCACCATATATAAAACAAATACATAAAACGATGTAACTGTATAACAAAAGAGTATACAAAAACATAGCCGAGTGTTAAAAAAACATACTCAAATTTACAAAACACCTTTTATGTTTTATTCGAATACAAATTTACAAAACAGATTTTATTTATTTTTTTATTTGTTTGAATTCGACCCTCTCTTTTTGACCTTTGGATTGTAAGTTATATATACCGATATTTGGTCGGTTTTAGTGATTTGGGCTGCACCCGTCTTTAGACGGGTTGCCTACGTACCTCGTGAAAGAGGATCAAAGCTCACGTGAATCTTATTTCACCAAAACATCTTGGTTTTTTTTATACCTTTTCACATGAATCTTTGGCAGCCTTTTTATTTCTTATTTCATTTCTTTATTTTTTTTGTCTCCATTCTCTCATATCTTCCTTTAATTTCATTATTTTAAACTTTGTGAAATACTGTTGATTTTGAAATCCAATAGCTACTCAACTTTTCCATGCTTTTTAAGTTGTAAACAATGGCATTGAGATTTTCTTTTCTCATTCATTTGCCGCATACATCACTTTCTTTGTTCTATAGAATTCTTTTAGAAATAATTAAGCCCACTTAATCATTCCTTCCGCCATATTGGGCTCGTACATAAATTGCACCAAACATTTGCCGCATACATCACTTTTCATTTAATTGGATTAGTAAGTCATGTTTGAAACTCTTATGAGAATACTATAAATTGCACCAAACATTTTTACCATTCTTGAATGCGGGAACCAAGTGATCTTCCACTAAGCATGGGCTGAAATGTAGTGACGAAATCCATTGATTTCGATCGACTACGGATTTTGTAGTAATGAAATCCATCAAATCAAACCACCTACGAGTTTTTTTATAGCGACCGGAAGTATATAGATCCAAATCAACTGCGAGTTTGGATACGATGTTGAAAGCGAGCGCTTATAAAGAGTTATACATTCAGGTACTGCTTATGTTCTTCAACTCTAGTGTAAGGACTTTCGTTGTTTGTTAGCCCAATCAAACATGTCATGTTGATATCCAATCCACTACAACAACATATCCAAATTTATCTTGCTAAATAAAATACACAGAAGCCCCTTTCAAAACTATACGCATCCAGTTACAAAATGCAAAGTTATTCTCCCTACTATCTCCATGTTAGGATCAAGTACGGGCTCGAATGCAATGATTAAATCTATCGATTTCAATCAACTACTGATTTTACAAGGTCGAAATCCTTCGATTCTGACCAACTATGGAATTTTGTGAGTAGCGGTCGAAAGTAAGTACTTCTGAACCAACTACGCTTTTGCTTTGCAGCGTGGAATCAATCGAATCCATCATACTACGGGTTTCATGTAGTGGCCAAAAGTATGTACTTTCGAACAATCTACGAGTGTCGGTTTACCAATACATTAGTTATATGTGGCAACCAAATCATCACCTTCGATCGATGTAACGATTGCGCTCATTCTCCAAGTTGTAGTTACTAGTACGTAACATTTCTTATGTCTTTGGGGACTTGATCTTGCACGCACAGAAGATGTTAAACCGGAGTTTAATAGAAGGAAGAGAAAAGAAATCAAATTATGAAAATGATTATACTTAATTGGACTTTAAGAAGGTAAAGTATAGCCATGGCATATAATCAAACCTCTCTACCTTTCTCTTATAAGATCATTCTTTCTTCTTTTAATGAGAATAAAAATATCAATAAAAGCTTGCTATTGAATAGATTTACAACAGGCCATGAGTGAAGAAAGAGTTAGAATGATAAGTCATTTGGCCAAGAGATGAAATATACTATCATGGTCCCAGGAGAAAGACCATATCGAGTTCAACAATTTAAGTTAAACCAAGATGTGGGCTATGGATTTGCTTGAAGCCACACTCTACGTATGAAAGCATGTGACCTCTCCAAAAATCAAAGGCTTACAATGGTTTCGATAAAAAATCTAGCGAAGAAGATTGGCCCCTTAGACTATGAGTGTACTTTGACAGCGGGGATCTTTTTGCCTTCCTTTTTCTTGTTTACAGAGTAATTTCTCGTCCTCTCTCTCTCTCTTTTTTGTGTGTCTCTCTCTTTCTTCTAGTGAATGTGCCCCATTTAAACAAGAGATGGAGACGGGAGAGGTTTGGGGAGGTTATTTTGATAACCTCCGCTTAATCATGTTTAGTATCCATCATTCATTGAGAAATTTATTATTTCTCATTTTACAGGAGAAATGAACGGTATTCAGCTACATTCCTGTATCAATTTTCTTTTCCATTATTTAATTTTAGTTATTCACTAATTATGTAAATAATTAGTATTTGGATAAAATAGAATGAGACCTATTTAATATTGAATTTGACTAATATTTATTAGACTTTGGACTAAATAAAAAAAATCATGTTACCAAACATGATGATTATAATTTAGTGATCCCAATTTTTCTAATAAATTATATGCATGGCAAATTTGCGAAATTAATCACACGTATAAAATGTAATTAAATTTTTAGTGTTTTACATGAAATAATAAATTGCGAAAATTCATGAAGTTTTATCCCCTAATAGTTGCTCCCGATCTTTATACATGTGAGAAACCGAACATGTTTAAATTTCGAATCGAAGTAAAATTATTTTTGCATTGTCTGTTAGTTTAATGAATCATCAAAAATAATTCGAACACACCTTATATGAAGGGTTGCTTGAATAAGCTTAACTATCATTTGAATACAAAGGACAACCTGTTTAATTGGACTTTAAATTTATGGTAATTTTATCATAAGAATAAGAAAATCAGTTGATGTTATTTATCCCATCAACGATATTAATTAAAACAGTAAATAATTTAATGCATTCTTTTAACTTAAATTATTTTGCATTTGAGAAGAAAATTGTTAACTAACGATCTTATCCAAAATTATATCAATAAGATCTTTTGGTTAAATATCAAATACGTTGTATATATATCCGATTTAAACCTAAATTTTATACTTTCCTTCTGCTTTTAACCTGCACTGTCGTTTACAACTTTTCGGTGAAGTTTACGAGAGAGCGGCTTTCAATATTATGTTGCAAGTATAACAACAATATACTTTGATTTTTAAAGTAGTTTACTTTACTTTTGTTAGGTATAGCTTAATTAGCTTTTTTTGTTTTGTTGTCAATGTATCATTATTTCTATCTTTCTCTGCAACTTTTTGATTTGTAGTATTTCCTTTCTTTTTCATTTGACTCAATCCTAATAGGATTAGTAGCTTTGAACAACAAAACTAGACAATCTTTCTTCTTCTTTGTTTGTTTACAGCCTGTATACCCTCGTTGCATAGACATCAAATTTTTATTTTTACTTTTTTGTATTGATTATTCAATATATTAAAATCAAATTTATTTTGATTTGATTGTGTTGTACAAATAACCTGATTTGTTTGACTAGTTTTCTTGACGATATCAAAAGAAGTCAAGATTTGCAAATAAATTTCACCAAAAGATGAAAGAGAATGTATACAAATTTTTTTTTTCGTTCCTCGTCTTGATTTATATATTTTATTTCGATAGTATGATGGCGTAGAAGAAAGCAAATGTTTTCTAACATGTCATAATTTGTGGTGATAGTAACATATATTTACCCGCTTTGAATATATGTTTAGAGTAGAAGACATAATATTATTAGTCTTCCTCCCTTTTCATTGAATCAAATTTATATTTAGATATTTTATCTAACTTTTTGTTTTAAAAAAAGGTCAATGTTTGAAAGTTTTGTTCTCAAAAACCCCTTTTGTATGTATGTTTTTAAAGTGCAATCCGAATAAAAAAATATATATAAACCATACGGTTTTTTTTTAATTTCGGAATTGCCAATATAGGTGAAAGTAAACACTTTCAATACCATGATGAATTAAGGTAGTGACGAAAGTAAATACTCTCAATCTACTACAAGATTTTTAGAAATCAATTAAAGACTTGACATTTCATACTTGCTTAAGTATGCTTTCTTTAACCGATAAACTTTACATAATCAAAAGAAATATATTTTGTTAGAATTAAAACCTACTAACTTATGGGTTTTTGTTTGTCTGAAATTTTGTATTATTTTATCCCAACTGTTTAAGTTGTATGATCCCTTAACATTTGAGACAATCCACGTAAACTTTAGCATGCAGTACATGTTTTTATGTTCTCTCTCTTTTTAGAACTCTTGAACCGTATCGAATATTGAAACCATACTCTTGAACCGTATCGAATATTGAAACCATATGGTTTCTTTTCTTATACAATTTCAAATGTAATGGTTAAAAGCATATGCTTTTAAACCAACTACAACCTCCATTGAGGAAAAAGGAAATGTATTTATATAAAATTTTAATTTATTTGCGTCCCGACAAAGAAAATATATTAGCCGTTTTTTTAATATATATTTTAACTATCATTTACTTTTTGCCCCATGTCCCTATTTGTTTATATTCTTGAGAATATTTGTTATGCAAAATTGTTTTATGACATAATCACCGGAGAAAACGTTTTCGTTTTTTTTTTCCAGAAGCTTCCCATGAAGATTTCTTGTGAAGTCGGGTCACAAAGAGCACCTAAGGATAAGAATATAGATGTATTGTTTGACCCTTTTTACAACAGGATAGTGTCTACGAAAAGTCTTAAAGTCAATCCCAAAGTCAATGATGTGGTCACATTAGTGAAGAAAGACGAGGTTTCAGAAGAAGGCTTCAAGTTTTCAATATACACTGACAAATGGTGTATATTGCATATAAAAGGTTTTGGTCCCCGATTTAAGGCCACACTTCTTGAAAACGTCCGCCTTGACGATGACTTTTCTGATGTTAAGATGGAATTTTATCCAACCATCAAAAGACTTATGGATGTCCCTATGAAATTGTAACATCCGGAAATTTTATTTCCGGAATTCGAGTTATTTCCGAATTTTCCGCGTCTGCAACTTATTTTCCCGCAGACACGTTTTCGGAGTTCGGGATTTAATGCGGGATGGGAACACCTTTATACTTTTCGACCTTGGGAAGAGGAGTGAGGGGACAAGAGAGTTGACCCTTGGATATCCCACCTCTCTCTTCAGCCTTTACTCTCTCCTCTTTACCCACTTTCTCTCTTACGCTCTTTCACTTCTCTCCACCCCATTCTTCCTTCTTGTTTGCTCTCTTCTCCTTGGGACTTGGAAGAGATTGGTAGGAGGTGCAACTTGAATCTTTCTGGATCTGCTGTGGTGGGTAAACTCTATCCCCTTCCTCTTGCTGCTTGTTACCTTTCTTTCTCTTCTCTTCACCTCCGTAGCCATGGAGGAAGCTTTTGAAGAGAAATCTAGTAAACCCTTGCATGTCCCTTTCTTTAGCTCATTTAGGTCATGGGGAGGAAGCTAAGACCTATGGTGAAGGTTTGGAGGAAGCCCAACAAGAGAAGGAGGCACTAGGAGCAAAGAACTAGTCGAAGAAACGAAGAAGACGGACCCTCTGCTGTTCGACCGCTAGCCGTAGGGGCGGATTGAGGCCACAGCAGGGGCGGCCAGAGCAACTGCAGGGGAGGCCACCAGAGGCGTAGGGGCGGCGCTAGGAATCCGCAGGGGCGGCGACAAGGTTCCGCCGGGGCCCCAACTTGCTTTTGCGGCTGCGTTTTCTTCACCAGTAGGTTCCTTCCTCCTTTCCTCTTCGTTCCTTCCTTAGACCATATGTTGTTGCTTATCTAGAAGCATAATTAGGTTGGACCTAGACTTATGAGAATGCCATTTAGTGGCTTGAACCTCGGTGCCCTTGAATCTTTAGTGATCTTGTGTGTGTGAAGGCCTTGTGGTCTCTCTTCCATCTTACCCTCTTAGTCCAGCTTGGTTGTGCACTTAATCTCTCTTGGGTTATGGGTTGTTCTTCCCTCCTACCCTTGCTTATCTTTTCCTTGACCTCCTAAAGGTTCAAGAGAGTCTTCCTAGCTTCTAGTTGTGAACCCCTTGTTTGGTTTTAGCTTTGGAGAGACTTGGAGTGTGTTGTGAGTTATTGTTAACATGTATATCCTGTTGGTCAGGCTTTGGTTTTCCTTTCCGGAAAGTGTGATCATTGGTTAGATTAGCTTGAGACATGGTAAGTCCTCGGACTTACGTAGCCACTTTTATGCCTTATTTGGATGTACATGTTGGTGTGTGTTTACCGCCTTTAAGCATGAAAATGGATTAGGAATTACTTGACCTTATTTATTGACCCATTGTTACTACTATTATTATTATCAGGTGGTGACATCACCGCTCAGTTTCCTGAGGGAGATTGGGGGGATCTTTGCGACCAGGCCATGCACGGTATACGGGTGGGCTTCTTCATCACTCCCTCGGGGTATACGGGTTGGGTGCTGCCACACTCCTGCTGGTTACATGGGGACTGAGGCGAGAGTTATAAGCCTCTCATGTCACACTAGAAACAAATGAATTAGATATGGAATAACCTAAAAAGATACTATGGAATGAATGTTCATGTTGTGTGCTTTGTGTTCTCATGTGTGTGTTTGTGCCATATTATTCTTATAATGCATAGAATATGAGCTAATGGTTTAAAACCGTTTTGTGTAGATGCCTTGCAAGTTAAGGATGCCACCGAGTGAGGTGGAGGAATGGATAGCCGAGTGGTCTCCGTGCATTATAGTACGGGGACGTTTTTGGGGGTTTCTTTGTTTTGTCGGATTATGTCTCGTGTACGTTTGGATTCCTTTACGTTTATGTTGTTTTGAGGACTCAGCTGAGTTTCCAACTTGTATCCCTTCTTTTCTTTTCTTGCATACATTACAAACTACTTTTGAGTTTTATGCCTTTAATTTGTGCCTTGTTGGAAAGGTCCGGTGAGATTGTTGCCAGGCTAAGGGTCGGGACCCATTGTGTGGTCTCGCCCGTAGCATTCCGATATCCCGCGGATTCGGGGTGTTACAAAGTGGTACCAGAGCCCTAGGTTGACAACAATCGCAACCTTCTAATGGCCGAATGAGGAATAAACAGAACCCCTCGGGTTTTGACTTTTCGTTTTCAAAATTTATATGCATGAGTCGGGATCGGGTTAGAATATACGGGACCTCCACTCCTCACGCAAACCTCAGCGATGTAGATTTCAGGACTTGATGTATACTTATAGTTGCATAGCTATATACATATATACGGCCTTAGGATGTTTTTGGACTTGTATGTACCTAGATATACATGTGACCTTAGGGTGTTTGGGCTTTTATGCCTTGTTTGTACCATAGATTTCGGCTTCTTCTTACCATGCTTTAATAAGTCTTCGTTCATATAATATTATAAGTACGAGTTACACATCGAATTAATTACGCCTAAATAAACACGAACGATACTAGATGGCACGTATGAGAGTGACCTCTTATGTAGGACCCTCCCGGGGTAGAACACTACTTCCTCCTACCGTCCCAAGATGGGGACGAGTAGGGAGACCTCTAGGCGCGAGAGGTCAGGGACGTATCCCCATTGCGGACCCACCCGCTGTGGATCCGCCAGAAGCTGAGATTCATGTAGAGGACGTAGCGGAAAGTGTCATTCCCGAGGGAAGGGATAGGACAGTTGTGAGGTTTGGAGCGCGTAGTTCCTCATCTGTTAGGACCGGGGGAGCATTGATTGGGGCTACTGTGTTCGGGGATTATGTACGTCGAGTCAAGGAGGCGTATAGGACTTGAGCACCACCTCCAGCACCACCGGTGCCGGTACCTGCACCTGCACCTGCTAGATCGGCTGAGGTCTCACAAAGGGTTACACAGACTAGGGTCGAACAAGAGATTGTTGCACCGGCATTAGTTGTACCCGCACCGGTTGTAGAGATTGCTAGGGCTGGAGACGGGCGGACGTCTCCTGGACCTGATTCTTGGTTAAAGGATTTCAACCAACAACATGTACCTTACTTTGACGGGAAAGTAAGGGTAGAGGTCGAGCATCGGATCGGGCATGTGGAGAAAACACTAGAGGCGATCCGTTGGCCAGAGGAGAGGCAGGTAGAGGTGGTTGAGACATTGTTTAGAGAGAAGGCCCGATATTGGTGGAGGTCGGTACGAGGAAGTGTGACTAGGGTGGACTAGTTGCTGAGACTTGTTAGGGAGACTTTCTGCCCAGATTCGTTGAGGAGAGCCTGAGTTCAGGATTTCTTAGAGGCTGGGTTTGAGGACGTCCTAGTTATCGATGCGATCAGACGTTTCCGAGTAGAGTTGGCTTTGCTGGGACCCACCGCACCTCCGAAGGACCAGCATGTTTATCTCTTTTCTAGGAAATTGAGGGATTTTATTCGTGCGTACCTTGCGAGATTCCGTTGTGAATCTCTGGCCGAGTACCAAGATCGAGCCTCGGCATACGAGAGACACAGACTGGGAGCTAGGAGAGTGGCGCAGTCCGGAGGACCGGACAAGCGTCAGAGGACGGGACCCACAGGTTTAGGGGAAGGAGCCTCAGGACATGACCGTGGTCCGGCTCAAGGACGCACAGGACATCCGCCTGCTGCTTAGATGCCAGACAAAGGGAGGCAGTGTTTCAACTGCGAAGGAGATGATCATCTTAGGCCCGATTGCAGGAAGCCTCCAGTGATGTGTCTCTCTTGTGGTCAGACGGGCCACAAGACAGCTTTTTGCAGACGGGGCGGGGCACCGTCACAACAGGGGTCTTCACTGCTAGCGGGGCAGGTAGAGGACAGAGGCCACCTCAGGTTCAAGCTCAGGGTTTTTAGGAGTCGGGATAGAGTCAAACACGTACACAAGGGTCGGCTCAGGGTCCAGGCCGTGGTAGAGGCCCTGGTGGAGGTACACAAGATACCCCTAGCACACAGGCTAGGGTGTTTGAGTTGAGGAGCGTTGTGGATCCAGCAGCACCGGCATCTACAAGTACTATTTATCTCCATGGACTTCCAGTCCGAGTTTTATTTGATACGGGTACCACACACTCTTGTATATCTGATGACTGTGTAGCTAGGTTGTCCTTAGTTACAATAGAGGGGAGACCCTTCATTGTGGGGTTACCCGATGGGGGTGGGATTAGTGGTACCCGAGAGGTACACGGTTGTCCCATACGTTTGGGAAACCGAGATTCGTTAGCCGACTTCTATATCATGCACTTAGTGCATGAAGAAGTCATTCTTGGCATGGACTTGATGGACCGCCATCGAGCCGTTTTGGACATCAGCCAGAGGACCGTAATATTTACCACGGAGACGGGACATGAGGTGATTTTCCGAGGTTGGGACCTCAGGAAGACCGGTACAGTTATTTTGCGGTCCGAGCCGCAAGACTTATTGGGCAAGGATGCGAGGCCTTTTGGTGCTATGCCATGAAGGAGGAGACGGGACCATTGCTAGATGATATTCCTGTGGCGTGTGAGTTTGAGGACGTCTTCGGGGAGCCACCCGGATTACCACCGCAGAGGAGCGTTGATTTTACTATTGAGTTGGAGCCCGGCACGAGGCCGATCTCCAAGGCTCCATACCGCATGACGCCGATCGAGTTGCTGGAGCTGAAGAAGCAGCTGGAGGAGTTAGCTGAGAGAGGTTTTATACGCCCGAGCGTTTCCCCTTGAGGTGCACCGGTCCTCTTCGTCAGGAAGAAGGACGGATCTTTGAGGCTTTGTATCGATTACCGGGAATTGAACAAAGTCACCATCAAGAACAAGTACCCTCTACCGCGCATCGATGATCTTCTAGACCATTTACAGGGAGCCTCCGTGTTTTCACGCATCGATTTGTGGTCGGGCTATCACCATTTGGGGGTGAGAGTGGAGGACGTGACGTAGACAACATTGAGGACGAGATATGGCCATTATGAGTTTGTCGTGATGCCCTTCGGGCTCACGAATGCACCTTCATCTTCATGGAGTTGATGAACGGCCTCTTCATCGACTTCTTGGACCAGTTTGTGGTAGTGTTTATAGATGATATCTTAGTCTACTCCCGGAGTAGGGAGGAACATGCGGGACACCTGAGGACAGTTCTCGACTCCTTTAGGATAGGGAGCTTTATGCAAAGCTCTCTAAGTGCGAGTTTTGGAGGTCCGAGGTGGCATTCTTAGGCCACATAGTTTCCGCCGAAGGTGTCATGGTTGACCCAGCGAAAATAGAGTCCGTTTCTTCATGATCGCCTCCTAGCTCGGTCAACGAGGTACGCAGTTTCTTGGGCTTAGCAGGGTATTACCGCCGATTTGTTGAGGGTTTCTCCGTGATTGCATGCCCCCTTACTTCCTTGCTGAGGAAGTCCACCAGGTTCGACTGGTTTGAGCCTTGTCAAAGCAACTTTGAGGAGCTGAAGAGGAGGTTGACCTCCGCTCCTGTTTTGGCCCAGCCCGAGGGTGTTGAGGATTTTGTTGTATATAGTGACGCCTCTAAGCTCGGCTTGGGGTGCGTTTTGATGCAAAGGGGTAGGGTTATTGTGTACGCTTCACGCCAGCTGAAGCCGTACGAGGAGAACTATCACACCCATGATCTCGAGCTAGCGACAGTGATTCATGCCATAAAGTTCTGGCGACACTACTTGTACGGGGTTAAGTGCCAAATCTTCACTGATCATAAGAGTCTGAAGTATATATTCACTCAACGGGAGTGGAATAACCGCCAGAGAAGATGGTTGGAGCTGATTAAGGACTTTGATTTGGAGACTTTGAACCATCCGGGAAAGGCGAACGTAGTCGCCGATGCTTTGAGTAGGAGGACTCCTCGAGAGGAGGCTATAGCACGGCTTACGGTTCAGCCTCAGCTAAGGAGGGATCTGATGGAGTTAGAGATGGACATCCGATTCCCTGTTGTAGATGGTCGTTTTCCCGAGTTGGAG
Source organism: Fagopyrum homotropicum (assembly GCA_033239125.1). Classification (NCBI taxonomy): domain Eukaryota; kingdom Viridiplantae; phylum Streptophyta; class Magnoliopsida; order Caryophyllales; family Polygonaceae; genus Fagopyrum; species Fagopyrum homotropicum. The sequence continues at coordinate 58,526,035 of BSWB01000003.1, read as the reverse complement.
GTACTTCTTGACCTGTGTGGAGAAATCCGGTAGAAGCAGGAGGGATGCTCGGTTTTGAAAAGGATTAGAGATAGGATGACCGATGTGAGGCACTGCAGTTTGCGGTAGGAGCAGATGGCTTGCTGAGATGCCAAGGGTGTATTTGTGTACCGTTAGACCTAGAGTTGAGAGAGTGGATTTTGTGTGAGGCACATACTACACCTTACTATGTGCATCCAGGCACGAGTAAGATGTATCAGGACCTGAGGAGATCTTATTGGTGGGGCGGGCTCAAGCCCGATGTAGCGAGATATGTTGCCCGATGCGTGACCTGCCAGCAGGTCAAGATCGAGCACCAGAGACACGGAGGAGAGGTTCACCCACTACCCGTGACGTAGTGGAAGTGGGAGGATATATCGATGGACTTCGTTACCGGTTGACGAAGACCACAAATCCGCAGACCGACGCGATTTGGGAGGATATATCGAGCACCAGAGTAGGAGCTTCGACGCGATTTGGGTAGTAGTGGATCGGTTGGCGAAGACCGCACGTTTCATCCCCATCTGGGAAACGTGGCCGTTGAGTCGTTTAGCCGAGGATTTTACCGGTAAGATTGTGAGATTGCACAGAGTACCGAGGACCATTGTCTCATATAGGGACGGGTGTTTTACCTCGAGGTTTTGGCAGCAAGTACACGCCGCGCTAGGTTCGAGTCTTCATTTCACCACCGCATACAATCCGCAGACCGACGCCCAGTCAGAGCGAACTATTCAGACATTAGAGGACATGTTGCGTGTATGTGTATTAGACTGGGGGCAGGTGTAGCCAGACCACCTCCCATTGGTGGAGTTTTCCAATAATAATAGCTGGCACGTGTCGATTGGGATGGCACCAGTTGAGGCATTGTATGGGAGGAGATACCGTACTCCCTTATGTTGGGACGAGTCGGGGAGTTCTAGTGTTGTAGCTACAGATAACGTGCAGGATGACATGGCTAGGGTTGCTTTGATACGAGATAGGATGTTGACTGCCCAAAGTTGTCAGAGATCGTATGCGGATAGGAGGCGTAAAACCCTCGAGTTCGGGATAGGAGCCAGGTGTAGCTGAGGGTATCACCGACACGGGGTGTCAGACGGTTCGGCATTAAGGGAAAGTTGAGCCCTAGATATGTCGGCCCATTCGAGATAGTAGAGAGAGTCGGTGAGATGGCATACCGACTTGCATTGCCACCACGGTTGGAGGGCATACATCCGGTATTCCATGTGTCTCAACTGAGGGAGTACATCCATGACCCGAGGCACATCATTAGTCACGAGGACCTTGTGGTCGAGCCGGATCATACTTTTGTAAAGCACCCGATAGCGGTTTTAGAGCGGAGTACGAGACACTTTCGATCGAAGGAGATACCGATGTTGAGAGTGAAGTGGTCGAGGCGAGGAGCCGACGAGGCTACTTGGGAGACGGAGGATAGTATCCGGAGGAACTATCCCGAGTTTTACGCGAGTGTAGAGGCACTGATAGGGCTGTCGGGGTAGTCCCGAGCTTCTTCCTTGACCCTTACTTATGTGCTTGTGTTGTGACATGTTTTGTATGTATGTGTTCACCTCGTCAGGCGTTTTCATGAGTATGAAAGTGACGTTGGACTGGAGATCGATAGTACCTTCGTGAGTTCCTTACGTTTCGAGTGTGCTTCGCGAGTACCTTTTGCAAGTTTTCTGGATGAAACTTGTTTTTAGGGGGTTAGTTGTAACATCCGGAAATTTTATTTCCGGAAGTCGAGTTGTTTCCGACTTTTCGACGTCTGCGACTTATTTTCCCGCAGGCACGTTTTCTGAGTTCGTGTTTTAATGCGGGATAAGGACACTTGTCTACTTTCCAACCTTGGGAAGAGGAGTGAGGGGACAAGAGAGTTGACCCTTGGATATCCCACCTCTCTTGTCAGCCTTTACTCTCTCCTCTTTACACACTTTCTCTCTTACGCTCTTTCACTTGTCTCCACTCTATTCTTCCTTCTTGTTTGCTCTCTTCTCCTTTGGACTTCGAAGACATTGGTAGGAGTTGCAACCTGAATCTTTCTGGATCTGTTGTGGTAGGTAAACTCTCTCCCCTTCCTCTTGCTGCTTGTTACCTCTTCTATCTCTTCTCTTCACCTCCACAGCCATGGAAGAAGCTTTTGAAGAGAAATATAGTAAACCCTTGCATGTCCCTTTTCTTAGCTCGGTTAGGACGTGGAGAGGAAGCTAAGACCTGTGGTGAAGGTTTAGTGGAAGCCCAGCGAGAGAAGGAGGCACTAGGAGCAAAGAACATGTCGAAGAAAAGAAAAAGACGGACCTTCTGTTGTTCGACCGCGGGGGCGGACCACTAGAGGCGCAGGGGCGGATTGAGGCCACCGTAGGGGAGGCTAGAGCCACTGCAGGGGCGGCCACCAGAGGCGCAGGCGCGGCGCCAGGAATCCGCAGGGGCGGCGCCAGGAATCCGCAGGGGCGGCGACAGGGTTCCGCCGGGGGTGCCATCTTGCTTCCGCGGATGCGTTTTCTTCACCAGTAGGTTCCTTCCTCCTTTCCTCTTTGTTCCTTCCTTAGACCTTATGTTCTTGCTTAGCTAGAAGCATGATTAGGTTGGACCTAGGACTTATGAGAATGACATTTAGTGGCTTAAACCTACGTGCCCTTGAATCTTTAGTGATCTTGTGTATGTGAAGGCCTTGTGGTCTCTCTTCCATCTTACCCTCTTAGTCCAGCTGGGTTGTTCACTTAATCTCTCTTGGGTTGTGGGTTGTTCTTCCCTCCTACCCTTGCTTATCTTGTCCTTGACTTCCTAAAGGTTCAAGAGAGTCTTCCTAGTTTCTAGTTGTGAACCCCTTGTTTGGTTTTAGCTTTGGAGAGACTTGGAGTGTGTTGTGAATTATTGTTGACATGTATATCTTGTTGGTCAGGCTTTGGTTTTCCTTTCCGGAAAGTGTGATCGTTGGTTTGATTAGCTTGAGACAAGGTAAGTCCTCGGACTTACTTAACCGCTTTTATTCCTTATTTGGATGTATATGTTGGTGTGTGTTCACCGCTTTTAAGCATGAAAATGGATTAGGATTTACTTGACCTTATTTATTGGCCCATCGTTACTTCTATTATTATTATCGGGCAGTGACATCACCGCGCAGTTTCCCGAGGGAGACTGGGGGGATCTCTGCGACCAGGCCATACACGGTATATTGTTAGGCTTCTTCATCACTCCCTCAGGGTATACGGGTTGGGTGCAGCCACACTCCTGTTGGTTACACGGGGACAGAGGCGAGAGTTATAAGATTTTCGTATCACACTTGAAACAAATGAATTAGATATGGAATAACCTAAAAATATACTATGGAATGAATGTTCAAGTTGTGTGCTTTGTGTTCTCATGTGTGTGTTTGTGCCATATTATTCTTTTAATGCATAGAATGTGAGCTAACGGTTTAAAACCGTTTTGTGTAGATGCCTTGTAGGCTAGGGATGCCGTCGAGTGAGGTGGAGGAGTGGACAACAGAGTGGTCTCCGTACATTATAGGACGGGGACGTTTTTGGGGGTTTCTTTGTTTTATCGGATTATGTCTCGTGTACATTTGGATTCCTTTACGTTTATGTTGTTTTGAGGACACGGATGAGTTTCCAACTTGTATCCTGTCTTTTCTTTTCTTGCATACATTATAAACTACTTTGGAGTTTTATCCCTTTAATTTGTGCCTTGTTGGAAAGGTTCGGTGAGATTGTTGTCAAGCTAAGGGTCGGGACCCATTGTGTGGTCTCACCCGTAGCATACCGATATCCCGCGGATTTGCGGTGTTACAGAATTGGGGTGTAGAGTTCACTTTTCGGGGTTTATCTACATTCATTCCCTATCTAATGGAATGGACAGGACACATTCTAGACCTTTATAAGAAAACATTGGAGAAACCTGATATTTATGGTCTTGTTGGGATCTCACAATTTCCATATAACTATCACAAGGATATATGGAAGGCTTTTTGTGAGCAATGGGGTCCTTTAACCAATACACTCATCATGAAGGTTGGGAAATAGGTATTTCGTTAAATGATTTGAAGCAAATCGGCGGTGATTTTAGGTGAACCTTATGAGGAGTATTTGCCACCGAATGAGCAACTTTACAGTGATAAGTACACATTCACCGTAATTGAACTTTTAAAGATTCATGTTAAGATTTGCCTATATAAGGGAACCCAAGAGGTATCATGTTATAAGTGGATTAGACATTTTTGCAGAGGTAAAAAAGAGTTTACTTCTTATGCAGAAGCTCCTCCTGCTTCTGGAAAAAGGAAGTCTACTCCCGCTTCAAGCTCAAAAGATCTTACCAAGAAACCATTGCCCCGACACATCTCAGATGAAGAAGAGCTCGCAGCCTATTTGACCCTTTTGCTCAATTGATTTGTATTACCATATGGCTCAAATTCTGTAAGACCGGAAACATTTGTGATGGCTTCTATTATGTCTCAGGGAAGGAAGGTTTCACTTGCTCCTACCGTTTTAGGACACATATATCATGGACTAGAAAAGGTACATATTCAGGTAATCCAGGTAGTGGTAAACCCAATTTCGGCATTCATTTTGTTATTAGTTAGTTAGTAGAGTACTTTCCTTGTTTATATTCAAGTCGTCCAGATAGTGACTTTCGAGACAAGTTTTCTTTGTTAGCAAAGTATGTGGACATGCAATTTCTTTATACTAAGCAAGACTTATACTCAGAGGTATAGATCACATCTCTTATCGACCTATAAGCTTTGGAGCTACTGTTGGTGGTGTTGATTATGTCGATTCAAACGAGTTATCAAATCTGCATTTTGAATACTTGTTGAGTATCCGTTCTGCAATGCTACCTATTCGTTTTGGGGCTACTTTGATGTTAGAGCCCTACTATCCGAATAGTTTTGCTCGATAATTTGGGTTTGATCAAGGTGTTCCTGCAAATGAGCTGAAGTTTGATTTCTCCAAGAGAAGTAGAAGATCCTTGGAGAATATTGCTAATGCATATAACCGGCTTTTAAGAAAGAACACTGGGGTACATTTTCACATTCCTCTTGATTATCATCAAGGTACTTATACTTATGCTTATTGCAGTTGGTGGGTGAGAGTTCTACCCCCTATCTTTCCCAATCATGTAACAAGGTCAAATCCATTTTGCTCCAAAAGAATTGTGTTGAAAGGGGCCTATTATTGTGATTGAAATTTCAAGGACAGTTAACACCGGGTTACAAGGAGGTTTGAGAGTTTCTCATGTTAGTGTCTCTCATGTAGATTCACCTCCTTCGACTGAATCTTCACGTCAGTTTGATATAAACACTTCCAGCATCAAGAAAGCCGGTACTGGAATAGAACCAACTATTCCGGTGGAAGATTTTTCGAGCATAGTATCTCTTAGTGATTATATCAACCCGAAAAGGGTTCGCCTTAATCAACCTGAAAAATTTGATAGCTCTCATTCTGTTTGATTTCAAGATTTATTGATCTATGACGATTCCACCAATGTTGACGATGTTTATTTTGGAGAAGAATCACCAATCTATGCTAATGTAACGAATCTTGATAGGAATGCCATTGTAGCAATTCCCGAGTTATTATCTTTAGTCTCAGGAAAAGAGACTCAAGAAATACTTCCTCTTTGAAGCATTCCATCCACCTTGCAAGACTTACTTTCATCAGTCTAACAGGTCATAGACTCTATCTCAATATTGAACTCTATCTTAGTATTGAACTCTCGACAAGAACTATCGACCGAATGATCTCATATCCTCTAGGATCTTAAAACCCTAGAGGCAATTGCAGTGGTCAACTCAATCATCCTCAGTTGGTTGGTTTTGAAAGTTCAAGATTTGTTTAATGATGTTGAGGCAACAACCAATCTAGCAAGTGGTGTGGACTTTGAATGTGTAAAAACATTGACAGTCCAACTAGCTTGTTTGCTCCCAAACGTGTGTGAATAATGAACGAAATAAGATTTAGATTTATAAGATCAAATAAAAGCCTGGACAAAATGTGAACCCGTAGTGTACGGATCAATTGTAGTATGGAAAATACTCCAGGGTCGAACACAAAGACTAAGGTGAAATCCAACACGATAAATATCAGGTTGTCAAACTAGAACTAAGCAGCAAAACAAAGATGATGTATAGATCAGATAAAGGAATGCAGATTCTAGAGGTCAAGGCATCCAATTGTGGTTTCGACGCAAGATTTCTAAGGATAACGTGGACAAAGTTGAGGTTTGCAAGGGAAGGTATTTCTAAGGTGGGAATAGATCACCGGGTATGTCTCACTACTCACTATCCCAAACCAAAGATCCTATCACCGGGTAAGTCTCAAGGAACTAAGGAAAGGAACTACAATCATAAACCAACACACCACCTAAGGGGATAGAATTAACCTTTACCGGGTAAGTCTCAGGTTAACTCTCAAAGATAGGATGAAGGCACACTCAAACCCAAATAAATGATAAATATTTATTTCCTAACACTCATCATCATGGGTAGACAAGCAAAGAAATCACCGGGTAAGTCTCACCCAAGGTTTGCGTATAAACCAGGAAAGGTGCAACAAGGATATGATTTGCAAACTAAAACCTAAACTAAGGATTGATCGAATCAGCTTACGTCTCGCGCAGTTCTTATCGATCTCGACCAAGATGCTCCACGAACTGACCGAGACGAGGTTAAATTTGGTTAAGGCTAGAGCTTTCAGGTCCTCTAGGATAAAGGTTCATTCTTTCATCGTCTATCACAACCTTCAGCTAATCACCCTAGAATCGCAACGGAGTTTAGCCAACAATCATCATAATTATAACAATCAAATATATAATTGAAGAAACAATAAGAGAACAAGAAAACCTTAAAAAAAAGGTCTCAATAATCAAACAAACAAACAATCCAATCAAACATCAAACTGTGTTCCTCAAGAATCGTTTCAAAAGACAACAATTAAGGTTCCCTAAGAAAACCTTAAAACATTCCTTCAAAGCCTTCAAACTTTCGCTCCAAGCAATCTTCCTTCGTTTTCCTTATCTTCTCTAGAATATACTCCGTTACAAAGATGATCAGCCGTCCTTCCATCTAGAAATTATCTTTCATCTTATAGGAAAAGTATAGGCCAAAAATAAAATATCTCATTGGGCTGCAGGCCGGCCGTCTCGATCTAGGCCCAGTTAGCTATATCGACCAAGATGCTAACATAGTGAGTTGAGATGGTCGAGCTGTTACGTGCAAATCTCCATAACTGGTCCTATATTTCGTTTCTATCCAACTTCCATGGTTTCTAAGCCTTCCTTGTAGCTCCTTGATGATCCATAATGCAGCTCCTATGACTCCTTAGATCCTCTGGCTCTATATCGATCCATAACTTCCATTTTTCCTATAATTACAACAAAACTAGGTGTAGACCTAGATTTTTGCAAAGGTCAACAAAATGACATAATCATCGTGAATATATAGCCATGCATGCAGATTTTATGATGATAAAACGTCTAAACCAATCCCAAAATATAGACTATAATGCATGCTATCAGGGTCCACTAGGATAAAGGTTCATTCTTTCATCGTCTATACCACAACCTTTAGCTAAATTACCCTAGAATCACAAGGGAGTTTAGCCAACAATCATCATAATTATAACAATCAAATATATAATTGAAGAAACAATAAGAGAACAAGAAAACCTTAATAAAAAGGTCTCAATAATCAAACAAACAAACAATACAAACAAGCAACAAATTTTGTTCCTCAATAATCGTATCAAAAGACAACAATTAAAGTTCCCTAAGAAATCATACAACTTTCCTTCAAAGCGTTCAAGCTATAGTAAGACTTACCCGGTGATCTATTCCCACCTTAGAAATACCTTTCCTTGCTTGATTGGTTGAGGTAGCAACTAATCTAGCAAGTGGTGTGGACTTCGAATGTGTAAAAACATTGACAGTCCAACTAGCTCAACACTCTTCGGAACTTGAGTCCCAACAAACTCAATTTCCCCTTCTATCTCAAAAGTCTCTTGCCTTAGCAGAATGAGAGAAGGAGCTTCTGACGTTGAAAGAAAAAGTTCGTGAAATAGAACTTAATCTCGAGGCTGACAAAGTCAAGTTAGATACGAGCATTGAACTTCAAGATTTCATACGTGAGAAAGAAAACAAAATACATCAACTCCGGGGTAAACTTTGTAACACCCCAAATCCACGGGACTCGGGGCGCCACTGGCAAAGACCTCACAATGGGTCCCGACCCTTAGCCTGACAACAATTTCACCGGATCTTGCAACAAGCCACAAACAAAGGCCAAAACCAAAATACATTTTTATGCAATGTAATGAAACCCGAAAGCATACAAATAAAAGACTTCAGCCGAGATACAAAACTCCCAACACATGACATACAATAAACAATATACAAACAAGACTCCAACCAAATCCCTCCTAAATTGTACGGAACCCCGGTGCGCACTCTTCTGGACCTCTCGACCGCATTCCTAACCTGCAACGTAACTACAACATCGATATAATAACCTTTAGCAAATATTGAAGCATTAGAATCAAGGTGATGGCACAAACACACGTAAGTCATCATAAACACACAACAAACTCCAAAGCACACAAATCCGGTTTATTATTTTTTTATTATTAAGTCATATCCCGTTCTAATTCAACTTCTTTTGTGACACGAGAATCTCCCGAAGCACGCCTCTTTCCCCACTTACCGGCAAGGAATGGTATTGATTCATCGAACCGTCTACCTGCTAGGACTAGTTCCCGAGAACCTCCTAGCTTTCACAAGAGCTAGGAATTGAGGTCACCGCCTTTTATCATACACATGGGCTAAAATATATATGCCGGTGGTCCTATTTCCAGTTTAGTTGTTATAACATAAACAATAAACAATAAACATACACCACCAAACACGCATCAACGCAAATACAAGGAATACGAGCTAAGTAAGTCCGGAGACTTACCTGAATCGAGTCTCAAATCTCGTTAATGCTACTACTCAATTTTGCTAGACTAGGATCCCAATCACCTAGTTATCACAGGAAACATGGATCAATTTCATATCCACACTCTTAGAAGTTAGAAGTTTCTAACTTCTAAGTTGACTAGTAATATAAAGGAAGAACAGAGGCGGCGGTTCTCCTTCTTGGCGACGTGCAGCCGCTGGTGAAACCCGCTAGGGCTTCCTTTGCCGAACAGAGGCGGCAGTTCGAAGGTAAAGAACAAGGAAAGAGGACTGGCGCTCGAAGGAGAGGAAGAGAAGGCATGGCCAGCTGCGTGGGTTCCGGTGTTGAGGATGAAGTAGGGATGGTAGTCGGACGGTGTGGAGAAGGGAGAAGAGGAAGAAGGCTTTGAGTTCCAAAAATGAGGAAAGAGGCGGCAGATTCACCAAATGGGAAAGAAGGGGAAAAATCAGGGCCGGTTAGGGTTAGGAGTAAAAAAGAAAATAAAATAATGGAAAAAGGAGGTTAAAAACTTAGAACCTACATATCACGATTGGGCCCAAATAACGGGCCCGGTTGGCAAGTCATAAAATTAGAACTCGGAACAATAATCAACCGGTTAGGTCCGGAGGATTTGGAATTTACTGAACACAAATTTTCGGGTATTACAAACTTGATCAAGCACGACATGCAAGAATTGAAGAAGTTGGGTTGAAGAAACAACACATTCATATTTTAGTTAATGAAATAAAAGCTTTTGTATCCTCTCATTGAACTTTATACTATAGGTAGTTTCAACTTTGTTTGACTTTGTAAAAAAAGATTCTTATTTATTTCATTATCATTAATATTTTTTCAATATGGCGTCAATAATGATTTGTATCATAGTACCAATGACTTGAAAACTGACACGATTCATCCCGCACTAATGAGCTGGCCTAATAGCAAAATTATTTCGTGTTTCATTTTCTTCTAACTAAACAGAATGACCTTGTATTTATATAACTAGGAGATGAAAAAGAAAGAAAAGGTCCCACTGGGCGTGCCAAATATATGTTGAGTAAAAAAAATACACAAATTTACAAAACACCTTTTATGTTTTATTCGAATACAAATTTACAAAATACATTTTATTTATTTTTTTATTTGTTTGAGTTCGACCCTCTCTTTTTGACCTTTTGATTCTAAGTTATATAAATACCGATATTTGGTTGGTTTTGGTGATTTGGGTTACACCCGTCTTTAGACGGGTTGCCTACATACCTCCTTAAAGAGGATCAAGCCTCACGTAGTTCAATGCAATGTTTCCATGCAGCAAAGAATCAAAGTCCAAACCCACCTTCTAGGAAATGTTGCCCAGACGATGATTCAACTATCATTTGCATGACATTTCTATCTTGACCATGCATCATAAGATTAAATTAAGCCTACCTCTAGGAAGGGTTGATTAATTTAACCCGCTATCATGCGCATGATCAAGAAAAGTGTTAGGTTATTTATTTTATTATTTTATTTTTAAGACCCGTGACTGAATCTAGTTCATAATTTACCAAATTTCCAACGTATCATTTATTAGGAATCAAGTCGTACGTATTTCTTTGTTATTTTTACTTTTGTGGTTAAACTTGACGAGGGGATGCTTTATATCGAGTTCATGAATATTTGGAAATTTTTGTTTAACTCTAAGATTTATTTTAGAGTTCATTTTATTCAGGCGGTGCGACTGAATCCAATATTGGATTTCCTTCGTAACTCGGGCAGAGCGTTAAGTAATGACGTAGTTCTGGAGGAAAAAGATGCCGTAATATCCTAGTTTTCACCTTCAACGCCCCGAGGTGAAGGATGCCGCCCCAGCGGCCTTGGTGTCTGTCACCGCCCCCGCAGTGAAAAGGGGCCGCCCCTGCGGCACGGGCAATCTGCCCCTGCGGAATTGCCACTGGTTGCGAAGATCTTCTTTCCTTATCGGTTATATCTTGTTTCCTATCTTAGAACATCTGATTTTCTTATCTTTGGACGGCTTTCCAGGATCTTCTAAACCCTCGAACGTCCTTCCTTTTATCTTTTCTTCCTCTTCTATAAATCCCCTTCTTTCTCCTCTTTTTCCCGTTTCTTGCTTACACTTTCTTCAGCCCTTGAGAGCTGCAACCGTCACCTTTGCTTCTTGTGATCTTCTGAACGTGTAAGTTCATCTTTCCTTGTTCGTCATCACGTACATGTGTTGTTGCACCTTGTTCCTCTTTTGTTTCGTTCTCTCTTCGTTTCCTTTTTTCTTCTTCTCCAAGAATCAAGGAAACTTGATTCTTGTGAAGTGTTTCCGTTGATGATCCTTTGATGTTCACAAGCTCCCTTGGTTGAGTTGTGACGTGGTTGTGTGTTGAGATGAGCAAGCTTTGGCCTTTATTGTGTTCCTTGCTGTCAAAGAAGTCATCAGCACTTATGCACCGTTTTCCGGCCCCGCGCCTGCACAGAGCCGCCTTTGCACCTCTGTAACGTGCCGCCCCTGCGCCTCTACTGTTCATCCCTTGTGGTTTCCTCTGCAATAACTCCCGTTCTTGTGAGTTGCTTCCTTCCTTACTTTCCTCGTTCCTTTCCTTGTTTCTTCTTGTTGTTCCTAGACCCTAGAGTGTTCTTTAAGACTAAGGTTGAGACCTTAGCTTGTGTAGATCTCTTAGAGATCATGGAAACTAGAAGTTATAGATTTCTAATATTCGTTTCGGTTCTTGATTCGTGATGCTTGTATGAACAGGCTTTCCTTTGTCCAATTCCAGAGGCTTTCCACAGTGTTTGCTGAGTGTTGAGATCACCTTCGAGTGAGGTAAGTCCCTTGCACTTACTTAGCTTCATTCCATATATCCGTTTCATTGTATTGACTTGTTTGTATATCTTATCATGTTATAACTGATAACCGGAATAGGATTCACCTTTGTTATACCTTAATTGGCCCAAGTGCATTATAACCCAGCGGTTACCGCTTGTCCAGTTCAGAATGGGGAAACTGGGAGGTGCTCTCGAGTAACAACCATAAGTTGAATTAGTAATTGGATATCCTAATGAAAGATAATAACCGGCTGTTTTGTGAGCATGTTATGTGTTTTATTTATCTTATGTGTGTGCCTTTGCTTTCTTTCTGATATGTAGAATGTTAGCTAACGGTTTTATCCCGATGATGTAGATGTTCCACATTTTCAGGATGTTGCTGAGTGATCCGGATGGTGTGGTTAGTCGGGGTTCCCGAACATTATAGGGCGGGATCGGGTTTATGTTTATGTTGTTGTTTTCCCTTTTTGTTTTGAACTCGGCTGCGAGTATTTTACGCTTCCTTTTGTTTAAACCTTGAGTTTTATTTTGAGTTTTCGTTTTTCATTCGTTTGGGCCTTGTTGTAAGATCCATTGTGTTGTTGCTACTCTGAGGGTCGGGAGCCATTCTGAGGTCCTAGCCCCATAGCGCTTCGAGTTCCTAGAACTTGGGGTATTACAGATGTATGGTTTGGATTTTTTGAGGTTAAAATCGATGAGTTGATGCTATATATCGAGTTAAGAATATATCACATTTAATAACATTTGAATTTTATTTGCGATTGTACCCGATATAACATAGATTTAATATCGAGTTACATACGCAGTCTTTTAAATTGGCATTAAGTCTTTACGTAGTTCTACAAGAACTACTTTTGATTTAATATATTTTGCTTTGTTTAGTCAAATTTAAAAGTGTGATTGGACTCAATAACTTAGAAACCGAGTTTCCTACGAAGTCTTTTTTGAAGACATCAAACCCCGTGTAGTTCTTTAAACCAGAAGTTTTGAATTGGATTTGCGAATGTACCCAATAGTATATTAAATTTAAAATCGAGTTACCTACGTAGCCATTTGGGTAGCGTCAAGTCATTACGTAGTTCTACAAGGGTTATATTTAGAATTTAATTTTATGACTTTCATTTGATAGAGAAGTCAAAAATATATTTTACGATTGAATTTAATACATATTTGTTTGTATCAAATTTCCTGCGTATCGGTAAAAACGGAATTAAATCATAGGTACTTCTTTTTGAAAAATGATATTTGAATTTGATTTGCAACTGTACCCGATAATATTTAAACTTAATATCGAGTTACCTACGTAGCCTTTTGAAAATGGTGTCAAGTCCTTACGTATTTCTACATAAACAAAATTTATATTCTGATTTTGTTTAGTTTTATATATAAATATTTATTTACTATACATAATCGTAAATTTATGATCCTATTTATTAAGACTTTGTCTTAATAGGGCCACTTTTACGAATAACCTATTTCATGTGTTATTTTTTATTTATTTTTTGTGGGTTTACTTTGCAAATAAACCAAGATTGTCTTTGAAATTGATAGCTTTTCACGTTAATCTTTGATAGCCTTTTTATTTCTTTTTCATTTCTTTATTTTTTTTCTCCATTCTCTCATATCTTCCTTTAATTGCATTATTTTTCACTTTGTGAAATGTTGTAGGTTTTGAAATCCAACAGCTACTCAACTTTGCCAGCTTTTAAACTTATAAACAATGGCAATAAGATTTTCTTTTCTCATTCATTTGTTGCATACATCACTTCCTCTCTTCTATAGAATTCTTTTAGAAAGAATTAAGCCCACTTAATCATCCCTTCCGCCATATTGGGCTCGTACATAACAAGGTCCTCACTTTTAATTTAATTGGATTAGTGAGTCATGTTTGAGACTCTTATACATTGCACCAAACATTTTGACCATGCTTGAATGTCGGGACCAAGTGATCCCCCACTAAGCATGGGGTTCCCGTACATTATAGGATGGGATTGGGTTTATGTTTATGCTATTGTTTTCCCTTTTTTTTCTGAACTCGGATGCGAGTCTTTTACGTTTCCTTTTGTTTAAACGTTTAGTTTTATTTTGAATTTTGGTTTTTCATTCGTTTGTGCCTTGTTATAAGATCCGTTGTGCTATAGCTACTCTGAGGGTTGGTACCCATTGTGAGGTCTTAGGCCGTAGTGCTTCGAGTTCCTAGAACTTGGGGTGTTACAATATGGTATCATAGGACTAGGTTGGCAACAATGGCACTCGAAATCTTCTAAAGGTCGGATGGATAAATAAATAGAACCCGCAAGGGGTCTCATTTATTCAAAATAGGGGTTTTTGTTTTTAACTTGTCGGTGTGGAATAGATGTACGAGCGACCACCACTATCTCCGCAGATCTCAACAGTCTAGTTTCTTATATGTTGTCCTTTATATTTGTTTTTCTTGGATTTCTGCTTTAGTTGTAGCCTGGCATTATATATATATATATAGATATATATATATATATATATATATATATATATATATATATATATCTTTATAGCAGATTGCGCGTACTAGAGCTACATCTGCTATGGGGCAAGGAAGGGGTCGACCACCACTTCCATCTGCTGTCCGTGGACGAGGACGTGTAGGAAGACCTCCACTAGCTAGAGGTCAAGGCCATGCCCTAGTTGTTGATCCGCCTTTCGCTGAGGCGTTCGCTGAAGAGGTTGTTGAGAGTGTTGTTCTTGAGGCTGGGAACGGGACCGCTGCTAGGTTTGGAGCATAGAGAGCGCCATCGACAGAGTCTGCACGAGTGTCCATTGGAGTTTCTGCATATCGTGACTATGTGTAGAGAGTTGAGGAGGCTATTAGCACTAAAGGACCTGCACCAGCACTGCCAGTTCCCGCGAGATCAGCTGAGGTTTTGCAGAGAGTTACACAGATTGTTGCCCCGCTTGCTAGAGTTGTTGAGGTTGTTAGAGCGCCGGCTAAGGCGAGAGAGCTAAAGCACGACAGTTGGTTGAAGGATTTCGATCAGCTGAAGGTTCCCACTGTCATGGGAAAGACTGGATTGGAGGAGGAGTTGTAGCTGGGACAACTAGATTCTACTATGAAGGCAATCGGTTGCCCAAAGGGACATCGAGTTAACATAACACAAAGGTTGGTGAAGGATAATGCTCATTCTTAGTGGAGGAAAGCTCGCAGTAAGGTAACTAGTTATGAGCAGATGAAGACGGTGATTAGGGATCGCTATTGTCCTGCAGCTATGAGGATGGACCTTCTTCAGGATTTTCTCGAGGCTAGATTCGAGGATTTGCCTATTGCTGAGATCATTAGCAAGTTTCAAGAGGAGCTATCTTTGTTAGGTCCGTCTGCACCACTTGAGGATCAGCATGTTTACCTTTTCTCTCGGAGGCTGAGAGAGTCAACACACTCTTATCTTGTTGGTTTCCGTTGTGATTCTTTGACGGATTATCATGATAGAGTTTCTGCTTATGAGAGAGACCAACCGGGTCAAAGGAGAGTTTCTCAAACAAGAGGTCCTGAGAAGAGATAGAAGACTAGACCGGCCAGTGCTGAAGGTGGAGCATCGGGATTTGGGCTTAGTCAGATGCCGGGACGTTCTGGTTTCTAGCAGTCAGAACAGAGTTCCGACAAAGGACGGCGGTGCTTTAACTACGGAGGTGTCGGGCACATGAGAACTAATTGTAAAAAGGCTATTGTGATTTACTTTTCTTGTGGTAAGCCAGGACACATAGCTTCTTTTTGCCGTTAGGGCAAGGTGCTATCGCAACAAGGTTCTTCACCTTCTAGTGCTGTAGGAGGTTGACAAAGGTCTCAATATCAGCAGTAGTAGAGAGTTCCATGATATACCGCTCCTCAGGGTTCCACTCCGGGTCTGGGTATAGGACGAGGAGGTGATACTTCCAACACCAAAGGTGCTTCATCTAGAGTGTATGAGATGAGGAGTGTAGTTGAGCCAAACGCTCCAACGACCACAAGTACCATTCATATCAATGGTTTTCCTGTCAGAGTTCTTTTCGATACCGGTGCTACGCATTTTTTTCATATATGATGCATGTGTAAATAGATTGGCCTTAGTTACCGTAGAAGGTAAACCCTTCTTTATAGGATTACCCAATGGGGGTAAGATTAGAGGTACCCAAGAGATTCGCGATTGCCCTATTAGATTGGGAAGTCGTGATTGGCTAGCTGACTTCCTCGTCATGTACTTAGTAAATGAAGAAGTTATTCTTGACATGGATTGGATGGATCGTCATCGAGAAGTTCTGGACATCGGCAAGAGGTTAGTGACGGTAACTACAAATGTAGGCCATGTTGAGATCTTTAGAGGATGGGATCTCGGGAAGACCGGTACAGTCATCAGTGTAGTGCAAGCTGCGAGACTTATCATTCAGGGATGCGAGGCTTTTTGCTGCTATGCCATAAAGAATAGTATATGTCCAGCTTTGGAGGCGATTCCAGTAGCTTGCGAGTTTGCTGACGTCTTTGGAGAGTCATCAGGTTTACCTCCACAAAGGAGTGTAGACTTTGGCATTGAGCTGGACGAGACCGATCTCTAAGGCTACATATCGTATGGTGCCTATCGAGATGCTTGAGTTAAATAAGCAACTAGAGGAGTTAGTTGAGAAAAGCTTCATCCACCCTAGTGTATCTCCTTGGGGCACACCAGTTCACTTCGTTAGGAAGAAGGACGGGTCAGTGAGGTTAAATATCGACTAGTGAGAGCTTAACAAGGTTACGATCTAGAACAAGTACCCATTTCCCCGTATCGACGATCTTTTAGATCAGCTGCATGGAGCTTCAATGTTTTCGATGATCGATTTAAGATCCAGATATCACAAGCTAAGGGTTAGAGAGGAGGACATAGCCAATACGGCATTTCAAAGAAGGTATGTCCACTACGAGTTTATAGTCATGTCATTTGGGCTTGCAAACGCGCCCACAGTCTTCATGGAGTTAATGAACAACATCTTCAACTACTTCTTAGACTAGTTTGTAGTTTTCTTCATAGATAACATTCTGGTATATTCTCGCAGCAGAGAGGAGCATGCAGGACACTTGAGGATCGTTCTGTAGGTGTTACAGGATAGAGAGCTTTACGCCAAGCTCCCTAAGTGCGAGTTTTGGATGTCTGAGGTAGCATTTCTTAGTCACATCATTTAGGCTTTAGGAATCAAGGTAGATCCAGCAAAGATCGAGTCAGTAGCATCTTGACCGCCTCGTAAGAATATCAATTAGGTACGCAACTTCTTAGGATTGGCGGGATACTATCGGCGTTTTGTAGAGGGTTTTTCAGTTATCGCCCGACCAATCACTTCCTTCCTTAGGAAGTCTACAAGGTTCGTATGGTCCGATCCGTGCCTGCAGAGCTTTGAAGAGCTGAAGAAGAGGCTGAACTCTGCTCTTATCCTGTTTCAGCTAGAGGGCATTGAGGATTTTGTGGTTTACAACAATGCATCCAAGCTAGGCTTGGGATGTGTTCTGATGCAGAGGGGTAAGGTGATAGCTTACGCGTCTCGACAACTTAAGACGTATGAGGAGAATTACCCTACCCATGATCTTGAGTTGGTTATTGTCGTTCATGCTTTGAAGATTTTGAGACATTATTTGTACGGAGCCACATGTCAGATATTCATAGACCACAAGAGTCCGAAGTACATATTCACTCAACGAGAGTTGAATAACCGCCAGCGCAGATGGTTGGAGTTGATCAAGGACTTCGACCTCAAGATCTTATACCACCCAGGGAAGGCGAATGTGGTAGTTGACGCCCTCAGTAGGAAGACTTCCCGGGAGATGGTGAACGCTAGGCTGACAACTCATCCACAGTTATAGAGAGATCTTTCATGGCTAAAGATGGATATACACTTCCTTGATTCCGATAGCCAATTGTCCACCTTGGAGATAGTTCCTGATTTGTTTCCTGAGATCCAACAGAAGCAAGAGAGTTGCCCAGCTTTGACGCAGATCTGAGACCGGATGTCTCGAGGAGAGGCACCACAGTTTGCAGTTGGTGCTGATGGGATCTTGAGGCGTCAGGAGCGTGTTTGTGTGCCTTCAGATCGAGAGTTGAGACAGAGGATCCTTCAAGAGGCTCACTCTTCACCTTACTCAGTGCACCTTGGTGCGAGTAAATTGTATTAGGATATCACATGCCCTTTCTGGTGGGGAGGTTTGAAGCAAAACGTCACGAGATTTGTAGCTTAGTGTTCGACCTGTCAGCAGGTCAAGATCGAGCATCATAGACCAGGAGGCGAGCTACACTCACTTCCCGTCACTCGGTGGAAGTGGAAGGACATCTCTATGGATTTCGTTGCCGGTTTGAGACCTAGACGAGGCTTCGATGCTATCTAGGTCATAGTAGATCAACTAACGAAGACCAAACATTTCATTCCAATAAAGGAGACGTGGTCGGTGACTTGATTGGGAGAGGATTTTACTAGACAGATAGTGAGACTTCATGGAGTACCTAGAACTATAGTCTTTGATACAGGACGGTTCACTTCAAGGTTCTGGCAGCAGGTGCATGCTGCCCTATCCTCAGACCGATGGTAAGTTTGAGCGGAACATCCAGACTCTGGAGGACATGCTGAAAGCCTGCATGCTAGACTGGGGACAGATGTGGCCAGATCACCTTCCCATAGTGGAGTTTTTGTACAACAATAGTTGGCACGCATCGATCAGGATGAATCCTTATAAGGCTTTATACGGACAAAGATGTCATACACCGTTATGTTGGGACGAGCCGAGTAGTGCTAGCGGTGTAGCACCTGAGCAAATACATTAGCAGTGATCCGTGAGCGGATGTTTGCAGCGCAGAGTCGGCAGAAGTCTTATACAGATAAGAGACGTAGACCTTTGGAGTTCAGAGTTGGAGCATAGGTTTGATTGAGAGTATCCCCGACACGAGGCGTCAGACGATTCGGTGTAAAAGGGCAGCTGAGTCCTAGATATGTTGGACAGTTCAAGATTCTTGAGCGAATTGTAGAGGCAGAATACAGACTTGCTTTACCACCGAGACTCGAGGGTGTTCACCCCGTTTTCCATGTGTCTCGGTTACGAGAGTTTATACCAGACCCGAGGCACATCGTCAATCACGAGGACCTAGTGATCGAGCCATACCACACGTTTGTTTAGCACCCGGTGGCTCTCTTAGAGCGTAGAACGAGAAGTTACGCTAGAAATGTATAGCACAAAAGTCTTACAATTTATAAACTCGATATAATTTCCTAACTCCTAGCGAACCCACAATGACTGGGTCGTTTTGTAGCAAGAATAGTATTCCGAGGTCGAACACGAAGACTAAGGTGAAATCAAATCAAACAAGTGATCATAGATAGTGCGAATCTAGTCTCAGAAAAGAGAAAGAAATAAAGAAATGAAAATCATGATGTTTTTGGTTGGGTTTTTTGTGGTGATCAAGAAAAGATCACAAATCAAGCAAGATAATAAAACAAACTAACACCTCAAGCTAGAAAAACAAACAAGAAACACAAACACAAGATATGTGATCAAGAGAGAAAAGTGGATTCTAGAGGTCAAGATTTCCGGTTATGGCATTGGACTCAAGCTTCTAAAGATTCTAAGGAGAAGGCTGCGGTGTTGGGAAAGGGTATTTCTCTAATGGAAGCAATTACTGGGTAAATCTCATGCTTCACTAATCCCCCACCAAACTCCTATTACCGGGTAGGTCTCAAGGGGTTAAAGTTGGTAATTCTACACAAACCGGACTATACTTAAGGGGCAAACCTCTCCTTATCGGGTAAGTCTCGGAAAAGGAAAGTCTCAAGCAGCAATCCTAGCACACTCAATCCAATAGCGGCTTATGAGGCTCACTACCACCTAGAGTTCATCATCTTAGGTATCTAAGATCGGAAATTACCGGGTAGGTCTCTTCTCTCACTTATTTTGCTAGCATTAGGTCACCCTAAGCTATATTATGCTTAACAAACACTAGGATATTAACAACCTAACATCCTAACATACAATTTCATCAATTATAGAGCAATAGAGAGAAAAATCCGGTGGATCATAACAAAAATCGGACGATCTGCCTGAAGAACAAGTCGATTTTTCCTTCTGGGTTAGGTTTTCTGCATACGAATCATCCTAAACTAACATATAAGTCCATTCCATCATTACCCAAGCCATAACCATCAATCCATCACTCCAGAATCACAATAAACTAGCCAATAACATACATTTCAAGATCTAAAATCATCACACAAGCATACATGATTTTCATAGGTAGATGATGAAAGATAAGCAAGTAAAAACAAGAAATCCCAGCTGAATATAAGTTTAAGCAAGACTTACAACCCTTCAAAAGATGTTCCATAACGTTTCTAACAATCCTCCCAAGAGTTCTTCAACCAAAATCTCTAAAAATCACTCAAAAGCTCTCAAAAACTCACTTTCACTCTAAGTTTTGGTGTTCTTCTTCTTCTCCCAAATGAGAGAGTTTTTCTTCTTCTCCAAGTCTATCCTCCAATGGAATGAAGTGTGTGTGAGAGAATGTGGGAGGTGTCCCTTAGCCACAGCCTGTAGGACCACTTATATTCTCCATCAAGAGCAAGGGCCGGATAAAGAGATCGTGGGACACGTGGAACAAGCTGTCAAAAGCCAAAAAATCGACCCAGACTGAAAAATCGTCCGATTTTCCTGAGTGTTGGGTCGATTTTCTTCAACAGGGGCTTGTTATGATCATCTAGCCATGAGTTGCTCCATTGCTTGCACCAATAAGGGTCCTTGTGTCCTTCATTGCTCCAATTATGTTCCTTCAAAGCCTTGGATGTGTACCACGATGATGCTTGACCTCGAATGTATCGATTAATGTCCAAAAGATCCCCGAAATACCTACAAAACCGACAAAAGCTTGTGTAGACGTCTTTTCTAGAACTATGCATGAATTAAGCGTAAACGTCATTAACTAATGCCAAACCGTGCATGAATAACGGGAAAAACTATCTAAATGAATGCCTAAACTAACGTCATAAATCACTTTATCAAAATACCCCATACTTAAGATTTGCTCGTCCCCAAGCAAGATCCAACTATAGGCTACGAGATGACATAATTTATGAATGCAGAAAAACAGAAAATATTTTTGCAATTGTTCTACTAGAATTGGACCACCTTCATAGTCATGTTTCGTAGCAAAGGACAAGCAATCATGTATCAAATGAATGAAGGCATGGAAAGACAATTGTACTTAACTCGAAAGCATGCATGAAAGGTGAAAATGAAGAATTCAAGATGATCATGAGAATGTCCAATCTAGATCACTAAGTCATACACATAAGCAAATAGGTCACAAGGACTTAGAAAAGAAGAGGCCAAGACACGTTGTGATAGGGTGGGAATATTTTCTAGGTCATGTGATGCTAATCCGGGAATGGAAGTAATTCCACAATTTCGTTTTTGATCAACTTCCCACAAGTGTATAATTTTTCTCCATCTTTTCTTTCTTTTTTTTTTCATTTTCTTTTTCTTTCACTTATTTTTGAGACAATGGCATAGGTGTACAAAAGCCGAAACCTTGGTGATTAGCGGACCTCGGGATTTTTCCGAGGTGCCTCACACCGGGCACACATACCAAGGCTCGTTAGGACATTCGGTTTATCCGACTTTGGCAAGGCACAAACACCCGATTATGTGAATGGTGCCGAGTTACTCGTCATCAAAATCAAAGTCCCCAAACCTATATTTTTTTCTACACTTTTCACAACAAATTCAGCACTTCATTCATCAACAACTTCACCCCACACTTTCTTTTCACACACTCAACACAGTAGCATGCTCCTATTCCCGGATGGGTCAAAAGAGGTCAAATTTTTATATCAATTGAGGTGCTCAAACAACATGTTCAAGATGAGAAGTAGAGAAGGATGAATTGCCTTAGTCATTCCTAGATGATGTGCAAGAACTAGCATGTAATTTCGACCATCAATCCTCAATCCAATCAAGGCAAACATCATGATCACAATTCATTCATAGGATTCAAGAGAAGTACTTCAAGTCCACATATGCATACATCTATTCAACACATAAGGCCATCTGTTCGCTCCAAACGGTGTGTGCAAGCTTTAAATTTATAACCCTAGATGTAAGCTTAAAAATAAGGATGCGAACCCGCAGTGTACGGGTCAATCGTAGTAAAAAGCAAGAAATTCCAGGGGTCGATCACAAGGACTTAGTGAAACAAAGTAGGTATAGGTTGTCAATGCAACTACTAACCACAAAAGCGATTAAAACAATCAAAGATGATAACTAGTCAATTAAGGAAATATGCAATTCTAGGGATTAAAGCATCTAGTTGTGGTTCCAACTCAAGATCTAAAGATAAGCAGACAAAGCTAAGGTTTTTGCAAAAGGGAAGGTGTTTCTAAAGTGGAATAGATCACCGGGTAAGTCTCACTACTCACTAATCCCAAACCGTAACCCCTATTACCGGGTAAGTCTCAAGGAATAAAGGAAAAGATCTATAACCTCAAACCAACACACCACCTAAGGGAATAGAATTAACCTTTACCGGGTAAGTCTCAGGCTAACTCACAAAGATGGGATGAAAGCACACTCAAACCCCAATAAAGGATAAACCTTTATTACCTACACTTATGATCTTAGGTAAACAAACAAAGGAATCACCGGGTAAGTCTCATCCTAAGCTTGCAGTGAACCAGGAAAGGTGTAATAAGAATAGGATTTGGCAAACTCGAACACTTAACTCTCAGTTTCGGATCAGGTAAGTCACCTCGGTCAGACGAATTCCACCCCGGCCGAGATGTTCATCGACTGAGCGAGATGTTCTAGGGTTAAGGATAAAGACTCGAGCTTTCAGGGTCCTACTGTGATTAAGATTATTCTATCATTCTATCATTGTTTTTCCCACAACCTTCAGCCAATCACCCTAGAATCACACAAAGAAATTAGCCAATCATCATCATGAAAACAATAATCAAATATAAGGGAAGAAAGAGAATAATTGAACAAGAAAACCTTAAGAGAAAGGCTTCAATAACTGAATCAATTATCAATCAACAAGCGTTCCTTGGATCAGAATCCAACAAGACAATCAACAAAGAAGGGGATCTAAGAGAATCTTACAAAACCCTTCACAAAAGCTATAAAAGCTACCAACTTTCTTCCTTCGATCTTCCTTCAACCTTCAAAAAGGTTCTTCAAATCTCCCAACAGTAGTGGGGTAAAACGGCTGTTTAAGCACTGTCGGTGTTATAGCACCATCGGATTTGTGGAAAATCCGACCCTTTTTATAGGAAAATTACCCTCCAAAGATAAGATATCTTAGAAAGATCTTTTCCCATAAAAATAGGTAAAATATATGGGCTAAATTATCTTCTTCCTTCCAGGAATCTAGCCTAAAAATATAAGATCCTCTTTCCAAAAATAAAAGATCTTAGCCAAGAGTAAAATATCTCTCGCCGCGTCCAAGGTGTTCGCCTCGGTCGAGTCAGCTCCTCTGGATCACCTCGGTCGAGATGGTACTGTAGCTGACCGAGGTGAATCACAACTGAATGTGAAATCTCTTAAATCGGGTCCAAAGTGAATCTTCAATCTATTTTCATGATTTCTGGATTCTTCCTTAAGCTCCTGAATGTAGCTTCAATGACTCCTTAGCTCCTTTTGCTCCATTTTAGTCCAAAATGTGCCATATTACCTACGATTACAACAAAACTTGGTGTAGACCTCGATTCCCGCAAATGTAGATGAAATGACAATATAATCACATAATATACATTCAAACATGCAGATTATTGAAGATAAAACGTCTAAACAACCCCCAAAATATAGACAATAATTCATGCTATCACCATCCATAGCCAATTCACAAAACAATCTCATCATAAGGGTCATATCCAAACTTAGAAGCACTAAAAGTTTCTGACTTTTTTGGATTTTTGAGATAAATATGTAAAATGCAAAACATAATGAAACATGTGACAATAATATGAAACTATCCTAGATGCAATCATGCAAATGATTATGAAAACCCCACCCCATACTTAAAAACACATTGTCCCCAATGTGCAAATTAAATAAGGAAGTGAAAGAGAGTCCTCACAATGTAAAATTGGTGATGCTTTGGTATTTCGGTTCGCATCGAATGATGATGGAGGATGATCGATCAAGGATGGTAGAGAGCTCTTGATGTTCATTATGGTGTCAGAACCCGCGCTTGGCACCGCAAGCCGTCCAAGTTCCACGTCCGCTCCACTCATGCTTGATTGGAGATCATCACTTTCCTTGACAGAAGGAAAAATCGGACCATCTACCTAGGAAAATCAGCCGATTTCTGTGCAAGAACAGACCGATTTCCTAGGTGCTTTCTTCCTCGTCCATGTGCTCGGATCTTGTACCTTCAACAGTTCCATGAGGTTTTCACCAACATCTCATCACATATGACCAAGATCTAGCACCCAAAAACACAAAAGAAAAACAATGCACACCAAGAGCAAAATCAAACAAAAACAAGAAAAATAAAAGGTAAAGATATGTACCAATGGGTTGCCTCCCATTAAGCGCTTCTTTAAGGTCATTAGCTTGACCAAATTCAGGAGCGTTTCACTCAAGGTGAAGTGGGGCAATCACTTCCACCGGAGCTTTCGGGATGTACTTCTTCGAACGGTGCCCATTCACCTTAAAGTTACCACAATGATCTCCTCCTATCTCCACCGCTCTATGAGGAAAGATCTTCTTCACAACATAAGAACCCGTCCATCTCGACTTGAGCTTTCCGGGGAAGAGCCGCAGCCTTGAGTTGAAGAGAAGCACTAAGTCACCTTCACTCAACTCCTTTAGGATGAGACGCTTGTCATGCCAACGCTTGGTCCTTTCCTTGTATATCCGGGCATTTTCATAAGCATCAAACCGGATCTCCTCAAGAGCATTCATGTCTAGCAACCTCTTCTCACCGGCTTCTTTGAGGTCAAAATTCAGCCACCTTATGGCCCAATACACCCTATGCTCCATCTCCGGCGGAAGGTGGCAAGAGTTGCCATAAACTAGCTTGTAGGGAGTGGTGCCAATTGGTGTCTTGCAAGCGGTTCTATATGCCCACAAAGCATCATCAAGCTTCATAGCCCAATCTTTTCTTGTCCTAGAAACCGTCTTCTCAAGTATTCCTTTTTCTACCGGTTGGAGAACTCCACTTGGCCACCAGTTTGGGGATGGTAAGGTGTGGCTACCTTATGAGTCACCCCATACTTAGCCAAAAGTGTCCCAAAGTTCCTATTGGTGAAATGGTTCCCTCCATCGCTTATGATCACTCTTGGTATTCCAAATCTAGGGAAGATGACTCGGTTGAAGAACCGCACCACTACTTTGGCATCATTTGTGGGAGAGGCGATTGCCTCCACCCATCTCGACACATAGTCCACCGCCAAGAGAATGTATAGGTTGCCACATGAAGAGGGGAATGGCCCCATGAAGTCCACACCCCAAACATCAAATATCTCAACCTCTTGTATGTTGTTCAAGGGTATCTTATTCCTCCTTGAGATGTTGCCCGTCCTTTGGCAAGCATCACATGCCACTACAAAATTCTGCACATCCCTAAACAATTTAGGCCAATAAAAACCGGATTGCAATACCTTTGCACACGTCTTGTGTGAGCTAGCTTGGCCTCCACATGGCAAGGAGTGGCAATGGCGGATCACACTCTCCATCTCATCCTCCGGAATGCACCTCCTAAAGACTCCATCGGGTCCTCTCTTGAACAAGAGAGGCTCACTCCAATAATAATGCCTCGCATCCTTGAAGAACCTTTTCCTTTGGGCATATGACAAACCGGGTGGCACCTCTTCACACACAAGGTAGTTCACTATATCCGCATACCATGGCTCACTCCCTCTAGACACTTGAAGTAAGCACTCCTCCATCACTTGCAATTGTTCATCTCGGAATGAGTCATCAATCGGTATCCCATCTCTCTCAATTTCCAATGGTGGTCGCCTACTAAGATGGTCCGCTACTGAATTTTCGGAACCCTTCTTGTCCCGAATTTCCAAGTCAAATTCTTGGAGGAGAAGGATCCACCAATTGAGGTGAGGCTTGGTATCTTTCTTTGTGAGGAGGTAACGGATCGCAGCATGATCCGTGTACACAATGACCTTTGCTCCAAGAAGATATGACCGGAACTTCTCAAAGGCATACACCACCTCTAGCAACTCCTTCTCGGTTGTGGCATAGTTAAGTTGGGCATCATCTACCGTCTTGCTAGCATAATAGATGGCATGTGTACGCCCATCTTTCTTTTGTCCTAAAACAGCCCCAACGGCCACATCACTTGCATCACACATCACTTCAAATGGTAAGCTCCAATCCGGAGGTTGCATGATAGGGGCGGTGATCAAAGCATCCTTCAACCTACAAAATGCTTCAAGGCAATCTTTGGAGAAAACAAACTCAACATCTTTCATTAGTAGGTTAGTCAGAGGCTTAGAAATTTTAGAGAAATCTTTTATAAACCTCCGGTAAAAACCGGCATGCCCTAAGAAACTCCTTACCCCCTTCACCGAGGTAGGTGGTGGCAACTTCTCTATCGTTTCTATCTTTGCTCTATCAACCTCAATGCCACGGTGGGAAACCAAATGTCCCAATACTATACCTTCACTCACCATGAAGTGGCATTTCTCCCAATTTAACACAAGGTTAGTTTCCTCACATCTCTTCAACACCAAAGACAAGTTAGCTAAGCAATCATCAAATGAAGATCCATACACCGAGAAATCATCCATAAACACTTCCATGATGTTTTCAATATATTCAGAAAAAATGGCCATCATACACCTTTGGAAGGTGGCAGGTGCATTACACAACCCAAATGGCATTCTCCTATATGCAAATGTTCCCCAATGGCATGTAAATGTTGTTTTCTACGGATGAATAGGAATGTGAAAAAACCCACTATAACCATCTAAGTAACAAAAGTGTGAATGTTGAGCTAACCTTTCTAGCATTTGGTCAATAAAGGGGAGAGGGAAATGATCTTTCCTAGAGGCCACATTTAGTTTCCTATAGTCAATACACATTCTCCACCCTGTAACCGTCCTATTAGGGATAAGTTCATTGTTCTCATTAGTTACTACGGTCATAGCACCCTTCTTAGGAACCACATGTACGGGACTAACCCCTTTACTATCCGAAATCGGGTAGATGATTCCCGCATCTAGCAACTTAATGATCTCTTTCTTGACTACCTCTTTCATTATAGGATTCAATCTTCTTTGATGTTCAATAGAGGGTCTATGGTCATCTTCCATCAATATCTTATGCATGCACAAAGAGGGCTTAATGCCAACAAGGTCATCAATGGTGTATCCTATTGCCTTTCTATGCAGTTTCAATTCATTCAACAATCTATTAAGCTCATCATCATTCAAAGATGCATTCACAATCACCGGATAAGTAGAATTTGAACCAAGGAAAGCATACTTTAAATGAGAAGGAAGAGGTTTTAGATCAAGTTTAGGAGGACCTTTATCGGTTGGAGATGATCCATACAATGTAGGTTGAGATGATTCCAAAGCCATGGAAGCCTCGCCTAAATCCCTTGATGATTGCTCACAAACACTTGGATGATGCTCAAAAGACTCAGGAAAATCGACCCTCTGTGAAGAAAATCGGATGATCTGGGGGTCAATTTCAGCTACGGCATTTGCAAAATCGGATGAAAATTCAGGATTTATGCAAAAATCGGCCGATTTCTGCCCCTCTGGTCCGATTTCCTACAGGTATTTGTCCCTTCCTCTAGTACTTCAAATCCAACACTTGGTAGCTCTTCTAATGCATTCAAAGCTTTGATCACTTCATTGCTACTCTCCTCAACTCCTTCCTTCATCAAACTAGAGCTAAGAACCTTCTCAAGTGGATCCTTGAGCAAGATTGAGCTCACAACTTCTCTAGACTCCTCTTCCTCAACAATGTTGAAGACATCTTCACCTAGGGCTGACCCCTTCACCATTGTGGACAAATTAAACTTGATGTTCTCCTCTCCAATGTTGAATGAGAGGGTTGCATTTTTACAGTCCACCAAGCATCCCGAGGTGGCTAAGAAATGTCTCCCCAAAATGATAGGGACCGGGTAGTCCGCCGGGATGTCCAAAACAACAAAATCTATTGGCACATAGAACTTCCAAAGCTAAACCGGTATGTCTTCTAGGATCCCCACGGGGTGAGTAATGAATTGGTCCGCCATGTAAAGGGTCATCTTGACCAGCTTTGGTTCTCCTAGCCTAACCTTTTTGCAAAGTGCAAGCGGGATTATGCTTACACTAGCACCAAGGTCACAAAGGGCCTCATATTGGACTTCTCCTACTCCAATCGGCACACAAAAAGAGCCCGGATCCCGCAACTTAGGAGGTATCTCCTCCTTCATTATTTGAATCAACTCGTATGACCTCTTTGTCATCCTAACTTCTCCATACTCTTCCAACTTCCTCTTGTTGGAGAGTATTTCTTTCAAAAACTTTCCATAGGCCGGCATACCTAGAATAGCATCCATGAACGGCATGTTGATATGCAATTTAGACATTAGTTCACGGAATTTACCGAAATGTTTGACCAAACGAGCTCTTGCTCGTGATTGAGGGAATGGTAGTGGTGGCTTGTATGGAGGAGGTGCCACATATGTTGGCTCGTTATCTTTGCTCTTGCCTCCTTCTTCTTGCAATGGTTCTTCCTCCACTACCACTTGCTTTTCCTTGCGATTCTCCTTGGGTAAGGGATCTTTCATGCTCAACCCACTCCTTGTGGTAATAGCCAACACTTGGCCTCTTGGGTTGTCCTAGGTCCTTCAAAGAAACTTTCCCGGATCCCTTTGTGCCTCACCCGCTTTTTGGAACACTAGTGCTTCTAGCACCTTTTGAGCTTTAGAAATAGATGTCACCGTGCTCTCAAGTCCACTCAACCGTCCAAGCAATTGTTCAAACATCATTTCGGTTTTATCCTTTGGAGGTTTAGCAAAACCGGGTGGAGGCTCTTGTGAAGCCTTAGGTGGTGGGGCTGCGCTTGTGGAAGCGGGAGGGTTCAAGGCACCATCCGGGTTAGAATAGGAGAAACCGGGATGGTTGTGATTAGGCCGGTAATTGTTGTATTGCCGGCTGTTGTTGTTGAAGTTCCTTGGGCCTTGATAATTGTTGAAGTTACCCCTTCCCCTATAGTTAACATCCTCCTCTTTGGAAGCCAAATTGGCTTGCACTTGCACTTGAGGACTTGCTTGATTCTTTAAGTTTGTAGCACACAACTCCCTCAAAGACTTAAGCTCATTGTTGATTGCATCAAGCTTGTAGTTGCTCATGGTGACTTCACTCACTTCATATACTCCCGGTTTTCTCCCATCACTCTTCCTATGGGAGTACTTCTCTATCACCAAGACTTGCTTCTCTACAAACTCCCAAGCCTCATCCACATTGTTCTCCATAAATGTTCCACCGGAAAGCAATTGAAGCTTGAATTGGCTATCCTCATCAAGCCCCTTGAAATAGATTTCCAATAGCTCTATCTTTGGTATACCATGGTGTGGAAAATCTAGGAGGAGGTCCTTAAACCACTCCAAAGACTTGAATAGGCTTTCTCTATCCTTCATCACGAAGGCATTGATCTTCCCTCTTAGCTCGGTTGTCTTGGAAGGTGGGAAGAATTTTGTCAAGAACTTGGTTGTCATCTCCTCCCAAGTACTCACACGTCCTAGTGGAATCGATTGGTACCAAGCCAAGGCTTTATCCTTAATTGAGAAGGAAAAATCCCTAAGCTTATGGTTGTTGTTCTCCAATCTAGGCGGCCTTAGAGTTTCCATCAAGATCTCATAATTCATCAAGTGTTGATGAGGAGACTCTCCTTTCATCCCTCCAAATTGATTATGCCGGATCATTTGTAACACTTGAGGGCGGAGCTCGTAATCATGGGTTGCGGGATCTCCTAAGTTCACACCCGGACGGTGCACTCTTTGGGCTGGATCCATACGTTGCCCTAACGTTTGTGGCTCCTCAATCATGATCGGCTCAAACCGAATATTGACCGCCGGCTGCGGCGGTGGTGGTGGGGGAGGTTGTTGACGATTAAGCTCTCTTTGTAAAAGAGCTTGCCTAATCTCTTCAATTTCCCTCCTAGATGCTTCTTGCCTCTCATTGACAAGTCTCCTCTCATTCTCCAAGGCATCATCCCTTAGCCTAAGTTTCTCTAAAGCCTCATTCAACTCAGCTTGGAGATCTCATCCGGCCATCTCCTTCTTCTTCTTAATGCTCTTGGATCTAGTCTTAAGGGTTTTCTCCGGTTCGAGATCGAATGGAGTTAAATCCTTGCCACAAGATCTTCGCATGCACCTAAAGAATGAGATATGTCCTGAAAATTCAAAGACACAAACCAAACAAGATCAAAAGCAACAAGAAAGACCTATACTATAAACAATCACAAACAATGATTCAATCTAGACCTAGTCCCCGACAACGACGCCAACAACTTGTTATGCTAAGATTTGTATACCACAAAAGTCTTACAATTTATAAACTCGATATAATTTCCTAACTCCTAGCGAACACACAGTGAATGGGTCGTTTTGTAGCAAGGATAGTATTCCGAGGTCGAACACGAAGACTAAGGTGAAATCAAATCAAAAAAGTGAACATAGAAAGTGCGAATCTAGTCTAAGAAAAGAGAAAGAAATAAAGAAATGAAAATCATGATGTTTTTGGTTGGGTTTTCTGTGGTGATCAAGCAAAGATCACAAATCAAGCAAGATAACAAAACAAACTAACAACTCAAGCTAGCAAAACAAACAAGCAACACAAACACAAGATATGTGATCAAGAGAGAAAAGTGGATTCTAGAGGTCAAGATTTCCAATTAGGGCTTTGGACTCAAGCTTCTAAAGATTCTAAGGACAAGGCTGCGGTGTTGGGAAAGGGTGTTTCTCTAATGGAAGCAATTACCGGGTAAGTCTCATGCTTCACTAATCCCGCACCAAACTCCTATTACCGGTTAGGTCTCAAGGGGTTAAAGTTGGGAATTCTACACAAACCGGAATATACTTAAGGGGCAAACCTCTCCTTACCGGGTAAGTCTTGAAAACGGCAAGTCTCAAGCAGCAATCCTAGCACACTCAATCCAATAGCGGCTTATGAGGCTCACTACTACCTAGAGTTCATCATCTTAGGTATCTAAGATCGGAAATCACCGGGTAGGTCTCTTCTCTCACTTAGTTTGCTAGCATTAGGTCACCCTAAGCAATATTATGCTTAACAAACACTAGGATTTCAACAACCTAACATCCTAACATACAGATTCATCAATTATAGAGCAACAGAGAAAAAAATCGGGTGGATCATAGCAAAAATCGGACGATCTACCTGAAGAATAGGTCGATTTTTCCTTCTGGGTTAGGTTTTGTGCATACGAATCATCCTAAACTATAATATAAGTCCATTCCATCATCACCCAAGCCATAACCATCACTCCAGAATCACAATAAACTAGCCAATAACATACATTTCAAGATCCAAAATCATCACACAAGCATACATGGTTTTCATAGGTAGATGATGAAAGATAAGCAAGTAAAAACAAGAAATCTCAACTGAATATAAGTTTAAGCAAGACTTACAACCCTTCAAAAGATGTTCCAAAACGTTTCTAACAATCGTCCAAAGAGTTCTTCAACCAAAATCTCTAAAAATCACTCAAAAGCTCTCAAAAACTTACTTTCACTCTAAGTTTTGGTGTTCTTCTTCTTCTCCCAAATGAGATAGATTTTCTTCTTCTCCAAGTCTATCCTCCAATGTAATGAGGTGTGTGTGAAAGAATATGGGAGGTGTCCCTTAGCCACAGCCTGCAGGACCACTTATATTCTCCATCAAGAGCAAGGGCTGGACAAAGAGATCGTGGGACACGTGGCACAAGCTGTCAAAAGCCAGAAAATCGACCCAGACAGAAAAATCGTCCGATTTTCCTGAGTGTTGGGTCGATTTTCTTCAACAGGGACTTGTTATGATCATATAGCCATGAGTTGCTCCATTGCTTGCACCAATAAGGGTCCTTGTGTCCTTCATTGCTCCAATTATGTTCCTTCAAAGCCTTGGATGTGTACCACCATGAGGCTTGACCCTCAAATGTATCGATTAATGTCCAAAAGATCCCCGAAATACCTACAAAACCGACAAAAGCTCGTGTAGACGTCTTTTCTAGAAATATGCATGGATTAAGCGTAAACGTCATGAACTAATGCCAAACCGTGCATGAATAACGGGAAAAACTATCTAAATGAATGCCTAAACTAACGTCATAAATCACGTTATCACGAGACGTTCACATTCAAAGGGCATACCGATGATAAAGATTCAGTGGTCGATGCGAGGAGCGGATGGTGTGACTTGGGAGACAGAGGATAGTATCCAAAGGAACAATCCGGAATTTATGCGGATGTAGTTGCACCTTTAGCTTAGGTGTGTTCCAGTTTTGTTGTTGCGTTGCGTACGCTTTTATGATGTTTTGAGTTATGTGCCCCGTGCGGGAATATAAGAGTTGCGTTCCGCGTTCTGTGGTGGTATGTGATCGTTCGGGCTGTTACAAGTGTCGGGACGAAACTTCTTCTTTAGGGGGATCTAATGTAAGATCCCAGTTTTGACCTTCACCGCCGCGCGGTAAAGGAGTCCGCCCCAGCGGCCTTGGTATCTGTTACCGCCCCCGCGGTGACATGGGGCCACCCCTGCGGAACGGGCAATCCGCCCCTACGGAATTGCCACCGATCATGAAGATCGTCTTTCCTTATCGGTTATATCTTGTTTCCTATCTTAGAAGATCCGATTTTCTTATCTTTGGACGACATTCCTGGATCTTCTAAACACTAGAGTGTCCTTCCTTTTATCTTTTCATCCTCTTCTGTAAATCCCCTTCTTTCCCAACTTTTTCCAATTTCTTGCTTACACTTTCTTCAACACTTGAGAGCTGCAGCCGTCACCTTTGCTTCCGGTGATCTTCTTAACGTGTAAGATCATCTTTCCTTTTTCTTCATCACGTTCATGTGTTGCTGCACCTTGTTCCTCTTCTGTTTCGTTTTCTCTTCGTTTCCTCTTTTCATCTTTTCCAAGAATCAAGTTTGATTCTTGATTCTTGTGAAGCGTTTCCATTGATGATTCTTGTATGTTCACAGACTCCCTTGGTTGAGTTGTGACGTGGTTATGTCTTGAGAAGTGTAGGATTTGGCCTTTGTTATGTTCCTTGCTGTCAAAGAAGCCGTCAACGCTTCTACGCCGTTTTCCGCCCCCGCGCTTGTAGAGAGCCGCCCCTATGCCTCTGTCATGTGCTGCCCCTACGCCTCTATGGTTCCGCCCTTGCGGTTTCCTCTATAATTACTCCCTTTGTTGTGAGTTGCTTCCTTCCTTGCTTTCCTTGTTCCTTTCCTTGTTCCTTCTGGTTGTTCCAGGACCCTGAAGTGTTCTATAAGACTAAGGTTGCGACCTTAGCTTGTGTAGATCTCTTAGAGATCATGGAAACTAGAAGTTATAGACTTCTAATATTCATTTCGGTTCTTGATTTGTGATGCTTGTGTGAACATGCTTTCCTTTGCCCCTTTTCCTAAGGCTTTCTTGAGTGTTTGTTGTGTGTTCAGATCACCTTCGAGTGAGGTAAGTCCCTTGGACTTACTTAGCTTCATTCCGTATATTCGTTTCATTGTATTTGCTTGTTTGTGTTGCTTATCATGTTATAACTAATAACCTGAATAGGATTCACCTTTGTTATACCTTAATTGGCCGAAGTGCATTATAATCAGGCGGTTACCGCTTGTCCAGTTCAGAATGGGGAAACTGGGATGGGCTCTCGCGACCAGTCCAGCAGGTGACAGAAGGATGCATACGTTCTATTCCTGTTGGTCAAAGGGGATGGAGGCGAGGTCGTAGCGATTCTCGTATAACAACCATAAGTTTAATTAGTAATTGGATAACCTAATGAAAGATAATAACCGGTTGTTGTGTGAGCATGTTATGTGTTTTCTTTATCTTATGTGTGTTTGTACATTTGCTTTCTTTATGATATGTAGAATGTTAGCTAACGGTTTATTCCGATGTTGTAGATGTTCCACAGGTTCAGGATGCTGCTGAGTGATCCGGATGGTGTGGTAAGTCGAGGTTCCCGTACATTATAGGGCGGGATCGGGTTTATGTTTATGTTGTTGTTTCCCTTTTTGTTTTGAACTCGAGTGCAAGTATTTTACGCTTCCTTTTGTTTAAACCTTGAGTTTTATATTGAGTTTTGGTTTTTCATTCGTTTGGGCCTTGTTGTAAGATTCGTTGTGTTGTTGCTACTCTGAGGGTCGGGATCCATTGTGAGGTCCTAGCCCGTAGCGCTTCGAGTTCCTAGAACTTGGGGTGTTACAAATAAATGGTTTAGATTTTTGTGAGGTTAAACTCGATGAGCAGATGCTATATTTCACGTGAATCTTTGGCAGCCTTTTTATTTCTTTTTTCATTTCTTTATTTTTTTTTGTCTCCATTCTCTCATATCTTCCTTTATTTTCATTATTTTGCACTTTGTGAAATGCTGTAGGTTTTGAATTCCAACAGCTACTCAACTTTGCCATGCTTTTAAACTTGTAAACAATGGCAATGAGATTTTCTTTTCTCATTCATTTGCTGCATACATCACTTCCTCTCTTCTATAGAATTCTTTTAGAAAGAATTAAGCCCACTTAATCATCCCTTCCGCCATATTGGGCTCGTACATAAGAAGCTCCTCACTTTTCATTTAATTGGATTAGTGAGTCATGTTTGAGACTCTTACGAGAATACTATACATTGCACCAAACATTTTGACCATGCTTGAATGCCGGAACCAGGTGATCCCCCACTAAGCATGGGCTCAAATGTAGTGACGAAATCCATAGATTTCGATCGACTACGGAATTTGTAGGAGTGAAATCCATTAATTCCAACCACCTACGAGTTTTTTATAGCAATCGGAAGTATATAGATCCAAATCAACAGTGAGTTTGGATACGATGTTGAAAGCGAGCGCTTTCAAAGAGTTATACATTCAGGTACTGCTTATGTTCTTCAACTCTAGTGTAAGGTCTTTCGTTGTTTGTTAGCCCAATCAAGCATGTCATGTTGTTTTCAAATCCACTACAACAACATCCAAATTTATCTTGCTAAATAGAGTGCACAGAAGCCCCTTTCAAAACTATCCGCATCCAATTACAAAATGCAAAGTTATTCTCCCTACTATCTCCATGCTATGATCAAGTACGGGCTCGAATATAGTGACTAAAATCTATCGATTTCGATTCCGACCAACTATGGAATTTTGTGAGTAGCTGACGAAAGTAAGTACTTCCGAACCAACTACATTTTGGCTTTGCAACGGTGGAATCAATCGAATCCATCCAACTACGGGTTTCATGTAGTGGCCAAAAGTATGTACTTTCGAACCATCTATAACCAAATGTGGCAACCAAATCATCACCTTCGATCGATCTAACGATTGCGCTCATTCTCCAAGTTGTAGTTACTAGTATGTAACATTTCTTATGTCTTTGGGGACTTGATCTTGCACGCACAGAAGATGTTAAACCGGAGTTTAATAGAAGGAAGAGACAAGAAATCAAATTATGAAAATGATTATACTTAATTGGACTTTTAGAAGGTAAAGTATAGACATGGCTTATAATCAAACCTTTCTACCTTTCTCTTATAAGATCATTCTCTCTTCTTTTTATTAGAATAAAAAAATCAATATAAGCTTGCTATTGAATAGATTTAAAGCAGTCCATGAGTGAAGAAAGAATTAGAATGATAAGTCATTTGGCCAAAAGATGAAATATACTATCATGGTCCTAGGAGAAAGACCATATCGAGTTCAACAATTGAAGTTAAACCAAGATGTGGGCTATGGATTTGCTTGAAGCCACACTCTACATTTGAAAGCATGTGACCTCTCCAAAAATCAAAGGCTTACAATGGTTCCGATCGAAAATTCTATCGAAGAAGATTGGCCCCTTTAGACTATGAGTGTACTTTGACAGCGGGGATCTTTTTGCCTTCCTTTTCCTTGTTTACAGAGTCATTTCTCATCCTCTCTCTCTTTTTTGTGTGTCTCTCTCTTTCTTCTAGTGAACATGCCCCATTTAAACAAGAGATTGAGATGGGAGAGGTTTGGGGAGGTTATTTTGATAACCTCCGCTTAATTACATTTAGTATTTATCATTCATAAAGAAATTTATTATTTCTCATTTTACAACAGAAATGAACGGTACTCGGCTACCTTTCTTTATCATTTTTCTTTTCCTTTATTTAAATTTAGTTTTTCACTTTTTTTTATGTAAATAATTAGTATTTGGATAAAATAAAATGAGACCTATTTAACATTGAATTTGACTAATATTTATTAGACTTTGGACTAAATAAAAAAATCATGTTACAAAAAATGATGATTATAATTTAGTGATCCCAATTTTCTAATAAATTATATGTATGTTAAATTTGCGAAATTAATCACACGTATAAAATGTAATTAAATTTTTAGTGTTTTATATGAAATAATGAATTGTGAAAATTCATGAAATATTACCCCCAAACAGTAAAACAACAACATCATATCCAACGTATACAAACATCCCCAAAAGCCCATGCCACACCTATGTACGGAAGTTCTCGGCTAGTCACCCTGTTGGATCACTCTGCAGTCCTCCTATCCTGCAAATCATCTACAACATGGTATAAAACCGTTAGCTAACCCTTCATATATAAGATAATGCATAAGCACGAGCACAAGTCATGGAATTATAAACACATAATCATGTTGTCACTCATTTACCCGTTTTAATCATCTTTATATATATGGTCATTCACTCAAATTGTATATATATATATATATATATGAAACTATGTGACACGATGAACGTATCTACCACTACAAGGGGGTTATCCAGTAAAACATAGGTCAGTAGTAATCGATATCGCATGCTATCAAGCATATAACAAACACCACTCATGCATACACCCAATATAGAGATGATAGCTAAGTAAGTCCTATGTACTTACCTCAACCACTGATACTCTCAACCACAATCAACCTCAATCCGGATACAACACTGCCTAATAACAAGGCACAAAGAGATATCAAATCTCCTATCAATCCAAGGGGTCACACCTAGACCCAAGGGATCCATAATGATCATAATCAACCAATAAGCCTCACAACCTACAAATCCTCAAAGCCATAACCGGCATATAACAATATCATGATTGATGTGATCCGGGAAACCGATGCAAATTGCTTCACTACAATGTAATGTTCTTATCTTCTTATTCCGATGTCCGTTTGAGGTGATTCAAGATGGTTTAGAACGACAACTTAGATCTCTACAACTAATGTTCTAAGTGTTTCATTTAGTGAAAAATTAAACATGCTCAAAATAGAAGTTGTTCAACACATAATACCCCCAAATCCTCTTCAGTAGACCTTTCAGTATTTTGGACATAGAGAATGCTACATTTATCCAATGAAGGTCCATAAATACTTGTTGGAAAGCTGATTTAAAGGTCTACAATATTAATGAAGATTACAAGTCCAGATTCGTCCAAGAAATGGGTTGTAAATGCAATTTTTTCAGAAATCGGATTTATGGACACAATGTGAAGAGTCCAAAACCAGTGCCTCATTATGTGGATCTTTAAGGCCTATAATTTATTACGACTTTTGGCCTTGTTTTTTTATCTTTTAACTAACCTTATTTCCCCTATTTAAAGGCTTGCTTGGTTCATAGAAAAAAAAGTGAGAGTTGTTAATATTTAGAAAACAATTTGGTTACTGGGTTTTTGGTGAGATGCCGAAACCTCCTCCTTGGTGAGATGCCGGGTTGGTTGCCTTTGTGATGTGATCGAGATCGCCTCGAACACGAAGGACTGGCGGTACGATTCCACTTGACTTAAACGATATGAACGAGATGAAGATGGATGGATTTAAACGATCGAAATCCGGATATGATGATCAAAGTCCCTCCGAATCTCACTTCGGGAATCCCTCAAATCGAACGCCTCACCCAAAGAATCGCACTCCGGATTTGACGAACCTTCGTTGTCTTCGCCTCTCACTAGGACAACTCCTTTAGCATCTCACAAAAGGTTGTGAAAACTAAGCCTCTCACCTAGATTTCGGATGATTTTGAGAAAAACCAACAAACGTTTTTAGAGAAAATCTCTCTTTCATTCAACTTCAACTTGTCTTACATATGAGATGAAAAAGCCTTATTTATAGGCTGAAAAACTCAACCTAAATACAAGAAATAAAAGAAAAAACAATAAATTAAAAACGGGAAATACGAAGAGTTGAGCGGGACTTGATTTAATGCAACTTGGCTTCTTTTATGGCGCGGAAGGGAAAGAGTCAGGCTTGTCTTGATGGATGGAATATAGGCTAGATTGGTCATGCATGTGTGCTTCATATCCACCTTGCATGCCTCCATGCATGATCTTGGTCAAAGGTCCACACAAGTATAAATGTTGTTGCATTGTCGGGTCATTTTCACCCTCTTCCTTTTGGAATCTCGACTTCTCATAAACTACAAAGTTGTAGCTCCTGAAAATACCTTCAAAAGTAGTACTTATGGGTCTTCTAACTCCAAATGTAGCTCCAGATAAGGGCATTTTACAAAGAGTGAGTGAATTTGACAGCTTAGCCGGATCGAGCGGAATATGACTTAACTTGACCACGCTCGGAGTGACCATTTTCGGCTTCATGCCGGGGCTCCCAAGGATCACATCATCCTCCCTTGCTTCAAAAGGATTCGTCCTCGAATCCGAATCATTGATGGAAGGGGCGAGGGGAGCAATAGGCGATGGAGTGGGATCCGAATGTTGAAGAGCGAGACCCGGTGGAGGAGTAGATGGTGGTGGAGGCACAGGATCCGGTGGACGAGGAGGCTTGGCTAGTGGAGCAGCCTTCGGTGGTAGTATAGGCGGTGATATGTACTTTGTTTTGCTTGTTGCTTTCTCAACTCGTCTCGTTGGAAGTGAGCCGCCTCCGTCATCCATTTTTCGACCGCTCTACGTCGTCGATCTTCTTCTTCTTTTTTTCTAGCCTCCTTTTCTCGACGTCGATGTCAATTTTCTTCCTCTTGTTTACGAGGTTCCTCTTCACGGCGATGGGCTTCTCTTCTCTTTCGTCGTCTTCGTAGTTCTTCATAGACGTCCTCGTAAAGATCGTCTTCCATTTCACTCAAACGAAGATAACCATCGTCATACTCTCGAATAGCCCATTGAATATATTCTGTGTTTATTGTTCTTTTTCGATCGCGTCTTGACATTTCCGAACAATTCACAACTTACAACAAGTTCGATTAAAAAATCAACCGAGTATGCAAACTCGTATAATCAACCAAACAAATTATTCGAGTTACAGCTTGCAAAGTCGGCAAACAAAATAACCAAACTCCTACTTTTTTTTTCCTTCAAGCTGCCTTTTTTTTTGTTTTTTTTTTTGTTCTTTTTGTTCTTTATTTTTGTTTCTTTTCTTTGAATAACAAAGTAAAATAAATTAGAATATCAACAAGTAATGGTTGAAATTGAAAAGGTGGGTCACGTGGGCATACACCAGGGGTTATTTGCATGGAATGGGAGGGGTTTAAGATAGCTAGGAAGATGATTAGGATATATTAATGGGGGTTTGATTAATGGAGGATTAAATTTGATAATGGGAAAGGTTTAAGTTAATTAGTGGAGTTACGTATGATTGCACGGGAAAAGTTGGATGCAGGACAGATTGGCTAACTACAGAATGCAAAGAAATATAATTAGCTACGATGGTACAATGCAAAGGCACGCACACAAGTTATGTATATATTTTTCTATATTTTTTTTTATAGATAAGAAGATGATAATATTGTAAAAGATAAGACGAAATTTGTACCGTAGGCTCTGATACCAAATGATGTGATCGAGATCGCCTCGAACACGAAGGACTGGCGGTACGATTTCACTTGACTTAAACGATATGAACGAGATGAAGATGGATGGATTTGAACGATCGAAATCCGGATATGATGAGAAAACTCCCTTCGAATCTCACTTCGGGAATCCCTCAAATCGAACGCCTCACCCTCGGAATCGCACTCCGGGTTTGACGAACCTTCGTTGTCTTCGCCTCTCACTAGGACAACTCCTTTAACATCTCACAAAAGGTTGTGAAAACTAAGCCTCTCACCTAGATTTCGGATGATTTTGAGAAAAACCAACAAAACATTTTTAGAGAAAATCTCTCTTTCATTCAACTTCAACTTGTCTTACATATGAGATGAAAAAGCCTTATATATAGGCTGAAAAACTCAACCTAAATACAAGAAATAAAATAAAAAACAATAAATTAAAAACGGGAAATATGAAGAGTTCAGCGGGACTTGATTTAATGCAACTTGGCTTCTTTTATGGCGCGGAAGGGATAGAGTCAGGCTTGTCTTGATGGATGGAATATAGGCTAGATTGGTCATGCATGTGTGCTCCATATCCATCTTGCATGCCTCCATGCATGATCTTGGTCAAAAATGCACACAAGTATAAACGTTGTTGCATTGTCGGGTCATTTTCACCCTCTTCCTTTTGGAATCTCGACTTCTCATAAACTACAAAGTTGTAGCTCCTGAAAATACCTTAAAAAGTAGTACTTATGGGTCTTCTAACTCCAAATATAGCTCAGGATAAGGGCGTTTTACAAAGAGTGAGTGAATTTGACAGCTTAGCCGGATCGAGCGGAATATGACTTAACTTAACCACGCTCGGAGTGACCATTTTCGGCTTCATGTCGGGACTCCCAAGGATCACATCGCATTGTGAGATGCGAGGGTGAAGGCATTAGTTCTTGATAACACGATTTATGACTTAGGTTTAGGCACTCATTTAGATAGATTTTCCGCTCATTCATGCATGGTTTAGCACTAGTTCACGACGTTTGCACTCAATTCACGTATTTTGTCGAGATAGACGTCTACACGGACTTTTGCATTGCTTTGTAGGTATTTTGGGAGATTTAGGAGCTTAATCGATACATTTGAGGATCGTTCCTCGAGATGACACACCTTCGGACTCATTGGGATGCAAGTTAGGAGCTAAGGAGGACACTTGGGACCTTGTTGGTGCATGCCATGCACCAAATCGTAGCTTAATGATCCAAAACAAGGTGCGGCACCAAAACCACGGTCACTGGGACTTCCACAGGCGTGGAATTGGACCGTGGTTTTTGCCAGACGGTTGTGACAGTTGTGCCACGATCTTCATGGCCGACTCTTGCATATTTGTAGGATAAATAGGTGGTCCTGTAAGGCTCAAAAGCCATCTCCCATCATCCACTCTCACTCACATTCTCTCCCACACTCTCAACAAGAAGATTCTCTCAAATGGAAGCTTGATTGGAGCTACTCTTGGAGGAGAAGAAAGCTTCCATTGGAGAAGAAGAGAAGAATACACCATTGTTAGTCTTTGATAGATTCTAGAGAGAAGACTATCGGATTCATTTTCTAGGTTGTAAGAATCGATTAAACCTTCTTTTGAAGGGTTGTGAGTCTTTCTAATTCTCATATTCAGCTTGGTTTTACTTGATTCAACTTGTTTATCTCTTTCTCTTCATTATCTTGCAAATGGAAGCCATGATTTTATGCTTGATGATTTCGATTGTGATGATGTATGTTGTAGGCTAAATAGATGCGATTCTAGGGTAAGGAAACGATGGTTATGACTTGGACTATGAAAGGATATACTTAAAGGTATGCTTGGATGATTCGTTTGCTTGAACCTAGTCACTGTTAGAATCCATGGTTTGTTCTAGACAAACCACGGCCGTGGACCTTGATGAACACCCCGTGATTTTGATGAATTTGCTTGTTATGATAAATCTAAGTGTTCGGTTGTTAGATTGTTGAAATCCTAGTGTTTGTTGAGTTAAATCTACCCTAGGGTGACCTAGTGTTAGCAACTAAGTTTTAGAAGAGACCTACCCGGTGATTCTTGCTCTTAGATACCGAAGATGACAAACTCTAGGTAGTAGTGAGCCTCGCAAGCCGCTATTGGACTAAGTGTGCTAGGATAGGTGTTTAGGACTTGCCTCACCGAGACTTACCCGGTAAGAAGAGGTTAGATCCCTAGAATACCATCCGGTTTGTGTAGAATTCCTATCCTTAGGCTCTTTGAGACTTACCCGGTGATGAGACCTTAGGAACGGACTAGTGGACCATGAGACCTACCCGGTAATTGATCCCAATCTAGAAACACTCACTCCCATCATACTATAGTTAATCCAAGGAATAATAGATAGCTTGAGTCCTATGCCATAACCGAAATTTCCAACCCCTAGAATCCGCTCTTCTCTCTTTGATCTCATATCTCGTGTTTAGCTTGTTTGTTTGTGTTGATTTGTTAGCTTAGTTGATTGTTTATTTTGCATGATTTGTGATCTTTGATTGATCACCTAAAAACCAAACCAAAAACATTGAGATTTTCATTTCTTTATTTCTTTCTCTTTTCTTAGCCTAGATCTTCACTAAACTTAGTCACTAATGATTCAATCTCACCTCAGTCTTTGTGTTCGACCTCGGAATACTATCCCTACTACAAAACGTCCTGTACACTGCGGGTACGCTAGGAGTTAGGAGAAATATAACGAGTATAAATTTAAGGCTTTTTGCGTGTCACGTTCTTAGCGTAACAAAGTTTTTGGCGCCGTTTCCGGGGACTAGGTTAAGATTGAGTCGTTATTTGTGATTGTTTATAGTGTAGGTCTTTCTTGTTGCTTTTGATCTCTTTTGGTTTGTGTCTTTTCTTTTCAGGACATCTCTTACTCTTTAGGTGTATGCAAAGATCTCGTGGCAAGGATTTAGCTCCATTCGATCCCGAACCGGAGAAAACCCTTAGATCTAGATCCAAGAGCATTAGAAAGGGAAAAGAGATGGCCGGAAAAGATCTCCAAGCTGAGTTGGATGAGGCTTTAGAGCAAATTAGGATAAGGGATGAAGACTTGGAGAATGAAAGGAGACTTGCCAATGAGAGGCAAGAGGGAACTAGGAAGGAGATTGAAGAGATTAGGCAAGCTCTTGTGCAAAGAGAGCTTAATCGTCAACAACCTCCTCCACCTCCACCACAACCGCAGCCGGCGGTTAATATTCGGGTTGTGCCTATTGCTATTGAGGAGCCACAAACGTTAGGAAGACGTATGGATCCGTCTCAAAGAGCACACCGTCCGGGTGTGAACTTAGGAGATCCCGCAACCCACAATTACGAGCTCCGTCCTCAAGTTCTACAAGTGATCCGGCATAGTCAATTTGGAGGGATGGAAGGAGAGTCTCCTCATCAACACTTGATGAACTATGAGATCTTGATGGAGACTCTAAGACCTCCTAGATTGGAGAGCAACAACCATAAGCTTAGGTCTTTCTCCTTCTCACTTAAGGATAAAGCCTTGGCTTGGTATCAATCTATTCCACAAGGGCGAGTGAGTACTTGGGAGGAGATGACAACCGAGTTTTTGACAAAGTTCTTCCCGCCTTCCAAGACTACCGAGTTAAGAGGGAAGATCAATGCCTTCGTGATGAAGGATAGAGAGAGTCTATTCAAGTCTTGGGAGAGGTTCAAAGACCTTCTCCTAGATTGTCCACACCATGGTATACCAAAAATTGAGCTATTGGAGATCTACTTCAAAGGACTTGATGAAGATAGCCAATTCAAGCTTCAATCTCTTTCCGGTGGGACTTTCATGGAAAAGAATGTAGATAAAGCTTGGGAGTTTATAGAGAAACAAGCTTTGGTGATTGAGAAGTACTCCCATAGGAAGAGTGATGGGAGGAAAGCGGGAGCATATGAGGTGAGTGAAGTCACCATGAGCAACTTCAAGCTTGATGCAATCAACAATGAGCTTAAGTCTTTGAGGGAGTTGTGTGCTACAACTTTGAAGAGTCAAGCAAGCCCTCAAGTGCAAGTGCAAGCAAACATGTCTTCCAAGGAGGAAGATGTGAACTACATGGGAAGGGGCAACTACAACAACTATCAAGGCCCAAGGAACTTCAACAACAACCGGCAATTCAACAATTACCGGCCTAACCACAACCATCCCGGGTTTTCTTATTCTAACCCGGATGGAGCCTTGAACCCTCCCGCTTCCACAAGCGCAGCTCCTCCACCAAAGGCTTCACAAGAACCTCCACCCGGATTTACTCAACCTCCAAAGGATAGAACCGAGATGATGTTTGAGCAATTGCTTGGAAGGTTGATTGGTCTTGAGAGCACGGTGACTTCCATTTCTAAAGCTCAAAAAGTGTTGGAAGCACAAGTGTTCCAAAAGGCGGGTGAAGCTCATAGAGATCCGGGAAAGCTTCCCGGAAGAACCGAAGACAACCCAAGAGGCCAAGTGTTGGCCATCACAACAAGGACTGGGCTAAGCATGAAGGATCCCTTACCTAAGGGAAATGACAAGAGGAAGCAAGTGGTGATAGAAGAAGAGCCATTGCAAGAAGATGGAGGCAAGAGCAAGGATGATGAGCCAACATATGTGGC
Organism: Fagopyrum homotropicum; assembly: GCA_033239125.1. Taxonomy (NCBI): domain Eukaryota; kingdom Viridiplantae; phylum Streptophyta; class Magnoliopsida; order Caryophyllales; family Polygonaceae; genus Fagopyrum; species Fagopyrum homotropicum. The sequence goes on along the minus strand of BSWB01000003.1, from coordinate 58,481,742 downwards.
ACCACCTCCATACAAGCCACCACTACTATTCCCTCAATCACGAGCAAGGGCTCGCTTGGACAAACACTTTGGTAAATTCCTTGAACTTATGTCTAAGTTACATATTAACATTCCGTTTATGGATGCTATCTTAGTTATGCCAGCATATGGCAAGTTCTTGAAGGAAATACTCTCCAACAAAAGGAAGTTGGAGGAGTATAGGGAAGTGAGGATGATAAAGAGGTCCTCGGAATTGATTCAAACTATGAAGGAGGAGATGCCTCCTAAGCTAAGAGATCCGGGATATTTTTGTGTGCCAATTGGAGTGGGAGAAGTGAAGTATGAAGCCCTATGTGATCTTGGGGCAAGTGTAAGCATCATACCGCTTGCACTTTGCAAAAAGGTTGGGCTAGGAGAGCCAAAGCCGGTCAAAATGACCCTTTACATGGCGGACTGTTCTATCACTCACCCGGTTGGAATCTTGGAGGACATACCGGTGCAACTTGGGAGGTTCTATGTGCCGATTGATTTTGTTGTCTTGGACATCCCGGCAGACTATCCGGTTCCCATCATCTTAGGGAGACCCTTCCTAGCTACATCCGGATGCTTGGTAGATTGTATAAAAGGAATTCTCTCCTTCAACATTGGAGAAGAGAATATCAAGTTCAAGTTGTCCACAATGATGAAAGGGCCGACCCATGATGAGGATGTGTTCAACATTGTCGAGCAAGAGGAGTCTAGAGAAGTTGTGAGCTCGATCTTGATCAAGGACCCCTTGGAGAAGGTTCTTAGCTTAAGTTTGATGGAGGAAGGTGTTGAGGAAGCTTGCAATGAAAAAATCAAGGCTTTGGAAGCATTAGAAAAGGAGACAAGAGCTGAATTTGCAATCCACGAGAGTGTGCTGAATTCCTATAGGAATCACGGTCAGGGACCAAGAACCACGGCCGTGGAAAGACCCGTGGAACTCTCTGGAATGCTCCGAAGTGCAAGCTTTGCAAGAACCACGGCCGTGGTTGTGCCAGAGGCCGTAATTTTGTCCGTGGTTTCTCCAGAAACTGCCTTAGTTGATGATCAAGCTTCAAGGAGCCTTGAGGAGTCTTCCATAGCTTTGGATTCATCTCAACCAACATTATACGGAGCGTCTCCACTCGATAAAGGTCCTCCTAAACTTGAACTCAAGCCCCTCCCCTCTCATTTGAAGTATGCTTTCCTTGGTGATAATTCTACATATCCGGTTATTGTGAATGCATGCTTGAATGATGATGAACTTGCTAGATTGTTGCATGAGTTAAGATTGCATAGGAAATCCATTGGCTATACTATTGATGATTTAGTTGGCATTAAACCTTATTTGTGCATGCATAAGATCTTGATGGAAGACAACCACAAACCTTCAATTGAACCTCAAAGAAGACTAAACCCAATCATGAAAGAAGTAGTCAAAAAGGAGATTCTTAAATTGCTAGATGCGGGAATCATTTCTCGATTTCGGATAGTAAGTGGGTTAGTCCCGTGCATATGGTTCCTAAGAAGGGTGGGATGACCGTAGTAACCAATGAGAATAATGAACTAATTCCAACTAGAACGGTTACGGGATGGAGGATGTGTATTGACTATAGGAAACTAAACGTGGCCTCTAGGAAAGATCACTTCCCTCTTCCTTTTATTGACCAAATGCTAGATATATTAGCTCAACATTCCCATTTTTGCTACCTAGATGGCTATAGTGGATTCTTCCAAATCCCTATCCACCCCGATGACCAAGAGAAAACTACATTCACATGTCCATGGGGTACATTTGCATATAGGAGAATGCCATTTGGGTTGTGTAATGCACCCGCCACCTTTCAAAGGTGTATGATGGCCATTTTTTCTGAGTATATTGAAAACATAATGGAAGTGTTTATGGATGATTTTTCTGTTTATGGTTCTTCCTTTGATGATTGCTTAGCTAACTTGTCTCTAGTGCTTAAGAGATGTGAGGAGACTAATCTAGTCTTGAATTGGGAAAAATGCCACTTCATGGTAAGTGAAGGTATTGTGTTGGGACATTTGGTGTCCAACCGTGGCATTGAGGTTGATAGGGCTAAGATAGAGACGATAGAGAAGTTTCCACCACCTACCTCGGTGAAGGGGGTAAGGAGTTTTCTAGGGCATCCCGGTTTTTACCGGAGATTTATTAAAGATTTCTCTAAGATTTCTAAGCCTCTTACTAATCTACTAATGAAAGATGTTGAGTTTGTTTTCTCCAAGGATTTCCTTGAGGCTTTTTATAGGTTGAAGAATGATTTGATCTCTGCACCTATCATGCAACCGCCGGATTGGAGTTTACCGTTTGAGATCATGTGTGATGCAAGTGATGTAGCCGTTGGGCTGTTTTGGGGCAAAGAAAAGATGGGCGCACACATGCCATTTATTATGCTAGCAAGACGCTAGATGATGCCCAACTCAACTATGCTACCACCGAAAAGGAGTTGCTAGCGGTGGTGTATGCATTTGAGAAGTTCCGCTCATATCTTGTTGGAGCGAAGGTCATAGTGTATACGGATCATGCTGCGATCCGTTATCTCCTTACAAAGAAGGATGCCAAGCCTAGGTTGATTCGGTGGATCCTTCTTCTTCAAGAGTTTGACTTGGAAATCCGGGATAAGAAATGGTCCGAAAATTCTGTGGCGGATCACCTTAGTAGACTCCCACCATTGGAGCTTGAGAAAGATGACATTCCGATTGATGACTCGTTCCGGGATGAGCAATTGCAAATGGTGGAAGAGTGCTTGTTCCAAGTGTCTAAAGGAAATGAGTCATGGTATGCCGACATTGTGAACTACCTTGTGTGTGAGGAGGTGCCACCTAGTCTTTCTTATGCCCAAAGGAAGAAGTTCTTCAAGGATGTGAGGCATTACTATTGGAGTGAGCCGCTTTTGTTCAAGAGAGGGCCGGATGGAGTATTTAGGAGATGCATACCGGAGGATGAGGTGGAGAGTGTGATCCGCCATTGTCATTCCTTACCATGTGGAGGCCATGCTAGCTCACACAAGACATGTGCTAAGGTGTTGCAATCGGGTTTCTTTTGGCCGAGTTTGTTCAAGGATGTGCAGAATTTTGTGGTAGCTTGTGATGCTTGCCAAAGGACGGGCAACATCTCAAGGAGGAATGAGATGCCCTTGAACAACATACAAGAGGTGGAGATATTTGATGTATGGGGTGTGGACTTCATGGGGCCATTCCCTTCTTCATGTGGCAACCTCTACATCCTATTGGCGGTGGACTATGTCTCGAGATGGGTGGAGGCAATCGCCTCTCCCACAAATGACGCCAAGGTTGTGGTGCGGTTCTTCAACCGAGTGATCTTCCCTAGGTTTGGAACACCAAGGGTGATCATTAGTGATGGAGGGAAGCACTTCACTAATAGGAACTTTGGGGCACTTTTGGCTAAGTATGGGGTGACTCATAAGGTGGCAACACCTTACCATCCCCAAACTAGTGGCCAAGTGGAGATCTCCAACCGGGAGATAAAGGCAATTCTTGAGAAGACGGTTTCTAGGACAAGAAAGGATTGGGCTATGAAGCTCGATGACGCTTTGTGGGCTTATAGAACCGCTTTCAAGACACCGATTGGCACCACTCCTTACAAGCTAGTCTATGGCAAGTCTTGCCACCTTCCGGTAGAGATGGAGCATAGAGCATATTGGGCTATAAGGTGGTTGAATTTTGACCTCAAGGAGGCCGGAGAGAAGAGGTTGCTTGATATGAATGCTCTTGAGGAGATCCGGTTGGATGCCTATGAAAACGCCCGGATCTACAAGGAGAGGACCAAACGTTGGCATGACAAGCGTCTCATCCCGAAGGAATTGAGTGAAGGCGACCTTGTCCTTCTCTTCAACTCAAGGTTGCGGCTCTTCCCCGGAAAGCTAAAGTCAAGATGGACCGGGCCTTATGTGGTGAAGAAGATCTTACCCCATGGAGCGGTTGAGATAGGAGGGGACCATTGTGGAAACTTTAAGGTGAATGGGCACCGGTTGAAGAAGTATATCCGGGAAGCTCCGGTGGATATGATTGCCCCACTTCACCTAGAGTGAGACGCTCCCGAGTTTGGTCAAGCTAATGACCTTAAAGAAGCGCTTGATGGGAGGCAACCCATTGGTAACGCTTTCCCCTTTTCGTTTTTGTTTTTGTTTTTGATTTTTCTATTTTTTTGTGTGTTTTGGTGTGCTTTGTGTGTGCGCTAGAGTCTTGGTATCATGGAAGCCTTGCATGGCATATGGATGATGATGATGATGAGCCCCTCATCAATTATGGGTTGAGCGGACGCGGGATTTGGACGGCTAGCGGTGCCTAGCGCGGATCCCGACGCCACGATGAACATTTAGAGCTCTCTACCATCGTTGATAGGATCATCCTACATCACTCCATTTGAGTAATCCCAAATACCAAAGCAAGCCATTTTTACATTGTGAGAACCCTCTTTCACTCTTCTTTACTTCATTTACATATTAGGGATAATGTGTTTCTAAGTATGGGGTGGGGTTTGCATGATCTTTTGCATGATTAGCATCTAGGGTAGTTTTCTTTTAGTCACATGTTTTGCATTGTACATAGATATTTCGAAAATTCCAAAAAATCAGAAAATTTTAAAAATTTTAGTGCTTCTAAGCTTAGGAATGACCCTTATGATGAGATTGTTGTGTGGATTGGCTATGGATTGCCTTATTGTTAAATTGATGAATGCATATGTGGACTTGAAGTACTTATCTTAAATCCCATGAATGATTTGTGATTATGATGCTTGCCTTGATTGGATTGAGTATTGAAAGTCGAAATTACATGCTAGTTCTTGCACATCATCTAGGAGTGAATGAGGCAATTCATCTCTCTCTACTTCTCATCTTGATCATGTTGTTTAAACACCTCAATTGATATAGATTTGACCTCTTTTGACTCATCCGGGAATAGGAGCATGCTAGTGTGTTGATGTGTGTGAAAAGCAAGTGTGGGGTGAAGTTGTTGATGGATGAATGTTATGAATGAAGTGTTGAATTTGTTGTGAAAAGTGTAGACAAAAATATAGGTTTGGGGACGTTGGTTTAAATGACGAGTAACTTGGCACCATTCACATGATCGGGTGTTTCTGCCTTGCCAAAGTCAAATAAACCGATAGTCCTAACGAGCTTTGGTATGTGTGCCCGGTGTGGGTGCACCTCGAAAAATAAAAAAACCCGAGGACGGCTAATCACCAAGGTTTCGGCTTTTGTACACCAATGCCATTGTCTCAAAAATAAGTGAAAGAAAAAGAAAAGAAAAGAAAGAAAAGATGGAGAAAATATACACTTGTGCGACGTTGATAAAAAAATGTGAAGTTGTGAAGTTAGTTCCATTCCCGGATTAGCATCACATGACCTAGAAAAATTCCCACCTAATCACAACGTTTCTTGACCTTTCATTTCACAAGCCCTTGTGACCTATTTGCATGTGTGTAAGGCTTAGTGATCTAGATTGAATATGCTCATGATCATCTTGACTTCTTCATTTTTACGTTTCATGCATGCTTTTTAGTAAGTATAATTGTCTTTCCGTGCCTTCATTTATTCAATGCATGATTGCTTGTCCATTGCCATGAAACATGACCATGAAGGTGATCCAATATTAGAAGCACAACTCCAAAAAGATTTTGTTGTTTTTCTGCATGCATAAATCTTGTCATCTTTTAGTCTATAGTTGAGACTTGCTCGGGGACAAGCAAACCTTAAGTATGGGGTATTTTTGATAACACGATTTATGACTTAGGTTTAGGCACTCATTTAGATAGATTTTCCGCTCATTCATGCATGGTTTAGCACTAGTTCACGACGTTTGCACTCAATTCACGTATTTTGTCGAGATAGACGTCTACACGGACTTTTGCATTGCTTTGTAGGTATTTTGGGAGATTTAGGAGCTTAATCGATACATTTGAGGATCGTTCCTCGAGATGACACACCTTCGGACTCGTTGGGATGCAAGTTATGAGCTAAGGAGGACACTTGGGACCTTGTTGGTGCATGCCATGCACCAAATCGTAACTTAATGATCCAAAACAAGCTGAGGCACCAAAACCACGGTCACTGGGACTTCCACGGGCGTGGAATTGGACCGTGGTTTTTGCCAGACGGTTGTGACAGCTGTGCCACGATCTTCATGGCCGACTCTTGCAAATTTGTAGGATAAATAGATGGTCCTGCAAGGCTGAAAAGCCATCTCCCATCATCCACTCTCACTCCCATTCTCTCCCACACTCTCAACGAGAAGATTCTCTCAATTGGAAGCTTGGATTGGAGCTTCTCTTGGAGGAGAAGAAAGCTTCCATTGGAGAAGAAGAGAAGAACACACCATTGTTAGTCTTTGATAGATTCTAGAGAGAAGACTATCGGATTCATTTTCTAGGGTTGTAAGAATCGATTAAACCTTCTTTTGAAGGGTTGTGAGTCTTTCCAATTCTCATATTCAGCTTGGTTTTACTTGATTCAACTTGTTTATCTCTTTCTCTTCATTATCTTGCAAATGGAAGCCATGGTTTTATGCTTGATGATTTCGATTGTGATGATGTATGTTGTAGGCTAAATAGATGCGATTCTAGGGTAAGGAAAGGATGGTTATGGCTTGGACTATGATAGGATATACTTAAACGTATGCTTGGATGATTCGTTTGCTTGAACCTAGTCACTGTTAGAATCCACGGTTTGTTCTAGACAAACCACGGCCGTGGACCTTGATGAACACCCCGTGATTTTGATGAATTTTCTTGTTATGATAAATCTAAGTGTTAGGTTGTTAGATTGTTGAAATCCTAGTGTTTGTTGAGTTAAATTTACCCTAGGGTGACCTAGTGTTAGCAACTAAGTTTTAGAAGAGACCTACCCGGTGATTCTTGCTCTTAGATACCGAAGATGACAAACTCTAGGTAGTAGTGAGCCTCGCAAGCCGCTATTGGACTAAGTGTGCTAGGATAGGTGTTTAGGACTTGCCTCACCGAGACTTACCCGGTAAGAAGAGGTTAGATCCCTAGAATACCATCTGGTTTGTGTAGAATTCCTATCCTTAGGCTCTTTGAGGCTTACCCGGTGATGAGACCTTAGGAACGGACTAGTGGACCATGAGACCTACCCGGTGATTGATCCCAATCTAGAAACACTCACTCCCAACATACTATAGTTAATCCAAGGAATAATAGATAGCTTGAGTCCTTTGCCATAACCGGAATTTACAACCCCTAGAATCTGCTCTTCTCTCTTTGATCTCATATCTCGTGTTTAGCTTGTTTGTTTGTGTTGATTTGTTAGCTTAGTTGATTGTTTATTTTGCATGATTTGTGATCTTTGATTGATCACCTAAAAACCAAACCAAAAACATTGAGATTTTCATTTCTTTATTTCTTTCTCTTTTCTTAGCCTAGATCTTCACTAAACTTAGTCACTAATCGATTCAATCTCACCTCAGTCTTTGTGTTCGACCTCGGAATACTATCCCTACTACAAAACGTCCCGTACACTGCGGGTTCGCTAGGAGTTAGGAGAAATATAACGAGTATAAATTTAAGGCTTTTTGCGTGACACGTTCTTAGCGTAACAGTTCTCACAGGTGAGAGGCTTGTGAGAATTGATGCGAGTATTGTAGAGTGGATGGTGAGATGCTTGAAGCTCTAGCAATACATATCTTGTACTTTATTTCAATTATCACAAATCCAAAACACATGTGTATGTTTTCTTTAGTTTTTCGTTTGTCTTGCATCGTTGGATCCTTTGGTTGGGGCGTATCAATGATCATCCTCATTCTATCCTCATACACATATCTAGCATGCTACTAGACCACTCATACTAGGACGGGAAACGATCCATACCACCCTAGGTAGGTCCTGAACAAGAAGCACATGCGCGACAAGAAGGATGCAGGGGCAAAGAATTGGGAGGCGCAGGGGTGGCGGCTCTCCCACACAGGGGCGGCGACACTGGTGGCGTAGAGGCGGCTCAGGGGTGGTGCAGGGGCGGCTCCTGTACAGAATGTAACCCTCGACTTTTCTTCGATCCCTCACTCAATTCTCTTCAACTCTTCACCATCCAGCAACCAGATACATACATATACATATACATATACATATACATATACATATACAAGCCTAGGAAGATCAACACAAGATCAATCTTGTGGAATCCTAAGCTAAAGAAGAAGGAAAGAAGAGGAAAAGAAGAAAGAAAGAAAGAAGGAAGAGGAGAAGGAAAAGAAAAAACTCACCACATCTGCTCAACACAACCTAAGAAAACGAAGAGATCATCACTAACACAAGCTCAGCTGGCACTCACAGCACAATATCAACACATCTCATCATCATCCACAACAAAACCACACAAACCCTCATACAAGATCAAGAAACTCATGGAGAAGATCAAAGGAGGAAGAAGAAGAAGAAGAAGAAGAAGAAGAAGAAGAAGAAGAAGAAGAAGAAGAAGAAGAAGAAGATGGAGCTGTGAGAAGATAAAACCCTCATCATGAGGTAAAAAAGAAACTTATAGGAGAAGAAAAGGTAAAGTACGGGTCAAGAGTAAACAAAGTCGGTTGCAGCCGCACAAAACCGTAGTGGAGGATCTGCAGGGCCGCAGGGGCGGCCACTGGACACGCAGGGGCAGTTGGGTTATAGCATAACACTGTTCAGCACCTGCTTCTCAGCTGAGGCGCATGTGCGGGATCTCTAGAAGACTAAGGCTCTTACACTTGGGCCATGGGTTGAAATAAGATAAACCTCGGTCTATCTTTTTAGAAATCTCAGCCGAGATTTCCTTGGTTCATCGGGGTCGAGATTTCTATTCTGCAACGTCTTCTTCTTAGCTCTTTGCTTGCTCCTTAGGTGATGTTTAGGCTTCCTTTTATGCTTCACCATATTCCATCCTGATCCACCCTGAGGCTTAGTCCTCATATGTTTCATTTTGCTCCAAAATCTACCAAATTAGCTACAAATGCAACAAGAATCCGTGTAGACATCTATTCTAACAAAGTACGCAAATATGAGCTCAAATACTATGGATTCATGTCTATGCATTCAAAAGAAAGGGAAAATCTTCCTAATAGCAAGCCTATACTAAGGTAATAATTCATGTTATCATCAGTCCTTTGACAAGCAATAAAATGGGTCCTTTTAGAGAATCCCCTTCATAGTCCTAGGTAACCCTACAACAAAGTTCATACTAATGTCTAGCCATAGTGAGGTAGGTGAAGGTAAGAGGGGTATACAAACCATGAGGCTTTAATCTAGCCTTATCTTTCAAGCACACAAGACATTTCTTAATCATGCTCTCTACATCTTTAAGCATATGAGGTCAATAAAAGTGTGAATGCAACATGTAAACCACCATATCACTTCCAAAATGCCCCATTAGACCTCTCATATGAGCTTCCACAACAAGTAAAAGTCTTAATAGAACATCTAGGAATGCACACTTTATCCATACAAAACAGAAGTCCTTTTCAAATAAATAGAATTTATCATGTCAATTTCATGTCCTACAATGCTCATAGATGTCACAAAAATCAAGATCATCAACATACAAATCCTTAATGTAATAGAAACGTAAAATCTTAGAATCCATAGTAGTTATCAAAGAATGTCTCTTAGAAACAGCATCAACAATAACATTATATTTCCTTTCATATACTTAATGATATCAGGAAAAGTCTCTATATCTACCATGTCTCCTATCCAACTTATCTTGACTCCAAAAATGCTTTAAGGGATAATGATCTTCTCTAAGGAAAAATTCATTAGGCCAAAGGTAATGTTGTCATATCTTGAAAACTCGAAATAAAGCATAATATTCCTTATCATAGGTCGAATCATTCACATGCTCCTTTCAGTTTTCACTAAAAAATGCAAGTGGCTTACCTTCTTGCATGAACAAAACATTAATGCCAATTCCCGATGTATCACACTCGACCTCAAATGGTTTAGTGAAGTCCGGAAGTGCTAGAAGAGGTGCATGTGAAAGTTGTCACTTCCACTCCTCTCTTGAACATCTCCCCACTCAAACTGCACTCATGAGAGACATGGGGGGGATGCAATCATACTAATATCTCATAAAAAAACATCTATAGAAAGTGGCTAATCCATCGAAGCTTCGAAAATGCCCTATTCTCCTGGGTGTAGCCCACTCTTGGATAGCTTTAATATTCACTTCATCCACTTCTAGACTTCTTGTACTCACTACAAAGCCAAGGAAAATAACTTGATTAGTGTTCAACTCACGTTTCTTAATATTAGCATATAAAGATTCATTTCTAAGAGTTTCAAGTACTTCCCTTAAGTGCTCTTCATGCTCCTCAAGTGATTTGCTATAAATGAGGATGTCATCTAAATAAACCACCAAAAACTTTCCAACGTAGTGACGTAGCACATGATTCATAAATCTCGTGAATGTACTAGGAGCATTAGTCAAGCCAAAAGGCATAACCAACCACTCATAAAGATCAAACGTAGTCTTGAATGTCGTCTTCCAGTCATCTCCTTCTCGCATTAGGATTTTATGATATCCACTCTTAAGATAAATCTTTGAGAACAAGCCAAAAGGCATAACCAATCATACTAATATCTCATACAAAACATCTATAGAAAGTGGCTAATCCATCGAAGCTTCGAAAATGCCCTATTCTCCTGGGTGTAGCCCACTCTTGGATAGCTTTAATATTCACTTCATCCACTTCTAGACTTCTTGTACTCACTACAAAGCCAAGGAAAATAACTTGATTAGTGTTCAACTCACGTTTCTTAATATTAGCATATAAAGATTCATTTCTAAGAGTTTCAAGTACTTCCCTTAAGTGCTCTTCATGCTCCTCAAGTGATTTGCTATAAATGAGGATGTCATCTAAATAAACCACCAAAAACTTTCCAACTTAGTGACGTAGCACATGATTCATAAATCTCGTGAATGTACTAGGAGCATTAGTCAAGCCAAAAGGCATAACCAACCACTCATAAAGATCAAACGTAGTCTTGAATGTCGTCTTCCATTCATCTCCTTCTCGCATTAGGATTTCATGATATCCACTCTTAAGATAAATCTTTGAGAACAAGGTGGATCCGCTAAGATCATCATGCATATCGTCCAATCACGGTAAAAACTCCACCTTGATTAAAATGTTTTACATGTATTGATGATGAAAGACTTAACACAAATGTGGTAGTTGGATACACTAACAATGTATTGATTATATGCTCTAGATGTTCGGTTGGTTTGAATTCAGTGCAGGTTTTATCAAAATGTCAAGGGCCTTGATATGGATTTCAAGGACCTTCAAGTATAACTCAAGGACAAGGAAGATAGTGTTTACAAAAGGACGAATTCAAGGGCCTTGGAGTTGTAGATGCACGAAACAAGGATTCAAATGAGCTGAAGATTTTCCAGGAAGATTTTTCAACAAAAAGATCTCATCAACCAAAGAAAGATCTCATAAACCGAAGAAAGATCTCAACCGAAGATTAGAGAACCTTTTTAGAAGATTTTCTAAAAACAAAGAGCGGCAAAATATCTTCTCTCTCTCGATTCAACAGAAGACGAGAAGATCAAGGAGCTAAGGACTCGACGTGTTCTCAGGAGCTAAAGATTTGCAACGTCTACCTTATCTCAAAACAAGAAACGATCTTCATGGAGAAGAAGATTCATCTTCAAACGGTCATCTCTACAACGGCTAGAAGACGTCTCCATAGAAGAGTATAAATGGCGATGATGGTCGTAGAAGACAAAGATACAAGCTTACACAGGAAAACATCTTTACGTCTTCAACCAAACTAAACATCTTCATTCATTGTTTTTCTTTCTCTCTTTTACGCAAAAGCCATATCCCCTTAGAGAGAGAAAACACAAGAGCTCAATTGGAAGATCTAAATAGTGTTATACTAGAGTGTGTGTTACTCTGCGAAGTAACTAGGCTATTATATCTAGGTTAAGAGATGGAGCTAGATCGTAGCATTGGCTACAGTGAGAGAAGAAGAGGATTTCTTCTAGTTTGTATCTAGAACTCTTTGAAGCGGATAATAGATAGTTAGATCCTAAGGATATACCTTGGGACGGAGAGTAGGCTATTTAGAGCCGAACTTCGTAAACATATCCTCGTGCTAATCTTTTCAATTCCGCACCATCTATACTTTACTATGACTAACTTTGTTTTGCTGGAGGAAGAAGTCAAGGCCCTTGAAAGTAGTTTCAAAGCCCTTGAAATCAAATTTTCACAAAGATCACAGATCAACATCAAGGCCCTTGAAATGAGTTTCAAGGCCTTGAGATTTGGTTCGCGGAAAGTTTTCATACTCTATTCAACCCCCCCCCCCCTCTAGAGTATCTTTTACCATATATATTTTACCTACCGGTTCTTCACACGGGATGGGATGATGATACTTGACAGTAATGTTATTGATTGCTCTACAATCAATACACATTCTCCAAGTATTATCCTTCTTAGGTACTAAAAAGACAGGAACTGCACATGGACTCAAGTTTTCTCTTACATAGCCTTTATTCATAAGCTCTTGAACTTGATTTTGAATATCTTGAGGGCTTGTCATATAATGGGGCGATTAGGAATTATAGATCCTATGCTCAATGTCTCGAAAAGGTGGATGTCCTACAGGAATCTCATTAGGAAAAACATCACAAAACTCATCCAAAAGAGTTAGAATGGCTTTAGGTAAGGTAGCCTTGACTTTATCATTTAAAGTCGCAACGCTTTTACATAGGCTCATGAGAATGGCATAAAAATGAACACAATCATCAATGTACTTTAACAAGTTAGAAGGTTTCTCGACTAGGGCTAAATTTCTACATTGAGGCATAACATCTCCATCAAACTATAATCCCAACTTTTACCTCTAGCAATCTATAATCTCACTCGATAGCATGAAGGTAGAACCATCTCCAACAAAACTATAATCAAACTCGCGCTAACACAACAAGATCTACTAAGATCACACAACACAATCTAGCACGAAATACATATAATATCACATATGACCACAGAATACCACATCATCACATAACTCACCAAGACATAACTAAGTATCGCTCATCAATCATATAGGTCCAGCTATCTCTGCATAAAACTCGGGATAGTTCCTCCAGATACTATCCTTTGTCTCCCACGTAGCCCCATCGTCTCCTCGTCTAGACCATTGTATCTTAATCATAGGAATGTACATCGAGCGCAAGCGTCTCATACCCCGCTCTAGGACTACAACTGGATGCTCAATTGTGGTCCAGCTCAAACACTAAATCCTCATAGCTAATGATGTGACTCGGATCTAGTATATACTCACTCAGTTGTGACACATATAAAATGGGGTGAACAACCTCTAATTTGGGTGGCAACGCAAGCATTGCTAAACTAACAAATGCAAGTACAATAAAATTGCTAAACTAACAACTACAGGTACAATAAAATTTTTTTGTTTTCTTCCATCAAGGGGGAGATTGAAAACTCCACCTTGATTAAAATGTTTTACAAGTGTTGATGATGGAAGACTTAACACAAATGTAGTAGTTGGATACACTAACAATGTATTGATTATATGCTCTAGATGTTCGGTTGGTTTGAATTCAGTGCAGGTTTTATCAAAATGTCAAGGGCCTTGATATGGATTTCAAGGACCTTGAAGTATAACTCAAGGACAAGGAATATAGTGTTTACAAAGGGACGAATTCTAGGGTCTTGGAGTTATAGATGCACGAAACAAGGATTCAAATGAGCTGAAGATTTTCAAGGAAGATTTTTCAACAGAAAGATCTCATCAACCAAAGAAAGATCTAATCAACCGAAGAAAGATCTCAACCGAAGATTAGAGAATCTTTTCAAAAGATTTTCTAAAAATAAAGAGCGGCAAAATATCTTCTCTCTCTCGATTCAACAGAAGACGAGAAGATCAAGGAGCTAAGGACTCGACGTGTTCTCAAGAGCTGAAGATTTGCAACGTCTACCTTATCTCAAAATAAGAAACGATCTTCATGGAGAAGAAGATTCATCTTCAAACGGTCAGCTCTACAACGGCTAGAAGACCTCTCTATAGAAGAGTATAAATGGAGATGATGGTCGTAGAAGACAAAGATACAAGCTTACACAGGAAAACATATTTACGTCTTCAAGCAACCTAAACATCTTCATTCATTGTTTTTCTTTCTCTCTTTTACGCAAAAGCCATATCCCCTTAGAGAGAGAAAACACAAGAGCTCAATTGGAAGATCTAAATAGTGTTATACTAGACTGTGTGTTACTCTGCGAAGTAACTAGGATATTATAGCTAGGTTCTGAGTTGGATCTAGACCGTAGCATTGGCTACAGTGAGAAGAAGGGGATTTCTTCTAGTTTGTATCTAGGACTCTTTGAAGCTGATAATAGATAGTTAGATCCTAAGGATATACCCTGGGACGGAGAGTAGGCTATTTAGAGCCGAACTTCGTAAACATATCCTCGTGTCGATCTTTTCAATTCCGCACCATATATACTTTATTGTGACTAACTTTGTTTTGCAGGAGCACGAAGTCAAGGCTCTTTAAAGTTGTTTCAAAGCCCTTGAAATCAAAGTTTCACAAAGAGCACAGATCGATATCGAGGCCCTTGAAAGGAGTTTCAAGGCCTTGAGATTTGGTTTGCGGAAAGTTCCCATACTCTATTCAACCCCACCTTCTAGAGTATCTTTTACCTTATATATTTCACCTACCGGTTCTTCAATTGGTATCAGAGCTAGACTCACGTTTATTGATTTAACCATCAGTGAGACTAATCATGAATCCTGTAGGTGATGGTGGATTTGCTCAAGGAAGATCCTCATCTCGACCACCACTCTTATGTGGCAACAACTTTGCTCATTGGAGAGCACTCATGCATATGTTCATTATTGACCAGGACATGGAACTTTGGAGCATCATTCAAAATAGACCTAAAGTTCCAAAGACAACGGTTGAAGGTGTCCAAGTCCCAAAGAAGGAAGATGACTTCACACACGTTGACCTGGACAGTGTGTCAAAGAATTACAAAGCAATGAACCTACTATACTGTGGATTAGATGCAAATGAATTCAACCGCATCTCATCATGCAAGAGTGCTAAAGAAATATGGGAAAAGCTTGTTGTCACTTATGAAGGAACAAGTCAAGTTAGGGAAAAAAGATTAGCATCTTCCTCAGATAATACGAGCTATTCAAGATGAATCCAAATGAATCAGTCAAAGATATTTTCACCGGATTCACTGAGATCGTGAATAACCTATACTCACTAGGAAAGATCTTCACAAATGAAGACAAAGTGAGGAAGGTTCTAAGGAGCCTACCTAAAGCCAAGTGGGGACCAAAGATGACTGTTATTGAAGAAGCTCAGAATCTCACAACTCTTCCTTTTGATGACCTCCTTCAAAAACTCATCACACATGAAATGGTTCTTGGTGAAGAAGATGGAGAGCTCCCATCCAACTCCAAGAATTTGGCATTAAAATCAAGAAGAGATGAATTACCACTGATGAATAGGAGAGTGATGATGATGATGAAGAAGATGCAATCGCCATGATCTCAAAGGGTCTCGCAAGAATTCTCAAGATTAAGAAACAATCTGCTAATAGAGAATATCCACGATCATCAAAACCTCGAGGTAAGTTTTCTAACTCTAATAAGAAAACAAGAGTACTAACTTGTTTTGAACGTGGTGAAACAAATCATCTTGTGAAGGATTGTCCACAAAAGAAGAGGACCAACTTTATGAAAAATGATTGAAAGAAGAAAGCTATGGTTGCTTCATGGAGTGATTCAGAATCAACATATGAATCAGAAGACGAAAAAGAACAAGCAAACTTGTGTCTCATGGCCCGATCATGAAGAAGATTCAAATTTATATGTCGATAATGTGGTAAGTACTATTATGTCTCAACCTAAAATAGACCTGAAACAATTCCTTACAGATATTATCATATGTGATAAGGAACATAGAATAAGGATAAATTCTTTAAAAGAAAAGCTACTTGAACAAGAAAAACAACTAAGTGAAATGTCTTTGGAAATTGAAAATCTTAACACAGAAAAGGTAGACCTTGATGACAATATGAAGGCCTTGGAATCAGAGAACCTGATTCTCAAGGACAACCTCTCCTCTCTCCATCAAAACTATATCGATCTAGAGAAAGAGAAAGTTGATCTAAATTTGACGTGTCAAGACTAGAAGGTTGCACTTGTTAAGTTTACTCGTTTAAAAGCTAATCTTGAGAGAATGATGGGTGAATAACAGTCCTCCCTTAACAAGAATGGTATAGGTTTTCATAGAAGCTTTCCCAAAAAACCTATCACCACTTTTGTCAAGGCCAAAGGAAGCATTCATATGCCTACTTGCTTCTACTGTTGTAAAAAGGGTCATGTTAAATCTACATGTCCTTATAGAAGAAATGATTCTTATATCATCAGAAACAACTATCCTTTATGTTTAAGGAAGCAGGTAAAACAAATTTGGGTTCCTAAAGGTACTAGACCACCAAACATGATCGAACCTGAGTATGAACCAAAATATGCCATTTGGTCGACCCGGAAAGGTTGATGTTTGCTGTTTTGCAGGATATCACCAAGGTAAAGGAGCACAAATGGATATTAGATAGTGGTTGCTCAAGACACATGAGTGGAAAAAGATCTTTATTCTCATATTTAAAGAAGCAGTCATTTGGAACCATTACACTTGATGATAAAGGAAAGTGTGACATAATTGGCATTGGTAAAATTTTCTATAATTTATCCAACTTTATTGATGATGTTTATTTGGTTGATGGTTTAAAATATAGTCTGCTAAGTATATCTCAAATTTGTGATAAAGGCAACAAAGTCATGTTTGATTCAGATAAGTGTGAGGTTCAAAACAAAAAGATGGGTGAAGTATTGCTTACTACTCCTAGATGTAATAATGTTTATTCTATGAGTACTAACCAATTGTCAGGAACTAAGCAAAAATGTTTAAAGGCCTTGACTGATGATCCAAGGCTTTGGCATAGAAGATTTGGTCACGTAAGCATGCACACCACGCAGAAGCTACTTACAAAAGATTTGGTACGTGGTTTGCCAAACATAAATTTCAAGGTTAATGATTTATGTAAGGCGTGTACACAAGGTAAACAAACACGAGGTTCATTCAAACCTAAGAAAGCTGTAAGTTCTTCTCGACCTATTGAACTTTTACACATGGATCCTTGTGGACCTATGTATGTCAAATCTCCCAGAGGCAAGCAGTACATCCTTGTTATAGTGGATGATTTCTCTCGTTTCACATGGATTTCTTTTCTAAGAGAAAAATCTGAAGCTTTATTTGAGTTTTCAAAATTGTGTAAGGAGTTACAAACTTTGAAAAACCTACCAATCGTTTCTATACGAAGTGATCATGGTAGAGAGTTTGATCAACTAAAGTTTGACTTGTTTTGTGCAAAATATGGCATTTCACATAATTTTTCAGCTCCTAGAACTCCTAAACAAAATGGAGTTGTGGAACGAAAGAACTGCACTCTTGAGGATATGTCTAGGACAATGCTTTTAAAAAACAATCTGCCAAAACGTTTTTGGGTTGAAGCAGTAAACACTGCAAATTATATTTTTAATAGATGTTTAATCACCCTATTTTGAAAAAGACTCCTTATGAACTCTTTAAAGGAAGAAAACCAAATATTTCATATTTCAAACCCTTTGGATGTACTTGTTTTGTTCATAACAATGGCAAATATAATCTTGGGAAATTTGATGCACGTAGTGATGAAGCTATATTCATTGGATATGCTTCAAATAACAAAGCTTATCGTGTCTATAACAAACGTACCAAAGTTGTTGAGGAAAGCATTCATATTATTTTTGATGAAAGCAATAATGGTACTTTGAGTGAAAGTTTTACATATCTAAATCTAAATCAAAGAGAAGATCATAATTCGGATGAAGAGGAAGATCCTAAAGATCGAGACAAGAATATGCAGGAAAAGATTCAAGATACCGAAGAAAACCTACAAGACCTTGAAACACACCTTCAAGACCTTGAAACAAGAAACTATGATAATAGAACTCCGCTTCAAGGGCTTGAAACCCAACTTCAAGGCCTTGAGATTGGATCAACAACAAACATACAAATGGTACCTGAATCTAGTCAAACATATAAAGCTCAACCTTCTGGATATGCTCCATCTGTTAAAAGAAGAAAAGTTCAACACTCCTCATATCATCCACAAAAGAATGTTATCTCATATCCAAATGCTGAAGTTCAAACACTAGATCTAAAGTGAACAATCTATGTGCCTTCTCCGCTTTTTTCGCTTGTCGAGCCAAAGAACGACTTTAAAACTTAGTCTCCGTGGAAAACTGATGACCTAACTCGTGTCTGGTAGGTATCTCTCCAACTGAAATTCTCAAACTCAGTTCCCAAACTTAGTCTCCGTGGAAAACTGAAACTACACTCTCTAATAGGGTGAGGAATACTAGTCCATCGGTCACTTTTACCGCTTTAAAACTTCCAATGGTTACCTTACACAACTCACTTCCAGATCCTTTGATGACCTTACGGAAAATAATCTATTCAACTTGCTTCCAGCCTTCTGAAAAGGTTT
Source organism: Fagopyrum homotropicum (assembly GCA_033239125.1). NCBI lineage: Eukaryota > Viridiplantae > Streptophyta > Magnoliopsida > Caryophyllales > Polygonaceae > Fagopyrum > Fagopyrum homotropicum. The sequence continues at coordinate 58,463,148 of BSWB01000003.1, read as the reverse complement.
AGACTACACACTCAAGTCAAAGGTCTTGGACATCCACCAACACTTACCAAGTGCTCAATGCTCTTCGTATCACGACTCACTTGGTCTTGTCTTTTAATATTACTCAGTCAACTTATTCCTCAGGTCAGGAATCGTCACCTTTACCCTTTTCAAGTCTAACACTCGAGACAACTAAACATCAAATCTAGGGGTTATCCTCTTTGTTCATTTGGCATTATTATATTATTTATAGATCTCTAATATATCGTTAGCTCTAACCTAGGCTTCCCACACATTTCCCAAGATCTTAAGTGACATAGAATATGTCCGGAATGACGGTATTAGGCACAAAGTGATCTCATATCGCCGTTATTTGTTAATAACTACTCAATAAATGTTAACATACCATCAGCAGTGCGCTCTTTCATCCACCGTTGTTACTAGCCCGATAGTATCCCTCTAACTCAAAACGCAACTCGGGTATGTTCCGATATAACATTACACATAAAATCTACTCCGAGATTATGCTTTCTTTAAGCACGGTTACTAGGTTGTAAGTATACTCATGTCGCTTCTCTTTCTTATGCATCTTAGACCCAGAATGGTAGTTACTCACTTGAGCTTTCTAATGCAGACCATGCACAATACTTTTATTACATCGTAATTTATTCTCTCAATCCATCAAGAAAACTCACTTTAACGTACTCCGTTAGGTATAAAATTCCAAAACTACTTGCCTGGCAACATGTAACAAAGCCACCACTCTTCATTCGGATCCATAATTGGGTACCAGTCTCCTTCTATTACGTCTATGATAACACGATTTATGACTTAGGTTTAGGTAATCATTTAGATAGATTTCTCACTCATTCATGCATGATCTAGCATTAGTTCACGACGTTTGCACTTAAATCATGTATTTTGTCGAGATAGACGTCTACGCGGACTTTTGCTTGCTTTATAGGTATTTTGGGAGATTTAGGAGCTTAATCGATGCATTCGAGAGTCACTCCTCGAGATGACACACTTTTGGACTCATTGGAATGCAAGCTAAGGGCTAAGGAGGACTCATGGAACCTTGCCAACACAAGCCATGCACCAAATCGAAGCTTAATGATCCAAGGCAAAGCTGAAGCACCAAACCACGGTTCACTGAAGGTCCACGACCGTGGAACCAACCGTGATTTTTATCAGACGGTTGTGACAGCTGTGCCACGATCTCATGGCTCACCCTAGCAAAGTTGTAGTATAAAAGTGGTCCTGCAAGGCTGAGAGAAGGCATCTTGGAGCAGCCATCCATTATCCTCTATCATCCAATCAAAAACACTCTCAACAAGAAGATTCACTATGGAGGAAGACACCATTGAAGGAGGAAGAGGAGCTCCATTGGAGAGGAGAAGAAGAACACACCATTGCTAGACTTTGATAGCTTATGTAGTGTAGAATTTTAGAATCGATTTCTAAAGTTGTATGAACCATTTAAACATTCTTTTGGAAGGGTTGTGAGTCATTCTAATCTAAATTTCGGCTTGGTTTTGTTTACTTCACTTGTTCATCTCTTTCTCTTCATTATCTTGCAAATGGAAGCCATGATTTTATGCTTGATGATTTCGATTGTTATGATGCATGTTGTAGGCTAAATAGATGCGATTTTAGGGTAAGGAAAGGATGGTTATGGCTAAGACTATGATAGGATGAACTTAGGTTTACCTTTGGATGACTTGTTTACTTGAATGAAGCCTCTGTTGGAGTCCACGGTCAGTTCTTGCCATTCCACGGCCGTGGAAGGTGTAGAACAGCCCGTGGTTCCCCTGGTTTGATGGATCTAAGCTTTAGATTGTTATAATGTTGAAATCCTAGTGTTTGTTGAGTTAAATCTACCCTAGGGTGACTTAGTGTTAGCAACTAAGTGTTAGAAGAGACCTACCCGGTGATTCTTACTCTTAGATTTCAAAGATAACAAACTCTAGGTAGTGGTGAGCCTCATAAGCCGCCATTGGACTAAGTGTGCTAGGATAATTGTTTAGGACTTACCCTTCCGAGACTTACCCGGTGAAGAAAGGTTAGATCCCTAAGTGACAATCCGGTTTGTGTAGAATTCCATTCCTTAGATTCTTAGAGACTTACCCGGTGATAAGATCTTAGGAACGGACTAGTGGACCATGAGACCTACCCGGTGATTGATCCCAATCTAGAAACACTCATTCCCAACATATTATAGTTAATCCAAGGAATGATTAGATAGCTTGAGTCTTATGCCATAACCGGAATTTCCAACCCCTAGAATCTGCTTTTCTCTTTTGATTCATATCTCGTATCTAGCTTGTTGTTTGTGTTGATCCGTTAGTTTAGTTGATCGTTTACTTTGCATGATTTGTTATCCTTGATGGATCACCTAAAAACCAACCAAAAACATTGAGATTTTCATTTCTGATTTCTTTCTCTTTTTTTAACCTAGATCTTCACTAAACTTAATCATAAATCGAATCAATCTCACCTTAGTCTTTGTGTTCGACCTCGGAATACTATCCCTACTACAAACGTCCCGTACACTGCGGGTTCGCTAGGAGTTAGGAGAAATATAACGAGTATAAATTTAAAACCTATTCCGTATCACACACATCCTGAGCGTAACAAGTTTTTGGCGCCGTTGCCGGGGACTAGGTCTAGATTGAGTCTATTTGTGATTGTCTATAGTGTAGGTATTTCTTGTTGCTTTTGATCTCTTTTGGTGTGTGTCTTTGCTTTTCAGGACATCTCTCACTCTTTAGGTGTATGCGAAGATCTCGTGGCAAGGATTTAGCTCCATTCGATCCCGAACCGGAGAAAACCCTTAGATCTAGATCCAAGAGCATTAAAAAGGGAAAAGAGATGGCCGGAAGAGATCTCCAAGCTGAGTTGGATGAAGCTTTAGAGCAAATAAGGCTAAGAGATGAGCTCTTGGAGGAAGAAAGGAGACTTGCCAATGAGAGGCAAGAAGCAACTAGGAGGGAGATTGATGAGATTAGGCAAGCCCTTGTACAAGGAGAGCTTAATCGTCAACAACCTCCACCTTTTCCACCACAACCGCAGCCGGCGGCGAATGTTAGGGTTGTACCCATTGCAATTGAAGAGCCACAAACATTAGGGAGACATATGGATCCGGCACAAAGAGTACACCGTCCGGGTGTGAACTTAGGAGATCCCGCAACCCACAATTACGAGCTCTGTCCTCAAGTTCTACAAATGATCCGGCATAATCAATTTGGAGGGATGGAAGGAGAGTCTCCTCATCAACACTTGATGAACTATGAGATCTTGATGGAGACTCTAAGACCGCCTAGATTGGAGAGCAACAACCATAAGCTTAGGTCTTTCTCCTTCTCTCTTAAGGACAAAGCCTTAGCTTGGTATCAATCTATTCCACAAGGGCGAGTGAGTACTTGGGAGGAGATGACAACCGAGTTTTTGACTAAGTTCTTCCCACCTTCCAAGACTACCGAGTTAAGAGGGAAGATCAATGCCTTCGTGATGAAGGATAGAGAGAGCTTGTTCAAGTCTTAGGAGAGATTCAAAGACCTTCTCCTAGATTGTCCACACCATGGTATACCGAAAATTGAGCTATTGGAGATCTATTTCAAAGGATTTGATGAAGATAGCCAATTCAAGCTCCAATCTCTTTCCGGTGGGACTTTCATGGAGAAAAATGTAGATGATGCTTGGGAGTTTGTAGAGAAACAAGCTTTAGTGATTGAGAAGTACTCCCATAGGAAGAGTGAAGGTAGAAAGGCGGGAGCATATGAGGTCAGTGAAGTCACCATGAGCAACTTCAAGCTTGATGCCATCAACAACAAGCTAAAGTCTTTGAGGGAGTTATGTGCTACAACTTTTAAGAACCAAGAAACCCCTCAAGCTCAAGTGCAAGCAAACTTGTCTTCCAAAGAGGAAGATGTGAATTACATGGGAAGGGGCAATTATAACAACTACCAAGGCCCAAGGAACTTCAACAACAACCGGCAATTCAACAATTACCGGCCTAACCACAACCATCCCGGGTTTTCCTATTCTAACCCGGATGGAGCCTTGAACCCTCCCGCTTCCACAAGCACAACTCCACCACCAAAAGCTTCACAAGAACCTCCACCCGGATTTACACAACCTCTAAAGGATAGAACCGAGATGATGTTTGAGCAATTGCTTGGAAGGTTGAGTGGTCTTGACAGCACGGTGACTTCCATTTCTAAAGCTCAAAAGGTTTTGGAAGCACAAGTGTTCCAAAAGGCGGGTGAAGCTCATAGAGATCCGGGAAAGCTTCCCGGAAGAACCGAAGACAACCCAAGAGGCCAAGTGTTGGCCATTACAACAAGGAGTGGGTTGAGTATGAAGGATCCTTTGCCCAAGGAAAATGCCAAGGGAAAGCAAGTAGTGGTAGAGGAAGAGATATTGCAAGAAGATGGAGGCAAGAGCAAGGATGTTGAGCCAACCTATGTGGCACCGCCTCCATACAAACCACCACTACCGTTCCCTCAATCACGAGCAAGGGCTCGTTTAGACAATCACTTTGGTAAATTCCTTGAACTTATGTCTAAATTGCATATTAATATTCCGTTCATGGATGCTATCTTAGGTATGTCGGCATATGGCAAGTTCTTGAAGGAGATACTCTCCAACAAAAGGAAGTTGGAGGAGTATGGGGAAGTAAGGATGACAAAGAGGTCCTCGGAATTGATCCAGACAATGAAGGAGGAGATGCCTCCTAAGCTAAGAGATCCGGGTTCCTTTTGTGTCCCAATTGGAGTGGGAGAAGTGAAGTATGAAGTCCTTTGTGATCTTGGGGCAAGTGTAAGCATCATACCGCTTGCACTTTGCAACAAGGTTGGGCTAGGAGAGCCTAAACCGGTCAAGATGACCCTTTACATGGTGGACCGCTCTATTACTCACCCGGTTGGGATCTTAGAAGACATTCCGGTGCAACTAGGGAAGTTCTATGTGCCAATTGATTTTGTTGTCTTGGACATCCCGGCGGACTATCCGGTTCCCATCATCTTAGGAAGACCTTTCCTAGCCACTTCCGGATGCCTAGTGGATTGCAAGAATGGAGTTCTCTCCTTCAACATTGGAGAGGAGAACATCAAGTTCAAGCTGTCCACAATGATGAAAGGGCCAACCCTTGATGAAATGTATTCAACATAGTCGAGCAAGAGGAGTCTAGAGAAGTTGTGAGCTCGATCTTGATCAAGGACCCCTTGGAGAAGGTTCTTACCTTAAGTTTGATGGAGGAAGGTGTTTAGGAGGCTTGCAATGAAGAGATCAAGGCCTTAGAAGCACTAGAAAAGGAGACAAGGGCTGAATTTGAGGTTCACGAATGCATGCTGAACACCTGTAAGTTCCACGGGCGTGGAGTGTGTTCCACGGCCGTAGAACTCTCTGGAAAGCTCCAACGAGCAAGGTTGGCAACTTCCACGGCCGTGGATGTGGAACCAACCGTGGATCCAACCGTGATTCCCCCAGAGGCAGCCCTCATCGATGATCAAGCTTCAAGGAGCCTTGAAGGGTCTTCATTTACTTTGGATTCATCTCAACCAACGTTATTTGGATCGTCTCCGCTCGATAAAGGTCCTCCTAAACTTGAACTTAAACCCCTCCCCTCTCATTTGAAGTATGCTTTTCTTGATGATAATTCTACATATCCGGTGATTGTGAATGCATGCTTGAATGTGATGAACTTGCTAAGTTGTTGCATGAGCTAAGATTGCATAGGAAAGCCATTGGCTATACTATTGATGATTTAGTTGGCATTAAGCCCTCTTTGTGCATGCATAAGATATTGATGGAAGATGACCATAAACCCTCTATTGAACATCAAAGAAGATTGAATCCCATAATGAAAGAGGTGGTTAAGAAGGAGATCATTAAGTTGCTAGATGCGGGAATTATCTACCCTATCTCGGATAGTAAGTGGGTTAGTCCCGTTCATGTAGTTCCTAAGAAGGGTGGGATGACCGTAGTGACTAATGAGAACAATGAACTAATCCCAACTAGGACGGTTACGGGATGGAGGATGTGCATTGACTATAGGAAATTGAAGATGGCCTCTAGGAAAGATGACTTCCCTCTTCCTTTCATTGACCAAATGCTAGAAAGGTTAGCTCAACATTCTCACTTCTGCTACCTAGATGGCTATAGTGGATTCTTCCAAATCCCTATCCACCCCGATGACCAAGAGAAAACCACATTTACATGTCCATGGGGAACTTTTGCATATAGGAGAATGTCATTTGGGTTGTGTAATGCACCCGCCACCTTCCAAAGGTGTATGATGGCTATCTTTTCGGAATACATTGAAAACATCATGGAAGTATTTATGGATGATTTTTCTGTTTATGGTTCTTCCTTTGATAATTGCTTAGCTAACTTGTCATTAGTATTGAAAAGATGTGAGGAGACAAATCTTGTCTTAAATTGGGAAAAATGCCACTTCATGGTAAGTGAAGGTATTGTGTTGGGACACTTGGTGTCCAACTGTGGCATTGAGGTTGATAGGGCCAAGATTGAAACGATAGAGAAGTTGCGACCACCTACCTCGGTGAAAGGGGTAAGGAGTTTCTTAGGGCATGCCGGTTTCTACCGGAGGTTTATTAAAGACTTCTCTAAAATTTCTAAGCCTCTTACTAACCTACTAATGAAGGATGTTGAGTTTGTTTTCTCCAAGGATTGTCTTGAGGCTTTTTGTAGGTTGAAGAATGCCTTGATCTCCGCACCTATCATGCAACCTCCGGATTGGAGTTTACCGTTTGAGATCATGTGTGATGCAAGTGATGTAGCCGTTGGGGCTGTTTTGGGACAAAGGAAAGATGGACGCACACATGCCATTTATTATGCTAGCAAGACGCTAGATGATGCCCAACTCAATTATGCTACCACCGAAAAGGAGTTACTAGCGGTTGTGTATGCATTTGAGAAATTCCGCTCATATCTTGTTGGAGCGAAGGTCATTGTTTATACGGATCATGCTGCAATCCGTTATCTCCTTACCAAGAAGGATGCCAAGCCTAGGTTGATTCGGTGGATCCTTCTTCTTCAAGAGTTTGATTTGGAAATCCGGGACAAGAAGGGATCCGAGAACTCCGTGGCGGATCACCTTAGTAGACTCCCACCATTGGAGCTTGAAAGAGATGACATCCCGATTGATGACTCATTCCGGGATGAGCAATTGCAAATGGTGGAGGAGTGCTTGTTCAAGTGTCTAGAGGAAGCGAGCCATGGTATGCCGACATTGTGAACTATCTTGTGTGTGAGGAAGTGCCTCCCGGATTGTCATATGCCCAAAGGAAGAAATTCTTCAAAGACGTGAGGCACTACTATTAGAGTGAACCACTTTTGTTCAAGAGAGGGCCGGATGGAGTCTTTAGAAGATGCATACCGGAGGATGAGGTGGAGAGTGTGATCCGCCATTGTCACTCCTTGCCATGTGGAGGGCATGCTAGCTCACACAAGACATGTGCGAAGGTGTTGCAATCGGGCTTCTTTTGGCCAAGTTTGTTCAAGGATGTGCAAGGCTTTGTGGTAGCTTGTGATGCTTGCCAAAGGACGGGCAACATCTCAAGGAGGAATGAGATGCCCTTGAAAAACATACAAGAAGTGGAGATATTTGATGTGTGGGGTGTGGACTTCATGGGACCATTCCCTTCTTCATGTGGCAACCTCTACATCCTATTGGCGGTTGACTATGTTTCAAGATGGGTGGAAGCAATCGCCTCTCCCACAAATGATGCCAAGGTTGTAGTGCGGTTCTTCAACCGAGTGATCTTCCCTAGGTTTGGAACACCAATGGTGATCATAAGTGATGGAGGGAAGCACTTCACTAATAGGAATTTCGGAGCACTTTTGGCTAAGTATGGGGTGACTCATAAGGTGGCAACACCTTACCATCCCCAAACTAGTGGCCAAGTGGAAATCTCCAACCGGGAGATAAAGGGAATTCTTGAGAAGACGGTCTCTAGGACGAGAAAAGATTGGGCTATGAAGCTCGATGATGCCTTGTGGGCATATAGAACCGCTTTCAAGACACCAATTGGCACCACTCCCTACAAGTTAGTCTATGGCAAGTCTTGCCACCTTCCAGTAGAAATGGAGCATAGAGCTTATTGGGCCATTAAGTGGCTAAATTTTGACCTCAAGGAGGCCGGAGAGAAGAGGTTGCTTGATATGAACGCCCTTGAAGAGATCCGGTTGAATACCTATGAGAATGCCCGGATCTACAAGGAGAGAACCAAACGGTGGCATGACAAGCGCCTCATCCCGAAGGAGTTGAGTGAAGGCGAGCTTGTCCTTCTCTTCAACTCAAGGCTGCGGCTTTTCCCCGGAAAGCTAAAATCAAGATGGACCGGGCCATATGTGGTGAAAAAGAGCTTCCCCCATGGAGCTATTGAGATAGGAGGGGAGCATTGTGGAGATTTCAAGGTGAACGGGCACCGGTTAATGAAGTATATCCCGGGAGCTCCGGTGGATATGATTGCCCCACTTCACCTAGAATGACACGCCCCCGAGTTTGGTCAAGCTAATGACCTTAAAGAAGCGCTTGATGGGAGGCAACCCATTGGTAACGTTTTTCCTTTTTCCTTTTGTTTTTATTTTTGATTTTTCTGTTTTTGTGTGTTTGGTGTGCTTTGTGTGTGTGCTAGAATCTTGGTAGCATTGGAAGCCTTGCATGGCATGTGAATGATGATGATGAACCCCTCATAAATTATGGGTGGAGCGGACGCGGAACTTGGACGGCTAGTGGTGCCTAGCGCGGGTCCCGACGCCTTGATGAACACTTAGAGCTCTCTACCATTGTTGATAGGATCATTCACCATCAATCCACTTGAGAAATCTCAAATACCATAGCAAACCATTTTTACATTGTGAGGACCTTCTTTCACTCCTCTTTACTTCATTTACACATTGGGGACAATGTGTTTCTAAGTATGGGGTGGGGTTTGCATGATCCTTTGCATGATGAGCATCTAGGATAGCTTAATATTATCACATGTCTTGCATTGTGTATACTCTTTTCGGAAAAATCAAAAAAAAAATCAGAAAATTTAAAAATTTTGTGCTTTCTAGGCTTGGATATGACCCTAATGATGAATCTTGTCATATGGATTGGCTATGGATGGCCTTATGTGTTAAATTGATGAATGCATATGTGGACTTGAAGTACTTCTCTTGAATCCCATGGATGATTTGTGATCATGATGCTTGCCTAGAATGGATTGAGTATTGAAAGTCGAAATTACATGCTAGTTCTTGCACACCATCTAGGAATGAATGAGGCAATTCATCCTTCTCTACTTCTCATCTTGATCATGATGTTTGAGCACCTCAATTGATATAAATTTGACCTCTTTTGACCCATCCGGGAATAGGAGCATGTTAGTGTGTTGATTTGTGTGAAAAACAAGTATGGGGTGAAGATGTTGGTGAAAGAATGCCATGAATAAAATGCTGAATTTGTTGTGAAAGTGTAGACAAAAATATAGGTTTGGGGACATTGGTTTAAATGACAAGTAACTCGGCACACTTCACATAATCGGGTGTTGGTGCCTTGCCAAAGTCAAATAAACCGATTGTCCTAACGAGCTTTGGTATGTGTGCCCGGTGTGGATGCACCTCGAAAAATAGAAAAAGCCCAAGGATGGCTAATCACCAAGGTTTCGGCTTTTGTACACCAATGCCATTGTCTCAAAAATAAGTGAAGGAAAAAGAAAAGAAAGAAAAGATGGAGAAAATATACACTTGAGGGAAGTTGATCGAGGACAAAATTGTGGAGTTAGTTCCATTCCCGGATTAACATCACATAGCCTAGAAAAATCCCCACCTAATCACAACGTTTCTTGACCTTTTATTTCATAAGACCTTGTGACCTATTTGCATGTGTGTAAGACTTAGTAATCTAGATGGGATGTGCTCTTGATCATTTTGACTTCTTCATTTTTACATTTCATGCATGCTTTCGAGTTAAGTACAATTGTCTTTCCATGCCTTCACTTGTTTAATGCATGATTGCTTGTCCATTGCCATAAAACATGACTATGAAGGTGATCCAATATTAGAAGCACAAACTCAAAAAGATTTTGCCATTTTTCTGCATACATAAATCATGTCATCTCTTAGTCTATAGTTGGAAATTTGCTCGGGAACGAGCAAACCTTATGTATGGGGTATTTTTGATAACACGATTTATGACTTAGGTTTAGGTAATCATTTAGATAGATTTCTCACTCATTCATGCATGATCTAGCATTAGTTCACGACGTTTGCACTTAAATCATGTATTTTGTCGAGATAGACGTCTACGCGGACTTTTGCTTGCTTTATATGTATTTTAGGAGATTTAGGAGCTTAATCGATGCATTCGAGAGTCACTCCTCGAGATGACACACTTTAGGACTCATTGGAATGCAAGCTAAGGGCTAAGGAGGACTCATGGAACCTTGCCAACACAAGCCATGCACCAAATCGAAGCTTAATGATCCAAGGCAAAGCTGAAGCACCAAACCACGGTTCACTGAAGGTCCACGGCCGTGGAACCAACCGTGGTTTTTTCCAGACAGTTGTGACAGCTGTGCCACGATCTCATGGCTCACCCTAGCAAATTTGTAGTATAAAAGTGGTCCTGCAAGGCTGAGAGAAGGCATCTTGGAGCAGCCATCCATTATCCTCTATCATCCAATCAAAAACACTCTCAACAAGAAGATTCTCTAGAGAGGAAGACACCATTGAAGGAGGAAGAGGAGCTCCATTGGAGAGGAGAAGAAGAACACACCATTGCTAGACTTTGATAGCTTATGTAGTGAAGAATTTCGGAATCGATTTCTAGAGTTGTATGAACCATTTAAACATTCTTTTGGAAGGGTTGTGAGTCATTCTAATCTAAATTTCGGCTTGGTTTTGTTTACTTCACTTGTTCATCTCTTTCTCTTCATTATCTTGCAAATGGAAGCCATGATTTTATGCTTGATGATTTCGATTGTTATGATGCATATTGTAGGCTAAATAGATGCGATTCTAGGGTAAGGAAAGGATGGTTATGGCTAAGACTATGATAGGATGAACTTAAGTTTACCTTTGGATGACTTGTTTACTTGAACGAAGCCTCTGTTGGAGTCCACGGTCAGTTCTTGCCATTCCACGGCCGTGGAAGGTGTAGAACAGCCCGTGGTTCCCCTGGTTCGATGGATCTAAGCTTTAGATTGTTAGAATGTTGAAATCCTAGTGTTTGTTGAGTTAAATCTACCCTAGGGTGACCTAGTGTTAGCAACTAAGTGTTAGAAGAGACCTACCCGGTGATTCTTACTCTTACATTTCAAAGATAACAAACTCTAGGTAGTGGTGAGCCTCATAAGCCGCCATTGGACTAAGTGTGCTAGGATAATTGTTTAGGACTTACCCTTCCAAGACTTACCCGGTGAAGAAAGGTTAGATCCCTAAGTGACAATCCGGTTTATGTAGAATTCCATTCCTTAGATTCTTAGAGACTTACCCGGTGATAAGATCTTAGGAACGGACTAGTGGACCATGAGACCTACCCGGTGATTGATCCCAATCTAGAAACACTCATTCCCAACATATTATAGTTAATCCAAGGAATGATTAGATAGCTTGAGTTTTATGCCATAACCGGAATTTGCAACCCTTAGAATCCGCTTTTCTCTTTTGATTCATATCTCGTATCTAGCTTGTTGTTTGTGTTGATCCGTTAGTTTAGTTGATCGTTTACTTTGCATGATTTGTTATCCTTGATTGATCACCTAAAAACCAACCAAAAACATTGAGATTTTCATTTCTGATTTCTTTCTCTTTTCTTAACCTAGATCTTCACTAAACTTAATCATAAATCGAATCAATCTCACCTTAGTCTTTGTGTTCGACCTCGGAATACTATCCCTACTACAAACGTCCCGTACACTGCGGGTTCGCTAGGAGTTAGGAGAAATATAACGAGTATAAATTTAAAACCTATTGCGTATCACACACATCCTGAGCGTAACAGTCTACATGCACATAAGTTCCCGTACAATATTTTCAGTCACTCCGCATAGCATTTCTCACGTTCCTTCCAAGCGAAATGCATTTCACCAATTATCATCATCTTAAACTCCAACTCTGTGGGTTAGGACCCCCCACATTTCCGCTGTGCTACTCTGATAATTTTGTTGTCACTCATTAATCATAAGGATATTTTATGTGAGTCCCAAGTGCTTAACCTCAAACTCTTTCTTCCAATTATACCCTAAGTCCTAACCGGATGAAGTACTAGGTACTTTCCTTAATTGCCCTAAATAAAACAAAAACGACTGGAGAACAACTTCTTCCGTTTACTTTCTTCATTCTCTTAGCACGGATCCGAACCCCCTGACTCGACCGGAGTTTGATTTTTAATCAACCAAGCAGTAACCTCTAACACGATTCTCTCTATACCTTTAGTTGTCTATGAAGATTTACGTTGCCTACTTGAGGAAATCCTCTAGAGCATCGGTATAATACCTCAATAATCCTCAATCATAGATATCTCCTCTTAACTGTACATAGCTCGTCAATACCAAATAACCCTTGCACGTACTTAGTTGACATCGGTCAATCTATAATTGACTTATCTCAATTTCATACCTCTACTGGTATTAAACTTTTGGTGCACATCACCTACTAGATTAATCCTTTTATCCTTCTATAGTTCGTCTTATCTTTCACTCTTTTGCTTCCTTTGGGACAACTCTCTTTCCTAAGTCTCATTGTGCCATTCGCCTGAAGTCAAAAGTCGTTCCTAACACTCCACAATAGATGGTAAGCGTCTTGTAGTTCCGATGACTTTTAATTACCTCCCAATTGTAGTCCCTTTACAGGGACCGTCTGTGTTGATGACCTATGTTCTGTTATAATTGGGGGTTACCCTAGACTCTTGAGTCCACCACCCGATTCTCACAAGCACAGGTTCCTTAATCGGCGTTGTTTGTAATATTTCCTTCCAAATCTCTGTTGACTATGTTACAGGGCTTCGATCCTTTCGATATTAGCGTTGTGATTCCTCTTAGAATTCTTATCTTTGAAGAAGACAAAACGTCTCCAGGCTTGTGAAGTCTACCTTTTGCTCTTACATTAAATTGTAAGTCTCCATTCCGTGTTAATTGTGATCTGTCAAAATTTTCTTAGCTAGTAGGTAAACAGTCGCTCACCACAATCCTTTTATACTTCTTTAGTTCGTTCTATCTTCCATTCTTCCTCTTCCTTTGGGCTAGCTTCGCTTCTCGAGTCCACCAAGGTCGTTCTCACGTACCCATTTCTTCACTGGTATTGGTAGTAATACCGCCTTCATGAAACTCCGTTGACCCTGCTACAGGCCTCCATTCTTTGGATATTGGCGTCGCGACTTCTTTCAACTTCATATATCTTCGAGGAGGTCAAAACCTCCCCACGTTGGTGGGGTCTGCCTTTTCGCTTTTACATTCAATTGTAGGTCTTCATTCTGTGCACCTTAGATTCTCACCCCCGGATTGACACTTTGTCTCTTCTGGTTTCTCGTGCCCCTAATGGTCTATGGGGCATCCGCCTCGATTATAATGTCATTGATTCCGTAATCTTGGTTATACTCAATTCTACTTGTCCTGTTCCAATATTGTTATCTCTACTCGGCACTCTAGTTGTCTCTTGCATGGTTCTTCTAATTCCGTCTTTCAGCCTCGTATGCCCGAGTTCCTTGTACGACCTTCTATTCCTTCTAACTGAACCGACTCAGGGATTTCTTCCTCATCTGATTGTTCTTTGGATAATTTGTAAGGATCACCAAGTAGCCTACCCGAGTATAATACTCAATTCAAGGTCCGATTCCATTGCCTCGTGTTGGAGATTCTTCAAGTCCGCAATTGATTTATCATGAGGCGGTAATCGCTTCGTGATATCACGACTAAAGGATATAAAATATCCTTTAGGATACAAACAAGCTAAGTCACCACATGTGTATAACATATACTAATAAACATCATAAAAAGTCTATATACTAACTCCTATCGATCCAAGTTGCAGAGATCCACGGAGAGCGATGGTGGTCCAACGTACTACTAACCCAACAACCCGACTATGCGCGCGTGTGAAAACATAAATCCGTTTTGAAAATTTTAGACCCCTTTCGGGTTCTAGTTATTTTATACATTTGGTCTTTCAGAAGATTTCAAGTGTCATTGTTGCCAACCCAGAGCTCTAATACCATATTGTAACACCCCAAATTCAGAGAACTCGGGGAGCTACTGGTTAGGACCGCACAATGGGTCCCGACCTTAGTTTGACAACAATTTTACTTGGATCTTACAACAAGGCACAAAAGTATTTAAAACATTTGAAAACTTTAAAAAATATATACATGGAGAATATGTATCAGCCGTACAAGAAAAGATACTAAAACGACGCATATGAAGAACAGAAGACATTCCCGTCCCCAACTAAATGAGTACGTGGACCCGGCTGATCATTTCCTCCGGATCTCTCTACAACTGTCTTAACCTGCAAGGCAACTACAAGCGGTATAAAACCGTTAGCTAACATTCTATGCATAAGGATAAAGGTAAAAGCACAAACACACAACATACACAATCAACATGCAACACTCAATCCTTTTATTATCTTTAATTAGGTGATAGGTTATTACTAATGATACTTATTTTGTGACACGAGGGATTCCCAAACCTCGCCCCTGTCCCCGTTTACCAACGCGGAATGGTACTAATGCATCTGACCGTCTACCTTACTGGGCTGGTCGCAGGGAACCTCCTAGACTCTCGCAAGAGCTAGGCAGATGATGTCACGACCCATTATCATACACTTGGGTCAATTACGTAAATAGTAAAGTCGGCCTAATCCGTTTTCGTTATTTATTATAACTAACAAACACCACTCATACACATTACACTCATACAAGAAGCCAGCTAAGTAAGTCCGTGGACTTACCTGAATCAGATCTCGACTCTCTTAATCAAAACTCAATCTGTAACTGTATAACTCGGTTGCCTGTCAAAGGAGGCAAGTGTGTCAGCACACTTTCTAGGTAATTAGAAGTCTAAGACTTCTAAGGTAGAAGATCCTATTAGAATAGAATTTAATACAGTACCAATTTATGGTAAAATGACTATTTTACCCTTGATCCCGAAACTTCTAAAAATTCGATAATTCATGCCTAAACTCTTATTTGAGACTAAAATGTCATATTCTAACTCATAAAGATGAGTTTGGTTACAAACTGGCAATTTACACATTCTTCTTATTTTCCGAAAGGTCATTAAGATCCAACTTCGGCTTCAAATATAAAACTCGAATAAATTTATAAAATTTCTGAAATAATTTCTTAGGTCCTCTATGATATCCCATCTACTCATAGGAGAAAGAATTTCTTAAAACTGTTAAAGCATCACTTCTACAAAAATTTCTAAAGTTGGTTACAACACTTAACAAACAGCACACTATCTTAACTTTGAAAAATCATAACTCCTAAACTACTAGCTGGATTTATCCCAAATTTTGATATGTTCTACTATAAAATCTTATCTATAATATATCCAAAATTCAGCTACAAAGGAGATCAAAATCCTATTTAAAACTATCTCACAAAACCGAATTTCAGCACAACACAAAAACTGCTTACGACTCAATCTTTGAAAATTCATAAATCCTAAACCACTCGCTGGATTCCTCTCAAATTTTAATATGTTCTACCACAATATCCCAGATATAACATATAAAAATTTCAGCCATAACTGATCAGTCTTTCATACCTAAATCTGGTCATCAAGCTGGCTGTTTCTAGTGATAATGTGCTTGCTGTTGCTGTTGATCTGGTGCAGTTCGTGAAAGGAGCAGAAGCAGTGGAGGTTGGGCTGCTTTGGCTCAACAGCAGTGGCTCAGGGACAACAGGATGTGGATCCCGTGGTGCCACAGTAGGGCATTAGACCTTCTCCTGGTGATTTTATTGACAAAAGAGAGAGGTCCGGGAGAAGGAGTCCTTGTCTGGTTCCGGCTGTAGGGAGTACAACAGGGATCAACCTATATGCAGCAAGGTCAAGGGCAGTGGTTTGCACACCACAAGGAAGAGATCGACATTTACCTGTACGGTTGACTTTTGGATAATCCTTTGCACGCTGGGAAGATGGCGCAACTACACTCTTCAAATCTGGACGTGGTAGGAGGTAGTGTACGTGAGAGATCTATGGGTATGGGTTGTTCAGTAAGGAAAGCAAACCGAGAGAGAAGTGGAAGGATAAGTGCTCTGTTGGTAGTGTAACGGCTGTTCTCCTGGACTTCTATCTTCACCGGTTATGGAGGGCAAGGCGCTGCAGTTGGGCTGGCGTGAGGTGAGGCATAGTTGGGCTGGCGTGAGGCAAGCGGGCCTGCTGGGCTTCCTACACGAGGGTTGCTCGAGGCTGCCGGGCTTGTCATCCTTCAGGGCATGGGCTAGAGAGAGGAACTGCAAGGCCTGCCAGAAGGAAGTTGTTGCTGTCACCTACAGATCGCTCATGGGCTGCTTCTAGGCGTGTTGGGCTGCTGCTGGACGTGTTGGGTTGCTGCTGGACGTGTTGGCTGCTGTTCCTGGGCGTGCTGGGCTACTGCTAGGCGTGCTGAGCTGTTGCTCTCCCAAGGACCACGCTGGCTGGAGCAAAGGTATGTGGGCTGAGGTAAGGGAAAGGTTGGGCTTTAAACAAGGTAAAAATAAGAGTGGGTTGTGGTTATCAAAACTCGTCATGTCCTTGTCAAGCCCATGCATGGCCTTGTCACGGATTTGTCATGGCCTCGTCATAACTCGTCATGGTCTCGTCATGGTCTCGTCACAGCTTTGTCATGATCTCGTCTAAAGTCGTCGTTAATGATTAATTTTAAGAATTAGGGTTTGATATAATTCTATCATTTTTATGTGCATTAAATTCTACATAAAATGATAAATAATTATAAGAATTAGGATTTGATATAATTCTATCATTTTATGTGAATTAAATTCTACATAAAATGATAAATAATTATAGGAATTAGAGCTTGATATAATTTTATCATTTTATGTGAATTAGCTTCTACATAAAATGATAAAATTTATGAAGAAAGACTTGCTAGATAGAATGGAAAACCGTCAACGGCTGAAAGTCCGATTTGATTCGGAATTAAACGGAAATAAAAATTCCGGATATTACATCAGTACCCCCTTAAAATAAGTTTTGTCCCGAAACTTAGGACAAGGTACTTAATTAAAAGACTTCCATAAATAAACTGGTCTGTCCTAGTCTCACTAAATTTTTATTCGTTTCCTAAACTTCTCTAACTCTATCAAAGCGTAACGAAAAAAAACTGGTCGTTACATCAGTCATAGAACAGTTTCTCCTTCCTAATGCTTTATCACCACCCACTATCACTTGTTTAACTTTGGAGGCCAGAATCATTTATGCTATCTTAGACAGATGTATAGTACCCAGGTTTGCTAACAAGGAGATCATAACCAATATTGTGCTGGCTTTAGTCTACAATGTGATGAATAGGTGGAAAGTAAATCTGCTTGAGATTATTTTGTCTCACATGGTAAATGTTATCAATTCTCCAAGCACTAGTCATCTGCCTTATGGGAATCTGCTTCCCATAATCTTTAGGCATTTTTCAGTTGATTTCTCTGATGAGGATTTGCATATTTATAATGGAGGATTGGATGAAATTTTCTTTGAGACCATAGGAATTAAGAAAACTCAAGAGGGGTTCAGTATTGTATGGGTTTTGTAGGAGCAGCCTAAATGAAATTTTTCTACAGAGCAGCGTTTGGAATTTGTAGAAGAGTCATTGAACTCACTGAGATCTGATTTTGTGGATTTTAGAGTTTCAGTTGCTGATAAGATGGACGAAACTCAAGACTTACTGGGTATTCTGAATCAGAAAATTAACCAGTTGTTTCATGTGAGTGCTTTGTCTCTTACAGCTGCTAGCAGTATTAAGCCTATCTCGGAAGATGATGGACAGACGACTACAAAGGATGTTGAGAAGGTTATGGATCAATGTCATAAGATTATTAAGGATAAACCCATTCGTCAACCATTGCCAGAAGACCCAAATATTCTAACAATTGAAGAGTTTGGGGTAGTCAAGAAATATAACAAGAATTCTGCACAAAAAGGAACGGACTTATCTCTCAAAAAGCGTGATCTTACTGATGCTAAGGATCGGCGGAGAGATATGTGCTTACGAGACTATTATGGGAAAGGAAGCTCCTCCAAGTGGTACAAGGAAACCTGAAGTTCTCTGCCTGTCATGATTGTTTTGAAAAACTTTTTATGGTTTGGGAAAATACTCTTTCTTTTGGGTTTGTAATCGTGTTTTAAGACTCCCGTGATTTGACTGTTTTTTCTCCCTTGTTGAAAGACAAAGGGGGAGAAATATGATCCGACATTTCGATATACTGCATTTTGCATTTTTAGTTTTGATTTTCATAAGCATTGCTAAACTAACAAATGCAGCTACAATAAAATTTTTGTGTTTTCTTCAATCAAGGGGGAGATTGAAAACTCCACCTTGATTAAAATATTTTACAAGTGTTGATGATGGAAGACTTAACACAAATGTAGTAGTTGGATACACTAACAATGTATTGATTATATGCTCTAGATGTTCGGTTTGTTTGAATTCAGTGCAGGTTTTATAAAAATGTCAAGGGCCTTGATATGCATTTCAAGGACCTTGAAGTATAACTCAAGGACAATGAAGATAGTGTTTACAAAGGGACGAATTCAAGGGTCTTGGAGTTATAGATGCACGAAACAAGGATTCAAATGAGCTAAAGATTTTCTAGGAAGATTTTTCAACAGAAAGATCTCATCAACCAAAGAAAGATCTCATCAACCGAAGAAAGATCTCAACCGAAGATTAGAGAATCTTTTCAGAAGATTTTCTAAAAACAAAGAGCGGCAAAACATCTTCTCTCTCTCGATTCAACAAAAGACGAGAAGATCAAGGAGCTAAGGACTCGATGTGTTCTCAGGAGCTCAAGATTTGCAACGTCTACCTTATCTCAAAACAAGAAACTATCTTCATGGAGAAGAAGATTCATCTTCAAACAGTCATCTCTGCAACGGCTAGAAGACCTCTCCATAGAAGAGTATAAATGGAGATGATGGTCGTAGAAGACAAAGATACAAGCTTACACAGGAAAACATCTTTACGTCTTCAAGCAACCTAAACATCTTCATTCATTGTTTTTCTTTCTCTCTTTTACGCAAAATCCATATCCCCTTAGAGAGAGAAAACACAAGAGCTCAATTGGAAGATCTAAATAGTGTTAAACTAGAGTGTGTGTTACTCTGCGAAGTAACTAGGCTATTATAGCTAGGTTGAGAGTTGGAGCTAGATCGTAGCATTGGCTACAGTGAGAAGAAGGGGATTTCTTCTAGTTTGTATCTAGGACTCTTTGAAGCTGATAATAGATAGTTAGATGCTAAGGATATACCCTGGGATGGAGAGTAGGCTATTTAGAGCCGAACTTCGTAAACATATCCTCGTGTCGATCTTTTAAATTCCGCACCATATACACTTTACTGTGACTAACTTTGTTTTGCAGGAGCAAGAAGTCAAGGCCCTTGAAAGTAGTTTCAAAGCCCTTGAAATCAAATTTTCACAAAGATCAACATCAAGGTCCTTGAAAGGAGTTTCAAGGCCTTGAGATTTGGTTTGCGGAAAGTTCTCATACTCTATTCAACCCCCCCCCCTCTAGAGTATCTTTGACCTTATATATTTCACCTACCGGTTCTTCACACAGGATGGGATGACGGTACTTGACAGTAATGTTATTGATTGCTCTACAATCAATACACATTCTCCAAGTATTATCCTTCTTAGGTACTAAAAAGACAGGAACTGCACATGGACTCAAGTTTTCTCTTACGTAGCCTTTATTCATAAGCTCTTGAACTTGATTTTGAATCTCTTGAGGGCTTGTCATATAATGGGGCGATTAGGAATTGTAGATCCTAAATCAATTCAATTTGATGCTCAATGTCTCAAAATGGTGGATGTCCTGCAGGAATCTCATCAGGAAAAACATCACAAAACTCATCCAAAAGAGTTAGAATGGTTTTAGGTAAGGTAGCCTTGACTGCATCATTTAAAGTCACAACGCTTTTACATAGGGTCATGAGAATGGCATCAAAATGAACACAATCATCAATGTACTCTAACAAGTTAGAAGGTTTCTCAACTAGGGCTAAATTTCTACATTGAGGCATAACATCTCCATCAAACTTTTAGAACGGAGATGTGATACCTCTGATAGAGAGAGTTATACCTCGGCTTATGGGTCCGAGAGGATTTGGGATTTTGCAAGTTTCGGGACGAAACTTCTTTTTAGGGGGGTGAAATGTAAGAGCCTTAGTCTTTGAGGAGCTGTAATGTTGAGTTTATGCCTGAACCACCCCTACGGCCAAGGCTAGCTGCCCCTGCGGGCCATCTGAGCCGCCTCTGTGGCCAGCACATCCACCCCTGCGGTTTAGGGTGTATTGCAGCCGCCTTCGTTGACTCATGCCTTTGCTTTTGACCCTTCCTTCCTCTATAAGTTTCCTTCCCTTCCAGATGAGGGTTTCTTCACTCTCTCTCCAGCTCCATCTTCTCTCCTACGCTCTTCTCTTCTTCTCTTCTTCCTTTGAATCTTCTTCTTGTTTTTCCTTGATCTTGCAAGAGTTTTGAAGAGAGTTTATGTGGATTTAGATGATGTTGTTGTTTGATGATGTTGTTGTGCCTTTGATGAGCCAGCTTTTAGGTTGTGGTGTGTATTTTGCCTCGGCTAGGTTCAGCTTGGTGAGTTCTTCCTTTCTTTTTTCTTCCTTTCTTCTTTCTTTCTTCTTTTCTTCTCTTTTCTTTTATAGCTTAGGATTCCACAAGATTTGACCCTTGTGGCAACCTTCATAGGTTTTGATTGATGTATATATGTATGTATATGTATGTTTAGGGTTGTTGGCTGAAGAAGGAGTGAAGAAGTTCGAGTGAAGAAGTGAAGAGAAGCTGAAAGTGTGCATTCTGCACACCAGCCACCCCTGCGCCACCTCAGGGCCGCCCCATCGCCGGCCATACGCCGCCCTTGTGCTACCTAGGGCCGCCCCTGTGGCTCCCTACATTCCAGCTTTGCTTTGCTCTTGTCACACAGGTGTGTCTTGCTTCCGGGCTTGCCAAGTATGGCAATGTCCCTTCCTTTCCTAGTGTGAGTGTATAGTATCATGCTAGGTATCGATGAGTGTGTGATGATGATGTTATGATCATGTAATGCCTTGTATGGTTTTGAGGATTAGTAGGTTGTGGGACCTAGGTTAAGGATGATTTTATGGATCCTTTGGGTCTAGGTGTGACCCCTTTGAATGATAGGAGATTGATATATCTCTATGCCTTGTTAATAGGCAATGTCCCTCTTAGGATTGCAGGTTGATCGTTGTTCAGGTTGTACGAGGTTGAGGTAAGTCCATAGGACTTACTTAGCTACCATCCTTATATTTGGTATTTGCATGAGTGGTGTGTGTGTGTTATATGCTTGATATGATAGCATGCGATGTCGATTATTACCACCTATGTTTTATTGATAGCCCCATTGTGTGGCAGTGATAACCTTTCCCTCCATCTTGTAAGGGGTTGGGAGGTTCTATGACGTCAGGCCACCTGGTATATAGGAAGGGCGCAATCCACTGCCATAGGGTACACAAGTTGTGTGACCGACACTACTTCCAGATGGATAGCAGGCCCAAAGGCGGGGATGATACGGTCCTCGTGTCACATAGTTTCATATACCTATATATATATATACGAATTGAGTGAATGACTAATATATAAAGATAACTAAAATGGGTAAATTTGTGACAACATGATTATGTGTTTATCTTTCATGACTTGTGCTTGTGCTTATGCATTACCTTATATACGTATGGTTAGCTAATGGTTTCATACCATGTTGTAGATGCCTTGTAAGATAGGTGAGCTGCAAAGTGATCCGGCAGGGTGACAGGCCGAGGACTCTCGTACATTAGGTGGTTATGGTGTTGGGGATGTTTATGTACCTCCTGCGTGAGGGTGATGTTTTGTATACCTCCTGTGTGAGGATGATGTTTTATACTCGGCTATGATCTTGTATACCTTTTGATGTACAGTTTTATACAATTTTATGTATTTGTTTTATATCTGTCACCGACATGTTGTAAGGTCTAGTGAACTTGTTGTCAGGCTAGGGTCAGGATCCACTGTGAGATCCTAGCCCAATGTGGCATCCCAGTCCCGCTGATTTGGGGCGTTACAAGAAATATGGCAGGGGGTTTGATATTTATAGGTTTTCGTAGGTTATAGGAAAAGATTTGGAGAAAGATATTCGGTTAGGACTTAGAAGATATGATAAGATCTCATCTACAAGATAAAATCTCAACAATAAAATCTCTTGCAAATATCCTCCTTCAGAATACTGCAACTGGGAATCAATAGACTTGGCTCAAATCTATATATTAACGTTCTTCGATTGGATAGAGAAAATTTACAAAACTTACGGGACAAGGAACGTAAAAATCTCAACTATAAACTTCAGTTTTGGGCAAGGTGTAGGTTGGCTGGCTTGTATTTCGAATATGGCGTTTCTCTTCTCAAATAGACACATGGTCACGAACGTTAAACTCAAATAATCTCAAAAATATTGGCAACAAAGAAAAGACTCGATTTTTATATGATTCAAAGAAGACTTAAATAAAAATAAACTCAAACATTTGTTGTTGAACTTCAATCAAATAGCTCTGATACCACTTTGATGCGGGGTTGATGCCGTAATTTCCGATCTAGACTTGAAATTCACGAATTGGGCAACAAAAAGAAATATCGGTGTAAGACAAGCACAAGGAGGGACTAGTTTTACTATTAGCACCAATCTTCAATAAGATTAACACACATAAGAACAACGTCACCTAGCAAGGACTCACAATGATTCAATCAAAGACTCTCTCTTTTAATTGAATAGGAATGAATAAAACACAAACTTTGTAAGTGAAGCAGCGAGTATCTCACAATATTATGGAAATACTAATCAATCTAATCTATTTATGAATCTCGTCCTCTATGCCTATTTATAGGAGAGATTCCTCAAAAAAAAGATAAAATAAAAAGGAATAAAATAAAATCCTAAAAGATAGGATCAAAACCAAAAGATATACCTTTAGAATGTTTGACAGCTTTAAAGGTATTAAAATTAACCAAAAGATAACTATATCTAATAAGATCTCAACGGAATCTTATTGATCTCGACAGACAACAAATCTAGGTCTAAATCTCGAGCGAGATTTTGTCTATAAGCCGAGATTTCTTCACTAATTCTCCTAAGTCTCGCTCTATCCGCTTTTCTTGCTTCCTTGGTCATCCTTACTCTTGTAGGGTCTTTCCACAGTAGACAACAATGTCACTAAAGAAGACTTATGTAACACCCCGATTCCGTAGGACTCGGGATGCCACATTGGGCTAGGATCTCACGGTGGATCCTGACCCTAGTCTAACAACAAGTTCACTGGACCTTACAACATGGCACTGACAGATAGAAAACAAATACATAAACTGTATAAAACTGTATAACCAAAAGGCCAACAAAATCATAGCCGAGTATAAAGCAACATCCTCACACAGGAGGTATACAAAATATCATCCTCATGCAGGCGGGAAACATAAACAACTCCAAAAGCCATAACACCTAATGTACAAGAGTCCTCGGCCTGTCACCTTGCCAGATCACTCAACAACACGCTTATCCTGCAAGGCATCTACAACATGGTACGAAACCATTAGCTAATCATACAAATACAAGGTAATGCATAAGCACAAGCACAATCATGAAAGATAAACACGTCAGCATGCTATCACACATTTACCCATTTATTATCTACATATAATAGTCATTCTCTCAAATCATATATATATATAAATAGATGAAACTATGTGACATGAGGAGCATATCATCCTTGCCTCTAGGCCTGCTTTCCATCTAGAAGTAGTGTCGGTCACACAACTCATGTACCTTATGGGAGTGGATTGCGCCCTTCTTGTATACCAGGTGGCCTGACGTCATAGAACCTTCCAGACTTCACGGCGGGATGAAAGGAAAAGGCTATCACAACAACGCATACGGGGCAATAAATAAAACATAGGTCGATAATAAACGACATCACATGCTATCATAGCAAACATATAACACACACACACCACTCATGAAAACACCCAATATAAGGATGGTAGTTAAGTAAGTCCCTAGGACTTACCTCAACCTCGTATAACCCTCAACCACAATCAACCTCCAATCTTGGAAGGCACACTGCCCAATAACAAAGCATAAAGATATATCAATCTCCTATCAATCAAAGGGGTCACACCTAGACCCAAGGGATCCATAGGATCATCCTTAACCTAAATCTCACAACCTATAATCCTCAAAAGCCGTATAAGGCATAACATGATCATAGCATCCTCATATACTCTCATCTATACCTAGCATGGTACTACACACTCTCACTAGGAACGGAAGAGGCAATACTATCCATAGGCAAGCCTAGAAGCAAGACACACCTACAGCACCAAGTGCAAACTCAAGCTGATGCAGGTGGCCGCAGGGGCGGCTGAAAGATGGGGCAAGGGCGGTGACAAGGTGGCAATGGGGCGGCTGCAAGTTGGCGCAGGGGCAGCTGGTGTGTAGAAGGCACACTTCTGGCTTCTCCTCGCTTCTTTACTCAATTCTCTTCAAACCTTCTTCAGCCAGCAACCAAGTACATACATATATACATCAAATGAATCCAATCAAGGCTACCACAAGATCAAACTTGTGGAACATAAGCTATGGATGAAGAAAAGAAGGAAGGAAGCAAGATAAGAAGAGATGGGAGAGGAACTTACCAAGCTGAACCTAAACAGAGGAAAGAACCTCACCAAAACCTCAAGGCTGGCTCAATCACAAGCACAGCAGCAACAACAAGCATCATCATCAACATCAACAATCAAAGCCACACTCAAACTCTCACAAACTCAACAAAGCTCAAGGAAGATCAAGAAAGAGATCCAATGGAGAAAGAAGAAGAAGATGAACGTGAGGGAGAAGATGAAGCTGTAAATGAGGTAACCCTCATCAGGAGAGAGAGAGAGAAGGAATCTTATAAAGGAAGAAAAGGGGTAAAGCACGGGTCAAGAGTCAACAAAGACGGTTGTGGCACACCCTAAACCACAGGGGCGGCTCAGGGAGGCGCAGGTGCGGCCCAGGCAAACCGCAGGGGCGGCCTCTAGGTCACACAGGGGCGGTTTAGGCAAAAATTGTGCCCTCAGCACTCACTCTCAACAACTCAGCAACTAAGGCTCTTACATCTCACCCCCCCTAAAAAAAGTTTCATCCTGAAACTTGCAAAATCTCAAATCCTCCTGGACCCATATGTCAAGGTATAACTCTCTCTATCGGAGGTATCACCTCTCCGTTCAAAAGATCACAACCTATAAAAATCTATAACCTCATACACAACCATGGAGGAATCATCAATTCCAAAAAGCAGGGTCATAACGCTACCCCCAAAGGCATAGAGGAATCACATCTCTTGCCATACTCACACCACAGGGCATAGAGGAAACAGATCTCTAGCGAGATCATACTCATACACAACGCATGGAGGAATAACATCTCCAATGAAACTATGTTCACCAAGGTAGCGTGGAAGAAAAAACCATCTCCAGCTAAATCCTAATCACACTCAGATAGCATAGAGGAAAGAACCATCTCCAGCTATAACCATACATCACGCTAGCACATCAAGATCTAATAAGATCATACATCACAACATAGCTAGCATGGAATAACACATCAAGGCATGTAAGCACATAAGCACTTAATCACATACTCACCAAGATAATACTAAGATATACTCATTGACCCTAGGTGCATCTATCTCAGCATAAAACTCTGGATAGTTCATCTGGATACTATCCTCAATCTCCCATGTAGCCTCTTCAGGTCCCCGTCTCGACCACTGTATCCTCAATATAGGAATGTCCTTCGAACACAGGCGTCTCACACCTCGCTCTAGGACTGCAATAGGATGCTCAGCAAAGGTGTGGTCCGGCTTAACCACTACATCATCATAACTCACAATGTGCCTTGGATCTGGTATATACTCTCTCAGTTGAGACACATGAAATACAGGGTGAACACCCTCTAACCTCGGAGGCAATGCTCATCTGTAGGCGGCCCTTCCAACTCTATCCATTATCTCGAAAGGACCGACATATTGGGGACTCAACGTTCCCTTTATGCCAAAACGTCTGACGCCTCGCGTCGGAGATACCCTCAGTCAGACATGAGCTCCCACTTTGAACTCTAGAGGTCGACGCCTCTTGTCTGCATATGACTTCTAGCGACTATGTACAACTAGTATCCTCTCTCTAATCAGCGCTACTCGAGCCATATCATCTTGAATCTGCTCTGGCGCTATCCCACTAATACCGCTAGGCTCATCCCAATATAATGGTGTATGGCACCTCCGTCCATACAGTGCCTCATATGGAGCCATCCCAATAGATGCATGTCAATTGTTGTTGTATGAGAACTCAACTAATGGGAGGTAATCAGACCATCCTTGTCCTCAATCCAACACAAAAGCTCGCAGCATATTTTCAAGGGTCTGGATGGTCCTCTTTGATTGACCATCTGTCTAGGGGTGAAACGCAATCGTGAAGTGTAGACTCGTCCCCAAAGCAGTCTGGATCTGCTGTCAAAACCTCGACGTAAACCGTCCATCTCGATCAGAGACGATCGTCCTCGGTACACCATTGAGTCTCACTATCTGCTTAGTGTACTCCTCAGCTTATCTGTTGATTGTCCACGTTTCTTTGATAGGAATGAAACGTTCCGTCTTCGTCAGTCTATCAACAACAACCCATATAGCATCAAAACTCCTACTAGGCCTCAATCCGGTCACAAAGTCCATGGAGACGTCCTCCCACTTCCACTACGGCACTGGCAGTCGATAAAGCTCACCTTCAGGTCTACAATGCTCTATCTTGACCTGCTGGCAGGTCGCACATTGTGCCACAAATCTGGCCACATTGGGCTTCAGCCCTCCCTACCAATATGATCGTCTCACATCATGGTACATCTTACTCGTATCTGGATGTACTAAGTAAGGTGTAAAATGAGCCTTCTGTAAGATCCTCTGTCTCAGCTCTACATCAGCACGTACACAAACGCGGTCATATATGGCGCCTCATCACTCCATCTGCTCCAATGGAGAATTGTGGTGCCTCATCACGAGAAGTCCTCTCTCTAATCCTCATCAAGGTCGGGCAGGTCCCTTGCTTTTGTCCGATCTCATCCAACAGACAAGGTAGAACCTCTAAAGTGTACAACTGGTCATCCTTATCAAGAAACCGGATGTCCATCTCTAGCCAAGTTAGATCCCTTTGAAGCTGAGGTTGTACGGTCAATCTGGCAATCGCCTTCTCTCGAGGCGTCTTCCTACTCAGGGCGTCGGCGATAGCATTCGCCTTCCCTGGATGATACTAAATCTCAAGGTCAAAGTCCTTGATCAACTCAAGCCATCGACGCTAGCGGCTATTCAACTCCCGCTGCGTAAAAATGTACTTCAGACTCTTATGGTCTGTGAAGATCTGACATGTAGTACCGTACAGGTAATGTCTCCAGATCTTCAAAGCATGAACTACCACTGCTAACTCCAGATCATGAGTCGGGTAGTTCTCCTCATACGTTTTCAACTATCGAGACGCATATGCAATCACTTTCCCCTCTACATCAATACACATCCTAAGCCTAGCTTGGATGCATCACTGTAACAAAATCCTCAGAACCCTCTGGTTGTGCCAAGATGGGAGCACAAGTCAAACGCCTCTTCAATTCCTCAAAACTCTAGGCACACTAATAAAACCACACAAATCTGGTAGTCTTCCTCAGTAGACTCGTCAGTGGATGGGCAATCACAGAAAATCCCTCCACGAAGCGTCGGTAATAACCGGCTAGGCCAGTAAAGCTACGCACTTCCTTGACGTTCGTCGGTGTCGCCCATACAGCAACAGACTCGATCTTTGCCGGATCAACCATGATCCCACTGGAAGAGACAATATGGCCTAGGAAAGCAACCTCAGACATCCAGAACTCACACTTAGAGAGCTTGGCATACAGCTCTCTATCCCTCGGAATCTGTAAAACCATCCTCAGATAACCGACATGCTCCTCTCTGCTACGAGAGTACACCAGAATGTCATCAATGAAGACTACCACAAACTTATCAAGGAAGTCGATGAAGATATTGTTCATCAACTCCATGAAAACTGATGGGGCATTCGTCAGCCCAAATGGCATTACTACAAACTCATAGTGTCCATAACAGGTACGAAATGTCGTCCTGTGTATATCCTGCTCACTCACCCTCAACTGGTGATATCCTGAGCGCAGATCAATCCGGGAGAAATTGTCGCTCCCTGAAGTTAATCAAGCAGATCATTAATACGAGGAAGTGGATACTTGTTCTTGATGGTCACCTTGTTCAGCTCTCTATAATCGATGCACAATCTCAACGATCCGTCCTTTGTCCGCACGAAGAGGACAGGTGCTCCTCATGGGGATACGCTAGGGCGAATAAAGCCCTTCTAAGCCAACTCCTCGAGTTGCTTCTTCAGCTCCAACATCTTGATAGGTGTCATACGGTACGGGGCCTTCGAGATGGGTCTTGTGCCAGACTCCAACTCAATACTGAAGTCCACACTCCTCTGAGACGGTAAGCTCAACGGCTCAGCAAAGTAATAAAAGGATGATTGTGCAATGTTGTGATGACTATATTGCTTGAGTAATGTTGGCTATGGCCAAGAGGATGGCCAACTTACTTGTCTTGTGAATGTCCAAACAATGGCTATGTTAAATGGTGCAAGCAAATAGCAAACACCATGTGATGCTTGCATCGTCTAATATAGTTATAAGTTGTTAATAAGCTTGATCAACTAGTGTGTAAATAGAAAACACCATGTGATACTCACTAGTTGACACAAGCCAAATGTTTTGACAAAGCATATCTTATATCATGCTACATTAGTATTTGTGACTTAATACTCCCCCCATTTGATTGAACACAACATGATTTTGCATGATTTTAGCTATGGTTTGGTGGAATAGCACCAATCCTAGTATTCTCCCCAGTGTGATACTTGATCATGTCACTTGAACTTGTTACCCCTCAAACCCAAGCATGGATCACTTGATCACCCTTTTTCATTTTATTTCATTTTACACATTCAAGCATTTCTAGTTGAACTTGAGACAAAGTTGAGATACAAAATGTCCTTTGGGATTCGACCTTGATGTTATAATCATATACTTACATTAAGACGGCTCTCACTTGTAGTAATATGTGGTTTTGAGCGTCCAATCCCGGCCCCATCAAATCCCACCAAAAAGTGCTTGGAAAAGCACGACGACACCATTTATAATGAATTCCAATAAACTCTTCCTAAAATCTAGCAGCAATCTTCTCAATTCCTTGACACAAACTTCTCAACAACGTAACTCTACATTGACTCTAGTACAATGGGGTACAAAGATAAATGGTCGTTCTCAATGTACAATCTAACAAATATTCTAAATAAACACGAACAACAATATTAGATATAGCTAAGTCAAATACTTTAGGACTGAGTTATTTATCTTTAAATCTAGCCATGCAATGACCATTGAATGAGGCTAAGGGGCTACAAGTTTACGTTCGAATGTAGTTTGTGATAAATATTGGAGGATATGTAAATGGCCTTGAGTTTACCCTTAATTTTTTGAATGGGTAAATACTCTCAAAATTTTCATAAAAATTGTCTTTCGTGGCAAAATAACATAGAAATTGGCCTTATTTTTTTCCGAGGGTAATAACCTTCTTTTTTTTGTTTTCGTGGCTAAATAACCACGTATATTAGTTTTAAAATTATTCGTTGCCAACTACCCACAAAAAAAAAACACGTTGTAAGTTACCTTTAAAATGTTTCGTGACTATCTTACCGTAACTATAGCGGAATTTTCTTTTAACATTCAATCATATATATAGTCGCAATATTACAATGATACAAAGAATATAATCGAGTAATTTCAAAACAACGAAGATCATTCTAGTAGTTTTCAATAATAACAATTATTTGATTTTCACATATTAATTCTTCGATATTTCCTAGGTGATATGATAATATAAGTATTTAACGTTTTTTGCTTAAGTTTAAAAACGACGTCGTTTATAAATTGACATAGCACCTCAAAAGTTCATTAAATTAAGGACTCTACATCGCATCTATATCTATTACTTGGACCAAATTAGAAAGGAAATGCTATCTCTATTAGTTGGTACAAATTTTGGTTTGGGATATTTCCATTAAATTTTGGTTCCGACCATAACGATTAAACTAGTGCATTACCCGCACAATGTAATTTAATTTTTTTCTACAATAAATATGTTAAAAATGAAAAACATTGATTAGTCTACTAATTAATTAAAATTAAAATTAATTAAAAGCATGTACTTGGTAGATACTAATTAGTTTTTAATAAATAATTTAACCTGAAAAAAGTCAAAACATAACAAAAAGAAAAAGTTGATTAGCCAGTAAAATGTTAAGACTTTAAAATTAAACTTTAATTGTAATTTTCATTATTATTTAATTATTAAATTGACTATAGATTTGATTTTTAAAACGTTCCTTCAAAATAGATTTTTTATACTTGCAACCAAAAAGAATATCTAAGTTAAATTTTTATGGGCAATTTTGGTAACTAGTCCTTTTTGAAACACTTAAGTAAAATAATTTTTGTATATATTTTTTTAATTTTTATTTTATATTAACATTTAAAAATCACTTTTTAAAAATAAATTTCGGGCTTCGAGAAACGTGACGTTGACACGTGGAAAAAGAAGTTTATGCTTTAATAGATACTAGTTTTCAAAACCGTGCCCTGCATGGAGTGTATTGAATTATAACAGTTAAATGTATTAATTTCAAGATTTATAAGTTAAATTTTTACGCTATGTGATGAGATAATAAAAATTATTTTTATCATAATATACTAATTTTAAAGTTTGTATGTTAAATATAAGGTTAGAAATAATAGTATTGAAATATTCAAATTTGTAAAATAACAATTTATCCAATCGACTTGTTAGTAAGTATTAAGTTTAACTATAAAGATTATTTATGTATATTTATTTTTTAGTATGTTGTTGTCATTGTCACATAGTTTGTTTATTTTATATGAAAAATAAACATTGTAAGTATTAAGTTTTTATGATAGTGTATTTTTCGTGTGTTACACTAAATATGTTATAATATTAATTTATTAATTTTTAATAAAAATATTTAAATTTCTTTTTTAATATTTTACTATCTAGTAAATAATGGGGTTAAGTATTTTTAACAAAATATATTTATGTATTACAAATAAACACAAATGATGGTTTAATTATATATGTTTCAAACTTTATTATAAAAATAAATTGATCATTGTTAATTAAAAATAAGAAATAGATTTCGACATGATATGCTTAAAAAAGATATTGTTTTGTGATAAGATATATTTAGATAATTTTCAAAGAAAAAATAAAAAAAGGAATAAAATACGGATTCAAAATTTAAAAATATAGTTAATGATTTAAATTGCGTAACTAAAAACAAATGGAGCAGGATTTAATTGCTTCGCAAAATTGATAAAACCAACAATTAGTTACATTTGCTATGGTAGTGAAAATTACTAAACTTTAATAACTAATTTTAAATTTGTAACCAACTTTATATGTTAATTGGATTATTAAATTAGTTTAGAGATAAAAAAAACTATGTACTTTCACAAAATTAGATGAATTTCATAATAAATTGATTTATAATCTTGTAATATTTTAATGTATATTAATGAACTAATAATCATAAGTAAAAAAAATTAAAATTAAACAAAATAAATAAATAAAACATATATAAAATTAATAAAATAAAATAATATATTGTTATAATAATAATAATAATCAATTAAAGAAAATCGTAATGAATTTTAATAGTCTATAATCACGAAAAAGTTAAATTAAAAAAATGTTTAATTAAAGAACATACTTTAAAATTGGTTAATGTTCAGGTACAATTTACTTTATCCGGTACGGTTGTGCGGTTGCGTGTGCGGCTGACACGTGTCCCAAATTTTTTTTTCAGAAATGATTAATTTTTTTTCAGAACGTAAATTTTTTGAACTACCATGTTATAAATTCTGCACTATTCTCTTATAAATTTTGAATTATTCTCATATAATTCATGAACTATTACTTTTTAGTATATTATATCAAATTATTTATAAATTAATCGTTTATATGTTATGAACTATTCAATTATAATTCATGAACTATCATTCTATAAGTTATGCACTATCCTTTATAAGTTTTGCACTATGAACTATTCTTTTTTTTTTTTTGATAAGGGATGCGGGTATGCACTTGTCATAACCAGCGTTTATTAATAGAACTTAGGCTAACATTGAATAGACCTTTGGCTCGCCACGCCGCGGGCATCGTTGTTAATGAAAGGTAAAATGTCCGTAGGTGGAACAACCAGATGATGAACCCCAACAGGGAGAGTAGCAGCATGTGAAGCCAAAAAATCAGCACACGCGTTAGCTTCTCTGTAAATGTGTCGGAATTGGATAGTCCAATCCCTACAAAGGAAGCCTTGGCAACTCGTTACCATACTAGAAAGCGAATGTGTTGATGGTATGCCATGTTTAATGAATTTGACCACGAGTTCGGAGTCAATTTCCACCTCCAGGGAACGAATGCCAGAGTCCCAAGCAAGCTTCAATCCCACATACAGTCCCCAAAGTTCAGCCAATGGTACCGAGCACAATCCAAATCTATAGGAAAAAACAGAAACCCATTGACCATCAGAGTCCCTTATGAGGCCCCCAACCGTTGCAAAGTTGTTGTCCTTGAAGATAGCTTCATCAGTGTTTAGTTTCCATGTATGATTAGGGGGTTTGATCCAATGAATCCAAATAGTTGATCAATGTTGCAGGGACGCCGTCTTTTTATATTTTTCTATTACAGCAGCGATATTCTGAGCCTGCGCCTCAACAACGTGGTGCATATGAGGGTTTCGAGAAGTCCCTCTAAAGATGTGATTATTCCGATCCTTCCAGGGTAGCCACAATGTGATTGCGAACCAGCATCCCCAATTGAGGCCATGACCATGCAATCTGGTGGAAGACAGGTTGAAGGTCAACCACTGCATATCATTCCAAGTGAAAAAGGGCCCAACATTATCAATAGTCAGTAGTTCTCCCCACACTTCTGTCATAGTATAACAATCTCTGAATAAGTGCATAATGGTTTCTGATTCCGAAGGGCAGAAGTGACAGTGGTCGGAGGAGGACAAGTGACGTCTCGCTCTTTCCACATTGGTCACGTGTCGGCCGTGTGTGCAGCCGCACAACCGTACCGGAATAGTGAACCGTACTTGAACAATACCCCTTTAAAATAAATAAAATAAAATGACATGTAGTTAGAACATAAAACTAAATTAAGTTTCAGACTAATAACTTATAATTTAGAAAAGGTTAAAATTAAAAAAAATTATAAATAAATTAAATAAAACTTGTTAGAATAATATTTTATTATATAATAACAAACTAATAAATAATATATAATTAAATGGTATTGAATAATAATTAAATTAAAGTAAAATAAATAAATAAATAAATAGAGTTTGTTAGGATCTTAGATTTGAATAAGTATTGTTAAAAAAAATTAATTAATCAATTAATTTAAATAATAATGTGATGCGACTTAACAAATAGTTGACACATGTATATATATGATCAGGTGGCTGCACGAAACTGTGTCAAGTGGAAGTTTACGGGCTGCTTTAGTATATAAGATAGATATAAGATTTATAGCCAAACAACCCGTAAGATATATTTATAAAAAAAAATTAGTTGTTTTGTTGACCGTTTAAAACATTTGATTCACTCGATCGTTGATAATATTTTTTCGATGATGGTGCACATTGTTTT
Organism: Fagopyrum homotropicum; assembly: GCA_033239125.1. Lineage (NCBI taxonomy): Eukaryota > Viridiplantae > Streptophyta > Magnoliopsida > Caryophyllales > Polygonaceae > Fagopyrum > Fagopyrum homotropicum. Next base: position 58,429,085 of record BSWB01000003.1, on the reverse strand, counting down.
CTAGTCCGTAATGGTATTTAGGTCCATTCAATAGCATGTGTCATTCGGCCTAATAACACAAAGTCTCGGTTGTTTTGGATCTCACGATATTTATTTTTAATTAATTTATTTAATAATAGAATATTGACAATAATAGTTAAAATCCAATATTATATGTTCTCATCTTTAGTTTTTATACGTATTTATAAAGTTTTTTTTTTTATCTCTTTTGTTTATTTTTTTTCCTAAAATATAATATTTTTCACTTCTTCTGACAATTCTTTCATGCATTTTTATTAAAAAAAATATAGTATCTTTTTGTTTTGATTTTTCTAATAAAATATAAAATTTAAAACTAATAAAAAATCGGAAATGATGTTGTAGGTTAGTTATAATATAATTGACATTTTGGTTATAGAGAGGGGGGAGAGGGTGGAAACTGTGTAGATAATGGGCCAAAGTTGTCCTTATTAATAGGCTACTCCTTGAATGTATTAACCGAACACCTGTCTCCCCGCCCTCTGCAATACTTCCTCCATCACCATCTCTTCTTCTCTCTTCTTTCGATAATCTCTACGCACGTCAAAATGGGATTCTCCCTCCTCAGATCTTCCTTCCTCCGGCGCCTTTATTCTCCGAGAAATGCAACCCTGCTCTCCTCCGCCCACCACCGCCCGCACTCCACTAGGGCCGTGCTCTCGCCTCCCGACTCCGCTCATCATCAGGTACCTCCTTCAAAATTAACTTACTTTATTATTATTATTTATTTATTATAAGGGATATTCATAATATTATTATTATTATTCTTAATTACTTTTTTTTATTATTATTCTTAATTATTATAAAGGATATTATTATTATTATTATAAAGGATATTATTATTATTATAAAGGATATTATTACATTTTGAGTACTCATGTTTGATGCATGTATGAATGATAATCTGGGATTTAATTTCAAAGTTAAGAGCATAATGTGATGCACTTGATCTAGGCTACAGTTTGAACTGATAAGACACCACACCATCCTTTAGGATAAGCACAACGACATGGATCCTATCCCCCACTTTACATGCATCATATCTTCTTTCTTTTTTTTTTTTTATAACCATCCACCAGTCCACCTCATCTTTCATTTCTAATTATTTACTTTATAAATAAATTCATCATTATTTTTTAAATTATACTCTTTTTAAATTATATATTTATCACAAATTTTATAAATTAGTCTTTTACAGTATACACCAATGATTTAAGGCTGCATAATCTTCAACAAACTTTCAAAATTACTCTTTATCATTATTTTTTTAACATTACTAAAATGCAACACTCAAAACGTCAACACCTATCAAAAAGAAAGCAACACCAAAAACGTGTAAGTAGACTATAATGATAGCTCCCTCCCTCAATTAGGTACGCAACTAACTCATTTAAAAGAAGACAAAAATATCAACATAATAGTATATATTTCTTTCTTTGAAATAATGTGATTCAATATATTGTTAAATATAACTACATACCGTTTAGTATATTCCTCTTAATTTTATTTATTACTAGTTTAGGACCCGTATCGTGTACGGTTATTTGTAAAAAATATATTTTTAAATTATTTAATATTTTATGAGTACCGATAATATGAGTTAAATCATAAAATAAATAATATATAACTTATTACTTACATATAAATTTTTATCTCAAAATATTTTATGAGTAATTACGATTCTGTTTGTTAATATTTTTATTAAAATTAAAAATAAGATAGATGGTAGTAGATATTATAGAAAAAACAAAAGTAAAAAATATATGAAATATGTTTAAAATTAAGATTAAATTAAAAATGTATCTTACAAAATAGTTTTAAATTTGAAAAGTAGCACGACTTTGTAACATTTAGAAATTTAAGTACATTAATAAAAATTAATAATTCGAAATAAAAAAACTGTCATATATTTTTCTTTAAAGATTTTTTTTTAAATTTTAAAAATCATTTCGACAAGTTTAAATGTTTTCATATTGTTGGCCTAGATTTTGAAAACTCTATATTAATTAGTGTTAGCAAATATACATTTTAAAAGTTAAAACTTCACCCAAAAAAATTTAGGAATTTTATTCGGATGAAAAAATTAATAATTTTAGTCATATTTATGTTAATAGAGTCAAAATAAATTCTGAAAATTATATAAAATAGTTAATTATAATGTAAAATCGTTAAGTAGTCGAGTTGTTAAAAAATCGATATTTTTATGGATAAAAAAAGAAGAGATATTTCAGATTTGTTATAGAGATATGATGAGAGATTAGTTTTAAAAAATTTATATAGGTAATTTAAGAAAAGGTTTTAGTGACTTTTAGTGAGAGAACTGAATTTCAAAATACTAACACTGTAAAGCGTCATGTTAACATTCAAGTACCCTACTTTAGTATATTTATATTGATGATTGATTGATTATATTGATGATTACAAATATATGAAATATATTTAAAATTAATATTAAATTAAACGTGTATCTTAGAAAAATAATTATGAATTTGAAAAGTAGCACAGCTTTGTAACAATTAGAAATCTAAGTAAATATAGACTTAAAAGTTGAAACTTCACCCAAAAATAAATAAATAAAAATCGGCAAAAAAATAAAGTTATTATCAAGCAAACTATTAATTAGGTAAAGCAAGATTGTAACAATTTTTTTTAAAAATCCATAGAAAGATCATATAGGTAATTAAAAAAAATTTTGTGGCCTTAATGGAAGAACTAAATTTCAAAATACTAACATCGTAAAGTGCCACGTCAGCAATTTATAAGTTATTTGGTAGACAAATATAGAATGCAAATAAAATATATATAAAAACGTAAAATATAAAATATGATATATTATGATGATTAAAATTCATATAGTAATAATCCAAATAAGATTAGAAATTACAATTTTAAAATCGAAATTTGTTATAAATTTATATTCAAAATATGAAACTTATATAATGCAAATAAAATATAAAAAAATTGTAAAATATAAAATATGTATATCATGATGATTAAAATATATAAAATAAATAATTTAAAAAATATAAGTAATCACAATTATAAAATAAAAATAAGTTAAAATTTTATATTCGAAATAGGAAACTAATATAATACAAATAAATATATAGAAAACGTACAACATTACATGTGATACTTTTTATGATTAAAATTCATATAAGAGGAAATTTTATTTGAATGAAAAAAAAAATAATTTTACTCATATTTATGTTAATAGAGTCAAAATAAATTTTAAAAATTATATAAAAAAAGTTAATTGTAATGAAAAATAGTTAAGTACTCGAATTGTTCAAAATCGATATGTTTTATGAATAAAAAAAAGAAGAGATATGTCAGATTTGTTAAACAGATTTGATAAGAGGTTACTTTTTAAAAAAGTATATAGGTAATTTAAAAAAAGGTTTTAGTGACTTTTAACGAGAGAGTTGAGTTTCAAAATACTAAAATCGTAGAGCGTCACGTCAGCGGTTAAGTACTCTACTTTTGTATATTTATATTGATATTTTACGATAATAAGATATAGATGATGATAAGTAAGATATATTATTAAATGGTAATTGGTTAGATTTAAATCAAAAACAGTAATAGAGTGAGAGTATATTCATGTCAAATAATTAATTATATTAATAGTAAAGTATATTAGTAAAATAGTAAATGTAACAAATAACTATTTATAAAAGTCAAATTTTGTTTACAATGAAGAAATAAAAATAAATAAGTATTATGATAAAGATATATGAGATGCATTATTACATAAAAATAATATAATTGGTTAATCTGATATATTAAGTGATTTTAAAAAAGGATATGTATATATATTATAACTAAAAACATATATAGATATATTATTTAATTAAAAATAACATATTAGTAGTGACATACATGTGATGAATGTTTTGTGTTTATTATCTTATCTAACAAAAATGTCATCAAAGTGTATACAATATCAAAAATACCCTCCTTTTAAAAGGAAAATATAATACTAAAGGTGTATTATTGTGGACATGTAACTTTTACTGATTTACATAAAACAATATCATAAATGAATAACTAAAATAAATGAATAACTTAAAACAGTGGATGAAAAAATCAAATTCCACCAATGTCAATTATCTAAATTTTTCAATCAACAAATAGATAAGAAAATAAATAGGCTAAACAGGAAACGAGATATCTTCTGAAATACCAACACAAATATTGGGTGTAAACAGCAAAAACAAATAATTTTAGGTAACATAAATAAACAACTTAAAGTAGTGGATGAGGAAATTGAATCCCTCCGATGCCAATTGTTGAAATCTTTTAACCAACAAATGGAGAAGAAAATACATAGGCTAAATAGGAAACGAGAATGTCTTCTAGAATACCAATACAAATACTAGGTGCAAATAGCAACAACAAATAATTTTCAATTAGGAGACAAAAATACTAATATCACACGAAATCCACGGGAAGAAGGAACAAGAAAATTATCGCTTCGGTAACAAAGACCGATGGCACAATTTTATCCAAAGAAAAGGAAATTAGTGATGAATTTATTAAAGACTACAAAACTCGATTTTCCGCATCCCATCATAGAATCCAAAAACAACTAGAGGTCATTCACTCAGAAGTCTTTGCTATTGACAATTCCAAACTAGAAAAACATTTCTTCACTAAAGATATTAAAGAGGTTATCTTTGATATTTGTAGTGATAAATCACCGGGACATGATGGTATGACTGTAGGTTTCTATAAGAAAAACGAGCATATTATTTGTCTCGCAGTTACGAGGGCAATGAAAAGCTTCTATTCAACCAGAAAAACCATTAAAACAACTCAACCGCACTTTTATTGTCCTTCTCCCAAAAATTGACAATCAACTACAACACACTACAAACCAATAAGCATATGCTCGACTGTATATATCAATACACTTTTATTGTCCTTCTCCCAAAAATTGACAATCAACTACAACACACTACAAATCATCGCTAAAATTTTAGGAAAAAAACTAAGCGTGATAGTTCTACAACTTATCCACCCCCTTCAGAGTGATTTCACTAAAAATAAATCAATACACGATAATGTATTAATAGGCCATAATATTTAATGGGTTTAGATCAAAGAAAGGTAAGTGTGGCTTTATGACTATAAATCGTGACATGAAAAGGTCATACGATAATGTAGGAAGGTAGTTTCTAAAAGCAATCTTACAAAAATTCGGTTTTGGTAACATGTTTAGGAATTGGATCAATGAATGTATATCTACAGTTTCATACTCCATATTAATCAATGACTCCCCGACCACGATATCCTACCTGCAAAGAGGTATGTGTCAAGGCGATCCTCTATCACCGTTTCTCTTTAGCCTAGGAGTTGTAGTGTTGGATAGGAATATTCAAAAAGCATGCACTGAAAACCCGAATTCTATAGGTTTTCCAAGGCAATAGTTGAATCAAGTAACAAAATCCTTACGGCCTTACAAACTATTACAATACATCTGGGCAAGTAATTAATTATCATAAATCTGCCTTTCAAACAACATTTAACACTGACTTCACTAAAAAAAACTACAAACACAACTAGGAATTACTCTATCCAACGACCTTGAGCAATGCCTCGGGTGTCTGGTGATCCATGGCAAAGTAAATAAGGATATTTTAACTCCTTTATCTTGAAATCAAAACAACTTACAAAATGAAAAGCACCTTCCCTCTCATAAGAGGCCAGAACAACCTTAATAAAAGCTAATCTAAATGTCAAACTTAGTTTTATTATGCAGGCATTTATGCTCCCTCCTAGCATTCATAACGAACTAGATCGGATAAGTAGAAATTTCTTTTGGAATAAGGGTCCTAACTTTCACCCACTCATCAGGTGGGATAAGATTTGTAAACCAAGGTCTCTTAGTGGAACATGTATTAAGAAAGCCAAAGATATGAATAAAGCACTGCAAATGAAACTCCTGTGGAAAATTATGGTTGAGCTAGATAATATATGGGTGAGAATAGTAGAAGAAAATATGTAAAGGTACTTGTCTATGGAAGTACTCTTGGCAATGGAAAAATTAGTGAAACTAAGAGAAGGGTTCGATAGAGGCGTTAGATGGAGAGTAAACGAAGGAAAAACCATTAGATTTTGGAAAGATCAATGGGTGACTAAGGAACCTTTGCAAAACATAACAACTGACAAAACTTTTATTGAATCATCCGCCCTTGTAGGCACGTTTATTTATAATAAAAAAATGGAACTACCAACAACTAGATCAATAAAAGACTCTCCTCCTGCCTGATATTATCGAGAAGATAAAAAACTATACCCAAATGTGATATTGGAGACAAATTATACTAGGTTGACATATGAGGAAGGTGGTAATCCACTAAGTCTATTATGAAACTAATTCAGAAACAAAAAGTTTGCGTCACAACTGACAAAACATGAATATGGGAGATCAATATTATGCCACAAATCAAAAACTTTCTGTGGAAAGTGGCCCTTGATGGCATCCCAACAAAAGAAAACCTAGACACACAAAGAGTTCCAACAATGATGCATTGCGAATTTTGCAACCATCACTCTGAAAATACCAAAAACTAGCTTTTTGGATGCCCCTACACCATACAAAGTATTGATAATACCAAAATTTCATCAAAAATCCATGATTATGGTCAGACAAATATCAAAGTTAACGATATTCTCCTCGATCTTAACGAAAAATAGATCCGTTGGAATTAAGACAATTAGTGGTGACCTAGTGGAATGTATGGATAGCAAGGAATCGACTTGTATTTAATAAAATAAAGACACAATTAAATCTAAACCAGATGGTGATTAACCAAATCAATGATTGGGAACGATCAAACAAAAATCTCAACCTGAAGATCACCAAACATCCAAAACCAAAAAGAAAGACAAAAAACATTAGATGGAAAAGGCCAAAAGAATGATATGCCAAACTTAATTTTGATGCGTCTAAAAAAATCCTTAAGTCAATGCGCTTTTGGATATATCACTAGAAACTCTCAAGCAGTACCAGCCGCTACTAGTCATGGACGATGCGTTGTTGATTCTATTATCGAAGCAGAAGCGCTCGCTCTTCGAGTGGGCCTTCAAAAGGCCATGAGTATCGGGTTTACATCCATTGAGCTTGAGGGTTACAATCTGACTCTCATAAATACAATCAACAAACAATGAAAATCACCTTAGGAAACAAATATGATCATATTTGATATTACCACTATATATTATCTGGCTTTGAGCAATGCAACATTCATCATATTTTAAAGGAAATCAACATAGTGGTGGACAGACTTGCCATGCATGACCACTCTTCGGTGGGACCTGAAAAGAAATTACCAAATGATGTTAAAGACCTTATCCGTCTGGATGCTTTGAGAAGAACGGTTTCTAGAAACTGATCTTCCCAATTACTTACCTCTGCATAAAAAAAACTTTTACTGTATTCTAACAAGGATAAAAGGGGGTTTGTGTTTAATTTTGAAGAAATGGTGTATGATAGATTATTTGTAATAATGAGTTATGTATAGTTATAGCCATTAACCAAAATCGAAAAACCGACTCAATTCGACTGTTCCAAACCCGATCGATATCCGCTAATGAAACGCCTGCTCCAAATCTGATTGATATCCGCTAATGAAAAAAATTATGAATATTTAAGAGCAACCCTTCTAAAATTGGTTTAATGCTGGATAGAAATAATCCGAATTTGACATGTCTTAAACCCGAATATATCCGAAACTGGTACAGATAGATCCCCACGACCCACCCGTCTGACACCTCTTTTTATTTTTATGGTAATTATATTTGGACATAATTGAATATTGGGACTTAAAAAAAAGCATTGGGTGTGCAGGAAATGGAGTTTCCAGGAGGTAGGGTGAGGTTCACCTCCGAGATGAGTTTCATCCCAGAGTGTGAAGAGCAAAGACAGCCTTGCTTTCGTGTGCTTGATGATCAAGGATTTATGAATCCTTCTTCCGATGTCCATAACCAGGTATATGTATTTACGATGTCGATACCCAAGTAGCCTCAATGTCTGTGTTTGCATCAATAAAGTAAGAAAGATAAGTTTTGAAATGGTTCAGGTAAGCAAGGAAATGTCAGTAAATATGTACAGAAACATGGTGACACTTCAAGTGATGGACAGTGTTCTATACGAAGCACAGAGACAAGGAAGAATATCGTTTTACTTAACCTCCCATGGCGAGGAAGCCATTAACATTTCTTCAGCTGCAGCTCTCTCCCCTGAAGATGTGATCTTTGCTCAGGTCTGGATATGTATATTTATCCAATTATTGATGCCATTATTGATGTGATGGATGTTAATATATGTATGTAAATTGAAGACAGTACCGAGAGGCAGGAGTGCTGTTGTGGCGTGGTTTCACCTTACAAGAGTTTGTAAACCAGTGTTTTGGCAACAGTGCTGATTATGGAAAGGGGAGGCAAATGCCCATTCATTATGGCTCTAATAAGCTCAACTACTTCACTATTTCATCTCCACTAGCGTAAGTCTTACTCTATCCATCACCTGCATTCATTATTATTGCACAACCCAACTCAACTCAAGTGGGTGTAATAATTGCAGAACCCAGCTTCCTCAAGCTGTTGGAGCTGCATATTCTCTGAAAATGGACAGCAAGGACGCGTGCGTTGTTGCCTACTTTGGAGACGGCACCACCAGCGAGGTATTCTTCTGTCAATTGGTTTTAGGATCGCACATCCTTGATGAAACTCATTAGTGGTGTTGAATTTGATTATTATGTTGAAGGGAGACTTCCATGCTGGTATGAACTTTGCAGCAGTTGTAGAAGCTCCGGTTGTGTTCGTATGTCGGAACAATGGATGGGCTATCAGCACTCCCACATCGGAACAATTCAGAAGTATTGTTATATTCTCTATTGCATGCATCTGAAGATTCTGAAGGTACAATCCTAGCCTTAAATGACGTTTTCTTGTTTCAGGTGATGGTGTTGTGGTGAAGGGTCGCGCCTATGGGATACGTAGCATAAGAGTAGACGGGAATGATGCTCTTGCTGTCTACAATGTCATCAAAGAAGCGCGGCAAATGGCAGTACGTGAGCAAAGGCCCATACTAGTCGAGGTAAGATAGCATTAGTACGTACGTACATATATCCAATGAACAAAGATTGGACGTAAATTTGCATGCATGGCATGGCATGGCAGGCCATGACATACAGAGTAGGCCATCATTCAACGTCAGACGACTCCACAAAGTACAGGCCGGTTGCTGAAATAGAGCAATGGAAGATGGCGCGCGATCCCTTGGCAAGATTCAGGTGTTGGATTGAGAGGAATGGGTGGTGGGCCGAGGAAGACGAATCTCAACTCAGAACTACTGTAAAGAAAGAGATGATTGAAGCAATACAAGTTGCAGAGCCAATGGAAAAACCAGGGTTGTCGGAAATGTTTAAGGATGTCTATGACATTCCGACAAAGGACTTGGCCGACCAAGAAAGGACGGTGAGAGAAGCTGTAAAGAGACACCCCAAAGACTACCCATCCGATGTCCCATTGTAATCTTCCTCTCTACAATTTCAATCTTCAACTGTCCATATGTGTAAGCTATTAATCACCTGTATACCCCAAACTATTCCAGCAGTGACTGTTACTTAAGATACTAGTCCGTATATGAATGAATATATATAGGTGAATTATATGGATTTCAGGCTATTTCTATACGTGATTCCCTGACGAATTGAGCAATCAGCAGGGCTAGTAATTGCTTTGAGTTGATGCCAAATGGAATCTTGACTAAATCACGTGAACAGAAGACTGTTTTTGCTAGGATTTGAGTACACAATGGTGTTAACAAATGGATAAGAATTAATGAGTCAATTCAAGTTGTAGAAGATCGAAACATGATACACACAAGAAAGAAGATACACGCACACACATGAATGTCTCGAGGTCAACAGGTAATGTTAAAACTCATCCAACAACTAAAGAGCGTAAACTAACTGAGTAGTAGTTTTTAAAGCATGGCAAGAAACAAATGAAGGAAATACATGGCAAGCAAACTAAATTAGTTAATATGCATGTATGAATATCTACATATGAAATGAATACACCGTAACATATACTTATATCTACATTGTTGACAATGTAGAAAAAAGAGAAGGGAGGGGCAACTTCACAATGTAATGCATGCACGTATATAATGATGGCGAGTCGATTTGGGGCTCAGAAGGAGAGAGTAGTAGTGACATCATCATCGTAAGCGCCACCACTTCCACCATCACCAACATGCTTTAAAGTGATTAGATCCGAGATATGCACATTGAATAAAATAGATGAAACAAAGTTGTACATCTTTAAGGGTGGGTAACAAGTACAATAACATAGAAAAACGCTCTCATTTTGCCCTGGTTCCGGAGATGGCCTCGCCGCTGCTCCACAGCCTCCACCCTCAGGGAGGCTGCCTAGCCTCGCCCCCCTCCCACTCCCTCCTCCCTATGGGCGGCCCCAAGAAGTCCAAGAAGTTCTCCATCAAACTCTCGGAGCTAAACAGTGGCACCATCATCCCCACTAAACCTGGATCATTTGGTCATCCCCCTCTTCATCCGATCTCTTCAAGTAAAGCCACCCCTATCGACAAGTGTCGAGTCTGGGTCTGGTGGAAACCCCAGTCCCTTAACCTTATCTCCATCCTCGCGAATGACCAAATGATCCACTGTGAGATCTTTCTCCCTAACACTTCTAACCTCCCTAACCCCCTCCAAGCTTTATCTGCACCTTCTTCTACGCCCAGAACATCCCTGACAAACGCTCCCCCCTTTGGAATTGTATTACCGCAGTAAAGGGCCACAGACCCTAACCTGCCTTGGATCCTCATGGGGGACTTCAATATGACATTGAGTATGGCGAAGAAGATCTCCAATGACCCCTCCATCCCTTGCCCCCCTACGTCTGAGCTTGCTGACTGCTCAGTCAGAACTCTATCTCGGACTTGCATTTCTCAAGATGCTTTCTCACATGGAATAACAAACAAATCCTGCCCAGGATCTGGTGCAAACTTGATCGGATCATCTCAAACCACCACTGGACCGTAGCTTTCCCCAACTCCACTACTTACTTTGATCAACCTTTCATCTTGTTACGCTCAGGATGTGATACGCAATGGGTTTTAAATTTATATTCTCGTTATATTTATCCTAACTCCTAGCGAACCCGCAGTGTACGGGACATTTGTAGTAGGGATAGTATTCCGAGGTCGAACACAAAGACTAAGGTGAGATTGATTCGATTTATGATCAAGATTAGTGAAGATCTAGGTTAAGAAAAGAGAAGAAATAAAGAAATGAAAACTTCAATGTTTTTGGTTGGTTTTTAGGTGATCAATCAAGGATCACAATTCATGCAAAGTAAACAATCAACTAGGCTAACAAATCAATGCAAACAAACAAGCTAAAAACGAGATATTAATCAAGAGAGAGAAGCGGATTCTAGGGGTTGGAAGTTCCGGTTATGGCATAGGACTCAAGCTACCTAGTCATTCCTTGGATTAACTATGATATGTTGGGATTTAGTGTTTCTAGATTGGGATCAATCACCGGTTAGGTCTCATGGTCCACTAGTCCGTCCCTAAGGTCTCATTACCGGGTAAGTCTCTAAGAACCTAAGAGATGGAATTCTACACAAACCGGATTGTTACCTAGGGATCTAACCTATCCTCACCGGGTAAGTCTCGAAAGGGTTAGTCCTAAACAACCATCCTAGCATACTTAGTCCAATGGCGGCTTATGAGGCTCACCACTACCTAGGGTTTGTCATCTTTGAAATCTAAGAGTAGAATCACCGGGTAAGTCTCTTCTAACACTTAGTTGCTAACACTAGGTCACCCTAGGGTAGAATTAGCTCAACAAACACTTAGGATTTCAACATTTTAACAATCTAGAACTTAGATCATCGAACCAGGGAGAATCACAGGTTGTTCTACACCTTCCACGGCCGTGGAAAGGCAAGAACAAACCGTGGACTCCAACAGAAGCTACGTCCAAGTAAGTGACTCATACAAGGGCAAATCTAAGTCCATCCTATCATAGTCCTAGCCATAACCATCCGTTCCTTACCCTAGAATCACATCTATTTAGCCTACAACATTCATCATAACAATCAAAATCATCAAGCATAAAATCATAACTTCCATTTGCAAGGTAATGAAGAGAAAGAGATGAGCAAGTGAAACAAACAAAACCAAGCTGAAAATAGTATTAGAATCACTCACAACCCTTCCAAGAGAAGGTTTAAATGGTTCATACAACTCTAGAAATCGATTCCAGAAATTCTTCACTACAAAAGCTATCAAGGCCTATCAATGGTGTGCTCTTCTCCTTCCTCTCCAATGGAGCTCTTCAAGCCTCCAATGGTGTTTTCCTTATTGAGAATCTTCTTCTTCTTCAGAGAGTATTTTTGATTGGATGATAGTGGATAATGGAGAGCTGCTCCAAGATGATTCTCTCAGCCAATGCAGGACCACTTTTATACTACAACTTTGCAAGAGCTGGCCAAGAGATCGTGGCATAGCTGTCACGAAAACCTGGCAAAATCCACAGACAGTTCCACGGCCGTGGACTTCCAGTGGACCGTGGTTTGGACCTTCAGCTTTGCCTTTGATCATTAAGCTTTGATTTGGTGCATGGCTTGTGTTGGCAAGGTTCCATGAGTCCTCCTTAACCTCTAGTTTGCATCCTAATGAGTCCGAGGGTGTGTCATCTTGATGAACGATCCTCAAACGTATCAATTTAGCTCCTAAATCTCCCAAAATACCTACAAAGCAATGCACAAGACCGTGTAGACATCTATCTCGACAAAATACGTGATTTGAGTGCAAACGTCGTGAACTAGTGCTAAACCATGCATGAATGAGTGACAAATCTATCTAAATGATTACCTAAATCTAAGCCATAAATCGTGTTATCAAAAATACCCCATACTTAAGGTTTGCTCGTCCCCGAGCAAATTCTCAACTATAGACTACGAGATAACATGATTTATGTATGTAGAAAAATGGCAAAATCTTTTTGGGTTTGTGCTTCTACTATTGGATCACCTTCATAGTCATGTTTTATGGAAACGGACAAGCAATTATGTATCAAATAAATGAAGGCATGGAAAGACAATTGTACTTAACTCAAAAGCATGCATGAAATGTAAAGATGACGAAGTCAAGATGATCAAGAGCATATCCAATCTAGATTACTAAGTCTTACAAACATGCAAATAGGTCATAAGGTCTTGTGAAATAAAAGGGCAAGAAACGTTGTGACTAGGTGGGGATTTTTCTAGGCTATGTGATGCTAATCTGGGAATGGAACTAACTCCACAATCTTGTCCTCGATCAACTTCCCTCAAGTGTATATTTTCTCTATCTTTTCTTTCTTTTCTTTTTCTTTGACTTATTTTTGAGACAAAGGCATTGGTGTACAAAAGCCGAAACCTTGGTGATTAGCCATCCTCGGGCTTTTTCTATTTTTCGAGGTGCATCCACACCGGGCACACATACCAAAGCTCGTTAGGACTATTGGTTCATTTGACTTTGGCAAGACACCAACACCCGATTATGTGAAGTGTACCGAGTTACTTGTCATTTAAACCCACGTCCCCAAACCTATATTTTTGTCTACACTTTCACAACAAATTCAGCATCTTATGCATGACATTCTTTCATCAACATCTTCACCCCACGCTTGCTTTTCACACACATCAACACACTAACATGCTCCTATTCCCAGATGGGTCAAAAGAGGCCAAATTTATATCAATTGAGGTTCTCAAACAATCATGATCAAGATGAGAATTAGAGGAAGATGAATTGCCTCATTCATTCCTAGATGGTGTGCAAGAACTAGCATGTAATTTCGACCTTCAATACTCAATCCATTCTAGGCAAACATCATGATCACAAATCATTCATAGGATTCAAGAAAAGTACTTCAAGTCCACATATGTATCATCAATTAAACACACAAGGCTATCCATAGCCAATCTACAAGACAAGATTCATCATTAGGGTCATATCCAAGCCTAGAAAGCACAAATTTTTTTAAATTTTCTGATTTTTATGGAATTTTCGAAATGAATATATACAATGCAAGACATGTGCAAATGTTAAACTACCTTAGATGCTCATCATGCAAAGGATCATGCAAACCCCACCCCATACTTAGAAACACATTGTCCCCAATGTGTAAATGAAGTAAAGAAGAGTGAAAGAAGGTTCTCACAATGTAAAAATGGTTTGCTATGGTTTTTGGGATTCTCAAGTGGAATTGATGTTGGATGATCCTATCAACCATGTTAGAGAGCTCTAAGTGTTCATCAAGGCGTCGGGACCCGCGCTAGGCACCGCTAGCCGTCCAAGTTCCGCGTCCGCTCCACCCATAATTGATGAGGGGTTCATCATCATCATTCACTTGCCAAGCAAGGCTTCCAATGCTACCAAGATTCTAACACACACAAAGCACACACAATACACACAAAAACAGAAAAATCTAAAATAAAAACAAAACGAGAAAAGGGAAATGTTACCAATGGGTTGCCTCCCACCAAGCGCTTCTTTAAGGTCATTAGCTTGACCAAACTCGGAGGCGTCTACTCAAGGTGAAGTGGGGCAATCATATCCACCGGAGCTCCTGGGATATACTTCTTCAACCGGTGCCCATTCACCTTAAAGCTTCCACAATGCTCCCCTCCTATCTCAATAGCTCCATGGGGAAAGATCTTCTTCACTACATATGGCCCGGTCCATCTTGATTTGAGCTTTCCGGGAAAGAGCCGCAACCTTGAGTTGAAGAGAAGGACAAGGTCTCCTTCACTCAACTCCTTGGGGATGATCCTCTTGTCATGCCAACGCTTGGTCCTCTCCTTGTAGATCCGGGCACTCTCGTATGCATCCAACCGAATCTCCTCAAGTGCGTTCATATCGAGTAGCCTCTTCTCTCCGGCTTCCTTGAGATCAAAATTTAGCCACTTGATGGCCCAATGTGCTCTATGCTCTATTTCTACCGGGAGGTGGCAAGACTTGCCATAGACCAACTTGTAAGGAGTGGTGCCAATTGGTGTTTTGAAAGCGGTTCTATATGCCCACAAGGCGTCACCGAGCTTCATAGCCCAATCCTTTCTAGTCCTAGATACCGTCTTCTCAAGAATGGCCTTTATCTCCCGGTTGGAGATCTCCACTTGGCCACTAGTTTGGGGATGGTAAGGTGTTGCCACCTTATGAGTCACCCCATACTTAGCCAAAAGTGCTCCAAAATTCCTATTTGTGAAGTGCTTCCCTCCATCACTAATGATCACCCTTGGTGTACCAAACCTAGGGAAAATCACTCGGTTGAAGAACTGCACCACCACCTTGGCATCATTTGTAGGAGAGGCGATTGCCTCCACCCATCTTGAAACATAGTCAACTGCCAATAGGATGTAGAGGTTGCCACATGAAGAAGGGAATGGTCCCATGAAGTCCATACCCCACACATCAAATATTTCCACTTCTTGTATGTTGTTCAAGGGCATCTCATTCCTTCTTGAGATGTTGCCCGTCCTTTGGCAAGCAACACAAGCTACCACAAAGTTTTGCACATCCTTGAACAAACTTGGCCAAAAGAAGCCCGATTGCAACACTTTCGCACATGTCTTGTGGGAGCTAGCATGCCCTCCACATGGCAAGGAATGACAATGGCGGATCACACTCTCCACCTCATCCTCCGGTATGCATCGTCTAAACATTCCATCCGGTCCTCTTTTGAACAAAAGCGGCTCACTCCAATAGTAGTGTCTCACTTCCTTGAAGAACTTCTTCCTTTGAGAATATGTCAAACTGGGAGGCACTTCCTCACACACTAAGTAGTTCACAATGTCGGCAAACCATGGCTCACTTCCTCTAGACACTTGGAACAAGAACTCCTCCACCATTTGCAATTGCTCATCCCGAAATGAATCATCAATCGGGATGTCATCTCTTTCAAGCTCCAATGGTGGGAGTCTACTAAGGTGATCCGCCACGGAGTTCTCGGATCCCTTCTTATCCCGGATTTCTAAATCAAACTCTTGAAGAAGAAGGATCCACCGAATCAACCTAGGTTTGGCATCCTTCTTGGTAAGTAGATAACGGATCGCAGCATGATCCGTATAAACTATGACCTTCGCTCCAACAAGATATGAGCGGAACTTCTCAAATGCGTACACAACTGCTAGCAACTCCTTCTCGGTGGTAGCATAATTGTGTTGGGCATCATCTAGCGTCTTGCTAGCATAATAAATGGCATGAGTGTGCCCATCTTTTCTTTGCCCCAAAACAGCCCCAACGGCTACATCGCTTGCATCACACATGATCTCAAACGGTAGACTCCAATCCGGAGGTTGCATGATAGGTACGGAGATTAAGGCGTTCTTCAACCTACAAAAAGCCTCAAGACAATCTTTGGAAAAGACAAAATCAACATCCTTCATTAGTAGGTTAGTGAGAGGCTTAGAAATTTTAGAGAAGTCTTGAATAAACCTCCGGTAAAAACCGGCATGCCCTAAGAAACTCCTTACCCCCTTCACCGAGGTAGGTGGTGGCAACTTCTCTATCGTTTCAATCTTGGCCCTATCAACCTCAATGCTGCGGTTAGACACCAAGTGTCCTAACACAATGCCTTCACTTACCATGAAGTGGCATTTTTCCCAATTCAAGACAATATTTGTTTCCTCACATCTTTGCAATACTAATGACAAGTTAGCTAAGCAATTATCAAAGGAAGAACCATAAACAGAGAAGTCATCCATGAACACTTCCATGATATTTTCAATGTATTCCGAAAAGATAGCCATCATACACCTTTGGAAGGTGGCGGGTGCATTACACAACCAAAATGGCATTCTCTTATATGCAAAGGTACCCCATAGACTTGTAAAGGTGGTTTTCTCTTAGTCATCGGGGTGGATAGGGATTTGGAAGAATCCACTATAGCCATCTAAGTAGCAAAAATGAGAATGTTAAGCTAACCTCTCTAGCATTTGGTCAATGAAGGAGAGAGGGAAGTGATCTTTCCTAGAGGCCATGTTCAACTTCCTATAGTCAATGCACATTCTCCACCCCGTAACCATCCTAGTTGGGATTAGTTCATTGTTCTCATTGATCACTACGGTCATCCCACCCTTCTTAGGAACTACATGAACGGGACTAACCCACTTACTATCCGAGATAGGGTAGATAATTCCCGCATCTAGCAACTTAATGATCTCCTTTTTGACTACCTCTTTCATTATAGGATTGAGTCTTCTTTGATGTTCAATAGAGGGTTTATGGTTATCTTCCATCATTATCTTATGCATGCACAAAGAAGGTTTTATGCCAACCAAATCATTAATAGTATAGCCAATGGCTTTCCTATGCAATCTTAGCTTATGCAACAACTTAGCAAGTTCATCATCACTCAAGCATGCATTAACAATCACCGGATATGTTGAATTATCACCAAGAAAAGCATACTTCAAATGAGAGGGGAGGGGTTTGAGTTCAAGTTTAGGAGGACCTTTATCGAGTGTAGACGATCCAAATAAGGTTGGATGAGATGAATCCAAAGCAAATGAAGGCTCTCCATGGCTCCTAGAAGCTTGATCATCATCAAGGGCTGATTCAGGGGAAACCACGGCCAACTCCACGGTTTGCTCCAAGTCCACGGCCGTGGAAGTTACCTGGCTCGTTTGTTGAGGCTTTCAAGAGAGTTTGACGGCCGTGGAACCACTTCCACGCCCGTGGAACTTGCAGCTGTTCAGCACCTCTTCGTGGTCTTCATCTTCAACTCTTGCCCCCTTTTCTAATGCTTCTAAGGCCTTGATTTCTTCATTGCAAGCCTCCTCAACACCTTCCTCCATCATACTTAGGGTAAGAACCTTCTCCAAGGGGTCCTTGATCAAGATCGAGCTCACAACTTCTCTAGAATCCTCTTGCTCGACTATGTTGAAGACATCCTCATCAAGGGTTGGCCCTTTCATCATTGTGGACAATTTGAACTTGATGTTCTCTTCTCCAATGTTGAAAGAGAGAACCCCATTCTTGCAATCCACTAGGCATCCGGAGGTAGCTAGGAAAGGTCTTCCCAAGATGATGGGAACCGGATAGTCCGCCGGAATATCCAAGACAACAAAATCAATTGGCACATAGAATCCTCCTAGTTGCACCGGGATGTCTTCCAAGATCCCAACCGGATGAGTGATAGATCGGTCCTCCATATAGAGGGTCATCTTGACCGGTTTTGGCTCTCCTAGCCCAACCTTGTTGCAAAGGGCAAGCGGTATGATGCTTACACTTGCTCCAAGATCACAAAGGGCCTCAAACTTCACATCTCCCACTCCAATTGGGACACAAAAGGAACCCGGATCTCTTAGCTTGGGAGGCATCTCCTCCTTCATTGTTTGGATCAATTCCGAAGATCTCTTGGTCATTCTTATCTCCCCATACTCCTCCAACTTCCTTTTGTTGGAGAGTATCTCTTTCAAGAACTTGCCATATGCCAGCATCCATGAACGGGATATTAATATGCAATTTAGACATTAGTTCAAGGAATTTACCAAAGTGATTGTCCAAGCGAGCTCTTGCTCGTGATTGTGGGAACGGTAGTGGTGGCTTGTATGGAGGCGGTGCCACATATGTTGGCTCAACATCCTTGCTCTTGCCTCCATCTCCTTGTAATGTCTCTTCCTCTATCACCACTTGCTTCCCTTTAGCATTGTCCTTGGGCAAAGGATCTTTCATACTCAACCCGCTCCTCGTTGTAATGGCCAACACTTGGCCTCTTGGGTTGTCTTCGGTCCTTCCGGGAAGCTTTCCCGGATCTCTATGGGCTTCACCCGCCTTTTGGAACACTTGTGCTTCCAACACTTTTTGAGCTTTGGAAATGGAAGTCACCGTGCTCTCGAGACCACTCAACCTTCCAAGCAATTGCTCAAACATCATTTCGGTCCTATCCTTTGGAGGTTGAGTAAATCCGGGTGGAGGTTCTTGTGAAGCTTTTGGTGGTGGGGTTGTGCTTGTGGAAGCGGGAGGGTTCAAGGCTCCATCCGGGTTAGAGTAAGAAAACCCAGGATGGTTGTGGTTGGGCCGGTAATTGTTGAATTGCCGGTTGTTGTTGAAGTTCCTCGGGCCTTGGTAGTTGTTGTAGTTGCCCCTTCCCATGTAATTCACATCCTTCTCCTTGGAAGACAAGTTAGCTTGAGGAAGCACTTGAGGAGTTGCTTGGTTCTTCAAAGTTGTAGCACACAACTCTCTCAAAGACTTCAATTCATTGTTGATGGCGTCAAGCTTGAAATTACTCATGGTGACTTCACTCACCTCATATGCTCCCGCCTTTCTCCCTTCACTCTTCCTATGGGAGTATTTCTCAATCACTAGAGCTTGTTTCTCTACAAACTCCCAAGCTTCATCTACATGTTTCTCCATGAAAGTCCCACCGGAAAGAGATTGGAGATTGAATTGGCTATCTTCATCAAGTCCCTTGAAGTAGATCTCCAATAGCTCAATTTTCGGTATGCCGTGGTGTGGACAATCTAGGAGAAGATCTTTGAACCTCTCCCAAGACTTGAACAAACTCTCTCTATCCTTCATCATGAAAGCATTGATCTTCCCTCTTAACTCGGTGGTCTTGGAAGGTGGGAAGAATTTGGTCAAAAACTCGGTTGTCATCTCCTCCCAAGTACCAACTCGCCCTTGTGGAATAGATTGATACCAAGCCAAGGCTTTATCCTTAAGAGAGAAGGAAAAAGCCCTAAGCTTATGGTTGTTGCTCTCCAATCTTGGCGGTCTAAGAGTCTCCATCAAAATCTCATAGTTCATCAAGTGTTGATGAGGAGACTCTCCTTCCATCCCTCCAAATTGATTATGCCAGATCATTTGTAGAACTTGAGGGCGGAGCTCATAATTGTGGGTAGTGGGATCTCCTAAGTTCACACCCGGGCGGTGTGCTCTTTGTTCCGGATCCATACGTCTCCCTAGGGTTTGTGGCTCTTCAATGGCAATGGGCACAACCCTAACATTAGCCGCCGGCTGCGGTTGTATTACCGGTGGAGGAGGTGGAGGTTGTTGACGATTAAGCTCTCCTTGTACAAGGGCTTGCCTAATCTCATCAATCTCCCTCCTAGTTGCTTCTTGCCTCTCATTGGCAAGTCTCCTTTCTTCCTCTAAGAGCTCATCTCTTAGCCTTATTTTCTCTAAAGCTTCATCCAACTCAGCTTGGAGGTTTCTACCGGCCATCTCCTTCTCTTTTCGAATGCTCTTGGATCTAGATCTAAGGGTTTTCTCCGGTTCGGGATCGAGTGGAGCTAAATCCTTGCCACGAGATCTTCGCATACACCTAAAGAGTGAGATGTTCTGAAAAGCAAAGACACAAACCAAAAAGAGATCAAAAGCAACAAGAAAGATCTACACTAGAAACAATCACAAAATAGACTCAATCTAGACCTAGTCCCCGGCAACGGCGCCAAAAACTTGTTACGCTCAGGATGTGATACGCAATGGGTTTTAAATTTATATTCTCGTTATATTTATCCTAACTCCTAGCGAACCCGCAGTGTACGGGACGTTTGTAGTAGGGATAGTATTCTGAGGTCGAACACAAAGACTAAGGTGAGATTGATTCGATTTATGATCAAGATTAGTGAAGATCTAGGTTAAGAAAAGAGAAGAAATAAAGAAATGAAAACTTCAATGTTTTTGGTTGGTTTTTAGGTGATCAATCAAGGATCACAATTCATGCAAAGTAAACAATCAACTAGGCTAACAAATCAATGCAAACAAACAAGCTAAAAACGAGATATTAATCAAGAGAGAGAAGCGGATTCTAGGGGTTGGAAGTTCCGGTTATGGCATAGGACTCAAGCTACCTAGTCATTCCTTGGATTAACTATGATATGTTGGGATTTAGTGTTTCTAGATTAGGATCAATCACCGGTTAGGTCTCATGGTCCACTAGTCCGTCCCTAAGGTCTCATTACCGGGTAAGTCTCTAAGAACCTAAGAGATGGAATTCTACACAAACCGGATTGTTACCTAGGGATCTAACCTATCCTCACCGGGTAAGTCTCGAAAGGGTTAGTCCTAAACAACCATCCTAGCATACTTAGTCCAATGGCGGCTTATGAGGCTCACCACTATCTAGGGTTTGTCATCTTTGAAATCTAAGAGTAGAATCACCGGGTAAGTCTCTTCTAACACTTAGTTGCTAACACTAGGTCACCCTAGGGTAGAATTAGCTCAACAAACACTTAGGATTTCAACATTTTAACAATCTAGAACTTAGATCATCGAACCAGGGAGAATCACGGGTTGTTCTACACCTTCCACGGCCATGGAAAGGCAAGAACAAACCGTGGACTCCAACAGAAGCTACGTCCAAGTAAGTGACTCATACAAGGGCAAATCTAAGTCCATCCTATCATAGTCCTAGCCATAACCATCTGTTCCTTACCCTAGAATCACATCTATTTAGCCTACAACATTCATCATAACAATCAAAATCATCAAGCATAAAATCATAACTTCCATTTGCAAGGTAATGAAGAGAAAGAGATGAGCAAGTGAAACAAACAAAACCAAGCTGAAAATAGTATTAGAATCACTCACAACCCTTCCAAGAGAAGGTTTAAATAGTTCATACAACTCTAGAAATCGATTCCAGAAATTCTTCACTACAAAAGCTATCAAGGCCTATCAATGGTGTGCTCTTCTCCTTCCTCTCCAATGGAGCTCTTCAAGCCTCCAATGGTGTTTTCCTTATTGAGAATCTTCTTCTTCTTCAGAGAGTATTTTTGATTGGATGATAGTGGATAATGGAGAGCTGCTCCAAGATGATTCTCTCAGCCAATGCAGGACCACTTTTATACTAAAACTTTGCAAGAGCTGGCCAAGAGATCGTGGCACAGCTGTCACGAAAACCTGGCAAAATCCACGGACAGTTCCACGGCCGTGGACTTCCAGTGGACCGTGGTTTGGACCTTCAGCTTTGCCTTTGATCATTACGCTTTGATTTGGTGCATGGCTTGTGTTGGCAAGGTTCCATGAGTCCTCCTTAGCCTCTAGTTTGCATCCTAATGAGTCCGAGGGTGTGTCATCTTGATGAACGATCCTCAAACGTATCAATTTAGCTCCTAAATCTCCCAAAATACCTACAAAGCAATGCACAAGTCCGTGTAGACGTGTATCTCGACAAAATACGTGATTTTAGTGCAAACGTCGTGAACTAGTGCTAAACCATGCATGAATGAGTGACAAATCTATCTAAATGATTACCTAAATCTAAGCCATAAATCGTGTTATCACATCTCCGATCACTCTCCTGGTATTCTTTCCCTTGAAGATAATACCCCAACCCCCCACAAGCAGTTCCGTTTCAATAACGTTTGGGCCTCTCATGAGAATTTTATCTCCACTGTTAGGGATTCCTGGGCTATCCCATCCAATGCTCCTCATGGTGATGCTCTAACTAGCATCTCCATGAAACTCAAGAGGCTCAAGAGCGTTCTTAAAAGGTTTCCCATCATCAAGCTTAAGGAATTACACTCCTCTATTGACAACCTCAAGGCTACGGTTGTGGACACCCAGACCAAGCTCCAGACCTTCCCTCTTGACACCCACCTCATGGAGGTTGAACGCTCCACTACCATTGCTCTAAACTCCAAGATGAACCAACTCCGATCTACCCTCGCTCAACTCTCCAAGGCCTCGTGGACTAAGTATGGTGATTAGTGCTCGGCTTACTTCTTCAAAAGCATTCAATCGAGGCGGGCCTTCAATGAAATCAAAATGCATTTTGGATCATGCTAACCCGAATATTAGCCCAACGCTTAATCCAGAGAAATCTCGGCTATCTTCGTCAAGTACTTCACCAATATCCTCAGCCCGGATTCGGAGTTCAACCTACGCAATCTTTTTCCAGATTGCAATTTCCCTACAATCTCTCAAGCGGATCTTCTCTCTCTGCAGTCCTATTAACAGGGAAGACATTAAGCAGACTTTGTTCAACATTGGCGATTGTAAAACTCTTGGCCCGACAGTTATAATGCCCTCTTCTACAAGGCCTCCTAGAGTGTCAATGCGGATTCTTTTACTGATGTTGTAATGACCTTCTTTAACGAGAGATGCCTTGCTCATGGCATAAATCATACCTCACTCTCCCTTATCCCTAAGAAGGACAACCCTATGTACCCCTCGGACTTCCACCACATTTCATGCTGCAACACTACCTATAAGGTAATAGCCAAGATCCTCGCTGCCAAGCTGAATGCTACCCTCCTCTTTGTCATTGGCAACTATCAAGGTGCCTTTGTCAAAGGTAGATCCATCAAGCACAATATCTTGCTTTGCTAGGAGATTTTCAAAAAATACAACCAAAAACACATATCCCCTAAGTGTGCCTTAAAGCTTGACATCTCTAAAGCTTTTGGCATGATTGCCCACAAATTTATCCTTAACTGTCTAGCAAGGATGGGGTACCCGGAAGGCTTCATTCATCTCATCAGAGTTTGCATCTCCACCGCCTCCTTCTCAATCAACCTAAACGGCACTTTAACAGGTTTTATCAAGGGAACTAGGGGTCTGAGGCAAGGATGCCCACTATCACCTCCACTCTTTGTTATAGCCATGGAGGTTCTCTCGTCATTGATCTCAACCAATACCTCCTCCCCGGATTTCAACATCCATCCTAAGTGCAACTCTCCCCGGCTAACTCATCTTTGTTTTGCCGATGATATTATGCTATTCTGTAGAGGTGACTCTACTTCCGTCTGTATCCTGAAGAACACTCTTATTTCTTTCTACAACTACACAAGCCTCAACATCAATCCTGCTAAGTCTTCCTTCTACACTGGTGGGATCTCCCCTAAAAAACAACCTCTCCAGCGCCTCTGAGCTACCCCTAGGCTCTCTTCTTTTCACTTACCTGAGAATCCCTATTGTCAGCAAGAAACTTAGCACAGCTGACTACGCTCCTCTCATCTTCAAGATTAACAACAAGATTAACTCTTGGAGCGCCAAAAACTTGTCCGATGCAGGCCGCACCCAAATCATGTCATCAATCCTCTCAGCTATATACTACTAATGGTGCGTCGTCCTCATTATCCCCGGATCCATCCTCCATAAGATTCGTACCCTCCTCTGCTCCTTTCTCTGGTCTGGAAAGGTCTCAAGCCAACGTGCGCTGGTTGCTTGGAGTCACATCTGCACTTCTAAGATGGATGGTGGTCTTGGGTTTAAAGAGCTATTAATTATCATGGAACAAAGCATGCCTTGCTAAGCTAATTTTCGAGATCGATCCGGCCAATAACATCCATAATCTTTGGACTGATTGGGTTAATGTCAATATCTTAAAAGGTCAGCCTATCTGGACTTTCGGTTTTAACTATAAATTCAGTTTCACTTGGAGCCAGATCATCAAAACAAAAGACAAGATTCTGGATGCTCCTAACGGTCACAACTTCACCACCTGCACATCCAAACCTAATGGTTCCTACTCAACCTCGGCTGCATAGTCCCTCTACTGGAAGGCCTCAACCATCTCCCCTCACTATGGTCTTGGCATGATTTGGAACAGTTTGAACATCCCAAAGTCAAGCTTCATTGCTTGGTTAGCTAGTCTGAACCGTCTTCCCACTCTCAGCAAACTTCACCTCAGGAATATCACTCAGAACAACACCTGCAAACTGTGCAATAGACATACTGAAGATGAAGACCATTTGCTCCATCATTGTAGTTACTCTAAGATGATTTTGAGCCTCATCTCCAAATGGATCAGGCTCCCCCCTCCTTATCCATTCCAAAACAATATCTGGAATTAGATTAAATCTCTAAAGACCAAGAGAAATGACCTCTATAAGCACATCTCCATTTCCACCTTCACCAGCTACATATACTTTATTTGAAAATCCCGCAATGATGTCATCTTCAATCAAAAGGACACACACACTACTACTTGCACCCACAATGTGATAAACGCTACAAGGAACTTCACCTCTAGTCATTGGAAAGATCGATCCCCAAATACTATTGTCTAGGCTAAAATTCTTGGTATTCATCTAAAGGATACTACTTAGCCTCTCTATTTTGTTCCTCTCCGCCTCTTGTATCCTAAGACAAGTTGTCTGATGTACATTCCTTTTTTTTATCTTAATACATATAGACCTTTCAAAAAAAAAGTTGTACATCTGTAAAAGAATGAATTATGGTTATATTTTAATTTCATAACTTGACATAGTTACCTTACTAACTTTTTCCTATATATTTTGATTTAAGGGTTTTTAATAATTTTCGCTTATCGTAAGAAAAATTTTCACCTAATTTACAAATATATATATATATATGAGTGAAAGGGATTTACATGAGGTGGTCAACTGGACCAGAACATCAAGAGTCAAGAGTCAAGCAATGAGCAACTAGGTTACAATAATGAATTCCAAGACGCTTTGCCAACATGAGCGAGTTTGGAAACCTATCCTTCCAGTGGCTGGATGCGAAGTTCTTTGTGGCTCTAATGGCATTGTGAGCACACGTGGAAGCATGCGTGGAGAGTGTTGTAGATGAGGTCATTTCTTGCTTTCCAAATGAAGTAAATGTAGCTTGTGATGGAGGAGATACGGATATGGGTGATGAGATCATGTCGGTGGGGTTTGAGTGAGCTAAGCCACGTCCAAATGATGTGACTGTAAGGGTATGGGGCAGACATATTAGACAATCTGGAGATTAGGTCGAGGGTAAGAGACGAGTAGCTGCAGTGGTGAAAGAGATGGTCTTCGTCTTTCGGATGGTTGCCACACAAATTGCAGGTGTCGTTTTGGACTAGGTTCAAGCACGCAGCTTAGTGAGAGTCGGGAACCGCCGGTGACTAGCAACCCAAGATATGAAACTGCACTTTGGGATGTTGATCCCCTTCTTGATGATCCCTAGCATTTAGGGAGTAGAAGTGGGGGGGGGGGGGGGGTAAAGAAGCGGCCATTTGGATTTTTGTGAGGTTGGAGAACTAGGGAGCGTTTTCATCGGCCATGATCTCATCCCGGACTTTGAGAATCATGTTCCAAACGTGACTGTGCTTGTAGCTAGAGCTATAAGACCAAGTAGAGTGCCCTTTTAGAATGTTTTTGTTCACACACTTAAACCACATGTTAAGGTAAAGAGAGCCCTGATCCAACTCGAAAATCAGTTTAGAGAGACAGGCTTTGTTCCAAGAATGTAACTTTTTGCAGCCAAGCCCTCCATCATTTTTAGTAGAATAGACCACCTTCCAAGCAACAAGGGAACGAGGGATAGCCTCCTTACCCGACCAAAAGAAGGAGCGGAGTAGTCCCCTAATCTTCAAGATGATTGAATGAGGAATGAGAATAACGGAGCACCAGTAGTAGTGAAGTGACATGAGGATCGAAGAGATCACTTGTTTTCTACCAACATAGGAAAGATTCCTCACACTTTAAGAGTTGATTTTATTAGTGATCTTGGAGATTAGAGGGAGATACTCCGCTGAGTTAAGCAGTTTGCTACCAATAGGGATTCCAAGGTAAGTGAATGGGAGAGAGTCACAAGGGAGGCCAGTGGAAGCGGAGATGTGGTCACATTCCTGGGGAGAGAGCCCTCCAAGGTAGAGAGAGGATTTGCTAGGGTTGAGGTGGAGCTTGGAGTAAGACCCAAAATGGTCCATGGTATTCTTCATGATGTTTATGGAGGTAGAATCTCCCCTGCAAAAAAGCATAAGGTCGTCAGCGAAACACATATGGGTTATGCGTGGAGGAACATTTTGGGTGGATATTGAAGTCCGGGTTTGTGGTGTTAACTTTGATCATCGAATAGAGGACCTCCATGGAAATGATGAAGAGTGGTGGGGATAGAGGGCAACCTTGTCTTAGCCCCCTGAAGCCTTTGAAGAAGCCTTTAAGAGAGCCGTTTAAGTTGATTGAGTAAGATGGGCAAGAGATGCAAGCATCTATGAGTCTAATGAATTTCACAGAGAAACCCATTCTACCAATATTGTTGATGATGAACCGGGGGTCGATCATGTCAAAAGCTTTTGAAATGTCCACCTTAAGGGCACATCTAGAGGAGATATGATGTTGGCTATATTTCTTGAAGATCTCCTGGCAGATGAGGATGTTGTGCTTTATATATGGATCTTCCTTTGATGAAGGTACCTTGGTAGTTCCCAATGATAGAGGAAAAAATAGCATTTAGTCTGGATGCAAGAATATTTGCAATGACTTTGTAGGAGGTGTTGTAGAATGATATGAGTCTGTAGTCGGAAGGCTGGTTGGGATTTATTTTTTTGGCGATCAAGGAGATATCAGTGTGGTTAACTTGGATTGCAAGATTGCCCGTTTGAAAGAATTCAAGGATGTCATTTGTAAAGGTTTCCCTAGTGACACTCCAGGAGGATTTGAGCAAGTAGGCATTGAAGCCGTCAAGTCCCGGTGCTTTGTAGTCTCCAATGTCGAAGATGGCAGTTTTTATGTCGGCAGGAGAGATCTCATTGCAGAGATAGGGAACGTCTTCAGGTTTGATGCAAGGAAGGGGCAATCAGGGAAGAGGTTGAGAGGGTTATGTGTGGTGGAAGGGGTGAGGATGTTAGAGGAGTGGTTTGTTAGGATGGAGAAGATCATGTCGGGATTTTTTGTTGGCTTGTTAGCGAGATCATGGGGATCTTGGATGCTTTTGATGGCGTTTGAGGCTCTCCTCGCAGTGATGCATTTGAAAAAAATAAGCGTTGCATTCATCGCCGTATTTTAACCAAGAAGCTTTGGAAAGCTGGGCGAGAGTAGCACGAATCAGGTCCATCTTAGAGTTTAGGCTTTCGATTGAAGAGTGTAAGATCTCCATTTTTGTGCTAGGAAACTTCTTCAGGGCAGGCTTGAGTCTTTTGAGCTTGTGTATAAGGTTTAGCATGTGAGAGCCATGATCGTTTAGGGATGGGGTCGACCAAGAAAGGTTGACAGTGTGAATGAATTCTTCATGGGAAGCCTAGGTGTTATTAAAACGGAATTGGCGTTTTGGGGGGATCAATTTGGTGTTAAGGGAGAGAAGGGCCGGTGAGTGATCGGAAATGTTAGGATTTTCGAAGTGGGTTGTGGAATTTGGGTAGAAGTTGGCCCATGAGGGGTTTACAACAATACGGTCGAGATTGCACCATATCCTAGAAGCAATTTGCTTGTTGTTCCAGGTAAGTTTACAGCCTGAGAAATCATGGTCCGAGAGCGAGTTCGCAGTGAAGCAATCCGAGAGTTCGGAAGAGGGTTGCGATGAGGTAGATAGAACCTCAGAGATCTTTTCGTCAGGGCTCAAGATTGTGTTGAAGTCACCCAGGAGGACCCATGGAACGTTAGGGTTAAGGAGCTTTATGGTGGCTATGTTGTCCCAGAGATACTATCGATCTTCCAGGATGTTGTGAGCGTAAATGAAAGAGCAGTCAAAGGTTTGGGGAGAGTTGGGTGTAATAGGGGGGATGGCGTGAGCGATTTTGCAGTGGATGATTTGGTTATTGGAGAAAATGGGGGTGAGATGAAGGGTTTGCGAATTCCACCAAACCCAAATGCGACATTTGTATTCGATGAAGTAGTTAGAGGTGGTTCCATTTTGGGATTAGTGTAGAGAGGATTCTCATCTTATCATCCCTATGTTTAGTTTCAATGAGTGTTATGATGTCGAGGTTTTGGCTCTTAGCCAAGTTGCAAACTGCCTTTTGCTTATTAGGGTGGTTTACGCCCCTAACGTTCCAGGCGCATAGGTTAAGATTCATTGGGAAACTTCGGAGCTTTCACATGCATCCTTGATACATGCGGTAGGGGAGGTTGAAGTGGTTGAGTTTGGTAGGGTTTGGATGGGAGTCTGTTTCGGAGGATTTTGAATTTGTACGGGTGGTATTGCATCAGACGTGGTAGGGTTTGGGGGTATGACTGAGAAAAGAGGAGGAAAGGTGTGTTTCATTTCTGACTGGAAGAGATGGCTCATTTGGCGTTGAGGTTTGATCAAGTGTGCATGTAGGAGAGCGAGAAGGTAGAGTCGTGTGTGAACCTGGATGCGAAGAGATTCGTTGGGGGTGGCTAACAAAGTCCCGGGGTTTGAAGAAGGACGGGGCGAGCTGCCCGAGCTTTGGATGGGGGGGCCTTAAGGGGTTTTGCTTCTTTGCATCGGTGTCCAAAGATGAGGCATTTAAGGCAGTGCTCCGGCAACCATTCGTAGGAAATGTTTTGGGATATGGATTCGCCGTCTGGGCGAACAAAATTCACTTCTCGGAGCAAGGGTTTAGAAGCTAGAACTTCGACAAGGATCTTGGCGAAGCCGAGCCTGTCATGGTTGGCCGAGCATGAGTCGGTGAGCAGGGGGAGTCCGATGGCAGAGCCAATCTTGGCCAGCATGTAAGGTGACCAAAATCTGTAGTCAAGGTCATAGAGAGAGGCCCATATTGGAACCGAAGTGAGGCTAGAGTAGTCTAGGGTCATGCCATGACTCCACCGTTTGAGCAGGAGAGAAGAGAACCCATTGACAATCCACGGGCTACTTTGAAGAATTGAGATAAGATCTTCCTCGAAGGAAAAATTGAAAATGAATATACCATTTTCATTTCTTAAGATCTTAGGTAGGGTCACGAGATTCCAAGAGCGTGAAACCAAGGAGGACATTCGTTGGAAGGCGATGGGATGCCTAAGGGAAAACCAACCAAAGAAAGGTTCCACTTGGAGATGGTGTTAGAGACATCCTCATTGGAGAAATGAATGATGTCATCATCAAATCATCGGGAATAGGACAAAGGTGCATGGTTCTAAGGTGTAGCATTAATGAGTATGTCTCTGAAAGAAGCTTTTAGGGTGCCTGCAACCATAAAGCAAACTTCATGAGGGCTAACCAAAGGGTCGGTGGCGACAAGTTCCAAGGGAGGGTCGGGTAAGGTAGAAGTTGAAGGGGTGGTGATGGTTGGATTGCAAGGTTGGATCGGGGATATCTGTGCCGAAGGGTTTGTGGGGACAAGTTCCAAGGGAGAGTCAGGTAAGGTAGAAGTTGAAGTAATGGTGATGGTTGGATTGCAAGGTTGGATCGGGGAGATCTGTGCCGAGCTGCCCTTTGGAGGAGGAGGAGTAAGCGGGGAAAGAGGACTTCACAGGAGATGGTCGGTGCTGGTATAGACATGGGTTTTGAAAGACGAAGATTGTTTGATCGAATGAGGTTCTCAGGGATCGACTCAAACATGTTAGGGGCTGAGAGGGAGATGTTCGCTTTAGTGGAAGATGAGGGTTGTGGTTTAGCTTTGAGATTTTGATCGAGTATTTCTTGGAACATTTTGAACCTCCTATGGTGGTGTCGGAGGGAGTGGGGGGGGGGGGGGTGGATGGGTTGCCACAAACACCTGGAAAGAAGAGAGAGAGCGTTTTACTAAGCTTAATTTGGGAATTGCTCCAAAGAAGTTCATGGTCCATCTATTTGTCATAACTCTCTTATTATCTCTCATTTGTTCTTTGTTGATGATAGTTTGGTCTTTGCAATGGTGAACTCATAAGAATGCTCAACTCCAACTGATATACTTAGTCAATACGAAAGAGCTTCCAAACAGAAAGTTAATTTACAAAAAAGTGCGATCTCCTTCGTAGGAATATGGACAATAAAATGCAAGGGGCAATTAGCTACTTATATGAACTTTATTCAATTCCCTACCTCATTTGGATTATATAACTTTACAAAAAAGTGAGATCTCCTTGAGTGCAACATCATACGGAGTATTTGGGTGTTCATAGCACTATATTTAGAGTATGTCATCATCGTTTTATTCAATTTCCTACCTCTTTGGAGCTATATAACATATCTTATTATTTTATATCTTTCATATTAGTGTTTTGGAGATTTATTGGTTGGTATATGTCATTGCAAGTATTCTAGGCATTTGTGGAGTACAAGTAATAAACATCTAGCAAAATGCTCTCATACCCACTAAGGATTTCCCTATGGTCAAAGAAGTCAAGGTCAAGACAAAATAACTGAGGGATTTGAGAGTGAAGTGAAGAACATCGAGGAGCGTGTAGAACTGTTCAACATTCTGGTCACTAAAACTCGAAAAGACTTCTTGTTTTTACAAGGAATGTCCTCGAGTGATTTTGGACAAGGCCAACAACTTTGGCCCAAGAGGTCGCTTGACGGCCTACTTGACCTACTTGCTCCAACGTCTTATTTTCTTTCTCGTTTTTGTTTTAGTTGGTTAAATTGCTGGCCCGTCGACTTGAATATTCTATCTTTTAGATTTGATTTTCTCTTGTTAGAAGATAAGATCAAGTATATCTAGGGTTTTCAAGGTATCCTTTGACCCTATATATGAGGCTTTTCATCCTTTAGGTTGATTATCTCCTCTTTTGTAGCTTTATTCTACCTTCGCAGCTTTTGTTCTCTTGAGGTTGCTCGATGGGCCCTAGGTCACTCAACAGGTCCTATGTTTGATCATTAATAAAGCTCTTATGTTTGTTAAGGTATGTGTGGATATTTCTCATCCCTTTTAGGGTATGGTGAGCCCGACTGCATTGATCTATGATGTTTGATTGAGTCTATTGTCTATGGGGTATGGTAGTACTTGATCTTTCTATGTTATATGTTCTTTAAGGTGATGTTGACTTCAAGTGACATTCTTAGCCCTCATACCCCATGTTGTGTTTGATGTGAACAATTGGAGCCTTGGATTTGTGACAATCAATGGGTGACAACAATGATATATGCCGAGCAAAGACCTGACCACATGAGAATAGTATGCAATTTTCTGTTACATAACTCTGACTTATATTCAATATTGTGGAATTGTTAATTGAGATTTGTTATATGCAATGCTCCAAAATACGTGAAACGAAGATGGAACGGAGGGGAACCGTCTAGCGTCTAGACGGCTAGACGTACGGCCGTCTTGACGGATTCTAGATGGATAAGACATATTTTGAGAAAATACATTAAAGCCCTAGAATACTCTTCCCTCTCCTCCTACATCATTCCACCACTGCTTTTATCAATCTCAATAAAAAAATACAGAGGACTCTTCATCTTGGAAAGAAGTAAAGAAGAAAAAGCAATAAGAACTTGCCGGAGGGAGAGAGCGAGGTCGCCGGACGGACTAAGCAAGAGTCGGGATTATCGCACGTCGGGGAGAGAAGACTGGAGTAGAGAGTCGCCAAGTTGGGACCGTTGGGTTTTCACCGAAACTCTGTCTTACCCGTCCCGTCCCGTTTTGTCCGTCCAGAAACCCGTCCCGCCAGTATAATGGCCGTACCGAACCTGTTTTCTTCAAAATCCGTCCATCCATCAATGTTTTAGCCTAAAACGGGACGGCCGGCCATTGTCCAGAGTCCAAACACTGCATTTTAGAACACTGGTTATATGCATGTTTAGAACACTAGTTATATGCATGTCGTGGTGATTTGGACGTTAGAATTACTTTATCAGATTAATATATGTCGTTTGTCTTTATTTGCTCTCTTATATGGTTTCGTATTCCCTTTCTTCTTTGGGTCCTAAAATATTTAAGGGCAATTTTGGTAACTAGTCTTTTTTGAAAAACTATAGTAGTAACTAGGCTTTTTAATGTTTCAATTAAGTAAATATACTCCAACCTTTTGTATTTATTCTCAAACTCTACACACTATTTTCTCAAGGGGTACATTTACTAAACACAAAACTAGAAAAAGTTTAACAAACCAAATTGTTTCAATATTTAATGAAGTAGCAGAGTTACCGGTCCCACCAAGTCTATAACTTTATCTCTAATTTCTTTTCTGGTGATTTATACATTGCTTTATGGTCTCAAACTACGCTTTATCCCGGTCAACAAAATCCAAGAAAACTGGTATGACACTATATTGTCAATGGTACAACCACCAAGGAACATATACTGATCTCCACTCTCATACTAAAGTTCTTTGAAGCTCATTATGCCTTATTGGAAGAAAGTCGACCTCGACTGGAGGATCAAATGCACTTGTTGGTGATCCTCTTCAAATTACATAGTCGACCTCGCTGGCCTAGGTCATTCACTTTGTACGACACAATGTGAATGATGTAACTCGATCATCCTACGTGGTTAGCATGTGGTTCAAAATTTAAAAATAGTGGGGCTAGACCCTTGAAATTGATATCGGCCATCCACTAGGCATCATCTAAACCGATCCTTTATGAATAGAAAACCAAATTTCTACAAACAAACTTTGTGCTCTTCTCTCTTTTGCCGTTTCAATTTTACCTCAAGGGTGGGAACCACCCTTGTCCCTTCTTCTCCATCAGGTCTCATTCTCATCATCCCATCCTCAATTCTTTCTTTTACATTCGGCAACTTTTCTTGCTCTTAATCTTTCTTTTGTTGTTATTGTATATTGCTTCA
Organism: Fagopyrum homotropicum; assembly: GCA_033239125.1. NCBI lineage: Eukaryota > Viridiplantae > Streptophyta > Magnoliopsida > Caryophyllales > Polygonaceae > Fagopyrum > Fagopyrum homotropicum. Next base: position 58,395,696 of record BSWB01000003.1, on the reverse strand, counting down.
TGTTGTCAAAACTCTATTTCTTTCTATAATTCTAAGATACTTGCATTTTTCTATTTCGGGTTAATTGATTTGTTTAGAGATTGATTTTCTTTGTTTCGTGTTTCTTGAGGTGAAGGCTAGACAGGTGCTGAAAATGGTGAGCAACGAGACATTGGACTCTTGCTTTAAGAAGCTTATGTTGTTTGGTGGAGAAATGCCTGACGGGTGGAAAGATATTCCGACGGAGCTTCTGCTGCAAATCCTATCGCTTGTAGATGATCAGACGGTGATCAAGGCCTCCGGAGTATGTCGCGAGTGGAGGGAAGCCATTTTCTTGGGGAAAACCCGTCTTTCTCTCTCCTGGTATACTTTTACGCTTCCCAGATATGCAATGTATTATGAATATCTAGTTTACGCTATTTCCTAATTGAAAGAAGATCTCTTCATGCATGCAGGTGCCGAAACAACATGAATGACTTGGTGATGACCCTTGTTCCCAGATATGCAAAGCTGCAAACTTTAATATTGAGGCAAGATAAAGCACAGCTAGAGGATAATGTTGTTAAGGTTATATCAAAATCTTGTCACGAGTTACAGGAGCTGGACCTGAGTAAAAGTTTTAAGCTTACAGACGATTCTCTCTACGCATTGGCTCATGGCTGCCCTAACCTCACAAAATTAAACATCAGTGGTTGCTCAGCTTTCAGTGATTCTTCCCTTGCATATCTAACACGGTTTTGCACCAGTCTGAAATGGCTAAATCTTTGCGGATGTGTAAACGCCACAACAGACACTGCAGTGCAGGCAATTGCATTGAACTGCAGGAGGATGCAATCTTTGAATCTCGGGTGGTGTGACAAAGTCGGGGACGTGGGTGTGACTAGTCTAGCATATGGGTGTCCGGAACTGGTGGCTCTTGATTTGTGTGGGTGTGTCCTTATAACAGATGAGAGTGTGATTGCGGTAGCAAGCAGGTGTCATCAGCTGAGATCGCTTGGGCTTTACTACTGCCAAAACATAACGGATAGAGCCATGTACTCGTTGGCACAAAAGAAGGAGAAAGCTCCTCCGGATGGGCTGATGAATCTAAACATAAGCCAATGCACAGCACTGACTCCTCCAGCAGTTCAAGCTGTATGCGACTCCTTCCCTTCGCTCCACACTTGTCTAAGAAGGCATTCTCTCCTCATAAGTGGATGTCTCAGCCTCACTTCTGTTCATTGTGCCTGTGCACCCACAACACCAGCTCACTGACATTTATTCATACAAAACATTATGAGAATTGGGAGTTTGTATTTGAAGAGATAGGAGAGTAGCTATACTTGTACATATTTGTGGCCTTTCTCCTCTACACAAATTGTATGGATCCTTTTTAGTTTTATACATACAAAAAAAATCAGTTTGTGTTTAATACAATATATGCCCTCTTATTCTGTATAATGGCATATACACCCTTCAAGTTAGATGAGGGTTTACGCTTGCCACAGAGGAATAGATGTTGTTTTTCTCCAAAGGGCCTTGGTGAAAAGATCAAATAATTGAAGAGAAGATTAAACATGGACAATGGTGATGAATCCACGTTGAACTTTATCACGCACAAAATGACAATTATGTGCATGTGCTTAGTCCTCTTATGAAAGACAAAATTATCAGCAAGGTGTTGTGCGGTCTTGTTGTCACGATGCATGGGTATAGGCCGAGGGATTTGATCGCGCAAATCATGAAGAGGACCATCAAGCCACGTAATTTCACTAGCAGTCATGGACATGACTCGATATTCATTTTTAACTGAGGATTTTGAAACATTCTTTTGTTTCTTGGTCTTCCGGGAAACAACAAGACCAACCTAAAAAAAGGCAATAGCATATAATGGAACAACATGTGTAGGCGCAAGAGCCCCAATCCGCATCATTGTAGGTTGTAAGAAGAAGAATAGTTTGGACAAGATAATGTAAAGCAACAGCCTTTTTAATGGGTTTACTTAACATTGGGCCCAAAAAAACCAAAATTTGTTTTAAAAAAATGGTCCAACCCGTAATATTAGGTCCAATCCAACAAGAGTTTTTTGGCCATGAACCGATAATACAGTTGTGTAGATCCATACGGTTCAAAATTTATGGTACGATCTAAGACCTTCATTATCATTATCAGGTCCGTAATATTCTAAAAAGACCATTTTTACCTTTTCAAATATTTTTATAAAAGAAAGTAGATACACGTCCGATTCAGGTTTGGCCATAAAACCCATGAATTTTTTATATGACAATGGTCAACTGAACCGATTATTTTTCATTTTTTTCAAAAAGTCAATACGGACCGTTTGCAGTCTGACAAGACAAGTGCGCATTGCATATTATGAAGCTCCAGTTTTCATGCGTCAAGGAAGATGAATACAAATGGTGCCTTGCTAAAAAGACAGATCCTGAAACAAAGGTTTATATATGTCAAGACTGCGACTATGTTGCTCATTCATTGTTTTGTGCTGCATTTGAATATGAATGGTAGGCACACAGGCACACACATACATGAGAGATAATGCAAGCTATGCAACATAGAACTACAACTTCATTTAGAAAAACCCAATAGAATTTGAACTACGTTACAATAAATGAACACATAGACCCTATAAATTATGATACAAGCAACGAATTTCACCGGAACATGAACTCGATGATCTCTTAAACATAACACCACGAAAGAATGGCATACTTAACCCTATGCCACGAGGAATATATCATCACTGCATCAAGCTAAACTGTAAAAGAATGACGTGGTACTAGTCTAAGACGGGGGGCCTAGCCTCGAGATTTTAGAGCACAACGATATGTGTCAGCGGAAACAAAAGCATATACGTGCGGGCTTACAGAAAATCCTCTAGAAGTAGTTTCCTCGTTTCTATAGCACAAAACACGCAGTAATGTATTAGCTTCACTGGGCTCCACTAAGGGCCCGTTTGGTTACGGCAGGAGAAACGGAAATGAAAACGGAATGAAGAAAGGAAGGAAAGGAAACGGAAAGGTTACTTTTATTGTTTGTTTTGTTATATTTAGGAATGAAATCATTGAGATCAATGACACTTTTTCTTGTTTGGTTTGACCGAATAGAATCATTGAATGGAATTAATAATCTCATTCAATAAAAATAAAATTTATTATTATTATTTATTATTATTATTATTATTATTATTATTATTATTATCATTATTATCATTATTTATTATTATTTATTATATATTATTTATTATTATTATTATTATTATTAAAATATAATGGATCATCAGATAAAACCTCTTAGTGTTTCAACAATCATAACTTTTGATTTTTCAAAAAACAAAATCCGTTTCCGACTTGCATAAAACAGAATTAGCTGCACGATTTTAAGAACAATTTCCGACATACAAAAACATAAATAGTTCAATCATGATCACAACTAAACATAAACAATTTTCAAATTATAAATTTTGTTTTGCAAGTTGAAATAGTTCATTCATAAGAAGCTGATGTGGTTGCCTTACATTGGTAACTAAGGAGCAAGGAATATAGATAAACAATATAGTTTATCAATATTTCTTACTCCTCAGTTACCAATGTAAGTCGACCACATCAACTTCTTATGACTATAACTGTCATAGAACTAGTATCACACTTTCACACATAACAACTTGAAGTCGGAATAACCAGGAATCTACTCTCAGCAAAAATTCCGATAAAAAATTTCAATCAAAAGTTTATGCAGGGACCACACTTGAAAAAGAATGAAACATCAAGTGCTTGCGTCATTCATTCCAGCAGTAGGATTTCGAAGTCAGCAATCTGACACAAAAAATAGATAAAAATACACAATAAGCACTTCAATTAATTGTAAATGTGTCATGCATTCCAGCTTCTCAAAATAGAAGTTAGAAAATATATATTACAAAATGCAAACTACAAGTTGTCATCAACTATCTAATCTATCTAGATCTCCAAGCATTAAACATATCTTGTGCTAATGTATTTCTATAACTAGTCCAACCATTTGAAGGCTCGGTGTTGTCTTCCTCCTTGTATATCATCATTGTCGTCGTCATCATCATCATTGGAATCAAATTCAAAATCAGAATTGAATTCCTCCATCTCCTCCAAAGGTTCATTAGACATGAGTTTTCTATTTAGATTGTCCAATAAACAATAATCACTTCAATTAATTGTAAAACTAATCACAACTTATCTTCTTAATTCGCCTATACTTTCTTTCAATTCCTTGTTTTATCAACTACTAAAATCATACAACATTTTCTTCCTATAACGGTTTTGCCTAAGAGGGATTAATTAAGTGCAGCTGAACACCCGAACAACTGATTGTTAACATTAGGACATATATATAATGTTTGATCTAATCTCATCCTTGTCTGAAGTTACATTCTTATGTCAATGTCAATCTCTTAGGAATTTGGAGGAAAAAATACTAAAGGATAAAAATATGAATTTGAGTAGAATCAAACCCTTATATATTAAAAAATATTAACTATTGCACTTTGCATACATTTTACAAAGGATAAGAAATATTACCAACAATTCTACCTCAAAATGATCTATAAAATTTATACATCTTACAAACTATTCACATAGTGCTTCACCGGATTCACATTTTCTAAGAAATGTAATCAATAGTATACAAAGAAAATTACATCATTTCACCCTTTACACACCAATAAAAGAACATGCCAATATAACCAGCTTACAAATTGTAAATAATCCACCTCCTCCTCCTAGTACAACAAAATCCCATATGATCCAAAAAAAAAAAACTAACCAAAGAAAGCAATAACATTGTGACATAAAATTTGCTGAATCTGTTGGTGTAACAATAGTTGAAGTAATAGACGTCTTTATATAATCCATAAATGGTTTTTGTTCATACGATCAAAATTCTTGGACTAAACATAAAAGAAATAACTAGAAAGAAAATTTGGGTTGAGTCCCAAACATGCCAATAGATCCAGCGCACAACATAATAGGTAAATCAACCATGCTTTATCTCGCTAACTTATCATAACTGGTTTTTCTATAATTTTTTTTATCCATTTAAGAAATTGTTAATGAATCTGTTTGTGTAAAAGTTAATCAATAGAAAGAATCCAGAACAAGGATGTGTGCTCACCCGATCCAATTCCTCACTAGTGACAATAGATCCAAAACATCAATCACCAACACTTGTAACTCGACGAATTAGAAGAATGAAATCGGAGAGTGGAGAAAAATGGATATGGAAATAATGGGGGATGTGTGCAGTTACCTTTATGAATGAATCGTGTGTAATAATCCGAATTAAAGAGAACGAGAGTGGAGCAAAAGGAGATGTGAAGATATGGAGAAGTAGGGAGATGCAAGTCGTCGTATCGGGAATGGAGAAATGAATGGATGATAACGCTGAAATGAGAGGGGGGTAACAAATGGGTTAAACCATTAGAGGCCCAAAACGGATTTTGTTCGCTCTCAAACGTGTGTGTATTGTGAATGATATAGGTTTAAATTTATAACCTAAAATATAAGCCTGAAATAAGATATGAACCCGTAGTGTACGGATCAATTATAGTAATGAGAAATACTCTAGGGTCGAACACAAGGACTATGGTGAAACAAAGATCGGTAATTCAGGTTGTCAATAAAAAACAAGCAACAAAGAAAAGATATCAAAGATGATGTAATAATCAGGTAAAGAAAATGCGGATTCCACAGATTAAAGCATCGAGTTGTTGTTCCGACTCAAGATCTCAAAAGATAACGTAGACAAAGCTGAGGTTTGCAAAGGGAAGGTGTTTCTAAGGTGGGAATAGATCACCGGGTAAGTCTCACTACTTACTATCCCAAACCAAAGATCCTCTCACCGAGTAAGTCTCAAGGTACTAAGGAAAGAAACTATAATCTCAAACCAACACACCACCCAAGGGGATAGAATCAACCTTTACCGGGTAAGTCTCATGCTAACTATCAAAGATGGGATGAAGGCACACTCAAACCCCAAGAAGCGCTTGGTTTAAGTCTCATGCTAACTCTTAGAGAGAACCTGATTCCTGTCTAGGAGGATGCAAAACACAAAGCAAACTATCTAACTAAGCTAGAAAAAGGGAAAAGAAAGCAATACCTTGGGTTGCCTCCCAAGAAGCGCTTGGTTTAAGGTCGCTAGTTGGACCATATGCCATCTTCAAACAAGGTATAGGGGTGTAATCTCTTCAGCCGGGACTTCTGGTCGATACTTCTTCAACCTATGACCGTTGATTTTAAAGCTTCTGCTAGCTTCACCCCATATTTCAACTGCACCATGGGGAAAACATTTTTCACAATGTAAGGTCCTGTCCATCTAGATTTCAACTTACCTGGAGAGAGGCGAAGGCGGGAGTTGAAGAGTAGAACAAGATCTCCTTTTTTGAGCTCCTTAGAGACGATATGCTTGTCATGCCATCTCTTCGTTCTTTCTTTGTAGATTTTGGCATTTCAATAAGCGTTTAAGCGCAACTCCTCCAGCTCATTAATGTCTAAAAGTCTCTTCTCTCCAGCTTCCTTGATGTCGAAATTCAACCACTTGATTGCCCAATATGCCTTGTGCTCCAAATCAACAGGTAGATGACAAGACTTGCCATATACCAAATTGTAAGGGGTGGTACCAATGGGAGTCTTGAATGCGGTCCTATAAGCCCAAAGAGTATCGTCCACCTTCATGGATCAATCCTTCCTTGTCTTTGAAACGGTCTTCTCCAAGATTGCCTTGATTTCTCTATTTGAGATCTCCACCTGCCCACTAGTTTGAGGGTGATAAGGGGTTGCTACCTTGTGGGTTACCCCATACTTCGATAGAAGTGCCTTGAACTTCCGGTTGATGAAATGTGTCCTTCCATCGCTGATGATGATACACGGTGTCCCAAAATGTGGAAAGATAGTTTTATTGAAGAACTTTACAACCACCATGGCGTCATTAGTGTGGGAAGCAATGGCCTCCACCCCCCTAGAAACGTAATCAACAGCTAAGAGGATATCGAGGTTCCCCGTGGATGATGGGAAAGGTCCCATGAAGTCAACTCCCCATACATCAAGGATCTCTACTTCCTGAATATTGTTGAGTGGCATCTCGTTCCTTCTGGACAAGTTCCTTGCTCTTTGGCATGCATCACAAGAGACAACAAAAGTTTGCACATCCTTAAATAGTGTAGGACAAAAGAAACCAGAACATAATACCTTAGCGCACGTTTTGTGAGCGCTAGCATGTCCTCCACAAGGAAGTGAGTGGCAATGCCGTATGACACTAGCAGCTTCATCCTCTAAAATGCATTGTAAAACATCTCACCCGGACCTCTCTTGAAGAGTAGAGGTTCATTCCAATAGTAGTGGCGAACATCCTTGAAGAACTTCTTCCTTTTGAAAGTATGTCAGTCCCGGCGGTACTTCTTGACAAACAAGATAGTTGACGATGTCAGCGTACCAAGGCTCTCTACCATCAGAAACTTGGTGAAGCCAATGCTCCACTAACTGTGAGTGATCATCAGAGAATGAATCGTCAATGGACAGATCGTCCTCCTCAGTTGAGTTCATCTCACATTCTGTCTCGTCGTGGTCCGAGATGGGTGACCGAGGTGTTCTTCAGATAAGATCACCTCACTTGCTCCGGAAGCTGTCTCGGTCGAGGTACTAGAACTGGGACCAAAACCTAATGTGCATTTCTTCTCCTGAATCAGTTTATCAATTCTAGCTCCTGGATCTGCTTCCAATGTTTCCAAGCTTCGCACATCTGCATTACACAAGACATCTATACCTTCCTCCATCATACTAAAACTCAAAACTTTCTCACAAGGATCTTTAATTAGGATAGAGCTCACCAATTCTCGAGAATCTTCTTCATCATAGATGTTGAAGATATCATCTTACAAAGGCTCTCCCTTCATTGCAGTCAATAGTGCAAACTCCACATGATCGCCACCAATGTTGAACTTCAACTTGGCATTCTTACAATCAACGTTGCAACCCAATGGTGCTAGAAATGATCTTCCGAGAATAATAGGAATGAGATAATCTGCGGGAATGTCCAACACAACAAAGTCTATAGGTATGTAGAAATTACCTAACTTGATGGGAACATCCTCTAAGATACCAACGCGACGGGTAATGGAGCGATCCGCCATGTATAACGTCATCTTCACGGGCTTGGAAAATCCAAGGCGACCTTCTCACAAAGTGATAGAGGAATGATGCTCACACTAGCTCCTAGATCACAAAGTGCATCATATGTCACATCTACAACTTGAATGGGAATGTAAAACGAACTGGGATCTCTCAACTTAGGTGGCATCTTCTCCTTCATGATTTGAATGAGCTCCGAAGATCTAGAGGTCATCCGTACTTCTCCAAAGTCTTCCAGCTTTCTCTTCTTTGACAAGATCTCCTTCAGAAACTTCCCATAGGCGGACATTCCTAGGATAACATCAATTAAAGGGATGTTAATATGTAGCTTGTTCATGAGGTCAAGAAACTTACCAAAGTGCTTGTCTAGATGTGCCTGCGCCCTAGACTGAGGGAACGGGAGTGATGGTTTATAAGCAGGAGGTGGAACATAAACTTCAGCTTTTTCTTTTGCTTTCTGGGGCTCCATCTTTGTTGGCACCTCGACCGAGGTGTTCCTCATCTGATCGTGGTCCGACCGAGGTACTGGATCTGCAGTCTTTAATCTACTGTGTGTTGTGATGGCACGACAAGCATATAGTCCCTAAGGAGCTTAAATAAGGAGATCTTGTTCTACTCTTGAACTCCCGCCTCCGCCTCTTTCCAAGTAAGCTAAAATCTAGATTGACAAGACCTTACGTTGTGAAAAATGTTTTTCCCCATGGTGCAGTTGAAATATGGGGTGAAGCTAGTGGTAGCTTTAAAGTCAACGGTCATAGGCTGTAGAAGTATCGACCGGATGTCCCGGCTGAAGAGATTGCACCGTTATACCTTATTTGAGGATGACGAACGGTCCAACTAGCGACCTTAAACCAAGCGCTTCTTGGGAGGAAACCCAAGGTATTGCTTTCTTTCCCCTTTCCTACTTTAGTTTAGATAGTTTGCTATGTGTTTTGTGTGTCCTCCTAGACAGAAATCAGGTACTCTCTAAGAAGAAATTTCAACTCAGGAGCTACATGGAAGGACTGACCTTCAAAAAATTGAGAAGATGGAGTTTGACCGAGACACATCTCGGGTGCTATCAGAGTGCCTCGACCGAGGTGTTCTTGAGGCAACCGAGATATTTATTATGCAGTTCTGCTATGTCCGGTGAGTACTCTATTCTTATGACTTATATTTGATCCATTGGGATAATGTGTATCAAGTATGAGGTATTTGATGTATTATTTGACTTGTTTGACTATGGCTTGTATGACTCTTGGATATTATCGTTTACTTGGCTTTATATGCTTATCTATCATTACATGCATACACACATGTTTCTATTTGAGAAAAACGTCAAAAACCAGTTTGAAATTTTTTTTGGCTCGACCGAGACGTTCTTGACCAAATGAGGTTGTGAAAACCGAGGCACATCTCGGTTGAACACCTCGGACATGTCAGAACACCTCGACCGAGAAGGGTTTTTAACTGAAAGATTTTTGAAACGTTTTGTGCTTCTACTTCTAGATATGACCTCGATGAAGATATTTGTCTGCAGATTGGTTTTGAAATCTTTCTATGCTCGAAAGGTTTTATGTTATGTTTAAGTTGCTAAATGCATTGTTTGAAATTCTGGCATGTTTAATACTTTGTTTTTATCAAAATTATGTTTGATTTGAAGGTTGAAACCATATTATGGGTTCTCTCACATTATTCCTGCGATGATTAAGGCACTTCATTATCTTCTTCTTCTTCTTCTTCTTGATCATGCTCTAGCCCCTCATATATATTTGTCTCCCTTTACCTATCCGGGAATTTGGATGCAGTTGATTAAAAACATGTGAAGTGAAGTTGAGATCTTGGCTGAAAGTGTTAGAAAGGAATAAATTAGGTTTGGGGACGCTGATCTTGATGACAAGTAACTTGACACCATTCACATATCCGGGTGTTTGTGTCTTGCCAAAGTCGGATTGATCGATAGTCCTAACGGTTCATGGTATGTGCATCAAGGGTTTGAGGCACCTCGAGAAATTGCTGATAGCTGATCTCCTAGGCTTCGGTTATTGTGCACCTTTGTCCGTGCTCCCAAAAAGTAAAGTAAAGAAGTTAAAATAAGCAAAGCTTATTGGTGGAAGATGTTGTGACTCAAAGATAGTGAAGAAAATATCCTATTCCCGGATTCTAGCACCACATTACCATATATACATCCCACCCTAACACGTTTCTGGACCTCTTTTTAAAGCCCTTGAGACCTCGAGTATGATGATTGACTTGGTGGTTTAAACTGGATTATACATGATTGATTTCGATAAATTTGATTTATTATGCATTCTATCATTTTATTCAAGGATGAACAGTTTTCTTATATTTATAAAATGTTTTGATCATGTCTTGATTTTATTTTCCATGACGCATTCTCTTAGGGTGATCTATGAATGAAGCGCAACACCAAAGGTTTTGAAATGTTTTTCATTGATCTTTTGATGATTTATAATCCATTCTATCTTGTATCTAAGATTTGGATCTTGCTTGTGGACAAGAAAGGGACAAGTATAGGGTATTTTGATAACATGTATTATTGTCCATGTTTTGGGATTGGTTAAAGACGTTTTATCTTCATAAATCTGCATGTATGGATGTATATTCTTTGATCATTATGTTATTTTCTCTACCTTTGCGAGAATCGAGGTCTACACCTAGTTTCCTTGTAATTATAGGGAAAATAGCACGTTTTAGAACAAAAAGGAGCTAAGGAAGCTAAGGAGTCATTGGAGCTACATCATGGAGCATTGAGGAGCTATAAGAAAAACTCATAAACCATGGAAATGAGATGAAAGATTGATTTTCGACCAGATAAGAGAGATTGACGCTTAACTGAGATTCACCTCGGTTGGCTACAGTGCCACCTCGACCGAGGTGATCTTCAGGACAGGCTGGACTGAGGCGAATATTATAACGGCCATAAGATCTTTATTTTTGGCTGAGATCTTCTATTTTTGGAAAGTGAATTTCCTATATTTTAGGATGATTTTCTGGAAGGAAGCATATCTTTTTGGCTGATTTATTTAGAAGATTGGAACATATTCTAAAGAAGGAAATTGCCTTTGAAGATATTTTGTCTTAGGAAGGTGATTCTCCTATATAAAGAGATGGATTTTCTGGAGATTAATTATCACGGAGCCGCAGTTCTCCAGATCAAAAAGTTGAAGGAAGTTTGGAAGGAAGTTTTGAAGATTGAAGAATCCAAGGAAGTTAGGTTTGAAGGTTTGATAGAAGTTGTAAGATTTTCTTAAGTTTGTTTTGATTTGTTGTCTTTTTGGTTGTGATTGAGGAACGCAGTTTGTTTGTTTGATTGTTGGATTGAAGTTATTGAGACCCTTGTGTTAAGGTTTTCTTGTTTGAATATTGATTCCTTTCTTATATATTTGATTATTATTATCATGATGATTTTTGGCTAAGTTCTTAATGCGATTCTAGGGTGATTGGCTGAAGGTTGTGGGGAAGACGATGAAAGAATGAGCCTTTATCCCAGTGGACCCTGAAAGCTCGAGCCTTTACCTTAACCGACGAACACCTCGGTCAGTGATAGAACATCTCGTCCGAGATGGGATGCTAACTGATCGAGGCGAGCCCTTTCCTGATCCTTATTTGAGTTGAGGTTTTAATTTTCCAAATCCTATCCTGGTTATACCTTTTCTGGTTCAACACAAGCCTAGGATGAGACTTACCCGGTGATTCCTTTGTTTGTATACCCAAGATCATGAGTGATAGGTAACAAAAGTTTATCCTTTATTGTGGTTTGAGTGTGCTTTCATCCCATTCTTGAGAGTTAGCCTGAGACTTACCCGATAAAGGTTGATTCTATTCCCTTGGATGGTGTGTTGGTTTGAGATTATAGTTCCTTTCCTTAGTACCTTGAGACTTACCCGGTGAGAGGATCTTTGGTTTGGAATAGTGAGTAGTGAGACTTACCCGGTGATCTATTCCCACCTTAGAAACACCTTCCCCTTTGCAAACCTCAACTTTTTCCACGTTATCTTTTGAGATATTGAGTCGGAACCACAACTGGATGCTTTAATCTCTAGAATCCGCATTCTCTTTACCTGGTTATTACATCATTTTTGATATCTTTGTTTTGTTTCTTGTTTTTAATTGACAACCTGAATTACCGATCTTTGTTTCACCATAGTCCCTGTGTTCGACCCTGGAATTCTTGCTTTTGTTACAATTGATCCGTACACTGCGGATTCGCTTTATTGCAATTATTCTTCGTATAAGTATTAAAGCTTGCACACACCTTTTGGAGCGAACAACTTGTAAGAGCCCTAGTCTTTGGAGCTTAGGAGTCTTGCGGAGCCTTAGTGAGCCTTGACTTTACCCAGTCAGCCGCCCCTACGCACCACCTGGGCCGCCCCAACGGCTAGGCGCCCCTGCGGCTCTGTATGAGTGCAACCACTTTTGTTGACTCTTTGACCGTGCTTTGCGGCTGGCTTCTCTTATAAGCTTTGCCTTGCTTCGGATGAGGGGTCTCTTACCTCTTTCCAGCTTCTTCATCCTCTCCACGTTCTTCATCTTCTCCTATCTTCTTCCTTGATCTTCTTTGCCTTCTCTTGATCTTGTGTGAGTAAGTTCTTGAGAGTTTGAGTGTGGTTTTGACCTTGGACTATCAAGTGGTTGTTGTTGAGTGTTGTTGATGTTGTGTTGAGATGGTAGACGTGCTGAGTGATCCATAGTTGTTGTCTAGGGTTGTTGTGGTAAGTTCTTCAGCTCTTCCATCTTCTTTCTTTCCACTTCTTGAGTCTTTCTAGCTTAGGATCACAAGCTGAGCTTGTGTGGATCCTTTCCTAGCCTTTTGATGATCATATATGTGTGTATGTGCATATATGTTGTTGTGGTATGTTGAAGAAGTGAAGAGAGTAGAGAAAGGGATCAAAGAGAAGTCGGGACCAACTTTCTGCATAGTTGGCCGCCCCTGCGCCTGACTCCAGCCGCCCCTGCGCCTGCTGTGGACCACCCCTGCGCCTGGTGTGAGCCGCCCCCGCGCCTCAATGGGTCAGCCTTGTGTCCTTGCTTCTGTTGGTGCATACCTAGTTGGTATGTCTTCCTTCCTTCTTTTCCTTTGGCCTTGGCTTAGTTGTTAGCTAGGCTAGTGTGGTTAGGATGAGTTATATGATAGAGATGTGCCTTAGGCACTTGTGTTGATGTTGAGGTTATGCTGTAGGCATATATGAGCTTGTTGTGATCTTGAGATTTAGATTGAGGTTGTAGGTTGGTTTGGTTATGGAGACGAGTCTCCTAACCCTTGTAGTGTATGATGTTGTGTGCCTTGCTATTGCAGGCATTGATTCCTTCCCAAGGGGAAGTTGTGACATGATTTTGGATACGAGTATATGAGGTAAGTCCATAGGTCTTACTTAGCGTTCAGTTATCGATTTGTGTGATTGTGATGGTTGTGTGTGTTCATATGATTATGCATTTATAACCTAAACCGGAATAGGATGACCATTTTATTACATTTAAATGGCCCAAGTGCATTATAACGGGAGGTAACCACCGGTCTCCGCCTGCGGGTTAGGAGGAGGTGCCTGGAAGCCAGTAATATAGGGGGACGAGTGATGATCACCCCCATGCAAAACCCCTGTGTTAACGGGGGAAGGGACGAGGTTCTTGAGGCTCCTCGTGTTACAAAAGAAGTTGAATTAGTAATGGAATAACGTAATGAAAGATAATAAATGAATGTGTGTGGCATTGCATGTATGAGATGTTGATATGTGTTTGTGCTATTACCTTCATACTTATCTATTGATGTAGCTAACGGTGTATACCGTGTTATAGATGATCTGTAGGTTAGGAAGACTGCAGAGTGAACCAGATGGTGTGACTAGCCGAGGACTTCTGTCCATTATGATGCGTGGGTTGGGATCTTTTGTATCGGATGTTTATGTTGATGTTTTGTACTCGGCTTTGTGTTTGTAAACACTTTTGATATATCACATACAACTTTTATGTGTTTGGTTTTACTCTACTTGTGCCTTGTTGTAAGATCCAGTGAACTTGTTGTCAGGCTAGGGTCAGGATCCATTGTGAGATCCTAGCCCTATGAAGCATTCCAAGTCCTATGGATTTGGGATGTTACATAGTTGGTATCAGAGTCTTAGATTGACAACAATGACACTTGCTATCTACAATAAAGGTAGAGTGGATACATAGAGAAAACCCACATGGGGTTTGACTTTTCAAAGGTTTTTGATTTTAAAGCGAGTACAGATGTTTTGGGATAGTATGTACAGAAGTCGTCACCCATTTGAGGATCTAGACAGTATATATATAGATATCTCTTCTATGATGATGTGTATGCATGTACTATTAAGTATTATATATATATATATATATATATATATATATATATATATATCTATATATATGGCCTATATAGAGCCTTATACTTTAGGTGTGCACACCCCACAGATGGCTCGGAATAGAGCTACTACTGCTGTAGGTAGAGGTAGAGGTAGACCAACTCTTCCTCCAGGAGGGATAGGACAAGGACCAACTCCTGCTGCAGATCCACTAGTGGTGGAGGAGGCTCGTGAGGAGGTTGCTAAGAGTGTAGTTCCAGCTACGAGGAGTGGTGGGTCCAGGAGACAACATGCCCATCCAGGCCAGTCTGATGGCTCAGACCATGTCTCCATGGGTGGATCAGAGTTCAGAGAGTATCTCAGGCATTTTGAGGAGGCCATCAGAGCGGACAAACGAGCCCTAGATCTGTCATGACATGAGGGATCATCTGAGAGATCCCATGTAGCTACTCAGGTGCCAGCTGCACCGGTTCGTGTAGTTGAGCCAGCTCGAGTTGTGGAGGAGACTAGAGAGCCTCAACAAGATACCTAGTTGAAGGCATTTCATCAGCAGGGAGTTCCACACTTCCCTGCGGAGATTGGCCTAGAGACTGAGGTGTGAATTGGGCATGTAGACTCAGCTTTGGAGTTTATTCGCTGCTAGAGGACAGACGGATAGAGCTAGTACAGTCTCTATTCCGTGACCTGGCACACTAGTGGTGGAGGACAGTTAGAGCATGAGTTACCACTTATGAGCAGATGAGGACTATGTTGAGAGAGTAGTTCTGCCCTGCCTCATTGAGGAGGGAGAAACTGCAGGATTTCGTGGAGGCGGGTTTTGAGGACGTACCTATTACAGACGTCATTTGCCGCTTCCAAACTGAGCTAGCATTGTTGGGTCCAGCTGCACCATCTGAGGACCAGCATGTGTACCTTTTCACCCGTCGTCTGAGGGAGAGCACACGCTCATACATGGCGGGGTTTCACTGTGACTCATTGGCAGACTACTAGGATCGGGCCTCTGCCTATGAGAGAGATAGAGTTAGCTAGAGGAGAACTTCTCAGACAGGACGGTCTTAGAAGAGGCAGCGTACCGCACCGACTAGTGCAGGAGCATCTGGATACGGGCAAGGTCAGACTCAAGGCCGCTCGAGTGTTCTAGTGTCGGCACAACCAGCTGAGAGAGGCCGGCAGTGTTACAACTGCGGGGCCTATGGGCATGTGAGGACTGATTGCCCTAGAGCACCACTGACTTGCTTCTCGTGTGGGAAGCTAGGACATAGAGCTACGTTTTGCCGTCAGGGCAAGGCGTCATCACAATAGAGTTCTTCCCCTGCAGGTGTAGTAGGAGGTGGGCAGAGACCGCCTCAGCATCAGGCACAGGGACAATAGAGAGTCCCAGGCATGCTTGCTACTCAAGGGTCAGCTCCAGGACCGAGTAGAGGTAGAGGTAGAGAGGCTAGTACCAGTGATAGCCGAGGAGCTCAGGGTAGAGTTTTTGAGCTGAGGAGTGTTGAGGAGCCGCCAACACCAGCTGCTACAGGTACCATTCTGTTACATGGTTTACCTGTTAGAGTTTTGTTTGATACGGGTGCTACGCATTCATTTATTTCTGCTGCTTGTGTTGAGTGTTTGAGTTTGTCTACCATAGAGAGGGCACCCTTTACTATAGGGTTACCTGATGGTAGTAGGGTCAAAGGTACCCAGGAGATACGTAGTTGTCCCCTACGCATAAAGACTCTTGTATTACTTGTTGACTTCTTAGTCATGCCCCTGATGCATGAAGAAGTCATATTAGGTATGGATTGGATGCGTAGACACCGTGTGGTGTTAGATGTGGGTAAGAGAACTGTTACAGTCTCTACCGACTTAGGTCCGATAGAGGTCTTCCGGGGTTGGGACCTTGGGAAGACAGGATCTGTCTGCAGTAGGAGCAGCTAGACTGATTGCACATGGATGTGATGCCTTTTGGTGCTACGCCATGAAGGATGGAGAGAGTCCGGCTTTGGAGGACAAACTAGTGGTCTATGAGTTTACAAACGTATTTGCAGAGCCGTCTGGCCTGCCACCTCAGAGGAGCGTAGATTTTGGTATTGACTTGGAGCCTGGCACAAGACCCATCTCGAAGGCCTCATACCATATGACACGTGCCGAGATGTTGGAGCTGAAGAAGCAACTCGAGGAGTTGGCTGAGAAGGGCTTCATACGCCCTAGCGTTTCACCATGGGGTGCACCTGTCCTCTTCGTGCGGAAGAAGGACGGATCGTTGAGACTGTGCATAGATTATAGAGAGCTGAACAAGGTGACCATTAAGAATAGGTATCCACTACCTCGTATTGATGATCTACTTGATCAGCTGCAGGGAGCGACAGTCTTCTCCAGGATCGACTTGCGTTCAGGATATCACCAGCTGAGGGTGAGAGAGCAAGATGTGCACAGAACGGCATTTCGTACCCGTTATGGACACTACGAGTTTGTAGTGATGCCATTTGGGCTGACGATTGCCCCAACAGTTTTCATGGAGTTGATAAATAGGATCTTCATCGACTTCCTAGATCAGTTTGTGGTGGTCTTCATTGATGACATTTTGGTGTACTCTCGTAGTAGAGAGGAGCATGTTGGACACTTGAGGACAGTTTTGCAGATTTTGAGGGATAGAGAGTTGTATGCCAAGCTCTCTAAGTGTGAGTTTTGGATGTCTGAGGTTGCATTTCTCGGACGCATAGTCTCCGCCGATGGGATCATGGTTGATCCGGCGAAGATCGAGTTTGTTGCTGCATGGACGACACCGACGAACATCAAGGAAGCGCGTAGCTTTCTTGACTTAGCCAGTTATTACAGACGCTTTGTGGAGGGATTTTCTGTGATTGCCCGTCCACTGACGAGTCTTCTGAGGAAGACTACCAGATTTGTATGGACTGACCAGTTCGCTCAGATTTTTGAGGAGTTGAAGAGGCGTTTGACTTTTGCTCCTGTCTTAGCACAGCCGGAGGGTTTTGATGATTTTGTGGTCTACAGTGATGCATCCAAGCTAGGCTTGGGATGTGTGCTGATGCAGAGAGGCAGAGTGATTGCATATGTGTCTCGACAGTTGAAGACGTATGAGTAGAACTACCCGACTCTTAATCTGGAGTTGGCAGCGGTATTTCATGCTTTGAAGATCTGGAGACATTACCTGTATGGTGCCACATGCCAGATCTTCACAGACCATAAGAGTCTGAAGTATATTTTCACGCAACAGGAATTGAATAACCGTTAGCGTCGATGGCTTGAGTTGATCAAGGACTTTGACCTTGAGATTTTGTATCATCTTGGCAAGGCGAATGTAGTAGCTGAAGCGGAGCAGGAAGACGCCTCGAGAGAAGGCGATTGCCAGACTTACTGTACAGTCTCATATTTAGAGGGATCTATCCTGGCTAGAGATGGACATCCAGTTTCCTGATGAGGATGCCCAGTTATTTGCTTTAGAGGTTTTACTTGGTCTGTTGGATGAGATCCAACAGAAGCAGGGGACTCGCCCGACCTTGACGAGGATCAGAGATAGGATGTCTCGTGGAGAGGCACCCTAGTTCACTATTGGGACAAATGGAGTTATGAGGCGACATGATCGTATCTTTGTTCTTGCAGATTCAGAGTTGACACAGCGGATACTACAGAAGGCTCACTATACACCTTACTTAGTATACCCTGGTACGAGTAAGATGTACCATGATGTGAGACACTCATATTGGTAGGGAGGGCTAAAGCCCGACGTAGCCAGATTTGTAGCTTAGTGTGCGACCTGTCAGCAGGTCAAGATAGAGCATTTCAAGCCTGGAGGTGAGCTCCATCCACTGCCAATGCCGCAGTGGAAGTGGGAGGACGTCTCCATGGATTTTGTGATCGGGTGGAGGGTCAGTAGGAGCTTTGATGGCATTTGGGTGATCGTTGACAGATTGACGAAGACGGTACATTTCATTCCCATCAGAGAGACGTGGCCAGTGAGCAGATTAGCTGAGGAGTACACTAGACAGATAGTGAGACTCCATGGGGTACCGAGGATGATCGTTTCTGATCGTGATGATCGATTCACATCGAGATTCTAGCAGCAGATTCAGACTGCTTTGGGGACGAGTCTACACTTCACGACTGCGTTTCACCCCCAGACAGATGGTCAGTTAGAGAGGACCATCCAGACCTTAGAGGATATGTTGCAAGCATGTGTGTTGGATTGGGGACAAGGATGGTCTGATTACCTCTCACTCGTTGAGTTCTCATACAACAACAGTTGGCATGCATCTATAGGGATGGATCTTTATGAGGCACTGTATGGACGTAGATGTCGTACACCTTTATACTGGGATGAGCCTAGCAGTATCAATGGTATAGCGCTAGAGCAGATTCAGGATGATATGGCTCAAGTAGCGCTGATAAGAGAGAGGATGTTGGCTGCACAGAGTCGCCAGAAGTCGTATGCAGACAAGAGGCGTTGACCTCTAGAGTTCAGGGTAGGAGCTCATCTTTGGTTGAGAGTATCTCCGACGCAAGGCGTTAGACGTTTTGGCATAAAGGGGAAGCTAAGTCCCCGATATGTCGGTCCTTTTGAGATACTGGATAGAGTTGGGAGAGCAACCTACAGATTAGCATTGCCTCCGAGGTTAGAGGGCGTTTATCCTGTGTTTCATGTGTCTCAATTGAGGGAGTACATAATAGATCCGAGGCACATCGCGAGTTATGATGATCTGGTGGTTGAGCCGGACCACACGTTTGCAGAGCACCCTATTGCAGTCCTAGAGCGAGGCGTGAGACGCCTGCGTTCGAAGGACATTCCTATGTTGAGGATACAGTGGTCGAGACGAGCACCAGATGAGGCTACCTGGGAGACCGAGGATAGTATCCAGAGGAACTATCCAGAGTTCTATGCTGAGCTAGATGCACCAGTAGGATCCACGAGTAGATCTCAGTACCTTCTTGGTGAGTGCATGTTATGTGCTTATGTGATATGCCGTGTTTTCGTACTAGCTGTGATATGTGCAGATGATATGTTATATCTTGTGTGCTAGTACGAGATAGGTATAGCTAGAGATGGTTCTTTCCTCCATGTTATGGTATGTGTATTAGGATTAGCTGGAGATGGTTCTTTCCTCCATGCTACCTTTGATGGACATAGCGTGAGTGGAGATGTCTTTCCTCCACATAGTAGTGTTATATGTACGTTCTGGCTGGAGACGGCTTTCCTCCATGCCAATGTGATGTGGTTAGTATTTGGCTAGAGATGATCTTCCTCTAGGCCTTGTGTAGAGTTGTTTTGCTGGAGTTGTGATTCCACCATGTTGCGTTGAGGGTATAGAACATTATATGTTATGACCTGATGTTCTTGAGGAGAGAGTTTACCTCGGCTTATGGGTCCGAGAGGATTTGGGATTTTGCAAGTTTTGGGACGAAACATGTTTTTAGGGGGGTGTGATGTAAGAGCCCTAGTTTTTGGAGCTTAGGAGTCTTGTTGAGCCTTAGTGAGCCTTGCCTTGACCCAGTCAGCCGCCCCTTTGCACCACCTGGGCCGCCCCAGCGCTAGGCGCCCCTGCTCCCAAGGCTAGCCGCCCTTGCGGCTCTGTATGAGTACAACCACTTTTGTTGACTCTTTGACCGTGCTTTGCGGCTGGCTTCTCTTATAAGCTTTGCATTGCTTCAGATGAGGAGTTTCTTACCTCTTTCCAACTTCTTCATCCTCTCCACGTTCTTCATCTTCTCCTCTCTTCTTCCTTGATCTTCTTTGCCTTCTCTTGATCTTGTGTGAGTAAGTTCTTGAGAGTTTGAGTGTGGTTTTGACCTTGGATGATCAAGTGGTTGTTGATGAGTGTTGTTGATATTGTGTTGAGATGGTAGACGTGTTGAGTGCTCCATTGTTGCTGTCTAGGGTTGTTGTGGTAAGTTCTTCAGCTTCCATCTTCTTTCTTTCCTCTTCTTACTTCTTTCTTCTTCTTTCTAGCTTAGGATCACAAGCTGAGCTTGTGTGGATCCTTTTCTAGCCCTTTGATGATCATATATGTGTGTATGTGCATATATGTTGTTGTGGTGTGTTGCAGAAGTGAAGAGAGTAGAGAAAGGGATCGAAGAGAAGTCGGGACCAACTTTCTGCACAGTTGGCCGCCCCTGCGCCTCACAGGGTCAGCCTTGTGTCCTTGCTTCAGTTGGTGCATACCTGGTAGGTATGTCTTCCTTCCTTCTTTTCCTTTGGCCTTGGCTTAGTTGTTAGCTAGGCTAGTATGGTTAGGATGAGTTATATGAGAGAGATGTGCCTTAGGCACTTGTGTTGATGTTGAGGTTATGCTATAGGCATATGTGAGCTTGTTGTGATCTTGAGGTTTAGATTGAGGTTGTAGGTTGGTTTGGTTATGGAGACGAGTCTCCTAACCCTTGTAGTGTATGATGTTGTGTGCCTTGCTATTGCAGGCGTTGATTCCTTCCCCAAGGGGAAGCTGTGACGTGGTTTTGGATACAAGTATATGAGGTAAGTCCATAGGACTTACTTAGCGTTCAGTTATGGATTTGTGTGATTGTGATGGTTGTGTGTGTTCATATGATTGTGAATTTATAACCTAAACCGGAATAGGATGACCATTTTATTACATTTAAATGGCCCAAGTGCATTATAACGGACGGTAACCACCGGTCTCCGCCTGCGGGTTAGGAGGAGGTGCCTGGAAGCCAGTAACACAGGGGTAGACGAGTGATGATCACCCCCATGCAAAAACCCTGTGTTAATGGGGGAAGGGACGAGGTTCTTGAGGCTCCTCGTGTTACAAAAGAAGTTGAATTAGTAATGGAATAACGTAATGAAAGACAATAAATGAATGTGTGTGGCATTGCATGTATGAGATGTTGATATGTGTTTGTGCTATTACCTTCACACTTATCTATTGTTGTAGCTAACGGTGTATACCGTGTTGTAGATGATCTGCAGGTTAGGAAGACTGCAGAGTGAGCCAGATGGTGTGACTAGCCGAGGACTTTTGTACATTAGGATGCGTGGGTTGGGATATTTTGTATCGGATGTTTATGTTGATGTTTTGTACTCGGCTTTGTGTTTGTAAACACTTTTGATATATCACATACAACTTTTATGTGTTTGGTTTTACTCTACTTGTGCCTTGTTGTAAGATCCAGTGAACTTGTTGTCAGGTTAGGGTCAGAATCCATTGTGAGATCATAACCCAATGTAGCATTCCAAGTCCTGTGGATTTGGGATGTTACACAACTATCCTACCAGCACTACTCGGTAAATCCCTACACAACGGTGTAAGACACCTCCGCCCATATAATGTCTCACAAGGCCATCCCAAACGACGCATGACCACTATAATAATACGAAAACTTAAATAAAGAGAAGTGTTCGGAATTTAATTGTCCCTAATCTGGCATACAAGCTCCCAACACGTCCTTTAAGGTGTGAAAAGTCCTGTCTGAATGACCAGTTGTCTGATGATGAAAAGCTGTTATGAAATGCAATGGGTACCCAAAGTGGGATGATCGTGCTGCCAAAAATACAAAGGTGAATCGCCCATCTCGATCCGAGATGATGGAACTCAGTATCCCCACGGAATTTCACTATCAGCTTAGTGAATTCCTCCATTATCAAACTCATCGTCCACATTTCCCAAATAGTTTTAAAATGTGCGATCTTGTTAGTTGATCTACTACAATCCAGTTTCCATCCCGACTTTTACTCGGTCTAAAACTGGTAATAACATTTATGGAGATATCCTCTCACTCCTATTGCGTAATTGGCAGTGGATGAAATCCTCATCCCGTCATATAATGCTCACATTTAACCAGATGATAGGTCGCACATTGGCTTCGTACATAGTGGCATCGGGCTTAAGCCCACCTCGCCAATATAACATATGATGTCCCGGTTCATCTTACATTATGTATAACACATAAGGTAGCCTCTCCCAAACCGGACAAGGGTCTGTCCTTATCCGGAAACCGGATATCCATCTCCTTTACTAAATCCCTCTACAACTGAAGTTTGACCGTCAGTCAAGCTATCGTCTCCTCTCGAGGCATCCACATGCTAAGGGTGTCGGTGACTACATTTACCTTTCTTGGATGATACAAAACCATCTGACCAAATTCCTTAATCAACTCTATTCATCACCTCTAGTAGGTATTCAACTCTTGTTGAGTGAATATGTATATCAAATCCTTATCTCCCGTTCATGTAGGACTGTTATACGAGCCGAACGAGCCGAGCCTTGGTATGATCAGGCTCGGCTTGTTTTGAAACGAGCCGAGCCCGATCCGAGCCTAAAAATTGGAGCGAGCCTAAATTCGTGTTCAGGCTCGGCTCGCGAGCTCGTTTAGCTCAGCTCGTTTTGGCTCGTTTCAACTCGTTTCGGCTCGTTCGGGCTCGTTTAAGCTCGTTCGGCTCATTAACCTGTTTTTTATAAATTAAAACTTGTGGCTAATTTTACATAAAAAAGTGCACATAAACTACAATCTTACAAATGTCAAAACAATAGAATATTTAAACCAACAAAGTTCAATAGTTTAAATCCGCACAAACCAACAAGTAACATCCCGATAGCGAATTAAAAGACAAATGTAAAGACTCTAAAGTATGTTACATACCCATAAACAAAGTTCACATAAAAAACATACAACCCAACAACACATCTTGGACCGTATGGCAAAACGTGGTAGTAATGGATGCATCCTCATTTCCTCACCTATAACAAGAAAAACATCAATTTTTAGAAGCCACATACCTACAATATCAAATAACATTATTCTAAATTAATTTAAAGCAAGAAATACTTACATCACACTTCAAATTCAGCTCGGAACCAATTTGATGCACAAAGAATTACTTTAATTGTATCATCACCCAAGGAACATCAATCATCACTAATAACTCTACGTTTGGCACTAAAGGCCGACTCAGAAGGTACCGTAGTTATCGGAATTGAAAGAACATCTCGGTCCATCTTTGATAACGTTGGATACTTCAAAACATTTGATTTCCACCAAGCCAAAACATAAAACTCTTTAACTCCACCCAATAACACACCTTCTTCAAGATATATGTCCAACTCCTTCCTTGTGGCATATTTTCACATCTTGTTTTGATCCAATCTTCAAATTCATCCACATCTTCATCCACATGAACCACATCATCCGTGCCCCTTCCAACTAAGCTTGTTTTTCCGGCATTACTCGAACCACACCCACCACTTGCATCTTTGGTGATGTATTTCTCATATAAATGATGCATCTCACTAATAATATCCTTAAGTTTCTCTTCCATTCATCTTCTTCATATATCTTTCCATAAACAAACCTAATCTTGTGGGTCTTGTTTCGGGGATCTAAAATAGCGGCTATAATCATAAAAATATATCACTCCTTCTAATATTTGTCAAATTTGGATTTTATACTATCCACCATAACCTTCATAAAATCTCTTGGATCATTCTCCATATCATCTAAAATTTTCCTAATCTTCCAAATTTCAAAAAAATATAGATTTGCAGTTGTATATTGACAACCTGAGAAGATGTTTGTTACCTTATCAAAAGTAGACAAGAACTTGCACACATCTTTAGCTCTTTCCCAATCCTCATCATATGGTAATGTAGAATATGCCGGATCTCTATTTGTAAACCTAGCAAAAGCGTCTTTGAAGATGAGAGCCCTTTCCAACATATGAAATGTCGAGTTCCACCGGGTGATGCAATCAAGAATTAACTTCTTATTGGAAGGCAAAGACATGTTCTTCACAACTTCATTCCACTTGTGAAGGCGCGATGGACTCAATAGTATAAACTTCACACTCTCACAAACATTCTCAATGACAGACTTTAGAGGAACCAATCCATCTTGCACTAAGAGATTCAAGATGTGTGTACAACACCTGATGTGGAAGATCTTCCCACCAAAGAACAATGCATCTCTAATCTGAAAATGTTCTTTCAAAGACCGAATGGTTGCATCATTTGAAGAAGCATTGTCGAAGGTAACACTAGAAATCTTGTTCTCTAATCCCTATTCAGTCAAACATTCATACATCTTATCTGCTATGGCAATGCCGGTGTGAGGTGGAGACAAGAGACAAAAGTTTAAAATACGGTTCTGTAAATTCCAATCTGTGTCTACAAAGTGCTCGGTGATACACATATAACCTTTATTCTGGTTAGAAGTCCTCAAATCAGAAGTCAAACTAACTTTTCCAACTTTTGCAAACATCTTCTTCATCTTAGCCTTTTCTTCCGCATACAACTTCATTGCACGGTCTCTAATAGCAAGGCGACCAAAAGGTTCATACTTCGGGTTAGGCATCTTACTATAACCTCTAAAGAACTTGTGTTCAACCATCATGAATGGGTACTCATGCACCATAATCATCTTCTCCGTCATATCCTTGATTGCTTCTTTATCATACTTGTAAGACGCTAGTGCTCCAGTTACATAGGCATCAAAACTAAACAATGCTTGCACAGGATCGACTCCTTTACTAGAGATCTTACTCTTATGAATAGAACATGCAACAATGTGTCTCTTGTAATGTGTTATTGGCCCTCCTACTTTATAAGACATCCGTACCCACAATGGTTGCGTTTCACACATGTGACACCATTCTCTACAACTTCACTCACATCATTCCAAACATTTGAAGTCTTTCGTCGCTTGGAAGGATTTTCAGTCACTTGAGATGGAGCCTCATCAACTTCCTCATCAATATCAACTTCATCATCAACATTCGTAAACTGATCCATTTCTGAACCCGACATAATCCAAGAAAAAGTATAAATTAAAAAAATTAGCATAGTAAATAGAATACAAATCAGCAATTTAGGACATATCATTCATGAAAGTAAGTGTGGTAACAACAACCCATACAAATCATAAATCATACAAATAAAAAAAAATAAAAATAAAACCATACAGATAAACACAACACTACATTAAACACAACAACACATTAAAATCATACACAACAACACAATAAAAACCCATACCCATAAAAATCATACATCAATATATAAAGAGTGCAGATGGCGGTGAAAATCAGATCGAGAAAGATCACAAAAGAGATTTACACAGCAACAATTCAGTCAATTAAAAGGCTTAACCAATCCACAAAATCCACAATCACAAAACCAAGATCTAAATCAACAAAATTCACACAAGAGAACTAAAAGAAATATCAATCTAGTAGACTATAAATGAAACATCAATCTCATAGACAATAAATGAGCTCAACAAAATAAACAATAACAAAAGTTGAAAATCAAATCGAGAAAGAGTTGAGGAGATACCTCAAAATTGACACACCAGAAACCGGAGAACCGAAGGTCCGAAGAAAGCTAGTCGGGAGAGTGCAGAGGGTTGTAAAGAAGTTGGAGGTAGCCGGAGAAACGAACTAGTTAGCCGGAGCACTGAAGGAGAAGACTGAGAAGAAAGAAGTAGTTGGCGTCGAAGAGAAGGAAGCTAGCCGGAGCACTGAAGGAGAAGACTGAGAAGAGAGTTGAAAATTTTGATTAGAGAAAGAGAAGAATGAGAAGAGAAGAAAACCACTTACAAGTGTCGCCGCCGAAGAGAAGCGAAGGAGTGTCACCGCCGAAGGAGTGTCGCCCTCGAGAAGCCGTGTCCGAGCCCAGAGGAAGATGGTTGAAGCCGTTGCCGTAGTCGAGCCTGTCGTCTGTCGAATAGTCGAGAATCGAGAGAACCTGTGAAAGAGAGACTCAGAAGAAAGGAGTTAGCGGCCGGTCTTCTCACGTTCTCAGTTTTCTTCAAAATTAAAAAACCCTAGGCTTTTTTTTATAAAGAGCGGCTCGTTAAGGGCTTGGGCTCGTGACGAGCCTAGTAACGGGCTCCTGACGAGCCTAGCTACGGGATTGGGTTCGGCTTGTTAGTCTATACAAACGATCACGAGCCGAGCTTTTAGCGAGCCGAGCCCGAGCGGCTTGTCTCATGTAACAACCCTACGTTCAAGGCTGACATGTCGCTCTATAAAAATACCGACATCATCTTAAGCGCGTACATTAAAGTGGCTAACTTTCGACCCTTCATCGGTAATTCTTCTAATATGCTCACATTTGTCTAACACATACACGAAAACTCACTTGTTACTTCAACTGCATCCCCAAGCCCCACTTGGATGCATAACTATTTGTCACCAAGTTCACAAGACTGTTTGTCTGTGCAAAAGAAATCGGAGTTGAGGTCACTCGTCTCTTCAGCTTTTCAAAACTCTACGGACACGGCTCGGATCACACAACTTTAGTAATGCGTTAAAACCATTCCGCAACTTGGCAGTTATAGCCCACCATTCTATAAGCTTCATACCTCCCCCACATTCCTCAGAGGTAGCACCGAAAATACCATCTTGGTCTTCATTGGATCAACATGATCTCTCCCGTTGTCACTACGTGTCCTAGGAAGGCACTTTAGACGTCCCAACTCCCACTTAGATAGCTCTGCTCATAAACCCTATCCCGCATAACTTGTAGCACTGTCGTCCCGTGTCAAGCTTGTTCCTGTTAACTCCTAGAGTACCACTAGACGTCATCAAAATGAGAACATAAGAATCATTCTTACATCTCCCACATCACTAGTTGTCGTCACTAACATTAGGTTATGGTCCATATTGGAACCGCCTATAAAGCCACAAATTGTGTGACACCACTGCAACTCGATTTAGAAACCGATGAATATGTATCTACATAACCTCTAAACTCCTCGTGTGTACTCGTGCCCAAATGGCTTCACTATAACTTGTAGTGACCATAGCAGTCTGAAATGCCGTCTCACATAGGTCCTTTCTTTTCTCGTCCTAAATTTGTGGCATCCTGACCTCAAGTCGGTCATATAGAACGTTTTAACCACATGCAATTGGTCTAGCGAGTCGTCCTCTGTGGGGCGAGGATACTCATTCTTATTGGTAGCCCTACGTATTTTTCAAAAATTCAAGTAAACTTCACCATCCCATTACCGTACTAGTATGCTCTGTGGAGAACGCTAGGCAAAATTTCCCAACCAAAATAACTGAAAGACCCAACTCGTTACTTTACCAAGCACTAGCATCAAAATCTCTAAGCTTACAACATTTAATTCAGGTTCTCCGTTACCCGACATAGCGATCATGGCTTCTTCGGGTCAGTCTAGAAACATTTGACTCATCACTTACTCGCGACAACATATCATCCGTCTCATACCATGCATCCTTTATATATATTCTCATTTGTAGAAAGCAACAATGGAAGCATCACCTTCCTCTTGATCCACTAGTCCCCTTTACCATGATCAAACCTTAAAAGTTCAAATCCGTGTCGTTCTCCCATATGCCAATCTCATGACCTAAGAAGGTCACGAAAGGTCGTTACAGTCTCTTCATAGGAGGTCTTGCTATAAGTTCTTGCTTTGAACTCATTCAATGTTACTTGATTGTGACATATGTGCTTCTATCGATATACCTCCTTACTACTAACATTGAACGACCGGAAATCCTCCAAGTTCTTGTTACAAATTCTCTATATTCTCATAGTCTTTTTTACTCTTCCCATCTACACTCATCAATAGACGACCCGCACATGTGCGTTCTTGGTTGTCACCGGTCAGCTTATGACTGACCTTCTCCAAGGTCAATGACTTACCTTTCTTCTACACTTTTCATGATACCATTCTTGCGAAGGCTACCCCTACGGGGTACTCTGCCTTAAATTCTACGGGCTCATTCTACTCTCTATACTTTGTTCTCTTTAGGGGATAACTTATCTTCGCGGCCCTGCTGTGTAATACGCCCCACTTTATAGGCTTAAACGCTCTTCCATCATGCCTCGTAAACACATCTTCTCAAATATGCTAACTTTAGTTATTGTCCACTCATTTTTCTCTTGATTGATTTCTTAAGTTTTTCAATAAACAAAAACTTCTTGTTAAGTCTCGCATCTTTTGAAACCATCATCTCTAAGCACTTCCTTCTTCTTGACGTTGCTTATCCTTCTCACCATAACGAAAAACAGTTGACCCACTTAAAGACCTTCTACTATGTGAACTTTCACAAAGTGATTCTTCTCGTAACCTCCTATGTCCGAAGAAAGTCACCCACTTGGGATCTCGTCAAATCGATACTTGACCTTCTAGTCCCTTTGTAAGCTTAACTTACGTATCTCTTAGATCTTCGTAATTGATCCATCTGCACCTTTCGTCTAGATTCCCGTGCTTAGGAGTGCCTAGGGAAACTTACATCTCAATTGGAACGTCAATCTTATCCTTGAGTGAAACTGCACTCATCTTCACTCGCTTCGCGTCTTCAATTTATCAGCGTGACACTAGGAAGAACCTTAAGTTCCTTGTCTCTTGTTGCTTTATTGATGATCCATCCTTGCTTCCTCAAAACTACTCTCATATCTTCATGTCGCCTCCTTAATTGTGTAGTTTCTATCTCGGTTTCGCTTAAGTGGACTTGGGTTCCTCTCTATTTGTTTAACATTCGATTAAGTCATCTCTAGTCTTTTGCTTCGACGTCCTCATAAAGAGATTCAAGAGATCATTGGGGTTCTTGCTAAAACTTAATGCTCAACTCGAAAACTTGAGCATACTCCTCGTCGTATGTACACTAGCCTAAGCCATACGGCGTTTGTCCAAGGGGCGATGATAGCTTCCTATCATCTAACGACGAAGTCTACAACTCTAATATGATACTAGTGTATAGTACGTGTGTGTGTATATATATATATATATATATATATATATATATATATATATATATATATATATATAGAGAGAGAGAGAGAGAGAGAGAGAGAGACAGAGAGAGAGAGAGAGAGAGAGAAAGAGGTCATGCTACTACTAGAATCATAACAAGTCCAGAAACAATTTACAATCCAACATACAACTTTAAATCCAGTAAACTAAGCTGCCGAGATCCGCAAAGGTAGTGGTGGTGTAACACCCCGATTTCGCGGGACTCGGGATGCTACGTGCGAGACCTCACAATGGGTCCCGACCCCTAGCCTGACAATAATTTCATCGGATCTTTCCAACATGGCACAAATAAAGGCAAATATCGAAATCTTTTTAATGCAATGCAAATAATCCGAAAAGAAAGATACAACCTGGAAACTCAACCGAGTCCTCAAAACAACACAACTCCAAAATGATAATCCAAACGTACAACATAACCTGCAAACTAACGAAACAAAGACATAACCCCAAAAACGTCCATGTCCTATAATGTACGGAGACCCCGGCTGTCCACTCCTCAAATCTCACTCGGCACCATCCCTAACTTGCAAGGCATCTACACAATCGGTTTAAGACCATTAGCTAATATTCAAGGTATTAGAAATAAGGTGATGGCACAAACACACGTAAGTAAACAAAACACACAACATGATCAAAACACACAAGTCCGGTTCATTATCTTTTTATTTGTGAAGTCATATCCCGTTACTAATTCAACTTCCATTTGTGACTCGAGAATCACCGCCTGATCTCGCCTCGGTCCCTACTCACCGTCAAGGAATGACACTAATGTATCTAGCCGTCTACCTGCCCGGGCTAGTCACCGAGAACCCCCCATCCCTCCGCAAGAGCTAGGTAGTGTTGTCACCGCCCGTTATTATACACTTGGGCCAATAATATAATATATGGTCATCTTATTTCCGGTTTCATGGTTGTTATAACATAAACAATAAACACACACCACCAAACACACATCAAAACTAATACGAAGAATACAAGCTAAGTAAGTCCGAAGACTTACCTCGTCTCCACACTCAACTCACAACACTCCCGCTTCCCTTGTGAAGAAGCTCACAACCTGCTCACATGAAGATATATGTCAACAACCCACTCACACAAGAATTCTTAGACTTCTATACAAATGATCACGAGCCGAGCTCAACCAACTCAAAGCCATCAACTACATCGAGCCATAAGGGCTCCAAGGTTCTCAACCACTAGGTGACATTCTCGAGCTGATCTAGGCCATCCTAGGCATGGTACTAACATGATACAACTACAAAGCTAAGAAAGTACAGAAGAGGAAGGGAGAGGGGCGCCAACTGTTGAAGGAAACGCGGTCGCGGAACAAGCTAGCGCCCCCTGTGTGGCCCTGTCACCGCCCATGCTGGTCCCTGGCGCCGCGCTTGCGGCTTCTTGGAGTCCTGGAGCCGCCCCTACGGTGGTCTGGATCCGCCCCCGCGGTTGTGATGATCCGCCCCCGCAGTTTAAGCAGCAGAACGTCGTCTTCGACTGTGGATCCTTGGCTCCAATGTCCTCCTCTTCTTATTGGTCTTATCCAAACACCAACCACTGATCTTAGGCTCTTCTCCTTGACCTAATCGAGCTAAGAACAAGTACATGCAAAGGATTTGAGGAACAAGCTTCTCACAAGCTTCATCCATGGCTATGGATGGAAGAGGGAAGAAGAAAGGGTAAACAACAAGGATGCAGAAGGAAGGAAGGGGAAGAAGCTTACCACACTGGATCTGATCCTCTTCTTCTACAGTCCACACATGCAAGAGCTCCAAAGATGGAAGAGGGAATAGGGATAGAAGAGAGGAAAAGGGAGAAAAGAAGAAAGTGAAATGAAAGCCAATGGGAGAGAAGAATCTTTAGGCTGCAAAAAGGTGGGAGGGAAACAAGGGGTCAGCTGACCTCTTGTCTCCCTAGGCACAAGCAACGAGGGGTCCAAGCATAAGAGGGAGAACAAGGGGCCGGAACGGAATAAAAACTCGTTACACAACATCCCGTGCCTGCAGGAAAAATGAGCCGCGTCTGCGGAAAGGTCGAAACCCGCTCACCATCCGGAATACAATTTCCGGATGTTATAGGTGGTCCCGTACATTCTCTCCCAACCCGACTATGCTCGTGATTTGAAAACGAAATTCATTTTGAAAACTCAGAATCCTTGCGGGTTTTGTTTGTTTATCTATTTGGCCTTTTAGAAGATTTTGAGTGTCATTGTTGTCAACCTAGACCTCTGATACCATATTGTAACACCCCAAATCCGATGGACTCGGGATGCTACGGGCTAGGACCACATAGTGGGTCCCGACCCTTAGTTGGACTAAACTTCATCGGACCTTACAACACGGCACAAATAAAAGGCAAATCGAAAGTGTTTTAATGCATGATGAATATCTGAAATACAACGGAAAGCACAACTCCAGTCGGGTTCTCAAAACCATAACAACATGATAGCATGAATTATAGTCTATATTTTGAGGTTTGTTTGGACGTTTTATCTTCAATAATCTGCATGTTAGCATGTATAATATGTGATTATATTACCATTTCATCTACCTTTGCAGGAATCGAGGTCTACACCTAGTTTTGCTATAATTGCAGGTAAAATGGTATGTTTTGCATCAAAAAGGAGCAAAAGGAGAGATTTACTTTGGACCAGTTTTGAGAGATTTCACATTCAGTTATGACTCACCTCGGTTGACCAGAGATTCATCTCGACCGAGGTGATCCAGAGACGCCGACTCGACCTAGACGAACACCTAGGACGCGGCGAGAATATTTTATTCTTGGCTGAGATCTTTTATCTTTGGAAGGTGATCTTATATTTTTGGGCTTGGCTCCTGGAAGGAAGAAGATCTTATATTTTACCTATTTTTATGGGAAAAGATCTTTCTAAGATACTTTATCTTTGGAGGGTTATTTTCCTATAAAAAGGGTTGGATTTCCACAAATCTATGATCTCGCATACCACAAAAAGCTCGCTTAGACCGAAAGATCCGCTATCATATCACATACATCGCAGCAGCCATACTCCAGTTGGGAGTTTCGAAGAACCTTTTTGAAGGTTGAAGGAAGATTGAAGATCATAGCTTTTATAGCTTTTTGGAGGGTTTTGTAAGATTGTCTTCAATCCCCTTTCTTGTTGTCTTCTCTTGTTGGATTGCTATCCAAGGAACGCTTTTGTTGTGATATTTGATTCAGTTATTGAAGTCTTTTCCATTAAATTCTTCTTGTTCAAATATTCACCTTCTTCCCATATATTTAATACTTTCATAATGATGATGAGTGGCTAATTTCCTTGTGTGATTCTAGGGTGATTGGCTGAAGGTTGTGGGAAAAACAATGATAGAATAATCTTAGATTCTAGTAGGATCCTGAAAGTTCGAGTCTTTAACCTTAACCCTAAGCATCTCGTTCAGTCGATGAACATCTCGGCCGGGGTGGGATTCGTCTGACCGAGGTGACTTGTCTGATCCTAAACTGAGAGTTCAGTGTTTGAGTTTGCCAAATCCTATTCTTATTACACCTTTCCTGATTCAAAGCAAGCTTAGGATGAGACTTACCCGGTAATTCCTTAGTTTGTGTACCAACGATCATAAGCGTAGGTAATAAAGGTTTATCCTTTATTGGGGTTTGAGTGTGCTTCCATCCCATCTTTGTGAGTTAGCCTGAGACTTACCCGGTAAAGGTTGATTCTATTCCCTTAGATGGTGTGTTAGTTTGAGTTTATAGTTCTTTACCTTGATTCCTTGAGACTTACCCGGTAATAGGAGTTACGGTTTTGGATTAGTGAGTAGTGAGACTTACCCGGTAATCTACTCCACTTTAGTAACACCTTCCCCTTACAAAAATCTCAGCTTTGTCCGCTTATCGTTAGATCTTGAGTTGGAACCACAACTAGATGCCTTAATCCCTAGAATTGCATGTTTGCTTTATTGACTTCTTATTCATCTTTGATTGTGTTAATTGCTCTTTGTGGTTAGTATTCATGAAGCTTATCGTTACTGACTTTGTTTCACCGAGTCCCTGTGATCGACCCCTGGAATTTCTTGTTTTTTCTACGATTGACACGTACACTGCGGGTTCGCATCCTTGTTTTAAGCTTAAGTCTAGGGTTATAAATTTAAAGCTTGCACACACCGTTCGGAGCGAACACAACATAATAAATGTCTAAAGACAACAATAATAGAAAGCCGATCCCGTCCTATAATGTACGGAACCCCAGCTGCTCACTACCGCCGGACCACTCGACCGCCTCCCTAACTTGCAAGGTATCTACAAGCGGTATAAAACCGTTAGCTAATATTCTAAGCATTAGGATAAAGGTAAAGGCACATAAACACATAAAGAAGACAACACATACATCATGCAAACACTCAAGTCCGTTTATTATCTTTATTTACATTATTCCTTACTAATTCAACTTTCGTTTTTATGGCATGAGAATCTCCCCAAAACCCGCCTATGTCCCCGTTTATCAACAAGGAATGGTACTGATGGATCCGACCCTACCTGTCCGGGCTAATCGTAGAGAACCTCCTAGACATTAGGATAAAGCTAAAGGCATATCAACACACAAAGAAGACACCAATACAACATCACTGCCTAGCTCTCACAAGAGCTAGGCAGTGATGTCACCGCCCGTTATCATACACTAGGGCATATATATATATATATATATATATATATATATATATATATATGTATGTATATATATATTTATATATATATATATATAGGTCGTCCTATTCCGGTTCCGTTGTTTAACATAACTAACACACACCACCAATACACAACATACTAATACTAAGAAGCCAGCTAAGTATGTTCGTGGACTTACCAGCCCCAAAGCGAAACCCGATCGAAACTCTCTCAACTTCCCGTGGGATGGCACGCAAAACTTGTTCAAGACAAGACACACGAATCAACATCACTCTAGCCAACTAGAAGTCCTTAGACTTCTAGTTCTAACAACACTCACAAGATCTTAAACACATAAGATAGATCAACACTCTCAATTCACTTCCTTATAGGCTCCCAACATGATCACTCTCGCATATGAACCGCTAACCTCAAAGATCCAAGAGGTCTTGTCACAACACCACAACCAACACACTCACAACTCTCACAAGATAATCCTAAGGTCCAAGCCACTACTTGGTATTCCATAACAAGCTACACTAAGCCAGCCTAGCATGCTACTAAGTTTGATCAAGCTCTAGGATGTGGAAAGGAAAGAAGGGAACAAGAGATCGGAGACTTACTAATGCAAAAACTGCCCCTGTGGTGTCAAGACGCTGCCCCTGCGGTGTGCAGGACACAGAGTCCTCCCCTGAAGTTTGCACGATCCGCCCCGCCGGATCACAGGATCCGCCCCCATGGCTGCAATCCGAAAACGCCGATTTCTTCAATTCTCCGATGTGTAGCAGCCTCCTCTTGCCTCCTTTGATGCTATAAACGTCTCTTAGCTTGCACCACAAGATCCTAGCCCTCCTCCACGGTCTAAGCACGCAAGAACACAAGAAGGAACAAGAGAAGACTCTCTTTAGTGAATCCATAGATCTCACTATTTAAATGTGCAAGAAGGAACAAGGAAGGAAAAGAGAAGAAGGAAAGAAGGGAAAGGAAGGAACTTACTCTGGATCACGTATTTGTTGTCCAATCTTCGTTTGACAGCTTCAAGAGGAGAGAAAAGCTAAGGTGGAGGATGAAGGTGAAGGAGATGAGGGAGAAGGAGGGAGAGTAGCGAAAGTAACGTGAAAAGGAAATGAGGGAGGGAGGTAATGCTGCATAAATGGGAGGAGATCAAAGGTCAAGCAACCCAAGAATCAGCACATAATAATATGTCGACATAAAGGAGTGGGGAGACAAAAGGTCGGAAGAAAACGGACCCGACTCCCGCTCTGTCTGCCACCGCCACCATCCCCGCGGGACGTCCAAGCCGCGATCGTGGACTTTCTAAGTCGCAAGGGTGGTAGCCTCCGCTAAAGGCTTCTAATGCCTCTCGTGAACGGAACCAAAATTTACGGGCGTTACAAACATCAACATCCACATCATTAACTTGGAAGAAGATCAAGGAAGAATAAGAAATAGAAGAAGAGAGAAAGGATGAACGTGAGAGAAAAGAGAATAGAAGATCAGAACTAGGTTCCCAAACCCTCAGATAAAGAAAAAAGAGAAACTTAAGAAGGAAGAAAGAGAAAGAGAATTCAGCTAAAAAGGCGGTCGCTTCCTCTACTATGCCCCGATCGCGGCCCAACATAGCCGCACTTGTGGTGACGCGATTGTGGACATGGTGAGGCGCGGTCGCGTGATCTCCTAAAGAATATGGTTGTTATAATGTACTTATCACATGTGACAATCCATGTGAAATCAGTACCCTCAAGCATTAATTGGACACTGTATTCTCTATCAAAAATATGGGTTTTGCTAGATTGTTTATAGGCATGGAGATATCATATGATGATTCATTAATCAATGGAAGTATGTTCACGATATTATCCATGATTGTCACCTCTCTGATTACAAGCCTATTGTCTTTCCAATGCAGCGCAGTCTTCGTCTCACCCCGGATTGTGGTGGTCCTCTTTCAATCCCAAATCCTATGGTCGACTGATTGGCCATCTCCATTATTTATCACTCCCTCGCCCAAATATTTCTTACACAGTTCAACAACTTAGTCAATTTTTGCAGCTCCTCTTACACCCCACTAGCAAGCAACTCTTTACCTACTACGATATCTAAAAGGCACAATGAGCATTGCTTTAATTTTTTTTTTCTATCCAGACTAATTTTAACCTCCTTGCCTATAATGATGCAGATTGGGGATCATGTGCTTATTCTTCGATATATCAATGGTTATTTCTTATTCCTTGGACGATCTCTTGTCTCCTGGAAAACCAAGAATCATAAAACTATTTCTAAATCTTTAGCTGAAAGTGAGTATAGAGCAATGTCAATAACTACTAGTGACGTCATATGGCTGGATGGCCTCTTGTTAGAGCTTCAGGTGCAACTCCAACGTTCATTTCCCATGCATTGTGATAATAAGTCCGATCAACACCTTGCAGCGAATCCTGTGTTTCATGAATAAACGAAACATTTGCGGATTGATTGTCACTTTGTTGGAGATAAAGTCCGGAAAGGTTTCATCCCTACAGTTCATGTCCCATCTTCCCTTCAACTTGCGAATTTGTTTACCAAAACTCTTGATGAACAACAACATGTGTTACTCTTGGTCAAGCTTGGTCTCATCATTCCTCGTCTAGCTTGACGGGGGTGTAGATCATATGGAGTATATAGACATTAATTACATGAAATATAAAAGGCGCAGATTATAAATAAACTCAAATACATGCTAAACCCCAAGTGAATTTGTTATCTTTCTTATATATATAGAGAGAGTAATGAATGCATGAGAGGATTAGCCTTTTCTTACTTGTTAACAATTCGTGGAAAAACTTGGGATAACATGCATGCACAATTATGAAATTATGGGTTCCTAGCAACCAATTAAAGAAAAGCACGAGTATACAATCAAGAATACTAATAAAATCTTTCTTTTTTTTGGAAGGGAATCTAATTATTTCTT
This sequence comes from Fagopyrum homotropicum, assembly GCA_033239125.1. Classification (NCBI taxonomy): domain Eukaryota; kingdom Viridiplantae; phylum Streptophyta; class Magnoliopsida; order Caryophyllales; family Polygonaceae; genus Fagopyrum; species Fagopyrum homotropicum. The sequence continues at coordinate 58,358,935 of BSWB01000003.1, read as the reverse complement.
TTCGAATGGTTTACATGACACATTGACAACAAATATTAGCATCAATAAAAATAAAAAGAAAAAGGCTTTTCATAAAACAGTCCACGCACAACAAATTAAACTTGATTTCACGAGGAAATTTGTTATTATTATAAGGAATAGTATTAGAAGGGTCACTTTGTTAATACAATAGTTTGTATTCTCTAAAGAGATGAAGACATAATTGGAAGACACAGTCAACTAGCTACCTACATACTCTTTTGAGGAATTTTAGTGTTCCGTTTCCATTCATTGTATGGATCGAGTGTGTTGTTTGGAAGGGTAGTGAAAGTGTGATGATTATGATCAAATCAAAATCTCTAGTTTTACTGTGTTTTTTCAAGGGGTTTTAACCACTTTTGATCACAACTACAAATGTCATTAACTACGACGTTTAGATCATATCGTTTTTCGTAAAACGCCATTTAAAAATCATTTCACTGTATTTCAAAAATCGCAATTATTTATCATTTGAGGATTTTTTATGGCGCTTTGCACACATCATTAGATATATATAGGGTTTACAAAACGCCAAATACTTTCACAAATTTTTCTTCCAAATTTCTATGGCGTTTTATAAGTGATAACACGATTTATGACTTAGTTTTAGGTAATCATTTAGATAGATTTCTCACTCATTCATGCATGGTTTAGCATTAGTTCACGACGTTTTGCACTCAATTCATGTATTTTGTCGAGATAGATGTCTACACGGACTTGTGCGTGTTTTATAGGTATTTTGGGAGATTTAGGAGCTAAAACGATGCGTTTGAGAATCGTTCATCAAGATGACACACCCTCGGACTCATTAGGATGCAAACTAGAACCTAAGGAGGACTCATGGAACCTTGCCAACACAATCCATGCACCAAATCACACCTTAATGATCCAAGGTGAAGTTTCTGGAGCAAATCACGGTTCACTGGCACAAACCACGGCCGTCATTCTACCCGTGGATTTTGCCAGATTCTTGTGACAGCTGTACCACGACTCTCATGGCCAGCTCATGCAAAATTTGTTATAAAAGTGGTCCTTCATTGGCTGAGAAAAGCATCTTGGAGCAGCTCTCCATTATCCACTATCATCCAATCAAAAATACTCTCTCAAGAGGAAGAAGGAAGAAGAAGGAAGTAGAAGGAAGCCACCATTGGAGAAGAACTTGAAGGAAGGAGAAGAAGACACACCATTGATAGACTTAGAGAGCTTTGTAGTGAAGAATTTCAGATTCAATTTCTAGAGTTGTATGAACCATTGGAACCTTCTTTGAGAAGGGTTGTGAGTTATTCTAATTCCATTTTCAGTTTGGTTTTGTTTTAGTTCACTTGTTCATCTCTTTCTCTTCATTATCTTGCAAATGGATGTCATGATTTTATGTTTGATTGTTTCGATTTCTATTATGAATGTTATAGGCTAAATAGATGTGGTTCTAGGGTAAGGAAAGGATGGTTATGGCTAGGGCTATGATAGGATGGACTTAGATTTACCTTTGGATGACTTGTGTGCATGAACGTAGCTGCTGTTAGGAATCACGGGTAGTTCTTGCCAAACCACGGCCGTGGAAAGGTAGAACTAACGGTGATCTTACCTGAATCGATGGATCTAGTCTTAGATTGTTAGAATGTTGAAATCCTAGGTGTTTGTTGAGTTAAATCTATCCTAGGGTGACCTAGTGTTAACAACTAAGTGTTAGGAGAGACTTATCCGGTAATCCTTGCTCTTAGATCTTGAGATAATAAACCCTAGGTAGTGGTGAGCCTCATAAACCGCCATTGGATTCAGTGTGCTAGGATGGTTGTTTAGAACTAACCCTTCCAAGACTTACCCGGTAAGGATAGGTTAGATCTCTAGGTAACAATCCGGTTTGTGTAGAATTTCTATCCTTAGGTTCTTAGAGACTTACCCGGTAATGAGACCTTAGGAATGGATTAGTGGACCATGAGACCTACCCGGTAATTGATCCCAAGCTAGAAACACTTAACCCCAACATATCATAGTTAATCCAAGGAAAGAATAGATAGCTTGAGTCTTATGTTATAACCGGAACTTCCAAACCCCTAGAACCCGCTTTCCTATCTTTGATCTACATCTCGTATCTTTGCTTGTTTGCGTTGATTTGTTAGCTTAGTTGATTTTTATATTTCGCATGATTTGTGATCCTTGATTGATCACCGAAAAACCAACCAAAAACAATTGAGATTTTCATTTCTTTATTTCTTTCTCTTTTCTTAACCTAGATCTTCACTAGACTTAATCATAAATTGAATCAATCTCACCTTAGTCTTTGTGTTTGACCTCGGAATACTATCCCTACTACAAACGTCCCGTACACTGCGGGTTCGCTAGGAGTTAGGATAAATATAACGAGAATATAAATTTAAAGCTTATTGCGTGCACACATCACACGATCTTAGCGTAACAAATTTTTGGCGCCATTTCCGGGGACTAGGTCTAGATTGAGTCTATTTTGTGATTATTTATTAGTGTAGATCTTTCTTGTTACTTTTGATCTCTTTTTGGTTTGTGTCTTTGCTTTTCAGGACATTTCTTACTCTTTAGGTGTATGCGAAGATCTCGTGGCAAGGATTTAGCTCCATTCGATCCCGAACCGGAGAAAACCCTTAGATCTAGATCCAAGAGCATTAAAAAGGGGAAGGAGATGGCCGGAAGAGAACTCCAAGCTGAGTTGGATGAGGATTTAGAGCAAATTAGGATAAGGGATGAAGCTTTGGAGAATGAGAGGAGACTTGCCAATGAGAGGCAAGAGGCAACTAGGAGGGAGATTGAGGAGATTAGACAAGCTCTTGTGCAAAGAGAGCTTAACCGTCAACATCCTCCTCCACCTCCACCACAACCGCAGCCGGCGGTAAACATTAGGGTTGTGCCCATTTCTATGGAAGAGCCACAAACGTTGGGGCAAAGAATGGATCCGGCACAAAGAGCACACCGTCCGGGTGTGAACTTAGGAGATCCCACAACCCATGATTATGAACTCCGCCCTCAAGTTCTACAAATGATCCGGCATAATCAATTTGGAGGGATGGAAGGAGACTCTCTTCATCAACATTTGATGAATTATGAGATCTTGATGGAGACTCTTAGACCGCCAAGATTGGAGAGCAACAACCATAAGCTTAGGGCTTTTTCCTTCTCTCTTAAAGATAAAGCCTTGGCTTGGTATCAATTTATTCCACAAGGGCGAGTTGGTACTTGGGAGGAGATGACAACCGAGTTTTTGACTAAGTTCTTCCCACCTTCCAAGACTACCGAGTTAAGAGGGAAGATCAATGCCTTTTTGATGAAGGATAGAGAGAGCTTGTTCAAGTCTTGGGAGAGGTTCAAAGATCTTCTCCTAGATTGTCCACACCATGGTATACCGAAAATTGAGCTATTGGAGATCTACTTCAAAGGACTTGATGAAGATAGCCAATTTAAGCTCCAATCTCTTTCCGGTGGGACTTTTATGGAGAAGCATGTAGATGAAGCTTGGGAGTTTGTGGAGAAGCAAGCTCTAGTGATTGAGAAATACTCCCATAGGAAGAGTGAAGGGAGAAAGGCGGGAGCATATGAGGTGAGCGAGGTCACCATGAACAATTTCAAGCTTGACGCCATCAACAATGAATTGAAGTCCTTGAGGGAGTTGTGTGCTACAACTTTGAAGAATCAAGCAACTCCTCAAGTGCTTCCACAAGCCAATTTGTCTTCCAAGAAGGAGGATGTGAATTACATGGGAAGGGGAAACTACAACAACAACTACCAAGGCCCAAGGAATTTCAACAACAACCGGCAATTCAACAATTACCGGCCAAACCACAACCATCCCGGATTCTCTTACTCTAACCCGGATGGAGCCTTGAACCCTCCCGCTTCCACAAGCACAACTCCACCACCAAGAGCTTCACAAGAACCTCCACCCGGATTTACTCAACCTCCAAAGGATAGGACCGAATTGATGTTTGAGCAATTGCTTGGAAGGTTGAGTGGTCTTGAGAGCACCGTGACTTCAATTTCTAAAGCTCAAAAAGTGTTGGAAGCACAAGTGTTCCAAAAAGCGGGTGAAGCCCATAGAGATCCGGGAAAGCTTCCCGGAAGAACCGAAGACAACCCAAGAGGCCAAGTGTTGGCTATCACAACGAGGAGTGGGTTGAGTATGAAAGATCCTTTGCCCAAGGACAATGCTAAGGGAAAGCAAGTAGTGGTAGAAGAGGGAAGGTTGCAAGAAGATGGAGGCAAGAGCAAAGATGTAGAGCCAACCTATGTGGCGCCGCCTCTATACAAGCCGCCACTACCATTCCCACAATCAAGAGCAAGATCTCGCTTGGATAATCATTTTTGTAAGTTCCTTGAACTAATGTCTAAATTGCATATTAACATTCCGTTCATGGATGCTATTTTAGGAATGCCGGCATACGGCAAGTTCTTAAAGGAGATACTCTCCAACAAAAGGAAGTTGGAGGAGTATGGGGAGATAAGAATGACCAAGAGATCCTCTGAATTGATCCAAACGATGAAGGAGGAGATGCCTCCCAAACTAAGAGATCCGGGTTCCTTTTGTGTCCCAATTGGAGTGGGAGATGTGAAGTACGAGGCCCTTTGTGATCTTGGGGCAAGTGTAAGCATCATACCGCTTGCACTTTGCAACAAGGTTGGGCTAGGAGAACCAAAGCCGGTCAAGATGACCCTCTACATGGCGGACCGTTCTATCACTCATCCGGTTGGGATCTTAGAAGACATCCCGGTGCAACTAGGAGGATTCTATGTGCCAATTGATTTCGTTGTCTTGGATATTCCGGCGGACTATCCGGTTCCCATCATCTTAGGGAGGTCTTTCCTAGCCACCTCCGGATGCCTAGTGGATTGCAAGAATGGAACTCTCTCCTTCAACATTGGAGAGGAGAACGTCAAGTTCAAATTGTCTACAATGATGAAAGGGCCAACCCTTGATGAGGATGTTTTCAACATAGTCGAGCAAGAAGAATCTAGAGAAGTTGTGAGCTCGATCTTGATCAAGGATCCCTTGGAGAAGGTTCTTACCTTAAGTATGATGTTGGAAGATGTTGAAGAGGATTGCAATGAAGAGATCAAGGCCTTAGAAGCACTAGAGGAGGAGACAGTGCTCAAGATGAAGAAAACGAAGAGGTGTTGAACAGCTGTAGGAACCACGGTCGTGGAATGTGTTCCACGGCCGTCAAACTCTCTGGACAACTCCGGGAAGCAGGCTTGGCAAGAACCACGGCCGTGGACTTGGAGCAAACCGTGGAGTTGGCCGTGGTTTCCCCTGGATCAGTCCTTGATGATGATCAAGCTTCTAGGAGCCTTGGAGGGTCTTCATTTGCTTTGGATTCATCTCATCCAACATTGTTTGGATCGTCTCCAATCGATAAAGGTCCTCATAAACTTGAACTCAAACCCCTCCCCTCTCATTTAAAATATGCTTTCCTTGGTAATGATTCTACATATCCGGTGATTGTGAATGCATGCTTGAGTGATGATGAACTTGCTAAGTTGTTGCATGAGCTAAGATTGCATAAGAAAGCCATTGGCTATACTATTGATGATTTGGTTGGCATTAAGCCTTCTTTGTGCATGCATAAGATAATGATGGAAGATAACCACAAACCCTTTATTGAACATCAAAGGAGATTGAATCCTATAATGAAAGAGGTAGTCAAAAAGGAAATCATTAAGTTGCTAGATGCGGGAATTATCTATCCTATTTTAGATAGTAAGTGGGTTAGTCCCGTTCATGTAGTACCTAAGAAGGGTGGGATGACCGTAGTGACTAATGAGAACAATGAACTAATCCCGACTAGGACGGTTACGGGGTGGAGGATGTGCATTGATTATAGGAAGTTGAACATGGCCTCTAGGAAAGATCACTTCCCTCTCCCCTTCATTGACCAAATGCTAGAAAGGTTAGCTCAACACTCTCATTTTTGCTATCTAGATGGCTATAGTGGATTCTTCCAAATCCCTATCCACCCCGATGACCAAGAGAAAACAACCTTTACATGTCCATGGGGTACTTTTGCATATAGGAGGATGCCATTTGGGTTGTGTAATGCACCCGCCACCTTCCAAAGGTGCATGATGGCTATCTTTTCGGAATACATAGAAAATATCATGGAAGTGTTTATGGATGATTTCTCTGTTTATGGTTCTTCCTTTGATAATTGCTTGGCTAACTTGTCATTAGTATTGCAAAGATGTGAGGAGACAAATCTTGTCTTAAACTGGGAAAAATGCCACTTCATGGTAAGTGAAGGTATTGTGTTAGGACACTTGGTGTCTAACCGTGGCATTGAGGTTGATAGAGCCAAGATTGAAACGATAGAGAAGTTGCCGCCACCTACCTCGGTGAAGGGGGTGAGGAGTTTCTTAGGGCATGCCGGTTTTTACCGGAGGTTTATTCAAGACTTCTCTAAAATTTCTAAGCCTCTCACTAACCTACTAATGAAGGATGTTGATTTTGTCTTTTCCAAAGATTGTCTCGAGGCTTTTTGTAGGTTGAAGAACGCTTTGATCTCCGCACCTATCATGCAACCTCCGGATTGGAGTTTACCATTTGAGATCATGTGCGATGCAAGCGATGTAGCCGTTGGGGCTGTTTTGGGGCAAAGGAAAGATGGGCGCACTCATGCCATTTATTATGCTAGCAAGACGCTAGATGATGCCCAACTCAATTATGCTACCACCGAGAAGGAGTTGCTAGCGGTTGTGTATGCATTTGAGAAGTTTCGCTCATATCTTGTTGGAGCAAAGGTCATAGTGTATACGGATCATGCTGCGATCCGTTATCTACTCACCAAGAAAGACGCCAAGCCTAGGTTGATTCGGTGGATCCTTCTTCTACAAGAGTTTGATTTGGAAATCCGGGACAAGAAGGGATCCGAGAACTCGGTGGCGGATCAACTTAGTAGACTTCCACCATTGGAGCTTAAAAGAGATGACATCCCAATTGATGACTCATTCTGAGATGAGCAATTGCAAATGGTGGAGGAATGCTTGTTCCAAGTGTCTAGAGGAAATGAGCCATGGTATGCCGACATTGTGAACTACTTAGTGTGTGAGGAAGTGCCTCCCGGATTGACATATGCACAAAGAAAGAAGTTCTTCAACGATGTGAGGCACTACTATTGGAGTGAACCACTTCTATTCAAGAGAGGGCCGGATGGAATGTTTAGAAGATGCATACCGGAAGATGAAGTGGAGAGTGTGATCCGGCATTGTCACTCCTTACCATGTCGAGGCCATGCTAGCTCACACAAAACGTGTGCAAAGGTATTGCAATCCGGTTTTTATTGGCCTAACTTGTTTAGAGATGTGCAATCTCTACATCCTATTGGAGGTAGACTATGTGTCGAGATGGGTGGAGGCAATCGCCTCTCCTACAAATGATGCCAAAGTGGTGGCGCGGTTCTTCAACCGAGTGATCTTCCCTAGGTTTGGTACACCAAGAGTGATCATTAGCGATGGAGGGAAGCACTTCACAAATAGGAACTTTGGAGCGCTTTTGGCTAAGTATGGGGTGACTCATAAGGTGGCGACACCTTACCATCCCCAAACTAGTGGCCAAGTGGAGATCTCCAACCGGGAGATCAAGGCCATCCTTGAGAAGACGGTCTCTAGGACGAGAAAAGATTGGGCTATGAGGCTCAATGACGCCTTATGGGCATATAGAACCGCCTTCAAGACACCGATTGGCACCACTCCCTACAAGTTGGTCTATGGCAAGTCTTGCCACCTTCCGGTAGAGATGGAGCATAGAGTTTATTGGGCCATTAAGTGGCTAAATTTTGATCTCAAAGAGGCGGGAGAAAAGAGATTGCTTGAATTGAACGCCCTCGAGGAAATCCGGTTGGATGCTTATGAGAATGCCCGGATTTACAAGGAGAGAACCAAAAGGTGGCATGACAAGAGGATCATCCCCAAGGAGTTGAGTGAAGGAGATCTTGTCCTTCTCTTCAACTCAAGGCTAAGGCTTTTTCCCAGAAAGCTCAAATCAAGATGGACCGGGCCATATGTGGTGAAGAAGATCTTTCCCCATGGAGCTATTGAAATTGGAGGGGATCATTGTGAAAACTTTAAGGTGAATGGGCACCGGTTGAAGAGGTATATCCCGGGAGCTCCGGTAGATATGATTGCCCCACTTTACCTTGAGTAGACGCCCTGAGTTTGGTCAAGCTAATGACCTTAAAGAAGCGCTTGGTGGGAGGCAACCCATTGGTAACGTTTTTCCTTTCTTGTTTTGCTTTTGTTTTAGATTTTTCTATCTTTGTGTGTGTTTTGTCTACTTTGTGTGTGTGCTAGAGCATTAGTGGCATTGGAAGCCTTGCTTGACATAGGAATGATGATGATGAACCCCTCAATCAATTATGGGTGGAGCGGACGCGGAACTTGGACGGCTAGCGGTGCCTAGCGCGGGTCCCGACGCCTTGATGAACACTTAGAGCTCTCTACCATGGTTGATAGGATCATCCAACATCGATTTACTTGAGAATCCCAAATACCGTAGCAATCCACTTTTACATTGTGAGAACCTTCTTTCACTCTTCTTTACTTCATTTACACATTGGGGACAATGTGTTTCTAAGTATGGGGTGGGGTTCGCATGATCCCTTGCATGATGAGCATCTAGGATAGTTTAACATTTTCACATGTCTTGCATTGTACATACATATTTCGAAAATTCCAAAAAATCAGAAAATTTAAAAAAATTTTGTGCTTTCTAGGCTTGGATATGATCCTAATGATGAATCTTGTCTTGTGGATTGGCTATGGATGGCCTCATGTGTTAAATTGGTGATTGCATATGTGGACACGAAGTACTTCTCTTGAATTCTATGAATGATTTGTAATCATGATGTTTGCCTAGAATGGATTGAGTATCGAAAATCGAAATTACATGATAATTCCTGCATACCATCTAGGAATGAATGAGGCAATTCATTTTCTCTACTTCTCATCTTGATCATAATTGTTTGAGCACCTCAATTGAGATAAATTTGACCTCTTTTGACCCATCCGGGAATAGGAGCATGTTAGTGTGTTGATGTGTGTGAAAAGCAAGTGTGGGGTGAAGATGTTGATGAAAAGAATGTCATGAATAAATGCTGAATTTGTTGTGAAAGTGTAGCCAAAAATTAGGTTTGGGGGCGTTGGTTTGAATGACAAGTAACTCGGTACACTTCACATAATCGGGTGTTGGTGCCTTGCCAATGTCAAATAAACCAATAGTCCTAACGAGCTTTGGTATGTGTGCCCGGTGTGGATGCACCTCGAAAAATAGAAAAAGCCCGAGGATGGCTAATCACCAAGGTTTCGGCTTTTGTACACCAATGCCATTGTCTCAAAAATAAGTCAAAGAAAAAGAAAAGAAAGAAAAGATAGAGGAAAATATACACTTGAGGGAAGTTGATCGAGGACAAGATTGTGGAGTTAGTTCCGTTCCCGGATTAGCATCACATAACCTAGAAAATCCCCACCTAGTCACTACATTTCTTGGCCTTTTATTTCACAAGACCTTATGACCTATTTGCATGTTTGAAAGACTTAGTAATTTAGATTGGATGTACTCTTGATCTTCTTAACTTCTTCATCTTTACATTTCATGCATACTTTCGAGATAAGTGCAATTGTCTTTCCATGCTTTCGCTTGTTTGATGCATGATTGTCTACCCCTTGCCATGAAACATGACTATGAAGGTGATCCAATAGTAGAAGCACAAACCCAAAAAGATTTTGCCATTTTCTGCATACATGAATCATGTCATCTCGTAGTCTATAATTGAGAATTTGCTCGGGGACGAGCAAACCTTAAGTATGGGGTATTTTGATAACACGATTTATGACTTAGTTTTAGGTAATCATTTAGATAGATTTCTCACTCATTCATGCATGGTTTAGCATTAGTTCATGACGTTTTGCACTCAATTCATGTATTTTGTCGAGATAGACGTCTACACGGACTTGTGCGTGTTTTATAGGTATTTTGGGAGATTTAGGAGCTAAAACGATGCGTTTGAGAATCGTTCATCAAGATGACACATCCTCGGACTCATTAGGATGCAAACTAGAACCTAAAGAGGACTCATGGAACCTTGCCAACACAAGCCATGCACCAAATCACACCTTAATGATCCAAGGCGAAGTTTCTGGAGCAAATCACGGTTCACTGGCACAAACCACGGCCGTGATTCTACCCGTGGATTTTACCAGATTCTTGTGACAGCTGTGCCACGACTCTCATGGCCAGCTCATGCAAAATTTATTATAAAAGTGGTCCTTCATTGGCTGAGAAAAGCATCTTGGAGCAGCTCTCCATTATCCACTATCATCCAATCAAAAATACTCTCTCAAGAGGAAGAAGGAAGAAGAAGGAAGTAGAAGGAAGCCACCATTGGAGAAGAGCTTGAAGGAAGGAGAAGAAGACACACCATTGATAGACTTAGAGAGCTTTGTAGTGAAGAATTTCGGATTCAATTTCTAGAGTTGTATGAACCATTGGAACCTTCTTTGAGAAGGGTTGTGAGTTATTCTAATTCCATTTTCAGTTTGGTTTTGTTTTAGTTCACTTGTTCATCTCTTTCTCTTCATTATCTTGCAAATGGATGTCATGATTTTATGTTTGATTGTTTCGATTTCTATTATGAATGTTATAGGCTAAATAGATGTGGTTCTAGGGTAAGGAAAGGATGGTTATGTCTAGAGCTATGATAGGATGGACTTAGATTTACCTTTGGATGACTTGTGTGCATGAACGTAGCTGCTGTTAGGAATCACGGGTAGTTCTTGCCAAACCACGGCCGTGGAAAGGTAGAACTAACCGTGATCTTACCTGAATCGATGGATCTAGTCTTAGATTGTTAGAATGTTGAAATCCTAGGTGTTTGTTGAGTTAAATCTATCCTAGGGTGACCTAGTGTTAACAACTAAGTGTTAGGAGAGACTTATCCGGTAATCCTTGCTCTTAGATCTTGAGATAAAAAACCCTAGGTAGTGGTGAGCCTCATAAACCGCCATTGGATTAAGTGTGCTAGGATGGTTGTTTAGAACTAACCCTTCCGAGACTTACCCGGTAAGGATAGGTTAGATCTCTAGGTAACAATCCGGTTTGTGTAGAATTTCTATCCTTAGGTTCTTAGAGACTTACCCGGTAATGAGACCTTAGGAATGGATTAGTGGACCATGAGACCTACCCGGTAATTGATCCCAAGCTAGAAACACTTAACCCCAACATATCATAGTTAATCCAAGGAAAGAATAGATAGCTTGAGTCTTATGCCATAACCGGAACTTCCAAACCCCTAGAACCCGCTTTCCTATCTTTGATCTACATCTCGTATCTTTGCTTGTTTGCGTTGATTTGTTAGCTTAGTTGATTTTTATATTTTGCATGATTTGTGATCCTTGATTGATCACCGAAAAACCAACCAAAAACAATTGAGATTTTCATTTCTTTATTTCTTTCTCTTTTCTTAACCTAGATCTTCACTAGACTTAATCATAAATTGAATCAATCTCACCTTAGTCTTTGTGTTCGACCTCGGAATACTATCCCTACTACGAACGTCCCGTACACTGCGGGTTCGCTAGGAGTTAGGATAAATATAACGAGAATATAAATTTAAAGCTTATTGCGTGCACACATCACACGATCTTTGCGTAACAATAAGCACCGTGAACTTTAAGGCATTTGCAAAACGCAATGGAAAGTCCAATGTATCATCGGTGTCACTAAGACGTCGTTGGAGGATGGCGTTTAAAAACGCCGTTGAAGGTCTTCCATGATGTTTTTAAACGCCGTAAAAGTGTATATATGTACGAGTGAATGGGCATTGTGTTTTATCCCATAAAATCTCTTCCATTGTCAACATTAGAGTTATGTTGATTTTAGCACGACAAATGGTCAAAACAATCCAAAAGTCGTACAGTTTCGAGATAGGAAAACTTAGTCCGTGACTCTATAATATATTCTCTTATTAAAGTCCGACTTGAACATTAAATTCACGTGAGTTTCATTCTAAAATCAATTGACAATAGAAAGAGTAACTAATAGTCTCCCAACTTTATATCTGAGTAAAAATCGATTTATCACGGCATTTGCCAATGTTCAATATGTCATCGCGAAGATCTTTTCTGCGATTGGATTTCTACCGTAAATAGGCGACGTAAAAGGTATGCACGACGGCATCTTGTCGCATAACCTTTGCGATGGCATATGCCATTGCAAAAGAAGTCTAGTGTTTTTTTAAAAATACATACTCTATAACGGGGACATTCATGTCCGGATTCTGTTTTTATTTGAGAAACAAATAATATGTCATCGCAAAAGAAGTCTAGTGTTTTAAAAATACATACTTTATAACGGGACATTCATGTCCGGATTCAGTTTTTATTTGAGAAACAAATAATAGATAACCCACGTATGTAGGTCATGGTTATAAAATATATTTTTATAATATTTTTTGTTATTTTGTAGTCATTACGATCGGGCTATTATACGATAAGCACACTCAACAGTACAAGAGAAGTGTTCCATGATATAAAAATAAACTAATGCAACATTGTCATTGTTGTTGGAGATGATCACAATTAGAATATTACCAAATAAACATTCAACAACTCATATTAGTAGTCTCCTATTAGAAGACTTTAAACCTCAGTAGGCTACGCATCATATTCTTTCATGCTCACCGAGTTGCCAAAAATGAGAGGGGAAAAGAGACAAGAGTTTGCACCGAGTTGTCACACCCTTTGAGAGGCGAAATTTGTGGAAGACTCCAAGCTTAGAGAGAGTTTGTGACTGATAGAGGGTGATGAAAGAACGAAAGTAGAAAACTCTTATCTTTTGGTTCTTTTTTATGGGCCAAAATATAAAAATAAAACTATTTTATTTATTTATTATTTTTTTTTTTGAAATGGTAATTGTATTGAGAAGGTAAGAATGTACCGATTACATAATCAGGAACATTCAAGGGCAAAGAGCAACGATCATAAACACAAAATATCTAGACCAGGTGAAGGGGTAGGTTCCAAGTGATCAAGTGAGAATAATGTTCAGGTTATGAACCATATCTAGAGAGAGTTGCGATCGGTCCTTCCAATTATGGGTGAAGTGAAGCTTCACGGATCAAATGATCATTCCGGCACATTAAATGGGGTTAGTGAAGGAAGGGTTATAAACTATGGTGTTCCTGGCAGCCCAAACATGGTAGATGAAAGCGACAACAAAGGCAATCCGGGCACAATACATTGGACGGGGGCCTCAACACAATCCAGGAAGCCAACCAATCCCAAATATTGTTGGTGTAAGGAGGAGGGTAGGGGGTCCTTGTCCAGCGAGAAACAATGTCCAACACCGTCATACCATAGCTGTAGTGTTGCCATAAGTGAGTACCATCCTCCGGGGCTAAGTTACACAGCTTGCGGATGTCGTCATTAATTAGGTTCCAAGACTGGATCTTCGCAAAAGTTGGAAGCCGATTCAGGGCAGCTAACCATGCAATGTAGGAGTTCTTAGGGATGTTAGAGTGAATCTAGATGGCCTTGAAGGGAGTAGAGGGATTTGCATGGGGGCGAGGCATAAAGATATCATAAGCTTTCTTACACGAGAAAGAGCCGTTGGGATAAGCAATGACATCACCCCTCAAAATGCCCGGAGCAGAGAACGGGATCTCGTCCCTAACCGAGAGGAGAGACTTCCAAAAGGCACTATGATGGGCCATAATGGTGCAGCTCCAGATTGTTTCGCCCCCCTTAATGAGATGGTGGTTGACCCAAGACGCCCAAATGTTAGGGCTTCCTCTATCCAATTCATGTATGAGTTTAGAGATAGCAACCTTGTTCCTGGTTTCAATGTCATGGAAGTCAAGGCCACCATACGCTTTTGGAGCACAAATAGAGGACCAGGCCATCAATACGCGCCTGCTGCTAGCGACACCGGACCAGAAGTAGGAACGCAAGAGGCCATTGATAGTATTGATTACATTTGCAGGGAGCACGAACATGGAACACCAATACTGGCTGGGAGCAAAGAGTATAGATTTTATAAGCTGGGCTCTACCTGCGTAGGACAAGGTTTTAGCACTCCACGACTGAATACGCCTAGTGATTTTGTGGATCAAGGGAAGGTAATCAGGGATCGTCAGTCTTTTGCACCCAATCGGCACCTCAAGGTAAAGGAAAGGGAGGGATTCCACATTCATGCCCGTGAGAATAACAGCGTCCTCAATCATAGATTGGCACATTCCACCAGTATATAGATGAGATTTTACAAGGTTGATAACTAATCCAGAGATGGCACCAAACCCCTCCAGCGTGTCTTTTAGGATCTTGATGGAATTAATATCTCCACGACAAAGGAGAAGAAGGTCATCAGCAAAGGCCAAATGAGTGATGGTGGGTGAAGAGCATCTAGGATGATAGTTGAAATCCGGGTTTGAAGTACTCTTCTCGATCATTTTAGACAGAAATTCCATTGATATAACGAAGAGAGGTGGAGAGAGTAGGCATCCCTGTCTCAGCCCACGACCACCAGCGAAGTGCCCTTGAAGAGAACCGTTTATGTTGACTGAATAGGAAACAGTTGTGATACATTCCTTAATCAGACGAATGAAGAGCTCCGGGAAGCCCATCTTTTGGAGGCAGTGCAGTATGAAAGCATAACTCACAGTGTCAAATGCTTTGGATATATCAACCTTCATTGCAGCTCTTGGTGAGATGTGCTTTCTACCATATTTATGGAGCATCTCTTGGCATAGTAGTACATTGTGTTTTATGGATCTCTTGGAGACGAAGGCACTTTGGTTGAAACTAATGAGGCTCGGAAGGACTGAGTTGAGCCTCCTAGCCAGGATCTTTGAGATGGTCTTGTATATTATGTTGCAGCAGAAAATTGGCTTGTAATCTGAGGGGGCAAGGGGCCATTCGTGCTTAGCAATTAAGGAAATAGAGGCATGATTTACCTGTCTAAGCATACGGCCATTAATGAAGAAGTCTTGAATTGCCTCAGTGAAATCATTATGGATGATACTCCAGGCCTCTTTGAAGAAGAATGAATTGTATCCATCAGGCCCAGGCGCCTTGTTGTCACCAATGCTGAAAATAGCATGCTTGATCTCATCGGTAGAAACCACCTTGTTTAAGGTTGCAATATCATCCAGGTTAAGAATGGGGAGGCTGACATTGGGGAAGAGGCTGATAGGGTAACTGATCCGGGGGTTTAAAATATGGCTAAAGTGGTTCACCAACGTGTTGTCAATGGCATCAGGTTCATATACCATTGCCCCTTCATTGGACTTTATAGTAGTGAAGAGGTTTGCACACTTGCGAGATTTGACACTCCTAAAGAAAAAAGACGAGCATTGATTGCCATGAGTGATCCATTTCGCCTTGGAGAGCTGGGCAAGAGTGGAGTGGAGCTTATTATAGCTATCTTTAAGACTAAGTGACAGCCTCCTCTCCTCATCATGTAATTCAACGTCAAGAAGATTAGCATGTAGCCGTGTATGTGCATCATTGAGGAGTTATTGTTGCATAGAGATATTTGCCTGTAGATCCTCCAGTTTAGCACTAGGAAACTTTTTGAGCATAGGTTTAAGGATCTTCATCTTTCTAGTGAGCCTAAACATAGGGTTGCAATCAATCTTTGTATCCCATGCATTCTTCACAGTCTCTAAAAAAGCCTCATGCTTAGTCCATGTGTTGTTGAATCTGAATGGGAAGTTTCTCTTGGCATCCAAACACTCAGTGAAGAGTAGTGCTGGAGAATGATCCGAAATATCAATGTTGCCAAAGTGAGCTTTAGAGTTAGGGAAAGCGGTTGTCTAGGCATTGTTGGACACAACCGCTTGCTCCAGATACGGGTTCCACTTTGCTTGTTGTTCCATGTGTACTTACAGCCTGAATAAGGGAGATCCGAAAGCACATTTTGCTCAAAATATGCCTCGATCTCATTGGAAGGTTGAGTAAAATTATGCTGGTTATTTGAGAGTTTCTCTTTTGGGGACAAAGTGACATTAAAGTCCCCCAATAAGGCCTAGGGAAAGTTAGTGTTGAGTAGACGCAAGGTGGAAATTTCATTCCATAGGCCTGATCGATCCTCCGGGTCATTATGGACGTAGATGAACGAGACTTCAACAAAAGTGGTCTGGTTTGGGTTTGGGAGTGGGATGGTTATGTAGCAATGGATGAGTTGGTCATTGATCATAGAGGTTGAGAGGTTCAACTTAGCCGGGTTCCACCATATCCAAATGTGACAATTTTGTGCATGGGGGAGTTGGATATATGGCTCCAAGAGGGGAATAGTAGAGTTGAAATCCTTTTCTCGTTTGCTGGACGAAGACGAGTCTCAAGGATGGCAATAAGGTCAAGGTTATGCTTCTTAGCAAGGGATTGGATAGCTCTTTGTTTTGTGGGATCATTTACGCCCCGAATGTTCCATGCACACATTCGTACTATCATTGATCAACCTTATTTTGGACATTGATAACACTTGCGATCAAAGAAGAAGTTGGGATGGGAGCGGTACTAGTGGAAGTATAGACTGGGGTAGGGTGAGAGGGGTGGGAAAGTGAATGATGATTGGGATCATGGCTTGGGGGAGGAACTGAATCGTGTTTTGGATAAGGTTGGGATGGTGTGAGAGAGCTGGGTTTTGAGTTGTTAGCAGCGAGATGGTAGGGGGTATCTGATGGGGAGAT
The DNA here is from genome assembly GCA_033239125.1 of Fagopyrum homotropicum. NCBI lineage: Eukaryota > Viridiplantae > Streptophyta > Magnoliopsida > Caryophyllales > Polygonaceae > Fagopyrum > Fagopyrum homotropicum. Next base: position 58,342,217 of record BSWB01000003.1, on the reverse strand, counting down.
ATTAGTACTTATAGCAATAAGGGGCGCCGGAGGGGGGTTCACAACTTGTGAAGTGGTTGGGTTCAAAGAGCTGGTGGAGTCATCGAGACGAGCACCAGCAGGGTTGGACACCTGGCCCGACCAAAGTAGGGGTGATTCTCAAAGAGGGATCTGGGGTGCGGAGGAGGGGGGTAGTATTAGGGTTAGGGTTATGAGTAAAAACCCTGGTGGTATTTGTTGGCTTGGCGGTTGGAGGTTTACTAGTATTGTGTTTCAGCTTTGGGGTCTTGCAACTATGTCCAAAGATCAAACAAGAGTCACAACGTGGGGGTAGCCAGTCGTACGTGACTTTTTGTACAAAGGAAGTACCATCAGGGCCATTAAGGGTGATCTCTTGTAAGAGAGGCCGAGATGCATGAATGTCTACGAGTATCCTAGCAAACCCCAGACGCTCTTGGTTAGCCGAGCAGGCATCAGTGAGAATAGGGGTCCCCAGGGCGGAACCAATTTTAGCGAGCATTAACTTGGACCAAAATCTATAGTCCAGGTTGTGAAGGGTGACCCAAGTCGGCACAGAATTGAGGCTAGAGTAATACAGGGGAAGGTCGATGGACCAACGTTTCAAGAGTATGGTGGTGGAACCATTAACAACCCAGGGACTGCCAAGCAAGATTGTGTTAATGTCTTCTTCACAAGAAAAGTGAAACACAAAGATTCTCTTCTCATTACAAATCATCTTAGGCGAGGATACAGTGTTCCAGTTTTCTGAGACAAATTTGAACATTTGTTGGTAGGATATCGGACTTCCTAGAGGGAATCCCACTAGGGATAGCTTCCATTTTTGCATAGTATCTTCAATGTCCTCATTGGTGAATGGGATGAGCCCAGATTCTAGCCCGGGAAAGAAGGGGAGAGGAACATGGTTCCAGTTAATGCTTCTTGAAACAATGTCCTTGTAGGAATCCGAGGGGCCTACGTGGGGATTGTGCCCATTAATGCACGCATGCATTGTGGGGCTGGAAAGGGTAAACGAAGAGCCAGGGTAAAGAAGGCTTGGCATTGCATGGGGAGCAACAATCTCGGTCTCAACATTCGTGCCAACGTGGGAAGGCGGATGGACGCCCTCATCAATAGCATGTGAGGGGTCAGAAGGGTCAAGTGCTTCAGGAGTATCAGCCGAAGAGTTAGCGGAAGGCAGGATGGTAGGATCAGTTCCGGCTGGGACTTGATCAGTCCCACAAGGGACATGGGTGCCAAACTAACCCCACAACAGCGGCCGGGTTAATGGACGATGGGCTCAGCGGGGGGAACATCACTTCAGAGGATAAGACCGGAGGCATATGAGACTTAGGGTAGAGTCTGTTGTTGATTGAACATATTAGCTCATCGGGGATAGGCTCTGGGGTTTTTTCCTGTGGGGAGGCGGAGGGAGAGGTGGATTTGGCTTTGGTGCAAGGGAGATTATAAGTGGTGGATGACGACTTGGGTAGCTCCGATATCTTGATGTTAAGGCGTTGGGACCTCCTTGAACCAGCCATGGGGAGGCAGAGCAGGAGTGGGCGGGGCACGGCCTGGGGGCTGCACTAGGGTGGAGCAAGCGAACTTACACCGAAAGGTACCAGGAGAGAGAACAGAGCATCTATTATTATCCTCCAATACTTTTCCTAGTGGAGCAATAAAAACTATTGGACAAACGGTTCTAGGTCCAACTAGTCGATTAAGCTAGCTAATCAATTACCATGCTAAAGTGCATACGAATACACGTTTGTGTTATACTCAAACTCAACACATAAGTCCGGTTTCGTCCTAAAATTAATTGACTAAACCTACATAGTTAATTCTTGAAGTTTGATCTCTCCCCGAATAAACCATAAAGCCAAGAGAAACCATAAACCAGAATATAGGAGTTTGACCATGTTCGCTCCGAATGGTGTGTGCAAGCTTTAAATTTATAACCCAAGATGTATGCTTAAAACAAGGATGCAAACCCGCAGTGTACGGGTCAATCATAGTAAAAGCAAGAATTCTGGGGTGTCAATCTCAGGGACTTAGGTGAAACAAAGCAAGTAGAGGTTGTCAATATTACAACTAACCACACAAGCGATTAAAGCAATCAAAATATGATAATGTAGTCAATTAAGGAAATATGCAAATTCTAGGGATTAAAGCATCTAGTTGTGGTTCCAACTCAAGATCTCAAGATAAGCGGACAAAGCTGAGATTTTGCAAAGGGAAGGTGTTACTAAAGTGGAATAGATCACCGGGTAAGTATCACTACTCACTAATTCTAACCCAAAAGAACCTATCACCGGGTAAGTCTCAAGGTACTAAGGAAAAGAACTATAATCTCAAACCAACAAACAACTAAGGGTATAGAATCAACATTTACCGGGTAAGTCTCAGGCTAACTCACAAAGATGGAATGAAGGCACACTCAAACCCCAATAAAGGATAAACCTTTATTACCTACACTTATGATCTTGGGTAAACAAACAAAGGAATCACCGGGTAAGTCTCGTCCTAGGCTTGCATTGAACCAGGAAAGGTGTAATAAGAATAGGATTTGGCAAACTCTAACACTTAACTCTCAGTTACGGATCAGAAAAGTCACCTCGGTCAGACGAATTCCACCCCGGCCAAGATGTTCATCGACTGAGCGAGATGCTAAGGATAAAGACTCGAGTTTTCAGGGTCCTACTGGAATTTAAGATTATTCTATCATTGTTTTTCCCACAACCTTCAGCCAATCACCCTAGAATCGCACAAGGAAATTAGCCACTCATCATCATGAAAGCAATAATCAAATATATGGGAAGAAAGTGAATAATTGAACACAAAAACCTTAATAAAAAGGCTTCAATAATTGAATCAAATATCAAACAAATCAACGTTCCTTGGATCACAATCCAACAAGACAAGTCAACAAAGAAGGGAATCTAAGAAAATCTTACAAAACCCTTCACAAAAGCTATGAACTTCCTTCCTTCAATCTTCCTTCAACCATCCAAAAATCCCTCCCAACTGCTAGATGCTATCATCCCTCTAAGCATGGTTGAACTTGTGGAAAATCCAACCCTTTATATTGGAAAATTACCCTCCACAGATAAAATATTTTGAAAAGATATTTCCCTAATAAAATATATCTATCTCTCATAAATAAATCCTTAAAATATATGATCTTCCTTCCAGAAATCCAGCCCAAAAATATAAGATCTCTCCTTCCAAAAATAAAAGATCTCAGCCAAGAATAAAATATATCTCGCCGCGTCCAAGGTGTTCGCCTCGGTCGGGACGCTCCTCAAAATCACCTCGGTCGAGATGGTACTGTAGCTGACCGAGGTAGCTCTAAACTGAAGGTGAAATCTCTCAAATCTGGTCCAAAGTAAATCTTTAATCCATTTCCATGCTTCCTGGATTCTTCCTTAAGCTCCTGAATGTAGCTTCAATGACTCCTTAGCTCCTTTAGCTCCATTTTGATGCAAAACGTGCCATTCTACCTACGATTACAACGAAACTTGGTGTAGACCTCGATTTCCGCAAAGGTAGATGAAACGACTATATAATCACATTATATACATCCAAACATGTAGATTATTGAAGATAAAACGTCTAAACAAGTCCCAAAATATAGACTATAATTCATGCTATCAAAATACCCCATACTTATCCCTTGCTTGTCCCCAAGCAAGTTCTAAATCTTGAGTACAAGATAGAATGGATTATAAGTAAAAAAGATCAATGAAAAGTATTTCAAAACATTTTTAGTGGTGTGCTCCACTCATAGATCACTCTAAGAGAATGCTTCATGGGATTTAAAATCAAAACATGCTCAAAACATTTTATAAATATAAGAAAATTGTTCATCTTTGCATAAAATCATAGAATGCATAATAAATCATAATTATCTAAATTAATCATGTATAATCCAGTTTAAACCACCAAGTCAATCAACAAGCTCGATGTCTCAAGGTCTTTCATAAGAGAAGGTCAAGAAACGTGTGATGGTGAGATGTATATAGGGAATGTGGTGCTAGAATCAGGGAAAAGGATCTTCACTTCACTTGCTTTTGAACTTCAACATCTTCCACCAATAAGCTTTGCTTATCTTTACTTTTTTACTTTTTTTGGGATGCATGGACAGAGGTGCACAATAACCGAAGCCTAGGAAATCAGCAATCATCAATTTCTCGAGATGCCTCAAACCCTTGATGCACATACCATGACCCGTTAGGAATATCGCTCAATCCGACTTTGGCAAGACACAAACATCCGGCTATGTGAATGGTGCCGAGTTACTCATCATCATGATTGACTTCCCCAAACATATTTGTTTCTTTCTAACTTTCAGCCAACATCTCAACTTTCTTTCACTTGCTTTTCACTTGCTTGCTTCCAAATTCTCGGATAGGTAAAGGGAAGCAAATATGTATATGAGGGGCTAAAGCATGATCAAGAAGAAGAAGAGAAGAGAGTGAAATACCTTAATCATCCTAGGAAGAAAGTGAGAGAACTCATCATGTGGTGTCAACCTTCAAATTCAACATAATTTGGATAAAAACAAAGTATTAAACATGTCAAATTTTCAAACAAAGCATTTAGCAACTTAAACATATTATAAAATCTTTCAAACATATAAAGATTTCAAAACCAGTCAGCAAACAAAATCATCACTGAGGTCATATCCAGATAAGAAGCACAAAAATCATTTCGAAACTGTCTCAGTTAAACCACCTCGGTCGAGATGTTCTAAGTCAACCGAGGTACTGTACTTCGATTGGTCAGAGTCACATCGGTCGAGGTCAATAAAATTTTTTTTCAAACCAGTTTTTGACGTTATTCTCAATCAAATAACTTGTATGCATGCATGTAATCTCAGATAAACACATAGAGCATAAAAAAATCATAAATATCCGAACCGAGTCATACAAGCACACACATAAGTCATATAAATACATATCCGCATACCCCATACTTGGGACACATTGTCCCAATGGGTCAAAATAAGTCTAAGAACAGAATACTCACCGAACAATGCTGAGCTGCATAATAAATAAAGAAAAGAAATCCTGCAAGCTCTAATCCCAATCCGGTGGTGGTGGTGGTGGCACGTACGGGTACTAAGATGGGTCAAACGGGTAGCCCATGATATGCTGAAACTGAATCTCAACCATCATGTGCTGGTAATGCTGGCTCTCCCGCATCTCTCTCATCTCTAGGGATAAGGCGGCGTAGGAGTCTATCATCTGATCCGTCAGATCATCGATCCGGCGGTGAGCGACTGGATCCCTCTGTCTACGTACCCTACGCCTGGCAGGACGTGATGGTGCTGTAGCTGGCTCCTCCTATGTCTCCTCGTCGTCTAGATCGACGACTAGTATGTTGGTACCAGCTGTATCTGTACTTGTGTCCATGGCAGCACCGCCATCCTCATCCTCATCAGCCTCCTCATCAGCCTCATCGTCCTCATCCTGCCCCTAAGCTACAGCTGCTGCGTCCCTAGCGTCCTCCATAAGAGGAATTCATGCGGTGTGCCAGTACTGAGGGTCGAACACTGGAAACTGAGATGACCATCTAATACCCTGAGGTGCAGTCTGCTCTTAGGGCATCGCCACATACGGCGTAGTAAGTCCGCAAGGAACCAAGATCCTCCTAGTGATCATCTCCTGCAGTCCGAGCGGCTTGGCAGCCGCCACCATAGTACAAGCACTCAAGTCTAAGTCCATGTAACTCGCAATGTGAGTCACTATACCTCCGCAGCAGATATCTCCCTTCGCCTTCGTCTTGATCTTGTGTAAATCCTCTACCAGCATCACTCCAAAATCCGGGACTCCTCCGGTCACCATACAGTACAGACTCAACAACTCACCCTGTCTAATCTTCTGGGGCGTCTCAATAAGCGCCAGAAGTGTCTCGCTAAAAATCCGGTGAGCAAGTCTAAAGGCTAGGTGGAAAATAATCCGCTCCCTGGGATCTCCAGGTCTCCACCTGTCAGCATGCTCAACTACGTGAGCTATCTGTCCCCAAAACTCTCGAGCTATAGGTCGAGAAGGAAAATCAGAAACTGTGGGGGCCGGGAAGCCGAAGATGTCCCTCCAATGGTCCATCGGAACTAAGTAGTTCCGGTTCATCAACCGGTACTTGATGGCACGCTCAGTAGGCAAGTAAGTAACGGAGCTAACTAACTCCAAAGTCGGCTCGAGGTAGGCTGGAGCTTTAATCTCAGTAAACTGCTCCAACCCCACCATAGCTATCATCTGCCTCAAGTCCTCATCCACGTAGAGGCAATCAAAAGCAGAAATGTCCAGAAACCGTGGTGCAACCATTGGACGTGCCGCAATGCGGTCATAATCTACCTGGTGACGCTCATGGATCACCGGTATGGAGCGGCGTGAAGAAGAAGGAGAAGGAGAGGATCTATCTCTCAGAACAAGCTGTCTGTCAGAACTCATCTTTCTCTCTCTGTCAGACCACCTTGGTTGCTCTGACAACTCTCAAGAACACCTCGGCCGAGGCACAGGTTGACTGGACCGAGGCGATGTGTTGTTCGATCGAAACTCTCAGAAATCCAGTTCTTTTCCCCCGATATCACTACCAATGGTTCATATGGGGTACTTAAGCCTTTTCCAACACAATGCAGGGGCAACCAAAGCCCAATTTGATCGAAAATAGTGGAGAAAAGAGAGAGTTAGGGTTTTTTTTCTATTTACCCCAGATTCAGTCGATTCTGAGCGTTTTTGTTGCAGATTTCCGCTTGCAAACCGATCCTCTACCCTTTCCTTGTAGTTTGGAAGCAAGAATCGTCGAAAACGAGCGAAAATCGAAGAACGAGGTGATTTGGGGAGTTTTGGTCGAGAAGGTGAGAGAGGGAAGAGAGAAATCGCAGCCCCGTTTTATACCCTTTTCTGGAACTGCTGTCACCTCGGTCGAGATGGTCTCGACCGGACCGAGGTGGATCTTCAGTAACCCTAGTCGCCTCAATTGCTCAAGAATCATCTCGATCGAGGTGATGTGACAGCAACCGAGATGTGTCTCAGTCAAACTCCGTCTTCTCAAATTCTCGAACTTTTGTCCTTCCAATGTTGCTCCTGGGTTGTATTCCTTCCTTAGATGTCACCAGTTGTCTGTCCAGGACGCCAAAAACAAAGCAAAGCAAAGCAAAAGCAAACTATCTAAAGCTAGACTAGAAAAAGGGAAAAGAAAGCAATACCTTGGGTTGCCTCCCAAGAAGCGCTTGATTTAAGGTCGCTAGCTGGACCGTACGGTATCCCTAAACGTGCTGGAAAGTATCCTCACCCCATACTTCACCTTCATCATGAGGTGAGATAAGGAAGTCTATCAAACTTTCCAACAAGTGCAAGTGCTCATCGGGGAATGAATCGTCTATGGGTGGTTCGTCCTTCTCGCTTGAAGAGGGAGGTAGCCGGCTGAGGTGATCTGCAACAGAATTTTCGGATCCCTTCTTATCGCGGATCTCTAGGTCAAACTCTTGAAGTAAGAGAATCCATCGAATAAGACGTGGCTTGGCATCCTTCTTAGCAAGCAAGTAACGAATAGCTGCATGATCGGTGTAAACAATAACTTTCGCCCCTACTAAATAAGAACGAAACTTCTCAAAAGTATATACAACCGCCAATAGCTCCTTTTCGGTGGTGACGTAGTTACGCTGGGCTTCATCTAGCGTCTTGCGCGTAGTAAATGGCGGTGGTCCGTCCATCCTTCTTTTGTCCAAGCACTGCTCCTACCGCCACATCACTCGCATCACACATGATCTCGAAGGGCAAGGTCCAATCCGGAGGCTGGATAATGGGAGCGGAGATCAACGCTTCCTTAATCTTGTAAAATGCATCAAGACACTCTTGTGAGAACTCAAAAACAACATCTTTATTCAAGAGGTTAGTTAGTGGTTTAAAAATCTTCGAGAAGTCCTTGTTGAATCTCCTATAGAAACCTGCATGCCCGAGAAAACTCCGCACATCCTTAACAGAACAAGGGGGAGGAAGTTTCTTAATAGTCTCGATCTTAGCTCGATCGACTTCAATGTCTCGATTGGAAACGAGGTGTCCTAGCACGATGCCTTCATTAACCATAAAGTGACACTTCTCCCAATTCAAGACGAGATTAGTGTCTTCACATCTTTGTAGCACTAGAGAAAGGTTAGATAGGCAATCATCAAAAGAGGAACCATATACTGAAAAGTCATCCATAAATACCTCCATGATCTCCTCTATATACTCGGAAAAGATAGCCATCATGCATCGCTGGAAGGTAGCAGATGCATTGCATAATCCAAATGGCATCCTTCTATAAGCGAATGTCCCCCATGGACAAGTGAAAGTGGTCTTCTATTGATCATCCATAAGGATAGAAATCTGAAAGAAGCCACTATAGCCATCTAAATAGCAAAAATGTGAATGCTGGGCCAACCGTTCGAGCATTTGATCGATGAAGGGAAGTGGAAAATGGTCCTTCCGAGTGGCCACGTTCAGTTTCCTGTAATCGATGCACACCCACCAGCCCGTGACGGTCCTAGGTGGGATTAACTCGTTGTTCTTGTTCGTCACAACGGCCATCCCTCCTTTCTTTGGAACTACATGCACTGGGCTCACCCACTTGCTGTCCGAGATAGGAAATATAATACCTGTATCCAACAACTTAAGAATTTCTTTCTTCACAACCTCTTTCATGATCGGATTTAACCGTCTTTGAGGTTCCCGTGAAGTCTTATGATCATCCTCCATTAGTATTCTATGCATGCAGAAAGAAGGCTTAATGCCAATAAGATCATCAATAGTATAACCCAAAGCCTTTTGATGCTTCCTCAGGACATGCATTAGTTTAGATAATTCAGATTTGGAGAGGGAAGCACTAACGATGACGGGATAAGTAGAATCCGGTCCAAGAAACGCATACCTCAAGTGACTTGGGAGTTGTTTAAGCTCCACAACTGGGGGTGTTTTCTGAGGTGGATCTTTGCTTCCTCCTTCCAGTGGAGTAGATCGAAGAACTGGACTTTCAGAAGTCTTAGTTGACATCATCTCGCTTTCGACCTCGGTCGAGGTCCAGGCAGGGTGACCGAGATGTTCTTCAGTCAAGAACACCTCGCTTGGTCCAGAAAGTGCCTCGGTCGAGGTACTGCAACTGGGACCGAAACTGGAGATGTTCTTCTCCTGGATTAGTTTCTCAATCTTAGCTCCTGGATCTTCTTCCAGTGTCTTTAAGCTCCGTATATCTACATCACAAGAAACATCTATACCTTCCTCCATTAAGCTAAAACTAATAACTCTCTCAAGTGGATTATTAATAAGGATAGAGCTCACCAATTCTCTTGATTCTTCTTCATCATAGATGTTGAAGATATCATCTCCTAGCGGCTCTCCTTTCATTGCCGCGAGCAATGCAAACTCAACTTGATCTCTGCCAATGTTGAATTGCAACTTGGCGTTCTTACAATCTACATTACAACCCGAAGTTGCTAGAAATGGCCTCCCGAGAATGATAGGAACGGGATAATCTGCGGGAATGTCAAGTACAACAAAGTTTATAGATAAATAGAAGTTACCTAACTTAACCGGAACGTCTTCCAAAATGCCCACGGGATGGGTAATGGAGCGATCCGCCATATACAACCGTGTCTTCACCAGCTTGGGCTCTCCAAGTCCGATCTTCACACATAGTTCTAGCGGGATGATGCTCACGCTGGCTCCTAGATCACACAACGCCTCACAAGTGACATCCCCAACTTGAATGGGAATGCAAAATGAGCCGGGATCTCTCAATTTGGGTGGCATCTTCTCCTTCATGATTTGAATAAGCTCCGAGGATTTAGTTGTCATCCTTACTTCACCAAAGTCTTCCAACTTCCTCTTCCTTGATAGAATTTCTTTCAAGAACTTCCCATAGGCGGGCATCCCTAGAATAACATCAAGGAAAGGGATGTTAATATGTAGTTTATTCATCAAGTCAAGGAACTTACCAAAATGCTTGTCTAGATGTGCTCTGGCCCTTGACTGGGGGAATAGAAGTGGTGGTTTATATGCAGGAGGTGGGACATAAGCTTCAGTTTTGTCCGACGCTCTCTGTTGTTCAACCTCGGTTGGCACCTCGGCCGAAGTGTTCTTCGACTGTACCTGGACCGAGGTGGTCTTCGCCTGTACTAGCATCGACCGAGGCACTGGATTTGCAGTTTTCAGTCCACTTCTCGTCGTTATTGCCATGATCTGTCCTTTAGGGTTGCTTTCTGTCCTTGCTGGAAGCTTCCCTGGATCTCTTGGCGCTTTATTTGCCTTGTTAAAGAATTGTTGCTCTAAGGCTTTTTGTGCCTTCGAGAATGAAGTCATGGACGTCTCCATAGCATTGAGCTTGATCAAGATAGCCTCCAGCACTGCATCTTTCTTTTCCGGCTGGGATGAGCTTGATCCAGGCTCTTGGCTCTTCAATGGAGTAGAAGAAGAAGAAGAAGAAGAAGAAGAAGAAGAAGAAGAAGAGAGAAAGGATTAGAGGAGTTATTCGAATTGGAGTTAGAGTAAGGGTTACCCGAATTTTGATTGTTTGCCCTCCAATTATTGTTGTTGGACCCTCTATTGTTGTTGTAGGTGTTATTCCGGGAACCGTTGTTGTTGTTCCGGTAACCGTTGTTCCTTGAATTTTGATATCCTTCCTCCTCTTTCTTGGTTTGAGCAACCAAAAGTTCTTTCAATTGCTTCACATCATTCTTCAAAGAGGTGAGTTGATCATTGTTTGGTGGAGCTTCTTGAAAGTTGACTCTTTTAACTCCACCTTCAGCTCATTGGTGGGAGTATTTCTCCATGTGCAAAGCTTGCTTCTCTATGAACTCCCAAGCTTCGTCAATCGGCATGTCCATGAACGTGCCGGCGGATAGTAGTTGAAGGTTGAACTGGGTGTTGCCGTCCAGTCCCTTGAAGTATATCTCCAACAACTCTATCTTTGGAATCCCATGATGTGGGCAATCCAAAAGGATGTCTTTAAATCTCTCCCATGACTTGGACAAACTTTCCTTGTCCTTCATGATGAATGCATTGATCTTCCCTCTCATTTCAGCGGTCTTAGAGGGGGGAAAGAACTTAGTCAAGAAATCCGTCGTCATCTCCTCCCAAGTGTTGATTTTTCCTGGAGGAAGAGATTGATACCAAGTAAGCGCTCTATCTTTCAAAGAGAAGTAGAAAGGCCTTAGCTTGTAATTGTTGTTTTCCAGCCTTGAAGGTCTGAAGGTCTCCATCAAGATCTCATAGTTTTGTAGATGTTGATGTGGAGATTCCCTCTCTAACCCTCCAAACTAGCATTGGCGAATCATGGAAAGAACTTGCGGTCGAAGTTCATAATCATGGTCCGCTGGATCACCTAGGTTGACTCCTGGACGCCTCAGTTGCTGGTTGGGGTCCATCCTCTGCCCTAGGGTCTGTGGAATACCTGCAAAAAGAGCATCTCGGACTGGTATCCGAGATGGAAGTATCTCGGCCGGGGCAGCTGGTACTGGGTCCTGCCTCGGTCGAGGGTCTGGAACTAGGTCTTGCCTCGGACGAGGAGGAGGATCTGGTCGAGGTAGGTATTGGTCCCGTAAAGTCGCCATATTTGCTTCGATCGCTTCCGTCCTTGCGCGAGTTTCTTCCTTTTCCAGTCGCAATTCTTCTTTGTTGAGGCGTAGTTGTTCCAATGCCTCTTTCAATTCGGCTTCAAGATTGCGATTCTCTTGATTGGCCATCTTAGCTTCTTTCAAGCGTCTTTTGTATGTCTTTTCTGGTTCGGGATCGTAAGGAACGATTTTCTTCCCAGCGCGGGTTCTTCGCATAAACCTACAAGAAAGAACCTGCGAAAAACTTGTTCGCTCCAAATGGTGTGTGCAAGCTTTAAATTTATAACCCAAGATGTATGCTTAAAACAAGGATGTGAACCCGCAGTGTACGGGTCAATCGTAGTAAAAGCAAGAATTCCGGGGTGTCGATCTCAGGGACTTAGGTGAAACAAAGCAAGTAGAGGTTGTCAATATTACAACTAACCACAAAAGCGATTAAAGCAATCAAAAAATGATAATATAGTCAATTAAGGAAATATGCAAATTCTAGGGATTAAAGCATCTAGTTGTGGTTCCAACTCAAGATCTCAAGATAAGCGGACAAAGTTGAGATTTTGCAAAGGGAATGTGTTACTAAAGTGGAATAGATCACCGGATAAGTCTCACTACTCACTAATTCTAACCCAAAAGAACCTATCACCGGGTAAGTCTCAAGGTACTAAGGAAAAGAACTATAATCTCAAACCAACAAACCAACTAAGGGTATAGAATCAACCTTTACCGGGTAAGTCTCAGGCTAACTCACAAAGATGGAATGAAGGCACACTCAAACCCCAATAAAGGATAAACCTTTATTACCTACACTAATGATCTTGGGTAAACAAACAAAGGAATCACCGGGTAAGTCTTATCCTAGGCTTGCATTGAAGCAGGAAAGGTGTAATAAGAATAGGATTTGGCAAACTCTAACACTTAGCTCTCAGTTACGGATCAGAAAAGTCACATCGGTCAGACGAATTCCACCCCGGCCGAGATGTTCATCGACTAAACAAGATGCTCTAAGGTTAAGGATAAAGACTCGAGCTTTCAGGGTCCTATTGGAATTTAAGATTATTCTATCATTGTTTTTCCCACAACCTTCAGTCAATCACCCTAGAATCGCACAAGGAAATTAGTCACTCATCATCATGAAAGCAATAATCAAATATATAGGAAGAAAGTGAATAATTGAACACAAAAACCTTAATAAAAAGGCTTCAACAATTGAATCAAATATCAAACAAATCAACGTTGCTTTGATCACAATCCAACAAGACAAGTCAACAAAGAAGAGAATCTAAGAAAATCTTACAAAACCCTTCACAAAAGCTATAAAAGCTATGAACTTCCTTCCTTCAATCTTCCTTCAACCTTCCAAAAATCCCTCCCAACTGCTGGATGCTCTCAGCCCTCTAACCATTGTTGAACTTGTGGAAAATCCAACCTTTTATATAGGAAAATTACCCTCCAAAGATATAATATCTTGAAAAGATATTTCCCTAATAAAATATATCTATCTCTCATAAATAAATCCTTAAAATATATGATCTTCCTTCCAGAAATCCAGCCCAAAAATATAAGATCTCTCCTTCCAAAAATAAAAGATCTCAGCCAAGAATAAAATATATCTCGCCGCGTCCAAGGTGTTCGTCTCGGTCGGGACGCTCCTCAAAATCACCTCGGTCGAGATGGTACTGTAGCTGACCGAGGTAGCTCTAAACTGAAGGTGAAATCTCTCAAATCTGGTCCAAAGTAAATCTTTAATCCATTTCCATGCTTCCTGGATTCTTCCTTAAGCTCCTGAATGTAGCTTCAATGACTCCTTAGCTCCTTTAGCTCCATTTTGATGCAAAACGTGCCATTTTACCTACGATTACAATGAAACTTGGTGTACACCTCAATTCCCGCAAAGGTAGATGAAACGACTATATAATCACATAATATACATCCAAACATGCAGATTATTGAAGATAAAACGTCTAAACAAGTCCCAAAATATAGACTATAATTCATGCTATCAGACCACTCAAAGCCAAATTCGGATAGCGAGGAAACTTTCTGACTTGGCAGCCTGAAACAAACATATCTAATAAACGGATATAGTAAATGTACAAAAAATCAATTAATGATCCTTTATTTTCAATTTTAAGTGAATGAAAACATGTAGTAACTAATGGTATTGAGATGATGCAGGAAATGACATGCAAGAGTGCCCTCAAATCATGGAGATCGAGATACTATTGAGAATGACTAATTCATCTTCATTCTCCAATTTTCCTGTTCCTAGTTTGAATCATCCCAACAATCAACCAAACCTTTAATGATTGATCGAGTCCACAGTTCGATTTTGAATCTGTAGGACGAATTAGGGTTTGTACGAATGTCGAAACGTCGGTGATAGAGAAAGAAATCGAATATTAGGGCACAGAAGCTCAGTCGTCAATGGAGGAACACGCAGGTCAGGCTATTGAGGCGCAACATCAAGAAGGTCCTCCTCATATACATGTTAAGTGTGAAAACACGGTTGGAAGCTTCACGTCGAGCTTCATCAATGTTGGAAAGTACATCTTGTATTTCATATTACTGCTTGCTCTCTGTAATGCCGTCCATCTCACCCTCAAACGAGCCTCCCAGCCTCGCATCATCTCTGAAACCCTAGTAAGATTCGATTTTGATTTCATTGGTTGTTTTTTATGGTTTACTTGTTCTACTAGCTTCCATTACCGAATACAAAACTGGTGGAAATGATCTTATAAAGTTATGAATAGTCTAGTATATAAGTGTGGGATTACTCCTATCGTCTCTAATGTTGTTATGCATTAGACTCAAACCTAGTGAGTATGTCAACTTGAACTTGTAAACCTATGTTATATTTGAGAACCGAAATTTGTCAAAGTATCCGAGTAGGTATCGGTAAATCCGGATTCTTGGTGTACTGATTTGCCGATATTACGTCACGTATATTATGAGCGGATTATAATCTATTTGTTTGAAGGCTAGGTGGGAATGTGTCTAGGGTTCAGTTGCATGTTTTATGCTTATTGTCCTTGCTTCGAGTGCCAAAATGATCTCGTATCGATTGTAAAGTTTTAAATAGGTTAGTATACAAGTTTGACATTACTCTTTGTACTACCTTCAACATAATTTCTGTGTTGGACGCAAACCTAGCATATGGGTGCTCAAACTTGTGGAGCTACGCAATATTGAATTACCGAAAATTACCAAGGTATCCGATCCGATTTCCGTGCAGCCCGTTTCTTAGAGTACTATATTTTCCAACCTTAAAACACGACATCGGGGTGTTTGGAATATGTATGTTTCATGAGTTGTTATATTGGTCTATTGAAATTTCTGACCCGATTCTAATCTAATTGTTTGAAGGTGGGAATGTGCGTTGGCAATATGCCATTTGTGAGGAATACAGTCTACTATACGAGCAACTTGAGAGGAAGCAAAAACCTTAAGTTCATCACAGACTTTGGGATGATATGCTACATGTTCACTCTAGGACTCGAAATGGATCCAACAATGCTACTCAAGCTCAAGCGAGAGACTAACATTGCTTACTTTGGAATGTTGTGCACATTCATTCTTGTTTGTGGTATTGCACCTCTCCTACATTACCCTATCAATACCAAAACATGCAAAGCCTTCACTCTCACCCTTGCCGCGGTCCTATCGAGCACCGCCTCTCCCCTCCTTGCTCGGGTTCTTACTGACCTTAAGATGGGCAAGTCCGATATAGGCCAGATCGCGGTCTCTTCAGGCGTGCATTCGGAGCTTGTCATTATTTTGATCATATCACTAGGGTACATTGTGATCCAGCCGGAACATAACTTCTCGGTTCGGAGGAAAATAATGGATCATATTACACATAAAGAGTCACAACCTATTGTCTACATGTCCATCATGTTGCTCTTGCAGGTAGACTGACTTGAAAAAAATGATCTCATATCGATTATAAAGTGATAACAAACTTTTATTTTTATTTTTTTTGAAGGTTTTTATGGCTGTTGGTTTGGGGCCGATCGTGATGAATTGGGTGAACGCGGCTAACCCTCACGGGAAGCAAATGAAAGGCTCTCACTTGGTGCTATCCATAGCTTTTATAGTTGCCGTCGGGTCCATGTCTCCTATGGTGAATTTCAGTCCCATTTTAAGCGCGTTTGTGACGGGGCTTTGTCTACCTAGATGTGGTAGGATCTCAAAATTTCTGATAAGTAAGGTGAACTACTTCCTCGGGTTTGTGTTCTACCCTTACTTCTTCGTTTGGGTTGGTCTTGAGTCGGATTTAAGCCACTTTGAAACAAGGGATTTATATAGTTGGCTTAGAATGATATGCTTCTTCACGATTGGGATAGTTGGGAAGACTATTGGAGCTATTCTTTCTGGTTTGATCTATGGATATCACTTGCCTGAATCTATTGCTCTTGGGTTGCTCTTGAATGCTAAGGGCCATTTGCATATGTATCTTGCTATTATCGCCAAGAAGGTAAATAAATCCCCCTTAAAGCAATCCCAAAGAGAATTTGCACTGACATTTCCAGTAATGCTTGAAATTGTTACCATGATGTCACACTTTTCACATATTTAGTTCGTGTAATTTAGATCGTATGTTATTTATTGGAGTCTTTATTATTTGACTCAGTGTGATACTCGGTCGTCGTGTGCTATATTTAGTTATATGCTGTATTGTAAATAATGTCCTTGAGTTATCTGTTTTATCGGTAATCCAAAACTCCTTATACAACAAAATATCTTTATGAAAATTTGTTACGATAGTTTTGTAATGCTTTGCCTTGAATATCACTTTTCACATAGTCAACCCGGTGAAAATATGCAATATGGTATCTATATAGTTTGAGCATTTATTGTGTGGTGTAGTACGATACTTGGTCATCAAATACTATCTTTTGGGCTTTCGAGACTATATAATGTGTTGTTAACCATGCATCTGAATTATTTGTTTCATTGTAATACAAATCTCATTGATAAAATCTCTCTCTAAGTGGACATAATTATTAGTAGGTGAATCAATATCATATGTATGTCGTTGCTTTCTTATTTGTTGAATTTTCGTTCTTTCTTATATATCGCAAGAACAACAATTACTTACCTTTGTTTGTTTTCCGGGTCCAGAACCTAATAATCAGCAACTCAACATGCATAGGAATGACCATAGCCAGTGTGATAACAATAATCTACATACCACTCGTGACACTCTACATCATCAAGCGAGCCGAGAAGCGATCACCGACCCAAAAGATGGGACTAGAGTGGCATGATCCAGGCAAGGAGCTGCAAATGCTCTTATGTCTCCACGGGCCTCACAATGTTTCATCAGCAATCAACTTCATGGAGATCTCGCACGGGATGTCGGAGCCGGGCATTGTCGTGTATGCAACCGACATGGTTGAACTAACGGAACAGATTGCCGCGACATTGGACCCGGGGGAAGGAGTAGACTCGGTGACTGTGACCGACAAGATGGTGAATGACATGAGGCAAGAGATCACGACTGCATTACAGGATTTCATGAACGAAGACCCTAATGGGATTACCCTAAAACGAATGCTTGCGCTTGCAACATTTAACACTATGCATCAGGATCTATGTTCTTTGGCTGAAGACTCATCGGTGTCACTCATTGTGTTGCCTTTTCATAAAGCTCTTCAGGAGGATGGGACTATGGATGCTGGTCATTCTGGATTCAGATACATCAACCGTAAGGTGCGTATGAAAACAACCTGAATAGAATGGCAATCTTGATAAATATTACAAAATTAAGTCACGGATATTGGAGTCGGACGAGTTAAGCTATGGTGCACTCGTATTGAACTCGTTCAGAATCAGGTAGAGACGAGTTAAAAAGTATGCTAATACTCGACTTTTTTAATAGAGTGAACGATCTAACTCGAGCTTCTGTTGACCCGACCTCAATTGGCTCGAGTTCAATCATACAACAATCTTGTTGAACATTGATTCATCTAGGCATCTTTAAAACTCAACTCAAACTCGTTATTTTTTAAACAAGTCGAGTATTAACATATTTTTAAACTCAGTTAAATTTAGGCTCGGTATGAGCTCGAGTAAGAGTAACGTACCTAAAGATGACTATATCAATCAATCTTCAATAGTATTTTTATATTAGTCAATCTACTCTTTCACTTTCCAAATATGTTGAGTATAAGCACAATAATGCTCGGTTAAACTAAGGCTCGAATCAGATAACCGTCCTAGACATGATTAGATGGTCGGCCTTAAATAGGGTTGCTATCTTAGTCGAGTTTTTCTCGGATCTCAACTTGCAAAAAGTTTATTTTGGGTTCATTCATTTTACTTTGCGACATCATTATTAAGCTCGATTAAAATGTAGGTCTAGTTCGATCTTGGCTCGATTCTAAATGAGATGAACATTGAAACACTAAAGGTTCGGGAATAATTACTCTACAGACGAATCAAGCTTTAGTATGTTCATGTGCTATTGGAAAATCATAAGAATACAAACAATATGATTATCTCGTCGAAGTATGATTTATGATTGCATGGTGTTTTTTTTATCCTACCTTTAGTGTTTGATGAAAACAGATGCTCAGACACGCCCCATGTTCAGTAGCAATCCTAGTAGACCGAGGCTTAGGAACCACCAGAAGAATCCCCAAGTCGTCATCTGCAACTCTGGTGAGCGTCGCCATCATCTTCATCGGAGGAAAAGACGACAGAGAAGCAATCGCCTATGCAACACGAGTGGCACACCATCCAGGAGTAAAACTCACGGTTATCCGGTTCCTCTTGGACACAGACGCAGAAGGATCCTCAAACCTAGCGGGTATGGCTCGAGGAAGAATGGCGGAGCAAGAAGAAGAGATGAAACTCGACGACGAATGCTTCGCTAACTTCTACGAGAAGTTGGTGGCGCGTGGGCGCGTGGCTTATATGGAGAAGCATCTTGTTAACTCAGCTCAAGCTTACTCGACTCTCCAGTCATTGGAGGGGCAGTATAGTCTTTTTATTGTGGGGAGAGGTGGTCGATCGAACTCGGTTCTTACAGTTGGTATGAATGACTTGGAACAGTGTCCCGAGCTGGGTCCACTCGGCGATATACTGTCGGGGCCGACGTTTTCCACGTCGGCGTCGGTGTTGATTATACAGCAGCATAATCTGAGAAGCAAGGCATGTGGGAATGATAATGAGCTTCAGGTCATGTAGTGTTTTTTTTTTTTTAAATTTGATTGAGAAGATTAGGGTTTCATTTGTTACTGCTTTTGTGTTAAATTACATCAGAATTATCTAACAAGCAATATGTTTCATGTAGACATCCATATAGCCACTTGCTTTACTAAAATCCGATAAAGAAATCTAGACGAAATTTAAACATACATATATTAATGGGTAAATGCTAAAACTAAACTAGTGGACGGATATCTCATCCAATTTTCTCTACAAAATTATTATAGCGGATCATAAGCTTTTCAGGGATGGGCAAGAGATCGTTATATGTCATTAAGTTTCAAAGACATAGAGGGGAGAGACCGAGAGAGGGCTTTGACTGGTGGAAATTCGGTAAGTTTTTTTTAACAATTTGAGAGAACAAAAAAAATTCTATCAATAAATGAAGCTACCTGGTTCTTTACAAATGACTATTGATAAGGTTATTTCAAAAAATTATGAAGTCTATAAATATTACTCAAAAACTAAAAATAAACTTTTGAATATAATTTGAACAAGTCTAAAATATAACAACACCCATTAAGGGATAGGATTACATTCACTTGTGATTCATTCTCGCGTAAGAAAGCCTATGCAATCTTCATGCCTCGCTCAACTACAATGCACTCCACTCCCTTCAAGGCCATCTGGCTATACTCTTAACATTCCTAAGACCTTCTATATTGTATGGTTAGCTGCCCTTAACCGTCTTCCCACACTTGCGAAGATTCGGACTTGGAATCTGATCAGTGACGACACATGTAAGATGTGTAATAATGCCCCGGTGGATGGTGATCATTTATGGCATCACTGTAACTATGGCTCGCTGGTGTTGGACATTGTTTCTCGCTGAACAAAGACCCCCTACTCAGCTCCCTACATCAGTAACCTTTGGACTTGGTTGGCGTCCTGGACTCGACTGAAGCCTCGACCGACGGATTGTGCCAGGATTGCCTCTGTCGTTGCCTTCATCTACCATGTTTGGACTGCCAGAAATACCATGGTTTATAACCATATTTTCACCAGTCCTATTGAGTGTGCCGGAGAGATCATTCGGTCCATTAAGCTTCACTTTTCTCATAATTGGAAGGATAGATCACAACTCACTCTCGACATGGCCCTTAATCTGAACATTATCCTCATTTGACTCTCCTGGACCTCTCCCCCTCACCCTTGTTTTGGGTCCTTTTGATTTTGCTCATTGTCTTTGCCCCTTGATATGCTACTTGATCATGTAATCTGTATATCCTTGCTTATTCTCAATACAATTAACATTTCAAAAAAAAAATGATTTAAGTGAATGAAATTAAAAAAAACGTTTAACCTCGCATTCTCTACATGATATCAGAGCGGTTCGATCTTGAACCTAAAATCCTTCTGACTCTCTATTGCCACAAAAATAAAGGAATTATCGTCAACATCATTCCTACCGGCAACAAAACATAAGGCAAAGAAAAGGAGAAAGTCAATCAATTTTTTGGTGGTGTATCTCTTTACTCCAACATTATCGTTCAAGAGTCAAAACCATTGATTAAGTGACTAAAGTATATTCAACGACAAGTCAAAAGGAGCGTTTAAAAACCAATTATTACCCGTTCTTGGGATATGTTAGCCGACATCATGGCTAAAACTCTTTATCCTTTTCGGTTCGGTTCCTTCCTATCTTTGCATTGAAATAGGATTACATTTACTTATATTTAAATGGTTCACATCAATGGGAGAAAAATTCTAGAAAGAATTGGGAAAATGAGGCTCTTGAAATTGGTGTTTTGCAAAATAGGCTCCTATATAAAATAGGAGAAAGTACGCTTGCAAATTAGAAAAATATGGGTACAAAATTTGAATATTGATTAGATGGTTACTTTTTCTTCTAACTTTTCCGTCCATTTCCCCTTTTCTTCACTTTTATCTCTCCTTACTTTCTCTCACCCGGAACTCTCTCCCTCCCGTAACCCTTCTAGGCCGACACCGAAGGGCGAGCGAGAGATATAGTGTTTCGCCGTCAAGGTTGTTGCGAGGAGGGGCTACTGTAACACCCCGAATCCACGGGACTCGGGATGTCACATTGGGCTAGGATCTCACAATGGATTCTGACCCTAGCCTGACAACAAGTTCACTGGACCTTACAACATGGCACTGACAGATATAAAACAAATACATAAACAGTATAAACTGTACGACCCAAAGTAAACAACAACATAGCCGAGTATATAAAACGACATCCTCACACAAGAGGTACAAAAGATCATCCTCATGCAGAGGGGAAACACAACAACCCCAAACCAACCACCTAATGTACGAGAGTCCTCGGCCTGTCACCCTACCAAATCACCTAGTAGCGCCTAACCTGTAAACATCTACAACACGGTATGAAACCGTTAGCTAACCATACACATATATAGAGTAATGCATAAGCACAATCACACATAGGGAAAGATAAACATATCAG
This sequence comes from Fagopyrum homotropicum, assembly GCA_033239125.1. NCBI lineage: Eukaryota > Viridiplantae > Streptophyta > Magnoliopsida > Caryophyllales > Polygonaceae > Fagopyrum > Fagopyrum homotropicum. The sequence continues at coordinate 58,321,011 of BSWB01000003.1, read as the reverse complement.
CATGCTTTCACTCATTTACCCATTTATTCATCTCAATATAATGGTCATTCACTCAAATCGTATAGATATAATATATATGAAACTAGGTGACACGAGGACCGATACATCCTCGCCTCTGAGCCTGCTAGCCAGCCGTACTAGTATCGGTCACACAATCCGTGTACCCTATGGGAGTGGATTGCGCCCTTCCTGTAAACCGGTCTGGCCTGACATCAGAGAACCTCCCAGACTCCACGGCGGGATGAAAGGGAAAGGTTATCACAGCCACGCAGTGGGACAATTAATAAAACATAGGTCGGTAAATACGACATCACATGCTATCATAGCAAACATATAAGGCACACACCACTCATACAAACACCCAATATATGGATGGTAGCTAACTAAGTCCTACGGACTTACCTCAACCTTGTACAAACTCAACCACGATCACCTCTACACTGGAGGGACAACACGGCCTATAAACAAGGCATAAAGAGATATATCAACCTCTATTCATCAAAGGGGTCACACCTAGACCCAAAGGGATCCATTAGGATCATAATCAATCTATAAGCCTCACAACCAACTAAACCTCAATATCTCAACATAACTCACACTTCCTCAAATCTCAAGGTATTATCTAATCGACATTCCTCAATCTCAATTATAATCCTAATTTAATTAATTAACCTTTAATTAATTAATTAGATTCCGACTGAATAACGTTTTGCCCGCAGGCAATTTCTAAACCCACCTGTCATCAGATTTCATCAAACAAACTATCCATAATCACCAGAATTATATAACGACCATAATGGAATTTCTAATTATCCATTTTTACAAGCCTAAAGTCAATTTAGGCCAAATCGCAGTACGGAAAACGAATAAATTCATAACTTATTCGTTACTAACCAGATTGACGATCTGAAAGAAGATTCGGAATCACAGCGGCGCAGGCTACGCATGGACAACATCAAATTCACCGGAATCTGAGCGACGGAACCTGCCTTGTGACATATATGCTCGACCAGCCCTCCATATACTCGGAAATGCAGAAACTCGGTACCGATATGAAGAGAGGAATCCAGAAACTCAAACGGAATTGAAATCGGATTAGAAACGGAGAGTAGATCTGAGTTTGAAGGTTGAGAGAAATCAGAGCTTTTACGAGAAAACGTGAAATGAAATGAATTAATAAAGGATTTTCCGCTATTTATAGTGAAGACGATAATTATCCTTTAGTAAAGTCGATAATTATCCTTTAACCGATCCAAAGGCGGGTCGAACCTCTTTCTCCAAACTTCTCGAGATTGGAACATTAAATCTGGAATATTGTAGGGATAATTATTCCACAACTGCCTCGGAAAACGTGTATTCCTAAGCCGTCTTTCTTAGCCGTTAAGAAACGAAATAGCGACTCTTTTGGCCGTTTTGCCTCTCCATGTTATTTCATATCTAGGACATATCCGATGTCCTGATCATTTCTCTCAACTGTATTTTTATTAATTGGAGCTCCCAAATGCTCCAAATAACACCGGAGGGTAAAAATAATTACCCGGGGGAAAAAGTAAAAATTTCCCCAAACGTCCAAAATTACGCCAGGAACATAACGGTGGGACTCTTACTCATCACTTGCGAAATCTTCGCAAGTTATATGTCAATTACTATCAACGATTAAGTTAATCAACATTAATTAGAATTCGGAAATCCTAGCTATTACATCACACACCCCTAAAAAAAAAAGTTTCGTCCCGAAACTTGAACAATTCCCAAATCCTCTCGGACCCATACGCCGAGGTATAACTCTCACTCTTTCTATCGGAGGTATCACATCTCCGTTCAAAAGATCACAACCTATAACAATCTATAACCTCAAGTATAAACATGGAGGAATCATCATCTCCAGGAAACAGGGCCATAACGCTACCCAAAGGCATAGAGGAATCACGTCTCTCGCCATACCACATCACAAGGCATAGAGGAAGCACATCTCTAGCCAAAACATATCACATGCATAGAGGAAATACGTCTCTAGCCAACCCCTAAACATATATATCGCATGGAGGAATCACATCTCCACTGAACTATGTCCATCAAGGTAGCATGGAGGAAAGAACCATCTCCAGCTGAATCCTAATTCCACTCAAATAGCATGGAGGAAAGAACCATCTCCAGCTATAAATATGATCATACTCGAGTAGCGTGGAGGAAGTAATCATCTCCAGCTATAGCATACATCACGGTAGCACATCAAGATCTACTAAGATCATAAATCACATCACAACTAGCATGGAATAACATATCAAGGCATATAAGCACATAAGCACAACATTCATCAAGATAGCACTAAGATATACTCGTGCTCCCACAAATGGGTATGTCCTAACATATACTCTGGATAGTTCCTCAATACACTATCCTCAGTCTCTCACATAGCCTCTTCAGGTCTTCATCTTGACCATCATATCCTCAATATGGGAATGTCTTTCGAATGCAAGCGTTTCATATCTCATTCCAAGAATGTAATCGAATGCTCAACAAAAGTGTGGTTGGACTCAACCATCAATCATCGTAACTCACAAGGTGTCTCGAGTCTGGTATATACTTCCTCAGTTGAGACATATGAAACACTGGATGTATATCCTCTAATCTCATAGGCAAAGCTAAACATCATGCTACCTTCTCCGTACTGGTCGATCTCAAATAAACCATCATATTAGAAACTCAGTTCCCTTTCCACATTAACACGTCTAACGTCTCGCAACTGAGATACTTATAGCCGGACATGAACTCTCGCTTGAACTTTAGAGGTTAACGCCTCTTGTCTACATATAATATCTGGCGACTCTGTACAACCAGCATTATTCCTTCAATCAACGTTACTTGCACTATAAAATCCTGAATCTAGTCAGGTGTTATTCCACTACTACTGCTAGATCACTTCTAGCATAAGGATATACGACATCGATGTCTATATATATTGCCTCATAGGGCCATCCCAGAAATATGCACGTCCTTCATTGTTATATAATAAACTCATTAATGGAAGGTAATATAACCATCCACGTTTCCCATTCGACTTACAACTTATAATAGATCTTTAAGATCTAGATGATCCTCTCTAACTGACCATCTGTCAGGGGGTAAAGTTGAGTCATGAAGTACAAACTCGACCCCAAAGCAATCTGAATCTGCTGCCCAAAATCTCAAAGTAAAAACATCCATCTCAATAAAAAAATGATCGTTCTCGGTATACCATGGAGTCTCACTATCTGTCTAGTGTACTCCTCAGCCAATTCATTCACTAGTCACGTCCTTCTAATAGAAATGAAACGTGTCGGATCCGTTAATCTGTCATCAACAATCCGGATACATCAAAACTCCCACTAGACCTCAATCCCATCACAAAGTCCATAAAGATGTCCTACCACTTCCACTACTACACTGGTAGTGGATGGAGCTCATCTTTAGGTCGGAAATGTTCTATCTTGACCTGCTGACATGTCACACACTGTGTCACAAATCTGATTACATCAGTTTCCATCTTCTCCATCAATATAATCGTCTCACCTTGTGGCACCTCTTACTCGTACCTAAATGTACTGAATAAGGCATACAATGAGTATACCATAATATTCTCTGTCTCCATCTACATCAGCAGGTACACAAAGTGGTCATGACTCTTCATCAGTCCATCTACTCCCATGGAGAACTATGGTGCCTCAGTACGACACATCCTTTCTCTAAACCTTGTCAAGGCCGGGCAGGTCTCCTGCTTCTGTTGGACCTCATCCAACAGACCAAGTAGAACCTCTGAGGTATAACTGGATATCCTCATTAAGGAAATGACTGTCCAACTCTAGCCAAACTAGATCTCTCTAAAGCTGAGGCTGAACTATCAGTCTCACAATTATCTTCTCTTGGAGCGTCTTTCCATTCAAGTTATCGGCGACAACGTTCAACTTCTCGGAATGATATGGAACCTCCAGGTCAAAGTCTTGATCAACCTAAGCTCTTAACACTAGCGGTTATTCAACCTCTGTTGCATAAAATATACTTTAGATTTCTATGATCTATAGAAATCTGACATGAAGATCACACCGGTACGGTCTTCAAAACTTAAAGGCTTGAACTACCACTACTAACTCTAAATCATGAATCGGGTAATTCTCATCATACGTTCTCAGCTGTAATCACACATATCAATAACCCTACTCCTCTATAGTAATACACATCTCAGACTTAGCTGGGATGTATCACCGTAAATCACGGAATCCCAAAAATCTTCTAACTACAACAGAATGGAAGTAGAGGTCAAATGCCTCCTTAACTCTTCAGAACATAGACACACTGCTTTCATCACGTAGTTATGGTGGTCTTCTCAAAAGACTCGCAAATGAATACGTAATCATATAAAATCCTTCGTCAAAGCAGTGGTATAGCAATCGGCTGAGCCGAGAAAACTATGTATTCCTTAATGGTCATCGGTATCTCCCATGTTACCACATACTTAATTCTCGCCAGGTCAACCATGATCCCACTGGCGGAGACAACATGGCCTAAAAAGGCTACCACTGGCATCTCAACTTACACTTAGAGAGCGTAGCATACAACCCTCTATCTCTCGAAATCTGTAGAACGGTCCTCAGACGATCGGTCTACTATTCTCTGCTATGAGAGTATAGCGACATGTCATCCATGAAGTCCACCACCAACTAATCAAGAAAGTCGATGAAGATACTATTCATCAACTCCATAAGAACTACTAAAACATTCGTCAACCCAAATGACACCAGTACAAACTCGTAGTGTCCATAACGGGTATGGGATGCTATCTCATACACATGTTGCTCTCTCATCCATGACTAGGGATATCTTGAGCACAAAGGAATCCTGGAAACACAATTGCTTCTTGAAGCTAACTTATCAGGTCGTCAATACGGAACATGGAACCCACTAGGGTAAATCCATTTCGATCAACTTTTCAACTTAACAGTACAATATCCCAACAAGCACCATATAGTGTGGCTTTCCCATTCAATCTTATATCATACTTCAACTCGATAACAATGTCCACGCTCCGCTGAGGTGACAACTAGACGGTTCAGTAACAAGTCTATAAACTCATAAATAATTGGAATACCTTCCAATATTGGACTATCTCACTCCTTCATGGTATAACACTAAAAGGCGTCATATTCTTGTGCTATCAGCTCGCTGCTCGTACAGTTCTAATGACAAACCCGTCTCTTCAAAGGTCTTAACCTTAGAAGACCTCTATTTACCATCTTAGTAAAGACTATAATAGCCTTACTATTAATATCTAACACCGCATGATATCTGTTCATCCAATCCATACACATAATGACTTCCTCATGCACCTACGGCATGACAAAGAAGTCTACAAGCCATACACAAGTCCCGAAATAAGGGAACAAACACGCATCTCACGGGTATCTCAGACCCAAAAAGGTAATCCTGTAAAAGAAAATCCACCTTCTACTATATACCAAAATTCAACCATTAACGCATGCATCGAAAGACATGATATGCATAACACTCACAACAAGCAAAACTCCACTTGGTAAACCATTAACGAGAATGGTACCTATAACAGCTAACGCTCGTAGCTCCTCTACATATCATCACTCAATGTCAGATCCATGCTCCTCAGGTATCACTAAGGTCATTACTATAGCCTCCACTTCCACTCTTTCTGCACCGGAAAGAGAAAGATCTTGCTGGGAAGAAACATCACCGTGCTGACAGAAAGGGCCAGATGGCCTAACTCACCACAAGTGAAACAAGCTATCAGTGCCAAAGGGCACACAGAACGCAAATGATCTGGATAGCCACAACTGAAACATAATCATCCCATCCTTGCAACCTGTGCAACTGAAGGGTAACTCGACCTTCGTCGTCCACCTGGAATGATCTCACTCTTGAAGGGAACCTGTAAAGGCAATGCCTTGCCCTGTCGACAAAACTTTGCTCTACGCCCTGCTTTACCACGCGTAAAGCATATGATGGGCACCTTTCGGCACACAGCTCGCTAGTGTCCCAACTTCCACGCAATTAAAACACTGTAGTTCTTTGTCAGTCATCTTCATGGCCAAAGAATCACTAGATTGTCCTGATATTGGACTTGGTTTCCCGTTCATCATCTTTGCTTCTCCAGTAACTGATTCAGTCCATTGCTTCTTTCCGGATCCAGAAGCTTCAGTTGATCTCACAATTGTTGGTAAATCCGGTGTAGATCTACCCGCTATCACCGCTTCATATACTTGTTACATATATTCTTGAAACTCGGATCTACTCATGGAGACACGATCAGCCTCTTCAAACTCGTTCTCTGCCATAGGATAAACAACAGCGGAAACTGGTCCCTGACTTATCACCACTGGAGGAAGAGGGGGTGTACCCCTACCTCATCCCACTACAGATACTGCTCTAGTCTGAGTCATCTGTAGGATATACGCACATAATCTTATAAGGCTATATATATATGCCATAGCTATCGATATATATATAATACATCCACATAATCCATAGTACACACAGATATATATACATATCTACGCTGTAGAGATCCATGGCAGAGGTGACGACTTCTCGTACATTCTATCCCAAAACCACACTTAAAACCAAAACCTTTGAAAACGTCAGATCCCATGTGGGCTCTGTTTATTTTACCTATCAAACCTCATTGCAGGTAACAAGTGCCATTGTTGTCAACCTGGGCTCTGATACCAACTCTGTAACACCCCGAATCCGCGGGACTCAGGATGTCACATTGGGCTAGGATCTCACAATGGATCCTGACCCTAGCCTGACAACAAGTTCACTGGACCTTACAACATGGCACTGACAGATATAAAACAAATACATAAACAGTATAAACTGTACGACCCAAAGTAAACAACAACATAGCCGAGTATATAAAACGACATCCTCACACAAGAGGTACAAAAGATCATCCTCACGCAGAGGGGAAACACAACAACCCCAAACCAACCACCTAATGTACGAGAGTCCTCGGCCTATCACCCTACCAAATCACCCAGTAGCGCCTAACCTGTAAACATCTACAACACGGTATGAAACCGTTAGCTAACCATACACATATATAGAGTAATGCATAAGCACAATCACACATAGGGAAAGATAAACATATCAGCATGCTTTCACTCATTTACCCATTTATTCATCTCAATATAATGGTCATTCACTCAAATCGTATAGATATAATATATATGAAACTAGGTGACACGAGGACCGATACATCCTCGCCTCTGAGCCTGCTAGCCAGCCGTACTAGTATCGGTCACACAATCCGTGTACCCTATGGGAGTGGATTGCGCCCTTCCTGTAAACCGGTCTGGCCTGACATCAGAGAACCTCCCAGACTCCACGGCGGGATGAAAGGGAAAGGTTATCACAGCCACACAGTGGGGCAATTAATAAAACATAGGTCGGTAAATACGACATCACATGCTATCATAGCAAACATATAAGGCACACACCACTCATACAAACACCCAATATATGGATGGTAGCTAAGTAAGTCCTACGGACTTACCTCAACCTTGTACAAACTCAACCACGATCACCTCTACACTGGAGGGACAACACGGCCTATAAACAAGGCATAAAGAGATATATCAACCTCTATTCATCAAAGGGGTCACACCTAGACCCAAAGGGATCCATTAGGATCATAGGCCCCGTTTGGGACGCAGCTGATGCAAGCTTATGAAGCTTATACTAGCTGATGCTTTATACTGTGCAAATTTACAAGGTGTTTGGGAGGCGCAGCTGAAAGAAGCTTAAGCAGCTGAAGGTAGCTGATGATAGCTGAAATTTTTGGGGTTTCCATCAGCTCCCCAGGGTAAGCTTATGGGAGCTGATGGAGCGGATGAAAATTTCGATTCTCCAAATGCCCCTGGAAGACAATACTCTCTGGCTGATGAGTGGGTTTTTTTTTATCTCTCGTTCTTTCATCTTCCTCCTATCTTTCCTTCAACTTACGAAACTTGTTTGCAGAAGAATCTTCGTTTTCCCTGTTTTCTTTGGCCAATCGACGGTAATCTTCTGTCCTCTTCTCGTGTATGACTTCTCTTCGATTCTCTAAAATCTTCGATTTTCCCTGTTTCTCATTTTTTGTATGTGAACCCTAATACTCTAATTGATGATTTTCCCTGTTCGAGAATTCTCTGTGAATCATGAGTATTTAAGATTCACTTGAATTCCGGATTTATTGAGAATGGGAAAACAACTTGCATAAGTTTGTTTTCCCATTGGGTGTTGACAACATGAGTAATCTTCGATTTGTTCTTCGATTTGTTCCACTTCTGTTCGAGTATTCTCTGTGAATCATGAGTAATCTCTGTGAATGTTGAATTTCATTGTTCACTTTGTTTTCCCATTGAAAATGGGAAAACAAGATTGTGTTATGGATTATTTACAGTTGATATAGGATTGTGTTTAGTTTTTAACATTCAGAATAGTTTTGTCTTTAACAGATTTTGTTGATTCTCTAATCTGTCTTGCAACTATGGTTTTATGTGTGATTGTTGTACAGCAAGAATTTATCATGATTCGAACTCATACATTAGTCTAGGTGGTTGGAGTTAACTTGTGAATCCAATGTTAACTAATAACAAGTGAGAAGGATTACGAATGGGTTCTTGGTTGGAATTATTTGTTTGAGACCTTGGGTGCAGCATCATCAGCTTCAATTTTATTTAGATTGTTTGCCTCTTCTGATTGGAGTATGTGTGTTGATTCTCTGTCTTGCAACTATGGTGTATGTGTGTTGATTTTGTTTTCTCATTGAAAATGACCATTGGTCAATTCTTCTTATTGTGTTTCTATCCTCATTGTAAATGACCATTTCCCATCATTTAAAATGAGGAAACTACACATATACATTTGTGAATTGCTTGTAATTGCAGTTTGAAGAACATTACACACATACCTTAAGGTCTTAACAGCTGAAGCGATGTTCTTACATACATTGGTGTTACACAGTAGTTAAAAAGTTGATTTTAGGCTTGCTTTTGAGTTTAATTTCTTAAAAATGGCTGGAGTGAGTATATGTGTTGTGCATAGCATTTTGACATTGGTATCTTCCAATTGGTAAATCTACATGATGAACTTTGCAATGCCCAACTACATATACAGTTGTGACATGCTTATGCTTCCTTCTGAGTTAATTTTCTTAGTTTATTTTCTTACAGTTCCGGCATTCTTGCTTCTGAGTTATTTTTCTTACACTTGTGATGCTTGCTTCTGAGTTTAATTTAGTTCACAATAATAATATGTGATGTGCTTAATATTTTAAATTTCACATTAGAACTGCAATATGCTCCACTTGAGAATGAAAGATACAGTCAGTAATTTAAACTTGGATAGATTACAGTAGTTTAGGAAAATGATAATCAACCTTGCTAGATTTTGTAATGCATTTATGAAAATGTTGTGAACTGTAATATGCTCCACCTGTTTAATATTTTGCAACAGAGGACATGGATTTCGACAACAACGACCACGTATTTGATGGCTACTACGCATCTTGGGGTTGGGGTTCGGAGAGCTCATCTACTACTAGTAGATCCACATACCCGGAATATCGTGTATATATATATTTGTTTTCTTGTTTTCTTGTTTCCCTCTCTTTCAAACCCAAAGAACACTCAATTGTCTGAAATGAAATTTGACTGCACTGATATGAGTAACTTCAAATTTTGCCCAGTTTATTTTTGCATAACTATGAGATAAACAAGAATGTGTCACTTATGAATATCATTAACACTAATACATTTTCATATGATTTATTACTTATGTGATGCTTACTATTGTCCTTTTTCATTGAAGGATTTACTTGAAATAACCAATAACGAGTTGATAGACGAGCATTCTTCCAATCCAGATGTGAGAACTATACAAGAGATAGCACGTGATCTGAGGGACCGACTAGCAAGAGTGCAAGATGACCTTGACACAGCTCATCGACAGATTCGACTTGCAGACGAGGCAAGCCAACAAAGCAATGGAGAAATCAACCGCTTGATCGAGCACCAGACTGCACTACAAGTGTCCAACATTCGTCTTTCAGTTGAACTCGACCAATGCAAGATCATTGGTACAAAACATGCACTTTCCGCAAGACGTCTCTACAAATACCTATTGGTTGCTTCTCTTTTGCTTGTATTGTGTGTTGCTCATGATATTATGTTTTAGGATTAAGACAGCGCTAGTTGAACATCTCATGTGTACTTTGAACATCATATGTTTTTTTGCGGCTTGTTCGAACTAAAACCAAGGTATCATTGAACATGGTTAAGACATAACTTTTTTGCGGCTTGTATCATTGAACATGTGTTACAGATGTTTGCTATTTAAAACTACCGAAATTGATACAAACACTTGATATTTATAAACACTTAAAAATATTTAAATCAAACACATGATAATAAGTACCTTGAATACATCCGAAGTACCACAAACACATCATAAGTACTAACAACCCGGCTAATTACATGCCCTTTTGAAAACACCAACTATCAACCACAAGGGGTAGCTGACAAACCTCACAACACGCAAAAGCCCTACAACTACATGGATTATGAGACACAAACAAATGCGTAACAACTAACGATTTCGATACTAAAGAAACACTTCCGCACACCATTTCTCCACGTTCACATTCATTTGTTTCCGGCGGAAAATTTGACAACATGGAAAGTCCTACATTATACACGCACATATATGTCGTTTGAAATATAATACGAAGAACATAAGGTTATAGGAAGTGAAAAACAACTAACCGTCTTGTTATTAGCAAACCAAGAATCCGGGATTATGACCTCTCCTGTCTCAGGGTCACGAGCAGCCCCGGAAGCACTGAGTATTCTTCTCCAAATGTCGAACTCCTTTTTCAGCAAAGACAACCTATTGCGTAGTCTCACCGGTGGAACATTTGTTCCACTTCTCCTAAAAAATTCAGCAGCAAGTGTTAGCCAATTATAAGAACCCTCTCAAACTCAGTCTCCCTAGAATCTGCTTCAGCACAAATCTCCAACAAGACTATTGACTTTTGGTCATTCCATTTGAAGTTAGATGGGGAATCCATTCTGTTTTACGTGATTGAGTACAATAAAGGATTTCACAATTTATAGTGGGTTCCCATTTATTATATTGACATTTCATAACTAGCTACTGTATGAGCTATTCACAAATCAGTCTCCCTAGAATGTGCCACAAGAAAATAAAAATGGGAGTTAATGCTTGCTGTCATAAGAAGAAAAATTGGGAGTTAAGGCTTGATGGTACAACACATCACATATATACAGATTCTGTCATAACACAGAATAGCCTACATATTAGGAGCTGATTATACAAAAGTGGGAGTTAATGCTCTTGCTGTTGTGAAAAAAAACCTATTGACTAGTTGAACAGAATAGTGGATTACTAAGCTAAACGTACAGTGTCTTTCACTGTTGTCTTATTTCTTTTGGTTTCTTCTATCCTCTACTTACAACATACATGAGTCACTCTGCATACACACCTTAGTTGGAAGATCCAATCACCCACTGCACTGCAGAATGACACGACAATATTGTATCAGCGCAACCACAAGAATGCTTTTCTTGTTTCTAACTTATATGCTGCCTTCAACTTGCCATTTTAAGCAACCGCAGAGCTGCCGGCCGAGTAGAAATTGACTCGCAAAAAGGAAGCATGTGGATGGTTTCCCCTTGCTGCTGCACCATTCCCTTCTGTATTCAGTCTCATAATAGATATTATCAATATCCTGCAACAAGTCAAATGCAACCAACATCAATCAACTCCGCTAGAGTATTTGCAGAAAATGTAAATCAAACAAACTTGAAACATGTTGTAGCTAATGTAATCACATATTCAAGCTCAGTGTATACCCAGTATTCACAAAGACCCTTTTTCTAGCTCAGGATGGAGTCTGCACATCCATTCAAAGTTCACTATTTGATATAATTTTCCTTTTTTCCTTTCTAGTAAGAAAGTAAATTTCCAACTTTGTTGCTAAGTGATTTAAGAGTTTTTTATGATCATAAAAGTTCAATTACATAATAATAGTATGAATGCTTGTTTTGATCAGCTGAAGATAACTTAATTATTCAAATGATCAAATGATCAATCTGTTGCTGCAAGGTAAGACAGCAAGAGGTGATGCCAATTGAGTTACGGATTGGATCAGCAAGAGGGGATGGCCACCAACTTGGGATTTCACAATGACACAGTTACAAAATAGCCTACAGATTCAAGACAGCAAGAGGTAAGACAGCAAGAGGTGATGCCAAAGGAGTTTTTTATGATCATAAAAGTTCAATTACATAATAATAGTATGAATGCTTGTTTTGATCAGCATGATATTTTAATTATTCAAATGATCAAATGATCAATCTGTTGCTGCAAGGTAAGACAACAAGAGGTGATGCCAATTGAGTTTTTTATGATCATAAAAGTTCAATTACATAAAAGTGGGAGTTAATGCTCTTGCTGTCATAATAAAGAACCTACTGACTAGTTGAACAGAATAGCCTACAGCTTCAAGACAGCAAGAGGTGATGCCAATTGAGTTACGGATTGGATCAGCCAGAGGGGATGCCAGCTTCAGCCAAAGAAACAGTTACAAACCTACTGAACTAACACAGAATAGTTATACAAGCAACTGTAGCCAACAATTGAAAACCGAGTCCAACCCCTTTTTTTTCAAAAGTCTGGCTGGAGTTCGACAGGGTTACCATCACTTACAGAGACATGGCCACCAACTTGGGATTTCACAATGAAAAAGTAAATTCCAAAAATTTATTTTTTCATTTTCATATTTATACTTCTAGGCACCCAGTACCTTATTTTGCTGGTTAGAGCCATTAAACTGCTTTTTGTGGTCTTCTGGTGCTAAATCTTTTTCATTTTCAAATTTATACTTCTCATTTGTAGCTAAATTAGATTTGTGTTGATTAACTACACATCTCAATTGTTATGTAGGAAAAATCAAATTTGTGAATAAGACCGGAATCCATACCTGTCCAGAATCCATACCTCTCTAGAAGCAATATTGAATATCCTCTGTTGACATGCCTGAAAGAGTGGAAGGCACCTTGTTAATATTTCTGTTCACCAAAAGTTTAAAGCCAAATGCTTAGACTGTCTACCTTTAAATATTGTTGTTACAGAGGTTCCAAAGTATATTGTCCTTCCTGGTAGATTTCATATCCATGCCCTTGGAACATCAATGGGCTTGAGACTAGATTCATGATCTGCAGAAACCTGGATGATACACACATTTTTTGCGTTAAAGTGAGAATAATACCTTGATATACTTACTCTATACAAAAGACTTGAAGGATACAGATAAATATTGTAGTTACAGAGGTTCCAAAGTATACTTTCCCTTCAGTTGGCTGTATTGAATATGCAGTTTCACCTTATGTAGCCAAGTATCAAATCTTGCATATCCATATAGCACCTGCTTGATCAGAAGGCAAGCTTGTGTTCAAATGCAAGCTTGATCAGAATCAAAGGCAAGCTTGATCAGAATCAATTCAGCCAAAATGTAGAGGAAAGCTTGTTCAGGGGGACATTACTCTCTGCATAAAGTAAAGCAATTCAGAACACTCTAGGATACCTTTTCAAGCATTACTCCAAGTAAAGCAACCCAAATTGTCACAAAAAATAGAAGTTGCTGTCAATCATTTAAAGACAGGCTTGCTGGTCAAAATTGGGCTAAAATCCAGAGAGAAAGCTTATTCATAAAAATTCAGAAGTAAGATTGTTAAGGCTTGCTGTCACACAATACATATAATAAACATAAAGGAAGCTGCACCAGTGCCACAATACGAAGAGCTGAACCAAAATACAAATCGTTGTGAATCATATACCATCACACAATCGTCTAGGAGCTTAACCAAAATGCAAATCGTCTAGGAGCTGAACCAAAAATATAATTGTGTCAGCAATATTTTGCACCAAAATATTAAGACCAACCCAAATCGTTGTGAATCATATACCATCACACAATCGATATATCAAAAGTAGGCACTCTCCCACAATCTTTGTGCAATATCATCTCTAACACTACCCATCCCACCAACACTTGCATCATCACCTTCTTCTCTTGTAACCCTATTGAATAGTCCTTCGTAAGCTGCAGGGTTTGACTCCAGCGTGTCAAAGTACTCGTCGTTCTCCTTATGCAGTAGACAAAAATTATGAAGTGCGAAGCATGCCAATATAATGTCAATTTGTGTCTCGATGCTATAGCTAGGAATCACCATTAGTATCTTCCATCTTTTCTTCAAAACACCAAACGCACGTTCAATTGCACTACGAATGCCGGAATGAACCCTATTAAATCCCTCTTTGTAGTTCTTAGGAGCAACGCCTTCAAATTGGGATTGGTGATACTTCACCTTAGAGTACGGTACCATGTATCCTTTTCTGTCTGGATAGCCTTTATCGACCAAATAGTATTTTCCTACATTAAATTAGAAGCAGCAGTATCATGTACATTTTATCTTAATGTATTTAACAGCTAAAACCAAGTTGATCTAAATTGTCATACCTTCGGGTGGATGGGGAAAGTTGAATGATTTTGTCTTAAGAGCATGATCGAGAACACGGGCATCATGAGCTGAACCCTCCCATCCGGCAGAAACAAATGTAAAGTACATATCAAGGTCGCATACAGCCATGACGTTAAAGGTACATGTGCCCTTCCTTCCTCTATATGGCAACTGCTCTTTTGAAGGGATCGTTGCATCAATGTGTGTTCCGTCTATGCATCCTATGCACCCCTGTAATTACGATCACATATCACCATATAGTGGTTAAACTTATGAATCTTATAGGCGTAACTATTCTATTGTGCATACTATTAGAAATTGTAGTCCACACCTCGAAAAAACTATACTTTTCATTTTCCAAAATCTGTGTAGGTGTGCTTGAAAACGTTGGGTCACGTGGTCGTAGAAGATCCCTTGCAAGTCCTGAGTACCCCCTTGACCTTCCTGTGATTGCATCTAGAACCTCGTGTATTGTTCGACTGATTGTTTCCCCGGAACGTTGAAATCTCTCACAAACGTCTCGATTTGATATCCCCAAAGCTAATGTGTACAACAAAATACCCACCTTCTCCAACACAGTCATGTCACGCCCTGGTTTTAGACCGTAATTTGTCTCCAACTCGTCACATAAACGTTGTAGTACTTTTGGCTCCATCCTAAACGCTCTCATACATCTAACGCCGGAGTTTGCATCTATCACTTGCCTCATCCATTTGTAACCTGTAAATTCTGAATTATAACATGGTTCTTTGTGTACGTGACTGAAGTAATGCATGGACGATAGTGAACTGTTCATCTTCAGCCATAAGTTTGCAAACATCATATATTTTTGGCGTCTTTTGAGCCTTTTCTTCGCTTCTGCAATCAATTGAACAGCAGGAGATCATTCAAGATGCACCATAATATCTTCACAAAATAAAATGATAGCAAAAATTAGGACGGTATAAGAAAAGCAAGCATCCATCAAATTAACACTCAACAGTAACTCAATAGTACATGATCACGATCAAACCAACACAATCGTTCATTACATTCAATCATAAAACCTTCTTAACTGTTAAAATGGGAAAAACACTTAACACGCAACAATAACTCAACAATAGAATTCATTTGGGAAAAACAAACACAAACTACGAAGGTTCGATTGAGAAAAACACTCAACACAATAATTCATCAAGGACTGACACCCTTGATTTCAACATATTGGTATTTAAGAAAGGCTAGCCTCGCAGCATGACATGGAATGTTGATGAACATCTTCCTAAATGCTTCATTCATCAATTGAGCAGTAGCAAAGCACCACAAAGTAGAATCCTCCTCGACAATCTCCTCCTTAACCATCTCCTCGAGTATTTCCATGACATGCTGAAATGTACATTTTTCTTGAGGTGTTGCAGATGTAGCAGCTTCCGCCTCAAACAATGTGAGCATTTTCTGGCTGGTCTGCTCCACTACTGCAAGGTGCTCGCTATACAGTTGCGCACTAGTAGAACCCTTCTTACGACGTTTTGAGCCAACTGCAGATGGTGTGGATCTTCCTGACTTCGAAGCAGCTTTAGCACATTTCTTGGTGTTGGTAGAAGGGTTTGGTGAAGTTATTTGTTCTCGTATGTCTCTCAAAAGCTCATCATCGGGAGCATTGAAGTCGATCCCATTTAAGTTAGCAAACTCGCTGTCACTGTTTTCACCTTCCTCATTTGCAAATTCCTCAGCATCAGGAGCATTGTTTTTATGAGTCTCCCCGCCTTGTATAAGAAAACACGGGTCCATAGATGGGGTCACACAATGTTGTCCCGTTGCTACAATCCCACTGAAAACTTGCTCCCACAAGTCTTCTAGGTCAGCTGCCACACCTCTCTTTCTGAATTGCTTGTAATCCTCTTTTTCCTACAACATGTAACAATAGAAGTAAGGAATTGAATGTGCAGTACATAGTTTACGTAAAAAATCAGTACAACATCAATTGCAATACCTTTATCTTTTTTCCCACCAAGCATCATCGGCTGTTATTCGACCTTTGACAAGGTCCCATCCAATACCAGTCTCACCGTGCCTCAAGTCTTTCCAAAGTTTGTAAAGCTTTTTCATGTGATCAAACTTGTTTTTTAGCTTTATAGGAGGACAATTCCTACCTATCTGATTCTCTAGGACAGAAGAAATTTCTACCCAACTGAATGGTTGATCGACCCCGTGGACTTTTTGATATTCAATGCAAATCCTCAAGAATGTCCTAGTTGACTCCTCAGTCCTCTTCTCTACGACCTTACCAATCACTTTATAATTTCACAATACTCCAAAAAATTAGAGGTGGTACTATAGTTACATAAGGTCATCAAAATTAGAGATGCTATTCTACAGGAGAATTAAAATGAAGAAGATCAACAGCAACAACATGAAGTATCAGAGTAGCGAAGCCAAGGAGGTAAATCTATCAAAACATCAATAGGCACAAGTAGAAATTGATAATGAATGGTAAATCTGTCAGAACAAGAAGAAGCACAACAACTTGTAGATGAATACTGTCAAATCTGTCACAAAAGCCTAAGTACAACAACTACAAATTCAAGGAGGTTAATCTATCGGAACATGAACAACCACAACTCAAAATTGATTAAGAATGCTAAATCTGTCAAAATTGATCAAGAGGAAGCACAACTCAAAATTCATCAAAATTGATCAACAATGCTAGTAAAGATTGCGAGTAAAGATAAGTAATGTTAAATCTGTCTAACAAGCAAAACAGTGGACATCTATTGCCTGCGAAATTCGACAATGATAGTGTTCAAGGTCCTAACTAATAAGTTCATCTGGTATCTATTTGTAAACTATTATATGCTCTCTATAATCGAAACTCAACAATAGAATGGTGAAAATGGAATCTGGAGATGCAGAAATCTGGAGATGCACAAATATAATCGAAACTCTCTATAATTGAAACCCTCTACAATGGCGAAATTCTACAATGATAGTGTTCATGTATAATCGAAACCCCTAAAACCCAAAACGTTATATATAATCAAGTTGAATAAATCAGCCACGTTCATAAAAATCGAAAACCCTAAAACCCCAAATGTTATATACTTCAAATCTACAAATTATAGATGTGGAGATCTCTTACCTGCTACTTCTTTGTCGTTGCTCATCGTCAGATGACGAAATCAGAGACGAAGGAAGCCCTCAAATTGACAAAGTGTTGTGTTCGGGTCGCCAATTTCGCAACTTCTCCTCTCCTTCTGTCGTGGTGGTCTTCGGGTCTGTCGAGAGAGAGAAGCATGTGTGTTTTTGTCTCCGAAAACCCTAAAACCCCAAATATTAATTCGTTTCATATATATATATATTCAATCTACGTCATTTTTTATCAAGTATTTCAATTTCAATTTCTTAAATTTCGAATATTAAATTTTGCTTATATTTGGGTTCTTCAAAATTCTTTAAAGAGATTTTATAACTACACACCAATTATATATTTCATAAAATATTATTCCTTAATATCCATTTAAATATTTTTGAAATATAATAATTATTTCATATTATCTATTAAAATATAACATCATTTAAATAATTATTTAAATAACAACTACAAAATACAAGTAAAGCCCTTTTCGGTAATTTTACGTTTACATCAGCTACAATCAGCTCGTACTTCCCAAACGTGATACAAGCTTATTACAATAATATCAGCTACTTAAATCAGCTACTGATTTCAGCTTCAGCTTCATTCAGCTTCAGCTTCAGCTTCAGCCACAATCGGCTCGTACCCGCCAAACAAAGCCATAATCAATCTATAAGCCTCACAACCAACTAAACCTCAATATCTCAACATAACTCACACTTCCTCAAATCTCAAGGTATTATCTAATCGACATTCCTCAATCTCAATTATAATCCTAATTTAATTAATTAACCTTTAATTAATTAATTAGATTCCGACAGAATAACGTTTTGCCCGCAGGCAATTTCTAAACCCACCTGTCATCAGATTTCATCAAACAAACTATCCATAATCACCAGAATAATATAACGACCATAATGGAATTTCTAATTATCCATTTTTACAAGCCTAAAGTCAATTTAGGCCAAATCGCAGTACGGAAAACGAATAAATTCATAACTTATTCGTTACTAACCAGATTGACGATCTGAAAGAAGATTCGGAATCACAGCGGCGCAGGCTACGCATGGACAACATCAAATTCACCGGAATCTGAGCGACGGAACCTGCCTGGTGACATATATGCTCGACCAGCCCTCCATATACTCGGAAATGCAGAAACTCGGTACCGATATGAAGAGAATGAAGAGAGGAATCCAGAAACTCAAACGGAATTGAAATCGGATTAGAAACGGAGAGTAGATCTGAGTTTGAAGGTTGAGAGAAATCAGAGCTTTTACGAGAAAACGTGAAATGAAATGAATTAATAAAAGATTTTCCGCTATTTATAGTGAAGACGATAATTATCCTTTAGTAAAGTCGATAATTATCCTTTAACCGATTCAAAGGCGGGTCGAACCTCTTTCTCCAAACTTCTCGAGATTGGAACATTAAATCTGGAATATTGTAGGGATAATTATTCCACAACTGCCTCGGAAAACGTGTATTCCTAAGCCGTCTTTCTTAGCCGTTAAGAAACGAAATAGCGACTCTTTTGGCCGTTTTGCCTCTCCATGTTATTTCATATCTAGGACATATCCGATGTCCTGATCATTTCTCTCAACTGCATTTTTATTAATTGGAGCTCCCAAATGCTCCAAATAACACCGGAGGGTAAAAATAATTACCCGGGGGAAAAAGTAAAAATTTTCCCAAACGTCCAAAATTACGCCAGGAACATAACGGTGGGACTCTTACTCATCACTTGCGAAATCTTCGCAAGTTATATGTCAATTACTATCAACGATTAAGTTAATCAACATTAATTAGAATTCGGAAATCCTATCTATTACAGCTACGCCACTGGTTTCCGTCGCCGGCGTCGTTGTTTGCTCGTCGTTCCGTCACCAACCCTCTCTCTCACCGGTCCCCGATTTCCATTCTCTTTCGACAACACCGCCGTTTGGAGTTTGTCATTGCTGCTCCGTCTTTGTTGGGAACCAGATCTGTATTTTTTGGGTAGGTTATTTCTACTAGATTTTGGGTATGCTTTTGATTCGTTTTGTTAAGTAGCATCGGGTATGTGTTTGATGAATTGAGTATACTGTTTAGGGGTGTGATTACCCAATTTATGGGTAAAATTATTTTATGTTATAAAATGTTACGCAAATTATTGGTATGGATGGCCATGTGAATTTAATCTTAGATCATTATATAAGTTTGGTAAAATGTTACCCAATTTATGAGTATGATTATTTTATTGGGTATATGTTTATTGCTTTTGTGCTATGTTTCTTATTGTTGAGTAGGTTTAAAGTAAAATGTTGGGTATGTTTTATGGTTATCCAAACTGTGTTATAATGACCAAATTTTGATTCTAATTACTGATTTTTTATTTTTATTTTCCTTTTTGTTTTCTGTTTTCATACCGGACATTTAACATACGAGACATTTACATACCGGACATTTACATAGAAAAGTTAATGAAACCGACGGATGTTTTCTCACCAATAAGGTTGTTGGAATATATACCAACGGATTTTCTTGTTGATATTTAACATCCGTTGGAAAATTTCCAACAGAGTTAAGAACTAACGGTCTTAGCCGTCAGTAAAATCCCGAATAGTTAGCATGTTCCGGAGCAACGGTCTAATCCGTTGGTACCATACCCACGGCCCATTCCATTGGATTTCCTCCGACGACCAAACCTGTTTGTAACACTTTGATAGTCTAATCTGTTGGTAATACTTGACGGCATATGCCGTTGGTATCACCCCGACAATTCAATCCCTTGGTATACACCTAATTATATTTAATTTGTTGGTATACCTCAATATATTATCACTTTTACTTATATAAAGCTAGATAAGAAAAGTTTAATTAAGTTTTAAATTTAACAAATGCGTAAAATCTTGTTAGAAGATTTGCGTGAGATTTTCTGAACAAAATCGAATTATAGTAGATCAATTTGTTAATTTTGATTGATAAGTAGATTTGTTTTTTAGTTTTTAATAAAATTGATGTGACATGATGATTGTTTATTATTTCTAATAAAAAAAATCTTATAAAATAATCAATTGCAAATATCTAATATATTGTGGCAAATCTGTAAATAAATCTAAAAAATGTTGTTGTGGACGGCCTAAGAGGTTGACACATGGAAGTTGTTTTAGTAATATCTATAGATGATGGTAGATGTGTTATTGCAAACATTTGTTGGATGCGTTTTTTTGTTAAGTTGATTTCGGTTTGGTCAAAACTATATTTGTTCAAGTTGAGACGTTCTTTTTGAAATGTGAGGGAAGAAACCTTTTTGATTTTGGCCAAGGGTTCCTAAGCAACAATATTTGATCCGAGAGATGAATAAACAGTGTAATCTAGCCCAAGGAGGAACGGATGATCTTCTTACTCTTCTTTTGATTTGGTTTTGTTACCAAATGTACGTACACACGTTTGCACGTACATATTGGTATGTTGGGATTATCTCATCCCATATCTTTTTAAGGCGGCTAAAGTAGGCACCAATTGTTTGACAATTTTGTGTACAACGAGCAAGATTTGCGCATAGTTGAAGTAGACGTGGGCCGTTGCCAGCATCAAAACGTTCTTTGAGATCTTCCCAAAGAAGATGAGCATTAGCACTATAGCCCACCAATTTTCTTAGGGATGGATCCATGGATTTGAGAATTCAACTTTGAATCATAGAGTTAACACAAACCCGATCGAAATATTCGTCCAATAAGGCATCTTGTTCAGTAGTTTTGTTGTTGACGAATATAAATTTTTGTTTTGCGGCTAGAGAATGGTCATGACAATAGACCAATCACCATAATTATTGTTGGATAATTGAATAAGACATATTTGCAAACCAGGATAATTTGAGGGATGCAAGTAATAGATCAAAGTACGGAAAAGTGTTGGTAGTATTTGTTTGGCATCGTTCATGATTTTAGGATGAACAGGGTGACTCCAAGGTTTCAGGTGAGGTTTTAGGGTTTTGTTTTGTGCGGAAGTGTAGGTTAACGAAAGTCCTTTGAACAAAAATTTGTGTGAAGTGAAGGCTTGCTTATTTGATTGATCAAATAATGTTTATATAGACAAATATTAAGAGATAAAACAGTAAACTAATTAACTACTAGAAAAGTTGATCATACTGACGACCTAAATGGTTGCCTTTTTTCGACGGATTCCATGATTCTAACGGGTTTGGTTGTAGGGCTTCATCTGTTGGTAAATCGATCGTCACTAATGATTCCAACGGATTAGGCGGTTGGGTAATTTTCCAACGGATTAGGTGGTTGGGTCAATTTCCAAAAGATTAGACGGTTGAGTCAATTTCCAACGGATTCGATCATTGGGATTGTTTCTGACGGATTTGATTGTTAGCATTGTTTATAACGGATTTTCTCGTTGGATAGATTCCAACGGATTAGGAGGTCGGGGTTTCATGAATCGGTTGTTTTGATTCCAACGGATGTAGTTGTTGGATTGAGTTCTTATGGATTGAATTATTATTAATTGTTCCTATTAAATTAAATCACTATTAAAGTAAATTGTTTTATTTTCATGATAAATTACACAATATTTTTCAATCTAACTAAAAAATACTAATAAAATTAAATAATAACCAAATATATACAACATCTCAAAATAACTAAAATATAGATTTACAATCAAATATATAAATATGTAAAATAACGTAAAATATACTTCTAAATATAAGGAGAATCTATCAAACACTTCAAAAGAAAGTGTGATGAAAATATTATAGAACATGATACATGGTTCTAATAATAATATAACACTATACAATCATCATGCTCATCATCCCTTTGATCACCATATTATCATAGAGTTGCTCAATGCATGTATCAACATCAGTAGAAACAACAACATTGTGATCCTCTTGCTCACTATCAAGGCTCCTTGGGCTCAAAGTGCTCTTTTGTAGACCATTGATTTGAACTGGATATATTATGCTTCACAAAAGTCTCAATTGTCGCCACCATTCATCACCAAAGCAGTAACCCATGCGTTGCTCATACAACTCATATTTGATGATGATTCGATCAATTATCTATCTGCAACAATAAAAATAAAAAAAAATTGGTATCATAGGATAAACCGACACAATATAAATAAACACCTTAGTGTAAAAAAACGACCACTTTACCCCTGAGTCCGAATTTTTTTTTAAAAGTCTAGTTTCACTCTAAAAGAAGATTTATCGAATTTTAAAGATTACCAACTTTAAAACTTCAAACTAACTAGAGTCCCACTTTGATCTAAACCTAGACTCTTCAACAAATTCAAAAAGAAAATTTTCGAGAAGAACTTAAACGCTACATGCCCGGTCGGATCGATCCCAAAAGCCTATAATTCTTCTTTGTACATACTTGACAAAAGAATAAGAACACTACGCTAACATGCTATCCTACTAAGCATTTACAAAGTGGAGCTCGTTTTCATATCCGTAACTATATATATCGATATATGCCCATAAGGTTAAAAGCCTAAACTAGAATTAGCCTAATTTAATCCCAAGTCAAATATAAAAGTCTATAAAACTAACCTCAATTAATGCTCACGCAAACCATAAGTGAGTTGTCACCATCCTTTAACCAATTCAAAAAGAAATGAAGCAGCACCCCAACAACCCTTCACCCCTTTGACTACTGTTCGGCGGTTACACACATCATCGCCATACCCATCTCACAGATCCTTAATTAGGCACCAACATACAACACTACTCCAACCAACACACCCTCTTACTACTCTACTCAACTAGTCGACTACTCCCATCACTAGCGCTACCGACACAACACAAGTCTTAAATGTGAAGAGGAGAGACTCACCGGCGAAACTAGGGCTAGATCAACAACTCAGAAAACATCTCCTTCAAGGATATACCTCAAAGGTAACACATTGTCCAACATGAGGCTAGCCTTCTAATTAACCGCAGAAGATGAATTGACCGGTGTATAGACCCTCGACGACGACAAAGAGATCCTTATGGTGCTTGAACCGGAAAGGATGGAGGTGACCTTTACGAGGGGCGCACCAGGCTTAGGGTCGTCAAGGATCTTGGCGATGACTTGAGGTATCCATTGCGCTCGCCGAAGTCAAGAGTGCGTAGCTTGGACGCTCCCTTACAGGGGTTAGTGTGGGACTTGAAGACAGACCCGTTCCCTTACACTGAGCATAGAGACCCACGTTCCCTTACACTGAGCTTAGTGACGGTAGGTGACGGTAGATTTGAAAATGAGGGTTTTTGGGGAAGACGATGAAGCTAAGATCGAACGGTTGTAGAAATTGAGGGCTTCGGCTTTACACGTCTAAGCGGTTGTCAAAACTGCTATCATTCATTCCAAAAAAAAACTGCAATCATTTATATTCTTCTAATGTGGAGTTGGGCCGTAAGCCCACTTGGCTTTAATGATCCTAAATTTCAAATTACTTTTGTAATTGTTTTATTTTTATAGTTGAATATTTTTCTGACAGTTAAAGTATATTTTATCTATTTTTTAAAGACGACCAATTTAATACTAAAACATTTATAAAATTTAAATTAGTCATATGAGATTTTAAAACAACTATTCGTTATAGATTTTCGGCGTATATTGAATTTTGTTTACAATTGGGCTTTATGTTACAAATTCTCCATGAAAAGTTTAACGAGATTAGTCCAACATCGATAAACCCTTTCATCAACAAGTGCGTTTCAACAATTTCTAACTCGTGATATTCACTAATTTTCACAATTTACAACATAGACACTGATTTTTTTTTGAATTATTGGTATGCGACAATGCGAAAGCAATATTAATCAAGATATATCTTTATAAATTGTTTTTTTTTAACTTAGGATCCAATTTATCATAATTCGTTAAGTTGATTCATTGTTTTACTCGATTAATATAACCTATATTCGTTATCGGTTCATTACTAATATGTTAGAACATGAGCCTAATATATTGAGTTGCATATTGGGTTTATCCCTTACTTATTAGTTTATTATTTTATCTCTTAATATATGTCTATATAAACATTATTTGATCAATGAAATAAATTCACTTCACAAATTTCTTCAAAGGACTTTCCCTAACCTACACTTCCACACAAAACAAAACCCTAAAACCTCACCTGAAACCTTGCATTCGTCGTTCTTCCTAAAATCATGAACGATGACAAACAAATACTACCAACATTTTTCCATACTTCGATCTATTACTTGCATCCCTCAAATTATCGTGGTTTGCAAATATGTCTTATTCAATTATCCAACGATGATTATGGTGATTGGTCTATTGTCATGACCCATTCCCTAGCCGCAAAACGAAAACTTATATTCGTCAACGACAAAACTACTGAACCAGATGCCTCATCGGACGAATATTCCGATTGGGTTTGTGTTAACTCTATGATTCAACGTTGAATTCTCAAATCTATGGATCCATCCCTATTAAAATTGGTGGGCTATAGTGCTAATGCTCATCTTCTTTGGGAAGATCTCAAAGAACGTTTTGATGTTGGCAACGGCCCACGTCTACTTCAACTATGCGCAAATCTTGCTCGTTGTACACAAAATTGTCAAACAATTGGTGCATAATTTGGCTGCCTTAAAAAGATATGGGATGAGATAGAATCCCAACATACCAATGTGTGCAAACGTGTCTACGTACATTTGGTAACAAAATCAAAGCCAAAGAAGAGGAAGAAGATCATCAGTTCCTCCTTGGCTAGATTACACTGCTTATGCATCTCTCAGATCAAATATTGTTGCTCAAGAACCCTTGCCCAAAATCAACAAGATATCTTCCCACGCAATTCAAAAAGAACGTCTCAACTTGAACAAATATAGTTTTGACCAAACCGAAATCAACTTAACAAAAAAAGCATCCAACAAATGTTTGCAATAACACATCTACCATCATCTATATATATTACTAAAACAACTCTCATACGTCAACCTCTTAGGACGTCCACATCAGTATTTTTTCGATTTATTCACATATTTGCCACAATATATTACATATTTTTCATTGATTATTTTATAAGATTTTTTTAATAGAATTAGTAAACAATCATCATGTCACGTCAATTTTATCAAAAACAAAAAAACAAATCTACTTACTTATCAATCAAAATTAACAAATTGATTTACTATAATTCGATTTTGTTCAGAAAATCTCACGCAAATGTTCTAACAAGATTTTACACATTTTTTAAATTTAATACTTAATTAAAAATTTCTTATATAGCTTTATATAAGTAAAAGTGATAACATAGTGAGGTATACCAACAAATTAAACATAACTAGGCGTATACCAAGGGATTGAGTTGTCGGGATGATACCAACGGAATATGCCGTCAAGTATTGCCAACGGATTAGACTATCAGAGTGTTACCAGCAGGTTTGTTCGTCGCAGTAAATCCAACGGATTGGGTCGTGGGTGTGATACCAACGGATTAGACTGTTGCTCGTGAACATGCTAACTATTCGGGATTTTAGTGACGGCTAAGACCGTTAGTTCTTAATTCCGTTGGAAAATTTCCAACGGATGTTAAATACCAACAAGAAAATCCGCCGGTATATATTCCAACAACCTTATTGGTCGGAAAATATCCGTCGGTTTCATTAACTTTTCTAGTAGTCTAGAAAAGTTGATCATACTGACGACCTAAATGGTTGCCTTTTTTCGACGGATTCCATGATTCTAACCGGTTTGGTTGTAGGGCTTCATCTGTTGGTAAATCGATCGTCACTAATGATTCCAACGTATTAGGCGGTTGGGTAATTTTCCAACGGATTAGGTGGTTGGGTCAATTTCCAAAAGATTAGACGGTTGAGTCAATTTCCAACGGATTCGATCATTGGGATTGTTTCTGACGGATTTGATTGTTAGCAACATTACTTGGATCTTACAACAAGGCACAAATGTATTTAAAACAATTTCTAAAACATAATATTTTTAATGGTATAAACGTACACATGTGACAGCCTTACAAACATATATAAAGATACATAACATGCATGACGTATGGAAGACTCCCCCGTCCCCATCTAATGAGTACGTGGACCCGGCTGACCATCCGTTCCGGATCTCTCTGCAACTGTCTATCTCTACAGATCTACAACACGGATAAACCGTTAGCTAACTATCCAAATACAAGCAAAAAAGATAACAGCACAAACACAGGCAGAAACAAAATAAACAAACATCATGCTGGCACTCAACCGTTTATTATCTATTATTTAAGTGATTCACATTATTCAATTTAAGTTGTGGCAGGAGAATTATTATTAGTTCTCGCCTCCGTTCCTTATCCAACTGGTGTAGGTCTAGCTGACTTCCACTGGTAGCATCACTACAAACCACGTATGGACTAGTCCCGAAAGAAACCCCCAGCGCCCGCAAGCTACTGAGCAGAATGCCACCGCCCGTTACTCTTAGGCCAAAATATAGGTCGGTAATTATATATCACAACCTATCTCCATAAACATTTCAATCACACACCACCATCATCATTTATACTCATATTTAGAAGTCAGCTAAGTAAGCCCAAAGGACTTACCTGATATAAAGCTCGACTCTCTGTAAGCCAACTCGCTCTGTAAACTGTAGCAACTCAGTTGCCTGTCAAAGGAGATAAGTGCATTAGCACACTCCTACGTAGTTAGAAGTCTAAGACTTCTAAAATAGAATAATATATTAAGACATAACTAGTTGCAGGATTAATTTAGGGTAAAATGACCATTTTACCCTTGGTCCCGAAATTCCCGAAAATTCTAAAATTCATGTCTAAACTCATATTTGAGATTCTAAAATCATATTCTAACTCCCAAAGTTTCGTTGGGTTCCAAGCTGACATTTTTCCTATGTTACTATTTTCCGGGAAATCGTACAGGTCTAACTTCGATTCCAAATATAAAATTCGTAACCGCTTATAAAAATTCCGACTTAAATCCCTAGATTATCTATGATGTCTTATCTAACTTTAGGAGAAAGAATTTCTCCGAACTGTTCATTCAACAGTTTTATAAAAATTCCTAAAGTTGACTACTCCCTTTACAAATTCTATACTTAGCCAAAATCTGAGTACACTTTGAAAAATCATAACTCCTAAACCACTCACTGGATTTATCCCAAATTTTGATATGATCTACTATAAAATCTTACCTATAATATATCCAAAATTCAGCCGGAAAGGATATCAAGAGCTTATTCAAAATCATCTCACAAAACAGCACCACTTGCTGTTTTCCCCCAACACTCAGCACATATATAAAAACGTCAACTTTGAAACACACTAACTCTCGAACCGTAACTCCGATTCTTCCCAAATTTTAATATGATCTACAACAAGATGTCAACTATATCATATCAAAAATTCAAGCCTAACAGAGATCAAAAGCCTATTCAAAACTATCTCACAAAACAGCATCCCATGCTGTTTTTCTCAACTCAGCACATTTATAAAACTGAACTTTGAAAGCCCATATCTCTCAAACCATAACATGGATTCCTCTGAAATTTTTGTATGATCTACTATACTATATCAACTATAACGTGTCAAAAATTCAAGTCTAACAGAAGTCAATAACCCTTCCAAATTTATTCCACAAAACTGCATCTCAAGCAAATTTCCTCAACTCAGCATTCTAAACGAAAACTGCATGAATAGCTAACTTCGGGATACTATAACTCTCACACCGTAACTCCGATTGTTCCCAAATTTTAGTATGATATACTATGCAACACTGACTACAACATACCCGAAAATCAGCCAAAAAGGAAGAGTATAACTTACCTAAAATCAGACCCGAAGTTGACTGCTCGTCAAGGCTGGAAAACTGAGAAAAACGTAACAGCTCTCTGCGGGTGTTTTTCTTGACTGAAATATATGGTTCCAAGATGGATTAGCAGCAGCTATAAGCACACATATGACTGAAGGGATTACATGGTTACTGTCAAATTACAAGGGGAGTGCAGTGGACAGTAGGAGTAGAGCTTACTGGTTCTTCGTTTGCTGCGGTTAGCAATCAGTCTACTCCTGTCTCGGGTCAAGGTATGCTTCTGGGTGCCCCGCTGGTTGTTGAAGGGCTTCTGTGTCGAACATACAGCACCAGGCGCTGCTGCGTTGGGCGACTACTGCTGTTGCGGGCTGCTGTTGCGTCGGACTGTTGGTTGTCGAAGGCTGGACTGCGTCGGGCTACTGCTGTGCCGGACTGGACTGCATCGGCTACTGCTGCGCCGGACTGGACTACATCAGTTGCTGCTGCGCTGGACTGGACTGCGTCGACTGCTGTTGCGCCGGACTGGACTGCATCAGTTGCTGTTGCGCCGGACCAGATTGCATCGGCCTGTTGTTGCTTACAGAAGGCGGCTGTTACGTCGAATGTTGGCGAGGGATGGCACTAGAGAAGCAGCGTCTCTTCACGTCTATACTGCAGCGTTTGATAAGGGTAATTAGGGTTAATTAGGTTAACGTTAATTTAGGTTAAGGGCTTGTACGGCTGGCTACAGTTAACTCTTCCAATTGAGTGGGCCGACCCAACAGCTTGCATAATGGGCTGAAGTGAAGGCTTATGTGAACACTCAGCACCACCCTGGGCCGCACGTCACAAAATTTTCGGGCTTTGTCATGGGCTCGGTAAAAGACGTCGTTAATGATTAATTATAAGAATTAGGATTTGATATAATTCTATCATTTTATGTGAATTAAATTCTACATAAAATGATAAATAATTATAAGAATTAGGATTTGATATAATTTTATCTTTTATGTGAATTAAATTCTACATAAAATGATAAAAAAATTATAGGAATTAGAGCTTGATATAATTTTATCATTTTATGTGAATTAGCTTCTACATAAAATGATAAAATTTGTGAAGAAAGACTTGCTAGATAGAATGGAAAACCGTCAACGGTTCGAAGTCCGATTTGATTCGGAATTAAACGGAAATAAAAATTCCGGATATTACATCAGTACCCCCTTAAAATAAGTTTCGTCCCGAAACTTAATATACGTCAATCGTAAGGTCGGTCTTCAAGGAACAAGTAAAGGTACAACCTAGTGTACCTAATTACTACACCCTAAGTCTTGTCGTTTCTATATCTAAGTATCCCGCACATCAACGGTTACCAAAAGAACACATCACTTACTACATAATCAATCATGAAATAAACAATCAGTCAAACAATATCACACATACAAGGTCAAGCCCTAACTCGTCACTCCCGAGGTTACAACTCTCGCTACATAGGTCTTTGAATTGTTACGTCTCTTGCTATCCCCAATATCTAGGTAGCCCTATCGGGTTTTTTCATAAAACCACTAAATCTTAAATATTTTCAGGTACTTAGATTCCAAGCGTCTGCTACCCGTTCTAGAATGGTTACCGGATATCTCACCGGTATCATCCGGTTCAACTGTCTGATCCTCTAATTTGATGACCTAACTCGTGTCTGATAGGTATCTCTCCAACTGAAATCCTCAAACTCAGTTCCCAAACTTAGTCTCCGTGGAAAACTGAAGCTACATTCTCCAATAGGGTGAGGAATACTAGTCCTTCACTCACTTATAAACCACTTTATAGCCTCAAGTAGTCGCATTTTGCAACTCACCCCCAGGTCCTTTGATGACCGTTCAGAAAATAACCTAGTCAACTTCTTCCCTTCTTTATGATTACTTGACTACACACTCAGGCCAAAGGTCTTAGACCTCCGCCATCACTTTACCAAGTGCCTAATGCTCTTCGTATCACGACCTACTTGATCTTGTCTTTTAATATGACTCAATCATCTTATTCCTCAGGTAAGGAATCATGACCTTTACCCTTTTCTGGTCTAGCACTTGAGACACAAATCCAGTGGTCATCGTCTGCATTCACTTAGTATTATTATACTATTTATGGATCTCTAATATATTGTTAGCTCAACCTTAGGCTTCTCACGTATTTTCCAAGGTCTTGAGTGACATAAAATATATCCGGGATGACGATATTAGATACCCGGTGATCTCACGTCGCCGTTATTTGCTCACTCTACTCAATAGTTGTTAACATTGCACTGTGTCCTATAATATTCCTCTTACTCAAAACGCAACTCGACTCCGTTCCGAGATACAATTCTTCTTATACTCCATTCTTGAGATTATGTTATCTATATGTACGAGTACTGGTCTGTAAGTACACTCCCGTAGCTTCCTTTTCTTATCTGTCTTTCGATTCAACTTGATAGCTACTCACCTTGAGCTTGTTAGTGCAGGCCCTACACAACACCTTTATTACTTCGTTACTTCCTTTCTCATTTTATCAAGAACCTCGTTCTAAAGTACCATGCTAGGTATTAAATTCCAAATTTACTGGTCTTCCAACATGTGACTAGGTCGGCATACTCACTTGGATCTATAATGGGGTACCACTCTCTTTCTATACTTCTACGTGCACATACTTTCTCGTCTATCTAGTTGGTGATACAGTTCCTCGACAAAATTCTTGTCACTCCACGTAGCCTATTTCACGTTCCTTCTAAACGAAACGCATTTCACAAATTATCATCGTCTTAAACTCGACACGTCATTTTCAGTACTCCAGAGTTTCTTGTTCTGTGGGTTAGGACTCATCACGCTTCTGCTGCGCTACTTTGATAATTATAAGAACATTTTCTATGTGTCCACAATGATTGACTCTAGAACTCTCCCTCTCAATTACACCATAAGTCCTATCCGGGTGAAATACCAAGTACCTTCCTTACTTGCCTTAAGGGACTAAGATAACGGTTGGAAGACGACCTCTTCCGTTTACTTTTGGAATTCTTCTAACACGGATCCAAATTTCCTGACTCGACTGAAGTTTGATCTTAACCAACCGAGAAGTAACCTCTAACACGATTCTCTCTATACCTTTAGTTGTCTAAGTAGATTTTCGTTGTCTACTTGAGGAACTCCTCCAAAGCATCGGTATAGTTAATTCAATAATCCTCAATCACAGATATCTCTTCTTAACTGTACATAACTCATCAATACCAGCAACACTTGCACGTCCTCCGCTGACGTTGCTTATTCTATAGTTGACTTACCTCAACATATCGTACTCACTCTTCTCATACTTCTAATGGCGTAAAATTCCTGGTACGCAACCACTACTCGGTTAACTCTTTTCTCCTTTGTTAGTTCGTTCTATCCTCCCCACTTCCGTTTTCTTAGACCAATTCTCTTTCACCAGTCCACTAGGTCATTCTCTCATGTTCCTTCCTTAGTGTTGTTTATAATATTGCTCCGTTGGACTCTATTGATTCTGCTACCGGCCGCCTACTCTTTTTGATACTGGCGTCGTGATTCCTCACCACTTCTTATCTCTCTAACGAGGTTAAAACTCCTCTACCCTTGTAGGGTTCTATCTTTGCGCTTACTCTCAATTATAGGTCTTCATTCTGTGCATCTCTTGGTCATAAGGGTTTCTTCCCCAATTATCGTAAGAGAATCCTCATCCTTCCTTGTATGAATGGTTACGCACACTCTGTCTTGACTGACATAGAACCTTATCAAAGTGTATACTTACTCCTCTAATTCTCCTTTTATAATTCATCTGTACTAGTTGTGATATGTACCTTTTTCCTAGCCAGTAGGTAGTAAATCACTTACACAGTTCCCTTGGTCTCAAATAACATAAAGGGTCATTCTTGGCTGTCTAGTCTTCCCTCTTAAGTCCTTAATTAGAGTTACTAACTCAACTCACTCCATGTTACTATTAATGTTACTAGCACGTGTACCGATTTAACTTCACATTTGTCGCCGTTGATCTCTTGAAGGGTCCTCTAGAGGTTTATAAAATTCTTTCATAATTATCCTCCTCATCTGTCAACCAATTACCACTAGTTGACCCGTATGTGTTATGTCTCAGTTATCACTACTAGTCTGTAATTGACCTTCTATAAGATCATGGATTTATTGTTCTTCTATCTCTTTTGAAGTTTGATACCCTTGGTGAAAATCTTTCTCCTCCAGTTTCTTTGTTAATATCCTTTTAGCTCCTTCTATAGTCTGCACCTCTCTTGTTTTCTTATGAGATCATTATACTCTTCTGAGTCTATTTATAGCATTTATCTGTCGTCAAGGAGTTCATCAAGTCTTCCACAATAACTTGTAAGCGTGTCTTCACGATTCTTCTTACTTTGTTCATCGTATGTTTGCGGTTCTCTAATAAGACCATTAGTATTGGTAACTTAAATCTTTATGTGAATGAGAAGTTATCGGGGACTCTTTAGTCCACCAATATCATTTTCCCACATTCTTCCCTTTAATTGGTTTTGTTTGATCATGATACCTTTATGGAAATTCGTTGTCACATTTTTAGTCTTCTAGTTTCTTTGACACTTATGTCGAAGTTTCTTTCAAAATGCTCGTATCCTTGGAGGACTCCACTTGTTTCCATGGTTACCCATTCTATTACCGTCATTAAATTCACTCTCAATCTTTGTACCCTTTTATCTCTCACCACTGGGTCAACACCCTATCTCCTTTGTATTCCCAGGTCCCTGTTATCTCTAATCTGATCTCTTGTCGTATCTTGCGTGGTTATTCTAATTCATCTCTCGGCTTCATACGACCAAGTCCCTTGTATGACTTCTTATTCCTTCTTTGTGAGCTGACTCGGGATTTTCTTTCTCATCGAATTGTACTTGTGGTGAAAATTATCTCAACATCTTTACTTCCTTGCCCACCCGTTCTCCGGATGCTTTATAGGGTCGCCAGAACTCCCACCAGAGTATAATACTCAATCCTAGGTCTGAATCCGTTGTCTCGTGTTGAAAACTCTTCCAGTTCGCTACGGATTTATCATGAGGCGATAATCGCTTCATGATATCATAACTAAAGGATATACAGTATCCTTTAGGATACTAACGTGCTACACATATACATATATATAATCATACCTTAAAACATATCGATATAACTCTAAATACTAACATCTATCCTTCCAAGTTGCAGAGATCCACGGAGAACGATGGTGGTCCAACGTACTACTAACCCAACAACCCGACTATGCACGTGTGTAAAAACAGAAATCCGTTTTGAAATTTTTAGACCCCTTTCGGGTTCTAGTTATTTTATACATTTGGTCTTTCAGAAGATTTCAAGTGCCATTGTTGCCAACCCAGAGCTCTGATACCATGTTGTAACACCCCAAATTCTCGGAACTCGGGGAGCTACTGGTTAGGACCTCACAATGGGTCCCGACCTTGGTTTAACAACAACATTACTTGGATCTTACAACAAGGCACAAATGTATTTAAAACAATTTCTAAAACATAATATTTTTAATGGTATAAACGTACACATGTGACAGCCTTACAAACATATATAAAGATACATAACATGCATGACGTATGGAAGACTCCCCCGTCCCCATCTAATGAGTACGTGGACCCGGCTGATCATCCGTTCCGTATCTCTCTGCAACTGTCTATCTCTACAGATCTACAACACGGATAAACCGTTAGCTAACTATTCAAATACAAGCAAAAAAGATAACAGCACAAACACAGGCAGAAACAAAATAAACAAACATCATGCTGGCACTCAACCGTTTATTATCTATTATTTAAGTGATTCACATTATTCAATTTAAGTTGTGGCAGGAGAATTATTATTAGTTCTCGCCTCCGTTCCTTATCCAACTGGTGTAGGTCTAGCTGACTTCCACTTGTAGCATCACTACAAACCACGTATGGACTAGTCCCGAAAGAAACCCCCAGCGCCCGCAAGCTACTGAGCAGAATGCCACCGCCCGTTACTCTTAGGCCAAAATATAGGTTGGTAATTATATATCACAACCTATCTCCATAAACATTTCAATCACACACCACCATCATCATTTATACTCATATTTAGAAGTCAGCTAAGTAAGCCCAAAGGACTTACCTGATATAAAGCTCGACTCTCTGTAAGCCAACTTGCTCTGTAAACTGTAGCAACTCAGTTGCCTGTCAAAGGAGATAAGTGCATTAGCACACTCCTACGTAGTTAGAAGTCTAAGACTTCTAAAATAGAATAATATATTAAGACATAACTAGTTGCAGTATTAATTTAGGGTAAAATGACCATTTTACCCTTGGTCCCGAAATTCCCGAAAATTCTAAAATTCATGTCTAAACTCCTATTTGAGATTCTAAAATCATATTCTAACTCCCAAAGTTTCGTTGGGTTCCAAGCTAACATTTTTCCTATGTTACTATTTTCCGGGAAATCGTACAGGTCTAACTTCGATTCCAAATATAAAATTCGTAACCGCTTATAAAAATTCCGACTTAAATCCCTAGATTATCTATGATGTCTTATCTAACTTTAGGAGAAAGAATTTCTCCGAACTGTTCATTCAACAGTTTTATAAAAATTCCTAAAGTTGACTACTCCCTTTACAAATTCTATACTTAGCCAAAATCTGAGTACACTTTGAAAAATCATAACTCCTAAACCACTCACTAGATTTATCCCAAATTTTGATATGTTCTACTATAAAATCTTACCTATAATATATCCAAAATTCAGCCGGAAAGGATATCAAGAGCTTATTCAAAATCATCTCACAAAACAGCATCACTTGCTGTTTTCCCCCAACACTCAGCACATATATAAAAACGTCAACTTTGAAACACACTAACTCTCGAACCGTAACTCCAATTCTTCCCAAATTTTAATATGATCTACAACAAGATGTCAAATATATCATATCAAAAATTCAAGCCTAACAGAGATCAAAAGCCTATTCAAAACTATCTCACAAAACAGCATCCCATGCTGTTTTTCTCAACTCAGCACATTTATAAAACTGAACTTTGAAAGCCCATATCTCTCAAACCATAACATGGATTCCTCTGAAATTTTTGTATGATCTACTATACTATATCAACTATAACGTGTCAAAAATTCAAGTCTAACAGAAGTCAATAACCCCTCCAAGATGGATTAGCCAAAAAGGAAGAGTATAACTTACCTAAAATCAGACCCGAAGTTGACTGCTCGTCAAGGTTGGAAAACTGAGAAAAACGTAACAGCTCTCTGCGGGTGTTTTTCTTGACTGAAATATATGGTTCCAAGATGGATTAGCAGCATCTATAAGCACACATATGACTGAAGGGATTACATGGTTACTGTCAAATTACAAGGGGAGTGCAGTGGACAGTAGGAGTAGAGCTTACTGGTTCTTCGTTTGCTGCGGTTAGCAATCAGTCTACTCCTGTCTCGGGTCAAGGTATGCTTCTGGGTGCCCCGCTGGTTGTTGAAGGGCTTCTGTGTCGAACATACAGCACCAGGCGCTGCTGCGTTGGGCGACTACTGCTGTTGCGGGCTGCTGTTGCGTCGGACTGTTGGTTGTCGAAGGCTAGACTGCGTCGGGCTACTGCTGTGCCGGACTGGACTGCATCGGCTACTGTTGCGCCGGACTGGACTACATCAGTTGCTGCTGCGCTGGACTGGACTGCGTCGACTGCTGTTGCGCCGGACTGGACTGCATCAGTTGCTGCTGCGCCGGACCAGATTGCATCGGCCTGTTGTTGCTTACAGAAGGCGGCTGTTACGTCAAATGTTGGCGAGGGATGGCACTAGAGAAGCAGCGTCTCTTCACGTCTATACTGCAACGTTTGATAAGGGTAATTAGGGTTAATTAGGTTAACGTTAATTTAGGTTAAGGGCTTGTACGGCTGGCTACAGTTAACTCTTCCAATTGAGTGGGCCGACCCAACAGCTTGCATAATGGGCTGAAGTGAAGGCTTATGTGAACACTCAGCACCACCCTGGGCCGCACGTGTAACACCCCGAATCCGCGGGACTCGGGGCGCTACGGATTGGGACCTCACAATGGGTCCCGACCCTTAGCTTGACAACAATTTCACCGGATCTTGCAACAAGGCACAAATATAGGCCAAAACCGAAATACATTTTATGCAATGTAAGAAAACCCAAAAGAAAACAAACAACAGACTTCAGCCAAAAACAACTACAAAGACCAAACGCCATACATGCGGCATACAATAATACAATATACAAAACTCCAAACGTGACTCCAAACAAAACCCTTCCTAACATGTACGGACCCCGGCTGCCCATCCTTCCGGATCTCTCGGAGCATGCCTAACCTGCAAGGCAAACTACAACATTCGGTATAAAACCGTTAGCTCACATTCGAAGCATTAGAATTAAAGGGAAAGGCACAAACACAATTAATTCAACATAGTCACACAACATACTCAAAGCACACAAATCCGGTTTATTATCTTTATTTATTAAATCATATCCCGTTCTAGTTCAACTTCTTTTGTGACACGAGAATCCTCCGAAACTCGCCTCGGTCCCTTCTTCCGGCAATGGAACGGTCGGATGCCTCCGACCGTCTAACCAGCACGGGCCAGTCGCCGAGATCCCCCTAGCTCTCACGGGGAGCCAGGCAGTGATGTCACCGCCCGTTATCATACACTTGGGCTAAATAATAGAAAGGTCGGTAATCCTATTTCCGGTTTAGTTGTTATAAACAGTAAACTAATAACACACACCACCCAACACACAATAATGCTAATACAAAGAATACGAGCTAAGTAAGTCCGAAGACTTACCTCGTCACCACACTCAACTCACAACACTCTCGCTTCCTAAGGGAAGAAGCCCATAACCTGCTCACAAGAAGATAACTATATCAACAACAACCCACTCACAATAGAAGTCTTAGACTTCTATACAAATGATCTACGCAAGACCATTTGACTCTTAATTCTAGGACTGCATCCTAGAATCCCCCATGCTCACATCACACTCTACAGAAGCTAGAAGTCCCAAGACTTATAAACCCTCGGGTCATAACTCACAACACTACTAGGATAACATGCATAGTCCAAACAAACTCAACGGTAACAACACCATGCTAGGATAAGCATATCCTAGCTCATAATATCAACAACCATATAACCACAACCTCAAGCCTCAGATACTCACAAGATCAACCAAACACTCAACGTCTTACAACAATCGACAATCCTCAAAGCTCACCTAAGGTCCATAACCACTACTTGGTATTCACTCTAGGTTATGCTAGATTATCCAACCTAGCATGATACTGATACTAACATAACAAGATCGAGTAAGATCACAAGCTCGGGGGAAGAGGGTACTCACATGGCGTCAAAAGACGGAAGACGATCTAAGGACGTCGACTTGGACTTGTCAGGTCTTTATCGGGACGCTTCCGAACCTAACACCAAAACTATACAAACTTAGCTTATACGCTAAATTTGAACGGAATAATTTACATATCTAAATCTAAGAAAAACCTCACTTTTAAAACCGAAGTTAAAACCGTAAATATATATTCCGGACAAATTGTATAACATCATAAACCCAAGGTAAAACTCGTTTTCAAAGCCAACGTTAAAATCCCGTAATTTAATCTTTGAGTCATAACCCGGAATTAATCTAACATGAGCATAATGTATATGGTATATATAAATAAGAATATAATTCAAGTAAATCCCAAATTTAAAACCCATAGAAGCATTGTCAAGGGCAATTTATGAAATGCTAGAAACATGTGTCATAAATTGTAAATAAATCATTGGGCTATTTCCTACAATTTATTCCACTAGGGGTAATATTGCAAGATTCCAGAATTAGGGCCAAATATGTAAAAGAGAAGTATGGGTGCTGTTTTGTAAATACAAAGATGCAGAGGGTGGAAGATTTAATATATGCACAAGGGTTTCTCTTGTAACCAGACCCGGCCGACTGTTGCGAGAGGAACATAGGAGGCGGCGGCCAAGGGCTTCCTGAGGGCTTCGACGGCGGCCGCTAGCGAGGGCAAAACCGATGGCCTCCCATCTTCGACAGGGAGACGACGAGGGGGTGGTTGCAGCTATTGCAAAAGGGGAAGATCGACCTTCGCGACTTTGATCAGCTTCAGCGAGGGAGGGAAGTAGTAGACCTCTCCGGCGACAGTGGCGGCAATACAGGCGGCCCAAACCCGGCGGCAGGAAGAGACGAGGCGGATCTCCAACGAAGACGGTCGGTATTCCACACGCCGGCGCTAGGGCAGGTGAAAGAGTAAACCACCCAGGGCAAGCGTTGGTTGCGCAGACGGCGGTTGAGGGTTGCGCCGGCAAGGGTAGAGGCTAGCGACGGCGGCTCCGATGGCTTCCTCTAGTGGTGAAGCGCATCGAAGATGGCAGTGACTCCGGCGACATGCTGCAGCTGCTCGAGATGAAGGAAAGTAGAGGATTCGAGGGTGCTGTTGCTTCTCTCAGTCCGGAGGAGTTCAGCTAGTGCGCATCCTTGGCGAGTTTGATGGCGGCTACAAGGAATTTCCGGTCCCCTGGTGGCACACCAGTGTGGGGAGTTCCTGAGAGTTTGTTGCGGGTGAGAGCGAGAGGGGGCTGAGTGGTGACAGAGAGAGAGAGAGTTGTGAGGGCTGGGCTGGGGTTGAGTGAGAGTAGGAGAGGGGGCGGAGGTGACAAAGGGTCGGACGAGGTGAGCGAAGGGTCACTGCCACAGGGCTGCAAGCGAGGTCAGGGCACACGTCATTAGGAAAAGAAGCGGGCAAGGAAAAAAAAGAAAAAGGGAATAAGAAAAAGAAAATAAAGGGTAGACTCGATTATAAACCTTCGGAACGGGATTTCTGGATCGGAATTCATTCCGAAATGAGGTACGGAATATATGTGGATCGAAAATATGAATAAACTCGCAAAAATACCCTTTGAAATACGAAAACCTTTCTCGCAATTTATTTTGTGAGATTATATAATAATTTAAACACGGTAAATAAATATACCGATGTATATATAGTTAGATACTCGTAAAATT
Organism: Fagopyrum homotropicum; assembly: GCA_033239125.1. Taxonomy (NCBI): domain Eukaryota; kingdom Viridiplantae; phylum Streptophyta; class Magnoliopsida; order Caryophyllales; family Polygonaceae; genus Fagopyrum; species Fagopyrum homotropicum. The sequence continues at coordinate 58,281,477 of BSWB01000003.1, read as the reverse complement.
TAATTTACGACGTAAAAATGCTCGTAAAATATTTAAGCTATTTAAAATAACGATAAAAGCCGGATAAAAATAAATATCACAAACGCGCCAAAATTTGGGGCGTTACATCAAATCCCCCTAAAAAATAAGTTTCGTCCCGAAACTTGTTATGCGTCGAACTTATCGGTCCTTAAGGCCGAGGTATAAATTCTCAAACTAAGAAGGCTTAAACTTTCTAGTCTATACACATAGTCTATTCAAACTACCACCACAAGATATATCAGGTCATATAGCACATTCCCGCATGGGGCACAGATTACACATAACCTCACACATGCACATAACTCAAACAAGGGAAGAACTAGGTCTAACCCGTTGATTCTATCGATGTTACTAGCTCAGCGTAAAACTCAACTAAAGATACTATCCTCCGTCTTTCAGTTAGCCTTATTGGTTCTTCGTCTGCCACTAGATCATCACGACTAACACCATAACTCGAGTAATGTATATACTCCCTTGACTAGTATGATAGAACATCAGAAAACACTCTCCACTCTTGGTGGCAACACCAATCTGTAAATACATCCTACTTGTCCTCATCTCTCAAAAAGGTTCGTAAAACGGAAACTTAACTTCCTTCTCGGGTCTTTCTCTATACATCATTTCCATATGTTTCTTCTTTGATTGTTTCTAACACATAAGGTCAAACTTCTTAATTGGTCCTGCTACCCTAACATTGATGTTACAACTTCTCAATCTCGTTGTAAGTTCCAAGTAATGAAGGAAGGATTTTAGTTCACACCGCTTCGACCAACGAGACACCCATGCTAATACTCTTACATCGTTCCTCAATACTCAATCAAGACCTTATCTTGGAGAATCCCTTGTACACTCCAAACCCATCATATCTCGAGGCAATTCCAAAACAGTTGCACCAATGGATCTCTTCTTAACTATCAGCAACTCCATTGTCAATTTTCGTCCCACTCAATACTTTATTTTCATCCGGAGTAGGTTAGTTATAGATGGTATTACTTGGAGAATCTCTCCTCAAATCCGGTAATGACCAGCACATCCAAGAAAACTTGTAACTTCTTTCACATCCTTGGGGATTTTCATCCTGAGACAATTTGTCATACAACTTCTTTCTTTTTCGAGAGTAGACCAAAATGTCTTATCTAGGCATGAGTAAGCCCATATGGAATCTCTACAACTCGTAGTGATCATGATTTGTCCGGAATGCCGTATTTGTAATATCGCAACCTCAAATTCTCAATTCGTGACTGAAAGACCTTAAATCATTCTTAGAAGAGACTACCGACCCTTGCAACTGGTCGAGTAGATCATCTATCCGCGGTGAGGGATACTTGTTCCTCATTATTTTCTTGTTCAGCTCACGGTAATTGATGCACAAACGGTGATAACCGTCTTCCTTTTTGCAAACTGGTGTTCTCCATAACAACTTCAATCAAGAGTTTAAGGTATACTCCAATATGAACTTCAAATCAAGAGTTCAAGATAACATTTGACCGGTGGTCATGGTACTAATGATCTACCCCGATCTGTTGGGGTGAGTTCCTTCAAACACGTGTATTGCTCCATCTTTAGTTACAGTGTTCACCGTCTTCTTTTAAAGATCCTTAATCTTCTGAAATCGAGAGACTTGCTCGAGTCTTCTGACTCTTGGGGCCTTATTTAAGTATTTCTTTAAATTAATCTCATTTTTCCTCTTTGATGACATGATGGTAAAAATCTTCTAAGGTTTCTCAATTATGTGTCATCATAATTATCCAAACTACACGACTTAACCGTGCTTCAAAACGATTGACCTTATCTTCTTTGCTTTCCATGACGTCCCAACAATTGAGAGGAGCTTTTCATATTCTACATAAGCTCTTACCATAGACATTCTTTCTTCAAGTAGGTGTAGAACTTAATTCCCTTCCTTATGTAACGTTAATCCGACCGCATAGATTCTAACCTCAATCCTTCATATACTTCTCATACATCTCATTTCGATATCAAACTTCAAAACCTCGATCTTGACTTACTCTTGTTAGTCGCCTTATGCATCCCTTGGTATTCCAAGAACAACTTCATAACTGTACTAGTATGCCCCATGGAGAACACTAGGCGAATTTCCCCAACCCCAATCGCTGAAAGATCCACTTATTACTTCACTAAACACTACCCTCATAAGCTCTCAACTTGTAGTGTTGTCCTAATCTAGGTCCTCCCTTTCACGTCATAGCCATTGTGGCTCTTCCGTGTGAGTTTGAAACCTCTGACTCAGCTTTTGCTCGCGCAAGCATACCATCCATTTCATTAGACGAACATACTATGTGTCCTCTTATTATACTCCCGCGTACGCACCGCAACCAATGAAAACTTCACCTTCCTCTTGATCTACTAGTTCCCTTTAACATGATCAAACCTTAAAACTTCTAATCCGGGTTGTTCTCCATATGCCGTTCTCCTGACCTTAGAGGTGCATCTCCATCTTTTCTTAGGAGGTCAGTAACAACTACTTGCTTGGACTCATTCAACATTATTTGATTTAAGACAATTGTGCTTCTGTTGATGTACTTCCTTACCATTGACATTGATCCACCGCGAATACTGTAAGATCTTGTTGCCGATCCTCTATGTTCTCATAGTCTTGTTTACTCTTCCCATCTACACACATCAGTAGACAACCCGCACCTGTGCGTTCTCAGTTGTCACCGATTAACTTGTATCTCACCTCCTCCGAAGTTAACGACTTAACATTCTATTACACTTCTCATGTTACCATCCTCATGAAGGCTACCCTCCTTGGGGTACTCTACCTTAAACTCCGTTAGCTCTTCTTCATTTCATGCTTCCTTTTCATTATAAAGTAATTATATCTTCCTGGCCTTGTTGGTTCGTATAACTCCCTTCATAGGTTTAACCATTCTTCCTTGATGTCCTTCCACTGCACCTTCTCAAATATTATAGCCTTAGGTAGCGTCCGTTCGCGTTTCTCTTGGTTGGTATCTTAAGTCTTTCATAAACAAAAGCTTCTTGTTGCGTCACTCATTTTATTGGGATCACGTCTACTCACACTTCTTCTTGGCGTTTCTTAATCTTTTCGTTATAATAGAAACCGGTCAACTCCACGTGATTCTCCAACATGCTCTTCTTCTCATAACTCTAGTAATGTTGACACTTCACTTATTGATATATCGTAAGCTTAACTTACGGTACCTTAAATCTTTAGTAAATAGTTCGATCACTCTGCTCGTCTTGACTCCAATGCTTAGGAGCGCCTAAAGAAAACTTCACATCTTAATGAAATACCACCTTTAAACTTGCCAGAAAGTATCCATCTTCTCCCCAATTCACATCTTTAGTTGTACACGCGTCTTCTTGAAGAACTTAAGTTCGTTATCTCTCTTGGTCTTGTCGTCTTTCCATCATGGCTTCTTTGGACCCACTTCCGCACATTAATGTTGCTCCCTTTACTTGTATTGTCTCCATCTCGCTTTATCTTTAGTTGTTTCGAGTTTCCTTCTACTTATTCGTCCTTGCCGTTAATGTCCTCTTTAGTCTTCATAGGATTGCCTTAACGTCCTCTAAAGGAGCCCAAGAAACACCAAGGTGTTTGTCAAACGTGATACTCAACTCGGTACTTGAGCATACTCAACCTCATATGTAAACTATCCCGAGTCAAACGGTGTCATCCAAGGTAATGATATCATGCTATCATCTTAGCTAAAAGGTCCCATAACTTCATATGCTACTATATATAATAGGAATATATATCCATAACTATATAAGTCCTAAGTCCATATCACTAATATCACGCATTCGGCATTCCATTACAACAATACAAGGTCCAAAATATATAATCGTTCACATATACAACTATACATATAAATCACGTCTATCATGCAACTACAATCCACATACAACAATAGTCCAAAAACGTCCTAAGTCCACGATACATATCTACATATATGCATATATATATATATATATATACACACACATATATGTACTAAATATCCAATAAACTATGCTGCCGAGATCCGCGGAAGGAGTGGTGGTCCGTACATTCTACCCCGACTGATGCATCTGATTTTGAAAACGAAAACTCAGAACCCGCGCAGTTCTGTTTATTCCTTATTCGGCCCTTTAGAAGATTGCGAGTGCCATTGTTGTCAACCTAGGGCTCTGATACCACTTTTGTAACACCCCGAATCCGCGGGACTCGGGGCGCTACGGATTGGGACCTCACAATGGGTCCCGACCCTTAGCTTGACAAAAATTTCACCGGATCTTGCAACAAGGCACAAATATAGGCCAAAACCGAAATACATTTTATGCAATGTAAGAAAACCCAAAAGAAAACAAACAACGGACTTCAGCCGAAAACAACTACAAAGACCAAACGCCATACATGCGGCATACAATAATACAATATACAAAACTCCAAACGTGACTCCAAACAAAACCCTTCCTAAAATGTACGGACCCCGGCTGCCCACCCTTCCGGATCTCTCGGAGCATGCCTAACCTGCAAGGCAAACTACAACATTCGGTATAAAACCGTTAGCTCACATTCGAAGCATTAGAATTAAAGGGAAAGGCACAAACACAATTAATTCAACATAGTCACACAACATACTCAAAGCACACAAATCCGGTTTATTATCTTTATTTATTAAATCATATCCCGTTCTAGTTCAACTTCTTTTGTGACACGAGAATCCTCCGAAACTCGCCTCGGTCCCTTCTTCCGGCAATGGAACGGTCGGATGCCTCCGACCGTCTAATCAGCACGGGCCAGTCGCCGAGATCCCCCTAGCTCTCACGGGGAGCCAGGCAGTGATGTCACCGCCCGTTATCATACACTTGAGCCAAATAATAGAAAGGTCGGTAATCCTATTTCCGGTTTAGTTGTTATAAACAGTAAACTAATAACACACACCACCCAACACACAATAATGCTAATACAAAGAATACGAGCTAAGTCCGAAGACTTACCTCGTCACCACACTCAACTCACAACACTCTCGCTTCCTAAGGGAAGAAGCCCATAACCTGCTCACAAGAAGATAACTATATCAACAACAACCCACTCACAATAGAAGTCTTAGACTTCTATACAAATGATCTACGCAAGACCATTTGACTCTTAATTCTAGGACTGCATCCTAGAATCCCCCATGCTCACATCACACTCTACAGAAGCTAGAAGTCCCAAGACTTATAAACCCTCGGGTCATAACTCACAACACTACTAGGATAACATGCATAGTCCAAACAAACTCAACGGTAATAACACCATGCTAGGATAAGCATATCCTAGCTCATAATATCAACAACCATATAACCACAACCTCAAGCCTCAGATACTCACAAGATCAACCAAACACTCAACGTCTTACAACAATCGACAATCCTCAAAGCTCACCTAAGGTCCATAACCACTACTTGGTATTCACTCTAGGTTATGCTAGATTATCCAACCTAGCATGATACTGATACTAACATAACAAGATCGAGTAAGATCACAAGCTCGGGGGAAGAGGGTACTCATATGGCGTCAAAAGACGGAAGACGATCTAAGGACGTCGACTTGGACTTGTCAGGTCTTTATCGGGACGCTTCCGAACCTAACACCAAAACTATACAAACTTAGGTTATACGCTAAATTTGAACGGAATAATTTACATATCTAAATCTAAGAAAAACCTCACTTTTAAAACCGAAGTTAAAACCGTAAATATATATTCCGGACAAATTGTATAACATCATAAACCCAAGGTAAAACTCGTTTTCAAAGCCAACGTTAAAATCCCGTAATTTAATCTTTGAGTCATAACCCGGAATTAATCCAACATGAGCATAATGTATATGGTATATATAAATAAGAATATAATTCAAGTAAATCCCAAATTTAAAACCCATAGAAGCATTGTCAAGGGCAATTTATGAAATGCTAGAAACATGTGTCATAAATTGTAAATAAATCATTGGGCTATTTCCTACAATTTATTCCAGTAGGGGTAATATTGCAAGATTCCAGAATTAGGGCCAAATATGTAAAAGAGAAGTATGGGTGCTGTTTTGTAAATACAAAGATGCAGAGGGTGGAAGATTTAATATATGCACAAGGGTTTCTCTTGTAACCAGACCCGGCCGACTGTTGCGAGAGGAACATAGGAGGCGGCGGCCAAGGGCTTCCTGAGGGCTTCGACGGCGGCCGCTAGCGAGGGCAAAACCGATGGCCTCCCATCTTCGACAGGGAGACGACGAGGGGGTGGTTGCAGCTATTGCAAAAGGGGAAGATCGACCTTCGCGACTTTGATCAGCTTCAGCGAGGGAGGGAAGTAGTAGACCTCTCCGGCGACAGTGGCGGCAATACAGGCGGCCCAAACCCGGCGGCAGGAAGAGACGAGGCGGATCTCCAACGAAGACGGTCGGTATTCCACACGCCGGCGCTAGGGCAGGTGAAAGGGTAAACCACCCAGGGCAAGCGTTGGTTGCGCAGACGGCGGTTGAGGGTTGCGCTGGCAAGGGTAGAGGCTAGCGACGGCGGCTCCGATGGCTTCCTCTAGTGATGAAGCGCATCGAAGACGGCAGTGACTCCGGCGACATGCTGCAGCTGCTCGAGATGAAGGAAAGCAGAGGATTCGAGGGTGCTGTTGCTTCTCTCAGTCCGGAGGAGTTCAGCTAGTGCGCATCCTTGGCGAGTTTGATGGCGGCTACAAGGAATTTCCGGTCCCCTGGTGGCACACCAGTGTGGGGAGTTCCTGAGAGTTTGTTGCGGGTGAGAGCGAGAGGGGGCTGAGTGGTGACAGAGAGAGAGAGAGAGTTGTGAGGGTTGGGCTGGGGTTGAGTGAGAGTAGGAGAGGGGGCGGAGGTGACGAAGGGTCGGACGAGGTGAGCGAAGGGTCACTGCCACAAGGCTGCAAGCGAGGTCAGGGCACACGTCATTAGGAAAAGAAGCGGGCAAGGAAAAAAAAAGAAAAAGGGAATAAGAAAAAGAAAATAAAGGGTATACTCGATTATAAACCTTCGGAACGGGATTTCTGGATCGGAATTCATTCCGAAATGAGGTACGGAATATATGTGGATCGAAAATATGAATAAACTCGCAAAAATACCCTTTGAAATACGAAAACCTTTCTCGCAATTTATTTTGTGAGATTATATAATAATTTAAACACGGTAAATAAATATACCGATGTATATATAGTTAGATACTCGTAAAATTTAATTTACGACGTAAAAATGCTCGTAAAATATTTAAGCTATTTAAAATAACGATAAAATCCGGATAAAAATAAATATCACAAACGCGCCAAAATTTGGGGCGTTACAGCACGTCACAAAATTTTCGGGCTTTGTCATGGGCTCGGTAAAAGACGTCGTTAATGATTAATTATAAGAATTAGGATTTGATATAATTCTATCATTTTATGTGAATTAAATTCTACATAAAATGATAAATAATTATAAGAATTAGGATTTGATATAATTTTATCATTTTATGTGAATTAAATTCTACATAAAATGATAAAAAAAAATTATAGGAATTAGAGCTTGATATAATTTTATCATTTTATGGGAATTAGCTTCTACATAAAATGATAAAATTTGTGAAGAAAGACTTGCTAGATAGAATGGAAAACCGTCAACGGTTCGAAGTCCGATTTGATTCGGAATTAAACGGAAATAAAAATTCCGGATATTACAGTCGGGGTTTCATGAATCGGTTGTTTTGATTCCAACGGATGTAGTTGTTGGATTGAGTTCTTATGGATTGAATTATTATTAATTGTTCCTATTAAATTAAATCACTATTAAAGTAAATTGTTTTATTTTCATGATAAATTACACAATATTTTTCAATCTAATTAAAAAATACTAATAAAATTAAATAATAACCAAATATATACAACATCTCAAAATAACTAAAATATAGATTTACAATCAAATATATAAATATGTAAAATAACGTAAAATATACTTCTAAATATAAGGAGAATCTATCAAACACTTCAAAAGAAAGTGTGATGAAAATATTATAGAACATGATACATGGTTCTAATAATAATATAACACTATACAATCATCATGCTCATCATCCCTTTGATCACCATATTATCATAGAGTTGCTCAATGCATGTATCAACATCAGTAGAAACAACAACATTGTGATCCTCTTGCTCACTATCAAGGCTCCTTGGGCTCAAAGTGCTCTTTTGTAGACCATTGATTTGAACTGGATATATTATGCTTCACAAAAGTCTCAATTGTCGCCACCATTCATCACCAAAGCAGTAACCCATGCGTTGCTCATACAACTCATATTTGATGATGATTCGATCAATTATCTATCTGCAACAACAAAAATCAAAAAAAAATTGGTATCATAGGATAAACCGACACAATATAAATAAACACCTTAGTGTAAAAAAACGACCACTTTACCCCTGAGTCTGAATTTTTTTTTAAAAGTCTAGTTTCACTCTAAAAGAAGATTTATCGAATTTTAAAGATTACCAACTTTAAAACTTCAAACTAACTAGAGTCCCACTTTGATCTAAACCTAGACTCTTCAACAAATTCAAAAACAAAATTTTCGAGAAGAACTTAAACGCTACATGCCCGGTCGGATCGATCCCAAAAGCTTATAATTCTTCTTTGTACATACTTGACAAAAGAATAAGAACACTACGCTAACATGCTATCCTACTAAGCATTTACAAAGTGGAACTCGTTTTCATATCCGTAACTATATATATCGATATATGCCCATAAGGTTAAAAGCCTAAACTAGAATTAGCCTAATTTAATCCCAAGTCAAATATAAAAGTCTATAAAACTAACCTCAATTAATGCTCACGCAAACCATAAGTGAGTTGTCACCATCCTTTAACCAATTCAAAAAGAAATGAAGCAGCACCCCAACAACCCTTCACCCCTTTGACTACTGTGCGGCGGTTACACACATCATCGCCATACCCATCTCACAGATCCTTAATTAGGCACCAACATACAACACTACTCCAACCAACACACCCTCTTACTACTCTACTCAACTAGTCGACTACTCCCATCACTAGCGCTACCGACACAACACAAGTCTTAAATGTGAAGAGGAGAGACTCACCGGCGAAACTAGGGCTCGATCAACAACTCAGAAAACATCTCCTTCAAGGATATACCTCAAAGGTAACACATTGTCCAACATGAGGCTAGCCTTCTAATTAACCGCAGAAGATGAATTGACCGGTGTATAGACCCTCGACGACGACAAAGAGATCCTTATGGTGCTTGAACCGGAAAGGATGGAGGTGACCTTTACGAGGGGCGCACCAGGCTTAGGGTCGTCAAGGATCTTGGCGATGACTTGAGGTATCCATTGCGCTCGCCGAAGTCAAGAGTGCGTAGCTTGGACGCTCCCTTACAGGGGTTAGTGTGGGACTTGAAGACAGACCTGTTCCCTTACACTGAGCATAGAGACCCGCGTTCCCTTACACTGAGCTTAGTGACGGTAGGTGACGGTAGATTTGAAAATGAGGGTTTTTGGGGAAGACGATGAAGCTAAGATCGAACGGTTGTAGAAATTGAGGGCTTCGGCTTTACACGTCTAAGCGGTTGTCAAAACTGCTATCATTCATTCCAAAAAAAAACTGCAATCATTTATATTCTTCTAATGTGGAGTTGGGCCGTAAGCCCACTTGGCTTTAATGATCCTAAATTTCAAATTACTTTTGTAATTGTTTTATTTTTATAGTTGAATATTTTTCTGACAGTTAAAGTATATTTTATCTATTTTTTAAAGACGACCAATTTAATACTAAAACATTTATAAAATTTAAATTAGTCATATGAGATTTTAAAATAACTATTCGTTATAGATTTTCGGCGTATATTGAATTTTGTTTACAATTGGGCTTTATGTTACAAATTCTCCGTGAAAAGTTTAACGAGATTAGTCCAACATCGATAAACCCTTTCATCAACAAGTGCATTTCAACAATTTCTAACTCGTGATATTCACTAATTTTCACAATTTACAACATAGACATTGATTTTTTTTTGAATTATTGGTATGGGATAATGCGAAAGCAATATTAATCAAGATATATCTTTATAAATTGTTTTTTTTTAACTTAGGATCCAATTTATCATAATTCGTTAAGTCGATTCATTGTTTTACTCGATTAATATAACCTATATTCGTTATCTATTCATTACTAATATGTTAGAACATGAGCCTAATATATTGAGTTGCATATTGAGTTTATCCCTTACTTATTAGTTTATTATTTTATCTCTTAATATATGTCTATATAAACATTATTTGATCAATGAAATAAATTCACTTCACAAATTTCTTCAAAGGACTTTCCCTAACCTACACTTCCACACAAAACAAAACCCTAAAACCTCACCTGAAACCTTGCATTCGTCGTTCTTCCTAAAATCATGAACGATGACAAACAAATACTACCAACATTTTTCCATACTTCGATCTATTACTTGCATCCCTCAAATTATCGTGGTTTGCAAATATGTCTTATTCAATTATCCAACGATGATTATGGTGATTGGTCTATTGTCATGACCCATTCCCTAGCCGCAAAACGAAAACTTATATTCGTCAACGACAAAACTACTGAACCAGATGCCTCATCGGACGAATATTCCGATTGGGTTTGTGTTAACTCTATGATTCAACGTTGAATTCTCAAATCTATGGATCCATCCCTATTAAAATTGGTGGGCTATAGTGCTAATGCTCATCTTCTTTGGGAAGATCTCAAAGAACGTTTTGATGTTGGCAACGGCCCACGTCTACTTCAACTATGCGCAAATCTTGCTCGTTGTACACAAAATTGTCAAACAATTGGTGCATAATTTGGCTGCCTTAAAAAGATATGGGATGAGATAGAATCCCAACATACCAATGTGTGCAAACGTGTCTACGTACATTTGGCAACAAAATCAAAGCCAAAGAAGAGGAAGAAGATCATCAATTCCTCCTTGGCTAGATTACACTGCTTATGCATCTCTCAGATCAAATATTGTTGCTCAAGAACCGTTGCCCAAAATCAACAAGATATCTTCCCACGCAATTCAAAAAGAACGTCTCAACTTGAACAAATATAGTTTTGACCAAACCGAAATCAACTTAACAAAAAAGCATCCAACAAATGTTTGCAATAACACATCTACCATCATCTATATATATTACTAAAACAACTCTCATACGTCAACCTCTTAGGACGTCCACATCAGCATTTTTTCGATTTATTCACATATTTGCCACAATATATTACATATTTTTCATTGATTATTTTATAAGATTTTTTTAATAGAATTAGTAAACAATCATCATGTCACGTCAATTTTATCAAAAACAAAAAAACAAATCTACTTACTTATCAATCAAAATTAACAAATTGATCTACTATAATTCGATTTTGTTCAGAAAATCTCACGCAAATGTTCTAACATGATTTTACACATTTTTTAAATTTAATACTTAATTAAAAATTTCTTATATAGCTTTATATAAGTAAAAGTGATAATATAGTGAGGTATACCAACAAATTAAACATAACTAGGCGTATACCAAGGGATTGAGTTGTCGGGATGATACCAACGGAATATGCCGTCAAGTATTGCCAACGGATTAGACTATCAGAGTGTTACCAACAGGTTTGTTCGTCGCAGTAAATCCAACGGATTGGGTCGTGGGTGTGATACCAACGGATTAGACTGTTGCTCGTGAACATGCTAACTATTCGGGATTTTAGTGACGGCTAAGACCGTTAGTTCTTAATTCCGTTGGAAAATTTCCAACGGATGTTAAATACCAACAAGAAAATCCGCCGGTATATATTCCAACAACCTTATTGGTCGGAAAATATCCGTCGGTTTCATTAACTTTTCTGGTAGTCTAGAAAAGTTGATCAGACTGACGACCTAAATGGTTGCCTTTTTTCGACGGATTTCATGATTCTAACGGGTTTGGTTGTAGGGCTTCATCTGTTGGTAAATCGATCGTCACTAATGATTCCAACGGATTAGGCGGTTGGGTAATTTTCCAACGGATTAGGTGTTTGTGTCAATTTCCAAAAGATTAGACGGTTGAGTCAATTTCCAACGGATTCGATCATTGGGATTGTTTCTGACGGATTTGATTGTTAGCATTGTTTATAACGGATTTTCTCGTTGGATAGATTCCAACGGATTAGGAGGTCGGGGTTTCAGGAATCGGTTGTTTTGATTCCAACGGATGTAGTTGTTGGATTGAGTTCTTATGGATTGAATTATTATTAATTGTTCCTATTAAATTAAATCACTATTAAAGTAAATTGTTTTATTTTCATGATAAATTGCACAATATTTTTCAATCTAATTAAAAAATACTAATAAAATTAAATAATAACCACATATATACAACATCTCAAAATAACTAAAATATAGATTTACAATCAAATATATAAATATGTAAAATAACGTAAAATATACTTCTAAATATAAGGAGAATCTATCAAACACTTCAAAAGAAAGTGTGATGAAAATATTATAGAACATGATACATGGTTCTAATAATAATATAACACTATACAATCATCATGCTCATCATCCCTTTGATCACCATATTATCATAGAGTTGCTCAATGCATGTATCAACATCAATAGTAACAACAACATTGTGATCCTCTTGCTCACTATCAAGGCTCCTTGGGCTCAAAGTGCTCTTTTGTAGACCATTGATTTGAACTGGATATATTATGCTTCACAAAAGTCTCAATTGTCGCCACCATTCATCACCAAAGCAGTAACCCATGCGTTGCTCATACAACTCATATTTGATGATGATTCGATCAATTATCTATCTGCAACAACAAAAATCAAAAAAAAATTGGTATCATAGGATAAACCGACACAATATAAATAAACACCTTAGTGTAAAAAAACGACCACTTTACCCCTGAGTCCGAATTTTTTTTTAAAAGTCTAGTTTCACTCTAAAAGAAGATTTATCGAATTTTAAAGATTACCAACTTTAAAACTTCAAACTAACTAGAGTCCCACTTTGATCTAAACCTAGACTCTTCAACAAATTCAAAAAGAAAATTTTCGAGAAGAACTTAAACGCTACATGCCCGGTCGGATCGATCCCAAAAGCTTATAATTCTTCTTTGTACATACTTGACAAAAGAATAAGAACACTACGCTAACATGCTATCCTACTAAGCATTTACAAAGGGGAACTCGTTTTCATATCCGTAACTATATATATCGATATATGCCCATAAGGTTAAAAGCCTAAACTAGAATTAGCCTAATTTAATCCCAAGTCAAATATAAAAGTCTATAAAACTAACCTCAATTAATGCTCACGCAAACCATAAGTGAGTTGTCACCATCCTTTAACCAATTCAAAAAGAAATGAAGCAGCACCCCAACAACCCTTCACCCCTTTGACTACTGTGCGGCGGTTACACACATCATCGCCATACCCATCTCACAGATCCTTAATTAGGCACCAACATACAACACTACTCCAACCAACACACCCTCTTACTACTCTACTCAACTAGTCGACTACTCCCATCACTAGCGCTACCGACACAACACAAGTCTTAAATGTGAAGAGGAGAGACTCACCGGCGAAACTAGGGCTCGATCAACAACTCAGAAAACATCTCCTTCAAGGATATACCTCAAAGGTAACACATTGTCCAACATGAGGCTAGCCTTCTAATTAACCGCAGAAGATGAATTGACCGGTGTATAGACCCTCGACGACAACAAAGAGATCCTTATGGTGCTTGAACCGGAAAGGATGGAGGTGACCTTTACGAGGGGCGCACCAGGCTTAGGGTCGTCAAGGATCTTGGCGATGACTTGAGGTATCCATTGCGCTCGCCGAAGTCAAGAGTGCGTAGCTGTAATAACCGAAAATTTTAAAGTTCCGGTAAACTGCAACTAACCAAATTCCGATGCGACAATCTTAATTATTAAATAAAATAAAATAAAACGAGTTTAAATGTTATCATTTTATATGACTTTACGTCACATAAAATGACGAAGCCTTGTAGCCGGAAGTAAATACGCACCTTAAATTTAAATAATGATAAATTAGATAATACGGAAATTAATTACGTATTATATAATTTCCGCACATGATGAACGAGTAACGGGTTCCTATTCCGTGCTAATAAGAAAACGGGCCGGATGTGGGCCACTGCGAGGCCCAATCAGCAGCCCACCTCCTTAAGTTAAGCCTAACCCTAATTTTAATCATACGATTAATCTAATCCATACCCTAATCCTGCTGCTTCTCTTACCCTACCGCACGACTGGAGAAGAGGAAGCCGCTGCCGCTGCCGCACGCCTGGGATCGAAGCCGCTGCTGCACGCCGGGAGGGGTGAAGACGACCGCCTAACACCGGAGCCTACCTCAGCGTCCCGTCGACCACCAGCCAAGACCCGAACACTTGTACGCCGCCAACACCACCGCATCAGGGACGCCATGTCGTCTTCGCCGGGAGCCCAGGAGAGCCGAGCAGCCTCCCGCAACCAACAACCACCCACTGCTACACCTCGCCTTCTGACCGATCTGCTGCAGTTCACGCCGAAGATCCTCGTTGCTGCACCCAAGCGGCTGCACGCTTCTAGCAGGGACGAGACGGAGCCGACCTTGTTCAGCCTGCTGCAGACCGAAATCGGGTAAGCACTTTCCTTGCTGTCCATCCTCCTCTCTTCTCGATCGAACCTGTAAACCTTACCTTGCTCCAGTGTAGTCCTCTGTGAGACTCGGAAGTCGACCTTGCCCATGTACAGACACCGAGATCTTGTCTTCTACAAACAGCAGTTGACACCCAACAACCAGCACCGACTGAAATCGTTGAGACTGATCACCACCGGCAACAACAGGAGAGATCGGCACCATCAGCGGCGTTGACACAGCCCAGGACCGCCACCCTTTCCCTTGCTGCAGCCGGTAATAACCTACTACTCGACCCCTTTGCTTTCTTACGTCTGTTACAGTAGATCTAGGAGGTTGAGTTTTTTTTTTTGAATAAGTGCAACCCATGAGTTTCGAACTAGAGACCTGCTGAATGTTAAATGAGAGGGACTGCTGGGAGTAAGACTCGAACCTAGGACCTTCTGCACACTCTACATTTCAGCTTCGACCTGCTGACTTTAGGACTTAATTTTTATAGCTTAAATCGAGAATCCACCGTTGAATTTTTGATATGTTGTAGAGGGAATTGTATAGTTTAATGTGTTAAAATTTGGGAGAAAGTTAACGGTCAGATTTAGTTTTTTAAAGTCCCGAAGTTGAGCACTTGAGCTGTTTTTTTAAACAAGAAAAAAAAATATAATTGACTAAGTATAGAATTGTGGTTTCTAGCCAACCTTAGAGATTATATGGGAGTTATGGTTGTTTTCTTGAGAGACCTGTGCCCTATGATTAATATAGATATATTAGAGAGTGTTCCCGGAATTCTTAACTTTTAATCTGAACCTTGGATCTTAACTCAAATCGGACTTTAATGTTCGTTTCAGGAAAATCTAGGATTTTGTATAACTTCTGTACTGCGGTACTAAATTCTTCCGTAAGAACTAGAATATGGGTTAATATATAATTATGAGTTGGGAGTTATGAAATTATATAGATAAGTGAGTTGAGGAGAAAGAGTAAAAACAAGTTTGATGGTATAATATATGTAGTAAATAAATAGTAACCGGAGAGAAGGAATGTTGTCCTTCTTCGAGTGTCTAGAGCTTGACCTTATAACCTATAAGTATCTATCCAAGAGACTTAAATTATGGGAAACAAGAAATGAAAGAAATGAGGAGAATTTCCAGAATAAACTTCGAGAAATTACGATACCAAGGGTAAAATGGTCTTTTACCATAAGAGGGCTTTTTCCGTAATTCCTTCGCATGAGGTTGGACATCTAGATGTGTTTTTGATCCACATGCCTTATTTGACAGGCATTTGAGTTACCACGAGTACGGACTGTTGAGACGTGTTAGAGTGTATTTTGACTCAGGTAAGTCCTTGCGACTTACTTAGCCAGTTTCTGAGTGTTAGTTGAATGATAGTAGTTGTGTGTGCTTTTGCGTGTTTAATAATAATAACTTGCTAGGACGACTGTTATTATTACGTTTAAGGCCCAAGTGTATGTATAACGGGCCGTGACATCACTGCCTAGCTCTGACAGGAGACTGGGAGGTTCTCTATACCCAGACCATGCAGGTACAAGGTGAGATGCATCGGATCCATTCCTGATGGTTACACGGGGGCGGAGGCGAGGTTTGGGAATCCCTCGTGTCACAAAATAAGTATCACTAGAGTGAATGAGTAAATTAAAACAAGATAATAAAACGGACTTGTTTGAAAGCATGATGAGTGTTTATGTTTATCTGAGTGTGTTTGTGCTGCTATTATTCTGCTGATATTTAGATAACTAGCTAACGGTTCCTCTGGTTGTTGTTTTAGATTTACCGCAGGTTAGATCGGCAGCTGAGTGATCCGGAAGTAGTGGTCAGCCGGGTCTCCGTACTCCTTAGAGCGGGGTTGGGGGTTGTTTTTGTCTTTCCTTTCGTTTGGTTAAGACAGTTGTTCTTTCCTTTTGTTTAAGTACTTTAGGTTGCTAGACGATGTTGCATTCATTACTCTAAAACACGGTTTTTATGAATTTCGGTTTCTTTATTTGTGTCTTGTTGCAAGATCCTAGTTATGTTGTTGTCAAACTGAGGTCGAGACCCATTGTGAGGTCCTAACCAGTAATACTCAGAGTTCTAAAAATTTGGGGTGTTACAGTAGCTTGGACGCTCCCTTACAGGGGTTAGTGTGGGACTTGAAGACAGACCCGTTCCCTTACACTGAGCATAGAGACCCGCGTTCCCTTACACTGAGCTTAGTGACGGTAGGTGACGGTAGATTTGAAAATGAGGGTTTTTGGGGAAGACGATGAAGCTAAGATCGAACGGTTGTAGAAATTGAGGGCTTCGGCTTTACACGTCTAAGCGGTTGTCAAAACTGCTATCATTCATTCCAAAAAAAAACTGCAATCATTTATATTCTTCTAATGTGGAGTTGGGCCGTAAGCCCACTTGGCTTTAATGATCCTAAATTTCAAATTACTTTTGTAATTGTTTTATTTTTATAGTTGAATATTTTTCTGACAGTTAAAGTATATTTTATCTATTTTTTAAAGACGACCAATTTAATACTAAAACATTTATAAAATTTAAATTAGTCATATGAGATTTTAAAACAACTATTCGTTATAGATTTTCGGCGTATATTGAATTTTGTTTACAATTGGGCTTTATGTTACAAATTCTCCGTGAAAAGTTTAACGAGATTAGTCCAACATCGATAAACCCTTTCATCAACAAGTGCGTTTCAACAATTTCTAACTCGTGATATTCACTAATTTTCACAATTTACAACATAGACATTGATTTTTTTTTTGAATTATTGGTATGCGACAATGCGAAAGCAATATTAATCAAGATATATCTTTATAAATTGTTTTTTTTTTAACTTAGGATCCAATTTATCATAATTCGTTAAGTCGATTCATTGTTTTACTCGATTAGTATAACCTATATTCGTTATCGGTTCATTACTAATATGTTAGAACATGAGCCTAATATATTGAGTTGCATATTGAGTTTATCCCTTACTTATTAGTTTATTATTTTATCTCTTAATATATGTCTATATAAACATTATTTGATCAATGAAATAAATTCACTTCACAAATTTCTTCAAAGGACTTTCCCTAACCTACACTTCCACACAAAACAAAACCCTAAAACCTCACCTGAAACCTTGCATTCGTCGTTCTTCCTAAAATCATGAACGATGACAAACAAATACTACCAACATTTTTCCATACTTCGATCTATTACTTGTATCCCTCAAATTATCGTGGTTTGCAAATATGTCTTATTCAATTATCCAACGATGATTATGGTGATTGGTCTATTGTCATGACCCATTCCCTAGCCGCAAAACGAAAACTTATATTCGTCAACGACAAAACTACTGAACCAGATGCCTCATCGGACGAATATTCCGATTGGGTTTGTGTTAACTCTATGATTCAACGTTGAATTCTCAAATCTATGGATCCATCCCTATTAAAATTGGTGGGCTATAGTGCTAATGCTCATCTTCTTTGGGAAGATCTCAAAGAACGTTTTGATGTTGGCAACGGCCCACGTCTACTTCAACTATGCGCAAATCTTGCTCGTTGTACACAAAATTGTCAAACAATTGGTGCATAATTTGGCTGCCTTAAAAAGATATGGGATGAGATAGAATCCCAACATACCAATGTGTGCAAACGTGTCTACGTACATTTGGTAACGAAATCAAAGGCAAAGAAGAGGAAGAAGATCATCAGTTCCTCCTTGGCTAGATTACACTGCTTATGCATCTCTCAGATCAAATATTGTTGCTCAAGAACCCTTGCCCAAAATCAACAAGATATCTTCCCACGCAATTCAAAAAGAACGTCTGAACTTGAACAAATATAGTTTTGACCAAACCGAAATCAACTTAACAAAAAAAGCATCCAACAAATGTTTGCAATAACACATCTACCATCATCTATATATATTACTAAAACAACTCTCATACGTCAACCTCTTAGGACGTCTACATCAGCATTTTTTCGATTTATTCACATATTTGCCACAATATATTACATATTTTTCATTGATTATTTTATAAGATTTTTTTAATAGAATTAGTAAACAATCATCATGTCACGTCAATTTTATCAAAAACAAAAAAACAAATCTACTTACTTATCAATCAAAATTAACAAATTGATCTACTATAATTCGATTTTGTTCAGAAAATCTCACGCAAATGTTCTAACAAGATTTTACACATTTTTTAAATTTAATACTTAATTAAAAATTTCTTATATAGCTTTATATAAGTAAAAGTGATAATATAGTGAGGTATACCAAAAAATTAAACATAACTAGGCATATACCAAGGGATTGAGTTGTCGGGATGATACCAACGGAATATGCCGTCAAGTATTGCCAACGGATTAGACTATCAGAGTGTTACCAACAGGTTTGTTCGTCGTAGTAAATCCAACGGATTGGGTCGTGGGTGTGATACCAACGGATTAGACTGTTGCTCGTGAACATGCTAACTATTCGGGATTTTAGTGACGGCTAAGACCGTTAGTTCTTAATTCCGTTGGAAAATTTCCAACGGATGTTAAATACCAACAAGAAAATCCGCCGGTATATATTCCAACAACCTTATTGGTCGGAAAATATCCGTCGGTTTCATTAACTTTTCTAGTAGTATAATAAGTAACGGATAGACTCAATATGCAGCTCAATATACTAGGCCATGCATACTCTAACATATTAGTAATGAACCGATAATGGATATAGATTATATTAATCGAGTAAAACAATGAATCGACATAACGAATTATGATAAATTGGAACCTAAGTTAAAAAAATAATTTATAAAGATATCTTGATTAATCTATTTTTTTCGCATTGTCGCATACCAATAATTCAAAAAAATCAGTGTCTATGTTGTAAATTGTGAAAATTGGTCAATATCACGAGTTAGAAATTGTTAAAACGCACTTATTAAGGAAAGGGTTGTTGTTGAACTATTAAACTTTTTACGGAGAATTTGTAACATATCAAGCCCAATTGTAAACAAAATTCAATATACACCGAAAATCTTGAACGAATTGTTGTTTTAAAATCTCATATGATTAATTTAAATTTTATAAATGTTTTATTAGTATTAAATTGGTCTTTAAAAAATAGATAAAATAAAGTTTGACTAATTTTTTTTTGAAAAATATTCAACTATAAAAATAAAACAATTATAAAAGTAATTTGAAACTTATAAGGTCATTAAAGCCAAGTGGGCTTACTGCCCAATTCCACATTAGAAGAATATGAATGATAGTAGTTTCGACAACCGCTTAGAACGTGTAAAGCCGAAGCCCTCAGTTTCTACAACCGTTGGACCTTAGCTTCATCGTCTTCCCCAAAACCCTCATTTCTAATCTCAGCGTGAGAGAACGGGTCTCTATGCTCAGCGTAAGGGAACGGGTCTACGGGTCTGTCTTCAAGTCCCACACTAACCCTGTAAGGGAGCGTCCAAGCTACGCACTCTTGACTTCGGGGAGCGCAATGGATACCTCAAGTCATCGCCAAGATCATCGACAACGTACCCTAAGCCTGGTGCGCCCCTCGTAAAGGTCACTGCCACCCTTTCCGGTTCAAGCACCATAAGGATCTCTTTGTCGTCGTCGAGGGTCTGTAAACCGGTCAATTCATCTTCTGCGGTTAATTAAAAGACTAACCTCGTGTTGGACAATGTCTTGCCTTTGAGGTATATCCATGAAGGAGATGTTATCTGAGTTGTCGATCGAGCCCTAGTTTCGCCGGTGAGTCTCTCCTTTTCACATTTAAGACTTTGGACTTGTGTTGTGTCGGTAACGCTAGTGATGGGAGTAGTCGACTAGTTGAGTAGAGTAGTAAGAGGGTGTGTTGGTTAGAGTAGTGTTGTATGTTGGTGCCTAACTAATAAGGATCTGTGAGATGGGTATGGCGGCATGATGTGGGCAACCGCTGCATAGTAGTCAAAGGCGTGAAAGGTTGTTGGGTGCTGCTTCATTTCTTTTTGAATTGGTTAAAGGATGGTGACAACTCACTTTTGATTTGCATGAGCCTTAATGAGATTAGTTTTATAGACTTTTATATTTGACTTGGGATTAGATTAGGCTAATTCTAGTTTAAGGCTTTTAACCTTATGGACATATATAGTTACGGATATGAAAACGAGTTGCACTTTGTAAATGCTTCTTGGGATAGCAAGTTAGCGTAGTGTTCTTATTCTTTTGTCTAAGTATGTACTGTAAATGCTTCTTGGGATAGCATGTTAGGGTAGTGTTCTTATTATTTTGTCTAAGTATGTACGAAGAAGAATATTAAGCTTTTGGGATCGATCCGATCGGACATGGAGTGTTTAAGTCCTTCTCGAAATTTTTCTTCTTGAATTTGTTGAAGCGGTAGGTTTAGGTCAAAGTGGGACTCTACTTAGTTTGAAGTTTGAAAGTTGAGAATCTTTTAAATTCGATAAATCTTCCTTTTAGAGTGAGACCTCTTTTTCTTTGAATTCTAGTGGAACTTTTGGAACGTTCTAGACTTTTAGAGTTTTTCGGACTCAGGGGAAAAGTGATCTTTTCTTATACTAGTAAGGTGTTTATTTGTATTGTGTCGGTTTATCCTATATATGATATCATTTTCTTTTGTTGATTTTTGTTGTTGCAGATAGATAGATAGTTGAGTCATCATCAAATATGAGTTGTATGAGCAACGCAGGGGTTACTGCTTTGGTGATGAATGGTGGCGACAATTGAGACTTTTGTGAAGCATAATATATCCAATTCAAATCAATGTTCTTCAAAAGAGCACTTTGAGCCCAAGGAGCCTTGATAGTGAGCAAGAGGATTACAATGTTGTTGTTACTACTTTTGTTGATACATGCATTGAGCAACTCAATGATAATGGTGATAAAAGGGATGATGAGAATGATGATTATATGAATTAAGACTAGTGTTATATTATTTTTAGAACCATGTATCATGTTCTATATTATTTTCATCACACTTTCTTTTGAAGTGTTTGATATGTTTGGAGACTCTCCTTATATTTATAAGTATATTTTACATTATTTGACATATTTATATATTTGATTGTAAATCTATGTTTTTGTTATTTTGACATGTTTAATATATTTAATTATTATTTTATTTTATTAGTATTTTTTAATTAAATTGAAAAATATTGTGTAATTTATTATGAAAACAAAACAATTTACTTTAATAGTGATTTAATTTAATAGGAACAATTAATAATAATTCAATGCATAAGAACTCAATCCAACAATTACATCCGTCGGAATCAAAACAACTGATTCATGAAACCCCAACCTCCTCCGTTGGAATCTATCCAACGAGCAAATCCGTCACAAACAATACCAACAATCACATCCGTTAGAAACAGTCTCAACGATCGTATCCGTTGGAAATTGACCCAACCGTCTAATCTGTCGGAAATCGACCCAACCACCTAATCCGTTGGAAAATCTACCCAACCGCCTAATCCGTCAGAATCATTAGTGACGATCGATTTACCCACAGATTGATGCCCAACAACCAAACCCGTTAGAATCATGGAATCCGTCAGGAAAAGGCAACCATTTAGGTTGTCGGTATCATCAACTTTTCTAGTAGTACATTTTAGGACATTTACATACCAGACATTTACATACCGGACATTTTACATACCGGAAGTTCATACCGGAAGTTCATAACGAAAATTTTCATACCGAAAATTCATACCAAAATTTTTAATACCGGAAGTTCATACAGGAGGTTCATACCGGAAGTTCATACTTAAATTTTTTATACCGGAAGTTCATACCGAAAGTTCATACCGGAAGTTCATACCGTTCATACCGGAAGTTCATACCGAAAGTTCATACCGTAAGTTCATAATGAAGTTTTTTCATACCGGAAGTTCATACCAAAATTTTTTATACCGGAAGTTCATGCCGAAAGTTCATACCGAGAGTTCATACCGGAAGTTCATACCGGAAACTCATACCGAAATTTTTTATACCGGAAGTTCATACCGTTCATCCCAAAAGTTCAAATCGGAAGTTCATAACGAAGTTTTTCATGCCGGAAGTTCATACCGAAATTTTTTATACCGGAAGTTCATACCGAAAGTTCATACCGTTCATACCGGAAGTTCATACCGAAAGTGTTCATAACGAAATTTTTCATAACGGAAGTTCATACCGAAATTTTTTTGTACCGGAAGTTCATACCGGATGTCAATGATGTTTACACTGGTAAATTTTACAACCTTTGCTCGCTCAGGGTGATGCTGACAGTGGTCTTGATCGTCTTTGGAAAAAGAAGAAGGTTATACCATTTTTAGAGACATTTTTGTTGCTTCAAGGTTGATACCTGAATGTTGCGTTTTTGCTCATATCATTTTTATAACTTCCGGTATGTCATTCTCCTATGTAATTCTTAATTCTAAACTATGACATAAAATCAATTTGTTTGGTATAACTTACGGTATGATAACTTCCGGTATGATAACTTCCGATATGATAACTTCCGGTATGATATGATAACTTCCGGTATGATAACTTCCGATATGATATGATAACTTCCGGTATGATAACTTCCGGTATGTGAACTTCCGGTATGTGAAGCTCCGGTATGTGAACTTCTGGTATGTGAAATTCCGGTATGTGAAAATTCCGGTATGTCATGAAAATTACGGAATGTGAAAATTCCGGTATGTGAAAATTCCGGTATGTGAAAATTTCGGTATGTGAAACTCCGGTATGTGAAAATTTCGGTAAGTGAAAATTTTGGTATGTGAAAAATTCTTCATTCCAGAAAATAAAAAAAATAAAGAAAATAAAAAAGACAAAAAAAATAATAAAAGAAAATAAAAAAAACAAATTCAGTTTTTAAAAATTTAAACTTACACTTAAATAACAAATAACAAACATTTTTTTTAATAGATGGGTTATTTTTTTTACCTACCATTAAATGAAACTGGTAAAAAAATTTGGGTATAGTTTCTTTAACAAAAATCAAAAAAGCCTAGTAGGCCAGATTCTTTCTTTTTTTTTTTTTAAGTTTTAACCATATTTTATTATAATATATTTTATCAAATAAGTTACGAATTTGCTTATTTTAATTTAAAAATGTAGAATATTGTAAAATATGTTTGGGCTAATTTGGTTAGTAGGCTATTTTAGGTTTTAGTTTAAGTAACTAGTAAGGACGTCCACGGGTCACGGGTCACCCGTGACCCGGCGGGTCCGGGTTCCCCTGGGTCGCGGGTACGGGTAAGGATCTGACGACCCTTACCCGTGATCCGCCGGGTCGACCCGTAACGGTCACAAGAATTCAAAAAAAAATAAAATCCCAACGGCTATATAGCCGTTGGGTAGCCGTTGTAACGGCTATATTAATAAAAAAACAATATACTTTAATAAATCAAACCCAAAAACAATTCTATAAATACCCCAAACCCAATTCATTTCATCTCACACCATTCTCATTCAATCATCTATTCACTCTCTCAATCTCTCCATAATTTGCAACTCTTGCATTCAATTACTCTCCTAATCTCATATTCTCATTCTCTTATTTTTCATTTTACCACTCTTACTACTACATTCTATTATTAAAAAAAAATGTCTAGCCGAGGAAGACGTTCCGTTAGCGGTGCCGGTCCTTCATCCGGCGAAGGTTTTACCCGAGGACGGCATTCCGTTAGCGGTCCTCCAACTGGTTTGGATTTAAGGCGAGACATATTAAGTGGAGATCACGAGATCTTCGAGGAGGAGGATATCACGGAATCACCTACTTTCCCCGACACCCAAGGATCCGAGACCAAATTCACGGAGGAGCTGGAGGAGGAGCCGCCGTTGAACAACACTCAACTAACGGCGGTGGTCTTCCGATTTTGGTTTACAAAAGGTGCTCCCGATGCCAACGGAGTTTACTGTGCCAAATGTAACTTTTGTGCGGCACAATACAAGCACACAAAGGGAGAAGGCTACGGGAACTACAAGAGGCATATCCGGAACAAGCATCCCAAAAAAATGGGATTAGCACGAGGGCAAACACAACTTATGTAACACCCCAAATCCGCGGGACTCGGGATGCTACGGGTTGGGACCTCACAATGGGTCCCAACCCTTAGCTTGACAACAATTTCACCGGATCTTGCAATAAGGCACAAATAAAGGCCAAAACCAAATACATTTTATGCAATGCAATGAACACAAAACCATACAAACCAAAGACTTCAGCCGAGATACAACCGAAAGACCAAATGCCATACACGCGGCATACAATATATAGTGAATACAAAACTCAAACATGAATCCAACCAAAACCCAATCCTAAAATGTACGGAACCCCGACTGCCCACTCTTCCGAATCTCTCGGCCGCATTCCTAACCTGCAAGGCAATCTACAACAATCGGTATAAAACCGTTAGCTAATATTCGCGGCATTAAAATCAAGGTGAAGGCACATACACACATACATTAACATAACACATAACATGCTCAAAACACATAAGTCCGGTTATTATCTTTTTATTATTAGGTCATATCCCGTTCTAATTCAACTTCTTTTGTGACACGAGAATCTCCCGAAACTCGCCTCGGTCCCCACTTACCACATGGAACGGTACGGATGCATCCGACCGTCTAACCACCCGGGCTAGTCGCCAAGAACCTCCTAACTCTACGCAAGAGCTAGACAAGTTGTCACCGCCCGTTACCATACACTTGGGCCAAATAATATATAAAGGTCGGTAATCCTATTCCGGTTTTTATAAGTTATAATGAAAGCAATAAAACACACACCACCAAACACGCATCGAATCTAATACATAGAATACGAGCTAAGTAAGTCCGGAGACTTACCTCGTCACCACACTCAACTCACGACACTCTCGCTTCCTTAGGGAGGAAGACCGTAACCTGCTCACAAGAAGATAACTATATCAACAACAACCCACTCACAATAGAAGTCTTAGACTTCTATACAAATGATCTATGTAAGACCATTTGACTCTCAATTCTAGGACCGCATCCTAGAATTCCTCATGTTCACATCACACTCAACACAAGCTAGAAGTCCTAAGACTTCTAAACCTTCGGATCTCGCAAGATCATAACGCACAACGCCACTAGGATACTCTCTTTCTAGTCCACAACCTCAACAATCATACAACCTCAACCCCTAAATTCTCACAAACTCAACATACAACTTAAAGTCATAAACAACCTCACAAGATAATATCAACACCTCAAGCCTAATGCTTCTCACAAGATCAAACCATATACTCGAATCCTTATAACAACCTCACTAGACTGCAATACAACCTCAAGCTTAGAATCCACATCAATCCATCAAACAATATCAAATCCTCAAAACTCACCTAAGGTTCCAAGTCACTACTTGACATTCACTTTAACTTATGCTAGATTCATCCTAGCATGATACTAATACTAAACATAACTAGATTGAGGAAGAAGAATACTCACACGACATCAAAAGATGGAAGTCGATCTACGGATGTCGAGTTTGGAATCGTTGGCCTTTATCGGGGCGCTTCCGAACCTAAAACCAAAGCTAAACAAATTTAGCTCATATGCTAAATTTGATAGTAATATATACGATATATTAATTTGAGGTAAAACTCATTTTCAAAAGCCAACATTAACATCCCACAATGCATTTTCCAGGTAATTTATACGAACATAGGAACTTGGTCATAAACCACAATTAAAATCTTTAGGGTCAAAATCGAAAATTAATCCAACAAGGGCATAATTGATAATTTGTAAAACCGGATCAATATATGTAATTAATTTTCTGCAGAGGGCATAAATGCAACTTCTAAAAATGAGGGTCCAAAACTGCAATTACAAAAATGTGGGTACATTCTGTAATTATACCAAGATAGAGGGGGCCCGATTTAATATACCCTAAAAAGCTCTCTTCCTCGATATACGCAGCCGCTTGGAGAGAAGAAGGAAGCAGGGCAACGGCGGCGGTTCTACAGTGGCAAGGGCGAGGCACATGCAGTCGGCCTCCAGTCTCCGGTCTCCGGCGAGTGCAAAGCTCCTCCGGTGGGGGGGAACAGGGGAGCACACGGGTGGAACAAGGTGGAGTCCGAAACTGAAGGTGACAGACAGAGGTGGCTTCTCCGGATTCTAGGGTGCAGGGAGGGTTCAAGGCGGTTGATGACGGCAAGTGAGAGGCTTGCAAAAACCCAGGCAGCGGTGGCTATTAGGCTGTCTCTTGCGAAGTTGACTAGCGCAGGGGGTTGTTGTTCTTCCAGATGGGAGGCCGAATAAATGGAGGATGATGACGGCCAAGGCTCAAAGGTGAGCGCTGCAGAGGAGTGAGTGGTTGTAGACGAGAGTGAAGAAATAGAGAGGAGGGATATGGTGAGCACGGGAGACACGTCTCCTGTCCGGAAGGTCACCGCTGGTTTGCTTGCTGTTTGCAAACGAAAGAGGGAAAGATGAGAGATTGAGGAGTTGCTAGAATAGAGGGGGGGGGGGTTGAGTGTCCGGGAGAGGGAGTAGATTGGGTCAGGGCTGAGGGGTCGGGCTAGGTGTAGCTTATAATATCAGAGGTTGGGGTAGCCTGGGCGGCTAGGCCGGTCTAGGCACAAGGGCAGCTAGGATGCTATTGTCACACAAAAAAAAACAAACAGGAAAGAACGCAAGGGGAGGCTGGAAGGGAAAAGAAATAATAAAAAAAAGAACCGGATACATGTTACTCGGAACGAGATTTTCGAAACGGAAAACTCCTAAACTTTTCCGTAAAATAAAACACGGAATATATATTTATAAATATAAAATATATAAACTCATAAAATTTCATTTACGACGTGAAAGTACCCGTAAAAATATTTAGGCTACTACAATAGTAATAAACATACGGAAAAATAAATATCGGAGACGCGCCTAATAAATGGGGCGTTACATTAGATCCCCTAAGACAAGTTTTGTCCCGAAACTTGCTATACGTTGAACTTCTCGGTCCTTAAGACCGAGGTATGAACTCTCAAAATAAGGTGGCTTAGACGTTCTAATCTACACATATAAACTACTCGAACTACCACTGCAAGCTATATCAACTCATATAGCGAATTCCCACACGGGGCAAAAACTACATGTAACATCACATATGCACATAAGGCAATCAAGGAAAGAACTAGGTCTAACCCGTCGATTCTATCGATACTACTAGATCCGCGTAAAATTCAACTAAAGATACTACCCTCCGTCTTCTAGTTAATCTCATCGGTTCGTCAGGAGGCCATTAGATCATCATTATTGACAACATGTCTTGACTCATGTAAGTACTCTCTCGATTGATACACATGAAACACCGGGTGAACACCCTCTCCTTTTGGTGGCAACACCAACTTGTAAGCCTCTTCTCCAACTCGCGTTAAGATCTCAAAAAGGTCCGATATATCGGAACTCAACTTCCTTCTCGGGTCTTTCTCAATGCAGCATTTCCATTACGTTTCTCTTTGATCGTCTCTAACAAAGATCAAATCTTCCCATCAACACCTTGGGCTTTGGTTCTTGTCAAACCAAACTTTGATATTACGTTTCCTCAATTCGTGTTGCAAGTTCTAAGTAATGAGGGAAGCACTTTACTTTCACATCACTTGACAAGGCACGTATGTTATTACTTCTCCCTTTTGCATCAATACTTAACCAAGACCTTGTCTTGGAGAATTGGTTGTAATCTCCAAATCCATCATATAGTGAGACAATGCCAAAACAGTTGCCCATAGACTCTCTCTTAACTCTTAACAACTCTTTTAACACTTGTCCCGCTCAAACCTTTTTGTCTTCTAGAGTAGGTTGGTCGTATATGGTGTTGCTTTGGAGAATCTCTCCACAATTCCGGGAATGACCGGCACATCCAATAAAACTTGTAACATTTTTCACATCCTTCGGGGGTTGTCATCCAGAGACAACTTGTCATACAATTTCTCTCTTCTTAGAGAGTAGACCAAACTATCTTATTTGGGCATTAGTGAGCCTATAGGAATCACTAAAACTCGTAAGTGATCATAGTTTATCTGGAATGCCGTATTCACAATATCCAGTCTCGAATCCTCAATTGGTGACAATCAAATCTTAGTTAATCTTAGTTAATCTTAGAAGAAACTACCGACCCTTGCAACTGATCGAGTAGTTCCCCCAATCGTTGTAAGGGATACTTGTCCTTCATTGTCATCTTGCTCAACTTATAGTAATCAATGTACAAACGGAGATAGCCTTCTCTCTCTTCACAGACTGGTGCCCTCTATAATAACTTCAAATCAAGAATTTACGATGACATTTGGTGTTCTCTCTGGCAGTGCATTAGTTCTAATGAGCCTTTATCAACAAGGTCTTGCAATTGTTCGTTCAAATGCTTCCACAACTCATGTCTCTTCACAAGTGTCATTCCATACGGCACCTTAGATATCGGAATTGAATCAAGATCGACTTAGTGGGAAAATTCACATTTTGACATATTGGAATCCGTGATATCTCGTTTGTCTTTTCCTCTTTCGTCACATAACGTATTAACCGACACAACCTTGTCTTAACATTTGACAGGTGGTCATGGTACTAATGATCTACCTCGATCTGTTGGGGTGATGTCCTTCAAACATGTGTATTGTTCCATCTTTAGCTACAATGTTTACCGTCCTCTTTTAGAGATCCTTCATCTCTTGAACTCGAGAGACTTGCTCGAGTCTTCTGACTCTTGTAGCATTATTTAAGTAATCCTATAACTTAATCTCATCCTCCCTCCTTGATGACATGATTGTAAAAATCATATAAGGTTTCTCACTTATGTGCAGCAATAAGGGTCCAAACTGCGAGACTTAACCGTGGTTCAAAACAATTGACCTTATCTTCTTCGCTTTCCATGGATCCTAACATATGGAAGGAGCTCTTCGTCTTCTACATAAGCTTTCACCGTAGACATCTTTTCTTCAAGTAGGTGTAGAAATTTATACTTCATTTATTTATGCAACATCAAACCGACCGTAGAGGCTCTGACCTCAATCTTTCATATACAAGACACATCTTATATCGACAACAAACTTCAAAACTTCGGTCTTCTCTTACTCTTGTTGGCCACCTTGCCACCTTATGTATCTCTTGGTACGCATGTACAACTTCACAATGGTACCACTATGCCTTTAGGCAAAATTTCCCAACCGCAATCACTGAAAGATCCACTCATTACTTCACCAAGCACTACTCATCATAACTCTAAGCTTGTAGTGTTGCTCTAATCTAGGTCCTCCCCTTTCATGTGAGTTTGAAATATCAATCTCATCTTTTGCCCGCAAAAACCTACCCTCCATTTCATTATCACAAACATATCATGCATTCTATTTATGTATTTCCATTTACGTACATCAACTATAGAAAAGCTTCACTTCCTCTCGCTCTTGTATCCCCTTAACTCTTATCAAACCTTAACATTTCTTATCGGTGTCGTTTCCCCCTATGCTGATCCCATGACCTAAGAAAGTCGCACTAGTTCATTATCATCCCTCTCCACACGGTACGTTACTATCACTTGCTGGAATCGATAATTTGTTACATGATTAAGACATTTGCACTTCCCTTGATATACCTTTTATTGCCAACATTCAACCACCACGAATATTCCACGTCCTTGTTACCCCTCTTGATGATCTCACATCCTGGATTACTCTTCCCTCCTACAGTCACCAGTATACAACCTGCATAGGTGCGTTCTTGGTTGTCACCAATTAGCTTATAACTGACCTTCTCCAATGTCAATGACTTACCATTCTTCTATACTTCCATGTTACCATTCTTATGAAGGATACCCTTTCGTGGTACTCTTTAAACTTCACTAGCTCACCTTTTTACTCTACTTCCAACTCCGTTAGCTCCGACTACGCTCCTCTCTTCCTTTCGCTTCTGTAAGATAACTATACCTCCCCCATCTCTTTCGTGCCATGTGACCCAACTTCATAGGCTTAACCGTTCTTCATAATATCTTGTAAGTGCATCTTCCCCACATCTCTATCGTTAGTAACCACTCTCTCTTCTCTTGGTTGGTAACTTGAGTCTTGTAATCCAAACTCCTTGTTTTATCTTTCATCTTCTGAAGATCATCATCCACATACCCTTCCTCCTTCTTACCATTGCTCAATCTCATCTCAATGATGGAAAATGATTGACTCCACTAGGTAATTCTACTATGTGAACTTTCACCATGTTATCCTTCTCGTAACCTCGTATTTTTGACTCTTCACTTCTTGATACCTTGCAAGTTTAACTTACGGTATTTTAAATCCTTCCCACATGTTTCATTCACTTCTCTCATCTTAACTCCAATGCTTAGAAACGTCTAAGGAAAGCTTTGCATCCTAATGGAACACCATCTTAACCTTGCTAGAACGTACTCTTCTCATACTCGATTTACATCTTTAGTTGTCCACGCTTTTTCTCGAAGAACTTAAGTTCATACTCTCCCTTGGTCTCGTCATCGTTTAATCATAGCATCTTTAGAACCACTTCTACACTTTAATGTTGCTTCCTTTTCTTGTATGGTCTCCATCTCGATTTCTTTTAAGTTGTCTCGAGTTTTCCTTCCACTTGTTCGTCCTTCGTTTATGTCGCCTCCAATCTTCCTCTTCGACATTCTTTTAAAGGAATGCGAGAAACGCCATGGTATTCATCCGAACAGAACACTCAAACTCGATACTTGAGTTTATTCCTCCTCATATGAACGCTATCACATGCCAACATTATCGTCCTAAAGGTGATGATATCTTACTATCATCTTTTCTATAAGGTCTCATATCTCTATATGCTACTCTATATAATAAGAATCCGTATATAAGACTATACAAATCCTATGTCCGTATTACTACTCATATAACACATCCGACAATCCATTACAACAAAACAAGGTCTAAACATGTATTATAGTCCACATACTTTAACTATACATATAAACCACGTCCATCATGCAACTACACTCCACATATAATATACATATCTACATATATAAATATATATCAAGTCCAATAAACTAAGCTGCCGAGATCCGCGGAAGGAGTGTTGGTCCGTACATTCTACCCCGACTCATGCATGTGATTTTGAAAAACGAAAACTCAGAACCCGTGGGGTTCTGTTTATTCCTTATTCGGCCTTTAGAAGATTGCGAGTGTCATTGTTGTCAACCTAGGGCTCTGATACCACTATTGTAACACCCCAAATCCGCGGGACTCGGGATGCTACGGGTTGGGACCTCACAATGGGTCCCGACCCTTAGCTTGACAACAATTTCACCGGATCTTGCAACAAGGCACACATAAAGGCCAAAACCAAATACATTTTATGCAATGCAATGAACCCAAAACCATACAAACCAAAGACTTCAGCCGAGATACAACCGAAAGACCAAATGCCATACACGCGGCATATAATATATAATGAATACAAAACTCAAACACGACTCCAACCAAAACTCAATCCTAAAATGTACAGAACCCCGGCTGCCCACTCTTCCGGATCTCTCGGCCGCATTCCTAACCTGCAAGGCAATCTACAACAATCGGTATAAAACCGTTAGCTAATATTCGCAGCATTAGAATCAAGGTGAAGGCACATACACACATACATCAACATATCACATAACATGCTCAAAACACACAAGTCCGGTTATTATCTTTTTATTATTAGGTCATATCCCATTCTAATTCAACTTCTTTTGTGACACGAGAATCTCCCGAAACTCGCCTTGGTCCCCACTTACCGCATGGAACGGTACGGATGCATCCGACAGTCTAACCACCCGGGCTAGTCGCCAAGAACCTCCTAACTCTACGCAAGAGCTAGACGAGTTGTCACCACCCGTTATCATACACTTGGGCCAAATAATATATAAAGGTTGGTAATCCTATTCCGGTTTTTATAACTTATAATGAAAGCAATAAAACACACACCACCAAACATGCATCGAATCTAATACATAGAATACGAACTAAGTAAGTCCGGAGACTTACCTCGTCACCACACTCAACTCACGACACTCTCGCTTCCTTAGGGAGAAAGCCCGTAACCTTCTCACAAGAAGATAACTATATCAACAACAACCCACTCACAATAGAAGTCTTAGACTTCTATACAAATGATCTATGTAAGACCATTTGACTCTCAATTCTAGGACCGCATCCTAGAATCCCTCATACTCACATCACATTCAACACAAGCTAGAAGTCCTAAGACTTCTAAACCTTCGGATCTCGCAAGATCATAACGCACAACGCCACTAGGATACTCTCTTTCTAGTCCACAACCTCAACAATCATACAACCTCAACCCCTAAATTCTAACAAGCTCAACATACAACTTAAAGTCATAAACAACCTCACATGATAATATCAATGCCTCAAGCCTAATGCTTCTCACAAGATCAAACCATATACTCGAATCCTTATAACAACCTCACTAGACCGCAATACCACCTCAAGCTTAGAATCCACATCAATCCATCAAATAATATCAAATCCTCAAAACTCACCTAAGGTTCCAAGTCACTACTTGACATTAACTTTAACTTATGCTAGATTCATCCTAGAATGATACTAATACTAAATATAATTAGATTGAGGAAGAAGAATACTCACACGACGACAAAAGATGGAAGTCGATCTACGGATGTCGAGTTTGGAATCGTTGGCCTTTATCAGGGCGCTTCCGAACCTAAAACCAAAGCTAAACAAATTTAGCTCATACGCTAAATTTGATAGTAATGTATACGATATATTAATTTGAGGTAAAACTGATTTTGAAAAGCCAACATTAACATCCCACAATGCATTTTCTAGGTAATTTATACGAACATAGGAACTTGGTCATAAACCACAATTAAAATCTTTAGGGTCAAAATCCGAAATAAATCCAACAAGGGCATAATTGATAATTTGTAAAACCGGATCAATATATGTAATTAATTTTCTGCAGAGGGCATAAATGCAACTTCTAAAAATGAGGGTCCAAAACTGCAATTACAAAAATGTGGGTACATTTTGTAATTATACCAAAATAGAGGGGGCCCAATTTAATATACCCTAAAAAGCTCTCTTCGTCAATATACGCAGCCGCTTGGAGAGAAGAAGGAAGCAGGGCAACGGCGGCGGTTCTGCAGTGGCAAGCGCGAGGCAGCAGGCAGTCGGCCTCCAGTCTCCGGTCTCCGGCGAGTGCAAAGCTCCTCCGGTGGGGGAACAGGGGAGCACACGCGTGGCACGAGGTGGAGTCCGAAACTGAAGGTGACAGACAGAGGTGGCTTCTCCGGATTCTAGGGTGCAGGAGGGTTCAAGGCGGCTGATGACGGCAAGTGAGAGGCTTGCAAAAACCCAGGCGGTGGTAGCTCTTAGGTTGTCTCCGGCGAAGTTGACTAGCGCAGGGGGTTGTTGTTCTTCCAGATGGGAGGCCGAATAAATGGAGGCTGATGACGGCCAAGGCTCGAAGATGAGCGCTGCAGAGGAGTGAGTGGTTGTAGACGAGAGTGAAGAAATAGAGAGGAGGGAGATGGTGAGCACGGGAGACACGTCTCCTGTCCCT
Organism: Fagopyrum homotropicum; assembly: GCA_033239125.1. Taxonomy (NCBI): domain Eukaryota; kingdom Viridiplantae; phylum Streptophyta; class Magnoliopsida; order Caryophyllales; family Polygonaceae; genus Fagopyrum; species Fagopyrum homotropicum. The sequence continues at coordinate 58,247,204 of BSWB01000003.1, read as the reverse complement.
AAGGTCACCGCTGGTTTGCTTGTTGTTTGCAAACGAAAGAGGGAAAGATGAGAGATTGAGGAGTTGCTAGAATAGAGGGGGGGTTGAGTGTCCGAGAGAGGGAGTAGATTGGGTCAGGGCTGAGGGGTCGGGCTAGGTGTAGCTTGCAATGTCAGAGGTTGGGGTAGCCTGGGCGGCTAGGCCGGTCTGGGCACAAGGGCAGCTAGGATGCTATTGTCACACAAAAAAAAACAAACAGGAAAGAACGCAAGGGGAGGCTGGAAGGGAAAAAAAATAAAAAAAAAAAAAAGAACTGAATACATGTTACTCGGAACGGGATTTTCGAAACGGAAAACTCCTAAACTTTTCCGTAAAATAAAACACGGAATATATATTTATAAATATAAATTATATAAACTCATAAAATTTCATTTACGACGTGAAAATACCCGTAAAAATATTTAGGCTACTACAATAGTAATAAACATACGGAAAAATAAATATCGGAGACGCGCCTAATAAACGGGGCGTTACAACTTACCGGGTACGCATCTACTTCTAACCAACCTCCTTCTCTATTTACATATGATCATTCTTCTTCTATGGATGCATTTTCGGAAATATTGGCCGTAGATTCTTAGCATTTAGTTTTGCACAAAATGTTGGTTTTAATGATTGGATACAAAATCATGCTCAACCCGCATATAAACCGATTTCTCGCCAAACCGCTAAAAGAAAAATAATACATAAATATAAAATTCATAAAGAAGAATTGGTTAAATATTTTATGGACAACGGTGATATACAAGTTTCTATTTGTAGTGATATTTGTACCGACGGTTTTCAAAAAAATTCATATATGGGTATTACTTGTCATTTTGTTGATAAATTTTGGATTTTAAACAAAAGAGTTTTAGCATTACGAGTTTTCAACGAACAACACACCGCCCAAAACATTGCCCGTTTGATTGAAAATGTTTTGGAAGAATATAGATTAGTTTCACGAGTTTTTTCAATCGGTTTTGACAACGCCTCCGCTATCACGACTTCCATTAGAGATTTAACCAACTATTGTAAGCCGACGATTGGAGGTAAATTTTTTCACATTAGGTGTGCCGCTCATATTTTAAACTTGTGTGTTCAAGACGGTTTAGCATACGTTGGACATTTAGTACAACCTATTCGAAATATTCTTAATGAACTTTGGTCTTAAAAAAGTGTACGTACTAAATGGTATGCATATTGTAAACAAAATAACGTTTATCCTAAAAAATTTCCAAATGTTTGTACAAGATGGAACTCTACTTACAAAATGATTTACGAATCATATGAATATTGAGAACTTTTAAGTGGTTTTGCCGCACAACATATTGACGGTAATTTTATTTTCGGTGAATCTTGGATTTTAGCAAAAGATGTAATGGAGGTTTTTAAATATTTTTATGATGCTACTAACACTTTTAGTTATGTTTATACACCAACTTCAAACATATTTTGTTATATAGCAATTAATATTGCATTTGCAATTCAACAAGGTCTTTTAATTGAAAATATTTCACAAGCTATACTTTCAATACGAACTAAATGGTTAGATTATTATACAACCATTCCCGATGTTTTTCTTGTTGCATTTGTGTTAGACCCTAGACGTAAAATGGATGGTTTAAAACAATTTTTAGAAAGTTATTATGAATTTTTAGGTTTAGACCAACATCCCGATTGTCATGTTTCTACCATAATTGCTAAAGTTAAAAAATTATTTGATGAATTATTGGTTCAATATCGTGTTTCCGATCGAGGTCAATCTTCTCAACCCCCTCCTCGTCCTTCATCTTCAAGTTCATCTAAATTTAAATCAATTGCTAGAGATTTGTTTGGCCCGAAAAGGGCAAAAACCACATCGAGTTCCAACTCGGAACTCGACGAATATCTAACCATTTCTTTTGAGTTTGCCAATGATGAAGAAGAAGAGGATTTCAACATATTAGAATGGTGGAGCCGACCGGAGAAAATGAGGTTCCCTACCCTCTCAAGGATCCCGGCACAAATTCTCGCCGTTCCCGCCTCAACGGTAGCGGTTGAGCAAACCTTTAGCCGGAGTGGAAAGGTGCTCGATCCGACGAGATCAAACATGTTTCCCGAGACGTTGGAGGCACAAGTCCTCCTAGCCGATTGGAGGAAAGCGGAAATGCGAACACAAAAAAACAACCTCTCGGCGGAGGAAGGCGACGAAGATGACGACGAGCGACAACAAACGCCATCGGATGTATCGGCGGGAGAGTCGGACTAAGGTAAGGGTCAATCGGGGATATAAACAAAGGTAAGAGAACTACGTGGGCTTTGATTCCTCCTCCCCGAGAGGATACGTAGGCAACCGGGATTCCGGTTCAAGCCCAATTCTTCCCTTTTTTTTTTGAAGTTTAAGACTTAAACTTAATAAAGAACAAAATAAACTAATAAAAAAAGGGAAGAATTGAAAAAATTGGACTTAAACTTTAAGTCCAATTTTTTTAAGTTTAAGTCCTCTTTTTATTAGTTTATTTTGTTCTTTTTTAAGTTTAAGTCCAATTTTTTATTAGTTTATTTTGTTCTTCTTTTTTAAGTTTAAGTCCAATTTTTCTCTTCTATTTATTTTCATATTTTTTTAAGTTTATTTCCATTATTTTTTTATGGTGAGGTGGCCGACCCGCCGGGTCTGACCCGTGACCCGGCGGGTCGGCCACATATACGGGTCCGGGTCCAGGTCACCCTCCCCGGACCCCTGACCCGGCGGGTCGGACCCGTCGACCCGGCGGGTCCGACCCGTGGACATGCTTAGTAACTAGTCATTTTCTATTATCTTATTAGGTAAATATACCCTAGATTTCCTTTTTACTGTTCTAGAGTTTCAGTCATCCTCTCACGCAATTATTGCTCATTCCCACTCTCTCTTCTCTCCGTCACCCCTCCTCTACAACTCTCCTATCTGTGATAAGCTCGATCAGCCTCGGTCTCTTTTACCTTCTAAATACCAGCGATAACAAGTTATCCGGTCCACTGTGCAACTCCCTCTCAAATTTAGCATTCCTCAATGTCCTTGACCTTCACAATAATGGTGAAGTTCTAGATCTAGATCTGGGACTCGGATTGAAGGAAGCATATGCACTTTGATGGTATTCTTGGAAGTAGAGAGACCAGGCGAAGACCATCAGCAAATATGTCTGGGACCCCAAATCACTCTCAAGTAAACAAAATGGTGAAGTTCGCCAGGTACACACCCTCTCCCTTTGAAACTCAATTTGGCCTCCGCCAAGCGCACGCCAGCGCAATCCAACCTGAAATCGCCTTCTCCGACGTATCTATAAATTTCGCTTACTATGTTTCCAATCATGAATCAAACTCAAAATCAACGTATTGCGATCAAAACAAATCAAGATGACAACCAAGAAAATGGGTTCTTCGACCGACATCGTTATAGATGGAAAGGTTAGCTCTTTAATTGTTTACACTTAGTTCAACATTTACTGCACTTCGATTTTAGGTTAGTATGCTAGTATGGACTACATTGTTAATGTTTTTTTAAGAGTTTTGATTGTTTGATCTAGCTGAGCGGTTATTGTTCTGTGATTTTAGGTTGTTGATTTGATAGTATGTACTACATAGTGAAGTCAATTTAAGAGTTTTGATGGCTAGAATGCTGATTTTTAACTGATAATTGATTGTTGTTGTGTGGATCGTGTAACAGAAACTAGGATGGCGGATTTTTTTAGCATTTGTAGGCCTGGGTTTTCTTGTTTCCTTGGCTTATCTTGATCCTACAAACATTAATTTTTCTTTAACCGCAAACTCATTTTGTTGGTTCTATGTGTTTTATGATTCTAATTATCTTATTTTCTGGTTGTTTTGTGTGACAGTGGAAGCTGACATGAATGCAGGAGGTGTATACAAGTATGAGGTATAAAGAAACAATTTCTTAGGCTAAACACCAAAACTCTATCATGTTTTTGACAATTGTTGTGCAAATTATGCTTGTATGACTATTCTCTTCCGATTTTGGTTTCGGGTTTTTGATGGCATTTGTAATGCTTCTTGCCTATAGTTGTTTTGGATGACATTTTGCAATGCGCCTAACTGGTTTTAGTACTTTGCTACTACAGGATAGATTGTGTGAGCATTGTGGTTTATTGTAGAATATTTTATGGTATGAATTTTCTAATGCTAGAATAATCAATTATGAAGTTTTGTAAAATTTTCAAATTCTGGTATGTAATTTTAGTAGTAAAAAATTATATTATGTAATTTTGGTAGTAAAAAATTCTTGTATGAAAATTTATGGTAAAAATAAAATTCTTGTATGAAAATTTATGGTACAAATTCTGGAATGAAAAATTATGGTATGAAATTCTTGTATAAAAACTTCCGGTGTGAAAAATTCTGGTATGTGAAAAATTCTGGTATTTGAAAAATTCTGCTAGGAGAAATTCATTTCAGAAAATAAAAAAGACAAAAAAAAAAAACAAATTTAGTAATTAAAAGTTAAAACTTACACTTACATAACAAATAACAAACAATGTTTTTTTTAATAGAGGGGTTAATTATTTTTACCTACCACTAAATGAAAGTGGTAAAAAATTATGGGGCACACTTACTTAGAGGTGTCAAACAGAGCCAACGGGTCGGGCTCGGGTCGGGTCGGATCACAACAAGCTCGGGTTGAAATGGGTCGGGTCAAAAAAAGGCTTGGTTAATAACCGGATTGGTTCGGGTCGGGTCGGTTTGGGCCGGGTATCGATTATTCGGGTTATAACGGGTTATCAGGTAGCCTCGGTGATGCGGGGATAAGCCGCAGTTCCCGATCTAGATTGAAAGTCCTTAACTGGAATTAAAATCGGATTGTTCTATAGAATAAATCGGTCGATTTATCTCAAGAACAGGTCGATTTTTTTTTGATAAACTCAGAATACGGATTAGTGAATGATATGGAAAGATAAGAAGATGATTATGGAATGATAAATGGAAAATATAGGAAGATATGAACCAAGATATTTCCGCAAAAGAACCTTGACCAATGATGTGTCAAAACCCTTGAACGAGAAGATCACCTTAACCCGCACTTCTTTAACCTTACACAAGTCTTCTAAGTAAGACAAGCACAAGGAGGGATTAGGATTGACCAGGAGCACCAACCTTCAACAAGATTAACACACACAAGCACAATCTAGCAAGAACGTAAAAACAGTTCAACCAAAACTCTTCGTTGCTTGAATAGCAATGAATAAAATATGTATTCCGTAAGCGAAGCCGTAAGTTCACACAATATGTTGAAGTATCTCAAATCTAATCTACCAAACAATCTCCCCTCTAAGGCTATTTATAGGGAAGATTAAACCTACTAGAACTAGGAATAACTAAAAAGATATGATCTATAAAATATATCTTTTGAAAAGATAATCTAAGAAAGATATCTTTTAAAAGATATAAGATATAAAATCTAAAAAAATAGAATCTAAATAATTCCCTAAGATAGTATGAGAGATATTAAGGAATTATACAAGATATATTTGCCAACAAAATAGAAGATCATGGCCGGCCCATTTACAACTCTCGTTCCAATAAAAGAAAAATGACCACGAAAATCAATCGATTTTCCTAAAGGAAAATCGGTCGATTTTCCTCTCTGGAACTCGTCTTTGCTCTTATCCTTCTTCCTTACTTGATGGATCTTCTTGATCGTGGTTTGGCTCTTCTACAACAGCTAGCAATGTCACTAAGGAACCCTTGAGAGTGATGAGAGTTTTTTTGAGGGTAAATGTCATGAGAAGATCCGTAACTTCATCTTGGATTGTCTTACCTCTTGATCGTGTGATCGCTCCATCCATACTCGAATCTGAAAAAGGTGAAAGTGAAGGAGTCGTTGGCGGCTTCTCGTTTAATGCTTTAGCCTTTGAACGTGTAACTGGTCCTTGTATTGGAGATGGTCCCACATCAGACTCCCCTTTTTTAGAAGGATTCATCCTCGAATCTCCGCTACGCTCATCTCTAAGCTCATATGGGCTTAAATCACCAACGTTGAAGATGGGACTTACACCATACTCAGGTGGAAGCTCTAGAACATAAGCATTATCACCAACTTTCCTCTTGACCTTAAAAGGTCCGTCTCCATGTGGAGATAGTTTAGACTTCCGTTTTTCCGGAAATCGCTCCTTCCGAAGATGCAACCATACAAGATCTCCGGGTTTGAATAACATCTCCTTGCGATTCCGATTTGCTTTGGAAGCAACGGAAATCCCTTTTTGCTCCAGCCGTGAGCGCATTTTCTCATGTAATTCCTTTATAAACTCCACCTGTTTTCCTGCAACAAAATCTACTCGCTCCTCTAAAGGCAACGGTATAAGATCAAAGGGAGTCAAAGGATTCACTCCATAAACACACTCAAACGACGTTAGGTTAGTAGAAGAATGCAAGGTACGATTATAAGCAAATTCAACATGTGGTAATACATCCACCCAAGCATTCAAATTTTCTTTCAAAACAGCTCGTAAAACCGTAGTCAAAGTCCGATTAGTTACCTCCGTTTGACCATCCGTTTGAGGATGACTAGAAGTTGAAAATAACAACTTTGTGCCTAGCTTTCCCCAAAGTGACTTCCAAAAGAAACTAAGGAACTTGACATCTCTATCGCTCACAATAGCTCTCGGAACTCCATGCAATCTAACAACTTTCTTGAAAAACAAGTTAGCTACATTATATGCATCATCAGTTTTATGGCAAGCGATGAAATGAGCCATTCTAGAAAAACGATCAACAACCACAAATATAGAATCTCTCCCCTTCTTAGTCCTTGGCAACCCTACAACAAAATCCATACTTATGTCAAGCCAAGGTGATGTAGGAATAGGTAGAGGAGTATACAAACCATGTGACTTTAGTTTCGATTTTGCCTTTAGACAAACAAGGCATCTCTTAATCAAGTGTTCCACATCCTTGAGCATATGAGGCCAAAAGAAATGAGAATGAAGCATGTGATAAGTCTTATATCTTCCAAAGTGTCCCATTAAACCTCCCATATGTGCTTCCTCAACTAATAACAATCTCAGAGAACATCTAGGAATACAAACTTTATCCTCATGGAACAAAATCCCTCAAAAAGATAATACTTATCTCTCGACTGGGACAAAAATCGGCTAGAAAATCGGTCGATTTTCCTGGTGTTGGGTCGATTTTTGCATCCAGTGTAGATATCGCCAAAATCTTCATCATCCTCGTAAAGTTCTTTGATATAATGGAATCCTAGGACTTTGGAATCCATTGTTGTGATGAAAGTATACCTCCTAGAAAGGGCATCCGCTACGACATTATTCTTTCCTTTCTTATATTTGATAATATAAGGAAATGTCTCGATAAACTCCATCCATCGCCCATGTCTCCTGTCCAACTTATCTTGACTTAAAAAATGCTTCAAAGACTCGTGATCAGTTCTAAGAATGAATTCATTAGGCCAAAGATAGTGTTGCCATGTTTTGAAAACTCGAAATAAAGCATATAATTCTTTGTCATAAGTAGAGTAATTCAAACACGGACCTTTTAATTTCTCGCTAAAGTAGGCTAGAGGTTTACCTTCTTGCATAAGTACGCCTCCTATGCCAATACCTGAAGCGTCGCACTCTACTTCAAAGGGTTTGGTGAAGTCCGGAAGTGCAAGAAGAGGTGCATTTGATAGTCGCCTCTTTAGTTCCGAAAATGCTTTCTCTTGCGCATCTCCCCACTCGAACGGTACTTGCTTCTTCGTGTACTGCGTGAGAGGGGTTGCGATGGTGCTGAAATCCTTCACAAAACGCCTATAAAATGTTGTCAATCCATGGAAGGATCGCACATGTCCAACGGTGGTAGGTGTAGGCCATTCTTGAATGGATTTAATCTTCTCTTTATCCACCTCTAGTCCTCTTGTACTGACAACAAATCCAAGGAAAACAACTTTATTAGTACTAAACTCGCATTTCTTAATGTTAGCATATAACGATTCAGATCTAAGAGTTGCAAGTACTTCCCTTAAATGTTCTCCATGCTCCTCAATGGATTTGCTATAAATGAGGATGTCATCAAAATACACAACCACAAACTTTCCATTAAAATGGCGTAAGACATGATTCATTAATCGCATAAAAGTACTAGGAGCGTTAGTCAAACCGAAAAGCATTATCAACGACTCATACAGTCCAAACTTGGTCTTGAATGTTGTCTTCCATTCATCTCCCTCCCTCATTCGGATTTGATGATATCCACTTTTAAGATCAATCTTCGAAAACAAAGTGGAACCGCTCAACTCGTCTAGCATATCATCCAATCGAGGAATGGGATGTCTATACTTGATAGTAATGTTGTTGATTGCTCTACAATCCACACACGTTCTCCAAGTGTTGTCCTTTTTGGGCACCAATAGAACTGGAACCGCACAAGGACTTAAACTCTCACGTACATAGCCTTTGTTCAAAAGGTCTTGTACTTGATCTTGTATTACTTGGCTTTCCTGCGGACTCATCCTATATGCAGGGCGATTAGGATGTGAAGATCCAGGAATGAAATCAATTCGATGCTCAATGCCTCGGAATGGTGGAGGTCCGGCAGGAATCTCATCCGGAAATACGTCCGTAAATTCATTTAAGGCTTGTAAAATATTTGAAGGCAAAGTGGCCTTCACATCATCACTCAAGGTTAGTAGGCTCTTATATAAACTCAGTAAAGAAAGATCTAAGGGAAGATAATCATCGATAAGCTCCCCTTTTGATGAAAGAAGGGCTCATTGTTGTCCCGTAGAGGAAAAATCGGATGAACTACAGGAAAATCGGTCGATTTGTCCTTGGGCATGACGATTTTCTTCAGAAATCGGCCGATATGTTGATGATTTGCCCGATTTTTCTCCTCTGAGAGTTGATTCTTTCCTTTTGCTTGCGTCTCTCTTTCTTATTGTCGTAATGTTCAGCAATCTGCAGAGGAGTCATGGGTTTGAGCGTAATGGATTTCCTTTTAAACTCAAATGAATGTTTGTTAGAAAATCCATCATGCATCACCTTTCAATCAAATTGCCAAGGTCGGCCTAATAAAATATGACAAGCTTGCATAGGCACAACATCACAAACAACAATATCCTCATATTTTCCCAAAGTAAATGCAATACGAGCCTGTTTATTAACTTTCAATTCTCCACAATCATTCATCCAATGCAATTTATAAGGTTGAGGATGGTAGAAGGTAGTGATTTGCAACTTAGTGATCAATTCTTCACTAGCAATGTTGCAACAACTTCCCCCATCAATATTCATGTTACAAACCTTTCCTTGAACAAGACATCGAGTATGAAAAAGGTTTTCACGTTGGTTATCCTCAGATAAATCAATTTTAGCATGCAAAGTGTGTCTAGCAATTAAGGAATCACCATGTTCATATTCACAATCACTATCACTTTGATTATCATGCTCATGCTCATGTAATGCATTGATATGGGTATGATCATGCTCAGTTTCTTCCTCACTTTCATATTGTCCTTGTTGATTAATAAATAAAATCCGTTTATTAGGACAATCACGCATATAATGACCCCTTCCTTGACATTTAAAACAAACAATATCTCGAGATTGTGAGGTAGGGTTAGAGGTACTCCCTTTAGGGTCCTTTGAAGGATCATTCAAAGGACGAGACTGAGTAGACGGCTTGGGAGCTGCTGGATCGGGCAAAGAACGTTTCCCATCATCGTTATGGGAAAAAAATCGGTCGATTTTCCTATTAATCAGGCGATTTTTCTTCTCTGGAGCCCAATAAGTCGTTCCTTGACTCCGTCCTTTGAGCTTCTTCTCCACCCTGATAGCCAAATGTAATAAATTAGTCATAGAAGCATAGGGATAGAGGTCAATTTCATTAGCTAAAGAAGGATGTAAGATTCTTAAAAATCGAGCCATAATAGACTCCACATCCTCTTGTATGTTAGCTTTCACCATTGCCGTTTGCATGGCTGTGTAGACTTCCTCTACGGACATGGAACCTTGCTTGAGGTTCTCCAAACATTGTCTCAACTCCCGTCCGTAGTGAGGTGGCACAAATCTAGCTTTCATCAAAGCCTTCATCCATACCCAAGTATTGATATCCGGTTCGCCCGCTCTTCTCCTTTCTTTGATGAGATGATCTCACCAAATAAGGGCGTAGCCTTGGAATTCCAACGCAGCAAGTTGGATCTTCCTTTGCTCACTGAAGTTATGGTAAGACCAAAGTTGTTCAATTTTGGTTTCCCATTCCATGTAGGCATCCGGATCGCATCGTCCTTCGAAACTTGGAATCTTGACTTTTACTTTCCCAAGTCCGTCATTATCCGGTTGAGGTCGATTATGTTCATTATAGCGGCCTCTTCATTGATGGCGTCTTGGGTATTCTCTCCACATTTCCTCATCCTCTTCATCACTTATGTCCTGAAATTCGTCACCAAAAAGTGGATTGTAGTTAGTATTAACGAATCGATTAGTGTAAGTGTTACCGGTTTTCGGTGGATGGTTTATTGCGGATGTTGGGGGTGGGGGTGGGTTGGCGGAGCTTCCGCCTACTTCATAAACATCCTTGGGATCGAGTCTTATACGGGACTCGGATCGAAGGGTTGTACTTGACTTTGCTTCCATCTACTCAAGCCGCTTATCCATGTTGGACATTTGGGTCACTATCTGCTTGAGTATGTCCGCTATATCCGGCGCGTTGTCCTTTTGAGAACTGCATGGACTATCTCTTTCTGACATCTATACCAACACGCACAGTAACAACAAACTTGTTAAGTTAGAGTAATCGAAAAGACCTTTCTTATTTTCTCTCGCACTCACTCTCTTGTTGTGTTGTTGCAAGCTGGTTGACGAAATTGACTTGTATGGATTAATGCTTTTTTACAACTCAGCGCCTTGGCTCCCTAGAAGTCCTTGGTTGAATCATGTAGTTAACTTGGTTCGGCTAAAGGTTCTTGTGGGGTGTGATGGTTAAGGAATCCCTGTAAAAAGTTTACTCCACACACGACAAGGTAGAAAAAAAGATTGCGGATAGACAACTAGTATGTTAAGAAGTATAGATACTAACTAACACACTCAAAGAAAGACTCAGTGTTTAGAATAGAAAAGAGGCTAAGGAAAAGCACAGAAGAGATCAAGAAGAGAGAAGAACGTACCTTGAGTTGCGAAGTTAAGAAAGAGAGATAGCCGGATTTGGGTGTAGGTTTGGTTAAATCTCTTTGATTGCCTCGAGGTATATATTGGAACTCTTCTGTTGTAATACTCTTGCACAAGGTGCACTTCAATTTTGCAAAGTGTTCCTCAAAGATTTCTTCGAATTTTGGCAACAGTAGCAAAAATCGGGTGAAAAATTGGTCGATTTATTGATGAACAGGCCTATTTTCTTTGTAAAATTTCGACTCTTGAATTCGACGTTCAAGAACTTTCTTTTCTTTCTTTTTTTTTTTGTAGTGGCGAGGTTTCAAAGGTCAACGGTGGTGTTTGGGAATTGTTGGCGTTTCTCTCTTCCCGAACTTACACAAGTCAACGCACGTTAAACTCAAATAATCTCGCAAAGATGGCGAACAAGAAAAGACTCAACTTTTAAAGACTCAAAGAAGACTCAATAAAAAAAAATCAAACCTTTTGATGAACGTTCAGACTTCAATCGATTAGCTCTGATACCACTTTGATGCGGGGATAAGCCGTAGTTCCCGGTCTAGATTGAAAGTCCTTAACTAGAATTAAAATCGGATTGCTCTATAGAATAAATCGGTCGATTTATCTCAAGAACAGGTCGATTTTTTCCGATAAACTCAAAATACGGATTAGTGAATGATATGGAAAGATAAGAAGATGATTATGGAATGATAAATGGAAAATATAGGAAGATATGAACCAAGATATTTCCGCAAAAGAACCTTGACCAATGATGTGTCAAAACCCTTGAACGAGAAGATCACCTTAACCCGCACTTCTTTAACCTTACACAAGTCTTCTAAGTAAGACAAGCACAAGGAGGGACTAGGATCGACCAGGAGCACCAACCTTCAACAAGATTAACACACACAAGCACAATCTAGCAAGAACGTAACAACAATTCAACCAAAACTCTCCGTTGATTGAATAGCAATGAATAAAATACGTACTCCGTAAGCGAAGCCGTAAGTTCACACAATATGTGGAAATATCTCAAATCTAATCTACCAAACAATCTCCCCCTCTAAGGCTATTTATAGGGAAGATTAAACCTACTAAAACTAGGAAAAACTAAAAAGATATGATCTATAAAATATATCTTTTGAAAAGATAATCTAAGAAAGATATCTTTGAAAAGATATAAGATATAAAATCTAAAAAAAATAGAATCTAAATAATTCCCTAAGATAGTCTAAGAGATATTAAGGAATTATACAAGATATATTTGCCAACAAAATAGATCATGGCCGGCCCATTTGCAACTCTCGTTCCAATGAAAGAAAAATGACCACGAAAATCAATCGATTTTCCTAAAGGAAAATCGGTCGATTTTCCTCTCTGGAACTCGTCTTTGCTCTTATCCTTCTTCTTTGCTTGATGGATCTTCATGGTCGTGGTTTGGCTCTTCTACAACAGCTAGCAATGCCACTAGGGAACCCTTGAGAGTGATGAGAGTTTCCTTGAGGGTAAATGTCATGAGAAGATCCGTAACTTCATCTTGGATTGCCTTAGCTCTTGACCGTGTGATCGCTCCATCCATACTCGAATCTGAAGAAGGTGAAAGTGAAGGATTCGCTGGCGGCTTCTCCTTTAATGCTTTAGCCTTTGAACGTGTAACTAGTCCTTGTATTGGAGATGGTCCCACAACACTCGGTTCTCGGGTCATAACGGGTCGGTTTAGCTCGGTTCTTGATAGTGGTGTCAAACGGGGCCAACGGGTTGGTCACAACAAGCTTGGGTTTAAACGGGTCGGGTCAAAACAATCTCTTCCATTTTAGCGATTCGTTTCGGGTTGGGTCGATTTGGATCGGGTATCAATTGTTCGGGTTCAAATGGGCCGGGTCAAAACAATTTATCTTTTTAACGGTTTATTTTGGGTCAAGTCGGTTTAGATTGGGTATCAAATTAGGTTAATACCGGTTTGGAACGTGTATCAATTAATTTGATTATGATCAATAACCGGCATATCGTTAATATAGCTTTATATTAATCAACTATTACGATCTTAAACTAGTGGGAAACACAATATATATATATATATATATATATATATATATATATATATATATTATTTGATACTTTATTTGAAAGTAACATTTTATTCGAATGTAACTATTTGTCACTTTTCATGAAATCGGGTAATAATCCGTAGATATTTGATTGATCTGTTTGATCCAAATTATAAAATATTGTATTTGAAAACGATTCTAGTCAGATCGGATAATTATCCGTAAATACTTGGGTGATTTGTTTGATCGGAATGATTTTAGCGTGATCCGTTTGATTGAAAATGACTTTAACCGGATCTGGGTATCCGATTAATCCATTTGATCCATATATCTAATGTGATTGATCCATTTGATCCTTATATGCTCTTTTTTTCCCTATTTTATTTGTTATAAAGTGTACAATAAAATATAATATATTATAGTCAATTAGTCACATAACTTAATTCAAATGAAAGTAAAAACCATATAATTGATACAATTTTTTTAAAAGAAACTTATTTTTAACACTTTAAGACATCTTTTCTTCAACAAGGTAAAAAAGTTAATACTTCAAAAATGTCATCATATATACTTATACAATTCTACTATGTATATGTAGTATATATATATTTTTCAATACTTGTATAGGAAATAGAAAATTAAAGTTGGAAAATAATTCTAATAAGTAATTAGTAAACCATAATTAAAATCAATTTTTTTTAATGAGTTAAAAACAATGTTACCTTACATTTATCGCGTCGGAGTTGTAGAATGTCATTATAGACTTATAATTATAGTATGGAATATGTAATATGTATTTATATGTATATAGACAATATAATGAATAAAAAAATATCTTTAAAATTCCAATTCTTAAAAATTATAGTATGGATATGTATTTATGTGTAAAAGGATTTTAGTCGGTTTGAATAATTATCCGCAAATATTTGGGTGATTTGTTGATCGAAATGATCTTTAATCAGATTTGGATATCCGACTTATAGAATGAATTATGTAATATGTATTTAATATATCACTATAGACTTATAATATAAACTTATAGTATGAATTATGCCATTATATACTTATCGGGTTACTTCGGGTCGGGTTACTTCGGGCCAAGTTACTTCAGGCTGGGTTACTTCGGGCTATTGTGCTACTTTGGGTTATCGGGTCAATTCGGATCGGGTTACTTTGGGTCAGGTTACTTCAAGTCGGGTTTTTTTGGACTATCGGGTCACTCGGGTCGGGCCACTTCGGGCTATCGGGTTACTTCGGGTCGGGTTATTTGGGTAATCGGGTCATTCGGGCCGGGTTACTTCGGGTTAAATCGGTTTCAAGCAGGTCAGTACCGGGCATTCTTTTTTTCAAAATTTTCGGGGCTAGTTCGGATTCGGGTTCATTGGGCCGGGTCAACTTTTGACACCATGCTTGCAGCTGTCTAGAATCGTTTTCAAATAGTCCTAGAGTGGAGTAATCGCCGAGAAGTATCCGACCGATTTTGCTCAACCCCGTTTTAAATGACATCCGACCTAAATTATTTTAACGTTAGTATACATGATAGATTCTAGATGAACCAAATTAGTACTAGATAGGGGTGTAAATGGGATGAGGATTACCCAAAATTTGCGGGTATTACCTGTCATGGAGACGGGGTTGGGGATTTTAAAGGGGACGGAGACGGGGAAGGGGAAAACTTTGATTTCCCGCTTGGGGATGGGGACGGGGATGAATATAGTGGTATCCGCCCCGCTCCCCGTTTCGAACCCGAACCCGTTGGAGATCCCCGACGGGTAAACCGATGGGAAGAATTTGTCGGGAATACATTGTATTTATATTACAATTTCTTTGTAGTTTCATATTTAATTCAAAAATTGTCGATGATTACTATAATTTCAAGCTATATAAACTTTTGTACTTTAAGATTATTCATTGCTACTTACACAAAATGTATTTTAACGTTAAATATTTATTTGATAATTATATGTATAAATTATACTAATGCTAACCTATATTAATTTGGTTTTTGATCATATGAGAATAACACCTCGTAAAATTTTTGAATACATCGTGAACGTCAAATCATGATGTTCAAATGCACATCCCACTACATGCTGTGTTTTTTGTTATGTGTCTTACTCTTTTAGATACGTGTTTTGATGTGCAATCTAAATTATAAACCGTAAAATTAAAATGATAAAATAATATAACACTTTTTCTTAAGAACGTAATCTAAATGTTAGTAACTAGTTTACACAAGTTTGTATTACGGGTCTCGATCCTACTTGAATCAATATTTTTTTGTCAAACTACTAAAAGTTAAACGGGGATGGGGATTTTTACGGGAAAAACCCATAAAGTTTTAAAATGGGGATTTTGAACAGCAGACATTTCACCGCTATAGTAAAATGGCCGATTCTAGACTAGTTTGACGGTATCTAGAAGGAGGCCTGATACAATGATAAATCAAGAAGCTTGAACGAATAACATTTCATAAATCTTTCCTATCTATGAATCTTCATTTGAAGTGTTGCGTTCAGCAGTTTCGCTTGTAGCTGCAGCTTCTTTCTTTGCAGCATGCTTGCAGCTGCAATTCTTGCATTGGACTTCCTGGTTCTGGGTCTTCAGCTCATCACCCGCAACAAGAAAGAACGCTGTATGCCTAACATATAAACACTGTACTATTAAAGCAAATCAGCAAACAAGATTCACACACAAAAAAAAAAGTGATTAGAGGGGTTTGCAGTCCATGACAGTCTCATTTTGAGAGGTTAAGAGACGGAAAATAGCGGCATAGGTCAATATGAGAAAGTGGTTACCTAAAGAAGTTCGTCATTTTAACCTTCGAATCAGGATCAATCTCCGGAACACTATCCAATGCAAGCTGCATGTGATGCATCCACCTCTTGGCTGCCTGATGGGTGACAGGGAATGGCTTATGGCGGCCTATGAGTGCCGGATGGCCTGCATATTTGAATTTATTGTATAAGATTTGATCATCTGTCAAAAGCTCCAGCAAGTAGAATGCATTGGTCCTTTTTTTTTTTCATATTGCAACTGGCAATATGAAAAAACCACATACACATCATCGTTATACAACTTAATACATTCCTTAAGTGTGAGATGACAGCATCACTTTCTGATTCACCCACAAAGAAGCACAACTGAATCAAGTTCACTTAATCATTTCTATATACAACACAAGCCTTGATCTGCAATGCGAGCCCTTGGTATATAGTGTATACTCATTATTCAACAAAGGTATTGTTTTGGGTAAACTACCAATGTTTTTCATCAAACAAAAATTTCCAAACATCATCCATGAAATAATCCCATTTAATAAGATGCCACACGTGTATCAATTCTCGAGAAATATTGATGCTAAAATCACATAGGGTTACTTTTATCTCTTCAGAAAAGACAAACAACACACAATTGAATACAAGGTTGTACAGGGGCTGTTTACAAATGGGTTTTAAACAACAATGTTCATAATGGCTTTCTTCATTTGGTGCTCATATGATTCATATCTATCATATATCATCATATTGGTATCAAGATAGGAATACCAAACGGGTCCTCAACCTTCTATAATGAAAAACCATTTCCACATCAACAACACAAAGCCTACTTCAAGAGAAAACAAAGAGCTCATAAATTGCAAAAAAGCTGCAAATTTTGATCTAAAGAGTACCTCTTCTCTGAGAAAAAAGAGGAGGCCCACCCATCCTCTGCGCAAAGAACTCATACTGATTCTGAATTGCATCTTCTTTCTTAGAATTTGCAAAAATGGATCTAAACCATTCCTCTTCATCATCATACACCCTGAAACCACCACCACCACCACCAGCTCAGCCATCAAAATTGAAAATCAGAACCAGACCTACCAAAAATTTCTGATATAAAAGGAAAACCCATCAAGCCAGTCAAAGAGAAGATCGAAGAAATCCAACCTGGTGTAGAAGTTTGTAGACAGTGCAATGAAAGTCTGAAGCCCTAGTTTCTCGAAGAGATTTGTGGTATCGATCGCGAACGCGTCTTCTGCGCTTACCCCGCTGTACTGGGAGGCCTTCTGTTGTAAAGCTTGCATTTTGAATCTTTGATTAGAGTGAGGGATTGGGTTACGGTCTTACGGACTTCCGGGCAACTGACTTGATTTGGGAGATATCAGATATGGGGGAATACTGAAGTGCGAAAGCTTGATGATAAATCTTTTTAAGTAATGATTGATTTTTTTTTTGTTTTTATAGTTACTTTTAGTCAAATTATAATGGTAAGTCTGAACTTTATGTATTGTAAAAATATTTCCAAAATATACAAATTTTAATTTATAGATGTTACATGATACTCACTATTAAAATTTATAGACTAAATTATATTATATATACTAAAAAAATTAAATAATTAGAGAATATTGGTTTAAAAGAGTTTTTTTTATCCAACATACAAAGTAGACCCCTAAAATTTTACAGTTTAAAATAATAAGAATATTAGTTTGGTGGAACCCCATTTATTATAAATTAGAGGGCCATATTTTATTGGGCAATTTTGGTAACTAGGCCTTTTTAAAAAACTAAAGTAGTAACTAGGCTTTTTAATGTTTCAATTAAATAAATGTACCCCAACCTTTTGTATTTATTTTCAAATTCTACACACTATTCTCTCAAGGGGTACATTTACTAAACACAAAACTAAAAAAAGCCTAGTAATCCAAATTGTTTCTATTTTGTATGAGTAAAAAGGGTAATTAGGCTTTTATTGTGTAAATGTAGATTAAGTAGGCTTTTATGTTTCAATCTTATCTTTATATATATATTAAAGCAGAAGCCTCTATTGCCACGTGTCAACGCCATATTTATCGAAGTCTAAAAAATTATTTTAAAAAGTAATTTTTAAATGTTAATATAAATTGAAAATTACTTTTTAATTTTTTTAATATTTAAATAAATATTTTTATATAAATAGTTTTAAAACTTTTACGGATTTTTTCTACCAACGAGCATATCTTAACAAATTAATTTAAAAATATAATTAATTAGAAAAGATAAATACTTAAAAGAGAATTAAAAATCATAATAATGATTATAATTTCATTCTCCGGATTTTTATTTTACAAAAATATACATATAAATTTTTTAAATAATAAATATTTATTAAAACTCAACCCGCACAAAGTGCGGGTAATACACTAGTATCTATTAAAGCATAAGCCTCTATTGCCACGTGTCAACGCCATGCTTCTCGAAGGCTAAAAAATTATTACAAAAAGTGATTTCTAAACGTTAATATAAATTGGAAATTGATTTTTAAATTTTTTAAAAATATTTAAATAAATAGTTTTATAAAAATAGTTTTTAAACTTTTAAGGATTTTTTTTAACCAACGAGCATATCTTAACATATCAGTTTAAATATATAATTAATTAGAAGAGATAAATATTTAAAAGAGAATTAAAAGTCATAATAATAATTATAATTTCATTCTCCGGATTTTTATTTTACAAAAATATACATATAAATTTCTAAGTATTAAATATTTATTAAAACTCAACCCGCACAAAGTGCGGGTAATACACTAGTTTGTATTAACTAGGTCCCTTGTAATTTTGAGAAAAAGATAAAATCTAAAATAATTTAAGATACTTTTAAAATTAAAAAGGAAAATGAGAGTGGTCCCCTACAATTATCCAAATAAAAAAAGATTCTCTCCCTTAATTTTTTAAAATAAAAAAGGAAAATGAGAGTGGTCCCCTACAACTAAGGAATTAATTTTAACATAAAAAATATTCTCCGCCTTAATTAATATTGCTTATTTTTTTTTTCAAAGAGTCGCTTATTTGTTGGTATTAAATTTAATTACATAATTTTATATACATAATTTGCGTGCGAAATTATGTACATAATTTGCGTGCGAAATTACGTACATAATTTGCGTGCGAAATTACGTACAGAATTTGTGGGGGATCACTCTCATTTTCCTTATTTAATTAAAAAACAGCCATAGTAATTAAGGGAGATAATCTTTTTAATGAGAATGGTCCCAAAATTAATATTTACTTATCTTTTTATTTTTTAATAATTATATATGCTCCTTAATTAAGGGAGAAAATCTTTTTAATGATAGTGGTCCCCACAATTAATAGCCTCTTTATATTTTAATTTAGTTTTGTTTTAAGGGAGAAAATTGGAGGGACCTAGATTGTATCATTGATACAAAAAGGACTTCTCTACACCAATTTTCTCATTTTGTATCCATAAAATCAGAAAAGCCTTTTGTATGTTTAATGTTACCATAATAACCCACAAACCCTTTTTACGCAAAAAATTATGATTGCAAGCTCTTCATTCTCCACAATAAAAAAAATTAAATGATAGTTTTGATTGCTACCTAAACATAGTTTCAATGTACATTCGGTGTTCTTGTAGTTTTCACCTTTATAAGGGTGACTAATTCTCAAAAAAAGGTTATCTTAGTGCAAGCACCTCACAAGTTTTTTTTATTTCATATCTCGTATCGTAGTCTCTCACTCAAATATCTCTTTTAGAAGGGTGGATTGTTTGTAATCAATAAAATAAAGCATAGCTTTCAATCAAGTAGTTTTTCCTTACTAAAAAAAAAGTTTTATTTTAAATGAATTTGAAAGAGGATTACAAACACTCAAACAAACCGAAAAATCAAAGATTCAACTCATTCCAAATACTTCAAGTTGTATTTAGATATTAAAGAGAAAGGATAAATGAGTTCTCTTGAAGGTCAAATCTAATATTAATTTTCTTTTCTTTTTTCTTTTTTTATATCTCTCACATACACTTAAACTTTATTGTCTTTCGATACCTTACAATGATGGACCATAATGGGTCTAACGCATTCACATGGTCAATGTAATAACCGAAAATTTAACTCCGTTTAATACGAAATTCAACCGGATTCCGATCTGCCAAAATTGTTATCCTTTTTAATTAAAATAAAACGAGATTAGTTCTATCATTTTATGTGACCTTGATTCACATAAAATGATAAACTATTTAATCAGGAATAATTCCGTACTTTAAAAATAAAAATAAAATAAATATAAAATAAAATACAACAGCGGTTCCGGGCGGATAACGAGCTAGCGATCTTCAACTTTAGTTAAAGGAGCGGACTGACCCAATTTTCTGGCCCAACAGCACCTCCAGCCAGCCCACTAAGCCTAAACCTAATTAATTAACTCTAACCTAATCCTAATCCTAAACTACCGTAACACTGCTTACCTATCTCGAAGAGGAGTACTGCCGCAAAACAGCAAGCCTCCACCGTATCTGACGAAGCCTGAGCCGCCCAGATCCCGCGCCGGTAGCCACACCACACCACCAAGACTGCCGTCCGCCGGTTCTGTCGACCACTAGGTGAGTCGCGAGTCTACACCTTGTTTATCTCTCGTCCCTTCCTTCTACTCGCGGATTTAATCAGTCGGAGTCGCCGATCTCTCGCACAGAAGCCAGACGATAGACCGGAGGAGGGTTGTAGTAGCGCCGACCGACGCCGCAACGAAGACCTGCAGTCCGGCAGTGGTGAGTCGTCCGCCTTCTTACTCTCTCCTTCAGTTCGGTTTCCTGTGCTAAACCACCCCCTCTTCGTGGCTACTGTTCCGAACCAGTCGATTAAACCCAATGCCGCTGCAGTGATACTCGGCCAGCAGAAAACGTGCAACAGGAGAGTACCAACGAGCCAGCTTCGAGCCTCTACAACCGCCGCCCTGCAGGACCGGAACCGGACTGTTGTTCCTCTGCGAGTGCTTAACGAGTGGGCTGAACGGTGAGTTTATTCCGTACTCCGTACCGTTTGTCGAAGCAGGTGTATTGTAGGTGTAGGAGATGAACGACATGATAATACAATATATGTTGATTTGGATGCCGAATGAATATTACGGGAATAAGAGTATGTATAAATATATATGAATGAGTGTAAAGTACGTATGTAAATTTATACATATAGTTGAAATATGCGAGTATATATATATAGTTAATTATTCTTCAACGCAGTAAGTAGACGTATATGTATAGAAGTATTAAATGGGCTATACATAAGTATACATTTAAGTACGAGATAGGAAAAATATATATATATAGACGTATATATAAGTAAGTACGGAATAGATACGTAAATACATGTATAGAGGGGTAAAGTTTGGATATATGGATGTACGTATGCATACATGTATAAGAGTAGAGTAGTGATCGGGAAGGAGGAAGAGGGTTGTTCTTTTGAAGAGTAGATTCGGGTTTTGAACTTATAAGTATAAATGTAGATTATATAAATATATGAGTCAATACGTAAGTAAGAGTTGGGAGTTAGGAAATTATAAGTAAGAGTTGGGAGTTAGGAAATTATGTAAAAAAAAAATGAGTTGAGGAGAAAGGTTAAAACATGTTTGACGATATAATATATGTAGTAGTGTAATTAGTAACCGGAGATAAGGAATGTTGTCCTTCTTCGAGTTGTCTCGAGTTTGACCTTATAACCTATAAGTAGCTACCCGAGAGACATGATCTATAGAAAACAAGATAAGAAAGAAATTAGTAGAATTCAAGAATAAACTTTGAGAATTTCCGACATTAAGGGTAAAATGGTCTTTTACCTTAAGAGAGCTTTTTCCGTAATTCCTTCGCATGAGGTTGGACATTTAGATGTGATTCTGATCCACATGCCTTATTTGACAAGCGTTTGAGTTACCACGAGTACGGATTGTTTTGAGACGTGTTAGAGAGTGTTTGGACTCAGGTAAGTCCTTGCGACTTACTTAGCCAGTTTCTGGATATTAGTTGGATGATAATGGTTGTGTGTGCATTGCATGGGAAAATAATAATAACAACTTGTTAGGACGACCGTGGTTATTATTGGTTTAAGGCCCAAGTGTATTATAACGGGCCGTGACATCACTGCCCAGCTCTGCCAGGAGACTGGGAGGTTCTCTATACCCAGACCATACAGGTACACGGTGAGATGCATCGGATCCACTCCTGATGGGTACACGGGGGCGGAGGCGAGGTTTGGGAATCTCTCGTGTCACAAAATAAGTATCATTAGAGTGAATGACTTAAATGAAGATAATAAATGGATTGTTTGAAAGCATGATGAGTGTTTATTATTTTATGTGTGTTTGTGCTATTATTATTCTCCTAATGTTTAGATAACTAGCTAATGGTTGCTTTGTGTATATTTAGATTTACCGCAAGTTAGAACAGCAGCTGAGTGATCCGGAAGTAGTGGTCAGCCGGGTCTCCGTACTCCTTAGAGTGGGGTTGGGTGTGTACCTTGTGGTTTCTTTCTTCTTGTTGAAGACAGTTAGTCTTTTTGTGGTTTAAGTATTTTAGGCTGTTAGACGTTGTTGCATTCATCTCTTTAAAATACTATTTTTTTAAATTTTGGTTTTTCTTATTTGTGTCTTGTTGCAAGATCCTAGTAATATTGTTATCAAACTGAGGTCGGGACCCATTGTG
This sequence comes from Fagopyrum homotropicum, assembly GCA_033239125.1. Lineage (NCBI taxonomy): Eukaryota > Viridiplantae > Streptophyta > Magnoliopsida > Caryophyllales > Polygonaceae > Fagopyrum > Fagopyrum homotropicum. The sequence continues at coordinate 58,224,563 of BSWB01000003.1, read as the reverse complement.
AGGTCCTAACCAGTAACGTCCCGAGTTTTGAGAATTCGGGGTGTTACAACATGGTATCAGAGCTCTAGGTTGGCAACAATGGCACTTGAAATCTTCTGAAAGACCGAATAAGTTTTAAGCAGAACCCGAAAGGGGTCTGAGTTTTAAAAAGAGAATTTTTGGTTTTCAAATGCATGCATAGTCTGGTTGGGAATAAAAAGTACGGCTGACCACCACTACTGCCGCGGATCTCAGTATGCTTAGTATGGACTTATCATATTGTACAATTATGTATGTCATATAGATATATATATATATATATATATATATATATATATATATATATATATATATATATATATATGTAGCATGTTATTACCCTAGAGGATATGAAATATCCTTTAGTTGAGTTATCATGATGCGGTTATCGCCTCATGATAAAACGTTTGGAGATCTTAAAGGTTATTTATAAGAAGATAGTGGACTCGTACCCCAGATTAGAACATTACATTATGGCGGACGCCCTGGTGGGATCTACAATTGTCCGAAGAACGAGTGGTTAAGGAGTTGAGGATTACTAGAGGATGTTAACAACAAGGACAAACGGGCGAGAGAAGAATATCAAGCAATTCAAATAGAAGTAATAGAAAACCGTACAAGGATTTTAGCGGTATCACGACGAGAGGTGAAACTCAAGATGCATGTAAGGACTAATAAGAGCGCGGATTGAAGAGGACAACATCAAAACACCATTCAATCAAAGTATAGTACAACTACACTTGACGGGTTAAAGGACACTACAACCAAGGTGGATGCTACCATAGACCAGTATGAGCATGAGAGTACAGAGAAAATAGAGTATTGACCCAGATGTAAAAGATTAAAGAAGTACCAAGACAGAGATTTACGATCGAGTTTAAAAGACAAAAATTTATAAATTTCATAACCATGGAGATGGGTTGACTCCTTTAGAGACACGAGAATGTTGAAGGAAAGCACGACACAAGTATCGAAGATAGTAGAAGTCTGAAATTGAGACAATGGATTTCCATGAAGGTAATGTTACAAAACAACATCCACCGAGGAAGAAGCACGTGCGGGACTGATCATGATGGACTTGAGGGATCATAATAACTACTCCATCACCAAGAGACTTAAGTTAACCATACTAGTGGTTCACTACAAAGAGCTGCAGGTAAACGATAACTTAGGAAAAAGGAACCGCGAAGATGGGTTTGTAAGCTATCACGGAAGGTTTGATAAACCCATAGATGGCAGGTGAATAATGCAACTAGACTCGGATAAAGTGATCTGTGTATAAACGGATAACCTATAAGGGATAAGTTTTCACCTTGTATATCCGCATCGAAAGAGATAGAAGAAAAGTAAGTCTACGATCTAGTGGAAGACCAACTACAGACTTACTAGTAATAACAGAGAATTCACACGTCTGAGTTGACCAGTGATGACCGGTTGGTAGATAAGAAGAATAACATCAGATTTACTAAAGAATGTTACTAACATATGGGGAATCTCTACAAAAGATCAACGATGACAAGTGTAAAGTTAAACCGATACAAGTACCAGTACCCTTAATAGTAACATCGAATGAGTTCGAGCCAATATCTCTAATTAAGAATTTAAGAAGAAGAATTTGACGGCCGGGAATGACCCCATAGGTCTTTAAAGAGATTAAGGAAATGGTTGTGAGCAGTTTCTTACCTTCGGGCTAAGAAAAAGGTACAGTTCACAGTAGTACTAATGGATTGCATAAGGAGAACTAGAGGAGTAAGATGAAGCAGATGATTTTAATTATGACCAACGTCAATCAAGACAGAAGGTGCTTAACATGCCACACATATGGGACTGATGGTGCTCTCCCGAGGTTTATAGAGGAAACCTTTTTGACTAAAGATGTCACACAGAATAACCACAGTTATAGAGACGCAGCAACATAGAGATTTTGACCTTAGTGTCTTGGTAATATGTCTCATCGAGTTGTGAGGTGATTGAAGATGGAATCTGCACGTTGGCTAGAATAGACATGAGAAGGAGTAAAGTTGAATGACTAAAGGTTGCTAAATAGATTCGGTATTACCCCAATAAGATAATTACCGAAATGTGTCTATATAAGAGTAATGAGAAATGGTGGTACTCCGATGAAAATTTAAGCTCGGCTGAGGACATAAGAGTTGATAAAGTAATAAGACCAACCAACGTGGTTCGTAAAGCGAGTACGAGAAAACTCAAAAGGGTAACTATCCTACTGCGGGGGTAAAGATTTAAAGAAGGTCAAGCGACACGAGCATAAGGACAACATAATAAATGCGAGTCAAGAACTTTGATTTTCAGAAAATCATATACAACTGAGGTTTCTTATGCAAATGGTACCGATAGGTATTTAATAAAAGTCATACATATCGGACCGATAACGCTGGGATGGATAAAGCGTAAACCAAAATAATAACTGTTCGCCCCTAGAGGCGTGTGCAAATAAGTTTTAAATTTATAAAACTAGAATCAAGCAAGCGAACCCGCAGTGTACGGATCGACGTAGTTAAGCAAGAATTCCAGAGTATCGAACACAGGGATTTGGGTGGAGCGAATTCAATTGCAAGTTATCAAGCAGGTGAATATGGGAGTTTTGCAGATATTGGGAAAACAACAATCCTAAAGCTTCAGATATCCAGTTGCGGCAATAGATTCAAGATATACTAATGATGTAAAGACAGAGTGGAGATATGCAAAGGTATACTAATGTAAGGTAATCGTACGGTTGAGGTTCCAAAAACCTTATGTGACTCACCTAAAAGACACTCCCTATACAGGTTGTTGAGGCTCAATATAGAAAGATTCTAGAGATGAGAATTAATGTTAAATACCCAAACTTGTAATCCAAAGGTCAAGACTAACTTAACCGATTGAGGTTATGACACTCACAATCGAGGTAGAGGTTGTTGAGGCTTCACTACCACCTAGAAAAGACAAGTCTAAGCTAAGCTAAAGCCAATCTTTAACTTTAGATTAAAGTAAAAGCAGGTTCGTAGACTCAAGGTAAATCACGGTTAGTTCTTGAGATTTCACGGCCGTGGACTCAAGACCAGCCCGTAATTTGGGGTTGTCGGCGATAATTCTCTAACTCTCAGGGTCTAATCTGTTTGCGATCGATCTATCATCACCTATGCCACAACTATCAATCCTTCACCTTAGAATTGTTAAGGGTTTTTAGCCAATAACAGTCATATTGATATCAATTCAAGAATTAAAAGATAAAAGATGGGAACTTTCAAGAATTATCAATAATCTTCAAATGAATCTCAAAATCACAGTCAAGAACAAGTGTTTATCAAAAGATTCAAAACGGAGTAAACAATCACAATCTTAGGAAAGAAAAGAAACGGGATGTCAATCCGATCCTAAATCAAACCTAGGCAAGAAGAGGGATCTTCTTGCAAAACCCTCCAAGAACTTCGATCTTCCACCAATTCGAACTTCACAAAACAGCAACTCTCCAATACGAACTTTGATCTTCAATGAGATCTCCAAATTACCTCCAAGATGAGGGTTAGTACGTTGCTAAACGTTGATTCTAAGCGTGCGTTTGCCGCTAAGCGAAGGTTGAAAGGTCGTAAGCGAGGTGACGGAATCTTGCTTCGTCCGTCTTTTTATAGTGTAGGGTAAAGTGTCGGCCCGGCCCAATCTTTCAAAAGATCATGGCTTCGAAGCGTGGCGAAAAGATTCGCCAAGATCACGGTCGTGGAAGATTCCACGACCGTAATTTAGGGCGTGGAAACAATTACGGTTAGTTCCACGGCCGTAGAATCCCCTGGAATGAACATCGAATTCTGACTCTGAATCCACGGCCGTAATTCTGAACGTGGTTTGTGATACGGCCGTGTTTTAGGGCGTAATTTAGGGCGAGAACGTGATTCTTCCCTGAACTCGTGCATTCTTCAATCTAAGACTCCAAATTGCTTCAAAAAGTGTCCTTGATCTATGGACATATCAACTCAACTCTCCTTTGCTCGATTCCGTTCGGAAATAGCTCCAAATTACCTAAAATCAACATAGAACTAGTGTAGACATCCATATCGAAAATATAGGCAATACTAGCTCACATATGCACAAAGATCAATCAAAGACTATCAATATGAATCAAATTCATTTAGAAAACGTGCCTAAAATATCACAATATTTCATACTAACAAATAACCCCATACTTAGCACTTGCTTGTCCCTAAGCAAGGTCCTTTGACAAACTTTAAAACAAGAGTTAGGATGAAATATGTGTACCTTCTTTTGGATGAATGTGACTTCTAAAGAATAGATCATTCTCAAACCTTGCTTCAATCGTTTTTCAAACTTTCACACACTTAATCAAAGAGTAAAAGGTAAAGAAAATTCATGAATCAACTCAACTTCTAAACAAGCATTATAACCTTCAAATATTATCAAAATCAATCATAAGAAGCTTCAATTTAGATCACCAAGTCATATAACATTCTTTTGATCTTAAGGACTTTCAAAGAAAAGGTCTAGAGTATGGAAGGGAAGGGAAAACTTTAAGGGGAAATGGTGCATAAATCCGGGAAAGTGGACAACTACCTTCTTCTTCTTATGCGGTTCCCACAACACTTCAACTTAGAGCTTCGCTCTCTTCTTTTTGACTTTACTTTTGGAGTTATGGATAGAGGTGCACAAAAACCGAAGCCTAGGAGATTGGCGTTTCTCATTTTTCATGAGATGCCTCAAACCCTTAGCGCACATACCATAATCCGCTAGGAATATCGCTCAATCCGACTTTGGCAAGGCACAAACACCCGGCTATGTGAATGGTGCCGAGTTACTCATCGTCATGATTAACTTCCCCAAACCTATAATTTCTTTCTATTCAATTGATTGCAATTAATTGCTTTCATGGCCCTCCCACATCAAACATGCCTTTTTCTCATTCACTTTTCCAAATTCCCGGATAGGTAAAGGAGGCTAATATTTCAATGAGGAGCTAGATGATCAAAGAAAGAGGAAAGAAAGTATCGAATTGCCTTAATCATTTCAACAAGAAGTATAGGAACTTATAATGTGATTTCAACTTCAATCTCTCAACATGATTTAGGCAATGTTTTCACATTATAAAACTTGTAAAAGAGGTAGAATTCATTCATTTAAATTCTTTTCGATTTACAATCCTTTTAAGCATGCAATTGTCATCGAACTCAATTCACAAGTAGTGATTATCATGGAAATCATCTCAATTCATTAGAAGCTCAAAATTTTCAAAATTTTTCAATTTTTATGGGTTTTTCAAGTCACTTTTCATGCAATGTAATAAGGAAACGTGCAACACATAATGAACATGCAATGATAGTCTCAAATGAAGCAAACATAGAGAGTAGAGTTATTACAAACTTTAGTACATCCCACCCCATACTTAGGACGAACATTGTCCCTAATGTTCAAAAGAAAGAACAAAAGAAAGAAAAGAAAAAGAAACTCACAAGTGGTGGCGGGAATGTCTAAATCAAATGGTCATGCATCGATCACTGCGGCGCTGGTGGAGGTGGAAATGGAGAGAAGCTCGGATCATAGAACCGCCCGAACTGCTGGCGGTAGACGTCCCTCATCATGTGGTCAAGGTCGTCTAGGCGTCCGTCTCTAGCATCCGCCCGGATCTCTAGCGCTCCGACTCTCTCTGAAAGTCCGGTAGCCCAATCCGGCATCCTCTCATACCATCCCGGGGCGTGATCATACCATGCGGGGGCATCGGCTGGTGCTGGTGCTGGTGGTGGTGGTGGTGCTGCTGGCTGCGTCGTGGACCAAGGAGGGGGTGTGTCGTACCAAGTGGGAGGTGTAGTCATCCACGTGGGCCTCTCACTCACGCTGGCGCGGCGAGATGACGAGCCTGAAGCTCTAGCTGGACGTGGAGAGCGCCTAGGTACATCCGGGACCGCCTCCGGCTGATCCGGAAACGTGCCGAACTCCTGCTCCGCTCCTCCACCACTCTCGTACTGCTCTCCCATCTCCTCCTCATCCTCAACCGGTGGTAGGACAAAAGGGGGAGCTACAAGCCTGTGCGCATGCATCGCAGCGAACGTCTCCTTCCAATTGTGGCGTCCTGCCACAATGGAATACTCTGGCAGCTACTCAATACCCCTGCCTGTCCTACTCTCCCAAGGCATGCCCGCATAAGGCGGACCTCTATGTGTGGGGAAGATGAGTCCCCTGACCATGAATGCATGTAATCCTAGAGGTACGGCGGGTATGCGGGTGCAACCTGAAAAATCCACACCAAATGTCCTAGCCATGTGGGTCACTATCCCACCATATCCAATGTTCCCCTTTCTCTTGTTCTTCAGTTTACTCATCGTAGCCGCCAAAAGAGTAGCACAATCTGCGCGGCGACCGTAGAGCATACAGTAGAGCAGGAATAGCTCATCCGTCTTGATCTTTTGGGGCGTCTCCGTCCTAGGAAAGAGACACTCCGAAAGAACACGGTGAGCTATCTTCAAGGCTAGATGGTACATCAATCTAGCCTTGGTATCGGCGGGTTGCCAACGGTCTTCGTCGGCGTAAATCATGGCTACTTCCTCCCAGAAATCTTTAGGGTAGATACCGCTAGGGAATCGACCATTGTAGGTCTCATGGAACCCGAAAATGGCCCCAAACTCAACTATACTCAACTGGTAGTCTCGATTCATGAGACGGAAGGAGACGGTCCTATCAACATGGCTGTGCTCGAAAGATGTCACAACCTCTCGGGTGATCTCCTCATAGGCGTCTTCACGAATGTTCGTGAAGACAGTCAATCCGGCTCTATCCAAGAGCCATGTAAGGTCGTCAACTATGTTGAGAGGATGTAGATCCTCCAATAACAAATACCTAGGGCTAATCACTGCCCTCTTCTCTATCCTCTCAAATGCAGCTAGGTGGTCGTCATGTATGGTTGGGACGCTAGGGTGAGGTGGTGAAGATGGAGGTGAAGGTGAGGATGGTAGTGAGGGAGATGAAGGTGGTGGTGCCCTAGATGTGGAGGGGTTGCCCTTTCTTTTCTTATTTTGCTCCCCTTTCTTCTCCTTTATCCTTCCTGAAACTCTCCTTACGAAATCCATTTTCAGCAAAAATCACGGTCTGTTCTATAGAAACCACGGCCGTGGAACCTCCAGAGACCGTGATTCGTCACAGAATCTCGTGAATCTCAGCAAATTCACCAAATATCACCACAACAGGCAGTCCTAATCTAATTCCTTCCAATCCTTGTCAGTTCTTCCTAAAAATCTATAGCAAAAACGAACCAAATCCGCGAGAATCAAAGAGAAAGAAATAACCTCTTTTTCGGATTGAAAAATCCAAAATGTGCGTTTGTTGATTGATTTCCACTCGATTTGTTGCTTGGATCCTGTTCGTGGTTGGATTTGCTGCAGTTTAGAGCGAAGAATCGTTGAAAACGATTAGAGAATGAAGAATTGGGAGAGGCTGCGGGTTTTCGGTATCTAGGTCGTGGAATTGGGGAAGAATTGTGGAGGTTTTTGTGATGAAGTGTGGCTTTTATACTCGCAGGCAAAATTTCAAAAATCACGGTCTATCGGGGCATTCCACGGCCGTGGAAGTGTACGGACCCGTGGTTTTGGTGATTTTTCACAGGCTTTTGAGAATTACGGCCACTGTAGCTATGACGACCGTAATTTAGACCGTGGAACCTTCTGTAAAGCTTCAAAGTCCAAATTTCGTCACTTCTCTTCGACATTATCCCTCCTTTCTCCTTTTCCATCGATCCTACAACCAAAAACACGAACATACCGGAAGAAATCGAGGCAAAATAAAGCGAAAACGTCTATTCTAAACTAATCTATGAATCGAAGACAAAACGAAAATGCAATACCTTGGGTTGCCTCCCAAGAAGCGCTTTGTTTAAGGTCCGTAGCTAGACCAATCTCGCACTTATTCGAGTGCGGTAGGTGCAAACTCCTCAGCTTGGAGTTCCGGCGAGTACTTCTTGAGTCGTTGGCCGTTCACCTTAAAACTTCCGCTAGCTTCACCCCATACTTCAACTGCACCATGGGGGAAAATACGCTTAATTAGAAAAGGTCCAGTCCAACGAGATTTTAACTTACCTGGAAAGAGGCGAAGTCTCGAATTGAAGAGGAGAACTTGATCTCCTTCTTTGAAGTCCTTTGGAATGATATGCTTATCATGCCAACGCTTTGCTCTTTCCTTGTAGATTTTGGCGTTTTCATAGGCGTTCAAGCGAAGTTCATCCAGCTTGTTGATGTCTAGGAGACGCTTCTCTCCCGCTTCCTTCATGCTGAAATTCAGCCATTTGATAGCCCAAAATGCTTTGTGCTCTAGCTCTACCGGCAAATGACAAGACTTCCCATACACAAGGTTATATGGTGTGGTTCCTATGGGAGTCTTGTATGCAGTCCGGTATGCCCATAATGCGTCATCTAGTTTCAAGGACCAATCCTTCCTCGTCCTTGAAACCGTCTTCTCTAGAATTCCCTTGATCTCCCTGTTTGAGATCTCAACTTGTCCACTCGTTTGTGGATGGTAAGGGGTAGCGATCTTGTGAGTAACCCCATACTTGGCTAGAAGAGCTTCAAAGCGACGGGCTATGAAGTGAGAACCTCCATCACTAATGATCGTCCTTGGTGTCCCGAATCGCGGAAAGATGGTCTTGTTGAAGAACTTGACCACCACCATGGCATCATTTGTGGGAGAGGCAATCGCTTCCACCCATCTAGAGACGTAGTCTACCGCCAATAATATGTATTGGTTTCCACAAGAGGAAGGGAATGGTCCCATGAAATCGACTCCCCAAACGTCGAAAATCTCTACCTCTTGGATGTTGTTAAGGGGCATCTCGTTCCTTCTAGAGATATTGCCTGTTCTTTGACAAGCATCGCAACAAGAAACAAAGGATTGCACATCTTTAAATAAAGTAGGCCAATAGAATCCAGATTGCAATACCTTTGCGCTAGTTTTGTTTGAACTAGCGTGTCCTCCACAAGGTAGTGAATGACAATGGCGGATGACACTTTGCATCTCCTCTTCCGGCACACACCGCCGGATGATGCCATCCGGACCTCTCTTGAAGAGGAGAGGCTCGTTCCAATAATATTCCCGGACGTCCTTGAAGAACTTCTTCCTTTGTGAGTAGGATAGTCCGGGCGGTATCTCCTGGCAAACCAAATAGTTAACAAAGTCAGCAAACCATGGTTCGTTACCTTTGGAGATTACCTTGATGCACTCCTCTATGATATGTAGGTGTTCGTCCGGGAAGGAGTCATCAATGGGCAATTGGTTGTCCTCTAGATGTGTTAGACGACTCAAATGATCCGCAACAGAATTTTCCGAGCCTTTCTTGTCGCGGATCTCAAGATCGAATTCTTGTAGGAGAAGAATCCATCTAATCAGCCTTGGCTTCGCATCTTTCTTCGCAAGGAGGTACCGGATCGCAGCATGATCCGTGTAGACAATCACTTTTGCACCTACAAGATAAGAGCGAAACTTGTCAATAGCGTAGACAATGGCTAAAAATTCCTTCTCTGTGGTGGCGTAGTTGAGCTGAGCTTCGTCTAGCGTCTTGCTAGCGTAGTATATGGCGTGGGTTCGTCCTTCCTTTCGTTGCCCAAGAACAGCTCCAATGGCTACGTCACTAGCATCACACATAATCTCGAAGGGGAGAGTCCAGTCCGGAGGTTGGATAATGGGTGCTGAAATTAGAGCTTGCCGAATGGTGTTGAACGCATCTAGACATTCCTGTGAAAACTCAAAAACCGCATCCTTCATCAATAGATTAGTGAGAGGTTTTGATATTTTAGAAAAGTCCTTAATGAAACGTCTATAGAATCCAGCATGTCCTAGGAAACTTCTTATCCCTTTCACCGAAATTGGGGGAGGAAGTTTCTCTATGGTCTCTATCTTAGCCCTGTCTACCTCTATCCCTCTACTAGAGACTAAGTGACCTAACACGATTCCTTCCTTAACCATGAATTGACACTTCTCCCAATTAAGAACTAGGTTAGTGTCTTCACATCTTTGCAAAACAAGAGAAAGGTTAGAAAGATAATCGTTAAAAGAGGAACCGTAAACGGAGAAGTCGTCCATGAAGACTTCCATGATTTCCTCTACATATTCGGAGAAGATGGCCATCATGCACCGTTGAAAGGTGGCTGGGGCGTTGCAAAGCCCGAACGGCATTCTCCTATAAGCGAACGTACCCCAAGGGCACGTGAATGTGGTCTTCTCTTGATCATCCGGATGTATTAGAATCTGAAAGAAGCCACTATAACCGTCAAGGTAGCAGAAGTATGAATGTTGTGCTAACCTTTCAAGCATCTGATCGATGAATGGCAATGGGAAGTGATCCTTCCGCGTTGCGTTGTTGAGCTTGTGGTAGTCTATACACATTCGCCATCCAGTTACGGTTCGGGTAGGAATGAGTTCGTTGTTCTTATTGGTGATGACCGTCATTCCTCCCTTCTTCGGAACTACTTGAACCGGGCTCACCCACTTGCTATCGGAGATAGGATAGATGATACCTGCATCAAGAAGTTTAAGAATTTCCTTCTTGACAACCTCCTTCATGGTCGGATTCAACCGCCTTTGAGGTTGTCTCGAAGTTCTAAAGTCTTCCTCCATTAGTATCTTATGCATGCATAGGGAGGGTTTAATTCCTACTAAGTCCTCAATGGTATAGCCTATGGCTTTTCTATGTTTCCTAAGGACAATCATGAGCTATTCATGTTCATCTATGCTTAATTCGGAACTAACGATAACCGGAAGGGTGGAATTAGATCCAAGAAAAGCGTACCTTAGATGAGTAGGAAGTGGTTTGAGTTCCATCACTTTCGGAGCTTCCGATGATCCTTGAGGAGCTCCCGATGTTTCCTTAGAAGTTTCTAAGGATGTTGAGTGGGTTGGAGAAGAATTAGAAGAAGTTGAAGAGGTATGCCGATCACCATCTTCCACGGCCAAAATTACGGTCTTCTCTTCTATTCCACGGCCGTGGAATGCTCTGGAATGGAAGTCGATTTTGGTCGTGGAATCCACGGTCGTGGAATACAGGGTGTGACCGTGGATTCTAATATTCTCAGCCTCATCGTGGAGTTTCTCAAATTCCACTTCATGTATCTCTTCTTGTGCTTCCAAGGCTTCAATTTCCTCTTTGCACTCTTCTTCTTCTCCTACATTGGTTAGACTCATAGTAATAACCTTTTGTAAAGGATCGTTAAAGAGAATTGCACTCACCTCCTCCCTAGACAAACCTTCTTCATCTTGGATATCGTAAATATCCTCATCAAAGATTGGCTCCTTCACTAGAGTGGAAAGAACGAACTCTACTTTCTCTTCCCCAATATCAAAAGCGAGTCTCCCATTCTTGCAATCGACCATGCAGCCGGAAGTTGCAAGAAACGGTCTTCCGAGTATGATCGGGACCGGACTATCTGCAGGAATATCAAGCACGACAAAATCAATGGGAACAAAGAACTTGCCTAGCTTGACCGGGACGTCTTCTACAATACCGACGGGACGAGTAATGGATCGATCCGCCATGTATAACGTCATCTTCACCGGTTTAGGGTTGCCTAAACCGATTTTCCTGCACAACGCAAGTGGTATGATGCTCACACTTGCTCCTAAGTCACATAAAGCGTCATATGTGACATCTCCTACTCCAATGGGAATGCAAAATGACCCCGGATCCTTCAACTTTGGGGGCATTTTCTCCTTCATCGTCTTGATGAGATCCGAAGAATCCGAACTCATCTTGACTTCACCAAAATCTTCTAGCTTCCTCTTGTTAGAGAGGAGCTCCTTCAAGAACTTGCCATAAGCCGGCATACCTACAATAACATCAATGAAAGGTATATTAATATGCAGCTTGCTCATGAGTTCTATAAACTTACTGTTAGCATGAAATATTGTGATATTTTAGGCACGTTTTCTAATCGTATTTGATTCATATTGATAGTCTTTGATTGAGCTTTGTGCATATGTGAGCTAGTATTGCCTATATTGTCGATATGGATGTCTACACGAGTTCTATGTTGATTATAGGTGATTTGGAGCTATTTCCGAACGGAATCGAGCAAAGGAGAGTTGAGTTGATATGTCCATAGATCGAGGACACCTTTTGGAAGCAATTTGGAGTCTTAGATTGAGGAATGCACGAATGAAGGCAAGAACCACGTTCTCACCCTAAATTACGGCCGTGGATTTTGAGTCAGAATTCGACGTTCATTCCAGGAGATATTACGGCCGTGGAACTAACCGTAGTAGTTTCCACGCCCTAAATTACGGTCGTGAAAAGATTCCACGACCGTGATTTTGGCGAATCTTTTCGCCATGTTTCGAAGCCACGATCTTTTGAAGATTGGGCCGGGCCGACATTTTGCCCTGCATTATAAAATAGACGGATGAGGCAAGATTCCGTCACCTCGCTTACGACCTTTCAACCCTCGCTTAGCGGCAAAACGCAAAAACCCTCATCTTGGAGGTAATTTGGAGATCTCATTGCAGATCAAAGTTCGTATTGAAGAGTTGCTGTTTGTGATCTTCGTGTTTGTGGAAGATCGAAGTTCTTGGAGGATTTTGCAAGAAGATCTCTCTTCTTGTTTAGGTTTGATTCAGAATCGGATTGACATCCCGTTTCTCTTCTTTCCTAAAGATTGTGATTGCTTGGTCCGTTTTGAATCTTTAGGTAAACACTTGTTCTTGATTGTGATTCTGAGATTCACTTGAAGATTATTGATAGTTCTTGAAAGTTTTCATCTTTTATCTCTTAATTCTTGAATCAATATCAATATGACAGTTATTGGCTAAAAACCCTTAACAATTCTAAGGTGAAGGGTTGATAGTTGTGGCTTAGATGATGATAGATCGATCGTAAACAGATTAGACCCTGAGAGTTAGAGAATTATCGCCGACAACCCTAAATCACGGGCTGTTCTTGAGTTCCACGACCGTGGAATCTCAAGATCCAACCGTAATTTCCCTAAGTCTACGAGCTTGTTTTTACCTTAATCTAAAGTTAAAGATTTGCTTTAGCTTAGCTTAGACTTGTCTTTTCTAGGTGGTAGTGAAGCCTCAACAACCTCTACCTCGATTGTGAGCCTCAACAACCTCAATCGGATAAGTTAGTCTTGATCTTTAGATTATAAGTTTGGGTATTTGATACTAATCCTTGCCTTTAGAATCTTTCTATATTGAGCCTCAACAACCTGTATAGGGAGTGTCTTTTAGGTGAATTACATAAGGTTTTTGGAACCTCAACCGTACGATTACCTTACATTAGTATACCCTTGCATATCTCGACTCTGTCTTTATATCATTAGTATATCTTGAATCGATTGCCACAGCTGGATACTTGGATCTTTAGGATTGTTGTTTTCCTGATAATTTGCAAACTCCCATATTCACTTGCTTGATAACCTGCGATCGAGTTCGTTCCACCCAAATCCCTGTGTTCGATACTCTGGAATTCTTGCTAATCTACGTCGATCCGTACACTGCGGGTTCGCTTGCTTGATTCTAGTTTTATAAATTTAAAGCTTATTTGCACACACCTCTAGGGGCGAACAAGTTTTTGGCGCCGTTGCCGGGGATTTGGCTTCGTCCGAATCCGGTAGCCGGTTGTCAAGCTTGGGAGCTTGCTCTCGTTATTTGATTTTTCTTTGAGTGCATGCGCAGGTCTAGGAACACCGAAGATCTCTTACCTCTTGATCAAGAGCTAGAGAAAACCTTGAGGCAAAAGCGCAAGGAAAGGAAGATGGCTGAAGAAAACGAGCACAATCTTCAAACTAAGTTGGCAGAGAAAGAAGCTCAACTCCGATGGAATGAGACTCTCCTCCAGGATGAGATGGATCGTCATCAAACTCAAGTTAACGGTCTACAAGACATGATCGTCCAAATGAAGATAAAAATGAGCGATCTTGAAGATAAGGTGGGCAAGAAGTCCTCGAGAAGGAGAACAAGGTCTAGAAGAAGAAACCACTCATCCACCGATGATAGTGATTCTTCCATGCCTCCGCAAGAAGAGATTGATCCCACGATCAATATAAATCCTTTCAATCCACAAGGAGCTGCTAACCGCCGCATTCCACCTAGGAACGCGAGGGTCGAACGTGTGGATAATGAGCCGAGAACTCTTGGCCAGCGGATGGATCCGACACAACAACCACGCCGCTTAGGTGTGAATTTTGATGCTGAGGATGTACAAGGGTTTAGCTTTAACCCTCAAGTTATCACTCTTGTTCGCCAAAGTCAGTTTGGCGGTACAAGCGCTGAATCTCCACACCAACACTTGCAAAACTTTGAGTGTATGATGGAGACGATGAGACCGAAGAGCGCTACTACCAACAGCTATAAGCTCAAACCTTTCTTTTTCTCCTTGAAAGGGAAAGCGCTATCTTGGTACCAAGCTCTTCCTAGTGGGAAACTAGAAACATGGGAAGACCTCTCCGCAGAGTTTCTCACCAAATTCTTTCCGCCATCCAAAACGGCGGAACTTAGAGGTAAGATTAATGCTTTTTCTATGAGACCTAACGAAAGTTTGTTTCAATCTTGGGAAAGGTTTCAGGATTTGCTCTTGGATTGCCCTCATCATGGCATATCCAAGCTTGCCTTGCTGGAGATTTACTACAAAGGGCTGGATGCGGGAACGCAATTCAACCTCCAATCCCTCTCATGTGGAACGTTCATGGACATGAGAGAAGATGACGCTTGGGACTTCATTGAGAAGCAAGCAAGAGTCATAGAGAAGTATTCCCACCGGAAAGTGGAGGGAAATCGTGTGGAGCAAGGAGCAAAGCTCACACATGAAGCTCAAAATCAGATTTTCTCCCTCAACAATGAGATCAAAGAGTTGAAGGAGACTATCAAGACCAACTTCCCAAAGCAACAAGAGAAGGATGTTGGCTATTTGGGCAACAACAACGGCGGTGATAACACCAACCGCAACAACAATAACCGGAACAATAACCGGAATAACAATTGGAATGGAAACAACAACAACCGGAACAACAACAATTGGAACAACAATCGGGGTTCGAACAACAACAATTGGCGCTCCAATCAACAAAATTCCGGTAACTCCTATCCTTCCAATTCCAATTCACTAACTCCACCCTCTTCTTCCTCTACTTCTTTGAAAAGCCAGGGGCAATCATCAAATGGAGGAAACAATACGGGAAAGGAGAAGCCGGATCCTATGTTGGAAACAATCTTGGGAAAGCTTCAAGGGTTGGAGAACCGCATCATCAAGGTTGATGATCAAATTTCTAAGGTTGACAAAGCTCAAAAGGTTTTGGAAAACCAAATGTTCAACCATGCGGAGGAAGTTCCTAGAAATCAAGGGAAACTTCCAGGAAAAACGGAGGACAACCCTAAAGGAAGGGTAATGGCGATTACAACTAGAAGCGGAGTGACTACCACCGATCCGCAGCCTACGTTCGTTGAAGTCCCCGTAGAGAAGGGCAAAGAAAAGGGGAAGGAGAAGGAAGACGTCTATGTTCCTCCTCCAGCTTTCAAACCTCCCCTACCGTTCCCTCAATCTAGAGCGCGAGCGCGCCTAGATAAACAATTTGGTAAGTTTATAGAACTCATGAGCAAGCTGCATATTAATATACCTTTCATTGATGCCATTGTAGGTATGCCGGCTTATGGCAAGTTCTTGAAGGAGCTCCTCTCTAACAAGAGGAAGCTAGAAGATTTTGGTGAAGTCAAGATGAGTTCGGATTCTTCGGATCTCATCAAGACTATGAAGGAGAAAATGCCCCCAAAGCTGAAAGATCCGGGGTCATTTTGCATTCCCATTGGAGTGGGAGAGGTCACATATGACGCTTTATGTGACTTGGGAGCAAGTGTGAGCATCATACCACTTGCATTGTGCAGGAAGATCGGTTTAGGCGACCCTAAACCGGTGAAGATGACGTTATACATGGCGGATCGATCCATTACTCGCCCCGTCGGCATTGTAGAAGACGTCCCGGTCAAGCTAGGCAAGTTCTTTGTTCCCATTGATTTTGTCGTGCTTGACATTCCTGCGGATAGTCCGGTCCCGATCATACTCGGAAGGCCGTTTCTTGCAACTTCTGGCTGCATGGTCGATTGCAAGAATGGGAGGCTCGCTTTTGATATTGGGGAAGAGAAAGTAGAATTCGTTCTTTCCACTCTAGTGAAGGAGCCAATCTTTGATGAGGATATTTACAATGTCCAAGACGAAGAAGGTTTATCTAGGGAAGAGGTAAGTGCAATTCTCTTTAACGATCCTTTGCAAAAGGTTATTACTATGAGTCTAACCGATGTAGGAGAAGAGGAAGAGTGCAAAGAGGAAATTAAAGCCTTAGGAGCACAAGAAGAGATGTATGAAGTGGAGTTTGAGAAACTCCACGATGAGGCTGAAAATACTCGAATCCACGGTCATACTCTGTATTCCACGACCGTGGATTCCACGACCAAAATCAACCTCCATTCCAGAGGATATTACGGCCGTGGAACTCCAGAGGAGACCGTAATTTTGGCCGTGGAAGATGGTGATCGGCATACTTCTCCAACTTCTTCTAATTCTTCTCCAAACCATCCAACCTCCTTAGAAACTTCTAAGGAAACATCGGAAGCTCCTCAAGGATCATTGGAAGCTCCGAAAGCAATGGAACTCAAACCACTTCCTACTCATCTAAGGTACGCTTTTCTTGGATCTAATTCCACCTTCCCGGTTATCGTTAGTTCCGAATTAAGCATAGATGAACATGAACAGCTCATGATTGTCCTTAGGAAACATAGAAAAGCCATAGGCTATACTATTGAGGACTTAGTAGGAATTAAACCCTCCCTATGCATTCATAAGATACTAATGGAGGAGGACTTTAGAACTTCAAGACAACCTCAAAGGCGGTTGAATCCGACCATGAAGGAGGTTGTCAAGAAGGAAATTCTTAAACTTCTTGATGCAGGTATCATCTATCCTATCTCCGATAGCAAGTGGGTGAGCCCAGTTCAAGTAGTTCCGAAGAAGGGAGGAATGACAGTCATCACCAATAAGAACAACGAACTCATTCCTACCCGAACTGTAACTGGATGGCGAATGTGCATAGACTACCGCAAGCTCAACAATGCAACGCGGAAGGATCACTTTCCATTGCCATTCATCGATCAAATGCTTGAAAGGTTAGCACAACATTCATACTTTTGCTACCTTGACGGCTATAGTGGTTTCTTTCAGATCCCGATACATCCGGATGATCAAGAGAAGACCACATTCACGTGCCCTTGGGGTACGTTCGCTTATAGGAGAATGCCGTTCGGGCTTTGCAACGCCCCAGCCACCTTTCAACGGTGCATGATGGCCATCTTCTCCGAATATGTAGAGGAAATCATGGAAGTCTTCATGGACGACTTCTCCGTTTACGGTTCCTCTTTTAACGATTGTCTTTCTAACCTTTCTCTTGTTTTGCAAAGATGTGAAGACACTAACCTAGTTCTTAATTGGGAGAAGTGTCAATTCATGGTTAAGGAAGGAATCGTGTTAGGTCACTTAGTCTCTAGTAGAGGGATAGAGGTAGACAAAGCTAAAATAGAGACCATAGAGAAACTTCCTCCCCCAATTTCGGTGAAGGGAATAAGAAGTTTCCTAGGACATGCTGGATTTTATAGACGTTTCATTCAGGACTTTTCTAAGATATCAAAACCTCTCACTAATCTATTGATGAAGGATGCGGTTTTTGAGTTTTCACAGGAATGTCTAGATGCGTTCAACACCATTCGGCAAGCTCTAATTTCAGCACCCATTATCCAACCCCCGGATTGGACTCTCCCTTTCGAGATTATGTGTGATGCTAGTGACGTAGCCATTGGAGCTGTTCTTGGGCAACGAAAGGAAGGACGAACCCACGCCATATACTATGCTAGCAAGACGCTAGACGAAGCCCAGCTCAACTACGCCACTACGGAAAAAGAGTTTCTAGCCATTGTCTACGCTATTGACAAGTTTCGCTCTTATCTTGTAGGTGCAAAGGTGATTATCTACACGGATCATGCTGCGATCCGGTACCTCCTTGCAAAGAAAGACGCGAAGCCAAGGCTAATTAGATGGATTCTTCTCCTACAAGAATTCGATCTTGAGATCCGCGACAAGAAAGGCTCGGAAATTCTGTTGCGGATCATTTGAGTCGTCTAACACATCTAGAGGACGACCATTTACCCATTGATGACTCCTTCCCGGACGAACACCTACATATCATAGAGGAGTGCATCAAGGTAATCTCCAAAGGTAACGAACCATGGTTTGCTGACTTCGTTAACTATTTGGTTTGCCAGGAGATACCACCCGGACTGTCATACGCACAAAGGAAGAAGTTCTTCAAGGACGTCCGAGAATACCATTGGAACGAGCCTCTCCTCTTCAAGAGAGGTCCGGATGGCATCATCCGGCGATGTGTGCCGGAAGATGAGATGCAAAGTGTCATCCGTCATTGTCATTCACTACCTTGTGGAGGACACGCTAGTTCGAACAAAACTAGCGCAAAGGTATTGCAATCTGGATTCTATTGGCCTACTTTATTTAAAGATGTGCAATCCTTTGTTTCTTGTTGCGATGCTTGTCAAAGAACAGGCAATATCTCTAGGAGGAACGAGATGCCCCTCAACAACATCCAGGAGGTGGAGATTTTCGACGTTTGGGGAGTCGATTTCATGGGACCATTCCCTTCTTCTTGTGGAAACCAATACATACTATTGGCGGTAGATTACGTCTCTAGATGGGTCGAAGCAATTGCCTCTCCCACAAATGATGCCATGGTGGTGGTCAAGTTCTTCAACAAGACCATCTTTCCGCGATTCGGGACGCCAAGGACGATCATTAGTGATGGAGGTTCTCACTTCATAGCCCGTCGCTTTGAAGCTCTTCTAACCAAGTATGGGGTTACTCACAAGATCGCCACCCCTTACCATCCACAAACGAGTGGACAAGTTGAGATCTCAAATAGGGAGATCAAGGGAATTCTAGAGAAGACGGTTTCAAGGACTAGGAAGGATTGGTCCTTGAAACTAGATGATGCATTATGGGCATACCGGACTGCATACAAGACTCCCATAGGAACCACACCATACAACCTTGTGTGTGGGAAGTCTTGTCACTTGCCGGTAGAGCTAGAGCACAAAGCGTTTTGGGCTATCAAATGGCTGAATTTCGGCATGAAGGAAGCGGGAGAGAAGCGTCTCCTAGACATCAACGAGCTGGATGAACTCCGTTTGAACGCCTATGAAAACGCTAAGATCTACAAGGAAAGAGCAAAGCGTTGGCATGATAAGCATATCATTCCAAAGGACTTCCAAGAAGGAGATCAAGTCCTCCTCTTCAATTCGAGACTTCGCCTCTTTCCAGGTAAGTTAAAATCTCGTTGGACTGGACCTTTTCTAATTAAGCGTATTTTCCCCCATGGTGCAGTTGAAGTATGGGGTGAAGCTAGTGGAAGTTTTAAGGTGAACGGCCAACGACTCAAGAAGTACTCGCCGGAACTCCAAGCTGAGGAGTTTGCACCTACCGCACTCGAATAAGTGCGAGATTGGTCTAGCTACGGACCTTAAACAAAGCGCTTCTTGGGAGGCAACCCAAGGTATTGCATTCTCGTTTTTGTTTTCGATTCATAGATTAGTTTAGAATAGACGTTTTCGCTTTGTTTCGCCTCGATTTCTTCCGGTATGTTCGTGTTTTTGGTTGTAGGAATGATGGAAAAGGAGAAAGGAGGGATAATGTCAAAGAAAAGCGACGAAATTTGGACTTTGAAGCTTTACAGAGGGTTCCACGGTCTAAATCACGGTCGTCATAGCTACAGTGGCCGTAATTCTCAAAAGCCTGTGAAAAATCACCAAAACCACGGGTCCGTACATTTCCACGGCCGTGGAATGTCCCGACAGACCGTGATTTTTGAAATTTTGCCTGCGAGTATAAAAGCCACACTTCGTCACAAAAACACCACAATCCTTCCCCAATTCCACGACCTAGATACCGAAAACACGAACCCTCTCCAAATTCTTCATTTTCTAATCGTTTTCAACGATTCTTCGTCCTAAACTGCAGCAAATCCAACCACGAACAAGATTCAAGCAACAAATCGAGTGGAAAACGATCAACAAACCCGCATTTTGGATTTTTCAATCCGAAAAAAAAGGTTATTTCCTTCTCTTCGATTCTAGTGGATTTGGTTCGTTTTTGCCATAGATTTTTAGGAAGAACTGATAAAGATTGGAAGAAATTAGATTAGGACTGCTTGTTGTGGTGAGATTGGGTGAATTTGCTGAGATTCACAAGATTCTGTCTAGAATTACGGTCTCTGGAGGTTCCACGGCCGTGGTTTTCGAAGAACAGACCGTAATTTTGAACAGAAATGGATTTCGTAAGGAGAGTTTCGGGAAGGATAAAGGAGAAGAAAGGAGACCAAAATAAGAAAAGAAAGGGCAACCCCTCCACATCTAGGGCACCACCACCCTCATCTCCCTCACCACCATCCTCACCTTCACCTCCATCTTCACCACCTCACCCTAGCATCCCAACCATACATGATGACCACCTAGCTGCATTTGAGAAGATAGAGAAGAGGGCAGTGATTGGCCCTAGGTATTTGTTGTTGGAGGATCTACATCCTCTCAACATAGTTGACGATCTTACATGGCTCTTGGATAGAGCCGGATTGACCGTCTTCACGAACATTCGTGAAGATGCCTATGAGGAGATCACCCGAGAGGTTGTGACGTCTTTCGAGCACAGCCATGTTGATAGGACTGTCTCCTTCCGTCTCATGAATCGAGACTACCAGTTGAGTATAGTTGAGTTTGGAGCCATTTTCGGGTTCCATGAGACCTACAATGGTCGATTCCCTAGCGGTATCTACCCTAAGGATTTCTGGGAGGAGGTAGCCATGATCTACGCCGACGAGGACCGTTGGCAACCCGCTGATACCAAGGCTAGATTGATGTACCATCTAGCCTTGAAGATAGCTCACCGTGTTCTTTCGGAGTGTCTCTTTCCTAGGACGGAGACGCCCCAAAAGATCAAGACGGATGAGCTATTCCTGCTATACTGTATGCTCTACGGTCGCCCCGCAGATTGTGCTACTCTTTTGGCGGCTACAATGAGTAAATTGAAGAACAAGAGGAAGGGGAACATTGGTTATGGAGGGATAGTGACCCACATAGCTAGGACATTCGGAGTGGATTTTTCTGGTTGCACCCGCATACCCGCCGTACCTCTAGGATTACATGCGTTCATGGTTAGGGGACTCATCTTCCCCACACATAGAGGTCCGCCTTATGCGGGCATGCCTTGGGAGAGTGGGACAGGCAGGGGTATTGAGTGGCTGCCGGAGTATTCCATTGTGGCGGGACGCCACAATTGGAAGGAGACGTTCGCTGCGATGCATGCGAACAGGCTAGGAACTCCTCTTTACGTTCCACCGCCAGTTGTGGATGAGGAGGAGATGGGAGAGCAGTACGAGAGTGGTGGAGGAGCGGAGCAGGAGTTCGGCTCGTTTCCGGATCAGCCGGAAGCGGCCCCGGATGTACCTAGACGCTCTCCACGCCCAGCTAGAGCTTCAGGCTCGTCATCTCGCCGCGCCAGCGTGAGTGAGAGGCCCACGTGGATGACTACACCTCCCACTTGGTACGATACACCCCCTCCTTAGTCTACGACGCAGCCAGCAGCACCACCGCCACCACCAGCACCAGCACCAGCCGATGCCCCCGCATGGTATGGTCACCCCCCGGGATGGTACGAGCAGATGCCGGATTGGGCTACCGGACTTTCAGAGAGAGTCGGAGCACTAGAGATCCGGGCGGATGCTAGAGACGGACGCCTAGACGACCTCGACCACATGATGAGGGACGTCTACCGCCAGCAGTTTGGGCGGTTCTATGATCCGAGTTTCTCTCCATTCCCACCACCACCGCCGCCGCAGTGATCGATGCATGACAGTTTGTTTTAGACATTCCCGCCACCACTTGTGAGTTTCTTTTTCTTTTGCTTTCTTTTGTTCTTTCTTGTGAACATTAGGGACAATGTTCGCCCTAAGTATGGGGTGGGATGTACTAAATGTTTGTAATAACTCTACTCTATATGTTGCTTCCATTACGAGACTATCATTGCATGTTCATTATATGTTACACGTTTCATTCTTGCATTGCATGAAAAGTGACTTGAAAAACCCATAAAAATTGAAAAATTTTGAAAATTTTGTGCTTCTAATGAATTGAGATGATTTCCATGATAATCACTACTTGTGAATTGAGTTTGATGACAATTGCATGCTTAAAAGGATTGTAAATTGAAAAGAATTTGAATGAATGAATTTTACCTCTTTTGCAAGCTTTATAATGTGAAAACGTTACCTAAATCATGTTGAGAGATTGAAGTTGAAATCACATTATAAGTTCCTATACTTCTTGTTGAAATGATTAAGGCAATTCGATACTTTCTTTCTTCTTTCTTTGATCATCTAGCTCCTCATTGAAATATTAGCCTCCCTTACCTATCCGGGAATTTGGAGAAGTGAATGAGAAAAAGGCATGTTTGATGTGGGAGGGCCATGAGAGCAATTATTTGCAATCAATCGAATAGAAAGAAATTATAAGTTTGGGGAAGTCAATCATGACGATGAGTAACTCGGCACCATTCACATAGCCGGGTGTTTGTGTCTTGCCAAAGTCGGATTGAGCGATATTCCTAGCGGATTATGGTATGTGCGCTAAGGGTTTGAGGCATCTCTTGCAATTTTGAGAAACGCCAATCTCCTAGGCTTCGGTTTTTGTGCACCTCTATCCATAACTCCAAAAGTAAAGTCGAAAAAGAAGAGAGCAAAGCTCTAAGTGAAGTGTTGCGGAAACCGCAAAAGAAGAAGAAGGTAGTTGTCCACTTTCCCGGATTTATGCACCACTCTCCCTTAAAGTTTTCCCTTCCCTTCCATACTCTAGACCTTTTCTTTGAAAGTCCTTAAGATCAAAAGAATGTTATATGGCTTGGTGATCTAAATTGAAGTTCTTATGATTGATTTTGATAATATTTGAAGGTTATAATGCTTGTTTGGAAGTTAAATTGATTCATGAGTTTTCTTTGCCTTTTACTCTCTAATCAAGTGTGTGAAAGTTTGAAAAACGATTGAAGCAAGGTTTGAGAATGATCTATTCTTTAGAAGTCACTTTCATCCAAAAGAAGGTACACATATTTCATCCTAACTCTTGTTTAAAAACTTTTTGAAAGACCTTGCTTAGGGACAAGCAAGTGCTAAGTATGGGGTTATTTGTTAGCATGAAATATTGTGATATTTTAGGCACGTTTTCTAATCGTATTTGATTCATATTGATAGTCTTTGATTGAGCTTTGTGCATATGTGAGCTAGTATTGCCTATATTGTCGATATGGATGTCTACACGAGTTCTATGTTGATTATAGGTGATTTGGAGCTATTTCCGAACGGAATCGAGCAAAGGAGAGTTGAGTTGATATGTCCATAGATCGAGGACACCTTTTGGAAGCAATTTGGAGTCTTAGATTGAGGAATGCACGAATGAAGGCAAGAACCACGTTCTCACCCTAAATTACGGCCGTGGATTTTGAGTCAGAATTCGACGTTCATTCCAGGAGATATTACGGCCGTGGAACTAACCGTAGTAGTTTCCACGCCCTAAATTACGGTCGTGAAAAGATTCCACGACCGTGATTTTGGCGAATCTTTTCGCCATGTTTCGAAGCCACGATCTTTTGAAGATTGGGCCGGGCCGACATTTTGCCCTGCATTATAAAATAGACGGATGAGGCAAGATTCCGTCACCTCGCTTACGACCTTTCAACCCTCGCTTAGCGGCAAAACGCAAAAACCCTCATCTTGGAGGTAATTTGGAGATCTCATTGAAGATCAAAGTTCGTATTGAAGAGTTGCTGTTTGTGATCTTCGTGTTTGTGGAAGATCGAAGTTCTTGGAGGATTTTGCAAGAAGATCTCTCTTCTTGTTTAGGTTTGATTCAGAATCGGATTGACATCCCGTTTCTCTTCTTTCCTAAAGATTGTGATTGCTTGGTCCGTTTTGAATCTTTAGGTAAACACTTGTTCTTGATTGTGATTCTGAGATTCACTTGAAGATTATTGATAGTTCTTGAAAGTTTTCATCTTTTATCTCTTAATTCTTGAATCAATATCAATATGACAGTTATTGGCTAAAAACCCTTAACAATTCTAAGGTGAAGGGTTGATAGTTGTGGCTTAGATGATGATAGATCGATCGTAAACAGATTAGACCCTGAGAGTTAGAGAATTATCGCCGACAACCCTAAATCACGGGCTGTTCTTGAGTTCCACGACCGTGGAATCTCAAGATCCAACCGTAATTTCCCTAAGTCTACGAGCTTGTTTTTACCTTAATCTAAAGTTAAAGATTTGCTTTAGCTTAGCTTAGACTTGTCTTTTCTAGGTGGTAGTGAAGCCTCAACAACCTCTACCTCGATTGTGAGCCTCAACAACCTCAATCGGATAAGTTAGTCTTGATCTTTAGATTATAAGTTTGGGTATTTGATACTAATCCTTGCCTTTAGAATCTTTCTATATTGAGCCTCAACAACCTGTATAGGGAGTGTCTTTTAGGTGAATTACATAAGGTTTTTGGAACCTCAACCGTACGATTACCTTACATTAGTATACCCTTGCATATCTCGACTCTGTCTTTATATCATTAGTATATCTTGAATCGATTGCCACAGCTGGATACTTGGATCTTTAGGATTGTTGTTTTCCCGATAATTTGCAAACTCCCATATTCACTTGCTTGATAACCTGCGATCGAGTTCGTTCCACCCAAATCCCTGTGTTCGATACTCTGGAATTCTTGCTAATCTACGTCGATCCGTACACTGCGGGTTCGCTTGCTTGATTCTAGTTTTATAAATTTAAAGCTTATTTGCACACACCTCTAGGGGCGAACAAGTTTTTGGCGCCGTTGCCGGGGATTTGGCTTCGTCCGAATCCGGTAGCCGGTTGTCAAGCTTGGGAGCTTGCTCTCGTTATTTGATTTTTCTTTGAGTGCATGCGCAGGTCTAGGAACACCGAAGATCTCTTACCTCTTGATCAAGAGCTAGAGAAAACCTTGAGGCAAAAGCGCAAGGAAAGGAAGATGGCTGAAGAAAACGAGCACAATCTTCAAACTAAGTTGGCAGAGAAAGAAGCTCAACTCCGATGGAATGAGACTCTCCTCCAGGATGAGATGGATCGTCATCAAACTCAAGTTAACGGTCTACAAGACATGATCGTCCAAATGAAGATAAAAATGAGCGATCTTGAAGATAAGGTGGGCAAGAAGTCCTCGAGAAGGAGAACAAGGTCTAGAAGAAGAAACCACTCATCCACCGATGATAGTGATTCTTCCATGCCTCCGCTAGAAGAGATTGATCCCACGATCAATATAAATCCTTTCAATCCACAAGGAGCTGCTAACCGCCGCATTCCACCTAGGAACGCGAGGGTCGAACGTGTGGATAATGAGCCGAGAACTCTTGGCCAGCGGATGGATCCGACACAACAACCACGCCGCTTAGGTGTGAATTTTGATGCTGAGGATGTACAAGGGTTTAGCTTTAACCCTCAAGTTATCACTCTTGTTCGCCAAAGTCAGTTTGGCGGTACAAGCGCTGAATCTCCACACCAACACTTGCAAAACTTTGAGTGTATGATGGAGACGATGAGACCGAAGAGCGCTACTACCAACAGCTATAAGCTCAAACCTTTCTTTTTCTCCTTGAAAGGGAAAGCGCTATCTTGGTACCAAGCTCTTCCTAGTGGGAAACTAGAAACATGGGAAGACCTCTCCGCAGAGTTTCTCACCAAATTCTTTCCGCCATCCAAAACGGCGGAACTTAGAGGTAAGATTAATGCTTTTTCTATGAGACCTAACGAAAGTTTGTTTCAATCTTGGGAAAGGTTTCAGGATTTGCTCTTGGATTGCCCTCATCATGGCATATCCAAGCTTGCCTTGCTGGAGATTTACTACAAAGGGCTGGATGCGGGAACGCAATTCAACCTCCAATCCCTCTCATGTGGAACGTTCATGGACATGAGAGAAGATGACGCTTGGGACTTCATTGAGAAGCAAGCAAGAGTCATAGAGAAGTATTCCCACCGGAAAGTGGAGGGAAATCGTGTGGAGCAAGGAGCAAAGCTCACACATGAAGCTCAAAATCAGATTTTCTCCCTCAACAATGAGATCAAAGAGTTGAAGGAGACTATCAAGACCAACTTCCCAAAGCAACAAGAGAAGGATGTTGGCTATTTGGGCAACAACAACGGCGGTGATAACACCAACCGCAACAACAATAACCGGAACAATAACCGGAATAACAATTGGAATGGAAACAACAACAACCGGAACAACAACAATTGGAACAACAATCGGGGTTCGAACAACAACAATTGGCGCTCCAATCAACAAAATTCCGGTAACTCCTATCCTTCCAATTCCAATTCACTAACTCCACCCTCTTCTTCCTCTACTTCTTTGAAAAGCCAGGGGCAATCATCAAATGGAGGAAACAATACGGGAAAGGAGAAGCCGGATCCTATGTTGGAAACAATCTTGGGAAAGCTTCAAGGGTTGGAGAACCGCATCATCAAGGTTGATGATCAAATTTCTAAGGTTGACAAAGCTCAAAAGGTTTTGGAAAACCAAATGTTCAACCATGCGGAGGAAGTTCCTAGAAATCAAGGGAAACTTCCAGGAAAAACGGAGGACAACCCTAAAGGAAGGGTAATGGCGATTACAACTAGAAGCGGAGTGACTACCACCGATCCGCAGCCTACGTTCGTTGAAGTCCCCGTAGAGAAGGGCAAAGAAAAGGGGAAGGAGAAGGAAGACGTCTATGTTCCTCCTCCAGCTTTCAAACCTCCCCTACCGTTCCCTCAATCTAGAGCGCGAGCGCGCCTAGATAAACAATTTGGTAAGTTTATAGAACTCATGAGCAAGCTGCATATTAATATACCTTTCATTGATGCCATTGTAGGTATGCCGGCTTATGGCAAGTTCTTGAAGGAGCTCCTCTCTAACAAGAGGAAGCTAGAAGATTTTGGTGAAGTCAAGATGAGTTCGGATTCTTCGGATCTCATCAAGACTATGAAGGAGAAAATGCCCCCAAAGCTGAAAGATCCGGGGTCATTTTGCATTCCCATTGGAGTGGGAGAGGTCACATATGACGCTTTATGTGACTTGGGAGCAAGTGTGAGCATCATACCACTTGCATTGTGCAGGAAGATCGGTTTAGGCGACCCTAAACCGGTGAAGATGACGTTATACATGGCGGATCGATCCATTACTCGCCCCGTCGGCATTGTAGAAGACGTCCCGGTCAAGCTAGGCAAGTTCTTTGTTCCCATTGATTTTGTCGTGCTTGACATTCCTGCGGATAGTCCGGTCCCGATCATACTCGGAAGGCCGTTTCTTGCAACTTCTGGCTGCATGGTCGATTGCAAGAATGGGAGGCTCGCTTTTGATATTGGGGAAGAGAAAGTAGAATTCGTTCTTTCCACTCTAGTGAAGGAGCCAATCTTTGATGAGGATATTTACAATGTCCAAGACGAAGAAGGTTTATCTAGGGAAGAGGTAAGTGCAATTCTCTTTAACGATCCTTTGCAAAAGGTTATTACTATGAGTCTAACCGATGTAGGAGAAGAGGAAGAGTGCAAAGAGGAAATTAAAGCCTTAGGAGCACAAGAAGAGATGTATGAAGTGGAGTTTGAGAAACTCCACGATGAGGCTGAAAATACTCGAATCCACGGTCATACTCTGTATTCCACGACCGTGGATTCCACGACCAAAATCAACCTCCATTCCAGAGGATATTACGGCCGTGGAACTCCAGAGGAGACCGTAATTTTGGCCGTGGAAGATGGTGATCGGCATACTTCTCCAACTTCTTCTAATTCTTCTCCAAACCATCCAACCTCCTTAGAAACTTCTAAGGAAACATCGGAAGCTCCTCAAGGATCATTGGAAGCTCCGAAAGCAATGGAACTCAAACCACTTCCTACTCATCTAAGGTACGCTTTTCTTGGATCTAATTCCACCTTCCCGGTTATCGTTAGTTCCGAATTAAGCATAGATGAACATGAACAGCTCATGATTGTCCTTAGGAAACATAGAAAAGCCATAGGCTATACTATTGAGGACTTAGTAGGAATTAAACCCTCCCTATGCATTCATAAGATACTAATGGAGGAGGACTTTAGAACTTCAAGACAACCTCAAAGGCGGTTGAATCCGACCATGAAGGAGGTTGTCAAGAAGGAAATTCTTAAACTTCTTGATGCAGGTATCATCTATCCTATCTCCGATAGCAAGTGGGTGAGCCCAGTTCAAGTAGTTCCGAAGAAGGGAGGAATGACAGTCATCACCAATAAGAACAACGAACTCATTCCTACCCGAACTGTAACTGGATGGCGAATGTGCATAGACTACCGCAAGCTCAACAATGCAACGCGGAAGGATCACTTTCCATTGCCATTCATCGATCAAATGCTTGAAAGGTTAGCACAACATTCATACTTTTGCTACCTTGACGGCTATAGTGGTTTCTTTCAGATCCCGATACATCCGGATGATCAAGAGAAGACCACATTCACGTGCCCTTGGGGTACGTTCGCTTATAGGAGAATGCCGTTCGGGCTTTGCAACGCCCCAGCCACCTTTCAACGGTGCATGATGGCCATCTTCTCCGAATATGTAGAGGAAATCATGGAAGTCTTCATGGACGACTTCTCCGTTTACGGTTCCTCTTTTAACGATTGTCTTTCTAACCTTTCTCTTGTTTTGCAAAGATGTGAAGACACTAACCTAGTTCTTAATTGGGAGAAGTGTCAATTCATGGTTAAGGAAGGAATCGTGTTAGGTCACTTAGTCTCTAGTAGAGGGATAGAGGTAGACAAAGCTAAAATAGAGACCATAGAGAAACTTCCTCCCCCAATTTCGGTGAAGGGAATAAGAAGTTTCCTAGGACATGCTGGATTTTATAGACGTTTCATTCAGGACTTTTCTAAGATATCAAAACCTCTCACTAATCTATTGATGAAGGATGCGGTTTTTGAGTTTTCACAGGAATGTCTAGATGCGTTCAACACCATTCGGCAAGCTCTAATTTCAGCACCCATTATCCAACCCCCGGATTGGACTCTCCCTTTCGAGATTATGTGTGATGCTAGTGACGTAGCCATTGGAGCTGTTCTTGGGCAACGAAAGGAAGGACGAACCCACGCCATATACTATGCTAGCAAGACGCTAGACGAAGCCCAGCTCAACTACGCCACTACGGAAAAAGAGTTTCTAGCCATTGTCTACGCTATTGACAAGTTTCGCTCTTATCTTGTAGGTGCAAAGGTGATTATCTACACGGATCATGCTGCGATCCGGTACCTCCTTGCAAAGAAAGACGCGAAGCCAAGGCTAATTAGATGGATTCTTCTCCTACAAGAATTCGATCTTGAGATCCGCGACAAGAAAGGCTCGGAAAATTCTGTTGCGGATCATTTGAGTCGTCTAACACATCTAGAGGACGACCATTTACCCATTGATGACTCCTTCCCGGACGAACACCTACATATCATAGAGGAGTGCATCAAGGTAATCTCCAAAGGTAACGAACCATGGTTTGCTGACTTCGTTAACTATTTGGTTTGCCAGGAGATACCACCCGGACTGTCATACGCACAAAGGAAGAAGTTCTTCAAGGACGTCCGAGAATACCATTGGAACGAGCCTCTCCTCTTCAAGAGAGGTCCGGATGGCATCATCCGGCGATGTGTGCCGGAAGATGAGATGCAAAGTGTCATCCGTCATTGTCATTCACTACCTTGTGGAGGACACGCTAGTTCGAACAAAACTAGCGCAAAGGTATTGCAATCTGGATTCTATTGGCCTACTTTATTTAAAGATGTGCAATCCTTTGTTTCTTGTTGCGATGCTTATCAAAGAACAGGCAATATCTCTAGGAGGAACGAGATGCCCCTCAACAACATCCAGGAGGTGGAGATTTTCGACGTTTGGGGAGTCGATTTCATGGGACCATTCCCTTCTTCTTGTGGAAACCAATACATACTATTGGCGGTAGATTACGTCTCTAGATGGGTCGAAGCAATTGCCTCTCCCACAAATGATGCCATGGTGGTGGTCAAGTTCTTCAACAAGACCATCTTTCCGCGATTCGGGACGCCAAGGACGATCATTAGTGATGGAGGTTCTCACTTCATAGCCCGTCGCTTTGAAGCTCTTCTAACCAAGTATGGGGTTACTCACAAGATCACCCTCCCTTTGGGGTTGTCCTCCGTCTTTCCTGGAAGTTTCCCTTGATTTCTGGGAACTTCCTCCGCATGGTTGAACATTTGGTTTTCCAAAACCTTTTGAGCTTTGTCAACCTTAGAAATTTGATCATCAACCTTGATGATGCGGTTCTCCAACCCTTGAAGCTTTCCCAAGATTGTCTCCAACATGGGATCGGGCTTCTCCTTTCCCGTATTGTTTCCTCCATTTGATGATTGCCCCTGGCTTTTCAATGGAGTAGAGGAAGAAGAGGGTGGAGTTAGCGAATTGGAATTGGAAGGATAGGAGTTACCGGAATTTTGTTGATTGGAGCGCCAATTGTTGTTGTTTGAACCCCGATTGTTGTTCCAATTGTTGTTGTTCCGGTTGTTGTTGTTTCCATTCCAATTGTTATTCCGGTTATTGTTCCGGTTATTGTTGTTGCGGTTGGTGTTATCACCGCTGTTGTTGTTGCCCAAATAGCCAACATCCTTCTCTTGTTGCCTTGGGAAGTTGGTCTTGATAGTCTCCTTCAACTCTTTGATCTCGTTGTTGAGGGAGAAAATCTGATTTTGAGCTTCATGTGTGAGCTTTGCTCCTTGCTCCACACGATTTCCCTCCACTTTCCGGTGGGAATACTTCTCTATGACTCTTGCTTGCTTCTCAATGAAGTCCCAAGCTTCATCTTCTCTCATGTCCATGAACGTTCCACATGAGAGGGATTGGAGGTTGAATTGCGTTCCCGCATCCAGTCCTTTGTAGTAAATCTCCAGCAAGGCAAGCTTGGATATGCCATGATGAGGGCAATCCAAGAGCAAATCCTGAAACCTTTCCCAAGATTGAAACAAACTTTCGTTAGGTCTCATGGAAAAAGCATTGATCTTACCTCTAAGTTCCGCCGTTTTGGAGGGCGGAAAGAATTTGGTGAGAAACTCTGCGGAAAGGTCTTCTCACGTGTCTAGTTTCCCATTAGGAAGAGCTTGATACCAAGATAACGCTTTCCCCTTCAGGGAGAAGAAGAAAGGCTTGAGCTTATAGCTGTTGGTAGTAGCGTTCTTCGGTCTCATCGTCTCCATCATACACTCAAAGTTCTGTAAGTGTTGGTGTGGAGATTCAGTACTTGTACCGCCAAATTGACTTTGGCGAACAAGAGTGATAACTTGAGGGTTAAAGCTAAACCCTTGCACATCTTCAGCGTCAAATTTCACACCCAAGCGGCGTGGTTGTTGTGTTGGATCCATCCGTTGGCCAAGAGTCCTTGGCTCATTATCCACACGTTCGACTCTCACATTCCTAGGTGGAATGCGGCGATTAGTAGCTCCTTGTGGATGGAAAGGATTCATGTTGATCGTGGGATCAATCTCTTCTAACGGTGGCATGGAAGAATCGCTATCATCAGCGGATGAGTGGCTTTTTCTTCTAGACCTTGATCTCCTTCTTGAGGACCTCTTGCCTACCTTATCTTCAAGGTCGCTCATCTTTATCCTCATTTGGACGATCATGTCTTGTAGACCGTTGACTTGAGATTGATGACGATCCATCTCATCCTGGCGGAGAGTCTCATTCCATCGGAGTTGAGCTTCCTTCTCCGCCAACTCCGTTTGAAGATCGCGTTCGTTTTCTTCAGCCATCCTCTTTTCCTTGCGCTTTTGCCTCAAGGTTTTCTCTAGCAGTTGATCAAGAGGTAAGAGATCTTCGGTGTTCCTAGACCTGCGCATGCACTCAAAGGAAATCAAACAACGAGAGTAAGCTCCCAAGCTTGACAACCGGCTACCGGATTCGGACGAAACCAAATCCCCGGCAACGGCGCCAAAAACTTGTTCGCCCCTAGAGGTGTGTGCAAATAAGTTTTAAATTTATAAAACTAGAATCAAGCAAGCGAACCCGCAGTGTACGGATCGACGTAGTTAAGCAAGAATTCCAGAGTATCGAACACAGGGATTTGGGTGGAGCGAATTCAATTGCAAGTTATCAAGCAGGTGAATATGGGAGTTTTGCAGATATTGGGAAAACAACAATCCTAAAGCTTCAGATATCCAGTTGCGGCAATAGATTCAAGATATACTAATGATGTAAAGACAGAGTGGAGATATGCAAAGGTATACTAATGTAAGGTAATCGTACGGTTGAGGTTCCAAAAACCTTATGTGACTCACCTAAAAGACACTCCCTATACAGGTTGTTGAGGCTCAATATAGAAAGATTCTAGAGATGAGAATTAATGTTAAATACCCAAACTTGTAATCCAAAGGTCAAGACTAACTTAACCGATTGAGGTTATGACACTCACAATCGAGGTAGAGGTTGTTGAGGCTTCACTACCACCTAGAAAAGACAAGTCTAAGCTAAGCTAAAGCCAATCTTTAACTTTAGATTAAAGTAAAAGCAGGTTCGTAGACTCAAGGTAAATCACGGTTAGTTCTTGAGATTCCACGGCCGTGGACTCAAGAACAGCCCGTAATTTGGGGTTGTCGGCGATAATTCTCTAACTCTCAGGGTCTAATCTGTTTGCGATCGATCTATCATCACCTATGCCACAACTATCAATCCTTCACCTTAGAATTGTTAAGGGTTTTTAGCCAATAACAGTCATATTGATATCAATTCAAGAATTAAAAGATAAAAGATGGGAACTTTCAAGAATTATCAATAATCTTCAAATGAATCTCAAAATCACAGTCAAGAACAAGTGTTTATCAAAAGATTCAAAACGGAGTAAACAATCACAATCTTAGGAAAGAAAAGAAACGGGATGTCAATCCGATCCTAAATCAAACCTAGGCAAGAAGAGGGATCTTCTTGCAAAACCCTCCAAGAACTTCGATCTTCCACCAATTCGAACTTCACAAAACAGCAACTCTCCAATACGAACTTTGATCTTCAATGAGATCTCCAAATTACCTCCAAGATGAGGGTTAGTACGTTGCTAAACGTTGATTCTAAGCGTGCGTTTGCCGCTAAGCGAAGGTTGAAAGGTCGTAAGCGAGGTGACGGAATCTTGCTTCGTCCGTCTTTTTATAGTGTAGGGTAAAGTGTCGGCCCGGCCCAATCTTTCAAAAGATCATGGCTTCGAAGCGTGGCGAAAAGATTCGCCAAGATCACGGTCGTGGAAGATTCCACGACCGTAATTTAGGGCGTGGAAACAATTACGGTTAGTTCCACGGCCGTAGAATCCCCTGGAATGAACATCGAATTCTGACTCTGAATCCACGGCCGTAATTCTGAACGTGGTTTGTGATACGGCCGTGTTTTAGGGCGTAATTTAGGGCGAGAACGTGATTCTTCCCTGAACTCGTGCATTCTTCAATCTAAGACTCCAAATTGCTTCAAAAAGTGTCCTCGATCTATGGACATATCAACTCAACTCTCCTTTGCTCGATTCCGTTCGGAAATAGCTCCAAATTACCTAAAATCAACATAGAACTAGTGTAGACATCCATATCGAAAATATAGGCAATACTAGCTCACATATGCACAAAGATCAATCAAAGACTATCAATATGAATCAAATTCATTTAGAAAACGTGCCTAAATTATCACAATATTTCATACTAACAATAACTTAACCAGCAAGAAGGAAAATCATGTATCAAAAAGGCGGGTCTTGCTAAATTGGAATAAAGTGTTGAGATGAGGATGCCTTTATGGAATCTATGCAAGAGTATTACGTAACTGAGGTTCCAACAGGAAATGGGCAATAACGATCTACTAAAAGTTGAGACCGATTCAGGGGAGGAAATTGTTATAAGACGAGTCACCTAGTAAAAGAGTTCACAAGACAAACTTGAGAGACCAAAGGAGATAAAATGTCGACCTGGATATGAGGGTCTAAGGTGCATGGAAGAGATAACTACAATGGAGTGTAGAAGAAAAATGTAGACTTTACAAGTGGGGAGAGGTTCTGACATCCTCAAAGATATAGGAATTTGAAAGAAATTACAATGCCGATATCAAAGAGTTGAAGCCCTATAGAGGAAACAACGGAGTTTCACGAAGGCAATATTGCCGGTAAAACCAGCGAAGGAATGTATATATGAGAACGGCCTTGGGGGAGTCGAAAGTTCAAGGTAACCCCAATTATCACAGGACCTAAGTCATCAACACCGACGGTCCATTCAAGAGGAACTGTAAGGGGATGATAACTAAAGTCATCAAAACTACCGAGATACTCGCCAGTTATCATTGAAGACTTGGGAGAACTATTTATGTCAAGATGAATGACCCAATTGGGCTCGAGAAGTAGAGTTAGTCTAAGGAAACAGAAGTGTGGAAGATAAAACGAATTAGCGAAGCATGAAAGGATTAAGCGAGCAGATGATGCTCACAAAGAATTTAACGCCATTATAGGTATGAGAAGAGTAAGTCCGGGATATTGAGATAAGTCAATTATAGACTGACCGACATCAACTGAGGACGTGCAAGTGATGGCTGGTACTGACGAGTAGGTATCGTTAAGAAGAAACATTAGTGACTGCGGATTTAAGAGGTAACTTAACCGATGCCTTAGAGGATTCCCCAAGTAGGCAACGACAACCTTTTGGGGTGATCTAAGAATATGAAGAGAAAGCGAGTTAGAGGTTGCTTACTGGTTGGTTAAGAACAGACTACGGTTGAGTAAGAGAGTAAGGGTCAGTTTGAAGAGGATCTTGCTAGTATTAGAAGGGAAGTATATGCGGGAGTGAGTAAATCATGGCGACCCTCAGAAAGATGCCATTGTGACTAATGGGTGTTACACCAGAAGCGTGGTAGACCCATAACCCACAGATGAAGAAAATCAATGTTAGGTGAACTATGATTTCAAGTTAAGGAATTAGAGATCTATATGAAAAGGTCCACTTGGGTGTGTGGTTTGTTTTGAGTTATATAAATTTGGAAGCTTGACAAGAAATAGGTGATGAGGTATTATTTGAGAAACGGTCCAACTGAGTCGTATTAGGGAGAAAAGACCAAATGAGTGGTCTTACAAAGAGCGTTAACCACCTATTAAAGTGTCGAGAGATGTCTCAGATCTTTGTTTCAGAATTTATAGACGGGATCTTTCGAAAAGTCGGTAGCAAATGGATTCAATAGAAGGAAGGAAGTTTTATTGTTATTTTAGTAGTCGCCAAAAGATTTAGAGGTGAGTTTAGAAAGGGGAATCATTGATTTATATAAACTGATTGAGTTCAATTGAAACTATTACCCATACTAGAGGTTGTACGCCCACCGTTCCCCATGTCTTAGTGAGAGAGTACTCACCGGATAAGAGTCACGTCATCAACTCTAAGAATCGGACAGTTGAGCCCGATCATACATTTGTAGAGTACCCAGTAGCTGTCCTGGAGCGCAGTATCAGACGTCTCCGGTTCAAGGAGATACCTATGTTAAGGATCCAGTGGTCTAGACGAGGAGCTGATGAGGCCACTTGGGAGACCGAGGAGAGTATTAGCCGCAATTATCTCGAGTTCTTGCGGGGTTAGGTGTCACTTTTGTATCGACGAGTTAGAACTCGGATGTGTGTTGTTTGACCATTCATGTTTTATATTTGGATTGAGGAGTTATGTTCTAATGTGTTGCGTGTCTGA
This sequence comes from Fagopyrum homotropicum, assembly GCA_033239125.1. Classification (NCBI taxonomy): domain Eukaryota; kingdom Viridiplantae; phylum Streptophyta; class Magnoliopsida; order Caryophyllales; family Polygonaceae; genus Fagopyrum; species Fagopyrum homotropicum. Next base: position 58,188,703 of record BSWB01000003.1, on the reverse strand, counting down.
GTATGATGATTGAGTAGTTGCATGGTAGAAAACGGAAAGTTTGAAAACTAAGTTATACCAAGAAAATCATGTGATTAGGTGTATTATTCTAAGTTTCGGGACGAAATTTCTTTTAAGAGGGCACTGATGTAATAACCGAAAATTTAACTCCGTTTAATACGGAATTCAACCGGATTCCGATCTGCCAAAATTGTTATCCTTTTTAATTAAAATAAAACGAGATTAGTTCTATCATTTTATGTGACCTTGATTCACATAAAATGATAAACTATTTAATCAGGAATAATTCCGTACTTTAAAAATAAATATAAAATAAATATAAAATAAAATACAACAGCGGTTCCGGGCGGATAACGAGCTAGCTATCTTCAACTTTAGTTAAAGGAGCGGACTGACCCAATTTTCTGGCCCAACAGCACCTCCAACCAGCCCACTAAGCCTAAACCTAATTAATTAACTCTAACCTAATCCTAACCCTAAACTACCGTAACACTGATTACCTATCTCGAAGAGGAGTACTGCCACAAAACAGCAAGCCTCCACCGCATCTGACGAAGCCTGAGCCGCCCAGATCCCGCGCCGGTAGCCACACCACACCACCAAGACTGCCGTCCGCCGGTTCTGTCGACCACCAGGTGAGTCGCTAGTCTACACCTCGTCTATCTCTCGTCCCTTCCTTCTACTCGCGGATTTAATCAGTCGGAGTCGGCGATCTCTCGCACAGAAGCCAGACGATAGACCGGAGGAGGGCTGCAGTAGCGCCGACCGACGCCGCAACGAAGACCTGCAGTCCGGCAGTGGTGAGTCGTCCGCCTTCTTACTCTCTCCTTCAGTTCGGTTTCCTGTTCTAAACCACCCCCTCTTCGTGGCTACTGTTCCGAACCAGTCGATTAAACCCAGTGCCGCTGCAGTGATACTCGGCCAGCAGAAAACGTGCAACAGGAGAGTACCAACGAGCCAGCTTCGAGCCTCTACAACCGCCGCCCTGCAGGACCGGAACCGGACTGTTGTTCCTCTACGAGTGCTTAACGAGTGGGCTGAACGGTGAGTTTATTCCGTACTCCGTACCGTTTGTCGAAGCAGGTGTATTGTAGGTGTAGGAGATGAACGATATGATAATACAGTATATGTTGATTTGGATGCCGAATGAATATTACGGGAATAAGAGTATGTATATATATATATATGAATGAGTGTAAAGTACGTATGTAAATTTATACATATAGTTGAAAGATGCGAGTATATATATATAGTTAATTATTCTTCAACGCAGTAAGTAGACGTATATGTATAGAAGTATTAAATGGGCTATACATAAGTATACATTTAAGTACGAGATAGGAAAAATATATATATATATATAGACGTATATATAAGTAAGTACGGAATAGATACGTAAATACATGTATAGAGGGGTAAAGTTTGGATATATGGATGTACGTATGCATACATGTATAAGAGTAGAGTAGTGATCGGGAAGGAGGAAGAGGGTTGTTCTTTTGAAGAGTAGATTCGGGTTTTGAACTTATAAGCATAAATGTAGATTATATAAATATATGAGTCAATACGTAAGTAAGAGTTGGGAGTTAGGAAATTATGTAAAAATAAATGAGTTGAGGAGAAAGGTTAAAACATGTTTGACGATATAATATATGTAGTAGTGTAATTAGTAACCGGAGATAAGGAATGTTGTCCTTCTTCGAGTTGTCTCGAGTTTGACCTTATAACCTATAAGTAGCTACCCGAGAGACATGATCTATAGAAAACAAGATAAGAAAGAAATTAGTAGAATTCAAGAATAAACTTTGAGAATTTCCGACATTAAGGGTAAAATGGTCTTTTACCTTAAGAGAGCTTTTTCTGTAATTCCTTCGCATGAGGTTGGACATTTAGATGTGATTCTGATCCACATGCCTTATTTGACAGGCGTTTGAGTTACCACGAGTACGGATTGTTTTGAGACGTGTTAGAGAGTGTTTGGACTCAGGTAAGTCCTTGCGACTTACTTAGCCAGTTTCTGGATATTAGTTGGATGATAATGGTTGTGTGTGCATTGCATGGGAAAATAATAATAACAACTTGTTAGGACGACCGTGGTTATTATTGGTTTAAGGCCCAAGTGTATTATAACGGGCCGTGACATCACTGCCCAGCTCTGCCAGGAGACTGAGAGGTTCTCTATACCCAGACCATACAGGTACACGGTGAGATGCATCGGATCCACTCCTGATGGGTACACGGGGGCGGAGGCGAGGTTTGGGAATCTCTCGTGTCACAAAATAAGTATCATTAGAGTGAATGACTTAAATGAAGATAATAAATGGATTGTTTGAAAGCATGATGAGTGTTTATTATTTTATGTGTGTTTCTGCTATTATTATTCTCCTAATGTTTAGATAACTAGCTAATGGTTGCTTTGTGTGTATTTAGATTTACCGCAGGTTAGAACAGCAGCTGAGTGATCCGGAAGTAGTGGTCAGCCGGGTCTCCGTACTCCTTAGAGTGGGGTTGGGTGTGTACCTTGTGGTTTCTTTCTTCTTGTTGAAGACAGTTAGTCTTTTTGTGGTTTAAGTATTTTAGGCTGTTAGACGTTGTTGCAATCATCTCTTTAAAATACTATTTTTATAAATTTTGGTTTTTCTTATTTGTGTCTTGTTGCAAGATCCTAGTAATATTGTTGTCAAACTGAGGTCGGGACCCATTGTGAGGTCCTAACCAGTAACGTCCCGAGTTTTGAGAATCCGGGGTGTTACAGTCAATAGTGTCAACGTTCAATAATTTGAAAAGAAAAGTTAAAGTTGAAAGAAAACGACAAATATAACACTCACCCGATTTCTTCAAGCTTGAAATGATTTTGTTTTGACTAATCCATGCAATGATAGATATTTTAGTGTCATTTTTCTCCAACATGATCTTCCCATTTTTCACCAATATTTTCATCAATTTCTGCAGATATATTTCTTGCATAATTTTGATTTCAACTTATGAGGGTGTCATAAAATTGGTTTCTACACATGGATGACATGAATATATACATCAAGCAACACCAAATATATAACAAATCCATTTGTTATATATTTGGTGTTGCTTGATGTATATATAGATATAGAAGAATTCAGTTTCTTTGACATGAGGATGGGTTGAGATGTTAGGTTGGCTTAGTGATATAGGGTATTGAGAAAACCTTTCTATTATTTAGTGAAATATGATTAAATAGTGTGACACTCTAAACCTTCCTCCTTTGACCGTCATATTTTAGAAACAATTTGGTTTACTAGGCTTTTTCTAGTTTTGTGTTTAGTAAATGTACTCCTTGAGAGAAGAGTGTGTAGAGTTTGAAAATAAATACAAAAGGTTGGAGTATATTTACTTGATTGAAATATTAAAAAGCCTAGTTACTACTATAGTTTTTCAAAAAGGCCTAGTTATCAAAATTGCCCTCATATTTATTGTAAAGTGTTTTTCACTATATAAAACATTTTCTCGTCCGAAAAAAATACCATTTTTTTTATTATGTAAGTTTTAGTATCCATCAACTTCGCCTTTATATCAGATCAGATATCCAAAAAAGAAGAAGATCCTATCATAATGGTATCCAAAATAAGAAAATATCCGACCTAATATATCATATAGAATATTTAGAATAACATATCATTTTTAAAAAAAAAAAGTTTAACCATAAATATTTCATTTTTTTTATCATTTATAGTTTGCTCCATTCAAGTAGAAGTTAATTCAAGAATAAAAAACGATGATTAACATCTCTCGTTTATAGTTGTTTGTCAATATCTTTCAACATGCACACTCTTCCGAGATTAATATTTTGTATGTTATTGGTATGGGTGCGTATGAAAACCTCTTTTCACAAATTTAGGGAAACTTATCAAGTTTATGGGGGATAAATCGTAATCTACGAAATGGGCGTTAGAGTGCAAACTTATGGACATTTATGTTGGCTTATGGAAATTTTATTTACTTATTTTATATATAACTACATGAGTTCGTTTGAGAACCTTATGGGTGAAGATTGTAACACTCCGGATTGAGAAACCAGGAGTGTTACTAGGATATGAAGCACACAATGGGTTCACTAGATTTAGTCTGCAACAACTTTACTATCGGACCTTCCAACAAGAGCACGCCAAAACAATAAAACATAGCCGACCTTTAATTTATAAATAGTTATAATAACATGCACTTTAAAACCATGTAAAGATATATGATATTGACCAGTACAACCTTACTCACTTGTTCTCAAGATCAAGAGTACAACCACCTTCCCAAATCCTAAGGCACACGCGGTTCCGCCTGATCGCCAACTCCGAGAAGTTTCTCCAAAACATACCTAAAACCTAAAGTTATCCTAAAATTAACAACATATAAAACCATTAGCTAGAATCCAAAAGTCATAGACGAAGCTCAAGAATCAAATCAAAGTTGTACACAAGATATGAGGAGTGTCAAAACAAAATACTATAAATATGCACTCTAGTTCACCTCGAAAAACTATCACAAATAAACATAAACCAACAAGGAAAGTATAAATCACGGTTCGTCAAGTCAAACTATATAACTTCCTCACATTAGCATATTATGTAGAACTACCAAAAATGCCAACAAACAATCTAAGCACAACAAACGATAAGCCAGAGTATGCACACTAGTCCACTAAACATATAAACGCGTTAACTATATAAAAGTAGCCGAAATCCTATATCATACTCCTTCTGTTTATGTTTAATTGACGTTCTATGATTTATCAAAGATTTTCAGAAACTATAAATTTGTCCAAAACACCCCTAATTTAGACCTGTACAAATCTGGACTTGAGTCGGGTTCGGGCCGGGTCATACTTAAAAACTCTATTCGGAAGGTGCGGGCCAGACTGTCCCATCCCGGCTAGTCCGGGCCACAAACGTGGCTCATGTCCACCCATGTAAAAAGCGAGTGGGTTACCGGGTCGGCCCGGATGGCCCGTATGTACTTATTTGTGCGTTTTCTTCCCGAAATTTCGTTCAAGACAAGTAATATAATGAATTTAATACACACTTTCAATCCAATAATACTTGCGTATATAGTGCGCTACCAACAAGTTCAATAACAATCAACACAGAAAAATGAACAAATCCATATGCCAAAAAAAACAATAAGTACCACTACAATCAACTTAGCTCTACGTATTATATGTATAAAACAATAAACGGGCCAGGCAGGGTTGGCCCGCGGGACAAAATATTTACCCGTACCCGTCCCATCAAAATACGGGTCGGGCCAGGTTCTAACGGGCCAAACTAGTTGCCCATACCCATGTTTTTTCCCGGACGGGTGGGCAGGCTGGACGGGCCGGCCTAGATTTGTACAAGTCTACCCTAATAACTTTTAGTCAATAGTATGTACTACATATACCATACGTTCTCGCTCTACCTGAACTGATGTTATTACTCCCTTTGTTTGTGTTTAATTGACGTTTTTAACAACTTCAAATTGTAAGAAAATAATTGACGTAAAGAGTAATTTTGTATTTGCTTTCCATCTTTACCCCTAACTTGTATCGAAAAGAGTTCTACTTTATAGACTTGTAGCCTGTAACATCAATTCAGGTAGAGCAAGAACGTATGGTATATGTAGTACGTATTATTGACTAAAAGTAATTACGGGTGTTTTGGAAAACATTTTAGTTTCTTAAAATCTGTGAGAAATCATAGAACGTCAATTAAACACAAACAGAGGGAGTACTCTAATGCACAAAAACCATGATAATGCTCATGATGATAATGATTATGATGACCTATAGATATTGCAATGGAATGAATGCGTTATCTCTCAACTCTCAACTCACTACTCTCGACAACGCAAGGTAACACAACGCTCTCAAGTCCACATGTGCCCCTCTGTTAGCGTTCAATATACCTCAAGGATAGGAATGTTTTTACAAGTCTTCCACTTTCCTCATTTTGTATAAATAAGTTTCTTGATTTTGTGCAGTCCATTATATCCACCTTCCTTATGTATAGGAAAATTAGCTTGATTGTAATATATAAAAGAAATAATTTGGTTTACTACGCTTTTTCTAGTTTTGTGTTTAGTAAATGTACCCCTTGAGAGAAGAGTGTATAGAGTTTGAGAATAAATACAAAAGGTTGGGGTATATTTACTTAATTGAAACATTAAAAAGCCTAGTTACTACTATAGTTTATCAAAAAGGTCTAGTTACCAAAATTTGCCCTATATAAAATATGTATCTCTCATCAATCGTAATACACAAAAAATATTTTCTCCCACAAAGTTATTCACTTGCTTTTATGGTATCAAAGCTCATCTTTTTTCTCAGACAAACTTAATTCCTCTACAAATGGCCACTGGCTCAAACCACGTAGTTGCTGCTGCCAATATGGCCACCACAAACTTAAATTTCCAAATCCCTTCCATTAGTGTCAAGTTGGACCGTGATAACTATTCTCTTTGGCGCACAACCATTATCTCCACTCTTGAGACATTTGATCTCGAATCCTTCATTTTGGATCCTCAACTACCACCAGAGATCCTTTTTGTTGAAGATCCCGACGTTTCGTTCTAGATCAACCCAATCTTGATTTTTCTGTATGGAAGAGGCGAGACCGTTTTGTCATCCTTTGGATCAAGTCCATCTTTTCAGAGAAAGCTCTTCTTGTTGTCTCGCTCGCAACCTCGTCTTACATGGCGTGGGTTATTATCAATAATACCTACTAGGCGCATAAGCGGGCTTGAAGGATGACGATGAAGAAACAACTTCAGTCCCTCACCAATGGTTCATCAACAATGATGAAATATATATATAGAAAATGCTCGATTGTAGACTCCTTAGAGGAGAATCTTCAACACATCTCTAACGATGATCTCATGATTCATATTCTAAATGGTCTTCATGTGTCGTATGGGCCATTCACCGCATCCTTTATGATGAAGACTGATGACCTATTGGTTGACGATCTCGTTGGCGTTCTCCATCAAGAGGAAGAAATATTGGAACAAGAACACATCCGGCTCATTTTTGCTCAGCCACTGCCTACTTCTTCGCAACCATTATCTACTTCGACTCTGGCGCCTTTGGCCAGCTTTTACACTTGGTCTTCCTCGCTACGATGCTTTTGACCACCCTACCCCCTGCTAGAACTTTTAAGATGGCCAAAGAACAGTTTCTTCTACCCAATACACTACCACAACCTACCACCACTTATTTAACCCTTGAAGCCAGAATTGTTTGTACTCTTTTGGTTAGGTGTGTCGTACCAAGGGTTAACAATAAGGATGTGCTGACAAATCAATTACTTGCTTTTCTGTATCATGTGCTGAATGGATTAGATGTTAATCTCCCAGAAATCATCCTATCTCATATGGTTCATGTTATCAATTCTCCTAGTGATTATCACTTACCATATGGAAATTTGCTCCAAAATCATTCAACATTTTTTGATTGATTATTTTGAGGAGGAGCAACATTTTGTTTGTGGAGAACTGGATGAGGAATTCTTTGATAGTATGGGGATTAAGAAAAATGCCACTAGGGAACGAGTTCTAAAGGAGCAACCAACATGAAATTATACCAGTGTACAACGACTGGAAGCTATAGAAAGAGGATTGGACTCTCTGAGAAGTGATCTTGTTTTCTTCCGATCAATAGTTACTGACCGTCTGGACAAAACACAGGACATACTGGGCATTTTAAATAAAAAAAATTAACTAGATGTTTCATGCAAATGCTCTTTCTTTGACAGTTGCCAACAACATCAAGCCATTAACAGAAGAAGATGGTCAAGCCACCACTAAAGATGTTGAACAGTTATGTCTCAGTGCTATAAGAATGTCAAGGATTGTCCTATAAGACAACCATCGTTTGAGGATCCAGACGTTTTGCATATTGAAGAATTCGGAGTTGTTAAGAAATATGACAAGAATTCTGATAAGAGACGGACATATATTTCCCACAAAGAACATGACCTCCTGAACGCTCAACATCGGTGGAGGAAGATGTGCATGAAAGAGCATTCAGGGAAAGGGAGCTCTTCTAGGTGGTATCAAGAATGAAGTTTTCTGGATGACCATGATTGTCAAGGCCCTTGATTCTAATATTAAAGGTTTGTTTTTGAAAAACTTGATTTGATTTAGTGGTTTTTGTGAAATACTTTTCTGGGTTGTAAACCTTTAAAACTTCCTTGCTTTGACTATTTTTCTCCCTTATTGAAAGACAAAGGGGATAAATAAATGATCCGACATTTTCGATATTTTCTACATTCTGCATTTTAAGTTAGTTTGATATTCATATATGCATCGCTAACTTTACAATGTAGGTACGAAACATTTGTGTTGTCTTCCATCAAGGGGGATATTGAAACTCCACCTTGATTATATAATTGTACAGGTGATGATGATGGAAGACTTAAACACAAATGAAGTAGTTTTATACACTAACAATTTATTGATTATATATCGAGTTGCTTGGTTTGGTTTGATAGTTTGTATTGAATAAGTGTAGGTTTTGAAAGACACTTCAAAGAACCTTGAGTGATTAAAAGACGGAGGCCTTGAAATTCATTTCAAGGGATCAAAAGACATCAAGGCTGCACGCTAAAGGAATTCAAATCATTAATCCAACAAAGCGCCAAAGAAGATCTTCCAAGAAGGATTTGCTCAACAAGAAGATATGATTGAACGAAGATCTCAACAGACCAATGAAAGATCTTGCAACGATCCACAACCAAAAAGCACGGAGATCCTCTCTCAAGGAATTAACAAATACGAGAAGTTTAAGGAACAGAGAGATCAACGTGTTCTCAGGAGATGAAGATCCACAACGTCTATCTCATTTCAACCAAGAAGCGATCTTCATGGAGAAGAAGAATCATTTTCAAACGGTCATCTTTCCAACGGCTAGAAGACCTCTCCATAGAAGGCTATAAATGAATATGGTGATTGAAGAACAAGGATACAAGCTTACACGGAAACATCAATAGTCTTCAAGCGATCCAAAACATCTTCATTCGATCAAATAGTTTTTCTTTCTCTCTTTCACAAAAAAAGTTATCCCTAGAGAGAGATAAAACTCGAGAGCTCCATTGGTATATTTAAAAAGTATTATACTCGAGTGTGTTACTCTGCGAAGTAACTAGGCTATTGTAGCAAGGTGAAGAGTTGGAGCTAGATCGTAGCATTGGCTACAGTGAGAGAAGAAGAGGATTTCTTGTAGTTTGTATCAGGACTCTTTGAAGCTGATAATAGATAGTTAGATCCTAAGACCATACCCTGGGACGGAGAGTAGGCTATTTGAGCCGAACTTCGTAAATATATCCTTGTGTCGATCTTTTACATTCTGCATTTTATCTTGCTTTATTGTGACTAACTTTGTTTTGCAGGATTCAAAGTCAAGGCCCTTGAAAGTTGTTTCAAAGACCTTGAAATCAAAGTGTATCACAAAGAGCTTAGATCGACATCAAGACCCTTGAAATTGGTTTCAAATCCTTGAGATTGGTTTTGCGAAAAGTTCTCATACTCTATTCAACCCCCCTTCTAGAGTATCTTTTATCCTTTTTATTCACCTACCGGTTCTACACATATGTTTGTTGAGCATCCAGTAATAGTCTTAGAGCGGGGTGTGAGACACTTGCATTCGAAGGAAATTCCTATGTTGAGGATGCAGTGGTCGAGACAAGAACCTGATGAGGCTACGGGGAGACACATGATACTATCCAGAGGAACTATCAGAGTTTTATGTCGAGATAGATGCACCGGTAGGATCGATGAGTAGATCAGAGTGCTATCTCGGTGACTTTTGTGTATATATGATTTGTTTTCGTGCTAGTTGTGATATATGATGTGTGATCTTATATTAGATGTTATGTGCTAGCACGAGTTACATTTATAGTTGGATATTATTCTTCCTCCATGCTATGGTAATACGAGTATAATTTGGCTGGAGATGGCTTTCCTTCATGCCCTTGCATTATGAGTATGGTTTGGTTGGAGACGGTTTTCCTCCATGCCGTTGTGATGTGTTTATGGGTTGGCTATAGATGGTTTTCATCTATGCCGATGGGTAGTGTTTGTGATTATGTTGTTGGAGTGGGTGTTTCCTCCATGCTTATGTGTTGAGGTTGTAGAGTTATAGGAGTTGATACCTTATGAACGAAGATGTGATACCTCCGATAGAGAGAGTGTGTATACCTCTGCGTGTGGGTCCGAGAGGATTTGGGTTTGTTCAAGTTTTGGGACGAAACTTGTTTTAAGGGGATCTGATGCAATATCCTTAGTTCTTTATTGACCCCGCCCATGTGCTTCAAATGAGCCGCAGGTGTAGAGCCGCCTCCGCGCCACTGATGACCCACCCCCGCGACCTGCTGGGTGGGTGCCGCCTTCTTTGACCATCTTGCTTTCCGTTTTCTTACCCTTTAAGTATCTTCTCTTCTCTTTCCCTGACGAGGGTTTCCCATTGCTTCTCCAGACATCATCTTCTCTTCACGTTCTTCTTCTCTTCCTCTTTCTCTTGAGTTCTCTTTTTGGATCTTCTTTGAATTCCTTCAAGTGTGAGGCTTTGGATGTTTATTTGATGGCTTTGATGATGATGAGAGTTTGTGGTGGTTGTTATGGATGAACATTTGAGTGTTTTTGCTTTCTTCTCCTGGTTCTGCAGTGGTAAGTTCTTCCTCTTCCTCTCCTTTCTTTCTTCTTTCCTTCCTCTTCTCTTCTTTAGCTTTGAATACCACAAGCTTGCTCTTGTGTAAGCTCTTGGACATTTGTGTATGTATGTTTATGTATGTTGATGTTCGCTCCAAACGGTGTGTGCAAGTTTTAAATTTATATCCCAAGAAGTATTCTTAAAACAAGGATGCGAACCCACAATGTACGGATCAATTGTAATAAAAAGCAAGAATTCCAGGGGTTGATCTCAGGGACTTAGGTGAAACTAAGCAAGAATAGGTTGTCAATGTAACTAATAACCACAAAAGCAATTAAAGTAATCAAAGATGATAATAAGGTCAAATAAGGGGAAATGCGGATTCTAGGGATTAAAGCATCTAGTTTTGGTTCCGACTCAAGATCTCAAAAGATAACGTGGACAAAGGTGAGGTTTTGCAAAGGGAAGGTGTTTCTAAGGTGGGAATAGATTACCGGGTAAGTCTCACTACTCACTATCCCAAACCCAAGCTCCTATTACCGGGAAAGTCTCAAGGTACTAAGGAAAGAAATTATAATCTCAAACCATCACACCACCTAAGGGAATAGAATCAACCTTTACCGGGTAAATCTCAGGCTAACTCACAAAGATGGGATGAAGGCACACTCAAACCCTAATAAAGGATAAACCTTTATTACCTACACTTATGATCATGGGTAAACAAACAAAGGAATCACCGGGTAAGTCTCATCCTAGGCTTGCATTGAACCAAGAAAGGTGTAATAAGGATATGATTTGGCAAACTAGAACTCTTAACTCTTAGTTTCGGATCAAAAAGAGGTCACCTCGTTCAGTCAGTTCCACCCCGGCCGAGATGTTCATTGACTGAGCAAGGTACTCTAGGGTTAAGGTTAAAGACTCGAACTTTCAGGGTCCTGCTGGGATTAAGATCATTCTATCATCGTCTTTCCCACAACTTTCAGCCAATCACCCTAGAATCGCACAAGAAATTTAGCCACTCATCATCATGATAACAATAATCAAATATATGGTGAAGGAATGAATATTCGAACAAGTAAACCTTAAGAAAAAGGCCTCAATAACTGAATCGAATAAACAACACATTAGCGTTCCTCAAATCACAAATCGAACAAAACAACAAACCAAAAAGGGAATCTAAGAAAGTCTTACAAACTCCCTCTAAAGCTAACTTCAAACTATGAATCCTTCATTCTTTGATCTTCAATCCTTCCTTCAAACCTCCAGAAAATCTCATTTTAGCTGTGTTGATCCAAAGATTCGATGATCTCGATGATCCCGATGATGATTGAATTGTGGAAAATCCAACCCCTTTTATAGGAGAATTATCTTCCAAAGATAATAATATCTTAAAATGATAATTTTCTATAAAAATATATTCATATCTCTAAAATAGATCTCCCTAAAATAAGATCTTCCTTCCAGAATTCCAGCCCAAAAATATAAGATATCTTCTTTCCAAAAATAAAAGATCTCATCCAAAAAATATGATCTCGCCGGCGGCAGGGTGTTCGACTCGGTCGGGACGTTCCTTAAGATCACCTCGGTCGAGGCGACACTGTAGCTGACCGAGGTGAATCTCAACTGAATATGAAATCTCTCAAATCTGGTCCAAAGTAAATCTTCTTCATTAATTCCATGCTTCCTGAGTTCTCTTTTAAGCTCCAGAATGTAGCTCCAATGACTCCTTAGCTCCTTAGCTCCATTTCGATCCAAAACGTGCCATTTTACCTACGACTACAACGAAACTAGGTGTAGACCTCGATTCCCATAAAGGTATATGAAACAAGAAATATAATCACATAATATGCATCCATACATGCAGATTATTGAAGATTAAACGCCCAAAAAAGTCCCAAAATATAGACTATAATACATGCTATCAAAATACCCCATACTTGTCCCTTGCTTGTCCCCAAGCAAGTTCCAAATCTTAAGTACAAGATAGAATGGATTATAGGTCATAAAAGATCAATGAAAAGTATTTCAAAACATTTTTGGTGGTGTGCTCTACTCATAGATCACTCTAAGAGAATGCTTCATGAAAATTAGAATAAAAACATGATCAAAACATTTTATAATATAAGAAAGTTGTTCATCTTTGCATAAAATCATAGAATGCATAATAAATCATAATTATCGAAATTAATCATGTATAATCCAGTTTAAACCACCAAGTCAATCAACAAGCCCGAGGTCTCAAGGGCTTTCAAAAGAGGTCAAGAAACGTGTGAGGGTGCGATGTATATAGGTAAGGTGGTGCTAGAATCCGGGAAAAGGATCTTACTTCACGTTCTTTGAAACTCCACATCTTCCACCAATAAGCTTTGCTTGTTTACTTTACTTTTTGGGATGCATGGACAGAGGTGCACAATAACCGAAGCCTAGGAGATCAGCAATCATTAATTTCTCGAGATGCCTCAAACCCTTGATGCACATACCATGACCCGTTAGGAATATCGCTCAATCCGACTTTGGCAAGACACAAACACCCGGCTATGTGAATGGTGCCGAATTACTAATCATCATGATTGACTTCCCCAAACCTATTTTTTTCTTTCTAAAACTTCCAGCCAACATCTCAACTTTACTTTCACTTGCTTTTTGGTTGCTTCCAAATTCCCGGATAGGTAAAGGGAGGCAAATATGTATATGAGGGGCTGAAGCATGATCAAGACGAAGAAGAGAAGAGAATGGATTGCCTTAATCATCCCAGGAAGAAAGTGATAGAACTCATCATGTGGTGTCAACCTTCAAATTTAACATAATTTTGATAAAAACAAAGTATTAAACATGCCAAAATTTCAAACAAGTATTTTGCAACTTAAACATATGATAAAACCTTTCAAGCATATACAGATTAAAAAACCAATCTGCAAACAAAATCATCACTGAGGTCATATCCAAAAAAGAAGCACAAAATGTTTCAAAAAATCTCTCATTTAAACTGCCTCGGTCGAGGTGTTCTAGTCATCCGAGGTAAAGTACCTCGTTTGGTCAAAATCATCCCGGTCGAGGTCATAAAATTTTTTTTCTTAAACGTGTTTTTGACGTTTTTCTCAAACAAAAACCTGTATGCATGCATGTAATCTCAAATAATCACATGGAGCATAAATAAAATCATAAACATCCAACTCGAGTCATACAAGCATACACAATGTCAAATAAGTACACATAAATACCCCATACTTGGGACACATTATCCCAATGGGTCAAATAATTCTAAAACAAGAGAACTCACCGGCCATGCTGAACTGCATAATAAATAAAGAAAAGAAATCCATGCAAGCTCTAGTTCTGATCCGCTGGTGGTGGAGGTGGATATGGGATGAAGGGATGCTGAGATGGGTCAAACGAATAACCCATAGTGTGCTGAAACTAGATCTCCATCATCCTCTGGTGGTATTGTTGACTCTCTCTAAGCTCCATCATCTCCAATGACAAGGCTGCGTAAGAGTCGATCATCTGGTCCGTCAGTCCATCAATCCGTCAGTGAGCTACTGGATCTCTCTGTCTGCGGACTCTACGCCGGGCAGGTCGTGAAGGTGCTACAGTTGCCTCCTCCTCTGTAGCCTTGTCGTCTAAATCGACAACTGGCACACCAGGGCCGGCTATATCTATACCAGTCTCCTTGGCAGCTCCGCCATCATCATACTCATCCACCTCCGTAGCTGGTGCAGCATCGCTCACATCCTCTATATAGGGCAACCAAGCGGAAGACCAGTATTGTGGATCGAAGATTGTAAACTGGTCTGACCACAGGATACCCTGAGGGGCAGTCTGCTCCGAAGGCATAGCTACATATGGTGTGGTAAGGCCACGAGGAACCAATATCCTCCTCGAGATCATCTCCTGAAGTCCAAGCGGCTTTGCAGCCGTCACCAGTGTACAAGTAGTCAAATCTAAACCCATAATTGTAGCGATATGAGTCACCAGCTGATAGCATGTATTATAGTCTATGTTTTGGGACTTGTTTAGACGTTTTATCTTCAATAATCTGCATGTTTGAATGTATATTATGTGATTATATTGTCATTTCATCTACCTTTGCGGGAATCGAGGTCTACACCAAGTTTCGTTGTAATCGTAGGTAAAATGGCACGTTTTGCATCAAAATGGAGCTAAGGAGCAAAGGAGTCATTGAAGCTACATTCAGGAGCTTAAAGAGGAGCTCAGGAAGCATGGAATTAACAAAGAAGATTTACTTTGGACCAGATTTGAGAGATTTCACCTTCAGCTGAGACTCACCTCGGTTGACCACAGAATCACCTCGAGCGAGGTGATCTAGAGGAGCGTCCCGACCGAGGCGAATACCCTGACGCGGCGAGATATATTTTATTTGGCTGAGATCTTTTATTTTTGAAAGGAGAGATCTTATATTTTTGGGCTGGATTTCTGGAAGGAAGGTCATATATTTTGGAGATCTATTTTAGGGATATGGATATATTTTATTAGGATATTATCTTTTTAAGATATTATTATCTTTGGAAGATAATTCTCCTATATAAAGGGTTGGATTTTCCACAAGTTCAACCTTGCTTAGAGGCTGAGAGCATCCAGCAATTAAAGGAATTTCTGGAGTTTTGTAGGAAGCTTTGAAGGAAGTTTGAAGATCAATCAAGGAAGGATTGATAGCTTTGAGATAGCTTTTTAGGGGATTTGTAAGACTTTCTTAGATTCCCTTTTGTTTGATTGTCTTGTTGGATTTGTGATCCAAGGAACGCTGATTTGTTTATTTGATTCAGTTATTGAAGCCTTGTTCTTAAGGTTTTTGTGTTCAAATATTCATTCTCTTCCCATATATTTGATTATTGCTTTCATGATGATGAGTGGCTAATTTCTTTGTGCGATTCTAGGGTGATTGGCTGAAGGTTTTTGTGTTCAAATATTCATTCTCTTCCCATATATTTGATTATTGCTTTCATGATGATGAGTGGCTAATTTCTTTGTGCGATTCTAGGGTGATTGGCTGAAGGTTGTGGGAAAAACAATGATAGAATAATCTTAAATCCCAGTAGGACCCTGAAAGCTCGAGTCTTTGTCCTTAACCTTAGAACATCTCGCTCAGTCGATGAACATCTCAGCTGGGGTGGAACTTGACTGACCGAGGTGACTTATCTGATCCGTAACTGAGAATTAAGTGTTAGAGTTTGCCAAATCCTATTCTTATTATTACACCTTTCCTGATTCAATGCAAGCTTAGGATGAGACTTACCCGTTAATTCATTTGTTTGTTTAGCCATGATCATAAGTGTAGGTAATAAAGGTTTATCCTTTATTGGGGTTTGAGTGTGCCTTTATTTCCATCTTTGTGAGTTAGCCTGAGACTTACCCGGTAAAGGTTATTTCTATTCCCTTAGTTGGTTTGTTGGTTTGAGATTATAGTTCCTTTCCTTAGTACCTTGAGACATACCCGGTGATAGGTTCTTTGGCTTGGGATTGTGAGTAGTGAGACTTACCCGGTAATCTATTCCGCTTTAGTAACACCTTCCCTTTGTAAAATCTCAGCTTTGTCCGTTTATCTTGAGATCTTGAGTTGGAACCACAACTGGATGCTTTAATCCCTAGAATTTGCATAATCCCCTTAATTGACCTTATAATCATCTTTGATTGCTTTAATCGCTTTTTATGGTTATTAGTTGCATAGAAGACCTATACTTGCTTTGTTTCACCTAAGTCTCTGTGATCGACCCCTGGAATTCTTGCTTTTATTACAATTGACCCATACAATGTGGGTTCGCATCCTTGTTTTAAGCATACTTCTTGGGTTATAAATTTAAAGCTTGCATACACCATTTGGAGCGAACACCAACCCTCCACAACAAATATCTCCCTTTGCCTTGCCCTTGATCCGGTGCAGATCATCAGCTAGCATGCCTCCAAAGTCAGGCACTCCTCTAGTAACCATGCAGAACAGGCCCAACAACTCTCCTTGTCTGATCTTATGGGGCGTCTCAGTACGCGCAAGAAGAGTCTCACTAAAAATACAGTGGGCTAGACGGAAAGATAAATGAAAGATAATGCGCTCCCTGGAGTCTCCAGGTTTCCATCTATCTGCGTGCTCCACCACATGGGCCATCTCCCCCCTAGAACTGTCGAGCTACTACCCGGGAAGGAAAGTCGGTCATTGTCGGGGTCGAGAAGCCAAAAATGTCTCTAAACTAATCCATAGGCACTATGTAGTTCTGGTTCAACAACTGGTACTTGATGTTGTTCCTCTTTGGAATGTGAGTGACTAAACTCACAAACTCCATGGTCGGCTGAAGGTAAGCTGGAGCTCGGATCTCCATAAAGTTCTCCAGCCCTACCATGGATATCATCTTCTTCAAGTCCTCCACCACATGGAGGCACTCGAAGGCTGAAACATCCAGAAAATGCGGGGCGACTACGGAACGTCCGCATATGCGATCAAAGTCCGCCTGGTGACGCTCATGTATCACCGGGATAGAAGGTCGAGAAGAAGGAGAAGGTGAGGAATCACTGGAAGCATCTCTCAGAACTAGCTGGCGATCAGATTGAGAACTCATATCTGCTGACAGGAAAGCACCTCGGTCGGTCTGACAGACTGAAGAACACCTCGGCCGAGACACAACTCGAGGCGAAGTGCTATTCGATTTCTCCTCTTTGATTTTCAGTTCTTTTCCCCCAAAAACACTACCAATTGCTTCCTATGGGGTACTTATACTCTTTTCAACAATAAAATGTGGCAACCAAAGCCAAATTTTGCCCAAATCAGTAAAGAGAGAGGAGTGTAGGGTTTTTGACAATTTACCCCAATTTAAGCCGATTCGAGGCGTTTATCTTGCAGTTTGTTGCTTGCAATCTGATCCTTGTTCTTTTCTTTGCAAGATCGGAGAAAAAATCGTGGAAAACGATCGAAAAATGAAGAAGCGAGATGAGATATGCGCTGCGGTCGAGAAGGGGGTTGGGAGGAAAGAGAGAGAAATATGTTCGCCTTTTATACCCCTCGCCGATTCTGATATCACCTCGGTCGAGGTGGTCCCGACCAGACCGAGGTGGCTGACAGGATTGTCATACCTTGTAGCCTCGGTTGCCTCAAGAACATCTCGGCCGAGGCGCTGTGACAGCAACCGAGATGTGTCTCAGTCAAACTCTGTCTTCTCAATTTCTCGAACTTATGTCCTTCCAGTGTTGCTCCTGAGTTTCCTCCCAAGAAGCGCTTGATTTAAGGTCGCTAGCTGGACCGTACGGCATCCCTAAACGAGGTATAGTGGTGCAATCTCCTCAACATGCACTTCCGGTTGGTAATTCTTAAGCCTATGACCATTGACCTTGAAGCTTCCGCTTGTTTTTCCCCAAATCTCAACTGCACCATAAGGAAAAACATGTTTCACAACGTAAGGTCCAGTCCATCTAGATTTCAACTTACCTAGGAAGAGGCGAAGACGGGAGTTGAAGAGTAGAACTAAATCTCCTTCTTCGAATTCCTTAGGAATGATATGCTTGTCATGCTATTTCTTCGTTCTTTCCTTGTAGATCTTGGCATTCTCATAAGCTTTTAAGCGCAACTCTTCTAACTCGTTGATATCCAATAGCCTCTTCTCTCCGGCCTCCTTGATATCGAAATTCAACCATTTGATTGCCCAATATGCTTTGTGCTCTAACTCAACGGGTAGATGAAAAGACTTCCCATATACCAAATTGTAAGGGGTGGTACCAATGGGAGTCTTGAATGCGGTCCTATAAGCCCAAAGAGAGTCGTCCAACTTCATGGACCAATCCTTCCTCGTCCTAGAGACGGTCTTCTCCAAAATTGCCTTGATTTCTCTATTTGAGATCTCGACATGTCCACTAGTTTGAGGATGATAAGGGGTTGCTACCTTGTGGGTTACCCCATACTTCGATAGAAGTGCTTTAAACTTCCGGTTGATGAAATGCGTTCCTCCATCGCTGATGATGATACGTGGTGTCCCAAAACGTGGGAAGATAGTCCGATAAAAGAACTTCACTACCACCATGGCGTCATTAGTGGGAGAGGCAATGACTTGCACCCATTTAGAGACGTAATTGACATTTAGGAGAGTGTAGAGGTTCCCTGCGGATGATGGGAAAGGTCCCATGAAATCAACTCCCATACATAAAAAATCTCAACCTCTTGAATATTGTTGAGTGGCATCTCGTTCCTTCTAGACAAGTTCCCTGTTCTTTGGCATGCATCACAAGAAACAACAAACGTTTGCACATCCTTAAATAATGTAGGCCAAAAGAAACCAGAACGTAATACCTTAGCGCATGTTTTGTGAGCGCTAGCATGTCCTCCACAAGGAAGCGAGTGGCAATGCCGTATAACACTTGTAACTTCATCTTCTGAAATAGATCTTCGAAGCATCTCATCTGGACCTCTCTTAAACAGTAGAGGTTCATCCTAGTAGTAGTGGCGTACATCCTTGAAGAATTTCTTCCGTTGAGCATACGTCAATCCGGACGGTATTTCCTGGCAAACAAGATAATTAACAATGTCAGCATACCAAGGTTCTTTATTATCAGAAGTTTGGTGGAGCCAGTGCTCCACCAACTGTAAATGAGTCTCAGAAAAGGGTGTAAGAAGTTTGTTGTCCTCAGTTGACAACATCTCGCTTGCGGTCTCAGTCGGTGTCCGAGGTGGGTGACCGAGATGTTCTTCAGATAAGAACACCTCGCTTGGTCCAGAAAGAGCCTCGATTAAGGTACTGGAACTGGGACCGAAATTCAAATTTCTCCTCTCCTGGATCAGTTTCTCAATCTTAGCTCCTGGATCTGCTTCCAGTGCCTTTAAGCTCCGTATATCTGCATCATAAGAAACATCTATACCTTCCTCCATTAAGCTAAAACTAATAACTCTTTCAAGAGGGTCATTAATAAGGATAGAGCTCACCAATTCTCTTGATTCTTCTTCATCATAGATGTTGAAGATATCATCCACCAACAGATCTCCCTTCATTGCAGCAAGCAATGCAAACTCCAATTGATCACCGCCAATGTTGAATTATAACGTGGCGTTCTTACAATCCACATTGCAACCCGAAGTTGCTAGAAATTGTCTCCCGAGAATGATAGGAACGGGATAATCTGCGGGTATATCAAGTACAACAAAGTCTATAGGTAAATAGAAGTTACCTAACTTAACGGGAACGTCTTCCAAAATGCCCACGGGATGGGTAATGGAGCGATCCGCCATGTATAACCTTATCTTCACCGGCTTGGGCTCTCCAAGTCCGATCTTCACAAATAGCTCCAGCGGGATGATGCTCACGCTGGCTCTTAGATCACACAACGCCTCACAAGTTACATCCCCAACTTGAATGGGAATGCAAAATAAGCCGGGATATCTCAACTTGGGTGGCATCTTCTCCTTCATGATTTGAATGAGCTCCGAGGATTTAGATGTCATCCTTACTTCTCCAAAGTCTTCCAGTTTCCTCTTCCTTGATAGAATCTCTTTCAAGAACTTCCCATAGGCGGACATTTATATAATAGCATCAAGGAAAGGGATGTTAATGTGTAGTTTATTCATCAAGTCAAGGAACTTACCAAAATGCTTGTCTAGATGAGCTCTGGCCCTTGACTGAGGGAATGGAAGTGGTGGTTTATAAGCAGGAGGTGGGACATAAACTTCAGATTTGTCCTTCGCTTTCTGGGACACCATCTCGGATGGCACCTCGACCGAAGTGTTCCTTGTCTGTACCTGGACCGAGATGTCCTTCGTCTGCACTGGCACTGACCGAGGTACTGGATTTGCAGTTTTTAGTCCACTTCTCGTCATTATTGCCATGATCTGTCCTTTGGGGTTGTTGTTTGTCCTTGCTGGGAGCTTCCCTGGATCTTTTGGCGCTTCATTCGCCTTATTAAATAATTGTTGCTCTAAGGCCTTTTGTGCCTTCGAAAATGAAGTCATAGACGTCTCTATAGCGTTGAGCTTGATCAAGATGGCCTCCAGCACTGCATCTTTCTTCTTTGGCTGGGATGAACTTGATCCAGGCTCCTGGCTCTTCAATGGAGTAGAAGAAAAAGAGGGGTTAAAATAATTATTAGAATTAGAATTAGAATTAGAATAAGGGTTACCCGGATTTTGTTGATTAGATCTCTAATTGTTGTTGTTGGAGCCTCTATTGTTGTTGTAATTGTTGTTCCTGGACCCTTGATTGTTGTTCCTTGACCCTTGATATCCTCCATCTTCCTTCTTTGTGTGAGCCACCAAAAGGTCCTTAAATTGCTTCACATCGTTCTTAAGGGAGATGAGTTGATTATCATTTGATGGAGTGTCCTGGAAATTGACTCTCTTAACTCCATTTTCGGCTCCTTGATGGGAGTACTTCTCCATATGTAAAGCTTGCTTTTCAATGAATTCCCAAGCTTCGTCTATCGGCATATCCATGAATGTGCCGGCGGAAAGTAGTTGAAGATTAAATTGAGTAGCTCCATCCAATCCCTTGAAGTATATCTCCAGTAATTCTATCTTTGGAATCCCATGATGTAGGCAATCCAATAGAACATCTTTAAATATCTCCCATGACTTGGACAAACTCTCCTTGTCCTTCATGATGAATACATTAATCTTCCCTCTCATTTCAGCGGTTTTGGAGGGGGGAGGGGGAGAATTTTGTTAGAAACTCCGTTGTCATCTCTTCCCAAGTGTTGATCTTTCCGGGTGGAAGAGATTGATACCAAGTAAGCGTCCTGTCCTTCAAAGAAAAGTAGAAAGGCCTTAGCTTGTAGTTGTTGTTTTCCAGTCTTGAAGGTCTCAAGGTTTTCATCAGGATCTCATAGTTTTGCAAATGTTGATGCGGAGACTCCTTCTCTAAACCTCCAAACTAGCATTGGCGGATCATGGATAGAACTTGCGGTCGAAGCTCGTACTCTTGCTCCGCTGGATCACCTAGGTTGACTCTTGGACGCCTCATTTGCTGATTAAGGTTCATCCGCTGTCCTAGGGTTTGTGGAATTCCAGCAAATTGAACATCTCGGACAGGCATCCGAGGTGGATGTATCTTGAAGCTAACTTCAAACTATGAATCCTTCCTTCCTTGATCTTCAATCCTTCTTTCAAACCTCCAGAAAATCTCCTATTAGCTGCGTTGATCCAAAGATTCGATGATCTCGATGATCCCGATGATGATTGAATTGTGGAAAATCCACCCCCTTTTATAGGAGAATTATCTTTCAAAGATAATAATATCTTAAAAAGATAATTTCCTATAAAATATATCCATATCTCTAAAACAGATCTCCCTAAAATAAGATCTTCCTTCCAGAAATCCAACCCAAAAATATAAGATATCTTCTTTCCAAAAATAAAAGATCTCAGCCAAAAAATATGATCTCGCCGGCGGCAGGGTATTCGCCTCGGTCGGGACGTTCCTTAAGATCACCTCGGTCGAGGTGACACTGTAGCTGACCGAGGTGAATCTCAACTGAATATGAAATCTCTCAAATCTGGTCCAAAGTAAATCTTCTTCATTAATTCCATGCTTCCTGAGTTCTCTTTTAAGCTCCAAAATGTAGCTCCAATGACTCCTTAGCTCCTTAGCTCCATTTCGATCTAAAACGTGCCATTTTACCTACGATTACAACGAAACTAAGTGTAGACCTCGATTCCCATAAAGGTAGATGAAACAACAATATAATCACATAATATACATCCATGCATGCAGATTATTGAAGATAAAACGTCCAAACAAGTCCCAAAATATAGACTATTATACATGCTATCTGTTGATATTGGGTTGCCTTTGCCACCTTAGAAGAGAAGAGAGTCGAGCGAGAGATTGGTGGGAAGTCAGAAGATCGCCCTTCTGCATTGTGGCCGCCGCTGCCTGGTTTTGGCCGCCCCTGCGGCTTTCCTCTACCTTTATCACGGCATGTCACCGCTCATGCGCCCTTCCGTTCCCACATGCGCGTCTTTGTCTAGGACATACCAAGTGTTGGTATGTGTCCTTTCCTTCCTTTGTGTTATGGTTGAGTTGTGAGCATGATAGGGTTGTGTAGATGAGTTTCATGTTATGATATGTTGAGGAATGACTTAGGCATCTTTGAAGTTTGATGAGAAATCGAGGATTAGTTTATAGGTTATGATCTTGGAGACTAGAAGGTGGAATCTCCTAGCCTTTGATAGTGATTGATGTTGTGTGCCTTGTTTATATAGGCACTGATTGTTTCCTCGAGGGAGAAACCGTGACCACTGTTTAGGACTACCTTTTGATAGGTAAGTCCTTTGGACTTACTTAGTTGGCGTTTATGGATTTGAGTGATTGTGATAGTGGTGTGTGCATATGAATGATGCATTGATAACCTAATGAGACTAGGATGACCATATATGTATTAATTGGCCCAAGTGTATGATAACAGACGGTGATAACTTGTCTAGCTCAAAATAGGGCAGCTAGGAGGTTCTCTACGACCATTCCACCAGGTGGTGATGATTGGCACCAATTCCAAACTTGTGTGGGGAAAGGGGACAGAGGCGAGGTTTTACTCCTCGCATCACATTGAATGAATTAGTAAAATTATAACGTATTGAAGGTAATAAAAAATGTTATGTGAGCATGAGCATGTTATGATGTGATTATGTGTTTTATTACCATTATGTTAGCTAACGATTTTATACCGTGTTGTAGATGTTTTGCAGGATAGGAAGACTGTAGAGTGATCTGGTGGGGTGATCAGCCGAGGAATTCCATACATTTAGGTGGTGTATGGGTTTTTTGCGATGTACACATGTATATGATGTTACTGTTTTGATACTCTAATGTGGGTTTGTATGTTTTACGTTGTTGATATTTCAGTTTGTAAGGGTTTGGTTTTATATTTATTTGTGTCTTGTTGTATGATCCAGTGAACTTGTGGTCAAGCTAGGGTCAAGATCCATTGTGATATCCTATCCCGTAGCGCCCCGAGTCCCGCGGATATGGAGTGTTACAAAGTTGGCATCAAAGCCTTAGGTTGAAGGCAATGGCACTTGCAATCAGCAATAAATGCCGAATAGACAAATAAACAAAACCCGAAAGGGGTCTGACTTTTGGGATGTACACATGTGTGTGTGTGTGTTGGACTGTGTATGTGTGATTTGGATTTGAGTATTATATAACTATACATATACCGCAAATGGCTCGGACTATAGTAACATTTGTAGTAGGACGAGGTAGAGGTAGACCCCCCCTCTTCCTTTAGTAGTGATAGGATAGGGACAAGCTCCCATTGTTGATCCGCCTACAGCGGAGGATATACACGAGGAGGTTGTTGAGAGCGGGGTTCTTGAGACTAGAAACGGGATGGCAGGGAGACAGAGATCTCGTCCAGTGCAGTCGGACGATTCAGATCATGTCTTGATGAGGGGACTAGAGTTCCGCACTGATATTCGTCGAGTCAAGGAGGCTGCCAAGGTAGGTAGACGTTCCCCGAATTTGCCAGCACATGTGTGATTATCTGAGAAGTCCCAAGGAGCTACTCAGGTGTTTGTCAAACTGGCATGAGTTGCTGAGGTTGCTAGGGCTCAAGAAAAGACAACAGGATCTAGACTTGACTCTTGGTTGAAGTCATTTTACTAGATGGGGGTACCCCTTTTCGCTGGAAAGGTGGGCCTGGAGGTCGAACTGTGGTTGGGCATATAGACTCAACCCTTGAGTCTATTAGGTGTCCCGAGGATAGACGGATAGAGTTAGGATAGACGGATATTTGCTTATAGTTTCCAATATAAGCAAATATTCAACCTAATGTATCTTATAGAATATTTATAATAACGTATCATTTTAACAAAAAAATTTTTAACCATAAATACTTTATTTTATTTTATCTTTTATAGTTTGCTCCATTCAAGTAGAAGCTAATTCAAGAATAAAAAACAATGATTAACATCTCTCGTTTATAGTTGTTTGTCAATATCTTTCAATATGCACACTATTTTCTCTTTCGAGATTAATATTTTGTATGTTATTGGTATGGGTGCATATGAAAACCTCTTTTCACAAATTTAGGAAACTTATCAAGTTTATGTGGGGAAATCGTAATCTACATTATGGGCGTTTAGGAGTGCAAACTTATGGAAGTTTATGCTGGTTTATGGAAACTTTATTTACTTATTTTATATATAACTACATGAGTTCGTTTGAGAACCTTAGAGGTGAAGATTGTAACACTTCGGATTGAGAAACCCAGGAGTGTTACTAGGATATGAAGCACACAATGGGTTCACTAGATTTAGTCTACAACAACTTCACTATTGGACCTTCCAACAAGAGAACACCAAAACGATAAAACATAACCGACCTTTAATTTATAAATAGTTATAATAACATGCACTTTTAAACCATGTAAAGATATATCATATTGACCGGTACAACCTTACTCACTTATTATCAAGATCAAGAGTACAACCACCTTCCCAAATCCTAAGGCACACGCGGGTCCGACTGATTACTAACTCCGAGAAGTTTCTCCAAAACATACCTAAAACCTGAAGTTATCCTAAAATTCAACAATATATAAAACCATTAGCTAGCGTCCCAAAGTCATAGCCGAAGCTCAAGAATCAGATCAAACTTGTACACAACATATGAGGAATGTCAAAACAAAATACTATAAATATGCACTCCAGTTCACCTAGTAAAACTATCACAAATAAACATAAACCAACAAGGAAAGTATAGATCACGGTTCGTCAAGTCAAACTCTATAACTTCCTCACATTAGCATATTATGCAAAACTACCCAAAATGCCAACAAACAATCTAAGCACAAAACACGATAAGTCATAGTATGTACACTAGTCCACTAAACCTATAAACACGTTAACTATATAGAAGTAGCCGAAATCCTATATTATACTCCCTCTGTTTGTGTTTAATTTTCGTTCTATGATTGATCACAGATTTTAAGAAACTATAAATTTGTCCAAAACACCCCTAATTACTTTTAGTCAATAGTATGTACAACATAAATCATACGTTCTTGTTCCCAAGTGTTGATGTCCGGATCTAACGTTGTTGTTCGTTCTTTAACTAAATGATCCCACCAAACTAAGGCGTATCCTTGGAATTCCAATGCATCAAGTTGGATCTTCCGTTGCTCACTAAATTTATGGCAAGATTAAACTTGTTCAATCTTAGTCTCACATTTCATGTAAGCGTCTGCATCACATTTGCCTTCAAAACTTCAAATCTTGACCTTTACTCTCCAATTCCGTCATTATCTTAAGGGGGCCTATAATGGTCATTGTCACGCCATCTCCATGGATTATAATGACGTTGGGGGTAGTCTCTCCACATGCTCTCATCTTCTTCATCACCTAAGCCCCGAAACTCTTCGCCAACATGTGGATTGTGGTTAGCGTTAAAGAAAGGATTAAGATGAGTATTACCTGTAACCTGGGGATGGTTTGGAATTGGTACGGGGGCTGGTGGTGGTGGCGGAGTTTAAGAGTTACAGCCTACTTCAAAGACAGATCTCGGGTCAAATCTCGGGCGAGATTCTGCATTGGGCCTTGCTTTGACCTTTTCCAATTGTTTGTCGAAGGTGGAAACAGTAGTCATAAGTTGTTTGAGCATCTCCATGGAATCGGACCCCTAGAGAATCACTCTTTTGGCATGCTCGTGGACTATCTCTTCCTAACATCTACAAAAACACGCTAAGTAACAACAAACTTGTGATGTTAAGGAAAACGGAAATACCTTTCTAGTTTTCTCTCGCACTCATACTCTGTTGTGCTATCGCGAGCTGATTTGATGTGATTGCCTTGGATGGATTAATATTTCTTTATCAGTCGGTGTCTTGGTCTCATTAGAACTCCTTGGTTGACTCAAGTAGTCAACTTAGTTCAGATAAAGGTTCTTGTGTTGTGAGATGGATAAGGAACTCCTGTAGGAAGTTTACTACACACAAGACAAGGTAGAAAAAAATATTACGGATAGACACACTAGTATGTTAGACAATATAGATACTAACTAACACACCTAAAGAATATGACTGAAGTGTTTAGAGTAGAAAAAGAGGCTAAGAAAAGGCACACAAGAGATTAAGAAGAGATAAAGAACATACCTTGAACCTGTGCAGTTAGAGAGAGATAGTCGGGATTGGTTTTGGGTATGGCTAAGGCTCTTAACTGGATCAAGGTTGGTATAGAAACTCTTCATTTGATGTACTCTTGCACAGGGTGCACTTAAATTCTTCAGATAATGCCTAAAAAAATTTCTCTAAAAATGGACAATAGTAGCTTTCTCGGGTGAAATCTCGGCCGAGATTCTTTATGAACTGGCCGAGATTGTTGAAAAATCGATACTTGGTGTCGACGTTCAGCAATCACTTTTGAAGAAAGATATAGTTGGATTATCCCTCAATGTCTTAGCCCCTATCCTTGAGGTAGTGTTGGAGACGGTCCCTCATCACCATCGTATTTGTCCCTCTACTTCTAAGTCCACTCATCTCATGAGAGGCTTTCTGATTTACTAAAACTCTTATTCTAACACCACTCCCATATTCAAAGCTGTAATCATCTTCCACATTCAAAATTGTCCCAATCTTTCCCCTAACTTTGTAGTTGTTTCCTTATTTTGGCATCCTACTGGTATATTATTCATCTGAATCCAAAAAGGCCCTCCATCTCCAAGCATTTTGTCGGCTAAAAATCTTGAAGGATAACCAGATATTCATCAAAATTTTAAGGGCATCCATCCATAACCCTTTCTTTATCACAACATCAAAGAACTTGAACATGTCAGTATTCTTTCCCATTGCAGTGATCACCATGTTGTTTTTATCCTCCATATTTAGCTAAAAGTTGTCAAGTATTAATCTTCTTCTATGTATGAACTTTCATTACAATGCAGTGGTTCATGTGATTTACCACAATGTCCTTCTCAGCTTCAGATAGTTTCCAACCGTTCCGTTGTTTCTATAGTTGCTCCATTACTCACCCTGTTCAGGATCTTGAAATCTCTTGACCCAAGAATGCACCGGTCTTGATCTTGCCCCTACCACTACGGTTCTCAATCATCTGATCGCAATCCGGTTTAACAAATCTCCAAAAGGAACTTTCAGCGTGTAAAAAGACTCAGAATCTCGTAGAAACAAACACAATTAAAAACTCCAAGAACCTTGTATTATTAACAAACCATGTAGTATTAACCCCTACAAGAGACAATCTTGATAGAAATCAGACTCACTCTTCACAGCGAGGGATTAAACTAGAAACGCTCCAGCGAGGAGTTAGTTGGGAGAAGGAAACTTATTATAGTTAATACACGTGTAAAATTACTTTAAAGGTTTACTTTTTTAAATAATATTAATCTTGTTGGTTATATTTGTAATATATCATTTAATAAACAACTCTCATAAGCTTCGTAAACTCCCTTCACGTGCTTATGAAAGGAAAAGAATATAAGTTATCATAACATCTGTACGTTGGTGTTTCCAAACTTGATAGGCTCCTTAAACAGTATCAGTTTTAATAAATATTTAATACTTAGAAATTTATAAGTATATTTTTGTAAAAATAAAAATCCAAAAAATGAAATTATAATCAATATTATGATTTTTAATTCTCTTTTAAGTATTTATCTCTTCTAATTAATTATATTTTAAATTGATTTGTTAAGATATGCTTGTTGGTAAAAAAAAAATTCGTAAAAATTTAAAACTATTTTTATAAAAATATTTATTTAAATATTTTTTAAAAAATTTACAAATCAATTTTTAATTTACATTAACATTTAAAAATCAATTTTTAAAATAATTTTTTAGGCTTCGAGAAACCTGACGTTGACATGTGACAATAGAGGTTTCTGCTTTAATAGATATAAAATAAGATGAGGCCTTTCAAATGAACCCATTATTTGTTCCTATTTTCCGGATAATCCAAACGACCCCTTGGTATTTTTAAGCAATTATAATTTAAGTATAGGATTACACGCATTTGAAATCGTGAGAAAAATCAGATTTCCAAAAAGATAATGTGATTTTATGTTTTTTTTTATTTATTCAATTATGTTACGAGGATGATACAGTTTGGGGATCAGCCCAGCAAAACTAGCAGGACACACAGAAGCCACAAATGATGATCAAGGAATACACAATGAAGTCCAAGAAGAGTGTTTTCAAGACATCATGCAACATAAAGACAACTTCTATAGCCCTACCAACTTCTTCAACCCAACAATGGCCATCAAATATGGTTACCTTATTGCTGATGCTCTCTACTCGTGCCATGTTAGGAAGAAGAGCTACGAGTATTAAGGTTGCATTGCTCAGTAGAAGGAAGAGGAGTGGCTTGAACAATATAATGCTATTAATGCTCTTGTTGCCGAAAAACAGGAACCCGAAATGAGACATCAGGACTAAGAAGGCCATTGATATTGAAAATGCCATTCGTGGTTGCTCTGTTACTGCTAAGGCATAGTTTAGTTGTTTTGGAGTGATGGATCCAAGAAAACTCGGAGGAGTTGTTAAAAGTTGATCAAGACCAGAAATGCTCAATGCTTCACTGCCCGATTTAGGTCTCAGCAAAAATGTGTCTTCTCTGCTTTGAGCAGGAAAGCTAAGGTTCTTGTTATGTTCAGCAGTCTTGTCTACAAGTGTATCTGCTTAAAATAGAAAAACAAATGTCATGACATTAATGTAGAGATCAGCATTAAGTATCATTGTCGTCAAATATAACAAGATTGTCGTCAAATATTATGGCATTAAGTATCCATTTTGGCATTTATGGAGCAAGCTATAGTGTACCTCTCGTTACGTGATGCGCAATTGCATACACTCTGCAAAGAAAATGGTAGTGTGAAAATTGTATTACTAGGAGATGATATTGATTTTTAAAGTCACGCGTAAGTTAGAACAGGCTTGAAAGTTGTATCTATATAGGTGATCTATGATCATATGCATACTCATCAAATATGTTGATAAATTCTTTGACTCACTTGCTACATCAGAACCTCATAACACCTATTTTCATAGACAAGAAAGGTATCATGGCATGTCAATCTAGTAATGGATAATCAAGCTAACAACACAATCAAGTGAACAAAGACATGCCTAACACGATTAAATTTTCCTTCATAGACGGCCAAATCAGTATCATTCTGAAATCTGTAATCATTTCTCTCCCAAATTTCCAGATTATATACGTTGGAAACAAACCAAACAAAAAGTTTTCCCAATTCAAATTACAAACAATGAAAGCCAAATTTACGGCCACGGTTCCAAAACAATCTCATATCATCAATTTCCAGATAAATTAGATCTAATGATTCGCCACGCACAACGGCAAAAATTCCCAAATTATAAACCGTTAATTTTGAGTAAAATAAAAAGGAAATCCATAAGTATTGTGAAAACGCATACGAATCGTAAAATTAGAAGATGAAGTATACCTTGGGGACGACGGGAGAGACAGGATGGTGGATTGCGATTTCGGGGAAGTAAAAGCGGAGATTGGGCGGCGAATTTGGCGGTGGCGGCGCCAAGAGAAAGGGATTGAGGAGGAGGGATACGACCAGTGATGAGAGCCAAACGATCGTTTCTGTCGTTTAAAAGGCGTTGCCTCCTTGTGGCTCTGTCGATCGTCGGCATAACCGTCCACCTTCGAAGGTCTCTCTCCTCTTTGCCTCTTTCTCCCTCCCCGCCCAATCTTGCGTTTGTTTCCTTACCGCTTCCAAATGTTTTCCCGCTCTGAGCCTTCCATTGGCCTTTCCGCGTTTATATACGCAATTTGTAGTGTGACAATTTTCCCCAAAAAAAGTGAGCTATCTTGTTCTACAAAACAAGTTGCACATACTCCGTATTAGTTAAAAGTGTAAATCGCATTTAACAACACAGTAAATATGACATTTTAAATAAATCACCAAAATATGACAATTTTAACAAAAGTTACACTTGTTGAGTCATTTGGGCACCTTTCCTAAACAAATCAAAATGTCATCGTGTGAATTGTTAGGTCAAGTCACTCATTATCGTATCCGTCATTTCCTTGTCGTTGGTCTTGTCTGGACCTCGTCATTTGGCGCCCGTCTTGCTCAGTCAACTTTGCCCGATTGCATCCGCAAGAGCCAGTCTCCACTTGTTTCAAACATTTCTCTCGGTCAAATTACACCACTTTCTCGACATAAGTTTCACAATTCATGTATATCTCCTAGGTATGAATTTTAGGCCATTAAGAGGAAGGGTCTCTTACGGTCTAGATCTAATGCTCAAAGACGATTGTAATTCTCATATGGGACAAGCTCACATCACCTATCCCATAAGTTATTGTTCTCAAATGAACTTGATTCCAGGAGGGATTATATCGACCTAAGTCAAGTTGAAACATGTCCATTATCTAATCATCAAAATCATTTATTTAGATGATTATTATTAGTATTTTAACTAGTTTAGTGCCTGTATCTTGCACGGGTATTTGAAAATATATTTTCTGTTTTTTTTGTATGATTAACTTTTTGTACATGTATTTTTCTTATTATATTTTGTTGATTTGATTACGAATGTTTACGTAATAAAGTATACGCTTATAGAAAAAATAATAACAACATAATTGTTAACCCAGTTCGTCATATAAATATGACTACATCTATGTAACACCCCAAATCCTAGAGGAGTCGGAATGTTACGAGCTGAGACCTCACAATGGGTCGCGACCCTTAGCCTGGCAACAACTTCATCGGACCTTACAACACGGCACAAATAAAAAGGCAAAACATAGAGTTTTATATCATGAGCGAAAGGAAAAGTACAAACTGAAAACAATCCAGCCAGGTCTCAAAACCAAAGTAACAACATAAGTCTCAACAGTCGTGAAACAAAAAAGATAACAGTCCCGTCCTATAATGCACGGGACCCCGGCTGCCCACTACTGCCGGATCACTCGATCGCCTCCCGAACCTGCAAGGCATCTACAAGCGGTATAAACCGTTAGCTAACAATCTATGCATAAGTATAAAGGTAAAAACACAATCACACATCATACACAATCAACATGCAACATTCAATCCTTTTATTATCTTTAATTAGGTGAAATGTCGTTACTAATGATACTTATTTTGTGACACGAGGGATTCCCAAACCTCGCTCATGTCCCCGTTTACCAATGCGGAATGATACTAATGCATTTGATCGTCTACCTGATTGGGCTGGTCGTAGGGAACCTCCTAGACTCTCGCAAGAGCTAGGCAGATGATGTCACGACCCGTTATCACACACTTGGGTCAATTACACAGTATACTATAGTCGGCCTATTCCAGTTTCGTTGTTTATCCTAACTAACAAACACCACTCATACACATTACACTCATGCAATAAGCCAGCTAAGTAAGTCCGTGGACTTACCAAAATCAAATCTCGACTCTCTCTTAACAACCACTCAATCGGTAACTGCAGAAACTCAGTTGCCTGTCAAAGGAGGCACGTGGGTCAACACATTTTCCTAGGTACTTAGAAGTTTAAAATTCCTAAGATGTAAGATCCTATTTGAACAGAAACTGTTACAGTACACATTTAAGGTACTTAAATTCTTACTTGAGGCTAACTAGCCATATTCTACTCTCTAGGATGATTTTAGGTAAAAACTAGAGAAACTACACACTTTTCTATTTCCCGAAAAGTCACTAAGGTCCAACTACAACTTCAAATATGAAACTAGAATAAACTTATAAAAATTCCGAAATAATTCTCTAAATTATCTATGATATCCCATCTACTCATAGGAGCAAGAATTTCTTAAAACTGTTCAACTATCACTTCTACAAAAATCCTTGAAGTTGGCTACAATACTAAAAACATCCTATCCCCTCGTTGGTGACACCCTCAACCATACCTGGGCTCCAACCCTGAACTCCAGAGGCCTGCGCCTCTTATCAACATAAGACCTTTGACGGCCCTGTGCGGCCAACATCCGCTTTCGGATCAATGCTACCCGATCCATCTCATCCTGCACCTGCTCGGGCGGCATACCACTCATCCTCTCAGGCTCATCCCAACACAAAGGTGTACGACACCTCCGTCCATATAGTGCCTCATAAGGAGCCATCCCAATAGTCGTATGCCAACTATTTTTATAAGAGAACTCCACCAAAGGGAGATGGTCGGGCCATACCTGGCCCCAATCAAGCACACATGCCCTCAACACGTCCTCAAGAGTCTGAATAGTCCTCTCAGACTGCCCGTCCGTCTGAGGATGGTATGCCGTGGTAAACTGCAAGATGGTGCCTAAGACGGCGTTTACCTGCTGCCAGAACCTAAAGGTAAAACGCCCATCCCTATCTGAAATGATCGTCCTCGACACTCCATGGAACCTCACAATCTGTTGGGTAAACTCCTCGGCTAAACGAGACACCGACCACGTTTCCTTAATAGGAATAAATCGTTCCGTCTTCGTCAACCGATCCACTACAACCCATATCGCATCAAAGCCTCTACTCAACCTCAAGCCGGTAACGAAGTCCATAGAAATGTCCTCCCACTTCCACTGTGGAATCAGAAGTGGTTGGAGCTCTCCTCCGGGCCTGTGGTGCTCGATCTTGACCTGCTGACAGGTCGCACATTGGGCTACGTATCTAGCCACGTCGGGCATGAGCCCGCCCCACCAATAAGATCGTCGTATATCCTGATACATCTTATTTGCGCCCGGGTGGACAGAGAAAGGTGTAGAATGGGCCTCCTGTAGTATACGCTGTCTCAACTCTTTGTCAAAGGGTACACATATGCGTTCCTGGCGCCTCAAAATCCCGTTTGCACCCACCATAAACTGTGGTGCCTCCCCTCTGGACATCCTATCCCTGATCCTTGCCAGTGCGGGACAACCCTCCTGTTTCTGCCGGATCTCTTCCGTCAGATCCGGTGAAACCTCTAACGTTGACAAATGACCGTCAGTATCCGGAAACCGGATGTCGACCTCCAACCAAATCAAATCGCTCCACAACTAGGTCTGAACGGTCAATCTAGCTATCACAGCCTCGCGAGGTGTCCTCCTACTAAGGGCATCGGCGACCACATTTGCCTTCCCCGGATGATAAAGGATCTCTAAGTCAAAATCCTTAATCAGCTCTAGCCATCTCCTTTGGCGGTTATTCAACTCCCGCTGAGTGAATCTGTACTTCAGACTCTTGTGGTCTATGAAGATCTGACAAGTGACCCCGTAGAGGTAATGGCGCCACATCTTCGAGGCATGAATGACTGCAACTAGCTCAAGGTCGTGAGTAGGGTAATTCTTCTCATACGTCTTCTGCTATCGAGACGCGTACGCAATGACCCTACCCCTCTGCAACCGGACGCATCCCAAGTCTAGCTTGGATACATCACTGTAAACGACGAAGTCTTCAACGCCCTCTGGCTATGCTAACACAGGAGCGGAAGTCAATCTCTCCTTCAGCTCCTCAAAACTCCGCTGATAGGGTTCGGACCATGTAAATCTGATGGACTTCCTTAGCAAGGAGGTCAGTGGCCTGGCAATCACAGAAAAACCCTTCACGAACCTGCGGTAGTATCCGGCCAGACCTAGAAAACTGCGTACCTCCTTTACCGTCTTAGGAAGCGGCCATGACGCAACTGACTCTATCTTCGCCGGGTCTACCTTGACACCCTGGGCGGAGACAATGTGGCCAAGGAACGCAACCTCTGGTATCAAGAACTCACACTTAGAGAGCTTAGCGCTTAGCATAAAGCTCTCTATCCTCTAAAACCCGCAACACCGTCCTCAAGTGTCCGGTGTGCTCCTCCCTAGTCCGGGAGTATACCAAGATGTCGTTGATGAAAACTACCACAAACTGGTCTAAGAAGTCAATGAAGATGCCATTCATCAACTCCATGAAGACAGCAGGAGCATTGGTGAGCCCGAAAGGCATCACCACGAACTCATAATGACCGTATCTGGTCCGAAATGCCGTCTTCGGTATGTCCTCCTCCCGTACTCTCAGCTGATGGTATCCTGACCTCAAGTCAATATGTGAAAAAACCGTAGCTCCCTGTAACTAATCTAGTAAATCATCAATACGCGGCAACGGGTACTTGTTCTTGACGGTGACTTTGTTCAACTCTCGATAGTCGATACAAAGCCTCATAGATCCGTCCTTCTTCCTGACGAAGAGGACTGGTGCACCCCAGGGAGACACACTGGGTCGGATGAATCCCCTCTCTGCCAAATCCTCGAGTTATTTCTTAAGCTCAAGCATCTCAATTGGTGTCATGCAGTATGGAGCCTTGGAGATCGGCCTCGTGCCGGGCTCCAACTCAATCCCAAAATCTACGCTCCTCTGCGGTGGTAAGCCAGGCGGCTCGCCAAAGACGTCCTTGAACTCACAAGCTACCGGGGTCTCTGCTAAAGATGATCTCGTCTCCTCCTTCATGGCATAACACCAGAAGGCCTCGCACCCCTGACCTATGATCTTTGTGGCTCGGACCGCACTAATGACTGTCCCTATCTTTCCGAGGTCCCACCCTCAAAAGACCTTCTACTGCCCAGTCTCTGTTGTGACCGTTATTGTCCTCTTACTGAGATCCAAAACAGCTCGATGGCGGTCCATCCAGTCCATCCCAAGTATGACCTCTTCATGCATTAAGCACATGACGTGGAAGTCGGCTAGCCAGTCACGACCTCCCAAGCGAATGGGACAATCGTGAATCTCCCGAGTACCGCGAACCTTACTCCCATCGGCTAACCTTATAAGGAAAGGTTCCTCCTCTACTGTATCTAAGGTCAACCTATCTATGCAATCATGAGATATGAAAGAGTGCGTCGCACCCGTATCAAAACGTACTCGGACTGGAAAGCCATGAATCGTGATAGTACCTGTGGCTGCGGGCGCTGTTGCCTCTACGGCGCTCCTCAACTCAAAAACTCGAGCCTGAGTACCTCTAGTCTCTGAAGGGCCTCCACCACGCCCTCTACCTCTACCTGGAATCTGAGCAGAACCCTGTGAGTATGCCTGACTAGGGGCTCGCTGCTGCTAACCCCAAGCCTGATACTGAGACTGCCTCTGTCTTCCTCCTGAGGTACCAATAGGCGAGGACCCTTGCTGTGATGTTACCTTGCCCTATCGGCATAAGGTAGCTCTATGGCCCAGCTGGCCGCAAGTAAAACATGTAACTGGTGGCTTCCTACACTCCGGCTTAATGTGTCCATATTCCCCACAGTTGTAGCACTGACGTCCTCTAGACCCCGTCGGCGGTACCACCTAGTAACTAGAACGGCCCTGAGACTGACCACGCCTATGACCTGAACCTCCTACTCCGATGCTGAGTGGTCCGGTCCTTTGTCTCTTGTCTGACCCTCCAAATTGCATAGCTCTCCTGTGACCCAGTCGGTCCCTCTCATACGCTGAAGCCCGATCCTGGTAATCGGCTAAGGAATCACAGCAGAACCCTGCTAGATAGGAGCGTGTAGTCTCCCTCAGTCTCCGGGAGAACAGATACACGTGCTGGTCCACAGGTGTTGCAGTAGGACCCAACAGTGACATCTCCTCCCGGAACCTCTTGATCGTCTCAGCTATCGGAACATCCTCAAATCCTGCCTCCAAGAAGTCCTACACTCGGTCTCTTCTCAGAGAGGTAGGACAAAAAGTCTCCCGCACGAGACTCAACAACTGCTCAAATCGGGACACTCCGCTCTACACTGTCCTCCACCATTACTGTGCCTGGTCCCTAAACAAGGTCTAAACCAGTTACGATTCTCAGGACAACAAATCGCCTCTAGCGCGGACGCCACATGACTAATCCAATGCTCTACCTCCAGTCCAATATTCCCGTCGAATGTGGGGACTCGCTGATGGTTGAAAGTCTTCAACAATTCATCCGGCCTCGGTACCCTCAGCTCGTCTCTCATCCGATCATCCTCGACAACCCTCACTGGTGCAGCTACCACCGGTGGGACTACCACTTGGGTCACCCTTTGAGAGACCTCTACTTACCTAGCTGGCACCGGCGGTGCTGGAGGTGGTGCTCCGGCTCTGTATGCCTCTTGCACTTGCTGGACATAAGCTCGATACTCCGATGCTCCAATCGAGACACGGTCAGAATCAGCAGGCCCTGCAATCCGTACTCCGGACCTAGCAGCGGTCCCATCTCTAACCTCTGGAATAATACTCTCAGCCACCTCCTCAGCAGGTACATCCGCATCTGGCGGATCTACCACAGGAACACGTCCCCGACCTCGGCCCCTCGGAGGCCTACCCACACGTCCCTGTCTCTGAGCTCCTGGAGGAAGGGGAGGTCGGCTCTCTCCTCATCCAACGTAAGTTGTCGCTCTCGTACGTGCCATCTGGTAGAGATGTGATCAATATAAGACTACTTTAATTGCTAGTAAGGACATCACTATCTTATTACTCTAGGTCACTTCTAAAGGTCACAATGTAACTAATAAACACAAGTTATAACAAAAGTCCAATAAACTATGCCATCGAGTTCAGCGGAGGTAACGGCGGTCCTTGCATTCTATCCCAACCCATTTATGCTCATGGTTTTGAAAACAAAATTCATTTCAAAAGTTCGGAACCCTTGCGGTTTCCGTTTATTTGTTTATTCGGCCTTTTTGAAGATAGCGAGTGCTGTTGTTGCCAACCTAGGGCTCTGATACCATATTGTAACACCCCAAATCCTAGAGGACTCGGAATGCTACAAGCTGGGACCTCACAATGGGTCCCGGCCCTTAGCCTGACAACAACTTCATCGGACCTTACAACACGACACAAATAAAAAGGCAAAACATAGAGTTTTATATCATGAGCGAAAGGAAAAGTACAAACTGAAAACAATCCAGCCAAGTCTCAAAACCAAAGTAACAACATAAGTCTCAACAGTCATGAAATAAAAAGATAATAGTCCCGTCCTATAATTCACGGGACCCCGGCTGCCCACTACCGCCGGATCACTCGATCGCCTCCCTAACCTGCAAGGCATCTACAAGCGGCATAAACCGTTAGCTAACAATCTATGCATAAGTATAAAGGTAAAAGCACAATCACACATCATACACAATCAACATGCAACATTCAATCCTTTTATTATCTTTAATTAGGTGATATGTCGTTACTAATGATACTTATTTTGTGACACGAGAGATTCCCAAACCTCGCCCCTGTCCCCGTTTACCAACGAGGAATGGTACTAATGCATTTGACCGTCTACCTGACTGGGCTGGTCGCAGGGAACCTCCTAGCCTCTCGCAAGAGCTAGGAACATGATGTCATGACCCATTATCATACACTTGGGTCAATTACACAGTATACTAAAGTCGGCCTATTCTGGTTTTGTTGTTTATCCTAACTAACAAACACCACTCATACACATTACACTCATACAATAAACTAGCTAAGTAAGTCCGTGGACTTACCTGAATCAAATCTCGACTCTCTCTTAACCACCACTTAATCGGTAACTGCAGAAACTCAGTTGCCTGTCAAAGGAGGCACGTGGGTCAACACATTTCCCTAGGTAGTGAGAAGTCTAAAACTCCTAAGATGTAAGATCCTATTTGAACAGAAACTATTACAGTACACATTTAAGGTACTTAAATTCTTACTTGAGGCTAACTAGCCATATTCTACTCTCTAGGATGATTTTAGGTAAAAACTAGAGAAACTACACACTTTTCTATTTCCCGAAAAGTCACTAAGGTCCAACTACAGTTTCAAATATGAAACTAGAATAACTTATAAAAATTTCGATATAATTCTCTAAATTATCTATGATATACCATCTACTCATAGGAGCAAGAATTTCTTTAAACTGTTCAACTATCACTTCTACAAAAATCCTGAAAGTTGGCTACAACACTAAAAACATCCTATACTTAGTCAAAATTCACTGCTGGAAAAACAGCTCAACTACTATACTTTGGGACCTTATAACTTTTAATCCGACCGCTCATTTTTCTCAAATTTTAATTCAGTAAACTACGTATATCCATCTATGATCTATCAAAAATTCAACGGTTGATCTTCAACCAATAGTTTTAACATTGATTCACAACAGTGACCATTTTTTACTTTCAAAATTGAGGTTTTAAGGGGAGTTTCTCACTTCCATTTATATTATAATCTGATTTACCTCACTAGGTCATCTAATGTCAGAAACTGGACACTCTAGGAGGCTACAACAACTCACTTACTACTCGTCACTTCTCTAGTTTGATCTCTCCTCACCACCATACTAAAACATTTAAAAACCTAAGTAGACACATGTCCATTTCACCTGTAGTTTCAGGACTGAACTGCAGACAAGATAAGGGGAGAATGGTTGATCCCTTACCCAAGGGTTTGATGACTGCAGAAGGTAATCTGTTGCACCAGTGAGGGAGAGTTCGATTCCAAGGTGGCCGCTGGAGGGATCTCCTCTTCTGTTAACGCAGGGAAAAGAATGGTGCAGCACTCCAAACTCGTTATCTTCTGGGAGGGAGTGTGTACTGAGAGTTAGATCTCTAGAGGAAACTGAGTGTAGAAGGGTTGAATGAAATTCACTTACACTACTCCGGCTTTTGGCGAGGCTTGTGCAACGAGCAGCCCCAAAAGAGATAGACGACTAGCTGTTGTAAGTTCTCTCCTCTTCTGGCTCCTTTCCTTGCAAATTCTTGTGGTTGGAACGTTGCTGAATGTGTGCAGAATCCAGCCAGATGCAGCGTGAATGTGGAGCGTGAATGTGGATTGGGAAATGGGACAATGGCGTTGCAACTATCCTCTCTTCTGGCGTGAAAATAGGGGCTGTTTCAGATGTTTATTTGCCTCATTTATGCAGTTGTTACGTGATATAAGGAAGGGGAAGAGCTAGCTGTTAAAACGTGGGAGATAGGGCAATTGTTGTGCTTCTTGGGCTACGAAGTAAGGAGCATCTGATGGAGTTCTAGGCTGGAATCAAAGCGCCTCTGGGCTGCTGCAAGCCTCATTAGGCAACTGAGTGTATGGGCTGCTGAAGGTGTGATTGCTGGGCAGCAAATATTCGGTGTGGGTTGGGGCAAGGCACGTAAACGAGTTGGGCTGACACTGGTTCAATCTGCCAGCAAGGGGAAGAGCAAGGCTGGGCAAATTCAATCCAAAAGCAAACAATGGGCTGAAACAAGGCAAAAATAAGTGGGCTGAAAGTTTGTCCATAACTTGTCAAAACTCGTCATGGCTTCGTCAAGCCCATGCATGACCTTGTCACAAAGTTGTCGGGCTTCGTCATGACCTCGTCTCAGCTTTGTTATGGTCTCGCCAAAAGCCGTCGTTAAGAACCAATTATAAGGATTAGGGTTTGATATAATTCTATCATTTTATGTGAATTAAATTCTACATAAAATGATAAAATTTAAGAACCAATTATAAGGATTAGGGTTTGATATAATTCTATCATTTTATGTGAATTAAATTCTACATAAAATGATAAAATTTTGTGAAGGATGAAATACTAGGTAGAATGGGAAACAGTTAACGGATCGAAATCCGATTTGATTCGGGATTAAATGGAATAAAAATTCCGGATATTACAATCTAGGGGCATACCCAGAAAGGAGTGTTCACTATATCCTTCATTATAAAAATCACAATATTAATAAATGTCAAAAAAATAAACGATATCTATGCAATACAAAAATATATTCAAAATAAGTAATTTAGAAAACAAATAAAAATGTGCATATTTAATATAATACAAATCCTGAAAATAACATTTGTCGTGAACCCTCGAGCACATGCGAGATAGTCCGATTCTGAAAAAGTAGAAGATAAACTTGATATAAGTGTAAACTCAAAAGCTATGCCCGCTTGATATTATTGATAGAAAACAAAATAAGTATAAACTCAAAAGATAACATTAATTTTCAAACATTCTAGTTTTATTTATACAATTTCTCAAAGTGTCATTTTTCCTTGATAATCGATGTGGGATAACAATGTCAATATTTTACAAAATAATTATGGTTTAGTGAAAAAGATTTATTGACTTAATTTGTAATTTAATAAAAGTATAATCCGAGAAAAAAAAACATGGGGCTTCACGTCAGCATTATTGTCGCCTAATTCAGTAACATATATAAATTTAAATAGTTTATATACCTGCCCTACATGGGTATTTGTTAATATAACAATTTTAAAGTTATTGTATATTCATAATATTAATAAAAGATAAATTACGAATTTAATAGGTCAACGACCCACCAATAAGTAAGTCACAACGATCTACATACAAATATTATACTTGGATCTCACCAAAAGGCTCGGAAATGTATGATTTGTTTAATCTTCAAACCTTCTATGTCTATTTATACAAGTTCTCAAAACGTCATGCTTCTTTGATAACTAATGTCGGATAGAAAAATCCATATTTTACAAAATAAATATGGTTTAGTAAAAATAGATTTATTGGCTTAATTTGTAATCAAGAAAAATTCTTGAATTTGACGTTATTAGTAAAGCGAGTAGATAATTTTAAAATCTAATTTGGAGGAACTTTAAATTTTACGTTAAGATATAACATACAAATATAATTTGGTTTGTTTCAAATTTGATTTATGTAAAAAAATGTGGTTGGTTAGTTTTTTTAATGATTTTAGATATTGCTTTAAAAATAGATTTATTGGCCTATTTTGTGATTTAATAAAATTTTTTAAAAAAAATTTAACTAATTTAGTAAAGTATGTAGATATAAATAGTTTATATACATGCCCTACATAGATATTTGTTAATAGAAGTTATTGTATATTTATATTATTGATAATATATAAATTACGAATTTAATAGATCAATGACACACATAACAGTAGGTCACAACCACGCACAAATCAGTATGTCCCAACGACCTACATACAAATATTAATTCGATATCAATAAATATTTTACTTGATTCTCACCAAAAGTGTAACACCCCGAATCCGCGAGACTCAGGATGCTACGGGCGGATACCTCACAATGGGTCCTGACCCTTAGTCTGACAACAATTTCACCGGATCTTGCAACTGAAAAGCATACAAATAAAAGACTTCTTAAGCTCCTCCTAAAATGTAATAAAGGCCAAAACGAAATACATTTTTATGCAATGTAATGAAGCCCGAAAGCATACAAATAAAAGACTTCAACCGAGATACACCTCCAAAGACCAAACGCCATACACACGACATACAAAACAAAATAATCGAAGAACAATACACAACCCAACTCCAACCAAAAACTCCTCCTAAAATGTACGGAACCCCGACTGCCCACTCTTCTGGATCTCTCAGCCGCATTCCTAACCTGCAAGGCAATCTACAACATCGGTATAACACCGTTAACTTATATTCGAGGTATTAGAATCAAGGTGAAAGACACAAACACAAGTAAATCATCATAAGCACCCAATATACTCCAAAGCACACAAGTCCGGTTTTTTATCTTATTATTATTAAGTCATATCCCGTTCTAATTCAACTTAGGTTGTGACACGAGAGTCACCGAAACTCTTCTCGGTCCCTACTTACCGGCATGGAATAATACTGATGCATCCGACCGTCTACTAGCACGGGATAGTCGCCAAGAACCTCTTAGCTCTCGTGGGAGCTAGACAAGTTGTCACCGCATGTTATCATACACTTGGGCTAAATAATATGTATAAAGGTCGGTAATCCTGTTTCCGGTTTAGTTGTTATAACATAAACAATAAATACACATCACCAAACACACATCGAAACTAATACGAAGAACACGAGCTAAGTAAGTCCGGTGACTTACCTCGTCCCAAACGCTAACTCACAAAACGCTCTCGCTTCCTTGGAAGAAGCAAACAACCTGCTCACAACAACATATCTATCAAAACCCGCTCAACTCAAGAAGTCTTAGACTTCTACACAAATGATCTACGCAAGATCATTTGACTCTCATTCTAGGACCGCATCCTAGAATCTCTCACGCTCAAACCACACTCAACACAAGTTAGAAGTCCTTAGACTTCTAGACCCTATGATCTCTCCAAAACATAACCCACAACACATACTAGGATAACATGCCTAGTCTCAACAATCTCAACAGTATAAACACTATGCTAGGATACGCATATCCTAGGCCATAATCTCAACAACCATATAACCACAACCTCAAGCCTCAGATACTCACAAGATCAACCAAACACTCAGCGTCTTACAACAATCGACAACCCTCAAAACTCACCTAAGGTCCAAACCACTACTTGGTATTCACTCTAAGTTATGCTAGATCCAACCTAACATGATGCTACCAGAAAGCATAACTAGATCGAGGAAGGAGGTACTCACACGAGGTCAAAACATGGAAGTCAATCAACGGATGTCGACTTGGACTCGTTAGGTCTTTATCGGGACGATTCCGAACCTAAACCGAAACTATACAAATTTATCTCATATGCTAAATTTGAAGGAATATATAATATATAAATCTAAGGAAAATCCTTTTTCAAAAGCCGCGTTAAAATCTCGTAAATAATCCTCCCGTGGCACGATATGAAATTCTAGAAACTTGGTCATAAAACCGAAATTAAAAATTTTGAGCCATAACTCGAAATTAATCCAACAAGGAATATGTAGTATATATAAATATAAGAATATCCGCGTAGTTAAAATTCAAGGTTAAAAACCGCTAACACGTTTTCCGGGGCAATTTATATAATTCCATAAATATGGGTCATTCTTTGTAAATAAAAATCTAGGTCAAATCAGTAATTAAACAAATAGGGATAAAATTGTCAAAATCCATAAGTTGGGCCATATATGTAAAACATAAATATGGGCTATGTATTGTAATTACACTGAGAAGAGGGTTTCCGTATTTAAATATTGAAAAAATGTGTTCTTCAACCCTTGAACACGCGCACAAGGGGTGAGGCAGTGGCGAGGAGTGGGCAGGAGGAGGAGACGACGTGGGCTCTCCTCCGACGGCTTTGGCGAGGAGAAAGAGGCGGACCTTCTCCTTGACGGCAAAGGCTACTCCTCGGAGGCAAAAGGCTTCTCGGCTACTTCTCCGGCGAGGTTCAACGGCCTACGAGGTGGCGTCATTCCGGCGGTTCAAAAAGAAGGTAAAGAAAGGACGGGGAAAATCAGAGAGGGGCGAGGCTCGTGGAGTGGATGCAGATGTTCGAGGTTGCTCCGGTGTCCTCTGGCGTCGCTGGCGAGGCTTGTACGAGGAGGAAAGGGAAAGGGCAGGGGAGGTGGTGTGGCTGGTTGTAGAATAGAATGTTGCAGCTTGCTTGGACTGGAGTTCCATTTGCACCAAGGTGAAGAGGAGAGAGGGTTGGTTGTGTGTGCTCAGCAGGTAGCGAGAAGTCGGCATGGGGAGCGAGGGGTCACTACACCGGGGCTGCAGGCGAGGGGTCACTGCACAAGGCTGCAGATCTGAGGCGGTAGTCGAGGGTTCGGGGTACTCTTAGCTCGGAAGACAAGCGGGAAGGAAGAAAAGGAAGAAAAGAAAAGAAAGAAAAAAAATAAAATAATAAAAAGGGAAATGAGTAACGGATAGACTTTATCAAACGCACTCGGAACGGGATTTCTAAACCGGAAAAACTTTCCAACTTTTCCGTAAAATAAAGCATACGGGAAATATATGTGGATAAAGTCGCAAAATATATTTTGCAATACAAGAACCATTCTCGTAAATTATTTATGAGATGTAATAATTTAAATACGGGTAATAATATATCAATGTATCTATGTATACTTGTAGAATTTAATTTTCGACATAAAAATACTCGTCAAAATATTTATGCTATTAAAGTATCAATAAAAGACGGAAAAATATTTATCGTAAACGCGCCTAATAATTGGGGTGTTACATCAGATCCCCCTAAAAACAAGTTTCATCCCGAAACTTGCCACACCACACGTCAAACTTCTCGGTCCCTAAGACCGAGGTATGAACACTTAAACTAAGAAGGCTCAAACCTTCTAATCTATACACACAAGCTACTCAAACTACCACCGCAAGATATATCAGGTCATATAGCACAATCCCTCACAAGGCACAAACTACACATAACTTCATACATGCACAATACTCAACCAAGGGAAAAACTAGGTCTAACCCATTGATTCTATCAATGCTACTAGCTCAGCGTAAAACTCAATATCCTCCGTCTTCTAGTTAGCCTCATCGGTTCCTCGTCTGCCACTAGATCATCAAGATTGACAACACGTCTCGATTCATGTATGTACTCCCTCGACTGATACACATGAAACAC
This sequence comes from Fagopyrum homotropicum, assembly GCA_033239125.1. Classification (NCBI taxonomy): domain Eukaryota; kingdom Viridiplantae; phylum Streptophyta; class Magnoliopsida; order Caryophyllales; family Polygonaceae; genus Fagopyrum; species Fagopyrum homotropicum. The sequence goes on along the minus strand of BSWB01000003.1, from coordinate 58,143,900 downwards.
TGGGTGAGCACCCTCTACTCTTGGTGGTAACGCCCACTTGTAAGTCACTTCTCCAACTTGCGCTAAGATCTCAAAAAGGTCCGATATATCAGAAACTCAACTTCCTTCTCGGGTCTTTCTCAATGCATCATTTCCATTTTGTCTCTCTTTGATTGCCTCTAACATAGAAGGTCAAACTTCTTAATTGGTCCCGCTAACCAAACTTTGATATTACATCTTCTCAATCTTGTTGCAAGTTCCAAGTAATGAAGGAAGTAGTTTACTTCACACCACTTCTACTAACGAGACACGTATGCTATTACTTTTACCTCGTCCCTTAATAATCAATCAAGACCTTGTCTTGGAGAGTCACTAGTACACTTCAAATGCATCATACCTCGAGAAAATTTCAAAATAGTTGCACCAATGAATCTCCTCTTAACTTGTCAATTTTTGTCCCACTCAAAACTTCATTTTTATCCGGAGTAGGTTAGCCATAGATGGTGTTACTTGGAAAATCTCTCCACAAATCTAGTAATGACCAGCACAACCAAGAAAACTTGTAACTTCTTTGACATCCTTCGGAGTTTGCCATCCCAAGACAACTTGTCATACAACTTCTCTCTTCTCCGAGAGTAGACCAAAATATCTTATCCGGGGCATTAGTAAGCCCACATAGAATCGCCGTATTTGCAATATCCAAATCTCGAATTCTAAGTTTGTGACAAACAAACCTTAAATCATTCATAGAAGAGACTACCGACCCTTGTAACCGATCGAGTAGATCATCCATCCGTGGTGAGGGATGCTTGTTCTTCATTGTTATCTTGTTCGGCTCATGGTAATCGATGTACAAATGGAGATAACCGTCTCTATTTTCGCAAACTGGTGTTCTCCATAACAACTTCAGATCAAGAGTTTAAGATATATTCCAATATGAACTTCAAATCAAGAGTTCAAGATAACATTCGAAGTTCTCCATAGCAATTCACTAATTCTAATGAACTCTTTTCAATAAGTTCTTGCAATTGTTTCTTCACTTGCTTCCACAACTCATGTCTCTTCACAAGTGTCATTCCATACGTCGCCTTAGATATCGGAATTGAGTCAAGCTTGACCTTAGTGGAAAAATCCACATTCTGACGTATTGGAATCGTGATATCTCGGTTTTCGTTTTTTCCTCTTTTGTTGCATAACGTAATAACCGACACAACCTTGCCTTAACATTTGACAAGTAATCATGGTACTAATGATCTACCCCGATCTGTTGGGGTGACGTCCTTCAAGCACGTGTATTGCTCCATCTTTAGCTACAATGTTGACCGTCTTCTTTTAAAGATCCTTCATCTCTTGAAATCTAGATACTTGCTTGAATCTTCTGACTCTTGGGGCCTTATTTAAGTATTCCTTTAACTTAATCTCGTTTTCCCTCTTTGATGACATGTTTCTAAAAATCTTCTAAGGTTTCTCACTTATGTGCTACCATAAGGATCCAAACTACATGACTTAACCGTGCTTCAAAACAATTGACTTATCTTCTTTACTTCTATGACATCCCAACATGTGGGAACCGTTCTTCGTATGATATATAAGTTCGCATCATTCCTTCGAGTAGGTGTCAAACCTACTTTATTTCCTTATGTAACGTCAAACCGGTTGTAGAGGCTCTAACCGCAATCTTTCATGTACTTCTTGTACATCTCATATCGACAACAACCTTCAAAACTTCGGTCTTCGCTTACTCTGGTTGGTCACCTTAAGCATCTCTTGGTATTCCATGAACAATCTTCACAACCGTACTAGTATGCCCCGTGGAGACCGCTAGGCAAAATTTCTCCAACCACCATCACTGAAAGATCCACTCATTACTTCACCAAGCACTATTATCATAAGCTCAAAACTTGCAGCGTTACAAAAATAGAGGTTCCCCGTTTTATGCCATCAATATCATAGCCTCTCCGTGTGAGTCAGGAAAACTTTGACGCAACTTTTGCTTGCAAAAACATAACATCCATAACATTAGAAAAAACATACCATGCATCCCCTATATGTATTCCCCTTTACGAACAACAACAATTGAAGCCTCACTTCCTCTTGGTTCTTCTAGTTTTCTTCACCCTAATCAAACTTTAAAAGTTCTGCTCCGTGACATTCCCCCATATGTAAATCCCATGACCTAGGAAGGTCGTGTAAGCTCATTACAATCACTCCCCGGGAGGTCGGTTACAGTCATATGCTTGAACCCACCAATGCTACTTGATTGTAACATTTTCACTTCCGTGGATATAACTCCTTCTTAGCATTGCTTAGTCTCATCACCATGACGGAAAACGGTTGACTCTACAAGGTAATTCTACTATGTGAACTTTAACCATGTGATTCTCATTGTATCTTTCATATGTGTGAATAAGTCCCCTTCTTAGAATCTCGTAAAATCGACGCTTCACCTTCTAGTACCTCCATAAGCTTAACTTACGGGTCTCTTAAATCTTTTGTTATTGGTTCATCTAATCCTCTCATCTTGACTCCCATGCCTAGGAGTGCCTAGGGAAACTTTTACGTTTTAATGAATTACCATTTCTACCCTTGCTAGAAGGTACTTCTCTTCTTCTCGATACGCGTCTTTGCTTTATCAGCACGCCACTTGGAAGAATCTTAAGTTCGTTGTCTCGAATTCTCTTCATTGTTGCCCATCATTGCTTCCTCGGAACCACTCCCATAACTTCATATAATTTTCTTTCTTTTACAACTTCCATCTCGGTTTTGCTTAAGTTGTCTCGAGTTTTTCCTTCAACTTATTCACCCTTCGTTTATGTCATCTCTAATCCTTCTCTTCGACATCTTTTTAAAGAAATCCGATAAATGCCATGGTGTTCGTTAGCGCGAATTGCTCAACTTGATACTTGAGCGTACTTCTCCATATATGAATGCTATCCTAAGCCAACGACGTCGTCTTAAGGATGAAGATATCGTCCCATCCTCTTTCTATTAGGTCCGCATCTCCCTATGCTACTATATATATATTAAGTATACACAGAAAACTACACAAGCCATATGATCACATTACCACCATACATCCGTATCTACGAAATCCACTCCGACAATTCAATGTCCAAAACGTACTATACTCCATATATATAACTATACATTAGGTTATCATAATAATTCTACTATAACACATAAGTCCATCATGCAATTACAATCCACATACACCTATCTATATATCTACATACACACACACACACACACACACACACACACACACACACACACACACACACACACACACACACATATATATATATATATATATATACATATCAAAATCCAATAAACTAAGCTGCCGAGATCCGCGGAAGGAGTGGTGGTCCGTACATTCTACCCCGGCTGACCATGCTCGTGATTTTGAAAACAAAAATCATTTTAAACTTAGAACCCTTGAGGGTTCTCTTTCCATCTCTTTGGCCTTTAGAAGATTGTGAGTGCCATTGTTGTCAACCTAGGACTTTGATACCACTTTGTAACACCCCAAATCTGCAAGACTCGGGATGCTACATGATAGCATGAATTATAGTCTAGTTTTTGGGGTTTGTTTGGACGTTTTATCTTTCATAATCTGTATGTTTGTATATACATTATGTGATTTTACTACCATTTCATCTACCTTTGCGAGAATCGAGGTCTACACCTAGTTTCGTTGTAATTGCAGGTAATATGGTACGTTTTGCATCAAAAAGGAGCAAAAGGAGTCATGAGTCATTTGGAGCTACATCCAGGAAGCATAGCCATGGATTGAAGATCCACTTTGGAGCAGATTCGAGAGATTTCACATCCAGTTGAGACTCACCTCGGTTGACCAGAGATTCATCTCGACCGAGGTGATCCAGGGACGCCGACTCGACCGAGGCGAATACCTAGGACGCGGCGAGAATATTTTATTCTTGGAAGAGATCTTTTAAATTTGGAAAGTGATCTTATATTTCTGGGCTTGGCTTCTGGAAGGAAGGAGATATGCAGAATATATATTTTACCTATATTTATGGGATAATATCTTCTTAAGATTTATTATCTTTGGAGGGTTATTTTCCTATAAAAAGGGTCGGATTTCCCACAATTCGAAGACCCGGCATACACGAACATCCGCCTACACCGAAAAAGACGCAGCAGCCGCATACCCCAATTTGGGAGAGAGTTGAAGAACCTTTTTGAAGGTTGAAGGAAGATTGAAGTCCATAGCTTTTATAGCTTTATTGAAGGGTTTTGTAAGATTGTCTTCAATTCCCTCAATTGTTGTCTTGTCTTTTTGGATTATTATCCAAGGAACGCTTTGTTGTGATATTTGATTCAGTTATTGAAGTCTTTTCATTAAATTCTTCTTTGTTCAAATATTCACCTTCTTCCCTTACATTTAATACTTTCATAATGATGATGAGTGGCTAATTTCCTTGTGTGATTCTAGGGTGATTGGCTGAAGGTTGTGGGAAAAACAATGATAGAATAATCTTAGATTTCAGTAGGATCCTGAAAGTTCGAGTCTTTAACCTTAACCCTAAGCATCTCGTTCGGTTGATGAACATCTCGGCCGGGGTGGAATTCTTCTGACCGAGGTGACTTATCCGACCTTAAACTGAGAGTTAAGTGTTAGAGTTTGCCAAATCCTATTCTTATTACACCTTTCCTGGTTCAATGCAAGCTTAGGATGAGACTTACCCGGTAATTCCTTAGTTTGTATACCAACGATCATAAGTGTAGGTAATAAAGGTTTAGCCTTTATTGGGGTTTGAGTGTGCTTCCATCCCATCTTTGTGAGTTAGCCTGAGACTTACCCGGTAAAGGTTGATTCTATTCCCTTAGATGGTATGTTAGTTTGAGGTTATAGTTCTTTATCTTGATTCCTTGAGACTTACCCGGTAATAGGAGTTACGGTTTAGGATTAGTGTGTAGTGAGACTTACCCGGTGATCTACTCCACTTTAGAAACACCTTCCCCACGCAAAAATCTCAGCTTTGTCCGCTTATCTACAGATCTTGAGTTGGAACCACAACTAGATGCTTTAATCCCTAGAATTGCATGTTTGCTTTATTTGACATCTTATTCATCTTTGATTGTGTTAAATCGCTCTTGTGGTTAGTATTAACATTAGCACACCGTATTGACTCTGTTTCACCGAGTCCCTGTGATCGACCCCTGGAATTTTCTTGCTTTTACTACGATTGACCCGTACACTGCGGGTTCGCATCCTTGTTTTAAGCTTAAGTCTAGGGTTATAAATTTAAAGCTTGCACACACCGTTTGGAGCGAACAAGTTTTTGGCGCCGTTGCCGGGGACTTGGTCTAGACCGAGCCGGTTGCGGTTTGCTTTCGGGGCACTTGCCCCTGTTGCTACTAACTACTCTTTCTATGAGTTTTGTAGTTTTCAGGATTTCCGATGACTACATTTGATCCAGCCTGGATAGCAAGACAAAGTGCTAGGGCGGACCATTATGAGTACTTGGAGGAGAAGTACTCATTCTATTGGTTCAACAATGAATGGGAAAGAGAAGAGGCCATTCAGCGGGAACTTGCGATATGGGATGAGAAGAATATCCCTAGAAACACTTATGAGCAGCCTCTTAAAGATTCTCGAATCACGATTGGAGAAGATAATGAAGAGGGTGGCGGAACTCAAGGAAAGCACCCTATCCTATGCTAAGCCGAAAGAGGAGCATAAGGAAGTGTTGCACGTTCCAAGCATTCCTTTGGTCGAACCGGAAGTTTTTCCTGAAGCTTCTGTGGAAGCGGAGGATGTGGAAGATCTCGATCCAACTGCCGAGACCTCGGCCGAGGTGGAGGAGATCTCGACCGAGATGGAAGAAGAATTTGTAGAACTGGAAGATGCAGAGAACCTTGGCCAAATTACTGAGATTGTGGTCAAAGTTGAAGAAAGACCAGCAGAACTGAGAGAGATTTCGTGGGTGGATTATCAACCCAACACGAAACTTGTCTCAAGCTTTGGAGAACTTTGCAAGGTACATTCTCCTACTTCATTTGAATTCCCTATTAACATTTCTGAATTTTTCAGGAAGGCACCAAAGAGTTGGAGGTCTCTTCCGAAAGAACCTCCTAAGATCAAGATGAAACCTCTCTTGAAACCGATAGAAGAAGATACTCCTTGGATTATAAGGAGTGGAGTTTGCAAACACTACACCGTTAAGGCGATGAAGTGTCTCTTGTTCAAGTATGGGGTCCCTCGCATGCTCAGGACCCTGTACCATCCCCAAGCTATAGATGGGGAAGCTGCTATGATTCTCGAGAAACTGTTTTCTCGATCAAGGAAAGGATGGGACACGAGGAATGTCCCATTGAAGTGCAGGAAGTCTAGAAGGATTCCGGTGAGAATCAAACCGTACAAGCTTGTACGTGGGAGATCTTACCATTTGCCGGTGAAATTAGGAACCGGCACCTTTTTGGAAGAATTTTGTGATGGATGTGATGAGCACTCCATGGTGTTCAAGGTACATTGAGTAATTCTATGGAGAAGGGTCCAGCTAGCGACCTTAAACCAAGCGCTTCTTGGGAGGCAACCCAAGGAAGGATCACAGTTCAGGAGCTACACTGGAAGAACAAAATTTCGAGAAGTTGAGGAAACGAGCTTTACTGAGATACATCTCGGGTACTGTCAGAACACCTCGACCGAGATGTGCTTCGCCAACCGAGATGGTCTTATTTGGGAGCTATTTCTTACTTCTTCATGCAGTTTAGCTATGTTCGGTGAGCATCTTGTCCTTAGACTTATTTTGACCCATTGGGACAATGTGTCCCAAGTATGGGGTATATGGATGATTTGTATGACTCTTTCGGATATTATTATGCTCTACGTGCTTATCTGAGACTACATACATGCATACAGGTTATTTAATTGAGAAAAACGTCGAAAAATTGGTTTTAAAAAAAAAATTTTTTTGACCTCGACCGAGGTGGGTTAACTGAGAGTTTTCAAAACGATTTTTGTGCTTCTTATCTGGATGTGATCTCAGTGAAGATCTTGCTTACTGACTGGTTTTAAATTCTTTATGTGTTTGAAAGGTTTTATAATATGTTTAAGTTGCTAAATGCTTTGTTTGAAATTTTTGGCATGTTTAATACTTTGTTTTTATCCAAATTATGTTGAATTTGAAGGTTGACACCGCAAGATAAGTTCTCTCACTTTCTTCCTGGAAAGACCAAGGCAATTCATTCTTCTCTCTTCTTCTTCTTGATCATGCTTAACCCCTCATATACATTCTGCCTCCCTTTACCTATCCGGGAATTAGGAAGCAAGCAAGTGGTGAAAGCAAGTTAAAGTTGAGAAGTGGGCTGGAAGTGAAAGTCTTAGAAAGCAATTATAGGTTTGGGGAAGTCAATCATGAAGATGAGTAACTCGGCACCATTCACATAGCCGGGTGTTTGTGTCTTGCCAAAGTCGGATTGAGCGATATTCCTAACGGGTCATGGTATGTGCATCAAGGGTTTGATGCATCTCAAGAAATTGATGATTGCGGATCTCCTAGGCTTCGGTTATTGTGCACCTCTGTCCATGCATCCCAAAAAGTAAAGTAAAAGAGAAAAAAGTGCGAAATAAGCAAAGCTTATTGGTGGAAGATGTTGCAAGTCAAAGTGAAAGTGAAGTTCATCCTTTTCTCGGATTCTAGCACCACATTACCTTACATACATCCCTACCCTACACGTTTCTTGACCTTTTCTTTTGGGAAGCGCTTGAGACCTTGAGCTTGTTGATTGACTTAGCGGTTTAAATCGGATTATACATGATTAATTTTGATAATTATGATTTATTATGCATTCTATGATTTTGTGCAAAGATGAACAACTTTCCTATATTTATAAAATGTTTTAAGCATATTGAGTTTTTAAATTCCAGGAAGTATTCTCTTAGAGTGATCTATGATAGTTGCACACCATAAAATGTTTTTGAAAAGCTTTTTCATTGATTTTCTTGACTTATAATCCATTCTATCTTGTCTTCTATATAAGGAACTTGCTTGGGGACAAGCAAGGGCTAAGTATGGGGTATTTTGATAGCATGAATTATAGTCTAGTTTTTGGGGTTTGTTTGGACGTTTTATCTTTCATAATCTGTATGTTTGTATATACATTATGTGATTTTACTACCATTTCATCTACCTTTGCGAGAATCGAGGTCTACACCTAGTTTCGTTGTAATTGCAGGTAATATGGTACGTTTTGCATCAAAAAGGAGCAAAAGGAGTCATGAGTCATTTGGAGCTACATCCAGGAAGCATAGCCATGGATTGAAGATCCACTTTGGAGCAGATTCGAGAGATTTCACATCCAGTTGAGACTCACCTCGGTTGACCAGAGATTCATCTCGACCGAGGTGATCCAGGGACGCCGACTCGACCGAGGCGAATACCTAGGACGCGGCGAGAATATTTTATTCTTGGAAGAGATCTTTTAAATTTGGAAAGTGATCTTATATTTCTGGGCTTGGCTTCTGGAAGGAAGGAGATATGCAGAATATATATTTTACCTATATTTATGGGATAATATCTTCTTAAGATTTATTATCTTTGGAGGGTTATTTTCCTATAAAAAGGGTCGGATTTCCCACAATTCGAAGACCCGGCATACACGAACATCCGCCTACACCGAAAAAGACGCAGCAGCCGCATACCCCAATTTGGGAGAGAGTTGAAGAACCTTTTTGAAGGTTGAAGGAAGATTGAAGTCCATAGCTTTTATAGCTTTATTGAAGGGTTTTGTAAGATTGTCTTCAATTCCCTCAATTGTTGTCTTGTCTTTTTGGATTATTATCCAAGGAACGCTTTGTTGTGATATTTGATTCAGTTATTGAAGTCTTTTCATTAAATTCTTCTTTGTTCAAATATTCACCTTCTTCCCTTACATTTAATACTTTCATAATGATGATGAGTGGCTAATTTCCTTGTGTGATTCTAGGGTGATTGGCTGAAGGTTGTGGGAAAAACAATGATAGAATAATCTTAGATTTCAGTAGGATCCTGAAAGTTCGAGTCTTTAACCTTAACCCTAAGCATCTCGTTCGGTTGATGAACATCTCGGCCGGGGTGGAATTCTTCTGACCGAGGTGACTTATCCGACCTTAAACTGAGAGTTAAGTGTTAGAGTTTGCCAAATCCTATTCTTATTACACCTTTCCTGGTTCAATGCAAGCTTAGGATGAGACTTACCCGGTAATTCCTTAGTTTGTATACCAACGATCATAAGTGTAGGTAATAAAGGTTTAGCCTTTATTGGGGTTTGAGTGTGCTTCCATCCCATCTTTGTGAGTTAGCCTGAGACTTACCCGGTAAAGGTTGATTCTATTCCCTTAGATGGTATGTTAGTTTGAGGTTATAGTTCTTTATCTTGATTCCTTGAGACTTACCCGGTAATAGGAGTTACGGTTTAGGATTAGTGTGTAGTGAGACTTACCCGGTGATCTACTCCACTTTAGAAACACCTTCCCCACGCAAAAATCTCAGCTTTGTCCGCTTATCTACAGATCTTGAGTTGGAACCACAACTAGATGCTTTAATCCCTAGAATTGCATGTTTGCTTTATTTGACATCTTATTCATCTTTGATTGTGTTAAATCGCTCTTGTGGTTAGTATTAACATTAGCACACCGTATTGACTCTGTTTCACCGAGTCCCTGTGATCGACCCCTGGAATTTTCTTGCTTTTACTACGATTGACCCGTACACTGCGGGTTCGCATCCTTGTTTTAAGCTTAAGTCTAGGGTTATAAATTTAAAGCTTGCACACACCGTTTGGAGCGAACACTACAGGCGGAGACCTCAGAATGAGTCCTGACCCTTAGCCTAACACTAATTTCACCGGATCTTGCAACAAGACACAATTAAAGTCCAAAACGAAATACATTTTTATGCAATGTAATGAAAACCGAAAGCATACAAATAAAAGGCTTCAACCGAGATATAACTCCAAAGACCAAATGCCATACACACGGCATACAAAATACAATAACTGAAGAACAATACACAACCCAACTCCAACCAAAAACCCCTCCTAAAATGTACGGAACCGTAGATGCCCACTCTTCCGGATCTCTCGGCCGCATTCCTAACCTGCAAGGCAATCTACAACACTGGTATGACACCGTTAACTAATATTCGAGGCATTAGAATCAAGGTGAAAGGCACAAACACAAGTAAATCATCATAAACACCCAATATACTCCAAAGCACACGAGTCCGGTTTATTATCTTATTATTATTAAGTCATATCCCGTTCTAATTCAACTTAGGTTGTGACACGAGAGTCACCTAAACTCGAATCGGTCCCTACTTACCAGCATGAAATGGTACCGATGCATCCGACCGTCTATCAGCACGGGATAGTCGCCCAGAACCTCCTAGCTCTCGTGAGAGCTAGACAAGTTGTCACCTCTCATTATCATAAACTTGGGCCAAATAATATATATAAAGGTCGGTGATCCTATTTCCGGTTTAGTTGTTATTACATAGACAATAAACACACACCACCAAACACACATCGAAACTAATACAAAAAATACTAGCTAAGTAAATCCGGAGACTTAGCTCGTCCCAAACGCTAACTCACAAAACGCTCCCGCTTCCCTTGGGAAGAAGCATACAACCTTCTTACAACAAGATATCTATCAAAACCCGCTCAACTCAAGAAGTCTTAGACTTTTACACAAATGATCTATGCAAGATCATTTGACTCTCATTCTAGGACAGCATCCTAGAATCCCTCATGCTCACACCACATTCAACACAAGCTAGAAGTCCTTAGACTTCTAGACCTTAAGATCTCTCAAAAACATAACCCACAACACATACTAGGATAAACATGCATAGTCTCAACAATCTCAACGGTATCAACACTATGCTAGGATACGCATATCCTAGCCCATAATCCCAACAACCATATAACCACAACCTCAAGCTTTAGATACTCACAAGATCAACCAAACACTCAACGTCTTACATGCAAGATCCCGGTTTTGACCTTCATCGCCCCCGCGGAGCGGCCTTGGTGTCTGTCACCAGCCCCGCGGTGACAAGGGGTTCTCCCTGCGGCTGGCCTCCCCTGCGGATGAGGCAATCCGCCCCTGCAAATTTACTGCAGATCGCGCCCGATCTATTTTCATTCATTTTATCTTCCTTCCATATATAGAATATCCGATCTTCTATCTTATGGGCCGGTTTCCTTATCTTGTTCTTAACCCTAAAACGTTCTTCCTTCTATCCTTCCAGCCCGCCTCAATATATCCCCGTCTTTCCTCCTTTTTCCAGTTTTCTTGCTTACATCTCCTTCAACCCTGAAGTTGCAGCCGTCTCCCTTGCTTCCTGCTGAACGTGAAAGTCTTCTCCTCTAAGTTCTTCTTCATCACATTCATGTAGTTGTTGCATGCCATTCCCTTTTGTTTTGTTTCTTCTTCGTTCTTCCCTTTTCTTCTTCTCCAAGAATCAAGTTTGATCCTTGAGTCTTGTGGAGCGTTCCGTTGATGATCCTTTGATGTTCACAAGCTCCCTTGGTTGAGTTGTGACATGGTTGTGTGTTGAGAAGAGCAAGCTTTGGCCTTTGCTACGTTCCTTGCTGTCGAAGGAGTCGACAACGCTTTTGCACTGAAAACCGCCCCTACGCCTCTGCTGTGCCGCCCCTGCGTGTTGCCGCCTCTGCACCTGTCTAGCCGCACTTGCGGTTTCCTCTACAGTAACTCCCGTTCTTGTGAGTGCTTCCTTTTTTCCTTTCCTCGTTCCTTTCCTTGTTCCTTCTGGTTGTTCCTGGCCCCCTAAGCGTACTGTAAGACTAAGGTTGAGCCCTTAGCTTTTAGAGATCTCTTAGAGATCATTGAGACTAGAAGTTATAGACTTCTAGCAACCGTTCCATTCCTGATTCATGATGCTTGTGTGAACAGGCTTTCCTTGATCCTTTCCTGAGGGAAACTGACTTGTTCCTGAGTTGTTGTTGAGTTTTGATTATGTTACGTCTAGGAATAGATGCGCAATAAGCCTTAAATTTATACTCGTTATATTTATCCTAACTCCTAGCGAACCCGCAGTGTACGGGACGTTTTGTAGTAGGGATAATATTCCGAGGTCGAACACAAAGACTAAGGTGAAATCAAGTAGAACAATAGTCTAAGAAAAGATCAAGGAACAAAGAAATAAAAATCTCGATATTTTTGGTTGGTTTTTGTGGTGATCAAGCAAGGATCACAAATCAAGCAAGACAATAAAACAAACTAACAACTCAAGCTAACAAGGTAAACAAGTAACACAAGCACAAAATATATGATCAAGAGAGAAAAGTGGATTCTAGAGGTCGAGATCTCCGGTTATGGCATTGGACTCAAGGTTCTAAGGATTCTAAGGACAAAGCTGCGGTGTTGGGAAAGGGTGTTTCACTAATGGAAGCAATTACCGGGTAGGTCTCTCACTTCACTAGTCCCGCATCATACTCCTATTACCGGGTAGGTCTCAAGGGGTTAAAGTAGGGAATTCTACACAAACCGGATACTACTTAAGGGGCAACCCTCTCCTTACCGGGTAAGTCTCGGAATAGGGAAATCTCAAGCGACAATCCTAGCACACTCGATCCAATAGCGGCTTATGAGGCTCACTACTACCTAGAATTCATCATCTTAGGTATCTAAGATCGGGAATCATCGGGTAGATCTCTTCCCTCACTTAGGTTGATAGCATTAGGTGATCCTAAGCTAAATTAAGCTTAATAAACACTAGGATTTCAACAACCTAACACCTTAACATACAGATTCATCAATTAAAGATCAGCAGAGAAGAAAATCGGGTGGATCTTATATAAATAGGCCGATCTGGCATGATGAACAACCCGATTTTTCTTCCTCGGTTAGATTTCGTGCATACAAATCATCCTAAACTAACATATAAGTCCATCCTATCATCACCCAAGCCATAACCATCAATCCATCACTCTAGAATCACAATAAACTAGCCAATAATATGCATATCAAGATCCAAAATCATCATACAAGCATACATGGTTCTCATAAATGGATGATGAAAGATAAACAAGTAAAAACAATAAATCTCAGCTGAATCTAAGTTTTAGCAAGACTTACAACCCTTCAAATGAAGTTCCAAAACGTTCCTAACAATCCTTGCAATAGCTCTTCAATCCAAGACTCCAAAAATCACTCAAAATCACTCAAAACCTCACTATCACTCTATGTTTGGTGTTCTTCTTCTTCCTTCAATTTGAGAGAGTTTTCCTCTCCTCCCAATCTTGCCTCCAATGGAATGAGCTGTCAATGAGAGAATGTGGGAGAGGAGAGATGCTCAGCAACAGCTTGCAGGCCCACTTATATTCTCCACAAAGAGCAAGGCCGGATCAAGAGATCGTGGGACACGTGGCTTAAGCTGTCAAAGGCAGAAAAATCGACCCAGGGAGATAAATCGGCCGATTTTCCTGGTAGTTGGTCCGATTTTCTTCAACAGAAGCATGCTATGATCGTTTAGCCATGAGTTGCTCTATTGCTTGCACCAATAGTGGTCTTTGTGTCCTTTGTTGCTCCAATTATGCTCCTTCAAAGCTTTGGATGTGTACCACCATGAGGCTTGACCCTCGAATGCATCGTTTAATGTCTAAAAGACCCCCGAAATACCTACAACACCGACAAAAGCTCGTGTAGACGTCTTTTCTAGAATTATGCATGAAATGAGTGTAAACGCCGTGAACTAATGTCAAAACCGTGCATGAATAATGGGAAAAACTATCTAATTGTATGCCTATACTAACGTCATAAATCACGTTATCAAAATACCCCATACTTAAGATTTGCTCATCTCCGAGCAAGATCCAACTATAGACTAAGAGATGACATGATTTATGCATGCAAAAAAACAACAAAATCTTTTTGGAATTGTGCTTCTAACATTGGATCACCTTCATAGTCATGTTTTATCGCAAAGGACAATCAATCATGCATCAAATGAATGAAGGCATGGAAAGACAATTATACTTAACTAGAAAGCATGCATGAGAGGTGAAAATGAAGAAGTCAAGATGATCATGAGCATATCCAATCTAGATCATTAAGTCTTACACACATGCAATTAGGTCACAAGGACTTAGGAAAGAAAAGGCCAAGAAACGTGATGATAAGGCGGGAATTTTCTAAGGCTATGTGGTACAAATCCAGGAAAGGAACTAAATAACCATAACTTTTACATTTATACTTCATCCACCAAAGTGTATTTTTCTCCTTCTTTTCTTTTCACTTATTTTTGAGACAATGGCATTGGTGTACAAAAGCCGAAACCTTGGTGATTAGCCGTCCTCGGGCTTTTTCTATTTTTCGAGGTGCATCCACACCGGGCACACATACCAAAGCTCGTTAGGACTATCGGTTTATTTGACTTTGGCAAGGCACCAACACCCGATTATGTGAAGTGTGCCGAGTTACTTGTCATTTAAACCAACGTCCCCAAACCTATATTTTTGTCTACACTTTCACATCAAATTCAGCATTTCATTCACAACATTCTTTCATCAACGACTTCACCCCACACTTGCTTTTCACACGCATCAACACACTAGCATGCTCCTAGTCCCGGATGGGTCAAAAGAGGTAAAATTTTTCATCAATTGAGGTGCTCAAACAACATGATCAAGATGAGAAGTAGAAAAAGATGAATTGCCTCAATCACTCCTAAATGATGTGCAAGAACTAGCATGTAATTTCGACTTTCAAACACACTAGACAATTTCATCATAAGGGTCATTCCCAAGCTTAGAAGCACTAAAATTTTCTGATTTTTTGGATTTTTCGAAATATGTATGTACAATGCAAGACATAATGAAACATGTGACAATATTAAACTCTCTAGATGCTAATCATGCAAGTGATCATGAAAACCCCACCCCATACTTAGAAACACATTGTCCCTAATGTGTAAACTAAATAAAGAAGTGAAAGAGAGTCCTCACAATGTAAAATTGGTGATGCTTTGGTATTTCGGTTCACATTGAATGATGAAGGTGGATGATCGATCAAGGATGGTAGAGAGCTCTTGATGTTCATTAAGGTGTCGGAACCCGCGCTTGGCACCGCAAGCCGTCCAAGTTCCACGTCCGCTCCACCCATGCTTGATTGGAGATCATCACTTTCCTTTACAGAAGGAAAAATCGCCCCAACAACCCAGGAAAATCGGCCGATCTGGCTGAAGAACAGGCCGATTTTTCTGGGTGATTTCCTCCTCGTCCATGTGCTTAGATCTTGTACCTTCAACAGTTCCATGAGGTGTTCACATGACCTCCAATATCTCATCACACATGACAATCAACAAGATCTAGCACACAAAAACACGAAAGAAAAACAAAACACACCAAGAGTAAGATCAAACAAAAGCAAGAAAAACAAAAGGGAAAAATATGTACCAATGGGTTGCCTCCCATTAAGCGCTTCTTTAAGGTCATTAGCTTGACCAAATTCAGGAGCGTTTCATTCAAGGTGAAGTGGAGGAATCACTTCCACCGGGGCTTCCGGGATGTACTTCTTCAAACGGTGCCCATTCACCTTGAAGTCATCACAATGATCTCCTCCTATCTCTACCGCTCCATGAGGGAAGACCTTTTTCACAACATAGGGACCCGTCCATCTTGATTTGAGCTTTCCGGGGAAAAGCCGCAGCCTCGAGTTGAAGAGAAGCACTAAGTCTCCCTCATCCAACTCCTTTGGGATGAGGCGCTTGTCATGCCAACGCTTGGTCCTCTCCTTGTAAATCCGGGCATTCTCATAAGCATCCAACCGGATCTCCTCAAGGGCGTTCATGTCTAGCAACCTCTTCTCACCGGCCTCCTTGAGATCAAAATTCAACCACCTTATAGCCCAATACGCTCTATGCTCCATCTCTACCGGAAGGTGGCAAGACTTGCCATAAACTAGCTTGTAGGGAGTGGTGCCAATTGGTGTCTTCAAAGCGGTTCTATAAGCCCACAAAGCATCATCGAGCTTCATAGCCCAATCTTTCCTCGTCCTAGATACCGTCTTCTCAAGTATCCTTTTTATCTCCCGGTTGGAGATCTCCACTTGGCCACTAGTTTGGGGGTGGTAAGGTGTCGCCACCTTATGAGTCACCCCATACTTAGCCAAAAGTGCTCCAAAGTTCCTATTAGTGAATTGCTTCCCTCCATCACTTATGATCACCCTTGGTGTTCCAAACCTAGGGAAGATCACTCGGTTGAAGAACCGCACCACCACCTTGGCATCATTTGTGGGAGAGGCGATTGCCTCCACCCATCTTGAAACATAGTCTACCACCAATAGGATGTAGAGGTTGCCACATGAAGAAGGGAATGGTCCCATGAAGTCCACACCCCATACATCAAATATCTCCACCTCTTGTATGTTGTTCAAGGGCATCTCGTTCCTCCTTAAGATGTTGCCCGTCCTTTGGCAAGCATCGCAAGCTACCACAAAGCCTTGCACATCCTTGAACAAACTTGGCCAAAAGAAACCCGATTGCAACACCTTAGCACATGTCTTGTGTGAGCTAGCACGCCCTCCACATGGCAAGGAATGACAATGGCGGATCACACTCTCTACCTCATCCTCCGGTATGCATCTTCTAAACACTCCATCCGGCCCTCTCTTGAACAAAAGTGGTTCACTCCAATAGTAGTGCCTCACATCCTTGAAGAACTTCTTTCTTTGGGTATATGTCAATCCGGGAGGCACTTCCTCACACACTAGGTAGTTCACAATGTCGGCATACCATGGCTCACTTCCTCTAGACACTTGGAACAAGCACTCCTCCACCATTTGCAATTGCTCATCCCGGAATGAGTCATCAATCGGGATGTCATCTCGCTCAAGCTCTAATGGTGGGAGTCTACTAAGGTGATCCGCCACTGAATTTTCGGACCCCTTCTTGTCCCGGATTTCCAAATCAAATTCTTGAAGAAGAAGGATCCACCGAATCAACCTAGGTTTGGCATCCTTCTTTGTAAAGAGATAACGGATCGCAGCATGATCCGTATAAACAATGACCTTCGCTCCAACAAGATATGAGCGGAACTTCTCAAAGGCATACACTACCACTAGCAACTCTTTCTCGGTTGTGGCATAGTTAAGTTGGGCATCATCTAGCGTCTTGCTAGCATAATAAATGGCATGAGTGCGCCCATCTTTCCTTTGCCCCAAAACAGCCCCAACGGCTACATTGCTTGCATCACACATGATCTCAAATGGTAGGCTCCAATCCGGAGGTTGCATGATAGGTGCGGAGATCAAAGCGTTCTTCAACCTACAAAAAGCCTCAAGGCAATCTTTGGAGAAAACAAACTCAACATCTTTCATTAGTAGGTTAGTAAGAGGCTTAGAAATTTTAGAGAAATCTTGAATAAACCTCCGGTAAAAACCGGCATGCCCTAAAAAGCTCCTTACCCCCTTCACCGAGGTAGGTGGTGGCAACTTCTCTATCGTTTCAATCTTGGCCCTATCAACCTCAATGCCACGGTTAGACACCAAGTGTCCTAACACAATACCTTCGCTTACCATGAAGTGGCATTTTTCCCAATTCAAGACAAGATTTGTCTCCTCACATCTTTGCAATACTAATGACAAGTTAGCCAAGCAATTATCAAAGGAAGAACCATAAATAGAGAAATCATCCATGAACACTTCCATGATATTTTCAATGTATTCCGAAAAGATAGCCATCATACACCTTTGGAAGGTGGCGGGTGCATTACATAACCCAAATGGCATTCTCCTATATGCAAAAGTTCCCCATGGACATGTAAATGTGGTTTTCTCTTGGTCATCGGGGTGGATAGGGATTTGGAAGAGTCCACTATAGCCATCTAAATAGCAAAAATGAGAATGTTGAGCTAACCTCTCTAGCATTTGGTCAATGAAAGGTAGAGGGAAGTGATCTTTCCTAGAGGCCATGTTAAGCTTTCTATAGTCAATACACATCCTCCACCCCGTAACCATCCTAGTCGGGATTAGTTCATTGTTCTCATTGGTCACTACGGTCATCCCACCCTTCTTAGGAACTACATGAACGGGACTAACCCATTTACTATCCGAGATAGGGTAGATAATTCCCGCATCTAGAAACTTAATGATCTCTTTCTTGGCTACCTCTTTCATTATAGGATTCAATCTTCTTTGATGTTCAATAGAGGGTTTATGGTTATCTTCCATCATTATCTTATGCATGCACAAAGAGGGCTTAATGCCAACAAGGTCGTCAATGGTGTATCCTATTGCCTTTCTATGCAGTTTCAATTCATTCAACAATCTATTAAGCTCATCATCATTCAAAGATGCATTCACAATCACCGGATAAGTAGAATTTGAACCAAGGAAAGCATACTTTAAATGAGAAGGAAGAGGTTTAAGATCAAGTTGAGGAGGACCTTTTTCAGTTGGAGACGATTCATTCAATGTAGGTTGAGATGATTGCAAAGCCATGGAAGCCTCCTTGGATTCCCTTGATGATTGCTCACAATCAAGTGGTTGATGCTGAAAAGACTCAGGAAAATCGGCCCAGTCAGAAAAATCGGTCGATTTTCCTGAGGGTAGGTCGATCTGAGTTTCTGTTTTTGCAGAACTGGATGAAACTTCAGCATAAGTCCATAAATCGGCCGATTTGGTCCCTTCAGTCCGATTTTTCTGGCTGATTTTCTCTTCCTTTAGGACTTCAAATACAACACTTGGTAGCTCGTCTAATGCATTCAAGGCCTTAATTACTTCATTGCTACTCTCCTCAACTCCTTCCTCTATCAAGCTTGAGCTAAGAACCTTCTCAAGTGGATCCACGAGCAAGATTGAGCTCACAACCTCTCTAGACTCCTCTTCTTCAACTATGTTGAATACATCTTCATCAAGGGTTAGCCCTTTCATCATTGTGGACAGCTTGAACTTGATGTTCTCTTCTCCAATGTTGAAGGAGAGAGTCCCATTCTTGCAATCTACTAGACATCCGGAGGTAGCTAGGAAAGGTCTCCCCAAGATGATAGGAACCGGATAGTCCGCCGGGATGTCCAAAACAACGAAGTCTATGGGCACATAGAACTTCCCTAGTTGCACCGGAATGTCTTCCAAGATTACAACCGGATGAGTGATTGAGCGGTCCGCCATGTAAAGGGTCATCTTGACCGGCTTTGGCTCTCCTAGCCCAACCTTGTTGCAAAGTGCAAGCGGGATGATGCTTACACTTGCCCCAAGATCACATAGGGCGTCATACTTCACTTCTCCTACTCCGATTGGCACACAAAAGGAACCCGGATCTCTTAGCTTAGGAGGCATCTCCTCCTTCATCATTTGAATCAACTCCGAGGATCTCTTTGTCATCCTTATCTCCCCATACTCCTCCAACTTCCTTTTGTTGGAGAGTATCTCCTTTAAGAACTTGCCATATGCCGGCATACCTAAGATAGCATCCATGAACGGAATATTAATATGCAATTTAGACATAAGTTCAAGGAATTTACCAAAGTGATTGTCCAAGCGAGCTCTTGCTCGTGATTGTGGGAACGGTAGTGGTGGCTTGTATGGAGGCGGTTCCACATATGTTGGATCAACATCTTTGCTCTTGCCTCCATCTTCTTGTAATGGCTCTTCTTCATTCACCACTTGCTTCCCTTTAGCATTCTCCTTGGGCAAAGGATCTTTCATGCTCAACCCACTTCTCGTTGTAATAGCCAACACTTGCCCTCTTGGGTTATCTTCGGTTCTTCCGAGAAGCTTTCCCGGATCTCTATGGGCTTCACCTGCCTTTTGGAACACTTGTGCTTCCAAAACCTTTTGAGCGTTGGAAATGGAAGTCACCGTGCTCTCAAGACCACTCAACCTTCCAAGCAATTGCTCAAACATCATTTCGGTTCTATCCTTTGGAGGTTGAGTAAATCCGGGTGGAGGTTCTTGTGAAGCTTTTGGTGGTGGAATTGTGCTTGTGGAAGCGGGAGGGTTCAAGGCTCCATCCGGGTTAGAATAAGAGAACCCGGGATGGTTGTGGTTAGGCCGGTAATTGTTAAATTGCCGGTTGTTGTTGAAGTTCCTTGGGCCTTGGTAATTATTTTAATTGCCCCTTCCCATGTAGTTCACATCTTCCTCTTTGGAAGATAAGTTAGCTTGTGGAAGCACTTGAGGAGTTGCTTGATTCTTCAAAGTTGTAGCACACAACTCCCTCAAGGACTTTAGCTCGTTGTTGATGGCGTCAAGCTTGAAATTGCTCATGGTGACTTCACTCACCTCATATGCTCCCGCCTTTCTCCCTTCACTCTTCCTATGGGAGTATTTCTCAATCACTAGAGCTTGTTTCTCTACAAACTCCCAAGCATCATCTACATTTTTCTCCATGAAAGTTCCACCGGAAAGAGATTGGAGCTTGAATTGGCTATTTTCATCAAGTCCCTTGAAGTAGATCTCCAATAGCTCAATTTTTGGTATACCATGGTGTGGACAATCTAGGAGAAGATCCTTGAACCTCTCCCAAGACTTGAATAAACTCTCTCTATCCTTCATCACGAAGGCATTGATCTTCCCTCTTAGCTCGGTAGTCTTGGAAGGTGGGAAGAACTTAGTCAAAAACTCGGTTGTCATCTCCTCCCAAGTACTCACTCGCCCTTTTGGAATAGATTGATACCAATCCAAGGCTTTATCCTTAAGAGAGAAGGAGAAAGCCCTAAGCTTATGGTTGTTGCTCTCCAATCTAGGCGGTCTAAGAGTCTCCATCAAAATCTCATAGTTCATCAAGTGTTGATGAGGAGACTCTCCTTCCATCCCTCCAAATTGATTATGCCGGATCATTTGTAGAACTTGAGGGCGGAGCTCGTAGTTGTGGGTTGCGGGATCTCCTAAGTTCACACCCGGACGGTGTGCTCTTTGTGCCGGATCCATACATCTCCCCAAAGTTTGTGGATCTTCAATAGCAATGGGTACAACCCTAAGATTTGCCGCTGGCTGCGGTTGTGGTGGTGGAGGAGGTGGAGGTTGTTGACGATTAAGCTCTCCTTGTACAAGGGCTTGCCTAATCTCATCAATCTCCCTCCTAGTTGCTTCTTGCCTCTTATTAGCAAGTCTCCTTTCTTCCTCCAAGAGCTCATCTCTTAGCCTTATTTGCTCTAAAGCCTCATCCAATTCAGCTTGGAGATCTCTTCCGGCCATCTCTTTTCCCTTTTTAATGCTCTTGGATCTAGATCTAAGGGTTTTCTCCGGTTGGGGATCGAATGGAGCTAAATCCTTGCCACGGGATCTTCGCATACACCTAAAGAGTAAGAGATGTCCTGAAAAGCAAAGACACAAACAAAAGAGAGATCAAAAGCAACAAGAAAGATCTACACTATAAACAATCACAAATAGACTCAATCTAGACCTAGTCCCCGGCAACGGCGCCAAAAACTTGTTACGTCTAGGAATAGATGCGCAATAAGCCTTAAATTTATACTCGTTATATTTATCCTAACTCCTAGCGAACCCGCAGTGTACGGGACGTTTTGTAGTAGGGATAGTATTCCGAGGTCGAACACAAAGACTAAGGTGAAATCAAGTCGAACAATGATCGTAGATAGTGTGGATCTAGTCTAAGAAAAGATCAAGGAACAAAGAAATAAAAATCTCGATATTTTTGGTTGGTTTTTGTGGTGATCAAGCAAGGATCACAAATCAAGCAAGACAATAAAACAAACTAACAACTCAAGCTAACAAGGTAAACAAGTAACACAAGCACAAAATATCTGATCAAGAGAGAAAAGTGGATTCTAGAGGTCGAGATCTCCGGTTATGGCATTGGACTCAAGGTTCTAAGGATTCTAAGGACAAAGCTACGGTGTTGGGAAAGGGTTTTTCACTAATAGAAGCAATTACCGGGTAGGTCTCTCACTTCACTAGTCCCGCATCAAACTCCTATTACCGGGTAGGTCTCTCACTTCACTAGTCCCGCATCAAACTCCTATTACCGGGTAGGTCTCAAGGGGTTAAAGTAGGGAATTCTACACAAACCGGATACTACATAAGGGGCAACCCTCTCCTTACCGGGTAAGTCTCGGAATAGGGAAATCTCAAGCGACAATCCTAGTACACTCGATCCAATAGCGGCTTATGAGGCTCACTACTACCTAAAATTCATCATCTTAGGTATCTAAGATCGGGAATCATCGGGTAGATCTCTTCCCTCACTTAGGTTGATAGCATTAGGTGATCCTAAGCTAAATTAAGCTTAATAAACACTAGGATTTCAACAACATAACACCTTAACATACAGATTCATCAATTAAAGATCAACAGAGAAGAAAATCGGGTGGATCTTATATAAATCGGCCGATCTGGCATGATGAACAACCCGATTTTTCTTCCTCGGTTAGATTTCGTGCATACAAATCATCCTAAACTAACATATAAGTCCATCCTATCATCACCCAAGCCATAACCATCAATCCATCACTCCAGAATCACAATAAACTAGCCAATAATATGCATATCAAGATCCAAAATCATCATACAAGCATACATGGTTCTCATAAATGGATGATGAAAGATAAACAAGTAAAAACAATAAATCTCAGCTGAATCTAAGTTTTAGCAAGACTTACAACCCTTCAAATGAAGTTCCAAAACGTTCCTAACAATCTTTGCAATAGCTCTTCAATCCAAGACTCCAAAAATCACTCAAAATCACTCAAAACCTCACTATCACTCTATGTTTGGTGTTCTTCTTCTTCCTTCAATTTGAGAGAGTTTTCCTCTCCTCCCAATCTTGCCTCCAATGGAATGAGCTGTCAATGAGAGAATGTGGGAGAGGAGAGATGCTCAACAACAGCTTGCAGGCCCACTTATATTCTCCACCAAGAGCAAGGCCGGATCAAGAGATCGTGGGACACGTGGCTTAAGCTGTCAAAGGCAGAAAAATCGACCCAGGGAGATAAATCGGCCGATTTTCCTGGTAGTTGGTCCGATTTTCTTCAACAGAAGCATGCTATGATCGTTTAGCCATGAGTTGCTCTATTGCTTGCACCAATAGTGGTCTTTGTTTTCTTTGTTGCTCCAATTATGCTCCTTCAAAGCTTTGGATGTGTACCACCATGAGGCTTGACCCTCGAATGCACCGTTTAATGTCTAAAAGACCCCCGAAATACCTACAACACCGACAAAAGCTCGTGTAGACGTCTTTTCTAGAATTATGCATGAAATGAGTGTAAACGCCGTGAACTAATGCCAAAACCGTGCATGAATAATGGGAAAAACTATCTAATTGTATGCCTATACTAACGTCATAAATCACGTTATTAGATTACCTTTGAGTGAGGTAAGTCCCTTGGACTTACTTAGCTTCATGCCGTGTATTGGCTTGAGTATTTTGGGTTATTTGTGTTGTGTATCATGTTTATAACGGATAACCGAAATAAGATTTACCCTTTATAACCTTAACTGGCCCAAGTGTATGATAATCGGGCGGTGACCACTTGTCTAGTTCTTCAAGAGACTAGAATGTGCTCTTGCAACCTAGACTCGTAGGTAACGGATAGTACTGATCAATTCCTATTGGTAGACGGAAGGTGAGGCGAGTTTCGAGAGATTCTCGTGTGATAAAAGAAGTTGAATTAATAATGGATAACTTAATGAAAGATAATAACCGGTTGTGTGCGAGCATGCTATGTGTTTACTTTCCCTTATGTGTATTTGTGCCTTTACGTACTTGCTGATATCTTGACTGTTAGCTAAAGGTTTATACTGTCGTTGTAGATGTTCTATAGGTTCAGGATGCTGCTAAGTGATCCAGATGGTGTGGCCAGCCGGGGTTCCCATTCATTATAGGATGGGATCGGGTTTATGTTTCTTTTGTTGTTTCCCTTTTGTTTTGAACTCGGTTGCGAGTCTTTTATGCTTTCTTTCGTTTAAACCTTTGGTTTTATATTGAGTTTTAGTTTTCATTCTTCTGTGCCATGTTGTAAGGTTTGTTGTGTTGTTGCTACTCTAAGGGCCGGGACCCATTGTGTGGTCTTGGTCCGTAGGGCTTTGAGTTCCCAGAACTTGGGGTTTTAGGATATGGTATAAAAGCGAGGTTGGTAACAAAGGCACTCGAAATATTCAAAGGTCGGATGGATAAATAAATAGAACCCGCAAGGGGTCTAACATTTTCAAAAGGGGGTTTTGTTTTAAACTTGTCGGTCTGGATAGATGTACGGGCGACCACCACTACCTCCGTGGATCTCAACAGTGTAGTTTCTTATATGTTGGTCGTTATGTGCTTTTCTTGGTTTTCTGCTTTAGCTGTAGCGTGACCTTATGTCTATATATTGTCTTATATATCTATCCTTATAGCAGATGGCACGCACTAGAGCTACCGCTGCTATAGGGCGAGGAAGGGGTCGACCACCCCTTCCACCTGTCGTCCGTGGACGAGTACATGCAGGAAGACCTCCACTAGCTAGAGGTCAGGGCCAAGCCCTAGTTGTTGATCGGCCTATCGCTGAGGCGTTTGCCGAGGCCGAGGAGGTTGCTGAGAGTGTTGTTCCTGAGGCTGGGAACGGGACCGCTACTAGGTCTGGAGCACAAAGAGTGCCATCAACAAATTCTGGCTGAGTGTCCATAGGAGCTTCTGCATATCGCGACTATGTGAAGAGAGTGGAGGAGGCTATTAGGATTGGAGGACCAACACCAGTGCCGCCAATTCCCTCGAGATCAGCTGAGATTTCGCAGGTTGTTACCCCACCTGGTAGAGCTGCTGAGGTTGTCAGAGCGCTGGCTGAGGCGAAGGAGCCGAAGCCCGACAGTTGGTTGAAGGCTTTCGACCAGATGAAGGTTGCCACTTTCATAGGAAAGACTGGATTGGAGGTGGATCAGTGGCTTGGAAAATTGGATTTTGCTATGGAGGCGATCTGTTGCCCAGAGGGACGTCGAGTCAACATAGCACAAACGCTGCTGTAGGATCAGGCGCATTCTTGGTGGAGAAGAACTCGAAGTAAGGTCACCAGTTATGAGCAGATGAAGACGGTAATCAAGGATTGCTACTGCCCTGCAGCTATGAGGAGAGACCTTCTTCAGGATTTCCTTGAGGTTGGATTCGTGGATTTGCCTATTGTTGAGATCATCAGAAAGTTTCAGGATGGGTTGTCTTTGCTGGGTCCGTTTGCACCACTTGAGGATCAACATGTTTACCTTTTCTCTTGGAGGCTGAGAGAGTCGACACGCTCTTATCTTGCTGGTTTCCGTTGTGATTCTTTGATGGACAATCAGGATAGAGCTTTTGTCTATGAGAGAGACTGACCAGGTCAGAGGAGAGTTTCTCAAAAAGGAGGTCTTGAGAATAGACTGTTAGCATGAAATATGACTATATTTTAGGCACTTGTTTTGATTGTTTTTCCCTCTCTAATGTGTACATGGATATGAGTTTGAAGCATTTATTAGCACTTTCACCTATTTTATCGATATAGAGATCTACACAAGCTTTGTAATGTTTATAGGTGAATAAAGGCTTGAATTGGAGCATAATGTGGAAGGATAGGAGTATTTGATCATGCTAGATGGCAAGGAGATGCTTTAGAGAAGCTAAGGAAAGAGCATGAGTGAAGAACATCACGAAACAAAGGCTTTCACGAAGGCCAGGGAGTTCCACAACCTAAACCACGACCGTGGTCATGGATTGAGATCGTGGAGAGTGATTTTGGAGCACAACAGAAAGTTCCACGCTCTAAACCACGGCCGTGGAATCTTGTACTAGGCCGTGATTTCCATGACGAAGTGACGTGTCATATTTTCCACGTCAGCGACGGTTATTGGGCTTTTCTCGTAACCCTATTTCGCCCTATAAGAAGGCTCGAGAAGGGAGTTTCGTGAACGGTCTCTTAGGGTTTCATTTCGCCTTCACTTGCAATTTCGCGCTAAGGGTTGATACGAAGGATTGGAGATTTCGGATCGTCGCTTAATATAGACGCAATATTGAAGATTGTGTACTTCGAGATTTTCTTAGGGCTTGCTTTGGAGACGGATTGACGCTCTGTTCTTCGTTGTTCTTTAAGATTGTTGTGAGGATTACTATTCCATATTCTGAATTCATGAAACACGTACTTTGGTTTGTCGGATTTGAGATTTTCTTAGGAGTATTTTCTTAATTTGATATTTGATTCAATGACTATGATTATTGGCTAAAACCCTTTAGCAATTCTAAGGTGAAGGGTTGATAGTTGTGGCTTAAATAATGATAGATCGATCGTAAACAGATTGGACCTTGAGAGTGTGAGAAACCTCGTCGACAGCCTAATCCACAGTCTGTTCTTGAGTTCCACGGCCGTGGTTCTTCAAGATCTAGCCGTGGTTTTCTCTGTTTTACGACCTTTGTTTTTGATTTAATCCAAAGTTAAAGATTTGCTTTAACCTAGCCTTGGCTTGCCTTTCCTAGGTAGTAGTGAGACTCAACATCCTCTATTTCGGTTTCGAGTGTTACAACCTTAACCGTTTTGGCTTATCTTTGATTCCTTGGGTTTGGGCATGGTTATTTGAGAGTAATTCTTGTCCTTAGATCCTTTCTATACTGCAGCCTCAACAACCTTTATAGAGAGTGTCTTTGGGTGATTTACACAGGGTTTTGGAACTTCACCGTACATAACCTTACATTAGTTATACCTTTGCAATCTCGACTATGTCCTTATATCTATACAATATCTTGAATTGATTGCCACAATTGGATACTTTAATCTTTAGGATTGCTGTTTTCCCAATATTTGCAAAGCTTCTATAGTTTATTTGCTCGATAATTTGTGAACTGAATTTGATCCCCCAAATCCCTGAGTTCGATACTCTGGAATTCTTGCTTTACTACGCCGATCCGTCCACTGCGGGTTCGCTTGCTTTGATTTAAGTTTTATAATTTAAAACTTATTTGCATGCACACTTTGAGGCGAACAAGTTTTTGGCGCCGTTGCCGGGGATTTGGTCTAGACCAAATTTCGGTTCTCGGTTGTCGAGCTTGGGAGCTTTTGCTCCTGTGATTTGATTAGTCTTTTTGAGTGATTTTTGCAGATTGTTTAGGTATATGAGAAAGACTAGATCTACCAAAGATCTAGTTCCTTTCGATCCAGAACTTGAGAAAACTTTGAGAAGAAAGTTGAAAGAGAAAGAGTTGGCTAAAAATAATGAGCGAAATATCCAAGCGGAGTTAGATGATGCTCAAGCTCAACTCAAATTGAGTGAGAATGCTCGTATGGAAGAATTAGAGTGTCATCAATTCCAAATAGATGAGCTCAAGGCTATGATGCAGGACATGAAGTTGGAGATGAATGATGCTAAGAAGAAGAAAGTCAAGAAACCTAAGTCCATTAGAGCCGAATCATGCGACGATGATGAAATGCCGGACTTAGAGGATATTACACCACTAGTCGGTCCAGTTCGTGATAATCCTAGACCACACGTTAATCCTCCCGTTCCCGTTGGAGATGTGAGAATTGCTGATGGAGGGTGTGAACCATGAACCCTTAGACAAAGGAAGGATCCAATTGAGAAACCACGCCGTTTAGGTGTGAATTTCGGAGGTGAAGACGTCCAAGATTTCGGGTTTAGCCCGCAAGTTATTACCATGATTCGCCAAAGTCAGTTTGATTGAACGAGTGTTGAATCTCCACACCAACATTTACAGAATTTCGAGATTCTTATGGAGACATTGAAGCCGAAGAGGGCTGTCAACAACAACTATAAGATGAAGCCGTTTTTCTTCTTCTTGAAGGACAAGGCTATGTCTTGGTATCAAGCTCTTCCAGCTGGAAGACTTAACACATGGGAGGATCTATCTTCGGAGTTCCTCACCAAGTTCTTTCCGCCATCCAAGACGGCGGAGTTGAGAGGTAAGATTAATGCATTTTCTATGAAACCTAATGAAAGTTTGGTTAAATCTTGGGAAAGGTTTCAGGATCTCTTATTGGATTGCCCACACCATGGCATTTCAAAGCTGGAACTATTGGAGATCTACTACAAGGGGCTGGATGTGGAAACACAATTCAAGCTCCAATCTCTTTCTTGTGGTACATTTATGGACATGAGAGAAGATGACGCTTGGGACTTCATTGAGAAGCAAAGCCAAGTGAATGAGAATTATTCCCACCGGAAAGTGGATCCAAATAACCGGAACCAAGGAGATCCGGGAGCTAAGTTGACTCAAGCTGCACAAACTCAAATATTCTCCCTCAACACCGAAATCAAGGAGTTGAAGGAAATCATAAGAGCTGACCTTCAAAAGATGAAGGAGCAAGAGGCCAAATACCTAGGGAGAGACAACCACCAAGGCAATAGGAATGACTACCGGAACAACAACCGGAACAACTAGAACAACAACAATAGGAACTCTAACAACAACAATTGGAGATCCAATCAACAAAACTCCGGTAATCCCTATTTGCAAAATAACAATTCACTAACACCTCCATCTTCTTCTTCTACTCCTTTGAAAAGCAGGGTCAAACATCAAATGGTTCGGGCAAGCCGGAGAAGGGTAAGAATGATGCTATAATGGAGACAATCCTAGGAAAGCTCCAAGGATCGGAGAATCACATCACTTCGGTTGATAAGGCACAAAAAGCCTTAGAAAACTGATAACAAGATTTATGAATTAGGATTAGGTAATCATTTAGATATATTTCTCACTCATTCATGCACGTTTTGGCATTGGTTCATGACGTCTTCGCTCAATTCATGCACATTTCTAGAAAAGACGTCTACACTACCTTTTATCGGTTTTGTAGGTAATTCGGGGATCTATTGGACGTTAATCGATACATTTGAGGGCCAAGCCTCATGATGGTACACATCCAAAGCCTTGGAGGAGCATAATTGGATCAACAAAGGACACAAAGACCACCATTGGTGCAAGCAATGGAGCAACTCATGGCTAGACGATCATAGCATGCTTCTGTTGAAGAAAATCAACCTACACCCAGGAAAATCGGCCGATTTTTTCCTCTGGGTCGATTTTTAGGCCTTTGACAGCTTAAGCCACGTGTCCCACGATCTCTTGTACGTCCTTGCTCTTGGTGGAGAATATAAGTGGTCCTGTAGGTGGTTGCTGAGCATCTCTCCTCTCCCACACTCTCATTCACAGCTCATCAATTTTGGTAGGAAGATTGGAGGAGAAGAAAAGCTCTCAAGGATTGAAGGAAGAGGAAGAACACCATTCTAAGAGTTTAGAGTGATTTTGAGTGATTTTGTAGTCTTGGATTGAAGAACTAATTGCAAGGACTGTTAAGAACGTTTTGAATCTTCATTTAAGAGTTTGTAAGTCTTGCTACAACTTGGATTTTGTTGAGATTTATTGATTTGCTTGCTTATCTTTCATTATCCATCTATGAACACCATGTATGCTTGTTTGATGATTTCGGATCTTGATATGCATATTATTGGCTAGTTTATTGTGATTCTAGAGTGATGGATTGATGGTTATGGCTTGGGTGATGATAGGATGGACTTATATGTTAGTTTAGGATCATTTGTATGCACGAAACCCATTCCACAGACAAAAATCGACCTGTTCTTCATCTAGATCGACCGATTTTTGTATGATCCACCCGATTTATTCTTCTGTTGCTCTTTAAATGATAAATCTGCATGCTAGGGTGTTTGGTTGTCTAAATCCTAGTGTTCATTAAGCCTAATTTAGCTTAGTATCACCTAATGCTACCAATCTAAGTGAGGGAAGAGATCTACCCGATGATTTCCGACCTTAGGTACCTAAGATGATGAATGCTAGGTAGTAGTGAGCCTCATAAGCCGCTATTGGATCGAGTGTGCTAGGATTATCGCTTGAGATTTCCCTATTCCGAGACTTACCCGGTAAGGAGAGGGTTACCCTTAAGTAGCATCTAGTTTGTGCGGAATTCCTTACTCTAACCTCTTGAGACCTATCCGGTAATAGGAGTTTGATGCGGGATTAGTGAAGTGAGAGACTTACCCGGTAATCGCTTCCATTAGTGAACATTCTTTCCCAAACACCGCAGCTTGTCCTTAGAATCCTTAGAACCTTGAGCCCAAATGCCATAACCGGAAATCTTGACCTCTAGAATCTACTTTTCTCTCTTGATCATATACTTGTGCTTTGTGTTACTTACTCGTTTGCTAGCTAAATTTGTTAGTTGTTTTATTTCCTTGTTTGACTTGTGTTCTTTATTTGATCACCATAAAAACCAACAAAAACATTGCGTTTTCCATTTTCTTTGTTCCTCATCTTATCTTAGTCTAGATTCACACTATCTTTGATCATTGCTTGACTCGATTTCACCTTAGTCTTTGTGTTCGACCTCGGAATACTTACCTTTCTACAAACGTCCCGTACACTGCAGGTTCGCTAGGAGTTAGGATAAATATAACGAGTATAAATTTAAGACTTATTGCGTGCACATCACATCTATTCCTAGATGTAACAAGTTTTTGGCGCCGTTGCCGGGGACTAGGTCTAGATTGAGTAATTTTGTCATTGTTTATAGTGTAGATCTTTCTTGTTGCTTTTGATCTCTCTTTGGTGTGTGTCTTTGCTTTTCAGGACATCATCTCTCTCTTTAGGTGTATGCGAAGATCTCGTGGCAAGGATTTAGCTCCATTCGATCCCGAACCGGAGAAAACCCTTCGATCTGGATCCAAGAACATCCGAAAAGAGAAAGAGATGGCCGGAAGAAACCTCCAAGCTGAGTTGGATGAAGCCTTAGAGCAAATAAGGCTAAGAGATGAGCTCTTGGAGGAAGAAAGGAGACTTGCCAATGAGAGGCAAGAGGAGACTAGGAGGGAGATTGAGGAGATTAGGCAAGCCCTTGTTCAAGGAGAGCTTAATCGCCGACAACCTCCACCTCCTCCACCACCGGTGGAACAACCGCAGCCGGCGGCTAATGTTAGGGTTGTGCCCATTGCCATTGAAGAGCCACAAACCTTAGGGAGACGTATGGATCCGGCACAAAGAGCACACCGTCCGGGTGTGAACTTAGGAGATCCCGCAGCCCACAACTATGAGCTCCGTCCTCAAGTTCTACAAATGATCCGGCATAATCAATTTGGAGGGATGGAAGGAGAGTCTCCTCATCAACATTCGATGAACTACGAGATTTTGATGGAGACTCTTAGACCGCCAAGATTGGAGAGCAACAACCATAAGCTTAGGGCTTTCTCCTTCTCTCTTAAGGATAAAGCCTTGGCTTGGTATCAATCTATTCCACAAGGGCGAGTTGGTACTTAGGAGGAGATGACAACCGAGTTTTTGACTAAGTTCTTCCCACCTTCCAAGACTACCGAATTAAGAGGGAAGATCAATGCCTTCGTGATGAAGGATAGAGAGAGTTTGTTCAAGTCTTGGGAGAGATTCAAAGACCTTCTCCTAGATTGTCCACACCATGGCATACCGAAAATTGAGCTATTGGAGATCTACTTCAAGGGACTTGATGAAGATAGCCAATTCAAGCTTCAATCCCTTTCCGGTGGGACTTTCATCGAGAAGCATGTGGATGATGCTTGGGAGTTTGTGGAGAAGCAAGCTCTAGTGATTGAGAAGTACTCCCATAGGAAGAGTGAAGGGAGAAAGGCGGGAGCATATGAGGTGAGTGAGGTCACCATGAGCAACTTCAAGCTCGACGCCATCAACAACGAGCTAAAGTCCTTGAGGGAGTTGTGTGCTACAACTTTGAAGAGTCAAGCAAGCTCTAGTGATTGAGAAGTACTCCCATAGGAAGAGTGAAGGGAGAAAGGCGGGAGCATATGAGGTGAGTGAGGTCACCATGAGCAACTTCAAGCTCGACGCCATCAACAACGAGCTAAAGTCCTTGAGGGAGTTGTGTGCTACAACTTTGAAGAGTCAAGCAACCCCTCAAGTGCTTCCACAAGCTAACTTATCTTCCAAGGAGGAGGATGTAAACTATATGGGAAGGGGCAATTACAACAATTATCAAGGCCCAAGGAACTTCAACAACAACCGGCAATTCAACAATTACCGGCCCAACCATAACCATCCTGGGTTTTCTTACTCTAACCCGGATGGAGCCTTGAACCCTCCCGCTTCTACAAGCACAACTCCACCACCAAGAGCTTCACAAGAACCTCCACCCGGATTCACTCAACCTCCAAAGGATAGAACCGAAATGATGTTTGAGCAATTGCTTGGAAGGTTGAGTGGTCTTGAGAGCACGGTGACTTCTATCTCAAAGGCTCAAAAGGTTTTGGAAGCACAAGTGTTCCAAAAGGCGGGTGAAGCACATAGAGATCCGGGAAAGCTTCCCGGAAGAACCGAAGAAAACCCAAGAGGCCAAGTGTTGGCTATTACAACAAGAAGTGGGTTAAGCATGAAGGATCCTTTGCCCAAGGAGAATGCTAAAGGGAAGCAAGTGGTGAATGAAGAAGAGACTTTGCAAGGAGATGGAGGCAAGAGCAAAGATGTAGAGCCAACCTATGTGGCACCGCCTCCATACAAGCCACCACTACCGTTCCCTCAATCACGAGCAAGAGCTCGCTTGGACAATCATTTTGGTAAGTTCCTTGAACTAATGTCTAAATTGCATATTAACATTACGTTCATGGATGCTATTCTAGGGATGCCGGCATATGGCAAGTTCTTGAAGGAAATACTCTCCAACAAAAGGAAGTTGGAGGAGTATGGTGAGATAAGGATGACTAAGAGATCATCGGAGTTGATTCAAACGATGAAGGAAGAGATGCCTCCCAAGCTAAGGGATCCGGGATCCTTTTGTGTGCCAATCGGAGTAGGGGAAGTGAAGTATGATGCCCTATGTGATCTTGGGGCAAGTGTAAGCATCATCCCGCTTGCACTTTGCAACAAGGTTGGGCTAGGAGAGCCAAAGCCGGTCAAGATGACCCTTTACATGGCGGACCGCTCAATCACTCATCCGGTTAGGATCTTGGAAGACATTCCGGTGCAACTAGGGAAGTTCTATGTGCCCATAGACTTCGTTGTCTTGGATATTCCGGCGGACTATCCGGTTCCTATCATTTTGGGGAGACCTTTCCTAGCTACTTCCGGGTGTCTAGTAGATTGCAAGAATGGAACCCTCTCCTTCAACATTGGAGAAGAGAACATCAAGTTTAAGCTATTAACAATGATGAAAGGACCAACCCTTGATGAGGACATATTCAACATAGTTGAAGAAGAGGAGTCTAGAGAGGTTCTGAGCTCAATCTTGCTCAAGGATCCGCTTGAGAGAGTTCTTAGCTCAAGCTTGATGGAAGAAGGGATTGAGGAGAGTAGCAATGAAGTAATCAAGGCCTTGAATACATTGGACGAGCTACCAAGAGTTGGGTTTGAAGTGCTAGAAGAAGAGGAAAATTGCCAGAAAAATCGGACTGAAGGGCAAAAATCGGCCGATTTTTGTACTTGTGCTGAAATTTCAGCCAGTTTTGCCAAAACAGAAACTCAGATCGACCCACCCTCAGAAAAATCGTCCGATTTTTCTTCCTGGGTCGATTTTCCTGAGTCTTTTCAGCATCAACCACTTGAGTATGAGCAATCATCAAGGGACTTCAAGGAGGCTTCCATGGCTTTGCAATCATCTCAACCTACATTGTATGGATCGTCTCCAACCGAAAAAGGTCCTCCTCAACTTGATCTTAAACCTCTTCCTTCTCATTTAAAGTATGCTTTCCTTGGTTCAAATTCTACTTATCCGGTGATTGTGAATGCATCTTTGAGTGATGATGAGCTTAATAGGTTATTGAATGAATTGAAACTGCATAGAAAGGCAATAGGATACACCATTGATGATCTTGTTGGCATCAAGCCCTCTTTGTGCATGCATAGGATAATGATGGAAGATAATCATAAACCCTCTATTGAACATCAAAGAAGATTGAATCCCATAATGAAAGAGGTAGTCAAAAAGGAAATCATTAAGTTGCTAGATGCGGGAATTATCTACCCTATCTCGGATAGTAAGTGGGTTAGTCCCGTTCATGTAGTACCTAAGAAGGGTGGGATGACCGTAGTAACCAATGAGAACAATGAACTAATACCGACTAGGATGGTTACGGGATGGAGGATGTGTACTGATTATAGAAAGCTTAACATGGCCTCTAGGAAAGATCACTTCCCTCTTCCTTTCATTGACCAAATGCTAGAAAGGTTAGCTCAACATTCTCATTTTTGCTACCTAGATGGCTATAGTGGATTCTTCCAAATCCCTATCCACCCCGATGACCAAGAGAAAACAACCTTTACATGTCCATGGGGTACTTTTGCATATAGGAGAATGCCATTTGGGTTGTGTAATGCACCCGCCACCTTCCAAAGGTGTATGATGGCTATCTTTTCGGAATACATAGAAAATATCATGGAAGTTTTCATGGATGATTTCTCTGTCTATGGTTCTTCCTTTGATGATTGCTTGGCTAACTTGTCCTTAGTTTTGCAAAGATGTGAGGAGACAAATCTTGTCTTAAATTGGGAAAAATGCCACTTCATGGTAAGTGAAGGTATTGTGTTAGGACACTTGGTGTCTAACCGTGGCATTGAGGTTGATAGGGCCAAAATTGAAACGATAGAGAAGTTGCCGCCACCTACCTCGGTGAAGGGGGTAAGGAGTTTTATGGCATGCCGGTTTTTACCGGAGGTTTATTCAAGACTTTTCTAAAATTTCTAAGCCTCTTACTAACCTACTAATGAAGGATGTTGAATTTGTTTTCTCCAAAGATTGCCTTGAGGCTTTTTGTAGGTTAAAGAACGCTTTGATCTCCGCACCTATAATGCAACCTCTGGATTGGAGTTTACCGTTTGAGATCATGTGTGATGCAAGCGATGTAGCCATTGGGGCTGTTTTGGGGCAAAGGAAGGATGGGCGAACTCATGCCATTTATTATGCTAGCAAGACGCTAGATGATGCCCAACTCAACTATGCCACAACCGAGAAAGAGTTGCTAGCGGTAGTGTATGCCTTTGAGAAGTTTCGGTCATATCTTGTTGGAGCGAAAGTCATAGTCTATACGGATCATGCTGCGATCCGTTATCTCCTTACCAAGAAGGATGTCAAGCCTAGGTTGATTCGGTGGATCCTTCTTCTTCAAGAATTTGACTTGGAAATCCGGGACAAGAAGGGATCCGAGAACTCCGTGGCGGATCACCTTAGTAGACTCCCACCATTGGAGATTGAGAGAGATGACATCCCGATTGATGACTCATTCCGGGATGAGCAATTGCAAATGGTGGAGGAATGCTTGTTCCAAGTGTCTAGAGGAAGTGAGCCATGGTATGCCGACATTGTGAACTACTTGGTGTGTGAGGAAGTGCCTCCCGGTTTGACATATGCCCAAAAGAAGAAGTTCTTCAAAGATGTGAGGCATTACTATTGAAGCGAGCCACTTTTGTTCAAAAGAGGGCCGGATGGAATGCTTAGAAGATGCATACCGGAGGATGAAGTAGAGAGTGTGATCCGGCATTGCCACTCCTTACCATGTGGAGGGCATGCTAGCGCACACAAGACATGTGCGAAGGTGCTACAATCGGGCTTCTTTTGGCCAAGTTTGTTCCAAGACGTGCAAGGCTTTGTGGTAGCTTGTGATGCTTGCCAAAGGACGGGCAACATCTCAAGGAGGAACGAGATGCCCTTGAACAACATACAAGAGGTAGAGATATTTGATGTGTGGGGTGTGGACTTCATGGGACCATTCCCTTCTTCATGTGGCAACCTCTACATTCTATTGGCGGTAGATTATGTCTCAAGATGGGTGGAGGCAATCGCCTCACCTACAAATGACGCCAAGGTTGTTGTGCGGTTCTTCAACCGAGTGATCTTTCCTAGGTTTGGAACACCAAGAGTGATCATAAGTGATGGAGGGAAGCATTTCACCAATAGGAACTTTGGAGCACTTTTGGCTAAGTATGGGGTGACTCATAAGGTGGCAACACCTTACCATCCCCAAACAAGTGGCCAAGTGGAGATCTCCAACCGGGAGATCAAGGGGATTCTCGAGAAGACGGTCTCAAGGATGAGAAAGGATTGGGCTATGAAGCTCGATGATGCCTTGTGGGCATATAGGACCGCCTTCAAAACACCAATTGGCACCACTCCTTACAAGCTAGTCTATGGCAAGTCGTGCCACCTTCCGGTAGAGATGGAGCATAGAGCTTATTGGGCCATTAAGTGGCTAAATTTTGATCTCAAGGAGGCGGGAGAGAAGAGGTTGCTTGACATAAACGCTCTTGAAGAGATCCGGTTGGATGCTTATGAGAATGCCCGGATCTACAAGGAGAGGACCAAAAGGTGGCATGACAAGCGCCTCATCCTGAAGGAGTTGAGTGAAGGCGACCTTGTCCTTCTCTTCAACTCAAGGCTGCGGCTTTTCCCCAGAAAGCTCAAATCAAGATGGACCGGGCCATATGTGGTGAAGAAGATCTTTCCTCATGGAGCGGTGGAGATAGGAGGAGATCATTGTGGTAATTTCAAGGTGAATGGGCATAGATTGAAGAAGTACATCCCGGAAGCCCCGGTGGAAGTGATTGCCCCGCTTCACCTTGATTGAAACGCTCCTGAATTTGGTCAAGCTAATGACCTTAAAGAAGCGCTTAATGGGAGGCAACCCATTGGTACATATTTTTCCCTTTCTTTTTCTTGCTTTTGCTTGATCTTACTCTTGGTGTGCTTTGTTTTTCCTTTGTGTTTTTGGGTGCTAGATCTTGTTGATTGTCATGAGTTATGAGATGTTGAAGGTCATGTGAAGGCCTCATGGAATGGTTGAAGAAGCAAGATCCGAGCACATGGACAAGGAAGAAAGCACCCAGGAAATCGGACTGTTCATGCACAAAATCGGCCGATTTTCCTGGGTTGCTTGGCCGATTTTTCCTCTGTAAAGAAAAGTGATGATCTCCAATCGAGCATGGGTGGAGCGGACGTGGAACTTGGACGGCTTGCGGTGCCAAGCGCGGGTTCCGACACCATAATGAACATCAAGAGCTCTCTACCATCCTTGATCGATCATCCACCATCATCAT
Source organism: Fagopyrum homotropicum (assembly GCA_033239125.1). Lineage (NCBI taxonomy): Eukaryota > Viridiplantae > Streptophyta > Magnoliopsida > Caryophyllales > Polygonaceae > Fagopyrum > Fagopyrum homotropicum. The sequence continues at coordinate 58,106,968 of BSWB01000003.1, read as the reverse complement.
CCAATGAGAACCGAAATACCAAAGCATCACCAATTTTACATTGTGAGGACTCTCTTTCACTTCTTTATTTAGTCTACACATTAGGGACAATGTGTTTCTAAGTATGGGGTGGGGTTTTCATGATCACTTGCATGATTAGCATCTAGGATAGTTTTGTCACATGTTTCATTATGTCTTGCATTGTATATACATATTTCGAAAAATCCAAAAAAATCAGAAAATTTTAAAAAATTTTTAGTGCTTCTAAGGCTTGGATATGACCCTAATGATTGAACCTTGTCTTGTGGATTGGCTATGGATGGCCTTATGTGTTAAATTGATGAATGTATATGTGGACTTGAAGTACTTCTCTTGAATACCATGAATGAATTGTGATCATGAATGTTTGCCTTGATTGAATTGAGTATTGAAAGTCGAAATTGCATGCTAGTTCTTGCACATCAATTAGGAGTGATTAAGGCAATTCATTTTCCTCTACTTCTCATCTTGATCATGTTGCTTGAGCACCTCAATTGAGATAAATTTGACCTCTTTTGACCCATCCGGGAATAGGAGCATGCTAGTATGTTGATGTGTGTGAAAATCAAGTGTGGGGTGAAGTTGTTGATGAAAAGAATGTCATGCATAAAATGCTGAAATTGTTGTGAAAGTGTAGCCAAAAATATAGGCTTGGGGACATCGGCTTAAATGACAAGTAACTCGGTACACTTCACATAATCGGGTGTTGGTGCCTTGCCAAAGTCAAATAAACCAATAGTCCTAACGAGTTTTGGTATGTGTGCCCGGTGTGGATGCATCTCGAAAAATTAGAAAAAACCCGAGAATGGCTAATCACCAAGGTTTCGGCTTTTGCACACCAATGCCATTGTCTCAAAAATAAAAGAAAGAAGTGAAAGAAAAGAAAATGAAGAAAATTATACATTTGAGGGAAGTTGATAAGAAGTGTGAAGTTGTGGTTGTTTAGTTCCTTTCCCGGATTAGCATCACATAGCCTAGAAAATTCCCACCTAATCACAACGTTTCTTGGCCTTCTATTTCACAAGTCCTTTTGACCTACTTGCATGTGTGTAAGACTAAGTGATTTAGATTGGATATACTCATGATCATCTTGACTTCTTCATCTTTACATTTCATTGCATGCTATCAAGTTAAGTGTAATTGTCTTTCCATGCTTTCATTTATTTGATGCATAATTGCTTGTCCATTGCCATGACACATGACTATGAAGGTGATCCAATATTAGAAGCACAACTCCAAAAGATTTTGCCATTTTTCTGCATACACAAATCATGTCATCTCTTAGTCTATAGTTGGGAACTTGCTCGGGGACGAGCAAACCTTAAGTATGGGGTATTTTTGATAACAAGATTTATGACTTAGGATTAGGTAATCATTTAGATATATTTCTCACTCATTCATGCACGTTTTGGCATTGGTTCATGACGTCTTCGCTCAATTCATGCACATTTCTAGAAAAGACGTCTACACTACCTTTTATCGGTTTTGTAGGTAATTTGGGGATCTATTGGACGTTAATCGATACATTTGAGGGCCAAGCCTCATGATGGTACACATCCAAAGCCTTGGAGGAGCATAATTGGATCAACAAAGGACACAAAGACCACCATTGGTGCAAGCAATGGAGCAACTCATGGCTAGACGATCATAGCATGCTTCTGTTGAAGAAAATCGACCTACACCCAGGAAAATCGGCCGATTTTTTCATCTGGGTCGATTTTTAGGCCTTTGACAGCTTAAGCCACGTGTCCCACGATCTCTTGTCCGTCCTTGCTCTTGGTGGAGAATATAAGTGGTCCTGTAGGTGGTTGCTGAGCATCTCTCCTCTCCCACACTCTCATTCACAGCTCATCAATTTTGGTAGGAAGATTGGAGGAGAAGAAAAGCTCTCAAGGATTGAAGGAAGAGGAAGAACACCATTCTAAGAGTTTAGAGTGATTTTGAGTGATTTTGTAGTCTTGGATTGAAGAACTAATTGCAAGGATTGTTAAGAACGTTTTGAATCTTCATTTAAGAGTTTGTAAGTCTTGCTACAACTTGGATTTTGTTGAGATTTATTGATTTGCTTGCTTATCTTTCATTATCCATCTATGAACACCATGTATGCTTGTTTGATGATTTCGGATCTTGATATGCATATTATTGGCTAGTTTATTGTGATTCTAGAGTGATGGATTGATGGTTATGGCTTGGGTGATGATAGGATGGACTTATATGTTAGTTTAGGATGATTTGTATGCACGAAACCCATTCCAGAGACAAAAATCGACCTGTTCTTCATCTAGATCGACCGATTTTTGTATGATCCACCCGATTTATTCTTCTGTTGCTCTTTAAATGATAAATCTGCATGCTAGGGTGTTTGGTTGTCTAAATCCTAGTGTTCATTAAGCCTAATTTAGCTTAGTATCACCTAATGCTACCAATCTAAGTGAGGGAAGAGATCTACCCGATGATTTCCGACCTTAGGTACCTAAGATGATGAATGCTAGGTAGTAGTGAGCCTCATAAGCCGCTATTGGATCGAGTGTGCTAGGATTATTGCTTGAGATTTCCCTATTCCGAGACTTACCCGGTAAGGAGAGGGTTACCCTTAAGTAGCATCTAGTTTGTGCGGAATTCCTTACTCTAACCTCTTGAGACCTACCCGGTAATAGGAGTTTGATGCGGGATTAGTGAAGTGAGAGACTTACCCGGTAATCACTTCCATTAGTGAACATTCTTTCCCAAACACCGCAGCTTGTCCTTAGAATCCTTAGAACCTTGAGCCCAAATGCCATAACCGGAAATCTTGACCTCTAGAATCTACTTTTCTCTCTTGATCATATACTTGTGCTTTGTGTTACTTACTCGTTTGCTAGCTAAATTTGTTAGTTGTTTTATTTCCTTGCTTGACTTGTGTTCTTTATTTGATCACCATAAAAACCAACAAAAACATTGCGTTTTCCATTTTCTTTGTTCCTCATCTTATCTTAGTCTAGATTCACACTATCTTTGATCATTGCTTGACTCGATTTCACCTTAGTCTTTGTGTTCGACCTCGGAATACTTACCTTTCTACAAACGTCCCGTACACTGCGGGTTCGCTAGGAGTTAGGATAAATATAACGAGTATAAATTTAAGACTTATTGCGTGCACATCACATCTATTCCTAGACGTAACAAAAACCAAGTATTCAGCAAGGCCAGAGAAGTTCCTGGAGATCAAGGAAAGCTTCCCGGAAAGACGGAGGACAACCCGAAAGGAAGGGTGATGGCAATCACTACTAGGAGTGGTGTGACAACCACCGACCCACAACCCAAGTTTCTAGAAGTCCCAGCTGAGAAAGGAAAAGATAAGGAGAAGGAGAAGGAAGATATCTATGTTCCTCCTCCATCTTACAAACCTCCTTTACCATTCCCGCAATCTAGAGCAAGGGCGCGTCTAGACAAGCAATTCGGTAAGTTCATTGAACTAATGAGCAAGCTGCATATTAACATACCTTTTTTGATGCAATAGTAGGTATGCCCCCTTACGGGAAGTTCTTGAAAGAGCTCTTCTCTAACAAGAGGAAGCTAGAAGACTTTGGAGAAGTCAAGATGAGTTCGAAATCTTCGGAGCTCATCAAAACGATGACGGAGAAGATGCCCCCAAAGCTGAGAGATCCGGGGTCATTTTGCATTCCAATAGGAGTTGGAGAAGTCACATATGACGCTCTTTGTGACTTAGGAGCAAGCGTAAGTATCATCCCGCTTGCTTTGTGTAGGAAGATCGGTTTAGGTGAACCTAAACCGGTGAAGATGACGTTGTACATGGTGGATCGATCCATAACTCGACCCGTAGGTATCATTGAAGACGTCCCAGTCAAGCTCGGTAAGTTTTACATTCCAATAGATTTCGTTGTGCTTGACATTCCTGTAGATTGTCCGGTCCCGATCATACTCGGGAGACCATTTCTTGCAACCTCCGGTTGTATGGTGGATTGCAAGAATGCTAGACTAGCCTTCGATGTAGGAGAAGAGAAGGTTGAATTTGTTCTCTCAACTTTAGTGAAAGAGCCTGCACTTCGAGAGGATATGTTCAACATCTATGACGAAGAGCCGTCTAGAGAAGAAGTAAGTTCGATCCTATTTAAGGATCCATTGCAAAAGGTTATAACCATGAGCATCATGGAAAAATGAGAAGAAGAGGATTGCAATGCTGAGGTTGAAGCTTTGGAGGAGCTAAAAGAGATACATAATGAAGAGTTCGAAAAATTCTATGATGGGTCCGAAAACAGAAGAAACCACGGCCAGTCGTGCTATTCCACGGCCGTGGTTTCACCAAAACAGCCCATAGAGTGTTATTTTGAGAACAACAGAGACTTCCACGCCCAAAACCACGGCCGTGGAAGTAATAAATGTGCCGTAATTTTGGGAAATTCAGAGAATAATTCCGTCTTTTCCACAAACACTCTTGAGCCTTCTTCCACCACTCCCACATCCTTAGAGACTCCTAAGGAAGCATCAAGCATGCCTTAAGACACATCAAAGGCACCGATTGCTTTGGAATTGAAGCCACTTCCCACACATCTTTGGTATGCTTTTCTTGGAACTAGTTCTACCTTTCCCGTTATTGTTAGTTCCGATTTAAAGGAAGATGAACATGAGAAACTTATAAATGTGTTGAGGAAACATAGGAAAGCTTTAGGCTATACCGTAGAGGATCTAGTAGGAATTAAACCATCTTTATGTATGTGTAAGATTAGAATGGAGGAGGATTACAAGCCTTCACGACAACATCAAAGACGGTTAAACCCGGTAATGAAGGAGGTCTGAAGAAAGAAATCCTTAAGTTACTTGATGCAGGTATCATCTATCCTATCTCCGATAGGAAGTGAGTGAGCCCCGTTCAAGTCGTTCCCAAGAAGGGAGGAATGACCGTTGTGACCAACAAGAACAACGAGCTCATTCCAACAAGAATCGTGACGGGCTGGAGGATGTGCATTGACTACCGCAAGCTGAAAAATGCAACTAGGAAAGATCACTTCCCACTACCATTCATAGATCAAATGCTTGAAAGGTCAGTACAACACTCCTATTTTTGTTACCTTGACGGTTATAGTGGTTTCTTTCAGATTCTGATTCACCCGGACGATCAAGAGAAGACCACATTTACGTGCCCATGGGGTACGTTTGCTTATAGGAGGATGTCATTCGGACTTTGCAACGCTCCAGCCACCTTACAAAGGTGTATGATGGCCATCTTCTCGGAGTATATTGAGGAAGTCATGGAGGTTTTTATGGATGACTTTTCAGTTCATGGTTCCTCATTTGACCATTGTCTTGCTAACCTTTCTCTTGTGTTACAAATGTGTGAAAACACTAACCTAGTTCTTAATTGGGAGAAGTGTCAATTCATGGTTAAGGAAGGCATTGTGCTAGGACACTTGATCACTAATAGAGGGATCGAAGTTGATAAGGCTAAGATAGAGACTATAGAGAAACTTCCTCCTCCATCTTCGGTGAAGGGGATAAGAAGTTTTCTAGGACATGCAGGATTTTATAGGAGATTTATCAAAGACTTCTCGAAAATTTCGAAACCGCTAACTAATCTATTGATGAAGGATGCATTTTTTAAATTTTCGCATGAATGTTTAGATGCTTTCTATAAGATTAGAGAAGCTCTCATCTCGGCCCCAATAATCCAACCTCCGGATTGGAATCTTCTATTCGAGGTTATGTGTGATACGAGTGACGTAGTTGTTGGAGCGGTGCTTGGGCTGTTCTCGTAACCCTATTTCGCCCAATAAGAAGGCTCGAGAAGGGAGTTTCGAGAACGGTCGTATAGGGTTTCATTTCGCCTTTACATGCAATTCCGCGCTAAGGGTTGATACGAAGGATTGGAGATTTCGGATCGTGGCTTAAGAAAGACGCAATATTGAAGATTGTGTACTTTGAGATTTTTTTAGGGCTTGCTTTGGAGACGGATTGACGCTCCGTTCTTCGTTGTTCCTTAAGATTGTTGTGAGGATTCCTATTCCATATTCTGAATTCATTAAACACGTACTTTGGTTTGTTAGATTTGAGATTGATTTTGATTGTTTATTGAGTTTCCGAGGGTTTTTATCTTTCTCTCTTCTTAATTTGATATTTGATTCAATAACTATGATTATTGGTTAAAACCCTTTAGCAATTCTAAGGTGAAGGGTTGATAGTTGTGGCCTAGATAATGATAGATCGATCGTAAACAGATTGGACCCTGAGAGTTTGAGAAACCTCGTCGACAGCCTAATCCACGGTCTGTTCTTGAGTTCCACGGCCATGGTTCTTCAAGATCTAGTCGTGGTTTCCTTTGTTTTACGACCTTTGTTTTTGCTTTAATCCAAAGTTAAAGATTTGCTTTAACCTAGCCTTGACTTGCCTTTCCTAGGTGGTAGTGAGACTCAACATCCTCTATTTTGGTTTCGAGTGTCACAACCTTAACCGTTTTGGCTTATCTTTGATTCCTTGGGTTTGGGCATGCGTATTTGAGAGTAATTCTTGTCCTTAGATACTTTCTATAGTGCAGCCTCAACAACCTTTATAGAGAGTGTCTTTGGGTGAGTTACATAGGGTTTTGGAACTTCACCGTACATAACCTTACATTAGTTATACCTTTGCAATCTCGACTCTGTCCCTATATCTATAGAATATCTTGAATCGATTGCCACAATTGGATACTTGGATCTTTAGGATTGCTGTTTTCCCAATAATGCAAAGCTTCTATACTTTATTCGCTCGATAATTTGTGAACTGAATTTGATCCCCCAAATCCTTGAGTTCGATATTCTGGAATTCTTGCTTTACTACGCCGATCCGTCCACTACGGGTTCGCTTTCTTTGATTTCAGTTTTATAATTTAAAACGTATTTGCACGCACACTTTGAGGCGAATAGTGACAGAAGACTGGATTAGCCAGTGCTAGAGCTGGAGCAGTTGGGTTTGGGCGTAGTCAGACGCCGGGACGTTATGGTTTCCTCTAGAGTTCTGACAGAGGCGGCAATGTCATAACTGCGGAGGAGCTGGTCACATCCGAGCTGATTGCAAGAAGCCTACAGTGACTTGATTTTCTTGTGGCAAGCCTGGACACAAAGATGCGTTTTGCCGTCAGGGCAAGGCGCTATCTCAGCAAGGTTCTTCACTTGCCAGTGTTACATGAGGAGGAAAGAGTTCTCAGTATCAGCAGCAGCAACGGATAGTTTTCGGTTCTACCGCTCCTCAAGGTTCCACTCCAGGACAAGGGAGAGGTAGAGGACGAGGTGGTAGTTCTGCAGACACCAGAGATGCGTCAACCAGAGTTTACGAATGGAGGAGTGTTGTAGAGCCGACAAAGCCAGCGACAACATGTACCATTCATATTAATGGTTTTTCATGTCAGAGTTCTTTTCGATACCGGTGCTACGTATTCTTTTATATCTGATGCTTGCGTAGATAGATTGGCCTTAGTTACCATAGAAGGTAGACCCTTCTTTATAGGATTACCCGATGGGGGTAAGATTAGAGGTACAAGAGAGGTTCGCGATTGCTCTATTATATTAGGAGATCGCGATTGGCTAGTTGACTTCTTTGTTATGTACTTAGTACATGAAGAAGTTATTTTGGGTATGGATTGGATGGATCGACATTGAGCAGTTCTGGACATCAGGAAGAGGACAGTGGCGGTAACTACAAATGCAGGCCATGTTGAGATCTTCAGAGGATGGGACCTAGGGAATACCGGTATAGTCATCAGCGTAGTCCGAGCTACGAGACTTATCGGACAGGGTTGCGAGGCTTTTTGGTGCTATGCCATGAGGGATAGTGCTTGTCCAGCTTTGGAGGAAATTCCGGTAGCTTGCGAGTTTACCAATATATTTGGAGAGCTATCAGGTTTACCTCCATAGAGGAGTATAGACTTTGGCATTAAGCTAGAGCCCGGTACGAGACCGATCTCTAAGGCTCCTTATCGTATGACGCCTATCGAGATGGTTGAGTTGAAGAAGCAGCTCGAGGAGTTAGCTGAGAAGGGCTTCATCTGCCCTAGTTTATCTCCTTGGGGCGCACCAATTCTCTTCGTCGGGAAGAAAGACGGGTCAATGAGGTTATTTATCAACTACCAAGATCTCAACAAGGTGACGATCAAGAACAAGTACCCATTTCCCCGTATCGACGATCTTTTGGATCAGCTGCATGGAGCGTCAGTGTTTTCGAGGATCGATATGAGATCAGGATAGCACCAGTTGAGGGTGAGAGAGCAGGACATAGCCAAGACGGCATTTCGGACCAGATATGGACACTACGAGTTTGTAGTGATGCCATTCGGGGTTACAAACGCGCCCGCAGTCTTCATGGAGTTGATGAACAGCAACTTCATCGACTTCCTAGACCAGTTTGTAGTTGTCTTTGTAGATGACATTCTCGTTTATTCTCGTAGTAGAGAAGAGCATGCAGGACACTTGAAGATTGTTCTTCAGGTCTTACAGGATAGAGAGTTGTACGCCAAGCTCTCTAAGTGCAAGTTTTGGATGTCCGAGGTGGAATTCCTTGGTCACATCGTTTCGGTTGAAAGGATCAAGGTAGATCCGGCGAAGATCGAATCAATAACATCCTGGACGCCACCTAAGAACGCCTAGGAGGTACGCAGCTTCTTAGGATTAGTAGGCTAATACCGGTGATAGCATGAATTATAGTCTATATTTTGGGGTTTGTTTGGACGTTTTATCTTTCATAATCTGCATGTTTGTATGTATATTATGTGATTATATTACCATTTCATCTACCTTTGCGGGAATCGAGGTCTACACCTAGTTTTGTTGTAATCGTAGGTAAGATGGCACGTTTTGCATAAAAAAGGAGCAAAAGGAGCTATGGAGTCATTGGAGCTACATTAAGGAACATAAGGAACCATCCAGGAAGCATAGCCATGGATTTGAGATTCACTTTGGACCAGTTTTGAGAGATTTTACATTCAGTTGTGACTCACCTCGGTTGACCACAGATTCACCTCGACCGAGGTGATCCATGAAAGTCGACTCGACCGAGGCGAATACCTAGGACGCGGCGAGAATATTTTATTCTTGGCTGAGATCTTTTATCTTTGGAAAGTGATCTTATATTTTTTTGGGCTTGGCTACTGGAAGGAAGAAGATATGCTGGATCATATATTTTACCTATTTTTATGGGAAGAGATCTTTCTAAGATATTTTATCTTTGGAGGGTTATTTTCCTATAAAAAGGGTTGGATTTCCACAAATCCAACATCATGTTATACCACCGATCAGGGTTTATACACCGCTGCAGCCATACTCTAGTTGGAAGATTTGAAGAACCTTTTTGAAGGGTGAAGGAAGATTAAAGATTGTAGCTTTTATAGCTTTTGGAGGTTTTCTTGTAAGATTACCTTAGATTCTCTTCCTTGTTGTCTTCTCTTGTTGGATTTATATCCAAGGAACGCTTTTGTTGTGATATTTGATTCAGTTATTGAAGTTTTTTCATTAAATTCTTCTTGTTCAAATATTCACCTTCTTCCCATATATTTGATTAATACTTTCATGATGATGATGAGTGGCTAATTTCCTTGTGTGATTCTAGGGTGATTGGCTGAAGGTTGTGGGAAAAATAATAATAGAATAATCTTAGATTCCAGTAGGACCCTGAAAGTTCGAGTTTTTAACCTTAACCCTAAGCATCTCGTTCAGTCGATGAACATCTCGGCCGGGGTGGAATTTGGCTGACCGAGGTGACTTATCTGATCCTAAACTGAGAGTTAAGTGTTAGAGTTTGCCGAATCCTATTCTTATTACACCTTTCCTGGTTCAATGCAAGCCTAGGATGAGACTTACCCGGTAATTCCTTAGTTTGTGTACCAACGATAATAAGTGTAGGTAATAAAGGTTTATCCTTTATTGGGGTTTGAGTGTGCTTCCATCCCATCTTTGTGAGTTAGCCTGAGACTTACCCGGTAAAGGTTGATTCTATTCCCTTAGATGGTATGTTAGTTTGAGGTTATAGTTCTTTATCTTGATTCCTTGAGACTTATCCAGTAATAGGAGTTACGGTTTAGGATTAGTGAGTAGTAAGACTTACCCGGTGATCTATTCCACTTTAGTAACACTTTCCCCATGCAAAAACCTCAGCTTTGTCCGCTTATCTTTAGATCTTGAGTTGGAACCACAACTAGACGCTTTAATCCCTAGAATTACATATTTCCTTTATTGACTTCTTATTCATCTTTGATTGTGTTAATTGCTCTTGTGGTTAGTATTTACATAAGCACACCGTGATTGGACTTTGTTTCACTAAGTCCCTGTGATCGACCCCTGGAATTCCTTGCTTTTTACTACGATTGACCCGTACACTGCGGGTTCGCATTCTTGTTTTAAGCTTACGTCTAGGGTATAAATTTAAAGCTTGCATACACCGTTTGGAGCGAACAAGTTTTTGGCGCCATTGCCGGGGACTTGGTCTAGACCGAGCCGGTTACGGTTTGCTCTTGGGGAACTTGCCCCCGTGTCTATTAACCACTCTACTTGAGTGACTTTTGCAGGTTCTTTCTTAGGTATATGCGAAGGACCCGCACTGGGAAGGAAATCGTTCCTTACGATCCCGAACCAGAAAAGACATACAAGCGACGCTTAAGAGAAGCGAAGATGGCCCAACAAGACAACCGCGATCTTGAGGCCGAGTTGAAAGAGGCGTTAGAACTGCTACGCCTCAACAGGGAAGAACTAAGGCGAGAGAAGGAAGAAACTCGCACCAAAAGTGAAGCAATCGAAGCAGAGATGGCCGTCATACGAGACCAAATTCTAGTTCGACCGAGGGAAGACCCAGTTCCCGATGCTGGACCGAGGCAGGTCCCAGTTGCTGACCCTCGACCGAGGCAGGTCCCAGTACCTAACGCCCCGGCCGAGGTACTTCCACCTCGGATGCCAGTCCGAGATGTTCTTCTTGCAGGAATCCCACAAACACTAGGTCAAAGGATGGACCCTAATCAACAACTAAGGCGTCCAGGAGTTAACCTAGGAGATCCAGCGGACCACGATTACGAACTTCGACCGCAAATTCTATCCATGATTCGCCAATGCCAGTTCGGAGGGCTGGAGAAGGAATCACCACATCAACATCTTCAAAACTATGAGATCTTGATGGAAACCTTGAGACCTTCAAGGATTGAAAACAACAACTACAAGCTAAGACCTTTTTACTTTTCTTTAAAAGATAGAGCTCTTACTTGGTATCAATCTCTTCCTCCAGGAAAAATCAGCACACGGGAGGAGATGACAACGGAGTTCTTGACCAAATTCTTCCCCCCTCAAAGACAGCTGAAATGAGAGGGAAGATCAACGCTTTCATCATGAAGGACAAGGAGAGCTTGTCCAAGTCATGGGAGTGGTTCAAGGATATTCTTTTGGATTGCCCACATCATGGGATTCCAAAGTTAGAGTTATTGGAGATATACTTCAAAGGACTGGACGGAAGCACCCAATTCAATCTCCAACTACTCTCCGCCGGTACCTTCATGGACATGGCGATTGACGAGGCTTGGGACTTCATCGAAAAGCAAGCCTTGCATATGGAGAAGTACACCCACCAAGGAGCTGAAGGTGGAGTTAAAAGAGTTAACTTCCAGGAAACTCAGCCCAACAACAATCAACTCACGTCTTTGAAGAATGACGTGAAGCAATTGAAGGAACTCTTGGTTGCTCAAACCAAGAAGGAAGAGAAAGGACAAAGGAACAACAATAACGGATACCGTAACAACAACAACGGTTCCCGGAACAATAATTACAACAACAACAATAGAGGATCCAATAGCAACAATTGGAGGGCGAACAACCAAAATTCTGGTAACAATCATTCAAACTCCAACTCTAACGATTCCTCTAACCCTTTCCTCTCTTCCCCTTCTTCTTCTTCTACTCCATTGAAAAACCAGGGGCAAGGATCAAGTTCGTCTCAGCCGGAAAAGAAAGACGCAGTTCTGGAGGCCATCTTGGTCAAGCTCAACGTTATGGAGAATTCTATGACTTCGTTTTCGAAGGCCCAGAAGGCCTTTGAACAACAACTTGCAAGTAGGGCGAATGAAGCGCCAAGAGATCCAGGGAAGCTTCCAGCAAGGACGGAAAGCAACCCTAAGGGCCAGATCATGGCCATAACTACGAGGAGCGGACTGAAAACTGCAGATCGAGTGCCTCGGTCGGTGCCAGTACCGACGAAGACCACCTCGGTCCAGGTGCAGTCGAAGAACACTTCGGCCGAGATGCCAACCGAGGTGGAGCCACAGAAAGCGGAGGGCAAAACTGAAGTTTATGTTCCACCTCCTGCATACAAACCACCACTTCCATTCCCCCAGTCAAGAGCTAGAGCACATCAAGACAAGCACTTTGGTAAGTTCCTTGACTTGATGAATAAGCTGCATATTAACATTCCTTTCCTTGATGCTATTCTAGGAATGCCCGCCTATGGGAAGTTCTTGAAGGAGATCCTATCAAGGAAGAGGAAGCTAGAAGACTTTGGTGAAGTTAGGATGACATCTAAATCCTCGGAGCTCATCCAAATCATGAAGGAGAAGATGCCACCTAAATTGAGAGATCCCGGCTCGTTTTGCATTCCCATTCAAGTTGGGGATGTCACTTGTGAAGCCCTTTGTGATCTAGGAGCCAGTGTGAGCATCATCCCGCTGGAGCTATGCGTGAAGATCGGACTTGGAGAGCCCAAGCTGGTCAAGATTTGACTTTACATGGCGGATCGCTCCATCACCCATCCCGTGGGCATCTTGGAGGACGTTCCGGTCAAGTTAGGTAACTTCTATCTACCTATAGATTTTGTTGTACTTGACATTCCCGTAGATTATCCTGTTCCTATTATTCTTGGGAGGCCATTTCTAGCAACTTCGGGTTGCAACGTGGATTGCAAGAACGCCAAGTTGAAATTCAACATTGGCGGAGATGAGGTGGAGTTCGCATTACTTGCAGCCATGAAAAGGGAGCAGCTGAGCGATGATATCTTCAACATCTACGATGAAGAAGAATCAAGAGAATTGGTGAGCTCTATCCTTACTAATGATCCACTCGAAAGAGTTATTAGGTTTAGTTTAATGGACGAAGGTATAGATGCTTCTTGTGATGCAGATATACGGAGCTTAAAAACACTGGAAGAGGATCCAGGAGCTAAAACTGAGAAGCTAACCCAGGAGACGAAGATCTCCAGTTTCGGTTTCAGTTGCAGTACCTCGACCGAGGCACTTTCTGGACTGAGCGAGGCGACTGAAGAACATATCGGTCAACGCCTCTGCACCTCGACCGAGGTCGATGGCAAGATGATGTCAACTGAGACTACTGAGAATAATAAACTTCTTACTCCCTTCTTTGACATTCATCCTCAGTTGGTGGAACATTCCATCCACCAACTTTCGGATAATAAAGGACCTTGGTATGCTGATATTGTGAATTATCTTGTTTGCCAGGAAATACCGCCCGGATTGACGTACTCTCAAAAGAAGAGATTCTTCAAAGAAGTACGACATTACTACTGGGACGAGCCGCTACTATTCAAGCGCGGGCCGGATGGGATGCTTCGAAGATGCATTCCGGAAGATGAAGTTAATAGCGTTATACGGCACTGCCATTCACTTCCTTGTGGAGGACATGCTAGCACCGATAAAACATGCGCTAAGGTATTGCGTTCCGGTTTCTTTTGGCCTACATTATTTAAGGATGTACAATCGTTTGTTGTCTCTTGTGATGCATGCCAAAGAACAGGAAATTTATCAAGGAGGAACGAGATGCCACTTAACAACATTCAAGAGGTGGAAATCTTTTATGTATGGGGATTGACTTCATGGGACCTTTCCCATCCTCCGGAGAAAACCTCTATATTCTTCTTGCAGTTGATTACGTCTCTAGATGGGTTGAAGCCATTGCTTCTCCCACTAATGACGCCAAGGTGGTTGTGAAGTTCCTAAACAGGACTATCTTTCCGCGTTTTGGAACTCCACGCATCATCATCAGCGATGGAGGAATGCACTTCATCAACCGGAAGTTTAAGGCACTTCTATCGAAGTATGGGGTAACCCACAAGGTATCAACCCCTTATCACCCTCAAACTAGTGGACAGGTCGAGATCTCGAATAGAGAAATCAAAGCAATTTTGGAGAAGACCGTCTCTAGGACGAGGAAGGATTGGTCCATGAAATTGGACGATGCTCTTTGGGCGTACAGGACCGCATTTAAGACTCCCATAGGTACCACCCCTTATAATTTGGTATATGGGAAGTCTTGCCATTTGCCCGTTGAATTGGAACACAAAGCATATTGGGCGATCAAATGGTTGAACTTCGACATTAAGGAGGCCGGCGAGAAGCGACTATTGGAACTCAACGAGCTGGAGGAGCTGCGTTTGAACGCTTATGAGAATGCCAAAATCTATAAGGAAAGGACGAAGAGATGGCATGACAAGCGTATCGTCCCAAAGGAGCTTAACGAAGGAGACTTAGTTCTACTCTTCAACTCCCGCCTCCACCTCTTTCTAGGTAAGTTAAAATCTAGATGGACCGGACCTTATGTTGTGAAACATGTTTTTCCTCATGGTACAGTTGAGATATGGGGCGAAACTAGCGGGAGCTTCAAGGTCAACGGTCATTGACTTAAGAAGTACCAACCGGAAACTCCGGTTGAGGAGGTTGCACCAATATACCTCGTTTGAGAAGCATTATGGTCCAGCTAGCGACCTTAAACCAAGCGCTTCTTGGGAGGCAACCCAAGGTTTTGCTTTGCTTTGTTTTGTTTTTGGCGTTCTAGACAGAAAACAAGAGATATCTAAGGAAGGAGCATAACTGGAAGGACAGAAGTTCGAGAATTTGAGAAGACGGAGTTTGACTGAGGCATCTCGGTTGCTATCAAAGCACCTCGACCGAGATGATTCTTGAGCAACCGAGGCGACTAGGGTTTTCTGAAGAACCACCTCGGTCCGTACCACCTCGGTTCAGTCGAGACCATCTCGACCGAGGTGACAGCAGTTCCAGAAAAGGGTATAAAAGGGGCGAAGATTTCTCTCTCCTCACTTTACTCTTCTCCCTCGACCGCGGCGACAGTTCACCTCGCTTCTCCGATTTCTGTCTCCAAACTGCGATTAAGACTCAGAGGATCCCAGTGCAACATCGATCTGCAAGAGAATCGAACCGAGTCGGCCGAACGAGGTAAAAATAGAACCGAAACCCTACCTCGCTTTTTCGCTTCGATTTGGGCTTTGGTTGCCCTTGCATTTGTTGAGGAAAGGCTTAAGTACCCCATAGGAAGCAGTTGTAGTGATTTTGGGGGAAAAGAACTGAATTTTCAGAAGGAATTAGAATCCAGTTTTCCGCCTCGGTCCAGTCGTTCTGTGCCTCGGCCAAGGTGATTCTTGAGTGTTGTCAGTTGACCGAGGTGACCTGACAGTGACTGAATTGAAAATGAGTTCTGACCGACGCCTTGTCCTTAAGGATAGATCCTCACCTTCCCCTTCTTCCTCTTCTTCCCGACCTTACCGCCCTGTGATCCATGAGCGACACCGGGTGGATTATGAGCGTATTTCCGGCCGTCCAGTGATTGCACCTCGCTTCCTGGACGTGTCCGATTTTGATTGCCTCCAGGTAGACGGAGACCTTAGGAGGATGATATCTACTGTAGGGTTGGATCAGTTTACTGAGATCCGAGCCCCAGCCTATTTGGAGCCGACCTTAGAGTTCGTTAGCTCCTTCACCTACCTTCCCACAGAGCAGTCTCTGAAGTACCGGTTGATGAACCAGAACTTCTTAGTGCCACTTGAGTACTGGAGAGATATTTTTGGCTTTCCGAAGCCAACAGCTGTTGACTTCCCGTCCCGATCAGTAGCTAGGGAGTTTTGGGGGCAGATTGCCCATATTGTTGAGCATGCAAATAGATGGCGCCCTGGAGATTCCAGGGAGAAGGTCATCTTCCATTTAGCCTTTAGGTTAGCCCACCGGATATTCAGCGAGACACTTCTGGCGCGTACTAAGACGCCCCAGAAGATCCGACAGGGAGAGCTTTTCAGTTTGTACTGCATGGTTACTGGGGGTATCCCGGACTTTGGCTTGATGTTGGCAGAGGATCTGCACAAGATCAAGGCCAAAGCGAAGGGAGACATCTGTTGCGGTGGGCTTGTCACCCACATGGCAAGTTATCAGGACATGGATCTCAGTGCTTGCACGATGGTGGCGGCTGCGAAGCCGCTTGGGCTGCAGGAGATGATCACTCAGCGGATTCTGGTTCCCCGAGGTTTGACTACACCGTACGTGGCTATGCCGTGGGACCTGACTGCGCCACAGGGGATTAGGTGGTCTGCCCAGTTTTCTGTTTATGACCCTCACTATTGGCAGACCGCTTTGGCTCCACTGATGGAGGATTACAGAGAGGCAGCAACTGCCCCAGCTGAGGAGGAGGCAGATGATGAGGAGACAGTTGATGAGAGAGAGGGTGGAGTCCCGATGGATACAGGGACCGATACTGCAGGGACGAGTGCGCCGGTCATAGATCTGGATGATGAGAACACCGAGCCTGCACCTGCTACTTCGCCAGTGAGACTTGCTAGACATAGGACACGCCGACACAGAGATCCAGAGGCTCACAGACGGATCGATGACCTGACGGATCAGGTTATTGATTCATATGCTGCTTTGTCACTGGATATCCGCGAGATGCAGGAGCGGCAGCACTACCAGCACATGATGGCCCAGATTCAGTTTGAGCACATCATGGGCTATCCGTTCGACTCGACCCAGTATCCGTACGTGCCACCACCACCACCACCGGATCGTGACTACTGAGAGCTGCAGGGTTTTCTTTATTATTTTTATGCAGTTCAGCTTATTATCCGGTGAGTATTTTTATCATTTAGACTTATTTTGACCCACTAGGACAGTGTGTCCCAAGTATGGGGTATTTATGTGATGTATTATTTGACATTGATGTATGACTTCACTTGACCGGATATTGATATTTTATGCTTCACTTTTGCTTCTATATGTTTATCTGAGATTGCATGCATATTTACAGGTTATTTGATTGAGAAAAACGTCGAAACTGAAAAAAAATGGTTTTTAAAAAAAAAATTTTTGGACCTCAACCGGGGCAGTTCTGGCCGAACGAGGCGTTTCACCTCGATTGACCTAAGAACACCTCGACCGAGGTGGGTTAACTGAGAGTTTTCGAAAATGATTTTTGTGTTTCTTATCTGGATATGATCTCAGTGAAGATGTTGTTTACTGACTGGTTTTAAATTCTTTATGTGTTTGAAAGGTTTTATAATATGTTTAAGTTGCTAAATGCTTTGTTTGAAATTATTGGCATGTTTAATACTTTGTTTTTATCTAAATTATGTTGAATTTGAAGGTTGACACCACATTATGAGTTCTCTCACTTTCTTCCTGGAAAGACCAAGGCAATTCATTCTTCTCTCTTCTTCTTGATCATGCTTAGCCCCTCATATACATTTTGCCTCCCTTTACCTATCCGGGAATTTGGAAGCAAGCGAAGTGGTGAAAGCAAGTGAAGTAAAAGTTGAGAAGTTGGTTGGAAGTGAAAGTGTTAGAAAGTAATATTAGGTTTGGAGAAGTCAATCATGAAGATAAGTAACTCGGCACCATTCACATAGCCGGGTGTTTGTGTCTTGCCAAAGTCGGATTGAGCGATATTCCTAACGGGTCATGGTATGTGCATCAAGGGTTTGATGCATCTCAAGAAATTGATGATTGCGGATTTCCTAGGCTCCGGTTATTGTGCACCTCTGTCCATGCATCCCAAAAAGTAAAGAAAAAAGAAAAAAGTGTGAAATAAGCAAAGCTTATTGGTGGAAGATGTTGCAAGTCAAAGTGAAAGTGAAGTTTATCCTTTTCCCGGATTCTAACACCACATTACCTTACATACATCCCTACCCTACACGTTTCTTGACCTTTCTTTTGGGAAGCCCTTGAGACCTTGAGCTTGTTGATTGACTTAGTGGTTTAAACTGGATTATACATGATTAATTTTGATAATTATGACTTATTATGTATTCCATGATTTTATGCAAAGATGAACAACTTTCCTATATTTATAAAATGTTTTGATCATATTTTGATTTTAAATTCCATGAAGTATTCTCTTAGAGTGATCTATGATTGTAGCACACCATAAAAATGTTTTTGAAAGACTTTTCATTGATTTTATTGACTTATAATCCATTCTATCTTGTTGAGGACTTTTCAATTATTGCCCGACCGCTCAGTTCCTTGCTGAGGAAGTCTAAGAGGTTCGTATGGTCCGTGCCGTTCCTGCAGAGCTTTGAGGAGCTGAAGAAGAGGTTGACCTCTACTTCTATCCTAGCTCAGTCATAGGGCATTGAGGATTTTGTGGTTTACAACGATGCATCCAAGCTGGGCTTGGATTTTGTGTTCTGATGCAGAGGGGTAAGGTGATTGCTTACGCGTCTCGCCAGTTGAAGACGTACGAGGAGAATTACCCTACCCATGATCTGGAGTTGGCTGTTGTGGTTTACGCTTTGAAGATTTGGAGGCATTATCTGTATGGAGCCACGTGCTAGATATTCACGGACCACAAGAGTCTGAAGTATATATTCACTCAGCGGGATTTCAATAACCGTCAGAGGAGATGGTTAGAGTTGATCAAGGAATTCAATTTTGAGATCTTATACCACCCGGGAAAGGCTAATGTGTTAGCGGATGACCTTAGTAGGAAGACTCCCCGGCAGATGGCGATCGCTAGGCTGACAACTCAGCCATAGTTACAGCGAGATTTGACATGGCTAGAGATGGATACCCACTTCCCGGATTTCGACAACCAGTTGTCCACCTTTGAGATAGTACCTGATCTGTGAGCTAAAATCCGACAGAAGAAGGAGAGTTGTCCAACTTTGACACAAATCCGAGACCGGATGTCTCGAGAAGAGGCACCACAGTTTGCAGTTGGTGCTGATGGAGTTCTGAGACGTTAAGAGCGTGTTTATGTGCCTTCAGATCGAGAGTTGAGACAGAGGATCCTTCAGAAGTCTCACTCTTTACCGTACTTAGTGCACCCTGGCGCGAGTAAGATGTATCAGGATATCATACGCTCTTTTTGGTAGGGAGGTCTGAAGCCAGACGTCACGAGATATGTAGCTCAGTGTGCGACCTGTCAATAGGTCAAGATCGAGCATCATAGACCAAGAGGCGAGCTATACCCCCTTCCCGTCCCTCAGTGGAACTGAGAGGACATCTCTATGGATTTCGTTACCGGTTTGAGACCGAGTCGAGGCTTCGATGCTCTCTGGATCATAGTAGATCGATTGACGAAGACCACACGTTTTGCTCTAACCAAGGAAACGTGGCCGGTGAGTCAATTGGCAAAGGAGTTCACTAGACAGATAGTGAGACTTTATGGAGTACCTAGGACTATAGTCTCTGATAGAGACAGACGGTTCACATCCAAGTTCTGGCAGCAGGATCGTGCCGCCCTAGGTATGAGTCTACAGTTTACGACTGCTTATCATCCTCAAAATGATGGTCAATCCGAACTGACCATCCAGACTCTAGAGGACATGTTGCGAGCCTGCTTGTTAGACTGGGGACAGGTGTGGCCATATCACCTTCCCTTTGTAGAGTTTTCGTATAACAACAGTTGGCACGCATCGATCAGGATGGCTCCTTATGAGGCTTTATACGGACAGAGATGTCGTACACCGTTGTGTTTTGATGAGCCGAGTAGTGCTAACAGAGTAGCACTTGAGAAGATACAGGATGACATGGCTCGAGTAGCCGTGATCCGCGAGCGGATGTTAGCAGCGCAGAGTCGATCGAAGTCCTATGTAGATAAGAGGCGCAAACCTCTGGAGTTAGAGTTGGAGCTTAAATTTGGTTGAGAGTATCCCCGACACAAGGTGTCAGACGTTTCGGTGTCGAGGGGAAGTTGAGTCCTAGATATGTCGGACCGTTCGAGATTCTTGAGTGAGTTGGAAAAGGCAGCATACAAACTTGCTTTGCCACCGAGACTCGAGGGTGTTCACCCAGTCTTCCACGTGTCTTAGTTACGGGAGTACATACAGGACCCAAGACACATCGTCAGTCACGAGGATCTAGTGATCGAGCCAGGCCACACGTTTGTTAAGTACCCGGTGGTTGTCTTAGAGCGTAGTACGAGCCGCTTGCATTCGAAGGAATACCAATGATGAAGATTCAATGGTCGATGCGAGGAGATGATGTGGCGACTTTGGAGACAAAGGATAGTGATAGGCGATGGAATCACTATCATTTAGGTTAGCTTTTAGAGTCTTTTTATGTAATAGGTAGGATTTCAAAATTCAAATTAATGTTTATTAACTTAATCGTTGACAGTAATTGACATATAACTAACGAAGATTTTTTCAAGTGATGAGTATGAGTCCCACTGTTATGTTCCTAGCGTAATTTTGGACGTTTGGGGAAATTTTTACTTTTTTCCCTGGGTAATTATTTTTACCCTTCGGTGTTATTTGGAGCATTTGGGAGCTCCAATTAATAAAAATGCAGCTGAGAGAAATGATCAGTACATCGGATATATCCTAGATATGAAATAACATGGAGAGGCAAAACGGCCAAAAGAGTCGCTATTTCGTTTCTTAACGGCTAAGAAAGACGGCTTAAGAATACACGTTTTTCGAGGCAGTTGTGGAATAATTATCCCTACAATATGCCTGATATATTATTCCAATCTCGAGAAGTTTGGAGAAAGAGGTTCGACCCGCCTTTGGATCGGTTAAAGGATAATTATCGACTTCGCTAAAGGATAATTATCGTCTTCACTATAAATAGCGGAAAATCCTTTATTAATTCATTTCCTTTCACGTTTCCTCGTAAAAGCTCTGATTTCTCTCAACCTTCAAACTCAGATCTACTCTCCGTTTCTAATCCGATTTCAATTCCGTTTGAGTTTCTGGATTCCTCTCTTCATTCTCTTCATATCGGTACCGAGTTTCTGCATTTCTGAGTATATGGAGGGCTGGTCGAGCATATATGTCACCAGGACGGTTCCTTCGCTCAGATTCTGGTGAATTTGATGATGTCCATGCGTAGCCTGCGTCGTTGTGATTCCGAATCTTCTTTCAGATCGTCAATCGGGTTAGTATCGAATAAGTTATGAATTTATTCGTTTTCCATACTGCGATTTGGCCAAAATTGACTTTAGGGTTGTCAAATAGGACAATTAGCAATTCCATTATGGTCGTTATATTATTTTGGTGATTATGGGTAGTTTGTTTGATGAAATCTGATGACAAATGGGTTTAGAAATTGCTTGCGGGCAAAACATTATTCTGGCGAAATTTAATTAATTAGTTAAAGGTTAATTAATTAAATTAGGATTAGAATTGAGATTGAGGAATGTCGATTGGATACTACCTTGAGATTTGAGGAATCGTGAGTTATGTTGAGATATTAAGGTTTAGTTGGTTGTGAGGCTTATAGATTGAGTATGATCTTTATGGATCCCTTTGGGTCTAGGTGTGACCCCTTTGATGAATAGAGGTTGATATATCTCTTTATGCCTTGTTTATAGGCCGTGTTGTCCCTCCAGTGTAGAGGTGAGCGTGGTTGAGTTTGTACGAGGTTGAGGTAAGTCTGTAGGACTTACTTAGCTACCATCCCTATATTGGGTGTTTGCATGAGTGGTGTGTGCTTTATATGTTTGTTATGATAGCATGAGTTGTCGTTTTTATCGACCTATGTTCTATTGACTGCCCCACTGCGTGGCTGTGATAACCTTTCCCTTTCATCCCGCCGTGGAGTCTGGGAGGTTCTCTGATGTCAGGCCAGACTGGTTTACAGGAAGGGCGCAATCCACTCCCATAGGCTACACGGATTGTGTAACCGATACAAGTACAACTGGACATTGCACTCAAAGGCGGGGATGTATCGGTCCTCGTGTCACATACTTTCATCTATCTATCTATCTATCTATCTATATATATATATATACACGGTTTTTGAGTGAATGGTTATTATATAAAGATAATAAATGGGTAAATGTGTGATAGCATGGTGATGTGTTATCTTTCATGATTGTGGTTGTGCTTATGCATTACCCCATATATCTATGGTAAGCTAACGGTTTCGATGAGTGGACTCGAGTTTAGAGAATATATACGTTAAGTATATGAAGCTGCAAGAGCGGGTAAACTTACACCGGGCTTACCAACATCTGTGGTATCAACTGAAGCTTCCAGATCAAAGAAGAAACAACGGATCGAGCTAGTGAATGAGGAAGTAGACCCTTCAGGAGGTAGACAAAGTCTAGCACATGGACATTCCAGTGATCCCCGTTCTACACGGACTGTTGGTGAGATGAGATCTTGTTATAACTGTGGGAAGTCTGGACATCTGCGACCAAAGTGTACGAGACCACCAGTGACTTGCTACACCTGTGGTAGACCATGTCATAGAGTTGCCTTCTGTAGGCAAGGTAGAGTTGCATCACAGTAAGGATCTTCCCTTGCTAGTGTGGCGGGAGGTGGTCAGAGGACACCTCAGCAGCAAACACAGGGACAACAAAGAGCTTTAGATCGTCCTTCTACTCAGAGATCTGTTCCCGGGTCGAATAGTGGTAGAGGTCGTGGTGGAAGTACCACTAACACCAGAGGAGCTCAGGGTAGAGCCTTTGAGTTGAGAAGTGCAGTGGAGTCACCCATATCAGTAGCAGAGATGGGACGTCTGTGTCTTAACTGTGGCGATCCAGTTCATTTGCGCCCTGAGTGTTCTTTGGAACCGATAGTATGCTTTACATGTGGTGAACTAGGCCATTTGGCACCCTTTTGTCAACAAGGTAGTGTTTCTTCTCAGCAAGACCTTTCTCTTTCTGGTGCAAAAAGAGTATAACTGGAGGCTATGGTGATGACCTCAGTTATACCTGAGGAGCATAGATCCGAGGTTTGAGTGATTATATACATTGGAGCTGCTGGCGTTAGCTAGGTACCATTCTCGTTAATGGTTTACCTAGTGGAGTTTTGTTTGATATGAGTGATATGCACTCTTCGCTTTTTATGCATGTATAGATTGATTTTAGATACAATAGAGGGTAGACCTTCCTTGATAGGGATACCACTTAGGGGTCTGAGGTACCTGCGAGATATGTTATTGTCCCCTTTATGTAGGGACTTGTGTGTTGCTTGTAGACTTCTTTGTCATGTCATAGGTGCGTGAGGAGTTTATTATGTGTATGGATAGGACGGATAGATATAATGTTGTGTTAGATGCCAGTTGGAAGACTATTATAGTCTCTACTGAGATAGATTAGATAGAGGTCTTCCGAGGTTAAGACCTATGAAGAGACGGGTTTTGTCATTAGTGTCATACGGGCAGCAAGGCTTATAGCACAGGCATGTGATTCCTTCGGACGTTAGGCCATAAAGGAGGAAGAGAGTCCAGCCTTGGAAGATATTCCAGTGGTTTATGAGCTTAGAGACGTGTTATTGAACCGTTTGGTTTGCTGCCTCAGTGGAGTGTGGACTTTGATATTGAGTTGAAGTGTGGTATGAGATTGATTTGAAAGAACCCATATCGTATGGCGCCTGTTAAGATGTTAGAGCTGAAGAGACAACTTGAGAAATGGGTAGAGGAGGGTTTTATTCGCCCTAGTGTATTCATTGTGTCGTGTTGACAACTTATTATGTCAGCTTTAAGAAGCGATTATGTGTTCCAGGACTTCCATGCACTCAAGATATCACTAGTTAAGGGGGGGGAGCAGGATGTGCATGGGATGGCATTTCGTACCCGTTATGGACACTACGAGCTTCTAGTGATGTCATTCGGGCTGACGAATGCCCGCTACCTCCATGGAATTGATGAACAGTATCTTCCTCGACTTCCTTGATCAGTTTGTGGTAGTATTCATTGATGACATTTTGGTATACTCTCATAGCAGAGAGGAGCATGCCGGTTATCTGAGGACAGTTTTACAGATTTTGAGGGATAGAGGGTTGTATGCCAAGCTCTCTAAGTGCGAGTTTTGGATGTCTGAGGAATGCTTTTCTAGGTCACATGGTATCTGCCAGTGGGATCAAGATTAATTTGGCGAATATTGAGTATGTTGCAGCATGGACGATATTGATGAACAATAAGGAAGTACGTAGCTTTCTCGGCTTAGCCGATTATTACCGACGCTTTGTGGAAGGATTTTCTGTGATCACCGTCCACTTACGAGTCTTCTAAGGAAGACTATCGGATTTGTGTGAGCAGATCAGTATGCCCAGAGTTTGAGGAGTTGAAGAGGCGTTTGACTTCTGCTCTTGTTCTGGCACAGCCAAAGGTTCTGATGATTTTGTGGTCTACAGTGATGCATCCAAGCTAGGTTTGGGATGTGTTTTGATGCAGAAGGGCAGACTGATTGCATATGCGTCTCGCTAGTTGAAGAAATATGAGGAGAACTACCCGAATCACGATCTGGAATTAGTAGCGGTAGTTCATGCTTTGAAGATCTAGAGACATTACATGTATGGTGCTATATGACAGATCTTCACATACCATAAGAGTCTGAAGTATAGTTTTACGTAGCGGGAATTGAATAACCGCCAGTGTAGATGGTTTGAGCTAACCTAGAATTTTGACCTCGAGATTTTGGCAGCAAATTTAGATTGCTTTGGGGACAAGGATGGTCAGATTACCTCCCATTGGTTGAGTTCTCATACAATAACAACTGACATGTATCTATTGGGATGGCCCCTTATGAGGTGATGTATTGGCATAGATGTCGTACACCTTTATGCCAGGATGAGCCTAGCAGTACCAGTGGGATAGTACCAAAGAAGATTCAGGATGATATGGCTCGAGTAGCGTTGTTTTGGAAGAGGATGCTGGCAGCACAGAGTCGCTAGAAGTCGTATGTAGTGAAGAGGCGCCGGCCTCTAGAGTTCATAATAGGAGCTCATGTGTGGTTGAGAGTATCTCTGACGTGAGGCGTCAAACGTTTTGGCATAAGGGGGGAAGTTGAGTCCCCGATATGTCGGTCCTTTCTAGATATTGGATAGAGTTGGGATGGCTACATACATAGTAGCTTTGCCTCCGAGGTTAGAGGGTATTCACCCTGTTGTTCACATGTCTCAACTAAGGGAGTATATACCAGATCCGAGACGCACTGTAAGTCATGATGATGTAGTGGTCGAGGCAGACCACATGTTTGTTGAATATCCTGTTGCAGTCTTAGAATGAGGTATAAGACGTTTATGCTTGAAGAACATTCTAATGATGAGAGTATAGTGACCAAGACGAGGCCACCTGGGTGACTGGGGATAGTATCCATAGGAACTAATCCGAGTTTATGTAGAGAAGGTTGCACCGTAGACTTGGTGAGCAAGTCATGGTTATGTATTATGAGATATATGATGATGTGATTATGTGATTATGTGATATGTGATGTTCTCTTCCGTGCTAGATTATTTGTGATCCTAGTGGATCTTGTTGTGCTAAGACGAGTTATGTTATGGCTGGAGAAGTTTTACCTCCAAGCCCTCGAGCGATGACTTTATCATTGGAGAAGTTTTACCTCTATACCATCGTGTATAGATCAGTTGGAGATGGTTCTACCTCCATGCTGTAGAACGAGATTAAGTTAGTTGGAGATGATATTACCTCCATGTTTGGGATTTAGGTATAGAGATTTCTGGAGATGTTCTTCCTCCATACGGTCATTTGTGTTTTGGAGATGCGTTTCCTCCTTGATGATGAGTTGGTAGCTGGAGATGTTTTTCCTCCATGCCCTTGTGATGTGAGCCAGTTGGAGATGTACTTCCTCCATACTATTATAGTGATTATAGTTCTTGGAGATGCCTTTCCTGCACGGTGTGATTAAAGATATAGTTGCCAGAGATGTTTTACCTCTGTGCCTTTGGGATAGGAATAGATTGCTGGAGATGTTTTTTCTCCATGCCTTTGGGATAGCGTTATGGTCCTGTTTCTAGAGTTTATGATTGCTCCATGCTTATGTTTTGAGGTCATAGATTGTTATAGGTTGATACCTTTGAACGGAGATGTGATACCTCCGATAGAGACAATGTTTATACCTCGGCGTATGGGTCCGAGAGGATTTGGGAATTGTTCAAGTTTCGGGACGAAACTTTTTTAAGGGGTGTGTGATGTAATAGCTCGAATTCTAATTAATGTTGATTAACTTAATCGTTTACAGTAATTGACATATAACTAACGAAGATTTTTGCAAGTGATGAGTATGAGTCCCACCGTTATGTTCCTAGCGTAATTTTGGACGTTTGGGGAAATTTTTACTTATTCCCCCGGGTAATTATTTTTACCCTTCGGTGTTATTTGGAACATTTGGGAGCTCCAATTAATAAAAATGCAGTTGAGAGAAATGATTAGGACATCGGATATATCCTAGATATGAAATAACATGGAGAGGCAAAACGGCCAAAAGAGTCGCTATTTCGTTTCTTAACGACTAAGAAAGACAGCTTAAGAATACACATTTTCCGAGTCAGTTATGGAATAATTATCCCTATAATATTCCCGATATATTATTCCAATCTCGAGAAGTTTGGAGAAAGAGGTTCGACCCGCCTTTGGATCGGTTAAAGGATAATTATCGACTTCGCTAAAGGATAATTATCGTCTTCACTATAAATAGCGGAAAATCCTTTATTAATTCATTTCCTTTCACGTTTCCTCGTAAAAGCTCTGATTTCTCTCAACCTTCAAACTCATATCTACTCTCTGTTTTTAATCCGATTTCAATTCCGTTTGAGTTTGTGGATTCCTCTCTTCATTCTCTTCATATCGGTACCGAGTTTCTGCATTTCCGAGTATATGGAGGGCTGGTCGACCATATATGTCACCAGGACGGTTCTGTCGCTCAAATTCCGGTGAATTTGATGATGTCCATGCGTAGCCTGCGTCGTTGTGATTCCGAATCTTCTTTCAGATCGTCAATCGGGTTAGTAACGAATAAGTTATGAATTTATTCATTTTTTATAATGCGATTTGGCCTAAATTGACTTTAGGCTTGTCAAATAGGACAATTAGAAATTCCATTATGGTCGTTATATTATTTTGGTGATTATGGGTAGTTTGTTTGATGAAATCTGTTGACAAATGGGTTCAGAAATTGCTTGCGGGCAAAACATTATTCTGGCGCAATTTAATTAATTACTTAAAGGTTAATTAATTAAATTAGGATTAGAATTTAGATTGAGGAATGTCGATTAGATACTACCTTGAGATTTGAGGAATCGTGAGTTGTGTTGAGATATTGAGGTTTAGTTGGTTGTGAGGCTTATAGATTGAGTATGATCTTTATGGATCCCTTTGGATCTAGGTGTGACCCCTTTGATGAATAGAGGTTGATATATCTCTTTATGCTTTGTTTATAGGCCGTGTTGTCCCTCCAGTATAGAGGTGAGCGGGGTTGAGTTTGTACGAGGTTGAGGTAAGTCGGTAGGACTTACTTAGCTACCATCCCTATATTGGGTGTTTGCATGAGTGGTGTGTGCTTTATATGTTTGCTATGATAGCATGAGTTGCCGTTTTTATCGACCTATGTTCTATTGACTGCCCCACTGCGTGGCTGTGATAACCTTTCCCTTTCTTCCCGCCGTGGAGTCTGGGAGGTTCTCTGATGTCAGACCAGACTGGTTTACAGGAAGGGCGCAATCTACTCCCATAGGGTACACTGATTGTGTGACCGATACTCGTACAACTGGACATTGCACTCAGAGGCCGGGATGTATCGGTCCTCGTGTCACATACTTTCATCTATCTATCTATCTATCTATCTATCTATCTATCTATCTATCTATATATATATATATATATATATATATATATATATATATATATACGGTTTTTTAGTGAATGGTTATTATATAAAGATAATAAATGGGTAAATGTGTGATAGCATGCTGATGTGTTTATCTTTCATGATTGTGCTTGTGCTTATGCATTACCCCATATATGTATGGTTAGCTAACGGTTTCATACCGTGTTGTAGATGTTTGCAAGATAGGCGATGTTGGGTGATCTGGCAGGGTGACAAGCCGAGGACTCTCGTACATTAGGTGGTTGGTTTTGGGGTTGTTTATGTTTTCCCTCCCACGTGAGGATGATGTCTTGTTTACCTCCTGTGTGAGAATGTCGTTCCATACTCGGCTATGTTGTTGTTTACCTTTAGTTATACAGTTTATACGGTTTAATGTATTTGTTTTTATATCTGTCAGTGCCATGTTGTAAGGTCCAGTGAACTTGTTGTCAGGCTAGGGTCAAGATCCATTTACTATGCTAGCAAGACGCTAGATGAAGCCCAGCTGAACTACGCCACCACCGAAAAGGAGCTATTGGCGGTTGTATATGCTTTTGAGAAATTTCGTTCTTACTTAGTAGGAGCGAAAGTTATTGTTTACACTGACCACTCAGTTATTCGTTACTTGCTTGCTAAGAAGGATGCTAAGCCACGTCTTATTCGATGGATTCTCTTGCTTCAAGAGTTTGACCTAGAGATCCGCGATAAGAAGGGATCCGAAAATTATGTTGCGGATCACCTCAGCCGGCTACCTCCCTCTTCACGCGAGAAAGACGAACCACCCATAGACGATTCATTCCCCGATGAGCACTTGCACTTGTTCGAACGTTTGATAGACTTCTTTATCTAACCCCATGATGAAGGCAAAGTATGGGGTGAGGACACCTTCCAGCATGTTTAGGGATATCGTACGGTCCAGCTAGCGACCTTAAATGGAGCGCTTCTTGGGAGGCAACCCAAGGTATTGCTTTCTTTTCCCTCTTCTAGACTAGCTTTAGATAGTTTGCTTTTGCTTCGCTTTGCTTTGTTTTTGGCGTCCTAGACAGAAACCAGGTACTTTCTAAGGAAGGAATACAACCCAGGAGCAACACTGGAAGGACAGAAGTTCGAGAAATTAAGAAGACGAAGTTTGACTGAGACACATCTCGGTTGTAGTCACAACACCTTGACCGAGATGATTCTTGAGCAACCAAGGCGACTAGGGTTGACAACGATCCACATCGGTCCAGACACCTCGGTCCAGTCGGGACCACCTTGACCGAGGTGACAACAGAATCGGTGAGGGGTATAAAAGGGGAACAGTTTTTCCTCTTTCCCTCCCATCTTCCCCCTCGACCACAGCACGCCCTAACCTCGCTTTTTTCGTTTCTCAACCGTTTTCGACGATTCTTGCTCCCATTTTGTGAGGAAAGGCTAGGGAAACCAATTGCAAGCAGCAATCTACAACAAGAACGCCTCGAATCGACCGAATCAGAGGTAAAAAGTCGAAACCCTAACTCCTTCTTCTCTTTACTGATTTCGGAATTTAGTGGCTTTGGTTGCCATATATCTCTATTGAAAAAGGATTAAGTACCCCTTAGGAACAATCTGTAGTGAAATCGGGGAAAAAGAACTGAAATTCCGAGAGTTGAAATCGAACAGCTTCGCACCTCGGTCCAGTCGACCTACGCCTCGGCCGAGGTGATTCTTGAGATCTGACAAGCAACCAAGGTGATCTATCAGACAGAGAGAATGAGTTCCAGGTCTGATCGTCAGATAGTCCTGAGAGATGGATCCTCCCCTTCTTCTTCTTCTCTCCCTTCCATACCGGTGATACATGAGCGTCACCGAGCCGATTATGACCGCATCAGTATGCGCCTAGTGATTGCGCCGCGATTTTTAGACATTTCTGCTTTTGACTGTTTATATGTTGCTGATGATTTGAGACGGATGGTCTCGATGGTTGGGCAGGAGCAGTTCATGGAGATCAGAGCTCCATCCTACCTCGAGCCTACACTGGAGTTTGTGAGCTCTGTGACTCATTTGCCGAGGAGAGGGCCATCAAGTACCGGTTGCTGAACCGGAATTATTTAGTACTGATGGATCAGTGGAGAGACGTCTTCGGCTTCCCGACCCCCACAGTTCCCGATTTCCCTTCTCGAGCTGTAGCTCGACAGTTCTAGGGACAGATAGCTCATGTAGTTGAGCACGCTGATAGATGGAGACTTGGAGACTCCAGTGAGCGGATCATCTTCCACCTCGGTTTTAGACTCGCCCATCGTATATTCAGCGAGACACTTCTGGCGCATACTGAGACGCCCTAGAAGGTTAGACAGGGGGAGCTTTAGAGCTTATTTTGCATGGTGACTGGGGGTGTGCCTGATTTTGGTGTGATGCTAGCTGAGGATCTGCACCGGATCAAGGCTAAGGCGAAGGGGGACATTTGTTGTGGCGGTTTAGTGACTCACATAGCTACTGTGATGGGGTTGGATTTGAGTGCATGTACACTGGTGGCGGCTGCCAAGCCGCTAGGGCTATAGGAGATGATCACCAAGATGATTCTAGTTCCTCGTGGACTCACTCTGCCATATGTGGCGATGCCCTGGGAGCAGACTGCCCCTCAAGGTATTAGGTGGTCATCCCAGTTCTCCGTCTATGACTCTCAGTACTGGTCCACTGCATGGATGCCTTACATTGAGGATGCTAGATATGCAACAGCCCAGGCATAGGAGGAGGATGAAGAGGATGATGGCGGTGCCGCCATGGAGACAGGGACGGATACAGCCGGTCCCAGTGTACCAGTCGTCGATCTGGACGACGAGGAGACTGAGGAGGAGTCAGCTGCACCACCACCACGTCCTGCTAGGCACAGAGTCCGCAGATTTAGAGATCCAGCAATACATCAGAGGATTGATGACCTCACCGACCAGATGATCGACTCCTACGCCGCTCTTACAGTTGATATCAGTGAGCGTCTTGATGACCAGCGCTGAGAGATGGCGAGTAGGACACACCAGATGCTGGAGAGCCAGCACTACCAGCGCTGGATGATGGAGATCCAGTTCCAGCACATGATGGGCTATCCTTTTGACCCATCCTAGCATCCGTACGTGCCATACCCACCACCACCACCAGCAGATTAGGACTAGAGCTTGTAGGGATTTCTTTTATTTATTAATTATGCAGCTCAGCTTATGTCCGGTGAGTACTCTTCTTTCAGACTTATTTTGACCCATTGGGACAATGTGTCCCAAGTAGGGGGTATTTGGATGTATTTATATGACTTATGTGTATGCTTGTATGACTCGGTTCGGATATTTATGATTTTCTTTATGCTCTATGTGTTTATCTAAGACTACATGCATGCATACAGGTTATTTGATTGAGAAAATCGTCAAAAACTGGTTAAGAAAAAAAATTTTATGACCTCGACCGAAGTGATTCTGACCAATCGAGGTACAGCACCTCGGTTGACTTAGAACATCTCGACCGAGGCGGTTTAACTAAGAGAGTTTTCGAAATAATTTTTGTGCTTCTTATCTGGATATGACCTCAGTGATGATTTTGTTTGCAGATTGGTTCTGAAATCTTTATATGTTTGAAAGGTTTTATTATATATTTAAGTTACAAAATGCTTTGTTTGAAATTTTGGCATGTTTAATACTTTGTTTCTATCAAAATTATGTTAAATTTGAAGGTTGACACCACATAATGAGTTCTCTCACTCTCTTCCTGGAAAGACCAAGGCAATTCATTCTCTTCTCTTCTTCTTCTTGATCATGCTTAGCCCCTCATATACATATTTGCCTCCCTTTACCTATACGGGAATTTGGAAGCAAGCAAATGAAAAGCAAGTGAAAGAAAAGTTAAGAAGTTAACTGGAAGTTAACTGGAAGTTAGAAAGAAACAAATAGGTTTGGGGAAGTCAATCATGATGATGAGTAACTCGGCACCATTCACATAGCTTGGTGTTTGTGTCTTGTCAATGTCGGATTGAGCGATATTACTAACGGGTCATGGTATGTGCATCAAGGGTTTGAGGCATCTCGAGAAATTGATGATTGCTGATTTCCTAGGCTTCGGTTATTGTGCACCTTTGTCCATGTATCCCAAAAAGTAAAAAATTAAAATAAGCAAAGCTTGTTGGTGGAAGAGGTTGAAGATCAAAGCAAGTGAAGTGAAGATTCTTTTCCCGGATTCTAGCACCACATTCCCTATATACATCCCACCCTCACACGTTTCTTGACCTTCTCTTGAAAAGCCCTTGAGACCTCGAGCTTGTTGATTGACTTAGTGGTTTAAACTGGATTATGCATGATTAATTTCGATAATTATGATTTATTATGCATTCTATGATTTTATGCAAAGATGAACAACTTTCTTATATTTATAAAATGTTTTGATCATATTTTTATTTTAATTACCATGAAGCATTCTCTTAGAGTGATCTATGAGTGGAGCACACTACTAAAAATATTTTGAAATACTTTTCATTGATCTTTATGACGTATAATCTATTCTATCTTGTACTTAAGATTTGGAAATTGCTTGGGGACAAGCAAGGGACAAGTATGGGGTATTTTGATAGCATGTATTATAGTCTATATTTTGGGACTTGTTTAGACATTTTATCTTCAATAATATGCATGTTCGAATGTATATTATGTGATTATATTGTCGTTTCATCTACCTTTACGAGAATCGAGGTCTACACCAAGTTTCGTCGTAAATGTAGGTAAAATGGCATGTTTTGCATAAAAATGGAGCTAAGGAGCAAAGGAGTCATTGTAGCTACATTCGGGACCTTAAAAGAGGAGCTTAGGAAGCATGGAATTAACAAAGAAGATTTACTTTGGACCAGATTTAAGAGATTTCACCTTCAGCTGAGAGTCACCTCGGTTGACGACAAAGTCACCTCGACCGAGGTGATCTAGAGAAGCGCCCCGACCGAGGCGAATACCCTGATGCGGCGAGATATATTATATTTGGCTGAGATCTTTTATTTTTGGAAGGAGAGATCTTATATTTATGGGCTGGATTTCTGGAAGGAAGATCATATATTTTGGAGATCTATTTTAGAGATATGGATATATTTTATTAGGATATTATCTTTTTAAGATATTATTATCTTTGGAAGATAATTCTCCTATATAAAGGGTTGGATTTTCCACAAGTTCAACCACGCTTAGAGGCTGAGAGCATCCAGCAATTAAGGGATTTTCTGGAGTTTTGAAGGAAGTTTGAAGATTGAAGGAAGGAAGTTCATAGTTTGTTATAGCTTTTTAAGGGATTTGTAAGACTTTCTTAGATTCCCTTTTGTTTGATTGTCTTGTTGGATTTGTGATCCAAGGAACGCTGATTTGTGTGATATTTGATTCAGTTATTGAAGCCTTATTCTTAAGGTTTTTGTGTTCAAAAATTCATTCTTTTCCCATATATTTGATTATTGCTTTTATGATGATGAGTGGCTAATTTCTTTGTGCGATTCTAGGGTGATTGGCTGAAAGTTGTGGGAAAAACATTGATAGAATAATCTTAATCCTAGTAGGACCCTGAAAGTTCGAGTCATTATCCTTAACCCTAGAACATCTCATTCAGTCGATGAACATCTCGGCCGGGGTGGAACTTGACTGACCGAGGTGACTTATCTGTTCCGTAACTGAGAGTTAAGTGTTAGAGTTTGCCAAATCCTATTCTTATTACACCTTTCCTGGTTCAATGCAAGCCTAGGATGAGACTTACCCGGTGGTTCCTTTGTTTGTTTACCCATGATCATAAGTGTAGGTAATAAAGGTTTATCCTTTATTGGGGTTTGAGTGTGCCTTCATTCCATCTTTGTGAGTTAGCCTGAGACTTACCCGGTAAAGGTTGATTCTATTCCCTTAGTTGGTGTGTTGGTTTGAGATTATAAATCCTTTCCTTAGTACCTTGAGACTTACCCGGTGATAGGTTCTTTGGCTTGGGATTGTGAGTAGTGAGACTTACCCGGTGATCTATTCCACTTTTGTAACACCTTCCCTTTGCAAAAATCTCAACTTTGTCCGCTTAACTTGAGATCTTGAGTTGGAACCACAACTAGATGCCTTAATCACTAGAATTTGCATATTTGCTTTAATTGACCTTATTATCAT
Source organism: Fagopyrum homotropicum (assembly GCA_033239125.1). Classification (NCBI taxonomy): domain Eukaryota; kingdom Viridiplantae; phylum Streptophyta; class Magnoliopsida; order Caryophyllales; family Polygonaceae; genus Fagopyrum; species Fagopyrum homotropicum. Next base: position 58,073,061 of record BSWB01000003.1, on the reverse strand, counting down.
CTCTTTGATTGCTTTAATCGCTTTTGTGGTTATTAGTTGCATTGACTACCTATACTTGCTTGTTATACCTAAGTCCCTGAGATCGACACCCCTGAATTCTTGCTTTTACTATAATTGATACGTACACTGCGGGTTCGCATCCTTGTTTAAGCATATTTCCTCAGTTATAAATTTAAAGCTTGCACACACCGTTTGGAGTGAACAGACCCTTTGTAAGACTTGGTAACTTCTATTCTAGCTTTATAATGTTTTTTCTTTGGTTCATTCTCCATTATCTAGCTATGACTTGCAAGCATGCTCTATTTATGAAGTTTGATCTTGATTTGTATGTTGTTGGCTGAATAGATGTGATTCTAGGGTGAAGGAATGATGTTTATGCTTTGGACTATGCTTGTATGGACTTCCATGTTAGCTTAGGATGGATTCGTGTTCGAAACCCCAACTCAAACCAAAACCACGGCCTGTTCATCTAAAATCTAGACCGTGGTTTCTCATGATCAGCCCGTGGTTTTCTCTGTTGTGCTTATATTTATGAATCTGGATGTTAGGATGTAGATGTGTTGAAATCCTAGTGTTTGTTGAGCCTAATCTAGCTTAGGGTGACCTAATGTTAGCAACCTTTTTGAGGAATGAGACTTACCCGGTAATTTTCTCCCTTAGATACATAAGATGATGAACTCTAGGTAATAGTGAGCCAAAAAAAGCCGCTATTGGATTGAGTGTGCTAGGATCGTTGCCTAAGACTTACCTTTTCCGAGACTTACCCGGTAAGGAAGGGTTTGACCTTTAGGTAGTGGCCGGTTTGTGTAGAATTCCCGTCCTTAGGTTCCTTGAGACTTACCCGGTAATAGGACCTTAGGTTCGAGACTAGTGGAGCATGAGACTTACCCGGTAATTGCTCCCATTAGAGAAACACCCAACTCCGAACAACCGCAGCTTTCCTTTGATCTTTAGAAGCATGAGTCCATTGTCATAATCGGAATCCCGAATCTCTAGGATCCACATTTCTTACATTTTATCTCGTAGCTCTTATCTTGCGTTTTTGTGTTTGTTTGCTTGTTTGATTTGCATATTTTTTTTATCCTTGTTGATCACCCAAAACCAACCAAAAATATTGTGTTTTGCAGTTTCTTTATTCCTCATCTCATCTTAGTTTAGATTTGCACTATCTTTGATCATTGAATGACTTGATTTTAGCTCAGTCCTTGTGTTCGACCTCAGAATACTTTCCTTCCTACATAACGATCCGTAGACTGCGGGTTTCGCTAGGTAGTTTAGGAGATTAGATCAAGTTTATAAATGTAAAGATTTTTGTGCTACATCTCTAGCGTAACATGCCTCACCTCCCCCGCGGAGCAATGTCACCGCCCCTGCGGGTGACACTGCACTCCGGAACGCAGCCTACGCCTTCGCTAGCGCCCGGAATGAAGACTGTCACCGCCCCTGCGCCTCTCCCGGGCGCCCCTGCGGTGACTTACCCTGAAGAAGCGAAGTCGGCGCCCCTGCACCTCTGCCTGCGGACCAACCTGCGGACTTGTGAAGCTGAAGAGCCAGTGTCACCGCCCCTACGGTGACATTGGGCCGTCCCCGCGGCTCGACATCAGAAGCGATAGAAAGATCAAGAATCTAACGTTTGAAGAACAATAAAAATCCGCCATTGCAGAATTGCCAGGCCGCCCCTGCGGTCATGAAGAACTCCAAGCGTTTTCGGATAAACCGCTCCTGCGGTCCCGAAGCCTGCCCCTGCGGTTTAGTGACAGAGACTTTACTCCGGCTGTTTGCACCACCTTTTATGGCATTAAAGGTGTGTGTTTAAGCTGGCCAGTTACTCCCATTTAGTGCCAATTGTAGTATAGATAGGTCCATGGCTGATTGCTAAAATCACCCACCATTTCCCACATTATTCTCTCTTTTCCCTTACTTTGTGTAATGAGCTTCTAATTTCCTTGCTACATTGGGTTGTTTTGAAGCTGTATTAAGTCCTTTTTAATATAAGTATTATTCGATATATGTTTTGTATTCCTTGTGTTTCACTAATCTAATTGCATGTTTCTTATCACTTAGTTTGATCACCTTAGTGTTTAATTGCATGCAAAGAACTACGATTAATAGATTCCGGGTTCGGGTCTTTAATCTAGTAGAAAACCTTTAGGTAAAAGCTGGTTGTGATTACTTAAAGTAAAAGGAATACAAATATAAAGAAAAGTCTAATGTTTTATTCTTCTCTTTATATCTCTTTGTCTTTATGTAAAAGCTAACTTGTTACTTGTTCTTGTAGGTTTACGGGACATTAACTTGTTAAGTTGTGTTGATGCGGGTTGGCTCAACTCATATATATGATCAAGACGAGAACATTGATAAATACTTATAAAAGGAACCAACCAAAGTAGCATTGCATGCTAAGATTCAACCTAGTGTAGTTCATTTCTCATCAATCTATTCACCTCTTTATTTGCTTTCTTATTCTTTTGTTTCGTTACATTTCAGTCCACCCCCCCTTACTTGGTTACATAATCATAATTGAATCTAATCAAAACTTAACTTAACTCTCTTGGATTCGACCATTACTTAATCACTATACTTGCTTTAGTATTGAGTTAGGAAATCATTTTGATAGGATATAAACAACTATAAGAAAATATCCTTGACAAATTTTGGCGCCGTTGCCGGGGAGATTAGTTGTGTTTTTATTTCATTTTAATTATTGATCATTGGTTTGGGCCATTTTTATGGTTCAAACCCTTGCTACTAACTCCGTGTTTATTCCTTTTGATCCAGAAATTGAAAGAACACACATCCGGCAACGTAGACAACAAAGACTCCGTGAAGAAATGACTAACCGAACACTTCGCCTACTCACGCAGCCGAACTTGACTCAACACCCTCTGGCGGTTACTATACCGGCAATAGGGGAAGGTGTCAATTTGGAGCTCAAGTCGGGGCTGATTCACTTGCTCCCATCATTCCATGGGCTAAGTGGTGAAGACCCCATCAAGCACCTTGGAAAGTTTCATACCGTGTGTATGAGCATGAAACCGGTCAACATTACGGAAGAGCAAATCCAGATGAGGGCAATCGGTTTCACACTCAAGGATGGGTCGGATGATTGGTACTACCATCTTCCGTCCGGAAGCATCGACACGTGGGAGAATCTCCAGAAGGCATTTTTGCAGAAGTTCTTTCAAGCCAAGAAGGCCAATAGCTTGAAGAAAGCTATAAGTAACATCGAACAAGAGGCGGACGAAACTCTCTATGATTATTTCGAACGTTTTGCATGCCTCCGGTCTAGCTGTCCTTTCCATGGGTGTTCCACCGAAGACCTAGTCTTGTACTTGTACAATGGCTTGCTTGATAATGAGAGGAGGATCGTCGATACTGCTTGTGGAGGTAATATTCTGAACACTACTCCTGACCTTGCTTTGGAGAAAATGCAGGAACTAGGTGAAGGAACTCGGAATTTCGGAAGGACTTCTTCCAAAAGAGGAGTTCATGCTATCAATCCTGGGAAGAATGAGATCTCCACTGGACTTGCTGAGCTGAAAGAGATGGTGAAGAGATTGACCCTCATGGGAACTCCACAACAACTTAAGGCATGCGGAGTTTGTGCCGACCCTTACCACCCAACGGACATGTGCCCTAAAGTCCAGGATGACGATGCTGAGGTGAACGCATTGGGCTATGGGCAACAAAAGAAGCAAAGACCTAGGAACGATCCATATGCACAGAATTACATGCCAAATTGGCGTGATCAACAAAATTTTCGATGGAGGGATCAACAAAACCAACAGTAGCAGCCCCGCCAAGTTAAGTCTCTATCCACTGAGGATATGCTGCAGGTTTTAACTAAGCATTTTGCTACTCATGTCCAAACAACAGAATCCAGCATCAAGAACCTTGAGAAACAGGTTGGGCAAATGGCAGAAGGCATTACAAGGATCGAAGCTAGATCCTCCGGAAATTTGCCTTCCGAGATGGTGGTCAACCCCAAGGAGAATTTTAGTGCCCTAACATTGAGAAGTGGGAAGAAAATCCAGCAGAAATCAGCAACATAAGGAAAGAACAAACCCTCTGACGAGTTTGCCGCCCCCACAACCACACCTGCGGCTGCACCTGCGCCAGACCCTGAGCAGACGCCGCCCCTGCGGCTGGATGTCACCGCCCCTACGGTGACAGCCCCTGAGCCGCCTCTGCGCCTGCTTCTTGCCGCCCCTGTGGAAAGACAATAGAGGGTTCTTTTGTGAAGGATTCATACGTCCGGCCTGATTTTCCACCTTTGTGTGCTGAGAAACCACCAGCTCCTTTTCCCGAGGCACTAAAGGAGAGATGAATAATCGAGGACAAGGATCTCTTTGAGACCTTCTCCAAATACGAGGTAAACATCCTCTCCTTAAATTGGTGAAAAGTATTCCTAAGTATGCTCGGTTCTTGAAGGAACTCTGCACCATCAAGAGGAATCAAAAGCTGAAGGGGAAACAAAAAGTGCAAGTGAGCGAGCATATGTCAGCCGTTTTCAAACGCCGAATGCCCAAGAAGTTTAGTGATCCGGGCATGGTAAGCATCCCTTGTGTTATAGGGGAAACCCGCTTCGAAAAAGCTATGCTTGATTTTGGTGCTTCTATTAATGTCCTTCCCTATTCCATTTATAAATCACTTGGCCTTGGGCCGCTAATTGAAACTCGGATTGTATTACAAGTTGCTGAGATCTAATGTTTACCCGAAAGGGATTATTGAAGATGTATTAGTAATAGTAGATAATCTGAATTTCCCTGCTGATTTCTTTGTAATGGACATGGAAAATAACTCACATGCTGCATCGATATTGTTGGGGAGACCATTCCTAAAAACCGCTAGGACTAAAATCGATTTTGTTAGTGGCAAATTAACCATGGAATTTTATGGGGAGGTAGTTGAATTTGACATTTATGATGCAATGAAATACCCTATTGATGATCATTCCCTATGTGCCATTGATATTATTGAACCTTTTGTGCAAGATGTTTTTGAAATTTCTGACATGGAGGAGTTGAAAAATATAATTGAGCATGACATTAACATTCAAACTTCAGATTATGCATTGACATCTAGCATGAAGGAAATCCTAGCCCAATTAGATGGGCACAAAAGGCTACCTATCTCTAATTTGGCCATTGGGCCCACCTTACTAACCCCAAGCGAGAAGCTTGCTCCATCTATAGTGCAGGCCCCGGAGATAGAGCTTAAGGATCTTCCACCTTACCTCAAGTATGCTTTCCTTGGAGACAACAATACCTTGCCGGTTATCATCTCTAACAAGTTGACAGCCGGTCAAGAGGAGAAGTTGGTTAAAGTGTTGAAAGAGCACAAGACGGCCCTCGGATGGACCATTGCGGACATCAAGGGGATAAGCCCATCCACTTGCATGCATAGAATTCTCCTTGAGGATGACGTGAAACCATCTAGGCAACCTCAACGAAGGTTGAATCCGCCGATGATGGAAGTGGTCAAGAAGGAGGTATTGATGCTCCTCCAAGCGGACATGATTTTCCCAATCTCGGATAGCAAGTGGGTTAGTCCAACCCAAGTGGTTTCAAAGAAGGGGGGTATCACTATGGTGGAGAATCAATATGGAGAGATGGTCCCGAGTAAAACACAAACCGGTTATAGAGTTTGCATTGACTACCGCAAACTTAACAAGGTAACACGTAAAGACCACTTTCTATTACCTTTTATTGATCAAATGTTGGAACGTCTTGCAGGTCACCCCTACTATTTCTTCTTGGACGGATACTCATGCTATTTCCAAATAGCCATTGCTTTGGAAGACCAAGAAAAAACGACTTTTACTTGTCCATTTTGCACTTTTGCGTACCGTCATATGCCATTTGGACTTTGCAACGCTCCCGGCACCTTCCAATGGTGCATGATAAGTATCTTTTCTGAATACATAGAGAACTTTATTGAGGTTTTCATGGATGACTTTACCGTCCATGGAAATAGTTTTGATGCATGCCTAGGACACTTAAAACTCGTTCTTGAAAAATGCGTAGAAACTAATTTAGTTCTTTCGAAAAAATGCCATTTCATGGTTGAACAAGGAATAGTGCTAGGACATGTGATATCCTCAAAACAGATAGAGGTAGATAAGGAAAAAGTTGATGTTATTCAAAGTTTACCTTATCCTACTAACATTCGTGAAATCCGTTCTTTTCTAGGTCATGCAGGTTTTTATCGGCGGTTCATCAAAGACTTTTAAAAGATCTCGGTGCAATTGTTTGAATTACTCAAGAAAGACGCCACTTTCATAGTGGATGAAAGTTGCAAGAAAGCTTTCGACACTTTGAAAGCATGCCTTACTAGTGCACCAATCATCCGGTTGCTGAACCGGAACTACTTAGTTCCTATGGACCATTGGAGAGACATTTTCGGCTTCCCGACCCCCACAGTTCCCGACTTCCCTTCTCTAGTCGTAGCTCGACAGTTTTGGGGTCAGATTGCTCATGTTGTTGAGCATGTTGACAGGTGGAGACCTGGAGACTCCAGGGAGAGGATTATCTTTCACCTTGCTTTCAAATTAGCCCACCGGATCTTCAGCGAGACCCTTCTGGCGCGTATTGAGACGCCCAAGAAGATTAGACAGGAGGAGCTTCTGACCCTATTCTGTATGGTGACTAGGGGAGTGCCTGATTTTGGGGCGATGCTAGATATGGATCTGCACCGGATCAAGGCTAAGGGGAAGGGAGATATTTGCTGTGGTGGCTTAGTGACTCATATAGCGACAGTGATAGAGTTGGATCTAAGTGCTTGTACATTAGTGGTGGCTGCCAAGCCGCTAGGTCTGCAGGAGATGATCACCAGGAGGATTCTAGTTCCTCATGGACTCACTACACCGTATGTGGCGATGCCTTGGGAGCAGAGTGCCCCACAGGGTATCAGGTAGTCAGCTCAGTTCTCAGTCTACGACCCTCAGTATTGGTCCACTGCATGGATACCTTACATTGAGGATGCTAGAGATGCAGCAGCTCAGGTACAGGAGGAGGATGAGGATGATGATGGCGGAGCTGCCATGGAGACAGGGACAGATATAGCCAGCCCCAGTGTGCCAGTTGTCGACTTAGATGACGAGGCTACCGAGGAGGAGGCAGCACCACCACCACCGCCACCATCCCAGCGCAGATCCCGCCGCTGCGGATTTAGAGATCCAGTAGCGCATCAGAGGATTGATGACCTCACCGACAAGATGATCGATGCCTACGCTGCCCTGACAGTTGATATCCGTGAGCGTTTTGATGACCAGCGCCGAGGGATGGAGGGCTGGACACATCAGATGCTGGAGAGCCAGCACTACCAGCGCCGGATGATGGAGATGCAGTTCCAGCACATGATGGGATATCCTTTTGACCCATCCCAGCATCCGTACGTGTCATATCCATCACCACCACCAGCAGATCAGGACTAGAGATTGCAGGGATTTCTTTTCTTTATTTATTATGCAGCTCTGCTTATGTCCGGTGAGTACTCTATTTCTAGACTTATTTTGACCCATTGGGACAATGTGTCCCAAGTATGGGGTATTGATGTATTTTATGTGACCTTATGTGTATGACTCTTGGATATTTATGATCTTATTATTCTTTACTTGGCTCTATGTGTTTATCTGAGACTACATGCATGCATACAGGTATTCTATTGAGAAAAACGTCAAAAACTAGTTAAGAAAAAAAAATTTTATGGCCTCGACCGGGGTGATTCTTGCCAGACGAGGTCGAGCACCTCGGTTGACCTAGAACATCTTGACCGAGGCGGTTTAACTAAGAGAGTTTTCGAAATAATTTTTGTGCTTCTTATCTGGATATGACCTCAGTGATGTTTTTGTTTGCAGATTGGTTTTGAAATCTTTATATGTTTGAAAGGTTTTATGATATATTTAAGTTGCTAAATGCTTTGTTTGAAATTTTGGCATGTTTAATACTTTATTTTTATCCAAATTATGTTGAATTTGAAGGTTGACACCGCATGATGAGTTCTATCACTTTCTTCCTGGGATGATTAAGGCAATTCGTTCTCTTCTCTTCTTCTTCTTGATCATGCTTAGCCCCTCATATACATATTTGCCTCCCCTTTACCTATCCGGGAATTTGGAAGCAAGCAAGTGAAAAGAAAGTGAAAGAAAAGTTGAGAAGTTAGCTGGAAGTTAAAAAGAAACAAATAGGTTTGGGGAAGTCAATCATGATGATTAGTAACTCGGCACCATTCACATATCCGGGTGTTTGTGTCTTGCCAAAGTCGGATTGATCGATATTCCTGACGGGTCATGGTATGTGCATCAAGGGTTTGAGGCATCTCGAGAAATTGATGATTGTTGATCTCCTAGGCTTCTGTTATCGTGGAGCTCTGTCCATGCATCCCAAAAAGTAAAGTAAAAAGTAAATAAGCAAATCTTATTGGTGGAAGATGTTGAAGTTCAAAGCAAAGTGAAGTGAAAATCCTTTTCCCGGATTCTAGCACCACATTCCCTATATACATCCCACCCTCACACGTTTCTTGACCTTCTTTTGAAAAGCCCTTGAGACCTCGAGCTTGTTGATTGACTTGGTAGTTTAAACTGGATTGTACATGATTAATTTCGATAATTATGATTTATTATGCATTCTATGATTTTAGGCAAAGATGAACAACTTTCTTATATTTATAAAATGTTTTGATCATATTTTGATTTTAAATACCATGATGCATTCTCTTAGAGTGATCTATGAGTGGAGCACACCACTAAAATGTTTTGAAATACTTTTCGTTGATCTTTATGACTTATAATCCATTCTATCTTGTACTTAAGATTTGGAACTTGCTTGGGGACAAGCAAGGGACAAGTATGGGGTATTTTGATAGCATGTATTATAGTCTATATTTTGGGACTTGTTTAGACGTTTTATCTTCAATAATCTGCATGTTTGAATGTATATTATGTGATTCTATTGTCGTTTCATCTACCTTTACGGGAATCGAGGTCTACACCAAGTTTCGTTTTAATTGTAGGTAAAATGGCACATTTTGGATCGAAATGGAGCTAAGGAGCAAAGGAGTCATAGGAGCTACATTCAGGAGCTTAAAAGAGAACTCAAGAAGCAAGGAATTAACAAAAAAGATTTACTTTGGACCAGATTTGAGAGATTTCACATTCAGCTGAGATTCACCTCGGTCAGCTACAGTGTCACCTCGACCGAGGTGATATAGAGGAGCGCTCCGACCGAGGCGAATACCCTGACGCGGCGAGATATATTTTATTTGGCTGATATCTTTTATTTTTGGAAGGAGAGATCTTATATTTTTGGGCCGGATTTCTGAATGGAAGATCATATATTTGAGAGATCTATTTTAGAGATAAGATATATTTTATTAGGAAATTATCTTTTTAAGATATTATTATCTTTGGAAGATAATTCTCCTATATAAAGGGTTTGATTTTCCACAAGTTCAACCATGCTTAGATGCTTACATGCTTAGATGCTTGGAGGCTGAAAATAACCAGCAGAGAGATGATTTTCTGGAAAGCTTTGAATGAAGTTTGAAGATTGAAGGAAGGAAGTTAATAGCTTTGTGATAGCTTTTTAAGGGGATTTGTAAGACTTTCTTAGATTCCCTTTGGTTTGTTGTCTTTGTGTGATTTGTGATTAAGGAACGCTGATTTTGTTTGCTATTTGATTCAGTTATTGAAGTCTTGTTCTTAAGGTTTTTGTGTTCAAATATTCATTCTCTTCCCATATATTTGATTATTTCTTTCATGATGATGAGTGGCTAATTTCCTTGTGCGATTCTAGGGTGATTGGCTGAAAGTTGTGGGAAAAATAATGATAGAATAATCTTAATTTCAGTAGGACCCTGAAAGTTCGAGTCTTTATCCTTAACCCTAGAACATCTCATTCAGTCGATGAACATCTCGGGCGGGGTGGAACTTGACTGACCGAAGTGACTTCTCTGATCCGTAACTGAGAGTTTATTATTATTAGGGTTTGCCAAATCCTATTCTTATTACACCTTTCCCGGTTCAATACAAGCCTAGGATGAGACTTACCCGGTGATTCCTTTGTTTGTTTACCCATGATCATAAGTGTAGGTAATAAAGGTTTATCCTTTATTGGGGTTTGAGTGTGCCTTCATTCCACCTTTGAGAGTTAGCCTGAGACTTACCCGGTAAAGGTTGATTCTCTTCCCTTAGTTGGTGTGTTGGTTTGAGATTATAATTCCTTTCCTTAGTACCTTGAGACTTACCCGGTGATAGGAGCTTTTGGTCTGGAGTTAGTGAGTAGTAAGACTTACCCGGTGATCTATTCCACTTTAGAAACACCTTCCCTTTGCAAAATCTCAACTTTGTCCGCTTATCTTGAGATCTTGAGTTGGAACCACAACTAGATGCTTTAATCCCTAAAATTTGCATATTTCCCTTAATTGACCTTATTATCATCTCTTTGATTGCTTTAATCGCTTTTGTGGTTATTAGTTACATCGACAACCTATACTTGCTTTGTTTCACCTAAGTCCTTGAGATCGATACCCCGGAAGTCTTGCTTTTACTATAATTGATCCGTACATTGCGGGTACGCATCCTTGTTTAAGCATATTTCTTGGGATATAAATTTAAAGCTTGCACACACCGTTTGGAGCAAACATTAATGCAGCATTTCCATTATGTTTCTTCTATGCTTGTCTCTAACAAGAAGATCGCAATTCCAATTTACACCGTTGGCTTTGGTTCTTGCCAAACCAAACTTTGATGTTACGTTTCCTCAATTCTAGTTGCAAGTTCCATGCAATGAAGGAAGTACTTTACTTCACATTGCTTCTACTAACGAGACACGTATGCTATAACATTTACATCGTTCCTCAATACTCAATCAAGACCTTGTCTATGAGAATCACCTGTACAGTTCAAACTCATCATACCTCGAGGCAATTTCAAAATAGTTTCACCAATGAATCTCCTCTTAACTCTTAACACTCCATTGTAAATTTTCGTCCTACTCTATACTTCTTTGTCATCCGGAGTAGGTTATCCATAAATGGTGTTACTTGGAGAATTTCTTCACAAATCCGGTAATGACCAACACATCCTAGAAAACTTGTAACTTCTTTCACATCCTTCGGAGGTTACCATTTCGAGACAACTTGTCATAAAACTTCTCTCTTCTTTGAGAGTAGACCAAAATATCTTATCCAAGGCATTAGTAAGCCCATATGGAATCACTACAACTCGTAGTGACAATGGTTTCTCCGGAATGCCGTATTTGCAATATCTCAGTCTCGAATTCTCAATTGGTGACAATCAGACCTTAAATTTATTTCATAAGAGACTACCGACCCTTGTAACCGATTGAGTAGATCATCCATTCGTTGTAAGGGATACTTGTCCTTCACCATTATCTTGTTCGACTCACGGTAATCGATGCACAGACGAAGATAATTATCTCTCTTTTTCACAACAATTATGGTGTTTTCATAATAACTTCAAATCAAGAGTTCAAGATATAATTAAATATGAAATTCAAATCAAGACTCAAGATAACATTTGGAGTTCTCCATGGCATTGCACTAGTTCTAATGAACTCTTATCAATAAGTTCTTGCAATTGCTTCCACAACTCACGTCTCTTCACAAGTATCATTGTATATTGCGTATTGGATGTCAGAGTTGATTCATGCTCGGCCTTAGTGGAAACATCCACACTCCAACGTTATGGACTTCGTGATATCTTTGGTTTCGTCTTTTCTTCTCCCGTCACATAACTTAATAACCAACACAACCTTGTCTTATCACTTGACATGTGGTCATTGTACTAATGATCTACCCCAATCTCTTGGGGTGACGTTCTTCAAACACGTATATTGCTCCATCTTTAGTTACAATGTTGACCGTCCTCTTTCAAAGATCCTTCATCTCCTGAACTCGAGAGACTTGTTCAAGTCTTTTGACTCTTGGAGCCTTGGTTAAGCAATAATTCACTTTGAAGGAATGATAATACTAATCCTTCCTGATCTCGCGCATATGTTAAGACATGAAGGTCCTAACTACAAGACTTAATCACGGCTTATAATTAATCGATCTTAACTTCTTCGCTTTCATTGACGTCCACACATGTGGGAAACGTTCTTCAAATCTTATATAAACTTGCACTATTCCTTCGACTAGATGTAGGACTTACTTCATTTTCTTATATAACATCAATCCGACCATAGAGTTTCTAACCTAAATCTTTCATATACTTCTCGTACATCTCACTTCGACATCCAACTTCAAAAGTTTGTTCTCTTCTTTCTCTTGTTGGTTACCTTATGCATCTTTTGGTATCCCAAGAACAACTTCACAACCGTTCCCGTATGCCCCATTTAGAACGCTAAGCGAATTTTCCAAAATCCAACAACTAAAATATTCAACTCATTACTTCTCAAGTACTAACGTCATAAGCTCAACACTTGCAGTGTTATTTGATCTAGGTTCCCCGTTTAATGCCATCACTACCATGGCTTCTCCGTGGGAGTCAGGAAAACTTTGACTTAGCTTTTGCTTGCGAGAACATAACATCCATTACATTAGAACAACATACCATGCATCCCCTTTTGTATATTCCTTTTACAAACAACAACAATTGAAGCCTCACTTTCCTCTTGGTTCTTCTAGTTTTCTTCACCCTAATCGAACTTTAAAAGTTATGATCCATGTTATTCTCCATATACCAATCCCATGACCTAAGAAAGTCGCACAAGATCATTACATTCACTCCCCGAGAGGTCAGTTATAGTTATATGCTTGAACCCATCAATGTTACTTGATTTTAACATTTGCACTTCCGTTGATATAACTCCTTAGTGCTGACATTGAATCACCAGGAATATTCCAAGTTCTTGTAACCGTTCCTTTATGATCCTAGAACCAAAGTTACTCTTCCCATCCACACTCATCCATAGACAGCCCACACATGCGCGTTCTCGGCTGTCACCGATCAGCTTACATATGACCTTCTCCAAGTTCAATGGCTCACCATTCTTCTATACTTCCATGTAACCATTCTCATGAAGACTACCCTCTCGGTGTATTCTACTTTAACTACGATAGCTCGATGTTCACTCCACGATTCCTTCTTCTTTTGTAAGGTAACTCTACCATTCTCATAGGCTTGAGCACTCTTCCATGATGTTTTGCAATGAACTTCTCAAATATTTTGACCTTAGTTAGCATCCACTCGCGTTCCTCTTATTTGGTATCTTAAGTCTTCCAATCAAAGCTCCTTGTTGCGTCTTTTATCTTCTTGAGATCATCATCTACACCCACTTCCTCCTTGGCGTCGCTTAGTCTCATCACCATGACGGAAAACGGTTGACTCCACCAAAGAAAATTCTACCGTGTGAATTCCCTCCACGGGCTTCTTCTCGTAACTCTCGTTTGTCCGAAGGAGTCACTCAGTCAAGAGTCCCATAAAATTGACACCTCACCTTCTAGTACTTCCGTAAGCTTAACTTACGGTCTCTTAAATCTTTCACAATCGTTCGGCCATTCTTCTTATCTCGGCTCTCATGCTTTGGAGCGCCTAGGGAAATCTTGTCTTTATTGGAACACCAATTTTTATCCTCGAGTGAGACTGCACTCTTCCTCACTTGACTCGCATCTTCAATTTATCAGAGCGGTACTTGGAATATCTTTAAGTTCGTTATCTCTAGTTGGCTTCATTGATGCTCAATTATTGCTTCCTCGGAACCACTCTCATATCTTCATGTCGCTTCTTCATTTGTATATCTTCCATCTCGGTTTTGGTCTAAGTTGACTCGTAGTTCCCCTCCATCATTGGTCACAACGGTTAATGTCGTCTCTAGTCTTCACATGATTGCTTCGACGTTTTCCAAAGAAGTCCGATGAACCATCAGGGTGTTCGCTAGAACGTGATGCTCAACTCTACTCTTGAGCATACTCATCTTTGTAGCGACACTCTCCTAAGCCAAAAGGCGTTGTCCAAGGGGTGATTATAGATTTTTATCATCATAACTATAAGGTATACTAACTCTAATATGGTAATAGTGTACCATATGTATATCGATATATAACTATATAAAAGACTATGCTAAAACTACTACAACATATCAAGTCCAGGAAAAACAACTAAAATCCACATATACAACCGTAATCCAATAAACTAGGCTGTCAAGATCCGTGGAAGGAGTTGTGGTCTCGTACATTCTATCCCCGACAGACTATGCTTGTGATTTGAAAACGAAATTCCTTTTTGAAAACTCAGAATCCTTGTGGGTTCCGTTTGTTTGTCTATTCGGCCTTTTAAAAGATTGTGAGAACCATCCTCCATACAAGTCAAACTTATCATCATCGTCATAGAACATGATGAACGATGAAGAACACTTGAAGAACAATGAAGAACTTCGAAGAACACTTGAATATCTTTGAAGAACACTGAATAATGGTTAAAGATCTTCGAAGAACACTTGAAGAACACTTGAAGATCTTCAAGAACATTGAAGAGAAAAAAAATTTTGATGAAGAACAATCAAAAACAGAAGTAAAGAACTTGACCTCGATCCCGAGCTCTGATACCAATGATAGAAATACGGTCGATCTAGATCGAGGAGAAACTTCAACTACTCCTTCTTGATTGTTTGAGTTGGATCAAACTATGAGTTTGGATGGCAGGAGTGTTCGGTTGATCCTTCAAAAGGATCCTCGATTATGAAGGCTTGGATCAAAAATGATAGCAAGAATTATTGTCTATATTTTGAGGTTTGTTTAGACGTTTTATCTTCAATAATCTACATGTTTGTATGTATATTATGTGATTATATTGTCATTTCATCTACCTTTGCGGGAATCGAGGTCTACACCTAGTTTTGTTGTAATCGTAGGTAAAATGGCACGTTTTGCATCAAAAAGGAGCAAAAGGAGTTATGGAGTCATTGGAGCTACATTCAGGAGCTTAAGGAAACATCCAGGAAGCATAGCCATGGATTAGAGATTCACTTTGGACCAGATTTGAGAGATTTCATATTCAGTTGTGATTCACCTCGGTTGACTACAGAGTCACCTCGACCGAGGTGATCCAGAGAAGTCGACTCGACCGAGGCGAACACCTGGGACGCGGAGAGAATATTTTATTCTTGGCTGAGATCTTTTATCTTTGGAAAGAGGATCTTATATTTTTTGGCTTGATTCCTGGAAGGAAGAAGATAAGATAGACCATATATTTTACCTATTTTTATGGGAAGAGATCTTTCTAAGATATCTTATCTTTGGAGAGTAATTTTCCTATAAAAAGGGTTGGATTTTCCACAAATCCGATCGTGCTTAGACATCCGCTATCATCCCGCTTACATCCTAATACACCGCTGCAGCCATACTCCAGTTGGGAGATTTGAAGAACCTTTTTTAAGGTTGAAGGAAGAAAGTCTATAGCTTTTATAGCTTTTGAAGGGTTTTTGTAAGATCATCTTAGATTCCCTTCTTTTTTGTTGTCTTGTTGGATTTCTATCCAAGGAACGCTTGTTGGTTTTATAATTGATTCAGTTATTGAAGTCTTTCTCTTAAGGTTTTCTTGTTCAATTATTCTCTTTCTTCCCATATATTTGATTAATACTTTCATGATGATGAGTGGCTAATCTCTTTGTGTGATTTTAGGGTGATTGGTTGAAAGTTGTGGGAAAAACAATGATAGAATAATCTTAATCACAGTAGGACCCTGAAAGTTCGAGTCTTTAACCTTAACCCTAAATATCTCGCTCAGTCGATGAACATCTCGGCCGGGGTGGAATTCGTCTGACCGAGGTGACTTATCTGATCCGAAACTGAGAGTTAAGTGTTAGAGTTTGCCAAATCCTATTCTTATTACACCTTTCCTGGTTCAATGCAAGCCTAGGATGAGACTTACCCGGTAATTCCTTTGTTTGTTTACCTAAGATCATAAGTATAGGTAATAAAGGTTTATCCTTTATTGGGGTTTGAGTGTGCTTTCATCCCATCTTCGTGAGTTAGCCTGAGACTTACCCGGTAAAGGTTGATTCTATTCCCTTAGATGGTGTGTTAGTTTGAGGTTATAGTTCTTTATCTTAATTCCTTGAGACTTACCCGGTAATAGGAGTTATGGTTTGGGATTAGTGAGTAGTGAGACTTACCCGGTGATCTATTCCACTTTAGAAACACCTTCCCTATGCAAAAACCTCAGCTTTGTCCGCTTATCTTTAGATCTTGAGTTGGAACCACAACTAGATGCTTTAATCCCTAGAATTGCATATCTCCTTTATTGACATTTTATCATCCTTGATTGTTTTAATTGCTTTTGTGGTTAGTAATTGCTAAAGCTTACTTATTCCGACTTTGTTTCACTAAGTCCCTGTGATCGACCCCTGGAATTCATTGCTTTTTACTACGATTGACCCGTACACTGCGGGTTCGCATCCTTGTTTTAAGCTTACATCTAGGGTTATAAATTTAAAGCTTGCACACACCGTTTGGAGCGAACAAGTTTTTGGCGCCGTTGCCGGGGACTTGGTCTAGACCGGGCCGGTTGCGGTTTGCTTTTGGGGCACTTGCCCCCGTGTCTACTAACCACTCTACTTGAGTGACTTTCGCAGGTTCTTTCTTAGGTTTATGCGAAGAACCCGCACTGGGAAGGAAATCGTTCCTTACGATCCCGAACCAGAAAAGACATATAAACGACGCTTAAGAGAAGCGAAGATGGCCAACCAAGACAATCGCGATCTTGAGGCCGAATTGAAGGAGGCATTAGAACAGCTACGCCTCAGCAGGGAAGAACTGCGACAGGAGAAAGAAGAAACTCGCACCAGAACTGAAGCGATCGAAGCAGATATGGCGGCCTTACGAGACCAGTATCTACTTCGACTGAGGGAAGACCTAGTTCAAGACCCTCGACCGGTGCAGGTCTCAGTTCCCGATCCTCGACCGAGACAGGTCCCAGTACCTGATGCCCCGGCCGGGGTACTTCCACCTCGGATGCCAGTCCGAGGCGCTCTTTTTGCAGGAATCCCACAAACCCTAGGGCAAAGAATGGACCCCAATCAACAACTGAGGCGTCCAGGAGTTAACCTAGGAGATCCGGCGGACCATGACTATGAACTTCGACTGCAAGTTCTTTCCATGATTCGCCAATGCCAGTTCGGAGGGCTAGAGAAGGAATCCCCACATCAACATCTTCAAAACTATGAGATCTTGATGGAGACCTTGAGACCCTCAAGAATAGAAAACAACAACTACAAGCTAAGACCTTTTTACTTTTCTTTAAAAGATAGAGCTCTTACTTGGTATCAATCTCTTCCTCCAGGAAAAATCAGTACTTGGGAGGAGATGACTACGGAATTCTTGACTAAATTTTTTCCCCCCTCTAAGACCGCTGAAATGAGAGGGAAGATTAATGCATTCATTATGAAGGACAAGGAGAGCTTGTCCAAGTCATGGGAGAGGTTTAAAGACATTCTCTTGGATTGCCCACATCATGGGATCCCAAAGATAGAGTTGTTGGAGATATACTTCAAGGGACTGGACGGAAGCACCCAGTTCAACCTCCAACTACTTTCCGCCGGTACTTTTATGGACATGGCGATTGACGAAGCTTGGGACTTTATAGAGAAGAAAGCTTTGCATATGGAGAAATATACCCACCAAGGAGCTGAAGGTGTAGTTAAAAGAGTTAACTTCCAAGATGCTCCGCCTAACAACAATCAACTCACATCTTTGAAGAATGACATGAAGCAATTGAAGGAACTCTTGGTTGCTCAAACCAAGAAGGAAGATCAAGGACCAAGGAACAACAACAATGGATACCGTAACAACAATAACGGTTCCCGGAACAACAACTACAACAACAATAGAGGATCCAACAGCAATAATTGGAGGGCGAACAACCAAAATTCTGGTAACAATCATTCTAACTCCAATTCTAACGATTCCTCTAATCCTTTCCTCTCTTCCCCTTCTTCTTCTTCTACTCCATTAAAGAGCCAGGGGCAAAGATCAAGTTCGTCTCAGCCGGAAAAGAAAGACGCAGTGCTGGAGGCCATCTTGATCAAGCTTAGTGCTATGGAGACATCCATGACTTCATTTTCAAAGGCCCAAAAAGCCTTTGAACAACAACTTGCTAGTAGGGCGAATGAAACGCCAAGAGATCCAGGGAAGCTTCCAACAAGGATGGAAAGCAACCCTAAGGGCCAGATCATGGCCATAACGATGAGGAGTGGACTGAAGACTGCAGATCAAGTGCCTCGGTCGGTGCCAACACCGACAAAGACCACCTCGGTCCAGGTGCAATCGAAGAACACTTCGTCCGAGATGCCAACCGAGGTGGAGCCACAGAAAGCGGAGGGGAAAACTGAAGTTTACGTTCCACCTCCTGCATATAAACCACCACTTCCCTTCCCCCAGTCAAGGGCCAGAGCACATCTAGACAAACACTTCGGTAAGTTCCTTGACTTGATGAATAAACTACACATTAACATTCCTTTCCTTGATGTTATTCTAGGGATGCCCGCCTATGGGAAGTTCTTAAAAGAGATCCTATCAAGGAAGAGGAACTTGGAAGACTTTGGTGAAGTAAGGATGACATCTAAATCCTCGGAGCTTATTCAAATCATGAAGGAGAAGATGCCACCTAAGTTAAGAGATCCCGGCTCAATTTGCATTCCCATTCAAGTTGGGGATGTCACTTGTGAAGCCTTATGTGATCTAGGAGCCAGCGTGAGCATCATTCCGCTGGAGCTATGTGTGAAGATCGGACTTGGAGAGCCCAAGCCGGTTAAGATTCGATTATACATGGCAGACCGCTCCATTACCCATCCCGTGGGTATTTTGGAAGACGTTCCGGTTAAGTTAGGTAACTTCTATTTACCTATAGACTTTGTTGTACTTGATATTCCCGCAGATTATCCTGTTCCTATCATTCTCGGGAGGCCATTTCTAGTAACCTCGGGTTGCAACGTGGATTGTAAGAACGCCAAGTTGAAATTCAACATTGGCGGAGATGAAGTGGAGTTCGCATTACTTGCGGCCATGAAGGGAGAGCAGCTAGGAGATGATATCTTCAACATCTATGATGAAGAAGAATCAAGAGAATTGGTGAGCTCTATCCTTATTAACGATCCACTTGAAAGAGTTATTAGTTTCAGTATAATGGAGGAAGGTATAGATGCCTCTTGTGATGCAGATATACGGAGCTTAAAGGCACTGGAAGAAGATCCAGGAGCTAAAACTGAGAAACTAATCCAGGAGACGAAGATCTCCAGTTTCGGTTCCAGTTACAGTACCTCGACCGAGGCACTTTCTGGACCAAGCGAGGCGACTGAAGAACATCTCGGTCAACGCCTCTGCGCCTCGACCGAGGTCGAAGGCGAGATGATGTCAACTGAGACTGCTGAAAATAACAAACTTCTTACTCCTTTCTCTAACATTCATCCTCAGTTGGTGGAACATTCTATCCACCAACTTTCTGATAATAAAGGACCTTGGTATGCTGATATTGTGAATTATCTCGTTTGCCAGGAAATACCGCCCGGATTGACGTACTCTCAAAAGAAGAAATTCTTCAAAGACGTACGCCATTACTACTGGGATGAACCGCTGCTATTCAAGCGCGGGCCGGATGGGATGCTTCGAAGATGCATTCCGGAAGATGAAGTTAATAGCGTCATATGGCATTGTCATTCACTTCCTTGTGGAGGACATGCTAGCACCGATAAGACATGCGCTAAGGTATTACGTTCCGGTTTCTTTTGGCCTACATTATTTAAAGATGTGCAATCGTTTGTTGTCTCTTGTGATGCATGCCAAAGAACAGGGAATTTATCTAGGAGGAACGAAATGCCACTTAATAACATTCAAGAGGTGGAAATCTTTGATGTATGGGGGATAGACTTCATGGAACCTTTCCCATCCTCCGGAGGAAACCTCTATATTCTTCAAGCAGTTGATTACGTCTCTAGATGGGTTGAAGTCATTTCTTCTCCCACTAATGACGCCAAGGTGGTTGTGAAGTTCTTTAACAGGACTATCTTTCCACGTTTTGGAACTCCACGTATCATCATCAGCGATGGAGGGACGCATTTCAACAACCGGAATTTTAAGGCACTTCTATCGAAGTATGGGGTTACCCACAAGGTAGCAACCCCTTATCACCCTCAAACTAGTGGACAGGTCGAGATCTCGAATAGAGAAATCAAAGCAATTTTGGAGAAGACCGTCTCTAGGACGAGGAAGGATTGGTCTATGAAATTGGACGACGCTCTTTGGGCCTACAGGACCGCATTTAAGACTCCCATTGGTACCACCCCTTATAATTTGGTATATGGGAAGTCTTGTCATTTGCCCGTTGAGTTAGAACATAAAGCATATTGGGCGATCAAATGGTTGAACTTCGACATTAAGGAAGCCGGCGAGAAGCGGTTATTGGATATCAATGAGCTGGAGGAGCTGCGTTTGAACGCTTATGAGAATGCCAAAATCTATAAAGAAAGGACGAAGAGATGGCATGACAAGCGTATCATCCCTAAGGAGCTTGAAGAAGGAGACTTAGTTCTACTCTTCAACTCCCGCCTCCGCCTCTTTCCAGGTAAGTTGAAATCTAGATGGACCGGACCTTATGTCGTGAAACATGTTTTTCCTCATGGTGTAGTTGAGATATGGGGCAAAACGAGTGGAAGCTTCAAGGTCAATGGTCATAGACTTAAGAAATACAAACCGGAAGTTCCGGTTGAGGAGGTTGCACCACTATACCTCGTTTGAGAGATGCCGTATGGTCCAGCTAGCGACCTTAAATCAAGCGCTTCTTGGGAGGCAACCCAAGGTATTGCTTTCTTTTCCCTTTTTCTAGTCTAGCTTAGATAGTTTGCTTTTGCTTTGCTTTGTTTTGTTTTTGGCGTCCTAGACAGACAACATGTGACATCTAAGGAAGGAATACAAATCAGGAGCACAACTAGAAGGACAGAAGTTCGAGAATTTGAGAAGACGGAGTTTGACTGAGGCACATCTCGGTTGCTGTCACAGCACCTCGACCGAGATGATTCTTGAGCAACCGAGGCGATTAGGGTTTCTGAAGAACCACCTCGGTCCGTACCACCTCGGTCCAGTCGAGACCACCTCGACCGAGGTGACAGCAGTTCCAGAAAAGGGTATAAAAGGGGGGCTGAATTTTTCTCTCCTCCTTTACATTCTCCTCGACCGCGGCAGCCTCTTCGTCTCGCTTCGCCGTTCTTCGATCATTTTCGACGATTCTTGCTCCCAAATTGCAAAGAAAGGGTAGAGGA
The DNA here is from genome assembly GCA_033239125.1 of Fagopyrum homotropicum. Classification (NCBI taxonomy): domain Eukaryota; kingdom Viridiplantae; phylum Streptophyta; class Magnoliopsida; order Caryophyllales; family Polygonaceae; genus Fagopyrum; species Fagopyrum homotropicum. The sequence goes on along the minus strand of BSWB01000003.1, from coordinate 58,051,789 downwards.
TCCCAGTGCAAGTGCTAATCTGCAAGAAAAATGAACCGAATCGACCGATTAGAGGCAAAATCAGAAGAAAAAAAAAAAAAAAAACCTAATCTCGTTCTCTCCACTGATTTCCTTCGATTTGGGCTTTGGTTGCCCCTGCATTTGCTGAAGAACAGATTAAGTACCCCATAGGAACCAGTTGTAGTGATTTTGGGGGAAAAGAACTGGATTTTTGAGGAAATTCGTCGCGCAGTTATTCGCCTCGGTCCAATCGGCCTGTGCCTCGGCCGAGGTGTTCTTGAGAGTTGTCAGGCCAACCGAGGTGATCTGACAGGTTGTTTGAAAGATGAGTTCAGATAGACAGCTAGTCCTGAGGGACAGATCCTCTCCTTCCCCTTCTTCTTCTTCCTCCAGACCTACTAGACCGGTGATCCACGAGCGACACCGGGTCGACTATGACCGCATCGCAGCCCGTCCAGTGATTGCACCTCACTTCCTGGACGTATCAGCTTTTGATTGTCTCCATGTGGATGGAGATTTGAGACGGATGATTTCGATGGTAGGGTTAGATCAGTTTACTGAGATCCGCGCACCTGCCTACTTAGAGCCTACTATGGAGTTTGTTAGCTCCTTCACCTACCTCCCCATAGAGCGTTCTGTGAAGTACCGGTTGATGAACCGGAACTTCTTAGTTCCCTTAGAGTACTGGAGAGACATCTTTGGTTTCCCGGCTCCGACTGCTGTATATTTTCCCTCCCGAGCTGTAGCTAGGGAGTTCCGGGGTCAGATTGCTCCTGTAGTTGAGCACGCAGATACGTGGCGCCCTGGAGACTCCAGGGAACGTATTATTTTTCACCTAGCTTTTAGGTTAGCTCACCGGATTTTTAGTGAGACGCTTTTGGCGCGTACTAAGATGCCCTAGAAGGTCAGACAGAGGGAGCTTTTCAGCCTTTACTGCATGGTGACTGGAGGGATCCCAGACTTTGGCTTGATGTTGGCAGAGGATCTGCACAAGATCAAGGCCAAGGCGAAGGGGGATATCTGCTGCGGAGGCATCGTGACTCACATAGCGAGTTACTAGGATATGGATCTCAGCGCATGTACCATGGTGGCGGCTGCCAAGCCGCTAGGACTTCAGGAGATGATTACTCGGAGGATTCTAGTTCCCCGAGGACTCACTACGCCGTATGTAGCTATGCCATGGGAGCCGACTACACCACAGGGGATCAGATGGTCACCCCAGTTCTTAGTGTATGATCCTCACTACTGGCAGACTGCTTGGATCCCATTGATGGAGGATGCTAGAGAGGCAGCAGCTGCACCAGCTGAGGAGGATGAGGTGGAGGAGGAGACTGCTGCTGATGATGATAGAGATGGTGGATTTCCTATGGATACAGGGACTGATACTGCTGGGACGAGTGCGCCGGTCATTGACTTAGACGATGACGATATTGAGACCGCGCCGGCTGCATCACCAGTGCGACCTGCTAGGCATAGGGTACGCCGACAGAGAGATTCAGAGGCTCACCGTCGGATCGATCATCTGACGGATCAGATGATAGACTCTTATGTTGCCCTTACTGTGGACATCCATGAGAGATTTGCTGACCAGCGCCGAGAGCTCGACCGCATAACTCATCAGATGCTAAAGGGTCAGCACTATCAGCGCCGGATGATGGAGATCCAGTTTCAGCAGACTATGGGTTATCCATTTGACCCGTCCCAGTATCCGTACATGCCACCACCACCACCACCGGATCGTGATTATTGAGAGCCTGCAGGATTATTTTTTCTTATTTATTATGCAGCTCAGCTATATGTCCAGTGAGTACTTTATTTTCTTTAGACTTATTCTGACCTACTGGGACAGTGTGTCCCAAGTATAGGGTGTTTATGTATTTTATGACTTATGTGATGTATGACTCGACATTATCGGATATTTATGCTTCACTTTGCTTCTATAATTTTATCTGAGATTGCGTGCATACATACAGGTTATTTGATTGAGAAAAACGTCAAAAACTAGACAGAAAAAAAAAAATTTGACCTCGACCGGGGCAGTTCTGGCCAAACGAGGTACTTCACCTCGGTTGACCTAAGAACACCTCGACCGAGGTGGTTTAACTGAGAGTTTTCGTAAAAGGTTTTGTGCTTCTTATCTGGATATGATCTCAGTGAAGATCCTATTTGCTGACTGGTTTTGAAATCTTTATATGCTTGAAAGGTTTTATGATATGTTTAAGTTGCTAAATACTTTGTTTGAAATTTTTGGCATGTTTAATACTTTGTTTTTATCCAAATTATGTTGAATTTGAAGGTTGACACCACATTATGAGTTCTCTCACTTTCTTCCTGGAAAGACCAAGGCAATTCATTCTTCTCTCTTCTTCTTCTTGATCATGCTTAGCCCCTCATATACATTTTTGCCTCCCTTTACCTATCCGGGAATTTGGAAGCAAGCAAAGTGGTGAAAGCAAGTGAAGTAAAAGTTGAGAAGTTGGCTGGAAGTGAGAGTGTTAGAAAGCAATAAATAGGTTTGGGGAAGTCAATCATGATGATGAGTAACTCGGCAACATTCACATAGCCGGGTGTTGGTGTCTTGCCAAAGTCGGATTGAACGATATTCCTAACGGGTCATGGTATGTGCATCAAGGGTTTGATGCATCTCGAGAAATTGATGATTGCTGATTTCCTAGGCTTCGGTTATTGTGCACCTCTGTCCATGCATCCCAAAAAGTAAAGTAAAAAAAGAAAAAGTGTGAAATAAGCAAAGCTTATTGGTGGAAGATGTTGAAAGTCAAAGTGAAAGTGAAGTGATATCCTTTTCCCGGATTCTAGCACCACATTACCTTATATACATCCCTACCATACACGTTCTTGACCTTTCTTTTGGGAAGCCCTTGAGACCTCGAGCTTGTTGATTGACTTAGTGGTTTAAACTGGATTATGCATGATTAATTTCGATAATTATGACTTATTATGCATTCTATGATTTTATGCAAAGATGAACAACTTTCTTATATTTATAAAATGTTTTAAGCATGTTTTGATTTTAAATTCCATGAAGTATTCTCTTAGAGTGATCTATGATTGTAGCACACCATTAAAATGTTTTTGAAAGACTTTTTCATTGATCTTTATGACTTATAATCCATTCTATCTTGTATTTTATATGCGGAACTTGCTTGGGGACAAGCAAGGGCTAAGTATGGGGTATTTTGATAGCATGAATTATTGTCTATATTTTGGGGTTTGTTTAGACGTTTTATCTTCAATAATCTGCATGTTTGTATGTATATTATGTGATTATATTGTCATTTTATCTACCTTTGCGGGAATCGAGGTCTACACCTAGTTTTGTTGTAATCGTAGGTAAAATGGCACGTTTTGCATCAAAAAGGAGCAAAAGGAGCTATGGAGTCATTGGAGCTACATTCAGGAGCTTAAGGAAACATCCAGGAAGCATAGCCATGGATTAGAGATTCACTTTGGACCAGATTTGAGAGATTTCACATTCAGTTGTGATTCACCTCGGTTGACTACAGAGTCACCTCGACCGAGGTGATCCAGAGAAGTCGACTCGACCGAGGCGAACACCTGGGACGCGGCGAGAATATTTTATTCTTGGCTGAGATCTTTTATCTTTGGAAAGAGGATCTTATATTTTTGGGCTTGATTCTTGGAAGGAAGAAGATAAGATAGACCATATATTTTACCTATTTTTATGGGAAGAGATCTTTCTAAGATATCTTATCTTTGGAGAGTAATTTTCCTATAAAAAGGGTTGGATTTTCCACAAATCCGATCGTGCTTAGACATCCGCTATCATCCCGCTTACATCCTAATACACCGCTGCAGCCATACTCCAGTTGGGAGATTTGAAGAACCTTTTTGAAGGTTGAAGGAAGAAAGTCTATAGATTTTATAGCTTTTGAAGGGTTTTTGTAAGATCATCTTAGATTCCCTTCTTCTTTGTTGTCTTGTTGGATTTCTATCCAACGAACGCTTGTTGGTTTTATAATTGATTCAGTTATTGAAGCCTTTCTCTTAAGGTTTTCTTGTTCAATTATTCTCTTTCTTCCCATATATTTGATTAATACTTTCATGATGATGAGTGGCTAATCTCTTTGTGTGATTTTAGGGTGATTGGCTGAAGGTTGTGGGAAAAACAATGATAGAATAATCTTAATCACAGTAGGACCCTGAAAGTTCGAGTCTTTAACCTTAACCCTAAACATCTCGCTCAGTCGATGAACATCTCGGCCGGGGTGGAATTCGTCTGACCGAGGTGACTTATCTGATCCGAAACTGAGAGTTAAGTGTTAGAGTTTGCCAAATCCTATTCTTATTACACCTTTTCTGGTTCAATGCAAGCCTAGGATGAGACTTACCCGGTAATTCCTTTGTTTGTTTACCTAAGATCATAAGTATAGGTAATAAAGGTTTATCCTTTATAGGGGTTTGAGTGTGCTTTCATCCCATCTTCATGAGTTAGCCTGAGACTTACCCGGTAAAGGTTGATTCTATTCTCTTAGATGGTGTGTTAGTTTGAGGTTATAGTTCTTTATCTTAATTCCTTGAGACTTACCCGGTAATAGGAGTTATGGTTTGGGACTAGTGAGTAGTGAGACTTACCCGGTGATCTATTCCACTTTAGAAACACCTTCCCTATGCAAAAACCTCAGCTTTGTCCGCTTATCTTTAGATCTTGAGTTGGAACCACAACTAGATGCTTTAATCCCTAGAATTGCATATCTCCTTTATTGACATTTTATCATCCTTGATTGTTGTAATTGCTTTTGTGGTTAGTAATTGTTAAAGCTTACTTATTCCGACTTTGTTTCACTAAGTCCCTGTGATCGACCCCTGGAATTCCTTGCTTTTTACTACAATTGACCCGTACACTGCGGGTTCGCATCCTTGTTTTAAGCTTACATCTAGGGTTATAAATTTAAAGCTTGAACACACCGTTTGGAGCGAACAAAAAACTAGATCCAAGATAGAACTTTAAGAAGATGGGAGGAAGAAGGTGATGCCTAAGCTAAGTAAGAGGATTTTCCTTCTCAATACTTAGTATTCAACTTAGACATACTTTTACAAATGAGCCAACCCATCCTTATATAGTGGATGGGGGCTAACCAAAGGTTCAAACATAAATGACGGAATTAAAGTCGGAATTAAGTTCCGAATATGAAAAGCTTAAAATATGAAAGGTCGGAATTTAATTCACGGAATTAAGTTCGGAATTAAAGTTCCGAATATAAAAGGACCTATTATTAAATAGCTGAATAATAATAACGGTCTTCAAAATGTGCGGGTCCTTCTAGCCGGAAACACGGATGGAGATGCCATCCGGGGGCGTATCAAATGATAGATTATGACTTTTACTTTCCCAAGTCCGTCATTATCCGGTTGAGGTTGATTATGTTCATTATAGTGTCCTCTTCGTTGATGACGCTGTGCGTATTCTCTCCGTATTTCCTCATCCTATTCAACACTCATGTCCTCAAATTCTTTACCAAAAAGTGGATTGTGGTTAGTATTGACGAATTTATTAGGGTGGGTATTACCGGGCATTTGTGGATGATTTATTGCTGAAACTTGAGGGGGTGGATTAGCAAAGCTTCTGCCTACTTCATAAATAGCCTTCGGATAAATGATAAGCGAGATTCGGATCGGTAATTTGCATTAGGCCTTGCTACCACTTGTTCAAGCCGTTTATCCATGTTGGTCATCTTGGTCATGATTTGCTTGAACATGTTCGCTATATCCGGTGTGTTTTACTTCTGAGAACCACATGGGCTATATCTTCCTAACATCTATACCAACACGCACAGTAACAAAAAACTTGTTAAGTTAGAGAAATCGAAAAGACCTTTCTTATTTTCTCGCACTCACGCTCTTGTTGTGTTGTTGCAAGCTGGTTGACGGAATTGACTTGTATGGATTAATGCTTCTTTAAAAATTAGCATCTTGGCTCCCTAGAACTCCTTGGTTGAATCAAGTAGTTAACTTGGTTTGGATAAAGGTTCTTGTGGGGTGCGATGGTTAAGGAATTCTTGTAAGAAGTTTACTCCACACACGACAAGGTAGAAAGACAATATTGCGGATAGACAACTAGTATGTTTAGAAGTGTAGATACTAATTAACATACGCAAAGAAAGAATCAGTGTTTAGAATAGAAAAAAGGCTAAGGGAAAAGCACACAAGAGATTAAGAAGAGAGAAGAACGTACCTTGAGCTGCGAAGTCAAGAAAGACAGATAGCCGGATTTGGGTTTAGGTATGGTTAGATCTCTTGTATTGCTTCAAGGTATATACTGAACTCTTCTATTGTAATATTCTTGCACAGGGTGCACTTTAATTCTACAAAGTATGCCTCAATGATTTCTTCGAATTTTGGCTACAGTAGCAAAAATCGGATGAAAAATCGGTCGATCTGTTGAAGAACATGTCGATTTTTCTTTCTAAAAATCGACTCATGTTTTCGACATTCAAGAACTTTCTTTTCTTCTCTTTTTTTATATTGGCAAGGTTTCAAAGGTCAACGACTGGCTTGTGTTTGGTTGATGGCGTTTCTCCCTTCCAAAACTTACACAAATCAACGCACGTTAAACTCAAATAATCTCGCAAAGATGGCGAACAAAAAAGACTCAACTTTATATGACTCAAAGAAGATTCAAAAATAAAATAAAAAATCAAACCTTTTTATGAGCGTTCGGACTTCAATCGCTTAGCTCTTATACTACTTTGATGCGGGTATAAGCCGCAGTCCCCGATCTAGACTGAAAGTCCTTAACTAGGTTTAAAATCGGGTTGTTCTATAGGATAAATCGGCCGATTTTCTCCAAGAACAGGGCGCTTTTTCGATAAACTCAGAAAACGGATTAGTGAATAATATGGAAAGAAAAGAAGATGATTATGGAATGATAAATGAAAGATATAGGAAGAAATGAACAAAGATAATTCCGCAAAAGAACCTTGTCCAAAGATGTGTCAAAACCCTTAAACGAGAAGATCACCTTAACCCGCACTTCTTTAACCTTACACAAGTCTTCTAATTAAAACAAGTACAAGGATTGACCAGGAGCACCAACCTTCAACAAGATTAACACACACAATCACAATCTAGCAAGAACGTCACAACAATTCAACCAAAATTGTCCTTTGATTGAATAGCAATGAATAAAATACGTACTCAGTAAGTGAAGCCGTAAGTTCACACAATATGTGGAAAATATATCAAATTTAATCTACTAAACAATCTCCCCCACTAAGGCTATTTATAAGGGAGACTAAACCTATTAAAACTAGGAAAAATATAAAATATATGATCTATAAAAATATATCCTTTAAAAGATAATTTAGAAAGATATCTTTAAAAGATATAAAATATAAAATCTAAAAAGATAGAATCTAAATAATCCCTTAAGATAGTCTGAGAGATTTAGAGAATTATAACAAAATTTAATTGCCAAAAGATAGAAGATCATGGCCGGATCTGTTGCAACTCTCACTCCAGTAAAGGAAAATGAACACGAAGATCGATCGAGTTTCCTACAGGAAAATCGGTCGATCTTCTTGGGAAATCTGTCGATATTTCCTCTCTGGAACTCTTCTTTGCTCTTATCCTTCTTCCTTGCTTGATGGATCTTCTTGGTCGTGGCTTGACTCTTCTACAACACCCAACAATGTCACTAAGGAACTCTTAAGAGTGATGAAAGTTAATTTAAGAGTAAATGTCATGAGAAGATCCGTAACTTCATCTTGGATTGCCTTAGCTCTTGACCGTGTGATCGCTCCATCCATAATCGAATCTGAAGAAGGTGAAAGTGAAAGAGTTATTGGCTTATCTTTTAATGCTTTAGCCTTTGAGCGTGTAACTGGTCCTTGTATTGGAGATGGCCCCACATCATCACCGGTGTCCTCTAGTGGGTGAACCGGTTGACGGGTTGCTTGGTGAAGACAACGGGTTGCTCGAGCCTGTTTCGTATGGAGTAGTTATCAAGGTGGTAACTGGTTGTGACTACACGTACACACGAGTAAGGCGACATCACTACACTAGGGATCTTAGACTCGACTAAAATATGGAGACGCAGCGGCATACCTCCACATATGTTGACAATGGCGATGACAAGGAGGGGCTCGAGCTTTGTTGTTGGTCTAATCTAGTTTTCTTGTGACAACAACAACATCAGTGACAAACAACAATGGTGTGATATACATGGGTTGTGATTACAACGGCAAGGAGAAGGGGAGGGATAGGTGACTCCTTCTCCTATGGCTGACTTGAGGCGATGGGAACGGACCTTCTAAAGTTGTTCCTCATGTTAAGAGTACGTAGGAGGAGAGGGCAAGATAGATTCGCTGCTCTTGTGAAGGAAGGGTGAAATCTCGTGCACATATAAAGGAAAGATGAAGGTTAGGAGAGAGGTTTGTTGCGTGTAGAAGCAAGGTGAAAGATGGGAAGTAGAGACAACTACAATAGATGGAAGTGTGAAGATGGGGAGAGATATCGTGGCTTATGTGAGAGAGAAAGAAAACAGTAGATCATTGGGTCGTATAAGGAAACCATATCCCTGTGATTGGGCTTGCCACGTGTTGAAGAAGGTAAGCATGTATTCCCTTATATATACTTGCCTATGAGGAAAAGAGGAAAGCATGGCCGGTATGAAGTGAAGGAGGCAGGAGGCGGGGCTGGTAAAGCAAGGTAGGTCACTCATCGGACCCATCTAGCGTGATTTGCAAACAAGAGGTGGACACATGGGCTGCAAGAAGGGGGAAAAATGGCCCGAATGGTCTTGTTTAGTTCTTGTCATGACCTTGTCATGATGGGCTCATGATGGGTTGTGGCTTTGTCATGGGTTTGTCATGATCTTGCCAATATGGCCTCATGGCCTTGTCAAACAAAATGGCTTCATCTACTTCTAATCTTGCAAGAGTAAACTATTGAAATCTTTTTATAATTTTACGTAAGTAGGAATATCACATAAAATGATAATATTTTATGTTGACTCAGAATAAACGGAAACAAATTTTCCAGGTATTACATTTGGGAAGGGTCATCGATGTTCTTCTTCATTTTTTCTTCTACTTATTTAGTTTAACAAAAGAGGTGATGAGTTAAGAAGAACCATATATATAGCCGAGTATTTCTAGAGAGAAGAAATAAGTCATTCTTGAATTTAATATAGTAGAAGAGTAATTCCTAAATAGAGAAGAAAGAACAACCTTATAAGCAGGATTAGACATTGCACAAGAGTCATTAAAGCCAAGCAGAATTTAGAATTACATGTATTTCACAAATTTTAAGCAACACGGTTTATTACTTTAAATACAAGCCTTCATCATGTCCCAAGAAGAGTTCTTATGTGGAGATGAATCAATAACAACCTTATATGCAGGATTAGACATTGTTGTTGAAGCTAACACACCCACATGCTCCCCAGGAGGAAATAAATTCTAGGAATTTTTGCAACAAACATGTCTAGTTGAAGACCCCGCGACCGCGCCTCGCCTTGGCCGCAGTCGCGGCGAGGTTGGCCCGCGGTCGTGGATTTGCAGGGTAGGTGATGACATGAATTATGACCTATTTTTAGGCATGTATTTATATAGATTTTTCCTTTATTTTGCATGCATAGACATACATTCATGGCATTTATGATTATATTCACCTACTTTGCAAGAATAGAGGTCTACATAGAGTTTTATTGCATTTGTAGGTAATTTGGCGAATTATGGAGCAAAATAGCATATTTAAGGATTAAGCCTTGAAGCGGGACAAAAAGGAGCATAAAAGGAATTTAGGACGCGCCAAAGTATCTTCTAATACCGTCGGACGCGGCCCAAAGTATTCTCTGATACCGTCTGACGCGCCAAAGTATTCTCTGATACCGTCGGACGCGGCCCAAAGTATTCTCTGATACCGTCTAACGCGCCAAAGTATTCTCTGATACCGTCGGACGCGGCCCAAAGTATTCTCTGATACCGTCTGACGCGCCAAAGTATTCTCTGATACCGTCTGACGCGCCAAAGTATTCTCTGATACCTGCTGACGCGGCCCAGAGTATCTTCTGATACCAGCGGATTCGACTTCTTTTCAGCCCAAATATTTAGGGTTTTATCTTTAAACCCTAGGTTTATCCCTATATAAATCGAGGAGCCTTCAACATTGAAGGGGAGCCAATTTCTCCAAGGGGAGACTAGAAGGAGTCAATTTTCCGGAGGACGGTGACAGCCCCGGGACTTGGAGTTAAATTCTCCAAAGGATACTTAGAGAGGCAGACTTGGAGGTCTTGCTATTTGGAGGGAAGATTTGGGGAAGGACGCACTTCCCTTTTTGCGAAGTTGGAAGATTTTAGGGTTTCATTTGAAGGCGGATTGACATCCCGTTCTTCTTTGTTCCTTGAGATTTGTGAGAGATTCTTATTCTATCCTACATCTATTGAACGCAAGTTACTTTTGAGTTTTATTGACATTGGTTTTGTGTTTGTTATTGAGATTTCAAGGTTTTACCTTTTCTCCCTTTCATATTTGATATTTGATTCTATGACTATGATTATTGGCTAAAACCCTTTAGCAATTCTAAGGTGAAGGGTTGATAGTTGTGGCTTAGATAATGATAGATCGATTGTAATTTGATTGGACCCTGAGAGTTAGAGAAATATCGTCGACACCCTAAATCACGGCCTGTTCTTAGGTTTCCACGGCCGTGATTCTCAAGAACTACCCGTGATTTACTTTAGTTTACGAACTTTGCTTTTACTTTAATCCAAAGTTAAAGATTTGCTTTAACTTAGTCTTGGCTTGCCTTTTTTAGGTGGTAGTGAAGCCTCAACAACCTCTACCTCGATTCTGAGTGTCACAACCTTAATCGGTTTAGTTAGTCTTGATCCTTGGATTACAAGTTTGGGTATTTGACATTAATTCTTGCCTTTATAACCTTTCTATATTGAAGCCTCAACAACCTTTATAGGGAGTGTCTTTTAGGTAGGTTATATAAGGTTTTTGGAACTTCACCGTACGATTACCTTACATTCGCATACCTTTGCAAACCTCAACTCTGTCCTTGTATCTTTAGTATATCTTGAATCGATTGCCACAACTAGATTCCTGGATCTTTAGGATTGTTGTTTTCCCAATAATTTGAAAAGCTCCACATATTTACTTGCTTGATAATCTTAACTGGATTTGTTCCCCCCAAATCCCTGTGTTCGATACTCTGGAATACTTGCTAATCTACGCCGATCCGTACACTGCGGGTTCGTGTGTTCGATACTCTGGAATACTTGCTAATCTACGCCGATCCGTACACTGCGGGTTCTCTTGCTTTTATTCTAATTTTATAAATTTAAAGCTTGATTGCACGCACGCTAAGTGGCGAACAAGTTTTTGGCGCCGTTGCCGGGGATCGAACCCGGGTCACCCGCGTGACAGGCGGGAATACTTACCACTATACTACAACGACGGATACCACAATACTTACCACTCCACAACCTTAGAAACTTCTAAGGAAACGTCGGATGCCCCTCAAGGACCATTGGAAGCTCCGAAAGTGATGGAACTCAAACCACTTCCTACTCATCTAAGGTACGCTTTTCTTGGATCTAATTCTACCTTTCCGGTCATTGTTAGCTCCGAGCTAAGCATAGATGAACATGAACAGCTCATGACAGTCCTTAGGAAACATAGAAAAGCCATAGGCTACACTATCGAGGACTTAGTAGGAATTAAACCCTCCCTATGTATGCATAAGATACTAATGGAGGAGGATTTTAGAACTTCAAGACAACCTCAAAGGCGGTTGAATCCGACCATGAAGGAGGTTGTCAAGAAGGAAATTCTCAAACTTCTTGATGCAGGTATCATCTATCCTATCTCCGATAGCAAATGGGTGAGTCCAGTTCAAGTAGTTCCGAAGAAGGGAGGAATGACGGTCATCACCAACAAGAACAACGAACTCATTCCTACCCGAACCGTGACTGGATGGCGAATGTGCATAGACTACCGCAAGCTCAACAACACTACGCGGAAGGATCACTTTCCATTGCCATTCATCGATCAAATGCTTGAAAGGTTAGCACAACATTCACATTTTTGCTACCTTGACGGTTATAGTGGTTTCTTTCAGATTCCGATACATCCGGACGATCAGGAGAAAACCATGTTCACGTGCCCTTGGGGTACGTTCGCTTATAGGAGAATGCCGTTCGGGCTTTGCAACGCCCCAGCCACCTTTCAACGGTGAATGATGGCCATCTTCTCCGAGTACGTAGAGGAAATCATGGAAGTCTTCATGGACGACTTCTCCGTATACGGTTCCTCTTTTAACGATTGCCTTTCTAACCTTTCTCTTGTTTTACAACGTTGTGAAGACACTAACCTAGTTCTTAATTGGGAGAAGTGTCAATTCATGGTTAAGGAAGGAATCGTATTAGGTCACTTAGTCTCTAGTAGAGGGATAGAGGTAGACAAGGCTAAGATAGAGACCATAGAGAAACTTCCTCCCCCAATTTTGGTGAAAGGGATAAGAAGTTTCCTAGGATATGCTGGATTTTATAGACGCTTCATTAAGGACTTTTCTAAGATATCAAAACCTCTCACTAATCTATTGATGAAGGATGCGGTTTTTGAGTTTTCGTAGGAATGTTTAGATGCGTTCAACACCATTCGGCAAGCTCTAATTTCAGCACCTATTATCCAACCCCCGGATTGGACTCTCCCCTTCGAGATTATGTGCGATGCTAGTGACGTAGCTATTGGAGCTATTCTTGGACAACGAAAGGAAGGGCGAACCCATGCCATATACTACGCTAGCAAGATGCTAGACGAAGCTCAGCTCAACTACGCCACTACAGAGAAAGAGTTTCTAGCCATTGTTTATGCTATTGACAAGTTTCGCTCTTATCTTGTAGGTGCAAAGGTGATTGTCTACACGGATCATGCTGCGATCCGGTACCTCCTTGCGAAGAAAGACGCGAAGCCAAGGCTAATTAGATGGATTCTTCTCCTACAAGAATTCGATCTTGAGATCCGCGACAAGAAAGGTTCAGAAAATTCTGTTGCGGATCATTTGAGTCGCCTCACACATCTAGAGGACGACCATCTACCCATTGATGACTCCTTTCCAGACGAACATCTACACATCATAGAGGAGTGCATCAACGAGATCTCCAAAGGTAACGAACCATGGTTTGCTGACTTTGTTAACTATTTGGTTTGCCAGGAGATACCGCCCGGACTATCCTACGCACAAAGGAAGAAGTTCTTTAAGGACGTCCGGGAATACTATTGGAACGAGCCTCTCCTCTTCAAGAGAGGTCCGGATGGCATCATTCGGCGATGTGTGCCGGAAGATGAGATGCAAAGTGTCATCCGCCATTGTCATTCACTACCTTGTGGAGGACACGCTAGTTCGAACAAGACTAGCGCAAAGGTATTGCAATCTGGATTCTATTGGCCTACTTTATTTAGAGATGTGCAATCCTTTGTCTCTTGCTGCGATGCTTGTCAAAGAACAGGCAATATTTCTAGAAGGAACGAGATGTCCCTCAACAACATCCAAGAGGTGGAGATTTTCGACGTTTGGGGAGTCGATTTCATGGGACCATTCCCATCTTCTTGTGGAAACCAATACATACTATTGGCGGTAGACTACGTTTCTAGATGGGTGGAAGCAATTGCCTCTCCCACAAATGATGCCATGGTGGTGGTTAAGTTCTTCAACAAGACCATCTTTCCGCGATTTGGAACACCAAGGACAATCATTAGTGATGGAGGTTCTCACTTCATAGCCCGTCGCTTTGAAGCTCTTCTAGCTAAGTATGGGGTTACTCACAAGATCGCCACCCCTTACCATCCACAAACGAGTGGACAAGTTGAGATCTCAAATAGGGAGATCAAGGGAATTCTAGAGAAGACGGTTTCAAGGACTAGGAAGGATTGGTCCTTGAAACTAGATAATGCATTATGGGCGTACAGGACTGCGTACAAGACTCCCATAGGAACCACACCATACAACCTTGTGTATGGGAAGTCTTGTCATTTACCGGTAGAGCTGGAACACAAAGCGTTTTGGGCTATCAAGTGGCTGAATTTCGGCATGAAGGAAGCGGGAGAGAAGCGTCTCCTAGACATCAACAAGCTGGATGAACTTCGCTTGAACGCCTATGAGAACGCTAAGATCTACAAGGAAAGGGCAAAGCGTTGGCATGATAAGCATATCATTCCAAAGGACTTCAAAGAAGGAGATCAAGTTCTCCTCTTCAATTCAAGACTTCGCCTCTTTCCAGGTAAGCTTAAATCCCGTTGGACCGGACCTTTTCTAATTAAACGTATTTCCCCCATGGTGCAGTTGAAGTGTGGGGTGAAGCTAGCGGAAGTTTTAAGGTGAACGGCCAACGACTCAAGAAGTACACGCCGGAACTCCAAGCTGAGGAGTTTGCGCCTACCGCACTCGAATAAGTGCGAGAATGGTCTAGCTACGGACCTTAAACAAAGCGCTTCTTGGGAGGCAACCCAAGGTATTGCATTTTTGCTTTTGTTTTCGATTCATAGTTTAGCTTAGAATAGACGTTTTTTTGCTTTATTTTACCTCGATTTCTTCCGGTATGTTCGTGTTTTTGGTTGTAGGATCGATGGAAAAGGAGAAAGGGAAGATAATGTCGAAGAGGAGTGATGAAATTTGGACTTTGAAGCTTTACAGAAGGTTCCACGGTCTAAATTACGATCGTCATAGCTACAGTGGCCGTAATTCTCAAAAGCCTTTGAAAAATCACCAAAACCACGGTTCCGTACACTTCCACGGCCGTGGAACACCCCGACAGACCGTGATTTTCAAAAATTTGCCTGCGAGTATATAAGCCACATTCTTCACAAAACTACCCACAAAATTCCCCCTTTCCACGACCTAGATAGCGAAACCCCTCCACCTCTCCCAATTCCTCGTTTTCTAATCGTTTTCAACGATTCTTCATCCTAAACTGCAGCAAATCCAACCATGAACAAGATCCAAGCAACAAACCGAGCGGAAATCCATCAACGAACGCACATTTCGGGTTTTTCAATCCGAAAAAGAGGTTTATTCTCCCTTCTTGAATTTCACGGATTTGGTTCGTTTTTGCTATAGTTTTTTAGGAAGAACTGACAAAGACTGGAAGGAATTAGATTAGGACTGCTTGTTGTGGTGATTGTTGGTGAATTTGCTGAGATTCGCAAGATTCTGAGACGAATCACGGTCTCTGGGTAAACCACGGCCGTGGAACCTGAAGAACAGACCGTAATTTTTGCTGAAAAAATGGACTTTGTAAGGAGAATGTCGGGAAGGATAAAGGAGAAGAAAGGAGAGCAAAATAAGAAAAGGAAAGGAAATCCCTCCACCTCTAGGGCACCACCACCCTCATCTCCTTTACTACCATCCTCACCTTCACCTCCATCTTCACCTCCTCACCCTAGCATTCCAACCATACATGAGAACCACCTAGTAGCACTTGACCGGATCAAGGAGAGGACAGTGATAGGTCCTAGGTATTTGTTGTTGGAGGATCTACATCCTCTCAACATTGTGGATGATCTTACATGGCTCTTGGATAGAGCCGGATTACTTGTCTTCACGAACATTCGTGAAGACGCCTATGAGGAGATTACCCGGGAGGTTGTGACGTCCTTCGAGCACAGCCACGTAGATAGGACCGTCTCCTTCCGTCTCATGGAACAAGACTATCAGTTGAGCATTGTTGAGTTTGGGACCATTTTCGGGTTCCATGAGACCTATAACGGTCGATTTCCGAGCGGAGTTTACCCCAAGGATTTTTGGGAGGAAGTAGCCATGATTTACGCCGACGAGGACCGTTGGCAACCCGCCGATACCAAGGCTAGATTGATGTACCATCTAGCCTTGAAGATAGCACACCGCGTTCTTTCGGAGTGTCTCTTTCCTAGGACGGAGACGCCCCAAAAGATCAAGACGGATGAGCTATTCTTGCTCTATAGTATGCTATACGGTCGCCGTGCAGATTGTGCCACTCTTTTGGCGGCTACGATGAGTAAACTGAAGAACAAGAAGAAGGGGAACATTGGATATGGTGGGATAGTGACCCACATTGCTAGGACATTCGGTGTTGATTTTTCTGCTTGCACCCGTATACCGGCGGTTCCCTTAGGGCTACATGCTTTTATGGTTAGGGGACTCATCTTCCCCACACATGGAGGTCCGCCTTATGCAGGCATGCCTTGGGAGACTAGGACGGGTAGAGGGATTGAGTGGCTACCGGAGTATTCCATTGTGGCGGGACGCCACAATTGGAAGGAGACGTTCGCTGCGATGCATGCGAACAGGCTAGTAGCTCCCCCTTACGTTCCACCACCGGTTGTAGAGGAGGAGGACATGGGAGGTCAGTACGAGAGTGGTGGAGGAGCGGAGCACGAGTTCGGCACGTTTCCGGATCAGCCGGAGGCGGCCCCGGATGTACCTAGACGCTCTCCACGTCCAGCTAGAGCTTCAGGCTCGTCATCTCGCCGCGCTAGCGTGAGTGAGAGGCCCACGTGGATGACTACACCTCCCACTTGGTATGACACACCCCCTCCTTGGTCCACGGCGCAGCCAGCAGCACCACCACCGCCACCAGCACCAGCACAATCCGATGCTCCATCATGGTACAGTCACGCCCCGGGATGGTACGAGCAGATGCCGGATTGGGCTACCGGACTTTCGGAGAGAGTTGGAGCGCTAGAGATCCGGGTGGATGCTAGAGACGGACGCTTAGACGACCTTGACCACATGATGAGGGACATCTACCGCCAGCAGTTTGGGCGGTACTATGATCCGAGTTTCTCTCCATTCCCACCTCCGCCGGCGCCGCAGTGATTGATGCATGATCGTTGTTTTAGACATTCCCGCCACCATTTGTGAGTTTCTTTTTTTTTCTTTTCTTTCTTTTGTTCTTTCTTTTGAACATTAGGGACAATGTTCGTCCTAAGTATGGGGTGGGATGTACTACAAGTTTGTAATAACTCTACTCTCTATGTTTACTTTCATTCGAGACTATCATTGCATCTTCATTATGTGTTACACGTTTCCTTATTGCATTGCATGAAAAATGACATGAAAAACCCATAAAAATTGAAAAATTTTGTGCTTCTAATGAATTGAGATGATTTCCATGATAATCACTACTTGTGAATTGAGTTGATGACAATTGCATGCTTAAAAGGATTGTGAATTGAAAAGAATTTGAATGAATGAATTTTACCTCTTTTGCAAGTTTTATAATGTGAGAATGTTACCTAAATCATGCTAGAAAATTGAAGTTGAAATCATGTTATAAGTTCCTATACTTCCTTTTGAAATGATTAAGGCAATTCAATACTTTCTTTCTTCTTTCTTTGATCATCTAGCCCCTCATTGAAATATTAGCCTCCCTTACCTATCCGGGAATTTGGAGAAGTGAATGAGAAAAAGGCATGTTTGATGTGGGAGGGCCATGAGAGCAATTATTTGCAATCAATTGAATAGAAAGAAATTATAGGTTTGGGGAAGTCAATCATGACGATGAGTAACTCGGTACCATTCACATAGCCGGGTGTTTGTGTCTTGCCAAAGTCGGATTGAGCGATATTCCTAGCGGATTATGGTATGTGCGCTAAGGGTTTGAGGCATCTCTTGAAAAATTTGAGAAACGCCGATCTCCTAGGCTTCGGTTTTTGTGCACCTCTATCCATAACTCCAAAAGTAAAGTCGAAAAATGAAAAGAAGAGAGCGAAGCTCTAAGTTGAAGTGTTGTGGGAACCGCATAAGAAGAAGAAGGTAGTTGTCCACTTTCCCGGATTTATGCACCACTTTCCCTTAAAGTTTTCCCTTCCCTTCCATGTTCTAGACCTTTTCTTTGGAAGTCCTTAAGATCAAAAGAATGTTATATGACTTGGTGATCTAAATTGAAGTTTCTTGTGATTGATTTTGATAATGTTTGAAGGTTATAATGCTTGTTTAGAAGTTAAGTTGGTTCATGAATTTTCTTTGCCTTTTACTCTTTGATTAAGTGTGTGAAAGTTTGAAAAACGATTGAAGCAAGGTTTGAAAATGATCTATTCTTTAGAAGTCACATTCATCCAAAAGAAGGTACACATATTTCATCCTAACTCTTGTTTAAAGCTTTTTGAAATACCTTGCTTAGGGACAAGCAAGTGTTAAGTATGGGGTTATTTGTTAGCATGAAATATTGTGATATTTTAGGCACGTTTTCTAAACGTATTTGATTCATATTGATAGTCTTTGATTGAACTTTGTGCATATGTGAGCTAGTATTACCTATATTGTCGATATGGATGTCTACACTAGTTCTATGTTGATTATAGGTGATTTGGAGCTATTTCCGAACGGAATCGAGCAAAGGAGAGTTGAGTTGATATGTCCATAGATTGGGGACATTATTTGGAAGCAATTTGGAGTCTTAGCTTGAGGAATGCACGAGTTAGGGAAGAATCACGTTCTTGCCCTAAATTACGCCCTAAAATACGGCCGTATCACAAACCACGTTCAGAATTACGGCCGTGGATTTGGAGTCAGAAATTCATGTTCATTCCAGGGGATTACACGGCCGTGGAACATATATTGCAAACCGTATTTGTTTCCACGCTCTAAATTACGGTCGTGGAACACTTCCACGACCGTGATCTTGGCGGATCTTTTCGCCACACTTTGAAGCCACGATCTTTTAAAGATTGGGCCGGGCCGACATTTGCCCTACACTATAAAAAGACGGACGAAGCAAGATTCCGTCATCTCCGCATAGGCCGCTTAGAGACGAGCACGTTTTGCTTAGTTTGCTTGGAAGCAATTGACATCTCTTGGAAGAGATCGAAGTTCGTGTTGGGAATTTCTCCAATCTCGCACTTTTGGTGGAGATTGCTGTTGAGATCTCCGGATTTGTGGAAGATCGTAGTTCTTGGAAGATTTTACAAGAAGATCTCTCTTCTTGATTAGGTTCGATTTGGAAGACGGATTGACATCCCGTTTTCTTTTCTTTCCTAGGATTACGATTATTTGTTCTATTGTGAATCTTTTGACATTGCTTATTCTCTTTGTGACTTTGAGATTGAATTGAAGATTATTGAAAGTTCTTGAAAGTTTTTGGCGCCGTTGCCGGGGATTTGGTTTAGGCCGAATTCGGTTATCGGTTGTCAAGCTTGGGAGCTTTGCTCTTTCTATTTGATATCTCTTTTGAGTGTTCTTGCAGGTTTGTGTTCTTAGGTACATACGAAGTTCTTGTTCCAGCAACGGAACAGAGTTTCGCCAAAGAACAAGTTTTTTTTTTCTTTTTCTTTTAATCTTTTGGTATGAGTTCTTGAGTTTTCAGATTTTCCAATGGATGGAAGCAACTTTGTAATGGCGAGGAACGAAATATGGAGCCTCAGAGTTGAACTTAACGAATCTTTGGAGCAACATAGACTTAGGAACAAATCCTTGGAAAGAGAGAGATGGAGAAAGAAAGAGGTAGCTAAATGGAAGGAGAATAGACATTTGCTGGATTATTTTTCAGTTTTTTTCAGTGAACAAAATGAAAGAGAGGAAGCTATTAAGAAGGAGCTTGAAATCTGGGAGGAGCTCTATACCGCTCGCGAGGTATATGAACAACCTCTTGAAGATCAAGTTGAATCAAAGATCAAGAAATCAATGAAGGATCTCGATGACCTTGAAAGAAAATTGATCCTTGCTGAAATTGCTCGACTGGAGGAAGAAGCGGAACACCTAGACCCAATTGCTAATATTGTGGTCAAGATTGAAGAAGAGTCGATTGTGCTGGATAAAGAGGAAGAAGTGGAGAACCTTGTCCAAATTACCGAAACTGTGGCCAAGGTTGAAGAAGATCCAGCTGAGTTGGGAGATATTTCATGTGTGGATCATCATCCCAACATGAAACTTGTGTCAAGCCTTGAAGAACTTAACAAGGTATATTGTCTTACTTCCTTTGAAATTCCTATTAAAATTTCTAATTTTTTTAGGAATGCACCGGAGAGTTGGAGGTCTCTTCCAAAAGAACCTCCTAAGGTGAAGATGAAACCTCCATTAGAACTGTTGGAAGTAGATACTCCTTGGACTACAAGGAGTAAATTTGGCAAGCGCTTCAACGCCAATGTCAATAAGTGTTTTTTGTTCAAGTATGGGGTCATTCATATGACGAATATCATACATTATCCCCAAGTTGGAGATGGGGAAGCTAAGAGGATTCTCGAGAAACTGATTTCTCGATCTAGGAAAGGATGGGATGCAAGGCTGAATTATGTCCCATTAAAGCATAGGAAAGCTAGGAGGATTCCGGTAAGAATCAAACCGTACAAGCTTGTACGTGGGAGATCTTACCACTTGCCGGTGAAATTAGGAACCGGAGATTTTTTGGAAGAGTTTAATGATGGATTTGAAGAGCAATCCAAGATGTTCAAGGTGCATTGATCATCTATGGACATAGGTCCAGCTAGCGACGTTAAACCAAGCGCTTCTTGGGAGGCAACCCAAGGTAATGAATCCTTTTCCCTTTTCTTTCTTAGATTAGAGTAGTTGTTTTTGCTTGTTTTTCTTCGATACCGTCCGGTATGTTTGTGTTTTTGGATGTCAGGAATAAGGAATAAGCAAGAGAAGATGAGAAAAGCCGAAAAGAATGACGAAACTTGGATTTTTGGCACAATCAGAGAGTTCCACGACCTAAACCACGACCGTGGTTATGCATTAAGTCGTGGAAAGTGACTTTGGAGAGCAACAGAAAGTTCCACGGCCGTGGTTTTGAAAACCATGACCGTGGAAATTCCCGACCCGAAAAAAAAAAAAAAATTTCGAAAAAAAAATTTTCGGCGGAAAGACGTTCCCCTTCTTCGTTCTTTGATAATGATTGGAATATTCAGAATTCCCTATTGAGCTTCTAAAGATTTCCACCACCGCCCGATTGATGATTCGCCTTGCCTGATTCGCCATCTTACATTGTGAGTATCCCTTTCCATCTTTTCTTTTCTTCACATTGGGGACAATGTGAGTTTTAAGTATGGGGTGGAGGTATTTGCAATACCATTTGCATGTTTTATGTCTTGCATCATATGATTATGAAAATTTTGAAAAATTTTAAAATTTTTGTGCTTCTAGAATGGATATGATCTCTATGATGAACATTGTTTTGTGGAATAGCTATGATGATTTTGATATGCTTGAATTGATTTATGACATATGTGGGATTTGAATACTTTGATAGAACTTCATGCATGTTTGATAATTCGCTTTCATTCTAAATCATGTTGAGTGTTGAAGGTTGAAACCGCATATAAGTTCTTACACTTCTTTATGAAATGATTAAGGCAATTCGACCTTTCTTTCTTCTTCTTTATTCATCTAGCCCCTCAATGAAATAATTGCCCCCCTTACCTATCCGGGAATTAGGAGGAGTTGAGTATTTGGCATATTTGATGTGGGAGGGCCATGAAAGCAAATGCTTGCATTCAAAGAATAGAAAAAACTTGTAGGTTTGGGGAAGTCAATCATGACGATGAGTAACTCGGCACCATTCACATAGCCGGGTGTTTGTGTCTTGCCAAAGTCGGATTGAGCGATATTCCTAACGGATTATGGTATGTGCATCAAGGGTTTGAGGTATCTCGAATTTGAGAAACGCCAATCTCCTAGGCTTCGATTTTTGTGCACCGCTGTCCATATTTCCAAAAGTAAAGTCGAAAAATAATGTGAAAAAGAAAAGAGCAAAGCTCTAAGTTGATGGCGTTGCAAAATCAAAAGAAAAAGTAGAAGAGTTGGGTTATTCCTTTTTCCGGATTCATGCACCACATCCCTTATAAGTTTCCTTCCTTTCCGCATTCTTGACCTTACTTGAAAGTCCTTAAGATCATTGGAATGTGTTTGGCTTTGTGGTCTAAATTGGATTCCTCATGATTGATTTTGATATATTGCAAGTTATGATGCATGTTATGATTTTCTTACAAAGTATGATTATCCTTTCCATGCTATATTTCCTTTCGACCATATGATGATTATCATTAGTTATGAAGCAACTATTTGAGGGTGATCTATGAATAGAAGCACAACCAAAATATTGTGGTTTTTCTTTATTTTTACATATTCATAATCCATATCATCTTGTATTTTAAGTTTGAACCTTGCTTGGGGACAAGCAAGAGGCAAGTATGGGGTATTTTGATGACATGAATTATGACCTATTTTTAGGCATGTATTTATATAGATTTTTCCTTTATTTTGCATGCATAGACATACATTCATAACATTTATGATTATATTCACCTACTTTGCAAGAATAGAGGTCTACACAGAGTTTTATTGCATTTGTAGGTAATTTGGCGAATTATGGAGCAAAATAGCATATTTAAGGATTAAGCCTTGAAGCGGGACAAAAAGGAGCATAAAAGGAATTTAGGACGCGCCAAAGTATCTTCTGATACCGTCGGACGCGGCCCAAAGTATTCTCTGATACCGTCTGACGCGCCAAAGTATTCTCTGATACCGTCGGACGCGGCCCAAAGTATTCTCTGATACCGTCTAACGCGCCAAAGTATTTTCTGATACCGTCGGACGCGGCCCAAAGTATTCTCTGATACCGTTTGACGCGCCAAAGTATTCTCTGATACCGTCTGACGCGCCAAAGTATTCTCTGATACCTGCTGACGCGGCCCAGAGTATCTTCTGATACCAGCGGATTCGACTTCTTTTCAGCCCAAATATTTAGGGTTTTATCTTTAAACCCTAGGTTTATCCCTATATAAATCGAGGAGCCTTCAACATTGAAGGGGAGCCAATTTCTCCAAGGGGAGACTAGAAGGAGTCAATTTTCCGGAGGACGGTGACAGCCCCGGGACTTGGAGTTAAATTCTCCAAAGGATACTTAGAGAGGCAGACTTGGAGGTCTTGCTATTTGGAGGGAAGATTTGGGGAAGGACGCACTTCCCTTTTTGCGAAGTTGGAAGATTTTAGGGTTTCATTTGAAGGCGGATTGACATCCCGTTCTTCTTTGTTCCTTGAGATTTGTGAGAGATTCTTATTCTATCCTACATCTATTGAACGCAAGTTACTTTTGAGTTTTATTGACATTGGTTTTGTGTTTGTTATTGAGATTTCAAGGTTTTACCTTTTCTCCCTTTCATATTTGATATTTGATTCTATGACTATGATTATTGGCTAAAACCCTTTAGCAATTCTAAGGTGAAGGGTTGATAGTTGTGGCTTAGATAATGATAGATCGATTGTAATTTGATTGGACCCTGAGAGTTAGAGAAATATCGTCGACACCCTAAATCACGGCCTGTTCTTAGGTTTCCACGGCCGTGATTCTCAAGAACTACCCGTGATTTACTTTAGTTTACGAACTTTGCTTTTACTTTAATCCAAAGTTAAAGATTTGCTTTAACTTAGTCTTGGCTTGCCTTTTCTAGGTGGTAGTGAAGCCTCAACAACCTCTACCTCGATTCTGAGTGTCACAACCTTAATCGGTTTAGTTAGTCTTGATCCTTGGATTACAAGTTTGGGTATTTGACATTAATTCTTGCCTTTAGAACCTTTCTATATTGAAGCCTCAACAACCTTTATAGGGAGTGTCTTTTAGGTAGGTTATATAAGGTTTTTGGAACTTCACCGTACGATTACCTTACATTCGCATACCTTTGCAAACCTCAACTCTGTCCTTGTATCTTTAGTATATCTTGAATCGATTGCCACAACTAGATTCCTGGATCTTTAGGATTGTTGTTTTCCCAATAATTTGAAAAGCTCCACATATTTACTTGCTTGATAATCTTAACTGGATTTGTTCCCCCCAAATCCCTGTGTTCGATACTCTGAAATACTTGCTAATCTACGCCGATCCGTACACTGCGGGTTCGCTTGCTTTTATTCTAGTTTTATAAATTTAAAGCTTGATTGCACGCACGCTAAGTGGCGAACAGTAGGCGGCCGACTTTTTGGCCGCCGTCCTTTCTTTCCTTTTCCTTTAAGATTTCTCTCTTCCTTCGTCTGAGGGTTTGTGATTCTCTCTCTAGATCCTTTTCCTTCTTCTTTCTCACGTTCTTTCCTTCTTCTCTTCCTCTCTTTCTCTCTTTCTCTCTTTCTCTTCTTCCTTGGTTCATCTTGCAAACTGATGATGATGATGATGGTGATGGTGATGGTGATGGTGACGATGATGGTGAACAATAAGAAGAAGAAGAAGAAGAAGAAGAAGAAGAAGAAGAAGAAGATAGTGTGATTATGTGAGCTGAGGTGTGTTACAGATTGGGGTTCTTTCCTTTATAGTTGTAGAAGAGTGGTAAGCCACTTCCTCTCTTCTCTTCCCTTTGTTCTTCTTTCTTCCTTGTTTTGAATTCAACAAGGATAAGTTTTTTTCCCTTGGCCTTGTGGTGATGTTTGTACGTTTTGGTTGAATCCAAGGATATCCTTGGTGTCCTTAGTTGAGGAGTGAAGTGGATCGGTTGAAGGATCTATCGAAAAGCACGAAGGGTTGTGCTCCGTTGGAGAAACCGCACCCGTGCCTCACCTTATCCGCCCCCGTGCCTTTGAGTGTGTCGCCTCCCTCGTTCCTGAGTTGGCCGCAGTCGCGGCGTCTGGGATTTGTCACCGTGCCCGCGCCTTTTTTCATGACATACCAAGTCCTTTTGGTATGTTATTCTTTCATCTTGTTCTTATGGCTTCTTGTAGGAGCATGCTAGGTGAGTTTTGAGTATGTTGATGGGATTATAGTGTAATGTGATGCCTTAAGAGGCTTTGAGGCTTTTACGAGAATGTTGAGTATGTTTGTGATATATATGATCTTTGAGGATTTGAGGAGAACATTGAGGATGGTTACGATATCTATGATCTTGTGAGGATCTTTGAGGCTAGAAGTTAGAGTTTTCTAGCATATGATTCGATGATTGATTAGTGTTCCTTGTTTATCAAGCGTGGTGTATATTCCTGCGGGAATTCGAGAGTGATTGATAGCCGAGGTTATTCGGATACAGGTAAGTTCATGGGACTTACTTAGGTACGTTTATTTATTTGATGAGTACATGAGTGGTGGTTGTTATATGTTTTATAGCATGTGATAAGTTGATTATTACCGAAGTATGATTGACCCACTAGTATTGGGCGGTGACAGCCGGCTCAGCTCTTCCGAGGGAGTCTGAGAGGTTCTCTAAGACTTATCACATGCTAACCACTCTAGATGGTTCGAGAATAAGGGGCGAGAGGCGTAAACCTCTCGTGTCACAACCATAAACTTGTTACGAGTGTATGACTTTATAAAGTTAATAAAACGGAAATGTGTGATGGCATGCTTGGTGTTTATCGGACTTTTGATGTGTATGTGTGCTTATGTATGAATTGTTAGCTAACGGTTTATACCGTGCTGTAGATTTAGGAAGGCTACAAAGTGATCTGGAGGGAGTGATCAGCCGAGGGTTTCCGTACATGTTAGGATGGTTATTGGTTTTGTATCTATAGATATATGTTTGTACAATTTTGATACTCGGATTTGAGTTTTGTATACGTTTGGGTTTATGAAATTTCAGTTTTATTAAATGTTGGTTTTATATTTATTTGTGTCTTGTTGCAAGATCCGGTGAACTTGTTGTCAGGCTAGTGTCAGGACTCATTGCGAGGTCCTAGCCCATAGCATCCCAAGACCTATGGATTTGGGGTGTTACACTTTTCACCTTGAATCCCATAGTCAAACTAGATAAATAAATAATCAAAATAATTGCTAACATCTTATATGCATTAAAGGAGAGACCTTCTTTGCCACGTGTCAATGCCACGATTCACGCAGCTCCCAAAAATATTTTTTAAAAGTTATTATTTTAATTATTTTCGATAGGACAAAAAAACAAATGCATGTATCCATAAATAAATTTTTAAATCTTACTATTATTTAGGAATCTAGTAAAACTATTTTTTTAAATCTCTCAAAAACAATAAATCTTCTAATCTATTAAATTTTACCAATTTTTTTTAATTCAGCAATTTAAATCAAAATTTTAAATCAAAACATTACAAAATAATTTAACTGAAAATGAAAAATGGTAAAAAAAAAACAAAAAACAACCAAGTACATAAAAGAGTCCACCCATATATTAGAGGTTTATTTGAAAATCTATAATATAAGAGGTTTGTTGAAAATCTATAATATGTTAAATATTTGTAGTTATTGTTAATGTCAGTAATATGATTAAATATAAGTTGTTTTACAATAATAATTAAAAATAACTCCGTGCAGGGCACGGATAATATACTAGTTTGTAATTAAATTTACTACTAATAAATAAAACAAGTGAACTGTTAGATTACAAACTTAAATATTTTTATTGTAATACTTTGAACCTTATTTAACATATTATAATACTTATTATAAAATTAAATTTAAAAAAAAATCCCGCACAAAAAGTGCGGGCGATATACTAGTTTCTTAATGTTCCATCATAATAGATAATAACATCTCAAAGAATGGCCATTTGATTTTTAAATAAAGTTTGTGGCTCAGCCAGTCCTCTTGATGAACGGATGATAACCTCCCTACTAGTAACTGAATGTACCATCTCCTCGTACGGGTCTAATCCGTTTAATATATCACTCTTCACTAGCCCAAATTTCTCAAAAGGACATTTATCACAATATGGAAAATTTTTATGAAAGAGCTAAGGTATGTCATTAACCAAATCTTTGGAGTAGAACTTTTCCTAGCCTGTCATATAACTGCTTCTTAAGTTGTGAGATATAATGGTGTCAAGATTGAAGTAAAAGACGAGATACAATGGTGTCAGAAAACCCTTGAATCCAAAATCTAGCAAAAAATACAAATGAATTTGTGGACGCTCAACCGAAAGTATGATTGCCAATTTCTCGCTCAATCAACGTTCTTTCTCGAGCAGCAACAACGGATGATTGAAGCTTCAATTCGTCTACCGCCGGTGGTATGCTTTGAGAAATACAGATGAATTTGTGGATACAGATGAATTATGAGGTGATACTTAAGAACCGACAATTGGGCATAGGACAAATCTCATCAACCGGGTATAGAGGAATCATAAGGCGATACTTAAGAACCGAACGATACTCAATCGGGGACATACATTGCCCAAGTCCACCAATGGGTATGGCAAGAAGGAAATTTTGGCTATGTGAGGATTGAAGACAGATAAATTTGTGGATACAGATAAATTATGATAATTGACGGTCCAGGTACAAATCGAGCAAAACTAGTATAGATCTCCCACATCGGTTAGTTTGTGTACAACGTGTTTACATTAGTAGAAGTATTTAGAGTTAGGCAAGTTGACCCATATTTGCATTTCACTAAAAGCCACTAAAACTATCTTGACTTAAATGTGTTTGACTTTTAGAGATGATGTGTCATGTTAAGAATGCCACGTAATGATGACTCTAACTCACGAACCATAAAAATAAATATAAACGAATCTAACAAACCTATTAGTTTAGTTGTCTAGTTAGCAAGTCTCCCTTAATTGATAAGCTAGTCTTAATTAACAAGTCGATTAGTGATAACTAAGAGGCTAATGAAATACCATATTCTAAGTAAAGTTCAAGTGAGACTTTCCCTTGATTACAATCTACTACAAAACACCAAGAGAGAGCCGCAGATCGATCAAACTTTCCCTCGATGATTCAAGCTTCGAGCTCGTTTCTATGCTACTGATCTCGGTTAGAGAAGACGAGTTGCTTTGTTGCTTTGATGGTTTAGGCAAAGACAGCGATAACGCCAATGTACCTTCCTCCTCGTCTTTCTCCGCCTTCAAAGAGCAAAATTCGTTAGTGTATACCTATATATGAATACATGGACTCATTCCGTAATATTAACATATTATAACTTGTGAATAAAAGAATAATTACCCAATTTAGTATACTCCCGTATTATGTCGGCCTAAAACATCCACAATTTTAAAATTTAAATAAGAAAATAAATAAAACTATAAAATCAGGTTTGTCGGATTATAGTTCTTATTTTCCGAGATGCAAGGACTAAAATATGAAAATAAGAACCTATTTTTACCTTAAAATTTGAATTTGTGGGGTTTAATTTTATTTAAACTTTATTTTTATAAAATATAACAAACTTTTGGTTATTTGGGTTATCTCTCACCAAACCCGAACCCTAGTTCGCCAGATAAAACCGACCCGTGTTAGGGTGACGGAGAGTTGAATACCTAATGTACGTAAGCATGCATTAATGCTAACAAAGCAACTGCCATGCAAGTCCAAAAGGGCAAGAGAGGACCACATAGGAAATGTGATAATTTGACTTTCAATATAGACAGACATTCATATAATTGACTGTCACAAATCTTCATACGGGTATTACTAGATTTGGGCATCGGCTTTCGGGTCCCCAACCTTTTAAAAGTATAAAAAAATACCCTAAATTTCTAATAGATTATGTTTTCCATGTTATTAGAATAATTTATGAACATGTTTCCAAAAGCATTAAAAAGTAGGGTTATTTTCCGCAATTATCATAAAATGCAAATAAGAAGAAGCAATGAAACAGAGGGTAATAATTATGACAGTAAGAGAGAGTACCTTAGCCGGTGGATGATGAAGAAGCTGGGATGATAAAGGAATATCAAAGGGCAGAGAGTAAGCGGAGCATGGAAACTGATGGAGCTGGTCACACCTGATCACACCACCATTAATACCCTCCTTGGTTGTCACCAGTCTGAATATAATCATTATATGTGTAGGGATTTGTTGTATCTTCACATATTCGCTTCTTCATGCTGTAATTTTGCAGCTCTCTGTCACAACTTAAAAGATGTGTATTATCAAACAAAAGACTTTAATTATAGCAATTTAAAAGATTGCCCAAATAAGTATCACATACAAAAATACCTTTTAGAAGACTTAAACCCAGCCGTTGATATCTTTGCTTCTTCATCATAATCCACATGAAGGGTATTACCAGAAGAATGTTTTCTTTTTCTATATAGTGAAAACCCTGTCTGCTTGCAGAGAATAAAATAAGTGTTAGTCAAAACATATATGCAAAAATGAGTTATGAATTTTGGCTAATTTCTTAATGAATATAGCTTGGATTTTGTTTTTGTATGAGATGGGTAATATTGATATTAAATGAAGCTATAGATAAAAAAAAAAAAATTCTCTTTGCACTTATGAAATGAAGCATGTTTTATAGCTCTCATGGAGCTCTGCTTATGGTCCTTTGGGTCAGGCCCAAATGGGGAAATAAAAGGATAAAAATAACTCAATTTATTGCAAATCGTATAATTTGTATATATGGGTTTTGAATATCTTGACATCCTAAACACCAAGTGAGAAAAATGTTTTTTCAAAAAAGAAGACATTATTAGTATATGATGTTTCATTAAAACACAAATATGAAAACCAACCTTAACTCCAAGTGATAAATTCTAGTTATTTCATTTTTTTTTAAGAAAAGTTATTAAAAAAACACATTATTAGTATATGAAATTTCGTTAAACTCCAAGTGATAAAAATGTCTAACTATCTTCTTTTTTCAAAAAAGAAGACATTGAAAACCCATTATTAGTACATGAGATTTCATTTAAAGAAAAATATAAAAAACTAAATACCAAATGTCTGAATATATTGCAAATTATATTTAATTATATTTATGGGTTTCCAAGCAATAATATGTACTTATTTTATTTTATTTTATTTAATATATATATACTACAAAACCCATCAATAGTATATGAAATTTCAACTACAAAAATAAATAAATAATAAATAAATAGAAAAATGTTAAATTAGTTACCTTGTTTGCTATGATCACTCTTCATGCTTCTGTGCATCTATGTTATAAAATATCGTAAATAAAAATAAACATACCAATAAGTAATTTAAGCAACATTAACATAAACAAAATATTGAATTATAACCTGCAAATGACTCTTGACATGCGAAATCGTCAGCCCTCGAACATCCATAAGCTGAAGAACAAGCTTAGGCGTTGCTCCTACAAGAACAAACCATGCAAAATTAAAATAAAAACAAAACAAATTGAAATATCATTTCATCAAGAACATCAAAGCGAGAAACTTACTGTTATGACCACCAAGGCTATCAATGGCGGAAAGATAGGAGAGATGAAGCTCAGCAGTCCATCTCAATCGAGGAATTTTTGACCTTATATACGATCTTACACCTCCATTGTAACTGCTCGATCTTCCCATTTACTGTAGATTTCAAGTTCAGAGATTCTCGATCGACAGGGTTTAGAAACCCTAACTGGTGATATTCGTAGAGAAGATCGAGGGATTTATTTGGGTTGAGTTTGATTTGAAAAGTGAGAATTTTTGTAAATTTAAAAGGAAAATCGAAAAGAAAAGAATAATTAAAGGTCTGAGATCGATGAAGAAAGAAAGAGACGGGAGAGAGAAGAAGGGGCGGGTGATGCTCTGCAAATTCCTTTGGTTGGGGATGAAATTAAAATCCATCAACTGCCATGCATCATCATTACTGTAAGAGAAATTCTTTTTTCTTTTTTTTTTTTTTAAAAAAAATTTGCATTGAATAATTCTATATTTGTGGTTGATTGTAGAAAATAGACTTTGACTATAGTGTGTGTTGAATTGATAAATTCTCTTTTTGGTTTGAAGAAGGGTGAGTGTGTTTTCTCCGCATTTGTATTTCGGTGGTTGAAATAGTGGAAAAGTTTACAAGAATGTATTTTCATCGATTTGACGAATCAAGATATTTATTTGGTATTCTTTTCATGCTGGATTTCGTGAATGATATTAAAATATCGGCTTTACAGTTTAGGTTATAACTTATCTAGGCAATAAGGAGTATAGAGTATTTTAATCGATAACTTTTATTTTTGGTTGAGTATAGAGGTAAAAAAAATGTATAATGTTTTTTGTGAAACAAGGTTGAAAGTTTAACCAAAAATCAAATTTAGTTAAAAAGTCTATAACGAAGTCAAGATATTTATTTGAGATTGAGATTAGCACTTTGGGGTATTTGTACAAGTGTAGATGTAGCAAGTTAACTTATTTGTTAATGATATCAAAATGTCGGCTTTAATGTTTATGTTACTCGTAACTTATCTCGACAAAGTATAAATGAGAATGCATGTCAATATTGATGATAATACATTTGGTTATTTCAAGTTCTCTATCTACCTTCTCCCTAACTTGTGTCATTGCTTCGATTCTACCACATGGCTAAAAAGTAAATCGGAGAAAAACAAACTAGGAGTATCACTTTGCACGGGTGTACGTGTTTGGTATCTAAAGTTATAAATATATTTTTTCAGTTATAAATTATAAGCAATTTATAGAATTGAATTTATGAATGTGTGTAGCAACAAAAAAAAAATTCTTATTACGTGCTTGTGACCATCTTAATTTGACTCTCGGTTGTGGCACGTGGGTCTGTGCAAATACGTCAATGCCATCATCATCGCAAAAGTTCTCCTTGCCGTGGAATGGAATTTCTCTTTTTTGGAAACAAGGAAATAACGTAGATGCAATTTCACAAGTTAATTTGTCAAAACAAATAACCAATAATTTAGACAAAAAGAGATGATTTGGTATGATTAGGAACCTCCAAGAACACAAGATTGCAAGTCAAATATTGTATACTATATGAACATGCGCTAAGCAATCGAGATTGTGGGTTAATCACATGTTATATACACAATTATTGGTTTAGATTTGGTTATTATGGAATCTAGTGATGGTTGATTGCAAAATCAAAAATCGATATCGAAATGAGTCATGTATCCATTTTGTATTCGGTAAAAATCAAAATGAGAATTCAAACGCTTTATATTAAAAATTGGGTTGTTATTCTTAGAGCACTTTTATTCCAAATTTGGGTTGCTATTCTTAGAGCACCTTTATCCCAAAATTGTGACTTGTTTTACCTGTGGTAGACCAAGCCACATAGCTGCTTTCTGTAGGTAGGGTGGAGTTGCATCTCAGCAGGGTTCTTCCCCTGCCAATGTAGCAAGAGGTGGTCAGAGGACACCTCAGCATCAGACACAGGGACAACAGAGAGTCCCAGAGCGTCCATCTACTCAGGGTTCTGCTCCAGGACCGAGTAGAGGTAGAGGTAGAGATTTTGGCACCGGTGATGCCAGAGGAGCCCGAGGGCGAGCTTTTGAGTTGAGGAGTGCAGAGGATCCACCTGCACCGGCTGCTACAGGTACCATTCTGCTTCATGGTTTACCTGTTAGGGTCTTGTTTGATATCGGTGGTACGCATTCATTTATTTCTTATACATATGTTGAGCGTTTGAGTTTAGCTACCATAGAGGGGTTACCCTTTACTACAGGGTTACCTGATGGTAGTCGGGTCAGAGGTACCCGTGAGATACGTAGTTGTCCCCTTCATTTAGGGACTCGTGTTTTACTTGGTGACTTCTTAGTCATGCCATTGATGCATGAAGAAGTCATATTAGGTATGGACTGGATGCGTAGACACCAAACGGTTCTGGATGTGGGTAGACGGACTGTTATAGTTTCTACCGAGGTTGGTCAGATTGAGGTCTTTTGAAGTTGGGATCTTGGGAAGGCGGGTTTTGTCATCAACGTCGTACGAGCAACTAGATTGATTGCACATTGATGTGATGCCTTCTGGTGTTACGCCATGAAGGATGAAGAGAGTCCAGATTTGGAGGACATTCCAATGGTCGGCGAGTTTGCAGACGTATTTGCTGAGCCGTCGAGCTTGCCGCCTCAAAGGAGTGTGGACTTCAGCATAGAGTTAGAGCCTGGTACGAGACCCTTCTTGAAGGCCCCATACCGTATGACACTTGTCGAGATATTGGAGTTGAAGAAGCAACTCGAGGAGTTGGCTGAGAAGGGCTTATTCGCCCTAGCGTTTCACCATGGGGTGCACCTGTCCTCTTTGTGCGGAAGAAGGACGGATCATTGAGGTTATGCATTGATTACAAAGAGCTGAACAAGGTGACCATCAAGTATTGGTATCCACTGCCTCGTATTGATGATCTACTTGATCAGATTCAGGGAGCGACAGTTTTCTCCCGGATTGACTTACGCTCAGGGTATCACCAGCTAAGGGTGAGGGAGCAGGATGTACACAGGACGGCATTTCGTACCCGTTATGGACCCCACGAGTTTGTAGTGATGCCATTCGGGCTGACGAATGCCCCAACAGTCTTCACGGAGTTGATGTACAATATTTTCATCGACTTCCTAGATCAATTGGTGGTGGTCTTCATTGACGACATACTGGTATAGTCTCGTAGCAGAGAGGAGGATGCCGACCATCTAAGGACGATTTTGCAGATTCTGAGGGATAGAGAGCTGTATGCTAAGCTCTCTAAGTGCGAGTTCTGGATGTCGTATGAGGTTGCTTTCCTTGGGCATATTGTCTCCGCCGACGGGATTATGGTTGACCCGACTAATATTGAGTTTGTTGCTGCGTGGACGACACCGACGAACGTCAAGGAAGTGCGTAGCTTCCTTGGCCTAGCCGGTTATTATAGACGCTTTGTGGAGGGATTTTCTGTGATTGTCCGTCCACTGACGAGTCTTCTTAGGAAGACTACCAGGTTTGTGTGGACCGACCAGTGTGCCCAGAGTTTTGAGGAGTTGAAGAGGCGTTTGACTTCGGCTCCTGTCTTGGCACAACCAGAGGGTTCTGATGATTTTGTGGTCTATAGTGATGCATCCAAGCTAGGCTTGGGATGTGTGTTAAAGCAGAGGGGCAAAGTGATTGCTTATGCGTCAAGACAGCTGAAGACGTATGAAGAGAACTACCCGACTCATGATCTAGAGTTAGTAGCGGT
Source organism: Fagopyrum homotropicum (assembly GCA_033239125.1). Taxonomy (NCBI): domain Eukaryota; kingdom Viridiplantae; phylum Streptophyta; class Magnoliopsida; order Caryophyllales; family Polygonaceae; genus Fagopyrum; species Fagopyrum homotropicum. The sequence continues at coordinate 58,018,030 of BSWB01000003.1, read as the reverse complement.
AGTTCATGCTTTGAAGATCTGGAGACATTATCTGTATGGTGCTACATGTCAAATCTTCACAGACTATAAGAGTTTGAAGTATATTTTCATTCAGCGGGAGTTGAATAACTGCCAGCATCGATGGCTTGAGTTGATCAAGGACTTTGACCTTGAGATTTTGTATCATCTTGGAAAGGCGAATGTTGTAGCTGACGCCTTGAGCAGGAAGACGCCTCGAGAGAAGGCGATTGCCAGATTGATAGTTCAGCCCCAACTTCAGAGGGATCTAGCCTGGCTAGAGTTGGACATCCAGTTTCCTGATGAGGATGCCCAATTATATGCTTTAGAGGTTTTACCCGATCTGTTGGATGAGATCCAAAAGAAGAAGGGGACTTGTCCGACCTTGATGAGGATCAGAGAGAGGATGTCTCGTGGAGAGGCACCACAATTTTCCATTGGGGCAGATGGAGTGATGAGGCGACATGACCGCATTTGTGTACCTGCCGATGTAGAGTTGAGGCTGAGGATCTTGCAGGAGGCTCACTGTACACTGTACATCCGGGTACGAGTAAGATGTACCATGATGTGAGACGTTCATATTGGTGGGGAGGGTTGAAGCCCGATGTAGCCAGATGTGTGGCTCAGTGTACGACCTGTCAGCAGGTCAAGATAGAGCATTTCAAACCTGGAGGTGGGCTCCATCCACTATCAGTACCGTAGTGGAAGTGGGAGGACGTCTCCATCGACTTTGTGACCGGTTTGAGACCTAGTAGGAGTTTTGATGCTATATGGGTTGTTGTTGATAGACTGACGAAGACGGCACGTTTCATTCCTATCAGAGAGACGTAGTCAGTGAGCATATTGGCTGAGGAGTACACTAGACAGATAGTGAGACTCCATGGTGTACCGAGGACGATCATCTCTGATCGAGATGGATGGTTTACCTCGAGGTTTTGGCAGTAGATTCAGACTGCTTTGGGGACGAGTCTACACTTCACGACTGCGTTTCACCCCCAGACCGATGGTCATTGTGAGAGGACCATCTAGACCCTGGAGGATATGCTGTGAGCTTGTGTGTTGGATTGGGGAGATGGATGGTCTGATTACCTCCCACTAGTGCAGTTCTCATACAACAACAGCTGTCATGGATCTATTAGGACTGCTCCTTATGAGGCACTGTATGGACGTAGGTGTCGTATACCTTTATGTTGGGTTGAACCTAGCAGTATTAGTGGGATAGCGCCAGAGAAAATTCAGGATTATATGGCTCGAGTAGCGCTGATTAGAGAGGGGATGATGGCTGCACAAAGTCGCCAAAAGCCGTATGCAGATGTTACGCTAAGATTGTGTAGCACAAAAGTCTTACAATTTATAACTCGATATAATTTCCTAACTCCTAGCGAACCCACAGTGTATGGGTCGTTTTGTAGCAAGGATAGTATTCCGAGGTCGAACACGAAGACTAAGGTGAAATCAAATCAAACAAGTGATCATAGATAGTGCAAATCTAGTCTAAGAAAAGAGAAAGAAATAAAGAAATGAAAATCATGATATTTTTGGTTGGGTTTTTGTGGTGATCAAGCAAAGATCACAAATCAAGCAAGATAATAAATCAAACTAACAACTAAAACTAGCAAAACAAACAAGCAACGCAAACACAAGGTATGTGATCAAAGAGAGAAAAGTGGATTCTAGAGGTCAAGATTTCCGGTTATGGCATTGGACTCAAGCTTCTAAAGATTCTAAGGACAAGTTGCGGTGTTGGGAAAGAGTGTTTCTCTAGTGGAAGCAATTACCGGGTAAGTCTCTTGCTTCACTAATCCCGCATCAAACTCCTATTACCGGGTAGGTCTCTAGGGGTTAAAGTAGGGAATTCTACACAAACCGGACTCTACTTAAGGGGCAAACCTCTCCTTACCGGGTAAGTCTCGGAAAAGGCAAGTCTCAAGCAACAATCCTAGCACACTCAATCCAATAGCGGCTTATGAGGCTCACTACTACCTAGAGTTCATCATCTTAGGTATCTAAGATCGGAAATCACCGGGTAGGTCTCTTCCCTCACTTAGTTTGCTAGCATTAGGTCACCCTAAGCGATATTATGCTTAATAAACACTAGGATTTAAACAACCTAACATCCTAACATACAGATTCATCAATTAAAGAGCAACAGAGAGAAAAATCGGATGGATCATAAGAAAAATCAGACGATTTAACCTATGAACGGGTCGATTTTTATGTCTGAGTTAGGTTTTGTGCATACGAATCATCCTAAACTAACATATAAGACCATTCTATCATCACCCAAGCCATAACCATCAATCCATCACTCCAGAATCACAACAAACTAGCCAATAACATGCATTTCAAGATCCAAAATCATCACACAAGCATACATGATTTTCATAGGTAGATGATGAAAGATAAGCAAGTAAAATCAATGAATCTCATCTGAATATAAGTTTAAGCAAGACTTACAACCCTTCAAAAGAAGTTCCAAAACGTTCCTAACAATCCTTCCAAGAGTTCTTCAACCAAAATCACTAAAAATCACTCAAAACTCACTATCGAACTTAGTTTTGGTGTTCTTCTCCTTCCCCAAATTGAGAGAGTTTTCTTCTTTCCCAAATCTATCCTCCTATGGAATGAGGTGTGTGTGGGAGAGAATGTGGGAGAGATCCCTTAGCCACAGCCTGCAGGACCACTTATATTCTCCATCAAGAGCAAGGGCCGGACAAAGAGATCGTGGGACACGTGGCTCAAGCTGTCAAAGGCAAGAAAATCGACCCAGACAGAAAAATCGGATGATTTTCCTGAGTGTTGGTCCAATTTCCTTCAACAGAGGCTTGTTATGATCGTCTAGCCATGAGTTGCTCCATTGCTTGCACCAATAAGGGTCCTTGTTTCCTTCATTGCTCAAATTATGTTCCTTCAAAGCCTTGGATGTGTACCACCATGAGGCTTGACTCTCGAATGTATCGATTAATGTCCAAAAGATCCCCGAAATACCTACAAAACCGACAAAAGCTCGTGTAGACGTCTTTTCTAAAAATATGCAGGAAATGAGCGTAAAAGTCATGAACTAATGCCAAACCGTGCATGAATAACGGGAAAAACTATCTAAATGAATGCCTATACTAACGTCATAAATCACGTTATCAAAATACCCTATACTTAAGATTTGCTCGTCCCCGAGCAAGACCCAACTATAGACTAAGAGATGACATGATTTATGCATGCAGAAAAACAACAAAATCTTTTTGGATTTGTGCTTCTAACATTGGATCGCCTTCATAGTCATGTTTCTTGGCAATGGACAATCAATCATGCATCAAATGAATGAAGGCATGGAAAGACAATTATACTTAACTAGAAAGCATGCATGAGAGGTGAAAATGAAGAAGTCAAGATGATCATGAGTATATCCAATCTAGATCACTAAGTCTTACACACATGCAATTAGGTCACAAGGACTTAGAAAAGAAGAATCTAAGAAACGTTGTGATTAGGTGGGAATTTTTAGGTCGTGTGATGCTAATCCAGGAAAGGAACTAACTCCACAATTTCGTTTTTGCTCAATTTCCCAACAAGTGTATAATTTTCTTCATCTTTTCTTTGTTTTCTTTTCTTTTTTCACTTATTTTTGAGACAATGGCATTGGTGTACAAAAGCCGAAACCTTGTTGATTAGCCGTCCTCGGGCTTTTTTATTTTTCGAGGTGCATCCACACCGGGCACACATACCAAAACTCGTTAGGACTATCGGTTTATTTGACTTTGGCAAGGCACAAACACCCGATTATGTGAATGGTGCCGAGTTACTCGTCATTTAAACCAACGTCCCCAAACCTATATTTTTTTTTACACTTTTCACAACAAATTCAGCACTTCATTCACATCATTCATTCATCGACAACTTCACCCCACACTTGCTTTTCACACACATCAACACACTAGCATGCTCCTATTCCCGGATGGGTCAAAAGAGGTTAAATTTTATATCAATTGAGGTGCTTAAACAACATGATCAAGATGAGAAGTAGAGAAAAATGAATTGCCTTAATCACTCCTAAATGATGTGCAAGAACTAGCATGTAATTTCGACTATCAATCCTCAATCCAATCAAGGCAAGCATTCATGATCACAATTCACACATGGGATTCAAGATAAGTACTTCAAGTCCACATATGCATACATCAATTCAACACACAAGGCTATCCATAGCCAATTCACAAGACAATTTCATCATAAGGGTCATATCCAAGCTTAGAAGCACTAAAATTTTTTAAATTTTCTGATTTTTTTGGATTTTTCGAAATATGTATGTACAATGCAAGACATAATGAAACATGTGGCAATATTAAACTATCCTAGATGCTAATCATGCAAGTGATCATGAAAACCCCACCCCATACTTAGAAACACATTGTCCCCAATGTGCAAACTAAATAAAGAAGTGAAAGAGAGTCCTCACAATGTAAAATTGGTGATGCTTTGGTATTTCGGTTCACATTGAATGATGATGGTGGATGATCGATCAAGAATGGTAGAGAGTTCTTGATGTTCATTATGGTGTCGGAACCCGCGCTTGGCACCGCAAGCCGTCCAAGTTCCACGTCCGCTCCACCCATGCTTGATTGGAGATCATCACTTTCTTTGACAGAAGGAAAAATTGGACCATCTACCCAGGAAAATCGGCCGATTTTGTGCAAGATTAGTCCGATTTTCCTGGGTGCTTTCTTCCTCATCCATGTGCTCGGATCTTGTACCTTCAGCAACTCCATGAGGTTTTCACATGACCTCCAACATCTCATCACACATGACAATCAACAACATCTAGCACCCAAAAACACAAAAGAAAAACGAAGCACACCAAGAGCAAAATCAAACAAAAACAAGAAAAATAAAAGGGAAAAATATGTACCAATGGGTTGCCTCCCATTAAGCGCTTGTTTAAGGTCATTAGCTTGACCAAATTCAGGAGCGTTTCATTCAAGGTGAAGTGGGGCAATCACTTCCACCGGGGCTTCCGGGATGTACTTCTTCAAACGGTGCCCATTCACCTTAAAGTTACCACAATGATCTCCTTCTATCTCCACCGCTCCATGAGGAAAGATCTTCCTCACAACATAAGGACCGTCCATCTTGACTTGAGCTTTCCGGGTAAGAGCCGCAGCCTTGAGTTGAAGAGAAGCACTAAGTCACCCTCACTCAACTCCTTTGGGATGAGACGCTTGTCATGCCAACGCTAGGTCCTCTCCTTGTAGATCCGGGCATTTTCATAAGCATCCAACCGGATCTCCTCAAGAGCGTTCATGTCTAGCAACCTCTTCTCACCGGCCTCCTTGAGGTCAAAATTCAACCACCTTATGACCCAACATGCTTTATGCTCCATCTCCACCGGAAGGTGGCAAGCCTTGCCATAAACTAGCTTGTAGGGAGTGGTGCCAATCGGTGTCTTGAAAGCGGTTCTATAAGCCCACAAAGCATCATCGAGCTTCATAGCCCAATCCTTTCTTGTTCTAGAAACTGTCTTCTCAAGTATCCCTTTTATCTCCCGGTTGGAGATCTCCACTTGGCCACTAGTTTGGGGGTGGTAAGGTGTTGCCACCTTATGAGTCACCCCATACTTAGCCAAAAGTGCCCCAAAGTTCCTATTAGTGAAGTGCTTCCCTCCATCACTTATGATCACCCTTGGTGTTCCAAACCAAGGGAAGATCACTCGGTTGAAGAACCGCACCACAACCTTGGCATCATTGGTGGGAGAGGCGATTGCCTCCACCCATCTCGAAACATAGTCCACCGCCAATAGGATATAGAGGTTGCCACATGAAGAGGGGTATGGCCCCATGAAGTCCACACCCCATACATCAAATATCTCCACCTCTTGTATGTTGTTCAAGGGCATCTCATTCCTCCTTGAGATGTTGCCCGTCCTTTGGCAAGCATCACAAGCTACCACAAAATTCTGCACATCCTTGAACAAACTTGGCCAAAAGAAACCCGATTGCAACACCTTAGCACATGTCTTGTGTGAGCTAGCATGACCTCCACATGGCAAGGAGTGGCAATGCCGGATCACACTCTCCATCTTGTCCTCCGGAATGCACCTCCTAAAGACTCCATCCAGCCCTCTCTTGAACAAAAGCGGCTTACTCCAATAGTAATGCCTCACATCCTTGAAGAACTTTTTCCTTTGGGCATAGGATAAACCGAGTGGCACCTCCTCACACACAAGGTAGTTCACAATATCGGCATACCATGGCTCATTACCCCTTGACACTTGAAACAAGCATTCTTCTACCATTTGCAATTGCTCATCCCGGAATGAGTCATCAATCAGGATGTCGTCTCTCTCAAGCTCCAATGGTGGGAGTCTACTAAGGTGATCTGTCACAGAATTTTTGGACCCTTTCTTATCCCGGATTTCCAAGTCAAACTCTTGAAGAAGAAGGATCCACCGAATGAGGTGAGGCTTGACATCTTTCTTTGTGAGAAGGTAACGGATCGCAGCATGATCCGTGTACACAATGACCTTTGCTCCAACAAGATATGACCGGAACTTCTCAAAGGCATACACCACCGCTAGCAACTCCTTCTCGGTTGTGGCATAGTTAAGTTGGGCATCATCTAGCGTCTTGCTAGCATAATAGATGGCATGTGTACGCCCATCTTTCTTTTGTCCTAAAATAGCCCCAACGGCCACATCACTTGCATCACACATCACTTCAAATGGTAAGCTCCAATCCGGAGGTTGCATGATGGGGGCGGTGATCAAAGCATCCTTCAACCTACAAAAAGCCTCAAGGCAATCCTTGGAGAAAAAAACTCAACATCTTTCATTAGTGGGTTAGTAAGAGGCTTAGAAATCTTAGAGAAATCTTTAATGAATCTCCGGTAAAAACCGGCATGCCCTAGAAAACTCCTTATCCCCTTCACCGAGGTAGGTGATGGCAACTTCTCTATCGTTTCTATCTTAGCCCTATCAACCTCAATCCCACGGTTGGACACCAAGTGTCCCAACACAATTCCTTCACTTACCATGAAGTGGAATTTCTCCCAATTCAAGACAAGATTTGTCTCCTCACATCTCTTAAGCACCAAAGACAAGTTAGCTAAACAATCATCAAATGAAGATCCATAAACAGAGAAATCATCCATAAACACTTCCATGATGTTTTCAATATATTCAGAAAAGATAACCATCATACACCTTTGAAAGGTGGCGGGTGCATTACACAACCCAAATGGCATTCTCCTATATGCAAATGTACCCCAAGGGCATGTAAATGTTGTTTTCTCTTGGTCATCCGGGTGAATAGGAATTTGGAAAAACCCACTATAACCATCTAAGTAACAAAAGTGTGAATGTTGAGCTAATCTCTCTAGCATTTGGTCAATAAAAGGAAGAGGGAAGTGATCTTTCCTAGAGGCCACATTTAGTTTCCTATAGTCTATACACATCCTCCATCCCGTAACTGTTCTAGTTGGGATTAGTTCATTATTCTCATTAGTTACTACGGTCATACCACCCTTCTTAGGAACCACATGTACGGGATTAACCCATTTACTATCCGAAATCGGGTAGATGATTCCCGCATCTAGCAACTTAATGATCTCTTTCTTGACTACCTCTTTCATTACAGGATTCAATCTTGTTTGATGTTCAATAGAGGGTTTATGGTCATCTTCCATCAATATCTTATGCATGCACAAAGCGGGCTTAATGCCAACAAGGTCATCAATGGTGTATCCTATTGCCTTTCTATGCAGTTTCAATTCAGTCAACAATCTATTAAGCTCATCATCATTCAAAGATGCATTCACAATCACCGGATAAGTAGAATTTGAACCAAGGAAAGCATATTTTAAATGAGAAGGAAGAGGTTTTAGATCAAGTTTAGGAGGACCTTTATCGGTTGGAGATGATCCATACAATGTAGGTTGAGATGATTCCAAAGCCATGGAAGCCTCACCTAAGTCCCTTGATGATTGCTCACAAACACTTGGATGATGCTCAAAAGACTCAGGAAAATCGAACCTCTGTGAAGAAAATCGGACGATCTGGGGGTCGACTTCAGCTACGGCATTTGCAAAATCGGATGAAAATTCAGGATTTATGCAAAAATCGGCCGATTTTTGCCCCCTCTGTCCGATTTTTCTACAGGTATTTGTCCCTTCCTCTAGTACTTCAAATCCAACACTTGGTAGCTCATCCAATGCATTCAAGGCCTTGATCACTTCATTGCTACTCTCCTCAACTCCTTCCTCCATCAAACTCGAGCTAAGAACCTTCTCAAGTGGATCCTTGAGCAAGATTGAGCTCACAACTTCTCTAGACTCCTCTTCCTCAACAATGTTGAAGACATCTTCACCTAGGGCTGGCCCCTTCACCATTGTGGACAAATTAAACTTGATGTTCTCTTCTCCAATGTTGAAAGAGAGAATTCCATTTTTACAATCCACCAAACATCCGGAAGTAGCTAGGAAAGGTCTCCCCAAGATGATAGGAACCGGATAGTCCGCCGGGATGTCCAAAACAACGAAGTCTATGGGCACATAGAACTTCCCTAGTTGCACCGGTATGTCTTCCAAGATTACAACCGGGTGATTGATTGAACGGTCCGCCATGTAAAGGGTCATCTTGACCGGCACATAGAACTTCCCTTGTTGCAAAGTGCAAGCGGAATGATGCTTACACTTGCCCCAAGATCACATAGGGCGTCATACTTCACTTCTCCCACTCCAATTGGCACACAAAAGGATCCCGGATCTCTTAGCTTAGGAGGCATCTCCTCCTTCATAGTTTGAATCAATTCCGAGAACCTCTTTGTCATCCTCACTTCCCCATACTCCTCCAACTTCCTCTTGTTGGAGAGTATTTCCTTCAAAAATTTGCCATATGCCGGCATACCTAGAATGGCATCCATGAACGGAATGTTAATATGCAATTTAGACATAAGTTCAAGGAATTTACCGAAGTGTTTGTCCAAACGAGCTCTTGCTCGTGATTCTGGGAATGGTAGTGGTGGCTTGAATGGAGGTGGTGCCACATATGATGGGTCATCATCCTTGCTCTTCCCTCCATCTTCTTGCAATGGCTCTTCTTCTATCACCACTTGCTTTCTCTTAGCATTCTCCTTGGGTAAGGGGTCCTTCATGTCAGCCCACTCCTAGTTGTAATAGCCAACACTTGGCCTCTTGGGTTGTCTTCGGTTCTTCCGGGAAGCTTTCCCGGATCTCTATGAGCTTCACCCGCCTGTTGGAACACTTGTGCTTCCAACACCTTTTGAGCTTTAGAAATGGAAGTCACCGTGCTCTCAAGACCACTCAACCTTCCAAGCAATTGCTCAAACATCATCTCGGTTCTATCCTTTGGAGGTTGAGTAAATCCGGGTGGAGGCTCTTGTGAAGCTTTAGGTGGTGGAGTTGCGCTTGTGGAAGCGGGAGGGTTCAAGGCTCCATTTGGGTTAGCATAGGAAAACCCGGGATGGTTATGGTTAGGCCGGTAATTGTTGAATTGCTGGTTGTTGTTGAAGTTCCTTGGGCCTTGATAGTTGTTGTAGTTGCCCCTTCCCATGTAGTTCACATCTTCATCCTTGGAAGACAAGTTTGCTTGCACTTGCACTTGAGGGCTTGCTTGACTCTTCAAAGTTGTAGCACACAACTCCCTTGTTCGCTCCAAACGGTGTGTGCAAGCTTTAAATTTATAACCCTAGATGTAAGCTTAAAACAAGGATGCGAACCCGCAGTGTACGGGTCAATCATAGTAAAAAGCAAGGAATTCCAGGGGTCGATCACAGGGACTTAGTGAAACAAAGTCCAATTACGGTATGCTTATATAAATACTAACCATAAGAGGTGATCAAAACAATCAAAGATGATAAAGAAGTCAATAAAGCAAACATGCAATTCTAGGGATTAAAGCATCTAGTTGTGGTTCCAACTCAAGATCTAAAGATAAGCGGACAAAGCTGAGGTTTTTGCATGGGGAAGGCGTTACTAAAGTGGAGTAGATCACTGGGTAAGTCTCACTACTCACTAATCCAAAACCGTAACTCCTATTACCGGGTAAGTCTCAAGGAATTAAGATAAAGAACTATAACCTCAAACTAACACACCATCTAAGGGAATAGATTCAACCTTTACTTGGTAAGTCTCAGGCTAACTCACAAAGATGGGATGAAAGCACACTCAAACCCCAATAAAGGATAAACCTTTATTACCTATACTTATGATCTTAAGTACACAAACTAAGGAATTACCGGGTAAGTCTCATCCTAAGCTTGCATTGAACCAGGAAAGGTGTAATAAGAATAGGATTTGGCAAACTCTAACACTTAACTCTCAGTTTAGGATCAGATAAGTCACCTCGGTCAGAAGAATTCCACCCCGGCCGAGATTTTCATCGATTGAGCGAGATGCTTAGGGTTAAGGTTAAAGACTCAAACTTTCAGGGTCCTACTGTGATCAAGATTATTCTATCATTGTTTTTCCCACAACCTTCAGCCAATCACCCTAGAATCACACAAGGAAATTAGCCACTCATCATCATGAAAGCAATAATCAAATGTATGGGAAGAAGGTGAATATTTGAACAAGACGAATTTAATGTAAAGACTTCAATAACTGAATCAAATATCACAACAAAAGCGTTCCTTGGATAGAAATCCAACAAGGCAAGACAACAAGGAAGGGAATCTAAGATGATCTTACAAAACCCTTCAAAAGCTATAAAAGCTACAATCTTCCTTCTTCAACCTTCAAAAAGGTTCTTCAAATCTCCTAACTGGAGTATGGCTGCTGCGTGCTATCGGTGTAAGCCGAGTGATAGCGTGATCTGGATTTGTGGAAATCCAACCCTTTTTATAGGAAAATTACTCTCCAAAGATAAGATATCTTAGAAAGATCTCTTCCCATAAAAATAGGTAAAATATATGATCTAGCATATCTTCTTCCTTCCAAGAGCCAAGCCCAAAAATATAAGATTGCTTTCCAAAGATAAAAGATCTCAGCCAAGAATAAAATATTCTCGCCGCGTCCCAGGTGTTCGCCTCGGTCGAGTCGGCTCCCTTGGATCACCTCGGTCGAGGTGAATCTGTGGTCAACCGAGGTGAGTCACAACTGAATGTGAAATCTCTCAAATCTGGTCCAAAGTGAATCCTAAATCCATGGCTATGCTTTCTGGATGGTTCCTTATGTTCCTGGATGCAGCTCCAATGACTCCATAGTTCCTTTTGCTCCTTTTCGATGCAAAACGTGCCATTTTACCTACGATTACAACAAAACTAGGTGTAGACCTCGATTCCCGCAAAGGTAGATGAAATGGTAATATAATCACATATTATACATACAAACATGCAGATTATGAAAGATAAAACGTCCAAACAAATCCCAAAATATAGACTATAATTCATGCTATCACCTCAAAGACTTAAGCTCATTGTTGATTGCATCAAGCTTGAAGTTACTCATGGTGACTTCACTCACCTCATATGCTCCCGCTTTCCTCCTACCACTCTTCCTGTGGGAGTACTTCTCAATCACCAAAGCTTGTTTCTCTACAAACTCCCAAGCTTCATCAACATTCTTTTCCATGAAAGTCCCACCGGAAAGAGATTGAAGCTTGAATTGCCTATCTTCATCAAGTCCCTTGAAGTAGATTTCCAATAGCTCAATTTTCGGTATACCATGGTGTGGACAATCTAGGAGAAGGTCTTTGAACCTCTCCCAAGACTTGAATAGGCTTTCTCTACCCTTCATCACAAAGGCATTGATCTTCCCTCTTAGCTCGGTAGTCTTGGAAGGTGGGAAGAACTTAGTCAAGAACTCGGTTGTCATCTCCTCCCAAGTACTCACTCGCCCTTGTGGAATAGATTGATACCAAGCCAAGGCTTTATCCTAAGTGAAAAGGAGAAAGCCCTAAGCTTATGGTTGTTGCTCTCCAATCTAGGCGGTCTAAGAGTCTCCATCAAGATCTCATAGTTCATCAAGTGTTGATGGGGAGACTCTCCTTCCATCCCTCCAAATTGATTATGCCGGATCAATTGTAGAACTTGAGGGCGGAGCTCGTAATCATGGGATGCGGGATCTCCTAAGTTCACACCCGGACGGTGTGCTCTTTGTGCCGGATCCATACGTTGCCCTAACGTTTGTGGCTCTTCAATAGTAATGGGCACAACCCGAATATTAACCGCCGGCTGCGGTTGTGGTGGAGGTGGAGGTTGTTGACGATTAAGCTCTCTTTGCACAAGAGCTTGCCTAATCTCTTAAATCTCCCTCCTAGTGGCTTCTTGCCTCTCATTGGCAAGTCTCCTTTTATTCTCCAAGAGCTCATCTCTTAATCTAATTTGCTCTAAAGCCTCATCCAACTCAGCTTGGAGATCTCTTCCGGCCATCTCTTTCCCTTTCTAATGCTCTTGGATCTAGATCTAAGGGTTTTCTCCGGTTCGGGATCGAATGGAGCTAAATCCTTGCCACGAGATCTTCGCATACACCTAAAGGAAGAGAGATGTCCTGAAAATGCAAAGACACAAACCAAACAAGATCAAAAGCAACAAGAAAGATCTACACTATAAACAATCATAAAAATGACTCAATCTAGACCTAGTTCCCGGCAACGGCGCCAAAAACTTATTACGCTAAGATTGTGTAGCACACAAGTCTTAAAATTTATAACTCGATATAATTTCCTAACTCCTAGCGAACCCACAGTGTATGAGTCGTTTTGTAGCAAGGATAGTATTCCGAGGTTGAACACGAAGACTAAGGTGAAATCAAATCAAACAAGTGATCATAGATAGTGCAAATCTAGTCTAAGAAAAGAGAAAGAAATAAAGAAAAGAAAATCATGATGTTTTTGGTTGGGTTTTTATGGTGATCAAGCAAAGATCACAAATCAAGCAAGATAATAAATCAAACTAACAACAAAAAATAGCAAAACAAACAAGCAACGCAAACACAAGGTATGTGATCAAAGAGAGAAAAGTGGATTCTAGAGGTCAAGATTTCCGGTTATGGCATTGGACTCAAGCTTCTAAAGATTCTAAGGACAAGCTGCGGTGTTGGGAAAGGGTGTTTCTCTAGTGGAAGCAATTACCGGGTAAGTCTCTTGCTTCACTAATCCCGCATCAAACTCCTATTACCGGGTAGGTCTCTAGGGGTTAAAGTAGGGAATTCTACACAAACCGGACTCTACTTAAGGGGCAAACCTCTCCTTACCGGGTAAGTCTCGGAAAAGGCAAGTCTCAAGCAACAATCCTAGCACACTCAATCCAATAGCGGCTTATGAGGCTCACTACTACCTAGAGTTCATCATCTTAGGTATCTAAGATCGGAAATTACCGGGTAGGTCTCTTCCCTCACTTAGTTTGCTAGCATTAGGTCACCCTAAGCGATATTATGCTTAATAAACACTAGGATTTAAATAACCTAACATCCTAACATACAGATTCATCAATTAAAGAGCAACAGAGAGAAAAATCGGATGGATCATAAGAAAAATCGGACGATTTAACCTATGAACAGGTCGATTTTTATGTCTGAGTTAGGTTTTGTGCATACGAATCATCCTAAACTAACATATATGACCATTCTATCATCACCTAAGCCATAACCATCAATCCATCACTCCATAATCACAACAAACTAGCCAATAACATGCATTTTAAGATCCAAAATCACCACACAAGCAGACATGGTTTTCATAGGTAGATGATGAAAGAGAAGCAAGTAAAATCAATGAATCTCAGCTGAATATAAGTTTAAGCAAGACTTACAACCCTTCAAAAGAAGTTCCAAAACGTTCCTAACAATCCTTCCAATAGTTCTTCAACCAAAATCACAAAAAATCACTCAAAAACTCACTATCGAACTTAGTTTTGGTGTTCTTCTCCTTCCCCAAATTGAGAGAGTTTTCTTCTTTCCCAAATCTATCCTCCTATGGAATGAGGTGTGTGTGAGAGAAAATGTGGGAGAGATCCCTTAGCCACAGCCTGCAGGACCACTTATATTCTCCATCAAGAGCAAGGGCCGGACAAAGAGATCGTGGGACACGTGGCTCAAGCTGTCAAAGGCAAGCAAATCGACCCAGACAGAAAAATCGGACGATTTTCCTGAGTGTTGGTCCGATTTCCTTCAACAGAGGCTTGTTATGATCGTCTAGCCATGAGTTGCTCCATTGCTTGCACCAATAAGGGTCCTTGTGTCCTTCATTGCTCAAATTATGTTCCTTCAAAGCCTTGGATGTGTACCACCATGAGGCTTGAATCTCGAATGTATCGATTAATGTCCAAAAGATCCCCGAAATACCTACAAAACCGACAAAAACTCGTGTAGACGTCTTTTCTAGAAATATGCACGAAATGAGCGTAAAAGTCTTGAACTAATGCCAAACCGTGCATAAATAACGGGAAAAACTATCTAATGAATGCCTATACTAACGTCATAAATCACGTTATCAACAGACAAGAGGCGTCGGCCTCTAGAGTTTAGGGTAGGATCTCATGTCTGGTTGAGAGTATCTCCGGCGCGTGGCGTCAGACGTTTTTGCATATAGGGGAAGTTGAGTCCCCGATATGTCGGTCCTTTTGAGATACTGGATAGAGTTGGGAGGGCAGCCTACAGATTAACTTTGCCTCCAAGGTTAGAGGGTGTTCACCCTGTGTTCCATGTGTCTCAACTGAGAGAGTACATACTAGATCCGAGGCACATTGTGAGTTATGATGATTTGGTGGTGGAGCCAGACCACACCTTTGCTGAGCATCATATTGCAGTCCTAGAGCGAGGTGTGAGACGCCTGCGTTCGAAGGACATTCCTATGATGAGGATACAGTGGTTTAGACGTGGACCTGAGGAGGCTACATGGGAGACTGAGGATAGTATCTAGAGGAACTATCCAGAGTTTTATGCCGAGATAGATGCTCCTAGGGTCGATGAGTAGATCTTAGTGCTATCTTGGTGAGTATGTGTTTATATGCTTTAGTGTGCTTATTCCATGCTAGCTATGTTATGTTTTATGATCTTATTAGATCTTGCTGTGCTAGCGTGATGTATATTATAGCTGGGGATGATTATTCCCTCCATGCTATTTGAGTATGATATATGTTTATAGATGGAGATGGTTCTTTCTTCCATGCTATCTCAGTTGATTAGGATTCAACTGGAGATGGTTCTTTCCTCCATGCTACTTTCATGGACCTAGTTTCAGTGGAGATGTTATTCCTTCATGCGATGTATATGGTTATGGTCTGGCTAGAGATGTACTTCCTCTATGCCTTGTGATGTGGTATGGCGAGAGATGTGATTCCTCTACGCCTTTGGGTAGCGTTATGGCCCTGTTTTCTGGAGGTGATGATTCCTCCACGTTTATGTTTGAGGATATAGATTTGTATAGGTTTTGACCTTCTGAGCGGAGATGTGATACCTCCGATAGAGAGAGAGAGAGTTATACCTCGGCTTATGGGCCTGAGAGGATTAGGGATTTTCCAAGTTTCAAGACGAAACATGTTTTTAGGGGGGTGAAATGTAAGAGCCTACTTGCTGAGTTGTTGAGAGAGTGAGCAGAGAGCCAGGATTGTGCCTAGACTGCCCCTGCGTGATCTTGGAGGCGCCCCTGTGGTTTTCCTTGGCCGCCCCTGCGGCTCTGTGTGTTGCAGCCGTCTTCTTTGACTCTTTGACCCATGCTTTACTCTTTTTACCTCTTTATAACCTTCATCTCCTTCCTTTGATGAGGGTTTACCATTCTCAGCTCCATCGCTCTCTCCTACGTACATCTTCTTCTCTCTTCTCCCTTGGATCATCTTTGTTGATTTTCTCTTGAGTTTTGTGAGTTTGTGAGAGTTTGGATAGCTTTGCTTGGCTTTGATATTGGTTAATGTTGTTGTGCCTTGTTGAGCCAGACTGAGGTGTGTTGATGTTGTGCTGATCTTCTGGAAAGCTTAGTTGGTAAGCTTTCACGGCCTTTCTTCTTTCTTTCCTCTTTTCATCATCTTTTCCTCTCTTTCCTTAGCCTAGCTTAGTTTCCTTAGGTTTGGATCATGTCTCAGCCATGTTTGGCTTGTGTTGATGTATATATATGTATGTTCTATATGCATGTTGTTGTTGGAGTGAAGAAGGAGTAAAGAATTGAAGGAAAAAGTGAAGAATGGACTAAGGTGGTGTTTCTGCTGTCCAGCCGCCCCTGCGCCACCTTGCAGTCGCCCCTGCGTCGGCCAGGATCCGCACCTACGCTACCAGTGAGCCGCCCCTGCGCCACCTGCATCAACAAGGGTCTTCTCTTGGTTCTGCAGGTGTGTGTGTGCTTCTAGGCTTTCCTTAGAATGCCTTTGTTCCCTCCTTTCCTAGTGTGAGAGTATAGGATCATGCTCGAGGTGTGAGGATGTGTTTGATTGAGTTTATGATCGGTTTATGCCTTGTATGGCTTTTGAGGCTCATTAGGTTGTGAGTTTAAGTTGAGGATGATCCTATGGATCCCTTTGGGTCTAGGTGTGACCCTTGTGTTGCTAGGAGATTGATATATCTCTTTATGCCGTGTTTATAGGCTGTGTTGTCCCTCTAGTGTAGAGGTGATCGTGGTTGAGTTTCATCGAGGTTGAGGTAAGTCCGTAGGACTTACTTAGCTGTCATCCTTATATTGGGTGTTTGCATGAGTGGTGTGTGATTTATATGTTGCTATGATAGCATGAGATGTCGTTTAAACGGACCTATGTTTTATTGATTGCCCCGTATGGGTGGTTGTCATAACCTTTCCCTTTCATCCCGCCGAGGAGTCTGGGAGGTTCTCTGATGTCAGGCCAAACTGACTTTACAAGAAGGGCGCAATCCACTCCCATTGGGTACACGGGTTGAGTGACGGATACTTGTGCAGCTGGCTAGCAGGCTCAGAGGCGAGGATGTATCAGTCCTCGTGTCACATAGTTTCATATATGATTATATATACGATTTGAGTGAATGACCATTATATTGAGATGATAAAATGGGTAAATATGTGAAAGCATGCTGATGTGTTTATCTTTCCTTGATTGTGATTGTGCTTATGCATTACTCTATATATGTGTATGGATAGCTAATGGTTTATTACCATGTTGTAGATGCCCCACAAGATAGGCATGCTGGTGGGTGATCTAGCAGAGTGGCAGGCCGAGGACGTCCCGTACATAGGTTGTTGTGGGCTTTTGGGTTTGTTTACCTTTTCCCTCCTGCGTGAGGATGATCTTTTGTTACCTCCTATGTGAGGGTGTTGGTTTACATACTCGACTATGTTGTCTTACCTTTTGGTTGTACAGTTTTTACAGTTTTATGTATTTATTTTTATATCTATTAATGTCATGTTGTAAGGTCCAGTGAACTTGTTGTCAGGCTAGGGTCAGGATCCATTGTGAGATCCTAGCCCAATGTGACACTCCGAGTCCCGTGGATTCGGGGTGTTACAATAGTCTCGTCCCCTTTCTTTGAGAGCAATTCTCTCAAACTTCTTCAACCAAAGCCTCAACGACAGGCGGATCAGCAACTAGGGCTTTGCCCCGACCTCTAACTAGTAGTCGACCCCTTCCTTGCCCTATAGCAAGTGTTTCTCTAGTATGCGCTATCTACTATAAGGATAGGAATATATATAAGGCCATGCAACAACTAAAGTATAAATCCAAGAAAAATATATAAAGGCCAACATATAAAAAAATCGAACTACTAACATCTGCGGAGGTAGTGGTGGTCACTTGTACATCTATGCCAGACCAACAAGTTCTAGGAACTCGAAGCATTATGGGCTAGGACCTCACAATGGGTCCCACCCTTCAGAGTAGCAACGACACAATGAATCTTACAACTAGGCACAAACAAATGAAAACCAAAACTTACAATAAAACCAAAGGTTTAACAAAATAAGCGTAAAAGACTCGCAGCCAAGTTCAAAACAAAGAAAAACAACAACAAGGTAATATAAACATATAACATGGTAAATGCACAAACACACATAAGGTAATATAAACATATAGCATGCTCACACTTAACCGGTTATTATATTTGATTAAGTTAATCCCTTAACTAATTCAACTTCTTTTGTCACACGAGAATCAGTAGGATCTCGCCTCTGTCCCCTTTCACCAACAGGAATAGAGCGGATGCATCCCTCTCTCACCTGTTGGCCTGGTCGCAAGAGCACTTTCTAGTTTCCCATTCTGAACTGGACAAGCGGTCATCGCCCGGTTATATTACACTTGGGCCAATTAAGGTATAACAAAGTCAATCCTATTCCAGTTATCAGTTATTAAAAATAAACAACAACACAACAAGCAAGAACAATTAAACTAATACGCGGAATGAAGCTAAGTAAGTCCAAGGGACTTACCTCACTCAAAGGTAATCTAAACGCTCAACAAACACTCAGATATCCTCAAGAAAGGATCAAAGGGAAGCCTGCTCAACAAGGCATCACGAATCAGGAACCGAAACGATTGCTAGAAGTTTATAACTTCTAATCTCCATGATCTTTAAGAGATTTACACAAGCTAGGGTCACAATTCTAGTCTTACAGATCAACAAGGGTCAACAACATCCATAAGAGCCAAGGAAAGGAACGAGGAAAGCAAGGAAGGAAGCAACTCACAAGAACGGGTGTTACTGCAATAGAAACCACACGGACGGCGGAGCAAGGTGTAGGGGCAGCTTGCCGCGGGGGCGGGGATGTGCAGGCACGGGGGCGGTGCACTGACACAAGCCGCTATCGGCTTCTCGATGACACCAGAACCACAACAAGGGACTCAAAGGTCGAACCTTCGATCTAGCCACGTCAAGACTCAACTCAAAGAGCTTGAGAACAACAACATATCAACAACGGAGATGCTAATAAGAATCAAGGTTCAAACTTGATTATTGGAGGAGAAGAAAGGGAAGAACGAAGAAGAAAACGAAACAGAAGTAAGCAAGGTGCAGCAATATTTGAACGTGATGAAAAATATGGGAGGAAGAACTTACACGTTCAAAAAGATTGCAGGAAGAAAGGGTAACGGCTACAACTCTCAAGGGTGAAGAAAAACGTATACAAGAGATGCGAAAAAGAGGGGAAAGAAGGGGATTTATAGAAGAGGAAGAAAAGATAGAAGGAAGGATGTTCTAGGGTTTAGAAGATCCAGGAAAGTCGTCCAAAGATAAGAAAATTGGATCTTCTAAGATAGGAAACAAGATAGAACGAAAAAGGAAAGAAGATTTTCGCGATCTGAGGCAAAACCGCAGGGGCAGTTTGCCTTGCCGCGACCGCAGCTAGCCGTAGGGGCGGCTCACTATCACCGCGGCGCAGTGACATACACTGTTGCCGCTAGGGAGGCCTTCTTCACTACGGGGCGGTGAAGGCAAAAATTGGGATCTTACAACTCCCAAGCTTCATCTACCGGCTTCTCCATGAATGTCCCTATGGAAAGGGATTGAAGCTTGAATTGAGTTTCCTCATCCAAACCCTTGAAATTAATCTCTAGAAGCTCGATTTTCGGTATCCCATGATGAGGACAATCTGGCAAAAGGTCCTTGTACCTTTCCCATGACCTAAATAAACTCTCTTTATCCTTCATAACAAAAGCATTTATGTTACCTCTCAACTCCGTAGTCTTTGATGGTGGAAAGAATTTGGTGAGGAATTCCGTAGTCATCTCCTCCCAAGTGCCAACTCCTCCAAAAGGTAGTGATTGATACCGAGCTAGAGCTTTATCCTTCAAGGAGAAAGAAAAACCTCTCAACTTATGATTATTATTCTCTAAACATGGTGGTCTTAACGTCTCCATAAGAATCTCGTAGTTTTGTAAGTGCTGATGTGGTGACTCCCCCTCAAATCCTCTAAATTGGTTCAGACGGATCATTTGAAGAATTTGAGGGTGGAGCTCGTAATCATGTGCGGCTAGATCTCCTAGATTAACGCCCGGATAACGCACTCTTTGAGCAGGATCCATCCTCTGTCCCAAAGTTTGCTGCTCTCCCACAAACGGATCAATCCTCACCGGACGGTGAGGTATAGTGGGTGTTGCAACGGGTGGTGGTTCTTCCAATCCGGCATTGTTCCCTCTTCCAAGGAGCAACCGCCTCATGGTAGCATGCAACTCATCCTATCAGCTCGAAGAGCTTCTTCTCCCTCACGCGCAACAGTTGTCTCTCCTATGAGAGCATCATCTTTAAGCCTTACTTGTTCTATGGCATCATCTAACTCAACATGACCATCTCTTTCTTCTAAAGACATCTTAGCTTCTCTTCACCGTCTCTTGTAAGTCTTTTCCAGCTCAGGAACATATGGAGTTACTTCCTTGCCGGTACAAGATCTTTGGACAAACTTAAGAACACAAATCTGCAAGAACACTCAAGCAGAAAGATCAATAACAAAAGCAAGAATCAATGCGGCCAACCCAATACCGGCTTGGTTTAGACGAAGTCCCCGGAAACGGCACCAAAAACTTATCCGCTCTAAACCGTGTATGTATGTGAAGACAAATAGCTTTAATTTTTTTCCAGGAATAAAAGCAATAGCAAAACCACAGTGTATGGATCAATCGCAGTAATGACAAATATTTTAGGGTCGATCATAGGGACTATGGTGAAATCAAGTACGTAGGTAATCTAGATAAGATACTTGCAAATAACAAAGAAATCAACAAAGATATATCAATCAAAGAGAATGCAGATTCTAGAGATCATAGCGTCAAGTTGTGGTTTTCGATTCAAGACTTCTAAAGATCTATGGACAAGGTTGGAGTTGCAAAGGTAAGGTATTTCTATGGTGGGATAGATCACGGGGGAGGTCTCACTATCCACTATCACTAACCAAAGATCCTTTTACCTGGTAAGTCTCAAGGAACTAATGAAAGGAACTATAACTCAAACCAACAACCTCAACCTACGGGAATAGAACTAACCATCACCGGGTAAGTCTCAAGTTAACTCTCAAAGGCAAGGTGTAGGAACACTCAAAACTAACAAAGGATAAACCTTTGTTACCTAGAAAACGCCATCGTCAGTACTCAAGAAAGGAATCACTGGGTAAGTCTCTTTCTATCCTCAAGTGTAAGCCTTAGAGGGATCTAAGGGTATAAAGCTCTCAAGAAAGACTAGGATTTGTGCAAACTATAACTTAGGCTTAAGGATAAAACATGATCGGACAAACAATATCAAATCTTGGATGAATCATACTCAAATCTCGGCCGAGATTCTTGGATCGATACAAGATCGGCAACTGCGTAGGCAAAACTCAACCTTCAGGGTCCCATCTAACTTAAAGGGTCATTCTATTATCATCTAAACCACAACCATCAACTAGTCATCCTAGAATCGCAAGAATTCTAGTCAACAACAATCATATTTGAATCAAAGAAGTTATATGATATCAAATAGGACATAAATCAATAAAACCAAATAAAACTAAACAACAATTTTCAATTGTCAAAACTGAATCCAAAGCAATAACAAAGGTTCAACCTTTTGTTCAAATAAAGAAAACAACAAACTATGATTATCCTTCCAAGAATAACTCACAAAACCTCAAGGCTAACAATGCGTATCTTCAATCCTTCGATGTTCTTCCTTCCTTCTCTACCTTCCGAAGTTTGCCGTGAAGTCGGTCTCCGAAAAGATCTCCCAAAATTGGTGTAAAAAGAGATATCTAAAACCCTTACCGCAATCTTTGTTAAATACTGAAATTTGGGTTTGACTTTGGGTCACGGGCTATATTTCAGCAAAATCTCGGATGGGCCCCAAGAAAATCTCGGCCGAGATAATATACCTCCATCCGAGATTTCTCTTCTTTTACGTACTTTCTTTTGCTCTTTGCTTGTGTTCCAACTAAATCCTTTTTACTTATGATCCTTGATCTTCTTCTGCACCTCAATATACTCCACCATGCCCTCTCCTGGTCTCTTTGTATCGTTATGCTCCCTTTTGCTCCAAAATGCTCTATATTCCCTACAATTGCAACAAAATTGTGTGTAGACCTCTATTTTCGCAAAGTAGGTGAATATCAACATAATCGATGTGAATATATGTCTGTGCGTGCAAAACAAAGGGGAAATCTCCCTAAAAGCATCCCTAAACAAAGGTCATAATTCATGTCATCAGCGTGGTCGTAAAGGAACTTCCCAACTGCCCCATTTTGAGCCGTATAAGCTATCACCGCCCGGTTATACTGCAATTGGGCCAATTAATCAAATATGGTCATGATATCATGTATTATAGTCTATATTTTAGGACTTATTTAGATGTTTTATCTTCAATAATCTGCATGTATGGATGTATATTATGTGATTATATTGTTGTTTCATCTACCTTTACGGGAATCGAGGTCTACACCAAGTTTCGTTGTAATCGTAAGTAAAATGGCACATTTTGGACTAAAATGGAGCTAAGGAGCTAAGGAGTCATTGGAGCTACATTCTGGAGCTTAAGGAAGAACTCAAGAAGCATGGAAATGATTAAGAAGATTTACTTTGCACCAGATTTGAGAGATTTTACATTCAGTTGAGATTCACCTCGGTCAACTATAGTGTCACCTCGACCGAGGTGATCTTAAGGAGCGTCCCGACCGAGGCGAATACCCTGTCGCCGGCGAGATCCATATTTTTGGCTGAGATCTTTTATTTTTGTAAAGAAGATATCTTATATTTTTAGGCTGGATTTCTGGAAGGAAGATATTTTTTTTGGGAGATTTATTTTAGAGATATAAATATATTTTTTAGGAAATTATCTTTTTAAGATATTATTATCTTTGGAAGATAATTCTCCTATATAAAGGATTGGATTTTCAACAAGTGAAGGCATGCTTGGAGCATCCAGCAATTAGGAATATTTTCTGGAATTTTAAAGGAAGGGTTGAAGGATTGAAGATCAAGTAAGGAGGGATTCATAGTTTGGAGTTAGCTTTAGAGGGAGTTTGTAAGACTTTCTTAGATTCCCTTTTTGGTTTGTTGTCTTATTCGATTTGTGATTTAAGGAATGTTGAGTTGTTGTTATTTGATTCAGTTATTGAGACCTTTTTCTTAAGGTTTTCTTGTTCGAATATTCATTCCTTTCCCATTTATTTGATTATTGTCATCATGATAATTGTTACCTAAGATTCTTATGCGATTCTAGTGTGATTGGCTAAAAGTTGTGGGAAAGACGATGATAGAATGATCTTAATCCCAGCAGGACCCTGAAAGCTCGAGTCTTTAACCTTAACCCTAGCACACCTCGCTCAGTCGATGAACATCTCGGCCGGGGTGGAACTTGACTGAACGAGGTGAACCTTTTCTGATCCGAAACTAAGAGCTAAGTGTTCTAGTTTGCCAAATCCTATTTTTATTACACCTTTCCTGATTCAATACAAGCCTAGGATAAGACTTACCCGGTGATTCCTTTGTTTGTTTACCTAAGATCATGAGTGTAGGTAACAAAGGTTTATCCTTTATTGGGGTTTGAGTGTCCTTCATCCCATCCTTGTGAGTTAGCTTGAGACTTACCTGGTAAAGATTGATTCTATTCCCTTGGGTGGTGTGTTGGTTTGAGATTATAGTTCCTTGCCTTAGTACCTTGAGACTTACCCGGTAATAGGAGCTTTGATTTGGGAAATTGAGTAGTGAGACTTACGCGGTGATCTATTCCCATCTTAGAAACACCTTCCCTTTGTAAACCTCAGCTTTATCCGCGTTATCCTTTGAGATCTTGAGTCGTAACCACAACTAGATGCTTTAATCCCTAGAATTCGCATTTCCTCTTACTTGACTTTTACATCATCTTTGATTGCTTTTATTGCTTTTGGTTAAATTTTGTGCTTTGTTTCACCTAAGTCCTTGTGATCGACCCCTGAAATTCTTGCTTTTTATTACAATTGACCCATAAACTGCGGGTTCGCATATTTGTTCAAGCATACTTCTTGGGTTATAAATTTAAAGCTTGCACACACCTTTTGGAGCGAACAAGTTTTTGGCACCGTTACCGGGGACTTGGTCTAGACCAAGCCGGTTTCGGTTGTCTTTCGGGGCTATTGACCTTGTTGCATTTGACTACTCTTTCTATTAGTTTTGTAGTTTTCAGGATTTCCAATGGCTACATTTGATCCAGCCTGGATAGCAAGACAAAGTGCTAGGGCAGACCATTATGAATACTTGGAAGAGAAATACTCCTTCTATTGGTTTGACAATGAAAGGGAAAGAAAAAAGGCCATTGAAGAGGAGCTTGCTATACGGGATGAGCTTAATATACCTAGGAAGATTTATGATCAACCACTTGAAGATTTTCTTGAATCAAAATGGGAGAAGATGATGATGAAGTTGGAGGAGCTCAAAGAAAGCACCCTATCCTATGCTAAGCCGAAAGAGGAGCATAAGGAAGTGCTGCAAGTTTCAAGCATTCCTCCAATCGAACCGGAAAATTCTCCTAAAGCTCTTGAAGAAGAGGAAGAAGTGGAGAATCTTGATCCAACAACTGAAACTTCGGCCGAGGTTAAAGAGATATCGGCCGAGATGGACGAGAAATTGGCCGAGGTTGAAGAGAATCCAGCTGAGTTGGGAAAGATTTCATGTGTGGATTATCACCCTGACATGAAACTTGTCCCAATATTTGAAGAACTTTGTAAGGTACTTGCTCCTACTCCCTTTAAATTTCTAGATCTCTTCAGGGATGCACCGAAGAGTTGGAGGTCTCTTCCGGAAGAACCTCCTAAGATCAAGATGAAACCTCCCTTGAATTTGCTGAAAGAAGATACTCCTTGGACTGAAAGGAGCGAAGTTAGCAAGCACTTCACCGCTAAGGCAACAAGTGTTATTTGTTCAAGTATGGGGTCACTCACGTGACAAAGACCTTGTACTATCCCCAAGCTGGAGATGGGGGAGCTAAGTGGATTCTCCAGAAGCTGATTTCCCGATCCAGGAAAGGATGGGATGCAAAACTGAGTTATGTCCCACGGAAGCATAGAAAGACCAGTAGGATTCCGGTGAGAACTAAACCATACAAGCTTGTACGTGGGAGATCCTACCATTTTCCGGTGAAATTAGGAACCGGACCCTTCTTGGAGGAGTTTTATGATGGATGTGATGAGTACTCCAAGATATTCGAGGTATATTGAGTAATTCTATGGAGAAAGGTCCAGCTAGCGACCTTAAATCAAGCGCTTCTTGGGAGGCAACCTAAGGTATTGCTTTCTTTTCCCTTTTCTAGTTTAGTTTTAGATAGTTTGTTTTTGCTTTTCTTTGTTTTGTTTTTGGCGTCCTAGACATAAACCAAGTACTCTCTAAGGAAGGATTACAATTCAGGAGCTCCACTGGAAGGACAGAAGTTCGAGAAATTGAGAAGACGGAGCTTGACTGAGACACATCTCGGGTGCAATCACAGGACCTCGACCGATATGTTCTTCACCAACCGAGATGGTCTTATTTGGGAGTTGTTTCTTATTTCTTTATGCAGTTCAGCTATGTCCGGTGAGTATTGTGTTCTTCTGACTTATATTTGACCCATTGGGACAATGTGTCCCAAGTATGGGGTATTTGTATGACTTGTATGACTCTCTTGATGGATATTTATGATTTTATTTGGCTCTATGTGTTTATCTGCAATTTCATGCATACATACAGGTTTTTGTTTGAGAAAAACGTCGAAAACTAGTTTAAAAAAAATAATTTTATGACCTCGACCGGGATGGTTCTGGCCAAAAGAGATTAAACACCTCGGATGACTAAGAACACCTCGACCGAGGAGGCTTAACTGAGAGATTTTTCGAAACGTTTTGTGCTTCTTCTCTGGATATAACCTCAGTGATGATTCTGTTTGTAGATTGGTTTTGGAATCTTTATATGCTCGAAAGGTTTTATGATATGTTTAAGTTGCAAAATGCTTTGTTTGAAGTTTTGGCATGTTTAATACTTTGTTTTTATCAAAATTATGTTGAATTTGAAGGTTGACACCACATAATGAGTTCTATCACATTCTTCATGGGATGATTAAGGCAATTCATTCTCTTCTCTTCTTCTTCTTGATCATGCTTTAGCCCTCATATACATACTTGCATCTCTTTACCTATCCGGGAATTTGGAAGCAAGCAAGTGAAAAGCAAGTGAAAGTAAAGTTGAGATGTTGGTTGAAAGCGTTAGAAAGAAACAAATAGGTTTGGGGAAGTTGTTAGCATGAAACATGACTATATTTTAGGCACTTGTTTTAGTTGTTTTTCCCTCATTTATTTGTACATATATATGAGTTTGAAGCATTTGTGAGCTCATTCACCCACTTTGTCGATATAGAGATCTACACTAGCTTTGTTTTGTTTATAGGTGAATAAAGGCTTGGATTGGAGCAAAATGTGGAAGGAAAGGAGTATTTGATCATGCTTGATGGCAAAGAGATGCTTTGGAGAAGCTAAGGAAGGATCATGAGTGAAGAACATCACGAAATAAAGGCTTTCACAAGAATTTGGATTTCCACACCCTAAATTACGGCCGTGGATTTGGCATTGGATCGTGGAAAGTGAGTTCGAAGCATGTTAGCATGAAATATGACGATATTCTAGGCACTTATTTTGGTAGTTTATCCTTTATTATTGTGTGAATGGATAAGGTTTTGAAGCAAATGTTAGCTTGTTTATCTATTTTGTCGATGTGGACGCCTACACTAGCTTTGTGTTGATTATAGGTGAATAGGAGCTGGGATCGGAGCATTTGAGAGAGAAAAGGGAGTAATCGATCATGTTCGAGGATTAGGAGATACATCAAAGAAGATAAGGAAGGAGCTAGGATGAAGAATGACACGAAACAAAGGCAACAACAAGCAATATGCACTTCCACGCCCTGAATTACGGCCGTGGAGAAGATCATTTGAAGTCCACGCTCTAAACCACGACCGTGGACTTGGAATTATGAACGTAGAAGAGAGTTTGGAGCACTCCAGTAAGTTACACGGTCTAAATTACGGTCGTGGAAGTCACAAGGCACCGTAATTTGTTTCCACGCTCTAAACCACGGTTGTGGAAGGCTGTGAGACCGTAATTTAGGCAATCTTTTGACATGTCATTATTTGCAACATCATTTACGTATTGGGCCTTGACGGTAATTCTTTCTCGTCTTATAAAAAGGCTGGAAAAGAGAATTTCGAGGACGGCCGCTTACTCTTGTTTTCAGCATTCTTGCGTAGGGTTGATTGGAAGTCGCCGAGAGTTGCGAAAATGCCAGATTGTTGGAGATTGGAGATTGCTTACAACGGAAGTTTAGCCTTTTTCTTTGGTTTTGATATTGAAGGCGGATTGACATCCCGTTCTTCGTACTTGCCTTTGATCATTGTGAGGTTTTGTGTTATATATTCTGAATCCATTAACATTGTTTCTTGTGTTTCGGATTTGAGAATTGGCTTTGAAGTTTTATTGAGTATTCGAGGGTTTTCATCTTTCATTCTTCTTAAATTGAATATTGATATCATGACAATGGTTATTGGCTAAAACCCTTTAGCAATTCTAAGGTGAAGGGTTGATAGTTGTCGCTTAGATGATGATAGATCGATCGTAATTTGATTGGACCCTGAGAGTTAGAGAAATATCGGTAACACCCTAAATCACGGCATGTTCTTAGGTTTCCACGGCCTTGGTTCTCAAGATCTACCCGTGATTTACCCTAGTTTACGAACTTTGCTTTTACTTTAATCCAAAGTTAAAGATTAACTTTAACCTAGTCTTGGCTTGCCTTTCCTAGGTAGTAGTGAGACTCAACATCCTCTATTTCGGTTTCGAGTGTCACAACCTTAACCGTTTGAGCTTATCTTGATCCTTAGGTTACAAGTTTGGGTATTTGAGATTAATTCTTGTCGTTAGATCCTTTCTATACTACAGCCTCAACAACCTTTATAGAGAGTGTCTTTGGGTAAGTCATATAAGGTTTTGGAACTTCACCGTACATTACTTTACTTTAGTATACCTTCGCAATTCTTGACTCTGTCCTTAATTCCTTAGTATATCTTGAATCGATTGCCACAATTAGACACCTAGATCTTTAGGGTTGTTGTTTTCTCCAATATTTGCAAAGCTTTACATCTTTATTTGCTTGACAATTGAAATTGGATTTTGTTTCACCAAATCCCTGTGTTCGATACTCTAGAATACTTGCTAATCTACGCCGATCCGTACACTGCGGGTTCGCTTGCTTCTATTTCAGTTTTATAAATATAAAGCTTATTTGCACACACATTTTCGGGCGAACAAGTTTTTGGCGCCGTTGCCGGGGATTTGGTCTAGACCAAACTTCGGTTCTCGGTTGTCGAGCTTGGGAGCTTTGCTCTTTTTATTTGATATCTCTTTTGAGTGCTATTTGTAGGTTCTCTTAGGTATATGCGCAAGTCTAGATCCAACAAGCACCTCATACCTCTTGATCCGGAACTTGAAAAGACTTTGAAGAAGAAACTTAAGGAAAGAAAGATGGCTGAAAATAGAGAGAGGGATATCCAAGCGGATTAGAGGAGTCTGAAGCTCAATTTAGGTTGAGTGAGAAAACTCTTAAGGAAGAAGCGGAGCGTCATCAATTTCAAATTGATGAACTCAAAGCTATGATGATGGACATGAAGTTGGAGATGAATGACTCCAACCAAGAAAAAGAAGAAAGCTAAGTCAACTAAGTCCATTAGAGTGTAATCATCCGATGAGGAAGATGATGATGATATGCCACCGCTAGAGGAAATTGATCCAACGATCAATCCAGTCCGGAATGATCCAAGACCGGCCGCCAATCCCCATATCCCAGCTGGGGGTGCAAGAGCCGCTCATGTAGATGAGGAGCCAAGAACTCTTGGACAAAGAATGGATCCGATTCAGCAACCGCGCCGTCTAGGCGTGAACTTCGAAGCTGAAGATATTCAAGGGTTTAGCTTTAACCCGCAAGTCATTACCATCTTCGCCAAAGCCAATTTGGAGGAACGAGTGCTGAATCTCCACACCAACATTTATAAAACTTTGAGATTCTAATGGAGACAATGAAACCGAAGAATGCAACCACCAACAACTACAAGATCAAACCATTCTTTTTCTCTTTGAAAGGGAAGGCTTTATCTTGGTATCAAGCTCTTCCAAATGGAAGACTCAACACTTGGGAGGATCTATCTTCGGAGTTCCTAACCAAATTCTTTCCGCCATCCAAGACAGCGGAATTGAGAGGTAAAATTATTGCTTTTTCTATAAAATCTAACGAAAGTTTGTATCAATCTTGGGAAAGGTTTCAGGATCTATTATTGGACTGCCCACACCATGGCATTTCCAAGTTAGAGTTGTTGGAGATATATTACAAGGGGCTGGATGTGGAAACACAATTCAAGCTCCAATCCCTTTCATGTGGCACATTCATGGACATGAGTGAAGATGACGCTTGGGACTTCATTGAGAAGCAAGCCCGAGTAATTGAGAAGTATTCCCACCGGAAGGCGGAAGCTAACCGAGTAGAGAAAGGAGCGAAGCTAACACAAGCTGCGCAAACTCAAATCTTTTCCCTCAACACCGAAATTAAGGAGTTGAAGGAAGTCATTAGAGCTGGCCTTCAAAAGCCTAAGGAGCAAGATGTTTGATATTTAGGAAACAACAACAACCATCAAGGGAATGAGAACACCAACCGCAACAACCGGAACAACAACCGGAACAATTAGAACAACAACAACCGGAACAACAATCGGAATTCAACCAACAATTGGCGTTCCAACCAACAACAAAATTCCGGTAATTCTTATCCTAATTCAGGAAATTCACTAACACCACCATCTTCTTCTTCCATTCCTTTGAAAATCCAGGGGCAAACATCCAATAGCGGAAGTAACTCGAGAAAGGAGAAGCATGATCCCATGCTGGGAACGATCTTGGGAAAGCTTCAAGGACTGGAAAACCACATCACTAAGGTTGATAAAGCTCAAAAGGCTTTAGAAAACCAAATGTTCAGCAATGCCGAGGAAGTTCCTAGAAACCAAGGAAAGCTTCCGGAAAGACAGAGGACAACCCAAAGGGAAGGGTGATGGCTATCACAACTTGGAGAGGAGCAAAAACTACCGACCCGCAGCCTAAGTTTGTTGAAGTTCCTTTCGAAAAGGAGAAGGAAAAGGAGAATGAGAAGGAAGACATCTACATTCCTCCTCCAGCTTACAAACCCCCTTACCATTTCCACAATCTAGAGCGAGAGCACGCCTAGACAAACAGTTCGGTAAGTTCATTGAACTCATGATGAGCAAACTGCACATTAACATACCTTTCATTGATGCAATTGTAGGTATGCCCGCTTATGGGAAGTTCTTAAAGGAGATCCTTTCTAACAAGAGGAAGTTGGAAGATTTCGGAGAAGTCAAGATGAGTTCAGAATCATCGGAACTCATCAAAACGATGAAGGAAAATATGCCCCCAAAGCTGAAGGATCCGGGGACATTTTGTATTCCAATTGGAGTGGGAGAAGTCACTTATGATGCATTATGTGACTTGGGAGCAAGCGTTAGCATCATCCCGCTTGCCTTGTGTAGGAAGATCGGTTTAGGTGAAGCTAAACCGGTGAAGATGACGTTATACATGGCGGATCGATCCATAACTCGTCACGTCGGTATCATCGAAGATGTCTCGGTCACGCTTGGTAAGTTCTATGTTCCAATAGACTTTGTTGTGCTTGACATTCCTGCACATAGTCCGGTCCCGATCATACTCGGAAGACCGTTTCTTGCAACATCCGGTTGTATGGTGGATTGCAAGAATGCTAGACTTGCCTTCGACATAGGAGAAGAGAAGGTAGAGTTTGTTCTTTCCACCTTGGTGAAAGAGCCGGCTCTTGGAGAAGATATGTTCAAAATCTATGACGAGGAGGCATCTAGAGAGGAAGTAAGCTCGATTCTATTCAAGGATCCATTGCAAAAGGTTATCACCATGAGCATCATGGAGAAAGGAGAAGAAGAGGATTGCAATGAGGAAATTGAAGTCTTGGAGGAGCTAAAGGAAGTGCATGAAGAAGAGTTTGAAAAACTCTACGATGGGTCAGAAGACGTGAGGAATCACGGCCAGTCGTGCTATTCCACGGCCGTGGTTTCCACCAACATGACCGTAATCAGCTATTCGGAGGACTCCAGTAAGTTACACGGCCAAAACCACGGCCGTGGAACTACTAGTGGTGCCGTAATTGACTTCTACGCCCTAAACCACGGCCGTGGAAGTAACAGTGGTGCCGTGATTTTGGGAAATTCTGAGAATAATTACGTTCTTTCCACCAATGCTCTTGAGTCTTCTTCAACAACTCCTACACCCTTAGAGACTTCCAAGGAAGCATTGGACACTCCTCAAGAGCCATTAGAGACTCCAATGGCGATGGAATTGAAGTCACTTCCCACACATCTTAGGTACGCATTTCTAGGAACTAATTCTACTTTTCCGGTAATTGTTAGTTCCGATTTAAGTGAAGATGAACATGGTAAACTAATGGTTGTTCTAAGGAAACATAGGAAAGCCTTAGGTTACACTATAGAGGATATTGTAGGAATTAAACCTTCATTATGCATGCACAAGATCCTAATGGAAGAAGATTTTAAGCCTTCACGACAACCTCAATGACGGTTAAATCCGATCATGAAGGAGGTTGTCAAGAATGAGATTCTTAAGCTACTTGATGCAGGTATCATCTATCCTATCTAAAATAGTAAGTGGGTGAGCCCCGTACAAGTTGTTCCAAAGAAATGAGGAATGCCGGTTATCACCAACAAGAACAATGAGCTCATTCGTACAAGAACCGTAACTGGATGGAGGATGTGCATTGATTACTGGAAGCTAAACAATGCAACTAGGAATGATCATTTCCCATTACTCTTCAACCAAATGCTTGAGAGGTTAACACAACATTCTCATTTTTGCTATCTTGACGGTTACAGTGGCTTCTTCCAGATTCCGATCCATCCGGACGATCAAGAAAATACCACATTCACGTGCCCGTGGGGTACGTTCGCTTATAGGAGAATGCCGTTCGGGCTTTGCAATGCCCCAACCACCTTCCAAAGGTGCATGATGGCTATCTTCTCGGAGTACATAGAGGAGATCATGGAGGTTTTCATGGATGACTTTTTTGTTTATGGTTTCTCTTTTGATAATTGTCTTTCTAACCTTTCTCTTGTGTTACAAAGATGCGAAGACACTAACCTAGTTCTTAATTGGGAGAAGTGTCAATTCATGGTGAGGGAAGGCATTGAACTTGGACACTTGATCTCTAATAGAGGTATTGAGGTAGATAAGGCTAAGATAGAAACCATAGAAAAGCTCCCCCCTCCATCTTCGGTGAAGGGGATAAGAAGCTTTCTAGGACATGTTGGATTTTATAGACGTTTTATCAAGGACTTTTCTAAGATATCAAAACCGCTTACTAATCTACTGATGTAGGATGCAGTTTTTGATTTCTCGTAGGATTGTTTAGACGCATTTCATAAGATCCGGGAAGCTCTAATCTCAGCCCCGATCATCCAACCTCCGGATTAGAATCTCTCGTTCGAGGTTATGTGTGGTGCAAGTGACGTAGCTATTGGAGTTGTGCTTGGGCAAAAGAAGTAGGGCCGAACCCATGCTATCAATTACGCTAGCAAGACGCTAGATGAAGCGCAGCTTAACTACGCCACAACTGAAAAAGAATTCTTAGCTATTGTATATGCCTTTGAAAAGTTTCGTTCTTATCTTGTAGGTGCAATGGTGATTGTATACACGGATCATGCTGCGATCCGGTATTTACTTGCCAAGAAAGATGCGAAACCAAGGCTGATTAGATGGATTCTTCTCCTACAAGAATTCGATCTAGAGATCCGTGACAAGAAAGGTTCGGAAAATTCTGTTCTGGATCATTTGAGTCGTCTACCACACATTGAAGACGACAACCTACCTATGGATGAGTCCTTTCCGGACGAGCCACGTCATAGAGGGGTGCATCGACAAGTTAACTACAGGTAACGAACCATGGTTTGCTGATTTTGTTAACTATTTGGTTTGTCAGGAAATACCTCCCGGACTATCCTACGAACAAAGGAAGAAGTTCTTTAAGGAAGTCCGGCAATACTTTTGGAATAAACCTCTACTCTTCAAGAGAGGTCCCGACGGCATCATTCGAAGATGTGTGCCGGAAGACGAGATGCAAAGCGTCATCCGTCATTGTCATTCACTACCTTGTGGAGGACACGCTAGTTCAAACAAAACTAGCGCTAAGGTATTGTAGTCCGGTTTCTTTTGGCCTACTTTATTTAAAGATGTGCAAACCTTTGTTTCCTGCTGCGATGCTTGTCAAAGAATAGGGAACATCTCTAGGAGGAATGAGATGCCTCTTAACAACATTCAGGAGGTGGAAATCTATGACGTTTGGGGAGTCGACTTCATGGGACCTTTCCCATCATCTTGTGGAAACCAATACATACTTCTACTTGTAGACTATGTTTCAAGATGGATTGAAGCTATAGCCTCTTCAACTAACGATGCCATGGTTGTAGTTAAGTTCTTTAATAGAACTATTTTCCCAAGGTTTGGGACACCACGGACCATCATTAGTGACGGAGTCTCTCACTTCATTGCCCGACGATTCGAAGCTCTACTAGCTATGTGTGGGGTGACTCAAAAGATCGCCACTCCCTACCATCCACAAACGAGTGGACAAGTGGAGATTTTGGAATAGAGAGATCAAGGGCATCCTAGAGAAAAAGTTTCGAAGACAAGGAAGGATTGGTCTTTGAAACTAGATGACGCATTGTGGGCATATAGGACTGCGTACAAGACTCCCATAGGAACAACACCATACAACCTTGTGTATGGGAAGTCGTGTGACTTGCCGGTGGAGCTGGAACATAAGGCGTATTGGGCGGTAAAGTGGTTGAACTTCAACATGAAGGAAGCAGGTGAGAAGCGCCTCTTGGACCTTAATGAGCTTGAAGAACTCCGCTTAAACGCTTATGAGAACGCCAAGATCTATAAGGAAAGAGTGAAGCGTTGGCATGATAAGCATATCATTCCAAAGGACCTCAAAGAAGGAGATCAAGTTCTCCTCTTCAATTTGAGACTTCGGCTCTTTCCAGGTAAGCTTAAATCTCGTAGGACTGGACCTTATCTAATCAAACATGCTTTTCCCCATGGCGCAGTTGAAGTATGGGGTGAAAATGGCGGAAGTTCCAAGGTGAACGGTCAACGACTTAAGAAGTATTCACCGGAGCTCCAAGCTGAGGAGTTCGCACCCACCACACTCAAATAGATGCAGGTACGGTCTAGCAACGGACCTAAAACAAGCGCTTCTTGGGAGGCAACCCAAGGTATTGCACTTATGCTTTAGTTTTTCATTCTTAGATTAGATTAGTTTAGTCGTTTTTGCTTTGTTTTTCCCTCGATACCTCCCGGTCTGTCGTGTTTTTGGATGTAGGAGCAATGGAATATGCAATGGAAGGAGTAAAAGTTGGAAGGAATTGACGAAACTTGGATTTTGGAACATTACAGAGAGTTCCATGCCCTAAATTTTTTACGGCCACTATATAAACCACCTTCCTTCACAAAAACACCACAATTTCTCAAATCCACGCCCTTTTCCACGCCCTAATCGCCAAAATCTTTCCCCTTCTCACAAATCTTTGTTCGGAGTCCGATTCGAACGATTTTTGACCCTAAAGTGAAGCATTTTTGATCATCTACAAGATCCAATCAAAAATTCAAGTGAACAATCCCTGCAGAAGAAGGAATTTGGATTTTAAAAATCCAACACCTAGGTTTTTCTCCTCTTTCTCTACTTGTCAATTTGGTTCAATTCTTCGCAAGATTTTTAGGATAACTGATTGGTATTGGATTTAGAACTAGTCTAGGACTGTGCTGGTGAATTTAGTGTGATTTGGTTGAGATTTGATTGAAACAGAACCAAACCACGGTCCTGTAGGTTCCACGGCCGTGGTTTTCCTAGAACACACCGTGATTTCCCTTGTAATGGACAATTTATTTAGGAAAAAGTTGAGTAGGAACTAGAAGAGGAAAGGTGACACTTCCTCTTCCTCCCAAGTCCCCCCTAGTGAACCACCATCACGCCCACCTCCTAGAATTCCAACCATTCATGAAGATTACCTCGATGCCTTAGAGAGGATCGAGAAGAGGCCGGTCATAGGACCACGTTACTTAGTGCTTGAGGAGCTTGAACCGCTGAACGTAGTGAATGATTTGACATGGCTTCTAGATAGAGCCAGTTTGATTGTCTTCTCCGCTATTAGAGAAGATGCTTATGAGGAAATCACTAGGGAGTTCGTCACTTTCTTTGAGCATAGCGCCGTCGATAGGACAGTTTCTTTTCGGTTGATGGAGGAGAACTATGAGTTCTCGATCTTGCAGTTTGGAGCCTTCTTTGGGTTCCAAGAGACCTTCAATGGTCGGTTTCCTAGCGGGGTATACGCTAAGGATTTTTGGGAGGATATCGCTATGATATATGCTAGTGAGGACCGTTGGCAACCGGCCGACACCAAGGCTAAGCTCATCAATCACTTAGCCTTGAAGATAGCTCATAGGGTCCTTTCCGAGTGCCTTTTCCCTAGGACCGAGACCCCTCAAAAGATTAAGACCGATGAGCTTTTCCTCCTTTACTCTATGCTCTATGGTAGACCCACCGATTGTGCTACCCTCCTAGCCTCCACCATGAGTAAGATGAAGAACAAGAGAGCCGGAAATATAGGATATGGTGGTATGGTCACTCACATTGCCTCGCAACTAGGGATAGACTATTCCGCTTGTACTAGGATAGCGGCGAGACCTTTGGGTCTCAATAGCCTTATGACTAGAGACATCATCTTCCCTAGACACCGCGGTCCACCTACCGCCGGTATGCCTTGGGAGGAGAGAGAAGATAGAGGTATCCCTTGGCTCCCCGAGTATTCCATTATGGCCGGACGCCATAACTAGAAGCAGACTTTTGCCGCATGCATGCAAATAGGTTGGCAACATCTCCTTTTGTGCCTGATGATGTCCCGGCTGCGGATGTTGAGGAGGAGATAGGAGGAGGTGATGAGCTGGACTTTGTCACTTTTCCGGATTAGCCGGCACACTTCCCCGACCCTCCTAGACGTTCCCCGCGACCTTCCGGACCTTCCGGAACCACTTCCTCTCGCCGTGCTAGCGTGAGTGAGAGGCCGACTTGGATGGACGCTCCCCCCGCTTGGTATGGGGAGAAGCCTTCATGGATGGGAGCTCCACCTCCGTGGTATGATCAGGCACCTGCCGCACCATCAGCACCGACTCCCTAGGACGCACCAGCATGGAATGGCCAGCCACCAGCTTGGTATGAGTAGCTACCGGCGTGGGCCACCGACCTTTCTAGGAGAGTTGGAGACTTGGAGATCCACCGAGAGACCCAGGAGAAACGGAGCCGGGAGCATGATGAGATGATGAGTGACATTTACCGTCAGCAGTTCGGGCGGAACTATAGCCATGACTTTCGTCCATTTCCACCACCGCCTCCTCCGTAGTGACGAGTTTGATGATCGCCAGTTTCAGCCGCCCCACCACCGTCTAGTGAGTTGATTTTGCTTTTCTTTCTTTTCTTTATTTTCTTTTTGAACATTGAGGACAATGTATGTTTTAAGTATGGGGTGGGGTGTGACTATGTGTGTAATAACTCTACTACAATTGCTTGCTTCTATCCATGACACTTTGCATGTTTCATTCCATAGTCACACGTTTCGTTATTGCATTGCATGAAAAAGGCTTTGAAAAACCCATAAAAATTTGAAAATTTTGAAAAAGTTCTTGTGCTTCTAAGATTAGAGATGACTTCTATGATAGTTCTCACTTGTGGAATGAGTTTTTGATGACAATTTTATGCTTAAACGGAATTATAAATTGAAAAGAAATTGAATGTGTTGTTTATCCTTTCTTGCAAGTTTCATAATGTGAAAGTTTTATCTAAATCATATTGAGAAATTAAGGTTGAAATCACATGATGAGTTCTTATACTTCTTTATGAAATGATTAAGGCAATTCGATTTTCTTACTTCTTTCTTTGATCATTTAACCCCTCAATAAAAGTAATTGCCTCCCTTACCTATCCGGGAATTTGAAGGAGTTGATATTTGGCATGTTTGATGTGGGAGGGCCATGAAAGCAAAATTTTGCATTCAAAGAATAGAACTAATAGGTTCGGGGAAGTCAATCATGACGATGAGTAACTCGACACCATTCACATAGCCGGGTGTTTGTGTCTTGCCAAAGTCGGATTGAGCGATATTCCTAACGAATTATGGTATGTGCATCAAGGGTTTGAGGCATCTCGAAATTGAGAAACGCCGATCTCCTACGCTTCGGTTTTTATGCACCTCTATCCATATTTCAAAAAGTAAAGTCGAAAAATTATGTGAAAAAGAAAAGAGCAAAGCTCTAAGTTGATGGTGTTCCAATTCAAAATAAAAAGAAAAAGAGTTGGGTTATTCCTTTTCCCGGATTCATGCACCACATCCCTTACAAGTTTCCCTCCTTTCCGCATTCTAGACCTTACTTGAAAGTCCTTAAGATCAAAAGAGTGTTATTTGACTTGGCGATCTAAATTGAAGTTTCACATGCTTGATTTTGACAATGCTTGAAGGTTATGATGTTTGTCTTGAAGTTTAAGCGATTTATGATGTTTCTTTACTTTACATTCTTTGGTTTATGTATATGAGCATTTTCAAGGATGAATGAAGCAAGGTTTGAGGATGATCTATTGACTAGAAGCACATTTTCCTAAAGGATGGTTTTTGTTTTGAATTTGCATGCATATTTCATTCTAACTTATGTTCTAAGCTTTTCAAAACCTTGCTTGGGGACAAGCAAGTGACAAGTATGGGGTATTTTGTTAGCATTAAATATGGCGATATTCTAGGCACTTATTTTGGTTGTTTTTTCCCTTATTATTGTGTACATGGATAAGGTTTTGAAGCAAATGTTAGCTTGTTCACCTATTTTGTCGATATGGAAGTCTACACTAGCTTTGTGTTGATTATAGGTGAATAGGAGGTGGGATCGGAGCATTTGAGAGAGAAAAGGGAGTAATCGATCATGTTCAAGGATTAGGAGATACATCAAAGAAGATAAGGAAGGAGCTAGGATGAAGAATGACACGAAACAAAGGCAACAACAAGCAATATGCACTTCCACGCCCTGAATTACGGCCGTGGAGAAGATGATTTGAAGTCCACACTCTAAACCACGACCGTGGACTTGGCATTATGAATGTGGAAGAGTGTTTGGAGCACTCCAGTAAGTTACACGGTCTAAATTACGGTCGTGGAAGTCACAAGGCACCGTAATTTGTTTCCACGCTCTAAACCACGGTTGTGGAAGGTTGTGAGACCGTGATTTAGGCAATCTTTTGACGTGTCATTATTTGCCACGTCATTTACGTATTGGGCCTTGACGGTAATTCTTTCTCGTCTTATAAAAAGGCTGGAAAAGAGAATTTCGAGGACGGCCGCTTACCCTTGTTTTCAGCATTCTTGCTTAGGATTGATTGAAAGTCGCCGAGAGTTGCGGAAACGCCAGATTGTTGGAGATTGGAGTTTGCTTACAACGGAAGTTTAGCCTTTGTCTTAGGTTTTGATATTGAAGGAGGATTGACATCCCGTTCTTCGTACTTGCCTTAGATCATTGTGAGGTTTTGTGTTATATATTTTGAATCCATTAACATTGTTTCTTGTGTTTCGGATTTGAGAATTGGCTTTGAAGTTTTATTGAGTATTCGAGGGTTTTCATCTTTCATTCTTCTTAAATTGAATATTGATATCATGACAATGGTTATTGGCTAAAACCCTTTAGCAATTCTAAGGTGAAGGGTTGATAGTTGTGGCTTAGATGATGATAGATCGATCGTAATTTGATTGGACCCTAAGATTTAGAGAAATATCGTCGACACCCTAAATCACGGCCTGTTCTTAGGTTTCCACGGTCGTGGATCTCAAGATCTACCCGTGGTTTACCCTAGTTTACGATCTTTGCTTTTACTTCAATCCAAAGTTAAAGATTAGCTTTAACCTAGCCTTGGCTTGCCTTTCCTAGGTATTAGTGAGACTCAACATCCTCTATTTCTGTTTCGAGTGTCACAACCTTAACCGTTTGAGCTTATCTTGATCCTTGGGTTACAAGTTTGGGTATTTGAGATTAATTCTTGTCCTTAGATCCTTTCTATACTGCAACCTCACCAACCTTTATAGAGAGTGTCTTTGGATAAGTCATATAAGGTTTTGGAACTTCACCGTACATTACTTTACTTTAGTATACCTTCGCAATTTTTGACTCTTTCCCTAATTCTATAGTATATCTTGAATTGATTGCCACAATTAGACACCTAGATCTTTAGGGTTGATGTTTTCCCCAATATTTGCAAAGCTTTACATATCTTTTTGCTTGACAATTGAAATTGGATTTTGTTTCACCAAATCCCTGTGTTCGATACTCTGAAATACTTGCTAATCTACGCCGATTCATACACTGCGGGTTCGCTTGCTTTTATTTCAGTTTTATAAATATAAAGCTTATTTACACGCACGTTTTCGGGCGAACAAAGCACAACAAAAAGGTGACACGGTCTAAACCACGGCCATGGAAAGTTATGAGACCGTGATATCCATGACGAAGATGACGTTTCATATTTGCCACGCCAACGACGGTTAGTGGGCTTTCTCGTAACCCTATTTCGTCCTATAAGAAGGCTTGAGAAGGGAGTTTTGAGGATCTTCACTTAGAGCTTCGGAGACGGCTGTTTAGGGTTCATTTTACCTTGAGGATTGGAGATTTGGAGAAAGACGTTATTTTCGGAGATTGTCTAATTGCGGGATATTCTAGGGTTTACATTGGAGAACGGATTGACATCCCATTCTTTGTTGTTTCTCTAGATCATTGTGAGGATTTATGTTCCTTCCATTCTGAATTCATAAACATACTACTTTTGTTATTCGCATTCGAGATTGACTTTGAATTGTTATTGAGAAACCTCGTCGACACCCTAAATCACGGTCTGTTCTTGAGTTCCACGGCCGTGGAATCTCCAGATCCAGCCGTGATTTTCTTTGTTTTACGACCTTTGCTTTTGCTTTAATTTAAAGTTAAAGATTTGCTTTAACCTAGCCTTGACTTGCCTTTCCTAGGTAGTAGTGAGACTCAACATCCTCTATTTTGGTTTTGAGTGTCACAACCTTACCCGTTTTTGCTTATCTTTGATTCCTTGGGTTTGGGCATGGGTATTTGAGATTAATTCTTGTCCTTTGATCCTTTCTATACTGCAGCCTCAACAACCTTTATAGAGAGAGTCTTTGGGTTAGAAATATAGGGTTTTGGAACTTCACCATACATTACCTTACTTTAGTATACCTTTGCAATCTCGACTATGTCCTTATATCTACAAAATATTTTGAATCGATTGCCACAATTAGATACCTGGATCTTTAGGGTTGTTGTTTTC
Organism: Fagopyrum homotropicum; assembly: GCA_033239125.1. Taxonomy (NCBI): domain Eukaryota; kingdom Viridiplantae; phylum Streptophyta; class Magnoliopsida; order Caryophyllales; family Polygonaceae; genus Fagopyrum; species Fagopyrum homotropicum. The sequence goes on along the minus strand of BSWB01000003.1, from coordinate 57,977,663 downwards.
CCCAATATTTGCAAAGCTTTTATACTTTTACTTTCTTGATTATTCGAACTGAATTTGACTCACCAAATCCTTGAGTTCGATACTCTGGAATACTTGCTTAACTACGCCGATCCGTACACTGCGGGTTCGCTTGCTTTTGTTTTAGTTTTATAATTAAAAAATTATTTGCACGCACGCTTTTGAGGCAAACAAGTTTTTGGCGCCGTTGCCGGGAATTTAATCTAGACAAAATTTCGGTTCTCGGTTGTCGAGCTTGGGAGCTTTGCTCTTGTTATTTGATATCTCTTTTTTAGTGATCTTTGCAGATTCTTTAGGTATATGCGAAAGACTAGATCAACCAAAGATCTAGTTCCTTTTGATCCAGAACTTGAGAAAACTTTAAGAAGAAAGTTGGAAGAGAAAAAGATGGCTGAAAACAATGAGAGAAACATCCAAGCGGAGTTGGATGAAGTTCAACTTCAACTTAAGTTGAGTGAGAAGGCTCGTATGGAAGAATTGGAGCGTCATCAATTCCAAATGGATGAGCTCAAGTCTATGATGCTAGACATGAAGTTGGAGATGAATGATGCTAAGAAGAAGAAGGTCAAGAAACCAAAGTCCATTAGAGTTGAATCATCCGACGATGAGGATGAGGATATGCCACCACTAGAGGGCATTGATCCGGTGATCCATCACGTTCGAAACAACCCTAGACCACCGATTGTTCCTCGCATTCCCGCTGGAGATGTGAGATTTGCTCATGAAGGGGATGAACCACGGACTCTTGGGCAAAGAATGGATCCAATTCAGCAACCACACCGTCTAGGTGTGAATTTCGGAGCTGAAGATATCCAAGAATTCAATTTTAGCCCACAAGTTATCACCATGGTTCGCCAAAGTCAATTTGGTAGAACGAGTACTGAATCTCCACACCAAAATTTGCAGAATTTTGAGATTCTCATGGAGAAATTGAAGCCGAAAAGGGCTACCAACAACAACTACAAGATCAAACCATTCTTCTTCTCTTTGAAGGACAAGGTTTTGTCTTGGTATCAAGCTCTTCCAGCTGAAAGGCTTAAAATATGGGAGGATCTATCTTCGGAGTTCCTTACTAAGTTCTTTCCGCCATCCAATACGGCGGAGTTGAGAGGTAAGATTAATGCATTTTCTATGAAAGCTAACGAAAGTTTGTTTCATCATGGGAAAGATTTCCGGATCTCTTATTAGATTGCCCACACCATGACATTTCAAAGTTGGAATTATTGGAGATCTACTACAAGGGGTTGGATGTGGAAACACAATTCAGTCTCCAATCTTTGTCTTGTGGTACATTAATGGACATGAGAGAAGATGATGCTTGGGACTTCATTGAGAAGCAAGCCTAAGTGATTGAGAAGTATTCCCACCGGAAGGTGGATCCTAATAGCCGGAATCAAGGGGATCCGGGAGCTAAGTTAACACAAGCTGCACAAACTCAAATATTCTCCCTCAACACCGAAATCAAGGAGTTGAAGGAAATAATTAGAGCTGGCCTGCAAAAGCCAAACAATAAGGAGTTGAAGGAAATAATTGGCGGTCCAACCAACAACAAAATTCCGGTAATTCCTATCCAAATTCTGGAAATTCACTAACATCTCCATCTTCTTCTACTCCTTCGAAAAGCCAGGGGCAAACATCAAATGGATCAAACAATAAGGAGAAGGAGAAGCCCGATCCTATGTTGGAGACGATCTTAGGAAAGCTACAAGGGTTGGAGAGCTACACAACTTTGGTTGATAAAGCACGCAAGGCTTTGGAAAACCATATGTTCAGCAAGGCCGGAGAAGTTCCTAGATATCAAGGGAAGCTTCCAGGGAAGACGGAGGACAACCCGAAAGGAAGGGTAATGGCTATCATAACTAGGAGCGGTGTGACATCTACCGACCCGCAGCCTAAGTTTGTAGAAGTTCTAGCCGAGAAGGAGAAAGAAAAAGGAAAGGAGAAGGAAGATGTCTATGTTCCTCCTCTAGCTTACAAACCTCCACTACCATTACCGCAATCTAGAGTAAGAGCGCGTCTAGACAAATAATTCGGTAAGTTCATTGAACTAATGAGCAAACTGCACATTAATATACCTTTCATTGATGCTATTGTAGGTATGCCCGCTTACGGGAAGTTCTTGAAAGAGCTCCTCTCTAACAAGAGGAAGCTAGAAGGCTTTGGAGAAGTCAAGATGAGTTCGGAATCTTCGGAGCTCATCAAAACGATGACGGAAAAGATGCCCCCAAAGCTGAGAGATCCGGGGTCATTTCGCATTCCAATTGGAATAGGAGAAGTCACATATGACGCTCTTTGTGACTTAGGAGCAAGAGTTAGCATCATCCCGCTTGCTTTGTGTAGGAAGGTCGGTTTAGGTGAACCTAAACCGGTGAAGATGACGTTATACATGGCGGATCGATCCATAACTTGTCCCGTCGGTATCATTCAAGACGTCCAAGTCAAGCTAGGTAAGTTCTATATTCCAATAGACTTTGTTATGCTTGACATTTCTGCAGATTGTCCGGTTCCGATTATACTCGGAAGACCGTTTCTTGCAACATCCGGTTGTATGGTGGATTGCAAGAATGCTAGACTAGCCTTCGACGTAGGAGAAGAGAAGGTTGAGTTTGTTCTCTCAGCTTTGGTGAAAGAGCCAGCTCTTGGAGAGGATATGTTCAATATCTATGACGAAGAAGCGTCTAGAGAGGAAGTGAGCTCGATTCTATTCAAAGATCCATTGCAAAAGGTCCTAACCATGAGCATCATGAAAAAGGGAAAGGAAGAGGAATGCAATGTTGAGATTGAAGCCTTGGAAGAGCTAAAGGAAGAACAAGAGGAAGAGTTTGAAAAACTTTACGATGGCTAAGAAAACGTTAGAAATCACGGTCAGTCGTGCTATTCCACGGCCGTGGTTTCACCCAAACTACCCGTAACTTGTTATTTTGAGAGAAACAGAGAGTTACACGGTCAAAACCACGGCCGTGGAAGTAACAATTGTGCCGTAATTTTGGGAATTTCTGAGAACAATTCCGTGCTTTCCACAAATGCTCTTGAGTCTTCTTCAATCACTCCTACACCCTTAGAGACTTATAAGGAAGCGTCGGACACACCTCAAGACTCATCAAAGGTATCAATAGCTATGGAATTGAAGCCACTTCCCACACATCTTCGGTATGCATTTCTTGGAACTAATTCTACTTTTCCCGTAATTGTTAGTTCCGATTTAAGTGAACATGAACATGAGAAACTAATGGCTATTTTAAGGAAATATAAAAAGGCCTTAGGTTATACCATAGAGGATCTTGTAGGAATTAAACCATCATTACGCATGCACAAGATTCTAATGGAGGAAGATTTTAAGCCTTCAAGACAACCTCATAGACGGTTAAATCCGATCATGAAGGAGGTTGTTAAGAAGGAAATTCTTTAGTTACTTGATGCAGGTATCATCTATCCTATCTCCGATAGCAAGTGGGTGAGCCCCGTTCAAGTTGTCCCAAAGAAAGGAGGAATGACGGTTATTACCAACAAGAACAATGAGCTCATTCCTACAAAAACCGTGACGGGATAGAGGATGTGCATTGACTACCGCAAGCTGAACAATGCAACTAGGAAGGATCACTTCCCACTACCATTCAAAGATCAAATGCTTGAGAGGTTAGCACACCACTCTTATTTGTGTTAATATGACGGTTATAATGGTTTCTTCCAGATTCCGATCCACCCGGACGATCAAGAGAAGACCATATTCACGTGCCCGTGGGGTACGTTTGCTTATAGGAGGATGTCATTCGGACTTTGCAATGCTCCATCCACCTTTTAAAGGTGTATGATGGCCATCTTCTCGGAGTATATTGAGGAAATCATGGAGGTTTTTATGGACGATTTTTCTGTTTATGGTTCCTCATTCATTCGATAATTGTCTTTCTAACCTTTCTCTTGTGTTGCAAAGGTGTGAAGACACTAACCTAGTTCTTAATTGGGAGAAGTGTCAATTTATGGTTAGGGAAGGCATTGTACTTGGACACTTGATCTCTAATAGAGGTATTGAGGTAGATAAGGCTAAGATAGAAACCATAGAAAAGCTCCCCCCTCCATCTTCGGTGAAGGGGATAAGAAGTTTTCTAGGACATGCTGGATTTTATAGAAGATTCATCAAGGACTTTTCTAAGATTTCGAAACCGCTAACTAATTTATTGATGAAGGATGCAATTAATGATTTTTCGCACGATTGTTTAGATGCTTTCTATAAGATCTGGGAAGCTCTCATCTCAATCCCGATTATCCAACCTCCGAACTAGAATCTCCCGTTCGAGGTTATGTGTGACGCAAGTGACGTAGCTGTTGGAGTGGTGCTGGGGCATAAGAAGGAAGGCCGGACCCATGCTATCCATTATGCTAGCAAGACGCTAGATGAAGCGCAGCTCAACTACGCAACAACTGAGAAAGAATTTTTAGCCATTGTATATGCATTTGAAAAGTTTCGTTCTTATCTTGTAGGAGCGAAGGTAATTGTATACACGGACCATTCAGCGATCCGGTACTTACTCGCCAAGAAGGATGCGAAACCGAGGATGATTAGATGGATTCTTCTCCTACAAGAATTCGATCTAGAGATCCGCGACAAGAAAGGCTCGGAAAATTTTGTTGCGGATCATTTGAGTCATCTACCACACATTGAAGACGACGATCTACCCATTGATGACTCCTTCCCGAATGAGCACTTACACATCATAGAGGAGTGCATCGACAAGATATCTAGAGGTAACGAACCTTGGTTTGCTGATTTTGTAAATTACTTGGTTTGTCAGGAAATACCTCCCAGATTATCCTATGCACAAAAGAAGAAATTCTTTAGGGATGTCCGTCAATACTTTTGGAATGAACCTCTACTCTTCAAGAGAGGTCCCGACGGCATCATTAGGAGATGTGTGCCGGAAGACGAGATGCAAAGCGTCATTCGTCATTGTCATTCACTACCTTGTGGAGGACACACTAGTTCCAATAAAACTAACGCTAAGGTATTGCAATCTGGATTCTTTTGGCCTACTTTATTTAAGGATGTGCAAACCTTTGTTTCTTGTTGCGATGCTAGTTAAAGAACAGGAAATATCTCTAGGAGAAACAAGATGCCTCTAAACAACATTCAGGAGGTGGAAATCTTTGACGTTTGGGGAGTCGACTTCATGGGACCTTTCCCATCATCTTGTGGAAACCAATACATACTTCTACCTGTAGATTATGTTTCGAGAAGGGTCGAAGCTATTGCCTTTCCAACTAATGATGACATGGTTGTTGTCAAGTTGTTTAATAGAACTATTTTCCCAAGGTTTGGGACACCACGGACCATCATTAGTAACGGAGGTTCACACTTTATTGCCCGACGATTCGAAGCTCTACTAGCTAAGTATGGGGTGACTCACAAGATTGCCACTCCCTACCATCCACAAAAAAGTGGGCAAGTGGAGATTTCGAATAGAGAGATCAAGGGCATCCTTGAGAAGACGGTGTCAAAGACAAGGAAGGATTGGTCTTTGAAACTAGATGATGCGTTATGGGCGTATAGGACTGCATACAAGGCTCCTATAGGTACAACATCATACAACCTTGTGTATGGGAAGTCTTGTCATCTCTCGGTGGAGCTAGAACACAGTACTGGGTTGTAAAGTGGTTGAACTTCGGCATGAAGGAAGCGGGCGAGAAGCGCCTCTTGGACCTTAACGAGCTTGAAGAACTTCGCTTGAACGCCTATGAGAACGCCAAGATTTACAAAGAAAGGGCGAAGCGTTGACATGATAAGCATATCATTCAAAGGACCTCAAAGAAGGACATCAAGTTCTCCTCTTCAATTCGAGACTTCGGCTCTTTCCAGGTAAGCTTAAATCTCGTTGGACTGGACCTTATAATTAAACGTGTTTTTCCCCATGGCGCAGTTGAAGTATGGGGTGAAAAGAGCGGAAGTTTCAAGGTGAATGACCAACGACTTAAGAAGTATTCACCAGAGCTCCCGGTTGAGGAAATCGCTCCGATTGTCCTCGAATAAAAACAGGAACGGTCTAGCTATGGACCCAAAACAAGCGCTTCTTGGGAGGCAACCCAAGGTATTGCACTTACGTTTTGTTTTTCTTTCTTATATTAGTTTAGTTTAGTTGTTTTTGTTTTGTTTCCCCTTGATACCTCCCAGTATGTTATGTTTTTGGATGTAGGAATATGTTATGTTTTCATTGGGTTGTACACTCGTTCATTGCTTTTTGTCATGTCGGTTTGTGCGATTATTTATTTATTTAGTGTCTTGATATGCTATTGAGGACTAAAAACCACTTTTTTATATATATTATAAAAAAAATTAGTTTCTCGTGTATATGGTATCAAATGTATTTCAAAAAATTAAAATTGCGATGAACCTTTTCTTTTCTTACCATCTTTTCCTATTTGAGATATATGCGTATTTAATTTTACCAAATTGAGTTTCATTGTTATACATATATGGTACAACCAAATTAGGTAATAAGCAATTTCATTCACAAATACACAAAAGATAGGAAGGCTCACAAAGTATTTTATTTTATTTTCTCTAAGAAAGTTTACTCACATCTACCATGGAAACACCATCTTCCTCCTCTCCAATAGCCCACATCTCGAAAGATAACACTGATAAAACAAATCAAAACCGTATCAATCAACACCATCAACAATTGGTTGTGGAGGAACCCAACCCACAAGCTAACAAATCTCCTCAGAAGCGAAAGCGAAAGCTCGCAGGAACCCCGCGTAAGTCTCCACTCCTCTCTTACTCACATGGTTATTTTCAACTCTACAAATAACAATTAATAATGTGTAGGTAGTTGTTGATCTACTTATTGAATTCAAATCCACCAACCAAATGAAAAAATTTAACTAATCTCGTAAAAATTCATATTTTTCCATCTTTGATCGTATCACTCGATTTACATCTACATTTTTTATAAAATCATTGTTGTTAGGCAATTGTGTGTGAAATGTTGATGTAGCATGTCTAGATTTAGTTATCATGCCCAATTTCAATCAACTAACATAACCAAATTGTTGGTGCATGTGAGTCAGATAGATGTATATTAAGTTTTTATATGAATGGAAGGTCATTGGAATAAGTGTGAATCAATCACTTCAAAATTATACTTTAGATCTCGTAAAATATACTGAATTATAAAAACTCCATTTTTAAGTAAAAAAGTGTGTTTGTTGTGATTATAATGGTGTTCATCATATGTAGATCCAGACGCGGAAGTCATTGCATTATCCCCAAAATCTATTATTTCTGGTAAGAGGCGATATGAGTTTTCATTGGAGCTTGAAAAAAGAGGGTTGACATCTTCAACACTAAAGAAGAGGGTATACACATGTCCGGTGACATCATGCATCTACCACCATCCTAGCCGGGCACTGGGTGATCTAACCGGTATCAAGAAGCATTACTTGAGAAAGCACGGGGAGAAGAAGTTTAACTGCGACAATTGCTTCAATGCTTATGGCGTGAAAACAGATTTGAAAGCTCATGCTAAACTATGCATTACTCGAAACTTCAACTGTAAATGTGACAGTCTCTTCTCCAAGTACGTATCTGATTTAATAGTCTATATTATTGTGTACAGTATAAATAAATATGAGCTTGATAACTATTTTATTTATGAGTCAAAATAACCAATACCGAAGAAAAATAAGTGTTTTATGACTTTCACCTCTTTAGGGATTTTGCTTATTAGTTATTATATGACAGAATTATCACAATGTTTTTAAAAAGTGTTTTTAAAAACCTCTAAAAAACTTTTTGTGTATTTTTATTAAACACATCATCAATCTATGCAACTAATTTTACCTTTGTTCATCCCGTTTTGGTACAACTTAGTACATTTGGAACAAAGATATTCATGTGTGATTTGTAAATAGAACTCCTACACTTATATATATTTTTTATATGACCTATTTTAAATTGACTTATATAAGCTAACATACTCGGTTTGATTTATAATGTCAGATTTCATGTTATTTATAATACATATTCCTCTTGTTATTTAATTTTTCCAATTTTATTATTTGGCTAATTGCTCTCTAGATTAATAATGCATTTTCTCAGGATGCATTTGAATGACCTTAGAAAATACATTATTTAGTATTTTGGACTAAGTAATGTATTAGTTCTAATTCTATATCCCTCAGTTCATTCAACACATAGTATGAATAATATAGATATAACAAACTAATCATAATTTCAATTAACGATAAAAATACAAAATAAAATAAATTTAATGTTCCAATGTAATTTGAATAGACTCTGGTTCGAAATAAATTTTGCCATAAGTTTTATTCTAGTTTTTTTTTTGTCCGTTTATGTATTATATATATATATATATATATATATATATGTGTGTGTATTGTTTTTATATAATAAACTTATTTAATCTTTGGATATTTTTATACATGATACTTTCTTGACCAACCTTATAATATTCACAACTATACAATTGAAATAAAATGTAAATACTAATATAAAAGTAAACTTATAAACAAAAATATGAGTCAATGCTAATATAGTGAAGATAATATAGTTTAAAATAAATTATGTTCAATTGGTCAACCCAAATATAAAAACGTACAAATAAATTTAGAGACAAAAAATAATAAAAAATTAATTTGTATTATTTTTAAAATACATCTTGTGTGTTTTCACATTCATTCACATTTAAATTCATTGTCTTTTAAAGACATTGTTTATTTATAATGTTAATTTGAATTTGCGTATAAGTCATTGAATTTGACCAACTATTATCATAAAAACAGCACATATTTTAAAGGGCAATTTTGATAAATAGGGCTTTTCGAAAAATTATAGTAGTAAGTAGGCATTTTAATGTTTCAATTAAGTAAATATATCTCAACCTTTTGTATTTATTCTCAAACTCTTCACACTCTTCTCTCAAGGGATACATTTACTAAACACAAAACTAGAATAACCCTAGTAAACCAAATTGTTTCTATTCTATTCTATTTTATTATTTATTTTAAATCACACAAAATGACCTCTATATTTTATTTTCATTCAAAAATCACCCATGTTATCTTTGTATACTTAACAAATTTGTTAATAAAAGTAGTCATCACTTTATTTTTAATATTTAAGGTAATTTATTTGCCAAAAAAAGAAGAAGAAGTTTTAAAGATAAAATTTTGGTCAATAGAATCATATTTGGTATCATTATTATTTTATAGGTAATTTGAGGGGGAAATTCATGTTTGTAGTTAAAACTTAATGAAAGAATATATCACTTACTAGTATAATACCCGCACCTTGTGCGAGTTTTGAAAAAAATGAAAAAGAATATTGTGAAATAGGTTTTTTTTTCGTGCTTTTGTTTTGTATACTTCTCTAATCTAATCCTGTGTCCACAGCGCGACACGTCATCAACTCGTGCTCTGTTTTAGTAAGTATAATAGATTTGGTTTCTATAAAATTATTATTTTAATAATAAAAGATTTTATGGTTTAAAAAATAGTGTAAAAAATAAAGATTTATTGGCTTTAATTGTGGGAGCTCAATTTCAAAAATCATGCGTCCACAGCGCGCCACATCATCAACCCGTACTCTGTTTTAGTAAGTATAATAGATAATAGATTTGAAAATTTGTGTAATTTGAAAATTAATATATTCAACGTAAATTTGTGATAAAAAAATCTATATTTCATATTTAAATTTTGAAAATTCAAAAATTAATCTTATTTTATACCAAATTTGTTTTGGGAATGTCACCACGTGTGTTCTCTTAACCAAAATTTTATTTTAATATTTTAAGTATTGACCTAAAATATTCAAGAATGAAATAATAATTAACCTTTATTATATAATTCGTTAGGTATAAAATTATAGTATGAGTGATTTTGGAAAGAAAATATAATATATGAGTAATTTTGTGTGATCAAAAAAGTTATGCGATTTTTGTAATAAAATTGACCATAATTTCACCTCTTATCAAAATTGGTTTAATGTGAAATAGTTTGTATCCGAACTTGTTGTTTTTAAATTTTGTATCATTTTTTTCACTGATAACAAACTAACTCGATTGAAAAACACCCGGTATAAATTAACATTCGAACATTTAAACTAGTTTTATTATATATTTCGTTACGTACTTTTTGAACACACGTGGGAACTTTGGAAAGATGGACATGCTTAATGGGAACAACGAAGAAAACAAAACTCAAGGTACATTTTAATATGTATATATATGATGGTTCACATTCAATATAGGATAAATACTATGAAATTACTATGGTTGAATATGGAAGTTTGTGTATTTTCAAGACTTCATTCGTCTTTGTATAATCATTTTGTTTTAGGCAGATTTTATTACTTATCCACCAAGATAGGTTTTTCAATGTAAACTAAAGTTATATACTAATTTGTTTTTGTACCCCTGCCTAATTATTATATCAACAATTATGTTAGAGATAATAAGTTCTCGTACCGAAAGCTGTGGGCATTATGAGCTTAATATTTAAGGTCGGTAAACTACTCCTCTTGCTGCCAATTGATTTTAGGATGAAACCTCGCCGGGTTTATGTGCTGACCATATGTCTAATGCGCATGTGAGCTCATATACACACAACCCCCGTTCTACGGTTCATCTCTATCGGAATTTACATGGTATCAAAGTGGTTAGCCTAAACCTCACTGAGTTTATGTGTTGAGCTTAAGCCTAAAGGACATGTGCGCTCGTAAGTACACAACCTCGTTCATCTCTTTTCCTGTGGATGAAATCGTTATTTATAAAGCACGTAAATCTATGTTGTATGTTGTTCTTTATTTGTCTATTATACAATATAAACTTATGATTTGAATACATGTTTGATAGGTGATGGCGTCACAAACCTTTCTCAGAACATCGGATTCGATGAAGGCTTGAACATCTCTCAAGTCAGTAAGGACATTGACGAAATGAGCTTCTTCTCGAGCAAGTCATTCAATATGCAATCAACAAGCCCTACTTTCAGTGAGCCTACCCAAAGCGACGTCGTTCAACGCCCAAGTGTCAATCAAAGCTCCTCGTCAACTTCTTTCAGGTTTGGTTTTGACGCCTATTATGACGTTAATGGAATAACAAGAGATTTTTTGGGAGAAAAGGAGAAAAAATAATTGAGGAAAATGAAAGAGCATCGACCTCTTTCGAGAAGTTATGCTAACAAGGGATATTTTTGAGTATTAACTCCTCATATATTGTCTTATCAACATAATTAATCACATTATTGACAATGAAGTACAATTGTTGCATTTTTATGCATACATACTTGCACAACCTTATCCTTACGAGACATAATTTAGTTAGAAAAATGCTTATGTTTTTCTATGTTTTATTTTACAGCACTAAAGAAGTGTTAATAATTTTTAGGTGTAGATGTGTATCCAGGTCCATTATGAACGTAAAACAAGTCCGGTAATCCAATATATAAGGTAGTTGGAATCTCACTAAACTTATATATTGGTTGTTTAAAGCTGGTATACACACGACCCGATCTAAAATGTATTATGCACACGTGATATAAGTACAATTAGCCTAGCCATTTACTTTATATTCTAACTCATCGTATTAAGTGGTTTATTTTAGTTCGGGTTGTTACCGACTTACCGGTGTCAAAAATAATTCTTTCCTTCGGAGTGGTTGAGTGAGTGAGGATAAAACAAACTCTAAAGTTAAAATGTATTTGAGGGAAACAATCTTATAGTGGTTGAGTAATGACATAACTGTAACACCCCAAATTCACGAGACTCAGGCCGCTATGGGGCTAGGGCCTCACAATGGGCCCCGACCCTTATCCTGACAACAATTTCACCAGATCTTACAACAAGACAAAATTGTAAAACCGAAATAGTATTTAATGCAATTAAAAACACTAGAGGTAGTAAGATTCAGCTCTTGTGGTCCGGACCTCCGATTTCTATCATCAACCCTCCGGTGGGAATATTTTTCAATAACTAGAGCTTGTTTCTCAACAAACTCCAATGTATCATCAACTAGCTTATCCATAAACGTCCCACCAGAAAGGGATTGAAGCTTGATGTTCGCTCCAAACGGTGTGTGCAAGCTTTAAATTTATAACCCTAGATGTAAGCTTAAAACAAGGATGCGAACCAGCAGTGTACGGGTCAATCGTAGTAAAAGCAAGGAATTTCATGGGTAGATCACAGGGACTTAGTGAAACAAAGTCGGAATAGGTAAGCTTTAGCAATTACTAACCACAAAAGCAATTAAAACAATCAAAGATGATAAAAAGTCAATAAAGGAAATATGCAATTCTAGGGATTAAAGCATCTAGTTGTGGTTTCAACTCAAGATCTAAAGATAAGCGGACAAAGCTGAGGTTTTTGCAAAGGGAAGGTATTACTAAAGTGGATTAGATCACCGGGTAAGTCTCACTAATCACTAATCCTAAACCGTAACTCCTATTACCGGGTAAGTCTCAAGGAATTAAGATAAAAAACTATAACCTCGAACTAACACACCACCTAAGGGAATAGAATCAACCTTTACCGTGTAAGTCTCAGGCTAACGCACAAAGATGGGATGAAAGCACACTCAAACCCCAATAAAGGATAAACCTTTATTACCTACACTTATGATCTTAGGTAAACAAACAAAGGAATTACCGGGTAAGTCTCATCCTAGGCTTGCATTGAACCAGGAAAGGTGTAATAAGAATAGGATTTGGCAAACTCTACACTTAACTCTCAGTTTCGGATCAGATAAGTCACCTCGGTCAGCCAAATTCCACCCCGGCCGAGATGTTCATCGACTGAGCGAGATGCTTAGGGTTAAGGTAAAGACTCGAACTTTCAGGGTCCTACTGTGATTAAGATTATTCTATCATTGTTTTTCCCACAACCTCCAGCCAATCACCCTAGAATCACAGAAAGAGATTAGCCACTCATCATCATGAAAGCAATAATCAAATATATGGGAAGAAAGAGAATAGTTGAACAAGAAAACCGTAAGAGAAAGGCTTCAATAACTGAATCTATTATCAAAACAACAAGCGTTCCTTGGATAAAAATCCAACAAGACAATCAACAAAGAAGGGAATCTAAGATGATCTTACAAAAACCCTTCAAAAAGCTATAAAAGCTATAGACTTTCTTCCTTCCAGGAACCCAACCCAAAAATATAAGATCCTCTTTCCAAAGATAAAAGATCTCAGCCAAGAAATAAAATATTCTCGCCGCATCCTAGGTGTTCGCCTCGGTCGAGTCGGCTCCTCTGGATCACCTCGGTCGAGGTGACTCTGTAGTCAACCGAGGTGAATCACAACTGAATGTGAAATCTCTCAAATTTGGTCCAAAGTGAATCTTTAATCCAATTCCATGATTCCTGGATTATTCTTTAAGCTCCTGAATGTAGCTCCAATGACTCCTTAGCTCATTTTGCTCCTTTTTGATGCAAAACGTGCCATTTTACCTACGATTACAACAAAACTAGGTGTAGACCTCGATTCCCGCAAAGGTAGATGAAACGACAATATAATCACATAATATACATCCAAACATGCAGATTATTGAAGATAAAACGTCTAAACAGACCCCAAAATATAGACAATAATTCATGCTATCAAAATACCCCATACTTAGCCCTTGCTTGTCCCCAAGCAAGTTCCGCATATAAAATACAAGATAGAATGGATTATAAGTCATAAAGATCAATGAAATAGCCTTTCAAAAACATTTTAATGGTGTGCTACAATCATAGATCACTCTAAGAGAATACTTCATGGAATTTGAAATCAAAACATGCTTAAAACATTTTATAAATATAAGAAAGTTGTTCATCTTTGCATAAAATCATAGAATGCATAATAAATCATAATCATCAAAATTAATCATGCATAATTCAGTTTAAACCACTAAGTCAATCAACAAGCTCGAGGTCTCAAGGGCTTCCCAAAAGAAAGGTCAAGAAACGTGTAGGGTAGGGATGTATAGAAGGTAATGTGGTGCTAGAATCCGGGAAAAGGATATCACTTCACTTTCACTTTCACTTCACTTTCAACATCATCCACCAATAAGCTTTGCTTATTTCACACTTTTTCCTTTTTTTTACTTTACTTTTTGGGATGCATGGACAGAGGTGCACAATAACCGAAGCCTAGGAAATCAGCAATCATCAATTTCTTGAGATGCATCAAACCCTTGATGCACATACCATGACCCGTTAGGAATATCGCTCAATTCGACTTTGGCAAGACACAAACACCCGGCTATGTGAATGGTGCCGAGTTACTCATCATCATGATTGACTTCCCCAAACCTATTTATTGCTTTCTAACACTTTCACTTCCAGCCAACTTCTCAACTTTTACTTCACTTGCTTTCACCACTTTGCTTGCTTCCAAATTCCCCGATAGGTAAAGGGAGGCAAAAATGTATATGAGGGGCTAAGCATGATTAAGAAGAAGAGAGAAGAATGAATTGCCTTGGCTTTCCAGGAAGAAAGTGAGAGAACTCATAATGTGGTGTCAACCTTCAAATTCAACATAATTTGGATAAAAACAAAGTATTAAACATGCCAAAAATTTCAAACAAAGCATTTAGCAACTTAAACATATCATAAAACCTTTCAAACATATAAAGATTTCAAAACCAGTCAGCAAACAAGATCTTCACTGAGATCATATCCAGATAAAAAGCACAAAACGTTTCGAAAACTCTCAGTTAAACCACCTCGGTCGAGGTGTTCTAAGTCAACCGAGGTGAAGTACCTCGTTTGGCCAGAACTGCCCCGGTCGAGGTCAATTTTTTTTTTTTTTTTCTGTCCAGTTTTTGACGTTTTTCTCAATCAAATAACCTGTATGCATGCATATAATCTCAGATAAAACCATAGAAGCAAAATAAAGCATAAATATCCGATAATGTCGAGTCATACATCACATAAGTCAAATAATACATAAACACCCCATACTTGAGACACACTGTCCTAGTGGGTCAAAATAAGTCTAAAGAAATAAAGTACTCACCGGACAAAGCTGAGCTGCATAATAAATAAGAAAGAAAATATTGCAGGCTCTCAATGATCACGATCCGGTGGTGGTGGTGGTGGCATATACGGATAATGGGATGTGTCAAATGGATAACCCATAGTCTGTTGAAACTGGATCTCCATCATCCGGTGTTGATAGTGCTGGCCCTCTAGCATCTGATGAGTCCAGCGGTCGATCTCTCGGTGCTGGGTGAACTCATCTTTTCTGAAACCTGTCAGACCACCTCGGTCGGTCTGACAACTCTGAAGAACACCTCGGCCGAGGCACAGGCCGACTGGACCGAGGCGAAAAACTGCGCAACTGATTTCCTCAAAAATCCAGTTCTTTTCCCCCAAAATCACTACAACTGGTTCCTATGGAGTACTTAATCTGTTTCTCAGCAAATGCAGGGGCAACCAAAGCCCAAATCGAAGGAAAACAGTGGAGAAGAGCGAGGTTAGGGTTTTTATGATTTTACCTCGATTCGGTCGATTGGCTCGTTTTTCTTGCAAATTAGCGCTTGAACTGGGATCCTCTACTCTTTCTTTGCAATTTGGAAGCAAGAATCGTCGAAATCGATCGAAGAACGGCGAAGCGAGGCGAAGGGTATGCCGCGGTCGAGGAGAAGGTAAAGGAGGAGAGAGAAATCTCAGCCCCCTTTTATACCCTTTTCTGGAACTGCTGTCACCTCGGTCGAGGTGGTCTCGTCTGGACCGAGGTGGTACGGACCGAGGTGGATCTTCAGAAAACCTAGTCGCCTCGGTTGCTCAAGAATCATCTCGGTCGAGGTGCTGTGACAGCAACCGAGATGTGCCTCAGTCAAACTTCGTCTTCTCAAATTCTCGAACTTCTGTCCTTCCAGCTGTGCTCCTGGGATGTATTCCTTCCTTAGATGTCACCTTTTGTCTGTCTAGGACGCCAAAAACAAAACAAAGCAAAGCAAAAGGAAACTATCTAAGCTAGACTAGAAAAAGGGAAAAGAAAGCAATACCTTGGGTTGCCTCCCAAGAAGCGCTTGATTTAAGGTTGCTAGCTGGACCGTACGGCGTCTCTATGCGTGATGGGAGGTGCCCTCACCCCATACTTCACCTCCATCATGGGGTGAAGTAAGTAAGTCTATCAAACGCTCCAACAAGTGCAAGTGCTCATCGGGGAATGAATCGTGTATGGGTGGGCTGTCTTTCTCGCGTGAAGATGGAGGTAGCCGGCTGAGGTGATCCGCAACAGAATTTTCGGATCCCTTCTTATCGTGGATCTCTAGGTCAAAATCTTGAAGTAAGAGAATCCATCGAATAAGGCGTGGCTTGGCATCTTTCTTAGCAAGCAAGTAGCGAATGGCTGCGTGGTCGGTGTAGACAATGACTTTCGCCCCTACTAAGTAAGAATGAAACTTCTCGAAAGCATATACAACCGCCAATAGCTCCTTCTCGGTGGTGGCGTAGTTGTGCTGGGCTTCATCTAGCGTCTTGCTAGCATAATAAATGGCGGTGGTCCGGCCATCCTTCTTTTGTCCAAGCACCGCTCCTACGGCCACGTCACTAGCATCACACATGATCTCAAAGGGCAAGGTCCAATCCGGAGGTTGGATAATGGGAGCGGAGATCAACGCTTCCTTAATCCTGTAAAACGCATCAAGACACTCCTGCGAAAACTCAAAAACAACATCTTTATTCAAGAGGTTAGTTAGAGGTTTAGAAATCTTAGAGAAGTCGTTGATGAATCTCCTGTAGAAACCTGCATGCCCGAGAAAACTCCTCACACCTTTAACAGAACAAGGGGGAGGGAGTTTCTCAATAGTCTCGATCTTAGCGCGATCGACCTCAATACCTCGATTAGAAACGAGGTGTCCTAGCACAATGCCTTCATTAACCATAAAATGACACTTCTCCCAATTCAAGACAAGATTAGTGTCCTCACATCTTTGTAGCACTAGAGAAAGGTTAGATAGGCAATCATCAAAAGAGGAACCATATACTGAAAAATCATCCATAAATACCTCCATGATCTCCTCTATATACTCGGAAAAGATAGCCATCATGCATCGCTGGAAGGTAGCGGGTGCATTGCATAATCCAAATGGCATCCTCCTATAAGCAAATGTCCCCCACGGACAAGTGAAAGTGGTCTTCTCCCGATCATCCGGATGGATAGGAATCTGGAAGAAACCACTATAGCCGTCTAAATAGCAGAAGTGTGAATGCTGGGCCAACCGTTTGAGCATTTGATCGATGAAGGGAAGTGGAAAATGGTCCTTCCGAGTGGCCGTGTTCAGCTTCCTATAATCAATGCAAACCCTCCAGCCCGTGACGGTCCTGGTTGGGATTAGCTCGTTGTTCTTATTCATCACAACGGTCATCCCTCCTTTCTTCGGAACTACATGCACCGGGCTAACCCATTTGCTGGCCGAGATAGGATATATGATACATGCATCCAACAACTTAAGAATTTCCTTCTTCACAACCTCTTTCATGATCGGATTTAACCGTCTTTGAGGTTCCCGTGAAGTCTTATGATCGTACTCCATTAGAATTCTATGCATGAAGAAAGAAGGCTTAATGCCAATAAGATCATCTATAGTATAACCCAAAGCCTTTTGATGCTTTCTCAGGACATGCATTAGTTTAGACAATTCATATTCGGAGAGGGAAGCACTAACAATAACGGGATAGGTGGAATCTGGTCCAAGAAAGACATACCTCAAGTGATTTGGGAGTTGTTTAAGCTCCACAACTGGGGGTGCTTTCTGAGGGGGCTCCTTGCTTCCTCCTTCCAGTGGAGTAGATCCAGAAACTGGACTTTCAGAAGTCTTAGTTGAAATCATCTCGCCTTCGACCTCGGTCGAGGCGCAGAGGCGTTGAACGAGATGTTCTTCAGTCGCCTCGCTTGGTCCAGAAAGTGCCTCGGTCGAGGTACTGTAACTGGAACCGAAACTGGAGATCTTCGTCTCCTGGATTAATTTCTCAGTTTTAGCTCCTGGATCTTCTTCCAGTGCCTTTAAGCTCCGTATATCTGCATCACAAGAGGCATCTATACCTTCCTCCATTAAACTAAAACTAATAACTCTTTCAAGTGGATCGTTAATAAGGATAGAGCTCACCAATTCTCTTGATTCTTCTTCATCATAGATGTTGAAGATATCGTCTCCTAGCTGCACTCCTTTCATAGCCGCAAGTAATGCGAATTCCACTTTGATAGCATGAATTATAGTCTATATTTTGGGGTTTGTTTGGACGTTTTATCTTTCATAATTTGCATGATTGCATGTATATTATGTGATTATATTATCATTTCATCTACCTTTGCGAGAATCGAGGTCTACACCTAGTTTTGTTGTAATTGTAGGTAAAATGGCACGTTTTGCATCTAGAAGGAGCTATGGAGTCATCGGAGCTACATTGAGGAACATAAGGAACCATCCAGGAAGAATAGCCAGGGATTAAAGATTCACTTTGGACCAGTTTTGAGAGATTTCACATTCAGTTGTGACTCACCTCGGTTGACCAGAGATTCATCTCGACCGAGGTGATCCAGAGACGCCGACTCGACCGAGGCGAACACCTAGGACGCGGCGAGGATATTTTATTCTTGGCTGAGATCTTTTATCTTTGGAAAGTGATCTTATATTTTTGGGCTTGGCTCCTGGAAGGAAGAAGATCTTATATTTTACCTATTTTTATGGGAGAAGATCTTTCTAAGGTATTTTATCTTTGGAGGGTTATTTTCCTATAAAAAGGGTTGGATTTCCACAAATCCAACATCTCGCTATCAATCCGCTTACACCGAAAGATCCAGCATACATCGCTGCGGCATACTCCAGTTAGGGAGTTTTGAAGAACCTTTTTGAAGGTTGAAGGAAGATTGAAGATCATAGCTTTTATAGCTTTTGGAGGGTTTTGTAAGATTGTCTTTGATTCCCTTCCTTGTTGTCTTCTCTTGTTGGATTGCTATCCAAGGAACGCTTTTGTTGTGATATTTGATTCAGTTATTGAAGTCTTTTTCATTAAATTCTTCTTGTTTAAATATTCACCTTCTTCCCATATATTTAATACTTTCATAATGATGATGAGTGGCTAATTTCCTTGTGTGATTCTAGGGTGATTGGCTGAAGGTTGTGGGAAAAACAATGATAGAATAATCTAGATTCCAGTAGGATCCTGAAAGTTCGAGTCTTTAACCTTAACCCTAAGCATCTCGCTCAGTCGATGAACATCTCGGCCGGGGTGGAATTTGGCTGACCGAGGTGACTTATCCGATCCTAAACTGAGAGTTAAGTGTTAGAGTTTGCCAAAACCTATTCTTATTACACCTTTCCTGGTTCAATGCAAGCTTAGGATGAGACTTACCCGGTGATCTACTCCACTTAGTGACACCTTCCCCACGCAAAACATGCCATTTTGATGCAAAACATGCCATTTTACCTACATTTACAATGAAACTAGGTGTAGACCTCGATTCTCGCAAAGGTAGATGAAACAACAATATAATCACATAATATGCACTCAGACATGCAGATTATTGAAGATAAAACGTCTAAACAAGTCCCAAAATATAGACTATAATTCATGCTATCAAAATACCCCATACTTGTCCCTTGCTTGTCCCCATGCAAGTTCCAAATCTTAAGTACAAGATAGAATGGATTATAAGTCAAAAAGATCAATGAAAAGTATCTCAAAACATTTTTGGTGGTGTGCTCAAATCATAGATCACTCTAAGAGAATGCTTCATGGTAATTAAAATCAAGATATGCTCAAAACATTTTATAAATATAAGAAAGTTGTTCATCTTTGCATAAAATCATAGAATGCATAATAAATCATAATTATCGAAATTAATCATGCATAATCCAGTTTAAACCACTAAGTCAATCAACAAGCTCGAGGTCTCAAGGGCTTTTAAAAGAGAAGTCAAGAAACGTGTGAGGGTGGGATGTATATACGGAATATGGTGCTAGAATCCCGGAAAAGGATCTTTTACTTCACTTCCTTTGAACTTCAACATCTTCCACCAATAAGCTTTGCTTATTTACTTTTTACTTTACTTTTTGGGATGCATGGACAGAGGTGCACAATAACCGAAGCCTAGGAAATCAGCAATCATCAATTTCTTGAGATGCATCAAACCCTTGATGCACATACCATGACCCGTTAGGAATATCGCTCAATCCGTCTTTGGCAAGATACAAACACCCGGCTATGTGAATGGTGCCGAGTTACTCATTATCATGATTGACTTCCCCAAACCTATTTGTTTCTTTCTAATTTTCAGCCAACATCTCAACTTTTCTTTCACTTGCTTTTCACTTGCTTGCTTCCAAATTCCCGGATAGGTCAAGGGAGGCAAATATGTATATGAGGGGCTAAGCATGATCAAGAAGAAGAAGAGAAGAGAATGAATTGCCTTGGTCTTCCCAGGAAGAGAGTGAGAGAACTCATCATGTGGTGTCAACCTTCAAATTCAACATAATTTGGATAAAAACAAAGTATTGAACATGCCAAAATTTCAAACAAAGCATTTAACAACTTAAACATATCATAAAACCTTTCAAACATATAAAGATTTCAAAACCAGTCAGCAAACAGAATCATCACTGAGGTCATATCCAGATAAGAAGCACAAAAATCGTTTCGAAAACTGTCTCAGTTAAACCACCTCGGTCGAGATGTTCTAAGTCAACCGAGGTACTGTACCTCGATTGGTCAGAGTCACATCGGTCGAGGTCATAAATTTTTTTTCTAAACCAGTTTTTGACGTTTTTCTCAATCAAATAACCTGTATGTATGCATGTAGTCTTAGATAAGCACATAGAGCATAAGAAAATCATAAATAAATGAATCAAGTCATACAAACATACATCAAATGTCAAATACATATCCGCATACCCCATACTTGGGACACATTGTCCCAATGGGTCAAATAAGTCTAAAGAATCAGGATACTTACCAGACATAAGCTGAGCTGCATAATAAATAAATAAAGAAATCCTGCAAGCTCTAATCCTGATTTGTTGGCGGTGGTGGAGGATATGGTATGTACGGATGCTGAGACGGGTCGAATGGATGTCCCATCATATGCTGGAACTAGATCTCCATCATCCGGCGCTGATAGTGCTGGCTCTCCTGTATCTGATGAATCCGGCTATCCAACTCTCGGTGAAGGTCATCCAAACGTCCGCCTAGATCGACGGTCATGGATGCGTAGGAGTCAATCATTTGATATGTCAGATCGTCAATCCAGCGGTGAGCTACGAGATCCCTCTGGCTCCGAACTCTACGCCTGGCAGGTCGTGCTGGTGCTGCAGCTGGGTCGTCCTCTATCACATTATCATCTAGATCGACGACTGGTATACTGGTCCCAGCTGTATCTGTTCCTGTATCCATGGCAGCACCGCCATCGTCCTCCTCATCATCCTCCTCATCATCCTGCCCATCATCCTGCCCCTGGGCTGCTGCTGCTGCGTCTCTAGCATCCTCAATAAGAGGAATCCACGCAGTGGACCAGTACTGAGGGTCATAAACTGAAAATTGAGATTACCATCTAATACCCTGAGGTGTAGTCTGCTCCCAGGGCATCGTCACATATGGCGTAGTAAATCCACGAGGAACCAGAATCGTCCTCGTGATCATCTCCTGCAGACCAAGCGGCTTGACAGCCGCCACCATAGTACAAGCACTCAAATCTAAGTCCATGAAACTCGCGATGTGAGTCACTAGACCGCCGCAGCAAATATCTCCCTTCGCCTTTGCCTTGATCATGTGGAGATCCTTAGCCAACATCACTCCGAAGTCAAGAACTCCTCCGGTCACCATATAGTACAAGCTCAGAAGCTCCACATGTCTAATCTTTTGGGGCGTCTCAATACGCGCCAGAAGTGTCTCGCTAAAGATCCGGTGAGCTAATCTGAAGGCGAGGTGGAAGATGATGCGCTCCCTGGAGTCTCCAGGTCTCCACCTGTCAGCATCCTCAACTACGTGAGCTATTTGTCCCCAGAACTCTCAAGCTACGGCTCGAGAAGGAAAATCAGAAACTGTGGGGGTCGGGAAGCCGAAGATCTCTCTCCAATGGTCCATCGGAACTAAGTAGTTCCGGTTCAGCAACCGGTACTTGATGGCCTGCTCTGTAAGCAGGTAAGTCACGGAGCTCACAAACTCCAAAGTCGGCTCAAGGTAGGCTGGAGCTCTAATCTCCATAAACTGCTCCAGCCCTACCGTAGCAATCATCCGCCTCAAGTCATCATCCACGTAGAGGCAATCAAATGCAGCAACATCTAGGAACTGCGGCGTAATCACTGGGCGCGCTGCTATGCGGTCATAATCTACCCGGTGACGCTCATGGATCACCGGTATGGAGCGGCGAGAAGAGGAAGAAGGAGAAGAGGAAGACCTATCCCTCAGAACAAGGTGGCGATCTGAACTCATTTTTCTCTCTCTGTCAGACCACCTCGGTCGGTTGTCAGATCTCAAGAACACCTCGGTCGAGACGCAGGTCGACTAGACCGAGGTAGAAGGCTGTTCGATCGTAACTCTCAGAAATCCAGTTATTTTCCCCCAATATCACTACCAATTGTTCCTATGGGGTACTTAAGCTCTTTTTCAACACAATTCAAGGGCAACCAAAGCCCAAATTGACCGAAACAGTGAAGAAAAGTGAGTTAGGGTTTTTTTCGATTTACCCCAGATTCGGTCGATTCGGAGCGTTTTTGTTGCAGATTCGCTTGCAAACTGTTCTTCTACTCTTTCCTTGCAGTTTGGAAGCAAGAATCGTTGAAAACGATCGAGAAACGGGGAACGAGATGAATTGGTGCGCCGCGATCGAGAAGGTGAGAGAGGGAAGAGAGAGAAATCGATCTCCCTTTTATACCCTTTTCTGGAACTGCTGTCACCTCGGTCAAGATGGTCTCGACCGGACCGAGGTGATACGGACCAAGGTGGATCTTCAGTAACCCTAGTCGCCTCGGTTGCTCAGGAATCATCTCGGTCGAGGTGCTGTGACAACAACCGAGACGTGTCTCAGTCAAACTCCGTCTCCTCGATTTCTCGAACTTCTGTCCTTCCAGTGTTGCTCCTGGGTTGTATTCCTTCCTTAGAGATTACCTGTTGTATGTCTAGGACGCCAAAGACAAAGCAAAGCAAAAGCAAACTATCTAAAGTTAGACTAGAAAAAGGGAAAAGAAAGCAATACCTTGGGTTGCCTCCCAAGAAGCGCTTGATTTAAGGTCGCTAGCTGGACCGTACGGTGTCTCTAAACAAGGTATAGTGGTGCAATCTCCTCAACCGGGACTTCCGGTTTGTATTTCTTGAGTCTATGACCATTGACCTTGAATCTTCCACTTGTTTCTCCCCAGATCTCGAATGCACCATAAGAGAAAACATGTTTCACAACGTAAGGTCCTGTCCATCTAGACTTTAACTTACCTGGAAAGAGGCGAAGGCGGGAGTTGAAGAGTAGAACTAAATCTCCTTCTTTGAACTCCTTAGGAATGATACGCTTGTCGTGCCATTTCTTTGTCCTTCCTTGTAGATCTTGGCATTCTCATAAGCGTTCAAACGCAACTCCTCTAACTCATTGATATCCAATAGCCGCTTCTCACCGGCTTCCTTGATGTCGAAGTTCAACCATTTGATTGCCCAATACTCCTTGTGTTCTAACTCAACGGGGAAATGACAAGACTTCCCATATACCAAATTATAAGGGGTGGTACCAATGGGAGTCTTGAATGCTGTCCTGTAGGCCCAAAGAGCGTCGTCCAACTTCATGGCCCAATCCTTCCTCGTCCTGGAGACGGTCTTCTCCAAGATTGCTTTAATTTCTCTATTAGAGATCTCGACCTGTCCACTAGTTTGAGGGTGATAAGGGGTGGCTACCTTGTGGGTGACCCCATACTTCGATAGAAGTGCCTTAAACTTCCGGTTGATGAAATGTGTCCCTCCATCGTTGATGATGATGCGTGGAGTCCCAAAACGTTGAAAGATAGTCCTGTTAAAGAACTTCACAACCACCATGGTGTCATTAGTGGGAGAGGCAATGGCTTCAACCCATCTAGAGACGTAGTGGACATCTAGGAGAATGTAGAGGTTTCCTCCGGATGATGGGAAAGGTCCCATGAAATCTACTCCCCATACATCAAAGATCTCAACTTCCAGTATATTATTGAGTGGCAACTCGTTCCTCCTAGATAAATTCCCTGTTCTTTGGCATGCATCACAAGAGACAACAAACGTTTGCACATCCTTAAATAATGTAGGCCAAAAGAAACCGGAACGTAATACCTTGGCGCACGTTTTGTGAGCGCTAGCATGCCCTCCACAAGGAAGTGAGTGACAATGCCGTATGACACTAGTAACTTCATCTTCTGGATTGCATCTTCGAAGCATCCCATCCGGACCTCTCTTAAATAGTAGAGTTTCATCCCAGTAGTAATGGCGTACATCCTTAAAGAATTTCTTCCTTTGAGTGTACGTCAATCCGGGCGGTATTTCCTGGCAAACAAGATAATTAACAATGTCACCATACCAAGGTCCTTTATTATTAGAAGTTTAGGTGAGAAAGTGTTCGACCAACTGAGGATGAATTTCAGAAAAGAGAGTAAGAAGTTTGTTATTCTCAGTTGACATCATCTCGCTTTCAACCTCGGTCGAGGTCCAAAGAGGGTGACCGAGATGTTCTTCAGTCAAGAACACCTCGCTTGGTCCAGAAAGTGCCTCGGTCGAGGTACTGCAACTGGGACCGAAACTGGAGATCTTCTCCTGGATTTTTTTTTCAATCTTAGCTCCTGGATCTTCTTCCAGTGCCTTCAAGCTCCGTATATCTGCATCACAAGAAACATCTATACCTTCCTCCATTAAGCTAAATCTAATAACTCTCTCAAGTGGATCATTAATAAGGATAGAGCTCACCAATTCTCTTGATTCTTCTTCATCATAGATGTTGAAGATATCATCTCCCGGCAGCTCTCCTTTCATTGCCGCAAGCAATGCAAACTCAACTTGATCACCGCCAATGTTGAATTGCAACTTGGCGTTCTTACAATCCACATTGCAACCCGAAGTTGCTAGAAATGGTCTCCCGAGAATGATAGGAACGGGATAATCTTCGGGAATCTCAAGCACAACAAAGTCTATAGGTAAATAGAAGTTACCTAACTTAACTAGAACGTCTTCCAAAATGCCCACGGGATGGGTAATGGAGTGGTCCGCCATGTACAACCATATCTTCACCGGCTTGGGCTCTCCAAGTCCGATCCTCACACATAGCTCATGCGGGATGATACTCACGTTGGCTCCTAGATCACACATCGCCTCACAAGTGACATCCCCAACTTGAATGGGAATGCAAAATGAGCCGGGATCTTTCAACTTGGGTGGCATCTTCTCCTTCATGATTTGAATAAGCTCCGAGGATTTATATGTCATCCTTACTTCACCAAAGTCTTCCAACTTCCTCTTCCTTGATAGAATTTCTTTTAAGAACTTCCCATAGGTGGGCATCCCTAGAATAGCATCAAGGAAAGGGATGTTAATATGTAGTTTATTCATCAAGTCAAGGAACTTACCAAAATGCTTATCTAGATGTGCTCTGGCCCTTGACTGGGGGAATGGAAGTGGTGGTTTATATGCAGGAGGTGGGACATAAACTTCAGTTTTGTCCGACAATCTCTGAGGCTCCACCTCGGTTGGCACCTCGGCCGAAGTGTTCTTAGACTGTACCTGGACCGAGGTGGTCTTCGTCTGTACTTGCATCGACCGAGGCGCTGGATCTGCAGTTTTCAGTCCACTTCTCGTCGTTATTGCCATGATATGTCCCTTGGGGTTGCTTTCTGTCCTTGCTGGAAGCTTCCCTGGATCTCTTAGCGCTTCATTCGCCTTATTAAAGAATTGTTGTTCTAAGGCTTTTTGTGCCTTGAAAATGAAGTCATGGACGTCTCCATAGCATTGAGCTTGATCAAGATAGCCTCCAGCACTGCATCTTTCTTTTCCGGTTGGGAAGAGCTTGATCCAGGCTCCTGGCTCTTCAATGGAGTAGAAGAAGAAGAAGAAGAAGAAGAGAGGAAAGGATTAGAGGAGTTGTTTGAATTGGAGTTAGAGTAAGAGTTACCCAAATTTTGATTGTTTGGCCTCCAATTATTGCTGTTGGATCCTCTATTGTTGTTGTAGTTGTTGTTCCGGGAACCGTTGTTGTTGTTCCGGTAACCGTTGTTGTTGTTCCTTGAGTTTTGATATCCTTCCTCCTCTTTCTTGGTTTGAGCAACCAAAAGTTCCTTCAATTGCTTCACATCATTCTTCAAAGAGGTGAGTTGATCATTGTTTGATGGAGCTTCTTGGAAGTTGACTCTTTTAACTCCACCTTCAGCTCCTTGGTGGGAGTATTTCTCCAAATGCAAAGCTTGCTTCTCTATGAACTCCCAAGCCTCGTCAATCTGCATATCCATGAATGTGCCGGCGGATAGCAGTTGAAGGTTGAACTGGGTGTTTCCGTCCAGTCCCTTGAAGTATATCTCCAACAACTCTATCTTTGGAATCCCATGATGTGGGCAATCGAAAAGGATGTCTTTAAATCTCTCTCATGACTTGGACAAACTCTCCTTGTCCTTCATGACAAATGCATTGATTTTCCCTCTCATTTCAGCGGTCTTAGAGGGGGGAAATAATTTAGTCAAGAACTCCGTCATCATCTCCTCCCAAGTGTTGATTTTTCCTGGAGGGAGAGATTGATACCAGGTAAGCGCCCTATCTTTCAAAGAGAAGTAGAAAGGCCTTAGCTTATAATTGTTGTTTTCCAGCCTTGAAGGTCTCAAGGTTTCCATCAAGATCTCATAGTTTTGCAGATGTTGATACGGAGACTCTCTCTCTAACCCTCCAAACTAGCATTGGCAAATCATGGAAAGAACTTGCGGTCGAAGTTCATAATCATGGTCCGCTGGATCACCTAGGTTGACTCCTGGACGCCTCAGTTGCTGGTTGGGGTCCATCCTCTCCCCTAGGGTCTGTGGAATACCTGCAAAAAGAGCATCTCAGACTGGCATCCGAGGTGGAAGTATCTCGGTCGGGGCAGCTGGAACTGGGTCCTGCCTCGGTCGAGGTGGTGGATCTGATCGAGGTAGATATTGGTCCCGTAAAGTCGCCAAATCTGCTTCGATCGCTTCCGTCCTTGTGCGAGTTTCTTCCTTTTCTAGTCGCATTTCTTCTTTACTGAGGCGTAGTTGTTCCAATGCCTCCTTCAATTCGGCCTCAAGATCGCGATTCCCTTGATTGGCCATCTTAGCTTCTTTTAAGCGTCTTTTGTATGTCTTTTCTGGTTCGGGATCGTAAGGAGTGATTTCCTTCCCAGCGCGGGTTCTTCGCATAAACCTACAAGAAAGAACCTGCGAAAGTCACTCAAGTAGAGTGGTTAGTAGCAACAGGGGCAAGTGCCCCGAAAGACAACCGCAACCGGCTCGGTCTAGACCAAGTCCCCGGTAACGGCGCAAAAAACTTGTTCGCTCCAAATGGTGTGTGCAAGCTTTAAATTTATAACCCTAGATGTATCCCTAAAACAAGGATGCGAACCCGCAGTATACGGGTCAATCGTAGTAAAAGCAAGAATTCTGGGGTGTCGATCTCAGGGACTTAGGTGAAACAAAGCAAGTATAGGTTGTCAATATTGCAACTAACCACAAAAGCAATTAAAGCAATCAAAGATGATAATATAGTCAATTAGAGGAAATATGCAAAATCTAGGGATTAAAGCATCCAGTTGTGGTTCCAACTCAAGATCTCAAGATAAGCGGACAAAGCTGAGGTTTTGCAAAGGGAAGGTGTTTCTAAAGTGTAATAGATCACCGGGTAAGTCTCACTACTCACAAACTCCAAACCAAAAGTTCCTATTACCGGGTAAGTCTCAAGGTACTAAGGAAAGGAATTATAATCTCAAACCAACACACAAACTAAGAGAATAGAATCAACCTTTACCGGGTAAGTCTCAAGCTAACTCACAAAGATGGGATGAAGGCACACTGAAACCTCAATAAAGGATAAACCTTTATTACCTACACTTATGATCATGGGTAAACAAACAAAGGAATTACCGGGTAAGTCTCATCTTAGGCTTGCATTGAACCAGGAAAGGTGTAATAAGAATAGGATTTGGCAAACTCTAACACTTAACTCTTAGTTATGGATCAGAAAGGTCACCTCGGTCTGTCAAATTCCACCCTAGCCGAGATGTTCATCGACTAAGCGAGATACTCTAGGGTTAAGGATAAAGACTCGAGCTTTCAGGGTCCTACTGGAATTTAAGATTATTCTATAACTAAATCAAATATCAAACAAATAAGCGTTAAAAAGCTAGGAACTTCCTTAAAAACAAGGCTTCAATAACTGAATCAAATATCAAACAAATAAGCGTTTCTTGGATCACAATCCAACAAGACAAATCAACAAGAAGGGAATCTAAGAAAATCTTACAAAACCCTTCACAAAAGCTATAAAAAGCTAGGAACTTCCTTCCTTCAATCTTCCTTGAACCTTCAAAACTCCTTCCTAACTATTGGATGCTATCAGCCCTCTAAGCATGTATAAGCATGGTTCGCATTTGTGGAAAATCCAACCCTTTATATAGGAAAATTACCCTCCAAAGATAAAATATCTTGAAAAGATATTTTCCTAATAAAATATATCTTAATCTCTAAAATAGATCTCCAAAATATATAATCTTCCTTCGAGAAATCCAGCCAAAAATATAAGATCTCTCCTTCCAAAAAAAAAAGATCTCAGCCAAGAATAAAATATATCTCGCCGCGTCAGGGTATTCGCCTCGGTCGGGGCGCTCCTCAAGATCACCTCGGTCGAGGTGGTATTGTAGTCAAACGAGGTGACTCTAAACTGAATGTGAAATCTCTCAAATCTGGTCCAAAGTAAATCTCTAATCCATTTACATGCTTCCTGGATTCTTCCTTAAGCTCCTGAATGTAGCTCCAATGATTCCTTAGCTCCTTTAGCTCCATTTTGATGCAAAACGTGCCATTTTACCTACATTTACAACGAAACTAGGTGTAGACGTCGATTCCCGCAAAGGTAGATGAAACGACAATATAATCACATAATATACATTCAGACATGCAAATTATTGAAGATAAAATGTCTAAACAAGTCCCAAAATATAGACTATAATTCATGCTATCTTGGAGCTCTCCTCTTGGTCATCAATGGGATGACCCCATATGAGGAACTGTATGGGCGTACAATGAGCCTCTTGCAATATCCTCTGTCTCACATCCGCATCAGTAGGTACACAGTCGTGGTCGCGGAGTCTAATCACTCTATCTGGTCCTATGGAGAACTGTGGAGCATCCCCACGAGACATCATATCTCGTACCCTCATCAGCGTCGGGCAGGTCCCCTCTTTTGTTGGATCTCACCTAACAGATTAGGTAAAACCTCTAAGGTACTCAACTGGGCATCCTCATCAGGAAACTGGATGTCCATCTCTAGCCATGTTAGATCCCTCTGCAAATGAGGTTGATATGTCAGTCTCACAATCGCCTTCTCTCAAGGCGTCTTCTTGCTCAGGGCGTCGGTGACAACGTTCACCTTCCGTGGATGGTCCAAAATCTCAAGGTCAAAATCCTTGATCAACTTTAGCCACCTACGTTGGCGGTTATTCAATTTCCACTGCGTAAAAATTTACTTCAGACACTTATGGTCTATGAAGATCTGGCATGTAGCACAATACAAGTAATATTTCCAGATCTTCAAAGCATGAACTACTGCTGCCAACTCCTGATCATGAGTTGGGTAGCTCTCCTCATGCATCTTCAACTGTCTAGATGCATAGGCAATCACTCTACCACGCTGCATCAGAACACATCCAAGCCTAGCTTGGATGCATCATTGTAAACTACGAAGTCCTCTGTGCCCTCCGGCTGCACTAAGATGGGAGCGAAACTCAAATGTCTCTTCAACTACTCAAAAGTTTGAGTACACGGTTCGGACCATACAAACCGGGTGGTCTTCCTCAATAGGTTGGTAAGTGGACGGGAAATCACAGAGAATTTCTTCAAAAACCGTCGGTAATAACCGGCTAGGCCAAGAAAGCTGCGTACTTCCTTGACGTTCGTCGGTGTTGTCCATGCTGCTACATACTCGATCTTTTCCGGATCAACCTTGATCCCATCGGCGGAGACCACATGACCTAGAAATGCTACTCCTGGCATCCAGAACTCGCACTTAGAGAACTTGGCATACTGTTCTCTATAACGCAAAAATCGCAACACCGTCCTCAGATGTCCTGCATGTTCCTCTCTGCTACGAGAGTAAACCAGAATATCGTCTAAGAAGACCACCACAAACTGATCCAGGAAGTCGATGAATATTCCATTAATCAACTCTATAAAGACGGCGGGTGCATTCGTGAGCCCGAATGGCATCACTACAAACTCTTAGTTGCCATAACGAGTCCAAAATGTCGTCTTATGCACATCCTGCTCTCTCACCCTCAGTTGGTAATATCCCGAGCGCAAGTCAATCCTAGAGAACACAGTTGCTCTCTAAAGCTGATCTAACAAGTAATCGATGCGGGGAAAAGGATACTTGTTCTTGATGGTCACCTTGTTCACCTCTCTGTAGTCGATACCCTATCTCGACGATCCGTCCTTTTTCCGCACAAAGAGGACAGGTTCTCCCCACAAAGATACGCTAGGGCATATGAAACCCTTCTCAGCCCACTCCTTAAGTTGCCTCTTCAACTCTAACAACTCGATAGGCGCCATTCGATATGGGGCCTTCGAGATCGGTCTTGTAGGAGGCTCCAACTCGATACCGAAGTCCACGCTCCTCTAAGGCGGCAAACTAGACAGCTCGGCAAACACATCTGTAAACTCACAACCCACGGGGATGTCCTCTAACGCTCGACTCTCGCTCTCTTTCATGGCATAACACCAGAAGGCATCACATCCATGTGCTATCAATCTCGTTGTTCAAACTGTGCTAATAACCATCCCCGACTTTCCAAGGTCCCAACCTCGAAAAACCTCAATCTGACCCAACTCGGTAGAGACCGTCACGGTCCTCCTACTTACATCTAATACATCATGATGTCTATCCATCCAATCCATACCCAAAATGACTTCCTCATGCACCATCGGCATGACAAAGAAGTCCACCAACAAATTGCGATTTTCTAAATGTATAGGACACCCATGTACCTCTCAGGTACCTCTAACCTGACCCCCCCATCTGGTCACCCTGTCAAGAAAGGTCTACCTTCTATCGTATCTAAGGCCAGTCTATCCACGGATGCATCAAAAATAAAAGAGTGTGTAGCACCCGTATCAAATAAAACTCTAATAGGTAAACCATTAATCAGAATGGTACCTTTAGTAGCTGGCGCTGGCGGCTCCTTGGCGCTCTTCAACACAAAAACTCAACCTCTAGCTCCTCTGGTGTCACTAGAACGTACATCTCGACCTTTGCCTCTACTCGGTCCTAGATAGAAACCCTGAGTAGGAGGATGGTCTAGGACTATCTGTTGTCCTTGTATTTGGTGTTGAGGTGGTCTCTGCCCACCTCTTGCTGTACTAGCAGGGAAGATCCCTACTGTGACGGCGCCTTGCCCTGACGGCAAAACGTATCCCTATGTCCTGGCCTCCCACAAGAGAAGCATGCCACTCGTGCTCTCGGTCAATCCAGTCTCACATGTCTAGATCCTCCGCAGATGTAACACTCCCGGACCCTCTCAAAAGTCTGTACGGACACTAGATAACTCGAGCGGCCCTAGGTCTGGCCTCGTCCGTATCCATATGCTCTTGCACCAGTCTTCCCTGTACATTGTCTATTCTTAGACCGCCCTGTTTAAGAAGTCCTCCTCTGACTAGCTCTCTCACGCTCGTAAGCTGAACCTCTATCCTGATAGTGTGTCAAAGAATCGCAATGAAAACCTGCCATGTAAGTACGTGCACTCTCCCTCAGTCGACGGGAGAATAGATACATGTGTTGGTTCTCTAGAGGTGCAGTTGGACGCAATAGTGTCAGCTCCTCTTGGAAACGACTAATGGCATAAGGTATTGACACTTCCTCAATAAAATCCTGCATTTTCTCCCTCTCAGTAAAGTAGGGCAGAAACGATCTCTAATGATGCTCCTCATCTAGTCATAATTGGTGGCTCGAACCTGCATGGTCTTCCACCATTGCTAAGCTAAATCATGGAATAGAGTTTGGACCAACTCTATCCGTCTATCCTCTAGACATCTAATAGACTCAAGGGTTGAGTCCACATGTCCAATCCATACCTCAATCTCCAATCCCACCTTCGCTGAGAAAGGTGGTACTCGCATCTGATGGAATGCCTTCAACCAAATGTCTGGTCGAGGCCTTCTATACTCCTCTAGAGCTCTAGCAACCTCAACAACAAGTGCTAGTGAAACTAGCACCTGAGTAGGTCCTTGGGACATCTGTGATGATCCTACCTATGTTGGTAGATCTGGGGCACGTCTACCCGCTCTAGAAGCCTTCTCAACTCGTCTGATGTACGCGCGGAACTTTGATCCCCTCATAGAGACATGATCCGAGTCATCTGACTAGACTCGCTCTGATTGTTGCCTCCCAACCATACCGCTCCTCGTCTCAGGAACGACGCTCTCAACAACCTCCTCGTGTACATCCTCTGCTGCAGGCGGATCAACAACGGCAATCTGTTCCTCTCCGATCACTATTGGAGGAAGAGGGGGTCTACCCCTACCTCTTCCAACTGTAGATGTCGCTCAAGTCCGAGCCATCTGCAGGGTATGCACACCTAACTTATAAGGCTATAGTTATGTCATATGTATAGATATATCTAAAATACTTAAGGCCAATATGCAAACAAAACATCACATAACACACAACACACATACACACACACACACACACACACATATATATATATATATATATATATATATACTGTCGAGATCCTAAAAAGGGTGATGGCTTCCTGATAGGTGATGAACACACTATCATTTAGGTTAGCGTTTAGAGTCTTTTTATTGTATTAGAGTCGTTTTATGCTGCTAACTTCTTAATCGAGAAGAAGAAGTCCAAAAGAAGCTAAAAGAGAAGTTAGAAGCACTTGGGAGTTGAAGAGCATTCACGAACACAAGCTTCTGTTGCCGCACCGCCCCTGCGGAGTAGTGTCACCGCCCCTGCGGGTGACACTACACTCCGGAACGCAGCTTGCGCCTTCGCTAGCGCCCGGAACAAATACTGTCACCGCCCCTGCGCCACTCATAGGCACCCCTGCGGTGACTTACCTTGAAGAAGGGAAGTCGGCGCCCCTGCGCCTGTACCTGCGGAGATGTGAAGCCGAAGAGCCAGTGTCACCGCCCCTGTATTGACATTGGGTCGTCCCTGCGGCTTGACATCAGAAGCGACAGAAAGATGAAGAGTTAGACATTTGAAGATCATTAAAGATCCGCCCCTGCGGAATTGCCAGACCGCCCCTACAGCCATGAAGAACACCAAGCGTTTTGGCCTAAACCGCCCCTGCGGCCCTCAAGCCCGCCCCTGCGGTTTAGCGTCAAAGACTTTACTCCGGCTGTTTGCACCACCTTTATGGCATTAAAGGTGGCTGCTTAGGACGACCATTTACTCCCATTTAGTGTCAATTCTAGTACAAATAGATCTGTGGGTGATTGGTAGAATCATCCACCATTTTCCCATATTATTCTCTCTTTTCCCTTACTTCCTTTGTGTAATGAACTTCTAATTTCCTTACTATATTAGGTTGTTTTGAAGTTGTATTGCTGCTTTGGTTGTAAGTCCTTTTTAATATAAGTATTATTCAGTATATGTTTTGTACTCCTTGTGCTTTACTTATCAAATTGCATGTTTCTTACCACTTAGTTTGATCACTTTAGTGTTTAATTGTATGCAAAGAACTAAGATTAAGAGATTCCGGGTTCGGGTCTTTAATCTAGTAGAAAACATTTAGGTGAAAGCTAGTTGTGATTACTTAAAGGAAAATGAATACATATATAAAGAAAAGTCTAATGGTTTTATTCTTCTCTTTATATCTCTTTGCCTTTGTTTGAAAGCTAACTTGTATCTTGTTCTTGTAGGTTTATGGAACATTAACTTGTTAAGTTGTGTTGATGCCGGTTGGTTCAACACATATATATGATCAAGACGAGAACATTGCTAAAAATACTTACAAAAGGAACCAACCAAAGTAGCATTGCATGCTAAGATTCAACCTAGTATAGTCTATTTCTCATCAATCTATTCACATCTTTACTTGTTTATGCTTTTGTCTTGTTATATTCCAATCCAACCTCCCCCCCCCCCTCTTTTTACTATTTACATTATCAATAAGTGAATCTAATCAAAACTTCAATTTAACTCTCTTGGGTTCGACCCTTACTTACGCTATACATGAACTTGTTAGTGTAATGTTAGGACTTCTACTTTGACCTAAGCTAAAATACAACGACCTAGATTTTAGCGTTCGTTAAATTTGGCGCCGTTGCCGGGAAGTTTAGTTGTGTTTTTATTTTCTTTTAATTATTGATTATTGGTTTGGACCGTTCTTCTAGTTCAACCCCGTGCTACTAACTCCGAAATTGTTCCTTTTGATCCAAAAATTGAGAGAATGCACATCCGGCAACGTAGACAACAAAGACTTTGTGAAGAAATGGTTAACCGAACATTTCACCAACTCATGCATCCGGACTTGACTCAACACCCTCTTGCGGTTACTATACCGACAATAGGGGAAGGTGTCAACTTCGAGCTCAAGCCAGGGCTGATCCACTTGCTCCCATCATTCCATGAATTAAGTGGCGAAGACCCCATCAAGCACCTTGGAAAGTTTCATACCGTGTGTATGAGCATGAAACCGGCCAACATTACCGAAGAGCAAATCAAGATGAGGGCGTTCGGTGTCACACTCAAGGATGGGGCGGATGATTGGTACTACCATCTTCCGTCCGGAAGCATCGACACGTGGGAAAATCTCCATAAGGCATTTTTGGAGAATTACTTTCCAGCCAAGAAGGCCAATAGCTTGAAGAAAGCTATAAGTAACATCGAGCAAGAGGCGGACGAAACTCTCTATGAGTATTTTGAACGTTTTGCACGCCTACGGTCCAGCTGTCATTTCCATGGGTATTCTACCCAAGAGCTAGTCTTGTTCTTGTATAATGGCTTGCTTGACAATGAGAGGAGGATCGTCGATGCTGCTTGTGGAGGTAATATTCTGAACACTACTACTGACCTTGCTTTAGAGAAAATACATGAACTAGGTGAAGGAACTCGGAATGTCGGAAGGACTTCTTCCAAAAGAGGAATTCATGCTATCAATCCTGGGAAGAATGAGATCTCCACTGAACTTGCTGAGCTCAAGGTGATGGTGAAAAGATTGACCCTGATGGGAACTCCACAACAACTTAAGGGATGCGGAGTTTGTGCCGACCCATACCACCCAACGGACATGTGCCTCAAGTCCAGGATGACAATGCTGAAGTGAACGCATTGGGCTATGGGCAACAACAGCAGCAAAGGCCTAGGAACGATCCATATGCACTGAATTACATGCTAAATTGGTGTGATCACCAGAATTTTTTATGGAGGGATCAACAAAACCAACAGCAGCAGCCCCGCCAAGGTAAGTCTCAATCCACTGAGGATACTCATGTCCAAACTACAGAATAGAGCATCAAGAACCTTGAGAAACAGGTTGGGCAAATGACGGAAGCCATTACAAGGGTCGAAGCTAGATCCTCCGGAAATTTGCCTTCCCAGATGGTGGTCAACCCCAAGGAGAATGTTAGTGCCCTAACAATAAGGACTGGGAAGTAAATCCAGAAAAAAACCAGCAACAGAAGTGAAAAACAAATCCTCTGACGAGTTTGCCGCCCCCGCAGCCACCCCTACGGCTACAACTGCGCTAGCCTCTGAGCAGACACCGCCCATGCGGCTGAATGTTACCGCCCCTGCAGTTACAACCCCTGAGCTGCCCCTGTGCTTGCAGGGGCCCCTGCGGCTGGATGGTGAAAAGATTGACCCTGTTGTGAATGATTCATACATCCGGGATGACTTTCCACCTTTGTATGCTGAGAAACCACCGGCTCCTTTCCCCGAGGCACTAAAGGAGAGAAGGGTAATCGAGGACAAGGATCTCTTAGAGACCTTCTCCAAATGCGAGGTAAACATTCATCTCCTTAAATTAGTGAAAAGTGTTCCTAAGTATGCTCGTTTCTTGAAGGAACTCTGCACCATCAAGAGGAATCAGAAGCTGAAGGGAAACAAAAGGTGCAAGTGAACGAGCATGTTTCCGCCGTTTTCTAACGTCGAATGCCCAAGAAGTGTAGCGATCCGGGCATGGTAAGCATCCCTTGTGTTGTAGGGGAAACCCGCTTTGACAAAGCTATGCTTGATCTTGGTGCTTCTATTAATGTCCTTCCCTATTTCATTTATAAATCACTTGGCCTTGGGCCACTAATTCAAACTCGGATTGTTGTACAACTTGCTGATAGATCTATTGTTTAAGAGATTATTGAAGATGTGTTAGTAATGGTAAATAATCTGATTTTCCCTGCTGATTTCTTTGTAATGGACATGGAAAATGAGTCACATGCTGCAACAATATTGTTGGGAAGACCATTCCTAAAAACAACTAGGACTAAAATCGACTATGTTAGTGGCAAATTAACCATGGAATTTGGTGGGGAGGTAGTTGAATTTGACATTTATGATGCAATGAAATACCCTATTGATGATCATTCCCTATGTGCCATTGATATTATTGAACCTTTTGTGCAAGATGTTTTTGATATTTCTTACATGGATGAGTTGAAAAATATAATTGAGCATGACATTGACATTCATACTTCAGATTATGCATTGACATCAAGCATGAAGGAAGTCCTAGCTCAATTAGATGGGCACAAAAGGCTACCTATCTCCAATTTGGCCATTGGGCCCACCTTACTAACCCCAAGTGAGAAGCTTGTTCCTTCTATAGTACATGCACCAGAGAGAGAGTTAAAGGACCTTCCCCTCACCTCAAGTATGCATTTCTTGGAGACAATAACACCTTGCCAGTAATCATGTCTAACAAGTTGAAAACCGGTCAAGAGGAAAAGTTGGTGAAAGTATTGAAAGAGCACAAAAAGGCCCTTGGGTGAACCATTGCGGACATCAAGGGGATAATCCCATCCACTTGCATGCATAGAATCCTCCTTGAGGAAGAGGAAAAACCGTCTTGGCAATCTCAACGAAGGTTGAATCCGCCAATGATGGAAGTGGTCAAGAAGGAGGTATTGAAGCTCTTCCAAGCGGACATGATACTCCCCATCTCGGATAGTAAGTGGGTTAGTCCAACCCAAGTGGTTCCGAAGAAGGGGGGTATCACCATGGTGGAGAATCAATATGGGGAGATGGTCCCGAGCAAAACACAAACCGGTTGGTGAGTTTGCATTGACTATCGCAAACTTTACAAGGTAACACGTAAAGATCACTTTCCATTGCCTTTTATTGATCAAATGTTGGAACGTCTTGCAGGTCACCCCTACTATTGCTTTTTGGACGGATACTCGGGCTATTTCCATATAGCCATTTCTCCGGAAGACCAAGAAAAAACGACTTTCACTTGTCCATTTGGCACTTTTGCATACCGCAGAATGCCCTTTGGACTTTGCAATGCTCCCGGCACCTTCCAACGGTGCATGATAAGTATTTTTTCTGAATACATAGAGAACTTTATTGAGGTTTTTATTAATGATTTTACCGTCCATGTAAATAGTTTTGATGCATGCCCAAGACATTTAAAACTTGTTCTTGAAAAATGTCATTTCATGGTTGAACAAGGCATAGTGCTAGGACATGTGATATCTTCAAAAGGGATAGAGATAGATAAGGCAAAAGTTGATCTTATTCAAAGTTTACCTTACCCTACTAATATGTGTGAAATACGTTCTTTCCTAGGTCACGCAGGTTTTTATCGGCGGTTCATCAAAGACTTCTCAAAGATCTCAGCTCCATTGTGTGAATTACTCAAGAAAGATGCCACTTTCATAGTGGATGAAAGTTGCAAGAAAACTTTTGACACTTTGAAAGCGTGCCTCACTAGTGCACCGATCATCCGGTCTCCGGATTGGGAGAAACCTTTCGAGATTATGTGTGACGCTAGCGATTATGTTGTAGGAGCTGTCCTACGAAAGAAGGATGGAAGAGCCTCACACGTCATCCATTATGCATCCATGACGCTTAATGGAGCACAAAGGAACTACTCCACCACCGAGAAGGAGATGTTAGCGGTGGTTTTTGCACTTGAGAAGTTCAGACAATACCTTCTTGGAGTAAAGGTAATCATTTTTACTGACCATGCAGCTCTTAGGTATCTCATGGCGAAGAAGGAAGCAAAACCAAGATTGATTTGGTGGGTGCTTCTTCTAAGCGAGTTTAACCTAGAGATACGGGACGAGAAGGGGGCTGAGAACCTTATGGCCGACCATTTGAGTAGGCTGGTACAGGAGGAAGAAGATCCAACCAAAGGAAGGGCCATAGTTGGAAGCTTCCCAGACGACACCTTCTACACAACCCTCTGTTGTGTAACCGCCCCTGCGCCTCACCAGACCCGCCCCTTCGGCTTAAACTAGGCGCCCTTGCGGATTACTCGACAGAGGTTTTGTTTAAACTTCAATCATTTAAGCCTTGGTTTGCTGACATTGTTAATTTCATTGTTAGGAGTAAGTACCCTCCAGATTTCACCAAGGCACAACGAGAGAAGGTGAAGGCCGAAGCTCGACACTACGTTTGGGATGATCCCTACCTTTGAGAGTATTGTAGTGATCAGGTAATACGTTGTTGCATCCCGGACAATGAGGTACAATCTGTCCTTACATTTTGTCATTCTGAAGTATGTGGGGACATTTTGGGGCCAACAAATCTGCTAGAAAGGTTTTAGATGCGGGATTCTTTTGGCCACACATCTTTAGAAACGCTTTTGCGTTTTGCAAAGTGTGTGATAGGTGCCAAAGAGTAGGTAGCATCTCTAGAAGAAATGAAATGCCTCAATCTTCTCTTATTTTTTGCGAAATTTTTGATGTTTGGGGAATAGATTTCATGGGTCCTTTTCCTACTTCTTTTGGGCAAACTTATATATTACTTGCGGTGGACTATGTTTCCAAGTGGGTGGAAGCAAAGACCACCAAAACTGATGACTCTAAAGTGGTTGCAACATTTCTTAAGGACAATATTTTTGCAAGATTTGGAATCCCAAAGGCTTTGATAAGTGATAGGGGCACCCATTTTTGCAACAAGACAGTCACCGCTCTCCTTAAGAAGTACCACGTCCACCAACGAGTGTCAACAACCTACCATCCGCAAACAAATGATCAAGCGGAGGTGTTCAATCTGGAAATCAAAACCATCCTTGAAAAGACGGTTTTTCCCGGAAGGAAAGATTGGAGTTTGAGACTAAACGACGCTCTGTGGGCTTACCGGATAGCATACAAGACTCCTATAGGGATGTCTCTATTCCGTCTTGTGTTTGGAAAAACTTGCCACCTTCCGGTTGAGCTTGAGCACACGACATGGTGGGTGGTGAAAAAGTGCAACATGAATATAGAGGAGATGGGAGAGTTCCGGAAGCTCCAGTTGCAAGAGCTAGAGGAATTGAGGCTCGATGTGTTTGGCAATGCCACCACATACAAAGAAAACACCAAAGTGTGGCATGACTGGAACATCCTTCGGAAAGACTTCAAAGTAGGTAACAAAGTTCTTCTCTTTCAATCACGTTTCAAGCTTTTTGTAGGTAAGCTGCGTTCAAGGTGGACAGGTCCGTACGTGATAGCTGAAGTGTACCCACACGGCGCTGTGGATCTCTATGATCCAGAAACGCACAAGATATTCAAGGTCAACGGACAAAGGCTCAAGTCCTACCTTGAAAGAGTGAAGAATGATCCCATTGATGAAATGGTGTTGGTGGAGGCCCAAGTAGAGAAGTAGGGTCCTTACCTCAAGCCAACGACGTAAAAAAAAGGCGTTGCTCGGGAGGCAACCCGAGAGAATAATAAGAGGAGCTTCTGTCAAGAAAGCCGCCCCTGCAGCTCATTTCACCGCCCCTGCGGTGACACCCTTGCCCGACGCCGCCCCCGGCACGGGGCCTGCGTCTGCAACAACTCTGTCACCGCCCCCGCGGTGACATCCCTACGCCCCTGCTGCAGCCACTCTTGACATGCATCCCCAGCGCCGCCCCCGGCGCTGCGCTTGCGTCCCCCTCTTCCTTTGTCACCGCCCCTGTGTTGACAAGCCCCCGCACCTGCGGATTTACCTAGAAAAGAAAAAAAATAAGAAATCCCAAAAGACCCTACACCTACCCCACCCACCCCACCAACCCCTCTCTCTCCTCACCTACCACTCATCTCTCCCAATCTCTCTCTCTTGTCCACAAACCACACCCCTGCTCCCTTCTCTCCCCCTCACAACACCCTGCGCCACCCTTCCCCGCTCCTGCGCCACCACTCCGACACCCTTTCCGACGCCCCTACGTTGCCTTCCTCAAGCTTTACCACCACCACCCTCAATCTCTCCACTTGGAAACATTAAAAACCTCCAACCACCAACACTCACCTCCCATCACTCTTCACCATATCCGGCGACATCTCCACCAAGCAAAAGCCACCGGAACGCTCCTTAGCTCCACCACCGGTGAAGCTGTCAAGAATCGCCTCCTTCTGTTCTCCCGCCCTTGCTCCTGCAAGGATACGCCCCTGCGCCTCACCGCCCTTGCGCATCTCACAGCCGCCCTTGCGGAAATAGCAACAGAGGGTTTGTTTTCTTTCTCTGTTTTTTAAAATTATTGATTGCTTTGCTCCATTGCTTGCAAGAAATGGAACCACAAAGGAAATACAAGATGTTTGAGATTGAGAAGACACGCTACGGGATTGTGTAAGACCGGATTGTGTATGCAACTCGGTGTTTTCACATCCCGACATTGGAGAAGCTGGGCATGTTGGAGAGCATGCAATCCTTCCTCACCAACGCTGGGCTCGGGGACTTTCTGAAGAAGAGTGCTCCCACATATCCCAAGCTCAGCAGACAGTTCATCGCCACCTTCAACATGGAGAAGGAGGATCACGTGTGTGTCGGACTTTCTTTCAAGTTCAATAAGAAGTACACACTTGACTACCTCTAGTTGCAAGAGGCTTTTGGGGTGACTCTCAACCCCTCCAAGAATTGGTGGGTCCCATTCCTACCCCGGACCTATGTGAGTTTTGGCAGGCCGTCACCGGCACCGAGTTTCATGCCGGGGGTGAGTATTCCAACAAACTCACTCACCCCTGCTTGAGACTCCTCTCAAAGATCATCATGAGTGTCTTCTGTGGACACAAAGAGGAGAAAAAGGTCGCTCTTAAGGACCTTCAGTTGCTCTATGCCTGCCTACCGATGAGTGAGAAGGTGTTGAATTGGCCGTTCTTCTTCCTTACCGCTTTGAAGCGGATTAGGAAGAACGAGCCACGGGATATTATTGGCGGTAGGGTGATCTCCCTGATTGCCAAGCAGGTGATGGACCTTTCTGACCTCGAGGATGGGATGGCGGTCCCATTCTATACGGAAGGTATGCTTCGGAGGTGCAAGCTCCTCAAGCGGGATGGGGAGAACCTTTTTTGGCTTTCCTTTGCAGATGGGAGGCCCATCACCTACCTTCCCCGGCCGCTTCCCTTTGGAGATGAGTTATCCGAGCTTTACATCCCGCCTGATCCATTTGTGCCGAGGCGGCCTCAGGTGGCCATTGTGGAGAGACATGCTGCGAGCTCCAGCCGGGCTCATTATGAGGACCACATGCCCATCCCGGACGATGAGGAGATGCCTACTGCGGAGGGAGATGATGGTCCCGAGCTTAGGAACCTACAAGCTCAGACGGATGCCTTGACCACTCAGCACCAGGCTTGGCAGACCAAGTATCAGCGGTCCATAATGGAGCAGTAGTAGACTTTACAGTCCAGCTTTGCCACGTCCATGACTGCCCACTTTGACCGGCACCAAGACGCTGGGCAGGCGGCCCAGCAACATCAACTCGAGGCTCAGTAGTTGGCTTGGCAAGCCAACTTTGAGACCACCATTGGAGGCCGGCTTACCGCCCAACTGGACCGCCTTGATGAGATCTACCGCCAGCAGGAGCATTTCTTCTGCCACTTTCCATATCCCCCGGAGGGGGGTCCGGATGGTCCAGCCGGACCATCCCACTAGTGGGTATTGTCTTTTTCCCTTCTCCACATATAATTTTTGCTTTCATTTTCCACTTTAGGGCAAAGGGTGCTTCAAGTATGGGGGAGGGAATATCATCTTGCATGTATAGTTTGTTTGAGTT
This sequence comes from Fagopyrum homotropicum, assembly GCA_033239125.1. Classification (NCBI taxonomy): domain Eukaryota; kingdom Viridiplantae; phylum Streptophyta; class Magnoliopsida; order Caryophyllales; family Polygonaceae; genus Fagopyrum; species Fagopyrum homotropicum. The sequence goes on along the minus strand of BSWB01000003.1, from coordinate 57,935,306 downwards.
GTTTGAGTTGTGTTTGCTTTAAGCTTTCATGAGTTGTAATTCAGTTTGAAATTCAGTATAAAAAAAGAGAAAAAGCCAAACAAATTGAAAAACGCATGAAAAGTCCTTGGATAAACCGAAAACTCGAAAGGGCGGTTTAGGCAAAAAGAAGGTAGTCCGACCAACTTTAGGTTGGTGAAAAAATGGACTTGAGGGATGTGAGGAATAAGTGAGATCATCAAGAAAAGAAGAAGAGTGGAAAGGTGAAAACCCGAAAGGGCACCTTGGCAAAATGAGCAACACCGAGAGTAGGTTTCCCTTCCGATGTTTGGCGGCATAAGAAGGGAGTCATAAGGAGGTAGTCCGGGTAGGTCACTGTTGGAGCAATAGAATGGTAGCTTTCTCACTTTCTCTTCTTTTTCCTTCTTTCTTTCTTGGTTTTTCTCTTGTCGCCAACCCATGCTTCCTGAGGCTTTTGAGTCTGAACTGTTGTCATTTGTGTTACTCGGGACAAGTAAAAGGTCTAAGTATGAAGGAGTTTGATAGGTGATGGAATCACTATCATTTAGGTTAGCTTTTAGAGTCTTTTTATTGTATTAGAGTCGGTTTATGCTACTAACTTCTTAATCTAGAAGAAGAAGTCTAAAAGAAGCTAAAAGTCAAGTTAGAAGCACTTGGGAGTTGAAGAGCATTCACGAAGACAAGCTTCTGTTGCCGCACCGCCCCCGGGAAGCAGTGTCACCGCCCCTGCGGGTGACACTACACTCTGGAACGCAGCTTGCACCTTCACCAGCGCCCGGAACAAAGACTGTCACCGCCCCTGTGCCACTCCTGCACGCCCCTACGGTGACTTACCTTGAAGAAGCGAAGCCGGCCCCCCTGCGCCTCTGCCTGCGGACCAACCTCCGGAGCTGTGAAGCCGAAGAGCCAGTGTCACCGCCCCTGCATTGACATTGGGCGGCCCCTGCGGCTTGATATCAGAAGCGACATAAAGATGAAGAGTCAGACGTTTGAGGATCATTAAAGATCCGCCCCTGCGGCATTGTTAGACCGTCCCTGCGGCCATGAAGAATACCAAGCGTTTTCGCCTAAACCGCCCCTGCGGCCCTCAAGCCCGCCCCTGCGGTTTAGCGTCAGAGACTTTACTCCGGCTATTTGCACCACCTTTATGGCATTAAAGGTGGTTGTTTAGGCCGGCCATTTACTCCTATTTAGTGCTAATTCTACTATAAATAGGTCCATGGCTGATTGCTAGAATCATCCACCATTTTCCCATATTATTCTCTCTTTTCTCTTTCTTCCTTTATGTAACGAGCTTCTAATTTCATTGCTACATTGGGTTGTTTTGAAGCTGTATTGCTGCTTTGGTTGTATTTTTAATAAAAGTATTATTCAATATATGTTTTGTATTCCTTGTGCTTTACTTATCAAATTGCATGTTTTTTACTACTTAGTTTGATCACCTTAGTGTTTAATTGCATGCAAAGAACTAGGATTAAGAGATTCCAGGTTCGGGTCTTTAATCTAGTAGAAAACCTTTAGGTAAAAGTTGGTTGTGATTACTTAAAGGAAAATGAATACAAATATAAAGAAAAGTCTAATGGTTTTATTCTTCTCTTTATATCTCTTTGTCTTTGTTTGAAAGCTAACTTGTATCTTGTTCTTGTAGGTTTATGGAACATTAACTTGTTAAGTTGTGTTGATGCCGGTTGGTTCAACACATATATATGATCAAGACGAGAATATTGCTAAAATACTTATAAAAGGAACCAACCAAAGTAGCATTGCATGCTAAGATTCAACCTAGTGTAGTCTATTTCTCATCAATCTATTCACATCTTTACTTGTTTATGCTTTTGTCTTGTTATATTCCAATCCAACCCCCCCCCCTTTTACTTGGTTACATTATCAATAATTGAATCTAATCAAAACTTCAATTTAACACTCTTGGGTTCGACCCTTACTTACGCTATACATGAACTTGTTAGTGTAACGTTAGGACTTCTACTTTGACCTAAGCTAAAATACAACGACCTAGGTTTTAGCGTTCGTCACTTCCCGTACACTCTATCCCAAACCACTGTACACATTTCAAAACCAAATTCCTTTTCAAAAGTCAAGCCCCTTTCAGGTTCTGTTTATTTATCTATTCGACCTTTATTGCAGATTGCAAGTGTCATTGTTGTCATCTTAAGGCTCTGACACCAACTTTGTAACACCCCAAATCCACGGGACTCGGGGCGCTACTGGGCTAGGATCTCACAGTGGATCCTGACCCTAGCTTGACAACAAGTTCACTATATCTTACAACAAGGCACAAATAGATTAAAACCAAATACATAAAAACTGTATAAATATATACATCAAGGTTTACAAAACACAGCCGAGTACAAAATGGCAACAACATATACAAATGTATACAAAACATCACAAGACCCTCGCACAACCTAGTGTACGGAAGCCCTCGGTTGATCACCCATCTGGTGCACTCTGTAGTCTTCCTAACCTGCAGATCATCTACAACATGGTATGAAACCGTTAGCTAACATAACATGAATAACAATGAAGCATTAGCACATACAACATATCGTAACATCACATCATGTTATGTACGCACACATATCCATTTATTATCTTTACTAAGTTATACCATCACTAGTTCATTCCTTGTGACACGAGGAGTAAGACTCTTTCGCCTGTGTCCCCGTTTCCCCTCTGGTTTGGAATTGGTGTCAATCATCACCACATGGAGGACTGGTCGCAGAGAACCCCCTAGCCACCCAATTATGGGCTAGACAAGTTATCACTATCCATTATCATACACTTGGGCCAATTAATATGCATATATGGTCATCCTAGTCTGGTTAGGTTATAAATGCAACATACATATGGACACACACCACCACATCAAACACTCAAACCCATAATTGCTCGTTAAGTAAGTCCCAAGGACTTACCTGTCACAAACGTAATCCATATCAAGTAGTCACAATTTCCCCTCGGGGAAACGATCAATGTTTGCATCAGCAAAGCACAATAATATCAAACATTGTCCCAAGGTTAGGAGATTCCACCTCCTAAACACTATAACCATCCTCAAACCATAACTCGAAACCAAACCTTGATACCACATCATAGCTCACAAATGCCTAAGGCATTATCAACATACATCTCATCATCTCATGCTCACACTACTAGCCTAGCTATTCTGAAGCCAAGATCAAAGGAAAGGAAAGGAAACATACCAACTAGGTATGTCCTGGACAGACGAACCTGCGGAACAAGGAGACGTAGGGGCGAACTACCAGGGGGCGCAGGGGCGGCGGCACACCAGGTGCAAGGGTTGCTTCGGGCAGGCGCAGGGACGGCTGTCTGTGCAGAATCAATCTCCAACTTCTCTTTGATCCTCCACTCGATCTTCACCATCCAACAATCATCCACATACATACATACATACATACATACATGCATACACACACACACACACACACACACACACACACATATATATATATATATATATATATATATATATATATATATATATATATATATACATCAAGACCAGTCTAGGAAGACCAATACAAGATCAAACTTGTGGATTCCTAAGATAAAGAAAAAAGGAAAGGAGAAAAGAAGAAAGAAAGAAAAATTTCGGCCAAGTCGGCCCAAATTTTGTCTTCCTTTCACGTGCATCTGCTCTATCTTTAGTTAGAGCATCATCTCGAAATTTCAGTTGATCTAGAGCATAATCCAACTCAACTTGGAGATCTCTATCGTCTATCACAGCCATCCTAGCTTCTTTCAATCTCCTTCTATAAGTCTTTTCTTGCTCCGGATTGTAGGGAATGATTTCCTTACCAGCTCGAGATCGTTGCATAAACCTAAAGAAAGGTCCTGCAAGAACACTCAAGAGGAATGATCAATAGCAAAAGGGCAGCAACCCCTAGACTACTAAATACCGGCTTGGTCTAGACTAAATCCCCGGCAACGGTGCCAAAAACTTGTTCGCTCCAAAACGTGTGTTTATATGGGAGAAAATCGAGGGTCAAGCAATATAAGAAAACCTGCAGTGTACGGATCAATCGCAATACTAGCAAGTCTTCCAGGGTCGAACACAAGGACTATGGTGAAGTCGAGTAGATAAGTCAAATAGATATGATTCTTGTAAATAACAACGATCAAAGCAAAGTAAATTGTTGAGATTTCTAGGAAGTGATGCTTGCAAATCTGAGGCAAGCGTGCCAAGAACTTGTTCACCCAAATCATGAACACAAAGTCTTAAAATGTATAACTCGATAAGATATTCTAAACTCCTAACCAACCCGCAGTGTACGGATCGCAAGTAGAAAGGAAAGCATTGCGAGGTCGAACACAAAGACCGAGGTGAGATTAAATCATGCAATGATCAAGGATAGTTCAAGTCTAAGGTAAGGAAAGAGATGGAAATAAAGACATGAAAATCAAATATTTTTGATGGGTTTTTGTGTTGATCAAGCAAAGATCAAAATCAAGCAACAATGTCAACCAAACAACAAAACAAACACAAGGTATAAGATCAATGTATAAAAAGCGGATTCTAGAGATTCGGATGTCCGATTATGGCATAGACTCAAGCTTCTAATCAACTTAGGAACAAATTATTGTATGTTGGGAAGGATTATTTCTCAAATGGGATCAATCACTGGGTTGGTCTCATGGTCCACTAGTCCCGCACCTAATGTCCTATCACCGGGTAAGTCTCTAGGAACCTAAGGTTGGGAATTCTACACAAACCAGATTAGTACCTAGGGGTCAAGCCTCTCCTTACCGGGTAAGTCTCGGGAAGGCAAGTCCTAAACAACAATCCTACACACTCAATCCAATAGCGGTTGTTGAGACTCACTACTACCTAATGTTTGTCATCTTCTATACCTAAGAGCGATAATTACCGGGTAAGTCTCATCCCTCACATAGTTTACTAACATAGGTCACACTAATGCTAGATTAGGCTCAACAAACACTAGGATTTCAACTCTCAAACTCCCTAACATGAAAATATAACACTATAGGAACAACAACTCACACACCTCGGGTGGATCATGAACACCTCGGCCGAAATGGTTGAAGAAGATGCCGAGATTGCAAATTGAGCTAGGGATTTCGAGCATACAACTATCCTAACATACATCTAAGTCCAATCTATCATTATCCTAGCCATAACATTTCATCCATCTCCCTTGAATCACATGCTATTGAGCCAACAACAATCATCTCAAGTTCATTCATCATCAAAACAACAAACATGCATGCCATAGCTAGATGAAGGTAAGAGAAGAAATATAAACCAAGAACAAGCTGAATAATAAGTTCAGAATGAGCTTACAAGCATCCAAAGGTAGCTTCAAATCGAGCTCAGCAATCTCTACAACTTTCCTTACTACAAGTCTCTCAAAAATTCACTCTAAGTCTATGAAAATATGTGTTCTTTTTCCTCCCTTCAATGGAGTCTTTCTTCTCTTATCTTCTCCTCTCTATGGCTTGCCCAAAAAGAATGAAATTGAAAAGTGAGAATGGAAGTGGGGATCCTCTGCAAAATGTGAGCAGCGTGCAATATAACACTTCCTCTCCATCATGGGAGAGAAAATTGTGGGTGGGAAGAGGAGTGTGCTAAGGGGCGTGGGGGACCAATGAATGATCTCGGATGGTCCAGAAAGCATCTCGGCCGAGATGGGTGAGGGATGACCCAGATGAAGGGCTGCATGGCTAAAATCATGGCTAAACACAAGCCGGTGCATGACTCAAACCAACTAAGGTCAATTTCTTATTCTTCTCTTCATGCTTGCTCCATTGGAACCTTGAATCCGGGCCGTCACGAGGCTTCATCCTCGGATATGATCAATAATGCATGAAAGCTCCCCAAAATACCTACAGAACCGATAAATGCTCGTGTAGACGTGTATTGCGACGATATGACTCGATAAAGCATAAAACGTCCCGAACATGTGCAAAACCATGCATGAATGAATGTAAATACTACCTAAAAGAGTGCCTAATCTACTGTCATAAATCACGTCATCAAAATACTCCATACTTGTCGCTTGTTCGTCCCCGAGCAAGGTTCAAACGTAGGCTACGAGTTGGCGTGAATTATGAATGTGGAAAAACAGAAAATCTTTTTGGAATTATGCTTCAAGTATAGATCACCTACATAGCTATGCTTCATGGCAATGGATGGGCAATCATGCATTAAAAGAATAGAGAAACGGAAAGACAATCACACTTAACTCGAAGACATTCATGAAAGGCAAAAATCAGAATGTCAAGATGATCATGAGAATATCCAATCTAGATCACTAAGTCATACACATATGCAAATAGGTCACAAGGACTTAGGAAAGAAGAGGCTAAGAAATGTGATGATAGGGTGGGAATTTTTCAAGTCAAGTGGTGCTAATCCGGGAAAGGAACCAAACCACAATATTTTTGTTCTTTATCCACCAAAGTGTATTTTTCTCCTTTTCTTTTTCTTTTTCATTTTCTTTCACTTATTTTTGAGACAATGTCATTGGTGTACAAAAGCCTAAACCTTGGTAATTATCGGTCCTCGGGATTTTCCCGAGGTGCCTCACACCGGGCACACATACCAAGGCTCGTTAGGACATTCGGTTTATCCGACTTTGGGAAGACACAAACACCCGATTATGTGAATGGTGCCGAGTTAATCGTCATCAAAACTGAAGTCCCCAAACCTATACTTTTTTCTACATTTTTTACAACACATTCAACTTCTTCATTCACCACATTCATTCACTTCACATCACCCCACACTTGCTTTTTGCACACAACACACTATCATGCTCCTATTCACGGATGGGTTAAAAGAGGTCAAATTTTTAAACAAGTGAGGTGCTCAAACAACTTGATCAGGATGAGAAGAAGAGAGATGAATTACCTTAATCATTCCTAGATGATGTGTACGAACTATCATGTAATTTCGACTATGAATTCTCAATCCAATCAAAACAAGCATCATTATCACAATTCATACATAGGATTCAGGAGAAGTATTCAAGTCAACATATGCATGTATTCATTCAACACACAAGGTCATCCATAGCCAATCCACAAAACAAAAGTCATCATGAGGGTCATATCTATTCTTAGAGGCACAAAAGGTTTTAAATTTTTTGATTATTTTTGGAATTTTGACATATGTATATACAACGCAAGACATGAAAAGAAACGTGTGACAATAAATGAAACTATGCTAGATGTGATCGTGCGAAAGATCATGAGAACCCCACCCAATTTTTAAGAACCACATTTTCCCCAATGTGAAAATTAAATAGAGAGTGAAATAAGTCCTCACAATGTAAAATGGAGGGATGTCGGTATTTCGGTTCATTCAAGTGGATATGAAAGCACAAGATGCATCCATGAAGTACGGGCTCGCACCAAGGCAAACATGACTCAACAGAGAGATCTCGGATCATCACCAAGGCATCTAGACCGAGGTGAGGTTCTGTTGACTGCATCTCAGTTGACTCAACACCATTTCAGCCGATATGTGCTCCAGGTTCTCCCATGCCTAAGTGCTTGGATCTTGATTTTCACTCCAATGGATCCATAAGGTCCACAATGTCTTCCAACAACATCAACACTCACCACAACTCCTACAACCTATCATCAAAGAAAAAAGAAAACACACAAAAGCAAAAATGAAAACAAAAGCAAAACAAAAAGGGAAAGATGTCCACCAATGGGTTGCCTCCCATCAAGAGCTTGTTTAAGATCATTGGCCAGACCAAAATCCAGAGCGTCTACTCAAGGTGAATCGAGGCAAACACATCAACCGGGGCTTCCCGGATGTACTTCTTCAACCGGTGCCTATTCATCTTAAAGTTACCACAATGATCTCCTCCAATTTCAACCGCTCCATGAGAGAAGATCTTCCTTACCACATACAGGCCAGTCCATCTTGACTTGAGCTTTCCAGGGAAGAGAAGCAGCCTTGAGTTGAAGATACGGACCAAGTCTTCTTCACTCAACTCCTTCGGTATGAGGCGCTTGTCATGCCAACGCTTGGTTCTTTCCTTGTAGATTCGGGCATTATCGTAGACATCAAGTCTAAGCTCCTCAAGTGCAGTGATGTCTAGCAATCTCTTCTCACCGGCCCCCTTGGTGTCAAAGTTCAAACACTTGATGGCCCAAAATTCTCTATGTTCCATTTCGACCGGGAGATGGCAAGACTTGTCATAGACCAACTTGTAGGGGTTGTTCCAATTGGTGTCTTGAAGGCGGTTCTATATGCCCACAAGGCATCATCTGGCCTCATGGCCCAATCCTTTCTACCCCTTGACACCGTCTTCTCTAAAATACTGTTGATCTCCCGGTTGGAGATCTCGACTTGTCCACTTGTTTGGGGGTGATAAGGTGTTGCAACCTTGTGAGTCACCCCATACTTGGCCAACAAAGATCCAAAGTTTCTAGCGGTGAAGTGCTTCCCTCCATCACTTATAATTGCTCTTGGTGTTCAAAATCTCGGGAAAATCACTCGGTTGAAGAACCGCACCACTACCTTGGCATCATTCGTGGGAGAGGCAATTGCTTCCACCCATCTAGATACGTAGTCCACCACGAAGAGGATGTAGAGGTTTCCACATGAGGAGGGGAATGGACCCATGAAGTCCACACCGCAAACGCCAAATATCTCCACCTCTTGAATATTGTTCAATGGCATCTCGTTTCTCCTTGAAATATTGTTTGTCCTTTAACAAGAATCACATACCACAACAAAATTCTACACATCACGAAACAAGTTGGCCAATAAAATCCGTATTGCAATATCTTGGCACAAGTCTTATGTGAGCTTGTGTGTCCTTCACATGGTAGGGAATGTCAATGCCGGATCACGCTCTCCATCTCATCCTCCGGAATGCATCTTCGGAATACTCCATCCGGTCCTCTCTTGAACAAGAGAGGTTCACTCCAAAAATAGTGCCTCACGTCCTTGAAAAACTTCTTTCTTTGGGCAAAGGACAAACCCAGAGGCACTTCTTCACAAACCAAGTAGTTCACAATGTCCGCGAACCATGGCTCTCTTCCTCTAGATACTTGGAGTAGACACTCCTCAACCACTTGCAATTGCTCATCCCGGAATGAGTCATCAATTGGGATCTCATCTCTCTCAATCACCAAGGTAGGAAGTCTACTAAGGTGGTTTGTCACACAGTTTTCGGACCCCTTCTTGTCTCTAATCTTCGAATCAAATTCTTGGAGAAGAAGGATCCATCGGATCAATCGGGGTTTGGCATCCTTCTTTGTGAGTAAATAAAGGATTGCAACATGATCCGTATACACAATCACCTTGGCTCCTACGAGGTATGACCGGAACTTCTCAAAAGCATACACAGCCGCTAGCAACTACTTCCCGGTGGAGACATAGTTGAGTTGGGTCTCATCTACCGTCTTGCTAGTGTAGTAGATGACATGTGTAAGCCCATCTTTCTTTTGTCCTAGCACGGCCCCAACGGCCACATCACTTGCATCACACATTACCTCAAATGGTAAGCTCTAATCCGGAGGTTGCATAATCGGGGCGGTGATCAAAGCATTCTTCAACCTATAAAAAGCCTCAAGGAAATCCGTTGAAAACACAAACTCAACATCTTTCATTAATAGGTTAGTGAGATGCTTATAAATTTTAGAGAAATCTGTAATGAATCTCCGGTAAAAACCGGGATGCCCTAAGAAACTCCTTACCCTGTCACCGAGGTAGGTGGTGGCAACTTCTCTATTGTCTCAATTTTAGCTTTATCAACCTCAATGCCTCTATGGGAGACCAAATTTCCCAACACTATACCTTCTCTAACCATGAAATGGCATTTCTCCCAATTCAAAGCAAGGTTAGTCTCCTCACATCTTTTCAACACCAAAGAAAGATTAGCAAGACAATCATCAAATGAAGATTCAGAAACCACGAAATCATCCATAAACACTTCCATGACATTTTCAATATATTCGGAAAAAATAGCCATCATACATCTTTGAAAGGTGGGTGCATTACACAACCCAAATGGCATTCTCCTATATGCAAATGTTCCCCATGGATATGTAAATGTAGTTTTCTCTTGGTCATCCGGGTGAATAGGAATTTGGAAGAAACCACTATAGCCATCAAGATAACAAAAATGAGAATGTTGAGCTAACCTTTCTAACATTTGGTCAATAAAGAGGAGAGGGAAGTGATCTTTCCTAGAGGCCACATTAAGTTTCCTATAGTCAATACACAGCCTCCAACCCATGACCGTCCTAGTCGGGATAAGTTCATTATTCTCATTAGTTACTATGGTCATCACACCCTTCTTAGGCACTACATGAACGGGACTAACCCACTTACTATCCGAAATCGGGAAAATGATTCCCGCATCTAGCAATTTCAAGATCTCTTTCTACTTCTTTCATGATAGGGTTCAATCGCCTTTGAGGTTCAATAGATGGCTTATGATTGTCTTCCATTAAGATTTTATGCATGCACAATGAAGGTTTAATTCCAACTAAGTCATCAATGGTGTAACCTATAGCTCTCTTATGCAATTTCAATTCAGTCAAAAGCTTCTCAAGCTCATCATCATTCAAAGATCCATTCACAATCACAAGATATGTAGAATCTTCACCAAGAAAAGCATACTTTAAATGAGAAGGGAGAGGTTTGAGATCAAGTTTAGGAGGACCTTTCTCAATGGGATGTGCTCCATATAGCTCAACATTAGATGCCTCCAAAGCCATTGAAGACTCCCCAAGACACCTTCAAGCTTCATCAACAACAATTTCACCTTCTTCCTGGATTTCGGGTCCCTTGGTTGGCTCAGAGGCATTTCGGTCGAGGTATGAACCGAGGTGAGGTTTTGTTGTGTGCACCTCGGATGGCTCTAAACTCATCTCGGTCGTGATGACTTGCTTCCAACCGAAATCAGCACCAGCTTTGCCCAACTTCACAATTTCAGCACTTCTTTCCTCTTCTAGAGCTTCAAATTTAGCATTTGGCTCTTCTTTTAAAGCATCCAAAGAACGGATTTCTTTATTGCAATGCTCCTCTAGACCTTCCTGCATGATGATCATGCTAAGAACCTTCTCCAAAGGGTCCTTGATCAAGATGGAACTCACCACCTCTCTAGACTCTTCATCATCACAAATGTCAAAGATATTTTCATCTAGAGCTAGCCCTTTCACCATTGTTGACAGTTTTAACTTGATGTGCTCCTATCATATGTTGAATGAGAGGGTTCCATTCTTGCAATCAACTATACATCCGGATGTAGCTAAGAAAGGCCTTTCCAAGATGATGGGAATGGGGTAATCCGCCGGAATGTCTAGCACTACGAAGTCTATTGGTACATAGAACTTTCCGAGTTGCACCGGGATGTCTTCTAATGACATGATTTATGACGTTAGTTTAGACATTCATTAAGATAGTTTTTCCTGTTGTTCATGCATGATTTGGCATTAGTTCGTGACGTTTACGCTTAATTTATCCACATTGTCGGAATAGACGTCTACACGAGCTTTTGTCGGTTTTGTAGGTATTTTGGGGAGCTCTTGGACTTAATCGATACATTCGAGGATCATTCCTTGTGGTGGCCCACATCCGAACTCTGTAAGGAGCAAGCTAGGAGCAAAGGAGAACAAAAAAAGACCTTATTGGTGCATGCCTTGCACCAATTTGTGACTAGGTCATCAAAGGAGGGCTTCTGGTGCAAAACCACGGCCTAGAGGCCATAACCACGCCCGTGGTTTCTGTGTTTTGCCCGTGGTTTCTGTCTGGACAGCTTTGACACTTGTCACACAATTCCTTTGCTTGACCTTTGCTTTCCTTTGGTGGAGTACTTGAGCTGCTTTTGTAGGCTGGCCTTGGGGACTGTTAGAAGGACTCTTGCTCCTCTTGTTTCTCTCTTCAAAGCCCCTTGTGGGTGTTCTTGAGGGAGATTAGATTAGAACATTAGCAATCTTAAGATCTAGAGTGAGTTTGAGTGGTTTTAAGTGAGATTCTTGTGGAACCTTGTAAGATCCGACTTGGAGCTGCCTTTGAAGCTTTGTAAGATTGTTGTAACCTTCTATTTCAGCTTAGTTCATTTGCTTTCATTGTTCTTATCTTCATTTTCTTGCCATGGAATGCATGCATGCTTGTATAATGATGTTTGATCTGGAAATGAATGTTATTGGCTAAGTAGTTGTGATTCTACGGTGAAGGAATGATGTTTATGCTTTGGACTATGATTGTATGGACTTGCATGTTAACTTAGGATGGTTTTGTGTTCGAAATCCTAACTCAGATCCAAACCACGGCTTCTCCTTCCTACAAAACGATCCGCACACTGCGGGTTTCGCTAGGTAGTTTAGGAGATTAGAACGAGTTATAAATTTAAGACTTTGTCTGTGCATGTTTTGGGCGAACAAGTTCTTGGCACTCTTGCCTTGAATTTGTGTCGTATATTTCTAGCGTAACATCTTCAAGTATTCCTACCGGATTTGTGATGGATCGGTCTGCCATATAAAGGGTCATCTTGACCGGCTTTGGCTCTCCTAGCCCAACCTTCTTGCATAGTGCAAGCGGGATTATGCTTACACTAGCACCAAGGTCGCATAGAGCTTCATATTGCACATCACCAACACCAATCGGCACACAAAATGAACCCGCATCTCGTAAGTTAGGAGGCATCTCGTCCCTCATAGTTTGTATCAAATCGGAAGATCTCTTTGTCATCCTCACTTCACCATACTCCAACTTCCTCTTGTTGGAGAGTATCTACGGACTTACTAGAAATCAACTACTCTCAACTATCTACAAAACTCAATTTGAACCCACTCCTCAAAGCTTGATATAAGTCAAGGAAATGTGCTACAACCACAACACAACCATATGAAACCGCATTCAAGCAGCTCCCCATCTAAAGCAACTTCAACGCAACTCGGAAAACATCCTACAACTATATATCCCACTACATGGGATATGCTCAAGATCTTCTAGGCCACCTATCATGATACTACATCATGTTAAAAGAGTACAAGGAAGGAGGGAAAAAAATCCAAAAGCCCACACTTAAGTCAAAAGAACGACTTAAGTATCTCACTGGAGGAAAACCGCAGCCGCGGCTACGAAGAGGCGCAGGGGCGGCGGGGACAGAGAGGCCGCACCCGCGGTAGGAGAAAGGCGTGGGGGCAGTGAGACGCGGTTGCGGGGGAGTGCAGGAGCGGGGCAACACTGGCGACAACGAACTCTGTGTTCTCTTCTTCGCGTCCGACTTCCGTTCTTCACCCAACTTTCTGTAACCCTAGGTCGATCCAAACAGGTCTTAGTATAGCCATATGGTAATCAAAGGAAGGAAGGGAAGCCAACTTGCCTTTACTCAACAACAAACTCAAAAAAGATGAATGATTCTTCCGGGATCCACACGGATGGCCTCCACAAGGACACTCATTGTAGTCCGGTGAAGGTGAACAACACAATGGTGATGTGACGGAATCTGGAAGAGGGAAAAGAGATAAAGGGAGGAAGAAGAAGCAACAAGGCAGGGAAGGAAGGGGAAAGGAAAGAAGGAATCTCACTTACGTAAATCTCCCAAGGATGTAGAGCTCCCGAAAGGACGGCAAAATTTAGAATGGGATAAGAGGAAGGTAGGGTTTCGGGGATAAAAAGATAGGGTGTGTAACCGTTGATGGTTACAAACAAAACGACAAGGCCCACTGCTTCACCGCCTCCGCGGGAAACAATGGCCGCCCCCGCGGGTCGACGCACCTGCGGTGCTCTGTGGCCGCCCCCGCGGGTTATCTACCCGAGGTCTATTCTAAAGGACCTCCGAAAGAACCGGGTGTTACATAAACCTCGGCCGAGTTTTTTTGTACTTGAGCAAGATTTTTGGCTTCCGCACCCGTTTCTCTTGCGAACGGTTTCCGCACTTCTTTTTCATCAAATTCCTCGATTTTGCAGCAATCTCAACTAAGTTCATCATCCATTCTCTCAAGAAGGTTTAAGTCCTATCAATCAAAGCCACAAAAAGCAAAAACGAAAAAAGAGAAAAAGAACTAGAATTACCTTTGGTTGTCTCCCAAGAAGTGCTTGGTTTAAGATCTCTAGTTGGACCTATGTCCATGGGTAGCTATTCAATGCACCTCGAACCCCTCGTATTGCTCATCCTTTCCACAAAAATGCTCATCCCCGGTCTTTTTTAAGACAAGGTTGAGCAAAGAATCTTCCCAAAAAGTTCTGGCTCCTAATTTCACGGGCAAATGGTAAGACCTCCCATGAGCAAGCTTGTATGATTTGGTTCTCTCAAGAGTCTTACTAGCTTTTCTGCATTTCCATTAGACATAATCTAGCTTTGTGTCACATCCTTTCCTGGATTGAGAAATTAACTTCTCGAGAATCCTTTTAGGTCCCTAGTTTCCAGCTCGGGGATAGTGAAGGGTCTTTACCATATGAGCGACCCCGTACTTGAACAAAAGACACTTCATTGCCTTAGTGGTGAAGTTCTTGCTCACTTCATTCCTTATAGTCCAAGGAGCATCTATTTTCAGCAATTTTAAGAGGGGTTTCATTTTGACTTTAGGAGGTTCTTTTGGAAAAGACCTCCAACTCTTAGGTGCATCCTTGGAGAAATCTATAACTTTAAAGGAAGTAGGAGCAAGTACCTTGTAAAGTCCTTCAAAACTTGGGACGAGATTTGTGTTAGGATGACAATCCACACACAAAACCTCTCCCAACTCAGCTGATCTTTCTTCAACCTTGGCTATAGTTTCAATGATTTGGCCAAGGTTCTCTACATCTTTCTCTTCTTCCAACTCAGTTGATTCTTCTTCAATCTCGACCGCAATTTCAACAGTTGGGTCGAGGTCTTCCTCTTCTTCAATGAAGACTTCTAGAGGAGCTTCAAGTTCCTTTGGTAGAGACATTTCAACAAGGATCAACTTGGTTTCAAGGTCATCCAAATTCTTCATTGTTTTCTTGATCTTTGATTCAAGTTGAACCTCATAAGGTTGTTCATACATCTCCAAGTGGTATAACGCTCCTCCCAAATTGCAAGTTCATCCTCAATAGCTTCCTCTCTTTATCTTTCCTCACTAAATTCGTAGAATGAAAAAAAAAACGCTGCAAATATTCATACTTCTCCCATCTTGCAAATTGTCTCGCTCTTTATCCCTCTTCTTCCAAGGTTTTGTTCCTAAGTGTGTGTTGCTCCCAAAATTCATCAAGTTCAGCTCTGAGGCTCCATATTTCGATCATTGCAGTTTCATAGCTTCTTACGACCATTGGCGATCCTGAAAGGTCAAAAACTCATAGCATAAAGATTAATAGAAGAAGCAAAAAGTTCTAACTAAACAACCGAAGTTACGGCTTGGTCTAGACCAAGTCCCCGGCAATAGTGCCAAAAACTTGTTCACTTCAAAATGTGTGTATGTGAAGACAAAAAGCTTTAAATTTATACCGAAAATAAAAGCAAAACTGAACCCGTAGTGTACGGATCGATTGTAGTAAAAGAAAATATTCCAAGGTCGATCACAAGGACTGTGGTGAAACCAACTGGTAAAAACAAACTAGCTAGACAATTTGCAAATATCAATCAACGAAGAGTAACAAAAAGCGAAGATAAGAACATATGTATGGGAAAGCGCAGATTCTAAAGATCAAGGTATCCAATTGTGGTTTTCGATTCAAGACTTCTAATGATGTATGGACAGAGTTGGGATTGCAAAGGAAAGGTGTTTCGAAAGTGGGATAGATCATGCGGGAGGTCTCACTATCCGCTATTCCAAACTCAAGAAACTTATCACCGCATAAGTCTCAAAGCTTTAAAGGAAAGGAACGATAGTCTCGAACCAACCACTCAACTTAAGGGAATAGAATTAACCATCACCGGGTAAGTCTCAAGTTAACTCACAAAGGCAAGAGGAAGGCACACTCAAACCTAATAAAGGATGAACCTTTATTACCTAGAACTCATCATCGTTGGCAAGCAAGCAAGGAAATCACCGGGTAAGTCTCTTCCCAAGCTTGGATATGGTTTAGGAAGGTTCAACAAGGCTACGGTTTAGGCAATCTTTAACCAAAGTTGAAGGATAAAGCATGAAAGGTACGACAAAAGAAATCTCGGTCAGTTCTTGGTGAAATCTCGGCCGAGATTCTCAAGAACAGCCCGAGATTTGTCTCTATGAAGGTAAAAACACAACTCTTAGGGTCCAATATGTTTGTAAAGGTCAGTCTCTCATCATCTAAACTACAACGTTCAACCAATGACCTTAGAATCGCAAGGGTTTTAGCTAACAATCATCATATTCAAATCAATATATATATATATATATATATATATATATATATATATATATATATATATATATATATATATATATACTCAAGAACCGAATGCAATCAATAAAACCAAAAGAAACGAAAGAATTACTAGGCAAGGTGTTCCTTTAATATAATAAACTGAATCAAATCAATAACAAAGATCTGATCTTTAATCAAAAGGCAAAATCAATCAAGAACCTAAAATTCTTCAAGAATCCTTCTTCAGAAATCTTCCTTCAACTGTTGTTGTCGTACGGGTTGTCAATCTGTTTCGATTGCGTCTTAAATTTGTCAAATTCAGTCCTTCTTCATTGGGTTTCGATCTTTGGTGGGAGTCCTCTTAACATTGTAAGTGATGCGAAATATATAGAGATAAATCTAGAATTTTACAAGCATGGGCTTTTAAAGATAGACCGCAGCTTAAAGATAAACCCTAGCTTAAAGTTAAATTGTATCTTAAAGATAAAACCTAAGTTTTTGGGCTGAAAAAGAAATGGAGCCCGTTGGTATCAAATTCTGCTCCGGCATTATTAGAGCCCACTTAGTGGTATCAGAGCTCACTCCGTAGTATCAGAGTTCGCTCTACGTTATCAAAGTTCACTCCAGCGTGTTCCTAGCTTCCTTTTATGCTCCTTTATGTTCCGCATCAAGTCTTAATCCTCATATGTGTCATTTTGCTCTATAAATCGCCAAATTACCTACAATTGCAATAAAACTGTGTAGATCTCTATTCTAATAATATAGGTGGATATAAGCACAATTGCTATGAATGTATGTCTATGCATGTAAAATAAAGGAAAATCGACATAAATACATGCCTAAATATAGGTCATAATTCATGCCATCAACTTTTTTCTATTAGTGTGTGGAACGTATGAAGATTCTGGAGGCTTAGTAGTTTGACTTGATTCAGGTATCGTTGGAATAACATCCTTGTTTCCGATTTTAAGGCCTTGAAGTTGGGTTTCAAGGCCTTGAAATTGATCTTCAGCAGTGTTGTTGTTGGTCATTTTAAGGTGTTGAAGGTGAGTTTTAAGGTCTTAAGATTGTTCTCCGGTATCTTGAATTTGTTCTTGCATGTTCTTAACTTGAGCCTTAGGATCTTCTTCTCCATCAAAATTTTTATCTCCATGTTGATTAAAATTAAGATCTGTAAAACTATCACTCAAAGTACAATCATTGCTTTCGACAAAAATAACATGAATACTTTCCTTAACAATTTTTGTACGTTTATTGTAAACCCCATAAGCTTTACTATTTGAAGCATATCTTATAAAGGTAGCTTCATATCTACGTGCATCAAATTTTCCAAGGTTGTCTTTGTCATTGTTATGCACAAAGCACGTACATCCAAAGGGTTTGAATTACAAAATATTAGGTTTTTGTCCTTTAAGGAGTTTGTAAGGAGTCTTTTTCAAGATAGGGTGTATGAAAATCTATTTAAGATGTGGTTATCCGTGTTAATAGCCTCGACCCAAAAACTTTTTGGCAAACTATTTTCTAAAAGCATAGTCATAGACATATCCTCCAAAGTGCGGTTCTTACGTTCCACATCCCCGTTTTGTTGAGGTGTTCTAGGAGCTGAAACGTTGTGTGAAATACCATATTTTGAACAAAACAAATCAAACTTAAGTTGGTCAAAGTCTCTACCATTATCGCTTCGAATAGAAACTATAGGTAGGTTTTTCAAAGTTTGAACTCCTTACAATGTTTTGAAAACTCATACAAAGCTTCAGATTTTTCTCGTAAAAATGAGATCCATGTAAAACGAGAATTGTTATTGATAACACGATTTATGACTTAGGTTTAGGTAATCATTTAGATAGATTTCTCACTCATTCATGCATGGTTTAGCACTAGTTCACGACGTTTGCACTCAATTTACGTATCTTGTCGAGATAGACGTCTACACGGGCTTTTGTATTGCTTTGTAGGTATTTTGGGAGATTTAGGAGCTTAATCGATACGTTTAAGGATCGTTCATCGAGATGACACACCCTCGGACTCATTGGGATGCAAGCTAGAGGCTAAGGAGGACTCATGTAACCTTGTCAACACAAGCCATGCACCAAATCATAGCGTAATGATCCAATGCAAAGCTGAAGCACCAAACCACGGTTGCTGGTACTTCCACGGCCGTGGAACCAACCGTGGTTTTTGCCAGACGGTTGTGACAGTTGTGCCACGATCTCATGGCCTTCTCTAGCAAAGTTGTAGTATAAAAGTGGTCGTGCAAGGCTGAGAGAAAAATCCCCTATCATCCAATCAAATCCACATTCTCTCCCACACTCTTAACAAGAAGATTCTCTCAAGAGGAGAGCTACCATTGGAGGAGGAGAAGGGCTACCATTGGAGAAGAAGAGAAGAACACACCATTGCTAGACTTTGATAGGTTTTGTAGTGAAGATTTTCGGAATCGATGTCTAGAGTTGTAAGAATCGTTTAAACCTTCTTTTGGAAGGGTTGTGAGTTTTTCTAATCTTATTTTCAGCTTGGTTTTGCTTGCTTCACTTGCTCATCTCTTTCTCTTCATTATCTTGCAAATGGAAGCCATGATTTTATGTTTGATGAATTCGATTGTTATGATGAATGTTGTAGGCTAAATAGATGCGATTCTAGGGTAAGGAAAGGATGGTTATGGCTAGGACTATGATAGGATGGGCTTAGATTTGCCCTTGGATGACTTGTTTATTTGAACGAATCCTCTGTTGAAGTCCACGGTTTGTTCTTGCCAGTCCACGGCCGTGGAAGTGGTAGAACAGCCCGTGGTTTACCTGGTTCGATGGGTCTAAGTTCTAGATTATTAGAATGTTGAAATCCTAGTGTTTGTTGAGTTAAATCTATCCTAGGGTGACCTAGTGTTAGCAACTAAGTGTTAGAAGAGACCTACCCGGTGATTCTTACTCTTAGATTTCGAAAATGACAAACCCTAGGTAGTGGTGAGCCTCATAAGCCGCCATTGGACTAAGTGTGCTAGGATAGTTGTTTGGGACTTACCCTTCCGAGACTTACCCAGTGAGGATAGGTTAGATCCCTAGGTGACAATCTGGTTTGTGTAGAATTCTGTTCCTTAGGCTCTTTGAGACTTACCCGGTGATGAGACCTTAGGAACGGACTAGTGGACCATGAGACCTACCCGGTGATTGATCCCAATCTAGAAACACTCACTCCCAACATATCATAGTTAATCAAAGGAATGATTAGACAGCTTGAGTCCTATGCCATAACCGGAATTTCCAACCCCTAGAATCCACTTTTCTCTCTTTGATCTCGTATCTCGTTTTAGCTTGTTTGTTTGTGTTGATTTGTTAGCTTAGTTGATTGTCTATTTCGCATGATTTGTGATCCGTGATTGATCACCTAAAAACCCACCAAAAACATTTAGATTTTCATTTCTTTATTTCTTTTCCCTTTCTTAACCTAGATCTTCACTAAACTTAATCACTAATCGAATCAATCTCACCTTAGTCTTTGTGTTCGACCTCGGAATACTATCCCTACTACAAACGTCCCGTACACTGCGGGTTCGCTAGGAGTTAGGAGAAATATAACGAGTATAAATTTAAAACCTATTGCGTATCACACACATCCTGAGCGTAACAAGTTTTTGGCACCGTTGCCGGGGACTAGGTCTAGATTGAGTCGTTATTTGTGATTATTTATAGTGTAGGTCTTTCTTGTTGATTTTGATCTCTTTTTGGTTTGTGTCTTTGCTTTTCAGGACATCTCTCACTCTTTAGGTGTATGCGAAGATCTCGTGGCAAGGATTTAGCTCCATTCGATCCCGAACCGGAGAAAACCCTTAGATCTAGATCAAAGAACATTCGAAAAGGAAAAGAGATGGCCGGAAGAGATCTCCAAGCTGAGTTAGATGAGGCTTTAGAGAAAATTAGGCTAAGAGATGAGCTCTTGGAGGAAGAAAGGAGACTTGCCAATGAGAGGCAAGAAGCAACTAGGAGGGAGATTGAAGAGATTAGGCAAGCCCTTGTGCAAGGAGAGCTTAATCGTCAACAACCTCCACCTCCTCCACTTCCTCCACCACAACCGCAGCCGGCGGTGAAGGTTCGGGTTGTGCCCATTGCTATTGAGGAGCCACAAACATTAGGGCGACGTATGGATCCGGCACAAAGAGCACACCGTTCGGGTGTGAACTTAGGAGATCCCGCAACCCATAATTACGAGCTCCGCCCTCAAGTTTTACAAATGATCCGGCATAATCAATTTGGAGGGATGGAAAGAAAGTCTCCTCATCAACACTTGATGAACTATGAGATCTTGATGGAGACTCTACGACCGCCTAGATTGGAGAGCAACAACCATAAGCTTAGGGCTTTCTCCTTCTCACTTAAGGATAAAGCCTTGTCTTGGTATCAATCTATTCCACAATGGCGAGTGAGTACTTGGGAAGAGATGACAACCGAGTTTTTGACTAAGTTCTTCCCACCTTCCAAGACTACCGAGTTAAGAGGGAAGATCAATGCCTTTGTAATGAAGGATAGAGAGAGCTTGTTCAAGTCTTGGGAGAGGTTCAAAGACCTTCTCCTAGATTGTCCACACCATGGTATACCAAAAATTGAGCAATTGGAGATCTACTTCAAGGGACTTGATGAAGATAGCCAATTCAAGCTCCAAACTCCAATCTCTTTCCGGTGGGACTTTCATGGAAAAGCATGTGGATGAAGCTTGGGAGTTTGTAGAGAAACAAGCTTTAGTGATTGAGAAGTACTCCCATAGGAAGAGTGAAGGGAGAAAGGCGGGAGCATATGAGGTGAGTGAAGTCACCATGAGCAATTTCAAGCTTGACGCCATCAACAACGAGCTAAAGTCTTTGAGGGAGTTGTGTGCTACAACTTTGAAAAACCAAGCAACTCCTCAAGTGCAAGTGCAAGCTAATTTCTCTTCCAAGGAGGAAGATGTGAATTACATGGGAAGGGGAAACTACAACAACTATCAAGGCCCAAGGAACTTCAACAACAACCGGCAATTCAACAATTACCGGCCCAACCACAACCATCCCGGGTTTTCCTATTCTAACCCGGATGGTTCCTTGAACCCTCCCGCTTCCACTAGCACGACTCCACCACCAAAAGCTCCACAAGAACCTCCACCCGGATTTTCTCAACCTCCAAAGGATAGAACCGAGATGATGTTTGAGCAATTGCTCGGAAGGTTGAGTGGTCTTGAGAGCACGGTGACTTCCATTTCCAAGGCTCAAAAAGTGTTGGAAGCACAAGTGTTCCAAAAGGCGGGTGAAGCTCATAGAGATCCGGGAAAGCTTCCCGGAAGAACCGAAGACAATCCAAGAGGCCAAGTGTTGGCCATTACCATGAGGAGTGGGTTGAGCATGAAGGATCCCTTGCCCAAGGAAAATGCTAAGGGAAAGCAAGTAGTGGTAGAAGAAGAGGTATTGCAAGAAGATGGAGGCAAGAGCAAGGATGTTGAGCCAACATATGTGGCACCGCCTCCATACAAACCACCACTACCGTTCCCACAATCACGAGCAAGAGCTCGCTTGGACAAGAACTTTGGTAAATTCCTTGAACTTATGTCTAAATTGCATATTAATATTCCGTTCATGGATGCTATCTTAGGTATGCCGGCATATTGCAAGTTCTTGAAGGAAATACTCTCCAACAAAAGGAAGTTGGAGGAGTATGGGGAAATAAGGATGACTAAGAGGTCATCGGAGTTGATTCAAACGATGAAGGAGGAAATGCCTCCTAAGCTAAGAGATCCGGGTTCCTTTTGTGTCTCAATTGGAGTGGGAGAAGTGAAGTATGAAGCCCTTTGTGATCTTGGGGCAAGTGTAAGCATCATACCGCTTGCACTTTGCAACAAGGTCGGGCTAGGAGAGCCAAAGCCGGTCAAGATGACCCTCTACATGGCGGACCGTTCTATCACTCACCCGGTTGGGATCTTAGAAGACATTCCGGTGAAACTAGGGAAGTTCTATGTGCCGATTGATTTTGTTGTCTTGGACATCCCGGCAGATTATCCGGTTCCCATCATCTTAGGAAGACCTTTCCTAGCCACTTCCGGATGCCTAGTGGATTGCAAGAATGGGATTCTCTCCTTCAACATTGGAGAATAGAACATCAAGTTCAAGCTGTCCACAATGATGAAAGGGCCAACCCTTGATGAGGATGTATTCAACATAGTCGAGCAAGAAGAGTCTAGAGAAGTTGTGAGCTCGATCTTGATCAAGGACCCCTTGGAGAAGGTTCTTAGCTTAAGCTTGATGGAGGAAGGTGTTTAGGAGGCTTGCAATGAAGAAATCAAGGCCTTAGAAGCATTAGAAAAGGAGACAAGAGCTGAAATTGAAGACCACGATGTCTAGAGTTGTAAGAATCGTTTAAACCTTCTTTTGGAAGGTTTGTGAGTTTTTCTAATCTTATTTTCAGCTTGGTTTTGCTTGCTTCACTTGCTCATCTCTTTCTCTTCATTATCTTGCAAATGGAAGCCATGATTTTATGTTTGATGAATTCGATTGTTATGATGAATGTTGTAGGCTAAATAGATGCGATTCTAGGGTAAGGAAAGGATGGTTATGGCTAGGACTATGATAAGATGGGCTTAGATTTTCCCTTGGATGACTTGTTTATTTGAACGAAGCCTCTGTTGAAGTCCACGGTTTGTTCTTGCCAGTCCACGGCCGTGGAAGTGGTAGAACAGCCCGTGGTTTACCTGGTTCGATGGGTCTAAGTTCTAGATTATTAGAATGTTGAAATCCTAGTGTTTGTTGAGTTAAATCTATCCTAGGGTGACCTAGTGTTAGCAACTAAGTGTTAGAAGAGACCTACCCGGTGATTCTTACTCTTAGATTTCGAAAATGACAAACCCTAGGTAGTGGTGAGCCTCATAAGCCGCCATTGGACTAAGTGTGCTAGGATAGTTGTTTGGGACTTACCCTTCCGAGACTTACCCAGTGAGGATAGGTTAGATCTTTAGGTGACAATCCGGTTTGTGTAGAATTCCGTTCCTTAGGCTCTTTGAGACTTACCCGGTGATGAGACCTTAGGAACGGATTCGTGGACCATGAGACCTACCCGGTGATTGATCCCAATCTAGAAACACTCACTCCCAACATATCATAGTTAATCAAAGGAATGATTAGACAGCTTGAGTCCTATGCCATAACCGGAATTTCCAACCCCTAGAATCCACTTTTCTCTCTTTGATCTCGTATCTCGTTTTAGCTTGTTTGTTTGTGTTGATTTGTTAGCTTAGTTGATTGTCTATTTCGCATGATTTGTGATCCGTGATTGATCACCTAAAAACCCACCAAAAACATTTAGATTTTCATTTCTTTATTTCTTTTCCCTTTCTTAACCTAGATCTTCACTAAACTTAATCACTAATCGAATCAATCTCACCTTAGTCTTTGTGTTCGACCTCGGAATACTATCCCTACTACAAACGTCCCGTACACTGCGGGTTCGCTAGGAGTTAGGAGAAATATAACGAGTATAAATTTAAAACCTATTGCGTATCACACACATCCTGAGCGTAACAAGTTTTTGGCACCGTTGCCGGGGACTAGGTCTAGATTGAGTCGTTATTTGTGATTATTTATAGTGTAGGTCTTTCTTGTTGATTTTGATCTCTTTTTGGTTTGTGTCTTTGCTTTTCAGGACATCTCTCACTCTTTAGGTGTATGCGAAGATCTCGTGGCAAGGATTTAGCTCCATTCGATCCCGAACCGGAGAAAACCCTTAGATCTAGATCAAAGAACATTCGAAAAGGAAAAGAGATGGCCGGAAGAGATCTCCAAGCTGAGTTAGATGAGGCTTTAGAGAAAATTAGGCTAAGAGATGAGCTCTTGGAGGAAGAAAGGAGACTTGCCAATGAGAGGCAAGAAGCAACTAGGAGGGAGATTGAAGAGATTAGGCAAGCCCTTGTGCAAGGAGAGCTTAATCGTCAACAACCTCCACCTCCTCCACTTCCTCCACCACAACCGCAGCCGGCGGTGAAGGTTCGGGTTGTGCCCATTGCTATTGAGGAGCCACAAACATTAGGGCGACGTATGGATCCGGCACAAAGAGCACACCGTTCGGGTGTGAACTTAGGAGATCCCGCAACCCATAATTACGAGCTCCGCCCTCAAGTTTTACAAATGATCCGGCATAATCAATTTGGAGGGATGGAAAGAAAGTCTCCTCATCAACACTTGATGAACTATGAGATCTTGATGGAGACTCTACGACCGCCTAGATTGGAGAGCAACAACCATAAGCTTAGGGCTTTCTCCTTCTCACTTAAGGATAAAGCCTTGTCTTGGTATCAATCTATTCCACAATGGCGAGTGAGTACTTGGGAAGAGATGACAACCGAGTTTTTGACTAAGTTCTTCCCACCTTCCAAGACTACCGAGTTAAGAGGGAAGATCAATGCCTTTGTAATGAAGGATAGAGAGAGCTTGTTCAAGTCTTGGGAGAGGTTCAAAGACCTTCTCCTAGATTGTCCACACCATGGTATACCAAAAATTGAGCAATTGGAGATCTACTTCAAGGGACTTGATGAAGATAGCCAATTCAAGCTCCAAACTCCAATCTCTTTCCGGTGGGACTTTCATGGAAAAGCATGTGGATGAAGCTTGGGAGTTTGTAGAGAAACAAGCTTTAGTGATTGAGAAGTACTCCCATAGGAAGAGTGAAGGGAGAAAGGCGGGAGCATATGAGGTGAGTGAAGTCACCATGAGCAATTTCAAGCTTGACGCCATCAACAACGAGCTAAAGTCTTTGAGGGAGTTGTGTGCTACAACTTTGAAAAACCAAGCAACTCCTCAAGTGCAAGTGCAAGCTAATTTCTCTTCCAAGGAGGAAGATGTGAATTACATGGGAAGGGGAAACTACAACAACTATCAAGGCCCAAGGAACTTCAACAACAACCGGCAATTCAACAATTACCGGCCCAACCACAACCATCCCGGGTTTTCCTATTCTAACCCGGATGGTTCCTTGAACCCTCCCGCTTCCACTAGCACGACTCCACCACCAAAAGCTCCACAAGAACCTCCACCCGGATTTTCTCAACCTCCAAAGGATAGAACCGAGATGATGTTTGAGCAATTGCTCGGAAGGTTGAGTGGTCTTGAGAGCACGGTGACTTCCATTTCCAAGGCTCAAAAAGTGTTGGAAGCACAAGTGTTCCAAAAGGCGGGTGAAGCTCATAGAGATCCGGGAAAGCTTCCCGGAAGAACCGAAGACAATCCAAGAGGCCAAGTGTTGGCCATTACCATGAGGAGTGGGTTGAGCATGAAGGATCCCTTGCCCAAGGAAAATGCTAAGGGAAAGCAAGTAGTGGTAGAAGAAGAGGTATTGCAAGAAGATGGAGGCAAGAGCAAGGATGTTGAGCCAACATATGTGGCACCGCCTCCATACAAACCACCACTACCGTTCCCACAATCACGAGCAAGAGCTCGCTTGGACAAGAACTTTGGTAAATTCCTTGAACTTATGTCTAAATTGCATATTAATATTCCGTTCATGGATGCTATCTTAGGTATGCCGGCATATTGCAAGTTCTTGAAGGAAATACTCTCCAACAAAAGGAAGTTGGAGGAGTATGGGGAAATAAGGATGACTAAGAGGTCATCGGAGTTGATTCAAACGATGAAGGAGGAAATGCCTCCTAAGCTAAGAGATCCGGGTTCCTTTTGTGTCTCAATTGGAGTGGGAGAAGTGAAGTATGAAGCCCTTTGTGATCTTGGGGCAAGTGTAAGCATCATACCGCTTGCACTTTGCAACAAGGTCGGGCTAGGAGAGCCAAAGCCGGTCAAGATGACCCTCTACATGGCGGACCGTTCTATCACTCACCCGGTTGGGATCTTAGAAGACATTCCGGTGAAACTAGGGAAGTTCTATGTGCCGATTGATTTTGTTGTCTTGGACATCCCGGCAGATTATCCGGTTCCCATCATCTTAGGAAGACCTTTCCTAGCCACTTCCGGATGCCTAGTGGATTGCAAGAATGGGATTCTCTCCTTCAACATTGGAGAATAGAACATCAAGTTCAAGCTGTCCACAATGATGAAAGGGCCAACCCTTGATGAGGATGTATTCAACATAGTCGAGCAAGAAGAGTCTAGAGAAGTTGTGAGCTCGATCTTGATCAAGGACCCCTTGGAGAAGGTTCTTAGCTTAAGCTTGATGGAGGAAGGTGTTTAGGAGGCTTGCAATGAAGAAATCAAGGCCTTAGAAGCATTAGAAAAGGAGACAAGAGCTGAAATTGAAGACCACGATGTCTAGAGTTGTAAGAATCGTTTAAACCTTCTTTTGGAAGGTTTGTGAGTTTTTCTAATCTTATTTTCAGCTTGGTTTTGCTTGCTTCACTTGCTCATCTCTTTCTCTTCATTATCTTGCAAATGGAAGCCATGATTTTATGTTTGATGAATTCGATTGTTATGATGAATGTTGTAGGCTAAATAGATGCGATTCTAGGGTAAGGAAAGGATGGTTATGGCTAGGACTATGATAAGATGGGCTTAGATTTTCCCTTGGATGACTTGTTTATTTGAACGAAGCCTCTGTTGAAGTCCACGGTTTGTTCTTGCCAGTCCACGGCCGTGGAAGTGGTAGAACAGCCCGTGGTTTACCTGGTTCGATGGGTCTAAGTTCTAGATTATTAGAATGTTGAAATCCTAGTGTTTGTTGAGTTAAATCTATCCTAGGGTGACCTAGTGTTAGCAACTAAGTGTTAGAAGAGACCTACCCGGTGATTCTTACTCTTAGATTTCGAAAATGACAAACCCTAGGTAGTGGTGAGCCTCATAAGCCGCCATTGGACTAAGTGTGCTAGGATAGTTGTTTGGGACTTACCCTTCCGAGACTTACCCAGTGAGGATAGGTTAGATCTTTAGGTGACAATCCGGTTTGTGTAGAATTCCGTTCCTTAGGCTCTTTGAGACTTACCCGGTGATGAGACCTTAGGAACGGATTCGTGGACCATGAGACCTACCCGGTGATTGATCCCAATCTAGAAACACTCACTCCCAACATATCATAGTTAATCAAAGGAATGATTAGATAGCTTGAGTCCTATGCCATAACCGGAATTTCCAACCCCTAGAATCCACTTTCTCTCTTTGATCTCGTATCTCGTTTTAGCTTGTTTGTTTGTGTTGATTTGTTAGCTTAGTTGATTGCCTATTTCGCATGATTTGTGATCCGTGATTGATCACCTAAAAACCCACCAAAAACATTTAGATTTTCATTTCTTTATTTCTTTTCCCTTTCTTAACCTAGATCTTCACTAAACTTAATCACTAATCGAATCAATCTCACCTTAGTCTTTGTGTTCGACCTCGGAATACTATCCCTACTACAAACGTCCCGTACACTGCGGGTTCGCTAGGAGTTAGGAGAAATATAACGAGTATAAATTTAAAACCTATTGCGTATCACACACATCCTGAGCGTAAACAATTATCCACAATGACAAGGATGTATTGTTTTCTCATGGGAGATTTGCACATATAGGACCACATAAATTCATATGTAAAAGTTCAATAGGTCGAGAAGAACTTACAAACCTTCTTTGATTTGAATATACCTCTTGTTTGTTTACCTTGTGTACATGCCTTACATAGTTCATCAACCTTGAAGTTTCGATTTGATAATCCATGTACCGAATCCTTTGAAATAAGTTTTTTCATCGTATACATGCTTACGTGACCAAGTCGTCAATGCCACAGCCTTGGATCGTCTGTCAAGGCCTTGAGACATGTTAATCTTGTTCTTGAAACTTGGTTAGTGCTCATGGATATGCATTGTTGCATCTAGGAGTAGTAAGCACGACATCACTAGATTATTTATTTTGAACTTCACATTTTTCTGAATCAAAGATCACTTTGTTACCTTTGTCACAAATTTGAGAGATGCTAAGCAGATTATATTTTAAATCGTCAACAAGATAAACATCGTCAATGAAGTTAGATGAATTATAACCGATTTTATCGATATCAATAATGTTACACTTCCCTTTATCACCAAGATTAATGGTTCCAGATGTTTACTTCTTTAAATCTGAAAATGGTGAACTTTTTCCACTAATATGTCTTGAGCAACGACTATCTAATATCCATTTATGCTCCTTAACCTTGGTGATATCTTGCAAAACAGCAAACTTCAACCTTTCCGGGTAGACCAAATGGCATATTTTGGTCCATACTCAGTTTGAACCATATTTGGTGGTCTAGTCCCTTTAGGAACCCAAACTTGTTTCACCTGTTATCTTATACATAGAGGATAAGTGTTTCTTATGATGTAGGGATCATTTCTTCTATATGGGCAGGTTGATTTTATAGGTCCCTTTTTACAATAATAGAAATATGTGGGTGTACGTGAACTTCCTTTAGCTTTAACAAAAGTGGTAACCATTTTTCTTGGAAAACTCTTGTTATAACCAATACCACTCTTGTTAAGAGAAGATTGTTGTTCACCCGTCATTCTTTCGAGATTAGCTTTAGAAAGAGTGAATCGAATAAGTGTAGGCTTTTGGTCTCTACACGTCACATCTATATCAATCTTCTCTTTCTCTAGATTAGTATAATCTTGATGTAGAGCAGAGAGATTTTCCTTAAGAATCGCATTTTCCGATTCCAAGGCCTTGATATTTTCATCAAGGTCTAACTTTACAGTGTTGAGATTTTCAACTTCCAAAGACAATTCACTTGCTCGCTTCTCTTGTTTGATTAGCCTTTATCTTAAGAGACTTATTCTAACTCTATGTTCTTTATCACTTATGATAATATCTTTAAGGAATTCGACAAGCTCTTGGCTAAGTTGAGACATTAGGGTTCTTACCACTCCTCCAAGGTAGAAGTTGGGATCTTCTTCTTGATCGGCCATTAAGCATAGGTTTGCTTGATCATTTTCATCATTCGAATCAATTGTAGAGTCTGAGTCACTCTAGGATGCTACCATAGCCTTCTTCTTTTGATCAATCTTTCCATAATTGTTCCTCTTCTTTTGTGGAAAATCCTTTACAGGATGATCTACTTCACCACATTCAAAACAAGTTAGTACTTTAGGTTTCTTATTAGGGTTAGAGACTTATCTTTGGGTCTTGATGTTCGTGAATATTCTTTGTTCGCGAATTTCTTCTTTATTTGTAGAATTCTGGCAAGACCTCTTAAAATCAATGCAAACGAATCTTCCTCCTCATCATCACTTTCTTCATCATCCTATGATAGTACATTATCCTTCTTAGATCTTAATGCAAGGTTCTTTGCATTTGAAGAAGGCTCTCCATCTTCTTCACCAAAAACCATTTCCTGAGTGATTAGCTTTCCAAGTAGGTCATCAAGAGGAAATGTTGAAAGATTTTGAGCTTCCTTAATGGCGGTCACTTTTGGTCCCCACTTAGCTTTAGGCAAACTCCTTAGAACTTTCCTTACTTTTTTCTTCATTTATGAAAACCTTTCCAAGTGAGTCAAGATTATTCACAATCTCAGCGAATCATGTGAACATCTCCTTGACCATCTCATTTGAAGTCGTCTTGAATAACTCATATTGGCTGAGGAAGATATTGATCTTTGTCGCCTTGACTTGACTTGTTCCTTCATACGTAACTATTAACTTGTCCCGTATTTCCTTTGCACTTTTACATGACGAGACACGATTGAATTTGTTAGCATCCAATCCATAATAAAGCAAGTTCATGGCTTTGTAGTTTTTAGACACACTATTGTCACGCTAGGAAATAGCACAAAAAGCTTTACATTTATAAACTCGAACTAAATCCTAAACTACCTAGTGAAACCCGCAGTGTACGGATCGTTATGTAGAAAGGTAAGTATTCCGAGGTCGAACTCAAAGACTAAGGTGAAATCGAGTCAAGCAATGATCAAAAATAGTGTAAATCTAGGCTAAGACAAGATGAGGAACAAAGAAAATGGAAAACTCAATGTTCTTGTTGGTTTTTATGGTCATCAAGCAAGGGTCATAACTCATGCAAAGCAATAAATCAAACCAAACCAAAAATCAGCACAAATAAACGAGTCAAACGAGATATTGATCAAGAGAAAGGGAAGACGGATTCTAGGGGTTGGAAATTCCGGTTATGGCATAAAACTCAAGTTATCTATTCATTCTTTGGATTGATTATGATATGTTGGAATTAAGTGTTCCTAAAATGGGATCAATTACCGGGTAAGTCTCATGATCCAACTAATCCACACCTAAGGTCTCATTACCGGTTAAGTCTCTAAGAACCTAAGGGGAGGAATTTAACACAAACCGGATTGTTTAATTAGGGATCTAACCTATCCTCACCGGGTAAGTCTCGGAAAGGGAAGTCCTAATCAACTATCCTAGCACATTTAATCCAATGGCGGCTTATTAGGCTCACCATTACCTAAGGTTTTGCTATTTTAGATTCTAAGGGCAAGGATTACCGGGTAAGTCTCTCCTAACACTTAGTCGCTACACTAGGACACCCTAGGGTAGGTTAAACTCAGCAAAAACTTAGGGTTTCAACAATTTTATGAACCTAAGATAAGATCCTTCGAACCAGGAAGAACCACGGTTTGTTCTACAGAAACCACGACCGTGGTTCTTCAAGAACTACCCGTGATTTCTAGCAGTAGCTACGTTCATAAACAAAAATCATCCAAAGGTAAATCTAAGTTCGTCCTATCATAGATCTAGCCATAACCATCCTTTCCTTACCCTAGAATCACATCAATCTAGCCTACAACATTCATATTAGAAATCAAAACAAACAAGCATAGATTCATAACCTCCATTGCAAGAAAATGAGAGAAAGAAGATGAACAAATGAACTTTAAACACAATCTAAATCTGAAGATGAAATTAGAACGACTTACAACCCTTCCAAAGGAAGGTTCAAGAGTTCAAAAACTTCTAGAAATAAATCCGAAAATACAAGAGCTAAGTGTGTCTTCTCCTCTCCTCTTCAATGGCAATGGCTCCTTTCTTCTTCTTCTTGCACTTTCCTTCCTAGAAAAAGTCCTTCTTCTTCTTGGAATATATTTTGTCAAAGAAAAATGGAGAATATGTGAGCTGCTCTCCAACTACCCAAATCCCAGCTGCCTCTAACAACTATCAAGGACCACTTTTATAACCAATTTCTTCATGAGCTGGCCATGAGAGTCGTGGCACAGCTGTCACGAGAATCTGGCAAAATCCACGGTCATTTCCACGGCCGTGGTTCTTCAGAGAACCGTGATTCTGTGCAGAAACTTCGCCTTGGATCATTAGGCTGTGGTTTGGTGCATGGCCTGTGTTGGCAAGGTTCCTTGAGTCTTTCTCAGCCCTTGCCTTGCGTTCTAATGAGTTTGGAAACGTGTCCTCTAAATGAGCGACCCTCAAACGTGTCATTTTGGCTCGAAACTTCCCGAAATACCTACAAAACACACACAAGTCCGTGTAGACGTCTATCTCGACAAAATACATGTTTTGAGTGCAAAACGTATTGGACTAGTGCTAGATAATGCATGGTTGAGCGAGAATTCTACCTAAATGTGCACCTAAAACTATGCTATAAATCGTGTTATCAAAATACCCCATACTTAAGGTTTGCTCGTCCCCGAGCAAATTCCCAACTATAGACTAAGAGATGACATGATTTATGTATGCAGAAAAATGGCAAAAATCTTTTTGGTTTTGTGCTTCTACTATTGGATCACCTTCATAGTCATGATCAATGGCAATTGAATAAGCAATTATGTATCAAACAATAAAGTCATGGAAAGACAATTGTACTTAACTCAAAAACATGCATGAGTTGGGAGGACGGAGATGTCAAGAAGATCAAGAGTCTATCCAATCTAGATTACTAAGTCTTACAAACATGCAAGTAGGTCATAAGGGCTTGTGACATAAAAGGCTAAGAAACGTTTCAATTGGGGAGGGGAATTTTCTAGGTATGTGATGCTAATCCGGGAATGGAACTAACTTCACTTCCTTGTCCTCGATCAACTTCCCCCAAGTGCATATTTTTCCCTATCTTGCTTTCTTTTCTTTTTCTTTAGCTCATTTTTGAGACAATGGCATTGCTGTACAATAGCCGAAACCTCGGTGATTAGCCATCCTCGGGCTTTTTCTATTTTTCGAGGTGCATCCACACCGGGCACACATACCAAAGCTCGTTAGGGCTATTGGCTTATTTGACTTTGGCAAGGCACCAACACCCGATTATGTGAAGTGTACCGAGTTACTTGTCATTTAAACCAACGCCCCCAAACCTATTTTGGCTACACTTCCACAATAATTTCAGCATTCCATTCACGACATTCTTTTCATTACATCTTCACCCCGCACTTGCTTTTTACACATTCAAACACACTAGCATGCTCCTATTCCCGGATGGGTTTTAAAAGGAGGTCAAATTTTATATCAATTGAGGTGCTCAAGCAATCATGATCAAGATTAGAAGTAGAGAAAGATTAAGTGCCTTATTCATTCCTAGATGGTATGCAAGAACTATCATGTAATTTCGATTTTCAATACTCAATCCATTCTAGGCAATCATCATGATCTCAAGTCATTCATGGAATTCAAGAGAAGTAGTTCAAGTCCACATATGCATTTATCAATTCAACACATAAGGCCATTCATAGCCAATCACAAGACAAGTTTCATCATTAGGATCATATCCAAGCCTAGAAAGCACAAAAAATTTTTAAATTTTCTGATTTTTATGGAATTTTCGATTTAAGTATGTACAATGCAAGATATGTGCAAATATTAACCTATCCTAGATGCTCATCATGCAAAGGATCATGCAAACCCCACCCCATACTTAGAAACACATTGTCCCCAATGTGGTATTCAAGTAAAGAGAGTGAAAGAAGGTTCTCACAATGTAAAATGGTTTTCTTCGGTATTTGGGAATTCTCAAGAGGATTGATGTTGGATGATCCTTTCAACCATG
This sequence comes from Fagopyrum homotropicum, assembly GCA_033239125.1. Lineage (NCBI taxonomy): Eukaryota > Viridiplantae > Streptophyta > Magnoliopsida > Caryophyllales > Polygonaceae > Fagopyrum > Fagopyrum homotropicum. Next base: position 57,902,104 of record BSWB01000003.1, on the reverse strand, counting down.
GTAGGGAGCTCTAAGCATCCTTCAAGCTTTGAAACCCGCGCTAGGCACCGCTAGCCGTCCAAGTTCCGCGTCCGCTCCACCCATGATTAGTGAGGGTTTCATCATCATCATTTCCAAGAAAGGTTTCCAATGCCACTAATGTTCTAGCACACATAAAATAGACAAAACACACAAAGCACACAAAAACAGAAAAATCTAAGCTAAAATGAAGGAAAAATGTTACCGATGGGTTGCCTCTCACCAAGCGCTTCTTTAAGGTCATTAGCTTGACCAAGCTCGGGAGCGTTTATGCAAGGTGAAGCGGGGCGATCATGTCTATTGGGGCTCCCGGAATGTACTTCTTCAAGTGATGCCCATTCACTTTGAAATCTCCACAATGCTCCCCTCCTATCTCAATAGCTCCATGGGGAAAGATCTTCTTTACCACATATGGCCCAGTCCATCTTGATTTGAGCTTTCCGGGAAAGAGCCTTAGCCTCGAGTTGAAGAGAAGGACAAGATCTCCTTCACTCAACTCCTTTGGAATGATCCTCTTGTCATGCCACCTTTTGGTTCTCTCCTTGTAAATCCGGGCATTCTCATAAGCTTCCAACCGGAGCTCCTCAAGGGCATTGATATCAAGCAATCTCTTTTCTCCCGCCTCCTTGAGGTCAAAATTTAGCCACTTAATGGCCCAATAAGCTCGATGCTCCATTTCCACCGGAAGATGGCAAGACTTGCCATAGACCAATTTGTAGGGAGTGGTGCCAATAGGTGTCTTGAAGGCGGTTCTATATGCCCATAGTGCGTCATTGAGCTTCATGGCCCAATCCTTCCTTGTTCTAGACACCGTCTTCTCGAGGATGGCCTTGATTTCTCGGTTGGAGATCTCCACTTGCCCACTAGTTTGGGGGTGGTAGGGTGTGGCCACTTTATGAGTCACCCCATACTTGGCCAAAAGTGCTCCAAAATTCCTATTTGTGAAGTGCTTCCCTCCATCACTAATGATCACCCTTGGTGTTCCAAACCTAGGGAAGATCACTCGGTTGAAGAACCGCACCACCACCTTGGCATCATTCGTAGGAGAGGCGATTGCCTCTACCCATCTTGACACATAGTCCACCGCCAATAGGATGAATAGATTGCCACATGAAGAAGGGAATGGTCCCATGAAGTCTACACCCCACACATCAAAAATCTCAACTTCTTGGATGTTGTTCAAGGGCATTTCATTCCTCCTTGAGATGTTCCCCGTTCTTTGGCAAGCATCACATGCCGCTACAAAACCTTGCACATCTCTAAACAAGTTAGGCCAATAAAAACCGGATTGCAATACCTTGGCACACGTTTTGTGTGAGCTAGCATGGCCTCCACATGGTAGGGAGTGACAATGCCGGATCACACTCTCCATTTCATCTTCCGGTATGCATCTTCTAAGCACCCCATCCGGGCCTCTCTTGAATAGAAGTGGCTCGCTCCAATAGTAATGCCTTACATCGTTGAAGAACTTCTTCCTTTGTGAATATGATAATCCGGGAGGCACTTCCTCACACACCAAGTAATTCACAATGTCGGCATACCATGGCTCACTTCCCCTAGCCACTTGGAATAAGCATTCTTCCACCATTTGCAATTGTTCATCCCGGAACGAGTCATCTATCGGGATGTTGTCTTTCCCAAGCTCTAATGGTGGGAGTCTACTAAGGTGATCCGCCACCGAGTTCTCGGATCCCTTCTTATCTCTTATCTCCAAATCAAACTCTTGAAGAAGAAGGATCCACCGAATCAACCTTGGCTTGGCATCCTTCTTTGTAAGTAGATAACGGATCGCCGCATGATCCGTGTAAACTATGACCTTCGCTCCAACAAGGTACGAGCGGAACTTCTCAAATGCATACACTACCGCTAACAACTCCTTCTCGGTAGTAGCATAATTGAGTTGGGCATCATCTAGCGTCTTGCTAGCATAGTAAATAGCATGAGTGCGCCCTTCTTTCCTTTGCCCCAAAACGGCCCCAACGGCCACATCACTTGCATCGCACATAATCTCAAATGGTAGACTCCAATCCGGAGGTTGCATGATAGGTGCGGAGATCAAGGCGTTCTTCAACCTACAAAATGCTTCAAGACAATCTTTGGAGAAAACAAAATCAACATCTTTCATTAGTAGGTTAGTGAGAGGCTTAGAAATTTTAGAGAAATCTTGAATAAACCTCCGGTAAAAACCGGCATGCCCTAAGAAACTCCTTACCCCCTTCACCGAGGCAGGTGGCGGCAACTTCTCTATTGTTTCAATCTTAGCCCTATCAACCTCAATGCCACGGTTAGACACCAAGTGTCCTAACACAATCCCTTCACTTACCATGAAGTGGCATTTTTCCCAATTTAAGACAAGATTTGTTTCCTCACATCTTTGCAACACCAATGACAAATTAGCTAAGCAATTATCAAAAGAAGAACCGTAAACAGAGAAATCATCCATGAACACTTCCATGATATTTTCTATGTATTCCGAAAAGATGGCCATCATACACCTTTGAAAGGTGGCGGGTGCATTACACAACCCAAATGGCATTCTCCTATATGCAAATGTACCCCATGGACATGTAAAAGTTGTTTTCTCTTGGTCATCGGGGTGGATAGGGATTTGGAAGAATCCACTATACCCATCTAGATAGCAAAAGTGAGAGTGTTGAGCTAATCTTTCTAGCATTTGGTCAATGAAGGGGAGGGGAAAGTGATCTTTCCTAGAGGCCACGTTCAATTTCCTATAATCTATACACATTCTCCATCCCGTGACCGTCCTAGTTGGTATTAGTTCATTGTTCTCATTAGTTACTACCGTCATTCCACCCTTCTTAGGTACTACATGAACGGGGCTAACCCACTTACTATCCGAGATAGGGTAGATAATTCCCGCATCTAGCAACTTAATGATTTCCTTCTTGACCACCTCTTTCATTATAGGATTCAATCTCCTTTGATGTTCAATAGAGGGTTTGTGGTTATCTTCCATCATTATCTTATGCATGCACAAAGATGGCTTAATTCCAACCAAATCATCAATAGTATAACCAATGGCTTTCCTATGCAATCTTAGTTCATGCAGCAATTTAGCAAGTTCATCATCACTCAAGCATGCATTAACAATCACCGGATATGTAGAATTATCACCAAGGAATGCATACTTTAAATGAGAGGGGAGGGGTTTGAGTTCAAGTGAGGGGGGACCTTTATCAGTTGAAGACGATCCAAACAAGGTTGGATGAGATGAATCCAAAGCAAATGAAGACTCTCCTTGGCTCCTAGAAGCTTGATCATCATCAAGAGCTGATTCAGGGGAAACCACGGTTGGAATCACGGTTGGCTCAACTTCCACGACCGTGGTTCTTGCCAAGCTTGCTTCTCGGAGTTGTCCAGAGAGTTTGACGGCCGTGGAACCCAAATCTCGACCGTGGAACTTGCAGCTGTTCACAATTTCTTCATGGCTCTCAAATCCAACTCTTGGCTCCTCTTCCAATGCCTCCAACGCTTTGATCTCTTCATTGCAATTCTCCTCAATGTCTTCCTCCATCTTACTCAAGGTAAGAACCTTCTCCAAGGGATCCTTGATCAAAATCGAGCTCACCATTTCTCTAGATTCTTCTTGCTCGACTATGTTGAAGATATCTTCATCAAGGGTTGGCCCTTTCATCATTGTGGACAGCTTGAACTTGATGTTCTCCTCTCCTATGTTGAAGGAGAGAGTCCCGTTCTTGCAATCCACTAAACATCCGGAGGTAGCTAAGAAAGGTCTTCCTAGGATGATGGGAACCGGGTAATCCGCCGGAATGTCCAACACTACAAAGTCAATAGGCACATAGAATCCTCCCAATTGCACCGGAATGTCCTCAAGAATCCCAACTGGATGAGTGATAGAAAGGTCCGCCATATAGAAGGTCATCTTGACCGGCTTTGGCTCTCCTAACCCGACCTTGTTGCTAAGTGCAAGCGGTATAATGCTTACACTTGCTCCAAGATCACAAAGGGCCTCGTATTTCACATCTCCCACTCCTATTGGGACACAAAAAGAGCCCGGATCCCTTAGCTTGGGAGGCATTGCTTCCTTCATTGTTTGGATTAATTCCGAGGATCTCTTGGTCATCCTAATCTCCCCATACTCCTCCAACTTCCTTTTGTTGGAGAGTATTTCTTTCAAGAATTTTCCGTATGCCGGCATTCCTAAGATGGCATCCATGAACGGAATGTTAATATGTAACTTGGACATTAGTTCAAGGAACTTACCAAAGTGATTGTCCAAACGAGCTCTTGCTCTTGATTGTGGGAACGGTAGTGGTGGCTTGTATGGAGGCGGTGCTACATAAGTTGGCTCTACATCCTTGCTCTTGCCTCCATCATCTTGCTTTCTTCCCTCTTCTACCACTACTTGACTCCCCTTAGCTTGGTCCTTGGGCAAAGGATCCTTCATACTCAACCCACTCCTTGTTGTGATAGCCAAAACTTGGCCTCTTGGGTTGTCTTCGGTTCTTCCGGGAAGCTTTCCCGGATCTCTATGTGCCTCACCCGCCTTTTGAAAGACTTGTGCTTCCAAGACCTTTTGAGCCTTAGAAATTGAAGTAACGGTGCTCTCAAGTCCACTCAATCTTCCTAGCAATTGTTCAAACATGACTTCGGTTCTATCCTTTGAAGGTTGAGTAAAACCAGGTGGAGGTTCTTGTGAAGCTCTTTGTGGTGGAGTTGTGCTTGTGGAGGCGGGAGGGTTCAAGGCTCCATCCGGATTAGAGTAAGAAAACCCGGGATGGTTGTGGTTTGGCCGGTAATTGTTGAATTGCCGGTTGTTGTTGAAATTTCTTGGGCCTTGGTAATTGTTGAAGTTGCCCCTTCCCATATAATTCACATCTTCCTCCTTGGAAGACAAGTTGGCTCGTGGAGGTGCTTGAGGAGTTGCTTGGCTCTTCAAGGTGGTAGTGCACAACTCTCTCAAGGACTTCAACTCATTGTTGATGGCGTCAAGCTTGAAATTGCTCATGGTGACTTCGCTCACCTCATATGCTCCCGCCTTTCTCCCTTCACTCTTCCTATGGGAGTACTTCTCAATCACTAGAGCTTGCTTCTCCACAAACTCCCAAGCATCATCTACATGTTTCTCCATAAATGTCCCACCGGAAAGAGATTGAAGCTTGAATTGGCTATCTTCATCAAGCCCCTTGAAGTAGATCTCCAATAGCTCAATCTTCGGTATACCATGGTGTGGGCAATCTAGGAGAAGGTCTTTGAATCTCTCGCAAGACTTGAACAAACTTTCTCTATCCCTCATCACAAAGGCATTGATCTTTCCCCTTAATTCGGTAGTCTTGGAAGGTGGGAAGAACTTGGTCAAGAACTCGGTTGTCATCTCCTCCCAAGTACCAACTCTCCCTTGTGGAATAGATTGATACCAAGCTAAGGCCTTGTCCTTAAGAGAGAAGGAGAAAGCCCTTAGCTTATGGTTGTTGCTCTCCAATCTCGGCGGTCTAAGAGTCTCCATCAAAATCTCATAGTTCATCAAATGTTGGTGAGGAGACTCTCCTTCCATCCCTCCAAATTGGTTATGCCGGATCATTTGTAGAACTTGAGGGCGGAGCTCGTAATCATGGGCTGCGGGATCTCCTAAGTTCACACCCGGGCGGTGTGCTCTTTGTGCCGGATCCATACGTTGCCCCAATGTTTGTGGCTCATCCATAGCAATGGGCACAACCCTAACGTTCACCGCCGGCTGCGGTTGTGGTGGAGGTGGAGGAGGTTGTTGACGGTTAAGCTCCCTTTGCACAAGTGCTTGCCTAATCTCTTCAATCTCCCTCCTAGTTGCCTCTTGCCTCTCATTGGCAAGTCTCCTTTCTTCCTCCAAGAGCTCATCTCTTAGCCTAATTTGCTCTAAGGCTTCATCCAACTCAGCTTGGAGATTCCTACCGGCCATCTCTTTCTCTTTTCGAATGCTCTTGGATCTAGATCTAAGGGTTTTCTCCGGTTCGGGATCGAATGGAGCTAAATCCTTGCCACGAGATCTTCGCATACACCTAAAGAGTAAGAGATGTCCTGAAAAGCAAAGACACACACCAAAGAGAGATCAAAAGCAACAAGAAAGATCTACACTACCAACAATCACGAAATGACTCAATCTAGACCTAGTCCCCGGCAACGGCGCCAAAAACTTGTCACGCTAGGAAATAGCACAAAAAGCTTTACATTTATAAACTCGAACTAAATCCTAAACTACCTAGCGAAACCCGCAGTGTACGGATCGTTATGTAGAAAGGTAAGTATTCCGAGGTCGAACTCAAAGACTAAGGTGAAATCAAGTCAAGCAATGATCAAAAATAGTGTAAATCTAGGCTAAGACAAGATGAGGAACAAAGAAAATGGAAAACTCAATGTTCTTGTTGGTTTTTATGGTCATCAAGCAAGGGTCATAACTCATGCAAAGCAATAAATCAAACCAAACCAAAAATCAGCACAAATAAACGAGTCAAACGAGATATTGATCAAGAGAAAGGGAAGACGGATTCTAGGGGTTGGAAATTCCGGTTATGGCATAAAACTCAAGTTATCTATTCATTCTTTGGATTGATTATGATATGTTGGAATTAAGTGTTCCTAAAATGGGATCAATTACCGGGTAAGTCTCATGATCCAACTAATCCACACCTAAGGTCTCATTACCGGTTAAGTCTCTAAGAACCTAAGGGGAGGAATTTAACACAAACCGGATTGTTTAATTAGGGATCTAACCTATCCTCACCGGGTAAGTCTCGGAAAGGGAAGTCCTAATCAACTATCCTAGCACATTTAATCCAATGGCGGCTTATTAGGCTCACCATTACCTAAGGTTTTGCTATTTTAGATTCTAAGGGCAAGGATTACCGGGTAAGTCTCTCCTAACACTTAGTCGCTACACTAGGACACCCTAGGGTAGGTTAAACTCAGCAAAAACTTAGGGTTTCAACAATTTTATGAACCTAAGATAAGATCCTTCGAACCAGGAAGAACCACGGTTTGTTCTACAGAAACCACGACCGTGGTTCTTCAAGAACTACCCGTGATTTCTAGCAGTAGCTACGTTCATAAACAAAAATCATCCAAAGGTAAATCTAAGTTCGTCCTATCATAGATCTAGCCATAACCATCCTTTCCTTACCCTAGAATCACATCAATCTAGCCTACAACATTCATATTAGAAATCAAAACAAACAAGCATAGATTCATAACCTCCATTGCAAGAAAATGAGAGAAAGAAGATGAACAAATGAACTTTAAACACAATCTAAATCTGAAGATGAAATTAGAACGACTTACAACCCTTCCAAAGGAAGGTTCAAGAGTTCAAAAACTTCTAGAAATAAATCCGAAAATACAAGAGCTAAGTGTGTCTTCTCCTCTCCTCTTCAATGGCAATGGCTCCTTTCTTCTTCTTCTTGCACTTTCCTTCCTAGAAAAAGTCCTTCTTCTTCTTGGAATATATTTTGTCAAAGAAAAATGGAGAATATGTGAGCTGCTCTCCAACTACCCAAATCCCAGCTGCCTCTAACAACTATCAAGGACCACTTTTATAACCAATTTCTTCATGAGCTGGCCATGAGAGTCGTGGCACAGCTGTCACGAGAATCTGGCAAAATCCACGGTCATTTCCACGGCCGTGGTTCTTCAGAGAACCGTGATTCTGTGCAGAAACTTCACCTTGGATCATTAGGCTGTGGTTTGGTGCATGGCCTGTGTTGGCAAGGTTCCTTGAGTCTTTCTCAACCCTTGCCTTGCGTTCTAATGAGTTTGGAAACGTGTCCTCTAAATGAGCGACCCTCAAACGTGTCGTTTTGGCTCGAAACTTCCCGAAATACCTACAAAACGCACACAAGTCCGTGTAGACGTCTATCTCGACAAAATACATGTTTTGAGTGCAAAACGTATTGGACTAGTGCTAGATAACGCATGGTTGAGCGAGAATTCTACCTAAATGTGCACCTAAAACTATGCTATAAATCGTGTTATCAACTATCCAAGTCCGTTTGAGTGAAGTCAACTTCCTTCTTTTGAACTTGGACTCCTTCAACCGTGGTGGTTGGGATTTTTGGTCCAGTTTGAACAATGCGCCATAGTTCCATGTCCTGATCAATAATAAGCATTTGCATTAGTGCTCTCCAATGGGCAAAGCTGTTACCGCTGAAGAGGGGTGGTCGAGAGGTAGATCTTCCTAGAGTGAATCCTCCATCACATATAGAGTTCATGATTAGTCTCACTGATGTTTAAATCAGTATACGTGAGTCTAGCTCTGATACCAATTGAAGAACCGAGTAGGGGATTAATACGGATATAAATACTCTAGAATGGGGGTTGAATAGAGTATGGGAACTTTTCGCAATATTGGATATCAAGGCTTTGAAACTAATCTCAAGGTCTTGAAGTCGATCCCTACACTTAGTGACAAAACTGTTTCTCAAGGCTTTGAAGTGGATCTCAAGGCCTTGACTTTGAAACCTGCTGAAGATTGTTAGTCACAATATAAGTGATAGAATATGCAGAAAATAAAAGATCCACACACGATATATTTACGAAGTTCGGCCCTAACAGCCTACTCTCCGCCTAGGGTTTCCGACCCTAGGATTCTAACTATCTATTATCTAATTGTTGTGAGTCCTAGATACAACCTAGAAGAACTTCCCTTCTTTTCTCAATGTAGCCTCAATGCTATGATCTAGTCAACTCCTATTCTAGCAATAATAGCCTAGTTACTTTGCATAGTAAGACACTCGACTATAGCACTAATATGGAGGAACTTATTCTAGTCGTTTTCTCTTAGCCGTTACAATGTCTTCCTTCCATAAAACCCTATGTTTGTTGAGCCTGATCTTCGTATGTGTTGTTTTTGTACTAGCCGTTTGAGTAGATCCTTTGAACAAGATATTTTCTTCAAATGTTCCTGTTACGCTAAGATTGTGACACGCAAAAGCCTTAAATTTATACTCATTATATTTTTCCTAACTCCTAGCGAACCCACAGTGTATGGGTCGTTTTGTAGCAAGGATAGTATTCCGAGGTCGAACACGAAGACTAAGGTGAAATCGAATCAACAAGTGACCACAGATAGTGTGAATCTAGTCTAAGAAAAGAGAAAGAAGTAAGAAACGAAAATCATGATATTTTTGGTTGGGTTTTTGTGGTGATCAAGCAAGATCACAAATCAAGTAGGATAATGAATCAAACTAACAACTCAAGCTAGCAAAATGAACAAACAAAACAAACACTAGATATGTGATCAAAGAGAGAAAAGTGGATTCTAGAGGTCAAGATTTCCGGTTATGGCATTGGACTCAAGATTCTAAAGATTCTAAGGATAACGCTACGGTGTTGGGAAAGGGTGTTTCTCTAGTGGAAGCAATTACCGGGTAAGTCTCTCGCTTCACTAATCCCGCAATCAAACTCCTATTACCCGGTAGGTCTCAAGGGGTTAAAGTAGGGAATTCTACACAAACCGGACTCTACTTAAAAGGCAACCCTCTCCTTACCGGGTAAGTCCCGGAAAAGGGAAGTCTCAAGCAATAATCCTAGCACACTCAATCCAATAGCGGCTTGTGAGGCTCACTACTACCTAGAATTCATCATCTTAAGTATCTAAGATCGGAAATCACCGGGTAGGTCTCTTCCCTCACTTAGGTTGCTAGCATTAGGTGACCCTAAGCTATATTATGTTTAATAAACACTAGGATTTAAACAATCTAACATCCTAACATACAAATTCATCAATTAAAGAGTAACATAGAGAAAAATCGGGTGGATCATAAGGGAAATCGGACGATCTACCTGAAGAACAGGTCATTTTTCTGGGTGGGTTAGGTTTTGTGCATACGAATCATCCTAAACTAACATATAAGTCCATTCTATCATCACCCAAGCCATAGCCATCAATCCATCACTCCAGAATCACAACAAACTAGCCAATAATATGCATTTCAAGATCCGAAATCATCACACAAGCATACATGGTTCTCATAAGTAGATGATGAAGAATAAGCAAGTAAAACAAGAAATCTCAGCTGAATCTAAGTTTAAGCAAGACTTACAACCCTTCAAAAGAAGTCCCAAAACGTTCCTAACAATCCGTCCAAGAGTTCTTCAACCAAAATCACTAAAAATCCCTCAAAAACTCACTATCAAACTTAGTTTTGTGCTCTTCTTCATCCCCCAAATTGAGAGAGTTTTTCTTCTTCTCCAAGTCTATCCAAAATGGAATGAGGTGTGTGTGAGAGAATGTGGGGATAGATCCCCTGCAACAGCTTGCAGGACCACTTATATTCTCCATCAAGAGCAAGGCCGGACAAAAAGATCGTGGGACACGTGGCTTAAGCTGTCAAAGGCCAGAAAATCGACCCAGTCAGATAAATCGGCCGATTTTCCTGAGTGTTAGTCCGATTTTCTTCAACAGAGACTTGTTATGATCGTCTAGCCATGAGTTGCTCCATTGCTTGCACCAATAAGGGTCTTTGTGTCCTTCATTGCTCCAATTATGTTCCTTCAATGCTTTGGATGTGTACCACCATGAGACTTGACCCTCGAATGTATCGATTAATGTCCAAAAGATTACCGAAATACCTACAAAACCGACAAAAACTCGTGTAGACGTCTTTTCTAGAAATATGCACGAAATGAGTGTAAACGTTGTGAGCTAATGTCAAACCGTGCATGAATAACGGGAAAAACTATTTAATTGAATGCCTAAACTAACGTCATAAATCACGTTATCAGTTCCCTTCGATATCCATTTGATCTTCTCCACAGCCTTTCAACAACTTAATTTCGTTCGAGATCTTCAACAACCTTCTTCATATCCGTTTGAGATCTTCAACCGAGATCTTCTCCAAGATCCTCTCTTCAAACGTCTATCTTCTCCAACAAGATATTTGTAGTCGGTTGGCCATTTTAAGATCTTCTCGTTTGTTGTTGTTTGTTGTAGTAAGTCTTCATCCGAGTCTTCCCTTATAATAGCATCCAAGACCTACACACATATCTAACAAACAAACCAAGACAAGTAATCTAGACATATAATCGATATTTGTTAGTTTATAAAAACTGCATTTATATGCTAAGTCTTCCTTCATTTAAATAAATAATTATTATCAAAGCTGGAGTTATCACTTAAGTATAAAAAAGGAAAGGATAATATAGTTGCTCATGCCCTTTCTAGGAGACATTGCTTGATCACTACTATGGATTCTGAGGTTTTAGGTTTCTATTACATTAAGGATCTATATGTTGATGATGCTGATTATGGAGACATCTATACGTATAGTAGGACTCGAGGTTCTTTAAATAAGTTTTACTTGTTTGAAGGATTTTTATTCAAGGCTGATAAGGTGTGTATTGCTAGATGTTCCTTACATTATTGCTTGTTGAGAAAGCTCATATGGGTGGATTGATGGGACAATTTGCCAGGGACAAGACGCATCATATGTTACAATCTCATTTATACCGGCCTCATATGCTTAAGAATGTAGAGAACATGATTAAGAGATATCTTGCATGCTTGAAAGCTAAGGCTAGATTAAAGCCTCGTGGTTTGTATACCCCTCTTCCTACGCCTACCTCACATTGGCTAGATATTAGTATGGAATTTGTTGTAGTGTTACCTAGGACTAAGAAGGGTAGAGATTTGATATTTGTTGTTGTAGATCGATTCTCTAAGATGGCTCACTTTATTGCTTATCATAAGACCGATGATGCTAATAATGTTGCTAACTTGTTCTTTAGGGAAGTTCTTATATTACAAGGAGTAACTACGACTATTGTTAGTGATAGGGGTGTTAAGTTCCTTTGTTTCTTCTGGAAGATCCTTTGGGGAAAGCTAGGAACTAGGTTGTTATTTTCGACTTCTAGTCATCCTCAAACGGATGGTCAAACAGGAGGTTACTAATAGGACCTTAACTACCATATTGTGAGCTATTTTGAAGGATAATTTAAATACTAGGGAAGATGGCTTGCCTCATGTTGAATTTTCATATAATTGAACAATTCATTCTTTTACTAACTTAACGCCTTTTGAGTCTATCTATGGGTTGAACCCTTTGACCCTTTTTGATCTTATATCGTTGCCTGTAGAGGAGCGAGTAGATTTTAATGCAAAAAAAACAGGTGGAATTCATCAAGGAATTGCATGAGAAGAAACACAAGAGGCTAGAGGAAAAAGGGAAGCTAGTTGCGGCCAAGGCTAATAAAAATCGCAAGGAATTGCTATTCAAGACAAGAGATCTACTTTGGTTGCATCTAAGTAAGAAAATCTTCCTAGACAAGAGGAAATCAAAGCTTTCACCATGTGGAGATAGACCTTTTAAGGTGCTACGTATGGTTTGCAACAACGCTTATGTATAGAGCTTCCGGAGGAGTATGGGTGAATCCTACCTTTAATGTGGGAGACTGGAGTCCTTTTGTATCTAGTGATGAGCATGGTGATGATTGGAGGATGAATTATTTTCAAGAAGGGGAGTATGATGAAGGACCATCCCCAACACCTCCTACTACACATGGACCTATCACCAGATCAAGAGCAAGATCATTGAAGAAGGAGTCTCAACCACCTACAAGTTCTATCATGGAAGGTGTGGTCACTAGATCTCAAGCAAGAACCATTCAAGTGGAGGTTTCTACCTTATTGGCATCCTTCGCTTATAAGGAGACTTTTGGAGGTCTTTTTGTGTCTAAGTCTTCCTTAGTCACATTCTTAACAATTCCAGCCAATGAGGACTTAGGGGAGATGTCATACATGTGTGAAGAAAGGAATAATCTAGTCGAGATTTTCGTTAAATCGAGATGAGATTATAATTAGTTTATTTTAACATCTTTAAAGCTCTAAATATTCTAAAGGTTTATTTTATCCTATATTTTGTAGGATTATTTTATACTTTTATTTCTTAGAAATTTGGGCTATTGATAGCATGTATTATAGTCTATATTTTGGGATTGGTTTAGACGTTTTATCTTCATAAATCTGCATGTATGGATGTATATTCTTTGATTATATTGTTGTTTTGTCTACCTTTGCGGGAATCGAGGTCTAAACCTAGTTTCGTTGTAATTGTAGGGAAAATGGCATGTTTTGGACCAAAATGGAGCTAAGAAAGCTAAGAAGTCATTGTAGCTACATTTTGGAGCATTGAGGAGTTATAAGAAGATCTTAGGAAGCATGGAAATGATTTAGAAGATTGATTTTGAACCAGATTAGAGAGTTACACTTTCAGTTCAGACTCACCTCGGTCAGCTACAGTACCACCTCGACCGATGTGATGTTCAGGAGCGTTTGGACCGAGGCAAAGTGATGACCGGATGCGAGATCTTTATTTTTGGTTGAGATCTTCTATTTTTGGAAAGTGAATATCACATATTTTTTGCTGGATTTCTGGAAGGAAGATATCTTTTTGGCTGATTTATTTTGGAAGATATGGAGATATATTTTAAGGAAATTATTTTTTTAAGATATTTTATCTTTGGAAGATAATTCTCATATATAAAGGGTTGGATTTTCTACAATTCAGCCATCTTCGGATCAAGGATTTTCTGAAGGAAGTTTGGAGGAAGTTTGAAGGAAGTTTGAAGGTTGAAGATCAAGGAAGGAAGGAATCAAGTTGAAGTTGGCTTTGAAGGAAGTTTGTAAATTCTTAGTTGGTTTGGTTTTGTTGTCTTTTCTGATTTGTGATTGAGGAACGCTGATTGATTGTTTGTTTGATTCATTCAGTTACTGAGACATTTGTGTTAAGGTTTTCTTGTTTGAATATTGATTCCTTTCTTGTATATTTGATTATTGTTATCATGATGATTGTTGGCTAAGTTCTTTATGCGATTCTAGGGTGATTGGCTGAAAGTTGTGGGAAAGACGATGATAGAATGATCTTAACCCCAGCGGACCCTAAAAGCTCGAGTCTTTACCTTAACCAACGAACACCTCGGTCAGTCATTGAACATCTCGGCCGGGATGGAATATAACTGATAACACGATTTATGACTTAGTTTTAGGCAATCATTTAGATAGATTTCTCACTCATTCATGCATGGTTTAGCACTAGTTCATGACGTTTGCACTCAATTCACGTACTTTGTCGAGATAGACGTCTACACGGACTTGTGCGTTGTTTTGTAGGTATTTTGGGAGATTTAGGAGCTAAAACGATACGTTTGAGGATCGTTCGTCAATATGACACATCCTCGGACGCATTAGGATGCAAATTAAGGACTAAGAAGGACTCATGGAACCATGTCAACACTAGCCATGCACCAAATCACAGCTTAATGATCCAAGGCGAAGTTTCTGCACAGAATCACGGTTCTCTAACACTCCACGGCCGTGGAATCACCCGTGGATTTTGCCAGATTCTTGTGACAGCTGTGCCACGACTCTCATGGCCAGCTCATGCAAGTTTGTTATAAAAGTGGTCCTTCATTGGCTGTGAGAGGCAGCTGGGAGCATCTTGGAGCAGCTCTCCATTATCCAAAATCCTCTAACAAAAATATTCTCACAAGAAGAAGTTTTTCTAGGAAGGAAAGTGTCAAAAAGGAAGAAGAAGAAGAGCTCCATTGAAGAGGAGAAGAAGAACACACACCATTGCCACACTTTGATAGCTTTGTAGTGAAGAGTTTCGGATTTGATTTCTAGAGTTGTATGAACCATTTGAACCTTCTTTAAGAAGGATTGTGAGTTATTCTAATTTCAGCTTGGTTTTGTTTTAGTTCACTTGTTCATCTCTTTTCCTTCATTATTTTACAAATGGATGTCATGATTTTATGTTTGTTTGTTTCAATTTCTATCATGAATGTTGTAGGCTAAATAGATGTGGTTCTAGGGTAAGGAAAGGATGGTTATGGCTAGGGCTATGATAGGACAGACTTAGATTTATCTTTGGATGACTTGTGTGCATAAACGTAGCCTCTGTTAGAAATCACGGGTGGTTCTTGTCAAACCACGGCCGTGGTTTAGGTAGAACAAACCGTGATTTTCCCTTGTTCGGTGGATCTAGTCTTAGACTGTTAGAATGTTGAAATCCTAAGTGTTTGTTGAGTTAAATCTATTCTAGGGTGACCTAGTGTTAGCAACTAAGTGTTAGGAGAGACTTACCCGGTAATCCTTACTCTTAGATTCCAAAGATAACAAACCTTAGGTAGTGGTGAGCCTAATAAGCCGCCATTGGATTAAGTGTGCTGGATGGTAACCTAAGACTAACCCTTCCGAGACTTACCCGGTGAGGATAGGTTGGATCTTTAGATAATAATCCGGTTTGAGTAGAATTCCATCCCTTAGGTTCTTAGAGACTTACCCGGTAATGAGACCTAGGGAATGGACTAGTGGATCATGAGACCTACCCGGTGATTGATCCCAATCTAGAAACACTTAACCCCCAACATAGTTAATCCAAGGAATGAATAGATAGCTTGAGTCCTATGCCATAACCGGAACTTCCAACCCCTAGAATCCGTCTTTCCTTTCTTGTTTAGTTTGTTTATTTGTGTTGATTCATAGTTTAGTTGATTGATTACTTTGCATGAATTGTGATCTTTGATTGATCACCAAAAACCAACAAAAAACATTTGAGATTTTCATTTCTTTATTTCTTTCTTCTCTTTCAACCTAGGTCTTTACTAAACTCAATAACAAATCGAATCAATTTCACCTTAGTCTTTATGTTCGACCTCGGAATACTATCCCTACTACAAACGTCCCGTACACTGTGGGTTTCGCTAGGTAGTTTAGGATTTAGTTCGAGTTATAAATTTAAAACCCATTTGCGCATCACGACTTTAGCGTAACAAGTTTTTGGCGCCGTCGCCGGGGAACAGGTCAAGATTGAGTTTATTTTGTGATTGTTTATTAGTGTAGATCTTTCTTGTTGCTTTTGATCTCTCTTTGGTGTATGTTTTTGCTTTTCAGGACATCTCTATTTCTCTAGGTGTATGCGAAGATCTCGTGGCAAGGATTTAGCTCCATTTGATCCCGAACCGGAGAAAACCGTTAGATCTAGATCCAAGAGTATTAAGAAGGGAAAAGAGATGGCCGGAAGAGATCTCCAAGCTGAATTGGATGAAGCCTTAGAGCAAATAAGGCTAAGAGATGAACTCTTGGAGGAAGAAAGGAGACTTGCCAATGAGAGGCAAGAAGCAACTAGGAGGGAGATTGATGAGATTAGGCAAGCCCTTGTACAAGGGGAGCTTAATCGTCAACAACCTCCACCTCCTCCACCACAACTGCAGCCGGCGGTGAATGTTAGGGTTGTTCCCATTGCATTTGAGGAGCCACAAACCCTAGGGAGACGTATGGATCCGGCACAAAGAGCACACCGTCCGGGTGTGAACTTAGGAGATCCCGCAACCCACAATTATGAGCTCCGCCCTCAAGTTCTACAAATGATCTGGCATAATCAATTTGGAGGGATGGAAGGAGAGTCTCCTCATCAACATTTGATGAATTATGAGATCTTGATGGAGACTCTTAGACCGCCAAGATTGGAGAGCAACAACCATAAGCTTAGGGCTTTTTCCTTCTCTCTTAAGGACAAAGCCTTAGTTTGGTATCAATCTATTCCACAAGGGCGAGTTGGTACTTGGGAGGAGATGACAACCGAGTTATTGACTAAGTTCTTCCCACCTTCCAAGACTACCGAATTAAGAGGGAAGATCAACGCCTTCGTGATGAAGGATAGAGAAAGTTTATTCAAGTCTTGGGAGAGGTTCAAAGATCTTCTCCTTGATTGTCCATACCATGGCATACCGAAAATTGAGCTATTGGAGATCTACTTCAAGGGACTTGATGAAGATAGCCAATTCATCCAATCTCTTTCCGGTGGGACTTTTATGGAGAAGCATGTAGATGAAGCTTGGGAGTTTGTGGAGAAACAAGCTCTAGTGATTGAGAAATACTCCCATAGGAAGAGTGAAGGGAGAAAGGCGGGAGCTTATGAGGTGAGTGAAGTCACCATGAGCAGTTTCAAGCTTGACGCCATCAACAATGAATTGAAGTCCTTGAGGGAGTTGTGTGCTACAACTTTGAAGAACCAAGAAACTCCTCAAGTGCTTCCACAAGCCAACTTATCTTCCAAGGAGGATGTGAATTACATGGGAAGGGGCAACTTCAACAATTACCAAGGCCTAAGGAGTTTCAACAACAACCGGCAATTCAACAATTACCGGCCTAACCACAACCATCCCGGATTTTCTTACTCTAACCCGGATGGAGCCTTGAACCCTTCCTCCTCCACAAGCACAACTCCACCACCAAGAGCTTCACAAGAACCTCCACCCGGATTTACTCAACCTCTCAAGGATAGAACCGAAATAATGTTTGAGCAATTGCTAGGAAGGTTGAGTGGCCTTGAGAGCATCGTGACTTCAATCTCTAAAGCTCAAAAGGTTTTGGAAGCACAAGTGTTCCAAAAGGCGGGTGAAACCCATAGAGATCCGGGAAAGCTTCCCGGAAGAACCGAAGACAACCCAAGAGGCCAAGTGTTGGCTATCACAACAAGGAGTGGGTTGAGTATGAAAGATCCTTTGCCCAAGGACAATGCTAAGGGAAAGCAAGTAGTGGTAGAAGAGGGAAAGTTGCAAGAAGATGGAAGCAAGAGCAAGGATGTAGAGCCAACCTATGTGGCACCGCCTCCATACAAGCCACCACTACCATTCCCACAATCAAGAGCAAGAGCTCGATTGGATAATCACTTTGGTAAGTTCCTTGAACTAATGTCTAAATTGCATATTAACATTCCGTTCATGGATGCCATTTTAGGAATGTCGGCGTACGGCAAGTTTTTGAAGGAAATACTCTCCAACAAAAGGAAGTTGGAGGAGTATGGGGAGATAAGAATGACCAAGAGATCCTCGGAATTGATACAAACAATGAAGGAGGAGATGCCTCCCAAGCTAAGAGATCCGGGCTCCTTTTGTGTCCCAATTGGAGTGGGAGATGTGAAGTACGAGGCCCTTTGTGATCTTGGGGCGAGTGTAAGCATCATACCACTTGCACTTTGCAACAAAGTTGGGCTAGGAGAGCCAAAACCGGTCAAGATGATCCTCTATATGGCGGACCGTTCTATCACTCATCCGGTTGGGATTTTAGAGGACATCCCGGTGCAACTAGGAGGATTCTATGAACCAATTGACTTTGTCGTCTTGGATATTCCGGCGGACTATCTGTTCCTATCATCTTAGGAAGACCTTTCCTAGCAACTTCCGGATGCCTAGTGGATTGCAAGAACGGGACTCTCTCCTTCAACATTGTAGAAGAGAACATCAAGTTCAAGTTGTCCACAATGATGAAAGGGCCAACCCTTGATGAGGATGTCTTCAACATAGTCGAACATGAAGAATCTAGAGAAGTTGTGAGCTCGATCTTGATCAAGGATCCCTTGGAGAAGGTTCTTACCTTAAGAATGATGGAGGAAGGTGTTGAGGAGGCTTGCAATGAAGAGATCAAGGCCTTGGAAGCATTGGAAGAGGAGCCAAGAGTTGGATTTGAAGGCCACGAAGAGGTGTTGAACAGCTGCAAGTTCCACGGTCGAGATTTAACTCCCACGGCCGTCAAACTTTCTGGACAACTCCGGGAAGCAAGCTTAGCAAGAACCACGGCCGTGGAAGTTGAGCAAACCGTGTTTCAAACCGTGGTTTTCCCTGGATCAGCTCTTGATGATGATCAAGCTTCTAGGAGCCATGGAGAGTCTTCATTTACTTTGGATTCATCTCATCCAACCTTATTTGGATCGTCTTCAACCGATAAAGGTCCTCCTAAACTTGAACTTAAACCCCTCCCCTCTCATTTGAAGTATGCTTTTCTTGGTGAAAATTCTTCATATCCGGTGATTGTTAATGCATGCTTAAGTGATGATGAACTTGCTAAATTGTTGCATGAACTAAGATTGCATAGAAAAGCCATTGGTTATACTATTGATGATTTGGTTGGCATTAAGCCTTCTTTGTGCATGCATAAGATAATGATGGAAGATAACCATAAACCCTCTATTGAACATCAAAGGAGATTGAATCCTATAATGAAAGAGGTAGTCAAAAAGGAAATCATTAAGTTGTTAGATGCGGGAATTATCTACCCTATCTCGGATAGTAAGTGGGTTAGTCCCGTTCATGTATAGTACCTAATAAGGGTGGGATGACCGTAGTAACCAATGAGAACAATGAACTAATCCCGACTAGGACGGTTACGGGGTGGAGGATGTGCATTGATTATAGGAAATTGAACATGGCCTCTAGGAAAGATCACTTCCCTCTCCCCTTCATTGACCAAATGCTAGAAAGGTTAGCCCAACACTCTCATTTTTGCTATCTAGATGGCTATAGTGGATTCTTCCAAATCCCTATCCACCCCGATGACCAAGAGAAAACCACCTTTACATGTCCATGGGGTACCTTTGCATATAGGAGAATGCCATTTGGGTTGTGTAATGCGCCCGCCACCTTCCAAAGGTGTATGATGGCTATCTTTTCGGAATACATAGAAAATATCATGGAAGTGTTTATGGATGATTTCTCTGTTTATGGTTCTTCCTTTGATAATTGCTTGGCTAACTTGTCATTAGTATTGCAAAGATGTGAGGAGACAAATCTTGTCTTAAATTGGGAAAATGCTACTTCATGGTAAGTGAAGGAATTGTGTTAGGACACTTGGTGTCTAACCGTGGCATTGAGGTTGATAGGGCCAAGATTGAAACAATAGAGAAGTTGCCACCACCTACCTCGGTGAAAGGGGTAAGGAGTTTCTTAGGGCATGCCGGTTTCTACCGGAGGTTTATTCAAGACTTCTCTAAAATTTCTAAGCCCCTCACTAACCTACTAATGAAAGATGTTGATTTTGTCTTTTCCAAGGATTGTCTTGAGGCTTTTTGTAGGTTGAAGAACGCATTGATCTCCGCACCTATCATGCAACCTCCAGATTGGAGTCTACCATTTGAGATCATGTGTGATGCAAGCGATGTAGCCGTTGGGGCCGTTTTAGGGAAAAGGAAAGAAGGGCGTAGTCACGCTATTTATTATGCTAGCAAGACGCTAGATGATGCCCAACTCAATTATGCCACCACCGAGAAGGAGTTGCTAGCGGTTGTGTATGCATTTGAGAAGTTCCGCTCATACCTTGTTGGAGCGAAGGTCATAGTTTATACGGATCATGCTGCGATCCGTTATCTAATTACAAAGAAGGATGCCAAACCAAGGTTGATTCGGTGGATCCTTCTTCTTCAAGAGTTTGATTTAGAAATACGGGACAAGAAAGGATCCGAGAACTCCGTGGCGGATCACCTTAGTAGACTCCCACCATTGGAGCTTGAAAGAGATGACATCCCTATTGATGATTCATTCCGGGATGAGCAATTGCAAATGGTGGAGGAATGCTTGTTCCAAGTGTCTAGAGGAAGTGAGCCATGGTTTGCCGATATCGTGAACTACGTAGTGTGTGAGGAAGTGCCTCCCGGTTTGACATATGCTCAAAGGAAAAAGTTCTTCAATGATGTGAGGCACTACTATTGGAGTGAGCCACTTCTATTCAAGAGAGGGCGGAATGGAATGTTTAGAAGATGCATACCGGAAGATGAAGTGGAGAGTGTGATCCGGCATTGTCACTCCTTACCATGTAGAGGCCATGCTAGCTCACACAAGACGTGTGCAAAGGTATTGCAATCCGGTTTTTATTGGCCTAACTTGTTTAGAGATGTGCAAGGTTTTGTAGTGGCATGTGATGCTTGCCAAAGGACGGGCAACATCTCAAGGAGGAATGAGATGCCCTTGAACAACATTCAAGAAGTGGAGATTTTTGATGTGTGGGGTGTGGACTTCATGGGACCATTCCCTTCTTCATGTGGCAACCTCTACATCCTATTGGCGGTGGACTATGTGTCAAGATGGGTGGAGGCAATCGCCTCTCCTACAAATGACGCCAAGGTTGTGGTGCGGTTCTTCAACCGGGTGATCTTCCCTAGGTTTGGAACACAAGGGTGATCATAAGCGATGGAGGAAAGCACTTCACCAATAGGAACTTTGGGGCGCTTTTGGCTAAGTACGGGGTGACTCATAAGGTGGCAACACCTTACCATCCCCAAACTAGTGGCCAAGTGGAGATCTCCAACCGGGAGATCAAGGCCATCCTTGAGAAGACGGTGTCTAGGACTAGAAAGGATTGGGCTATGAAGCTCAATGACGCATTGTGGGCATATAGAACCGCCTTCAAGACACCAATTGGAACCACTCCTTACAAATTAGTCTATGGCAAGTCTTGCCATCTTCCGGTGGAAATGGAGCATAGAGCTTCTTGGGCCATTAAGTGGCTAAATTTTGACCTCAAGGAAGCGGGAGAGAAGAGGTTGCTTGATATAAACGCCCTTGAGGAGATCCGGTTGGAAGCTTATGAGAATGCCCGGATCTACAAGGAGAGGACCAAAAGATGGCATGACAAGCGCCTCATCCCGAAGGAGTTGAGTGAAGGCGACCTTGTCCTTCTCTTCAACTCAAGGCTGCGGCTCTTTCCCGGAAAGCTCAAATCACGATGGACCGGGCCATATGTGGTAAAGAAGATCTATTCCCATGGAGCTATAGAGATAGGAGGGGAGCATTGTGGAAATTTCAAAGTGAATGGGCACCGTTTGAAGAAGTATATTCCGGGAGCTCCGGTAGACATGATTGCCCCGCTTCACCTTGAATAGACGCTCCCAAGTTTGGTCAAGCTAATGACCTTAAAGAAGCGCTTGGTGGGAGGCAACCCATTGGTAACATTTTTCCTTTTTTGTTTTGTTTTCGTTTTTAGATTTTTCTATCTTTGTGTGTGTTTTGTCTACTTCGTGTGTGTGCTAGAGCATTAGTGGCATTGGAAGCCTTTCTTGGCATATGAATGATGATGATGAACCCCTCACCAATTATGGGTGGAGCGGACGCGGAACTTGGACGGCTAGCGGTGCCTAGCGCGGGTCCCGAAGCTTTGATGAATGCTTAGAGCTCTCTACCATGGTTGATAGGATCATCCAACATCAATTCACTTGAGAAATCCCAAATGCCATAGCAAAACACTTTTACATCGTGAGAACCTTCTTTCACTCTCTTTACTTCATTTACACATTGGGGACAATGTGTTTCTAAGTATGGGGTGGGGTTTGCATGATCCTTTGCATGATGAGCATCTAGGATAGTTTAATATTTGCACATGTCTTGCTTTGTAGATACATATTTCGAAAATCCCACAAAAATCAGAAAATTTAAAAAATTTTGTGCTTTCTAGGCTTGGATATGATCCTAATGATGAATCTTGTCTTGTGGATTGGCTATGGATGGCCTTGTGTGTCGAATTGATAAATGCATATGTGGACTTGAACTACTTCTCTTAAATTCTATGAATGATTTGTGATCATGATGTTTGCCTAGAATGGATTGAGTATTGAAAGTCAAGATTACATGATAGTTCTTGCATACCATCTAGGAATGAATGAGGCATTTCATCTTTCTCTACTTCTCATCTTGATCATGATTGCTTGAGCACCTCAATTGATATAAAATAGACCTCTTTTAACCCATCCGGGAATAGGAGCATGCTAGTGTGTTGAAGTGTGTAAAAAGCAAGTGTGGGGTAAAGTTGTTGATGAAAGGAATGTCATGAATGAAATGCTGAAATTATTGTGGAAGTGTAGCCAAAAACATAGGTTTGGGGGCGTTGGTTTAAATGACAAGTAACTCGGTACACTTCACATAATCGGGTGTTGGTGCCTTGCCAAAGTCAAATGAACCAATAACCCTAACGAGTTTTGGTATGTGTGCCCGGTGTGGATGCACCTCGAAAAATAGAAAAAGCCCAAGGATGGCTAATCACCGAGGTTTCGGCTATTGTACACCAATGCCATTGTCTCAAAAATAAGTCAAAGAAAAAGAAAAGAAAGCAAGATAGGGAAAAATATACACTTGAGGGGAGTTGATCGAGGACAAGGATGTGGAGTTAGTTCTATTCCCGGATTAGCATCACATAACCAAGAAAACTCCCCACCTAATCACAACGTTTCTTGGCCTTTTATGTCACAAGACCTTATGACCTACTTGCATGTTTGTAAGACTTAGTAATCTAGATTGGATATACTCTTGATTTTCTTGACCTCTTCATCTTTACATCTCATGCATGTCTTTGAGTTAAGTACGATTGTCTTTTCATGCCTTCATTTGTTTGATACATAATTGCTTGTCCATTACCATAAAACATGACTATGAAGGTGATCCAATAGTAGAAGCACAAACCCAAAAAGATTTTGCCATTTTTCTGCATACATAAATCATGCTATCTCGTATTCTATAGTTGAGCATTTGCTCGGGGACGAGCAAACCTTAAGTATGGGGTATTTTGATAACACGATTTATGACTTAGTTTTAGGCAATCATTTAGATAGATTTCTCACTCATTCATGCATGGTTTAGCACTAGTTCACGACGTTTGCACTCAATTCACGTACTTTGTCGAGATAGACGTCTACACGGACTTGTGCGTTGTTTTGTGGGTATTTTGGGAGATTTAGGAGCTAAAACGATACGTTTGAGGATCGTTCGTCAAGATGACACATCCTCGGACGCATTAGGATGCAAACTAAGGACTAAGAAGGACTCATGGAACCTTGCCAACACTAGCCATGCACCAAATCACAACTTAATGATCCAAGGCGAAGTTTCTACACAGAATCACGGTTCTCTGACACTCCACGGCCGTGGAATCACCCGTGGATTTTGCCAGATTTTTGTGACAGCTGTGCCACGACTCTCATGGCCAGCTCATGCAAGTTTGTTATAAAAGTGGTCCTTCATTGGCTGTGAGAGGCAGCTGGGAGCATCTTGGAGCAGCTCTCCATTATCCAAAATCCTCTAACAAAAATATTCTCACAAGAAGAAGTTTTTCTAGGAAGGAAAGTGTCAAAAAGGAAGAAGAAGAGCTCCATTGAAGAGGAGAAGAAGAACACACACCATTGCCACACTTTGATAGCTTTGTAGTGAAGAGTTTCGGATTTGATTTCTAGAGTTGTATGAACCATTTGAACCTTCTTTAAGAAGGATTGTGAGTTATTCTAATTTCAGCTTGGTTTTGTTTTAGTTCACTTGTTCATCTCTTTTCCTTCATCATTTTACAAATGGATGTCATGATTTTATGTTTGTTTGTTTCAATTTCTATCATGAATGTTGTAGGCTAAATAGATGTAGTTCTAGGGTAAGGAAAGGATGGTTATGGCTAGGGCTATGATAGGACGGACTTAGATTTATCTTTGGATGACTTGTGTGCATAAACGTAGCCTCTGTTAGAAATCACGGGTGGTTCTTGTCAAACCACGGCCGTGGTTTAGGTAGAACAAACCGTGATTTTCCCTTGTTCGGTGGATCTAGTCTTAGACTGTTAGAATGTTGAAATCCTAAGTGTTTGTTGAGTTAAATCTATCCTAGGGTGACCTAGTGTTAGCAACTAAGTGTTAGGAGAGACTTACCCGGTAATCCTTACTCTTAGATTCCAAAGATAACAAACCTTAGGTAGTGGTGAGCCTAATAAGCCGCCATTGGATTAAGTGTGCTGGATGGTAACCTAAGACTAACCCTTCCGAGACTTACCCGGTGAGGATAGGTTGGATCTTTAGATAATAATCCGGTTTGAGTAGAATTCCATCCCTTAGGTTCTTAGAGACTTACCCGGTAATGAGACCTAGGGAATGGACTAGTGGATCATGAGACCTACCCGGTGATTGATCCCAATCTAGAAACACTTAACCCCCAACATAGTTAATCCAAGGAATGAATAGATAGCTTGAGTCCTATGCCATAACCGGAACTTCCAACCCCTAGAATCCGTCTTTCCTTTCTTGTTTAGTTTGTTTATTTGTGTTGATTCATAGTTTAGTTGATTGATTACTTTGCATGAATTGTGATCTTTGATTGATCACCAAAAACCAACAAAAAACATTTGAGATTTTCATTTCTTTATTTCTTTCTTCTCTTTCAACCTAGGTCTTTACTAAACTCAATCACAAATCGAATCAATTTCACCTTAGTCTTTGTGTTCGACCTCGGAATACTATCCCTACTACAAATGTCCCGTACACTGCGGGTTTCGCTAGGTAGTTTAGGATTTAGTTCGAGTTATAAATTTAAAACCCATTTGCGCATCACGACTTTAGCGTAACGAGCCTGAACCAACTAAAGCCTTTCCTGATCCTTATCTGAGTTAAGATTCCAGTTTGCCAAATCCTATCCTTGTTACACATTTCTTGGTTCAACGCAAGCCTAGGATGAGACTTACCCGGTGATTCCTTTGTTTGTTTACTCAAGATCATGAGTGTAGGTAATAAAGGTTTATCCTTTATTGGGTTTGAGTGTGCCTTCATCCCATCTTTGAGTGTTAGCCTGAGACTTACCCGGTAAAGGTTGATTCTATTCCCTTGGGTGGTGTGTTGGTTTGAGATTATAGTTCCTTTCCTTAGTACCTTGAGACTTACCCGGTGAGAGGATCTTTGGTTTGGGATAGTGAGTAGTGAGACTTACCCGGTGATCTATTCCCACCTTAGAAACACATTCCCTTTGCAAACCTCAGCTTTGTCCATGTTATGCTTTGAGATCTTGAGTAAGAATCACAACTGAATGCTTTAATCTCTAGAATCCGCATTCCCCTTTACTTGACTTTTACATCATCTTTGATATCATTGCTTGTTGCGTGTTTTGTTATTTGAAAACCTGAATTGCCGATCTTTGTTTCACCATAGTCCCTGTGATTGACACCTGGAATATTTGCTTTTTATTACAATTGATTCGTACACTGTGGGTTCGCATATTGTTCAGGCATATATCTTGGGTTATAAATATTAAAGCTTGCACACACCTTTTGGAGCGAACAAGTTTTTGGCGCCGTTGTCGGGGACTTGGTCAAGACCAAGTTCGGTTTCTGTTGTCTTTCGGGGTTATTGCCCTTGTTACTATTGACTACTTCACTTGAGTGTTTTCGCATGATACTTCCTTAGGTTTATGCAAAGAACTCGTGCTGGAAAGGAAATCGTTCCTTATGATCCCGAACCAGAAAAGACCTACAAGAGAAGATTGAAAGAAGCTAAGATGGCCGGTCAAGACAATCGCGATCTTGAAGCCGAATTGAAGGAGGCATTGGAACAACTGCGCCTCAGTAAAGAAGAACAGCAACGAGAGAAAGATGAGACTCGCACAAGAATAGAAGGAATTGAAGTTGATATGGCCGCTCTAAGGGCTCAGTTTCGACCTCGACCGATCCAAAATCCTCGACCGAGGCAAGATCCAGTCCTAGTTGCCCCGGCCGAGATGCACCCACCACCTCGGATGCCTGCCCGAGATGTTCTTTTTGCTGGAGTTTCACGATCCCTAGGATAGAGGATGGACCCCAATCAGCAAATCAGGAGTCCAGGAGTCAACCTAGGTGTTCCAGCTGAGCTTGATTATGAACATAGACCTCAAGTTTTAACCATGATTTGACAATGTCAATTTGGAGGTTTGGAGAGAGAGTCTCTGCATCAACATTTGCAAAACTATGAGATTCTGATGGAGACTTTGAGACCATCAAGATTGGAGAATAACAACTACAAGTTGAGGCCTTTCTATTTCTCTTTGAAAGACAAGGCACTTGCTTGGTATCAAGCTCTTCCGGCTGGAAAAATCAACACTTGGGAAGAGATGACTACGGAGTTTCTTACTAAGTTCTTTCCCCCTTCAAAGACCGCTGAATCGAGGGGAAAGATCAATGTTTTTATTATGAAGGACAAGGAAAGTTTGTCCAAGTCATGGGAGAGGTTCAAGGACCTTTTGTTGGATTGCCCACATCATAGGATTCCAAAGATCGAATTGCTGGAAATATATTTCAAGGATTTGGATGGAGATACTCAATTTAAACTCCAATTACTTTGCGCCGGCACCTTCATGGATATGCCGATAGATGAAGCTTGGGATTTCATTGAAAAGCAAGCTTTACACATGGAGAAGTACTCCAATCAAAGAGTTGAAGATAGAGCAAGGAGAGTTAGCTTCCAAGACACATCATCAAATGGAGATCAACTCACCTCGCTTAGTAATGAAGTGAAGCAATTGAAGGAGCTTTTAGTAGCTCAAACGAAGAAGGAGCAAGATGGTGGATACCAAGGAAGAAACAACTAGCAAGGGCAGCGGAACAACAATTACAACAACAACAACACAAACTCCAAAAACAACAATTGGAGATCTAATCAAAAAATTCCGGTAACCCTTATTCTCATGCTGAAAATGCTCTTAATGCCCCCTCTTCTTCTACTCCATTGAAAAGCCATGAGCCTACATCTAGTTCGTCCCAGCCACCAAATAAAGATGTTGCACTGGAGGCAATTTTGATCAAGCTCAATGCTATGGAGACGTCGATGAATTCATTTTCGAAGGCACAAAAAGCCATAGAACAACAATTTTTCAACAAGGCAAATGAAGCGCCAAGACATCCAGGAAAGCTCCCAGCAGGACAAAGAGCAACCCTAAGGGACAGATCATGGCTATTACAACACGAAATGGACTGAAGACTACAGATCCAGTACCTCGGTCGAGCCCCGACCAGATGAGAAACACCTCGGACCAGGATCAGACGAGGAACACCTCGGTCGAAGTTCCAACCGAGATGGAGCCCCAGAAAGCGAAAGATAAATCTGAAGTTTATGTTCCACCTCCTGCTTATAAACCACAACTTTCATTCCCTCAGTCATGGGCGAGGGCACATCTTGACAAGCACTTTGGGAAGTTTCTAGACCTTATGAATAAGCTACATATGAACATTCTTTTCCTTGATGACATTCTAGGTATGTCCGCCTATGGGAAGTTTTTGAAGAGATCCTATCAAGGAAGAGGAAGCTGTAGGATTTTGGTGTAGTAAGGATGACATCTAGATCTTCGAAGCTCATTCAAATCATGAAGGAGAAGATGTCACCTAAATTTAGAGATATCGGTTCATTTTGCATTCCCATTCAAGTTGGGGATGTAACTTATGATGCACTATGTGATCTAGGAGTTAGCATGAGCATCATCCCGCTGGAGTTATGTGAGAGAGTCGGACTTGGAGAGCCCAAGCCGGTTAAAATGACATTATACATGGTGGATCGCTCCATTACCCGCCCCGTCGGTATTTTGGAGGACGTTTCCATCAAGTTAGGTAACTTCTACATACCTATAGACTTTGTTGTGCTTGACATCCCCGCAGATTATCCCATCCTTATCATTCTCGAAAGACCATTTCTAACAACTTCGGGTTGCAACGTGGATTGTAAGAATGCCAAGTTGAAATTCAACATTTGTGGCGATCATGTGGAGTTTGCATTGCTTGCTGCAATGAAGGGAGAGCCGCTGGAAGATGACATCTTCAACATCTATGATGAAGAAGAATCTAGAGAATTCGTGAGCTCTATCCTTATTAACGATCCTCTCAAAAAAATTCTTAGTTTTAGTTTATTGGAGGAAGGTATAGATGTCTCTTGTGATGCAGATATGCGAAGCTTGAAGGCATTGGAAGAAGATCCAGAAGCTAGATTTGATAAACTGATTTTAGGAGAAGAAAAGCACGTTAGGTTTAGGTTCGAGTCCCAATACCTCGACTGAGGCACCTTCTGGACCAAGCGAGTTGTTCTTATCTGAAGAACATTTTGGTCACCCTCGGATCTCGACCGAGGTAGCAAGAGAGATGATGTCATCTGAGACTTCTGAAAGTCCAGTTCTTTGATCTAAGTCCACTTCACTGGAAGGAGAAGGCACAGATCCACCTCAGAAAGCACCCCTTGTCCTGGAGCTTAAACCACTTCCGAGTCACTTGAGGTATGCTTCCTTGGTCCGGATTCTACTTATCCCGTTATTGTTAGTGCTTCCCTTTCTGAAATTGAATTATCTAAACTGATGCATGTTTTGAGGAAACATCGAAAGGCGATAGGTTATACTATAGATGATCTTGTTGGTATTAATCCTTCTTTTTTCATGCATAAGATACTAATGGAGGACGATCA
Source organism: Fagopyrum homotropicum (assembly GCA_033239125.1). Classification (NCBI taxonomy): domain Eukaryota; kingdom Viridiplantae; phylum Streptophyta; class Magnoliopsida; order Caryophyllales; family Polygonaceae; genus Fagopyrum; species Fagopyrum homotropicum. The sequence goes on along the minus strand of BSWB01000003.1, from coordinate 57,873,101 downwards.
TAAGACTTCACGGGAACCTCAAAGACGGTTAAATCCGATAATGAAAGAGGTTGTGAAGAAGGAGATTCTTAAGTTGTTGGATGCAGGTATCATATTTCCCATATCGGATAGCAAATGGGTGAGCCCGGTGCATGAAGTTCCCAAGAAAGGAGGGATAACCTCTGTGACAAACAAGAACAACGAGTTGATTCCTACTAGGACCGTTACGGGTTGGAGGATGTGCATTGATTATAGGAAGCTGAATGTGGCCACTCGGAAGGACCACTTCTCGCTTCCCTTCATCGACCAAATGCTCGAACGGTTAGCTCAACACTCCCATTTTTGCTATCTAGATGGTTATAGTGGCTTCTTTCAGATTCCTATCCATCCGGATGATCAAGAGAAGACCACTTTCACTTGTCCATGGGGGACATTCGCTTATCGGAGGATGCCATTCGGATTGTGTAACGCACCTGCTACTTTTTAGCGTTGTATGATGGCCATCTTTTCCGAGTATATTGAGGAGATCATGGAGGTATTCATGGATGACTTTTCGGTATATGGTTCCTCTTTTGATAATTGTTTGGATAACCTTTCTCTAGTGCTACAACGTTGTGAAGACACTAATCTTTTTTTGAATTGGGAGAAGTGTCACTTTATGGTTAGCGAAGGAATTGTTCGTTTCCATCCGAGGTATTGAGTTCGATGAGCTAAGATCGAGACTATTAAGAAACTTCCACCCCTTGTTCTGTTAAGGGTGTGCGGAGTTTTCTCGGGCATGCAGGTTTCTATAGGAGGTTCATCAAGGATTTCTCTAAAATTTATAAACCACTCACTAATCACTTGAATAAGGATGTTGTTTTTGAGTTTTCGCAGGAATGCCTTGATGCTTTTTATAGGATAAAGGAAGCGTTGATCACCACTTCCATCATTCAACCTCCCGATTGGACCTTGCCCTTTGAGATCATGTGTTATGCTAGTGATGTGGCCGCAGGAGCGGTACTTGGACAAAAGAAGGATGGTTGGACCAACGTCATTTACTATGCTAGCAAGACGCTAGATGAAGCTCAACTGAACTACACCACCACCGAAAAGGAGCTTTTGGTAGTTGTTTATGCTTTTGAGAAGTTTCGCTCTTACTTAGTGGGAGCGAAAGTTATTGTTCAAACTGACCATGCATCTATTCGTTACTTGCTTGCTAAAAAGATGCAAAGCCGCGCCTCATTCGTTGGATTCTCTTGCTTCAAGAGTTTGACCTAGAGATTTGCGATAAGAAGGGATCCGAGAATTCTGTTACGGATCACCTCAGCCGGCTACCTCCCACCTCGCTCGAGAAGGATAACCTACCCATTGATAATTCGCTTCCCGATGAGCACTTGCATTTGTTGGAACATTGGATAGAATCCTTCGTTCGACCCCATGATGAAGATGAAGTATGGTGTGAGGACACCTTCCAGCACATTTGAGGATGACGTACGGTCCAGCTAGCTAAACCAAGCACTTCTTGGGAGGCAACCCAAGGTATTGCTTTCATTTCCCTTTTCTAGCTTAGTTTTAGATAGTTTGCTTCGTTTTGTTTTTACGTCATCTAGACAGTAACCGACTACTTTCTAAGGAAGGATTACAGCTCGGGAGCTACACTGGAAGGACAGAAGTTTGAAAAATTGAGAAGACGGAGCTTGACTGAGACACATCTCGGTTACTGTCACAGCACCTCGACCGAGATGTTCTTGGTCAACCAAAGCAACTAGGTTTGACAACCAGTCTGACACCTCGGTCCGATCGGGACCATCTTGACCGAGGTGTAATCAAATTCAGTGAGGGGTCTAAAAGGCATGATGGTTTCTCACTCTTCCACTTTTTCCCTCTCTACTCTCACCTTGACCGCGGTGGCACTTCACACTCAGCTTATCGATTCTTGCCCGTTTTCGACGTTTCTTGGCTCGATTTCACCGGAGGAAGCAAGAGATTTAGTTTTCAAGCATCAAACAGCAAGGGAAATGCTTCAATCTACAGAATCTAGGGTATTTCATTCCAAACCCTAACTCCCTCCTTCTTTTATCGATTTAGAGCAGATTTGGCTTTGGTTGCTACTGATTGTTGTTGAAAAAGATATAAGTACCCCATAGGAAGCTTTTGGTAGTGATTTGGGGAAAAAACCTTACATATTCAGAGAGTGCGTTCGAACAGCAGTTTGCCTCGGTCCAGTTGACTGTATCTCGGCCGAGGTGTTCTTAGGGCAACCGAGGTGTTCTTCATCCAGAAACATAAGCAACAGATCTGATCGTCAATTGGCCTTGAGGAACAGGCCTAGCAGTTCACACCAGTCTTTCCCTTCCTCTACTTCTCAGTTCTCCATTCCGGTGATCCACGAGCGACACACGAAGGATTATGATTGCATTTCCTGGCGCCCGATCGTTGCCCCGCGTTTTTTTCATGTCGATGTCTTCGAGTTCCTCCATGTGGTGGAGGACTTGAAGAAGATGATCTCCATGGTTGGTCTTGAAGGGTTCAAGGATATTAGAGCGCCGGCTTATCTGGAGCCGGCGATGGAGTTTGTGAGTTCTGTGACATACGTGTCAGAGCGTCAGGGAATCAAGTAACGGCTGTTGAACAGGAACTACGTAGTTCTTATGGATCAGTTTAGGGAGATTTTCGGTTGCCCTACTCCTACAGTGACAGACTTTCCTTCCCGAGTGGTGGCTCGGACTTTCTGGGGCGAGATAGCCAATGTGACGGACCATAGTGACAGGTTGCGACCCGGAGATTCCCAGAAGCGTATTATCTTTCATCTTGCCTTCCGCCTTGCTCACAGGATTTTCAGTGAGACTCTTCTGGTGTGTACTAAGACGCCCCAGAAGGTCCGTCAGGGGGAGCTGTTGAGTTTGTTCTGCATGGTGACTAGAGGAGTGCCAGACTTTGATGCCATGCTGGCAGATGATTTGCACAAGATCAAGGCCAAGTCCAGAGGCAATATCTACTGTGGTGGGTTGATGACCCACATCGCCACTTCTATGGGTTTGGATCTGTCTAGTTGTACACTTGTTGCGGCTGCGAAGCCGCTGGGATTGCAGGAGACGATCACCGACGCATTTTGGTTCCTCGTGGCCTTGGCACACCTTACGTTGCCATGCCATGGGAGACGACAGCTCCACAGGACATTATGTGGTCATCCCAGTTTTCTGTTTTTGATCATTAGTATTGGTCTGCTGCTTGGTTTCCTTACATGCAAGATGTTGGAGACGTAGCTAGTGATGATAATGATGATGATGATGATGATGATGATGATGATGATGATGATAATGTTGATGATGATGATGATGACGACGATGATGATGAGGGGTATGATGGAGGAGCTTCCATGGAGACCGGTACTGATACCGGTGGCCCTAGTGTTCCCGTTGTCGATCTTGATGATGAGGCGACGGAGGATGAAGAGCAACACAGCCACCACCGCCACCTCAGCGCAGATCCCGCCGCCGTAGAGATCCCGAGGCTCACCAGAGGATTGATGACCTCACTGACCACATGATAGATGCATACGCAGCCTTGACAGTTGACATTCACCAACGCTTCGATGATGAGCGCCGACATATTGAGGGATGGACGCATCAGATGATGGAGAGCCAGAACTTCACTAGACGGATGATGGAGATCCAGCATCGGCAGGTTATGGGCTATCCATTCGACCCGTCCCAGCATCCCTACATTCCACATCCACCACCTCCAGCAGACGAGGATTAGAGCTTCATGGATTTCTTATTTATTTATTATGCAGTTCAGCTAGGTTCGGTGAGTTTTCTGATTCCTTAGACTTATATTTGACCCATTGCGACAATGTGTCCCAAGTATGGGGTATTTGGATGTATTTACTTGACTTATTTGCTTAAATGGTTGTATGACTCTTATGGATATTATTGTTTACTTGGCTTTATATGCTTATTTGTCATTACATGCGTACCTACAGGTTTCTGTTTGAGAAAAACGTCGAAAACTGGTTTGAAAAAAAAATTTTTACGACCTCGACCGAGACGTTCATGGCCGATCGAGGATGAACACCTCGGATGACGCCAGAACACCTCGACCAAGATGGCTTTAACTGAAAGGTTTTCGAAATGTTTTGTGCTTCTTCTCTAGATATGACCTCGATGACGATTCTGTTTGCAGATTAGTTTTGAAATCTTTATATGCTCGAAAGGTTTTATGATATGTTTAAATTGTAAAATGCTTTGTTTGAAATTTATGGCATGCTTAATACCTTGTTTTTATCAAAATTATGTTGAATTTGAAGGTTGACACCACATGATGAGTTCTATCACTTTCTTCTTGGAAAGATCAAGGCAATTCATTCTCTTCTCTTCTTCTTCTTGATCATGCTTCGCCCCTCATATACATATTTGCCTCCCTTTACCTATCCGAGAATTTGGAAGTAAGTGATAAAAATCAAGTGAAGTGAAGTTGATATGTTGGCTGAAGTGTTAGAAAGAAACAATTAGGTTTGGGGAAGTCAATCATGATGATGAGTAATTCGGCACCATTCACATAGTCGGGTGTTTGTGTCTTGCCAAAGTCGGATTGAGCAATATTCCTAACGGGTCATGGTATGTGCATCAAGGGTTTGAGGCATCTCGAGAAATTGATGATTGTTGATCTCCTAGGCTTCAGTTATTGCGCACCTCTATCCATGCATCCCAAAAAGTAAAGTAAAAAGTGAAAATAAGCAAAGCTTATTGGTGGAAGATGTTGTGATTCAAAGAAAGTGAAAAAAAGATCATATTCCCGGATTCTAGCACCACATTACCTTATATACATCCCACCCTGACACGTTTCTTGACCTCTTTTGGAAGCCCTTGAGACCTCGAGCTTGTTGATTGACTTGGTGGTTTAAACTAGATTATACATGATTGATTTTGATAAATATGATTTATTATACATTCTATGATTTTATGCAAAGATGAATAGCTTTCTTATATTTATAAAGGGTTTTGATCATGTCTTGATTTTATTGACCATGAAGCATTCTCTTAGGGTGATCTATGAGTGGAGCACACATCAAAAGGTTTTAAAATGTTTTTCATTGATCTTTCTGACTTATAATCCATTCTATCTTGTATCTAAGATTTGGATCTTGCTTGGGGACAAGCAAGGGACAAGTATGGGGTATTTTGATAGCATGTATTATAGTCTATATTTTGGGATTGGTTTAGACGTTTAATCTTCATAAATCTACATGTATGGGTGTATATTCTTTGATTATATTGTTGTTTTATCTACCTTTGCGGGAATCGAGGTCTACACCTAGTTTCGTTGTAACTGTAGGGAAAATGGCACGTTTTGGACCAAAATGGAGCTAAGGAAGCTAAGGGGTCATTAAAGCTACATTTTGGAGCATTGAGGAGTTATAAGAAGATCTCAGGAAGCATGGAAATGATTTTAAAGATTGATTATGGACCAGATTAGAGAGTTACACTTTCAGTTGAGACTCACCTTGATCAGCTACAGTACCACCTCGACCGAGGTAATCTTCAAGAGAGTCTGGACCGAGGCGAAGTGATGACCGGACGCGAGATCTTTATTTTTGGCTGAGATCTTCTATTTTTGGAAAGTGAATATCACACATTTTTGGCTGGATTTCCGGAAGGAAGATATCTTTTTGGCTGATTTATTTTGGAAAATATGGAGATATATTTTAAGGATATTATCTTTTTAAGATATTTTATCTTTGGAAGATAATTCTCCTATATAAATGGTTGGATTTTCTGAAAGAAGTTTGAAGGAAGTTTGAAGATCAAGGAAGGAAGGAATCAAGTTGAAGTTGGCTTTGAAGGAAGTTTGTAAGACTTTCTTAGTTGGTTTGGTTTTGTTGTCTTTTCTGATTTGTGATTGAGGAACGCTGATTGTTTGTTTGTTTGATTCATTCAGTTATTGAGACCTTTGTGTTAAGGTTTTCTTGTTTGAATATTGATTCCTGTTACGCTAGAGATGTAGCACAAAAAGCTTTACATTTATAAACTCGATCTAATCTCCTAAACTACCTAGCGAAACCCGCAGTGTACCGATCGTTATGTGGGTAGGAAGGTATTCCGAGGTCAAACACAAGGACTGAGGTGAAATCAAGTCATTCAATGATAGTGCAAATCTAAACTAAGATGAGATGAGGAATAAAGAAAGTGCAAAACACAATATTTTTGGTTGGTTTTGGGTGATCAAACAAGGATCACAAAATATGCAAATCAAACAAGCAAACAAACACACAAACACAAGATAAGAGATAAGAGGTAAGAAAGCGGATTCTAGAGATTCGGAATTCCGATTATGACAATGGGCTCATGCCTCTAAAGATCAAAGGAAAGTTGCGGTTGTTCGTAGTTGGGTGTTTCTCTAATGGGAGAAATTACCGGGTAAGTCTCATGCTCCACTAGTCTCGCACCTATGGTCCTATTACCGGGTAAGTCTCAAGGAACCAAAGGACGGGAATTCTACACAAACCGGCCACTACCTAAGGGTCAAACCCCTCCTTACCGGGTAAGTCTCGGAAAAGGTAAGTCTTAGGCAACGATGCTAGCACACTCAATCCAATAGCGGCTTTTTTGGCTCACTACTACCTAGAGTTCATCATCTTATGTATCTAAGAGAGGAAATTACCGGGTAAGTCTCATCCCTCAAAAAGGTTGCTAACATTAGGTCACCCTAAGCTAGATTAGGCTCAACAAACACTAGGATTTCAACACATATACATCCTAACATCCAGATTCATCAATGCAAGCACAACGGAGAAAACCACGGCCAAAACCACGGTCAAGATTTTGGATGAACATGCCGTGGTTTTATGTCTGAGTTAGGGTTTCGAACACGAATCCATCCTAAGCTAACAAGGAAGTCCATACAATCATAGTCCAAGGCATAAACATCATTTCTTTACCCTAGAATCACCACTATGCAGCCAACAACATACAAATCTAGATCAAACTTCATAAATAGAGCATGCTTGCAAGTCATAGCTAGAAAATGAAGAATGAACCAAAGAAAAGACATTATAAAGCTAGAGTAGAAGTTACCAAATCTTACAAAGGTTCCAAGATGCAGCTCCAAGGTATCAACAAAGGAAACCTCACTCAAAACCACTCAAAACTCACTTTAAAACTAAAATCTACACTAATCTCTCCCAAGAACACCCATAAGGGTGCTTGGAAGAGAAGCTCCAATGGAGGAGTGTTGGGGAAGATGCTAGAGGAGAAGGGTCCAAAAAGGAGAGAAGATCCTCAAATCAGCCTGCAGGTCCACTTAAATACTCCACCAAAAAGCAAGGGTCGGACAAAAAGATCGTGGGACACATGTTAAAGTGGTCCAGAAGAAACCACGGTCGAGATTTTGGCCTCTGAGCTGTGGAATTGTCTGTTCAGCTCTCTTTGGATCATTAAGCCATGAGTTGGTGCAAGGCATGCACCAACAAGGTCTTTTGTGTTCTCCTTTGCTCCTAGCTTGCTCCTTAATGAGTCCGGAAGTGTGCCATCACGAGGAATGATCCTCGAATGTATCGATTAAGCTCCAAAAGCTCCCCAAAATACCTACAAAACCGACAAGAGTTCGTGTAGACGTCTATTTCGATAATATGCATGAATTAAGCGTAAACGTCATGAACTAATGCCAAACCATGCTGATTGTTGGCTAAGTTCTTTATGCGATTCTAGGGTGATTGGCTGAAAGTTGTGGGAAAGGCGATGATAGAATGATCTTAACCCAGCGGACCCTGAAAGCTCGAGCCTTTATCTTAACCGCCGATCACCTCGGTCAGTCATTGAACATCTCGGTCGGGATGGAATATAACTGAACGAGGTGAAGCCTTTCCTGATCCTTATCTGAGTTAAGATTCCAATTTGCCAAATTATATCCTTGTTACACCTTTCTTGGTTCAACACAAGCCTAGGATGAGACTTACCCGGTGATTTCTTTATTTGTTTACCCAAGATAATGAGTGTAGGTAATAAAGGTTTATCCTTTATTGGGGTTTGATTGTGCCTTCATCCTATCTTTGAGAGTTAGCCTGAGACTTACCCGGTAAAGGTTGATTCTATTCCCTTGGGTGGCGTGTTGGTTTGAGATTATAGTTCCTTTCTTTAGTACCTTGAGACTTACCCGGTGAGAGGATCTTTGGTTTGGGATAGTGAGTAGTGAGACTTACCCGGTGATCTATTTCCACCTAAGAAACACCTTCCCTTTGCAAACCTCACCTTTGTCCATGTTATCCTTTGAGATCTTGAGTCAGAACCACAACTGGATGCTTTAATCTTTTGAATCCGCATTCCCCTTTACTTGACTTTTACATCATCTTTGATATCATTGCTTGTTGCGTGTTTTGTTATTTGACAACCTAAATTACCGATATTTGTTTCACCATAGTCCCTGCGACCCCTTGAATATTTGCTTTTATTACAATTGATCCGTACACAGCGGGTTCGCATATTGTTCAGGCATATATCTTGGGTTATAAATATTAAAGCTTGCACAAACCTTTTGGAGCGAACAACTATTTAAGGACACCTAGGCCGGAGATATTAGCTAGTTGAGTTTGATATTTTTTTCCACAATATTGTGAGATACTCGTTACTTCGTTTATGAAGTTTACATTTTATTCATTCCTATTCAATCAAGAAGAGAGTTTTTGATTGAATCGTTGTGAGTCCTTGCTAGGTTGTTCTTGTGTGTGTTAATCTTCTTAGAGATTGGTTCTCCTATTCGATCTAGTCCCTCCTTGTGCGTATCTCAATTTGATGACTTGCGTAAGGTTGAAGAAGGAATGATTAAGGTAATTTACTGTTTGGGTTTTGATCCAATTGATTAAGGTTCTTGCAAATATATATATATTGGTTTTTATCTTCCTATATTTCCATCAAATTCATTCCATTTTCATATTCCAAATCTTACCATTCCAATCCATACAAATCATATTTTTGTCTTTGAGTTTTCATATATCCCGGCATTACCATTATTGTTCTCGACTGAGATTTGATGTCAATATATCCAAAGGTCAAAGCTTTCGTGGACTTCAATCTAGATGCGTCAATTGCGGCCTCAACCCCGCATCACTTAGAGTTTTTTAGGATACTATATTATGTTATACTTTTCATATCTTACTTAGATGCCCGTGGCAATATGATAGAGATGTTGATCATAAGGGTGGGTCTAGTAGGTCTTGTTTTACCTTTCAATGAATGGACTTTATGCTCATCCCTATGACTCTTATAGAAGTTACTAGTTATTATGAGAACATTAGAGGCAATAGTAAGATTAAGCATACCAAGAACCAAAATCTTTTAGTGATGGCTACCCACCACTCGACATCTCCTATTTATCGTGGATATTGAGTTTATCCCCTTGGAAGAAACTCTTAATTTACTTGGATGACTCTACTTGTCCTATTTTAAGGTTCATATATAACGGATTCCTAGCCTTCTTATATAACTTAGGAATTGTTTGTGCTTTAGTTGAAAACCTCAAGGTGATATATATGAAGCTTTTTTTTAATGTGTCTTGGCATAACTTAGCCTAATTTGCATTGTCCTACCTTGATTACAAGTGTAGTTTTGGATAATGACCATGCATGTAGGGATACTATGATGTGTGATATGTCTCTCTTTTCTCCATTTGAAGGTACTCTAAGGAACAAGTTAGGGATGTTTTCTCATCATCTTTCTATGGAAAAATGATTTTAAAGCATGTTGAATTTGTAACATTCTCTAACGGAAGTACTATGTTTGTGATCACTGTAGGTACAACGATTGAGGTGATGCTGCCCCATGAGGACGATTTGGAAGACATTTCGGATTCGATGATAAATCCTTTCAATAAGGAGGATTGATGCGGGAGCATTTCAAGACTTAACTTTCTCTAGGATCAAAAGAAGGAAGTGGGAGCTAAGGAGAAGGAAGAGAAGAAGGACAAATGATCACATGGATTGATATAAGGAGGAGAATAGACTTGCATTGAAAAAGGAATCGAATCAAGCAAGATGGATCCATGCATGGATCAAGGATTACATATACATAGGATTTGAATCTGTCATACACGTGTGAAAGGGGGGGAAGAGATGGATGATTTATGTGGCTGATTTGGATCTAACTAGATCTTATTTTTCAGACTATAATTAAGCACTAATATTTGGTTATGTTTTAAGTTATTTGGTTATGTTTTAAGTTATTGGGTCTTTTTAAGTTAGTTTCAGCCCAAGTTTTTTAATTAAATTTGGATGATTTTAGGCCCGTTTAGTTAAAAAGGGTTTCTAGTTGTATATGTTGTAACACCCCGAATCCGCGGGATATCGGAATGCTACGGGCGAGACCACACAATGGGTCCTGACCCTTACCCTAACAACAATCTCACCGGACCTTTCCAACATGGCACAAATAAAGGCGTAAAACTCGAAAGCGTTTGTAATGTATGCAAGACTGGAAGATAAAGAGTACAATGTGGAAACTCAGCCGAGTCCTCAAAACGACAAAAAAACTCCAGAAGACATAAATCCGAAAGCGTACTGTCACGCTAAGGTTGTGTGCACGCAATAAGCCTTAAATTTATACTCGTTATATTTCTCCTAACTCCTAGCGAACCCGCAGTGTACGGGACGTTTTGTAGTAGGGATAGTATTTCGAGGTCGAACACAAAGACTGAGGTGAGATTGATTCGATTAGTGATTAAGTTTAGTGAAGATCTAGGCTTAAGGAAAGAGAAAGAAATAAAGAAGTGAATATCTCAATGTTTTTGGTAGGTTTTTAGGTGATCAATCAAGGATCACAAATCATGCGAAATAAACAATCAACTAAGCTAAAAAATCAACACCAACAAACAAGCTAAACACAAGCTATGAGATCAAAGAGAGAAAAACGGATTCTAGGGGTTGGAAATTCCGGTTATGGCATAGGACTCAAGCTATCTAATCATTCCTTGGATTAACTATGATATGTTGGGAGTGAGTGTTTCTAGATTGGGATCAATCACCGGATAGGTCTCATGGTCCACTAGTCCGTACCTAAGGTCTCATCACCGGGTAAGTCTCAAAGAGCCTAAGGAATGGAATTCTACACAAACCGGATTGTCACCTAGGGATCTAACTTATCCTTACCGGGTAAGTCCTAAACAACTATCCTAGCACACTTAGTCCAATGGCGGCTTATGAGGCTCACCACTACCTAGAGTTTATCATCTTTGAAATCTAAGAGTAAGAATCACCGGGTAGGTCTCTTCTAACACTTAGTTGCTAACACTAGGTCACCCTAGGATAGATTTAACTCAACAAACACTAGGATTTCAACATTCTAACATTCTAGAACTTAGATTCATCAAATCAAACGAACCAAGCAAACCACGGGCTGTTCATCTACTTCCACGGCCGTGGACTGGCAAGCACAAACCGTGGACTTCAGTAGTGGCTCTGTCCAAGTGAACGAATCATCCAAAGGCAAATCTAAGTCCATCCTATCATAGTCCTAGCCATAACCCTCCTTTCCTTACCCTAGAATCGCATCTATTTAGCCAACAACATACATCATCACAATCGAAATCATCAAACATAAAATCATGGATTCCATTTGCAAGATAATGAAGAGAAAGAGATGAACAAGTGAAGCAAGTAAAACTAAGCTGAAAATGAGATTAGAAAGACTCACAACCCTTCAAAGAAGGTTCAACTGATTATTACAACTCTAGAAAATGATTCCGATAATCTTCACTACAAAACTTATCAAAGACTAGCAATGGTGTGTTCTTCTCTTCTTCTCCAATGGTAGTTCTCCTCCAAGCTTCCTCTTGAGAGAATCTTCTTGTTGAGAGTGTGAGAGAGAAATGGGAGTGATGGGAGATGAAAGATTGGGATTGGATTGGATGATAGGAGATGCCCTTCTCTCAGCCTTGCAGGACCACTTTTATACTACCACCTTGCTAGAGTCGGCCATGAGATCGTGGCACAGCTGTCACAACCGTCTGGCAAAAACCACGGTTGGATTCCATGCCCGTGGAAGTGCCAGTGACCGTGGTTTTGGTGCCTCAGCTTGCTTTGGATCATTGAGTCACGATTTGGTGCATGGCTTGTGTTAACAAGGTTTCATGAGTCCTCCTTAGCCCTTAGCTTGTATTCCAATGAGTCCGAAGGTGTGTCATCTTGATGAACGATCCTCAAATGTATCGATTAAGCTCCTAAATCTCCCAAAATACCTACAAAGCAATGCAAAAGTCCGTGTAGACGTTTATCTCGACAAAATACGTAAATTGAGTGCAAACGTCGTGAACTAGTGCTAAACCATGCATGAATGAGTGAAAAATCTATCTAAATGATTACCTAAACCTAAGCCATAAATCGTATTATCACGTACATCAATCCATAATTGAACATAAGAATAATAACGACAATACTCCCAAAAACACCCCCGTCCTATAATGTACGGCGACCCTTGGTTGTCCACTCCTCCACCTCACTCGGCGGCGTCCCTAACCTACGGGGCATTTACACAAGCGGTGTAAAACCGTTAGCTATATTCGAAGCATTAAAGATATGGTGAAGGCACAGACACACTCATACATCATAACATCACATAATCATGCTCAACAAACAAGTCCGGTTTATTATCTTTATCTATTAGGTCATATCCCGTTTTAATTCAACTTAGTTTTATGACACGGGACCACTGTGGTCCCGCCTCGGTCCCTACTTATCGGCATGGAACGGTACGGATGCCTCCGCCGTCTAACAAGCACGGGCTAGTCGCCGAGAACCTCCTAGACTCTCGCCAGAGCTAGGCAGATGCTGTCACCGCCTGTTATCATACACTTGGGCCAAAATAATATATAAATGCCGGTGGTCCTATTACCGGTTTAGTTGATATAACGAAAGCGATAAATCACACACCACCAAACACACAATGAATCTAATACATCGAATACGGCTAAGTAAGTCCGGAGTGAGGAAGCACACAACCTGCTCATACATGAATACACTCATCAACACAGGCTCACAGTCAAGAAGTCTTAGACTTCACTCTAGTGATCTAAGCAAGATCACTCAACTCTCAAACTAGGAAAGCATCCTAGGATCCATGGTACTCATGACACTCTCAACAAGCAAACAAAACTCACAACAGCCTATAGCTCACATGATCATCAACAACAGCCTAGGAGAGTCAATCTAGCCTAGAAGATCCAACCTGCTTACACAACTTAAGATCAACAATCACATCAAGCCATAAGGGCTCCAAGGATAGCAACCACTAGATGGCATTCACATGAGTCCTAGGTCCACCCTAAGAATGCTTCTAACTAAGAATAATCATAAGGTTAAGGAAGGAACGAAGAGGAAGGGAGGAAGGAACCTACTGGTGAAGAAAATGCAGCCGCGGAAGCAAGCTGGCGCCTCTGCGGTGGCTCTGGCCGCCCCTACGGTGGCCCTGGTCCGCCCCCACGGTTTGAGAAGCAGAAACCCGTCTTCTTCGTTTGCGACTGTAGATCCTTAGCTCCAATGTCTCCCTCTTCTTGTTGGGTCTTCTCCAAACACCAACCTATGATCTTAGGCTCCTCTCCACGACCTAATCGAGCCAAGAACACACACATGAAACGGATCTAAGGAAAAGCTTCCTCAAGAGCTCCATCCATGGCCATGGATAAAGGGGAAAGAAGGAGAGGATATTCAGCAAGGAAAGAGAAGGGGAAAGAAGGAGAAGACTTACCAACACTGAGATCCTTCTTCACTGCAGCTCATCCACAAGCAAATCACCAAGGAAAGAGAGGAAGAGCACAAGAAAGAGTAGAGAGGAAAATGACTAACGTGAGAGAGAAGTGAAAGAGGAGAGAGGGAGAATCCAACGAGGCTGAAAAGGTGGGACGGAACCAAGGGGTCAGCTAGCCCCTCGTCACCTCAGTTGGAAACGACAGGTCCAAAAGCGGAATAGGGGAAACGAGGGGTCAGCGCGGGATTTTGGGGATAAATCATGGTACTCAACACACGTGTCTGCGGGAAAACTAGGCCGCTGACGCGGGAAACTCAGAAACGCCTCGACACCCGGAATAGAAATTCCGTATGTTACATATGTTAAGCATCTCATGCCTTATAAGGTTGCTTTTTGATGTCTTTTTTGGATAACTTTGAATTTGATAAAAACTTTGCCCCTTCGTGTGTTTCTTTTCTTCCGATATGGAGAATATGCAAGTGATGTCTTGTTCGAGCTTATGGCTTGGAATGTTTTGTGTTGATCGCTTGTATCTACAAGTGGTTCGATTCATTGCTATCTCGGCTACTCTTCTCGCGCTCTAGGGACATCGTTTCCCTTATGTGTGTGATTGTAACGAAAAGGTTCTACGATTATTCTTAGTTGTGTGTTAAGACTTTAGTTTCCCTAATGTGCTCTAAGTTATTCATAGGTTATATCCTTGATCTATCTATCTAATACTCATCATCATCATTGGATCATCCCTTCATTCTCACCCTTTTTGTCGTTGCCCTTACCCATATCAAATATTCTCCCGTTGGTGTCAAAAGATTTGGACTTCTTAATGGCTTATTCCCGTTTCACCGTGGTTGGAACAAGAAAACTTATGAGTACTACTTTCGAAGCTCTACAACTTTGAAGGTCACATGGAAATCCAAAACTGATGGGATGATGGTCGAAAAATGAGATTTCTACATCTTGATGAGATTCTTTACTTGATTCATTAGCTCTTGGTTCTTAATCGATCTGGTCTTCATAGAAACCTCCTCGATCATGAGAGGAACTTAACTTGATGACGACATTCTTCCAAATTAGTTTTAAAAATTTCTCTATGTGGACTTGAACACATATGTTGTCATAAAAGCTCAAGTAGATTTCCCAACATAAAAGGGAAAAATTTTACCACAGTATGATGCGAAACTATAATATATGCTCAAAGGCCGGATTGAAATGAGAGTGAAAAAAGACAATTAAATGGAAATTATCAGTCAGTGATGCTTTCAACTACTCAATGCTTTAAGGTGCACATCTTGTCCTTTACATTGTTGCAAAGAACGCACATGAATTGAAAAAATTCAGAACCGAAATCCAATTAATTACAGGACTTGTTTATTGGATCAAATTTTCAATGTTTACAAAACTCAGTGGTACAAAACCGTCCCTACATGTTCGACATTGAAGAGATGAACCTTGTAGAAATGTCTGACCTCAGTGATTAATATATCCACATAAGAATTACTACATAAATCTATCCCTTGCTTTAGTTTTAGTGGAAATTATTAATGCTAGTTCGATGGGCTCCCGATTATCTAAAAGAAATGACAACTTACTCATCATGTCAATACAAAGCATGAACCAAAAAGTGATCAACATTTATAAAAATTAAAATAGTTTCAATAACATGAAATTTTCAAACATGTAGTCATTATAGTAAGTTATGTGGCTACATATGCAAAGTTAACATTTTGAATTTGAACAACGACAAGTTTTTCGTTCAAAGAGAGAACAACTTCACACTAACAATATTTTTGCATTTGGTTTTTTATACTATGTGTTTATTTTTTACGTTAGTTGTTCATTTTATTTTGGTATAACTATCATTTTTTTTCTAAATTATGAACAAAAGTATGTGTTCATGACGTTTTAGGATAAAAGTTTATTTTTGAAAAAATACAAAAAAAAAGCAGTTAGTGATTAAAAAATTGAACTCCGTACAAATACGAACAAAACTTTCTCCTCAACGTTATATAATTCTCATCATTTTCATTTTCGTCTACGTAATCTTATTTTATCAAACGGAACCAAGATTATTTCGAGGGTGATGCCAAACTTCCCGGACCCATGAAGATGATCTTGTTCCTTCACCCGCCAAGACTCCTACCTATTTTCAAGAGACTCTAGGAGCAAATAACCATGTCACCACTAGAATTGATACAAAGCGGGTTCGAGCCAGATCCGGACCGGCCTTTCCCTATTTCTTTGTCCGGATGCCCGGATCCCGAGCTTCTATTCATGTCCGTATCCGTCCGGATGTTTGGGTCGGGCTATCCATCGGGTACCCGGATTCACATCCAAAAGTGAATATTGAAACAAACATTGCTGATGAGCTTGATTAGTTTTTGGCCGATTGGTTCCACATATGTAATATGAAGCTTAATGTGTCCGTCATATTTAAGACATTGGTGAGAATAAACTCTAATTCATGATACAAAATATGGAGATTGATAGAGTCTAATGGGTAATTTAGAAAACAGATCCAAGAGAAAAGATCCATCTATAACCGTAAAATACCCACAAATTGAAGAAGGAAGCTAAAGAAGAATGAAAGAAGCATGAACTTACAACTAGACGGGGGTAACAACAGAAACTTAATAAGCAAAGCAAAACAGAGAAAAGAAGGTTGCTTGGAGATGGGAAAGGTTAGGATTACACTTTCATTAGAGTTGATACACCGGCAAGGGAAAAAATAACCAAAGCAACCGAGAGACGGGCACCAGTGGAGATACAACTGAATCCCACGAGAGAAGGGTTGAACATTCGAACTCAAGTGAGAAACAGAAGCAAGTGAGAGAGGTTGAAGGTCGAACATTCAAACTCAAGTGAGAGATGTCGAAGTCAAGTGAAAGACGTCGAAGGTCGAGAGAAGCAAGTGAGACGCCGGGATATGAGGTTGAAGGAGACAATCCGGCAAGAGAAGGGTTGATTGTTGAGAGATGTTGAAGGTCTTGAAGGACGGTGAGAGGTCAAGCGAGTGAGGATGGGTGAAGAAAGGATGTTGTTAGGGTTTCTTAATAAGTATATATATTTTATTTTTTTTATTTTTTAGTAATCCGGGTCGGACAAGCAGTCCGACTAGGCTTTGCCGTATGTCCGGATCTAACCCTGATGTCCGGCCGGACTGAGCTTTTTGGCCGGGGCGGGCTTCTCATCTTGTCCATACCCGCCCATTTTTGCGGACGGGCGGGCCGGACAAGTTGGTACAACCCGGGATGTATCAGCTCAAGTCACCACCATAAACATATAGATACCATGATAAACACATATAAAGTAGCATCTCCATGTGTGCATAACCATGAAGAAATGTTCTTCCATATTAATGAGTCTTTGTTCCAAGAGAAAAGGTGAAAGGCCAAAAGATTAAAAAAACAAATACCCTAAATTGTTGCATATGAATTCAGGCCAAAAGACTGAAACACCTGCCACAATCAATTAAGAAGAAGTTGATTGTCATGTGAGAAGAAGGTAGCAACGACAACAAGCGCTTAATAAAAAGGGAAGCACATTGCTTGATAAGAAGGCAACGTCGAGCCAGTTCAAATTTGTTGGCCCCCTAAATGTTTCAGCCCCAGTCCCAAGCATCTAATTGGCGCATGTGGCAGGTTGTTTTGATGAGGAAGAGAGTAAAGAGGAAGATGAAGAGGACGAGGAGGAAATGGATGAGATGGTGGTGGAAGAGGAGGAGGAAGAGGTTGAGTACATCACTCAAATTAGTGTATCAGAGGATTGGACTAATTTTGGAAATACCTTAGCCAACGACCCACATAACAATTGGATTTTTCTAGGTTATAAGACTTTATGTGTGTTTTTGTTATGTTTGTAAGACTATATGATGTGTTTTGATTATCTACTATTGGGGCCTTGTTTGTAAGAATTTTTCATATTTGAAATTTATCATGGTTGAACTATATTAAGAGTGATTTTATCCTTTTTGTTATTTGCCCTTGTTATATGATACTGTGTATATGTTTAGGATGAGCAATTCAAGTAGAGTTGTTAGATGAGAGAAAAACAAGAGGAAGTGGACCACTGATGAGCATGACCGTATTTTGGATTCGGTATTGGAGCTAAAAAGTGATCCTCGATGGAGATGTGAAGGTGACTTCAAAAATGGTTTCCGTAAATACTTGGAGGAAAAATATGAAATCCACCATCCCGGAAAGGGCACTAATTGTTTCACAAATTGAATCAAAGCTAAATTGGATGAAGGAGAAATACATTGTCATTAATGAGCTGACCAAATTGTCTAGATTCACATGGGATGACACATCTAATATGATCAGCTGCGAGAAACAAGCTTTTGAGGAGTTTTGTAAGGTAAATTTTATGACATTCATTTGACTAATGGCAATCATAAATCACTACTATTTATATAGCATTGTCTTTTTTCCCAGATGCATCTTAGGGCCAAATGTTTATGGAAGACTCCTTTTGTATATTACAACAAGTTAGAGCGTATATTTGGTTCTAATCGAGCTATTGGAAATCACACCGAAGATGTGGAGGACATGATTCATAACATAGATATTGAAAATGGTGGTCAAGAGACACCGATAGAGGTGAATGACTACTCATGCAGTGACACATCCTCCAGGCCGCCACTTGCAAAGAAGCAAATGCTAGGTAAAAGTTCACTTCGAGCGGCTAAAAAAAGTGATAGATTTACGATTGCTCTAGTTGAAATCCAAGAGTATTTGAATAAGATATCTAACGTCATGGTGAAATTTGAGAAGTGTGAGGAAATTCTTGATAGACGTGAAGAACTTCAATCAACACAAAAGAGTGAGCTACTTTCCGAGGTATCCATGTTACCTGGAGTCTTTGATGAAAATGTTATTGATGCACTTGACGTTTTTTTGACTAGTAAAAACCATAAACAAACATTCTATGATTGTCCAAATGACCAGTGAAATAAATTGTATGTGCAAAAGATTATCGATCAACTTTGTGATTCCTTAGGTGAAAGTCAAGGCTAGAAGGTTCTTGATGGGGTAGATTAGGTGCAAGTCAAGTCAAGGCGGAGAGCTGCCTGAACCCTCACCTACTAACTTGAACTCTCCCTCCTAATGTCCACAACTACAAAATTCTCTAGGCATGTCATTCATAGGCCCATGATGAGATCTTTTCTTGCTTTCTTCTTGTAGACGATCCAATGTATCATGGAATTCCTGAATATACTCTTGATATAATTGGAAATAAGAATGTATGTCCTCATCAGGTCTCTCAAGATACTCCTACACTAATTTCAATTTTTATGTATCAGTTCATTGTACTATTGCATCTTTTCAGAAGATAAGAAAGTTGACAGGCTAAAAATTCAAAAGAGTGAGCTCCATGAGAAAGTTTGTTAGAGAAGGTAGAGACTCTACAAGCCTTATCTTGACAGTTTCCTCTACCTTGTCAACTTTCTCAAGGAGTTGTTGATTTTGTTGCACCAACATTATAGCCTCGTCAGCTTGCTTCAATGCCTTGTCCAATAAGGCTTGCAGAGTTTCTACCTTCTCTAACAAACTCTTACGCTCAAATTTTATAGAGAAAGGTTAGTTACTTCCTCTTGAGATTCAGTAAGTTTTACCTCTAAACCCTTTAAGGCAGTCTCCAAACGTAAATTATCATTGACCAGTATCATCACTTGATCATCAGTTGTCTTGACATTCCTTAGTTCAGACCTAAGCACTTCTATATCATCTTTTAAGGTCAAGTTCTCTGTCCTAAGCGAGTTAAATTCTTCATTAATAGCATGAAAGTCATTACCTAGCGAATTGAAGGAATTCACTTACGCTTCGCCTCATGTGAGAAGCTTGATGGTAGATCTGGTGTCGACGATGAAGAGTTGCATGAACCCTCACCTACTGACTTGAATTCTCCCTCCGAATGTCCACAACTACAAAATTCTCTAGGCATGTCATTCGTAGGCCCATGATGAGATCTTTTCTTACTTTCTTATTGTAGACGATCTAATGTGTCATGGAAATACTAAATATACTCTTGATATAATTGGAAATAAGAATGTATGTCGTCATCAGATCTCTCAAGACGCTCCTCCAATAATTTTAATTTTTATGCATCAGTTCGTTGTACTATTGCATCTTTTCAGAAGGTAATTTGTAGATATTTGCCTCTTGACAGATTCCTCTAGCCTGTCAACTTTCTCATGAAGTTCTTGATTTTGTTGCACCAACATTATAGCCTCATCAGCTTGCTTCAATGCCTTGTCCAATAAGGCTTGTAAAGTCTCTACCTTCTCTAACAAACTCTTACGCTCAAATTTTATAGAGAAAGTTTAGTTACTTCCCCTTGAGATTCAGTAAGTTTTACCTCTAAACCCTTTAAGGCAGTCTCTAGACGTGAATTATCATTGACCAGTATCATCACTTGATCATCAATTGTCATTACATTCCTTAGTTCAGACCTAAGCACTTCTATATCATCTTTCAAGTTCAAGTTCTCTGTCCTAAGCGAATTAAATTCTTCATTAACAGCATAAAAGTTATTACCTAGCGAATTGAAGGAATTCGCCTTACGCTTCGCCTCAGGTGAGAAGCTTGATGGTAGATCTGGTGTCGACGATGAAGAGCTACCTGAACCCTCACATGTTGCCTTGCACTCTCCCTCCTAATGTCTAGAGCTACCAAAACCCCTACGTGCCAGCCACCACCTCTCTACTTGTTCGTTTTGGCATTCCCTCTTCCCCGATGATTCTTTCTCATCCATCTCAATAAGAGCACCTATTCTTCTTCAAAGACCGAGAGGCAAGAGTGGAAGCAAAGAGGAGAAGGGAAGAGATTTCACGTTCGAGCGAGAAGAGAAGAGAAAAGAAGAGAAGAGTAGAATCGGGAGAAGAACGAAAGAAGAATATATAAAAGAAAGAAGAGAAGAAAAGATTTTGTATGGAATTATAAACAATATATCCCCAATAATCGCATGGAATTTAGATGGACAAAATTGTTGAAACTCCACCTTGATTATATATTTATATA
The DNA here is from genome assembly GCA_033239125.1 of Fagopyrum homotropicum. Classification (NCBI taxonomy): domain Eukaryota; kingdom Viridiplantae; phylum Streptophyta; class Magnoliopsida; order Caryophyllales; family Polygonaceae; genus Fagopyrum; species Fagopyrum homotropicum. Next base: position 57,852,394 of record BSWB01000003.1, on the reverse strand, counting down.
GGTGATGATGATGGAAGACTTAAACACAAATAGAGTGGTTTATACACTAACAATTAATTGATTATATATCTAGTTGTTTGGTTTGGGTTTGATGGTTTTTATTGAATGAGTGTAGGTTTTGAAAGACACTTTAAAAGACCTTGGAAGACCTTAAAATTGGATGCAAGGAAAGACAAGGAGTTTAGAGTGATTAAAAGACGGAGGCCTTGAAATTCATTTCAAGGGAACAAAAGACGTCAAGGTTGCACGCTAAAGGAGTTCAAATCACTTATCCAACAAAGCGCCAAAGAAGATCTTCCAGGGAAGATATGCTCAACAAGAAGATATTACTGAACAAAGATCTCAACCGACCTATAAGAATCTTGCAATGATCCTCAACCGAAAAGCACGAAGATCCTCTCTCAAGGAATTTGTGAGCGTCACAACAAATACGAGGAAATTAAGGGCGAGAGCGATCAACGTGTTTTCAGGAGATAAAGATCCACAACGTCTATCTCATCTCAACAAAGAAACGATCTTCATGGAGAAGAAGAATCATCTTCAAACGGTCATCTTTCCAACGGCTAGAAGACCTCTCCATAGAAGGCTATAAATGAAGATGGCGATTGAAGAACAAAGTACATAAGTTCACACGGAAACATCTAAAGTCTTCAAGCTATCCAAAACATCCTCATTCGATCAAATAGTTTTTCTTTCTCTCTTTCACTAAAAGCATTATTCCCTAGAGACAGATAAAATGAGAGAGCTCCATTGGTATATCTAAAAAGTGTTATACTAGAGTGTGTGTAATTCTGCGAAGTAACTAGGCTATTATAGCAAGGTGAAGAGTTGGAGCTAGATTGTAGCATTGGCTACAGTGAGAGAAGAAGGGGATTTTTTCTGGTTTATATCTAAGACTCTTTGAAACTGATAATAGATAGTTAGATCCTAAGGCTATACCGTGGGATAGAGAGTAGGCTATTTGAGCCAAACTTCGTAAGCATATCCTCGTGTCGATCTCTTACATTCCGCACTTTATCTTGCTTTATTGTGACTAACTTTGTTTTGCAGGATTACAAAGTCAGGGCCCTTGAAAGTTGTTTCAAAGCCCTTGAAATCAAAGTGTGTCACAAAGAGCTCAGATCGACATCAAGGCCCTTGAAATTGGTCTCAAGGCCTTGAGATTGGTTTTTTTTAAAAGTTCTCATACTCTATTCAACCCCCCTTCTAGAGTATCTTTAATCATTTTTATTCACCTAACGATTCTTCAATTGGTATTAGAGCTAGACTCACGTTTATTGATTTAACCATTAGTGAGACTAATCATGAATTCTCAAGATAAAGAAACAATCTGCAAACAATAGAGAATATCCACGAACATCAAAACCCCGAGGTAAGTTTTCTAACTCTAACAAGAAAACTAGAGTGGTGACTTGTTTTGAATGTGGTGAAACAGATCAGCTTGTCAAGGACTGTCCACAAAAGAAGAGGACCAACTTCAAGAAAAATTATCGAAATAAGAAAGCTATGGTAGCTTCATGGAGTGATTCAGAATCCTCAAATGAATCAGAAGACGAAAAAGAACAAGCAAACCTATGTCTCATGGCCTACCATAAAGAAGATTCAAATCTCTACGTTGATAATATGGTAAGTACTATCATGTCTCAACCTGAATCTGACCTAAAAAAATTCCTTAAAGACATTATTATATGTGACAAGGAGCACAGAATAAGGATAAATTCTTTAAAAAGAAAAGCTTCTTGAACAAGAAAAACAACTAAGTGAGATGTCTCTGGAAATTGAAAATCTTAACACAGAAAAGGTAGACCTTGATGACAATATCAAAGCCTTGGAATCGGAAAATGCAATTCTCAAGGACAACCTCTTCTCTCTTCATCGAAACTATGTCGATCTAGAGAAAGAGAAAGTTGATCTAACTTTGATGTGTCAAGACCAGAAAGATGCACTTGTTAAATTTACTCGTTCAAAAGCTAATCTTGAGAGAATGATGGGTGAACAACAGTCCTCACTTAACAAAAATGGTATAGGTTATCATAGGAGCTTTCCTAGAAAACCAACTACCACTTTTGTCAAAGTCAAAGGAAGTATTCATATGCCTACTTGCTTTTACTATTGTTAAAAGGGTCATGTTAAATCTACATGTTCATATAGAAGAAATGACCCTTATATTATTAGAAACACCTATCCTCTATGTTTAAGGAAACAGGTCAAACAATTTTGGATCCCTAAGGGTACTAGACCACCAAACATGATCGAAACTGAATATGGACCAAAATATGTCTTTTGGTCGACCCGGAAAGGTTGATGTTTGTTGTTTTGCAGGATATCACTGTAATAGCTAGGATTTCCGAATTCTAATTAATGTTGATTAACTTAATCAGTGATAGTAATTGACATATAACTCGCGAAGATTGCGTAAGTATTGAGTATAAGTCCCACCGTTATGTTCTTGGCGTAATTTTTGGCTTATGGTGAAATTTTCACTTTTTCCCCCGGTAATTATTTTTACCCTCCAGTATTATTTGGAGCATTTGGAAGCTCCAATTAATGAAAATGCAGTTGAGAGAAATGATCAGGACATCGGACATGTCCTAGATATGAAATAACATGGAAAGGCAAAACGGCCAAAAGAGTCGCTATTTCGTTTCTTAACGGCTAAGAAAGACGGCTTAGGAATACACGTTTTCCGAGGAAATTGTGGAATAATTGTCCCTACAATATTCAAGATTCATTGTTTCAATTTCGAGAAGTTTGGAGAAGGGGTTCAACCCGCCATTGGATCGGTTAAAGGATAATTATCGACTTCGCTAAAGAATAATTATCGTCTTGACTATAAATAGCGGAAAATCGTTTATTAATTCATTTCCTTTAAAGTTTCCTCGTAAAAGCTCTGATTTCTCTCAAACTTTAAACTCAGATCTACTCTCTGTTTCTAATCCGATTTCAATTCCGTTTGAGTTTCTGGATTCCTCTCTTCATTCTCTTCATATCGGTACCAAGTTTCTGCATTTCCGAATAGATAAGGACCTGGTCGAGCATATATATCACCAGGACAGTTCCATCGCTCGGATTCCGGTGAATTTGATGTTGTACATGCGTAGCCTGCGTCGTTGTGATTCCGAATCTTCTTTCAGATCGTCAATCGGGTTAGTAACGAATAAGTTATGAATTTATTCGTTTTCTGTACTGCGATTTGGCCTAAATTGACCTTAGGCTTTTCAAAATGGATAAGTAGAAATTTCATTATGATCATTATATTATTCTGGTGTTTATGGGTTGTTTATTTAATGAAATCTGATTACAAGTGGGTTTAGAAATGACCTGCGGGCAAAACATTATTCTGGTAAAATTTAATTAATTAATTAAATTAGGATTAAATTTGAGATTGAGGAATTCTGATTAGATGCATGCTAGGTGTCAGAATGAGTTGAGGATCATGATGATGTTATGGATATCGGTTATGGCTTTAAGGTTTAGTATGTGTACGAGTTTGATGAGATGTTATGTTGAGGATATGCCTTAGGCATTTATGAATGTGTTGAGGATCTGAGGTTTACATTTAAGATATAGGTTGGTTGTGGTTAGTGAGATGAGTCTCCTAACCTTTGTAGTATGTGATTGTGTGTGCCTTGCTATTGCAGGCGTTGATTACTTTCCCAAGGGAAAGCTCTGACATGATACAGGTTATGAGTATATCAGGTAAGTCCATAGGACTTATTAGCGTGCAGTTGTGGATTGTATGATTGTGATGGTTGTGTGTGTTCATATGATTGTGCATTTATAACCTAAACCGGACTAGGTCGACCATTTATTACATTTATTTGACCCAGGTGTATTATAACAGGCGGTAACCACCGATCTCCGCCTGCTGGTTAGGAGGAGGTGCCTGGAAGCTAATAACACAGGAAGGGATGAGTGACGATCACCCCCAATGCAAACCCCTGTGTTAACGGGGAAAGGGACGAGGTTCTTTAGGTTCCTCATGTTACAAAAGAAGTTGAATTAGTAATGGAATAACATAATGAAAGATAATAAATGAATGTGTGTGGCATTGCATGTATGAGATGTTGATGTGTGGTTGTGCTATTACCTTCATGCTTTTCATTGTTGTAGTTAATGGTTTCATACCGTGTTGTAGATGATCTGCAGGTTAGGAAGACTGCAGGGTGAGACAGATGGTGTGGCCAGCCGAGGACTTCTGTACATTAGGATGCGCGGGATATGGGATCTTTTGTATCAGATGTTGTGGTTTGATGTTTTGTACTTGGCTCTGAGTTTGTAAACTGTTTTGATGTATCATATACAGCTTTTATGTATTTGGTTTTAATCAACTTGTGTCTTGTTGTAAGATCCAGTGAACTTGTTGTCAAGCTAGGGTCAGGATCCATTGTGAGATCCTAGCCCAATGTAGCACTCCAAGTTCCGTGGATTTGCGGTGTTACAATCATTAAGGTAAAGGATCATAAATGGATATTAGATAGTGGTTGCTCAAGACACATGAGTGGAAAAAGCTCACTATTCTCAGATTTAAAGAAGCAATCATCTGGAACCATTATGTTTGGTGATAAAGGAAAGTGTGATATTATTGGCATTGGTAAAATTTATTATAATTCATCTAACTTCATTGATGATGCATATCTGGTTGACGGTTTAAATTATAATCTGCTTAGCATCTCTCAAATATGTGATAAGGGCAACAAAGTATTGTTTGATACTGAAAAAATGTGAAGTTCAAGACAAAACTACGGGTGACATTGTGCTTACTGCTCCTAGATGTAACAATGTTTATTCTATGAGTACTAACCAAGTTTCAGGAACTAAGTTAAAATGTCTCAAGGTCTTGACTGATGATCCAAGGTTGTGACATAGAAGACTTGGTCATGTAAGTATGCACACAACGCAGAAGCTACTTTCAAAAGATTTGGTACGTGGAATGCCAAACCTAAGGCAACGATATATTAGTAGTACAAATATCTTCTTGAAAACAAATTCAAAAGAGGTTTGATTGTTAAAACTTTATTATCAAAACCAGAGGTAACGATATATTATTAGTACAAATCTATGTTGATGATATATTATTCGGTGCTACTAATGATTCCCTTTGCAAGAAATTTTCAGATATTATGTGTAGGGAAATTGAAATGAGCTTAATGGGTGAGCTAAATTTCTTTCTTGGACTTCAAGTTACACAAGTAAAGAAAGGAATTTTTCTCAATCAAAGCAAGTATACTAAGGACTTGCTTAAGAAGTATAAGATGAATCAATCTAAGTTTGCAAAGACTCCTATGAGTTCAACACTTTTGCTTGACCATGACAAAGATGGCAAAAGTGTAGTACAAAAGGAGTATCGAGGTATGATTGGTTCATTGTTGTATTTTAACTACTAGTCGACCTGAAATTATGTTTAGTGTGTGCAAGAGTTCAAGTTGATCCTAAAGAGTCACACTTGATAGCTATGAAAAGAATTTTTCGGTATCTCAATGGCACTAAGGATCTAGGGTTATGGTACCTACGTCAAAGATCGTTTCACCTTGTTGGCTATTCAGATGCAGACTTTGCAGTTTATAAGGTCGATAGGAAAAGAACTTTTGGATGTTGCCAATTCTTGGAGTCATCCCTAATTAGTTGGTATTCCAAGAAGCAAAATTATGTCGCTCTATCCACAGCCGAAGCTGAATATATAGATGTGGGAGCCTGTTGTGCACAAACTCTATGGATTGCTCAACAAGTTCACACGGAAACATCTAAAGTCTTCAAGCTATCCAAAACATCTTCATTCAATCAAATAGTTTTTCTTTCTCTCTTTCACTAAAAGCATTATTCCCTAGAGAGAGATAAAACTAGAGAGCTACATTGGTATATCTAAAAAGTGTTATACTAGAGTGTGTGTTACTCTGCGAAGTAACTAGGTTATTATAGCAAGGTGAAGAGTTAGAGCTAGATTGTAGCATTGGCTACAGTGAGAGAAGAAGGGGATTTCTTCTAGTTTGTATCTAGGACTCTTTGAAGCTAATAATAGATAGTTAGATCCTAAGGCTATATCTTGGGACGGAGAGTAGGCTATTTGAGCCGAACTTCGTAAGCATATCCTCGTGTCGATCTTTTACATTCCGCACTTTATCTTGCTTTATTGTGACTAACTTTGTTTTGCAGGATTACAAAGTCAAGGCCCTTGAAAGTTGTTTCAAAGCCCTTGAAATCAAAGTGTGTCACAAAGATCTCAGATCGACATCAAGACCCTTGAAATTGGTTTTAAGGCCTTGAGAGTGGTTTTTGCGAAAAGTTCTCATACTCTATTCAACCCCCCATCTAGAGTATCTTTTATCTTTTTATTCACCTAAAGGTTCTTCAATTGTTTTTACAGAATTCTATAAATAAAAAAAAATTCATAAAATAATACAAGCTCTAACTATTATGTAACGACGTTATTTTCATCGTCCCTAAGAGCATGTACATTAGTGATTTTATAACTCAAACTTTTAAGGGAAATTCCGGTTGGTACCCCTGTGGTATGGGGTATCTGGATTTTGCCCAACAGGTTTTTCAAGTTCGGATTATGCCCTTCAGTTTTGAAGATTTCCGGAATTTGCCCACTGTAGTTAATTCTTATTCACCCTGGTTAAATTTCTTAGGTTATTGTTTAAGAAAACAAAAAAAGTTTGCTTTTGCCAAAGGGATTAGGGTTTGAAATTGTTGTCAAGTTTATATATCTCTTCTCGGACAGAACATCCATTGTAGCAAGCTTGATTAAAGCATCATAAGCTTTGGTGTTCACAAGAGTACAAGCAACATCACTGTCAAAAGAAAAAGGAGGTGGGTTAAACATGGGAATAAGATCCAAAGGGTAGGTACAAACCTGGATTGGTTTCGGAGAGGGGTTGTCTGAGTTGATCTTCCTTGTATTAACAGCAAGTGTTTCCACTACATCAACAATTCCCGACAGCATTGTTATTCCCTCCTTTTTGTCAACTTTCATCATCAGACACCAACTCTTCAAGAGTTATTTTGTTCCAATATTCATCAGTTAAGAGAGGTTTAGAATTGGCAAGGCATTTTTTAAGAACAAAGGAAGCAGGTCCGACGGAACAAAGGCATTAGGCATCTCAAATTCTCAATGAGGTACAATTGTTCTAATCTTGGCTGGAGAAGCAAGGACGGTTGCTTTGTCGCGAATTTGTCCGATAGAAGGTTGGAAGCTTCTCCACTGGTTAAGGCCATCAGTTCCAAGTGTTTAGGGTTGTCAACACCTACCTGGGCTCTGCATTAACGATCTCTTGAGTCCAGGTTCACACTTGGCGAGGGCTTAGTCGATGTAGAGAGGCGCATCAAAGCCTTGGTCTTTCGAGCACTCAGAGTAGACGGTTCAAGAGTTGAATCATGGAGATAGTAATCTCTAGTCCTAGGAGAAGGCCCGTCGGCCGCCGGGATGAAGTCGCTTGACCGCTTCTTCCTCGCCATGGCCAGGAAGGCCACCAGCGCCGAGAACCCTAGCGAAGGAGGTGCCTCAGTCGATTTTTAATTTATGCAATCCAAATGCAGAATTGGAACCGTGGGAGAGATCGGAAAAACGAGGGGATTATGAATCTAATGCTGAGATTCACAGATAGAGCAAGATGAAGGAAGAGATAGGCTGAAAATCGAGCAAAGAAGCGCAGTTGAAGATCGTCAAAACAGTCGCCCAAGCCTAACCAACAAACTTTTTTTTGTTTTTTTCCCTACGAATTATCTGTCTTTCATAGTTCTTCTAAGGTGCAAGTCATTTTTTATGTTCTTTTTCCAAATCTGTTTTCAATGAACTAATTTGAACTTCCTTCAACATAATTTGTGACTTGGAAATCAATGATGTTAACAGAGGACGGAGACTGTCAACAAATTAGGAAGCGTTGATCAAGACGAGAGCTGCTCAATTGATAAATTAAGTCATGACAACCAAATAACCCAGCTCTGAATAATATTGTCTTGATAGAAAATTATAAAAATTGCTTACAGTGATCTATTTGCGAATACAACCATGTTAGATATCAACCTGAATTTTCCAGCAAAACTATCTAATTATATTTCCAATAAGTTGATTACATAATGGAAGGAAAATCAACCATCCAATTACTGTGGGAGAGGGTATTTTTCTAAAATATCCAATAAAGTAGCCTAAAATATTTAACCAGGGTTAGTAAGAATTAACTATAGTGGGCAAATTCCGGAATTTTTCAAAACTGAAGGGCATAATCCGAACTTAAAAAAATTGTTGGACAAAATCCGGAATATCCCATACCACAGGGGTACCAACCGAAATTTCCCAACTTTTAATTCTATTTTTCATTTCTCTCTCTTCCACCTTAGTTAAAAACTACTTTGATTTCCAACACACTAGTGGTTTCTTAATATTAGTTTTAAACTTTATTTGTCTTTATACTTGTTCATATTAAACAAATGCAAAATATTAGTATATGTGTGCTTTATTTGATTACTCTTTTCACTTATCTATTACTTTATTTATTTTTCTTTTCTTTCTCCTTTTCTTTTCTCTTTTCCCTTTCCCCCTTCTCCAGTAGTGAGACCCCTAGTTTTTCTGCCGCTGCCCAGTGCCCACCTACTACCTTGCCCAATGTTGCAGCCTAACTCCCTAGCCCGACTATTCAGCCTTCTACCTTCCCTACAACCTTGTGACTCTCTTCTCTCACGCAACACTCCCCTCAACCTCACATCCCTACACCCGATATCTCTCTCGACAACCCCTCGACGACTCTCTACTGACCAATTTCGAGTCTTTTGCATCCTCACGCTGCTCTTCAGTCTCGAAGGGACCGGCAACCGTCCCGAATCCATCGCTCCCTACCCTGTGTAGCATCTCGATCTCCTTCTGCTTTCGATTTTTATTAGGAGTCAAATGGTCTTGCGCAGATCATTTGTATATAAGTCTAAGACTTCTATTGTGAGTGGGTTGTTGTTGATATAGTTATCTTTTTGTGAGCAGGTTACGGGCTTCATCCCTAAGGAAGCGAGAGTGTCGTGAGTTGAGTGTGGTGACGAGGTAACTCTTCGGACTTACTTAGCTTGTATTCTATGTATTAGATTCATTGAGTGTTTGGTGGTGTGTGTTTTATTGCTTTCATTATAACATATAAACCGGAATTAGGATTACCGACCTTTATATATTATTTGGCTCAAGTGTATGATAACGAGCAGTGACAACTTGTCTAGCTCTTTCGCAGAGTTAGGAGGTTCTTGGCGACTAGGCCAAATGGTTAGACGGTCAGATGCATCCGTACCGTTCCACGTGGTAAGTGGGGACCGAGGCGAGTTTCGGGATATTCTCGTGTCACAAAAGAAGTTGAATTAGAACGGGATATGACCTAATAAATAAAGATAATAAACCGGACTTGTTTGTTGAGCTGATTATGTGATGTTATGATGTATAAGTGTGTTTGTGCCTTCACCATGTTTCTAATGCTTGGAATAGAGCTAACGGTTTTAAACCGCTTGTGTAGATGCCCCATAGGTTAGGGACGTTGCCGAGTGAGGTGGAGGAGTGGACATCCGAGGGTCGCCGTACATTATAGGACGGAGGCGTTTTTGGGTTCATTCTTGTTACATTTGAATTTATTGATTCCGGACATATAATTTCGGATTTATGTTTTGATATTGTGTCGTTTTAAGGAATCGGCTGAGTGTACAAAGTGGAAACTCAAAAACGCCTCCGTTTAACAAAACTTAGGTGTTTAACAAAAATTACAATTTTCATAATAAATTTAATATAAATAATGTTTAAAAAATCACTACAGCATGTGATCTAAGACTCCCATCCAAAAAAATTAAAAAAAAAATACAATACCATAACATCGATAGCAAACGAACCCTTAATCTTTTCACGCATTTCTTCGTCTTGTTGGAGATCCTTCCTTCTCCAGCCAACTCTCCTTCCTCCTCAGCTCCTTCTTCGATTCGTAAGTCGCCTTCATACTCGCTAGTTTCTATATGATTGCTATAAATTAAGGCTGTTCTTATCGTTTAGCCGTGTAATTGTCTTCGTTTAGGGCTTTGGGTTTTTGTTGGGGCCCTACTACCGCTGTTGAAGGTTCAAGAGAGAGAAACTGGGAAAATGTCGAAAACGCTAGTGCAGCCGATAGGGCAAAAGAGGCTGACTAACGTAGCGGTGGTCCGTCTCAAGAAGCACGGCAATCGCTTCGAAATCGCTTGCTACAAGAACAAAGTCCTCTCCTGGCGTTCCGGCGTGTGAGTTCTTTCTTTCAATACCACCTTCTGTTTTGCCCTAATCTGGCCATTCTTTTTTATTGTTTTGTTGGATCAAACCTGAAATCGAATGATTTGATACATCGTTTTGCGAGCTTTTTTAGTTTTAATTGCAGGTAATCGAATATAGTTAGATTTTTGCAACAAGTCGACCATATAAATGATTCTTGCAATTTGCAAGAATTCACCACCTTTGTCGTAATTCACTCCATCTGAGTGGGTTAGTTGGCGGATTTTTCTTTGTCAATTGGAAACTATACTGATTCTTGGATTTGTTTTGGCCTGTTTAGCCTACGGCTAATGTCACCATTGTTGGTTTCTCAACAGAGAGAAAGATATAGATGAGGTACTGCAGTCCCATACTGTTTATTCCAATGTCTCCAAAGGAGTCTTGGCCAAATCTAAGGAATTGATGAATGCTTTTGGTACAGATGATCAGACCAAAATATGTCTGGAGGTGATATTTTCTCATTAAGATTATGGTGTCAATGTACATTAAAAACTGTTTCGTTTGTGTTGGCAATATGGTTGTTTGATTGATACTGATAATCAGGGCTTTGGTGTATTCTCTGAATTATGACTAGATTTTGGAGAAAGGAGAGCTTCAAGTTGCTGGTAAGGAGAGGGAGTCTCAACTGTCAAGTCAATTTCGAGATATTGCAACTATAGTCATGCAAAAGACTATCAACCCAGAGACTCAGAGGCCTTACACTATTAGCATGATTGAGCGGTTGATGCATGAAATCCATTTTGCTGTTGATCCCCATAACAGCTCCAAAAAGCAGGTCACACTTCTTTGCTTCTTATCAACCTACTTTTGTTGTATATAATTGGGTCCTTGGTTATAAGTTGTCTTGAATCTTTCAGCAGATTTTGTCGTACTCTTTAATCTGATAGCATGATATAGTAGTATACTCTTTTTCATTCTGAAGAATTTCAGTGCTCGATTCCTTTCAATCATCTGTCTTGTTTAAATAAATCAGTAGTTTGAAGTCCATTCTATTTGGTTGAATTCTGATATGCTCCTAGGTAAAGGTGGCTGAAAGAACAAAGATTAGGCCAAAATAGACAGTTAGGGATGTGATGGAGTTTATATAAAGTCTCATGTTGGTGACATAAGCAACTAGAGTTCTATGAATAAGGTTTCATGCTCTCTATCACGTTATCCAGGAATGTGGTATTATCTGTGTTCTAAAAGGTGTGCCTAAGGCGCTATGTCCCAGGGCTTATTATGTGCCTTCCATATACACAGGCGCAGCCTAGGCGCCCTGAGCGCAGCTAGGCACTGAGGTGTAAGAAGCAAGCTATAGGCATCTTCCCTCGATTGTCTCCCAGAATCAGTAACGTATTATTTTTACTAAAATACTTTGTTTAAAAACAGCCATTAATTGAAGTCCTTAAATATAAAATCATTAATACAATCATATTGCATAGCTTTCTGAAACTTCTATTCTATTATACCAGGAAAAAAAAACTTCTTTCTGTTCATCTCCTTTTCCTTAAAAAATAAAATTGTTTTCCCCTTTTCTGTAAGGTTCATCCCCTTCCCTAGTCTACACTACATGTACTGCAATTATACACTATCTTAAGTAGCAATGTTCAGTGTTCTCACACTGCTGACTGCACGTTTGAAGTCCTCACGCTTCCCTCTGCCCTCTATCTTAAGTAGCAATGTTCAGTGTTCTCACACTGCTAACTGCACGTTTGAATTCCTCACACTTCCCTCTGCTCCTCTACTGTTTAGTGTTTTCACCACTTCAGGGTAACAAACATATTGAATTTGAATGTTGTTTTCTAATAAAAATATTCAAAGAGGTGTGCCTAGGCAACGTGCCCCTTGCAGGCTCCAGGAGCTCATGCGCCTTGTGCCTTTTAGAACACTGGTTATTAGAGGAATATTATTGCTGTAGGTCAGATAGGTCAGAGAGGATCCTCTCTTGGTGGACTTAGTGGAGTTTGGTTCCCTAAGTGGTGGGCGTGATTTTATTAATTCATTGCATTCCTGCGGGTTCTGCCCTCAGATGTGTTTAATTGTAGTGTTATGTGTCTTTGAATCTTGTCCTTTTTGTCTTGAAACCCCAATTTCTTATCTACAACTTCTGCTTCATTTTTGTCCATTTCGGGTATGTATTTAAGCTTTTAGCTGGGTTTCACCTTTTGCAGGCACTAGAGGTGATTCGTGAACTTCAGAAGCACTATCCAATTAAAAGATGTCCAATGAGGGTGAGAATAACTGTTACTCAACAGAGCTACTCATCTTTATCAGAGAAGCTGAATTCCTGGAATGCAAACATGGTGTCGAAAGATGAATCTGGAAACCAACTTTATCTCGTGAGTTTTATATCTCTATTCTTTTATGTCATTTTCTATTTCTGCATGAACTATTCATATATATAACTTTTATAGCCGGTTATACAATTGCCAGGGTGATTTAAAAGGACATTTCTTGAACAATTTGGTATCTAGAAAAACTCAGTTACTGCTCGAGTATTAGAAAAATCTCTTTACACCTTTTTTCTTCGTAAGTCCTGTTTTCTTGCTTATGTTAAACCCTTAAATTTGATTTCATTGCTCATTTTAACACCACCAATCCCACCATTGCCAAAATGGTTCTGGAATGTCATTTTGATGTCGTATTGGAACTCTTTTTGAACACCCAAACAGATCTTTTTGAACACCAAATAGACACTTTAACCGAAACAAATCGCAACTTATCACACTAATTGTCAACATTAGGGCTGCTATATAAGACAAGCGACTCGGGCTCAGCTCGTAAAAAGCTCGTTCATTTTCTAAACGAATATGAACACATTTTAAAGGTCGTATAAATTTAGGCTTGACTTGATTATAAACGCGCTCGTATAAAATATGTCTTACCCTGGAGTGGTGAATTATACTTAAGAATCATATATATTTGGTATGTTTTGCTTGATTAATGTCCGTCTCCTCTGGTGCTAGTTCAGAGAGAGCTGATGCTTGTACATGCTGACCTATAATTGCAGATCTGTGAGATAGATCCTGGATTTTTCCGAGAGTGTGATGGGTTGGTGAGAAATTTGCAGGCGAAGCTAGAAATTCTTGCGGTCTCTGTGCATGCAGAGGGAGATACTCACGTAGAACAGTATGACGAGGAGTTCCAGCCTAGTAAACCAATGTTACCCAAGGAATCCGATGAACTGGTGCGCGAGCTAAGTGATAGACTTAAAAAACAGTCGGTTTCAACAAGTAGTGTAAACTCTGGCAAGGAAGGGAAGCAAAGCAAGTGCAGCACTTGCAATGCAATAGTTGGTGATGCCAAGGAGTACAGAGAGCATTTCAAGAGTGACTGGCACAAGCACAACCTAAGGCGGAAGACCCGGAACCTTCCCCCTGTTAGTGTTGAAGAATGCATGGATGATGTGGAAATTGGTGATTCAAGGGAAGATTTGAAGGAGTACAGCTTCTAGGCTGGTCAATGAATGAATATACCGTTGATAAGTGTTTTTGTCTCGTTTGTGCTGGAAAAAACTAGTAAAAATGCTCTAGTCACTGCGGACACATTTTGTAGCTTCTGATGTGTGATGATGCTGTTGTATTAAAGAAACCTCTCTGTTGAATCTTTACTAAACATAATTGGAATTTGCAAACAGCACCATGAAAGGCCAAGTTTAAAGAAAGGAAATCCCAATCGACAATCCAAGTTCGGATCAATATGGTTTTCCGACAGCAGCAACAACCGGATTTCGAAGCAAGAGTCATCTCCGATTGCAGTTTGATCGGAGTCGACGAGGAGAACAGAATCCATCAAACAAAGGTTCGTAACCTGCTTGCAAAGATCCGGCTTGGCAGCATTGAAGTAACTGGTCAGCTCCGCCTGCTCAGGCAACACTTACGGCTTTCCAAATCTACCGTCGTGCAATCGAGCAGAAAATTTTCAGCAATGCGAAAATCAATGGTCATGGATTTCCGGTGATGTCTATGGCTCTCTTTCCAAATGATTACGAGTTTTTTTTGTTGTTATTTAAGTAATTTCGAAATCAGAGTCAATTTAATGAAATTGTTAATAGGTTGATAGATTTAACGTCGTATATTGTTATCTACACTACTTTATTTAGATGTGTTTGTGGATTATTCTAATTGTGGAATTTGGGATGGAGACGGTTCTATTGGGGAGGGTGGAGTCTGTACAACAGGGTACAAAGCCATGGCATCCTAGTTCTGATTGTTTTGATTCCCGGTGTGGACGATCTTGTATCTCCAAAGAAGTACATTGTGTGGAGCACCAACATGAACACTCACATCCTCCCTAAGTTTGTGATCAACTTCAAGATGGCTACAACTCGACCACCAACACCTCCTGTGTCGCCATGGCTCTCTTTTCAGGACTCTCTTGTCAAATACATCCACGTTCTTTGAGCAAGTATCATAGCATTAGTGTCTGATAATCTTCTTATACCAATAATGCTAATCTAGCGGCCACCAATCATTTCAATGGGAGCAGGGAAACGCATCCATGGCGACACGGGAGGGGGTTGGTTGTCGAGGATGGGAAATTGTAGCCACCTTGAGGGAGGATGGAGTGGTCGGTCATGTTGGTGCTCCACGCTCCACACAATGTACTCCTTTGAGATACAAGATCATCAACACCGGAATCGAAACAATCACAACTAGGATGCGTCTGATCTGAAACCGGTGGCACAAGCTCCACACATGCTATAAACCATCTTCATCTTCAACCGATGATAACACGCTGTCAGAAAAACCCCAAATTCCAGAATTAGAATAATCCACAAACACAGTTCAATCAATAAGTTGTATCACGATTGAAGTGTAGCTTTATATACGACGTTAAGCTCGTAAATATATCAACCTATTTACAATTTCATCAATTTGACTTTGATCATCAATATTCCAAGTAACTTAAATAACAAACAAAAAAAAGAAAAGAAAACTCGTGATATTAATAATTACCTGTGGAGCGAGCACTCATTGGGATAGAGATTCCACGGCCATAGACATCACCGGAGCTTTGATTTATATCATCGTGGCTGAATCCATGACCGATGATTTTCTCAACTCCATTCTTGGATGTACCAAACCAAGATTCGGAAAGCCTCCATCATCACACATCAGAAGATGTTTGATCACGCTATGGATTCTGTTCTCCTCGTCGACTCCGATCAAACTGTAAGATTCTCTTGTACTGCCTGTGAAGATCTAATTCGGCGATTGACTGCCTCCATCGCCGCCACTGCTCTCGCAATCGGAGATGACGGTTGTTTCAAAATCCGGTTGTTGCTGCTGTCGGAAAAACCATGTTGATCCGAATTTGGATTGTCGATTGGGATTTCCTTTCTTTAAACTTGGCCTTTCATGGTGCTGTTTGCAAATTCCAATTATGTTTAGTAAACATTCAAAAGAGAGGTTTCTTTAATACAACAGCATCATCACATCAGAAGCTACAAAATGTGTCCGCAGTGACTAGAGCATTTTTTCTAGTTTTTTCCGGCACAAATGAGAAAAAAAAACGCTTATCAACGGTATATTCATTCATTGACCAGCCTAGAAGCTGTACTACTTCAAATCTTCCCTTGAATCACCAATTTCCACATCATCCATGCATTCTTCAACACTAACAGGGGGAAGGTTCCAGGTCTTCCGCCTTAGGTTGTGCTTGTGCCAGTTACTCTTGAAATGCTCTCTGTACTCCTTGGCATCACCAACTATTGCATTGCAAGTGCTGCCTTGCTTTGTTTCCCTTCCTTGCCAGAGTTTCCACTACTTGTTGAAACCGACTGTTTTTTAAGTCTATCACTCAGCTCGCGTACCGGTTCATCGGATTCCTTGGGTAACATTGGTTTACTAGGCTGGAACTCCTCGTCATACTGTTCTACGTGGGTATCTCCCTCTGCATGCACAGAGACTGCAAGAATTTCTAGCCTCCCCTGCAATTTCTGACCAACCCATCACACTCTCGGAAAAATCCAGGATCTATCTCACAGATCTGCAATTATAGGTCGGCATGTAAAAGCATCAGCTCTCTCTGAACTAGCACCATACGAGACGGGCATCATTCAAGCAAAACATACCAAATTTATATGCTCATGTGTTCATATTTGTTTAGAAAATGTACGAGCTTGAGCCAAGCTGTTTACGGCTAAAGTGTCTGTTTGGGTGTTCAAAAAGAGTTCCAATACGACACCATATTGTTCAAGCAATGTCCTTTTAAATCACCCTGGCAACTGTATAACCGGCTATAAAAATAATATATATGAATAGTTCATGCAGAAATTGAAAATGACATAAAAGAATAGAGATATAAAACTCACGAGAGAAAGTTGGTTTCCAGATTCATCTTTGGACACCATGTTTGCATTCCAGGAATTCAGCTTCTCTGATAAAGATGACTAGCTCTGTTGAGTAACAGTTATTCTCATCCTCATTGGACATCTTTTGATTGGATGGTGCTTCTGAAGTTCACGAATCACCTCTAGTGCCTACAAAAGATGAAACCCAGCTAAAAGCCTAAATACATGCACAAAATGGACAAAAATGAAGCAGAAGTTGTAGATATGAAATTGGGATTTCAGCACAAAAAGGACAGATTCAAAGACACATAACACTACAATTAAACACAACTGAGGGCAGAACCTGCAGGAATGCAATGAACTAATAAAATCACGCCCAACACTTAGGGAAACAAACTCCATTAAGTCCACCAAGAGAGGATCCTCCTGACCTCCAGCAATAATCTTCCTCTAATACCCAGTGTTCTGAAAGGCACAAGGCGCACCTAGGCACGTGGGCTCCTGGAGCCTGCAAAGAACACTTTGCCTAGGCGTGCCTCTTTGAATTATTTTATTAAAAAACAACATTCAAATTCAATATGTTTGTCACCCTGAAGTGGTGAAAACACTAAACAGTAGAGGAGCAGAGGGAAGTGTGAGGACTTCAAACGTGCAGTCAGCAGTGTGAGAACACTGAACATTGCTACTTAAGATAGTTCTATAATTGCAGTGCATGTAGTGGAGACACGGGAAGGAGATGGACCTTACAGAAAAGGGGAAAACAATTTTATTTTTAAGGAAAAGGAGATGAATAGAAAGAAGTTTATGTTTTCCTGGTATAATAAAATAGAAGTTTCGGAAAGCTATGCAATATGATTGTATTAATGATTTTATATTTAAAGGCTTCAATTAATGTCAGTTTTTAAACAAAGTATTTTAGTAAAAATAATATGTACTGATTCTGAGAGACAATAGACGGAAGGTGCCTATACGCATGCCTTCTTACGCCTTAGCGCCTACCTGCGCCCAGGGCGCCTAAGCAGCGCCTGTCTATATGGAAGGTGCATAAGCCCTGGCACATAGCGCCTTAAGCACACCTTTTAGAACATGCCTAATACCACATTCCTGGAAAACGCGATAGAGTGCATGATGAAACCTTATTTATAGAATTCTAGTTGCTTATGTCACCAGCATGAGACTTTATATAAAATCCATCACAGCCCTAACTGTCTAATTTTGACTATTTTGGCCTAATATTTGTTCTTTCATCCACTTTTACCTAAGCGCATATCAGAATTCAACCAAATAGAATGGACTTCAAACTACTGATTTCTTTAAACAAGACAGATGATGGAAAGGAATCGAGCACTGAAATCCTTCAGAATAAAAAACGAGTATACTACTATAATGCTATCAGATTAAAGAGTACGACAAAATCTGCTGAAAGATTCAAGAACAAATTATAACCAAGGAGCCAAACTATATACAACAAAAGTAAGTTGATAAGAAGCTAAGAAGTGTGACCTGCTTCTTGGAGCTGTTATGGGGATCAACAGCAAAATGGATTTCATTTTCATGCATCAACCACTCAATCATGCTAATAGTGTAAGGCCACTGAGTCTCGGGGTTGATAGTCTTTTGCATGACTATAGTTGCAATATCTAAAAATTAACTTGACAGTTGAGACTCCCTCTCCTTACAAGCAACTTGAAGCTCTCCTTTCTCCAAAATCTAGTCATAATTCAAAGAATAAACCACAAAGCCCTGATTATCAGTATCAATCAAGCAACCATGTTGCCAACACAAATGAAACGATTTTTAATGAGAAAATATCATCTCCAGACATATTTTGGTCTGATCATCTGTACCAAAAGCATTCATCAATTCCTTAGATTTGGCCGAGACGCCTTTTGAGACGGACCACCGCTATGTTAGTCAGCCTCTTTTGCCCTATCGGCTGCACTACACTTGAACCTTCAACAGTGGTAGTAGGGTCCCAACAAAAACCCAAAGCCCTAAACGAAGACAATTACATGGCCAAAAACAGACTTACTTAATAGCAATCAGACAGAAACTAGCAAGTATGAAGGCGACTTACGAATCGAAGAAGGGGCTTAGGAGGAAGGAGAGTTGGCTGGAGAAGGAAGGGTCTCCAAAAAGAAGAAATGCGTGAAAGGATTAAGGGGTTGTTTGGTATCTATATCAAACGGTATCCTTAAAATATTTTTGTTTATGTTCGAGTTGAATAACAAGAATTTTTTTTTTTTTTAACAATTTAAATGCAATCATCCAATTTTATTTATAAGTGATTTTTTTAAAAAATTTGTGAGTTTTTAATTTAATTTTCTAATAAATATCTTGCTTTATAGTTATATTTATTATTATAGAAATATAATTAGAATGAATAACAATAATATTAAGTATAAATTTACTAATGAACAATATAAATAAACTATTTTTTAGGGTAAAATTGAAAAAAATGGTAGTTAAAGTTTCCTTCATCTCCATAATCTACCATTTGGTAGATGATTGTTTTTTCAATTCTTCATCTTCCATCATCTATCATCATCTACCTTCATCTCCCTCAAACTTTAGCTCCCAAACACCAAATTCTCATGCATATATATATATATGTTTGGTATTATACCTAATACTAGCGCAATACCACTACTTTGCACAGTTTATATCAACCTATAACTACTGCATAACCCGCAACGGATACATTTATATGTAAAAAGATTTAGTAAAATAGATTTTTTTTACGGTCTTTTGTTTTGTACCCTTTAATTTTTAACATTTTAATTTTTAGTTTAAGGTTTTTTAACATTCTAATTGACTACCACTATTACTTTATAAAGGGTATATTTAATAAATGTGTTTATGATATGGACATTCTAAATAGAGTAAATATTATAAAAGGCCTATTTAGCAAAATTGTCCTTTATGTATTGAATTTTTGAGTAATATGTAATGAGTCGTGCAAACTGAGGACGTAATTATGAAATATTATAATAGTAATTTACCTTTAATTATTCTTAAAATGATAAAATAGTCACAAATAAAAATTTTATTTCATTATTTAACCGTTCATAAATTTAATCCTTATACAACGCACAATTTTTTTTTTTCAAAAAGTTATACACACAACTTCATTACATACCTATAAATAAATTACTTTAAGGGAAATTCCGGATGGTACCCTCGTGGTTTGGGGTTTTCCGGATTTTGCCCAACAGTTTTTTCGAGTTCGGATGGTACCCCTAAGTTTATGTTGTTTTCCGGATTTTGCCCAAATTCATTAAACTTTTTCAAATTCCATTAAAAAATGCAAAAAAATAGAAATAAAATTAAAAAACAAATTAAAATACAAAAGAATGATTTATTTATATTAAAACTAAAGTAAAACAGTAAAAAAAATTTTTAAAAAAATAATGTTTTATATTAATTTAAAAATAAATCAATTAAATAAATTTTAAAAAATTAAAAAAAATAAGTGTTTTATTTTATTTTTAAAAAAAATTGGATTAGCATTTTTTTAACAAAATCTAAAAATATAAGTGTTATACTTTATTTAAAAAATAAATAAAATAAAAATTCTTTTAAAAAATCAAAACAAATCACTGTTTTAATTTATTATTAAAATAAATAAATCACTTTTGTATTTTATTTATTTTCCAAAACTAAAAGAATAAAAATAAAGTAAAATTGAAAAATAAATAAAACAGAAAACTGATTTATTGCTTTTAATAATAAAACAGTGATTTTTTTTATTTTTTAAAAGAACCTTTATTTTATTTATTTTTTTAAATAAAGTATAACACTTATATTTTTAGATTTTAAAAAAAATGCTAATCCAATTTTTTTTATAAATAAAATAAAACACTGATTTTTTTAATTTTTTTAAAAATTATTTAATTGATTTATTTTTAAATTAATATAAAACATTATTTTTTTTAAAAAAAAATTACTGTTTTACTTTTGTTTTAATATAAATAAATCATTCTTTTGTATTTTAATTTGTTTTTTAATTTTATTTCTATTTTTTTGCATTTTTTTAATGGAATTTGAAAAAATTTAATGAATTTGGGCAAAATCCGGAAAACAACATAAACTTAGGGGTACCATCCGAACTCGAAAAAACTGTTGGGCAAAATCCGGAAAACCCCAAACCACGAGGGTACCATCCGGAATTAAATTTGAAGATTTGTTTCAAGCACCAGGAATTGGTATTACGGTTTTTAAAATCTTTTTTTTTTATTAAAGCAATATCTAAAATATTGCTTTAGTGAAAAAAAAAAAAAAATTTGGCCATATCTGGAATACGATTCTCAATATATTTTTTTTGTCAATTTTTTTGATTATTTATTAAACTTTTCATATACGATATGAATATTCTCTAAAAAAAACTTTGCTAACCCTAGTCATCATCTATTTGTTTAAATTTCAAGACAACAAAATCAAAATGAAGTGTCATAATTAAAGTAAGGGAAATTCCGGATGGTACCCTCGTGGTTTGGGGTATTCCGGATTTTGTCCAACAGTTTTTTCAAGTTCGGATGGTACCCTTAAGTTTATGTTGTTTTCCGGATTTTGCCCAAATTCATTACACTTTTTTAATATCCATTAAAAACATGCAGAAGAAAATAAGCTAAAATTAAAAAACAACTTAAAATAGAAATAATAATTTATTTAATTTAAAAATAAAGTAAAACAGTAACTTTTATAAAAAAAATATATATATTATATTAATTTAAAAATAAATAAATTAGATAAATTTTAAAAAATTCAAAAATCAGTGTTTTATTTATTTTAAAAATAAATAATTGATTAGCATATTTTTTACAAAATCTAAAAATATAAGTTTTATACTTTATTTAAAAATAAATAAAATAAGGACTCTTTTAAATAAATAAAAAAGCACTGTTTTAATTTATTATTAAAATAAATAAATAATTTTTCTATTTTATTTATTTCCCAAAACTAAAAGAAAGAAAATAAAGTAATATTAAAAAATAAAAAAAATTAGAAAACTGATTTATTCAATTTAATAATAAATTAAAACAGTGATATTTTAAAAAAAATTTTAAAAATCCTTATTTTATTTATTTTTGAAATAAATTATAAAACTTATTTTTTTAGATTTTGTTAAAAAATGCTAACCCAATTTATTTATTTTTAAAATAAAAGAAAATACTGATTTTTTTAAATTTTTTAAAAATTATCTAACGAATTTATTTTTAAATTAATATAATATATATTTTTTTAAAAAGTTACTGTTTTACTTTATTTTTAATATAAATAAATTATTCTTTCTATTTTAAGTTGTTTTTTAGTTTTAGTTATTTTCTTTTGTATGTTTTTAATGGAATTTAAAAAAGAGTAATGAATTTGGGCAAAATCCGGAAAACAACATAAATTTAAAGGTATCATCCGAACTTGAAAAAACTAGTGGACAAAATTCGGAATACCCCAAACCACGAGGGTGCCATCCGAAATTTCCCTTTTGATTTTATGTAAAAGTTTGATACAAATTTATTTAGAGGCTTTAAATCAAGGGTGAGTTGGTTAAGTAAGTACATAACGTATTTATTGTGTATGTAAACAAAGTAGGCACTTAAAGTTATGTAGAAAAAGATTAATTAGAAAACAATAATAGATATTACCTAATTATGTAAACGGATTTGCTGATAAGTTAAAATAGAAAATAGTAATTAAAATTTTCCTAGAATCTCTCCTTAAGGTAGGATTCGAACTCTGGACGAGTTGACCCTCCCTCCTACCCTTATACCAATTTGACTAATTAAACTTTGTATATTCTTTTGATGATACACAATATTAATACACAACTTCAACTACACAATAGTGATACATAATTTCAAATACATAATGTTAATAAATGAAAGACTTGTGTAACAAAAAACCTTGTGTACGAAATACTCGAGCATACACAATTTCAATTACACAATAGTGATACATAATTTCAAATACATAATGTTAACAAATAAAAGACTTGTGTAACCAAAAACCTTGTGTACGAAATACTCGAGCGATATAAAATGACTCTAGTATACATAATGTACCTACATATTATTCAGGAAAGAAATTCAGTGAAAGGTATTTTGTACACAAGGTTTTGGTCACACAAGTATTTTATTTATTAATATTGTGTATTTGAAATGATGTATAAATATTGTGTAATTGAAATTGTGTATTAATATTGTGTATCATCAAAATAATACACAAAGTTTAATTGATTATTAATAGGAGAGAGAAGAATATTTAGTTACCCGATATAACAAATTATAAAATTTAATTGATTATTGATAGGAGAGAGAAAAATCTTTAAATCTTTCCTCTTTTAATGATTATCCAACTCATTTATCTTTATTTTTTATTGTTAAAATTAGGGTGCCTAGTTTGTATCTAAGTTACAAAAAAATACCTTCTTTCACCAATCTTCTCTTGAATCAACAGTCTAATTTAGATTTTAGATTTAGTAAAAATGATTTATTTATTTTTTTGCTTAATTAGTTAATAAAATATTTATTTCGAGAAAAAATGTAAGTCTATCAATTGCATTTTTAAAACGTGTGGTTGTCATGTCAACGTCTCACATTGTTGTATACTTTAGTAAATTATATAGATTAAAAGTGAGGGGAATTTTTTGTTTTATTTTAGAGTTTAGAATATACGGTACAATTACATTTTTAATCTAGCAAAAGTCTTTTAATTTTAAAATATAAGTAGAAGATTGCTTTAGATTTTTACCGGAAAAAAACTTATTGTAAAAATAAGGGAAATTTTTTGTTTTATTTTATAGATTTTTTGGCAAATTTTGATTGAAACAAAAATAAATTTGTTAGAATTTAACCGGCCAAATATGTTGATTGTTAATATTATTATATTTATTATTGGAATGATCAACGGTAGAATCTGGGAAGAAAGATATGCTCGGGAAAAAATATTGAACTAAAACCAGTTAGAAGAATTGCAATATAATTAGACTCATTGATAGAACAAACTAAACCTTGTATAATTAATGGTTGAAGCATGCAGATGAAGATGTACATAATCTTGATAGACGATGTGAAAACAAATTCTTAAGAATCAATTTCTGAGAATATGAAAAACTCACAGTTTCTCGCCTTGCTTTCAAGCTTCTCACTGCTGAGTCGTTGACTTTGCTGGCCATATGTATACCTGGGCAAAATGTATGCCTTTTGAGCCCATAATTCATGCAATGTTGGTCAAATTATTCAAGAATATTGATCGGTGATACTACTTCAAATTGATTATCGTGTATAACAACATTCTACCATAACGTTCTTCATCAATAATATATTTATTGAAATTGAATAACAATATACATGCGACACTTGTGAATTACGAAACAAATGGAAGGGTAGGATATTAAAGATATTAGAGATAGTATCGTGTAATATCATAGTTATATTATATTAGTTTAGATTTGATCCCGTGTGATAATAATGTGATCCTTATACATGGATTATAAGAGAATCCTAAAGATTATAGATACGGAATCAAATCTAAATTAACCTAATATAACTACGATACTATCTCTAATACTTTTAATATCCTAAAATCGTCTCGCAATCGAAGCGTGGGTAAAATAAACGCTGAAGATTGAAAGATAATATAATTACAAAATGAAGTTACAATAAAAGAAGGGGGACCAATTGTGATTTCAGGAAAAAGGTTTTGACCCTACGTTGAAGACGGTTGAGGCTGCGCAAGGGCGGCGAGGGAACAATCGCGGTGGCGGCGAGGCGACACAAGGCCCTTCTCCGATGGCCGGTCTCCTTTGGCAACGACGGATCCCGCGGTCTAGACGGTGGTTGCAGAAGGTGTCTGGCTTTCAATCGTAGAGGGACTCGTTCCTTGTAGTAAGAGGGTAGACGGTCAGCTTTCCGGTGACTGTAGAGGGTTCCGGGGATTCTGTTATTCTTTGTCTCTTGCAATGGCAAACAGAGAGAAAGAGGGAGGTGAAAATGATATTCGATTCATATATCATTTGCCTAAATGTGCATTAATGAAAGTAGCATGCCATCTTAAGCAACTAACCCCAATTCTTTGATGATGTTGTCCCTGCTCATACCTTCAGCCTGATAGTGAATCAATATATTGTTGGGTGTAAAAATGTCCCACATCTTTGAATGACATAGAGCTACTTACCTGAGAAACAATCTTGCCCTCTAGTTTTGAAGGAGGCACAACAAAGGATCTTGCGGCTGCAACATTTACTTCATTGCGAGTTCTTTTGAACAATCCTGGTGTGTGAATTGATCCTAAGCTAATAATTGCATAATGGAAGCCAATAATTTGCACATCAAACTCTCTATATCACCCTAGCTTGGGACTTGCAAAATAAAATTAAATCTAAAAAACACACATGTCTAATTATCGTCTGCCGCATTCAAGTAAAGCCGACGAAGAAGAAGAAGAAGAAGAAGATAATATCAACAGAAACATATTGTATCGTGATAAAGCTTGTGCCCACTGTACAAACTAAATCGTATGAGAAAGAATAAATCCAAATGTAAACAATCAAAATTAGTAATATGAAGGGAATTAAACTCTTTTAGATTATATATAGAGTAATGATAAACGTAATTCGAGAAATCTTCCCGAATACACTTACCGAATAACAGAATATATTTTTATTTTTTTAGATTACAAAACTGCGTATATTGTTATAAATTATTCGATAAGAAAAATGTTAAAAAACGATTATATATGGTTAGATAAGATCAAAACAATATATAGATATTAGTAATGCTGAAGATAAGATCGTTAGTTTCTTAAACAAATATAATATCAGATATTAAAATTTTGCGATACCAATAGTTTGTATATTTATTGTGATCTAGTTTCTTTTAATTTTTTATAATAAAAAATATCATAAATCCTCTAACAAAATAGTAATCAAGATAAGATCATTATTTTCTTTTAAAAATTTTATTAAGCTGATTATGTATGGTTAGATAAGATCGGAAAAAAAAATTAGGAATCCAGATCGTATCATAATTTTTTTTTTCATGTAGTGTACTTTAGTAGTATACTAGTGCATATCCCGCACCTTGTGCGGATATATTTTATATATTGGAAAATAATATATGCAATTTTTTTTATTATAAAAAGACAAACAATTTATCTATACATTTAGATATAAAAACGTAATCTGAACGAAGTTGTTGTGATAATAAACCGTCACTAATTTGTTAAATTTTGAATAAAATATTTAATAATATATATGATAATGGTTAATATCTAATATTAAATATATTTTATAAAAATTTGGTTGGAAGGAGACTCAGTATCTCTGGCGCATCTGGACGCACTTCTAATAATAAAAATTGCGCTAAGTATTAATCAATTAGGTTATATAGAAAACGTCCACTAATCAAAGACTAATACTTGATTGTGTCGAACCCTTTATTGTAAAGATTGACCAAGTTTGAGAACAAAATTATATATGATTTATTTTATGCAAATAAAAATATAAAACAAAAAATAATGTTCATCATTTCAAGTAATTTTTACGGACTTATTGAGTAAAATTTATATATATAACTTATAGTATACATTATTTATCAACGGGATTTCCACATAATCTACAATACTTGTGAACAAAGTTGAATAATCAAAAACTTCCAATAGCTTCACCTGAAAAATAAAAAAGTAAACAATCATACATGATTTATCAAATAAAAAAATAACCGATATGAAATTAAAATAAAATAGGATGATTTATGCTAAAATAAGCAATACAAAATCCATAACAAAATCGGTTAATATGTAGTATAAATAAATATGTTCCCCTCAAAAAAATTGTTTACATAAAAATAAAAGTATAGAATAAAAGGCATAAATAATTAGATTTGGTATTAACGAATAAGAACAAAGATTTTTCTAAATGAAATAATTTTTAAAAAAAATTTATTTATGTTTCAAATATATCAGAATATTTGCGTATGTATAAGAAAAATAAAAATGGAAATTTGATTATAGATTATAGTCACAAATTTTCCAATTATAGAAGATAATTTTAGATTTTCCGGCAAAATAATTTTCAATCAACATTAAATATATAACTTCAAAAAATCGGAATAAAATGTGGAAATTTTCAATCAAAAGAATATATCGAAATATGATGAATTAATATATATAATTTCGAATTAAATCGGGAGAATTAAATTAAAATAAGTAAAAAAAATACACAAAATCAATAATCATGTACTTTAATAATTCTAAAGAAGATCAAATGAATAAGAAATAAAAAAAAATTATTGTTTAAAATTATAAAATAAAAGGCAGTAAAATTATACATCAAAGTAAAAAATAAAATTGGAAATTCTCAGTTATAAAAGATAATCACAATTTTTTCGGTTGATTAGAATTATAGGAAATCTTTGTTTGCAAAAAAAAATGGAAACCGGTAGATTCAGAAAATTGAAAATAAAAAATTACCGATTACATGTAATCGGAAATAAATCTACCAAACATATCGGAATATTTGAATAAATATAAAAAAAATAAAAAAGGATATTTTCAATTATAGAAGATAATCGCATATTTTCTGGTTGATTACAATCATAGAGATAATCAAAGATTTTCTAACAGAATAATTTCCAATCAAAATAAAATATATAACTTCAGAAGAAATGGAATTAAAAATCAGAAAAAGAAGGAATTTTCAATGAAAATAACACAACTGAATATGATAATATCAATGTATAATTTTGAATGAAATCGGACAAATTAGTTAATTTTTTTAAAAAAATATACATATATCAAAATCAATAATCGTACTTTAATAAATCCTGAAGAAAATCGCAGGATACAATTAAAAATCGTAAATAATCGGAATATTTTTGTACACTTACCTAGATGAAATAGTTCTTTTATAAAAGGTATATATAGTCCGAATATATTGGAATATTAAGAAAAATAAAATTGGAAATTTTCGATCATGGAGATAATCACAAATTTAGCGGTTGAGAAAAATATTTTAGTAAAATTAAAAAAATGGAAATTGGTAGATTTCAGAATAATAAAAATGGAAATTTTCATAAAATCGGAATTAGAAATCTATCGTATTGCATGTGATCGGAATAGTTTTCTTAAATTATCAAAAAATCGAAAACAACTATGAAGATTTCAGAAAATCCAAATTAAAAATCGGGGGAAAAGAGTGAGCAATTTTTCAATCAAAATAATATATTGGAAGATATTTTATTATTCAATAATGTATCACATTAAAAATCGGAATTCAAAATAATATATTTGAAGTACAAGTTTTGTGAGTTGAAATTATATCAATAAAAAACGAATCAATATAATTGACGTGAAAATTTGAAAAAAATATTATCATAGAATTAAAAAAGAATTATTAAACAAACAAACCTTGAAACAAAGTGGAAATTTGAAAAAAATCGAATCAATATAAATTTAGAAATAGAAATCAAGCCCTTTTTTATAGGTTCAATAATTAAAACTAAGTTTTTTTTGTAAAAAAACAAAAGCAAAAACAAAAATTTTAAATAAAAAGAAAAGTCGAAAAATCTATTCGGTAAATTAAAAGTGAATATGAAATAAAATTCAATTAAAAAAACATTCAATGTTAGCGTAAAGAAAACTAATTCGATTTGAAGTGAAATAGTTTGTTAAAAACGAATTTGAAACGATACAAATTGGATACAAAAAGTTTAGTTTTGAAAAACCAAAAAATAATTCATCTTTGGTTACGAAACGAAAAATAACGTAAACTAAAATGATGACGATTATCATGAAACCACAAGACAACGAAATGCATACTTGGAATTTGGAAGATATCTTCAAATCGGAAATCAGAAATTATATAAATAAGTAGATCAATCGAAAATCGAAACACGAACACGTACTTGTAAGCTATATTCAAACCGATAATTTAGAACCGGACCCTGAAAAAAAAATGAAAGATAATCAATGTACAGTAGCTTTGTAAGTGAAATTTATAAAAGAAGAAAATGTTTTTTTTACTTATAAGAAGACGGGTTCCACATATATAGTGAAAATGATGTGCGAAGTGCACGTGAGAAGTTTCAATATCGTATACGAGAAGTTTAACAAACTACTTTGAAAATTTTGACGTAAAATTTTTTTGAAATAGAATCTATATTTAACTTTTTAATTAAAAAAATGACAGTAAAAAATTGAAATTAAAAACACGTAAAAAATTAAAATAAAATCTACAAACTCTAAAAAAAAACATCTTCCTATGAACAAACTGTAATCAATTTTTTTTTTATATTTATAATCCGGTTATGTTTATAATCCAGGTTGTTAAAAAAAAAGCTTTACAGAAATTAATTAACCCAACCTATTTGTTAATTACTTTTCCGTAAAAGCAGTAAATTATATATAAAAAACAACAGTGAAAATATCTGTTTTCACAATCATCTTGATTATCTGAGTTTTATTATGACATTGAAAAAAGTGAAAATATTGTAAACATAAAAAGACCAGCAGAAAATAGTTTTTTTTGAAACGTAATCAGAATTCGCAAAAGCATTGAAATTTTTTTTTTGAAACGTAATCATAAAGAGACCCGCAGATAAGTGTTATATGACCAAAACGAATTGAAACACGAATTGAAACATGAGTCGATAAATTGGAAATCGAACGTACCTCAAAGATATATTCAAGCCGGAAATTTATAATCAAAATCTGAATCCTGAAAAAATCACGAAACACCATTAATATAACAACAAAATATTGGCACTAGAAGTTTTAGGAATAAGTCGGTCTAAAAGAAGACGATGTTTTGGCCTTATGAGAAGACGTGTGAATATATATATATATAGTGGAAACGATTTGTCAAGCGTAGATATGAAGATTTCGTATTGTATTCGATAAGTTTAACTATTAGAAGATTGCTTCTTCTTTTTTTTTAATTAATTGAAATCAATTGGTTATAAAACTAACGTGAAATTTTTATGTAAATTAAAACTAAATGTAAAAAATGTATATTTTAGATTTTACTTTTAGTAAAAAAGATTTTTTTAGCTTAAATTATTATTTAAGAAAAAAATTTATTTTTAGAAAAATCGTGAGGACGCCACGTCAGCATTATATCGCCTGTTTCAGTAGAGTATATAGATATAGATTTATATATATGTTAAATTTGTATAAAATATATATAGATTTGATTTTAAAATATTTGTAAACCCGAGATGGCATAAGTAATACATTAGTTGGTTATAAAAATACTATTAAATTATTGTGTAGTAAAATGGTTGAATTTGAAAATAATAAATAGCACGAATTTTTTTTTTTTTCTAATAGCATATTTATATTTATTATTCCAAAAAAGATTAATTATTTAAATTTGTGATGTGATTTTGATATAAAATAATAATTTTTTAGCTATTTATGAATATTATTTTGAAATAATAAGGGGAATTCATAAAATCTAATTTATTTTTATTGCATCATCTAATATATATATATATATATATATATATAAGATATTATTTTGTTAATTATATGTAATATAAAATATTTAAAATAGTAAAACTTGTATATTATGTATTATAGGATAGTTACTTAATATGTAGGATGTCAATTGTATATATTATTTTTAAAAAAAATCAAATTATGTCAAAATAACATGTAGCAAATAAGAGATGAGGAAGTGACACGTGACATTAAGGGTTTTGGCTTTAATATATATATATATATATATATAGATATGACATTATTTTGTTATTTATATAATTTTAATAGATATATGTAATATAGATATTTAAAGAGTAAGTTTGATAAATAGATATATATTCCCTCTGTTCTTTATTAATTAATGGTAAAATTTTAGCATAATATTTAAGATATTTTTATATTGCTAGAAATGCCCTAAGTTTTTTTTACAAAAAAGTACACTTGATTTTGCAGACAAACTTTTTTTAACTAAAACTTTTTATAATATAGTACTTTGTATTACAGAGGAACCTTTCTTCACTTAATCTAAATAAAATGCTTTATATCTGTATATAAAACAAACCTCTTTTAAAACCTTTCATCATCTTCCTCGTTTAGTTTTCTACAACTATTTACAATAACTAAATTTATAAATTTTAGAGCCAATTTATCTCATTTAGATTGGAGCCAATTTTGAATAAGCAAATATGTAAGTCATCCCCTTCGTTATGTCATTAGAATTCTCTCAAATCATTTGTTGGCATTTCTGTGAATCATTTCGATTCAAATGTTCTTGCAAACATGAATTACGCATTTAATTTGAATGAAATTCCTAATGTAGAGCAACAAGGGGTGGATGAAGGAGTTTTTGAAGATAACAATACGAACAATTTTATTTTTCAAGTCGATAAAGAAGTCTCAAATACCATACCATTATCAGTTACATTATTATCAAATAGTACCCCACTACTTGCTGAAGACGAAAATGACACAATCGCTCATCTGGGTAGGTATCAATTTTGTATCAGATTTCTTATTTACAAATGAAATTCACCATAAAGTTTATTGTCCAAAATAGTTTGTAGGTGTATAGTTTGATTTATATATGTTTTATGTGTTTCATGTATATCACTTTTATGGATTTGAACTTGATTTTTGGAATGCATATAATGATAATGTACATGGTGATAGTGGAAGACAAACAAGAACCTACAAGTTCGTATCAATGATGAAGAAAAGTCATATATGCTGCTTTATTAGAGAGAAGTGTGAATGGACAAACTAAAACGAGAAACAACAAAAGATGTTTTTTGCATTGTACTCGGTGCCAATACGAACTATTCAACGGATATGCAAACAAGCAAAGGATACCCCAATTGGTAAAATTCATGATGTTTGTCATAGAACAACAAATAACTGTGGTCGGAAGCGAATAGAAGTCGACCTCAGTCGTATTAGACTATTAGTAATTTTCCTTTGAACCAAAGATCGACAGTAAGGTCACTTGCCCAAGTTTTAAGTGTCAACAATGCCACCATACATAAACTCTACAAGGAAGGACACATTCGACGTCACTCGAATGCACTCAAGCCACATCTAATGGAGGAGCACAAGATAAAACGACTTCAATATTGCATATCTATGTTGGACACAACTAGTTTGCCACATGAGCCTAAATTTTGTTGGTATGTACAATATGGTTCACATTGATGAGAAATGATTTTCATGACTAAGAAGACGAAGTCATACTACATGCTCCCAACTGAAGAAAATCCTTTACGCTCATGTCAAAATAAATTTTCATCGGAAATGTAATGTTTCTAGTTGCTCTTGCAAGACCAAGATCTGATAATGAAGGAAATGAAGTATTTTCAGGTAAAATAGGAGTGTTTCCACTAGTGACTTCGCAACCAACAATAAGACGAAGCTAAAATAGAGAAGTTGGTACCATGGAGACCAAGTCAATCACGTCCGTGACAAAAGATGTTATACGGTCATTTTTACTAGAGAAGGTTATTCCGGCAATTCAAGGTAAGTAGCCAAGCGAAGATTTAGAAACAATTTTTGTTCAACAAGATAATGCAAGAACCCATATGCAACCGAGTGATGAGGAATTTCATACGAAAGCTTCACAAAGTGGGAGAAAAATTAGATTGTTTTGTCAACCAACAAACTCTACGGACTTGAATATTCTAGACCTTATTTTTCGTGCCATTCAGTCATTGCAGGACAAGGAGTGCTTAAGAACCGTGGACGAACTAATCAAGTGTTGTTCAAAGGAAATTCAATGAGCATGAGTCACAAAAGATCAACCGTATATTTTTAAGTTTACAATTATGTATGAGAAAAATCATGAAAGTTGAAGAATCCAATCCATATGAAATTCCTCACATGAATAAGTGTAGGTTAGAAAGAGATGGTTGTCTTCCTACACAAATCACTTGTAAGAGAGATTTAGTAGAAAGTGTTATGAGTATGTTAGAGCATAGAGTTTAAATAGGAGCATATGAAGGTGACAGGATTGAAAGTGTTTTTTGCTCAAGAAGTTGACAATGTTAGAAAGTGTTTCTGTAATTCAATCTTCTATAAGAAGCTTATTTTAAGTTGTTTAGATATATCTTCGGATGTATTTTTAGATTGGATTTTTGTCAACTTTTTTTATACTATTAGCATTCTTACTAGGTGATCTTGCTTCACGTCACCTTGTTGAGATCCGTCAATATTTCATGTGATATTTGTCAACATTATAACTTCAGTTAGTCTCTTTTGTCAAACCATTTAACAAGATAAAACTAGAAAAAGAGTTTTCAAGATTCTGTTTTGAGATGATAAACTCAGACTTGGATTCAACATTCAATTTTTCAGTTTCTAGTTACCAATTATTCATTTTCAGAAGAATGTTGAAATATATCAAGTAAATCAACTTTTAGTTTTTCAGTTTATAGTTACCAATCGGTTCAACTTTCATTTTTCTAGTTTGTAGTCACATTTAGTCTCTTTTGTCAACTTTCAGTTTTTAAGCTTTCAATTTGAATCGACTTTTATTTTTGGAGACCATGACTTTTTTTTGACTCGACAACATATGTTTCAAGTTTAATTTTTCTCTTTTGCTTTCCGTGGCTGGACTTTGAAGATCAAGAATGTTTTCTAGCTTGAGAACACCGGTTTTGAGCTTGAATATGCTATTTTACTTTTTTTTTCCCTTTTTCTGGAGATGATGAGTGTTTTTTTAGCTTGACAACCCTAATTTTGAGCTTGAATTCGCTATTTTGTTTTTTTTGATTGACTTTGGAGAACTGCACTGTATTCTGGCTTGTCAATCCTTTTTTTGACCTTGAACTTGCTGCTTTGCTATTTTCTAGCTTGATTTTGAAAATCGTGACCATTTTCTAGTTTGACAACACATATTTTGAGTATATTTTTTGTATTTAGTTCCTTAAGGACACTAACATAAAATTGCTCTTGATAAGCTTTAAGGTTATTGCTAATGTATGTAGATTATGACCATTTGAATTAGTGCCTTTGTTCTTTGAATTAACAATCACTTTTATATTTAGTTACCCATATTGAGTGTAAATGACATTTTTTTGATGAGGTTGATGCTAAGGCGTGTGATTACCATGACCACTAATTATCAATTAGTGAATTGAATCTAATAAATGACATTTTCTTGATGTTTTACTGCTCTTTGTTTTATTCAGTAAATGACCTTTTTATGTTTACATATGCAAATTGGTAAACTGAATTCTGACCTTTTATGTTTACTGATGCAAATTATTAGTGATCTTCTCCAATATATAAATACAGTATGATTCAATTACTGTAATGTACTGTCTTTTTTATATGCAAAAGTCTTTACTAATGCAATCAATTAAAATTTAGCAAATGAATTTTTCCTCATATATCATGTGAGTTAGCATCAAAAAATTAGTAAATAAAGTTCTCCATATTGTATTCAAAATGCAGTTATGGATGAACATGACAATATCCCAACAAAGAATCTCAGTGATCGAACAAACACAATCGGAATCATTGAAAAATCTCCCAACTTGGTTGTAATTTTGGTAAATGATCTACAAATTTTAAAATCTCTGCATGAAATCTCAGAAATTCAACACAATATCTTAAAAAATCCAGTAAATGGTCTCGAATTTGGATTTTGATGACCCTTGGCATATAAACTAATGAGAATTTTCAATTGTCGATCAATACAAATTACAGAGTATCAATTGCAAGAACTATACAATAGGGGTGGGCATGGGGCGGGACGGGGGTCGTCCCGCATCCCGTCCCGCAAATTATTTTCATGACGAGACATGGCGGGATTTAGGAATTATTTTTTTCGTTCCGCGCGGGCCTTGTCCCATGTAGGACGGGACAATGCAAAATGAATTCCGTAAAAATTATGCACTGATTATATTCAATATTTGTATTTGTTTTCTCTCATGTTTAAAGACACAAATGATTAGAAAAAAAAAAACTCAATACCGAAATATCGATTTATGATGCATACATTAGTAGTTACTACATTAAAAACAAATACAAGTTACATTAAAGTATCTTACCGATTCAAATTTGAAAAATAGCAATAGATAATTTACAAAAATAACATTTATTTAACTATCGATTACAATTGTTGGAATCCACAAATACAAGGGCAATGGAACGGACCAGAGCAAGGGTGACGATGGAACGGACCAAAGTGAGGGAGAGCATAAACCCTAGTATTTTAGATCCAACCAAATGAGTCGTAAAGAATGAGTGAATGACTGATGAAAAATTATCGATCTAATAATTTTGAAAATATAAATATTTTTAAAAAATATAATTTATGTATCTTATTTATCTATATAGTATTTTTATAAATATTAAAAAAAATTATCTATATATATGGGGACGAGACGGGATTAACCGGGATGAGAAGTTTCCGTCCCGCAAAGTTTTCACGAGACGTGTTCCTTTGCATTTGATTGCGAAATAATATAACGCTGGCATGGAAGTTGCAAATTTTGTTTGCATTTGATGGTGGGATGAATATGACAGCGAACGTAAGGCACATTATATACCGGGGGGGGGGATATTATAGAAAAATTTAGGGTTTTCAATGCCGACATTAGAAAAAAAGGCGCCTTCTTTTATTTGGTACCAAGTAATTTCAAAATCGTGTATACAACACACACCATACTTAATACTTGGTCATTAACTTAGACAAAATCATAATTACACCTCCATGTTTTGAAAACCTTGTGGACCAAGGCTTTCGGTTAACGGCCTGATGACATGAATTATGACCTTAATTTAGGCATGCATTTAGTTATATTTTCCTTTTGTTTTGCATGCATGAACATATATTCATATCAATTATTCTATTATTTGTCTACTTTGTGAGAATGGAGGTCTACATAATTTTGCTACAGTTGTAAGAAATATGACACATTTTGGATCAAAAGGAAGCATGAAAATACAAGAAGTCAAAAGGACAACATACTGGACTACATTGGAGCATAAAAGAAGAGCAGGGATCATAAGAAGAAGAATGCAACTAGAATGCAAGCAGGGATTTGCAGATAACAGAAGACAAATCTCGGTTGGATAAAATATATCTCGACCAAGATTTTATTTGGGTTTTCCCTAGATTTTTTGAAAACAGCCCGCAACCCAAAGTCCAAAACCCTAGTTTTTATTATTAAAAAAGGCGGTTGCAATGATAAGAGGACGAAGAGTTTTATACACAATTTGATAGAGTCGGAAAAAAGAGAAAGACGGCGCGCAAGAGTTAGAAGGTAGAGTTACAACATCAAGTGATCAAGGATTCGCATAGTTAGTTACAACACTTTTGGAGTTTTGTGAGGATTTCTTGACGGGAGATATTTAGTTTCTAGTTTTTGTTGATTGAATACAAGGTTGAAACTTTATTGTTCCTTGATTACAGTTTTGATATTTGAAGACCTTTGCTAAGTATTCTTTACCCTTTTCTTTGGTTATTTTGGTTTTATGTCTTGCTTAACATCGTATATCTTTGATAATCTTAATATGTGTGTTGTTGGCTAAAACCCTTGCGATTCTAGGGTGATTAGTTGATGGTTGTGGTATAGATGATGATAGAATGAACCTTTAAGTTAGATTGGACCTTGAAGGTTGGTTTTAACCTATGCAGTTAGCAATGTTGAATTGTACTCATGAATCTCGGTCGATATTTGAGCAAAATAACCCGATATTTTGTTTTGTTGATCCGTTCATTATATATCGTTGAGTCTAAGTTATAGATTGCCCAAATCCTAGTCTTTGTTGAGAGTTTTATACTTTTGGATTCCTCTATGGCCTATGCTTGAGATTGGGAAGAGTCTTATCCAATGATTCTCTTTCTTGAGTACCGAAGATGACGTTTTCTAAGTAGCAAAGGATTATATTCCTTTGTTGGATTGAGTGTGCCAAACTCCTTGCATTGTGAGCTATCTTGAGACCTACCCGGTGATGGTTAGTTATTGACCCTTAGGTTGAGTGGTTGGTTTGAGCTTTTGTTCCTTTCCTTAGTTCCTTAAGTTACCCGGTGATAGGACCTTTGGTTAGTGATAGTGGTTTGTGAGACCTTCCCCGTGATCATTCCCATCAAAGAAGCACCATTCCCTAGCAATCCCAACCTTGTCCTAGATCTTTAGAAGTTTTGAATCGAAAACCAAAACCGGATACTTTGATCTTTAGAACCTGCATTTTCCCGAGTATTGCATTATTCTTCTTTATTACTTTTGTCTCTTTTATTTATTTGTATACTCTATCATTAATCTGCCACATATTGATTTCACCTTAGTCTTTGTGATCGACCCTGAAATAGTTGCTTTTATTGCGATTGATCCGTACACTGCGGGCTTGCTGTTGCTTTTATTCTTGGTATAAATTTAAGACTATTTTCCTTCATATACACACACGTTTTGAAGCGAACATGTTTTTGGCGCCGTTGTCAGTGAATAGGTCTAGATTAACTTGTGGTTTTTATTATTTTCCTTTTTTACGTTTGGTTTCGCTTGTTCTTGGTTTTCTTTTCTTTTTCAGGGGCTCCTTATTATTTTTCCCAAAAGAACGAGATGGCCGAAAGAGATTTACAAGTTGAGTTGTATGAAACATTTGAAACCTTGACAGAGAAAAGAGCAACAACAACTGAAAGGAACGAGGAAATTATGACGGAACTCACGGAGATTAGAGCTTGTAACACCCTAAATCTGATAGACTCGGAATGCAACTGAAAAACATAACTCCAGCCGACTTCTCAAAACAAACAACATGACAACGTCTGAAACAATAATAATAAAAGATAAACTGATCCCGTCCTGTAATGTACGGAACCCCGGCTGCTCACTACTGCCGGATCACTCGACCGCCTCCCTAACCCGCAAGGCATTTATAAGCGGTATAAAACCGTTAGCTAAACATTCTATGCATTAGAATATAGGTAAAGGCACACAAACACATAATGAAGACATAAAACATGCAAGCACTCAAGTCCATTTATTATCTTCATTTACTTTATTCCTTACTAATAA
The DNA here is from genome assembly GCA_033239125.1 of Fagopyrum homotropicum. Classification (NCBI taxonomy): domain Eukaryota; kingdom Viridiplantae; phylum Streptophyta; class Magnoliopsida; order Caryophyllales; family Polygonaceae; genus Fagopyrum; species Fagopyrum homotropicum. The sequence goes on along the minus strand of BSWB01000003.1, from coordinate 57,814,863 downwards.
TACTTATTTTGTGACACGAGGGATTCCCAAATCTCGCCTTTGTCCCCTTTTACCAGCAAGGAATGGTAGTAATGCATCTGACTGTCTACCTACCTGGGCTAGTCGTAGAGAACCTTCTAGCTCTCGCAAGAGCTAGACAGTGATGTCAACGCCCGTTATCATACGCTTAGGCCAGTTACGTAATATATATATAGGTCGTCCTATTCCGGTTTCGTTGTTTAACATGACTAACACACACCACCAAAACACAATACGCTAATACAAAGAAGTCAGGTAAGTAAGTTTGTGGACCTACCTGACTCAAAGCAAAACCCGATCGAACTCTTTCAACCTCCAATGGGAAAACACGCAATGCTTGTTCAACACAAGGCACACGGATCAAACAACACTCTAGTTAACTAGAAGTCCTTAGACTCCTAGGCTCAACATCCTCACAAGAACGACATCACTCTAGTCCTTAGACTTCTAGGCTCAACATCTTCACAAGAACCACAACTCAAGATAGATCAACCCTCTAGCCAACTAGAAGTCCTTAGACTTCTAGTGCTCACAATCCTCACAACTCATAAACACACAAGATACATGATAACTCTCAGTCCACTGCCTTAAAGGCTTTCAACATAACAACTCAGTCCCAAACCGGCATCCTCAAAGATCTCAAGAGATCATGCTACAATATCAGAACCAACATACCCTCAACTCTCATTAGATAACCCTAAGAGTCAAGCCGCTACTTGGAATTCTATATCACCTATGTTAAGCCATCCTAGCATGCTACTAAGATGGCTCAAGATCAAGGAATCGGAAAGGAAAGAAAGGAACAAGAGATTGGAGGCTTACTGGTGCAGAAACCGGCCCTGCGGTGTCAAGGCGCTGCCCTTGTAGTGTGCAGGACCTAGAGTCCGCCCCTACGGGTTAAGAGGCCGTCCCCGTGGTTTACAAGATCCGCCCCCGCGGTTGCAGTCCAGAAACGTCGACTTCTTCGGTTCTTTGATGTGCAATAACCTTCCTATTGCCTCCTTTGATGTTGTGAACGTCTCCTAGCCTCCACATAAGATCCTAGCCCTCCTCCATGGTCTAAGTATGCCATCAACACAATCAAAACACAAGAGGAGCCTCCTTTAGGTTGATCCATGGATGACTACCCTTCAAGGTATCAAGAAGAAGAAGGACGAAGAAGGAAGGAAGGAGGAGGAAGGAACTTACCATGGAGCACGTCTCTACAATCCGAAATCCGTGTGACAACCTCAAGAGAAGAGAGAAGCAAAAGGTGGAGAATGACGTGAAGGAGAAGAGGAAAAAGAAAAAGGAAGAGAATGAAGTAACGTGAAAAGAAATGAGCGAGAGGGAGTTAGGCTGCATAAATGGGAGGGATGCCAAGAGGCACAACCATGAATCACTTCTCTTCATAAAGAGGACATAATTAAAAGTGTTAGAAGAAGAAAGGTTGGACGGAAAAGGAACATAACTCTCGCTCAACGTGTCACCGCCCCGCGAGACGTCCAAGCCACGGTCGCGGACGGTCGCGGGTGCGGGCCTTCTAAGCCGCAAGGGCGGTAGCCCTTGCTCAAGGCTTCTAACGCCTCTCGTAAACGGAACTAAAATTCTGGGCGTTACAGATCTAATCAAGCACTCGCACCCCACCCACCGGTGAGGAACGTTAGAGGTGACCCAAATGTGAGAGGACCGCAAACTCTTGGACAAAGAATGGATCCGACCCAACGAGCTCACCGAGCGGGAGTAAATCTCGGAAATCCCGCTAATCATGGCTATGAACTCCACCTTGAAGTCCTTCAAATGATCCGTCAAAGCCAATTTGGAGGATTGGAGGGGGAACCTCCACACCAACACTTGCTGAATTATGAAACACTAATGGAGACTTTGAGGCCTCCAAGACTAGACAATGATAGCCACAAGTTGAGGGGATTTTCCTTCTCTCTAAAAGATAAAGACCTTGTTTGGTATCGATCTATACCATTTGGAAGAGTTAGCACTTGGGAGGATAACCACAAGTAGAGGGAATGATGTATTTACATGTTCGCTGTCAAAGCGAATCATTCATAGAGATATCAAAGCCACAAATATCTTGTTTTCAAGGAACTTTTAGCCACATGCAAATTGAACAAGACTAATTTGATAATGCATATGAAATTCTTTAAAAATGCAACACAACTTCTTTGTTTTTGAATAGAATTCTTTTGAAAGTTCAGATTGTTGTTTGAATACAGATCATAGATCTGATATTGGAATGCTTTAGTAGGCTCTGATGAGCGCTCATCCAAACTGTCCTCTTTATCACCCTTTGTCATCGTGGCATCATTCTTATGTTGATTGTAGTTGCAACTTTAACATTCGTGATATATTTTACTTTGTGAAGAAAAAAGGGTTGAAAATTTTTCTGGGAAAAGGGTCTAGAAAGATCAAGTATAGTATTGACAGTCCAGGGTTGAAAGCTTTCAACATGGTAAGGAAAAACCTATGATCAACAACAATAAATATAGTGTTTAGTAGTCTTAATTGTTAGGGCTATTGTTAGTGAAACAAGTACTCAGAACAGAACCGTTAACGAAACATTATTTAGACACGTCACCCGATGTGCATTTTTTGGTATGATCTTATATGAATTTTCTGGCATGAAAACTTCGGTATGAAAACTATGATATGAAAATTATGGTATGAAAATTCTGGTATGAATTTTCTGATATGAAATTCATACCATGAAATTAAAAAAAAAAAAAGAAATAAACAAAACAAAAAAAAATAAAAATAAAAGACAAAATTCTTTTTAGTAACAAACCCACTATAATAATAATAATAATAATAATAATAATAATAATAATAATAATGTATGTTTCTTTTTTTAATAGAGAGGTTAATTACTTTTATCTAGCGTTAATAAAAATGATAAAAAAAACTAAAAGATATACCTTAAAAAATAATTTATTTGACGAAATTCTTTCTTAGACATATCAAATGTTGCCGGAAGGCTACGTAGAATATTATAGAGGATCTGATAGGCAAATTCCTCACCAACATGCACAAGATGACAAGAGTAGTGTCTCAACCTCCTTAATATTCTCCATCCCTTACCCACAGGTAAAGATAAGTTGTAGAATTTGGAATTTGTAAGAAAACATTTATATATGAGTTCAACTTCCATCCCAAGCCTACAACCTCTACACCACCCAAATCATTCTTCCAATTCCACAATTATTAGCAATTACCTCTCAAGAGGAGCAACACGCCAAGCAGTTGCACACTACACCCGCATTCGCCTTCAAGGCATCCCCGACATTATTTTTCTCATTCCTTTGTTTCTAAAGGCCTGTGCTCGTCTCTCTCTGCTCAATCTCGGCAAGTCTTTTCATGCTCAATCCCTAAAGACCGGAGTTGACATTCATGTCATCACAGGTACCTCGTTGCTTCACATGTATTCAAAGTGCGGTCATATTGTGGCCGCCCACAAGGTGTTTGATGAAATGCCCCAAAGAAATGTGGTCACGTGTAACGCAATGATAGGAGGATACTTGATGAACAAGGATATGGGAGCTGCATTGTCCCTCTTTGAAACTATGCCGGATAAGACGTCAGTTACGTGGAATGAGATGATTGGTGGGTTTACAAAGTGTGGGGATATCACGAGGGCTAGAGAGCTGTTTGATCAGATCCCACTTCGACTGATGAATGTTGTGACTTGGACCGTCATGGTTCATGGGTATGCCAACAATGGAGATATGGAAGCTGCTATGGAAATGTTTCAGAAGATGCCCATCAAGGGCTGTCACGTCTGGTCCTCTCTGGTTTCCGGATACTGCAAGAAGGGTGATCTTGTGCAAGCCAAGGTAATCTTTAATCAAATTCCTGTTCGAAATTTGGTCAACTGGAACTCACTCATATCGGGGTTGGCACAAAATGGGTTTTGTCAGGAAGCTATCAAAGCTTTCAGCGATATGCAAGTTGATGGATTTGAGCCTGATGAAGTAACTGTTTCAAGTGTCTTATCAGCTTGTGCCCAACTGGGTTTATTAGATGTTGGGAGGGAGATTCATCAGATGATTCATGAAAGGGATCTTCAACTGAATAAGTTTGTTGTCAATGGCTTAATTGACATGTATGTCAAATGTGGGGATCTCGGCAGTGCTGTTTCAATCTTTGAACACTTGTCTTCCCCAGGTAATGCATGTTGGAATTCTATTATCTCGGGTTTTGCCATTCACGGAAACTTTAACCGGGCTGTAGAGTTCTTCCACAGAATGGTGAGTTCATGTGGGAAGCCAGATGAGATATCTTTTCTTTCAGTTCTCTCAGCTTGCGCTCATGGTGGGCTTGAAGAGGAAGGCTTAAATATCTTCAGCCAAATGGATAAGTTTGGCTTGAGCACAGGTATACAACACTATGGATGCGTGGTTGACCTTCTTGCAAGGGCAGGCAGGTTAGCGGACGCATTTCACTTGGCAAAATCCATGCCAATGAAACCAAACGATTCTATTTGGGGATCCATCCTGGGAGCTTGTCGGGTTTATTCAGGTTATAGTGTAGCAGAACAAGTGATAGAGTACATAAACAATAAAGATTTGAATCATTCACATAGTTTGCTCCTATCAAACATTTATGCTGCATCCCAACAATGGGAGGCAGCAGAGAAACTTAGGGCCACATTACAGAAGAAGGGTCTTGAAAAAATCCCGGGCTGCAGTTCAGTGATGATGGATGATGCAGGATCCAGGATCCAGTGAATCCTTACTGAACTGAATGTATAAGCATTCTACTTTATGATATCGGTATTGAGCTGATATAATTCACTTATTAACTTCATATTATACACACACAGATCTATAGATTCTACAACACATATCAATATATATATTTCACAGTATATATTTATATATATCCTATATGCGCTCTGTATTACAGATTACTGGTCAGTTGAAAGAACTACAGACTCGGCGAATCTCTCCCTCTGTAGCACTAGTCTTGACCCCTAAAGTACCCATCTTGACCATTGATTGGCTGAAATCTTGGAAAAATCTCCCGTCAAAGGCAAACATGATGTAGGAGTTAATCAAGGCCCTGGTCTCGGGATCATCATCGAGCCTGGCATCAGAGCTGATGACAGCAGTGCCTTGTCGTATGTTCCTTAAGATCTGGTCATCAAACCTCATGCCTGTGACTGTGTCCATAGGGAGCCTGATGTTTACGTCTCCACCAGGTGGACACCGCGCCATGAGCTGTTGGAGGAAGAATGGGTTAATAGACGCATCACTATCACCCCTTCCGGTGAAGTTGTAAAGCCTCCTTGGCATGAAAAAGCAGGCTGTGGTTCCAATTGTGTGTGCAGCTGCAGCACAGAAGATGCAGAAACTTTGATCATCATAGATACTCGTTTGAAATTTGTTTCATGTTTGAAGGAGGAAACAATGAAGAAAGACGAGTGTACAGAAGGCATACAACTGAGGAGAACGAGGTCCTTGGCTGAGAGCCCCTTCCTTGCAAACTTAGCTTTGAGAAGATCAATAGGCTCATCCACTTCTGGCATTTCATCTGCAAGCGCCTTGTTAGAAACGACTCCGTCTCTCCTCCCAGTCAAGACTTGATATTGGGGTCCAGAACTCTGCGTTTTGGTTAACAGTATATAAATGGATTATGTTTATAGAAAGTTGAATGCAGCATAAGCTGGGACAAGACTTTACCATGGCCACAGCATCTCGAGCAGCCAAGGCAACGATATCTGAGCACGACACAACTCCGGGGCAAACACCCTCGAGTTCAGCCTTGGCCTCCTCTATCACATCGAATCCACGCAGTCCTTGGTGCCCAAATGCATGCCTTTCATCATCATTGGAGTTCTGGTTGATAAGAATTGATCCATCGCATCCCTGTTGAAGCTCCAAAGTCGAGAGCCTGTAACACAAGTATATTGAAGAATGAATGGAGTTAAGAAGAGAAAAGAAGAGACCTCGACGAAACAGTCATGGAAATGGAGCCTGAGCAAGGCAGCAGCCATGGTTGGGTCAGAATTGACAGCCTGCTGGACAACTGATTGGACTATGGACTCGGAGTTGGGGCATGTTCGTGAGTAGAAACCGACGCGGAGCTTGGACGGATCAGAGCGACCCAAGATAAGAGTAGCTGCGATGACAAACAAGAGTAAGAGCTTAGTGATGATGGCAGAGTGTTGTGAACGTGCCATTTTGATAAGAAGGGTGATTGAAGAAGAAGGGTTTGAATGAGGTTTGTGAAGGGGTGGAGAAGTGAATATAATGAGGGGGAAAGGGTGAAATCAAGGATGAAAGGCAGCAGGAAAACGAGGGTCTGGATGCGTAAGCAGTGTATTATGATATGGGGTGGAGGAAGTGCATTCTGCAGTCGAAGGGGTGGTAGACATGTGTGCTTTCCCCGTTATGGGGGTTTTTGTAGCCATTTATGTGGATGCATTTCGCCTTCCAATTCCTCCAAATATGCCATATTATCTGTGTATTTGTGTTGTGTTCATACTTTCAGTTTTATGTTTTACGTCAGAGTTCTTATGCCTCATTCATTTGGATCGTTGAAAATTTTCAATTCATGACCGCACCAATCGGATGTTTAGACCCTATCCGATCCAAAACTCAAACCTGTAAATATGTTGTGGAAGACAACCCTAATATTTAGGGTTAAAGTCGGTCCACATGAATTCGGCTTACGCATGAACTCTATTAGATCAAGTGTGTTATTTCTGTGTTGTACGAGTATTTGTTAAAAAAATATTTGAAAAATATTGGATGATTTTAGTATGTATTTTTTTTTATAATAGGTACAAAATATACACTTTATTTTACTAATCAATTAGTGTATATATAACTAGACCCTATCCTAGAGTTGGGTTACCGACAATTTAGGTTTAGGTTTGACTTTTGGCCGAACCCAAACTGGCGGGTTAAGCCAAAAAAAGACCCCGCCAACGGCTATTTCATATAGCAGTTAGGCGGGGGCCACACCCGAACGACTCTTTTAAAAGTTGGGTGTGTTATTTTATTTTTTTTTCAAAAATATTCTTATAAAAAAAACCTCTCTCAATTTCTATAAACATCCAACTATTCTTCCATTTTATCTTACACCAGGTCACCAGCATTCTCATATCTCTCTATTACTACTCTGAACTCTCAATCTCGTATTCTTAATTCTTGATTTTTTGAATTCGAATCTTCTTCCTCTCAATCTATTCTAATGGCAAACCCGAGCGACAACACTACTCCTGCTTTCTTTCCTTCACCCAAGAAAGTGAAACCCAAATGTCCGATAGGTCACAAGGTGAAGTGGCTTTTCAACGAGTTCCTACACCGAAAATGCGCACATCCGACATTTTTACAAAGCATTACAAGAAGTGTGAGGTGGCGAACAAGTTCGTGCAACTATTTCCGAAGGTGTACAAGTGGAGGGCGAAGGGCGCTACAGAACTTTGCAAACCCACATGCAAAAGGTCCATCCCGAGAAGCTTGGGATATTACGGGGACAATCTCAATGGTCCCACGGGTTTGCATCTTCTTCCTCTCAATCTCTTTTATTTATGTATAACTATACTGAAGAAAGTTTAGGATTATCCAACTTTATATGTTCTCATGAATTTCCATTTTCTTACGCGGAATATCAAGATCTACGAGAATATAACAATACATATCTTCAACCTTCTTTTAAACCAACTTCTCGCAAAACCGTTTCCAAATTAATTTCTAAATCTTACGAACAAAAGAAACAAAAAATTCTTACGATTTTGTCATCTTTTCGCATCAAGTTTCTTTTTTTAGTGATATTTGGAGTACGTTACCACAAGGACATTTTTACATGGGCATTACTTTATATTTTTTGATAACGATTTGTTTTTGTATTTCATCATTTCAATGAAAGACATAATGCTACGAACATCACAAACTTGATAAAAACGGGTTTACAAGTATATAATTTACAAGATCGAGTTTTTTTTATATTCTTTTGATGATGCATCGCTAACACCGCTGCCGTAAACGAATTGGTGGAGGATGCGAGACAATATTTGCGAACTCTTTTTACTCACCAATGATGTGCATGCCATATTTTTAAACTTATGTGTTCAAGATGGTCTTAAAGTTTTATCTTCTCTTTTAACCCCAATCACCAACGTAAGTGAACATATTTGGCACTTAGCTGATTTGAGAAAAAAATGGTGAAAAACGTGTATGCAAAATAGTGTTCATCCAATTGCATTTTCAGAATACATTGGAACTCGTTGGAACTCTACTTAAAAATTACTTAGTCAAGCCCTTTGTTACAAAGAGCTTTTACAATCGTTTTCCGCACAAAACAATCCATGGTCAATGTTAGATGATGAAACTATTTGACCAACTTGTTTTGATATTTGTAATGTTTTAAAGGTTTTTAGTGATTCAACTAATATAATGAGTTATGTTTACACTCCAACTTCTTGTAGCTTATTAGAAATAGCCGTAAACGTTACCGAGGTTTTACAAACCGGTTTTATTTATCCAACCCTTGTAAATGCTATAAATGACATGAAATTTAAATGGCTAAATATTACACTGATATTCTCTTGGTTTATCTTAATTCCACCGTTTTTGATCCTAAACTTAAAATTGATGGTGTTACCAAATTGTTGGGTGTTTATTATGAATGTTTGGGTTTAGGTTCTTTTACAAACACTTCTACCATTATTCATGATGTTCGTATTGAAATTAAAAATATGCTTTCTTCATTTGAAACAAGTGCTAGTTCTTCTTCTACCGCCGAGTCAACTCCTCCACCCTCCTCTTCTTCTTCTTCTTCTTCTTCTTCTTCTTCTTCTTCTTCTTCTTTCAAAAGCTAAACAACTTTTAGCTAAAAGAATAAAAATACCACGGCATTCATCCGCAAGTGCGGAATTTCAAGATTATCTAACAACGTGTTTTAGTTTTGATAGTGAATATTTTGAAATTTTGGATTGGTGGAAGATGTTAGCCCGAAGTATCCAACCTTGATCAAAATTGTGCAACAACTCATGGTCGTGTCCGCATCAACAACTGCTGTGGAGCAGACATTTAGCCAAGGAGGGAACAAGCTATGTTACAAGAGAAGCCAATTGAAGCCCGAAAAATTGAAGGCACAAGTATGCATTCAAGATTGGATAAGGGCGGAGAAGCAGAAACAACGGAATGTCCCGGTTTATGACTCAAAATCAGATTCCGACGATCCGGGCACAACTTTCGAGTCCGATCATTGAAGGTAAGCGGGGTAACTAAACTCAGAAGTCCGACAAAAAGTAAGCAAAGGTATGAAAACTATGTGGGATTTGATTCCTCTTAATCCCGAGAGGATACGTAAACAATTGGAAAACCGGTTCAAGCCCTTTCTTTTTTTCTTCGTTTTTTTATTAAATTACTAATATTATCACCGAGATTTTGAGTCTTAAAAAAAAATTGAGAGCAATCTCGGGCTTAATTTCCAAAATCTCGCACGAGATTTGAAAATTTTGACCGAGATTGCTCTCGACTTTTTTTTTACTGTTAAACCGCCAAACCGCAGTTTGATGGTTTAGCAAACCAGTGGTTTAGGTAAACCATCGATTTCAATTTGGCCCGTTTAAGTTTAGGTTTGGCCTTGGGCCAAACCTAAACCGACGCTTCACAAACTTAAACCGGCGGTTTAGGTTTGTAACCTATGCCAACCCTATCCTAATAATACTAGAAAAAAGAATAAAGAAAAAACTTATTTTATATAAATTAGACCAATATCCTAATAATCGAAAATTAAAAATATAGGGCAAAATAATGTTTCATTGTGTTACCCAATATTTTAATATTCAAGTGTGATATCCAATATATTAAGGCTCAACCGTAATACCCAATATGTTACTACTCAAATATGATATTCAATATTTTAATACTCAACGTAATACCCAGTATGTTAATACTGAACGTATATTAATACCCAAATGTGGTAACCAATATGTCAATACTCAACCGTTATACTCAATATGTTAATATTCAAGTGTGATAATTAATATGTTAATATACAAGTCTAATACTCAATATATTAAAACTCAACATAGTAACATATATAATACCCAATATGATAATACTCAAGCCTCGTACTTAATGTGTTACGCAATTTTACTTACCTGATTTTAATTACATAATTATGTTTTTCCTTCATCCTAGTATTATCTCTTTCTTTTTTCGCTCTTTATAAGATAATTATCTAATATTTTAATTATCTGTTTTGTTATTCCTACCACTTTCTAAAATATCTCATTTTTTTTTTCCTTCCTAAAATTATCTCTTTTCTTTTTCAGTCTTTATGAGATAATTAGTTAAGATCCTAATTATCTCTTTCTTATTCTAGGATAATAAGACATATAAGAATAACATTTTTTACCTAATAATTAAAAATTAAAAGTGCTTACTTAAATAAAAAATGCATTATTAGCTAATTAATTTACAAAAACACTTCTAAACAGTAAAATAATTTAACAAAGATCACGATCATAACAAATCAGAAAAACTTGGGAAAATTGTATAAATTTAAGATGATGAAATTATTTATAAATTGTAAGGTGAAATTCAATTAATTAACAAATAATATTCGATAATTATTGGGAAATTCGGACCAAATATTTATGGACTAATTAGGTAAGTAGGTTTTTTTTTTATTTTATTGTAAACTAAGTAGGCTTTTATTAGTTTTCCAATTAGTAAATATACCCCTGCCATATTTTTTACCGTCCAAACCCTAGCCTCTCCTTCGTTCTTCCGCTTCTCTCGCCCTAACCCTCACCTCACCCAATTAGTAAATATACACAGTCGGAAAGGGGAAAGAGAAGACGGCCATATCTTCCGTTTCTGTTAAGTTGCTCTTATTATATCGCTCCTCACAAGTCTGAATATCCTCTTCAGAAACCCTACGCTTGCTGAGATCGATGTAACCTTTCTCCTTGTCGACTCGAAGAACCATGACTGGTTCAATCCGGCCTATCTCGATGAGACTGTTAATGCTACGAATCCGACGACGAGAGAGCTCGGAGAAGAGAGTCATGCCTTCGATGTTGTTGTACTCCAATAGGGTGACGTAAGCACCCATATCGGCGATTACCTTCACTTGAATCATTACGGCAATGTCTACATCTGGATACTTAGCCTCGTACATTCTGCACTCCAAATTTGGGCCACCGTTCGCCATTGTTGAGCACTGGAGTTCGATTAATAAAATTATGGTATTATAAAATGGTATGATGAAATTATGGTATTATAAAATTCTGGTATGATAAAATTCTAGTATTATAAAATTCTGGTATGTGAAATTCTAGTATGTAAAATTCTAGTATGTAATTCTAGTATATAAAATTCTGGTATTTAAATTTAGTATGAAAAATTATGGTATGAAAAATTATGGTATGAAAAATTATGGTATGAAAAATTTCTGGTATGAAAAATTTCATACCAGAAATAAAAAAAAATAAAAAGAAAATAAAAATAAAAAAATAAAAATAAATAAATAAATAAATAAATTCAGTAATAGTAATTACAATTTAACACTAGCTAATGTCTATTATTCTTTTTTTATTAAAATAAAGGGGCTAATTATTTTTATCTACCATTAAGTGAAAGTGGTAAAAACTTACGAGATATAGTTACTAAACCATATTCTCAAAAAATTCTAGTATGTCAAATTCTCCCAAGTAAAATCATTTAACAAATGGAACAATCATATCAAATTAGAACAATCTTGGGTAAAATTGCGTAAAGACAATAAAAAATCGGAAGAATGGCATAGATTTAATTAACTTGTAATCATCGATAAATCTATAGATAAATTTAGGAAATTTTTTTATAAACTGTAAGATGACATCCAATTAGTTAGCAAATAATATTCAATATTTCTTGGGATAAATCAGATCAAATATTTATAACAGTAATATTATTTAACAAAAAAAAAAAATCACATAAAATCGGAAACTTCTCGGGAAAAATTGCATAAAATTAAGATAATCAAAGAGCAGGAGAATTTTGAAAATTAATTAATAAATAATCATCGATAAGTGTATAGATAAATTGAGACAAGTCAGATTATTAACAATGAACACGATCAGATAAATTCAAAAAACATCTTGGGTAGTAGGCACATGGTATAAATATATTTAGTAAATGTAAGCTTAATCAAATCTCTTACCTTCCAACTTTAATTTAATGAAAGTGATAAAAATTGAAGGGGTACACAAACCTAATAAAAATTGAAAAATGACCTACATAGCCAAATTTTTTTATAATTTAATTAAAAAAATATCATCGATAAATGTACACATGAACTGAGGAAATAAGATTAAATCAATAATTTGGAATACTATCAAATAAGACAGTCAAAGAAGACGAAAAAGATCAGTAGTAATATAATCGGAATAATTTAATAAATGGACAAACTGTCAAATAATATGATCAAGGAAGACGATAAAACTTGTTAGGCATTCGAAAGACGGTCAAAATACGTAAAAATCTAAAAGATTACGATTAAAGAAGACGATCAGAAAAATCGGAAAAATTACCTCGAAAAACGAATGAGCATCTCGTTAGTTTGAAATTATCTAGCTAGAAAACATGTAGAATTGGCCAAATGATGCACAATCACGTATAAATGAAATTCAAGACGTTCATTCACCGTGTATAAGATAATAGTAAGTTTGGGTTACGATGTCATATTCTTGATATCGTATAACTTAACGCAATTCTCCGATATCTTTGATCCACCACATACCATTTTTAAGAGATAAGGTAAAATGGTACTACTCATCTATGTATAGTATATTGACGCATATAAGCTAAAGATTCTCCCGATAGGGCTTGTAGATACATCGGTACGTCTTTTCCATCTATGGTTACACGTTTGCTTTATTTGATTTTGCCAACCTTCTTTGCCTTGCCATTTTGCAAGTTTGGTGAAAATTATTGGAGGGTCTATTAAATATGACCAACTAGATCAAGTATCACAATCTTCACATTATTACATATCATACTTATCCAAGGACCTATTTTTCTTTTATGAGCTTTCTTTTGCTAAAAATGGGGAGGGTACATATATTGGACCAATTAATCATCAAAATATATGGGCGGGGCAATGCAAAGAAGGTGGTCTTTCTTACTAAATAAAGATTGGTTTCTTAAATAGACTTAAAGGTGGAACGAAGGGTTTTCTTGATAAGCGTTAAATGTCGCACTTTGTATATTCAGTTAAGGGATCGAGGGAGACGGTCATATTCATCTAAGGGCTCAAGAGGTAGGACGGCGAGGACACGACGAGAACACAGAGTGTGCTCGGTAATGACAAGGTCAACCAATGTTTCTCCTATTTTTTAAGGCTAAAAAATAAAAAAAATAATTTTTTAAAAAAATTAAAGAAAAATTGATTTAACTTAACATTTCTTCTTCTCTCCCATTTTTTTCAACTAAACCTAGACCATATATGATCACTTGCAATATTGTGCTTGTAGGAAGCAAGACAACAATTTTTCTTCTTCTTCTTCTTCTTCTTCTTCTTCTTCTTCTTCAAATGTTGTTGTTCTTCCGGCCGACCCTTATCTCCATATTTTTGTCTATTCTTCTTATGATTTCATAAATTGATATTTAACTTTTGATTACTAATTTACTGTGTAATTGTTATTTTTTTACTAAGACAGGTAAGAGATTAGGAGTAGTCAACGTCTGACAGTTGACCATCCTATGACATCCTTTCGGATGATAACATCAAGCGATGTCGGGGCCCTCGAGCTATCCACCACATCGTCCTGACCATGAGAGTCAAAGCAAGACCGTCATGACCAAGTGTTGCTAGCTTGTCAGCAGCACCGTTAATCTCTCTAAACATGTGGTTGACTTGAACCTAATTAAAACCTGCAAGTAAGATAGAAATATCCGTAATGGTAATATCCAATTCCCATGGTGGCATCCAGATTTTTTTTACATAATTAATAATTGTAAGGTTATCCCCTTCAATATCAATTTTCCTTAGTCCGAGTTGTTTTGCTTTAATTATTCCCATTTTTAGCGTGCATGCTTCAATTTGAAGAACAGAAATGTCACCACACTATGGCCATCACTGCACTGTGTAATCTTTGTTGAATGTTGAGTGTGTTATTCCAATTCTTCTACTTTTAACAATATGTAAATTTTTATAATTGTTTTTGTTGGTTGATTATGTTGTTCGGTTGTTATTGATTTGCAAAATAAATGATTAGTTCTTCAATTTTGAAATTAAGTATGTTTATTTGAGTTTGTAAGACTAAATATGAATATTCGTTATATTTTGTAAGACTAAAAATAATTTTTTTTAAGGTTTTGTTTCGGTTATTTTCTTGTCATTTTAATGTCTTTATCGACTCATATATCCTTGAGTTTTTCATATATATGTATCTCGTTATGATACATGCATTCTACATGAAAATAACTATAAAATGATATATTATTTCTTTTACTCGCCATGTCCTCGTTTCCAATGCTTTTGAGAATTGTCACTTCCCCGTTTCTTGCCGTGTCTGTTTCCCGTATCCGTTTCCGTGCATCATAGATCCTAGTAAAAAGGAAAATAGGAAGAAAGTGAAAATGGGTAAGTAAAATAGGAAGGCGAGGTTGAATATACATATTGGGTAACGAGATTGAGTATCAATATATTGCGTAACATGCTTGAGAATTAACGTATTGGGTAATATGCATGGTATTATCATATTGGGTAGTAGGATTATGTATCAACATATTGGGTAACAAACCATGGTATCAACATATCAGGTAACAAACTTGAATATTAACATATTGGATATCAAGCTTGGGTATTAAAACTTATTCACGTTTGGATATTATCATATTGGGTATCATACTTGAGTATTGACATATTGAGTATTAGGCTTGTGTATTAACATACTGGGTTTTTCGATTGAGTATTAAGATATTGAGTATCAAAGTTGGGTATTAACATATTGAGCATTACGGTTGAGTAATAACATATTGGTATTAGATTTAAATACTAATATATTAGATATTACACTTGAGTATTAACATATTGAGTATCAAACTTGATATTAACATATTGAATATTATTGTTGAGTATTAACATATTAGTAGTTGAATATTAACATATTGGGATTATTGGGTAAAAGGTTGCAGTGAAAGATCATTTTTACTTACACAATTTCAGTTATCCGATTTTACAAATTCGAATTCTCGTATCCAATTTTATAGATATCTTTCACACACAAAACCAGTTAAGTCTGACGGGTGACTCGTTAAGAACAATCGTCAAATGTTGACTCAAATATGCATCAAATACAACTTGTAATGGTGGAAACTGAAATGCAAAAGGCTCTCATAATAAAAATTAAAATGTCAGGACATGAATCAAAAATCAGAATAGCGTATATCAAGAGGCAAGTATATCGCCATCAAATGCTTTAATATTTTTGTTGAAAAAGAAGAGTGAAGAGAGGGTTCTTAAGAATTAGGCCCAATAGAGGAGAGACCAGGCCTACGAAGAGTGAAGATATGGCTGTTAGGAAATGTGCCGCTATACAAAATTAATGGGCTGGTCCTAAATGTGTCCACTGAACAAAGATAGGGCTGTTAGGAATGCTCTTCCTTTATTTTCTTTTTCTAATATTTATGCGTGATCTAGTTTGTATACACTAAATAAAAGGGCTTTATTAACGACGGACTCCAATAAGAAAAAGGGTAATGTTGTTGAGATGATCATTCAAGAGGATACGACGCATTCAATCATCATGTTGTGTCGCATATATAATGTCTTACGCGAGGTTTTGGATCAGGACACCGCAATCAAGTAGTGTCGATGTTGGAGAGACTCTACATCATGACCAATTGATAGACTAATTTTTTAAAAATCAATTAGCCTATCACCAACAAATTGCTTTTAAAGTAACTTTAAGAACACTTAGATCATTTGGTTTTTAAAAATCATATATATAGGCTTAAATTCCTGGTCGTCCTTCAAAAGGACTCTTTAATCAAGTGTCAATGAGCTAGTTTGGCAAGTGGTCACACATGATAGGCTACCTCGAGTGACTAAGCTTCATACTTTGAGTGGATTAATTATCATTGCATTGAGTGCTTCCACTTCCTTACTCAGGTACACGTAGCTCGAGTGCAGTTTTTCTTAGTCCGAGTTTCTGCGTCTTCTTACATCGAGTGATGACATTGCACTCGAGGTACGTTAAATTCTTGTCCAAATTTGCTTCTTAGCTCGAGTGGACTAGTACACTTAGGTCGAACTCGATGCTCCACACCAACTACGTTGAATTTTCCATGGATATAATGAGTGATGTAGGAGGGTGGTGATGGTGTAGGTGAGAGAGGGTTGAAGATAGGCTAGCTATGGTTTCAGATTTGAGATTTTTGGACGAGTTTTCAGTTTCAGCTCTATGGAGGGGTGTTACGGCCTCCATACAGCCATTAACGACCGTAATGTATCCGTAATGGCCTCCATATGGCCATAATAAGAGCGTAAGGTAGGCGTAACGGCCTAGGGTGTCTTGCTGGTATCGGAATCACCGATCTCTATGGGCAAGGGGGGAATCTATATGTCCGTAGAGCTAGCGGTAAGTGGTCGTAAGGTGGCCGTACATGGTCCTATGAATTAAAATATTAGCTATGACTTTTATAATTAATTCGAAATAGTTATTTTCTTGAAATGATACGACATGGTTACGGCTGTAAGGTGGTTGTAAGGGTTGAAGTTCTACTCTTCTTCGGATTTTTCAGGGACGGACTTCGAAGCATCTAATTTCTCGATAATCTCTTCCAACATAGTACATGTGTTCTAGGTGAACAATAAGCTCTTGACGGGAGTCTTCTAATGTTTGCAACTTCAAATGCCAGGAATTCATGGCTATTGTCAAAGCCCGATACAAACGGATCGGGAGAGCGGGGTCGTGTGCATACGAGCGCACGTGTGCGTCAGGCCCAAGCCCAACACATAAACCAGGAGAGGTTCCATCCTAAAATCAATTGGTAATAGGAGGAGTAGCCCACCAACCTTATATATTAGGCTCAAAGTGTCCCCATCTTTCGATGTGGGACCTTATTATCTCCAACACGTCCCCGCAAGTGCAACTAGAGGATATAGACCGAGTTGCACTTGTCCACAGGTTAGGATCGCGAGCTGAATTTAGGCTAAACGCTTTGATACCATGTCAAAGTCTGATACACACGGACCGATAGAGCGGGGTCGTGTGCATACGAGCGCACGTGCACATTAGGCCCA
Source organism: Fagopyrum homotropicum (assembly GCA_033239125.1). Taxonomy (NCBI): domain Eukaryota; kingdom Viridiplantae; phylum Streptophyta; class Magnoliopsida; order Caryophyllales; family Polygonaceae; genus Fagopyrum; species Fagopyrum homotropicum. The sequence continues at coordinate 57,797,601 of BSWB01000003.1, read as the reverse complement.
AGCCCAACACATAAACCCGGCGAGGTTCCATCCTAAAACCAATTGGCAATAGGAGGAGTAGCCCACCGACTTTATATAATAGGCTCGGAGTGTTCCCATCTTTCGATGTGGGACCTTATTATCTCCAACAGCTATCATGAAGTTCTTGGAGATCTTGTTGAAATTTGGAGTTGTTGTCCACAAAAAGCATGCATAGTTCATGTTGAGCTAAAAAATTGTGGTTCTCATCTCCATATGCCCTCTCAACACCCATCATCAAAGTAGGGATAGTAATGTCTTGGATATCTTGTAATGCAAACACATCTAAAGAGGAGTTGTTCTCAATGATCATACGTTCATCATTTATTTCAACATTAGTGATATCACAAATATCATCAAGTAGGGAACATTTATGGAGAATGTGAAGAGTAAACTCCACTGTTTTTTCATCAAATAAAAAGATGATCGGTCCCTCTCGGACATCAATGAAAGCTCCACCAATAGCAATGAAGGGGCATCCAACGATCACAAGGGTGTTAGTACCCGCATAAACATCATAAACTAGAAAGTCCAAAAGCATCTCATTCTTGTCAATCCTTACAACGACGTACTTCAGCATGCCAACAAGTCTAATGACAGACTTGTCGTCCAAAGTCAAGGTGAATTTCACTAGTGATAGTTCTCATAGTTCTAGATCTTTACACATTTTTAGTGAGATAACACTCACACTAGCTCCTAAATCACATAAATAAGAATACTTTCTTCCACCGAAGGCTAATGGGATGCAAAAGCTTCTTGGATCTCCCTTCTTGGGTGACATATTGGTCTTGAGCATGGATCTCACTCCTTGGTGGTGTCAATGGAGCCTTCACTGTTCATGAGCTTCCTGTTGGATAACAATTCCTTCATAAACTTTGAGTACTTAGGCATTTGTTTCAATGCCTCATCAAGTGGAATCTCCAATAAAGCTTGTTCATGCGCTCTAGGAATTTTCTGAAATCCTCATCTAAATACTTTCTATTGTGAGCTTGAGGAAAAGGAAGAGGAGAACTATATATTTTAGGAGGTGTAGAAACAATTACCTCAATAATAGAAAATTTCTCCTCAAGAGTTTTCTTCGTAGTCTTCTCAATGGCCACAAGATCAATAGTTTCCTTTCCGTTTCTGAGAGTGATGACACAAACTCCTCTAGGATCGGATCCCATGGTTGTAGGGAGTTTTCCTTGATTTTTCTCAAATTGTTCGTTGGGTTGGGCAACTTGAGTTTCCAACATATTATGTCCTTTTGCATGCACTCCAACAGTAGTTTCCATCCTGCTGAATTTTTCTTCCATACTCATGATTGAGTTCCCGATGTCTCCTATGGATCCAACGAGTTCTTGTTGTCCACTAACCAGTCTCTCTAAAATTGTATCCTACATTGTTGATGTGGTAGCTTGTGTAGGAGCTTGAGCTTGACCAGAGATGAGATCTTTGGGAGGAAAACTTCTTCTTTGGAATTGTTGGAAATTTCTTTACGGGAAAGGAGGTCTTGTGAAGGTATTGTCCCTTTGATATTCATTTGATTTCCCATATAGTTGACTTATTCCAAGGCTTCATAGTAATTCATGTGTTCATTGAAGTTTGAACAATCCTCTATCTCATGACCTACTCCCTTGAAAAATTGAAAATTCACATCAATATCTAAATTAGCAAATGAGAAACAATAACTATCACCAACAAGCTTCATAAGGTCTTGCAATTCCTAGCTAACTTGTAAATCTTGTCATCATCCTTGACGTTGTAGATACCTCATCTCTTGTTACGCTTCATCTAGTTCCATGTATGTTCAGTAGGAGTTGCAAGGTAGTCCCAAGCTTCATCTTTATTTATACTTTTGAATCCATGAGAATTCGCAGTATCCACCAAATTCCTTGTGGTGTCATTTAGTCCACTATAAAAATACTCGAGAAGTAATGCCTTCTCAAATCTATGGTGAGGGCATGCGTGCAACAATTCATTGAATCATTCCCATATGGAATGGATGTTCTCTTCATCTTTCACATCAAAGCGGGATACCTTTCCCGTATACTCAACAATCTTGTATGGAGGAAAATACTTGCTCAAGAAGATTTTTCTTGAAACTTCCCAAGTTGAAAAAAGTACATGGGGATGATTTTGCAGTCAGTTTGCAAGTTTTCTTGTCAAATAAAAAATAAACGCCTGCATTCTTAAAGTATCAAGAGTAATGTTCTCACAATTCAAAGCGTTCATAATATTCTCAAAGTTCTGCAAATATTGATGCGGGTTCTTGTTCGCCACTTAGCGTGCGTGCAAATAAGCTTTAAATTTATAAAACTAAAATCAAGCAAGCGAACCCGCAGTGTACGGATCGGCGGAGTAAAGCAAGAATTCCAGAGTATCGAACACAGGGATTTGGGGGGTTAAATCCAGTTATAAATCGTCAAGCAAGTAAATGTATGAGCTTTGCAAATATATTGGGAAAACAACAACCCTAAAGATCCAGGTATCTAATTATGGCAATCGATTCAAGATATACTAAAGAACTAAGGACAGAGTTAAGAGTTGCAAAGGTATACTAAGGTAAAGCAATGTACGGTGAAGTTCTAAGGCTTTATATGACTTATATCAAGACACTCTATAAAGGTTGTTGAGGCTTCAGTATAGAAAGGATCTAAAGATAAGAATTAATATCAAATACCCAAACTTGTAACCCAAGGATCAAGACTAACTAAACCGATTAAGGTTGTGACACTCGAAATCGAAGTAGAGGTTGTTGAGGCTTCACTACTACCTAGAAAAGGCAAGCCAAGACTAAGTTATAGCAAATCTTTAACTTTGGATTAAAGTAAAAGCAAGGTTCGTAAACTGATGTAAATTACGGGTGGATCTTGAGTTCCACGGCCGTGGAACCTCAAGAACAGGCCGTGATTTTTGGTTCGTCGGCGAATCTCTCTAACTCTCAGGGTCTAATCTGTTTACGATCGATCTATCATCATCTAAGCCACAACTATCAACCCTTCACCTTAGAATTGCTAAAGGGTTTTAGCCAACAACAGTCATTATGATATCAAATTCAGGATTAAGAAGAATGAAAGATGAAAACCTTCGAAAACCTTCAATAAACTTCAAATCAATCTCAAATCCACAAACAAGGGCATAATGTATATCAGATTTGAAATAACACAAACCAATCACAATCCTTGATAAGAACGAAGAGTGGGATGTCAATCCGTCTTCTAATCAAACCTAGGAATAAAAGGCAACTTCCAAATCTTCAAGCCTTCGTAAATCTCCGTTGCAAAATTGCAATTCTCCGCACGTCCAATAAAACCCTAGGCACGTGCAAGCGAGCGTAAGCGAAGGTGCTGAATTCTCCCTCCTTCAGTCCTTTTATAAGGAAGGATAGAATAACCGTCCGGCCCATATGCGTAGACAATGTGTCCATATTTTATTCGTCAAAAGATTGCCTAAATCACGGTTTCATGGAGTTCCACGGCCGTGGTTTAGAGCGTGGAAGTGGATTACGGTTCTTCACAACTTCCACGACCGTACTTTATACCGTGTAACTCTCTGGAATGCTCCACGTTCATGTTGCCAAGATCCACGGCCGTGGTTTTGGGCGTGGACTTCATTACGGCCGTATTTTAGAGCGTGGAAGCATAGATTGCTCGTAGTTCCCTTTGTTTCGTGCCATTCCTCATCCTAGCATCTTCCTTGGCTTCTTTGTGGTGTCCTCAATCCTTGGATGTTCTCAATTCATCTCTATCCTCTCTTAATTTGTTCGGTTTTGGCTCTTATTCTCCTACAATCAACACAAAGCTTATGTAGACCTCTATATCGACAATATAGACAAACTAGCTAACAATTGCTTCAATGCCTTATCAATGAACACTATAATGGATGAAAAACATCTAGAAAACGTGCCTAAAATATAACAATATTTCATGCTAACAAAATACCCCATACTTGCCACTTGCTTGTCCCTAAGCATGGTCTTTCAAAAGCTTTAGAACTCAAGTTAGGATGAAATATGTATGCAACTCAAAAACAAAACATCTTTTAGGTGAATGTGCTTCTAGTCAATAGATCATTCTCAAACCTTGCTTCATTCATTCACGAGACTTTCATATACATAAGTAAAGAATAAAGAGAAAGGAAACATCGTGAATTGATCAAACTTCAATGTAAGCATCATAACCTTCAAACATTATCAAAATCAATCATAAGAAAGTTCAATTTAGATCACCAAGTCATATAACATTCTCTTGATCTTAAGGACTTTCAAATAAGGTCTAGAATGCGGAAAGGGGGAGGAAACTATAAGGAATGTGGTGCATGAATCCGGGAAAGTGGATAACTAACTGTTTTCTTTTTCTCTTGCGGTTTTGCAACACTTTCAACTTAGAGCTTTGCTCTCTTCTTTTGCACATAATTTTTCGACTTTACTTTTGGAGTTATGGACAGAGGTGCACAAAAACCGAAGCCTAGGAGATTGGCGGTTCTCAACTTTGCGAGATGCCTCAAACCCTTGATTCACATACCATAATCCGTTAGGAATATCGCTCAATCCGACTTTGGCAAGACACAAACACCCGGCTATGTGAATGGTGCCGAGTTACTCATCGTCATGATTGACTTCCCCAAACCTATAAGTTCTTTCTATTCTTTGAATGCAAAATTTTGCTTTCATGGCCCTCCCACATCAAACAGGCCAAATGTGAACTCCTCCAAATTCCCGGATAGGTAAGGGAGGCCATTATTTCATTGAGGGGTTAAATGATCAAAGAAAGAAGAAAGAAAACCGAATTGCCTTAATCATTTCAACAAGAAGTATAAGAACTTATCATGTGATTTCAACTTTGATTTCTCAATATGATTTAGATAAAACTCTCACATTATGAAACTTGCAAAAGAGGGATAATTAACTCATTCAATTTCTTTTCAATTTACTATTTGTTTAGGCATACAATTGTCATCAAAACTCAATTCACAAGTAGTGATTATCATAGAAATCATCTCAATCTTAGAAGCACAAAATTTTCAAAATATTTTCGATTTTTATGGGTTTTTCAAAAGATTTTTCATATAATGCGATAATGAAACCTGTAACAATGGAATGAAACATGCAAAGTGTTCTCGATCAAAGCAAGCAAAAGTGAGTAGAGTTATTACAAACGAATAGTCACACCCCACCCCATACTTGAGACAAACATTGTCCCTAATGTTCAAAAAGAAATAAAGAAAAGAAAGAAAGAAAATGAACTCACAAGACGGTGGTGGAGTGGCTAAAGCGGTAGATCGTCATCGTCCTCACTGGGGTGCCGGTGGTGGTGGAAACGGGAAGAAGCCGGGGTCGTAGTTTCGTCCAAACTGCTGGCGGTAAATGTCTCTCATCATCCGGTCATGTGCATCGGCTCGTGCGTTCCTAGCATCCGCGTGGATCTCCAAGGCTCCGACTCTACTGGAAAGGTCGGTGGCCCACTCCGGCAGCTGCTCGTACCACTCCGGCGCCTGGCTATACCAAGCTGGTGCATCTGATGGTGCTGGTGCAGGTGGTGGCTGTGCATGCCAAGTCGGTGGAGCTCTCATCCACTCCGGCTGCGTGCTATACCACTCAGGAGGGGTCTCCATCCATGTCGGCCTCTCACTCACGCTAGCACGGCGAGAAGAAGAGGCGGAAGCTCTAGCAGGGCGGGGAGAGTGTCTAGGGGGGTCGGGAAATGTATCCGGCTGATCCGGAAAGGTACCAAAATCGTGCTCCTCACCTCCTCCCTCAAACTCACCATCTCCTCCCATCTCCTCCTCATCTACAGCAGGTACCTCAGGGGGAACATAAGGAGGTGCTACCAACCTATTCACATGCATAGCAGCGAAAGTCTCCTTCCAGTTATGGCGTCCAACCATAATGGAGTACTCGGGGAGCCATGCCACACCTCTACCTCCTTTATCCTTCCAAGGCATGGCGGCGGTGGGTGGACCTCTATGTCTAGGGAAAATCAACCCTCTAGTCATGAGACTCTGAAGTCCTAACAGCCTCGCCGCTATCCTAGTGCAGGCGGAGAAGTCTACTCCTAACTGTCTAGCAAGGTGGGTGACTATCCCACCATATCCAATGTTGTCGGCCCTCTTGTTCTTTAGCTTACTAATGGTAGAAGCTAAGAGGGTGGCATAATCAGCCGGCCTCCCATGCAGCATACAGTACAACAAAAATAGCTCATTTGTCTTGATCTTCTGAGGAGTCTTCGTCCTAGGGAAGAGACACTCAGAAAGCACTCGGTGGGCAATCTTCAAGGCTAAGTGATAGATCAACTTAGCCTTGGTATCAGCAGGTTTCCAGCGGTCCTCGCTGGCGTATACCATGGCAATATCCTCCTAAAAATCTTTGGCGTACACGCCACTAGGAAATCGACCATTGAAGGTCTCATGGAACCCAAAGAAGGCTCCAAACTCTCGGGTCGAAAACTCATAGTTCTTCTCCATCAGCCGGAAAGAAACTGTCCTATCCACATGGCTATGATCAAATGAGATCACAAACTCTCTAGTGATCTCCTCATACGCATCTTCCCGAATAGCGGAGAAGATGATCAAACCGGCTCTATCAAGCAACCAAGTAAGGTCACCTACCACATTCAGTGGCTCTAAATCCTCAAGCAGCAAATATCGTGGTCCTATGACCGGTCTCTTCTCTATCCTCTCTAAGGCATCGAGGTAATCCTCATGGATCGTAGGAATTCTAGGGGGTGGGGTGATGGTGGTGATGGTGGTTCGCTAGGGGGTGCCTGGGAGGAGGAAGAAGCATTGCCTTTCCTCTTCTTGGTCCTATTAGACATTCTCCTAACAAAGTCCATGTCCTGTTCAAAATTACGGTCTGTTCTTCAATTTCCACGACCGTGGAATGCCCAGGAACCGTGGTTCGGTTCGTAAATCCTCAAAAATCACTCAATCAACACTACAATCAGCAGATAGCATCCCTAGACTAATTTCAATCCAGTTCCAATCAGTTCTTCTAATATATCTTGCAAAAAATGAATCGAATCGACAAAGTGAAAGAAGAGAAGAAAAACCTAGGTTTTTGGATTTTAAAATCCAAATTTTGTCTTCTCCGGCGATTGTTCACTCGAATCGTTGCTTGGATTTTGTAGATGATCTTGCTCCAGTTTGGGTTAAAGAATCGTTCGAAACGATTAACGAACGGAGATTTGAGAGAGGGGGATCAATTCGGCGTTTTTGGTCGTGGAAAATGGTGTTTTGGTGTGTTTTATGAAGAAACGTGGTTTTTATAGTGGCCGTAAAATTTTTCGAAAATTACGGCCACTCGGGGATTTCCACGGCCGTGGAAATGTACGGAACCGTGGTTTTGGTGATTTTTCTCAGGCTTTTGCAAATTACGGTCACTGTAGCTATCACGGCCGTGGTTTTGGCCGTGGAACTCTCTGTAATGTGCCAAAGTCCATGTTTCATCAATTTTCTTCAAACCTTTCCTTCTCTTTTCCTTTTCCACTGATCCTACATCCAAAAACACGAACATACCGGAAGGTATCGAAGGCAAAACAAAACAAAAACGTCTAAACTATTCTAATCTACGAATCAAAAACAAAAACATAAGTGCAATACCTTGGGTTGCCTCCCAAGAAGCGCTTGTTTAAGGTCCGTAGTTAGACCATATTCGCACTTATTCGAGTGCGGTGGGCACGAACTCTTCAGCTTGGAGTTCCGGCGAATACTTCTTGAGTCGTTGACCGTTCACCTTAAAGCTTCCGCCCTTTTCACCCCATACTTCAACTGCACCATGGGGAAAACACGTTTGATTAGATAAGGTCCAGTCCAACGAGATTTAAGCTTACCTGGAAAGAGACGAAGCCTTGAATTGAAGAGGAGAACTTAATCTCCTTCTTTGAGGTCCTTTGGGATGATATGCTTATCATGCCAACGCTTCGCTCTTTCTTTATAGATCTTGGCGTTTTCGTAGGCGTTCAAGCGAAGTTCTTCAAGCTCGTTAAGGTCCAAGAGACACTTCTCTCCCGCTTTCTTCATGCTGAAGTTCAACCACTTTATTGCCCAATACGCCTTATGCTCCAATTCTACCGGCAAGTGACAAGACTTCCCATACACAAGGTTGTATGGTGTTGTTCCGATGGGAGTCTTATATGCAGTCCTGTATGCCCATAATGCGTCATCTAGCTTCAAAGACCAATCCTTCCTTGTCCTTGAAACCGTCTTCTCTAGGATCCCTTTAATCTCTCGGTTCGAGATCTCCACTTGTCCACTAGTTTGTGGATGATAAGGGGTGGCGATCTTGTGAGTCACCCCATACTTAGCTAATAGAGCTTCGAATCGTCGGGCAATGAAGTGAGAACCTCCATCACTAATGATAGTCCGGGGTGTCCCAAATCGTGGGAAGATGGTCTTGTTAAAGAACTTAACCACAACCAAGGCATCATTAGTGGGATAGGCAATTGCTTCAACCCACCTCAAAACGTAGTCTACGGCTAAAAGTATGTATTGGTTTCCACAAGATGATGGGAAAGGTCCCATGAAGTTTACTCCCCAAACGTCAAAGATCTCCACCTCTTGAATGTTGTTAAGAGGCATCTCGTTTCTCCTAGAAATGTTCCCTGTTCTTTGACAAGCATCGCAGTAGGAAACAAAGGTTTGCACATCTTTAAATAAAGTAGGCCAAAAGAATCCAGATTGCAATACCTTAGCGCTAGTCTTGTTCGAACTAGCGTGTCCTCCACAAGGTAGTGAATGACAATGACGGATGACACTTTGCATCTCATCTTCCGGCACACATCGCCGAATGATGCCGTTAGGACCTCTCTTGAAGAGGAGAGGTTCATTCCAAAAGTATTCCCGAACATCCTTAAAGAACTTCTTTCTTTGTGCGTAGGATAATCCGGGTGGTAATTCCTGGCAAACCAAATAGTTAACAAAATCAGCAAACCATGGTTCGTTACCTTTGGTGATCACGTCGATGCACTCCTCTATGATATGTAAATGCTCGTACAGAAAGGAGTCATCTATAGGTAGATTGTCGTCCTCTAGATGTGGTAGATGACTCAAATGATCCACAACAGAATTTTCCGAACCCTTCTTGTCACGGATCTCTAGATCAAATTCTTGTAGGAGAAGAATCCATCTAATCAGCCTTGGTTTCGCATCTTTCTTTGCAAGCAAATACCGGATCGCAGCATGATCCGTGTACACAATCACCTTAGCACCTACAAGATAAGAGCGAAACTTTTCAAATGCATATACAATTGCTAAAAATTCCTTCTCGGTAGTGGCATAGTTGAGTTGCGCTTCATCTAGCGTCTTGCTAGCGTAGTAGATAGCGTGGGTTCGTCCTTCCTTTCTTTGCCCAAGCACAGCCCCTATAGCTACGTCACTTGCGTCACACATAACCTCAAATGGAAGATTCCAATCCGGAGATTGAATAATCAGGGCTGAGATTAGAGCTTCCCGAATCATATTAAACGCATTCAAGCATTTCTGCAAAAAATCAAAAACTGCATCCTTCATTAATAAATTAGTAAGCGGTTTTGATATCTTGGAGAAATCCTTTATAAAACGTCTATAGAATCTAGCATGTCCTAGAAAACTTCTTATCCCTTTCACTGAAGTTGGGGGAGGAAGATTTTCTATAGTCTCTATCTTAGCCTTATCCACTTCAATCCCTCTACTAGAGATTAAGTGTCCTAATACAATGCCCTCTTTCACCATAAATTGACACTTCTCCCAATTAAGAACTAGGTTAGTGTCTTCACACCTTTGTAACACAAGAGCAAGGTTAGAAAGACAATTATCAAAAGAGGAACCATAAACGGAGAAATCATCCATAAAGACCTCCATGATCTCCTCTTTGTACTCCGAGAAGATAGCCATCATGCACCTTTGAAAGGTGGCTGGGGCGTTGCAAAGCCCAAACGGCATTCTCCTATAAGCAAACGTTCCCCACGGGCACGTGAATGTGGTCTTCTCTTGATCGTCCGGATGTATCGGGATCTGAAAGAAACCACTATAACCGTCAAGATAGCAAAAGTGTGAGTGTTGTGCTAACCTCTCAAGCATTTGGTTGATGAAGGGTAGTGGGAAGTGATCCTTCCTCGTTGCGTTGTTTAGCTTGCGGTAGTCTATGCACATCCTCCATCCTGTAATGGTTCGTGTGGGAATGAGTTCATTGTTTTTATTGGTGATGACCATCATTCCTCCCTTCTTTGGAACCACCTGTATGGGACTCACCCACTTGCTATCGGAGATAGGGTAGATGATACCTGCATCAAGTAGTTTAAGAATTTCCTTCTTGACAACCTCCTTCATGGTCGGATTTAACTGCCTTTGAGGTTGTCGCGAAGTTCTAAAGTCTTCTTCCATTAGGATCTTATGCATGCATAGTGAAGGTTTGATTCCTACTAGATCCTCTATAGTATACCCTAAGGATTTCCTATGTTTCTTAAGAACAACCATAAGCTTACTATGTTCATCTATACTCAAATCGGAACTAACAATTACCGGAAAGGTAGAATTAGGTCCTAGAAATGCGTACCTTAGATGTGTAGGAAGTGGCTTCAATTCCATCACTATAGGAGTCTCTAATGGCTCTTGAAGAGTATCCAATGCTTACTTAGAAGTGTCTATGGATGTAGAAGATGTTGGAGAAGAATCAAAAGAAGTGGCGGAGAAGATACAATCTCCTTCAGATTCACCCAAAATTACTACTCCCCTGTTTCCTCCACGACCGTGGTTTTGGACGTGGAAATCAATTACGGTGCCTCTGTTTGTTCCACGGCCGTGGTTTTGGCCGTGTAACTTACTAGAGTCCTCTGAATAGCTGATTACGGTCATGTTGGTGGATTCCACGGCCGTGGAATAGCACGACTGGCCGTGGTTTCTTACGTTTTCTGACCCATCGTAGAGTTTCTCAAATTCTTCTTCATACACTTCTTTTTTGCTTCTCTAAAGCTTCAATTTCCTCATTGCATTCCTCTTCTTCCCCTATATCCATAATGCTCATAGAAATAACTTTTTACAAGGGATCTTTGAAGAGAATCGAACTTACCTCCTCTCTAGATAGCTCTTCGTCATGGATGTTGAATATATCTTCATCGAAAGCTGGTTCCTTCATCAAAGTGGAGAGAACGAACTCTACCTTTTCTTCTCCTATGTCGAAGGCGAGTCTAGCATTCTTGCAATCAACTATACAACCGGATGTTGCAAGAAACGGTCTTCCGAGTATGATCGGGACCGGACTATCTGCAGGAATGTCAAGCACAACAAAATCTATAGGAACATAGAACTTACCAAGCTTGATTGGGACGTCTTCAACTATGCCTACGGGACGAGTTATGGATCGATCCGCCATGTACAACGTCATCTTCACAGGTTTAGGTTCGCCTAAACCGATCTTCCTGCATAAGGCAAGCGGAATGATGCTCACGCTTGCTCCCAAATCACATAATGCATCATATGTGACACCTCCTACTCCTATGGGAATACAAAATGACCCCGGATCCTTCAACTTTGGGGGCATCTTTTCCTTCATTGTCTTGATGAGATCCGATGAATCCGAACTCATCTTAACCTCTCCAAAATCCTCTAATTTTCTTTAGTTAGAGAGGATCTCCTTTAGGAACTTTCCATAAGCTGACATACCTACAATTGCATCAATGAAAGGTATATTAATATGCAGTTTGCTCATGAGTTCAATAAACTTACCGAATTGCTTGTCTAGACGCGCTCTTGCTCTAGATTGCGGGAATGGTAGGGGAGGTTTGAAAGCTGGAGGAGGAACGTAGATGTCTTCCTTCTCCTTCCCCTTCTCTTTCTCCTTCTCGACGGAAACTTCTACAAACTTAGGCTACGGGTCGGTGGTTGTTGCTCCGCTCCTAGTTGTGATAGCCATCACCCTTCCTTTTGGGTTATCCTCCGTCTTTCTTGGAAGTTTTCCTTGATTCCTAGGAACTTCCTCATCTTGACTAAACATTTGGTTTTCTAAAACCTTTTGGGCTTTATCAACCTTAGTAATGTGATCATCGACCTTAATGATGTGACTCTCCAATCCTTGAAGTTTTCCCAAAATTGTTTCCAACATGGGATCGGGCTTCTCTTTCCCCGAAGTGCTTACGCTATTAGATGCTTGTTCCTGACTTTTCAAGGGAATGGAAGAAGAAGAAGGTGGAGTTAGTGAATTTCCTGAATTGGGATAAGAATTACCGGAATTGTGTTGTTGGTTGGACCGCCAATTGTTGTTGTTTGAACCCCTATTGTTGTTCCAATTGTTATTCCGGTTGTTGTTGTTGTTCCAATTGTTCCGGTTGTTGTTCCGGTTATTGCGGTTTGTATTTTCATTCCCATTGTGGTTATTGTTGTTTCCCAAATAACCCACATCTTGCCCCTTTTGCTTTGGAAAGTTGGTTTTATTGGCTTCCTTCAACTCTTTAATCTCGGTATTGAGAGAAAAGATTTGAGTTTGAGCAGCTTGTGATAACTTTGCTCCTTGCTCCACTTGATTTGCTTCTACTCTCCGGTGAGAATACTTTACTATGACTCGGGCTTGCTTCTCAATGAAGTCCCAAGCGTCATCTTCCCTCATGTCCATGAATGTACCACATGAAAAGGATTGGAGCTTGAATTGTGTTTTCACATCCAGCCCCTTATAGTATATCTCCAATAAACCTAGTTTGGAAATGCCATGGTGTGGGCAATCCAATAGTAAGTCCTGAAATCTTTCCTAAGATTGAAACAAACTTTCGTTAGATCTCATAGAAAATGCATTAATCTTACCTCTCAACTCTGCCGTCTTGGATGGCGGGAAGAATTTGGTGAGGAATTCCGCAGAAAGATCCTCCCATGTGTTAAGTCTTCCATTTGGAAGAGCTTGATACCAAGATAAAGCTTTCCCCTTCAAAGAAAAGAAGAATGGCTTGATCTTGTAGTTGTTAGTGGTTGCAATCTTAGACTTCATTGTCTCCATCATGATCTCGAAATTTTGTAAATGTTGATGTGGAGATTCAGCACTCGTTCCTCCAAACTGATTTTGGCGAACGATGGTAATAACTTGTGGGTTGAAGCTAAACCCTTGCATATCATCAGCATCAAAGTTCACACCTAAACGGCGTGGTTGCTGAATTGGATCCATCCTTTGGCCAAGAGTTCTTGGCTTTCCATCTACACGAGCAGTTCTCGCATCCCCAACTGGAACACGACGATTGGCAGCCGGTCTTGGAGCAAATGGGTTCACATTGATCGTCGGATCAATGTCCTCTAGTGGTGGCATGGAAGAGTCGCTATCCTCGTCAGATGAATTGGTTCTAACCAATCTTGACGATTTCCTGCTCTTCTTCTTCTTCTTCTTCTTAAGGTCGCTCAATTCCAGCCTTATTTGAAATATCATATCCCTTAGATCATCAACTTTCGATTGATGACGCTCTGATTCCTCCTTGCGAGTCTTCTCGCTCCATCTAAGTTGAGCTTCGAACTCTGCTAACTCCCTTTGGTAATCTCGTTCTCTTTCTTCAGCCATCTTTCTTTCCTTGAGCTTCTTCCTCAAAGTCTTCTCAAGTTCTTGATCAAGAGGTAAGAGGTCCGTGTTGTTCCTAGACATGCACATAAACCTAAGGTAACCTGCAAAATATCACTCACAAGAGATATCAAATAACAAGAGCTAAGCTCCCAAGCTTGAAAACCGGTAACCGAATTCGGCCTAGACCAAATCCCCGGCAATGGCGCCAAAAACATGTTCGCCACTTAGCGTGCGTGCAAATAAGCTTTAAATTTATAAAACTAGAATCAAGCAAGCGAACCCGCAGTGTACAGATCGGCGTAGTAAAGCAAGAATTCCAGAGTATCGAACACAGGGATTTGGGGGGTTAAATCCAGTTATAAATCGTCAAGCAAGTAAATGTATGAGCTTTGCAAATATATTGGGAAAACAGCAACCCTAAAGATCCAGGTATCTAATTGTGGCAATCGATTCAAGATATACTAAAGAACTAAGGACATAGTTAAGAGTTGCAAAGGTATACTAAGGTAAAGCAATGTACGGTGAAGTTCCAAGGCTTTATATGACTTATCTAAAGACACTCTCTATAAAGGTTGTTGAGGCTTCAGTATAGAAAGGATCTAAAGATAAGAATTAATATCAAATACCCAAACTTGTAACCCAAGGATCAAGACTAACTAAACCGATTAAGGTTGTGACACTCGAAATCGAAGTAGAGGTTGTTGAGGCTTCACTACTACCTAGAAAAGGCAAGTCAAGACTAAGTTAAAGCAAATCTTTAACTTTGGATTAAAGTAAAAGCAAGGTTCGTAAACTGATGTAAATTACCGGTGGATCTTGAGTTCCACGGCCGTGGAACCTCAAGAACAGGCCGTGATTTTTGGTTCGTCGGTGAATCTCTCTAACTCTCAGGGTCCAATCTGTTTACGATCGATCTATCATCATCTAAGCCACAACTATCAACCCTTCACCTTAGAATTGCTAAAGGGTTTTAGTCAACAACAGTCATTATGATATCAAATTCAGGATTAAGAAGAATGAAAGATGAAAACCTTCTAAAACCTTAAATAAACTTCAAATCAATCTCAAATCCACAAACAAGGGTATAATGTATATCAGATTTGGAATAACACAAACCAATCACAATCCTTGATAAGAACGAAGAGCAGGATGTCAATCCGTCTTCTAATCAAACCTAGGAATAAAAGGCAACTTCCAAATCTTCAAGCCTTCGTAAATCTCCGTTGCAAAATTAATTCTCCGCACGTCCAATGAAACCCTAGGCACGTGCAAGTGAGCGTAAGCGAAGGTGCTGAATTCTCCCTCCTTCAGTCCTTTTATAAGGAAGGATAGAATAACCGTCCGGCCCATATGCGTAGACAATGTGTCCATATTTTATTCGTCAAAAGATTGCCTAAATCACGGTTTCATGGAGTTCCACGGCCGTGGTTTAGAGCGTGGAAGTGGATTACGGTTCTTCACAACTTCCACGACCGTACTTTATACCGTGTAACTCTCTAGAATGCTCCACGTTCATGTTGCCAAGATCCACGGCCGTGGTTTTGGGTGTGGACTTCATTACGACCGTATTTTAGAGCGTGGAAGCATAGATTGCTCGTAGTTCCCTTTGTTTCGTGCCATTCCTCATCCTAGCATCTTCCTTGGCTTCTTTGTGGTGTCCTCAATCCTTGGATGTGCTCAATTCATCTCCATCCTCTCTTAATTTGTTCGGTTTTAGCTCTTATTCGCCTACAATCAACACAAAGCTTATGTAGACCTCTATATCGACAATATAGACAAACTAGCTAACAATTGCTTCAATGCCTTATCAATGAACACTATAATGGATGAAAAACATCTAGAAAGCGTGCCTAAAATATCACAATATTTCATGCTAACAGTTCTCGTCTATAATCCTGTGCATTGATCATTTTGGATCAACCTGATGGTGTCCGTCCTAAGTGTAACACCCCAAATCCGCAGGACTCGAGGCGTCATATGGGGTAGGATCTCACAATGGATCCTGACCCTAGCCTGACAACAAGCTCACTGGATCTTACAACAAGGCACAGATAAATTAAATCCAAATACATAAAACTGTACAATATATACATCAAAAGGTTTACAACATCACAGCCGAGTACAAAACGGAAACCATAAACATCTAAGTACAAAACATTCCATATCCCACGAACAACCTAGTGTACGGATGCCCTCGGCTGATCACCAATCTGTCTCCCTCTGTAGTCCTCCTATCTTGCAAAATATCTACAATACGGTATGAAACCGTTAGCTAACATAAATGAATAAGAATGAAGTAATAGCACAAACACACACCAACACATCACAATATGCAATGCCCCACACACATCCGTTTATTATCTTTACTTAAGTTATTCCATTACTAATTCAACTTATGTTGTGACACGAGGAGCCTAAAGAACCTCGTCTCTTCCCCCTTTAACACAGGGTTTTGCGTGGGGGTGGAGTTACCACATTCCCCTTGTGCTACTGGCTTCCGAGCACCTCCTTCACTCTCGGCGAGCTTTGACAGGTGGTCACCGCCCAATTATAATACATTTGGGTCATATAAGGTAATGAAGTGGTCATCCTAGTACGGTTTATGTTATAAATGCAACAATCATATGCACACACACAATCATCACAACCACTCAAATCCACAACTACACTCTAAGTAAGTCCTATGGACTTACTTGAAATACTCGTAATCTTGTACCATGTCACAGTTTCCCCTTGAGGAAACGATCAATGCCTGCATAAGCAAGGCACACACAAAATCAAACGCTGCAAAGGTTAGGAGACGCATCTCCTATACCTCATAACCACAACCATGCTATAACCCGGATCTAAACCTCAAGATCCTCAACATACATACAAGTGCCTAAGGCACATCCAAACACATCTCATCAAGCTCATCCTCAACCATACTAGCCTAGCTATATCTAAAGCCAAGGCCAAAGGAAAGGAAAGAAGGAAACATACATACTAGGTATGCCCTGGACACGAACCGGTGGTAGCAAGAGACGCAGGGGCGGCTTAACCCAGGCACAGGGGCGGTTCAGCTCAGGCGCAGGGGCGGCTAGTGTGCAGAAGCTGAACCCCGACTTCTCTTTGATCCTTCACTTGCTCTTCTTCACCTCTTCATCAACCAGCAAGCAACCATACACATAGGTATACATATATACACATATATGAGCATGAAAACATCCAGGAAAGGTCCACATAATTTTAGGCTTGTGAATCCTAAGCTAAAGAGTAAGAAAGGAAGAAAGAAAGAGGAAGAATAAGAACTCACCATAGCTGACCTAAGCAGAGGGAAGATCAACACCACACAACTGGCTCTCCACAGCTCATCATCACATCTTTCATCCTCAAAGCTCAAAGCTCAACAACACTCTCAACTCACACAATTTCTAAAGAAGATCAAGAAGAAGACCAAGTAAGAGAGAAGGGAAGAAGATGAACGTGAGGAGCAGAAGAAGGCTGAAGAAGATGAAGGAAACCCTCATCAAGAAGAAAGGAATGTCTTATAAAGGAAGCCAACTAAAAACACGGGTCAAGGTCAACAAAGATGGCTGCAACCGCAGGAAACCGCAGGGGTGGACCTGCAAAGCCGCAGGGGCGGACCACATGACCCGCAGGGGCGGCCCACTGGATCTGCAGGGGGGGCTAGGTCCTGTCTCAGCCCTCTCAACACTGCTCAGCACCTACGTCTTAGATGAGGCGCAGGCGCGGGATCCCTAAAAGACTAAGGCTCTTACACTAAGGTTGAAGTCTCGACCTCCAAGTACAGGGAGCACAAACACATGATTTGGCACTCTTTGTCAAGGATTCATCCTAGCTTCCAATGTTTGAAGGGTAGCGAGCCCTTTTAACAGCAAGTGTGGCGGTAAGCCTAGCAATTTCCGCTTGCGGATCAACAATAGGGAGTTGTATATTTGTCCTTCCATTGTTTGACTTGGAACAACTTTCTTGATGGATTTTTACTTGCGGAGGGTATATTCAATCTTGTTCTCTAGATGGACAAATTTGCTTGAATCACGGACTCTTCACATTCCCCAATCTAGCTTAAAAATAAAAAAATTAAAATCAGACATAATAATAAATTAAAATAATCAAGAATCAGATATCAATTAACTCCATCAACAGTCCCGACAACGACACAAAAAATTTGATTGTGGTGTGAAAGATTTACCGAGAAGTACAACAACCTCCCCTACAAGTATATGGAATCAAATGTAGTACAATCAGGTATTGAATCTAAAGGACCGCATTTGTTTTGGATGATATTGATGGTTAATTATTTAAGTGAAAAATAATACAATATAGTAGAAGTTGTAACAAGCATAAAGGCAAATAATGATCCCTACTATAATGAATTAAAGTATTGATGCATATATATAATTCATGAACATTGATATATGATAATTGCATGTAACCATATAAACACTTAGAAATCGAAAAAACCCATTAAACACTTAGAAATCAAAAAAAGACCAAGAACAATCTTCGTTTTTGGCTCTTTAGTTAGAAAAATGTACAAAGACCGGAACTTTCTACGTGCAGTTAGAAATTCTCGAAGATTTGATAAACTAGTAATTTCAAAACTAAATTCTTTTCAACAAATCCAATAAAACGCCCTTCGTTTGTGGCTTTTCAGTTGGTTTATCTAAAGTAGTTATAAGCACCACTTCGTTTGAAGGTAAATAATAGTAGGAATTAAGCTCTTTGAAAAGAAGCTAAATTACTATATTAGTTCATATATATTTATATATATTTATGCAAACAATAAATTAAACCATTATAGGGATCATCCAATCCTTAGATAATTAGGAAATTTAGCCATACATGATTTGATATAAAGAAAAAACAATATATTGAATCAAGAAAGACAAAACTCACAATTGTCCGGTTCCAAAAAGGCAAAACTTCTAAGAAAAGAAAAGCAAACCACTCACAATTGGGATGAATTTGCGTATCTAACCTACGATTAAGATATGAATATATAGGGACAACTCTCGAAATCTAGGATTACACAAACTTATTAACCTTCTAAAGTTACAATCAAAGATATTTAATTTCCTTATCGGAGGCCGGTGATACGGCCAACTTACGGGCACCATACAACCGTAACATAGCCGTAATGCTTGTCGTATGCCTGTTGTAAGGTACACTGTTTTGATAGCTTATTCGATAGCTCAGTAAAACTGACTTTCCCGTTGAATTGGTTTGAATTATGTGATCCATGAGTATTACTTTTGAAGCTCTTTCGAAGATCTACAAATTTGCTTTACATTATTGTCCAAATTCAAAGGGAAGATGGTCGAAATTGAGAATCTTTGAAAGGTTGTCACAAAATGGCTTCCATTTCTAATGGTTTCCACTTGGCTTCTTGAATCTTTAGTCGATCTAGATGTTTTCATGTATTCATCGATTTCGGAGAAGATTGAATCCTCGTGCTATGGTACTTTCATACCATTATGCTCCATAAATCGCCTTGAATACTTGAAACACGAAATAAACCAAGATAGATACCAAAATTCAGAAAGTGAACGTTTTCCATATAAATAGAGATGTATGACAGAGTGGAAGAGGTCTGAAATGCATGAATATAAGGACTAAAAAGTGTTACATTTGATACTCATCACCTTATCACATCGTTTGGGCTTCGGGTCTTCATCGTTTAGGTCAGGTCTTGTGTAGGAGATGTGTGCTAATCCATACGGATTTGCAAAACGGTATTGAGACAACCTAGAACTCATCTCAAAAGCCGTCTCACCTCGTTTAGGTATGTCATCTTGTGCGATTTGATGCTCCTTTGTAAACTAGTTCTTACCTTGCATCCGAGGTGTTATTTAGCCTTCTCGAGCAATCGATCCCTAGTTACATATATTGTTGAATTATGACACTTGACTTTAGGAAAGATTGAACTTAAATACTTAGGTTGGTAAATGAATAGGAAATACTTCAAAATAGGCCTTAAATGCCTGAAATGTAAAACAATCGGAAGTAGATACCAAAAACATAATATGAATGCATCATGCATTATAAGGATATATATCTTGGCAAAAGATGTGTAAAATCATATGAATAGTAGGTAGAACACACATATGTTTTGATGCTATCAAAACACCCCATACTTAGCTCTTACTCGTCCTCTAGTGAGTAATATGAAAATCAAGTGTTGCGTGGTGTAACATGAGCATGTCTTAGCTAGGAAATCAAGAAAACTTTTAAACCAAACCATCATATTGTCAATCATCATTTAATGGATCGAAAAAAGAAATCCAAAACCTTTCAAACCTCTCAAAGGGAAATATGTTTAACTCTTCTTACTGAAATGTCTTTAGGTTCATCACTCAAGCTTATCAAAAAGACAAAGGTCTTACCATAGACTTGTCAAGGAGTTCTTAAACTCCGCTACCTATCAAAGAAAAAATCAGATAGATGATGGTAATCATGAGGTATTTTATTGGGTGTAATAATGATGATGAGACAAGGAGTAGTGATGTTGGTAGGCCAAGATAGTAGAAAAAAAGAGGCTAAATAGTATCCGAGGCATCAACGCTTTTTTTAGAACAACGAGACCGCTTGAATCATTCACCGTTCATTGATCCATATTTACCCTTCCTTAATTTCACACTTCTTGCACTTGCATCCGTCTTTAAGCACATAATTCTTCACTTTCTATTCCTTTTTCCAAATATAAATGAGAATGCATTTTCCAAAACAAACTCTTACTTGGTATGCATAAGGATTTCTAGCGGGAACTTTTCGTCCACTTCACTAGTCCTAAAAGCGTCTTGTAAGCTTCATATTTCCTAAATTTAAGAATTTCTTGTAATATATCTCGAATCTTCTGCGGGACATCCCATAATTATCTTCTTTGTATTTCTTCTTACTTATCTACCCCGGGTAGGGTTTTATGGGGCTAGTATGGTTGTGAGGCTTTGGGTCATTCCATAGCAAGACCAGTATTCCAAGGTCGAACATAGAAACTAAATGAGATTGTTTTAATAATCAAAAATAATACAAATCTAGACTAAGAAAAGAGAGTTGAAAAAGGGTTAGAAGATCAATATTTTTATTGGGTTTTAGTTGGTTGATGACCAAAGATCAAATTAAACTAACAATTAAAAACAAACAACACAACAAGCAAGAGATATAACAATATTCAGATAAACGAATTCTAGGGTTCAATATCGTTGATTATGGCATCAGATTCAAGCTTTCTCTAAAAGGACACGATTTTTTATTGCTAGAGGGAAAAAGTGTTTCTTGTATAGGAATAACTACGGGGGAGGTCTCATATTCCACTAGTTCGATGTAAAATACCTATTACCAAGTAAGTCTCAAGGCACTAAGGACGGATATTTAACTCAAACCAGTTGTTCTACCTAAGGCTCAAACAAACTTTTACCGGGTAAGTCTGGGGTTCGGTTTAACTTACGCAGAAAACCTATCACACACAATCCAATATAGGGTTTCACACCTAGCCTCTAATACTTAAAACTCATCATCATCTATATCCTAGGGAAAATATTACTGGGTAAGTCTCAATCGCCACTTGGTTTGCTAACTATAGACAAGTCAAAGCTAGATCCAACTCAATAAACTCTAGGGTTTAAGCAATCCAATAACCTAACATACAAACTCATCCATTACGAACAACAAAACAAATCTCGGCTGGATCATATTCAAATCTTGAGCGAGATTCTGTGAAGAACTGGCCAAGATATTGAAATACTAGGGTTCGAGCAACCTAATTGATGAGGGACCATCCCCAACACCTCCTATACAACGACCAATCACTAGAGCTAGAGCAAGGGAATTGAAGGATAAGGAGTCTACATCATCATCACATTCTATCATGGAAGGATCTATGACTAGATCAAGAGCAAGATCCCTCCAAGAAGAGGTTGCTAGCTTTTTGGCATCATGTACATCTAAAGAGACCCTACTTATGTCTAAGTCTTCTTTAGTTACATTGATATCTATTATAGAGGAGCCATACAAGAGTGAAGATGATCAAGGAAGTAAGGAGGAGCAAGTAAAGATCTAGGCCCCACCATAAATCGCAGCCGAGATATAATTATGTCTTGACGCCAAGATTGACATGAATCTTGTTAAGATTTATACAAGATTATAGTAGTTACTTTATACCTTCAAAGCTCAAAAACATTCTTTTCGATCCTATATTTTGTACGATTATTTTAGTCTTTTATCTTTTAGGAAAATCTCACTTGTATATCTTATAGAGGACAAGATTATTAGTTAGATTTGATTGATTATTGATTTCCACATACATTGTGAGATACTCGTTACTTTATTTACAAAGTGTGAGTTTTATTCATTCCAATTCAATAAAAAATAGAGCCATTGATTGAATAGTTGTGAGTACTTGCTTGGTTGTTCTTGTGTGTGTTAATCTTCGTAAAGATTGGTGCTACTAGTCAAACTAGTTCCTCCTTGTGCTTGTCTTATTTAGAAGGCTTGTGTAAGGTTAAAGAAGGATGGGTTAAAGTAACTCTTTGTTGATGGTTTTGATCCAATTGGTCAAAGTTCTTTGCAAGTGTCTATCTTGGTTCTATCTTCCTATATTTTCCATCAATTTCATCCATTATCATCTTCTATTATCTTTACATTATCATCCATAACATTCACATTCTTATTCTTTTAGTTTTTGAGAATCTCGGCCATGCCATACAAATCTCGCCCGAGAATTTCCACCGAGAATTTCCACCGAGAATTCCTTCCCTCGTCACTTTCATGGATTTCGATCTTGATCGGGAAACCACGGCATCAACCCCGCATCACTAATCATCCTAATCTAACATGCAAGTTCATGCTATCACTATCCATGCCAAAACCATTGATCTATCACCCTAGAATGACAAAACTCTAGCCAACAATATATATTTCAAGATCAACTATCATCAAATAAGCATACATGAAATCCATGGAATAAAAACTAGAAAAGATAGAGATACTTAGATGATAATGCCTTCAAATAACAAGAAATGGAATCCATAACACAAGAACACACTTCCACTTGATTCAGTCAAAAGATTTAGAACAAATCTCAAGTTTTTCTCTCCTAAAATTACAAGATCAAAGAGGAATATCCAAGTGCATAAAAATTACAAAGAAAAGTCTCTCAAATGTGTCTAAGGGTTTGTAAAATGTCAAAAGGAGGGAACAAAGGGGAAACCCAAGCACAACCTACAATCCCAAACTGATACTCAAGCTTAGAAAAGCAAGGGTCGGCCTACATCATTTTAGAAAAAGCGTCAAATAATTGCACAAAAGGGAAATCTCGACCCCGTCTCCTACCTATTTCGGGCAAGACATCAACATAGTCAGGGCCGATTTTGGAACTCTCAATGTTGTCCATGCATCTTGTAAATTTCAGCACACACATCAGGAATCTCGGCCCGAGATTTTATCTTAGATGGTTTTCGACATAGCCAATTTTACCGGTACATATCTCTGAAGTGCAATCTCGGCCAAGATGCTTTCTTCAAACCCGAGATTCCACAGAAAAGCCTTCTTTGCTCCATTGCTTGATCCTTTGTCTTGCTTTCTTGCCTCCCTTAAGCTCTTAGCATGATCCAATTAGAGGCTTGATTCTCATATATCTCGTGTCCAAAATCCGCCGAAATACCTAAAAACCGAACAAAGTTTTTGTAGACATCTATACTCGCAAGTGAACACTAACAAGTAAAAAAGTCACAAACTAAGGCTTATTTATTCTAAACAAAGAGAAAAATCTACCTAAATGCATGCCCAAACTAAGATGATAAATCATGTTATCAGTAGCCCACACTAACAAGGAAAATAATCCACTCGAGGTAGCCAACAACTAGTTTCTGCCACTTGCATAACAACCTCCCTTGCAACTTGATCCACATTCTCTCCAAGGAGGGGACCACTACTTCTAGGCCTATTTAAGGGGCATTTGGCTGATTCTAAATGTAAGAATTCACACGATTCAAGTTACTATTTCACATATAAAACTCTTAGTAGTAGTAGTAGTAGCATTAGTATATGTAGAAATAATATTTTGGATCTTGAATTGGCCGAGTTTGGATTCAAATATAAGAGACGGATGGGTATTATTCATACTTGTTGTTGCTAGATCTTATCCACAACTTGTTTTGGTCATAACTTTGGATTAGTAAGTCCAAATTTGTCCAATATTTTCCTACATTCCACTTTTTTTTTGTCTACTTTGCAACCATGTTACTTGTTTCTATTATCACTATGTTGAGATTTTCGATGATGAGTGAGTAGTTCCCTTGCTAGTTTTGGAGTGAAAATTCTCAAATCATGCTAGACTAGTATTGTTCTTATGTTGTGTTTATGATTTGAAGGGAGACTATAAGAATGTTAGTAGCATATAGGAGGAATCGAATCTCCTTGTTATTCATTCTATATTGGACATGTTTTTAATATCGGATGCTAGACTATCCCTAGTTGAGCTTGTTCGCATAACACATTGTATATTTCCAAGCATGATTGAAGGATATATCGATTAAGCATCCAAATCGAGACCGATAAGTAGTATAAGGATGATTGTGCAATGTTGAGATGTTTATAATGCTAGAGTATAATGGTTATGACCGAGAGGATTATCATCTTACTTCTGTTGTTATTGTCCAAACCATGAATATGTTGGATGGTATAATCATATAGCATACACCATATGATGCTTATCTTGTCTAATATGATCAGAGTTATTCTCAAGCTTAATCAACTAGTGTGCAAATAGAATACATTATTTGACGCACACTAGTTGATACACAACCAAATATTGTGACAAAACTCACCTAGTATACATGTTACCTTTGTATTTGCTACCTTCATTTACTGAACACAAACATGTTTGAGCATGCTACTAGCTATGGTTTGGGAGTAATATCCCCAAACCTAGTGATTATCTCATACTTGATACTTGATCTTGTTACTTGTCTACTTTCTACCCCAAACCCAAAGCATTTGATCACTTGATCACCCCTCTTACTTTATTTTACACAGTTGACCGTGCTAATAGAACTTGAAACAATTCAAGCTATATAGTTCCATGAGATCTCGACCTTGATGTTATATCATATACTCGCTTTGACATAGTAGTGCACTTGCGGTAATATGTGATTTTAAGGTGTCTACCCACTTCACATCAAGTTTGTAGCATCATTGCCGAAGACTTTTGATTGTTTGATTGTTTTGAAAGTTCATTAGGAGTTTAAGTGTTTTGTTACTTTTGATGCACTTTGTGTGTATTTGTGATTCGTAGATTGTGCTCCAAGAGATAGCTAATAGCTTAGCTTCTTTGTGGGCTACAAGAAGCGATGCATGTGATGAGACAATTGAATATGATGGATGAAATGCCCAACAAGAAGATGAAAATGAAGAGTTTCTTTTTACAATGAAAGAAATGCTACAAAAACTGAATGTCAAGGTTTATTCCATTGCACAAGATCAATGGATGCTTGAGCAACAACTAGCTCTTGAAGAGGAAGCTATGACAATAGAGCATGAAGAGCTTCTTGCTAGAGAAGAAGAACCTAGATTGCTAGAGATAATGAAGAAGCTCCCCACCAAAGTGAAATCCATTTCAAATAGCCTAGAGATGCTTGAGCAACAAGTTGATCCACAAGTGAAAAATTCATCAAAACCACTTGAGAATTCTCAAGTTATTCAAGACAAAGTAGAAGATGTGATGATTGAGGAGAAGCCAAGCATTGAAGAGTCAAGCATTGAGGAGTCAAGTTTTAAACTACCTCATAAGGAAGAAGTCGTCTCAAAAGAGACTATGGAAAGGGATTTTGAAATGGAGAAAAAGTATTAAGGACATGGTCATCATGGTCAACGTCATTGAAAAGATCCATGATGACCCTCTAAGATCTAGTAATGATTGTTTGATCAAGGATGGGACAACTCAAATGGTAGAGACTCTTACCAGTTTATACACATCTTTTATGATGTAGCTATGTTAAAATTAATGATCCTTTTTATAGGTTCAGATTAATTAGTTTGGATCGGGTCGAGCAAACGAGGTTTGATCGTATACTAAGGGGTGACGGTTGGATTAGTGGAGGCTGATGGTACGGCTAAATGGTGATGGTGGATAGGTAGATGGATAGATCAAAATCGGACCCTATAAAATTAACCCTTCCGCTACAGTCTTACACAATAGAGAAAAAGATTTCTCCTTCTCTTCCTTGTCGGAATCGGATTCAAAATTTCCCACATCGTTAACAATCAATGTCCTCTTGTTAGGATATTCTCAAGCCATATTCCTTATTCCTAGACATTTACAACAAGTAATATCACTAGCTCTAGGATTAGAAGTAGAATTACTTCCCTGAGATGTCGAGGTGGGTGTCTAGGGGTGTTTTTAGGGTTCCGGAGATGGCGAGTTGGGTCGTGAATGGGACCTTGCTCTTGGGTTGGCTCATGACTATATGAATCACGGTTGAACCTGCTTCTCTAGGATGGTGGGTTCCACCTCTCTTGATTTCTGGCCTTGAGCTTCCTCTCAACTCTCACCGTAAGATGTTGTAGATTCGTCATGTTAAAGTAGGAGTAGAAGTCTATCTCGTTAGCACAATAAGGGTTTAAATCCTAAGATACCTCTCCATGGTGGATTCTTCTTCTTCTTCCTGCAAATTAGCCCGATCCATGGCCCTCTCTATGGCTGGATACACCTCTTTCACACTCATTGAACCTTGCTTAAGGTTCTCCAGCTTTTGGCGGAGATTTCTTCCATGATAGGGTTAAACAAAGCGAGTTCACATGATATCTCTCATTTGCTCCCAAGTGGTGATATATGTATCCATATTTCTTCTCCTTTCCTTCACTACATTATTCCACCATATTAGAGCATAACTCGTAAATTAAAGGGCAACATATTGTACCTTTCGGAGTTTTAGTATGTTATGGAAACTCCATATTTTCTCTAACTTTTCTTCTCAAATAAGTTACAAATCAGCAGCACACTTCATGTTCCTCACCATGGCATGGAACTCACTAGCATTGATGGATACAAGGACCTTGTTCTTAAATTCCTTCTGATGAGGGACAATCTCCAACACCTCCCATACAAGGGTCAATCACTAGATCAAGAGCAAGATCCATTCAAGAAGAGGTTGCTAGCGTATTGACATCATGCATATCTAAGGAGACTCTACTTATGTCTAAATATTCTTTAGTTACATTGATATCTATTATAGAGGAGCCATACAAGTGTGAAGATGATCAGGAAACAAGGGAGAGTAAATGGAAATCTCAGCTCCACACACATCTTAACCGAGATATTAATTCTCTTAAAGTCAAGATTTGCACGAATCTTGTTAAGAATTATACAAGATTATGGTTAGTTATTTTATACCTTTAAAGCTCTAAACATTTTAAAGATTTTTATCTTCTATCCTATATATTGTAGGATTATTTATTCTTCTATCTTTTAGGAGAATCTCTCCTATATATGCTTATAAAGGACGAGATTATTAGTTAGATTTGATTGACTATTGACTTCCACATACATTGTGAGATACTCGTTACTTCATTTACGATTGAAGAAGGAAGGGTTAAGGTAACACTTTCTTAAGGGTTTTGATCTAATTGGTCTTGCTTCTTTGCAATTTTATATATTGGTTCTATCTTCCTATATTTTCCATGAATTTCATCCATTATCATATTCTATTATATATTCATTATCATCCATAACATTCACGTTCTTATTCTTTGAGTTTTTTAAAATCTCGGTCGTACCATTCAAATCTCGGTCGTACCATTTGCACCGAGATTTGCTTCTTTCATCACTTTCGTGAACTTCAATCTAGATGGGAAAACTAGGGAATCAACCCCGCATCAAAGTGGTATCATATCTAATCGATTGAAGTTCAACTCAGCCATACATAACGGTTTGAGTATCTTCTTATTCGAGTCTTCTTTGGGTCATTTAAAAATCGAGTATTTTCCTTGTTGTTATTCTTTGTGAGATTATTTGAGTTTATCGTGCATTGTCTTGTGTCTATTGGAGAAGAGAGAGACATCATAGCTCAAATACAATCCAGCTAACCATCTCGCCTAAGCTTTAAGGAAATCTCGCCGGAGATCGTGCGCATAATGCTGAGATTTTCAGGTTCCTTGGCCAAAATGTTTTGTGACCTTCTCCATATCCAGTCGATATCCACACTTAAATTTTAGTCAAATCTAATTATATCCAACTGTTATATCCAAGGAGGAAAGAGATGTACAAGTGATCTTATTGTTGAGATCTTATCATATCTTTCAAATCCTAACTGAATATCTATCCATA
The DNA here is from genome assembly GCA_033239125.1 of Fagopyrum homotropicum. Classification (NCBI taxonomy): domain Eukaryota; kingdom Viridiplantae; phylum Streptophyta; class Magnoliopsida; order Caryophyllales; family Polygonaceae; genus Fagopyrum; species Fagopyrum homotropicum. The sequence goes on along the minus strand of BSWB01000003.1, from coordinate 57,769,771 downwards.
TCTTGTATATTTCGATCCATACAACAACCATATATCTCGCCCTATCCTTTTTCATAACTCCACAAGAAAGCCAAATACAAAAGTTCCATACTTTATTCCCCAACACCGTTTCATATCGTCAACTATACCCAAAAGTTTGGGAAGAGCCTTTTGAGTGAAAATTATTGTGATCCAACTGAGAAGGGTTCATTAAGCTAACAAGAGTGGAGTATAGCCCAAGCATATTCAGTGTTTTTCCTCAAACAGTCGACTATTCGACAATCACCGACCCCCAGTTTAAAATCTCACCCGAGATTTAGGTCGAGACTCACTACTGTTGCATAATTCTTGAAACAATTTTGAGGCAAAAGTTGAGAAATTCAAGTGTTCCAAGTTCAAGAGAAATATAGAGAAGAAGTTTCATACCACCCTTGATCCAATTCATAGCCAAAGCACCTCGCTTTTCAATAATCTCGACTCGCAAACAGAAATCTCGCCCGAGATTCAGCCCGAAATAACCTTCTGTCGAGATTAAACCTACTCGGCTATCTCTCTCTCTAATTGCATAAGTTCAGGGTACGTGAGACTCACTTATTAATCACTTGTGTGCCTATTTATTGCCTCTTTTCTGCTCTAAACATATAGAGTCTATTTCTTTGGGTGTGCTAGTTAGTATCTATATATTCTGTCATACAAGTTGTGTCTACGTGCAATATTCTTTCTACTTTGTGTCAATTGTGTGAAGAGAAATCCAACAAGATTACCTTGACTATCTTTCAACACAAGAACCTTCCAAGACAAGTCAACTACTTGATTCATCCAAGGAGTTTCTAGTTAAAGCTAGTCTTTAACTTTAAAGGAATATTAATCTATTCAAGGCAATTACATCAAATTAGCTTGTGATATCACAACAAAGTGCGAGTGTGAGAGATAACAAGTAAGGAACCATCATTTTCACTAACTTCACAAGTTTGTTGTTACTTTGCATGTTTATGTAGATGTCTAAGAAAAATAGCCCTCAAGGGACCCAAAAGAGTGAATCCTTAGGCCCGGAGGCCATAGATGTAAGAGCCTTGGTCATTTAGGAGCTGAGTGTGCTGAGTCTGGCTGAGCCGCCCCTGCGCATGTTGTGAGCCGCCCCTGCGCATGCTGTGAGCCGCCCCTGCACCCAACAGATCCGCCCCCGCGGATTTGTGCAGCTGCAACCACCTTTGTTGACTCTTGACCATGCTTTTGGATGTCTTCCTTTATAAGCCTCCCTTTTGCTTCTGGATGAGGGTTTCCTCATCTTCTCCAGCTCCATTTCCCTTCCTCATGTTCTTCTTCTCTTCTCCTCTTTCTTGATCTTCTTTTGATCTTGTGTGTCTTTTCAGAGAGTTATTGAGCTTGAAGCTTGGATTGATGATGATAGTTGTGATGTTGAGCTTTGGAGAGTCAGTTGTGGTTGTGTGGTGTTGATCTTCCCTTCTACTTAGGTTTCAGTTGTGGTGAGTTCTTATTCTTCCTCTTTCTTTCCTCCTTTCTTGCTTTCTTCCTCTTTAGTTTAGGATTCACAAGCCTAGGATTGTGTGCATCTTTCCTGGACGTTTTGATGCTCATATATGTGTATATATATATATATACCTATGTGTATGGATGCTTTCTGGTTGATGAAGAGGCGAAGAAGAACAAGTGAAGGATCGAAGAGAAGTCGAGGTTCAGCTTCTGTATACTAGCCGCCCCTGCGCCTGGGCTGAGCCGCACCTGCGCCTTGGACTAAGCCGCCCCTGCGCCAGAGCTGGTCCGCCCCTGCGCCTGACTGGGCCAGCGCTCCTGCGCCTCTTGTTTTTTTCCTTCCTTTCCTTGGACCTTGCGTTAGATGTAGCTAGGCTAGTATAGTTGAGGATGAGCTTGATGAGTTGTATGTTGGGTTTGTGCCTTAGGCACTTGTGTATATGTTGAGGTAATGCCTTAGGCATTTATGAAGTATGATAGGTTGTTGAGGTTTAGATGCGTGTTATAGGTTGGTTGTGGTTATGAGGTGTAGGAGATACGTCTCCAAACCTTTGCAGCGTTTGATGCTGTGTGTGCCTTGCTTATGCAGACTTTGATCGTTTCCCCAAGGGAAATTGTGGTGTGGTACAGGATTACGAGTATTCCAGGTAAGTCCATGGGACTTACTTAGCATGCAGTTATGGATTTGAGTGTTTGTAATGGTTGTGTGTGCATATGATTGTTGCATTTATAACCTAAACTGGACTAGGAAGACCACTTCATTACATTATATGGCCCAAGTGTATTATAACCGGACGGTGACCACTTGCCAAAGCTCACCGAGAGTGGAGGAGGTGCTCGGAAGCTCAGCAGCACAAGGGGCAGGTGGTAAATCCATCCCCACGCAAAACCCTGTGCTTTAGGGGGGGAAGAGCCGAGGATCTTTAGTTTCTTGTGTCACAAAATAAGTTGAATTAGTAATGAAATAACATAATTAAAGATAATAAACGGATGTGTGTGTGACATTGCATATTGCGATGTGTTGATGTGTGTATGTGCTATCACCTCATTCTTATTCATTTCTGTTAGCTAGCGGTTTATACCGTGTTGTAGTTGATCTGCAGGTTAGGAGGACTGCAGAGTGATCCAGATGGGTGATCAGCCAAGGGCTTCCGTATACTAGGTTATTCGTGGGATATGAGATGTTTTGCACTTGAATGTTTATGTTGCCGTTTTATACTCGGCTATGATGTTGTAAACCTTTTGATGCATATACTTATACAATTTTATGTATTTTGTTTTAATCTATCTATGCCTTGTTGTAAGATTCAGTGAACTTATTGTAAAGTTAGGGTCAAGATCCATTGTGAGATCCTAACCAAATGTGACACCCCGAGTCCAACGGATTTGGAGTGTTACAATAGACATGCTAAAACAACTAATGGCCATAGTCTCAACGTCGGCCAAACGGATGGAAAAGTTGGAATCTCGACCCAGAGAAGAATCTCGGCCATGTCCAGCCGAGATTTGTATTTGACATTGGCAAAAGTTCACGTAATCCAACTTAGTTTCCAGCCCCAAATATACCTCAAAGACCTCCTCAAGGGAAAGGTATGAGACATTTAAATCCTCATTATAATGCACCTAATATTCCGGATTTTGTTGATGATTTTTAAGAATTTGAGGAGTATGGCGAGGACATGTGGAGAGACTATCCTAGACGTAACTCTCATCCTAGGAGAGGTCAAGACTTGGAGCCTTATAGACATCACCAAGAGCATAACGGAATTGGAAAAATGAAGCTCAAAATTCCAAGTTTTGAAGGCAAATGTGATTCGGGCGCCTTTATGGAGTAGGAGACCAAAATGGAACAAATTTGGTCTTGTCATAATTTTAGTGAGCAAAGGAAGATCCAACTTGTTGTGTTGCAATATCAAGGTTATGCCATAGTGTGGTGGGATCATCTTGTCAAAGAAAGGATAAGAACACTAGATCCAGACATTAACACTTGGAAGCATATAATGATAAGAGCTAGATTCGTGCCTCAACATCATGCTAGAGATTTAAGACAACGATTGGAGAACCTTAAGCAAGGATACATAAGTGCGGATGAAGTTAACACTTCTAAGCAAATGACAATGTTTAAAGCCAATGTTATCGGGGATGACGAGAAAACAATGGCTCGTTATTTACGTATTTTACATTCATCTTTAGCCAATGAAATTGACATATATCCTTATACTAATATGACGGATTTGTTGCACTTGACTATCAAAGTCGAAAAAAAGATGAAGGGAAGAAGACAAGGAGATAAGATGAATTTTGGAGTTTCTAATTCGTGGAAGAAACAGAATTCTTGGCCAAATCGTGCCCGAGAATGAGACCGAGATTTCTAGAAGGATAAGAAGAAAGGTTGAGGTGTTGATCAAGGAGCCTCAAAAATCTTGCCCCAACAACCACAATCTCGATCCTTGAATGAGCCTTCAAGGCATCCAAAAGGGAGCAATTCTAACTCTACTTTACGTTCTAGATATATTGTATGCTTTAAATGTAAGGTAGCGGTCATTATATAGATATTGTCCTAATAAAAGAGTTTTATTCATTAACCAACAAGGACAATATGAAAGTGAAGAAGAGAATGATAATGATTTACTCACCTTGATGCATTGTATGAGCATGATAGTGGTAGTGATAGTGATGAAGGTATTGAATTTGAGCATGGGGAATCATTGATTGCTAGGAAAGCTTTGCATGCTAAGATAGCTCCATGTGAAGATAATCAAAGAGAGAACCTTTTTCATACTAGATGTCTTGTTAAAGGGAGAGTGTGTAATATGATTATTGATGGTTGTAGTTGTTACAATATTGCTAGTGTTGACTTGATTGATAAATTTCAAATTACTACATTTTATCATCCTAGACCTTATATGTTACATTGGATGAATGATTGTGGTGAATTAAAGGTGAACACGCAACTTAGAGTAACCATCGGATAAGGTAAATATGAGGAAACCATTACTTGTGATGTTGTGCCCATACAAGCATGTCATATTCTATTAAGACGTCCATGACAATTTAATAGAAGAGTCAAGCATGATGGATTTACTAATAGACATTCTTTTGAGTATAAGGGTCAAACATTAACTTTGAAACCTATGACGCTTTTACAAATTGCGAGAGCTATGAGAAAAAGAAAGGCAAAAGCAAGGATCAAGATTTTTACAAAGGAAAGGAACGAGAAAAGCAGTCCAGTGAAGAATCTTGGCCTAAAGATGCAGAATCTCGCCCGAGATTATCAAAATCTCGCCCCAATGCAATATCTTATCAATCTAGTAAAGTATCTCACCCCAGTGCATGAGAATCTCGCCCTACTGCAGAAATCTCGCCCCAATCAAGAATTCTTTTAGCATCCAAGAAAGAGTATATCGATGATTTTACTCCTTTGGATGTTATTCTTTTGAGCCTATGTAAATGCCTTGTGACTCTAAGTGATGAAGTCAAGGCTACCTTACCCAAAACCATTCTAAGTCTTTTGGATGAGTTATGTGATGTAATTTCGGATGAAGTTTTTGCAAGACTTCCACCTTTTTGAGCCATTGCGCATCAAATTGAGTTAATTCGAGGAGATACACTTCCTAATCGTCTCGCTTATAGAATGAGTCCTCAGGAAAGTGAAAAGATTCAAGATCAAGTTCAAGAGCTTTTGAATAAAGGTTATGTGAGAGAAATCTTGAGCCCATGTGCACTTCCCGTCCTTTTGGTTCCCAAAAAGAATAATACGTAAGGATATGTGTTGATTGTAGAGCAATCAACAATATTACTATCAATTATAGACACCCCATTCCCCATTTGGACGATATGTTGGATGAGCTTAGTGGATCCACCTTGCTCTCGAAGATTGATCTTAATTGTGGATATCATCAGATCCTGATGTTGGAAGGAGATGAGTGGAAGACGGCGTTCAAGACTAAGTTTGGTCTTTATGAGTGGTTAGTTATGCCTTTTGGCTTTACTATGCTCCTATTACCGTCATGAGATTGATGAATCATGTCTTACGTCACTTCATTGGAAAATTTGTGGTTGTCTACTTTGATGACATTCTCATCTACAACAAATCACTTGAGGGGCATGAAGAGCACCAAAGGGAAGTACTTGGAACTCTTAGAAGAGAATCTCAATTTTTCAATATTAAGAAATGTGAGTTTAGTACTAATCAAGTTATTTTCCTTGGTTTTGTAGTAAGTACAAGAGGTCTAGAAGTGGGTGAAAAGAAGATCAAAGCAATCCAAGAATGCCTACACCCACACCCATCGGCCATGTATGGAATTTCCATGGATTGGCTACTTTCTATAGACGTTTCGTATGATATTTTAGTACCATTGCAGCCCCCTCATGCCTCTCACAAAGAAGGAAGTACAATTCGAGTGGAGATATGCACAAGAGAATGCCTTTAAGGAGTTGAAGTGGAAATTATCGCATACACCTCTTCTAGCACTTCCGATCTTCACTAAACCATTTGAATCAAGTGTGACGCGTCAATAATTGGCATTAGAGGAGTCCTCGTGCAAGAAGGTAATTCATTTGCATTCTTTCGTGAGAAATTGAAAGGAGAATGTTTGAATTATTCGACATATGATAAGGAATTGTATGCATTATTTTGAATTTTTAAGACATGGCAGCATTACCTTTGGCCTAATGAATGTATCCTTAGAACTAATCATGAGTATAAAGCATTTTAGGATTCAAGATAAGTTAGATAGGAGGCATGGTAGATGGATGGAGTTTATAGAAACTTTTCCATATATCATTAAGTATAAGAAAGGAAATGATAATGTTGTTGCTAATGCCCTTTCTAGGAGACACTCTTTGATCAATACTATGGATTCTAAGATTTTAAGTTTCTATTACACTAAGTATCTATATATGTTGATGATATTGATTTTGGTGAAATTTTTAAGCATCGTAGCTCTCGACATTCACATGATAAGTTCTATATTTTCAAGGATTTTCTTATCTCGAGAAGATAAATTAAGTGTGCTTTCCCAGATGTTCTCTTAGACTTTTAGTTGTTGAGGAAGCTCATATGGGTGGTTTAATGGGACATTTTGGTAGAGATAAGATATTTCATATGTTGCATTCACACTTTTATTGGCCTCATATGCTTAAAGACGTTGAGAACATGATTAAGAGATGTCTTGTATGCTTGAAAGCTAAGGCTAGATTAAAGCCTCATGGCTTATATACCTTTCTTCATACGCTTACCTCACCATTGATAGACATTAGTTTGGACTTTTTTTGTAGGATTAACTAGGACTAAGAAGGAGAGAAATTCTATTTTTGTGGTAGTGGATCGTTTTTCTAAGATGGGCCTTCTTATTGCTTATCACAAGACTGATGATGCTTATAATGTTGCTAACTTGTTCTTTAAGGAAATTTTTAGATTACATGGACTACCTAGGAATATTGTGAGTGATAGGAATGTTAAGTTCCTTAGTTTCTTTTTGAAGACTCTTTGGGAAAAGTTAGGAACTAGGTTGTTATTTCGACCTCGAGTCATCTTCAAACGGATGGTCAAACGAAGGTTACTAATAGGACCTTAACTACCATATTACGGACTATTTTCAAGGATAATTTGAATGCTTGGTATGATGTCTTATATCATGTTGAATTTTCATATAATCGTACCATGCATTCGTCTACTAACCTACCGCATTTTGAGTTTGTCTATGGGTTGAATCCTTTGACCCCTTTGATCTTATACCGTTGCCTATAGAGGAGCGAATAGATTTTAATGCAGTTAACAGGTTGATTTTATCAAGGATTTGCATGAGAAAACACGCATAAGGATAGAGTAGAAAGGAAAGCAAGTTGTGGCCAAGGCTAATAAAAATCGCAAGGAATTGCTATTCAAGCTTGAAGATCTAGTCTGGTTGCATCTAAGGAAGGAACAATTTCCGGAGAAGAGGAACTTGAAGTTGTCTCCAAGAGGAGATGGACCATTTAAGGTGCTATGTAAGGTTGACAACAACACTTATGTATTGGAGCTTCCGAAGGATTATGGTGTGAGCCCTACTTCAATGTAGGTGACTTAAGTCCTTATGTACCTAGTGATGTGCATGGTGGTGATTCAAGGACAAATCCTTTCCAAGAAGGGGAGTATGATGAGGGACCATCCCCAACACCTCCCATACAAGGACCAATCACTAGAGTTATAGCAACAACATTGAAGGAGAATGAGTCTATATCATCTTCATATTCTATCATGGAAGGATCTATAACTAAATCAAGAGTAAGATCCATCCAAGAAGAGGTTGTTAGCTTATTTGCATAATGTACATATAAGGAGACTCTACTTATGTCTAAATCTTCGTTAGTTACATTGATTTCTATTGTGGAAGAGTCATACATGTGTGAAGATGAATAAGGAAGCAAGGGAGAGTAAATGGCAATCTCGGCCTCACGCACATCTCAACCGAGATATCAAACCTCTTACACGAATCTTGCTAAGAATTATAAAAGATTATAGTTAGTTATTTTACCTTTAAAGCTCTAAACATTATAAAGATTTTTATCTTGTATCCTATATTTTGCAGTGTAACACCCCAAATCCGCGGGACTTGGGATGCTACATTGGGCTAGAATCTCACAATGGATCTTGACCCTAGCCTGACAACAAGTTCACTGGATCTTACAACAAGGCACAGGTAGATTAAAACCAAATGCATAAAAGCTATATATGATACATCAAAAAAGTTTACAAACTCAGAGCCGCGTACAAAACATCAAACCACAACATCTGATACAAAAGATCCCATATCCCGCGCATCCTAATGTACAGAAGTCCACGGCTGGCCACACCATCTGTCTCACCCTGCAGTCTTCCTAACCTGCAGATCATCTACAACACGGTACGAAACCGTTAGCTACAACAATGAAAAGCATGAAGGTAATAGCACAACCACACATCAACATCTCATACATGCAATGCCACACACATTCATTTATTATCTTTCATTACGTTATTCCATTACTAATTCAACTTCTTTTGTAACATGAGGAACCTAAAGAACCTCGTCTCTTTCCCCGTTAACACAGGGGTTTGCATTGGGGGTGATCGTCACTCGTCCCCCCTGTGTTATTGGCTTCCACACAACTCCTCCTAACCAGCAGGCGGAGACCGGTGGTTACCGCCCGTTATAATACACTTGGGCCAAATAAATGTAATAAATGGTCATCCTAGTTCGGTTTAGCTTATAAATGCACAATCATATGAACATACACAACCATCACAATCATAAAATCCACAACTGCATGCTAAGTAAGTCCTATAGACTTACCTGATATACTCGTAACCTGTACCACGCCACAACTTCCCCTTGGGGAAGTAATCAACGCCTGCAATAGTAAGGCACACACAATCACATACTACAAAGGTTAGGAGACTCGTCTCACTAACCACAACCAACCTATATCTCAAATCTAAACCTCAGATCCTCAACACATACATAAATGCCTAAGGCATATCCTCAACATAACATCTCATCATACTCGTACACATACTAAACCTTAAAGCCATAACCGATATCTATAACATCATCATGATCCTCAACTCATTCTGACACCTAGCATGCATCTAATCAGTATTCTTCAATCTCAAATTTAATCCTAATTTAATTAATTAACCTTTAATTAATTAATTAAATTTCACCAGAATAACGTTTTGCCCGCATGCCATTTGTAAGACCACCTGTCATTAGATTTTATCAAACAAACAACCCATAAACACCAGAATAATATAATGATCATAATGGAATTTCTAATTATCCATTTTGAAAAGCCTACGGTCAATTTAGGCCAAATCGCACTACGGAAAATGAATAAATTCATAACTTATTCGTTACTAACCCGATTGACGATCTGAAAGAAGATTCGGAATCACAACGACGCAGGCTACGCATGTACAACATCAAATTCACCGGAATCTGAGCGACGGAACTGTCCTGGTGACATATATGCTCGACCAGGTCTTCATCTGCTCGGAAATGCAGAATCTTGGTACCGATATGAAGAGAATGAAGAGAGGAATCCAGAAACTCAAACGGAATTGAAATAGGATTAGAAACGGAGAGTAGATCTGAGTTTGAAATTTGAGAGAAATCAGAGCTTTTACGAGGAAACGTGAAAGGAAATGAATTAATAAACGATTTTCCGCTATTTATAGTGAAGTGGATAATTATTCTTTAGCGAAGTCGATAATTATCCTTTAACCGATCCAATGGCGGGTTGAACCCCCTTCTCCAAACTTCTCGAAATTGGAACAATAAATCTTGAATATTGTAGGGATAATTATTCCACAATTACCTCGGAAAACGTGTATTCCTAAGCCGTCTTTCTTAGCCGTTAAGAAACGAAATAGCGACTTTTTTGGCCGTTTTGCCTTTCCATGTTATTTCATATCTAGGACATGTCCGATGTCTTGATCATTTCTCTCAACTGCATTTTTATTAATTGGAGCTTCCAAATGCTCCAAATAATACCGGAGGGTAAAAATAATTACCCGGGGGAAAAGTGAAAATTTCACCATAAGCCCAAAATTACGACAGGAACATAACGGTGGGACTTATACTCAACACTTACGCAATCTTCGCGAGTTATATGTCAATTATTATCACTGATTAAGTTAATCAACATTAATTAGAATTCGGAAATCCTAGCTATTACATGTAGGATTATGTTATTCTTGTATCTTTTAGGAGTATCTCGCCTATATATGCTTATAGAGGACGAGATTATTAGTTGTTTGAATGATTATTGATTTCCACAAACATTGTGAGATACTCATTACTTCATTTACAAAGTGTGCATTTTATTCATTTCAATTTAATAAAAAAGAGAGTCCTTACTAGGTTGTTTCTGTGTGTGTTAATCTTCTTAAAGATTGTTGATACTAGTCAAAATAGTCCCTCTTTGTGCTTATCTTAATTATAAGACTTGTATAAGGTTGAAGAAGGAAGGGTTAAGGTAACTCTTTGTTGAAGGTTTTGATCCAATTGGTCAACATTATTTGCAAGTTTAGATCTTGGTTCAATCTTCCTATATTTTCATCAATTTCATCCATTATCATCTTCTATTAACTTTCCATATCATCCATAACATTCATGTTTTTATTCTCTGAGTTTTCGAAAATCTCGGCATTACCATTCAAATCTCACCCGAGATTCGCACCAAGATTTGCTTATGTCATCACTTTTGTGGACTTCAATCTAGATCGGAAAACTGCAGCATCAACCCACATCACCTTCCCTGAGGTAGACATTACTCAAACAAGCAAACACGTCAAATTACTGAAATCAAAGAAAGGTACACTTACAAGTGTATCTCTCTTTACGCCTCACTTCCTCGTTGTCATCTAGCTTATCTTATCCGGTTTGGGAAGTCCACCTACTAATCTTCAAGTAATACCTCAAAACAAAGTACAAGTCAATGCATTCAAGAACTACAATCGATAAAGATGAACGGTCCTTGATCTAAAAAGGGAAACGGAATATTAGAGTGGTGCTAACAAAGAAAGAAGCACAACTAGACTCGCCTACTTTTCTCAACAAAAAACAATAATTTATAAAATACAAATGTAACCTTGAAATAAGGTAGACGTATGGATTGAAGGTGGGTCTAATCTCAGCTTTGGAATAGTCCGAGAACAACACACAAAAATAACAACGAAAAGAAATGAAAAACGAAATTTTGTATGATCTTTTTTTTCCTAGTGACTTCGAATGTTCTTTTTTTTTGGCTGAATTAAAAATAAAGAAAAATACAAGATAACAATTGAAACCCTACTAGGATTCAAATCGAGAATTAACTACCTCCAATAGCTCAACAACGACGGCAGCTCGATGGTGGTCCGACTGAGGTGGACCAAGTGCGGCTCGATGTGCATGAAGAAAACCCGGTTTGAAGTTTGAGCCTTGGTTTGAGCAAGATCAATAACCAGCTGGTGAGAGATGATCAAGAACCGACCGGGTTCGGTTTTGCAAAATGGGTCCCTGTCTGATCTAGATGTGGTTCGACCGGTTCAGGGGTGTGGGTGTGGGTTCGAGTCGAACCAGGTCGTGTGGGATAGGGTAGGGTCTAGTTTTAGTGGTTCACGGCTAAAGTTTGCAAAGAAAGGGAGATTGGAGTTTTAGGGTGTTAAAGGCTCGATTTTGGTACTAGATGGCGGTGACGAAGACTCGGGATGGTGTTCTGAAAAAGAGGGTGTTGCCACTAGGGAGTCCAACGTCAACAGTGGGGGGGGGGGGTGGCGGTGAAAGGCGTGATCTTTGAGTCCGAGTTGCACAAGAACCGGATTTGAGGAACCGATTTGTTGACAATTCCGATCTAGAATCTTGCAGGGTGTTTTTTCCGAGCAAGAATGGGATAAAAGATTGAATCTTGGCTGGGGTATGGCGAGTTTGAAATCATGCCGCATTTTATCTTTTAACAGAATTGAAATCGGAATTGAAAAACAATAAAGAACAAGAATAGTAGAACTAACCGAAATGGTGATTGCTCGGGTGACTCTTTTTTTTTGTTGAACTTCTTGACGGATCTTGAATTTCTGATTTTCTTGATGGATTGGAGTTGATAAACGCAACTCCAGTACCACTTTTGATATAAGGATTAGTTGTGTGGTTGCGTCCCGATCTTTGGCACGATAGACTGTTCTCAAGCCTTATTATAGGGATCGAGCAAACAAGGTTTGTTCATATACAAAGGGGTGAAGGTTGGATTGGAGGAGGTTGATGGGGTGGTTGAATGATCCGATGGTGATGGTGGATCGGTAGATGGATAGATCAAGTTCGAATCCTATGAAACATCCAGGAGCGCACTAGGGAAACTAAGACCCTAACACACAACCATGAATGCTCGTAGAACCCTTCCGCTACAATCTTACATAAGAGGGAAAACAATTATCCCTAGAGCACAAAAGGAGGCTTGTGACTGATTAAGAGCACCAACTTGGTGATTCAAGGTGACAAAACACAAAACAACCCAAGTTATAAGGTCGAACGAGAATTCACTCGCTCTCTCTTTCCGAGAAGACACACGGACAACGTGCAAAGAATACTAAAAGTATCAATGTGTTTATTCAATTGGTTCTCTAAAACGTGCAACCTCAATGCCTTATATAGGCAATGAATCCTAACTCGACTAGCTAGGGTTTTAAATAAAAACATGGGTTGGAAAATATAACTAAAAAGCCTAAAACAATAAAGCAAATCCCATAATAAAAATTGTCTTTTATGGGATGAAAATAGAGTATAAGGACAACATAATTCACCACTAAAATTGGTCCACTTCTTCTCATACTCATTCAAGCCCATGCAATGTATACATTCTCTTCGCCTCTTCCATGCATACGTGATCATGCATGACCATGTATGGTTGTGCCTCTTCTCACACGTGATCATGCTCCGATATGCATGGTTTCTCCTTCATCTTCCACACATAATATTCCTTGCATACGCTCATAGCTTGATCCATCTCTTCATTCCATGCAAGTTCTTCCTCCTAGCTCTTCTTATGATCACTTTCTTCTTCTTCTTCTTCTTCTTCTTCTTCTTCTTCTTAGCTCTAGCTTCCTTCTCTTGCTTGAAGGTGGTGTTGAGCTTCAGGATGCTCCTGTATTACTTACCTTGACACTTCAGAGATTGACGTCTCTACGTCACCAGCTATAGGGCGCGAGGTTCATGCCATACGATTACCGGATTTTGGACTTTGACGAAGGGTTCTCTATCTCTAGGTAAAGAGGCGTCATTCTTATAGTGATATTTAGGAGCCCTATATGCCTGACAAATTGATGAGACAGTCTGGGCGCATACAAAGGATCCTTGACGATCGTATCTTGGTGACCACGAAGGAGCGTGCCACTATTGGGTGTAGAGGTTACAAGGTTCGGTATCATCACAACCATGATAGGTGGTCTAGGAGACACGAGGAGGTCACACACTTCACATTGTTCGGCACAGAGATGACGCTCGTCCCATGGGTTGTATGACTACATGACATGGTTCTCTGATTGGGATCACCCGTACCTCTTTCCAGGGTCACCTGTATAGGCACCTCCCATGGATCGGTCATCTCTTGTCCATGTTTCCAACACTTGGGGTAAGATATCTCATTTGTGCATGTTATCATTTTGTTCATCTGTTATGGCTTTCTAACTATTGTTTTGTAAACAATCTCTACATGTACTTGTTGGTAGAATCCGGGATATGCTATGTCTCCGTGGTGATGGGACGATAGAGGAGATGAGGAGGAGCTGCCGACAATTTTTGTTGAGGCAGTGAGTCACCAGCCACCACTATATCTTTTGCAGGTCCGGGTGTCGCAACAGTGACATTATGATTTTTATCTTTTATTTTGGGATGTTATTTTTTATTTAGTTGGAGAATGTATAAGATTTTGGTTGGAATATTATGATATTATGTTGTGTTATTACGCTGTTATCATATTTATTTGGGTCATCAACTATAAAAATACAACAACAATACTAAACTATCAAATTACTTCCATAGTTGCATTGAAAGTACAAAAATACCAAAATAAAACATACATAAAAAACCCCTAAACTATCTATAAAGTATCAACCTCAACGCAATCGGTATGCGTTGAAGTTGAAACAGCTCAACGCAGTCGGCTTGTGTTGAGTTTAAAAAAGTTTAACGCACATGTTCATTCCATTACCACTACTAGAAAAGCGGGTATAAAACGACACTTTTAATAGCATTTAGCGACACCTTAAGGTGTCGCAAATATTTTCAGCGACACGTTGAACAGGTGTCACAATTTCCGCCGTCACAATTGGCATATGTGCCAATTGCGACACATTAACTTGTCACAGTAAATTGTGACACCTTAAGGTGTCACATTAGTTCATAATTTTGCGACAAATTATTTGTCGTGTTTTGAAACATTTGCGACACTTTACCGCGACTCCTTTCGGTACTTGTTGCTTTTTTAACACAACTATTTTTGACACCTAAAGGTGTCGCAATTTACAATTAAATTATGAAAAAAAAATTAATTTAACAAACTAGTAGAAATAAAAACACAAACAATAAAAAAATAAAAGATTAGTCTACTATTTTTTACAAACTAGTAGAAATAAAAAAAAATTATTACATTGAGAATTCTTGTAAAGTAGTCTTAATCATAAACCACCTTCAAAGATCATTAGATTAATTTACTATTTCTACAAAATATCATGCACAAAACGTCCTACTATTCTTCAAAGATCATTAGATGTGACCCAAGTATTGAACCACCTTCAAGTCTATAGGCACACCCTCGGTTTTCCTCTGCTCTCTTGGTAGTTACCAGCTGCATTAAGGAAAATGTTGTCAAGGGACGATTTCGTGTAAAGTATGATATCAAAGAAAACAGAAACATACCTCCTTTTGAAGCTTAACCGAGAATATGGCCTTCTATCGGATTCTCATTCTAAGTTCTCGAAGCTCATGTTCCATTTTCAACACCTGATAAGCAAGACAATACTTAAACCCAAGAAATAATGGAGTAGAAAATAGTAAGTCTGTGTTTTTCTTCTTTGACACACCTTGCTCGGCTAGTGCATCAATTTGATACACCTCACTTCTTGAATCTCTTCCAGCAGCTCCTTGGCATCCCGAAACCAGACAAAGCCATTTTGGTTATTACTAACACTGGACCTGACAGGAAAACAAAACAGTTCTAAATCTTTTTACAAACCTGCTTCCCGGAAATTTGTGATAACTCGTCATATGCAAAAGACCTTTCTTGGCTTACTAGTCTCCTAGCATCTTCAGATGCCTGAAAATATAATCAGAACTGAATAAAGTTATACTCCCTCCGATAAAAAATAAGTGTCGTTTTAGCATTAGAAATTTGATCAAAATTATGTGTCGTTTTAGGTTTTTTAGGCCAATAAATGAACAATAATTATAAGAAATGTTTTTGAAAATTGGTGTAAATGATTAATTTTAGTTCTAAAATATTTCTTATTGGTTTAAAAGAAGGTTGAATATTAAATAAGTGATAAGATTTAGAAAAACTTTACAAAATTTATGTTATTTAATATTTTTCTTAAAAATTATGTCAAAGGCTAAAATGACAGTTATTTTTGATCGGAGGGAGTATATCAAAAGAAGAGTTAACCACTAGCAATTACCTGCATTAGAAAGTTGGCTAGATTTTTCATTTCAAACCTCTCTTGAATCAATTCCCATTCCTTCTGAGTTAGTTGCTGAAATATGAAGCTTTTGGCTTGCGTGTACTGGACCAAAAGTGAGTATTTAATCCTTTCACATAAAAGTCAAGATGATCATTATAATTGGCATGAGGACTTTTAAAGGCTAATTAAGGCCTAAATTTAAGTCATGCAGCAGAAAATACACCATCAAAACAAGAGGCAAGTCACCAAATCTATAGAAATTGGAGATGAAATTGAACGAATTTGCTATACTTTTGGACATATTCATTTGAAATCAGAAAACAGTGAACTGCAAAAGTTCAGCAAACCAAAAAGAAAAAAAATAGCAAACACACATGAGTGTCAGACTGGCTTACAAGTGAACAAGCACGTATGAACTACAACAAGGTAGAAGTTTTCAGGTTCTTCAATAGAGTTAAAAAAAATTTACTCATATATACAAGAACACAACAATCTACACCATGATAGAAAGAAAGTAGCACCCAAGCTTTGAAATCTTTCCTGCCCAACTGTATCCCAGGTCTGTCAGTACAAAGATGGAAGGAACCACGGAAGTTCATTATTTTTAGTTGGATAAATCTCTTATCCTGACATCATGAGCAATAACTTCTATTTGATAGTACAAAAAGAATAAGTACGTACAGAGTCAGATATGCCAACAAATGTTCTGTAAATGGATAAAACAATAGTACTTTCTTCTTAGTGTTAGTTAGTTTCAAGTATCAAAAGCGGTCCTTGGACACCCTAAGAAAGTCTTGTACAATAGGATAGCCCGTATGTATCTTTTGACAATATGCATATAAGACAGAATCAAGCATATAGCTGGAATACCATAATTTATAGACTATAAATAGAGCTACTAATCATGTTTGTCGCATATAGTCCACCAGAGCTTATCCAAGTTAGCTCATATTTCAATTAGTTTGAGTTGGGATAAAATGTGCAGAACCTATCAAAGCCGTTTCCTAATTCATGCTCTTATTTGACTACCATAATACCATTATCCTTGATAGAAGTGTTACAATGAAATATTATATGAGGATTTTTAAATGATTTTTCTTTTTCAGAAGTATCAAAGATTAATTCCCAAGCTATAAATTATAAGAACTATAAGTAACCAAATACCTGTTTGATGGGGTGATAAACATTAACTGTAGCCACTATTACATATGTACATTTCTTAACACAATAATACCAATATAAAACAAACAAATTATTAATTACTTTTTTAAGTGGATGTTATCACATATGTACATAACTTAACACAATGATACAAACATAAAACAAACAAACTATAAATTACAACAAGGAATTTTAATGCACCAAACTACATGAAAATACACAAACCCAAACATGATGGATTAACTCTTGCCTTGGCTATAGCCTTTTTGGTTGATTCCTACCTAGTCCAACCTCAAATTTTGCATTGCCGGAATCGACTGTGTCAATTTGTTGATATTGTTATTAATTAATCCATTCACTACTTGTGTGCTTCGACTGATTGGTGGTGTGTGGCCAATGGTTGAGGTGGGAGACTATCATATTTGAAGTCATAAAGGACATAGAAAAAAGTTGGATGTGGGAGCGATAATAGCACACAGCACAATGACTCATCATAGAATAGAATAGTCTAGAACATATTTGCTGTCTCTCTATGATTGGCTAAGGTTGTATATATATAGTGCTGCTGTATAACAGAAAGGTGTGGTGAAATACAAATCGTTTTGTGCCTCTGTATGGTATCAGAGCCTGCAGGCCTACGCCTCCACCAAAATGACAAAAGATTCCTCTTCTATTCATCTTCCATCATTTTCCTCCTACCTCACTATCAAGCTAAACAATGAAAATTTTTCAATTTGGAAAGCTCAGCTCACCCCCTTTCTCAAAGCTCATGACCTTTTTGGCTATGCTGATGGATCTCTCCCTTGTCCAAAAGACACGTCCTCTTCAGAATACACAGAATGGGTGAAAAATGACCAACTGGTCATCTCCCTGCTTACAGCATCTCTCTCTGAAACAGTCATGGTTCAAGTTCTTGACTGCTCAAAATCATCTGACATTTGGACTCGCTTGGAGGATCTGTTCTCAGCAAAATCCAGCGCCCAAATTGTTCATACACGTCTCCAACTTGCGTCTCTTTGTCGAGGTAACTCATCCATCACCGAGTACTTCAACAAGGCACAAAGTTTGGCTCGATCCATTACTCTTGCAGGCCAGTCTTTATCAGACTCTGAATTTGTTGTGTTTTTGCTGGCTGGTCTTGGTCCTGAGTATGATTCTGTGGTTACCTCTTTAACCACCCAGACAGTATTACCTAGCCCTACTCAAATTCTATCTCATCTCTTGGTTCATGAAGCCCGATTGGCCCTCCAACATACTCCTATTACTCACCAACTTTCCGCAAACAACACCTCCACACCAAAT
This sequence comes from Fagopyrum homotropicum, assembly GCA_033239125.1. Lineage (NCBI taxonomy): Eukaryota > Viridiplantae > Streptophyta > Magnoliopsida > Caryophyllales > Polygonaceae > Fagopyrum > Fagopyrum homotropicum. Next base: position 57,751,662 of record BSWB01000003.1, on the reverse strand, counting down.
GCTGAAGCTAACTACACAACAACCAGGGGTCGTGGTCGTGGCCGAGGCAGAGGACGTGATTCTTCTGGACGAAGTCAAGACTCAAACTCTGGAAGAGGAAGAGGACAAACCTTCACTAATAACCCAGATTCTCGTCCTATCTGTCAAGTTTGCTCCAAGCCAGGACATACGGCTCTCTCTTGCTGGCACAGATTCAACCACTCGTACCAGGCACCACCACCATCCAATTTTCAAGCTAATATGACTTCCAACTCCACTTGGTATCCAGACACCGCTGCTACTCATCACTACACTCCAGACATCAACAACCTGCGAATTGACAGCTATCCCTATGGTGGCACAGACCAGGTTTCCCTTGGTGATGGGTCTACTGTTTCCATCCAAAATCAGGGTTCATCCTCCTTCCACTCAAACAATCGTACCTTTTTCCTTACTCATCTTCTTCACACTCCTTCAATCACTAAAAACTTACTTTCGGTTCATCGCTTTTGTTCTGATAACAATGTCTTTTTTGAATTTCATGCTAATTTCTTTGTGGTGAAGGATTCCCGGACGCTGGCTCCGCTTCTCCGAGGACCCGTTGAAGGAGGTCTCTATGTTCTTCCGACAGCTCCACCACCGTCGTTGCCGCATCATTCCTCACCCCTTGCAAATTTCACATCAACAAAGCCATCGATCCATATCTGGCACTCACGCCTAGGGCACCCAGCCTATCGTCTTACCCGTTTTGTTTTGACCCAGTTTGACGCTCCATCTGCTCAAAGCTCAATAAGCAAAGCCCAATGCACATCCTGTTCATGGGCCAAATCTCATGCTCTACCTCACCCTCCCAGTCCAACACGTAGTGTGAGGCCTTTAGCTCTCCTGTTTATGGATATATGGGGTCCAGCCCATGACTCATCTTCTAGAGGCAATCGGTTTTACATATCAATTGTTGATGACTTTAGCAAATTTATGTGGTTATTTCCATTACCAGCTAAATCTTTTGTTTCTGTGGTTGTCTCAAAATTCATTCCTCTAGTCACAAATCAATTCTCAACAACCATCCTTGAAATCCAAACGGATAATGGCACCGAGTTTAAACCATTAAAACCTCTTTTCGAAAAACTTGGAATCCATCATCGCCTTACATGCCCTTACTCTCACCAACAAAATGGATCCATCGAATCTCGACACCGTCGGATTGTAGATATGGGTTTAACTCTATTAAAACACTCTTCACTTACCCTTTCATTTTGGGACTATGCCTTTGAAACCGCTATATACTTACAAAATCGGCTTCCCTCCCCGGTCATTAACCACAAAAAACCGTTTGAACTTTTGTTCGATAAAAAACCAGATTACTCACTTCTTCGGGTATTCGGTTGTCTAGCCTTTCCTAATCTTCGCCCTTATAACAACCACAAACTTGCATTTCGCTCCACACCCACACTCTTTCTCGGTTATAGCCATCAAAATAAAGGGTATATTTGTCTCGATTGGACTACGGGCAAGACTTATATCTCACGAGATGTCATTTTTCATGAGGATCAATTCCCTCTATCTGCTCCGTCATCACAACCATACTTGGAGCCTACTCATGCCATCTTCCCTACAACTGTAATACACAACTCGTCTAATTCACAAAACAACCCATCTTCATCCAATACTCCTCCACAAAGCCCACCTTCAAACAACCCATCTTCATCCAATACTCCTTCACAAAGCCCACCTTCTGATGACTCATCAGAAATGATAACCACTAGCCCTTCCACATCTCCACAAACCGATATCTTACCATTTGGGCCTCCCTCCATTCTTGGGCCTCATCCCTCCTCTCAAGCCCACGTACCAACCACTCATCATATGATTACTCGAGCCCGTGATAACACGTTACAACCCAAAATCCGCACAGACGGAACAGTTCCCTGGCCTCCACACTGCTCTTCTTCTCAAATCATCCCCGATGAACCCTCAAACTTCACCGAAGCCTCCAAACACCATGAATGGCGTGTTGCTATGAACCAAGAATTTCAAGCCCTCCTTCAAACTAGCACATGGACATTGATTCCCCCTTCTTCCTCCTCTCATGTTTTGGGCGTAAAATGGGTATACAAGACCAAGAGACACTCAAATGGAACCATCGAACGTCGCAAAGCGCGACTTGTTGCAAAAGGCTTCCATCAAACTCATGGGATTGATTTCAATGAGACATTCAGTCCCGTAGCCAAACCCTCAACCATTCGCATTCTTTTGTCCATTGCTGCTATGCGACGGTGGGAGGTACGTCAGTTGGATATTCAGAACGCCTTTCTTCACGGGGATCTTTCGGAAGAAGTGTACATCCAACAACCTCCAGGTTTTCTTCATCCTTCTCATCCAAATTACATCTGTAAACTCAAAAAATCCCTTTATGGCCTAAAACAGGCTCCTCGAGCTTGGTTTTCTAAACTCAGTGACTCCTTAGTCACATTGGGTTTCACTCCTTCTCTTGCAGATACCTCTCTGTTTACTTATCACGAGGGATCCCAGTTTGTGTTTATCCTAGTGTATGTTGACGATTTAATGGTTGTTGCTTCCTCGAATGAATTAGCTTTGCAGTTTGTGTCTTCACTCTCAACAGCTTTTCCCGTCAAAGATTTGGGGCCTATCAATTACTTTCTGGGCATAGAGATTCAACGTGACACCTCTGGCTTCCTGCTGTCACAATCAAAGTACATTAAGGAAATTCTGGCTAAAACAAACATGCTTCACTGTAAGCCTGTAAACACACCAATGGCAACTACCTTCACAAATGAGACCTCCTCTGAACTCTTCAGTGATCATACACTCTACAGAAGTGTGATTGGTAGTCTACAATATCTCGCATTTACAAGACCGGATATTTCCTATACAGTCAATAGACTAGCCCAGCATATGCACTCCCCTTGCACGAAACATTGGCAAGCAACAAAGCGTCTTCTTCGCTACCTCAATTCAACTTGTGGTCTCCAATTTCACATCAAAGCAGAATCATCAACTCAATTGTTCACATACACTGATGCAGACTGGGCAGGAAATCTTACTGACAGACGTTCAACAAGCGGCTACTGCGTTTATCTTGGTCAGAATCTGATATCATGGACATCAAAGAAGCAATCAACGGTGTCAAGATCCTCCACAGAGGCAGAATATAGATCACTTTCCCTTGGCACTTGTGAAACCCTCTGGATTCAAACTCTCCTTGCTGAGTTTCATATCTTTCTCACTCAACCTCCAACATTGTGGTGTGACAATTTGGGAGCTACTTATTTGGCTGTGAATCCAGTTCTTCATCATAAAATAAAGCATATCTCACTGGACTATCATTTTGTGCGAGAAAGAGTTCAAGCAAAGACATTACAAGTTGCTTTTCTCTCCTCAAAGGATCAAATTGCAGATCTCCTGACAAAGGCGCTCCCAACTCATCAATTTCTTCAACTTCGCTCTCAACTGTGCCTTGCCCAGTTTCGCTCGAGGGGGGATAATAGCACACAGCACAATGACTCATCATAGAATAGAATAGTCTAGAACATATTTGCTGTCTCTCTATGATTGGCTAAGGTTGTATATATATAGTGCTGCTGTATAACAGAAAGGTGTGGTGAAATACAAATCGTTTTGTGCCTCTGTAAGCGAATAGGGTGTGGTTTCTCCAACCAGTCCAGTTCTTGTTTTTTAATCAGTTTCCCTGTTCTAGGCTGATCGGGGATAGGATTATCTCCACTGGAACTTTCAGTCCAAAATTTCGAACTACTCAGATTTGACACATTGTACAAGTGAATCCCTATGGTCTTTAGATCATAACAAAATTCAAACAAAAGACTACATACTCGATGAACATTTGAACATTTGAAAAAATCCCTATGGTCTTTAGATCATAACACTTGAAGGATTTCTTCAATTTTGAGTGCCTTGATCCAATAGCAGGAGCCATGGAACGAAGATCTTGACTGGTCTCGTCCATAGTTGGAAAGCTAATTTCATCGGATCAGAATTTGGGAAATTGGAAACGGTCATTTGAGAGAGAGTCTGGAATGAAAATCCAACATTATCGTCTTTTTAAAATTGGAGCACCTTCTGGTGTCGGTGACACTCCGGCTAGCACTGGTGTATCGCTGATTGGGAGTGAGAGAGAAGAGGAACTTGCGAGTCGCGAATGGAATTGGTGAATCAATTCTTAACCTAATACTCGACGAATATTTGTGTCATTTGCGGCACTCTGTCTTGTGATATTTGTGACACCTATGTCTGTCCGAAATTTGCGACACTTTAATGTCTCTTTGATACTACCATTTGCGACACCTGTATGTGTAGAAAAAAATAGAGGCATCTTAAGGTGTTGCAATTTAGCGATGGTTATGCGGATGCAAATTTTTTACGACACATTGATATGGTGTCGGAAGGAAAGTGTCGCATATAACCCACATTTCTAGTAGTGTACTAACAGAATTTGCAAGGGTTATGGCTTTTGTATCATCTTTGTATCCTTGAAATCACGTATTTTCTGTACTTTTAAGAATGGGAAGCAATTCATAGAGGTTAGTAGTGAATGTAGTTGACGTTTGTAAGTGTAGTAAGATGCATATGAGTTTGATGAACCAAGAATCTTCAGATGATGCCCTGGCAGGCAATTGAAGAAGCCTCAACCATCTTGGAACAAACATATAATGATAAATGATATGTGTTTGCAGTTGGGTTGAATGGAATTTCCCAGAGCATCTCAAACTCTGCTGGGACCAGTCTGATATTGCCTTGTTGATAACTCTACCCTTTCAGCTCTCACTGCTTTCATACTTGTCAATGTGTTTAACAAGACAGTATCTCTAATTTACAAAAGTCAAAAATGACTACTTATTTAATCCAATTATCCATATATAGATATATTAAATGCGATGGTGATGGTTTATATCCATCAAGTCAAGACACGTTATGAGATTACAGCAACCCATATGGTATTGGTATCTATATTTTGGAGTTGTGGTGCAAAACACTTTGGCATTCAAACCTTTGTCGTCAATAATTTTTTAAGTGCCAAATGACATGTACTGAACTGGCTACATTCAAAATCTACATTCCAAACGAAGGCATGCATTCAACCAATCGTACAAAACTGATATTTTGTAAACTATGTGCCCCAAATAGCATGAAACCTAGCAGATTAGGGACACGTGCCCTACTAAAAAAAAGAACTCGCCCCAGCGCCGCTACAAGCAGATCTATTCGTTATCTAGCTCGGAATCGATACCGAAATTATCTTATCCTGGTATGTGTATTGTGTCTTTTCTAAATAGCCTTATGAATTTTATTTTCCTAAATTTGACTTTCGCTTATATAGATGGCTTGCACCAAAGATTGTCCATTATCACCTATTCTTGCATATTGAAACATCATACATGACGAAAATGTGGATGCAACCGAAACCCATGCAACTCTAATTGAGATATTCCGGGACCTTCGTGTTGAAAATGGTCGGTTAACACCTTAGTTATAGTTCATTGAATCTTTTTTGAGTCATTATGTTTATTATCGCAGTATGTTGAAGTATTAGATTCATTTGTTTTTCTGTAGGTACATTATTATAAAATAACTTTAACATTGTGCAACATAAAACGATCTTAACAAAAGGCAAAAATCGTAAAGTCGATGATAAAATCTTAAACCGAGAAAATAGAAACTCGTAATAAGTTTGATAACTGAAACTCGTAAAATCCGAAACCCGTAAACTTGAAGACTAAAACTTGTGTAATTTAATATAATAAAAATAAAAACTAACCTTCAAAGATTAGTTTTATTAAAACGACCTTGTCTGAAGGATAGCACGAAACAGACCACTTGTTGGGAGCATAGCATTAGTTAGAGAAGGCTGAATTTTGTAGGGTTGTGGGTGGCTTTAAACATATCGATAACAGTGATACATGATATGTAATGCATGCTTACCCTCAAAGATTTGCATTGTTCTTGGTTGTAGGTATTATGTATTGGGTACGCCTAACAAAGTATCCACAAAAATTCATTCATCAACTACCTAAGACTTGAGTATAAGATGCAAGTCGATCAATAAAGACAAAGTAGAGCTGAATGAGTTTGATACCAAATCTAATTTAGCCTAACCATGGTCAACATGCACACTCAACTCACGAGATTTGAATTCGTCCCTTATGCATTCCCGAGTCGAGCATCCATGGCGACCAATAATGTAGTTTCTAATTTGTCTCTTGGAGGTTACAAATTTGGATTCGTTCCCTTCCTCAATACGAGTCTAGTCGTGTCCTTTTCTAATCCGAATCAAGCATCCAATGCTAGCACAAGTTGTCATGGATGCTCGAAAGTAAGCATGTCCACGGGTCACGGGTCACCCGTGACCCGGCGGGTCCGGGTTCCCCCGGGTCGCGGGTACGGGTAAGTGTCGTCAGATCCTTACCCGTGACCCGCCGGGTCGACCGTAACGGTCACAAATTCAAAAAAAAAAAAAAATTCCAACGGCTATATAGCCGTTGTAACGGCTATTTTGATATAAAAAAAATAAAAAAAATATACTTTAATAAACCTAACCCAAAAACAATTTTATAAATACCCCATACCCAATTCAATTAATCTCACACCAATTCTCATTCAATCATCTATTCACTCTCTCAATCTCTCCATAATTTCCAACTCTTACATTCAATTACTCTCCTAATCTCATATTCTCATTCTCTTATTTTTCATTTTACCACTCTTACTACTACATTCTAATTCTATTATTCAAAAAAAAATGTCTAGCCGAGGAAGACGTTCCGTTAGCGGTGCCGGTCCTTCATCCGGCGAAGGTTTTACCCGAGGACGGCATTCCGTTAGCGGTCCTCCAACCGGTTCGGATTTAAGGCGAGACTTATTAAGTGGAGATCACGAGATCTTCGAGGAGGAGAATATCACGGAATCACCTACTTTTCCCAACACCCAAGGATCCGAGACCGAATTCACGGAGGAGCCGGAGGAGCCGCCGTTGAACAACACTCAACTAACGGCAGCGGTCTTCCGATTTTGGTTTACAAAAGGTGCTCCCGATGCCAACGGAGTTTACTATGCCAAATGCAATTTTTGTGCGGCACAATACAAGCATAAAAGGGAGAAGGCTACGGGAACTACAAGAGGCATATCCGGAACAAGCATCCCGAAAAAATGGGATTAGCACGAGGGCAAACACAACTTACCGGGTACGCATCTACTTCTAACCAACCTCCTTCTCTATTTACATATGATCATTCTTCTTCTATGGATGCATTTTCGGAAATGTTGGCCGTAGATTGTTTAGCATTTAGTTTTGCACAAAATGTTGGTTTTAATGATTGGATGCAAAATCATGCTCAACCCGCATATAAACCGATTTCTCGCCAAACCGCTAAAAGAAAAATGATGCATAAATATAAAATTCGTAAAGAAGAATTGATTAAATATTTTATGGACAACGGTGATATTCAAGTTTCTATTTGTAGTGATATTTGGACCGACGGTTTTCAAAAAAAATCATATATGGGTATTACTTGTCATTTTGTTGATAAATTTTGGATTTTAAACAAAAGAGTTTTAGCATTACGAGTTTTCAACGAACAACACACCGCCCAAAACATTGCCCGTTTGATTGCAAATGTTTTGGAAGAATATAGATTAGTTTCACGAGTTTTTTCAATCGGTTTTGACAACGCCTCCGCTAACACGGCTTCCATTAGAGATTTAACCAACTATTGTAAGCCGACGATTGGAGGTAAATTTTTTCACATTAGGTGTGCCGCTCATATTTTAAACTTGTAACCTATTCGAAATATTCTTAATGAACTTTGGTCTAAAAAAAGTGTACGTACTAAATGGTATGCATATTGTAAACAAAATAACGTTTATCCTAAAAAAATTCCAAAAGATGTTTGTACAAGATGGAACTCTACTTACAAAATGATTTACGAATCATATGAATATCGAGAACTTTTAAGTGGTTTTGCCGCACAACATATTGACGGTAATTTTGTTTTCGGTTGTAACACCCCAAATTTTACAACTCAGGGAGTTACTGGTTAGGACCGCACAGTGGGTCACGACCTCAGTTTGACAACAACTTAACAAGATCTTACAACAAGGCACAGATAAGGAAAACCAAAAATCATAAAATAATTTTTAACAATGTATGAATGTGACCAAAACAACTAACAGCCGGAAAACATAATATAACAAAGTACGGAAAGAACGACAAGAAACAAAGTCCAACTGACAAACCCACAAATGGAGAAACTGTAAAACGTCCTAAAGTACGATACCCCGGCTGACCACTACCGTCCGGATCACTCGGCATCTGCTCTAACCTGTGGCAAATCTACACAATATATCAACCGTTAGCTAACTATCCAAATATAAGTAGAATGACAACAGCACAAACACAAGCAGAAACAAAAATAAACAAACATCATGCTGGCACTCAACCGTTTATTATCTATTATTTAAGTGATTCATCTTATTCAATTTACAGTTGTGGCACGAGAGCTATTAACAGTTCTCGCCTCCGTTCCTTATCCGACTGGGTGTAGGTCTAGCTGACCTCCGCCGGTAGCATCACTACAAACCGAGTATGGACTAGTCCCTAAAGAAACCCCCAACGCTCGCAAGCTAACTGAGCAGAATGCCACCGCCCGTTACTCTTAGGCCAAGTATAGGTCGGTAAATATATATCACAACCTATCTCTCTAAACATTTCAATCACACACCACTATCATCATTCATGCTCATATTTAGAAGTCAGCTAAGTAAGCCCAAAGGACTTACCTGGTATAAAGCTCGACTCTCTGTAAACCAAACTCGCTCTGTAAACTGTAGCAACTCAGTTGCCTGTCAAAGGGGATAAGTGCATTAGCACACTCCCAAGTAATTAGAAGTCTAAGACTTGTAAGATAGAAGAACGTAGTAAGACATAACTAGTTACAATACTAATTTAGGGTAAAATGACCATTTTACCCTTGGTTCCGAAACTCCCAAAATTTCCAACATTCATGTCTAAACTCCTATTTGAGATTCTATAAACATATTCTAACTCCTAAGGTTTAGTTTGGGTACAAACCGGTATCTTTCCTATTTTCATATTTTTCAAAAGATCGTAAAGGTCTAACTTCGATTTCAAATATAAAATTCGTAACCGCTTATAAAAATTTCGACTTACATCCCTAGATTATCTATGATGTTCTATCTAACTTTAGGAGAAAGAATTTCTCCAAACTGTTCATTCAACAGTTTTATAAAAATTCTCGTCCTGTTGTTGACACGAGATGAAAACGCTGCTGCTGTAGATCAACGTAACAGAAGGAAGAGATCGAAGGAGGCTCACCTTGCTGTCGACTCAGTTGTACACGAAGGAAGGGCGTGCAGAAAAGACTTCGATCGCCGCTGGATGTATCTGGACGCAAGGAATAACGGTTGCGTGATTGTGGCTGGATAGAAGATGCTGTTACGTGGGAGTTTAAGAGAATTTAATTGTTGCTGATCTTCTGTTTGGGCTGAAGAAGGCCAGGAGCCTTTCCTTCCTGAGCTGGAGCAGGCGCTGACTGGCTGTTGCTGGGCTGGGCTCTGGCTGAAGGATGTAAGGCCGAAACTGGGCTAAAGACGGGCAATCTGGGCGGCTAGACGCTGGGCTGGAGAAGCTGGCAAGGCAGCAGCTCTTCCTGGGCTGAAGATGACAAGGCAGCAGCTCTTCTGGGCTGAGCACTGTTCGCCCCTAGAGGTGTGTGCAAATAAGTTTTAAATTTATAAAACTAGAATCAAGCAAGCGAACCCGCAGTGTACGGATCGACGTAGTTAAGCAAGAATTCCAGAGTATCGAACACAGGGATTTGGGTGGGAACAAATTCAATTGCACATTATCAAGCGAGTAAATATGAGAGTTTTGCAAATATTGGGAAAACAACAATCCTAAAGATCCAGGTATCCAGCTGTGGCAATCGATTCAAGATATACTAATGATATAAAGACAGAGTTGAGATATGCAAAGGTATGCTAATATAAGGTAATCGTACGGTGAAGTTCCAAAAACCTTATATGACTCACCTACAAGACACTCCCTATACAGGTTGTTGAGGCTCAATATAGAAAGGTTCTAAAAGCAAGATTAATGTCAAATACCCAAACTTGTAATCCAAGGATCAAGACTAACTTAGCCGATTATGGTTATGACACTCACAATCGAGGTAGAGGTTGTTGAGGCTTCACTACCACCTAGAAAAGACAAGTCTAAACTAAGTTAAAGCAAATCTTTAACTTTGGACTAAAGTAAAAGCAGGTTCGTAAACTTAAGGGAAATTACGGGTGGATCTTGAGATTCCACGGTCGTGGAACTCAAGAACAAACCGTGATTTAGGGTTCGTCGACGATTCTCTCTAACTCTCAGGGTCTAATCTGTTTACGATCGATCTATCATCATCTAAGCCACAACTATCAACCCTTCACCTTAGAATTGTTAAGGGTTTTTAGCCAATAACCGTCATGTTGATATCAATTCAAGGATTAAAAGATAGAAAGATGAAAACTTCCGAAAACTTTCAATAATCTTCAAACCAATCTCAAAGTCACAATCGAGAACAAATATTGTCAATGGATTCAGAATAAAGCAAACAATCACAATCTTAGGAAAGAAGGGAGAACGGGATGTCAATCCGTTTTCCAAATCAAACCTAAATAAGAAGAGAGATCTTCTTGCAACAATCTTCCAAAAGCTTCGATCTTCCGCCAATCCGGAGATCTCAATAGCAATCTCCACCAAAAGTGCGAGATTAAGGCAAATCCCAGATGCGAACTTCGATCTCCAATGAGATGTCAATGATTCCAAGCAAGGGCTTAAACGGCGTTGAAATTCTCTAAGCGGAGATGAAGCGTGGATTGCCAAATTTCCCTAAGCGAAGATGACGGAATCTTGCTTCGTCCGTCTTTTTATAGGGAAAGATAAAATATCGGCCCGGCCCAATCTTCAAAAGATCGTGACTTCAAAATGTGGCGAAAAATATCGCCAAGATCACGGTCGTGGAAGATTCCACGACCGTAATTTAGAGCGTGGATTGTGTTACGGTTCGGACCATATGTTCCACGACCGTAATAGTTACTAGAATGCATCACGCCTCTCTTTGCAGGGTTCCACGGCCGTGGAACTAAACGTGGTTTGTAGTACGGCCGTATTTTAGAGCGTGGTTTAGGGCAAGAACGTGATTCTTCCCTAGCCTCGTGCATTCCTCAAGTTGAACTCCAATTTGCTCCTAATAATGCCCTCAATCTATGGACATATTCAATCAACTCTTCTTTGCTCGATTCCGTTCGGAAATGACTCTCAATCACCTATAATCAACATAAAGCTAGTGTAGATATCCATATCGACAATATAGGCAATACTAACTCACATATGCAACGATGCTCAATCAAAGACTATCAATATGAATCAAATGCGTTTAGAAAACGTGCCTAAAATATCACAATATTTCATGCTAACAAATAACCCCATACTTAACACTTGCTTGTCCCTAAGCAAGGTCTTTCAAAAAGCTTTAAACAAGAGTTAGGATGAAATATGTGTACCTTCTTTTGGATAAACGTGCCTTCTAAAGAATAGATCATTCTCAAACCTTGCCTCAATCGTTTATCAAACTTTCACACACTCAATCAAAAAGTAAAAAGCAAAGAAAATTCATGAATCAATTCAACTTCTAAACAAGCATCATAACCTTTAAACATTGTCAAAATCAATCATAAGAAACTTCAATTTAGATCACCAAGTCATATAACATTCTTTTGATCTTAAGGACTTCCAAAGAAAAGGTCTAGAATATGGAAAGGAAGGGAAAACTTTAAGGAAATGTGGTGCATGAATCCGGGAAAGTGGACAACTACCTTCTTCTTCTTTTGCGGTTTCCGCAACACTTCAACTTAGAGCTTCGCTCTCTTCTTTTCATTTTTCGATTTTACTTTTGGAGTTATGGACAGAGGTGCACAAAAACCGAAGCCTAGGAGATTGGCGTTTCTCATTTTTGCGAGATGCCTCAAACCCTTAGCGCACATACCATAATCCGCTAGGAATATCGCTCAATCCGACTTTGGCAAGACACAAACACCCGGCTATGTGAATGGTGCCGAGTTACTCATCATCATGATTGACTTCCCCAAACCTAGAATTTCTTTCTATTCTTTTGATTGCAAAAATTTGCTCTCATGGCCCTCCCACATCAAACATGCCTTTTTTATTCACTCCTCCAAATTCCCGGACAGGTAAAGGAGGCTAATATTTCAATGAGGAGCTAAAATGGTCAAAAGAAAGAAGAAAGAAAATTCGAATTGCCTTAATCATTTCAACAAGAAGTATAAGAACTTATAGTGTGATTTCAACTTCAATTTCTGAACATGATTTAGGTAACATTTTTCACATTATAAAACTTGCAAAAGAGGTAAAATTCATTCATTCAAATTCTTTTCAATTCACAATTCTTTTAAGCATACAATTGTCATCAAACTCAATTCACAAGTAGTGATTATCATAGAAATCATCTCAATTCATTAGAAGCACATAATTTTTCAAAATTTTTCAATTTTTTATGGGTTTTTCAAGTTCTTTTTCATGCAATGCGATAATGAAACGTGAAACACATAATGAACATGCAATGATAGTCTCGAATGAAAGCAAGCATAGTAAGTAGAGTTATTACAAACTTTTAGTACATCCCACCCCATACTTAGGACGAACATTGTCCCTAATGTTCAAAAGAAAGAGAGAAAAGAGAGAAAAGAAAAAGAAACTCACAAAGTGGTGGCGGGAATGTCTAAAACGAACGGTCATGCATCAAATCACTGCGGTGCTGGCGGCGGCGGGAATGAAGAGAAGCTCGGATCATAGAACCGCCCAAACTGCTGGCGGTAGACGTCCCTCATCATGTGGTCAAGATCGTCTAAACGTCCGTCTCTAGCATCCGCCCGGATCTCCAGCGCTCCTACTCTCTCTGAAAGTCCGGTAGCCCAATCCGGCATCTGCTCGTACCATCCCGGGGCCTGACTGTACCATGCTGGGGTGTCGGATGGTGCTGGTGCTGGTGGAGGTGCTGTTGGCTGCTCGGTGGACCAAGGAGGGGGAACGCCATACCATGCGGGAGGTGTGGTCATCCACGTGGGCCTCTCACTCACGCTAGCGCGGCGAGATGACGAGCCTGAGGCTCTAGCTGGACGTGGAGAGCGTCTAGGTACGTCTGGGGCCGCCTCCGGCTGGTCCGGAAACGTGCCAAACTCCTGCTCGGCTCCTCCTCCACTCTCAAATTGATCTCCCATATCCTCCTCCTCGACAACCGGTGGTGGGACATAAGGGGGAGCTGCTATCCTGTTCGCATGCATCGCAGCGAACGTCTCCTTCCAATTATGGCGTCCCGCCATAATGGAGTACTCTGGTAGCCACTCTATACCCCTACCCGTCCTACTCTCCCAAGGCATGCCCGCATAAGGCGGACCTCTATGTGTGGGGAAGATGAGACCCCTAACCATGAAAGCATGTAGCCCTAAAGGTACGGCCGATATGCGGGTGCAAGCAGAAAAGTCGACACCAAAACTCCTAGCAATGTGGGTAACTATCCCACCATATCCAATGTTCCCCTTCTTCTTGTTCTTGAGCTTGCTCATCGTAGCAGCCAAGAGAGTGGCACAATCAGCCCGGCGTCCATAAAGCATGCAGTAAAGCAAGAATAGCTCATCCATCTTGATCTTTTGGGGCGTCTCCGTCCTAGGAAAGAGACACTCCGAAAGAACACGATGAGCTATCTTCAAGGCTAGATGGTACATCAATCTAGCCTTGGTGTCAGCGGGTTGCCAGCGATCCTCGCTAGCGTAAATCATAGCCACCTCTTCCCAAAAGTCCTTGGGGTAAACACCACTCGGAAATCGACCATTAAAGGTCTCATGGAATCCAAAAATGGTCCCAAACTCACGGATACTCAACTGATAATCTCTCTCCATGAGGCGGAAAGAGACGGTCCTGTCTACATGGCTGTGCTCAAAGGATGTCACAACCTCCCGTGTAATCTCCTCATATGCGTCTTCTCGGATAGCCGAGAAGACAACTAATCCGGCTCTATCCAAGAGCCAAGTGAGGTCATCAACAATGTTGAGAGGAGTTAGATCCTCCAACAACAAATATCTAGGGCCAATCGCTGGCCTCTCCTTGATCCTATCAAGTGCATCAAGATGGTCATCGTGTATGGTCGGGATTCTAGGGTGAGGGGGTGAAGATGGAGGTGAAGGTGAGGATGGAGGTGAAGGTGAAGAGGGTGGTGGTGCCCTAGAGGATGAGGAGGAGGAGGGATTACCCTTCCTCTTCTTATTCTGTTCAATCTTCTTCTCTTTTATCCTCCCTGAAACTCTTCTCATGAAATCCATTCTACTCAAAATTACGGTCTGTTCTTCAGCAAACCACGGCCGTAATTTACCCAGAGACCGTGATTCGTCTCAGAAAATCACAAATCTCAATAAATCCACAATCAATCTCCACAATAGGCAGTCCTAGTCTAATTTCCTCAATTCTCAATCAGTTCTTCCTAAAAATCTCTAACAAAAACAACCGAATCAGCAAGAATCAAGAAGGGAAAAGAAAACCTCTTTTCGGATTGAAAAATCCGAAATGCGCGTTAGTTGGTGAATTTCCGTTCGATTCGTCGCTTGGATCTTGTTTGTGGTTGAATTTGCTGCAGTTTGGGTAGAAGAATCGTTGAAAACGATTAAGAAACGAAGATTTGAGAGGGGGTCGTGGTGTTTCGGCACTTAGGTCGTGAAAAGAGGGGTTTTTGGGATGAATTTGTGAAGAATGTGGCTTATATAGTTGCAGGCAAAATTTTGAAAATCACGGTCTGTCGGGGTGTTCCACGGCCGTGGAAGTGTACGGAACCGTGGTTTTGGTGATTTTTCAAAGGCTTTTGGAAATTACGGCCACTGTAGCTATGACGACCGTAATTTAGACCGTGGAACCCTCTGTAAAGCTCCAAAGTCCAAATTTCGTCACTCTTCTTCAACATCATCCTTCTCTTTTCCTTTTCCATTGGTCCTACATCCAAAAACACGAACATACCGGAAGAAATCGAGGCAAAAACAAAGCAAAAACGTCTATACTAAACTAATCTATGAATCGAAAATAAAAACAAAAATGCAATACCTTGGGTTGCCTCCCAAGAAGCGCTTTGTTTAAGGTCCGTAGCTAGACCAATCTCGCACTTATTCGAGTGCGGTAGGCGCAAACTCCTCAGTTTGGAGTTCCGGCGTGTACTTCTTGAGTCGTTGGCCGTTCACCTTAAAACTTCCGCTCGCTTCACCCCATACTTCAACTGCACCATGGGGGAAAATACGCTTAATTAGAAAAGGTCCGGTCCAACGGGATTTAAGCTTACCTGGAAAGAGGCGAAGTCTTGAATTGAAGAGGAGAACTTGATCTCCTTCTTTGAAGTCCTTTGGAATGATATGCTTATCATGCCAACGCTTTGCTCTTTCCTTGTAGATCTTAGCGTTTTCATAAGCATTCAAGCGGAGTTCATCCAGCTTATTGATGTCGAGGAGACGCTTCTCTCCCGCTTCCTACATGCCGAAATTCAGCCACTTGATAGCCCAAAACGCTTTGTGCTCCAACTCTACCGGCAAGTGACAAGACTTCCCATACACAAGGTTGTATGGTGTGGTTCCTATGGGAGTCTTTTACGCAGTCCGGTATGCCCATAATGCATCATGAAGCTTCAAGGACCAATCCTTCCTAGTCCTTGAAACCGTCTTCTCTAAGATTCCTTTGATCTCCCTATTTGAGATCTCAACTTGTCCACTTCTTTGTGGATGGTAAGGGGTAGAGATCTTGTGAGTAACCCCATACTTAGCTAGAAGAGCTTCAAAGCGGCGGGCTATGAAGTGAGAACCTCCATCACTAATGATCGTCCTTGGCGTCCCAAATCGCGGGAAAATGGTCTTGTTGAAGAATTTAACCACCACCATGGCATCATTGGTGGGAGAGGCAATTGCTTCCACCCATCTAGAAACGTAGTCTACCGCCAATAGTATGTATTGGTTTCCACAAGAAGATGGGAATGGCCCCATAAAATCGACTCCCCAAACGTCGAAAATCTCCACCTCTTGGATGTTGTTGAGGGGCATCTCGTTCCTTCTAGAAATATTGCCTGTTCTTTGACAAGCATCGCAGCAAGAAACAAAGGATTGCACATCTCTAAACAAAGTAGGCCAAAAGAATCCAGATTGCAATACCTTTGCGCTAGTCTTGTTCGAACTAGCGTGTCCTCCACAAGGTAGTGAATAACAATGACGGATGACACTTTGCATCTCATCTTCCGGCACACATCGCCGAATGATGCCATCCGGACCTCTCTTAAAGAGGAGAGGCTCGTTCCAACAGTATTCCCGGACGTCCTTGAAGAACTTCTTCCTTTGTGCGTAGGATAGTCCGGGTGGTATCTCCTGGCAAACCAAATAGTTAACAAAATCAGCAAACCATGGTTCGTTACCTTTGGAGATCACGTTGATGCACTCCTCTATGATATGTAGGTGTTCGTCCAGGAAGGAGTCATCAATAGGTAGATGGTCGTCCTCTAGATGTGTTAGACGACTCAAATGATCCGCAACAGAATTTTCTGAACCTTTCTTGTCGCGGATCTCAAGATCGAATTCTTGTAGGAGAAGAATCCATCTAATCAGCCTTGGTTTCGCATCTTTCTTCGCAAGGAGGTACCGGATCGCAGCATGATCCGTGTAGACAATCACCTTTGCACCTACAAGATAAGAGCGAAACTTGTCAATAGCATAGACAATGGCTAAAAACTCTTTCTCGGTAGTGGCGTAGTTGAGCTGCGCTTCATCTAGCGTCTTGCTAGCATAGTATATGGCATGGGTTCGCCCTTCCTTTCGTTGTCCAAGAACAGCTCCAATAGCTACGTCACTAGCGTCGCACATAATCTCAAAGGGTAGAGTCCAATCCGGAGGTTGGATAATAGGTGCTGAGATTAGAGCTTGCCGAATGGTGTTGAACGCATCTAAACATTCCTGCGAAAACTCAAAAACCGCATCCTTCATCAATAGATTAGTGAGAGGTTTTGATATCTTAGAAAAGTCCTTGATGAAACGTCTATAAAATCCAGCATGTCCTAGGAAACTTCTTATCCCTTTCACCGAAATTGGGGGAGGAAGTTTCTCTATGGTCTCTATCTTAGCTTTGTCTACTTCTATCCCTCTATTGGAGACTAAGTGACCTAATACGATTCCTTCCTTAACCATGAATTGACACTTCTCCCAATTAAGAACTAGATTAGTGTCTTCACACCTTTGCAAAATAAGAGAAAGGTTAGAAAGGCAATCGTTAAAAGAGGAACCGTATACGGAGAAGTCGTCCATGAAGACTTCCATGATTTCCTCTACGTATTCGGAGAAGATGGCCATCATGCACCGTTGGAAGGTGGATGGGGCGTTGCAAAGCCCGAATGGCATTCTCCTATAAGCAAACGTACCCCACGGGCACGTGAATGTGGTCTTCTCCTGATCGTCCGGATGTATCGGAATCTGAAAGAAACCACTATAGCCGTCAAGGTAGCAAAAATGTGAATGTTGCGCTAACCTTTCAAGCATTTGATCAATGAATGGCGATGGAAAATGATCCTTCCGCGTTGCATTGTTGAGCTTGCGGTAGTCTATGCACATCCGCCATCCAGTCACGGTTCGGGTAGGAATGAGTTCGTTGTTCTTGTTGGTGATGACCGTCATTCCTCCCTTCTTCGGAACTACTTGAACTGGACTCACCCACTTACTATCGGAGATAGGATAGATGATACCTGCATCAAGAAGTTTAAGAATTTCCTTCTTGACAACCTCCTTCATGGTCGGATTCAACCGCCTTTGAGGTTGTCTCGAAGTTCTAAAGTCTTCCTCCATTAGTATCTTATGCATGCATAGGGAGGGTTTAATTCCTATTAAGTCCTTAATAGTATAGCCTATAGCCTTCCTATGTTTCCTAAGGACAATCATGAGCTGTTCATGTTCATCTATGCTTAGGTCGGAACTAACAATAACCGGAAAGGTAGAATTAGATCCTAGAAAAGCGTACCTTAGATGAGTAGGAAGTGGTTTGAGTTCCATTGTTTTCGGAGCTTCCAACGATCCTTGAGAAGCATCCGATGTTTCCTTAGAAGTTTCTAAGGGTGATGGGTGTGTTGGAGAAGAATCGGAAGAAGTCGAAGAAATGTCTCGATCACTCTCTTCCACGGCCAAAATTACGGGTGGATCTTGTCCTCCACGGCCGTGGAAGGGAAATACGGTTGTCACATCTTCTCCACGGCCGTATAATCCCCTAGAATGAGGCATGATTTTGGTTGTGGAATCCACGGTCGTGGAATACAGAGTATGACCGTGGATTCTGACATTCTCAGCCTCATCGTGGAGTTTCTCAAACTCCTCTTCATACATCTCTTCTTGTGCTTCGAAGGCTTCAATTGCCTCATTGCATTCTTCATCTTCCCCTACATTGGTTAGACTCATAGTGATAACTTTTTGTAAAGGATTGTTAAAGAGAATCGCACTTACCTCCTCTCTAGACAACCCTTCTTCATCTTGGATATCGTAAATATCCTCATCAAAGATTGGCTCCTTCACTAGAGTGGAAAGAACGAACTCTACTTTCTCTTCTCCTATGTCAAAAGCGAGTCTACCATTCTTGCAATCGACTATGCAGCCGGAAGTTGCAAGGAACGGTCTTCCGAGTATGATCGGGACCGGACTATCTGCAGGAATGTCAAGCACGACGAAATCAATGGGAACGAAGAATTTACCTAGCTTGACCGGGACGTCTTCTACAATACCGACGGGGCGAGTGATGGATCGATCCGCCATGTATAACGTCATCTTCACCGGTTTAGGGTCACCTAAACCGATCTTCCTACACAATGCAAGTGGTATGATGCTCACACTTGCTCCTAAGTCACATAAAGCGTCATATGTGACATCTCCCACTCCAATGGGAATGCAAAATGACCCCGGATCCTTCAGCTTTGGGGGCATTTTCTCCTTCATGGTCTTGATGAGGTCCGAAGAATCCGAACTCATCTTGACCTCGCCGAAGTCTTCTAGCTTCCTCTTATTGGAGAGGAGCTCCTTCAAGAACTTGCCATAAGCCGGCATACCTACAATAGCATCAATAAATGGTATGTTAATATGCAGCTTACTCATGAGTTCTATGAACTTACCGAATTGTTTGTCTAGGCGCGCTCGCACTCTAGATTGAGGGAATGGAAGGGGAGGTTTGTAAGCTGGAGGAGGAACGTAGACGTCTTCCTTCTCCTTCCCCTTCTCCTTGCCCTTCTCTACGGGGACTTCAACGAACGTAGGCTGCGGATCGGTGGTTGTCACTCCGCTCCTAGTTGTAATCGCCATCACCCTTCCCTTAGGGTTGTCCTCCGTCTTTCCTGGAAGCTTCCCTTGATTTCTAGGAACTTCCTCCGCGTGGTTGAACATTTGGTTTTCTAAAACCTTTTGAGCTTTGTCAACCTTAGAAACTTGATCATCAACCTTGATGAGGCAGTTCTCCAACCCTTGAAGCTTTCCCAAAATCGTTTCCAATATGGGATCGGGCTTCTCCTTCCCCGAAGTGTTTCCTCCATTAGATGATTGCCCCTGGCTTTTCAAAGGAGTAGAGGAAGAGGAAGGTGGAGTTAGTGAATTTGAGTTGGAAGGATAAGAGTTACCGGAATTTTGTTGATTGGAGCGCCAATTGTTGTTGTTTGAACCCCTATTGTTGTTCCAATCGTTGTTCCGGTTGTTGTTGTTTCCATTCCAATTGTTATTCCGGTTATTGTTCCGGTTATTGTTGTTGCCGCCATTGTTGTTGCCCAAATAACCAACATCCTTCCCTTGTTGCTTTGGGAAGTTGGTCTTGATAGCCTCCTTCAACTCTTTGATCTCATTGTTGAGGGAGAAAATCTGATTTTGAGCTTCGTGTGTGAGCTTTGCTCCTTGCTCCACACGATTTCCCTCCACTTTCCGGTGGGAATACTTCTCTATGGCTCTTGCTTGCTTTTCAATGAAGTCCCAAGCGTCATCTTCTCTCATGTCCATGAACGTTCCACATGAGAGGGATTGGAGGTTGAATTGCGTTCCCGCATCCAGCCCCTTGTAGTAAATCTCCAACAAGGCAAGTTTGGATATGCCATGATGAGGGCAATCCAAGAGCAAATCCTGAAACCTTTCCCAAGATTGAAACAAACTTTCGTTAGGTCTCATGGAAAAAGCATTAATCTTACCTCTAAGTTCCGCCGTTTTGGATGGCGGAAAGAATTTGGTGAGGAACTCCGCGGAAAGGTCTTCCCACGTATCTAGTTTCCCACTAGGAAGAGCTTGATACCAAGATAACGCTTTCCCCTTCAAGGAGAAGAAGAAAGGCTGGAGCTTATAGCTGTTGGTAGTAGCGCCCTTTGGTCTCATTGTCTCCATCATACACTCAAAGTTCTGCAAGTGTTGGTGTGGAGATTCAGCGCTTGTCCCGCCAAATTGGTTTTGGCGAACAAGAGTAATGACTTGAGGGTTGAAGCTAAACCCTTGCACATCTTCAGCATCGAAATTCACGCCCAAGCGGCGTGATTGTTGTGTTGGATCCATCTGCTGGCCAAGAGTTCTCGGCTCATTATCTACACGTTCGATCCTCACATTCCTAGGCGGAATGCGGCGATTAGCAGCTCCTTGTGGATGGAAAGGATTTACATTGATCGTGGGATCAATCTCCTCTAGCGGTGGTATGGAAGAATCACTATCATCAGCGGATGAGTGACTTTTTCTTCTAGACCTTGATGCTTTCCTTGAGGATTTCTTGCTTCCCTTATTCTTAAGGTCGCTCATCTCTACCCTCATCTGGAAGATCATGTCTTGTAGATTGTTATCTTGAGATTGATGACGATCCATCTCATCTTGGCGGAGAGTCTCATTCCATTGGAGTTGAGCTTCCTTCTCCGCTAACTCCGCGTGAAGATCACGTTCGTGTCCTTCAGCCATCTTCTTTTCCTTGCGCTTTTGCCTTAAAGTTTTCTCTAGCTCTTGATCAAGAGGCAAGAGATCTTCGGTGTTCCTAGACCTGCGCATGCACTCAAAGTAATATCAAATAACGAGAGCAAGCTCTCAAGCTTGACAACCGGCTACCGAATTCGGCCGAAACCAAATCCCCGGCAACGGCGCCAAAAACTTGTTCGCCCCTAGAGGTGTGTGCAAATAAGTTTTAAATTTATAAAACTAGAATCAAGCAAGCGAACCCGCAGTGTACGGATCGACGTAGTTAAGCAAGAATTCCAGAGTATCGAACACAGGGATTTGGGTGGGAACAAATTCAATTGCAGATTATCAAGCGAGTAAATATGAGAGTTTTGCAAATATTGGGAAAACAACAATCCTAAAGATCCAGGTATCCAGCTGTGGCAATCGATTCAAGATATACTAATGATATAAAGACAGAGTTGAGATATGCAAAGGTATGCTAATGTAAGGTAATCGTACGGTGAAGTTCCAAAAACCTTATATGACTCACCTACAAGACACTCCCTATACAGGTTGTTGAGGCTCAATATAGAAAGGTTCTAAAAGCAAGAATTAATGTCAAATACCCAAACTTGTAATCCAAGGATCAAGACTAACTTAGCCGATTATGGTTATGACACTCACAATCGAGGTAGAGGTTGTTGAGGCTTCACTACCACCTAGAAAAGACAAGTCTAAACTAAGTTAAAGCAAATCTTTAACTTTGGACTAAAGTAAAAGCAAGTTCGTAAACTTAAGGGAAATTACGGGTGGATCTTGAGATTCCACGGTCGTGGAACTCAAGAACAAACCGTGATTTAGGGTTCGTCGACGATTCTCTCTAACTCTCAGGGTCTAATCTGTTTACGATCGATCTATCATCATCTAAGCCACAACTATCAACCCTTCACCTTAGAATTGTTAAGGGTTTTTAGCCAATAACCGTCATGTTGATATCAATTCAAGGATTAAAAGATAGAAAGATGAAAACTTCCGAAAACTTTCAATAATCTTCAAACCAATCTCAAAGTCACAATCGAGAACAAATATTGTCAATGGATTCAGAATAAAGCAAACAATCACAATCTTAGGAAAGAAGGGAGAACGGGATGTCAATCCGTTTTCCAAATCAAACCTAAATAAGAAGAGAGATCTTCTTGCAACAATCTTCCAAAAGCTTCGATCTTCCGCCAATCCGGAGATCTCAACAGCAATCTCCACCAAAAGTGCGAGATTAGGGCAAATCCCAGATGCGAACTTCGATCTCCAATGAGATGTCAATGATTCCAAGCAAGGGCTTAAACGGAGTTGAAATTCTCTAAGCGGAGATGAAGCGTGGATTGCCAAAATTCCCTAAGCGAAGATGACGGAATCTTGCTTCGTCCGTCTTTTTTTAGGGCAAGATAAAATATCGGCCCGGCCCAATCTTCAAAAGATCGTGGCTTCAATATGTGGCGAAAAAGATCGCCAAGATCACGGTCGTGGAAGATTCCACGACCGTAATTTAGAGCGTGGATTGTGTTACGGTTCGGACCATATGTTCCACGACCGTAATAGTTACTGGAATGCATCACGCCTCTCTTTGCAGGGTTCCACGGCCGTGGAACTAAACGTGGTTTGTAGTACGGCCGTATTTTAGAGCGTGGTTTAGGGCAAGAACGTGATTCTTCCCTAGCCTCGTGCATTCCTCAAGTTGAACTCCAATTTGCTCCTAATAATGCCCTCAATCTATGGACATATTCAATCAACTCTTCTTTGCTCGATTCCGTTCGAAAATGACTCTCAATCACCTATAATCAACATAAAGCTAGTGTAGATATCCATATCGACAATATAGGCAATACTAGCTCACATATGCAACGATGCTCAATCAAAGACTATCAATATGAATCAAATGCGTTTAGAAAACGTGCCTAAAATATCACAATATTTCATGCTAACAAGCACACGCTGGGCTGGAGCTGGCGCTGGACGAGGCAAAGCAGTGGGCTGCTGGCTGTAGAAGCTGGCGCTGGGCTGGCACAAGGGTGAAGGGAGTAGCAGCCCGGTGCTAGTTGCAGTCCGGAATCGAGAACCCGAAACTAAATGCACGGAATAACCGGATACGGATTATATTACAGTTTAGGATTGGTTATAAAACCCTATCATTTTATGTGAAGGTAAGTTACATAAAATGATAAACTTATAAAAGATTCTATCATTTTATGTGAAGGAGATTTACATAAAATGATAAATTTTATCATAATATGTCTAACTAAGTAGACAGATATAAATCAATTGCTCGAGATCGAGTTTATTATAGAAATAGACGGAATAAAAATTCCGGATATTACATCAGTACCCCCTTAAAAATAAGTTTCGTCCCGAAACTTAGAATAAGGTATCTACCCCAAAATATTTCTCCTCAAGAGTTATATTCTAGCATGCAAACTACTCATGTCATCAAGCACATAAACATAAACAATCATTTAAACATATAATCACAGAAGTCATATAAGGTATCGTCTCAGTACTAACCCGTCGGTACTGAGGTAGCGTTTAACTCCGCAAAGAACTCAGGGTAATTACGTCTAAACTCTCCTCTGTCTCCCAGGTAGCCTCATCAGCTCCTCGTCTAGACCACTGAATCCTCAGCATCGGTATCTCCTTAGAACGCAGGCGCCTAATATTACGCTCTAGGACGGCTACTGGATACTCCACAAAAGTGTGGTCTGGCTCGACTATCAGGTCCTCATGACTGATGACGTGTCTAGGATCCGGTATCTACTCTCTCAGCTGAGATACATGAAAAACTGGGTGTACTCCCTCTAATCTCGATGGCAGTGCTAGTCGGTAGGCAACCTCTCCGACTCTCTCTACGATCTCAAATGGGCCGACATATCGGGGACTCAACTTCCCCTTAATGCCGAAACGTCTAACTTCTCTCGTAGGTGACACTCTCAACCACACCTGTGCACCTACTCTAAACTCCAAAGGTCGACGGCTTTTGTCGGCGTAGGATTTCTGACGACTCTGAGCTGCTAACATCCTCTCCCGGACTAAGGCAATCCGGCCGATGTCATCCTGTATCTAGTCTGGTACTACTCCATCAACCTTGCTAGGCTCATCCCAACACAACGGTGTACGACACCTCCGTCCGTACAAAGCCTCATAAGGTGCCATCCCAATAGACGCATGCCAACTGTTATTATATGAAAACTCTATCAGTGGGAGATGATCTGGCCATACCTGTCCCCAATCTAGCACACATGCCCGCAACATGTCCTCTAAGGTCTGAATGGTCCTCTCAGACTAACCGTCTGTCTGTGGGTGGTAGGCAGTGGTAAAGTGGAGACTCGTCCCTAGAGCAGTATGTACCTGCTGCCAAAACCTCGAGGTAAAACGTCCATCCCTGTCGGAGACGATAGTCCTCGGTACTCCATGGAGTCTCACAATGTGCCTGGTGAACTCCTCTGCTAGACGACTTACCGGCCACGTTTCCTTAATCGGAATGAAACGTGCGGTCTTCGTCAGACGGTCTACCACTACCCAAATGGCATCAAAACCTCTGCTGGGCCTCAATCCTGTAACAAAATCCATAGATATATCTTCCCACTTCCAATGTGGTACTGGAAGTGGGTGGAGCTCTCCTCCGGATCTACGATGCTCAATCTTGACCTGCTGACAAGTCGCACACTGGGCTACATATCGGGCCACATCAGGCTTCAAACCACCCCACCAGAAGGAACGTCTCACGTCCTTATACATCTTACTCGCTCCTGGATGTACGGAGTAAGGGGTAGCATGAGCCTCACCTAGTATCCTCTGTCTCAGCTCACCGTCTGATGGCACACAGATACGATCCTGCCGTCTCATCACTCCATCGGCACCAATAGTGAACTGAGGTGCCTCATCTCGTGACATCCGGTCTCGGATCCGGGTCAAAGTCGGACAGGTCTCCTGCTTCTGTCGGATCTCACCCAACAGTTCAGGAAGTAACTCTAAAGTGGCTAACTGATGAGCTGTATCGGGGAACTGGATCTCTACCTCCAACCAAGCTAAGTCTCTCTACAACTGTGGCTGTACTGTCAATCGAGCTATCGCCTTCTCCCGAGGCGTCTTCCGACTCAAAGCGTCAGCAACTACATTCGCCTTCCCGGGGTGGTAGAGAATCTCAAGGTCGAAATCCTTGATCAACTCTAGCCACCGCCGCTGGCGGTTATTCAACTCCCGCTGAGTGAATATGTACTTCAGACTCTTATGGTCTGTGAAGATCTGACAGGTCGCTCCATAGAGATAATGATGCCAGATCTTAAGAGCATGTACTACCGCAGCTAACTCCAAGTCATGGGTGGGGTAGTTCTCCTCATACGTCTTCAGCTGTCGAGACGCATACGCTATGACCTTACCCCTCTGCATCAAGACACACCCCAAGCCCAGCTTGGATGCGTCACTGTACACTACAAAGTCCTCTGTACCCTCAGGCTGTGCTAAGATCGGAGCAGACGTCAATCTCCTCTTCAGCGCCTCAAAACTCTGCTGACACGGCTCAGACCAGACGAACCGAGTAGTCTTCCTTAGGAGAGAAGTAAGTGGTCGGGCGATCAGGGAAAACCCTTCCACAAACCGACGGTAATAACCTGCCAATCCAAGGAAGCTGCGAACCTCCTTAACATTCTTCGGAGGTTGCCAAGAGGACACTGACTCAATCTTCGCCGGGTCGACCTTAATCCCCTCAGCAGTCACTACATGGCCTAGGAAAGCCACCTCTGACATCCAGAACTCACACTTGGATAGCTTAGCATATAGCTGGCTATCCTGTAGAATCTGTAACACTGTCCTCAAGTGTCCGGCAGGCTCCTCTCGACTTCTAGAGTAAACTAGAATGTCGTCAATGAAGACCACTACAAACTGGTCTAAGAAGTCGATGAAAATCCCATTCATCAACTCCATAAATACTGTTGGCGCATTAGTGAGCCCGAATGGCATCACTACAAACTCATAGTGGCCATACCTAGTCCGGAATGCCGTCTTAGGTATGTCCTGGTCCCTCACCCTCAGCTGGTAATAACCCGATCTCAAATCTATCCTCGAGAATACTGACGCTCCATGCAGCTGGTCCAGCAGATCATCTATGCGAGGCAGTGGATACTTATTCTTGATGGTGACCTTGTTCAACTCCCTGTAGTCGATACACAGCCTCATCGATCCATCCTTCTTCCTCACAAATAACATTGGTGCGCCCCAGGGAGAAACACTAGGGCGTATGAAGCCCTTCTCTGCTAACTCCTCTAACTGCTTCTTCAGCTCAAGTAGCTCTATCGGGGCCATGCGGTACGGGGCCTTCGAGATCGGTCTCGTGCCCGGCTCTAACTCGATGCTAAAGTCAACACTCCTCTGTGGAGGTAGCCCTGGTAAGTCGTCACTGAATACCTCTGCAAACTCGCAGGCAACTGGTATCTCCTCTACTGTCAGGCTTTTGCGCTCCTTCATGGCATAACATCAGAAGGCCTCGCAACCCTGTGCTATCAATCTGGCTGCTCTCACGTGATAACTGTGTCGGACTTTCCGAGGTCCCAACCTCGGAATATCACTCTGTGACCCTCCTCAGTGGCGACAGTCACAGTCCTCCTACCAATATCCAAGACGGCTAGTCATCCAATCTATCCCCAATATCACGTCCTCATGTGCTAAGGGCATAACTAGAAAATCTACTAACCAAATCCGGCCTCCCAGATGAATAGGGCAGTCATAAATCTCTCGGGATCCTCTAACCTTGCCTCCATCTGGTAACCCAACCACAAAAGGTACACCCTCTACTGTAGCTAAGGACAACCTATCTACACATGCATCTGATATAAAGGAGTGCGTAGCACCCGTATCAAATAAAACTCGCACAGGTAAGTCATGGATCCAAATAGTACCTGTGGTCGCAGGTGCTGCAGGCTGCTCAGTGCTCCTCAGCTCGAACACTCTCGATGGTCCTCCTCTGGTGTCAGTGGTACTACCACGTCCCCTGCCACGACCTGATCCCTGTGCCGTACTGTATGCAGCAGGATGTCTTAGAGCCCGGTATTGTTGCTGCTGCTGACTCGGTGCTCGGTACTGAGGAGGCCTCTGTACACTCTTCTCAGCACCTGCAGGAGAAGATCCCTGCTGAGAAGGGGCCCTACCCTGACGGCAGAAGGTGGCTCTATGTCCCGGCTTCCCACAAGTGAAGCAAGTAATAGGTGGTCTGTGGCAATCTATCTTAATGTGATCGCGGCTACCGCAGTTAAAGCACTGTCGATCTCTACTGGGAGTCTGAACTGTAGAGTGGTAGATGGACCTCCCCTGAGTCTGTCCTCGACCATAACCTGCTACTGCTGCACTGCTACCAGCATGTCCTGTCCTCTGCCGCTTATCCGGCCCACTAGCCTGAACTGCTTTCCTCGAAGCTGGCCTATCTCTCTCATAAGCAGAGGCCCTATCTTGATAATCAGACAAGGTCTCACAGCGGAATCCAGCCAGATAGGATCGGGTACTCTCTCTCAATCTCCTGGAGAAAAGGTAAACATGCTGTTCTTCTGGAGGTGCAGATGGTCCAAGTAAGGTCAACTCTTTCTGAAACTTCTTTATGGCTGCAGCAATCGGGATATCCTCAAATCCCGCCTCAATGAAATCCTGGAATCTCTCCCTCCTCAGCGAAACAGGACAGTACCTGTCCCTAACAATGTTCCTCATCTGCTCCCAACTGCTGACTCGGCTACGAATGGTACGCCACCATGAGTGAGCATCATCTGTGAAACAGGTCTGAACCAAATCCACCTGTCGATCCTCGGGGCAACGTATTGCCTCTAAAGCAGTCTCTATCTTTCCTATCCAGTGCTCCACCTCTAGCCCTATTTCTCCACTGAAAGAGGGAACCTTCTGAGAGTTGAAAGCCTTCAACCACTCATCCGGTCTCGGTGCTCTAGACCCAGCAGGCGCTCTATCAACATTAGCTCTCCTCTCAGATACAGCCGGCACCTGAGACACTCCCTGTGTCACCTGAGCTGACCTAGCCGGTACCACCGGTGGTACCTGGGTAAGTCTCTCAACTCTAGCAGCCTCTTCCATACATTCGACGTATGCTCTGTACTCCCTATACTCCGATGCTCCAATAGAAACACGACCTGATTCAGTAGTACGTGCTCCCTGCGCTCCAGACCTAGCAACGGTCTCATGCCTGACCTCGGGGCCTACACTCTCAGCTACCTCTTCCACAACAGCCTCTAGTATGCTTGCTGCAGGTGGATCCTCTCGAGAAACTCGTCCTCGACCTCTCCCTATTGGAGGTCTACCCCCACGACCACGCCCTCTAACAGCAGGGGTGCTATCAGCTCGATCCTGTCTGACTGGGGGAAGGGGGGACGACCCCTACCTCGGCCAGTCACTGATGTAGCCCTAGTACGTGCCATCTGCACGAACGGTAACAACTACAGTTATAATCTACTAATCTACCATAACAGTAAAAGTCTATAATAATATTACTAAGAATACCGAGATCCGCAGAGGTAGTGGTGGTCATCCGTACTTTCTATCCCAACCCGACTCTGTATGCATTTTAAAACCAAAATTTTCTTTGGAAAACTCAGACTCTTTTCGGGTTCTGTTTATTTACTTATACGACCTTTTTAGAAGATTTCAAGTGCCATTGTTGCCAACCTAGAGCTCTGATACCATGTTGTAACACCCCAAATTTTACAACTCAGGGAGTTACTGGTTAGGACCGCACAGTGGGTCCCGACCTCAGTTTGACAACAACTTAACAAGATCTTACAACAAGGCACAGATAAGGAAAACCAGAAATCATAAAATAATTTTTAACAATGTATGAATGTGACCAAAACAACTAACAGCCGGAAAACGTAATATAACAAAGTACGGAAAGAACGATAAGAAACAAAGTCCAACTGACAAACCCACAAATGGAGAAACTGTAAAACGTCCTAAAGTACGACACCCCGGCTGACCACTACCGTCCGGATCACTCGGCATCTGCTCTAACCTGTGGCAAATCTTCACAACATATCAACCGTTAGCTAACTATCCAAATATAAGTAGAATGACAACAGCACAAACACAAGCAGAAACAAAAATAAACAAACATCATGCTGGCACTCAACCGTTTATTATCTATTATTTAAGTGATAAAGCTTATTCAATTTACAGTTGTGGCACGAGAGCTATTAACAGTTCTCGCCTCCGTTCCTTATCCGACTGGGTGTAGGTCTAGCTGACCTCCGCCGGTAGCATCACTACAAACCGAGTATGGACTAGTCCCTAAAGAAACCCCCAGCGCTCGCAAGCTAACTGAGCAGAATGCCACCGCCCGTTACTCTTAGGCCAAGTATAGGTCGGTAAATATATTTCACAACCTATCTCTCTAAACATTTCAATCACACACCACTATCATCATTCATGCTCATATTTAGAAGTCAGCTAAGTAAGCCCAAAGGACTTACCTGGTATAAAGCTCGACTCTCTGTAAACCAAACTCGCTCTGTAAACTGTAGCAACTCAGTTGTCTGTCAAAGGGGATAAGTGCATTAGCACACTCCCAAGTAATTAGAAGTCTAAGACTTCTAAGATAGAAGAACGTAGTAAAACATAACTAGTTACAATACTAATTTAGGGTAAAATGACCATTTAACCCTTGGTTCCGAAACTCCCAAAATTTCCAACATTCATGTCTAAACTCCTATTTGAGATTCTATAAACATATTCTAACTCCTAAGGTTTAGTTTGGGTACAAACCGGTATCTTTCCTATTTTCATATTTTTCAAAAGATCGTAAAGGTCTAACTTCGATTTCAAATATAAAATTCGTAACCACTTATAAAAATTCCGACTTACATCCCTAGATTATCTATGATGTTCTATCTAACTTTAGGAGAAAGAATTTCTCCAAACTGTTCATTCAACAGCTTTATAAAAATTCTCAAAGTTGACTATTTCACCTACAAATTCTATACTTAACCAAAAATCCTAAGTTTACAAAAACTGCTCAACTACCCAATTTCGGAAGCTTGTAATTTCTAATCCGACCGTTCATTTCCTCTCAAATTTTTATACCATATACTACGTATAACCGTCTACAACATATCCAAAATTCAACGGTGGATCTTTATCCAAACGCTCAAACATTGGTCGAAAAGGTAGGAAGTTTCTAACTTAAAAGCTGAAAGAAAAGAGTTGAATTTACAGCAGCCCTTTGTTTCTACCATTTTGTTTATACAACTCAGCAGCTACCTATTACTAACTTAATCGTGCTCAAGGCCGAACTACAGCAACTCATCAATCTAGCCTTAAGGAATTGGTATACATACATAAGATCATACATTAACCTTCCCATTAAACTAATCAGAAACCTATTTTAAACCAAGTATAGGTTCTTACCGGGTTGCAGCTAGAAGGGTAATTTGTTGTTGGTTCCGATCTGCACCACTAATCTGTAAGTGTTGATCGATCTCACTGCTGCAACAGTTGGGAATTTGATCGGAATAAAAAGGAAGGGTGATGAGTCATTGTAGCCATGACATCAAGGAGATAACAGATGGGGAAGGATCGTCTTACCAGTAGGGACAGAAGGAGACGTGGCTCGTTCGATCGATGAGGGTGGGGCAAGGCTCGTGTTAAGGACGACGGTCTGGATGGCTATACTCGCACAGCACCAGCGTCCAATGCTAATGTCGGCTTCTCGTCCTGTTGTTGACACGAGATGAAAATGCTGCTGCTGTAGATCAACGTAACAGAAGGAAGAGATCGAAGGAGGCTCACCTTGTTGTCGACTCAGTTGCACACGAAGGAAGGGCGTGCAGAAAAGACTTCGATCGCCGCTGGATGTATCTGGACGCAAGGAATAACGGTTGCGTGATTGTGGCTGGATAGAAGATGCTGTTACGTGGGAGTTTAAGAGAATTTAATTGTTGTTGATCTTCTGTTTGGGCTGAAGAAGGCCAGGAGCCTTTCCTTCTTGAGCTGGAGCAGGCGCTGACTGGCTGTTGCTGGGCTGGGCTTTGGCTGAAGGATGTAAGGCCGAAACTGGGCTGAAGACGGGCAATCTGGGCGGCTAGACGCTGGGCTGGAGAAGCTGGCAAGGCAGCAGCTCTTCCTGGGCTGAAGATGACAAGGCAGCAGCTCTTCTGGGCTGAGCACACGCTGGGCTGGAGCTGGCGCTGGACGAGGCAAAGCAGTGGGCTGCTGGCTGTAGAAGCTGGCGCTGGGCTGGCACAAGGGTGAAGGGAGTAGCAGCCCGGTGCTAGCTGCAGTCCGGAATCGAGAACCCGAAACTAAATGCACGGAATAACCGGATACGGATTATATTACAGTTTAGGATTGGTTATAAAACCCTATCATTTTATGTGAATGTAAGTTACATAAAATGATAAACTTATAAAAGATTCTATCATTTTATGTGAAGGAGATTTACATAGAATGATAAATTTTATCATAATATGTCTAACTAAGTAGACGGATATAAATCAATTGATCGAGATCGAGTTTATAATAGAAATAGACGGAATAAAAATTCCGGATATTACATCGGTGAATCTTGGATTTTAGCAAAAGATGTAATGGAGGTTTTTAAATATTTTTATGATGCTACTAACACTTTTAGTTATGTTTATACACCAACTTCAAACATATTTTGTTATGTAGCAATTAATATTGCATTTGCAATTCAATAAGGTCTTTTAATTGAAAATATTTCACAAGCTATACGTACAATGCGAACTAAATGGTTAGATTATTATACAACCATTCCCGATATTTTTCTTGTTGCATTTGTGTTAGACCCAAGACGTAAAATGGATGGTTTAAAACAATTTTTAGAAAGTTATTATGAATTTTTAGGTTTAGAACAACATCTTGATTGTCATGTTTCTATCATAATTGCTAAAGTTAGAAAATTATTTGATGAATTATTGGTTCAATATCGTGTTTCCGATCGAGGTCAATCTTCTCAACCCCCTCCTCGTCCTTCATCTTCAAGTTCATCTAAATTTAAATCAATTGCTAGAGATTTGTTTGGCCCGAAAAGGGCAAAAACCACGTCGAGTTCCAACTCGGAACTCGACGAATATCTAACCATTTCTTTTGAGTTTGTCAATGATGAAGAAGAGGAGGATTTCAACATATTAATATGGTGGAGCCGACCGGAGAGAATGAGGTTCCCTACCCTCTCAAGGATCGCGACACAAATTCTCGCTGTTCCCGCCTCAACGGTAGCGGTTGAGCAAACCTTTAGCCGGAGTGGAAAGGTGCTCAATCCGACGAGATCAAACATGTTGCCCGAGACGTTGGAGGCACAAGTCCTCCTAGCCTGAGGGTATTGATGACTTTGTGGTATACAGTGATGCATCCAAGCTGGGCTTGGGGTGTGTTTTGATGTAGAGGGGTAAGGTCATAGCCTATGCGTCTCGACAGTTGAAGACGTATGAGGAGAACTACCCCACACATGATCTAGAGTTGGTTGCGGTAGTCCATGCTCTTAAGATCTGGCGTCACTATCTCTATGGGGCGACATGTCAGATCTTCACAGACCACAAGAGTCTGAAGTATATATTCACTCAGAGAGAGTTGAATAATCGCCAGAGGCGGTGGTTAGAGTTGATCAAGGACTTCGACCTTGAGATTCTTTACCACCCGGGAAAGACGAATGTAGTAGCTGATGCTTTGAGCCGGAAGACGCCTAGGGAGAGGGCGATAGCCCGGTTGACAGTACAGTCACAGTTGCAGAGAGACTTGGCTTGGTTGGAGATAGAGATTCAGTTTCCCGATACTGATAGTCAGTTGGCTACTTTGGAGTTACTTCCTGATCTGTTGGATGAGATCCAACAAAAGCAGGAGACTTGCCCGACCTTGACCAGGATCCGAGACAGGATGTCTCGAGACGAGGCCCCACAGTTCACTATTGGTGCAGATGGAGTGATGAGACGTCAGGACAGCGTTTGTGTGCCGTCAGATAGTGAGTTGAGACAGAGGATACTAGGTGAGGCTCATGCTACCCCATACTCAGTACATCCTGGAGCGAGTAAGATGTACAAGGATGTTAGACGGTCCTTCTGGTGGGGTGGTTTGAAGCCTGATGTGACTCGGTATGTAGCTCAGTGTGCGACCTACCAGCAGGTCAAGATTGAGCACCGTAGGTCTGGAGGAGAGCTCCACCCACTTCCAGTACCACAGTGGAAGTGGGAGGATATATCTATGGACTTTGTCACCGGATTGAGGCTCAGCAGAGGTTTTGATGCTATTTGGGTAGTAGTAGACCGTCTGACGAAGACCGCACGTTTCATTCTGATTAAGGAAACGTGGCCGGTAAGTCGTCTAGCTGAGGAGTTCACCAGACACATTGTGAGACTCCATGGGGTACCGAGGACTATCGTCTCTGACAGAGATGGACGCTTTACCTCGAGATTTTGGCAACAGGTAGATACTGTTTTGGGGACGAGTCTCCACTTTACCACTGCCTATCACCCATAGACAGACGGGCAGTCTGAGAGGACCATTCAGACCTTAGAGGACATGGTGTGGGCGTGTGTACTAGATTGGGGAGAGGTATGGCCAGATCATCTTCCACTAGTAGAGTTTTCATATAATAACAGCTGGCACGCGTCTATTGGGATGGCTCCCTATGAGGCTTTGTACGGGCGGAGATGTCGTACACCATTATGTTGGGATGAGCCCAGCAGAGTTGATGGAGTAGCTCCAGATCAGATACAAGATGACATCGCTCGGATTGCCCTAGTCCGAGAGCGGATGTTAGCAGCTCAGAGTCGTCAGAAGTCCTACGCCGACAAAAGGCGTCGACCTTTAGAGTTTAGAGTGGGTGCTCAAGTGTGGTTGAGAGTGTCACCTACGAGAGGAGTCAGGCGTTTCGGCATTAAGGGGAAGCTGAGTCCCCGATATATCGGACCTTTTGAGATCTTGGAGAGAGTTGGAGAGGTGGCCTACAGATTAGCACTACCGCCGAGATTAGAGGGTGTTCATCCGGTCTTTCATGTATCTCAGTTGAGAGAGTACATCCTGGATCCGAGACACGTCATCAGCCATGAGGATCTGACAGTTGAGCCCGATCACACGTTTGTAGAGTACCCAGTAGCTGTCTTGGAGCGCAGCACTAGACGTCTGCGGTCCAAGGAGATACCTATGTTGCGGATCCAGTGGTCTAGGAGAGGAGCTGATGAGGCCACTTGGGAGAATGAGGAGAGTATTAGACGTAACTATCCCGAGTTCTTTGCGGGGTTAGAGATTACTCCTGTACCGACGAGTTAGTACTCGGATGTTGTGTTGTTTGACCTTTCAGGTTTTTATATTGGATTGAGTGATTCTGTTTTATGTGATACTTGTCTGTTTGTGATGGTTGAGTAGTTGCATGGTAGAAAATGGAAATGTCGAGAAAACTAAAATATACCAAAGGAAATGTGTGATTAAGAGAATCATCCTAAGTTTCGGGACGAAACTTCTTTTAAGAGGGCACTGATGTAATAACCGAAAATTTTAAACTCCGTTTAATACGGAATTTAATCGGATTCCGATCCGCTAACTACTAACCTTTAAATAAAGTTAAAATGAATTTTAAATTCTATCATTTTATGCGACCTTAGTTCACATAAAATAATAAAATGTGTAACCGGAGATATTTCCGTACCTTTAAAGTAAAATAATAATTTACCTAATACGGAATATAATTCCGTAAAATTTTCCGGAAATGCCCTACCGATCCATACGAGTAAAGGGTTTCGCTTCAGCTCGTTTTAATGAATCAAAAGTGGGCCCAATTGTATTGAGGACTGCCGGCCCAGCCCACTCTTAACCTCTAATTAAAACCTAATTAACTATAACCTTAATTTACCCTAATCTAAACCTAGTCTAATCATCCCTCACCTGTCGCTGCTCTTCCCCATCCCTCTATGTACGATCGATCGACCGCCGCAGCAAAACACACACCGGATTGAGCCACCACCGAACCAGTGTA
Source organism: Fagopyrum homotropicum (assembly GCA_033239125.1). Taxonomy (NCBI): domain Eukaryota; kingdom Viridiplantae; phylum Streptophyta; class Magnoliopsida; order Caryophyllales; family Polygonaceae; genus Fagopyrum; species Fagopyrum homotropicum. The sequence continues at coordinate 57,716,621 of BSWB01000003.1, read as the reverse complement.
CCGCCGCTGTCGACCGCCACCGCCAGCCGCCGCCGGAACCCTGGTAAGCCGCTGTTCTTCCCCCTCGTTACTCTCTTCCCGACCCCAACACCCGCTAACCAATTTACACCGCGGTTCTCGGCTAGCAGTGACCCAGCACCACCTCTCTTCGGCCCTGTAGTAGTACTAGAGCCACCACCGAGTCCTGCTGCAGCCACCACCGAGTCCAGTCGCTTCCTCTGTCGATCTCCTGCTGAGTCGAACCAGCCCGCGGTCCACCGTCTTCGATCGTAGGTAAGCCGCTACTGGTACATCCCTTCCCTGCTTCCGGTTCCGAGTGATAGCCGACTGAATCTGTGCTCGGACCCTGCAGTGACTCGCCGGGAAGTGCAGACGCCTTTTCGGGCCAGCTTACGAGCCCATCTACGGACTTACTACAGAACCGTAACGCCGGTGAGTCTTCTATCCAGTGTAAAAGGTTGTAGATGGGTATGTATTACATTTGTAGAGTTAAGGGGAGGTGAGATGTAATAAGTGTACGGAGTTGTTATATTATACAAATGAAGGATTGAGTTTACGGATGTATGTACACATATATAGTTAAGTATAGGGTGCCGAGTACCGAAACGGATATATATATAAATATAGAAGTAAGAGATCGAAGTGCGAGATGTATGTATGTGCATATAGGAGTACTGAACAGAAAGTAGGGGATTGGAGACTATATAAATAAATATATATTTGGCAGTGTAGTGTACTTATACACGAATATATAGATATACGAGACGGGAGACATACGTATAAATATAAATGAATAAGTGCAGTGAAGATACATATATATATATATATAGATGGGTAAGGGTAAGCTATATAAAAGCATAGAATTAGTAAGTATGTAATTTTTATATAAGGATATATTTATAAGCATAAATATAGTGTATATATAATCATATATGAGTTAATATATAAGTACGAGTTGGGAGTTATGAAATTATGTAAAAATAAATGAGTTGAGGAGAAAGGTTAAAAACATGTTTGACGGTATAATATATGTAGTAGCTTAATTAGTAACCGGAGAGAAGGAGTGTTGTCCTTCTTCGAGTTGTCTCGAGTTTTGACCTTATAACTATAAGTAGCTATCCGAGAGACATAATTTATGGGAAACAAGATATGAAAGAAATTAGTAGAATTCAAGAATAAACTTTGAGAATTTACGACACTAAGGGTAAAATGGTCTTTTACCGTAAGAGAGCTTTTTCCGTAATTCATTCGCATGAGGTTGGACATTGAGATGTGATTTTGATCCACATGCCTTATTTGACAGGCGTTTGAGTTACCACGAGTACGGACTGTTTTGAGACGTGTTAGAGAGTGTTTGGACTCAAGTAAGTCCTTGCGACTTACTTAGCCAGTTTCTGGGTATTAGTTGAGTGATAGTGGTTGTGTGTGCTATGTGCGTGTTTTTAATAATAATAACTTGCTAGGACGACCGTTATTATTATGTTTAAGGCCCAATTGTATGTATAACGGGCCGTGACATCACTGCCCAGCTTTGACAGGAGACTGGGAGGTTCTCTATACCCAAACCAGGCAGGTACAAGGTGAGATGCATCGGATCCATTCCTGATGGTTACACGGGGGCGGAGGCGAGGTTTGGGAATCCCTCGTGTCACAAAATAAGTATCATTAGCGTGAATGAGTAACTTAACTTAAGATAATAAATGGACTTGTTTGATAGCATGATGGGTGTTTATCCTTTTATGTGTGTGTGTGCTATTATTACTCTTCTAATATTTAGATAACTAGCTAATGGTTTCTCTTGTTGTGTTTTTAGATTTACCGCAGGTTAGACCAGCAGCTGAGTGATCCGGAAGTAGTGGTCAGCCGGGTCTCCGTACTCCTTAGGGTTAGGGTTGTTGGTTGTTGTGGTTTCTTTTGTTAAGACAGTTGTTGTTTTTCCCTTGTTTAAGTACTTTAGGCTGCTAGACCGTGTTGCATTCATTACTTCAAAATACTATTTTTATGAATTTCGGTTTTCCTTATTTGTGTCTTGTTGCAAGATCCTAGTAATATTGTTGTCAAACTGAGGTCGGGACCCATTGTGAGGTCCTAACCAGTAATGTCCCGAGTTTTGAGAATTCGGGGTGTTACAGAACAACCTCTCGGGCGGAGGAAGGCGACGAAGATGACGACGAGCGACAACAAACACCATCGGATGTATCGGCGGGAGAGTCCGACTAAGGTAAGGGTCAATCGGGGATATAAACAAAGGTAAGAGAACTACGTGGGTTTTGATTCCTCCTCCCCGAGAGGATACGTAGTCAACCGGGATTCCGGTTCAAACTCAATTCTTCCCTTTTTTTTTTTTTAAAGTTTAAGACTTAAACTTAAAAAAGAAGAAAATAAACTAATAAAAAGAGGACTTAAATTTAAAAAAATTGGACTTAAACTTTAAGTCCAATTTTTTAAAGTTTAAGTCCTCTTTTTATTAGTTTATTTTGTTCTTTTTTAAGTTTAACTCCTATTTTTTATTAGTTTATTTTCTTCTTCTTTTTTAATTTTAAGTCCAAATTTTCTCTTCTATTTATTTTCTTATTTTTTTAACTTTATTTCCATTATTATTTTTTTTTTAATAGTGAGGTGGCCGACCCGTGACCCGGCGGGTCCGACCCATAGACATGCTTACTCGAAAGTACCGTCTCAACCTATAGATTCAATGAATGATATTTTAGTTAATTATAGATTTTGCACATTATTTTGATATAAAAAGATTATCGAATTTTTTCTACGATTTAATTGCACAAAACTACCAAGCTTTTTTAGATTTGTAATTTGAGTATTAAAATTGTTGGGTAATAAATTTGGGTAATTAGTAATTACAATGACTTTGGGTATTACGATGAATAGAAGTTTGTGTATTATAGAATTTGAGTAACACTAGTTTGGATAATAATTTTTGAAAAAAATAAGAATAGACAATATAGATCAATTAATCTAAATGATAAAAAAGTAGGCTAGGTATGTCGGACAAAACCTACCCTTGTCAAGCTATTTCATTATGAATAGATTGGATTTGGCGGACCCTACCTACATATTTTTAGACTGCACTAATCGGTATCACCTAATAATGTACATTATCATGTATGGAAAAACTGATATTGGGAGGGTATCCCCCAGCAATGGGCCACGATTTAGTACCCGATCCGGACGTAGATCGGCAAAGCCGATCGAACCGGGTGTTCTAATTAACTCTTCAAAAATAAAAAAATAAAAAAAAAAAAAAAAAAAAAGTACATTATTTAATTGAGATCAAAAAAATCTATTTTTTGTTCAAAAAAAAAAGTAAATTAATTAAAAAATGAACCATCTAAACTTAGAAAAGTAAAACATGTAAAAGAATTTGTTTATAAATACAAAAATTTTAAATCTGATTTAAAAATATATATAGTAGATAATATCAAATGGTTAAATTTATAAATCATTCAGTTGAGATAAAAAATCTAGTTTACTTCAAATCAATGTTTTTCTAAAGTTAATTAAATAAAATATACATAAAAAATAAATTTTGTTGATAGAAATTTAAAGTTCTGAATTTAGAAAAAATAATAGTAGATAATATCAAATTGATAAATATATAAATTATTTAATTGAGATTAAAAATCTAGCTTTTTTCAAATCAATTTTTTTAAGCTAAGAACAAAGTGATCAACTAATTCGTTGAGCAATCAAGAAAATTAGAAACATTAAAAAATATAAAAGAATATGACAAAATTGGGGTAGGGAAGCCCTTTTTATATCCATCATACAATTATCTAGGCCCTTTCAATTTTTTCCCCAAAAATAAAACTAAATTAAATTATAAAGAATCTATTAATCGTGGGGACCACTCTAATTAAAAAGATTCTCTTCCTTAAATAAAAAGGATAAATAACTATTAAAAATTAAAAAGATAAACTAAATTAAAAAGATACGTGAATATTAATTGTGGGGACCACTCTCATTAAAAAGATTTTCTCCCTTAATTAATATGACTATTTTTTAATTAAATAAGAAAAATGAGAGTGGTCTCCACAAATTCTGTACATAATTTTATGTACATAATTTCGCACGCAGATTATGCACATAATCTCGCACGCAGATTATGCACATAATCTCGCACGCAGATTATGCACATAATCTCGCACGCAGATTATGCACATAATCTCGCACGCAGATTATGTACATAATTTCACACGTAAATGATGTATATAAAATTATGTAATTAATTTTAATGCCAACAAATAAGGGACTCTTTGAAAAAAAATAAACAATGTTAATTAAGGGAGAGAATTTTTTTAATGTTAAAACTAATTCTTTAATTGTAGGGGACAACTCTCATTTTTCCTTTTTTATTTTAAAAAATTGAGGGAGAAAATCTTTTTTATTTTGAATAATTGTAGGGGACCACTCTCATTTTCCTTTTTAATTTTGAAAATATCTTAAATTTTTTTAGATTTTATCTTTTTCTCAAAATTACAAGGGGCCTAGTTAATAGACATTGAAACAAAAAAAACCTACTTAATCTACATTTATACAATAAAAGCCTACTTACCCCTTTTACTCAAGTTTTGTTTATAGAAATTTAGAACTCTGATTTACAAAAATATAATAGTAGATAATATCAAATTGTTATAAATCATTTTGTTGAGATTAAAAATCTAGTTTGTTTAATTTTGAAACAAAATTTTTTAAAATTTAGTTTAAAACAAACGGACTAACTAATATTTCCCTTGGTGTTGAGTATAACTTGCGTTAATAATCCACCATAAAACTAAATAAATTACACCATAAAAATAAAATTAAAAGGATTTGTTAAAATATAATTATTGGTAAAATTAATGGTAAACAATTCCGTAAAAGTTTAAATTTATTTTGAAAAAATAAATATTTAAATATATTTATAAATTTTAAAAAATCACATTTCAATTTAAATTAACATTGAAAAATCACTCTTTAAAATAATTTTTTGGGTTTCGAGAAACGTGACGTTGATACGTGGCAATAGAGGCTTCTGCTTTATTATATACTAATTTTAATACCCGTGTCCTGAACGGGTTAGATGGTAATTGTGTATATAAATAAATATTTGATAATTAATTAATTAGAAATTATTTTACATGTTATATGATGATTGTTGTATGTTCTAAAATTTTCATATTATAAATAGAAATTAAATGAGAATTCAAACCCTGCAACAACAGTCGTAAAAGAGGAACCCGATATAATATTTCCGAGCTACTTGGATATATAGCCAAAGTGATTACAAATGATTATTGTTAATATACTTAACGAATAATCGATTTATGTAAGTTTGATGATGTGGTTGCATGAAACTATGTTAAGTTCAAATTCATATACTACTTTAGTTGTTTAGCATATAGATATTTTGAATAAACTACACGAATATGTAACCAAAATAGTTATTTTACTAAAGATTTTCTAAATTAATTTCAAGAATTAAAATAAAATTATATTACTATTCATTTTAACATCTACTAAAAATATGTTTAATAAGAGGTCATGTGTAACACATATCACAAAATTTAAATTAAAAAATTTAAATAATAAAATAAAAATATAAATGAAAGAGATTTATATAAAATAAGTAGCATGTATCGTTAAAATTTATAATATCCTAAATCACATGGTTAAATTTAAATAGTGAATTAATTAACAACTAATAATATATGTGAAACTACTAAAATAAAAAATTATTGAAAAGGTTTTTTAAAAAAAATATGTATTCGCAAGGACCGCAAGATAAACATATTTTCAATAAGAAAAATAAGTTAATAAGCTTTAGAAAAAATAAAGTTCAGTTAAAAATTAAAAAATATAATTAAACAAAATTTAAGATTAAATAAAGTAAAGTTTATAGGTTTTAGAAAAGGAAGAAAAAAATTTCAACTGAAAATTATAAAATTAGATTAAACAAAAGATTAAATAAAAAAATAATTTTTATAATTTTTAGAAAAAAATAAATTTAATTTAAAATTAAAAAAAACATAAGTAAATAAAATATTAAAATCTTTAAAAAATTTAAAAAAACTTTTTAGAAAAATAACAACGTTCACATAAAAATTAAAAATATTTAACTAAATATTAAGATTAAAAAAGTTTATAAATTTTAGAAAAAAAATAAAGTTCAATCAAAATTCTAAAAATATAAGTAAAAAATATTAAGATCTTTATAAATATATTGTAAATCTTAACCATTTTAATTAATTAATTATGTAACACCCCGAATCCGCGGGACTCGGGGCGCTACGGGTTGGGACCTCACAATGGGTCCCGAACCTTAGCTTGACAACAATTTCACCGGATCTTGCAACAAGGCACAAATAAAGGCCAAAACCGAAATACATTTTTATGCAATGAAAAGAAAAACCCGAAAATACAACAAAGGACTTCAGCCGAAAAAATACAACCCCAAAGACTAAACGTCATACAACATACAACAAATACAATACTCAAACTCGACTCCACCCAAAACCCAATTCTAAAATGTACGGAACCCCGGCTGCCCACTCTTCCGGATCTCTCGGCCGCATTCCTAACCTGCAAGGCAATCTACAACAATCGATATAAAACCGTTAGCTAATATTCGAAGCATTAAAATCAAGGTGAAAGGCACAAACACAAGTAATCTCATCACAAACATACAACGTACATAAAAGCACATCAATCCGGTTTATTATCTTTGTTATTATTAGGTCGTATCCCGTTCTAATTCAACTTAGGTTTGTGACACGAGACCACCGTGGTCCCGCCTCGGTCCCTACTTACCGGCGTGGAACGGTACGGATGCCTCCGACCGTCTAACCAGCACGGGCTAGTCGCCAAGAACCTCCTAGACTCTCGCAAGAGCTAGGCAGATGATGTCACCGCCCGTTGTCATACACTTGGGCCAAAATAATATAAAGGTCGGTGGTCCTATTTCCGGTTTAGTTGTTATAAACAATAAAGAATAAACACACACCACCAAACACACATCAATGCTAATACAAGGAATACGAGCTAAGTAAGTCCGGAGACTTACCTCATCCCAAAGATAATCCCGCTAACCACCGCTCTAAACTTCCCGTAGGAAGACACTCAACGCCTGGTCAAAACAAGGCACACAATCAACATCTCTCTCACATGCTAGAAGTCCTTAGACTTCTAGTCCCAATGCTCTCGCAAGATCATAAACCATAACCATGCTAGGATACTCTCGTCCTAGTCTCCACAATCTCAACAAGATCATACAATCATAATATCAATCCGCATAAGCTCACAAGATCAACCCAAACACTCAACGCCCTACAATCCTCACAAGATAACCTCAACACCTCAAGCCTTATAACGATCATAAATCCTCAAAACTCACCTAAGGTCCAAAGCCACTACTTGGCATTCACTCTAAGTTATGCTAGATTATCCAACCTAGCATGATATTAATACTAAACATAACTAAATAGAAGAAGAGAATACTCACACGAGGTCGAAGACGGAAGACGATCTACTAATGTCGAAAGCGGATTCGTTAGGCCATTATCGGGGTCGTTTTCGAACCTAACACAAAAACTAAACAAGTTTAGCTCATACGCTAAATTTGAACGGAATATATAATATAAAGAAAATCTAAGGAAACTCGTTTTCAAAAGCCATCGTTAAAACTCGTTAAACCCTTCCGGGCGAAAATATGAAATTAAACCACTTGGTCGTAAACCCGCAATTATAACTGGAACCGTAAACCGAATATAAAATCCGTAATTATATTTTCCGAGCAATCTAAACAACATCATAAACCCAATGGTAAAACTCGTTCTCAAATCCAAGGATAACCAAAATCGTTCAACCATTTTCCGGACAAAATATACAATCTTGTAAACGTGGGTTATAAACCGCAAATAAATACTTAGGCCATATGACGTAAATAAAATCTGCAGAGGGTATAATGGCTACATTTCAAAACCTGGGTTCAAATCTGCAATAATAAAAGATGGGCCAAATCTGTAAATATAAAGGCAGGGCACATTTTGCAATTATACTAAAATAGAGGGCCCTGATTTAATTATAAGAGAAGGGTTTCTTTTATCCCTTTGAAGAACAAGAAACGCTGGAAGAGGAAGACCAGGCGGCGGTCGGCTCCTGCTAGGGCAACGCGAGGAGGAGGTAGGGGCTCTTCCGGCGTCAGGGATCCAGGCGGCAGGCGAAGACGGCGGCTTTCTTCCCTGGCCTTCGGTCAGCGGCACAGAGGCGGACCAATCACCGGCGGCAACAGCTGCTTCCTGCGACAAAAAGGGAACACAGAAGGGGAAATCGGTTTCCTGGATCGAGGTGAGGGAAGTCGGAGCTGTTGGCGGTCCTGACGATCGAGGCCCTTTTCCGGAGTGGGGCTTTGATTTCCGGCGATACTTGCAAGAGGAGGAGAGAAGCTCTGCGTGATTTCAAAATAGAAGCAGCTCTGGCATCAATAGAAGGGATGAAGAGTGACAGAGAAGAGGAGAAAGGCACATTAGGGTGGTGAAATGAGCTCTAGGGGTGGGGTTGCCAGTCGATCGAAGGCTACAACTTCCTTTTCTGGCGAGGCAGGCTCACGGCGTCACGGCTTACTGCGGTTGTGTTGCAGAAGAGAAAAGCAGGAGGGGAGGAAAACGGTTGAGCTGAGAATAGAGAGTGAGAGGCTGGACTGGGTTGTGTGAGAGAGATGACAAGGTGAGGGGTCATGACTTGCTTGCGGGAGAGGGAAAAACAAGGGTGTAGACTGTCACTTGTGCTGAAGCGAGGAGTCGGATATTGAGAGGTCGGGTGAGAAGCTGTTCATCAGCCAGCAAGGAGAGAGAATAGAAGAATAAAAATAAAAAGGAAAAGAAATTGAAGAAGAGAAGAAATAATACAAGGATAGACTCGTTCTCACACATTCGGAACGGGATTTCCGCTTCGAAAAACTTTCCGACCCTTCCCGAAAATTAAAATGACGGATACACGTAAATGTATCAAAAATATAAAAATACTTGGAAAACATATTTTACGTCTTAAAATACTTTTAATAAAATATTCAATCTAATAAAATATCGATAAAAATAATAAAAACAAAACTCGAAATCGCGCCAAAATTTTGGAGCGTTACATTAGATCCTCCTAAAAACAAGTTTCGTCCCGAAACTTGCAATTCGTCAAACTTCTCGATTCCTAAGGCCGAGGTATGAACTCTCACACTAAGAAGGCTAAGACTTTCTAATCTACACGTAAACTACTTGAACTACCACTACAAGATATATCAAATCATATAGCACATTCCCGCACGGGGAAAAACTACATATAACTTCACACATGCACATAACTCAACCAAGAGAAGAAGTAGGTATAACCCAACGATTCTATCGATGCTACTAGATCCGCGTAAAACCCAACCAAATATGCTACCATTTGTCTCCTAAGTAGCCTCATCGGCTCTACGACGCCACTAACTCATTAAGACCGCAAAGCTTCTCGAGTCATAACTGTACTTCATAGATTGATACACATGAAACACCGGGTGAACCCCCTCTACTCTTGGCGGCAACGCCAACTTATAAGACACTTTTCCAACTCGCGCTAGGATCTCAAAAAGGTCAAAATATCGGAACTCAGCTTCCTTCTCGGTTTCAATGCAACATCTCCATTATTTTCCCTTTTATTTCTCTATCAAAGAAGATCGAACTTCCAATTTTACACTGTTGGCTTTAGTTCTTGTCAAACCAAACTTCAAGTTTCCATTTCATCAATTCTTGTTGCAAGCTCTAAGGAATGAAGAAAGTACTTAACTTGACATTGCTTCGATTAACATGACACGTATGCTATTACTTTTACATCGTTCCTCAATACCCAATCAAGACCATGTCTTGGAGAATCACTTGTACCCTTCAAACCCATCATACCTAAAGGCAGTTTCAAAACAGTTGCACCAGTGAATCTCCTTTTAACTCTCAAGAATTCTATTGTCAATCTTCGTCCTACTCACTACTTCATTGCCATCCAGAGTAGGTTAGCATAGGTGGTGTTGCTTTAGAAAAATCTCTCCACAAATCCGGTAGTGGCCAACACATCTAAGCAAACTTGTAACTTCTTCCCCATCCTTCGGGGTTTGCCATCCCGAGACAACTGTCATACTACTTCTCTCTTCTTCGAGAGTAGACCAAAATATCTTATACGGGACATTAGTAAGCCCAATGACATCACGACAGGCTCATGGTGCCCATACCTTGTACGGAATGTCGTATTTGCAATATCCTGATCCCGAACTCTCAATTGGTGACAATCAGACCTTAAATAAATTTTAGAAGAGACTGTCAACCCTTGCAACCGGTCGCGTAGATCATCTATCTGTAGTGAGGGATACTCGTTATTCATTGTTACCTTGTTCGGCTAACGGTAATTTATGTACAAGTGGAGATAATCGTCTCTCTTTTCGCAAACTGGTGTTCTCCATAACCACTTCAAATCAAGAGTTTAAGATATATTCTAATATGAACTTCAAATCAGGATTTCAAGATAGCATTCGGAGTTCTCCATAACATTTTACTAAATCTAATGAAATCTTATCACTAAGTTCTTGCAATTCCTCCTTCACTTGCTTCCACAACTCATGTCTCTGCACAAGTGTTATTCTATACGGTGCCTTAGACATCAGAGTTAAATCAAGCTCGACCTTAGTGAAAAATTCCACATTCTGACGTATTGAAATACGTGATATCTAAGGTTTTATCTTTTCTCTTCCCGTCACGTATCGAATAACCGAAACAATCTTGTCCTAACACTTTATAGTTGATCATGGTACTAATGGTCTATCCCGATCTGTTGGGGCGACGTCCTTCAAATACGTGCATTGCTCCATCTTTAGCTACAATGTTTACCTTCCTCTTTCAAAGATCCTTCATCTCTTGAACTCGAGAGGCTTGATCGAGTCTTCTGACTGTTGTAGCCTTATTTAATTATTCATTTAACTTAATCTCATCTTCCCTCTTTGATGACATGATTCTAAAAATCTTCTAAGGTTTCTCACTTATGTGCTACCATAAGGATCCAACCTACATGACTAAACCATGCTTCAAAACAATTGACCTTATCTTCTTTACTTCTATGACATCCCAACATGTGGGAACCGTTCTTCGTATAATGTATAAGATTGCACCATTCCTTCGAGTAGGTGTAGAACCTAAATTATTTTCTTATGTAACGTCAATCCGACCGTAGAGACTCTAACCTCAATTATTCATGTACTTCTTGTACATATCACATCGACATCAAACTTCAAAACTTCTATCTTCTCCTACTCTTGTTGGTCACCTTATACATCCCTTAGTACACATCCGTACCGGTATGCCTTGTGAAGAACGCTAGGCTAATATGCCCCCTACCAACATCACTGAAGTGTCCAACTCATAACTCCACCCAACACTAACTTCATAACTCTAAGCTTTTAACGTTGCCCTAATCTAGGTCCTCATTTTCGCGCCATAGCCACCATGACTCTTCCGTGTGAGTTTGAAACATCTGACTCGGCTTTTGCTTACACTTGATCCTCTAGCTCCCCTTTACCATGATCAAACATTAAAAGTTGTAGCCCGTGGTGTTCCTCCATATGCCAATCCCGTGACCTAAGAAGGTCGCATAAGATCATTACAATCTCTTCCTTGGAGGTCTTGTCATAAGTACTTGCTTGACTCGTTCCACATTATTTGATTTAAAACCAATGCGCTTCCTTTGAGGTACCTTCTTACTACTTACATTGATCCACCGCAAATAATCCAAGCTCTTGTTGCCGATCCTCTATGTTCCCATAGTCTTGTTTACTCTTCCCATCTACATACATCAATAGACAACCAGCACCTGTGCATTCTCAGTTGTCACCAATTAACTTGTATTTGATCATCTCAGAAGTCAACGACTTACCGTTCTACTACACTTTCTATGTTACCATTCTCATGAAGGCTACCCTCTTCGGGGTACTCTACCTTAAGCTCCGTTAGTCCCTTCTTCAATCCATGCTTCCTCTTCTTTATAAGGTAACTATATCTTGTTTGCCTTGTTGTTTCCTATAACTCTCCTTCGTAGGCTTACCCATTCTTCCATGATGCCCTTCAAGTGCACCATCTCAAATATTCTAGCCTCATATAGTGTTTGTTCACGTTTCTCTTGGTTGACATCTTAAGTCTTTTCATAACAAAAGCTTCTTGTTGAGTCTCTCACCTTCTCGGGATCAACATCTACTCACATTTTTTCTTATTGGCATTTCTAAGCCATATCACAATAACGGAAATCAGTCAACTCCACTAAGGAAATTCTACCATGTTAATCCTCATCACGTAATTCTTCTCATAACTCTCGTAATGTTGATACTTCACTTATTGGTACCTCGTAAGCTTAACTTACGGTATCTTAAATCTTTCGCAATTGGTTCGATCACTCTTCTCATCATGACTCCAAGGCTTAGGAGTTTCTAAAGAAAACTTCACATCTTAATAGAATACCACCATCAACCTTGCTAGAACGTACCCATCTCCTCCTCAATTCGCATCTTTATTTGTCTACCTCCTCTTGACGAATTTAAACTCGTTATATCCATCGGTCGTGTTGCCGTTCAATCATGGTTTCTTAGAACCTCTTCTATACCTTAATGTTGTTCCCCCTTACTTGCATTGCTTCCATCTCGATTTCTTCTTTTTTTTTTTTTTTTTTTAAAGTTGTTTCGAGTTTTTCCTTCCACTTGTTCGTCCGTCATTTATGTCGTCTCTAATCTTTCTCTTTGACACCCTTTTTAAAGGAATCCAATAACCGCCATGGTGTTTGTTAGCACGAAATGCTCAACTCGATACTTGAGCGTACTCATCCACATATGAACGCTATCTCAAGCCAACAACGTCGTCTTAAAGGTGATGCTATCTTTCCGCCGTCCTAACTATAAGGTCCCATACTATATACTACTAAATATAAGAGTCTGTATATAAACTTATATATGTCCTATGTCCATATAACTACTAATATAACACATCTGGTAATTCATTACAACACAGCAAAGTCCACAACATATATTATAGTCCACATATATACTTACATATAATCACGTCCATCATGCAACTACAATCCACATATACTATACATATCTACATATATATACATATCAAAATCCAATAAACTAAGCTGCCGAGATCCGCAGAAGGAGTGGTGGTCCGTACATTCTACCCCGACTCATGCATGTGATTTTGAAAACGAAAACTCAGAACCCGTAGGGTTCTGTTTATTCCTTATTCGGCCTTTAGAAGATTGCGAGTGCCATTGTTGTCAACCTAGGGCTCTGATACCACTTTTGTAACACCCCGAATCCGCGGGACTCGGGGCGCTACGGGTTGGGACCTCACAATGGGTCCCGACCCTTAGCTTGACAACAATTTCACCGGATCTTGCAACAAGGCACAAATAAAGGCCAAAACCGAAATACATTTTTATGCAATGAAAAGAAAAACCCGAAAATACAACAAAGGACTTCAGCCGAAAAAATACAACCCCAAAGACTAAACGCCATACAACATACAACAAATACAATACTCAAACTCGACTCCACCCAAAACCCAATTCTAAAATGTACGGAACCCCGGCTGCCCACTCTTCTGGATCTCTCGGCCGCATTCCTAACCTGCAAGGCAATCTACAACAATCGGTATAAAACCGTTAGCTAATATTCGAAGCATTAGAATCAAGGTGAAAGGCACAAACACAAGTAATCTCATCACAAACATACAACGTACATAAAAGCACATCAATCCGGTTTATTATCTTTGATATTATTAGGTCGTATCCCGTTCTAATTCAACTTAGGTTTGTGACACGAGACCACCGTGGTCCCGCCTCGGTCCCTACTTACCGGCGTGGAACGGTACGGATGCCTCCGACCGTCTAACCAGCACGGGCTAGTCGCCAAGAACCTCCTAGACTCTCGCAAGAGCTAGGCAGATGATGTCACCGCCCGTTGTCATACACTTGGGCCAAAATAATATAAAGGTCGGTGGTCCTATTTCCGGTTTAGTTGTTATAAACAATAAAGAATAAACACACACCACCAAACACACATCAATGCTAATACAAGGAATACGAGCTAAGTAAGTCCGGAGACTTACCTCATCCCAAAGATAATCCCGCTAACCACCGCTCTAAACTTCCCGTAGGAAGACACTCAACGCCTGGTCAAAACAAGGCACACAATCAACATCTCTCTCACATGCTAGAAGTCCTTAGACTTCTAGTCCCAATGCTCTCGCAAGATCATAAACCATAACCATGCTAGGATACTCTCGTCCTAGTCTCCACAATCTCAACAAGATCATACAATCATAATATCAATCCGCATAAGCTCACAAGATCAACCCAAACACTCAACGCCCTACAATCCTCACAAGATAACATCAACACCTCAATCCTTATAACGATCATAAATCCTCAAAACTCACCTAAGGTCCAAAGCCACTACTTGGCATTCACTCTAAGTTATGCTAGATTATCCAACCTAGCATGATATTAATACTAAGCATAACTAAATAGAAGAAGAGAATACTCACACGAGGTCGAAGACGGAAGACGATCTACTAATGTCGAAAGCGGATTCGTTAGGCCATTATCGGGGTCGTTTTCGAACCTAACACAAAAACTAAACAAGTTTAGCTCATACGCTAAACTTGAACGGAATATATAATATAAAGAAAATCTAAGGAAACTCGTTTTCAAAAGCCATCGTTAAAACTCGTTAAACCCTTCCGGGCGAAAATATGAAATTAAACCACTTGGTCGTAAACCCGCAATTATAACTGGAACCGTAAACCGAATATAAAATCCGTAATTATATTTTCCGAGCAATCTAAACAACATCATAAACCCAATGGTAAAACTCGTTCTCAAATCCAAGGATAACCAAAATCGTTCAACCATTTTCCGGACAAAATATACAATCTTGTAAACGTGGGTTATAAACCGCAAATAAATACTTAGGCCATATGACGTAAATAAAATCTGCAGAGGGTATAATGGCTACATTTCAAAACCTGGGTTCAAATCTGCAATAATAAAAGATGGGCCAAATCTGTAAATATAAAGGCAGGGCACATTTTGCAATTATACTAAAATAGAGGGCCCTGATTTAATTATAAGAGAAGGGTTTCTTTTATCCCTTTGAAGAACAAGAAACGGTGGAAGAGGAAGACCAGGCGGCGGTCGGCTCCTGCTAGGGCAATGCGAGGAGGAGGTAGGGGCTCTTCCGGCGTCAGGGATCCAGGCGGCAGGCGAAGACGGCGGCTTTCTTCCCTGGCCTTCGGTCAGCGGCACAGAGGCGGACTAATCACCGGCGGCAACAGCTGCTTCCTGCGACAAAAAGGGAACACAGAAGGGGAAATCGGTTTCCTGGATCGAGGTGAGGGAAGTCGGAGCTGTTGGTGGTCTCGACGATCGAGGCCCTTTTCCGGAGTGGGGCTTTGATTTCCGGCGACACTTGCAAGAGGAGGAGAGAAGCTCTGCGTGATTTCAAAACAGAAGCAGCTCTAGCATCAATAGAAGGGATGAAGAGTGACAGAGAAGAGGAGAAAGGCACATTAGGGTGGTGAAACGAGCTCTAGGGGTGGGGTTGCCGGTCGATCGAAGGCTACAACTTCCTTTTCTGGCGAGGCAGGCTCACGGCGTCACGGCTTACTGCGGTTGTGTTGCAGAAGAGAAAAGCAAGAGGGGAGGAAAACGGTTGAGCTGAGAATAGAGAGTGAGAGGCTGGACTGGGTTGTGTGAGAGAGATGGCAAGGTGAGGGGTCATGACTTGCTTGTGGGAGAGGGAAAAACAAGGGTGCAGACTATCACTTGTGCTGAAGCGAGGAGTCGGATATTGAGAGTGTAGGAACCTGTAATACGACAGTTAAACTTTATGCAGTATAACGATAAGGTTCAGAAATTCATACCACCGCAGTGCGTATGTTGAGCAGAGTCGAGATCGGAATCTCTTTCCTTAGTTCTAAAAACACCCCGTATTACGACGGTTACCGGTGTTTAAGAATCCCAGGATACAACTGCTGTTCGAATCCGTCCTTCGTAATAGAACCGGAAGCCTACGAACCAGTAGTGCGTCGCACTCTTGAGATTAGAAAAGCTCGCAAGCTTGAGAGAGAGAAGAGAGAACGATTGATGGTACGTTTTGGAATGAATGGAGAGCTCTCTATTTATAGGATCGGAGCTGGAAGAGCTGAATTGGGCTATGGGCCTCGAGGCCCATTGAACCAGCCCAAAACCTGAGCCAATAGGAGAGTGGCAAGTGTCCGCAATCCAAAAAAGAAAAAGAATTTCGGATTTACCTTGGAAGCCAAGTCCGCTGAAGATCATAACCGCCCATCCTTTTTGCACAGATGGGCCTGGCCTAAGGCCTTCCTCATCTGGACTGTTGGACTTCGAGTTGGGTCGGCCCAAAAATAATATAGGTGGTCAGCCCAGATTATAATTAGGTCCACCCGCCCCGCAACACAGCTTAGCTCGGACTCGGCGCGCGCGCGTGTGGTGTTTTGCCTACGTCGTTCCCCATTGAAAATGGGTAGTGACCCAAGGCCACATGCCTTAGAGCAACCTTGCCCCTTATATCCTACTCCCTTTTACCTCCATATAGTCCATGTGGGACTCTCCCAATTTTGACTATTTTCCCAAGTTATTGCCTATCACACAACCAACTTTGGGCATCCATTTCTCATTCAAACGGAACTCAAATTTAATGTATGAATATACCACGAGCAAGAGCTCGCGGAGATGAAGCCAACGCTCCCACTTTCCGGTGTTGATAATGGCCGGAGCCCACCGGAAATGTGCCCGGAAAAGTGTCTGGCGCACACATGTAATAAAACATGTTTTATTTATTCTTTTAATTAAAATTAGTTCCAACAGAGAGGTCGGGTGAGAAGCTGTTCATCAGCCAGCAAGGAGAGAGAATAGAAGAATAAAAATAAAAAGGAAAAGAAATTGAAGAAGAGAAGAAATAATACAAGGATAAACTCGTTCTCACACATTCGGAACGGGATTTCCGCTTCGAAAAACTTTCCGACCCTTCCCGAAAATTAAAATGACGGATACACGTAAATGTATCAAAAATATAAAAATACTTGGAAAACATATTTTACGTCTTAAAATACTTTTAATAAAATATTCAATCTAATAAAATATCGATAAAATAATAAAAACAAAACTCGAAATCGCGCCAAAATTTTGGAGCGTTACAAATTAAATATTAATTAAACTTTCATAATAGCTTCATAAAATTGTGACATATGGCAAAATGATGAGGTGGCGGCACCAAACTGTGCCAAGTGACAAATTACGGTCTGCTTTAGTGTATAAGATAGATATAACATATAAGATGAGATCGATTCTTACACATATATAAAATTAATTGTTTGTATGTGTTTAGATTTATTGTACAATTATTATTTTTATGCATTCTTCTAGTTTTATGTACATTAATTGTTGATTTTTTTTTTTATAAAATTAAGTTGATTCATATACATGTATAAATAATACGCTTGTTTCAGGCTTATTTACTCTGTACATAACATGAAATTATAATTTATGTGATTTATTGTTGATGTTTTTCGAACTAGTCTTCCATATTTTATGTCTAGTTCGTACTTACGTGAAGTGAATAAAGATTGAACAAGTTGGAGATGATGTGTTTTTTCGAAAAGATAAGATAAGATGAGAGTGAGAATAAATGAGATTTGTCTAAACTAGGTAATGGAGAGTAAATGAAGTATAGTTTGGGTAAATTAATAACAAAAATACAATAAATTAGGTATAACAATAACTAAATTTTATTATCAACAAGAGGTTAGTTAACAAACCCAGTTATATTTTTTATAATTTAAAAATGTATATTTTGGATCACAATTAAACTTTTAATGTAACAACCTAATGTGAATTTTCAACCTCATTTTCCTGTTTCTCTTCAACTTTTTTTTCTCCTAAAACTTTTTCAACCTTCGGAGTGAGATTTAGGCTTCAAAACTTGACGAAATTTAACGTTTAACGACTCAAAACGCATCTACACGAGATGATATACGTGCTTCAAGGTACAATTTGTAAAACAATCTATTGAAACTCATTTTTTTTTGCATGTTTTAATTTTTGAAGCTTAGAGCTTAGGTTTTGATGTGATAAGTTAATTCGGGACTCATTTAGTGTTGTTTTGTAAGATTGAACTAGTATATTACCCGTACTCTGCACGAGATTTTTTTAATTATTATTGTATAAAACTTATATTTAATTATATTATTCACATTGACTACAAATATTTAACATATTATGGGTTTTCGAACAATCTCTTATATGTTGCAACAACATTTAGATAAATAAGCTCAAATAAATTTTAAAAATTAAAACAATTTTAAATAAAAAAATATTTGTTGAAGATTGTATAATGTAACAAATTTTAAAAGAAATTTTTTTTTTGCTATTATATTCTTTTACCATTTTTCGTTTTCATTTAAATTGTTAGACATGTTTTGATTTAAAAATTTAGATTGTTGAATTAAAAATTTTAGTAAGATTTAATTGATTCGAAGATTTATTGTTTTTCTATGCGTGAGAGATTAAAAAGAAATAGTACTGTATTTTCAAAAAATAGTAACTTTTAAAAATTTAAATATAGATAATGTCATTTTTTTCTATCAAAAACAATAAAATTAATATTTTTTTTAAAAATATTTTTGGGAGTTGTGTGAATTGTTGTGTTGATACGTGACAAAGAAGGTCTCTTCTTTAATACATACTAGTGTATTACCCGCACTTAGTGCGGGTTGAGTTTTAATAAATACTTAATACTTAAAAATTCATATATATATTTTTGTAAGATAAAAAGGAGAATGAAATTATAATTGTTATTATTATTTTTAATTCTCTTTTAAGTTTTTTCCCTTATCATCAATTATATATTAAATAATATTTAATATAATTGGATCACTTTCCTTTACTTAAAATTTTGATTTTTAATTTTTAATTTTTTTAATGATTATATATTAGCTTTGAATAAATAAATATGTTTAGAATTTGATTAGAAGATTTAGTGGATTTCTAAACAAATAGTAAGATTTAAAAAATTAATTATAAATTTGGGGATTTGCTTTTTGTTTTCTATTAAAAATAACCAAAATAATATCTTTTTAAAATTATATTTGGGAGTTGTGTGAATTATGGCGATGACACGTGACAAAGAAGGCTTCTGCTTTAATAGATATAAGATAGGATGGTTGAATCTTGTTACAAATGTTAGAACTAGTGTTAATTGACAAAAAGTTTTTTTTTGGAAAATGGAACTAAAGACATTCAGAAATTTGAAATATAATGTTCATATGCTCCGTGCGTGCGCATGAATACAACGCGGAAATAAAAATTTCACATTTGTTGACCCCGTAAAAACTCAGTTTTCATTCTAGGACCCCAAATGAGAGTTGTATTCCCACGCCAGGACCCAACGTGAAAACTGTATTTTCATGTTGGGTGGTAGTGTGGAAATTTTTTTTACGTTGGGTCCTGTTGTGAGTTATTTATTTATTTAGTTTTTTTTTTCTACTTTTTGCCTCTGATGAACTTCCAATGTGGAGGAAACAAAACTCATATGAACTTCCAATGTGAAATTAATAATTTTACGTTGGTTCTCAACATGTATCTCATTTCTCATACTTCCGTCATAGAATTATTTAGTAATTTAAGTAGTATAACTTTAGCTCTGGCGATGATGCGGCAGACGAAATGTTGCATGTCATCAAATAAATGGATAAAATGTGTGATTTGGATTTTATTTTTTAAAAAAATTAATTTAATAATATTTAAAATATTAAAAAATAAAATATAATACTTTGAAAATTTTAAATAATAATTTTTTAAAAAACATTTGTACAAATTTTTTTTTTAAAATATTTTTTGTAAAAAAAAAAGTTCTAAATAAAGTTTGAACATTTTTTGAAATATGTTTGTAAAAAAATGTAAAAATATATTTTTTATGAAGTTTGGTATTTAAGAAATTTGTTAAAAAAAATTTCGAAAATTTTTTTTAGGAAAAAAAAAATTTGGAAAAAAATTTGGGGAAAATTATTTAGGGATTAGGTTACAAGAGTAAAAAAAATTAGAATATTTTTTTGAGAAAATTGGTGTAGAAGGGCCCTTTTTGTATCCATGATACAAAATAGGCCCCTCTATTTTTCTTCCAGAAAATAAAGCTAAAAGAAATTATAAAGCATGGTTAATAAGGTAGCTAGTTAAGGGCAAATTAGTAATGTAGCATAATAACTGCCTAAAATTTAAAGATAATTAAATTTAAAAAAAGCAACTGCGTGATACGGATCTGGCGTTCCTTCTTCTCTCCTAATCATTTCATCCAAAAAGGAAGCGTCATTCTACAGCTCCATAGTATCGTGCGATTCTGCAACTGCAACCTCCATCTTCAAATCTTCAACTTCGACCTTCTTCAACATCTTCGCTGATCTATTCTTTGTTTAACGACAATCAATCCTTGTAAGTATTCCAAATTCTCTCAACAATATACCATTTTAATGGCTTCGATTTTCGTTCAAATCGAAAACAGTTGATGAACGTTTTCCCTAAAATCCATACTCAAAACCGCCATTGTTGATCTGTAACTACATGGCCTTAATTTTGAAATTATCCATTTCTGTGAAATTTATGTATTCGAATCAACAGTGATGAAAGATGATGTACATAATTTTAAGCAGATACATAAAAATCAACGCCACATAAATTTAACAACTACATAATATTAGCAGATACATAAATTATGTTCGTCACCTTCGTCATTACTGACACATAAATTTAACAACTACATAATATTAGTAGATACAAAAATTATGTTCGTCACCTTCATCATTACTGACACTCAGCACATAAAATCAACGCCACATAAATTTAACAACTACATAATATTTAGCAGATACATAAATTATGTTCGTCACCTTCGTCATTACTGACACATAAATTTAACAACTACATAATATTAGCAGATACATAAATTATGTTTGTCACCTTCATCATTACTGAGATACATAATTTATGTATCTCCTAATATTATGTAGTTGTTAAATTTATGTAGGGGATCCCGTTTACAAGAAAAGTATATTTGATATCCTAACAACATCCTAATTTGTAGGGGACCACATTTACAAGGAAAGTATATTTGATATCCTAACAACATCCTAATTTGTAGGGGACCACATTAAATAACCATATTTATTTAAAAAATTGCCACATCATATTTTTATTTAAAAATTGATATATAGAAGAAATATATGTAGGGGACCACGTTTAACAACTTCCTGATTCTTGTATCACGTTTAAAGGAATGTATATTTCCTTTCCTAACAACTTCCTAATTTGTAGGGGACCACAATAAATAACCTTATTTAATTAAAACTGCCACATCAACTTTTTTTAATTTCCATCAGGGGTATGCATTTAGTTAGGAATTAATCTTTATTAGAAAATTAATTGGGGCCTACTTTATCTACATTATTGCAAAATGGCCTATTTAATACACAGTAATACATAAATGGCCTACTTACCCTTTTAACTCTATTTTTTTTTACAAATTATTTTTTTAGAATTAAAATTTTATACAAATATCCAAAAATAAATTTTAAAAAAATATTCTACAAAATATGATATTTATATATTTTTTGGAAAAATAAATATTATTACATTCTTTTGTACAAATATATTTAAAAACATTTTCAAAATTTATTTTAAAAAAACTATTTTTTAAAATAAATATTTGTACAATTTTTTTTAAAAATTATTATTTAAATTTTCAAAAATAATAATTTTATATTTTTTAATATTTAAATATTATTAAATTATTTTTTAAAAATAAAATCCACATACACATATTTAACCCATTTATTTGATGACATGTAACATTCCGGCTGCCACGTCATCGCTGGAGCTAGGTGAAGAACCGTTAGGTTAATCATAAAGGATAAAGATACTCTAGAGGGGGAGGTTGAATAGAGTATGAGAACTTTTCGTAAAACCAATCTCAATGCCTTGAAATCAATTTCAAGGGCCATGATGTCGATCTCAATTCGTTGTGAAACTTTAATTTCAAGGGCTTTGAAACAATTTTCAAGGACCTTGACTTCGAACTCCTGCAAAACAAAGTTAGTCACAATAAACAAGATATAATGCGAAATGTAAAAGACCGACACAAGGATATGTTTACGAAGTTCGGCTCTAAATAGCCTACTCTCCGTCCCAGGGTATAACCTTAGGATCTAACTATCTATTATCAGCTTCAAAGAGTCCTAGATACAAACTAGAAGAAATCCCCTTCTTCTCTCATTGTAGCCAATGCTACTATCTATCTCCAACTCTTTACCTTGCTATAATAGCCTAGTTACTTCGTAGAGTAACACACTCTCGAGTATAACACTCTTTAGATATGCCAATAGAGCTCTCGAGTTTTATCTCTCTAGGAGATAAAGCTTTTTAGAAAGAGAGAAAGAAAAACTATTTATCGAATGAAGATAACTTTGGATCGCTCGAAGACTATGGATGTTTCTGTGCAGGCTTGTATCTTTGTTCTTCAAATGCCATCTTCATTTATAGTCTTCTATGGAGACGTCTTCTAGCCGTTGGATAAATGACCGTTCGAAGATGATTCTTCTTCTCCATGAAGATCGCTTCCTGTTTGAGATGAAATAGACGTTGTAGATTTTCATCTCCTAAGAACACGTTGATCTCTTAGCTCCTTAATCTTCTCGTTTTTGTTGAACAATAATTTAAAAAGAAGGCGAGAGAATCTCTATGCTTTTCGGTTGAGGATCTTTGGAAAGATCTCTAACATTCGGTTGGCAGAGATCTTCGCTTGATCAAATCTTCTTGTTGAGCAAATCTTTCCTAGAAGATCTTCTTAGGCCTTTGAATTCTTGTACCGTGCGGCCTTAACTTCCTTGTTCCCTTGAAATCCACTTCAAGGCCTTTGAGATCTTTTCGTTGTGCAACCTTGTCTTCTTTGTGCCCTTGAAATCCATTTCAAGGCCCTTAAATCCATTTCAAGGCTTTTGAAATCTTCGACAAAACCTGCACTTAATCCAAATCAACCAAGCATCTCGAGAATATAATCAATACATTGTTAGTGTATCAAACTACTACATTTGTGTTTAAATCTTCCATCGTCAACACCTGTAAACCTTTATAATCAAGGTGGAGTTTTCAATCTCCCTCTTGATGGAAGACAACACAAATGTTTATCGTACCTGCATTTGTTAGTTAGCAATGCATATATAAATATCAACTTAAAATGCAGAATGCAGAATATCGAATGTCGGATCACATTCACGTAGCACCACCACGTCTCTCCTAATTCCTAATTCCGTTTATAGTTTTAAGTGGTTACCGTAGTAGTTATGCCGCGAGTGTTGCGTATAGCATGTTTCGGGACGAAACTTGTTTTCAGGAGGATTAGTTGTAATGCCAAGAATTTTTATTCCGATTACTGAGCGAGTTATCGACCTTCCCGCAGGCGCGGCTCAATCTTTCCGCGGGCACGAGGTGCTGAGTGGCGGGTTTTATCCCGAAAATATCGTTCCAACCCCTCATTATCACATCCTTACTGTTCGGACCCCTCGTTCCCTAGTGTGAGGTGACAAGGAGGTCAGCTGAACCCTTGTTCCCCTCCCACCTTTTCAGCTAGTTCTCTCTCTCTCCTCTTACCCTTTATTCACGTTGGTTGTTTCCCCCTTCTTCCCTTCTCTTGAGCTCTCTTTCCTCTTCTTTCTTTGGCTTTCCTTAAGTGTGGCCAATAGTGGAGAGTTCCATGATTCCGTTTGGTAAGTCTCTTCTTCTCCCTCCCTTCTTCTTCCTTGTTGTATAGCTTCCTCTTCTTCTCTTCCTCTCCATTGCCATGAATGAAGCTTTGGAAGTGAGTTCTTCTTGATCTTTGCATGCATGTGTTTTAAGCTCGATTTAGTCGTGAGGGAGAGCCTTGATACGGTGGATGATGTTTGGCGAAAATCCAGCAATAGAAGGAGGCCATTGGAGCCCAAGATCCACAATCAAAGACGAAGAAGACGACCATTTGTTGTTTGACCGTAGGGATGGATCTTCGGAGCCGCAGGGGCGGCAACCACACTAAGCCACAGGGGCGGTGATAGCATGTATTATAGTCTATATTTTGGAACTTGTTTAGACGTTTTATCTTCAATAATCTGCATGCATGGATGTATATTATGTGATTATATTGTTGTTTCTTCTACCTTTACGGAAATCGAGGTCTACACCAAGTTTCGTTGTAATTGTAGGTAAAATGGCATATTTTGCATCGAAATGGAGCTAAGGAGTTAAGCAGTCATTGAAGCTACATTCTGGAGCTTAAGAAATACCTCAGGAAGCATGAAAATGATTAAGAAGATTTACTTTGGACCAGGTTCGAGAGATTTCACATTCAGTTGAGATTCACCTCGGTCAGCTACAGTGTCACCTCGACCAACGTGATCTTGAGGAGTTTCCCAACCGAGGCGAATACCCTGCCGCCGGCGAGATCCATATTTTTGGCTAAGATGTTTTAATTTTGGAAAGAAGATATCTTATATTTTTGGGCTGGATTTCTGGAAGGAAGATATGATTTTTGATTGATTTATTTTGAGAGAGAGATATATTTTATAGGAAGTTATCTTTTTAAGATATTTTATCTTTGAAAGATAATTCTCCTATATAAAGGGTTAGATTTTCCACAATTCAACCATCCAGATTTCAACGGATCGTATGCTTGGAGCATCCAGCAATTGAGGGATTTTCTAGAGGGTTTGAAGGAAGAGTTGAAGGAAGTATTCAAGATTGAAGATCAAGGAAGGAAAGAGTCATAATTGGAGATAGCTTTTGAAGGAGTTTTGTTAGAATTTCTTAGATTGTCTTTTGGTTTTATTGTCTTTGCTGAATTGTGACTTGAGGAACGCGGTTTGTTTGTTATTTGATTCAGTTATTGAGACCTTTTTCTTAAGATTTTATTGTTTGAATATTGATTCCTTTTCCATAAATTTGATTATTGCTCTCATGATGATTATTGGCTAAGTTTCTTATGCGATTCTAGGGTGATTAGCTGAAAGTTGTGGGAAAGACGATGATAAAATGATCTTAATCCCAGCAGGACCTTGAAAGCTTGAGTCTTTAACCTTAACCCTAGAACACCTCACTCAGTCGATGAACATCTCGGTCGGGGTGGGATCTGACTGAACGAGGTGAACCTTTCCTGATCCGAAACTGAAGTTAAGTGTTCTAGTTTGCCAAATCCTATCCTTATTACACCTTACATGGTTCAATGCAAGCCTAGGATGAGACTTACCTTGTTATTCCTTTGTTCGTTTACCTAAGATCGTGAGTGTAGGTAATAAAGGTGTATCCTTTATTAGGGTTTGAGTCTGCCTACATCCCATCTTTGTGAGTTAGCCTGAGACTTACCCGGTAAAGGTTGATTCTATTCCCTTGGGTGGTGTTTTGGTTTTTGATTATAGTTCCTTTCCTTAGTACCTTGAGACTTACCCGGTGATAGGAGCTTTGGTTCCGGATAGTGACTAGTGATACTTACCCGGTGATCTATTCCCACCTTAGAAACACCTTCCCTTTGCAAACCTCAGTTTTGTCCGCGTTATCCTTTGAGATCTTGAGTCGGAACCATAACTAGATGCTTTAATCCCTATAATCCAAATTTCGCCTTATTTGACTTTATATCATCTTTGATTGCTTTTAATTGCTTATTTGCAACATTTGACAACCTGATTATGTGCTTTGTTTCACCCAAGTCCCTTTGTCAATCCTTAGAATTCTTGCTTTTATTACAATTGACCCGTACACTGCGGGTTCGCATATTTGTTCAAGAATACTTCTTGGGTTATAAATTTAAAGCTTGCACACACCGTTTGGAGCGAACAAGTTTTTGGCGCCGTTGCCGGGGACTTGGTCTAGACCGAGCCGATTTCGGTTGTCTTACGGGGCAATCGCCCTTGTTGCTATTAACCACTCTACTTGAGTGTTTTCGCAGGATCTTTTTAGGTTTATGCGAAGAAACCGTGGTGGAAAGGAAATCGTTCCTTACGATCTCGAACCAGAAAAGACATACAGGTGACGATTAAGAGAAGCTAAGATGGCCAATCAAGACAATCGCGATCTTGAGGCCGAATTGAAGGAGGCGCTGGAACAACTACGCCTCAACCAAGAAGAACTGCAATGAGAGAGAGAACAGACTCGCGCAAGAGATTGAAGCAGATATGGCCGCTCTAAGGGCCCAGTTTCTGGCTCGACCGAACCAAGATCCTCGACCGAGGCAAGAACCAGTCCGTGTTGCCCCGGCCGAGATACATCCACCTCGGATGCATGACCGAGATGTTCTTTTTGCTGGAGTTCCACAAACCCTAGGACAGAGGATGGACCCTAATCAGCAAGTGAGGCGTCCAGGAGTCAACCTAGGTGATCCAGCTGAGCATGATTACGAACTTCGACCGCAAGTTCTATCTATCATTTGACAATGCCAATTTGGAGGTTTAGAGAGAGAGTCTCCGCATCAGCATTTGCAAAACTATGAGATTCTGATGGAGACCTTGAGACCTTGAAGGCTGGAAAATAACAACTACAAGTTGAGGCCTTTCTATTTTTCTTTGAAAGACAGGGCGCTTGCTTGGTATCAATCTCTTCCACCCGGAAAGATCAAGACTTGGGAAGAGATGACGACGGAGTTTCTAACTAAATTCTTTTCTTCCTCTAAAACCGCTGAAATGAGAGGGAAGATCAATGCATTCATCATGAAGGACAAGGAGAGTTTGTCCAAGTCATGGGAGAGATTAAAAGATGTTCAATTGGATTGCCCACATCATGGGATTCCAAAGATAGAGTTGTTGGAGATATACTTCAGGGGATTGGATGGAGCTACTCAATTCAGTCTCCAACTACTTTCCGCCGGCACATTCATGGATATGCCGATAGACGAAGCTTGGGAGTTCATTGAAAAGCAAGCTTTGCATATGGAGAAGTACTCCCATCAAGGAGCCGAGAATAGAGCAAGGAGAGTTAGCTTCCAAGACACTTTATCAAATGGAGCTCAACTCACCTCGCTTAGCAATGATGTGAAGCAATTGAAGGAACTTTTAGTAGCTCAAATGAAGAATGAGCAAGATGAAGGATATCAAGGAAGAAACAACTACCAAGGGTCACGGAACAACAATTACAACAACAATAGAAACTCCAACAATAATAATTGGAGATCTAATCAACAAAATCCGGGTAACCCTTATTCTCATGTTCATAATGCTCTTAACTCCCCCTCTTCCTCTTCTTCTACTCCATTGAGAAGCCAGGAGCCTGGATCGTGTTCGTCCCAGCCAGAGAAAAAAGATGCAGTGTTGGAGGCAATCTTGATCAAGCTCAACACTATGGAGACATCAATGACTTCATTTTCGAAGGCACAAAAAGCCTTAGAGCAACAATTCTTTAACAAGGCGAATGAAGCGCCAAGAGATCCAAGGAAGCTCCCAACAAGGATAGAGAGCAACCCTATAGGACATATTATGGCAATAACAATGAGAAGTGGACTGAAAACTGCAGATCTAGTACCTCGGTCGGTGCTAGTGTAGACAAAGAACACCTCGGTCCAGGATCAGACGAGGAACACTTCGGTCGAGGTGCCAACCAAGGTGGAGCCCCAGAAATTGAAGGATAATTCTGAAGTTTATGTTCAACCTCCTACTTATAAACAACCGCTTCCATTCCCCCAGTCAAGGGTCAGAGCACATCTAGACAAGCATTTTGGTAAGTTTCTTGATTTGATGAATAAACTACACATTAACATTCCTTTCCTTGATGCTATTCTAGGGATGTCCGCCTATGGAAAGTTCTTGAAAGAGATTCTATCCAAGAAGAGGAAGCTGGAAGATTTTGGAGAAGTAAGGATAACATCTAAGTCCTCGGAGCTCATTCAAATCATGAAGGAGAAGATGCCACCCAAAGTGAGAGATCCCGGCTCAGCATCATCCCGTTGGAGCTATGTGAGAAGATCGGACTTAGAGAGCCCAAGCCGGTGAAGATAAGGCTATAGATGGCGGATCGCTCCATTACCCATCCCGTGGGCATCTTGGAAGACGTTCCCGTCAAGTTAGGTAACTTCGATTTACCTATAGACTTTGTTGTACTTGACATACCTACAAATTATCCCGTTTCTATCATTCTCGGGAGACCATTTCTAGCAACTTAGGGTTGCAATGTTGATTGTAAGAACGTCAAGTTGAAATTCAACATTGGTGGAGATCAAGTGGAATTTGCATTGCTTGCTGCAATGAAAGGAGAGCCGCTGGAAGATGACATCTTCAACATCTATGATGAAGAATAGTGAAGAGAATTGGTGATCTCTATCCTTATTAATGACCCTCTTGAAAGAGTTCTTAGTTTTAGTCTAATGGAGAAAGGTATAGATGTTTCTTGTGATGCAGATATATGGAGCTTAAAGGCATTGGAAGCAGATCCAGGAGCTAAGATTGAGAGACTAAGTCAAAGGAAGAAGAGCAATTTAGGTTTCGGTTCCAGTTCCAGTACCTCGAACGAGGCACTTTCTGTACCAAGCGAGGTGTTCTTATCTAATGAACATCTCGGTCACCCACCTCGTACACCGACCGAGACAGTAAGAGAGATGTTGTCAACTGAGAACAACAAACTCCCTAAACCTTTTTCTCAGAATCATTTACAGTTGGTAGAGCACTGGCTCCACCAAGCTTCTAATGGTAAAGAGCCTTGATATGCTGATATTGTTAATTATCTTGTTTGCCAGGAAATACCGCCCGGATTGACGTACGCTCAAAGGAAGAAGTTCTTCAAGGATGTATGTCATTATTAATTTATTACTAGAATGAACCTCTACTATTTAAGAGAGGTCCAGATAGGATGCTTCGACGATGCATTCCAGAGGATGAAGTTGCTAGTGTTATACGGCATTTCCACTCGCTTCCTTGTGGATGACATGCTAGCGCTCACAAAATGTGCGCTAAGGTATTGCGTTCTGGTTTCTTTTGGCCTACATTATTTAAGGATGTGCAAATGTTTGTTGTTTCTTGTGATGCATGCCAAAGAACAAGGAACTTGTCTAGAAGGAACGAGATGCCACTCAACAATATTCAAGAGGTTGGGATCTTTGATGTATGGGGAGTTGATTTCATGGGACCTTTCCCATCATCCCCAGGGAACCTCTACATTCTCCTAGCTGTTGATTACGTCTCTAGATGGTTAGAAGCCATCGCCTCCCCCACTAATGACGCCATTGTGGTTGTGAAGTTCTTCAATCAGACTATTTTTCCACGTTTTGGGACACCATGCATCATCATCAGCGATGGAGGGACACATTTCATCAACCGGAAGTTTAAGATACTTCTATCGAAGTATGGGGTAACCCACAAGGTACCAACCCCTTATCACCCTTAAACTATTGAACAGGTCGAGATCTTGAATAGAGAAATCAAGGCAATTTTAGAGAAGACCGTCTCTAGGACGAGGAAGGATTGGTCCACGAAGTTGGACGATGCTCTTTGGGTTTATAGGACCGCATTCAAGACTCCCATTGGTACCACCCCTTAAAATTTGGTATATGGGAAGTCTTGCCATCTACCCGTTGAGTTAGAGCACAAGGCATATTGGGCAATCAAGTGGTTAAATTTCGATATCAAGGAAGCCGGAGAGAAGAGACTATTGGACATCAATGAGTTGGAAGAGTTGCGCTTAAACGCCTATGAGAATGTCAAGATCTACAAGGAAAGAACGAAGAGATGGCATGACAATCATATCATTCCTAAAGAATTCAAATTGAGATTTGGGGTGAACAAGTAGAAGCGTTAAGGTCAAAGGTCATAGGTTGAAGATGTACCAACCAGAAGTCCAAGGTTGAGGAGATTGCACCACTATACCTTGTTTAAGGATGATGTACGGTCCAACTAACGACCTTAAATCAAGTGCTTCTTGGGAGGCAACCCAAGGTATTGCTTTCTTTTCCCTTTTTCTAGCTTAGTTTTAGATAGTTTGCTTTGCTTTGCTTTTGGCGTCCTCTAGACAAAAACCAGGTACTCTATAAGGAAGGATTACAGCTCGAGAGCTACACTAGAAGGACAGAAGTTCGAGAAATTAAGAAGACGAAGTTGACTGAGACACATCTCGGTTGCTGTCACAGCACCTCGACCGAGATGTTCTTGAGGCAACCAAGGCGACTAGGTCGGACATCCAGTCAGACACCTCGGTCCGGTCGGGATCATCTCGACCGAGGTGAAATCAAATTCAGCGAGGGGTATAAAAGGCGAAGCGGATTTCTCTCTCCTGACTTTTCCCTCTCAACTTCAGTCTCGACCATGGCGGAGATTTCCCCTCCTTTCCTCGTTTCTTGCTTATTTTCCACAATTTTTGGTTCGATTTCATCAAGAGAAGCGAGAGGATCGGATTTCAAGTACCAAACGGCAAGAAAAATGCTCCGAATCTGCGTAATCTGGGTAAATTGTTCGAAAACCCTAACTTCTCTCCTTTTACTGATTTAGGACAGATCCGGCTCTAGTTGCCGACTATTATTGCTGAAAAGGATATAAGTACCCCATAGAAAGCAATTGGTAGTGATTTGGGGGGAAATAACCTGAAAATCATAGAGTTGAAATTGAACAGCCGGTCGCCTCGGTCCAGTCGTGATGTGTCTCGGCCAAGGTGGTTGTCAGAGCAACCGAGGTGTTCATCTTGTCAGCAGTCATGAGAAATAGATCCGATCGCCAGTTAGTTCTGAGGGATAGACCCAGTGGTTCCTCCCCTTCTTCCGCATCTCATCCGTCTATACCGGTGATCCATGAGCGTCACCAGGTTGATTTCGACAGGATATGCGGGCGTCCCGTAGTTGCCCCACGATTTTTAGATGTTGCTGCCTTCGAGTGCCTCCACGTGGCGGAGGACTTGAGGAAGATGATTTCGATGGTAGGGCTGGAGGACTTTATGGAGATCCGAGCTTCAGCCTACCTAGAGCCGAATATGGAGTTCGTGAGTTCTGTCACTCACGTACCTGAGAGGAACAACATCAAGTACCGGTTGCTGAACCGGAACTATATAGTTCCGATGGATCAGTTTAGAGAGGTTTTTGGCTTCCCGACTCCCACCGTTACCAACTTTCCTTCCCGAGCCGTAGCTCGAGACTTCTAGGATGAGATAGCCCATGTGGTGGAGCATAGTGACAGATGGAGACTTGGAGACTCCAGAGATCGCATCATCTTCCACCTAGCATTCCGTCTAGCTCACCGTATATTCAACGAGATTCTTCTGGCGCGTACTGAGACGCCCCAAAAGGTCCGACAGGGGGAGCTGTTGAGCATGTTTTGTATGGTTACAGGTGGAGTCCTAGACTATGGAGGGATGCTGGTTGAGGACTTGCATAAGATCAAGGGCAAGTCCAAGGGAGATATCTGCTGCGGAGGTTTGGTGACCCATATTGCTACTGCCATGGGTTTGGATCTAAGTGCATGTACAGTGGTTGCGGCTGCAAAACCGCTTGGTCTTCAGGAGATGATCACGAGACGTATTCTTGTCCCTCGTGGTCTTAGTATGCCATATGTAGCTATGCCTTGGGAGACGACGACTCCACAGGGCATTCTCTGGTCCGCTCAGTTTTCAGTCTTCGACCGTCAGTATTGGTCTTCTTCATGGTTTCCTTACATGCAGGACGCCAGAGATGCTGCACCTGCAGATGATGAAGAGGAGTATGATGATGGCAGAGCTGCTATGGAGACCGGTAGTGATACCGCCGGTCCTAGTGTGCCAGTTGTCGACCTAGACGACGAGGCGACAGAGGAGGAGGTAGCAGCACCACCACGACCAGCTCGGCGCAGAGTTCGCAGGCATAGAGATCCTGAGGCTCACTGACAGATCGATGACCTAACTGATCAGATGATCGACTCCTATGCTGCTATGACAGTGGATATGTCCCAGCGCCTTGCTGATGAGCGCCGACACACTGACGGCTGGATTCATCAGATTAGAGAGAGCTAGTATTGCTAGTAGCGGATGATGGAGATTCAG
This sequence comes from Fagopyrum homotropicum, assembly GCA_033239125.1. Lineage (NCBI taxonomy): Eukaryota > Viridiplantae > Streptophyta > Magnoliopsida > Caryophyllales > Polygonaceae > Fagopyrum > Fagopyrum homotropicum. The sequence goes on along the minus strand of BSWB01000003.1, from coordinate 57,684,497 downwards.
TTCCAACAGATGATGAGGTATCCATTTGATCCATCCCACACCCCTACATCCCATATGTTCCACATCCACCACCACCGCCACCAGCTGACGAGGATTAAAGCTGTAGGGATTTTATTTATTTATTTATTATGCAGTTCAGCTATGTCCGGTGAATTTCCTGATTTCCTTTGACCTTATTTGACCCATTGGGACAATGTGTCCAAAGTATGGGGTATTTGGATGTATGATTTGACATTATGTGTGTATGCTTGTATGACTTCATTGGATATTTATGATCTTATTCTGTTTACTTGGTTCTATGTGTTTATCTGCCATTACATGCACACATACAGGTTTTTGATTGAGAAAAACGTCAAAAACTGGTTTGAAAAATTTTTTTTTGACCTCGACCGGATGTTCTTGACTGGACGAGGTAGACACCTCGGATGACGTCAGATCACCTCGATCGAGGTGGGTTCTTAACTGAGATTTTTCGAAACGTTTTGTGCTTCTTCTCTGGATATGACCTCAGTGATGATTCTGTTTGCAGATTGGTTTTGAAATCTTTATATGCTCGAAAGATTTTATGATAAGTTTAAGTTACAAAATGCTTTGTTTGAAGTTTTGGCATGTTTAATACTTCGTTTTTATCAAAATTATGTTGAATTTGAAGGTTGACACCACATGATGAGTTCTATCACATTCTTCCTGGAATGATTAAGGCAATTCATTATCTTCTCTTCTTCTTCTTCTTGATCATGCTTTAGCCCCTCATATACATATTTGCCTCCCTTTATCTATCCGGGAATTTGGAAGCAAGTGAAGAAAAGCAAGTGAAAGTGCAGTTGAGATGTTGGCTAAAAGTATTAGAAAGAAACAAATAGGTTTGGGGAATTCAATCATGATGATAAGTAACTCGACACCATTCACATAGCCGGGTGTTTGTGTCTTGCCAAAGTCGGATTGAACGATATTCCTAACAGGTCATGGTATGTGCATCAAGGGTTTGAGGCATCTCGAGAAATTGATGAATGCTGATCTCTTAGGTTTCGGTTATTGTGCACCTCTGTCCATGCATCCCAAAAAGTAAAGTAAAAATAAGCAAAGCTTATTGGTGGAAGATGTTGAGATTCAAAGGAAGTGAAGTAGGATCCTTTTCCCGGATTCTAGCACCACATTCCATATATACATCCCACCCTCACACGTTTCTTGACCTCTTTTGGAAGCCCTTGAGACCTCGAGCTTGTTGATTGGCTTGGTGGTTTAAACTGGATTATACATGATTGATTTCAATAAATATGATTTATCATGCATTCTATGATTTTATGCAAAGATGAACAGCTTTCTTATATTCATAAAATGTTTTGATCATGTCTTTATTTTATTTGCCATAAAGCATTCTCTTAGGGTGATCTATGAGTGTAGCATACCACCAAAATGTTTTGAAGCGCTTTTCATTGATTTTTATGACTTATAATCCATTCTATCTTGTACTTAATATTTGGAACTTGCTTGGGGACAAGCAAGGGACAAGTATGGGGTATTTTGATAGCATGTATTATAGTTTATATTTTGGGACTTGTTTAGACGTTTTATCTTCAATAATCTGCATGTATAGATGTATATTATGTGATTATATTGTTGTTTGATCTACCTTTACGGGAATCGAGGTCTACACCAAGTTTCGTTGTAATTGTAGGTAAAATGGCATGTTTTACATCGAAATGAAGCTAAGGAGCTAAGGAGTCATTGTAGCTACATTCTGGAGCTTAAGAAAGACCTCGGGAAGCATGAAAATGATTAAGAAGATTTACTTTGGACCAGATTCGAGAGATTTCACATTCAATTGAGATTTACCTCGGTCAACTACAGTGTCACCTCGACCGAGGTGATCTTAAGGAGCGTCCCGACCGAGGCGAATACCCTGCTGCTGGCGAGATCCATATTTTTGGCTGAGATCTTTTAATTTTGGAAAGAAGATATCTTATATTTTTGGACTGGATTTCTGGAAGGAAGATATGATTTCTGATTGATTTATTTTGAGAGAGAGATATATTTTATAGAAAATTATCTTTTTAAGATATTTTATCTTTGGAATATAATTCTCCTATATAAAGGGTCGGATTTTCCACAATTCAACCATCTAGATTTCAGCGGATCGTATGCTTGGAGCATCTAGAAATTGAGGGATTTTCTGGAGGGTTTGAAGGAAGAGTTGAAGGAAGTATTGGAGATAGCTTTTGAAGGAGTTTTGTAAGACTTTCTTAGATTGTCTTTTGGTTTTATTGTCTTTGCTGAATTGTGACTTGAGGAACGCGGTTTGTTTGTTATTTGATTCAGTTATTGAGACCTCTTCCTTAAGGTTTTCTTGTTTGAATATTGATTCCTTTTCCATAAATTTGATTATTGTTATCATGATGATTATTGGCTAAGTTTCTTATGCGATTCTATGGTGATTGGCTGAAAGTTGTGGGAAAGATGATGATAAAATGATCTTAATCCCAGGAGGACCCTAAAAGCTTGAGTCTTTAACCTTAACCCTAGAACACCTCGCTCAGTCGATGAACATCTCGGCCGGGGTGGGATGTGACTAAACAAGGTGAATCTTTCCTGATCCGAAACTAAAGTTAAGTGTTCTAGTTTATCAAATCCTATCCTTATTACACATTTCCTAGTTCAATACAAGCCTAGGATGAGACTTACCCGGTGATTCCTTTGTTCGTTTACCTAAGATCATGAGTGTAGGTAATAAGGTTTGTCCTTTATTGGGGTTTGAGTGTGCCTTCATCCTATTTTTGTGAGTTAGCCTGAGACTTACCCGGTAAAGGTTGATTATATTCCCTTGGGTGGTGTGTTGGTTTGAGATTATAGTTCCTTTCCTTAGTACCTTGAGACTTACCCGGTGATAGGAGCTTTGGTTTGGGATAGTGAGTAGTGAGATTTACCCGGTGATCTATTCCCACCTTAGAAACACCTTCCCTTTGCAAACCTCATCTTTGTCCGCGTTATCCTTTGAGATCTTGAGTCGGAACCACAATTAGATGCTTTAATCCCTAGAATCCGCATTTCCCCTTATTTGAATTTATATTATCTTTGATTGCTTTAATTGCTTATTTGCAACATTTGACAACCTGAATCAGTGCTTTGTTTCATCGATCTGTGGAATTCTTGCTTTTATTACAATTGACCCGTACACTGCGGGTTTGCATATATGTTCAAGCATACTTCTTGGGTTATAAATTTAAAGCTTGCACACACCGTTTGGAGCAAACAGGCAGCCAACAGAAGCTATTGGGGCGGCTGCCCTAGGCCGCATGGGTGGCCATTGACTCAGCCAGCACGCCCTTGTAGTCTTCTTCTCCTTTTTGCAGCTGTTCTTCCTTTTCTGCGCCCGTGTCCTTGCTTGGTGAGTACCCTCCCTCGAGCATGTGTCCATGGTTGATCTTAGGGAGTGTTTATGTTAGTATCATGCTAGGTTGGACCTAGGATAGTGGTGAATGCCATGTAGTGGCTTTGAGACCTTAGGCGAGTGTGTTGAGCATTTTGGACCTCATATGCTTTTACATTGTTCTTGGCTGTTGAGTTTGATAATATGACAGTTAGTAGGCCATTGAGAGATCTCCTCATGCGTTGAGTGAGATGTAAGTGTTATAGGTTCTAGGATGCGGTTCTAGAATAAGAGTCAAATGATCTTGTGTAGATCATTTGTGGAGAGGTCTTAGACTTCTAAAGTTGAGCGAGTTTTGATACATATCTTGTTGTGAGGAGGTTGTGGTCTTTTTCCCAAGGGAAGCAAGAGTGTTTTATGAGTTAGTGTTGGGGAACGAGGTAAGTCTCAGGACTTACTTAACTCGTATTCTTTGTATTTAGTTTCGATGCGTGTTTGGTGGTTTGTGTTTTAGTATTGTTTATGTTATAACAATGAAACCGGAAATAGGACGACCTTTATATATTGATATTTGCCCAAGTGTATGATAACGGGCAGTGACAACACTCCTAGCTTTTACGGAGAGTTAGGGGATTCTCGGTGACTAGCCCGGGCATGTAGACGGCCATATGCATCAGTGTCATTCCTTGACGGTGAGTAGGAACCGAGGCGAGATCATGCGGTGATTCTCGTGTCACAAACGAAAGTTGAATTACAACGGGATATGACTTAATAATAAAAAGATAATGAACTGGACTTGTGTGTTTTCGAGCATGTTGCGTGTTTATAATTATTTATGTGCGTGTGTGTGCCATCACCTTGTTTCTAATACTTTGAATATTAGCTAACGGTTTATACCGACGTTGTAGTTGCCTTGTAGGTTAGGGATGCAGCCGAGAGATCCAAAAGAGTGGGCAGCCGGGGTTCCGTACATTGTAGGAGGGGTTTTGGGTTGGAGTCATATTTAGCGTTTTGAATATTATATCATTATATGCCGTGTGTATGGTGATTGGTCTTTGTTGTTGTTTTTTGGCTGAAGTCCGTTGTTTTTTTTCTTTCGGGTTCCTTTCATTGCATAAAAATGTATTTCGGTTTTGGCCTTTATTTGCGCCTCGTTTTAAGATCCGTTGAAGTTTTTGTGAGGCTAAGGGCCGGGACCCATTGTGAGGTCTCTACTAGTAGCATACAGAGTCCCGCAGATTTGGGATGTTATAGTTGTTTGATTTCAGAACGAATGGATCATTTGCAATTCTAAAGAACTTACGAAGAAAAGGGGTAGCCTGTTGTTTTATCTCTTATGTATGGAATTGTGATCAGGTTTTGCATCTCTTTCCAAGGGTATGTGTTGAATCAAAAATCACGAGAAGAGATTAATAACTATTAACCTTGGTGATATGAGGTTATTTTTTACTCATTTGTAATCCCATTTAACCTCTTCCATAATCTTTCTCTATAATCTCCATCTTCAACCAAATACATGAAAAAATATAATCCCCCAACTTTAATCTAAAATAGCCATTGTTAATCTCCTACCAATCACAACCTAACTGTTGGTGAGTTTCGTTGATTTTCTAGGAAGTTGGGTAGCATAGCTTGTATTCATTGTTGATGGAAAACCTTTTCAACTGCACGGAAATGTCATTTTGCATGAGTAAATCATGGTTATTGAACAATTATATTGGAGGTTGTTGCAATTAATGATCTTTGGTTTTTGCATACATTTTATGATATATCAGATACATGCATGGAAACGTCACTTTATGGCTAAAGGATATCAATTCAATATCGGATACTATCTTAGTGATGGTATCTACCCACCTTTGACAACATTTGTTCAATCAATGAAGCTCCGATAAGTGTTGAAGAAAAAATATTTGCTCAAAGAAGGAATTATCCCCTTGATAACATACTTACTCCATTAACACTAGTGTTCGTACTAATGCTATTTATCTCTCTTGTGGAACCTAAAAACATTATTGAATTTGATGCATTAAAGCAACTAATAATAGAACAAAAAAAAAAATTTCTATCACGATTGTATTTGATCTTTTATCCTAGGTATGAACCGTGATAATAGGTTCCAAGGTAATAGGTTGTTTGGGAAGGAAATGTGATAAATTATCACAGTTCCAGAACTGGTATAAAAGGACTTGAACCGATTTCCTTTTTAATGTTCTTGAATTGACACTTCTTTTATCACGTTAACCATGATAAAAATATCTTTATCACGGTTTTAACCATGATAAAAGGACTTGTACCAAGTCAAGTCCCGTTGATAATATCACTCGATCCCGTCCGAGTATGATCTCAACTCAATGATCATAATGTAAAACTCGTATCAATATAACTAACCGTCATCTAGAAGTTCTAACTTCTAGGTCAACAACAAAAATCCGAGAAACATACTTAACTGACTTTTTTGTGAGAAAAGACAGTTTTACCCTTAGGATCCGGAAAACTCTAAAGGTTCCCTGAAGTCTCTAGACTAAACCGAAAGATATGATGTAACTCTAAGTTGGAAGGATCTACCGAGTTTAAAATATGACAATTGTCAAACTACCTATGTATACTCATGAAGGTTCAACTAACATGTACTCCTAAATCCCAAACATCCGAGAACACTTACAAGCATGCAAAGTCGTGTCTACTTATGATATAAATCCATAAAGATATACAATCCCAAATGATCTCCAAGAACACACTCTTAAACCTAGCACAACTCTTCTATAACAAAAATACTCTTATACTCAACTCCGGAACATCACAAATCCGAATCTAACCAATTGATCGCTCTCAAAACTTTATACATGCTACTATACATAACCCTAAACATCATATCAAAACATCAAGGCCATCAAAGGTATACTACCCATACAAATCTGCATCACAAAACTGCATCACAAGCAATTTTCTCAACACTTAAAAATAATTCAGCACATCATATAAAACTGCATGAGGACCCAAATTTGGAGAACTATATCTCTTAAACTATAAGTCAGATTTCTCTCAAACTTCAGTATGTTCTACTATGCAATACTAGCTATAAAGTATCCGAAATTCAGAAACAAAGGAGGAGTCTAACTTACCCAAATCTGGACTCGAAGTTGATTGTTAGTAACTTCTGAAAACTCGGAAAAACCTCTGCTCTTCTAGCTATCTTCCGAGGAGGCTCTAGAAGGTTTCACGACACAAAAAGGGGTTCCCATCCGAGTAAAAACAAGGAGGGTAATGCGGTGAGGTGGAGTGAGGTCCTTACCTAACATTCAAGACCCGACACGCTCACGTGCATGAGAACGAAGGAGGAGGGGTCGTCATTGTCGTTGACGCTTTGCGGCTGCGTGGCTAGAGGGGGAGGAACTCGTATTGGTGTTGTTTTTACCTGCATGCCATGAGGAAGGTTGGCTCGTGTTCCTGATCTCGACAGACGAGGGAGGGTTGTTGATCCAACGTGACAGAGGGGCTCGCAAGGATGCGGTTCCAGCCGGTGGAACAAAGGATGGGAAGTTAACCACATGGTTGTTGGCTCGGAGATGAAGACGATGCCGACCACCACTACCTAATGTCGAGGAGGAGGCCGTAGTTGCTCTTGTTGTTTTACATGGAAGGTTGCCGCTTTGAGGGAGAGAAGGGTAGACGTTCTTAGAAGAGATATAACGATTATGGAATATATTTTATGCGAGTCGATTCCTCACATAAACAATAAAAAAGATCGAAGAAACAAGAACTCGGTGTCCATAAAATAAAGCACCGAAAAAATTCTCAAACGGTCAAGTATCGGTTTGTTTTTGAAATAACCGGGAATAAAATTTTTCGGGTATTACACATGAGATGGAATGCCAATCATGAAGTCGAATATGGAATCATGAGTCACCCTTATGATAGTGAAGCATGAAAACATTTTGATAGTGAATATACTAAATTTGCATCAGAATCTTGCAATGTTCGGTTAGCACTATGCACGGATGATTTTAACCCATTAAGGCAATCGGGAAAACCTTATTATTTTTGGCCCGTCATTGTAGCCCCGTACAATCTTCCACCGTGGATGTGCTTAAAATATCCATATATGTTCTTGCGCTCCTTATACTTGGTCCACATAATCCATAGAAGCTAATAGTATATTTGCAACCATTGATCGAGAAATTGAAGTTATTGTGGAGTCAAGGGGTACCGACATTTGATATCTCCCGTGGTGAAACAATTCTTGTTCAAGCTGCCTTATTATGGACAGTTAATGATTTTCCAGCATATGGACTTTGTCGGGTTGGAGTATGGTCGGGCCGATGGCTTGTCCACACTGTATGAAAGAGACAAAATCATTTTGATTATATCATTGCAAGAAGCAATTTTGGTTTGGTGATCATCGAAAGTGCATAGATCTCGACCATCAATTCAGAAAAAAAATCTAAAGTCTTTTTTCAAAAATTGTGTTAAGAAGTCTTCTCCTCCGAAGCGTTTAAGTGGTCACACTATTTGGGATCTTGTCAAGGATTTCCCAACGGTGATGGAAGCTCCTCATTCAACTACTCTGGACTAACAAGACTCTTCATAAGTGGACTAAACAAAGTATATTTTTGGTAACTTCCATATTAGAAAACACTTTTGACCGTCATAATCTTGATGTCATGCACGTAGATAAAAATGTTTTCGATAACATTTTTAACACGGTCATGGATATCTGTGAAAATTCAATAAATATGTTAAATGCGAGGAAAGATTTGAAATTGTATTGTGATAAGCTTGAATTACAAATTAATGCGGATTACAAAGGCCCAAAACTGATATCATTTTATACCTTAGCGAGAGCCAAATAAAGGAAGTTTGTGAGTGGATATAGCCCTTAAAATTTCCTATGGTTATGCTTCCAATCTTGCACGATGTGTGCAAACAGATAGCTACAAGGTAATTGGAAGGACCTAATCAACTACTCTTGTGAAGGTTGTACAACACAATTGAAATGAATGGAATATACTTGTATCACGTCGATTTAGTATATACTTTTGGATGGACCCTAAGGCCTAATCAAGTAGAAAATATCAAAGTACAAGTATATTCAACTTAGGTCAGGGTTAGTTATATATTTGGTGTCCTTCACACCGTGTTCTACCAAAGCATCCATATAAATATACCTGTATCATAATTGATAAGGTTAGAGAGAACAATAGTGTCTACAATAAGTGTATTGTATATCCTAGGAAGCTAGTCTATAATCTATATAAAAGAGCAATCCCAAACACCAACTAATTTAGATATTTCTTTTAGATTATCTACATGTCTAGTGGGATTAGAAAATAGAGAGTTTTTAGAATTCGTATGAATACTAATATTAATTTGATCATCCAAGAGAAGAAGCAACTAACAAAATGAACACGGTATAAAGCCATCTCTGTAAATGTAAAAATAAGTGTCAAAACTCAAAGCAAACATATAGACATCTAACTTAGGCATTCCGTCCATATTTAACCATCTTAACCACTTCATATGAATAAAGAAGTAATTTGTTAATTCCATTGGACAAGGAATTAACCCACTACACGAACAAACTAATGACGATAATATATGTAACACCCCAAATTCTCGGAACTCGAGACGCTACGGGTTAGGACTTCACAATGGATCCCGACCTTAGTTTGACAATAACTTTACCGAATCATACAAGAAGGCACAAATATAAAACAAAAACCGAATAAGATAATTGTAATATCATGATCCAAAATCAAATGAAGGACTCAGCCGAGTACTACAACAGTACGACATGTCAAAATGTAAACTAAGAATTTAAATAATTAAACCCATATCCTGTCCTATAATGTACGGGAACCCGGCTGACCACTCCGTCTAGATCACTCGGCAACCACCTTATCCTGCAAAGCCTCTACAACGACGGATAAAACCGTTAGCTAACAACCTACATATAGAGAAGATCTATAATAGCACATACACATATCCTTTCGGGAATAAAACACTCAACATGCTTACACAGAAATCCATTTATTATCTAGAATTACGTCAAACACTTACTAATTTAACTTGTTTTGTGACACGAGGATCTCCCGAACCTCGCCTCTGTCCCGTATACCAACAAGACTGGATCCGTTGCACCTCACCATGTACATGCCTATTCTGGTTTGAGAACTTTTCAGACTCATACTAGAGTTGGGCAGTGATGTCACCGCCCGTTATACATACACTTGGGTCATATAATAATAAGGGTCGTCCTACTCAACTTATACTTATTAAACACCCAATACACACACCTCTATTATAGTTCATGCTAATACGCTTAATCTAGCTTACTTGAATCGAGTCACAAATCCCGTTAACACTACTACCCAATTCCGCAAGAGTCAAGTCTCAAACGCCTACTTGTTATAAGAAAAATTGGATCAAAACATATCAAAAAGTATTATAAGTTCTCAACTTCTAAGTTAACAAGGATCATCTAAGAAACGGAATCAAACTAGCCATATAAGTATAAAATGACCATTTTACCCCTAGGTCCAAAAAACCCTAAGAAGTCTAGAAAATCTCAAAAACATCCCCCAAAACCTCAAAGACAATAAGACTCACTCTAAAAGAAAAGATATATCAAGTTTGAAAGATTCCCAACTTTCAAACTTCAAAACAAAGCTAATAAGGGTCATACTTTGACTTACACTAAAACGCTCTTGTAAAATCCTAAAAACCCCGAGAAAAATTATCTACACATACTAGGATATGTCAACTCTAAACTAGAACAATAAAACACCAAAAGTCTTAAACCATAAAGTCTACACAAAAATCTAAAGTTCTCTTAGAGACACAAAAATTTCCTATACTTAGCCAAAATTTTGAAACTCTACAAAAATGCATAACTACTCCACTTGAAAACGTCATAAATCCAAATCTAACCGTTGGATTCTTACTGATTTTTGATACATCTAACTGTGCATAACTATCTATAGCATATCAAAAATTGAACGGTGAAAGATCATTTTAAAGTATCCAAACTAACTAAAAACACAAAAATCACAATGCAACAGGTCTGGGGTTCGAGCCTACACGTCTCAGGTTTAATTCTCCTCAAGTAGTGACTTCTTGTCCAAAATCAAATAGGCTGCAAATCTATGCTTCGAGTCCTGCGAAGGCCAACTATACATTATTTTTCTTCCTCCTAGTTATATTGTAACATAAGAATGGCACGTTTTTGCTTACCCGATAGCCCTGCAGATTGTCAGGATGAAGGACCCAAGCTTCCTCTTACCCTTTGTTGGATCTTCAAGACTGCTCCCCTTGGCTCTCTGTTGAACATGTGCAAAGGGAAAGGGATGTAAAACAGGCCAGCTGTATTGGGAAGATAATGAAGAGAGGGGGGAGAAGAAGGGCAGGTACATGTTGCGTTTGGAGGAGAAGAGGAAGATGCTTGATGTTCTTCTGAGCTGTGACTGCAAAGGAGACGACGAGTGCCAGATGCGGCTTGTCGTCAATGAAGGTCCTCCAGTCGTCGTCGTCAATGCAGGAGGAGGAGAGGGATGGCTCGACTGCACAGAATGAAGACATGAGAAGCGGGTCATCTAGCCATGTCCCTATATACGACTAAGGAGATGGAAGAAGATGGAAGGCTCACCTCGATGCTCACCGTTGACGATGGGAACAAACGAGGAAGGGTGGCTCCAGTGGATAGGATTTGTGTGCAAAGGTTGTCTCCGCTGCTGCTTCCATGTTTGATGAAGGAGGAGAGTTGGTGTCGACGGCTAGGTCAATGCAGAAGGTAAGAGTGTAATCTCTTGGCTGGTTAAGGGAGGTGTGAGTTGCTGCTATCTTTGCTATACGTAGAAGGAAGCAGATCATGGAGCATGTCCCGACTGGCGTGAAGAATCGTTCTCAGAAGGAAGGTGAGAAGATCACACGGATGCCCTTGCCACGCTGGTAAAGAAATGTTGGAAATTCATATCACTGGCCCCATCTTCTAACGTGTAGCAGCAAAGCGTACGTTGCTGAGGAAGATCTCAAGGGTTTTGGCCTTGTCAAATGGATTGGATGATCTTGTCTAATGGGCCCGGATGGCCTTGTCAAATGGTCATCTACTCTAAGTGTTCCAAGAGGATATAGGTTAAAATGTTAATTTAAGTGAGTAAGACACTCACATAAAATGATACAATTTTATCAAATCATGATACTAAATATTGTGTAAAAGATCAAGTTGGTCGAACTCAGGTTTGACTCGAAAATAACGGAAATAAATTTTCGGGTATTACAATATACTGTTTGAAGAATTCTTCGCCATTATAAACGAAACTATGAAAGTTTTTCCGAAACTAGGTTCGGATGAAACTTTATTCCGAGAATACACGACGGAGTTAGGTTAGGATATAAAACGCGGTGAGTCACCGCGTTTCTTTCAATAAAAAAAGAAACGCGGTGAGTCACCGCGTTTCTCTTATTAATTTTTTTTTTTAAAAATACTTGCACTAGTATATAAGTACGCGAAAATATGTATTTATGTATTCATTTGATACACTTGTTAATCTAACACCACAACAATGAGGAACCTAATTTAATTTGTTTCTCAAATATAAAACGGCACGTTATAATTTTCTATTTATTTCCGAAACTTTTATTTTTTTTTCTATTTTACTAGTTATTGTTATTAAAATAAAAATAATTGTTCTCTCCACTAATATTTTTTAATAGTGAAACAATAAATGAAAATAAAAAATATAAATATTAAAAACAAGTACAATAAACAAATGCATCATTCATTAGTTTATCAAATATATAACTACATCATTCATTAGTTTATAAAAAAAAAACAAATGCATCATTCATCTTCATCACTTTCATCGATAACTGACATGTTTTCGGCTTGATAGTCTGTAGATGGACCAATGTGCCTGATAGGGTCTATATATGCAGACCGACGAGGAAGAGGGGGAGATACGAAAGGCCGTGGGATCGTCCCAAACTGCGACATGCTCCCAGATGGATATGAATATGGTATGCTCTCCATAAGGCTAACAAATCCTGAGCCGGTGAAGTATCCCGACGGCCCTGGCATAGCACCCGAACCCGAAGCACCTCCATATGATGTAAAATCTGGTTGGGTCTGGGGCTGAGCATGGGGAGATGTCGCATATGGATAATGTGTCGCCTGTGGAGGTGTCCCATGTGACGTACCAGCGCCTTGTGAACTCGGATGCTGGTAGTAAGACGGATGAAAGGGTAGGTGACTAAGTATATCTGCGCCTTGTGAACTCACGTAGTCATAGTACCCTAAAACTCCACTCATCATCTCCCCATATTGTTGTTGTGAGTCCAACTGTGAAGCTTGGTCAACAGTTTCTCTTCCTCAGCTTGTTACGTCAGAAATATATTGACCCTGAAAAAAAAATCATTATACCAAGAACTAATTGATTAACTATATGTTTATTAGTAAAGTACTCACGATGGCATAAAGATCAGGAGCGAGAGGCTGATAATGGGCAAGTGATGTCTGTCCTGAAGGGTTGATCAAAATACGCGTCCTACTCGTGTACCAAGTCATATAGTCATGTAAGAAGTTTGGCACACTTTCAGGTGGGTAAGAATGTGCTATAGTTTCTGCGCGTCTTTCCTACTCAGCGATGTAGGTGCTATGAAAAATTGCCCAGTCAGTATGATGTTGGCCCCTTCTATCAATAGCGTGCAACTCCTTGCTGTAAGCACATGAGATAGGTGGGATTTGCACTTGCCCAAACTATCTCAAAACACGCTCAGACCGATGATGCTCCACTATATCAGAACATATCATGGGTGTCTCACTCCTCCAAATATGTCGACCCTGACAACAAACAGGAGCAAGGGCATCCAAAATGTCGTCTGTATATGGCTCCCATACAAACTACAAAAACATTTTGGTGAGAAAAAACATGTATAATTTAAAAGATTATGCCGTTAAAGAATATTAGATCTAACCTCACCGGACCTCTGAATATCTAGGGCATCCCGATAATACGCCAGATTTTTAGGGGTGTGCTCATATGAGAATACGTGGCCTACCCATCTATAATATTTTAAAAATAAAAAAAAATTATCATTGATATAAACGTATATATGCAACCAAAAAATTATCAATTTATATACCTCATAGCCAACGCATCTACTTTGCGAAGAAAGTGATCACCAAGTGGAGGTGGGTGTAGATCTGCTACTGGATGCCTCTGTCTCCTATGTCTTCTCGCAGCATTCCAGCGATCTGCTTTAGTACCCTGAGTCGAGTAAAACGAGCATTGAGGTCTTCCTATGGGGCTCCTCTCCCACGACCATAACTACAATTGCTTAATGAATATTAGAATGTGAAATAAGTTAATTTATTTACCGAAAGATGTTCAATATTTAGGGTTTACCTGCAATAAGATCAATGATTCTGTAATCTCGTATTTTTCTTTATGGGCCGCTTTACATAGTTGTCTGTACAGAAAAGCCAACGTCGCTGAACCCCAACTATATCGACCAACTGCCTCTAGATCCCCCAACAATGGGAGGTACAAAAGTTGTATAGAGCCACCACTGGTATCTGCAAACATCACTGCGCCCATGAACAACAATATATATGCTCGAGCATGACGCCGCACTATATCCTCATCAACATCCTCTGGGAGACCTCGTGCAATGAACCTCCGTAGCCACAAAAATTTTAAAGATGAACCCTTAATTTCACTCGGCTCCGGGCGCTCTCCAAGAAGCAACTCAACGACTCTCCCCCACTGGTAGTCTGCACTACCAGTCACAGCAGGTCCATCTATGGTAAGACCCAACAATATTGCGACGTCCTGAAGTGTGATCGTCGCCTCACCGACAGCTAGGTGAAAAGTATGTGTCTCAGGTCTCCATCTCTCAACTAATGTTGTGATCAACTCAGCATCTAACTGAAAGGAAGATTCAAGACGATATATCCCATAAAACCCAGCCAGCTTAAGATAATGAATTACCCTCTCATCTGGTGGAAGGCATGAAACAATATTTCTAAGATGCATTCTAGCAGTCAATGGCTGTTGAGTCTGCAAATGATTAAGCATATTGTTAAGATTAAGAAATCAACACCAAATTATAAAAATTATCAATTTTAGTTTAGAGTTGTTCTTACATAAGGGACACGCGACCACACATCATCACTACGATGCTCAGCCTGACGCCTAAGCAAATCTGGTACACGTGGGCTAGGATCCATCTACATGTGGTAAAGAACTTTAAGTTTAGTTGACTAAACAATATCACAACAAACAAACACAACTTCATATTTCATTGATAAAACAACTTAATATAAAAACAAACAACTTCATATTTCATTGACAGCTAAACTTAATACAACAAACAACTTCTAATCTCTACTTGATGACCCAACTTGAGAACGACAACTCCTTCTATTATGACCAAGTTGTCCACAACTTCCGCAACGACTTTTTCCTCTTTCACTTTGATCCATTTTATTTCTGATTCTCGAGTTTCTTTGTCTTCCACTTGGGCGCTTAGAACTTGGATCCGGGACTATTAACGGCCCATGTACTACTGGCCATTCTGTTTGATCACCAATAGGTTGGAAGTATGGCTTGTACGTCTCAAGATATGAATGCGTGGTGAAAAATCCATCAACAAAGGGCTCAAAAGACCACTTGTGATAATAACAAACAGCAAGTACGTGGGGGCACGGAAACTTCAGCAACTGCCAGGTATGACAACTACATTGACGTTGTTGTAAACGAACGGTAAAGTTGCGGCGACCGCCCCGGTCTACTCTAGGTACCTGGACTTGATATATTCCTTGCTCAATGTTAAATGGACTCACTGTTGCTGTCATGGCTACCTCCTTAAAGTTTTCAATTTTTTGATCTATATGTTGAGATAAGGTTAAGCCGTCTTGTATGCGTTTAATAGCTCGACCACGCCTTGTAACAAAATAACTGTTCAAACGGGCGAACGTTGCTTGCACAATGCCAGTGACTGGAAGAGATCTTGTGCCTTTCATTACCCCGTTGAAACACTCAGACATGTTTGTGGTCATGCATCCATATCGTAAACCACCGTCATGATGTAGAGACCATTTCTCGAGGCCAATTTCTTGGAGAAACACACGACATTCACGGTTTTTTTCACCAATTTGGTCAAACCCGACGGAAAAAGGACGTTGCTCACGGACGTATGCAGTCACACCCACTAGGAATTTGAGTTGCGAATCTTTATAACAAGTTTGAACATTAGACTTAAGATGACGGATGCAAAACCTATGATATGCATTTGGTGGACTCCATCTTGGATCCGTCTATGCCCTACTTATCCATGCGTGTCTATCAGAAATTACACACAAGCCGACTCTATCTGTCACATGTTAGCGAATGCAACTCATAAACCATGGCCAACTTTTTGTATTCTCCGCTTCCACAAGGGCAAATGCAAGAGGAAAAATTTGTTCATTTGCATCAACAGCCATAACAATTAGCAGGACGTGCTTGTACTTTCCGTATAAGTGGGTTCCATCAATTGAGATCACAGGACGACAATGCTTGAAACTAGCAATAGAAGGTCCAAATGCCCAAAAAACGCGTTGAAACATCCTCACTAACCGATCACTTGTTTCTGTTGTGACCCAGTCAACCACTGTACCCGGGTTTGATTGTTGTAGGGCTTCCATATATCGCGGTAAATTAGCGTACGACTGCTTCCAATCTCCATAGATATCAGCAATTGCTTTTTGATTGCCCTCCCACGCTTTCTTGTAACTTGGAATTACTTTGTATTTCATGTTTATAACTTCTATAATGGTTCGCGGTTTGATTGTCAAGTCTTGGCGAACAAGGTTATGAATCACATTGCTGATGAATCTGGAAATTGCATTACGGTTATCGAGTTCTCGCGAATGAGAGACACAAGCAGGGATATGAGGCCCGTTATGCCGGTGCACAGACCACAAATCTAGCGCTTGATCAACCCGATAAGTAGAAACTAGCCATGTGCATCCGGTTTCGCTTTTTCTAGCACAATAGACGGTGTAATAATGTGCATCTGCTCTACCTGTCTTGTAAGGGTATCCACTTCTTAGGGAATAACTTTCAAGTTGCGTTTTCAAATCGCTCAATGAGTTGAAACATTGACCTATATAAAATCCATCAACGTCGTGCATTTGAATGGAAGCATAAGGATCCTCCCATGAATTCATCTGTGTTGATACTGGTTCGACGACGTTGTTCCAGTTTGGGTTGATGGCTTGAGCTCTTATTATTCGGTCCGCTTCTGCTACGACTTGGTCATAATCTGGTGCTGCAGGGCCATCTTCAACGTGACGATCTTCTTCAGTTTCAAGAATCTCATCATTAGTCTCGACACCATTCTGATCAACATGTATATCATCGTCATCAACTTCATTTCCATCTCCATGGCTTGAGGACGCATGTGATGTCGATGGTGCCATGGTGGGATGAGTTGTATGCATGAGAATATTTTCATACCCGGCCATCACAGTTTGCGCATACTCATTATCCGTCAGCAATCTCGTGTACGTTTCCATGTTTTGCCATAGGGGTAGTTATTATTGTCATCCATCTATTTTACATTACGTTAAATTATTTTACTTAATCTAAATAAAATATTGTCTACTCAATATTCATAGTTACTATATAAAATTTATATAGTAATCTTAATAATGATTAACAATTATACTAATGATTAACAATTTTTTAGAGATAAACTATTATACTAATGATAAAATTATATTAATACTAATCTATTTAGACATTTCTTAATAAATATATCTAGACTAATATTTTTTACCTATTCTAAAAAATTATTTTACTTAAATTATTTTACTTAATCTAAATAAAAGATTGTCTACTCAATATTCATAGTAAATCTATAAAATTTATATAGTAATCTTAATAATGATTAACAATTATACTAATGATTAACAATTTTTTAGTGATAAACTATTATAGTAATGACAAAATCATATTAATACTAATCTATTTAGACATTTCTTAATAAATATATTTAGACTAACATTTTTTACCTATTCTACAAAAATATTTTACTTAAATTATTATACTTTATCTAAATAAAATATTTCCTACTCAATATTCATAGTAAATCTATAAAATTTATATAGTAGTCTTAATAAAATGTTTCATATTCAATATTTTTCGTTTAACTAGTGATTAACAACTTTTTAGTGATAAACTATTATACTAATAACAAAGTTATATTAATACTAATCTATTTAGACATTTCTAAAAAAATATATTTAGACTAACATTTTTTACCTATTCTAAAAAAAATATTTTACTTAAATCTATTTACACATTTCATATTGACATTTTAAAAAAAAATATAATAACGTTTTTTTTTCCAATTCTTTAACTTATTTATTTAGACTAATTTGTTTATACAATTTCTATTTAATACTAATCTTAGCTAAGTTAACGATATTTGTTTAACTAAATATATTGCAAGCCTAAACTAATTTAACTAAACTAATAACATTTATTAACCCTAAACTAACTTTTTTATACTAACAAAATCTTTCATATTATTAAATTTTTAACATTATGTTTTTATATTACACAAAATTACATGACTAAATACAATGATCTAATCTAAGTATATACTAACAAAATATGTAAACTTAAACTAAGTTAACTAAACTACTGACTTGTCTTAACCTAAACTAACAATTTTATACTAACAAAATATGTAAACTTAAATAATTTGTTTAATATTCTGTTTTTTTTATATTATACAAATTTAAATAACTAATTATAATCATCTAATTACTAACAAAACCCTAACCCTAAATATGCTAATACAAAATTAACAAATATTAAGAAAGAAACACTTGGAGAAAGGTTGCGGTACAGAGGTATAAGGGTGATCCGGCGGTTTCACTGGTGGTCCGTCTGTGGTGCAGAGGTGGTCCGGCGGCAGTCCAACGGTGGTCCAGTGATCGGATAGTCTCCTACAAGGTAATTTCTACTATCTTATCGGGAGAAAAACACAAGAAAGAAAGGAGATAGAAGAAGGTAATTGTGAAAAATATGAAGGAGAAGTGATGATTTATAGGAGAAGGAAGCAACTTACAAACCTTCGTCTTCAATGCCTTTTGTCGTCTTCAATGCCGTTCAACGCTCAACGCCACAATAATGTTGCTGCGTTCACTTTAGGGCAGAGCAGAGACACGCGGTCAGCCACCGCGTTTTTGACCAATAAAGACGCGGTGGCCCACCGCTTTTAATGCCACGCTTTTAAAAAAAAAAATTAATAAGAGAAACGCGGTGACTCACCGCGTTTCTCTATTTTATTATTTTTTTATTGAAAGAAACGCGGTGAATCACCGCGTTTCTTTCCTTTAAATTTTTTTTAAAAAATTTTTGCCTGACGTGGTTAGTCACCGCGTTTCTTTACAGAAGACACGCGGTGACTCACCGCGTTTTATATCCTAACCTGACCCCGTCGTGTATTCTCGGATAAAGTTTCATTCGAACCTAGTTTCGGAAAAACTTTCATAGTTTCGTTTATAATGGCGAAGAATTCCTGTTTGAATACTATGTTATGTATATATATATATATATTTCTAATCTATTTTATATATTATTTTTGACAACAAATCTCGAGCTTTCAAGGTTATTAATAAATCTATACACGGTCACTATGATGGTCCTTTGAAGTGTCTTTCCGAAATTCCAAAAATGTTAAAACATTATGGTGGTATGAATTTCAAGTACCAAATTTAACAAACTTTTATCTATATATTTGAGTGCATATAAAATAATTTACATAACTTGTTTTTTTTTTTTTTGCAAAAATCAGGTCATGTATTCTTGTTACAAAAGTGTAATTATACGTTATATCTTTTGAATTATGGACACCGTGTCACTATTATGTTTGCGTTATACTAAATGTGAAATTGTACGTAATGCTTTTTTGAGACAATCATGACAATTCTATAATCAAACGAAATTGGAGAGTTAGGTGTAGCAGACATATTACAACTCTGATATGTGATGCTCGGAGCAAGAGAGTCAGACTCAAATGACTCAAATTTATTGAAAGTGAGCATTGATCACAAATACTGATAGACACGAAAAGTGTCGAATACCGAAAAAAAAAAAGAAGAGGTAAATTAGAAAAAATATATATAGAATCTAAGGGTGATCATGAATTGTCATCGTATGCACTGTAAATCTGTCTCCGAGTATGTTGAAGAGTTTGTATATTTTTTCTACTATTATAAATTTTATAGTTTAATACTCATTTATTTTGAACTGATATATTTTTAATGAAAGTTATGTAGAAGGGGAGAGAAATAATAGTAGAGGTAGTACGAACAACTTAATATAAAAAAGCAATTGTAATTGATTTCTATATAGTTTAAATTTATATTAAATTAATTATTGTTTTGTTAATGCACTTGTATGGTTAATAATTTGTTTATATATATATATATATATATATATATATATATATATATATATATATATATATATATATATATATATATATATATATATATATATGATTGTTTACTATGCATGCATGTTTGTGATTTTGTTTATAAAATTATTGATATATATCCGTTGGATTTTTTTTTATGCATATAATGTTTCATATAATAATGATATATATTTTTAGGAATGTTATAATGAAAAGTGCAATGCTTTTGATTGAATTGCAACAAGAACTGTGTGAAAAAAGATAAAGATATGATATGGATTCGATCCGTTGTTGGTGAGAACAAAGGAAGAGTTTTTGGACTAGAATTGCTTTATTCCAAGCATTATTATGTCCTCAATCCTACAACTACTTTTTCATTGCCTCCAAATTGTGGCACACCGTCTCCAATCCGCCATTCTTCTCTTTTGACCAATTGTTTATCGCCTCTTGTTCAAGGTCCTCCTCCTCCACAAGTGCATCGTCCGTCTCATTCGATTCATGTTCATCTATACCGCTTCCTACTCCTTCACAATTGCCTTATGTCCAAGATTTGTCTATGACCGAGGTAGAAGGAGCATAAGCATGGCTAAAATGAAGAAACATAAATCTTATGAAGCTATCATACGAAGGAGGGAGATGCAAATGTATAACAATTTGCACCCAAGTGTCTCATCCGACATGTCATTCCAATCCTTATTAAATGACAATTGCAACTTGTTTTCTCTCACAAATAATCCATTTGGTCATAGACATATTCCAAGTTGATGCCTCCATTTGCCTCCATGTTTGAATGAGTTCGAGAAGTGATAACAATGGTGTTTAAGGGTAACAATGACAACGGTGGTGGGATATATTAGGTAGTGTTAGATTTTTGGGATATATTAGGTAGTGTTAGATTATTTTTTTTAAAGTTGGATGCATTATGTTTTATAATACTTTTATTAGATATCTATTTTGAAGTGTTTGTTACATGTGTGATTCTGTAATTGGATTTCATATTTAGTATTTTAAGTTATTTAAAAATTTTAAGTTTTTAACATTATTTATCTATATTTATTTTATGTTATAAAAAATAATGTATATTTAATGGTAATTAAATTTCACAAGTCAATCAATAACAACGTGATCCATTAAAATATACGTTCATGAAATAAATATTTTATTTTCATAACAAGAATTCTTGTTACCTATTTAATAAATGTAAAATCCGTGTTATTATGTTGATTAGTATTTTTTATTAATTGCTTAGCATAATAGGATTAAGTATATCCACAATCATTAAATTAAGTATCAAGTTTTCAAATATAAAATGTATTTGTTCAAACGAAAAATTGTTCAATTATATAATTGATTGTTCAAGTGACTGTTAATTTATAGGTTGAATTGTTATAAATTAAACTCTAGTAATGAATCTCAGTTTGCTTTTGTTACTGAAGAATTAGTTCCACTCATACATTTCACTTCATTGTTTTGCATTTACCTTGGACAACGAAGTAGTTGAGAGTAAATTTGATGTCAGATAGTCCTGGAAGTGGTTGAGTTCACCCTTATAAGTTGAGATGAGCGCGTTTCCCATTCTCTTATCACACAAAATAAAAATGGCATCAATCTCCCTACTAATCACTCTCCCCTCCCGCGGAATCTCGGTCAAGGCGGCGCAACGACCACCGTTGATCCGTTCATCAGTCATCCATCAAGCGGAGGTGATCAAATCTCTGGAGGGATGGGCCAGGGATCGCATGCTACCTTACCTGAAGCCAGTAGAGGAGTCATGGCAGCCGCAGGAGTTCCTGCCGGACCCGACTCGACCGTTTAACGAGTTCACCGAGGAAGTGCGGGCCCTAAGAGAGCGTAGCGCCCAGCTCTCCGATGACTATCTAGTCGTCTTGGTGGGAGACATGATCACCGAGGATGCAGTGCCCACTTATCAGTCCTTGTTCAACCTTCACCACGGCTTCCAACCCGATTCTGCTGCCGACCCCAGCCCGTGGACCACTTGGACCCGCCGCTGGACGGCCGAAGAGAATCGACACGGTGATCTTCTCCGCTCCTACTTGTATTTGTCCGGTCGGGTTGATATGGTCATGGTGGAGCGCACTCTTCACCACTTGATTGGTTCCGGCATGGTACACCCTTTACACTTGGTTAATAAATAAAATATTCTTTTCTAACAGCTTTTCATATAAAAAAATAAAAATAATGTGGTGACATGCAGGAATCTAAAACGGACAAGTACCCGTACTACTTCGTAGTATACACATCCTTCCAAGAGCGGGCGACGGCGATCTCCCACGGCAACACTGCTCGGCTGGCGAAGCAGCAGGGTGACGACCTGCTAGCACGAATATGCGGGAGTATAGCGGCTGATGAGAAGCGGCACGAAAGGGCCTACACGGCGGTGGTAGGAAAGCTCCTTGAGGTGGACCCCACGGGTGCCATGTTGGCCATCGGCGATATGATGAAGAGGAACATTACGATGCCAGCTCATCTCATGACGGACGGCCATGACCCACATCTCTTTCATCACTTCTCCGCCGTGGCACAGAGGCTGGGGGTTTATACGACGTCTGACTATGCGGACATATTAGAGCATTTGATTCAGACGTGGAGGCTGGAGAGTGTTGAAGGGTTGACGCCCGAGGGAAGGGCGGCCCAGGAGTACGTGTGTCGGTTGCCCCCAAGAATTAGAAGCTTGCACGACCGGGCTCAACACCGGGCACAAAAGCTTGGCCCCACTGGGTTTAGGTTCAGTTGGATCTTCAACAAGGAGGTGTCGCTTTCATAACCATGTATACCTTGTTAGCAAATAAATTGCAATGTGTCATTTTCATTTAATATATGTACTCTAGAAGTTCATGTTATATATGTACTCTAGAAGATCGATATGGTGTGTAACAAGCAGGGGCAAATATGATTGGGGTAACGGAGATTGTATCCCTGCTTTCCAGCAAGAATATGTTTTGGATGGAGGGAAGCTGGTGTATGAAGTTTGAATTTCGGAAGCAGGAAAATGAATCTTTTTTTGTTTTTATGAATTTTATTTAATATAATATATAGATAAAAAGATTAAGGGAAGTTTATTATTGCATTACCTCTTAATTAATACAATCAACACAATATAATTTTTAATATTTTAGTTTTCAACCATCTATTAATTTTATTTGATATTTAATTTATAATCACAACTATAAAATTAATATTGCCTTCTTGTTATATATTCTCATTTTAACAATATAATTTTTAATATATATATATATATATATATCAAAGAGAATACAAGACGATTCAGGTTTTGTTTATTCGAATTTCTACTCTCACTGTTTATATTTCCATTCATAAGGTTTAGGTTTCATTATGATTGATGTTTGTGTTCGAAATCAAATTTATTTGAATCATTTTGTGTTTGATAAGTTTGATTGAGAAATTACATGTATATACATATGTTGAGTTAGTCTAATAGCTCCAATTGAATAATCTATATGCTCCTTTTAGTGTGTACGCAAACTGTTCGACAAAATGCCTTATAGAAAAATAGTTTATAATATTCACAAGAATAATGACATAAAAAGTATGAACACTGACGAATAAAAACATGAACAATGATGTATAAAAGTATGAACATCAATGACATATCTATAACTTTGACACATACATAACATATTATGATCATCTTTTAACGTTTTGTGATGAGTTTTTTTTTAATTTTTTGTGGTTATATACTGTAAATGAACATCTATGCATTATAAAATGAACACAAAAAACTAAATGGATATGACACTTTGATGAATAAAAATACTATGAACACCGATGTATAAAAACATGAACAATGACATATAAAAGTATGAACACCGATAACTATTTTGAACGTAAGGGTATTTTTCCAGATTTCAAGTCAATTTACAAAAATGTCATTAATGATGAGCGTGTGAGCCCTTGATTTAAATCCATCCAATGGCTTACTGCCCTCCTAATTCCTATCTACAAGCTCTCTCCTCACTTAAACTAAAATCTATATATATATATATATATATATATATATATATATATATATATATATATATATATATATATATATATATATATATATGGAGATTAAGTGATATTATTATTAAACTGAATTTTAATTAATTTAATGTAATAAGTACAATATAATTTGAAATACAATAATTCATCATTCATAATTATGATTTACTGTCTAATTTATTTAATAATTTATATATAAAATAAACTATATATATATAAAATTAATTTAACTATCCTCCAAATAAAATACATATGTTACAAAAGTTAAAATTTATAATACGAAAATTTGAGTATACTTTGTTTTATTTAATTTATAGATTTTAGTGTTTAATTTTCAACTTGTAAAATGCCTTATAAATTATTTTTTTTCTAAAATTTTTTTATGGCTCCTATATAGTTGTGCAGAAAGTAAATTCAGCATGAATAGTTGATCCAGAAATTTCCAGAATCAGCCTTAAAGATTTTGATGGCAAACAATGAGACGAGCCATGTGATGACCCACATCTCTTTCCCGAATCCACCTCAAATACTAAATGACAAACCTAACTGCATAGAGAGAAGAGATCTCTAACTTGGTACTGTCAAAGACTTGAACGTACATTTACAGCTAACAAGCTCATTAGACACCAAATTTCATACTTTGTAGTTGGTAAAAGCATGTATATTTGAAGTTATAGCTCAACTTTAAATTTGAAACCTTGACCGTTAGCCACTCTAAGCATTTCGACTAAAGAAGAATGTATAGGCTCGGGAAACACATATCCAGGTTAACTTCGGATGAGTTAATTTTCTATACTTTGTGTGGCCGGATTCGATCTCGGTTGCTGGAGTGTTTGAGAGGAGATGGGCAAGGAAGAATGCAGGAGGAAATCCAGTTTGAGAGGAGAGGAGAGGTGACTTCCTTAGATAACCAATTTTTGTTCAAGACAAGGCAACTACAAAATATTATTGAGACTTCTAGGAAATCCAGTTACAGCCTAAGTCAAATATGTAAGGCTTATTTACAAGGAGGATGAGTTTGCTCCTCAATTTTGTCTTCCAATCAATTGAAGTCTCACTAGGGAATTTTAATTGGAAACATATATAGATGGTTTTATCCAGATTCTGTACTCTAGCATCGTTCGCTGTCTAGATAGATAAGATGCCATATCTCTCATATGAATTTTGTATAATTATAATGGCTGAAAACACTCAACATTTTCCACCTCAATAACAAATATCTAGAGTTTCTCGAGCAATATTAATGGAGGAGCATCTTCAGGAATATTCACAAGATCATCCGCAGCATCAGCTCAAGAACACAAAATGAGAACAACTATAGAGCTGACTGAAGTAGAGGCATCCGCAGGATCATCCACAAAACTAGAACGTTGTTCAAAAAGAGTCATAAACCTTCAATGAAGAGGAGGATGCCTAAGAAGAGAGATGGCATGTTTAAGTGGAACTTTAAGTAGGAGGAGGAAAGGTCTACATGTTTCTAGTTTCGGCAAAACGACCACCGTTGATCTAGGGTTCTTTGAACGCCTATTGTGTTTGGGGTAGCGGGAAAGATCCTACATGACTTCGCTGGTTATGTATTATGTGTGAATATGACATAGTGTGCTTTCAAGTAGCTTTTGAGGGTTCAACATTGATCTATCCAACTATCGATCCATCCCTCCATCGGATCATCTTCTTTCCATATCTCTTTTATTTTGTTTTTGTCTTTCTTCTACCATTATCGTTATGGTTAGTTTTCTACCATTCTCGTTATTTATTGCTTTCAATATCAATTGCGATTACTTCTAATTGATTTGAGTAGCCTTAAAATCAATTTTAAAACAAAAAGTATCTCTTTCACCCTCGGAGTCTCACCGAAGAAACCCCAGGATATCCGCATTGACCACCTTGCCCCCAACTCTCCTCCACCACCGCCAAGATCACCCTTCGTTTCCTGTTGCGCCACCACCTCGCCTCTGCAGCGCCGCAACCTCAGTCACCGCTGTCTCTAGTCACCGGCTGAAGCCCCCAACAGCCACCGGCAGCCAGAAACCGGTTTCCATCCACCGGTCGATTCGGTTCAAATTGTTTTACAAAAATTCAATAAGTTCATACTTGAAGCCGCATCGGATTTGGATCAACAATCGAAGTCGCAACCGGTTCACTCTCAACAAACCAACCACATACCGCAGCCGGTTCGATCAAACCCGGTTCACCGACTCGGTATTGTTGAGTTCTTTTCCTCTCGGTTTTTTGGACGTATAAAAAAATTACGACTTAGTTTTTTTTAAAAAAAAACAGGGAGTCAGAGTCCAAAACAAAAGTTATGTGTGTTGTTCTTGTTACATCTCGAGATTCACAGGTTCAGGTGGAAGACTATAGGCTATCTCGGATTATCGGATGTGAATTCCGCATATTTCCTAGTCATCTCCCTCATTTTATGATTTTGATCTTATTTTTGGCTACATTAAGTGTTTTATAAGTTCTTGTTTTTTATTGAGAAGGTAGGCAAGAGTGGTTTTGCTTGCTGCTATAAGCACCACACCAAAAGTTTTTTTCCCATTGAGATCAAGGTTTATCCCTATTTAGTTATGTAGCATCTGAACGCAATAACTTGTGGTTTGTTGGAAAGCTTTGTTTTTGTGAAAAGCAGGAAAGTCTCACAAACTGGCTAAGAAAAGTGTGGTGCAAGTAGAAACACCAAAAAGAGAGAAAAACTGGCCACGGGTAATCTAGGTTATTATAACTCGTTTGCTTGTTGTGAATTTGTCTTCTACAATAAGAAAGAACATTGAAGATAGGGACACATTGACAAGCATCACCGACACCGTATAGTCCCTCTAAAGACAAATGGATCATCTCATAACAAAATTTGATCATATAAAAAACCCAGGTACCAAATCAGCTGGCACTGCCACCACCTCCAATTAGAGAAGATAACGAGGCCCAAAGAGCTCTAACATGGGCCCATCAACCCTTTCTAATGCAACCCCGTAGAAATGTCCAACGAATTCTTGACTTTGAGGAGGAAGTTGATGAGGTTCCAAGAGAACAAGGCCAAGAAACAAAAATGTTCTCCAAGGCCAAACTTAAGATTTCTCCATTTGAGGGAAAATGTGATGCCGACATCTACTTAGCTTAGGAGGCTAAAGTAGAACAAATCTGGAGTTGTCACATGTCCTTGAAGGATGAAAGGTACAATACTACAATATGGTGTACTCAAATTCACTAACTATCCGTTAATTTGGTGGACTAACCTTGTGAAGGAGAAAAGACAAAGTTTAGACATGGACATCATCACATGGGATCACATGAATGCCGTCATCAGATGACGATTCAACCCCATCATGGGAGAAAACATCAAAAAAGGTTAGAGAACCTCAAACAAGGATCAATGAGCGTTGAAGAAGCATACAATGTCATGGTGATATCATGAATTATTGTCTATATTTTGGATATGGTTTTGACATTTTCTCATCATTATTCTGCATGCATGATTGTATATTATTGGAGATTATGTCATTATTCGTTTACTTTGCAAGAACCTAGGTCTACACCACGTATGATTGTAATTGTAGGGAATAAGACATATTTTGGATAAAAAATGGAGCATTGAAGTCTAAGGAAACTATGAAGTTACAGTATGGAGCATTAGGAAAGACAAGAAGAAAGGCAAGAACTATATTGGAAGGATGAAAGAAGGATTCAATTGAAGAAACAAAGGCATGCACGTATTTCACCACTGATCTCTGACCGATACAGACATGCACCTCGACCAAGATGGCCTACTGGGCCTGGATCGAAGTCGACGGCCCACAAACCAAGGGAAATAAAATATTATTGGACCTAAAGTTCTTCTATAAGAATGAGAGGTGAATGTGAAGAAAGAGGCTGGATCTTGGAGATCACGTACGAACAGAAAGACGGTTGTTGGAAGGAAAAGGTCTAAGGAAGGATTACTTAGGATTCAATTAAGGAAGAAGAGATTGTGAGATTTTCTTGGGAAGTTGTTAGTGGGTTGTTATCATACTCTTTGGAACACGATATTGATACGATTGCTGGTTTGTTTGCTTTGATAATTGAGACACCTTTGTTGATTTCTTTATTCTCTTTTCTTGATATTCTTGATATATATTTGATTGTTTGATACTGTTGATTGTTGGCTAAAAAATCTCTTGCGATTCTAGGGTGATTAGTTGAAGGTTGTGGCATAGACGATGAAAGAATGAACCTTTATCGTGAGTGGACCCTAAAGCTTGAGTTAACCCTCAACCGAAACCCATCTCGGGTTGTTCTTGGATTCATCTCGACCGAGATCGATAAGAACTGCACGAGATTGCTTGCCGCTTTGCCGATCTTGAGTTTAGGTTATAGTTTGCCAAATCCTATCCTTGTTACACCTTTCCTGGTTTATATTCAATTCTAGGAAGAGACTTACCGGTGATTCCTTTGCTTGTTTACCGATGATGATGAGTGTTAGGTAACAAAGGTTTATCCTTTGTTAGGTTTGAGTGTTTCATCCTACCTTTGAAAGTTAACCTGAGACTTACCCGGTGATGGCTAGTTTTGTACCCTTAGGTGAGTGTGTTGGTTTGAGTGCTTCTACCTTTCCTTAGTTCCTTGAGACTTACCCGGTGATAGGAGCTTTTGTTTGGAAAAGTGGATAGTGAGACTTACCCGGTGATCCATCCCCATCGTAGAAATACCTTCCCTTTGCAACCCTCACCTTTGTCCACGTTTATCATTTAGAAATCTTGAGTCGAAACCACAACTAGATACCTTGATCTCTAGAATCTGCGTTCCCCAATCATATTACATGTTTTTGTCTTTGTTTTTTAATCATAGTTATTGCATGCTTGCTGAGTTAGACTACTTTGTTGAATTTGTTCTCACCAAATCCCTGAGACCGACTCCGGAATATAAGCCCTTACTATGATAGATCCGTACACTGTGGGTTCACTTATCGTTAGGTATATATTTAGGATATAAACTTAATACTTCTTTGCACACACCCCTTTTGGAGGGAACAAGTTTTTGGCGCCGTTCCCGGGGATTTGGTCAAGACCAAATTTAGTGCACGGTTGTCTAGCTTGGAAGCTTCTTGCTTTGCTACTGATCATTCTACTTGAGTGTTCTTGTAGGACCTTTCTTTAGGTATATGCGACGAACTCGAGCTGGTAAAGAAATCGTTCCTTACGATCCTGAACCAGAAAAGACATACAAGAAGAGGTTAAGAGAAGCTAAAATCGCTGCTGCAAATAACGAAGAGGAAAGAAATTACAAAGCTGAGTTGGAAGATGCTCAGGACCAACTAAAGCTACGAGATGATGCTCTAATTAGAGAGCGAACTGAAGCTCGTGCTAGAGAAGAGCAACTTCAAGCCGACATGGCCGAATTAAGAGAATTTATTCGACAAATTAATGAAGAAAGAGAGAGAAACACTAAAGTAGCAAATCCAAGGAGGTAGCAATCATGCAAACCGAAATGAACGAAGCAACCACCATCAAGAACGAAATGTGAATAGTTGTGCCCATGGGAACCCGGATTGTATTCAAGCATATCGACATGATGGCGGCGAAGTCAAGTTAAATGAAGTAAGTTAGCCTTTGTGCTTTCAAAGTTGTTGTTTGCTTTAAAACAAAACCCGAATTCTAGGTGAGATGCATAGTTTTCAAACATCTAGGTGAGATGCTTAGGTTGTTCTAAGGTGAGAGGCAGAGGAACAAAGCTTCGAACCCCAAAGTGAGATTCCGAGGGTAGTTCGTTCAAGTTGAGGGATTCCCAAAGTGAGAGGCCGAGGGAATTTGTTGTTCATATCCAAAAACACAAAAATCCAAAAAAAGTTAGTTCCAATTCCAATCCGAGTGTGAACTTGTGCCGGTGGATCCTTGTGTTCAAATCGAGTTCGATCATATCAAGTGGTATCAGAGTCCAACGGTGCGCGTTCCTCAAGCTTTCGGGGATGACGATCATCAACGACAATGCAAACGGTGGTAATCGAATCAACCAACGTTTGGATAGGATTGAAGCCCAACTAGCTGAGATATTGAGAAGGTTTCCTCTCCTTCCCTTGAACCCTCATGACAAAATCCAAGGAGGTAGCAAACATGCAAACCGGAATGCACAAATCAACCACCATCGAGAACGAAATGTTAATAGTCGTGCCCATGGGAACCCGGATTGTATTCAAGTATCTCGACATGATGGAGGCGAAGTCGAGAGAAGTAGTTACCATGGTAATACATCCCACAATCACTTTCCCAACGTTGGCATGATGGATTCGAGGACGAATCCTTTTCAAGGGAAAGGGGATGATGTGATCCCCAACGGGGAAGAAATCATCGTCAATATGCCGGAACCAATCATTTTGCCACCAACTGTCCAAGTCAAAACTCAGCCGGCACCTATCGAAATCAATAATTATGTGTTGGAGGTCATGCCTAAACCTGAGCCAAAAACTATTGAAATCAAACCGAAAATGCTTGCTTCGAGCATGCCTAATGCAAGCACAATTTCACTCTCTCCGGCTAAGCTGTCAGGTTTACGCACTCTCAGTAAAACGCCTATAACTGAGGCAATTCTTGGAATTAAAATACCCATGAGTACTACTTGGAAAGATATTTTCAATATCTACAACTTTCCAGTTTATACAAAGTCGAGATTTCAATAGGAAGAGGGTGAACATGACCCTACATTGAAGCAACTACGGTACTTATATGGATTGTTGGGAAAAATCACGCATGGAGGCATGAAAAATGGTTATACAAAACATATGCACGTCTAACCAATACATATTTCATGCAGCATACCATCCTCATATTATTCATATATTATGCATGAATTTATGTATTAATCATATGAAGGTCAACATGTCAACATTCAATCAAACATTGAAGGCATCTTCACACACATACATTGAATGAAGGCCAAGTTAGTTCAATGGTGTTCTTCTCCTTCAATATGGACGTCCAAGACTTGATTAGACCATCCTTGATGTGTTGTCCAAGTGAAGAGAATAGGATCCAATAGTCATTTTTGAATAAAGGCCAAATGTGGCCATTTTTGTGTTTGAATTTCCTAGAAAAACTCTTGAATTTCTTGCATTTCCTTTTGATAAATCTTTGATATTTCTAGCACTTAATTAGGGAGTTTCTAGGCTGAGTTTTGTGGCTATATAAAGCCTTGTATCCTCCCATTGTAAGATAAGTCAAGTTAAATGAAGTAAGTTAGCCTTTGTGCTTTCAAAGTTGTTGTTTGCTTTAAAACAAAACCCGAGTTCTAGGTGAGATGCTTAGTTTTCAAACATGTAGGTGAGATGCTTAGGTGGTTCTAAGGTGAGAGGCCGAGGAACGAAGGTTCAAACCCCAAAGTGAGATTCCGAGGGTAGTTCGTTCGAGTTGAGGGATTCCCAAAGTGAGAGGCCGAGGGAATTTGCTGTTCATATCCAAAAACACAAAAATCCAAAAAAGGTTAGTTCCAATTCCAATCTGAGTGTGAACTTGTGCCGGTAGATCCTCGTGTTCAAATCGAGTTCGATCACATCAAGTGGTATTAGAGCCCAACGGTGCGAGTTCCTCAAGCTTTCGGGGATGACGATCATCAACGACAATGCAAACAGTGGTAATCGAATGAACTAACGTTTGGATAGGATTGAAGCCCAACTAGCTGAGATATTGAGAAGGTTTCCTCTCCTTCCCTTGAACCCTCATGACAAAACCCAAGGAGGTAACAACCATGCAAACCGGAATGCACAAATCAACCACCGTCGAGAACGAAATGTTAATAGTCGTGCCCATGGGAACCCGGATTGTATTCAAGCATCTCGACATGATGGAGGCGAAGTCGAGAGAAGTAGTTACCATGGTAATACATCCCACAATCAATTTCCCAATGATGGCATGACGGATTCGAGGACAAATCCTTTTCAAGGGAAAGGGGATGATGTGATCCCCACAGGGGAAGAAATCATCGTCATCAAGCCGGAACCAATCGTTTTGCCACCAACCGTCCAAGTCAAAAGTCAGTCGGAACTTATCAAAATCAATAGTTATATGTTGGAGGTCATGCCTAAAACTGAGCCAAAACCTATTGAAATCAAACCGAAAAAGCTTGCTCCGCGCATGCCCAATGCAAGCCAATTTTCACTCTCTCCGGCTAAGGTATTAGGTTTGCGCACTCTCAGTAAATCGCCTATAACTGAGGCAATACGTAGAATTAAAATACCCAAGAGTACTACTTTGAAAGGTATTTGCAATATCTACAACTTTCTAGTTTACTCAAAGTCGAGATTCCAAGAGGAAGAGGGTGAAAATGACCTTACATTGCAGCAAGTACGATACTTGTGTGGACTTTTGACCAAGATCACGCATGGAGGCATGAAAGATGGTTATACAAAACATATGCACGTCCGCCCAATACGTATTTCATGAATCATATCATCCTCATATTATTCATATGTTATGCGTGAATTTATGTATTATTTATGTGAAAGTAGGTGGAGAAAAGTAGGTGGAAAAGTACGTGGAATAGTAGGTGGTTGAAAGTCCCTATATTTACCCTTTGTTTAATGCCACAACTCTTGAACTTGTAAGCCTTTAATGTTGGGAGTAGGTGCTGAATTTTCAGCCTATATAAGGCCTCTCCCACAAACCTTTTTAATGACGAAATAGAGTTGAGTTCTTCAATCACAAGTTGTGTTTTCACTTTGAGTAAAACAAACCTAGAGACTAAGGTGAGAGGCCAAAGTTTCGAAACCCACAAGGTGAGAGGCTGAGTGGTGTCCTTACGGTGAGAGGCTAGGAGGACAAAGGAGATCCAATTTCCAAAGTGAGATTCCGAGGAAAGAAGATCTCGATCCAAGGAGATTCAAGGTGCGAGGCTGGACGATCCTTGCTTGACATATCCCATCAATCAAAAAACTCAAAAAAAAGAAGTGTACGGAAGGAACAACACCGGTGGACCCTCGCGTTCAAACAACGAAGAGCGCATCATAACCCACCGGCACCCGTTGTCGTGCCATCACCACTTGCACCTCACCCTCCAGTGAGAGTTGAGATAATTGACCCGTTTGTGGGAATTTAACAAGCACTTGGTCAACGGATGGATCCCATTCAGGAAACGTGCCGTCCGGACGTTATGATTTATCCAACTGAGCGTGACTACGAGTTTCGACCTCAAGTTATTACTATGATCCGCCAAAGTTAGTTTGAAGGAATGGAGAGGGAATCTCCACATCAATATTTGCAGAACTACAAAATTGTCATCGAGAATTTGAAACTTTCAAGAGCTGATAATGTTAACTATAAGTTACATCCTTTCTTCTTTTCTTTGAAAGATAGAGCACTTGCGTGGTATCAATCACTTTCATCCGGAAGGGCTAACACATGTGAAAACTCCACCTCGATTATATATATATATGCATATGTGATGATGGAAGACATAACACAAATGAGCGGTTTTATACTAACAAATATCAATTTTATTTCTAGTTTGCTTGGTTTGGTTTTTGTGTTTGTCAAAATTTATGCAGGCCTTGGAAAGCATTTCAAGGGATGAATGAAGACCTTGAAAACCAATACAAGGGACAAGCGCAGAGATTGGAAAGTATATCAAAGGTTCAACACGTAGGCCTTGAAAACCATTTCAAGGGATCAAAGCCAAATACGGAAAACGGGATTCAAAAGATAGGATGGCTGGAAGGAATTTGAATTTTAAGATACAGTCTCAACAACAATATCTACCAAGGATCAAGAGAACATCTTCCAAGAAGATATCAAGAGATTTTAATCAACAAGAAGATATCAAGAAGATTCGATTCAACCAAAAAGATCTTGCAAAAGATCTTAAACCAAATTAACGCAAGATCTCTTCCCAACTGATATTAAAAAGATCTCGAAGATCTTCAGCCAAAGATTCTCAACAAACCTACAAGATCTCAATGCTTAAACGACAAGATCTTCAATAGTGTGATTCAAGAGAAGATTACGGTGAAGAAGATTCAACATGCGCCAAGGAGATGAAGAAGATAAGGAAAATCTATAATGGCTATCTCATCTCAACCAAGAAGCATTTTCTATGGAGAAGAAGAAACATCTACAACGTTTATCTTCCCAACGGTTAGAAGACTTCTCCATCGAAGACTATAAATGAAGATGTCGATTGAAGAGAAGAAGATAGAAGCTTACATGGAAACATCTAAGTCTTCAAGCGATCCAAAGCAATCTTCATTTTCGATCCAAATGTTTTTCTTCCTCTTAGTTTACAAAAGATTTATTCTTTAGAGAGAGAAAAACATGAGAGCTTCATTGGAATATCTAAAGAGTGTAAAACTCGAGTGTGTGTTACTTTGTGAAGTAACTAGGCTATTATAGCTAGGTTAAGAGTTGAAACTAGATCGTAGCATTGACTACTGTGAGAGGAGAAGTAGATTTCTTCTAGGTTGTATCTAGGACTCATTTGAAGCTAATAATAGATAGTTAGATCCTACGGGTAAACCCTAGGACAAAGAGTAGGCTGTTAGAGCCGAACTTCGTAAACATATCATCGTGTCGATCTTTTAAATTTTCGCACCGTATCTTTCTTTATTGTGACTAACGTTGTTTTGCAGGATTGCTAAGTCGAGGCCCTTGAAATCACTTTCAAAGCCCTTGAAATCAAGTTGTGTCACAAAGAGCTCAGATCGACATCAAGGCCTTTGAAATCATTTTCAAAAAGTTCTCATACTCTATTCAACCCCCCTTATGGAGTATTTATATCCTTTATATTCACCTAACGGTTCTTCAACATGTGAGGAGATGATTGCAGAGTTCCTCACAAAATTCTTTCCGCCATAAAAAACAACGGAGTTAAGAGGTAAAATCAATGCCTTTGTGATGAGGAATAATAAAAGTCTTTTTAAGTCATGTGAAAGGTTCAAAGACCTTTTGTTGGATTGCCCTCACCATGGGATTCCCAAGATTGATTTGCTAGTGATTTACTTCAAGGGTTTGGATGAGGAAACTCAATTCAAACTACAATCTCTATCTGGTGGAAGTTGTATGGATAAGCCCGTTGACGAGGCTTGGGTCTTTGTTGAAAAACAAGCTCTTACTATTGAGAAGTACTCCCATCGAAGTGTTGAGAGTGTAAGTCAAAGAACCGGAACACAAGAGCTGAACCTCACTTCTAGTAGTGTTGCTCTACTCACCACCCTTAACAATCAGGTTAAGGATTTGAAACAACTCTTGAAGAAGCAAACACAACACCCCAAGGAGCAAGATGTTGGGTATGTTGGGAGAGGAAATTACCAAGGGAATAGGAACAACAACTACATCAACAATAACCGGAACTACAACAGTTGGAGATCCAATCAAAACAATTACAATAATCCTTACTCCCATGATGATAATGCTCTAACACCACCTTCTTCCTCTACCCTATTGAAAAGTCATGAACCATCTTCAAGCCAACCACCAAAAGATAAGCTGGAAGCGATGATGGAAACTTTGATGGGAAAGATGAGTGGATTGGAAAGTCCGGTTAATTCGATTTCTAAGCCACAAAAAGCCTTGGAAAATCAAGTATTTAGCAAGGCCGGAGAATTTCTTAGAGATCAAGGAAAGCTTCCTGGACGTACAGAGAATAACCCAAATGGCCAAGTGATGGCGATTACCACAAGGAGTGGTGTGAAGACAACCGATCCAATACCTCGATCAAACGATGTTGTGAAACAGCATCTCGACCGAGGTGACATTGGGGTCAACCGAGGAGAAAGCAACAGTAGGTCACCCCCGAATGTGTAATACCCGGAAATTTAATTTCCGGTAAATCCTGAGTCAACTAAAATATTGTCATTTTATGCCAAGAATTAATCTCATAAAATATTCTTTTCCCAACTTCTAGGATTTTATGTGAAACTTAATTATATAAAATCATTCCTAAAACACTCTTGCAAGCCTCATAATAATTGACCCATTTGACAAACCCATGACTAAGTTATGACAAGGTCATCCGGGCCCATTAAGAAACTGAGTTTGGCCATTGAAACCCTACCATCCGGGCCCAATAAGGAGCTGTTACAGCCAACCTATGACCTCTCCCTCTCTCACGTAAACCCTAACCTCCCTCACGTGACAACAAACTCCTCCTCTTCATTCTCCTTCCTTGGACGTCCTTCTCACAAACCTCATCCCAACGGTTCACCTTCAACACCGACGCCGGCGGTGACCTTCTTCTCGTGCTCACGCCTAGTCCGGAAAGCTGCTGTAGTCTCGCTCATCCTTCGAGCCCTCCTCTCTCCATTTGACAAGTCGGGAAACAGTGTGTCGGACTTACGTCCTCGTGTTTGCAGCACAGCGTCGTCGAGCCCCCCTCTCTCTACGCCACCTTCATCTCGAGCAACACAACGCCTCTCCCTCCGTCGAGCCCTCCTCCCTCTATGCCACCTTCATCTCAGCAGCAGCACGACTTCATCTCAGCAGCAGCACGACTTCCTCTCCAGGTTGCGCATGACTGCCCTCCTCTACTCCTGGTTGCAACCTCGTGCCTCTTGGGCGAGTTTTATAGTTGAGTGTAACCATACTCTTTCAAACTTGCTTCCTTCAATCATATGTGTACTTATAGCTGATGCTAAACCATCTTGGAACCATGTATTTCGGTCAAGAAAACAACCGCAGAGAGCTGTTACGTTTTTCTCTGTTTTCGGAAGTGACGAGCAGTCAACTTCGGGTCCAGATTTGGGTAAGTTAGACTTCTTCTTTTTGGCTGAATTTTGGATATGTTGTAGTCAGTAGTACATAGTAGATCATACTAAAATTTGGGAAGAATTGAACTTACGGTTTGAGAGTTATTGTGTTCCAAAGTTGACGTCTCATGCAGTTTTTATATATGTGTTGAGTGTTGGGGAAAACAACAAGTGATGCTGTTTTGTGAGATGGTTTTGAATAAGCTCTTGATCTCCATTGGGCTTGAATTTTGGATATGATATAGTTGACATATTATTGTAGAACATATTAAAATTGAAAGGAATCCAGCAAGTGGTTTGGGATTTATGATTTTTCAAAGATTGAGTCGTAAGCAGTTTTTCTGTTGTGCTGAAATTCGGTTTTGTGAGATAGTTTTAAATAAGATTTTGATCTCCGTTGCGGCTGAATTTTGGATATATTATAGATAAGATTTTATAGTAGAACATATCAAAATTTGGGATAAATCCAGCAAATAGTTTAGGAGTTATGATTTTTCAAAGTTAAGACAGTGTGTTGTTTGTTAAGGGTTGTAACCAACTTTAGAAATTTTTGTAGAAGTGATGGTTGAACAATTTTAAGAAATTCTTGCTCCTAGGAGTAGATGAGATATCATAGATGATCTAGGGAATTATTTCGGAATTTTTATAAGATTATTCGAATTTTATATTTGAAGCCAAAGTTGGACCTTAACGATCTTTCCGAAAATAAGGAAATGGGTAAATTGTCAGTTTGTAACCAAACTCATCTTTAGGAGTTAGAATATGACTCTTTAGTCTCAAATAAGAGTTTAGGCATGAATTAGGGAATTTTTGGAAGTTTCGAGACCAAGGGTAAAATAGTCATTTTACCATAAATTAATACTGTAATCAATTCCATTCTATTAAGACCTACTATCTTAGAAGTCTTAGACTTCTAATCACCTAGAAAGTGTGCTGACACACTTGCCTCATTTGACAGGCCACTGAATTCCTACTGTACAGATCAATTTGCGAATTAGAAAGTCGAGATCTGATTCAGGTAAGTCCACGGACTTACTTAGCTGGCTTCTTGTATGAGTGTAATGTGTATGAGTGGTGTTTGTTAGTTATGATAAACAACGAAACCGGATTAGGCCGACTTTATTATTTACGTAATTGACCCAAGTGTATGATAACGGGTCGTGACATTATCTACCTAGCTCTTGCGAGAGTCTACGAGGTTCCCTGCGACCAACCCAGTCCGGTAAACGGTCAGATGCACTAGTACCATTCCGCGTTGGTAAACGGGGACAGGGGCGAGGTTTGGGAATCCCTTGTGTCATAAAATAAGTATCATTAGTAATGACCTATCACCTAATTAAAGATAATAAAAGGATTGAGTGTGCATGTTGATTGTGTATGTTGTGTGTTTGTGCTTTTACCTTTATACTTATGCGTAGAATGTTAGCTAACGGTTTTACACCGCTTGTAGATGTCTTGCAAGTTAAGTAAGTTATAGAGAGATCCGGAGGAAATGGTCAGCTGGGTCCACGTACTCATTTAGTTGGGGACGGGGATGTCTTCTATTCTTCATATGCGTCATTTTAATATCTTTTCTTGTAAGGCTGATACATATTCTCCATGTATATATTGTTTACAGTTTTCAAATGTTTTAAATACTTTTGTGCCTTGTTGTAAGATCCAAGTAAAATTGTTGTCAAACTATGGTCGGGACCCATTGTGAGGTCCTAACCAGTAGCTCCCCGAGTTCTCAGAATTTGGGGTGTTACAATATGGTATCAGAGCTCTCGGTTGGCAACAATGGCACTTGAAATCTTCTGAAAGACCAAATGTATAAAATAACTAGAACCCGAAAGGGGTCTAAATTTTCAAAACGGATTTATGTTTTTACACGCACGCATAGTCGGGTTGTTGGGTTAGTAGTACATCGGACCACCATCGCTCTCCGTGGATCTCTACAACTTGGATCGATATGAGTTAGCATATAGACTTATTATGATGAGTATTAATGTA
This sequence comes from Fagopyrum homotropicum, assembly GCA_033239125.1. Taxonomy (NCBI): domain Eukaryota; kingdom Viridiplantae; phylum Streptophyta; class Magnoliopsida; order Caryophyllales; family Polygonaceae; genus Fagopyrum; species Fagopyrum homotropicum. Next base: position 57,645,942 of record BSWB01000003.1, on the reverse strand, counting down.
TGTTGTATATATGTATATGTGTAGCATGTTAGTATCCTAAAGGATATATTATATCCTTTAGTTGTGATATCATGAAGCGATTATCGCCTCATGATAAATCGGTAGCAGACTTGAAGAGTTTTGAACACGAGACAAAGGACTCAAATCTTGGATCAAGTATTATACTCGGGTTGGCGTCCTAGTAACCCTTATTAACCATCCAAAGAACTAATAGGTGAAGAAGTAAATTTGTGGAGATAATTTTAACCATAAGTACAATCAAATGAGGAAGAATTCCCGAGTCAACACAGATAGAAGAAATAGAAGGTCATACAAGGGACTTGGTTGTATGAAGCCGATAGATGAATTATAAGAACCATGCAAGAGACTACAGGAGTGCGGAGTAGAGATAACAATATTAGAACGAGACAAGTAGAATTGAGTACAACCAAGATTGTGGAATCAAAGACATTACCATCGAGGCGGATGCCCCACAGACCATTATGGGCATGAGAAACCAGAAGAGATAAAGTGTCAATCTGAGTGTGATAATCTAAGGTGCACGGAATGAAGACCTATAATTGAATGTAAAAGCGAAAAGGCAGACCCCACAAATGTGGGGAGGGTTGACCTCCTCGAAAATATAAAAAGTTTGAAAGAAATCGCGATGCCAATATCCAAAGAATGGAGTCCTGTAGCAGGGTCAACGGAGTTTCAGGAAGGCGATATTACCACCAACACCAGTGAAGAAATCTATATGGGAGAACGACCTTGCTATACTCGAGAGAGGGTAACCCAAATAATCACGGGACCTAAGCCATCAACACAGATGGTCCATGCAAAAGGAACTACAAGTGGATGATCATTATGGCCATAAGAATTTCAAAGACGCTTGCAAGCTATCGTGGAAACTTGAACGACTATTGATTCCTGATGAATGACACAATCGGACTGGAGAAATGGAGTTAGCCCATAAGAAGCGGAAGGGTGGAAGGTAGAACGAACTAATGGAGTATATAAGGATTGTTGTGAGCAACTGTTTACCTACTAGCTAAGGAAATTTTGACAGATCACAATTAACATGGAATGGAGACTTACAACTTAATGTAAGAGCGAAAGGTAGACTTCACAAGCCTGGAGACGTTTGTCTTCTTTTAAGATAAGAATTCTAAGAAGAATCATAATGCCAGTATCGAAAGGATCGAAACCCTGTAACATAGTCAACAGAGATTTGGAAGGAAATATTACAAACAACACCGATTAAGGAACATGTGCTTGTGAGAATTGTGTGGTGGACTCAAGAGTCCAGGGTAAACCCCCATTTATAACAGAACATAGGTCATCAACATAGACGGTTCTTGTAAAGGGACTACAATTGGGAGGTAATTAAAAGTCATCGGAACTACAAGACGCTTACCATCTATCATGGAGTGTTAAGAACGACTTTTAACGTCAAGCGAATGGCACAGTGAGACTTGAGAAAGAGAGTTGTCCCAAAGGAAGCAGAAGAGTGAAAGATAAGATGAACTAAAGAAGGATAAAAGGATTAATCTAGTAGGTGATGTGCACCAAAAGTTTAATACCAATAGAGGTATAAAATTGAGATAAGTCAATTATAGACTGACCGATGTCAACCAAGGACGTGCAAGTATTGTTTGGTATTGACGAGTTATGTGCCGTTAAGAAGAGATATTTGTGATTGTGGATCTATGGAGTAGCTTTACCGACGCCTTAGAGGATTTTCTTAAGTAGGCAACGACAACCTTCTTGGATGAATTAAGGGTATAAAGAGAAAAGTTTTAAGGGTTACTTCTTGGGTAGTTAAGATCAATCTTCAGTCAAGTTAGGGAGTTTGGATCCGTGGTAGAAGAATTAAGAAAGTAAGCAGAAGAAGTTGTTTTTCAATCGTTGTTTTATTTTCTTAATGAGTAACAACAGGATAAGCAGAGTAGCGGAGCGGAAGCGTGGTGGGTCCTAACCCACAAAGCAAGAAGCTCAAGGGTACTGATGGATGTCGTGTCGAGTTAAAGATGGTGATAGTTGGTAAAATGCATTCTAGTTGGAAGAAACGTGTGATAGGCTATGTGAGTGACTGGAAATGTTGTACGGAAACGTATGTGCAGGTAGAGGTAATAGAAGGAGACTGGTACCCTATTATGGATCCGAGTGAAGGGTGATGGCTTCGTTACATGTTGCCAGACAATTAGTTTTGGAATTCTATTCCTAACGGAGTACGTTAGAGTGAGTTTTCTCGATGGATGGAGAGAAGAATTTACGATGTAATAAAAGTATTGTGCATGGTCTACACTAGAAAGCTCAAAGTGAGTAACTACCATTCTGAGTCAAAGATACATAAGAAAGAGAAGCGACAGGAGTATACTTACAACCTAGTAACCATGCTTAAAGAAAGCATAATCTCGGAGTAAATTTTATGTGTAATGTTATATCGGAACGGACCCGAGTTGCGTTTTGAGTTAGAGGGATACTATCGGGCTAGTACAACGGTGGACAAAAGAGCGCACTGCTGATGGTATGTTAACATTTATTGAGTAGTTATTATCAAATAACGGTGATAAGAGATCAGTTTGTGTCTGATGCCGTCATTTCGGGCATATGATATTTTACTTAGGATTTGGGAAAATGCGTGAGAGGCCTAAATTTGAGCTAACAATTATATTAGATATCTATAAATAAGATAATAATGTCAAGTAAACAAAGAGGATGACCACTAGATTTGATTCTTAGTTGCCCGAGTGTAGATCAGGAAAAGGGTAAAGGTGACGATTCCTTACCGGAGGAATAAGATGACTGAGTAATATTAAAAGACAAGACCAAGTGGGTCGTGATGCGAAGAGCATTGGGTACTTGGTTAGTGTTAGTGGATGTCCAAGACCTTTGGCCTGAGTGTGTAGTCAGAACCTTTTCAGAAGGCCGGAAGCAAGTGGTCATAACGAAGGGAAGAAAGTTGAATAGATTATTTTCCGTAAGGTCATCAAAGGATTTGGAAGTGAGTTGTGTAAGGTAACCATTTGAAAATTCAAAGCAGGTTTAGCAGCAACTGATGAACTAGTATTCCTCACCCTATTGGAGGGTGTAGCTTCAGTTTTTCACGGAGACTAAGTTTGGGACCTGAGTTTGAGAATTTTAGTTGGAGAAATACCTACTAGACACGGGTTAGGTTATCAGATTAGAGGATAAGACAGTTGAGCCGGATGATACCGGTGAGATATCTGGTAACCACTCTAGAACGTGGAAGTAGGCGCTTGTAATTTAAGTACCTGAAAAGATTTAAGATTCAGAGTTTTTATGAAAAGCTGATAAGGCTACCTAAGATACTAGGGATAGTAAGAGACGTAACCTTTCAAAGACCTATGTAGTGATAGTTGTAACCTTGAGAGTGACGAGTTAGGGATTGACCTTGGATGTGTGATATTGTTTGACGGCTTGTTTATTTCATGATTGAATGTTTAGTCAGTGATGTGTGTTTTTGGTAATCTTGATGTGCGGGAAACTTAGATGTGGAAACGATGAGACTTTTGTGCAGTGATCAAATACACCCGTTTAGTGCCTTAAAGGCCGATCACGATTGTCTTACCCTAAGTTTCGGGACGAAACTTATTGAAAAGGGGGGATTGATGTAATACCCGGAAATTTTCTTCCGACTATTTCCGAAACAAATCAGAACTTGACGGATTATGAATTTTTCGGTGTTGTCTTCTTTTAAGTTTCGGGACGAAACTTATTTTAAGGGGGTACTAATGTAATACCCGAAAATTTAATTTCCGATAAATCCTGAGTCAACTAAAATATTGTCATTTTATGCCAAGAATTAATCTCATAAAATATTCTTTTCCCAACTTCTATGATTTTATGTGAAACTTAATTATATAAAATCATTCCTAAAACACTCTTGCAAGTCTCATAATAATTGACCCATTTGACAAACCCATAACTAAGTTATGACAAGGTCATCTGGGCCCATTAAGAAACTGAGTTTGGCCATTGAAACCCTACCATCTGGGCCCAATAAGGAGCTGTTACAGCCAGCCCATGACCTCTCCCTCTCTCACGTAAACCCTAACCTCCCTCACTTGACAACAGCCTCCTCCTCTTCATTCTCCTTCCTTGGACGTCCTGCTCACAAACCTCATCCCAACGGTTCACCTTCAACACCGATGCCGCCGGTGACCTTCTTCTCGTGCTCACGCCCAGTCCGGAAAGCTGCTACAGTCTCGCTCATCCTTCGAGCCCTCCTCTCTCCATCGGACAAGTCGGGCAACAGTGGGTCGGACTTACGTCCTCGTTTTTGCAGCACAGCGCCGTCGAGCCCTCCTCCCTCTACGCCACCTTCATCTCAGCAGCAGCACGACTTCCTCTCCAGGCTGTGCATGACTGCCCTCCTCTACTCCTGGTTGCAACCTCGTGAGCCTCTTGGGCGAGTTTTATAGTTGAGTGTAACCATACTCTTTCAACCTTGCTTCCTTCAATCATATGTGTACTTATAGCTGATGCTAAACCATCTTGGAAACATGTATTTCAGTCAAAAAAACAACCGCAGAGAGCTGTTACGTTTTTCTTTGTTTTCGGAAGTGACGAGCAGTCAACTTCGGGTCCAGATTTGGGTAAGTTAGACTTCTTCTTTTTGGCTGAATTTTGGATATGTTGTAGTCAATAGTACATAGTAGATCATACTAAAATTTGGGAAGAATTGGACTTACTGTTTGAGAGTTATTGTGTTCCAAAGTTGACGCCTCATTCAGTTTTTATATATGTGCTGAGTGTTGGGGAAAACAGCAAGTGATGCTGTTTTGTGAGATGGTTTTGAATAAGCTTTTGATCTCCGTTGGGCTTGAATTTTGGATATGATATAGTTGACATATTGTTGTAGAACATATTAAAATTGAAAGGAATCCAGCAAGTGGTTTGGGATTTATGATTTTTCAAAGATTGAGTCGTAAGCAGTTTTTCTGTTGTGCTGAAATTCGGTTTTGTGAGATAGTTTTAAATAGGATTTTGATCTCCTTTGCGGCTGAATTTTGGATATATTATAGATAAGATTTTATAGTAGATCATATCAAAATTTGGGATAAATCCAGAGAGTAGTTTAGGAGTTATGATTTTTCAAAGTTAAGACAGTGTGCTGTTTGTTAAGGGTTGTAACCAACTTTAGAAATTTTTGTAGAAGTGATGGTTGAACAGTTTTAAAAAATTCTTGCTCCTAGGAGTAGATGAGATATCATAGATGATCTAGGGAATTATTTCGGAATTTTTATAAGATTATTCGAATTTTATATTTGAAGCCAAAGTTGGACCTTAACGATCTTTCCGAAAATAAGGAAATGGATAAATTGTCAGTTTGTAACCAAACTCATCTTTAGGAGTTAGAATATGACTCTTTAGTTTCAAATAAGAGTTTAGGCATGAATTAGGGAATTTCTGGAAGTTTCGAGACCAAGGGTAAAATAGTCATTTTACCACAAATTAATACTGTAATCAATTCCGTTCTATTAAGACCTACTATCTCAGAAGTCTTAGACTTCTAATCACCTAGAAAGTGTGCTGACTGTTAGCATGAAATATTGTGATATTTTAGGCACGTTTTCTAAGTGTATTTGATCCATTATGATAGTCATTGATTGAGCATTGATGCATTTGTGAGCTAGTTTGTCTATAATGTCGATATAGAGATCTACAAAAGCTTTATGTTGATTATAGGTAATTGAGAGCTATTTTCGAATGGAATTGAGCAAGGATGGAGTTGATGGAACATGTCCATGGATTGAGGGCATTCCTAGGAGCTAAGGGAGTGCCAACTTGAAGTATGCACGAGGCTAAGCAAGAATCACGTTCTTTCCCTAAACCACGCTCTAAAATACGGCCGTACCACTTTCCACGTTCAACTACACGGCCGTGGAACCATGGCCAGGGAAGCGTGGTTCATTGCAGCAACTTCTACGGCCGTGGAGAAGCTATGTCAAACCGTGTTGATTTCCACGCTCTAAATTACGGCCGTGGAACCCTTCCACGACCGTGATCTTGGCGATCTTTTTCGCCACACTTTAAGCCACGATCTCCTACGCAATTGGGCCGGGCCGATATTTTATCTTACACTATATAAGAACGGACGAAGAGAGATTCCGTCACCTTCGCTTACGCATAGACGCATCTTACGCTTGCGCTTGGAATTGCCCTAATTTCGCATTTGGCGGAGATTGCGTTTGAGAGATTTTTGCGCTTTGTCATTGGGATTTCCGGATTGAGGGAAGATCGAAGATTCGGAAGATTGTTCGCAAGGAGATTTCGCTTCTTGCTTAGGTTTGATTTAGAAGACGGATTGACATCCCGTTCTTCCTTCTTATCTAAGATTTGTGTTTGTTTGTGTTATTCCGAATCTAGTGACGATTATTGTTCTTGATTGTGACTTTGAGATTGATTTGAAAGTTATTGAAGGTTTTCGGAAGTTTTCATCTTTCAATCTCTTAACCCTTGAATTTGATATCAATATGATTGTTATTGGCTAAAAACCCTTAACAATTCTAAGGTGAAGGGTTGATAGTTGTGGCTTAGATGATGATAGATCGATCGTAAACAGATTGGACCCTGAGAGTTAGAGAGAATCGACGACAACCCTAATCCACGGTCTGTTCTTGAGCTTCCACGGCCGTGGAACTCAAGAACTAGCCGTAATTTTGTTTTAAGTTACGAACTTGCTTTTACTTTAATCCAAAGTTAAAGATTTGCTTTAACTTAGTCTTGGCTTGTCTTTTCTAGGTGGTAGTGAAGCCTCAACAACCTCTACCTCGATTGTGAGTGTCACAACCTTAATCGGTTTAGTTAGTTTTGATCCTTGGATTACAAATTTGGGTATTTGACATTAATTCTTACTTTTAGAACCTTTCTATATTGAAGCCTCAACAACCTTTATAGAGAGTGTCTTGTAGGTGAGTAATATAAGGTTTTTGGAACTTCACCGTACGATTACTTTACATTAGCATACATTTGCATATCTCAACTCTGTCCTTATATCATTAGTATATCTTGAATCGATTGCCACAGCTGGATTCTTGGATCTTTAGGATTGTTGTTTTCCCAATAATTCGAAAAGCTCATATATTTACTTGCTTGATAACCTATAATTGGATTTAACCCCCCAAATCCCTGTGTTCGATACTCTGGAATTCTTGCTCAACTATATCGATCCGTACACTGCGGGTTCGCTTGCTTGATTTCTAGTTTTATAAATTTAAAGCTTATTTGCACGCACGCTAAGTGGCGAACAAGTTTTTGGCGCCGTTGCCGGGGATTTGGTCTAGGCCGAATTCGGTTTTCGGTTGTCAAGCTTGGGAGCTTCTCCCTTGTTATTTGATATCTCTTTGAGTGCATACGCTGGTCTAGGAACACCGAGGATCTCTTACCTCTTGATCAAGAGTTTGAGAGAACTTTAAGGCAAAAGCGAAAGGAAAAGAAAATGGCTGAAGAGCACGAACGTGATCTTCAATCGGAGTTAGCGGAGAAAGAAGCTCAACTCCAATGGAATGAGAAGATTCGCCGAGATGAAATAGATCGTCATCAATCTCAAGTTGACGATCTAAAAGATATGATGTTCCAGATGCGGATAGAACTAAGCAACCTTAAGAATAAGGGGAGCAAGAAATCCTCAAGGAGATCCTTAAGGTCGAATTGGGGTCACTCATCTAATGATGATAGCGACACCTCCATGCCACCGCTAGAGGAAATTGATCCCACGATCAATGTGAATCCATTCCATCCACGGGCAGCTGCTAAATGTCGTGTTCCACCTAGGAATGCTAGGATCGAACGTGTGGATGAGGAGCCAAGAACTCTTGGCCAAAGAATGGATTCAATGCAGCAACCATGCCGTCTAGGTGTAAACTTTGATGCTGATAATGTACAAGGGTTTAGCTTCAACCCTCAAGTCATTACTCTTGTTCGCCAAAACCAATTTGGCGGGACAAGCGCTGAATCTCCGCACCAACACTTGCAAAACTTTGAGTGTATGATGGAGACAATGAGGCCGAAGAACGCTACTACCAACAACTATAAGCTCAAGCCTTTCTTCTTCTCCTTGAAGAGGAAAGCATTGTCTTGGTATCAAGCTCTTCCTAGTGGGAAACTAGACACATGGGAAGACCTTTCCGCGGAGTTCCTCACTAAGTTCTTTCCGCCATCCAAAACGGCGGAACTTAGAGGTAAGATTAATGCATTTTCCATGAGATCTAACGAAAGTTTGTTTCAATCCTGGGAAAGGTTTCAGGATTTGCTCTTGGATTGTCCTCATCACGGCATATCCAAGCTTGCATTGCTAGAGATATACTATAAGGGGCTGGATGTGGAGACACAATTCAAGCTTCAATCCCTCTCATGTGGTACATTCATGGAAATGAGAGAAGATGACGCTTGAGACTTCATTGAGAAGCAAGCAAGAGTCATAGAGAAGTATTCCCACCGGAAAGTTGAAGGAAATCGTGTGGAGCAAGGAGCAAAGCTCACACATGAAGCTCAAAATCAGATTTTCTCCCTCAACAATGAGATCAAAGAGTTGAAGGAGGCTATCAAGACCAACTTCCCAAAGCAACAAGGAAAAGATGTTGGCTACTTGGGCAACAACAACAACGGTGGTGAGAATACCAACCGCAACAACAATAACCGGAATAATTGGAATGGCAACAACAACAACCGGAACAACAATTGGAACAACAATAGGGGTTCAAACAATAACAATTGGCGCTCCAATCAACAAAATTCCGGTAACTCTTATCCTTCCAATTCAAATTCACTAACTCCACCTTCCTCTTCCTCTACTCCTTTGAAAAGCCAGGGGCAAACATCTAATGGAGGAAACACTTCGGGGAAGGAGAAGCCCGATCCCATGTTGGAAACGATCTTGGGAAAGCTTCAAGGTTTGGAGAACCGCATCATTAAGGTTGATGATCAAATTTCTAAGGTTGATAAAGCTCAAAAGGTTTTAGAAAACCAAATGTTCAGCCATGCGGAGGAAGTTCCTAGAAATCAAGGGAAACTTCCAGGAAAGATGGAGGACAACCCTAAGGGTAGGGTGATGGCAATCACAACTAGGAGCGGAGTGACTACCACCGATCCGCAACCTAAGTTTGTTGAAATCTCCGTAGAGAAAGACAAAGAGAAAGAGAAAGAGAAGGAAGATATCTACGTTCCTCCTCCGGCTTACAAACCTCCCCTACCATTCCCTCAATCTAGAGCGAGAGCACGCCTAGATAAACAATTTGGTAAGTTTATAGAACTCATGAGGAAGCTGCATATTAATATACCTTTCTTTGATGCTATTGTAGGTATGCCGGCTTATGGCAAGTTCTTAAAGGAGCTCCTCTCCAACAAGAGGAAGCTAGAAGATTTTGGAGAGGTTAAGATGAGTTCGGATTCTTCGGATCTTATCAAGACCATGAAGGAGAAAATGCCCCCAAAGCTAAAGGATCCGGGGTCATTTTGCATTCCCATAGGAGTGGGAGATGTCACATATGATGCATTATGTGACTTAGGAGCAAGTGTGAGCATCATACCACTTGCATTGTGTAGGAAGATCGGTTTAGGCGACCCTAAACCGGTGAATATGACGTTGTACATGGCGGATCGATCCATCACTCGTCCCGTCGGTATCGTAGAAGACGTCCCAGTCAAGCTAGGTAAATTCTTTGTTCCCATTGATTTTGTTGTGCTTGACATTCCTGCAGATAGTCCGGTCCCGATCATACTCGGAAGACCGTTTCTTGCAACTTCCGGATGCATAGTCGATTGCAAGAATGCTAGACTCGCCTTTGACATAGGAGAAGAGAAGGTAGAGTTCGTTCTTTCCACTCTAGTGAAGGAGCCAATCTTTGATGAGGATATATTCAATATCCAAGATGAAGAGGGGTTGTCTAGAGAGGAGGTAAGTGCGATTCTCTTCAAAGATCCTTTGCAAAAGGTTATTGCTATGAGTCTAACAAATGTAGGGGAAGAAGAGGAGTGCAATGAGGCAATTGAAGCCTTAGAAGCACAAGAGGAAGTATTTGAAGAGGAGTTTGAGAAACTCCACGACGAGGCAGAAAACGTGAGAATCCACGGCCATACACTATATTCCACGACTGTGGATTTCACAACCCAAAGCGTGGCTCACTCCAGAGGGTTACACGGTCGTGGAGGAGGCAGAGCAACCGTAACCACTTTCCACGCCCTAAACCACGGCCGTGGAGGGTGTATGGAAACCGTAATTTTGGCCGTGGAAGGGGATGATCGTGCCACTTCTTCAACTTCTTTTGATTCTTCTCCTACATCTTCTACTTCCTTATACACTTCTAAGGAGACATCGGAAGCTCCTCAAGAGCCATTGGAAGCTCCCAAAGCAATGGAACTAAAGCCACTTCCTACTCATCTAAGGTACGCTTTTCTAGGACCTAACTCTACTTATCCGGTTATTGTTAGCTCCGATCTAACCATAGATGAACATAATAAGCTTATGGTTGTCCTTAGGAAACATAGGAAAGCTTTAGGCTATACTATAGAAGACTTAGTAGGAATCAAACCTTCCCTATGCATGCATAAAATATTAATGGAAGAGGACTTTAGGACTTCAAGACAACCTCAAAGGCGGTTGAATCCGACCATGAAGGAGGTTGTCAAGAAGGAAATTCTTAAACTTCTTGATGCAGGTATCATCTATCCTATCTCCGATAGTAAGTGGGTGAGTCCGGTTCAAGTAGTTCCGAAGAAGGGAGGAATGACGGTCATCACCAACAAGAATAACGAACTCATTCCTACCCGAACCGTAACGGGATGGCGGATGTGCATAGACTACCGCAAGCTTAACAACGCAACGAGGAAGGATCACTTCCCACTACCGTTCATCGATCAAATGCTTGAAAGGTTAGCGCAACATTCTCACTTTTGCTATCTTGACGGTTATAGTGGTTTCTTTCAGATTCCGATACACCCGGATGATCAGGAGAAGACCACATTCACGTGCCCATGGGGTACGTTCGCTTATAGGAGAATACCGTTCGGGCTTTGCAATGCCCCAGCCACCTTTCAAAGGTGCATGATGGCCATCTTCTCCGAATACATTGAGGAAATCATGGAAGTCTTCATGGATGACTTCTCCGTATACGGTTCCTCTTTTGACAATTGCCTTTCTAACCTTGCTCTTGTTTTACAAAGGTGTGAAGACACTAACCTAGTTCTTAATTGGGAGAAGTGTCAATTTATGGTAAAGGAAGGAATTGTATTAGGACACCTAATCTCTAGTAAAGGGATAGAGGTGGATAAGGCGAAAATAGAGACTATAGAGAAGCTTCCTCCCCCAACTTCGGTGAAAGGGATAAGAAGTTTCCTAGGACATGCTGGATTCTATAGACGCTTCATAAAAGACTTCTCTAAAATATCAAAACCGCTAACTAATCTATTGATGAAGGATGCAGTTTTTGAGTTTTCGCAGGAATGCTTGGATGCGTTTAACATGATCCGGGAAGCTCTAATTTCAGCACCTATTATCCAACCTCCGGATTGGACTCTTCCCTTTGAGGTTATGTGCGATGCTAGCGACGTAGCTATAGGAGCTGTTCTTGGACAACGAAAGGAAGGGCGAACCCATGCCATATACTATGCTAGCAAGACACTAGATGAAGCACAGCTCAACTACGCCACTACGGAAAAGGAATTCTTAGTCATTGTTTATGCTATTGACAAGTTTCGCTCTTATCTTGTAGGTGCAAAGGTGATTGTCTACACGGATCATGCTGCAATCCGGTACCTCCTTGCAAAGAAGGATGCGAAGCCAAGGCTAATTAGATGGATTCTTCTCCTACAAGAATTCGATCTAGAGATCCGCGACAAGAAGGGTTCGGAGAATTCCGTTGCGGATCATTTGAGTCGCCTAACACATCTAGAGGACGACCATTTACCTATAGATGACTCCTTCCCGGACGAACAATTACACATTATTGAGGAGTGTATCGACGTGATCTCCAAAGGTAACGAACCATGGTTTGCTGATTTTGTTAACTATTTGGTTTGTCAGGAGATACCACCCGGATTATCCTACGCACAAAGAAAGAAGTTCTTTAAGGATGTCCGAGAATACTTTTGGAATGAACCTCTCCTCTTCAAGACAGGTCCGGATGGCATCATTCGGCGATGTGTGCCGGAAGATGAGATGCAAAGTGTCATCCGCCATTGTCATTCACTACCATGTGGAGGACACGCTAGTTCGAACAAGACTAGCGCTAAGGTATTGCAATCTGGATTTTTTTCGCCTACTTTATTTAGAGATGTGCAATCCTTTTTTTCCTGCTGCGATGCTTGTCAAAGAACAGGAAATATCTCTAGGAGGAATGAGATGCCTCTCAATAACATTCAAGAGGTGGAGATTTTCGATGTTTGGGGAGTTGACTTAATGGGACCGTTCCCATCATCTTGTGGAAACCAATACATACTCTTGGCGGTAGATTACGTTTCTAGATGGGTGGAAGCAATTGCCTCTCCCACCAATGATGCCATGGTGGTGGTTAAGTTCTTCAACAAAACCATCTTTCCACGATTCGGGACACCAAGGACTATCATTAGTGATAGAGGTTCTCACTTCATTGCCCGGCGCTTTGAAGATCTTCTAGCTAAGTATGGGGTTACTCACAAGATCGCCACCCCCTATCATCCACAAACTAGTGGACAAGTTGAGATCTCAAATCGAGAGATCAAAGGAATCCTAGAGAAGACGGTTTCAAGGACTAGGAAGGATTGGTCCTTGAAGCTTGATGATGCATTATGGGCGTACCGGACTGCGTACAAGACTCCCATAGGAACCACACCATACAACCTTGTGTATGGGAAGTCTTGTCACTTACCGGTAGAGTTGGAACATAAGGCGTTTTGGGCTATCAAATGATTGAATTTCAGCATGAAGGAAGCGGGAGAGAAGCGTCTCTTGAACCTTAATGAGCTTGAAGAACTCCGCTTGAATGCCTATGAGAACGCCAAGATTTATAAGGAGAGAGCAAAGCGTTGGCATGATAAGCATATCATTCCAAAGGACTTCAAAGAAGGAGATCAAGTTCTCCTCTTCAATTCAAGGCTTCGTCTCTTTCCAGGTAAGCTTAAATCTCGTTGGACCGGACCTTTTCTAATCAAACGTATTTTCCCCCATGGTGCAGTTGAAGTATGGGGTGAAGCGGGCGGAAGCTTTAAGGTGAACGGTCAACGACTCAAGAAGTATACGCCGGAACTCCAAGCTGAAGAGTTCGTGCCCACCGCACTCGAATAAGTGCGAATTTGGTCTAGCTACGGACCTTAAACAAAACGCTTCTTGAGAGGCAACCCAAGGTATTGCATTTACGTTTTTGTTTTCGATTCATAGTTTAGCTTAGAATAGACGTTTTTGTTTTGTTTTGCCTTCGATTCCTTCCGGTATGTTCGTGTTTTTGGACGTATGAACAATGGAAAAGGGAAGGGGAAGAGTAATCTTGAGGAAAAGTGACGAAACTTGGACTTTGGAGCATTACAGAAAGTTCCACGGTCTAAACCACGGTCGTGATAGCTACAGTGATCGTAATTTCCAAAAGCCTTTGAAAAATCACAAAAACCACGGTTCCGTACATTTCCACGGCTGTGGAACCCCCCGACAGACCGTGATTTTCCAAAATTTTTCCGGCCACTATATAAACCACGTTCTTCACAAAAACACATAAAAAAAAACCCAATTCCACGACCCTCTTCGCCGATTCCACGCCCTTCACCTCAAATCTCCGTTCGTTAATCGTTTTCAACGATTCTTCGTTCCAAACTGAAGCAAATTCGACCACCAACAAGATCCACGCAACGAATCGAGCGGCAAATCACCAAGGAACGCAGAATTCGGATTTTAAAATCCGAAACCTAGGTTTTTTTCGCTCTTCTTTATCTTCGTCAATTTGGGTTCGTTTTTGCTAGAAATTATAGGAGAACTGATTGAAATTGGAAGAAATTAGACTAGGGCTACCTGATTGCTGAGTTTGACTGTTGTTTGCTAAGATTTGCAAAAGAACGAGACGAATCACGGTCTCTGGCAATTCCACGGCCGTGGAACACCAAGAACAGACCGTGGTTTTGAATAGTGATGGATTTTGTTAGGAGAGTTTCTGGGAGGATTAAAGAGAAGAAGAATGGGCAGGACAAGAACAAAAAGAGGAAGGGTAACCCCTCTTCCTCTTCTTCCTCTAGAGCACCACCACCTTCCTCCCCTTCACCTCCATCATCACCTTCATCACCCGCACCTCCTAGCCCTAGAGTACCGACCATTCATGAGGATAACCTCGATGCACTCAAGAGGATCCATAAGAGGGCTGTGATAGGACCTAGGTACCTTTTATTGGAGGATCTAGCTCCTCTTAACATCATAGATGACCTTACTTGGCTCTTGGATAGAGCCGGTCTTATCGTCTTCTCGGCTATCCGAGAGGACGCTTATGAGGAGATTACGAGAGAGGTTGTGACGTCGTTTGAGCACAACCATGTGGATAGGACCGTTTCTTTCCGTCTTATGGAAAGAAACTATGATTTTACCATCCGAGAGTTTGGAGCCTTCTTTGGGTTCCAAAAGACCTTCAATGGTCGTTTTCCTAGTGACGTTTACGCCAAAGATTTTTGGGAGGAGGTTGCTATGATTTACGCCAGCGAGGACCGCTGACAACCAGCTGATACCAAGGCTAAGTTGATGTATCACTTAGCCTTGAAGATTGCTCACCGTGTTCTTTCTGAGTGTCTCTTCCCTAGGACGGAGATGCCTTAGAAGATAAAGACGGATGAGCTCTTTCTGTTGTACTCTATGCTGTATGGGCGCCCTGCTGACTGCGCCACCCTCTTAGTTGCTACCATGAGCAAGCTTAAGAACAAGAGGGCGGGAAACATTGGATATGGTGGGATAGTTACCCACCTTGCTAGGATATTGGGGGTTGATTTTTCTGCATGCACACGCATACCAACTGTACCCCTAGGACTCCAAGCCTTCATGACTAGAGGCCTTATCTTCCCTACCCATAGAAGTCCGCCTTACGCACCTATGCCTTGGGAGAGTAGGACGGGGAGGGGTATTGAGTGGCTCCCGGAGTACTCCATTATGGCTGGACGCCATAATTGGAAGGCTACGTTCGCAGCTATGCATGCGAACAGGATTGCAGCTCCTCCATATGTCCCACCACCGCCCGTAGTTGAGGAGGAGGAGATGAGGGATCAGTTTGAGGGAGGAGGAGGAGTAGAGCAGGAGTTTGGCACGTTTCCGGATCAGCCGGACATTGCTTCTGATGTGCCCAGACGTTTTCCACGTCCAGCCAGAGCTTCAGGTTCATCTTCTCGCCGCGCCAGCGTGAGTGAGAGGCCCACATGGATGGAGACACCTCCTGCATGGTACGGAGCTCCACCTCCATGGTCCGCACAGCAGCCACCGCCACCAGCACCAGCACCGTCCGATGTTCCAGGGTGGTACAGCCAGGCCCCGGGATGGTATGAGCAGATGCCAGATTGGGCCACCGGTCTTTCAAAGAGAGTGGGAGCATTGGAGATTCGAGCCGATGCTAGAGATGGACGTATGGATGACCTCAATCACATGATGAGAGACGTCTACCGCCAGCAGTTCGGGCGGCACTACGACTCCAACTTCTCTCCATTCCCGCCTCCGCCTCCACCGTAGTGATGATATGCATGACCGACAGTTTTAGCCGCTCCACCGCCATTTTGTGAGTTTCTTTTTCTTTTCTTTCTTTTTGTTCTTCTTTTCTTTCTTTCATTTGAACATTAGGGACAATGTTTGTTCCAAGTATGGGGTGGGGTGTGACTAAAAGTTTGTAATAACTCTTACTCACTATGATTGCTTCTATTCGAGACTATCTTGCATGTTCATTATATTGTTACACGTTTCATTATTGCATTGCATGAAAAAAAAAGAGTTTGAAAAACCCATAAAAATTGAAAAATTTTGAAAATTTTGTGCTTCTAAGGAATTGAGATGATTTCTATGATAATCGCTACTTGTGAATTGAGTTTGATGACAGTTGCATGCTTAAACGAATAGTGAATTGAAAAGAAATTGAATGAGTTGATTATACCTCTTTTGCAAGTTTCATAATGTGATGAATGTTACCTAAATCATGTAGAGGAATTGAAGTTGAAATCACACTATAAGTTCTTATGCTTCTTGTTGAGATGATTAAGGCAATTCGATTTTTCTTTCTTCTTTCTTTGATCATTTAGCCCCTCATTGAAATATTGACTTCCTTTACCTATCCGGGGATTTGGAGGAGTTGATTGAAAAAGGCATGTATGATGTGGGAGGGCCATGAAAGCAATACTTTGCATTCAAAGGAATAGAAAGAAATTATAGGTTTGGGGAAGTCAATCATGATGATGAGTAACTCGGCACCATTCACATAGCCGGGTGTTTGTGTCTTGCCAAAGTCGGATTGAGCGATATTCCTAGCGGATTATGGTATGTGCGCTAAGGGTTTGAGGCATCTCATAAAAATTGAGAAACGCCAATCTCCTAGGCTTCGGTTTTTGTGCACCTCTATCCATAACTCCAAAAGTAAAGTCGAAAAATGAAAAGAAGAGAGCGAAGCTCTAAGTTGAAGGTGTTGCGGAAACCGCAAGAGAAGAAGAAAAGAGTAGTTATCCACTTTACCGGATTCATGCACCACATTCCTTAAAGTCTTCCTTCCCTTCCCACATTCTAGACCTTTTTCTTTGAAAGTCCTTAAGATCAAAAGAATGTTATATGACTTGGTGATTTAAATTGAAGTTTCTTATGATTGATTTTGATAATGTTTGAAGGTTATGATGTTTGTATGGAAGTTTGATTTATTCATGAGCTTTCTTTACTCTTTACTCTTTGATTAAGTGTATGAAAGTCTTATAAACGATTGAAGCAAGATTTGAGAATGATCTATTGATTAGAAGGCACATTCATCAAAAAGAAGTATTGCTTTGAGAAGGTACACATATTTCATCCTAACTTTTGTTTTAAAGCTTTTGAAAGACCTTGCTTAGGGACAAGCAAGTGGCAAGTATGGGGTTATTTGTTAGCATGAAATATTGTGATATTTTAGGCACGTTTTCTAAGTGTATTTGATCCATTATGATAGTCATTGATTGAGAATTGATGCATTTGTGAGCTAGTTTGTCTATAATGTCGATATAGAGATCTACACAAGCTTTATGTTGATTATAGGTAATCGAGAGCTATTTCCGAACGGAATTGAGCAAGGATGGAGTTGATGGAACATGTCCATGGATTGAGGGCATTCCTAGGAGCTAAGGGAGTGCCAACATGAAGTATGCACGAGGCTAAGCAAGAATCACGTTCTTGCCCTAAACCACGCTCTAAAATACGGCCGTACCACTTTCCACGTTCAAGTCCACGGCCGTGGAACCATGGCCAGGGAAGCGTGGTTCATTCCAGCAACTTCTACGGCCGTGGAGAAGCTATGTCAAACCGTTTTGATTTCCACGCTCTAAATTACGGCCGTGGAACCCTTCCACGACCGTGATCTTGGCGATCTTTTTCGCCACACTTTAAGCCACGATCTCCTACGCAATTGGGCCGGGCCGATATTTTATCTTACACTATATAAGGATGGACGAAGAGAGATTCCGTCACCTTCGCTTCCGCACAGACGCATCTTACGCTTGCGCTTGGAATTGCCCTAATTTCGCATTTGGCGGAGATTGCGTTTGAGAGATTTTTGCACTTTGTCATTGGGATTTCCGGATTGACGGAAGATCGAAGATTTGAAAGATTGTTCGCAAGGAGATTTCGCTTCTTGCTTAGGTTTGATTTAGAAGACGGATTGACATCCCGTTCTTCCTTCTTATCTAAGATTTGTGTTTGTTTGTGTTATTCCGAATCTAGTGACGATTATTGTTCTTGATTGTGACTTTGAGATTGATTTGAAAGTTATTGAAGGTTTTCGGAAGTTTTCATCTTTCAATCTCTTAACCCTTGAATTTGATATCAATATGGCTGTAATTGGCTAAAAACCTTAACAATTCTAAGGTAAAGGGTTGATAGTTGTGGCTTAGATGATGATAGATCGATCGTAAACAGATTGGAACCTGAGAGTTAGAGAGAATCGACGACAACCCTAATCCACGGTCTGTTCTTGAGCTTCCACGGCCGTGGAACTCAAGAACTAGCCGTAATTTTGTGTTAAGTTACGAACTTGCTTTTACTTTAATCCAAAGTTAAAGATTTGCTTTAACTTAGTCTTGACTTGCCTTTTCTAGGTGGTAGTGAAGCCTCAACAACCTCTACCTTGATTGTGAGTGTCATAACCTTAATCGGTTTAGTTAGTTTTGATCCTTGGATTACAAGTTTGGGTATTTGACATTAATTCTTACTTTTAGAACCTTTCTATATTGAAGCCTCAACAACCTTTATAGAGAGTGTCTTGTAGGTGAGTCATATAAGGTTTTTGGAACTTCACCGTACGATTACCTTACATTAGCATACCTTTGCATATCTCAACTCTGTCCTTATATCATTAGTATATCTTGAATCGATTGTCACAGCTGGATTCCTGGATCTTTAGGATTGTTGTTTTCCCAATAATTCGAAAAGCTCATATATTTACTTGCTTGATAACCTATAATTGGATTTAACCCCCCAAATCCCTGTGTTCGATACTCTGGAATTCTTGCTCAACTATATCGATCCGTACATTGCGGGTTCGCTTGCTTGATTTCTAGTTTTATAAATTTAAAGCTTATTTGCACGCACGCTAAGTGGCGAACATTGACACAGTTGCCTCCTTTGACAGGCCACTGAATTCCTACTGTACAAATCGATTTGCGAATTAGAAAGTCGAGATCTGATTCAGGTATGTCCATGGACTTACTTAGTTGGCTTCTTGTATGAGTGTAATGTGTATGAGTGGTGGTTGTTAGTTATGATAAACAACGAAACCGGATTAGGCCGACTTTATTATTTACGTAATTTACCCAAGTGTATGATAACGGGTCGTGACATCATCTGCCTAGCTCTTGCGAGAGTCTAGGAGGTTCCCTGCGACCAGCCCAGTCCGGTAGACGGTCAAATGCATTAGTACCATTCCGCGTTGGTAAACGGGGTCAGGGGCGAGGTTTGGGAATCCCTCGTGTCACAAAATAAGTATCATTAGTAATGACCTATCACCTAATTAAAGATAATAAAAGGATTGAGTGTGCATGTTGATTGTGTATGTTGTGTGTTTGTGCTTTTACCTTTATACTTATGCGTAGAATGTTAGCTAACGGTTTTACACCGCTTGTAGATGTCTTGTAGGCTAAGTAAGTTGTAGAGAGATCCGGAGGAAATGGTCAGCCGGGTCCACGTACTCATTTAGTTGGGGACGGGGATGTCTTCTGTTCTTCATATGCGTCGTTTTAATATCTTTTCTTGTAAGGCTAATACATATTCTCCATGTATATATTGTTTACAGTTTTCAAATGTTTTAAATACTTTTGTGCCTTGTTGTAAGATCCAAGTAAAATTGATGTCAAACTATGGTTGGGACCCATTGTGAGGTCCTAACCAGTAGCTCCCCGAGTTCTCAGAATTTGGGGTGTTACAGAATGAATCTCGACCGAAACACCTCTGGGTCAAACGAGGTGAAGGAGAAAGAAGAAGTTTACGTACTTGTCAAGCTTATAAACCACCATTGCCATTCCCGCAGTCTAGAGCGAGAGCACGTCTAGACAAGCACTTCGGTAAGTGTCTAGAACTTATGAGTAAACTCCATATTAACATACTGAATACTCCACCTTGTTTATAAAGGTCTTCCATCAAGGGGGAGATTGAAAACTCCACCTTGATTATAAAGGTTTTACAGGTGCTGCTGATGGAAGACTTAAACACAGAAATAGTTTGATACACTAACCAATGAATTATTATATTTCGAGATGCTTGGTTGGTTTGGTTTTAGTGTAGGTTTTATCAAAGCATTCAAAGGCCTTGAAATGGATTTCAAGGGCACAAAGAAGACAAGGATGCACAACGAAACGATCTCAAAAGCCTTGAAGTAGATTCCAAAGAAACATGGAAGACAAGGCTGGACAATGAAAAGATTTCAAATCACAAAGGAGATCTTTTTCGAGAGATTTGAGAAGATATGATGATTTGAGAAGATTTGATGAGGAGAAGATCTCAACCGACCAACAAAGAAGATCATACACAGATCCTTAACCGAAAAGCACGAAGATTCTCTTATCTGGATTTAAAGATTGTTACAATAATAAACGAGAAGATTAAGGAGCCAAGAGATCAAAGTGTTTTCAGGAGATAAAGATTTACAACATCTATCTCATCTCAACCAAGAAGCAGTCTTCATGGAGAAGAAGAATTATCTTTGAACGGTCATATCTCCAACGGCTAGAAGACCTCTCCATAGAAGATTATAAATGAAGATGGCAATCGAAGAACAAGGTAGCAATCCTGCACAAAAATATCTATAGTCTTCAAGCGAACCAAAGTTATCTTCATTTTCGAAACATAGTTTTTCTTTCCCTTCTTTTAAAAGGCTTTATCCCCTAGAGAGAGATAAAACTCGAGAGCTCAATTGACATATCTAAAGAGTGTTATACTCGAGTGTGTTACTCTGCGAAGTAACTAGGCTATTATAGCAAAGTAAAGAGTTGGAACTAGATCGTAGCATTTGTAATAGCTAGGATTTCCGAATTCTAATTAATGTTGATTAACTTAATCAGTGATAGTGATTGACATAAAACTCGCGAAGATTGCGTAAGTGTTGAGTATAAGTCCCACGGTTATGTTCCTGGCGTAATTTTGGGCTTATGGTGAAGTTTTCACTTTTTCCCCGGGTAATTATTTTTACCCTCCGGTATTATTATTTGGAGCATTTGGGAGCTCCAATTAATAAAAATGCAGTTGAGAGAAATGATCAGGAGATCGGACATGTCCTAGATATGAAATAAGATGGAAAGGCAAAACGTACAAAAGAGTCGCTATTTCGTTTCTTAACGGCTAAGAAAGACGGCTTAGGAATACACGTTTTCCGAGGCAATTGTGGAATAATTATCCCTACAATATTCAAGATCTATTATTCCAATTTAGAGAAGTTTGTAGAAGGGGGTTCAACCCGCCATTGGATCGATAAAAGGATAATTATCGACTTCGCTAAAGGATAATTATCGACTTCACTATAAATAGCGGAAAATCGTTTATTAATTCATTTCCTTTCACATTTCCTCGTAAAAGCTCTGATTTCTCTCAAACTTCAAACTCAGATCTACTCTCCGTTTCTAATCCGATTTCAATTCCGTTTTAGTTTTTGGATTCCTCTCTTCATTCTCTTCATATCGGTACCGAGTTTCTGCATTTCTGAGTAGATAAAGACCTCGTCGAGCATATATGTCACCAGGACAGTTCCGTCGCTCAGATTCTGGTGAGTTTGATGTTGTACATGCGTAGCCTGCGTCGTTGTGATTCCGAATCTTCTTTCAAATCGTCAATCGGGTTAGTAACGAATAAGTTATGAATTTATTCGTTTTCCGTACTGCGATTTGGCCTAAATCGACCTTAGGCTTTTCATAATGGATAATTAGAAATTCCATTATGATCATTATATTATTCTGGTGTTTATGGGTTGTTTGTTGATGAAATCTGATGATAGGTGGGTATAGAAATGGCCTGCGGGCAAAACGTTATTCTGGTGAAATTTAATTAATTATGTAAAGGTTAATTAATTAAATTAGGATTAAATTTGAGATTTAGGAATACTGATTACATGCATGCTAAGTGTCAGAATGATTTAAGGATCATGATGATGTTATGGATATCGGTTATGGCTTTAAGGAATAGTATGTGTACGAGTATGATGAGATGTTATGTTGAGGATATGCCTTTGGCATTTATGAATGTGTTGAGGATCTGAGGTTTAGATTTGAGATATAGGTTGGTTGTGGTTAGTGAGACGAGTCTCCTAACCTGTGAAGTATGTGATTATGTGTGCCTTGCTATTGCAGGCGTTGATTACTTCCTCAAGGGGAAGCTGTGACGTGGTACATGTTACGAGTATATCAGGTAAGTCCATAGGACTTACTTAACGTGCAGTTGTGGATTGTATGATTGTGATGGTTGTGTGAGTTCATATGATTGTGCATTTATAACCTAAACCGGACTAGGATGACCATTCATTACATTTATTTTGCCCAAGTGTATTATAACGGGCGGTAACCGCCGGTCTCCGCCTACTGGTTAGGAGGAGGTGCCCTGAAGATGATCTCACAAGAGGGGACGAGTGAAGGTCACCCCCATGCAAAACTCCTGTGTTACGTTGGATGGGACGGGGTTCTTGAGGCTCCTCGTGTTACAAAAGAAGTTGAATTAGTAATGGAATAACGTAATGAAAGATAATAAATGAATGTGTGTGGCATTGCATGTTTGAGATGTTGATGTGTGGTTGTGCTATTACCTTCATGCTTTTCATTGCTGTAGCTAACGGTTTCATACCGTGTTGTAGTGTTCTGCAAGTTAGGAATACTGCAGAGTGAGCCAGATGGTGTGACAAGCCGAGGACTTCTGTACATTAGGATGCGTGGGATATGGGATCTTTTGTGGTTGTGGTTTATGTTGTTGTTTTGTACTCGGCTATGAGTTTGTAAACTCTTTTGATGTATCATACTCAGCTTTTATGTATTTGATTTTAATTTACCTGTGCCTTATTGTAAGATCCACTGAACTTGTTGTCAGGCTTGTGTCAGGATCCATTGTGAGATCCTAGCCCAATGTGACACTTCAAGTACCGCGGATTTGGGGTGTTACAACATTGGCTACAGTGAGAGAAGAACGGGATTTCTTCTAGTTTGTATCTAGGACTCTTTGAAGCTGATAATAGATAGTTAGATCCTAAGGCTATACCCTGGGAGGGAGAGTCGGGTATTTAGAGTAGAACTTCGTAAACATATCCTTGTGTCGATCTTTTACATTCCGCACTATATCTTGTTTATTGTGACTAACTTTGTTTTGCCGGAGTTCAAAATCAATGCCCTTGAAAGTTGTTTCAAAGCCCTTGAAATCAAAGTTTCACAAATAGCTGAGATCGACATCAAGGCCCTTGAAATTGGTTTCAAGGCCTTGAGATTGGTTTTGCGAAAAGTTCTCATACTCTATTCAACCCCCCTTCTAGAGTGTCTTTATCCTTTATATTCACCTAACGGTTCTTCACATACCTTTCATTGATGCAACTCTAGGTATGCCCGCATATGGGAAGTTCTTAAAGGAGATCCTTTTTAACAAGAGGAAACTAGATGATTTTGGTGAGGTGAAGATGTCTTCTAGATCATCGGAACTCATACAGATCATGAGGGAGAAAATGCCACCCAAGTTGCAAGATCCGGGATCGTTTTTGCATCTCCATTGGAGTTAAAGAAGTCACGTACGATGCACTATGTGATCTAGGAGCAATTGTGAGCATCATTCCACTTGCATTGTGTGAGAAGGTCGGTTTAGGAGAGCCTAAACCAGTAAAGATGATGTTGTACATGGCGGATCGATCCATCACTCTACCCGTTGGCGTATTGGAAGACATCCCTGTAAGCTTGGTAAGTTTTACATTCCTATAGATTTTGTGGTATTGGACATTCTTGTAGATTATCCAGTCCCAATCTTCCTTAGGAGACCGTTTCTTGCAACCTCCGGTTGCTTTGTGAATTGCAAGAATGCCAAACTGTGTTTCAACATCG
The DNA here is from genome assembly GCA_033239125.1 of Fagopyrum homotropicum. NCBI lineage: Eukaryota > Viridiplantae > Streptophyta > Magnoliopsida > Caryophyllales > Polygonaceae > Fagopyrum > Fagopyrum homotropicum. The sequence goes on along the minus strand of BSWB01000003.1, from coordinate 57,622,233 downwards.
GAGAAGAACGTGTTGTCAGCTTTAATGAAAGGACAAGGTCTTGAGGAGGACATTTACAACATCTATGATGAAGAGGAATCACGAGAATTGGTTAGATGCATCCTTATTAAAGATCCTCTTGAAAGAGTTTTAAGTTTTAGTATGATGGAGAAAGGTGTAGATGTTTCTTGTGATGCAGATATAAAAAGCTTGGAAACTTTAGAGGAAGATCCAAAGGCATTTATTGAATTTGGAGAGGAGACGACAAACTGTCTCGACATCGGGCAAGCCACCTCGACCGAGGTGACTTTTGGAGTGACTGAGGTGAAAGCAACAAGGAGTCACCTTGGACCAGACCTCGGTCGAGACACTTCTGAGGCAAACGAGATCACTGATTCTTTGAAACCTCCTCGTTCCATGAGTGCAAGTGATGCAATCACTAGGCTTGTCCCCTCTGAAGCTTCCGAAGCCTCACAAGATGATACAAGAAGTACGGAACCACCACCTAAGGAGCCTCCTATCTTGGAGCTTAAACTCTTCCACAACACTTGAGGTACGCATTTATTGAACCAACATCCACTTTTTTGGTCATAGTTAGTGCTAACCTTACTGAGGTTGAGTTATCCAAATTGATGCATAAGTTGAGAAAACATAGGAAAGCTATTGGATATACTATCGATGATCTAGTTGGAATTAAACCATTTTTTTGCATGCATAAAATAATAATGGAAGATAATCATAAGCCTTCATGAGAACCGCAAACACAGTTAAATCCGATCATGAAAGAGGTTGCAAAGAAGGAAGTGCTTAAGGTACTTGATGCAATAATTATCTTCCCTATATTGGATAATAAGTGGGTGAGTCCGGTACATGTGGTGCCAAAGAAAGGAGGAATGACCATTGTAACCAACAAGAACAATGAGTTGATCCCAATAAGGACCGTGACCGCCTGGAGGAAGTGCATTGACTATCGAAAAAAGTTGAATGTGGCTACAAGGAAGGATTACTTCCCTCTCCCATTCATTGATCAATTGCTTGAAAGGTTAGCATAATACTCCCATTTTTGCTATTTGGATAGTTATAGTGGGTTCTTTCAGATTCCTACCCACCCGGATGATCAAGAGAAGACCACCTTCACGTGCCCATAGGGAACGTTTATTTACCGGAGGATGCCATTTGGATTACGTAATGCTCCAACTACTTTCCAGCGTTGTATGATGGCTATTTTCTCCGAGTATATCGAGGAGATCATGGAGGTATTCAAGGATGATTTTTTTGTCTATGGTTCTTCCTTCAATAATTGCTTAGCTAGTGTTACAACGTTGTGAAGACTTTAATCTCGTTCTGAATTGGAAGAAGTGTCATTTCATGGTTAGTGAGGGCATTGAGTTAGGTCATCTTTCTTCTGTACAAGAAATTCTCCTACCACCACATCACTTGCATCACACATAATCTCAAAAGGGAAATCCCAGTCAGGAGGTAAATGATAGGAGTGGGTATCAGCGCTTCCTTTAATGTGGAAAGCATCTAGACCTTCTTGTGAAGACTCGAAAACCACATATTTATTCAACAAATTGTTATGTTAAAGGTGTGCGGAGTTTTCTAGGAAATGCATGTTTTTACAGGAGGTTCATCAAAGACGTTTCTAAGATCTCTAAACCACTAACCAATTTGTTGAATAAAGATGTGGTTTTCTAGTCTTCACAAGAAGGTCTAGATGCTTTCCAGGTTAAAGGAAGCGCTGATACCCACTCCTATCATTTAACCTCCTGACTGGGATTTCCCTTTTGAGATTATGTGTGATGCAAGTGATGTGGCGGTAGGAGCATTTCTTTGACAGAAGAAAGATGGCCAGACCTACGCCATCTATTATGCTAGCAAGACGCTAAATGAGGCTCAACTGAATTACGACACCACCAAAAAGGAGCTCTTGGAGGTCGTTTATGCTTTTGAGAAATTTCTTTCTTACCATTAGGAGAAAAAGTCATCGTGTACACCGACCTCACAATCATTCGGTACTTCCTTACTAAAAAGGATGCAAAGCCACATCTTATCCGTTGGATTCTCCTCCTTCAAGAGTTTGACTTGCAAATTCGCAATAAGAAGGGATCCGAAAATTCTGTGGTGGATCACCTCATCCGACTACCTCTTCTTGCTTTGGAGGGAGATGACATGCCCATCAACGATTCCTTTCCCGATGAGCAACTACATTGGATGGAGCATTGACTTCACCAAATTTTGGAAGGTAACGAACCTTGGTATGTTGATATTGTCAATTATCTTGTTTGTCAAGAAGTACCTCCCGGACTATCATACGCTTAAAGGAAGAAATTATTTAAAGGTGTGTGTCACTACTTTTGGAATGAACCTCTACTCTTTAAGAGAGGTCCAGATGGGATGCTATGGAGGTGCATCCTAGAAGATGAGACGGAGAGTGTTATGAGGAACTATCATTCATTACCATGTGGAGGACATGCAAGCGCTTACAAAACGTGCACTACGGTATAACGTTCTTGTTTCTTTTGGCCTTCATTATTTAAGGATGTGCAAACGTTTGTTGATTTTTGTGATGCGTGCCAAAGAACAAGAAATTTATCTAGACGGAACGAGATGCCACTCAATAATATTCAGGAGGTCGAGATCTTTGATGTTTGGGGAGTTGATTTTATGGGACCATTCCCATCTTCTAGAGGGAATCTATACATTCTATTGGCAGTTGACTATGTGTCAAGATGGGTAGAAGCCATTGCTTCTCCCACCAATGACGCCACGGTGGTTGTGAAGTTCTTCAGCCGGACCATATTCCACGCTTTGGGACACCTCGAATCATCATAAGTGATGGAGGAACGCACTTCAGATCCCAGAAGTTCAAGGCACTTCTATTGAAGTATGGGGTAACCCAAAAGGTAGCAATTCCCTATCACCCTCAAAGTAGTGGACAAGTTGAAATCTCAAATAGAGAAATCGAAGGAATTTTGGAAAATTGGTCCATGAAAGATTGGTCCATGAAGTTGGACGACGCTCTATGGGCATATAGGACAACCTTCAAGACTCCCGTAGGAACCACACCTTATAACTTGGTTTATGGGAAGTCTTGTCACCTTTCGGTGGAGCTGGAACATAAGGTGTATTGGGCAATAAAATGGTTAAATTTTGATATTAAAGAGGATGGAGAGAAGCGACTCTAGGACATCAACGAATTGGAATAAATACGCTTGAATGGTTACGAGAAAGCTAAGATCTACAAGGAGAGAACGAAGAAGTGACATGACAAGCATATTATTCCAAAGGAGTTCAAAGAAGGAGATCTCGTTCTTCTCTTCAACTCCCGCCTTTACCTCTTTCCTGGTATGTTGAAATCTAGACGGACTGGACCTTATATTGTGAAGCATGTTTTTTCCCATGGTGCATTTGAAGTCTAGGGTGAACGTAGCAGAAACTTTAAGGTGAACGGTCATCGGCTGAAGAAGTATACACCGTAAATCCGGTTGAGGAGATTGCACCACTGCATCTCGTATGATTAAGGAAAGGTTGGGGCCAGCTAGCAACCTTAAATCAAGCGCTTCTTGGGAGAAAACCTAAGGTATTGCTTTCTTTCTTGCTTTCTAGTATAGTTTAGTGTAGTTTGTGCATTTTGTGTGTCCATGATAACAGGAATTAGGTACCACTCAAGGGAAACAACAAAGGGGAAGCATATGGGCAGAGTTACAGTTCGAGAAACTAGGGAAAGAACGGAAACTAGAAGCCATCTCGAGAGCCGTCAGTTCATCTCGACCGAGACACATCTGAGTCAACCGAGATGAAAGCAACATGGAGTCACCTCGGTTAACCACCTCGGATGCTAACAACCATCTCGACCGAGATGCATTTAAATTTTCTGATGGGTATAAAAGGAGAAGAACACTCTCTCTCCTCACTTTTCCCTCTCTCCCGATGTCGTCTTGACCGAAACAACGCCTAATCTCTCAAAACTCCATTTCTTGCTTGTTTTCAATGATTTTCAGTCCAAATCCATAGGGAAAGCACGATATAGACTTCTCTAGCATCAATCAGGACTTCAATCCACCACATTCTGTAGAAAATCGGGTAATCTCTTTCGGAAACTCCTTTTCTTGATTTAAGTTGATTTCGTTCGATTCTAGAGATTGTTGCTTGCTTGTTGTGTTGGAAATAACTAGAGAACCCCCTAAGAAGCAATTGGTAGTGATTTTGGGGGCAGACAGTTACAGCTTCAGGACATAGTTGATGAGGGTAGACAACCTTCACCCCCATCTCCGCAACTACCAATCATTCTCCCTAACCTCAAGGAAAAATATGACTGCATTTGCTCCCGTCCGGTCATAGCACCTCGTTACATCGACGATTTTTCTTGCTTGCACATATTTGATTATCTGAGGAGGATGATCTCCACTGTAGGGTTGGATACGTTTGTTTCAATCCGAGCATCGACTTATGGGTTCCTAAGCTCAATCATTTATGTACTGGATGAAAATTATGTCAAATTCTGCCTGATGAACAAGACCTATAAATACACTATGGATGAATTTGGAGGTATATTTGGTTTCTCCCCTTCCATAGCTACCGATTTCTCTTACCATAACCATGTTAGAGCTTTTTGGACCCGTATTGCTCACATTACCACTAGCTCCGAGAATTGGCAACTGGGAGATTCGAAAGAGAAGTGCATCTTTCATGTTTCCTTTTAAGTTCGCTCACAAGATCATGAGTAAGATGTGACTAGCTCGCACCAAGACACCACATGAAATCCGGCAAGTGAGCTTTTCACTCTTTGGTGTATGACTGTAGATGAGATCCCGGATTTCACCGCCATGCTGGCTGATGATCTTCCCCGGATTAGAAGCAAGAAAAAGGGATATATTTGTGTAGATGGATTGGTGACACACATTGCCAACATCATCGGCATTGACCTTTCCGCTTGTACTTTGGCCGCTGAGGCCAAATCATTATGGTTGCAGGAGTTCATCACTTGTAGGATCTTGGTTCCTCAAGGGCACGGTCCACCATACGTGGCCATGCCTTGGGAAGCTAAAGCTCCAAGAGGTATCATATGGTCCGCCCAGTTCACGGTCTCCGACCCGTGCAACTGGAATGATATATGGGATCCACTAGTGAAGGAGGCGGAGAGACTTGTTGAGATGGGTACAAATGATGAGGAGGATGAGGGTAGAGCTCCTATGGACACCGGGACGGACACTGCTGGTCCAAGTGCTACGGTGATTGAGCTCATGGATGATGAGGCGACTAATGATGATCAGCCGCGACAGATGCCACCACAGCAGTTCCCGTAGCAGCAGGTATGCCATCAGTGCCGCTGCTGCCGCGACCCCGAGGCCCATAGGATGATCGATGACCTTACTCGTCAGATGGAGGAGTCCTTTAGTGATCTGCACACTAATTTTGGTAGGCGTCTCGATGCTCAGACTAGTGAGATAGGCGCTATGAGGCGCGAGATGGAGAAGAGTCACCACTATCAACCCCGGATAATGGAGTTGCAATTCCAGCATCTGATGGGCCATCCCTTCGACCCTTCCTTGTACCCGTTCCATCCACCTCCTCCTCCAGATGCATGGTGATTTCACGGAGTTACTACCTTTATTTCTCTTCTTATTTTGTGGTTCTACACTAGACTATGTGAGTACTATTTTCTCTAGACTTCTTTTACCCTTCGGGACGATGTGTCCTAAGATTGGTGTGCTTTGTGATTCTTGGGTCTGTAATAACTGATATTCTGCACCTTATGACTTTATGCTTTCTATGCTTTATGGTTGTATGGTACATTACATGTATTGCATCAAGATTTTTGATCGAAAAAATATACAAACTTGTTTGAAAATTTTTTTTGTCTCGACCGAAATGCTTATGGACAAACGAGATGACCACAACAGGAGCTTACCTCGGTCTAGCATCTCTTTTGTCCGTACACATCTCGACCGAAATGGGTTTCGAAAACATGAAATTTCAGAAACTTTTATGCTTCCAAACTGGATATGATCCCATTGATGATGTTTGTTTGCTGAATAGTTTTTATGATCTTTATGTGTTTGAAATAATTTATGATATATTAATGGGTTTTAATGCCTTGTTTGAAATTTGAGCATGGTTAGTAAGTTGTTTTGTCCAAATCATGTTGAATTTGAAGGTTGAAACTGCATTATAAGTTCTCTCACATTCTTATTGGAATGATTAAGGCAATTCGTATTCTTTCTTCCGCTTCTTGATCATGCTTATAACCACTCATTGATATATTTTGGCCTTCCTTTACCTATCCGGGAATTGGGAAGCAAGAAAGTAAAAAAGCAAGTGAAAGTGGGTGTTGAAAGTGGAGAAGTGTTAGAAAACAATAGGTTTGGGGACGTTAGCCATGAGGATGAGTAACTCGGCACCATTTACATAACCGGGTGTTTGTGTCTTGTCAAAGTCCGATTGAATGACAGTCCTAACGGGTCATGGTATGTGCATCAAGGTTTGAGGCATCTTGAGAAATTGAGATTAGCTGATCTCCAAGGCTTCGGTTATTGTGCACCTCTGTCCATGTTCTCAAAAAGTGAAAAGAATAAATATGCAGAAAAGAAGTGAGAAAATCTTATTGATGGAGTTGAGTTGAAAGTTGTGAAGGTCTTATCCTTTTCCTAAATTAAACACCACAATATCCTTTATACATTCCGTACCTAATACGTTTCTTGACCTTTGGTTGAAAGCCCTTGAGACCTTGAGCATGTTGTTTGACTCTGTGATTAAAACTGGATTATCAATGATTGATTTTGATGAGTATGGTTTGCTACACATTCATAGATCTCATGTGAAGTATGATTAGCTTTCCTATATCTATAACTTGTTTTGCTCATATATTGATTCTTACTAGATATGAAGCATTCTCTAAGGGTGATCTATGAGTTGGAGCACACAACCAAAAGTTTTTGAAGAGTTTTTCATTGATCTTAACTGATTATAATTCATTCTATCTTGTATCTAAGATTTGAACCTTGCTTGGGGACAAGCAAGAGGCAAGTATGGGGTATTTTGATAGCATGAATTATTGTTTGTATTTTGGATATGGTTTTGATGTTTTCTCATCATTATTCTACATGCATGGATGTATATTCTTGGAGATTATGTCATTATTCGTTTACTTTGCAAGAACCTAGGTCTACACCACGTTTGATTGTAATCGTAAGGAATAAGGCGTATTTTGGATAAAAAATGGAGCATTGAAGTCTAAGGAACCTATAGAGCTATGATAGGTGATGGAATCACTATCAATTAGGGTAGTTTTTTAGAGTCTTTTTATTGCATTAGTATCGGTTTATGCTACCAACTCCTTGGTCCAGAAGAAGAAGATCAAAAGAAGCTAAAGAAAGGAGTTATAAGCACTTAGGAGTGGAGATCGATCACGAAGCAAAACTTCTGTTGCCTCACCGCCCCCGCGGATCCTTGCAGCCGCCCCAGCGGTTGACGCCTTACTTCGGAGTGCTCCCTGCGCTTTCACCAGCACCAACCATGAAGCGTGTCACCGCCCTTGCGCCACTCCTTGGCACCCCTCCGGTGTCCTCCACTGACGAAACGAAGACCAGCTCCCCTGTGCCTTCCACTGCGGCACTGCCTGCGCCTCAACATGGGAGCTGGAACACGAAGAGGCTGTGTCACCGCCCCTGCGTCGACATAGGGACGCCCCGGCGGCTTGGCATCAGAAACTTCAGGAAGGCAAAAGGTCAGACGTTGAAGAGCATTGAAGATCCGCCCCAGGGGAATTGTCTAGCCGCCCCATCGGCTTTGAAGAAGATCAACCGATTCTGCCTAAACCGCCCCTGCGGTTCCTGAAGGCCGCCCCTGCGGTTTAATGCCAGAAGCTTTACTTCAGCTGTGTACACCACCTTTATGGCATTTAAGGTGGCTGTTTTGGGCCGGCCATTTACTCCTATTTAGTGTCTTTTGTAGTATAAATAGTCCTTGGTTGATTGCTAGAATCATCCATCTTATCATCTAGTTAGTCAACAAATTATCCACTTAGATTGTCTTGCTTCCTTGTAATGAGTTGCTAACTCCCTTGCTACATTGGGTTGGTTTGAAGCTGCATTGTTACCTTGGTTGTAAGTTCTTTATAATCTAAGTTTTCATTCAGTAATACTTTGTATTTCCTTGATCTCCATTGTCTAAATTGCATGTTTACTATTGCTTGAGATTGATCACCTTAGGTTCTAAAATTCATGTAAGCAACTAGGATTAATAGGTTCCGGGTTCGGGTCTTTAATCTAGTAGCAACTTTAAGTAATAACGGGTTGTGATTACTTAAGGAAAAGGAACACAAATATAAAGATAAGTTTAACGGTTTTAATCTTCTCTTTATATCCCTTTGTCTTTATTTGAAAGCTAACTTGTTATTTGTTCTTGTAGGTTTACGGAACTTTAACCTGTTAAGTTGTGTTGATGCCGGTTGGCTCAACACATATGTATGATCGAGACGGGAGATTACTTGAAAACTTTAAACTGTTAAGTATTTTCTCCGAATACATAGAAAATTTCATTGAAGTCTTCATGAATGATTTTACCGTCCATGGAGATAGTTTTGACGCATGTTTAGGGCATTTGAAACTTGTTCTTGAAAAATGTGTTGAAACCAATTTAGTTCTTAATTCGGAAAAATGTCATTTCATGGTCGAAGAAGGAATTGTGCTAGGACATGTAATATCCTCAAAAGGGATAGAGGTAGATAAGGCAAAGGTTGATGTTATTCAAAATTTACCTTATCCTACTAATGTTCGGGAAATCCGATCTTTCCTTGGTCATGCAGGTTTCTACCGATGGTTCATCAAAGATTTTTCAAAGATCTCAGCACCCCTGTGTGAATTGCTCAAGAAAGATATCACCTTCATAGTGGATGAGGATTGCAAGAAGGCTTTCGACACTTTGAAGGCATGTCTCACCACCGCACCAATAATCCGTTCCCCGGATTGGGAGAAACCTTTTGAAATCATGTGTGACGCTAGTGACTACGCCGTCAGAGCTGTCTTAGGACAAAAAGACGGACGGGCCTCCCATGTGATCCATTATGCGTCTATGACACTCAATGGAGCGCAAAGGAATTACTCTACCACCGAGAAGGAGATGTTAGCGGTGGTTTTTTCCCTTGAGAAATTCCGGCAGTACCTACTTGGGGTAAAGGTAATTATCTTCACTGACCATGCAGCTCTTAGGTACCTCATGGCAAAGAAGGAGGCAAAGCCACGATTCATCCGTTGGGTGCTTCTTCTAAGCGAGTTTAACATAGAGATAAGGGACAAGAAGGGAGCTGAGAACCTAGTAGCCGATCATTTGAGCAGACTAGTGCAAGAGGAGGAAGATCCAGAAAAAAGAGAGATAGCCGGAAGTTTTCCAGACGATACATTCTACACAACTCTCTGTTGTGTAACTGCCCCCGCGCCTCACACCAGCCGCCCCTGCGGCCAGCCGCCCCTGCGGTTCTGTCTAGGCGCCCCTGCGGAATTGTCGACAGAGGTTTGTCTTAAGCTTCAATCTTTTAAGCCTTGTTTTGCTGACATTGTGAACTTCATTGTTAGGAAGGAGTATCCTCCAGACTTCACCAAGGCACAACGAGAGAAGGTAAAAGCTGAAGCTCGACACTACGTTTGGGACGATCCTTACCTTTGGAGGCATTGTAGTGACCAAGTGATCCGGCGTTGCATTCCGGACAGTGAGGTACAATCCGTCCTAACTTTCTGTTATTCTGAAGCATGTGGGGGGCACTTTGGGACAAACAAAAGTGCAAGAAAATTTTTGGATGCCGGTTTCTTTTGGCCACACATTTTTCGAGACGCTTTTGCATTTTGTAAAGTGTGTGATAGATGCCAAAGGGTAGGAAATCTTTCAAGGAGATATGAAATGCCCCAATCCTCTCTTATATTTTGTGAAATATTTGATGTTTGGGGAATTGATTTCATGGGGCCGTTTCCTACTTCATTCGGGAACACATATATCTTGCTTGCGATGGACTATGTTTCCAAGTGGATGGAGGCAAAGGCCACCAAAATTGATAATTCAAAAGTAGTTGCAGCTTTTCTGAAGGAAAATATCTTTGCAAGATTTGGAATCCCAAAAGCCTTAATCAGTGATAGAGGTACCCATTTTTGCAACAAGACGATCACGACTCTCCTTAAGAAGTACCATGTTCACCAAAGAGTATCAACAGCTTATCATCCACAAATAAACGGCCAAGCTGAGGTGTCCAACAGGGAAATAAAGACCATCCTTGAAAAGACGGTCTCTCCCGGGCGGAAGGATTGGAGGGCAAGGCTAAATGACGCCCTATGGGCATATGGGACTGCCTATAAAACTCCTATCGGAATGTCCCCTTTTAGGCTCGTGTTTGGGAAAGCTTGCCACCTACCGGTGGAGTTAGAGCACAAAGCTTGGTGGACGGTAAAGAAGTGAAACATGAACATAGAGGAAGTGGGAGAATTCCGGAAGCTCTAATTGCAAGAGTTGGAGGAACTGAGGCTAGATGCATATGACGATGCTACCACATACAAAGAAAAGACCAAAGCATGGCATGACCGGAACATTCTCCGGAAGGACTTCAAGGTAGGTAATAAGGTACTTCTCTTTCAATCCCGTTTGAAACTCTTTGCAGGTAAGCTGCATTAGAGATGGACAGGGCCGTTCATAGTAGCCGAAGTATACACTCACGGGGCTGTGGATCTCTATGATCCCCAAACACACAAGGTGTTTAAGGTGAATGGACAAAGGCTAAAGCTTTACCTTGAAGGAGTCAAGAAAGATCCGATTGACGAGATGGTACTAGAGGAGGCACAGTCAGAGAAGTAGAGATCTTACGTCGAGCCAACGACGTAAAACAAAGCCGCTTCTCGGGAGGCAACCCGAAGGAATAAAAAAAGGAGCTTCTGTCAAGGAAACCGCCCCTGCGGCTTTGTATCCTGATAACACGATTTATGACTTAGGTTTAGGCACTCATTTAGATAGTTTTTCCGCTCATTCATGCATGGTTTAGCACTAGTTCATGACCTTAGGTTTAGGCACTAATTTATATCCCTAGATAACCATCCGGTTTGTGTAGATATCCCTACCTTAGGCTCCTAGAGCCTTACCCGGTGATAGGACCTTAGGTGCGGGATTAGTGTATCATGAGACCTACCCGGTAATTGACCCCATTTGAGAAACATTCCTACCCAACATACTATAGTTTATCCAAGGATGATTAGAAGCTTGAGTCCTATGCCATAACCTGAATTTCCAACCCCTAGAATCCGCTTTTCTCTCTTTGATATCATATCTCGAGTTTGTCTTGCTTGTTTGTGTTTATTTGCTAGATTGTTAGGTTGTTTTGTATTCACATATCGTTGTGATTCTTGATTGATCACCACACAAAACCAAACACAAAAATATTGAGATTTTCATTTATTTGTTTCTTTCTCTTTTCTAAGCCTAGATCAACACTATCCTTAGTCACTAATCGATTCAATCTCACCTCAGTCTTTGTGTTCGACCTCGGAATGCTATCCCTACTACAAAATGTCCCGTACACTGCGGGTTCGCTAGGAGTTAGGAGAAATATATCGAGTATAAATTTAAGACTTTTGCGTGACACGTTCTTAGCGTAACAAGTTTTTAGCGCCGTTGCCGGGGACAAGGTTAATATTGAGTCATTGTTTGTGATTGTTTATAGTGTAGGTCTTTCTTGTTGGTTTTGATCTCGTTTGGTTTGTGTCTTTTCTTTTCAGGACATCTCTTACTCTTTAGGTGTATGCGATGATCTCGTGGCAAGGATTAAGCTCCATTCGATCCCGAACCGGAGAAAACCCTTAGATCTAGATTCAAGAGCATTAGAAAGGGAAAAGAGATGGCCGGAAGAGATCTCCAAGTTGAGTTGGATGAAACTTTAGAGCAAATTAGGCTAAGGGATGAAGCCTTGGAGAATGAAAGGAGACTTGCCAATGAGAGGCAAGAAGCAACTAGGAGGGAGATTGAAGAGATTAGGCAAGCTCTTGTGCAAAGAGAGCTTAATCGTCAATAACCTCCACCTCCACCACAACCGCAGCCGGCGGCGGTTAATATTCGTGTTGTGCCCATTGCTATTGAAGAGCCACAAATGTTAGGGCAACGTATGGATCCGGCACAAAGAGCACACCGTCCGGGTGTGAACTTAGGAGATCCCGCAACCCATGATTATGAACTCCGCCCTCAAGTTCTACAAATGATCCGGCATAATCAATTTGGAGGGATGGAAGGAGAGTCTCCTCATCAACACTTGATGAACTATGAGATCTTGATGGAGACTCTAAGACCGCCTATATTGGAGAGCAACAAGCATAAGCTTATGGCTTTTTCCTTCTCACTTAAGGATAAAGCCTTGGCTTGGTATCAATCTATTCCACAAGGGCGATGAGTACTTGGGAGGAGATGACAACCGAGTTTTTGACTAAGTTCTTCCCACCTTCCAAGACTACCGAGCTAAGAGGGAAGATCAATGCCTTTGTAATGAAGGATAGAGAAAGCCTATTCAAGTCTTGGGAGAGGTTCAAGGACCTTCTCCTAGATTGTCCACACCATGGTATACCGAAAATTGAGCTATTGGAGATCTACTTCAAAGGACTTGATGAAGATAGCCAATTCAAGCTTCAATCTCTTTCCGGTGGGACTTTCATGGAAAAGAAAGTGGATGAAGCTTGGGAGTTTGTAGAGAAACAAGCTTTGGTGATTGAGAAGTACTCCATAGGAAGAGTGATGGGAGGAAAGCGGGAGCATATGAGGTGAGTGAAGTCACCATGAGTAACTTCAAGCTTGATGCAATCAACAATGAGCTGAAATCTTTGAGGGAGTTGTGTGCTAAAACTTTGAAGAATCAAGCAAGCCCTCAAGTGCAAGTGCAAGCAAACTTATGTTCCAAGGAGGAAGATGTGAACTACATGGGAAGGGGCAATTACAACAACTATAAAGGCCCAAGGAACTTCAACAACAACCGGCAATTCAACAATTACCGGCCTAACCATAACCATCCCGGGTTTTCCTATTCTAACCCGGATGGAGCCTTGAACCCTCCCGCTTCCACAAGCGCAGCTCCTCCACCAAAGGCTTCACAAGAACCTCCACCCGGATTCACTCAACCTCCAAAGGATAGAACCGAGATGATGTTTGAGCAATTGCTTGGAAGGTTGAGTGGTCTTGAGAGCACGGTGACTTCCATTTCTAAGGCTCAAAAGGTGTTGGAAGCACAAGTGTTCCAAAAGGCGGGTGAAGCTCATAGAGATCCGGGAAGGCTTCCCGGAAGAACCGAGGACAACCCAAGAGGCCAAGTGTTGGCCATCACAACAAGGAGCGGGTTGAGCATGAAGGACCCCTTGCCTAAGGAGAATGCTAAGGGAAAGCATGTAGTGGTAGAGGAAGAGCCATTGTAAGAAGAAGGAGGCAAGAGCAAGGAAGATGAGCCAACATATGTGGCGCCACCTCTATACAAGCCACCACTACCGTTCCCACAATCACGAGCAAGAGCTCGCTTGGATAAGCACTTCGGTAAATTCCTTGAACTTATGTCTAAATTGCATATTAACATTCCGTTCATGGATGCTATTCTAGGTATGCCGGCATATGGCAAATTCTTGAAGAAGATACTCTCCAACAAAAGGAAGTTGGAGGAGTATGGAGAAGTAAGTATGACAAAGAGGTCCTCGGAATTGATCCAAACCATGAAGGAGGAGATGCCTCCTAAGCTAAGAGATCTGGGATCCTTTTGTGTGCCAATTGGAGTGGGAGAAGTGAAGTATGAAGCCCTATGTGATCTTGGGGCAAGTGTAAGCATCATACCGCTTGCACTTTGCAACAAGGTTGGGCTAGGAGAGCCAAAACCGGTCAAGATGACCCTTTACATGGCGGACCGTTCTATCACTCACCCGGTTGGAATATTGGAAGACATACCGGTGTAACTAGGGAAGTTCTATGTGCCAATAGACTTCGTTGTTTTGGACATCCCGGCGGACTATCCGGTTCCTATCATCTTGGGGAGACCTTTCCTAGCCACTTCCGGATGTTTGGTGGATTGCAAAAATGGAATTCTCTCCTTTAACATTGGAGAAGAGAATATCAAGTTCAAATTATCCACAATGATGAAAGGGCCAGCCCTTGGTAAAGATGTGTTCAACATTGTCGAGCAAGAGAAGTCTAGAGAAGTTGTGAGCTCGATCTTGATCAAGGACCCCTTGGAGAAGGTTCTTAGCTTAAGTTTGATGGAGGAAGGAGTTGAGGAGGCCTGCAATGAAGAAATCAAGGCTTTGGAAGCATTGGAAAAGGAGACAAGAGCTGAATTTGAAGCACACGAAGGTGTGCTGAATTTCTGCAAGAACCACGGCCAGGGACCAAGAACCACGCCCATGGTTTCTCCCGTGGAACTCTCTGGAATGCTCAAAAAGGCTAGCTTTGCAAGTTCCACGGCCGTGGTTGTGCCAGAGCCCGTGATTTTGCCCGTGGTCTCTCCAGAAACTGCATTAGTTGATGTTCAAGCTTCAAGGAGCCTTGAGGAGTCTTCCATGGTTTTGGATTCATCTCAACCAACATTATATAGATCGTCTCCACTCGATAAAGGTCCTCCTAAACTTGTACTCAAACCCCTCCCCTCTCATTTGAAGTATGCTTTTCTTGGTGAGAATTCTACATATCCGGTTATTGTGAATGCATGCTTGAATGATGATGAACTTGCTAGATTGTTGAATGAGTTGAGATTGCATAGGAAAGCCATTGGCTATACCATTGATGATTTAGTTGGCATTAAACCTTCTTTGTGCATGCATAAGATCTTAATGGAAGATAATCATAAACCTTCAATTGAAACTCAAAGAAGACTAAACCCTATCATGAAAGAAGTAGTCAAAAAGGAGATTCTTAAATTGCTAGATGCGGGAATCATTTTCCCGATTTCAGATAGTAAATGGGTTAGTCCCGTGCATGTGGTTCTTAAGAAGGGTGCGATGACCGTAGTAACCAATGAGAATAATGAACTAATTCCAACTAGAATGGTTACGGGATGGAGGATGTGTATAGACTATAGGAAACTAAATGTTGCCTCTAGGAAAGATCACTTCCCTCTTCCTTTCATTGACCAAATGTTAGAGAGATTAGCTCAACATTCCCATTTTTGTTACTTAGATGGCTATAGTGGATTCTTCCAAATCCCTATTCACCCCGGTGACCAAGAGAAAACTACATTCACATGTCCTTGGGGTACATTTGCATATAGGAGAATGCCGTTTGGATTGTGTAATGCACCCGCCACCTTTAAAAGGTGTATGATGGCTATCTTTTCTGAGTATATTGAAAATATCATGGAAGTGTTTATGGATGATTTTTTTGTTTATGTATCTTCATTTGATGATTGTTTAGCTAACTTGTCTCTAGTGCTAAAAAGATGTGAGGAGACTAATCTAGTCTTGAATTGGGAGAAATGCCACTTCATGGTAAGTGAAGGTATTGTGTTGGGACACTTGGTGTCCAACCGAGGCATTGAGGTTGATAGGGCTAAGATAGAGACAATAGAGAAGTTGCCACCACCTACCTCGGTGAAGGGGGTAAGGAGTTTTCTAGGGCATACCGGTTTTTACCGGAGATTTATTAAAGATTTCTCTAAGATTACTAAGCCTCTTACTAAACTACTAATGAAAGATGTTGAGTTTGTTTTCTCCAAGGATTGTCTTGAGGCTTTTTGTAGGTTGAAGAACGCTTTGATCACCGCACCCATCATGCAAGCTCCGGATTGGAGTTTACCGTTTGAGATCATGTGTGACGCGAGTGATGTAGCCGTCGGGGCTGTTTTGGGACAAAGGAAAGATGAGCTTACACATGCTATCTATTATGCTAGCAAGACGCTAGATGATGCCCAACTCAATTATGCTACCACCGAGAAGGAGTTGCTAGCGGTTGTGTATGCATTTGAGAAGTTCCGCTCGTATCTTGTTGGAGCGAAGGTCATTGTGTATACGGATCATGCTGCGATCCGTTATCTCCTTACAAAGAAGGATGCCAAGCCTCGGTTGATTCGTTGGATCCTTCTTCTTCCAGAGTTTTACTTGGAAATCCGGGATAAGAAAGGTTCCGAAAATTCTGTGGCGGATCACCTTAGTAGACTCCCACCATTGGAGCTTGAGAGAGATGACATCCCGATTGATGACTCATTCCGGGATGAGCAATTGCAAATGGTGGAGGAGTGCTTGTTTCAAGTGTCAAGGGGTAATGAGCCACGGTATGCCGACATTGTGAACTACCTTGTGTGTGAGGAGGTGCCACCCGGTTTATCCTATTCCCAAAGGAAGAAGTTCTTCAAAGATGTGAGACATTACTATTGGAGTGAACCACTTTTGTTCAAGAGAGGGCCGGATGGAGTTTTTAGGAGATGCATACCGGAGGATGAGGTGAAGAGTGTGATCCGCCATTGTCACTCCTTGCCATGTGGAGGCCATGCTAGCTCACACAAGACATGTGCTAAGGTATTACAATCGGGTTTCTTTTGGCCAAGTTTGTTCAAGGATGTGTAGAATTTTGTGGTAGCATATGATGCTTGCCAAAGGACGGGCAACATCTCAAGGAGGAATGAAATGCCCTTGAACAACATACAAGAAGTAGATATATTTGATGTGTGGGGTGTGGACTTCATGGGGCCATTCCCCTCTTCATGTGGCAACCTCTACATCCTATTGGCGGTGGACTATGTCTCGAGATGGGTGGAGGCAATCGCCTCTCCTACAAATGATGCCAAGGTTGTGGTGCGGTTCTTCAACCGAGTGATCTTTCCTAGGTTTGGAACACCAAGGGTGATCATAAGTGATGGAGGGAAGCACTTCACCAATAGGAACTTCGGGACACTTTTGGCTAAGTATGGGGTGACTCATAAGGTGGCAACACCTTACCATCCCCAAACTAGTGGCCAAGTGGAGATCTCCAACCGGGAGATAAAAGGGATCCTTGAGAAGACGGTTTCTAGGACGAGAAAGAATTGGGCTATGAAGCTCGATGATGCCTTGTGGGCATATAAAACCGCTTTCAAGACACCAATCGGCACCACTCCCTACAAGCTATTCTATGGAAAGTCTTGCCACCTTCCGGTGGAGATGGAGCATAGAGCATATTGGGCCATCAGGTGGCTGAATTTTGACCTCAAGGAGGCCGGTGAGAAGAGATTTCTAGACATGAACGCTCTTGAGGAGATCCGGTTGGATGCCTATGAAAACACCCAGATCTACAAAGAAAGGACCAAACGATGGCATGACAAACGTCTTATCCCAAAAAAGTTGAGTGAAGACGACCTTGTCCTTCTCTTGAATTCAAGGCTGCGGCACTTCCCCGGAAAGCTTAAGTCAAGATGGACGGGTCCTTATGTGGTGAAGAAGATCTTTCCCCATAGAGCGGTTGAGATAGGAGGGGAGCATTGTGGAGATTTTAAGGTGAATGAGCACCGGTTGAAGAAGTATATCCGGGAGCTCCGGTGGATATGATTGCCCCACTTCACCTAGAGTGAGACGCCCCCGAGTTTGGTCAAGCTAATGACCTTAAAGAAGCGCTTGGTGGGAGGCAACCCATTGGTAGACATCTTTCCCTTTTCGTTTTTGTTTTTGTTTTGATTTTTCTGTTTTTGTGTGTTTGGTGTGCTTTGTGCATGTGCTAGAGTTTTGGTGGCATGGAAGCCTAGCATGGCATGTGGATGATGATGATGAGTCCCTCATCAATTTTGGGTGGAGCGGATGCGGGACTTGGACGGCTAGCGGCGCCTAGCGCGGATCCAGACACCATAACGAACACTTTGAGCTCTCTACCATCGTTGATAGAATCATCCGCCATCACTCCACATGAATGATCCCAAATACCAAAGCAAACCATTTTTACATTGTGAGAACCCTCTTTCACTCTTCTTTACTTCATTTACACATTGGGGACAATGTGTTTCTAAGTATGGGGTGGGGTTTGCATGATCTTTTGCATGATTAGCATCTAGGGTAGTTTCTTTTAGTCACATGCTTCATTATGTCTTGAATGTACATACATATTTCGAAAAATTCAAAAAAAAAAATCAGAAAATTTAAAAATTTTTTAGTGCTTCTAAGCTTGGGAATGACCCTTATGATGAAATTGTCTTGTGAATTGGCTATGGATGGCCTTGTGTGTTGAATAGATGAATGTATATGTGGACTTGAAGTACTTATCTTGAATCCCATGAATGATTTGTGATTATGATGCTTGCCTTGATTGGATTGAGGATTGAAAGTCGAAATTGCATGCTAGTTCTTGCACATCATTTAGGAATGAATGAGGCAATTCATCTTTCTCTACTTCTCGTCTTGATCATGTTGTTTGAGCACCTCAATTGATATAAATTTGACCTCTTTTGACCCATCCGGGAATAGGAGCATAATAGTGTGTGAAAAGCAAGTGTGGGGTGAAGTTGTTGATGGATGAATGTTATGAATGAAGTGTTGAATTTGTTGTGAAAGTGTAGACAAAAATATAGGTTTGGGGACGTTGGTTTAAATGACGAGTAACTCAGCACCATTCACATAATCGGGTGTTTGTGCCTTGCCAAAGTCAAATAAACCGATAGTCCTAACGAGCTTTGGTATGTGTGCCCGGTGTGGATGCACTTCGAAAAATAAAAAAACCCGAGGACGGCTAATCACCAAGGTTCCGGCTTTTGTACACCAATGCCATTGTCTCAAAAATAAGTGAAAGAAAAAGAAAAGAAAAGAAAAGAAATATGGAGAAAATATACACTTGTGGGAAGTTGATCAAAGTCAAAATTGTGAAGTTAGTTCCATTCCCGGATTAGCATCACATAACCTAGAAAAATCCCCACCTAATCACAACGTTTTTTGGCCTCTTATTTAACAAGCCCTTGTGACCTATTTGCATGTGTGTAAGGCTTAGTGATCTAGATTGAATATGCTCATGATCATCTTGACTTCTTCATTTTTACATTTCATGCATGCTTTCGAGTTAAGTATAATTGTCTTTCCGTGCCTTCGTTTATTTGATACATGATTGCTTGTCCATCACCATGAAACATGACTATGAAGGTGATCCAATATTAGAAGCACAACTCCAAAAAGATTTTGTTGTTTTTCTGCATACATAAATCATGTCATCTCTTAGTCTATAGTTGGGGACTTGCTCGGGGACGAGCAAACCTTAAGTATGGGGTATTTTTGATAACACGATTTATGACTTAGGTTTAGGCACTCATTTAGATAGTTTTTCCGCTCATTCATGCATGGTTTAACACTAGTTCATGACGTTTGCATTCAATTCTTGTATATTTGTCGAGATAGACGTCTACACGGACTTTTGCATGTTTTGTAGGTATTTTGGGAACTATAGAAACTTAATCGATACATTTGAGGATCGTTCCTAAAGATGACACACCTTCGGACTCATTGGGATGCAAGCTAGGGGCTAAGGAGGACACATGGGACCTTGTTGGTGCATGCCATGCACCAAATTGTGGCTTGACGATCCATAGAGTGCAGAATCACCAAAACCACGGCCACTGGGACTTCCACGGGCGTGGAAATGGGCCATGGTTTTCCCCAAACAGCTGTGTGAGCTATCCCACGATCTTCATGGCCGACTCTTGCAATTTGTTGAGGATATAAGGTGGTCCTGCAGGTTGTGATGACAAACCCCTCACTCCCATTCTCTCCCACACTCTCAACAACACATATTCTCGCATTGGAAGATTGGATTGGATCTACTCTTGGAGGAGAAGAAAAGCTTCCATTGGAGAAGAAGAGAAGGACACACCATTGTTAGTCTATTTCATAGTTTTGAGTGAGTTTTGTGAAGACGATTTGCTCGGATTTGTAAGGAACGAGATTGAACCTTCTTTTGAAGGGTTGTAAGTCTTTCTTATCATACATTCAGCTTGGTTTTCTTTTTTCTACTTGTTCATCTCTATTTCACATCATTCACTTGCTATGGAAGCCATGAATGCATGCTTGTTGAGTTTGATTGTTGAAATGCATGTCGTTGGCTAGATAGATGTGATTCTAGGGTAAGGAAAAGATGGTTATGGCTTGGAATATGATAGAATGGACTTAGATATACCTTTGGATGAATTTTTTGCTTGAACCTAGCCTCTGTTGTAAACCACGGCTTGTTCTATACATTCCACGGCCGTGGTTCTTGATGAACTACCCGTGATTTTGACTGACTTGCTTGTTTTGATGAATTCTAAGTGCTAGGATGTTAGATTGTTGAAATCCTAGTGTTTTGTTGAGCTAAACCTATCCTAGGGTGACCTAGTGTTAGCAACTAAGAGTTAGAAGAGACTTACCCGGTGATTCTTGCTCTTAGACACCGAAGATGACGAACTCTAGGTAGTAGTGAGCCTCACAAGCCGCTATTGGACTGAATGTGCTAAGAAAAGTGTTTAGGACTTACCTTCCCGAGACTTAGCCGGTAAGGAGAGGTTAGATCCCTAGATAACCATCCGGTTTGTGTAGATATCCCTACCTTAGGCTCCTAGAGACTTACCCGGTGATAGGACCTTAGGTGCGGGATTAGTGGATCATGAGACCTACCCGGTAATTGACCCCATTTGAGAAACATTCCTTCCCAACATACTATAGTTTATCCAAGGATGATTAGAAGTTTGAGTGCTATGCCATAACCGGAATTTCCAACCCCTAAAATCCGCTTTTCTCTCTTTGATCTCATATCTCGAGTTTGTCTTGCTTGTTTGTGTTTATTTGCTAGATTGTTAGGTTGTTTTGCATTCTTATATCGTTGTGATTCTTGATTGATCACCACACAAAACCAAACCCAAAAATATTGAGATTTTCATTTATTTGTTTCTTTCTCTTTTCTTAGCCTAGATCAACACTATCCTTAGTCACTAATCGATTCAATCTCACCTCAGTCTTTGTGTTCGACCTCGGAATGCTATCCCTACTACAAAACGTCCCGTACACTGCGGGTTCGCTAGGAGTTATGAGAAATATATCGAGTATAAATTTAAGACTTTTGCGTGACACGTTCTTAGCGTAACATATCCCGCCCCTGCGGTGACACTCACGCCTAGCGCCGCCCCCGGCGCTGGGCCTGCGTGCCCCTCTCCCTTGTCTCCGCCCCCGCGGTGTCAAACTCCCGCCCCTGCGGGTTTACCCAAGAAAGAAAAGAAAAGAGGATCTCGAAAAACGCCTACACCTACCACTCACCACCCACCAACCTTCTTCACCAAACACAAACCCTCCAAACCCCTCTCCTTCAGAAACACCCTCAACACCCTGCGCCCTCTGCCCACCAACAATCTCGCCGATGCCCCTGCGCCGCCTCCGACAGCTAGCCACTAGTCGAAACGCCCCTGCGCCACCTTCTCCCACTACCCCCGTACTCTCTCACAGCCCTACGGCCTTCCTTCTCACCCACTTCACACATTCCACTCCAGCTACACCACCGGCGAGACTACACCACCAAGGACGTCACCGGAGCAACCTCAACAACACCCTTTCCATCGCTCCTCTAAAATCGCCTCAGCACTTCTCCCGCACAGCCGCCCCTGCGGAAATCACACCAAAGAGGTCGTTTTCTTTTCCTTATTTTGACATTTGCTAATCCTATGCTTCAAATACTTTCAAGAATGGAAGCCCCAAGGAAATACAAGATGACCGACGCAGAGAAGGAGCATTATAGGATTGTGCAGGATCGAGTTGTGTATGCAACTCGATTTCTACATTTTCCGACTTTGGAGAAACTAGGCATGCTAGAGAGCATGCAAGAATTTTTGGCGAATGTTGTGTTCGGAGACATCCTCCAAAAAAGTGCTCCAAAATATCCCGAGCTCAGCAGACAGTTTATCTCCACTTTCACAATGGAGAAGGAAGACCACGTGTGTATTGGCCTCACCTTCAAGTTCAACAAGGTAAAATACACTCTTGACTACGCCGATCTCCGGGAGGCTTTTGGGGTGACTCTAAACCCCTCTGAAAACTAGTGGGATCCAGTCCCGGCCCCAGACCTGTGCGAGTTTTGGCAAGCAGCTACCGGGTCGAAATTCCATGCTGGGGGTGAGTACTCCAACAAACTCACTCACCCCAGCTTGAGGTTGATTTCAAAGATCCTCATGAGTGTCTTCTGTGGACACAAAGAGAAAAATTAGGTCGCTCTCAAGGACCTCCCACTACTCTACTCCTGCCTTCCATACAGCGAGAAGGTGATGGATTGGCCCTCTCTCTTCCGTGCCGCTTTGAAGCGGATCAGGAGGGATGAGCCGAGGGATATTGTCGGATGTGGGTTGATCTCTTTGATCGCCTCATAAGTGATGGACCTGTCCGAGTTAGAGGACGGGATGGCGGCTCATCTCTACACTGAGGGGATGCTTAGGAGGTGCAAGCTCCTCCGGCGGGACGGGGAGAACCTATTTTGGATCTCCCTTGCAGATGGGAGCCACCTCACCTACCTCCCCCGGCCTTTACCATTAGGAGGTGAGCTCTACATTCCTCCAGATCCTTTCGTGCCGAGGAGGCCACTAGTGGCCATTGTGGAGAGGCATGCTGCCAGCTCCAGCCGGGCCCATCAGAAGGAGTACCTGCCCTTCCCAGATGACGAGGAGATGCCCACGGTGGAACCAGAGGAGGACCCGGCCCTTGCGAGCCTTCAGGCTCAGATGACGGCTATGACGACCCAGCACCGGACATGGCAGTCCGATTACCAACGGACTATGCTAGAGCAGCAACAGAGCTGGCAGACCAGTTTTGCCACCTCCATGACCTCACACTTCGACCAGAGGAAGGAGGCCTGGCAGGCAGCCCAGCAACAGCAGTTGGAGGCTCAGCAGCTGGCTTGGCAGGCCAGTTTTGAGACCTCTTTTGGTCGCCGGATGTCTGCCCAGCAGGACCGCATTGATGACATCTACCGCCGGTAGGAGCACTTCTTCCGCCACTTCCCTTACCCACCGGAGGAGGGTCCGGGTGGTCCATCCGGACCACCCCAGTGAGGGGTACATTTCTTTCCCTTCTCCCGCATTTATCTTTGACTCATTTCCACTTCGAGGACAAAATGTACTTCAAGTATGGGGGAGGGACATATCATTGCTTGTACAGCTCATTGAGTTGTTTTAAAATTTAATTTGCATTGTTAAATTCAGTTTGATATTCAAAAAAGAAAAAGGCAAATAAGTAAAATAAAAGGCATGGAAATCCTTGGATAAACCGAAAACCCGAAAGGGCGGTTTAGGTAAAAAGAAGGTAGTCCGACCAACCTTAGGTGGGTGCAAAATTGGACTTGAGGGATGTGAGTTAAAGTGAGAAAAGAAGAAGAGTGGCAAGGTGAAAACCCAAAAGGGCGCCTTGGCAAAATGAGCGACACCGAGTGTAGGTTTCCCTTCCGGCGTTTTGGCGACATAAGAAGGAGAGTCATAAGGAGGTTGTCCGAGTAGGCCACTCTCGGAGCGATAAGGATGGTAGTATTTCTTTTTCTCACATTTCCTCTCTTTTCCTTCTTTCTTTCTTGGTTTTTCTCTTGTTTTTCATTATCTTTATGCTTACTCATGCTTCCTGAGGCCCTTGAGTTTACTTGATGTCATTTGTTTTTACTCGGGACGAGTAAAAGGTCTAAGTATGGGGGAGTTTTTTAGGTGATGGAATCACTATCAATTAGGGTAGTTTTTAGAGTCTTTTTATTGCATTAGTGTCGGTTTATGCTACTAACTCCTTGGTCCAGAAGAAGAAGATCAAAAGAAGCTAAAGAAAGGAGTTATAAGCACTTAGGAGTGGAGATCGATCACGAAGCAAAGCTTCTATTGCCTCACCGCCCCGCGGATCCTTGCAGCCGCCCCCGCGGGTGACGCCTTAATTCGGAGCGCTCCTTGCGCTTTTACCAGCGCCAACCATGAAGCGTGTCACCGCCCCTGCGCCACTCCTTGGCGCCCCTACGGTGTCCTCCACTGACGAAACGAAGACCAGCTCCCCTGCGCCTTCCACTGCGGCACTGCCTACGCCTCCACATGGGAGCTGGAAGACGAAGAGGATGTGTCACCACCCCTGCGTCGACATAGGGACGCCCCAGCGGCTTGGCATCAGAAACGTCAGGAAGGCGAAAGGTCAGACGTTGAAGAGCATTGAAGATCTGCCCCAACGGAATTGTCTAGTGATAGCATGAATTATAGTCTATATTTTGGGACCTATTTAAGATGTTTTATCTTCAATAATCTGCATATTTGAATGTATATTATGTGATTATATTGTCATTTCATCTACCTTTGCGGGAATCGAGGTCTACACCTAGTTTCGTTATAATAGTAGGTAAAATGACACGTTTTACATCAAAATGGAGCTAAAGGAGCTAAGGAGTCATTGGAGCTACATTCAGGAGTTTAAGGAAGAATCCAGGAAGCAAGGAATTAACAAGAAGATTTACTTTGGACCAGATTTAAGAGATTTCAGCTTCAGTTGAAGTTCACCTCGGTCAGCTACAGTACCATCTCGACCGAGGTGATTTTGAGGAACGTCGCGACCGAGGCGAATACCATGACGCGGCGAGATCATATTATTCTTGGCTGAAATCTTTTATTTTTGGAAGGAGAGATCTTATATTTTTAGGCTGGATTTCTGGAAGGAAGATCATATATTTTAGAGATTTATTTTAGAGATTAAGATATATTTTATTAGGAAAATATCTTTTCGAGATATTTTATCTTTGGAGGGTAATTTTCCTATATAAAAGGTTGGATTTTCCACAAATTCAACCATGCTTATGCATGCTTAGAGCATCCAGCAGTTGGGAAGGATTTTAGGAAGGTTGAAGGAAGGTTGAAGGAAGGAAGTTAATAGCTTTTATAGCTTTTGTGAAGAGTTTTTGTAAGACTTTCTTAGATTCCCTTCTTATTGATTGTCTTATTGGGTTGTGATCCAAGGAACGCTTATTTGTTCGATATTTGATTCAGTTATTGAAGCCTTGTTCTTAAGGTTTTTGTGTTCAAATATTCATTCTCTTTCCATATATTTGATTATTGCTTTCATGATGATGAGTGGCTAATTTCCTCGTGCGATTCTAGGGTGATTGGCTGAAGGTTGCTGGAAAAACAATGATAGAATAATCTTAAATTCCAGTAGGACCCTGAAAGCTCGAGTCTTTATCCTTAACCTTAGAACATCTCGTTCAGTCGATGAACATCTCGGCCGGGGTGGAACTTGACTGACCGAGGTGACTTTTCTGATCCGAAACTGAGAGTTAGGTGTTAAAGTTTGCCAAATCCTATTCTTATTACACCTTTCGTGGTTCAATGCAAGCCTAGGATGAGACTTACCCGGTAATTCCTTTGTTTGTTTACCCAAGATCATAAGTGTAGGTAATAAAGGGTTATCCTTTATTGGGGTTTGAGTGTGCCTTCATCCTATCTTTGTGAGTTAGCTTGAGACTTACCCGGTAAAGGTTGATTCTATTCCCTTAGTTGGTTTGTTGGTTTGAGATTATAGTTCCTTTCCCTAGTACCTTGAGACTTACCCGGTGATAGGTTCTTTGGCTTGGGATTGTGAGTAGTGAGACTTACCCGGTAATCTATTCCACTATAGTAACACCTTCCCTTTGCAAAACCTCAACTTTGTCCGCTTATCTTGAGATCTTGAGTTGGAACCACAACTAGATACTTTAATCCCTAGAATTGCATATTCCTTTAATTGACTTTTTATCATCTTTGATTGCTTTAATCGCTTTTGTGGTTATTAGTTGCATTGACTACCTATATTTGTTTTGTTTCACCTAAGTCCCTGAGATCGACACCCCGGAATTCTTGCTTTTACTATAATTGATCCGTACACTACGGGTTCGCATCCTTGTTTAAGCATATTTCCTCGGTTATAAATTTAAAGCTTGCACACACCATTTGGAGCGAACAAGTTTTTGGCGCCGTTGCCGGGGACTTGGTCTAGGCCGAGCCGGTTGCGGTAGTCTTTCCGGGGTGGAACTTGACTGACCGAGGTGACTTTTCTGATCCGAAACTGAGAGTTAGGTGTTAAAGTTTGCCAAATCCTATTCTTATTACACCTTTCATGGTTCAATGCACGCCTAGGATGAGACTTACCCGGTAATTCATTTGTTTGTTTACCCAAGACCATAAGTGTAGGTAATAAAGGTTTATCCTTTATTTGTTTTGTTACACAACTAGATGCTTTAATCCCTAGAATTGCATATTCCTGTAATTGACTTTTTATCATCTTTGATTGCTTTAATTGCTTTTGTGGTTATTAGTTGCATTGACTACCTATATTTGTGTTGTTTCACCTAAGTCCCTGAGATCGACACCCCGGAATTCTTGCGTTTACTATAATTGATCCGTACACTACGGGTTCGCATCCTTGTTTAAGCATATTTCCTCGGTTATAAATTTAAAGCTTGCACACACCATTTGGAGCGAACAAGTTTTTGGCGCCGTTGCCGGGGACTTGGTCTAGGCCGAGCCGGTTGCGGTAGTCTTTCGGGGCATTTGCCACTGTTTCTACTAACCACTCTACTTGAGTGACTTTTGCAGCTTCTTTCTCGTAGGTTTATGCAAAAAAACCCGCGCTGGGAAGGAAATCGTTCCTTACGATCCCGAACCAAAAAAGACATACAAAAGACACTTGAAAGAAGCTAAGATGGCCAATCAAGAGAATCGCAATCTTGAGGCCGAATTGAAGGAGGCATTGGAACAACTACGCCTCAGCAAAGAAGAATTGCGAATGGAAAAGGAGGAAACTCGCGCAAGAACGGAAGCGATCGAAGCAGATATGGCGACTTTACGGGACCAGTATCTACCGCGACCAGTTCCAGCTCCTCGACCGAGGTAGGACCCAGCTCGAGCTGCCCCGGCCGAGATACTTCCACCTCGGCTATCAATCCGAGATGCACTTTTTGCAGGTATTCCACATACCCTAGAGCAGAGGATGGACCCCAACCAACAACTGAGGCGTCTAGGAGTCAACCTATGTGATCCAGCGGACCATGATTATGAGCTTCGACCGCAAGTTCTTTCCATGATTCGCCAATGCCAGTTTGGAGGGCTAGAGAGGGAGTCTCCGCATCAACATCTGCAAAACTATGAGATCTTGATGGAGACCTTGAGTCCTTCAAGGCTAGAAAACAACAATTCCAAGCTAAGGCCTTTCTATTTCTCTTTGAAAGATAGGGCGCTTACTTGGTATCTATCTCTCCCCCCAGGAAAAATCAACACTTGGGAGGAGATGTCGACGGAGTTCTTAACTAAATTCTTTCCCCCCTCAAAGACCGCTAAAATGAGAGGGAAAATCAATGCATTCATCATGAAGAACATGGAGAGCTTGTCCAAGTCATGGGAGAGATTTAAAGACATTCTTTTGGATTGCCCACATCATGGGATTCCAAAGATAGAGTTGTTGGAGATACACTTCAAGGGACTAGATGGAAACACCCAGTTCAACCTTCAACTACTATCCGCCGGCACGTTCATGGACATGCCGATTGATGAAGCTTGGGAGTTCATAGAGAAACAAGCTTTACACATGGAGAAATACTCCCACCAAGGAGCTGAAGGAGGAGTTAAAAGAGTTAACTTTCAAGAAGCTCCACCAAACAATGATCAACTCACCTCTTTGAAGAATGATGTGAAACAACTGAAGGAACTTTTGGTTGCTCAAACCAAGAAAGAAGATAAAGGATATCAAGGCTCAAGGAACAACAATGGTTACCGGAACAACAACAACGGTTCCCGGAACAAAAACTACAACAACAATAGAGGATCCAACAACAACAATTGGAGGACAAACAATCAAAATTCGGGTAACCCTTACTCTAACTCCAATTCGAATGACTCCTCTAATCCTTTCCTCTCTTCTTCTTCTTCTTCTTCTACTCCATTGAAGAGCCAGGAGCAAGGATCAAGTTCGTCCCAGCCGGAAAAGAAAGATGCGGTGCTGGAGCCCATCTTGATCAAACTCAACTCTATGGAGACATTCATGACTTCATTTTCAAAGGCACAAAAAGCGTTGGAGCAACAATTCTTTAATAAGGCAAATGAAGCGCCAAGAGACCCAGGGAAGCTTCCAGCAAGGACGGAAAGCAACCCCAAGGGACAAATCGTGGTAATAACGACGAGAAGTGGACTGAAGACTGCAGATCCAGTGCCTCGTTCGATGCCAGTACAAACAAAGAACACCTCGGTCCAGGCACAGTCGAAGAACACTTCGGCCGAGATGCCAACTGAGGTCGAACCTCAGAGAGCGTCGGACAAAACTGAAGTTTATGTTCCACCTCCTGCATATAAACCACCACTTCCATTCCCCCAGTCAAGGGCCAGAGCACATCTAGACAAGCATTTTGGCATGCCCGCATATGGGAAATTCTTAAAAGAGATTCTATCAAGGAAGAGGAAGTCGGAAGACTTTGGGGAAATAAGGATGACATCTAAATCCTCGGAGCTTATTCAAATCATGAAGGAGAAGATGCCACCCAAATTGAGAGATCCCGGCTCATTTTGCATTCCCATTCAAGTTGGGGATGTCACTTGTGAGGCATTGTGTGATCTAGGAGCTAGCGTGAGCATCATCCCGCTGGAGCTATGTGTTAGGATGGAACTTGGAGAGCCCAAGCCGGTGAAGATACGGTTATACATGGCGGACAGCTCCATTACCCATCCCGTGGGCATTTTGGAAGACGTTCCGGTTAAGTTAGGTAACTTCTATTTACCTATAGACTTTGTTGTGCTTGATATTCCCGCAGATTACTCCGTTCCTATCATTCTCGGGAAACCATTTCTAGCAACTTCGGGTTGCAATGTGGATTGTAAGAACGCTAAGTTGCAATTCAACATTGGCGGTGATCAAGTTGAGTTTGCATTGCTTGCGGAAATGAAGGGAGAGCAGCTAAGAGATGATATCTTCAACATCTATGATGAAGAAGAATCAAGAGAATTGGTGAGCTCTATCCTTATTAATGATCCACTTGAGAGAGTTAATAGTTTTAGCTTAATGGAGGAAGGTATAGATGTTTCTTGTGATGCAGATATACGGAGCTTAAAGGCGCTGGAAGAATATCCAGGAGCTAAATTTGAAAGGCTAATCCAGGCGAAGAAAATCTTCAGTTTCGGTCCCAGTTACAGTACCTCGACCGAGGCACCTTCTAGACCAAGCGAGGTGTTCTTGACTGAAGAACATCTCGGTCACCCTCTCTGGAACTCGACCGAGGTCGAAAGCGAGATGATGTCAACTGAGAATAACAAACTTCTTACTCCCTTTTCTGACATTCATCCTCAGTTGGTGGAACACTTTCTCCACCACACTTCTGATAATAAAGGGCCTTGGTATGCTGACATTGTTAATTATCTTGTTTGCCAGGAAATACCGCCCGGATTGACATACGCTCAAAGGAAGAAATTCTTTAAAGACGTACGCCATTACTATTAGGATGAACATCTACTATTTAAGAGAGGTCCGGATGGGATGCTTCGAAGATGCATTCCGGAACATGAAGTTACTAGTGTCATACGGCATTGTCACTTGCTTCTTTGTGGAGGGCATACTAGCGCTCACAAAACGTGCGCCAAGGTATTACGTTCCGGTTTCTTTTGGCCTACATTATTTAAGGATGTGCAAACGTTTGTTGTCTCTTGTGATGCATGCCAAAGAACAGGGAATTTATCTAGGAGGAATGAGATGTCACTCAACAACATATAGGAGGTTGAAATCTTTGATGTATAGGGAGTAGGTTTCATGGGACCTTTCCCAACATCCGGAGCAAACCTCTACATTTTCCTAGCTGTCGACTACGTCTCTAGATGGGTTGAAGCTATTTCCTCTCCCACTAATGACGCCATGGTGGTTGTGAAGTTCTTTAATAGGACTATCTTTCCACGTTTTGGGACTCCATGTATCATCATCAGCGATGGAGGGACACATTTCATCAACCGGAAGTTTAAGGCACTTCTATCAAAGTATGGAGTAACCCACAAGGTAGCAACCCCTTATCACCCTCAAACTAGTGGACATGTCGAGATCTCAAATAGATAAATTAAAGCAATCTTGGAGAAGACCGTCTCTAGGACGAGGAAGGATTGGTCCATGAAGTTGG
The DNA here is from genome assembly GCA_033239125.1 of Fagopyrum homotropicum. Lineage (NCBI taxonomy): Eukaryota > Viridiplantae > Streptophyta > Magnoliopsida > Caryophyllales > Polygonaceae > Fagopyrum > Fagopyrum homotropicum. The sequence goes on along the minus strand of BSWB01000003.1, from coordinate 57,592,176 downwards.
ACGACGCTCTTTGGGCCTACAAGATCGCATTCAAGACTCCCATTGGTACCACCCCTAATAATTTGGTATATGGGAAGTCTTGTCATTTACCCTTTGAGCTGGAACATAAAACATATTGGGCTATCAAATGGTTGAACTTCGACGTCAAAGACGCCGGTGAAAAGCGGCTATTGGACATCAACGAGCTGGAGGAGCTGCGCTTGAACGCCTATGAGAATGCCAAGATCTACAAAGAAAGGACGAAGAAATGGCATGACAAGCGTATCACTCCTAAGGAGCTTAAAGAAGGAGACTTAGTTCTACTCTTCAACTCTCGCCTCCGCCTCTTTCCAGGTAAGTTGAAATCTAGATGGACCGGACCTTATGTTGTGAAACATGTTTTCCCTTATGGTGCAGTTAAGATTTGGGGAGAAACAAGTGGAAACTTCAAGGTCAATGGTCATAGACTTAAGAAATACAAACCGGAAGTCCCGGTTGAGGAGGTTGCACCACTATACCTTGTTTGAAGGTACCGTACGGTCCAACTAGCAACCCAAGGTATTGCTTTCTTTTCCCTTTTTTCTAGTATAGCTTTAGATAGTTTTCTGTTGCTTTGCTTTGTTTTTGGCGTCCTGGACATCCAACAGGTGACATCTAAGGAAGGAATACAACCCAGGAGCAACACTGGAAGGACAGAAGTTTGAGATTTTGAGAAGACGGAGTTTGACTGAGACACATCTCGGTTGCTGTCAAAACACCTCGACCGAGATGATTCTTGAGGAACCGAGGCGACTAGGGTCACTGAAGATCCACCTCGATTCGTATCACCTCGGTCCAGTCGAGACCATCTCGACCGAGGTGACAGCAGTTCCAGAAAATGGTATAAAAGGGGGCTGAAATTTCTCTCTCACCTTCTCGACCGCGGCACCCTAATTCACCTCGTTCTCCAATCTTTGACCATTTTCGACGATTCTTGCTTCTAAACTGCAAGGAAAGGGTAGATGATCGGTTTGTAAGCGACAATCTGCAACAAAAACGCTCCAAATCGGCCAAATCTGGGGTAATTCGAAAAAAACCCTAACTCCCTCTTCTTCCACTGTTTTCGATCGATTTGGGCTTTGGTTGCCCTTGCATTGTGCTGAAAAAGGATTAAGTACCCCATAGGAACCATTGGTAGTGATATCGGGGGAAAGAACTGGATTTCTGAGAGTTTCGATCGAACAGCACATCGCCTCGGTCAAGTCGACCTGTGCCTCGGCCGAGGTGTTCTTGAGAGTTGTCAGGGCAACCGAGGTGGTCTGACAGTGAGAGAGAAAGATGAGTTCTGATAGACAGCTTGTTCTGAGAGATAGATCCTCTCCTTCTCCTTCTTCTTCCTCTCGCCGCTCCATACCGGTGATCCACGAGCGTCACCGGGTCGATTATGACCGTATTGTTGCACGTCCAGTGGTTGCACCACGGTTTTCGGATATTTCTGCTTTTGATTGCCTCCACGTGGATGAGGATTTGAGGCGGATGACAACTATGGTGGGGCTGGAGCAGTTTACTGAGATTAGAGCCCCAGCTTACCTCGAGCCCACCTTGGAGTTTGTGAGCTCCGTGACCTACTTGAATACTAAGCGCGCCATCAAGTACCGGTTCATGAACCGGAACTACTTAGTTCCGATGGACCATTGGAGGGACATCTTCGGCTTCCCGGCCCCCACAGTTTCTGACTTTCCTTCTCGAGCCGTGGCTCGAGAGTTTTGGGGACAGATAGCTCACGTAGTTGAGCATGCTGACAGGTGGAGACCTGGAGATTCTAGGGAGCGGATTATCTTCCACCTAGCCTTTAGACTTGCTCACCGGATCTTCAGCGAGACACTTCTGGCGTGTACTGAGACGCCCAGAAGATTAGACAGGGGGAGCTGCTGAGTCTATACTGTATTGTGACCGGAGGAGTTCCGGACTTTGGAGTGATGCTAGCGGAGGATCTTCACAGGATCAAGGCAAAGGCGAAGGGAGATATATGATGCGGCGGTCTAGTGACTCACATCGCGAGTTACATGGACTTAGATTTAAGTGCGTGTACTATGGTGGCAGCTGCCAAGCCGCTTGGGCTGCAAGAGATGATTACGAGGAGGATCTTGGTTCCTCGCGGACTTACTACGCCGTATGTAGAGATGCCCTGGGAGCAGACTGCACCGCAGGGTAGTAGATGCTCATCTCAGTTCTCCGTTTATGAACCGTATTACAAGTACACCGCATGGATTCCTCTTATGGAGGACGCGAGAGACGCAGTAGCAGCAGCCCGGGAGCAGGATGATGAGGAGGTTGAGGATGAGGCAGATGAGGATGACGGTGGAGGTGCTGCCATGGACACAAGTACAGATACAGCTGGTACCAGCATACCGGTCGTCGATCTAGACGACGAGGAGACAGAGGAGGAGCCAGCTACAGCACCAGTACGTCCTGCCAGGCGTAGGGTACGCAGGTAGAGGGATCTAGTTGCTCACTGCCGGATTGATGATCTGACGGATCAGATGATCGACTCTTACGCCGCTCTATCCTTAGACATGTTGGAGATGAGGGAGAGCCAGCACTACCAGCGCCGGATGATGGAGATCCAGTTCCAGCACATGATGGGCTATCCTTTTGACCCATCCCAGCATCCGTACGTGCCACCACCACCACCACCACCAGATTGGGATTAGGGCTTGCAAGATTTCCTTTATTTATTTATTATGCAACTCAGCTTTATCCGGTGAGTACTCTGTTTCTTTAGACTTATTTTGACCCATTGGGACAATGTGTCCCAAGTATGGGGTATTTGGATGTATTTATACGACTTATGTGTATGCTTGTATGACTCGGTTCGGATATTTGTGATTTTCTTTATGCTCTATGTGTTATCTGAGACTACATGCATGCATACAGGTTATTTGATTTAGAAAAACGTCAAAAACTAGTTAAGAAAAAAATTTTATGACCTCGACCGAAGTGACTCTGACCAATCGAGGTGCTTTACGTCGGTTGAATTAGAACATCTCGACCGAGGCGGTTTAACTAAAAGTTTTCGAAACGATTTTGTGCTTCTTTTCTGGATATGACCTCAGTGAAGATTTTGTTTGCAGATTGGTTTTGAAATCTTTATATGTTTGAAAGGTTTTATGATATGTTTAAGTTGCTAAAAGCTTTGTTTGAAATTTGTGGCATGTTTAATACTTTGTTTTTATCCGAAATATGTTGAATTTGAAAGTTGACACCACATGATAAGTTCTCTCACTTTCTTCATGGGATGATTAAGGCAATTCGATCTCTTCTCTTCTTCTTCTTCTTGATCATGCTTAGCCCCTCATATACATATTTGCCTCCCTTTACCTATCCGGGAATTTGGAAGCAAGGAAGAGAAAAGCAAGCGAAAGAAAAGTTGAGATGTTGGCTGGAAGTTAGAAAGAAACAAATAGGTTTGGGGAAGTCAATCATGATGATGAGTAACTCGGCACCATTCACATAGCCGGGTGTTTGTGTCTTGCCAAAGTCGGATTGAGCGATATTCCTAACGGGTCATGGTATGTGCATCAAGGGTTTGAGGCATCTTGAGAAATTGATGATTGCTGATCTCCTAGGCTTCGGTTATTGTGCACCTCTATCCATGCATCCCAAAAAGTAAAACAGTAAATAAGCAAAGCTTATTGGTGGAAGATGTTGAAGTTCAAAGGAAGTGAAGTAAAGATCCTTTTCTCGGATTCTAGCACCACATTCCCTATATACATCCCACCTTCACACGTTTCTTGACCTCTTTTGAAAGACCTTGAGACCACGAGCTTGTTGATTGACTTGCTGGTTTAAACTGGATTATGCATGATTAATTTCGATAATTATGATTTATTATGCATTCTAGTATTTTATGCAAAGATGAACAACTTTCTTATATTTATAAAATGTTTTGATCATATTTTGATTTTAAATACCATAAAGCATTCTATTAGAGTGATTTATGAGTGGAGCACACCATTAAAATGTTTTGAAATACTTTTCATTGATCTATATGACTTATAATCCATTCTATCTTGTATTTTAGATTTGGAACTTGCTTGGGGACAAGCAAGGGACAAGTATGGGGTATTTCGATAGCATGAATTATAGTTTATTTTTTGGGACCTGTTTAAGACGTTTTATCTTCAATAATCTGCATGTTTGAATGTATATTATGTGATTATATTATCATTTCATCTACCTTTGCGGGAATCGAGGTATACACCGAGTTTCGTTGTAATTGTAGGTAAAATGGCACGTTTTACATCAAAATGGAGCTAAAGGAGCTAAGGAGTCATTGGAGCTACATTCAGGGGCTTAAGGAAGAATCCAGGAAGCAAGGAATTAACAAGAAGATTTACTTTGGACCAGATTTAAGAGATTTCACCTTCAGTTGAGGTTCACCTCGGTCAGCTACAGTACCATCTCGACCGAGGTGATTTTGAGGAACGTCGCGACCGAGCCGAATACCCTGACGCGGCGAGATCATATTATTCTTGGCTGAGATCTTTTATTTTTGGAAGGAGAGATCTTATATTTTTGGGCTGGATTTCTGGAAGGAAGATCATATATTTTAGAGATTTATTTTAGAGATTAAGATATATTTTATTAGGAAAATATCTTTTCGAGATATTTTATCTTTGGATGGTAATTTTCCTATATAAAGGGTTGGATTTTCCACAAATTCAACCATGCTTATGCATGCTTAGAGCATCCAGCAATTGGGAAGGATTTTAGGAAGGTTGAAGGAAGGTTGAAGGAAGGAAGTTAATAGCTTTTATAGCTTTTGTGAAGGGTTTTTGTAAGACTTTCTTAGATTCCCTTCTTATTGATTGTCTTATTGGGTTGTGATCCAAGGAACGCTTATTTGTTTAATATTTGATTCAGTTATTGAAGCCTTGTTCTTAAGGTTTTTGTGTTCAAATATTCATTCTCTTTTCATATATTTGATTATTGCTTTCATGATGATGAGTGGCTAATTTCTTTGTGCGATTCTAGGGTGATTGGCTGAAGGTTGCGGGAAAAACAATGATAGAATAATCTTAAATTCCAGTAGGACCCTGAAAGCTCGAGTCTTTATCGTTAACCTTAGAACATCTCGTTCAGTCGATGAACATCTCGGCCGGGGTGGAACTTGACTGACCGAGGTGAATTTTTTGATCCGAAACTGAGAGTTAAGTGTTAAAGTTTGCCAAATCCTATTCTTATTACACCTTTCCTGGTTTAATGCAAGCCTAGGATGAGACTTACCCGATAATTCCTTTGTCTGTTTACCTAAGATCATAAGTGTAGGTTATAAAGGTTTATCCTTTATTGGGGTTTGAGTGTGCCTTCATCCCATCTTTGTGAGTTAGCCTGAGACTTACCCGGTAAAGGTTGATTCTATTCCCTTAGTTGGTTTGTTGGTTTGAGATTATAGTTCCTTTCCCTAGTACCTTGAGACTTACCCGGTGATAGGTTCTATGGCTTGGGATTGTGAGTAGTGAGACTTACCCGGTAATCTATTCCACTATAGTAACACCTTCCCTTTGCAAAACCTCAGCTTTGTCCGCTTATCTTGAGATCTTGAGTTGGAACCACAACTAGATTCTTTAATCCCTAGAATTGCATATTCCTTTAATTGACTTTTTATCATCTTTGATTGCATTAATCGCTTTTGTGGTTATTAGTTGCATTGACTACCTATATTTGTTTTGTTTCACCTAAGTCCCTGAGATCGACACCCCGGAATTCTTGCTTTTACTATAATTGATCCTTACACTGCGGGTTTGCATCCTTGTTTAAGCATATTTCCTCGGTTATAAATTTAAATCTTGCACACACCATTTGGAGCGAACATCTAGCCGCCCCAGCGGCTTTGAAGAAGATCAACCGATTCTGCCTAAATCGCCCCTGCGGTTCCTGAAGGCCGCCCTTGCGGTTTAACGCTTGAAGCTTTACTCCGGTTGTTTACACCACCTTTATGGCATTTAAGGTGGCTATTTTGGGCCGGCCATTTACTCCTATTTAGTGTCTTTTGTAGTATAAATAGTCCTTGGTTCATTGCTAGAATCATCCATCTTATCATCTAGTTAGTCAACAAATTATCCACTTTGATTGTCTTGCTTCCTTGTAATGAGTTGCTAACTCCCTTGCTACATTGGGTTGGTTTGAAGCTACATTGTTACCTTGGTTATAAGTTCTTTATAATCTAAGTTTTCATTCAGTAATACTTTGTGTTTCCTTAATCTCCATTGTCTAAATTGCATGTTTACTATTGCTTGAGATTTATCACCTTAGGTTCTAAAGTGCATGTAAACAACTAGGATTAATAGGTTCCGGGTTCGGGTCTTTAATCTAGTAGCAACTTTAAGTAATAACGGGTTGTGATTACTTAAGGAAAAGGAACAAAAATATAAAGATAAGTTTAACGGTTTTAATATTCTCTATATATCCCTTTGTCTTTATTTGAAAGCTAACTTGTTATTTGTTCTTGTAGGTTTACGGAACTTTAACTTGTTAAGTTGTGTTGATGCCGATTGACTCAACACATATATATGATCGAGACGGGAGATTACTTGAAAACTTGTAAAAGGAACTCACCAAAGTAGCAATTGCATGCTTAGAATCAACCTAGTGTAGATTCATCCATTATTGTCTTACTTGTCGTATTAATCGTTTTCTTAAGTTTTTGTGCATCAATTCAACCAAAACCCCCCTCTGTGTCACTTGTCACTATAATCGATAATTGCATCTAAAACACCTTAACTCTCTTGGGTTCGACCCTTACTTAATCACTATACTTGTTCTTAGTGCTAAGTCAGGATTTACTTTTGATTGGGTATAGACGACTATAGAAATACCTTCGGTCAAGCTACATTATGGAGCATTAGGAAAGACTAGAAGAAAGGCAGGAACTATATTGGAAGGATGAAGGAAGGATTCAGTTGAAGAAACGAAGGCATGCACAATGTTCACCACTGATCTCGGACCGATACATACATGCACCTCGACCGAGATGGCCTACTGGGCCTGGATCAAAGTCGACGGCTGTTAGCATGAAATATTGTGATATTTTAGGCACGTTTTCTAAGTGTACTTCATCCATATTGATAGTCATTGATAAAGCATTAAAGCATTTGTGAGTTAGTTTATCTATTTTGTCGATATAGAGGTCTACATAAGCTTTGTGTTGATTGTAGCCAATTAAGAGCTATTTCCGAACGGATTGAGCGAGGATGGTGTTTGATTGAGCATGTCCAAGGATTGAGGACATCTATAGGAGCTAAGGAAGGTGCTAACTTGAAGAATAACACGAGACTAAGGAAAACCACGAACTACCTCTAAACCACGCTCTAAAATACGGCCGTACTACATTCCACGTTCAAGTCCACGGCCGTGGAACCTTGGCAAGAGAGGCGTGGTTCATTCCAGCAACTTCTACGGCCGTGGAGGGTTTTGTCAAACCGTGACCAATTTTCACGCTCTAAATTACGGGCGTGGAACCCTTCCACGACCGTGATCTTGGCAATATTTTACGCAATATTATAAGCCACGATCTTCTACGCAATGGGCCGGGCCAATATTTTATCTTACACTATAAAAGGACGGAAGAAGAGAGATTCCGTCACCTTCGCTTACACTTTGCCTACGCTTATTGCATGTGCCTAGGGTTTCAAGATTTCCGTGGAGAGATTGCGCTTGCCAATTGTGATTTCCGGATTTACGGAGGAATTGAAGATTTGGAAGATTGTTCGCAAGGAGATTATGCTTCATACTTAGGTTTGATTAGAAGACGGATTGACATCCCGTTCTTCCTTCTTAATCTAAGCTTGTGATTGTTTGCGATATTCTGAAACTATTGCATCATGGTTCTATATTTGTGGATTTGAGATTGACTTAAGGTTTATTGAAGGTGTTCGGAAGTTTTCATCTTTCAATCTTTTAATTCTTGAAATTGATATCAATATGACTGTTGTTGGCTAAAACCCTTTAGCAATTCTAAGGTGAAGGGTTGATAGTTGTGGCTTAGATGATGATAGATCGATCGTAAACAAATTGGACCCACAGAGTTAGAGAGAATCGCCGACGAACCCTAATCCACTGTCTGTTCTTGAGCTTCCACGGCCGTGGAACTCAAGAACTACCCGTAATTTTGTGTTAAGTTACGAACTTGCTTTTACTTTAATCTAAAGTTAAAGATTTGCTTTAACTTAGTCGTGGCTTGCCTTCTCTAGGTGGTAGTGAAGCCTCAACAACATCTACCTCGACTGTGAGTGTCACAACCTTAATCGGTTTAGTTAGTCTTGATCCTTGGATTACAAGTTTGGGTATTTGACGTTAATTCTTACCTTTAGATCTTTTCTATATTGAAGCCTCAACAACCTTTATAGAGAGTGTCTTTTAGGTGAGTCATATAAGGTTTTTGGAACTTCACCGTACGATTACCTTACTTTCGTATACCTTTGCATACATCAACTCTGTCCGTATATCTTTAGTATATCTTGAATCGATTGCCACAGCTGGATTCCTGGATCTTTAGGATTGTTGTTTTCCCAATATTTGAAAAGCTTCATACATTTACTTGCTTGATAATCTATAACTGGATTTAACCCCCCAAATCCCTGTGTTCGATACTTTCTTGCTCGACTATATCGATCCGTACACTGCGGGTTCGCTTGCTTGATTTCTAGTTTTATAATTAAAGCTTATTTGCACGCACGCTAAGTGGCGAACAAGTTTTTGGCGCCATTGCCGGGGATTTGGTTTAGGCCGAATTCGGTTTTCGGTTGTTGAGCTTGGGAGCTCTTCCCTTGTTATTTGATATCTTTTCAAGTGCATGCGCAGGTCTAGGAATAACGAAGACCTCTTACCTCTTGATCAAGAGCTTGAGAGGACTTTAAGGAGAAAGCGTAAGGAAAAGAAAATGGCCGAAGAAAGAGAACGTGATCTTCAATCGGAATTAGTGGAGAAGGAAGCTCAACTCCAATGGAGTGAGAAGACTCGTAGAGAAGAGACGGATCGTCACCAAATGAAGGTTGATGATCTAACGGACATGATGTTCCAAATGAGGTTGAAAATAAACAACCTTAAGGAGAAAAAGAAAAGGAGGAGACCGGGAAGATCGGTTAGAGCCAACTCATCCAATGAGGATAGTGACTCCTCCATGCCACCACTAGAGGAAATTGATCCCACGATCAATGTGAATCCATTCTATCCACGGCCAGCTGCAAATCGCCGTGTTCTACCTAGGAATGCGAGGGTCGAACGTGTGGAAGAAGAGCCAAGAACTCTTGGCCAAAGGATGGATCCAACACAGCAACCACGCCGTTTAGGTGTGAACTTTGATGCTGACGATGTACAAGGGTTTAGCTTCAACCCGCAGGTTATTACTCTTGTTCGCTAAAACCAATTTGGCAGAACAAGCGCTGAATCTCCACACCAACACCTACAAAATTTTGAGTGTATGATGGAGACGATGAAGCCGAAGAACGCGACTACCAACAACTATAAGCTCAAGCCTTTCTTCTTCTCCTTGAAGGGGAAGGCATTGTCTTGGTACCAAGCTCTTCCTAGTGGGAAACTAGACACGTGGGAAGACCTTTCCGCGGAGTTCCTCACTAAGTTCTTTCCGCCATCCAAAACGGCGGAACTAAGAGGTAAGATTAACGCATTTTCCATGAGATCTAACGAAAGTTTATTTCAATCTTGGGAAAGATTTCAGAATTTGCTCTTGGATTGCCCTCATCATGGCATATCCAAACTAGCACTTTTGGAGATATACTATAAGGGGCTGGATGTGGAGACACAATTCAAGCTCCAATCCCTCTCATGTGGTACATTCATGGACATGAGGGAAGATGACGCTTGAGACTTCATTGAGAAGCAAGCTAGGGTCATAGAGAAGTACTCTCACCGGAAAGTGGAGGGAAATCGTGTGGAGCAAGGAGCAAAGCTCACACATGATGCTCAAAATCAAATTTTCTCCCTCAACAATGAGATTAAAGAGTTGAAGGAAGCTATCAAGACCAACTTTCCAAAGCAAAACGGAAAGGATGTTGGCAATTTGGGCAACAACAACAACGGTGGTGAGAATACAAACCGCAACAACAACAACCGGAACAACAACCGGAATAATTGGAATGGCAACAACAACAACCGGAACAACAATTGGAACAACAATAGGGGTTCAAATAACAACAATTGGCGCTCCAATCAACAAAACTTCGGTAATTCTTATCCTTCCAATTCAAATTCACTAAGTCCACCTTCCTCTTCCTCTACTCCTTTGAAAAGACAAGGGCAAACATCTAATGGAGGAAGCACTTCGGGGAAGGAGAAGCCCGATCCCATGTTGGAGACGATTTTGGGAAAGCTTCAAGGGTTAGAGACACGCATCATCAATGTTGATGATCACATAACTAAGGTTGATAAAGTCCAAAAGGTTTTAGAAAACCAAATGTTTACTCACGCGGAGGAAGTTCCTAGGAATCAAGGGAAACTTCCAGGAAAAATGGAGGACAACCCAAAGGGAAGGGTTATGGCAATCACAACTAGAAGCGGAGTGATGACCACCGATCCGCAACCTAAGTTTGTTGAAGTCTCCGTTGAGAAAGAAAAAGAGAAGGGGAAGGAGGAGGAAGATGTCTACGTTCCTCCTCCGGCTTACAAACCTCCCCTACCATTCCCTCAATCTAGAGCAAGAGAGCGTCTAGATAAACAATTTGGTAAGTTCATAGAACTCATGAGCAAATTGCATATTAACATACCTTTCATTGATGCCATTGTAGGTATGCCGGCTTATGGCAAGTTCTTAAAGGAGCTCCTCTCCAACAAGAGGAAGCTAGAGGATTTCGGAGAGGTTAAGATGAGTTCGGATTCTTCGGATCTCATCAAGACCATGAAGGAGAAAATGCCCCCAAAGCTAAAGGATCCGGGGTCATTGTGTATTCCCATAGGAGTGGGAGATGTCACATATGATGCATTATGTGACTTGGGAGCAAGTGTGAGCATCATACCACTTGCCCTATGCAGGAAGATCGGTTTAGGCGACCCTAAACCGGTGAAGATGACGTTGTACATGGCGGATCGATCCATCACTCGTCCCGTCGGTATTGTAGAAGACGTCCCGGTCAAGCTAGGTAAATTCTTTGTACCCATTGATTTTGTTGTGCTTGACATTCCTGCAGATAGTCCGGTCCCGATCATTCTCGGAAGACCGTTTCTTGCAACATCTGGCTGCATAGTCGATTGCAAGAATGCTAGACTCGCCTTTGACATAGGAGAAGAGAAGGTAGAGTTTGTTCTTTCCACTCTAGTGAAGGAACCAATCTTTGATGAGGATATATTCAATATCCAAGATGAAGAAGGGTTGTCTAGAGAAGAGGTAAGTGCTATCCTTTTCAAAGATCCTTTGCAAAAGATTATTACTATGAGTCTAATGAATGTAGGAGAAGAAGAGGAGTGCAATGAGGCAATTGAAGTCTTAGAAGCACAAGATGAAGTGTGTGAAGAGGAGTTTGAGAAACTCCACGACGAAGCAGAAAACGTACGGATCCACGGCCATACACTATATTCCACGGCCGTGGATTTCACCAACCAAAGCGTGGCTCACTCCAGAGGGTTACACGGCCGTGGAGGAAACAGAGCACCCGTAACTACATTCCATGCCCAAAATCACGGACGTGGAGCATGCAGGGGAACCGTAATTTTGGCCGTGGACGAAGGTAATTGTGCCTCTTCTTCAACTTCTTTTGATTCTTCTCCAACACCTTCTACTTCCTTAGACACTTCTAAGGAAGCATCGGAAGCTCCTCAAGAGCCGTTGGAAACTCCTGCAGCTATGGAGTTGAAACAACTTCCTACACATCTAAGGTACGCATTCCTAGGACCTAACTCTACTTATCCGGTAATTGTTAGTTCCGATTTAACCATAGATGAACATAGTAAGCTTATGGTTGTCCTTAGGAAACATAGGAAAGCTTTAGGTTATACTATAGAGGACTTAGTAGGAATCAAACCTTCCCTATGCATGCATAAAATCTTGATGGAAGAGGACTTTAGGACTTCAAGACAACCTCAAAGGCGGTTAAATCCATCCATGAAGGAGGTTGTCAAGAAGGAAATTCTTAAACTTCTTGATGCAGGTATCATCTACCCTATCTCCGATAGTAAGTGGGTGAGTCCGGTTCAAGTAGTTCCGAAGAAGGGAGGAATGACGGTCATCACCAACAAAAACAACGAACTCATTCCTACCCAGACCATAACAGGATGGCGGATGTGCATAGACTACCGCAAGCTAAACAACGCGATGAGGAAGGATCACTTCCCACTACCCTTCATCGATCAAATGCTTGAAAGGTTAGCACAACATTCGCATTTTTTCTATCTTGACGTTTATAGTGGTTTCTTTCAGATTCCGATACACCCGGATGATCAAGAGAAGACCACATTTACGTGCCCTTGGGGTACGTTTGCTTATAGGAGGATGCCGTTCGGGTTTTGCAACGCCCCAACCACATTTCAAAGGTGCATGATGGCCATCTTCTCCGAATACATTGAGGAAATCATGGAGGTCTTTATGGATGACTTCTCCGTATACGGTTCCTCTTTTGACAATTGCCTTTCTAACCTTTCTCTTGTATTATGTTACGCTAGGATGTGACACGCAAAAAGCTTTACATTTATAAACTCGATCTAATCTCCTAAACTACTTAGCGAAACCCGCAGTGTACGGATCGTTATGTAGGAAGAAAAGTATTCTGAGGTCGAACACAAGGACTGAGGCGAAATCAAGTCATTTAATGATCAAAGATAGTGCAAATCTAAACTAAGATGAGATGAGGAATAATGAAGGTGCAAAACACAATATTTTTGGTTCGGTTTTGTGGTGATCAAAACAAGGAGCATTGGACTCAAGATTCCCGGTTATGGCATTGGACTCAAGCTTCTAGCGATTCTAAGGATAAGGTTGCGGTGTTAGGAAAGGGTGTTTCTCTAATGGAAGCAATTACCGGGTAAGTCTCATGCTTCACTAATCCCGCACCAAACTCCTATTACCGGGTAAGTCTCAAGGAGGTAAAGTTGGGAATTGTACACAAACCGGACACAACTTAAGGGGCAAACCTCTCCTTACCGGGTAAGTCTCGGAAAAGGTAAGTCTCAAGCAACAATCCTAGCACACTCAGTCCAATAGCGGCTTATGAGGCTCACTACTACCTAGAGTTCATCATCTTTGGTATCTAAGATCGGAAATCACCGGGTAGGTCTCTTTCCTCACTTAGTTTGCTAGCATTAGGTCACCCTAAGCTATATTATGCTCAACAAACACTAGGATTTCAACAATCTAACATCCTAACATACAAATTCATCATGTAAAGAGCAACAGAAGGAAAAATCGGGTGGATCATAGCAAAAATCGGCCGATTTACTCTGAAGAACAGGTCGATTTTTTCCTCTAGTTTAGGTTTCGGCCACAAAAATCATCCTAAACTAACATGTAAGTCCATTCTATCATCACCCAAGCCATAACCATCAATCCATCACTCTAGAATCACAATAAACTAGCCAACAACATGCATTTCAAGATCTAAAATCATCATACAAGCATACATGGAATCCATAGCAAGAAGATGAAGTAAGGAAATGAAAGCAATGAAACTTAGCTGGATTTGAGTTCAAAACAAGTCTTTCAACACACCAAATATAGCTCCAAGTCAGATCTTACAACCTTCAACAAGTTTCTTCACAAAAATCACTCAAATCTCACTACAAAATTAAAATCTACACTAATCTCTCTCAAGAACACCCACAAGGGTGCCTTGAAGAGAGGCTACAATGGAAGAGTCTTTGGGAAGATGCTAGAGGAGAAGGGTCCAAAGGGAAGGAGAGGGTTCTCAAATCATCCTGCAGGACCACTTAAATACTCCACAAAGAAGCAAGGGCCGGACAAAGAGATCGTGGGACACGTGGCTCAAGCTGTCAAAAGCCAGAAAATCGACCCATACAGAAAAATCGGCCGATTTTCCTGAGTGTAGGTCAATTTTCTTGAACAGAAACTTGTTATGATCATATAGCCATGAGTTGCTCCATTGCTTGCACCAACAAGGGTCCTTGTGTCCTTCATTGCTCCAATTATGTTCCTTCAAGGCCTTGGATATGTTCCACCATGAGGCTTGGTCCTCGAATGTATCGATTAATGTCCAAAAGATCCCCGAAATACCTACAAAACCGACAAAAGCTCGTGTAGACGTCTTTTCTAGAAATATGCATGAATTAAGCGTAAACGTCATGAACTAATGCCAAACCGTGCATGAATAACGGGAAAAACTATCTAAATGAATGCCTAAACTAACGTCATAAATCACGTTATCAAAATACCCCATACTTAAGATTTGCTCGTCCCCGAGCAAGACCCAACTATAAACTAAGAGATGACATGATTTATGCATGCAGAAAAACAACAAAATCTTTTTGGAATTGTGCTTCTAACATTGGATCACCTTCACAGTCATGTTTCATGGCAATGGACAATCAATCATGCATCAAATGAATGAAGGCATGGAAAGACAATTATACTTAACTAGAAAGCATGCATGAGAGGTGAAAATGAAGAAGTCAAGATGATCATGAGTATGTCCAATCTAGATCACTAAGTCTTACACACATGCATTTAGGTCACAAGGACTTAGGAAACAAGAGGCTAAGAAATGTTGTGATTAGGTGGAAATTTTTAGGTCATGTGATGCTAATCCGGGAAAAGAACTAACTCCACAATTTCGTTTTTGCTCAACTTCCCAACAAGTGTATAATTTTCTCCATCTTTTCTTTGTTTTCTTTTCTTTTTCACTTATTTTTGAGACAATGGCATTGGTGTACAAAAGCCGAAACCTTGGTGATTAGCCGTCCTCGGGTTTTTTTTTATTTTTCGAGGTGCATCCACACCGGGCACACATACCAAAGCTCGTTAGGACTATCGGTTTATTTGACTTTGGCAAGGCACAAACACCCGATTATGTGAATGGTGCCGAGTTACTCGTCATTTAAACCAACGTCCCCAAACCTATATTTTTGTCTACACTTTCACAACAAATTCAGCACTTCATTCACATCATTCATTCATCAACAACTTCACCCCACACTTGCTTTTCACACACATCAACACACTAGCATGCTCCTATTCCCGGATGGGTCAAAAGAGGTCAATTTTTCATCAATTGAGGTGCTCAAACAACATGATCAAGATGAGAAGTAGAGGAAAATGAATTGCCTTAATCACTCCTAAATGATTTGCAAGAACTAGCATGTAATTTCGACTATCAATCCTCAATCCAATCAAGGCAAGCATTCATGATCATAATTCACACATGGGATTCAAGATAAGTACATCAAGTCCACATATGCATACATCAATTCAACACATAAAGCCATCCATAGCCAATTCACAAGACAATTTCATCATAAGGGTCATTCCCAAGCTTAGAAGCACTAAAAAAATTTTTTTTAATTTTCTGATTTTTTGGATTTTTCGAAATATGTATGTACAATGCAAGACATAATGAAACATGTGACAATATTAAACTATTCTAGATGCTAATCATGCTAGTGATCATGAAAACCCCACCCCATACTTAGAAACACATTGTCCCTAATGTGCAAACTAAATAAAGAAGTGAAAGAGAGTCCTCACAATGTAAAATTGGTGATGCTTTGGTATTTCGGTTCACATCGAATGATGATGGTGGATGATCGATCAAGGATGGTAGAGAGCTCTTGATGTTCATTATGGTGTCGGAACCCGCGCTTGGCACCGCAAGCCGTCCAAGTTCCACATCCGCTCCATCCATGCTTGATTGGAGATCATCACTTTCCTTGACAGAAGGAAAAATCGGACCAGCTACCCAGGAAAATCGTCCGATTTTGTGCAAGATCAGTCCGATTTTCCTGGGTGCTTTCTTCCTCGTCCATGTGCTCGGATCTTGCACCTTCTTCTCAACAGTTCCATGAGGTTTTCACATGACCTCCAACATCTCATCACACATGACAACAACAAGATCTTGCACCCAAAAACACAAAAGAAAAACAAAGCACACCAAGAGCAAGATCAAACAAAAACAAGAAAAATAAAAGGGAAAAAAAATGTACCAATGGGTTGCCTCCCATTAAGCGCTTCTTTAAGGTCATTAGCTTGACCAAACTCAGAAGATGTGTCAATCCACCTCGAATACCATGGTTTGCTCGAGGAGTCCAAGCAACCATCGCTTTCCGGCATCCATGATGACAAGCAAGGGCCACTTGATGCCCAAATAAGCTTTAAGTTTTCTCTTCACCGGTGAGTAGTAGACTCCGTCATCACCGCTCCCTTGATGATAGTATGGAGTTGCAACCATAGGTGTCACCTCATACTTAGACAATTGGTACTCCGCGGTCACACCGGTGAGATGCTTGCCATCCTCATCCTCTATGATCCAAAGAAGGCTGGTTCTTGGAAAGAATTCTTCATTGAGGTGCTTCATAACCATCATGGATCCATCATGCTTGCCTCCATCATTCAACATGGGAGACTCCTTAGGAAAGGGACTCCAATCTTCGTGTGTACTCCGGGCAAGCAAGAAAGGATTGGAAGGAGTTGAAGTTAACTTAGGGCTCTCCCTCGTGAGCTCTTCAAGTGTGGTTCCGGGGTTGATGGCAAGGATGTCCGGGGGTGAGAGTACTTCATTGCACTCCTCCAAAGGTGAAGGAGGTGGAGGTAAGCCTTGAAGGATGGTAGGATCTCCTAGCATAAGAGCATGCCTAATCTCCTCAATCTCCCTCCTCATTTGTTCTTCTCTCTCGAAATTCAATATTCTTTCATCCTTCAAGGCCAAATCCCTTAGCCTCACTTGATCCCAAGCTTTATCCAACTCTTCTTCAAGGTCTCTATTGGTTATGGTTGAATCGGGTAATTCTTGGATCTCCTCATGGTGAACCTCCCTTGTTGAAATACTTCCGCTTCAAGCACCATGTGGGCACTCGAAATGGAAGCAATGTTGCTCTCTAGATCATCCATCTTCCTCAACATTTCTTCTAGCATTGATTCCACTCGGTCAATGTGAGGTTGATGGTGAGGTTCCACATATGGCAATGTAGTCGTGTGAGCTTGATCATGGGACTCATGATAGGCATTTAACTCCTCCCAATACTCAAACTCATCATGGAGAGGTCGTAGATCTTGGCTTTCCATCCACTCCTCATACTCCATGTTGTCAAGGTCGTCTTGGAAGTACAATCCGTCCATGGCAAACATGAAAAGGCAAAGACAAAAACAACACAAGATCAAAAGTAACAAGAAAGATAAACATTAAAAACGATCAAAAGCAAAAGACTCAATCTAAACCTAGTCCCCGGCAACGGCGCCAAAAACTTGTTACGCTAGGATGTGACACGCAAAAAGCTTTACATTTATAAACTCGATCTAATCTCCTAAACTACCTAGCGAAACCCGCAGTGTACGGATCGTTATGTAGGTAGAAAAGTATTCCGAGGTCGAACACAAGGACTGAGGCGAAATCAAGTCATTTAATGATCAAAGATAGTGCAAATCTAAACTAAGATGAGATGAGGAATAAAGAAGGTGTAAAACACAATATTTTTGGTTTGGTTTTGTGGTGATCAAACAAGGAGCACAAAATATGCAAATCAAACAAGCAAACAAACACACGAATGCAAGATAGGAGATAAGAGATAAGATAAGTGGATTCTAGAGATCAAGATTCCCGGTTATGGCATTGGACTCAAGCTTCTAGCGATTCTAAGGATAAGGTTGCGGTGTTGGGAAAGAGTGTTTCTCTAATGGAAGCAATTACCGGGTAAGTCTCATGCTTCACTAATCCCGCACCAAACTCCTATTACCGGGTAAGTCTCAAGGAGGTAAAGTTGGGAATTCTACACAAACCGGACACTACTTAAGGGGCAAACCTCTCCTTACCGGGTAAGTCTCGAAAAAGGTAAGTCTCAAGCAACAATCCTAGCACACTCAGTCCAATAGCGGCTTATGAGGCTCACTACTACCTAGAGTTCATCATCTTTGGTATCTAAGATCGGAAATCACCGGGTAGGTCTCTTTCCTCACTTAGTTTGCTAGCATTAGGTCACCCTAAGCTATATTATGCTCAACAAACACTAGGATTTCAACAATCTAACATCCTAACATACAAATTCATCATGTAAAGAGCAACAGAAGGAAAAATCGGGTGGATCATAGCAAAAATCGGCCGATTTACTCTGAAGAACAGGTCGATTTTTTCCTCTAGTTTAGGTTTCGGCCACAAAAATCATCCTAAACTAACATGTAAGTCCATTCTATCATCACCCAAGCCATAACCATCAATCCATCACTCCAGAATCACAATAAACTAGCCAACAACATGCATTTCAAGATCTAAAATATTCATACAAGCATACATAGAATCCATAGCAAGAAGATGAAGTAAGGAAATGAAAGCAATGAAACTTAGCTGGATTTGAGTTCAAAACAAGTCTTTCAACACACCAAATGTAGCTCCAAGTCAGATCTTACAACCTTCAACAAGTTTCTTCACAAAAATCACTCAAATCTAACTACGAAATTAAAATCTACATTAATCTCTCTCAAGAACACCCACAAGGGTGCCTTGAAGAGAGGCTACAATGGAAGAGTCTTTGGAAAGATGCTACAGGATAAGGGTCCAAAGGGAAGGAGAGGGTTCTCAAATCAGCCTGCAGGACCACTTAAATACTCCACAAAGAAGCAAGGGCCGGACAAAGAGATCGCGGGACACGTGGCTCAAGCTGTCAAAAGCCAGAAAATCGACCCAGGCAGAAAAATCGGCCGATTTTCCTGAGTGTAGGTCGATTTTCTTGTACAAAAACTTGTTATGATCATCTAGCCATGAGTTGCTCCATTGCTTGCACCAACAAGGGTCCTTGTGTCCTTCATTGCTCCAATTATGTTCCTTCAAGGCCTTGGATATGTTCCACCATGAGGCTTGGTCCTCGAATGTATCGATTAATGTCCAAAAGATCCCCGAAATACCTACAAAACCGACAAAAGCTCGTGTAGACGTCTTTTCTAGAAATATGCATGAATTAAGCGTAAACGTCATGAACTAATGCCAAACCGTGCATGAATAACGGGAAAAACTATCTAAATGAATGCCTAAACTAACGTCATAAATCACGTTATCATATTACAAAGGTGTGAAGACACTAACCTAGTTCTTAATTGGGAGAAGTGTCAATTTATGGTAAAGGAAGGAATTGTATTAGGACACTTAATCTCTAGTAGAGGGATAGAGGTAGATAAAGCTAAGATAGAGACCATAGAAAAGGTTTATCCCCCAACTTCGGTGAAAGGGATAAGAAGTTTTCTAGGACATGCTGGATTCTATTGGCGTTTCATAAAGGATTTCTCTAAAATATCAAAACCGCTAACTAATCTATTGATGAAAGATGCAGTTTCTGAGTTTTCGCAGGAATGTTTGGATGCGTTTAACATGATTTGGGAAGCTCTAATTTCAGCTCCTATTATCCAACCTCCGGATTGGAATCTTCCCTTTGAGGTTATGTGCGATGCAAGTGACGTAGCTATAGGAGCTGTTCTTTGACAAAGAAAGGAAGGGCGAACCCATGCCATATACTACGCTAGCAAGACGCTAGATGAAGCGCAGCTCAACTACGCCACTACGGAAAAGGAATTTTTAGCCATTGTTTATGCTATTGACAAATTTCGCTCTTATCTTGTAGGTGCAAAGGTGATTGTGTACACGGATCATGCTGCGATCCGGTATCTCCTTGCAAAGAAGGATGCAAAGCCAAGGCTAATTAGATGGATTCTTCTCCTACAAGAATTCGATCTAGAGATCCGCGACAAGAAGGGTTCGGAAAATTCTGTTGCGGATCATTTGAGTCGCCTAACACATCTAGAGGACAACCACCTACCTATAGATGACTTCTTCCCGGACGAGCATTTACACATTATAGAGGAGTGCATCGATGTGATCTCCAAAGGTAACGAACCATGGTTTGCTGATTTTGTTAACAATTTGGTTTGTCAGGAGATACCGCCCGGATTATCCTACGCACAAAGAAAGAAGTTCTTTAAGGATGTTCGGGAATACTTTTGGAATGACCCTCTCCTCTTTAAGAGAGGTCCGGATGGCATCATTCGGCGATGTGTGCCGAAAGATGAGATGCAAAGTGTCATCCGCCATTGTCATTCACTACCATGTGGAGGACACGCTAGTTCAAACAAAACTAGCGCTAAGGTATTGCAATCTGGGTTCTTTTGGCCTACTTTATTTAGAGATGTGCAAACCTTTGTTTCCTACTGCGATGCTTGTCAAAGAACAGGAAATATCTCTAGGAAGAATGAGATGCCTCTCAATAACATCCAAGAGGTGGAGATTTTCGACGTTTGGGAGTTGACTTTATGGCACCGTTCCCATCATCTTGTGGAAACCAATACATACTCTTGGCGGTGGATTACGTTTCTAGATAGGTGGAAGCAATTGCCTCTCCCACCAATGATGCCATGGTAGTGGTCAAGTTCTTTAACAAGACCATATTCCCACGATTTGGGACACCAAGGACTATCATTAGTGATGGAGGTTCTCACTTCATCGCCCGGCGCTTTGAAGCTCTTCTAGCTAAGTATGGGGTTACTCACAAGATCGCCACCCCTTATCATCCACAAACTAGTGGACAAGTTGAGATCTCAAACCGGGAGATCAAAGGAATCCTAGAGAAGACGGTTTCAAGGACTAGGAAGGATTGGTCCTTGAAGCTTGATGATGCATTGTGGGCATACCGGACTGCGTACAAGACTCCCATAAGAACCACACCATACAACCTTGTGTATGGGAAGTCTTGTCACTTACCGGTAGAGTTAGAGCACAAGGCGTTTTGGGCCATCAAGTGGCTGAATTTCAGCATGAAGGAAGCGGGAGAGAAGCGTCTCTTGGACCTTAATGAGCTTGAAGAACTCCGCTTGAACGCTTATGAAAACGCTAAGATTTATAAGGAGAGAGCAAAGCGTTGGCATGATAAGCACATCATTCCAAAGGACTTCAAAGAAGGAGATCAAGTTCTCTTCTTCAATTCAAGGCTTCGTCTCTTTCCAGGTAAGCTTAAATCTCGTTGGACCGGACCTTTTCTAATCAAACGTATTTTCCCCCATGGTGCAGTTGAAGTATGGGGTGAAGCGGGCGGAAGCTTTAAGGTGAACGGTCAACGACTAAAGAAGTACACTCCGGAACTCCAAGCTGAAGAGTTCGCGCCCACCGCACTCGAATAAGTGCGAATTTGGTCTAGCTACGGACCTTAAACAAAGCGCTTCTTGGGAGGCAACCCAAGGTATTGCAATTACGTTTTTGTTTTTGATTCATAGATTAGCTTAGTTTAGACTTTTTTGCTTTGTTTTGCGTTCGATACCTCCGGTATGTTCGTGTTTTTGGATGTAGGAACAGTGGGAAAAGAAAAGGGAAGAGAAAATTTGAAGAAAAGTGACGAAACTTTGACTTTGGAGCATTACAGAGAGTTCCACGGTCTAAACCACGGTCGTGGAACCCTCTGAGACCGTAATTTACAAAAGCCTTTGAAAAATCACCAAAACCACGGTTCCGTACATTTCCACGGCCGTGGAACCCCCCGACAGACCGTGATTTTCCAAAATTTCTGCGGCCACTATATAAACCACGTTTTCTTCACAAAACACAACATCACAACACATTCCACGCCCAAAAACACCGAAAACCCCCCCTCACCTCAAATCTTCGTTCGTTAATCGTTTTTAACGATTCTTTGGCCAAAACAGAAGCAAATCCGATCACCAACAAGATCCAAGCAACAATTCGAGCGGCAATTCATCAAAGAAAGCAGAATTCAGATTTGAAAATCCGAAAACCTAGGTTTTTTCACTCGTCTCTATCTTTGTCGATTCGGACTTGCATTTGCTAGAATTTTTAGGAATAACTGATTGGAATTGGAAGAGAATTAGTCTAGGACTGCTGCTGTGAATTTTGGTGATTGATTGTTGAGTTTTGAGAAAAGTCGAGACAAACCACGGTTTTTGTAACTTCCACGGCCGTGGAACACCAAGAACAAACCGTGGTTTTTGCCAGAACATGGATTTTGTAAGGAGAGTGTCCGGTAGGAATAAGGACAAGAACAAGGACAAAGATAAGAGTAAAAAGAGGAAGGGCAACCCCTCTTCCTCTTCCTCCTCTAGAGCACCACCACCTTCATCCCCTTCACCTCCATCATCACCTTCATCACCACCTCCACCTAGGATCCCTACCATTCATGAGGATCATCTCGATGCCTTAGAGAGGATCCATGAGAGGACGGTCATAGGACCTAGATACCTACTGTTGGAGGATTTAGAGCCTCTACATGTCATAGGGGATCTTACTTGGCTCTTGGATAGAGCCGGATTAGTCATCTTCTCGGCTATTCGAGAAGATGCTTATGAGGAGATTACGAGAGAGGTTGTGGTTTCTTTTGAGCACAGCCACGTTGATAGGACAGTTTCTTTCCGGATGATGGAAAGAAACTATGATTTCTCCATCCGGGAGTTTGGAGCCTTCTTTGGGTTCCATGAGACCTTCAATGGTCGTTTCCCCAACGGCATTTACGCCAAGGATTTTTGGGAGGAGGTTGCTATGGTGTATGCCAGCGAGGACCGCTGGCAACCAGCTGACACCAAGGCTAGATTGATGTACCATCTAGCCTTGAAGATAGCTCATAGGGTACTTTCTGAGTGTCTCTTCCCTAGGACGGAGACACCTCAGAAGATCAAGACTGATGAGCTCTTTCTTCTGTATTGTATGTTGTATGGACGGCCTGCTGACTGTGCCACCCTCTTAGCTGCTACCACGAGCAAGCTAAAGAACAAGAGGGCTGGCAACATTGGATATGGTGGGATAGTCACCCACCTTGCTAGGGCATTAGGTGTAGATTTTTCTGCCTGCACACGTATCCCCGCTGTACCCCTAGGACTTCAGGCCCTTATCACTAGAGGCCTCATCTTCCCTACCCATAGAGGTCCACCTTATGCTGTCATGCCATGGGAGAGTAGGACGGGGAGAGGTTATGAGTGGCTCCCAGAGTATTCCATTATGGCTTGACGCCATAACTGGAAGGCGACGTTCGCTGCTATGCACGCGAACAGGATTGTAGCCCCTCCCTACGTTCCTCCAAACCAGTTGTAGAGGAGGAGGAGATGAGAGATGAGTATGAGGGAGGAGGAGGAGGAGCAGAGCAGGATTTTGGCACTTTCTCGGATCAGCCGGACGCAGCTCCTGACATGCCTAGACGTTCTCCCCGTCCCGCTAGAGCTTCAGGATCTTCTTCTCGCCGTGCCAGTGTCAGCGAGAGGCCCACTTGGATGGAGGCCCCTCCTGCGTGGTACGGAGCTCCACCACCATGGTCTACACAGGCACCGCCGCCACCAGCACCAGCACCTTCAGATGCACCGGGATGGTGCAGCCAGCCGCCTGGTTGGTATGAGCAGTTGCCAGAGTGGGCCACCGATCTTTCAGATAGGGTGGGAGCTTTGGAGATCCGAGCTGACGCTAGAGATGCACGTATGGATGACCTCGACCACATGATAAGAGACGTCTACCGCCAGCAGTTCGGGCGGTACTATGATCCTAGCTTCTCTCCGTTTCCACCTCCACCGCAGTGATGACTTGCATGATCGACAACTTTAGCCGCTCCACCACCGTTTTGTGAGTTCTTTTTCATTCTTTCTTTTCTTCGTTTTTCTTTTCTTTGAACATTAGGGGCAATGTTTGTTCCAAGTATGGGGTGGGGTGTGACTAATCGTTTGTAATAACTCTTACTCACTTTATTTGCTTATCGAGACTATCTTGCATGTTTCATTATATTGTTACACGTTTCGTTATTGCATTGCATGAAAAAGAGTTTGAAAAACCCATAAAAATTGAAAAATTTTGAAAATTTTGTGCTTTTAAGGATAGAGATGATTTCTATGATAATCACCACTTGTGAATTGAGTTTTGATGACAATCGCATGCTTAAACGAATAGTGAATTGAAAAGAAATTGAATGAGTTGATTATACCTCTTTTGCAAGTTTTATAATATGATGAATGTTACTTAAATCATGTTGAGGAATTAAGGTTGAAATCACATAATAAGTTCTTATGCTTCTTTTTGAGATGATTAAGGCAATTCGATTTTCTTTCTTCTTTCTTAGATCATTTAGCCCCTCATTGAAATATTGACCTCCTTTACCTATCCGGGAATTTGGAGGAGTTGAATGAAAAAGGCATGTTCGATGTGGGAGGGCCATGAAAGCAATACTTTGCATTCAAAGGAATAGAAAGAAATTATAGGTTTGGGGAAGTCAATTATGATGATGAGTAACTCGGCACCATTCACATAGCCGGGTGTTTGTGTCTTGCCAAAGTCGGATTGAGCGATATTCCTAGCGGATTATGGTATGTGCGCTAAGGGTTTGAAGAATCTCATAAAAATTGAGAAACGCCAATCTCCTAGGCTTCGGTTTTTGTGCACCTCTATCCATAACTCCAAAAGTAAAGTCAAAAAATGAAAAGAAGAGAGCGAAGCTCTAAGTTGAAAGTGCTGCGGAAACCGCAAGAGAAGAAGAAAAGAGTAGTTATCCACTTTCCCGGATTCATGCACCACATTCCTTAAAGTTTTCCTTCCCTTTCCGCATTCTAGACCTTATTTGAAAGTCCTTAAGATCAAAAGAATGTTATATGACTTGGTGATCTAAATTGAAGTTTCTTATGATTGATTTTGATAATGTTTGAAGGTTATGATGTTTACATGGAAGTTTGATTGCTTCATGAGCTTTCTTTACTCTTTACTCTTTGATTAAGTGTATGAAAGTCTTATAAGCGAATGAAGCAAGATTTGAGAATGATCTATTGATTAGAAGGCACATTTATCCAAAAGAAGTTTTGCTTTGAGAAGTACACATATTTCATCCTAACTTGTGTTTTAAAGCTTTGAAAGACCTTGCTTAGGGACAAGCAAGTGACAAGTATGGGGTTATTTGTTAGCATGAAATATTGTGATATTTTAGGCACGTTTTCTAAGTGTATTTCATCCATATTGATAGTCATTGATAAACCATTAAAGCATTTGTGAGTTAGTTTATCTATTTTGTCGATATAGAGGTCTACATAAGCTTTGTGTGGATTGTAGGCAATTAAGAGCTATTTCCAAACGGATTGAGCGAGGATGGAGTTTGATTGAGCATGTCCAAGGATTGAGGACATCTATAGGAGCTAAGGAAGGTGCTAACTTGAAGAATAACACGAGACTAAGGAAAACCACGAACTACCTCTAAACCACGCTCTAAAATACGGCCGTACTACATTCCACGTTCAAGTCCACGGCCGTGGAACCTTGGCAAGAGAGGCGTGGTTCATTCCAGCAACTTCTACGGCCGTGGAGGGTTTTGTCAAACCGTAACCAATTTCCACGCTCTAAATTACGGGCGTGGAACCCTTCCACGACCGTGATCTTGGCAATATTTTACGCAATACTATAAGCCACGATCTTCTACGCAATGGGCCGGGCCAATATTTTATCTTACACTATAAAAGGACGGAAGAAGAGAGATTCCGTCACCTTCGCTTACACTTTGCCTACGCTTATTGCATGTGCCTAGCGTTTCAAGATTTCCGTGGAGAGATTGCGCTTGCCTATTGTGATTTCCGGATTTACGGAGGAATTGAAGATTTGGAAGATTGTTCGCAAGGAGATTACGCTTCATACTTAGGTTTGATTAGAAGACGGATTGACATCCCGTTCTTCCTTCTTAATCTAAGCTTGTGATTGTTTGCGATATTCCGAAACTATTGCATCATTGTTCTATATTTGTGGATTTGAGATTGAACTAAGGTTTATTGAAGGTTTTCGGAAGTTTTCATCTTTCAATCTTTTAATTCTTGAAATTGATATCAATATGACTATTGTTGGCTAAAACCCTTTAGCAATTCTAAGGTGAAGGGTTGATAGTTGTGGCTTAGATGATGATAGATCGATTGTAAACAGATTGGACCCTGAGAGTTAGAGAGAATCGCCGACGAACCCTAATCCACGGTCTGTTCTTGAGCTTCCACGGCCGTGGAACTCAAGAACTACCCGTAATTTTGTGTTAAGTTACGAACTTGCTTTTACTTTAATCCAAAGTTAAAGATTTGCTTTAACTTAGTCCTGGCTTGCCTTTTCTAGGTGGTAGTGAAGCCTCAACAACCTCTACCTCGATTGTGAGTGTCACAACCTTAATCGGTTTAGTTACTCTTGATCCTTGGATTACAAGTTTGGGTATTTGACGTTAATTCTTACCTTTAGATCTTTTCTATATTGAAGCCTCAACAACCTTTATAGAGAGTGTCTTTTAGGTGAGTCATATAAGGTTTTTGGAACTTCACCGTACGATTACCTTATATTCGTATACCTTTGCATACATTAACTTTGTCCGTATATCTTTAGTATATCTTGAATCGATTGCCACAGCTGGATTCTTGGATCTTTAGGATTGTTGTTTTCCCAATATTTGAAAAGCTTCATACATTTACTTGCTTGATAATCTATAACTGGATTTCACCCCCCAAATCCATGTGTTCGATACTCTGGAATTCTTGCTCGACTATATCGATCCGTACACTGCGGGTTCCCTTGCTTGATTTCTAGTTTTATAATTAAAGCTTATTTACACGCACGCTAAGTGGCGAACAACGGCTCACAGCCCAAGGAAATTAAAATATTATTTCACCAAAAGTTCTTCTATAAAAATGGAAGTTGAATGTGAAGAAAGAGGCTGGATCTTGGAGATCATGTACGAACGGAAAGACGGTTGTTGGAAGGAAAAGATCTAAGGAAGGATTGCTTAGGATTCAAGGAAGAAGAGATTGTGAGATTTTCTTGAGAAGTTGTTAGTGAGTTGTTATCATACTCTTTGGAACACGTTATTGATACGATTGCTGGTTTGTTTGCTTTGATAATTGAGACACCTTTGTTGATTGCTTTATTCTCTTTTCTTGATATTCTTGATATATATTTGATTGTGAAATCTCCATCTTGATTATATATTTATATACGTGATGGTGGAAGACTTAAACACAAATAAAGTAGTTTTATATACTAACAGTTTTTTGATTATATATCGAGTTGCTTGGTTTGATTTGGTGGTGTGTTTAGAATGTGTGCAGGTCTTGAAATCGGATGCAAGGACAGACAAGGAGTTTAGAGACCTTTGGAGGCCTTGAAATCGGATGCAAGGACGGACAAGGAGTTTAGAGTGATTAAAAACGGAGGCCTTGAAAGCCATTTCAAGGGATCAGAAGCCAAGACCCGCCAAGGCTCTTGAATCTCTCATCAGAACAAAGCACGCTGAAAGGAATTCAAATTCAACAAGCTAAATCTACCAAGCGGCAAAGAAGATCTTCTAAAAAGATATGCCCAACACGAAGATATGCTCAAAGAAGATCTCAACCGACCAAGGAAGATTTGATTCAAAACAAGATCTTTCAATGATCCTTAACCGAAAGCACAAAGATCTTCTCTCAAACGGAATTTAATATCTTCACAACAAATACGAGAAGATTATGGAGAAGAGAGATCAACGCGCTTCAAAGAGATGAAGACGATAGAACATCTAAAATGTCTACCTCATCTCAACCAAGAAGCGGCTTTCATGGAGAAGAAGAATCATCTTCAACAGTCATCTTGCCAACGGCTAGAAGACCTCTCCATAATAGTCTATATATGAAGATGTCGATTGAAGAACAAGACACAAGCTTACACGGAAACATCTAAATTCTTCAAGCGATCCAAAACATCTTCATTCGATCAAACCGTTTTTACTTTCTCTCCTTTTCTCAAAGCTTTATCTCATAGATATAGATAAAATTTGAGAGCTCCATTATAATATCTAAAGAGTGTTAGACTAGAGTGTGTGTTACTCTGCGAAATAACTAGGCTATTATAGCAAGGTTAAGAATTGGAGCTAGATCGTAGCGTTGGCTACAGTGAGAGAAGAAGGGGATTTTTTCTAGTTTGTATCTAGCACTTTTTTGAAACTGATAATAGATAGTTAGATCCTACGGCTATACCTTGGGATGGAGAGTAGACTATTTAGAGTTGAACTTCGTAATCATATTCTCGTGTCGATCTTTTACATTCCGCACTTTATTTGCTTTATTGTGACTAACTTTGTTTTGCAGGTGAACAAAGTCAAGGCCCTTTAAATTAGTTTCAAAGCCCTTGAAATCAAAGTGTGTCACAAAGAGCTGAGATCGACATCAAGGCCTTTGAAATAAGTTTCAAAGCCTTGAGATAAGTTTTTGCGAAAAGTTCCCATACTCTATTCAACCCCCCATTTATAGTATCTTTTATCCTTTATATTCACCTAACGGTTCTTCAATTGGTATCAGAGCTACACTCACGTATATTGATTTAATCATCAGTGAGACTAATCATGAATCATGTAGATGATGGAGGATTTGCTTAAGAAAGATCCTCATCTCGACCACCACCTTTTTGTGGCAACAACTGTGCCTATTAGAGAGCACTCATGCTGATAACACAATTTATGATGTATGTTTAAGCACTCATTTAGATAGTTTTTCCGCTCATTCATGCATGGTTTAGCACTAGTTCATGACTTTTGCATCCAATTCTTGTATATTTGTCGAGATAGACGTCTACACGGACTTTTGCATGATTTGTAGGTATTTTGGGAGCTTTAGGAGCTTAATCGATACATTCGAGGATCATTCCTCGAGATGACACACCTTCGGACCCATTGGGAAGCAAGTTAGGAGCAAAGGAGAACACATGGGACCTTGTTGGTGCATGCCTTGAACCAAATCGTGGCTTGATGATCCATAGAAGTCTGAATCACCAAAACCACGGCCATTGGGACTTCCATGGGCGTGGAAATAGGTTGTGGTTCTCCCTATACAGCTGCGACAACTGTCCCATGATCTCCATAACCGACCCTTGTCCTTGATGGTGTATAAAATGTGTTGTCCTGCAGGCTGTTGAGGGCAGACCCCATCACTCCATTCTCTCCCACACTCTTACCTCACACATATTCTCTCATTGGAAGATTTGATTGGAACTACTCTTGGAGGAGAAGAAAGGCTTCCATTGGAGAAGAAGAGAAGACCACACCATTCTTAGTTTTTCATAGCTTTTAGAGTGAAGATTGTTGGAAACATTTTCTAGGATTTTAAGAACGAATCGAACCTTCTTTTGAAGGGTTGTAAGTCTCTCTTTTGACATCTATTCAGCTTGTTTTCCTTGTTCTATTTGCTTCATCTATCTTTCATTTCATTATTTTGACATGGACTCCATGATTTTATGTTTGATGAACTTGATTGTGATGATGCATGTTGTTGGCTAAGTAGATGTGATTCTAGGGTAAGGAAATGATGGTTATGGACTGGATTATGATAGGATAGACTTAAATGTACCTTTGGATGCTTTGTTTGCTCGAACCTAGCCTCTGTTCAAAATCACGGTCTGTTCTAAGGGTTTCCACGGCCGTGGACTTGATGAACTGCCCGTGATTTCGTCTGACTTGCTTGTATTGATAAATCTAATTGTTAGGTTGTTAGATTGTTGAAATCCTAGTGTTTATTGAGCTAGATCTATCCTAGGGTGACCTAGTGTTAGCAACTAATTGTGAGAAGAGACCTATCCGGTGATTCTTGCCTTTAGATACCGAAGATGATGAACTCTAGGTAGTAGTGAGCCTCATAAGCCACTATTGGACTGAGTGTGCTAGGATTGATGTTTAGGACTTGCCTTCCCGAGACTTACCCGGTAAGGAGAGGTTAGATCCCTAGATGACAATCCGGTTTGTGTAGAATTCCTATCCTTAGGCTCTTTGAGACTTGCCCGGTGATGAGACCTTAGGAACGGACTAGTGGACCATGAGACCTACCCGGTGATTGATCCCAATCTAGAAACACTCACTCCCAACATACTATAGTTGAATCAAGGAATGATTAGATAGCTTGAGTCCTATACCATAACCGGAATTTCTAACCCCTAGAATCCGCTTTTCTCTCTTGATTACCTATCTCGTGTTTGTGTTTGTATATTTGCCTTGCTAGCTTAGTTATTTGTTAAATCTTGCATGATGCGTGATCTTTGATTGATCACCACAAAACCAATCCAAAAACATTGAGATTTTCATTTCTTTATTTCCTTCTCCTTTCTTAGCCTAGATCAACACTATCCTTAGTCACTATTGATTCAATTTCACCTTAGTCTTTGTGTTCGACCTCGAAATACTATCCTTACTACAAAACGACTCATACACTGTGGGTTTCGCTAGGAGTTAGGAAAAATATATCGAGTTATAAATTTAAGACTTTTGCGTGTCACGTTCTTAGCGTAACAAGTTTTTGGTGCCGTTGCCAGGGACTAGGTCTAGATTGAGTCATTTTCGTGATTGCTTATAATGTTGGTCTTTCTTGTTGATTTTGATCTAGTTTGGTTTGTGTCTTTGCATTTTCAGGACATCTCTCATTCTTTAGGTGCATGCGAAGATCTCATGGCAAGGATTTAGCTCCATTCGATCCCGAACTGGAGAAAACCCTTAAAGCTAGATCTAAGAGCATTAAGAAGAAGAAAGAGATGGCCGCAAGAGATCTCTAATCTGAGTTGGATGAGGCTTAAGAGCAAATTAGGTTAAGTGATGAGCTCTTGGAGAATGAAAGGAGACTTGCCAATGAGAGGCAAGAAGCAACTAGGAGGGAAATTGAAGAGATTAGGCAAGCTCTTGTGCAAAGAGAGCTTAATCGTCAACAACCTCCTCCACCACCACCACAACCGCAGCCGGCGGTTAATATTCGGGTTGTGCCGATAATGATTGAGGAGCCACAAACGTTAGGGCAACGTATGGATCCGGCTCAATGAGTGCACCGTCCGGGTGTGAACTTAAGAGATCCCGCAGCCCATGATTACGAGCTCCGCCCTCAAGTTCTACAAATGATCCGGCATAATCAATTTGGAGGGATCGAAGGAGAGTCTCCTCATCAACATTTGATGAACTATGAAATCTTGATGGAGACTCTAAGACCGCCTAGATTGGAGAGCAACAACCATAAGCTTAGGGTTTTCTCCTTCTCACTTAAGGATAAGGCCTTGGCTTGGTACCAATCCATTTCACAAGGGCGAGTAAGTACTTGGGAGGAAATGACAACCGAGTTCTTGACTAAGTTCTTCCCACATTCCAAGACTACCGAGCTAAGAGGGAAGATCAATGCCTTCGTGATGAAGGATAGAGAAATCCTATTCAAATCTTGGGAGAGGTTCAAGGACCTCCTCCTAGATTTTCCACACCATAGAATACCGAAGATTGAGCTTTTGGATATCTACTTCAAGGGACTTGATGAAGATAGCCAATTTAAGCTTCAATCTCTTTCCGGTGGGACTTTCATGGAAAAGAATGTGGATGAAGCTTGGGAGTTTGTAGAGAAACAAGCTTTGGTGATAGAGAAGTACTCCCATAGGAAGAGTGATGGGAGAAAACCGGGAGCATATGAGGTGAGTGAAGTCACCATGAGCAACTTCAAGCTTGATGCAATCAATAATGAGCTTAAGTCCTTGAGGGAGTTGTGCGCTACAACTTTGAAGAATCAAGCAAGCCCTCAAGTGCAAGTGCAAGCAAACTTGTCTTCCAAGGAGAAAGATGTGAACTACATGGGAAGGGGAAATTACAACAACTATCAAGGCCCTAGGAACTTCAACAACAACAGCCGGCAATACAACAATTACCGGCCTAACCACAACCATCCCGGATTTTCCTATTCTAACCCGGAAGGTGCCTTGAACCCTCCTGCTTCAACAAGCGCAGCTCCACCACCAAAGGCTTCACAAGAACCTCCACCCGGATTTACTCAATCTCTAAAGGATAGAACCGAGATGATATTTGAGCAATTGCTTGGAAGGTTGAGCGGTCTTGAGAGCACGGTGACTTCAATTTCTAAGGCTCAAAAGGTGTTGGAAGCACAAGTGTTCCAAAAAGCGGGTGAAGCTCATATAGATCCGGGAAAGCTTCCCGGAAGAACCGAAGATAACCTAAGAGGCCACTTGTTGTCCATCACTACAAGGAGCGGACTGAGCATGAAGGATCCCTTGCCTAAGGGAAATGATAAAGGGAAGCAAGTGGTGATAGAAGAAGAGACATTGCAAGAAGATGGAGGCAAGAACAAGGAAGATGAGCCAACATATGTGGCACCGCCTCCTTACAAGCCACCACTACCGTTCCCACAATCACGAGCAAGAGCTTGTTTGGACAAACACTTTGGTAAATTCCTTGAACTTATGTCTAAATTGCATATTAACATTCCGTTCATGGATGCTATTCTAGGTATGCCGGCATATGGCAAGTTCTTGAAGGAAATACTCTCCAACAAAAGGAAGTTGGAGGAGTATGGGGAAGTGAGAATGACAAAGAGATCCTCGGAGTTGATTCAAACTATGAAGGAGGAGATGCCTCCTAAGCTAAGAGATCCGGGATCTTTTTGTGTGCCAATTGGAGTGGGAGAAGTGAAGTATGAAGCCCTATGTGATCTTGGTGCAAGTGTATGCATCATACCGCTTGCACTTTGTAACAAGGTTGGGCCAGGAGAGCCAAAGCCGGTCAAGATGACCCTTTACATGGCGGACCGTTCAATCACTCACCCGGTTGGAATATTGGAAGACATATCAGTGCAACTAGGGAAGTTCTATGTGCCCATAGACTTTGTTGTTTTGGACATCCCGATGGACTATCCGGTTCCTATCATCTTGGGGAGACCTTTCCTAGCCACTTCCGGATGTTTGGTGGATTGCAAAAATGGAATTCTCTCCTTCAACATTGGAGAAGAGAATATCAAGTTCAAATTATCCACAATGATGAAAGGGCCAGCCCTTGGTGAAGATGTGTTCAACATTGTCGAGCAAGAGGAGTCTAGAGAAGTTGTGAGCTCGATCTTGATCAAGGACCCCTTGGAGAAGGTTCTTAGTTTAAGTTTGATGGAGGAAGGAGTTGAGGAGGCCTGCAATGAAGAAATCAAGGCTTTGGAAGCATTAGAAAAGGAGACAAGAGCTGAATTTGAAGCACACGAAGGTGTGCTGAATTCCTGTAGAAATCACGGCCAGGTAGGGGAAACCACACCCGTGGTTTGTCCCGTGGAACTCTCTGGAGTGCTCCAAAGTGCAAGCTTAGCAAGTTCCACGGCCGTGGTTGTGTCAGAGCCCGTGATTTCACCCGTGGTTTCTCCAGAAACTGCATTGGTTGTTGATCAAGCTTCAAGGAGCTTTGGGGAGTCTTCCATGGCTTTGGATTCATCTCAACCAACATTGTATGGAGCGTCTCCAACCGATAAAGTTCCTCCTAAACTTGAACTTAAACCCCTCCCCTCTCATTTGAAGTATGCTTTTCTTGGTGAGAATTCTACATATCCGGTTATTGTGAATGCATGCTTGAATGATGATGAACTTGCTAGATTGTTGCATGAGTTAAGATTGCATAGGAAAGCCATTGGCTATACCATTGATGACTTAGTTGGCATTAAACCTTCTTTGTGCATGCATAAGATCTTAATGGAAGACAACCATAAACCTTCAATTGAACCTCAAAGAAGACTAAACCCAATCATGAAAGAAGTAGTAAAGAAAGAGATCCTTAAATTGTTAGATGCGGGAATCATTTTCTCGATTTCGGATAGTAAGTGGGTTAGTCCCGTGCATGTGGTTCCTAAGAAGGGTGGGATGACCGTAGTGACTAATGAGAATAATGAACTAATCCCAACTAGAACGGTTACGGGATGGAGGATGTGTATAGACTATTGGAAACTAAATGTGGCCTCTAGGAAAGATCACTTCCCCCTCCCTTTTATTGACCAAATGCTAGAGAGATTAGCTCAACATTCTCACTTTTGCTACTTAGATGGTTATAGTGGATTCTTCCAAATCCCCATCCACCCTGATTACTAAGAGAAAAGTACATTCACATGTCCTTGGGGTACCTTTGCATATAGGAGAATGTCATTTGGGTTGTGTAATGCACCCGCCACCTTTCAAAGGTGTATGATGGCTATCTTTTCTGAGTATATTGAAAACATCATGGAAGTATTTATGGATGATTTCTCTGTTTATGGATCCTCATTTGATGATTCTTTAGCTAACTTGTCTTTGGTGCTTAAGAGATGTGAGGAGACAAATCTTGTCTTGAATTGGGAAAAATGCCACTTCATGGTAAGTGAAGGCATTGTGTTGGGACACTTGGTGTCCAACCGTGGCATTGAGGTTGATAGAGCTAAGATATAAACCATAGAGAAGTTGTCACCACCTACCTCGGTGAAGGGGATAAGGAGTTTTCTAGGGCATGCCGGTTTTTACCGGAGATTCATTAAAGATTTCTCTAAAATTTCTAAGCCTCTTACTAACCTACTAATGAAAGATGTTGAGTTTGTTTTCTCCAAGGATTGCCTTGAGGCTTTTTATAGGTTGAAGAATGCTTTGATCTCCGCACCTATCATGCAACCTCCGGATTGGAGTTTACCGTATGAGATCATGTGTGACACGAGTGATGTAGCCGTTGGGGCTGTTTTGGGACAAAGGAAAGATGGTCTTACACATGCCATCTATTATGCTAGCAAGACTCTAGATGATGCCCAACTCAATTATGCTACCACCGAGAAGGAGTTGCTAGCGGTTGTGTATGCATTTGAGAAGTTCCGCTCATATCTTGTTGGAGCGAAGGTCATAGTGTATACGGATCATGCTGCGATCCATTATCTCCTTACAAAGAAGGATGCCAAGCCTCGTTTGATTCGGTGGATCTTTCTTCTTCAAGAGTTTGATTTGGAAATCCGAGACAAGAAGGGGTCCGAAAATTCTGTGGCGGACCACCTTAGTAGGCTACCTCCCTTGGAGATTGGGAGAGATGACATCATGATTGATGATCATTCCGGGATGAGCAATTGCAATTGATGGAGGAGTGTCTATTTCAAGTGTCTAAAGGAAGTGAGCCGTGGTATGCGGACATTGTGAACTATCTTGTGTGCGAGGAGGTGCCTCCCGGTTTGTCATATGCCCAGGGGAAAAAGTTCTTCAAGGATGTGAGGCATTACTATTGGAGCGAGCCTCTGTTGTTCAAGAGAGGGCCGGATGGAGTCTTTAGGAGATGCATACCGGAGGATGAGGTGGAGAGTGTGATCCGACATTGTCACTCCTTGCCATGTGGAGGCCATGCTAGCTCACACAAGACATGTGCTAAGGTGTTGAAATCGGGTTTCTTTTGGCCGAGTTTGTTCAAGGATGTGCAGAATTTTGTGGTAGCTTGTGACGCTTGCCAAAGGACGGGCAACATCTCAAGGAGGAATGAGATGCCTTTGAACACCATACAAGAGGTGGAGATATTTGATGTTTGGGGTGTGGACTTCATGGGACCATTCCTCTCTTTATGTGGCAACCTCTACATCCTATTGGCGGTGGACTATGTCTCGAGATGGGTTGAGGCAATCGCCTCTTCCACAAATGATGTCAAGGTTGTGGTGTGGTTCTTCAACCGAGTGATCTTCCCTAGGTTTGGAACACCAAGGGTGATCATAAGTGATGGAGGGAAGCACTTCACCAATAGGAACTTCGGGACACTTTTGGCTAAGTATGGGGTGACCCATAAGGTGGCAACACCTTACCATCCCCAAACTAGTGGCCAAGTGGAGATCTCCAACCGGGAGATAAATGGAATTCTTGAGAAGACGGTTTCAAGGACGAGAAAGGATTGGGCTATGAAGCTCGATGATGCTTTGTGGGCTTATAGAACCGCTTTCAAGACACCAATTGGCACCACTCCCTACAAGCTAGTCTATGGCAAGTCTTGCCACCTTCCGGTGGAGATAGAGCATAGAACATATTGGGTCATTAGGTGGTTGAACTTTGACCTCAAGGAGGCCGGAGAGAAGAGGTTGCTTGATATGAACACCCTTGAGGAGATCCGGTTGGATGCCTATGAAAACGCCCGGATCTACAAGGAAAGGACCAAACGTTGGCATGACAAGCGTCTCATCCCGAAGGAGTTGAGTGAAGGCGACCTTGTCCTTCTCTTCAACTCAAGGCTGCGGCTCTTCCCCGGAAAGCTAAAGTCAAGATGGACGGGTCCTTATGTGGTGAGAAAGATATTTCCCCATGGAGCGGTTGAGATAGGAGGGGATCATTGCGGAAATTGTAAGGTGAATGGGCACCGGTTGAAGAAGTATATCCCGGAAGCTCCGGTGGATGTGATTGCCCCACTTCACCTTGAGTGAAACGCCACCGAATTTTGTCAAGCTAATGACCTTAAAGAAGCTCTTGATGAGAGGCAACCCATTGGTAGACATCTTTCCGTTTTTCGTTTTTGTTTTGATTTTTCTGTTTTTGTGTGTTTGGTGTGCTTTATGTGTGTGCTAGAGTCTTGGTACCATGGAAGCCTTGCATGGCATGTGGATGATGATGATCAGTCCCTCATCAATTGTGGGTGGAGCGGACGCGGGATTTGGACGGCTAGCGGTGCCTAGCGCGGATCCCGACGCCATGACGAACACTTTGAGCTCTCTACCATTGTTGATAGGATCATCCGTCATTACTCTACTTGAGCGAACCAAAATACCGAAGCAAACCATTTTTACATTGTGAGAACCCTCTTTCACTCTTCTTTCCTTCATTTACACATTGGGGACAATGTGTTTCTAAGTATGGGGTGGGGTTTGCATGATCTCTTGCATGATTTGCATCTAGGATAGTTTCTTTTTGTCACATGTTTTACTACCATTTTGCATTGTACATACATGTTTCGAAAATTCCAAAAAAAAATCAGAAAATTTTAAAAATTTTAATGCTTCTAAGCTTGGGAATGACCCTTATGATGAGATTGTTGTGTGAATTGGCTATGGATGGCCTTATGTGCTAAATTGATGAATACATATGTGGACTTGAAGTACTTATTTTGAATCACATGAATGATTTGTGATTATGATGCTTGCCTTGATCGGATTGAGTATTGAAAGTCGAAATTACATGCTAGTTCTTGCACATCATCTAGGAATGATTAAGGCGATTCATCTTTCTCTACTTCTCATCTTGATCATGTTGTTTGAGCACCTCAATTGATATAAATTTGACCTCTTTTGAACCATCCGGGAATAGGAGCATGTTAGTGTGTTGAGTGTGTGAAAAGCAAGTGTGGGGTGAAGTTGTTGATGAAAGAATGTTATCAATGAAGTGCTGAATTTGTTGTGAAAGTGTAGACAAAAATATAGGTTTGGGGACGTTGGTTTAAATGACGAGTAACTCGGCACCATTCACATAATCGGGTGTTTGTGCCTTGCCAAAGTCAAATAAACCGATAGTTCTAACGAGCTTTGGTAGGTGTGCCCGGTGTTGATGCACCTCAAAAAATAAAAAAGCCTGAGGACGGCTAATCACCAAGGTTTCGGCTTTTGTACACCAATGCCATCGTCTCAAAAATAAGTGAAAGAAAAAGAAAAGAAAAGAAAGAAAAAAATAGAGAAAAATATACACTTGTGGGAAGTTGATCAAAAATATGAAGTTGTGGTTGTTTAGTTCCTTTCCCGGATTAGCATCACATGACCTTAGAAAAATTCCCACCTAATCACAACGTTTCTTAGCCTCTTATTTCTTAAGCTCTTGAGACCTATTTGCATGTGTGTAAGACTTAGTGATCTAGATTGGATATTCTCATGATCATCTTGGCTTCTTCATCTTTACCTTTCGTGCATGCTTTCTAGTTAAATATAATTATCTTTCCGTGCCATTATTTATTTGACACACGATTGCTTGTCCATTGCCATGAAACATGACTATGAAGGTGATCCAATATTAGAAGCACAACTCCAAAAAGATTTTGTTGTTTTTCTGCATGCATAAATCATGTCAGCTCTTAGTCTATAGTTGGGGACTTGCTCGGGGACGAGCAAACCTTAAGTATGGGGTATTTTTGATAACACGATTTATGACTTAGGTTTAGGCACTCATTTAGATAGTTTTTCCGCTCATTCATGCATGGTTTGCACTAGTTCATGACGATTTGCACTCAATTCATGTATTTTGTCGAGATAGACGTCTACACGGACTTTTGCATGTTTTGTAGGTATTTTGGGAGCTTTAGGAGCTTAATCGATACATTTGAGGATCGTTCTTCGAGATGACACACCTTCAGACTCATTGGGGAGCAAGCTAGGAGCTAAGGAGGACACATGGGACCTTGGTGGTGCATGCCATGCACCAAATTGTGGCTTGATGATCCATAGAGTGCAGAAGCACCAAAACCACGGCCACTGGGACTTCCACGGGCGTGGAAATGGGCCGTGGTTTTCCCCAGACAGCTGTGACAGCTGTCCCACGATCTTCATGGCCGACTCTTGCAATTTGTTGAGGATATAAGGTGGTCTTGCAGGTTGTTATGACAGTCCCGATCACTCCCATTCTCTCCCACACTCTTACCTCACACATATTCTCTCATTGGAAGATTGGATTGGAGCTATTCTTGGAGGAGAAGAAAGGCTTCCATTGGAGAAGAAGAGAACAACACACCATTCTTAGTTTTTCATAGCTTTTAGAGTGAAGATTGTTAGAAACATTTTCTAGGGTTATAAGAACGATTCAAACCTTCTTTTGAAGGGTTCTAAGTCTCTCCTTGAACTCATATTCAACACACCATTCTTAGTTTTTCATTTACTTGCCATGGAAACCTTGATTGTATGTTTGATGAGTTTAAATGTTATGATGCATGTTGTTGGCAAAGTAGATGTGATTCTAGGGTAAGGAAATGATGGTTATGGCTTGAACTATGATAGGATAGACTTAGATGTACCTTTGGATTAATTTTTTGCTCGAACCTATCCTTTGTTCAAAATCACGGTCTATTCTAGTACATTCCACGGCCATGGTTCTTGATGAACTGCCCGTGATTTCGTCTGACTTGCTTGTATTGATAAATCTAAGTGTTAGGTTGTTAGATTGTTGAAATCCTAGTGTTTGTTGAGCTAAATCTACCCTAGGGTGACCTAGTGTTAGCAACTAAGTGTTAGAAGAGACCTACCCGGTGATTCTTGCTCTTAGATACCGAAGATGATGAACTCTAGGTAGTAGTGAGCTTCATAAGCCGCTATTGGACTGAGTGTGCTAGGATTGATGTTTAGGACTTGCCTTCCCGAGACTTACCCGGTAAGGAGAGGTTAGATCCCTAGATAATAATCCGGTTTGTGTAGAATTCCTATCCTTAGGCTCTTTGAGACTTTCCCAGTAATGAGACCTTAGGAACGGACTAGTGGACCATGAGACCTACCCGGTGATTGATCCCAATCTAGAAACACTCACTCCCAACATACTATAGTGAATCCAAGAAATGATTAGATAGCTTGAGTCCAATGCCATAACCAGAATTTCTAACCCCTAGAATCCGCTTTTCTCTCTTTGATTACCTATCTTGTGTTTGCTTGTTTATTTGTGTTGTTAGCTTAGTTGTTTGTTGATTTCGCATGATTTGTGATCTTTGATTGATCACCTCAAAACCAAACTAAAAACATTGAGATTTTCATTTCTTTATTTCTTCCTTTTCTCTTAGCCTAGATCAACACTATCCTTAGTCACTATTTGACTCGATTTCACCTCAGTCTTTGTGTTCGACCTCGGAATACTATCCCTACTACGAAACGTCCCGTACACTGCGGGTTCGCTAGGAGTTAGGAGAAATATAACGAGTATAAATTTAAGACTTTTGAGGTCATCAATTCCTAGACGTAACAACGTGCCTAATCTTATTCTCAACCATATGCTGAATTCTGTTAACTCTAAGAGGTATATTCCTTTGCCTTATGGAAATTTACTGCCTAAGGTCTTTGATTATTACAGAATAGATACATCTTCTGAGCAAAGACAGTCTATTAACAATAAAATTGATGAGAACTGCTTAGAACGTCTAGGGATTGAGAAAACTCTTGCAGGAACATGGACTTTGAAAGGAAAAGGAGTTCCTCAAAATCCAAATGAAGAAGTTAAAAACTCTCCTACTCTAGAAATCAGGTTAGAGGGTTGTAAAAATGAAATAGCTCGTCTCAATCGTGAATTGTCTAATTTTAAGTTTGACGCCAAAAGGAGAATGGATTCAAATTTCGAGTTACTGGCTATCATCAATGCTAA
This sequence comes from Fagopyrum homotropicum, assembly GCA_033239125.1. Classification (NCBI taxonomy): domain Eukaryota; kingdom Viridiplantae; phylum Streptophyta; class Magnoliopsida; order Caryophyllales; family Polygonaceae; genus Fagopyrum; species Fagopyrum homotropicum. The sequence goes on along the minus strand of BSWB01000003.1, from coordinate 57,551,980 downwards.
AGTTAATGAGATGTATTTGATGAATGATCTTACATTAACTACAATGGGAAGTATTTTGCCCATACCTGAAGATGTAGCTCAACATACTCAAGAGCAGGTTGAGAATATGTTGATGAATTATAAAAGGTGTGTCCAGAATAGATCAATTCTGTACCCAACTCATGAAGAGCCAATGTTCTTGCCCAAAGCTGAGTATGAAGTTATTAAACAGAGAAGAGCTGAAGAAAAGAGAAGACGTTTGACAGCCGAAATGGATGATTGGCGTTATAAGAAAACTTCATCCAAAGGAAAGAGGAAGTTTTATGAGGAATTTTAAAGTTGACAAATCTTTTCCTATGGGTTGACTGCTTTTTAGAACCTCATTGAAAATACATTTACGTTTGGGTCTGTAATATGTTTTTAAGACTTCCTGGTTTGACTGCTTTTTCTCCCTTGTTGAAAGACAAAGGGGGGAAAATATGATCCGACATTTCCGATATACTGCATTCTGCATTTTTAGTTTTGAGATTGTTATATGCATTGCTAAACTAACAAATGCAGGTACGAAACTTTGTATTGTCTTCCATCAAGGGGGAGATTGAAAACTCCACCTTGATTGAAATGGTTTACAGGTGTTGATGATGGAAGACTTCACACAAATATAGTAGTTGGATCTCTAACAATGTACTTGATTATATTTATACATGTTTGGTTTGAATTCAGTGCAGGTTGTATATCTACATGTCAAGAGCCTTGAAGTTGGATTCAAGAACAAGTTCAAAAAGACGAAGATCAAGGACCTTGGAATCTAAAGTGAACGGAACAAGGATTCAAATAAATTGAAGATCTTCGTTGAAGATTCTGTAACAAGAAGATCTTATCAACCGAAGACTTTGTCAACCGAAGGAAGATCTCAACCGAAGGATAGAAAATCATTTGGAGAAGATTTTCTAAAAAACAAAAAACGGTAAAAATATCTTCTCTCTCTTATCCAACAGAAGACGAGAAGATCAAGGAGTAAAAGACTCAACGTGTTCGTAGGGATCGAAGACGTGCAACGTCTACCTTACGATCGTCATGGAAAAGAAGGTTGATCTTCAAACGGTCATCTCTACAACGGCTAGAAGATCTTCCATAGAAGATATAAATGAAGATGATGGTCGAAGAAGAAGATACACAAGCTTACACTGGAAAACATCTTTGCATCCTCAAGCAACCTAATCATCTTCATTCGTTGTTTTTCTTTCTCACATTCACGTAAAAGTTTTATCCCCTTAAAGAGAGAGAAAACGCAAGAGCTCCATTGGTAGATCTAAAAAGTGTTATACTAGAGTGTGTTACTCTGCGAAGTAACTAGACTATTATAGCTAGGTTAAGAGTTAGAGCTAGATCATAGCATTGGCTACAAGTGAGAGAAGAAGGGGATTTCTTCTAGTTTGTATCTAGGACTCTTTGAAGCTGATAATAGATAGTTAGATCCTACGGATATACCCTAGGACGGAGAGTAGGCTATTTAGAGCCGAACTTCGTAAACATATCCTCGTGTCAATCTTTTCAATTCCGCACCATATAAGCTTTACTGTGACTAACTTTGTTTTGCAGGAGCAAGAAGTCAAGGCCCTTGAAATTGAGTTTCAAAGCCCTTGAAATCGAAGTTTTACTAGTAACACAGATTGACATCAAGGCCCTTGAAAGGAGTTTCAAGGCCTTGAAATTTGGTTTGCGAAAATTCCCATACTCTATTGAACCCCCCTTCTAGAGTATTATCTATATTATTTATATCACCTAACGGTTCTTCAATAACGAAAAGATGGAACGCGTTGAAAATGAAAGTCTCAACCACAATTTTACTTTATATTACTAAAATTGACCCATGATGGCATTCCATTAAAATTAACGTTAATTAAACTAAGAATCAACGTGAGATAATAAAGCACACACTTGCATCCAACGTGACTAACATCTAATATTCAACCTTAAAATTCAATTTAAAGATTCGAATACATTAATTACGTCCACACTAAACTACAATTTGATGGTTTTTAAAAAAAATAGTTGTACTTCAAACCCCCAAAGTAAAGTTACATCCAAAATTCGATTTGTAAATTCACTGAGATTTGAGATAAAATTTAGATCTTATATGTATACTATATTAAAGCAAAGCTCTTTAAGTCATGTGTCATCGCATCATACGTGTCGGTTTCCTACAATTTGTAAAAACTATTTGCTACTTATTTATTTATTATTTCCCTTTTAATGACTAATTATATCTCTTACAATAATTAAAATTTAGCCATTTTATCATATAAGTCAAAATGAAATAAAATACTACTAATCAAAAAAATAAATATCTACTAATTAATATTTTTAACTTCTTAATACATTTTAATTTGAAACAATTTGGTTTATTAGGCTTTTTCTAATTTTGTGTTTAGTAAATGTACCCCTTGAGAGAAGAGTGTGTAAAGTTTGAAAATAAATACAAAAGGTTGGGGTATATTTACTTAATTGAAACATTAAAAAGTCTGATTACTACTCTAATTTTTCAAAAGGGCCTAGTTACCAAAATTGCCCTTTTAATTTTGATATAAAAAAAATTATCATGTTTTCATTTCCTAATATAATTGATTTGTTCAGTCAAAAAATTTTTTAAATCAACAAAATTTACAATATATTACCTTCATAATAAACCAAATATAAATATTTTTATTATTTATAAAGTTAGAAAAATATATTATAAAATTCATTTCAATTTTTTAAATGAATATCCGTGCAAAGTATGAAAATTAATACTAGTTACCTATGATGCACAAACACTTCTAGAAGACGGCGTGTCCCGTGTCCTGCCGTATATGACATGGAGACATAATAGGACAGGGCTCGGACACGGTCAAGACACGCTTCTGAGGTAGGACAAGGGGAGGACACGTCTAGGACACGGCAAGAACGCGGATTTTGTCCAGTCAAAACACCGTCAACGAAAGTTTAACTTTTTTTAAGGCTATGAAAAATATTTTTTAAAAAAACATAAATAAAAATTAATTTACCGTAATATATTTTCTTCTCTCCCATTTTTTTCCGACTAAATCTATCCCCACATGGACACGTATGAGATTGTGGTTGCCGGAAGTAGGACACCGATCTTCTTCTTCGGCTCTAATGTTGAAATGTTTTTTCGATGACCGATTCTTCTCTCCATATTTCTTATGATTTTATAAATTAATTTTGAGTATTTGATCACTAATTTATCGTGTAATATTTATTTGTTGAATGTTGAGCGTGTTATTCTAATTTTTTCACTTTTTATAATTTACAAATATTTATTATTGTTTTTCTTGGTTGATCATGTTGTTCGGTTGTTGTTGATTTGCAAAATGAATGGTTCATTCTTCAGTTTTGATACTAAGTATGTTTATTTAAGATAAAAAGACTAAACATGTTTGATTTTACATTTTATAAGACTGAAAATGTTTGTTTCTAAGTTTTTGTTTCGGTTATTTTGTTATCATGTTAATATTTTTATCTACTCATATATCATTGATTTTTTTCATATATATTTATCTCATGATGATATAAGAAATATATATTTCAATATCTTTAAAATGATATATTATTTTTTTTAACCGCCGTATCCCCGTTTCCTATACTTTTGATGATTGTCGTTTCCCCGTTTCTTGCCGTGTCCGTGTCCCATATCCGTGTCCGTGTCCGTGCATCATAGCTAGTTATGAAATTATGATATAAGTTACGTTGCCAATTTCGTTTTGAATGTGAGTGATTTTTATGTTAGAAAATGGAGTGTATAATCACTCTCCTTAATTGTCAATTTTAATTGAAAATTGTAAAATTAATGATATTGTAATGATTGTAATGATTGATGTTGGTCATACATAAATGGTTTTGGTGGAGAGTAATGATGATTGTAATGATTGTTTTTTTATTTTTTGATTGGTTTTGTTACAATTTTTTTTTCTCAGCGGAATCGGTTAATCGTACCGTTTTTTAAAATTTTTTTAGCAGAATCGATTGGTTTTGACTAGTAAATAATACGTGTATATATATATTTAATAAGTTTAAAGTTGTAATTTGTTATTTTTAATATTATCGAGCAAAATTATCATAATCTAATTTTCGCGTTTGATTTTTTTGATACAATAACGGTTATTCGGTTGACCAAAAAAATAAGAACAAACAACATAAAAAGAGAACATGAGACGGATTAAAATATGGATAAACGTAAATTAGATGACTAGCGTTGTCATCCCAGAATTCAAGTAATATTTTCGCTCATTGTTGGGTCTCGAACTCCGAACGGATGCCGGGCATGTAGTTACCGTCAATTGATAAACCGGCGATTTGATAAATGTCATGAAGTGTTATCGTCATTTCACCGAAGGGGAGGTGGAATGTGTTCATATCTGGTTTCCATCACTCTACAAACACGCTCATGGGTGTGTGATCAACTCTTATAAGATGAACTTATAACATTCTTTGTAATTTGGGTGCTCCACAAAACGGCACCACGGTATTTCTGGATGCGTGTTATGGTAAATTCCCAAAAGATGACGCACACACGTATCACATCGACGTACCCTACATGCTACAACCTATTTGGATCAAGTAGCAAATACTTTGTAATTTAAAACACAAAAGCTGTATTAAAATGAAGAAATAAGCTCATTATTCGTACCTAGTTAAGGCTTCGTCATATCTTAACTACCTTATTGATAGCATGAATTATAGTCTATATTTTGGGGTTTGTTTGGACGTTTTATCTTTCATAATCTGCATGTTTGTATGTATATTATGTGATTATATTACCATTTCATCTACTTTTGCGGGAATTGAGGTCTACACCTAGTTTTGTTGTAATCGTAGGTAAAATGGCACGTTTTGCATAAAAAAGGAGCAAAAGGAGCTATGGAGTCATTGGAGCTACATTGAAGAACATAAGGAACCATCCAGGAAGCATGGCCATGGATTTGAGATTCACTTTGGACCAGTTTTGAGAGATTTCACATTCAGTTATGACTCACCTCGGTTGACCACAGATTCACCTCGACCGAGGTGATCCAGAGAAGTCGACTCGACCGAGGCGAACACCTAGGACGCGGCGAGAATCTTTTATTCTTGGCTGAGATCTTTTATCTTTGGAAGGTGATCTTATATTTTTGGGCTTGGCTCCTGGAAGGAAGAAGATATATTAGATCTTATATTTTACCTATTTTTATGGGAAGAGATCTTTTCTAAGATATCTTATCTTTGGAGGGTTATTTTCCTATAAAAAGGGTTGGATTTCCACAAATCCAAGATGACGCTATACCACCGATCAAGGTTTATACACCGCAGCAGCCATACTCCAGTTGGGAGATTTGAAGAACCTTTTTGAAGGTTGAAGGAAGATTGAAGATTGTAGCTTTTATAGCTTTTGGAGGTTTTCTTGTAAGACTACCTTAGGTTCTCTTCCTTGTTGTCTTGCTTGCTTGGATTTATATCCAAGGAACGATTTGTTGTGATATTTGATTCAGTTATTGAAATCTTTTCATTAAATTCTTCTTGCTCAAATATTCACCTTCTTCCCATATATTTGATTAATACTTTCATGATGATGAGTGGCTAATTTCCTTGTATGATTCTAGGGTGATTGGCTGAAAGTTGTGGGAAAAACAATGATAGAATGATCTTGATCACAATAGGACCCTGAAAGTTCGAGTCTTTAACCTTAACCCTAAGCATCTAGCTCAGTCGATGAACATCTCGGCCGGGGTGGAATTTGGCTGACCGAGGTGACTTATCTGATCCGAAACTGAGAGTTAAGTGTTAGAGTTTGCCAAATCCTATTCTTATTACACCTTTCCTGGTTCAATGCAAGCTTAGGATGAGACTTACCCGGTAATTCCTTTGTTTGTGTACCAAAGATCATAAGTGTAGGTAATAAAGGTTTATCCTTTATTGGGGTTTGAGTGTGCTTCTATCCCATCTTTGTGAGTTAGCCTGAGACTTACCCGGTAAAGGTTGATTCTATTCCCTTAGATGGTGTGTTAGTTTGTGGTTATAGTTCTTTATCTTAATTCCTTGAGACTTACCCGGTAATGGGAGTTACGGTTTAGGATTAGTGAGAAGTGAGACTTACCCGGTGATCTATTCCACTTTAGTAACACCTTCCCTATGCAAAAACCTCAGCTTTGTCCGCTTATCTTTAGATCTTGAGTTGGAACCACAACTAGATGCTTTAATCCCTAGAATTGCATGTTTGTTTTATTGACTTCTTATTCATCTTTGATTGTTTTAATTGCTCTTGTGGTTAGTATTTACATAAGCATACCGTGATTGGACTTTGTTTCACTAAGTCCCTGTGATCGACCCCTGGAATTCCTTGCTTTTACTATGATTGACTCGTACACTGCGGGTTCGCATCCTTGTTTTAAGCTTACGTCTAGGGTTATAAATTTAAAGATTGCACACACCGTTTGGAGCGAACAAGTTTTTGGCGCCGTTGCCGGGGACTTGGTCCAGACCTAGCCGGTACGGTTTGCTCTTGGGGCACTTGCCCCCATGTCTACTAACCACTCTACTTGAGTGACTTTTGCAGGTTCCTTCTTAGGTATATGCGAAGAACCCGCACTGGGAAGGAAATCGTTCCTTACAATCCCGAACCATAAAAGATATACAAGCGACGCTTGAGAAAAGCGAAGATGGCCCAACAAGACAACCGCGATCTTGAGGCCGAGTTGAAAGAGGCGTTAGAGCTGCTACGCCTCAGCAGGGAAGAACTAAGGCGAGAGAAGGAAGAAACTCGCACCAAGACTGAAGCAATCGAAGCAGAGATGGCCGTCATACGAGACCAGATTCTACTTCGACCGAGGGAAGACCCAGTTCCCGATGCTGGACCGAGGCAGGTCCCAGTTGCTGATCCTCGACCGAGGCAGGTCCCAGTACCTGACGCCCCGGCCGAGGTACTTCCACCTCGGATGCCAGTCCGAGATGTTCTTCTTGCAGGAATCCCACGAACCCTAGGTCAAAGGATGGACCCTAATCAACAACTGAGGCGTTCAGGAGTTAATCTAGGAGATCCAGCGGACCATGACTACGAACTTCGACCGCAAGTTCTATCCATGATTCGCCAATGCCAATTCGGAGGGATGGAGAAGGAATCACCACATCAACATCTTCAAAACTATGAGATCTTGATGGAAACCTTGAGACCTTCAAGGATTGAAAATAACAACTACAAGCTAAGACCTTTTTACTTTTCTTTAAAAGATAGAGCTCTTACTTGGTATCAATCTCTTCCTCCAGGAAAAATCAGCATATGGGAGGAGATGACTACGGAATTCTTGATGAAATTCTTTCCCCCCTCAAAGACAGCAGAAATGAGAGGGAAGATCAATGCTTTCATTATGAAGGACAAGGAGAGCTTGTCCAAGTCATGGGAGCGGTTCAAGGACATTCTTTTGGATTGCCCACATCATGGGATTCCAAAGTTAGAGTTATTGGAGATATACTTCAAAGGACTGGACGGAAGCACCCAGTTCAATCTCCAACTACTCTCCGCCGGTACCTTCATGGACATGGCGATTGACGAGGCTTGGGACTTCATCGAGAAGCAAGCCTTGCACAAGGAGAAATACACCCACCAAGGAGCTGAAGGTGGAATTAAAAGAGTTAATTTCCAAGAAACTCAGCCCAACAACAATCAACTCACGTCTTTGAAGAATGACGTGAAGCAATTGAAGGAACTCTTGGTCGTTCAAACCAAGAAGGAAGAGAAAGGGCAAAGTAACAACAACAACGGTTCCCGGAACAACAATTACAACAACAACAACAATAGAGGGTCCAATAGCAATAATTGGAGGGCGAACAACCAAAATAACGGTAACAATCATTCAAACTCCAACTCTAACGATTCCTCTAACCCTTTCCTCTCTTCCCCTTCTTCTTCTTCTTCTACTCCATTAAAAAGACAGGGGCAAGGATCAAGTTCGTCTCAGCCGGAAAAGAAAGACACAGTTCTGGAGGCTATCTTGATCAAGCTTAGCGCTATGGAGACTTCTATGACTTCATTTTCGAAGGCTCAAAAAGCCTTTGAACAACAACTTGCAAGTAGGGCGAATGAAGCGCCAAGAGATCCAGGGAAGCTTCCAGCAAGGACGGAGAGCAACCCTAAGGGCCAGATCATGGCCATAACTACGAGGAGTGGACTGAAAACTGCAGATCCAGTGCCTCGGTCGGTGCCAGTACCGACGAAGACCACCTCGGTCCAGATGCAGTCGAAGAAAACTTCGGCCGAGATACCAACCGAGGTGGAGCCACAGAGAGCGGAGGGGAAAACTGAAGTTTATGTTCCACCTCCTGCACACAAACCACCACTTCCATTCCCTCAGTCAAGGGCCAGAGCACATCTAGACAAGCACTTTGGTAAGTTCCTTGACTTGATGAATAAGCTGCATATTAACATTCCTTTCCTTGATGCTATTTTAGGATTGCCCGCCTATAGGAAGTTCTTGAAGGAGATCCTATCAAGGAAAAGGAAGCTGGAAGACTTTGGTGAAGTTAGGATGACATCTAAATCCTCGGAGCTCATACAAATCATGAAGGAAAAGATTCCACCTATATTGAGAGATCCCGGCTCATTTTGCATTCCCATTCAAGTTGGGGATGTCACTTGTGAAGCCCTTTGTGATCTAGGAGCCAGCGTGAGCATCATCCCGCTGGAACTACGTGTGAAGATCGGACTTGGAGAGCCCAAGCCGGTCAAGATTCGACTCTACATGGCGGATCGCTCCATCACCCACCCCGTGGGCATCTTGGAGGACGTTCCGGTCAAGTTAGATAACTTCTATCTACCTATAGATTTTGTTGTACTTGACATTCCCGCAGATTATCCTGTTCCTATCATTCTCGGGAGGCCATTTCTAGCAACTTCGGGTTGCAACGTAGATTGCAAGAACGCCAAGTTGAAATTCAACATTGGTGGCGATGAGGTGGAGTTCGCATTACTTGTAGCCATGAAAGGGGAGCAGCTAACTGATGATATCTTCAACATCTACGATGAAGAAGAGTCAAGAGAATTGGTGAGCTCTATCCTTATTAACGATCCACTCGAAAGAGTTATTAGCTTCAGTTTAATGGAGGAAGGTATAGATGCTTCTTGTGATGCAGATATACGGAGCTTAAAGGCACTAGAAGAGGATCCAGGAGCTAAAACTGAGAAGCTAACCCAGGAGACGAAAATCTCCAGTTTCGGTTCCAGTTGTAGTACCTCGACCGAGGCACTCTCTGGACTGAGCGAGGCGACCGAAGAACATCTCGGTCAACGCCTCTGCACCTCGACCGAGGTCGATGGCGAGACGATTTCAACTGAGACTTCCGAAAGTCTAGGTTCTGAATCCATTCCACTGGAAGAAGGAAGCAAGGACCCCCCTCAGAAAGCAACCCCAATTGTGAAGCTTAAACAACTCCCTAGTCACTTGAGGTATGTCTTTCTTGGACCGGATTCTACTTATCCCATTATTGTTAGTGCTTCCCTTTCCGAATCTGAATTGTCTAAGTTAATGCATGTCCTGAGAAAGCATCAAAAGGCTATAGGTTATACCACGGATGATCTTATTGGCATTAAGCCTTCTTTCTGCATGCATAGAATTCTTATAGAGGACAATCATAAGACTTCACGGGAACCTCAAAGACGGTTAAATCCGATCATGAAAGAGGTTGTGAAGAAGGAAATTCTTAAGTTGTTGGATGCAGGTATCATTTATCCTATCTCGGACAGCAAGTGGGTTATCCCGGTACATGTAGTTCCGAAGAAAGGAGGGATGACCGTTGTGACTAACAAGAACAACGAGTTGATCCCAACTAGGACCGTTACGGGCTGGAGGGTTTGCATCAATTATAGGAAGTTGAACACGGCCACACGGAAGGACCACTTTCCACTTCCCTTCATTGATCAAATGCTCGAGCGGTTGGCCCAGCATTCACACTTTTGCTACTTAGACGGTTATAGTGGATTCTTCCAGATTCCTATCCATCCGGATGATCAGGAGAAGACCACTTTCACTTGTCCATGGGGGACATTTGCTTATAGGAGGATGCCATTTGGATTGTGCAATGCACCCGCTACCTTCCAGTGATGCATGATGGCTATCTTTTCCGAGTACATAGAGGAGATCATGGAGGTATTTATGGATGATTTTTCTGTATATGGGTCCTCTTTTGATGATTGCCTATCTAACCTTTCGCTAGTACTTAAAAGATGTGAAGACACTAATCTTGTTTTGAATTGGGAAAAGTGTCATTTTATGGTTAGTGAAGGCATTGTGCTAGGACACCTCGTTTCTAATCGAGGGATTGAGGTCGATCGCGCTAAGATCGAGACTATTGAGAAACTCCCTCCCCCTTGTTCTGTTAAAGGTGTGAGGAGTTTTCTCGGGCATGCAGGTTTCTACAGGAGATTCATCAAAAACTTCTCTAAGATTTCTAAACCTCTAACTAACCTCTTGAATAAAGATGTTGTTTTTGAGTTTTCGCAGGAGTGTCTTGATGCTTTTTACAGGATTAAGGAAGCGTTGATCTCCGCTCCTATTATCCAACCTCCAGATTGGACCTTTCCCTTTGAGATCATGTGCGATGCTAGTGATGTCGCCGTAGGAGCGGTGCTTCGACAGAAAAAGGATGGACGGACCACCGCCATTTACTATGCTAGCAAGACGCTAGATGTAGCACAACGCAACTACGGTACCACCGAGAAGGAGTTATTGGCGGTTGTATATGCTTTCGAGAAGTTTCGTTCCTATTTAGTGCGGGCGAAAGTCATTGTGTACACCGACCATGCAGCCATTCGTTACTTGTTGGCCAAGAAAGATGCCAAGCCATGCCTTATTCGATGGATTCTCTTGCTTCAAGAGTTTGATCTAGAGATCCGCGATAAAAAGGGATCCGAGAATTCTGTTGCGGATCACCTCAGCCGGCTACCTGCATCTTCACGTGAGAAAGACGACCCACCCATAGACGATTCATTCCCCGATGAGCACTTACACTTGTTGGAGCGTTTGATAGATTTACTTACTTCACCCCACGATGGAGGTGAAGTATGGGGTGAGGGCACCTCCCATCACATTTGAGACGCATTTTGGTCCAGCTAGCGACCTTAAACCAAGCGCTTCTTGGGAGGCAACCCAAGGTATTGCTTTCTTTTCCCGTTTTCTAGTCTAGCTTAGATAGTTTTTGCTTTTGCTTTGCTTTGTTTTGTTTTGGCGTTCTAGATAGATAACAGGAGATATCTAAGGAAGGAGCATAATTGGAAGGACAAAAGTTCGAGAATTTGAGAAGACGGAGTTTGACTGAGGCATCTCGGTTGCTGTCAGAGCACCTCGACCGAGATGATTCTTGAGCAACCGAGACGACTAGGGCTTTCTGAAGAACCACCTCGGTCCAGTCGAGACCATCTCGACCGAGGTGACAGCAGTCCAGAAAAGGGCATAAAATGAGGAAGATTTCTCTCTCCTCGCTTTACTCCTTCTCCTCGACCACGGCGACAGTTCACATTGCTCCCTTCGATTCTTGCTCGTTTTCGAAGATTTCTGTCTCCAAACTATGATTGAAGGATAAAGGATTGTGTTGCAAGTACAAATCTGCAGAAAATCGAACCGATTCGGCCAAAACGAGGTAAAACAAACTGAAACCCTAACCTCTCCGTTTCGCTTCGATTTGGGCTTTGGTTGCCCCTGCATTTGTTGAGGAAAGGCTTAAGTACCCCATAGGAAGCAGTTGTAGTGATTTTTGGGGGAAAAGAACTGAATGTTTTTGAAGAAATCAGATCCAGTTCACCGCCTCGGTCCAGTCGAGCTGCGCCTCGGCCGAGGTGATTCTTGAGTGACGTCAGTTGACCGAGGTGACCTGACAGTTTGATTTTTTGAAAATGAGTTCTGACTGCCGCCTTACCCTCAGGGATAGATCCTCACCTTCCCCTTCTTCCTCTTCTTCCTCTTCTTCCCGACCTTACCGCCCGGTGATCCATGAGCGACACCGGGTGGATTATGAGCGTATTTCTGGCCGTCCAGTGATTGCACCACGTTTCCTGGACGTGTCCGCTTTTGATTGCCTCCAAGTAGACGGAGACCTTAGGAGGATGATTTCTACAGTTGGGCTGGATCAGTTTACTGAGATCCGAGCCCCAGCCTACTTGGAGCCGACCCTAGAGTTCGTTAGCTCCTTTACCTACCTCCCCACAGAGCGTTCTGTGAAGTACCGGTTGATGAACCGGAACTTCATAGTTCCACTAGAGTACTGGCGAGAGATTTTTGGGTTTCCTGAGCCCACCGTTGTTGACTTCCCTTCCCGATCTGTAGCTAGGGAGTTTTGGGGACAGATTGCCCACATTACTGAGCACGCAGACAGATGGCACCCTGGAGATTCCAGGGAGAAGGTCATCTTCCACCTAGCCTTTAGGTTAGCCCACCGGATCTTCAGTGAGATGCTTTTGGCGCGTACTGAGACGCCCCAGAAGATCCGACAGGGAGAGCTTTTTAGTTTATTCTACATGGTTACTGGGGGTATCCCGGAATTTGGCTTGATGTTGGCAGAGGATCTGCACAAGATCAAGGTCAAGGCGAAGGGAGACATCTGTTACGGAGGGCTTGTCACCCATATAGCTAGCTATCAGGACATGGATCTCAGTGCTTGCACGATGGTGGCGGCTGCCAAGCCGCTTGGATTGCAGGAGATGATCACTCGGCGGATTCTAGTTCCCTGAGGTCTGACAACGCCGTACGTAGCTATGCCGTGGGAGCTGACTACGCCACAGGGGATCAGGTGGTCTGCCCAGTTCACTGTTTATGACCCACACTATTGGCAGACCGCTTGGGCTTCACTGATAGAGGATTACAAAGAGGCAGCAGCTGCCCCAGCTGAGGAGGAGGAGGCTGATGATGAGGAGACAGCTGATGAGAGAGAGGGTGGAGTCCCGATGGATACAGGGACAGATACTGCAGGGCCGAGCGCACCACCGATTATAGATCTGGATGAGGAGGATACTGAGCCTGCACCTGCTGCATCACCTGCTAGACCTGCTAGGCGTAGGACACGCCGTCACAGAGATTCAGAGGCTCATCGTCGGATCGATGATTTGACGGATCAGATGATAGACTCTTATGCTGCCCTTACTGTGGACATGCATGAGAGATTTGCTGCCCAGCACCGACAGATTGACAGCTGGACCCATCAGATGTTAGAGGGGCAGCACTATCAGCGCAGGATGATGGAGATACAGTTCTAGCAGGCTATGGGTTATCCATTCGACCCGTCTCAGTATCCGTACATACCACCACCACCACCACCGGATCAGGATTCTTGCAGGGGTTTTTTTTATTATTTTTTATGCAGTTCAGCTATTTATCCGGTGAGTACTTTTATCCTTTAGACTTATTTTGACCCACTGGGACAGTGTGTCCCAAGTATGGGGTATTTGATGTATTATTTGACTTTGATGTATGACTCTATTGACCGGATATTTATATTTATGCTTCACTTCTGCATTTATATGTTTATTTGAGATTTCATGCATACTTACAGGTTATTTGATTGAGAAAAACGTCGAAACTGAAAAAAAAAACTGGGTTTTAAAAAAATTTTTGACCTCGACCGGTGGAGTTCTGGCCAAACGAGGTGTTCCACCTCGGTTGACCTAAGAACACCTCGACCGAGGTGGGTTAACTGAGAGTTTTCGAAAACGATTTTTGTGTTACTTATCTGGATATGATCTCAGTGAAGATCTTGCTTACTGACTGGTTTTAAATTCTTTATGTGTTTGAAAGGTTTTATAATATGTTTAAGTTGCTAAATGCTTTGTGTGAAATTTTTGGCATGTTTAATACCTTGTTTTTATCTAAATTATGTTGAATTTGAAGGTTGACACCACATTATGAGTTCTCTCATTTTCTTTCTGGAAAGACCAAGGCAATTCATTCTTCTCTCTTCTTCTTCTTAATCATGCTTAGCCCCTCATATACATTTTGCCTCCCTTTACCTATCCGGGAATTTGGAAGCAAGCGAAGTGGTGAAAGCAAGTGAAGTTAAAGTTGAGAAGTTAGCTGGAAGTTAAAGTGTTAGAAAGTAATAATAGGTTTGGGGAAGTCAATCATGAAGATGAGTAACTCGGTACCATTCACATAGCCAGGTGTTTGTGTCTTGCCAAAGTCGGATTGAACGATATTCCTAACGGGTCATGGTATGTGCATCAAGGGTTTGATGCATCTCAAGAAATTGATGATTGCTGATTTCCTAGGCTTCGGTTATTGTGCACCTCTGTCCATGCATCCCAAAAAGTAAAGTAAAAGAAAAAGTGTGAAATAAGCAAAGCTTATTGGTGGAAGATGTAGCAAGTCAAAGTGAAGTGAAGTATATCCTTTTCCCGAATTCTGGCACCACATTACCTTACATACATCCCTACCCTACACGTTTCTTGACCTTTCCTTTGGGAAGCCCTTGAGACCTTGAGTTTGTTGATTGACTTAGTGGTTTAAACTGGATTATACATAATTAATTTTGATAATTATGATTTATTATGCATTCTATGATTTTGTGCAAAGATGAACAACTTTCTTATATTTATAAAATGTTTTGAACATGTTTTGATTTTAAATTCCATGAAGTATTCTCTTAGAGTGATCTATAATTGTAGCACACCATAAAATGTTTTTGAAAGACTTTTCATTGATTTTCTTGACTATTAATCCATTCTATCTTGTCTTTTATATGCGGAACTTGTTTGGGGACAAGCAAGGGCTAAGTATGGGGTATTTTGATAGCATGAATTATAGTCTATATTTTGGGGTTTGTTTGGACGTTTTATCTTTCATAATCTGCATGTTTGTATGTATATTATGTGATTATATTACCATTTCATCTACCTTTGCGGGAATAGAGGTCTACACCTAGTTTTGTTGTAATCGTAGGTAAAATGGCACGTTTTGCATCAAAAAGGAGCAAAAGGAGCTATGGAGTCATTGGAGCTACATTGAGGAACATAAGAAACCATCCAGGAAGCATGACCATGGATTTGAGATTCACTTTGGACCAGTTCTGAGAGATTTCACATTCAGTTATGACTCACCTTGGTTGACAACAGATTCACCTCGACCGAGATGATCCAGAGAAGTCGACTCGACCGAGGCGAACACCTAGGACGCGGCGAGAATCTTTTATTCTTGGGTGAGATCTTTTATCTTTGGAAGGTGATCTTATATTTTTGGGCTTGGCTCCTGGAAGGAAGAAGATATATTAGATCTTATATTTTACCTATTTTTATGGGAAGAGATCTTTTCTAAGATATCTTATCTTTGGAGGGTTATTTTCCTATAAAAAGGGTTGGATTTCCACAAATCCAAGATGACGCTATACCACCGATCAAGGTTTATACACCGCAGCAGCCATACACCAGTTGGGAGATTTGAAGAACCTTTTTGAAGGTTGAAGGAAGATTGAAGATTGTAGCTTTTATAGCTTTTGGAGGTTTTCTTGTAAGACTACCTTAGGTTCTCTTCCTTGTTGTCTTGCTTGCTTGGATTTATATCCAAGGAACGATTTGTTGTGATATTTGATTCAGTTATTGAAGTCTTTTCATTAAATTCTTCTTGCTCAAATATTCACCTTCTTCCCATATATTTGATTAATACTTTCATGATGATGAGTGACTAATTTCCTTGTGTGATTCTAGGGTGATTGGCTGAAAGTTGTGGGAAAAACAATGATAGAATGATCTTGATCACAGTAGGACCCTGAAAGTTCGAGTCTTTAACCTTAACCCTAAGCATCTAGCTCAGTCGATGAACATCTCGGCCGGGGTGGAATTTGGCTGACCGAGGTGACTTATTTGATCCGAAACTGAGAGTTAAGTGTTAGAGTTTGCCAAATCCTATTCTTATTACACCTTTTCTGGTTCAATGCAAGCTTAGGATGAGACTTACCCGGTAATTCCTTTGTTTGTGTACCAAAGATCATAAGTGTAGGTAATAAAGGTTTATCCTTTATTGGGGTTTGAGTGTGCTTCCATCCCATCTTTGTGAGTTAGCCTAAGACTTACCCGGTAAAGGTTGATTCTATTCCCTTAGATGGTGTTTTAGTTTGTGGTTATAGTTCTTTATCTTAATTCCTTGAGACTTACCCGGTAATGGGAGTTACGGTTTAGGATTAGTGAGAAGTGAGACTTACCCGGTGATCTATTCCACTTTAGTAACACCTTCCCTATGCAAAAACCTCACCTTTGTCCGCTTATCTTTAGATCTTGAGTTGGAACCACAACTAGATGCTTTAATCCGTAGAATTGCATGTTTGCTTTATTGACTTCTTATTCATCTTTGATTGTTTTAATTGCTCTTGTGGTTAGTATTTACATAAGCATACCGTGATTGGACTTTGTTTCACTAAGTCCCTGTGATCGACCCCTGGAATTCCTTGCTTTTACTACAATTGACCCGTACACTGCGGGTTCGCATCCTTGTTTTAAGCTTACGTCTAGGGTTATAAATTTAAAGCTTGCACACACCGTTTGGAGCGAACACTTATGACCATTGTACGTTACAAGGACATTGCCGGACGATGGTAGTCCGTTTGTCTATCAACAATTTGGTCTGTAAACCCGTCATCGTTATTATTTTTTACGGGGGTTTCTTCTTGTCCTAGAGCCGGTTCGGCCATGGACTCTTGGTAACAACTACCCTCGTACGACTATGGATTGATGGTGAAAAGAGTTGTGAAACCATTTTCCCCTATAATGGAAGCAAGGTTCATTCCTTTTTATTGTGAACCACTGAGGCTCGAACTTGAGGATCCACCAGCACAATCGTCCTCCTTCTTTAGACTCGAAAAGTCGACCAAAACAGTGGCGAAAAGGTGATGGAATTTAGACTCGAGAAGGTATGATGGTAGATGGATCGAAATCCGGATATGACAAGAAAAATCCCCTTGGCCTCGCACCTTAAGGATCTCCTTGACTCGATCAATCTTCCCTCGGAATTGCACTCTACGAAGCTTGATCCTTTGTTTATCAGCCTCTCACCGATCGATCCACTTTAGCCTCTCACCAAAGTGTTTGAAAACGCAGAATCTCACTTTGTTTTCGGGTTTGATTTTCGGAGCAAATCAACAACTCTTTCAAGATAACGCTCAAGGATTTTTCTACTTCATTCTCTCTGCATGAAAATGGGATGGGAGAGGCCTTTTATAGCATTTACATAAGCATAGAAATGAATGACAAAAATAAAAGAAACTTATAAAAGAAATTCCAAGAGTGAAAACTTAAAGAAACAACTTTTAGCTATTAAACTAACTAGTTTAACTTAAACTTTATTTTAAGGACCCTTAGCTCCAACCAACATGGCTACGAGATAGAATGGAAAACATGAGCCACGGGTGTAGTAGTGACCAATGAGTCGGGCGTGCCTGCGGAGGTCAATGTGGTCGTTGCATAGACGCTTGTGGATATTTCTAGGGCTTGAACGGGCGTCTCTTGGGTAGATGTTGGGGTTGTTCGGGAATATGGAATCGAAGTGCTTCGGGACCGTCCGGGATCACATCCTCCTCCCTCTCTTCAAAAGGATTCATCCTCAAATCCGGATAGTCTATACGGAAGGCGTGAGATCCAATCTTGTCAACCAATCCTACAATATTGAAAGATAAATCAGTACGAGCGAAAGAACTCAACAAAGACATGTCAGAATTATAAATTTGAAGGAAAGCAATGTCACTTCCCTTAGGACTCATGTTGTTGTTGGTTTCTCGATCTATAGAAGTAGGATTGGATAGTATATGGATGAATAAGGCCTCTTCGTCCCACGTTTTTGCGTTGACCAAAATCTTCTCAATCACTTCCTTTTTAGGCTCTTTACCTAGCTCATTCGGGGAAGGTGTTGGTTCGTTCGACATCTCGTCTTGCCTTGTCTTGACTTCAAGTAATGTGAACATGGGTGGTTCAAATGCAAGCTTGTACTCAAGGCTCTTAGGGATCACATCATCCTCCCTCTCTTCAAAAGGATTCGTCCTCGAATCCGAATCATCCATAGGAGGAGCGAGTGTAGCAATAGGTGAGGGGTAAGGCTCAGATGGTGGAAGGGGCAAGGGAGGAACCTTAGCTAACATCTTTAGTATCGATTGAATGTGAGCATCAATCTTACCAAATTGTTGGAGGAGATAGTCGTTATGTCTACATCGATGATTCTGCTCCTCTTCTAGGTATATGCGACGCCGGACTTCCTCCTCTTGATGTCGAGCCTCTTTTTCAAGTTTTCGGGCTTCTCGCTTTTTCCGTCGTTGTCGACGTGCTTCATAGACCGCTTTGGCAAGCGAGTCATCCATGTCACGCATATGACATCATCCTTCATCATAAGCTCGAAGGGCAAACTTGATGTCATTCTTGGTTATCTCGTGGTACCTCGGCACAAGTCTTCCGCGAGAAATAAACATACCTACACACAACACAAAGAAATATCTCACAAACTCGTTAGGTTAGTAAATAACCACACGTCCATGAAATTACTCCTTGAACTAAACCCTCACAAAAGAAACGCACTAAATCGGTTAGTGATGTCTCTCTTGCCTCTCTCGTATTTTACTTGCTTACAACACTCAATGTGTTTACACACCCTCTCCTTTTCCTTGCGTCAAGGCAAACTCTCGCTCACCTTTTCAACGCACAAAGGCGATGCACTCCACACAACAAGCACTCAAGTAAGACCAGCACAAAATCAGTGTCATAAGCTAGCTCAACACAATTAAGCTCAAAAACTATTTCAAAATTTAGCAAGCGCAGACACAACAAATAACACCAAAAACCACAACAAACAGAGCCTTCCGGCGAGTATTTGCCTAATCCTCAACAAGTTTTAGCAAATGCAATTAATCAAGTGAATTCCCGGTGTGAGGATTGTGTTTAGGTAGGGCTAGAACTCACTCAAGGCTAGAACAAGGCAAGATAGCTAGGCAAGCAACAACAATACCACCAAATGAACAACAAGCTCGTATTACAAGATCAACAATTAAAACACGGATCGAGTACACAAATCAAACAAACAAACTAAAACTCGTAAACTCAATCAAACAAAACTAACGCGCTTCTCTTTATTTTTCTTTCTCTTTTTTTTTTCTTTCTCTTTTTTTTTTTAAAAAAAAGTATGCTGCGTTAAAATTTTATTTTTTTTTAAATAAGTAGCGGTTTTTTTTCTAATAAACTTCAACTAACAACTAATTACAAAACTAAGCCCAAAAAAAAAAAAAGGGTTGGATGATAAAGGGGTGGTTTAATTTAGGTGATTAGTGCATGGAAGGTGTAGGGTTGCGTGGGGGTTGAGCAAGGGTAGGATGATTAAGAGGGTTGTTTAATTATGATGGCTAATTTAGAAAGATGATTACGGATGAACACTCATAAGACTCTCAACAACAAAGAAAAAGCACAAACCGGGATTCGACTACGAATAATTGCAAATGATAAAACGAGTTTAAGGTAAGCAATTCGTACCCCGAAAGCTTGAGGAACTCGTGCCGTTGGGCTCTGATACCACTTGATGTGAACCACCGAGGCTCGAACTTGAGGATCCACTGGTGCAATCGTCCTCCTTCTTTAGACTTGAAAAATCGACCAAAACAGTGGCGCAAAGGGGATGGAATTTAGACTCGAGAAGGTATGATGGTAGATGGATCGAAATCCGGATATGACAAGCAAAATCCCCTTGTCCTCACACCTTAAGGATCTCCTTGACTCGATCAATCTTCCCTCGGAATCACACTCTAGGAAGCTTGATCCTTTGTTCATCAGCCTCTCACCTATCGAACCACTTTAGCCTCTCACCAAAGTGTTTGAAAACGCAGAATCTCACTTTGTTTTCGGTTTGATTTTCAAAGCAAATCAACAACTCTTTCAAGCTAATGCTCAAGGGTTTTTCTACTTCATTCTCTCTGCATGAAAATGGGATAGGAGAGGCCTTTTATAGCCTTTACATAAGCATGGAAATTAAAGACAAAAATAAAAGAAACTTACAAAAGAAATTCCAAGAGTCAAAACTTAAAGAAACAACTTTTAGCTATTAAACTAACTAGTGTAACTTAAACTTTATTTTAAGGACCCTTAGCTCGAACCAACATGGCTACAAGATGGACTGGAAAAGATGAGCCAAGGGTGTAGTAATGGCCAAGGAGTCGGGCGTGCGTGCGGAGGTCGACGTGGTCGTTTCATAGACGCTTGTGGTATTTCTTGGGCTTGAACGGGCGTCTCTTGGGTAGATGTTGGGGTGGTCCAGGAATGTGGAATCGAAGTGCTTTGGGACCGTCCGGAATCACATCATCCTCCCTCTCTTCAAAAGGATTCATCCTCAAATCTGGATAGTCTATACGGAAGGCGTGAGATCCAATCTTGTCAACCAATCCTACAATATGCAAAGGTAAATCAGTATGAGCGAAAGAACTCAACAAAGACATGTTAGAATTATAAATTAGAATGAAAGGAATGTCACTTCCCTTAGGTCTCATGTTGTTATTGGTTGATCGATCTATAGGAGTAGGATTGGATAGTATATGGATGAATAAGGCCTCTTCGTCCCACGTTTTTGCGTTGACCAAAACCTCCTCAATCACTTCCTTTTTAGGCTCTTTACCTAGCTCATTCGGGGAAGGTATTGGTTCGTTCAACATCTCCTCTTGCCTTGTCTTGACTTCAAGTAATGTGAACATGGGTGGTTCAAACGCAAGCTTCTACTCAAGGCTCTCAGGGATGACATCACTTGTTGAGTCGTATTTTTTGTTAGGTTGTTATATGAAGCTAATCGAGTTGTGTAAATGTTAAATTAATTTAAAATTGTGCTTATATTGCTTTGGTGTTATCCAAGTGAACGTGGTTGTGCCGAGATCAATTAAATTAACTCATATAACAACTCTATTGGATATTTACTCACCTAGTCGTTGAGTTGTAATTCGAGTTGAACATTGGTATATGTTTGTACATATGCTCATGTTTTGCTCGTATACTCAAGTTTGAACCAACTTACCTAAATTTAACCGAGCTTAAGACTTGTGTTTATACTTGTCTTATATTATTCAAGTGCACGAGCCGATATTAAGTATTTCAACTCATATAACAACCCTATAAAATATAAAAAGATTAAGCTACTAAGACAACTTTTTTATATAGAAAACAAACTAGGCCCTAAGCATTTAAAAACATTAAAAAAAAGGTAAAATAAATATTAAGAACATCTTTATTAGGTTGTTACAATATAATGGAAGATAACTAATTGTTAAAATATATTAAATAAGATAATTATTTGGAAACCGGTTAACGGAAAAAGGTAATATTGAGATTTCAAAATCTCTTAAATCCGCCATTTTCGCCATTTTCACTGAAATAAAACTCAAAGCAAAAATCGTTCTCTGAAGTCGAAAGCAGATTCTCTATCGCCATTCTTCTCGAGGTCTCTTCTTCAACTCATTCTTCAACATCAACATCCGATTTCAATTGAGTATTCAGCGATCGTCTTCAACAAGTATAACCGAAACCAAACTCAAAGCAAAAATCCGCCATTTTCGCCTATCTTCAATCGCCATTTCCAGGTATGATATTTTTGTCGATTGTACACAAGTTTTCGAAGAAGACGACTCTTACACAAACATATTCGAAATTCCACTATAACTTATCAATCGATTTGAATGCATATTAAAGACCAAATTTTGCGATAGTTATGTATTGAATATGTAGTTTGTGTACATTTGATATTTTGGATATGCTGAAATACACACTTCTATTGTGTTTGTATGTATCAAATATGCAATTTGTGTATATTTGGACAATTGTTTGATGATACACAAATATACTTTGTGTGTACATATATCATGGTGTCAATTAGAATATGTACAGTAGAACAAACTATGTTGTAATTTACCAAGCAAACGATGACAAACATATTTTGCGTGTACATATATCATGCTGTCAATTAGAATATGTACAGAAGAACACAAGGATGAACAATCTGACGATGAGAGTAAGAGTATATTCCCCTTGATTTACGGCTTATTGAGATATTTACTTACTCGTTTGATAATTATTATTAATGAAACAATTTAGTTTACTAGGCTTTTTCTAATTTTGTGTTTAGTAGATGTACCCCTTGAGAGAAGAGTGTGTAGAGTTTGAGAATAAATACAAAAGGTTGGGGTATATTTACTTAATTGAAACATTAAAAAGCCTAGTTACTTCTCTAGTTTCTCAAAAAGGCCTAGTTACCAAAATTGCCCATTATTAATTGCTTATTAAATGGAGAGAGAAAGATATTCATATTTCCTTAAAGTCCTATTTTTATTTTAATATATTTTTTTATAGATATGAAGGGGCCTTGTTTGTACACATTTTTAACATGGGGCCCTTTATATGCTCATGGTTACAAAAACTACCTACTCCCCCATTTTACCCATAAAATATCGACTAATATAGTTGTTAGATTTGTTATAAAACTAACGAGCTAAATAATAATGTATGTTCATTCAACTCATATGCTAAATATTAATCAAACTTGAAAATATAATTATATTTGAGCTTTTCAATCAGTAAAAGATCCCGAATTTTATATTTTTTCACTAGTACGTTAAAACAATTTAATGAAAAAAGATGTTTGATAAATACACAGAGCCATATTTATTAAGGATTTTTTCTCTCGGTCCCCTCAAGTTTTGGACTTATCCTCATGGTAACCACTAAGTTTCAAAATCCTCTTGATACCCTTATGGTTATATTTGATTCCTCTTTATACCCATTCTTAATATATTAAATTAAAAATTCATTATAAAATAATAAAAAATAAAAAAAATAAATATAAAACAAATTATGACCTTATTAAATTTAAACTAATAAATTTATAATAGAAATAGTTTTTATACATATTTTTATTTTTTGAAATAAAGATATTTTTATTTTTGAATTAAAATATTTTAAAATATTTTATTAAGAGTCTAGAAATTTAAATATATTTTAAAAGTTTATTTATTTTTGAATTTAATTTTATATAGTTCATATTAATACGAAAAAAAATTATTTTTTTTATTAATTCGAAAAAAAAATTGTTTTTGTAATTCGAAAAAAAATTATATTTTTTTGAATAAAAAAAATATTTTTTCGAATTAATATGAATTACAAAAATCAAATTAATATAAAGTATATAAAACCAAATTCAAAAAAATATAATATTGACTCTTAATAATTTTTGTAAAATATTTAATTTAATTTAATACTTTTTTTTAAAATTGAAAGTATAAAGTAAAAAATATTTTTCAAAATGATAAAATAACTTTATTTCAAAAAATTAAAAAAAATATATAAAAACTATTTCTATTATAAATTATTAATATATATTTAATAAAGCCATAATTTTTTTTAAATTTATTTTTTCTGATTTTTTTATTATTTGTCACGAATTTTTAATGTAATATATTAAGAACGAGTACTAAGAGGAATCAAATAAAACCATAAGGGTACCAAGAGGAATTTTGAAACTTATTAGATTTCAAGAGGAAAAGTCCAAACCGTAAGGGCACCAAGAGAAAAAATCCATTTATTAATATATTGATGATAACTACATTCGTTATTTCGATAAACTTTATCATGTATATTCACAATATTAACTTCATTCGTTACTTCATTTTAATTCTTTAACTTTCAATCTTCATAATTATAAATTGAAACGATATTATGTCATGGTTATGATCAATAGTTAAAGTAGGGGACGAGGGTCCCGGAACTAGAGGATAGACCCTAACATACCTCAAATCCCCATAAGATTGTTATATTTGTATAATCCGTTAATTATTTATTAAATTCATTTGTTCTATTATTACTGGGTTTGGTATATCCGTTTATTTCGTTTAAGTTTGTTACATTTACATAATCAGTTAATTAATTATTTAATTCATTTGTTCTAATTCGTTTAATTTTGTTATATTCGTTTAATAGTTTAAATATTTATTATATTAACTTGTTCTGTTAATATTTTAGTTAATAATGATGAGACTAATAATAATAATAATAATAATAATAATAGTAAATAATAATATTGCTAATTAATTATTATTTGTAAATGAACTTACCAATAATAATTAGTCATAACAAGAATAATTTTAAAAATATTGACGAATTGAACAATTAATTATGATATGTCAAATAAAATAGATTGAATTGTAAATAATGGGGTACATCCGAGAAAGTTGAACAAATTAAGGAGATGGAAAGTGTCCACTTGAAAAGCAAAAAAAAGAAGACAATATGGATGCATACGTGGTGCGTCTACAAGGAAGGCAAAGTCACAACCGTTGTTGTTGTTTGCCTGGAAAGTACGTCTATTAACCCCAACTAATTTAGAGCGTAAATAAGATCTCCCTAAAATTTATCAATAAATTTCTTCAAAAAAAACTCAAAACAATTTAAAACAATTCTTAAACTATCTAAAAATTGTGCTTTATCGAACCTCCATAAAAATATATTACTCTTTCATCAAAAAATCAAGTATATTACTAGAAAAACTAAAGTTAAACAAAATCGTAAACTTTGAAAAACTTGTTTTGTAAATTAATAAAAGTAAATTTGATAATTGTCATAAAATTTTTTTTTAAACATAGGTAAGAGAATAAAGCGGATAAGTTACTAGAAACCGATTGATCGAAAGCATCGTTGCAGATAAGGTCTTGAACATCTTTAGGAATAACATTGACATCTAGTACAATGTTGTGTCCATGCATAGAAGTCTTGTCCGCGACCGTATTGATTTCCCTATAAATGTGTTGTGCTATGGAGTTAGAGAATCCCGAGATCAATTTTGAGATATCCATGATGATCATGTCCAAACCTCATGGAGGTTTACACGACTTGAAAACCGCATTGATGAGCATCAGGTTGTCGCCTACAATCTCAATGGATTTCACTCCTATAACCATTGCCTTTTGTAGGCCCTCCCTAAGGGCGAGTGCTTCTACTTTTAATACTGATTCTGCATTGCACCTATCGCATCCTATAGCAACAAGGACAACATAATGGTTTCTAATAATGTAACCAAAAGATAAATGGTTCACAGAATTTTGTGAGACGTCAAAATTATGTTTAAAAGTGTCTTCTTCTAGGCGTTTGCATTTTATGTTTTTTGATTTTCTTCTTTGCTTCTTGGTCCTTGTGTCGTTATTGTTCAAATTTTTGTTTGCTTGTTCCTATTCTACAACAGCTGTTTTAGAGCTAATGATTTGAGGTTTTGTGGAATCATTGTTTTTTAATAAATGAATTGATTCCGAACCATCTAAATGTTCCACCAAGTGACAATAAGGTATCTTAATTCAGAAGATGTAGTTGTTCTTTTAAGGTCCAAAATAGCCTCTGCAATGCTCCTATATTCAAGTCATAGTTCTGTAAAATTATTGATAATTTGATGTTGTCGATAGAAGTTGCCATATATGGGCATTGAAAGAACAAATGCTTTGCACGTTCTTAGAATTCATAGTTCATAACAACGAGAATTCTTTGCCTATCGAGATTCTGCTTAGTAGGTAAGCCATCAAGAGTTAGTTTCGACAAGAAAATTTTGATTTTGGGTATAACGTCAATTTTCCATACCCACTTTTTGTTTCTGAATCATTTCCATAGCCGATTTGGTTGAATACCATCCTTCATTGTAACACCCGGAATCCGCGGGACTCGAGAATTCTACGGGCGAGACCTAACAATGGATCCCGACCCTTAGCCTGACAGCAATCTCACTGGACCTTTCTAACATGGCACAAATAAAGGCAAAATCTCAAATCATTTGTAATATATGCGAGAACAGAAAAGTAAAAGGTACAAGGTGGAAATCAGCCGAGTCCTCAAAACGACAAAAACTCCAAACATAAAACCGTAAACCGTACATCAAAACCATAATCCAAACATAACAAGATAATCCAAAATGCCACCGTCCTATAATGTGCGGAGACCCTCGACTGTCCACTCCTCCACCTCACTCGGCGGCGTCCATAACTTGCAGAGCATCTTCACACACGGTTTAAAACCTTTAGCTCCTATTCTAAGCAATAGAATCAACGGGAAAGGCACATACACAAGCAATTCATCACATGCATACAACATACATAAAAACACACCAATCCGATTTATTATATTTGTTATTATTAAGTCGTATCCCGTTCTAATTAAACTTAGATTTGTGACACGAGACCACCGTGGTCCCGTCTCGGTGCCTACTTACCGGCAAGGAATGGTACTGATGCATCCGACCGTCTACCCGCACGGGCTAGTCGTTGAGAACCTCATAGACTCTCGCAATAGCTAGGCAGATGATGTCACCACCCATTATCATACACTTGGACCAAAATAATATAAGGTCCGTGGTCCTATTACCGGTTTAGTTGTTTATAACATAAACAATAACATACACATACACCACCAAACACACATCCATGCTAATACGTAAAATTACGAGCTAAGTAAGTCCGGAGACTTACCTCGTCACCGCACTCACTCACTACACTCTCTCTTCCTTAGAGAGGAAACACATAACCTTCTCACACAAGAATACATACATCAACACAAGCTCACACTCAAGAAGTCTTAGACTTTATTCTAGTGATCTAAGCAAGATCACCAAACTCTTAAACTAGGAAAGCATCCTAGGATCCATGATACTCATAACACACTCATTCCAACAAAGGAAACTCACAACAACCTATAGCCCACATGATCATAACAATAGCCTAGAAGAGCCAATCTAGTCTAGAAAGATCCAACATGCTCAAACAACTCAAGGCCAACAACTACATCAAGCCATAGGGGCTCCAAGGTTCACAACCACTAGATGGAATTTTCATGCTACTATAAGCCATCCTAAGCATGCTACTAACGAGGTATAACCATAAGGCTAGGAATGGAACGAAGAGAAAGGAAGGAAGAAGCCTACTGGTGAAGCAAACGCATCCGCGGAAGTAAGTTGGCGCCCCCTGCGTGGAGCTATCACCGTCCCTACGGAAGCCTGGAGATGCCCCTGCGCTTGGGAGCTACCCCTGCGGTTGCTCTGGCCGCCCCTACGGTGGCTGGTGGTCCGCCCCTGCACCTCTGGTGATCCGTCCCGCGGTCGAACAACAGAAGTTTCGTCTTCTTCGTTTCTTCGACCGTGTCTTTGCTCTAAGTGTCTCCTTCTCTGGTTGGGCCTTCTCCAAACACTCTCCACAGGTCTTAGCTTCCTCACCACGACCTAACCAAGCTAGAAGGATGGATATGCAAAGGGTTTACAAGATCTCTTCACGGCTTCCGCCATAGCCATGGAGATGAAGAGAAGAAAAAGGAGAACAAAATAGCAGCAAAGAGAAGAGGGGAGGAGGGAGCTTACCACAACAGATCCAACTCTTCAAGGTTGTAGGATCCTACCAAAGTCTTCCAAGGAGAAGGAAGAAGAGAGCACACAAGGAGGATAGTGAAGAGAGAAAGAATGAGCGTGAGAGGGAAAAGGAAGAATGAGGAGAGAGGGAGAGTAAAAGAGCTGCATAAAGGGGTGGGGAGACCCAAGGGTCAGCTGTCCCCCTTGTCTCCTCACTCCATAACCCGAGTCTGGAAAGCAAAAGAGAGAACTCAAAGGTTGGCGTGCAATTTTGGGGATAAATCCCGGCACTCAACATACGTGCTTGCGGGGAAACTAAGCCGCTGACGCGGGAAGATCGGAAAACGTCTCGACACTCGGAATAAAAATTCCGGATGTTACAACTAACCCCCCTAAAAACAAGTTTCGTCCCGAAACTTGCTAAATATACTCGCATAACGCACAACTCGAAAAATACATGGAATATGTAACGCTAATCATCAACCCTCAACCAAACGTCACTCACATAACCATAAAAATACCTCTCTAGGTAATCACATATACACATAAGTAGCATACATTGCATAACACAACACAAATCACATAGGCATAATCAAGGGAAAAAGTTCGGGACTAACTAAACTGTCCTATCGATGTCTCTAATCTAGCATAAAACTCAGGATAGTTCCTCCGGATACTATCCTCCGTATCCCATGTAGCCTCATCGGATCCTCACCTCGACGACTGACTCTTATCATCGGTATCTCCTTCTATCGAAGGCGTCTCGTACTCCGCTCCAAAACCGCTATCGTGTACTCCACAAAAGTAAGGTCCGGCTCGACCACAAGGTCCTCGTGGCTAATGATGTACCTCGGGTCGTGGATGTACACTCTCAGTTGAGACACATGAAATACCGGATGTATACCCTCCGACCGCGGTGGCAAGGCTAACCGGTATGCCACCTCACCGACTCTCTCTACTATCTCGAACGGACCGACATATCAAGGGCTTAACTTCCCCTTAATGTGTTAGCATGAAATATTGCGATATTCTAGGCACTTATTCTAGTTGTTTTTCATTCATTATAGTGTTCA
Source organism: Fagopyrum homotropicum (assembly GCA_033239125.1). NCBI lineage: Eukaryota > Viridiplantae > Streptophyta > Magnoliopsida > Caryophyllales > Polygonaceae > Fagopyrum > Fagopyrum homotropicum. The sequence goes on along the minus strand of BSWB01000003.1, from coordinate 57,523,554 downwards.
TGGATAAGGCATTGAAGCAATTGTTAGCTTGTTTATCTATATTCTTGATATGGAGGTCTACACTAGCTTTGTGTTGATTATAGGTGAATAAGAGCTGAAACCGGACCATTTGAGAGATAAGAGAGGATTTGAGCCTATCCATGGATTAGGAATACACCAAGGAGGCCAAAGAAGATGCTAAGTTGGAGAATGGCACAACACAAAGGAAACCACAAGCAATTAACACTTCCACGCCCTAAAATACGGCCATAGAAGAGTCCACGCCCTAAACCACGGCCGTGGATCTTGGCATCATGAGCGTGGAGCATTCCAGAGAGTTACACGGCCTAAAGTACGGTCGTGGAAGATGAGAGACACCGTAACCCAATTCCACGCCCTAAACCACGGTCGTGGAATCCCTTGAGACCGTGATTTAGGCGATCTTTTGACGAACCAATTATTGCCACATCATTTACGTAATTGGCCGGTATGGTTATTTTTCCCCGTCTTATAAAAAGGCAAGAGGAGAGATTTTTGAGCATCATCGCTGGAGGGAGACTCACTTTAGGCTTTTGGACAACCTCGCTTGGAAGAGTTAACCTTAGGGTTTCGCAAGGAACGTGGCGGAAACGCCGGCAATTTGAATTCCGGAAGATTGTGTGTGGTGGAAGTTGCAGCCCTTTCTTAGGTTTTGATATTGAAGATGGATTCACATCCCGTTCTTCGTACTTGCCTTAGATCTTGTGAGATTTTGTGTTATATTCTGAATTCATTGAATATTCCGATTTGTGTTTTGGCTTTGAGATTGACTTTGAATTATATTCGAGTTTTCGAGGGTTTTTATCTTACATTCTTCTTAAACTTGATTTTGATATGATGACAATGGTTATTGGCTAAAACCCTTTAGCAATTCTAAGGTGAAGGCTTGATAGTTGTGGCTTAGATGATGATAGATCGATTGTAAATTGATTGGACCCTGAGAGTTAGAGAGATCTCGTCGACGAACCAAGATCACGGTCTGTTCTTGAGCTTCCACGGCCGTGGAACTCAAGATCTGCCCGTGATTTACCCTAGTTTACGAACTTGCTTTTACTTTGATCCAAGGTTAAAGATTAGCTTTAATCTAGTCTTGGCTTGCCCTTTTCTAGGTAGTAGTGAGATTCATCACCCTCTATTTCGATTTCGAGTGTCACAACCTTAATCGTTCTAGTTAGTTTTGATCCTAGGGTTACAAGTTTGGGTATTTGAGATTGATTCTTGTCTTTAGATCCTTTCTATACTGAAGCCTCAACAACCTTTATAGAGAGTATTTCTAGATAAGTCATATAAAGCCTTGGAACTTCACCGTACATTGCTTTACCTTAGCATACCTTTACAACTCTTAACTTTGTCCTTAGTTCTTTAGTATATCTTGAATCGATTGCCACAATTAGATACCTGGATCTTTAGGGTTGTTATTTTCCCAATATTTGAAAAGTTTATTACAATTACTTGCTTGACAATTTGCGAACTGAATTTGTTCCCCCCAAATCCCTGAGTTCGACACTCTGGAATTCTTGCTTTACTACGCCGATCCGTACACTGCGGGTTCGCTTGCTTGATTCTAGTTTTATAAATTTAAAGCTTGATTGCTCGCACGCTTCGAGGCGAACATAATGCCGATTCTTCCGACGCCCCGCGTCGGTGATACCCTCAGCCACACTTGAGCTCCTACCTTGAAGTCGAGAGGTCTACGCCTCCTATCCGCATACGATATGTGACGACTCTGCGCGGTCAACATCCTCTCTTGAATCAAAGCAACCCTAGCCATGTCATCATGTACCTGGTCTGGAGCTATAACGCTAGAACTCCCCGGATCGTCTGAACATAAGGGAGTGCGGCATCTCCGTCCATACAATGCCTCATACGGTGCCATCCCAATCCATGCGTGCCAGCTATTATTGTATGAAAACTCCACCAATGGGAGGTGGTTTGGCTGTACTTGCCCCCAATCTATTACACATTCCCGCAACATGTCCTCTAAGGTTTGAATAGTCCGCTCTGCCTGGCCGTCGGTCTGTGGCTGTATGTAGTGGTGAAATGAAGACTCGAACCTAGGGTGGCGTGTACCTACTGACAGAACCTCGAGGTAAAATTCCCGTCCCTATCCGAGATGATAGTCCTCGGTAATCCGTGTAACCTCACAATATGACGGGTAAACTCCTCGGCTAGACGACTCACCGGCCACGTCTCTCGAATAGGGATGAAACGTGTGGTCTTCGTCAACCGATCCACTACTACCCATATCGCATCAAAGCTCCTACTCGGTCATAAACTGGTAACAAAGTCCATGGATATATCCTCCCACTTCCACTACATCACGGACAGTGGATGGAGCTCTCCTGCGTGTCTCTAGTGCTCGATCTTGACCTGCTGGCAGTTCGCGCATCGGGCCACATATCTAGCTACATCGGGCTTGAGCCTGCACAACCAATAAGATCTCCTAAGGTCTTGGTACATCTTACTCGTGCTTGGATGCACAGAGTAAGGTGTAGAATGTGCCTTATGCAAAATCCGCTCTCTCAAATCTGGGTCTGATGGTACAAAAATACGTCCCTGGCGTCTTAACAACCCGACTGTCCCTATGATAAATTCCGGTGCCTCTCCTCGTGCCATCCTGTCCCGAATCCTCGTCAAAATGGGACATACCTCCTGCTTCTGCCGGATCTCCCCGGACAGATCAGGTAATACCTCTAACTCGGACAAACGGCCGACCGTATCCGGAAACCGGATATCCAACTCCAACTCCGCCAAATCCCTCTACAATTATGGCTGAAACGTAAGTCGAGCTATAACATCCTCTCGAGGAGTCCTCCTACTCAAAGAATCGACGACTACGTTCGCCTTCCCCGGATGGTATAAAATCTCCAAATCAAAAAGTCCTTAATCAGCTCCAACTATCTCCTGTGGCGGTTATTCAACTCCCGTTGAGTGAATATATACTTCAGACTCTTATGGTCTGTGAAGATCTGACATGTATCCCCATAAAAGAAGTGTCGTCAGATCTTTAGGGCATGAATCACTATCGCTAGTTGAAGATCATGGGTGGGATGATTCTCCTTGTACGGTTTCAACTTCCGAGAAGCGTACGTAATAACCCTACCCCTCTACATCAAAACGCACCCCGAGCCTAGCTTGGAGGCGTCACAATACACTACAAAATCCTCTACGCCCTCAGACTGGGCTAAAACAGGAGCGAATGTCAACCTCCTCTTCAACTCCTCGAAGCTGAATGATCAGGCTCGGACCAGACGAACCTGGTAGAATTCCTTAGCAAGGAAGTAAGCGGCCGTGTAATCATGGAGAAACCCTCAATAAATTGGCGGTAGTATCCCGTTAAGCCCAAGAAATTGCGCACCTCCTTGACCGTCCTAGGAGGCGGCCATGAAGAAACGGACTCTATCTTCGCCGGGTAAATCATGACACCCTCGGCGGAAACTATATGACCTAGGAATGCCACCTCGGACATCCAAAACTCACACTTAGAGAGCTTTGCATAAAGCTCCCTATCCTGAAGGACACAAAGAACCATCCTCAGGTGTCCCGCATGCTCCTCCCTACTCCGGGAGTAAACTAATATGTCGTCTATAAACACTACCACGAACTAGTCAAAGAAGTCAATAAAGATTCCGTTCATCAACTCCATGAAGACGGCGGGTGCATTTCTGAGCCCGAACGGCATCACGACAAACTCATAATGGCCTTATCTCGTCTTGATTGCCGTCTTCGGCATGTCCTCCTCTCTTACCCTCAAGTGGTGATATCCCGACCTCAAGTCAATGCGTGAAAACACGGAGGCTCCCTGCAACTGGTCTAGCAAATCATCAATGCGTGGTAGTGGGTACTTGTTCTTGATGGTAACTTTGTTCAACTCCTTGTAATCAATGCATAGCCTCAAAGATCCGTCCTTCTTCCTGACGAAGAGGACTGGTGCACCCCAAGGGGAAATGCTCGGGCGTATAAAACCCCTCTCAGCTAACTCCTTGAGCTGGTTCTTCTGCTCTAACATCTCGATCGGCGCCATGCGGTATTGAACCTTGGAGATTGGCCTCGTGCTGGGCTCCAACTCAATAGCAAAATCAACGCTCCTTTGCGGTGGTAATCCTGGTGTCTCCCCGAATACGTCCTCAAACTCACATGCCACGGGAATCTCCACCAGCAATCGGCCCGTCTTTTCCTTCATGGCATAGCACCAAAAGGCCTCGCATCCCTGCCCGATAAGTCTTGCGGCTCGGACCGTGCTAATGACTGTACCGGCCTTCCTGAGGTTTGATAACATGTATTATATTCTATATGTTGGGATTGGTTTGGACGCTTTATCTTCATAAATCTGCATGTATGGATGTATATTCTTGATCATTATATTATTTTGTTTACCTTTGCAAGAAGCGAGGTCTACACCTAGTTTTGATGTAATTGTTGGGAAAATAACGCATTTTGGAGCGATATGGAGCTAAGGGATCTAATTAGTCATTGGAGCTATATTATGGAACATAGAGGAGCTACAAGAAAGGCTTAGGAACCATGGAAGTTCGACAGAAGTTTGATTTTGGACCAGATTAGAGAGATTTGCATGTAGCTGAGGATCATCTCGCATGGCTACAATACCATCTCGACCGAGGTGACTCCGCTAGAATGGACCAAGACGGAGGGCCCACGACCCATAAGATCTTTTATTCGTGGCTGAAGATCTTTTATTTTTGGCAAGTGATTTTCCTATATATTGGGATGGATTTTCTGGATGGAAGCATGTCTAGTTGGTTGATTAGTTTGAAAGATTGAAGATATTCCAAGGAAGGAAGGAAGTTGGCTTTGAAGATAAAGTTGAAGGCTTTTGAAGAAAGTTGTAAGGTTTTCTTAGATTGTTTTGATTGTTGTCTTTTGGTTTGTGATTGAGGAACGCAGTTTGCTGTTTGTTTCATTGTTTGATTGAGTTACTGAGACCTTTGTGTTAAGTTTTTGTTGTTTGGATAATGATTCCTTTCTTATATATTTGATTATTATTATCATGATGATTATTGACAAAGTTCTTTGTGTTATTCTAGGGTGATTGGCTGAAAGACGATGAAAGAATGAGCCTTTACTCCAGTGGACCCTGAAAGCTCGAGTCATATATTAACCGAACCTCACCTTGGTCAGTTCATAGAATATCTCGACCGAGATGGAACATGAACTACGCGAGGCAATTCCTTTCATGATCCATATCTGAGTTGAGGTTTCAGTTTGCCAAATCCTATCCTTGTTATACCTTTCCTGGTCCATATGCAAGCCTAGGATGAGACTTACCCGGTGATTCCTTTGCTTGTATACCCAAGATCATGAATGTTAGGTACTAAAGGTTTATCCTTTATTAGGGTTTGAGTGTGCCTTCATCCTACCTTTGAGAGTTAGCTTGAGACTTACCCGGTAATGGTTAGTTCTATCCCCTTAGGTGGTGTGTTGGTGATAGAATGAAATATGACTATACTTTAGGCACTTGTTTCGATTGTTTTTCCCTTTTAGATGTGTACACGGATATGAGTTTGAAGAATTTATGAGCACATTCACCTATTTTGTCGATATAGAGATCTACACAAGCTTTGTTATGTTTATAGGTGAATAAGGGCTTGAATTGGAGCATATGCAAAGGGATAGGAGTATTTGATCATGCTAGATGTCAAGAAGATGCATTGGAGAAGCTAAGGAAGGAGCATGATTACAGAACTTTACGAAACAAAGGCTTTCACAAAGGCTTTTGAGTTTCCACGGCCAAACCAAGAGAACCACGACCGTGGTTTATGCATTTAGACCGTGGAAAGTGATGTCGAAGAGAAACAGAGAGCTCCACGCCCTAAACCACGTCCGTGGAATGTTACACTAGACTGTGATTTCCATGACGTTGCCACGTGTCATATTTGTCACGTCAGCAATAGTTATCGGGCTTTCTCGTAACCCTATTTTTCCCTATAAGAAGGCTGAAGGAGGGAGAAAACGGGACGGCTTCTTACACCCCCGAAGAGAGAGAGATATTCGGATCATTGCTTAGGAATATTCCATTGCGTATAGGAAAGATCACGAGAAGGACGCAATTTGGAGATTGCGTACTTTGAGAATATCTTAGGGTATACATTTGGAGACGGATTGACATCCCGTTCTTCATTGTTCCTTGAGATTGTTGTGAGGATTTCTATTCCTTCTTGTGCATTCATTAAACATATACATTTTTTGTTTGGATTTGAGATTGATTATTTGACTATTATTGAGTTTTTGAGATTTTTACCTTTTTCTCTTTTAAACTTGATTATTGATTCAATGATGATGGTTATTGGCTAAAGCCTTAAGCGATTCTAAGGTGAAGGGTCGATAGTTTTGATTTAGATAATGATAGATTGAACGGTCTATTCTTGAGTTCCACAGCCGTGGTTCTTCAAGATCCAGTCGTGGTTTCCTCTATTGTACGTCTTTTACTTTTACTTTGATCAAAAGTTAGAGATATGCTTTAACCTAGCCTTGGCTTGCCTTTCCTAGGTAGTAGTGAGACTCAACATCCTCTATTTCGGTTTCAAGTGTCACAACCTTAACCGTTTTGGCTTATGTTTGATTACTTGGGTTTGAGCATGGGTATTTGAGAGTAACTCTTGTCCTTTGATCCTTTCTATACTGAAGCCTCAACAACCTTTATAGAGAGAGCCTTTGGGTAAGACATATAGGGTTTTGGAACTTCACCGTACATAACCTTACATTAGATATAATTTTTCAATCCCGACTCTGTCCTTAGATCTATAGAATATCTTGAATCGATTGCCACAATTGGATACTTGGATCTTTAGAATTGCTGTTTTCCCAATATTACTTGCAAAGCTTCTATATTTTACTTGCTCGACGATTTGTGAACTGATTTTATTCTCACAAATCCCTGAGTTCGACTATGGAATTTCTTGCGATACTACGCGGATCCGTACACTGGGGGTTCGCTTTTGCATAAGTTGTAGATATAAGTTTAAGACTTTGTGACGCACAGTTTCGAGCGAACAAGTTTTTGGCGCCGTTGTTGTAAGGGCCTTAAGACTTTGTAGGTTGGTTCTGGTTATGGAGACGAGTCTCCTAACCCTTTCAGGTTGTGATGTTGAGTGCCTTGCTCTTGCAGGCGTTGGTTTCTTCCCCAAGGGGAAGATGTGACGTGGTAGAGGATACAAGTGTATCAGGTAAGTCCAGACGACTTACTTAGTGTGTAGTTGTGGATTGTATGATTTTAATGGTTGTGTGTGTTCATATGGTTGTGCATTTATAACTTAAACCGGACTAGGACGACCATTCATTATGTTTATATGGCCCAAGTGTATTATAACGGGCGGTAACCACCGGTCTCCGCCTGCTGGGTTAGGAGGAGGTGCCCTGAAGATGATCTCACAGGAGGGGACGAGTGACGGTCAGCCCCATGCAAAACTTTTGTGTTACGTTGGATGGGGCGAGGTTCTTGAGGCTCCTCGTGTTACAAAAGAAGTTTAATTAGTAATGGTATAAAGTAATTAAAGATAATAAATGAATATGTGTGGCATTGCATGTATAAGATGTTGTGGTGTGTTTGTGCTATTACTGTCATGCTTATCTATTGTTGTAGCTAACGGTGTATACCGTGTTGTAGATGATCTGCAGGTTAGGAAGACTGCAGAGTGAGCCAGATGGTGTGACCAGCCGAGGACTTCTGTACATTAGGATGTGTGAGTTGGGGATCTTTTGTACCAGTTGATGTTGTTGTTATGGTTTTGTACTCAGCTTTGAGTTTGTAAACTCTTTTGTTGTATCATACAACTTTTATATATTTCTTTTTACTCTACTTGTGCCTTGTTGTAAGATCCAGTGAACTTGTTGTCAGGCTAGGGTCAGGATCCATTGTGATATCCTAGCCCAATGTAGCATTCCGAGTCCCGCGGATTCGGGGTGTTACAGAGTTAGTATCAAAGCCAAGTTGACAACAATGGCACTTGCTATCTGCAATAAAGGTAGAGTGGATACATAAACAGAACCCACATGGGGTTTGATGTTTTAATGAGTTTTGGATTTAAAGCAAGTACAAATGTTTTGGGATAGTGTGTACAGAAGTCGTCACCCATCTGAGGATATCGACAGTATATATATATATATACATATATATATATACATACATATATATATATATAGATACCTCTTATGTGATGATATTTGTTAATGTATTATTAAGTATTATATATATATCTATGCATATGGCCTATATAGAGCCTTATACGTTAGGTGTGCATACCCCACAGATGGCTCGGACCAGAGCTACTGCTGCAGGCAGAGGTAGAGATAGACCACCTCTTCCTCCAAGAGAGAGGAGACAGGGACCAGCTCCCGCTGCAGATCCACCAGTGGTGAAGGAGGCTCATGAGGAGGTTGCTGAGAGCTTTGTTCCAGCTACGAGGAGTGGAAGGTCCAGGAGACAGCAGACCCATCCAGGCCAGTCTGATAGCTTAGACCGTGCCTCCATGGGCGGATAAGAGTTCAGGGAGTATCTCAGGCAGTTTGAGGAGGCCATCAGAGCGGGTTGACGAGCCCCAGACTTACCAAGGCAAGAGGGATTATCTGAGGAATCCTATAGAGCTACTCAGGTACCAGCTGCACCAGTTCGTGTAGCCGAGCCAGCTCGAGTTGTGGAGGAGACTAGAGGGCCTCGACCAGACACCTAGTCGAAGGCATTCCACGAGCAGGGAGTACCACACTTCTCTGGGGAGATTGGCCTAGAGACTGACGTGTGGATTGGGCATGTAGACTCAGCATTAGAGTTTATTCTCTGCCCAGAGGACAAATGGATAGAGCTAGTACAATCTCTATTTTGTGAACTGGCACATCAGTGGTAGAGGACAGTTAGAGCACGAGTCACCACTTATGAGCATATGAGGACATTGTTGAGGGAGCAGTTCTAACCTGCCTCACTGAGAAGGGAGAAGCTGCAGGATTTTGTGGAAGCAGGCTTTGAGGATGTGCCCATTACTGATGCCATTCGCCGCTTCCGGACTGAGTTAGCTTTGATGGGTCCAGCTGCACCTTCTGAGGACCAGCACGTATACCTATTCTTTCGACGTCTGAGGGAGAGTACGCGTTCATATATGGCAGGATTTCATTGTGACTCATTGGCAGACTACCAGGATCGGGCTTCTACTTATGAGAGAGAGAGGGCTAGCTAGAGGAGGACTTCTCATACCGGACGGTCTGAGAAGAGACAGCGTACAACACCGACTGGTACAGGAGCATCTGGATTCGGGCGAGGTCAGACTCAGGGCCGCTCGAGTATTCCATTGTCTGCATAGACTACTGATACAGGTAGGTAGTGTTACAACTGCGGGGCCTATGGGCCTATGAGGGCTGATTGCCTTAGAGCACCATTGACCTGCTTCTCGTGCGGGAAGCCAGGACATATGGATGCGTTTTGCCGTAAGGGCAAGTCGCCATCACAACAGGGTTCTTCCTCTACAGGTGCAGCAGAAGGTGGGCAGAGACCGCCTCAACATCAGGGATAGCAGAGGGTTCCAAGGACACCTGCTACTCAAGGTTCAACTCTTGGACCGAGTACGGGTAGAGGTAGAGAGGCTAGTACTAGTGATGCTCGAGGAGTTCGAGGCCGTGCTTTTGAGTTGAGGAGTGTTGAGGAGCCGCCAACACCAGCTGCTACAGGTACCATTCTATTACATGGTTTACCTGTTAGAGTTTTATTTGATACGGGTGCTACGCATTCATTTATTTCTTCTACTTGTGTTGAGCGTTTGAGTTTGTCTACCATAGAGGGGGCACCCTTTACTATAGGGTTACCTGATGGTAGTAGGGTCAGAGGTACCTAGGAGATACGTAGTTGTCCCCTACGTTTAGGGACTCGCGTACTACTTGTTAACTTCTTAGTCATGCCTTTGATGCATGAAGAAGTCATATTAGGTATAGATTGGATGCGTAGACACCGTGCGGTGTTAGATGTGAGTAAGAGGACTGTTACAGTCTCTACCGACCTGGGTCCGATAGAGGTCTTCCAGGGTTGGGACCTTGGGAAGACAAGATCTGTTATTAGTGTTGTACGAGCAGCTAGGCTGATGGCACAGGGATGTGATGCCTTCTAGTGCTACGCTATGAAGGATGGAGAGAGTCCAGCTTTGGAGGACATACCTGTGGTCTATGAGTTCATAGACGTATTTGCAGAGCCGTCTAGCTTGCCACCTCAGAGGAGTGTAGATTTTGACATTGACTTAGAGCCTGGCACGAGACCCATCTCTAAGGCCCCATACCGTATGGCACCTGTCGAGATGCTGGAGCTGAAGAAGCAACTCGAGGAGTTGGCTGAGAAGGGCTTCATACGCCCTAGTGTTTCACCATGGGGTGCATGGGTCCTCTTCGTACGGAAGAAGGACGGATCGTTGAGACTGTGCATAGATTATAGAGAGCTGAATAAGGTGACCATCAAGAACCGGTATCCACTACCTCGTATTGATGATCTACTTGATTAGTTGCAGGGAGCGACAGTCTTCTCCAGGATTGACTTGCGTTCAGGATATCACCAGCTGAGGGTGAGAGAGGAGGATATGCACAGAATGGCATTTCGTACCCGTTATGGACACTACGAGTTTGTAGTGATGCCATTTGGGCTGACAAACACCCCGGCAGTATTCATGGAGTTGATGAATAGCATCTTCATCGACTTCTTGGATCAGTTTGTGGTGGTTTTCATTGATGACATTATGGTATACTCTCGTAGCAGAGAGGAGCATGCGGGACACCTGAGGACGGTATTGCAGATTTTGAGGGATAGGGAGCTGTACGCCAAGCTCTCTAAATGCGAGTTTTGGATGTCTGAGGTTGCTTTCCTTGGACATATTATCTCCGCCGATGGGATCATGGTTGACCCGGCGAAGATCGAGTCTATTGCTGCATGGACGACACCGACGAACGTCAAGGAAGTGCGTAGCTTTCTTGGCTTAGCCGGTTATTACAGACGCTTTGTGGAGGGATTTTTTGTGATTGCCCGCCCATTGACTAGTCTTTTGAGGAAGACTACTAGATTTGTATGGACCGACCAGTGTGCTTAGAGTTTTGAGGAGTTGAAGAGACGTTTGACTTCTGCTCCTGTCTTAGCACAACCAGAGGGTTCTGAGGATTTTGTGGTCTACAGTGATGCATCCAAGCTAGGCTTGGGATGTGTGTTGATGTAGAGGGGTAGAGTGATTGCATATGCGTCTAGACAGTTGAAGACGTATGAGGAGAACTACCCGACTCATGATGTGGAGCAAGCAGCGGTAGTTCACACTTTGAAGATCTGGAGACATTACTTGTATGGTGCTACATGCCACATCTTCACAGACCATAAGAGTCTGAAGTATATTTTCACGCAGCGGGAATTGAATAACCGTTAGCATCGATGGCTTCATTTGATCAAGGACTTTGACCTTGAGATTTTGTATCATCTTGACAAGGCGAATGTGGTAGCTGATGCCTTGAGCACGAAGACGCCTCGAGAGAAGGCGATTGCTAGACTTACTGTACAGCCCCAGCTTCAGAGGGATCCAGCCTGGCTAGAGATGGACATCTAGTTTTCTGATGAGGATGCCCAGTTGTTTACCTTAGAGGTCCTACCTGGTCTGTTGGATGAGATCCAACAAAAGTAGGGGACCTGCCCGACCCTGGTGAGGATCAGAGATAGGATGTCTCGTGGAGAGGCACCCCTGTTCACTATTGGGGCTTATAGAGTTATGAGGCGACATGATCGTATCTGTGTTCCTATAAATACAGAGCTGAGACAGCGGATATTACAGAAGGCTCACTGTACACCTTACTCAGTACACCCTGGTACGAGTAACATGTACCATGATGTTAAATGCTCATTTTGGTGGGGAGGGCTGAAGCCCGATGTAGCCAGATTTGTGGCTCAGTGTGCAACCTGTCAGCAGGTCAAGATAGAGCATTTTAGGCCTGGAGATGAGCTCCACCCACTGCCACTACCATAGTGGAAGTGGGAGGACGTCTCAATGGATTTTGTGAGTGGACTGAAGACAAGTAGGAGCTTTGATGCCACCTGGGTGATTGTTGATAGACTAACGAAGACAACACGTTTCATTCCCATCAGAGAGACGTGGCCCGTGAGTAGACTAGCTGAGGAGTACACTAGACAGATAGTGAGACTCCATGGGGTACCGAGGACGATTGTTTCTGATCGTGATGGACGATTCACATCGAGATTCTGGCAGCAGATTCAGACTGCTTTGGGGACGAGTCTACACTTCACGACTGCGTTTCACCCCCAGACATATGGTCAGTCAAAGAGGACCATCCACCCCCAGACATATGGTCAGTCAAAGAGGACTATCCAGACCTTAGAGGACATGCTGCGAGCTTGTGTGTTGGATTGGGGACATGGATGGTCTGATTACCTCCCACTCGTTGAGTTCTCACACAACAACAACTGGTATGCATCTATAGGGATGGTTCCTTATGAGGCATTGTATGGATGTAGATTCCGTACGCCTTTATGTTGGGACGAGCCTAGCAGTATCAGTGGCATAGCGCCAAAGCAGATTCAGGATGATATGGCTCAAGTAGCGCTGATTAGAGAAAGGATGCTGACTGCACAGAGTCGCCAGAAGTCAGATGCAGGCAAGAGGCGTCGACCTCTAGAGTTCAGGGTAGGAGGTCATGTTTGGTTGAGAGTATTCTGACGCGAGCCGTCAGACGTTTTGGCATAAAGGGGAATTTGAGTCCCCGATATGTAGGCCCTTTCGAGATACTAGATAGAGTTGGACGAACAGCTTACAGATTAGCTTTGCCTCCGAGGTTAGAGGGTGTTCACCTCGTGTTTCATGTGCCTCAACTGAGGGAGTACATACCAGATCCGAGGCACATCGTGAGTTATGATGATCTGGTGGTTGAGCCGGACCACACGTTTGCAAAGCACCCTATCACAGTCCTAGAGCGAGGTGTGAGACGCCTGCGTTCGAAGGACATTCCGATTTTGAGGATACAGCGGTCTAGACGAGGACCAAATGAGGCTACCTGGGAGACAGAGGATAGTATCCAGAGGAACTATCCAGAGTTGTATGCGGAGTTAGAGGCACCAGTAGGGTCTGTGATTAGATCGTAGCGCCTTCTGGGTGAGTTCTTTTATGTTATGTACTTATGTGATATGTTATGTTTCCGTGCTAGTTGTGTGTGCATATGATCTGTTAGATCCTGTTTGCTAGCACGAGATAGGTATAGCTGGAGATGGTTCTTTCCTCCATGCTATGGTGTATGTGTTAGGATTCGCAGGAGACGGTTCTTTCCTCCATGCTATCTTTGATGGACATAGTGTGAGTGGAGATGGTTTTCCTCCACATAGTAGTGTTATGTGTACGTGGTGGCTAGAGACGGTTTTCCTCCATGCCAGTGTGTTGTGGTTAGTGTTTGGCTAGAGATGATCTTCCTCTAGGCCTTGTGTAGAGTTGTGATGCTGGAGTTGTGATACCTCCATGCTGTGTTGAGGATATAGAATGTTATAGGTTTTAACCCGACGTTCTTGAGGATAGTGTGTTACCTCGTCTTATAGGTCTGAGAGGTTTTAGGATCCTGCAAGTTTTGGGACGAAACTTGTTTTTAGAGGGGTGAGATGTAAGGGCCTTAGTCTTTGGAGCCTATATGAGCTAGTGTGTGTGCCTAGCCTTGACCTTTCAGCCGCCCCTGCGCACCACATGGGCCGCCCCTGCGCCACAGAGGAGCCGCCCCTGCACCATAGTCGGTCCGCCCCTGCGGTTTTGGGCAGCTGCAGCCACCTTTGTTGACTTTTGATCTTGCTTTTTGGGAAACTTCGTATATAAGCCTCCCCAATCCTCTGATGAAGGGTTTCTTTACTCCTTTGCAGCTCCTTCATCATCTTACGTTCTTCTTCTCCTTCATCTTATCATCTTTGCTTCTTCTTGATCTTGTGACAGAGTTCTTGATAGTTTGAGTGTGTTCTTGGCTTTAAATGCCCTTGGAGTTGTTGCTGAGAGTTGTTGCTGTTGTGTTCAGGCTGAGAGTGGTGTTGTTGCTCCTTAGTTGCAGCCTAGGGTGGAGTGGTAAGTTCTTTCTCTTCTTCTCTCTTCTTCCTTCATCCTTGCTTCTTTCTTCTTCTTTCTAGCCTAGGATCACAAGTTGGACTTGTGATTGGATCCTTCTTGGATGTTGTGATGATAATATATGTGTATATTATGCATATGTGTTGTTGTGATGTGTTGAAGACGTGAAGAGAATCGAGAAAAGAGTCGAAGAGAAGTCGGGACCAACTCTCTGCACAGTTGGCCCCTGCGCCTGACTTGAGCCGCACCTGCGCCTGGTGTGGAGCCGCCCCTGCGCCCTTGGTGAGCCGCCCCTGCGCCTCACTGGTCTGGCTGGTATGTTCTTGCTTCTATTGGTGCATACATTGTTGGTTTGTCTTCCTTCCTTCCTTTTCCTTTGGCCTTGGCTTAGTTGATAGCTAGGTTAGGATGGTTAGGATGAGTTGTATGTTAGAGATGTGCCTTAGGCACTGTTGTTGATGTTGAGAGTATGCTACACGCATATGTGACCTTGTGTTGATCCTTAGGTTGTAGGTTTGTTCTGGTTATGGAGACGAGTCTCCTAACCCTTTCACGTTGTGATGTTGTGTGCCTTGGTCTTGTAGGCATTGGTTTCTTCCCCGAGGGGAAGCTGTGACGTGGTAGAGGATACGAGTGTATCAAGTAAGTCCATAGGACTTACTTTGTGTGCAGTTGTGGATTGTATGATTTTAATGGTTGTGTGTGTTCATATGGTTGTGCATTTATAACTTAAACCGGACTAGGACGACCATTCATTATGTTTATATGGCCCAAGTGTATTATAACAAGCGGTAACCACCGGTCTACGCCTGCTGGGTTAGGAGGAGGTGCCCTGAAGATGATCTCACAGGAGGGGACGTGTGACGGTCACCCCCATGCAAAACTCCTGTGTTACGTTGGATGAGGCGAGGTTCTTAAGGCTCCTCGTGTTACAAAAGAAGTTGAATTAGTAATGGTATAACGTAATTAAAGATAATAAATGAATATGTGTGCCATTGCATGTATGAGATATTGTGGTGTGTTTGTGCTATTATTGTCATGTTTATCTATTGTTGTAGCTAATGGTGTATACCGTGTTGTAGATGATCTGCAGGTTAGGAAGACTGTAGAGTGAGCCAGATGGTGTGACCAGCCGAGGACTTTTGTACATTAGGATGCGTGGGTTGGGGATCCTTTGTACCAGTTGATGTTGTTGTTATGGTTTTGTAATCGGCTTTGAGTTTGTAAACTCTTTTGTTGTATCATACAACTTTTATGTATTTGTTTTTACTCTACTTGTGCCTTATTGTAAGATCCAGTGAACTTGTTGTCAGGCTAGGGTCAGGATCCATTGTGAGATCCTACCCCAATGTAGCATTCCGAGTCCCGCGGATTCGGGGTGTTACAATTGCCGGGGATTTGGTGTAGACCAAATTCGGCTCACGGTTGTCGAGCTTGGGGGCTTTGCTCTTTTGATTTTATTTGTCTTTTTGAGTGATTTTTTGCAGATTCTTTAGGTATATGCGAAGGACTAGATCTACCAAAGATCTCGTTCCTTTTGTTCCCGAACATGAGAAAACTTTGAGGAAAAAGTTACAGGAGAAAAAGATGGCTGAAAATAATGAGAGAAACATCCAAGAGGAGTTGGATGAAACTTGATCTCAACTCAAATTGAGCGAGAAACCTCGCTTGGAGGAAAAGGAACGCAACCAGTTTCAAATAGACGAGCTTAGAGCGATGATTCTAGACATGAAACTAGAGAGGAATGATGCTAAGAAGAAGAAGAAAGCTAAGGAATCTATAGCTGAATTATCCGATGATGATGAGATGCCGGAGCTAGAGGACATACCACCACTTAACCCTAAAGCTCCTTTCAATCCACGTCCTCGACCCTATGTTGATCCTCGCCCTCGTGCTAGAGAGGTGAGAGCTGTTGATATCGTTGGTGCGCCACGAACCCTTGGGCAGCGGATGAACCCAATTCAACAACCACGCCGTCTAGGTGTGAATTGGAGAGCAAGATGACCATGACTTTGGGACGCGCCCACAAGTTATCACTATGATCCGCCAAAGTCAGTTTGGTGGAACGGAAGCTGAATCTCCGCATCAACACTTGCAAAATTTTGAGATTCTTATGGAAACTTTGAAACCTCAAAGGGTTAGTAACAACAACTACAAGTTGAGACTGTTCTTCTTCTCTTTGAAGGACAAGGCCTTAGCTTGGTATCAAGCTCTTCTAACTGCAAAGCTTAACACATGGGAGGACTTGACTTCGGAGTTTCTCACTAAGTTCTTTCCGCCATCCAAAACGGCGGAATTGAGAGGTAAGACTAATGTTTTTTCTATGAAACCTAACGAAAGTTTGTTTAAATCTTGGGAAAGATTTCAACATCTTCTATTGGATTGCCCACAGGAATTGTTGGAGATCTACTACAAGGGATTGGATATAGAGACACAACTCAAACTCCAATCTGTTTCTTGTGGTACATTCATGGACATGAGAGAAGATGACGCTTGGGATTTCATTGATGAGCAAGCCCAAGTGATTGAGAAGTATTCCCATAGGAAGATGGATGATTGGAATCGGAATTTAAGAGAGTCAGGGGCAAAGTTGACTCAAGCTGCACAAACTCAAATATTTTCCCTCAACAATGAGATCAAGGAGTTGAAGGAAGTCATAAGCGTTGGCCTTCAAAAGACGAAGGAGCAAGAAGCTGGCTACCTAGGGAGGGATAATAACCATGGAAATAGGAACAACTACCAGAACAATAACTGGAACAACTACAGGAACTCCAACAACAACAATTGGAGATCCAACCAACAAAACTCCGGTAATTCCTATTCACAAAATGAAAATTCACTAACACCTCCATCTTCGTCTACTCATTTGAAAAGCCAAGGTCAAACATCAAATGACTCGGGTAAGCCGGAGAAGGATAAGCATGATGCTATGCTAGAGACAATCTTGGGAAAGCTCCAAGGACTAGAGAATCACATCACATCGGTTGATAAGGCACAAAAAGCCTTATAAAATCAAGTGTTCAGAAAGGCCGGAGAAGTTCCTAGAGATCAAGGGAAGCTTCCCGAAAAGACGGAGGATAACCCAAAGTGGCGAGAAATGGCGATTACTACTAGAAGTGGTGTAACAACCACCAACCCGCAACCCAAGTTTGTAGAAGTCCCTGTTGAGAAAGAGAAGGAGAAGGAGAAGGAAGATGTCTATGTTCCTCCTCCACCTTACAAACCTCCTACACCATTTCTGCAATCTAGAACAAGAGCGCATCTAGCCAAGCAGTTCGGTAAGTTTTGTTGATCTAATGAGAAAACTGCATATTAACATACCTTTTATTGATGCAACAGTAGGTATGCCCGCTTACGGGAAGTTCTTGAAAGAGATCCTCTCTAACAAGACGAAGCTGGAAGACTTTGGAGAAGTCAAGATGAGTTCGGAATCTTCGGAGCTCATCAAAATAATAATGGAAAAGATGCCCCCAAAGTTGAGATCTGGGGTCATTTTGTATTCCAATAGGAGTTGGCGAAGTCACATACGATGCTCTTTGTGACTTAGGAGCAAGCGTAAGCATCATCCCGCTTGCTTTGTGTAGGAAGGTCAGTTTAGGTGAACCTAAACCGGTGAAGATGACGTTATACATGGCGGATCGATCCATAACTCAACCCCTAGGTATCATTGAAGACGTCCCAGTCAAGCTCGGTAAGTTCTACATTCCTATAGATTTTGTTGTGCTTGACATTCCTATAGATTGTCTGGTCTCGATCATACTCGGGAGACCATTTCTTTCAACCTCCGGTTGTATGATTGATTACTAGAACGCTTGACTAGCCTTCGATATAGGAGAAGATATGGTTGAATTTGTTTCCTAAATCTTGGTGAAAGAGCCTGCACTTGGAGAGAATATGTTCAACATCTATGAAGAAGAGGCATCTAGAGAGGAAGTAAGTTCTATCTTGTTTAAAGTTCCATTGTAAAAGGTCATAACCATGAGCATCATGGAAAAGGGAGAAGAAGAGGATTGCAATGCTGAGGTTGAAGCCTTGGAGGAGCTAAAAGAGGTGCAAGATGAAGAGTTCGAGAACTTGTACGATGACTTGGAAAACGTTAGAAACCGCGGCTAGTCGTGCTATTCCACGGCCGTGGTTCCACAAATTCAACCCGTAGAGTGTTATTTCGAGAACACCAGAGAGTTCCACGCCCTAAAATACGGACGTGGAAGTAACAGGTGTACCGTAGTTTTTGAAAATGCTGAGAACAATTCCGTCCTTTCTACAACCACTCTTGAGTCTTCTTCCACTACTCCCACACCCCTAGAGACTTCTAAGGAAGCATCGAGCACACCTCAAGATACATCAAAGGCGGCAATAGCTTTGGAATTGAAGTCGCTTCCCACACATCTTCGGTATGCATTTCTTGGAACTAATTCTACCTTTCATGTTATTGTTAGTTCCGATTTAAATGAAGATGAACATGAGAAACTTATGGATGTTTTGAGGAAACATAGGAAAGCTTTAGGCTATACCATAGACGATCTTGTAGGAATTAAACCATCTTTATGTATGCACAAGATTCTAATGGAGGAGGATTACAAGCCTTCACGACAACCTCAAAGACGGTTAAACCCGATCATGAAAGAGGTCGTGAAGAAGGAAATCCTTAAGTAACTTGACACAGGTATCATCTATCCTATCTCCGATAGCAAGTGGGTGAGCCCCGTTCAAGTCGTTCCAAAGAAGGGACGAATGACCGTTGTGACCAACAAGAACAACAAACTCATTCCAACGAGAACCGTGACGGGTTGGAGGATGTGTATTGACTAACGCAAGCTGAACAATGCAACTACGAAGGATCACTTCCCGGTACCATTCATCGATCAAATGCTTGAAAGGTTAGCACAACACTCCTACTTTTGTTACCTTGATGGTTATTGTGGTTTCTTTCAGATTTTGATTCACCCGGACGATCAAGAGAAGACCACATTCACATGCCCATGGGGTACGTTTGCTTATAGGAGGATGCCATTCGGACTTTGTATCGCTCCATCCACCTTTCAAAGGTGTATGATGGCCATCTTCTCGGAATATATTGAGGAAATCATGGAGGTTTTTATAGACGATTTTTCAGTTTATGGTTCCTCATTTGACAATTGTCTTGCTAACCTTTCTCTTGTTTTGCAAGAATGTGAAGACACTAACCTTGTTCTAAATTGGGAAAAGTGTCAATTCATGGTTATGGCAGGCATTGCGTTAGGACATTTGATCTCTAATAGAGGGATCGAAGTTGACAAGGCAAAGATAGAGACGATAGAGAAGCTTCCTCCTCCATCTTCGGTGAAGGGCATAAGAAGTTTCCTAGGACATGCAGGGTTTTAAAGGATTCATCAAAGATTTCTTGAAAATTTCGAAACCACTAACCAATCTATTGATGAAGAATGTTGTTTTTGATTTTTCGCAGGAATGTTTAGATGCCTTTTATAAGATTCGAGAAGCTCTCATCTCAGCCCCGAAAATCTAACCTCCGGATTGGAATCTTCCATTCGAGGTTATGTGTGATGCGAGTGACGTAGCTGTTGGAGCGGTGCGTGGACAAAATAAGGAAGGACGCACTCATGCCATCTACTATGCTAGCAAGATGCTAGATGAAGCGCAACTCAATTACGCGACGATCAAAAAGGAATTTTTAGCTGTTGTATATGCTTTTAAAAAGTTCCGTTCTTATCTTGTAGGAGCGAAAGTTATTGTATACACGGACCATTCAGCAATACGTTATTTTCTCGTCAAGAAAGATGCAAAGCCGAGGCTGAATAGATGAATTCTTCTTCTTCAAGAATTTGATCTAGAGATTCGCTACAAGAAAGACTCCAAAAAATCTGTTGCGGATCACCTAAGTCGTCTATCACACACCGTAGGCGACAACCTACCAATCGATGACTCCTTCCCGGGTGAGCACTTACACATAATGGAATAATGCATCGATAAGATTTCTAGAGGTAACGAACCTTGGTTTGCTGATTTTGTAAATTACTTGGTTTGTCAAGAAATACCTCCCGGACTATACTATGCATAAAGAAAAAAGGTCTTTAGGGATATCCGCCAATACTATTGGAATGAACCTCTATTCTTCAAGAGAGGTTCCGACGGCATCATGTTCGCCCAAAAGCGTGCGTGCGAATAAGTTTTAATTATAAAACTGATACAAAAGCAAGCAAACCCCAAGTGTACGGATCGACGTAGATAAGCAAGTATTCCAGAGTATCGAACTCAGGGATTTGGTGAGTCAAATTTAGTTTCGAATAATCGTGCAAGTAAAAGTATAAAATCTTTGCAAATATTGGGGAAAATAGCAACCCTAAAGATCCAAGTATCTAATTGTCGCAATCGATTCAAGATATATTATAGATGTAAGGACAGAGTTGAGATTGCAAAGGTATAACTAAAGTAAGGTAATGTATAGTGAAGTTCCAAAACCCTATATGTCTAACCCAAAGACTCTCTCAATAAAGGTTGTTGAAGCTGTAGTATAGAAAGGATCTAAGGACAAGAATTAATCTCAAATACCTATGCCCAAACCCAAGGAATCAAAGATAAACTAAAACGGTTAAGGTTGTGACACTCGAAACCGAAATAGAGGATGTTGTGTCTCACTACTACCTAGAAAAGGCAAGCCAAGGATAGATTAAAGCAAATCTTTAATTTTGGATTAAAGAAAAAGCAAAAGTCGTAAAACAGAGAAAATCACGGCTAGATCTTGAGATTCCACGGCCGTGGAACTCAAGAACTGACCGTGGTTTAGGGTGTCGACGAGTTTTCTCACACTCTCAGGGTCCAATCAAGTTATGATCGATCTATCATCATCTAAGCCACAACTATCAACCCTTCACCTTAGAATTTCTAAAGGGTTTTAGCCAATAACCATCATTATGATATCAAAAATAAATTTTAGAAGAAAGAAAGATGAAAACCCTCGAAAACTCAATAACAAATCAAAGTCAATCTCGAATCTGAATAACAAAAGTAGTATGTTTATGAATTCAGGAAATGGAATAAGAATCCTCACAACGATCTTAGGAAAGAAAGAAGAACGGAGTGTCAATCCGTCTCAAAAAGTGAAAACCCTAAGAAAATCATCAAAATCACCTCATTCACAATCTCCAATCTTCTGAAATCTCTAATCCTCAAGGTAAAATGAACCCTAAGCATCCGTCTCCGAAGCTCTAAGCGAAGGTCCTCGAAACTCCCTTCTCAAGCCTACTTATAGGGCGAAATAGGGTTACGAGAATGCCCAATGACGTTGCTGACATGGCAAATATGACACGTCACAAACTCATGGAAATCACGGTCATGAACAAATTTTCATGGCCATGGTTTAGACCGTGTAACTTTCTGTTGTGCTTCAAACTCACTTCCACGATCCAATTGCCAAGTCCACGGCCGTAATTTAGGGAGTGGTTCTCCAAATTCTTGTGAAAGCCTTTATTTCGTGATGTTCTTCACTCATGCTCCTTCCTTAACCACTCCAAAGCATCTCCTTGCCATCATGTATGATCAAATACTTCTTTCCTTCCACATTTTGCTCCAATCCAAGCCTTTATTCACCTGAAAATAAAAACAAAGCTAGTGTAGATCTCTATATCGACAAAGTGAGTGAATAAGCTCGCAAATGCCTCAAACTCATATCTATGTACACATAAAAGAGGGAAAAACAACTAAAACAAGTGCCTAAAATATAGTCATATTTCATGCTAACAAAATACCCCATACTTGTCACTTGCTTGTCCCCAAGCAAGGTTTTCAAAAGCTTAGAACATAAGGTAGAATGAAATATGAATGCAAAACAAAACAAAACAATCTTTTTGGTAATGTGCTTCTAATCAATAGATCATCCTCAAACCTTGCTTCATTCATCCTTTAAAACGTTCATACACATAAACCAAAACATGCAAAGCAAAGGAACTTCATAAATTGCCTAAACTTCAAGACAAACATCATAAACTTCAAGCATTGTCAAAATCGAGCATGTGAAACTTCAATTTAGATCACCAAGTCAAATAACACTCTTATTATCTCAAGGACTTCCAAGTAAGGCCAAGAATACGGAAAAGGTGGGAAACTTGTAAAGGAATGTGGTGTATGAACCCGGGAAGAAGGAACAACACAAACTCTTTTCTTTTCACCATTCGAACTAACCACAAACTTAGAGCTTTGCTCTAAACTTTTTGCACATAATTTTTCGACTTTACTTTTGGAGTTATGGACAACGGTACACAAAAACCGAAGCCTAGGAGATTGGTGTTTCTCAAATTCGAGATGCCTCAAAGCCTTGATGCATATACCATAATCCGTTAAGAATATCGCTCAATCCGATTTTGGCAAGACACAAACACCCGGCTATGTGAATGGTGTCAAGTTACTCATCGTCATGATTGACTTCCCCAAACCTATACTTTCCTACACTTTGAGTTCAAACAATTGCTTTCATAGCCCTCCCACATCAAACATGCCAAAATCAACTCTTCCTAAATCCCGGATAGGTAAAGGAGGCAAATATTTTCAATAAGGGGCTAAATGATCAAAGAAAGAAGTAAGAAAATCGAGGTGCGTTAATCATCTCATAAAGAAGTATAAGAACTTATATTGTGATTTCAACCTTCGCTTCTCAATATGATTTAGATAAAAACTTTCACATTATGAAACTTGCAAGAAAGGATAAACAACATACTCAATCTCTTCACAATTCATGATTCAATTCAAGCATACAATTGTCATCAAAAACTCATTCCACAAGTAGTTTTCATCATAGAAATCATCTCTAATCTTAGAAGCACAAAGTCTTTTCAAAATTTTCATATTTTTATGGGTTTTTCAAAGCATTTTTCATGCAATGCAATAATGAAACGTGTGACAATGAAAGGAAACATGCAAGTGTTCATAGTCATAAGCAAAGCAAAGTGAATAGAGTTATTACAAACGATAGTCACACCCCATCCCATACTTGAAATACACATTGTCCTCAATGTTCAAAAGAAATAAAGAAAAGAAAAGAAACAAAGGAAACTCACTAATGGCGGTGGAGTGGCTCTAACCGGCTAGTCATCTCATCATCATCACTGGGAAGGCGGTGGTGAGAATGGATAGAAGTCCGAGCTAAAGTTCCGCCCAAACTGATGATGGTAGACATCCCTCAAGATACGGGCATTCTCCTGGAGTTCTACGTCATGAGACTCTTGTCAGACCTCCAAGTTTCCTACTCTCTTCGAAAGATCATCCGCCCAACCTGGAACCTGCGAATACGAAGGTTGCGGCTGGCTATACCATGAAGGTGTGTCTTGAGGAGGAGTCGGTTCTACCGGTGGATGATCATACCATGAAGGAGGAGCTCCCATCCATGATGGCTTCTCTCCATACCAAGCGGGTGGAGTCTCCATCCATGTCGGCCTCTCACTCACACTAGCCCTGCGTGAAGAAGAGGAACCGGAAGGTCTAGAAGGTCGGGGAGATCGCCTAGGCGGCTCCGGGAAGTCGGCCGGCTGGTCCGGGAATGTACCAATGTCATACTCAGCACCTTCTACGTCATGATCATCTCCTCCTCCCATCTCCTCATCATCATCCCCAGCTGGGACCTCATCCGGCACATATGAAGGGGCTACAAGTCTATTAGCATGCATGGATGCGAAGGTCTCCTTCCAATTTTTGGCGGCCTAACATGATGGAGTACTCGGGAAGCCATGGGATACCTCTACCACCTCTCTCCTCCCATGGCATGGCTGCAGTAGGTGGAGCTTGGTGGTGGGGAAAGATAATACCTCTAGTCATAAGCCCATTGAGACCCAAAGGTCTCGCCGTTATCCTAGTACATGCGGAGTAGTCTATCCCCAACTGAGTGGCTATGTGAGTCACCATACCCCCATAACCTATATTCCCGGCCCGTTTGTTCTTCAATTTTCTAATGGTGGAGGCAAGGAGTGTAACACCCCGAATCCGCAGGACTCGGAGTGTCACATTGGGCTAGGATATCACAATGGATCCTGACCCTAGCCTGACAATAAGTTCACTGGACCTTACAACATGGCACTGACAGATATAAAAACAAATACGTAAAATTGTATAAAACTGTACAACCCAAAAGGTAAGACAACATAGCCGAGTATGAAACATAATACCCTCACACAAGAGGTAACAAAAGATTATTCTCACGCGGGAGGGAAAGATAACAAACCCCAAAAGCCCACACAACCTATGTACGAGACGTCCTCGGCCTGCCACTCTGGTAGATCACCCAACAACATGCCTATCCTGTGGGACATCTACAACATGGTAATAAACCATTAGCTATCCATACACATATATAGAGTAATGCATAAGCACAATCACAAGGGAAGATAAACACATCAGCATGCTTCCAGTCATTTACCCATTTAATCATTTCAATATAATGGTCATTCACTCAAATCATATAGATATAATATATATGAAACTATGTGACACGATGATAGATACATCCTCGCCTCTGAGCCTACTAGCCAGCCGTACTAGTATCGGTCACACAATCCGTGTACCTTGTGCGAGTGGATTGCGCCCTTCCTGTAAACCGGTCTGGCCTGACCCAAGAGAACCTCCCAAACTCCACGGCGGGATGAAAGGGAAGGGTTATCACAGCCACGCATACGGGGCAATCAATAAAAGATAGGTCGGTATAAACGACATCACATGCTATCATAGCAAACATACAAAGCACACACCACTCATGCAAACACCCAATATAAGGATGGCAGCTAAGTAAGTCCTACGGACTTACCTCAACCTCGATCACACTCAACCACGATCACCTCTACACTAGAGGGACAACACATCCTATAAACAAGGCATAAGAAGAATATATCAAAGTCCTAGCAACATAAGGGACACACCTAGACCCAAAGGGATCCAAAGGATCAACCTCAACCTCACTCACAACCTAAAGAACCTCAAAAGCCATACAAGGCATAAATCGATCATAACCTCCTCAAAACTCAACCTCACACATCTACCATGATCCTAAGCACTAACACTGTAGGAAAGGAGGGAACAAAGGCACCCTAAGGAAGGCCTAAAAGCAACAGACACCTGCAGAACCAAGAGAAACACCAAGCTGGTACAGGTGGGCGCAGGGGTGGTGCACTGGCCGGCGCAGGGGCGACTGTAAGGTGGCGCAGGGGCGGCTGGTGTGCAGAAGACACTATCGCAGCTCTTTCTTCACTTCTTCCTTCGATTCTCTACACTTCTTCACTCCAACAACAAAATATATACAGAACATACACATATATACATCAACATAAGCCAACCCTGGCTAAAAGAAGATCCAATCCTAAGGAGTCTATGATAGACTAAGGAAAGGAAGGAACAAGAGACAAGAAGATGCCAAGAAGAAGAAGAAGGATATTGAAGCCATGAAAGCATACTAAGATGAAGATCCAGAAGCTCACAGCTCACCAAATGTCCTCAAGCTGTCTCACAAGACTCAGCAACCATAAACCTTATCAAAGTCAAGCAAAAACTCACTATCTCACACACAAACTCAAAGAAGATCAAGAAAAGTTATCCAAGAAGAAGAGAGAAGAAGATGTGCGTATGGATAGAGAGAAAAGTCTTAGAATGGTAACCCTCATCAAAGAGGAGAAGAAAAATTATAAATAGGAGGTAAAAGGGTAAAGCACGGGTCAAAGGGTCAAAGAAGGCGGCTGCAGCACACAGAGCCGCAGAGGCGGACCATGTGAGCTGCAGGGCGGACCAGGATAGGCGCAGGGGCGCCCTCTAGGTCACATAGGGGCGGCTCAGGCGTAATCTTGGCCCTCTGCACACTCTGTCAGCAACTCAGTAACTAGGCTCTTACATCTCACCCCCCCCCCCCCAAAAACAAGTTTCGTCCCGAAACTTGTAAGATCCCAAAGCCTCTCGGACCCATAAGCCAAGGTGTAACTCACTCTCTCGCTATCGGAGGTATCACATCTCCGCTCAAAAGGTCATAACCTATAACAGATCTATAACCATAAATATCAACATGGAGGAATCATCAACTCCAAAAAATAGGGCCATAACGCTACCCAAAGGTGTAGAGGAATCACATCTCTCGCCATAACACAACACAGGGCATAGAGAAAGCACATTTCTAGCCGAAACATAACATAGGCATAGAGGAAATACGTCTATAGACAATCCATAAGTATACACATCTCTAGCCGAAACATAACATATGTCCATAAAAGTAGCATGGAGGAAAGAACCATCTCTAGCTTAATCCTTATCAACTCAGATAGCATGGAGGAAAGAACCATCTCCAGCTATAAACATAAGTCATACTCAAATAGCATGGAGGGAATAATCATCTCCAGCTATAACATACGTCATGCTAGTATAGCATGATCGAACAAGATCATAAGGCATAACATCACTAGCATGGAGTAAACACATTAAGGCATGAAAGCACATAAGCACATAACCACATACTCACCAAGATATCACTAAGATCTACTTATCGATCCTAGATGCATCCATCTCGGCATAAAACTCTGGATTGTTCCGCTGGATACTATCCTCAGTCTCCCATGTAGCCTCCTCAGGTCCATGTCTCGACCACTGTATCCTCATCATAGGTATGTCCTTCGAACGCAAGTGTCTCACACCTCGCTCTAGGACTGCAATAGGATGCTCAACAAAGGTGTGGTCCGGCTCTACAACTAAATCATCATAACTCACGATGTGTCTAGGATCTAGTATGTACTCTCTCAGTTGGGACACATGGAACACAGGGTGAACACCCTCTACCCTCGGAGGCAAAGCTAATCTGTAGGCTGCCCTCCTAACTCTGTCCAATATCTCAAAGGGACCGACATATCGGGGACTCAACTTACCCTTTATGCCAAAATGTCAGACGCCATGCGTCGGGATACTCTCAACCAGACATGAGCTCCTACAATGAACTCTAGAGGCTGACGCCTTTTGTCTGCATATGACTTCTGGCGACTCTGTGCACCGAGCAACCTCTCTCTAATCAGCGCTACTCGAGCCATATCATCCTGAATCTACTCTGGCGCTATCCCACTAATACTGCTATGCTCATCCCAGCATTAAGGTGTACGGCACCTACATCCATACAGTGCCTCATAAGGAGCCATCCCAATAGATGCATGACAGTTGTTGTTGTATGAGAACTCAACAAGTGGGAAGTAATTAGACCATCACTGTCCCCAATCTAATGAGAACTCAACAAGTGGGAGGTAATCAGACCATCACTGTCCCCAATCTAACACACAAGCTTGCAATATATCCTCTAAAGTCTGGATGGTCCTCTCTGACTGTCCGTCTATCAAGGGGTGAAACGCAGTCGTGAAGTGTAGACTCGTTCCCAAAGCAGTCTGAATCTGCTGCCAAAACCTCGACGTGAATCGACCATCTCGATCAGAGACGGTCGTCCTCGGTACACCATGGAGCCTCACTATCTGTCTAGTGTACTCCTCAGCCAACCTACTCACTGGCCACGTCTCTCTGATAGGGATGAAACGTGCCGTCTTCGTCAGTCTATCAACAACAACCTATATGGCATCAACACTCCTATTGGGTCTCAAACCAGCCACAAAATCCATAGAGACGTCCTCCCACTTCCACTACGGCACTGGTAGTGGATGAAGCTCGCCTCCGGGTCTGCAATGCTCTATCTTGTCCTGCTGACAGGTCGCACACTAAGCCACAAATCTGGCTACATCGGGCTTCAGTCCTCCCCACCAATATGAACGTCTCACATCAAGGTACATCTTACTTGTACCTGGATGTACAGAGTAAGGTGTACAGTGAGCCTCCTGTAATATCCTCTGTCTCAACTTTGCATCAGCAGAAACACAAATGCGATCATGTTGCCTCTTCACTCCATCGGTTCCAATGGAAAACTGTGGTGCCTCTTCACGAGACATCCTCTCTCTAATCCTCATTAAGGTCGGGAAGGTCCTCTGCTTCTGTTGGATCTCATCCAACAGACCAGATAAAACCTCTAAAGCATACAACTGGGCATCCTCATCAGGAAACTGGATGTTCATCTCTAGCCAAGTTAGATCCCTTTGAAGTTGAGGCTGTATAGTCAATCTCGCAATCGCCTTCTCTCGAGGCGTCAGCTACAACATTTTCCTTGCCAGGATGATACAAAATCTCAAGGTCAAAGTCCTTGATCAACTCAAGCCATCGACGTTGGCGGTTATTCAACTCCCGCTGTGTGAAAATATACTTCAGACTCTTATGGTTTGTGAAGATCTGACATGTAGGTCCATACAAGTAATGTCTCCGGATCTTCAAAGCATGAATTACCGCTGCTAACTCCAAATCATGAGTCGGGTAATTCTCCTCATACGTCTTCAGCTGTTAAGACACATATGCAATCACTCTATCTCTCTGCATCAACACACATCCCAAGCCTAGCTTGGTTGCATCACTGTAGACCACAAAGTCATCAGAATCCTCTGGCTGTGCCAGGACAGGAGCAGAAGTCAAACACCTCTTCAACTCCTCAAAACTCTGAGCACACTGGTCGGTCCACACAAATCGGGTAGTCTTCCTCAGAAGACTCGTCACTGGCTAGGCCATGCAGCAACAGACTCGATCTTCGCACTTCCTTGACGTTCGTCGGTGTCGTCCATGCAGCAACAGACTCGATCTTTGCCGGGTCAACCATAATCCCATCGGCGGAGACGATGTGTCCAAGGAAAGCAACCTCAAACATCAAAAACTCGCACTTAGAGAGCTTGGCGTACAACTCCCTATCCCTAAAAATCTGCAATACTGTCCTCAGGTGTCCCTCATGCTCCTCTCTGCTACGAGAGTATACCATAATTTCATCAATGAAAACCACCACAAACTGATTAAGGAAGTCGATGAATATATTGTTCATCAACTCCATAAAGACAATTGGAGCATTCGTCAACCCGAATGGCATCACTACAAACTCGTAGTGTCCATAACGGGTACGAAATGTCGTCCTGTGTACGTCCTTCTCTCTCACTCTCAGCTGGTGATATCTTGAGCGCGAATAAATCCGGGAGAAAACTGTAGCTCCCTAAAGCTGATCAAATAGATCATTAATACGAGGAAATGGATACCTGTTCTTGATGGTCACCTTGTTCAGCTCTTTGTAATCTATCCATAACCTCAAAGATCCATCCATCTTCCGCACGAGGAGGACAAGTGCACCCCATGGTGAAATGCTAGGGCGTATGAAGCCCTTCTCAGCCAACTCCTCGAGTTGCTTCTTCAGCTCCAACATCTCGACAGGTGTCATACGGTATGAGGCCTTCGAGATGGGTCGCGTGCCAGGCTCTAACTCTATACTGAAGTCCACACTCCGCTGAGGCGGCAAACTCGACGGCTCAGCAAACACATCTGTAAACTCGCAAACAACTAGAATATCCTCCAAAGTTGGACTCTCTCCATCCTTCATGGCATAGCACCAGAAGGCATAATAACCCTGTGCAATCAATCTAGCTGCTCGTACGGCACTGATAACCGAAACTGTCTTCCCAAGGTCACAACCCCGGAAGACCTCAATCTGACCAACCTCGGTAGAGACTATAACAGTCCGTCTACCAACATCCAAAACTGCATGGTGTCTACGCATCTAGTCCGTACCTAATATCACTTCTTCATCCATCAATGGCATGACTAAGAAGTCAACAAGTAAAACATGAGTCCCTAAGAGAAGGGGACAACTACGTATCTCACGGGTACCTTTGACCCGACTACCATCAGGTAACCCTATAGTAAAGGGTATCCCCTCTATGGTAGCTAAACTCAGACGCTCAACACAAGTATCACAAATAAATGAATGTGTAGCACCAGTATCAAACAAAACTCTAACAAGTAAACCATGAAGCAGAATGATACCTGTAGCAGCCGGTGCAGGTAGATCATCTACACTCCTCAACTAAAAAGCTCGCCCTCGGGCTCATCTGGCATCACTAGTACCAACATCTCTACCTCTACCTCTACTCGTTCCTGGAGCAGTAACCTGAGTAGATGGACGCTCTAGGACCCTTTGTTGTCCCTGTGTGTGCTGCTGAGGTGTCCTTTGACCACCTCCTGCTACACTAGCAGGGGAAGAACCCTACTGAGATGCTACTTCACCCTGCCTACAAAAGGTAGCTTCATGTCCCTATCTACCACAGGTAAATCAAGTCACAACTAGTCTGGGACAATCTGGCATCAGATGACAAGGGTCACAATAGTTGTAACACTGACGTCCATTATCTACAGCCTGTGCATACGAGGGGTAACTCTGACGCCTCTGATCTCCTCTAGACCCAGATGCTCCTCCAACTCCACTAGTCTGCCTAGTGCGCTGCCTCTTCTCAGACCATCCCGTCTGAGAAGCTCTTCTATGACTGGCTCGCTCCATCTCAAAAGCAAAAGCCCGGTCCTGGTAATCAGCAAGGGACTCACAATGGAATCCCGCCATGTATGAACGTGTGCTCTCTCTCAGGCGACGAGAGAACAGATACACATGCTGATCCTCAGATGGTGCAGTTGGACCCTACAAAGCTAACTCGGTCTGCAAGCGGTGGATGGCATCAGTAATAGGCACGTCCTCAAAGCCAGCCTCCACGAAATCCTGCAGCTTCTCCCTCCTCAGTGAGGCAGGGCAGAACTGCTGTCTAATCATGAGCCTCATGTGGTCATAGCTGGTAGCTCTGGTCCGGAAAGTCCTCCACCAATGGTGTGAGAGGTCACGGAATAGAGACTGGACTAGCTTTATCCGTTTGTCCTCAGGACATCTGATAGACTCCAAAGCTGAGTCTACATGTCCAATCCATACCTCAGTCTCTAACCCAATCTCTCCTGAAAAGTGTTGCACTCCCTACTGGTGAAATGCCTTCAACTAGGCATCTGGTTGAGGCCCTTTGTTCTCCACTTGAGCTCGAACTGGATCAGTAACACGTGCAGGTGCAACTGGCATCTGTGTCGCTCCTTGAGATCTCTCAAAAGATCCCTCAGGCACTGGTACATCTGGGGCCCGCCTACCAGCCCTAATATCCTCCTCAAAACGTCGGAGGTACTCTGTGAACTCCGGTCATCCCATGGAGACACGGTCAGTGTCATCAAATTGAGCTCGATGTGAATGATGTCTCACAAATCCACCACTCCTCGTCTCTGAGACGACCCTCTCTACAACCTTCTCATGTATCTCCTCCACTACTGGTGGGGCAGCAGCGGGAACTGGTCCCTCACCTACCACACCTGGAGGACGGGGTGGCCTACCTCTACCTCTACCTACACGGCAGTAGCTCTAGTCCGAGCCATTTGCGTGGTATGTACACCTAACTTATAAGGCTCTATATAGGCCATAAGTATAGATATATATATACTCAACACAAACACATACATAATCCATCATACATATATATATATATCATATCTATACTGCAGAGATCCATAGCAGGAGTGGCGACTTCTCGTACATCTAACCCAAATCCACATTTAAAACCAAAAACTTTTAAAACGTCAAAGCCCATGTGGGTTCTGTTTATTTTACCTATCAGACCTCATTGCAGGTAGCAAGTGCCATTGTTGTCAACCTAAGGCTCTGATACCAACTCTGTAACAACCTGAATCCGTAGGACTCAGAGTGTCACATTATTCCTAACCTTAGGTTCTTTGAGACTCACCCGGTGATGAGACCTTAGGAACGGACTGGTGGACCATGAGACCTACCCAGTGATTGATCCCAATCTAGAAACACCCACTCCCAACATACTATAGATGATCCAAAGAATGACTAGATAGCTTGAGTCCTATGCCATAACCGGAATTTCTAACCCCTAGAATCCGCTTCTCTATCTTTGATTGCCTATCTTGTGTTTGCTTGTTTATTTGAGTTGTTAGCTTAGTTGTTTGTTGATTTTGCATGATTTGTGATCCTTGATTGATCACCTTAAAACCAAACCAAAAACATTGAGATTTTCATTTCTTTATTCCTATCTCTTTTCTTAGCCTAGATCTTCACTATCCTTAGTCACGATTGACCCAATTTCACCTTAGTCTTTGTGTTCGATCTCGGAATACTATCCTTACTACAAAACGACCCATACACTGTGGGTTTGCTAGGAGTCAGGAAAAATTATATCGAGTTATAAATTTAAGACTTTTGCGTGTCACGTTTCTAGTGTAACAAGTTTTTGGCGCCGTTGCCGGGGACTAGGTCTAGATTGAGTCATTTTTGTGATTGTTTATAGTGTAGGTCTTTCTTGTTGCTTTTGATCTTGTTTGGTTGTGGCTTTGCATTTTCAGGACATCTCTCACTCTTTAGGTGTATGCAAAGATCTCGTGGCAAGGATTTCGCTCCATTCGATCCCGAACCGGAGAAAACCCTTAAGGCCAGGTCTAAGAGCATTAGAAAGGGAAAGGAGATGGCCGCAAGAGATCTTCAAGCTGAGTTGGATGAGGCTTTAGAGCAAATTAGGTTAAGAGATGAGCTCTTAGAGAATGAAAGGAGGCTTGCCAATGAGAGGCAAGAAGCAACTAGGAGGGAGATTGAAGAGATTAGGCAAGCTCTTGTGCAAAGAGAGCTTAATCGTCAACAACCTCTACCTCCACAACCGCAGCCGGCGGTTAATATTCGGGTTATGCCCATTGTTATTGAGGAGCCACAAACGTTAGGGCAACGAATGGATCCGGCTCAAAGAGTGCACCGTCCGGGTGTGAACTTAGGAGATCCAGCAACCCATGACTATGAGCTCCACCCTCAAGTTCTACAAATGAACCGGCATAATCAATTTGGAGGGATGGAAGGAGAGTCCCCTCATCAACATTTGATGAACTACGAGATATTGATGGAGACTCTAAGGCCGCCTAGATTGGAGAAGAACAACCATAAGCTTAGGGCTTTTACCTTCTCACTTAAGGATAAAGCCTTGGCTTGGTACCAATCGATTCCACTAGGGCTTGTGAGTACTTGGGATGAAATGACAACCGAGTTCTTGACTAAGTTCTTCCCACCTTCCAAGACTACCGAGATAAGAGGGAAGATCAATGCCTTCGTGATGAAGGATAGAGAAAGCCTATTCAAGTCTTGGGAGAGGTTGAAGGACCTTCTCCTAGATTGTCTGCACCATGGTATACCAAAAATAGAGCTATTGGAGATCTACTTCAAAGGACTTGATGAAGATAGCCAATTCAAGCTTCAATCTCTTTCCGGTGGGACTTTGATGGAAAAGGATGTAGATGAAGCTTGGGAGTTTGTAGAGAAAGAAGCTTTGGTGATTGAAAAGTACTCCCATAGGAAGAGTGATAAGAGGAAAGCGGGAGCATATGAGGTGAGTTAAGTCACCATGAGTAATTTCAAGCTTGATGCAATCAACAATGAGCTTAAGTCTTTGAGGGAGTTGTGTGCCAGAACTTTGAAGAGTCAAGCAAGCCCTCAAGTGCAAGTGCAAGCAAACTTGTCTTCCAACGAGGAAGATGTGAACTACATGGTAAGGGGAAACTACAACAACTATCAAGGCCCAAGGAACTTCAACAACAACCGGCAATTCAACAATTACCGGCCTAACCACAACCATCCTAGGTTTTCCTATTCTAACCCGGATGGAGCCTTGAACCCTCCCGCTTCCATAAGCGCAGCTCCACCACAAAAGGCTTCACAAGAACCTCCACCCGGATTTACTCAACCTCCAAAGGATAGAACCGAGATGATGTTTGAGCAATTGCTTGGAAGGTTGAGTGGTCTTGAGAGCACAGTGACTTCCATTTCTAAAGCTCAAAAGGTGTTGGAAGCGCAAGTGTTCCAAAAGGCGGGTGAAGCTCATAGAGTTCCGGGAAAGCTTCCAGGAAGAACCAAAGATAACCCAAGAGGCCAAGTGTTGGCCATCACAACAAGGAGTGTGTTGAGCTTGAAGGATCCCTTACCTAAGGGAAGTGATAAAGGAAAGCAAGTGGTGATAGAAGAAGAGACATTGCAAGAAGATGGAGGAAAGAGCAAGGATGATGAGCCAACATATGTGGCACCACCTCCATACAAGCCACCACTACCATTCCCACAATCACGAGCAAGAGCTCGGTTGGACAAACACTTCGGTATGTTCCTTGAACTTATGTCTAAATTGTATATTAACATTCCGTTCATGGATGCCATTCTAGGTATGCCGGCATATGGCAAGTTCTTGAAGGAAATACTCTCCAACAAAAGGAAGTCGGAGGAGTATGGGGAAGTAAGGATGACAAAGAGGTCCTCGGAATTTATCCAAACCATGAAGGAGGAGATGCCTCCTAAGCTAAGAGATCTGGGATCTTTTTGTGTGCCAATTAGAGTGGGAGAAGTGAAGTATGAAGCCCTATGTGATCTTGGGGCAAGTGTAAGCATCATACCGCTTGCACTTTGCAACAAGGTTGGGCTAGGAGAGCCAAAGCCGGTCAAGATGACCCTTTACATGGCGGACCGTTCAATCACTCACCCGGTTGGAATCTTGGAAGACATACCGGTGCAACTAGGGAAGTTCTATGTGCCCATAGACTTCGTTGTTATTGACATCCCGGCGGACCTATCCGGTTCCCATCATCTTAGGGAGACCTTTCCTAGCCACTTCTGGATGTTTGGTGGATTGCAAAAATGGAATTCTATCTTTCAACATTGAAGAAGAGAATATCAAGTTCAAATTATCCACAATGATGAAAGGGCCATCCCTTGGTGAAGATGTGTTCAACATTGTCGTGCAAGAAGAATGTAGAGAAGTTGTGAGCTCGATCTTGATCAAGGACCCCTTGGAGAAGTTTCTTAACTTAAGTTTGATGGAGAAAGGTGTAGAGGATGATTGTAATGAAGAAATCAAGGCCTTAGATGCATTGGAAAAGGAGGCAAGAGCTGAATTTGAAGTACACGAAGGTGTGCTGAAGAGTTGTAGGAATCACGGTTTGGCACAGGGAACCACGGCCGTGGTTTGTCCCGTGGAACTCTCTGGAGTGCTCCACGATGCTAGCTTCTCAGATTCCACGCCCGGGGTTTTGCTAGAGGCCGTGATTCAGACCGTTATTTTGCTAGAGAGTGCCTTAATGGTTGATCAAGCTTCAAGGAGCCTTGAGGAGTCTTCATTAGCTTTGGATTCATCTCACCCTACATTATATGGAGCCTCTCCAATCGATAAAGGTCCTCCTAAACTCGAACTTAAACACCTCCCCTCTCATCTTAAGTATGCTTTTCTTGGTGATAATTCTACATATTCGGTTATTGGTAATGCATGCTTGAATGATGATGAGTTGAATAGATTCTTGCATGAGTTGAGATTGCATAGGAAGGCTATTGGCTATACCATTGATGACTTAGTTGGCATTAAACCTTCTTTGTGCATGCATAAGATCTTAATGGAAGATAATCATAAACCTTCAATTGAACCTCAAAGAAGACTAAACTCCATCATGAAAGAAGTAGTAAAGAAAGAGATCCTTAAATTGCTAGATGCGGCATTTTCCCGATTTCGGATAGTAAATGGGTTAGTCCCGTGCATGTGGTTCCTAAGAAGGGTGGGATGACCGTAGTGACTAATGAGAACAATGAATTAATCCCAACTAGAACGGTTACGGGATGGAGGATGTGTATAGACTATAGGAAACTAAATGTAGCCTCTAGGAAAGATCACTTCCCTCTTCCCTTTATTGACCAAATGCTAGAGAGATTAGCTCAACATTCTCACTTTTGTTACTTAGATGGTTATAGTGGATTCTTCCAAATCCCTATCCACCCCGATGATCAAGAGAAAACTACATTCACATGTCTTTGGGGTATATTTGCATATAGGAGAATGCCATTTGGGTTGTGTAATGCACCCGCCACCTTTCAAAGGTGTGTGATGGCCATTTTTTCTGAGTATATTGAGAATATCATGGAAGTGTTTATGGATGATTTCTCTGTTTATGGATCTTCATTTGATGATTGTTTAGCTAACTTGTCTTTGGTGCTTAAGAGATGTGAGGAGAAAAATCTTGTCTTAAATTGGGAAAAATGCCACTTCATGGTAAGTGAAGGCATTGTGTTGGGACACTTGGTGTCCAACCGTGGAATTGAGGTTGATAGGGCTAAGATAGAGACGATAGAGAAGTTGCCACCACCTACCTCGGTGAAGGGGATAAGGAGTTTTCTAGGGCATGCCGGTTTTAACCGGAGATTCATTAAAGATTTCTCTAAGATTTCTAAGCCTCTTACTAACCTACTAATGAAAGATGTTGAGTTTGTTTTCTCCAAGGATTGCCTTGAGGCTTTTTGCAAGTTGAAGAATGCTTTGATCTCCGCACCCATCATGCAACCTCCGGATTGGAGTTTACCGTTTGAGTTCATGTGTGACGCGAGTGATGTGGCCGTTGGGGCTGTTTTGGGGCAAAAGAAAGATGGGCGTACACATGCCATCTATTATGCTAGCAAGACGCTAGATGATGTCCAACTCAATTATGCTACCACCGAGAAAGAGTTGCTAGCGGTTGTGTATGCATTTGAGAAGTTCCGCTCGTATCTTGTTGGAGCAAAGGTCATTGTGTATACGGATCATGCTGCGATCCGTTATCTCCTTACAAAGAAGGATGCCAAACCTCGTTTGATTCGGTCGATCCTCCTTCTTCAAGAATTTGATTTGGAAATCCGAGAGAAGAAAGGGTCCAAAAATTCTGTGGCGGACCACCTTAGTAGACTCCCACCGTTGGAGATTGAGAGAAATGACATCCCGATTGATGACTCATTCCGGGATGAGCAATTGCAAATGGTGGAGGAATGCTTGCTTCAAGTGTCCAAGGGAAATGAGACATGGTATGCCGACATTGTGAACTACGTTGTGTGTGAAGAGGTGCCACCCGGTTTATCCTATGCCCAAAGGAAGAAGTTCTTCAAAGATGTGAGGCATTACTATTGGAGTGAACCGCTTTTATTCAAGAGAGGGCCATACGGAGTCTTTAGGAGATGCATACCAGAGGATGAGGTGGAGAGTGTGATCCGCCATTGTCATTCCTTGCCATGTGGAGGGCATGCTAGCTCACACAAGACATGTGCAAAGGTGTTTCAATCTGGGTTTTATTGGCCGAGTTTGTTCAAGGATGTGCAGAATTTTGTGATAGCTTGTGATGCTTGCCAAAGGACGGGCAACATCTCAAGGAGGAATGAGATGCCCTTGAATAACATACAAGAAGTGGAGATATTTGATGTGTGGGGTGTGGACTTCATGGGACCATTCGCCTCTTCTTGTGGCAACCTCTACATCCTATTGGCGGTAGACTATATTTCGCGATTGGTGGAGGCAATCGCTTCTCCCACAAATGATGCCAAGGTTGTTGTGCGGTTCTTCAACCGAGTGATCTTTCCTAGGTTTGGGACACCAAGGGTGATCATAAGTGATGGGGGAATGCACTTCACCAATAGGAACTTCGGGACACTTTTGGTTAAGTATGGGGTGACTCATAAGGTGGCAACACCTTACCATCCCCAAACTAGTGGCCAAGTGGAGATCTCTAACCGGGAGATAAAAGGAATCCTTGAGAAGATGGTTTCTAGAACGAGAAAGGATTAGGCTATGAAGCTCGACGATGCTTTGTGGGCTTATAGAACCGCTTTCAAGACAGTGATTGGTACCACTCTCTACAAGCTAGTTTATGGCAAGTCTTGCCATCTTCCGGTAGAGATGGAGCATAGAGCATATTGGGCCATTAGATGGCTGAATTTTGACCTCAAGGAGGCCGGTGAGAAGAGATTGCTAGACATGAACGCTCTTGAGGAGATCCGGTTGGATGCCTATGAGAACGCCCGGATCTACAAAGAAAGGACCAAACGTTGGCATGACAAGTGTCTCATCCCGAAGGAGTTGAGTGAAGGCGACCTTGTCCTTCTCTTCAACTAAAGGCTGCGGCTCTTCCCCGGAAAGCTAATGTCAAGATGGACGGGTCCTTATGTGGTGAAGAAGATCTTTCCCCTTGGAGCGATTGAGATAGGAGGGGAGCATTGTGGAGATTTTAAGGTGAATGGGCACCGGTTGAAGAAGTACATCCCGGGAGCTCCGGTGGATATGATTGCCCCACTTCACCTTGAGTGAGACGTCCCTGAGTTTGGTCAAGCTAATGACCCTAAAGAAGCGCTTGGTGGGAGGCAACCCATTGGTAGACATCTTTCTCTTTTTGTTTTCGTTTTTGTTTTCATTTTTCTGTTTTTGTGTGTTTGTGTGTGTTTGCGGTTTGTGTGCTAGAGTTGAAGTAGCATGAAAGCCTTGCATGGCATGTGGATGATGATGATGAACCCCTCATCAATTATGGGTGGAGCGGACGCGGAACTTGGACGGCTAGCGGTGCCTAGCGCGGGTCCCGACGCCATAACGAACACCTTGAGCTCTCTACCATCGTTGATAGGATCATCCGCCACTAATCCATTTGAGTGAACCCAAATA
This sequence comes from Fagopyrum homotropicum, assembly GCA_033239125.1. Taxonomy (NCBI): domain Eukaryota; kingdom Viridiplantae; phylum Streptophyta; class Magnoliopsida; order Caryophyllales; family Polygonaceae; genus Fagopyrum; species Fagopyrum homotropicum. The sequence continues at coordinate 57,485,060 of BSWB01000003.1, read as the reverse complement.
CCTAAGCAAGCCATTTTACATTGTGAGGACCCTCTTTCACTCTTCTTTACTTCATTTACACATTGGGGACAATGTGTTTCTAAGTATGGGGTGGGGTTTTCATGATCACTTGCATGATTAGCATCTGGGATAGTTTAATATTGTCACATGTTATATATTGTACATAGATATTTCAAACAAAAAAAGCAGAAAATATAAAAAAAATTTAGTCCTTCTAAGCTTGGGTATGACCCTTATGATGAAATTGTCTTGTGAATTGGCTATGGATGGCCTTGTGTGTTGAATTGATGAATGTATATGTGGACTTGAAGTACTTATCTTGAATCCCATGTGTGAATTGTGATCATGAATGTTTGCCTTGATTGGATTGAGGATTGAATGTCGAAATTACATGCTAGTTCTTGCACATCATTTAGGAGTGATTAAGGCAATTCATTTTTCTCTACTTCTCATCTTGAACATGTTTGAGCACCTCAATTGATATAAAATTTGACCTCTTTTGACCCATCCGGGAATAGGAGCATGCTAGTGTGTTGATGTGTGTGAAAAGCAAGTGTGAGGTGAAGTCGTTGATGAAAGAATGTGGTGAATGAAGTGCTGATTTTGTTGTGAAAAGTGTAGAAAAAATATAGGTTTGGGGACTTTGGTTTCGATGACGAGTAACTCGGCACCATTCACATAATCGGGTGTTTGTGCCTTGCCAAAGTCGGATAAACCGAATGTCCTAACGAGCCTTGGTATGTGTGTCCGGTGTGAGGCACCTCGGAAAAATCCCAAGGTCCGCTAATCACCAAGGTTTCGGCTTTTGTACACCAATACCATTGCCTCAAAAATAAAAGAAAAAGAAAGTGAAAAAGAAAAGAAAGCAAAGAAAAGATGGAGAAAATATACACTTGTGGTGAAGATAATCAAAAATGAAATTATGGCGTTAGTTTCTCTCCCGGATTAGCCTCACATGACCTAAAAATTCCAACCTATTCACAACGTTTCTTAGCCTTCCCTTTCCTAAGTCCTTGTGACCTATTTGCATGTGTGTAAAACTTAGTGATCTAGATTGGACATGCTCATGATCATCTTGACTACTTCATTTTTACCTTTCATGCATGCTTTCTAGTTAAGTATAATTGTCTTTCCATGCCTTCATTCGTTTGATGCATAATTGCTTGTCCATCTGCCATGAAACATGACTATGAAGGTGATCCAATATTAGAAGCACAGTTCCAAAAAGATTTTGTTGTTTTTTTGCATGCATAAATCATGTCATCTATTAGTCCATAGTTGGGACTTGCTCGGGGACGAGCAAAACTTAAGTATGGGATATTTTGATAACACGATTTATGACGTTAGTCTAGGCATCCATTTAGATAGTTTTTCCCGCTATTCATGCATAGTTTAGCATTAGTTCGTGGCGTTTACATTCAATACATGTATATTTGTCGAGATAGACGTCTACACGGATTTTTGCATGTTTTGTAGGTATTTTGGGAGCTTTTAGAGCCAAATCGATACATCCAAGGATCATTCCTCGTAATGACACGTATCCGAGCTCATTGGGAAGCAAGTTAGAAGCAAATGAGAACACATGGGACCATGTTGGTGCATGCCTTGCACCAACTCATGGCTCAACGGTCAAAAGAAGGCTGAAACACAAGAATCACGGCCATTGGGAGTTCCACGGCCGTGGAAACTGGCCGTGATTCTCTCTGCACAGCTGGGACAGTTGTCCCACGATCTTCATAACCGACTCTTGCATATGGAGAAGGCTATAAGTACACCTGCATGCTGAGAGGAAAAGGGATCCATCCAATACACACCTTACCTCACACACATTCTCTCATTGGAAGATTGGATTGGAGCTACTCTTGGAAGAGAAGAAAGATTTCCATTGGAGAAGAAGAGAAGAACACACCATTCTTAGAGTTTCTTAGTTTTTAAAGTGAAGTTTGTTGGAAACATTTTCTAGGGTTGTAAGAACGATCCAAACCTCCTTTTCAAGGGTTGTAAGTCTCTCTTTTAGCATCTATTCAGCTTGTTTTCCTTGTTCTTTCACTTCATCTCTCTTTCATTTCATCCTCTTGATATGGACTCCATGATTGTATGTTTGATGAATTTGATTGTGATGATGCATGTTGTTGGCTAAATAGATGTGATTCTACGGTACGGAAATGATGGTTATGGCTTGGACTATGATAGGATAGAGTTAAACGTACCTTTGGATGAATGTTTTGCTCGAACCTAGCCTCTGTTGTAAATCACGGCCTGTTCTAGGTAGTTCCACGGCCGTGGAAGTGAAGAACTGCCCGTGATTTCGTCTGACTTGTTTGCATTGATAAATCTAAGTGTTAGGTCGTTAGATTGTTGAAATCCTAGTGTTTGTTGAGTTATATCTACCCTAGGGTGACCTAGTGTTAGCAACTAAGTGTGAGAAGAGACCTACCCGGTGATTCTCGCTCTTAGGTAAAGAAGATGATGAACTCTAGGTAGTAGTGAGCCTCACTAGCCGCTATTGGACTGAGTGTGCTAGGATTTATGTTTAGGACTTGCCTTCCCGAGACCTACCCGGTGAGGAGAGGTTAGATCCCTAGATAGCAATCCAGTTTGTGTAGAATTCCTAACCTTAGGTTCTTTGGTACTCACCCGGTGATGAGACCTTAGAAACGGACTGGTGGACCATGAGACCTACCCGGTGATTGATCCCAATCTAGAAACACCCACTCTCAACATACTATAGATGATCCAAAGAATGACTAGATAGCTTGAGTCCTATGTCATAACCGGAATTTCTAACCCCTAGAATCCGCTTCTCTATCTTTGATTACCTATCTCGTGTTTGCTTGTTTATTTGAGTTGTTAGCTTAGTTGTTTGTTGATTTTGCATGATTTGTGATCCTTGATTGATCACCTTAAAACCAAACCAAAAACATTGAGATTTTCATTTCTTTATTCCTATCTCTTTTTTTTAGCCTAGATCATCACTATCCTTAGTCACGATTGACCCAATTTCACCTTAGTCATTGTGTTCGACCTCGTAATACTATCTTTACTACAAAACGACCCATACACTGTGGGTTCGCTAGGAGTTAGGAAATATTATATCGAGATATAAATTTAAGACTTTTGCGTGTCACGTTTCTAGCGTAAAAACAACCCAAAAGGTGAGACAACATAGCCGAGTATGAAACATAACACCGTCACACAGGAGGTAACAAAAGATCATACTCACGCAGGAAGGAATTATAACAAACCCTAAAAGCCCACACAACCTCTGTACGAGATGTCCTCGGCCTGCCACTCTTCCAAATCATCCAGCAGCATGCCGATCCTGTGGGGCATCTACAACATGGTAATAAGCCATTAGCTATCCATACACATATATAGAGTAATGCATAAGCACAATCACAAGTACGGGAAAATAAACACATCAGCATACTTCCACTCATTTACCCATTTAATCATTTCAATATAACGGTCATTCACTCAAATCGTATAGATATAATATATATGAAACTATGTGACACGAGGACCGATACATCCTCGCCTCTGAGCCTGATAGCCAGCCGTACTAGTTTCGGTCACACAATCCGTGTACCCTGTGGGAGTGGATTACGCCCTTCCTGCAAACCGGTCTGACCTGACCCAAGAGAACCTCCCAAACTCCACGGCGGAATGAAAGGAAAGGGTTATCACATCCACGTATACGGGGCAATCAATAAAACATAGGTCGGTATATACGACATCACATGCTATCATAGCAAACATACAAAGCACACACCACACATGCAAGCACCAAAATATAAGGATGGCAGCTAAGTAAGTCCTACGGACTTACCTCAACCTCGATCACACTCAACCACGATCACCTCTACACTAGAGGGACAACACAACCTATAAACAAGGCATAAGAAGAATATATCAAACTCCTAGCAACATAAGGATCACACCTAGACCCAAAGGGATCCAAAGGATCAACCTCAACCTCACTCACAACCTAAAGAACCTCAAAAGCCATACAAGGCATAAACCGATCATAACCTCCTCAAAACTCAACCTCACACATCTAGCGTGATCCTAAGCACTCACACTAGGAAAGGAGGAAACAAAGGCACCCTAAGGAAGGCCTAAAAACAACACACACCTGCAGAACCAAGGGAAACACCAACCTGGTGCAGGTGGGCGCAGGGGCGGCTCACTGGTGGTCCAAGGGCGGTGCACTGGCCGGCGTAGGGGCGGCTGGTGTGCATAAGACACCACGTCAGCTCTTTCTTCACTTCATCCTTCGATTCTCTACCCTTCTTCACTCCAACAGTAACATATATATAGAACATACAAATATATACATCAACATAAGCCACACCTGGCTAAAACGAGATCCAATCCTAAGGAGTCTATACTAGACTAAGGAAAGGAAGGAACAAGAGATAAGAAGATGCAAAGAAGAAGAAGAAGAAGGAGACGAAAGCCATGAAAGCTTACCAAGCTGAAGATCCAGAAGCTCACAACTCACAAAATGTCCTCAAGTTGGCTCACAAGGCTCAGCAACCATAAATATCATCAAAGTTAAGTAAAAACTCACTATCTCACACACAAACTCAAAGAAGATCAAGCAAAGTGATCCAAGGAGAAGAGAGAAGATGATGTGTTTATGGAGAGAGAGAAAAGTCTGAGAATGGTTACCCTCATCAAAGAGGAGAAAAAGAAGTATAAATAGGAGGTAAAAGGGTAAAGAACGGGTTAAAGGGTCAAAGAAGGCGGCTGTAGCACATAGAGCCGCAGGGGCGGACCCTATGAGCCGCAAGGGCGGACCAGGCTAGGCACATGGGCGCCCTCTAGGTCACGCATTGGCGGCTCAGGCATAATCCTGGCCCTCTGCAACTCAGCAAGTAGGCTCTTACAAGGAGGGTGGCACAATCGGCGTATCTACCGGTAAGCATACAATAGAGGAGGAATAGCTCATCGGTCTTGATCTTTTGAGCGGTCTCGGTCCCAGGGAAAAGACACTCCGAAAGGACTCTTTCGGCTATCTTCAAGGCCAAATGGTAGATGAGCTTAGCCTTGGTGTCGGCCGGTTGCTAACGGTCCTCACTATCATAAATCATGGCTATATCCTCTTAAAAATCCTTAGCATACACTCTCCCGGGAAATCTACCATTGAAACTCTCATGGAACCCATAGAAGATTGCAAATTGAATGATGGAGAACTCATAGTTTTACTCCATTAGCCTAAAGGAGACCGTTCGGTTTACATGGCTATGCTCAAAGGAAGTCACAAACTCCCTTGCTATCTCCTCATAAGCATGTTCTCTAATAGCGGAGAAGATAATCAATCCGGCTCTATCCAAGAGCCAAGTTAAGTCATTCACCACATTGATCTCCTCAAGCTCCTCTAGGACAAGGTATCTAGGTACTATGATTGCCCTCTTTTCGATCTTTTCCAAGGCTCCTAGGTAATCATCATGAATTCTAGGGATTCTAGGAGGTGGTGGTGATGGTGGTTCGCTTGGAGGGGGTTGGGAAGTGGAGGAACTATCATCCTTTCGCTTCTTGTTCCTATCAAACTTCCTTCTAAACATTTTTCTCAGCAACAGAGAAAACCATGGTCTGTTCTTGATTTTCCATGGTCGTGGAAACGTACGGAACCTGTGGAATTGGTTTGTCTCTCTCAAATCTCAACAAATCCACACCAAAATCAACAATCACTGTCCTAGACTAATTCCAATTCCAATTTCGTCCAGTTCTCCTAAAATCTTGCGAAGAAATCGAATCAAATTGACAAAGAAGAGAAAAGGGAGTAAAACCTAGGTTTTGGAAATGAAAAATCAAAATTCCTTCTCTAATGTGGATTGTTCACTCAGTTTGTTGCTTGGATCTTGTATATGATTGAAAATGCTCCACTTTAGGTTGAAGAATCGATCGAATCGGACTCCAAACGAAGAATTACGGGATGATGAAGGGTGGCGGCGATTTTTGGGCGTGGTTTTGAGCGTGGAATGGGTATTTGGTTGTGTTTTTGTGAAGGAAAGTGGTTTATATAGTGGCCGTAAAAATTATGAATACCACGGTCACTCGAGGCATTCCACAGCCGTGGAAATGTACAGAACCCGTGGTTTTGATGATTTGTGTCAGATTTTGGGAAATTACGGCCACTTCTTACTTCCACGACCGTGGTTTAGGGCGTGGAAGTCTTTGTTGTGTGCCAAAATCCAAGTTCCGTCAATTCCTTCCAACTTTTTCTTCCTTTCTTTGCCCATTCCTTATTTCCTACATCCAAAAACATAACATACCGGGAGGTATCCAGGGAAATCCAAAACAAAAAAAACAACTAACTAAACTAATCTAAGAAAGAAAAACAAAAACGCAAATGCAATACCTTGGGTTGCCTCCCAAGAAGCGCTTGTTTTGGGTCCGTAGCTAGACCGTTCCTGAGTTTATTCGAGGAAAATCGGAGCAATTTCCTCAACTTGGAGCTCCGGTTAATACTTCTTAAGTCGTTGGCCATTCACCTTGAAACTTCCGCTCTATTCACTCCATACTTCAACTTCACCATGGGGAAAAACACGTTTAATTAAATAAGGTCCAGTCCAATGAGATTTAAGCTTACTTGGGAAGAGCCGAAATCTCGAATTGAAGAGGAGAACTTGATCTCCTTCTTTGAGGTCCTTTGGAATGATATGCTTATCACGTCAACGCTTCGCCCTTTCTTTGTGAATCTTGGCATTCTCATAGGTGTTCAAGCGGAGTTCTTCAAGGTCATTAAGGTCCAAGAGGCGCTTCTCACCCGCTTCCTTCATGCCGAAGTTCAACCACTTCACAACCTAGTACGCCTTGTGTTCTAGCTCCACCGGGAGATGACAAGACTTCCCATACACAAGGTTGTATGGTGTTGTACCTATTGGAGTCTTGTATGCAGTTCTATACGCCCATAACACATCATCTAGTTTCAAAGACCAATCCTTCCTTGTCTTTGACACTGTCTTCTCAAGGATGCCCTTGATCTCTGTTTTTGAAATTTCCACTTGCCCACTTGTTTGTGGGTGGTCGGGAATGGCGATCTTGTGAGTCACCCCATACTTAGCTAGTAGAGGTTCGAATCGTCGGGCAATGAAGTGTGAACCTCCATCGCTAATGATAGTCCGTGGTGCCCCAAACCTTGGGAAAATAGTTCTATTAAAGAACTTGACAACAACCATGACATCATTAGTTGGAGAGGCAATAGCTTCGACCCATCTTGAAACTTAATCTATAACTAGAAGTATGTACTGGTTTCCACAAGATGATGGGAAATGTCCCATGAAGTCTACTCCTCAAACGTCGAAGATTTCTACCTCCTGAATGTTATTGAGAGGCATCTCGTTTCTCCTAGAGATATTTCCTATTCTTTGACAAGCATCGCAACAATAAAACAAAGGTTTGCATATCCTTAAATAAAGTAGGCCAAAAGAATCCGGATTGCAATACCTTAGTGCTAGTTTTATTGGAACTAGCGTATCCTCCACAAGGTAGTGAATGACAATGACGAATGACGCTTTTCATTTCGTCTTCCGGCACACATCTCCAAATGATGTCGTCGGGACCTCTCTTGAAGAGTAGAGGTTCATTCCAAAAGTATTTCCGGGCATCCCGAAAGAACTTCTTCTTTTGTGCATAGGATAATCCGGGAAGTATTTCCCGACAAACCAAGTAATTTATTAAATCAGCAAACCAAGGTTCGTTACCTCTAGATATCTTGTCAACGCACTCCTCTATGATTTGTAAGTGCTCATCCAGGAAGGAGTCATCAATCATCGTCTTCAATGTGTGGTAGACGACTCAAATGATCCGCAACAGAATTTTCCGAGCCTTTCTTGTCGCGGATCTCTAGATCGAATTCTTGCAGAAGAAGAATCTGTCTAATTAGCCTCTGTTTCGCATCCTTCTTGGCGATTAAGTACCGGATCGCTGAATGGTCCGTGTATACAATAACCTTCGCTCCTACAAGATAAGAACGAAACTTTTCAAATGCATATACAATGGCTAAAAATTCTTTATCGGTTGTGGCGTAGTTGAGCTGCGCTTCATCTAGCGTCTTGCTAGCATAATAGATAGCATGAGTTCGGCCTTACTTCTTTTTCCCCAGCACCGCTCCAACAGCTACGTCACTTGCGTCACACATAACCTCGAACGGGAGATTCCAGTCCGGAGGTTGGATGATCGAGGCTGAGATGAGAGCTTCCCGGATTTTATAATATGCATCTAAACAATCCTGCGAAAAATCAAAAACTACATCCTTCATCAATAGATTAGTTAGCGGTTTCGAAATCTTAGAAAACTCTTTGATAAATCTTCTATAAAATCCATTATGTCCTAGAAAACTTCTTATCCCCTTCACCGAAGATGGAGGAGGAAGTTTCTCTATAGTCTCTATCTTCGCCTTATCAACTTCGATCCCTCTATTAGAGATCAAGTGTCCTAGTACAATGCCTTCCCTAACCATAAATTGACACTTCTCCTAATTAAGAACTAGGTTAGTGTCTTCACACCTTTACAACACAAGAGAAAGGTTAGAAAGACAATTATCAAATGAGGAACCATAAACAGAAAAATCGTCCATAAAAACCTCCATGATTTCCTCAATGTACTCCAAGAAGATGGCCATCATACACCTTTGAAAGGTGGTTGCGGCGTTGCAAAGCCCGAATGGCATCCTTCTATATGCAAACGTACCCCACGGGCACGTGAATATGGTCTTCTCTTGATCGTCCGGATGGATCGGAATCTGGAAGAAACCATTATAACCGTCAAGATAACAGAAATAAGAGTGTTGTGCTAACCTCTCAAGAATTTGGTCTATGAATAGCGGGAAGTGATCCTTCCTAGTTGCATTGTTTAGCTTGCGGTAGTCAATGCACATCCTCCATCCCGTCACGGTTCTTGTAGGAATGAGCTCATTTTTCTTGTTGGTGATAACCGTCATTCCTCCTTTCTCCTGGATAACTTGAACGGGGCTCACCCACATGCTATCGGAGATAGGATAGATGATACCTGCGTCAAGTAAATGTTAGCATGAAATATTGTGATATTTTAGGCACGTTTTCTAGATGTTTTTCATCCATTATAGTGTTCATTGATAAAGCATTGAAGCAATTGTTAGCTAGTCCGTCTATATTGTCGATATAGAGGTCTGCATAAGCTTTGTGTTGATTGTAGGCGAATAAGAGCTAAAACCGAACGAATTAAGAGAGGAAGGAGATGAATTGAGTACATCCAATGATTGAGGACACCACAAAGAAGCCAAGGAAGATGCTAGGATGAGGAATGGCACGAAACAAAGGGAATAACGAGCAATCTATGCTTCCACGCTCTAAAATACGGCCATAATGAAGTCCACGCTCTAAACCACGGCCGTGGAACTTGACAACATGAACGTGGAGCATTCCAGAGAGTTACACGGTATAAAGTACGGTCGTGGAAGTTGTGAAGAACCTTAATCCACTTCCACGCTCTAAACCACGGCCGTGGAATTCCATGAAACCGTGATTTAGGCAATCTTTTGACGAATAAAATATAGACACATTGTCTGCGCATATGGGCCGAACGGTTATTCTATCTTTCCTTATAAAAAGACTGAAGGAGGGAGAATTCGGCACCTTCGCTTACGCTTGCTTGCACGTGCCTAGGGTTTCATTGGACGTGCGGAGGATTGCTATTTTGCAACGGAGATTTACGAAGGCTTGAAGATTTGGAAGTTGCGCTTTTGTTCCTAGGTTTGATTAGAAGACGGATTGACATCCCGCTCTTCGTTCTTATCAAGGATTGTGATTGGTTTGTGTTATTCCAAATCTGATATAAATTATACCCTTGTTTGTGGATTTGAGATTGATTTGAAGTTTATTGAAGGTTTTCGAAGGTTTCATCTTTCATTCTTCTTAATCTTGAATTTGATATCATAATGACTGTTGTTGGCTAAAACCCTTTAGCAATTCTAAGGTGAAGGGTTGATAGTTGTGGCTTAGATGATGATAGATCGATCGTAAACAGATTGGACCCTAAGAGTTAGAGAGATTTCGTCGACGAACCAAAATCACGGCCTGTTCTTGAGGTTCCACGGCCGTGGAACTCAAGATCCACCCGTAATTTACATCAGTTTACGAACCTTGCTTTTACTTTGATCCAAGGTTAAAGATTAGCTTTAATGTAGTCTTGACTTGTCTTTTCTAGGTAGTAGTGAAGCCTCAACAACCTCTACTTCGATTTCGAGTGTCACAACCTTAATCGGTTTAGTTAGTCTTGATCCTTGGGTTATAAGTTTGGGTATTTGATATTAATTCTTGTCTTTAGATCCCTTCTATACTGAAGCCTCAATAACCTTTATAGAGGGTGTCTTTAGATAAGTCGTATAAAGTCTTGGAATTTCACCGTACATTGCTTTACTTTAGTATACCTTTGCAACTCTTAACTCTGTCCTTAGTTCTTTAGTATATCTTGAATCGATTGCCACAATTAGATACCTGGATCTTTAGGGTTGTTATTTTCCCTATATTTGCAAAGCTCATACATTTACTTGATTGACGATTTATAACTGGATTTAACCCCCAAATCCTTGTGTTCGATACTCTGGAATTTTTGCTTAACTACGTCGATCCGTACACTGCGGGTTCACTTGCTTGATTCTAGTTTTATAAATTTAAAGCTTATTTGCACGCACGCTAAGTGGCGAACAAGTTTTTGGCGCCGTTGCCGGGGATTTGGTCTAGGTCGAATTCGGTTACCGGTTGTCAAGCTTGGGAGCCTAGCTCTTGTTATTTGATATCTCTTGTGAGTGATATTTGCAGGTTACTTTAGGTTTATGTGCAAGTCTAGGAACAACACGGACCTCTTACCTCTTGATCAAGAACTTGAGAAGACTTTGAGGAAGAAGCTCAAGGAAGGAAAGATGGCTGAAGAAAGAGAACGAGATTACCAAACGGAGTTAGCGGAATCCGAAGCTCAACTTAGATGGAGCGAGAGGACTCGCAAGGAGGAATCGGAGCGTCATCAATCGAAAGTTGATGATCTAACGGATATGATATTTCAAATAAGGCTGGAATTAAGCGATCTTAAGAAGAAGAAGAGCAGGAAATCATCAAGATCGGTTAGAACCCATTCATCCGACGACGATAGCGACTCTTCCATGCCACCACTAGAGGACATTGATCCGACGATCAATGTGAACCCATTTGTTCCACGGGCAGCCTCCAATCGTCGTGTTCCAGCTGGGGATGCGAGAGTTGCTCGTGTAGATGGAGAGCCAAGAACTCTTGGCCAAAGGATGGATCCAATTCAGCAACCACGCCATTTAGGTGTGAACTTTGATGTTGATGATATGCAAGGGTTTAGCTTCAACCCACAAGTTATTACCATCGTTCGCCAAAATCAGTTTGGAGGAACGAGTGCTTAATCTCCACATCAACATTTACAAAATTTTGAGATTATGATGGAGACAATGAAGCCAAAGAATGCAACCACTAACAACTACAAGATCAAGCCATTCTTCTTCTCCTTGAAAGTAAAAGCTTTATCTTGGTATCAAGCTCTTCCAAATGGAAGACTTAACACATGGGAGGATCTTTATGTGGAATTCCTCACCAAATTCTTTCCGCCATCCAAGACGGCGGAGTTGAGAGGTAAGATTAATGCGTTTTCTATGAGATCTAACGAAAGTTTGTTTCAATCTTGGGAAAGATTTCAGGACTTATTATTGGATTGCCCACACCATGGCATTTCAAAACTGGGTTTATTGGAGATATACTATAAAGGGCTGGATGTGGAAACACAATTCAAGCTCCAATCCCTTTCATGTGGTACATTCATGGACATGAGGAAGATGACGCTTGGGACTTCATTGAGAAGCAAGCCCGAGTCATAGAAAAGTATTTTCACCGGAAAGTAGAAGCAAATCAAGTGGAGCAAGGAGCAAAATTATCACAAGCTGCTCAAACTCAAATCTTTTCTCTCAATACCGAGATTAAAGAGTTGAAAGAAGCCATTAAAACCAATTTCCCAAAGCAAAAGGGACAAGATGTGGGTTATATGGGAAACAACAATAACCACAATGGGAATGAGAATACAAACCGCAACAACCGGAACAACAACCGGAACAATTGGAACAACAACAACAACAACAACCGGAATAACGGCTGGAACAACAATAGGGGTTCAAACAACAACAATTGGCGGTCCAACCAACAACACAATTCCGGTAATTCTTATCCCAATTCAGGAAATTCACTAACTCCACCTTCTTCTTCTTCCATTCCCTTGAAAAGCCAGGAACAAGCATCTAATAGTGGAAGCACTTCGGGGAAAGAGAAGTCCGATCCCATGTTAGAAACAATCTTGGGAAAGCTTCAAGGATTGGAGACTCGCATCATTAAGGTCGATGATCACATTACTAAGGTTGATAAAGCCCAAAAGGTTTTAGAAAACCAAATGTTTAGTCAAGCTGAAGAAGTTCCTAGGAATCAAGGAAAACTTCCAAGAAAGACGGAGGATAACCCAAAGGGAAGGGTGATGGCAATCACAACTAGGAGCGGAGCAACAACCACCGACCCGCAACATAAGTTTGTAGAAGTTCTCGTCGAGAAGGAGAAAGAAAAGGGGAAGGTGAAGGAAGATGTCTACGTTCCTCCTCCAGCTTTCAAACCTCCCCTACCATTCCCGCAATCTAGAGCAAGAGCGCGTCTAGACAAGCAATTCGGTAAGTTTATTGAACTCATGAGCAAACTGCATATTAATATACCTTTCATTGATGCAATTGTAGGTATGCTAGCTTATGAAAAGTTCCTAAAGGAGATCCTCTCTAACAAAAGAAAATTAGAGGATTTTGGAGAGGTTAAGATGATTTCGGATTCATCGGATCTCATCAAGACAATGAAGGAGAAGATGCCCCCAAAGCTGAAGGATCCGGGGTCATTTTATATTCCCATAGGAGTGGGAGATCTCACATATGATGCATTATGTGATTTAGGAGCAAGTGTGAGCATCATTCCGCTTGCCTTATGTAGGAAGATCGGTTTAGGCGAACCTAAACCGGTGAAGATGATGTTGTACATGGCAGATCAATCCATAACTCGTCCCGTCGGTATAGTTGAAGACGTCCCGGTCAAGCTTGGTAAGTTCTATGTTCTTATAGATTTTGTTGTGTTTGACATTCCTGCAGATAGTCCGGTCCCAATCATACTTGGAAGACCGTTTCTTGCAACATCCGGTTGTATAGTTGATTGCAAGAATGATAGACTCGCCTTCGACATAGGAGAAGAAAAGGTAGAGTTCATTCTCTCCACTTTGGTGAAGGAACCAGCTTTCGATGAGGATATATTCAACATCCATGACGAAGAGCTATCTAGAGAGGAGGTAAGTTCGATTCTCTTCAAAGATCCTTTGCAAAAAGTTATTTCTATGAGCATTATGGATATAAGGGAATAAGAGGAATGCAAAGAAGAAATTGAAGCTTTAAAGAACCAAAAAGAAGTGTATGAAGAAGAATTTGAGAAACTCTACGATGGGTCAGAAAACGTAAGAAATCACGGCCAGTCATGCTATTCACGGCCGTGGAATCTACCAACATGACCGTAATCAGCTATTCAGAGGACTCCAGTAAGTTACACGGCCAAAACCACGGCCATGGAACAAACAGAGGCACCGTAATTGATTTCCACGCCCAAAACCACGGCCGTGGAGGAAACAGGGGAGCCGTAATTTTGGGTGAATCGGAAAGAAATTGTGTTCTCTCCGCCACTTCTCTTGATTCTTCTCCAACACCATCTACATCCTTAGACACTTCTAAGGAAGCATCGGATACTCCTCAAGAGACATTAGAGACTCCTATAGTGATGGAATTGAAGCAACTTCCTACACATCTAAGGTACGCATTTCTAGGACCTAATTCTACCTTTCCGGTAATTGTTAGTTCCGATTTGAGTATAGATGAACATAGTAAGCTCATGGTTGTTCTTAAGAAACATAGGAAAGCCTTAGGATATACTATAGAGGATCTAGTAGGAATCAAACCTTCACTATGTATGCATAAGATCCTAATGGAAGAGGACTTTAGAACTTCGCGACAACCTCAAAGGCGGTTAAATCCGACCATGAAGGAGGTTGTCAAGAAGAAAATTCTTAAACTACTTGATGCAGGTATCATCTACCCTATCTCCGATAGCAAGTGGGTGAGTCCCGTACAGGTGGTTCCAAAGAAGGGATGAATGACGGTCATCACCAATAAAAACAATGAACTCATTCCCACACGAACCGTAACTGGATGGAGGATGTGCATAGATTACCGGAAGCTAAACAACGCAACGAGGAAGGATCACTTCCCACTACCCTTCATCGATCAAATGCTTGAGAGGTTAGCACAACACTCACACTTTTGCTATCTTGACGGTTATAGTGGTTTCTTTCAGATCCCGATACATCCGGACGATCAAGAGAAGACCACATTCACGTGTCCGTGGGGAACGTTTGCTTATAGGAGAATGCCGTTTGGGCTTTACAACGCCCCAACCACCTTTCAAAGGTGCATGATGGCTATCTTCTCGGAGTACATAGAGGAGATCATGGAGGTCTTTATGGATGATTTCTCCGTTTATGGTTCTTCTTTTGATAATTGTCTTTCTAACCTTGCTCTTGTGTTACAAAGGTGTGAAGACACTAACCTAGTTCCTAATTGGGAGAAGTGTCAATTTCTGGTGAAAGAGGGCATTGTATTAGGACACTTAATCTCTAGTAGAGGGATTAAAGTGGATAAGGCTAAGATAGAGACTATAGAAAAGCTTCCTCCTCCAACTTCGGTGAAAGGGATAAGAAGTTTTCTAGGACATGCTGGATTCTATAGACGTTTTATAAAGGATTTTCTCCAAGATATCAAAACCGCTTACTAATTTATTGATGAAGGATGCAGTTTTTGATTTCTCGCAGGAATGCTTAGATGCGTTTAATATGATTCGGGAAGCTCTAATCTCAGCCCCGATTATTCAACCTCCGGATTGGAATCTTCCATTTGAGGTTATGTGTGACGCAAGTGACTTAGCAATAGGGGTTGTGCTTGGGCAAAGAAAGAAAGGACGAAGCCACGCTATCTACTACGCTAGCAAGACGCTAGATGAAGCACAACTCAACTACGCCACTACCGAGAAAGAATTTTTAGCAATTGTATATGACGAACCCACGCTATCTACTACGCTAATAAGACGCTAGATGTAGCACAGCTCAACTACGCCACTACCGAGAAAGAATTTTTAGCAATTGTATATGCATTTGAAAAGTTTCGCTCTTATCTTGTAGGTGCCAAGGTGATTGTGTACACGGATCAAGCTGCGATCCGGTATTTTCTTGCAAAGAAAGATGCGAAACCAAGCCTGATTAGATGGATTCTTCTCCTACAAGAATTCGATCTAGAGATCCGTGACAAGAAGGGTTCGGAAAATTCTGTCGCGGATCATTTGAGTCGTCTACCACATCTAGAGGACGACAATCTACCTATAGATGACTCCTTTCCGGACGAGCATTTACATATCATAGAGGAGTGCATCGACGTGATCACCAAAGGTAACGAACCATGGTTTGCTGATTTTGTAAACTATTTGGTTTGCCAGGAATTACCACCCGGATTATCCTACACACAAAGAAAGAAATTCTTTAAGGATGTTCGGGAATACTTTTGGAACAAACCTCTCCACTTTAAGAGAGGTCCGGACGGCATCATTCGGTGATGTGTGCCGGAAGATGAGATGCAAAGTGTCATCCGTCATTGTCATTCACTACCTTGTAGAGGACACGCTAGTTCGAACAAGACTAGCGCTAAGGTATTGCAATCTGGATTCTTTTGGCCTACTTTATTTAAAGATGTGCAAACCTTTGTTTCCTGCTGCGATGCTTGTCAAAGAACAGGAAACATATCTAGGAGAAACGAGATGCCTCTTAACAACATTCAAGAGGTGGAGATCTTTGACGTTTGGGGAGTAGACTTCATGGGACCTTTCCCATCATCTTGTGGAAACCAATACATACTTTTAGCCGTGGATTATGTTTCGAGATGGGTTAAAGCAATTTCCTCTCCCACTAATGATGCCATGGTTGTGGTTAAGTTCTTTAACAAGACCATCTTCCCACGATTTGGGACACCACGGACTATCATTAGTGATGGAGGTTCTCACTTCAATACCCGACGATTCGAGGCTCTTTTAGCTAAGTATGGGGTGACTCACAAGATCGCCACCCCTTATCATCCACAAACTAGTGGACAAGTGGAGATCTCGAACCGGGAGATTAGGGGTCCTAGAGAAGACGGTTTCAAGGACAAGGAAGGATTGGTCTTTGAAGCTAGATGACGCATTATGGGCATACCGGACTGCATATAAGACTCCCATCGGAACAACACCATACAACCTTGTGTATGGGAAGTCTTGTCACTTGCCGGTAGAATTAGAGCATAAGGCGTATTGGGCAATAAAGTGGTTGAACTTCAGCATGAAGGTAGCGGGAGAGAAGCGTCTCTTGGACCTTAACGAGCTTGAAGAACTTCGCTTGAACGCCTACGAAAACGCCAAGATCTATAAAGAAAGAGCGAAGCATTGGCATGATAAGCATATCATCCCAAAGGACCTCAAAGAAGGAAATCAAGTTCTCCTCTTGAATTCAAGGCTTCGTCTCTTTCCAAGTAAGCTTAAATCTCGTTGGACTGGACCTTATCTAATCAAACGTGTTTTTCCTCATGGTGCAGTTGAAGTATGGGGTGAAAAGGGCGGAAGCTTTAAGGTGAACGGTCAACGACTCAAGAAGTATTCACCAGCACTCCAAGCTGAAGAGTTTGCGCCCACCGCACTCAAATAAGTGTGAATATTGTCTAGCTACGGACCTTAAACAAGCTCTTCTTGGGAGGTAACCCAAGGTATTGCACTTACGTTTTTGTTTTTGATTCATGGATTAGAATAGTTTAGACGTTTTTGTTTTGTTTTGCCTTCGATACCTTCCGGTATGTTCGTGTTTTTGGATGTAGGATCAGTGGAAAAAGAGAAAAGAAGAAAGGTTGGAAGAAAAATTGACGAAACTTGGACTTTGGCACATTATAGAGAGTTCCACGGCCAAAACCACGGCCGTGACAACTACAGTGACCGTAATTTGCAAAAGCCTGAGAAAAATCATCAAAACCACGGTTTCGTACATTTCCACGGCCGTAGAAACCCCCGAGTGAGCGTTATTTTTGAAAAAATTTACGGCCACTATAAAAACAACGTTTCTTCACAAAACACACCAAAACTCCATTTTCCACGCCCAAAAACGCCGAATTTGTCCCCTCTCTCAAATTTCCGTTCGTTAATCATTTCGAACGATTCTTTAACCCAAACTGGAGCAAATTCGATCATCTACAAGATCCAAGTAACGATTCGAGTGAAAAATTGCCGGAGAAGACGGAATTTGGATTTTAAAATCCAAAAACCTAGGTTTTTCTTCTCTTCTCTCACTTTGTCGATTCGATTCAGTTTTTGCAAGGTATATTAGGAGAACTGATTGGAATTAGTGTAGGGCTGCTATCTGGTGATTGTGCTGTTGATTGAGTAATTTTTGAGGATTTACGAACCGAATCACGGTCTCTGGGCATTCCACGGCCGTGGAATCTCAAGAACAGGCCGTAATTTTTGACAGAAAATGGACCTTGTTAGAAGAATGTCAAATAGGACCACGAAGAGGAAAGGCAATGCTTCCTCCTCCTCTTAGGCACCCCCTACTGAACCACCATCACCACCATCACCCCCACCTCCTAGAATTCCTACGATCCATGAGGATTACCTCGATGCCTTAGAGAGGATCGAGAAGAGACCGGTCATAGGACCTCGTTATTTGTTGCTTGAGGATCTAGAGCCACTGAATGTGATAGGTGACCTTACTTGGTTACTTGATAGAGTCGGTTTGATCATCTTCTCCGCTATTCCGGAAGATGCATATGAGGAGATCACTAGAGAGTTTGTGATCTCTATTGAGCATAGTCATGTAGATAGGACTGTTTCTTTCCGGCTGATGGAGAGGAACTATGAGTTCTCTATTCGAGAGTTTGGAGCCTTCTTTGGGTTCCATGAGACCTTCAGTGGTCGATTTCCTAGTGGTGTATACGCCAAAGATTTTTGGGAGGATATTGCTTTGGTGTAGGCCAGCGAGGACCGCTGGCAACCTGCTGATATCAAGGCTAAGTTGATCTATCACTTAGCCTTGAAGATTACCCACTGAGTGCTTTTTGAGTTTCTCTTCCCAAGGATGGAGACTCCTCAGAAGATCAAGACTGATGAGTTATTTCTGTTTTACTGTATGTTGCATGGTAGGCTGGCTGACTGTGCCACCCTCTTAGCTTCTACTATGAGTAAGCTAAAGAATAAGAGGGCCAGCAATATTGGATATGGTGGGATGGTCACCCACCTTGCTAGACAGCTAGGTATCGACTTCTCCGCGTGCACTAGGATAGCGGCTAGACCTCTAGGACTTCAGAGCCTCATGACTAGAGGTATCATCTTTCATAGACATAGAGGTCCACCTACCGCTGCCATGCCTTGGGAGGGTAGAGGATGTAGAGGGGTTACATGGCTTCCCGAGTATTCCATTATGGCTGGGCGCCAAAATTCAAAGGAGACATTCGCTGCTATGCATGCGAATAGATTAGTAGCACCTCCCTACATTCCACCTGAGCCACCTGCTGTAGATGAGGAGGAGATGAGAAGAGATGATGAGTTTGAGGGAGGAGGTAAGGAGCACGATTTTGGTACCTTTCCGGATCAGCCGGATGCAGTTCCCGACCTCCCTAGACACTCTCCCCGCCCCGCTAGAGCTTTTGGTTCATCCTCTCGCCGCACCAGCGTGAGTGAGAGGCCGACATGGATGGCGACCCCTACTCAGTGGTATACCACGCAGCCGGATTGGATGGGAGCTCCACCGACTTGGCATGCCCAGCCACCACCTGCACCAGTACCGTCAGATGCACCAGCTTGGTATAGCCAGCCGCCGGGATGGTACGAACAGCTGCCGGAGTGGGCCACCGACCTTTCCAGTAGAGTCGGAGCCTTGGAGATCCGCGCGGATGCTAGGAATGCACGAGCCGATGCACATGACCGGATGATGAGAGACATTTACCGCCAGCAGTTTGGGCGGAACTATGACCCCGGTTTCTTCCCGTTTCCACCACCACCGGCACCCCAGTGAAGATGATGATGATCTACCGCTTTAGCCACTCCACCACCGTCTTGTGAGTTCATTTTCTTTCTTTCTTTTCTTTATTTCTTTTTGAACATTAGGGACAATGTTTGTCTGAAGTATGGGGTGGGGTGTGACTATTCGTTTGTAATAACTCTACTCACTTTTGCTTGCTTTGATTGAGAACACCTTGCATGTTTCATTCCATTGTTACACGTTTCATTATCGCATTGCATGAAAAAGCTTTTGAAAAACCCATAAAAAAAAATTGTGCTTCTAAGGATTGAGATGATTTCTATGATAATCACTACTTCTGAATTGAGTTTAGATAACAATTGTATGCTTAAACAAATAGTGAATTGAAAAGAAATTGAATGAGTTAATTATTCCTCTTTTGCAAGTTTCATAATGTGGAGAGTGTTACCTAAATCATACTGAGAAATCAAGGTTGAAATCACATGATAAGTTCTTATACTTCTTGTTGAAATGATTAAGACAATTCAATTTTCTTTCTTCTTTCTTTGATCATTTAGCCCCTCAATGAAATAATGGCGTCCCTTACCTATCCGGGAATTTGGAGGAGTTGATATTTGGCATGTTTGATGTGGGAGGGCCATGAAAGCAAAATTTTGCATTCAAAGAATAGAAAGAACTTATAGGTTTGGGGAAGTCAATCATGACGATGAATAACTCGGCACCATTCACATAGCCGGGTGCTTGTGTCTTGCCAAAGTCGGATTGAGCGATATTCCTAACGGATTATGGTATGTGCATTAAGGGTTTGAGGCATCTCGCAAAATTGAGAACCGCCAATCTCCTAGGCTTCGGTTTTTGTGCACCTCTGTCCATAACTCCAAAAGTAAAGTCGAAAAATTATTTACAAAAGAAGAGAGCAAAGCTCTAAGTTGAAAGTGTTGCAAAACCGCAAGAGAAAAAGAAATGAGTTAGTTATCCACTTTCCCGGATTCATGCACCACATTCCTTATAATTTCCTCTCCCTTTCCGCATTCTAGACCTTACTTGGAAGTCCTTAAGATCAAGAGAATGTTATATGACTTGGTGATCAAAATTGAAGTTTCCTATGATTGATTTTGATAATGTTTGAAGGTTATGATGCTTACATTGAAGTTTGATCAATTCATGATGTTTCTTTCCTCTTTATTCTTTGGTTATGTATATGAGAGTCTCGTGAATGAATGAAGCAAGGTTTGAGAATGATCTATTGACTAGAAGCACATTCACCTAAAAGATGTTTTGTTTTTGAGATTGCATACATATTTCATCCTAACTTGAGTTCTAAAGCTTTTGAAAGACCTTGCTTGGGGACAAGCAAGTGGCAAGTATGGGGTATTTTGTTAGCATGAAATATTGTGATATTTTAGGCACGTTTCTAGATGTTTTTCATCCATTATAGTGTTCATTGATAAAGCATTGAAGCAATTGTTAGCTAGTTCGTCTATATTGTCGATATAGAGGTCTACATAAGCTTTGTGTTGATTGTAGGCGAATAAGAGATAAAACCGAACGAATTAAGAGAGGACGGAGATGAATTGAGCACATCCAAGGATTGAGGACACCACAAAGAAGCCAAGGAAGATGCTAGGATGAGGAATGGCACGAAACAAAGGGAATTACGAGCAATCTATGCTTGCACGCTCTAAAATACGGCCGTAATGAAGTCCACGCTCTAAACCATGGCCGTGGAACTTGGCAACATGAACGTAGAGCATTCCAGAGAGTTACACGGTATAAAGTACGGTCGTGGAAGTTGTGAAGAACCGTAATCCACTTCCACGCTCTAAACCACGGCCGTGGAATTCCATGAAACCGTGATTTAGGCAATCTTTGGACGAATAAAATATAGACACATTGTCTGCACATATGGGCCGAACGTTTATTCTATCTTTCCTTATAAAAAGACTGAAGGAGGGAGAATTCGGCACCTCGCTTACTCTTGCTTGCACGTGCCTAGGGTTTCTTTGGACGTGCGGAGGATTTCTATTTTGCAACGGAGATTTACGAAGGCTTGAAGATCTGGAAGTTGCGCTTTTGTTCCTAGGTTTGATTAGATGACGGATTGACATCCCGCTCTTCGTTCTTATCAAGGATTGTGATTGGTTTGTGTTATTCCAAATTTGATATACATTATACCCTTGTTTGTGGATTTGATATTGATTTGAAGTTTGTTGAAGGTTTTCGAAGGTTTCATCTTTCATTCTTCTTAATCTTGAATTTGATATCATAATGACTGTTGTTGGCTAAAACCCTTTAGCAATTCTAAGGTGAAAGGTTGATAGTTGTGGCTTAGATGATGATAGATCGATCGTAAATAGATTGGACCCTAAGAGTTAGAGAGATTTCGCCGACGAACCGAAATCACGGCCTGTTCTTGTGGTTCCACGGCCGTGGAACTCAAGATCCACCCGTAATTTACATCAGTTTACGAACCTTGCTTTTACTTTGATCCAAGGTTAAAGATTAGCTTTAATCTAGTCTTGACTTGTCTTTTCTAGGTAGTAGTGAAGCCTCAACAACCTCTACTTCGATTTTGAGTGTCACAACCTTAATCGGTTTAGTTAGTCTTGATCCTTGGGTTATAAGTTTCGGTATTTGATATTATTTCTTGTCTTTAGATCCCTTCTATACTGAAGCCTCAACAACCTTTATAGAGGGTGTCTTTAGATAAGTCATATAAAGTCTTGGAACTTCACCGGACATTGCTTTACTTTAGTATACCTTTGCAACTCTTAACTCTGTCCTTAGTTCTTTAGTATATCTTGAATCGATTGCCACAATTAGATACCTGGATCTTTAGGGTTGCTGTTTTCCCAATATTTGCAAAGCTCATACATTTACTTGCTTGACAATTTATAACTGGATTTAACCCCCCAAATCCCTGTGTTCGATACTCTGGAATTCTTGCTTAACTACGTCGATCCGTACACTGCGGGTTCGCTTGCTTGATTCTAGTTTTATAAATTTAAAGCTTATTTGCACGCACGCTAAGTGGCGAACAATAACTTAAGAATTTCCTTCTTGACAACCTCCTTCATGATCGGATTTAACCGTCTTTGAGGTTGTCGCGAAGGCTTAAAATCTTCCTCCATTAGAATCTTGTGCATGCATAATGATGGTTTAATTCCTACAAGATCCTCTATGGTATAACCTATGGCTTTCTTATGTATCCTTAGAATAGCCATTAGTTTCTCATGTTCATCTTCACTCAAATTTGAACTAACAATTACGGGAAAAGTAGAATTAGTTCCAAGAAATGCATACCGAAGATGTGTGGGAAGTGGCTACAATTCCATTGCTATTGATGCCTTTGATGAGTCTTGAGGTGTGTCCGATGCTTCCTTAGAAGTCTCTAAGGGTGTAGGAGTGATTGAAGAAGACTCAAGATTATTTGTGGAAAGAGCGGAATTGTTCTAAGAAATTCCCCAAATTACGCACCACTTTTACTTCCACGGCCGTGGTTTTGGGCGTGGAACTCAATTACGGCACCACTATTACTTCCACGGTCGTGGTTTATACCGTGTAACTTACTGTTGCTCTCAAAATAGCAGTTTACGGGCAGTTTGGGTAAAACCACGGCCGTGGAATAGCACGACTGACCGTGGTTTCTCACGTTTTCTAAGCCATCGTAAAGTTTTTCAAACTCTTCCTCTTGTACTTCCTTTAGCTCTCCCAAGGCTTCAATCTCATCATTGCAATCCTCTTCCTTTCCCTTTTCCATGATGCTCATGGTTATGACCTTTTGTATTGGATCCTTGAATAGAATCGAGCTCACTTCCTCTCTAGACGCTTCCTAGTCCTAGATATTGAACATATCCTCTCCAAGAGCTGGCTCTTTCACCAAAGTTGAGAGAACGAACTCAACCTTCTCTTCTCCTATGTTGAAGGCTAGTCTAGCATTCCTGCAATCCACCATACAACCGGATCTTGCAAGAAACGGTCTTCCGAGTATGATCGGAACCGGACCATATGCAGGAATCTCAAGCACAACAAATCTATTGAAATATAAAAATTACCGAGCTTGACTGGGATGTCTTCAATGATACCGACGGGATGAGTTACGGATCAATCCGCCATGTATAACGTCATTTTCACCGGTTTAGGTTCACCTAAACCGACTTTCCTACACAAAGCAAGTGGGATGATGCTAACGCTTGCTCCTAAGTCACAAAGAGCGTCATATGTGACTTCTCTTACTCCAATTGGAATGCAAAATGACCCCGGATCTCTCAGCTTTGGGGGCATCTTTTCCGTCATTGTTTTGATGAGCTCCGAAGATTCCGAACTCATCTTGACTCCTCCAAAGTCTTCTAGTTTCCTCTTGTTAGAGAGGAGCTCTTTCAAGAACTTCCCGTAAGCGGGCATACCTACAATAGCATCAATGAAAGGTATATTAATGTGCAGTTTGCTCATTAGTTCAATAAACTTACCAAATTGTTTGTCTAGACGCGCTCTTGCTCTAGATTGCGGGAATGGTAGAGGAGGTTTATAAGCTGGAGGAGGAACATAGACATCTTCCTTCTCCTTCCCCTTTTCTTTCTCCTTCTCGGCTGGAACTTCTACAAACTTAGGCTGCGGGTCGGTAGTTGTCACACCGCTCTGAGTTGTGATAGCCATCACCCTTCCCTTTGGGTTATCCTCCGTCTTTCCGGGAAGCTTCCCTTGATCTCTAGGAACTTCTCCGGCCTTGCTAAATACTTGGTTTTCTACACCTTTGTGAGCTTTATCTACCGAAGTTATGTAGCTCTCCAACCCTTGTAGCTTTCCTAAGATCGTCTCTAATATAGGATTGGGCTTCTCCTTCTCCTTATTGTTTGAACCATTTGATGTTTGCCCCTGGATTTTCAAAGGAGTAGAAGAAGATGGAGAAGTTAGTAAATTTCCAGAATTTGGATAGGAATTACCCGAATTTTGTTGTCGGTTGGACAGCCAATTGTTGTTGGAATTTCTATTGTGTTGTTATTCCAATTGTTGTTCCAATTATTGTTCCGGTTGTTGTTCCTATTTCCTTGGTTGTTGTTGTTGTTTCCTAAGTAGCCAACATCTTGCTCCTTTGGCTTTTGAAGGCCAACTCTAATTATTTCCTTCAACTCCTTGATTTCGGTGTTGAGGGAGAATATTTGAGTTTGTGCAGCTAGTGTTAGCTTAGCTCCCGGATCCCCTTGATTCCGGCTATTAGGATCCACCTTCCAGTGGAAATACTTCTCAATCACCTGGGCTTGCTTCTCACTGAAGTCCCAAGAGTCATCTTCTCTCATATCCATAAATGTACCACAAGAGAGAGATTGGAGATTGAATTGTGTTTTCACATCAAACCCCTTGTAGTAGATCTCCAATAATTCCAACTTTGAAATGCCATGATGTGGGCAATCCAATAAGAGATCCTAAAATCTTTCCCATGATTGATACAAACTTTCGTTAGCTTTCATAGAAAATGCATTAATCTTACCTCTCAACTCCGCCGTCTTGGATGGCGGAAAGAACTTGGTGAGGAACTCCGAAGATAGATCCTCCCATGTGTTAACCCTTCCAACTGGAAGAGCTTGATACCAAGCCAAAGCCTTGTCCTTGAAAGAGAAGAAGAACGGTTTGATCTTGTAGTTGTTGTTAGTAGCCCTTTTCGGCTTCAATGTCTCCATGAGAATCTCAAAATTCTGCAAATGTTGGTGTGGAGATTCAGCACTCGTTCCACCAAATTGACTTTGGCGAACCATGGTGATAACATGCGGGCTAAAACTAAGTTCCTGGATATCCTCAGCTCCGAAATTCACACCTAGACGGCGTGGTTGCTGAATTGGATCCATTCTTTGCCAAAGAGTTCGTGGTTCATCCCCTTCATGAGCAACTGTCACATCTCCAGCGGGAATGCGAGGAACAACCGATGGTCTAGGGTTGTTACGAACGGGATGGATCACCGGATCAATGTCCTCTAGTGGCGGCATATCATCATCCTCATCGTCTGATGATTCAACTCTAATGGACTTAGTTGGTTTCTTGACCTTTTTCTTTTTAGCATCATTCATCTCCAACTTCATGTCCATCATCATAGCCGTGAGCTCATCCATTTGGAATTGATGACGCTCCAATTCTTCCATACAAGCCTTCTTACTCAACTTAAGTTGAAGTTGAACTTCATCCAACTCCGCTTGGATGTTTCTCTCATTGTTTTCAACCATCTTTTTCTCTTTCAACTTTCTTCTCAAAGTTTTCTCAAGTTCTGGATCGAAAGGAACTAGATCTTTGGTAGATCTAGTCTTTCGCATTTACCTAAAGAATGTGCAAAAATCACCCAAAAATAAATATCAAATAATAAGAGCAAAGCTCCCAAGCTCGACAACCGAAAACCGGAATTGGCTTAGACCAAATCCCCGGAAATGGCGCCAAAAACTTGTTCACCCAAAAGCGTGCGTGCAAATAAGTTTTAATTATTAAACTGAAACAAAAGCAAGCGAACCCGCAGTGTACGGATCGGCGTAGATACGCAAGTATTCCAGAGTATCAAAAACTCAGGGATTTGGTGAGTCAAAAACTCAGGGATTTGGTAAAAGTATAAAAGCTTTGTAAATATTGGGGAAAACAGTAACCCTAAAGATCCAAGTATCTAATTGTGACAATCAATTCAAGATATACTATAGATGTAAGGACAGAGTTGAGATTGCAAAGGTATAACTAAAGTAAGGTAATGTATGGTAAAGTTCCAAAACCCTATATGTCTAACCCAAAGACTCTCTCTATAAAGGTTGTTGAGGCTGCAATATAGAAATGATCTAAGGACAAGAATTAATCTCAAATACACATCCCCAAACCCAAGGAATCAAAGATAAACTAAAACGGTTAAGGTTGTGACACTTGAAACCGAAATAGAGAATGTTGAGTCTCACTACTACCTAGAAAAGAAAAGCCAAGGCTAGGTTAAAGCAAATCTTTAACTTTGGATTAAAGCAAAAGCAAAAGTCGTAAAACAGAGAAAATTGTGGCTAGATCTTGAGATTCCACGGCCGTGGTACTCAAGAACTGACCGTGGTTTAGGGTGTCGACGAGTTTTCTCACACTCTCAGGGTCCAATCAAGTTACGATCGATCTATCATCATCTAAGCCACAACTATCAACCCTTCACCTTAGAATTGCTAAAGGGTTTTAGTCAATAACCATCATTATGATATCAAAAATCAATTTTAGAAGAAAGAAAGATGAAACCCTCGAAAACTCAATAACAAATCAAAGTCAACCACAAATCCGAATAACAAAAGTAGTATGTTTATGAATTCAGGAAATGGAATAAGAATCCTCACATCGATCTTAGAGAACAAAGAAGAACGGAGTGTCAATCCATCTCCAAAAGTGAAAACCCTAAGAAAATCTCCAAAATCAACTCTTTCACAATCTCCAATCTTCCGAAATCTCTAATCCTCTAGGTAAAATGAACCCTAAGCAGCCGTCTCCGAAGCTCTAAGCGAAGGTCCTCGAAACTCCCTTATCAAGCCTTCTTATAGGGAGAAATAGTGTTACGAGAAAGCCCAATGACGTTCCTGATGTGGCAAATATGACAAGTCACAAAATCATGGAAATCACGGTCATGAACAAATTTCCACGGTCGTGGTTTAGACCTTGTAACTTTCTTTTGTGCTTCAAACTCACTTCCACGATCCAATTGCCAAGTCCACGGCCGTAATTTAGGGCGTGGTTCTTCAAATTCTTGTGAAAGCCTTTATTTCATGATGTTCTTCATTCATGCTCCTTCCTTAACCTCTCCAAAGCATCTCCTTACCATCAAGCATGGTCAAATACTCCTTTCCTTCCACATTTTGCTCCAATCCAATCCTTTATTCACCTAAAAACAAAACAAAGCTAGTGTAGATCTCTATATCGACAAAGTGGGTGAATGAGCTCACAAATGCCTCAACCTCGTATCTATGTACACATAAAAGAGGGAAAAATAACTAAAACAAGTGCCTAAAATATAGTCATATTTCATGCTAACACATTATTAGAAGATGTGTGCCTGAAGACGAAATACAAAGTGTCATTCGTCATTGTCATTCACTTCCTTGTAGAGGACACGCTAGTTCCCATAAAACAAGCGCTAAGGTATTGCAATCCGGATTCTTTTGGCCTACTTTATTTAACGATGTGCAAACTTTTGTTGCTTGTTGCGATGCTTGTCAAAGAACAGGAAATATCTCTAGGAGAAACGAGATGCCTGTCAACAACATTCAAGAGGTGGAAATCTTTGACGTTTGGGGAGTTGATTTCATGGGACCATTCCCATCATCTTGCGGAAACCAATACATACTTCTCGCTTTAGATTATTGATAGGTGATGGAATCACTATCATTTAGGGTAGTTTTTAGAGTCTTTTTATTGCATTAGTGTCGGTTTATGCTACTAACTCCTTGGTCTAGAAGAAGAAGATCAAAAGAAGCTAAGGAAGGAGTTATAAGCACTTAGGAGTGAAGATCGATCAAGAAGCAAAGTTTATATTGCTTCACCGCCCCCGCGGGTCCTTGCAGCCGCCCCTGCGGTGACTTGCCTTGACGAGACGAAGACCAGCTCCCCTGTGCCTCCCACTGCGCCCTGCCTGCGCCTCGCCTTGGGAGCTAGAATGCGAAGAGTCTGTGTCACTGCCCCTGCGTTGCCCTTAAGGCGCCCCCGCGCCTTGACATAAGAAATGATAGGAAGGCGAAACGTCAGACGTTGAAGTGCATTAAAGATCCGCCCCAGC
This sequence comes from Fagopyrum homotropicum, assembly GCA_033239125.1. Classification (NCBI taxonomy): domain Eukaryota; kingdom Viridiplantae; phylum Streptophyta; class Magnoliopsida; order Caryophyllales; family Polygonaceae; genus Fagopyrum; species Fagopyrum homotropicum. The sequence goes on along the minus strand of BSWB01000003.1, from coordinate 57,457,129 downwards.
GGTTCTGAAGAAGATCAACCGATTCTGCCTAAACCGCCCCTGCGGGTCTTGAAGGCCGCCCCTGCGGTTTAACGCCAGAAGCTTTACTCCGACTGTTTATACCACCTTTATGGCATTTAAGGTGGTTGTTTTAGGCTGGCTATTTACTCCTAATTAAGTGTCTTTTGTAGTATAAATAGTCCATGGCTGATTGCTAGAATCATCCATGCTTTTCCTCACAAAATCCATTTTAGACTTGAGTTTTTCCATTGTAATGAGTTTCAAACTCCCTTACTACATTGGGTTGGTTTGAAGCTGCTTTGTTACTTTGGTCATAAGTTCTTTTAATATAAGTTTTTATTCAGTAATGCTTTGTGTTTCCTTGATCTCCATTGTTTAATTGCATGTTAACTATTACTTGAGATTGATCACCTTAGGTTCTGAAGTGCATGTAAACAACTAGGATTAATAGGTTCCGGGTTCGGGTCTATAATCTAGTAGCAACTTTAAGTAATAACGGGTTGTAATTACTTAAAGAAAAGGAACACAAATATAAAGATAAGTTTAACGGTTTTAATCTTCTCTTTATATCCCTTAGTCTTTGTTTGAATGCTAACTTGTTATTTGTTCTTGTAGGTTTACAGAACTTTAATAGGTTAAGTTGTGTTGATGTCGGTTGGCTCCACACATATGTATGATCGAGACGGGAGATTACTTAAAAACTTGTAAAAGGAATGCACCGAAGTAGCAATTGCATGCTTAGAATCAACCTAGTGTAGATTCATCCATTATTGTCTTACTTGTCGCGTTAATCGTTTTCATAAGTTTTTGTGCATATATTCAACCAAACCCCCCCCCCCTTTGTGTCACTTGTTATTATAATCGATAATTGCATCTAAAACACCTTATCTCTCTTGGGTTCGACCCTTACTTAATCACTATACTTGTTCTTAGTGCTAAGTCGGGATTTACTTTTGATTGGGTATAGACGACCATAGAAATACCTTCGGTCAAATTTTGGCGCCGTTGCCGGGGAGTTTTTGTGTTTTATTGTTATTATTGATTATTGGTTTGAACCATTTTTATGGTTCAAACCCGTGCTACTAATTCCGGCTTTGCTTCTTTTGATCCAGAAATTGAGAGGGCGCACATACGGTAACGAAGACAACAACAACTACAACAAGAGATGGCTGACCGTACTCTTCGTCAACTTACGCAGCCCAACTTGGCTCAAAACCCTCTTGCGGTCGCTATACCGGCACTAGGGGAAGGAGTCAACTTTGAGGTCAAGACGGGCCTTATTCACTTGCTTCCATCCTTCCATGGGCTAAGTGGAGAAGACCCCATCAAACACCTTGTGAAGTTCTATGAGCATGAAGCCGGCCAACATTACCGAAGAACAGATCAAGATGAGGGCATTCGGCTTCACACTCAAGGATTCGGCGGATGATTGGTATTACCACCTTCCATCCGGGAGTATTGACACTTGGGAGAACCTTCACAAAGCGTTCTTGGAGAAATATTTTCAAGCTAAAAAAGCCAATAGCTTGAAGAAAGTTATAAGCAACATCGAGCAAGAGGCAACCGAAACTCTTTACGAGTACTTCGAAAGGTTTGCACGCCTCTGATCCAGCTGTCCTTTCCATGGTATTCAACTCAAGATCTAGTCTTGTACTTGTACAATGGCTTGCTAGACAATGAAAGGAGGATCGTCGATGCGGCTTGCGGAGGTAATATTCTTAACTCTACTCCTAACCTCGCTTTGGAAAAGATACAGGAACTAGCGGAAGGAACTCGGAACTTTGGAAGGACCCCGGCTAAGAAAAGAGTTCATGCCGTGAGTTCCGGGAAGAGCGAGATTTCCACCGAGCTGGCGGAATTGAAGGAAATGGTGAACAGGTTAACACTTATGGGAACACCGCAACAGCTCAAAGCTTGTGGAGTTTGTTCTGACCCGTATCAAACGGACATGTGTCCACAAGTTCAAGATGACGATGCTAAAGTGAACGCAATGGGTTATGGACAACAACAGCAGCAAAGACCTAGGAACGATCCCTATGCACAGAATTTCATGCCAAATTGGCGTGACCAACAGAATTTTCGGTGGAGGAATCAACAAAACCAACAACAGTAGCCCCGCCAAGGTAAGTATCACTCAACTGAAGATATGTTGTAGGTTTTAACTTAAAACTTTGCTACTCATGTCCAAACAACATAATCAAGCATCAAGAACCTTGAAAAGCAGGTTGGTCAAATGGCGGAAGCTATTTCAAGGACCGAATCAAGTCTTTCCGAGGGATTGCCTTCCCAGATGTTTATAAACACCAAGGAGTATGTTAGTGCCCTAACATTAAGGAGCGGGAAGCATATTCGACAAGAACCAACAAAAGAGTCACAAAGCGAACCTTCTGTTGTTATTTCCGCACCTACAACTGCCCCTGCGGCTGCAGCTGCGCCGAGCCCAGAAGGAAGGACGCCCCTGCGGCTGGCTGCCCCCGCCCCTGCGGTGACAACCCATGAGCCGCCCCTGCGCCTTCAAGCTGACGCCCGTGCGGAAAACACAACAGAAGGTCCTACTGAAAAGGATACTTACGTCCAGCCTAACTTCCCGCCGCTGTACTCCGAAAAGCCACCGGCTCCTTTTCCTGAAGCATTAAAGGAGCAAAGAATCATAGAGGAAAAGGACCTCTTTGGGACTTTCTCTAAATGCGAGGTAAACATTCCTCTCCTTAAATTGGTGAAAAGTATCCCTAAGTATGCTCGTTTTTTGAAGGAACTTTGCACTATCAAGAGAAATCAAAAGCTAAATGGGAAACAGAAAGTGCAAGTGAGTGAACATGTGTCGGTAGTTTTCCAACGGAGAATGCCCAAGAAATGCAGCGATCCGGGCATGGTAAGCATTCCTTGTGTTATAGGGGAAACCCGCTTTGACAAAGCAATGCTTGATCTCGGTGCTTCTATTAATGTTTTGCCATATTCGATTTACAAATCACTTGGCCTTGGGCCACTAATGGAAACTAGGATTATAGTACAACTTGCTGATAGATCTAATGTGTACCCGAAAGGGATAATTGAAGATGTATTAGTGATGGTAGACAACCTAATTTTTCATGTTGATTTCTTTGTAATGGATATGGAAAATGACTCGCATACTGCACCCATTCTGTTAGGTAGGCCATTTCTGAAAACGGCTAGGACTAAAATTGATTATGTTAATGGTAAATTGACCATGGAGTTTGATGGAGAAGTAGTGGAATTTGACATTTATGATGCAATGAAATTTTCTAGCGATGATCATTCTCTATGTGCTATTGACGTTGTTGAACCTTTTGTGCAAGATGTTTTTGATAACTCTGATGTGGATGAATTGAGAAATGTGATTGAGCATGACATTGATGGTTTCAAATTAGATTATGTGTTAACATCTAGCATGAAAGAGGTCTTAACCCAATTAGATGGGCATAAAAGGCTACCTATCTCCAATTTGGCCATTGGGCCCACTTTACTAACCCCAAGCGAAAAGCTTGTTCCGTCCATAGTGCAGGCACCGGAAATAGAATTGAAGGCTCTTCCGTCACACCTCAAGTATGTTTTCCTTGGAGCACACAATACCTTGCCGGTGATCATCTCCAATAAGTGGACCACCGGACAAGAAGATAAGTTGGTGAACGTACTAAAGGAGCACAAGACGGCCCTCGGATGGACTATTGCGGACATCAAGGGGATAAGTCCTTCCACTTGCATGCATAGGATTTTACTTGAGGACGAAGCCAAGCCCTCTAGGCAACCTCAAAGGAGGTTGAACCCACCAATGATGGATGTGGTCAAAAAGGAAGTGTTGAAACTCCTCCAAGCGGACATGATCTTTCCTATCACGGATAGCACTTGGGTTAGTCCAACCCAAGTAGTTCCAAAGAAGGGAGGCATCACCTTGGTGGAAAATCAACATGGGGAGATGGTCCCAAGCAAAACACAAACTGAATGGAGAGTTTGCATTGACTACCGCAAGCTCAATAAGGTAACACGAAAAGACCATTTCCCATTACCTTTTATTGATCAAATGTTGGAACGTCTTGCAGGTCATAAATACTATTGTTTCATGGATGGATATTCGGGTTATTTCCAAATAGCCATCGCACCAGAAGATCAAGAGAAGACGACGTTCACTTGCCCATTTGGCACTTTTGCATATCGCAGAATGCCCTTTGGACTTTGCAACGCGCCGGGCACTTTCCAACGGCGCATGATAAGTATTTTCTCCGAATACATAGAAAATTTCATTGAAGTCTTCATGGATGATTTTACCGTCCATGGAGACAGTTTTGATGCATGTTTAGGGCATTTAAAACTTGTTCTTGAAAAATGTGTTGAAACCAACTTAGTTCTTAATTCGGAAAAATGTCATTTCATGGTCAAACAAGGAATTGTGTTAGGACATGTAATATCCTCAAAAGGGATAGAGGTAGATAAGGCAAAGGTTGATGTTATTCAAAATTTACCTTATCCTACTAATGTTCGGAAAATCCGATCTATTATTGGTCATACAGGTTTCTACCGAAGGTTCATCAAAGACTTCTCAAAGATCTCAGCACCCCTGTGTGAATTGCTCAAAAAGGATGTCACGTTCATTGTGGATGAGGATTGCAAGAAGGCTTTCGACACTCTGAAGTCATATCTCACCACCGCTCCGATCATCCGTTCTCCGGATTGGGAAAACCTTTTGAAATCATGTGTGATGCCAGTGACTACTGTTCGCTCCAAACGGTGTGTGCAAGCTTTAAATTTATAACCCTAGACGTAAGCTTAAAATAAGGATGCAAACCCGCAGTGTACGGGTCAATCGTAGTAAAAAGCAAGAAATTCCAGGGGTCGATCACAGGGACTTAGTGAAACAAAGTCCAATTACGGTAAGCTTTAGCAATCACTAACCACAAAGAAATTAAAACAATCAAAGATAATAAAAGTCAATAAAGGAAATATGCAATTCTAGGGATTAAAGCATCTAGTTGTGGTTCCAACTCAAGATCTAAAGATAAGCGGACAAAGCTGAGGTTTTTGCATAGGGAAGGTGTTACTAAAGTGGAATAGATCACCGTGTAAGTCTCACTACTCGCTAATCCAAAACCATAACTCCTATTACCGGGTAAGTCTCAAGGAATTAAGATAAAAAACTATAACCTCAAACTAACACACCATCTAAGGGAATAGAATCAACCTTTACCGGGTAAGTCTCAGGCTAACTCACAAAGATGGGATGAAAGCACACTCAAACCCCAATATAGGATAAACCTTTATTACCTATACTATGATCTTAGGTAAACAAACTAAGGAATTACCGGGTAAGTCTCATCCTAGGCTTACATTGAACCAGGAAAGGTGTAATAAGAATAGAATTTGGCAAACTCTAACACTTAACTCTCAGTTTCGGATCAGATAAGTCACCTCGGTCAGCCAAATTCCACCCGGCTGAGATGTTCATCGACTGAGCGAGATGCTTAGGGTTAAGGTTAAAGACTCGAACTTTCAGGGTGCTACTGTGATTAAGATCATTCTATCATTGTTTTTCCCACAACCTTCAGCCAATCACCCTAGAATCACACAAAGAGATTAGCCACTCATCATCATGAAAGTATTAATCAAGTATATGGGAAGAAAGAGACTAATTGAACAAGAAAACCTTAAGAGAAAGGCTTCAATAACTGAATCAATTATAAAACACAAGCGTTCCTTGGATAGAAATCCAACAAGACAAGACAACAATGAAGAGAATCTAAGATGATCTTACAAAAACCCTTCAATAGCTATAAAAGCTACAATCTTCCTTCTTCAACCTTCAAAAAGGTTCTTCAATCTCCCAACTGGAGTATGGCTGCTGCGATGTATAAACCCTGATCGGTGGTATAGCATGATGTGGATTTGTGGGAAATCCAACCCTTTTTATAGGAAAATTACTCTCCAAAGATAAGACATCTTAGAAAGATCTCTTCCCATAAAAATAGGTAAAATATATGATCTAGCATATCTTCTTCCTTCCAGGAGCCAGGCCCAAAAATATAAGATCTCTTTCCAAAGATAAAAGATCTCAGCCAAGAATAAAATATTCTCGCCGCGTCCCAGGTGTTCGCCTCGGTCGAGTCGACTTCTGTGGATTACCTCGGTCCAGGTGACTCTGTAGTCAACCGAGGTGAATCACAACTGAATGTGAAATCTCTCAAATCTAGTCCAAAGTAAATCTTTAATCCATGGCTATGCTTCCTGCATGTTTCCTTATGTTCCTGAATGTAGCTCCAATGACTCCATAACTCCTTTTGCTCCTTTTTGATGCAAAACGTGCCATTTTACCTACGATTACAACAAAACTAGGTGTAGACCTCGATTCCCGCAAAGGTAGATGAAATGGTAATATAATCACATATTATACATACAAACATGCAGATTATTGAAGATAAAACGTCCAAATAAACCCCAAAATATAGACAATAATTCATGCTATCAAAATACCCCATACTTAGCCCTTGCTTGACCCCAAGCAAGTTCCGCATATAAAAGACAAGATAGAATGGATTATAAGTCAAGAAAATCAATGAAAAGTTTTTCAAAACATTTTTATGGTGTGCTACAATCATAGATCACTCTAAGAGAATACTTTATGGAGTTTAAAATCAAAATATGTTCAAAACATTTTATAAATATAAGAAAGTTGTTCATCTTTGCATAAAATCATAGAATGCATAATAAGTCATAATTATCAAAATTAATCATGCATAATCCAGTTTAAACCACTAAGTCAATCAACAAGCTCGAGGTCTCAAGGGCTTCCCAAAAGAAAGGTCACGAAACGTGTAGGGTAGGGATGTATGTAAGGTAACGTGGTGCTGGAATCCGGGAAAAGGATATACTTTACTTCCACTTTGACTTTCAACATCTTCCACCAATAAGCTTTGCTTATTTCACACTTTTTCTTTTTACTTTACTTTTTGGGATGCATGGACAGAGGTGCACAATAACCGAAGCCTAGGAAATCAGCAATCATCAATTTCTTGAGATGCATCAAACCCTTGATGCACATACCATGACCCGTTAGGAATATCGCTCAATCCGACTTTGGCAAGACACAAACACCCGGCTATGTGAATGGTGCCGAGTTACTCATCATCATGATTGACTTCCCCAAACCTATTTATTTCTTTCTAACATTTTCACTTCCAGCCAACTTCTCAAACTTTAACTTCACTTGCTTTCACCACTTCGCTTGTTTCTAAATTCCCGGATAGGTAAAGGGAGGCAAAATGTATATGAGGGGTTAAGCATGATCAAGAAGAAGAAGAGAGAAGAATGAATTGCCTTGGTCTTTCTAGGAAGAAAGTGAGAGAACTTATCTTGCGGTGTCAACCTTCAAATTCAACATAATTTGGATAAAAACAAAGTATTAAACATGCCAAAAATTTCAAACAAAGCATTTAGCAACTTAAACATATCATAGAACCTTTCAAACACATAAAGATTTCAAAACCAGTCAGTAAGCAAGATCTTCACTGAGATCATATCCAGATAAGAAGCACAAAAAAATCATTTTGAAAACCCTCAGTTAACCCACCTCGGTCGAGGTGTTCTTAGGTCAACCGAGGTGAAACACCTCGTTCGGCCAGAACTGCCCCGGTCGAGGTCAAAAAATTTTTTTTTTAGAAAACCAGTTTTTCGACGTATTTCTCAATCAAATAACCTGTAAGTATGCATGCAGTCTCAAATAAACACATAGAAGCAAACTGAAGCATAAATATAAATAAATATCCGATCAAGTGGAGTCATACATCACATAAGTGTCAAATAATACATCAATAAATCATAAACACCCCATACTTGGGACATACTGTCCTAGTGGGTCAAAATAAGTCTAAGGAATAAAATACTCACCGGATAATAAGCTGAACTGCATAAAAATAAGAAAGAAAATCCTGCAGCTCTCAATAATCCTGATCCGGTGGTGGTGGTGGTGGTGGCACGTATGGGTACTGAGATGGGTCAAATGGATAACCCATAGTCTACTGGAACTGGATCTCCATCATCCTGCGCTGATAATGCTGGCTCTCTAGCATCTGATGAGTCCAACTGTCGATCTGTCGGTGCTGGGCGGCAAATCTCTCATCGATGTCCACAGTAAGAGCAGCATAAGAGTCTATCATCTGCTCTGTCAGATCATCGATCCGACGGTGAGCCTCTGGATCTCTATGTCGGCGTGCCCTACGCCTAGCAGGTCTCAATGGTGATGCAGCAGGTGCTGGCTCAGTATCATCATCATCCAAATCAATAACCGGCGCACTCGTCCCGGCAGTATTTGTCCCTATATCCATCGGGACTCCACCATCCCTGTCATCAGCAGTCTCCTCATCATCTACCTCCTCCTCCTCAGCTGGGGCAACTGCTGCCTCTCTATAATCCTCCATCAGTGGGGCCCACGCGGTCTGCCAGTAATGAGGGTCATAAATTGTAAACTGTGCTGACCACCTGATCCCCTACGGTGCAGTCAGCTCCCATGGCATAGCCACGTATGGTGTAGTCAGTCCACGGGGAACCAAAATCCGCCGAGTGATCATCTCCTGCAGCCCAAGCGGCTTAGCAGCCGCCACCATAGTGCAAGCGCTGAGATCCATGTCTTGGTAGCTGGCGATGTGGGTCACAAGTCCTCCGCAGCAAATGTCCCCCTTCGCCTTGGCCTTGATCTTGTGCAAGTCCTCTGCCAACATCAAGCCAAAGTCGGGGATCCCTCCAGTCACCATGCAATGTAGGCTAAAAAGCTCCCCCTGTCGGACCTTCTGGGGCGTCTCAGTACGCGCCAGAAGCTCTCGCTGAAAATGCGGTGGGCTAACCTAAAAGTTAAGTGAAAGATGACCTTCTCCCTGGAATCTCCAGGGCGCCACCTATTTGCGTGCTCAACCACGTGAGCAATCTGTCCCCAAAACTCCCTAGCTACAGATCGGGACGGGAAATTAACAGCTGTCGGGGCAGGGAAACCAAAAATATCCCTCCAATACTCTAGTCGAACTATGAAGTTCCGGTTCATCAACCGGTACTTCACAAAACGCTTTGTGGGGACGTAGGTGAAGGAGTTAATGAACTCTAAGGTGGGCTCCAAATAGGCAGGTGCACGGATCTCAGTAAACTGATCAAATCCCACCGTCGATATCATACGTCTAAGGTTTCCATCCACATGGAGACAGTCAAAGGCTGACACGTCCAGGAAGCGAGGTGCTATCACTGGACGGGCTGCTATACGGTCGTAATTGACCCGGTGTCGCTCGTGGATCACCGGTCGATAGGGTCGGGAAGAAGAGGAAGAAGGGGAAGGGGAGGATCTATCCCTAATGGCAAGACGTCTCTCAGAACTCATTTTCAAATACTCACTGTCAGGTCACCTCGGTCGGTCTGACAAACTGAAGAACACCTCGGCCGAGGCACAGCACGTCTGGACCGAGGCGAAAACTGCGTAACTAATTTCCTCAAAATTTCCAGTTCTTTTCCCCCAAAATCACTACAACTGGTTCCTATGGGGTACTTAATCCGTTTCTCAGCAAATGTAGGGCAATCCAAGCCCAAATTGAAGCGAAAACAGCGAGGTTAGGGTTTTGTACTCGTTTGACCTCGTTCGGCCGTTTCGGTTTGATTTCTTCGCAGATCGACATTGCACTGGGATCCTCTATGCTTTAATCGTAGTTTGGAAGCGAAAATCTTCGAAAATGAGCGAGAATCAAATGGGCGAGGTGAAATGGGTCGCCGCGGTCGAGGGGGTAGGTAAAGAGGATAAAAAGAAATTTTTCCCCTTTTTGTACCCTTTCTAGAACTGCTATCACTTCGGTCGAGGTGGTCTCGACTGGACCGAGGTGGTACTGACCGAGGTGGTTCTTCAGAAACCCTAGTCGCCTCGGTTGCTCAAGAATCATCTCGGTCGAGGTGCTCTGACAGCAACCGAGATGTGCCTCAGTCAAACTTCGTCTTCTCGATTTCTCGAACTTCTGTCCTTCCAGTTACGCTCCTGGTTTGTTCTCCTTCCTTAGATGTCACCTGTTATCTGTCTAGAACGCCAAAAACAAAACAAAGCAAAGCAAAAGCAAAACTATCTAAGCTAGAAAGGGAAAAGAAAGCAATACCTTGGGTTGCCTCCCAAGAAGCGCTTGGTTTAAGGTCGCTAGCTGGACCATGATGCGTCTCAAACGAGGTATATTGGTGCAACCTCCTCAACCGGAGTTTCCGGTTTGTATTTCTTTTGTCTATGACCGTTGACCTTGAAGCTTCCGCTCGTTTCGCCCCATATCTCAACTACACCATGGGGAAAAACATGTTTCACAACATAAGGTCCGGTCCATCTAGATTTTAACTTACCTGGAAAGAGGCGGAGGCGGGAGTTGAAGAGTAGAACTAAGTCTCCTTCGTTAAGCTCATTTGGGATGATATGCTTGTCATGCCATTTATTCGTCCTCTCCTTATAGATTTTGGCATTCTCATAAGCGTTCAAACGCAGCTCCTCCAGCTCGTTGATATCCAATAGCCGCTTCTCGCCGGCCTCCTTAATGTCGAAGTTCAACCATTTGATCACCCAATATGCTTTGTGTTCTAACTCAACGGGAAAATGGCAAGACTTCCCATATACCAAATTATAAGGGGTGGTACCTATGGGAGTCTTAAATGCGGTTCTGTAGGCCAAAAGAGCATCATCTTATTTCATGGACCAATCCTTCCTCGTCCTAGAGACGGTCTTTTCCAAAATTGCCTTGATTTCTCTATTCGAGATCTCGACCTGCCCACTAGTTTGAGGGTGATAAGGGGTTGATACCTTATGGGTTACCCCATACTTCGATAGAAGTGCTTTGAACTTCCGGTTGATAAAATGCGTTCCTCCATCGCTGATGATGATGCGTGGAGTTCCAAAACGTGGAAAGATAGTTCTGTTTAAGAACTTCACAACCACTTTGGCGTCATTAGTGGGAGAAGCGATGGCTTCAACCCATCTAGAGACGTAATCAACTGCGAGAACAATATAGAGGTTTCCTCCGGAGGATGGGAAAGGTCCCATGAAGTCTATCCCCCATACATCAAAGATTTCTACCTCTTGGATGTTATTAAGCGGCATTTCGTTCCTCCTTGATAAATTTCCTGTTCTTTGGCATGCATCACAAGAGACAACAACCGATTGCACATCCTTAAATAATGTAGGCCAAAAGAAACCGGAACGCAATACCTTAGCGCATGTTTTATCGGTGCTAGCATGTCCTCCACAAGGAAGTGAATGACAATGCCGTATGACGCTATTAACTTCATCTTCCGGAATGCATCTTCGAAGCATCCCATCCGGCCCGCGCTTGAATAGCAGCGGCTCATCCCAGTAGTAATGGCGTACTTCCTTGAAGAATCTCTTCTTTTGAGAGTACGTCAATCCGGGCGGTACTTCCTGGCAAACAAGATAGTTCACAATATCAGCATACCAAGGTCCTTTATTATCAGAAAGTTGGTGGATAGAATGTTCCACCAACTGAGGATGAATGTCAAAGAAAGGCGTAAGAAGTTTGTTATTTTCAGCAGTCTCAGTTGACATCATCTCGCTATCGACCTCGGTCGAGGCGCAGAGGCGTTGACTGAGATGTTCTTCAGTCGCCTCGCTCAGTCCAGAAAGTGCCTCGGTCGAGGTACTGCAACTAGAACCGAAACTGGAGATCTTCGTCTCCTGGATTAGCTTCTCAGTTTTAGCTCCTAGATCTTCTCCCAGTGCTTTTAAGCTCCGTATATCTGCATCACAAGAAGCATCTATACCTTCCTCCATTAAACTGAAACTAATAACTCTTTCGAGTGGATCGTTAATAAGGATAGAGCTCACCAATTCTCTTGATTCTTCTTCATCGTAGATGTTGAAGATAGCATCGCTTAGCTGCTCCCCTTTCATGGCTGCAAGTAATGCGAACTCCACCTCATCGCCACCAATGTTGAATTTCAACTTGGCGTTCTTACAATCCACGTTGCAACCCGAAGTTGCTAGAAATTGCCTCCCGAGAATAATAGGAACAGGATAATCTGCGGGAATGTCAAGTACAACAAAGTCTATTGGTAAATAGAAGTTACCTAACTTGACCGGAACGTCCTCCAGAATTCCCACGGGATGGGTGATGGAGCGATCCTCCATGTATAGTCGAATCTTGACCGGCTTGGGCTCTCCAAGTCCGATCTTCACACATAGCTCCAGCGGAATGATGCTCACGTTGGCTCCTAGATCACATAGGGCTTCACAAGTGACATCCCCAACTTGAATGGGAATGCAAAATGAGCCGGGATCTCTCAATTTAGGTGGCATCTTCTCCTTCATGATTTGAATAAGTTCCGAGGATTTAGATGTCATCCTAACTTCACCAAAATCTTCCTGTTTCCTCTTCCTTGATAGGATCTCCTTCAAGAACTTCCCATAGGCGGGCATTCCTAGAATAGCATCAAGGAAAGGAATGTTAATGTGCAGTTTATTCATCAAGTCAAGGAACTTACCAAAGTGCTTGTCCAGATGTGCTCTGGCCCTTGACTGGGGGAATGGAAGTGGTGGTTTGTATGCAAGAGGTGGAACATAAACTTCAGTTTTCCCCTCCGCTTTCTGTGGCTCCACTTCGGTTGGCATCTCGGCCGAAGTGTTCTTCGACTGCACCTGGACCGAGGTGGTCTTCGTTGGTATTGGCACCGACCGAGGCACTGGATCTGCAGTTTTCAGTCCACTCCTCGTAGTTATGGCCATGATCTGGCCCTTAGGGTTGCTTTCCGTCCTTTCTGGAAGCTTCCCTGGATCTCTTGGCGCTTCATGCGCCCTACTTGCAAGTTGTTGTTCTAAGGCTTTTTGGGCCTTCGAAAATGAAGTCATAGAAGTCTCCATAGCACTAAGCTTGATCAAGATAGCCTCCAGCACTGCGTCTTTCTTTTCCGGCTGAGACAAACTTGATCCTTGCCCCTGGCTCTTTAATGGAGTAGAAGAAGAAGAAGGGGAAGAGAGGAAAGGATTAGAGGAATCGTTAGAATTGGAGTTTGAATGATTGTTACCAGAATTTTGGTTGTTCGCCCTCCAATTGTTGCTATTGGATCCTCTATTGTTGTTGTTGTAGTTGTTGTTCCGGGAACCGTTGTTGTTGTTACGGTATCCATTGTTGTTGTTCCTTTGTCCTTGATCTTCCTTCTTGGTTTGAGCAACCAAGAGTTCCTTCAATTGCTTCACGTCATTCTTCAAAGACATGAGTTGATTGTTGTTGGGCTGAGTTTCTTGGAAGTTAACTCTTTTAACTCCACTTTCAGCTCCTTGATGGGTGTACTTCTCCATATGCAAAGCTTGCTTCTCGATGAAGTCCCAAGCTTCGTCAATCGCCATGTCCATAAAGGTACCGGCGGTGAGTAGTTGGAGGTTGAACTGGGTGCTTCCGTCCAGTCCCTTGAAGTATATCTCCAATAACTCTATCTTTGGAATCCCATGATGTGGGCAATCCAAAAGAATGTCCTTGAACCTCTCCCATGACTTGGACAAGCTCTCCCTGTCTTTCATAATGAAAGCATTGATCTTCCCTCTCATTTCAGCGGTTTTAGAGGGGGGAAAGAATTTAGTCAAGAATTTCGTAGTCATCTCCTCCCATGTGCTGATTTTTCCTGGAGGAAGAGATTAATACCAAGTAAGAGCTCTATCTTTTAAAGAAAAGTAAAAAGGTCTTAGCTTGTAGTTTTTTTTTTCAATCCTTGAGGGTCTCAAGGTCTCCATCAAGATCTCATAATTTTGAAGATGTTGATGTTGGGATTCCTTCTCTAGCCCTCCGAACTGGCATTGGCGAATCATGGACAGAACTTGTGGTCGAAGTTCGTAGTCATGGTCCGCTGGATCTCCTAGGTTAACTCCTGGACGCCTCAGTTGTTGATTGGGGTCCATCCTTTGACCTAGGGTTTGTGGGATTCCTGCAAGAAGAACACCTCGGACAGGCATCCGAGGTGGAAGTATCTCGGCCGGGGCGTCAGGTACTGGAACCTGCCTCGGTCGAGGGTCAGCATATGGGACCTGCATCGGTCCAGCATCGGGAACTGGATCTTTCCTCGGTCGAAGTTGATATTGGTCTCGTAAGGATGCCATATCTGCTTTGATTGCCTCGGTCCTGGTACGAGTTTCTTCTTTCTCTTGCCTTAGCTCTTCCCTGCTGAGGCGTAGCTGCTCTAGCGCCTCTTTCAACTCGGCCTCAAGATCGCGATTGTCTTGGTTGGCCATCTTTGCTTCTCGTAAGCGTCGTTTGTATGTCTTTTCTGGTTCGGGATCGTAAGGAACGATTTCCTTCCCAGTGCGGGTTCTTCGCATAAACCTAAGAAAGAACCTGTAAAAGTCACTCAAGTAGAGTGGTTAGTAGACACGGGGGCAAGTTCCCCAAGAGCAAACCGTAACCGGCTTGGTCTAGACCAAGTCCCCGGCAACGGCGCCAAAAACTTGTTCGCTCCAAACGGTGTGTGCAAGCTTTAAATTTATAACCCTAGACGTAAGCTTAAAACAAGGATGCGAACCCGCAGTGTACGGGTCAATCGTAGTAAAAAGCAAGAAATTCCAGGGGTCGATCACAGGGACTTAGTGAAACAAAGTCCAATTACGGTAAGCTTTAGCAATCACTAACCACAAAGCAATTAAAACAATCAAAGATGATAAAAGTCAATAAAGGAAATATGCAATTCTAGGGATTAAAGCATCTAGTTGTGGTTCAAACTCAAGATCTAAAGATAAGCGGACAAAGCTGAGGTTTTTGCATAGGGAAGGTGTTACTAAAGTGGAATAGATCACCGGGTAAGTCTCACTACTCGCTAATCCAAAACCATAACTCCTATTACCGGGTAAGTCTCAAGGAATTAAGATAAAGAACTATAACCTCAAACTAACACACCATCAAAGAGAATAGAATCAACCTTTACCGGGTAAGTCTCAAGCTAACTCACAAAGATGGGATGAAAGCACACTCAAACCCCAATAAAGGATAAACCTTTATTACCTATACTTATGATCTTAGGTAAACAAACTAAGGAATTACCGGGTAAGTCTCATCCTAGGCTTGCATTGAACCAGGAAAGGTGTAATAAGAATAGGATTTGGCAAACTCTAACACTTAACTCTCAGTTTCGGATCAGATAAGTCACCTCGGTCAGCCAAATTCCACCCCGGCCGAGATGTTCATCGACTGAGCGAGATGCTTACGGTTAAGGTTAAAGACTCGAACTTTCAGGGTCCTACTGTGATTAAGATAATTCTATCATTGTTTTTCCCACAACCTTCAGCCAATCACCCTAGAATCACACAAAGAGATTAGTCACTCATCATCATGAAAGTATTAATCAAGTATATGGGAAGAAAGAGAATAATTGAACAAGAAAACCTTAAGAGAAAGGCTTCAATAACTGAATCAATTATAAAACACAAGCGTTCCTTGGATAGGAATCCAACAAGACAAGACAACAATGAAGGGAATCTAAGATGATCTTACAAAAACCCTTCAATAGCTATAAAAGCTACAATCTTCCTTCTTCAACCTTCAAAAAGGTTCTTCAATCTCCCAACTGGAGTATGGCTGCTGCGATGTATAAACCCTGATCGGTGGTATAGCATGATGTGGATTTGTGGGAAATCCGACCCTTTTTATAGGAAAATTACTCTCCAAAGATAAGACATCTTAGAAAGATCTCTTCCCATAAAAATAGGTAAAATATATAATCTAGCATATCTTCTTCCTTCCAGGAACCAAGCCCAAAAATATAAGATCTCTTTCCAAAGATAAATGACCTCAGCCAAGAATAAAATATTCTCGCCGCGTCCCAGGTGTTCGCCTCGGTCGAGTCGACTTCTCTGGATCACCTCGGTCGAGGTGACTTTGTACTCAACCGAGGTGAATCACAACTGAATGTAAAATCTCTCAAATCTGGTCCAAAGTAAATCTTTAATCCATGGCTATGCTTCCTGGATGTTTCGTTATGTTCCTGAATGTAGCTCCAATGACTCCATAGCTCCTTTTGTTCCTTTTTGATGCAAAACATGCCATTTTACCTACGATTACAACAAAACTAGGTGTAGACCTCGATTCCCGCAAAGGTAGATGAAATGGTAATATAATCACATATTATACATACAAACATGCACATTATTGAAGATAAAACGTCCAAACAAACCCCAAAATATAGACTATAATTCATGCTATCAACTAAGCCGTCGGATTTGTCTTAGGACAAAAAGACGGAAGGGCCTCCCATGTGATCCATTATGCGTCTATGACACTAAATGGAGCACAAAGGAATTACTCCACCACCGAGAAGGAGATGTTGGCGGTAGTTTTTGCCCTTGAGAAGTTCAGGCAATACTTACTTGGGGTAAAGGTAATTATTTTCACTGACCATGCAGCCCTTAGGTACCTCATGGCAAAGAAGGAGACGAAGCCACGATTAATACGTTGGGTGGTCCTTCTAAGCGAATTTAACCTAGAAATAAGGGACAAAAAGGGAGCTGAGAACCTGGTGGCAGATCATTTGAGAAGACTAGTGCAAGAAGAAGACGAACGAGGAAAAGAAAGAGAGATAGCCGGAAGATTTCTAGACAAAACATTCTACACAACTCTCTGTCGTGTAACCGCCCCCGCGCCTCACACCAGCCGCCCCTGCGGCCCCGTCTAGGCACCCCTGCGGAATTGTCGACGGAGGTTTGTCTTAAGCTTCAATCTTTTAAGCCTTGGTTTGCTGACATTGTGAACTTCATTGTCAGGAAGGAGTATCCTCCAGACTTCACCAAGGCACAACGAGAGAAAGTCAAAGCTGAAGCTCGACACTACGTTTGGGACGATCCTTACCTTTGGAAGCATTGTAGTGACCAAGTGATCTAGCGTTGCATTCCGGACAATGAGGTACAATCCGTCCTAACTTTCTATCATTTTGAAGCATGTGGGGGGCACTTTGGAGCAAACAAAACTGCAAGAAAAGTTTTGGATGCCGGTTTCTTTTGGCCACACATTTTTCGAGACCCTTTTGCGTTTTGTAAAGTGTGTGATAGATGCCAAAGGTTGGGAAATCT
Source organism: Fagopyrum homotropicum (assembly GCA_033239125.1). Lineage (NCBI taxonomy): Eukaryota > Viridiplantae > Streptophyta > Magnoliopsida > Caryophyllales > Polygonaceae > Fagopyrum > Fagopyrum homotropicum. The sequence continues at coordinate 57,440,067 of BSWB01000003.1, read as the reverse complement.
TTCAAGGAGACATGAAATGCCCCAATCCTCTCTTATATTTTGTGAAATATTTGACGTTTGGGGAATTGATTTCATGGGGCCATTTCCTACATCATTCGGGAACACATATATTTTACTTGCGGTGGACTATGTTTCCAAGTGGGTGGAAGCAAAGGCCACCAAAACTGATGATTCAAAAGTGGTTTCAGCATTTCTTAAGGAAAATATCTTTGCCAGATTTGGAATTCCGAAAGCCTTAATCAGTGATAAGGGTACCCATTTCTGCAACAAGACGATCACGGCTCTCCTTAAGAAGTACCATGTTCACCAACGAGTATCAACAACCTATCATCCTCAAACAAACAGCCAAGCGGAGGTATCCAACCGGGAAATAAAGACCATTCTTGAAAAGACGGTTTCTCCAGGGCGGAAGGATTGGAGTGCAAGGCTAAATTACACCCTATGGGCATATCGGACAGCCTACAAAACTCCCATCGGGATGTCTCATTTTAGGCTCGTGTTTGGGAAAGCTTGCCACCTACCGGTGGAGTTAGAGCACAAGGCTTGGTGGGCGGTAAAGAAGTGCAACGTGAACATAGAAGAAGTGGGAGAATTCCTGAAGCTCCGATTGCAAGAGTTGGAGGAACTAAGACTAGATGCATATGACCATGCTACCAAATACAAAGAAAAGACCAAAGCATGGCATGACCTCCGGAAGGACTTCAAGGTAAGTAATAAGGTACTTCTCTTTCAATCGCGTTTGAAACTCTTTACAGGTAAGCTGCGTTCAAGATGGACAGGACCGTTCATAGTAGCCGAAGTATACCCTCACGGGGCTGTGGATCTCTTTGACCCGCAAACGCACAAGGAGTTTAAGGTGAACGGCCAAAGGCTAAAGCTTTACCTTGAAGGAGTCAAGGACGATCCGATTGACGAGATGGTACTAGAGGAGGCACAGCCAGAGAAGTAGAGATCTTACGTCGAGCTAACAACGTAAAACAAAGGCGCTTCTCGGGAGGCAACCCGAAGGAATAAGAAGAGGAGCTTCTGTCAAGAAATCCGCCCCTGCGGTTTAATATCCCGCCCCTGCGGTGACACTAAGGCCAGTACCGCCCCCAGCGCTGGGCCTGCGCCTGCAACACGCCTGTCACTGCCCCCGCGGTGACATCCCCACGCCCTTGCGGTGGCCATCCTAGACACAAAATCCCAGCACCGCCCCCGGCACTGGGCCTGCGTGCTCCTCTCCCTTGTCGCCGCCCCTGCGGTATCCAACCCCCGCCCCTGCAGGTTTACCCAGAAAAGAAAAAAAAATATAGGATCTCGAAAAAACACCTATACCTACCACGCACCACCCACCAACCTCCTCACCAAACACAACCACAACCCCTCACACCTTCTCTCTCTCTAAGCTGTGAACGCCCTTGCGCCCTCAGAGAAACCACCCTACCACCCTCTCCGACGTCCCTGCGCCACCTGCCCTCGTGCCAAACGCCACCTCCCTTCAATTGGAACGATTCTCCACTCCTGCGCCACCTTCAACGTCGCCTGTACAAAAAACCACCACCGGAGCCACTCCAAGGCATCACCACCTTCGAAGCATTCAGAAAAATCGCCTTCCGCTGTTCTCCCGCACCTGCGCCTGCAAGCATCCGCCCCTGTGCCTCACCGCCCCTGCGCTTGCACAACCGCCCCTGCGGAAAAACCAACAGAAAGGTCGATTCTCTTCTTTTTTTTCCAAACGTTCACTAATCCTTTGTTCGAATCTTAGCAAGAATGGAAGCCCCAAGGAAATACAAGATGACCCAAACAGAGAAGGACCGTTATAGGATTGTGTAGGATCGAGTTGTGTATGCAACTCGATTTCTACATATTCAGACCTTGGAGAAACTGGGCATGCTAGAGAGCATGCAAACGTTTTTGGCGAATGCTGGGCTCGGAGACTTCCTCTAGAAGAGTGCTCCGACATATCCGGAGCTCAACAAACAGTTTATCTCCACTTTCACAATGGAGAAGGAAGACCACGTGTGTACCGGCCTCACCTTCAAGTTCTACAAGGTGAAGTACACTCTCGACTACGCCGATCTACAGGAAACTTTTGGGGTGACTCTAAACCCCTCTGAGAGCTGGTGGGATCCAGTCCCGGCCCCAGACTTGTGCGAATTCTGGCAAGCAGCTACCGGGTCGGAGTTCCATGTTGGGGGTGAGTACTCTAACAAACTCACTCACCCCAGTTTGAGGTTGATTTTCAAGATCCTGATGAGTATCTTCTGTGGACACAAAGAGGAAAACAAGGTCGCTCTCAAGGACCTCCCACTACTCTACATCTGCGTTCCACATAGCGAGAAGGTGATGGATTGGCCCTCTCTCTTCCTCGCCGCTTTGAAGCGGATTAGGAGGAATGAGCTGAGGGATATTGTCGGCGGTGGGGTGATCTCTTTGATCGCCTCACAAGTGATGGACCTGTCCGAGTTAGAGGATGGGATGGCAGCTCCTCTCTACACTAAGGGGATGCTTAGGAGGTGCAAGCTCCTCCGGAGGGACGGGGAGAACCTGTTTTGGATCTCCCTTGCAGATGGGAGCCACCTCACCTACCTCCCCCGACCTTTACCACTAGGAGGTGAGCTCTCCGAGCACTACATACCGGCAGATCCCTTCGTACCGAGGAGGCCACTAGTGGCCATTGTGGAGAGGCATGCCGCCAGCCCCAGCCGGGCACATCAGGAGGAGCACCTACCTGTCCCAAATGACGAGGAGATGTCTACAGCAGCACCAGAGGAGGACCCGGCCCTTGCGAGCCTTCAGGCTCAGATGGCGGCCATGACGACCCAGCACCGTGCTTGGCAGTCCGACTACCAGCGGACTATACTGGAGCAGCAGCAGAGCTGGCAGGACACTTTTGCCACCTCCATGACCTCACACTTCGACCAAAGGCAAGAGGCATGGCAGGCAGCCCAGCAGCAGGAGGCTCAGCAGCTGGCTTGGCAGGCCACTTTTGAGACCTCTTTTGGTCGCCGGATGACTGCCCAGCAGGACCGCATTGATGATATCTACCAGCGGCAGAAGCACGGCTTCCGCCACTTCCCTTACCCGCCGGAGGAGGGTCCTGGTGGTCCATCCGGACCACCCCAGTGAGAGGTACATTTCTTTCCCTTCTCCCACATTTATCTTTGACTCATTTTCACTTTGAGGACAAAGTGGACTTTAAGTATGGGGGAGGGATATATATCATTGCTTGTACAGTTCATTTAGTTGTTTTAGTTGCATTGTTGAATTCAGTTTCATTTGAAAAAAAAAACAAAAAAAAAAAAGAAAAAGCCAAAGAAGTGAAAAAAAGGCATGAAAATCCTTGGATAAACCGAAAACCCGAAAGGGTGGTTTAGGTAAAAAGAAGGTAGTCCGACCAACCTTAGGTTGGTGCAAAATTGAACTTGAGGGATGTGAGTTTAAGTGAGAAAAGAAGAAGAGTGGCAAGGTGAAAACCCGAAAGGGCACCTTGGCAAGATGAGGGACACCGAGTGTAGGTTTCCCTTCCGACATTTTGGCGACATAAGAAGGGGAGTCATAAGGAGGTTGTCCGGGTATGCCACTTTTGGAGCGATAAGGATGGTAGAATCTCTTTTTTTTCACATTTCCTCTCTATTCCTTCTTTCTTTCTTGGTTTTTGTCTTGTTTTCCATTATTTTTCTTTCTTTCCCGTGCTTCTTGAGACCTTGAGTCTAATGGCTGTCATTTGTTTTACTCGAGTCGAGTAAAAGGTCTAAGTATGGGGGAGTTTGATAGATGATGGAATCACTATCATTTAGGGTAGTTTTTAGAGTCTTTTTATTGCATTAGTGTCAGTTTATGCTACTAACTCCTTTGTCCAAAAGAAGAAGATCAAAAGAAGCTAAAGAAGGAGTTATAAGCACTTAGGAGTGAAGATCGATCAAGAAGCAAAGTTTATGTTGCTCCACCGCCCCCGCGGGTCCTTGCAGCCGCCCGTGCGGTGACTTGCCTTGACGAGATGAAGACCAACTCCCCTGCGCCTCCCACTGCGCCCTGCTTGCGCCTCGCCTTGTGAGCTGGAAGATGACGAGTCTGTGTCACCGCCCCTGCGTTGGCCTTAAGATGCCCCCGCGCCTTGACATCAGAAATGACAGGAAGGCGAAAGATTAGACGTTGAAGTGCATTAAAGATCCGCCCCAGCGGAGTTGTGTAGCTGCCCCAGCGGTTCAGAAGAAGATCAACCGATTCTGCCTAAACCGCCCCTGCGAGTCCTGAAGGCCGCCCCTACGGTTTAAAGCCAAAAGCTTTACTCCAACTGTTTACACCACCTTTATGGCATTTAAAGTGGTTGTTTTAGGCCGGGTATTTACTCCTAATTAAGTGTCTTTTGTAGTATAAATAGTTCATGGCTGATTGCTAGAATCATCCATGCTTTTCTTCACAAAATCCATTTTAGACTTGAGTTTTTCCATTGTAATGAGTTGCTAACTCCCTTGCTACATTGGGTTGGTTTGAAGCTGCTTTGTTACTTTGGTCGTAAGTTCTTTTAATATAAGTTTTTATTCAGTAATGCTTTGTGTTTCCTTGATCTCCATTGTTTAATTGCATGTTAACTATTACTTGAGATTGATCACCTTTGGTTCTAAAGTGCATGTAAACAACTAGGATTAATAGGTTCCGGGTTCGTGTCTTTAATCTAGTAGCAACTTTAAGTAATAACGGGTTGTAATTACTTAAAGAAAAGGAACACAAATATAAAGATAAGTTTAACGGTTTTAATCTTCTCTTTATATCCCTTAGTCTTTGTTTGAATGCTAACTTGTTATTTGTTCTTGTAGGTTTACGGAACTTTAATAGGTTAAGTTGTGTTGATGCCGGTTGCCTCAACACATATGTATGATCGAGACGGGAGATTACTTAAAAACTTGTAAAAGGAATGCACCAAAGTAGCAATTGCATGCTTAGAATCAACCTAGTGTAGATTCATCCATTATTGTCTTACTTGTCGCGTTAATCGTTTTCATAAATTTTTGTGCATCAATTCAACCAACCCCCCCCCCCCTTTGTGTCACTTGTTATTATAATCGATAATTGCATCTAAAACACCTTAACTCTGTTGGGTTCGACCCTTACTTAATCACTATACTTGTTCTTAGTGCTATATCGGGATTTACTTTTGATTGGGTATAGACGACCATAGAAATACCTTCGGTCAATTATGTTTCGAGATGAGTTGAAGCTATTGCCTCTCCAACTAACGATGCTATGGTGTTTGTCAAGTTCTTTAATAGAACTATTTTGCCAAGGTTTGGGACACCACGAATCATCATTAGTGACAGAGGTTCACACTTCATAGCCCGACGATTCGAAGCTCTACTAGCTAAGTATGGGGTGACTCACAAGATCGCCACTACTTACCATCCTCAAACAAGTGGACAAGTGGAGATTTCAAATAGGGAAATCAAAGGTATCCTTGAGAAGACGGTGTCAAAAACAAGGAAGGATTGGTCATTAAAGCTAGATAACGCATTATGGGCGTATAGGACAGCATACAAGACTCCCATCGGCACAACACCATACAACCTTGTGTATGGGAAGTTTTGTCATTTTCCGGTAGAGCTGGAACACAAGGCGTACTGGGTTGTGAAGTGGTTGAACTTCAGCATGAAAGAAGCGGGGGAGAAGCGCCTCTTAGACCTTAACGAGTTAGAAGAACTCTACTTGAACGCCTATGAGAACGCCAAGATCTACAAAGAAAGGGTGAAGCGTTGGCATGATAAGCATATCATTTTGAAAGAGCTCAAAGAAGGAGATCAAGTTCTCCTCTTCAATTCTAGACTTCGACTCTTTCCAGGTAAGCTTAAATCTCGTTGGACAAGACCTTATGTGGTTAAACGTGTTTTTCCCGATGGTGCAATTGAAGTATGGGGTGAGAAGTGCGGAAGTTTTAAGGTGAACGGCCAACGAATGAAGAAGAACTCACCAAAGCTCCAAGCTGAGGAAATCACTCTGATTGTCCTCAATTGAACATAGGAACGGTCTAGCTACGGAACCAAAACAAAGCGCTTCTTGGGAGGCACCCAAGGTATTGCATTCTTGTTTTTGTTTTTGTTTCTTTCTTAGGTTAGTTTAGTTTAGATGTTTTTGTTTGTTTTTCCTCGATACCTCCCGGTATGTTCGTGTTTTTGGATGTCAGGAATAAGGAACGAGCAAGAGAAGAGAAGAAAAGCCGAAAGAGTAACGAAACTTGGATTTTTAGCACAGATCAGAGAGTTCCACGGGTGACCGTACAAAACCACAACCGCGGAACACCCCGATTGGCCGTGTTTTCCAAATTTTTACGGACACTATATATTTTCCTCTTCTTCACAAAAACTTACACTTTCCTCTCAACCACGCTCCAAACCACGCCCTAAACGCCGAAACCAACTCACCCTCGTGATTCTTCATCCGGAGACCGTTTTGAACGATTCTTCAACCCAAAGTGAAGCAAATCAAACTCTCTACAAGATCCCATCAACAAATTGATTAAACAATCAACAATCGGAGAGGATTTTGGATTTTTTTCAAATCCAAACCCTAGGTTTTCTCTCTATCTCTTCTTTGTTGATTTTGTTCGTTTTTCTTGCAAGTTTCTAGGAGAACTGAACAAAATTAGAATTAGAAATAGTTTAGGGCTGTGATTGTTGAGTTTGCTGTGCATTTGCTGAATTTGTGAGCGAAATCGAGAGATTCCACAGGTCCGTAGAGTTCCACGTCCGTGATTTTCTAAAGAACAGGCCGTGGTTTCTTCTAAGTTGAGATGTTTGGAAAGAGGAAATCCAATAGAAACAAGAATTCAAAGGGTGATGGGTCTTCTACCCAAACCCCTCCTGTAGAAACACTAGTCCCTAGGGTTCCCACGATCCATGAAGATTACCATAGAGCCATGGAGAAGATTTCTAAGAGAGATGTGATTGGACCTAGGTACATTGTCATGGAAGAGCTTGAAGAGTTGAATGTTGTTAATGATTTGACTTGGTTACTAGATAGGGTTGGCTTGATCATATTCTCCGCCATTAGGGACGATGCATACGAGGAGATTACAAGGGAGTTCATAACTTCCTTCGAGCATACTGTCGTTAACCAAACGGTATCCTTTAGGTTAATGGAGCGTAGCCACGAGTTCTCCACTGTGCAGTTTGGAATTATGTTTGGGTTTCATGAGACGTTCAATGGAACGTTTCCTAGAGGAGTGAAAGCTAAAGATTTTTGGAGAGAGATAGCCATGATATATGCTTCAGAGGATCGTTGGCAACCGGCCGATTGTAAGGCCAAGCTTATTTACCATTTAGCCATCAAGATAGCTCATAGGATCCTCTCGGAATGCCTTTTCCCTAGAACCGAAACACCTCAAAAGATCAAGGCCGATGAGCTCTTCATCCTATAATGTATGGTTTCCGGTCATTCTCCGGATTGTGCAACCTTGCTTGCCTCCACCCTTAGTAAGGTAAAGAACAAATCAGCCGGGAATATAGGATATGGAGGTATGGTGACACATATTGCTAACCAGTTAGGGATTGATTATTCTGCTTGTATGAGAGTAGTTGCGAGACCTTTGGGTCTCAATGGCCTTATGACTAGAGAACTTATCTTTCCTTGCCACCGTGGTCCACCTACCGCCACCATGCCTTGGGAGGAAAGAGGTGGTAGAGGCATTCCATGGCTTCCGGAGTACTCTCTTATGCTTGGCCTCCATAACTGGAAGGAGACCTTTGTTCCGATGCATACTAACAGGTTAGTAGCTCCTCCCTATGCTCCCGATGAGGTTCCAGATGCAGCTAGAGTTGATGAGGATGAGGAGATGGGAGGAGGAGACTATACGGATGCAGGAGGGGATGAGCATGACTTTGGATCATTCCTAGAGTAGCCATCGGACATCCCGGAGCCAGCTAAGAGGTCCACTTACCAGCCGAGTCCTTCCGCTTCTTCCTCTTCCCGCCGAGCTAGTTTTAGTGAGCCCCCCACATGGATGGAGAGTGTGCCGGATTGGTACGGCAAGCAGCCGGATTCGATGAGAGCTCCTCCACCTTGGAATCAGCAGCCTCCTGCATGGTACCAGCAGCCACCAGCATGGGCACAACAGCCTCCTTCTTGGTATGGACAGCAGCCGGCATGGGCGGGTGACCTTTCTAGGAGGGTGGACGACATAGAGGCTCGCCAACAGCAAGATGATGTTGAGAGGCAAGAGAACTCGAGGATTCATCATGATGTTTATCGCCAGCAGTTTGGGCGACCTTTCAGCTCCGACTTCTTTCCATACCCACCACCACCTCCTCCGCAGCGATTGATGATGGATGTTTCGAGCTACTCCGCCACCTTAATGAGTTTTCTTTGTTTCTTTTTCTTTTCTTTATTTTTCTTAAACATTGAGGACAATGTGTATGTTCAGTATGGGGTGCGGTGTGACTCTCGTTTATAATAACACGATACACTTGCTTTGCTTTAATTCCATGAACACTTGCATCTTTTTTTGTTGTCAGACGTTTCTATATTGCAGTGCATTGAAAAGCTTTGAAAAACCCACAAAAATTTTGAAATTTTTGAAAATTATTGTGCTTCTAAGATTGGAGATGGTTTCTATGATGAATCTACTTGTGGAATGAATTTTTGATGACATTTGTATTCTTGAATTGAATTATAAATTGTGAAGAAATTGAATATGATGTTTAACCTTTCTTGCAAGTTTTATAATGTGAAAGTTTTATCTAAATCATATTGAGGAATGAAGGTTGAAATCACAATATAAGTTCTTACACTTCTTTATGGAGGTATGGTGACACATATTGCTAACCAGTTAGGGATATGGAGGTATGGTGACACATATTGCTAACTAGTTAGGGATTGATTATTCTGCTTGTATGAGAGTAGTTGCAAGACCTTTGTGTCTCAATGGCCTTATGACTAGAGGACTTATCTTCCCTCACCACCGTGGTCCACCTACCGCCGCCATGCCTTGGGAGGAAAGAGGTGGTAGAGGCATTCTATGGCTCCCGGAGTACTCTACTACGCTTGGCCGCCATAACTGGAAGGAGACCTTTGTTCCGATGCATACTAACAGGTTAGTAGCTCCTCCCTATGCTCCCGATGAGGTTCCAGATGTAGCTACAGTTGGCAAGGAGAAGTCGGACGTTGTGCTGGAAGCTATTTTGATAAAGCTCAACGCTATGGAGTATTCTATGAACTCGTTTTCGAAGGCACAAAAAGCCTTAGAACAACAAGTTTTCAACAAGGTTAATGAAGCACCAAGATATCTTGGTAAACTTCCAAGAAGGACAGAGAATAACCCAAAAGGGCATATCACGACAATCACCACATGCAGTGGATTGAAGACTTCAGATCCAGTACTTCGGTCGGACCATGATCAGACGAGGAACACCTCGGTCGAGGTCCCAACCGAGATGGAGCCCCAAAAAGCAAAAGAAAAGAGTGATGTTTATATTCCACCACCTGCTTATAAACCTCCACTCCCATTACCTCAGTCTAGGACGCAGGCACATCTAGACAAGCACTTTGGTAAGTTTCTTGACCTTATGAATAAGCTACATATTAACATTCCTTTCATTGATTCTATCCTAGGAATGACCACCTATGGGAAGTTTCTGAAAGAGATCTTGTCAAGAAGAGAAAGCTAGAAGATTTTGGAGAAGTGCGGATGACCTCTAGATCTTCGGAGATCATTTAAATCATGAAGGGAACATGCTGCCTAAGTTGAGAGATCCCGGTTCATTTTGCATTCCCATCCAAGTTGGGGATGTGACTTATGTTTCGCTTTGTGATCTAGGAGCTAGTGTGAGCATCATTCCTCTAGCACTTTGTGAGAAGATCGGCCTTGGAGATCCCAAGCCCGTAAAGATGAAGTTATACATGGCGGATCGTTCCATTACCCGTCCCGTTGGAATCTTGGAGGACGTTCCCGTCAAGCTAGGTAATTTCTATATACCTATAGACTTTGTTGTGTTGGACATTCCCGTAAATTATCCCATTCCTATCATTCTAGGAAGACCATTTCTCGCAACATCGGGTTGCAACGTTGATTGTAAGAACACCAAGTTGCCATTCAACATTGGTGGCGATCATGTGGAGTTTGCACATTTGGCTACAATGAAAGGAGAGCCTTTGGAAGATGATATCTTCAACATCTATAATGAAGAAGATTCTCGAGAATTGGTGATCTCTCTCCTTATTAAAGATCCTCTTGAGAAAGTTTAGAGTTTTAGTATAATGGAGGAAGGTGTATATGTGTTGTGTGATGCAGATGTACGAAGCTTGAGAAAATTGGAAGCGGATCCAGGAGCTGGATTCGAAGATCTCAATCAGGACACGAAAAAGCACATTATGTTTCGGTCCCAGTTCCACTACCTCGACCAAGACCGTTTTCGGAGCAAGCGAGGTGATCTTCTCTGAAGAACACTTCGGTCCATCATCTCGGACCACGACCGAGACAGAAAGCGACATGAAGTCAACTGTGGACTGTACACCCCGAATCCGCGGGGTATCGGGATGCTACGGATGAGACCTCACAATGGGTCTCGACCCTTAGCTTGACAACAATTTCACCGGACCTTTCCAACATGGCACAAATAAAGGCAAAAATGTAAATCATTTTTAATACAAATGATGAGAAACCCGAAAGAATCCAATAACAAACTTCAGCCGAGGTATAACTCAAACCAAATGCCAAAAAAGCGGCACACGAAACATAATAACCGAAAGACAAAACACAAGACAACAACAACTCAAAACCCTTCATAAAATGTACGGACCCCGGCTGCCCACCCTTCCGGATCTCTCGGAGCATGCCTAACCATCAAGGCAAACTACAACATTCGGTATAAAACCGTTAGCTCACATTCGCAGCATTAGAATTAATGGGAAAGGCACACACACAAGTAAATCATCATAGTCACACAACATACTAAAAAGCACACAAATCCGGTTTATTATCTTTACTATTATTAAGTCATATCCCGTTCTAATTCAACTTCTTTTGTGACACGAGAATCTCCCGAAACTCGCCTCGGTCCCTTCTTCCGGCAATGGAACGGTGCGGATGCCTCCGACCGTCTAACCAGCACGGGCCAGTCGCTGAGAACCTCCTAGCCTCGCAAGAGCTAGGCAGTGATGTCACCGCCCGTTATCATACACTTGGGTCAAACAATATAAAGGTCGGTAATCCTCTTTCCGGTTTAGTTGTTATAAATAATAAATAATAAACACACACCACCCAACACAGATCAACGCCAATACAAAGAATGCGAGCTAAGTAAGTCCGGAGACTTACCTTATCGCCACACTCAACTCACAATGCTCTTGCTTCCTTAGAGAGGAAGCACACAACCTGCTCACACAAGAATACACGTATCAACACATGCTCACGCTCAAGAAGTCTTAGACTTCACTCTAGTGATCTAAGCATGATCACCTAACCCTCAAGCTAGGAATGCATCCCAGGATCAAAGATACTCACAACACTCTCTACATGTAAATGAAACTCACAACAGCCTAAACCCTCACAAGAACCTAAACCACATTCAAGAATGAACAAGCTAGCCTAGAAGGTTCATAATGCTCAACATACTCCAAGCCATCTACTACATCGAGCCTTAAGGGCTCCTAGGTTCTCAACCACTAGGTGGCATTCACAACTACCCTAGGTCCATCCTAGGCATGATACTACCATGAAACAACCTCACAACTAAGGAAGAACAAAGAAGAAGGGAGAAGAAGAGCCTACTGTTGAAGAAACACAGCCGCGGAAACAAAAGGCGCGACAACGTGCTGAAGGTCACTGCCCCCACGGCGCCAGTAGCCGCCCCCGCAGCGCCTGAAAACCCTGATGCCGCCCCCGCGGCTGGCTAAGATCCGCCCACGTGGCGCCTGATGCCTCCCCGCGGGAGAACTCCAGAAACAACGTCTTCTTCGTCTTCGACTGTGGATCTTGATCTTCAATGGCCTCCTTCTCTTGCTGGGTCTTCTTCAAACATCATCCACGGTATATAGGCTCTCCCCCATGACCTAATCGAGCCAAGAACACACACATGCAAAGGATTCACCAATAACCCTCTTCTAGAGCTTCATCCATGGCAATGGAGAAGAAGATGAGAAGAAGAAGAAGGTAGCAGCTGGAAAGAAGGGAGAAGGGAGAAGAGAAAGCTTACCCAAACTAAATCCAAAGCTTTCCATTGTTGCACATCACAAGCCAAGAGTTCTAAGGAGAAGGTAGATTGAAGGGCACCAAGAGGGGAGTGTGTGAGAGAGAGTAACGTGAAATGAAAAGTGAGGAGTGAGAGGATGGTCACAAGGCTGCACAAAGGGAGAGGGAAACAAGGGGTCAGCTGACCTCTTGTCCCTTGTGCTAGAACCGGAAGGTCCACAAGCAAAAGGCGGAAAACGGAAGGTCGGAACGGGATTTGGGAAGAATCTCATTACTCCGCGCCTTGTGCCTGCGGGAAGACTGATGCGTGCCTGCGGGAAGGTCGGTAACTTGGTAACAATCCGGAATAAAAATTCCGGATGTTACAACTAATCCCCCTAAAAACAAGTTTCGTCCCGAAACTTGCAAAACGTAAAACCCTCGGTAAGAACCCGGTAACCACCCAAAACCGTAACGTGTAACTCCCTAATCGATAACCATCACCCACTCGTGTAGCCACGTCAAGACCTCACAAGGCCTGCATACATACTCGTGTGAACCGCATACGCATAAAAGCCAAATGCTAACCAATCATACACGCATTCCCGCTCAGGGCACCAAACACATAAAAACACACATGCACCTAATATCTAAGCCGTCGGCCAACTCGATGTAACTAGGTCATCGTACGACCTCCAACAAGGATACTATCTCACATCCTCTCGGTAGCCTCATCGGCTCCTCGTCTATCCCTACATCATCACAACTACGATCATATCTCGAGCCATACAAGTCTTCCATTGACCGTCACACTTGAAATCTGGAGAACATCCTCCACTCTCGGTGGCCACGCCACTGGTAACCCACTTCCCAACACGCGTCACATCTCTAGAAAGGTCCAATAAACTAGGACCCAACTCCCTTCTAGTATCCAACACGTATGACGCCTCATGTCCGTGACACTCTTATCTCGACTCATTCTGTATCCGAACCCAAGGGGTCCACACCTCTTTTCGGTGCATACTTTCTCGTGACTAATCTTGTCTAGCATCCTCCTTTAACCACCGCTACTCGAGCAAGGTCATTATGTGTCTGTTCAGCTAAACTTACATATACTCACCAATTCTAACATCACTAGGTACCGCACTTACGTCCACAACTTGCTTCAAACTAGGGCATCTCGACGGTACTTCTCAATTGTCATCACGATAACTCAAATCAAGGGAAGGTATCAGGTCTACCTTTACCCCCTTAACTTGCACACATACCCTCTAGGGTTCCCACGATCCATGAAGATTACCATAGAGCCATGGAGAAGATTTCTAAGAGAGATGTGATTGGACCTAGGTACATTGTCATGGAAGAGCTTGAAGAGCTGAATGTTGTTAATGATTTGACTTTGTTACCAGATAGGGCTGGCTTGATCATATTCTCCGCCATTAGGGACGATGCATACGAGGAGATTACAAGGGAGTTCATAACTTCCTTCGAGCATACTGTCGTTAACCAAACGGTATCCTTTAGGTTAATGGAGCGTAGCCACGAGTTCTCCACTATGCAGTTTGGAACCATGTTTGGGTTTCATGAGACGTTCAATGGAACGTTTCCTAGAGGAGTGAAAGTTAAAGAGTTTTGGAGAGAGATAGCCATGATATATGCTTCAGAGGATCGTTGGCAACCGGCCGATTGTAAGGCCAAGCTTATTTACCATTTAGCCATCAAGATAGCTCATAGGATCCTCTCGGAATGCCTTTTCCCTAGAACTGAAACACCTCAAAAGATCAAGGCTGATGAGCTCTTCATCCTATACTGTATGGTTTCCGGTCATTCTCCGGATTGTGCAACCTTGCTTGCCTCCACCCTTAGTAAGGTGAAGAACAAATCAGCCGGGAATATAGGATATGGAGGTATGGTGACACATATTGTTAACCAGTTAGAGATTGATTATTCTGCTTGTATGAGAGTAGTTGCAAGACCTTTGGGTCTCAATGGCCTTATGACTAGAGGACTTATCTTCCCTTACCACCGTGGTCCACCTACTGCCACCATGCCTTGGGAGGAAAGAGGTGGTAGAGGCATTCCATGGCTCCTGGAGTACTCTCTTATGCTTGGCCGCCATAACTGGAAGGAGACCTTTGTTCCGATGCATACTAACAGGTTAGTAGCTCCTCCCTATGCTCCGGATGAGGTTCCAGATGCAGCTAGAGTTGATGAGGATGAGGAGATGGGAGGAGGAGACTATACGGATGCAGGAGGGGATGAGCATGACTTTGGATCATTCCTAGAGTAGCCATCGGACATCCCAGAGCCACCTAAGAGGTCCACTTACCAGCCAAGGCCTTCCGCTTCTTCCTCTTCCCGCCGAGCTAGTTTTAGTGAGCCCCCCACATGGATGGAGAGTGTGTCGGATTGGTACGGCGAGCAACCGGATTGGATGGGAGCTCCTCCACCTTGGACTCAACAGCCTTCTGCATGGTACCAGCAGCCGCCAACATGGGCACAATAGCCTTCTTGGTATGGACAACAGCCGGCATGGGCGGGTGACCTTTCTAGGAGGGTGGACGACATAGAGGCTCGCCAACAGCAGGATGATGTTGAGAGGCAAGAGAACTCGAGGATTCATCATGATGTTTATCACCAGCAGTTTGGGCGACCTTTCAGCTCCGACTTCTTTCCATACCCACCACCACCTCCTCCGCGGCGATTGATGATGGATGTTTCAAGCTACTCCGCCACCTTAATGAGTTTTCTTTGTTTCTTTTTCTTTTCTTAATTTTTCTTAAACATTGAGGACAATGTGTATGTTCAGTATGGGGTGCGGTGTGACTCTCGTTTATAATAACACGATACACTTGCTTTGCTTTAATTCCATGAACACTTGCATCTTTTTTTATTGTCACACGTTTCTATATTGCAGTGCATTGAAAAGATTTGACAAACCCACAAAAATTTTGAAATTTTTGAAAATTATTGTGCTTCTAAGATTGGAGATGGTTTCTATGATGAATCTAGTTGTGGAATGAGTTTTTGATGACATTTGTATTCTTGAATTGAATTATAAATTGTGAAGAAATTGAATATGATGTTTAACCTTTCTTGCAAGTTTCATAATGTGAAAGTTTTATCTAAATCATATTGAGGAATGAAGGTTGAAATCACAATATAAGTTCTTACACTTCATTATGGATGTATGGTGACACATATTGCTAACCAGTTAGGGATATGGAGGTATGGTGACACATATTGCTAACTAGTTAGGGATTGATTATTCTGCTTTTATGAGAGTAGTTGCAAGACCTTTGTGTCTCAATCGCCTTATGACTAGAGGACTTATCTTCCCTCACCACCGTGGTCCACTTACCGCCGCCATGCCTTGGGAGGAAAGAGGTGGTAGAGGCATTCTATGGCTCCCAGAGTACTCTCTTACGCTTGGCCGCCATAACTGGAAGGAGACCTTTGTTCCGATGCATACTAACAGGTTAGTAGCTCCTCCCTATGCTCCCGATGAGGTTCCAGATGTAGCTGGAGTTGGCAAGGAGAAGTCGGACGTTGTGCTGGAAGCTATTTTGATAAAGCCCAACGCTAAGGAGTATTCTATGAACTCGTTTTCGAAGGCACAAAAAGCCTTAGAACAATAAGTTTTCAACAAGGTTACTGAAGCACCAAGATATCCTGGTAAACTTCCAAGAAGGACAGAGAATAACCCAAAAGGGCATATCACGACAATCACCACATGCAGTGGATTGAAGACTTCAGATCCAGTACTTCGGTCGGACCATGATCAGACGAGGAACACCTCGGTCGAGGTCCCAACCGAGATGGAGCCCCAAAAAGCAAAAGAAAAGAGTGATGTTTATATTCCACCACCTGCTTATAAACCTCCACTCCCATTCCCTCAGTCTAGGACGCAGGCACATCTAGACAAGCACTTTGGTAAGTTTCTTGACCTTATGAATAAGCTACATATTAACATCCCTTTTATTGATTCTATCCTAGGAATGACCACCTATGGAAAGTTTTTGAAAGAGATCTTGTCAAGGAAGAGAAAGCTAGAAGATTTTGGAGAAGTGCGGATGACCTCTAGATCTTCGGAGATCATTTAAATCATGAAGGAGAACATGCCGCCTAAGTTGAGAGATCCCGGTTTATTTTTCATTGCCATCCAAGTTGGGGATGTGACTTATGTTTCGCTTTGTGATCTAGGAGCTAGTGTGAGCATCATTCCTCTAGCACTTTCTGAGAAGATCGGCCTTGGAGATCCCAAGCCCGTAAAGATGAAGTTATACATGACGGATCGTTCCATTACCCGTCCCGTTAGAATCTTGGAGGACGTTCCCGTCAAGCTAAGTAATTTCTATATACCTATAGACTTTGTTGTGTTGGACATTCCCGTAAATTATTCCATTCCTATCATTCTAGGAAGACCATTTCTCGCAACATCGGGTTGCAACGTTGATTGTAAGAACACCAAGTTGCCATTCAAAATTGGTGGCGATCATGTGGAGTTTGCACATTTGGCTACAATGAAAGGAGAGCCTTTGGAAGATGATATCTTCAACATCTATAATGAAGAAGATTCTCGAGAATTGGTGAGCTCTCTCCTTATTAAAGATCCTCTTGAGAAAGTTTAGAGTTTTAGTATGATGGAGGAAGGTGTATATGTGTTGTGTGATGCAGATGTACGAAGCTTGAGAAAATTGGAAGCAGATCCAGGAGCTGGATTCGAAGATCTCAATCAGGACACGAAAAAGCACATTATATTTCGGTCCCAGTTCCACTACCTCGACCAAGACCGTTTCCGGAGCAAGCGAGGTGATCTTCTCTGAAGAACACCTCGGTCCATCATCTCGGACCACGACCGAGACAGAAAGCGACATGAAGTCAACTGTGGACTGTAACACCCCGAATCCGCGGGGTATCGGGATGCTACGGGTGAGACCTCACAATGGGTCTCGACCCTTAGCTTGACAACAATTTCACCGGACCTTTCCAACATGGCACAAATAAAGGCAAAAATGTAAATCATTTTTAATGCAAATGATGAGAAACCCGAAAGAATCCAACAACAAACTTCAGCCGAGGTACAACTCAAACCAAATGCCAAAAAAGCGGCACACGAAACATAATAACCGAAAGACAAAACACAAGACAACAACAACTCAAAACCCTTCATAAAATGTACGGACCCCGGCTGCCCACCCTTCCGGATCTCTCGGAGCATGCCTAACCTTCAAGGCAAACTACAACATTCGGTATAAAACCGTTAGCTCACATTCGAAGTATTAGAATTAATGGGAAAGGCACAAACACAAGTAAATCATCATAGTCACACAACATACTCAAAAGCACACAAATCTGGTTTATTATCTTTATTATTATTAAGTCATATCCCGTTCTAATTCAACTTCTTTTGTGACACGAGAATCTCCCGAAACTTGCCCCGGTCCCTTCTTCCGGCAATGGAACGGTGCGGATGCCTCCGACCATCTAACCAACACGGGCCAGTCGCTGAGAACCTCCTAGCCTCGCAAGAGCTAGGCAGTGATGTCACCGACCGTTATCATACACTTGGGTCAAACAATATAAAGGTCGGTAATCCTCTTTCCGGTTTAGTTGTTATAAATAATAAATAATAAACACACACCACCCAACACACATCAACGCCAATACAAAGAATGCGAGCTAAGTAAGTCCGGAGACTTACCTTATTGCCACACTCAACTCACAATGCTCTCGCTTCCTTAGAGAGGAAGCACACAACCTGCTCACACAAGAATACACGTATCAACACATGCTCACGCTCAAGAAGTCTTAGACTTCACTCTAGTGATCTAAGCATGATCACCTAACCCTCAAGCTAGGAATGCATCCCAGGATCCAAGATACTCACAACACTCTCTACATGTAAATGAAACTCACAAGAGCCTAAACCCTCACAAGAACCTAAACCACATTCAAGAAGGAACAAGCTAGCCTAGAACGTTCATAATGCTCAACATACTCCAAGCCATCTACTACATCGAGCCTTAAGGGCTCCTAGGTTCTCAACCACTAGGTGGCATTCACAACTACCCTAGGTCCATCCTAGGCATGATACTAACATGAAACAACCTCACAACTAAGGAAGAACGAAGAAGAAGGGAGAAGAAGAGCCTACTGTTGAAGAAACACAACCGCGGAAACAAAAGGCGCGACAACGTGCTGAAGGTCACTGCCCCCACGGCGCCAGTAGCCGCCCCCGCAGCGCCTGAAAACCCTGATGCCGCCCCCGCGGCGCTTCTCACCGCCCCCCGCGGCTGGCTAAGATCCGCCCACGTGGCGCCTGATGCCTCTCCCGCGGGAGAACTCCAGAAATAACGTTTTCTTCGTCTTCGACTGTGGATCTTGATCTTCAATGGCCTCCTTCTCTTGTTGGGTCTTCTTCAAACATCATCCATGGTAGATAGGCTCTCCCCCATGACCTAATCGAGCCAAGAACACACACATGCAAAGAATTCACCAAGAACCCTCTTCTAGAGCTTCATCCATGGCAATGGAGAAGAAGATGAGAAGAAGAAGAAGGTAGCAGCTGGAAACAAGGGAGAAGGGAGAAGAGAAAGCTTACCCAAACTAAATCCAAAGCTTTCCATTGTTGCACATCACAAGCCAAGAGTTCTAAGGAGAAGGTAGATTGAAGGGCACCAAGAGGGGAGTGTGTGAGAGAGAGTAACGTGAAATGAAAAGTGAGGAGTGAGAGGATGGTCACAAGGCTGCACAAAGGGAGAGGGAAACAAGGGGTCAGCTGACCTCTTGTCCCTTGTGCTAGAACCGGAAGGTCCACAAGCAAAAGGCGGAAAACGGAAGGTCGGAACGGGATTTGGGAAGAATCTCATTACTCCGCGCCTTTTGCCTGCGGGAAGACTGATGCGTGCCTGCGGGAAGGTCGGTAACTTGGTAACAATCCGGAATACAAATTCCGGATGTTACAACTAATCCCCCTAAAAACAAGTTTCGTCCCGAAACTTGCAAAACGTAAAACTCTCGGTAAGAACTCGGTAACCACCCAAAACCGTAACGTGTAACTCCCTAATCGATAACCATCACCCACTTTTGTAGCCACGTCAAGACCTCGCAAGGCCTGCATACATACTCGTGTGAACCGCATACGCATAAAAGCCAAATGCTAACCAATCATACACGCATTCCCGCTTAGGGCACCAAACACATAAAAACACACATGCACCTAATATCTAAGCCGTCGGCCAACTCGATGTAACTAGGTCATCGTACGACCTCCAACAAGGATACTATCTCACATCCTCTCGGTAGCCTCATCGGCTCCTCGTCTATCCCTACATCATCACAACTACGATCATATCCTGAGCCATACAAGTCTTCCATCGACCGTCACACTTGAAATCTGGAGAACATCCTCCACTCTCGGTGGCCACGCCTTTGGTAACCCACTTCCCAACACGCGTCACATCTCCAGAAAGGTCCAATAAACTAGGACCCAACTCTCTTCTAGTATCCAACACGTATGACGCCTCATGTCCGTGACACTCTTATCTCGACTCATTCTATATCCGAACCGAAGGGGTCCGCACCTCTTTTCGGTGCATACTTTCTCGTGACTAAGCTTGTCTAGCATCCTCCTTTAACCACCGCTACTCAAGCAAGGTCATCATGTATCTGTTAAGCTAAACTTACATATACTTACCAATTCTAACATCACCAGGTACCGCACTTCCGTCCACAACTTGCTTCGAACTAGGGCATCTCGACGGTACTTCTCAATTGTCATCACGATAACTCAACTCAAGGGAAGGTATCAGGTCTACCTTTACCCCCTTAACTTGCACACATACCCTCTACATGGCATCGACTGGTCACCAAAGTCCTTTGTACTCGATCCATTATCCAACGTGAAACTATCATGTAAGACATAGGGTCTCTTATGCGGAACGATCCTGCCGCCCACAAATTCCCGAAACAAAACGCTCATCTCAATCCGAGATAACGATACTCGGTATACCAAACATCTTTCTATCACATTAAGGACTCCCCAACTAGCCGACTCATCGGCCCTATTTCCCAATAGGGTGTAAGTACATTATCTCCATCGGTTGGTCCCAATGACCTAAACACGTCACAACCGTTACATGGTCACAACCCAGTTACAATCTCCCTAGAGGTATTTTATCAATCCCACTGCATAACTCGCGGTGAATGAAGTCTTCTTTCTCGTCTTATGGTGCTCAACCGGACTTGGTGGTGGTTCACATAAGGGTTATCTACTTAGACATCTCGACCTTAAGCCCGTCTTGCTTATCCTAAACCGGATATCTCTTACCAAAGCCATGGTCTCAACAAACCATTAGCCCATAAAGGTAATTATGGGGTCTCTCCTTGTAACCTTCTATCCCGGATCCTTCTCAAAGCCCTTCAAAGACCATCTTCGAGTAACGTCCTTAACCATCTCTAAATGTCGCCTTTGCGGGGTACTCAACTCTTGTTGAGTGAGTATACATACACATATCATACTCTTATTGTTCATACATGCCTAGCATGTTACTCTGTAGCTAAATCGACACCACCATAAGCGCGTGTCCCAAAGTGGCTAATCTTTGTCCCTTAGTCGGTCATTCTTCCTACACACCCGCAATTGTCTACATACCCACGGAACCTCTCTTGTTAATTCATACACGCCCCAAGTCCCGCTTGGATGTATTCATAATATCATTCCGTCTCCATAACTCGATGTTTGTGTCAAAGAAATGAAATGGAGGTCAGTCACCTCTTCTGCTTCTGTTAAAACTCCACGGATACGTCTCGGATCCCACGATCCATTTACTTCTTTAGAAGGGAAGAAAGTGTCAAAACCATCCCACAACTGAGCGGTTATGGCCCACCAATTTATACGCTTCATATCTCTTCCACATACCTTGATGGTATTACCGAGACTATCATCTCGTTCTCAACTGATCTACCGGATCCTCTCAACCCGCTACGTCTCTTAGGAGGTCACCTCGGACGCTCAACCCATCTAGATAACTCTAGTTATCCTTTTATCCTTCATAACCGGTATCCTTTTCGTCCCATGTCAAGCTTGCTCCTCTCAAACTTTGTGAGTACAATAAGGCATCATCAAATCCAATCATAAGAATCATTCTTGTAACCCATGCACCAACCATTGTCATAACAATCCTCAGGTTCGGGTCCACCTTGCGACTTCCCGAAACAACACAAATTGCGCGACTTCATCGTAACTCGATCCCGTAAGCTGATGGATACTCTTATGTGTAAACTCCATTCATTAATCGCACTTGCAATCTCAAATGGCTTCACTACCCTTGTAGTAACCATATTGGCCCTAAATGCCGTCTTATAAAGGTCATTTCTTCTCATCATCCAAATCTGGTGACATCTCAACTCCAAGGCGATCCAATCAACATCGCAATCGCATGCACTAGTCTTAACAAGCCATCCACTACAAAGAAGATACCCTTCCTCGCCGTTCACCTTACACATCTCTTGGAAGTCAAAGTGCAACTTTTCCGTCTTGTACATTTACTCAAAACTCGTACCAGAATGCCCTGAGGGAAAGACCGGAAGAATTCTCCATTCCTATCACAAAACTTGTGACTCATGATCCCCTAGTTACTACCACCTTAAGCTTAATGCCTACAACGCTACCTTAGCTTCGGTCCCTCGTTTCACACCGTGGCTCCCATGGCTCCTTTGGGTAAGTCTAACCAGTTTGACTCATTTCTTGTTCACGACAACTTATCATTTGTTTCATAAGGACAAAATACCATGCATCTCCTTCTTATTTCTTCCTTTGCTCAAAGCAACCCGGGAACTTCACTTTCCTCTGGATCCCACTAGTCTTTATGTACTTAAACCCTTAAGTTTCTAATCCACGCCATTCCTTCATATGCCAAATCGCGAGACCTATAAAGGTCGCCAAAAAGGGTCATTCCATCCCTCTGCGGGAGGTCTATTACCGTTACTTACTTAAACCACTTAACGTTATATTGCTCAAAACAATCACGATTCTGCTGATGTACTTCTTATCATTGGCATCTAACCATAGGAAAAACACCCAGCTTTGTTATTGTTCCTTTGTAGTCTCCACTTGAGGTTATACCCCCCGTCTACAACTTTTCCATGGTAGCCCGCATTTAATGCGTTCTCAGTCATTACCGATAACCTTGTGGTTGGCCTTCTCTAAGGTCAACGACTTACCAATTCTTAATACTTTATGTCACTATTCTCATGATTGTTACCCTCCTTGTGGTATTCTACCTCATCTCCGTTATCTCCTTCCACGTTCCGTGCTTTCTTCCTTTTCCATAATGTAATCACACTCTTATAGGCCTCACATCTCGTATAACTCGTCTTCAAAAGCTTAACCACACCTCATAACATCTCATAAGCGTGTCTCTTGGTCGTTGTCTTAAGTCCTTTCACCACTAAAGCTCCTTGTCACGTCATTCTTCATCTTGGGGTCACATCTATTCACACTGCTATCTCCTTGGCGTTTCCTAGCCTTATTACCATAACAGAAGTCGGTTAACTCCACGTGATTCCTTGCCATATCATTCTTCTCATTACTCTCGTAATTTTGACTCTTCACTTAACGGTACCTCGTAAGCTTAACTTACGGTATCTTTCATCTTTCACCCCGGGTTCGATCGTTCTTCACATCTTGGCTCAAAAAAAGCTTAGGCACGTCTAAGGGAAGCTTCACTTATCGTAATGGGACACCACCTTTAACTTTGTTAGAATGCTCCCATCTCTTCCTTGACCCACATCTTTAGTGGTCCACACATCTTTTGAAGAAAAACTTATATACGTTATCTCCATTGGGCTTGCCATCTTTCCATTCGTGCACTTTTTGGTACCCACTTCACATCTCCATGTTACTCTCTTAAGTTGTCTCGTTTTCTTCTTTTGCTTGGTTGTCCATCATTGACGTTGACTCCAATCCTCCTCTTCGACATCTCCATGTTACTCTCTTAAGTTGTCTCGTTTTCTTCTTTTACTTGGTCCACACATCTTTTGAAGAAAAACTTATATAAACGTCGTTGTTTTCGTTAGCACGGAATGCCCCAACTCGATACTTGAGCGTCTTCTTCTACTTATGAACGTCATCATAAGCTACATCAGTGTCTTAAAGGTGATGATATTGTATCATCATCTTAGCTTAAAGGTCCTATAGCTCTACATACTACTATATGTATAAGTCCACATATACATAACTATATAAATCCTATGTCCATATCTTTACTAAAATACACATCCAACATGCCATCATATCAAAACAAAGTCTAAAACATATAATAGTCCACACATACAACTATACACATAAATCATGTCCATCATGCAACTACAAACCTCATATCCATATCTATATATATACATATATATACCAAGTCCAATAAACTAAGCTGCCGAGATCCGCGGAAGGAGTGGCGGTCCGTACATTCTACCCCAACTCATGCATGTAATTTTGAAAATGAAAACTCAAAACCCGTGGGGTTCCATTTATTCCTTATTCGGCCTTTAGAAGAATGCGAGTGCCATTGTTGTCAACCTAGGGCTCTGATACCAGTTTGTAACACCCCGAATCCGTGGGATATCGGGATGCTACGGGCGAGACCTAACAATGGTTCCCGACCCATAGCTTGACAATTTCACCGGACCTTTCCAACATGGCACAAATAAAGGCAAAAACGTAAATCATTTTTAATGCAAATGATGAGATATCCGAAAGAATGCAACAACAAACTTCAGCTGTGGTACAACTCAAACCAAACGCCAAACAAGCGGCACACGAAACGTAATAACCGAAAGACAAAACACAAGACAACTCCAACTCAAAACCCTTCATAAAATGTATGGACCCCGGCTGTCTACCCTTCCGGATCTCTCGGAGCATGCCTAACCTGCAAGGCAAACTACAACATTCGGTATAAAACCGTTAGCTCACATTCGAAGCAATAGAATTAATGGGAAAGGCACAAACACAAGTAAATCATTATAGTCACACAACATACTCAATAGCACACAAATCCGGTTTATTATCTTTATTATTATTAAGTCATATCCCGTTCTAATTCAACTTCTTTTGTGACACGAGAATCTCTCGAAACTCGCCTCGGTCCCTTCTTCCGGCAACGGAACGGTGCGGATGCCTCTGACCGTCTAACCAGAACGGGCCAGTCGCCGAGAACCTCCTAGCTCTCGCAAGAGCTAGGCAGTGATGTCACCGCCCGTTATTATACACTTGGGCCAAACAATATAAAGGTTGGTAATCCTATTTCCGGTTTAGTTGTTATAAACAATAAATAATAAACACACACCACCCAATACACATCAACGCTAATACAGAGAATACGAGCTAAGTAAGTTTGGAGACTTACCTTATCGCCACACTCAACTCACAACGCTCTCGCTTTCTTAGAGAGGAAGCACACAAACTGCTCACACAAGAATACACGTATCAACACATGCTCACGCTCAAGAAGTCTTAGACTTCACTCTAGTGATCTAAGCAAGATCACCTAACCCTCAAGCTAGGAATGCATCCTAGGATCCAAGATACTCACAACACTCTCTACATGTAAATGAAA
Source organism: Fagopyrum homotropicum (assembly GCA_033239125.1). Taxonomy (NCBI): domain Eukaryota; kingdom Viridiplantae; phylum Streptophyta; class Magnoliopsida; order Caryophyllales; family Polygonaceae; genus Fagopyrum; species Fagopyrum homotropicum. The sequence continues at coordinate 57,415,311 of BSWB01000003.1, read as the reverse complement.
CTCACAACAGCCTAAACCCTCACAAGAACCTAAACCACATTCAAGAAGGAAATAAGCTAGCCTAGAAGGTCCATCATGCTCAACATACTCCAAGCCATCAACTACATCGTGCCTTAAGGGCTCCTAGGTTCTCAACCACTAGGTGGCATTCACAACAACCCTAGGTCCATTCTAGGCATGATACTAACATGAAACAACCTCACAACTAAGGAAGGGAAGAAGAAAAAGGGAGAAGAAGAGCCTAATGTTGAAGAAACGCAGCCGCGGAAACAAAAGGCGCGGCTGCGTGCTGAAGGTCACGGCCCCCGAGGCGCCTGAAAACCCTGATACCGCCCCACGGCTGGCTAAGATCCACCCCCGCGGCGCCTGATGCCGCCCCGCGGCAGAACTCCAGAAATAGCGTCTTCTTCGTCTTTGACTGTGGATCTTGATCTTCAATGGCCTTCTTCTCTTGCTGGGTCTTCTTCCAACATCATCCACGGTATATAGGCTCTCCCCATGACCTAATCGAGCCAAGAACACACACATGCAAAGAATTCAACAAGAATCGTCTTCTAGAGCTTCATCCATGGCAATGGAGAAGAAGAGGAGAAGAAGAAGAAGGTAGCAGCTGGAAATAAGGGAGAAGGGAGGAGAGAAAGCTTACCCAAACTGAATCCAAAGCTTTCCATTGCTGCACATCACTAGCCAAGAGTTCTAAGGAGAAGGTAGATTGAAGGGCACCAAGAGGGGAGTGTGTGAGAGAGAGTAACGTGAAATGAAAAGTGAGGAGTGAGAGGATGGTCTCAAGGCTGCACAAAGGGAGAGGGAAACAAGGGGTCAGTTGACCTCTTGTCCCTTGTGCTAGAACCGGAAGGTTCACAAGCCAAAGGCAGAAAACGGAAGGTCGGAACGGGATTTGGGAAGAATCTCATTACTCAGCGCGCATGCGGGAAGGTCGGTAACTTGCTAACAATCCGGAATAAAAATTCTTGATGTTACAAGGACTACCTCAGTCCAGCACTTCGGTCTAACCCCAGATGCTTCGAGAGGACAATATGTCCATTGATGATTCATTCTTTGAGGATCATTCACAGTTGGTGGAACATTGGCTTCGCCAAGTTTCTTAATGTAAGGAGCCTTGGTATGTTGATATTGTTAACTATCTTGTTTGTCAGGAAGTACCTCCGGGATTGACATACGCTCAAAGGAAGAAGTTCTTCAAAGACGTACGTCATTACTATTGGAATGAACCTCTACTCTTCAAGAGAGGTCCGGATGGGATGCTTCGATGATGCGTTCCGGAGGATGAAACTGCTAGTGTCATATGGCATTGCCACTCACTTCCTTGTGGAGGACATGCTAGTGCTCACAAAACGTGCGCTAAGGTATTACATTCCGATTTCTTTTGGCCTACATTATTTAAGGATCTGCAAGTGTTTGTTGTTTATTGTGATGCATGCCAAAGAACAGGGAATTTGCCTATAAGGAATGAGATGCCGCTCAACAACATTCAGGAAGTTAAGATCTTTGATGTGGGGGGAGTTGATTTTATGGGTTCTTTCCCGTCATCAGCAAGGAACCTCTACATCCTCTTCCTTGTTGACTACGTTTCTAAATGGGTGGAAGCCATTGCTTCTCCTACTAATATCACCATGGTGGTTGTGAAGTTCTTCAATAGAACTATCTTTCCACGTTTTGGAACACCGCGCATCATCATCAGCAATGGAGGGACACATTTCATCAACCGGAAGTTCAAGACACTTATATCGAAGTATGGAGTGACCCACAAGGTAGCAACCCCTTATCACCCTCAAACTAGTGGGCAGGTGAAGATCTCAAATAGAGAAATCAAGGCAATTATGGAGAAAACCGTTTCAAGGACAAGGAAGGATTGGTCCATGAAGTTGGACGATGCTCTTTGGGCTTATAGGACCGCATTCAAGACTCCCATTGGTACCACCCCTTACAATTTGGTATATGGAAAGTCTTGTCATCTACCCGTAGAGCTGGAGCACAAGGCATATTGGACAATCAAGTGGCTAAATTTCGACATCAAAGAAGCTGGAGAGAAGAGACTTTTAGACATTAATGAGTTGGAGTTGCATTTGAATACTTATGAGAATGCCAAAATCTACAAAGAAAGAACAAAGAGATGGCATGACAATCATATCGTTCCTAAGGAGCTTAAGGAAGGAGATATTGTTCTGCTCTTCAACTCCTGCCTCCGCCTCTTTCCAGGTAAGTTGAAATCTAGATGGATAGGACCTTACGTTGTGAAAAATGTTTTTCCCCATGGTGTAGTTGAAGTATGGCGTGAAGCTAGCAGAAGCTTTAAGGTCAACGGTCATAGGTTGAAGAAGTATCAACCGGAAGTTCCGGCTGAGGAGATTGCACCTTTGCATCTTGTTTGAGGATGACGTACGGTCCAGCTAGCGACCTTAAACCAAGCACTTCTTGGGAGGCAACCCAAGGTATTACTTTCTTTTCCCTTTTCTTGTTTAGTTTAGATACTTTGTTTTGTGCTTTTTGTGTCCTCCTAGACAGGAATCAGGTGATCTCTAAGAAGAAATTACAACTCAGGAGCTACAGGGAAGGACTGAGGTTCGACAAATTGAGAAGACAGAGTTTGAGTGAGACACATCTCGGGTGCTGTCAGAGTGACTCGACCGAAGTATTCTCCGTCAACCAAGGTGCCTAGGTCTGACAACCACCTCGCTCTAACACCTCGGTCAGCCCAGAAACACCTCGAACGAGGTGAAATCAAATTCAATGAGGGGTATAAAAGGGCCTGACATTTCTCTCACCTTTCTCCCTCTCTTCGCCCTCCTCGACCGGGGCGATCCCTTGCTAAGAATTCTCAAATCTTGCCCGTTTTCGAAGATTTTTGGCTTCAAATCCTCTGGAGAAGTACAAGAATCGGTTTTCAATCATCAAACAGCACAAACATCGACCGAAATCTGCAAATTTGGGTTATTTCATCTAAAACCCTAAGTTGGTTCTTTTTCTTCGGTCCGCTCCAATTTGGCTTTGGTTGCCACTGATTGTTGTTGAGAAAGATATAAGTACCCCTAAAGAAATAGTTGGTAGTGATTTTTGGGGGAAAAGCTTGCATTTTCTGGACTTAAATTGCCCAGCGCCTTCGCCTCGGTTGACTCTTTTGCGTCTCAGCCAAGGTGTTCTTGATCCGACCGAGGTGAATTTCAGTTATGAGCAATTCAAGGAGATCTGATCGCTAGTTGGCGCTGAGAGATAGGCCAAGCAGTTCCCACCACTCTTCTCCTTCTCCTCCTTCACAGCCTACAATCCCGGTGATCCACGAGCGATTCCAACGGGACTTTGATAGTATTTGTGGGCGTCTCATTGTTTCCTCACATTATGTTGATGTTTTTGACTTCGAGTGCCTTCACGTGGTGGATGACTTGAAGAAGATGATCTCCATGGTTGGCCTTGAGGATTTTATGGCCATTCGAGCGACGTTCAAGTTTTTGAGCTCAGTTATGTACATGCATGAGCGCAGAGGAATCAAGTACCGGCTTCTGAACAAGAATTACATTGTTCCCTTAGAGCAATTTGGGGAGATTTTTTTGGATTTCCTACCCCCACAGCGACAAATTTTTCTTCACGAGCGCAGGCTCGTAGTTTTTGGGGAGAGATAGCTTATGTGACTGACCACCGTGATAGATGGCAGTCCGGAGATTCTCGGGAGTGGATCATCTTCCACCTTGCTTTCCGTTTAGCTCACAAGATCTTCAGTGAGTTGCTTCTGGCACGTACTGAGATGCCCCAGAAGGCCCGACAGGGTGAGCTTTTCAGTTTATTTTGTATCGTTACAAGAGGAGTGCCGCACTTTGTTGCCATGCTGGCAGAGGATCTTCACATGATAAAGGTGAAGGTTAAGGGAGACATCTGTTGTGGTGGGTTGTTGACCCTCATTTCTACATACATGGAGCTAGATCTATCAGGTTGTACATTGGTGGCGGCACTGAAGCCGCTGGGTTTGTAGGAGATGATCACAGGATGTATACTCGTTCCCCGTGGTCTTGGCACACCTTATGTTGCCACGCCATGGGAAACAAAGTTTCCTCAGGGCATTGTCTGGTCATCACACTTCTCCGTATATGATCGTCAGTATTGGTCAGCTGCTTGGTTCCCTTACATGCAGGAGGATGCTGCTAGAGAGGCAGTTGACAGAGATGATGATGGAGATTGTTTTGGAGGTGTTGCTGCCATGGATACCGGTACTGATACCGGCGGCACTAGTATTCCCACCATTGACCTTGATGACGAGGCCACGGAGGACGAGAGAGAGGCGCCTGCACCTCCAGCTGACATGCCACCGCCATCCCAGCAGCGAGTCCGCCGCCGTAGAGATCCAGAGGCGCATCAGAGGATAGATGATCTATCGAGGGAGATGACAGATTCTTACGCCGCCTTGAGAGTTGATATTACCCGGCGTTTAGATGCCCAGACAAGATCCATTGACGGATGGACGCATCTGATGGAGGAGAGCATGCATTACCTGCGTCAAATGATGCAGGAGCAGTTTCAACAGGTTATGGGCTATCCATTCGACCCGTCTCAGTTCCCCTACATTCCACCACCGCCATCTGACGAGGATTGAGCTTCATGGATTTATTTTCTTATTATTATGCAGTTCAGCTTGTGTGGTGAGTACTTTGTTCTTGTGACTTGTATTTGACCCATTGCGACAATGTATCCCAAGTATGGGTTATTTGTATCATTTGACTTGTTTGTATGACTCTTATCGGATATTATTGTTATTTGACTTCATGTGCTTATATGTCATTACATGCATTACATACAAGTTTCTGTTTGAGAAAAACGTCAAAAACCAGTTTGAAAATTTCTTTTGGCTCGACCAAGACGTTCTTGACCAAACGAGGTCGTGAAACTGAGATACATCTCGGTTGAACACCTCGGATGCCGTCAATTCACCTCGATCGAGATGGGTTTTAAACTAAAAAGATTTTTGAAACGTCTTGTGCTTCTATTCTGGATATGACCTTGATGAAGATAGTTGTTTGCATATTAGCTTTGAAATCTTTATATGCTCGAAAGGTTTTATGATATCATTAAGTTGTTAAATGCTTTGTTTGAAATTCTAGCATGTTTAATACTTTGTTTTTATCAAAATTATGTTGGATTTGAAGGTTGACACCACACTATGAGTTCTGTCACATTCTTGATGGGATGATTAAGGCACTTCATTCTCTTCTTCTTATTCTTGATCATGCTTTAGCCCCTCATATACATATTTTCCTCCCTTTACCTATCCGGGAATTTGGATGCAATTGATGAAGAGCATGTGAAGTGAAGTTGAGATCTTGGCTGAAAGTGTTAAAAAAAATTAGGTTTGGGGACGTTGATCTTGATGATGAGTAACTTGGCACCATTCACATAGTAGGGTGTTTGTGTCTTGCCAAAGTGGGATTGATTGATAGTCCTAACGGGTCATGGTATGTGCATCAAGGGTTTGTGGCATCTCGAGATATTGATGATTGCTGATCTCCTAGGCCTCGTTTATTCTGCACTTCTATCCATGTTCTCAAAAGTAAAGTAAAAAGTCAAAATAAGTAAATCTTATTGATGGAAGATCTTGTGATTCAAAGAAGTGAAGTAAAGATCCTATTCCCGGATTCTAGCACCACATTATCCTATATACATCCCACCCTAGCACGTGACTTCACCTCTTTTAGAAGCCCTTGAGACCTTGAGTATGTTGACTGACTTTGTGGTTTAAATTGGATTATACATGATCGATTTCGATAAATATGATTTAATATGCATTCTATGATTTTATGCAAAGATGAACAACTTTCTTATATCTATAAAATTGTTTTGATCATGTTTTGATTTTATTTTCTATGAAGCATGTTCGCTCGAAAGTGTGTGCGTCAAAGTCTTAAAATTTATAAAATTGAAATAAGCAAAAGCGAACCCGCAGTGTACGGATCGGTGTAGTAAAGCAAGAATTCCAGAGTATCGAACTCAGGAATTTAGGGGGAACAAAATCAGTTCACAAATTGTCAAGCAAGTGAATATAGAAGCTTTGCAAATAATATTGGGAAAATAGCAATTCTAAAGATCCGGATATCCAATTGTGGCAATTGATTCAAGATATTCTATAGATGTAAGGACAGAGTCTGGATTGCAAAGCTATATCTAATGTAAGGTTATGTACGGTGAAGTTCCAAAATCCAATATGTCTTACCCAAAGGCTCTCTCTATAAAGGTTGTTGAGGCTGCAGTATAGAAAGGATCAAAGAATAAGAATTACTCTCAAATACACATGCCTAAACCCAAGGAATCAAAGACAAGCCTAAACGGTTAAGGTTGTGACACTCGAAACCGAAATAGAGGAGGTTAAGTCTCACTACTACCTAGAAAAGGCAAGTCAAGGCTAGGTTAAGGCAAATCTCTAACTTTGGAACAAAGCAAAAGCAAAAGACGTACGACAGAGGAAACCACGGCTGGATCTTGAAGAACCACGGCCGTGGAATTCAAGAATAGACCGTGGAAATCCTCGACAATGAGGTTTCTCGCAACTCTCAAGGTCCAATCTGTTTTGGTCGATCTATCATCATCTATGCCACAACTATCAACCCTTCACCTTAGAATTGCTAAAGGGTTTTAGCCAACAATCATTGTCATTGAATCAATAATCAAGTTTAAAAGAGAAAAAGGGTAAAATCTCGAAAACTCAATAATAACCAAATAGTCAATCTCGAAAACAAACAACAAGTATATGTGTTCAATGTATTCAGAATAGGAAACAGAAATCCTCACAACAATCTCTAGGAACAATGAAGAATGGGATGTCAATCCGCCTTCAAATGTAAACCTAAGATCTTCTCTAAGTACACAATCTCGAAATGCGTCCTTCTCGGGATCTTACCTGTATGCAATAGAATCTTCCTAAGCAATCTTCCAAAATACACTCCGTATGGGATGTATGTAGCGTATGCAGCCGTCCCTAATTTCTCCTTTCTCCATCCTTCTTATAGGGAAAAAGTAGGGTTATGAAAAGCCCGATAACCACTGTTGACGTGACAAATATGACACGTGGTAACCGTTATAAGAATCACGGTCTAGTGTAAACTTCCACGGTTGTGGAACTGGTCGTGGAACCTTTCTATTGCTCTCGACCTTGTTTTCCACGCCCTCAATGTCAAAACCACGGTCGTGGTTCTCTTGGTTTGGCCGTGATTTCTCAAATTCCTTTGTAAAAGCCTTTGTTTCGTAAAGTTCTCTAATCATGCTCCTTCCTTAGCTTCTCCAATGCATCCTCTTGATGCCTAGCATGATCAAATACTCCTACTCACTCATATATGCTCCAATCCAAGCCTTTATTCACCTAAAAACACAACAAAGCATGTGTATATCTCTATATCGACAAAATAGGTGAATGTGCTCATAAATACTTCAAACTCTTATCCATGTGCACAACAAAAAGGGAAAAACAATAAAAACAAGTGCCTAAAATATGGTCATATTTCATGCTATCAAAATACCCCATACTTGTCGCTTGCTTGTCCCCAAGCAAGGTTTTCAAAAGCTTAAAATACAAGGTAGGATGAAATATGAATGCAAAACAAGGTAAAAAAAAATCCTTTTGGTATTGTGCTTCTAATCAATAGATCATTCTCAAATCTTGCTTCATGCCTCCTTGAAAACATCCATGTGCATAAATCAAAAAAATGTCAAGCAAAGGAAACATCATATATTGCATAAACTTCAAGACAAACATCATAACCTTCAAGTAATGTCAAAATCAAACATGTGAAACATCAATTTAGATTACCAAGTCAAACAACATTCTTATGATCTCAAGGACTTTCAAGTAAGGTCAAGAAACGTGAGTGGTTAGGAAACTTATAAGGGAATGTGGTGTATAAATCCGGGAAGAAGGAACAACACAACTTTTCTTTTTTTGCAATATGAACCAACCACCAATATAGAGCTTTGCTCCTTATTTTAGCACAGAATTCTTCGACTTTACTTTTTAGAAATATGGACAGCGGTGCACAAAAACCGAAGTCTAGGAGATTGGCAATTCTAAATTTCGAGATGCCTCAAACCTTTGATGCTCATACCATAATCTGTTAGGAATATCGCTCAATCTGACTTTGGCAAGACACAAACACCCGGCTATGTGAATGGTGTCGAGTTACTCATCATCATGATTGACTTCCCCAAACCTATTTTTCTACACTTTGAATTCACAAAATTTCTTTCATGGCCCTCCCACGTCAAACATGCCAAAATTCAACTCTTCCTAATTCCCGGATAGGTAAAGGAGGCAAATATTTTCATTGAGGGGCTAGGTGATTAAGACAAGAAGCAAGAAAAATCGAGGTGTCTTAATCATTTCATAAAGAAGTGCAAGAACTTATATTGTGATTTCAATCTCCATTTCTCAATATGATTTAGATAAAACTTTCACATTATGAAACTTGCAAGAAAGGTTAAACAACATACTCAATTTCTTCACAATTCAACTTAAGCACATAAAAGTTATCAAAAATTCAATCCACAAGTAGATTCTTCATAGAATTCATATCCAATCTTAGAAGCACAATAATTTTCAAAAAATTTCAAAAGTTTTATGGGTTTTTCAAAGCTTTTTAATGCAATGCAATAAATAAACGTGTGACAAAAAAAAAGATGCAAGTATTCATGGAAATAAGGCAAAGCAAGTGTACCGAGTTATTACATAAACGAGAGTCACACCCCACCCCATACTTAACATACACATTGTCCTCAATGTTTAGGAAAAATAAAGAAAAGAAAAAGAACTAAGAAAGCTCACTAAGGTGGTGGAGTAGCTCGAAACATCCATAGTCAATCACTGTTGAGGCGGCTGCGATGGTGGTGGATAAGGAAAGAAGTCGGAACTGAAAGGTCGCCCAAACTGCTTGCGATAGACATTACGAAGGATCCTTGTGTTCTCTTGCCTCTCTACAACATGCTCCTCCTGGCGGGTCTCTAAGTCGTCCATCCTCCAAGAAATATCACCCGCCCATGCTGGTTGTTGTCCATACGAAGAAGGAGGCTGTTGTACCCACTCCGGCGGCTGCTGAGTCCATGCAGGAGGCTGTTGGTACCAAGGTGGAGGAGCTCCCATCCAAGCCGGCTGCTGGGTGTACCAATCCGTGTGCACTACTCATCCTTGTGGGGCGCTCACTAACACTAGCTCGTCGAGAGGAGGAAGAAGCGGAAGGCCTCGGTTGGTAGGTGGATCTCCTAGGTGGCTCCGGCATGTCAGCTGGCTACTCCGGAAATTATCCAAAGTCCTGCTCATCCCCTCCTACATCCGGGAAGTCACCTCCTCCCATATCCTCTTCCTCATCAACTGCAGCTGCAACTGGAACCTCATTTGGAATGTAATGAGGAGCTCCTAACTTGTTAGCATGCATAGGAACAAAGGTCTCCTTCCGGTTCTCTCGGCTAAGCCTAAGAGATTACTCCGGGAGACATGGAATGCCTCTACCACCTCTATCCTCCCAAGGCATGGCTGCGGTAGGTGGACCACGGTGGCGAGGAAACAAAAGCCCTCTAGTCATGAGACCATTGAGCCCCAAAGGTCTCGCAGCAGCTGCCCTCGTACAAGCAGAATAATCAACCCGTAGCTGGTTTGCAATATGTGTAACAATGCCTCCATATCCTATATTTCCTACTGATTTATTCTTCACTTTACTAAGGGTGGAGGCGAGCAAGGCTGCACAATCCGGAGAGTGACCGGAAATCATGCAATACAAGATAAAGAGCTCATCGGCCTTGACCTTTTGAGGGGTCTCGGTCCTCAGGAATAGGCATTTTGAAAGGATCCTATGGGCTATCTTAATAGATGGATGGTAGATGAGCTTGGCCTTCGAATCGGCCGGTTGCCAACGATCCTCATGACCGACTATCATAGCTATCTCTTTCCAAAACTCCTTAGCCTTGACTCCTCTAGGATACATTTTATTGAACGTCTCATGGAACCCAAACTGCACAATGGAGAAATTGTAGTTGCGCTCCATCAATCTAAAAGACACCGTTCAGTTAACAGCGCTATGCTCAAAGGAAGTAATGAACTCCCTAGTGATCTCCTCATATGCATCCTCCCTAATGGCGGAAAATATAATCAAGCCTGCCCTATCAAGCAACTAAGTCAAATCCTCAACCACATTCACTTCTTGAAGCTCCTCCATGAAAATAAACCTAGGAGTTATCACATTCATCTTAGAAATCTTTTCCATGGCTCTAAGGTAATCGTTATAGATAGTGGGGACTCTAGGGGCTGGTGGTTCTACAGGAAGGGGTTGGGAAGAAGACCCATCACCCTTTTGCTTCTTGGTTCTGTTTGATTTTCTAGTCCCGAACATTTTCTCACAACTCAGCAAAAACCACGGCCTGTTTTTCAGAAACCACGGCTGTGGAACTGTACAGAACCCGTGAAATTGTTCGATTTCGCTCAAAAACTCAACAAATCCACAGCAAAGTCAACAACAACAATCCTAAACTATTTCTAAGTCCAATTCCGTCCAGTTCTCCTAGAAATTTGTAAGAAAAACGAACAAATTCAACCAAGAAGAGATAGAGAGAAAAACCTAGGGTTTGGATTTGAGAAAATCCAAATTCCTTTCCTATTGTCGATTGTTCGTTCAGTTTGTTGTTGGAATCTTGTAGAGAATTCGATTTTCTTCACTTTGGGCCAAAGAATCGTTCGAATCGGTTACCGGATGAAGAATTGCGAGGGTAGGGTTGTTTCGGCGTGGTTTGAGGCGTGGAAGGGGTGAAGGTGTGAGATTTTGTGAAGAAGGAGGAGTTATATAGTGGCCGTAAAAATTTTGAAAACAACAGCCAGTCGGGGTGTTTCACGGCCGTGGTTTTGTACGGAACCCGTGGAATTTGGCGTTTTTATTTTCTTTAGCTACGACCTTGTTTTCCACGGCCTAAGTTAGCAAACCACGACCATGGTTTTGGATTTTTAGCCGTGGAATCCTCTATTCTTGCCAACAATCCAAGTTTCGTCATTCTTTTGGCTTTTCCTCTCTTCTTTTGCTCATTCCTTATTCCTGACATCCAAAGACACAAACATACCGGAAGGTATCGAACAAAAACAAACAAAAACATCTAAACTAATCTAATCTAAGAAAGAAACAAAAATGAGAAGGCTATAGCTTGGATTGCCTCCCAAGAAGCGCTTTGTTTTGGGTCCCGTAGCTAGACCGTTCCTTTGTTTAAGTGAGGACAATCGGAGCGATTTCCTCAGCTTGGAGCTCCGGTGAGTATTTCTTGAGTCGTTGATCGTTCACCTTGAAACTTCCGCACTTCTCACCCCATACTTCAACTGCACCATGGAAAAAACACGTTTAATCACATTAGGTCCTGTCCAACGAGATTTAAGCTTACCTGGAAAGAGCCGAAGTCTATAATTAAAGAGAAGAACAAAGTCTCCTTCTTTGAGATCTTTTGGAATGATATGTTTATCATGCCAATGCTTCGCTCTTTCTTTGTAGATCTTGGCATTCTCATAGGCGTTCAAGCGGAGTTCTTCTAGCTCGTTAAGGTCCAAGAGGCGCTTCTCGCCTGCTTCCTTCATGCTGAAGTTCAACCACTTTACAGCCCAATACGCCTTATGTTCCAACTCTACCGGAAGATGACAAGACTTCCCATACACAAGGTTGTATGGTGGTGTGCCGATGGGAGTCTTGTATGATGTCCTATATGCCCACAATGCGTCATCCAGCTTCCATGACCAATCCTTCCTTGTTTTTGACACCGTCTTCTCAAGGATTCCTTTGATTTCTCTATTTGAAATCTCCACTTGTCCACTTGTTTGCGGATGATAGGGTGTGGCGATCTTGTGAGACACCCCATACTAAGCTAGTAGAGCTTCGAATCGTCGGACTATGAAGTGTGAACCTCCGTCACTAATGATGGTTTGTGGTGTCCCAAACCTTGGAAAAATAGTTCTATTAAAGAACTTGACAACCACCATAGCATCGTTAGTTGGAGAGGCAATAGCTTCAGCCAACTCAAAACATAACCTACAGCGAGAAGTATGTATTGGTTTCCGCAAGATGATGGGAATGGTCCAATGAAATCAACTCCCCATACGTCAAAGATTTCACCTCTTGAATGTTGTTGAGAGGCATCTCATTCCTCCTAGAGATATTTCTTGTTCATTGACAAGCATCAACAAGCAACAAAGGTTTGCACATCCTTAAATAGAGTAGGCCAAAAGAATCCGGATTGCAATACCTTAGCGCTAGTTTTATGAGAACTAGCGTGTCCTCCACAAGGAAGTGAATGACAATGACGAATGACACTTTACATTTCGTCTTCCAGCACACATCTTCTAATGATGCCGTTGGGACCTCTCTTGAAGAGTAGAGGTTCATTCCAATAGTATGGGTGGACATCCCTAAAGAACTTCTTTCTTTGTGTGTAGGATAATCCGGGAGGTAATTCCTGACAAACCAAATAATTTACAAAATCAGCAAACCAAGGTTCGTTACCTCTAGAAATCGTATCGATACACTCTTCCATTATGTGCAATTGTTTGTCCGGGAAGGAGTCATCGATGGGTAAGTCGTCACTTGTAGTGTGTGGTAGACGACTTAAGTGATCCGCAACAGAATTTTCGGATCCCTTATTGTCGCGAATCTCTAGATCGAATTCTTGAAGAAGAAGAAGAAGAAGAAGAATCCATCTAATTAGCCTTGGCTTCGCATCTTTCTTGGCGAGCAAATACCGTATGGCCTAATGATCCGTGTATACAATTACCTTCACTCATACAAGATAAGAACGAAACTTTTCAAAAGCATATACAATGGCAAGAAATTCCTTTTATGTTGTGCCGTAGTTGAGCTGCACTTCATCTAGCGTCTTGCAAGCATAGTAGATGGCATGAGTGCGGCCGTCTTTCTTTCGTCCAAGCACCGCTCCAGCAGCTACGTCACTTGCATCACACATAACCTCAAATGGGAGATTCCAGTCCGGAGGTTGGATTATTGGGGCTGAGATGAGGGCTTCTTGAATCTTATAGAAATTATCCAAACATTCCTGCGAAAATTCAAAAACAGCATCCTTCATCAATAGATTGGTTAGCGGTTTAGAAATTTTCGAAAAATCTTTGATGAATCTCCTATAGAATCCTACGTGTCCTAGGAAACTCCTTATCCCCTTCATTGAAGATGGAGGAGGAAGCTTCTCTATCGTGTCGATCTTAGCCTTGTCAACTTCGATCCCTCTATTGGAGATCAAATGTCCTAACACAATGCCTTCTCTAACCATGAATTGAGACTTCTCCCAATTTAGAACAAGGTTAGTGTCCTCACATCTTTGTAAAACAAGAGAAAGGTTAGCAAGGCAATTGTCAAATGAGGAACCATAAACTGAAAAGTCATCCATAAAAAACTTCCATGATTTCCTCAATGTATTCCGAGAAGATGGCCATCATGCACCTTTGAAAGGTGGCTGGAGCATTGTAAAGTCCGAATGGCATCCTCCTATAGGCAAACGTACCCCATGGGCACGTAAATGTGGTCTTCTCCTGATCATCCGGGTGAATCGGGATCTGAAAGAAACCACTATAACCGTCAAGGTAACAAAAATAGGAATGTTGTGCTAACCTCTCAAGCATTTGATCGATGAATGGTAGCGGGAAGTGATCCATCCTCGTCGCATTGTTCAGCTTGCGGTAATCGATGCACATCCTCCATCATATTACCGTTCTTGTTGGAATGAGTTTGTTGTTCTTGTTGGTTACAGCGGTCATTCCTCCCTTCTTCGGGACAACTTGAACTGGGTTCACCCACTTGCTATCGGAGATAGGATAGATGATACCTGCATCAAGTAACTTAAGGATTTCCTTCTTCACGACCTCTTTCATGATCGGATTTAACCGTCTTTGAGGTTGGTATAAAGGCTTGTAATCCTCTTCCATTAGAATCTTGTGCATACATAAAGATGGTTTAATTCCTACAAGATTCCCTATGGTATAGCCTAGAGCTTTCCTATGTTTCCTCAAAACAACCATAAGCTTCTCATGTTCATCTTCACTCAAATCGGAACTAAGAATAACGGGAAACGTAGAATTAGTTCCAAGAAATGCATACCTAAGATGTGTGGGAAGTGGCTTCAATTCCAAGGTTGTTGATACCTTTGGAGTGTCTTGAGGGTTGGTTGATGTCTCCTTGGAAGTCTCCAAGGGCGTGGAAGTGTTGGAAGAAGAATCATGAATGTTTGTAGAAAGAACGGAGTTGTCTTCAGCATTTTCCAAAACCACGGTGTCACTGTTACTTCCACGTCTGTGGTTTGTGTCCGGAAGGCCGTGGAATGTGGTTTGAATTAAATCTTTGCTCTCGACATAACTTTCCATGGCTGGAATAGGTGAAACCTTGCCCGTGGAAAAGCACAATTGACTGTGATTTCTAACGTCTTCGGAGCCATCATACAATTTTTTGAATTCTTCAGTTTGCACTTCGCCTAGCTCCTCCAAGCATCAACCTCAACATTGCAATCCTCTTCATCTCCTATTTATGTTATGCTCATGGTTATGACCTTTTGCAATGGATCTTTAAATAAGATCGATCTTACTTTCTCTCTAGATACTTCTTCGTCATAGAGGTTGAACATATCCTCTCCAAGTGCAGGTTCTTTTGCCAAAGTTGAGAGAACAAATTCAACCTTCTCTTCTCCTATATCGAAGGCTAGTCGAGCATTCTTGCAATCTACCATACAGTCGGAAGTTACAAGAAAAGATCTCCCGAGTATGATCGGGACTGGACAATCTGCAGGAATGTCAAGCACAACAAAATCTATAGGAATATAGAACTTACCGAGCTTGACCGAGACGTCTTCAATGATTCCTACGGGTCGAGTTATGGATCGATCCGCCATGTACAACGTCATCTTTACCGGTTTAGGTTCACCTAAACCGACCTTCATACACAAAGCAAGCGGAATGATGCTTACGCTTGCTCCTAAATCACAAAGAGCATCGTATGTGACTTCTCCAACTCCTATTGGTATGCAAAATGACCCCGGATCTCGCAGCTTTGGGGGCATCTTCTCCGTTATTGTTTTGATGAGTTCCGAAGATTCCGAACTCATCTTGACTTCTCCAAAGTCTTCCAGCTTCCTCTTGTTAGAGAGGATCTCCTTTAAGAACTTCCCGTAAGTGGGCATACCTACAATTGCATCAATGAAAGGTATGTTAATATGCAGTTTGCTCATTAGATCAATAAACTTACCGAATTGCTTGTCTAGACGCGCTCTTGCTCTAGATTACGGGAATGGTAGAGGAGGTTTGTAAGCTGGAGGAGGAACATGAACATCTTCCTTCTCCTTTTCTTTCTCTTTCTCAATAGGGACTTCAACGAACTTTGGCTGCGGGTCGGTAGTTGTTACATCACTTCTAGTTGTAATAGCCATCACCCTTCCCTTCGGATTGTCCTCCGCCTTTCCTTGAAGCTTCCCTTGGTCTCTAGGAACTTCTCCAGCCTTGCTGAAAACTTGGTTTTCTAAAGCTTTTTGTGCTTTATCAACCGAAGTGATATGATTCTCTAGTCCCTGGAGCTTCCCCAAGATTGTCTCTAGCATTACATCATGCTTATCCTTCTCTGGTTTACTTGAATTAATTGAAGTTTGACCCTGGCTTTTCAGAGTAGAAGAAGATGGAGATGCTACTATATTTTCAGTATGTGAATAGGGATTACCGGAATTTTGTTGGTTGGATCTCCAATTGTTGTTGGAGTTCCAATTTTTGTTGTTCCAATTATTGTTCCGGTAGTTGTTCCTATTGCCAACATCTTGCTTCTTCGTCTTTTGAAAGCCAGATCTTATGACTTCCTTCAACTCCTTGATCTCATTGTTGAGGGAAAATATTTGAGTTTGCGCAGCTTGAGTTAATTTTGCTCCTGGGTCTCCAGAATTTCGATTCCCACCATCAATCTTCCTATGGGAATACTTCTCAATTACTTGGGCTTGCTTCTCAATGAAGTCCCAAGCGTCATTTTCTTTCATGTCCATGAATGTACCACAAGAAAGAGATTGGAGTTTAAATTGTGTCTCCACATCCAATCCCTTTTAGTAGATTTCTAATAATTCCAGCTTTGAAATGCCATGGTGTGGGCAATCCAATAGAAGATCTTGAAACCTTTCCCAAGATTGAGTCAAACTTTCGTTAGGTTTCATAGAAAAAGCATTTATCTTACCTTTCAATTCTACCATTTTGGATGGCGGAAAGAACTTAGTGAGAAACTCCGAAGTCAAGTCCTCCCATGTGTTGAGCTTTGCAACTGGAAGAGCTTGATACCAAGCTAAAGCTTTGTCCTTCAAAGAGAAGAAGAACGGTCTCAACTTGTAGTTGTTGTTGTTAACCCTTTGAGATTTCAAATTTTCCATGAGAATCTCAAAATTTTGTAAGTTTTGATGCGGAGATTAAGCTTCCCTTCCACCAAACTAATTTTAGCGGATCATAGTGATGACTTTTAGACGCATCCCAAAGTCATGATCATCTTTCTCTCCAAGATTCACACCTAGACGGTGTGGTTGTTGAATTGGGTCCATTCTTTGCCCAAGGGTTCGTGGTTCAGCCACGACAGCAGCAGCTCTCACCTCTCTAGCACGAGGGTGAGGATCAACATGAGCATGAGGATTAAATGGTGGTATATCCTCTAGCTCCGGCATATCATCATCATCGGATGATTCAGCTTTAGACGCTTTAGCCTTCATCTTCTTAGCGTCATTCCTTTCCAATTTTATGTCCAGAATCATAGCCCTAAGCTCATCTATTTGAAACTGATTATGCTCTTTTTCCTCTAAGCGAGCCTTCTCACTCAATTGGAGTTGAGCTCGTGTTTCACCCAACTCCTCTTGGATAGTCTTCTCATTATTTTCAGCCATCTTTTTCTCTCTTAGCTTTCTTCTCAAAGTTTTCTCTAATTCAGGATCAAAAGGAACGAGGTCTTTGGTGGATCTAGACCTTCGCATATACCTATGAAAATTCCTACAAATATCACTCAAGTAGATAGATCAAATAACAAGAGCAAAGCTCCCAAGCTAGACAACCGAGAGCCGAATTTGGCCTAAACCAAATCCCCGGAAATGGCGCCAAAAACTTATTCTTTGGCAAAACTCTGTTTTGTTGCCGGAACGAGAACATCAAAAGTACCTAAGAACACAAATCTGCAAGAACACTCAAGCAGAAAGATCAATAGAAAAAGCAAGAACAGTCCCCGGCAACGGCGCCAAAAACTTGTTCGCTCAAAAGTGTGTGCGTCAAAGTCTTAATATTTATAAAACTGAAATTAAGCAAAAGTGAACCTGTAGTGTACGGATCGGCGTAGTAAAGCAAGAATTCCATAGTATCGAACTCAGGGATTTGGGGGGAACAAAATCAGTTCACAAATTGTCAAGCAAGTGAATATAGAAGATTTTCAAATAATATTGGAAAAACAGCAATTCTAAAGATCCGGATATCCAATTGTGGCAATTGATTCAAGATATTCTATAGATGTAAGGACAGAGTCGGGATTGCAAAGGTATATCTAATGTAAGGTTATGAACGGTGAAGTTCCAAAACCCAATATGTCTTACCCAAAGGCTCTCTCTATAAAGGTTGTTGAGGTTGCAGTATAGAAAGTATCAAAGAATAAGAATTACTCTCAAATACCCATGCCCAAACCCAAGGAATCAAAGACAAGCAAAAACGGTTAAGGTAGTGACACTCGAAACCAAAATAGAGGATGTTGAGTCTCACTACTACATAGAAAAGGCAAGTCAAGGCTAGGTTAAGGCAAATCTCTAACTTTGGATCAAAGCAAAAGCAAAAGACATACGATAGAGGAAACCACGGCTGGATCTTGAAGAACCACGGGCGTGGAATTCAAGAACAGACCGTGGAAATCCTCGACGACGAGGTTTCTCGCAACTCTCAGGGTCCAATCTGTTTTGGTTCGATCTATCATCATCTATGCCACAACTATCAACCCTTCACCTTAGAATTGCTTAAGGGTTTTAGCCAACAATCATTGTCATTGGATCAATAATCAAGTTTAAAAGAGAAAAAGGGTAAAATCTCGAAAACTCAATAATAACCAAATAGTCAATCTCGAAAACAAACAACAAGTATATGTGTTCAATGTATTCAGAATAGGGAACAGAAATCCTCACAACAATCTCTAGGAACAATGAAGAACGGGATGTAAATCCGCCTTCAAATGTAAACCCTAAGATCTTCTCTAAGTACACAATCTTGTAATGCATCCTTCTCGGGATCTTCCCTGTACGCAATGGAATCTTCTTAAGAAATCTTCCAAAATACACTCCGTATGGGATGTATTTAGCGTATGCAGCCGTCCCTAATTTCTCCTTTCTTCAGCCTTCTTATAGGGAAAAAGTAGGGTTACGAAAAGACCGATAACCGTTGCTGACATGGCAAATATTACACGTGCCAACCGTTATAAGAATCACGGTCTAGTGTAATCTTCCACGGTCGTGGAACTGGTCGTGGAAGCTTTTTGTTACTCTCGACCTTGTTTTCCACGCCCTCAATGTCAAAACCACGGTCGTGGTTCTGTTTGTCTGGCCGTGATTTCTCAAATTCCTTTGTAAAAGCCTTTGTCTCGTAAAGTTCTCTAATCATGCTCCTTCCTTAGCTTCTCCAATGCATCCTATTGATGCCTAGCATGATCAAATACTCCTACTCTGTCATATATGCTCCAATCCAAGCCTTTATTCACCTAAAAACACAACAAAGCTTGTGTAGATCTCTATATCGACAAAATAGGTGAATCTGCTCATAAATACTTCAAACTCTTATCCATGTACACAACAAAAAGGGAAAAACAATCAAAACAAGTATAAGGTATTTTGATAGCATGTATTATAGTCAATATTTTGGGATTGGTTTGGACGTTTTATCTTCATAAATCTGCATGTATGGATGTATATTCTTGATCATTATGTTGTTTTGTTTACTTTTGTCAGAATCGAGGTCTACACCTAGTTTTGATGTAATTGTAGGGAAAATAACGCGTTTTAGAGCGATATGGAGCTAAGGAATCTAAGGAGTTATTGGAGCTACATTATGGAGCATAGAGGAGCTACAAGAAAGGTTTAGGAACCATGGAAGTTGGACAAAAGTTTGATTTTGGACCAGATTAGAGAGATTTACACGTAGTAAGGATCATCTCGGATGGCTACAATACCATCTCGACCGATGTGACTCCGATGGACTGGACCGAGACGGACGGCCCACGGCCCATAAGATCTTTTATTCATGGCTGAAGATCTTTTATTTTTGGCAAGTGATTTTCCTATATATTGGGATGGATTTTCTGGATGGAAGCATGTCCAGCTGGTTGATTAGTTTGCAAGATTGAAGATATTCAGAGGAAGCAAGGAAGTTGGCTTTGAAGATATAGTTGAAGGCATTTGAAGGAAGTTGTAAGGTTTTCTTAGATTGTTTTTATTGTTGTCTTTTGGTTTGTGATTAAGGAACGCAGTTTGTTGTTTGTTTGATTGTTTGATTGACTTATTGAGACCTTTGTGTTAAGGTTTTGTTGTTTGGATATTGATTCCTTTCTTATATATTTGATTATTGCTATCATGATGATTATTGGCTAAGTTCTTTGTGTGATTCTAGGGTGATTGGCTGAAAGTTGTGGGAATGATGATGAAAGAATGAGCCTTTAACCTAGTAGACCCTGAAAGCTCGAGCCATACCTTAACCGAACCTCACCTCGGTCAGTTCATAGACATCTCGACCGAGATGGAACATGAACTGAGTGAGGCGATTCCTTTCCTGATCCATATCTGAGTTGAGGTTTCAGTTTGCCAAATCCTATCCTTGTTATACCTTTCCTACTCCATACGCAAGCCTAGGATGAGACTTACCCGGTGATTCCTTTGCTTGTATACCCAAGATCATGAGTGTTAGGTAATAAAGGTTTATCCTTTATTAGGGTTTGAGTGTGCATTCATCCTACCTTTGAGAGTTAGCATGAGACTTACCTGATAAAGGTTAGTTCTATCCCCTTAGATGGTGTGTTGGTTTGAGATTATAGTTCATTTCCTTAGTTCCTTGAGACTTACCCGGTGAGAGGATCTTTCGTTTGGGATAGTGAGTAGTGAGACTTCCCGGTGATCTATTCCCACCTTAGAAACACCTTCCCTTTCCAAACCTCAGCTTTGTCAACGTTATCCTTTGAGATCTTGAGTCAGAACCACAACTGGATGCTTTGACCTCTAGAGTCTGCATTCTCTTTATCTGATTATTATATCATATTTGATACCTTTACTTTGTTGTTTGTTTTTGATTGACAACTTGAATTGTCGTGCTTTGTTTCACCATAATCCATGTGTTCGACCTTGGAGTATTTGTTGTTATTATAATTGATCCGTACACTACGGGTTCGTATATTGTTTCAGGCTTTTATTTTAGGTTATAAATTTAAAGCTATATCGTTCACCATACACACACGTCTGAGAGCGAACAAGGTCTCAACCTCGGAAAATCACGTCATGTCCCGTCTCCATGGTAACCGTCACGGTCCTCCGGCTGATGTCCAACATTGCTCGATGGCGGTCCATCCATTCCATCCCAAGAATGACTTCTTCATGCACCAAGTGCATGACATAGCAGTTGGCTAACCAATCACGGTTTTCCAAACGTATGGGACAACCATGTACCTCTCGGGTACCACTAACCCTACCCTCATCGGGTAACCCCACAACAAAGGGTCTCCCCTCTACCGTAACTAAGGACAACCTAGCTACACAATCATTGGATATAAAAGAGTGTGTGACACCCGTATCAAATAAAACTCGGACCGGAAGGCCATGAATTTGAATAGTACATGTAGCTGCCGGCACTGCTAGATCAACAACAATCCTCAACTCAAACACCCTGGCATATGTGCCTCTGGTCTCCTAGGTACCCACACCACGGCCTCTACCTCGGCCCTGTCCCTGGGCTGATCCCTAGGTACGAGCCTGAACCTGACACTGGCTCCTCTACTGCGAGCCCTGTCACTGAAATTGTGGCGGCCTCTGACTACCTCCTGATACGCCAGCAGGAGAGGAACCCTATTGTGACTGTGACTTGCCCTAACGACAAAAAGCGGCTTGGTGACCAATCTGACCACAAGAGAAATAAGCCACGGGTGGTCTCCTACATGTGTTCCTCATGTGCCCAAACTCTCCACAACTATAGCACTGGCGTCCCCCGTCTGGTGTCTGCCTCGACGTTTGAGGACCGGGACGTCCCAGAGTCTAGTTACGTCCATGTCCTCCAACCCTTGTGCTTGTACTAGTTGGTGATGTCCTCTGTCTCTTGTCCGGTCCTCCGGATTGTGCTACCCTCATAAACCTAGGGTGGTCCCTCTCGTAGGCCGAAGCTCGGTCCTGGTACTCTGCCAATGAATCACAATGAAATCCTGCTAAGTGCGGGTGGACTCCATCAGCCTCCTGGAAAAGAGATAGACATGTTGGTCCGCCGGAGGTGTAGTGGGCCCCAGCAATGCTAACTTCGCCCGAAAACTTCTAATCGCCTCAATGATTGGGCCGTCCTCAAATCCTGCCTCTAAGAAATCCTAGACTCTGTCTCTCCGTAGTGAATCCGGGCAAAATGTCTCTCTCACGAGACTAAGTAGTTGTTGGTCCATCCTAGTCACACCTCCTCTAATTGTCTTCCACCAATACTGGGCCTGCTCTCTAAACAAGGTCTGGACTATCTCGACCTTCCTCTCTGTTACGCTAGGATGTGTAGCACAAAAAGCTTTACATTTATAAACTCGATCTAATCTCCTAAACTACCTAGCGAAACCCGCAGTGTACGGATCGTTATGTAGGAAGGAAAGTATTCCGAGGTCGAACAAAAGGATTGAGGCGAAATCAAGTCATTCAATGATCAAAGATAGTGCAAATCTAGTCTAAGAAAAGAGAAGGAAATAAAGAAATGAAAATGATGATATTTTTGGTTGGGTTTTTGTGGTGATCAAGCAAAGATCACAAATCAAGCAAGGTAATAAAACAAACTAACAACTCAAGCTAGCAAACAAACAAGTGACTCAAACACAAGATATGAGATCAAAGAGAGAAAAAGTAGATTCTAGAGGTCAAGATTTCGGGTTATGGCATTGGACTCAAGCTTCTAAAGATTCTAAGGATAAAGCTGCGGTGTTGGGAAAGGGTGTTTCTCTAATGGAAGCAATTACCGGGTAAGTCTCATGCTTCACTAATCCCGCACCAAACTCCTATTACCGGGTAAGTCTCAAGGAGGTAAAGTTGGGAATTCTACACAAACCGGACACTACTTAAGGGGCAAACCTCTCCTTACCGGGTAAGTCTCGGAAAAGGTAAGTCTCAAGCAACAATCCTAGCACACTCGATCCAATAGCGGCTTATGAGGCTCACTACTACCTAGAGTTCATCATCTTTGGTATCTAAGATCGGAAATCCCCGGTAGGTCTCTTTCCTCACTTAGTTTGCTAGCATTAGGTCACCCTAAGCTATATTATGCTCAGAAAACACTAGGATTTCAACAATCTAACATCCTAACATACAGATTCATCAATTAAAGAGCAACAAAAGGAAAAATCGGGTGGATCATAGTAAAAATCGGCCGATTTACTATGAAGAACAGGTCAATTTTTATGTCTGAGTTAGGTTTTGTGCATACGAATCATCCTAAACTAACATATAAGTCCATTCTATCATCACCCAAGCAATAACCATCAATCCATCACTCCAGAATCACAACAAACTAGCCAATAACATGCATTTCAAGATCTAGAATCATCATACAAGCATACATGGAATCCATAGCAAGAAGATGAAGTAAGGAAATGAAAGCAATGAAACTTAGCTGGATTTGAGCTCAAAACAAGTCTTTCAACACACCAAATGTAGCTCCAAGTCAGATCTTACAACCTTCAACAAGTTTCTTCACAAAAATCACTCAAATCTCACTACGAAATTGAAATCTACACTAATCTCCCTCAAGAACACCCACAAGGGTGTCTTGAAGAGAGGCTCCCAATTGGAAGAGTCTTTGGGAAGATGCTAGAGGATCTAGGAGAGGAGAGAATCCTCAGCAACAGCTTGCAGGCCCACTTATATTCTCCACCAAGAGCAAGGCCGGAAAAAGAGATCGTGGAACACGTGGCTTAAGCTGTCAAAGGCCAAAAATCGACCCAGTCAAATAAATCGGCCGATTTTCCTGAGTGTAGGTCGATTTTCTTCAACAGAAACTTGTTATGATCGTCTAGCCATGAGTTGCTCCATTGCTTGCACCAATAGTGGTCTTTGTGTCCTTTGTTGCTCCAATTATGATCCTTCAAAGCTTCGGATGTGTACCACCATGAGGCTTGACCCTCGAATGCATCGTTTAATGTCCAAAAGATCCCCGAAATACCTACAATACCGACAAAAGCTCGTGTAGACGTCTTTTCTAGGAATATGCACGAAATGAGTGTAAACGTTGTGAACTAGTGCCAAAACGTGCATGAATAACGGAGAAAACTATCTAAATGTATGCCTATACTAACGTCATAAATCACGTTATCAAAATACCCCATACTTAAGATTTGCTCGTCCCCGAGCAAGATCCAACTATAGACTAACAGATGACATGATTTATGCATGCAGAAAAACAACAAAATCTTTTTGGAATTGTGCTTCTAACATTGGATCACCTTCATAGTCATGTTTCATAGCAATGGACAAGCAATCATGCATCAAATGAATGAAGGCATGGGAAGACAATTATACTTAACTAGAAAGCATGCATGAGAGGTGAAAATGAAGAAGTCAAGATGATCATGAGTATGTCCAATCTAGATCACTAAGTCTTACACACATGCATTTAGGTCACAAGGACTTAGGAAAGAAGAGGCTAAGAACCGTTGTGATTAGGTGGGAATTTTTAGGTCATGTGATGCTAATCCGGGGAAGGAACTAACTCCACAATTTCGTTTTTGCTCAACTTCCCAACAAGTGTATGATTTTTTCCATCTTTTCTTTGTTTTCTTTTCTTTTTCACTTATTTTTGAGACATTGGCATTGGTGTACAAAAGCCGAAACCTTGGTGATTAGCCGTCCTCGGGCTTTTTTATTTTTCGAGGTGCATCCACACCGGGCACACATACCAAAGTTCATTAGGACTATCGGTTTATTTGACTTTGGCAAGGCACAAACACCCGATTATGTGAATGGTGCCGAGTTACTCGTCATTTAAACCAACGTCCCCAAACCTATATTTTTTTCTACACTTTCACAACAAATTCAGCACTTCATTCACAACATTCTTTCATCAACAACTTCACCCCACGCTTGCTTTTTACACACATCAACACACTAGCATGCTCCTAGTCCCGGATGGGTCAAAAGAGGTAAAATTTTTCATCAATTGAGGTGCTCAAACAACATGATCAAGATGAGAAGTAGAGAAGGATGAATTGCCTTAATCACTCCTAAATGATGTGCAAGAACTATCATGTAATTTCGACTTTCAATCCTCAATTCAATCAAGGCAAACATTCATGATCACAAATCATTCATGGGATTCAAGATAAGTACTTCAAGTCCACATATGCATTCATCAATTTACACATAAGGTCATCCATAGCCAATTCACAAGACAATCTCATCATAAGGGTCATTCCCAAGCTTAGAAGCACTAAAAAATTTTTAAAAATTTTCTGATTTTTTTGGATTTTTCGAAATATGTATGAACAATGCAAGACATAATGAAACATGTGACAATATTAAACTATCCTAGATGCTAATCATGCAAGTGATCATGAAAACCCCACCCCATACTTAGAAACACATTGTCCCTAATGTGTAAACTAAATAAAGAAGTGAAAGAGAGTCCTCACAATGTAAAATTGGTGATGCTTTGGTATTTCGGTTCACATCGAATGATGATGGTGGATGATCGATCAAGGATGGTAGAGAGCTCTTGATGTTCATTAAGGTGTCGGAACCCGCGCTTGGCACCGCAAGCCGTCCAAGTTCCACGTCCGCTCCACCCATGCTTGATTGGAGATCATCACTTTCCTTGACAGAAGGAAAAATCGGACCAACTACCCAGGAAAATCGGCCGATTTCTGTGAAGAACAGTCCGATTTTCCTGGGTGCTTTCTTCCTTGTCCATGTGCTCGGATCTTGCACCTTCTTCTCAACAGTTCCATGAGGCTTTCACATGACCTCCAGCATCTCATCACACATGACAACAACAAGATCTAGCACCCAAAAACACAAAAGAAAAACAAAGCACACCAAAAACAAAAGCAAAAACGAAGACGAAAGAGAAAAGGGAAAGAGTTATTACCCGTGGGTTGCCTCCCAAGAAGCGCTTCTTTTAGGTCATTAGCTTGACCAAACTCCGGGGATGTGTCAATCCACCTCGAATATCATGGTTTGCTTGAGGAGTCCAAGCAACCATTGCTTTCCGGCATCCATGATGACAAGCAAGGGCTACTTGATGCCCAAATAAGCTTTAAGTTCTCTCTTCACCGGTGAGTAGTAGACTCCTTCATCACCGCTCCCTTGATGATAGTATGGAGTTGCAACCATAGGCGCCACCCCATACTTAGACAATTGGTACTCTGCGGTCACACCGGTGAGATGCTTGCCATCCTCATCCTCTATGATCCGAAGAAAGCCGATTCTTGGAAAGAATTCTTCATTGAGGTGCTCCATAACCATCATGGATCCATCATGCTTGCCTCCATCATTCAACATGGGATACTCCTTAGGAAAGGGACTCCAATCTTCGTGTGTACTCCGGGCAAGCAAGAAAGGATTGGAAGGAGTTGAAGTTAACTTAGGGCTCTCCCTCGTGAGCTCTTCAAGTGTGGTTCCGGGGTTGATGGCAAGGATGTCCGGGGGTGAGAATACTTCATTGCACTCCTCCAAAGGTGAAGGAGGTGGAGGTAAGCCTTGAAGGATGGTAGGATCTCCTAGCATAAGAGCATGCCTAATCTCCTCAATCTCCCTCCTCATTTGTTCTTCTCTCTCGACATTCAATCTTCTTGCATCCTCCAAGGCCAAATCCCTTAGCCACAATTGCTCCCGAGCTTCATTCAACTCTTCCTCAAGGTCTCTATTGGTTATGGTTGAATCGGGTAATTCTTGGATCTCCTCATGGTGAACCTCCTCTTGTTGAAATACTTCCGCTTCAAGCACCATGTGGGCACTCGAAATGGAAGAAAGGTTGCTTTCTAGATTATCCATCTTCCTCAACATTTCTTCTAGCATTGACTCCAATCGATCATTGTGAGGTTGATGTTGAGGTTCCACATAAGGCAATGTAGTCATGTGAGCTTGATCATGGGACTCATGATACGCATTAAACTCCTCCCAATACTCAAACTCATCATGGAGAGGTCCTAGATCTTGGCTTTCCATCCACTCCTCATACTCCATGTTGTCAAGGTCATCTTGAAAGTACAATCCGTCCATGGCAAACATGAAAAGGCAAAGATAAAAACAACACAAGATCAAAAGTAACAAGAAAGATAAACACTAAAAGCAATCAAAATCAAATAACTTAATCTAGACCTAGTCCCCGGTAACGGCGCCAAAAACTTGTTACGCTAGGATGTGTAGCACAAAAAGCTTTACATTTATAAACTCGATCTAATCTCCTAAACTACCTAGCAAAACCCGCAGTGTATGGATCTTTATGTAGGAAGGAAAGTATTCCGAGGTCGAACACAAGGACTGAGGCGAAATCAAGTCATTCAATGATCAAAGATAGTGCAAATCTAGTCTAAGAAAAGAGAAGGAAATAAAGAAATGAAAATGATGATATTTTTGGTTGGGTTTTTGTGGTGATCAAGCAAAGATCACAAATCAAGCAAGGTAATAAAACAAACTAACAACTCAAGCTAGCAAACAAACAAGTGACTCAAACACAAGATATGAGATCAAAGAGAGAAAAAGTAGATTCTAGAGGTCAAGATTTCGGGTTATGGCATTGGACTCAAGCTTATAAAGATTCTAAGGATAAAGCTGTGGTGTTGGGAAAGGGTGTTTCTCTAATGGAAGCAATTACCGGGTAAGTCTCATGCTTCACTAATCCCGCACCAAACTCCTATTACCGGGTAAGTCTCAAGGAGGTAAAGTTGGGAATTCTACACAAACCGGACACTACTTAAGGGGAAAACCTCTCCTTACCGGGTAAGTCTCGGAAAAGGTAAGTCTCAAGCAACAATCCTAGCACACTCGATCCAATAGCGGCTTATGAGGCTCACTACTACCTAGAGTTCATCATCTTTGGTATCTAAGATCGGAAATCACCGGATAGGTCTCTTTACTCACTTAGTTTGCTAGCATTAGGTCACCCTAAGCTATATTATGCTCAGCAAACACTAGGATTTCAACAATCTAACATCCTAACATACAGATTCATCAATTAAAGAGCAACAGAAGGAAAAATCGGGTGGATCATAGTAAAAATCGGCCGATTTACTATGAAGAACATGTCAATTTTTATGTCTGAGTTAGGTTTTGTGCATACGAATCATCCTAAACTAACATATAAGTCCATTCTATCATCACCCAAGCAATAACCATCAATCCATCACTCCAGAATCACAACAAACTAGCCAATAACATGCATTTCAAGATCTAGAATCATCATACAAGCATACATGGAATCCATAGCAAGAAGATGAAGTAAGGAAATGAAAGCAATGAAACTTAGCTGGATTTGAGCTCAAAACAAGTCATTCAACACACCAAATGTAGCTCCAAGTCAGATCTTACAACCTTCAACAAGTTTCTTCACAAAAATCACTCAAATCTCACTACGAAATTGAAATCTACATTAATCTCCCTCAAGAACACCCACAAGGGTGTCTTGAAGAGAGGCTCCCAATTGGAAGAGTCTTTGGGAAGATGCTAGAGGATCTAGGAGAGGAGAGAATCCTCAGCAACAGCTTGCAGGCCCACTTATATTCACCACCAAGAGCAAGGCCGGACAAAGAGATCGTGGGACACGTGGCTTAAGCTGTCAAAGGCCAAAAATTGGCCCAGTCAAATAAATCGGCCGATTTTCCTGAGTGTAGGTCGATTTTCTTCAACAGAAACTTGTTATGATCGTCTAGCCATGAGTTGCTCCATTGCTTGCACCAATAGTGGTCTTTGTGTCCTTTGTTGCTCCAATTATGATCCTTCAAAGCTTCGGATGTGTACCACCATGAGGCTTGACCCTCGAATGCATCGGTTAATGTCCAAAAGATCCCCGAAATACCTACAACACCGACAAAAGCTCGTGTAGACGTCTTTTCTAGGAATATGCACGAAATGAGTGTAAACGTCGTGAACTAGTGCCAAAACGTGCATGAATAACGGAGAAAACTATCTAAATATATGCCTATACTAACGTCATAAATCACGTTATCACTCTCTTCAGGAGAACGGATCGCCTTTAATGCTGACTCTACGTGCCCAATCCAATGCTCCACTTCTAACCCTACCTTCCCGTCGAAGTAAGGTGCATGCTGCTGGTTGAAAGCCTTCAACCATGAATCATGTCTAGGTAACCTCAGCTCGTCTCTAGCCCTAGCAATCTCCACAAACGGCTCGGGTGCCACTATCACCGGTGCAACGAACTCTGGTGCGGCCTTAATCTGAGTAACCCTCTGCGAGACCTCAGCTGATCTCGCAGGTGTAGGTGCAGGCAACGGTGGTGCGGGAGGTGGTGCTCCCGTCCTAAACGCCTCCTCAACTCAACGTTCATAATCCTCAAACACGGTAGCCCCAATCGATGCTCCACCGGTCCTAGCAGATGGGGAACTATGCGCCCTAGACCTCACAATTGTCCTATCCTTAGTCTCGGGAATGATGCTCTATGGCATGTCCTCCACGGGAACCTCAACTGCTAGAGGATCCACAACTGGTTGGTCCGAAATGGGGATACGTCCCCGACCTCTCATGCCTGGAGGTCTCCCTACTCGTCCTCGTCTCGGGACGGTAGGAGGAAGAGGGGGTCTACCCCTGGCGGGTCCTACGTATGCGGTTGCTGTCGTACGTGTAATTTGATAGCGTATGGCCTTTATTTATATTTATATATATAATATGTCCATAATACTTTTCAATATCGATATGGAAGGAAAAACTTATACGAACATAAGGATAAGCAGAAATCCAAGTATACAACCAAGGCATCAAAGCCCAATCATCCTAAGGTCACATGCATAGCTAGTTACATACAAGCCCAAAAGCATCCTAAGGCCATATACATATATATAACTATGATAATATATAAACATACTTAAAATCAAGAAATCTACGTCGCCGAGGTTTGCTTGAGGAGTGGTGGTCCTGTACATTCTAACCCAATCCCGACTCATGCATATGAATTTTGAAAACGAAAAGTCAGAACCCATGGGGTTATGTTTATTCCTCATTTGGCCTTTAGAAGGTTGCGAGTTCCATTGTTGTCAACCTCGGGCTCTGATACCAGTTTGTAACACCCCGAATCCACGGGACTCGGGAATGTTACGGGCGAGACCTCACAATGGGTCCCGACCCTTAGCCTGACAACAATCTAACTGGACCTTTCCAACATGGCACAAATAAAGAAAAAATCTCAAATCGTTTATAATGTATGCGAGAACAGAAAAGTAAAGGGTACAAGGTGGAAACTCAGCCGAGTCCTCAAAACGACACAAACTCCAAACATAAAACCGTAAACCGTACATCAAAACCATAATCCAAACATAACAAGATAATCCAAAAACGCCCCCGTCCTATAATGTACGGAGACCCTCGGTTGTCCACTCATCCACCTCACTCGGACGTATCCCTAACCTGTAGGGCATCTACACAAACGGTTTAAAACCGTTAGCTCATATTCTAAGCATTGGAATCAATGAGAAAGGCACATACACAAGTAATTCATCACAAGCATAAAACATACATAAAAACACACCAATCCGATTTATTATCTTTGTTATTATTAAGTCGTATCCCGTTCTAATTCAACTGAGGTTTGTGACACGAGACCACCGTGGTCCCGCCTTGGTCCCTATTTAACGACAAGGAATGAACTGTTGCATCCAACCGTCTACCCGCACGGGCTAGTCGCCGAGAACCTCCTAGACTCTCGCAAGAGCTAGGAAGATGATGTCACCGCCCATTATCATACACTTGGGCCAAAATAATATAAGGTCGGTGGTCCAATTACCGGTTTAGTTGTTTATAACATAAACAATAACATACACATACACCACCAAACACACATCAATGCTAATACGTAAAATACGAGATAAGTAAGTCCGGAGACTTACCTCGTCGCCGCACTCACTCACTACACTCTCTCTTCCTTAGAGAGGAAGCACACAACCTGCTCACACAAGAATACACTCATCAACACAAGCTCACACTCAAGAAGTCTTAGACTTCACTCTAGTGATCTAAGCAAGATCACCCAACTCTCAGACTAGGAAAGCATCCTAGGATCCATGGTACTCATAACACTCTCAATCCAGCAAAGGAAACTCACAACAACATATAGCCTACATGATCATAACAATAGCCTAGAAGAGTCAATCTAGTCTAGAAAGATCCAACATGCTCAAACAACTCAAGGTCAACAACTACATCAAGCCATAGGGGCTCCAAGGTTCACAACCACTAGATGGCATTCTCATGCTACTCTAAGCCAGCCTAAGCATGCTACTAACAAGGTAAAACCATAAGGCTAGGAAAGAACGAAGAGAAAGGGAGGAAGAAGCCTACTAGTGAAGAAAACGCATCTGCGGAAGTAAGTTGGCGCCCCTGCGTGGAGCTGTCACCACCCCTGCGGAAGCCTGGAGCCGCCCTTGCGCTTAGGAGCCGCCTCTGCGGTGGCTCTGACCGCCCCTACAGTGGCTGGTGGTCTGCCCCTGCGCCTTTGGTGATCCGCCCCCGCGGTCGAACATCAGAAGCTTCGTCTTCTTTGTTTCTTCGACTGTGTCTTTGCTCCAAGTGCCTCCTTCTCTGGCTGAGCCTTCTCCAGACACTCTCCACAGGTCTTAGCTTCCTCACCACGACCTAAACGAGCTAGAAGGATGGACATGCAAAGGGTTTACAAGATCTCTCTTCATAGCTTCCTCTATAGCCATGGAGGTGAAGAGAAGAAATAGGAGAAGAAAACAGCAGCAAAGAGAAGAGGAGAGGAGGGAGCTTACCACAACAAATCCAACTCTTCAAGGCTTCAGGATCCTACCAAGGTCTTCCAAGGAGAAGGAAGAAGAGAGCATACAAGGAGGAGAGTAAAGAGAGAAAGAATGAGCGTGAGAGGGAAAATGAAGAATGAGGAGAGAAGGAGAGTAACAGAGATGCATAAAGGGGTGGGGAGACCCAAGGGTCAGCTGTCCCCTTGTCTCCTCACTCCATAACCTAAGGCCGGAAAGCAAAAGAGGGAACTCAAAGGTTGGTGCGGGAGTTTGGGGATAAATCCCGGCACTCAAAAAACGTGTCTGCGGGAAAACTAAGTCGTTGACGCGGGAAGATTGGAAAACGTCTCGGCACCCGGAATAAAAATTCCGGATGTTACATTCATCATTTTCCTCCCACTACAATCTATCCCTAATCTCGTTTATTAAGGTTGTTTTAAATTTTTATTCTCTCAATGATACTATTAGGCATTATTGTGGTAGTCGATTTAACAAATGATGATTTCACTCCTTATTTGTGATATACGAGTGGGTGATTTCATTTTGATTTATCATGTCCGTATTAGTTACTAAATCTATTATTGGTTTGTCATTTACCCATATGTCCCTCTAGAATCTAATTGTTCTTCCATCACATACTCGCCATCTAAGCTCTTTGTCAAAATCTTCTCTTAGTTTTACTAGTTTCTTCCATTGCCATGAAACATTAGACCCACATTGATAGTTCCAAAGGCATGAGCCATTAAGATATATTTCTTCAACAATTTTCACCCAAATATTATCCGGTTTCGCCATGATTTTCCATAGAAGTTTCATTTATAGTGTTTTATTCATATCTTCTACTTTTCTACTTCTAGTTCCTCCTAGGGATCTTGGTTTATAGATTGTCCCAACTGGTTATTGGATTGAAGTTGGGACCCTTATTCCAAAAGAAATTCCTATTGAGTTGATCCAATTCTAGGTGGATACTAGTTGGTAGCATGAATGCGTGCATTAAGTAACTTGGTTTGACATTGAGGTAAGCTTTTATAAGAGTTATTCTACCTTCTTGTGACCAAGAGGACGCTTTCCACCTAGTTAGTTGATGCTTAGTTTTAATGATGATAGAATTAACGATATCTTTGTTGACACGCCCGTTGATGATCAGGCATCCGAGGTATTGCTCGAGATTAGTCGTAACATTGATCCCTATGTGTCCTTGGATTCTTCTTTTGTTACTTTGATCGTTGTTCGTAGTTGTTTGGAACCCAGATTTGTGGTAATTAATGACTTGTCCAAAGATATCGTAATAGTCCTTTAAAACCGATATGATCTTGTTGCTTGCTTCTACATTAGCTTTAGTGAAGACTATAACATCATCAGCAAAGATAGGAAAGGTATTCTTGTTCCATTTTTTGTAATAGAAAATCCCACATCCTTAGGATTATCGATTGTCAATTTTTGTATATTTCGGGCGATTACCTCCACACAAAGGTTAACACAGAGAGGGGAGAGAGGGTCGCCATGACGAAATCCTCTTTGTGGTGCAAAAAGGTTGGTAAGAAAATCATGAATTAAGATAGAATAGAAAATGTAGAAATACATTTTTGAATTCATTCTCAAAATTTTTCTGCATCTTGTGGGCACATAGACATTTTTTCCAAAAAATAAAATATATATCTTACCTATCCTATTTAAAAATTAATAAAAGTAAATAATTGCCCTTCTCCGTGATAAATTGATGATTTGATAATTATCCTTAACAGTAGTAAATGTTGATAACGATGGTTCTCAGGTGACGCACTGACTCGTCAGCCGCATGAAAGTGACGATAGAGAATTCAATGGAGGTGACGAGAACCTACCGGCTATTATCAATAACTTTGGTGAGAAGAAATATTCATAAAGAAACAAATTTTGTATTCTCACTTCCAAACGGGACATAGCAAAATCTTGCGTCTGTATCTGCATTTTGCGATATCCATCCATTCTCTCGCCCTTAGTTCTGCGGCTACGTCCATCCGCTTCTTCTTTCGCACAGCAACCCCCATCCGATACAGGAACAAACCCAAATCGCTTCTCAATCTCCTTCAATGTTGGTTAAAGTAGAATCCCAGTTTCTATTTATCAATTAGAAGGTAATGGTTACTTCACCACAAATTTCCATGTCGATTTCGTTATCCTACCATGTTTTCTTTCTTCTTTTCTTCCACCTTATTTGACCCTCAAACCTCATGCGCTCAATATAGGTTATAGTCTTACAATTTGGGTGATCATCGGGTGGTGTGTGTTGCGAATTTAGTCAATTAGGGTTTAATGTCGCGTTGTTGGAAGCTTTGGCCCCTCAACGTTCGTCGTTTTTTGTTTATGTTACGACCCTTACCGTCTAATTTCTTGTCAATTGCAATTGCAATTGCACAATCATAGTGATCAGTGGGATTATATCTGAAAGGGGCCATTCTAGGATATAACAATTTAGTCATCTGGCTTACAGATTACGATCTTTAGTCCTGTATTAAATCCCTGCATCTTGTACCAGATGCCGGAATCTTTTGTTAACTTTTTGTACATCATTTCTGCAGGCTTCTTCTGGATTTGATTATTCAAAATAGCATTGAAAGTTACTATTTATAGTCTGCCTTCTATCACAAGTATCCACTTGCATCATGTTGCAACTCCTGAAGTTTAGTATAGGTGGCGTTGCAGCTAAGGCTATTAAGTTTACAGAGGTGTCCTAACATTCTGTTAGCTACTTATTGGTCTGAGGAATCTTAGCAGACGGAAACGGCTGTTTCAATGGAGTGGAAGGGCATGCTTTACTCTTTCTTTTTCCTTGTAAAAGTGGTTGAGTCCTCAAGCAGATCTTTAAATATGTGGTCTCTGGAACTTGATAGTGGACGAACAATCCTCCATAACTGGACAATCATCAGTTCTGGCATGTTTGTGCTTGTTGCTTTTTTGCTCTCCGGGTATCTTATCTGCCAGCATCTAGGTTCTTACAATCAACCAGAGGTCAGTTTTTCATCATATCAAGATTTTGTGGATAATTTATGTGTAAATGGCCCTTTTGTTGTATCATCTTCATATGGATATTTCTTTTGCCCCACTTTCTCTGTATTGATAAGCAGGAATTCCTTATAAAAAAATTTGTTGGAATCTGTTCCTGTTTTCTTTTTCTGTTTCTTAAGTAGGCAGTTTTTTCTATTCAATTTGATTTCAGGAGCAGAAGTTTTTGATTGGACTAATACTGATGGTTCCTGTATATGCATTAGAATCGGTATGTTGATTTCTTTCAATGGTATAGCTTTTTTCCTATTCCATTTTTTATGAGAAACATGTATTTTTCTAATGACTTGCTTGGAAGATTTTCTTCTATGCACATTCGCCTTATACTTTTTTATCAACTTTTTTTTCCGTGCTCACAGTTCTTGTCACTGCTGAATTCAAGAGCTGCATTCAACTGTGAAGTAATTCGTGACTGCTATGAAGCCTTTGCATTGTACTGCTTTGAGAGATATCTGATTGCTTGCTTAGGTATATGAAAAGTCTGACTAGCTTGTTTATCTTCATGTGGTTTTAATTTTTTGTTACCGATGGAAAGTTTAGTTTCTCCTTGTTTATCTCTTATCCTGATGTATGTTTTGAAATACTTCCCTTGTTAGGAGCACGTGTTTCTATCATGATGTTCTTCATCTGTAACAATGGTTATAATGTCTTACAGGTGGGGAGGATAGCACTATTGAATTTATGGAACGCAAAAGTGTCATAACTACTAGTGCACCACTTCTTGAAGAAGCATATAGCTATGGAGTTGTAGAGCATCCGTTCCCTCTAAACTTCTTGCTCAGGGAATGGTATCTTGGAGCAAACTTCTATTACGCTGTCAAGATAGGGATTGTTCAATATGTATGTACCTGAAACTTCAAAAGGCTGTTGATAAGTTTCCTGCTGAAGGTTCTCACTAGAATTTATAGCTCATGAACACTTAACTTTCACTTTTTTCAGATGATAGTAAAGATGATTTGTGCACTAATGGCAATGGTTTTGCAAGCCTTTGGTGTTTATGGAGAAGGGAAGTTTCAGTGGAATTATGGGTAATAATTCATGTGGCTTATTATGATATCAATGAAATGTATACGAGTTAACTCGGAAAAAACAATGATTGGTAGATTATATTAGAACACTACGAGATTTGATTGGTTGAACTACCTGGATCATGTGGTTCAGTGGTCAAAGGTAATCTAAAATGTGATACTTGCAGGTATCCATACTTGGCAGTAGTTCTTAATTTCAGCCAGACGTGGGCTCTGTATTGCCTGGTTCAATTCTACGCTGTCACAAAGGATAAGCTTGCACCAATCAAACCTCTAGCCAAATTTCTGACATTCAAATCAATCGTATTCTTGACATGGTGGCAAGGAGTTGCTGTTGCGTTCCTTTTCTCCATAGGAGCTTTTAGAGGATCCCTTGCACAGGAGCTAAAGACACGTATACAAGACTACATAATCTGTATTGAGGTCCGTTAGTGCTATTTGTTTACTCTCTCTTTGTTCCTCATTGATGTGTATTTGTGTGCATGTCTTGCCTATTCTTATTTATATAAACATTATATATATGGGTCGTAAGTAGCTCTGAGATGATAATGATTTATTTTATCGTGGTCACAACGAAGTCATTGCTTTTACATCCAACTGTCACAACAGATGGGCGTGGCAGCTGTTGTCCACTTATATGTGTTTCCAGCAGTACCTTACAGACGCGGGGAAAGATGTGTTAGGAATGTAGCAGTCATGGATGACTATGCTGCTTTAGGCAATCCGCCTGATCCAGAGGAGGTTCTAGACTGTGGCAAGTTTACCAAAGTCAGGATGGCCCGACCTGATGAAAGGGAAAAGCGGTTAAGCTTTCCTCAATCCGTTCGAGACGTGGTCGTTGGAAGTGGTGAAATTGTAAGGAATTTTATCCCTATAACCAATAAATATATGTTGGTTATCCCCCAGCTTTTGATTGTGTTCTACTTTGTCTCTTACAGATTGTAGATGACATGAAGTACACAGTCTCCCACGTGGTAGAGCCAGTGGAGAGGGGAATCGCAAAAGTAAACAAGACTTTCCATGAGATATCCGAAAATGTGAAACGATTAGAACTTCGAAAGAAATCGAAAGATGACACTGAAGTCCCTTTGGATTCATGGAATAAGGAGTTCTCTGAAGTTCATGAAGCCGATGGGAGCATCAGTGACAGCGGTTTGTCCTTTGGCAAGAGACAACAAGGAAGATCAAAAGCAGCAAATCCATCTAGATTTCGGTTTAGATAGACATTAGCAGACGTATTAAATAGCTGAATGGGGTCCTGATGCTTCATAGCTTCATGAGTTGCTCACAACTAATCATTATACTTGTCCAAGTCCTTACTGAACTAAACAAGAGGTAGTCTTCTGACTGATAGAGGGGGAGAACCAGTTTTCAGCCCCCACGGAATTGGGGTTTAGAACTGCATTCTCCATGTAGCACAAAGAGGCCTTAATGATGACGTCCTGAAGACGCGTCAACTGTACAGAAAAGCGAAACAATGTCTACTACTAGTACTAAACTCAACCTGCGGGATTGAAAAATCTCAGTGAAAAAGAGACACTTTCTGAAAATCGGTCCTGTAAAAGTACATTCCGCTCTTATGCAGTTCTCCTATCTCTTGTTAGTCGGATGTCGTTTTTTGGTTTTGATTTCACAAGCTAAAATCCGTGCGCTTATGAAAGAATTACACTTTTCAGAAGGCGTTGATTTGCGCCTGCGCCATTTAACTTATACAAGTTCCAGCTCATGTTTCGCTTGGAGACATTGCAACTATTTTTACAGGATTACTATACAGCCATTTAATGTAAGTGTCCATACATGTGCTTGTGAACCAAATACCACAGTTCGAAGCCCATTTTGAAATGCAACACTTTGTCATCCTTCCAAGGCTACTTGCAGGCTTGTGTACGTAGTGGTTATGCTCCAGTATTTTCCTTCCTTGTTCGGCAAATCATACCAACTCATAAAACGGCCTTTAACATAGACCTTTGTACTTTACCGAGTGACTATGCCCCATGGTAGAGGGCCAGAGTAAGGAGTTGTCCCACAGTTTCTAAACAAGGCTTTGATTTCAGGACATCCATTAGGGTAAGGAATCCATCTGTGAAAAGGATCCCGCCGTAGCTTCTTTCGGTGGAGTGAACCGGTGCATCCATATGGGTCGTTCTCAAACTGCGCTCTCACCACTGCTTCTCCTTTCCTTGCCGATGCTCTAGCTGTTGCAGAAGCAGTGGTGGCCACGTAACTGAACCTCGACTCTGGAAACCCAATTGCAGATCGGTGTAAACCAGCAAATCTCTCCTCTTTAAAATCGTAACTCACAACCTGATCAACAGTATAATAGATTAACATGTGATTAGTTGGAGCCCTATTAGCAACCAAAAGTAACAGCAAGTCCATAAGAGTGTGCTTTTAATACTGTACAACTGATTTAATGCAAACTCACATTGATCTTGAACTCACCCTCGGTTCGCTTGTTCTTTCTTTGATTGGAATGATCTTGATTCTTTGTTTTTTCGTTTTGCTCTTATAATTCATGGATCTTTTTCAGCATGATGGTAAGTCGATACATGATGTATGTCTAGTCTATCCGAACCAATTTACTTTATAAAAAAAACATTACAAAAATCCTATAAATGTAAACATGGTGATAAAAGGACTAAATATGGGCGGATACGTCTCTAATATGATAACGTCATACATAACATACTGTCATATGAAACAAGTATAACAGGGACTTACAGTTATATTTTGAGGATACGTGCCAGTCAGCTCACGGAAACGACAAACACTAAAGAGCAACTTCTCAAAGCTATCCCTAGCATGCTCTTCTGTTAGTGCTCGCCCCCTCATGCTTTCTTGCTCCCCTGCATATACAGTATGAATAGCATAAGGACGGTGTGGATAGAACAACAATCATGGAGGAAAATTATAAATTTCCATTCAATAGTTAAAATGGATCCAGATACAAACTGATTATGTTTCCTAAACTTATCACCCGATATCTCCTGGAGAACGGTGAGTTTCCCAACAGAACTTCAAAAATTATATGTAAATCGCATTTATAGATCATAGGTTACCATTTTATTTAATGTCAACTGACTATACTTGTTGACAAACTCAAGAAAAATGTCAATCCTTTTCCACTTCAATGGAATTCTTGTAAACAGCTAAATAAGCTACAATCATGGTCATACCCTTGCACATATAATCCAATCTGTGTTCAACTTGAAAACATGTACTCATGAAACATAAATAAAAACTTTATACCATCTATCCTATCGCTAGAATGGATTCAGAGTCATCCAACTTATAAGTTAATTGATTTTTTCTATATTCCTATCATATAATATCTCCTTTATTTCATACTCCCGAATTCCATAGAGAAAAGCGAACATAATAAGGTACCGAAATCACAGTGAATACAGCGCAAAGGTTCCGAACTTTAAGCATCGAAAGAAAGAGTAAGAAACAACTCGTAAAACCAACTATGGAGTAACCAACTGAAATATATTTTGACCTGACACTATTATCTTAGGCAAGAAGAGGTGCTAAAAACCTAAAACTGCACGACTTTAGACTATTCTTTGTTTATAGTTCGTCTAAATCAAAACTAGGCATGATCAGTAAACTTATAGAACTAAACTTCATTACTGTACTACAAGGATCCCTCCAAAATAGTTATACCTTCAATAGGACAGGAAGCATCACATCTACAATATAGTCTTTTTAGTGGGTACTATTCAAACGAAATCAAGCAAGCTGAGTAATGAGCTCACCAAACCAACCGTAAGAATCAGCAACAAGCCAATAACTTTGTGCTTCACTGCGTGGACCAGCATCCTTTCGAGTCTCCCCACCGCTGAATAACAACAAAGATGAATCATCCTTGGCTGCAGTTTGAACGCCTTCTTTTATATGGCCAACGAAGGTAGCAGCCTGGCCAGGGTGCTTTTGGTAGGACTCCAACAACCACGAGTCTTCATTATCAAATTTGCCACAATTACTACTAGTATATACTGAATGTCCAGCAACCATTACAAGATTCTTAAGCTTAGAAAAGGGATATGAATCCGATTCTGAATCTGAATCAGAATGTGCATATACATCAGCTCTTTTGTAGGCACTCATTGTTTGGTTCCGTTTCTTATACGATAAAAGAAGGAAAAGAATCACAACCCCAAATAACAATGCTAAGAAAAAGACCAAGTATGGGTGCAATATCTAATGGTACTTGATGTAGTTGGCAAAGGACTTAAGCATTACGGTGGGTCTAAATTCAGAACTTTTGGTCCTTTTAGGGTTTCTGAAAGTCAGAGATTCAACATCAAATTCTCCTCTTCGGTAAGCGTTAAAAGACCTGGGACTATTCGACGCGAATGGGTGTACATTCATTCTACAGACTACGAAAATCTCTGATGCTAAACTAACAGATCAAAAATAATCAGATGTATTCTAAAAGATAAAAGAAGATGATAACTGTAAGACTGAAGTATACCCAGATGAGACTACGAGGGGCACTGAAATTGTAAAGATGCGATATAAGAACAAGATCTGATTGTGAGCTCACCCAGTGATGATTAGTAAGAAAGAACGAGGGGTTAGCACACGAATTAACGAACAATAATTCTCTCTCTATAAAAAAAAAAAAAAAAAAAAAATTTCGGATGGTACCCTCGTGCTTTGAGGTTTTCCGGATTTTGCCCAACAGTTTTTTCAAGTTCGGATGATACCCTAAGTTTTTGTTGTTTTCCGAATTTTGCCCAAATTCATTAAACTTTTTCAAGTTCCATTAAAAACATACAAAATAAAACAAACTAAAATTAGAAAAACAAATTAAAATAGAAAGAATGATTTAGTTATTTTAAAACAAGTAAAAAAGTATCTTTTTTTTTAAAAAAAAACAAATATTTATAATAATTTAAAATAAATCAATTAGATAATTTTTAAAAAAATTCAAAAAAATCAGTATTTTATTTTATTTAAAAAATAAATAGATTGGATTAGCATTTTTTTTAACAAAATCTAAACACATAAGAGTTATACTTTATTTAAAAAATAAATAAAATAAGAATTCTTTTAAAAAATCAAAACAAATCACTGTTTTCAATTATTATTAAAATAAATAAATCACTTTTCTATTTTATTTATTTCCCAAAACTAGAAGAAAAAAAATAAATTAAAATTGAAAAATAAATAAAATAGAAAACTGATTTATTTATTTTAATAATAAATTAAAACAGTGATTTGTTTTAATTTTTTAAAAGAACCTTTATTTATTTTTTAAATAAAGTATAACATTTATGTTTTTAGATTTTGTTAAAAAAATGCTATTCCAATGTATTTATTTTTAAAATAAAATAAAACACTGATTTTTTAAAAAATTATTTAGAAATTATCTAATTGATTTATTTTTAAATTAATATAAAACATTTATTTTTTTGAAAAATATTTACTGTTTTAATCTATTGTTAAAATAAATAAATAATTCTTTTGTATTTTAATTTGTTTTTTTAATTTTAGTTTATTTTCTTTTGCATGTTTTTAATGGAAATTGAAAAAGTTTAATGAATTTGGGCAAAATCCGGAAAACAACATAAACTTAGGGGTACCATCCGAACTCGAAAAAATTGTTGGACAAAATCCGGAAAACCCCAAACCACGAGGGTACCATCCGGAATTTCCCAAAAAAAAAAAAGAAAAGGGTAGGGGTCCTGTAAGGGTACAGCCTCGTTCAATAAGGCTTGGTTGAAGACGAAAATAGACGAAATTGCAGAATTTCTTATGTTCATCTCCTTACATTTTTTTTAATAATGGAAATAGGATCGATCTCATAGACAGCGCATCGACTATTGGATTAAAAGGTCAAAAGAGATCGGCATACGGACAAATCGTTATGAATGATCAAAACTTAACAAAACCTGAAAGCGGAAAATTCTTATGGGAAAACAAAATGATCAAGTCCGCCGGAAGCGACGAGCATGAAGTTCATCTTCGAAGGAAGTACACAAGCAGGAAATCTCAGAAACATTTGTGGACACCTCAGATTTGGACTACAACAAAGCCGCTAGCAGTCGATCACATATTCACGCTTCCTTCTCGACAAACACTCGAAAACGCCACCAAAGATAGCATCAAAATAGAGAAGACGAAGCTGCAACACACAGGTCGCGTGATATAAAATGTGTAAAACTTTGATAGTTTAAAGAGCATGATTTACAAGGGTGCACGGATATCGTGATAAAAATTGTTGCGAGAAGAATTTGTTACAAAGCAAGGCATAACGAGAAAATACACACAAGCAAATAAACAAGAAAGGATTCAAAACAATAAGTAAATAATGTAGGTCATACATCCTGCAAAGGCTCCAAAAATTTTGCTCCAAAGAAAACAAAATTAGACAAGATCTTCGTCTTCCTCTTCACAAAAGAGCCGAATGCTCAATTGCTCTTAATCGGGGTATTTTTGATGATCACCAAGGTAGAGAAAACTTACCAGCAGCATTTGTCAAGGTTTTTAGATCCGAGTAACAGACCATGAGATTTTTGGGTGTACAAGTTCATACAGTTAGATTGTTCAAGTGAGGTTTGACCCCTGTTTAGTTTGCTTTGTCTTGGAAGATCCGTCGACCACCATCGGTCCGAAAAGAGATCTGAAGCAGACCAAGAGATCGGATCTAAGTGTAACACCCCAAATCTGCAAAACTCGGAGTATCAAGGGTTAGGACCTCATAGTGGGTCGTGACCCTAGCCCGACAGTAAGTTCATCGGATCTTGCAATACGGCACAAATAAATATAAAACTAAATAGATAAACCAGTAATATCATAAACCGAAGTGTAAGAAAACACACAACCGAGATCCGAAACCGTACAACAACGTATTAGTCATACAAAACACTCGACTAATCACTCCACCGGATCATACTGCAATTGGTATGTCATGTAAAACCTCTACAACACGGTATAAATCGTTAGCTAACAATCTACGAATAAGAATAATGGTAATAGCACACACAACACATAATCACATCATACCATAAAGCATGCTCACACATAAACCGTTTATTATCTTCATCAAATGATGCCATTACTAATTCATTCGTGTGTGATACGAGGAGGAAAGCAACCTCG
This sequence comes from Fagopyrum homotropicum, assembly GCA_033239125.1. Classification (NCBI taxonomy): domain Eukaryota; kingdom Viridiplantae; phylum Streptophyta; class Magnoliopsida; order Caryophyllales; family Polygonaceae; genus Fagopyrum; species Fagopyrum homotropicum. The sequence goes on along the minus strand of BSWB01000003.1, from coordinate 57,372,954 downwards.
CCTTTGTCCCCTTTCACCACACAGGTTTGGAATTGGTGTCAATCATCACCACCTGGTGGACTGGTCCCATAGCTGCCCGTTTTGAACTAGACAAGTTATCACCTCCATTTATCATACATTTGGGCCAATTAATACATAATGGTCACTAGTCCGGTTAGGTTATCAAATATTACACAAATAAATACAAACTACTATTAATATCACTCCAACTCATAAAAGTCAGCTAAGCGAGTCCAAATGAGTTACCTGTCACAAGGTAATCTCAATCACAATAATCATGGTTTCCCTTAAGAAACGATCAGTGTTTGTAAACAAGGCACGCAAATATCAATCAGTATCCACGGGCTAGGAGATTCCACCTCCTAGTCTTCAAGATCCCGCAAGATCATGAACCATAACATAATCCTCAATATCTCATCGAATATCCTCAAAGACACCCAAGGCGTTCAACACAATATACCATCCTCAATCTCAAATCTAATCCTAATTTAATTAATTAAATTCACCAAAATAACTTTTTGCCCGCAAGCAACTTTGAACCTACCTGTCATTAGATCTCATCAAGCAAACAACCCATAATCGCTAGAATAATATAACGAGCATAATGAAATTTCCAACAATCCATTTTGACAAATCTAAGGTCAATTAGGCCAAATCGCAATACGAAAAATGATTAAATTCAAAACTTATTCGTTACTCACCTGAGTGACGATCCGAAAGAAGATTCGGAATCACAACGACACAGGCTACACTTGGATAGCATCAAATTCACCAGAATCGGAGCGACAAAACCGGCTGAGTAACATATATGATCGACCGGGCCTTTACTTGGTCTGAAATACAAAAACTCGGTATTGATATGAAGAGAATAAAGAGAGGAATCCAAAAACTGAAACGGAATTGAAATCGGATTAGAAACGGAGAGTAGATCTGAATTTGAAGGTTGAAAGAAATCAGAGCTTTTACGAGGAAACGTGAAAAGAAATGAATTAATAAACGATTTCCGTTTTTTATAGCGAAGACGATAATTATCCTTTAACGAAGTCCATAATTATCCTTTCACCGTTCCAAATGCGGTTTGCGTCCCCTTCTGCAAACTTCTCGAAATTAGAATAATAAATCTGGAATATTGTATGGATAACTATTCCGCAATTGTCTCGGAAAATGCGTATTCCTAAGCCGTCTTTCTTAGCCTCTATCAAACGAAATAGCGACTCTTTTGGCCGTTTTGTCTTTCCATGCTATTTCATATCTAGGACATGTCCGATGTCCAAATCATTTCTCTCAACAACATTTTTATTAATCGAAGCTTTCAAGTGCTCCAAATAACACCAGAGGGTAAAAATAATTACCTGGGGAAAAAGTGAAAATTTTTCCATAAGTGCAAAATTACGCCAAAAACATAACGATGGGACTCATTCTCATCATTTACGCACTCTTCGCGGGTTATGGGTCAATTACTATCGAAGATGAAGTTAATCAACATTAATTATCATTAATTAGGATTCAAAAATCCTAACTTTTACATCACACACCCCTTAAGAAAAAGTTTCGTCCCGAAACTTTAGACAAACCCAAATCATCTCGGTCCCATATGCTGAGGTATAAACACTCACTCTAACGAGGCATCACATCTCCACTCACGAAGGTATCAACCTTCTATAAACATCACCTTAATAACATGGAGGTAAACCATCTCTAGCTAAATCACAATCATACTCAATAACATGGAGGAAAAACCATCTCTAACAATCTATAATCATAACGATAGCATGGAGGTAAAACCATCTCTAGCTACACCACAAGATCACTCGATAGCACGGATTAAAAACCATCTCCAGACAAATCACAATCACAACTCGAATCATGGAGGTAAATCATCTCTAACAATCATAATTTTACTTTATAGGATGGAGGTAGAACCATCTCCAGCTAACACTACAATCACATCTCAATAGCATGGAGGTAGAACTATCTCTAGCTAAATTACAATCATAACTCGTGCTAGCACACAAGATCTAATAAGATAACACATCACAATCTAGCACGAAAACAACAACAAATATCAAATCATATAAGCACATAAACTCACCAAGATAACACTAAGATATACTCATCGATCTTACAGGTGCATCTATCTCGGCATAAAACTCTGGATAGCTTCTCATGATACTATCCTTTGTCTCCCAGGTAGCCTCAACGGTTCCTCGTCTGGACCACTGAATCCTCATCATCGGAATGTTCTTCGAGCGCAAGCGTCTCGTACTCCGTTCTAGGACAACTAATGGATGGTCAACAAACGTGTGGTCCGGCTCAACCACTAAATCCTCATAACTAACAATGTGTCTCGGATCAGGTATATACACTTTGAACTAAGACACATGAAACACATGGTGAACACCCTCTAACCTCGGGGGTAATGCAAGTTTGTACGTTGATCTCCCCACTCGATCCAAAATCTCAAAAGGTCCAACATATCAGGGACTCAACTTTCTCTTTATGCCAAAACGTATTACGCCACGCGTCGGGGACACTCTCAACCATACATGAGCTCTCACTCTGAGCTCTAGAGGTCGTTGCATCTTATCAGCATACGACTTTTGGTGACTCTATGCAACCAACATCCTCTTTCCAATCAATGACACTCGGGCAACATCCTTCTGTATTTGCTCATGAGCTATACCACTAACACTTCTAGGCTCGTCCCAGCACAAAGGCGTACGACATCTCCGCCCAAAGTCTTAATAGTCCTCTCTGACTTACCATTTGTCTGAAGATGAAAAACAGTCGTGAAATGCAAGCTAATACCCAAGGCAGTATGAATCTGCTGTCAAAACCTCGAGGAAAATCGTCCATCATAATTTGAGACGATATTCCTCGGTACTCCATAGAGTCTCACTATCTTTCTAGTGAAATCCTCATCCAAACGGCTTACTGGTCACGCTTTCCTAATAGGGATAAAACGTACAGTCTTCGTCAATCGGTCCACTATGATCCAAACAAATTCAAAGCTCCTGCTCGGTCTCAAGCCAATCACAAAGTCCATGAAGATGTCCTCCCACTTCCACTGTGGTACTGGCAGTGGAAGGAGTTCTCCTCCGGGTCTACAGTGTTCTATCTAGACATGTTGATAGGTCGCATATTAAGCCACATATCTCGCCACGTCGGACTTCAGCCCATCCCAACAAAATGACCGTCTCATATCCTAATACATCTTACTCGCATCGAGGTGCACTGAGTAAGGTGTAGCATGGGCCTCCTGCAAAATCCTCTGTCTCATCTCTCTATCAGAGGGTACACAAACGCGCTCCCGGCGTCTCATCACTCCATCAACACATATAGTGAATTGGGGCGCCTTACCACGAGACATCATGTCTCGGATCCGTCTCAACATTGGGCAGGTCTCTTGTTTCTATTGGACTCACTCAACAAATCAAGTAGAACCTCTAAGGCAAATAGGTGACTATCCTTATTTAGGAACTGGATATCCATCTCTAACCACGCTAGATCTCTTTGCAATTGAGGCTGAACCGTCAATCATTCAATCGCCTTCTCTCGAGGCGTCTTCCTTTTAAGGGCGTCGGCGACAACATTCGCCTTCCCTGGATGATACAAATATCTCAAGGTCAAAGTCCTTGATCATCTCGAGCCATCTCCTCTGGCGGTTATTCAATTCCCGCTGAGTAAAAATATACTTCAGACTCTTATGGTCTGTGAAGATTTGGCGTGTAACTCCATACAAGTAATGCCTCTAGATCTTCAAAGAATGAACTACCGCAGCCAACTCCAAATCTTGAGTTGGGTAGTTCTTCTCATACGTCTTCAGCTGTCTAGATGCATAAGCAATCACTCAACCCCGCAACATCAAAACACATCCCAAGCCTAGCTTGGATGCATCGCTATAAACCACAAAATTGTAACATCCAGAAATTTTATTTCTGGAAGTTGAGGTGTTTTCGGTCTTTCTCGCGTCGGCGGCTTATTTCCCGCAGGCACGTTGCTGAGTACGAGTTTTAACGCGAGAAGAGAGATTTCCGTTCTACTTTCCGACCTTGGGAAGTGGAGTGAGGGGACAAGGAGGCTGACCCTTGGGATATCCTACCTCCTTGTCAGCCCTTTCCTCCCTTCTTTCTTTTCTTTCTCCTCTTTTACGCTCTTTCCCTTCCATAACCCTTTCTTCTTCCTTTGGACCTCTCTTCTCTTACACCTTGGAGGAGTGGTGTGTGGAGTTGCAGCTTGACCTTTCCGGATCTGTAGTGGTAAGTGATTCTATCTCCTCTTCCTATTGATACTTGTATTCCCTTCTTTCCTTTCTCTTCACCTCCATGGCTATGGAGGGAGCTTTGAAGAGATATCTTGTAAAGCCTTTACATGTCCCTTTCCCTAGCTCTTTTAGGTCGTGTTGAGGAGGCTAAGACCCGTGGTGAAGGTTTGGAGGACGCCCAACAAGAGAAGGAGGCAATAGGAGTAAAGAATCAGTCGAAGAAACGAAGAAGACGAACCTTCTGCTGTTCGACCGCGGGGGCGGATTGCCAGAGGCGCAGGGGCGGATTGAGGCCACCGCAGGGGCGGCTTGGACCACAGCAGGGGCGGCCTAAACCACCTCAGGGGCGGCCTGAACCACCGCAGGGGCGCAGGTGCGGCGATGGGTTTTCCGCCGGGGCATCAGCTTGCTTCCGCGGCTGCGTTTTCTTCACCAGTAGGTTCCTCCATCCCTTTCCTTTCGTTCCTTCTTTAGATCCTTGATGTTTATAGTTAGTAGCATGCTTAGGATGGACCTAGGGCTTATGAGAATGCCATCTAGTGGTTGCACCCTTGGAGCCCTTATGGCTTGGTTCGAATGTTGATCTTGAGTGTGAGCATGTTGGCCTTCCTAAACTAGTTGCTTCTCCTAAGATGTTGTTGTTGATCTTGTTCTTAGGTTGTATAGGCTGTTGTGAGCTTTCTTTAGTAGTGGTTAGTGTCTTGTGTACCTTGGACCCTAGGATACATTCCTAGTTTGAGAGTGGTGGGATCTTGCTTAGATCTTTAGAATGAAGTCTATGACTTCATTAGTGTGGACTTGTGTTGATGAGTACTTTCGTTTATGAGAAGGTTGTGTGCTTCCTCATTAAGGAAGGTAGAGTGTTGTGAGTTGAGAGACGAGGTAAGTCTCCGGACTTACTTAGCCATATTCGTCGTATTAGATTCATTGCGTGCTTGGTGGTGTGTGTTTATGGTTTTGTTATAACTTATAAACCGCACCACTTTGTAACACCCCGAATCCACGGGTTATCGGAATGCTACGGGCGAGACCACACAATGGGTCCCGACCCTTAGCCTGACAGCAATCTCACCGGACCTTTCCAACATGGCACAAATAAAGGCTCCAAACTCGAAAATGTTTTAATGTATGCAAGACGGAAAAGTAAAGAGTACAACTTGGAAACTCAGCCGAGTCCTCAAAACAACACAAAACTCCACAAGACATAAACCGAAAGCATATAACAAACCACAATCCCAACATAAGATAAAAACAACGACCACAGTCTCAAAAACGCCCCCGTCCTACAATGTACGGTGACCCTTGGCTGTCCACTCCCCCACCTCGCTCGGTGGCGTCCCTAACCTGTGGGGCATCTACACAAGCGGTTTAAAACCGTTAGCTACATTCGAAGCATTAAAGACATGGTGAAGGCACAAACACAAACGTATATAATTACATCACATAAACATGCTCAACAATCAATCCGGTTATTATCTTTATTTATTAGGTCGTATCCCGTTCTAGTTCAACTTCTTTTGTGACATGAGAATCTCCCGAAACTTGCCTCGGTCCCTTCTTCCGGCAATGGAACGGTCGGATGCCTCCGACCGTCTAACCAGCACGGGCCAGTCGCCGAGAACCTCCTAGCTCTCGCGGGAGCTAGGTAGTGATGTCACCGCCCGTTATCATACACTTGGCCCAAAATAACATAAAGGTCGGTAATCCTATTATCCGGTTTATAAGTTATAAAAAAACCATAAACACACACCACCAAGCACACAATGAATCTAATACGACGAATATGGCAAAGTAAGTCCGGAGACTTACCTCATCATCTCACTCAACTCACACACTCTCGCTTCCTTAAAGAGGAAGTCCACAACCTGCTCACAAAGGAATATACGATCATCAACACAAGCTCAAGCTCAAGCTCAACAAAGTCTAAGACTTCACTGTAGGGATCTACGCAAGATCACCTAGCTCTCAACCTAGGAACGCATCCTAGAACTCACAATCCTCACAACACTCCTAACACAAGGAAACCTCTCACAACAGCCTATACATCACATGGTCATGACCAAAAGTCTAGGAGAGTCAATCTAGCCTAGAAAGATCCAACATGCTCAAACAACTCAAAGCCATCGGCTACATTGAGCCATAAGGGCTCCTAGGTTCTCAACCAATAAGTGGCATTCACAACTATCCTAGGTCCACCCTAGGCATGCTACTAACATATATTAACATCTAAACAAAGGAATGAACCAAGGAGGAAGGAGGAGAAGAGCCTATTGTTGAAGAAACGCAACCGCAAAAACAAGCTGGCGCGACTACGTGCTGAAGGTCACGGCGCCCGCGACACTGTTCATCCGCCCCCGCGGTTGCTGGCAATCCTGCCGCCGCCCCCGTGGCGCTGCTCACCGCCCCGCGGTTTACTGAATCTGCCCCCGCGGCTCACAGAGTCCGCCCCCGCGGCTGAACTCCAGAAACATCGTCTTCTTTATCTTCGATTGTGGATCTGGAGCTTCAATGGCCTCCTTCTCTTATTGGGTCTTCTCCAAACATCATCCATGGTATATGGGGTCTACCTCATGACCTAATCAAACCAAGAACACACACATGCAAAGGATTCAACAAGAACCCTATTCTATTGCTTCCTCCATAGCCATGGAGAAGAAGAGAGAAGAAGAAGGAAAAACCGCAGGAAAGGAGAAGAGGAGAAGGAAAGGATGAAACTTACCAAGTTTGGATTGAGATCTCCTACACTACAAGTCACACACAAGGGATCTAAGAGAAGTGAAGATGGAAGCATAAGGGAGAGGTGGGAGTGAACCTACGTGAGAGAGAAGAAGTGTGGAGAGAGAGAAAATGTGGCTGCACAAAAGAGGTGGGAGAACCCAAAGGTCAGCTGCCCACATGTCCCCTCACACCAAAACCGGAGGGGTCGGAAAGCAAAAAGGGAAAACGAAAGGTCGCACGGGATTAGGAATAAAATCCCGTCACTCAGCATCCCGTGTCTGCGGGAAAGCTAAGCCGCTAACGCGGGAAGGTCGATAACTTGCTAACAATCCGGAATAAAAATTCCGGATGTTAAAACTAACCCCCCTAAAAACAGTTTCGTCTTGAAACTTTCTAAACACAAGACTCTCGGTTGACTAACACGGTAACCACTCAAACCGTAACGTGAAACTCCCTAATCGATAACCATCACCCACTCGTGTAGCCACGTCAAGACCTCGCAAGGTCTGCATACATACTCGTGTGAACCGCGTAGCGCTTAAAAGCCAAAAGCTAACCAATCATATACACATTCCCGCTCGGGCACCAAACACATAAAAACACACAAGCACCTAATATCTAAGCCGTCGGCCAACTCGATGTAACTAGGTCATCATACGAAATCCAACAAGGATACTATCTCACATCCTCTCGGTAGCCTCATCGGCTCCTCGTCTATCCCTACATCATCACAACTACGATCATATCTCGATCCATACACGTCTTCCATCGACCGTGACACCTGAAATTTGGAGAACATCCTCCACTCTCGGTGGCCACGCCACTGGTAAACCACTTCCCAACACGCGTCATATCTCCAAAAAGGTCCAATATACTGGGTCCCAACTCCCTTCTAGTAGCAAACACGTATGACGCCTCGCGTCCGTGACACTCTTATCTCGACTCATTCCGTATCCAAACCCAAGGGATCTGTACCTCTTTTTGGTGCATACTTTCTCGTGACTTAGCCTGTCTAGCATCGTCCTTTGGCCACCGCTACTCGAGCGAGGTCATCATATATCTGTTCGACTAAACTTACATATACTCATCAATTCTAACATCACCAGGTACCGCACTTCCGTCCACAACTTGCTTCGAACTAGGGCATCTCGACGGTACTTCTCAATTGTCATCATGATAACTCAACTCAAGGGAAGGTATCAGGTCTACCTTTACCCCCTCAACTCGCACACATACCCTCTACGTGGCATCGACTGGTCACCGAAGTCCTTTGTACTCGATCCATTATCCAACATGAAATTATCATGTAAGACATAGGGTCTCTTATGCGGAACGATCCTGCCGCCCCCAAATTCCTGAAATAAAACGCTCATCTCAATCCGGGATAACGATACTCGGTATACAAAACATCTGGTTATCACATTAAGGACTCCCCAACTAGCCAACTCATCGGCCTTGTTTGCCAATAGGGTGTAAGTACATTATCTCCATCGGTTGGTCTCAATGACCCAAACACGTCACAACCGTTACATGGTCCCAAACCAATAACAATCTCCCTAGAGGTATTTTATCAATCCCACTGCATAACTCGTGGTGGATGAAGTCTTCTTTCTTGTCTTATGGTGCTCAACCGGACCAACGCCATGGTCTGAACAAACCATCAGCCCGTAAATGTAACTATGGGGTTTCTCCTCATAACCTTCTATCCCGGATCCTTCTCAAAGCCCTTCAAAGACCATCTTCGATTAAAGTCCTTAATCATCTCTAACTGTCGCCTATGCGGGGTACTCAATATAGTTATGCATACATATGTATAAGATTTACCTCGAGGATGTATTTGGGGAGCCACCCGGATTGCCCCGACAGAGGAGCACTGATTTTGCCATTGAGTTGGAGCCCGGCACGAGGCCGATCTCCAAGGCCCCATACCACATGGCGCCGATCGAGCTGTTGGAGTTGAAGATGCAGCTCGAGGAGTTAGATGAGAGGGGTTTCATACGCCCGAGCATTTCCCCTTGGGGTGCACCGGTCCTCTTCGTCAGAAAGAAGGACGGATCTTTGAGACGTTGTATCGATTACCGAGAATTGAACAAAGTCACCATCAAGAACAAGTACCCCCTACCGCACATTGCTGATTTGCTAGACCAGTTGCAGAGAGCCTTCGTATTTTCACGTATCGACTTGAGGTCAGGATACCACCAGTTGAGGGTGAGGGAGGAGGACGTGCTGAAGACGGCATTCCGGACGAGATACGGCCACTATGAGTTTGTCGTGATGCCATTCGGGCTCACGAATGCTCTTGCCGTCTTCATGGAGTTGATGAACGGCATCTTCATCGACTTATTGGACAAGTTTTTAGTGGTGTTTATAGATGACATCTTAGTCTACTCCCGTAGTAGGGAGAAGCATGCGGGACACTTGAGGACGGTCCTTCGAGCCCTTCAGGATAGAGAGCTTTATGCAAATCTCTCTAAGTGCGAGTTCTGGATGTCCGAGGTGGCATTTCTAGGTCATATAGTTTCCGCCGAGGGTGTCATGGTTGACCCGGCGAAGATAGAGTCCGTTTCTTCATGGCCGCCTCCTCGGACGGTCAAGAAGGTACGTAGTTTCTTGGGCTTAGCGGGATATTACCGTAGTTTTGTTGAGGGTTTCTCCGTGATTGCACGGCCCCTTAATTCCTTGCTAAGGAAGTCTACCAAGTTCATCTGGTCCGAGCCTTGTCAGCGTAGTTTTGAGGAGTTGAAGAGGAGGTTGACCTCCACTCCTGTGTTAGCCCCGCCTGAGGGGTGTAGAGGACTTTGTTGTATATAGTGACGCCTCCAAGCTAGGCTTGGGGTGCATTTTGATGTAGAGGGCTAGGGTTATTGCGTACGCTTAGCCTTCCCGAAACTTGAACAAGGTACACCTCACAGAAAGCAGAACTCCGAAGTCGAAACTCGTAAACATATCGATACCTCGAAGGGTAATCACACATAAAGCATATACAAAGCATGTCACAATACAAAGCATATAGGCATAAACAAGGAAAAGCTCGGGACTAACCCGACTGCCTTATCGGTGACTCTAAACTCGCATAAAACTCGGGATAGTTTCTCTGGACACTATCATTCGTCTCCCAAGTAGCCTCGTCTGCTCCTCGCCTCGACCACTGCACTCTCAACATCTATATCTCCTTCGATCAAAGGCGTCTCGTACTCCTCTCTAAAACCGCTATCGGGTGCTCCACCAAAGTGTGGTCCGGCTCGACCACAAGGTCCTCGTGACTAATGATGTGCCTCGGGTCATGGATGTACTCCCTCAACTGAGACACATGAAATACCGGATGTATACCCTCTAGTCGTGGTGGCAAAGCTAGTTGGTATGCCACCTCACCGACTCTCTCCACTATCTCGAATCCGTGGTGGTGGTGCACAGGAGACTAGAGGCACACAAGTCAGAGCGATCGAGCTGAGGAGTGCTATTGATCCTGCAACACCGGCAGCTACAGGTACTATTCCGATCCATTGACTACCGGTCCGCGTTTTGTTTGATACGGGTGCCACGCACTCTTTTATTTCCGATGATTGTGTAGCTAGGTTATCCTTAGTTACGGTAGAGGGGAGGCCCTTCGTTGTGGGGTTACCCGATGGGGGTAGGGTTAGTGGTACCCGAGAGGTATGCGGTTTTCCCATACGTTTGGGAAACCGAGATTGGTTAGCCGACTTCTATGTCATGCACTTAGTGCATGAAGAAGTCATCCTTGGCATGGACTGGATGGACCGCCACCGAGCCGTTCTAGACATCAGTCGGAGGACTGTGACAATTACCACGGAGACGGGACATGAGGTGATTTTCCGAGGTTGGGACCTCGGGAAGACCGGTACAGTCATTAGCGCGGTTCGAGCCGCGAGACTTATCGGATAGGGAGGTGAGGCCTTCTGCTGTTATGCCATGAAGGAGGAGGCGGGACCGTCGCTAGAGGAGATTCCCGTGGATTGCGAGTTCGAGGATGTATTTGGGGAGCCACCCGAATTGCCCCCACAGAGGAGCATTGATTTTGCCATTGAGTTGGAGCCCGGAAAGAGGACGATCTCCAAGGCCCCATACCGCATGGCGCCGATCGAGCTGCTGGAGTTGAAGATGCAGCTCGAGGAGTTAGCTGAGAGGGGTTTCATACGCCCGAGCGTTTCCCCTTGGGGTGCACCGTTCCTCTTCGTCACAAAGAAGGACGGATCTTTGAGACTTTGTATCAATTACCGAGAATTGAACAAAGTCACCATCAAGAACAAGTACCCCCTACTGCGCATTGATGATTTGCTAGACCAGTTGCAGGGAGCCTCCGTATTATCACGTATCGACTTGAGGTCGGGATACTACCAGTTGAGGGTGAGGGAGGAGGACGAGCCGAAGATGGCATTCCGGACAAGATACGGCTACTATGAGTTTGTCGTGATGCCATTCGGGCTCACGAATGTGCCTGCCGTCTTCTTGGAATTGATGAGACCTCTTCATCGACTTCTTGGACCAGTTTATAGTGGTGTTTATAGATGACATCTTAGTCTACTCCCGGAGTAGGGAGGAGCATGTGGGACACCTGAGGACGGTCCTTCGAGTCCTTCAGGATAGAGAGCTTTATGCAAATCTCTCTAAGTGCGAGTTATGGATACCCGAGGTGGCATTTCTAGGTCATATATTTTCCGCCGAGGGTGTCATGGTTGACCCGGCGAAGATAGAGTCCGTTTCTTCATGGCCGCCTCCTCGGACGGTAAAGGTGGTGCGCAGTTTCTTGGGCTTAGCGGGATATTACCGCCGTTTTGTTGAGGGTTTCTCCGTGATTGCACGGCCCCTTACTTCCTTGCTAAGGAAGTCTACCAGGTTCGTCTGGTCCGAGCCTTGTCAGCGCAGTTTTGAGGAGCTGAAGAGGAGGTTGACCTCCGCTCCTGTGTTAGCCCAGGCTGAGGGCATAGAGGACTTTGTAGTATATAGTGATGCCTCCAAGCTAGGACTAATACCTCTAACTCGGATAAACAGCTTACTGTATCCGGAAACCGGATATGCAACTCTAACTCCGCCAAATCCCTCTACAAATGTGGCTGAACCGTAAGTCGAGCTATAGCCTGATCTGTCCGGAGAGATCCGGCAGAAGCAAGAGGGATGTCCCGTGCTGACGAGGATTCGGGACAGGATGGCCAGAGGTGAGGTACCGCAGTTTATCACAGGGGCAGACGGATTATTGAGACGCCAGGGACGAATTTGTGTACCGTCAGACCCGGAGTTGAGAGAGCGGATCTTGTAGGAGGCACACTCTACACCTAACTCGATGCACCCAGGCTCGAGTAAGATTTATGAGGACCTTAGGAGATCTCATTGGTGGGGCGGGCTCAAGCCCGATGTAGCTAGATATGTGGTACGGTGCGCGACCTGCCAACAGGTCAAGATCGAGCACCAAAGACACGCAGGAGAGCTTCATCTATGTTCGTGCCGCAGTGGAAGTGGGAAGATATTTCCATGGACTTCGTGACGGGTTTGAGACCAAGTAGGAGCTTTGACGCGATATGGGTAGTAGTGGATTGGTTGACGAAGACCGCACGGTTCATCCCTATTCGGGAAACGTGGCCGGTGAGTCGTCTAGCCGAGGAGTTTACTCGTCAGATTGTGAGGTTACATGGAGTACCGAGGACTATCATCTCGGATAAGGACGGGCGCTTTACCTCGAGGTTCTGGCAACAGGTACACGCCGCCCTAGGATCGAGTTTGCATTTCACCACCGCATACCATCCACAAATCGACGGCCAGTTAGAGCGGACTATTCACACTCTAGAGGACATGTTGCGGGCATGTCTAGATTGGGGTTAGGTATGACTAGACCACCTTCCATTGGTGGAGTTTTCGTATAATAACAGGTGGCACGCGTCGATTGGGATGGCACCTTATGAGGCGTTGTATGGGAGGAGATGCCGCACTCCCTTATGTTGGGACGAGCCGGGGAGCTCGAGTGTTGTAGCTCCGGATCAGATACGGGCGACATGGCTAGAGTTGCATTGATACGAGAGAGGATGTTGACCGCTCAGAGTTGTCAGAGATCTTACGTGGATAGGAGGCGTAGACCTCTCGAGTTCAGAGTAGGAGCCCAAGTGTGGCTGAGGGTATCACCGACCCGGGGTGTCAGACGATTCGGCATTAAGGGGAAGTTAAGCCCCTGATATGTCGGCCCATTCGAGATAGTTGTAACATCCAGAAATTTTATTTCCGGAAGTTGAGGTATTTTCGGTCTTTCCCACGTCGGCGGCTTATTTTCCGTAGACACGTTGTTGAGTACGAGTTTTAACGTGAGAAGAGAGATTCCCGTTCTACTTTCCGACCTTGGGAAGTGGAGTGAGGGGACAAGGAGACTGACCCTTGGCATATCCCACCTCATTGTCAGCCCTTTTCCTCCCTTCTTTCTTTTCCTTCTCCTCTTTTACGCTCTTTCCTCTCCACAACCCTTTCTTCTTCCTTTGGACCTCTCTTCTCTTACACCTTGGAGGAGTGGTGTGTGGAGTTGCAGCTTGAGCTTTCCAGATCTATAGTGGTAAGTGATTCTAACTCCTCTTCCTCTTGCTGCTTGTATTCCCTTCTTTCCTTTCTCTTCACCTCTATGGCTACGGAGGGAGCTTTGAAGAGATATCTTGTAAAGCCTTTGCATGTCCCTTTCCCTAGATTTTTTAGGTCATGTTGAGGAGGCTAAGACCTATGGTGAAGGTTTGGAGGACGCCCAACAAGAGAAGGAGGCAATCGGAGCAAAGAAACAAAGAAGACGAACCTTCTGCTGTTCGACCGCGGAGGCGGATTGCCAGAGGCGCAGGGGCGGACTGAGGCCACCGCAATGGCGGCCTGAACCACCGCAGGGGCGGCTCCCAGGGGCGCAGGGGCGGCGACAGGTTTTCCGCCGGGGCGTCAACTTGCTTCCACGGCTGCGTTTTCTTCACCAGTAGGTTCCTCCCTCCCTTTCCTTTCGTTCCTTCCTTAGATCCTTGATGTTTATAGTTAGAAGCATGCTTAGGATGAACCTAGGGCTTATGAGAATGCCATCTAGTGGTTGCTAGCCTTGGAGCCCTTATGGCTTGATTTGAATGTTGATCTTGAGTGTGAGCATGTTGGCCTTCCTAAACTAGTTGCTTCTCCTAGGATGTTGTTGATGATCTTGTTCTTAGGTTGTATAGGCTATTGTGAGCTTTCTTTAGTAGTGGTTAGTGTCTTGTGTACCTTGGACCCTAGGATACATTCCTAGTTTGAGAGTGGTGGGATATTGCTTAGATCTTTAGAATGAAGTATATGACTTCATTAGTGTGGACTTGTGTTGATGATTACTTTCGTTTATGAGCAGGTTGTGTGCTTCCTCATTACGAAAGCTAGAGTGTTGTGAGTTGAGAGATGAGGTAAGTCTCCGGACTTACTTAGCCATATTCGTCGTATTAGATTCATTGTGTGCTTGGTGGTGTGTGTTTATGGTTTTGTTATAACTTATAAACCGCACCACTTTGTAACACCCCAAATCCGCGGGTTATCGGAATGCTACGGGCGAAACCACACAATGGGTGCCGACCCTTAGCCTGACAACAATCTCACCGGACCTTTCCAACGTGGAACAAATAAAGGCTCCAAACTCGAAAACGTTTTAATGTATGCAAGACGGAAAAGTAAAGAGTACAACTTGGAAACTCAGCCGAGTCCTCAAAACAACACAAAACTCCACAAGACATAAACCGAAAGCATATAACAAACCACAATCCCAACATAAGGTAAAAACAACGACCACAGTCTCAAAAACGCCCCCGTCCTACAATGTACGGCGACCCTCGGCTGTCCACTCCTCCACCTCCCTCGGCGGCGTCCCTAACCTGCGGGGCATCTACACAAGCGGTTTAAAACCGTTAGCTACTTTTGAAGCATTAAAGACATGGTGAAGGCACAAACACAAACGTATATAATCACATCACATAAACATGCTCAACAATCAATCCGGTTATTATCTTTATTTATTAGGTCGTATCACGTTCTAGTTCAACTTCTTTTGTGACATGAGAATCTCCCGAAACACACCTCGGTCCCTTTTTCCGGCAATGGAACGGTCGGATGCCTCTGACCGTCTAACCAGCACGGGCCAGTCGCCGAGAACCTCCTAGCTCTCGCGGGATCTAGGCAGTGATGTCACCACCCATTATCATACACTTGGGCCAAAATAATATAAAGGTCGGTAATCCTATTATCCGGTTTATAAGTTATAAAAAAACCCTAAACACACACCACCAAGGACACAATGAATCTAATACGACGAATATGGCTAAGTAAGACTAGAGACTTACCTCATCATCTCACTCAACTCACACACTCTCGCTTCCTTAAAGAGGAAGTCCACAACCTGCTCACAAAGGAATATACGATCATCAACACAAGCTCAAGCTCAAGACGTCTAAGACTTCACTCTAGGGATCTACGCAAGATCACCTAGCTCTCAACCTAGGAACGCATCCTAGAACTCATAATCCTCACAACACTCTTAATACAAGGAAACCTCTCACAACAGCCTATACATCACATGATCATGAACAAAAGTCTAGGAGAGTCAATCTAGCCTAAAAAGATCCAACATGCTCAAACAACTCAAAGCCATCAACTACATTGAGCCATAAGGGCTCCTAGGTTCTCAATCACTAGGTGGCATTCACAACTACCCTAGGTCCACCCTAGGCATGCTACTAACATATATCAATCTCTAAACAAAGGAATGAACCAAGGAGGAAGGAGGAGAAGAGCCTATTGTTGAAGAAATACAGCCGCGGAAACAAGCTGGCGCGACTACGTGCTGAAGGTCACGGCGCCCGCGGCACTGTTCATCTGCCCCGCGGCTGCTGGCAATCCTGCCGCCGCGCGGTTTACTGAATCTGCCCCCGCGGCTCACAGAGTCCGCCCCGCGGCTGAACTCCAGAAACATCGTCTCCTTTGTCTTCGACTGTGGATCTTGAGCTTCAATGGCCTCCTTCTCTTGTTGGGTCTTCTCCAAACACCATCCATGGTATATAGGGTCTACCTCATGACCTAATCGAGCCAAGAACACATGCAAAGGATTCAACAAGAACCCTATTCTAGAGCTTCCTCCATAGCCATGGAGAAGAAGAGAAAAGAAGAAGGAAAAACCGCAGGAAAGGAGAAGAGGAGAAGGAAAGGATGAAACTTACCAAGTTTGGATTGAGATCTCCTACACTACAGGTCACACACAAGGGATCTAAGAGAAGTGAAGATGGAATCATAAGGGAGAGGTGGGAGTGAACCAACGTGAGAGAGAAGAAGTGTGGAGAGAGAGAAAATGTGGCTGCACAAAAGAGGTGGGAGAACCCAAAGGTCAGCTGCCCACATGTCCCCTCACACCAAAACCGAAGGGTTTGGAAAGCAAAAAGGGAAAACGAAAGGTCGGACGGGATTAAGAATAAAATCTCATTACTCAGCATCCCGTGCCTGCGGGAAAGCTAAGCCGCTAACGCGGGAAGGTCGATAACTTGCTAACAATCCGGAATAAAAATTCCGGATGTTACAACTAACCCCCCTAAAATCAAGTTTCGTCCCGAAACTTTCTAAACACAAGACTCTCGGTTGACTAACACGGTAACCACTCAAACCGTAACGTGTAACTCCCTAATCGATAACCATCACCCACTCGTGTAGCCACGTCAAGACCTTGCAAGGCCTGCATACATACTCGTGTGAACCGCGTAGCGCATAAAAGCCAAAAGCTAACCAATCATACACACTTTCCCGATCGGGCACCAAACACATAAAAACACACAAGCACCTAATATTTAAGCCGTCGGCCAACTCGATGTAACTAGGTCATCATACGAACTCCAACAAGGATACTATCTCACATCCTCTCGGTAGCCTCATCGGCTCCTCGTCTATGCCTACATCATCATAACTACGATCATATCTCGATCCATACACGTCTTCCATCGACCGTGACACCTGAAATCTGGAGAACATCCTCAACTCTCGGTGGCCACGCCACTGGTAAACCACTTCCCAACACGCGTCATATCTCCAAAAAGGTCCAATATACTGGGACCCAACTCCCTTCTAGTAGCCAACACGTATGACGCCTCGCGTCCGTGACACTCTTATCTCGACTCATTCCGTATCTAAACCCAAGGGGTCTGTACCTCTTTTTGGTGCATACTTTCTCGTGACTTAGCCTGTCTAGCATCCTCCTTTGGCCACCGCTACTCGAGCGAGGTCATCATATATCTAGTCGACTAAACTTACATATACTCACCAATTCTAACATCACCAGGTACCGCACTTCCGTCCACAACTTGCTTCGAACTAGGGCATCTCGACGGTATTTCTCAATTGTCATCACGATAACTCAACTCAAGGGAAGGTATCAGGTCTACCTTTACCCCCTCAACTCGCACACATACCCTCTACGTGGCATCAACTGGTCACCGAAGTCCTTTGTACTCGATCCATTATCCAACATGAAATTATCATGTAAGACATAGGGTCTCTTATGCGGAACGATCCTGCCGCCCCCAAATTCCCAAAACAAAACGCTCATCTCAATCCGGGATAACGATACTCGGTATACAAAACATCTGGTTATCACATTAAGGACTCCCCAACTAGCCGAGTCATCGGCCTTGTTTCCCAATAGGGTGTAAGTACATTATCTCCATCGGTTGGTCCCAATGACCCAAACACATCACAACCGTTACATGGTCCCAGAACAGTAACAATCTCCCTAGAGGTATTTTATCAATCCCACTGCATAACTCGCGGTGGATGAAGTCTTCTTTCTCGTCTTATGGTGCTCAACCGGACCAACGCCATGGTCTGAACAAACCATCAGTCCATAAAGGTAACTATGGGGTTTCTCCTCGTAACCTTCTATCCCGGATCCTTCTCAAAGCCCTTCAAAGACCATCTTCGATTAAAGTCCTTAACCATCTCTAACTGTCGCCTATGTGGGGTACTCAATATAGTTATGCATACATATGTATAAGATTTACCTCGAGGATGTATTTGGGGAGCCACCCAGATTGCCCCCACAGAGGAGCGTTGATTTTTCCAATGAGTTGGAGCCCGGCACGAGGCCGATCTCCAAGGCCCCATACCGCATGGCGCCGATCGAGCTACTGGAGTTGAAGATGCAGCTCAAGGAGTTAGCTGAGAGGGGTTTCATACGCCCGAGCGTTTCCCCTTGGGGTTCACCGGTCCTCTTCGTCAGAAAGAAGGACGGATCTTTGAGACTTTGTATCGATTACCGAGAATTGAGCAAAGTCACCATCAAGAACAAGTACCCCCTACCGCGCATTGCTGATTTGCTAGACCAGTTGCAGAGAGCCTCCGTATTTTCACGTATCGACTTGAGGTCAGGATACCACCAGCTGAGGGTGAGGGAGGAGGACGTGCCGAAGACGGCATTCTGGACGAGATACGGCCACTATGAGTTTGTCGTGATGCCATTCGGGCTCACGAATGCTCCTGCCGTCTTCATGGAGTTGATGAGCGACATCTTCATCGACTTCTTGGACCAGTTTTTAGTGGTGTTTATAGATGGCATCTTAGTCTACTCCCGGAGTTGGAGAAGCATGCGGGACACTTGAGGACGGTCCTTCGAGTCCTTTAGGATAGAGAGCTTTATGTAAAGCTCTCTAAGTGCGAGTTCTGGATGCCCGAGGTGGCATTTCTAGGTCATATAGTTTCTGCCGAGGGTGTCATGGTTGACCCGGCAAAGATAGAGTCCGTTTCTTTATGGCCGCCTCCTCGGACTGTAAAGGAGGTGCGTAGTTTCTTGGGCTTAGCGGGATATTATTGTAGTTTTGTTGAGGGTTTCTCCGTGATTGCACGGCCCCTTAATTCCTTGCTAAGGAAGTCTACCAGGTTCATCTGGTCCGAGCCTTGTCAGCGCGGTTTTGAGGAGTTGAAGAGGAGGTTGACCTCCGCTCCTGTGTTAGCCCAGCCTGAGGGCGTAGAGGACTTTGTTGTATATAGTGACGCCTCCAAGCTAGGCTTGGGGTGCGTTTTGATGTAGAGGGATAGGTTTATTGCGTACGCTTAGCCTTCCCAAAACTTGAACGAGGTACACCTCACAGAAAGCAGAACTCCGAAGTCAAAACTCGTAAACACATCGATACCTCGAAGGGTAGTCACACATAAAGCATATACAAAGCATGTCATAATACAAAGCATATAGGCATAAACAAGGAAAAGCCCGGGACTAACCCGACTACCTTATCGGTGACTCTAAACTCGCATAAAACTCGGGATAGTTTCTCTGGACACTATCCTTCGTATCCCAAGTAGCCTCGTCTGCTCCTCGCCTCGACCACTGCACTCTCAACATCTGTATCTCCTTCGATCAAAGGCGTCTCGTACTCCTCTCCAAAACCGCTATCGGGTGCTCCGCCAAAGTGTGGTCCGGCTCGACCACAAGGTCCTCTTGAATAATGATGTGCCTCGGGTCATGGATGTACTCCCTCAACTGAGACACATGAAATACCGGATGTATACCCTCTAGTCGTGGTGGCAAAGCTAGTTGGTATGCCACCTCACCGGCTCTCTCCACTATCTCGAATCCGTGGTGGTGGTGCACAGGAGACCAGAGGCACACAGGTCAGAGCGATCGAGCTGAGGAGTGCTATTGATCCTGCAACACCGGCAGCTATAGGTACTATTCAGATCCATGGACTACCGGTCCGCGTTTTGTTTGATACGGGTGCCACGCACTCTTTTATTTCCGATGATTGCGTAGCTAGGTTGTCCTTAGTTACGGTAGAGGGGAGGCCCTTCGTTGTGGGGTTACCCGATGGGTGTAGGGTTAGTGGTACCCGAGAGGTACGCGGTTTTCCCATACGTTTGGGAAACCGAGATTGGTTAGCCGACTTCTATGTCATGCATTTAGTGCATGAAGAATTCATCCTTGGCATGGACTAGATGGACCGCCACCGAGCCGTTCTAGACATCAGTCGGAGGACCGTGACAAATACCACGGAGATGGGACATGAGGTGATTTTCCGAGGTTGGGACCTCGGGAAGACCGGCACAGTCATTAGCACGGTTCGAGCTGCGAGACTTATCGGACAGGGATGTGAGGCCTTCTGGTGTTATGCCATGAAGGAGGAGGCGGGACCGTCGCTAGAGGATTCCCGTGGATTGCGAGTTCGAGGATGTATTTGGGGAGCCACCCGAATTGCCCCCACAAAGGAACATTGATTTTGCCATTGAGTTGGAGCCCGGCAAGAGGCCGATCTCCAAGGCCCCATACCGCATGGCGCCGATCGAGCTGCTGGAGTTGAAGATGTAGCTCGAGGAGTTAGCTGAGAGGGGTTTCATACGCCCAAGCGTTTCCCCTTGGGGTGCACCGGTCCTCTTCATCAGAAAGAAGGACGGGTCTTTGAGACTTTGTATCGATTACCGAGAATTGAACAAAGTCACCATCAAGAACAAGTACCCCCTACCGTGCATTGATGATTTGCTAGACCAGTTGCATGGAGCCTCCGTATTTTCACGTATCGACTTGAGGTCGGGATACTACCAGTTGAGGGTGAGGGTGGAGGACGTGCCGAAGATGGCATTCCGGACGAGATACAGCCACTATGAGTTTGTCGTGATGCCATTCGGGCTCACGAATGCGCCTGCCGTCTTCATGGAGTTGATGAACGGCCTCTTCATCGACTTCTTGGACCAATTTATAGTGGTGTTTATAGATGACATCTTAGTCTACTCCCGGAGTAGGGAGGAGCATGTGGGACACCTGAGGACGGTCCTTCGAGTCCTTCAGGATAGAGAGCTTTATGCTAATCTCTCTAAGTGCGAGTTCTGGATGCCCGAGGTGGCATTTCTAGGTCAAATAGTTTCCGTCGAGGGTGTCATGGTTGACCCGGCGAAGATAGAGTCCGTTTCTTCATGGCCACCTCCTCAGACGGTCAAGGAGGTGCGCAGTTTCTTGGGCTTAGCGGGATATTACCGACGTTTTTTTTGAGGGTTTCTCCGTGATTGCACGGCCCCTTACTTCCTTGCTAAGGAAGTCTACCAGGTTCGTTTGGTCCGAGCCTTGTCAGCACAGTTTTGAGGAGCTGAAGAGGAGGTTGACCTCCGCTCTTGTGTTAGTCAAGGCTGAGGACGTAGAGGACTTTGTTGTATATAGTGATGCCTCCAAGCTAGGACTAATACCTCTAACTCGGATAAACGGCTGACCGTATCCGGAAACTGGATATCCAACTCTAACTCCGCCAAATCTCTCTACAACTGTGGCTGAACCGTAAGTCGAGCTATAGCCTGATCTGTCCGGAGAGATCCGGCAGAAGCAAGAGGGATGTCCCGTGCTGACGAGGATTCGGGACAGGATGGCCAGAGGTGAGGCACCGCAGTTTATCACAGGGGCAAACGGATTATTGAGACGCCAAGGACGAATTTGTGTACCGTCAGACCCGGAGTTGAGAGAGCGGATCTTGTAGGAGGCACACTCTACACCTAACTCGATGCACCTAGGCTCGAGTAAGATTTATGAGGACCTTAGGAGATCTCATTGGTGGGGCGGGCTCAAGCCCGATGTAGCAAGATATGTGGTACGGTGCGCGACCTGCCAACAGGTCAAGATCGAGCACCAAAGACACGCAGGAGAGCTTCATCTATGTTCGTGCCGCAGTGGAAGTGGGAAGATATTTCCATGGACTTCGTGACGGGTTTGAGACCAAGTAGGAGCTTTGACGCGATATGGGTAGTAGTGGATCGGTTGACGAAGACCGCACGGTTCATCCCTATTCGGGAAACGTGGCCGGTGAGTCGTCTAGCCGAGGAGTTTACTCGTCAGATTGTGAGGTTACATGGAGTACCGAAGACTATCATCTCGGATAAGGACGGGCGCTTTACCTCGAGGTTTTGGCAACAGGTACACGCCGCCCTAGGATCGAGTTTGCATTTCACCACCGCATACCATCCACAGATCGACGGCCAGTAAGAGCGGACTATTCAGACCCTAGAGGACATGTTGCAGGCATGTGTACTAGAGTGGAGTCAGGTATGGCCAGACCATTGGTGGAGTTTTCGTATAATAACAGGTGGCACGCGTCGATCGGGATGGCACCTTATGAGGCGTTGTATGGGAGGAGATGCCGCACTCCCTTATGTTGGGACGAGCCGGGGAGCTCGAGTGTTGTAGCTCCGGATCAAATACGGGACGACATGGCTAGAGTTGCATTGATACGAGAGAGGGTATTGACAGCTCAGAGTCGTTAGAGATCTTACGCGGATAGGAGGCGTAGACCTCTCGAGTTCAGAGTAGGAGCCTAGGTGTGGCTGAGGGTATCACCGACCCGGGGTGTCAGACGATTCGGCATTAAGGGAAAGTTAAGCCCCCGATATGTTGGCCCATTCGAGATAGTTGTAACATCAGGAAATTTTATTTCCGGAAGTTGAGGTGTTTTCGGTCTTTCCCGCGTCGGCGGCTTATTTCCCGCAGACACGTTGCTGAGTACGAGTTTTAACGCGAGAAGAGAGATTCCCGTTCTACTTTCCGACCTTGGGAAGTGGAGTGAGGGGACAAGGAGACTGAACCTTGTCATATCCCACCTCCTTGTCAGCCCTTTTTCTCCCTTCTTTCTTTTCCTTCTCCTCTTTTACGCTCTTTCCCCTCCACAACCCTTTCTTCTTCCTTTGGACCTCTCTTCTCTTACACCTTGGAGGAGTGGTGTGTGGAGTTGCAGCTTGAGCTTTCCGGATCTGTAGTGGTAAGTGATTCTATCTCCTCTTCCTCTTGCTGCTTGTATTCCCTTCTTTCCTTTCTCTTCACCTCTATGGCTATGGAGGGAGCTTTGAAGAGATATCTTGTAAAGCCTTTGCATTTCCCTTTCCCTAGCTTTTTTAGGTCGTGTTGAGGAGGCTAAGACCTATGGTGAAGGTTTGGAGGACGCCCAACAAGAGAAGGAGGCAATCGGAGCAAAGAAACAAAGAAGACGAACCTTCTACTGTTCGACCGCGGGGGCGGATTGCCAGAGGCGCAGGGGTGGAATGAGGCCACCGCAGGGGTGGCCTGGACCACCGCAAGGGCGGCCTGAACCACCACAGGGGCGGCTCCCAGGGGCGCAGGGGCGGCGACAGGTTTTCCGCCGGGGCGTCAGCTTGCTTCCGCGGCTGCGTTTTCTTCACCAGTAGGTTCCTCCCTCCCTTTCCTTTCGTTCCTTCCTTAGATCCTTGATGTTTATAGTTAGAAGCATGCTTAGGATGGACCTAGGGCTTATGAGAATGCCATCTAGTGGTTGCTAGCCTTGGAGCCCTTATGGCTTGGTTTGAATGTTGATCTTGAGTGTGAGCATGTTGGCCTTCCTAAACTAGTTGCTTCTCCTAGGATGTTGTTGATGATCTTGTTCTTAGGTTGTATAGGCTATTGTGAGCTTTCTTTAGTAGTGGTTAGTGTCTTGTGTACCTTGGACCCTAGGATACATTCCTAGTTTGAGAGTGGTGGGATATTGCTTAGATCTTTCGAATGAAGTCTATGACCTCATTAGTGTGGACTTGTGTTGATGATTACTTTCGTTTATGAGCAGGTTGTGTGCTTCCTCATTAAGGAAGCTAGAGTGTTGTGAGTTGAGAGACGAGGTAAGTCTCCGGACTTACTTAGCCATATTCGTCGTATTAGATTCATTGTGTGCTTGGTGGTGTGTGTTTATGGTTTTAATATAACTTATAAACCGGATAATAGGATTACCGACCTTTATGTTATTTTGGCCCAAGTGTATGATAACGGGCGGTGACATCACTGCCTAGCTCCCGCAAGAGTTAGGAGGTTCTCGGCGACTGGCCCGTGCTGGTTAGACAGTCGGAGGCATCCGACCGTTCCATTACCGGAAGAAGGGACCGAGGCGAGTTTCGGGAGATTCTCGTGTCACAAAAGAAGTTGAACTAGAACGGGATACGACCTAATAAATAAAGATAATAACCGGATTGTTTGTTGAGCATGTTTATGTGATGTGTATATATATATGTTTGTGTTTGTGCCTTCACCATGTCTTTAATGCTTCAAATGTAGCTAACGGTTTTAAACCGTTTGTTGTAGATGTCCCGCAGGTTAGGGACGCCGCCGAGTAAGGTGGAGGAGTGGACAGTCGAGGGTCGCCGTACATTGTAGGACGGGGGCGTTTTTTTGGGTTGTTGCGTTTGTTATGTTACCTTTTTGTTGGGATTGTGGTTATTATACGCTTTCGGTTTATGTCTTGTGGAGTTTATGTTGTTTTGAGGACTCGGCTGAGTTTCCAAGTTGTACTCTTTACCTTTTTTGTCTTGCATTCATTAAAACATTTTTGAGTTTTAAGCTTTTATTTGTGCCATGTTGGAAAGGTCCGGTGAGATTGTTGTCAGGCTAAGGGTCGGGACCCATTGTGTGGTCTCGCCCGTAGCATTCCGATATCCCGCGGATTCGGGGTGTTACAAAAATCATCTATGCCCTCCGGCTGTGCTAAGATGGGAGTGGAAGTCAATCTTCGTTTCATCTCCTCAAAACTCTGAGTATAAGGCTCGAACCATACAAATCTGGTAGTCTTCCTCAACAAGCACATAAGTGGTCGGGTAATCACAGAAAACTCTTCCCCAAACCGGGCGATAATATCCAGCTAAGCCAAGGAAGTTGCGTACTTCCTTGACATTCTTCGGTGTCGTCCAAGCTGCCACTGACTCTATCCTCTCCGGATCCACCTTGATCCCTTTGGTGGAAACAGTGTGACCAAGAAAGGCCACCACAAACTGATCCAAAAATTTGATGAAGATGCCATTCATAAAATCCATAAAGACAGTGGGTGCATTCGTGAGCCCAAATGGCATCACTACAAACTCGTAGTGACCATATCGGGTCCGAAATGCCGTTTTGTGCACATCCCGCTCTCTCACCCACAATTGGCGAACACAAATCAATCATGGAGAACACAGTAGCTCCATGTAGCTGATCCAGCAAATCATCAATGCGGGGAAATGGATACGTGTTCTTGATGGTCACTTTGTTCAGCTCTCGGTAATCGATACGCAATTGCAACGATACGTCCTTCTTCCTCACAAAAAGGATAGGTGCATCCCATGAGGAAACGCTAGGGAGGATAAAGCCCTTCTCAACCAACTCCTCTAGTTGCCTCTTCATCTCAAACAGCTCAATAGGCGTCATACGATATGGTGCTTTCGAGATCGGTCTCGTCCCCGGCTCTAACTCTATGCCGCAATTCACGCTCCTATAAGGCGGCAAAGTGGATGAATCATCAAAAAAAGTCCATAAACTCTCATGCAACGGAAATGTCTTTTAACATCGGACTCTCGGCCTCCTTCATGGCATAAAACTAGAAGGCCTCGCATCCTTGTACAATTAGGCTCGCAACTTGAATTACGCCAATAGTGGTACTAGTCTTTCCAAACCTCAGAAGATCTTAATTTGACTTGTCTTGGTAGTGACCATCACGGTCCTCCTACGAACATCTAAAATGACACTATGACGGTCCATCTAGTCCATACCCAATATGACTTTCTTCATGTACTAACGGCATGACAAAGAAGTCTACTAACAAATAACGGTTTCCTAAATGTATAGTAAAACCATGTAAGTCTCGGGTACCACTAACCATGTAAGTCTCGCCTACTCTACGCAGTCGCGGCTGCGTAGAGTAGGCGGCCGCCTTTTTGGCCGCCATACTTTTCTTTCCTTTTCCTTTGAGTATGTCTCTCTTTCCTTTTGATGATGGTTTCCACTTCTTCCAGACTTCCTTCCTCTCGCTCTCTCTCTCACGGTTTTCTCTTCTTTCCTTCTCTTGATTTCTTCTTCTTGGATTCTCCTTGATCTTCTTCAAGATTGAAAGTGGACATGATGAGGATGATGTGCTGATGGTTGTTATGGAATATTGAGAGGTTCACAATGTAATACCCCAATTCCGTGAGACTCGGGATGCTACGGGCGGAGACCTCACAATGAGTCCCGACCCTTAGCTTGGACCTTTCCAACAAGGCACAAATAAAGGAAAATATTGAAAATATTTTAATGCAAGTGCAAGCATATGTTAGCATGAAATATTGTGATATTTTAGGCACGTTTTCTAAGTGTATTTGATTCATATTGATAGTCATTGATTAAGCATTGTTGCATTTGTGAGCTAGTTTGCCTATATTGTCGATATGGATGTCTACACTAGCTTTATGTTGATTATAGGTGATTGAGAGCCATTTTCGAACGGAATCGAGCAAAGATGAGTTGATTGAGTATGTCCATGGATTGAGGGCATTCTTAGGAGCAAAATGGATGTCAACTTCAGGAATGCACGAGGCTAGGGAAGAATCACGTTCTTGCCCTAAACCACGCTCTAAAATACGGCCGTACTACAAACCACGTTCAGTTCCACGGCCGTGGAACCCTGCAGTAGAAGCGTGATTCATTCCAGAAGCTTTTACGGTCGTGGAATCCATGGTTCAAACCGTGTTGATTTCCACGCTCTAAATTACGGTCGTGGAACCTTCCACGACCGTGATCTTGGCGATCTTTTTCGCCACATTTCGAAGCCACGATCTTTTGAAGATTGGGCCGGGCCGATATTTTATCTTGCCCTATAAAAAGACGGACGAAGAGAGATTCCGTCACCCCCGCTTAGACGCACTTTTGCGACCTTGCTTTAGGCTTACACTTACGACATCGCGACTTGGAGATTTTGGCAATTCTTGCAAAAAGACGTATTTTGCCCTCTTCCTTAGAGTTGCCCTAATCTCGCACTTTTGGTAGAGATTGCTGTGGAGATTTCCGGATTGACGGAAGATCGAAGTTTTTGGAAGATTGTTGCAAGAAGATTTCTCTTCTTGTTTAGGTTTGATTTAGAAGACGGATTGACATCCCGCTCTTCCTTCTTTCCTAAGATTGTGTTTGTTTGTTTCATTCTGAATCCATTGACGATATTCGTTCTTGATTGTGACTTTGAGATTGTTTTGAAGTTTATTGGAAGTTTTCGGAAGTTTTCATCTTTCAATCTTTAAATCTTTGAATTTGATATCATAATGATGATTGTTGGCTAAAAACCCTTAACAATTCTAAGGTGAAGGGTTGATAGTTGTGGCTTAGATGATGATAGATTGATCGTAAACGGATTAGACCCTGAGAGTTAATGAGAATCGTCGACGAACCCTAAATCACGGTTTGTTCTTGAGTTCCACGACCGTGGAATCTCAAGATCCACCCGTAATTTCCCTTAAGTTTACGAACCTGCTTTTACTTTAATCCAAAGTTAAAGGTTTGCTTTAACTTAGTTTAGGCTTGCCTTTTCTAGGTGGTAGTGAAGCCTCAACAACCTCTACCTCGATTGTGAGTGTCACAACCGTAATCGGTTTAGTTAGTCTTGATCCTTGGATTACAAGTTTGGGTATTTGACATTAATTCTTGCCTTTAGAACCTTTCTATATTGAAGCCTCAACAACCTATATAGAGAGCGTCTTGTAGGTGAGTCATATAAGGTTTTTGGAACTTCACCGTACGATTACCTTACATTAGTATACCCTTGCATATCTCAACTCTGTCTTTATATCATTAAGTATATCTTGAATCGATTGCCACAGCTGGATACTTGGATCTTTAGGATTGTTGTTTTCCCAATAATTTACAAAGCTCTTATATTAACTTGCTTGATAACCTACGATCGAGTTTATTCTCCCCAAATCCCTGTGTTCGATACTCTGGAATACTTGCTAATCTACGCCGATCCGTACACTGCGGGTTCGCTTGCTTGATTCTAGTTTTATAAATTTAAAGCTTATTTGCACGCACGTTTAGGGGCGAATAAGTTTTTGGCGCCGTTGCCGGGGATTTGGTTTAGACCGAATTCGGTAGCCGGTTGTCAAGCTTGGGAGCTTGCTCTCGTTATTTGATATTTCTTTGAGTGCATGCGCAGGTCTAGGAACACCGAAGACCTCTTACCTCTTGATCAAGAGCTTGAGAGGACTTTAAGGCAAAAGCGCAAGGAAAAGAAGATGGCTGAAGAACACGAACGTGATCTTCAAGCGGAGTTGGCGGAAAAGGAAGCTCAACTCCAATGGAATGAGAACATCCGCCGGGATGAAATGGATCGTCATCAATCTCAAGTTAACAATCTACAAGATATGATTTTCCAAATGAGGATAGAACTAAGCGACCTTAAGAATAAGGGAAGCAAGAAATCCTCAAGAAGGGCATCAAGATCTAGAAGAAGAGGTCACTCATCCGCTGATGATAGTGATTCTTCCATGCCACCGCTAGAGGAGATTGATCCCACGATCAATGTGAATCCTTTCCATCCACGGGGAGCTGCTAATCGCCGCATTCCGCCTAGGAATGCGAGGATCGAACGTGTAGATGATGAGCCAAGAACTCTTGGCCAAAGGATAGATCCAACACAACAACCGCGCCGTTTGGGCGTGAATTTTGATGCTGAAGATGTGCAAGGGTTTAGCTTCAACCCTCAAGTTATTACTCTTGTTCGCCAAAATCAATTTGGCGGGACAAGCGCTGAATCTCCACACCAACACTTGCAAAACTTTGAGTGTATGATGGAGACAATGAGACCGAAGAGTGCTACTACCAACAACTATAAGCTCAAGCCTTTCTTCTTCTCCTTGAAGGGGAAAGCGTTGTCTTGGTACCAAGCTCTTCCTAGGGGGAAACTAGACACGTGGGAAGACCTTTCCGCGGAGTTCCTCACCAAATTCTTTCCGCCATCCAAAACGGCGGAACTTAGAGGTAAGATCAATGCATTTTCCATGAGATCTAACGAAAGTTTGTTTCAATCATGGGAAAGGTTTCAGGACTTATTATTGGATTGCCCTCATCATGGCATATCCAAGCTTGCATTGCTGGAGATTTACTACAAGGGGCTGGATGCGGGAACGCAATTCAACCTCCAATCCCTCTCATGTGAAACATTCATGGACATGAGGGAAGATGACGCTTGGGACTTCATTGAGAAGCAAGCAAGGGTCATAGAGAAGTATTCCCACCGGAAAGTGGAGGGAAATCGTGTGGAGCAAGGAGCAAAGCTCACACATGAAGCTCAAAATCAGATTTTCTCCCTCAACAATGAGATCAAGGAGTTGAAGGAGGCGATCAAGACCAACTTCCTAAAGAAACAAGGGAAGGATGTTGGCTATTTGGGCAACAACAATGGAGGCGATAACACAAACCGTAACAACAACAACAATAACCGGAACAACAACTGGAATAACAATTGGAATGGGAACAACAACAACCGGAACAACAATTGGAACAACAATAGGGGTTCAAACAACAACAATTGGCGCTCCAATCAACAAAATTCCGGTAACTCTTATCCTTCCAATTCTAATTCACTAACTCCACCTTCCTCTTCCTCTACTCCTTTGAAAAGCCAGGGGCAATCATCTAATAGAGAAAACAATTCGGGAAAGGAGAAGCCCGATCCCATGTTGGAAACGATTTTGGGAAAGCTTCAAGGGTTGGAGAACCGCATCATTAAGGTTGACGATCAAATTTCTAAGGTTGATAAAGCTCAAAAGGTTTTAGAAAACCAAATGTTCAGCCATGCGGAGGAAGTTCCTAGGAATAAAGGGAAACTTCCAGGAAAGACGGAGGACAACCCTAAGGGAAGGGTGATGGCAATCACAACTAGGAGCGGAGTGGCTACCACCGATCCGCAGCCTAAGTTTGTTGAAGTCCCCATAGAGAAAGACAAAGAGAAGGGGAAGGAGAAGGAAGATGTCTACGTTCCTCCTCCAGCTTACAAACCTCCCCTACCATTCCCTCAATCTAGAGCGAGAGCGCGCCTAGATAAACAGTTTGGTAAGTTCATAGAACTCATGAGCAAGCTGCATATTAATATACCATTTATTGATGCTATTGTAGGTATGCCGGCTTATGGCAAGTTCTTGAAGGAGCTCCTCTCTAACAAGAGGAAGCTAGAAGACTTCGGAGAGGTTAAGATGAGTTCGGATTCTTCGGATCTCATCAAAACCATGAAGGAGAAAATGCCCCCAAAGCTAAAGGATCCGGGGTCATTTTGCATTCCCATAGGAGTGGGAGATGTCACATACGATGCGTTATGTGACTTAGGAGCAAGTGTGAGCATCATACCACTTGCATTATGCAGGAAGATCGGTTTAGGCGACCCTAAACCGGTGAAGATGACGTTGTACATGGCGGATCGATCCATCACTCGCCCCGTCGGTATTGTAGAAGACGTCCCGGTCAAGCTAGGTAAATTCTTTGTTCCCATTGATTTTGTCGTGCTTGATATTCCTGCAGATAGTCCGGTCCCGATCATACTCGGAAGACCGTTTCTTGCAACTTCCGGCTGCATAGTCGATTGCAAGAATGGTAGACTCGCTTTTGATATAGGGGAAGAGAAAGTAGAGTTCGTTCTTTCCACTCTAGTGAAGGAGCCAATCTTTGATGAGGATATATTCGATATCCAAGATGAAGAAGGGTTGTCTAGGGAGGAGGTAAGTGCGATTCTCTTTAACGATCCTTTACAAAAAGTTATCACTATGAGTCTAACAAATGTAGGGGAAGACGAAGAGTGCAATGAGGTAATTGAAGCCTTAGAAGCACAAGAAGAGATGCATGAAGTGGAGTTCGAAAAACTCCACGATGAGGCAGAAAATGTGAGAATCCACGGTCACACACTGTATTCCACGGCCGTGGATTTCACAACCAAAACCGTGTCCCACTCCAGGGGGTTATACGGTCGTGGAGAAGACATGACAACCGTATTTCCTTTCCACGCCCTAAACCACGCCGTGGAGGACATGAGGAACCCGTAATTCTGGGCGTGGAAAGGAGTGATCGAGACACTTCTTCAAGTTTTTCTGATTCTTCTCCCACACACTCATCACCCTTAGAAACTTCTAAGGAGACATCGGATGCTTCTCAAGGATCATTGGAAGCTCCGAAAGCAATGGAACTCAAACCACTTCCTACTCATCTAAGGTACGCTTTTCTAGGACCTAATTCTACCTTTCCGGTTATTGTTAGTTCCGATCTAAGCATAGATGAACATAATCAGCTCATGATTGTCCTTAGGAAACATAGGAAAGCTTTAGGCTATACTATTGAGGACTTAGTAGGAATTAAACCCTCCCTATGCATGCATAAGATACTAATGGAGGAAGATTTTAGAACTTCAAGACAACCTCAAATGCGGTTGAATCCGACCATGAAGGAGGTTGTCAAGAAGGAAATTCTTAAGCTTCTTGATGCAGGTATCATCTACCCTATTTCCGATAGTAAGTGGGTGAGTCCGGTTCAAGTAGTTCCGAAGAAGGGAGGAATGACGGTCATCACCAATAAAAACAACGAACTCATTCCTACCCGAACTGTGACGGGATGGCGGATGTGCATAGACTACCGCAAGCTCAACAACACAACAAGGAAAGATCACTTCCCATTGCCGTTCATCGATCAAATGCTTGAAAGGTTAACGCAACATTCGCATTTCTGCTATCTTGACGGTTATAGTGGCTTCTTTCAGATCCCGATACACCCGGACGATCAAGAGAAGACCACATTCACGTGCCCATGGGGTACGTTTGCTTATAGGAGAATGCCGTTCGGGCTTTGCAACGCCCCAGCCACCTTTCAATGGTGTATGATGGTCATCTTCTCCGAATACATAGAGGAAATCATGGAAGTCTTCATGGATGACTTCTCCGTATACGGTTCCTCTTTTAACGATTGCCTTTCTAACCTTTCTCTTTTTTTGCAAAGGTGTGAAGACACTAACCTAGTTCTTAATTGGGAGAAGTGTCAATTTATGGTTAAGGAAGGAATTGTATTAGGTCACTTAGTCTCTAGTAGAGGGATAGAAGTAGATAAAGCTAAGATAGAGACCATAGAGAAACTTCCTCCCCCAACTTCGGTGAAGGGGATAAGAAGTTTCCTAGGACATGCTGGATTTAATAGACGTTTCATTAAGGACTTTTCTAAGATATCAAAACCTCTCACTAATCTATTGATGAAGGATGCGGTTTTTGAGTTTTTGCAGGAATGTTTGGATGCGTTTAACACAATTCGGCAAGCTCTAATTTCAGCACCTATTATCCAACCTCCGGATTGGACTCTTCCCTTTGAGGTTATGTGCGATGCTAGTGACGTAGCTATTGGAGCTGTCCTTGGACAACGAAAGGAAGGGCGAACCCATGCCATATACTATGCTAGCAAGACGCTAGATGAAGCGCAACTCAACTACGCCACTACCGAGAAAGAGTTTTTAGCCATTGTCTATGCTATTGACAAGTTTCGCTCTTATCTTGTAGGTGCAAAGGTGATTGTCTACACGGATCATGCTGCGATCCGGTACCTCCTTGCGAAGAAAGACGCGAAGCCAAGGCTAATTAGATGGATTCTTCTCCTACAAGAATTCGATCTAGAGATCCGCGACAAGAAAGGTTCAGAAAATTCTGTTGCGGATCATTTGAGTCGCCTAACACATCTAGAGGACGACCATTTACCCATCGACGACTCCTTCCCG
The DNA here is from genome assembly GCA_033239125.1 of Fagopyrum homotropicum. Taxonomy (NCBI): domain Eukaryota; kingdom Viridiplantae; phylum Streptophyta; class Magnoliopsida; order Caryophyllales; family Polygonaceae; genus Fagopyrum; species Fagopyrum homotropicum. The sequence goes on along the minus strand of BSWB01000003.1, from coordinate 57,340,476 downwards.
GACAAACACCTACACCTTATTGAGGAGTGCATCGATGTGATCTCCAAAGGTAACGAACCATGGTTTGCTGATTTTGTTAACTATTTGGTTTGTCAGGAGATACCACCCGGACTATCCTACGCACAAAGGAAGAAGTTCTTTAAGGATGTCCGGGAATACTTTTGGAACGAGCCTCTCCTTTTTAAGAGAGGTCCGGATGGCATCATTCGGCGATGTGTGCCGGAAGATGAGATGCAAAGTGTCATCCGCCATTGTCATTCACTACCTTGTAGAGGACACACTAGTTCGAACAAGACTAGCGCAAAGGTATTACAATCTGGATTCTTTTGGCCTACTTTGTTTAGAGATGTGCAATCCTTTGTTTCTTGCTGCGATGCTTGTCAAAGAATAGGCAATATCTCTAGGAGGAATGAGATGCCCCTCAACAACATCCAAGAGGTGGAGATTTTCGACGTTTGGGGAGTTGATTTTATGGGACCGTTCCCATCCTCTTGTGTAAACCAATACATACTATTGGCGGTAGATTACGTTTCTAGATGGGTGGAAGCAATTGCCTCTCCCACCAATGATGCCATGGTGGTAGTTAAGTTTTTTAACAAAACCATCTTCCCGCGGTTTGGGACGCCAAGGACGATCATTAGTGATGGAGGTTCTCACTTCATTGCCCGGCGCTTTGAAGCTCTTCTAGCTAAGTATGGGGTTACTCACAAGATTGCTACCCCCTATCATCCACAAACAAGTGGACAAGTTGAGATCTCAAATAGGGAGATCAAAGGAATTCTAGAGAAGACGGTTTCAAGAACTAGGAAGGATTGGTCTTTGAAGCTTGACGATGCATTATGGGCGTACCGGACTGCATACAAGACTCCCATAGGAACCACACCATACAACCTTGTGTATGGGAAGTCTTGTCACTTACCGGTAGAGTTGGAGCACAAAGCGTTTTGGGCTATCAAGTGGTTGAACTTCAGCATGAAGGAAGCGGGAGAGAAGCGTCTCCTAGACATCAATGAGCTGGATGAACTCCGCTTGAATGCTTATGAAAACGCTAAGATCAATAAGGAGAGAGCAAAGCGTTGGCATGATAAGCATATCATCCCAAAGGACTTCAAAGAAGGAGATCAAGTTCTCCTCTTCAATTAAAGGCTTCATCTCTTTTCAGGTAAGCTTAAATCTCGTTGGACCGGACCTTTTCTAATTAAGCGTATTTTTCCCCATGGTGCAGTTGAAGTATGGGGTGAAACGAGCGGAAACTTTAAGGTGAACGGCCAACGACTCAAGAAGTATACGCCGGAACTCCAAGTCGAAGAGTTCGCGCCTACCGCACTCGAATAAGTGCGAGATTGGTCTAGCTACGGACCTTAAACAAAGCGCTTCTTGGGAGGCAACCCAAGGTATTGCATTTTTGTTTTTGTTTTCGATTTATAGATTAGCTTAGTATAGACGTTTTCCGCTTTGTTTTTGCCTTCGATTCCTTCCGGTATGTTCGTGTTTTTGGATGTAGGAACGATGGAAAAGGAAAAGGGAAGGATAATGTTGAAGAAAAGTGACGAAATTTGGACTTTGGAGCTTTACAGAGAGTTCCACGGCCTAAACCACGGTCGTGACAGCTACAGTGCCAGTAATTTCCAAAAGCCTTTGAAAAATCACAAAAACCACGGTTCCGTACAATTTCACGGCCGTGGAACACCCCGACAGACCGTGATTTTCAAAATTTTGCCTGTGACTATATAAACCACGTTCTTCACAAAAATCACCCACAAAACCCCTCTTCCACGACCTAAATGCCGAAATCCACGACCCTCTCTCAAATCCTCGTTTCTTAATCGTTTTTAACGATTCTTCTTCCCAAACTGAAGCAAATTCGACCACCAACAAGATCCAAGCGACGAATCGAGCGGAAATTCACCAAGGAATGCACAATTCGGATTTTTAAATCCGAAAAAAATAGGTTTTTCCACTCTTCTTGATCTTTGTCGATTTGGTTCGTTTTTGTTAGAGATTTTAGGAAGAACTGATTGAAATTGGAGGAAATTAGATTAGGGCTGCCTGTTTGTTGAGATTGAGTGCTGAATTCTGAGATTTGCGAATTTTTGAGACGAATCACGGTTCCTAGGAGAACCACGGCCGTGGAATCATTAGAACAGCCCGTAATTTTAGACAGAATGGACTTTGTGAGAAGAGTTTCGGGGAGGATTAAGGAGAAGAAGGATAACCAGAACAAGAAGAGGAAGGGTAATCCCTCCTCTTCCTCATCCTCTAGAGCACCACCACCCTCTTCCCCTTCACCTCCATCATCACCTTCCTCACCCTCACCACCTAGCCCTCGAGTACCGACCATTCATGAGGATCACCTTGCTGCACTCAAGAGGATCCATGAGAGACCTGTGATTGGACCTAGGTACCTTTTGTTAGAGGATCTAACTCCTTTTAACATAGTTGATGACCTCACTTGGCTCTTGGATAGAGCCGGACTTATTGTCTTCTCGGCTATCCGAGAAGACACTTATGAGGAGATTACACGGGAGGTTGTGACGTCTTTTGAGCACAACCATGTAGACAGGACCGTCTCTTTCCGTCTTATGGAAAGAGACTATCATTTTACCATCCGTGAGTTCGGGACCTTCTTTGGGTTTCAGGAGACCTTTAACGGTCGCTTTCCTAGTGGCGTTTACGCCAAGGACTTTTGGGAGGAGGTAGCGATGATTTACGCCAGCGAGGACCGCTGGCAACCTGCTGATACCAAGGCTAGGTTGATGTACCACCTAGCCTTGAAGATTGCTCACCGTGTTCTTTCGGAGTGTCTCTTTCCTAGGACGGAGACGCCCCAAAAGATCAAGACGGATGAGCTCTTTTTGCTTTACTCCATGTTGTATGGGCGCCGAGCTGACTGTGCCACCCTCTTGGCTGCTACTATGAGCAAGCTCAAGAACAAGAGGAAGGGCAACATTGGATACGGTGGGATAGTTACCCACCTTGCTAGGAGTTTGGGAGTTGATTTCTCTGCCTGTACCCGTATAGCGGCCGTTCCCTTAGGTCTTCATGCCTTCATGACTAGAGGGCTCATCTTCCCCACTCATAGGGGTCCGCCTTATGCGGCCATGCCTTGGGAGAGCAGGACAGGTAGGGGTATAGAGTGGCTACCGGAGTATTCCATTATGGCGGGACGCCATAATTGGAAGGAGACGTTCGCTGCTATGCATGCGAACAGGATTGCAGCTCCCCCATATGTCCCACCACCAGTTGTTGAGGAGGAGGAGATGGGAGATCAGTTTGAGGGTGGAGGAGGAGCCGAGCAGGAGTTTGGCACGTTTCCGGATCAGCCGGAGGCGGCCCCCGATGCACCTAGACGTTCTCCACGTCCAGCTAGAGCTTCAGGCTCGTCTTCTCGCCGCGCTAGCGTGAGTGAGAGACCTACATGGATGACCACACCTCCTGCATGGTACGGAGCTCCACCTCCATGGTCCACAGAGCAGACGGTAGCACCAGCACCAGCACCATCCGACGCTCCAGCATGGTACAGTCATGCTCCAGGATGGTATGAGCAGATGCCGGATTGGGCTACTGGCCTTTCGGAGAGAGTAGGAGCATTGGAGATCCGAGCCGATGCTAGAGATGGACGCTTAGACGACCTCGACCACATGATGAGGGATGTCTACCGCCAGCAGTTTGGGTGGTTTTATGATCCTACCTTCTCTCCATTTCCGCCTCCACCAGCGCCGCAGTGATTGATTGCATGACCGTTCGCTTTAGCCATTCCACCGCCACTTTGTGAGTTTCTTTTTCTTTTCTTCTTTTCTTTCTTTCTTTTGAAAATTAGGGATAATGTTCGTCTTAAGTATGGGGTGGAATGTACTAAAAGTTTGTAATAACTCTTACTCACTATGTTTGCTTCTATTCGAGACTATCATTGCATGTTCATTATATTGTTGCACGTTTCATTATTGCATTGCATGAAAAAGAACTTGAAAAACCCATAAAAATTGAAAAATTTTGAAAATTTTGTGCTTCTAAGGAGTTGAGATGATTTCCATGATAATCGCTACTTGTGAATTGAGTTTGATGACAATTGCATGCTTAAACGATTAGTGAATTGAAAAGAAATTGAATGTGTTAATTGTGCTTCTTTTGCAAGTTTCATAATGTGATGAATGTTACCTAAATCATGTTGAGAAATTGAAGTTGAAATCACACTATAAGTTCTTATACTTCTTGTTGATATGATTAAGGCAATTCGATTTTTCTTCTTTCTTCTTTCTTTGATCATTTTAGCTTCTCATTGAAATATTGACCTCCTTTACCTATCCGGGAATTTGGAGAAGTGAATGAAAAAGGCATGTTTGATGTGGGAGGGCCATGAGAGCAATTATTTGCAATCAAAAGAATAGAAAGAAATTCTAGGTTTGGGGAAGTCAATCATGATGATGAGTAACTCGGCACCATTCACATAGCCGGGTGTTTGTGTCTTGCCAAAGTCGGATTGAGCGATATTCCTAGCGGATTATGGTATGTGCGCTAAGGGTTTGAGGCATCTCATAAAAATTGAGAAACGCCAATCTCCTAGGCTTCGGTTTTTGTGCACCTCTATCCATAACTCCAAAAGTAAAGTCGAAAAATGAAAAGAAGAGAGCGAAGCTCTAAGTTGAAAGTGTTGCGGAAACCGCAAAAGAAGAAGAATGAGTAGTTGTCCACTTTCCCGGATTCATGCACCACATTCCTTAAAGTTTCCTTCCCTTTCCACATTCTAGACCTTTTTCTTTGAAAGTCCTTAAGATCAAAAGAATGTTATATGACTTGGTGATCTAAATTGAAGTTTCTTATGATTGATTTTGATAATGTTTAAGGGTTATGATGTTTGTATGGAAGTTTGATTAATTCATGAGTTTTCTTTACTCTTACTCTTTGATTAAGTGTATGAAAGTCTTATAAACGATTGAAGCAAGATTTGAGAATGATCTATTCTTTAGAAGGCACATTCCTCCAAAAGAAGTATTGCTTTGAGAAGGTACACATATTTCATCCTAACTCTTGTTTAAAAGCTTTTGAAAGACCTTGCTTAGGGACAAGCAAGTTGCAAGTATGGGGTTATTTGTTAGCATGAAATATTGTGATATTTTAGGCACGTTTTCTAAGTGTATTTGATTCATATTGATAGTCATTGATTAAGCATTGTTGCATTTGTGAGCTAGTTTGCCTATATTGTCGATATGGATGTCTACACTAGCTTTATGTTGATTATAGGTGATTGAGAGCCATTTCCGAACGGAATCGAGCAAAGATGAGTTGATTGAGTATGTCCATGGATTGAGGGCATTCTTAGGAGCAAAATGGATGTCAACTTCAAGAATGCACGAGGCTAGGGAAGAATCACGTTCTTGCCCTAAACCACGCTCTAAAATACGGCCGTACTACAAACCACGTTCAGTTCCACGGCCGTGGAACCTTGCAGTAGAAGCGTGATTCATCCCAGAAGCTTTTACGGTCGTGGAATCCATGGTTCAAACCGTGTTGATTCCCACGCTCTAAATTACGATCGTGGAACCTTCCACGACCGTGATCTTGGCGATCTTTTTCGCCACATTTCGAAGCCACGATCTTTTGAAGATTGGGCCGGGCCGATATTTTATCTTGCCCTATAAAAAGACGGACGAAGAGAGATTCCGTCACCCCCGCTTAGACGCACTTTTGCGACCTCGCTTTAGGCTTACACTTACGACATCGCGACTTGGAGATTTTGGCGATTCTTGCAAAAAGACGTATTTTGCCCTCTTCCTTAGAGTTGCCCTAATCTCGCACTTTTGGTAGAGATTGCTGTGGAGATTTCCGGATTGACGGAAGATCGAAGTTTTTGGAAGATTGTTGCAAGAAGATTTCTCTTCTTGTTTAGGTTTGATTTAGAAGACGGATTGACATCCCGCTCTTCCTTCTTTCCTAAGATTGTGTTTGTTTGTTTCATTCTGAATCCATTGACGATATTCGTTCTTGATTGTGACTTTGAGATTGGTTTGAAGTTTATTGGAAGTTTTCGGAAGTTTTCATCTTTCAATCTTTAAATCTTTGAATTTGATATCATAATGATGATCGTTGGCTAAAAACCCTTAACAATTCTAAGGTGAAGGGTTAATAGTTGTGGCTTAGATGATGATAGATTGATCGTAAATGGATTAGATCCTGAGAGTTAATGAGAATCGTCGACGAACCCTAAATCACGGTTTGTTCTTGAGTTCCACGACCGTGGAATCTCAAGATCCACCCGTAATTTCCCTTAAGTTTACGAACCTGCTTTTACTTTAATCCAAAGTTAAAGGTTTGCTTTAACTTAGTTTAGGCTTGCCTTTTCTAGGTGGTAGTGAAGCCTCAACAACCTCTACCTCGATTGTGAGTGTCACAACCGTAATCGGTTTAGTTAGTCTTGATCCTTGGATTACAAGTTTGGGTATTTGACATTAATTCTTGCCTTTAGAACCTTTCTATATTGAAGCCTCAACAACCTATATAGAGAGCGTCTTGTAGGTGAGTCATATAAGGTTTTTGGAACTTCACCGTACGATTACCTTACATTAGTATACCCTTGCATATCTCAACTCTGTCTTTATATCATTAAGTATATCTTGAATCGATTGCCACAGCTGGATACTTGGATCTTTAGGATTGTTGTTTTCCCAATAATTTGCAAAGCTCTTATATTAACTTGCTTGATAACCTACGATCGAGTTTATTCTCCCCAAATCCCTGTGTTCGATACTCTGGAATACTTGCTAATCTACGCCGATCCGTACACTGCGGGTTCGCTTGCTTGATTCTAGTTTTATAAATTTAAAGCTTATTTGCACGCACGTTTAGGGGCGAACAGCATCCAGAAATGTAAAGTACAACGTGGAAACTCAGCCGAGTCCTCAAAACGACACAAACTCCATAATCATAAGTACATAATCCATAACATAAACAAAAGGAAATCCATCCCCGTCCTATGATGTACGGAGACCCCGACTGTCCACTCCATCGACTCACTCGGCGACATCCCTAACCTACAGGGCATCTATAATAATCGTTTTAAACTCGTTAGCTAATATTCAGGGCATTAGAATCATGGTAATGGCATTAACACACATAAATCATCATAACAAGCATCATGCTCCAAAACACACAAGTCCGGTTTATTATCTTTTCATTTATGTCATCCCAATACTAATTCAACTTAGGTTTTTGACACAAGAATCATTGTGATCTCGCCTCGGTCCCCGCTTACCGGAAAGGAATGGTACTGATGCATCCAACAATCTACCCGCATGGGCTAGTCATCGAGAACCTCCTAGCTCTGGCAAGAGCTAGGCAATGATGTCACTGCCGGTTATCATACACTTGGGCCATATAATATATAAAGGTCATCCTATTTCCGGTTTTGTTATTATATAACATAAGCAACACACATACACAACCAAACACACATCGATGCTAATACAAAGAATATGAGCTAAGTAAGTCCGGAGACTTACCTGTCTCAAACGCTCAACCCGAAAATATACAACACTCCCCTTCCCGTAGGAAGATAATCAAAGCCTGCCCAAACGAGACACAAGATTAGCATCTACCTCTCATGCTAGAAGTCCTTAGACTTCTAGCCGAAATGACCTCTACAAGGTCATACAACTCACATGTTAGGACAAAACACTCCTAGTCTTGATAATCTCCCCAATCATAATTCTAGGCTAGGATACTCACGTCCTAGTCTCCACAATCTCAATAAACTCAACTACACATGCTTGAGTAACAACATACGCTCATTGTATTACTAGAACATACATCACAACTATGCTATGATATAACTCCTAACCTCGAAGATTCCAAAAGATCAGTCCTCAACAAAACAATCCATCAATCATCCATAACTCCCTAAAGTCCACAACCACTAAGTGGCATTCACTCTAAGTTATGCTAGATCCAACCTATAAATATACTACCACTAAACATAACTAGAACGAGGGAGAAGGTACTCACACGAGGTCGAAGACGGAAGACGATCTATGGATATCGAGCATGGATTCGTTGGTCTATATCGGGCGCTTCCGGACCTAAAACTAAAGTTAAGAAAATTTAGCTTATACGCTAAATTTGATCGGAAGATAACTTATATAAATCTAAGGTAAAACTCATTTTCAAAATCCAATGTTTAAAATCCGCAATTAAATCTTTGAGTCATAAATCAAGATTAACCAACAAGGGCATAAATGATTATTGTAAAAACCGGGTCATGACTACAATATAAAAATATGGGTCCATTTATGTACATAATTTCCGCAAGAGGGTATTATTATTACATTCCAAAACCTGGGTTCAAAACTGCAATTATCAAATATGGGGCACAAATTGTAATTAACCATAAAGAGAGGGGGCCGATTTAAAAACTACAGGCTTCCTTCAACCTAGAAGTAGCGCGCTGGCATAGAGGAGGAAAAAAGGGTTGTGGCGTCGGCAAGAGAAGGAGCGGCGGCTTCAGCTTTGGTGGCGACAGAGGCGGCCTTCATCCTTGGCGGAAGTGGAAGCTCTTCGAAGGCAAAGGTGAATAGATAAGACGATAGGGAAGAAGACGGAAACAGAGGTTGTCGTCGACGACGGAGAGAGAGGGTCCTCCGGTGTCGGGCGGTGTAGGGAGGCTCGAGAAGGCTTCTGATCACAAGGAGAGACAAAGAGAGGGAGACGGTTGGTGGTGTGTGGTGTTGAAAGGTGAGAGGTAGATGGAGATCGAGGGAGATGGTTTTTTTGTAGGGGAGGAAGGAAGTGAGAGGGAAAGGAGCAGAGATGACGAGGGGTTGGGAAGGATGAACGAAGGGTCAAGATGTAGGGCTCGCAAAGGGGGCCACGCTGCAGAGGCTTTGCAGGGGAACACAGAGTGGGTTAAGGACGGCATCACTCATAGGTCGGGGAGCGAAAGGTCGGCACACCAGCCTAGGAAGAGAAGGAAAAGAAAAGAAAGAAAGAAAAGGGAAAAGAAAAAGAGTGAATCCGATCCAACGCGTTCGGAATGGGATTTCCGAACCGTGAGAACTTCTGACGTTACCGACAATAATAATCCAGGTATACGCGAACGTATCCAAAATACAATTATACTCGGGAAAGATATTTTACGTCATAAAATACTTTTAAATAAGACTATTTAATATAATCATGTCGATAGGAGTAGGAAAATAAATAAATAAATATCAAAAATGCGCCTAAAAATAGGGCGTTACACACAGTTTGGTTGATTCTGTTGTAAGAGCCTAAGTCTTTGGAGACTAGGAGCCTTGTTGAGCCTTAGCTGAGTTAGCTTTGACACTGCCAGTCGCCCCAGCGGACCCTGTGAGCCGCACCTGCGCCACAGGTGACCCACCCCTGCGCCTTAGTTGATCCGCCCTTGCGGTTTTGTGTTGCTGCAGCCACCTTTATTGACCTCTTGACTTGCTTTTGGGTTGGCTTCTTATATAAGCCTTCCTTATCTTCAGATGAAGGGTTTCTTCATCTCTCCAGCTTCTCTCTTCCTCCTCACGTTCTTCTTCTTCTCTCTTCTTCCTTGACCTCTTCTTGATCTTGTGTGTGTGAGTTTTGAGAGTTGTTTGTGGTTTGAGGCTTGGATGATCTTGAGCTTGTGGCTGAGAGTTACTACTGTTGTGTTGAGGATTGTGTGAGATGTGTTGATGCTCCTAGTTGCTGCTTAGGGTTTTTGTGGTAAGATCTTCACCTCTATCTTCCTTCCTTTCTCTTCTTTACTTCTTTCTTCCTTTTCTAGCATAAAATCACAAGCTGAGCTTGTGTAGATCTTATTCTGATGTTTTGGTGATCATATATGTGTTTGTATACATATGTGTTGTTGTGGTGTGTTGAAGAAGTGAAGAGAGTCGAGAAAGAGATCGAAGAGAAGTCGGGACCAACATTCTGCACACACAGTCGCCCTTGCGCCTGGTGTGAGCCGCCCCTACGCCTTCCTGTGAGCCGCCCCTGCGCCTTTGGTGAGCCGCCCCTACGCCTCACTGGATCAGACTTGTGCTCTTGCTTCTGTTGGTGCATACCTGGTTGGTATGTCTTCCTTCCTTCCTTTCCTTTGGCCTTGGCTTAGTTGATAGCTAGGTTAGGGTGGTTAGGATGAGTTGTATGATAGAGATGTGCCTTAGGCACTTGTGTTGATGTTGAGGTTATGCCATAGGCATATGTGAGATTGTTATGATCTTGAGGTTTAGATCGAGGTTGTAGGTTGGTTTTGGTTATGGAGATGAGTCTCCTAACCCTTTTAGGTTATGATGTTGTGTGCCTTGCTATTGCAGGCGTTGGTTTCTTCCCCAAGGGGAAGTTGTGACGTGGCATTGGATACGAGTGTTTGAGGTAAGTCCATAGGACTTACTTAGGGTTTAGTTATGGATTTGTGTGATGGTGATGGTTGTGTGTATTCATATGATTGTGCATTTATAACCTAAACCGGACTAGGATGACCATTTATTACATTTAAATGGCCCAAGTGTATTATAACGGGCGGTAACCACTTGCCTGAAGCTCGCCGAGAGTGGAAGGAGGTGCTCGGAAGCCAGTAGCTCAGGGGGGAGGTATATCCCCATGCAACACCTGGGTTAAAGGGGGAAGAGACGGGGTTCTTTAGGCTCCTCGTGTTACAAAAGAAGTTGAATTAGTAATGAAATAACGTAATAAAAGATAATAAAAATGGATGTGTGTGACATTGCATGTATGAGATGTTGATGTGTGTTTGTGCTATTACCTTCATGCTTATCTATTGCTGTAGCTAACGGTGTATACCGTGTTGTAGATAATCTGTAAGTTAGGAAGACTGCAGATTGATCCAGATGGTGTGACCAGCCGAGGACTTTTGTACATTAGGATGCGTAGGTTGGGATCTTTTTGTATTAGATGTTTGTGTTTGATGTTTTGTACTCGGCTTTGAGTTTGTAAACTCTTTTGATGTATCATACAGCTTTTATGTATTTGGTTTTGCTCTACGTGTGCCTTGTTGTAAGATCCAGTGAACTTGTTGTCAGGCTAAGGTCAGGATCCATTGTGAGATCCTAGCCCAATGTAGCATTCCAAGTCCTGTGGATTTGGGGTGTTACAGAGTTGGTATCACAGCCTTAGGTTGACAACAATGGCACTCGCTATCTACAATAAAGGTAGAGTGGATAAAATAAGCTTCTACATCAAAGAAGAAATAACGGGTTGAGTCAGTGAAAGACGAGGTTGGATTTTCGGGTTGCAAACCGAGCCCGACTTGTGGACGTTTGAGTACTTCTCATTTCACACGGATTGTTGGTGAGACGAGGACTTGTTACAACTGCGGGAAGTCTGGACATGTACGACCACAGTGTTCAAGATTGCTAGTGACTTGCTTTACTTGTGGTAGAAAGGGTCGTAGAGTTGTCTTCTGTAAGCAAACTGGAGTGCCATCACGACAGGGTTTTACTTCTGCTAGTGTGACGGGAGGTGATCAGAAGACACCTCAGCAGCAGATGCAAGGACAGCGGATAGTCCCAAATTATCATTCTACTCAGAGATCCGTTCCCAGACTGAGTAGGGGTGAGGGTCGTGGTAGGAGTGCCACGGACACTAGAAGAGCTCAGGGTAGAGCCTTTACGTTGGGCCTTGCAGAGGAGCCACTCGTACTAGTGGCAGGGATGGGACGTATATGTCTCAACTGTGGTTATCCAGATCATTTGCGCTCTAAGTGCCCCATGGCACCGATAGCTTGCTTCACCTGTGGTGAATTAGGCCATCTGACCCCTTTCTGTCAGCGAGGTAGTGTTTCTTCTTATCAAGACCTTCCTCTTTCCGATGCTGAAAGAGTGGAAGTGGAAGCCATGGCGATGACCTCAGTGATACATGCGGAGCATAGGTCTGAGGTTGAGTAATGATATGCAGTAGAGCTTCGGGCGTTAGCTGTTACAGGTACCATTCTTGTTAATGGTTTACCTAGTGGAGTTTCGTTTATTGTGAGTGCTATGCACCTCTTGTCTTTCGATGCATGTGTCAATAGTTAACTATGGATACAGTAGAAGATAGATTTTCCTTTTTGGGGTCTGAGGTACCCGCGAGATATGTGGTTGTCCCCTTTGTACAGGGACTTGTGTATGGCTTGTAGACTTCTGTGTCATGCCTTAGGTGCATAAAAAGGTCTCTATGTGTGTGGTGGACGAATAGATATCATGTTGGTTTGGATAGTAGTAGGAAGACTATTATAGTCTCTACTGAGATCGACTAGGTAGAGGTTTTTCGAAGTTGTGAGCTTTGAAGAAGCAACTTGAAGAGCGAAGTGTGACGAGTTTCGTTCGTCCTAACTTATTCATGGCTATGTATTGACGACTTGTTGGGACAGCTTGTAGGAGCAATTGTATTTCAGGATTCCTTTGCGCTCAAGATATCCCTAGTCATAGATGAGAGAGCAGCATGTGCATGAGATAGCATTCCATACTCGTTACGGACACTACGAATTTGTAGTGATGTCATTTGGGTTGACGAGTGTCTTAGTAGTTTTTATGGAGTTGATGAACAGTATCTTCATCGACTTCCTTGATCAGTTGGTGGTGGACTTCACTGATGATATGTCGATATACTCTCGTAGTAGAGAATAGTAGACCGATCGTCTGAGGACCGTTCTGTAGGTTTCAAGAGATAGAGGGATGTATGCTATGCTCTTTAAGTGCAAGTTGAGATGCTAGTGGTAGCCTTTTTAGGTCATGTGGTCTCCGCCAGTGGGATCAGGGTTGACCTGGCAAGATTTAAGTATGTTGTAATATGGAAGATACTGATGAACATGAAGGAATACGTAGCTTTCTCGGCTCAGCCAATTGCTACTAATGCTTTGAGGAAGGATTCTATATGATTGTGTATTCATTTACGAGCCTTTTGAGAAAACCACCATAACTACGTGGTTACAGCAGTGTGTCTAAGTTTTGAAGCGTTGAGGAGGCATTCGACCTCTGTTTCTATTCTGTTATAATCAAAAGATTTTGGGAATCCTGTGATTTACGGTGACACATCCCAGTTAAGTTTGAGACGTGTGTTACTACAGAGGAGTAGAGTTACTAATATGTGTGTTTACAGCTGAGAATGTATGATGAGAACTACCCGACTCATGATTTAGAGTTAGTAGTGGTAGTTCAACCCTCTAAGTTTTGAAGACCGTACCAGTGTGATCTTCATGTTAGATTTCTAGAGATCATAGAAATCTTAAGTGTATTTTATGCAACAGGGGTTGAATAATCACCAGTGTTAGAGCTTAAGTTGATCAAGCCTGTAATTTGGAGATTTCATATCATTCAGGGAAGTTGAACGATATTGCTGACAACTTGAATGGAAAGACGCTCCAGGAGAAGATCATTGTGAGACTGATAGCTCAACCTCAACTTCGGGAAGATCTAGCTTGGCTAGAGTGGGAGTTACAGTCTCTCTATAAGGACGCCATTGAGAGGTTCTACCTGGTCGGTTGGGTGAGATCCAACAAAAGAAGGGGACTTGCCTGACCTTGATGAAGATTAAGAGAGGATGTCTCGCAAGGAGGAACCATAGTTCTCCATTGGAATAGATGGAGTGATGAAGCGTCATGATCGCTTCTGGGTACCTATTGATGCGGAGTATAGACAGAGAATCTTACAGTACACTTACGGCACACCCTCCTTAGTACGTCCATGTACGAATCAGATGTATCATGGGGGTGACATAATTATATGGATGTAGAAGATTGAAGTTGATGTGACCAGATTTGTGATACAGTGTGTGACCTGTCAATAGGTTCAGATAGAGCAATCCTGATCTAGAGATAAGCCCCATCCACTACCAGTGCAGTAGTAGAATTGGGAGGGCATCTCTATGGACTTGGTCATGGGATTGTGACCTAGTAGAAGATTGATATTATCTGGATTGTTGGATGTAGATTAAGGAAATCGGCATGTTTTCTGCCTATCAGAAGAACGTGGCCAGTGAATGAATTGATTGAGGAGTACACTAGATGGATAGTGAAACTCCATGGTATACCGAGAACGATCATCTCTAATCGAGATGGATGTTTTTACTTGAGATTTTGGACTGCAGGTACAGACTTCTTTGAGGAATGAGTCTATACTTCAAGACTACACTTCACCCCCTGACAGACGGTCACTTAGAGAGGATCATCTAGATCTTAAGGATCTATTATAAGATCTTAAGGATCTATTATAAGTTGTAAGTTGAATTGGCAACATGGATGGTTACATTACCTCCCATTACTGAGTTATCATCTAATAGTGATTGACGTTTATCTTCTGGGATGCCCTTACAAGGCACTGTATGGACGTAGATGTCATACATCTTTATGCTAGAAGTGATCTAGCAGTAGTAGTGGGATAACACCTGACCAGATTCAGGATTTTGTAGTTCAAGTAACGATGATTAAAGGAAGAATATTGACTGTACAGAGTCATCAGTTATCATATATAGACGAGAGGTGTTAACCTCTAAAGTTCAAGCGAGAGTTCAAGTCTGGCTGAAAGTATCTCAGTTGTGAAACCTTAGACGTGTTAATGTGAAAAGGGAACTGAGTTTCCAATATGTCGGTTACTTGAGATCTTGATCAGTATTATGAAGGCAGCATGATTGATTTTTAGCTTTGTCTCTGAAATTAAAGGATATCCACCCAGTGTTTCATGTGTCTCGACTGAGGGAGTACATACCAGATCTGAGGCACATCGTGAGTTATGATGATCTAGTGGTTGAGCCGGACCACATTTTTGCAAAACACCCTTGTGTCTTGCAACAAGACATAAATAAATATAAAACCAAATAGATAAAACTATAATATCATAAACCGAAGTATAACAAAACACACAGCCGAGATTGTACAACAATGTATCACTCAGAATAATATAACGAGCATAACGGAATTTTCAATCATCCCTTTTGACAAGCCTAAGGTCAATTTAGGCCAAATCGCAATACGGAAAATGAATAAATTCATAAATTATTCGTTACTAACCCAATGGACGATCCGAAAGAAGATTCGGAATCACAACAACGCACGCTACGCTCGAACACTATCAAATTCCCCGGAATTTGAGCGACGAAACCAGCCCAGTAGCATATATGCTCGATCAGGTCTTCACTTGCTCGGAAACGCAAAAAATCGGTACCAAAATGAAGAGAATAAAGAGAGGAATTCAAAAACTCGAACGGACTTGAATTCGGATTAGAAACGGAGAGTAAATATGAGTTTGAAGGTTGAGAGAATTTAGAGATTTTACGAGGAAACGTGAAAAGAAAGAGTTAGTAAACGATTTTCCGCTATTTATAGCAAAGACGATAATTATCTTTTCACAGATCCAAATGCGGTTTGAGCCCCCTTCTCCAAACTTCTCAAAATGGGACTAATAAATCTGGAATATTGTATTGATAACTATTCTGCAACTGTCTCGAAAAACGCGTATTCTCAAGCCGTCTTTCTTAGCCGCTAAGAATTGAATTAGCGACTCTTTTAGCGACTCTTTTGGCCATTTTGCCTTTCCATATTATTTCGTATCCTTCTCTCAACTGCATTTTTATAAATTCAAGCTCCCAAATGCTCAAAATAATATTGGAGGGTAAAAAATAATGAAAGAATTTGGCCAAATACGCTCTATTCTATTTTCATTAAGTTTGTGTACCCCATTATTTTTTACCACTTTCGTTTAATGGTAGGTAAAAGTAATTAATCACTCTCTTGACTTTGATTTTTTATTTTCTTTTCTTTTGTTTTGCCTTTTTATTTTATTTTTTGGTATGAATTTTATACCAGAGTTTCATACCCTTATTCATACAAAAAAAATTTCATACCAAGAAATATTTCATACACAATACATACCAAAATAGTAATACCAGAATTTTTGTACAAGAAAATTCATACCAGAAGTTATATCAGTACCCACAAACAACAACAAGTGAACAATAGCACCAACTCTAGCAACTTCACAAACAATAGCATACAAATTTTCGTACAACAGATCCCAACACAACAAAATCAAATTTCAACCATCACTAGCAGGAGGGGAAAAAAAATTAGCTCCGCTTTCCTAACTATCTAGATCTCTACCAACGAAGGCGAAAAAATTGTAAAAGTCGTAAATGATCTCCCTATGGCAAGACCATACTAACTTGATTTCTTATGGGGTTCCTATCCCGGCACATCTTGGATCTCCAGCCGGTCCAAACTTGTGTTCAAAGACGAGAATGTGAAGGACAAGCATTGAAGCTTATGTGTTGATTTGGTAATTGATTTTGGACAACTGACTAACTAGTGGTTTTGTGGAGCCCTAGTGGTCCTTGCTCATAACCCAGCGTGCATAGTCCCATTCACAGAATTGCCAATCACTTCTTGTTGAAATGGAAAAAAAATTAAAATAACTATACTCTAGTAATGGAATTGTTTTATCAGCTGATCCAAGGGAAAGTAACGAGAGCATGAAGGCTACTAAAACTTGCCTGCATAAATAGCAAATCGTTCGACACTACAACAGTAGTCAGATGAGCATGCATTCTTTCTAACACCTCTAATAAATCGTTGGAAGTTGAGACGCCTTATACTCGATAACAACTCGGAAGTGAAGAACACCATTACAGTAACAAACTAGATCTAGATCTAGATCTAGATCTTTTAGTCCGCCATCTTCAAAATTGTTGCTTGCGGAGGGGCCGGTTCGAGGTCTCTGGCGGAGGAGCAGTGGGCTAGCCGATGAATGAGAGAGAGAGAGCTGAGAAAGGAGTGAGGTGTAGGGGTAAAGAGAGGGAGTAATCCACGGGAAGATCAAAGAGAGGGAGTGCTGCATCACCAAAGGCAAATCGTTGCTTGCTTGCCATCACCATTTTGACAGTCAGATTAGGATTTGTTCTCTGTGGCTTGAATGGGATCTTCTCACCCTGCTCAAAATGAATCGATGAGCAGAGGACGAGGAATCGATGAGCAGAGGACGAGACATTTCCTTTGATATGGAAATTTTGATCGATTGATTTTGAAAGTCAAACAAACGGAGGCGGACCAAATCTAGGGTTAAGACAGAAGGTGAGAAGGGAAGTTTGGGAACATTGAACGGTAAAAACATGAAAGGGGTACATTTACCTAATGAAAGTATTGGATGAGCTATTTACTAAAGTAAAAACTAAAATAAGGCTCATTTACCAAATCAACCCAAAAATAATTACCGGGTGGGAGTGAAAAATTCCGGGTAATTTTAAAATTACGCCAGGAACATAACAATGAGACTCATACTCGTCATCTACGCACTCTTCGCGAGTTATGGGTCAATTACTATCAAAAATTATGTTAATCAACATTAATCATCATTAATTAGGATTCGAAAATCCTATCTTTTACACTAAGAGGGCCAAAAGAGAGAGAGAAGGAACGAGAAGTATGTATGGGAGGGTAGAGGTAGCCATCCATAGAGAGGTGAGCCCACCGCCGGCTCTCAATCCTTAACACACTACTAAAGACGAGATTCAAAATGATGGAGAATAGAGGCACAACACAAAAATCTTTTAACCTCACTTTTGCCAAATGGTGGAGATCAAAGGCATAAATCTTTGATTGGTCGGGAAGGACGGACCTCGTGTCGGCGCAGAAGCGGAAATTGGCTTTTGCAAGAGGAAACTTGTTTTTTTGCGAGTGGAGGAAGAAGCCAAGGCAAAGGTAGTTGCATTTGATGAGGTAGAAGTCACTGGACTGGTGATGAACTTGGAGGAATCCAAACAAGTAAAAAAACTGGTTGATGAAGATGATTTGCATAGCACCGGTGAAGAGAGCGTCGCGGGTGGCCTAGATCTAGTCAGATCCGTCGAGAAAGGGTTCCGCTACCTTAGTGTGGTTGTTGGAAGTGGCCGATGGGTTCTCCATTTGCAGGGTAAAGTGGTGGTACCATTCTATTGTCGATAGGGTTTGTTTTTTGGATACTACAATAGAGAACATATCTCTCTTTCTCCCATGATGGTGTTCATCTCCTTGTGGTTGTGGCTAGGTTCAAACCGCATAATGCGATTTTGGTGCGGTTCTTCGGAACCACCCAACACTTGCTCATTCCTAATTTCTATTCATCTTTAATATTGCCATAGAATGGTTATAAGAAGAATAAATCGAAAGAATATTAGTACAATACCATCCGAAGAGGGAATCCCCCTAAAAAAAAGAATATATTAGAGAGATTTCATCAAGAGATTCTAGAGATGTCCTACAAATGAAAAGGCATAACATGACATTTGCGTTATATTTAAATGGATGTCTCACACCACCATATGTGTTGACAAACAACCAGGTCTAGATGGTTTTCCGCTGATTTTTATCAACAATATTGGCTTATAAGTGGACCTTATGTAATCAGGGCGGTAAAGAGTTTCTTTCAAACCGGAAAGGTTCTTAATAAACTCAATCACACGTTCATTGCCCTAATTCTAAAAGTTGATATTCCCGACCACAACAAACCACTATAGACCAATTAATCTTGGCTTGACTTTCCACTTGATCATAGCAAAAATTATGACAACTAAGTTGAAGATAATTCTAGAGATAATTCTAGAACAATCAATCTCGATTTAAATTTCTACAAACTCATAGGAGAAATTATGGCAACCAGGTTTAAGATAATTCTCTCAAATGTTGTTATCTTAGAAAATGTGTTTTTGCGATAAAATTTAAAAGTTGGATAAAGGAATGTACTATGACAAACTCTTTCTCAGTACTAGACAATGAATGTCCAAGCAAACAATATTTCCTAAATGATGCCTCCACCAAGGGGTCCTCTTTCACACACACACCCTTTGCTTCTAATATAGAAGTAGAAATCCTAGCCCAAAACCTCTAGTTCCATTCAAATGATATTAATAAAAGTAGTGGTTTTCCGATATCAAAAAAGGATATGTCATTCCTTTCATAGTATTTGCAGATGTCCTCATCATTTTCTATAAGTCATCAGATAAGAGCGCATTAATCGTGAAAACAATAAAGACTTTTGTGCTTTCTCAGGGCAAAAAAAACTTAATTTTTATAAGTCGGATTTCCATGTCACCAAAAATGTACCCAACACAACCAAACAATGACTACAAGAACGGTTAGAAATCTTGATAACATCAATCCTTGAAAAATACCTAGGATACCTCATCGTGAATGAGAGAGTAACAAGTACATTTGAAGAGATAATCACCAAAACGAGAAGTCTATTGGCTATATTGAAAGGCAAATACTTTCTCTCTCAAAAGAATGTAGATTGATTTCGGTTAAAGCTAACCTAAATCTTAACCCAAATTTCGTGATGCAAAGTTCCACACTACTGAGCTCGACCCATAATGAATATGACAAAATCAATAGAAATTTTACGTGGTATAAAGAACCAAATCATCGACCCTTCAGAACTTGGAATGAAATATGTAAACCAAAATGCCTCGGAAGGTATTGGTATAATCGGAGGACATAAATGTTGCACTCCAGATGAAGGTCTTGTGGAAAGTTATGGAAAAACCGGAAACGGCTCAAATGGAATGTTGGAAACGGCTCGACCATTTCGTTTTAGACTAATAAATGGATCTCAAAAACCCCGTCGATTAATTTTGTTTCAAATCCGGAAATGATTAATATCCAAGAAAAAGTGAGCGCATATATTATACAAGACAACACACGAGACTTAAACATATTGCATGCTAGTCTGGACAACTTTCCAACTAAGAAAATCATGATAATATAATAGAATATTCACCAACTGTGTTGCCTAGGAAAGATAGAATGTGTTGGAAAAATACGGAAAAAAAAAACGGCTATGAACCTCATTCGTAAACACAATGGATAAAGAGAATCAGACTTTGCTTGGATCTGGAATCTTGACATCCCACCTAACACCAAAAACTTTCATTTGGAAACTATCCAAGATGGACTTCCAACTAAGAAAGATTAATCATATAAAATGCTCGCACTTATAAATTACGATATGTATTTTCACTCATAAAGACGATTGACATTTATTCCTAGAGGCGCCTTATTTAATGTAGAATACATGAATTTAATCCAAGAAATCATAAACAAGCCCAAAATGCACAAAAAAAAAAAACCCTACCATCTCCTAGGGAATATGAAAAGAATCTACGATAAATAGAAACAACAAATTTTGAGACGCTCATCTATATTTGGTGGAATAGTTGGGAAAATCTTAGAGGTCGTTTGGTCACGGAAGTAGAAACGAAAACATAATGAATAAATGAAGGAAAGGAAAGAGATTTCATTACCATGTAAACATGTCTCTTAAAAAAACAGAATCAATATGAAAAAGTGAAAAAATAAATGTTCATATATTATCTTCACAAATATCTCAATGTTGTCAATTTCATGAGCCAAAACCTAGTAAACTCATTACAAACTTCCACTAAAACCTTCATTCATTGTCGGAACTAATTTTAACTGATAGTAAAACCCTACACTTGAACACAGAAGTAAAGCCATAGCAGACTTGTGCAATCACAAATTCAAGTCTAATCTACTTTTTTTACATCTCTTATTTCAATTCTTTTACATAAAAAGGCGACAATGTAGGCAAGTTCAGAACGGGGATATTACTCTACATGCATCGTCGAAGGGCATCATCATAGGAAGACAATGGATATAAATACCTTCACTAATTTAGTAGAGAACGGTGAAATGTGAGGATAGTGAAGATCTTTCCAATTCATTGCCAACAGAGGAGACGAAGGAACCATGTCGAAGAGACAAAGGTGGATCGGGAAGATAGAGTCTATTAGGAAACAAATCAGATTAACCCATTAGAAATATGAAAGAAATCAATC
The DNA here is from genome assembly GCA_033239125.1 of Fagopyrum homotropicum. Taxonomy (NCBI): domain Eukaryota; kingdom Viridiplantae; phylum Streptophyta; class Magnoliopsida; order Caryophyllales; family Polygonaceae; genus Fagopyrum; species Fagopyrum homotropicum. The sequence goes on along the minus strand of BSWB01000003.1, from coordinate 57,319,680 downwards.
ATTTTCCCTGTCAAAACAAACACATATTATTGGAATGGACCGGAATAAAACAATTCTCATCCTCTTTATTTTCATACCAAACGGGTCTTCATTATATACATGTTAAGAACATTTAACAATTAACAAATAGAAAACCACAAAAAATAGACCCTAAACTCCCTATCTAAATGTAACTACTTGTCTTGATAACCTTAACCTAGTCTTACTCACAAAGTTGGTCGCTCTCTTCTTCACCGGTCCGACCAACCTTCTTTGACGGTCTCTAAGTAACAATGTCACCATGCATTTCTTTGTTCTTGTTGATCTTCAATGGTTGAATAATAGATTTGATACTTGAAAGGTAAAAATATCAGAGATATTGTTACCATATCAAATCCGATTTCTTACGATGAAAACTATCTTAAATTAGACAAGTTTCTTGTATAGCAGTGTACCCTTCCGTATAGTAGAAGATATAACTACCTTACCACCAATATCAGAAACTTATACCTTCATAAATGAAGAACAATTAAGCAGGCCTTATCACTTACAAGTTCCATCCTATTATGCCAAGTAAAAGGTGGTTCTCTAGTGAAACCAAAACTAGAAGCATCTCCAACCAATCTACTCAATTTCATCTCAACTTCAAAGAGCTCTAGCTTACAACAAAGCCAATTAACTTATGTTGATACAACGGCCGCCTTTCATGACCTTTTCATCCTTTATGAAACGAAGCTTTCTTCCTAGTCATGATTGGGGCTGGGGTTCATTGTTTAGAAGAAGCTTGGCGAGATGGGAGATTTTGCTTTGCCCTGAACACTCCCCACAAGTAGCGCTTTCCTTCAAACCCTACGCAGACAATCCAAGTCAAAGACGTGCAATGTGTATGTTCATTAAATGATTCATTATTAATAAAACTCACTCCAATAGTCACAGGGTAGTTTAATGGATGTGAAAACCAACAGCTCCGCATTCTTAACCGCACAGCACATGGCAAGATCGTCTCTGATCATCTCATTCACTAGGGAATCAAACGCCTCTCCATCGCTGCACCATCAAGTCATATCATGAGAGCTCAACGCATTTGGCAGTTGAATATTATATCAGCAAAATGAATTGTAAACCCGAGAATATCAAACCTATTCCTGTCCGAAAAGAAGTAAAGGCCAATGCTTTCGTCCTTGGGATCAGCTTTCTGAAAGCTCTTAGGCCACACAGTTGATCTAGGAACAATGTGAGGCTCGAGAGCTAGAGGTAGGAAGCTTGCTTCCCGTTGCGCTTTTGGGCAAGCCAGCGTCGACAAATGCGCTTCCACACTGTCAACTCTCCTCAACTTTTTGTAACAGACCCTAAAGCTTCCCCTGTCAACCAGACAAATGAAAAATTAAATAAACCTCCGTGTGCATTCGTAAAATCATACATAGAAAAATCACTTACTTCCAGATCGAATCCATGATTGGCTGTGCCTGTAAATTACAATGTTGCTGCAAAACAGGATTAGAATCAAGAAGAGACCGAGGAAGATCAATCCATAATTTTCCTCCTCCGCCTTTAGTTTCCTCATCTGAAACTTTAGGTTTCCTCACTTCAACTTCACAAGGAATTTCAGTATCTTCGTTCCCGTTCTCTTCAGGGATACATCTGAGTTTTCTACCACATTCTGATGATCCATCATTAATCAGAAACTCAAGACCTTCCGTTTCATTCCTACTTTCAGGTTTCTGCTTCGCTATCTTTGCAGCTGGTGGAGTTATTTTTCCTCCAAATTTAGGATTTTTGGAACATACTCTTAGGCTTCTCCTTGATGGGGAGTTGTTAATCTTTTTAGGGGAGCGTTTCTTAGGAATGGGAGGCAAACAGTCTTCGCAAGCCCATTTCACATCTTTGAAAATATCAGATGCTTTGATGAAGCAGTAGCTGATTATCAAATAACAAAACCAGAATTCAATTTTGTTCACACAAGATTATGAAACACTACCAAGATCATTGTAAAAATTCTTGATAAGGATGAACAAATTACCGGTGCTCGTAGGCATCTTGGCACATGAAACAGCTTACTAATGCCTCCTCATACCCTATGTCACCACATTTTCCACAAACTGGATCCTGCAGTCCATATCATTTCATATGAGGATTCATGAAACAACTTATAATTCTTTTACGAAGTAGATACACAAACGTATTCGGGGCAAACTCAAGGAAGCACACAATACCCGAATCCAACAAATCAATTACTAAAAACCAAACTGTTCTGACTTTATTCTGCACCATCGAAAAGAAATTTAAAGATAAATAATGTCAAACTGAACCTTGAAGGCATAAAATTTGTGACATGCACGAACATTTCAGATTAAAGAAGAAGAAGAAGAAAGCGAATTACCATCATCTATTCGAATTTCATCATTCGAATTGACAAGTGAAATCCCCGCATCAGAAGATCGTTGAGAGAAAGATGGATAGAGATAAAGCCTCGTCGGGCAATTGAAATGTGTATGAATGGAAGTAGCAGAGAATTCAATGTGAGTTGCCGGAGGATGGGTATGGAACTGGGCACTTACTAGGGTTTGAGAGATGCGATGCTGTTATACTGTAATAAATTGAATATACACAAGGTTTTTTGTTTTTTTTTTCCTGAAACAAATTGTCAGGTTACTTCATGTGAATGGAATGTCATATAACATGCTGCTTGTGGACGGAGGTTTCGAAAATTTCTTTTTATTGAGTTTACATAATTACATTATCTCAATCGATTTCAACATGTTTAATCCGCATATGTATTGCTTTTATTAATGATTTTTCATGGACATGATGTAGTTATAGGACGGATGTGAACCCACATTGTCTATTAATCGTAATTGTCGTTGTATTACGATGTCTCAAAATATATCCATATGTACAATAACTATTTCCACATTTAGAGACATCAAACTCAGCTTTGTGCTTCCATTCTACTATTGATTTCGCCCAACGAATATTTCTAATTTTGCTCGTTATTTGATTTTTATTGCCTTTTTGATGAATAATTAGTATTGGATTCATCCCACTTTTCAGTTGTGTTGTAACCGATTATCTAATATCATTTGAAATTTTGTTGTTGAATATATATTGATTTCCTTTAAACCAAATATGTCATCACTTAATTTTTTTTTTATTGAATTTATTAATTGGTGATGGTTAATAGGATTCATATTATTCTCTTGCATTATATGTCTAAATTTACTAGATAATCTTTAAATCTAACATTAATAATATTATCACTCGTAAAAAGGCATTAAAGAAGATATGTTTTGAAGTGTGTTTAAAGAAGATATGGTTTACTTTCATATGAATGTTGGCATAAGACATAATTCATGGGTAAATACGACCCTTTGTTTTTCGAGCTTTGCTTTTGTTAGAGTCCATTTGTGACCATTTTCCACATAAAACTTTTAACTTTTGGCATGATGGTCATGTTCCAGACATATACGTTATCATTATGAACTATTCATTTATGCTTATGGATCAAATCAATGGGTGGCTTAGTCAAAAACCAATGTTTTTTACTTGGTGCACCAATTTGATATATCCTAAATGTTGCTACGTGGGAGATGGCGTGCGAGCATTCCAAAACCTAACACAACTCAAGACCATGTGCAATGGAACTAGAAGAGGAAGAATAATGTTCATTCTTAGAAGGAGGAGAAGAAAATCAAAGCTCATTTACAAGAAGAGAAATTGTGAGAAAGCTCGTCAATGTAAATTTTAAAAAGTATCAATTTTGAGGAGAAAGATCATCCCTACAAGAGTGTAGCATCAAGAAAGAGAATATCCAAAACTCGATTCAAATCAATTCGGTCCAGCCCAAATCACATGACGTCGACCCATTGGAGAGAATGACGTGCATATGGTTATGATTCCATCCTTGAAATATTTATTTTCACAACTATGAATTGTTTTACTTTCTAGCTTAAATAGCACTTATTTTGATTACAATTGAATTATTTTCTAGTGGGTCTTTGAATGTGTTTTTATACGGGTTTAGCCATTGATGAGTCTGATCTTTCGACATCAATTGACACTTCCCGATCCTTATTATGCGGAACCGAGCAAACGAGAGAAGATCGTGATAAGGGGGTGACAACTGGCTCGGAGGAGGCTTGGGTAGGCGTGTGAATGATCCGATGGTGATAAATGGATCGGTAGTGAGATGGGTAACGTTGAACCCTATGAAATGACTTGGAACGCGATAGGGAAACTAAGGCCCTAACACACAACCAAGAACGCTCGTAGAACGCTTCCACTACAATCAAAGGTCAAATGCACGTCCACCTATGAACGATGAAGGACGCTTGTCTGGACGACTGGTAAGAAAGCTCATTCTCCTCCTTTGCTTCTTCATCTTCTTCTTGTGTAGAAGCCTTGAATCAAGACTTATTCTTGGTTTCTCTTCCATCCTTGTTTCGGATGCCTTTGTTTGTATCCAAGTATAGTATCTCTGGTCGTGTAGGGGACGACAACGTCGAGAAGGGCCAATCCAGGGGCACCGGACCATCGTTGCACATCGAAGAACGACTTGAACGTTCGCTTGTGGAGTTATCCCGCGATCGCGCGAATATCCTCCCGTGGTCGCGCCTTGATGACATGAATTATATGCTATCATATTCATGCATATTGCGAGTATATCACCTCCGTTTTGCATAAATTTGATGAGAATCATGTGCCTTTAAATCTATATTCATGTACATTTTGAGAATAGAGGTCTACACGAGCTCTTGATTGATTTGTAGGTAAAATGGTGGAGTTTGGATGCGGAAATGGAACAATATCGGACTTAACATCATAAAGGATCAGGAAGGAGTCTTAAGGATAGGAAAAGATATGAGAAGAAATCACAAAAGAAGATAGAAGACGGAACTAAAAGATAACACACTCAAAGGACAAAAATCGGATCGATATACGATGAAAACTCCACCTTGTATATATATTTGAATAGGTGATGATGATGGAAGACTTAAACACAAATGAAGTGGTTTTATATACTAAAAATTTATTGATTATATATCAAGTTGCTTAGTTTGGTTTGGTGGTTTGTTTAGAAAATGTGCAGGCTTGAAATCAGATACAAGGGACAGACGAAGAGTTTAGAGAGATTCAAGACGAAGGCCTTGAAATCCATTTCAAGGGATCAGAAGCCAGGAACTTGAAACTTCAATCAGAACAACGCACGCTGAAAGAAATTCAAACTTCAACAAACTGAATCTACCAAGCATCAAAGAAGATCTTCTAAAAAGATATGTTCAACAAGAAGATACACTCAAAGAAGATCTCAACCGACCAAAGAAGATTTTATTCGAAATAGGATCTCTCAAAGATCCTCAACTAAAAGCGCAAAAGATCTTCTCGCAACGGAGTTCAAATATCTTCACAACAAGTATGAGAAGATTAAGGACAAGAGAGATCAACGTGCTTTGAGGAGATGAAGACGATAGAACATCTACAACGTCTACCTCATCTTAACCAAGAAGCGGCTTTCATGGAGAAGAAGAATCATCTTCAACGGTTATCTTCCCAACGGCTTGAAGACCTTTTCATAGAAGACTATAAATGAAGATATCGATTGAAGAACAAGAGACACAAGGTTACACGGAAACATCTAAAGTCTTCAAGTGATCCAAAATATCTTCATTTGATCAAACAAGCTTTTCTTTCTCTCTTTTACATAAAAGCGTTATCCCCTAGAGAGAGATAAAACTTGAGAGCTCCATTGGTGTATCTAAAGAGTGTTATACTAGAGTGTGTGTGTTACATTATGAAGTGACTAGGCTATTATAACAAGGTGAAGAGTTGAAGCTAGATCGTAGCGTTGGATATAGTGAGAGAAGAATGGGATTTCTTCTAGTTTGTATCTAGGACTCTTTGAAGCTGATAATAGATAGTTAGATCCTATGGCTATACCCTGGGACGGAGAGTAGGCTATTTAGAGCTGAACTTCGTAAACATATCCTCGTGTTGATCTTTTACATTCTGCACTTTATATGCTTTACTGTGACTAATTTTGTTTTGTAGGTGAACAAAATCAAGGCCCTTGAAATCAGTTTCAAAGCCCTTGAAATCAAAGTGTGTCACAAATAGCTCAGATCAACATCAAGGCCTTTGAAATAAGTTTCAAAGCCTTGAGATAGGTTTTTGCAAAAAGTTCTCATACTCTATTGAACCCCCCTTCTAGAGTATCTTTTATCCTTTATATTCACCTAACGGTTCTTCAATTGGTATTAGAGCTAGATTCACTTTTAATGATTTAACCATCAGTGAGACTAATCATGAATCGTGTAGGTGATGGAGGATTTGCTCAAGGAAGATCCTCATCTCGACCACCACTTTTCTTTGGCAATAACTTTGCCCATTGGAGAGCACTCATACGTATGTTCATTATTGATCAGGACATGGAACTATGGAGCATCATTCAGAATGACCCCAAAGTCCCAACTACAAAAGTTGAAGGTGTCCAAGTCCCAAAGAAGGAAGCTGACTTGACGCAAGCTTACTTGGACAGTGTGTCAAAGAACTACAAAGCTATGAACATGCTCTACTACATATTAGATGCAAATGAATTCAACCGCATCTCGTCATGCAAGAGTGCAAAGGAAATATAGGACAAACTCGTTGTCACATATGAAGGAAAAAGTCAAGTCAAGGAAACAAAGATTAGCATCCTTCTCAGACAATATGAGCTATTCAAGATGAAACCAAATGAACCAGTAAAAGAAATGTTCACAAGATTCACTAAGATCGTGAACAACCTAGACTCACTAGGAAAGGTCTTCACAAATGAAGAAAAAGTTAGGAAGGTTCTAAGGAGCCTACCTAAAGCTAAGTGGAGACCAAAGATGACTGCCATCGAAGAAGCTCAGAATCTCTTTTCCTCTTGACGACCTCCTTGGAAAATCATCACACACGAAATGGTTCTTGGTGAAGAAGATGGAGAGCTCCTATCCAACACAAAGAATCTGGCATTAGATCGAAAAAGGATGAGTTACCATCTGAAGAGGAAGGCGGTGATGTCGATGAAGAAGAAGATGCAATTGCCATGATCTCTAAGAGTCTTGCGAGAATTCTCAAAATAAAGAAACAGTCTGTAAACAATAGAGAATATCCACGAACATCAAGACCCCGAGGTAAGTTTTCTAACTCTAACAAGAAAACTAAAGTTCTGACTTGTTTTGAATGTGGTGAAACAAATCATCTTGTTAAGGACTGTCCACAAAAGAAGAGGACCAACTTTATAAATAATTATCGAAAGAAGAAAGCTATGGTAGCTTCATGGAGTGATTCAGATTCCTCAAATGAATCAGAAGACGAAAAAGAACAAGCAAACCTACGTCTTATGGCCGATCAAGAAGAAGATTCAAATCTCTACGTTGATAATGTGGTAAGTACTATCATGTCTCAACCTGAATCTGACCTAACACAATTCCTTAAAGACATTATCATATGTGATAAAGAACATAGAATAAGGATAATTTTCTAAAAGAAAAGCTTCTTGAACAAGAAAAACAACTAAGTGAGATGTCTCTAGAGATTGAAAATCTTAACACAAAGAAGGTAGACCTTAATGATAATATCAAGGCCTTGGAATCGGAAAATGCAATTCTCAAAGACAACCTCTCTTCTCTTCATTGAAACTATATCGATCTAGAGAAAGAGAAAGTTGATCTAACTTTGACGTGTCAAAACCAGAAGACTGCACTTGTTAAATTCACTCGTTCAAAAGCTAATCTTGATAGAATGATTGGTGAACAACAATCCTCACTTAACAAAAATGGTATAGGTTATCATAGGAGCTTTCTTGGAAAACCAATTACCACCTTTGTCAAGGCTAAAGGAAGTATTCATATGCCCACATGTTTCTACTTTTGTATAAAGGGTCATGTAAAATCTACATGTCCATATAGAAGAAATGATCCTTACATCATTAGAAAACTTATCCTCTATGTTTAAGGAAATAGGTCAAGCAAATCTAGGTTCCTAAAGACACTAGACCACCAAACATGATCGAGCATGAATATGGACCAAAATATGCCATTTGGTCGACCCAGAAAGGTTGATATTTGCTGTTTTATAGGATATCACCAAGGTAAAGGAGCATAAATGAATACTAGATAGTGGTTGCTCAAGACACATGAGTGTAAAAAGTTCACTGTTCTCAGATTTAAAGAAGCAATCATCCGGAACCATTACACTTGGTGATAAAGGAAAGTGTGATATTATTGGCATTGCTAAAATATGTTATAATTCATCTAATTTTATTGATGATGTATATCTTGTTGACGGCTTGAGATATAATTTGCTTACCATCTCTCAAATATGTGATAAAGGCAACAAGGTAATGTTTGATTCAGAAAAATGTGAAGTTCAAGACAAGACGACAGGTGATATTGTGCTTACAGCTCCTAGATGTAACAATGTTTATTCTATGAGTACTAACCAATTTTCAGGAACTAAGCTAAAATGTCTCAAGGCCTTGAATGATGATCCAAGGCTTTGGAATAGAAGACTTGGTCACGTAAGCATGCATAAAATGTAGAAGTTACTTTGAAAGGATTTGGTACGTGGTTTGCCAAACCTAAACTTCAAGGTAGATGAACTATGTAAAGCTTGTACACAAGGTAAACAAACAAGAGGTTCATTCAAACCAAAGAAAGTTGTAAGTTCTTCTCGACCCATTGAACTTTTACATATGGATCTTTGTGGATCTATGCGTGTCAAATCTCCCAAAGGTAAGCAGTACATCCTTGTTATTGTGGATGAATTTTCTCGTTTTACATGGATATATTGTAACAACCAGTTTTTTTCGTTACGCTCTGATAAGGTTAAAGAAGTTTAGAAAAGGAAAGTAAATTTTAGTGAGACTAGGACATACTAGTTTATTTATGAAAGTCGTTTAATTAAGTACCTTGTCCTAAGTTTCGGGACGAAACTTATTTTAAGGGGGTACTGATGTAATATCCGAAAATTTTATTCCGTTTAATTCCGAATCAAATCGGACTTCGAGCCGTTGACGGTTTCCCATTCTATCTAGTATTTCTTTCTTCACAAATTTTATTATTTTATGTAGAATTTAATTCACATAAAATGATAAAGTTATATCAAGCTCTAATTCCTATAATTATTTATTATTTTATGTAGAATTTAATTAACATAAAATGATAGATTTAAATCAAACCCTAGTTATTATAATTCATTCCTATCGATGACTTTAGACGAGATCATGACAAGCTGTGACGAGATCATTACTAAGCTGAGACGAGGCCATGACAAAGCCCGACAAATCTGTGACAAACTCATTCATGGGCCTGACAAGGCCATGACGAGTTTTGACAGATTTTTGACAAACAATTCAGCCCATCTTTCTTGCAATTATTTCAGCCATCTTTCTTGTATTTTTCAGCCCACTATTCCTACCTTAATCTCAACCCAGTTTGCTTAACCACAACAACCCCAGATTGACTTCGAGCCCGGCCAGCAGCAGCCCAGGAGAGGCTGGTTACGAGCCCATTAGCAGCCCTTCATGCGGGCCATACAACTCCTCTCCAGCCTAGTGATTTACGTGTGTAAGGGCCAGCTATGCATTCAGCAGGAAGGGTAGCAGCCGGACCTTCTCCTTCCTTCTCTTCACCATGTAACGGTTGCTGAATTGAAGAAGAGCTCCTGTAACTGCTCCTTTAATCACACAACAAGGATCCATTCAGTCACACGTTTCTTCTACCTCCTGCGTACAAAACAATTCTCACACAACAATCTTTCAAGCAACTTCTCACAGCAAAGAAGAGCCTCATACTTGGCTGCCTTAGGACTCCAGCGGAGTGCACTCGAAGAGCCAGGCCAGACGTCTCATCCCAGCGACCCTAACTGCTTCCGGACCAAGTTGCCTAACTGCAAACCGGAAACTCGCAGCCACCACTCCAGGGATGAACAACCTTCAACTTTCTGCACACAACACTCCTGAGTAAGTGGGCTGCTGGCTCTCTCTTTTCCCTATACGGACGTACCTTCCAGCTCTCTTCCTCCCTCAATCTGCGTTTATACCAATCACAAGAACTCACATGCTTCTTCTTCTCTGTGCCGGACGGGTACCTAACTCGACTGCACCGGATGTCCACAACCAGGCCAAGTAGAGCCGTTCCAAGCTACAGCAGTGAAGTCTTACCCTCGAGTCCAGTAGCACGTTTTTCCTCAGAGCCGCTGCAGTCCAGTACGTGAATAATTCCCGGATGTTAACTCCTGTACAACTCTTAGATGGAGTCTACAAATGTATAGATGGATGTTTGTCCCCATAGGTTGAACATTGGAGGGGTGAGAGTAGTTGTGTTGATGCTGAATAGTTGACAGTGATTATAGAACTCAGGATCTCATGAACTCTTTGTGTACAGATTTTTGTTTCTACAATTTTTGAAGTTGAAGTTTACCCACTATTGTGAATCAATGTTAAAAAGATTGGTTGAAGATCCACCGTTGAATTTTTTATAGATCATAGATAGATATACATAGTTTACCGTGTTAAAATTTGGGAAGAATCGGAGTTACGGTTTGAGAGGTATTGTGTTCCAAAGTTGACGCCTCATGCAGTTTTTATATATGTGCTGAGTGTTGGGGAAAACAGCAAGTGATGCTGTTTTGTGAGATGGTTTTGAATAAGCACTTGATCTCCGTTGGGCTTGAATTTTGGATATGTTATGGTTGACATATTTTTGTAGAACATATTAAAATTTGAGAGGAATCCAGCAAGTGGTTTGGGATTTATGATTTTTCAAAGATTGAGTCGTAAGCAGTTTTTCTGTTGTGCTGAAATTCGGTTTTGTAAGATAGTTTTAAATAGGATTTTTATCTCCTTTGCGGCTGAATTTTGGATATATTATAGATAAGATTTTATAGTAGAACATATCAAATTTTGGCATAAATCCAGCGAGTAGTTTAGGAGTTATGATATTTCAAAGTTAAGACAGTGTGTTGTTTGTTAAGTGTTGTAACCAACTTTAGAAATTGTTGTAGAAGTGATGCTTTAACATTTTTAAGAAATTCTTTCTCCTATGAGTAGATGGGATATCATAGAGGACCTAAGGAAGTATTTTGGAAATTTTATAAATTTATTCGAGTTTTATATTTGAAGCCGAAGTTGGATCTTAATGACCTTTCGGAAAATAAGAAGAATGTGTAAATTGTCAATTTGTAACCAAACTCATCTTTAGGAGTTAGAATATGACATTTTAGTCTCAAATAAGAGTTTAGACATAAATTATGGAATTTTTAGAAGTTTCGGGACCAAGGGTAAAATTGTCATTTTACCATAAATTAATACTGTAATCAATTCCGTTCTATTAAGACCTACTATCTTAGAAGTCTTAGACTTCTAATCACCTAGAAAGTGTGCTGACACACTTGCCTCCTTTGACAGGCCACTGAATTCCTACTGTACAGATCGATTTACGAATTAGAAAGTCGAGATCTGATTCAGGTAAGTCCACGGACTTACTTAGTTGACTTCTTGTATGAGTGTAATGTGTATGAGTGGTGTTTGTTAGTTATAATAAATAACGAAACCGGATTAGGCCGACTTTATTATTTATGTAATTGACCCAAGTGTATGATAACGGGTCGTGACATCATCTGCTAGCTTTTACGAGAGTCTAGGAGGTTCCCTGCGATCAACCCAGTCAGGTAGACGGTCAGATGCATTAGTACCATTCCGCGTTGGTAAATAGGGAAAGGGGCGAGGTTTGGGAATCCCTCGTGTCACAAAATAAGTATCATTAGTAATGACATATCACCTAATTAAAGAGAATAAAAGGATTGATTGTTGCATGTTGATTGTGTATGTTGTGTGTTTGTGCTTTTACCTTTATACTTATGCATAGAATGTTAGCTAACGGTTTTATACCGCTTGTAGATGCCTTGCAGGTTAAGACAGTTGTAGAGAGATCCGGAGGAAATGGTCAGCCGGGTCCACGTACTCTTTTTGTTGGAGACGGGGATGTCTTTTGTTCTTCATATGCGTCATTTTAGTATCTTTGTATGTAAGGCTGATACATATTCTCCATGTATATATTGTTTAAAGTTTTCATATGTTTTAAATACTTTTGTGTCTTGTTGTAAGATCCTAGTAATGTTGTTGTCAAACTAAGGTCGGGACCCATTGTGAGGTCCTAACCAGTAGCTCCCCGAGTTCTCAGAATTTGGGGTGTTACAATATGGTATCAGAGCTTTGGGTTGGCAACAATGGCACTTGAAATCTTCTGAAAGACCGAATGTATAAAATAACTAGAACCCAAAAGGGGTCTAAAAATTTCAAAACGGATTTCTGTTTTTACACACACGCATAGTCGGGTTGTTGGGTTAGTAGTACGTCGGACCACCATCACTCTCCGTGGATCTCTGCAACTTGGATCGATAGGAGTTAGTATATAGACTTTTTATGATGTTTCTTATTATATGTTATATACATGTGTATGCTTAGTTTGTTAGTATCCTAAAGGATATTTTATATCCTTTAGTCGTGATATCACGAAGCGATTATCGCCTCATGATAAATCAACTACGGACTTGAAGAATCTCCAACACGAGGCAATGGAATCGGACCTTCAATTGAGTATTATACTCGGGTAGGCTGCTTGGTGATCCTTACAAAGCATCCATAGAACAAGTGAGTAAGGAAGTAAAGTTGTGAAGATAATTTTTACCATAAGCACAATCAGATGAGGAAGAAATCCCTGAGTTAGTTCAGTTAGAAGGAATAGAAGGTCGTACAAAGAACTCGGGCATACGAGGCCGAGAGACGGAATTAGAAGAACCATGCAAGAGACTACAAGAGTGCGGAGTAGAGATAACAATATTGGAATGGGACAAGTAGAATTGAGTACAACCAAGATTGCGGAATCAAGGACATTATAATCGAGGCGGATGCCCCATAGACCATTATGGGCATGAGAAACCAGAAGAGACAAAGTGTCAATCCGGGTGTGAGAATTTAAGGTGCACGGAATGAAGACCTACAATTGAGTGTAAAAGCAAAAAGGCAGACCCCACAAGCGTGGGGAGGTTTTGACCTCCTTAGAGATATAAGAAGTTTGAAAGAAACCACGACGCCAATATCTAAAGAATGGAAGCCTGTAGCAGAGTCAACGAAGTTTCAGGAAGACGATATTACCACCAACACCAGTGAAGAAATCTGTATGGGAGAACGGCCTTGCTAGACTCGAGAGTCCAGGGTAACCCGAATTATCATGGGACATAAGCCATCAACAAAGATGGTCCATGCAAAAGGAACTGCAAGTAGATGATCATTACGGCCATAAGAATTTCAAAGACGCATGCAAGCTATCGTGGAAAACTTGAAACGACTATTTATGTCAGACGAATGGCACAGTGAGACTTGAGAAAGAGAGTTGACCCAAAGGAAGCATAAGAGAGTGAAAGATAAGACGGACTAAAGAAGGATAAAAGGATTAATCTAGTAGGTGATGTGCACCAAAAGTTTAATACCAGTAGAGGTATAAAATTGAGATAAGTCAATTATAGACTGACCGATGTCAACCAAGGACGTGCAAGTATTGTTTGGTATTGATGAGTTTTGTCCCGTTAAGAAGAGATATTTGTGACTATGGATCTATGGAGTAACTTTACAGACGCCTTAGAGGATTTCCTCAAGTAGGCAACGACAACCTTCTTGGATGAATTAAAGATATAAAGAGAAACGTTTTAAGGGTTACTTCTTGGCTAGTTAAGATCAAACTCCGGTCGAGTCAAGGGGTTTGGATCCGTGCTAAGAGAATTAAGAAAGTAAACGGAAGAAGTTGTTCTCCAATCGTCATTTTGTTTCATTAAGGCAATTAAGGAAGGTACTTGGTACTTCATCCGGTTAGGACTTATGATATAATTGGAAGAAAAAGTTTGAGGTTAATCACTTGCGACCCACAGAAAATGTTCCTATGATTAATGAGTGACAACAGAATTATCAGAGTAGCGCAGCGGAAGCGTGGTGGGTCCTAACCCACAGAGCTTTAAGCAATGGCACAAAAAAAAAACGACGTGCCGAGTTTAGGATGATGAGAGTTGGTGAAATGCATTTCGCTTGGAAGGAACATGAGATAGGCTACGCGGAGTAATTGAAAAGATTGTACGGGAGCTGTATCACCATCAAGGTAGTCGGGAAAGTATGTGCATGTAAGAGGTAATAGAAGGAGATTAGTACCCTATTATGGGTTCAAGTGAATAATGACGGCTTGTCACATGTTGTCAGATAACTAGTTTGCCAAAAACTTTTTGGGCAGAAGCATTAAATACTGCTAATTACATCTTAAATAGATGTTTAATTCGCCTTGTTTTTAAAAAGACTCCATATGAACTCTTTAAGGGTAGAAAACCTAATATTTCGTATTTTAAACCTTTTGGATATATATTCTTTGTTCATAACAATGGCAAAGATAATCTTGGAAAATTTGATGCACGTAGTGATGAAGCTATATTCATTGGATATGCTTCAAATAGCAAAGTTTATCGGGTTTATAACAAGCGTACCAAAATTGTTGAGGAAAGTATTCATGTCATATTTGATGAAAGCAATGATGGTACTTTGAGTGAAAGTTTTGCCGATTTTTATCTGAATCAACGAGAAGATCACAATTCTGATGAAGAAGAAGATCCTAAAGATCAAGAAAAGAATATGCAAGAGAAGATTCAAGATACCGGAGAAAACTCTCAAGGCCTTGAAACCCAACTTCAAGGCCTTAAGATAGGATCCAAGGGCAATACTCCAACGGTACCCAAATCTAGTCAAGCATATGAGCCTCAATCTTCAAGATCTGATCCTTCTTACAAACAAAGGAAGTTTCAACACTCTTCATATCATCCACAAGAGAATGTGATCGGATCCAAACGCAGGAGTTCAAACTCGTTCCAAAGTAAATAACCTATGTACGTTCTCTGCGTTCGTGTCTCTTATTGAGGCAAAGAATTATGTTCAAACTCTTCAAGAACCCGACTGGATCATTGCATTGCAAAACGAACTGAATGCGTTTGAGAAACAAGGTTTGGACTCTTACTACAAGACCAAAGCATCAATCTGTCATTGGAACGAAATGGGTTTTTCGAAATAAGTTGGATGAAAACGGAAAAGTCATTCGAAATAAAGCACGACTTGTAGCACAAGGCTATAACCAAGAAGAAGGTATTGATTATGATGAGACTTTTGCTCCGGTTGTCAGGTTAGAAGCCATACGTATACTACTTGCATTTGCATTTTTCATGAGCATAAAGCTATTTAAAATGGATGTAAAATGTGCTTTTCTAAACGGTTTCTTAGAAGAAGAAGAAGTCTACGTTGCTCAACCTTCTGGTTTTGAAAATGATGAATTTCCTGATCATGTTTTTAAACTAGACAAAGCTCTTTATGGTCTTAAGCAAGCTCTTGGAGCTTGGTATGAAAGATTGTCCAAGTTTCTCCATGAAAACAATTTCAAAAGAGGTTTGATTGATAAAACTTTATTTATCAAAACCAGAGGCAACGATATCTTAGTAGTACCAATCTATGTTGATGATATATTATTCGGTGATACTAATAATTCCCTATGCAAGGAATTTCAGATATCATGTGCAGGGAATTCCAAATGAGCTTAATGGGTGAGCTAAATTTCTTTCTTGGACTTCAAGTTACACAAGCAAAGAAATGAATTTTTCTCAATCAAAGCAAGTTTACCAAGGACTTGCTTAAGAAGTATAAGATAGATCAATCTAAGGTCGCAAAGACTCCTATGAGTTCGACACTTTCGCTTGATCACGACAAAGATAACAAAAGTGTTGTACAAAAGTTGTATCGAGGTATGATCGGTTTATTGTTATATTTAACCGCTAGTCAACCTAACATTATGTTTAGTGTGTGCACGTGTGCAAGATTTCAAGCTGATCCTAAAGAGTCACACTTGATAGCTGTGAAAAAGATTTTTCGGTATCTCAATGACACTAAGGATCTAGGGTTATGGTACCCACTTTAAAGCTCGTTTCACCTTGTTGGCTATTCAAATGCAGATTTTGCAAGTTATAAAGTCGATAGAAAGAGCACTTCTGGATGTTTCCAATTCTTAGGGGCATTCCTAATTAGTTGGCCCTCCAAGAAGCAAAACTCTGTCACCTTATCCACAACTGAAGCTGAATATATAGTTGCGGGAGCCTGTTGTGCACAAATTCTATGGATAGCTCAACAACTTATAATCTTGGCTTTGATTTGAAAGGTATTCCTATAAAAAGTGATAATACTAGTGCTATTTCAATTACTAAAAATCCTGTGCAACATTCAAGGACTAAGCATATCAATGTAAGGCATCACTTCATACGTGATCATGTTGAGAAAGGTGATGTTTCGATCTCTTTTATATCAAATGACTTGCAGCTTGCAGATATCTTTACCAAACCTCTACCTGAAGATCAATTCAATTTTATTCGATTAGAGCTTGGTATGTTGAACAAGGAAGCATTAACGTAGGGGGAGTAAATTGTTTTATTTTCTCCTTCATACACTTGTCTTTTTCAATGGCCTTGAATGCAATTCAAGGGCCTTGAAACAAGATTCAAGGATAAATTCAACATTACGGATCTATTTAAGGATTAATATCTTTTAGATATATTAATTCTTAAAGTGTTTTTTTAATGATTTCAAATCCTTATTTTTGGGTTCAAAGTTTGAAAAAATAATTATTGAGATTTTATCGGAAATAATTTTGGCTTTTCAAGAACTTGATTTTCTCAAGATCTTGTTCAATTTTAAATTGTTTTAATCCTTTTAAAGGCTAAAATCCTCCACCTCTTTCATTTCCCCTCTTTACCGAAACCCTTTTCATAAACCCCTTGTTTTCTCTCCCAATATCATCTATGGCTTCTAGAAGCAAGAAATCTTCTCCTCATCATGTCTCATCTTCCAATCTCCTCTTCCACAAAAGAAGAGAAACCGTCTGAAGATTTAGAAATTTCTCAAATAACTAGTTTTCCAACATCTTGGTTCATCAACTTTCAAAATTCAGGATCTTGGCTTGATGGATTTCACAATCGACCTCTCTGTATGGGTGATCTCGTGGATACTACATTTCTTGAAACCCTTCAGATCCCTTGCATCGACAGGCTCAAGAGCTCGACAGTCTGGAAAATCTTAAACCTTGGAGATTTTGGTTTTCCAAGGCTCACAAGAATGTTCTATGTCAATCTCGTCACAAAACGGGACAAAGGAGTTATCACTCTTGAATCATTTGTAAAAGGTACTCCAATTCTTCTCACTTCTTCTGTTTTCGGTGAGATTTTCGGAATTCCTACAAATATCTGTTTTACTTATCCCTCACGATCAGAGAGTGTTCGAATCGCTAAGGAGAAATTTCTGGTTCCCAATTCAACCTCACGCCAGCTTACTCATACTTCCCTAACCCTAGATGCTAAAATTATATTTACCATTCTGGTTCGTTGTGTTGTTCCTCGTGCAAACTCAAGAGAGCTTATGACTGATCAATCCTTAGAACTAATTCATCAGATTATGTCGGGGTTAGACATTGATGTACCTAATCTCATCGTCAACCATATGATACACTCTATTAACTCTAAGCAAGCCATCCCTTTACCTTATGGAAATCTTCTGCCCAAGATCTTTGAACTTTTTACAATTGATACATCTTCGGAAGATCGACATCCAATTCTTGGCAAGATTGATGAGTCCTGCTTAGAAAGACTAGGAATTGAGAAGACACTTGCAGGAGCATGAACATTAAAGGGAAAAGGAGCTATTCCACTTCTAACTCAAGAAGCTCCATCATCTTCTACTCCTACTCCAGAAATCAAGTTAGATGGATGTGAAAAAGAACTCGCCGGTCTGAATTATGAACTATCTAATTTCCAGTTTGACACTAAGAGAAGACTGGATGCAAATCATGAAATACTATCCACCATGAATGCTAAGGTAAATGAAATATATATGATGAATGCTCTTACACTGACCACCGTGAGAAGAATCCTACCTATGACTGAAGATGTAGCTCAACATAATCAAGACAAAGTGGAAAATGTTCTAATGAACTGCAAACGTCGTGTACAAAATAACTTTATTCTTTATCCTACCCATGTTGAGCCAACTATTCTCTCAGTGCTCGAATATGAGATGGTTAAGGAACGAAGAGCTGAAGAAAAGAGACGACGCTTAACTGCTGAAATGGATGATTGGAGCCACAAAAATCTTCATCTAAGGGAAAAAGGAGGTTTTGCGAGGAGGATTCAAACTGAGATGATGATTGTGGGATTGATGTGTTAAAAACTTGATTTGTTTTGTGGTGTTTTTTGACATACTTTTCTGGGGTTGTAATCTTTCAAACTTCTGTGCTTTAACTATTTTTCTACCTTGTTGAAAGATAAAGGGGGGAAAATAAATGATCCGACATTTCGATATTTTTGCATTCTGCATTTTAAGTTTGTTTTGATATTCATATATGCATCGCTAACTTTACAATGCATGTAAGATATTTGTGTTGCCTTCTATCAAGGGGGAGATTGAAAACTCCACCTTGTATATATATTTGAATTGGTGATGATGATGGAAGACTTAAACACAAATGAAGTGGTTTTATATACTAACAATTTATTGATTATATATCAAGTTGCTTGGTTTGGTTTGGTGGTTTGTTTAGAAAACGTGCAGGCCTTGAAATCGGATACAAGGGACAAACGAAGAGTTTAGAGAGATTCAAGACGGAGGCCTAGAAAGCCATTTCAAGGGATCAGAAGCCAAGGCCTTGAAACTTCAATTGCAAAAACGCACGCTGAAAGAAATGCAAACTTCAACAAACTGAATCTATCAAGCATCAAAGAAGATCTTCTAAGAAGATATGTTCAACAAGAAGATACGCTCAAAGAAGATCTCAACCGACCAAAGAAGATTTGATTCGAAACAGGATCTCTCGAAGATCCTCAACTAAAAGCACAAAAGATCTTCTCTCAGCGGAGTTCAAATATCTTCACAACAAGTATGAGAAGATTAAGGACAAGATATATCAACGTGCTTTGAGGAGATGAAGACGATAGAAGATCTACAACGTCTACCTCATCTCAACCAAGAAGCGACTTTCATGGAGAAGAAGAATCATCTTCAACAGTTATCTTCCCAACGGCTTGAAGACCTCTCCATAGAGGACTATAAATGAAGATATCGACTGAAGAACAAGAGACACAAGCTTACACGGAAACATCTAAAGTCTTAAAGCGATCTAAAGCATCTTCATTCGATCAAACAAGTTTTTCTTTCTCTCTTTTACATAAAAGTGTTATCCCCTAGAGAGAGAAAAAACTCGAGAGCTCCATTGGTATATGATGACATGATTTATGACATTAATTTAGGCACTCTTTTAGATAGTTATCTGTTCCATTCATGCATGTTTCCGCATTAGTTCGTGAATTTTACGCTTCATTCATGCATATTGTCGAAATAGACATCTACACGAGCTCTTGTCGGTTTTGTAGGTATTTTGGGGAGCTTTTGGAACTTAATCGATACATTCAAGGATCATTCCTCGTGATGACACACATCCGTACTCTTTAAGGAGCAAGCTAGGAGCAAAGAAGAACACAAAAGACCTTATTGGTGTATGCCTTGCACCAATTCATGACTTGGTGATCCAAAGAGGGCTGAACAAAGAGAACCACGACCCGGAGGCTAAAATCTCGACCGTGGTTTTGCCCGTGGTTTCTTCTGGACATATGTGACACGTGTCCCACGATTTCTTTGTCCGACCCTTGCTTTTTGGTGGAGTACTTAAGTGGTCCTACAGGCTGATTTTGAGGATCTGCTTCCTTATTGGACCCTTCTCCTCAAGCTCTTCTCCAACACTCTTCCATTGTAGCTTCTCTTCCAAGCACCCTTGTGGGTGTCCTTGGGAGAGATTAGTGTAGATTTTAGTTTTGTAGTGAGATTTAAGTGGATTTGAGTGAGATTTCTTTTGTTGATACCTTGGAGCTGCATCTTGGACCCTTTGTAAGACTTGGTAACTTCTATTCTAGCTTTATAATGTCTTTTCTTTGGTTTATTCTTCATTATCTAGCTATGACTTGCAAGCATGCTCTATTTATGAAGTTTGATATTGATTTGTATGTTGTTGGCTGAATAGATGTGGTTCTAGGGTGAAGGAATGATGTTTATGCTTTGGACTATGATTTTATGGACTTCCATTTCAGCTTAGGATGGATTCGTGTTCGAATCCCCAACTTAGACCCAAACCACGACCTGTTCATCTAAAATCTCGACCGTGGTTTCTCATGATCAGCTCGTGGTTTTCTCTGTTGTGCTTATATTAATGAATCTGGAGGTTAGGATGTAGATGTGTTGAAATCCTAGTGTTTGTTGAGCCTAATCTAGCTTAGGGTGACCTATTGTTAGCAAGCTAAGTGAGGAATTAGACTTACCCAGTAATTTCCTCTCTTAGATACATAAGATGATGAACTTTAGGTAGTAGTGAGCCAAAAAAGCCGCTATTGGATTGAGTGTGCTAGGATCGTTACCTAAGACTTACCTTTTCCGAGACTTACCCGGTAAGGAGGGGTTTGACCCTTAGGTAGTGGCCGGTTTGTGTAGAATTCATGTCCTTAGATTCCTTGAGACTTACACGGTAATAGGACCTTAGGTTCGAGACTAGTGGAGCATGAGACTTACCCGGTAATTGCTCCCATTAGAGAAACACCCAACTCCGAACAACCGCAACTTTCCTTTGATATTTAGAAGCATGAGTCCATTGTCATAATCGGAATTCTGAATCTCTAGAATCCGCATTTCTTACCTCTTATCTCCTATCTTGCGTTTGTGTATTTGTTTGCTTGTTTGATTTGCATATTTTGTGATCTTGTTTGATCACCCAAAACCAACTAAAAATATTGTATTTTACACTTTCTTTATTCCTCATCTCATCTTAGTTTAGATTTGAACTATCTTTGATCATTGAATGACTTGATTTCACCTCAGTCCTTGTGTTCGACCTCAGAATACTTTTCTTCCTACATAACGATCCGTACACTGCGGGTTTCGCTAGGTAGTTTAGGAGATTAGATTGAGTTTATAAATGTAAAGCTTTTTGTGCTACATCTCTAGCGTAACAGTATATCTAAAGAGTGTTATATTAGAGTGTGTGTGTGTTACTCTGCGAAGTGACTAGGCTATTATAGCAAGGTGAAGAGTTGAAGCTAGATCGTAGCGTTGGCTAAAATGAGAGAAGAAGGGGATTTCTTCTAGTTTGTATCTAGGACTCTTTGAAGCTGATAATATAAAGTTAGATCCTACGACTATACCTTGGGACGGAGAGTAGGCTATTTATAGCTGAACTTCGTAAACATATCCTCAAGTTGATCTTTTACATTCCGCACTTTATTTGCTTTACTGTGACTAACTTTGTTTTGGAGGTGAACAAATTCAATGCCCTTGAAATCATTTTCAAAGCCCTTGAAATCAAAGTGTGTCACAAATAGCTCAGATCGACATCAAGTCCTTTGAAATAAGTTTCAAAGCCTTGAGATAGATTTTTGTGAAAAGTTCCCATACTCTATTCAACCCCCCTTCTAGAGTATCTTTTATCCTTTATATTCACCTAACGGGTCTTCATACGATATAAATCGGCCGATTTTCTTACAGATAGACCGATTTCTATCTTAATCGTCCGATTCCATGTAGGATTCTTTAAAAAATAAAGAGTTGCAACCCTAGCTTTTCCCTATAAACAGAGGACGTCTCTCCACATCCTAAATCATACAATTATAAGTCAAGTATACTCCAAAAGGATTGTAGAAACCCTATGAGAAGCGGATTTGAATATTGGAGATTGAAGGTTGAAGCAAGATTGAAGTTCTTGACCTTTGTTCAAGGATTGCTTATTTTTATTTCAAGATTCAAAGTTTTCAATACTTTCTTGATTTAATCATTTTCTTGATTTTAACAATGTGTGTTATTGGATAAAACCCTTGCGATTCTAGGGTGATTGG
This sequence comes from Fagopyrum homotropicum, assembly GCA_033239125.1. NCBI lineage: Eukaryota > Viridiplantae > Streptophyta > Magnoliopsida > Caryophyllales > Polygonaceae > Fagopyrum > Fagopyrum homotropicum. The sequence continues at coordinate 57,297,684 of BSWB01000003.1, read as the reverse complement.
TTGAAGATCGTGGCTTAGATGATGAATGAATGAACCTCACGCTGAGATTGGATCCTGAGAGTTGAGTTTTACCTTTGTAGAGAAGAAAAATCGGGTTGTTCTTGAGAGAAATCAACCGATTTTCAGGAAGAACATACCGATTTTCCTTCTGTCGTACCTATCATGATTTATCCTTAAACCAAAGTTAAAGATTTATTAAACACTAGCCTTGTTAAACTTTTCTAACCTATATCCAAGTGTGGAAAGAGACTTACCCGGTGATTCCCTTTCTTGGTTACCAACGATGATAAGTTCTAGGTAATAGAGGATTCAAAACCCTCTATTAAGGTTGAGTGTGCCAATCCTCTACCTTTGTGAGTTAACCTGTTACCCTTGGGTTGAGTGTTTGGTTTGAAAGTATAATCCTTCCTTTAGATCTATATCTTGTCGAGACTCAACATCCTTTATTTAGAGCCTTTGGCTTGGGATAAGTGTGTAGTGGAACTTCACCGTACATTGTCGCTTTTTAGAACATATTTCCTTGCAATCCCAGCTCTGTCCATATATTATTAGAAGTTTTGAATCGAAAACCACAATTGGATGCCTTGATCTCTAGAATCTCTATTTCCAATTATTACACATATCTTTGCTTTTGTTATCAATATTTGCATTATTTTCTTTGCTAGATTGCTTTTATCGATTTTGATTTCACCTAATCCCTGATATCAACCTTGGAGTACGTGCATTGCGGGTTAACATATCGTTTTGGCTTGTATTATAGGTTATAAATTTAAAGCTTATTTGCACACACACTTTCGAGCGAACAAGTTTGTCGGAGATTTGGTCTAGACAAAATTCGGTATTTCGGTTGTCTAGCTTGGAAGCTCTTTCTTTCTCTATTGATCCTTTTCTTTTAGTGGTTTTGTTTTTAGGAATTTCTTTCTAGGTTTATGCGAAGTACTCGCAATAGTAGAGAACTCGTTCCTTACGATTCGGATCCGGAAAGAACTATCCGAAGAAGACTAAGAGAAGCTAGTAGAAGAAGGATGGATAAAGTAGATCCCCAAACCGTATATGATCGAGCCATGGAACAATTAAGGGCTGCGAATCAACGAGCACATGATGCAGAACAAGAAGCATGTCGAATAAGAGAAGAAACACAACAAATAAGAGAAAAAGCTCGTGAAATGGAAGAAGAACTTCGAGCGTAGTTGGAGGATCGGAACAACAACAACGACATGAGAAATCAACTCCTTCAAAGAGGAGTAAACGTCCGTGTTGAAATTCCACCACTACCACCTCTACAAGTTGCGGCACCTCACCCTTCGGCGAGGAACGTTAGAGCGGATCAATTTGTGAAAGATCCACAAACACTAGGACAAAGAATGAATCCGACTCAACGCACCCGCGAAATGGGAATAGATTTCGGGAACCCAGTTGATCATGATTATGAATTCCACACTAATGTCATCAATATAATCCGCTAAAATCTATTTGGAGGATCCCAGGGGAGTCTCCTCATTTACATCTTCAAAATTATGAAATGCTTATGGAAACATTGAGACCCGCTAGATTAGAGTCTAACAATCATAAACTGCGAGGTTTCTCCTTTTCTTTAAAAGACAGGGCACAAGCTTGGCTTCAATCCTTACCACGAGGAAGAATAAGAACATGGGAGAATATGACCTCTGAATTCCTTACAAAATTCTTCTCACTCGCTAAAACTACTGAATTAAGAGGTAAAATTAATGCCTTTATCATGAAAGACAGAGAGAGCTTATTTGAGTCTTGGGAGTGATTCAAAGACCTTCTACTCGATTGCCCTCATCATGAAATCCCAAGGATAGAGCTCCTTGAGATCTACTACAAAGGATTGGGTGATGAAACACAATTCCGACTTCAATCCCTTTCCGGAGGAACATTCATGGATAAACTAGATGACGATGCATGGGACTTCATTGAAAGACAAGCCTTGGTGCAAGAGAAATATTCCCAAAGAAGGAACGACGATCGACTCCGGCGACCCGGAGTCCACGAGGTAAGTCTTACTATCAATTTATCCACTGAAATTTATACTCTTAAACATCAAATGAAAGAAGTGCGGAAAAATCAAGCTCCAACACAAGCTAATTTACCTCCTAAAGAGCGTGATGTGAATTTCATGGGGCAAGAAAATTAACAAGGAAATAATTATTGAGGAAACCGGAACAACAACTACAATAATAGGAATTCTGGAAGAGGAGGAGGATGGCGTCCCGATCATAGTCATCCCGGATTTTCATACTCAAATCCGGATGCCGCACTAAATCCACCCGCATCCTCTAGCAATGTTCCTCCCTCAAGAACTTAAAATCCCCCACCGTGATTTAACCAACCTCCAAGAGATCCACCGGAGGGAATGTGGGAAAAGAAGTTGAAACAGATGGAAGAGATGAAAAAGAGTATAACATCAATCTCTAAAGCTCAATAGGCCTTGGAGAATCAAGTTTTAAATAATGTAGGAGAAGTTCCGAGAGATCAAGGAAGACTTCCCGAAAGAACGGAAAACAACCCAAAGGGGCAAATAAATGCTATCACCACAAGAAGCGGAATCCAAACTAATGATCCATTACCAGAAAATGTTGATAAAGGGAAGCAACCAATGATCGAGGAGGAACCGGAGTTAAGCAACAAGGAGAAAGAGAAAGCACCGGTCTATGTAACTCCTCCAGCATACAAACCACCTCTACCTTTTCCGAAATCTCGCGCTAGAGAGCGCCTCGACAAACATTTCGTTATGTTCGTTGACCTCATGAACAACCTACATATTAATATTCCTTTTATGGATGCCATTGTATGAATGCCGGCATACGGAACGTTCTTGAAGGAAATCCTTTCCAACAAGAGGAAACTAGAAGATGTTGGAGAAGTAAGGATGACCAAAAGGTCTTCCGAACTTATCCAAATGACGAAAGAGGAGATGCCGCCAAAGTTAAGGGATCCTGGATCTTTCTGCATTGCCATTGGCATTGGAAGAGTAATGTACAAAGCTCTATGTGATCTTGGAGCAAGCGTGAGCATAATACCTTTATCATTGTGCGAGAAAGCTAGACTTGGAGCACCGAAACCCGTCAAGTTGGCTCTATACATGTCGGATAGGTCCACAACACACCCCGTAGGAATTCTAGAGGACATTCCCGTATTGCTAGGTAAATTTTTCATTCCCATTGATTTCGTTGTTCTAGACATTCCTGCAGATCATCTCGTTCCAATCATACTTGGAAGACCTTTCCTTGCAACTTCGGGTTGCATGGTGGATTGCAAGAATGCAACACTTTCCTTAAACATTGGAGAAGAGAATATAGAGTTCCATCTGGCTTCAATGATCAAAGGGCCAGCTATGGGAGAAGACATTTTTAACACTTATGGTGAAGAAGAATCAAGGGAAGAGGTAAGCTCTATCTTACTCAAAGATCCACTTGAAAATTTTATAAGCTTGTGCATTGTAGATGAAGGGGAAGAGGAGGATTGTAACATTGAAATCCGAGCACTAAAAACCTTGGAGGAAGATCCTAAAGCAAAGTTTTAAGTGATAGAAGAAGCTACGGAAAAAGTTGAAAAAATCGACTCACTATAGGAAAATCGGTCAATTTTCTTGAATTATATAATTAATTCAACCGAATTTTCTCAAGTCCATTGTAAGATCAACAAAAAACTCAACCCCCCAGAAAAATCGGTCGATTTTCCTGATACTTCTGCAACTTCTCCGGAATCACTTGCAAGCGTTCTTGGATGCAACAACTCACCTCCCTCAACTTCAGAACCCCCCCCCTCCCCCCAATCACCTTGCTCGGTCAGAACTCATCAACCAAGGAACCTCCTACCTTGGAATTGAAACCTCTTCCTACATACTTAAGGTACGCATTTCTAGGAACGAACTCTACATATCCGGTCATTGTTAGCGCCAATTTAACGGAAAATGAACTTAATAGACTAATGCATGAACTAAGACTATACAAGAAAGCTTTAGGATACACAATTGGTGATCTTGTTACAATTAAATCTTCTTTATACATATATAAGATTTTGATGGAAGATAACCATAAGCCTTTAGAGAACCTCAAAGACGGTTAAATCCGATCATGAAAGAGGTTGTGAAGAAGGATATTCTTAAGCTTCTTGATGCAGGAATTATCTCTCCGGTTTCCGATAGCAAATGGGTGATCCCTGTTCATCTAGTTCCGAAGAAGGGAGGAATGGCCATTGTAACTAACAAAAACAATGAACTCATTCCTACAAGAATAGTAACGGGATGGAGAATGTGCATCGATTATAGAAAGCTGAATGTTGCAACGAGGTACGATCACTTCCCACTTTCTTTCATCGATCAAATGCTTGAAAGGTTAGCACAAGACTCTTACTTTTGCTATTTGGATGGGTATAGCGGTTTTTTTCCAAATTCCCATTCATCCCGGCGATCAAGAGAAGACTACGTTTACGTGCCCTTGGGGTACATTTGCATATAGAAGGATGTTATTCGGACTTCGCAATGCACCGGACACCTTCCAAAGATGCATGATGGCCATCTTTTCTGAATGCATAGAGAATATCATGGAGATTTTTATGGATGACTTTTCACTTTATGGTTGCTCTTTTGATGATATGGTTTCCAGTCGCGGGAGAAGTGTCACTTTATGGTTAGCGAAGGCATTGTATTGAATTGGGAGAAGTGTCACTTTATGGTTAGAGAAGGTATTGTTTTAAGTCATATGGTTTCCAGTCACAGAATTGAAGTAGATAGGGCAAAGATCGAGAACATTGAAAGGCTACCTCCGCCAACTTCGGTGAAGGGAGTAAGAAGTTTCCTTGGTCATGCAGGTTTTTATAGGATATTTATTAAAGATTTTTCTAAGATTTCTAAACCATCAACTAACCTACTAATGAAAGACGTGGTTTTTAAGTTTTCGAAGGATTGTCTAGTTACTTTCTACAAGATTGAAGAAGCCTTGATATCCGCTCATATCATTCAACCGCCGGTTTGGATTCTCCCCTTTGAGATTATGTGTGATGCTAGTGATGTAGCCGTAGGATCTATGCTTGGAAAAAATATGGATGGACGCACCTATGTCATCTATTATGCTAGCAAAACGCTAGATGAAGCTCAACTGAATTACGCTACGACGGAAATGAGTTGTTGGTGGTGGTCTTTGCCTTCGAGAAGTTTCGTTCTTACCTTGTGGGAGTGATGACATGATTTATGACACTAGTTTAGGCATTCATTTAGGTAGTTTTCCCCTTCATTCATGCATGATTTGGCGTTAGTTCGTGACGTTTATGCTTAATCGAGTAATATTGCTAGAAAAGACGTCTACTAGAGCTTTTGCCGATTTTGTAGGTATTCCGGGGATCTTTTGGTCGTTAATCAAAGCATTCGAGGATCAAGCCTCGTGGCGGTTCATATCCGATGCTTTGAAGAAGCATACTTGGAGCAAAGAAGAACATAATAACCCTTGTTGGTGCAAGCCTTGCACCAACTCATGACAAATGATCCATGACAAGTTGCACAAGAAGAAAATCGACCTACACTCAGAAAAATCAGTCGATTTCCTTCACAAACTAGGTCGATTTTAGGCCCCTGACAACATTGAAACTTGTCTCTCATCCTTGTTCACTCCAAAACGTGTGCAGAATAAGTCTTAAATTTATAACCAAGATTAAAGCACAAACGAACCCGTAGTGTATGGATCAGTGGCCGTATTAGCATATATTCCAACTAAGTTTCATTGCTTTCCTTGCTTTGTTTCATCTTCTTACCATGGATTGTATGAATGCTTGTATGATGATTTTAGATCTTGAAATGCATGTTATTGGCTAAGTTATTGTGATTCCAGGATAATGGATTGATGGTTATGGCTTGGGTGATGATAGAATGGACTTGCATGTTAGTTTAGGATGATTTTTGTGCCCGAAACCTATACTAGAGGAGAAAAATCGACATGTTCTTCAGTGTAAATTGGCCGATTTCTACACATGATCCATCCGATTTTTCCTTCGGTTTCTCTTTAATTGATGAATCTGTATGTTAGGATGCTAGATTGTTGAAATCCTAGTGTTTGTTGATCATAATCTAGCTTTAGGGTGACCTAATGTTAGCAAACTAATTGAGGAACGAGACTTACCCGGTGATTTCTACTCTTAGGTATAGAAGATGATGAAGTCTACGTAGTAGTGAGCCTCACAAGTCGCTATTAGATTGAGTGTGCTTGGATTGTTGCTTAAGACTTACCTTTTCCGAGACTTACCCGGTAAGGAGGGGTTTGACCCTTAAGTAGTGTCTGGTTTGTGTAAAATACCCTACCTTAGGCTCCTTGAGATTTACCCGGTAATAGGACCTTGGTGTGGGACTAGTGGAACATCAGACTTACCCGATAATTGTTACCATTAGAGAAACACCCTTTCCCAACAACCGCAACTTATCCTTTGATTTTAGAAGCTTGAGTCCAATGCCATAACCGGAAATTTTGATCTCTAGAATCCGTATTTCTTATGTCTATCACCTATCTTGTGTTTTTGTGTTATTTTCTTGATTGTTTGTAACAACTAAACCAACGAAAAATATTGTGATTTTCATTTATTTATTCCTTTCTCATCTCTTAGGTTAGATTTGCACTATACATGATCACTTGTATGATTTGATTTCACCTTAGTATTTGTGTTCGACGTCGGAATACTTTCCTTGCTACGAAACAACCCATACACTGTGGGTTCGCTAGGAGTTAGGAGAATATATCGACTTATAAATTGTAAGACTTTTGCATGGTACATTCGTAGCGTAACAAGTTTTTGGCGCTGTTGCCGGGGACTAGGTCTAGATTAAGTCATCTGTGTTTGATTGTTCATAGTGTAGATCTTTCTTGTAACTTTTGATCTTGTTTGTTTTTGTCTTTGCATGTTCCATGCTTTCCAATGGACGGATTGTACTTTCAAGATGATCTTGACAACATGGAGTATGAGGGATGGAAAGCCAAGATCAAGGACCACTCCACGATGAGCTTGAGTATTGGAGTGAGTTAAATGCCTATCACGAGTTCCATGATCAAGCTCACGTGACTACTTTGCCTCACGTGGAACCTCCCCAACAACCTCACGAAGATCAATTGGAATCATTGTTAGAACAAATGATGAGGAAGATGGATGATCTATTGAGCACCCTTGCTTCCATTCCGAGAGCCCACATGGAGCTTGAAGCATAAGTATTTCAAAAAATGAGGGTGCACCATGAGGAGATCCAAGAATCGCCCGATTCAATCATAACCAATAGGGACCTTGAAGATGAGTTAAATGATGCTTGGGAGAAAGTGAAACTAAGGGATTTGGCCCTGGAGGATGAAAGAAGATTATTAAGTGAGAGAAGAAGAAACGAGGAGGGAGATTGAGGAGATTAGGCGAGCTCTTGTGCAAGGGGAGCCTATCCTCCATCAAGAAGTTCCTCCACCACCTCCTTTACCCATGGAGGAGTGCAATGAAGAACTCTCATCCCTATAAATCCTTGTCATTAATCCCGGAACCACTCTTGAAGAGCTCACAAAGTAGGATGAAGATGCAAGAAAAATCGACCCACTGGAGCAAAAATCGGCCGATGTTTCCTACCTCCAGCCCGAAATTTGCACCGCAGAAGCAAAAATCAACCTAAAAATCGGTATGGGTCGATTTTCTAGGCCGATTTTCTGTGGAACGGATCCTAATCCCACTTCAAATCCTTTCAATCCTTTCTCTCTTGCTCAGGGTGCTCCCGGAAGCTGGAGGTCCCTTCCAAAGGAGCCTCCCAAGGTTTACATAAGACCCTCCCGGTTAGAGAGGATGGATCCATGATGGTTGTAATGCTCTTCAACAGAATGATCTTTCCAAAAGTCGGTCTCCCTCGGATCCATCGGTAGGACCGCAAAGTATTACTTTTTCAAGTATGGGGTGGGCCACATGGTTGTAACCCCACACCATCATAAAGGAAGCGTCCATGAAGATTTTTACCACTTGCTAGTGAAGCTAGAGCTTAAAGTCTATATGGGAATCAAGTGGCCCATACTTATCATTAAAGATAGCGGAAAGAGATGGTTGCTTGGACTCATCAAGCAATCCAAGGTATTCATGGTGGATTGAGGTATCTATGGAGTTTGGTCTAGATAAAGACCTTAAAGAAGCGCTTCTTGGGAGACAACCCAAGGGTAAACTCTTTACCCTTTTTCATTTTTGTTTTTGTTTTTGTGTGTTTTGTGTTTGTGTGTTAGAGTCTAGGTAATAAAAAAGCCAAGCAAGGCATGAAGATGATTAAGATGATCCCGTATCAACAGTGGGTGTAGCGGACGTGGGACTTGGACGGCTTGAGGTGCCTTTGAGGGGTGGAAGAGTTCTAATCTCGCATACACCTTTCCGCGGGTCCCAACGCCGGAATGACCATATTGATCTCTCTACCCGGTTTGATTGATCATCCACCGTCACTCCACATGAGTGAACCGAAATACCGAAGCACTACATTTTTTACATTGTGAGCACCTTCTTTCACTCTTTTTTACTTGATTTGCACATTGAGGACAATGTGATTTTAAGTATGGGGTGGGGTATTCAAAATATCTTCGCATGATCGCATCTAGGATAGTTTCATATTATTGTCACATGTTTCTATTCATGTTTTGCATTGTACATATATATCTCAAAATTTTCAAAAAAATAAGAAAAGTTTTAATTTTTTTTTTTGTGCTTCTAAGTTTTGATATGAACCTTATGATGATTTTGTTTTGTGAATTGGCTATGGATGGCTTTGTGTATTGAAATAATTTATGCATATGTGGACTTAAATACTCCTCTTGGATTTCCATATGTGAATAGTGATGATGATTGTAGTCAAGATTATTGAAAATTGATGGTCGAAATTGTATGATAGGTTCTTACACATCATCTAGGAATGATTAAGGCATTCATTTCTCTCTTTTTCTCATCTTGATCATGTTGTTTGAAGCACCTCACTTGATTAAAAAATATTACCTCTTTTGACCCATCCGCGAATTAGGAGCATGTTAGTGTGTTGAGTGTCTGAGAAGCAAGTGTGGGGTGTTAAAGCTGATGAATGAATGTTGTAGATGAAGTGTTGAATGTGTTATGAAATTGTAGAAAAAAAAGGTTTGGGGACGTTTGTTATGATGACGAGTAACTCGGCACCATTCACATAATAGAGTGTTTGTGTCTTGCCAAATTCGGATTAACCGATTGTCCTAACGAGACTTGGTATGTGCATCCGGTGTGAGGCACCTCGGAAAATTCCCGAGGACCGCTAATCACCAAGATTTCGGCTTTTGTGCACCAATGCCATTTCCTCAAGTGAATAAAAATGAAATAAAAAGAAAAGCAAGAAAAGAAAAAGATGGAGAAAAATATACACTTATGGTGAAGTTGAACAAAATAAAGTTGTGGAGTTAGTTCTATTCCCGGATTAGCACCACATTTCCTAAGAAATCGCACCCTCGACATGTTTCTTGGCCTCTTCTTTTGCAAGTCCTTAAGACCTATTTGCATATGTGTTATGACTTAGTGATTTAGATTGAATTTTCTCATGATCATCTAGACATTCTCGATTTACTCTTCATGTATTTCGAGTTAAGCGTGATTGTCTTTCCGTGCCTTTGTTCTCTTGATACACAATTTGCTCATCCTTTGCCATGAAACATCACTATGAAGGTGTTCTATGACTAGAAGCACATTTGGAAAAAGATTTATGTTTTTTCCGCATTCATAACTCATGCCATCTTGTAGCATAGGTCTGAACCTTGCTTGGGGACAAACAAGTGACAAGTATGGGGTATTTGATGACATGATTTATGACACTAGTTTAAGAATTCATTTAGGTAGTTTTTCCCTTCATTCATGCATGATTTGGCGTTAGTTTGTGACGTTTATGCTTAATCGAGTCATATTGCTAGAAAATACGTCTACACGAGCTTTTGCCGGTTTTGTAGGTATTCTGGGGATCTTTTGGTCGTTAATCAAAGCATTCGAGGATCAAGCCTTGTGGCGGTTCATATCCGATGCTTTGAAGGAGAATACTTGGAGCAAAGAAGAACACAAGAACCCTTGTTGGTGCAAGCCTTGCACCAACTCATGACAAATGATCCATGACAAGTTGCACAAGAAGAAAATCGACCTACACTCAGAAAATTCGGTTGATTTCCTTCACAAACGAGGTCGATTTTAGGCCCCTGACAACATTGACACTTGTCTCTCATCCTTGTTTGCTCCAAAACGTGTGCAGAATAAGTCTTGAATTTATAACCAAGATTAAAGCAAAAGCGAACCCGTAGTGTACGGATCAGTCGCTGTATTAGCATATATTCCAAGGTCGAACACACGGACTATGGACAAATCAAGCAACGGTATATAACTCTAGGTTGTATTTTGCAAAAACTAGACCAACAAGAACAATGAATGATAATCATATAAGGGAATGTAGATTCTAGAGATCAAAGTATTCAATTGTGGTTTCGACTTAAGATTTCTCAAGGATAAACGTTGACAAAACTGAGATTGTGAAGGGAAGGTATTTCTACGATGGGGATAGATCACCGGGTAAGTCTCACCATCCACTATCCCAAACCAAAGATCCTATTACCGGGTAAGTCTCGAGGAACTAAGGAAAGGAACTATCAACTCAAACTAACGTCACTCACCTAAGGGAACAAAACAAACCATCACCGGGTAAGTCTCATGTTAACTCTCAAAGGTAGGATGAAGGCACACTCAAACCCTAACAAATGATAAACCTTTGTTACCTAACACTCATCATCATCGGTAAAGAAGCAAAGGAATCACCGGGTAAGTATCATCCTAGGCTTGAATATAAACTAGGAAAGGTGCAACAAGAATAGGATTTGGCAAACTCTAAGCTAAACTGAAGATCGGGCAATGTAGTGGGCAATCTCGTACAATTCTTATCGATCTCGGTCGAGATGACTCCAAGAACAGCCCGAGACGGGTTTCGGTTTAGGGTTAACTCAACTTTCAAGGTCCACTCAAGATAAAGGTTCATTCGTTCATCGTCTATACCACAACCTTCAACTAATCATCCTAGAATCGCAGGGGTTTTAGCCAACAATCATCATGTTCAAAGCAATCAAATAATATATCAAGAAATCAAGAAAAGAGAATAAAACAAGCAACAAAGGTTTATCTATATCAAATATACAAACAATCAAACAAACTGTCAATATGTGTTCCAAAGATGATAACAACTCAATAATGACTTTCCAAGAAAATCTCACAACTAATCTCTTCTCTTATAGAAGAATCTTAGGTTAAACTATATTTTATTTCTTCTTGGGCTTGGGCCGTCGACCTCGAGCTAGGCCCATTTGTCCGTCTCGGTCGAGGTGCATGGTTGTGTCATCCGAGATCAATGGTGAATCACGTACTTTTCTTTGTATCTTCAACTGAATCCTTCCTCTACTCTCTTCCTTAGGTTCCTTATTTCCTTCTTATGCTTCCAAGTTCTCCATACTACAGCTCAATGGTCTTCTTAGACTTCCATGTTCTATATTGATCCAAATTATGCCTTATTTCCTACAATTACAATCAAACATGGTGTAGACCTCAATTTTGTCAAAGTAGACGAATAATGACATGATCATCAAGAATACATACTCATGCATGCAGAATAATGATGATAAAACGTCAAAACAATATCCAAAATATAGACAATAATTCATGCTATCAATATACCCAATAATTGCCTCTTGCTTGTCCCAACCAAGGTTCAAATCTTAGATACAAAGATAATAGGAATTATTAATCATAAAGCTCAATGAAAAATTTTCAAAACTTTTGGTCGTGTGCTTCTACTCATAGATCACCCTTAGGAAATACTTCATAGCTAGTAAAAATCAATACATGAGCAAAACAAGTTATATATATATAAGAAAGCTAATCATATTTCACATGAGATGAAAGAATGTGCAGCAAATCATACTCATCAAAATCAAACATAGATAATCCAATTTTAACCACGAAGTGAAACAACATCATCAAGGTCTCAAGGACTTTCACTCAAAGCCTCAAAGGTCAAGGAACATGTTATGGAAGGAATGCATAAAGGATATTGTGGTGCTAAATACGGGAAAAAAGATGAGAACTTCACAACTTCGCACTCAACTCCATCAATAAGTTTTTTTACTTCTTTTCTACTTCCTTTTTTTACTTTCACTTTTTGAGAATATGGATAGAGGTGCATAATAACCGAAGCCTTGGAGATTAGCTAATCTCAATTTCTCGAGATGCCTCAAACCTTGATGCACATACCATGATCTGTTAGGACTGTCAATCAATCGAACTTTGGCTAGACACAAACATCTGGCTATGTTAATGGTGCCGAGTTACTTATCTTCATGACTAATGTCCCCAAACCTATTGCTTTCTAACACTTCTCCACTTTCAACATCTACTTTCACTTGCTTCTCCACTTTCTTGCTTCCAAATTTCCGGATAGGTCAAGGGAGGCAAATATATATATCAATGAGGGGCTAAAAGCATGATCAAGAAGAAGAAGAAAGAAAATAACACGCCTCAATCATTCCAATAAGAATGTGAGAGAACTTATAACATAGTTTCAACCTTCAAATTCAACATGACTTGGATAAAACAGTTTACTAAGCATGCTCAAATTTCAAACAAAGCACTCAAACCTTAAATATATCATAAATTATTTTAAACATATAAAGATCATAAAACCTAATCAACAAGCAATTTCATCATTGGGGTCATATCCAACCTAGAAGCACAAAATTTTCAAAAATTTACGTTTTTACGGTTGCGTACGGTCAAACTAGATGCTCGACCGAGGTAAGCTCTTGTTGTGGTCATCTCGTTTGGCCATAAGCATTTTGGTTGAGACAAAAAAATTTAAACCAGTTTTGCATGTTTTTTTTGATCAAAATCATAATGCAATGCATGTAATATACCAAAAAACTATAGAGCATACAATGGAAACCATAGAAGAAGTCATAGGGCATAAGAATCAGTTATTACAAACCCGAGTACCACAAAGCGCCCATACTTAGGACACATCGCCCCGATAGGTATAAGAAGTCAAAAGGAAAAAGTACTTACAATGTCTAGTGCAGAATCGCAATATAGTAAGAGAAATAAAAGCTACAGCTTCGGGGAATCATGTAATCGGAGAAGGAGGAGGATGAAATGGGTACAAGGAGGGGTCGAAAGCGTGTCCCGTCTGCTGGTGGAACTGTAGCTCCATCATCTGGTGCTAGTAGTGATGACTCTCCTGCGTCTCACACCTCATAGCGCTAATCTTTCCGGATTGTGTGTCAAGGCGCTCTCCCATATCCGTACGCAGAGTACGGAATGACTACTCCATATGACGTGTAAGATCGTCAATCCTCCTATGAGCCTCGGGATCGCGGCAACGGCGGTGATGACGCTCCTGCTGATGTGATATCTCCGGTGGTGGCATCTCCGGTGCAGACTAATCGTCTTCCGTCTCCTCATCGTCATCAACCAACTCAATCACCGGAGCGCTCGGACCAGTTTTGTCTGTCCCGGTGTCCATAGGAACTCATGCGTCCTCCTTGTCGCTCTCCGTGCCAAACTTAGCATCGATCTCTGCATCCCGCATAAAAGACTACCAGATCCTCGACCAATTGTTCGGGTCGGAAACCGCAAACTACGAAGACCAAGGGATCCCCTTCGGAGGTCTTGTCTCCCAAGGCATGGCCACATAAGGTGGACCACGGCCTCGAGGGACCAAGATCCTGCAAGTGATAAACTCCTGCAGCCCTAACAGTTTGACCTCAACGGCTAAGGTACAAGCTAAAAGGTCAATGCCAATGATGTTGGCTATGTGAGGCACCAATCCACCTACACAAATATCTCCATTTTACTTGCTCCTGATCCGGGGTAGATCATCAGTCAACACGACGGTGAAATCCGAGACCTCACCTGCAGTCATCACCAAAGAGTGAACACCTCACCTTGCCAGATTATCTGTGGTGTCTCGGTGTGAGCTAGTAACATCTCACTCAGGATCGGTGTTCCATCCTAAAGGTAACAAGAAAGATACACTTCTCTTTTGAATATCTCGGTTGCCAATTTTCGGTGGTAGTGGGAATATGAGCAATACGGTCCAAAAGGCTCTAGCATGGGTGCGGGAAGGCAAATCAGTAGTTGTGGGAGGGCAGAAACCAAATATACCTCCAAAGTCTTCTGTAGTGAATTTGTAGGTTTTGTTCATCAGGCGGAATTTGACATAATTTTCATCCGGCACATAAACTGATGGAGCTTAGGAACTCATAAGTCAGCTCTACATAAACCGGTGCTCGGATCAAGAGAAACATATCCATCCCCATGGTGGAAATCATCCTCTTCAAGTCATCAACTATGTGCAAGCAAGCAAGATCGTCGATATCGATGTAACAAAGGGTTATGACCGGACGGGAGCAAATGCGGTCATATTTTTCTTTGAGGTTAGGGATAATGATTGGTATTTGCGGAGGTGAAGGGGGTGGAGGTGAAGGCTGTCTAGCCTTAACATGGTCACAAAGCACAATTTGTCGTTTTATCGACGTAAACCGTCCATTTCAGAAGGGTATCTCGGACTGTTCTTGAGTTCACCTCGGTCGAGATGACTAGGCCTGATTGAGACGGAACTGGTTTCTATCGAACTCCTAAATCTGTAAGTTTCTTCTCCCAAATTCACTACCAATTGCTTCCTAGGGGGTTCTTCGTTCAATTTTAACACAACAAACAGACAATACTCTCCAGAATCAAACGAAATCAACCAAAATTAAGAAAGGGGTTTTCAAACGAGATTACCCGATTTCTGCAAAATGTGATGGATTCAAGTGATGATTGGTGCTGGAGAAGTTGATGTCGCACCTTTCCCATCGATTTAGAACCAAGAACCGTTAAAAATGAGCAAGAAATGGAGATTTGAGAGATTAGGGCTCATTTCGGTCGAGACGACGTCGGGAGAGAGGGAAAAGTGAGGAGAGAGAGTGTTCTTCTCCTTTTATACCCGTTAGAAAATTTTACCGCATCTCGGTCGAGATGGTTGTTAGTACCCGAGATGCCTGACCGAGGTGACTCCCTGTTGCTTTCATATCGGTTGGCTCAGATTTGCCTCGGTCGAGATGGTGTGACAACTCCTGAGATAGCTCCCAGTTTCCATTCTTTCCTCAATGTCTCGGACTGTAATTCCGCCCATATGCTTCCCCTAGTTGTTTTCTTGGATTGTACCTAAGTTTTTGTCATCATGGACACAAAAACGCAAAAACTACACTAAACTAATCTATAAAGCAAGAAAGATGGCGATACCTTGGGTTGCCTTCCAAGAAGTGCTTGATTTAAAGTCGCTAGCTAGACCTAAATGCTTAGAATCATATGAGATGCAATGGTGCAATCTCCTCTACCGGAACTTCTGGTGTATACTTCTTCAGTCGATGACCGTTCACCTTAAAGCTTCCGCTATGTTCACCCCATACTTCAACTGCACTATCAGGGAAAACATGTTTCACTATATAAGGTCCGATCCATCTAGATTTTAGCTTACCGGGAAAGAGGAAAAGGGGTGGAATTGAAGAGATGAACAAGATCTCCTTCTTTGAGCTCCTTTGGAATAATATGCTTGTCATGCCATTTCTTTGTCCTTTTCTTGTAGATCTTCGCATTCTCATAGGCATTTAAGTGTAGTTCTTCCAACTCATTAATGTCCAAGAGTTTTTTCTTCCCAACATCTTTGATCTCAAAATTGATCCATTTGATCGCCCAATAAGATTTATGCTCAAGATCTACCGGAAGATGACAAGACTTCCCATAAACCAAATTGTAAGGGGTGGTTCCGATGGGAGTCTTGAATGCGGTTCTATACGCCCCAAGAGTGTCATCCAACTTCATGGACCAATCCGTCCTCGTTCTAGAGATGGTCTTCTCCAATATTCCTTTGATTTCTCTATTCGAGATCTCAACCTGTTCACTAGTTTGAGGGTGATAGGGAGTTGCTACCTTATGGGTTACCCCCATACGTCTATAAAAGTGCTTCGAACTTCTGGGTTGTGAAATGCGTCCCTCCGTCACTTACGATGACTCAAGGTGTCCCAAAGCATGGGAAGATGGTCCGGTTGAAGAACTTCACAACTACCGTGGTGTCATTGGTGGGAGAAGCGATGGCTTCCACCCATCTCGACACATAGTCAACCGCCAATAGTATGTATAGATTCCCTATAGAAGATTGGAATGGTCCCACAAAATCAACTCCCCAAACATCGAAGATCTCGACCTCCTGAATGTTATTGAGTGGCATCTCGTTCCGTCTAGACAAATATCCTGTTCTTTGGCATGCATCACAAGAAGCAACAAACGTTTGCACATTCTTAAATAATGAAGGCGAAAAGAAACCGGAATGTAATACCTTAGCGCATCTTTTGTGAGCGCTAGCATGCCCTCCACATGGTAATGAATGACAATGCCTCATAACACTTTCCGCCTCGTCTTCCGGAATACATCTCCGTAGCATCCCATCTGGACCTCTCTTGAAGAGTTGAGGTTTATTCCAATAGTAATTCCGCACATCCTTGAAGAATTTCTTCCTTTGTGCATATGATAGTCCTGGAGGTATTTCCTAACAAACAAGATAATTAACAATATCAGCATACCAAGGTTCGTTACCTTCCGAAATCTGATGAGGCCAATGCTCCATCCAATGCAGATGCTCGTCGGGAAAGGAATCGTAGATGGGCACGTCATCTCCCTCTAAAGCAATGAGAGGTAGCCGGCTGAGGTGATCCGCCACAGAATTTTCGGATCCCTTCTTATCACGGATTTCCAAGTCAAACTCTTGAAGTAGGAGAATCCACGGATAAGACGCGGCTTTGCATCCTTTTTAGTGATCAAGTACCGAATGGTTGTGTGGTCGGTATAGATGATGACTTTTGCTCCTACAAGATAAGAACGAAGTTTCTCAAAAGTATAAACGACCGCCAAGAGTTCTTTTTCGGTAGTGGCGTAATTCAGCTGAGCTTCATCTAGCATCTTGCTAGTGTAATAGATGGCATAAGTCCGGCTATCTTTCTTCTGTCCAAGAACTTATCCAACTGCCACGTCGCTTGCTTCACAAAGGGAAAATCTCATTCAGGAGGTTGAATGATGGGAGCGGATATCAACGCTTCCTTTAACCTGTAGAAAGCATCCAAACATTCATGCGAAAACTCAAACACCGCCTCTTTATTTAACAAATTGGTTAGTGGTTTAGAGATCTTAGAAAAGTCTTTGATGAACCTCCTGTAAAAACCTGCATGCCCTAGGAAGCTCCGCACACCTTTAATGGAACAAGGTGGAGGAAGTTTCTCTATAGTCTCGATCTTAGCTCAATCGAC
The DNA here is from genome assembly GCA_033239125.1 of Fagopyrum homotropicum. Lineage (NCBI taxonomy): Eukaryota > Viridiplantae > Streptophyta > Magnoliopsida > Caryophyllales > Polygonaceae > Fagopyrum > Fagopyrum homotropicum. Next base: position 57,280,303 of record BSWB01000003.1, on the reverse strand, counting down.
CTCAATACCTCGGTTTGAAATGAGGTGACCTACCACAATGCCTTCACTAACCATGAAATGACACTTCTCCTAATTCAGAACGAGATTAGTGTCTTCACAACATTGTAACACAAGCAAAAGGTTAGCCAAGCAATTATCAAAAGAGGAACCATAAACAGAAAAAATAATCCACGAATACCTCCATGATCTCCTCGATATACTCGGAGAAAATAGCCATCATACAACGCTATAACGTAGTTGGAGCGTTACATAATCCGAATGGCATCCTCCGGTAGCAAATGTACCCCATGGACACGTGAAGGTGGTCTTCTCTTGTTCATCCGGATGGATAGGAATCTGAAAGAATCCACTATAACCATCTAAATAGCAAAAATGGGAGTGTTGTGCTAACCTTTCGAGCATTTGATCAATGAATGGGAGAGGGAAGTGATCCTTCCTCATTGCCACATTCAATATTCGGTAGTCAATGCACATCCTCCAGCCGGTCACGGTCCTTGTTGGGATCAACTCGTTGTTCTTGTTAGTCACAACGGTCATCCCTACCTTCTTTGGTACCACATGTACCGGGCTCACCCACTTGCTATCCGATATAGGGAAAATAATTCCTACATCAAGTAATTTTAGCACTTCCTTCTTCACAACCTCTTTCATGATCGGATTTATCCGTCTTTGAGGTTCCCGTGAAGGCTTATGATCATTTTCCATTAGTATTTTAAGCATGCAAAGAGATGGCTTAATTCCAACAAGATCATCGATAGTGTATCCAATAACTTTCCTATGTTTTCTCAACTCATGCATAAGCTTGGATAACTCAATCTCAGTAAGGTTAGCACTAACTATGACCGGATAAGTGGAATTCGGTCCAAGAAATGCATACCTTAAGTATTGTGGAAGAAGCTTCAAAATAGGAGGTTCTTTAGATGGTGATTCCGTACCTCTAACATCATCTTGTGAAGCTTCGGAATCTTCGGAATGGGTAGGCTAGTACTGGCAGCGCTTGGAATCATTGAATGAGGATTTCAATGAATTTGAGATCTCGTTTGCCTTAGAAGTGTCTCGACCGAGGTCTGATTCGAGGTGACTCCCTGTTGCTCTCACCTCGGTTGACCTAGAAGTGTTTCGGTCGAGATTCAATTCGAGGTGACTCCATGTTGCTTTGACCTCGGTTACCCCAAAATTTGACTCAGGCGAGAGGGTTTGTCCGGGGTTGAGACAATTTGTCTTCTCCTCTTCAAATTCCTCAAAAGAAACCCTTGGATCTTCATCCAAGGTTCCCAAACTTTGTATATCTACATCACAAAAAATATCTACACTCTTCTCTATCATCTAAAACTCAAAACTCTTTCTAGAGGATCTTTAATAAGGATAGATCTCACCAATTCTCGAGATTCCTCTTCATCTTAGCTGTTGTAAATATCTTTCTCAAAGCCTTGTCCTTTCATCAAAGCTAACAGTAAGAACTCAACACGTTCTTCCCCTATGCTGAAGGACAATTTGGTGTTCTTGCAATCCACCAAGCAAACGGAAGTTGCAAGAAACGGCCTCCCAAGGATGAATGGGATTGGATAATCTGCAGGAATGCCCAATACCATAAAATCTACAGGAATATAAATCTTACCAGGCTTTACTGGGATGTCTTCCAATATGCCAACGGGTCGAGTAATGGATCGATCCGCCATGTATAATGTCATCTTTATTGGTTTAGGCTCTCCCAAACCAACCTTTCCACAGAAAGCAAGGGGAATTATGCTTAGACTTGCTCCTAGATCACATAATGCATCATATGTGACTTATCCGACTCCTATGGGGATACAAAACGATCCCGGATCCCGCTGCTTGGGTGGCATATTCTCCCTCATGATCTTGATGAGTTCCGATGATCTAGAGGACATCTTTGCCTCACCAAAATCCTCTAGCTTCCTCCTGTTAGAGAGGATCTCCTTTAAGAACTTCCCATAGGCGGGTATACCTAGAATTGCATCAACAAAAGATATGTTAATATGGAGTTTTCTCATAAGGTCAAGAAACTTAACGAAATGCTTGTCTAGACGTGCTCTTGCTCTAGACTATGGAAACAGTAGTGGAGGCTTGTAAGTTGGAGGAGGTACGTATACTTCTTCCTTCTCATTTTCCTTTTCAACAGGCACCTCGACTGAGATAGGCTGCTTCACAACGTCACTCGACCGAGGTACTAGGTCGGTGGTCTTCACACCACTCCTTGTGGTAATCTCCATCACTTGGTGTATCGGTTTATTCTCCGTCTTTCCGGGAAGCTTCCCTTGATCTTTGGAAACTTCTCCTGCTTTGCTAAATACTTGATTTTCCAAGGCTTTTTGTGCCTCAGAAGTTGAAGTAACCGAACTTTCTAATCCATTCATTTTCCCATCAAAGTTTCAATCATTGTTTCCAACTTATCCTTGGGCGGCTGACTTGAACTTGATGATGGTTCCTATATTTTTAATGGAACAAAAGTAGAAGAGTAGGAGAAGTTAGATCATTATCAACATGGGAATAAGGGTTACCGGAATTATTTTAATTGGATCTCCAATTGTTGTTGTTGTTGTTGTTGTTGTTCCTATTCCCTTGGTATTTTCCTCTCCCAACATAGCCAACATCTTTCTCCTTTGTCTGTTGTGCTTGTGTCTTCAAAAGATCTTTCAAAGCCTAGCCTCATTGTTAAGAGTGGTGATTTGAGCAATACTAGAGGAACTTAGATTCATCTCTTGAGCTCCGGATCTTTGACTTCCACCATCAACACTCCGATGGGAATACTTCTCAATAGTAAGAGCTTGTTTTTCAATAAACTCCCATGCCTCATCAACGGGTTTGTCCATAAAAGTTCCAGCAGATAATGATTGGAGTTTGAATTGAGTTTCCTCATTTAAACCCTTTAAATAAATTACTAGTAAATTGATCTTGGGAATCCCATGGTGAGGGCAATCCAATAAAAGGTCTTTAAACCTTTCCCATTACTTAAAAAGACTTTCATCATTCCTCATCATAAATGCTTTGATTTTACCTCTCAACTCTGCCGTTTTTGGTGGCGGAAAGAATTTTGTGAGAAACTCCGCAATCATCTCCTCCCATGTGTTAACGCTTCCAGTCGGAAGAGATTTATACCAAGCAAGTGCTTTATCCTTCAAAGAGAAAGAGAAAACACACAATTTATAGTTATTATTTCCCACTCTCGAAGGTCTGAAAATTTCCATGAGAATTTCATAGTTTTGCAAGTGTTGATGTGGTGATTCTCTCTCCATTCCTCCAAAAAGATTATGTTGAATCATTGTAATGACTTGAGGTCAAAACTCATACTCATGATCAGCCGGATCTCCTAAGTTAACGCTGGTGTAACACCCCGAATCTGCGGGACTCGGGATGCTACATTGGGCTAGGATCTCACAATGGATCTTGACCCTAGCCTGACAACAAGTTCACTGGATCTTACAACAAGGCACAAGTAGAGTAAAAACAAATACATAAAAGCTGTATAATACATAAAAAAAATTTACAAACTCAAAGCCGAGTACAAAACCATAACAACAACAACATCTGATACAAAGGATCCTAACCCACGCATCCTAATGTACAGAAGTCCTCGGTTGGTCACACCATCTGGCTCACTCTGCAGTCTTCCTAACCTGCAGATCATATACAACACGGTATACACCGTTACCTACAGCAATAGATAAGCATGATAGTAATAGCACAAACACATATTAGCATCATATACATGCAATGTCACCCAAATTTATTTATTATCTTTAATTACGTTATTCCATTACTAATTCAACTTCTTATGTAACACAAGGAGCCTAAAGAACCCCGTCTCTTCCCCCTTTAACCTAGGTGTTGCATGGGGATCTACCTCCCCCTTGAGCTACTGGCTTCCGAGCACCTCCTTCCACTCTCTGCGAGCTTCAGGCAAGTGGTTACCGCCCGTTATAATACACTTGGGCCAAATAAATGTAATATATGGTCGTCCTAGTCCGGTTTAGGTTACAAATGCACAATCATTTGAACACACACAACCATCACAATCATACAATCCACAACTAAACGCTAAGTAAGTCCTATGGACTTACCTGATACACTCGTATCCTTTACCACGTCACAGCTTCCCCTTGGGGAAGAAACCAACGCCTGTAATAGCAAGGCAAACAATATCACAACCTGAAAGGGTTAGGAGACTCGTCTCCATAACCAGAACCAACCTACAACCTCAAGATCACATATGCCTATAGCATAATCTCAACATCAACACAAGTGCCTAAGGCACATCTCTATCATATAACTCATCCTAACCATCCTAGCCTAGCTATCAACTAAGCCAAGGCCAAAAGAAAGGAAGGATGGAAGACATACCAATAAGGTATGCACTAACAGAAGCAGGAACACACGGCTGGTCTAGTGAGGTGCAGGGGCGGCTCACCAAGGCGCAGGGGCGGCTCCACACCAGGCGCAGGTGCGGCTCAAGACAGTCGCAGGGGCGGCCAACTGTGCAGAGAGTTGGTCCCGACTTCTCCTTGACCCCTTTCTCGATTCTCTTCACGTCTTCAACAAACCATATCAACACATATGCATATATACATACACATGATCATCAAAAGGCTAGGAAAGATCCAACACAAGTCCAAACTTGTGATTCTTAAGCTAAAAAGAAAGATAAGAAGCAAAGGAGAAGGAAGAAAGAAAGATGAAGAAAAAAGCTTACCACACAAGCCTAGGCTGCAACTATGGAGCATCAACACATCTCACAGCCTTAACACAACAGCAACAACTCTCATCAACATCCACAAGAGCATCCAAGGCCAAAAACACCTCCAAACTATCAATAACTCACTCACACGAGCAAGGAGAGATCAAAGAAGATCAAAGGAGAAGAAAGGAGAAGAGGAAGAACGTGGAGGGGATGAAGAAGCTGGAATGAGGTAGCAAACCCTTCATCTGAAGTCTAAGGAGGATTATAAGAGAAGCCAGCCGCAAAGCTCGGTCAAGAGTCAACAAAAGCGGTTGCACTAGCCACAGGGCTGCAGGGGCGGCTAGCCTAAGGCGCAGAGGCGCCTGGACGCAGGGGCGGCCTCCCTGGTCCGCTGGGGCGGCTGACTGGTCAAGCAAAACACACTCTAGCTCATCTAGGTTCCAAAGACTAAGGATCTTACATCTCACCCCCCTAAAAACAAGTTTCGTCCCGGAACATGCAGAATCCCAAAGCCTCTCGGACCTGTAAGCCGAGGTAAAACATTCTCATCAAGAACGGCAGGTCATAACCTATAACATTCTATATCCTCAACACAGCATGGAGGTATCACAACTACAACATAACAACTCTACATAAGGCCTAGAAGAAGATCATCTCTAGCCAAACACTAACCACATCACACTGGCATGGAGGAAAACCGTCTCTAGCCACAACGTACACATAACACTACTATATGGAGGAAAACCATCTCCACTCACACTATGTCCATCAGAGGTAGCACGGAGGAAAGAACCATCTCTAGCTAATCCTAACACACCAAAGCAAGGAGGAAGAACCATCTCCAGCTATACCTATTTCGTACTAGCAACCAGATCTAACAAATCATATGCACATATCACAACTAGCACGGAAGCACAATATATCACATAAGCATATAACATGCACTCACCAAGAAGGCGCTAAGATCTACTCGTGGATTCTATGGGTGCATCTAACTCAACATAAAACTCTGGATAGTTCCTCTGGATACTATCCTCTGTCTCCCAGGTAGCCTCATCTGGTCCTCGTCTAGACCATTGTATCCTCAACATAGGAATGTCCTTCGAACGCAGGCGTCTCACACCTCGCTTTAGGACTGCAATAGGGTGCTTTGTAAACGTGTGGTCCGGCTCAACCACCAGATCATCATAACTCACGATGTGCCTCGGATCTGGTGTGTACTCCCGTAGCTGAGACACATGAAATACGGGGTGAACACCCTCTAGCCTCGGAGGCAAAGCTAATCTATAAGCTGCTCGTCCAACTCTATCTAGTATCTCGAAAGGACCGACATATCGGGGACTCAGCTTCCCCTTTATGCCAAAACGTATAACGCCTCGCGTTGGAGATACTCTCAACCAGACATGAGCTTCTACTCTGAACTCTAGAGGTCGACGCCTCTTGTCAGCGTACGACTTTTGGCGACTCTGTGCAGCCATCATCCTCTCTCTGATCAGCGCTACTCGAGCCATATCATCCTGAATCTGCTCTGGCTTTATCCCACTAATATTGCTAGGCTCGTCCCAACATAAAGGTGTACGACATCTACGTCCATACAGTGCCTCGTAAGGAGCCATACCTATAGATGCATGCCAACTGTTGTTGTATGAGAACTCAACGAGTGGGAGGTAATCAGACCATCCCTATCCCCAATACAACACACACGATCGCAGCATGTCCTCTAAAGTCTGGATGGTCCTCTTTGATTGACCAAAGCAGTCTGAATCTACTGCCAGAATCTCGATGTAAATCGTCCATCACGATCAGAAACAATCGTCCTCGGTACCCCATGGAGTCTCACTATATGTCTAGTGTACTACTCAGCCAGTCTGCTCACGGACCACGTCTCCCAAATGGGGATGAAACGTTCCGTCTTTGTCAGTCTATCAACGATCACCCAAATGGCATCAAAGCTCCTACTGGTCCTCAACCTAGTCACAAAATCCATGGAGACGTCCTCCCACTTCCATTGCGGTACTGGCAGTGGATGGAGCTTACCTCCAGGCCTGAAATGCTCTATCTTGACCTGCTGACAGGTCGCACACTGAGCCACAAATCTGGCTACATCGGGCTTCAGCTCTCCCTACCAAAATGAACGTCTCACATCATGGTACATCATACTCGTACCGGGGTGTACTGAATAACGTGTACAGTGAGCCTCTTGTAATATCCGCTGTCTCAGCTCTATGTCTGCAGGAACACATATACGATCATGTCTCCTCATAAATCCATCTGCCCCAATGGTGAACTGGGGTGCCTCTCCACGAGACATCCTATCTCTGATTCTCGTCAAGGTCGGGTAGGTCCCCTGCTTTTGTTGGATCTCATCCAACAGACCAGGTAGAACCTCTAAAGTAAACAACTAGGCATCCTCATCAAGAAACTGGATGTCCATCTCTAGCTAGGCTAGATCCCTCTGAAGTTGAGGCTGTACAGTAAGTCTGGAAATAGCCTTCTCTCGAGGCGTCTTCCTGCTTAAGGCGTCAGCTACCACATTAGCCTTGCCAAGATGATACAAAATCTCAAGGTCAAAGTCCTTGATCAACTCAAGCCATCGACGTTGGCGGTTATTGAATTCCCGCTGCGTAAAAATATACTTCAGACTCTTATGGTATGTGAAGATCTAGCATGTAGTACCATACAGGTAATGTCTCCAGATCTTCAAAGCATAAACTACCGCTGCCAACTTTAGATCATGAGTCGGGTAGTTCTCCTCACACGTCTTCAGCTGTCGAGACGCATATGCAATCACTCTGCCCCTCTGCATCAGCACACATCTCAAGCCCAGCTTGGATGCATCATTGTAGACCACAAAATCATCAGAACCCTCTGGTTGTGCCAAGACAGGAGCAGAAGTCAAACGCCTCTTCAACTCCTCAAAACTCTGAGCAGACTAGTCGGTCCATACAAATCTGGTAGTCTTCCTCAGAAGACTCGTCAGTGGACGGGCAATCACAGAAAATCCCTTCACAAAGCGTATGTAATAACCGGCTAAGCCAAGAAAGCTACTCACTTCCTTGACGTTCGTCGGTGTTGTCCATGTAGCAACAAACTCGATCTTCGCCGGATCAACCATGATCCCATCGGCGGAGACTATGTGTCTAAGAAATGCAACCTCATACATCCAAAACTCACACTTAGAGAGTTTGGCGTACAACTCTCTATCTCTCAAAATCTGCAAAACCGTCCTCAAGTGTCCCGCATGCTCCTCTCTGCTACGAGAGTATACCAAATTGTCATCAATGAAGACCACCACAAGCTGATCCAGGAAGTCGATGAAGATGTTGTTCATCAACTCCATGAAAACTGTTGGGGCATTCGTCAGCCCAAATGGCATCACTACAAACTCATAGTGTCCATAACGGGTACGAAATTCCGTCCTGTGCACATCCTGCTCTCTCACCCTCAACTGGTGATATTCGGAACGCAAGTCAATCCTGGAGAAGACTATCGCTCCCTGCAGTTGATCAAGTAAATCATCAATACGAGGTAGTGGATACCTGTTCTTGATGGTCACCTTGTTCAGCTCTCTATAATCTATGCACAGTCTCAACGATCCGTCCTTCTTCCGCACGAAGAGGACCGGTGCACCCCATGGTGAAACGCTAGGGCGTATGAAGCCCTTCTCAGCCAACTCCTCGAGTTGTTTCTTCAGGTCCAACATCTCAACAGGTGCCATACGGTATGGGGCCTTTGAGATGGGTCTCGTGCCAGGCTCTAAGTCAATGCCAAAATCTACGCTCCTTTGAGGTGGCAAGCTAGATGGCTCTGCAAATACGTCTGTGAACTCACCGACCACCGGTATGTCCTCCAAAGCCGGACTATCTCTATCCTTCATGGTGTAGCACCAGAAGGCATCACATTCTCGTGCAATCAGTCTAGCTGGTCGTACAACATTGTTGACAGATCTTGTCTTCCCAAGGTCCCAACCTTGGAAGACCTCTATCGGACCTAAGTCGGTAGAGATTGTAACAGTTCTCTTACCCACATCTAACACCGCACTGTGTCTACGCATCCAATCCATACCTAATATGACTTCTTCATGCATCAAAGGCATGACTAAGAAGTCAACAAGTAGTACACGAGCCCCCTCTATGGTAGACAAACTCAAACGCTCAACACAAGAAGCAAAAATAAATGAATGCGTAGCACCCGTATCAACTAAAACTCTAACAGGTAAACCATGTAACAGAATGGTACCTATAGCAGCTAGTGCTGGCGGCTCCTCAGCACTCCTCAACTCAAAAACTCTGCCACAAGCTCCTCGGGCATCATTTGTACCAACCTCTCTACCTCTACCTCTACTCGCTCCAGGGGCTGACCCTTGAGTAGCAGGCGTGTCTGGGACTCTCTGATGTCCCTATGTCTGATGGTGAGGCGGTCTCTGCCCACATCCTACTGCACCTGCAGGTGAATAACCCTACTGTGATAACGCCTTGCCCTGACGGCAAAACGTAGCTCTACGTCCTGGCTTCCCACACGAGAAGCAATTCAGTGGTGCATACACTGGAATACTCGAGCGACCCTGAGTCTGACCTCGCCCGTATCCAGATGCTCCTACACCAGTAGGTGTGGTACGTTGTCTCTTCTCAGACCATCCTATCTGAGAAGTCCTCCTCTGACTAGCTCTCTCTCTCTCACAGGCAGAGGCCTGATCCTAGTAGTCTGCCAATAAGTCACAGTGAAATACCGCCATGTATGAGCGTGTATTCTCTCTCAGACGACGGGCGAACAAGTACACATGCTGGTCCTCAAATGGTGCATCTGAACCCAACAATGCTAGCTCAGTCTGGAAGCGACGAATGGCGTCAGTAATGGGTACATCCTCAAAACCCGCCTCCACAAAATCTTGTAGTTTCTCCCTCCTTAATTAGATAGGGCAAAACTGCTCTCTCAACATAGTCCTCATCTGCTCATAAAGTGACTCGTGCTCTAACTGTCCTCCACCACTATTGTGCCAGGTCACTGAATAGAGACTGTACTAGCTCTATCTGTCTGTCCTCTGGGCAATGAATAGACTCTAAAGCTGAGTCTACATGCCCAATCGACACCTCAATCACTAGGCCAATCTCCCTAGAGAAGTGTGGTACTCACTGCTGGTGGAATGTCTTCAACTAGGTATCTGGTCGAGGCCCTTTAGTCTCCTCCACAACTCGAGTTGGCTCAACTACACGAACAGGTACAACTGGCACCTGAGTAGCTCCATGGGATCTCCCAGATGATCCCTCATGCCCTGGCAGATCTGGGGCTCGTCTGCCCGCTCTAATGGCCTCCTCAAAATGCCGAAGGTAATCTCTAAACTCGGACCCGCCCATAGAGACACGGTTTGAGCCATCAGACTGGCCTGGATGGGTATGCTGTCTCTTGGACCCACCACTCTTCGTAGCTGGAACTACGCTCTCAACAACTTCCTCATCAACCTCCTCCACCACTGGTGGATTTGCAGCGGAAGCTGGTCCCTGTCCTATCCCTCATGGAGGAAGAGGTGGTCTACCTCTACCTCTGCCTGCAGCAACAATAGCTCTAGTCCGAGCCATCTGCGGGGTATGCACACCTAACGTATAAGGCTCTATATAGGCCATATGTATAAATATATATATACTTAATAATACATGCACACACACATCACATAAGAGGTATATATATATATATATATATATATATTGTCGAGTTCCTCAGATGGGTGACGACTTTTGTACACACTATCCCAAAACATCTGTACTCGCTTTAAAACCAAAATCTTTTGAAAAGTCAGACCCCATGTGGGTTCTGTTTATTTATCCACTCTACCTTTATTGCAGATAGCAAGTGCCATTGTTGTCAACCTAAGCTCTGATACCAACTTTATAACACCTCGAATCCGCGGGACTCGGGATGCTACATTGGGCTAGGATCTCACAATAGATCCTGACCCTAGCCTGACAACAAGTTCACTAGATCTTAAAACAAGGCACAACTAGAGTAAAAACAAATACATAAAAGTTGTATAATACATCAAAAGAGTTTACAAACTCAAAGCCGAGTAAAAAACCATAACAACAACAACATCTGATACAAAGGATCTCAACCCACGCATCCTAATGTACAGAAGTCCTCGGCTGGTCACACCATCTGGCTCACTCTGTAGTCTTCCTAACCTGTAGATCATCTAGAACACGGTATACACCGTTAGCTACATCAATAGATAAGCATGATAGTAATAGCACAAACACATATCAGCATCTCATACATGCAATGTCACCCACATTCATTTATTATCTTTAATTACGTTATTCTATTACTAATTCAACTTCTTTTGTAACACGAGGAGCCTAAAGAACCCCGTCTCTTCCCCCTTTAACCAAGGTGTTGCATGGGGATCTACCTCCCCCCTGAGCTACTAGCTTCCGAGCACCTCCTTCCACTCTCGGCGAGCTTCAGGCAAGTGGTTACCGCCGGTTATAATACACTTGGGCTAAATAAATGTAATATACGGTCGTCCTAGTCCGGTTTAGGTTATAAATGCACAATCATATAAACACATACAACCATCACAATCATACAATCCATAACTGAACGCTAAGTAAGTCCTATGGACTTACCCGATACACTCATATCCTCTACCACGTCACAGCTTCCCCTTGGGGAAGAAACCAACGCCTGCAATAGCAAGGCACACAATATCACTACCTGAAAGGGTTAGGATACTCGTCTCTATAACCAGAACCAACTTACAACCTCAAGATCACATATGCCTATAACATAATCTCAACAACAACACAAGTACCTAAGGCACATCTCTATCATAGAACTCATCCTAACCATCCTAGCCTAGCTATCAACTAAGCCAAGGCCAAAAGAAAGGAAGGAAGGAAGACATACCAACAAGGTATGCACTAACAGAAGCAAGAACACACGGCTGGTCCAGTGAGGCGCAGGTGCGGCTCAAGACAGGTGCAGGGGCGGCCAACTGTGCAGAGAGTTGGTCCCGACTTCTCCTTGACCCCTTTCTCGATTCTCTTCACATCTTCAACAAACCACAGCAACACATATGCATATATACACAAACATGATCATCAAAAGGCTAGGAAAGATCCAACACAAGTCCAAACTTGTGATTCCTAAGCTAAAAAGAAAGATGAGAAGCAAAGGAGAAGGAAGAAAGAAAGATGAAGAGAAAAGCTTACCACACAAGCCTAGGCTGCAACTATGGAGCATCAACACATCTCACAACCTTAACACAACAGCAACAACTCTTAACAACATCCACAAGAACACCTCCAAACTCTCAAGAACTCACTCACACAAGCATGGAGAGATCAAAGAAGATCAAAGGAGAAGAAAAGAGAAGAGGAAGAACGTGGAGGGGATGAAGAAGCTGGAATGAGGTAGAAAACCCTTCATCTGTAGTCTAAGGAGGCTTATAAGAGAAGCCAGCCGCAAAGCACGGTCAAGAGTAACAAAAGCGGCTGCACTAGCAACAGGGCCGCAGGGGCGCCTGGACGCAGGGGCGGCCTCCCTGGTCCGTTGGGGCGGCTGACTGGTCAAGCAAAACACACTCTCGCTCATCTAGGTTCCAAAGACTAAGACTCTTACAGCTGGGACGGCGTGCTTGTTGGACGGGATCCATCATTTGACCAAGTGTTTGTGGTATGTCTACAAACGGGTCAACTCTCTGAATCCTCACCGGGGGGTGAGGTGTAGGCGGTGGCACAACAACGGGTTCCGGTGGGTTAACTACAACTCTAGCATCTCTTTCTATTTCTTCATTTATCCGCCGAACGGATTGTCGTAATTCGGCCATATCGGCTAGAAGTTGCTCCTGTCTAGCAAGCGCTTACGCTCTCTCTCTAATTAGAGCATCATCTCGTAACTTTAAGTCTTTAGCTTCATTAAGTCTTCTTCTATAAGTCTTTTTGGTTCAGGTTCATAGGGAACGATTTTTTCACCAGCTCGAGACCTTCGCATAAACCTAAAGAAAGGTCCTGCAAGAAAACTCAAGTAGAATGATCAATAGCAACAAGGGCAACAGCCCTAAAGACAACCAAATACCGGCTTGGTCTAAACCAAGTCCCCGGCAACGACTCCAAAAATTGTTTTCTCCAAAACGTATGCAAAATAATCTTAAATTTATAACCAAGAATAAAGCAAAAGCGAACCCGCAATGTACGAATCAATTGCCGTATTAACAAATATTCCAGGGTCGAACACAAGGACTATGGCAAAATCAAGCAACGGTATATAATTCTAGGTTGTTTATGCAAAAACTTGAGCAACAAGAACAATGAATGATAATCAGATAGGGAATGCAGATTCTAGAGATCAAAGTATTTAGTTGTAGTTTCGACTCAAGATCTCTCAAGGATAAACATGGACAAAGATGAATTTGCGAAGGGAAGGTATTTCTACGGTGGGGATAGATTGTAACACCCCAGATCCGCGGGACTCGGGGCATCACTGTTCACCCGAAAGCGTGCGTGCAAATAAGCTTTATATTTATAAAACTGAAATAAAAGCAAGCGAACCCGCAGTGTACGGAAGGCGTAGATTAGTATTCCAGAGTATCGAACTCACGTATTTGGTGAGTCAAATTTCAGTCTCAAGTAATCAAGCAAGTAAAAGTGTAAAGCTTTGCAAATATTGGGGAAAACAACAACCCTAAAGATCCGGATATCAAATTGTTGCAATCGATTCAAGATATTCTATAAGTATAAGGACAGAGTCGAGAATTGCAAAGGTATACTAAAGCAAGGTAATGTACGGTGAAGTTCCAAAACCTTATATGTCTAACACAAAGAACACTCTCTATAAAGGTTGTTGAGGCTGCAATATAGAAAGGATCTAAGGACAAGAATTAAACTCAAATACCCCAGCCCAAACCCAAAGGATCAAGATAAACTCAAACGGTTAAGGTTGTGACACTCGAAACCGAAATAGAGGATGTTGAGTTTCACTACTACCTAGGAAAGGCAAGCCAAAGCTAGGTTAAAGCAAATCTTTAACTGTGGAGTAAAGCAAAAGCAAAGTTCGTAGATCAGGGAAAATCACGGTAGGATTTTGAGTTCCACGGCCGTGGAACCTCAAGAACAGGCCGTAATTTAGGTTCGTCGATGAGTTTTTCACACTCTCAGGGTCCAATCTGTTTACGATCGATCTATCATCATCTAAGTCACAACTATCAACCCTTCACCTTAGAATTGCTAAAGGGTTTTAGCCAACAATCATTGTCATAGAATCAATATTCAATTTTGAAAGAAAGAGATATAAAAACCCTCGAAAACTCAATAACAACTTAAGATCAATCTCAAATCCAAATAACAAAGCAATATGTTCAATGGATTCAGAATATGGAATAAGAATCCTCACTATAATCTCAGGTAAACAACGGAAAACGGTTGTCAATCGTTTCCAAAATCAAAACTTAAGAAATCAACAAACTTCTGCCGTAAGTAATCTTCGATCTTCAATCCTGGCCGTCGGCTTCGAAACTCTAAACGACATCCAAAAAAAACCCTAAGCAAGGATAAACACGAGATATGCGCGGATAGCACCCGGTACCGAAAACTCCTTTCTCTACTCCTTTTAGAGAGGAGGAAGGGTTACGATAAAAGCCCATTTACTTTGATGATGTGGCAAATATGATACGTCATAAGATTTGCCAAGATCACGGTCGTGTAGAACTGTCCACGGCCGTAATTTAGAGTGTGGAACCAGATTACGGTGCCATATAATTTCCACGGCCGTGGTTTAGACCGTGTAACTCTCTGGAGTTCTTCAAACTCCCTTCCATGTTCATGATGCCAAGTCCACGGCCTTGGATTAGAGCGTGGACTTCCAATTTCCTTCTCGACGGCCGTAATTTAGGGCGTGGACTTGCTTTTCCTCTTTCTTTTCCTTTGTTTCGTGCAATCCTTCATCTATGCTCCTTCCTTAGCCTCACTAATGCATCTCCTTGTCCTCGAACATGATCAAATACTCCTTCTCTTGCATCATTTGCTCCAATTCAAGCTCTTATTTACCTATAAACAAAACAAAGCTAGTGTAGATCTCTATATCGACAAAATAGGTGAATAAGCTCACAATTGCTTCAAAACTATATCCATGTACACAATAATGAGGGAAAAACAATTAAAACAAGTGCCTAAAATATCGTCATATTTTATGCTAATAAAATACCCCATACTTGTCACTTGCTTGTCCCCAAGCAAGGTTTTCAAAAGCTTAGAACACAAGTTGGAATGAAATATGGATGCAATTTCAAAACAAAACAGTTTCTTTGACAAATGTACTTCTAGTCCATAGATCATCCTCATAACTTGCTTCATTCATTCTTGAAAACGTTCATACACATAAACCAAAGAATGTAGAGAAAAGAAACATCATGAGTTGCAAATACTTCAAGACAAACATCATAACCTTCAAGCATTGTCAAAATCAAGCATGTGAAACTTCAATTTAGATCACCAAGTCAAATAAAACTATTATGATCTCAAGGACTTTCAAATAAGGTCGAGAATGCGGAAAAGGTGGGAAACTTATAAAGGAATGTGGTGTATGAGTCCGGGAAGAAGGACAACACAACTCTTTTCTTTTTACTAATTGAACTTCCACCAACTTAGAGCTTTGCTCTAGACATTTTGCACATAATTTTTTTCGACTTTACTTTTTGGAAATATGGACAGCGGTACACAAAAACCAAAGCCTAGGAGATTCGCGTTTCTCAATTTCGAGATGCCTCAAACCCTTGATGCACATACCATAATCCGTTAGGAATATCGCTCAATCCGACTTTGGCAAGACACAAACACCCGGCTATGTGAATGGTGCCGAGTTACTCATCGTCATGATTGACTTCCCCAAACCTATAATTTATATTCTTTGAATGCAAACAATTGCTTTCATGGCCCTCCCACATCAAACATGCCAAAATTCAACTCCTCATAGTTCCCGGATAGGTAATGGAGGTAATTATTTCATTGAGGGGCTAAATGATCAAAGAAAGAAGTAAGAAAATCGAAGTGCCTTAATCATTTCATAAAGAAGTATAAGAACTTATATTGTGATTTCAACCTTCGTTTCTAAATATGATTTAGATAAAACTCTTTACATTATGAAACTTGCAAGAAAGGATAAACAACACACTTAATTTCTTTTCAATTTATTGTTCCATTTAAGCATACAATTGTCATCAAAAACTCATTCCGCAAGTGAGAATTATCATAGGAATCATCCCTAATCTTAGAAGCACAAAAACTTTTCAAAATATTTCAAAATTTTATGGGTTTTTCAAAGCTTTTTCATGCAATACAATAATGAAAACGTGTGACTATAAAATGAAACATGCAAGTGTTCATGGATTAGCAAGCAAACATAGTAGAGTTATTACAAACATAGTCATACCCCGTCACACCCCACCCCATACTTGAAACATACATTGTCCTCAATGTTCAAAAGAAAAATAAAGACAAGAAAAGAAAACAAAGAAACTCACTAGATGGTGGTGGGGCGACTCGAACCGGTAATCATCTCATGTCATCACTGGGAAGGCGGTGGAGGAAATGGACGGAATTCGGAGCTGTAGTTCCGCCCAAACTGCTGCGGTAAATGTCTCTCATCATATCATCATGCTCCTGGTTCCGTATGTCCTGAGTCTCCTGGAGGATCTCTAGGTCTCCCACTCTCCTGGATAGATCGGTGGCCCACGCCGGTAGCTTCTCATACCAATATGGTGTCTGTCCGTACCATGTTGGTGCGTCTTGAGGAGTCGGTGCCGCCGCTGCCTTCTCGTACCATGGAGAAGGAGCTCCCATCCATGATGGCTGCTCTCCATACCAAGCTGGAGGGGCATCCATCCAAGTCGGCCTCTCACTCACGCTAGCCCGGCGAGAGGAAGAGGAACCAGAAGGTCTAGAAGGGCGGGGAGAACGTCTAGGTGGGTCTGGGAAAGCGTCCGGCTGATCCGGAAATGTACCAAAGTCATGCTCATCACCTCCTCCGTCACGATCATCACCTCCTCCCATCTCCTCATCAACACCCGCAGTTGGGACCTCATCCGGCACATAAGGAGGGGCTACTAGTCTATTCGCATGCATAGCTGCGAATGTCGCCTTCCAATTATGGTGTCCGGCCATAATGGAGTACTCGGGAAGCTATGGGATACCTTTACCACCTCTCTCCTCCCATGGCATGGCTGCGGTAGGTGGAGCCTGGTGGCAGGGAAAGATAAGACCTCTAGTCATGAGACTATTGAGACCCAAGGGTCTCGCCGCTATCCTAGTGCAAGCGGAATAGTCTATCCCGAGCTGCATGGCTATGTGGGTAACTATGCCTCCATATCATATGTTCCTAGCTCTCTTATTCTTCAGTTTGCTAATGGTGGAGGCTAGGAGAGTGGCACAATCGGCGGATCTACCGCTAAGCATGCAATAGAGGAGGAAAAGCTCATCGGTCTTGATCTTTTGTGGGGTCTCGGTCCTAGGGAAGAGACACTCGGAAAGAACCCTATGATCTATCTTCAAGGCTAGATGGTAGATAAGCTTAGCCTTGGTGTCGGCCGGTTGCCAACGATCCTCACTAGCATATATGATAGCAATATCCTCCCAAAAGTCCTTAGCATATACTCCGCTGGGAAACCGACCATTGAAACTCTCATGGAACCGAAAGAAGGCTCCAAACTGAATAATCGAGAACTCATAATCTTGCTCCATTAGCCTAAAAGAAACGGTTCGGTTCATGCAGCTATGCTCGAAGGAGGTGACAAATTCCCTAGTGATCTCCACATAAGCATCCGCTCTAATAGCGGAGAAAACAATCAATCCGGCTCTATCCAAGAGCCAAGTCAAGTCATTCACAACGTTTAGAGGCTCAAGCTCCTCTAAGAGAAGGTATCGAGGACCTATGACCGGCCTCTTCTCGATCCTCTCTAAAGCATCAAGGTGATCCTAATGAATGGTTAGGATTCTAGGAGGTGGTGGTTATGGTGGTTGGTTCTAGGGGGTTGGGAAGAGGAAGAACTATCTCCCTTTTGCTTCTTATTCCTGCTAGACTTTTTCCTAAACATTTTTCCTCTCTACAGTAAGAATCATGGTCTGTTCTTGCTTTTCCACGGCCGTGGAACCTACAGGGACCGTGGTTTCTCTCTGTATTACTCAAATCTCAACAAATTCACACCAAACACAGCAATCTCAGTCCTAGACTAATTCCAATTCCAATTCCAATCAGTTCTCCTAAATTCTTGCGAATAAATTGAACCGAATTGACAAAGTAAAGAAAAGGGAGAAAAATCTATGTTTTGGATCTTTCAAATCCAAATTCCTTCTGCTGAGTGGATTGTTCACTTGATTCGTTGCTTGGATCTTGTAGAGGATTGAAAATGCTTCACTTTAGGCCAAAGAATCGCTTGAATCAGACTTCAAACGAAGAATTGTGAGTTGGGGAAGATTTTCGGCATTTTTGGGCGTGGAATGGGTCGTGGAATTGGGGTGCTTGTGGTGTTTTTATGAAGGAAGGTGGTTTAAATAGTGCCCATAATTTTTTTGAAAATCACGGTCACTCGGGGGTTTCCACGGCCGTGAAAATGTACGGACCCGTGGTTTTGCTTGATTTTTCTCAGATTTTGGGAAATTACGGTCACTGTAGCCTCCACGGCCGTGGTTTAGGGCGTGGAACTCTCTCTTTTGTGCCAAATTCAAGTTTTGTCAATTCTTTCCAAATTTTTCTTCCTTTCCTTGCACATACCTTTTTCCTACATCCAAAAACATGACATACCGGGAGGTATCGTGTGGGAAACAAAAGAAAAACAACTAAACTAAGCTAAACTAAGAAACAAAAACACAATGAAAGTGCAATACCTTGGGTTGCCTCCCAAGAAGCGCTTGTTTTAGGTCCGTAGCTAGATCGTACCTGAGTCTATTCGAGTGTAGTCGGTGCGAATTCCTTAGCTTTGAGCTCCGGTGAGTACTTCTTAAGTCGTTGGCCGTTCACCTTGAAACTTCCGCTCTTTTCACCCATACTTCAACTGCGCCATGGGGAAAAACACGTTTGATTAGATAAGGTCCAGTCCAACAAGATTTAAGCTTACCTGGAAAGAGTCAAAGTCTTGAATTGAAGAGGAGAACTTGATCTCCTTCTTTGAGGTCCTTTGGAATGATATGCTTATCATGCCAACGCTTCACCCTTTCCTTGTAAATCTTGGCGTTCTCATAAGCGTTCAAGCGGAGTTCTTCAAGCTCATTGAGGTCTAAGAGGCGCTTCTCGCATGCTTCCTTCATGCCGAAGTTCAACCATTTTACAGCCCAGTACACCTTGTATTCTAGCTCCACCGGTAAGTGACAAGACTTCCCATACACAAGGTTGTATGGTGTTGTTCCTATGGGAGTCTTGTACGCAGTCCTATATGTAGGGCTGTGCAAAATCGGACCGGACCGGAAAACCGGCCCGGACCGGAATTTACGGTCCGGTCTACGGTCCATGATTTTAGCAAATTCCGGGTTACGGTCCGGTTCCGGTCTTGGACCGTTTGAACCCGTAACCCGGGTTGGACCGGATAAACCGGTTCTTTTTTTTACACTAACCCTAACAGGTGACAATGAAGGAGAGTCGGGAGACTGTTTTGCTCTTCACTCTCGCACTTCGCAGTCGCCTTCGCTGAGATCGCTCTTCACTCTGGCCGACTGTCTCGCCGACTCCCTCTCTCGCCGATAGCGCAACCTTCGACTCCCTCCCTCGCCGACTTCTAGCCTTCGAATGCCTCTCTCGCCTACTCCCTCTCTTGCCGACGCCGACTTCGAGCCTTCAACTTCACGCCCTTCACAGATTTGACTCCTACAAGCCTTCACAACTTCTTCTTTCGCCCTCAAGTCCTCAATTGTCGTCTATTGACTCTACTCCGACTACTTGTCTGTCTTGACTCTGTGACTCATGAGCCTTTACAGCTTCTCAGTCTTCTCCGAATTTCTGTACCTTTGTGGCTCTGTAAGTCTGTATGTCTGTGCTCGACTTCCAGCCTTCGACAATTGACTGATTCGACTCCCTCTCTCTGTAAGTCTGGACCTTCGAAAAAATCTACTCTAAAATCTAAATGTCCTATACTGATTAGTGATTACTTCATAGTTTGATGCTTTGATATACTACACTGTGTTTGTTTCACTTGTTTGTGATTGCTGAATGATGAGGCTGCTTCACTTGTTTGTGATTGCTGAATGATGAGGCTGCTGAGTGCTGAGTAATTTAGTTTGATTAGCTATTTATCTGTGAATCTGACTTTGTGATATACCTACTCCTATTTGGATCCAAGTGATATATTGTGACACTAGTAAACAGAATTGGAATTGAATTTACTAATTTTACTTTGTCTATTTGAGCTGATTGCTTTGAGTTTTGAGTTTGTTTACTGTGAATCTGTGATATACTCATATATACTCCTATTTAGATTCAAGTGATATATTGTGATACTAGTAAATATATCATTATATACTTGAGGAAGTTGAGGATGTGGAAGATATTGCTTGAATGAGAAATTTTCTTTGTTCAAATGATTTATTTGATTTTTTTTGTTCAACAGATTTGAGAAAACATTGCTCGATTTGATCTCAATGAAGGTGCATTCTAAGTTTGTTCATGAAGATGTGGCATATTTAAAGATGGACTTGCTTTAATTTTGAGACATTACCACTATTTTGTTTAGATTGATTGACAATCTCATCTGGGAGATCGGAAAGACTAGATTTGCTTAATTGTTGGTTTTTAATTTGACAATATTTGAAATGTTTGGACGTTAGATTGTATTTTGTAATTGGTGAAATTTATGTTTCAGGTTAAAAGCAACATTTTAGGTCCGGTCCGGTCCGGTCTGATCCGGTCCGGACCGGTCCGAAAAATCAAAATTGAATAGCAAGCAACAAGGTAGGTAAATACGGTCCGGACCGGACTTTTACGGTCCGGTCCCGGTCCGGTCTACGGTCCGGGGTTTCCCAAGTTTACGGTCCGCTGGTCCGGACCGGACCGGTCAGATCCGGTCCGGACCGTATGCACAGCCCTACCTATATGCCCATAATGCATCATCTAGCTTCAAAGATCAATCCTTCCTTGACTTCGAAATTGTTTTCTGTAAGATGCCCTTAATCTCTCTATTTGAAATCTCCAATTGTCCACTCGTTTGTGGATGGTAGGGAGTGGTGATCTTGTGAGTCACCCCATACTTAGCTAGTAGAGCCTCAAATCGTCGGGCAATAAAGTGTGAATCTCCGTCACTAATGATAATTCGTGGTATCCCAAACCTTGGGAAATTAGTTCTATTAAAGAACTTTACAACAGCCATGGCATCATTAGTTGGAGAGGCAATGGCTTCAACCCATCTCGAAACATAATCTACAGCTAGAAGTATGTATTGGTTTCCACAAGATGATGGGAAAGGTCCCATGAAGTCTACTCCCCAAACGTCAAAGATCTCTACCTCCTGAATGTTGTTCAGAGGCATTTCGTTTCTCCTAGATATGTTCCCTGTTCTTTGACAAGCATCGCAGCAGGAAATAATAGGCCAAAAGAAACCGGATTGCAATACCTTAGCGCTAGTTTTATTGGAACTAGCGTGTCCTCCACAAGGTAGTGAATGACAATGACGAATGACACTTTGCATTTCATCTTCCGGCACACATCGCCTAATGATGCCGTCGGGACCTCTCTTGAAGAGTAGAGGTTCATTCCAATAGTATTGCCGGACGTCCTTAAAGAACTTCTTCCTTTGTGCGTAGGATAGTCCGGGAGATATTTCCTGACAAACCAAATAGTTAACAAAATTAGCAAACCATGGTTCATTACCTCTTGATATCTTGTCGATGCACTCCTCAATGATGTGTAAATGCTCGTCCGGAAAGGAGTCATTTATAGGTAGATCATCGTCTTTTGTGTGTGGTAGACGACTCAAATGATCCGCAACAGAATTTTCCGAACCTTTCTTGTCGCGGATCTCAAGATCGAATTCTTGTAGGAGAAGAATCCATCTAATCAGCCTCGGTTTTGCATCCTTCTTGGCAAGTAGATACCGGATCGCAGAATGGTCCGTGTATACAATCACATTTGCACCTACAAGATAAGAACGAAACTTTTCAAAGGCATATACAATAGCTAAGAATTCCTATTCAGTTGTGGCATAGTTGAGATGCGCATCGTCTAGCGTCTTGCTAGCATAGTAAATAGCATGGGTTCAGCCTTCCTTCTTTTGTCCTAGCACAGCTCCAATAGCTACGTCACTCGCATCACACTTAACCTCGAACGGGAGATTCCAGTTCGGAGGTTGGATAATCGGGGCTAAGATTAGAGCTTCTCGGATCTTGTGGAAAACATCTAGGTAATCCTGCAAAAATTCAAAAACTGCATCCTTCATCAAGAGATTCGTTAGCGGTTTTGAAATCTTAGAAAAGTCTTTGATAAATCTCCTATAAAATCCATTATGTCCTAGAAAACTTCATATCCCCTTCACTGAAGATGGAGGAGGAAGCTTTTCTATAGTCTCTATCTTTGCCTTATCAACTTCGATCCCTCTATTAGAGATCAAGTGTCCTAACACAATGCCTTCTCTAACCATGAATTGACACTTCTCCCAATTAAGAACTAGGCTAGTGTCTTCACACCTTTGCAACACAAGAGATAGGTTAGAAAGACAATTATTGAAAGAGGAACCATAAACAGAAAAATCGTCCATAAAAACCTCCATGATTTCCTCAACGTACTCCGAGAAGATAGCCATCATACACCTTTGAAAGGTGGTTGGGGCGTTGCAAAGCCCGAATGGAATCCTTCTATATGCAAACCTACCCCATGGGCACGTGAATGTGGTCTTCTCTTGATCATCCAGATGGATCGGAATCTGGAAGAAACCACTATAACCGTCAAGATAATAGAAATAGGAGTGTTGTGCTAACCTCTGAAGCATTTGGTCTATGAATGGTAGCGGGAAGTGATCCTTCCTCGTCGTATTGTTTAGCTTGCGTAGTCAATGCACATCCTCCATCCAGTCACGGTTCTTGTAGGAATGAGCTCATTGTTAGTGATAACCGTAATTCCTCCTTTCTTCGGAACTACTTGAACGGGACTCACCCATTTTCTATCGGAGATAGTATAGATGATACCTGCGTCAAGTAACTTAAGAATCTCCTTCTTGACAACCTCCTTCATGATCGGATTTAACCGTCGTTGAGGTTGTCGTGAAGGCTTAAAATCTTCCTCCATTAGGATCTTATGCATGCATAATGATGGTTTAATTCCTACAAGATCCTCTATGGTGTATCCTAAAGCCTTTTTATGCTTCCTTAGAACAACCATTAGTTTATCATGCTCATCTTCACTTAAATCGGAACTAACAATTACGGGAAAAGTAGAATTAGTTCCAAGAAATACATACCGAAGATGTGTGGGTAGTGGCTTTAATTTCATTGTTATTGATGCTTTTGATGACTCTTGAGGAGTGTGCAATGCTTCCTTAGAAGTTTCTAAGGGTGTAGGAGTGGTTGAAGAAGACTCAAGAGCATTTGTGTAAAGAACGTAATTATTCTCAGAAATTCCTTGAATTACGGCACCACTGTTACTTCCACGGCCGTGGTTTAGGGCGTGAAAGTCAATTACGGCATCACTGGTAGTTCCACGGCCGTGGTTTTGGCCGTGTAACTTACTGGAGCTCTCAAAATAACTAGTTACGGTAATCATGGGTGAAACCACAGTCGTGGAATAGCACGACTGGCCATGATTCCTCACGTTTTCTGACCCATCGTAGAGTTTTTCAAACTCTTCTTCTTGAACTTCCTTTAGCTCCTTCAAGGCTTCAATCTCTTCATTGTAATCCTCTTCCTCTCCTTTTTCCATGATGCTCATGGCTATAACCTTTTGCAACGGATCCTTGAATAGAATCGAGCTCACTTCCTCCCTAGACGCTTCTTCGTCATATGTATTGAACATATCCTCTCCAAGAGATGGCTCTTTCACCAATGTTTAAAGAACAAACTCAACCTTCTCTTTTCCTATGTCGAAGGCGAGTCTAGCATTCTTGTAATCCACCATACATCCGGATGTTGCAAGAAACGGTCTTCCGAGTATGATCGGGACCGGACAATCTGCAGGAATGTCAAGCACAACGAAATCTATTGGAATGTAAAACTTACTGAGCTTGACTGGGACGTCTTCAATAATACCGACGGAACGAGTTATGGATCGATCTGCCATGTATAACGTCATCTTCACCGATTTAGTTTCACCTAAACCGACCTTCCAACATAAAACGAGTGGGATAATGCTAACACTTGCTCCCAAGTCACATAAAGCATCATAAGTGACTTCTCTTACTCCAATTGGAACACAAAATGACCCCGGATCCTTCTACTTTGGGGGCATCTTTTCCTTCATTGTTTTGATGAGCTTCGATGATTCCGAACTCATTTTGACTTCTCCAAAGTCTTCTAGCTTCCTCTTGTTAGAGAGGATCTCCTTAAGAACTTCCCGTAAGCGAGCACACCTACAATCGCATCAATGAAGGGTATATTAATGTGCAGTTTACTCATGAGTTCAATGAACTTACTGAACTGCTTGTCTAGCCGTGCTCTCGCTCTAGATTGCGGGAATGGTAGGGGAGGTTTATAAGCTGGAGGAGGAATGTAGATGTCTTCCTTCTCCTTCCCCTTTTCCTTCTCTTTTTCAGCTGGAACTTCAACAAACTTAGGCTGCGGATCGGTGGTTGTCACTCCTCTCCAAGTACTGATAGCCATCACCCTTCCCTTCGGGTTATCCTTCGTCTTTCCGGGAAGCTTTCCTTGATCTCTAGGAACTTCTTCGGCCTTGTAGAACATTTGGTTTTCTAAAGCCTTTTGATCTTTATCAACCTTAGTAACGTAGCTTTCTAGTCCTTGAAGCTTTCCCACGATTGTTTCCAACATGGGATCGGGCTTCTCCTTTCCCAAGTTGCTTGCGCCATTTGATGATTGTCCCTGGCATTTTAAAGGGGTAGAAAAAGAAGATGGTGGTGTTAGTGAATTTCCTGAATTGGAATAATGATTACCGGAATTTTGTTGTTGGTTGGAACGCCAATTGTTGTTTGAATTCCGATTGCTGTTCCAATTGTTGTTCCGGTTGTTGTTGTTGTTCCAATTGTTCCGGTTGTTCCTGTTGGTATTCTCATTCCCTTGATAGTTGTTGTTGTTTCCTAAGTATCCAACATCTTGCTCCTTTGGCTTTTGAAGGCCAACTCTAATGACTTCTTTCAACTCCTTGATTTTGGTATTTAGGGATAAGATTTGAGATTGCGTAGCTTGTGTCAACTTAGCCCCGGATATCCTCTATTTTGATGGCTAGGATCCATATTCCGGTGAGAATACTTCTCTCACTTGAACTTTAGAGGTCGATGCCTCTCGTCTACATATGATATATGACGACTCTGTACAACCAACATTCTTCCTCTAATCAGCGTTACTTGAAGTATAAAATCCTGAATCGGATCAGGTTATTCTACTAATACTGCTAGGTCAATTCTAGTATAAAGGTATACGGCGTCTACATATGTATAATGCCTCATAGGGGGCATCCAAAAAGATGCGCGTCAATCATTATCACATAATAAATCCATTAATGAAGGTAATCTAACCATTCATGTTTCCAATTCAATACATATGCTCATAACATATCTCAAGGGTTTGGATGGTCCTCCCTGATTGACCATCTATTTGGGGGTGAAACGCAGTCATAAAGTGTAAACTCATCCCTCAAAGCAGTCTGTATCTGCTGCCCAAAATCTCAAGGTAAAACGTCCATCTCGATAAGAGATGATCGTTCTCTGTACACCATGGAGTCTCACTATATGTCTAGTGTACTCCTCAACTAATGCATTCACTGGTCACGTCTCTCTAATAGGAACGAAACGTGCCGGCTCCGTTAATCTGTCACCAACAATCCGGATACATCAAAATTCCCACTAGGACTCAATCCTATCACAAAGTCCATAAAGATGTCCTACCACTTCCACTACTGCACTGGTAGTGGATGGAGCTCATCTCTAGGTCGGAAATGTTCTATCGTGGTACCTCTTACTCGTACCTGAGTGTACTGAGTAAGGTATACAGTGAATGTACTGTAAAATTGTCTGTCTCACTCTGCATCAGCAGGTACACAAAAGCGGTCATGACTGTTCATCATTCCATCTACTCTCATGGAGAACTGTGGTGCCTCATTACGAGACATCTTCTCTCCCATCTTCAACAAGGTCGGGCAGGTCCCCTACTTCTGTTGGACCTCATCCAACAGACCAGGTAGAACCTTTAAGGCATAGCTGGATATCCTCATCAAGGAACTGATTGTCCAACTCTAGCCAAGCTGGATCTCTCTAAAACTGAGGCTGAACTGTCAGCCTCGCAGTTGTCTTCTCTTGAGGCGTCTTTGTGTTCAAGTTGTTGGCGACAACGTTCAACTTCTCTGAATAGTATGGAATCTCTAGGTTAAAGTCTTGATCAACTCGAGTCCTTAACGCTGGTGGTTATTCAACTCCACTTCTAACTCTAAATCAGGCGTCAGGTAGTTCTCCTCACATGTCTTCAACTGTAGACCCACATATCCATAACTCCACTCCTCTGTATCAATACGCGTCTTAAACTTAGCTGGGATATATCACCGTATATTATGGAATCCCCAGAACCTTCGGACTATAACAAAATCGAAGTAGAGGTCAAATGTCTCCTCCACTCTTCAACGTTCTGGCATATTACCACGCAATTCTGAGGGTCTTCCTCAGAAGCCTCATAAAGGGATACATATATAAAAACCCTTCCACAAGCGTGGGTAGTAATCGGCTAAGCCGAGAAAACTATGCATTCCCTTAATGCTCATCAGTATCGCCCATGTTGCAACATACTCAATCCTCATCAGATCAACCAAGATCACACTGGCGGAGACAACATGGCCTAAGAAGGCTACCATTGGCATCCCACTCGTACTTAGAGAGCGTAGTATACAACCCTCTATCTCTGGACATCAGCAAAACTGTCCTCAGATGATCGGTATGCTTCTCTCTACTACGAGAGTATATCGAAATGTCATCAATGAAGACCACCACAGACTGTTCAAAGAAGTCGACGAAAATACTATTCATCAACTCCATAAAACTGCTAAGGCATTCGTCAACCCAAATGACATCACTACATACTTGTAGTGTCCATAACGGGTATGAACAGCTATCCTATGCACATCCTGCTCTCTCACCCTCAATTGGTGGTAATTTGAGCGCAAGGAAATTCTGAAAAACACGATTGCTCCTTGAAGTTGATTCATCAGGTCGTCAATACGAGACATTGGATACACTAGGGCGAAGGAAGCTCGTCTTAGCCCACTCTTCAATCCTTCAGTTACAACATCTCAACAAGCACTATATGATATGGGCCTTCCCAATCAGTGTCGTATCACACTTCAACTTGATAACAATGTCCACACTCCGCTGAGGTGGCAACTAGACGGTTCAGTAACACGTCTATAAGCTCATAAACCACTGGAATATCCTCCAACATGGAACTATCTTCTTCATATCATAACATCAGAAAACATCACCTCCTTATGTTATCAACTTCGCTACTCATACGGAACTAATGACAAGACTCATCTCTTCAAAGGTCGTAACCTCGAAAGACCTCTGTCTAATCGGTCTCAGTAGAGATTGTAACAACCTTCCAACTGATATCTAACATGACATCATATTTATTCATCCAAACCATACACATAGTGACTTTCTCATGCACCTAAGGCATGACAAAGAAGTCTATTAACCATACACAAGTCCTTGAATGAATGAGACAATCACAATCTCGCGGGTACCTCAGACCCCTAACTGGTAATCATATAAAGGAAAGTCTATATTCTACTGTTTCCACAGTCAACTATTAACGCATGCATCGAAAGACATGAAGTGCATAGCACTCACAACAAACAAAACTCCACTACGTAAACCTTTAACAAGAATGGTACCTGTACAGCTAACACCAGAAGCTCCACTACATATCATCACTAAATCTCGGGTCTCTGCTCCTCAGGTATCACTGAGGTCATCACCATAGCCTCCACTTCCACTCTTTTTGCACCGGAAAGAGGAAGGTCTTGCTGAGAAGAAATACCACCTTGCCGACAGAAAGGGGCCAGATGGCCTAGTTCACCACAAGTGAAGCAAGCTATCAGTGCCAAGGGACACTCAGAGCGCAAATGATATGGATAGCCACAGATGAGACATAAACGTCCCATAACTGTAACGGGTACGGATGACTCCTCGACACTTCTCAGCTCCAAGGCTCTACCCTGAGCTCTTCTAGTGTCTATGGCCTAGTTCACCACAGGTGAAGTAAGCTATCGGTGCCAAGGGACACTCAGAGCGTAAATGATATGGATAGCCACAGATAAGACATAAACATCCCATAACTGTAACTGGTACGGATGACTCCTCAACACTTCTCAGCTCCAAGGCTCTACCCTGAGCTCTTCTAGTGTCTATGGCACTCCCACCATGACCTCTATCTCTACTCGGTTTGGGAACGGATTCCTGAGTAAGCTAACGATTTGGGATTCTCTGTTATCCCTGTATTTGCTGCTAAGGGGTCTTCTGACCACCTCCCGTCATATTGGCAGAAGAAGAACCCTGTCGTGATACAACTCCACCTTGCCTACAAAAGGCAGCTTTATGACCTGGTCTATCACAGGTGAAGCAAATCACTAGCGGTTTTGGACAGTGTGGTCTTATGTGTCCAAGCTTCTCACAATTATAACAAGTTCTCTTCTCAGCAGAAGTCCGTTTAGAACGGGGACTACTCAAACGTCCACAAGCCGGATTCTGCTTACCACTTGGAAGGCCAACCTCATCTTTCGCTAGTTCGACTCGTTGTTTCTTCTTTGATCCAGAAGCTTCAGTTGGTCCCACAGATGTTGGTAGATTAGGTGTAGGTCTAACCGCTATTACATACTCATATACTTGGCGCATATATTCTTGAAACTCGGATATGCTCATGGAGACATGATCATTCTATTCAAACTCGTTCTCTACCATAGGCGAAACAACAGCGGAAACTGGTCCCTGACTTGACGTTACCGGAGGAAGAGGGGGCGTACCCCTACCTCGTCCCACTACAAATACTACTCTAGTCTGAGCCATATGTAGGATATACGCACCTAAGCTTACAAGGCTATATATATGCCATATGTATCGATATATATATAATACATCCACATAATCCATAATACACACACACACACACACACACACACATATATATATATATATATATATATATATATATATATATATATACATATCTACGCAGCAGAGATCCATGGTAGAGGTGACGATTTCTTGTACATTCTAACCCAAAACCACACTTAAAACCAAAAACATTTTAAAACGTCAGACCCCTTTCGGGTTTTGTTTATTTTACCTATCAGACCTTATTTCAGGTAGCAAGTGCCATTGTTATCAACCTGGGCTCTGATACCAACTCTATAACACCCCAATTCCGCGGGACTCGGGATGTCACATTGGGCTAGGATCTCACAATGGATCCTGACCCTAAGCTGACAACAAGTTCACTGGACCTTACAACATGGCAATCACAGATATAAAAACAAATACATAAAACCGTATAAACTATATAACCAAAGGTAAACAACAACATAGCCGAGTATGATACGACATCCTCACAAAGGAGGGAAAACAAGACATCATCCTCACGCAGGAGGGAAAACATAAACAACCCCAAAACCAACCACCTAATGTACGAGAGTCCTCGGCATGTCACCCTATCAGATCACCCAACAACGCCTATCCTGCAAACATCTACAACATGATATGAAACCGTTAGCTAACCATACATATATAAGGTAATGCATAAGCACAAGCACAATCATGAAAGATAAACACATCAGCATGCTATCATATATTTACCCATTTTGTCATCTTTATATAATAGTCATTCACTCAAATCGTATATATATAGATAGATGAAGGTATGTGACACGAGGACCGATACATCCTCGCCTCTGAGTGTTATATCCAGTTGTACGAGTATCGGTCACACAACCCGTGTACCCTATGGGAGTGGATTGCGCCCTTCCTGTAAACCAGTCTGGCCTGACGTCAGAGAACCTCCCAGACTCCATGGCAGGATGAAAGGGAAGGGTTATCACAACCACGCAACGGGGCAGCCAACAAAACATAGGTCAGTATAAACGATATCTCATGTTATCATATCTAACATATAACTCACACACCACTCATGCAAACACCCAATATAGGGATGATAGCTAAGTAAGTCCTACGGACTTACCTTAACCTCGTACTCAGCTCAACCACAACAACCTCCAATCCTGAGAGAGGGCACTGCCAAATAACAAGGCATAAAGATATATCAAACTCTATTCATCAAAGGGGTCACACCTAGACCCAAAGGGATCCATGAGGATCATACTCAATTTATAAGCCTCACAACCAACTAAACCTCAATATCTCAGCATAACTCACAATTCCTCAAATCTCAAGGTAGTATCAAATCAACATTCCTCAATCTCAATTATAATCCTAGTTTAATTAATTAACCTTTAATTAACAGAATAACGTTTTGCCCGCAGGCAATTTCTAAACCCCCTGTCAACAGATTTCATCAAACAAACAATCCATAAACACCAGAATAATATAACGACCATAATGGAATTTCTAATATCCATTTTGACAAGCCTAAAGTCAATTTAGGCCAAATCGCAGGACGGAAAACGAATAAATTCATAACTTATTTGTTACTAACCCGATTTACGATCTGAAAGAAGATTCAGAATCACAACGACGCAGGCTACGCATGGACAACATCAAATTCGTCGGAATCTGAGCGACGGAATCTACCTGGTGACATATATGCTCAACCAGCTCTTCATCTGCTCGGAAATGCAGAAACTCGGTACCGATATGAAGAGAATGAAGAGAGGAATCCAGAAACTCAAACGGAATTGAAATCTGATTAGAAACGGAGAGTAGATATGAGTTTGAAGGTTGAGAGAAATCAGATCTTTTACGAGGAAACGTGAAAGGAAATGAATTAATAAAGGATTTTCCGCTATTTATAGTGAAGAAGATAATTATCCTTTAGCGAAGCCGATAATTATCCTTTAACCGATCCAAAGGCGGGTCAAACCTCCTTCTCCAAACTTTTCGAGATTGGAATATTAAATCTGGAATATTGTAGGGATAATTATTCCACAACTGCCTCGGAAAACGTGTATTCCTAAGCCGTCTTTCTTAGCCGTTAAGAAACGAAATAGCGACTCTTTTGTCCGTTTTGCCTCTCCATGTTATTTCATATCTAGGACATATCCGATGTCCTAAACATTTCTCTGAACTGGATTTTTATTAATTTGAGCTCCCAAATGCTCCAAATAACACCGGAGGGTAAAAATAATTACCCGGGGGAAAAAGTAAAAATTTCCCCAAACGTCCAAAATTACGCTAGGAACATAATGGTGGGACTCATACTCATCACTTGCAAAATCTTCGCGAGTTATATGTCAATTACTATAAACGGTTAAGTTAATCAACATTAATTAGAATTCGGAAATCCTAGCTATTACATCACACACCCCTTAAAAAAAAGTTTCGTCCCGAAACTTGCAAAATCCCAAAGTCATCTCGGACCCATAAGCCGAGGTATAACTCTCACTCTCTCTATCGGAGGTATCACATCTCCGTTCAGAAGGTCATCACCTATAACAATCTATAACCTCAATGTCACCATGGACGAATCATCAACTCCGGAAAACAGGGTCATAACGCTACCCAAAGGCATAGAGGAATCACGTCCCTCGCCATACCACATCACAAGGCATAGAGGAAGCACATCTCTAGCCAAAACATATCACAGTATATATATATATATACTGTCGAGATACTTAGAACGGTGACGGCTTCTGTACACACTATCCCAAAACATTTGTACTCATTTCAAAACCAAAACCTTTTTTTTAAAAAAAAAAGGCAGACCTCTTTCCGGGTAATATTTATTTATCTATTCTACCTTTATTGCAGATTGCAAGTGTCATTGTTGTCAACCTAAGACTTTGATACCAATTTTGTAACACCCCAAATCCACGGGACTCGGGATGCTACATTGGGCTAGGATCTCACAATGGATCCTGACCCTAGCCTGACAACAAGTTCACTGGATCTTACAACAAGGCGCAGATAGATTAAAATCAAATACGTAAAACTGTATAATGTACATCAAAAGGTTTTACAACATCACAACCGAGTACAAAACAGCATCCACAACATCCAGATACAAAACATCCCATATCCCACGAGCAAACTAATGTGTAGAAGCCCTCGGTTGGTCAGCCTGTCTGGCTCACTCTGCAGTCTTCCTAACATGTAGATCATCTACAACACGATATACACCGTTAACTACACCAATGAATAATAATGAAGTAATAGAACATACACATACCACGCATCACACATGGAATGTCACACACACCTTCATTTATTATCTTTAGTTACGTTATTCCATTACTAATTCAACTTCTTTTGTGGCACGAGGAGCCTAAAGAACCCCGTCTCTTCCCCCTTTAACTCAGGTTGTGCATCGGATCTACTCCCCCTGAGGTATTGGCTTCCGAGCACCTCCTCCAACTCTCGAAGAGCGTCGACAGGTGGTCACAACTCGTTATAATACACTTGGGCCATTTAAGGTAATAAAATGGTCATCCTAGTCCGGATTAAGTTATAAATGCAACAACCATATGGACACACACAACCATTAGAACCACTCAAATCCACAACTGTACGCTAAGTAAGTCGTATGGACTTACTATAAATACTCGTAACCCGTACCACGTCACAACTTCCCCTTGGGGAAGTAATCAACGCCTACATAAGCAAGGCACACACAATCACATATTGTAAAGGTTAGGAGACTCGTCTCCATAACTACAACCAACCTATAGCTCGGTTCTAAACCTCATGATCACATTAAACTCACAAATGCCTAAGGCGTTGCCTCAACATAAACACAAGTTCTTAAGGCACATGTTCATCATATAACTCATCAAGTGATAGCATGTATTATAGTCTATATTTTAGGATTGGTTTAGACATTTTATCTTCATAAATCTGCATGTATGGATGCATATTCTTTGATTACATTGTTGTTTTGTCTACATTTGCGGGAATCGAGGTCTACACCTAGTTTCATAGTAATTGTAGGTAAAATGGCACGTTTTGCATCAAAATGGAGCTAACGAAGCTAAGGAGCCATTGGAGCTACATTCTGGAGCTTTGAGATGATCTCAGGAAGCATGGAATTGATTTAGAGGATTGATTTTGGACCAGATGCGAGATGATTTACATTCAGTTGAGATTCACCTTGGTCAGCTACAATACCACCTCGACCGAGGTGATCTTGAGGAGCGTCCTGACCGTGGCGAACACCCTGCCGCCGGCGAGATCTTTATTTTTGGTTGAGATCTTCAATTTTTGGAAGGAGAATATCATATATTTTAGGCTGGATTTCTGGAAGGAAGATATTATATTTGACTGATATATTTTTAGAGATATGGATATATTTTCTAGGAAATTATCTTTTTAATATATCTTATCTTTGGAAGATAATTCTCCTATATAAAGGGTTAGATTTTCTACAATATAGCCATGCTTAGAGCATCTGGAATTTCTGGAGTTTTGAAGGCAAGTTGAAGGAAGTTTGAAGGATTGAAGTTCAAGGAAGGAAGGAATCATAGTTGGAGTTGCTTTTTGAAGGAGTTTGTAAGATCTTCTTAGATTGCTTTTGGTTTGTTGTCTTTTCTGATTGTGATTTGAGGAACGTTGATTTGTTACTTGTTTGATTCAGTTATTGAAACCTTTTTGTGTTAAGGTTTTCTTATTCGAATATTGATTCCTTTCTCATAAATTTGATTATTGTTATCTTGATGATTGTTGGATAAGTTCTTTATGCGATTCTAGGGTGATTGGCTGAAAATTGTGGGAAAGACGATGATAGAATGATCTTAATTCCATGAGGACCGTGAAAGCTCGAGTCTTTACCTTAACCGTTAGAACACCTCGGTCAGTCACTGAACATCTCGGCCGGGATGAAATATAACTGAGCAAGGTGAACCTTTCCTGAACCTTATTTGAGTTAAGAGTTTAAGTTTGCCAAATATTATCCTTATTATACCTTTCCTGGTTCAACGTAAGCCTAGGATGAGACTTACCCAGTAATTCCTTTGCTTGTTTACCGAAGATAATGAGTGTAGGTAATAAAGGTTTATCCTTTATTGGGGTTTGAGTGTGCCTTCACCCCATCTTTGCGAGTTAGCCTGAGACTTACCCGGTAAAGGTTGATTCTATTCCCTTGGGTTGTGTGTTGGTTTGAGATTATAGTTCCTTTCCTTAGTACCTTGAGACTTACCCGGTAAAAGGATCTTTGGTTTGGGATAGTGAGTAGTGAGACATACCCGGTGATCTACAACCACCTTAGAAACACCTTCCCTTTGCAAACCTCAACTTTGTCCGCGTTATCGTTTTAGATCTTGAGTTGGAACCACAACTAGATGCTTTAATCCCTAGAATCCGCATTCCCTTTATCTGACATTATATCATCTTTGATTGCTTTAATTCCTGGTCATTAGTTATTTGACAACTTGATTTTCGTGCTTTGTTTCACCATAGTCCCTGTGTTTGACCCTTGGAATTCTTGCTTTTATTATAATTGATCCGTACACTGCGGGTTCGAATATTTTTCAAGCATACTTTTTGGGTTATAAATTTTAAATCTTGCACACACCTTTTTGAGCGAACAGGTTTTTGGTGCCGTTGCCGGGGACTTGGTCTAGACCAAGCCGGTTTTGGTTGTCTTTCAGGGTTATTGCCCTTGTTGCTATTGACTAATTTACTTGAGTTTTTTCGCAGGATATTTTCTTAAGTTTATGCAAAGAACTCGTGCTGGAAAGGAAATTATTTCCTACGATCCCGAACCAAAAAAGACCTACAAGAGAAGATTGAAAGAAGTTAAGATGGCCAATCAAGACAATCGCAATCTTGAAGCCAAATTGAAGGAGGCATTGGAACAGCTACGCCTCAATAAGGAAGAACTGCAGCGAGAGAAGGACGAGACTCGCACCAGAACAGAATGAATTGAAGAAGATATGGCCGCTCTAAGGGCCCAGTTTCTGCCTCGACCGATCCCAGATCCTCGACCGATGCAAGACCCAATTCATATTGCCCCGGCCGAGGTACACTTACCACCTCGGATGCCTATCCAAGATGTTCTCTTTGCTGGAATTCCACAAACCCTAGGATAGAGGATGAACCCTAAGCAACATGT
The DNA here is from genome assembly GCA_033239125.1 of Fagopyrum homotropicum. Classification (NCBI taxonomy): domain Eukaryota; kingdom Viridiplantae; phylum Streptophyta; class Magnoliopsida; order Caryophyllales; family Polygonaceae; genus Fagopyrum; species Fagopyrum homotropicum. The sequence continues at coordinate 57,245,218 of BSWB01000003.1, read as the reverse complement.
CATACGTCCAAGAGTCAACCTAGGTGATCCAGTTGAGCATGATTATGAACTTAGACCTCAAGTTCTAACTATGATCCGACAATGTCAATTTGGAGGTTTGGAGAGAGAGTCTCTGCATCAGCATTTGCAAAACTATGAGATTCTAATGGAGACCTCGAGACCTTTAAGACTGGAGAATAACAACTAGAAGTTGAGGCCTTTCTATTTCTCTTTGAAAGACAAGGTGCTTGCTTGGTATCAATCTCTTCCGGCCAGAAAAAATTAAAACTTGAGAAGAGATGACGACAAAGTTTCTTACTAAGTTCTTTCCTCCCTCTAAGACCGCTGAATTGAGGGGAAAGATCAATGCTTTTATTATGAAGGAGAAAGAAAGTTTGTCCAAGTCATGGGAAAGATTCAAGGATCTTCTGTTGGATTTCCCACATCATAGGATTCCAAAGATCGAGTTGTTGGAAATTTATTTCAAGGGTTTGGATGGAGCTACTCAATTCAATCTCCAACTACTTTCTGCCGGCACATTCATGGATATGCAAATAGATGAAGCTTGGGATTTCATTGAAAAGCAAGCTTTACAAATGGAGAAGTACTCCCATCAAGGAACTAAAAATGGAGCAAGGAGAGTTAGCTTCCAAGACACATCATCAAATGGAGCTCAACTCACCTCGCTTAGAAATGAGGTAAAAGCATTGAAGGAGCTTTTAGTAGCTCAAACAAAGAAGGAGCAAGATGGAGGATACCAAGGAAGAAACAACTATCAAGGGCCACGGAACAACAATTGCAACAACAATAGAAACTCCAACAACAACAATTGGAGATCTAATCAACAAAATCCCGGTAACCCTTATTCTCATGCTAATAATGCTTTTAATGCGCCCTCTTCTTCTTCTACTCCATTGAGAAGCCGAGAGCCTGGATCGAGTTCGTCCTAGCCAAAAAAGAAGGATGTTGTGCTAGAGGCAATTTTGATCAAGCTCAACGCTATGGAGACATCGATGAATTCATGTAACACCCCGAATCCGCGGGACTCGGGATGCTACGGGTTGGGGCCTCACAATGGGTCCCGACCCTTAGCTTGACAACAATTTCACCGGATCTTGCAACAAGGCACAAATAAAGGCCAAAACCGAAATACATTTTTATGCAATGTTATGAAACCCGAAAATAAAAGAAAGGAAAGACTTCAGCCGTCCTTACAACAACATCAACACAAAACACAATAACAACAACACAAGAGCTCCAAAACCCAACTCAACCTAAAATGTACGGAACCCCGGCTGCCCACTCCTCCGGATCACTCGGCCACATCCTATCCTGCACATCAACTACAACAATCGGTATAAAACCGTTAGCTCGCATTCTAGGCATTATAAAGATAATATGGCACAAACACACATCGGAGAACACAAGGCACACAACATGAACATTCATTCCATAATATCTTTTTAGGTCGTTCCATATCTAATTCATTTGTTTCAAGTGTGACACAAGAGTCTTATAACTCTTGCCTCTGTCCCCGTGTAACCAACAGGAGTGTGGCGGCGCCCAACCCGTATACCCTGAGGGAGTGATGAAGAAGCCCGCCCGTATACCGTGTATGGTCTGGTCGCAGAGATCCCCCCAGTCTCCCTCGGGAAACTGAGCGGTGATGTCACCGCCCGATAATAATAATAGTAGTAACGATGGGCCAATAAATAAGGTCAAGTAAATCCTAATCCTTTTTCATGCTTAAAAGCGGTAAACACACACCACCATATATATCCAAATAAGGCATAAAAGCAGCTAAGTAAGTCCGAGGACTTACCTGTCTCTAGGTAACCCTAGCTATCAATCCACACTCAGTTTCCCGCAGGAAAAATACTCCACGCCTCGATCGGAAGAATACCACAAAGTTGGTTCAAAGCGATACAAATCTCGAACGATCCACATAGTATAACTAAACACCTAAAACACAATAAGTATAATTACTTGACAATAAGTATAATTACTTGCCATGTCAGCAACCCACTACTGAATTCTAATAATTCCCACTTACAAATTCTATAGCACTAAACTACGCTTACCTATGTATAAACTAATTAAGTTCTATAATATATATATATATATATATATATATAAAATTAATCTCTCTAATTGATTAACTATACTCACATAACTAATTGATTAACTTTAATTAATTAAGCTCCTAATCATCTTCCAATGGCAACAATGTACTGAACAACAAGTATACCCAACACTCCCATGTACTGATGTACGTATGTTTAAAGCTAAACCCTACAGTACTTAAACATGGTGATCTATAACTCATATAACTAAGTACTGTGGAAATATCTCACCTACCACAATTCCATTCACTGTACTACTGGAAGAGAGGAGACGGACAGATGGCGGAGAAACCGGCAAGACGGAGGTGGCGGCCAGTCTGTGGCCAAGGTGCAAGAGAGACCTCTTCGGCGACCGGTTTCCTACGAAGAGGAAGGGGAGTCTCCACCTATCGATTTGCAGCAACGATGAAGGAGACTCGACTGTCTATCTGCAGCAGAGACGAAGACGGAGCCCCAACGGACTCGGCGGCGGCCTTCTGTGCAACCAACCCGGTAGCAGGCGGCTATCGTCTTTTGCAAAATCCTGGCGATCCATGTTGGACTGCTAGCGGGAGAGATGAATCCCATCTGGAGGAGGCTTAGTTTTGAGTGTGAGGGAGGGAAGATAGGTGAAACAGTTGTGATGAGGTCGAGAGAGATGGACTGTGCAGAGGAAAAGCTGAGAGGTGTGGTGAGGCTGAACGAGGGAGAAGGAGAAACTGGGTGAGTGAGCGAAGGGAGCCACTAGGAGCATGTGAGATCCAGGAGTCGGGCTAGATAGCTTGGGCGGGGAAGGGATTGACGTTGCAATTGGGCGATTAGTTGTAGCCTAGGGCGGCCAAGCTACTGGCAAGGTAGGGCTGCCAAAGAAATAGGAACACGCCATCTTGGCGTGTGGAAAAAAAAAATGAAAGGAGAAAGAGAAATAAAATATAATAAAATAACTCGATCGAAATTAATCGGAACGGGATTTCAAAATCGGAAAAATATTTTCGAACCTTTCCAAAAATAAAATACGGGAAATATATGCTGATCTAATATATAAATAAACTCGCAAAAATTATACTTTCGAAGTACAACAAAAAAATATCCTTCTCGCAATTTATTCCGAGACTATATGATAATTTAAACATGGGAAATATATATATATATATATATATATATATATATATATATATATATATATATATATATATATATATATACTCGTGTAATATAATTTACGACGTAAAAATACTCGTAAAATATTTAAGTTATATAAAAAAAATATCGAAAAATCCGGAAAAAGGAATATCGCAAACGCGCCAAAAATTTGGGGTGTTACATCTGATCACCCTAAAAACAAGTTTCGTCCCGAAACTTGCTAAACGCGAAACTCTCAAACAACCTCGTCTCGATAACCTCACAGAATACTATAACGTGGCAACTACGGCCCTCTAATCATAAGTCTACTCGCCTAGACACACCAAGACCTCGCAAGGTATAGACACAAAGAAAAAGCATGTCACAAATCACATAAGCACAACCAATGAAACATCTTGGGACTAACTGACGGTCCTATAGATGTCGTTAAACCTGCGTAAAACTCAACTAAAGGTACTATCCTACGTCTTCCAGTTAGCCTTATTGGCTCTCGTCTCAACTAGATCGTCACAACGTTCTACATGTATCGAGTCATGTATGTAGTCCCTCGACTGATGCACATGAACCCCGGGTGAACACCTTCTACTCTCGACGGTCACTCCAACCAGTAAGACCACTTTTCCCACTTGCACTAAGATTTCAAAAAGGTCCGATATATCGGATTTTCAACTTCCTTCTCGGGTCTTTCTCAATACAATATTTCCATTATGCCTCACTTTTATTTTCTCTAACACAAAAACGGATTTCCAATATACACCGTTGGCTTTGGTTCTTGTCAAACCCAACTTTGATGTTACGCTTTCTCATTTCTTCTTGCAAGTTCTAAGTGAGGGAGGAAGTACTTTCATTCCCACTGCTTCTACTAACGAGACGCGCATGCTATTACCTTTACATCGTTCCTTACACTCGGTCAAGACCTTCTCTTGATGATACACTTGTCCACTTCAAACCCATAATACCTCAAGGTAAATCAAAATAGTTACACCAAGGAATCCCCTCTTAACTCTCAACAGCTCTATTGTCAATTATTCGTCCCATTCAATACTTCATCGTCATCCGTAGTAGGTTACCATAAAAGGTTTTACATAACTTTTTCCTTCACATATCTGGTAAAGCTCAGCATATCTAGATAACTTGTAACTCCATCCATATCTCTCGGGGTTGCCATCCCGATACAACTTGTCATACGTCTTCTCTCTCGTAGTGACTCTGGTTGGTCCAAAATGCCGTATTTGCAATATCACAGTCTCGAATTCTCAAACGGTGACAATCAAGTCTTAACTTAGTCTTAGAAGGGACTACCAACCCTTGCAAATGATCGAGTAGATCTCCCGTTCGTTGTAAGGGATTCTTGTCCTTCATTGTCATCTTGCTCAACTTATAGTAAGCGATGTACAAACGGAGTTAGCCGTCTCTCTTCGCAGACTGGTGTCCTCTATAATAACTTCAAATCAAGAATTCAAGATATATCCCAATGGGAACTTCAAATCAAGAGTTCAAGATATATTTCAATATGAATTTAAAATCAAGAGTTCAAGATACACTTCCAACATGAACTTCAAACCATCTTAATGGTAAATGCACCTCCCGATGCATTGGAATCCGTTCTATCTCGGGTTCCAGCTTTTCTTCTCCCGTAACATATCGTAAGATATAGACACAATCTTGTCTTAACATTGGTCAAGTGGTTCACCCCGATCTATGGAGGTGATTTCCATCGAACACGGGGTTTAATACTTCGGTAGCTACAATGTTCACCGTCCTCTTTCAAAGATCCTTCATCTCCGGAACTCGGGAGACTTGTTCTAATAATCTTTTTAAGGTTTCACACTTATGTGAAGTCATGAAGGTCCTAACTGCAGGACTTAATCACGTCTTATAATATATTAGTATTACCTTCTTCGTATTCTACCAAAGCTTGCATCATTCCTTCGAATAGGTGTAGAACTTACTCCCTTTTCTTATGTAACGTCCAATCGACCGTAGAGGTTCTAACCTCAATCCTTCATGTACTCCTTGTACATCTCACATCGACTTCAAACATCAAAACTTCAGTCTTCCCTTACTATTGTTGGTCACCTTATGTATTTCTCGGTATTCTATGTACAACTAAAAAGGAAGCCTCATCTTACGGCTGATCCACTAGCTCCCCTTACCATGATCAACCTTAAAAGTTGTAACCCGTGGCGTTCCTCCATATGTCAATCCCATTACCTAAGAAGGTCGCGTAAGATCGTTACAATCTCTTCCTTAAAGGTCTTGCTATAATTACTTGCTTGATCTCGTTCAACATTGTTGGATTTAAGACAAACGCACGTCCATTGATGTACCTCCTTACTATTCATTGATCCACCGCGAATACTCCAAGCTCTTGTTCCCGGTCCTGTATGTTCTCATAGTCTTGTTTACTCTTCCCATCTACACACGTCAATAGACAACCCGCACTTGTGCGTTTTCAGTTGTCACCGATTGACTTGTATCTGACCTTCTCCGAAGTTAACAAACTTACCCTCCTACCATACTTCCATGCTACCATACTCCTAAAAGGATACCCTCTCGGGGTACTTTGTCTTAACTTCACTAGCTCATTTTACTATGCTTCAACTTTGTTAGCTCTTTCTACGATCCTCTCTTCCTTCCGCCTCAGGAAGATAGTCATACCTACCTAGCTCTCTCGTGTCATATGTCCCATCTTTATAGGCTTAACCGCTCTTCATAATGTTTTGCAAATGCACTCCTGACATTAATTAGCCTCCACTCGCATCCTTCTTGGCTGATAACTTAAGTTCTTCCATCCAGCTCCTTGTTTCCTCTTTCATCTTCTGAAGATCAGTATCCTCACACACTTCCTCCTTAGCGTTGATCAGTCTCATCACAATGACGGAACTCGATTGACTCCCACGGTAATTCCACTATGTGAATTTTCACCATGTGATCCTCCTCGTAACTCTAAAATTTCTAAATAAGTCACCCACTTAGAATCTCGCAAAGATCGTCATTTCACCCTCTGGTACTTCCGTAAGCTTAACTTACGGTTCTCGTCACTCTTTCCAAATTCTTAGACCACTCTTTTCATCTAAACTCCCATACTTAGGAGCGCCTATTGAAAACTCGTCTTACTTAAACGCCACTTTTATTCTCGAGCGAGAATGTATTCCTCTTTACTGATTCGCATCTTTAGTTCATCGACACCGCACTTGGAAAAATCTTACGTTCGTTGTCTCTAGTTGCCTCATTGATGCTCCTTCATTGGTTCCTTGATACCACCCTCATGTCTTCATGTCGCTTTTATATTGGTATAGCCTCCATCTCGGTTTCGCTTAAGTTGACACGCGGTTCTCTTTTATTTGTTTGTCCTTTGGTTACGTCATCTCTAGTCTTCTTCTTCGACGTCCTCTTAAAGGAGTGTGGGAAATCACTGGGGTGCTTGCGAAAACTTGATGCTCAACTTAATAACTTGTGCATACTTCTCTTCATATGTATACTATCCTAAGCCAAAAGGGGTTATCCATGGGGCGATGATAGCTTTCTATCATCTTAGCTATAAGGTCCTCTATTACTAATATGATATTAACATACCATATGTTTATATATAAAGATATAAACGTCATGCTACTACTATAAACACAATCAGTCCATAAACAATTTACAATTCAACTTACAAGTATAGTCCAAAATGTCCTAAGTCCACATATAAATATCTACATACACACACACACACATATATATATATACATAATATAATAATCAATAACTACGTCGCCGAGATCCGCGGAGGAAGTGGTGGTCCCGTACATTCTACCCCAAATGACTCATGCACATGATTTGAAAACGAAATTCATTTCTTTAAAACTCAGAAACCTTGAGGGTTCTGTTTATTTTTATTCGGCCTTTAGAAGATTGCGAGTGCCATTGTTGTCAACCTAGGGCTCTGATACCACTTTTGTAACACCCCGAATCCGCGGGACTCGGGATGCTACGGGTTGGGGCCTCACAATGGGTCCCGACCCTTAGCTTGACAACAATTTCACCGGATCTTGCAACAAGGCACAAATAAAGGCCAAAACCGAAATACATTTTTATGCAATGTTATGAAACCCGAAAATAAAAGAAAGGAAAGACTTCAGCCGTCCTTACAACAACATCAACACAAAACACAATAACAACAACACAAGAGCTCCAAAACCCAACTCAACCTAAAATGTACGGAACCCCGGCTGCCCACTCCTCCGGATCACTCGGCCACATCCTATCCTGCACATCAACTACAACAATCGGTATAAAACCGTTAGCTCGCATTCTAGGCATTATAAAGATAATATGGCACAAACACACATAGGAGAACACAAGGCGCACAACATGAACATTCATTCCATAATATCTTTTTAGGTCGTTCCATATCTAATTCATTTGTTTCAAGTGTGACACAAGAGTCTTATAACTCTTGCCTCTGTCCCCGTGTAACCAACAGGAGTGTGGCGGCGCCCAACCCGTATACCCTGAGGGAGTGATGAAGAAGCCCGCCCGTATACCGTGTATGGTCTGGTCGCAGAGATCCCCCCAGTCTCCCTCGGGAAACTGAGCGGTGATGTCACCGCCCGATAATAATAATAGTAGTAACGATGGGCCAATAAATAAGGTCAAGTAAATCCTAATCCTTTTTCATGCTTAAAAGCGGTAAACACACACCACCATATATATCCAAATAAGGCATAAAAGCGGCTAAGTAAGTCCGAGGACTTACCTGTCTCTAGGTAACCCTAGCTATCAATCCACACTCAGTTTCCCGCAGGAAAAATACTCCACGCCTCGATCGGAAGAATACCACAAAGTTGGTTCAAAGCGATACAAATCTCGAACGATCCACATAGTATAACTAAACACCTAAAACACAATAAGTATAATTACTTGACAATAAGTATAATTACTTGCCATGTCAGCAACCCACTACTGAATTCTAATAATTCCCACTTACAAATTCTATAGCACTAAACTACGCTTACCTATGTATAAACTAATTAAGTTCTATAATATATATATATATATATATAAAATTAATCTCTCTAATTGATTAACTATACTCACATAACTAATCGATTAACTTTAATTAATTAAGCTCCTAATCATCTTCCAATGGCAACTATGTACTGAACAACAAGTATACCCAACACTCCCATGTACTGATGTACGTATGTTTAAAGCTAAACCCTACAGTACTTAAACATGGTGATCTATAACTCATATAACTAAGTACTGTGGAAATATCTCACCTACCACAATTCCATTCACTGTACTACTGGAAGAGAGGAGACGGACAGATGGCGGAGAAACCGGCAAGACGGAGGTGGCGGCCAGTCTGTGGCCAAGGTGCAAGAGAGACCTCTTCGGCGACCGGTTTCCTACGAAGAGGAAGGGGAGTCTCCACCTATCGATTTGCAGCAACAATGAAGGAGACTCGACTGTCTATCTGCAGCAGAGACGAAGACGGAGCCCCAACGGACTCGGCGGCGGCCTTCTGTGCAACCAACCCGGTAGCAGGCGGCTATCGTCTTTCGCAAAATCCTGGCGATCCATGTTGGACTGCTAGCGGGAGAGATGAATCCCATCTGGAGGAGGCTTAGTTTTGAGTGTGAGGGAGGGAAGATAGGTGAAACAGTTGTGATGAGGTCGAGAGAGATGGACTGTGCAGAGGAAAAGCTGAGAGGTGTGGTGAGGCTGAACGAGGGAGAAGGAGAAACTGGGTGAGTGAGCGAAGGGAGCCACTAGGAGCATGTGAGATCCAGGAGTCGGGCTAGATAGCTTGGGCGGGGAAGGGATTGACGTTGCAATTGGGCGATTAGTTGTAGCCTAGGGCGGCCAAGCTACTGGCAAGGTAGGGCTGCCAAAGAAATAGGAACACGCCATCTTGGCGTGTGGAAAAAAAATGAAAGGAGAAAGAGAAATAAAATATAATAAAATAACTCGATCGAAATTAATCGGAACGGGATTTCAAAATCGGAAAAATATTTTCGAACCTTTCCAAAAATAAAATACGGGAAATATATGCTGATCTAATATATAAATAAACTCGCAAAAATTATACTTTCGAAGTACAACAAAAAAAATATCCTTCTCGCAATTTATTCCGAGACTATATGATAATTTAAACATGGGAAATATATATATATATATACTCGTGTAATATAATTTACGACGTAAAAATACTCGTAAAATATTTAAGTTATATAAAAAAAATATCGAAAAATCCGGAAAAAGGAATATCGCAAACGCGCCAAAAATTTGGGGTGTTACAATTCATTTTCGAAGGCACAAAAAGCCTTCGAGCAACAATTCTTAAACAAGGCAAATGAAGCGCCAAGAGATCCAGGGAAGCTCCCAGCAAGGACAAAGAGCAACCCTAAGGGACAGATTATGGCAATAACAACACGCAATGGATTGAAAACTGCAGATCTAGTACCTTGGTCGAGCCACGACTAGACGAACACTTCGGTCGAGGTGCCAACCGAGGCGGAGCCCCAGAAAACGAAAGATAAATCTGAAGTTTATGTTTCACCTCCTGCATACACCACTTCCAATCCCTCGGTCAAGGGCGAGGGAACATCTAGACAAGAATTTTGGTAAGTTTATAGACCTTATGAATAAACTACATATTAACATTTCTTTCCTTGATGCCATTCTAGGGATGCCCGCCTATGGGAAGTTTCTGAAAGAGATTCTATCAACGTAGAGGATGCTGGAGGATTTTGGGGAAGTAAGGATGGCATCTAAGTCTTCGGAGCTTATTCAAATCATGAAGGAGAAGATGCCACCCAAATTAAGAGATCCCGGTTCATTTTGCATTCCCATTCAAGTTGGGGTGTAACCTATGATGCATTATGTGATCTAGGAGCCAGCGTGAGTATCATCCCGCTGGAACAATGTGAGAAAGTCCTCCTTGGAAAGCCCAGGCCGGTGAAGATGACGCTATACATGGCGGATCGCTCCATTACCCGTCCCGTGGGCATTTTGGAAGACGTTCCCATCAAGTTAGATAATTTCTACTTACCTATAGACTTTGTTGTACTTGACATTCCCGCAGATTATCCCGTTCCTATCATTCTCAGGAGACCATTTCTAGCAACTTCGGGTTCAATGTGGATTGTAAGAATGCCAAGTTGAAGTTCAACATTGGTGGAGATCATGTGGAGTTTGGATTGCTTGCTGCAATGAAGGAGAGCCACTAGAAGATGACATCTTCAACATCTATGATGAAGAAGAATCAAGAGAATTGGTGAGCTCTATCCTTATTAACGATCCTCTTGAAAGAGTTCTTAGTTTTAGTTTAATGGAGGAAGGTATAGATGTCTCTTGTGATGCAGATATACGGAGCTTAAAAGCATTGGAAGCAGATCCGGGAACTAAGATTGAGAAACTAATCAAAGAGAAGAAAAGAAATTTTGGTTTCGGTCCCAGTTCTAGTACCTCGACCGAGGCACTTCCTAGACCAAGCAAGGTGTTCTTATCTGAAGAACACTTCGGTCACCCACATTGGGTCTCGAAAGAGGTCGCAAGCGAGATGATGTCATCTGAGACTTCTGAAAGTCCAATTCTTCGATCTAAATCCACTTCACTGGAAGGAGGAAGCATAGAACCACCTCAGAAAGCACCCCCAGTCGTGGAGCTTAAACCATTTCCTAGTCACTTGAGGTATGCTTTCCTTGGTCCGGATTCTACTTATCCTGTTATCGTTAGTGCTTCCCTTTCTGAAACTGAGTTGTCTAAACTGATGCATGTTCTGAGGAAACATCGAAAGGATTTGGTTTATACTATTTATGATCTTGTTGGTATTAAGCCTTCTTTTTGCATGCATAAGATACTAATGGAAGACGATCATAAGACTTCATGGGAACCTCAAAGACGGTTAAATCCGATCATGAAAGAGGTTGTGAAGAAGGAAATTTTTAAGTTGTTGGATGCAGGTATCATATTTCCCATATCAGAGAGCAAGCGGGTGAGCCAGGTGCATGTAGTTCCGAAGAAAGGAGGGATGACCGTTGTGACGAATAAGAACAACGAGTTAATTCCAACTAGAACCGTTACGGGCTGGAGGATGTGCATTGATTATAGGAAGCTGAACGTGGCCACTCGGAACCACTTCCCGCTTCCCTTCATCGACCAAATTCTCGAACGGTTAGCTCAACACTCCCATTTTTGCTATCTAGATGGTTATAGTGGCTTCTTCCAAATTCCTATCCATCCGGATGATCCAGAGAAGACCACTTACACTTGTCCATGGGGGACATTCGCTTATAGGAGGATGCCATTCGGATTATGTAATGCACCCGCTACCTTTCAGCGTTGTATGATGGCTATCTTTTCCGAGTACATTGAGGAGATCATGGAGGTATTCATGGATGACTTTTCGGTATGTGGTTCCTCTTTTGATAATTGTTTAGCTAACCTTTCTTTAGTGCTACAACGTTGTGAAGACACTAATCTTGTTCTGAATTGGGGGAAGTGTCACTTTATGGTTAGAGAAGGAATTATTCTAGGACACCTCGTTTCCAACCGAGGTATTGAGGTTGATCGAGCTAATATCGAGAGTATTGAGAAACTTTCTCCCCCTTGTTTTGTTAAGGGTGTGCAGAGTTTCCTCGGGCATGTAGGTTTCTACAGGATGTTCATCAAGGTTCTCTCTAAAATCTCTAAACCACTCACTAATCTCTTGAATAAGGATGTTATTTTTGAGTTTTCGCATGAATGCCTTGATGCTTTTTACAGGAAAAAGGAAGCATTGATCACCGCTCCCATCATTCAACCTCCCGATTGGACCTTGCCCTTTGAGATCATGTGTGATGCTAGTGATGTGGCCGTAGGAGCGGTTCTTGGACAAAAGAAGGATGGTCGGACTAACGCCATTTACTATGCTAGCAAGACGCTAGATGAAGCTCAACTGAACTACGCCACCACCGAAAAGGAGATTTTGGCAGTTGTTTATGCTTTTGAGAAGTTTCACTCTTACTTAGTGAGAGCGAAAGTTATTGTTTACACTGACCATGCAGCTATTCGTTACTTGCTCGCTAAGAAAGATGCGAAGCCACGTCTTATTCGTTGGATTCTCTTGCTTCGAGAGTTTGACCTAGAGATTCGTGATAAGAAGGGATCCGAGAATTCTGTTGCGGATCACCTCAGCCGGCTACGTCCCTCCTCGCTCGAGAAGGATGACCTACCCATAGATGATTCATTTCCCGATGAGCACTTGCATTTGTTGGAACGCTGGATAGATTTCTTTGTCTCAACCCATGATGAAGGTGAAGTATGGGTTGAGGGCACTTTCTAGCATGTTTGAGGATGATGTACGGTCCAGCTAGCGACCTTAAATCAAGCGCTTCTTGGGAGGCAACTCAAGATATTGCTTTCTTTTCCCTTTTTCTAGCTTAGCTTTAGATAGTTTGCTTCGCTTTGTTTTTGCGTCCTCTAGACAGGAACCAGGTACTTTCTAAGGAAGGATTACAGCTCATGAGCTATACTGGAAGGACAGAAGTTCGAGAAATTGAGAAGACGAAGCTTGATTGAGACACATCTCGGTTGTTGTCACAACACCTCGACCGAGATGTTCTTGGGTCAACCGAGGCGACTAGGTCCGACATCCAGTCAGACACCTCGGTCCGGTCGGGACCACCTCGACCGAGGTGAAATCAAATTCAGTGAGGGGTATAATAGGCGAGACGGTTTTCTCTCTCTCCGTTTTTCCCTCCCAATAGCGCACCTCGACCGCGTTGGCTAAAACCCCTCAAATCTTCGATTCTTGCTCGTTTTCCACGATTCTTGGCTCGATTACACCGGAGGAAGCAAGAGGATCAGTTTCCAAGCATCAAATAGCAAGAAAAACGCTCCAAATCTACAAAATCAAGGTATTTCGTTCCAAAACCCTAACCTCTTCTTCTTTTCTAGATTTTTGCATAGATTTGGCTTTGGTTGCCACTGTTTGTTGTTGAAAAGGATATAAGTACCCCTTAGGAAGCCTTTAGTAGTGATTTGGAGGAAATGAACTTACAAATTCAGAGTGTGAACACGAACAGACCTTTGCCTCGGTCCAGTCGGCCGTGTCTCGGCCGAGGTGTTCTTGAGGCAACCGAGGTGACCTTGCCAGAAATCATGAGTAGCAGATCTGATCACCAGTTGGTCTTGAGAGACAGACCTAGTAGTTCCCACCAGTCCACTCCTTCTTCTGCTTCACAGTATTCGATTCCAGTGATCCACGAGGGACACCAAACTGACTATGACCGTATTTGCGGGCCTCCTATCGTTGCCCCGCGTTTTCTTGACATTTTTGCCTTCGAGTGCCTTCATGTGGCGGAGGACTTGAGGAAGATGATCTCCATGACAGGGCTGGAGGAGTTCATAGATATTAGAGCGCCGGCTTATTTGGAGCCGACTTTGGAATTTGTGAGTTCCGTCACTTACGTGCCGGAGCGTAGTGGTATCAAATACCGGTTGCTGAACCGGAATTATGTGGTGCCTGTGGATTAGTTCAGGGATATTTTCGGCTTCCCTTACCCCCGCAATTTTTGGCATTCCCTCCCGAGCTGTAGTTTGAGATTTCTAGGGCGAGATAGCCCACGTGACTAAGCATAGTATTAGGTGAAGACCCGGAGATTCCCGGGAGCACATCATTTTCCATCTTGCCTTCCGCCTAGCTCACAAGATCTTTGGTGAGACTCTTCTGGCGCGTATTGAGACGCCCCAGAAGGACCAATAGGGGGAGCTTTTGAATCTATTTTGTATGGTCACAAGAGGAGTTCCTGATTTTGTTGGTATGCTAGTTGAGGACTTGCACAGGCTAAAGGGCAAGTCGAAGGGCGACATCTGTTGTAGAGGGTTGGTGACCCACATTGTACTACTATGGGTCTGGATCTTTCTGCGTGTACACTGGTTACGGCTGCGAAGCCGCTGGGATTGCAGTTGATGATCACGAGGAGTATTCTAGTTCCTCGTGGCCTTGGCACACCTTATGTTGCCATGCCTTGGGAGACGACAACACCACAAGGCATTTTGTGGTCATCTCCGTTCTTTGTCTATGACCGTCAGTACTGGTCTGTTGCCTGGTTTCCTTACATGCAGAATGTCAGAGACGCTGTTGTCGATCAGGAGGAGTATGATGGAGGAGTTGTCATGGAGACCGGTACTGATACCGACGGCCATAGTGTTCCCGTTGTCGATCTAGATGATGAGGTGACGGAGGAGGAGACAACAACACCACCACCACCACCTCAGCGCAGATCCCCCCGCAGGTTCAGAGATCCCGAGGCACACTAGAGGATTGATGATCTCACTGATCAGATGATCGACGCTTACGTATCACTGACCGTTGACATTCATGAGTGTTTCGAGGACCAATGCCGAGGTATTGAGGGTTGGACGCATCAGATGTTGGAGAGCCAGCACTATACCAGACGGATGATGGAGATCCAGCATCAGCAGATGATGGGCTACCCCTTTGACCCGTCCCAGCACCCCTACATTCCACATCCACCACCGCCAGCTGACGAGGATTAGAGCTGCATGGATATTTTGATGTACTTTATGTGGCTTATGTGTATGACTCCCTCGGATATTTATGATCTTATTTTTTTTACTTGGCTCTATGTGCTTATTTGTCATTACATGCATACATAAAGGTTTTTCTTTGAGAAAAACGTCGAAAACTGGTTTGAAAAAAAAATTTATAACCACGATCGAGGTGGGTTTTTAACTGAGAGTTTTCAAAACATTTTGTGCTTCTTCTCTGGATATGATCTTAATGATGATTCTGTTTGCAGATTGGTTTTGAAATCCTTATATGCTCGAAAGGTTTTATAATATGTTTAAGTTGCAAAATGCTTTGTTTAAAATTCTAGAATGTTTAATACTTTGTTTTTATCAAAATTATGTTGGATTTGAAGATTGACACCACATGATGAGTTCTATCACATTCTTCCTGGGATGATTAAGCGAATTCATTCTTGTAACGCCACAAAATTTTGGCACATTTGCGATATTTACCTTTCCTGATTTTATCGATATATTTCATTTCCCGTGTTTAAATTATTACATAATCTCGTAAAAATAAATTGCGTGAATGGTTTTTGTATTTCAAAGTATATTTTGCGAGTTTACTTATATATTCGATCCACATATATTTTCCGTATCGTTTTTTTTCAGAAAAGTCGGGAAAATTTTTCTATGTGAAAATCCCGTTCCGAATGTTTTGATCGAGTTATTAACGCCTGTTTTCCTATTTTAATATTATTAATTTTATTCTCATTTTTATTTTTATTTCTTGCATTTCCCCCACCTTCTTCACCTGTCTCTTTCCAACCTGCTTCAATGACGCTATCCTAGACCTGCTGCCCCGACCCCTCGCTCACCTCACCCCATCCCCTCGCCCTCACTCCCGACTGCTAGAATCTCCCTAGCCCCTACTCTCTCTGCACAACAACTGCTATCTTCCTCCTCTTCATTTTCTTTTTGGATCGAGAAACCTCAGCACTCCCTCAACCTCACACAACCCTCGCGCCTCACGCTGCCCTTCTTCACCGGAGATGGGAGCAAGCTCTCCAGCAGCGCAGCAAAGCCTCGCACCCTCTCCTCTCTTACTGTCGGAACCCTCACCCTCGAATCCGTCACCGGGAGAGCCGCCTTTAATTCCCCTTCCGCCCAATCGAACCGGAGAAGCACCCACAACCCTACCCTTGTCTTGGCCGCCGCTCCTCCTCCGCCTGCACCGTCTGGCCGCTTCTCCTTTCCTCCGCCTGCGCAGCCTCCGGAGCCCTTTCCCCCTTTCCCTCTGTCACGCTCAAATTAGGGGTTGAAAAAGCTGCTTGGTTATTTTGTAATCGAACCCAGATCTGCAACCCAGGCCAAGAGGAGCAACCGAGAGCCCAATGCCCTGCCGCCTCCATCGCCTGCCGGAGCCAAGGAGCAACCACCGGAGCGTTATTCCTCCCCTACCGCCGCCTCATAGCTTCCTTTGTCTGTGAATTCGCGTGTTCAGATGTTGAAGAACGAGTTCTCCAGTATTTCAAATCGGGCCCCACTAATTGTGGTTAATTACAGATTTTACCATAATTTTTGGTATAATTACATAATGGACCCATATTCTATATAATCTCAGTTTTGGACCCACAGTTTCTGGAATTTGATATTTATACCCCTGCAGGAATTTAATTACATATTATGGCCCAAGGTTTTATTTTCGGAAAATGTATTTATGGGTTTTAAATTTGGGATTTACTTGAATTATATTCTTACTTATATATACCATATATGTTATGCTCGTGTTAGATTAATTTCGGGTTATAACACAAAGATTAAATTACGGGATTTTAACGTTGGCTTTGAAAACGAGTTTTACCTTGGATTTATGATGTTATACAATTTGCCCGGAATTATATTTACGGTTTTAACTTGGGTTTTAAAAGTGGGGTTTTCCTTATATTATATATGTTCTTTATTCCGTTCAAATTTAGCTTATACGCTAAATTTGTTTAGTTTGGTGCTAGGTTCGGAAGCGCCCCGATAAAGGCCTAACGAGTCCAAGTCGACATCCGTTGAACGACTTCCGTCTTTTGACGTCGTGTGAGTATTCTTTCCCCTCGATCTAGTTATGTTAAGTTTTAGTATCATGTTAGGCTGGATAATCTAGCATAACTTAGAGAGAATACCAAGTAGTGGTTATGGGCCTTAGGTGAGTGTTTGAAGATTGTGAAATGTTGTAAGACTTGAGGCATTGATGTTATCTTATGAGGCTTGTGAGGTTTGAGATTTGGAGTATATGATTGTTGAGTTTATGGGCTAGGATATATGTATCCTAACATGGTGTTGTTACCGTTGAGTTTGTTTCGATTAGGAGTTGTTATCCTAGTATATGCTATGGGTTATGATCTTGCGAGATCATAGGGTCTAGAAGTCTAAGGACTTCTAGCTTGTGTTGAGTGAGATGTGAGCATGAGAGATTCTAGGATGCGGTCCTAGAATGAGAGTCAAATGATCTCGTGTAGATCATTTGTGTAGAAGTGTAAGACTTCTTGAATTGAGCGAGTTGTTGATATAGATATCTTGTTGTGAGCAGGTTATAGACTTCTTCCCAAGGGAAGCGAGAGTGTTGCGTGAGTTAGCGTTTGGGACGAGGTAAGTCTCCGGACTTACTTAGCTCGTATTCCTTGTATTAGCATTGGTGTGTGTTTGGTGGTGTGTGTTTATTCCTTATCGTTTAAAACAACTAAACCGGTAATAGGACCACCGACCCTATATTATTTTTTACCCAAGTGTATGATAACGGGCGGTGACATCATCTTCCTAGCTCTTGCGAGAGTCTAGGAGGTTCTTGGCGACTAGCCCGAGCTGGTTAGACGGTCGGAGGCATCCGTACCGTTCCATGCCGGTAAGTAGGGACCGAGGCGAGACCACGGTGGTCTCATGTCACAAAACTAAGTTGAATTAGAACGGGATATGATTTAATAATAAAAAGATAATGAACCGGAATCGTGTGCTTTGAGAATGTTGTGTGTTTATGATTTACTTGTGTTTGTGCCTTTCCCATTGATTCTAATGCTTCGAATATGAGCTAACGGTTTTATACCGATTGTTGTAGTTTGCCTTGCAGGTTAGGAATGCAGCCGAGAGATCCGGAAGAGTGGGTAGCCGCGGTCCGTACATTTTAGGAGGGGTTTGGTTGGAGTTGTACTTGGGTATTGTTTCTTGTATATTGTTATGTTTTTGATGTTCGAGTCTTTGGAGTTGAGAACTCGGCTGAAGTTGTCTTTTATTTGTTTATGGGGATCATATCATTTGCATAAAAATGTATTTCGGTTTTTGCCTTTATTTGTGTCTTGTTGTAAGATCCGGTGAAATTGTTGTCAGGCTAAGGGTCGGGACCATTGTGAGGTCCCAACCCGTAGCATCCCGAGTCCCGCGGATTCGGGGTGTTACAATTCTCTTCTCGTCTTCTTCTTAACCATGCTTTAGCCCCTCAATTACATATTTGCCTCCCTTTATCTATCCGGGAATTTGGAAGCAAGTGAATAAAAGCAAGTAAAAGTGAAGTTGAGATGTTGGCTGAAAGTGTTAGAAAGAAACAATTAGGTTTGGGGAAGTCAATCATGATGATGAGTAACTCGGCACGATTCACAAATCCGGGTGTTTGTGTCTTGCAAAAGTCGGATTGAGCAATATTCCTAACGGGTCATGGTATGTGCATCAAAGGTTTGAGGCATCTTGAGAAATTGATGATTGCTGATCTCCTAGGCTTCGGTTATTGTGCACCTTTGTCCATGCATTCCAAAAAGTAAAGTAAAAATAAGCAAAGCTTATTGGTGGATGATGTGGTGATTCAAAGAAAGTGAAGAAAAGATCCTATTCCCGGATTCTAACATCACATTACCCTATATACATCCCACACTGACACGTTTCTTGACCTCTTTTGGAAGCCCTTGAGACCTCGAGCTTGTTGATTGACTTGGTGGTTTAAACTGGATTATACATGATTGATTTCAATATATATGATTTATTATGCTTTCTATGATTTTATACAAAGATGAACACCTTTCTTATATTTATAAAATGTTTTGATCATATCTTGATTTTATTTGCCATCAAGCATTCTCTTAGAGTGATCTATGAGTGGAGCACAACAAAAGGTTTTGAAATATTTTTCATTGATCTTTCTGAGTTATAATCCATTCTATCTTGTATCTAAGATTTGGAACTTGCTTGGGGACAAGCAAGGGACAAGTATGGGGTATTTTGATAGCATGTATTATAGTCTATATTTTGGGATTGGTTTAGACATTTTATCTTCATAAATCTGCATGTATGAATGTATATTCTTTGATTATATTGTTGTTTTGTCTACCTTTGCAGGAATCGAGATCTACACCTAGTTTCATTGTAATTGTAGGTAAAATGGCACGTTTTGCATCGAAATGGAGCTAAGGAAGCTAAGGAGCCATTGGAGCTACATTCTGGAGCTTTGAGAAGATCTCAGGAAATATGGAATTGAATTAGAGGATTGATTTTGGACAAGATTCGAGATGATTTGCATTCAGTTGAGATTCACCTCGATCAGCTACTGTACCACCTCGACCGGGTGATCTTGAGGAGCGTCCCGACCGAGGCGAACAACCTGCCGCCGGCGAGATCTTTATAATTGGTTGAGATCTTCTATTTTTGGAAGAAGAATATCATATATTTTTTGTTGGATTTCTGGAAGGAATATATTATCTTTGGCTGATATATTTTGAGAGATATGGATATATTTTCTAGGAAATTATCTTGTAAGATATCTTATCTTTGGAAGATAATTCTCCTATAAAAAGGGTTGAATTTTCTACAATCCAGCCATGCTTGGAGCATCTTGAATTTTTGGAGTTTCGAAGGCAAGTTGAAGGAAGAATTGAAGGAAGTTTAAAGGATTGAAGTTCAAGGAAGGAAGGAATCATAGTTGGAGTTGGTTTTTGAAGGAGTTTGTAAGATATTTCTTAGATTGCTTCTGGTTTGTTATCTTTTCTGATTGTGATTTGAGGAACTCTGATTTGTTACTTGTTTGATTCAGTTATTGAAACCTTTTTGTGTTAAGGTTTTCTTATTCGAATATTGATTCCTTTCTCATAAATCTGATTATTGTTATCATGATGATTGTTGGCTAAGTTCTTTATGCAATTCTAGGGTGATTGGCTGAAAGTTGTGAGAAAGACGATGATAGAATGACCTTAATTCCAGCAGGACACTGAAAGCTCGAGTCTTTACCTTAACCGTTAGAACACCTCGGTCAGTCATTGAACATCTCGGCCGGGATGGAATATAACTGAGCGAGGTGAACCTTTCCTGAACCTTATCAGAGTTAAGAGTGTAAGTTTGCCAAAACCTATCCTTATTATACCTTTCCTCGTTCAACGCAAGCCTAGGATGAGACTTACCCGATAATTCCTTTGCTTGATTACCCAAGATCATGGGTGTAGGTAATAAAGGTTTATCCTTTATTGGGGTTTGAGTGTGCCTTCATCCCATCTTTGTGAGCTAGCCTGAGACTTACCCGGTAAAGGTTGATTATATTCCCTTGGGTGGTGTGTTGGTTTAAGATTATAGTTCATTTCCTTAGTACCTTGAGACTTACCCGGTAAAAGGATCTTTGGTTTGGGATAGTGAGTAGTGAGACTTACCCGGTGATCTATTCTCACCTTAGAAACACCTTCCCTTTGCAAACCTCATCTTTGTCCGTGTTATCCTTTGAGATCTTGAGTTGGAACCACAACTACATGCTTTAATCCCTAGAATCTGCATTCCCTTTATTTGACTTTATATTATCTTTGATTGCTTTAATTTGTGGTCATTAGTTATTTGACAACCTGATTTCCATGCTTTGTTTCACCATAGTCCTTGTGTTCGACCCCTGGAATTCTTGCTTTTATTACAATTGATCCGTACACTGCGGGTTCGCATATTGTTCAAGCATACTTCTTGGATTATAAATTTTAAAGCTTGCACACACCTTTTGGAGCGAATATCAAGCTCAACCTAACCATAACAGCCTAGCCATAGACTAAAGCCAAGGCCAATGGAAAGGAAGGAAGGAACCATACCAACTAGGTATGCCCTGGACGCACCAGCGGAAACAAGGGCGCAAGGCACAGAAGTAGTGAGGCGCAGAGGTGGCTGGATCAAGGTGTAGGTGCGCTAGGCGCATGTGCGGCTCAAGGCAGGCGCAGGGGATGTTGTCTGTGCAGAAGGTTGATCTCGACTTCTCTTCGATCCTTCTCAAGATCTCTTCACTTCTTCACCACACAACAAACAAACACATACATATACACACATGTATGAATCATCAAAACGTACAGGAAAGGATCCAACACAAGTGTAAACTTGTGAATCCTAAGGTAAGGAAGAAGGAGAGAAGCAAACAAGGAAGAAAGGAAGAAGAAAGGAAGAAGAGCCGACTTACCACACAGGAAACCTAAGTAGAACCTTCACCACAACCACAATAACTACAACACCTCAGCAACCACATCTAGCATCATGCTCATCATCATCCAAGATCAAAGCCACACACTTCCCACTCACAAACTCAAGAAATCAAGGAAAAGATCCAAGGAAGAGAAACGAGAGAAAAAGATGAACGTGAGGAGGATTAAGGCTGAAGAGATGAAGAAACCCTCTCCTAGAAGCAATGGGAGGCTTATAAAGGAAACAAGTCGAAAGCATTAGGCAAAGTTCAACAAAAATAGTTGTAGTCGCACAGAATCGCAAGGGCGGACCCTATGAGGTGTAGGGGCGGCCAGCCACTGGTGCGGCCATCTGGGCCCACAGGGGCGGCTGCCTGGTTCAGCAAGGCTTAGCAACGCTAAACAACTAAGGCTCTTACACTAGGGTCAAGACCCATTGTGAGGTCCTAACTTGTAACATTCAAAGTTTCTAGAATTTGGGGTGTTATAAAGTTGTTGTTGTCTATTTTATATCAATTCATCAAACTTACGTTCTTATTGTTCGAGTTCCACAAATCTTGGTCAAACCACACGAATCTCACCCGATATTCCTAGCCAAAATTTGTTTATGTGTCGTATTTGTGAACTTCAGTCTAGATCGGAAAATTGCGGCATCAACCCCACATCACTTAACCCTTTCAAAACCTGACCAAACCCCAAACCCGTCAAACTTGGTTAGAAAACCGGGAACTCAAAACCTCTTAAATTTAAAGAAGGAAAATCCGGTTTCTCGTTCTTTTATGCTATATATATATATATATATATATATATATATATATATATATATATATATATATATAT
The DNA here is from genome assembly GCA_033239125.1 of Fagopyrum homotropicum. Lineage (NCBI taxonomy): Eukaryota > Viridiplantae > Streptophyta > Magnoliopsida > Caryophyllales > Polygonaceae > Fagopyrum > Fagopyrum homotropicum. Next base: position 57,223,194 of record BSWB01000003.1, on the reverse strand, counting down.
ATATATATATATATATATATATATATCTAGGGTCTTGTTCTAGTAAGGAGGATGCTTCCAGATAGGAATAAGGAGCGTTGTGAGCCATTAGATGATATCTAAATCATGGGCTCTCAAACAAGATATTATTAATCGCATTCTGATGATTACAATAAATATAGGAAAAAACCTATTTAGCCATGAAAGTAGAAGAGATTACTACAATCCTTCAAGCTTCCCACTTAACACGTCATTTAGTGATACAAAAGCAAATTGATTTTACAAAATAAGTTTTAATAATTCAATAAGCTCTTGTTTTACAACAGCAAAATCAAAACCACGCCTGATGCCTCCCTTTGTCTTGTTTTGCAGTTGTCTCGTACTTTTTGTTAAATGCATTTCACTTGATCACCAATTTCACAAATTACAAACTAACGATCCACAAATTACAAGCATTTCACGTGTAACACTAAACTTACACAATTTACAACAAGTACAAGATAGTTGCAAAACGTTCAAACCTCTCTATATGCTCCTTTTATTGTGCATACAAATTGTTCGACAAAATGCCTCATAGAAAAATAGTCTATAATATTTACATGAACAATGACATAGAAAAGTATGAACACCGATAAACAAAAAAATGAGCAATGACGTATAAAAGTTTGAACATCGCTGACTTATCTATAACTTTTATACATACATAACATAATATGATCATCTTTTAACGTTTTGTGATACTTTTTTTATTTTTTGTGGTTATATATTGTAAATGAACATCTATGCATTGTAAATTGAACACAAAAGAATAAATGAACATGACACTTTGATGAATAAAACACTATGAACATCGATGTATAAAAACATGAACAATGACATATAAAAGTATGGGGTGTTGTTCAGGTAAGGTTGTTAATTGTGATACGTTTGTGCGGCCGTCTAAAAAGTTGACACGTGTCCAAAAAAAATTAAGAAAATATATTCTAGATACTTTTAACAATAATGAACTACCATGTTATAAGTTATGCACTATTCTGTTATAAACTTTGATATTCTCATATAATTCATGAACTATTACTTTATATTATTCATGAGTTAGTTTTTTATAACTATTAATTATTCACATATAATTTATAAATTATTCCCTTAGAATATGAATTATCACGGTATACTATTAATGAACTACTCTTTTATGTACTACATTGAGTATTCTCATGTAATTCATAAAGAGTGATGTTAATTGAAGCCGACAAGGATGCCGGCGGAGGAGGAGTCCGCATGTGCGAGGACAGGCGCGCATGCGGACTCCGAGTGCGCGTCCTCGCGCATGCGGACTCCGCCTCCGGCGGCGTTTTTTTGTTGTTTTTTTCGTTGCTTTTTTTGTTTTTATGTTTTATTTTGTTTTTTTTCAAACTAGAGTTTTATTTTGTGAATTCTGCACTTGGTTTTTTTATTATGAATTATCCATTTGAGTTTTATTTTGGGAGAATTTGACCTACTAAGCCTTTTCTAGTTATGTGTTTAGTAAATGTACCCCATAATTTTTTATCACCTTCATTTAATGATAGGTAAAAGTAATTAAAGATATATGTTAGTATCATGTAAGTGTAAGTTTTAATTCTTAATTACTGAATTTATTTATTTTTACCTTTTTTATTTTATTTTTTATTTTTTATTTTCTATAATTAACATACCAAAATTTCTCATCCAAGAGGTTCATACCAGAATTTCATCATACCTGAATTTTATCATACCAGAATTTTTCATCATACCAGAATTTTATAATACCAGAATTTTATAATACCAGAATTTCATAATACTAGAATTTCATCATACCAGAATTTTTCATAATACGAGAATTTTTCATAATACTAGAATATTTCATAATACCATAATTTTTCATCATACCAGAATTTCATACTAACACAATTTTTCATCACACCATACCAGAAATTATGATACCAAAAATTAGATACCAGAAATTAGATGCCAGAAGCTAGATGCTAGAAGTTATGATGACAGAAAATTACATACTAGAAATTTCTGGTATGCCAAAAATTTCATACCAGACAAACAACAAGCATATCATTATATCGCATTATCACATCACCGATTCCTTCTCACAGTTGGTGCACTGGTGCTTGAACAGCTTCATTAATCATCTTCATTACCAAACTGCTTCAGCCTTTTCCTTGTTTCCACTGTAAGAAAGGGCAAAAAGAAAGCACCTTTTGGAATAATCTATTTACACTCATTTTATTTTATTTGATCTAGTTTGTTTATCATGTGATAAAGGTTCCCTGTCAATATATTAATCATCATATCATTACAAAGGCTAATGATTTCCATGAAAATATTATCAGCATGTCTTACCAAATGGGCATGAATATCACAGTAACAGGAAATCATCATAGCTAAAAAAACAGGCGCCATAAGAGTATACTGAATCATATGGTAACATATCTTTTCTCGTGAAATCCTTAATTAGTATTTGATCCAATGCTTAAGCAATAAAAAGGAAAAATTCTTGAATTGAAATCACACATTAGATAATAGTCTATATTACTCCATCTCCAACGAAGGGTTTTTTTTTAATCGAAATCTTCTATTGCTTTTCATGCATGTAAATCTGCGAATGGAAAGTATAATAGGGATTAAATTTCCAATTAAACACAAATTTAGACTCTTTTGTGTTGAAAAGAAGAAAAACTAATCATTTATAGATCGAATTAGGGAATAAGAAACAATAAATCTCTGTCCTAATCAACCCAAATTGATGATTTTAAAATCATGATTAAAATGCTTATACACTAGTTCCTGAAGTTGAAACCGGATCTCTGATTATTAAAGTCAGCAAATTCCTAAATGGATTTGCAAATCCTTCTACAGTAAAGCCACAACCATCTCAGAAACTCCACTAGAACAGAAAGAAAAATAAAGAAGAGAAATTATCAGTCAATTTAAGGACACGTAAGGAAGTAAGAAAATGTAATTTAGGGCATAAACTTACGAGATCCTTCAACCAGATCTGGTTTCTAATTTGGATTCAAATCAAAGCCTGAAGTATTTGGTTTGGAATGTGTTGTGAGTTCACAACGAAGGACCCCGGACCAGAGAGAGCCCCTGACCAGATGCGCCGGAAGAGGAAGGGTTATGCCGGCCATGGTCGTGCTCGCTGGAAGCTTCGGACGAGAATATTCGATCGAATGAGATATATCAGAGGAGTAAGATGAGGAGAGATCCAGAAGCAGGGAGAGTAAACGGCGAAAGAAAAAGTAGGTAAGAAGAGAACATTAGGGGTTGACGGTAAAAATATAATAGGGGTACACTTACTAATAAGAAAATTAAAAAATCCTATTTACTAGATAAGAAACTCAAAATAGCCTTAGTTATCTAATTAGTCCTTTTATTTTTTTGTTTGTATTATTATTTCATTGCACTCCCGGTAAACAAAATCAAATTATCAAGTACCACTAAAACATGATGACAACAATATATCAGAACTTCTAAAACATTATGACAACAGTATATGAAAACGACTAAAACATGATTACAAGCCAATTTCGGAAAACGGCTAAAGATATCCTGCAGATAGTGTCTTCAACTCCCGATATCCGGCGAAGCTCCTCATAATGTGCTATCCTTGCAATGAACGGCGTATCCCATCCATCAACACTTGGGTCATGGTATTTTTTCCAATAATCACTCAACAACGGTAACGGGGCAATCTTATCTTGTTCATCCGGACTTAACATATTTGAGTCCATTCTTTCTCTAAACTTGTTCAGCGTCGCTTGACTCGGGTTCGAACGATCATCATCATCATCATCACCAATATCACCATCGGAAAACTCAATCGGAACCCAGTGAACTTGCTTCCAAAATGGGATATGAAGAGGGCTTCCGCTTCCTTATTGCACTAAGCAAGGGCCGCTCGTAGTGATCTCTATTCTCCTGTGCCATGAACACAAAAGCAATTGCGAATGTCTTCTTGGTGCTAGTGATGCCTACGATCTCCAACAATGACATATTATATCTAAAAGTAATACAAAACAACGATTGAGATACAATTTCTAAGGAAAAGATGATTGAATGTAGGAAATAAAGTAAAAATGTGTCTTGAATTGAAATTACTTGTTGGTCTTATATGTCGAGTTCATCACAATAACATAAGGAAACATGCTTAGCAAATGCCTCGAGTCGGGATGTGAGATAAAGAAATCAATCACCTCATCGGAATCTTGACTTCTCCGAGTGTTTACATAATATTTGTGTTCCTTCAACGTGTGAAGTGCTTGAGTATTAAACATCTTCCTTCGGCTTGTTCCATTCTAATCTTCAAACCGGTGTTGTAAACTTGACGGATGGATGTGACATTGTCGGGATCCTCTAATTGCACGGATTTTAATATATGTCTTGGTTTTAATCCAGAATTCAATTCACGCTCCACCTTTCGGCTCTGCTTGGGAGTCATACGTCCAACATATGCATGACCTCTTAACACCGAAGGAATTATATGGTTGTGGATTCCACATACAACCCTCACCGTCCACTTTTCTTCTTCAATTTGGGTTCCTACAAGCTCAAACAAACACATACACTTCTTCGAGTTTTTTTTACGGCTAGAACTTGGAACATGATCGGGATCTACGTCTTTTTCTTTTCTAGGTCCTCCGTGTCTATCATAACCCAATTGTAGGATACAAAAACCCCTTCTATCCAACAATGATTTTTTAATGACCAACACCATATTCATAGCGTTTGCCACATACCGAGCCCACCCCAATAAGTTCTCTCGATCCGCAAAATATCCATGAAGCTCAAATTATGACGAATAATCGGTACCGAGAGCACGAGAATATTTCATAAGATCCTAAATAAAAATAACATAGAGTATTATTTTAAAAATACACGTCATTTTATTCTTAAATGTCTAAACTACAATTCCGATTCTATGTTCTAACATTGCTAACTCTATAATTTCGATTCTCTATTCTAACATTGCTAATTCTACAGTTCCGATTCTCTATTCTTAAATGTCTAAAACTACAATTCCGATTCTCTATTCTAACATTGTTAATTCTATAACTTTGATTCTCTATTGTAACATTGCTAATTCTACAATTCCGATTCTCTATTCTTAAATGTCTAAAACTACAATTCCGATTCTCTATTCTAACATTGATAATTCTACAATTCCGACTAAATAAAACGACATAAAAGTAAAGTATAAATGAGTTTGTATTGGATCTCGACTCGAACAAGGCACGACAATGAGATATGAAGAGGGCTTCCGCTTCCTTATTGCACAAAACAAGGGAATGATAGAGCTTTCACCATCGGATTCTACATCTACTTCTTCGGAAAACGACAACATTTTAACGACTTTTTTTGTTTGCGTTGTTGAGGCTTGGATGTAAGTGAATGATACAATGACTTCACATGTTATTATATAGGCTCGGAAAAATCTACAACGGCTATATTTTCCAACGGCTATAATCCAACGGTCCCATTTTTTAAAATATATAACGGGCAAAAGGACGCGCATGCCCACTCCGCATCCGCGCGAGTCCACGCGCATGCGGGCTGCGCATGCGCGCGAGTCCACGTGAATGCGGATTGAGCATGCGCCTGGACTCGCACGGATGCGGAGTGGGCATGCGCGTCCTTCTTCGCACGGGCGGACTCCGCCTCTATGAAGGCGCGAGTCCGCCCGAATAGTAAGCTTGTTCATAAAGTAGTACTTCACGATAATCTATTCATGACCAAATATTATATCTCCAATGAACTACTCTTATAAAGTTCATAAACTACTACTTTTAATACTTCATTTTTTAATATATTATATCAAAATTATTTATAAATTAATCGTTTATATGTTATGAAATATTCTATTATAATTCATGAACTATCTTTTTATAAGTTATGCACTATCCCTCTATAAATTTTGCATTATCATTTTAATTCGTTGTTGGAAGGAATAAGGGGAAAAAATTTGGACATGTGTCACCTTCCTAAGCTACCTTGACGGCTTACCGCCTTACCGTTATGAACTATTCTATTATAATTCATGAACTATTCTTTTATAAGTTATGCACTATCCCTTTATAAGTTTTGCACCATCATTTTCATTCATTTCTAGAAAAAATAAATAAATAAATAAAATTTGGACATGTGTCATCTTCCTAGCCTATCTTACAGCCTTATCGGAAGAAAGAGGCCTTACCTGAATAGCTCATTAAAAGTATGAACAATGATTACTATTTTTAATGTAAGAGGTATTTTCAGATTTTAAGTCAATTTACAAAAATGTCATTAATGATGAGCGTGTGGGAGCCCTTGATTTAAAATTCATCCAATGGCTCAAGCCCTCCTAATTCCTATCTACAAGTTTTCTCCTCACTTGAACTACAATATATATATATATACTGTGCAAAAAAGAAAATATAATCGGATAAAAAAATTGAAAGAAAAAGCATTATAGAATCATTTGTTCATCATTTTGTGTGTTATTTTTGCTTGTGTGTTGGAGCTTATTGAGTTCTTTTGCCTAAATTCCCCCTCCCCTTTCTTGGTTGTGCATGGTCAATGTTGAGCATTCATTTGTTTTGAGTTTACATGAGTTTAGTTATTCTTTTTCAGCCTTTAACACCACATTGGCCTTGTTACGTTATTTATTTGAGTTGGATAATGCAACTTGATTTTAATTAAGAGACCCAACAAATAAATTAATTGACTTGAACTATAAGGTCTTATTGTGTTGAGAATCATTTTTGGTATTGATACATTCAAGTTCACACATGAGGAGCTTTGCAAATTTTGCAAGAAGAGTGAGACACTTGTGAGATGAATTTTTGGGGATTGCTCCTAACCTAATGCGTTTGTTTTTAGTGTTATGATCAAGTCTAATATGTAGAGGATAAATGCATAGTTGTTTAGTTCAACTCAGTTGTTCACTTGGAGTAGAAATTATGAGCATTGCAGTACGGCCTTTTGCATCCTCATAAGGGAAGTAGTTCTAACTTCTTCTTCGTTTTTAAAGTGAAACACTTCTAATTTTTCTCTTATAAATAATGACCATGGTTATTTAAAGATAAAATTACCAAAAACCAACCGTTAAATAGGGTCATTTGCAACTAATCACATATTAGTTAACTAACTGTCTATAACCACCCTTAAAAATCCGTCAACAAAATACCACCCCACCATTTCCGTCCAGAAAAAAACGTTAAAAGGTCTGAAAAAAATCAAAAACAATTGTAAAAAATCAAAAGTTATAAAAAGTAATCCCAAAAAAATTCCAAACCATCCCGACTTTAAAAAGAGCTCGATTTCTATATTCCACTATTTTCAAAAATAATTGAAATATATATAATGAAAAATTTTCCAAACACATTTCCATAAAAGAAATTTGTTTCTCTTTTCAATTTTTTTGAAACATTTAAAAGAAAAAACAGTTAAAAAAATCCACAATTGTTTTTACTGTGTTTCATAATTTTAGGAAAGAAATGAAAATTTTTAAGGAATTTCATTTCTCATTGAATTTTTTTTGAAAATAGATAAAACAAACGAAGGGTCAAAAGCAAAGGGCATTTTATTGAATTTATTAAATAACACTTGGTTTTTTGAGTACTAGTTTATCACTGTCTTGATGATTTCTAACTATTGTAAAAAGTTTCGGTCTTTGTACCTTTTTAAACTTAATGATTATAATTATTTTGGTCATTTCCAAATTTTTAAGTTCTTCATGGGATTGCTATACTTGCCGAACCGATGGATTCAAAGTTACGCGAGTTGGTGATAACACGATTTATGACATTAGTTTAGGCATCCATTTAGATAGTTTTTTCCGCTATTCATACATAGTTTGGCATTAGTTCATGATGTTTACGTTTGATTCGTGCATATTGTCGAGATAGACGTCTACACGAACTATTCTCAGTTTTGTAGGTATTTTGGGGAGCTTTTGGAGCTTAATCGATACATTCGAGGATCATTCCTCACGATGACACACTTCCGGACTCATTAAGAAGCAAGCTAGGAGCTAACGAGAACACATAGGACCTAGTTGGTGCATGTCTTGCACCAATTCATGGCTTAACTATCAAAAGAGAGTTGTTTGAGCAAACCACGCTCCAGACCCAGATTCTACGCCCGTGGTTCTGATTGTGATTCTCTCTGGACAGCTGTGACAGTTGTCCCACGATCTCCATAACCGACTCTTGCCCTTGATGGAGGATATAAGTGGTCCTTGCAGGCTGATGCTACAGATCCTCTCCCACACTCTCTCATTCTACAACATTCCATTGGAGGCTACTCTTGGAGGGGAGCAAAAACACTCTCATTTGGAGAAGAAGAAGAACAACAACACCAGTCTTAGAAGTTTTCATAGTTTTGAGAGATTTTCGAGTGAACTTGTTGAAGATATTTGCAAGGCTTTGTAAGGAACGATTTGTACCTTCTTTTGAAGGGTTGTAAGTCTTTCTCAACATATATTCATCTTGGTTTTCTTGTTCTACTTGTTTCATTTCTCTTTCATTTCATTTTCTTGCTATGGAAGCCATGAATGTATGCTTGTTGATGTTGAATCTTAAAATGCATGTTGTTGGCTAAGTAGTTGAAATTCTAGGGTAAGGGAATAGACTTAAATGTATCTTTGGATGATTTGCTTGCTCGTACTTAACTATTGTTACAAATCACGGTATGTTTTTTTATACTACCACGGCCGTGGTTCTGATGATCTGCCCGTGATTTGATTCTGTTGTGCTTGTATTGATAAATCTAAATGTTAGGATGTTAGATTGTTGAAATCCTAGAGTTTGTTAAGCTTAATCTAGCCTAGGGTGATCTAATGCTAGCAAACTAAGTAAGAGGAGAGACCTACCTGGTGATTCTTGATCTTAGGTACCAAAGATGATGAACGCTAGGTAATAGTGAGCCTTATAAGCCGATATTGGACTGAATGTGCTAGGATTGATGTTTAGGACTTGCCTTCCCGAGACTTACCCGGTAAGGAGAGGTTAGATCCCTAGATAGCAATCCGGTTTGTGTAAATTTCTCAACCTTAGGCTCCTAGAGACTTACCCGGTGATAGGACCTTTGTTGCAGGATTAGTGGATAATGAGACCTACCCGGTAATTAATCCCATTTGAGAAACATTCTTTCCCAACATATTATAGTTAGTCCAAGGTTGATTAGAAGCTTGAGCCCAAGGCCATAACCGGAATTCCTAACCCCTAGAATCCTCTTTTCTCTTTTTGATCACATATCTCGTGTTTGTTTTGCTTGTTTGTGTTGCTAGCTTAGTTGTTCATTTGATTTATTAATCTTGCATGATTTATGATCCTTGCTTGATCGCCACAAAATCAATCCAAAAACATTGTGATTTTCTTTTCTTTATTCCCTTCTCTTTTCTTAGACTAGATTTACACTATCCTTAGTCACTTATTTGATTTGATTTCACCTTAGTCTTTGTGTTCGACCTCGGAATACTATCCTTGCTACAAAACGACCCATACGTTATGGATTCACTAGGAGTTAGGAAAAATATATCGAGTTATAAATTTAAGACTTTTGTGCTACACAATCTTAGCGTAACAAGTTTTTGCCGCCGTTGCCGAGGACTAGGTCTAGATTAAATCATTGTTTGTGATTGTTTATTGTGTAGGTATTTCTTGTTGCTTTTGATCTCGTTTGGTTTATACCTTTGAATTTTCAGGACATCTCTTACTCCTTAGGTGCATGTGAAGATCTCGTGGCAAGGATTTAGCTCCATTCGATCCCGAACCGGAGAAAACCCTTAAAGCTAGATCTAAGAGCATTAAGAAGAAGAAGGAGATGGCCGCAAGAGATCTTCAAGCTGAGTTGGATGATGCCTTAGAGAAAATTAGGCTAAGAGATGAACTCTTGGAGAATGAGAGGAGACTTGCCAATGAGAGGCAAGAAGCGACTGAGAGGGAAATTGAAGAGATTAGGCAAGCTCTTGTGCAAAGAGAGCTTAATCGTCAACAACCTCCTCCACCACCACCACAGCCGGCGGTCAATGTTCGGTTCGAGCCGATCATGATTGAGGAGCCACAAACGTTAGGGCAACGTATGGATCCAGCCCAAAGAGTGCACCGTCCGGGTGTAAACTTAGGAGATCCCGCAGCCCATGATTATGAGCTCCGCCCTCAAGTGCTACAAATGATCCGGCATAATCAATTTGGAGGGATGGAAGGAGAGTCTCCTCATCAACACTTGATGAACTATGAGATCTTGATGGAGACTCTAAGGCCTCCTAGATTGGAGAACAACAACCATAAACTTAGGGATTTTTCCTTCTCACTTAAAGGTAAAGCCTTGGCTTGGTACCAATCCATTCCACTAGGACGTGTGAGTACTTGGGAGGAGATGACAAACGAGTTCTTGACAAAGTTCTTTCCACCTTCCAAGACAACCGAGCTAAGAGGGAAGATCAATGCCTTTGTGATGAAGGATAGAGAGAGCCTATTCAAGTCTTGGGAGAGGTTCAAGGACCTCCTCCTAGATTGTCCACACCATGGTATACCGAAGATAGAGCTATTAGAGATCTACTTCAAGGGGCTTGATGAGGATAGCCAATTCAAGCTCCAATCGCTTTCCGGTGGAACATTCATGGAGAAGAATATGGATGAGGCTTGGGAGTTTGTAGAGAAGCAAGCCTTGGTGATAGAGAAGTACTCCCATAGGAAGAGTGATGGGAGGAAACCGGGAGTTTATGAAGTGAGTGAAGTCACCATGTGCAACTACAAGCTCGATGCAATCAACAATAAGCTTAAGTCTTTGAGGGAGTTATGTGCCACAACCTTGAAGAGTCAAGCTAGTCCTCAAGTGCAAGTGCAAGCTAATTTGGCTTCCAAAGAGGAGGACATCAACTACATGGGAAGGGGCAACTTCAACAATTATCAAGGCCCTAGGAACTTCAACAACAACAGCCGGTAATACAACAATTACCGGCCTAATCACAACCATCCCGGGTTCTCCTATTCTTACCCGGATGGTGCCTTGAACCCTCCCGCTTCCACAAGCGCAGCACCACCACCTAAGGCTTCACAAGAGCCTCCACCCGGTTTCGCTCAACCTCCAAAGGATAGAACCGAGATGATGTTTGAACAATTGCTTGGAAGGTTGAGTTGAATTGAGAGCACGGTGACTTCCATTTCTAAGGCTCAAAAGGTGCTAGAAGCACAAGTGTTCCAAAAAGCGGGTGAAGCACAAAGGGATCCGGGAAAGCTTTCCGGAAGGACCGAGGATAACCCAAAGGCCAAGTGTTGGCCATTACAACAAGGAGTGGGCTAAGCATGAAGGATCCCTTACCTAAGGGGAATGACAAGGGAAAACAAGTAGTGGTGGAAGAAGAGCCATTGCAAGAAGAAGGAGGCAAGAGCAAGGATGATGAGCCAACATATGTGGCACCACCTCCATACAAGCCACCACTACCATTCCCACAATCACGAACAAGAGCTCGCTTGGACAAAACTTTCGGTAACTTCCTTGAACTTATGTTTAAATTGCATATTAACATTCCGTTCATGGATGCTATTCTAGGTATGCCGGCCTATGGAAAATTTTTGAAAGAGATACTCTCCAACAAGAGGAAGTTGGAGGAGTATGGAGAAGTGAGGATGACAAAGAGATCTTCCGAGTTGATTCAAACTATGAGGGAGGAGATGCCTCCTAAGCTAAGAGATCCGGGATCTTTTTGTGTGACAATTGGGGTTGGAGAAGTGCAATATGAAGCCCTATGTGATCTTGGAGCAAGTGTAAGCATTATCCCGCTTGCACATTACAACAAGGTTGGGCTAGGAGAGCCAAAGCCGGTCAAGATGACCCTCTACATGGCGGACCGTTCAATCACTCACCCCATAGGAATCCTAGAGGACATATCGGTTTAGCTTGGGAAGTTCTATGTGCCAATAGACTTCGTTGTTTTGGACATCCCGGCGGACTACCCGGTTCCTATCATTTTGGGAAGGCCATTCTTAGCCACCTCCGTATGCTTAGTGGATTGCAAAAATGGAATCCTCTCCTTCAACATAGGAGAAGAGAATATCAAGTTCAAGTTATCCACAATGATGAAGGGGCCAGCCCTTGGTGAAGATGTGTTCAACATTGTCAAGCAAGAGGAATGTAGAGATGTTGTAAGCTCAATCTTGATCAAGGATCCCTTGGAGAAGGTTCTTAGCTTGAGTTTGATGGAGGAAGGAATTGAGGATGATTGCAATGAAGAAATCAAGGCTTTGGATGCATCAGAAAAGGAGACAAGTGCTGAATTTGAAGTGCACGAAGTTTTGCTGAACCACAGTAGGAACCACGGCCAGGGAGGGAGAACCACAGCCGTAATTTTGCCCGTGGAACTCTCTGGAATGCTCAAATGTGCCAGCTTCTCAGATTCCACGACCGTGGTTGTGCCAGAGACCATGATTTTGCCTGTGGTTTCTCCAGAAAATGCCTTAGCGGTTGATCAAGCTTCAAGAAGCCTTGGAGAGACTTCCATGGCTTTGGAATCATCTCAAGCTACATTGTATGGAGCGTCTCCAACCGATAAAGGTCCTCCTAAACTTTATCTTAATCCCCACCCCTCTCATTTAAAGTATGCTTTTCTTGGTGCAAATTCTACTTATCCGGTGATTGTGACTGCATCTTTGAATGATGATGAGCTTGATAGATTGTTGCATGAGTTGAGATTTCATAGGAAAGCCATTGGCTACACTATTGATGACTTAGTTGGCATTAAATCTTCCTTGTGCATGCATAAAATTTTGATGAAAGATAATCATAAACCTTGAATTGAACCTCAAAGAAGATTGAACCCTATAATGAAAGAAGTAGTCAAGAAAGAGATCCTTAAATTGCTAGATGCGGGAACGATTTTCCCGATTTCGGATAGTAAATGGGTTAGTCCCGTTCATGTTGTTCCTAAGAAGGGTGGTATGACCGTAGTAACTAATGAGAACAATGAACTAATCCCAACTAAGACGGTTACGGGGTGGAGAATGTGTATTGACTATAGGAAACTTAATATGGCCTCTAGGAAAGATTTTTTCCCTCTTCCCTTCATTGACCAAATGCTAGAGAGATTAGCTCAACATTCACACTTTTGTTACTTAGATGGCTATAGTGGATTTTTCCAAATCCCTATTCACCCTGATGACCAAGAGAAAATAACATTTACATGTCTTTGGGGAACATTTGCATATAGGATAATGCCATTTGGGTTGTGTAATGCACCCGCCACCTTTCAAAGGTGTATGATGTCTATTTTTTCTGAATATATTGAGAACATTATGGAAGTGGTTATGGATGATTTCTCGGTGTATGGATCTTCATTTGATGATTGCTTGGCTAACTTATTTTTGGTGTTGAAAAGATGTGAGGAAACTAACCTTGTTTTGAATTGGGAGAAATGCCACTTCATGGTGAGTGAAGGCATTGTGTTGGGACATTTGGTTTCCCAACGAGGCATTGAGCTTGATAGGGCAAAGATAGAAATGATAGAGAAGTTGCCACCACCTACCTCGGTAAAGGGGGTAAGGAGTTTCTTAGGGCATGCCGGTTTTTACCGGAGATTTATAAAAGATTTCTCTAAAATTTCTAAGCCTCTCACTAACCTACTAATGAAGGATGTTGAGTTTGTTTTCTCCAAGGATTGCCTTGAAGCGTTTTGTAGGTTGAAAAACGCCTTGATCTCTGCCCCTATCATGCAACCTCCGGATTGGAGCCTTCCGTTTGAGATAATGTGTGATGCAAGTGATGTGGCCGTTGGGGTTGTTTTGGGACAAAGGAAAGATGGGCTTACACATGCCATCTATTATGCTAGCAAGATGCTAGATGATGCCCAACTCAACTATGCCACAACCGAGAAGGAGTTGTTAGTGGTGGTGTATGCCTTTGAGAAGTTCCGGTCATATCTTGTGGGAGTCAAGGTCATTATGTACACGGATCATGTTGCGATCCGTTATCTCCTCACAAAGAAGGATGCCAAGCCTCGCTTGATCCGGTGGATCCTTCTCCTCCAAGAGTTTGACTTGGAAATTCAGGACAAGAAGGGTTCCGAAAATTCAGTGGCGGACCATCTTAGTAGGCTACCACCATAGGAGATGGAGAGAGATGACATCCCGATTAATGACTCATTCCGGGATGAGCAATTGCAAATGGTGGAGGAATGCTTGCTTCAAGTGTCTAGGGGGAATGAGCCATGGTATGCGGACATAGTGAACTACCTTGTGTGTGAGGAGGTGCCACCCGGTCTATCATATGCCCAAAGGAAAAAGTTCTTCAAGGATGTGAGGCATTACTATTGGAGTGAACCTCTCTTGTTTAAAAGAGGACCGGATGGAGTCAATAGGAGGTGCATCCCGGAGGATGAGGTGGAGAGTGTGATCTGCCATTGTAACTCCTTGCCATGTGGAGGCCATGCTAGCTCACACAAGACATGTGCAAAGGTATTGCAATCCGGCTTTTATTGGCCTCACTTGTTTAGGGATGTGCAGAATTTTGTAGTGGCATGTGATGCTTGCCAAAGGACGGGTAACATCTCAACGAGGAATGAGATGCCCTTGAACAACATACAAGAAGTTGAGATATTTGATGTGTGGGGTATGGACTTCATGGGGCCATTCCCCTCTTCATGTGGCAACCTCTACATTTTATTGGCGGTGGACTATGTGTCGAGATGGGTGGAGGCAATCGCCTCTCCCAAGAGTGATCATAAGTGATGGAGGGAAGCATTTCACCAATAGGAACTTTGGGACACTTTTGGCTAAGTATGGGGTGACACATAAGGTGGCAACACCTTACCATCCCCAAACTAGTGGCCAAGTGGAGATCTCCAACCGGGAGATAAAGGGGATACTTGAGAAGACGGTTTCTAGAACGAGAAAAGATTGGGCTATGAAGCTCGATGATGCTTTGTGGGCTTATAGAACCGCCTTCAAGACACCGATTGGCACCACTCCGTACAAGCTAGTTTATGGAAAGTCTTGCCACCTTCCGGTGGAGATGGAGCATAGAGCATATTGGGTCATAAGGTGGCTGAATTTTGACCTCAAGGAGGCCGGTGAGAAGAGATTGCTAGACATCAATGCTCTTGAGGAGATCCGGTTGGATGCCTATGAAAATGCCCGGATCTATAAGGAAAGGACCAAGCATTGGCATGACAAGCGTCTCATCCCAAAGGAGTTGAGTGAAGGTGACCTTGTCCTTCTCTTCAACTCAAGGCTGCGGCTCTTCCCCGGAAAGCTAAATTCAAGATGGACGGGTCCTTATATGGTGAAGAAGATCTTTCCCCATGGAGCGGTTGAGATAGAAGGGGAGCATTGTGGAGATTTTAAGGTGAATGGGCACCGTTTGAAGAAGTATACCCCGGGAGCTCCGGTGGATATGATTGCCCCACTTCACCTTGAGTGAGACGCCCCCGAATTTGGTCAAGCTAATGATCTTAAAGAAGCGCTTGATGGGAGGCAACCCATTGGTACATGTCTTTCCCTCTTCGTTTTTGTTTTGGTTTTCATTTTTCTGTTTTTGTGTTTTTGTGTGTGTGTTTTGTGTTTGTGTGCTAGAATCTAAGTAGCATGAAAGTCTTGCATGGCATGAGGATGATGATGGTGATCCCGCATCAAATGTGGGTGGAGCGGACGTGGGATTTGGACGGCTAACGGTGCTTAGCGCGGGTCCCGACGCCATAATGAACATCAAGAGCTCTCTACCACCTTTGATTGATCATCCACCATCACTCCACATGAGTGAACCAAAATACCAAAGCATCACCATTTTTACATTGTGAGGACTCTCTTTCACTCTTCTTTACTTGATTTGCACATTGGGGAAAATGTGTTTCTAAGTATGGGGTGGGGTTTTTATAATAAGTTGCATGATTAGCATCTAGGATAGTTTCTTTTTGTCACATGTTTCATTAGGTTTTGCATTGCAGATACATATTTCGAAACTTCCAAAAAACTAGAAAAATTAAAAAAAAATTAGTGCTTCTAAGCTTGGGTATGACCCTTATGATGAGATTGTCTTGTGAATTGGCTATGGATGGCCTTATGTGTTGAATTGATGTATGTGTATGTGGACTTGAAGTACTTATCTTGAATCCCATGTCTGAATCGTGATCATGAATGTTTGCCTTGATTGGATTGAGGATTGATGGTCGAAATTACATGCTAGTTCTTACACATCAATTAGGAGTGATTAAGGCAATTCATCTTTCTCTACTTCTCATCTTGATCATGATTGTTTGAGCACCTCAATTGATATAAAATTTGACCTCTTTTGACCCATCCGGGAATAGGAGCATGCTAGTGTGTTGGGTGTGTGAAAAGCAAGTGTGGGGTGAAGTTGTTGATGAATGGATGTTGTGAATGAAGTGCTGAATTTGTTGTGAAAAGTATAGAAAAAATATAGGTTTGGGGATTTTGGTTTTGATGACGAGTAACTCGGCTCCATTCACATAATCGGGTGTTTGTGCCTTGCTAAAGTCGGATAAACCGAATGTCCTAACGAGCCTTGGTATGTGTGCCCGGTGTGAGGCACCTCGGAAAAATCCCGAGGTTCGCTAATCACCAAGGTTTCGGCTTTTGTACACCAATGTCATTGTCTCAAAAATAAGTGAAAGAAAAAGAAAGTAAAAAAGAAAAGAAAACAAAGAAAAGATGGAGAAAAATATACACTTGTGGGGAAGTTGATCAAAATGAAATTGTGGAGTTAGTTTCTTTCCCGGATTAGCATCACATGACCTAAAAAATTCCCACTTATTCACAACTTTCTTGGCTTCTTCTTTCCTAAGCCCTTGTGACCTATTTGCATGTGTGTAAGACTTAGTGATCTAGATTGGATATACTCATGATAATCTTGGCTTCTTCATTTTCAACTTTCATGCATGCTTTCGAGTTAAGTATAATTGTCTTTCCATGCCTTCATTCATTTGATGCATGATTGCTTGTTCCATTGCCATGAAACATGACTATGAAGGTGATCCAATGTTAGACGCACAATTTCAAAAAAAAAAAAAGATATTGTTGTTTTTCTGCATTCATAAATCATGTCATCTCTTAGCCTATAGTTGGATCTTGCTCGGGGACGAGCAAATCTTAAGTATGGGGTATTTTGATAACATGATTTATGACGTTAGTTTAGGCATCCATTTAGATAGTTTTTCCCGCTATCCATGCATAGTTTGGCATTAGTTCATGACGTTTACGTTTGATTCATGCATATTGTCAAGATAGACGTCTACACGAACTATTGTCGGTTTTGTAGGTATTTTGGGGAGCTTTTGGATCTTAATCGATACATTCGAGGATCATTCCTCGCGATGACACACCTCCGGACTCATTAAGAAGCAAGCTAGGAGCTAAGGAGAACACATAGGACCTAGTTGGTGCATGCCTTGCACCAACTCATGGCTTAACTATCAAAAGAGAGTTGTCTGAGCAAAACCATGGTCCAGACCCAGATTCCATGCCCGTGGTTCTGACCATGATTCTCTCTGGACAGCTATGACAGATGTCCCACGATCTCCATAACCGACTCTTTCCCTTGATGGAGGATATAAGTGGTCCTTGCAGGCTGATGCTACAGATCCTCTCCCACACTCTCTCATTCTACAACATTCCATTAGAGGCTACTCTTGGAGGGGAGCAAAAACACTATCATTTGGAGAAGAAGAAGAACAACACTAGTCTTAGAAGTTTTCATAGTTTTGAGAGATTTTCGAGTGAACTTGTTGAAGATATTTGCAAGGCTTTGTAAGGAACGATTTGTACCTTCTTTTGAAAGGTTGTAAGTCTTTCTCAACATATATTCAGCTTGGTTTTCTTGTTCTACTTGTTTTATTTCTCTTTCATTTCATTTTCTTGCTATGGAAGCCATGAATGTATGCTTGTTGATGTTGAATCTTAAATCGCATGTTGTTGGCTAAGTAGTTGAGATTCTAGGGTAAGGGAATGATGGTTGCGGCTTGGACTATGATAGAATAGACTTAAATGTATCTTTGGATGATTTGCTTGCTCGTACTGTTACAAATCACGGTCTGTTCTTATACAACCACGGCCGTGGTTCTGATGATCTGCCCGTGATTTGATTCTGTTGTGCTTGTATTGATAAATCTGAATGTTAGGATGTTAGATTGTTGAAATCCTAGAGCTTGTTAAGCTTAATCTAGCCTAGGGTGATCTAATGCTAGCAAACTAAGTGAGAGTAGAGACCTACCCGGTGATTATTGATCTTAGGTACCAAAGATGATGAGCACTAGGTAATAGTGAGCCTCATAAGCCGCTATTGGACTGAATGTGCGAGGATCGATGTTTAGGACTTGCCTTCCTGAGAATTACCCGTTAAGGAGAGGTTAGATCCCTAGATAGAAATTTGGTTTGTGTAGATTTCCCAACCTTAGGCTCCTAGAGACTTACCCGGTGATAGGACCTTTGTTGCGGGATTAGTGGATAATGAGACCTACCCGGTAATTAATCCCATTTGAGAAACATTCTTTCCCAACATATTATAGTTAGTCCAAGGTTGATTAGAAGCTTGATTCCAAGGCCATAACCGGAATTCCTAACCCCTAGAATCCGCTTTTCTCTCTTTGATCACATATCTCGTGTTTGTTTTACTTGTTTGTGTTGCTAGCTTAGTTTTTCATTTGATATGTTAATCTTGCATGATTTGTGATCCTTGCTTGATCACCACAAAACCAATCCAAAAACAATGTGATTTTCTTTTCTTTTCTTTATTCCCTTCTCTTTTCTTAGACTAGATTTACACTATCCTTAGTCACTTATTTGATTTGATTTCACCTTAGTCTTTGTGTTCGACCTCGGAATACTATTGTAACCCCCCAAATTCTCAGAACTCGGGACGTTACTGGTTAGGACCTCACAATGGGTCCCGACCTCAGTTTGACAACAATATTACTAGGATCTTGCAACAAGACACAAATAAGAAAAAACGAAATTCATGAAATAGTATTTTTAAAGGAATGAATGCAACAAGGTCTAGCAGCCTATAGTACTTAAACAAAGGGAAAAAGATCCAGTGTCTTAACAAAAGAAAGAACGACAAACAACAAGCCCAACCCCCACTCGTAGGAGTACGGAGACCCGGCTGACCACTACTTCTGGATCACTCAGCTGCTGATCTAACCTGCGGTAAATCTAAAAACACAACAAGAGAAACCATTAGCTAGTTATCTAAACATTAAGAGAGTAATAATAGCGCACACACACATAAAAATATAAACACCCATCATGCTTTCAAACAAGCCCATTTATTATCTTCAGTTAAGTTATTCACTCTTACTAATGATACTTATTTTGTGACACGAGGGATTCCCAAACCTCTCCTCCGCCCCCGTGTAACCATCAGGAATGGATCCGATGCATCTCACCTTGTACCTGCCTGGTCTGGGTATAGAGAACCTCCTAGTCTCCTCTCAGAGTTGGGCAGTGATGTCACGGCTCGTTATACATACACTTGGGCCTTAAACATAATAATCACGGTCGTCCTAACAAGTTGTTGTTATTATAATCACGCACATCACACACACACAACCACTATCACTCAACTAATATCCAGAAATTGGCTAAGTAAGTCGCAAGGACTTACCTGAGTCAAATCACACTCTAACAAGTCTCAAATCGGTCCGTACTCGTGGTAACTCAAACGCCTGTCAATTAAGGCATGTGGATCAAAATCACATCCAGATGTCCAACCTCATGCGAAGGCATTACGGAAAAAGCTCTCTTACGGTAAAAGACCATTTTACCCTTAGTGCCGAAAATTCTCAAAGTTTATTCTTAAATCCTACTAATTTCTTTTAGAACTTGGTTTCCATAATTAGTGTCTCTCGGATAGTTACTAGAGGTTATAAGATTAATCTCAAACACTCGTCACATAGAACAACATTACTTCCTTCCCGGGTATTACTCCACTCTTACACATATATGTATCCGCGTATAAAAACGTTACCTCTCTATGTAAATACTCATGTATATACCTTTTTCTTATTCCCATATTTATATACATTTATTTACCTTCTCATATCTATAATTACATATATATATATATATATATATATATATATATATATATATATATATATATATATATATATATATATAATGATGTGTTATATATAAACACTCAGCACACTTTACTCTTACCTCACCATGCTTAACCATGTCTAACTTCTACTGCTCAAACGTGTATAAACCTATATACCATCAGTACTCCCTTACGTATATACTTATATATATATACTCAGTACACTTTAATTTCATAAAATTCCTATATACTCAATAGCAGTGCAAAGACAACTGGACTCACCTATAGCACTGCAGCAGTCTGTTTCTCCTTCGGTTGTTGGGGTGTAGCAGGGGTAGCGGGGCGTCTTGGGCCGGCTCGTATACCGACTCGAGTGTACTCACCACCGTGTACCGCAAGGATTGCAGGCTAGACACTACAGAGGTCAGAGGAGGTGAGGCTGCTGTCCATGATCACACGTAACAGAAAGAAGGGAGGGGAATGCTCTAGACTGTTGTTTACCTTAGTTAAAAAGGTACAGACAGGAGCCAAGTTCCGGCGAGGTGTGTAGCGGTGGTTTGTCACACGGTTCCGACTAGAGAAGGCACTCCTGCAGTCTGTAGTTCGAGGTGAGGGTCGGCACAGGGGAAAGAGAGTAGCAGAGGGGCGACGAAGGACTCACCGGCGTAGCGGAAGAAGACCTCGCTGTTGTGTCTGTCGGTCCACTACTGCAAGGGAGGAGGGCGTTGCTTCGTGACTGTTCTGTCTGGCTTGAGGCGGCGGCACCAGCGGTCCTTTGCTCCGTCGTCTTCAGCGAGGCGAGTGGGTACGCTGTTCGTCGGCAGCGGCAGCGAGGCGAGGAGGGTACACTTTTCGTCGGCAGCGGCAGCGAGGCGAGGAGGCGCTGTGTGCGGGAGTTCGATGGAGAGGTAAGTGTCGATATGTGCAACAGTTATTAGGGGAGAGGATTAGGTTAAGCGTATGATTAAAATTAGGGTTAGGATTAGCTTAAGGAGGTGGGCCGGTGGGCTTGGGCCTGGTGTTGGGCCAGAACTGGACTGTTCCCTCATTAAAACAAGATAAAGCGGAAAACTCGTTACTCGTCCCGGATCGGTAGGAAATTTGCGGGAATATTTACGGAATTATATTTCGTATTATATAAGTTATTATTTTATTTTAAAGGTACGTAAATTATTTCCGGTTACAGCATTTATCATTTTATGTAAATTAGGTCACATAAAATGATAGAAATTGAATCTCGTTTTAACTTCCTTTACAGGATAAAGGTTGACAGATCGAAATCCGGTTAAATTCAGTGTTAAACGGAGTTTAAAATTTTCGTTTATTACAACTATCCTTGCTACAAAACGACCCATACACTGTGGGTTCACTAGGATTTTGGAAAAATATATCGAGTTATAAATTTAATACGTTTGTGCTACACAATCTTAGTGTAACAGTTGGAAAGCACATTCTTTGTTTGTCTATGACAAAGGTTATTTTAGATGTTTACCTACAATATTCGATACCCTAATATACTACACTCGATCCCCTATCTTTGCAGGAGGTTATTGTTAGCTAATTAGTTAAAACTTCCAAGATCAATATGCTTTGTTAGGGGTGGGCAATGGATCGATCCGATTCGATTCGAATACCGGATATTCGAATAGAAATTTTCATAAATATCTCAATCCGGATCCGGTGTGTAACCAGCCGGATATCCACCACTTTTTCCCGGATCGGATTGGATAATTATATGCGGATATCCGGCCGATCCGTTTCATATGAACTCCAAAATATAGTATCCAAAAATGAGTTTAGCCGATTCGGATTGGATTATTATCTGCGGATATCCGGATGATCCGTTTCATCTGAATGACCTTTGTTTGACCCGGGTGGTCGGTTTGATCCAAAAATGACTTAAGTCGGATCCGGATCTCCGACTGATTCTTTTGATCTGAATATCAGTTTGACCAGGATATGTAATTGCTACTTTGTTAAACATGTAATTAGAAAAACAATTCAAAGACACAAAAAAATCTAAAAAATAAAATGATAATCATATAGATGATAAAAAAAATGAGAATATTAAAGTTTTTTATAATAAGAAAATAAAATTAAGGTTTTAAAACAATAGATATTTCTATTTTTATACTTTTTTAACTACTTCATAAAAACAAAATTAAAAAAAATGAGATTGGTAAAGTAAAATTAAATAATTTAATCTTGATAAATATTTAACTTTTTAGTCTTGAAAACATTAATAAATAGAAAATGTTATTATTTAATATAATCAAAGTCAATTAACTTTTTTTTTTGTTAATAAAAGCTAATTGATTGTAATTTCATCAAAAATATTATGATAATAGTTATGCAAGAAAAACGATATTAATACAAAATTATAATATAATATGAAACTTTTTATCTTTTAAAACGAAAACCTTAAATATATATATATATATATATATATATATATATATATATATATATATATATATATATATATATATATATATATATTGTAATACCCGGAAATTTAATTTCCGGTAAATCCCGAGTCAACATAAATATTGACATTTTATGTGAAGAGTTAATCACATAAAATATTCTTTTACCAACTTCTATCATTTTTTGTGAAAGTTAATCATATAAAATCATTTTTAAAACACTCTTGCAAGCCTTATAGTATTTGACCCATTTGGAAAACCCATGGCTAAGTCATGACAAGGCCATCCGGGCCCATTTTGACAAGATCACTTCAGCCCAAAGACAAGGCCAACCTTCTTGCTTCAACCGTGTAATTTCTCTCCTTCCCTACCAAACCCTAGCAGCCTTCCCACCTTCACGTAAACAGCAGCCTTGTTGCGGCACACACGACAACCTGCATTTGTCTTCCTCGTGGGTGAGCCCTCTCGTCTCCTCCGTCTTCGTACACCGAGCAGCAACCAGGATTGTCCCTCTCGCTTCTACACACAGCTCTCAGCCTCGCAGTGTCACGGCGTGCCAACCTCGTCCTTCCTTCCAACCGTCGACAGGCGGCATCCTCCTCGCGTGCGTTTGGCCTGGCACAACCACATCAGGCGGAGGTTGGTCCTTCTCTACAAGGTCGTCACGCAGCAGCAAGCAATTCAAGTCTCCTCCACGAGCGGTTGCAGCCTCGCTGGTCTCTTTGTCGCGCCAGAAACGCGATGCTAGGGCAGTTGAGCCTCCGCCGCAACCACATGTAGTGTTCCCCGCCCATTCAGGTTCCTATCGCCGATCCTACAGTTCTCTTTTGCCTCCCTCGTTGTCCTTCCTCACGAGCTGACGCAGAAACACTCTACAGTAGCTTTGCCTCCCTCCTTGTCGAGTATAGTAGTTGTGTATGACCATGCTCTTCCTCCTTGCTTTCTTTCAGTCATATATGTGCTTATAGTTATCTCTAAACCATCTTGCAATCTATATATTATAGCTAAGGAACAACTACAGTGAGCTGTTGCAATTTCTCAGTTTTCCAACATTGACGAACAGTCAACTTCGAGTCTAGATGTGGGTAAGCTAGACCCTTCCTTTGCTCTTGAGTTTTGGATATGTTGTCGTCGGTACTGCAGTGTAGAACATACTAGAATTTGAGCGTATTCTGAGTTATAGTTTAGGAGATATGATTCTCTCAAGTTGGCTCCTCATGCAGTTTTCTAAGTGTGCTGAGTTTGAAAAAAAAACTGCTTGTGATGTAGTTTTGTGGAATATATTTGGATGGGTTATTGAGTTCTGTTAGACTTGAATTTCAGACATGTTATAGTTGGTATAGTATAGTAGATCATACTGAAATTTGAGACGAATCCGAGTTGCAGTTTAAGAGTTATGGTGTCCCAAAGTAGAGACCTTGAGCGGTTTATAGATTGTGTTGAATCTGCTTGTGATGCAGTTTTGTGGTACAGATTTGATTGGATCATACTCCTCGGTTAGACTTGAATTTTGGATAAGTTATAGTTAAAGTTGCATAGCAGATTATATCAAAATTTGAGAGGATTTCATCAAGAGATTTAGGAGTTATGATTTTGCAAAGTCGAGGTTGTAAGCAGTTTTCTGGATGTTACTGAACTTTTCTAAGTGCTGGAAAGATTTTGTGTTGTGCAGTCATGTTTGAACTTAATTTTAGATACCTTATAAATATAATCCACCGTTCAGTTTTTAGTATATTATAGAGTCGCATGCATAGGGTGGTGTATCCAAAATTTAGGAAGTGGTTATTAGGTATTTTTGGGAAGTTCTTGCTTCTATGGATAGAGTGCATAGCGTAGAAGACTTAGATTTGTTTGTTAGAATTTTTATATTTTTATTCGGGGCTCGTATCATTGGCTAAGGTTGGATCCTAATGACCTTTTTGAAAAGTGAGGAGAATGTGTATTTCTTTCTAGTTTCTACCTAAACTCATTCTTAAAAGTTAGAATATGAATTTTTGTTCCAGAGAAGAGGATAGACATTTTTTAGGAGATTTTTTGGAAGTTTTGGAACCAAGGGTAAAATGGTCATTCTACCCTAGGAGGGTATTTTAGTAATTTCTCTTTTGTTAAAATCTTACACCTTAGAAGTCATAGACTTCTAAGTGTATGGGAAATGTTTTGATCCACTTGCCCTTATGACATGCAATTGAGTCCCAACAGTTACGGACTGAGTTGAGATAATAAAAATCGAGTTTCGATTCAGGTAAGTCCTTTGGGCTTACATAGCTAGCTTCTGGATATGAGTATGAATAATGATAGTGGTGTTTGAATGATGTGTTTATAATTGTACTTATTATTTGTTATCGACCGACCTACATATTTGGCCTAAGAGTAACGGGCGGTGGCATTCTGCTCAGTTACACCGAGGGAAGTGGGGGTTTCTTTAGGGACTAGTCCATACGTGGTTTGCGGGGACGCCGCCGGCGGAGGTGTGCCAAACCATCACCAGTTGGATAAGGAACGGAGGCGAGAAATCTTAAGATTCTCGTGCTACAACTTTAAAACGTAATAAAGTGAATCACCTAAGCCATCAGATAATAACCGGATTGTGTGTCAGCATGATGAGTGTTTATTTTACCTCGGGTGTGTTTGTGCTATCCTTATTCTATTTATATTTAGATTGTTAGCGAACGGTTATTCTGTGTTGTAGTTTTTGTAGAGATAGACAGTTGCAGAGAGATCCGGAAAAGATGGTCAGCCGGCTCCACGTACTCATTAGATGGGGACGGGGGAGTCTTCCATACAGCATGCATGTTATATAAATATATATGTTTTGTAAGGTTGTCACATGTGTACATTCATACAATAAAATATTTTGTTTTGAAATTGTTTTAAATACATTTGTGTCTTGTTATAAGATCCTAGTAAAGTTGTTGTTAAACCAAGGTCGGGACCCATTGTGAGGTCCTAAATAGTAGCTCTTCGAGTTCCGAGAACTTGGGTGTTTATATTTATATATATATATATATATATATATATATATATATATATATATATATATGTGTGTGTGTGTGTGTGTGTGTGTGTGTGTGTGTATGTGTGTGTGTGTGCGGTTTCATTAAATGAGACGATCTTATAATAAAAAGTTTTTTGCTAAGAAAAAAATGAATAAAGTTATAGACTTATAGTTATCATAATCATCATTACTTATATTATAGAGAAAATTATTTTTAAGATTTTAAGACATATCTTATGTCTAACATGGTTAAATAAGTTAGGCTTATAAAGCATCATCATATAAACTATTAGTATGTAATTTTATACTTGTACGCTTGTATAGTATTTAACACCCGCAAAATGGGAAAGATGTCACATCATTAGTAACCCCGGACGAGGGCCATAAATACTTTGTAAATGAAAGGATAAAGAGATCAATAAATAAAACATACAACATAAGTAGCATTGACTTGCCAATAATAAAAGATAAGAAATCTGAAAGAGGTGTAACATCCGGAAATTTAATCTCCGATTATTTTCGAGTCAACCAAACTACACCTTATTTATCCATCACCTTTATTCTTTAAAATGGACCCATCCGGGCCCATCAACGGCATGCCTTCCGGGCCAATTCGGAAGCTGAGTAGTTTGACCCTGAAACCCTACCATCCACGCCCGATAAGGAAACAGTTCAGCCAGTGTGCTTTCCCCTTCCTGCTTCAGAAACTCCTTTCTTTCCCTATAACCCTAGCAGCCACAACCACCCCTCTCACCATCGCTCTTGTGCAAAATTGCAGTCACCGCCCTCAACCACTCGGCCTTGTCCTCCTTGTAGCGCCTCCAGCCTCGCGTCCTCCAGCCTCTGTCGACACCAGCAGTGCAGGCGTGTCCTCCTCGCAGTGCCTCCAGCGTCGCGTCCTCCATCCGTTGTCAACACCAACAGTGCAGGCGTGCCCTCCTCTCCAGTCGAGCCAGCCTCAGCCATCCTCTCCAGTCGAGCCAGCCTCGGCCCTCCTCTCTAGTCGAGCCAGCCTCGACACTCCTCTCCAGTCACCTTCCAGCCCCCTGAAGTCGTGCACAGTAGCCTCCTTTTGGACCTCTTCACCTTCCGACAAGGCTATAACGTGAGAGCCATCCTCGTCCTTCATGCCTTCGAGTTTGGAGTCGGGTAAGACCCACATCCACCTCCTTACTTCCCCTCCATGTTTATGTGTCAATGGGTGCCTCTAAACCATCTTTAAAAACATACATTTCAGCCAAACGAGCAACTTCAGAGAGCTGTTGTTTTTCCCAGTTTTCCAACTTTGACAACATCAAACTTCGGGTCCAAATTTAGGTATGAAAGACTGATCCATTTTTGGCTGAATTTTTTATATGTTATAGATGGGATATTTTGGTAGAACATATTAAAATTTGAGAGGAATCCAGCGAATGGTTTAGGATTTATGATTTTTCAAAGATTGGGTCGTAAGCAGTTTTTTTTCTGTTGTACTGAAATTTTCAAGTGTTGAAAAACTGCATGTTGATACAGTTTTGTCATCCAGATTTGGGTATGTTAGACTCATACTTTGTTTCTGATTTTTGAATATGTTGTATTCAGTAGTGCATAGTAGATCATACTAAAATTTGGGAAGAATTGGAGTTACAGTTTGAGAGTTATGGTGTCTCAAAGTTGGCTACTCATGCAGTTTTTGTAAGTGTGCTGAGTGTTGAGAAAAACTGCATGTGATGCAGTTTTGTGAGACAGTTCTGGATAGGTTTTTAATCTCTGTTGGACTTGAACTTTGGATATGTCAAAGTGAGATCGGTAGTGAATTTTTCATGGAAGTTAAGAAATCGGAAAATATCTTCCAACTTTACTGGATCTTTCTTGTGAGAGTTATATTATGGTTTTGGACTTCTTAAGAAGTTCTAGAAAAATTCTAAGAATACTTATAGGGTTTCGGACACTAGGGGGCAAAATAGTCATTTTCCATTACGAGGGTATTTTGGTAATTTATCTGATGATAGAGTTAAATATCTTAAAATTTGGAGACTTCTAATAAAGTGGGATAAAGTATTGATCTACTTGCCTTTTATAACAGGCGGTTGAGTTCCTACGGTTGCGGACCGAGTTGAGATAACGGGATTATGATTTGATTCAGGTAAGTCCTTTGAGCTTACTTAGCTAACTTCTAGATATGAGTATGAATAATGATAGTGGTGTGTGAATGAGTTGTTTATAGTTATTTTAGTAGCAATAATCTACCGACCTATACTTTGGCCTAAGAGTAACGGGCGGTGGCATTCTGCTCATTTAGCCTGAGGGCGTTGGGGGTTTCTTTAGGGACTAGTCCACACTCGGTTTGTAGTGATGCTACCAGCGGAGGTAATCTAGACCTACACCCAGTTGGATAAGGAACGGAGGCGAGAACTCTTAAGATTTTTCGTGCCACAACTGTAAAAAAGGAATAAGGTGAATCACTTAATTAACCGATAATAACCGGTTTGTGTGCTAGTATGATGATTGTTTTACGTTATCTTGGGTGTGTTTGTGCTATTTTTTATTCTACTTATATTTGGTTAGTTAGCTAACGGTTTTTCCATGTTGTAGATTTTGTAGAGATAAACTGTTGCAGAGAGATTTGGGACGGATGGTCGGCCGGGTCCACGTACTCTTCAGATGGGGACCGGGGGGTGTCTTTCTTTCAGCACGCATGTTCTGTAAGGCTGTCACGTGTGGGCATTCATGCAATAAAAGTATTATGTTTTGAAATTGTTTTAAATACATTTGTACCTTGTTGTAAGATCCTAGTAAAATTGTTGTTAAACCGAGGTCGGGACCCATGGTGAGGTCCTAACTAGTAGTTCTCCGAGTTCCGAGAACTTGGGGTGTTACAAGAGGTTTCGTAACGCCAACCACAAAAGGGTTCAAAACCCAAATGCGAAACAAAAATAATTGTCAACAGCAAACCGTGCTTAGAAAAGTAAACCGACCCAAAAACATAACAAGTCCCACATTGGTGAGGTTAGTCTTCCACATAGACTAAGTCAATATATAAGCAAGGTAATATATATGAACGAGATATGAGTATAAGCATATACGGCATCTCGTGATTTTTGGAAATACTCATGGAATTTAAATAACCAACATGCATCTAAAATTGTCATAAGTCTTAAAATCTCATATCAACAGGTCTTGAAATCTCAAATCAACTCGAAAGGTTTCAAACTGATAATATTTTAAGGGAATAATCATTAACCATTTCAAAAAAGTTCAAATTATATAATTTCAACAACTCGTAAATATCTCGAATAACTCATCAAAATCAACATTATCTCAAAAGTTCGTAATCATAATCAGTTACTCTTAATCCAAATCCAATAACACATAATCCATATCAAATACTGATACTCCAAATCAAATACTCATAAACCAAATCAAATACTCATAATCCA
Organism: Fagopyrum homotropicum; assembly: GCA_033239125.1. NCBI lineage: Eukaryota > Viridiplantae > Streptophyta > Magnoliopsida > Caryophyllales > Polygonaceae > Fagopyrum > Fagopyrum homotropicum. Next base: position 57,194,311 of record BSWB01000003.1, on the reverse strand, counting down.
AGTCAAGTACTCAAAAACCAAATCAAATACTCATAAACCGAATCAAATATTCATAGTCCAAAAATAAAGGGTATATAACGTATTCAATGGTCAATTGACCAAAATTGGGTAACAAGGTTTATTCTTGCCGCTTCCTCAAATCCATCTCAAGAATCAACTAAATCAAAAATATCAATACATGATCGATCATTTTTACTTTAGAAATCGTATTTCAAATCACGGTTTTGTATATAATTTTAAAACATGTGCAACCTGTGTTGAACGAGATGGTACCTCATAAACCCCCTAACCATGGGATGACCACGGAAATCACGGATCAGGTGAATCATCGTTATCCACTAAGGTAGGGAACAACCCTAGTCTGCACAAATCATGTACCATTGGTAATCATGGTCCGTCTTAGCCGAGGAGCGAAGAAATATCATGAAAACAAAATAGACGGCAAAATTTTCTGTTGTGGTGATAGATCAAATCATCTCATAATAATAGGGAAATTTTCCGTCGTGGACATAAACCAAATCATCTCAAATCCTCAATATCGTAATCTGGTTCTTTTCCAAAAATCATTCAATAATCACTTTTAAGAATCTCAATCCAAAATAAACATGTCACCGCCTATATGGAAAATCAATACAAGACAAGTATTCTCAAAGGCTTTCAAAATCAAAATATCAAACTCATGTCATAATCTTAAACCAAAGGAATTATCAATACACTTTCCATAAATTTTCCGTAACACTTATCTTAAAATATCATAAAGTATATATAAATATCGGAGTATCATGCCAACATATTCTAAAGTGTCAAAACACGAATGTAACAACATAATGACTTATATTTAATCATGCTCATATAAAAAATCTTGCAAGTACTTGCCTCGATAAAATCTTACAGAACTGCTCAAAGCCAAAACGACAACATCAATAATTTGACAAACAACCTAAACAAGCACTAACACATATTCAATATCTATACATACTATATTATCACAAACACCGTCTAATAGGTGTCCAAGTGACTTACGTAATTTCAATTCAAGTTTGTGTCGTACTTCTCTTACAGTTTGTCCAAAACCCCTTATCCAATGAAGTAGTACCTAGAATGTTTTACTAGGTATATCGATCCAATATTCAGTTTATAATCCATAACAATCTCCAAACCAAGAGTTCGAGGTTACTCACTGTAATAGCTAGGATTTTCGAATTCTAATTAATGTTGATTAACTTAATCGTTGATATTAATTGACATATAACTCTCGAATATTTCGCAATTGATGAGTATGAGTCCCACCGTTATGTTCCTGGCGTAATTTTGGACGTTTGGGGAAATTTTTACTTTTTTCCCCGGGTAATTATTTTTACCCTCCGGTGTTATTTGGAGCATTTGGGAGCTCCAATTAATAAAAATGCAGTTGAGAGAAATGATCAGGACATCGGATATGTCCGATATATGAAATAACATGGAGAGGCAAAACGGCCAAAAGAGTCGCTATTTCGTTTCTTAACGGCGAAGAAAGACGGCTTAGGAATACACGTTTTCCGAGGCAGTTGTGGAATAATTATCCCTACAATATTCCAGATTTATTATTCCAATCTCGAGAAGTTTGGAGAAGGAGGTTCGACCCGCCTTTGGATCGGTTAAAGGATAATTATCGACTTTGCTTAAGGATAATTATCGTCTTCACTATAAATAGCGGAAAATCCTTTATTAATTCATTTCCTTTCACGTTTCCTCGTAAAAGCTCTGATTTCTCTAAACCTTCAAACTCAGATTTACTCTCCGTTTCTAATCCGATTTCAATTCCGTTTGAGTTCCTGGATTCCTCTCTTCATTCTCTTCATATCGATACCGAGTTTCTGCATTTCCGAGCAAATGAAGAGCTGGTCGAGCATATATGTCACCAGGCAGGTTCCGTCACTCAGATTCCTGTGAATTTGATGTTGTCCATGCGTAGCCTGCGTCGTTGTGATTCCGAATCTTCTTTCAGATCGTCAATCGGATTATGGGTAGTTTGTTTGATGAAATCTGATGACAGATGGGTTTAGAAATTGTCTGCGGGCAAAACGTTATTCTGGCGAAATTTAATTAATTAATTAAAGGTTAATTAATTAAATTAGGATTAGAATTGAGATTGAGGATGTTGATTAGATACTACCTTGAGATTTGAGGAATTGTGAGTTATGTTGAGATATTGAGGTTTAGTTGGTTGTGAGGCTTATAGATTGAGTGTGATCCTTATGGATCACTTGGGTCTAGATGTGACCTTTTTGATTGATAGGAGTATTGATATCTCTTTATGCCTTGTTATTAGGCAGTGTCCCTCTCAGGATTGGAGGTTGATCATGGTTGTGATTGTACGAGGTTGAGGTAAGTCCGTAGGATTACTTAGCTACCATCCTTATATTGGGTGTTTGCATGAGTAGTGTGTGTTACATGTTTTCTATGATAGCATGAGATATCGTTTATACTGACCTATGTTTTATTGACTGTCCCGTTGCATGGATGTGATAACATTTCCCTTTCATCTTGCCATGGAGTTTGGGAGGTTCTCTGACGTCAGGCTAGACTAGTTAACAAGAAGGGCGCAATCCACTCCCATAGGGTACACGGATTGTGTGACCGATACTCGTACAGCTGGACATAGCACTTAGAGGCGGGGATGATACGGTCCTCGTGTCACATAGTTTCATCTATCTATATATACGCGATTTGAGTAAATGACTATTATATAAAGATAATAAATGGGTAAATGTGTGATAGCATGTTGATGTGTTTATCTTTCATGATTGTGTATGTGCTTATGCATTACCTCATATATGTATGGTTAGCTAACGGTTTCATACCGTGTTGTAGATGTTTGCAGGATAGGCGCTGATGGGTGGTCTGGCAGGGTGACAGGCCGAGGACTCTCGTACATTAGGTGGTTGACTTTTGGGGTTGTTTATGTTTCCCTCCTGCGTGAGGATGATGTTTTGTATACCTCCTGTGTGAGGGTGATGTTTTATACTCGGCTATGATCTTCTATACCTTTTGATGTACAGTTTTGTGTATTTGTTTTATATTCTTGTAAGTGACATGTTGTAAGGTCCAGTGAACTTGTTGTCAAGCTAGGGTCAGGATCCACTGTGAGATTCTAGCCCAATGTAGCATCCCGAGTCCCGCGGATTTTGGGTGTTACACTCACGTAGCATCTACGTAAAGAAAGTCGATCGAAGGTTATCGAACTTTAATTGAGCTAATCTTTTTCCGAAGTCGTTGCCAAACCTAAACCACAACCACTAAACAAGTTTAACTCTATAAGTTAAACTTAGGTCATAAAATGTAATATTAATAAATATAGTTTAAAGCTCGTAATTATAAACTTTGGTTAAAATCCGTAATTACAGTTTTTGGGGACAAAAAGTGCAAATCCAAAAGTTTGGGCCCTTTTGTAATTTATAAAACTAGGCTAAAATCTGTAAATATATTTTCAGGACATAATTGCAAATATAAAAAGTATAGGCCATTTATGTAATAATAATTTTGGGCCAAAATCTCCAAATACACAATAGAGGGCATACATGTTAAAAATAGAAATATGGATAAAAACTGTTTATGAAGAGTTTTGGTGATTTTATGTAAATACCCTAAACATGGGGTGATTGCGATTAGAGGCGGGTGAAGGCGGATTTTCCGAAGGCACCGGTAAGCGTTGGGCGGCGACGGCACCCTTCTACGGCTTATAGCAAGGGCTACCCAGCGGTGGCGGTGGCAATGGCGGAGGTGGCTAGCTCCGACAGTGACAGAGGGCTAAAGAGAGGGAATTGGAGGGGTCGGCGCTGCTGAGTTGTTCCTTCCTTGGTTGTTGGTTGAGATTGAAGCTTCTTCAAACGGCGTGGGATAAGCGATGGCGAGGCAGAGGCGTCGGAGGCAACGAGGTGGCAGTGTTGGCTTCCTTACCGGTGACAGTGGTGGTGGTGGCTCCCGGAGAGGCTCGACAGGGATGCTTCAAGAGGATCGAGAGAGGATGAAGAGTGGAAGACAAAGAGGAGGGCGATATCTACTCTGGTAAGGCTCGAGGCGGAGTAGAGAGGTGGCGGCGAGGAGGCTGAGAGGGGGGGAGTTGTTTGGCTGAGTATGTGATGTTGCCTGAGAGAAGAAAAGGTGTCGATGGAGGGAGAGACTGAGAAGGCGAGAAGGGAGATGCAGGTTGTGTTGCTATTGTTGTTGCTTTAGGGGATGAGCAGAGAGGGAGAGAGACGTAGGCTGTAGAGGGTGAGAAAGAAGGTTTAAGCAAGCTGGGAAAGGAGGAAGGAAGAGAAAAAGAGGTTGTTGGGTTGCAAGGAGGGGTTGAGCAATGAAGGATGAAGGAGAGTGAGGGTGAAGGGGTTGCCAACTTGCTAGTGAGGGAGGAAAGGTAGGAAGGTTGCACGTAGTTGGCCGTGAGGAGAAGGTTGTAGGGACAAGGGGTTGGTCTATAAAGCACCGGATAAGAGCTTGCATGGGCTAGGCTGCAACATGACATAAGCTAGGCTAGCAACGGCTAGGTAGGAGGGGAGCAGGCTAGGGTTGGCGGCATGCCATTTGGCGCTAGATGGCGTCGGTGATGGCGCCAAGTGGTGTGTCGAGGTGCCAGGGAAGAGGTAACGGCGCCAACTGGTGTCAAGGAGGCTGGGAAGGGAAGCTGGGAAGGGCACTAGTGCCCGGCGGCACCAAGTGGTGTCTTGGGCTGGACCAAGGTGACACTGGGATGGCAAAGGAGGAAGAAGAAGGAAGAAAGAAAAAGAAACTAAAATAAAACTCCATAAATTAGAAATTAAAACCTAAGTTATATTTAATATATTTTAATATCATAAATATTTTACAAGAGTATTTCATCATAAAAGATACTTTACGTGTGTGTATATATACGTAAAGTATAATTTATGATGCAAAATACTACCTTATTTTATTTATGATATTAAAATAGTAATAAAAATACGGAAAAATATGTATATAAAGCGCACCATATATTAGGGGTGTTTCATAGTAAATCAGAAATTTAACCCTAAAGTTATATTTAATATATTTTTAAAAAATAAGTTTTAGATTAAAGTAAAAAAGTAAAGTTTATCTGAATCTAAATTTATTTATATCATTTTCAATAGAAGTCTTTACGGAAAGTTATTGTGCCAAATTTGTTTTTACTAAAATTATTACTATCAATATTATATTAATGAGGAACTCATATTTAACTTTACCACATATTTTATCTTTAATAGGGTGACAAGAATTGAAATTAAAAATCTCATTATAGACATATAATATTTAGTCTGTATAATATTTAGTCTGTATAGTATATTATAATATATAAAAATAAATGTTTAGATTTATAGTGAAATTTTATTTGAATCAAAAATTATTATATGTATGTTTAGCTCTTTTAACCATGTTATAATATAATAATTTTTTTACAATCTTATAATAAAAGATTATTATTAAAAGTAGTACAAACATGAACATATTAACGAAACAACAATTTAAATTATGATCATATTTATAAAAATGTGTGTATGTATGTTGTAACCAAAATGAATATGACTCATTCATTGCTTTCCCTAAATATTAGATTATTATCTTGTAACATGGTCAATTTATTTAAAGGACAAATTTGCTAATGTAACACCCCAAGTTCTAGGAACTCAAAGCACTACGGGCTAGGACCGCACAATGGGTCCTGACCCTCAGAGTAGCAACAACAAACGGATCTTACAACAAGGCACAGACGAATGAAAACCAAAACTCAATATAAAACCAAAGGTTAAAACAAAAGGAAGCGTAAAAGACTCGCAGCCGAGTTCAAAACAAAAGGGAAAGCAACAACAGAAACAAAAACCCGATCCCGTCCTATAATGTACGGGAACCCCAGTTGACCACACCATCTGGATCACTCAGCAGCATCCTGACCCTGCGGAACATCTACAACGACGGTATAAACCGTTATCTAACACTCTAGATACTACCAAGAGCGTAAAGACACAAACACACATAAGGTAAAGAAAACACATAGCATGCTTGCACACAACCGGTTATTATCTTTCATTAAGATTATCCATTACTAATTCAACTTCTTTTGTCACACTAAAATCTCCCAAAACTCGCCTCCGCTTCCGTCTACCAATAGGAATAGATCAGTACTATCCGTTACCTACGGGTTTGGGTTGCAAGAGCACATTCTAGTCTCCTGTAGAACTAGACAAGTGGTCACCGCCCGGTTATAATACACTTGGGCCATTTAAGGGTAATAAAGAGTGAATCCTATTCCGGTTATCCGTTATAAACATGATAAACAACACAAACAAACCAAAATACTCAAACCAATATACGGAATGAAGCTAAGTAAGTCCAAGGGACTTACCTCACTCGAAGGTAACTCAAAGATCAACGAACAACTCAGAGAACACTCAGTTTCCTTCAGGAAAGGAGTAAGGAAAGCCTGTTCACACAAGCATCATGAATCAGGAATGAAACGGTTGCTAGTAGTCTATAACTTCTAGTCGCAATGATCTCTAAGAGATCTCCACAAGCTAAGGGCTCAACCTTAGTCTTACAGAAACTCAAGGGACAATGAACAACCATAAGAAACCAAGAAAGGAACGAGGAAAGGAAGCAAGGAAGCAACTCACCAAAGACGGGAGTTACTACAGAGGAAACCGCAGGGGTGGATGGCCGCGGGGGCGGTTTACAGTGCAGAAGCGTTGTCGACTTCTTCGACGGCAAGGAACGCAGCAAGGGCCAAAGCTTGATCTTCTCAGTGCACAAACATGTCACAACTCAACCAAGGGAGCCTGTGAACATCAAAGGATCAACAACGGAACGCTCCACAAGAATCAAGGCTCAAGCTTGATCCTGGTAGAAGAAGAAAAGAGAAGAACGAAGAAGAAACGAAACAGAAGTAGAAGACATGCAGCAACTATAAGAACGTGATGAAGAAACCAGAAGAGATGAACTTACACGTTCAGCAAGGTCCCAGGAAGCAAGGGAATGGCTGCAGCTCTTAGGGTTGAAGAAAACATAAGCAAGAAATGAGGAAAAGAGAAAAAGACGGGAATATAAAGGAGACGGGATGGAAAGATAGACGGAAAGAGCGTCTAGGCCTAAACCCTAGGGTTTAGAAAGAAGATAAGAAAATCGGCCCATAAGATAGAATATCGGATATTCTATCTATGGAAGGAAGATAAAACGAACGAAAGAAAGATCGGGCACGATCTGTCGTCAGACATAGGGGCGGATGACCCTGCCGCGGGTGCGGCCTGCCGCAGGGGCGGCACGCTTCACCGCGGAGGCGGTCAAGGCAAAAGATTGGGGTCTTACAACTAAGTAGGCTTTTTTAAGATTTTGCTCTACTAACTAAGCTCATAGTATAATTCTATTTAGTAAATGTACCTTTTTTTACTGTTTAAATGATTTCAGAAACCTTTGTCACTACACTTCTGCTCCAAAATCTTTCGGAAAATCTTCCTCTTGCTTTTCTTTCTTGTCATTGTAAAAATTGTCCAAGAAGTCTTCTGTGAGCTCGAATATGTCATCTTCCATAACTAGTCTTGTAGAATGAGGGTTCATGAAGGAAGCTAGGTATTCGTCTTGATACTTCTCACTAACCTCGGATTCAAGGACCTCAAGAAATCCGTTATCGGTTATATCATAGTAATAATGATGCAATACACCTCGTATTGCAATCCATAAATAGCCTTTACTTAGAACTAAGGTGTCCAACTTTCCATGACATCGGGAATCTTCTGCAGGAGAACAGTTAGTACTCCAGTTAAGAGCTTGCCGTCCTTCCAGAATTGAGCATCATCAAATCTTCGAGTATCTTCTGGACCTACTCTTTTGTAGAAACTTCTTCCACTTATCTTCTTGTAGGAGCATGACTGCAAGAAAGCGTGAAAGGTGACTTGCACGAGTTCCAATATCTGTGAATCCTTTGAAATCTTTCTTCTTAAGAGCCTCGTAATACTTGGCTTGCAATAGATCTGGTTCACCGACTAACAACTGATGTATGTGTTGTGCTTTATTGATCAGGTCTTGTGCCCACTCTAATATTTTTTACATACATCAATGCATGTTTGTTCCCCAACTCGACATAGACATTTTCGATGTGCTAGCTCTCCCGCAAATGGGACTTTAGGTCATAGTCATAAAAAATGGTGTAGTGACAAGGGAATCGAGGGGCCAGCGTGGGTAGCTGCAGCTTAGATGGTGCACTTGCTCTATTGCTATATAGCTGAACAAAGTCTCAGTTGTCCTTGCTCTTCGTTGAATTTTTAGTATGAAAATTTTTAGTATGAAAATCTTTAGTATGAAAATTTTTGCTATAAATTTCTGGTATGAAAATTTCTGGTATGAAAATTTTCTAGTATGAATTTCTAGTATGAAATTTCTGGTATGAATTTTTTGTATTAAAATTTATGGTATGAATTTCACACCTGCAATTCATACAAGAAAATAAGAAAGAAAATAAAAAATGGCAAAAGAAAATAAATTAAAAAAACAAAGTCAAGAATTAAACTACCGTAACAAATTCATGTATTATTCTTTTTTAAAAATAGAGGGGTTAATTATTTTTACTTACGATTAATGAAAGTGGTAAAAATTAAAGGGGTACACAAACAAAAGGAAATAGAAAAGGGCCTATTTGGCCAAATTCTTTCTTATTTAAATGAGACCAATTTATAATAAAAAATTATTATTGAGACCAACTTATAAAAATCAATTTTTTTTTTTTGATACATTGGTAAACAACATAGGAGGATCAGTTTCTAGAAACTGGTCGGCCTAAAGCATCCTTTCGGATGAGGTCTTGAACGTCTTCTGGGATTGTATCGGCATCCAGCTCTTCGTTATGTCCATGCAACGCAATCTTGTCCGCAACCGTATTAATTTCCCTAAAGATGTGTTGAGCGGTAGAGACTTGGAAACTAGCAATAATAATTGAGATGTCATTAATGATCATATCGAGTTCCCACGGAGGCTTCCAAATTCGGCTAATCGAATTGATCAACGTTAGGTTATGCCCTTCAATCTCGATAGCTGTAATTCCAATCTCCTTAGCCTTTTGAAGGCCATACCGCAAAGCAATAGCTTCAGCTTCCAACACTGATTCGGCATTGCAACTACCGCTTCCTATAGCAATAGGAATCGCATGGTGGTTTCGAATGATAAATCCATACGAACATTTATTTGTTGAACTTTGTGAGGCATCAAAGTTAAATTTATAGAAACCTTCCCTAGGTCGTTTCCACTTTAGGTTTTTCTTTCTTCTCCTTGATGCTTTTGGTATTTTTGTATTCTTGCTTTCTTTTGCATTTGCTAGATCCCAACTAGCAATTTGGTTAATTGTCGTTGCTTTAATGTTCTATGGGAATTTTGTTTTATTTAAAAACGAACTGATTTCTCGCCGTCCACATGTTCCACCATATAATCACATGTTCCACCATAAAAATCAATGTCCTATAGTGAGATGAACTTATAACAAAAGATTAATATGAACATTTGTTCATTTAAATGAGATCAACATCTAATAAAAAATTATTGTTGAGACCAACTTATAAAAATATATATCTTAAAGTGAGATCAACTTATAATAAAAGATTATTATGGACATTTGTTTATTTTAATAAGACAAACTTCTAACAAAAGATTACTATTGAGACCACCTTATAAAATTTATATCTTACAATGAGACAAAACTTATAATAAAAATATTATTATGAACATTTGTTCATTTAAATGAGACCAACTTATAAAAATAAATTACTATTACAACCAACTTATAATCATATTTATTAAATCTATATCTGAAAATGAGATCAACTTATAATTAAAGATTATTATGAACATTTGTTCAATTAAATGAGACCAATTTCTAATAAAAGATTAATATTAAGACCACCTTATAATCATATTTATAAAATTTATATCGTAAAATGAGACCAACTTATAATAAAAGATTATTATGAACATTTGTTCATTTAAACGAGACCAATTTCTAATAAAATAGTATTATTGGGACTAACTTATAATCTTATTTATAAAAAAATATATCTTACAATGAGATCAATTAATGATAAAAACATTATTATGAATATTTATTCCGAAAATTATGAATATGTACAAAGTTGTATATATTATAGATGTATACATGTTTAATTAAATCAAATGAGGTCAGCGTGACTTAGACATGTTACCGGTTCAAACCAAACCGCCGAACCGGCGGTTTGTGAACCGGCTCAAACCGCCGGTTTGACCAAACCGGCGGTTTAGGTTTGCCGGTTTGGTTGAACCGGCGGTTCGCGGTTTAGGTTTAGGTTTGGTTCAACCTCAAACCTAAACCGACGGTTCGAACCGGTGGTTAACCGCCGGTTTGAGCCTTTTTTTAATTTTTTTTTATTTTTTTTGGGTCAAACCGGCGGTTAACCGCCGGTTTAACCGCCGGTTTGTTCACTCCAACGGCTATAATAGCCGTTGGAGGTTAAAATTATTATTATTTTTTTTTTTTTTTTTTTTTTTAAAGTCATGTGCCAAACCGCCAAACCGGCGGTTTGGCAAACCGCCGGTTTAGGTTAAACCTAAACCGGCGGTTCCTCATTGGCCGGTTTAGGTTTAGGTTTGGCTTTTGCCAAACCTAAACCGCCGGTTCCTAAACCTAAACCGCCGGTTCCTAAACCTAAACCGCCGGTTTAGGAACCGGCAACATGTCTAGCGTGACTATGTGAACACGTATAAAGTTATAAACAAATAAATATTATCAATTTATTACTTTGATTAAATGAAATATTTGTCCATATAATATTGTGATATATGGCTCCGTTTGGTAATCATATAAATTAAGGGGATTAAGATTATGGAAATTAAAAGGGAGAAATAATCATCTTAATCTCGTTTGGTAAGAGAATGAATGAGATTAAAAGGGCTAGATTATGGAGATTAAGAAAAATAGATATTATAATCATATAAAACTTCGATTATAAGGATTGTTGAGGCTAAAATCTCATTTTTATCCCTCTTCCTTTTTTTCATCTATAAAAAAATAACATGTAATTTTTCGTAATTTTACTCACAATCATATTTATTTTACCAAACACTTATTTCACTTATTTTCTTACTCATCCTCTTAAACAATTTCATCTCCTTAATTATTCATCTAAATAATACTCTTCATCCTCATCTTCATCTACGTAATCTTACGACCAAATGGACCCTATGTCAAATATAAATATTAGTACGAAATTGCATGATGATATAATGTAACTTGGTATGCATAAGTTAACAAGTTGTAACAAATTAACATTATTAATTTATTACTTTGTCTAACTCAAATATTTTCCCAATTAAAATTTTTTCAAATATAAATATAAGTACAAAATTATAATGTACAATCTTTATTTATCCTTAAATAAATACATTTAATATTATAATAAAGTTTATTTAATAACCAGATATTCGGGAATATACAGTGAATCGGAACTATCCGGTTATCTGACGATCGAGGACGATTCTCGGGCATCCGATGATCCGCGTCATCCGATGATCCGTGAGTATCCGGATATTTCCGGGATTATCTGTTTATTCGGGTATCCACGGAAATCCGGATGCCTAAAACCCTGATCCGTATCTGATCCGAGAAAATCTCCCGGATCGGATCAGATTCAGACCAGTTCAAAACGGGCACTAAAATATTAGATTTTTTTCGGATCGAATCAGCAGATTTTTAGGACCGGAACGGTGGATCGGATTGGTTTTGCTTTGTCATATTGTATAAAGAAGGGGAAAAAAAAGTGTAAAAAGGAGGAAGGTGAGTTTACAGAAAACAAAAGAGCATTCCGGGCCATACGTTTAGAATAGAATGATCATCTCTCTCCATATGTACACTAAAATGATGCAGCAAAAGCAGGGGAGCTGAATCTGCTATCGAATGAATGTGAAGTTAATCCTAACGAAACACTTGGACGATAGTGTAACTGTAAGTTTGGAATCCCCCTAAGCCTGCCGTCGATTACAATATATCTCCAACAAAAGAATAAATATATCAACTCAGATCTGCTCATACTTCATAGCTACTACTGCTGAGGCAAGGGCGAAAACGCTCCCTCTGATCTTCGAGCATTCTGCCCTTTGTCGGCCCCTCTAACGTTGTATCTCTCGTACACCTTTTCCCGATTCTCTGCCCACCATGTTTCGGCTTGGTTCTCGCCAAACCTCCTTCGGCTGAGATTACATTTATAATATCAACAAAGGATACAGAGTCTAGTATGATGACAAGAAAAAACTACTATGCAGGTGACTATAAAAAGACGTCAAGTTATTACCTGAACCGCACTCGTTTCAGATCACGTGTTCCATCTCGAAGAGCAACTAGTGTAATGTACACACCGGGCTCATACTGCTCAATCCACTCAGCTTCAACATTATTATTACCATTACCAGCCAAACTGGAGGGTTTAGACCTTGAGCCAGTTTCCCCATCATGATTTAGCCCAGAATCCTTGCTGCTTGCAACAGAGGCCTCTGACATACTACTGAAGCTTGGCTTCAGAGATCGAGCTGCACCTGCAGATTTGACCTCTTGGTGCTCCTCTCTGACCGGATGGTACACGTTTTCACCCGTCACTTCTGAATCCCTAGGTGATTGCATGAAGCCTTGGGTTCCATTCGAAGGGGAAGAACTCACTCCCCCTGAGGAAACCAAGTATGACCCATTTGTTTGGTCAGCTCTCTGTAACTGCTCATCAGGGAAATGGGCACCATTTGTCTCCCAACCATTTGTTATTTGTGCAAGTTTCATACTCTCGGCATCATATGCCCCGGGTGGCAATCTCTCAGCTATATCTTTTATCTGAAAAATAGAGGGAGCAATTCGTTGACAACTTATCACTCAGTAACGCATATAGGCAGGAGAAAACTTTGCCACTATATGGCTCAGAAACAGGAGTCCTTTAGAAAGTTGGGTTGGGGTGCGAGTCCACTACAATGATTGAAAAGGGAGAGTAGAAATAACCTGAGCTGTTAGTGACTTTATAACTTCTTTTGCAGCTTTGGTTTTGGCAGCTTCATCTGAAGCTATTGTCATTGCTTCTTGAGTTTTCTTCGCTGATTTCTGAAGCTCTAGTGTTTGGCGTTCACATTGCTGCTTCAGGCTATCAACCTAAACAAATACCACATAAGAACCATAACGTTTTTTCATTCTATATCTTTGATAAAGGAAGACTGAAAATACTAAACTAGCACACCTGAGCACGCAGCTTAAGCATTTCTTGATTCAAAAGTTCATTTGTCTTTTTCAAACTATCAGCTATACTCTTGGAGAAAGACAGGCCTGATGTTGTCGGAACGGGTGTTGCAGAACGGGGAGGGCTGGGTTTCCTTGACAAAGGTGATACAGGTCTTGAACTGACTCCATATGGCGTAAAAACCGGCCTAGGGACTGCACGTTTTGGATCAACACTTAAGACAACATCTTTCAAATGTAGCAAAGAAGGTGCATGTGACAATGTCTCAGACTTCTTTCCTTGTTTGGCAGCTTTTGTGTCTAACTGCCTTATCAGATCCATATTAGAAGGCATCTTCGCTAGTCTCAAGTCAGCCTTGTCTAACTTATCTTTGTTTTCACCTGAAAGACGAGGCCCAGAATTTTTCCGAGAGTTGCCACTGGCTTCTGAAACCTTACTCAATTTAGCAAAGCAAGAATCACATACACGGTACGGTTTGTTGGGATTTGGAGCAAGTGCTGCTCTCAATGCTTTTCTTGAACTACATGAATGACAGTGCACAAGTCCACAGTTATAACAGTTATGCCTCTTTCGAGTAAAACCGAAAGCCTGCCTGCAAGCAGAACATTGGGACTGCTCTGCACCAGAAACCCACTTGTGAAGACATATAGCTGCGGTATAAGTGGAGCCACAAGCGATATATTTAACATGCCGATCCCTCAAAGATTCAACCATAGTCGGTACTTTTCGATCTTCAATGTCACCATGGCCCAGTCTCCCATTTGCTCCCTTTCCCCATGTATAAACCTCACTCCTCGAAGTCAATACTGCAACATGGTAAGCCCCACAAGCAACCTCTTCAACACTTCCATTGATTAGCTTCTCTTCCACTAAGCAAGGAACCTTTCCATCAGAAAGTGGACTGCCGAGTTGACCATAAACAGTACTGCCCATAGTAAAAACATGTCCTGAAGTTGTCAAGCCAACAGTTAAGCTATGCCCACAAGCAACCTTCTGGAAATTATAATCTATAAGTCCAGGCACACATGTAGGCTCAAGTCGGGGCTCCTTGTCACCTTGACCAAGACGATTTTTATCTCCGTCACCCCATGTAAATAATTTTCCTGATGACATAGTAGAGCTGGATTGGGTCACAATGACCTCAACCACAGCTGCAGTATGCCAAACACCACATGCAACAGAAATGGTTCTCAGTCCCGACAAAGACTCTACTTCCCTTGGAAATGGAACACTTTCTCTGTCCCCATGGCCCAAGACACCGAATGTTCCATCGCCAAATGTGAAAAGCTGTCCTGCTGACGTTATCAGTGCAGTGTGCCATGGGCCACAAGTTACAGAAGCGACTTGTAGTCCTTCTAGAGGGCCAGCAATTCTTTTTGGTATCCAGTGACTGACATCAGTACCATGACCAAGGAGTCCAGCATTATGAGTACCATCACCCCATGTGTATAGTTCCCCAGACATCGTAACAGCACAACTGTGGAATTCTCCACAAGCAACAAAATCAACACTATATGCTGCTAACTGTTCGACCAGAGTGGGTTGGAGAACATCTTTTCCCACCCCATGGCCAAGTCGTCCTCCCGATTCTTCGCCCCAAGTAAATACTTCACCTTGCCTTGTGACAAGGGCAGCATGCCTGACCCCACAGGCAATGTGATGAACATCCAAAACAACATTGGATTCTAATGGTCTTGGAAGAAGCACGTCTGCTCGAGTGCTAACAAAATTCACATTCTTATCGGTGTCAACTTTTGCAAAATTATCAGATATGACTTCACCCCATATGTACACATCACCTAGTGCATCACAGTCATCTCCTGCTGATCCATGACTAGAAGTGCTTGGAGCACTTGATACACTAACTCGCAAAACATCTGAATTAGAACTCTTCACTTGCATATTTGTATCATCTACAGCTACATGTGCCCTCTCAGGCTGCAGAGAATCATCAAAGAGATTATGCCTCGGAGAACTAGCAGAGTTAAAATTCAGAGGAACTTCTGGAGAGCCAACATAACGTATTACACTAGCGGAACTATCACTTGCACTACTTGATGCAAAATCTCTGTTGTCCTGAAATCAATCGCCAAGCAGCTCTTAGGTTAGAAGAATATTTTAACAGATAGAAAATTTAGTTCATTTGAAGCATCAAAGTAATATGAAGTATTTATGGCAATCCCAACTTCAATAAAAGTAAATTGACTATTTGACTCACATTGAAACCAAGCCCTTCATCACTCCATCCGTCAATTTTGGAGCGTCCACCTTTTCCTATAGCTATCAATGCTGTAAGACCTGCAATCCACGCCTCGGCCTCAACTTTATCCTTACAGATCTGAGGTGAACATGTATATTAAAAAAGTATCTCTGTTACACACTACTGGGTTTGAAAAAAATAAGAAAAAAAGAGTAATGCCTTATGATGAAAAGATAAATAGTTGAGTAACAAACCAGATCAAGGGATCGCTTCCCATTGTTGTAGATTAGAGAGAAGGACAGGTAATCCTTTTCAGGGCGAAGATACCTTTTGAAAACAGCCTGAGAATATTAATGAATAGTTTAGTTAAACAAATTTTTATATATTGTGCAACCAAACTTGTCATCTGGGGCAATAGAGAAGCAGAAATCTCACTGTTCTTTGGCCAGGGATTATTTTTGAGACTGAAGACAGCTTTATTGTTTTTTCACGACCACTTGATAGCCAAATCAAGGTTGTTTCATCCTATTATTTTGTCAAAAATGAAAAAAAAAAAAAATTTAATACAGCAACTCTGTTGAGCACGCAAATAATACATATACATGTAAACAGAAACATTCTAGAATTGGTACTGCCAAATAAGAATGAAAATCAAGTACCAGAGTTAATTTTATTTTTGAAAATATAGCAGTGCTAGTTCAGTATTAATCAACTCCAGAAAATAAAATGGGAACTAGCTTACGTTTGAGAGTCTGAATGGGCAAAATTTAGGCTTGCCTTTCCGCCCGTATTTGAGCAATTGGGTACCTTTCTTCAGAGCAACTAACGCCTGCAAAAAAGTCTATGGAAAGAATGGTGAAAATTGCTATGGATGCATACACCATAGAGATTGGATGAGATGGCTCATCTTGGTAACAACCATAGAGAGTGGTGAATTACTATGGTTTTCTTATCCAGTATAGACAAGTAAATAAAGCAGCAGCGATAATAACACTCTTCGGCACTTGTATATCCAAATTCAAATAATCATCAAGGCATGACCTCTTTCTGGGAAAAAAGTATATAACCAATCCCCTCAAAGAGAAGCCACAATAAAAGTAAGTAGGAAACACACAGATATTGCATCTGTCCATCTATAATAAAAGGAGACGAAAGTTTTGTTTCGCTCTGGGTATAGTCACAATAGAATGTAAAATGCCTGAAAAGGGAGAATCTTACAACATACACTAACTCCATTTCAATCACCTAAGACAGGAAATACATTAATTATCTTTCTTTTGCTGACATAAAAATTCATAGGATGGAACAAGCCACTGGTGAATGGGGAGTAAAATGGTAGAAATGACTTAAGCCTTCAAACATATAGTTCCGTAAGGATAGAAACCAATTTTCATAAGAGACGATAACATTGTAAAATCTAATGATCAAGAGAGCTCCTTTCCATTTCCGAGACCCATATTTGTGGTGCACGATCTTGTCATTTCTCTTACAAGAATCAATGTGCAACTCAACCTATACATGTCTACATCTATACTATTTTTAGCTAAGTTTAGAGGCCTCGGTAAAACGTTTTGCTTATTTCTTCCAGATATTTCAAGCAGAACTAAGATGAAAGCCCACATTTCTTCTCTCCCATTTCACGAGGAAGGATAGGCAGAACAAGACATAATAAACGCTTTCAAGTCATCATATGCACAAAAAGAAGAGGTGCTCCCAACTTAATGATCAAATAATTAACGGCTTGATTTAACATTATCGGCACTACAAACCCCGACAAACGGGGGTGTAAAAAAGAAAGACTAACTTTTTTTTTTATTCCTATCAAACCCCGAATTTCCCCAAATCCTCCGAAATTTCCTCAATTATGAATAATTTTATAAAATCAGAAGTGTTACCACCACAACGATAATCCCATAGTTGAACTAAAAAAAATTTGAATTTTAATCGTTGAAAAATTCATTTTCTAAACGAACATTGCATGAACCGTGTGGAGACAACAGTTGGGAAGGAAAATGAAGAAATTGGGATTACCTGCTCAATGTCACGGTCAGCATTACCATAACTAACAAGATCTGCCATTCCATGTAAGAGATTCGCGAAGCCACCTCCCTTTACGATCTCTCAAATCATCACCTCTCATCATCTACGACCATTCAAACTCCTGTTTTTTCAACAACAGCTCTCCTTACAGCACAAAGACCTTGACAATGAACACCAAAATGACCTTCAAAGTGAACACCTTAGATCTATCTTCCCTCTCGAGTTTGTCCCTCCAATCTAAACCCTACGAGCTTGAGCCAAGGCAAAACAAAATGAAACCCGCACCCAAGGTCCAAGAAATCAGGATCGTATAAACCTAGCTGCAGAGCACAGTGCCTCAATTCCGGAGATCGGTTTCCGGCGACGAGAATTGGACGAAGTTTATGTCAGAAAAGAGCAGCCGGCAGACAGAGACTGAGGAGAGAGAAAATGCTCTGTTATTCTGTCTGGTAGAGAGAGAAAGAGAGAAAGAATCGGATTTAAGTTGGCGGTCGCGTCCGCTCAAGGAAGAGTCGGAGAGAGAGAAACTGAAACAGCCTGAAAAGAAGAGAAATGAGGTGAAAACCGACGTGTCCCGATAAAGCCCATATGGCCCAATAATTAATTAAAAAATTGTTTTATATTTTACAAACTGACGTTGTTTACTTTTTCGTAAATTAGATTTGTGGTCGCGGTTAGTAGTGTGGTTTAGATTTATGGATGTTGTTTTCCAGTAGATTTTTTTAGATTTGAGTCTCTTAAACAAAAAAAACACAGTAATGGACTAATGGTCCATATATTTATAAAGTTTCCCTCAGCAAACAAAACCAAGCTGATTCCAAATTTTAAGTTTATAAGACTCTCTTTTAGACTTTTACTTATTTTGATAGAGTTTCTAGATTACTATTATAAATAACTATTTTACTAAATAAATATTAAAAACAAAGTTACTATTTGTTATTAATAAGTTTATGTTGAATTACAATAATATTTAAACACAAGTTTTATCACGTAAATATTTAAATCGGTTTGGAAAATTTAAATTTTATCTCAAAGCATATTCGAAGTAGCATATTCGAAGTGTGTAGTTAGAATAGATAAAATTAAATCATATTTAAAAATTAAAACTATTTTTACGTTAATATTTAATCTTGTAATGAGGTTTTAATTTTAGTTAAAATATCGTGTGACATGGCACAATCCATTAGTTAGATTAGTTAGGGCATGTGTTGATATCGGATGTAGATATTCATTTATTTTATCTAGATGAGATTATCTCCAATAATCTTGGAGAGAAGATTATTTGTTGGGATTATTTTCATCCATATAAGTTATTTCATTAATATAATCTGTAATCTTCATCGACAAACACCCACCATATATAATCTCCTCCCATTTTTAATCTCCAATAATTTTATACTTTAACAATTAACCTTCGGATTTTTTTCTTATTTGGCGAGCTTCTGAAATAACTAGTGAATCATAACTCTATTATACCACAATTGGTGCATTGGTCTTTGCGGAATTGATTTTTTTGCCGGTTGTGATTTCAGAATGTAGAATCCTTGTTGATTCACCATTTAGCAGGGTTATTAGGACTTGGGTCTCTTTATTGGATGGGGCATCAAGTACATGTATCTTTGCCGATTAACCAATTTCTAAATGTTGGAGTCGATCCTAAAAAGATACCACTTCCTCATGAATTATCTTGAATCGAGATCTTTTTGCTCAACTTTATCCAGCTTATCCAGTTTTGCCGAGGATAACTCTTGTGGGATAGAAGTGAGGAGGATTTTGGATCATTGGATTAAGTTAGATCTAAGGGCTAAGGGTTGTTGTTCCTCTACGGAATAAGAAATGCTTCCTCGCTTCCCCCTAATAAAGGACTTCTCTCCCCTAATTTCCATTGTACTTCTTAATTTTCTCCAAATTCTCTATAAAAATCCTAGCAATAAAAATCTCTCCATAATTTGTGGTAGTTCTGTAGGGATGGCCTTTCGGGGACACTTTTGATAATACTGTAAAAACACAAATTATATAAAAACGATAGGATTATAATGCCGTTAGCGTGTGTAGAGTCGTGATATGAGATCTTTGTCCTTGGTTCTGAAAATACCCCGGATTACGATGATCGAATGTTGTTTTGAAATCCAAGATAAAACCGCACTAGAACCATGTTTCATAATGACTTTGGAAATATGACGAACCGCTTTTGCGCTGTACTCTCATTTTATGAAGAGAAAGAGGGAGAAGACGTTTATATTGCGTGTCTGAAGAAGATGACAAGATGCCTTTATATAGGTGAGCTCAAAGACGTAAGAGATCTGCGCATTAACATATACATTGATTCCAAGATTGTAACTCCCGAATGTGTACATTGAATACGGATTTTGAAATTAAATCCAAAAGTGTAACTCCGGATTTACATATTAAGGTAGGCGATCATGAGTTTTGATTCTACAGTCCATTACGAGATTGAGCCCAAAATGATAGTCCTGAGTGGTCAGCCCAGTCCATTCTCGTCACGACCTAGATGAGCCCGAGCTTGGAGCCCACATGTGTTCGGTTAGCTATGCCCGCTCCCCATTGAAAATGGGTAGTGACCCAAAGTAAGAGTTAAAATTTTCAACTAAGGTCGAGTGAAATCGTAAAACTAAAAGTAAGAAAAAAAAGTTCACTCAAGAAGAAAATGTGTCAACCTATATGGAGAGAGCATCGAGTCTGACCTCAGTGTCCCAATCCACTCAGACTTAGGGTGTGTTTGGTTAGGGATTAAAGAAAGTTCATTTAGATTAAATTTAGGAGATTAAATGCGTGTAAGTGTTTGGATGAAGGTGGAGATTATGGAAAAAAATTATAGAAGGGATTAATTGGGATTAAAAAGGGCAAAAAAATAACCTTATATTACCAAGGTTAAAGGAGATTAATTTTCAAATATCAATTAGGATTCCACTCATGCCCCCTATTTAAGGTTAAAATAAGGGTAAATTTGTAAATCAATATCAATTAAACTTATTAAAAGATCTCCAACCAAACAACTTCACGCAAATTAGTTTATATCAAATAATCCCTAATAAATCCCATATAAAATTTAACCCCTTTTAAATTCCATCTACATTAATCTTCAAAATAACCTCCATATGTTACCAAACACACCCTTAGTGTGTTTTTTTTTTGAAAAAGGAAAGCGGTTCAAAACATTAGACGGCTCGCCATCTAGTGAATCGAAAGGCCGAAACATATCGGCAGACGGACTAACCGTCATGAAGTACACAACAAAGTAGAAAAGAAACACACAAAAAATACATAAAAAATGACCCGAAAGCTACAAAAATCTTCAGGGGAAAGCAGACTGATCTAGTCAACAGGAAACGACGAGCAACAACGTTCATCTTGAAGGAAGTACACAGGTATGAAGCCTGGGGAACAACTGTGGACACCTCAGATTTGGGCTGCAACAAAGCCGTCAGGAGTCGATCACAAATCCACGCCCCCTTCTCGACAAACCGCTCGCACCGCAACCAAATGACAACATCAAAACTGAGAAGATGATGCAGGTGAACACGGGTATCATGATAAATAAATGTGTGTTACTTTGATGTTAAAAGATTCATGATTTGTAAGGAGAAATTTGTTCAAGAAAAGTTGGTTATAAAATTGGTTCACACGCAGTTACTTGCACAAAAAGCTATTGTTTTGATTTTGTTCGAGTTTGTTTGCAAAATCTTTATTTCCTAAGGCGGAAAAGATTTGAGATTAAAATCACTCGAAACTTATCATATCTTGATAAGGTGGTAATGAGAACCCACTTTTTTTGTTTGCTTGTCCATTTGGGTTTCCAATTATGTTTTGTCATACTTAGGATTTTATTATAATATTATTATTTTATTTTTTTTGTGTTTGTGAAATGGAGTAGCTTCAATTTTTGAGTAAAGCACACACTAGTCACAATAGTAGCAGTAAGCCAAGAGAGATTACTTATCATTTTCAAAGTCCCAAAAAGGACATCAACAAACAAGAGTCATAAAATGATTTTCTGCATAACCGATTACAAAGTAAAAAGGATGAGAGTAGGAAAGTAGAATAGCCACATTGGTAATAGAAATTGTCACATAAGCATAGTAATGCAGAGTTGGTCTACACAACAAACAATCAAAGCAACAAGACCACACAAGCAGCTTATCAACATTCAGAAGTTTGGGTAATTTAACAAACATAAAAGTTAAGTAGATTACTACAGCAGGAGATAAAGGCCGCTATATATTAAGCATAGATCAACTTCCATAGGGAGGAAAAGCCCTTTCTGAAGTGAAAAATTCGGGTAATTCAACAGACGTAAGACTTTCAGTTTTGATATTGTTTTCGGGCGTTGAGGCCTCAACGGTATGCTTGGTGGTAATCGGGTAAGTTGGTAGGTCAATACCGTAATCCAGGTTATCAGATGTTTGGTGGTAAATCCATGTGAGAAAACAAAAGGTACAAGTCAATATGCAGAAACCGGATCTAGAGGGGGTACGACAGAATCCCCAAAAGGAGGATAATATTGAGTAGAGGAAAGAGAATCCGATGCAAATGGTGTCAAAACAGAAAACATCCTTCCCAAATTGAAGAAATGGAGAGCTCTCTTCAAAAACCAGTAATCCACCGAAATCCAAAGGATTGAAGGACGAGCACCACCAACTCGCAGACGACGCTGAAGAAGGAAAGAGGCTCAAAGTCCTCCGACACCACATCTGAGGTCTTGGAGACCATTTTCGATTCTTTGCTGGGGAAAGGCAATCCATACTCTGAATAGTTAATGGTAAATTTTATGCTTTGAGTTTTCAGGATCTAAAGCCCATGAAATCAGGGGGTGGAAGAGATGCAACAACTGCATAGATCTTTAGGGGGATTTTGTGTATTTTTGAAACGACGACTTTTGCTATAGTCATTTGGTTTTTGGCTGATTGTGGTTTTTCGGTCGTCTGAGTAGCGGTTAAGCCGCGTTGTTTTTTTGTTTGGGAGGGTTTATGTTTTCCATCCCTAGAGAGATTAGATGATTTGTGATCGAAAACACGGAAGACCAAAACGCAAGCCATGAGCGAGATGAAGAAGGTTGTTTTGCTTTTCTTTGAGATTTGGGGGATTCGTCATGGGTTTGCCCTGCTAGGGAGATTTTGTTCTTCTAACAGTACTTTCGTGAGCGGCGGGTAAGACTTTCATTGATTGATGTTGGGTAGGGATGATCCATCCAAAGGGTTTTTTTTACTGGGTGAACAGTAGAGAGTAAAATGAGTTTTTTTTTCTGAGTTAGGGTTCTTTGAAGAAGATGAAAGAATTACACCCTTAGTGTGTGTTTGGTTGCACATAAACACCACTAGTGTTTATGAGTGTTTGGCTGGATTATATACACTAGTGGAATGATATATAACCAGTGTTTTTGAAACTCTAATTTGAGTGAGGGTTTGTGTTTTTTTGGTAGTGTTTATAAAAACAAAAAGACCGTCATATCCCTACTATTGATGTTATTTTCTTTATCTACCTGGTATAAAAATAACACTCTCACTTATCTTCCCAATTGCCCCGATTCTTTGAGGAAGAAAAGAGAGCTCCGGCGTCTTCGCCTTCGTCTTTCCTCCACAGCTTGACGATTCCATTCCGGCGACAGGTTTGTTTCAACCGCTCTTTTCTCTTTTGGTTATCTCGGTCTTCACTCAGTTGCCCTAAACTCTCCCCTACCGGTATATATGTCTGTCTTCCATCTCAATTGCCCTAAATTCCTTCACATGGATGCTTTTGTTTCTAGATATTCATATGATGTTTTATTCACCATTATTGCAATCTCACTCGTGGATGCTCTTGCTCTTCCCTCATTTATGCATTTGTTTGGTAGATGAAACTGATTTTGATTTGGTTTTACTGAACATATGATGTTTGGCTGCTCTTCTGTGTATTTGTTTGGTATATGAAACTAATTTTGATTTGTGGATGCTCTTGTCTCTAACCTCATTATACTATTGCTAAATAATCAAAGAAAGTTGCGTATCTTCCTTCTTGTACGTCTTCCCTCTTTGTCTCTCTTTGATGTACACATAATTCTTGGTTCATGTTTCACTCAGTTAAATTTTCAATTGATTATGTTGATGTTGTATGTTCTGATGACAATTTTGTGGACTAGAGTTTTTGATCTTCGGGCTTTTTTTATGCCTGAGGTTGAGCAAGACTCATTTGTTGCACATTACTCATTTGTTGTTGTTGTATGTTTCCCTCTCAGACTCATTTGGTATAACAAGACTCATTTGTTGCACTTTTTAATCCTATTGTATCAACTTATTGACCCTTTTATTACCTGTAATAAGCAAAGTTCTTGTCTAGTTATCATAACTTGACACTACAGCTGTAATAAGCACAACTCCAATCCATTTATCCAGGGCATGCTAGTTTGAGTTTGCCTATTGAACACAGTTATTGTCTAATTATCATAACTTGACAATGCAACTTCATTCTCAAACCATTTTTCTCGTTACATATAAAGGACTCTCAAAATTGCAATGAAAGTTCCATTGCAAACTCATATTATATCTACATACATGTGCAATTTTATTTTTGGTTAATCTTATATATGTGTGAGGAAGGATAAGAAAACTTTTCAAAATATGAATATGATTTTCAACATAAAATGCTAAGTTTATGCAAACTTATTTGTTGTTTGGACATTCATATGATTTTGATTTTCATCATATATGAATCTATTTTTCATCATATGAATCAGATTTTTGTGGGTAGCTGGTTTATTTTTTGTGTATTGATCATTTACATGGTTTGTTCGTAGGAAAGAAGAAGACGATGAGGTGCAGCGTCGGCAAAGTGCAGTGGTTTACAGATTTGTAGCCTTTAGGTCAGGAATGCCGGTCGATGAGCATTCATTCACATAACTGGTGAGGGTTGCGAAGCCATGGCAAACGCAAAACGCAGGGGACCGAGCAACAATTAAAAATCGGGTATAAGATTGAAGAGTGGCGGGAAATCCTCACCAAGCTCCTGTCACGGAGAAGATGGAAGTGCTTGTGAGGTAGTTGGCGACGTTAAAAGAGTGACTTTGAAGGCCAGAGATATAGCGGAAGCTGCGCTTTATTTGTGTGGCGATGAGTCTAAGTATGTGAATGGGCATAATCTTGTCGTGGATGGTGGCTTTACTACTACTAAAAATGTACTTGGATTGTAGATTTGTATTTCATTAACTCATTCATTATGTTTGTTTCAATTATATTAAGAAACTGGGTGGTTGGATAGATGTTTAGGAAGACGTTTTAGATAGGGCTGTTAATCGGAACCGGTCTTGACGGAACCGTTGGAACCGAACCTGTTTTTTACGGTTCGGTTCGGTTCCTCTTATTATTTTTCGGACTTTTTTCAAACCGAACCGTTATAAAACGGTTTGGTTTGGTTCGGTTTGGTTCCTTAAAACAAAAATAGATCGGAACCGTTTATATTTTTAGGTAAACTAGTAAGAGTAAAATAACATAATATATAACAAAAAACAAAAAGTTTAAAAAAGGTATTGATCTCTTTCTTTGGAATAATGGCTATATTATTGTCTTATGTTCCTCTCTCACATTCATTTGTTCCTCACTAAATCGGTTCCTCTAGTTATTCAACAACTTCTTGAACTAGGTTTGTCTTCAATCTAGATTTTTTTTTTCTCAACCATTTTGTTGTTAGTTTCTTTAACTTAGACTATAAAAAAATTGAATTATCCCATTTATAAGACAATGAGTGTAGTTCGTCGAGATAGACTTGAGGTTTTAATTTCATCTTCCTTTATAGAAATGCTTAATTACTTAATATAAGGCATTCTTGAGTTATCGAGAAATAGAGAAAATTAAGACAAATCATGTAAAAATAAAAAACATCTATATTCATAACAAAATTAAGTATTTGGACTTTCCTCCTACAGTTCATATGCAAATGAAAGTCGTTAAATAGTTCTTGTTAGGTTCAAAACGGTTCCTTTGTAATTCGGTTTTAAACGGTTTCACTCATAAATAAAATACAAGAACCGAACCGTATATCTAAAATGGTTTAGTTCCTTATTTGGTTCGGTTCCAAACGGTTCCGCCTCTTAAAAATACAAGAACCGAACCGCATAACTGAAATGGTTCGGTTCCTGGTTCCTAGAAAATCATTGTTTAGGAACCGTTTTAACGACCCTAGTTTTAAAGGAATTTTGAGTTGAAACAATCTTACTAATTAAGTTGGATAAATGGAGATCTATTATTATTAAGTAATTTACTCTCTGCAAATGACTTTTGTATAGAAAATGAAGCTAAAAATATCAGTATATGCATCGAAGTAGAGAACAATCATTATAAATGTTTGCTGCCATATTTATAATTCTACATACATCAGTGAGCCATCGAACAAGAGAACAAAGAAAAACATCAGTATATGCATCGAACCAAAGAACCATCTTTATGAATCTATAAACATTAGTGAACAATCTATAAACATCAATGAACCATCTTGATGAATCTATAAACATTAGTGAACAATCTACACAAGGAAGAAGGCCCCATCAATATATACATTGAACCAAAGAAGAAAGAAAAACATCAGTTCTGTAAACATTAGTTTGAACCAGAGAATAGAAAAATATCAGTATATACTGTTACTTTTTCTTATATCCGTTCCGGGACCAAATGACGCGGAGGGCGCACGTCTAGCGAACCACACATACAAGCACACGGGATTCCATCCTAAAACCAATTGACAATAGGAGGAGTAGCCCTAGTGCTTATATATTAGGTTCACACAATATCGTATTGTCGATGTGGGACTTTCCCTACATCTCCAACACTCCCCCTCAAGTGTTAACTACCCGAACTAGTTAACACTTGACACATTTTTTCTTTCTCGGGTCGAGCATCTCAATCTCTTTTTAGCTCGCCCAGATTTTTGTTTTTGATTTTGTTTTTCGACGGGTTTTACATCTCATTCTCTTTTAGCTAATCCCCGAAGTCAGGAAACCGGACCCGGATCGAACCTGCTCTGATACCATGTTACTTTTTCTTATATCCGTTCCGGGACCAAATGACGCGGAGGGCGCACGTCTAACGAACCACACATACAAGCACACGGGGTTCCATCCTAAAACCAATTGGCAATAGGAGGAGTAGCCCTAGTGCTTATATATTAGGTTCACACAATATCGTATTGTCGATGTGGGACTTTCCCTACATCTCCAACATATACATCAGTGAAACTCAATAAACAAGAGAATATCCCAAGAACCAACCACCTAACCATAGAACATTGAACCATCGCACAATTCGGCGTTACATGGTCGGTTAAGTTACGGTGATGATGAGCACCGAATATGAACTGTGAAGCAAGCTTCTACTCTTCGCAAGGGCTTTCTCTCTGGCGAGCGACGAGGATCTTACCTTCTCATTGCAGAGAATCATTGCCATATATATATGGGTAAAACTGTAAATTATTGAGGGCAAATCTTTTCTTAAAAAAACACTCTGGAAAAAAACACTAACCATGCCAAACACGTGCAAGTGTTTTTAACAAACAATACACTACCAAAAATCAATACACTCCTCAAAACACTAAAAAACGCATACACTAGTGTTTTATTAATTTCTGCCAAACACACACTAAGTGCACAAGAAATACACATACCTCAAGTGGAATGACATCACTCGTGGTAGGAAGCCCCAAAAACCTTGATTAAGGCAAATCCTCACCCAAGCTAAGAGTACTTGAGTATAGAGGTGGAAGTACTCGACCCCGAGTTGATGGCCCACTGGACCTAAGGTAAAAGGAGCACTAGAGGTAGCGTACCCAGTGTGAACCACTTTTCTAACTAATTATATGCTAGTTGATGGAAGAACCTACTTGAAGGGGACCACGATTTTAGCCTTATAAATAGAACCTTTGGATGATTGTAATAGATATTAACTCACATCCTATCTCAAAGAATTATCTCTTACATAGTTAGTAGTAGAAACAACTTTTGGAAGAAAGCTTGGGTCGAATTTGGATTGAAGAATAGAAGAATTTTTGGTGTTCTTGCTATTTTCTCATCCTAGATCTTATTTCCATCATGTTTTTGTCATAACTTTAGATTGGAAAGTCCGACTGCTCCCATTATTTTTCCTACATTCATTAGTTTATGTCAACTTTGTTACCATATAATTTGTTCTAGTTGGTGCTATGTTGAGATTTTTGATCATGTGTGAGTAGTCCTCTTGCTAGAATTTGGGGTAAAAACCCCAAATTATTCTAGGTTAGTGTGTTCTATATTGTGTTTATGATTTTTTGTAGAATCAAATGCATGTTTAATAGAATATAGGAGGCCTTGAACTCATGTATGATTCATCTCATGTTTGGATCTATTTTGAATGTCGGATGCTAGACTAAAATAGTTTAGATTGTTCTCATAGCACATTCTATATTTTTTCAAGCATGAATGAGCGATGTATGAATCAATCATCTAAGTTCAGACCGATAAGTAATACAAGGATGATTGTGTAATGTCGTGATGCCTATATTGCATGAATAGTGTTGGCTAGGACCGAGAGGATGGTCAACTAACTTGTCTTGTGAATGTCCAAACTATGATTATGCTAGATGGTACAAGCAAATAACAAATAACATGTAGTCATAAGTTGTTAATAAGCTTGATCTACTAATGTGTAAATAGAAAACGTCATGTGATCCTCACTAGTTGAAACAATCCAAATGCCTTGACAAATTATACCTTATACCATCTACATTAGTATTTGTGACTTAATACTCTCCTCATTGATTGAGCACAACATGATCTAACGTGCTTTTAGCTATGGTTTGATTGAATAGCTCCAATCTTAGTATTTTCCAAATTTGATAGTTTATCTTGACACTTGAACTTGTTACCCCCCCCCCCCCCAACAACGCAAGCATTGGATCACTTGATCACCCCTTTTCCTTTCATTTTACACATTCAAGCTTTTCTAGTTGAACTTGAGACAATAGTCGAGATACACATAGTCCTTTGGGATTCGACACTGATGTTATAGTCATATACTCACATTGACACGGTTGTGCACTTGCGGTGATATGCTGTTTTGAGTGTGTCATCTGCACCCACATTAAGTTTTTGGCGCCGTTGTCGGGGACTATTGATAGCTTAACTTTGTTTGTGAAGAGTTTTCTAGTAGTTTGAGTATTTTGTTACTTTTGATGCACTTGTGTTTGTGTCTTTGATTGTAGGTTTTATTTTGTATACCAAGGAGTGCAAACAAGGAACCCACGTCATTTGATCCGGATCTTGAAAGGACTTTGACAAAGCTTAGAAAGCAAAGGAAATAATTGCTATGGAGGAAGAAGCGAAAGGAATATGGCTCAAACTAGAGAGAGAGAGAAAGAAGAACTTCAAAGACAAATGATCATTGATCTTGAGGCTAGCTAGGCTGTTAGCTCAAAAAGATCTTGCTAGAGAGGTTATGTATCAAGAGGATATGTATAGAGAGATGCCTAGAAGAGGCAATGCTAGAGTTTATGCTCCAAGAACACTTTAAGAAAGGAAGGATCCGGCTAAGCACATACCACCACCGGGAGTTGTATTTGGCAACAATGCTCCTCAAAAATTCGAGTTAAAGAGTGTTTTGATATAAATGGTCATGCAAAGTCAGTTTGGAGGAGGGTCATTCGAGAACCCACCCCTTCACCTTGCAACCTACAATAAACTCCTAGAAATAATAAAGATGAGAGGAATTGAGTCATCGGAATTGAAGTTAAGAGCAATATCATTTTCCTTGAGAGGCAAGGCAAAACAATGGTGCCAAAGAATCCCCTCCGGAAGTGTCACTTCATGAGAGGAGTTGTACCATGACTTTATCAACAAGTTCTTCCTACCAAATAGGACGGCGGAAATGAGAAGGAAGATATCATCCTTCAAGAAGGAGTTTGAAGATAACTTGTACCAAATTTGGGAAAAGTTCAAGGATTTGCTTCTAGATTGCCCTCAACATAGAGAACCAAAGCTAGTACAACGTGAGATCTTCTACAAAGGTTTCGATGATGTAAACCATGATAAGATTGATTCATTGTTCGGAGGCACATTTGTAGAGATGGATGTTGATGAAGCTTGAACATTCATAGAGAAACAAGCCAAACCTTGTGAAATGTATTCCTCACAAAGAAAGATGTTCAAAGTTAGTGAAGGAGTAGCAAGTATGTTATGCCAATTTTGCTCTAGTGTGGATCATACCATTTCAACTTGTGAAGGCTACAATAGGAGTATGAAAGGGATTAAGCAAAGGGAGGAGCAAGCTAGCATGATATGCGGACCGTGGGTATGGCAACCAAAGAGCCAATTATAACAACCTCAACAATAACAACAAAGGATAACATACTAAATGGAGCAACCATATATTCCACCTCAAAGGCAAAACAACATTCAAAAGCCAAGTTTTGAAGTGAAAATCAAGAAAATATTGGAGAACCTATTTGGCAAGGTGGCAACCCTTTTTCAAAAGTTAAAAATATGTTGGAGAAGCAATTGGCTTCCCAAGCCTCTTCAAGTAGAACTCAAGGAACATTTTCCGGAGATACCGAAGTGAACCTAAGGGAGACTTGCAACATGGTTAAAGATGAGAGTTGCAATGCTCTAACCTTAGGAAGTGGAAAGAAGGCGGAAGCCCCTCTTAGCATTCCAAAAGAAGCATCTACCTCAAGGGAGCCCAAACCTACTAATGTGGGACCATCCTCGACACCAACCATACATGGACCAATCACAAGATCAAGGCATATAAGGATCCGAGAGGAGATGCTATCAAAGAAGATCAAGGAACCATGGAAATGAAGAATCTCGCCGAGATATAGTCCGATATTTCAAGTTTGTCGAGACCTATAAGATCCGTTGAGATCTTACTTATCTTTTTTTTATTTAAATACCTTTAAGCTCTCAAACAATACTAAGGTATTTGTTAGTTTTTGATCCTATCTTTTAGAATTATTTTTTAGATTATCTTTTAGAAAAATCTCTCCTATTAATAGCCTTAGAGGACGCGATTCATAGGACATTTAGATTTGAAATTGATTTCCACATTATCGTGAGACACTTGTGACTTTGTTCACGGACTTTGCAATTTATCATTTCTATTCAATCAAAAGGAGATTTTGGTTGAATCGTTGTGAATTCTTTCTAGGTTATTCTTGTGTGTGTTAATCTTGTTGAAGATTGGTACTACTAGTAAAACTAGTCCTTTCTTGTGCTTGTCTTATTTAGAAGGCTTGTGTAAGTATAAAGAAGAAAGGGTGAAAGGTAATTCTTTGTTTAGGGTTTTTACACATAATTGGTCAAGGTTCTTTTACAAGTCTTATAATAGTCCGATCTTCCTATACTTATCATATTACATTCCATTAATCATCTTCTTATCTTTCATTATCATCCATAATTCCGCATTCCGATTTTTACAAAACTCCGGCATGTTCATACGAAAATCTCACCCAAGATTTCCTTATATTTACCGATATTTACCTTTGTTGTTCGATTCGAAGACTTTCAATCTAGATCGGGAACTGCGGCCTCAACCCTGCATCAAAGTAGTATCAGAGCTATCTGATTGAAGTCCAACTCAACCATACATCAAAGGTTCGGGTATTTATATTTGAGTCTTCTTTGAGTTACATAAAAATCGAGTCTTTTGTGTTTTCCATCTCTTTCGAGATTATTTGAGCTTAACGTGTGCTGTCTTGTGACTATTGTAAAAGAGAGAACAACCATAGTCAAATACAAGTCATCCATAACCTAAATAGTGAAATCCGAGATTCCACTACAAAACCAAAATCTCGGCCCCATGCACAAAATCTCGACCGAGATTTATAGAAGATTGCCCGCGATTTTGTCATAACCGAAAGAACGAGACTTTATCTCGAAATCTAATCAGATCCAAAGCTATATTTGTAACATATCCTCAAAGAGATATCATATCAAGTTGTAAAAAGAAAAGGAAAGAGATATACGAGTATCTTATTGTTGAAATTTTATCTAGTAGATAAGATCTTATCATATCTTCAATTGTAACCGAATATCTCCACAAAATTCGACCATATCTATTATCCAGCAACCTTATATCCATCATCTACCTTGGAGACGTTCATACAACATCAAAGGTCCACTCTTGACTTCACCTTTACATTTATATCATTGATTATAACCTAAAGTTTTAATGAAGCTATTCGGACAAGAGTTACTACGATCCAAGAGTATATATACCAAGAAGGCAACAAAGAAGAAGCTTACCTTGAGCCCCAATCAGTTTGCATCACAAAAATCTTGCCTTTTAACAAATCTCGACCCCTTGGACATAAATCTCGCCCGAGATTTCACCCCTATAACTTGAGATTTGCTACTGTCAAGACTTAACCCTAACCGGCTATCTCTCTTGAAATCTCCACCTTGTTTATTATGTTTTACAGGTGTTGATGATGGAAGACTTAACATAAATGTAGTAGTTGGATATACTAACAATGTATTGATTATAGTCTCTAGATGCTTGTTTGGTTTGAATTCAGTGCAGGTCTTATCAAATGTCAAGGGTCTTGATTCAAGGGCCTTGAAGTATAACTTAAGGACAAGGAAGATAGCGTTTACAAAGGGACGATCTCAAAGACCTTGGAGTTATATATAGATGCACGAAAGAAGGATTCAAATGCAAAGAAGATTTTTCAAGAAGATTTGCTCAAATAGAAAGATTTTAGGGAAGATCTTTTTGAACCGAAGATCTCAACCGAAGATTTTCTAAAAACAAAAGCGGCAAAATATCTTCTCTTTCGATTCAACAGAGGACGAGAAGATCAATGAGCTAAGGACTCGACGTGTTCTCAGGAGTTGAAGATTTACAACGTGTACCTTATCTCGAAACAAGAAACGATCTTCATGGAGAAGAAGATTCATCTTCAAACGATCATCTCTCCAACGGCTAGAAGACCTCTCCATAAAAGATTATAAATGAAGATGATGGTCGAAGAAGAAATACACACAAGTACATATGGAAAATATCTTTACGTCTTCAAGCAACTAAATCATCTTCATTCATTGTTTTTCTTTCTCTCATTTACGCAAAAGCTTTATCCCCTTAGAGAGAGAAAACACAAGAGCTCCATTGGAAGATCTAAATAGTGTTATACTAGAGTGTGTATTACTCTGCGAAGTAACTAGGCTATTATAGCTAGGTTGAGAGTTGGAGCTAGATCGTAGCATTGACTACAGTAAGAGAAGAAGGGGATTTCTTCTAGTTTGTATCCAGGACTCTTTGAAGCTGATAATATATAGTTAGATCCTAAGGTTATACCCTGGGACGGAGAGTAGGCTGTTTAGAGCCGAACTTCGTAAACATATTTATTTAACCCCCCCCCCCCCTTGAAAGGAGTTTCAAGGCCTTGAGATTTGGTTTGTGAAAAGTTTCAAGGCCTTGAGATTTAGTTTGCAAAAAGCTGATAATATATAGTTAGATCCTAAGGCTATATCAAGGCCCTTGAAAGGAGTTTCAAGGCCTTGAGATTTGGTTTGCGAAAAGTTCTCATACTCTATTCAACCCCCTTCTAGAGTATCTATAACTTATTTATTTCACCTACCGGTTCTTCAATTGGTATCAGAGCTAGACTCACATTTATTGATTGAACCATCAGTGAGAGTAATCATGAATCCTGTAGGTGATGGTGGATTTGCTCAAGGAAGATCATCATCTTGACCACCACTCTTCTGTGGCAATAACTTTGCTCATTGGAGAGCACTCATGCGTATGCTCATTATTGACCAAGACATGGAGCTTTGGAGCATCATTCAAAATGGACCTAAAGTTCCAATGACAACGGTTGAAGGTGTCCAAGTCCCAAAGAAGGAAGATGACTTCACACAGGCTGACCTAGACATTGTGTCAAAGAATTACAAAGCAATGAACCTACTATACCATGAATTAGATGCAAATGAATTCAACCATATCTCATCATTCAAGAGTGCTAAAGAAATATGGGACAAGCTTGTTGTCACTTACGAAGGAACAAGTCAAGTCAAGAAACAAAGATTAGCATCTTCCTTAGACAATACGAGCTATTCAAGATGAATCCAAATGAAACAGTCAAAGAAATGTTCATCAGATTCACTGAGATCGTGAACAACCTGGACTCACTAGGAAAGATCTTCACAAATGAAGAGAAAGTGAGGAAGGTTCTAAGGAGCCTACGTAAAGCCAAGTAGGGACCAAAGATGACAGCTAATGAAGAAGCTCAGAATCTCACAACTCTTCCTCTTAATGATACTTTGGAAAACTCATCACACATGAAATGGTTCTTGGTGAAGAAGATGGAGAACTCCCATCTAACTCCAAAAATTTGGCATTAAAATCAAGAAGAGATGAATTACCATGTGATGAAGAGGATAGTGATGACGATGATGAAGAAGATGCAATCGCCATGATTTCTAAGGGTCTCGCAAGAATTCTTAAGATTAAGAAATAATATGCTAATAGAGAATATCCACGAGCATCAAAACCCCGAGGTAAGTTTTCAAACTCTAATAAGAAAACGAGAATACTGACTTGTTTTGAATGTGGTAAAACAGATCATCTTGTGAAGGATTATCCACAAAAGAAGAGGATCAACTTCAAGAAAAATGATCGAAAGAAGAAAGCTATGGTTGCTTCATGGAGTGATTCAGAATCAACAAATGAATCAGAAGACGAAACAGAACAAGCAAACTTGTGTCTCATAGCCGATCATGAAGAAGATTCAAATCTATAAGTTGACAATGTGGTAAGTACAATTATGTCTCAACCTGAAATTGACCTGAAACAATTCCTTAAAGATATTATCATATGTGATAAGGAACATAGAATAAGTATAAATTCTTTAAAAGAAAAGCTTCTTGAACAAGAAAAACAACTAAGTGAAATGTCTCAGGAAATTGAAAATCTTAACACAGAAAAAGTAGACCTTGATGACAATATCAAGGCCTTGGAATCAGAGAACCTGATTCTCAAGGACAACCTCTCCTCTGTTCATCGAAACTATATCGATCTAGAGAAAGAGAAAGTTGATTTAACTTTGACGTGTCAAGACCAGAAGGCTGCACTTATTAAGTTTACTCGTTCAAAAGCTAATCTTGAGAGAATGATGGGTGAACAACAATCCTCCCTTAACAAAAATGGTATAGGTTATCATAGGAGCTTTCCTAGAAAACCTACCACCACTTTTGTCAAGGCCAAAGGAAGCATTCATATGCCTACTTGCTTCTACTGTTGTAAAAAGGGTCATGTTAAATCTAACATGTCTTTATAGAAGAAATAATCCTTATATCATTAGAAATACCTATCCTTTATGTTTAAGGAAACAGGTCAAACAAATCTGGATTCCTAAAGGTACTAGACCACCAAACATGATTGAACCTGAGTATGAACCAAAATATGTCATTTGCTCGACCCGGAAAGGTTGATGTTTGTTGTTTTGCAGGATATCACCAAGGTAAAGGAGCACAATTGGATATTAGATAGTGGTTGCTCAAGACACATGAGTGGAAAAAACTCTTTATTCTCAGATTTAAAGAAGCAATCATCTGGAACCATTACTCTTGGTGATAAAGGAAAGTTTGACATAATTGGTATTGGTAAAATTTGCATTAATTCATCTAACTTTATTGATGATGTTTATTTGGTTGATGGTTTGAAATATAATCTGCTAAGTATATCTCAAATTTGTGATAAAGGCAATAAAGTCATGTTTGATTCAGATAAATGTGAGGTTCAAGAAAAAAAGATGGGTGAAGTGTTGCTTACTGCTCCTAGATGTAATAATGTTTATTCTATGAGTACTAACCAAGTTTCAGGAACTAAGCTAAAATGTTTAAAGGCCTTGATTGATGATCCAAGACTTTAGCATAGAAGACTTGGTCACGTAAGAATTCACACCATGTAAAAGCTACTTACAAAAGATTTGGTACGTGGTTTGCCAAACCTAAATTTCAAGGTTAGTGATCTATGTAAGGCATGCACACAAGGTAAACAAACAAGGATATGTCTAGGACAATGCGTGTCAAATCTCACAACTAAATTTCATTCAAACCTAAGAAAATTGTAAGTTCTTCTCGACCCATTGAACTTTTACACATGGATCTTTGTGGACCTATGCGTGTCAAATATCCCAGAGGCGAGCAATACATCCTTGTTGTAGTGGATGATTTCTCTCGTTTCACATGGATTTTTTTTTCTACGAGAAAAATCTGAAGCTTTATTTGAGTTTTCAAAATTGTGTAAGGAGTTACAAACTTTGAAAAACCTACCAATTATTTCTATAAGAAGTGATCATGGTAGAGAATTTGATCAGCTGAAGTTTGATTTGTTTTGTGCAAAATATGGCATTTCACATAATTTTTCCAGCTCCTAGAACTCCTCAACAAAATGGAGTTGTGGAACGTAAGAACCGCACTCTTGAGGATATGTCTAGGACAATGCTTTTAGAAAACAATTTGCCAAAAAGTTTTTGGGCTGAAGTAGTAAACACTACTAATTACATTTTAAATAGATGTTTGATTCGCCCTATCTTGAAAAAGACTCCTTATGAACTATTTAAAGGAAGAAAACCTAATATTTCATATTTCAAACCCTTTGAATGTACTTGTTTTGTTCATAACAATGGCAAAGATAATCTTAGGAAATTTGATGCACGTAGTAATGAAGCTATATTCATTGGATATGTTTCAAATAGCAAAGCTTATCGTGTCTATAACAAACGTACCAAAAATGTTGAGGAAAGCATTCATATTATTTTTTATGAAAGCAATGATGATTCTTTGAGTGAGAGTTTTACAGATCTAAATCTAAATCAAAGGGAAGACCATAATTCGGATGAAGAGGAAGATCCTAAAGATCGAGACAAGAATATACAGGAAAAGATTAAAGATACCGAAGAAAACCCTCAAGACCTTGAAACACACCTTCAAGACCTTGAAACAGGAAACTGTGATAACATAACTCCGCTTCAAGGGCTTGAAACCCAACTTCAAGGCCTTGAGATTGGATCAATAGGTAATATACCAACGGTACCTGAATCTAGTCAAACATATGAAACTCAACCTTCTGGATCTTCTCCATCTGTCAAAAGAAGAAAAGTTCAACACTCCTCTTATCATCCACAAGAGAATGTGATCTCAGATCCAAATGCTGGAGTTCAAACTAGATCTAAAGTGAACAATCTATGTGCCTTCTCCGCTTTTGTATCGCTTGTCGAGCCAAAGAATTACATTCAAGCTCTTCATGAACCTGATTGGATCATTTCCATGCAAAATGAATTGAATGAATTTGAGAGGAACAAGGTATGGACTCTTACTTCAAGACCAAAACATCAATCAATTATTGACACGAAATGGGTTTTTTGAAACAAATTGGATGAAAGTGGCAAAGTCATACGAAATAAAGCACGACTTGTAGCACAAAGCTATAACCAAGAAGAAGGTATTGATTATGAGGAGACTTTTGCTCTAGTTGCCAAGTTAGAAGCCATACATATGCTACTTGCATTTACATCTTTCATGAGCATAAAACTTTTTCAAATGGATGTAAAATGTACTTTTCTAAACGACTTCTTAGAAGAAGAAGTCTACGTTGCTCAACCTCCTAGTTTTGAAAATGATGAATTTCCAGATCATGTTTTTAAACTAGACAAAGCTATTTACGGTCTTAAGCAAGCTCCTCGAGCTTGGTATGAAATATTATCTAAATATCTTCTTGAAAACAATTTCAAAAGAGGTTTGATTGATAAAACATTGTTTATCAAAACTAGAGGCAATACCATTCTAGTAGTGCAAATCTATGTTGATGATATATTATTCGGTGCTACTAATGATTCTCTCTACAAGGAATTTTCAGATATTATGTGCAGGGAATTTGAAATGAGCTTAATGGGAGAGCTAGATTTCTTTCTTGGACTTCAAGTTACACAAGCAAAAAAAGGATTTTTTCTCAATCAAAGCAAGTATACTAAAGACTTGCTTAAGAAGTACAAAATGGATCAATCTAAGGTTGCAAAGACTCCTATGAGTTCAACACTTTCGCTAGATCATGACAAGAATGGAAAAAGTGTAGTACAAAAGGAGTGTCGAGGTATGATCGGTTCATTGTTGTATCTAACTGCTAGTCGTCATGACATTATGTTTAGCGTGTGCACGTGTGCAAGATTTCAAGCTGATCCTAAAGAGTCACACTTGATAGCTGTGAAAAGAATTTTTCGGTATCTCAATGACACTAAGGATCTAGGGTTATGGTACCCACGTCAAAGCTCGTTTCATCTTGTTGGCTATTCAGATGCAGACTTTGCAAGTTATAAGGTCGATAGAAAAAGTACTTCCGGATGTTGCCAATTCTTAGGATCATCCCTAATTAGTTGACATTCCAAGAAGCAAAACTTTGTTGCCCTATCCACAGCTGAAGCTGAATATATAGCTGTAGGAGCCTGTTGTGCACAAATTCTTTGGATTGCTCAACAACTTCGTGACCTTGGCTTTAACTTGAAATGTATTCCTATAAATAGTGATAATACTAGTCTTATTTCTATAACCAAAAATCATGTGCAGCATTCAAGGACTAAGCATATTTATGTAAGGCATCACTTCATACGTGATCATGTTGAGAAAGGTGATGTTTCGATCTCTTTTATCTCAACTAACTTGCAGCTTGCAGATATCTTTACCAAGCCTCTTCTTGAGGAACAATTTAACTTTATTAGATTGGAGTTGGTATGTTGAACAAGGAAGCATTAACGTAGGGGGAATAAACGAGTTTAATTGTTCCTACGCATGCAGCCCAATTGATGTTTTCAAGGGCCTTGAAATAAAATTCAAGGGGCCTTGAAACATATTTCACAAGGTATATTAAATTTACGGATCCTTTAATAATTAATATCTTTTAGATATTTCAATTCTTAAAATATTTTTATAAATCTTTTGTTTGAAATTTTAAAAAAGATTTGTTGTTGTTGGTTTTTATATAGGTCTTTTCAAAAGCTTGATTTTCTCAAGATCTTGTTATTTCCCTGTTAAAAAGGACCTACTTTCTCTATCTTTTTTATTCTTTCACAAGAAATCCTATTTCAAAATCCCTTGATTTTTCTCTCAAACTTCCCTCATGGCACCCAGAAGCATGAGATCTGCTCCTCAAGCTCCCAAAAAGAAAGTCGTTCAGAGTCCCTCAATTGCTAAAGCAGAAAAATCTTCTGAAGATTTGGATACATCTCAGACAACCGGTCTTCCCTCATCATGGCTCGTTAATTTTCAAGCTTCTAGATCTTCGCTTGATGGGTTTCACAATCGACCGCTCTGTATGTGTGATCTGGTGGACACTAATTTTCTTGACACTCTTAAGATTCCCTGCATAGACAAGCTAAAGAGTTTAATTATCTGGAAGGTTCTAAACCTTGAAGATTTTGCTTTTTCACGACTCACGAGACTATTTTATGTTAATCTCACCATAAAAAGGGACAAAGGTTGTATCACTCTTGAATCTTCAGTTAAAGGTACTCCGATTTCACTCAATCCTTCTATTTTAAGCAAGATTTTTGGAATTCCTACAGATGTGGTATTCAACCATCCTTCAAGATCAGAGAGTGTTTGTAATGCTAAGGAGAAATTTCTAGTTCCGAATTCAACCTCACGTCAACTTACTCATACATCTCTAACCTTAGAGGCTAAAATAATGTTTACCATACTGGTTTGATGTGTTGTTTCTCGTGCAAACTCAAGAGAGTTGCTGATTGATCAATCTCTGGAATTAATTCATTTGCTTATGTCTGATTTGGACATAGATGTGCCTAATTTGATTCTCAACCATATGATGCATTCTATCAATTCTAAGAGACATATTCCTATGCCTTATGGAAATTTGCTGCCTAAGGTCTTTGATTATTACAAAATTGACACATTCTGTGAGGAAAGATAGTCTATTTTTGGCAAAATTGATGAGAATTGCTTAGAACGTCTGGGAATTGAGAAAATTCTTGCAGAAACATGGACTTTAAAAGGAAAAGGAACTACTCAAAATCCAACTGAAGAAGCTAAACCTTCTCCTACTCCAGAAATCAGGTTAGAAGGTTGTGAGAAAGAAATAGCTTGTCTCAATCGTGAATTATCTAATTTTCAGTTTGACACCAAGAGGAGAATGGATACAAATTTCGAGTTGCTAGTGATAGGTGATGGAATCACTATCATTTAGGGTAGTTTTTAGAGTCTTTTTCATTGCATTTGTGTCGGTTTATGCTACTAACTCCTTGGTCCAGAAGAAGAAGACTAAAAGAAGCTAAGGAAGGAGTTATAAGCACTTAGGAGTGAAGATCGATCACGAAGCAAAGCTTCTGTTGCCTCACCGCCCCTGCGGGTGACGCCTTACACCGGAGCGCTCCCTGCGCCTTCACCAGCGCCGGCCATGAAGTGTGTCACCGCCCCTGCGCCACTCCTTGGCGCCTGTTACGCTAAAAAGTGTGTACGCAATAAGCCTTAAATTTATACTCGTTATATTTATCCTAACTTCTAGCGCACCCGCAGTGTACGGGACGTTTGTAGTATGGATAGTATTCCGAGGTCGAACACAAAGACTAAGGTGAAATTGATTCGGTTTTGTGATTAAGTTTAGTGAAGGTCTAAGGTTAGAAAAGAGGGAAACAAAGAAATGAAAACCTCAATTGTTTTTGGTTGGATTTTTGGTGATCAATCAAAGATCACAATTCATGCAAGTAGACAATCAAACTAGACTAAAAATCTGCACAAATGAACAAACCAAACAAGATGATGATCAAAGAAAGAGAAGATGGATTCTAGGGGTCGGAAATTCCGGTTATGGCATAAAACTCAAGTCATCTATTCATTCTTTGGATCTCACTAATATATTGGGATTAAGTGTTTCTAATTTGGGATCAATTACCGGGTAAGTCTCATGAT
Source organism: Fagopyrum homotropicum (assembly GCA_033239125.1). Taxonomy (NCBI): domain Eukaryota; kingdom Viridiplantae; phylum Streptophyta; class Magnoliopsida; order Caryophyllales; family Polygonaceae; genus Fagopyrum; species Fagopyrum homotropicum. Next base: position 57,153,891 of record BSWB01000003.1, on the reverse strand, counting down.
CCAACTAGTCCACTCCTAAGATCTCATTACCGGGTAAGTCTCTAAGATCTTAAAGATAGGAATTCTACACAAACCGGATTGTTAATTAGGGATCTAACCTATCCTTACCGGGTAGGTCTTGGAAGAGGAAGTCCTAATCAACTATCCTAGCACATCTAATCCAATGGCGGCTTATTAGGCTCACCATTACCTAAGGCTTGCTATTTTAGATTCTAAGGGCAAGGATTACCGGGTAAGTCTCTCCTAACTCTTAGCCACTACACTAAGTCACCCTAGAGTAGGTTAAACTCAGCAAACACTTAGGGTTTCAACAATTCATAGGTCTTAGGCAAGGTCCGTCGAACTAGGAAAATCACGGTTTGTTCTACAGAAACCACGACCGTGGTTCTTCAAGAACTACCCGTGATTTCTAACAGGAACTACGTTCACAAACAAAAAAAATCATCCAAAGGTAAATCTAAGTTCGTCCTATCATAGTTCTAGCCATAACCTTCCTTTCCTTACCCTAGAACCACATCAATTTAGCCTACAACATTCCTAATGGAACTCAAAACAAACAAACATGAAATCAAAACATCCATTGCAAGATAATGAAAGAAAAAGGGTTGAACAAGTAAACTTAATCCAAAACAAAGCTGAAGATTGGAATTAGAACCACTTACAACCCTTCCAAAAGAAGGTTCAAAGACTCATACAATCTCTAGAAAACGAAATCTGAAATACAAGAAAGCTATGGTGTGTTCTTCTCCTCCTCTTCAATGGAGTTCTTCTCCTTCTCTTTGACACTTTCCTTCCTAGAAAACCTCTTGATTTTTGAGAATATATTTGTTAGAGAAATGGATAATGGATGAGCTGCTCCCAAACTACCCCAGCTGCCTCCAACAATCCATGAAGGACCACTTTTATAACAAATCTCTCATGAGCTGGCCATGAGAGTCGTGGCACAGCTGTCACTAGAATCTGGCGAAATCCACGGTCATTTCCACGGCCGTGGTTCTTCAGAGAACCGTGATTCTATGCAGAAACTTCGCCTTGGATCATTGAGCTATGGTTTGGTGCATGGCTTGTGTTGGCAAGGTCCCATGAGTCCTTCTTAGTCCTTGGCTTGTGTCCTAATGAGTCCGAGGATGTGTCATCTAAATGAACGATCCTTAAACGCGTCGTTTTAGCTCTAAACTTCCCGAAATACCTACAAAATGCACACAAGTCCGTGTAGACGTCTATCTCGACAAAATACGTGAATTGGTTGCAAAACGTCCTGAACTAATGCTAGATCATGCATGAATGAGCGAGAATTCTATCTAAATGTACACCTAAAAATATGTTATAAATCGTGTTATCAAAATACCCCATACTTAAGGTTTGCTCGTCCCCGAGCAAATTCCCACATATAGACTAGAAGATGACATGATTTATGTATGCAGAAAAAATGGCAAAATCTTTTTGGGTTTGTGCTTCTACTATTGGATCACCTTCATAGTCATGATCAATGGCAATTGGATAAGCAATTATGTATCAAACAATAAGGGCATGGAAAGACAATTGTACTTAACTCAAAAGCATGCATGAAATGTGAAGATGAAGAGGTCAAGAAGATCAAGAGTCCATCCAATCTAGATTACTAAGTCTTACAAACATGCAAGTAGGTCATAAGGGCTTGTGACATAAAAGGCCAAGAAACGTTGCAATTGGGCGGGGGATTCTCTAGGTTATGTGATGCTAATCCGGGAATGGAACTAACTCCACATCCTTGTCCTCGATCAACTTCCCCCAAGTGTATATTTTTCCCTATCTTGCTTTCTTTTCTTTTTCTTTAACATCATTTTTGAGACAATGGCATTGGTGTACAAAAGCCGAAACCTTGGTGATTAGCCGTCCTCGGGCTTTTTCTTAGTTTTCGAGGTGCATCCACACCGGGCACACATACCAAAGCTCGTTAGGGCTATTGGTTCATTTGACTTTGGTAAGGCACCAACACCCGATTATGTGAAGTGTACCGAGTTACTTGTCATTTAAACCAACGCCCCCAAACCTATATTTTGGCTACACTTCCACAATAATTTCAGCATTTTATTCACGACATTCTTTTCATTACATCTTCACCCCGCACTTGCTTTTCGCACATTTCAACACACTAGCATGCTCCTATTCCCGGATGGGTTTAAAGGAGGTCGATTTTATATCAATTGAGGTGCTCAAGCAATCATGATCAAGATGAGAAGTAGAGAAAGATGAAGTGCCTCATTCATTCCTAGATGGTATGCAAGAACTATCATGTAATTTCGACTTTCAATACTCAATCCGTTCTAGGCAATCATCATGATCACAAGTCATTCATATAATTTTAAGAGAAGTAGTTCAAGTCTACATATGCATTTATCAATTTAACACATAAGGCCATTCATAGCCAATCACAAGACAAGTTTCATCATTAAGATCATATCCAAGCCTAGAAAGCACAAAAATTTTTAAATTTTCTGATTTTTTTATGGGATTTTCGTTTTAAGTATGTACAATGCAAGACATGTGCAAAATATTAGCCTATCCTAGATGCTCATCATTGCAAGGGATCATGCAAACCCCACCCCATACTTAGAAACACATTGTCCCCAATGTGGTATTCAAGTAAAGAGAGTGAAAGAAGGTTCTCACAATGTAAAATTGTTTGCTATGGTATTTGGGTGTTCTCAAGTGAATTGATGTTGGATGATCCTTTCAACCATGGTAGAGAGCTCTAAGCATCCTTCAAAGCTTCGGAACCCGCGCTAGGCACCGCTAGCCGTCCAAGTTCCTCGTCCGCTCCACCCATAATTGGTGAGGGTGTCATCATCATCATTTTCATTGCCAAGAGAGGCTTCCAATGCCACTAATGCTCTAGCACACACACGAAGGTAGACAAAACACACACAAAGCACACAAAAACAGAAAAAATCTAAGCAAAAATGAAAAGGGAAAAATGTTACCAATGGGTTGCCTCCCACCAAGCGCTTCTTTAAGGTCATTAGCTTGACCAAACTCGGGAGCGTCTATTCGAGGTGAAGCGGGGCAATCATGTCTACCGGGGCTCCCAGAATATACTTCTTCAAGCGATGCCCATTCACCTTGAAATTTCCACAATGCTCCCCTCCTATTTCAATAGCTCCATGGGGAAAGATCTTCTTCACCACATATGGCCCGGTCCATCTTGATTTGAGCTTTCCGGGAAAGAGCCTTAGCCTTGAGTTGAAGAGAAGGACAAGATCTCCTTCACTCAACTCCTTTGGAATGATCCTCTTGTCATGCCACCTTTTGGTTCTCTCCTTGTAGATCCGGGCATTCTCATAAGCTTCCAACCGGAGCTCCTCAAGGGCATTGATATCAAGCAACCTCTTTTCTCCCGCTTCCTTGAGGTCAAAATTTAGCCACTTAATGGCCCAATAAGCTCTATGCTCCATTTCCACCGGAAGATGGCAAGACTTGCCATAGACCAACTTGTAGGGGGTGGTTCCAATTGGTGTCTTGAAGGCGGTTCTATATGCTCATAGTGCGTCATCGAGCTTCATAGCCCAATCCTTCCTTGTCCTAGACACCGTCTTCTCGAGGATGGCTTTGATCTCTCGGTTGGAGATCTCCACTTGACCACTAGTTTGGGGATGGTAGGGTGTTGCCACCTTATGAGTCACCCCATACTTAGCCAAAAGTGCTCCAAAGTTCCTATTTGTGAAGTGCTTCCCTTCATCACTAATGATTACCCTTGGTGTTCCAAACCTAGGGAAGATCACCCGGTTGAAGAATCGCACTACCACCTTGGCATCATTCGTAGGAGAGGCGATTGCCTCTACCCATCTTGACACATAATCCACCGCCAATAGGATGTAGAGATTTCCACATGAAGGAGGGAATGGTCCCATGAAGTCTACACCCCACACATCAAAAATCTCAACTTCTTGGATGTTATTCAAGGACATTTCATTCCTCCTTGAGATTTTGCCCGTCCTTTGGCAAGCATCACATGCCGCTACAAAACCTTGCACATCTCTAAACAAGTTAGGCCAATAAAAACCGGATTGCAATACCTTTGCACACGTCTTGTGTGAGCTAGCATGGCCTCCGCATGGTAAGGAGTGGCAATGCCGGATCACACTCTCCACTTCATCCTCCGGTATGCATCTTCTAAGCACCCCATCCGGGCCTCTCTTGAATAGAAGTGGCTCACTCCAATAGTAATGCCTTACATCGCTGAAGAACTTCTTCCTTTGTGCATATGTAAGTCCGGGAGGCACTTCCTCACACACTAAGTAGTTCACAATGTCGGCGTACCACGGCTCTCTTCCTCTAGCCACTTGGAACAAGCATTCCTCCACTATTTGCAATTGTTCATCCCGGAATGAATCATCTATCGGGATGTTGTCTTTCCCAAGCTCCAATGGTGGGAGTCTACTAAGGTGATCCGCCACGGAGTTCTCGGATCCCTTCTTATCTCGTATCTCCATATCAAACTCTTGAAGAAGAAGGATCCACCGAATCAACCTTGGTTTGGCATCCTTCTTTGTGAGTAGATAACGGATCGCCGCATGATCCGTATAAACTATGACCTTCGCTCCAACAAGGTATGAGCAGAATTTCTCAAATGCATACACCACCGCCAATAACTCCTTCTCGGTGGTTGCATAGTTGAGTTGGGCATCATCTAGCGTCTTGCTAGCATAGTAAATAGCATGAGTGCGCCCTTCTTTCCTTTGCCCTAAAACGGCCCCAACGGCCACATCACTTGCATCGCACATGATCTCAAATGGTAGACTCCAATCCGGAGGTTGCATGATAGGTGCGGAGATCAAGGCGTTCTTCAACCTACAAAAAGCTTCGAGACAATCCTTGGAAAAGACAAAATCAACATCTTTCATTAGTAGGTTAGTGAGAGGCTTAGAAATTTTAGAGAAGTCTTGAATGAACCTCCGGTAAAAACCGGCATGCCCTAAGAAACTCCTTACCCCCTTCACCGAGGTAGGTGGTGGCAACTTCTCTATCGTTTCAATCTTAGCCCTATCAACCTCAATGCCGCGGTTAGACACCAAATGTCCTAACACAATCCCTTCACTTACCATGAAGTGGCATTTTTCCCAATTTAAGACAAGATTTGTCTCCTCACATCTTTGCAACACTAATGACAAGTTAGCCAAGCAATCATCGAAAGAAGAACCATAAACAGAGAAATCATCCATGAACACTTCCATGATATTTTCTATATATTCCGAAAAGATAGCCATCATACACCTTTGGAAGGTGGCGGGTGCATTACACAACCCAAATGGCATTCTCCTATATGCAAAGGTACCCCATGGACATGTAAAAGTCGTTTTTTCTTGATCATCGGGGTGGATAGGGATTTGGAAGAATCCACTATACCCATCTAAATAGCAAAAATGAGAGTGTTGAGCTAACCTTTCTAGCATTTGGTCAATGAAGGGGAGGGGGAAGTGATCTTTCCTAGAGGCCATGTTTAACTTCCTATAATCAATGCACATTCTCCACCCCGTAACCGTCCTAGTCGGTATTAGTTCATTATTCTCATTAGTTACTACCGTCATTCCACCCTTTTTAGGCACTACATGAACGGGGCTAACCCACTTACTATCCGAGATAGGGTAGATAATTCCCGCATCTAGCAACTTAATGATTTCCTTTTTGACCACCTCTTTCATTATAGGATTCAATCTCCTTTGATGTTCAATAGAGGGTTTGTGGTTATCTTCCATCATTATCTTATGCATGCACAAAGATGGCTTAATGCCAACCAAATCATCAATGGTATAGCCAATGGCTTTCCTATGCAATCTTAGTTCATGCAACAACTTAGTAAGTTCATCATCACTCAAGCATGCATTAACAATCACCGGATATGTAGAATCATCACCAAGAAATGCATACTTTAAATGAGAGGGAAGGGGTTTAAGTTCAAGTGAGGGAGGACCTTTTTCGGTTGAAGAAGATCCAAATAAGATTGGATGAGATGAATCTAAAGCAAGGGAAGACTCCTCATGGCTCCTAAAAGCTTCATCATCAAGAGTTGATTCAGGGAAAACCACGGTTGGAAACACGGGTTGCTCATCTTCCACGGCCGTGGTTCTTTGCAAGCTTGCTTCTCGGAGTTGTCCAGAAAGTTTGACGGCCGTGGTTTGTAAATCTCGACCGTGGAACTTGCAGCTGTTTACTACCTCTTCGTGGCTTCCAAATCCAACTCTTGGTTCCTCTTCCAAAGCTTCCAAAGCTTTGATCTCTTCATTGCAGGCCTCTTCAACATCCTCCTCCATCATGCTTAAGGTGAGAACCTTTTCCAAAGGATCCTTGATCAAGATCGAGCTCACAATCTCTCTAGATTCTTCTTGCTCGACTATGTTGAAGATATCTTCATCAAGGGTTGGCCCTTTCATCATTGTGGAAAGCTTGAACTTGATGCTCTCTTCCCCTATGTTGAAGGAGAGAGTCCCGTTCTTGCAATCCACTAGGCAACCGGAAGTAGCTAGGAAAGGTCTTCCTAAGATGATAGGAACCGGATAATCCGCCGGAATGTCCAACACTACGAAATCAATAGGCACGTAGAATCCTCCTAGTTGCACCGGAATGTCCTCTAGAATCCCAACCGGATGAGTGATAGAACGGTCCGCCATATAGAGGGTCATCTTGACCGGCTTTGGCTCTCCTAGCCCGACCTTGTTGCTAAGTGCAAGCGGTATGATGCTTACACTCGCCCCTAGATCACAAAGGGCCTCGTACTTCACATCTCCCACTCCTATTGGGACGCAAAAGGAACCCGGATCCCTTAGCTTGGGAGGCATTTCTTCCTTCATGGTTTGGATCAATTCCGAGGATCTCTTGGTCATCCTTATCTCCCCATACTCCTCCAACTTCCGTTTGTTGGAGAGTATTTCTTTCAAAAATTTCCCGTATGCCAGCATTCCTACGATAGCATCCATGAACGGAATGTTAATATGTAACTTGGACATTAGTTCAAGGAACTTACCAAAGTGATTGTCCAAACGAGCTCTTGCTCTTGATTGTGGGAATGGTAGTGGCGGCTTGTATGGAGGCGGTGCTACATAAGTTGGCTCTACATCCTTGCTCTTGCCCCCATCTTCTTGCTTTCTTCCCTCTTCTACCACTACTTGCTTTCCCTTAGCTTGATCCTTGGGAAAAGGATCCTTCATATTCAACCCACTTCTTGTTGTGATAGCCAACACTTGGCCTCTTGGGTTGTCTTCGGTTCTTCCGGGAAGCTTCCCCGGATCTCTATGTGCTTCACCCGCCTTTTGAAAAACTTGTGCTTCCAAGACCTTTTGAGCCTTAGAAATTGAAGTCACGGTGCTCTCAAGTCCACTCAACCTTCCTAGTAATTGCTCAAACATGACTTCGGTTCTATCCTTTGAAGGTTGAGGAAAACCGGGTGGAGGCTCTTGTGAAGCTCTTTGTGGTGGAGTTGTGCTTGAGGAGGCGGGAGGGTTCAAGGCTCCATCCGGGTTAGAGTAAGAAAATCCGGGATGGTTGTGGTTGGGCCGGTAATTGTTGAATTGCCGGTTGTTGTTGAAATTTCTTGAGCCTTGGTAATTGTTGAAGTTGCTCCTTCCCATATAATTCACATCCTCCTCCTTGGAAGACAAGTTAGCTTGTGGAAGCACTTGAGGAGTTGCTTGGCTCTTCAAGGTTGTAGTACATAACTCTCTCAAGGATTTCAATTCGTTGTTGATGGCGTCAAGCTTGAAATTGCTCATGGTGACTTCGCTCACCTCATATGCTCCCGCCTTTCTTCCTTCACTCTTCCTATGAGAGTACTTCTCAATCACTAGAGCTTGCTTCTCCACAAACTCCCAAGCATCATCTACATGCTTCTCCATGAAAGTCCCACCGGAGAGGGATTGAAGCTTGAATTGGCTATCTTCATCAAGTCCCTTGAAGTAGATTTCCAATAGCTCAATTTTTGGTATGCCATGGTGAGGACAATCTAGGAGAAGGTCCTTGAATCTCTCCCAAGACTTGAACAAACTTTCTCTATCCCTCATCACAAAGGCATTGATCTTTCCCCTTAATTCGGTGGTCTTGGAAGGTGGGAAAAACTTGGTTAAGAACTCGGTTGTCATCTCCTCCCAAGTACCAACTCGCCCTTGTGGAATAGATTGATACCAAGCCAAGGCTTTATCCTTAAGAGAGAAGGAAAAAGCCCTAAGCTTATGGTTGTTGCTCTCCAATCTTGGCGGTCTAAGAGTCTCCATCAAAATCTCGTAGTTCATCAAATGTTGGTGAGGAGACTCTCCTTCCATCCCTCCAAATTGATTGTGCCGGATCATTTGTAGAACTTGAGGGCGGAGCTCATAGTTGTGGGTTGCGGGATCTCCTAGATTCACACCCGGTCGGTGTGCTCTTTGCGCCGGATCCATACGTCTCCCTAGGGTTTGTGGCTCCTCAATAGCAATGGGAACAACCCTAACATTGGCCGCCGGCTGCGGTTGTACCATCGGTGGTGGAGGAGGCAGAGGTTGTCGGCGATTGAGCTCTCCTTGAACAAGGGCTTGCCTAATCTCCTCAATCTCCCTCCTAGTTTCCTCTTGCCTCTCATTGGCAAGTCTCCTCTCTTCCTCCAAGAGCTCATCTCTTAGCCTTATTTGCTCTAAGGCTTCATCCAACTCAGCTTGGAGGTTTCTACCGGCCATCTCTCTCTCTTTTCGGATGTTCTTGGATCTAGATCGAAGGGTTTTCTCCGGTTCGGGATCGAATGGAACTAAATCCTTTCCACGAGATCTTCGCATACACCTAAAGAGAAATAAATGTCCTGAAAAGCAAAGACACAAACCAAAGAGAGATCAAAAGCAACAAGAAAGATCTACACTAGAAACAATCACAAAATAGACTCAATCTAGACCTAGTCCCCGGCAACGGCGCCAAAAACTTGTTACGCTAAAAAGTGTGTACGCAATAAGCCTTAAATTTATACTCGTTATATTTATCCTAACTTCTAGCGCACCCGCAGTGTACGGGACGTTTGTAGTATGGATAGTATTCCGAGGTCGAACACAAAGACTAAGGTGAAATTGATTCGGTTTTGTGATTAAGTTTAGTGAAGGTCTAAGGTTAGAAAAGAGGGAAACAAAGAAATGAAAACCTCAATTGTTTTTGGTTGGATTTTTGGTGATCAATCAAAGATCACAATTCATGCAAGTAGACAATCAAACTAGACTAAAAATCTGCACAAATGAACAAACCAAACAAGATGATGATCAAAGAAAGAGAAGATGGATTCTAGGGGTCGGAAATTCCGGTTATGGCATAAAACTCAAGTCATCTATTTATTCTTTGGATCTCACTAATATATTGGGATTAAGTGTTTCTAATTTGGGATCAATTACCGGGTAAGTCTCATGATCCAACTAGTCCACTCCTAAGATCTCATTACCGGGTAAGTCTCTAAGATCTTAAAGATAGGAATTCTACACAAACCGGATTGTTAATTAGGGATCTAACCTATCCTTACCGGGTAGGTCTTGGAAGAGGAAGTCCTAATCAACTATCCTAGCACATCTAATCCAATGGCGGCTTATTAGGCTCACCATTACCTAAGGCTTGCTATTTTAGATTCTAAGGGCAAGGATTACCGGGTAAGTCTCTCCTAACTCTTAGCCACTACACTAAGTCACCCTAGAGTAGGTTAAACTCAGCAAACACTTAGGGTTTCAACAATTCATAGGTCTTAGGCAAGGTCCGTCGAACCAGGAAAATCACGGTTTGTTCTACAGAAACCACGACCGTGGTTCTTCAAGAACTACCCGTGATTTCTAACAGGAACTACGTTCACAAACAAAAAAAAATCATCCAAAGGTAAATCTAAGTTCGTCCTATCATAGTTCTAGCCATAACCTTCCTTTCCTTACCCTAGAACCACATCAATTTAGCCTACAACATTCCTAATGGAACTCAAAACAAACAAACATGAAATCAAAACATCCATTGCAAGATAATGAAAGAAAAGGGTTGAACAAGTAAACTTAATCCAAAACAAAGCTGAAGATTGGAATTAGAACCACTTACAACCCTTCCAAAAGAAGGTTCAAAGACTCATACAATCTCTAGAAAACGAAATCCGAAATACAAGAAAGCTATGGTGTGTTCTTCTCCTCCTCTTCAATGGAGTTCTTCTCCTTCTCTTTGACGCTTTCCTTCCTAGAAAACCTCTTGATTTTTGAGAATATATTTGTTAGAGAAATGGATAATGGATGAGCTGCTCCCAAACTACCCCAGCTGCCTCCAACAATCCATGAAGGACCACTTTTATAACAAATCTCTCATGAGCTGGCCATGAGAGTCGTGGCACAGCTGTCACTAGAATCTGGCGAAATCCACGGTCATTTCCACGGCCGTGGTTCTTCAGAGAACCGTGATTCTATGCAGAAACTTCGCCTTGGATCATTGAGCTATGGTTTGGTGCATGGCTTGTGTTGGCAAGGTCCCATGAGTCCTTCTTAGTCCTTGGCTTGTGTCCTAATGAGTCCGAGGACGTGTCATCTAAATGAACAATCCTTAAACGCGTCGTTTTAGCTCTAAACTTCCGGAAATACCTACAAAACGCACACAAGTCCGTGTAGACGTCTATCTCGACAAAATACGTGAATTGGTTGCAAAACGTCCTGAACTAATGCTAGATCATGCATGAATGAGCGAGAATTCTATCTAAATGTACACCTAAAACTATGTTATAAATCGTGTTATCAGCGCCCCTGCAGTTACCTGCCCTGAAGAGACGAAGACCAGCTCCCTTGCGCCTTCCATTGTGCCCCTGCTTGCGCCTCAACTTGGGAGCTGGAAGACGAAGAGGTTGTGTCACCGCCCCTGCGTTGACATAGGGACGACCCGACGGCTTGGCATCAGAAATGTCAGGAAGTCGAAGGGTCAGACATTTGAAGAGCATTGAAGATCCGCCCCAGCGGAAGCACTTAGCCGCCCCTGCGGCCATGAAGAAGATCAAGCGTTTTTGCCTTCACCGCCCCTGCGGACCTGAAGGCCGCCCCTGCGGCTTAACGTCAAAAGCTTTACTCCGGATGTTTACACCACCTTTATGGCATTAAAGGTGGCTGTTTTGGGCCGGCCATTTAATCCTATTTAGTGTTTTTGTAGTATAAATAGTCCTTGGTTGATTGCTAGAATCATCCATCTTGTTATCCAATAAATTATCCACTTAGAGTATCTTGCTACCTTTGTAATGAGTTGCTAACTCCCTTGCTACATTGGGTTGGTTTGAAGCTGCGTTGTTACTTTGGTTGTAAGTTCTTTTTAATATAAGTTTTTATTCAGTAATGCTTTGTGTTTCCTTGATCTCCATTGTCTAATTGCATGTTTACTATTGCTTGAGATTGATCACCTTAGGTTCTAAAGTGCATGCAAACAACTAGGATTAATAGGTTCCGGGTTCGGGTCTTTAATCTAGTAGCAACTTTAAGTAATAACGGGTTGTAATTACTTAAAGAAAAGGAACACAAATATAAAGATAAGTTTAACGGTTTTAAGCTTCTCTTTATATCCCTTAGTCTTTGTTTGAAAGCTAACTTGTTATTTGTTCTTGTAGGTTTACGGAACACTAACCTGTTAAGTTGTGTTGATGCCGGTTGACTCAACACTTATATATGATCGAGACGGGAGATTACTTGAAAACTTGTAAAAGGAACTCACCAAAGTAGCAATCGCATGCTTAGAATCAACCTAGTGTAGATTCATCCATCATTGTCTTGTTGCATTAATCGTTTTCATAAGTTTTTGTGCGCATCAATTCAACCAAACCCCCCCTTTGTAACTAGTTGCTATAATCAATAATTGCATCTAAAACAGCTTAACTCTCTTGGGTTCGACCCTTACTTAACCACTATACTTGTTTTTGGTGCTAAGTTGGGATTTACTTTTGATTGGGTATAGACGACCATAGAAATACCGTCGGTCAAATTTTGGCACCGTTGCCGGAGAGTTTTATTGTTTTATTGTTATTATTGATTATTGGTTTGAACCATTTTTATGGTTCAAACCCGTGCTACTAATTCCGGCTTTGCTTCTTTTGATCCAGAAATTGAGAGGACGCACATCCGGCTACGAAGACAACAACAACTTCAACAAGAGATGGTTGACCATACTCTTCGTCAACTTATGCATCCCACCTTGTCTCAAAACCCTCTTGCGGTCACTATACCGGCATTAGGGGAAGGAGTCAACTTTGAGCTCAAGCCGGGCCTCATTCACTTGCTTCCATCCTTCCATGGGCTAAGTGGTGAAGACCCCATCAAGCACCTTAGGAAGTTCCATACCGTATGTATGAGCATGAAGCCGGCCAACATTACCGAAGAACAAATCAAGATGAGGGCATTCGGCTTCACACTCAAAGATTCCGCGGATGATTGGTATTACCACCTTCCATCCGGGAGTATCGACACTTGGGAGGACCTTCACAAGGCGTTTTTGGAGAAATACTTTTCAGCCAAGAAGGCCAATAGCTTGAAGAAAGCTATAAGCAACATCGAGCAAGAGGCAAATGAAACTCTCTACGAGTACTTCGAAAGGTTTGCACGCCTCCGATCCAGCTGTCCTTTTCATGGATATTCAACTCAAGATCTAGTCTTGTACTTGTACAATGGCTTGCTAGACAATGAAAGGAGGATCATCGATGCGGCTTGTGGAGGTAATATTCTTAACTCTACTCCTGACCTTGCTTTGGAAAAGATTCAGGAACTAGCGGAAGGTACTCGGAATTTTGGAAGGACCCCGGCTAAGATAGGAGTTCATGCTGTGAGTTCCGGGAAGAGCGAGATTTCCACCGAGCTCGCGGAGTTGAAGGAAATGGTGAAGAGACTAACACTTATGGGAACCCCACAGCAGCTCAAAGCTTGTGGAGTATGTGCGGACCCATACCATCCAACGGACATGTGTCCACAAGTCCAGGATGACGATGCTGAGGTAAACGCAATGGGTTATGGACAACCACAACAGCAAAGGCCTAGGAACGATCCCTATGCATAGAATTTCATGCCAAACTGGCGTGACCAACAGAACTTTCGTTGGAGGGATCAACAAAACAAACAACAGCAGCCCCGTCAAGGTAAGTATCACTCAACTGAAGATATGTTGCAGGTTTTGTCTAAACACTTTGCTACTCATGCCCAAACAACAGAATCCAGCATCAAGAACCTTGAAAAACAGGTTGGTCAAATGGCGGAAGCCATTACAAGGATCGAAACTAGGTCCTCCGGAGGATTACCTTCACAGACGGTTATAAACCCAAAGGGGATGCAGGAGGAGGCTCAACCATAGAGGGAGAGTCCTTACGTCGAGCCAACAACGTAAAACAAAGGCGTTGATTCGGGAGGCAACCCGAAGGAATAAGAAGAGGAGCTTCTGTCAAGAAAACCGCCCCTACGGTGACACCCTTGCCCAGCGCCGCCTCCGGCGCTAGGCCAGCGTCTGCAATATACTGGCCACCGCCCCGCGGTGACACCCGACGCCCTTACGGCGGCCACCCTTGACACACATCCTCATCTCCGCCCCCGGCGCTGAGGCTGCGTACCCCCCTCTTCCTTGTCACCACCCCTGCGGTGACAAACGCTGCCCCCGCGTTTTCATTTAGGAAAGAAAAAAAATACACTTTCCAAAAATAACCTACATCTACCGCCCTCTTCACTCCCTCTCCATTCATTCTTCTAAACCTAGCCACCACGCCCTTGCGCCCTCCGGAAGCTCTCGCACCGCCTTGTCCAGACGCTGCTGCGCCACCTCCGGCAACCTAGTCTCACCGCCCCTTTTGCGACACCAACCCTCTCCACCACCACACACAAACACCACCTCAACCCTCTTACTCTCAACCCCCACTGCCCCACCTCCGGCAACGTCTGAAACAGCAAGGAAGACGCCGGAACAGCCCCATCGCCACCACCTTCGCCGAACTCCCAAATCACCCTCTGCTCTTCGCCCACCCCTGTGCCTGTAAGCCTTCGTCTCTGCGTCGTGCCGCCCCTGCGTCTGCTACAGCCGCCCCTACGGAAAACACAATAGAGGGTTCGTTTCTTACTCAATTTTCTGAAGTTTCTGATTCCTTTGATTGTTCAAACTGCAAGAGATGGAGAATCAGAAGAAATATAAGTTTTCAGAAGCTGAGACGATGCGGTATAGGATTGCACAAAGTCGGGATGTGTATGCAACCCGATTTCTGGACGTTCCCACTTTGGAATATTTGGGCATGTTGGAGAGCATGCAGGAATTTCTCAACAACGTTGGGCTCGGGGATTTTCTGATAATGACCGCCCCAACATACCCCGAGCTCAACTGCCAATTCATTGCCACCTTCAAAAGGCGTGTACAAAATAAATCAATTATGTATCCAACTCATGTTGAGCCAATGTTTTTGCCAACAGTTGAGTATGAAGTAGTTAAGAAGAGAAGAGCTGAAGAAAAGAGAAGATGTTTGGCAGCTGAAATGGATGATTGGCGCTATAAGAAATCTTCATCCAAAGGAAAGAGGAAGTTCTATGAGGAGAATTGAGCATGATTGGTTTTCTGAAAATCTTTTTATGTGGTTTGTGAAAATACTATTTTGGGTCTGTAATCGTGTTTCAAACTCCTGTGCTTTGACTGTTTTTTCTCTCTTGTTGAAAGACAAAGGGGGAGAAATGATGATCCGACATTTCGATATACTGCATTCGATATTTTTAGTTTTGATTTTCATATGCATTGCTAAACTAACAAATGCATGTACGATAAAATAATTGTGTTGTCTTCCATCAAGGGGGAGATTGAAAACTCCACCTTGTTTATAATGTTTTACAGGTGTTGATGATGGAAGACTTAACACAAATGTAGTAGTTGGATATACTAACAATGTATTGATTATAGTCTCTAGATGCTTGGTTGGTTTGAATTCAGTGCAGGTCTTATCAAATGTCAAGGGCCTTGATACAAAGGCCTTGAAGTATAACTTAAGGACAAGGAAGATAGCGTTTACAAAGGGACGATCTCAAAGGCCCTGAAGTTATATATAGATGCACGAAACAAGGATTCAAATGCAAAGAAGATTTTTCAGGAAGATTTTCTCAAACAGAAAGATTTTAGGGAAGCTCTTTTTCAACCGAAGATTTTCTAAAAACAAAAGCGGCAAAATATCTTCTCTTTCGATTCAACAGAGGACGAGAAGATCAAGGAGCTAAGGACTCAACGTGTTCTCAGGAGTTGAAGATTTGCAACGTCTACCTTATCTCGAAACAAGAAACGATCTTCATGGAGAAAAGATTCTTCTTCAAACGGTCATCTCTCCAACGGCTAGAAGACCTCTCCATAGAAGAGTATAAATGAAGATGATGGTCGAAGAAGAAAGACACACAAGCACATACGAAAAATATCTTTACGTCTTCAAGCAACTAAATCATCTTCATTCATTGTTTTTCTTTCTCTCATTTACGCAAAAACTTTATCCCCTTAGAGAGAGAAAACACAAGAGCTCCATTGGAAGATCTATTTAGTGTTATACTAGAGTGTGTATTACTCTGTGAAGTAACTAGGCTATTATAGCTAGGTTGAGAGGTGGAGATAGATCGTAGCATTGGCTACAGTGAGAGAAGAAGGGAATTTCTTCTAGTTTGTATCTAGGACTTTTTGAAGCTGATAATAGATAGTTAGATCCTAAGGCTATACCCTAGGACGGAGAGTAGGCTATTTAGAGCCGAACTTCGTAAACATATCTTCATGTCAATCTTTTACATTCCGCACTATATTTTGCTATTGTGACTAACTTTGTTTTTGTAGGAGCACGAAGTCAAGGCTCTTGAAAGTTGTTTCAAAGCCCTTGAAATCAAAGTTTCACTAAGAGCATAGATTGACATCAAGGCCCTTGAAAGGAGTTTCAAGGCCTTGAGATTTGGTTTGCGAAAAGTTTCATACTCTATTCAACCTCCCTTCTAGAGTATCTTTAACTTATTTATTTCACCTATCGGTTCTTCATCTCTCTCTCTCTCTCTCTCTCTCTCTAGTTTCTCAAGTGCAAGGTACGTAAAACTCTCTTCTTAATCTCCTGTGTGCCTATTTCCTGCCTCTTTTTACTCTAAACACATTGAGTCGAATTCTTTAGGTGTGTTAGTTAGTATCAATACTTTCTATCATACTAGTTGTGTCATACTTACTATATTCTTTCTACTTTGGGCCATTGTGTGAAGAGATTTACAACAAGAGTGTCTTCGCTAACTTCCAACAAAAGAACCTTTCTCCGAACCAAGTTGACTACTTGAGGCATCCAAGGAATTCTAGTTGAAGCTAGTTCATCGATTGGTAAAGAAGCATTAATCCATCCAAGACAATTACATCAAATTAGCCTGAGATTCACAATAAAGTGTAGTGCGAGAGAAAACAAGTAAGGAACCTTCGTTTTCACTAACTTCACGCGTTTGTTGTTATTTTGTGTAATTGTGCAAGATGTCTAATAGCTTGTGAGGTTCACAACAGGGTGACCCGGCGAGTCCCAAAACTAGTGACGTACTAAAGCAACTCATGACCACCGTCTCAACGTTGACTGAACAACTGGTGAAGCTGGAAACACGCACCATAGAACAAGTCTCGCCCAATAATCTCGGCCTCCACCGGAGATTTTCCCTTGAGATGGGCAAAAGCTCACGTAATATGAATTTCTAAACACTTAATATGCCGGATTTTGTTAATGAATTTCATGAATACGAGGAAGAGGATAATGAAGGGACTATCCTAGACGTAATCAACGTCTCAAGAGAGCTCGAGACGTCGAACCTTATTGGCCTTATAAAGAGCATGATGAAATTGACAAAGTAAAGGTCAAGATTTCGAGTTTTGAGGGAAAATGCGATTCGGACGTTTACATGGAATGGGAGACTAAAATTGAACAAATTTGGTCTTGTCATAACTTTAGCGAACAAAGGAAGATTCAAATTGTTGCGTTGGAATTCCAAGGATACGCCTTGGTTTGGTGGGATCATCTCATCAAAGAAAGGAGGCGTACGCTAGATCCGGACATCAACGCTTGAGAATAAATGAAAGCATTGATGAAAGCAAGGTTTATTCCCCTTTATAATGCTAGGGAAGCAACGCAAAGACTGGAGAATTTCAAGCAAGGAACCCGAAGCGTGGAAGAGGTTTACACCATCATGCAAATGGCGATGGTTAAGGCCAACGTCAATGTGGATGAGGAGTCCACCATGGTCTTGAACAACCTTTTCTATTATATGACATAGAAAACTTCTTTGAAGTTACACATATGATCTTGAACAACCTTTTCTATTACTCTCAACAAGTATGAAATAATGTAGACCCACAAAAGACGATGATAATCTTGTAGAAACAATAAAATGTTAGTGGTATCGGCTAGAGTTGTGCAACTGCACTTCCAAAAGCTAATAGTCCATGGATTGGACCATAATGGTCTTGTGCAACTAAATTTCCACAAGCTAATAGTCCATGGATTGGACCATAATGGTCCATAATGACCCATTTTCACCTTTTTTTCTTTCAGAAAATGTTCAATATGGTTTCAAATATCCGGACTGCATCCCGTTTACTTTTAAAAATGTGAATAGGCTAAAATTGGTCTGGGTTCAGAATAAAACGGTCCAGTCTTGGACCGAAATGGTCTTGTCCAAGAACAGACCGCATCTTAGGATAACGGTCCAAGACTGGACCGTAATTCAAATTTTACAACTCTCAATGTTCTAAAATTTGTTGCCTTGGGCAGTCTAGACAACAGGTGGTCGTTCCGTCTTTTGCCAAAACGACATTACCTAGACAATTTTTGAAGAATTTCGGGGCTTGATAAAACGAATGTTGGACGGGGTACGACGGGGCTAGACGAGTCGAGATGGGGTTGGACGGGCAATATGTCACCGTTATAGCAAAATAGACACAAACTCCCACATGTGACGCTTTTTTCTCCGCTCTTCTCTCCAACAAGCCCAGGGAATACTTTGTTGCGATTAAGCAAATGGGCGGCTACTGGCTAGGAAGGAGGAGAGACGAGTGCAATAGGATTTTAATATTTTAGTTTGATTACCAAATAATACCCTACTTTATTAAATTTTCCATAACATTCCAAACAAAAGTAATTTTATAAAAACTAAATGAATTCCATCAAAATACTATTTTTCTCAATTTAGTATTTTTCATGGTTTTTATTTCAAAAATAAAAATTTAAACACCACTCGCTTGACTCAACTTATTTTACAATTAATGGAAAAATTAATACGTTTTATCAAAAAGCGTCTTGTCCGTCTAAAAACCGTATAGCCGTCCGTCTATACGCTAGACGGTACTCCGTCCCGTCTCCGTTTCACGTATTTTGGAACCCGACAACTCTTGATGACTAAATATAGAGCCGAGTTGGGGTTTGTTTAGGAGGGGAATAGGATAAAATAGAATTCCTAGGCAACATATAGAGCCGGAGAAGACGAATCTAGAGGCAGTGTGGTAGCCTGGGACAACATGTTTTTCTTTGGTATAAACAATCAGTAGTGTTCATCAAGACAGCAGCCAGCCACAACTCGTCGAGATAACCACAATTTTGTTCACAAATTTATCAAAGGGATTACTCATTCCCAAGAAAGCTTAAAAATTTGTATCTCTCACTCCAAGACTCAAAATGGTAAAAGATACATATGATTCCTTTCAGGCCTTGTGCCACTGTGGCAACTCAGTTCCTACGTAGCCAATCACAATTCAGTCTCTCCCTGTATCCATGGATGGTATCTTTCTACAAACGCGACTCTAAGTGAGTTAAGCTGAGATAACACACCTGCAAAAAGCCTTCCTCGTGTGAACTGGAAAAAGACTAAGCCATTGCCTGTCGATGTACTGTTCTTGCGTTACAATAGTTGTTCACTGCGTTTCAAAACTGTCTATGATAAGAAGAATGAAATGTGTTGATAGCTGAAACCACGGAAACAGGGGCTGGAGGGTTTTCAGTTCACCTCGATTTCTTGTAAAAGCTCTTCAAGCTCAACTTGTATGGATGAAAAAGGAGGCCGACTACATGGATTACTATCCCAGCATCTCTGCATCAGGTCCAGCAGTTTTGGGTGCAAGTTCTCTGGAGGTTCTGGCCGTAGGCCCTGCGTTATATATTAGAAAGAAGTCCAAAATAAACTTAGACTCAAATCAAGATTATTAGAACAGGGATATGAAGTTTTCTTTTCCTACTTTTCCGTCCTACAAAAGGTCTTACAAAAGAATGAGTTATTAATCCCTGAACAGGTAGCATACTGATCGATCCAACGTGCAATACAACCACAAGAGATGCATTTAGTGCAAACCTGTCTCACTCCAAGAGCAGCTTGTAGAGGAGTCATGTTGTCATATGGAACCTGTAACTCAGATGTTAAAGCATTTATGTGAGCCCGTTCACACACACCAATGCACAGGAATGTAATGCACTAACAAAATCACCTTGGCCGTTATAAGCTCCCACAGCACAATAGAAAAACTAAAGACATCTGCTTTTTGATCATATGGTAGATGATTTATAAC
This sequence comes from Fagopyrum homotropicum, assembly GCA_033239125.1. Classification (NCBI taxonomy): domain Eukaryota; kingdom Viridiplantae; phylum Streptophyta; class Magnoliopsida; order Caryophyllales; family Polygonaceae; genus Fagopyrum; species Fagopyrum homotropicum. The sequence continues at coordinate 57,134,367 of BSWB01000003.1, read as the reverse complement.
CTGACAAGCAAGAGAAACATAAAAAAATTTGATCAGGGTTAGTGACTAGTATCATATGACCTTCAACAAAAGGAACTCAGCAAACTTAATTTTTTTCACGCTTTCATCAATAGGATCTATTATTGTGGTTTCCTGGACAAACAACCACTGTGAGATAAGGATGCAAAACACCTACAACTATCAAATTCCAGTGCCCATAAACAAGTTTGCTTCGATGCCGGCTGTTAAAGCCTATATCAGTGAAGATGGATAAAAACTAACTAAAGGTCCACCTAATGTTGACTATTTTGAAAACTCAGTTGACCTGAACAGCTATATCAAAGTGAAAAGAGAACGTCAAACCTCAGGTGCCATCCACCGATATGTCCCTGTTTCTGCCGTCATTACTCCCTCTTGATTTAGAAATCGGGCTACCCCAAAATCTGCCACCTTGACTACCTAGCGAAATTTTTTTGCAAAATTGAACATTAACTGAAAGTACAAGGCCACCTGTAAACAAGGTATCAATAATCAAGCATATTGTAATAATTATTAAATACATCTTACTTGGTGGGTATCCATCAGCAGATTTGCAGTTTTGAGATCCCTATGAATTATATTACTTTGATGCAAGTACTCCATTCCTTTGCAAACATCAATTGCAAACTTCAGCAGTTGAGACAGCTTTAAGTTCTTTTTTGCTTTGTGCAGGTAATTGTAGAGACTTCCACCGTGCATGAACTCTGCAATACATCCACTATTTGTGCATTATGAGGGATACCTAAAACACTATCGGGATGAATAAAATGTCAGCATGTCCAAAAAATCATGGCATAGGCAGTTAGAACTCATAAAAGTTCAAACATACAGCAGAACATTGCAAAAGCAAAGGGGTCGTAGCAACTTATTTTCACGTCAAGTTCAAGACACGTTCTGGAAAATTCAGAAATTCTAGAACAGTTATGAGATAAAGCAGTACCTGTAACAATGCACAAATTTGGTGACTTTGTACATGCGCCAATGAAGCGAACAACGTTTTTGTGTCGGACCTCTCTGCATTTTAATTAACATGACAAGCAAATTTTATCTTCATGTATAGTGTAATCAGTTCTCATCAGAGTAGCACTCAGAGTTCAATACGAGTATACAACAACATAGGAAGTAGCTACGCGAAATGTCAAACATGTAAAGAGGATAGATGCAATACGATCTACAAATCAGACATAGATTATGAATTAGTCTAGGCCCCAAATTGAGAGTGGAAGCGAGTAACTATTCCCTGGAAAGTGATTCTGTCTGCCATTCAGTAAGAATTGTGTCAAAAGTCATCCAGAGGCTAATCTTGTTAAGATTAGAGATACTAAACTGACGAGTCAAAAGTCATCCAGAGGCTAAATTTTGTTAAGATTATAAATATTGATACTGACGACTTTTTAAGCACCCTTATCTTGTCCCCTCTCAAACTGCCTAAGTAGGTTTACCACAGATATTCACAAATTAAACTTTCTTATATGATATAGATGGAAAAATTGGATGGTCAGTCATAGCATATGTGACCTAGTTTTTTCCTTCATCAGACTTTAGCTGGGGTACTCCCTAATCCCAGAAAATCCTTATATTTTTGCTTAATGAACCACAATTCCAGGCACAGCAACTACTCACCTCAAAATTGCGATTTCTTGGGCAAACTCAACCTCTAAAGCTTCAGTCAAGTGCTCATATCTAAGAATCTTGATGGCCACATCCTGACCAAAGTAAACTCCATGGTACCTTCATCCAAGATCCAAATCATAGTAAGCAAGAAAATTTTCATATTAAAGTAATCATATGCCAAATTAATATGTCCAACTCACAGATCACCACAAGATCCAGATGCAATTTTGTCTCCTATTTTCAACAGTCTTGTATCTATCTCCCAAGTTCGAGGTTTTGTCTCAGCTGCTAGGGCTTGAGCGTGTGAAGAACCATTCCAGGATCCCTAGCATTTTAATATACAGTTATTCGATAACTGTGATATTTATATATCATCAAAATGGGATAAAGTACATGTCAAATATTATTTCAATAGTTATCGTGCAAAACAGAAAATATAGGATCCTTGAATTGTTGTTTCTGTATTTTGCACTTCGAGTGCATTCTCGACCAATCAGGAAACCTAGGCAATACATGAACAAAAATAAATCTACCTTGCAAAGGAATTTAAACATCTACCTCGCTATCAACAATTGCTTTTGCCAAAACATTGTGCAAAGTGTCCGTGCCCTGACCACACAGAGCAACAACAACTTTAATTCCAAAAAGATTTATCATAGGATTGTGTAAACCCAGTATCACATTACAAAACTATCCTCTAGAGACATCACAATACATATGCGAAGACTGATTAGCATTACATCAACATATTGTTGTAAGATACATGAACATACAAATAAATATTTACATAAATAAATGGGGGTGCAGTCATGAATGACAACACGAACAAGCAAGTAAGTATTTCACCTTACGAATTTAAAATACACCAATATAAGAAGGACAAGCATGGATGTACAAAGACAACTACCAAAACCAATTGTTTAATCTTTTTCAAAATACATGTTCCACCAAAACTGCCAATTGGATTAGTGTGTTTGGTAGGACATGCTTATAGAGCAAACAATGCTACTACTATATGATAATTGATAAGTTAAGTGCGCTAAAACAGAAGCCTTATAATGTGGTACCAAACACACCCTTGTCGATTAACATAACGAACACCAAGGAAAATATCCACCAACATGATCATTTTATGACACGAGAAATATTTTCTTAGAAATCAAAACTCATCAAGGATTTCACATCTGTCATTCAATAACAGTAGCTTCTAGTTTAGTGGGACATATAGAGCAAGTGCTAATTCCTATATCCAAAATGAATTGCAAAAGTCCTGCTTTTAGAGGTTCATATGTAGCATTAAATCAGATGCTATGTGGCCAATGAATACCTCAACCTCCCATCCATCCACCACAAAGACATCCAAGGAATAGCCATCAGTTGTCGAGAACACATGTGCTTCTCGAATGTTCAGTCCTATGTCAGAAAGTAAAGCAGAAAGCTGGATAAGAATAACAAAAATCCAGGTTAGAAAACATCTGATACATTAAAAATAATCAACAGACTTCATTTTAGTGAAAATTGTTATTATGACATTCTATAGACAACTAATACTGCAACCATGAAACTGTACAAGGAAATATACAAACCACAACATTAAATTTTATTAAGATGAAGACAGGCATCTCAAAGGGTAGCAAAATCGGGAATTCAAGCAAGAATTTTCATTTACAAGAGTTCTGGACACCAGTTTTCTGAGGACTGGGGTACTTCAGAAATTTGAAGGCAGGGATAAAATGTTTAATATATATATATATAGGAACTGAGATGAGAAATCAATCTCATGTTCTCATACTGATCTAAGTCATTGAGTAAGTTAGCATCATATATGATAGTTAGTTAACCTCATATCTAGCATAAAACAAATTGGTATAGCAAATACATCATTTTTATAGTAATATTTTATATATATAGAAGTAACAGTATGAGCCCTCTTTGTCATACCTGGCTAAGAAGCTTTGGTTTATCAACAGTTGAAAATATTACTTCATGGACATGACAAGAAACCTCCTCCCTGCAACATTTGCAGTATTACTAATATGCTTCAATCCACCATTATTATCATCTTATCTTATTAATTAACTGTGTACAAACCCATGAAATTGTAAAATAAATTGGTATTTTCTTGTTTAGACATCCAAGGAATTATGATTACAGATCTCTTCGGATACTGGAACAATTTATCATAGATTGAACTAAATTGCTGTAATTCCAAGAGTGAACCGATGAAGTACCAGTGCATAACACTGAAGGATAACAGTATAAATGATTTTATATCCCATTGGCATTATTTTAACATATATGTAATGAAATATTCAGTCTGACTAAAACACAAAACTGAGATCAGGAGAATGAATTGTAAGAAACCAGATAGCATAAACAAAAAAATATTTGACAAGCATACTAAATCGTGACAAGAAGATGAAATCTGCAAACTGGCAAGGAATAAATAGTTTTTTTTAGCTTCTAATTTACCATATACTATGGTGATTCATGGCAATCAGATAACCACAATATACATAGGAATAAAAAGCAGCAGCACTCACATTGAGTTTTCCCCTCAATTGTCCACTGGTCTTGCACATACTTACAGTAAGATAGGAAAGGAGAACTTCTGACCATATACCAACTAAATTTCTAAAAACAAGAGATTTAAAACCTTCTTTGTGTATCCCAAGAACTCTGCCTCATTTCCAGGTTAAGATCCTCCATCTTCGAGCAGGGCTCAAAATCATGCTCTGGGTCTCCGTTTCTTATTATACGGGATATCAAGAACGGAAAACAGGAGGTTCAAAATGAAAAAGAATCGTAAGTACTTATCTCAAGCGACCAGAATCAAAATTCACAAGGAAGCTTGCATAAGGAAAAATTTACTGAATACCTATCATTTAATCTTACAGGACCTCCGTTATCATTCTCTAGACTTATCCTTGAGGCAGGCGGTGTACATAGATGCTGATCTTCTTCGTCATCTACTTTGGTCTGCCAACACATGAAACATGAAACATGCAACATTGTTGTGAAAGAAACAGTATAAATGGTCTTGCAGTACAAAGATCATTAATTTAGCAAAAAGACAACAAACAACTTCTCTTTCGAAGGATATGTGTGAACTTTATTCTGATAGATATGTGTAAACTTTATTCTGATAGGCAATTAGGTTTGCACAAATTCTGACAGCAGATGGCATGAATTGATATTCCTTCAATAAGAATGATTATGCATCTACCGATCTCCGGGAATTGGTATGCCAAAAAAATTACCTCCAAAAAGCTGACATGAAAAGCAGGTCTGTTAGCTGGATCTTTTGCCTGCTCAAGAAGCTTCATATGTACCACTACCACATCCACTCTATCCAAATTTATGTCCAAAAGGTAACTGCTCCAAAAGGAACATACAGACAAATGAATTAAAGGTGAAACAATGAACCATTGTTATAACTTTTCTACAACAACGTGATGTTTAATACTCTACTAAATTTAGATATCTCAAGCAAATTTAGCAGTAGGCCAAATAAAGCTAAAATGCTTTAAAATCCTGAAATTAAAGAATTATAGAAATCGCACAAAATTGAAACGCATTACGCGGCATAAAATTCAGCAACTAAGTCAAAGCAAAACAGTTCAAGCAGGAGGCTCTACTGCCAAACATGTACTAGGATCATACAGATTCGCAAACTCAGCTCTAAACAAAAGCAGAAACAGCAATTTAGCCAACAGAATTCGGTAGAAAGAGGGAGAATACCTAGCAGGCAAGCGACTGAAGTGAGCGGTTAACTGCTCGCGAAAGTCAGGGTTACGAACAGCGTCTTCGTTGCCGCCCTCGACAAGCCGACTGTAAACATCGGTCTTCAAATCGTAGTTGTTAAGACTCCCAAAACTCCTAGGTGGAGAGGAGCTTTCCCCCACACCTTCAATGAGTTCCATCCCTCTTTGAGAATTGAGAAGAGAGAACCCAATTTTCGGTTTTCAAAAGAAGAAACCTAGGTCGCCTCGTAAAAAGTTTGAGCTAGAGAGGGGAGGATGGATCTTGATGAGTTGGAGAGAATCTGTCAAGTCGAAGGCGAAATCTGGAGAGTGTCGGAAGGGAAAAAGGTGTCCGCCATTGCTGCAACAGGCAACAAGCTAGATAGCTGGTTACTCTTTTGAAATTTGTAAGAAAGAGAGAAAGTTGAAGAATGTCAGCTTACAGAGTCAGAAGGAGGAAAGCGGACGAACAAATCACCAAATTTGAGACGGATGAAATTTTGACCGAGTCAGAAGGAGGAAAGCTTAGTTGATGCAAAAGCTTGATCTATATTTAAGCTTGATTGATGCAAACCAAGACTACAAAGCTAAGTGTACATTTTATAACTAATAATGAGTAATGTAATATATGAGATGAACAACAATCAGTTTCAAAATGACATTCTTAAAACAAATAAAAATAAGGGAAATTTCGGATGGTACCCTCGTGGTTTGGGGTATTTCGGATTTTGCCCACCAGTTTTTTTGAAGTTCGGATGGTACCCTTAAGTTTATGTTGTTTTCCGCATTTTGCCCAAATTCATTACACTTTTTAAATATCACTAAAAACATACTCCCTCTGTTTTTAATTAAATGACGTTATAGATTTTGGCCCACATTTTAAGAAATTTAAACTTTGCCTAAAATACCCCTCTTATTTGTTCAGCTTTATCTATTGTTTTGTACGGACTATACAAATGATAGTTATTACAGCCTACAAAATACTAACCTTTTTCAAGGCTAAAGTTGGAAGATAATGAAAAATGTATCTTAACGTCAATTATTAATTTACAAAGCAAAAAGTTCAAAATGTCAATTAATTGAGAAGAGAGGGAGTACGTAAGAAAATAAACTAAAATTAAAAAACAACTTAAAAAAAAAAGAATAATTTATTTATTTTAAAAATAAAGTAAAACAGTAACCTTTTTTTTAAAAAATATATTATATTAATTTAAAAATAAATAATTTAGATACATTTTAAAAAATTTAAAAATCAGTGTTTTATTTATTTTAAAAATCTTATATCTATTAAAGCAGAAGCCTCTATTGCCACGTGTCAACACCAGATTTCTCGAAGCCTAAAAAATTATTTTAAAAAGTGATTTCTAAATGTTAATATAAATTGAAATTGATTTTTAAATTTTTTAAAAAATATTTAAATAAATAGTTTTATAAAAATAGTTTTTAAACTTTTACGAATTTTTTTTTACCAACAAGCATATCTTAACAAATCAATTTAAAAATATAATTAATTAGAAGAGATAAATACTTAAAAGAGAATTAAAAATCATAATATTGATTATAATTTTATTTTTAAAATTTTTATTTTACAAAAATATACATATAAATTTTTAAGTATTAAATATTTATTAAAACTGAACCGCACAAAGTGCGGGGTAATACACTAGTAAATAATTAAATTAGCATCTTTTTAACAAAATCTAAAAACATAAGTGTATACTTTATTTTAAAAAAAATAAATAAGGACTCTTTTAAAAAATAAAAAAAAGCACTGTTTTAATTTATTATTAAAATACATAAATAATTTTGGGATAATTTGACATACTAGGTCTTTTTGAGTTTTTGTTTAAGAAAGTGTACCCCAAATTTTTTACCACTTTCATTTAATAATAGGTAAAAATTATTAACCCTTCTATTTAGAAAGAAAGCAATAAATTATATAAGTATAAGTAATTAACCCCTATTTTAAAAAAAAAAAGAAAAAGACATTACAATTACAAATAAATCTAAAATTTGTTTACGTACATTCTTTCTTTTGACTTTTTTTTTATACTTTTTTTTAAATTTTATTTTCTAGTATGAATTTATACCATAATTACATACTAGAAGTACATAGTATATACCAGAATTTTTTTCCATACCAGAATTTTTTTCATACCAGAATTTTTTATACCATAACTTTTTCATACCATAATTTTTTTCCATACCATAATTTTTTTCCATACCAGAGTTTTTTTCCATACCAGAATTTTTTTTCATACCAAAATTTTTTTCATACCAGAATTTTTTCATACCAGAATTTCTTATACCAAAATTTTTTTATACCATAACTTTTTCATACCATAATTTTTTTTCATACCAGAATTTTTTTCCATACCAGAATTTTTTTTCATACCATAATTTCTCACATGCTCTATATACCAGAAATTATTATGTCATACCAGAATTTCTCACATGCTCTATATACCAGAAATTAAAATACAAATCTTCAGTATTCTACAGGTAATCCATGACATCAAACCACAAGAAACAAATCCTTATTTCAATTTTATTCATTTGATTCGGTGGTTATGGATGTAGATGTGTTTGTACTGCTAGTGTTTTTGATATAATTGAAAACACTCTTATATTTGATTGTTTGTTACAGGGTTTTTCAAGCAATTTGGAACCGTCAAAAGGTTAAAAATTGCCCGAAACAGGAAGGTTAGCCCTTTGTTTTATTCAATTCTGTACCTTTTGGATTTTGCCTCTGTCTTCAGCCAATTTGTATATGTTCGCGTGATATCCATTGTGTTTATGTTGGGTATATCTTTGATATTGATGCCAAATGAGATCCGTTATGAGCTGAAGCTTTACAACCCATGGTAGAAGAATTGATTTGTGTGCAACTACAGAATAACTTGGGACAGTGGCCTTTTCACTTGTCAATTAGAGTTGGAAGAAAGTGTGACACATAGCATTTTGCAATAATACTCTGCAGTTGATCTACAAACACCACACATTTTTGTTAGAGAACTTGTCACTGTTAGCCACACTGCCAGAGAATTCAGGAAGCAAACACTAACCTTTCTGTAGCAGCATTAAGAGATTCGTTAGTGATAAGCTCCTTTATAGAATTTGTTGTGCTTCCACCAATTCCTTGGGCAATTTTGGAATTAGCCTTCCCACGACTATCAGGGTTCCAACGGTAGATCAAGAAGGTTTTCATCTTCGCCGATTCTGATTTGGAATCTGCTTGAGCGTCGGTTGCATAGGGGCGAAAAGGTCGGATCACCCGAGAGGGGATTCGTGAGATTGCTCGCCGGTATAGGCTTGTCGCCATTGTTGAGAAGCTTTCAGGAGAGAGAAGGGTAGATTGAGAGAGAAATTTGGAGAGAAAAGTGTAGGCGGCGAAAGAATGGTATGGTGAAGAGCAGTAGTGTTTCACGGTAAAAATTAAAAAGGGGTATACTTTCTAAACCTAAAATATAAAAAAGCCTAGTTAGTAAACGTAGTTTTAAAAAGGCCTACTTACCTAATTGACCCAATAATTTTTTTATTTTATTTATTTTCCAAAACTAAAAGAAAGAAAATAAGGTAATATTAAAAAATAAAAAAATTTAGAAAACTGATTTATTTAATTTAATAATAAATTAAAACAGTAATTTTTTTTAAATTTTTAAAAAAATCCTTATTTTATTTATTTTTGAAATAAAGTATAAAACTTATTTTTTTAGATTTTGTGAAAAAATGCTAGCCCAATTTATTTATTTTTAAAAATAAAAGAAAAACACTGATTTTTTTAAATTTTTTAAAAATTATCTAACTAATTTATTTTTAAATTAATATAATATATATATATATATATATTTTTTCAAAAAAGTTATTGTTTTACTTTATTTTTAAAATAAATAAATTATTCTTTTTATTTTAAGTTGTTTTATAATTTTAGTTTATTTTCTTTTGTATGTTTTTAATAGAATTTAAAAAAGTGTAATGAATTTGGGCAAAATCCGGAAAACAACATAAACTTAAGGGTACCATCCGAACTTGAAAAAACTAGTGGGCGAAATCCGGAATACCCCAAACCACGAGGGCACTATCCGGAATTTCCCTAAAAATAATTAAATTTATGAACTGGTCTTCACTTCACCCTTCTCTAAAATCTCAAGCTTTCAATATTTCCTCTTTCGTCTACGTATAGACACAAAACTCAAACTTTATAATAGGAAAGACACAAACATATATGTTCTTCCCAATATATAGCTTTTGAGCATCAACATACCTAAACAATTAGATATGTCACTGCCTAATAAATTTAGGCCCAATTTGCTAAGTAGACTATTCTTTGTATATTTTGTTCTACTGAATAGGCTCACGCCCTCACTCCCTCGCCCTCTCTTCTCTCGTGTGAAACTGGCGATTTTTGTTCCTCGCAATCTTAGTTTCTCACGCTGCTTCAGTCCAAAATTCTCATTCATCTCGCTCTGACTGTCAATTCATGCTCTGGATTGCTATTCTAATCATTAATCCGATCGAGTACATGATTACCAATCTGAAATTGGTTTAGAAACCCTAAATCAAGATTTCATCTACCTCCATTGTTAGGGCTCACATCGTCAGCGCGAAGAAGCAGCTTGGCGACACCAATACGCTGTCCGATGGACCTTCTCTCGCTCTCGAATCTCTCTTCCCTCTTCCCAACCCTCTTCGACCTTCACACCTCTCTTGCAACCTCTGCATCTCTTTCTCGATCTCTTCTCATGCACACCAACTCCCTCTATTCTCGACCTCCCAGCCTCTCCTTCGAGCTCTCCTCATCTCCACTCCCCCGCCTTGTTTCGACTCCCCGGAAGCCACCATTCACACCTCCCCGCTACCTTGGATCGTTGAATATTGTCATCACCAGGACTTCACACAAGCTATCCGGACTCCTTCGTCTCTCTCGCTACACTCGCCTTCTCTACCCCATTTCTTCTCCTCTGTCAAATCAGCACACCGGAAGCAACACAAGAGCCAGCAGCATCTCGGAGCCTCGGTTTGCCGAAGGGAAAATCCTTGTTGCCTTGGAACTCAAAAGAGATGGAAAAGAGGGAAGAGACTTGCATTGAGGACTTCAACAAAGTAAGATGTAATAACAGAGGGAATGATTGTCTCAAAATAGCCTACTTTGCATTTTCTGGTATGAATTAGGGTTAGAGTCAGAAAATCATATTCATACCAAAAAATTAGGGTTAAAGTTCATACTAGAAAATCATATCGGAAATTTTTTGTATGAATTTTCTAGTATGAATTTTCCAAGTATGAATTTTCTGGTATGAATTTTTCAAGTATGAGTTTTCTGGTATATGTTTTCTGATATGAATTTTCTAGTATGAATTTCTGGTAGGAGTTTTCTAGTATGAATTTCTAGTATGAATTATCTGGTATGAATGTCTGGTATGTAGATAAAAAAGAGCAAAACAAACAAAAGAAAGTAAAAAAACAAAGTCAGCAATTATTTTTACGTAACAAAGGAAAATTCATGTCAAATTCTTGTATGTTTCTTTTTTTTTTATAAATAGAGGGGTTAATTACTTTTACCTACCATTAATAAAAGTGGTAAAAATTAAAGGGTACACAAAATAAAAGAAAATATAAGAGAGCCTATTTGGCCAAATTCTTTCATAAATCTATATTTCCAATGCATTTTTTTGGATGAATCATTCTCGAGTAATTCGCAATCATACATGAACAATAATTTGAATATTTAATGAAGAAATTAAAACTACCATTATTTATCAAGTATTAGAAAATACGGATTTATAAGACTATCTCCTTCAACAAATATAATTTTACTTACAACATCAACATAAATGTGTTTTGCCAACATGTAATTCCATGAATCAACTCTTGATTTGCACGTCTTCCAAATCAAATTAGAACAAGAACAAGAAAAACACCAATATTCTTCATATTAAATCAAGGCATCGGAATAATAATCAATCAAATTGAAGCCATTGCAACAAATAAGGTGACTTTTTTCCTTCAATCCTGAGATGAATTGGTCCCGTAAGTCAAATCGAACCAAACCCTAATAAAACCGTAGACAGGTTTGTGAACCACCAATAGTCAGCATGAATCACAAAATCCTCATATGGAGAGATCAGTATTAGCAAATACATATAAAGAAGTGATAAATGACATCGTAATTAATGAAAATTTACGTCTGTGAATCAAAATGGAAAACTTAAACGGAAACTCCATTCACTCACAATTATACAAAGGGTGAAATGAGCGTTTGAGATCCTATTGCTTATAAGAGCATTATCTAGGCTCATTTGTGTATTAGGTGACAAACTAGACCCCTTTGATTTTTCACAAAAAAATTAATTAGGAAATATTAAGAGATTATGTCGATATTGCTCCTTCTCTCTCCTAATTTGCAAATTGTGTATAACTGATAGGTGATGGGATCACTATCATTTAGGTTAGTTTTTAGAGTCTTTTTAGCACGATAGTGTCGTTTTATGCTACTAACTCCTTGATCCAGAAGAAGAAGACTAAAAGAAGATAAAAGAGGAGTTATAGCACTTGGGAGTTGAAGACCATTCACGAAGCAAAGCTTCTGGTGCCTCACCGCCCCCGCGGAGCGCCCCAGCGGGTGACACTACACTCCGGAACGCAGTCTGCACCTTCGCCAACGCCTGGAACCAAGATTGTCACTGCCCCTACGCCTCTCCTTGGCGCCCCTGCGGTGATTTATCCTGAAGAAGCGAAGACCGGCGCCCCTACGCCTCTGCCTGCGTCTCACCCTGCGGAGTTGTGAAGCCAAAGAGTTAGTGTCCCCGCCCCTGCGTTGACACTAGGCCGCCCCTGCGGCTCGACATCATAATCGACAGAAAGATGAAGAGTCAGGCGTTTGAAGAACATTAAAGATCCGCCCCTGTGGAATTGCCAGGCCGCCCCTGCGGCCACGAAGAACTTCAAGCGTTTCTGCCTAAACCGACATGCGGTCCTGAAGGCCGCCCCTGCGGTTTGACGACAGAGACTTTACTTCGATTGTTTACACCACCTTTATGGCATTAAAGGTGGCTGTTTTGGCCGGCCATTTACTCCCATTTAGTGCCATTTGTAGTATAAATAGACCCATAGATGATTTCTAGGAGGATCCATCATTTTTTCCCATTTTTATTCTCTCTTGCTTCCTTTGTAATGAGCTTCTAGTTTCCTTGCTACATTGGGTTGGTTTGAAGCTGCTTTATTACTTTGGTTGTAAGTACCTTTCTAATATAAGTTTTATTCAGTAATGCTTTGTGTTTCTTGATCTTTATTTGTCCAAATTGCATGTTTTCTTATCACTTAAGATTGATCACCTTAGGTTCTAAAGTACATGCAAAGAACTAGGAATAATAGATTCCGGGTTCGGGTCTTTAATCTAGTAGTAACCTTCAAGTAATAACGGGTTGTAATTGCTTAAAGGAAAAGAAACACAAATATAAAGATTAGTTTAATGGTTTTAATCTTCTCTTTATATCCCTTAGTCTTTGTTTGAAAGCTAACTTGTGACTTGTTCTTGTAGGTTTACGGAACACTAACTTGTTAAGTTGTGTTGATGCCGGTTGGCTCAACACATACATATGATCAAGACGGGAACATTACTTGAAAATTTGTAAAAAGAAACTCACCAAAGTAGTAATAGCATGCTAAGAATCAACCTAGTGTAGATTCACTCATCATCATCATATTCATTTTATTACTTGTTTTCTAGTTTTGTGTGCATCGATTCATCCAAACCCCCCCCCCCTTGTTACTTTATTCGATAATCAATAATTGAATTTAATAAAAATATCACCAAACTCTTTTGGGTTCGACCTTTACTTAATCATTATACTTGTTCTAGTGTTAAGTCGGGATTTATTTTGATAAGATAAAAACGACCTAAGGAAAAGTTCTTGTCAAATTTTGGCGCCGTTGCCGGGGAGTTTAGTTTTATTTTTATTTCATTTTTATTATTGACTATTGGTTTGGACCGTTTTTACGGTTCAAACCCGTGCTACTAACTCCGGCTTTGTTCCCTTTGATCCAGAAATTGAGAGGACACACATCCGGCGACGTAGACAATAACAACTTCAACAAGAAATGGCTGATCGTACTCTTCGTCAACTCACTCAGCCGACTTTGGCTCAACACGCTCTTGCGGTTACTATACCGGCATTAGGGGAAGGAATCAACTTCGAGCTCAAGCCGGGTCTCATTCACTTGCTCCCATCCTTTCATGGGTTTAGTGGTGAAGACCCCATCAAGCACCTTGGGAAGTTCCATACCGTGTGTATGAACATGAAGCCGGCCAATATTACCGAAGAACAAATCAAGATGAGGGCATTCGGCTTCACACTCAAGGATGCAGCGGATGATTGGCACTACCACCTTCTATCCGGGAGCATCGACACTTGGGAGAATCTTCACAAGGCGTTTTTGGAGAAATACTTCCCAGCCAAGAAGGCCAATGGCTTGAAGAAAGCTATAAGCAACATCGAGCAAGAGGCGGACGAGACTCTCTATGAGTATTTTGAGCGATTTGCACGCCTCCGATCCAGCTGTCCTTTCCATGGATATTCAACTCACGATCTAGTCTTGTACTTGTAGAATGGCTTGCTTGACACCAAAAGGAGGATCGTCGATGCGGCTTGTGGAGGTAACATTCTTAACTCTACCCCTGACCTTGCTTTTGAAAAGATACAGGAACTAGCGGAAGGAACCTGGAACTTTGGAAAAACTTCTTCCAAGAGAGGTGTTCATGCTGTGAATTCTGGGAAGAGTGAGATCTCCAATGAGCTTGCTGAACTGAAGGAGATGGTGAAGAGATTAACGCTTATGGGAACCCCAAAACAGCTAAAGGCATGTGGAGTTTGTGCTGACCCATATCACCAAACGGACATGTGTCCTCAAGTGCAGGATGACGATGCAAAGGTGAATGCAGTAGATTACGGACAGCCACAACAGCAAAGGTCTAGGAACGATCCTTATGCGCAGAATTTCATGCCAAACTAGTGTGATCAACAGAACTTTCGGCGGAGGGATCAACAAAACCAACAATAGCAGCCCCGACAAGGTAAGTATCAATTAACTGAGGATATATTGTAGGTTTTGACAAAGCATTTTGCTACTCATGTCCAAACAATAGAATCCAACATCAAGAACCTTAAAAAACAGGTTGGGCAAATGGCGGAATCCATAACAAGGATCGAAGCTAGATCCTCTGGAGGATTGCCTTCCCAAACGGTTATAAACCCCAAGGAGAATGTTAGTACCCTAACATTAAGGAGTGGGAAGCAAATCCAACAGAAACCATCAAAAGAATTACAAGACTAACCCTCTGACGAGTTTGCCGCACCCACAACCGCCCCTGCGGCTGCAACTGTGCCTAGCTCTGAGCAGACGCCGCCTCTGCGGCTGGATGTCCCAGCCCCTGCGGTGACATCCCCTGAGCCGCCCCTGCACTTGCATTGTGGCGCCCCTGTGGAAAACTCGACAAAGAGTTCTGCTGAGAAGGATTCTTACATCCGACCTGAGTTTCCACCACTGTACTCTGAGAAACCTCCAACTCTTTTTCCTGAGGCACTAAAGGAGAGAAGAATCATCGAGGACAAGGATCTCTTTGAGACCTTCTCCAAATGCGAGGTAAACATCCCTCTCCTTAAGTTAGTGAAGAGTATTCCTAAATATGCTCGTTTCTTGAAGGAACTTTGCAATATTAAGAGGAATCAGAAGCTGAAGGGGAAACAAAAAGTGCAAGTAAGTGAGCATGTCTCCGCCGTTTCCAACGTAGGATGCCCAAAAAGTGAAGCGATCCCGACATGGTAAGTATCCCTTGTGTCATATGGGAAACCCGTTTTGACAAAGCCATGCTTGACCTTAGTGCTTCTATAAATGTTTTGCCCTATTCCATTTACAAATCACTCGGCCTTGGGCCATTAACGGAAACTAGGATTGTAGTGCAACTTGCTGATAGATCTAATGTGTACCCGAAAGGGATAATTGAAGATGTATTGGTAATGGTAGACAACCTACTTTTTCCTACTGATTTCTTTGTAATGGATATGGAAAATGACTCGCATGCTGCACCGATATTGTTAGGTAGACCATTCCTGAAAACTGCTAGGACTAAAATTGATTATGTTAGTGGTAAACTAACAATGGAGTTTGATGGTGAAGTAGTGGAATTTGACATATATGATGCAATGAAGTTTCCTAGTGATGATCACTCTTTATGTGCTATTGACATTGTTGAACCTTTTGTGAAAGATGTGTTTGATATTTCTGACGTTGATGAATTAAAAAATATAATTGAACATGATATTGATGATCACAATTCAGAATATGCATTAACATCCAGCATGAAAGAGGTCCTAGCCCAGTTAGATGGGTATAAGAGGTTGCCTATCTCCACTTTGGCCATTGGGCCCACTTTACTAACCCCAAGCGAGAAGCTTGTTCCATCTATAGTGCAGGCAACGGAAATAGAGTTGAAGGACCTTCCATCCCACCTCAAGTACGTTTTCCTTGGAGACAACAATACCTTGCTGGTGATCATCTCCAACAAATTGACTACCGGTCAAGAGGGCAAGTTGGTAAAAGTGTTGAAAGAACACAAGACGGCCCTTGGATGGACAATTGCGGACATCAAGGGGATAAGTCCATCCACTTGCATGCATATGATCTTACTTGAGGAGGATGCGAAACCATCTAGGCAACCGCAACGAAGGTTGAATCCGCCGATGATGGATGTGGTCAAGAAGGAGGTGTGGAAGCTCCTCCAAGCGGATATGATCTTTCCTATTTCGGATAGCACTTGAGTTAGTCCAACCCAAGTAGTTCCAAAGAAAGGAGGTATCACAATGGTGGAAAATCAACATGGAGAGATGGTCCCGAGTAAAATGCAAGCCGGATGGAGAGTTTGAATTGACTACCGCAAACTCAACAAGGTAACACGTAAATACCATTTCCCATTGCCTTTTATTGACCAAATGTTGGAACGTCTTGCAGGTCATCCATACTACTGTTTCCTTGATGGATATTCGGGTTACTTCCAAATAGCCATTGCGCCAGAAGATCAAGAAAAGACGACGTTCACTTGCCCATTTGGCACTTTTGCGTACCGTAGAATGCCATTTGGACTTTGCAACGCCCCCAACACCTTCCAACGGTACATGATAAGTATTTTCTCCGAGTACATAGAAAATTTTATTGAAATTTTCATGGACGATTTTACCGTCCATGGAGACAGTTTTGATGCATGTCTAGGACATTTGAAACTATTTCTTGAAAAATGTGTTGAAACCAATTTAGTTCTTAATTCGGAAAAATGCCATTTCATGGTAGAACAAGGAATTGTGCTCGGACATGTAATATCCTCAAAAGGGATAGAGGTAGATAAGACAAAGGTTGATGTAATTCAAAGTTTACCTTATCCTACTAACATTCGGGAAATCCGATCTTTTCTTGGTCATGTAGGTTTCTACCGACGGTTTATCAAAGACTTCTCAAAGATCTCGGCACCCTTATGTGAATTGCTCAAGAAAGACGTCACCTTCATAGTGGATGAAAGTTGCAAGAAAGCTTTCGTCACTTTGAAGGCATGTCTCACTAGCGCACCAATCATCTATTCTCCGGATTGGGAGAAACCTTTTGAAATCATGTGTGATGCCAGCGCCTACGCGGTAGGAGCTGTCTTAGGACAGAAGGATGGGCGAGCCTCACACGTGATCCATTATGCGTCTATGACACTCAATGGAGCGCAAAGGAATTACTCTACCACCAAGAAGGAGATGCTAGCGGTGGATTTTGCTCTTGAGAAATTCAGACAATACCTTCTTGGAGTGAAGGTAATTATTTTTACGGACCATGCAGCTCTTAGGTACCTCATGACGAAGAAGGAGGCAAAGCCACGATTGATTCGATTGGTGCTCCTTCTAAGTGAGTTCAACCTAGAGATACGGGACAAGTAGGGGGCTGAGAACCTGGTGGCCGATCATTTGAGCAGGCTAGTGAAGGAAGAGGAAGATCCAACCAAAGGAAAGGAGATAGCTGGAAGTTTTCCAAACGACACCTTCTACACAACCCTCTGTTGTGTAACCTCCCCCGCACCTCAAGAGTCCCGCCCCTGCGGAATTAACGACAGAGGTTTGTCTTAAGCTCCAATTTTTTAAACCTTGGTTTACTGACATTGTGAACTTCATTGTTAGGAATGAGTACCCTCCAGACTTCACCAAGGCATAACGAGAGAAGGTGAAGGCTGAATCTCGACATTACGTTTGGTACGACCCCTACCTTTGGAAGCATTGTAGTGACCAAGTAATCCGCCATTGCATTCCGGATAATGAGGTACAATCTGTCTTAACTTTCTATCATTCCGAAGCATGTGGGGGGCACTTTGGGGCAAACAAAACTGCAAGAAAAGTTTTGAATGCCGGTTTCTTTTGGCCACACATTTTTAGAGACGCTTTTGCGTTTTGCAAAGTGTGTGATAGGTGCCAAAGGGTAGGAAACATTTCAAGGAAACATGAAATGCCCCAAACCTCTCTTATATTTTGTGAAATATTTGATGTTTGGGGAATTGATTTCATGGAGCCTTTTCCTACTTCATTTGGGCATACATATATATTACTTGTGGTGGACTATATTTCCAAGTGGGTGGAAGCAAAGGCCACAAAAACTGATGATTTAAAAGTGGTTGCAGCCTTCCTTAAGGAAAATATTTTTGCAAGATTTGGAATCCCGAAAGCCTTAATCAGTGATAGGGGTACCCATTTCTACAACAAGACGATCACGGCCCTCCTTAAGAAGTACCACGTCCATCAATGAGTGTCAACAGCCTATCATCCACAAACAAATGGCCAAGCTGAGGTATCCAACCGGGAAATTAAGATCATCCTCGAAAAAACGGTCTCTCCCGGAAGGAAGGATTGGAGTGCAAGGCTAAACGACGCTCTATGGGCATACCGGACAGCCTACAAGACTCCTATAGGGATGTCTCCCTTCAGGCTCGTGTTTGGGAAGGCTTGCCACCTTCTGGTGGAGCTATAGCACAAAGCTTGGTGGGCGGAGAAGAAGTGCAACATGAATGTAGAAGAAGTGGGAGAATTCCGGAAACTCCAATTACAAGAGCTGGATGAATTGAGATTAGATGCGTATGACCATGCCACTGCATACAAAGAAAAAACCAAAGCATGGCATGACCGAAACATTCTTCGGAAGGACTTCAAGGTAGGAAATAAGGTACTTCTTTTTCAATCTCATTTGAAGCTCTTTGCAGGTAAGCTGCGTTCAAGGTGGACGGGGCCGTTCATGATAGCCAAAGTATACCCTCACGGTGCTGTGGATCTCTATGATCCACAAACGCACAAGGTGTTCAAGGTAAACGGACAAAGGCTAAAACCCTACCTTGAAGGAGTAAAGAACGATCCGATTGACGAGATGGTGCTGGAGGAGGCCAAATTAGAGAGGTAGAGTCCTTACGTCGAGCCAACGGCGTAAAACAAAGGCGCTGCTTGGGAGGCAACCAAAAGGAATAAGAAGAGGAGCCTCAGTCAAGCCAACCGCCCCTACGGCTAAGTGTCTCTGCCCCTGCGGTGACACACTTGCCCAGCACCGCCCCCGGTGCAGGTCTTGCGTCTATAAAGCCCTTGCCACCGCCCCCGCGGTGACATCCATGCGCCCCTGCGGCGGCCACCCTTGACACGCTTTCTCAGCGCCGCCCCCGGCGTTGAGCCTGCGTCTTCCTCCCCCTTGTCACCGCCCCCGCGGTGACAAATCCCCACCCCTGCGGTTTTACCCAAAAAAGAAAAAAATAGAAATTCCAAAATACCCTACACCTACCTCACCAACCCTTCTCCTCCCTCAGTTCTCTCCCGACCTTTCATTCTCAAAAGCACCACGCCCCTCCGCCCTCACCGGAACTCTCACAAACCGCCTCCCTCACACCCCTGCGCCACCTCGTCAGCACCACCACAACCAGCCCCAACGCCCCTGCTCCACTCTCCCCCGCTCCTTACCAACACCTCCCTTAATCTCTCTAAACCCTAATCCTACAATACTTTCCCCCTCACACTCTCTTCCCTCCACTACTCACCACCTCCGGCGACGTCTCCACCAACAAGAAGCCACCAAAACGCTCCCCAGCTCCACAATCTCCATCGTTGTCAGAAATCGCCATCAAGAGCTCTTCCGACCCTGCGCCTCTCCGCTCCTGCGCCTGCAACAGCCGCCCCTGCGGAAATAACAACAGAGGGTTCGTCTCTTTCTCCAACTTTTGAACTTTCTAATTCCTTTACTTGATCAATTACAAGAAATAGAACCCCAAATAAAATACAAGTTGTCGGAGGCTGAGAAGGCGCGGTATAGGATTGTGCAGGATCGGGTTGCGTATGCAACTCGGTTTTTGCACGTTCCTACTTTGGAAAAATTGGGCATGTTGGAGAGCATGCAGGCATTTCTCACCAACGATGGGCTCGGTGAATTTCTGGACATGAGTGCTCCAACGTACCCCGAGCTCAGCCGCCAATTCATCGCCACCTTCACCATGGAGAAGGAGGGTCATGTTTGTGTTGGACTTTCATTCAAGTTCAACAACAAAAAAGTATACACTGGACTACACACAATTGCAGGAGGCATTTTGGGTGACTATTTGCGCCTCCGAGAACTAGTGGGAACCCGTTCCGACACCCGACCTGTGCGAGTTTTGGCAGGCCGCCACCAAATCCGAGTTTCATGCCGGGGGTGAGTATTCCAACAAACTCACTCACCCCTGCTTGAGGCTCATCTCCAAGATCTTCATGAGTGTCTTCTGTGGACACAAGGAGGAGAACAAGGTCGCTCTCAAGGACCTCCCACTGTTGTACGCCTGCCTTCCCATGAACGAGAAGGTGCCGGATTGGCCATACCTCTTCCTTACCGCTTTGAAGCAGATTAGGAAGAACGAGCCACGTGACATTGTGGGCGGTGGAGTGATCTCCTTGATCGCTTCACAGGTGATGGACCTTTCCGACTTAGAAGATGGGTTGGAGGCCCCACTATACACGGAGGGGATGTTGAGGAGGTGCAAGCTCCTCAAGAGAGACGGGGAGAACCTTTTTTTGGCTCTCATTGGTAGATGGGAGCCACATCACATACCTCCCCCCGGCCGCTTTCACTTGGAGACGAGCTCTCCGAGCTATACATCCCGGCTGACCCTTTCGTGCCGAGACGGCCTCAGGTGGCCATTGTTGAAAGACACGCTGCGAGCTCCAGCCGGGCTCCTGTTGATGACCACATACCCATACCGGACGATGAGGAGATGCCTACTGCAGCACCGGATGACGGTCCGGCCATGGAGAGCCTCCAGGCTCAGATGCCAGCCTTGAATACTCAATATCAAGCATGGCAGACCGAGTACCAACGGTCCATGCTTGAGTAGCAACAGGCATGGTAGTCCAGCTTCGCCTCCTCTATGACCACCCATTTTGACCGCCGGCAGGATGCTTGGCAGGCGGCTCAGCAGCAGCATCTCGAGGCTCAGCATTTGGCTTGGCAAGCCAACTTTGAGACCTCCTTTGGCAGCCGGATGGATGCTCAGCAGGCCCGCATCGCACACTCTACCGCCGGCAAGAGCACTTCTTCAACCACTTTCCGTACCCACGGGAGGAGGGTTGTTAACCTGAAATATTGTGATATTTTAGGCACGTTTTCTAAGTGTATTTCATCCATATTAGTGTTCATTGATAAAGCATTGGAGCAATTGTGAGTTAGTTTATCTATATTGTCGATATAGAGGTCTACATAAGCTTTGTGTTGATTGTAGGCAAATAAAAGCTAAAACCGAGCGAATCAAGGGAGAATGGAGATGGATTGAGCATGTCCAAGGATTAAGGACACCACAAAGGAGCTAAGGAAGATACTAGGATGAAGATTGGCACAAAACAAAGGAGATTTACGAGCAATCTATGTTCCACGCTCTAAAATACGGCCGTAATGAAGTCCACGCTCTAAACCACGGCCGTGGAACTTTGGCAACACAAGCGTGGAGCATTATAGTGAGTTACACGGCCGTGGAAGTTGTGAAGCACCGTGATCAAATTCCACGCTCTAAACCACGCTCTAAACCACGGGCCTGGAATCCTATGGAACCGTGATTTAGGCGATCTTTTAACGTACAAATTAAAGCCACAATCTTTTACATAATGGGCTGGACACTTATTCTATCTTGCCCTATAAAAGGACGGAAGGAGAGAGATTCCGTCACCTCCGCTTAGACTTCACTTACGCTTATTGCACGTGCCTAGGGTTTCAAGTGGGACGTGTGAAGATTGCTATTTCGCAACGGAGATTTGCGAAAGACTTGGAGATTTGGAAGTTACGCTTTGTCCTTAGGTTTGATTAGAAGACGAATTGACATCCCGTTCTTCGTTCTTATCAAGGATTGTGATTGGTTTGTGTTATTCCGAATCTGATATACATCATTACTTTGTCTGTGGATTTGAGATTGATTTGAGATTTATTCAAGGTTTTCGAAGGTTTCCATCTTTCATTCTTTTAAATCTTGAATTTGATATCATAATGACGGTTGTTGGCTAAAACCCTTGAGCAATTCTAAGGTGATGGGTTGATAGTTGTGGCTTAGATGATGATAGATCGATGGTAAACAGATTGGACCCTGAGAGTTAGAGAGAATCGCCGACGAACCAAAATCACGGTGTGTTCTTGAGTTCCACGGCTGTGGAATCTCAAGATCCACCCGTAATTTCCCTTAGTTTACGAACCTTGCTTTTACTTTAATCCAAAGTTAAAGATTTGCTTTAACTTAGTCTTCGCTTGCCTTTTCTAGTCGGTAGTGAAGCCTCAACAACCTCTACCTCGATTCCGAGTGTCACAACCTTAATCGGTTTAGTTAGTCTTGATCCTTGGATTACAAGTTTGGGTATTTGATATTAATTCTTGGCTTTAGATCCTTTCTATACTGAAGCCTCAACAACCTTTATAGAGAGTATCTTTAGTTAAGTCACATAAAGCCTTGGAACTTCACCGTACATTGCTTTACATTAGTATACCTTTGCAGCTCTTAACTCTGTCTTTATACCTTTAGTATATCTTGAATCGATTGCCACAGCTGGATTTCTGGATCTTTAGGATTGTTGTTTTCCCAATATTTATAAAAGCTCATACATTTACTCGCTTGACAATTCTATAATTGGATTTAACCCCCCAAATCCCTGTGTTCGATACTCTGGAATTCTTGCTTAACTATATCGATCCGTACACTGCGGGTTCGCTTGCTTGATTCTAGTTTTATAAATTTAAAGCTTATTTGCACGCACGCTAAGTGGCGAACAAGTTTTTGGCGCCGTTGCCGGGGATTTGGTCTAGGCCGAATTCGGTTATCGGTTGTCAAGCTTGGAAGCTTTTCCCTTGTTATTTAATATCTTTTCGAGTGTATGCGCAGGTCTAGGAACAACGAAGACCTCTTACCTCTTGATCAAGAGCTTGAGAGGACTTTGAGGAGAAAACTTAAGGAAAGAAAGATGGCTGAAGAAAGAGAATGTGATTACCAAACGGAGTTGGCGGAAAAGGAAGCTCAACTCCAATGCAGTGAGAAGACTCGCAGGGAAGAAATGGATCGTCATCAAACGAAGGTTGATGATCTATCGGACATGATGTTTCAAATGAGGCTGGAAATAAACAACCTCAAGAAGACAAAGAGAAGAAGGAGGCCATCAAGATCGGTTAGAAACAACTCATCCAATGTGGATAGCGACTCTTCCATGCCACCAATAGAGGAAATTGATCCAACGATCAATATAAACCCATTCGCTCCACGGGCAGCTGCTAATCGCCGAGCCCCAGCTAGAGGTGCGAGAGTCGAACGTGTGGATGAGGAGCCAAGAACTCTTGGCCAAAGGATGGATCCAACGCAGCAACCACGCCGTTTGGGTGTGAACTTTGATGTTGATGATGCACAAGGGTTTAGCTTCAACCCGCAAGTTATTACCATTGTCCGCCAAAATCAATTTGGGGGAACAAGCGCTGAATCTCCACATCAACATCTACAAAATTTTGAGATCATGATGGAGACAATGAAGCCGAAGAATACAACTACCAACAGCTATAAACTCAAGCCTTTCTTTTTCTCCTTGAAAGGGAACAGATTAGTAGCCCTTCCCTATGTTCCACCACCTCCAGTTGTAGAGGAGGAGGAGATGAGAGGGGATGACGAGTTTGAGGGAGGAGGACATGATCATGACTTTGGCACCTTTATGGATCAGCCGGATGCAGTTCCTGACCTTCCTAGACACTCTCCCCGCCCCGCTAGAGCTTCTGGCTCTTCCTCTCGCCGTGCTAGTGTGAGCGAGAGACCGACTTGGATGGCGGATCCTCCTACTTGGTATAGTACTCAACCGGATTGGATGGGAGCTCCACCACCTTGGCATGCACAGCCACCACCTGTACCAACACCTTCAGATGCACCGGCATGGTACAGCCAGCCACCTGGTTGGTATGAGCAGTTGCCAGAGTGGGCCACCGACCTTTCCAGCAGGGTCGGAGCTTTAGAGATCCGTGCAGATGCTAGGGATGCACGAGCCGCCGATCATGACCGCATGATGAGAGACATATACCGCCAGCAGTTTGGGCGGAACTATGATCCCGGCTTCTTCCCGTTTCCACCATCGCCTCCACCTCAGTGATGACCTTTGAAGATCGACCGCTTTAGCCGCTCCACCACCGTTTTGTGAGTTCTTTTTCTTTCTTTCTTTTTCTCTTTTCTTTTTGAACATTAGGGACAATGTTTGTTCCAAGTATGGGGTGGGGTGTGACTAATCGTTTGTAATAACTCTTACTCACTTTGTATGCTTTTATCAAGAACACCTTGCATGATTCATTCTATTGTTACACGTTTCATTATTGCATTGCATGAAAAGCTTTTGAAAAACCCATAAAATACAAAAAATTTTGAAAATTTTGTGCTTCTAAGGATAGAGATGATTTCTATGATAATCACTACTTGTGAATTGAGTTTTGATGACAATCGCATGCTTAAACAAATAGTGAATTGAAAAGAAATTGAATGAGTTGATTATCCCTCTTTTGCAAGTTTCATAATGTGATGAGTGTTACCTAAATCATATTGAGAAATCAAGGTTGAAATCACATGATAAGTTCTTATACTTCTTGTTGAAATGATTAAGGCAATTCAATTTTCTTTCTTCTTTCTTTGATCATTTAGCCCCTCAATAAAATAATGGCCTCCTTTACCTATCCGGGAATTTGGAGGAGTTGATATTTGGCATGTTTGATGTGGGAGGGCCATGAAAGCAATATTTTGCATTCAAAAGAATAGAAAGAAATTATAGGTTTGGGGAAGTCAATCATGACGACGAGTAACTCGGCACCATTCACATAGCCGGGTGTTTGTGTCTTGCCAAAGTCGGATTGAGCGATATTCCTAGCGGATTATGGTATGTGCATCAAGGGTTTGAGGCATCTCGCAAAAATGAGAACCGCCAATCTCCTAGGCTTCGGTTTTTGTGCACCTCTATCCATAACTCCAAAAGTAAAGTCGAAAAATGAATTGAAAAGAAGAGAGTGAAGCTCTAAGTTGAAAGTGTTGCGGAAACCGCAAGAGAAAAAGAAAAGAGGTAGTTATCCACTTTCCCGAATTCATGCACCACATTCCTTAAAGTTTTCCTTCCCTTTCCGCATTCTAGACCTTGTTTGAAAGTCCTTAAGATCAAGAGAATGATATATGACTTGGTGATCTAAATTGAAGTTTCTTATGATTGATTTTGATAATGTTTGAAGGTTATGATGTTTACATGGAAGTTTGATCAATTCATGAGTTTTCTTTACTCTTTACTCTTTGATTATGTATATGAAAGTCTTATAAACGAACGAAGCAAGATTTGAGGATGATCTATTGACTAGAAAGCACATTCATCTAAAAGAAGTTTTGTTTTTGAGAGTGTAATCATATTTCATCCTAACTTGAGTTTTAAAGCTTTTGAAAGACCTTGCTTAGGGACAAGCAAGTGGCAAGTATGGGGTTATTTGTTAGCACGAAATATTGTGATATTTTAGGCACGTTTTCTAAGTGTATTTCATCCATATTAGTGTTCATTGATAAAGCATTGGAGCAATTGTGAGTTAGTTTATCTATATTGTCGATATAGAGGTCTACATAAGCTTTGTGTTGATTGTAGGCAAATAACTCTGTCTTTATACCTTTAGTATATCTTGAATCGATTGCCACAACTGGATTCCTGGATCTTTAGGATTGTTGTTTTCCCAATATTTACAAAAGCTCATACATTTACTCGCTTGACAATTCTATAATTGGATTTAACCCCCCAAATCCCTGTGTTCGATACTTTGGAATTCTTGCTTAACTATATCGATCCGTACACTGCGGGTTCGCTTGGTTGATTCTAGTTTTATAAATTTAAAGCTTATTTTCACGCACGCTAAGTGGCGAACAAGTTTTTGGCGCCGTTGCCGGGGATTTGGTCTAGGCCGAATTCGGTTATCGGTTGTCAAGCTTGGGAGCTTCTCCCTTGTTATTTGATATCTTTTTGAGTGTATGTGCAGGTCTAGGAACAACGAAGACCTCTTACCTCTTGATCAAGAGCTTGAGAGGACTTTGAGGAGAAAGTTTAAGGAAAGAAAGATGGCTGAAGAAAGAGAACGTGATTACCAAACAGAGTTGGCGGAAAAGGAAGCTCAACTCCAATGGAGTGAGAAGACTCGCAGGGAAGAAATGGATCGTCATCAAACGAAGGTTGATGATCTATCGGACATGATGTTTCAAATGAGGCTGGAAATAAACAACCTCAAGAAGACAAAGAGAAGAAGGAGGCCATCAAGATCGGTTAGAAACAACTCATCCAATGAGGATAGCGACTCTTCCATGCCACCATTAGAGGAAATTGATCCAACGATCAATATGAACCCATTCGCTCCACGGGCAGCTGCTAATCGCCGAGCCCCAGCTAGAGGTGCGAGAGTCGAATGTGTGGATGAGGAGCCAAGAACTCTTGGCTAAAGGATGGATCCAACGCAGCAACCACGCCGTTTGGGTGTGAACTTTGATGTTGATGATGCACAAGGGTTTAGCTTCAACCCGCAAGTTATTACCATTGTCCGCCAAAATCAATTTGGGGGAACAAGCGCTGAATCTCCACATCAACATCTACAAAATTTTGAGATCATGATGGAGACAATGAAGCCGAAGAATGCAACTACCAACAGCTATAAACTCAAGCCTTTCCTTTTCTCCTTGAAAGGGAAAGCATTGTCTTGGTATCAAGCTCTTCCAAGTGGGAAACTTGAAACATGGAAGGATCTTTCTTCGGAATTCCTCACTAAGTTCTTTCCGCCATCCAAAACGGCGGAGTTGAGAGGTAAGATTAATGTATTTTCTATGAGATCTAACGAAAGTTTGTTTCAATCTTGGGAAAGATTTCAGGATTTGCTATTGGATTGCCCACATCATGGCATATCCAAATTGGCGCTATTGGAGATATATTATAAGGGGCTGGATGTGGAAACACAATTCAAGCTCCAATCCCTTTCATGCGGTACATTCATGGACATGAGGGAAGATGACGCTTGGGACTTCATTGAGAAGCAAGCGCGAGTTATTGAGAAGTATTCTCATCGGAAAGTGGAGGCGAATCATGTGGAGCAAGGAGCAAAGCTATCACAAGCAGCTCAAACTCAAATCTTTTCTCTCGATACGGAGATTAAAGAGTTGAAGGAAGCCATCAAAACCAACTTTCCAAAGCAAAAGGAACAAGATGTAGGTTATTTGGGCAACAACAATAACCACAACGGGAATGAGAATACAAACCGCAACAACCGGAACAACAGCCGGAACAATTGGAACAACAACAACAACCGGAACAACAATTGGAACAACAATAGGGGTTCAAACAACAATAATTGGCGTCCCAACCAACAAAATTCCGGTAATTCTTATTCCAATTCAGGAAATTCACTAACTCCACCTTCCTCTTCTTCCACTCCTTTGAAAAGCCAGGGGCAAACATCTAATGGTGGAAGTACTTCGGGGAAAGAGAAGCCCGTTCCCATGTTGGAGACAATTTTGGGCAAGCTTCAAGGATTGGAGACTCGCATCATCAAGGTTGATGATCACATAACTAAGGTTGATAAAGCACAAAAGGTTTTAGAAAACCAAATGTTTAGCCATGCGGAGGAAGTTCCTAGGAATCAAGGGAAACTTCCAGGAAAGACGGAGGACAACCCAAAAGGAAGGGTGATGGCAATCACAACTAGGAGTGGAGTAACAACTACCGACCCGCAGCCTAAGTTTGTAGAAGTCCCCGTTGAGAAGGACAAAGAAAAGGGGAAGGAGAAGGAAGATGTCTACGTTCCTCCTCCAGCTTACAAACCTCCCCTACCGTTCCCGCAATCTAGAACAAGAGCGCGTCTAGATAAACAATTCGGTAAGTTTATTGAACTCATGAGCAAACTGCATATTAATATACCTTTCATTGATGCAATTGTAGGTATGCCGGCTTATGGAAAGTTCTTAAAGGAGATCCTCTCTAACAAGAGAAAGCTAGAGGATTTTGGAGAGGTTAAGATGAGTTCGGATTCATCGGATCTCATCAAAACCATGAAAGAGAAAATGCCCCCAAAGCTAAAGGATCCGGGGTCATTTTATATTCCCATAGGAGTGGGAGATGTCACATATGATGCATTATTTGATTTGGGAGCAAGCGTGAGCATCATTCCGCTTGCCTTATGCAGGAAGATCGGTTTAGGCGATCCTAAACCGGTAAAGATGACGTTGCACATGGCGGATCGATCCATAACTCGTCCCGTCGGAATTGTTGAAGACGTCCCGGTCAAGCTTGGTAAGTTCTATGTTCCTATAGACTTTGTTGTGCTTGACATTCTTGCAGATAGTCCGGTCCCGATCATTCTCGGAAGACCGTTTCTTGCAACATCCGGTTGTATAGTCGATTGCAAGAATGCTAGACTCGCTTTCGACATAGGAGAAGAGAAGGTAGAGTTCGTCCTTTCCACTTTAGTGAAGGAACTAGCCTTCGATGAGGATATGTTCAATATCCAGGGCGAAGAGCTATCTAGAGAGGAGGTAAGTTCTATTCTCTTCAAAGATCCCTTGCAAAAAGTTCTTTCTATGAGCATAATGGATATAGGGGAAGAAGAGGAGTGCAATGAGGCAATTGAAGCCTTAGAAAAACAAAAAGAAGTGTGTGAAGAAGAGTTTGAGAAACTCCACGATGAGGCAGAAAACGTACGGATCCACGGCCAGACAGCATACTCCACGGCCGTGGAATTCACCAACACAAACGTGGAGCATTCCAGTAAGTTACACGGCCGTGGAGGAAACGGAGGCACCGTATTTACTTTCCACGCCCAAAATCACGGCCGTGGAGAAGGCAGGGGTGCCGTAATTTTGGGTGAAACCGAAGGAAATTATGCTTCCTCCACAACTTCTCTTGATTCTTCTCCAACACCTTCTACATCCTTAGACACTTCTAAGGAAGCATCGGATACTCCTCAAGAACCATTGGAAACTCCGATAGTGATGGAATTGAAGCCACTTCCTACACATCTAAGGTACGCATTTCTTGGACCTAATTCTACCTTTCCGGTAACTGTTAGTTCCGATTTGAGTATTGATGAACATAGTAAGCTTATGGTTGTCCTTAAGAAACATAGGAAAGCCTTAGGATATACTATAGAGGATTTAGTAGGAATCAAACCTTCCCTATGCATGCATAAGATCTTAATGGAAGAGGACTTTAGAACTTCGCGACAACCTCAAAGGCGGTTAAATCCGACCATGAAGGAGGTTGTCAAGAAGGAAATTCTTAAACTACTTGATGCAGGTATCATCTACCCTATCTCCGATAGCAAGTGGGTGAGTCCCGTACAAGTGGTTCCGAAGAAGGGAGGAATGACGGTCATCACCAACAAAAACAATGAACTCATTCCTACACGAACCGTAACAGGATGACGGATGTGCATAGACTACCGCAAGCTAAACAACGCGACGAGGAAGGATCACTTCCCACTACCCTTCATCGATCAAATGCTTGAAAGGTTAGCACAACATTCACACTTTTTCTATCTTGATGGTTATAGTGGTTTCTTTCAGATTCTGATACACCCGGATGATCAAGAGAAGACCACGTTCACGTGCCCGTGGGGTACGTTTGCCTATAGGAAGATGCCGTTCGGGCTTTGCAACGCCCCAGCCACCTTTCAAAGGTGCATGATGGCCATCTTCTCGGAATATATAGAAGAAATCATGGAGGTTTTTATGGATGACTTCTCCGTTTATGGTTCCTCTTTTGACAATTGTCTTTCTAACCTTGCTCTTGTGTTACAAAGGTGTGAAGACACTAACCTAGTTCTTAATTGGGAGAAGTGTCAATTTATGGTGAAAGAAGGCATTGTATTAGGAGACTTAATCTCTAGTAGAGGGATTGAGGTGGATAAAGCTAAGATAGAGACAATAGAAAAGCTTCCTCCCCCAACTTCGGTGAAAGGGATAAGGAGTTTTCTAGGACATGCTGGATTTTATAGACGCTTTATAAAGGACTTCTCTAAGATATCAAAGCCGCTTACTAATCTATTGATGAAGGATGCAGTTTTTGATTTTTCACAGGAATGTCTAGACGCGTTCAATATGATTCGGGAAGCTCTAATCTCAGTCCCGATTATCCAACCTCCGGATTGGAATCTTCCCTTTGAGGTTATGTGTGACGCAAGTGACGTAGCCATAGGAGCTGTCCTTGGACAAAGAAAGGAAGGGCGAACCCATGCTATCTACTACGCTAGCAAGACGCTAGATGAAGCGCAACTCAACTACGCCACTACCGAAAAAGAATTCTTAGCTATTGTATATGCAATTGACAAATTTCGCTCTTATCTTGTAGGTGCAAAGGTAATTGTATACACGGATCATGCTGCGATCCGGTATCTACTTGCAAAGAAGGATGCGAAGCCAAGGCTAATTAGATGGATTCTTCTCCTACAAGAATTCGATCTAGAGATCCGCGACAAGAAGGGTTCGGAAAATTCTGTTGCGGATCATTTGAGTCGTCTAACACATCTAGAGGACGACCATCTACCTGTAGATGACCCCTTTCCGGACGAGCATTTACATACCATAGAGGAGTGCATCGATGTGATCACCAAAGGTAACGAACCATGGTTTGTTGATTTTGTTAACTATTTGGTTTGTCAGGAATTACCGCCCGGATTATCCTACGCACAAAGAAAGAAGTTCTTTAAGGATGTTCGGGAATACTTTTGGAATGAACCTCTCCTCTTTAAGAGAGGTCCGGATGGCATTATTCGGCGATGTGTGCCGGAAGATGAGATGCAAAGTGTCATCCATCATTGTCATTCACAACCTTGTGGAGGACACGCTAGTTCGAACAAGACTAGCGCTAAGGTATTGCAATCTGAATTCTTTTGGCCTACTCTATTTAAAGATGTGCAAACCTTTGTTTCCTGCTGCGATGCTTGTCAAAGAAAAGGAAATATATCTAGGAGGAATGAGATGCCTCTCAACAACATCCAAGAGGTGGAGATCTTTGACGTTTGGGGAGTAGACTTCATGGGATCTTTCTCATCATCTTGTGGAAACCAATACATACTTTTAGCGGTGGATTACGTTTCGAGATGGGTGGAAGCAATTGCCTCTCCCACCAATGATGCCATGGTAGTGGTTAAGTTCTTTAACAAGACCATCTTCCCACGATTTGGGACACCATGGACCATCATTAGTGATGGAGGCTCTCACTTCATTGCCCGACGCTTTGAGGCTCTTCTAGCTAAGTATGGGGTGACTCACAAGATCGCCACCCCTTATCATCCACAAACTAGTGGACAAGTGGAGATCTCTAACCGGGAGATTAAGGGAATCTTAGAGAAGACGGTTTCAAGGACTAGGAAGGATTGGTCTTTGAAGCTAGATGATGCATTGTGGGCGTACCGGACTGCATATAAGACTCCCATCAGAACAACACCATACAACCTTGTGTATGAGAAGTCTTGTCACTTACCGGTAGAGTTGGAGCACAAGGCGTATTGGGCAATAAAGTGGTTGAACTTCAGCATGAAGGAAGCGGGAGAGAAGCGTCTCTTGGACCTAAATGAACTTGAAGAACTTCGCTTGAATGCCTACGAAAATGCCAAAATCTATAAAGAAAGAGCGAAGCGTTGGCATGATAAGCATATCATCCCAAAGGACCTCAAAGAAGGAGATCAAGTTCTCCTCTTCAATTCAAGGCTTCGTCTCTTTCCAGGTAAGCTTAAATCTCGTTGGACTGGACCTTTTCTAATCAAACGTGTTTTCCCCCATGGTGTAGTTGAAGTATGGGGTGAAAAGGGCGGAAGCTTTAAGGTGAACGGTCAACGACTCAAGAAGTATACACCGGAACTCCAAGCTGAAGAGTTCGCGCCCACCGCACTCGAATAAGTGCGAATATGGTCTAGCTATAGACCTTAAACAAAGCGCTTCTTGGGAGGCAACCCAAGGTATTGCACTTACGTTTTTGTTTTTGATTCATAGATTAGAATAGTATAGACGTTTTGTTTTGTTTTGCCTTCGATACCTTCCGGTATGTTTGTGTTTTTGGATGTAGGAACAGTGGAAAAGAAAGGGGGAAGGAAAAGTTTGAAGAAAATTGACGAAAATTGGACTTTGACACATTACAAAGAGTTCCACGGCCAAAATCACGGCCGTGACAGCTACAGTGACCGTAATTTTCAAAAGCCTGAGAAAAATCACCAAAACCACGGTTCCGTACATTTCCACGGCCGTGGAACCCCCCGATAGACCGTGATTTTCAAAAATTTTTACGGCCACTATAAAAACCACATTTCTTCACAAAACACACAACACAATCCCAATTCCACGCCCA
Source organism: Fagopyrum homotropicum (assembly GCA_033239125.1). Taxonomy (NCBI): domain Eukaryota; kingdom Viridiplantae; phylum Streptophyta; class Magnoliopsida; order Caryophyllales; family Polygonaceae; genus Fagopyrum; species Fagopyrum homotropicum. The sequence continues at coordinate 57,102,077 of BSWB01000003.1, read as the reverse complement.
AATCGCCGATTACCTTCCCCCTCTCCCAATTTATCGTTCGTTAATCGTTTTTAACGATTCTTTGGCCAAAACTGAAGCAAATCCAATCACCTACAAGATCCAAGCAACGATTCGAGCGGCAATTCACCGGAGAAGACAGAATTCGGATTCCAAAATCCGAAAACCTAGGTTTTTCACCTCTTATTTCTCTTTGTCGATTCGGCTTCGTTTTTGCTAGAATTTTTAGGAGAACTGATTGGAATTGGACTGAAATTAGTCTAGGGCTGCTTGTTGTTGATTTTGGTGTAATTTTGCTGAGTTTTGCGAATTTGCGAGACGAACCACGGTCTTTGGGCATTCCACGGCCGTGGAACCTGAGGAACAGGCCGTGGTTTTCAACAGAAAATGGATTTTGTAAGGAGAATTTCTGATAGAAATAAGAATAAGAAAAGGAAAGGCAACACCTCTTCCTCTTCTAGAGCACCACCAGCTGAGCCTCCATCACCCCATCATCACCATCACCACTTCCCCCTAGGATCCCTACTATCCATGACGATCATCTCGATGCTTTAGAGAGGATCCATAAGAGGGCGGTCATAGGACCTAGATACTTACTGCTTGAGGAGCTAGAGCCTTTGCATGTGATAGGGGATCTCACTTGGCTATTGGATAGAGCCGGCTTAGTCATCTTCTCTGCTATTTGGGAAGATGCTTATGAGGAGATTACTAGGGAGTTTGTAGTCTCGTTTGAGCACAGTCATGTTGACAGGATAGTTTCTTTCCGGATGATGGAGAGAAACTATGATTTCTCTATTAGAGAGTTTGGAGCCTTCTTTGGGTTCCACGAGACCTTCAATGGTCGATTCCCTAGTGGCATGTACGCCAAGGATTTCTGGGCAGAGATTGCCATGATATACGCCAGCGAGGACCGCTGACAACCTGCTGATACCAAGGCTAGGTTGATTTACCACCTAGCCTTGAAGATTGCCCACAAAGTGCTTTCTGAGTGTCTCTTCCCTAGGACAGAGACACCTCAGAAAATTAAGACAGACGAGTTATTTCTGCTTTACAGTATGTTGTATGGTAGGCCAGATGACTGTTCCACCTTCTTAGCTGCTACTATGAGCAAGCTAAAAAATAAGAGGGCAGGCAACATTGGATACGGTGGGATGGTCACCCACCTTGCTAGGCAGTTAGGGGTAGACTTCTTCGCTTGCACCCGCATTGCAGCTAGACCCCTAGGACTTCAGAGCCTCATGACTAGAGGCATCATCTTCCCCACACATAGAGGTCCACCGTATGCTGCTATGCCTTGGGAGAGTAGGACAGGGACAAAGATTGATTGACTTCCTGAGTATTCTATTATGGCTGGACGTCATAACTGGAAGGAGACGTTCGCTGCCATGCATGCAAACAGATTTGTAGCCCCTCCCTATGTTCCACCACCTCCAGTTGTAGAGGAGGAGGAGATGAGAGGGGATGACGAGTTTGAGGGAGGAGGACATGATCATGACTTTGGCACCTTTCTGGATCAGCCGGATGCAGTTCCTAACCTTCCTAGACACTCTTCCCGCCCCGCTAGAGCTTCAGGCTCATCCTCTTGCCGTGCTAGTGTGAGCGAGAGACCGACTTGGATGGCGGATCCTCCTACTTGGTATAGTACTCAGCCGGATTGGATGGGAGCTCCACCACCTTGGCATGCACAGCCACCACCTGCACCAGCACCTTCAGATGCACCGGCATGGTACAGCCAGCCGCCTGGTTGGTATGAGCAGTTACCAGAGTGGGCCACCGACCTTTCCAGCAGGGTCGGAGCTTTATAGATCCCTGTAGATGCTAGGGATGCACGAGCCGCCGATCATGATCGCATGATGAGAGACATATACCACCAGCAGTTTGGGCGGAACTATGATCCCGGCTTCTTCCCGTTTCCACCACCACCTCCACCTCAGTGATGACCTTTGACGATCGACCGCTTTAGCCGCTCCACCACCGTTTTGTGAGTTCTTTTTCTTTCTTTCTTTTTCTCTTTTCTTTTTGAACATTAGGGACAATGTTTGTTCCAAGTATGGGGTGGGGTGTGACTAATCGTTTGTAATAACTCTTACTCACTTTGTATGCTTTTATCAAGAACACCTTGCATGATTCATTCTATTGTTACACGTTTCATTATTGCATTGCATGAAAAGCTTTTGAAAAACCCATAAAATACAAAAAATTTTGAAAATTTTGTGCTTCTAAGGATAGAGATGATTTCTATGATAATCACTACTTGTGAATTGAGTTTTGATGACAATCGCATGCTTAAACAAATAGTGAATTGAAAAGAAATTGAATGAGTTGATTATCCCTCTTTTGCAAGTTTCATAATGTGATGAGTGTTACCTAAATCATATTGAGAAATCAAGGTTGAAATCACATGATAAGTTCTTATACTTCTTGTTGAAATGATTAAGGCAATTCAATTTTCTTTCTTCTTTCTTTGATCATTTATCCCCTCAATAAAATAATGGCCTCCTTTACCTATCCGGGAATTTGGAGGAGTTGATATTTGGCATGTTTGATGTGGGAGGGCCATGAAAGCAATATTTTGCATTCAAAAGAATAGAAAGAAATTATAGGTTTGGGGAAGTCAATCATGACGACGAGTAACTCGGCACCATTCACATAGCCGGGTGTTTGTGTCTTGCCAAAGTCGGATTGAGCGATATTCCTAGCGGATTATGGTATGTGCATCAAGGGTTTGAGGCATCTCGCAAAAATGAGAACCGCCAATCTCCTAGGCTTCGGTTTTTGTGCACCTCTATCCATACTCCAAAAGTAAAGTCGAAAAATGAATTGAAAAGAAGAGAGCGAAGCTCTAAGTTGAAAGTGTTGCGTAAACCGCAAGAGAAAAAGAAAAGAGGTAGTTATCCGCTTTCCTGGATTCATGCACCACATTCCTTAAAGTTTTCCTTCCCTTTCCGCATTCTAGACCTTGTTTGAAAGTCCTTAAGATCAAGAGAATGATATATGACTTGGTGATCTAAATTGAAGTTTCTTATGATTGATTTTGATAATGTTTGAAGGTTATGATGTTTACATGGAAGTTTGATCAATTCATGAGTTTTCTTTACTCTTTACTCTTTGATTATGTATATAAAAGTCGTATAAACGAATGAAGCAAGATTTGAGGATGATCTATTGACTAGAAAGCACATTTATCTAAAAGAAGTTTTGTTTTTGAGAGTGTATCCATATTTCATCCAAACTTGAGTTTTAAAGCTTTTGAAAGACCTTGCTTAGGGACAAGCAAGTGGCAAGTATGGGGTTATTTGTTAGCACGAAATATTGTGATATTTTAGGCACGTTTTCTAAGTGTATTTCATCTATATTAGTGTTCATTGATAAAGCATTGGAGCAATTGTGAGTTAGTTTATCTATATTGTTGATATAGAGGTCTACATAAGCTTTGTGTTGATTGTAGGCAAATAAAAGCTAAAACCGAACGAATCAAGGGAGAATGGAGATGTATTGAGCATGTACAAGGATTGAGGACACCACAAAGGAGCTAAGGAAGATGCTAGGATGAAGATTGGCACAAAACAAAGGAGATTTACGAGCAATCTATGTTCCACGCTCTAAAATACGGCCGTAATGAAGTCCACGCTCTAAACTACGGCCGTGGAACTTTGGCAACACAAGCGTGGAGCATTCCAGTGAGTTACACGGCCGTAGAAGTTGTGAAGCACCGTGATCAAATTCCACGCTCTAAACCACGGGCGTGGAATCCTATGGAACCGTGATTTAGGCGATCTTTTAACGTACAAATTAAAGCCACGATCTTTTACACAATGGGCTGGACACTTATTCTATCTTGCCCTATAAAAGGACGGAAGGAGAGAGATTCCGTCACCTCCGCTTAGACTTCGCTTACGCTTATTGCACGTGCCTAGGGTTTCAAGTGGGACATGTGGAGATTGCTATTTCGCAACGGAGATTTACGAAAGACTTGGAGATTTGGAAGTTACGCTTTGTCCTTAGGTTTGATTAGAAGACGGATTGACATCCCATTCTTCGTTCTTATCAAGGATTGTGATTGGTTTGTGTTATTCCGAATCTGATATACATCATTACTTTGTTTGTGGATTTGAGATTGATTTGAGATTTATTCAAGGTTTTCGAAGGTTTCCATCTTTCATTCTTTTAAATCTTGAATTTGATATCATAATGACTGTTGTTGGCTAAAACCCTTTAGCAATTCTAAGGTGAAGAGTTGATAGTTGTGGCTTAGATGATGATAGATCGATCGTAAACAGATTGGACCCTGAGAGTTAGAGAGAATCGCTGACGAACCAAAATCACGGTGTGTTCTTGAGTTCCATGGCCGTGGAATCTCAAGATCCACCCGTAATTTCCCTTAGTTTACGAACCTTGCTTTTACTTTAATCCAAAGTTAAAGATTTGCTTTAACTTAGTCTTGGCTTGCCTTTTCTAGGTGGTATTGAAGCCTCAACAACCTCTACCTCGATTCCGAGTGTCACAACCTTAATCGGTTTAGTTAGTCTTGATCCTTGGATTACAAGTTTGAGTATTTGATATTAATTCTTGGCTTTAGATCCTTTCTATACTGAAGCCTCAACAACCTTTATGGAGAGTATCTTTAGTTAAGTCACATAAAGCCTTCGAACTTCACCGTACATTGCTTTACATTAGTATACCTTTGCAGCTCTTAACTCTGTCTTTATACCTTTAGTATATCTTGAATCGATTGCCACAACTGGATTCCTGGATCTTTAGGATTGTTGTTTTCCCAATATTTACAAAAGCTCATACATTTACTCGCTTGACAATTCTATAATTGGATTTAACCCCCCAAATCCCTGTGTTCGATACTCTGGAATTCTTACTTAACTATATCAATCCGTACACTGCGGGTTCGCTTGCTTGATTCTAGTTTTATAAATTTAAAGCTTATTTGCACGCACGCTAAGTGGCGAACAAGGGTCCGGATGGTCCAGCCAGACCATCCCACTTGTGGTATCATCATTTCTCCCTTTCCCACATTTATCTTTTTTTCATTTTCCACTTTGAGGGCAAAGTGTGCTTCAAGTATTGGGGAGGGAGTTATCATTGCTTGTGTAGTTGCTTAAGTTGTTTTTGAGTGTGTTTGCTTTTAGTTCTTATGAGTTGTAATTCAGTTTGATATTCATATTAAAAAAAAGACAAAGAAAATGGATAAAGGCATGAAAATCCATGGATAAACCGAAAACCCGAAAGGGCGGTTTAGGCAAAAAGAAGGTAGTCCGACCAACATTAGGTTGGTGCAAAATTGGACTTGAGGGATGTGAGTTCCAAGTGAGATCATCAAAGAAAAGAAGAAGAGTGGCAAGGTGAAAACCCGAAAGGGCACCTTGGCAAAATGAGCGGCACCAAGTGTAGAGTTTCACTTCCGATGTTTGACGGCATAAGAAGGGGAGTCATAAGGAGGTTGTCCGGGTAGGTCCTTCTTGGAGCAATAAGGATGGTAGCTTTCTCACCTTTTTCTCACATTTTCTCTCGTTTTCCTTCTTTCTTTCTTGGTTTTTCTTTTCCATTATCTATGCCTCTTACCCATGCTTCATGAGGCCTTTAAGTCTAAAAACTGTTGTCATGTGTTTTACTCAGGACGAGTAAAAGGTCTAAGTATGGGGGAGTTTGATAGGTGATGGGATCACTATCATTTAGGTTAGTTTTTAGAGTCTTTTTAGCACGATAGTTTCGTTTTATGCTACTAACTCCTTGGTCCAGAACAAGAAGACTAAAAGAAGATAAAAGAGGAGTTATAGCACTTGGGAGTTGAAGACCATTAACGAAGCAAAGTTTCTGGTACCTCACCGCCGCCGCGGAGCGACCCAGCGGGTGACACTACACTCCGGAACGCAGTGTGCGCCTTTGCCAATGCCCGGAACCAAGACTGTCACCGCCCCTGCGCCTCTCCTTAGCGCCCCTGCGGTGATTTATCCTAAAGAAGCGAAGACCGGCGTCCCCGCGCCTCTGCCTGCGTCTCACTCTGCGGAGCTGTGTTCGCCACTTCACATGCGTGAAAATAAGCTTTAAATTTATAAAACTAGAATAAAATCAAGCGAACCCGCACTGTACGGATCGGCGTAGATTAGCAAGTATTCCAGAGTATCGATCACAGGGATTTGGGAGGAACAAATTCAGTTGTAAAGTTGTCAAGCAAGTAAAAGGGTAAAGCTTTGCAAATATATTGGGAAAACAGCAACCCTAAAGATCCAGGTATCTAATTGTGGCAATCGATTCAAGATATACTAAAGAACTAAGGACAAAGTTAAGAGTTGCAAAGGTATGCTAAGGTAAAGCAATGTACGGTGAAGTTCCAAGGCTTTATATGACTTATCTAAAGACACTCTCTATAAAGGTTGTTGAGGCTTCAGTATAGAAAGGATCTAAAGACAAGAATTAATATCAAATACCCAAACTTATAACCCAAGGATCAAGACTAACTAAACCGATTAAGGTTGTGACACTTGAAATCGAAGTAGAGGTTGTTGAGGCTTCACTACTACATAGAAAAGGGCAGACCAAGACTAGATTAAAGCTAATCTTTAACTTTGGATCAAAGTAAAAGCCAAGTTCGTAAACTGGTATAAATTACGGGCAGATCTTGAGTTCCACGGCCGTGGAATCTCAAGAACAAACCGTGATTTTGGTTCGTCGACAAAATCTCTCTAACTCTCAGGGTCCAATCGATTACGATCGATCTATCATCATCTAAGCCACAACTATCAACCCTTCACCTTAGAATTGCTAAAGGGTTTTAGCCAATAACTGTCATTATAATATCAAAATCAAGTTTAAGAAGAATGAAAGATGAAAACCTTCAATAAAACTCAAATCAATATCAAATCCACACACAAAAAGAATAATGTATATCGGATTCGGAAGCAAACACAAACCAATAACAATCGTTGATAAGAAAGAAGAACGGGATGTCAATCCGTCTTCTAATCAAACCTAAGGACAAAAGGCGTAACTTCCGCCACAAGCAACTCTCAAATCTTCAAACCCTCGCGAATCGTGTTTGCAAGTGCAAATCTCCGGATGTCTAATGCAACCCTAAGTATGTGTGTCAAATTCTCTCCTCTCTAGCCTTTTTATAAGAAAGGATAAAATAACCGTCCAGCCCATGTGCGTAAATGATGTGGCAATAATTAATTCGACAAAAGATCGCCTAAATCACGGTCTCATGGAGTTCCACGACCATGGTTTAGAGCGTGGAAGTGGATTACGGTTCCATATGATTTCTACGACCGTACTTTATACCGTGTAACTCTCTGGAATACTCCACGTTCATGATGCCAAGATCCACGGCCGTGGTTTAGAGCGTGGACTTCTCTACGACCGTATTTTAGAGCGTGGAAGTGTAAATTGCTTGTGGTTTCCTTTGTGTCGTGCCATTCTGTTAGCATGAAATATTGTGATATTTTAGGCACGTTTTCTAATCGCAATTGATTCATATTGATAGTCTTTGATTGAACTTTATGCATATATGAGCTAGTATTGCCTATATTGACGATATGGATGTCTACACGAGTTCTATGTTGATTTTAGGTGATTTGGAGCTATTTCCGAACGGAATTGAGCAAAGGAGAGTTGAGTTGATGTGTCCATAGACCAAGGGCACCTTTTGGAAGCAATTTGGAGTATTAGATTGAGGAATGCACGAATGAAGGCAAGAATCACGGTTTTACCCTAAATTACGGCCGTGGATCTTGATGCAGAATTCGATGTTCATTCCAGGGGATATTACGGCCGTGGAAGCTATCCGTGTTTGTTTCCACGCCTCAAAATTACGGTCGTGGAAACTTCCACGACCGTGATCTTGGCGAATCTTTTCGCCACTTTCGAAGCCATAATCTTTTGAAGATTGGGCCGGGCCGACGTTTTGCCCTGCATTATAAAAAGGACGGATGAAGCAAGATTCCGTCACCTCGCTCCCGCACTTACGACCTTTCAACCCTAAGTTTAGCGGCAAAAACGCAAGCTTAGCAACACACAAACCCTCATTCTTGGAGGTGATTTGGAAGAATTCATTGAAGTTCCAAAGTTCGTGTCGGAGAGTCGCTGTTGTGATCTTCGTGTGGAAGATCGAAGTTTCTTGAAGGATTTCGCAAGAAGATTCCTCTTCTTGCTTAGGTTTGATTTAGGATCGGATTGACATCCCGTTTCCTTTCTTTCCTAAGATTGTGATTGTTTATCTCGTTTTACATCTTTTGATAAACACTTGTTCTTGGCTGTGATTCTGAGATTCGATTGAAGATTATTGATAGTTCTTGAAAATTCCCATTTTCTATCCTTTAAATCTTGAATTAATATCAATATGACTGTTATTGGCTAAAAACCCTTAACAATTCTAAGGTGAAGGGTTGATAGTTGTGGCTTAGATGATGATAGATCGATCGTAAACAGATTAGACCCTGAGAGTTAGAGAATTGTCGCCGAAAACCCTAAATCACGGGCTGTTCTTGAGTTCCACGACCGTGGAATCTCAAGATCCAACCGTAATTTCCTTAAAGTTTACGAGCCTGCTTTTATCTTGATCCAAAGTTAAAGATTTGCTTTAGCTTAGTTTAGACTTGTCTTTTCTAGGTGGTAGTGAAGCCTCAACAACCTCTACCTCGATTGTGAGCCTCAACAACCTCAATCGGGTAAGTTAGTCTTGATCTTTAGATTATAGATTTGGGTATTTGATGTTAATCCTTGTCCTTAGAACCTTTCTATATTGCGCCTCATCAACCTGTATAGGAAGAGTCTTTTGGGTGAGTTATATAAGGTTTTTGGAACCTCAACCGTACGATTACCTTACATTAGTATACCTTTGCATATCTTAACTCTGTCTTTACATCATTAGTATATCTTGAATCGATTGCCACAGCTGGATACCTGGATCTTTAGGATTGTTGTTTTCCCAATATATTTGCAAAACTCTCATAATAACCGCTTGATAACCTGCAATCGAGTTCGTTCCACCCAAATCCCTGTGTTCGATACTCTGGAATTCTTGCTTAACTATATCGATCCGTACACTGCGGGTTCGCTTGCTTGATTTCAGTTTTATAAATATAAAGCTTATTTGCACACACCTCTAGGGGCGAACAAGTTTTTGGCGCCGTTGCCGGGGATTTGGCTTCGACCGAATCCGGTAGCCGGTTGTCAAGCTTGGGAGCTTGCTCTCGTTATTTGATTTTTCTTTGAGTGTATGCGCAGGTCTAGGAACACCGGAGATCTCTTACCTCTTGATCAAGAGTTAGAGAAAACCTTGAGGCAAAAGCGCAAGGAAAAGAGGATGGCTCAAGAAAACGAAAGCGATCTTCAAACTAAGTTGGCGGAGAAGGAAGCTCAACTCCGATGGAATGAGTCTTTCCTCCAAGACGAAATGGATCGTCATCAAACTCAAGTTAACGGTCTACAAGACGTGATCGCCCAAATGACGATAAAGATGAGCGATCTTGAAAATAAAGTGGGGAAGAAGTCCTCGAGAAGAAGGACAAGGTCTAGAAGAAGAAACCACTCATCCACCGATGATAGTGATTCTTCCATGCCTCCTTTAGAAGAAATTGATCCCACGATCAATATAAATCCTTTCAATCAACAAGGAGCTGCTAACCGTCGCATTCCACCTAGAAATGCGAGGGTCGAACGTGTGGATAATGAGCCAAGAACTCTTGGCCAGCGGATGGATCCAACACAACAACCACGCCGTTTAGGTGTGAACTTTGATGCTGAAGATGTACAAGGGTTTAGCTTCAACCCTCAAGTCATCACTCTTGTTCGCCAAAGCCAGTTTGGCGGTACAAGCACCGAATCTCCACACCAACACTTGCAAAATTTTGAGTGTATGATGGAGACGATGAGGCCAAAGAGCGCCACTACCAACAGCTATAAGCTCAAACCTTTCTTTTTCTCTTTGAAAGGGAAAGCGCTATCTTGGTACCAAGCTCTTCCTAGTGGAAAGCTAGAGACGTGGGAAGACCTCTCCGCAGAGTTTCTCACCAAGTTCTTTCCGCCCTCCAAAACGGCGGAACTTAGAGGTAAGATTAATGCTTTTTCTATGAGACCTAACGAAAGTTTGTTTCAATCTTGGGAAAGGTTTCAGGATTTGCTCTTGGATTGCCCTCATCATGGCATATCCAAGCTTGCCTTGCTGGAAATTTACTACAAGGGGCTGGATGCGGGAACGCAATTCAACCTTCAATCCCTCTCATGTGGAACGTTCATGGACATGAGAGAAGATGACGCTTGAGACTTCATTGAGAAGCAAGCAAGAGTCATAGAGAAGTATTCCCACCGGAAAGTGGAGGGAAATCGTGTGGAGCAAGGAGCAAAGCTCACACATGAAGCTCAAAATCAAATTTTCTCCCTCAACAATGAGATCAAAGAGTTGAAGGAGACTATCAAGACCAACTTCCCAAAGCAACAAGAGAAGGATGTTGGCTATTTGGGCAACAACAACGGCGGTGATAACACCAACCGCAACAACAACAACCGGAACAATAACCGGAACAACAATTGGAATGGAAACAACAACAACCGGAACAACAACAATTGGAACAACAATCGGGGTTCGAACAACAACAATTGGCGCTCCAATCAGCAAAATTCCGGTAACTCCCATCCTTCCAATTCCAATCCACTAACTCCACCCTCTTCTTCCTCTACTCCTTTGAAAAGCCAGGGGCAATCATCAAATGGAGGAAACAACACGGGAAAAGAGAAGCCGGATCCCATGTTGGAGACGATCTTGGGAAAGCTTCAAGGGTTGGAGAACCGCATCATCAAGGTTGATGATCAAATTTCTAAGGTTGACAAAGCTCAAAAGGTTTTGGAAAATCAAATGTTCAACCATGCGGAGGAAGTTCCTAGAAATCAAGGGAAGCTTCCAGGAAAGACGGAGGACAACCCTAAGGGAAGGGTGATGGCAATTACAACTAGGAGCGGAGTGACTACCACCGATCCGCAGCCTACGTTTGTTGAAGTCCCCGTAGAGAAAAGTAAAGAAAAGGGGAAGGAGAAGGAAGATATCTATGTTCCTCCTCCGGCTTTCAAACCTCCCCTACCATTCCCTCAATCTAGAGCGCGAGCACGCCTAGACAAGCAATTCGGTAAGTTCATAGAACTCATGAGCAAATTGCATATTAACATACCTTTCATTGATGCTATTGTAGGTATGCCGGCTTATGGCAAGTTCTTGAAGGAGCTCCTCTCTAACAAGAGGAAGCTAGAAGATTTTGGAGAAGTCAAGATGAGTTCGGACTCTTCGGACCTCATCAAGACTATGAAGGAGAAAATGCCCCCAAAGCTGAAAGATCCGGGGTCATTTTGTATTCCCATTGGAGTGGGGGAGGTCACATATGACGCTTTATGTGACTTGGGAGCAAGTGTGAGCATCTTACCACTTGCATTGTGCAGGAAGATCGGTTTAGGCGACCCTAAACCGGTGAAGATGACGTTATACATGGCGGATCGATCCATTACTCGTCCCGTCGGTATTGTAGAAGACGTCCCGGTCAAGCTAGGCAAGTTCTTTGTCCCAATTGACTTTGTCGTGCTTGACATTCCTGCGGATAGTCCGGTCCCGATCATACTCGGAAGACCGTTTCTTGCAACTTCCGGCTGCATGGTCGATTGCAAGAATGGGAGACTCGCTTTTGACATTGGGGAAGAGAAAGTAGAATTCGTTCTTTCCACTCTAGTGAAGGAGCCAATCTTTGATGAGGAGATTTACAATTTCCAAGACGAAGAAGGTTTATCTAGGGAGGAGGTAAGTGCGATTCTCTTTAACGATCCTTTGCAAAAGGTTATTACTATGAGTCTAACCGATGTAGGAGGAGAAGAAGAGTGCAAAGAGGAAATTGAAGCCTTAGAGGCACAAGAAGAGATGCATGAAGTGGAGTTTGAGAAACTCCACGATGAGGCAGAAAACACTCGAATCCACGGTCATACTTTGTATTCCACGGCCGTGGATTCCATGACCAAATTCGACCTCCATTCCAGAGGATATTACGGCCGTGGAAAACCAGAGGAAACCGTGATTTTGACCGTGGAAAAGGACGATCGACACACTTCTTCAACTTCCTCTGATTCTTCTCCAATCCACTCAACATCCTTAGAAGCTTCCAAGGAAACATCGGAAGCTCCTCAAGGATCATTAGAAGTTCCGAAAGCAATGGAACTTAAACCACTTCCTACTCATCTAAGGTACGCTTTTCTTGGATCTAATTCTACCTTTCCGGTTATCGTTAGTTCCGAATTAAGCATAGATGAACATGAACAGCTCATGATTGTCCTTAGGAAACATAGAAAAGCCATAGGCTACACTATTGAGGACTTAGTAGGAATCAAACCCTCCCTATGCATGCACAAAATACTAATGGAGGAGGACTTTAGAACTTCAAGACAACCTCAAAGGCGGTTGAATCCGACCATGAAGGAGGTTGTCAAGAAAGAAATTCTTAAACTTCTTGATGCAGGTATCATCTATCCTATCTCCGATAGCAAGTGGGTGAGCCCGGTTCAAGTGGTTCCGAAGAAGGGAGGAATGACGGTCATCACCAATAAGAACAACGAACTCATTCCTACCCGAACCGTGACTGGATGGCGAATGTGCATAGACTACCGCAAGCTCAACAATGCAACGCGGAAGGACCACTTTCCATTGCCATTCATCGATCAAATGCTTGAAAGGTTAGCACAACATTCATACTTTTGCTACCTTGACGGTTATAGTGGTTTCTTTCAGATCCCGATACATCCGGATGATCAAGAGAAGACCACATTCACGTGCCCTTGGGGTACGTTCGCTTATAGGAGAATGCCGTTCGGACTTTGCAACGCCCCAGCCACCTTCCAACGGTGTATGATGGCCATCTTCTCCGAATATGTGGAGGAAATCATGGAAGTCTTCATGGACGACTTCTCCGTTTACGGTTCCTCCTTTAACGATTGTCTTTCCAACCTTTCTCTTGTTTTGCAAAGATGTGAAGACACTAACCTAGTTCTTAATTGGGAGAAGTGTCAATTCATGGTTAAGGAAGGAATCGTTTTAGGTCACTTAGTCTCTAGTAGAGGGATAGAGGTAGATAAAGCTAAAATAGAGACCATAGAGAAACTTCCTCCCCCAATTTCGGTGAAGGGAATAAGAAGTTTCCTAGGACATGCTGGATTTTATAGACGTTTCATTCAAGACTTTTCTAAGATATCAAAGCCTCTCACTAATCTATTGATGAAGGATGCGTTTTGAGTTTTCACAGGAATGTCTAGATGCGTTCAACACCATTCGGCAAGCTCTAATTTCAGCACCCATTATCCAACCCCCGGATTGGACTCTCCCTTTCGAGATTATGTGTGATGCTAGTGACGTAGCCATTGGAGCTGTTCTTGGGCAACGAAAGGAAGGACGAACCCACGCCATATACTATGCTAGCAAGACGCTAGACGAAGCCCAGCTCAACTACGCCACTACGGAAAAAGAGTTTCTAGCCATTGTCTATGCTATTGATAAGTTTCGCTCTTATCTTGTAGGTGCAAAGGTGATTGTCTACACGGATCATGCTGCGATCCGATACCTCCTTGCAAAGAAAGATGCGAAGCCAAGGCTGATTAGATGGATTCTCCTCCTACAAGAATTCGATCTTGAGATCCGCGACAAGAAAGGCTCGGAAAATTCTGTTGCGGATCATTTGAGTCGTCTAACACATCTAGAGGACGATCATCTACCCATTGATGACTCCTTTCCGGACGAACACCTACACATCATAGAGGAGTGCATCAAGGTAGTCTCCAAAGGTAACGAACCATGGTTTGCTGATTTTGTTAACTATTTGGTTTGCCAGGAGATACCACCCGGACTATCATACGCACAAAGGAAGAAGTTCTTCAAGGATGTCCGGGAATACCATTGGAACGAGCCTCTCCTCTTTAAGAGAGGTCCGGATGGCATCATCCGGCGATGTGTGCCGGAAGATGAGATGCAAAGTGTCATCCGTCATTGTCATTCACTACCTTGTGGAGGACATGCTAGTTCGAACAAAACTAGCGCAAAGGTATTGCAATCTGGATTTTATTGGCCTACTTTATTTAAAGATGTGCAATCCTTTGTTTCTTGTTGCGATGCTTGTCAAAGAACAGGCAATATCTCTAGGAGGAACGAGATGCCCCTCAACAACATCCAAGAGGTGGAGATTTTCGACGTTTGGGGAGTCGACTTCATGGGACCATTCCCTTCTTCTTGTGGAAACCAATACATACTATTGGCGGTAGATTATGTCTCTAGATGGGTCGAAGCAATTGCCTCTCCCACAAATGATGCCATGGTGGTGGTCAAGTTCTTCAACAAGACCATTTTTCCGCGATTCGGGACGCCAAGGACAATCATTAGTGATGGAGGTTCTCACTTCATAGCCCGTCGCTTTGAAGCTCTTCTGGCCAAGTATGGGGTTACTCACAAGATCGCTACCCCTTACCATCCACAAACGAGTGGACAAGTCGAGATCTCAAATAGGGAGATCAAGGGAATTCTAGAGAAGACGGTTTCAAGGACTAGGAAAGATTGGTCCTTGAAGCTAGATGATGCATTGTGGGCATACCGGACTGCATACAAGACTCCCATAGGAACCACACCATACAACCTCGTGTATGGAAAGTCTTGTCATTTGCCGGTAGAGCTAGAGCACAAAGCGTTTTGGGCTATCAAATGGCTGAATTTCGGCATGAAGGAAGCGGGAGAGAAGCGTCTCCTAGATATCAACGAGCTGGATGAACTCCGTTTGAACGCCTATGAAAACGCTAAGATCTACAAGGAAAGAGCAAAGCGTTGGCATGATAAGCATATCATCCCAAAGGACTTGCAAGAAGGAGATCAAGTTCTCCTCTTCAATTCGAGACTTCGCCTCTTTCCAGGTAAGTTAAAATCTCGTTGGACTGGACCTTTTCTAATTAAGCGTATTTTCCCCCATGGTGCAGTTGAAGTATGGGGTGAAGCTAGCGGAAGTTTTAAGGTGAACGGTCAACGACTCAAGAAGTACTCACCGGAACTCCAAGCTGAGGAGTTTGCACCTACCGCACTCGAATAAGTGCGAGATTGGTCTAGCTACGGACCTTAAACAAAGCGCTTCTTGGGAGGCAACCCAAGGTATTGTATTTTCGTTTTTGCTTTCGATTCATAGTTTAGTTTAGAATAGAAGTTTTTGCTTTATTTTTGCCTCGATTTCTTCCGGTATGTTCGTGTTTTTGGTTGTAGGATCGATGGAAAAGAAGAAGGGAGGGATAATGACGAAGAGAAGTGACGAAATTTGGACTTTGAAGCTTTACAGAGAGTTCCACGGTCTAAATTACGGTCGTCATAGCTACAGTGGCCGTAATTCTCAAAAGCCTGTGAAAAATCACAAAAATTACGGGTCCGTACATTTCCACGGCCGTGGAATGCCCCGACAAACCGTGATTTTTGAAGTTTTGCCTGCGAGTATAAAAGCCACACTTCACCACAAAAACACCACAAAATCCCCAATTTCCACGCCCTAAATACCGAAAACACGCAGCTCATCCCAAATCTTCATTCTCTAATCGTTTTTAACGATTCTTCTTCCTAAACTGAAGCAAATCCAACCAAGAACAAGATCCAAGCAACGAATCACGCGGAAAACGATCAACAATTCTGCATTTTGGATTTCTCAATCCGAAAAAGAGGTTTTTGCTCTCTTCTTGATTCTAGTCGTTTTTGTTCGTTTTTGTTAGAGATTTTTAGGGAGAACTGATTGAGATTGGAAGAAATTAGATTAGGACTGCCTGTTGTGGAGTTTGATTGCTGATTTGCTGAGGATTGAGAAATTCCGTGTCGAATTACGGTCTACACAGATTCCACGGCCGTGGTTTAGGAAGAACAGACCGTAATTCTCAACAGAATGGATTTCGTGAGGAGAGTTTCGGGGAGGATTAAAGAAAAGAAAGGGGAACAGAATAAGAAGAGAAAGGGTAACCCCTCCACATCTAGGGCACCACCACCACCCTCATCCCCTTCACCTTCACCCCCATCTTCACCTCCATCCTCACCACCTCCACCCAGCATCCCGATCACACACGAAAACCACCAAGCTGCATTTGAGAGGATAGAGAAGAGGGCAGTGATTGGCCCTAGGTACTTGTTGTTGGAGGATCTTCATCCTCTCAACATAGTGGATGACCTTACTTGGCTCTTGGATAGAGCCGGTTTGCTTGTCTTCACGAACATTCGTGAGGACGCTTATGAGGAGATCACCCGAGAGGTTGTGACGTCTTTTGAGCACAGCCATGTCGATAGGACTGTCTCCTTCCGTCTCATGAATAGAGACTACCAGCTTAGCATTGTTGAGTTCGGGACCATCTTTGGGTTCCATGAGACCTACAACGGTCGCCTCCCTAGGAACGTTTCTGCTAAGGATTTTTGGGAGGATGTGGCGATGATCTATGCCGACGAGGACCGTTGGCATCCAGCTGATACCAAGGCCAAATTGATGTACCATTTGGCCTTGAAGATAGCTCACCGTGTTCTTTCGGAGTGTCTCTTTCCTAGGACGGAGACGCCCCAAAAGATCAAGACGGATGAGCTATTCCTTCTCTATGCTATGCTCCACGGATGCCGCGCCGATTGTGCTACTCTTTTGGCGGCGACAATGAGCAAGCTCAAGAACAAGTCGAGAGGGAACATTGGATACGGTGGGATAGTGACCCACATAGCTAGGACTTTTGGAGTGGACTTCTCGGCTTGCACACGTATACCGGCAGTTCCATTAGGGCTACACGCTTTCATGGTTAGGGGACTCATCTTCCCCACACATAGAGGTCCGCCTTATGCGGGCATGCCCTGGGAGAGTAGGACCGGTAGGGGTATTGAGTGGCTGCCGGAGTATTCCATTGTGGCGGGACGCTACAACTGGAAGGAGACGTTCGCTGCGATGCATGCGAACAGGCTTGTAGCTCCCCCTTACGTTCCACCGCCGGTAGTAGATGAGGAGGATATGGGAGATCAGTATGAGAGTGGTGGAGGAGCAGAGCAGGAGTTCGGCACGTTTCCGGATCAGCCGGATACGGCCCAGGATGTACCTAGACGCTCTCCGCGTCCGGCTAGAGCTTCAGGCTCGTCATCTCGCCGCGCTAGCGTGAGTGAGAGGCCCACGTGGATGACTACACCTCCCACCTGGTACGAGACACCCCCTCCTTGGTCCACCACGCAGCCAGCAGCACCACCACCACCACCACCGCAGCCAGCACCAGCAGATGCTCCCGGATGGTATGATCACCCCCCTGGGTGGTATGAGAGGATGCCGGATTGGGCTACCGGACTTTCAGAGAGAGTCGGAGCACTAGAGATCCGGGCGGATGATAGAGACAGACGTTTCGACGACCTCGACCACATGATGAGGGACGTCTACCGCCAGCAGTTTGGGCGGTACTATGATCCGAGCTTCTCTCCATTTCCACCTCCACCGGCACCGCAGTGATAGATGACCGGACAGCTCGTTTTAGACATTCCCGCCACCATTTGTGAGTTTTCTTTTTCTTTTCTTTCTTTTGTTCTTTCTTGTGAACATTAGGGACAATGTTCGTCCTAAGTATGGGGTGGGATGTACTAAACGTTTGTAATAACTCTACTCTATATGTTGCTTCTATTCCGAGACTATCCTTGCATGTTCATTGTATGTTACACGTTTTATTCTTGCATTGCATGAAAAAGAACTTTAAAAACTCATAAAAATTGAAAAATTTTTAAAAAATTTGATGCTTCTAACGAATCGATATGATTTCCATGATAATCATTACTTGCGAATTGAGTTGATAACAATTGCATGCTTGAAAGGATGGTAATTCGAAAAGGATTTGAATGAATGAATTTTACCTCTTTTGCAAGTTGTATAATGTGAGAATTGTTACCTAAATCATGTAAGAAATTGAAGTTGAAATCACATTATAAGCTCCTATACTTCTTGTTGAAATGATTAAGGCAATTCGATATTTTCTTTCTTCTTCCTTTGAATCATCTAACTCCTCATTGAAATATTAGCCTCCCTTACCCATCCGGGAACTTGGAAAGTAAATGAGAAAAAAAGGCATGTTTGATGTGGGAGGGCCATGAGAGCAAGTATTTGCAATCAATTGAATAGAAAGAAATTATAGGTTTGGGGAAGTCAATCATGACGATGAGTAACTCGGCACCATTCACATAGCCGGGTGTTTGTGTCTTGCCAAAGTCGGATTGAGCGATATTCCTAGCGGATTATGGTATGTGCGCTAAGGGTTTGAGGCATCTCGCAAAAATGAGAAACGCCAATCTCCTAGGCTTCGGTTTTTGTGCACCTCTATCCATAACTCCAAAAGTAAAGTCGAAAAAGGAGAGAGCGAAGCTCTAAGTGAAGTGTTGCGGAAACCGCAAAAGAAGAAGAAGGTAGATATCCACTTTCCCGGATTTATGCACCACTTTCCCTTAAAGTTTTCCCCACCCTTCCATGCTCTAGACCTTTTCTTTGAAAGTCCTTATGATCAAAAGAATGTTATATGGCTTGGTGATCTAAATTGAAATTCTTATGATTGATTTTGATAATGTTTGAAGGTTATAATGCTTGTTTGGAAGTTAAATTGGTTCATGATTCTTCTTTACCTCTTACTCTCTAATTAAGTGTGTGAAAGTTTGAAACGATTGAAGCAAGGTTTGAGAATGATCTATTCTTTAGAAGTCACTTTCATCCAAAAGAAGTTACACATATTTCATCCTAACTCTTGTTTTAAAGCTTTTTGAAAGACCTTGCTTAGGGACAAGCAAGTGTTAAGTATGGGGTTATTTGTTAGCATGAAATATTGTGATATTTTAGGCACGTTTTCTAATCGCAATTGATTCATATTGATAGTCTTTGATTGAACTTTATGCATATATGAGCTAGTATTGCCTATATTGTCGATATGGATGTCTACACGAGTTCTATGTTGATTTTAGGTGATTTGGAGCTATTTCCGAACGGAATTGAGCAAAGGAGAGTTGAGTTGATGTGTCCATAGACCAAGGGCACCTTTTGGAAGCAATTTGGAGTATTAGATTGAGGAATGCACGAATGAAGGCAAGAATCACGGTTTTACCCTAAATTACGGCCGTGGATCTTGATGCAGAATTCGATGTTCATTCCAGGGGATATTACGGCCGTGGAAGCTATCCGTGTTTGTTTCCACGCCTCAAAATTACGGTCGTGGAAACTTCCACGACCGTGATCTTGGCGAATCTTTTCGCCACTTTCGAAGCCATAATCTTTTGAAGATTGGGCCGGGCCGACGTTTTGCCCTGCATTATAAAAAGGACGGATGAAGCAAGATTCCGTCACCTCGCTCCCGCACTTACGACCTTTCAACCCTAAGTTTAGCGGCAAAAACGCAAGCTTAGCAACACACAAACCCTCATTCTTGGAGGTGATTTGGAAGAATTCATTGAAGTTCCAAAGTTCGTGTCGGAGAGTCGCTGTTGTGATCTTCGTGTGGAAGATCGAAGTTTCTTGAAGGATTTCGCAAGAAGATTCCTCTTCTTGCTTAGGTTTGATTTAGGATCGGATTGAC
This sequence comes from Fagopyrum homotropicum, assembly GCA_033239125.1. Taxonomy (NCBI): domain Eukaryota; kingdom Viridiplantae; phylum Streptophyta; class Magnoliopsida; order Caryophyllales; family Polygonaceae; genus Fagopyrum; species Fagopyrum homotropicum. The sequence goes on along the minus strand of BSWB01000003.1, from coordinate 57,082,484 downwards.
ATCCCGTTTCCTTTCTTTCCTAAGATTGTGATTGTTTATCTCGTTTTACATCTTTTGATAAACACTTGTTCTTGGCTGTGATTCTGAGATTCGATTGAAGATTATTGATAGTTCTTGAAAATTCCCATTTTCTATCCTTTAAATCTTGAATTAATATCAATATGACTGTTATTGGCTAAAAACCCTTAACAATTCTAAGGTGAAGGGTTGATAGTTGTGGCTTAGATGATGATAGATCGATCGTAAACAGATTAGACCCTGAGAGTTAGAGAATTGTCGCCGAAAACCCTAAATCACGGGCTGTTCTTGAGTTCCACGACCGTGGAATCTCAAGATCCAACCGTAATTTCCTTAAAGTTTACGAGCCTGCTTTTATCTTGATCCAAAGTTAAAGATTTGCTTTAGCTTAGTTTAGACTTGTCTTTTCTAGGTGGTAGTGAAGCCTCAACAACCTCTACCTCGATTGTGAGCCTCAACAACCTCAATCGGGTAAGTTAGTCTTGATCTTTAGATTATAGATTTGGGTATTTGATGTTAATCCTTGTCCTTAGAACCTTTCTATATTGCGCCTCATCAACCTGTATAGGAAGAGTCTTTTGGGTGAGTTATATAAGGTTTTTGGAACCTCAACCGTACGATTACCTTACATTAGTATACCTTTGCATATCTTAACTCTGTCTTTACATCATTAGTATATCTTGAATCGATTGCCACAGCTGGATACCTGGATCTTTAGGATTGTTGTTTTCCCAATATATTTGCAAAACTCTCATAATAACCGCTTGATAACCTGCAATCGAGTTCGTTCCACCCAAATCCCTGTGTTCGATACTCTGGAATTCTTGCTTAACTATATCGATCCGTACACTGCGGGTTCGCTTGCTTGATTTCAGTTTTATAAATATAAAGCTTATTTGCACACACCTCTAGGGGCGAACACATTCCTCATCCTAGCATCTCCTTTGACTTCTTTGATGTGTCCTTAATCCTTGGATGTGCTCAAATCTTCTCCTATCTCTCACAAATGGTTCGGTTTCAGCTCTTATTCACCTATAATCAACACAAAGCTAATATAGACCTCCATATCGAAAATATAGACAAACTAGCTAACAAATGCTTCAATGCCTTGTCAATGAACACTATAATGGATGAAAAACAATTAGAAAAAGTGCCTAGAATATTGCAATATTTTATGCTAACAAAATACCCCATACTTGCCACTTGCTTGTCCCCAAGCAAGGTCTTTTGAAAGCTTTAGAACATAAGTTAGGATGAAATATGCATGCAAATTCAAAAAAAAACATCTTTTAGGTAAATGTGCTTCTAGTCAATAGATCATTCTCAAACGTTGCTTTATTCATTCTTGAAACGCTTATATACATAACCAAAGAATGTAGAGGAAAGAAACATCATGAATTGATCAAACTTCAATGTAAACATCATAACCTTCAAGCATTATCAAAATCAAGCATAAGAAATTTCAATTTAGATCACCAAGCCAAATAACACTCTTTTGATCTTAAGGACTTCCAAATAAGGTCTAGAATGTGGAAGGTAAGGAAAACCTATAAGGAGTGTGGTGCATGAATCCGGGAAAGTGGACAACTAACTCTTTTCTTTTTATTTCGATTTGCAAGACCATCAACTTTGAGCTTTGCTCTCTTCTTTTCACATCATTTTTCGACTTTACTTTTGGAGTTATGGACAGCGGTGCACAAAAATCAAAGCCTAGGAGATTGGCGTTTCTCAATTTCGAGATGCCTCAAACCCTTGATGCACATACCATAATCCGTTAGGAATATCGCTCAATCCGACTTTGGCAAGACACAAACACCCGACTATGTGAATGGTGCGGAGTTACTCATCGTCATGATTGACTTCCCCAAACCTATTTTTTCTATTCTTTGAATGCAAACAATTGCTTTCATGGCCCTCCCACATCAAAACATGCCAAAACATAACTCCTCCAAATTCCCGGATAGGTAAGGGAGGCAATTATTTCATTGAGGGGCTAAATGAACAAAGAAAGGAGAAAGAAAGGTCGAATTGCCTTAATCGTTTCATAAAGAAGTATAAGAACTTATCATGTGATTTCAACTTCGATTTCTCAATATGATTTAGATAAAACTCTTCACATTATGAAACTTGCAAGGAAGGATAATCAACACATTCAATTCCTTTTCAATTCATTATTCGTTTAGGCATACAATTGTCATCAAAAACTTAGTTCACAAGTAGTAATTATCATAGAAATCATCTCAATTCTTAGAAGCACAAAACCTTTTAGAATTTTCAAAATGTTTCAATTTTTATGGGTTTTTCAAAAGCTTTTTCATGCAATGCAATAATGAAACGTGTGACAATGAAATGAAACATGCAAAGTGTTCTCGAATCAAGGCAAGCAAAGTGAGTAGAGTTATTACAAACGATAGTCACACCCCATCCCATACTTGAGACAAACATTGTCCCTAATGTTCAAAAAGAAATAAAGAAAAGAAAGAAAGAAAATGAACTCACATGACAGCGGTGGAGCGGCTAATGCTGTCAATCATGCATGATCATCACTGTGGTGCTGACGGTGGTGGAAACGGGAAGAAGCTGGAGTCGAAGTTCCGCCCAAACTGCCGGCGGTAGATGTCTCTCATCATCCTGTCGTGCTCGTCAACTCGTACATCTCTAGCATCCTGCCGGACCTCCAAAGCTCCTACTCTCCTGGAGAGGTCGGTAGCCTAATTCGGAAGCTACTCGTACCACCCCGGTGCCTGACTGTACCAAGATGGTGCATCCTGTGGTGCTGGTGCAGACGGCGGCTGTGCATACCATGTCGGCGGAGCCCCCATCCACTCCGGCTATGATCTATACCAATCGGGAGGGGTATCTATCCATGTCGGCCTCTCACTCACGCTAGCACGACGAGAGGAAGAGGCTCCTGAAGGTCCAGCTGGTCGTGGTGAACGCCTGGGAGGGTCAGGGAAATGTGCCGGCTGATCCGGGAAAGTGCCAAAGTCATGCTCCTCACCTCCTCCCTCAAAACCATCACCTCCTCCTATCTCCTCCTCATCTGCAGCCGGTACCTCAACGTGGACGTAGGGAGGTGCTACTAACCTATTCGCATGCATAGCAGCGAATGTCTGCTTCCAATTATGGCGTCCAACCATAATGGAATACTCAGGGAGCCATGGAACACCTCTACCTCCTCTATCCTCCCATGGCATGGGAGCGGTAGATGGACCTCTGTGTCTAGGAAAGATCAAACCTCTAGTCATGAGGCTCTGGAGACCCAACGGTCTCGCTGCTATCCTAGTGCAAGCAAAAAAATCTATCCCCAACTGTCTAGCGATGTGGGTAACCATACCACTATATCCAATGTTCCCGGCTCTCTTATTCTTGAGCTTACTCATGGTGGAGGCTAGAAGGGTAGCACAGTCAGCAGGTCTACCGTGCAACATAGCATAAAGGAGGAACAACTCATCTATCTTGATCTTCCAAGGGGACTCGGTCCTAGGGAAAAGACACTCAGAAAGTACTCTATGGGCTATCTTCAAGGCTACGTGATAGATAAGCTTAGCCTTGGTGTTAGCTGGTTGCCAGCGGTCCTCGCTGGCATAGATCATAGCAATGTCCTCCCAGAAATCCTTAGCGTATACACCGCTAGGAAAACGACCATTGAAGGTCTCTTGGAACCCAAAGAAGGCTCCGAACTCTAAGATCGAGAACTCGTAGTTCTCTTCCATCAGCCTAAAGGAAACTGTCCTATCCACATGGTTATGCTCAAAAGAGGTCACAAACTCTCGAGTAATCTTCTCATATGCGTCCTCCCTAATAGCGGAGAAGATGATCAAGCCGGCTCTATCTAAAAGCCATGTAAGGTCACTCCCCACATTCAGAGGCTCTAACTCCTCAAGAACAAAGTTATGTGGTCCTATGACCGCCCTCTTCTCGATCCTTTCTAAGGCATCGAGGTAATCCTCATGGATTTTTGGAATTCTAGGGGGTGGGGGTGATGGTTGCTCACTAGGAGGTACTTGGGAGGAGGAGGAAGCATCACCTTTCCTCTTCTTGCTTCTAGTAGACATTCTCCTAATCAAATCCATTTCAGAAGCAAAATTACGGCCTGTTTTACAGATTCCACGGCCGTGGTTTACCCAAAGACTGTGATTCGGCTCTGAATTTCTCAAAACTCAATCAATTCATAACAAATTCACCAAGCAGCAGTCCTAGACTAATTCCAATCCAATTCCAATCAGTTCTCCTAAAAATTCTTGGAAAAATTGAGCCAAATCGACAAAGTAGAGAAGGAGAAGAAAACCTAGGTTTTGGATTCTTAAAATCCAAATTCCATCTTCTTCAGGGATTGTCCACTTGAATTGTTGATTGGATCTTGTAGATGGTTGAATTTGCTTCACTTTAGGCTCAAGAATCGTTCGAAACGATTACCGAATGGAGATTTGAGAGAGGGGGACGATTTACGGCGCTTTGGGGTCGTGGAAGAGGAATTTTTGTGTGGTTTTTGTGAAGAAGGTGGTTTATATAGTGACCGTAAAATTTTTGGAAAATTACGGTCACTCGGGGTGTTCCACGGCCGTGGTTTTGTACGGAACCGTGGTTTTGGTGATTTTTCTTAGAATTTTTGCAAATTACGGTCACTGTAGCTTTCACGACCGTGCTTTTGGGCGTGAAACTCTCTGTAATGTGCCAAAATCCAAGTTTCGTCAATTTCCTTCAACTTTTCCTTCTCTCTTGCCTATTCCATTGCTCCTACATCCAAAAACACGAACATACCGGAAGGTATCGAAGGCAAAACAAAACAAAAACGTCTAAACTACTCTAATCTATGAATGATAAACAAAAACATAAGTGCAATACCTTGGGTTGCCTCCCAAGAAGCGCTTGTTTAAGATCCGTAGCTAGACCGTACTTGCACTTATTCGAGTGCGGTTGGTGCGAACTCCTCAGCTTGGAGTTCCGGTGAGTACTTATTTAGTCGTTGACCGTTCACCTTGAAGCTTCCGCCCTTTTCACCCCATACTTCAACTGCACCATGGGAAAAAACACGTTTGATTAGATAAGGTCCGGTCCAACGAGATTTAAGCTTACTTGGAAAGAGACGAAGTCTTGAATTGAAGAGGAGAACTTGATCTCTTTCTTTGAGGTCTTTTGGAATGATATGCTTATAATGCCAACGCTTCACTCTTTCTTTATAGATCTTGGCGTTTTCGTAGGTGTTTAAGCGAAGTTCTTCAAGCTCGTTAAGGTCCAAGAGGCGCTTCTCGCCCGCTTCCTTTATGCTGAAGTTCAACCACTTTATTGCCCAATACGCCTTATGTTCTAGCACTACCGGCAAGTGACAAGACTTCCCATACACAAGGTTGTATGGTGTCGTACCTATGGGAGTCTTATATGCAGTCCGGTATGCCCACAATGCATCATCTAGCTTCAAAGACCAATCCTTCCTTGTCCTTGAAACCGTCTTCTCTAGGATTCCTTTAATCTCCCGGTTTGAAATCTCCACTTGTCCACTTGTTTATAGATGGTAAGGGGTGGCGATCTTGTGAGTCACCCCATACTTAGCTAGTAGAGCTTCGAATCGTCGGGCAATGAAGTGAGAGCCTCCATCACTAATGATAGTCCGTGGTGTCCCAAATCGCGGGAAAATGGTCTTGTTAAAGAACTTAACCACAACCATGACATCATTAGTAGGAGAGGCAATTGCTTCAACCCATCTCGAAACATAATCTACAGCTAGAAGTATGTATTGGTTTCCACAAGATGATGGGAAAGGTCCCATGAAGTCTACTCCCCAAACGTCAAAGATCTCTACCTCCTGAATGTTGTTAAGAGGCATCTCGTTCCTCCTAGAGATGTTTCCTGTTCTTTGACAAGCATCGCTGCAGGAAACAAAGGTTTGCACATCTTTAAATAAAGTAGGCCAAAAGAATCCAGATTGCAATACCTTAGCGCTAGTCTTGTTCGAGCTAGCGTGTCCTCTACAAGGTAGTGAATGACAATGATGGATGACGCTTTTCATCTCGTCTTCCGGCACACATCGTCGAATGATGCCATCAGGACCTCTCTTAAAGAGGAGAGGTTCATTCCAAAAGTATTGCCGAACATCGTTGAAGAACTTCTTTCTTTGTGCATAGGATAATCCGGGTGGTAATTCCTGGCAAACCAAATAGTTAACAAAATCAGCAAACCATGGTTCATTACCTTTAGTGATCTTGTCGATGCACTCCTCTATGATATGTAAATGCTCATCCGGAAAGGAGTCATCTATGGGTAGATTGTCGTCCTCTAGATGTGGTAGATGACTCAAATGATCCGCAACAGAATTTTCCGAACCCTTCTTGTCACGGATCTCTAGATCAAATTCTTGTAGAAGAAGAATCCATCTAATTAGCCTTGGTTTCACATCCTTATTTGCAAGTAAATACCGGATCGCAGCATGATCCGTGTATACAATCACCTTTGCACCTACAAGATAAGAACGAAACTTTTCAAATGCATATACAATTGCTAGAAATTCTTTTTCGGTAGTGGCGTAGTTAAGCTGCGCTTCATCTAGCGTCTTGCTAGCATAGTAGATAGCATGGGTTCGTCCTTCCTTCTTTTGCCCAAGCACAACTCCTATAGCTACGTCACTTGCATCACACATAACCTCGAATGGAAGATTCCAATCCGGAGGTTGAATAATCGGGGCTGAGATTAGAGCTTCCCGAATCTTATTAAACGTGTCTAAACACTCCTGCGAGAAATCAAAAACTGCATCTTTCATCAATAGATTAGTAAGCGGTTTTGATATCTTAGGGAAATCCTTTATAAAGCGTCTATAAAATCCAGCATGTCCTAGAAAGCTTCTTATCCCTTTCACCGAAGATGGAGGAGGGAGCTTTTCTATAGTCTCTATCTTAGCCTTATCCACTTCAATCCCTCTACTAGAGATCAAGTGTCCTAATACAATGCCTTCTTTCACCATAAATTGACACTTTTCCCAATTAAGAACTAGGTTAGTGTCTTCACACCTTTGTAGCACAAGAGAAAGGATAGAAAGACAATTATTGAAGGATGAACCATAAATAGAAAAGTCATCCATGAAAACCTCCATGATTTCCTCTATATACTCCGAGAAGATAGCCATCATGCACCTTTGAAAGGTGGTTGGGGCGTTGCAAAGCCCAAACGGCATTCTCCTATAAGCAAACGTACCCCACGGGCACGTGAATGTGGTCTTTTCTTGATCGTCCGGATGTATCGGGATCTGAAAAAAACCACTATAACCGTCAAAATAACAGAAATGTGAGTGTTGTGCTAACCTCTCAGGCATTTGGTCGATAAATGGTAGTGGGAAGTGATCCTTCCTCGTTGCGTTGTTTAGCTTGCGGTAGTCTATGCACATCCTCCATCCCGTCACAGTTCGTGTAGGAATGAGTTCATTGTTCTTGTTGGTAATGACCGTCATTCCTCCTTTCTTTGGAACCACCTGTACGGGACTCACCCACTTGCTATCGGAGATAGGGTAGATGATACCTGCATCAAGTAGTTTAAGAATTTCCTTCTTGACAACCTCCTTCATGGTCAGATTTAACCGCCTTTGAGGTTGTCGCGAAGTTCTAAAATCTTCTTCCATTAGGATCTTATGCATGCATATTGAAGGCTTTATTCCTACTAGATCCTCTATAGTGTAACCTAAGGCTTTCCTATGTTTCTTAAGAACAACCATAAGCTTACTATGTTCATCTATACTTAGATCGTAACTAACAATCACCGGAAAGGTAGAATTAGGTCCTAGAAATGCATACCTTAGATGTGCGAGAAGTGGGTTCAATTCCATTACTATAGGACTCTCTAATGACTCTTGAGGAGTGTCCAATGCTTCCTTAGAAGTCTCTAAGGGTATAGAAGTTGTTGGAGAAGAATCAAAAGAAGTGGTAGAAAGAACGTAATCGTCCTCAAATTTTCCCAAAATTACGGCTCCCCCGTTTCCTCCACGGCCGTGGTTTTGGGCGTGGAAGTCAATTACGGTGCCTCTTCTTGTTCCACGGCCGTGGTTTTGGCCGTGTAACTTACTGGAGTCCTCTGAATAGCTGATTACGGTCATGTTGGTGGAAACCACGGCCGTGGAATAGCACGATTGGCCGTGATTCCTCACGTTCTCTGACCCATCATAGAGTTTTTCAAACTCTTCTTCATACACTTCCTTTTTCTTCTCTAAAGCTTCAATTTCCTCATTACATTCCTCTTCCTCCCCTATGTCCATAATGCTCATAGTGATCACCTTTTGCAAGGGATCTATGAAGAGAATCGAACTTACTTCCTCTCTAGATAGTTCTTCGTCATGGATGTTGAATATATTCTCTTCAAAAGCTGGTTCTTTCATCAAAGTGGAAAGAACGAACTCTACCTTTTCCTCTCCTATGTCGAAGGCGAGTCTAGCATTCTTGCAATCAACCATACAACCGGATGTTGCAAGAAACGGTCTTCCGAGTATGATCGGGACCGGAATATCTGCAGGAATGTCAAGCACAACAAAATCTATGGGAACATAGAACTTACCAAGCTTAACCGGGACGTCTTCAACTATGCCGACGGGACGAGTTATGGATCGATCCGCCATATATAACATCATCTTCACCGGTTTAGGTTCGCCTAAACCGATCTTCCTGCATAAGGCAAGCGGAATGATGCTAACGCTTGCTCCTAAATCACATAATGCATCATATGTGACATCTCCCACTCCCATGGGAACACAAAATGACCGCGGATCCTTCAGCTTTGGGGGCATCTTTTCTTTCATCGTCTTAATGAGATCCGACGAATCCGAACTCATCTTGACTTCTCCAAAATCCTCTAATTTCCTCTTGTTAGAGAGGATCTCCTTTAAGAACTTTCCATAAGCTGGCATACCTACAATTGCATCAATGAAAGGTATATTAATATGCAGTTTGCTCATGAGTTCAATAAACTTACCGAATTGTTTGTCTAGACGCGCTCTTGCTCTAGATTGTGGGAATGGTAGGGGAGGTTTGTAAGCTGGAGGAGGAATTTAGATGTCTTTCTTCTCCTTCCCCTTTACATTCTCTTTTTCGACGGGAACTTCCACAAACTTAGGCTGCGGGTCGGTGGTTGTTGCTCCGCTCCTAGTTGTGATAGCCATCACCCTTCCTTTCGGGTTATCCTCCGTTTTTCTTGGAAGTTTTCCTTGATTCCTAGGAACTTCCTCAGCATTGGTAAATATTTGGTTTTCTAAAACCTTTTGGGCTTTATCAACCTTAGTAATGTGACTCTCCAATCCTTGAAGCTTTCCCAAAATTGTTTCCAACATGGGATCGGGCTTCTTTTTCCCCGAAGTGCTTCCACTATTAGATGTTTGTCCCTGACTTTTCAAAGGAATGGAAGAAGAAGAAGGTGGAGTTAGTGAATTTCCTTAATTGGGATAAGAATTACCGGAATTTTGTTGTTGGTTGGAACGCCAATTGTTGTTGTTTGAACCCCTATTGTTGTTCCAATTGTTATTCCGGTTGTTGTTGTTGTTCCAATTGTTCCAGTTGTTGTTCCGGTTATTGCGATTTGTGTTCTCATTCCCATTGTAGTTATTGTTGTTCTCTAAATAACCAACATCTTGCTCCTTTTGCTTTGGAAAGCTAGCCTTGATGACTTCCTTCAATTCTTTTATCTCAGAGGTGAGAGAAAAGATTTGAGTTTGAGCGGCTTGTGTTAGCTTTGCTCCTTGCTCCACTCGATTTGCTTCTACCTTCCGGTGAGAGTACTTCTCAATGACTCGGGCTTGCTTCTCAATGAAGTCCCAAGCGTCATCTTCCCTCATGTCCATGAATGTACCACATAAAAGGGATTGGAGCTTGAATTGTGTTTCCATATCCAACCCCTTATAGTATATCTCCAATAGCTCCAATTTAGAAATGCCATGATGTGGGCAATCCAATAGTAAATCCTGAAATCTTTCCCAAGACTGGAACAAACTTTCATTAGATCTCATAGAAAATGCATTAATCTTACCTCTCAACTCCGCCGTCTTAAATGGCGGAAAAAATTTGGTTAGGAACTCCGAAGAAAGATCCTCCCATGTGTTGAGTCTTCCATTTGGAAGAGCTTGATACCAAGATAAAGCTTTCCCTTTCAAAGAGAAGAAGAATGGCTTGATCTTGTAATTGTTGGTAGTTGCATTCTTTGGCTTCATTGTCTCCATCAAGATCTCAAAATTCTTTAAATGTTGATGTCGAGATTCAGCACTCGTTCCTCCAAACTGACTTTGGCGAACGATGGTAATAACTTGTGGGTTGAAGGTAAACCCTTTCATATCATCAGCATCAAAGTTCACACCTAGACGACGTGGTTGCTGGATTGGATCCATCCTTTGGCCAAGAGTTCTTGGCTCTTCATCTACACGAGCGGCTCTCGCACCCCCAGCCGGGACACGATAATTGGCAGCCGGTCTTGGATTATATTGATTCATATTGATCGTCGGATTAATGTTCTCTAGCGGTGGCATGGAAGAGTCGCTATCCTCATCGGATGAGTTGGTTCTAACCGATTTTGCCGGCTTTCTCCTCTTCTTCTTCTTGGAATCGCTCAATTCCAGCCTCATTTGAAACATCATATCCCTGAGCTCATCAATTTTCAATTGATGACGGTCCGATTCTTCTTTGCGAGTCTTCTCGCTCCATCTAAGTTGAGCTTCGGATTCCTCCAACTTTGCTTGAAGATCCCGCTCCTTGTTTTCAGCCATCATTCTTTCTTTGAGCTTCTTCCTCAAAGTCTTCTCAAGTTCTTGATCAAGAGGTAAGGGGTCTTTGTTGTTCCTAGACCTGCGCATATACCTAAGGTAACCTGCAAATATCACTCAAAGGAGATATCAAATAACAAGGCAAGCTCCCAATCTTGACAATCGATAACCGAATTCGGCCTAGACCAAATCCCCGGCAACGGCGCCAAAAACTTGTTCTCCACTTAGCGTGCGTGCAAATAAGCTATAAATTTATAAAACTAGAATAAAAGCAAGCGAACCCGCAGTGTACGGATCGGCGTAGATTAGCAAGTATTCTAGAGTATCGATCACAGGGATTTGGGGGAACAAATTCAGTTGTAAAGTTGTCAAGCAAGTAAAAGGGTAAAGCTTTGCAAATATATTGGGAAAACAGCAACCCTAAAGATCCAGGTATCTAATTGTGGCAATCGATTCAAGATGTACTAAAGAACTAAGGACAAAGTTAAGAGTTGCAAAGGTATGCTAAGGTAAAGCAATGTACGGTGAAATTCCAAGGCTTTATATGACTTATCTAAAGACACTCTCTATAAAGGTTGTTGAGGCTTCAGTATAGAAAGGATCTAAAGACAAGAATTAATATCAAATACCCAAACTTGTAACCCAAGGATCAAGACTAACTAAACCGCTTAAGGTTGTGACACTCCAAATCGAAGTAGAGGTTGTCGAGGCTTCACTACTACATAGAAAAGGGCATGCCAAGACTAGATTAAAGCTAATCTTTAACTTTGGATCAAAGTAAAAGCAAAGTTCGTAAACTGGTATAAATTACGGGCAGATCTTGAGTTCCACGGCCGTGGAATCTCAAGAACAAACCGTGATTTTGGTTCGTCGACAAAATCTCTCTAACTCTCACGGTCCAATCTATTACAATCGATCTATCATCATCTAAGCCACAACTATCAACCCTTCACCTTAGAATTGCTAAAGGGTTTTAGCCAATAACTGTCATTATAATATCGAAATCAAGTTTAAGAAGAATGAAAGATGAAAACCTTCAATAAAACTCAAATTAATATCAAATCCACACACAAAAGGAATAATGTATATCGGATTCGGAAGCAAACACAAACCAATAACAATCCTTGATAAGAACGAAGAACGGGATGTCAATCCATCTTCTAATCAAACCTAAGGACAAAAGGCGTAACTTCCGCCACAAGCAACTCTCAAATCTTCAAACCCTCGCGAATCCTGTTTCCAAGTGCAAATCTTTGGACGTCTAATGCAGCCCTAAGAATGTGTGTCAAATTCTCTCCTCTCCAGCCTTTTATAAGAAAGGATAAAATAACCGTCCGGCCCATGTGCGTAAATGATGTGGCAATAATTAATTCGACAAAAGATCGCCTAAATCACGGTCTCATGGAGTTCCACGACCGTGGTTTAGAGCGTGGAAGTGGATTACGGTTCCATATGATTTCCACGACCGTACTTTATACCGTGTAACTCTCTGGAATACTCCACGTTCATGATGCCAAGATCCACGGCCGTGGTTTAGAGCGTGGACTTCTCTACGACCGTATTTTAGAGCGTGGAAGTGTAAATTGCTTGTGGTTTCCTTTGTGTCGTGCCATTCCTCATCCTAGCATCTCCTTTGACTTCTTTGATGTGTCCTTAATCCTTGGATGTGCTCAAATCTTCCCCTATCTCTCTCAAATGGTTCGGTTTTAGCTCTTATTTACCTATAATCAACACAAAGCTAATGTAGACCTCCATATCTAAAATATAGACAAACTAGCTAACAAATGCTTCAATGCCTTGTCAATGAACACTATAATGGATGAAAAACAATTAGAAAAAGTGCCTAGAATATCGCAATATTTCATGCTAACAAGGTGTGAAGCCAAATATTCAGTGTCACCGTCCCTGCGTTAACACTGGGCTGCCCCTGTGGCTCGGCATTAGAAGCGACAGAAAGATGAAGAGTCAAGCGTTTGAAGAACATTAAAGATCCGCCCCTGCGGAATTGCCAGGCCGCCCCTGCGGCCACGAAGAACTTCAAGCGTTTCCGCCTAAACCGTCCCTGCGGTCCAAGGCCGCCCCTTGCGGTTCGACGACAGAGACTTTGCTCCGGTTGTTTGCACCACCTTTATGGCATTAAATGTGGCTGTTTGGCTGGCCATTTACTCCCATTTAGTGCCATTTGTAGTATTAATAGACCCATGGCTGATTTCTAGGAGGATCCATCATTTTTTCCCATTTTTATTCTCTCTTGCTTCCTTTGTAGCGAGCTTCTAGTTTCCTTGCTACATTGGGTTGGTTTGAAGCTGCTTTATTACTTTGGTTGTAAGTACCTTTCTAATATAAGTTTTATTCAGTAATGTTTTGTGTTTCTTGATCTTTATTTGTCCAAATTGCATGTTTTATTATCCCTTAAGATTGATCACCTTAGGTTCTAAAGTACATGCAAAGAACTAGGATTAATAGATTGCGGGTTCGGGTCTTTAATCTAGTAGTAACCTTCAAGTAATAATGGGTTGTAATTGCTTAATGGAAAAGAAAAACAAATATAAAGATTAGTTTAATGGTTTTAATCTTCTCTTTATATCCCTTAGTCTTTGTTTGAAAGCTAACTTGTGACTTGTTCTTGTAGGTTTACGGAACACTAACTTGTTAAGTTGTGTTGATGCCGGTTGGCTCAACACATACATATGATCAAGACGGGAAGATTACTTGAAAACTTGTAAAAAGGAACTCACCAAAGTAGTAATAGCATGCTAAGAATCAACCTAGTGTAGATTCACTCATCATCATCATATTCATTTTATTACTTGTTTTCTAGTTTTGTGTGCATCAATTCATCCAAACCCCCCCCTTTGTTACTTTATTCGATAATCAATAATTGAATTTAATAAAAATATCACCAAACTCTCTTGGGTTCGACCTTTACTTAATCGCCATACTTGTTCTAGTGTTAAGTCGAGATTTATTTTGATAAGATAAAAATGACCTAAGGAAAAGTTCTTGTCAATAACAGATCTGCGATATTCTTTAGCGTTAGTTAATACCGCTGATTTTCTTCATTTTCAACGTTAAATTTGCGAATTTCTTCTTACATATGGTACCTTCTGCTTAGATATTTGACCTTCTACTTGAGTTCGGCGTGACCTGCTTAAAGATCGGGCCTTCTGTTTTGTGTATTTGGTTAGAGCGAATTCAAACCTTCTAATTACAGATCGGACTTTCTTCACCGTGGGTTCAACGTTAGTTCTGGGAATATTTGGAACTGTATATTCATTTTTTTCCTTTTTGTAATTGTGCTGATCAAAAATTTTTTTCTTTGGTTTATAGAATGGACCTTCTACTTGAGTTCAACGTCAACTGCTTTGTGTATCTGTTCAGAGAGAATGTTCTGACCTTTTGATTACAGATTGGAATTGTTCAGCGTGATTTTAGTGTGAGTTCTAGGAATTTTCCAAACTACATATTCATTTTTTTCCCTTTATGTAACTTTTCCAATCGAAATTCATTTTTTCCTTCTTTTTTCCTTTTGTTTACAGATCGGACTTTATGCTTTGTGTATTTATTCAGAGCGAATTTTCGGGCCTTCTACTTATAGACCGGACCTTTTGACTAGGAACTACAACTTCTTACAAATCAGAACTACATATTATGAACATTTCTTTGTGTATCTAGTATTACAATTATTAATTGTATCTTTTGTGCAGTTCAAATCTTGTTTTGTGTATTTGTTGTTTTGTGTAATTGTTAGTAACATACCTTTTCATAAAATTTTCGAACTGGTGCACTTCTTACTAGTGTTTTTCTATTATGTTATTGTAACTAATATTTTGTGTATCTAATACTTATTGTAGCTATTGCTTTGTGGAACTACTGATTTGTGTATTAAATCTTTGTGTATTTGTTGCGTTGTGTATCTATAACTTATATGAAAGTTTTGATCTTGTATACTTCAGAGTAACTGTTAATAAAGTCCTTGTATATAAAATTTCGGACCTTGTGCAGTTCATATTAGTGTTTTTCTATTAGGTTATTGTAATAATGCTTTGCGTATCTATTAGTTTGTGTATCTAATGCTTTGTGTATATGTCACTTTTGTAACTAGACTTTCTAATACTTTGTGTATCTAATGCTTTGTGGATCTACCGGTTTGTGTCTAATAAGTAATTGTATTTAGTCTAATTGATTGTACTCAGTCAAGTGTTGTCATATGTATAGGAGTAGTAACATCATCTCTCTCCCACTTAGTCCACATGTAAAGGATATGCTAACCTCCTTTGTAGGTGTTTAAATATCTGTAATAACCATTAGTGCATATTCAAGAATGGAGATTTACTCAGATGGTATTAGAGCCCTAAAACAATTTCCCCCCCTTTCTATCGTCTTCACCTTTCCTGTGTCTCACCATTGATAACTCCACCTTTGATATGAATTGTTTTTTTAAATGATGGAAGACTTAACATATAAATGCAGTTTATAATTGGACAAATATCGATTATATTTCTAGATTGTTGTCTTGGTTTTTTTGTTAAAATGTGTGTAGGTCTTGGATAATATTACAAGGGAAGATCTCGTCTAAGAGATTTATTACAAACAACGAACGTCTACAACCAAAGGAGAAGATCTTCAAAAACCAACAAACCAACCAAGAAGATCTTGAATAAAGATTTGAAAAGAAGATCTCGGCTGACGATGAAAGAGAAGATCGGTTGAAGAGAAGATCTTGTGAGAAGATTTCGGTCAAAGACTTTAAACGGATAAGAAGATCTACAACATGTATAAATTGAAAATGCTCTACCTCCACCTTCTTCTTCTACTTTTATTCCATTAAAAAGTCATGATGCACCTCAAAGTTGAAATCAGCCAACCAAGGATAAGATGAAAGCAATGCTCAAAGCTATGATAGGAAAGCTGAATGGATTGGAGAATTCGGTCACTTCTATTTCCAAGGCACAAAAATCCTTGGAAAATCAAGCGCTTAGCAAGGCCGGAGAAGTTCCTAGAGATCAAGGGAAGCTTCCCGGAAGGACAGAGAACAATCCGAAAGGCCAAGTGATGTCGATTACTACAAGGAGTGGTGTGAAGACCACCGACCCTACACCTCGGACGGACGACAAGGGCAAACAACCCGTTTCGGATGAGACGCCAGGTGAGAAAGAAAAGGATAAGGACGAGATCTACTACCTCCTCCAGCTTACAAGCCTCCACTACCGTTTCCGCAATCTAGAGCGAGAGCGCGTCTAGACAAACATTTCAGTGAGTTTCTTGACCTTATGAGTAAAATGCATATTAATATACCTTTCATTGATGCAATTTTAGGTATGCCCGTCTATGGGAAGTTCTTAAGAGAAATCCTTTCTAACAAGAGGAAGCTAGAGGATTTTGGTGAAGTAAAGATGACTTCTAGATCATTGGAACTTATCAAAATCATGAAGAAGAATATGCCACCCAAGCTGCGAGATCCGGGATCGTTTTGCATCCCCATTGGAGTTGGAGAGGTCACATATGATGCACTTTGTGATATAGGAGCAAGCGTAAGCACCATTCCTCTTCCTTTATGTGAGAAAATCGAATTGGGAGATCCGAAACCGGTAAATATGATGTTGTATATGGCGGATCGATCCATCACTGTCGCCGTTGGCATATTGGAAGACATTCCCATAAAGCTTGGTAAGTTTTACATTCCTATAGATTTTGTGGCATTGGACATTCCTACAGATTTTGCAATCCCGATCATTTTTAGGAGACCGTTTCTTGCAACTTTTGGTTGCTTGGTAGATTGCAAGAACCCCAAACTGTCTTTCAACATAGGAGAAGAGCGTGTTGATTTCATACTCTCAACTATGATGAAGGGAAAAGCTTTAGGGGAAGACATTTTCAACGTATACGATGAAGAGGAATCTCGAGAATTGATGAGCTCTATCCTCATTAAAGATCCTCTTGAGAGAGTTTTGAGTTTTAATATGATGAAGAAAGGGGTAGATGTCTCTTGTGATGCATATATACAAAGTTCGGAAACCTTGGAAGAAGATCCAAGGGCTGTTTTTGAAGATTTTTGTTCGATCCAAACGGTGTGTGCAAGCTTTAAAATTTATAACCCAAGAAGTATGCTTGAACAAATATGCGAACCCGCGGTGTACGGGTCAATTGTAATAAAAGCAAGAATTCCAGGGGTCGATCACATGGACTTAGGTGAAACAAAGCACAAAATCAGGTTGTCAAATATTGCAATTAACTAAAAGCAATTAAAACAATCAAAGATGATATAAAGTCAAGTAAGGGAAGGTGTTTCTAAGGTGGGAATAGATCACCGGGTCAGTCTCACTACTCACTATCCCAAACCAAAGCTCATATCACCGGGTAAGTCTCAAGGTACTAAGGAAAGGAACTGTAATCTCAAACCAACACATCACCCAAGAGAATAGAATCAACCTTTACCGGGTAAGTCTCAGGCTAACTCACAAAGATGGGATGAAGGCACATTCAAACCCCAATAAAGGATAAACCTTTATTACCTACACTCATGATCTTAGGTAAACAAACAAAGGAATCACCGGGTAAGTCTCATCAAAGGCTTGCATTGAACCAGGAAAGGTGTAATAAGGATAGGATTTGGCAAATGATAGCATGAATTATAGTCTATATTTTGGGACTTGTTTAGACGTTTTATCTTCAATAATTTGCATGTTTGAATGTATATTATGTGATTATATTGTCGTTTCATCTACCTTTGCAGGAATCGAGGTCTACACCAAGTTTTGTTGTAATCGTAGGTGAAATGGCACGTTTTGCATCAAAATGGAGCAAAAGGAGCTAAGGAGTCATTGGAGCTACATTCAGGAGCTTAAGGAAGAACCTAGGAAGCATGAAAATGGATTGAAGATTTACTCTGGATCAAATTTGAGAGATTTCACATTCAGTTGAGTCACCTTGGTCAACTACATTACCATCTCGACCGAGGTGATCCAGAGGAGCTGCTCGACCGAGGCGAACACCTTGGACGCGGCGAGTGATATTTTATTCTTGGCTGAGATCTTTTATTTTTGGAAAGAGGATCTTATATTTTTAGGCTGGATTCCTGGAAGGAAGAAGATAATTTAGCCCATATATTTTACCTATTTTTATGGGAAAATATCTTTCTAAGATATCTTATCTTTGGGAGGGAATTTTCCTATAAAAAGGGTTGGATTTTCCACAAATCAGGAAGCTGCATACCCCGCTTATGCTTAGAGCATCCCACTACTGCTGGGAGATTTGAAGAACCTTTTTGAAGGTTGAAGGAAGATTGAAGGAAGAAAGTTGGTAGCTTTTATAGCTTTTGTGAAGAGTTTTGTAAGACTTTCTTAGATTCCCTTCTTTGTTGATTGTCTTGTTGGATTGTGATCCAAGGAACGCTTGTTTGATTGATAATTGATTAAGTTATTGAAGCCTTGTTCTTAAGGTTTTTGTGTTCAATTATTAACCTTCTTCCCTTATATTTGATTATTGCATTCATGATGATGAGTGGCTAATTTCTTTGTGTGATTTGTTAGCATGAAATATTTTGATATTTTAGGCACGTTTTCTAAGTGTATTTCATATATATTGATAGTCATTGATTAAGCATTGATGCATTTGTGAGGTAGTTTGTCTATATTGTCGATATAGAGATCTACATAAGCTTTATGTTGATTGTAGGCAATTAAGAGCTATTTCCGAACGGATTGAGCGAGGATGGAGTTTGATTGAGCATGTCCAAGGATTGAGGACATCTCTAGGAGCTAAGGAAGGTGCTAACTTGAAGAATATGCACGAGGAAAGGAAGAATTACGGTTTAGCCCTAAACCACGCTCTAAAATACGGCCGTACTACATTCCACGTTCAAGTCCACGGCCGTGGAACCTTGGCAAGGCAAGCGTGATTCATTCTAACAACTTCTACGGCCGTAGAAAGATTGAAACAAACCGTGATAATTTCCACGCTCTAAATTACGGTCGTGGAACCCTTCCACGACCGTGATCTTGGCGATCTTTTACGCCATACTTTAAGCCACGATCTTCTACGCAATTGGGCCAGGCTTATATTTTATCTTACACTATAAAAGAACGGGAGAAGAGAGATTCCGTCACCTTCGCATATGCTTAGACGCACTTCCGCTTACACTTGGATTTGCCCTAATTTCGCATTTTGGCGGAGATTGTGATTGAGAGATTTGCGTTTTTGCCATTGAGATTTCCGGATTGACGAAGAGTTGAAGATTTGGAAGATTGTTCGTGAGAAGATTTCGCTTCTCATTTAGGTTTGATTTGAAGACGGATTGACATCCCGTTCTTACTTCTTATCTAAGATTCGTGATTGTTTGTGTTATTCCAAATCTATTGACGTTATTGTTCTTAATTTGTGGATTTGAGATTGACTTGAAAGTTATTGAAGGTTTTCGGAAGTTTTCATCTTTCATTCCTTTAAACCTTGATTTTGATATCAATATGACTGTTGTTGGCTAAAACCCTTTAGCAATTCTAAGGTGAAGGGTTGATAGTTGTGGCTTAGATGATGATAGATCGATCGTAAACAGATTGGACCCTGAGAGTTAGAGAGAATCGCCGACGAACCTAAACCACGGTCTGTTCTTGAGCTTCCATGGCCGTGGAACTCAAGAACTACCCGTAATTTTGTGTTAGTTTACGAAATTGCTTTTACTTTAATCCAAAGTTAAAGATTTGCTTTAACTTAGTCTTGGCTTGCCTTTCCTAGGTGGTAGTGAAGCCTCAACAACCTCTACCTCGATTCTGAGTGTCACAACCTTAATCGGTTTAGTTAGTCTTGATCCTTGGATTACAAGTTTGGGTATTTGACGTTAATATTTACCTTTAGAACCTTTCTATACTGAAGCCTCAACAACCTTTATAGAGAGTGTGTTTTAGGTGGATCATATAAGGTTTTTGGAACTTCATCGTACGATTACCTTACATTCGCATACCTTTGCAACCCTCAACTCTGTCCTTATATCTTTAGTATGTCTTGAATCGATTGCCACAACTGGATATCTGGATCTTTGGGATTGTTGTTTTCCCAATATTTGAAAAGCTTCTTACATTTACTCGCTTGATAACCTATAATTGAATTTGTTCCCCCCAAATCCCTGTGTTCGATACTCTGGAATTCTTGCTTAACTACGTCGATCCGTACACTGCGGGTTCACTTGCTTGATTTCTAGTTTTATAAATTTAAGACTTATTTGCATGCACGCTAAGTGGCGAACAAGTTTTTGGCGCCGTTGCCGGGGATTTGGTCTAGGCCGGATTCGGTTTTCGGTTGTCAAGCTTGGGAGCTTCTCCCTTGTTATTTGATATCTCTTCGAGTGTATGCGCAGGTCTAGGAACACCGAAGACCTCTTACCTCTTGATCAAGAGCTTGAGAGGACTTTAAGGAGAAAGCATAAGGAGAAACAAATGGCTGAATAAAGAGAACGTGATCTTCAATCGGAGTTAGCGGAGAAGGAAGCTCAACTCCAATGGAGTGAGAAAACTCGTAGGGAAGAGATGGATCGTCATTAATTAAAGGTTGATGATCTATCGGATATGATGCTCCAAATGAGGTTGGAGATAAACAACCTTAAGGAGAAAAAGAAAAGGAGGAGAACGGGAATATCGGTTAGAGCCAACTCATCCAATGAGGATAGTGACTCCTCCATGCCACCGCTAGAGGAAATTGATCCCACGATCAATGTGAATCCATTCTTTCCACGGCCAGCTGCAAATCGCCGTGTTCCACCTAGGAATGCGAGGATCGAACGTGTGGATGAGGAGCCAAGAACTCTTGGCCAAAGGATGGATCCAACACAGCAACCACGCCGTTTAGGTGTGAACTTTGATGCTGACGATGTACAAGGGTTTAGCTTCAACCCGCAGGTTATTACTCTTGTTCGTCAAAACCAATTTGGCGGAACAAGCGCTGAATCTCCACACCAACACCTACAAAATTTTGAGTGTATGATGGAGATGATGAGGCCGAAGAACGCAACTACCAACAACTATAAGCTCAAGCCTTTCTTCTTCTCCTTGAAAGGGAAAGCATTGTCTTGGTACCAAGCTCTTCCTAGTGGGAAACTAGACACGTGGGAAGACCTTTCCGCGGAGTTCCTCACTAAGTTCTTTCCGCCATCCAAAACGGCGGAACTTAGAGGTAAGAGTAATGCATTTTCCATGAGATCTAACGGAAGTTTGTTTCAATCTTGGGAAAGGTTTCAGGATTTGCTCTTGGATTGCCCTCATCATGGCATATCCAAGCTTGCACTTTTGGAGATATACTATAAGGGGCTGGATGTGGAGACGCAATTCAAGCTCCAATCCCTCTCATGTGGTACGTTCATGGACAAGAGGGAAGATGACGCTTGGGACTTCATCGAGAAGCAAGCAAGGGTCATAGAGTAGTATTCTCACCGGAAAGTGGAGGGAAATCGTGTGGAGCAAGGAGCGAAGCTCACACATGAAGCTCAAAATCAAATTTTCTCCCTCAACAATGAGATTAAAGAGTTGAAGGAAGCTATCAAGACCAACTTTCCAAAACAACAAGGAAAAGATGTTGGTTACTTGGGCAACAACAACAACGGTGGTGATAATACAAACCGCAACAACAACAATAACCGGAACAACAACTGGAATAATTGGAATGGCAACAACAACAACCGGAACAGTAATTGGAACAACAATAGGGGTTCAAACAACAACAATTGGCGCTCCAATCAACAAAACTCCGGTAACTCTTATCCTTCCAATTCAAATTCACTAACTCCACCTTCCTCTTCCTCTACTCCTTTGAAAAGCCAGGGGCAAACATCTAATGGAGGAAGCACTTCGGGGAAGGAGAAGCCCGATCCCATGTTGGAGACAATTTTGGGAAAGCTTCAAGGGTTAGAGACTCGCATCATCAAAGTTGATGATCACATAACCAAGGTTGATAAAGCCCAAAAGGTTTTAGAAAACCAAATGTTTACTCATGCGGAGGAAGTTCCTAGGAATCAAGGGAAACTTCCGGGAAAAACGGAGGACAACCCAAAGGGAAGGGTGATGGCAATCACAACTAGGAGCGGAGTGATAACCACCGATCCGCAGCCTAAGTTTGTAGAAGTCCCCGTTGAGAAAGAAAAAGAGAAGGAGAAGGAGAAGGAAGATGTCTACGTTCCTCCTCCAGCTTACAAACCTCCCCTACCATTCACTCTTATCTTGTAGGTGCAAAGGTGATTGTCTACACGGATCATGTTATGATCCGGTACCTCCTTGCAAAGAAGGATGCGAAGCCGAGGCTAATTAGATGGATTCTTCTCCTACAAGAATTCGATCTAGAGATCCGCGACAAGAAGGGTTCGGAAAATTCTGTTGCGGATCATTTGAGTCGCCTAACACATCTAGAGGACGACCACTTACCTATAGATGACTCCTTCCCGGACGAACACTTACATATCATTGAGGAGTGCATCGATGTGATCTCCAAAGGTAACGAACCATGGTTTGCTGATTTTGTTAACTATTTGGTTTGTCAGGAGATACCGCCCGGATTATCCTACGCACAAAGAAAGAAGTTCTTTAAGGATGTCCGGGAATACTTTTGGAATGAACCTCTCCTCTTTAAGAGAGGTCCAAATGGCATTATTCGGCGATGTGTGCCGGAAGATGAGATGCAAAGTGTCATCCGCCATTGTCATTCACTACCATGTGGAGGACACGCTAGTTCGAACAAGACTAGCGCTAAGGTATTGCAATCTGGATTCTTTTGGCCTACTTTATTTAGAGATGTGCAAACCTTTGTTTCATGCTGCGATGCTTGTCTAAGAACAGGAAATATCTCTAGGAGGAATGAGATGCCTCTCAATAACATCTAAGAGGTGGAGATTTTCGATGTTTGGGGAGTTGACTTTATGGGACCGTTCCCATCATCTTGTGGAAACTAATAGATACTCTTGGTGGTGGATTACGTTTCTAGATGGTTGGAAGCAATTGCCTCTCCCACCAATGATGCCATGGTAGTGGTCAAGTTCTTTAACAAGACCATCTTCCCACAATTTGGGACACCAAGGACTATCATTAGTGATGGAGGTTCTCACTTCATTGCCCGGCGCTTTGAAGCTCTTCTAGCTAAGTATGGGGTTACTCACAAGATCGCCACCCCTTATCATCCACAAACTAGTGGACAAGTTGAGGTCTCAAACCGAGAGATCAAAGGAATCCTAGAGAAGACGGTTTCAAGGACTAGGAAGGATTGGTCCTTGAAGCTTGATGATGCATTGTGGGCGTACCGGACCGCGTATAAGACTCCCATAGGAACCACACCATACAACCTTGTGTATGGGAAGTCTTGTCACTTACCGGTAGAGTTGGAGCACAAGGCGTTTTGGGCTATCAAGTGGTTAAATTTCAGCATGAAGGAAGCGGGAGAGAAGCGTCTCTTGAACCTTAATGAGCTTGAAGAACTTCGCTTGAACGCCTATGAGAACGCCAAGATCTAAAAGGAGAGAGCAAAGCGTTGGCATGATAAGCATATCATTCCAAAAGACTTCAAAGAAGGAGATCAAGTTCTCCTCTTCAATTCAAGGCTTCGCCTCTTTCCAGGTAAGCTTAAATCTCGTTGGACCGGACCTTTTCTAATCAAACGTATTTTCCCCCATGGTGCAGTTGAAGTATGGGGTGAAGCGGGCGGAAGCTTTAAGGTGAACGGTCAACGACTCAGGAAGTATACCCCGGAACTCCAAGCCGAAGAGTTCGCGCCTACCGCACTCGAATAAGTGCGAATATGGTCTAGCTATGGACCTTAAACAAAGCGCTTCTTGGGAGGCAACCCAAGGTATTGCATTTACGTTTTTTTTTCGATTCATAGTTTAGCTTAGTTTAGACGTTTTTGCTTTGTTTTGCCTTCGATACCTCCGGTATGTTCGTGTTTTTGGATGTAGGAACAGTGGGAAAGGAAAGGGGAAAAGAAAGCTTGAAGAAAAGTGACGAAACTTGGACTTTGGAGCATTACAGAGAGTTCCACGGCCTAAACCACGGCCGTGACAGCTAAAGTGACCGTAATTTCCAAAAGCCTTTGAAAAATCACCAAAACCACGGTTCCGTACAATTCCACGGCCGTGGAACCCCCCGATAGACCGTGTTTTTCAAAAATTTTGCCGGCCACTATATAAACCACGTTCTTCACAAAAACACAACATCACAAACCCAATTCCACGCCCTATTTCGCCGATTTGCCCCCTCTCACCTCAAATCTTCGTTCGTTAATCGTTTTTAACGATTCTTTGATCCAAACTGAAGCAAATCCAACCACCAACAAGATCCAAGCAACAATTCGAGCGGCAATTCACCAAGAAAAGCAGAATTCTGATTTTAAAATCCGAAACCTAGGTTTTTTTCACTCTTCTCTATCTTTGTCGATTCGGATCTACATTTGCTAGAATTTTTAGGAATAACTTATTGGAATTGGAAGAGAATTAGTATAGGACTGCTACTGTGGAATTTGGTGATTGATTGTTGAGATTTGCGAAATTTTGAGAGAAACCACGGTTCCTGGACGTTCCACGGCCGTGGAAATTGAAGAACAAACCATGGTTTTCAACAGAAAATGGATTTTGTGAGGAGAGTGTCCGGGAGAAATAAGGACAAGAACAAAGAGAAGGATAAGAACAAAAAGAGGAAGGGTAACCCCTCTTCCTCTTCCTCCTCTAGAGCACCACCACCTTCATCCCCTTCACCTCCATCATCACCTTCATCACCATCACCTTCTAGCCCTAGGGGACCCACCATTCACGAGGATCATCTCGACGCCTTAGAGAGGATCCATAAGAGGGCTGTTATAGGACCTAGGTACCTACTGTTGGAGGATTTAGCTCCTCTACATATCATAGGGGACCTTACTTGGCTCTTAGATAGAGCCGGTCTTATCGTCTTTTCGGCTATCCGAGAAGACGCATATGAGGAGATCACGAGAGAGGTTGTGACATCTTTTGAGCACAACCATGTTGATAGGACAATTTCTTTCCGTCTGATGGAAAGAAACTATGATTTCTCCATCCGGGAGTTTGGAGCCTTCTTTGGGTTCCAAGAGACCTTCAATGGTCGTTTCCCCAGCGGCGTTTACCCCCAAGGATTTCTGGGAAGAGGTCGCTATGATCTATGACAGCAAGGACCGCTGGCAACCAGCTGATACCAAGGCTAAGTTGATGTATCACTTAGCCTTGAAGATTGATCACCGGGTACTTTCTAAGTGTCTCTTCCCTAGGACGGAGACACCTCAGAAGATCAAGACGGATGAGCTCTTTCTTCTCTACTCCATGCTATATGGACGACCTGTTGACTGTGCCACCCTCTTAGCTGCTACCATGAGCAAGCTAAAGAACAAGAGGGCTGGCAACATTGGATATGGTGGGATAGTCACCCACCTTGCTAGGGTGTTAGCGGTAGATTTTTCTGCATGTACACGTATAGCTGTTGTACCCCTAGGACTTCAGGCCTTCATGACTAGAGGCCTCATCTTCCCCACCCATAGAGGTCCACCTTACGCTGCTATGCCATGGGAGAGCAGGACGGGGAGAGGCATTCAGTGGCTCCCAGAGTATTCCATTATGGCTGGACGCCATAACTAGAAGGAGACGTTCGCTGCTATGCATGCGAACAGGATTGCAGCCCCTCCATATGTCCCACCACCACCTGTAGTTGAGGAGGAGGAGATGAGAGACCAGTATGAGGGAGGAGGAGGAGGAGCTGAGCATGATTTTGGCACATTTCCGGATCAGCCGGACGCAGCTCCTGACATGCCTAGACGTTCTCCACGTCCCGCCAGAGCTTCAGGTTCATCTTCTCGCTGCGCCAGCGTGAGCGAGAGACCCACTTGGATAGAGACCCCTCCTGCGTGGTACGGAGCTCCACCACCATGGTCTACTCAGGCACCACCAGCACCAGCACCAGCACCAGCACCAGCACCAGCACCGTCAGATGCACCGGGGTGGTACAACCAGCCTCTAGGTTGGTATGAGCAGCTGCCGGATTGGGCCACCAGCCTTTCTGATAGGGTGGGAGCCTTGGAGATTCGAGCTGACACTAGAGATGCACGTATGGACGACCTCGACCATATGATGAGGGATGTCTACCGCCAGCAGTTCGGGCGGTACTACAATCCTAGCTTCTCTCCATTTCCACCTCCACCGCAGTGATGACGATGATGACCGATAGTTTTAGCCGCTCCACCGCCATTTTGTGAGTTTCTTTTTCTTTCTTTCTTTTCTTCTTTTTCTTTTCTTTGAACATTAGGGACAATGTTTGTTCCAAGTATGGGGTGGGGTGTGACTAATCGTCTGTAATAACTCTTACTCACTTTATTTGCTTCTATTGAGACTATCTTGCATGCTTCATTATGTTGTTACACGTTTCATTATTGCATTGCATGAAAAAGAATTTGAAAAACCCATAAAAATTGAAAAATTTTGAAAATTTTGTGCTTCTAAGGATAGAGATGATTTCTATGATAATCACCACTTGTGAATTGAGTTTTGATGACAATTGCATGCTTAAACGAATAGTGAATTGAAAAAGAATTTGAATGAATGGATTATCCCTCTTTTGCAAATTTCATAATGTGATGAATGTTACTTAAATCATGTTGAGGAATTAAAGTTGAAATCACACCATAAGTTCTTATGCTTCTTGTTGAGATGATTAAGGCAATTCGATTTTCTTTCTTCTTTCTTTGATCATTTAGCCCGTCATTGAAATATTGACCTCCTTTACCTATCCGGGAATTTGGAGAAGTTGAATGAAAAAAGACATGTTTGATGTGGGAGGGCCATGAAAGCAAATACTTTGCATTCAAAGGAATAGAAAGAAATTATAGGTTTGGGGAAGTCAATCATGACGATGAGTAACTCGGCACCATTCACATAGCCGGGTGTTTGTGTCTTGCCAAAGTCGGATTGAGCGATATTCCTAGCGGATTATGGTATGTGCGCTAAGGGTTTGAGGCATCTCATAAAAATTGAGAAACGCCGATCTCCTAGCTTCGGTCTTTGTGCACCTCTATCCATAACTCCAAAAGTAAAGTCGAAAAATGAAAAGAAGGGAGCGAAGCTCTAAGTTGAAAGTGCTGCGGAAACCGCAAGAGAATAAGAAAAGAGTAGTTATCCACTTTCCCGGATTCATGCACCACATTCCTTAAAGTTTTCCTTCCCCTTCCACATTCTAGACCTTGTTTGAAAGTCCTTACGATCAAAAGAATGTTATATGACTTGGTGATCTAAATTGAAGTTTCTTATGATTGATTTTGATAATGTTTGAAGGTTATGATGTTTGTATGGAAGTTTAATTGATTCATGAGCTTTCTTCACTCTTTGCTCTTGGATTAAGTGTATGAAAGTCTTAAAAACAAATGAAGCAAGATTTGAGAATGATCTATTGATTACAAGGCACATTCATCCAAAAAAAAGTTTTGCTTTGAGAAGGTACACATATTTCATCCTAACTTGTGTTCTTAAAGCTTTTGAAAGACCTTGCTTAGGGACAAGCAAGTGGAAAGTATGGGGTTATTTGTTAGCATGAAATATTGTGATATTTTAGGCACGTTTTCTAAGTGTATTTCATCTATATTCATAGTCATTGATTAAGCATTGATGCATTTGTGAGGTAGTTTGTCTATATTGTCGATATAGAGATCTACACAAGCTTTATGTTGATTGTAGGCAATTATGAGCTATTTCCGAACGGATTGAGCGAGGATGGAGTTTGATTGAGCATGTCCAAGGATTGAGGACATCTCTAGGAGCTAAGGAAGGTGCTAACTTGAAGAATATGCACGAGGAAAGGAAGAACTACGGCTTAGCCCTAAACCACGCTCTAAAATACGGCCGTACTACATTCCACGTTCAAGTCCACGGCCGTGGAACCTTGGCAAGGGAAGCGTGGTTCATTCCAGCAACTTCTATGGCCGTGGAAAGATTGAAACAAACCGTGACAATTTCCACGCTCTAAATTACGGTCGTGGAACCCTTCCACGACCGTGATCTTGGCGATCTTTTACGCCATACTTTAAGCCACGATCTTCTACGCAATTGGGCCGGGCTTATATTTTATCTTACACTATAAAAGGACGGGAGAAGAGAGATTCCGTCACCTTCGCTTACGCTTAGACGCACTTCCGCTTACACTTGGATTTGCCCTAATTTCGCATTTTGGCGGAGATTGTGATTGAGAGATTTGCGTTTTTGCCATTGAGATTTGCGGATTGACGAAGAGTTGAAGATTTGGAAGATTGTTCGTGAGAAGATTTCGCTTCTCATTTAGGTTTGATTTGAAGACGGATTGACATCCCGTTCTTCCTTCTTATCTAAGATTTGTGATTGTTTGTGTTATTCCAAATCTATTGACGTTATTGTTCTTAATTTGTGGATTTGAGATTGACTTGGAAGTTATTGAAGGTTTTCAGAAGTTTTCATCTTTCATTCCTTTAAATCTTGAATTTGATATCAATATGACTGTTGTTGGCTAAAACCCTTTAGCAATTTTAAGGTGAAGGGTTGATAGTTGTGGCTTAGATGATGATAGATCGATCGTAAACAGATTGGACCCTGAGAGTTAGAGAGAATCGCCGACGAACCTAAACCACGGTCTCTTCTTGAGCTTCCACGGCCGTGGAACTCAAGAACTACCCGTAATTTTGTGTTAGTTTACGAAATTGCTTTTACTTTAATCCAAAGTTAAAGATTTGCTTTAACTTAGTCTTGGCTTGCCTTTCCTAGGTGGTAGTGAAGCCTCAACAACCTCTACCTCGATTCTGAGTGTCACAACCTTAATCGGTTTAGTTAGTATTTACCTTTAGAACCTTTCTATACTGAAGCCTCAACAACCTTTATAGAGAGTGTCTTTTAGGTGGATCATATAAGGTTTTTGGAACTTTATCGTACGATTACCTTACATTCGCATACCTTTGCAACCCTCAACTCTGTCCTTATATCTTTAGTATGTCTTGAATCGATTGCCACAGCTGGATATCTGTATCTTTGGGATTGCTGTTTTCTCAATATTTGAAAAGCTTCTTACATTTACTCGCTTGATAACCTATAATTGAATTTGTTCCCCACAAATCCCTGTGTTCGATACTCTAGAATTCTTGCTTAACTACGTCGATCCGTACACTGCGGGTTCGCTTGCTTGATTTCTAGTTTTATAAATTTAAGACTTATTTGCACGCACGCTAAGTGGGGAACATGACTCTAGGGTGATTGGCTGAAGGTTGTGGAAAAACAATGATAGAATAATCTTAATAACAGTAGGACCCTGAAAGCTTGAGTCTTTATCCTTAACCCTAGAACATCTCGCTCAGTCGATGAACATCTCGGCCGGGGTGGAATTCGTCTGACCGAGGTGACCTTTCTGATCCGAAAATGAGAGTTAAGTGTTAGAGTTTGCCAAATCCTATTCTTATTACACCTTTCCTGGTTCAATGCAAGCCTAGGATGTGACTTACCCGGTAATTCCTTTGTTTGTTTACCAAAGATCATAAGTGTAGGTAATAAAGGTTTATCCTTTATTGGGGTTTGAGTGTGCTTTCATTCCAACTTTGTGAGTTAGCCTGAGACTTACCCGTAAAGGTTGATTCTATTCCCTTAGTTGGAGTGTTAGTTTGAGATTATAGTTCTTTTCCTTAATTCCTTGAGACTTACCCGGTAATAGGAGTTACGGTTTGGGATTAGTGAGTAGTGAGACGTACCCGGTGATCTATTCCACTTTAGTAACACCTTCCCTTTGCAAAAATCTCAGCTTTGTCCGCTTAATCTTTAGATCTTGAGTTGGAACCTTAACTAGATGCTTTAATCCCTAGAATTGCATATTTCCTTAATTGACTTTTTATCATCTTTGATTGCTTTGATCACCTTTGTGGTTAGTAGTTGCATTGACAACCTATACCTGCTTTGTTTCACTAAGTCCCTGTGATCGACCCTTGAAATTTCTTGCTTTTTACTACGATTGACCCGTGCACTGCGGGTTCGCATCCTTGTTTTAATCTTCCATCTAGGGTTATAAATTTAAAGATTGCACACACCGTTTGGAGCGAACAAGTTTTTGGCGCCGTTGCCGGGGACTTGGTCTAGACCGAGCCGGTTGCGGTTTGCTTTCGGGGCACTTGCCCCTGTTTCTACTAACCACTCTACTTGAGTGACTTTCGCAGGTTCTTTTTCTTAGGTTTATGCGAAGAACCCGCGCTGGGAAGGAAATCGTTCCTTACGATCCCGAACCAAAAAAGACATACAAAAGACGCTTGAAAGAAGCGAAGATGGCGAACCAAGACAATCGCAATCTTGAAGCCGAATTAAAGGAGGCGTTAGAACAACTACGCCTCAGCAAGGAAGAGATGAGACTGGAAAGGGAAGAAACTCGCACAAGGATTGAGGCGATCGAAGCAGATATGGCGGCTTTACGAGACCAGTATCTACCTCGATCAAACCCAGATCCTCGACTGAGGCAAGATCCTGCTCCAGATCCTCGACCGAGACAGAATCCAGTACCAGTTGCCCCGGCCCAGATACTTCCACCTCGGATGCCAGTCCGAGATGTTCTTTTTGCAGGTATTCCACAAACCCTAGGGCAGAGGATGGACCCCAATCAGCAACTGAGGCATCCAAGAGTCAACCTAGGTGATCCAGCGTACCATGATTATGAGCTGCGACCGCAAGTTCTTTCCATGATTCGCCAATGCCAGTTTGGAGGGCTAGAGAGGGAATCTCCACATCAACATCTACAAAACTATGAGATCTTGATGGAGACCTTGAGACCTTCAAAAATAGAAAACAACAACTACAAGCTAAGGCCTTTCTACTTCTCTTTGAAAGATAGAGCTCTTACTTGGTATCAATCTCTTCCTCGAGGAAAAATCAATACTTGGGAGGAGATGACGACGGAATTCTTGACTAAATTCTTTCCCCGCTCTAAAACCGCTGAAATGAGAGGGAAGATTAATGTATTCATCATGAAGGACAAGGAGAGCTTGTCCAAGTCATGGGAGAGATTTAAAGACATTCTTTTGGATTGCCCACATCATGGGATTCCAAAGATAGAGTTGTTGGAGATATACTTCAAGGGACTGGACGGAAACACCCAGTTCAACCTTCAACTACTATCCGCCGGCACGTTCATGGACATGCCAATTGACGAAGCTTGGGAGTTCATAGAGAAACAAGCTTTGCACATGGAGAAATACTCCCACCAAGGAGCTGAAGGTGGAGTTAAAAGAGTCAACTTTCAAGATGCTCCACCTAATAATGATCAACTCACTTCTTTGAAGAATGATGTGAAACAATTGAAGGAACTCTTAGTTGCTCAAACCAAGAAGGAAGATCAAGGATCAAGGAACAACAATAGTTACCGGAATAACAACAACGGTTCCCGGAATAACAACTACAACAACAATAGAGGATCCAACAACAATAATTGGAGGGCAAACAACCAAAACTCGGGTAACCCTTACTCTAACTCCAATTCAAATGACTCCTCTAATCCTTTTCTCTCTTCTTCTTCTTCTTCTTCTTCTTCTTCTACTCCATTGAAGAGCCAGGAGCAAGGATCGAGTTCGTCCCAGCCAGAAAAGAAGGATGCGGTGATGGAGGCTATCTTGATCAAGCTCAACTCTATGGAGACGTCCATGACTTCATTTTCGAAGTCACAAAAAGCCTTAGAACAACAATTTTTTAACAAGGCGAATGAAGCACCAAGAGATCCAGGGAAGCTTCCTGCAAGGACGGAAAGCAACCCTAAGGGACATATTATGACAATAATGACGAGGAGTGGACTGAAGACTGCAGATCCAGTGCCTCGGTCGATGCCAGTACAGACAAAGACCACCTTGGTCCAGGTACAATCGAAGAACACTTCGGCCGAGATGCCAACCGAGGTGGAGCCATAGAAAGCGGAGGAGAAAACTGAAGTTTATATTCCACCTCCTGCATATAAACCACCACTTCCATTCCCCCAGTCAAGGGCCAGAGCACATCTAGACAAGCATTTTGGTAAGTTCCTTGACTTGATAAATAAACTACACATTAATATCCCTTTCCTTGATGCTATTCTAGGGATGCCCGCCTATGGGAAGTTCTTGAAAGAGATTCTATCAAGGAAGAGGAAGTTAGAAGACTTTGGTTAAGTAAGGATGACATCTAAATCCTCGGAGCTTATTCAATTAATGAAGGAGAAGATGCCACCCAAGTTAAGAGATCCCGGCTCATTTTGCATTCCCATTCAAGTTGGGGATGTCACTTGTGAAGCCTTATGTGATCTAGGAGCCAGCGTGAGCATCATCCTGCTGGTGCTATGTGTTAAGATCGGACTTGGAGAGCCCAAGCCGGTGAAGATAGGGTTATACATGGCGGACCGCTCCATTACCCATCCCGTGGGCATTTTGGAAGACGTCCCGGTTAAGTTAGGTAACTTTTATTTACCTATAGACTTTGTTGTACTTGATATTCCCGCAGATTATCCCGTTCCTATCATTCTCGGGAGACCATTTCTAGCAACTTCGGGTTGTAGTGTGGATTGTAAGAACGCCAAGCTAAAATTCAACATTGGCGGAGATGAAGTGGAGTTTGCATTACTTGCGGCAATGAAAGGAGAGCAGCTAGGAGATGATATCTTCAACATCTATGATGAAGAAGAATCAAGAGAATTGGTGAGCTCTATCCTTATTAAAGATCCACTTGAAAAAGTTATTAGCTTTAGCTTAATGGAGGAAGGTATAAATGCTTCTTGTGATGCAGATATACGGAGCTTAAAGGCATTGGAAGAAGATCCAAGAGCTAAAACTGAAAGACTAATCCAGGAGAAGAAGATCTCCAGTTTCGGTTTTAGTTGCAATACCTCGACCGAGGCACTTTCTGGACCAAGCGAGGTGACTGAAGAACATCTCGGTCAACCTCTTTGGACCTCGACCGAGGTCCAAAGCGAGATGATGTCAACTGAGACTACTGAAAATAAAAAACTTCTTACTCCCTTCTCTGACATTCATCCTCAGTTGGTGGAACATTCTCTCCACGAAATTTCTGATAATAAAGGACCTTGGTATGCTGATATTGTTAATTATCTTATTTGCCAGGAAATACCACCCGGATTGACGTACGCTCAAAGGAAGAAATTCTTCAAGGATGTACGCCATTACTACTGGGATGAACCGCTGCTATTCAAGAGAGGGCCAGATGGGATGCTTCGAAGATGCATTCCGGAAGATAAAGTTAATAGCGTCATACGGCATTGTCACTCGCTCCCTTGTGGAGGGCATGCTAGTGCCAATAAGACATGCGCTAAGGTATTACGTTCCGGTTCTTTTAGCCCACATTAATTAAGGACGTGCAAACGTTTGTTGTCTCTTGTGATGCATGCCAAAGAACATGGAACTTATCTAGAAGAAATGAGATGCCACTCAATGACATACAAGAGGTTGAGATCTTTGATGTATGGGGAGTAGATTTCATGGGACCTTTCCCATCATCCGGAGGAAACCTCTACATTCTCCTAGTTGTCGAATACGTCTCTAGATGGGTTGAGGCCATTGCCTCACCCACTAATGACGCCATGGTGGTTGTGAAGTTCTTTAACAAGACTATCTTTCCACGTTTTGGGACTCCACACATCATCATCAGCGATGGAGGGACGCATTTCATCAATCGGAAGTTTAAGGCACTTCTATCGAAGTATGGGGTAACCCACAAGGTAGCAACCCCTTATCACCCTCAAACTAGTGGACAGGTCGAGATCCCGAATAGAGAAATAAAAGCAATCTTGGAGAAGACCGTCTCTAAGACTAGGAAAGATTGGTCCATGAAGTTGGACGACGCTCTTTGGGCTTACAGGACCGCATTCAAGACTCCCATTGGTACCACCCCTTATAATTTGGTATATGGGAAGTTTTATCATTTGCCCGTTGAGTTAGAACACAAAGCGTATTGGGCGGTCAAATGGTTGAACTTCGACATCAAGGAAGCCGGTGGGAAGCGGCTATTGGATATCAATGAGCTAGAGGAGCTGCGTTTGAACGCTTATGAGAATGCAAAGATCTATAAAGAAAGGACGAAAAAATGGCATTACAAGCGTATCATTCCTAAGGAGCTTAAAGAAGGAGACTTAGTTCTACTCTTCAACTCCCGCCTCCACCTCTTTCCAGGTAAGTTGAAATCTAGTTGGACCGGACCTTATGTTGTGAAACATGTTTTCCCTTATGGTGCAGTTGAGATTTGGGGAGAAACAAGTGGAAGCTTCAAGGTCAATGGTCATAGACTTAAGAAATACAAACCGGAAGTTCCGGTTGAAGAGGTTGCACCACTATACCTTGTTTGAGAGAAACCGTACGGTCCAGCTAGAGACCTTAAATCAAGCGCTTCTTGGGAGGTAACCCAAGATATTGCTTTCTTTTCCCTTTTTCTAGTCTAGTTTTAGATAGTTTGCTTTTGCTTTGCCTTGGTTTGTTTTTGGCGTCCTAGACAGACAACAGGTGACATCTAAGGAAGGAATACAACCTAGGAGCACAACTGGAAGGACAGAAGTTCGAGAATTTGAGAAGACGGAGTTTGACTGAGACACATCTCGGTTGCTGTCACAGCACCTCGACCGAGATGATTCTTGAGCAACCGAGGCGACTAGGGTTTCTGAAGACCCACCTCGGTCCATATCACCTCGGTCCAGTCGAGACCATCTCGACCGAGGTGACAACAGTTCCAGAAAAGGGTATAAAAGGGGGCTGAGATTTCTCTCTCCTACCTTTACCTTCTTCTCGACCACGGCACAATCCTCACCTCGCTCCTTCGTTCTTCGCTCGTTTTCGAAGATTCTCGCTTCCAAACTGCAAGGAAAGGGTAGATGACCGATTTTCAAACGCCCATCTGTTGAAAAACGAACTGAATCAAGCAAATCTAGGGTAAAATTCGAGAAAACCCTAACTCCCTCTTCTTCCACTTATTCCTTTCGATTTGGGCTTTGGTTGCCCCTGCATTCTGCTGAAAAAGGATTAAGTACCCCATAGGAACCTTTGGTAGTGATATTGGGGGAAAAGAACTGGATTTTTGAGAGTTGTAATCGAACAGCGCCTCGCCTCGGGCCAGTCGGCCTGCGCCTCGGCCGAGGTGTTCTTGAGACTTGTCAGAGAGACCGAGGTGGTCTGACAGATTGCAGAAGATGAGTTCTGACAGGCAGTTGGTTCTGAGAGACATATCTTCTCCTTCTCCTTCTTCTTCTTCACGCCGTACTAGACCAGTGATCCATGAGCGTCACCAGGTCGACTATGACTGCATAGCGGCCCGTCCAGTGGTTGCACCACGCTTCCTGGACATCTCTGCTTTTGATTGCCTCTATGTAGATGAGGACTTGAGGCGTATGATATCTGCTGTGGGGCTGGAGCAGTTCACTGAGATAGAGCTCCGGCCTACCTAGAGCCGACCCTGGAGTTTGTCAGCTCCGTCACCTACTTGCCCACCGAGCGCGCCATCAAGTACCGATTGATGAACCGGAATTATTTAGTTCCACTGGACCACTGGCGGGATATCTTTGGCTTCCCGATCCCTACTGTTGCTGATTTTCCCTCTCGAGCTGTAGCTCGAGAGTTATGGGGACAGATTGCTCATGTGGTTGAGCACGCTGATAGATGGAGACCTAGAGATTCCAGAGAGCGGATTATATTCCATCTAGCTTTTATACTTGCTCACAGGATCTTTAGTGAGACTCTTCTGACGCGTACTGAGACACCCCAGAAGATCAGACAAGGTGAGCTTCTAAGTCTGTACTGCATGGTGACCGGAGGAGTTCCAGATTTTGGGATGATGCTGGTTGAGGATTTGCACAGGATAAAGGCGAAGGCCAAGGGAGATATCTGCTACGGAGGGATAGTGACTCATATAGTGAGTTACATGGACTTGGATCTGAGCAGATGCAATATGGTGGCGGCTGCCAAGCCGCTCGGGCTTCAGGAGATAATCACCAGGAGGATACTGGTCCCTCGTGGTCTTACTACGCCATATGTGGCGATGCCCTGGGAGCAGACTGCACCCCAGGGTATTAGGTGGTCAGCTCAGTTCTCCGTGTATGATCCGTATTACTGGATGACTGCATGGATCCCGCTGATGGAGGACGCCAGAGAGGCAACAACAGCAGCAGTAGTAGCTCAGGGGCCAGCTGAGGAGGATGAAGCTGAGGAGGATGATGATGATGATGAGGATGGCGGTGCTCCCATGGATACAGGCATAGATACAGCTCGGACTAGTGCGCCGGTCATTGATTTAGATGACGATGAGACTGAGGAGGAGCCGGCTGCAGCACCAGCACGTCCCGCTAGGCGTAGGGTACGCAGGCAGAGGGATCCAGTTGCTCACCGTCGGATCGACGATCTGACAGATCAGATGATAGATTCCTATGCTGCCCTATCCTTGGAGATCAGAGAGATGCAGGAGAGACTACATTACCAGCACACGATGGCTGAGATTCAGTTTGAGCATGTCATGGGCTATCGTTTCGACCCATCTCAGCACCCGTAGGTGCCACCACCACCACCACCACCGGATCGGAATTATTGAGAACTCGCATGATTTTCTTTCTTTATTTATTATGCAGCTCAGCTTTGTCCGGTGAGTACTTTGTTTCTTTAGACTTATTTTGACCCATTGGGACAATGTGTCCCAAGTATGGGGTATTTGGATATGTTATTTGACTATGGATGTATGACTCGACTCTATTTGGATATTTATGTTTTATTTATGCTCTATGTGCTTATCTGAGACTACATGCATGCATACAGGTTATTTGATTGAGAAAAATGTCAAAAACTGGTTTGAAATTTTTTTTTAATGACCTCGACCGAAGTGATTCTGGCCAATTGAGGTACTTCACCTCGGTTGACTTAGAACATCTCGACCGAGGAGGTTTAACTGAAAAGAATTTCGAAACGATTTTTGTGCATCTTATCTAGATATGACCTCAGTGATGATTTTGTTTGCTGACTAGTTTTGAAATCTCTATATGTTTGAAAGGTTTTATGATATGTTTAAGTTGCTAAATGCTTTGTTTGAAATTCGTGGCATGTTTAATACTTTGTTTTTATCCAAATTATATTGGATTTGAAGGTTGACACCACATTATGAGTTCTCTCACTTTCTTCCTGGGAAGACCAAGGCAATTCATTCTCTTCTCTTATTCTTCTTGATCATGCTTATCCCCTCATATACATATTTGCCTCCCTTTACCTATCCGGGAATTTGGAAGCAAGCAAAAGTGAAAAGCAAGTGAAAGAAAAGTTGAGATGTTGGCTGAAAGTTAGAAAGAAACATATAGGTTTGGGGAAGTCAATCATGATGATGAGTAACTGTTACGTCTAGGAATAGATGTGCACGCAATAAGTCTTAAATTTATACTCGTTATAATTATCCTAACTCCTAGCGAACCCGCAGTGTACGGGACGTTTGTAGAAAGGTAAGTATTCCGAGGTCGAACACAAAGACTAAGGTGAAATCGAGTCAAGCAATGATCAAAGATAGTGTGAATCTAGACTAAAATAAGATGAGGAATAAATAAAATGGAAAACACAATGTTTTTGTTGGTTTTTGTGGTGATCAAACAAAGATCACAAGTCAAGCAAGATGATAAACAACTAACAACTCAAGCTAGCAAACGAACAAGTAAACACAAAGCACAAGAATATGATCAAGAGAGAAAAGTAGATTTTAGAGGTCAAGATTTCCGGTTATGGCATTGGACTCAAGGTTCTAAGGATTCTAAGGACAAGCTGCGGTGTTTGGGAAAGAATGTTCCGCTAATGGAAGCAATTACCGGGTAGGTCTCTCACTTCACTAATCCCGCATCAAACTCCTATTACCGGGTAAGTCTCTAGGGGTTAGAGTAAGGAATTCCACAGAAACTAGATACTACTTAAGGGTAACCCTCTCCTTACCGGGTAAGTCTCGGAATAGGGAAATCTCAAGCAATAATCCTAGCACACTCAATCCAATAGCGGCTTATGAGGCTCACTACTACCTAGCATTCATCATCTTAGGTATCTAAGATCGGAAATCATCGGGTAGATCTCTTCCCTCACTTAGGTTGGTAGCATTAGGTGATTCTAAGCTAAATTAGGCTTAATAAACACTAGGATTTAAACAACCAAGGACCCCAACATGCAGATTCATCAATTAAAGAGCAACAGAGAAGAAAATCGGGTGGATCATACAAAAAATCGGACGATCTAGATGAAGAACAGGTCGATTTTTGTCTCTGAAATGGGTTTCGTGCATACAAATCATCCTAAACTAACATATAAGTCCATCCTATCATCACCCAAGCCATAACCATCAATCCATCACTCTAAAATCACAAGAAACTAGCCAATAATATGCGTATCAAGATCCGAAATCATCAAACAAGCATACATGGTGTTCATAGATGAGTAATGAAAGATGAGTAAGCAAAATCAATAAATCTCAGCCAAATCTAAGTTGTAGCAAGACTTACAAACTCTAAAATGAAGATGCAAAACGTTCTTAACAATCCATGCAATTAGTTCTTCAATCCAAGTCTACAAAATCACTCAAAATCACTCTTAGAATGGTCTTCTTGTTCTTCCTTCAATCCTTGGGAGCTTTTCTTCTTCTCCAATCTTCCTACCAAATTCATGAGCTGTGAATGAGAGTGTGGGAGAGGAGAGATGCTCAGCAACCACCTGAGGGACCACTTATATTCTCCACCAAGAGCAAGGACGGGCAAGAGATCGTGGGACACATGGCTTTAAGCTGTCAAAGGCCTAAAAATCGACCCAGAGCAATAAATCGGCCGATTTAGCTGCTTGCTGGTCCGATTTTCTTCAGCAGAAACTTGTTATGCTCGTTTAGCCATGAGTTGATCCATTGCTTGCACCAATAGTGGTCTTTGTGTCCTTTGTTGCTCCAATTATGCTCCTCCAAAGCTTTGGATGTGTACCATCATGAGGCTTGGCCCTCAAATGTATCAATTAACGTCCAATAGATCCCCGAATTACCTACAAAACCGATAAAAGGTAGTGTAGACGTCTTTTCTAGAAATGTGCGTGAAATGAGCGAAGACGTCATGAATCAATGCCAAAACTTGTACGAATGAATGAGAAATCTATCTAAGTGACTACCTAATCCTAAGTCATAAATCTTGTTATCAAAAATACCCCATACTTAAGGTTTGCTCGTCCCCGAGCAAATTCCCAACTATAGACTAAGAGATGACATGATTTATGTATGCAGAAAAATTGTCAAAAATCTTTTGGAGTTGTGCTTCTAATATTGGATCACCTTCATAGTCATGTTTCATGGCAATGGGCAAGCAATTATGCATCAAATAAATGAAAGCATGGAAAGACAATTACACTTAACTTGATAGCATGCAATGAAGTGTAAAGATGAAGAAGTCAAGATGATCATGAGCATATCCAATCTAAATCACTTAGTCTTACACACATGCAAGTAGGTCATAAGGACTTGCGAAATAGAAGGCTAAGAAACGTTGTGATTAGGCGGGAATTTTCTAGGCTATGTGATGCTAATCCGGGAAAGGAACTAAACAACCACAACTTCAAATTTTCTTATCAACTTCCCTCAAGTGTATATTTTTCTTCATTTTCTTTTCTTTCTTTTATTTTTGAGACAATGGCATTGGTGTGCAAAAGCCGAAACCTTGGTGATTAGCCATTCTCGGGCTTTTTCTATTTTTCGAGATGCATCCACACCGGGCACACATACCAAAGCTCGTTAGAACTATCGGTTTATTTGACTTTGGCAAGGCACCAACACCCGATTATGTGAAGTGTACCGAGTTACTTGTCATTTAAACCAACGTCCCCAAACCTATATTTTTGTTTACACTTTCACAACAAATTCAGCATTCTATTCATGGCATTCTTTCATCAACACCTTCACCCCACACTTGCTTTTCACACACATCAACACACTAGCATGCTCCTATTCCCGGATGGGTCAAAAGAGGTCAATTTATATCAATTGAGGTGCTCAAACAACGTGATCAAGATGAGAAGTAGAGAAAGATGAATTGCCTCATTCATTCCTAGATGATGTGCAAGAACTAGCATGCGATTTCGATTTTCAATACTCAATTCAATCAAGGCAAACATTCATGATCACAAATCATTCATGGTTTCAAGAGAAGTACTTCAAGTCCACATATGCATCATCTACTCAACACATAAGGCTATCCATAGCCAATCCACAAGACAAGGTTCATCATTAGGGTCATATCCAAGCCTTAGAAGCACTAAAATTTTTAAAATTTTCTGAATTTTTTGGATTTTTCGAAATATGTATGTTCAATGCAAGACATAATGAAACATGTGACAAAATTAAACTATCCTAGATGCTAATCATGCAAGTGATTATGAAAACCCCACCCCATACTTAGAAACACATTGTCCCCAATGTGGAAGCTAAATAAAGAAGTGAAAGAGAGTCCTCACAATGTAAAATTGGTGATGCTTTTGTATTTCGGGTCACATTGAATGATGATGGTGGATGATCGATCAAGGATGGTAGAGAGCTCTTGATGTTCATTATGGTGTCGGAACCCGCGCTTGGCACCGCAAGCCGTCCAAGTTCCACGTCCGCTCCACCCATGCTTGATTGGAGATCATCACTTTCCCTTGTACAGAGGAAAAATCGCCCCATAGCCCAGGAAAATCGGCCGATTTATTGATGAACAGGCCGATTTTTCTGGGTGCTTTCCTCTTCGTCCATGTGCTTGGATCTTGTTCCTTCAACTGGTCCATGAGGCTTTCACATGACCTCCAACATCCCATAACTCATGATAATCAACAAGATCTAGCACCCAAAAACACAAAAGAAAAACAAAGCACACCAAGAGTGCGATTAAACAAAAGCAAGAAAAACACAAGGAAAAATATATACCAATGGGTTGCCTCCCATTAAGCGCTTCTTTAAGGTCATTAGCTTGACCAAATTCAGGAGCGTTTCAATCAAGGTGAAGCGGGGCAATCACTTCCACCGGGGCTTCCGGGATGTACTTCTTCAATCGATGCCCATTCACTTTGAAATCACCACAATGATCTCCTCCTATCTCCACCGCTCCATGAGGAAAAACTTTCTTCACCATATATGGCCCGGTCCATCTTGATTTGAGCTTTCCGGGGAAGAGCCGCAGCCTCGAGTTGAAGAGAAGGACAAGGTCGCCTTCACTCAACTCCTTCGGGATGAGGCGCTTGTCATGCCACCGTTTAGTCCTCTCCTTGTAGATCCGAGCATTCTCATATGCATCCAACCGGATCTCCTCAAGGGCGTTCATGTCTAGCAACCGCTTTTCTCCGGCCTCCTTGAGATCAAAATTTAGCCACTTTATAGCCCAATATGCTCGATGCTCCATCTCTACCGGAAGGTGGCAAGACTTTCCATAGACCAACTTGTAAGGAGTGGTGCCAATTGGTGTTTTGAAGGCGGTCCTATATGCCCACAAGGCATCATCGAGCTTCATAGCCCAATCTTTTCTCGTCCTTGATACCGTCTTCTCAAGAATGGCCTTGATCTCCCGGTTGGAGATCTCCACTTGGCCACTAGTTTGGGGATGGTAAGGTGTTGCCACCTTATGAGTCACCCCATACTTGGCCAAAAGTGCTCCAAAATTCCTATTGGTGAAGTGCTTCCCTCCATCGCTTATGATCACCCTTGGTGTTCCAAACCTAGGAAAGATCACTCGGTTGAAGAACCGCACCACTACCTTGGCGTCATTTGTAGGAGAGGCGATTGCCTCCACCCATCTCGAAACATAGTCAACCGCCAATAGGATGTAGAGTTTGCCACATGAAGAAGGGAATGGCCCCATGAAGTCCACACCCCACACATCAAATATTTCCACCTCTTGTATGTTGTTCAAGGGCATCTCATTTCTCCTTGAGATGTTGCCCGTCCTTTGGCAAGCATCACAAGCTACCACAAAGCCTTGCACGTCCTTGAACAAACTTGGCCAAAAGAAGCCCGATTGTAGCACTTTCGCACATGTCTTGTGTGCACTAGCATGCCCTCCACATGGCAAGGAATGACAATGGCGGATCACACTCTCCACCTCATCCTCCGGTATGCATCTTCTAAACATCCCATCCGGCCCTCTTTTGAACAAAAGTGGCTCGCTCCAATAGTAATGCCTCACATCTTTGAAGAACTTCTTCCTTTGGGCATATGTCAAACCGGGAGGCACTTCCTCACACACTAAGTAGTTCACAATGTCGGCAAACCATGGCTCGCTTCCTCTAGACACTTGGAACAAGCACTCCTCCACCATTTGCAATTGCTCATCCCGGAATGAGTCATCAATCGGGATGTCCTCTCTTTCAAGCTCCAATGGTGGGAGTCTACTAAGGTGATCCGCCACGGAGTTCTCGGATCCCTTCTTGTCCCGGATCTCCAAATCAAACTCTTGAAGAAGAAGGATCCATCGAATCAATCTAGGCTTTGCATCCTTCTTGGTAAGGAGATAACGGATCGCAGCATGATCCGTATACACTATGACTTTCGCTCCAACGAGGTATGACCGAAACTTCTCAAAGGCATACACTACCGCTAGCAACTCTTTCTCGGTTGTGGCATAGTTAAGTTGGGCATCATCTAGCGTCTTGCTAGCATAATAAATAGCATGAGTTTTCCCATCTTTCCTTTGCCCCAAAACAGCCCCAACGGCTACATCGCTTGCATCACACATGATCTCAAACGGTAAACTCCAATCCGGAGGTTGCATGATAGGTGCGGAGATCAAGGCGTTCTTCAACCTACAAAAAGCTTCAAGGCAATCTTTGAAGAAGACAAAATCAACATCCTTCATTAGTAGGTTAGTGAGAGGCTTAGAAATTTTAGAGAAATCTTGAATGAACCTCCGGTAAAAACCGGCATGCCCTAAAAAGCTCCTTACCCCCTTCACCGAGGTAGGTGGCGGCAACTTCTCTATCGTTTCAATTTTCGCTCTATCAACCTCAATGCCACGGTTAGACACCAAGTGTCCTAACACAATACCTTCACTTACCATGAAGTGGCATTTTTCCCAATTTAAGACAAGATTTGTCTCCTCACATCTTTGTAATACTAAGGACAAGTTAGCCAAGCAATCATCGAAAGAAGAACCATAAACAGAGAAATCATCCATAAACACTTCCATGATATTTTCTATGTATTCCGAAAAGATAGCCATCATACACCTTTGGAAGGTGGCAGGTGCATTACACAACCCAAATGGCATTCTCCTATATGCAAAAGTACCCCATGGACATGTAAAGGTTGTTTTCTCTTGGTCATCGGGGTGGATAGGGATTTGGAAGAATCCACTATAGCCATCTAGGTAGCAAAAATGGGAGTGTTGAGCTAATCTCTCTAGCATTTGGTCAATGAAAGGGAGAGGGAAGTGATCTTTCCTAGAGGCCATGTTCAACTTCCTATAATCAATGCACATCCTCCATCCCGTAACCGTTCTAGTGGGAATTAGTTCATTGTTCTCATTGGTTACTACGGTCATCCCACCCTTCTTAGGTACTACATGAACGGGACTAACCCACTTACTATCCGAGATAGGGTAGATAATTCCCGCATCTAGCAACTTTATGATCTCCTTCTTAACTACCTCTTTCATTATAGGATTTAACCTTCTTTGATGTTCAATAGAGGGTTTATGATTATCTTCCATCATTATCCTATGCATGCACAAAGATGGTTTGATGCCAACAAGATCATCAATTGTGTATCCTATTGCTTTTCTATGCAGTTTCAATTCATTCAACAATCTATTAAGCTCATCATCATTCAAAGATGCATTCACAATCACCGGATAAGTAGAATTTGAACCAAGGAAAGCATACTTTAAATGAGAAGGAAGAGGTTTAAGATCAAGTTGAGGAGGACCTTTTTCGGTTGGAGATGATCCATACAATGTAGGTTGAGATGATTGCAAAGCCATGGAAGCCTCCTTGAAGTCCCTTGATGATTGCTCATACTCAAGTGGTTGATGCTGAAAAGACTCAGGAAAATCGACCCAGGAAGAAAAATCGGTCGATTTTTCTGAAGGGGGGTCGATCTGAGTTTCTGTTTTGGCAAAACTGGCTGAAATTTCAGCATAAGTACAAAAATCGGCCGATTTTTGGCAGGCAGTCCGATTTTTCTGCCAGTTTCTCTCTTCTTCTAGCACTTCAAACCCAACACTTGGTAGCTCGTCCAATGCATTCAAGGCCTTGATTACTTCATTGCTACTCTCCTCAATTCCTTCTTCCATCAAGCTTGAGCTAAGAACTCTCTCAAGTGGATCCTTGAGCAAGATTGAGCTCACGACCTCCCTAGATTCCTCTTCTTCAACTATGTTGAATACATCCTCATCAAGGGTTGGCCCTTTCATCATTGTAGATAGCTTGAACTTGATGTTCTCTTCTCCAATGTTGAAGGAGAGGGTTCCATTCTTGCAATCCACTAGACACCCGGAAGTAGCTAGGAATGGTCTCCCCAAAATGATAGGAACCGGATAGTCCGCCGGGATGTCTAAAACAACGAAGTCTATGGGCACATAGAACTTCCCTAATTGCACCGGGATGTCTTCCAAGATCCCAACCGGATGAGTAATTGAACGGTCCGCCATGTAAAGAGTCATCTTGACCGGCTTTGGCTCCCCTAGCCCAACCTTGTTGCAAAGTGCAAGCGGGATGATGCTTACACTTGCCCCAAGATCACATAGGGCATCATACTTCACTTCTCCTACTCCGATTGGCACACAAAAGGATCCCGGATCCCTTAGCTTGGGAGGCATCTCCTCCTTCATCGTTTGAATCAACTCCGAGGATCTCTTCGTCATTCTTATCTCCCCATACTCCTCCAACTTCCTCTTGTTGGAGAGTATTTCCTTTAAGAACTTGCCATATGCCGGCATACCTAAGATAGCATCCATGAACGGAATGTTAATATGCAATTTAGACATAAGTTCAAGGAATTTACCAAAGTGATTGTCTAAGCGAGCTCTTGCTCGTGATTGAGGGAACGGTAGTGGTGGCTTGTATG
Organism: Fagopyrum homotropicum; assembly: GCA_033239125.1. Taxonomy (NCBI): domain Eukaryota; kingdom Viridiplantae; phylum Streptophyta; class Magnoliopsida; order Caryophyllales; family Polygonaceae; genus Fagopyrum; species Fagopyrum homotropicum. The sequence continues at coordinate 57,037,701 of BSWB01000003.1, read as the reverse complement.
GAGGCGGCGCCACACATCTTGGCTCTACATCCTTGCTCTTGCCTCCATCTCCTTGCAAGGTCTCTTCTTCATTCACCACTTGCTTCCCTTTAGCATTCTCCTTGGGCAAAGGATCCTTCATGCTTAACCCACTTCTTGTTGTAATGGCCAACACTTGGCCCTTTGGGTTTTCTTCGGTCCTTCCGGGAAGCTTCCCCGGATCTCTATGTGCTTCACCCGCCTTTTGGAACACTTGTGCTTCCAACACTTTTTGAGCTTTGGAAATGGAAGTCACCGTGCTCTCAAGACCGCTCAACCTTCCTAGCAATTGCTCAAACATCATTTCGGTTCTATCCTTTGGAGGTTGAGTGAATCCGGGTGGAGGTTCTTGTGAAGCTCTTGGTGGTGGAGTTGTGCTTGTAGAAGCGGGAGGGTTCAAGGCTCCATCCGGGTTAGAGTAAGAAAACCCGGGATGGTTATGGTTGGGCCGGTAATTGTTGAATTGCCGGTTGTTGTTGAAGTTCCTTGGGCCTTGGTAGTTGTTGTAGTTGCCCCTTCCCATATAGTTCACATCCTCCTCTTTGGAAGATAGGTTGGCTTGTGGAGGCACTTGAGGAGTTGCTTGACTCTTCAAAGTTGTAGCACACAACTCCCTCAAGGACTTTAGCTCGTTGTTGATGGCGTCGAGCTTGAAGTTGCTCATGGTGACCTCACTCACCTCATATGCTCCCGCCTTTCTCCCTTCACTCTTCCTATGGGAGTACTTCTCAATCACTAGAGCTTGCTTCTCCACAAACTCCCAAGCATCATCTACATGCTTCTCCATGAAAGTCCCACCGGAAAGGGATTGAAGCTTGAATTGGCTATCTTCATCAAGTCCTTTGAAGTAGATCTCCAATAGCTCAATTTTCGGTATGCCATGGTGTGGACAATCTAGGAGAAGGTCTTTGAATCTCTCCCAAGACTTGAACAAACTCTCTCTATCCTTCATCACGAAGGCATTGATCTTCCCTCTTAATTCGGTAGTCTTGGAAGGTGGGAAGAACTTAGTCAAAAACTCGGTTGTCATCTCCTCCCAAGTACCAACTCGCCCTTGTGGAATAGATTGATACCAAGCTAAGGCCTTGTCCTTAAGAGAGAAGGAGAAAGCCCTTAGCTTATGGTTGTTGCTCTCCAATCTCGGCGGTCTAAGAGTCTCCATCAAAATCTCGTAGTTCATCAAATGTTGGTGAGGAGATTCTCCTTCCATCCCTCCAAATTGGTTATGCCGGATCATTTGTAGAACTTGAGGGCGGAGCTCGTAATCATGGGCTGCGGGATCTCCTAAGTTCACACCCGGGCGGTGTGCTCTTTGTGCCGGATCCATACGTTGCCCCAACGTTTGTGGCTCATCCATAGCAATGGGCACAACCCTAACGTTCACCGCCGGCTGCGGTTGTGGTGGAGGTGGAGGAGGTTGTTGACGGTTAAGCTCCCTTTGCACAAGTGCTTGCCTAATCTCCTCAATCTCCCTCCTAGTTGCCTCTTGCCTCTCATTGGCAAGTCTCCTCTCTTCCTCCAAGAGCTCATCTCTTAGCCTAATTTGCTCTAAGGCTTCATCCAACTCAGCTTGGAGGTTCCTACCGGCCATCTCTTTCTCTTTTCGAATGCTCTTGGATCTAGATCTAAGGGTTTTCTCCGGTTCGGGATCGAATGGAGCTAAATCCTTGCCACGAGATCTTCGCATACACCTAAAGAGTAAGAGATGTCCTGAAAAGCAAAGACACACACCAAAGAGAGATCAAAAGCAACAAGAAAAATCTACACTATAAACAATCACGAAATGACTCAATCTAGACCTAGTCCCCGGCAACGGCACCAAAAACTTGTTACGTCTAGGAATAGATGTGCACGCAATAAGTCTTAAATTTATACTCGTTATAATTATCCTAACTCCTAGCGAACCCGCAGTGTACGGGACGTTTGTAGAAAGGTAAGTATTCCGAGGTCGAACACAAAGACTAAGGTGAAATCGAGTCAAGCAATGATCAAAGATAGTGTGAATCTAGACTAAAATAAGATGAGGAATAAATAAAATGGAAAACACAATGTTTTTGTTGGTTTTTGTGGTGATCAAACAAAGATCACAAGTCAAGCAAGATGATAAACAACTAACAACTCAAGCTAGCAAACGAACAAGTAAACACAAAGCACAAGAATATGATCAAGAGAGAAAAGTAGATTTTAGAGGTCAAGATTTCCGGTTATGGCATTGGACTCAAGGTTCTAAGGATTCTAAGGACAAGCTGCGGTGTTTGGGAAAGAATGTTCCGCTAATGGAAGCAATTACCGGGTAGGTCTCTCACTTCACTAATCCCGCATCAAACTCCTATTACCGGGTAAGTCTCTAGGGGTTAGAGTAAGGAATTCCACAGAAACTAGATACTACTTAAGGGTAACCCTCTCCTTACCGGGTAAGTCTCGGAATAGGGAAATCTCAAGCAATAATCCTAGCACACTCAATCCAATAGCGGCTTATGAGGCTCACTACTACCTAGCATTCATCATCTTAGGTATCTAAGATCGGAAATCATCGGGTAGATCTCTTCCCTCACTTAGGTTGGTAGCATTAGGTGATTCTAAGCTAAATTAGGCTTAATAAACACTAGGATTTAAACAACCAAGGACCCCAACATGCAGATTCATCAATTAAAGAGCAACAGAGAAGAAAATCGGGTGGATCATACAAAAAATCGGACGATCTAGATGAAGAACAGGTCGATTTTTGTCTCTGAAATGGGTTTCGTGCATACAAATCATCCTAAACTAACATATAAGTCCATCCTATCATCACCCAAGCCATAACCATCAATCCATCACTCTAAAATCACAAGAAACTAGCCAATAATATGCGTATCAAGATCCGAAATCATCAAACAAGCATACATGGTGTTCATAGATGAGTAATGAAAGATGAGTAAGCAAAATCAATAAATCTCAGCCAAATCTAAGTTGTAGCAAGACTTACAAACTCTAAAATGAAGATGCAAAACGTTCTTAACAATCCTTGCAATTAGTTCTTCAATCCAAGTCTACAAAATCACTCAAAATCACTCTTAGAATGGTCTTCTTGTTCTTCCTTCAATCCTTGGGAGCTTTTCTTCTTCTCCAATCTTCCTACCAAATTCATGAGCTGTGAATGAGAGTGTGGGAGAGGAGAGATGCTCAGCAACCACCTGAGGGACCACTTATATTCTCCACCAAGAGCAAGGACGGGCAAGAGATCGTGGGACACGTGGCTTTAAGCTGTCAAAGGCCTAAAAATCGACCCAGAGCAATAAATCGGCCGATTTAGCTGCTTGCTGGTCCGATTTTCTTCAGCAGAAACTTGTTATGCTCGTTTAGCCATGAGTTGATCCATTGCTTGCACCAATAGTGGTCTTTGTGTCCTTTGTTGCTCCAATTATGCTCCTCCAAAGCTTTGGATGTGTACCATCATGAGGCTTGGCCCTCAAATGTATCAATTAACGTCCAATAGATCCCCGAATTACCTACAAAACCGATAAAAGGTAGTGTAGACGTCTTTTCTAGAAATGTGCGTGAAATGAGCGAAGACGTCATGAATCAATGCCAAAACTTGTACGAATGAATGAGAAATCTATCTAAGTGACTACCTAATCCTAAGTCATAAATCTTGTTATCAGTAACTCGGCAACATTCACATAGCCGGGTGTTTGTGTCTTGCCAAAGTCGGATTGAGCGATATTCCTAACGGGTCATGGTATGTGCATCAAGGGTTTGAGGTATCTCGAGAAATTGATGATTGCTGATCTCCTAGGCTTCGGTTATTGTGCACCTCTGTCCATGCATCCCAAAAGGTAAAGTAAAAAGTAAATAAGCAAAGCTTATTGGTGGGTGATGTTGAAGTTCAAAGTGAAAGTGAAGTAAAGATCCTTTTCCCGGGTTCTAGCACCACATTCCCTATAAACATCCCTCCCTCACACGTTTCTTGACCTTTCATTTGGAAAGCCCTTGAGACCTCGAGCTTGTTGATTGACTTAGTGGTTTAAACTGGATTATACATGATTAATTTTGGATGATTATGATTTATTATGCTTTCTATGATTTTATGCAAAGATGAACGACTTTCTTATATTTATAAAATGTTTTGAGCATGTTTTGATTTTAAATTCCATGAAGCATTCTCTTAATGATCTATGATTGTAGCACACCATTGAAATGTTTTGAAGAACTTTTTCATTGATCTTTATGACTTATAATCCATTCTATCTTGTATTTTATATTCGGAACTTGCTTGGAGACAAACAAGGGCTAAGTAAGGGGTATTTTGATAGCATGAATTATAGTCTATATTTTGGGACTTGTTTAGACGTTTTATCTTCAATAATCTGCATGTTTGAACGTATATTATGTGATTATATTGTCGTTTCATCTACATTTGCGGGAATCGAGGTCTACACCAAGTTTCGTTGTAATCGTAGGTAAAATGGAACGTTTTGCATCAAAATGGAGCAAAAGGAGCTAAGGAGTCATTGGAGCTACATTCAGGAGCTTAAGGAAGAACCCATGAAGCTTGAAATGGATTGAAGATTTACTCTGGATCAGATTTGAGAGATTTCACATTCAGTTGAGTCACCTCGGTCAGCTACAGTACCATCTCGACCGAGGTGATCCAGAAGAGCTGCTCGACCGAGGCGAACACCTTGGACGCGACGAGAGATATTTTATTCTTGGCATAGATCTTTTATTTTTAAAAAGAGGATCTTATATTTTTAGCCCATATATTTTAGCCCATATATTTTACCCATATATTTTACCTATTTTTATGGGAAAATATCTTTTTAAGATATCTTTGGGAGGATCTTATCTTTGGGAGGGAATTTTCCTATAAAAAGGGTTGGATTTTCCATAAATCAGGAAGCCGCATACCCCGCTTATGCTTAGAGCATCCCACTACTGCTGGGAGATTTGAAGAACCTTTTTGAAGGTTGAAGGAAGATTGAAGGAAGAAAGTTGATAGCTTTTATAAATTTTGTGAAGGGTTTTGTAAGACTTTCTTAGATTCCCTTCTTTGTTGATTGTCTTGTTGGATTGTGATCCAAGGAACGCTTGTTTGATTGATAATTGATTCAGTTATTGAAACCTTGTTCCGAAGGTTTTTGTGTTGTAACGTCCCAATTTTTAGGCGCGTTTACGATATTTTGTTTTCCGGATTTTATCAATATCCTTTATTAGCCGTGTTTCAATTATGATATTATGTCGTAAAATCAATTGCGATGATGGTTTTGTATTTCAATCTATATTTTTACGAGTATATATTTTGTTATATTTTCAATATTTTATTTTTGCGGAAAGTACGGAAAAGTTTTCAATCCGAGTATCCCATTCCGGTTGTTTTGATCGGGTATATTTTGATTCCCGATCTCGTATTTTCTTTCTTCTTTTTATTTATTTGTTTATCCTTCCGGGCTGATGACGTGTCCTTCTCCTTAGCCTTGTCTTGCAGCCCAGCTAGCCATCCTAGCCTTTGGTTCTGCACCTAACCGGCCCTCTAGCTCCTCTATAGTCTGTTTTGCACTACCCCTCACGCTACCCCTATTCACTCAACTTCTCATCCCTCTGATTCCCACCTCTCGCAGCTCAGGAAGCACACTCGCGCCCTCTGCCTCGCCTCCTAACTTTCTCTTCCTCTATTCTGTCTTCGATCCAACAGGAACCGCCGGGTTCATCGCCGGAAACCCCTACTTTGGCCTGCCCTAGTGCGTGCTGGAGTCGACCGGAGACCTTGCCGCCGCCAAGGAAGCCTCGGCCAAACCTGCGAACCCCTTCCCTGTCTCATCTCTTCTGTGAAACCGTCTTTGAGCCTCGCCGGATGCCTGCCCTAACGCCACCGGATTGGAGCAGCCGTCGCCGAGCTCCAACGCAGCCGCTACCGGAACGCCCCCACCAGTAGCGAGCCTCTTCGGCGCCAGATCTATTACAGTGCCCCACCGCTGAGCCGGAAACCACCACCCAGGTCCGCCAATGCTGGCGCTAGATCTGCCACGGCCGCCGCCTGCCGGAGCCTCACCTGGGTCGCCTTGCCTCGCGTTCTCACTGCCGCCTTCTTCTCTCCCTTTCATCTCTGTTCTCCCTGCAGCCAAGGATCAGTCCCTATCGCCGGATTTGGGCCGCCTCTGTTGCCGCCGACGCTGCCGGATCCACGCAGCCCTACGCCGCCGCCCTCCTCTGTTGTCTGTTGCCCTAGCCGCCGCTCACAACTCTCCCCTTCCCCTCTGCGTGTTACAAGGTTGAAGAAGGATTTTTTTTCTTATTTCATATCGGGCCCCTCTTGTTTTTAATATAATTACAGTTTATACCCCATACTTTGAATTTGCAATTTGTGCCCACAGTTTTGGATGTTTCAAATATGCCCCTGCAGTAATTAATTATTGAATGTGCCCAGATTGTGATATTGCAGTTTTGAACCCAGATTTTTAGAATGTGACATTATGCCCTCGGTTATAATATTTTCGGGAATTAGCCCAAGGTTTATTTATGGTTTATGGCCCGCCTTTACAAGATTGTATATTTTACCCCGGAAAATGGTTGAGCGGTTTTGTTCGTCCTTGGCTTTGAAAACGAGTTTTACCTTGGGTTTATGATGTCGTATAGGTTGCCCGGAAAATATATTTACGGATTATAAAATTGGGTTTTACCTCGAGTTATAGTCTTGTATTTGCTTACACAATGTTTTATGCCTTGTTGGATTAATTCGGATTTACGGTTCAAGTTGTAATTTCGGGTTATGACCAAGTTTCTAAATTCCCGTATTTTGCCCGAGAAGGTTTTGCGAGTTTAACGTGGGAGATTGAAATCGAGCTTTTCTTTAGTTTTATATATATTATATACTCCGATCAAATTTAGCGTACGAGCTAAATTTGTCTAATTTTGGTGTTAGGTTCGGAAGCGTCCCGATAAAGACCTAACAAGTCAAACTCGACATCCATAGACCGTCTTCCGTCTTTTGACCTCGTGTGAGTACCTCCTTCATTGATCTTGTTATGTTAAGTATTAGTATCATGTTAGGTTGGACCTAGCATAACTTAGAGTGAATGCCAAATAGTGGCCTTGAACCTTAGGTGAGTTTTGAGGATTTATGATCATTATAAAGGTTGAGGATTGTGAAATGTTGTAAGGCCTGAGGAGTTGATATTATCTTGTGAGGTCATTTATGGCTTTAAGTTGTATGTTGAGCTTGTGAGAATTTAGGGGTTGAATTTGTATGATTGTTGAGGTTGTGGACTAGAACGAGAGTATCCTATCATGGTTTGGTTTATGATCTTGCGAGATCATTGGGACTAGAAGTCTAAGGACTTTTAGCATGTGAGAGAGATGTTGATTGTGTGCCTTGTCTTGACCAGGCGTTGAGTGCCTTCCTACGGGAAGTTGAGAGCGATGGTTAGCGGGATTATCTTTGGGACGAGGTAAGTCTTCGGACTTACTTAGCTCGTATTCTCTGTATTAGTTTCAATGCGTGTTTGGTGGTGTGTGTTTATTGTTTATGTGTGTGTTTATTGCTTATGTTATAACATCTAAACCGGTAATAGGACCACCGACTTTATATGTTTATATTTGGCCCAAGTGTATGATAACGGGCGGTGACCACTATGTCCGGCCCAAAATGGGGATGGTCGGGAGGTGCCTTGCGACCAGTCTAACAGGTGATGCTGATTCGCATCTGGCCCAAACCTGTTTGGTGAAAGGGGACAAGGGCGGGATCCTTGTGATTTCCGTGCCACAACTAAATGGAAATTAGTAATGGAATAACTTAAAAAAAAAAAGATAATAAATCGGATTGTGTGTTTTGGAACATGTTGTGTGTTTATGATGCCTTATGTGTGTATGTGCCAATACCATGATTCTAATGCCTTGAATGCTAGCTAACGGTTTTATACCGATATTGTTGTAGATTGCCTTGCAGGTTAGGAAAGCAGCCGAGAGATCCAGAAGAGTGGGCAGCCGGGGTTCCGTACATTTTAGGAGTGGGTGTTGGTTGGAGTCGGGTTGTGTTTTATTCTTCGTTTATTATGTTGGTATGCCGTGTGTATGGCGTTTTGATCTTTGGTGTTGATTATCGGCTGAAGTCTTTTGTTGTTTTCCTTCGGGTTTCTTATCATTTGCATTAAAAGGAATTTTGGTTTGCCTTTATTTGTGCCATGTTGAAAGATCCGGTGAAATTGTTGTCAGGCTAAGGGTCGGTACCCATTGTGAGGTCCCAACCCGTAGCATCCCGAGTCCCGCGGATTCGGGGTGTTACAAAAGTGGTATCAGAGCCCTAGGTTGACAACAATGGCACTCGCAATCTTCTAAAGGCCGAATAAGGAATAAACAGAACCCCGCGGGTTCTGAGTTTTCGTTTTCAAAATCACATGCATGAGTCGGGGTAGAATGTACGGACCACCACTCCTTCCGTGGATCTCGGCAGCATAGTTTATTGGATTTTTAGTATATATATGTATATATGTGTATATATGTAGATATGTATCGTGAACCTAGGATGTATTTGGACTATTACTATATGTTGATTATAGTTATGCATGATGGACTTGTTATATTGTTATGGTGGCATAATTTTTATATTGATATGAGTTGTACATGTGGCATGATGATATCATATAAGTGTTGGGACCTTGTTTTGTTGTAATACTTTTGCTTGGATGTGATATGCTAGTTATAGCAATGTGGACATAGGACTTATATAGTCATATACGTATACTAGGATATATATATATATATATATATATATAGGATCATATGGTTTTTGGACCTTATAGTTAAGATGATAGGAAGCTTTCATCGCCCTTGGACAAACGCCATTTTGGGGATTAGGATAGTATATATACGAGGACAAATATGTTCAAGTATCGAGTTGAGCTCGACGTTCGCGCGAACACCTTGAAGTTCTTGGATTCCTTTTAAAGGATGTCGAAGAGGAGAATTAGAGATGACATAAACGAAGGACGAACAAGTGGAAAGAAAACTCGAGACCACTAAAGAGAAAGCGAGATGGAGACATTACAAGTAAAGGGAGCAACATTAATGTGCGGAAGTGGTTCCAAAGAAGCCATGATGGAAGGACGACGAGACCTATAAGAGGTAACGAACTTAGTTCTTCAAGAAGACGCGTGAACAACGAAAGATGTAAATCGAGGAGGAGATGAGTACGTTCTAGCAAGGTTAAGGTGGTGTCCATTAAGATGCAAAGCTTTCCTTAGACGTTTCTAAGCATTGGACTAAGATGAGAGAAGCGAATGAAACATGTGAGAAGAATTTAAAATACCATAAGTTAAGCTTACGAGGTACCAAAAAGTAAAATTACAACATTAATAGAGTTGTGAGAAGAAGGGCATGGTTGGGATTCACGTGGAATTGACTGATTTCCATTATGATGATAAGACTAAGAAACACCAAGAAGGAGGAATTGGGTATAAATGATGACCCCAAGAAGATGAAAGACGAAACGAAGAGCTTTGATCAAGAGACTTAAGATACCAACCAAGAGGAACGCAAGTGGATGCTAGCTAGGGCTATAATATTTGGGAAGGGCACCTGAAAGACATTAAGGAAGAATGGTTAAGCCTATGAAAGGGAGTTATATGAAACAACAAGGCAAATAAGATATAGTTACCTTATTAACAAGAGAAAGCATGGAATGAAGAAAGAACTAACGGAGTTTAAGGTAAAGTACCCCGAGGAGGGTAGCCTTCATGTGAATGGTAACATGAGAAGTGTAGTAGAAGAAAGGTAAGTCAGTGACATTGGAGAAGGTCAGACACAAGTGAATCGGTGACAACAAAGAACGCACATGTGCGGATTGTCTATTGGTGAGTGTAGAAGGGGATGAGTAAACAAGATTATGGGCAAACAGAGGGATTTGGATGACCTTATGCGACCTTTTTAGGTAATGGAATTGGCATATGGGAGGACGACACAAATTAGAGTTTTAAAGTTTGATCACGGTAAAGGGGAAGTAGTGAATCAAGAAGAAGCTAAGGTGTCATGGAGGTGGTACGTAAACGAGAGTATATAGAGGATGCAGGGTATGAAGTGGATGATATGTTACCACGGGCAAGAGATAAGTCAAGTTTCTAGACTCACACGGAAGAGACATGGTGGCTATGATGTGAAAGAGAGGACCTAGATTAGGGTAACGCTGCAAACTTAGAGTTATGATGTTAGTACCTAGAGATGTAATGAGTTTGATATTTTAGTGGTTTTGGATGGGGAGTTTCTTCTAGCATTTTCCACAGGACATACCGGTACAGTTGTGAAGTTGTTCATAGAAAACCGAGAGATGCATAAGATGACCAAGAATAGTAAGAGAAGATCGAAATTTTGAAGTTTGATGTCGATAAGAGATGTACAAAAAGTATATGGCAGATTGAGGTTAGAACCTCTATCGTCGGGTTAACTCTACAAAAGGAAAGTGAAGTATAATTTCTACTTGAAGAAAGGATGTTTATAGTGCAAGCTTACGTAAAATGCAAGGAGAGTTTCCCATATGTGGGAGAATATAGTGGAAAACGAAGAAGATGAGGTCAATTGTTTTGAAGCACGGTTAAGTCTTGCAGTTTGGACCCTTATGGTTGCACATAAGTGAGAAAGCTGAGAAGATTATTACAATTATGTCATCAAAGAGGGAACATGATATTAATATAAAAGAATACTTGTATAAGAACACAAGAGTCAGAAGGCGCAAGCAAATCTTTCCAAATTCAAGAAAAGACGAATATTTGAAAGAGGACGGTCAACGTTGTAGCTAAATATGGAGTAATACACGTGTTTGAAGGACGTCACCCCAACAGATCGGGGGAGATCATTAATACCATGACTATCTGTCAAGTGATAAGACAAGATTGTGCCGGTTATTATGATATGTGACGGGAAGAGAAAAGATGGAATCTGAGATATCACAGATTTCAATACATTGGAATGTGTTGCCACTAAGGTTGAGTTTGGCTCGACTCCGATATCCAAGACACTCTACATATGACACCTGTGAAGGTACATGAGTGGAAGAAGCATTTGAACAACCAGTTGCAAGGACTTGTGGATAAAGGTTCATTTGAACCAATGAACTGCCATAGAAAACGTCAGACGTTATCTTGAACTCTTGATTTGAAGTTCATATTGGAAAATATCTTAAAATCTTGATTTGAAGTTGTTATGGAGAACACTAGTTTGCGAATAGAGAGACGATTATCTCCGCTTGTACATCAATTACCGTTAGCCGAACAAGATAACAATGAAGAACCAAGTATCCCTCACCACAGATAGCGGATCTACTCGACCGGTTGCAATGGTCGGTAGTCTCTTCTAAGATTAAGTAAGATTGGATTGTCACCGTTTGAGAATTCGAGACTGGATATTGCCAACACGGCACCTTGGGACCAACCAAGGTCACTACAAGTGGTAGTTACTCCACATGGACTTACTGATGCCCCAGCCAAGATATTTTGGTCTACTCTCGAATAAGAAGTTTTCTTAGATGTGTTGGTCATTACCGGATTTGTGGAGAGATTCTCCGAGTAACACCATCTATGGATAACCTACTTCGTAAGACAAAGAAGTTAGAGTGGGAAGAATATTGACAATGGAGTTGTTGAGAGTTAAAGGAGATTCATTGGTGTAGCTGTTTTGAAATTGCCTCGAGGTATGATGGATTTAAAGTGTACAAGTGATTCTCCAAGGCAGGGTCTTGATTGAGTATTGAGAAACGAAGTAAAAGTAATAGCATACGTGTCTCGTTAGTAGAAGCAGTGTGAGGTAAAGTACTTCACTACTTGGAAGTTCCACAAGAATTGAGGAAACGTAACATCAAAGTTTGGTTTGACAAGAACTAAAAATAATGGTGTTATTTGGAAGTTCGATCTTCTTTGATGGAGAAACCTAATGGAAATGCTATATTGAGAAAGAACCGAGAAGAGAGTTGAGTTTCCGATATATCGGACCTTTTTGAAATCTTAGCGCAAGTTGGGGAAGTGGCTTACAAGTTGGCGTTGCCACCCGGTGTTTTACGCGTATCAATCAAGAGAGTACATACATGACTCGAGACATGTGGTCAGTCATGCGGATCTAGTGGTAAACGAGGAACCGATGAGGGTAACTTGAAGACGTAGAATAGTAGTTTGATTGAGTTTTACGCTGAGCTAGTAGCATCGATAGATTTGACGGGTTAGACCTAGTTCTTTCTTTGGTTGAGTTATGTGCATGTGTGACGTTATTTGTAGTTATGTCGTGTGTGGGCTTGTGTTATATGACCTGATATATCTTGCAGTGGTAGTTTGAGTATATTGTGTGAATAAACTAGAAGGTCTAAACCTTCTTCGTTTTAGAGTTTTACCTCGGCCTTAGGGACCAAGAAGGTCGGTGTATCGCAAGTTTCGGGACGAAACTTGTTTTTAGGGGGATCTAATGTAACGTCCCAATTTTTAGGCGCGTTTACGATATTTTGTTTTCCGGATTTTATCAATATCCTTTATTAGCCGTGTTTCAATTATGATATTATGTCGTAAAATCAATTGCGATGATGGTTTTGTATTTCAATCTATATTTTTACGAGTATATATTTTGTTATATTTTCAATATTTTACTTTTACGGAAAGTTCGGAAAAGTTTTCAATCCGAGTATCCCATTCCGGTTGTTTTGATCGGGTATATTTTGATTCCCGATCTCGTATTTTCTTTCTTCTTTTTATTTATTTGTTTATCCTTCCGGGCTGATGACGTGTCCTTCTCCTTAGCCTTGTCTTGCAGCCCAGCTAGCCATCCCTAGCCTTTGGTTCTGCACCTAACCGGCCCTCTAGCTCCTCTATAGTCTGTTTTGCACTCCCCCTCACGCTACCCCTATTCACTCAACTTCTCATCCCTCTGATTCCCACCTCTCGCAGCTCAGGAAGCACACTCGCGCCCTCTGCCTCGCCTCCTAACTTTCTCTTCCTCTATTCTGTCTTCGATCCAACAGGAACCGCCGGGTTCATCGCCGAAAACCCCTACTTTGGCCTGCCCTAGTGCGTGCTGGAGTCGACCGGAGACCTTGCCGCCGCCAAGGAAGCCTCGGCCAAACCTGCGAACCCCTTCCCTGTCTCATCTCTTCTGTGAAACCGTCTTTGAGCCTCACCGGATGCCTGCCCTAACGCCACCGGATTGGAGCAGCCGTCGCCGAGCTCCAACGCAGCCGCTACCGGAACGCCCCCACCAGTAGCGAGCCTCTTCGGCGCCAGATCTATTACAGTGCCCCACCGCTGAGCCGGAAACCACCACCCAGGTCCGCCAATGCTGGCGCTAGATCTGCCACGGCCGCCGCCTGCCGGAGCCTCACCTGGGTCGCCTTGCCTCGCGTTCTCACTGCCGCCTTCTTCTCTCCCTTTCATCTATGTTCTCCCTGCAGCCAAGGATCAGTCCCTATCGCCGGATTTGGGCCGCCTCTGTTGCCGCCGACGCTGCCGGATCCACGCAGCCCTACGCCGCCGCCCTCCTCTGTTGTTTGTTGCCCTAGCCGCCGCTCACAATTCTCCCCTTCTCCTCTGCGTGTTACAAGGTTGAAGAAGGATTTTTTTTCTTATTTCATATCGGGCCCCTCTTGTTTTTAATATAATTACAGTTTATACCCCATACTTTGAATTTGCAATTTGTGCCCACAGTTTTGGATGTTTCAAATATGCCCCTGCAGTAATTAATTATTGAATGTGCCCAGATTGTGATATTGCAGTTTTGAACCCAGATTTTTAGAATGTGACATTATGCCCTCGGTTATAATATTTTCGGGAATTAGCCCAAGGTTTATTTATGGTTTATGGCCCGCCTTTACAAGATTGTATATTTTACCCCGGAAAATGGTTGAGCGGTTTTGTTCGTCCTTGGCTTTGAAAACGAGTTTTACCTTGGGTTTATGATGTCGTATAGGTTGCCCGGAAAATATATTTACGGATTATAAAATTGGGTTTTACCTCGAGTTATAGTCTTGTATTTGCTTACACAATGTTTTATGCCTTGTTGGATTAATTCGGATTTACGGTTCAAGTTGTAATTTCGGGTTATGACCAAGTTTCTAAATTCCCGTATTTTGCCCGAGAAGGTTTTGCGAGTTTAACGTGGGAGATTGAAATCGAGCTTTTCTTTAGTTTTATATATATTATATACTCCGATCAAATTTAGCGTACGAGCTAAATTTGTCTAATTTTGGTGTTAGGTTCGGAAGCGTCCCGATAAAGACCTAACAAGTCAAACTCGACATCCATAGACCGTCTTCCGTCTTTTGACCTCGTGTGAGTACCTCCTTCATTGATCTTGTTATGTTAAGTATTAGTATCATGTTAGGTTGGACCTAGCATAACTTAGAGTGAATGCCAAATAGTGGCCTTGAACCTTAGGTGAGTTTTGAGGATTTATGATCATTATAAAGGTTGAGGATTGTGAAATGTTGTAAGGCTTGAGGAGTTGATATTATCTTGTGAGGTCGTTTATGGCTTTAAGTTGTATGTTGAGCTTGTGAGAATTTAGGGGTTGAATTTGTATGATTGTTGAGGTTGTGGACTAGAACGAGAGTATCCTATCATGGTTTGGTTTATGATCTTGCGAGATCATTGGGACTAGAAGTCTAAGGACTTTTAGCATGTGAGAGAGATGTTGATTGTGTGCCTTGTCTTTACCAGGCGTTGAGTGCCTTCCTACGGGAAGTTGAGAGCGATGGTTAGCGGGATTATCTTTGGGACGAGGTAAGTCTTCGGACTTACTTAGCTCGTATTCTCTGTATTAGTTTCAATGCGTGTTTGGTGGTGTGTGTTTATTGTTTATGTGTGTGTTTATTGATTATGTTATAACATCTAAACCGGTAATAGGACCACCGACTTTATATGTTTATATTTGGCCCAAGTGTATGATAACGGGCGGTGACCACTATGTCCGGCCCAAAATGGGGATGGTCGGGAGGTGCCTTGCGACCAGTCTAACAGGTGATGCTGATTCGCATCTGGCCCAAACCTGTTTGGTGAAAGGGGACAAGGGCGGGATCCTTGTGATTTCCGTGCCACAACTAAATGGAAATTAGTAATGGAATAACTTAAAAAAAAAAAAAGATAATAAATCGGATTGTGTGTTTTGGAACATGTTGTGTGTTTATGATGCCTTATGTGTGTATGTGCCAATACCATGATTCTAATGCCTTGAATGCTAGCTAACGGTTTTATACCGATATTGTTGTAGATTGCCTTGCAGGTTAGGAAAGCAGCCGAGAGATCCAGAAGAGTGGGCAGCCGGGGTTCCGTACATTTTAGGAGTGGGTGTTGGTTGGAGTCGGGTTGTGTTTTATTCTTCGTTTATTATGTTGGTATGCCGTGTGTATGGCGTTTTGATCTTTGGTGTTGATTATCGGCTGAAGTCTTTTGTTGTTTTCCTTCGGGTTTCTTATCATTTGCATTAAAAGGAATTTTGGTTTGCCTTTATTTGTGCCATGTTGAAAGATCCGGTGAAATTGTTGTCAGGCTAAGGGTCGGGACCCATTGTGAGGTCCCAACCCGTAGCATCCCGAGTCCCGCGGATTCGGGGTGTTACATGTGTTCAGTTATTAACCTTCTTCCCTTATATTTGATTATTGCATTCATGATGATGAGTGGCTAATTTCTTTGTGTGATTCTAGGGTGATTGGCTGAAGGTTGTTGGAAAAACAATGATAGAATAATCTTAATCACAGTAGGACCCTGAAAGCTCGAGTCTTTATCCTTAACCCTAGAACATCTCGCTCAGTCGATGAATATCTCGGCCGGGGTGGAATTTGTCTGACCGAGGTGACCTTTCTGATCCGAAACTGAGAGTTAAGTGTTAGAGTCGTCCAAATCCTATTCTTATTACACCTTTCCTGGTTCAATGCAAGCCTAGGATGAGACTTACCCGGTAATTCCTTTGTTTGTTTACCAAAGATCATAAGTGTAGGTAATAAAGGTTTATCCTTTATTGGGGTTTGAGTGTGCTTTCATTCCAACTTTGTGAGTTAGCCTGAGACTTACCCAGTAAAGGTTGATTCTATTCCCTTAGTTGGAGTGTTAGTTTGAGATTATAGTTCTTTTCCTTAATTCCTTGAGACTTACCCGGTAATAGGAGTTACGGTTTGGGATTAGTGAGTAGTGAGACTTACCCGGTGATCTATTCCACTTTAGTAACACCTTCCCTTTGCAAAAATCTCAGCTTTGTCTGCTTAATCTTTAGATCTTGAGTTGGAACCACAACTAGATGCTTTAATCCCTAGAATTGCATATTTCCTTAATTGACTTTTTATCATCTTTGATTGCTTTGATCACCTTTGTGGTTAGTAGTTGCATTGACAACCTATACCTGCTTTGTTTCACTAAGTTCCTATGATCGACCCCTGGAATTTCTTGCTTTTTACTACGATTGACCCGTACACTGCGGGTTAGCATCCTTGTTTTAAGCTTACATCTAGGGTTATAAATTTAAAGCTTGCACACACCGTTTGGAGCGAACATCAAACCTAAACTCTTAACTCAGATAAGGTTCAGAAAAGGTTCACCTCGTTCAGTCAGATTCCACCCCGGCCGAGATGTTCAACGACTGAGTGAGGTGTTCTAGGGTTAAGGTAAAAACTCGAGCTTTCAGGATCCTGCTGGGATTAAGATCATTCTATCATCGTCTTTCCCACAACTTTCAGCCAATCACCCTAGAATCGCATAAGAAACTTAGCCAACAATCATCATGATAACAATAATCAAATTTATGGAAAAGGAATCATTATTCGAACAAGAAAACCTTAAGAAAAAGGTCTCAATAACTGAATCAAACAATCAATAAACAAACGTTCCTCAATCACAACTCAGTAAAGTCAACAAACCAAAAGTAATCTAAGAAAGTCTTACAAACTCCTTCAAAAGCCAACTCCAAATATGATTCCTTCCTTCCTTGAACTTCAAACCTTCAATACTTCCTTCAATTCTTCCATCAAACTCTCAGAAAATACTCCAGAAATCTCTTAATCCGAAGATGGCTGAATTGAAGAAAATCCAACCCTTTATATAGGAGAATTATCTTACAAAGATAAAATATCTTAAAAAGATAATTTCTTATAAAATATATCTCTCTCTCAAAATAAATCATCCAGAAATAATATCTTCCTTCCAAAAATCTAGCCAAAAATATAAGATACCGTCTTTCCAAAAATAAAAGTTCTCAACTAAATATAAAGATGTCGCCAGCGACAGGGTGTTCGCCTCGGTCGGGACGCTCCTCAAGATCACCTCGGTCAAGGTGATACTGTAGCTGACCGAGGTGAATCTCAACTGAATGTGAAACTCTCGAATCTGGTTCAAAGTAAATCTTCTTAATCATTTTCATGCTTCCTGAGGTCTTCCTTAAGCTCCAGAATGTAGCTCCAATGACCCCTCAGCTCCCTTAGCTCCATTTCGATCCAAAACGTGCCTTTTTACCTACAATTACAACGAAACAAGGTGTAGACCTCGATTCCCGCAAAGGTAGACAAAATAACAATATAGTCACATAATATACATCCATACATGCAGATTTATGAAGATAAAACGTCTAAGCTAGCCCCAAAATATAGACTATAATAAATGCTATCAAAATACCCCATACTTGTCCCTTGCTTGTCCCCAAGCAAGTTCCAAATCTTAGATACAAGATAGAATGGATTATAAGTTAGAAAAGATCAATGAAAAGCATTTCAAAACATTTTGGGTGGTGTACTCCACTCATAGATAACTCTAAGAGAATGCTTCATGGCAAATAAAATCAAGACATGATCAAAACATTTTATAGATAAAAGAAAGTTGTTCATCTTTGGATAAAATCATAGAATGCATAATAAATCATATTTATCGAAATCAATCATGTATAATCTAGTTTAAACCACCAAGTCATTCAACAAGCTCGAGGTCTCAAGGGCTTCCAAAAGAGGTCAAGAAACGTGTAAGGGTGGGATGTATATAGGGTAATGTGGTGCTAGAATCCGGGAAAAGGATCTTACTTCACTTTCTTTGAATCTCAACATCTTCCACCATTAAGCTTTCTTATTTACTTTACTTTTTGGGATGAATGGACAGAGGTGCATAATAACCGAAGCCTAGGAAATCAGCAATCATCAATTTCTCGAGATGCCTCAAACCCTTGATGCACTTACCATGACCCGTTAGGAATATCGCTCAATCTGACTTTGGCAAGATACAAACACCCGGCTATGTGAATGGTGCCGAGTTACTCATCATCATGATTGACTTCCCTAAACCTATTTGTTTCTTTCTAACACCTTCAGCCAACATCTCAACTTCACTTGCTTTTCTTTGCTTGCTTGCTTCCAAATTCCCGGATAGGTAAAGGGAGGAAAATTTGTATATGAGGGGCTAAAGCATGATCAAGAAGAAGAAGAGAAGAGAATGAATTGCCTTAGTCATCCCAGGAAGAATGTGATAAAACTCATCATGTTGTGTCAACCTCCAAATCCAACATAATTTTGATAAAAACAAAGTATTAAACATGTTAAAACTTCAAACAAAGCATTTTGCAACTTTAACATATCATAAAACCTTTCGAGCATATAAAGATTTCAAAACCAATATGCAAACAATATCATCATTGAGGTCATATCCAGAGAAGAAGAACAAAATGTTTCGAAAAAACTCTTAGTTAAGAACCCACCTTGGTCGAGGTGTTCCGACGTCATCGGAGGTGTCTACCTCGTCCAGTCAAGAACATCCCGGTCGAGGTCATACATTTTTTTCAAACCAGTTTTCGACGTTTTTTTTCAAACAGAAACCTGTATGTATGCATGTAATGACATATAAACACATAGACCAAGTAAAGCAGAATAAGATCATAAATATCCGATAGAGTCATACAAACATACACACATAGTCAAATAATACATCCAAATACCCCATACTTGGGGCAAATTGTCCCAATGAGTCAAATAAAAGTCTAGGAAACAGGAAACTCACTGGACCTAGCTGAACTGCATAATAAATAAATAAAGAAGATCCATGCATCTCTAATCCTCGTCAGCTGGTGGCGGTGGTGGATGTGGAACATAGGGGTGCTAGGATGGATCAAAGGGATAGCCCATCATCTGCTGAAACTGAATATCCATCATACGATGCTAGTAATGTTGGCTCTCCCCTATCTGATGCATCCAGCCATCAGTGTATCTACGCTCATCCTCAAAGTGCTAGGACATGTCAACCATCATAGTAGCATAGGAGTCAATCATCTGCTCAGTCAGCTCATCGATCCGTCGGTGAGCCTCGGGATCTCTGCGTCTCCGGAATTTGCGGTGGTGGTGGTGGTGGTGGTGCTGCCTCCTCCTCCGTCGCCTCGTCATCAAGGTCGACAACTGGTTTGCTGGGACCGCCGGTATCAGTACCGGTCTCCATAGCAGCTCCTCCATCATCATACTCCTCGTCATCATCAGCAGCAACATCTTTGGCATCCTGCATGTAAGGAAAACAGGCAGAAGACCAATATTGTCGGTCGAAGACGGAGAACTGAGATGACCATAGAATACCTTGTGGAGCTGTCGTCTCCCATGGCATAGCGACAAATGGCGTGCTAAGACCACGAGGGACAAGGATGCACCTCGTGATCATCTTCTGTAATCCTAGCGGCTTCGCAGCCGCGACTAGTGTACATGCACTCAGATCCAGACCCAAGGCAGTAGCAATATGGGTCACCAAACCTCCACAACAAATATCTCCCTTGGACTTGCCCTTGATCCTATGCAGGTCCTCAACTAGCATCCCTCCAAAGTCAGGAACTCCCCTTGTAACCATGCAAAACAAACTCAATAGCTCCCTCTGTCGGACCTTCTGGGGCGTCTCAGTACGCGCCAGAAGTGTCTCACTGAATATCCTGTGAGCCAGACGGAAAGCTAAGTGGAAAATGATGCGCTCTCTAGAGTCTCCAAGTCTCCACCTATCACTGTGCTCCACCACATGGGCTATCTCGTCCTAGAAGTCTCGAGCTACGGCTCGGGAAGGAAAATCAGTAACGGTGGGGGTAGGGAAGCCAAAGATCTCCCTAAACTGGTCCATCGGTACTATGTAGTTCTGGTTCAGCAACCGGTACTTGATGTTGTTGCGTTCCGTGACGTGAGTGACAGAACTCACAAACTCCATGGTCGGTTCTAAGTAAGCCGGCACTCGTATCTCCATAAACTATTCCAGCCCCACCATCGATATCATCTTCCTCAAGTCCTCCACCACTTGGAGGCACTCGAAGGCTGCAACATCCAAAAACCGCGGGGCAACAATGGGATGCCCGCAAATACGGTCATAATCAGCCTAGTGACGCTCGTGGATCACCCGGATCGAATACTATGAAGAAGAAAGGGAAGAACTACTGCGTCTATCTCTCAAAACAAGCTGGCGATTAGATCTGCTACTCATGACTTCTGACATATGAACACCTCAGTTTCTCTGACAATCACCTCGGCCGAGACACAGCCGACAGGACCGAGGCGAAGGGTTGTTCGATCGAGCTCTCTGATTTGAAAGTTATTTTCCCCCAAATCACTACCAATTGCTTCCTATGGGGTACTTATATCCTTTTCAGCAATAATAAGTGGCAAACAAAGCCAGATCTGTCCTAAATCAATGAAAGAAGAAGAGTTAGGGTTTTCGTACAAAATACCTAGATTTTGCAGACTCGGAGCGTTTTTCTCGCTGTTTGATGTTTGAAAACCGATCCTCTTGCCTTCTCCGGTGTAATCGAACCAAAAATCGTGGAAAATGAGCAAGAAACAAGGAAACGATGCTAGGGCACTGTTGAGGTCGAGGCTCGATGTAGGAGGGAAAAGTGAGGAGCGAGAAAAATCGTCTCGCCTTTTATACCCCTTGCTGAATTTGATTTCACTTCGGTTGAGGTGGTCCCGACCGGACTGAGGTGTCTGACTGGATGTCAGACCTAGTCGCCTCGGTTGCCCCAAGAACATCTCGGTGGAGGTGCTGTGACAGCAACCGAGATGTGTCTCAGTCAAACTCCGTCTTCTCAATTTTTCGAACTTGTGTCCTTACAGTGTAGCTCCTGAGTTGTAATCCTTCCTTAGAAAGTACCTGGTTTCTGTCTAGAAGACGCCAAAAGCTAAGCAAAGCAAACTATCTAAAACTAAGCTAGAAAAAGGGAAAAGAAAGCAATACCTTTGGTTGCCTCCCAAGAAGCGCTTGATTTAAGGTCGCTAGTTGGACCGTGCATCATCCCTAAACATGCTGGAAGGTGTCCTCACCCCATACTTCACCTTCATCATGGGGTGAGATAAATAAGTCTATCAAACGTTCCAGCAAATGCAAGTGCTCATCGGGGAATGAATCATCTATGGGTAGGTCGTCTTTCTCGAGTGAGGAGGGAGGTAGCCGGCTGAGGTGACATGCAACAAAATTCTCGGATCCCTTCTTATCGCGAATCTCTAGGTCAAACTCTTAAACCAAGAGAATCCAGCGAATAAGACGCGGCTTCGCATCCTTCTTAGCGAGCAAGTAACGAATAGCTGCATGGTCAGTGTAAACAATAACTTTCTCTCGAACTAAGTAAGAGCAAAATTTCTCAAAAGCATATACAACCGCCAAGAGCTCCTTTTCGGTGGTGGCGTAGTTCAGTTGAGCTTCATATAGCGTCTTGCTAGCATAGTAGATGGCGTTGGTCCGGCCATCCTTCTTTTGTCCAAGTACCGCTCCTACTTCCACATCACTCGCATCGCACATGATCTCAAAGGGAAAAGTCCAGTCGGGAGGTTGAATGATAGGAGCGGTGATCAATGTTTCCTTTATCTTGTAAAACGCATCAAGACATTCTTGCGAAAACTCAAAAACAACATCCTTATTCAAGAGATTAGTGAGTGGTTTACAAATCTTCGAGAAATCTTTGATGAACCTCCTGTAGAAACCTGCATGCCCGAGAAAACTCCGCACACCCTTAACAGAACAGGGGGGGAGTTTCTCAATAGTCTCGATCTTAGCTCGATCAACCTCAATACCTCGGTTGGAAACGAGGTGTCCTAGCACAATTCCTTCACTAACCATAAAGTGACACTTTTCCCAATTCAAAACAAGATTAGTGTCTTAACAATGTTGCAGCACTAGAGAAAGGTTAGTCAAACAATTATCAAAAGAGGAACCATATACCGAAAATTCATCCATGCATACCTCCATGATCTCCTCCATGTACTCGGAAAAGATAGCCATCATACAACGCTGGAAGGTAGCGGGTACATTACATAATCCGAATGGCATCCTCCTTAAGCGAATGTCCCCCATGGACAAGTGAAAGTGGTCTTCTCTTGATTATCCGGATGGATAGGAATCTGAAAGAAGCCACTATAACCATCTAGATAGCAAAAATGAGAGTATTGAGCTAACCGTTCAAGCATTTAATCGATAAAGGGGAGTGGGAAATGGTCCTTCCGAATGGCCACGTTCAGCTTCCTATAATCAATGCACATCCTCCAGCCCGTAACGGTCCTAGTTGGAATCAACTCATTGTTCTTATTCGTCACAACGGTCATTCCTTCTTTCTTTGGAACTACATGAACCGGGCTCACGCACTTGCTATCCGATATGGGAAATATGATACCTGCATCCAACAACTTAAGAATCTCTTTCTTCACAAATTCTTTCATGATCGGATTTAACCGTCTTTGAGGTTCCCGTGAAGTATTATGATCGTCCTCCATTAGTATCATATGCATGCAAAAAGAAGGCTTAATACCAACAAGATCATCACTTGTATAACCTAAAGCCTTTCGATGTTTCCTCAGGACATGCATCAGTTTAGACAATTCAGTTTCAGAAAGGGAAGCACTAACGATAACGGGATAAGTAGAATTCGGACCAAGGAAAGCATATCTCAAGTGACTAGGAAGTGGTTTAAGCTCCACGACTGGGGGTGCTTTCTGATGTGGATCCATGCTTCCTCCTTCCAGTGGAGTAGAATTAGATCGAAGAACTGGACTTTCAGAAGTCTCAGTTGACATCATCTCGCTTGTGACCTCGGTCGAGGTCCAAGATGGGTGACCGAGATGTTCTTCAAATAAGAACACCTCGTTTGGTCCAGAAGGTCGAGGTACTGGAACTAGGACCGAGGCCTAAATTGCTTGTCTGCCTCTAAATTAGTCTCTCAATCTTAACTCCTGGATCTGCTTCCAATGCTTTTAATCTCCGTATATCTGCATCACAAGAAACATCTATACCTTCCTCCATTAAACTAAAAGTAAGAACTCTTTCAAGAGGGTCATTAAGAAGGATAGAGCTCACCAATTCTCTTGATTCTTCTTTATCATAGATGTTGAAGATGTCATCATCCAGCGGCTCTCCTTTCATTCCAACGAGCAATGCAAATTCCACTTGATCACCGCCAATGTTGAATTTCAACTTGGCGTTCTTACAATCCACGTTGCAACCCGAAGTTTCTAGCAATGGTCTCCCGAGAATGATAGGAACGGGATAATATGCGGGTATGTCAAGTACAACATAATCTATAGGTAAATAGAAATTACCTAAATTGATGGGAATGTCTTCCAAGATGCCCACGGGATGGGTAATGGAGCGATCTGCCGTGTATAGCCTTATCTTTACCGGCTTGGGCTCTCCAAGTCCGATTTTCTCACATAGCTCCAGCGGGATGATACTCACGCTGGCTCCTAGATCACACAACGCCTCATAGGTTACATCCCCAACTTGAATGAGATTGCAAAATGAACCGGGATCTCTCAATTTGGATGGCATCTTCTCCTTCATGATTTGAATGAGTTCCGAGGACTTTGATGTCATCCTTACTTCTTCAAAATCTTCTAGTTTCCTCTTCCTCGATAGAATCTCTTAAAGAAAATTTTCTATGCGGGCATCTCTAGAATGGCATCAAGGAAAGGAATGTTAATGTGTAGTTTATTCATAAGGTCTAGAAACTTACCAAAATTCTTGTCTAGATGTGCTCTGGCCCTTGACTGAGGGAATGGAAGTGGTGGTTTATAAGCAGGAGGTGAACATAAAATTCAGATTTATCCTTTGCTTTCTAGGGCTTCACCTCGGTTGGCACCTCGACCGAAGTGTTCTTCTGGTTTTGGCTCGACCGAGGTACTGGATCTGCAGTTTTCAATCCACTTCGTGTCGTTATTGCCATAATCTGTCCCTTAGGGTTGCTCTCTGTCCTTGCTGGGAGCTTTCCTGGATCTCTTGGCGCTTAATTCGCCTTGTTAAAGAATTGTTGCTCTAAGGCTTTTTGTGCCTTCGAAAATGAATTCATTGATGTCTCCATAGCGTTGAGTGATAGCATGTATTATAGTCTATACTTTAGGGTTGATTTAGACATTTTATCTTCAATAATCTACATGTATGGATGTATATTATGTGATTATATCGTTGTTTCATCTTCCTTTGCGGGAATCGAGGTCTACACCTAGTTTCGTTGTAAATGTAGGTAAAATGGCACGTTTTGCATCGAAATGGAGCTAAGGAACTAAGGAGTCATTGGAGCTAGATTCTGGAGCTTAAGGAAGAACTCAAGAAGCATGGAAATGATTAAGAAGGTTGACTTTGGACCAGATTCGAGAGATTTTACATTTAGTTGAGATTCACCTCGGTCAACTATAGTGTCACCTCGACCGAGGTGATCTTGAGGAGCGTCCCGACCGAGGTGAACACCCTGCCGCCGGCGAGATCCATATTTTTGGCTGAGATCTTTTATTTTTGGAAAGAAGATATCTTATATTTTTGGGCTGGATTTCTGGAAGGAAGATATTATTTTTAGGAGATCTATTTTAGAGATATGGATATATTTTCTAGGAAATTATCTTTTTAAGATAATATTATCTTTGGAAGATAATTTTCCTATATAAAGGGTTGGATTTTTCACAATTCAAACATATTCAGATCAACACATGCTTGGAGGCTAAGAACATCCAGCAATTAAGAGATTTTTTGGAAGCTTTGAAGGAAGGATTGACGGAAGGAAGGAAGGATTCATAGTTTGGAGTTAGATTTTGAGGGAGTTTGTAAGACTTTCTTAGTCTTAGTTGATTTGTGATTTTAGGAACGCTTGTTGTTTGATATTTGATTCTGTTATTGAGGCCTTTTTCTTAAGGTTTTCTTGTTCGAATATTGATTCCCTTTCCACATCTTTGATTATTGTTATCATGATGATTGCTGGCTAAGTTTCTTATGCGATTCTAGGGTGATTGGATGAAAGTTGTGGGGAAGACGATGATAGAATGATCTTAATCCCAGCAGGACCCTGAAAGCTCGAGTCTTTAACCTTAACCCTAGAACACCTCGCTCAGTCGAAGAACATCTCGGCCGGGGTGGGATCTGACTGAACGAGGTGAACCTTTCCTGATCCGAAACTGAAGTTAAGTGTTCTAGTTTTCCAAATCCTATCCTTATTACACCTTTCCTGGTTCAATACAAGTCTAGGATGAGACTTACCCGGTGATTCCTTTGCTTGTTTACCTAAGATCATGAGTATAGGTAATAAAGGTTTATCCTTTATTGGGGTTTGAGTGTGCCTTCATTCCATCTTTGCGAGTTAGCCTGAGACTTACCCGTTAAAGGTTGATTCTATTCCTTGGGTGGTGTGTTGGTTTAAGATTATAGTTCCTTTCCTTAGTACCTTGAGACTTACCCGGTAATAGGAGCTTTGGTTTGGGATAGTGAGTAGTGAGACTTACCCGGTAGTCTATTCCCACCTTAGAAACACCTTCCCTTTGCAAACCTCAGCTTTGTCCGCGTTATCCTTTGAGATCTTGAGTCGGAACCATAACTAGATGCTTTAATCCCTAGAATTCGCATTTCCCCTTACTTGACTTTATATCATCTTTGATAACTTTAATGCTTTTGGTTAATTGCAATACTTGACAACCTGATTCTGTGCTTTTTTTCACCTAATTCCCTGTGATCGACCCCTGGAATTCTTGATTTTTATTACAATTGACCCGTACGCTGCGGGTTCGCATATTTTTTCAAGCATACTTCTTGGGTTATAAATTTAAATCTTACACACACTGTTTGGAGCGAACAAGTTTTTGGCGCCGTTGTCGGGGACTTGGTCTAGACCGAGCCGGTTGCGGTTGTCTTTCGGGGCAATTGCCCTTGTTGCTATTAACCACACTACTTGAGTGTTTTCGCAGGATATTTTTCTTAGGTTTATGTGAAGAACCCGTGCTGGGAAGGAAATCGTTCCTTATGATCCCGAACCAGAAAAGACATACAAGCGACGATTGAAAGAAGCTAAGATGACAAATCAAGACAATCGCGATCTTGAGGCCGAATTGAAGGAGGCGTTGGAACAGCTACGCCTCAATAAAGAAGAACTGCTGCGAGAAAGAGAGAAGACTCGCGCAAGAACAAAAGAGATCGAAGAAGATATGGCCGCTCTAAGGGCCTAGTTTTTGCCTTAAATGATCCCAGATCCTCGACCGAGGCAAGACCCAGCTTATGTTTCCCCGGCCGAGATACATCTACCTCGGATGCCTGTCCGAGATGTTCTTTTTGCTGGAGTTCCACAAACCCTAGGACAGAGGATGGACCCTCGTCAGCAAGTGAGGCATCCAGGAGTCAACCTAGGTGATCCAGCTGAGCATGATTACGAACTTCGACCGCAAGTTCTATCTATGATCCTACAATGCCAATTTGGACGTTTAGAGAAGGAGTCTCCGCATCAGCATTTACAAAACTACGAGATTCTGATGGAGACCTTAAGACATTCATTGCTGGAAAACAACAACTACAAGCTAAGGCCTTTCTACTTTTCTTTGAAAGACAGGGCGCTTACTTGGTATCAATCTCTTCCACCCGGAAAGATCAATACTTGGGAAGAGATGACGACGGAGTTTCTAACAAAGTTCTTTCCTCCCTCCAAGACCGTTGAAATGAGAGGGAAGATCAATGCATTAATTATGAAGGACAAGGAGAGTTTGTCCAAGTCATGGGAGAGATTCAAAGATGTTCTATTAGATTGCCCACATCATGGGATTCCAAAGATAGAGTTGCTGGAGATATACTTCAAGGGATTGGATGGAGCTACTCAATTCAATTTTCCACTACTTTCTGCCGGCACATTCAGGGATATGCCGATAGACGAAGCTTGGGAGTTCATTGAAAAGCAAGCTTTGCATATGGAGAAGTACTCCCATCAAGGAGCCTAAAATGGAGCAAATAGAGTTAGTTTTCAGGACACTTCATCAAATGATAATCAATTCATCTCCCTTAAAATTGATGTGAAGCAATTGAAGGAGCTTTTAGCACCTCACACGAAGAAGGAAGATGGAGGATATCACGGAAGAAACAACAACCAAGGGTCACGGAAAAACAATTACAACAACAATAGAGGCTCCAACAGCAACAATTGGAAATCTAATCAACAAAATCCCGGTAACCTCATTCTCATGCTAATAATGCTTTTAACCCCTCCTTTTCTTCTTCTTCTACTCCATTGAAGAGCCAGGAATCTGGATCAAGTTCGTCCCAACCAGAGAAGAAAGATGCAGTGCTGGAGGCAATCTTGATCAAGCTCAACACTATGGAGACGTCGATGACTTCATTTTCAAAGGCACAAAAAGCCTTAGAGCAATAATTTTTTAATAAGGCGAATGAAGCGCCAAAAGATCCAGGGAAGCTCCCAGTAAGGACAGAGAGCAACCACAAGGGATAGATTTTGGCAATAACGACAAGAAGTGGACTAAAAACTGTAGATCCAGTACCTCGGTCGGTGCCAGTGCAGACGAAGAACACCTCAGTCCAGGATCAAATGACGAACACTTCAGTCGAGGTGCCAACCGAGGTGGAGTCCCAGAAAGTTAAGGACAAATCTGAAGTTTAAATCCCACCTCCTGCATATAAACCACCACTTCTATTCCCCTAGTCAAGGGCCAGAGCACATCTAGACAAGCATTTTGGTAAGTTTCTTGACTTGATGAATAAACTACACATTAACATTCCTTTCCTTGATGCTATTCTAGGGTTGCCCGCCTATGGGAAGTTCTTGAAAGAGATTTTGTTCGCTCCAAACGGTGTGTGCAAGCTTTATATTTATAACCCAAGAAGTATGTTTGAACAAATATACGAACCCGCAACGTACGTGTAAATTGTAATAAAAAGCAAGAATTCCAGGGGTCGATCACATGGACTTAGGTGAAACAAAGCACAGAATCGGGTTGTCAATATTGCAATGAACTAAAAGCAATTAAAGCAATCAAAAATGATATAAAGTCAAGTAAGGGAAAATGCGGATTCTAGGGATTAAAGCATCTAGTTGTAGTTCCGACTCAAGATCTCAAAGGATAACGCGGACAAAGATGAGGTTTGCAAATGAAAGGTGTGTTTAAGATGGGAATAGATCACCGGGTAAGTCTCACTACTCACTATCCCAAACCAAAGATCCTATTACCGGGTAAGTCTCAAGGTACTAAGGAAAGGAACTATAATCTCAAACCAAGATACAACCTAAGGGAATAGAATCAACCTTTACCGGATAAGTCTTAGGCTAACTCACAAAGATGGGACGAAGGCACACTCAAACCACAATAAGGATAAAACTTTATTACCTGCACTTATGATCTTAGGTAAACAAGCAAAGGAATCACCGGGTAAGTCTCATCCTAGGCTTGCATTGAACCAGGAAAGGTGTAACAAGGATAGGATTTGGCAAACTAGAACTCTTAACTTCAGAATTGGTTCAGGAAAAGGTCCACCTCGTTCAGTCAAGTTCCACCCCGTCCGAGATGTTCATCGACTGAGCGAGGTGTTCTAAGGTTAAGGTTAAAGACTCGAGCTTTCAGGGTCCTGCTGGGATTAAGATCATTCTATCATCGTCTTTCCCACAACTTTCAGCCAATCACCCTAGAATCGCATAAGAAACTTAGCCAACAATCATCATGATAACAATAATCAAATATATCAAAAGGGAATCAATATTCGAACAAGAAAACCTTAAGAAAAAGGTCTCAATAAGTGAATCATATAACAACAAATCAGCGTTCCTCATATCAAAAATCAGCTAAGACAACAAACCAAAAGAGAATCTAAGAAAGTCTTACAAACTCCCTCAAAAGCTAACTCCAAACTATAAATCCTTCCTTCCTTGATCTTCAATCCTTCAATCCTTCCTTTAAAGCTTCCGAAAAATCTCTTAACTGCTGGATGTTCTCAGCCTCCAAGCTTGTAAGCATGGTTGAACTTGTGGAAAATCCAACCCTTTATATAGGAGAATTATCTTCTAAAGATAATAATATCTTAAAAAGATAATTTCCTAGAAAATATATCCATATCTCAAAAATAGATATCCCAAAAATAATATCTTCCTTCCAGAAATCTAGCCCAAAAATATAAGATATCTTCTTTCCAAAATTAAAAGATCTTAGCCCAAAATATGGATCTCGCCGGCGGCAGGGTATTCACCTTGGCCAGGACGCTCCTCAAGATCACCTCGGTCGAGGTGACACTGTAGCTGACCGAGGTGAATCTCAACTGAATGTGAAATCTCTCAAATCTGGTCCAAAATAAATCTTCTTCATTATTTCCATGCTTCATGAGTTCTTCATATAGCTCCAGAATGCAGCTCCAATGACTCCTTAGCTCCTTAGCTCCATTTTAGTCCAAAACGTGCCATTTTACCTACAATTACAACAAAACTAGGTGTAGACCTCGATTCCCGTAAAGGTAGATGAAATAACAATATAATAAGATAATATACATCCATACATGCAGATTATTGAAGGTAAAATGTCTAAACTAGCCCCAAAATATAGACTATAATACATGCTATCAAAATACCCCAAACTTGTCCCTTGCTTGTTCTCAAGATAGTTCCAAATCTTAAGTACAAGATAGAATGGATTATAAGTCAGAAAGATCAATGAAAAACATTTTGAAAACATTTTTGTGGTGTGCTCCACTCATAGATCACTCTAAGAGAATGCTTCATGCCAAATAAAATCAATACAAGATCAAAACATTTTATGAATATAGGAAAACTGTTCATCTTTGCATAAAATCATAGAATGTATAATAAATCATATTTATCGAAATCAATCATGTATAATCCAGTTTAAACCACCAAGTCAATCAACAAGCTCGAGGTCTCAAGGTCTTCCAAAAGAGGTCAGGAAATGTGTGAGGGTGGGATGTATATAGGGAACGTGGTGCTAGAATCCGCGAAAAGGATCTTACTTTACTTTCTTCGAAACTTAACATCTTCCACCAATAAGGTTTGCTTATTTTACTTTACTTTTTGGGATGCATGGACAGAGGTGCACAATAACCGAAGCCTAGGAGATCAACAATCATCAATTTCTCGAGATGCCTCAAACCCTTGATGCACATACCATGACCCATTAGGAATATCGCTCAATCCGACTTTGGCAAGACACAAACACCCGGCTATGTGAATGGTGCCGAGTTACTCATCATCATGATGGACTTCCCTAAACCTATTTGTTTCTTTCTAACACCTTCAGCCAACATCTCAACTTCACTTGCTTTTCTTTGCTTGCTTGCTTCCAAATTCCCGGATAGGTAAAGGGAGGCAAATATGTATATGAGGGGCTAAAGGATGATCAAGAAGAAAAAGAGAAGAGAATGAATTGCCTTAGTCATCCCAGGAAGAATGTGATAAAACTCATCATGTGGTGTCAACCTTCAAATCCAACATAATTTTGATAAAAACAAAGTATTAAACATGCTAAAACTTCAAACAAAGCATTTTTCAACTTTAACATATCATAAAACCTTTCGAGCATATAAAGATTTCAAAACCAATATGCAAAGAATATCATCATTGAGGTCATATCGAGAGAAGATTTTATATTGAGTTAAATCTATCCTAGGGTGACCTAGTGTTAGCAACTAAGTGTTAGAAGAGACCTACCCGGTGATTTTACTCTTAGATTTCAAAGATGATAAACTCTAGGTAGTGGTGAGCCTCATAAGCCGCCATTGGACTAAGTGTGCTAGGATAGTTGTTTAGGACTTACCCTTCCGAGACTTACCCGGTAAGGATAGGTTAGATTCCTAGGTGACAATCCGGTTTGTGTGGAATTCCATTCCTTAGGCTCTTTGAGACTTACCCGGTGATGAGGCCTCAGGATTAGACTAGTGGACCATGAGACCAACCCGGTGATTGATCCCAATCTAGAAACACTTACTCCCAACATATTGTAGTTAATCCAAGCAATGATTAGATAGCTTGAGTCCTATGCCATAACCGGAATTTCCAACCCCTAGAATCCGCTTTCCTTTCTTTGATCTCGTATCTCGTGTTTAGCTTGTTTGTTTGTGTTGATTTGGTAGCTTAGTTGATTGTTTATTTCGTATGATTTGTGATCCTTGATTGATCACCTAAAAACCCAACCAAAAACATTGAGATTTTCTTTTCTTTATTTCTTTCCCTTTTCTTAGGCCTAGATCTTCACTAAACTTAATCACTAATCGAATCAATCTCACCTCAGTCTTTGTGTTCGACCTCGGAATACTATCCCTACTACAAAACGTCCCGTACACTACGGGTTCACTAGGAGTTAGGAGAAATATAACGAGTATAAATTTAAGACTTATTGCGTGCACACACATCCTTAGCGTAACAAGTTTTTGGCGCCTGCACCTAAAACGACTGGGTCGATTTTCTTCACGATTCGGCCAAATGGATAGACGACACAAAGCCCAATTATTTTGGGCTAGAGGAGAGTTTTGCCAAACAGCCCATCTGCAAGAAAGTATAGAGGAGAACCCTAGGAACGAAAACGAGGAGGCGGCACTGGAAAATCTTTACACGTTTTGGAGAAATCAACGATTCTTGGAGAGAGATTGAAGAGCTATTGCCGGAAAGTTATTCTTGATCTTTGATTGTGAGATTTCTTTATCCATTGCATTGTTTGTGATTTGTGAACACGAAATTGAGTTGTTTGAGAGATACATTGAGCAGATTTGACAATTGTTTACAGATTTGAAAGTTATTGATTTTTTCATTCAAGAATTGGTTTCTTTGCGATATCTTTCTCAATAATTAATTTGATTCAATTTTGAAAATGGTTGGCTAAAAATCTTGTGATTCTGGGGAGTATAGTTGATGATTAAGGTTTAGATGATGATAGACTGAACTCATTCAAACATTAGGACCCTGAGAGTTTAGATTTTAGTTTTGCGACAGACAGGAAAATCGGACTGTTCTTGAGGAAAATCGGCCGATTTTCTTATGAACAGGGCGATTTATTCTTCTGACGAACTTTAATTGAATCAATCTTTAACCAAAACTAATCCTTGCCTAAATCCTAATCTTGATTAACCTTTTTACCCTCTAATTGAATGTAAGAAGACACTTCAAACCTGATTCTACGTTTATTAGATTAAGATTTCAAGATTTGGGTAATAAAGAGACTCAACATCCTTTATTGAGATTTTAATTGTGCTTGCTATTCTTTGCTTTGGAGAGTCATATCCTGGAGTTTTAGATAGTTAGTTTGAATATAATTCTTGTCTTTAGATCTTTCTATATTGCAGCCTCAACAACCCTTATAGAGAGAATCTTTAGGTTAGTCATATAGGTTTCGGAACTTCACCGTACGAATCCTACCTTTGAGCAATTAATCTTGGCAATATAAACTCTGTCCTATATCTATAGAAGTGTCTTGAATCGAAAGCCGAAATCGGATACTTGAATCCTTGGAATCATTTCACTCTTATTTGATCACAAAAGCTTTTCGCACTTTTTTCTAGATAATTGAAATCGGAATTATTCTCACCAAATCCCTGAGTTCGACCTTGGAATTCTTACCTTTCTAAAGCTGATCCGTACACTGCGGGATCGCTTTGCTTTTGAGTTCTAGATATAAATTTAAGACTTTGACGCACACCCTTTTTAGCGAACAAGTTTTTGGCGCCGTTGCCGGGGATTTGGTCTAGATCGAATCCGGTTTTCGGTTGTCTAGCTTGAGAGCTCTTGCTCTTGTGATTTGATTTGTCTACTTGAGTGATCTTTGCAGGTTCTTTAGGTATATGCGAAAGACTAGATCCACTAAAGATCTAATTCCTTTCGATCCCGAATTAGAAAGAACTTTGAGGAGAAAGTTGAAGGAGAAGAAAATGGCTGAAAACGATGAGAGAAACTACAAGGCTGAACTGAACGAAGCTCAACGCCAACTCCAGTTGAGTGAGAAAGCTCGAAAAGAAGCTGAAATAAGTCATCAATTTCAGATTGATGAACTAAGAGCTATGATGTTGGACATGAAGTTGGAGTTGAACGACTCCAAGAAGAAGAAGAAAGTCAAGACACCAACTAAATCCATTCGAAATGACTCATCCGATGATGAAGAGATTGATCCGGACATGCCGAAACTTGAGGAGATTGATCCATCACTTCGTCCTACCCGAAACACCCCAACACCAAAGGTCGTCCCTCGCATTACAACTAGGAACGTTAGAGCTGTTAATAACGAAGATAGACCCCGAACTTTGGGGCAACGGATGGATCCAATTCAGCAACCACGCCGTCTAGGTGTGGATTTCGGAGCTGAAGACATCCAAGAGTTTAGCTTCTCACCACAAGTCATCACCATGGTTCGCCAAAGCCAATATGGCGGAGCAAGTACTGAATCTCCGCATCAACACTTGCAGAATTTTGAGATTCTCATGGAGACTATGAAGCCAAAGAAGGCTACTACAAGCAACTACAAGATCAAACCGTTCTTCTTTTCTTTGAAGGACAAGGCTCTAGCTTGGTGCCAAACACTTCCAGCTGCGAAGTTAGCTACATGGGAGGAATTGTCTTCGGAATTCCTCACTAAGTTCTTTCCGCCATCCAAAACGGCGGAATTGAGAGGTAAAATAAATGCTTTTTCTATGAAACCTAATGAAAGCTTGTTTCAATCTTGGGAAAGGTTTCAAGATATCTTGTTGGATTGCCCACACCATGGCATTTCCAAGCTGGAATTATTGGAGATCTACTACAAAGGGTTGGATGTGGAGACACAATTCAACCTCCAATCTCTCTCTTGTGGCACATTCATGGACATGAGAGAGGATGATGCTTGGGACTTCATTGAGAAGCAAGCCCAAGTGATTGAGAAATATTCCCACCGGAAGGTGGAATCAAATAGCCGGAATCAAGGCGACACGGGAGCCAAGTTGAATCAAGCGGCTCAAACACAAATATTCTCCCTCAAGGATGATATCAAAGAATTGAGGAAAGTGCTCAAAACGAGTCTTCAAAAGACTAAGGAGCAAGAAGCCAACTACATGGGGCGGGACAACAATCAAAGGAATGATAACCGGAATTCCAATTGGAGCAACAACAACAATAACAACCGAAACTCCAATTGGAATAACAACAACAATAGGAACTCAAATAACAACAATTTGAGGTCAAATCAGCAAAGTCCAGGTAATCCTTACTCTTATGCTGAAAAGGCTCTAACACCTCCATCTTCTTCTACTCCTTAAACAAGCCAGGGACAATCAAGCGGATCAAGCAAACCCGATCCCATGCTAGAAACGTTCCTAGGCAAGCTACAAGGATTGGAGATTTACATAACTTCGGTTGACAAATCTCACAAAGCTTTAGAAAACCAAGTATTCAACAAGGCCGGAGAAGTTCCAAGAGATCAAGGGAAGCTTCCCGGAAAGACAGAAGATAACCCAAAGGGAAGGGTTATGGCAATAACTACTAGGAGCGGCAAGACAACTACTGACCCTCAACCCAAAGTAGTTGATACCACCACAAAAGAAGGAGAGGCAAAAGAGAAGGAAGAAGTCTATGTTCCTCCTCCCGCTTACAAACCACCTCTACCTTTTCCTCAATCTAGAGCGCGTGCACGCCTAGATAAACACTTTGGTAAGTTTGTTGAACTTATGAGTAAGCTCCATATTAACATACCTTTTATGGATGCGATTTTAGGTATGCCAGCTTACGGGAAATTCCTCAAGGAGATCCTCTCTAACAAGAGGAATTTGGAAGATATAGGGGAAGTCAAGATGAGTATGGAGTCATCTGAACTCATCAAGACTATGACGGAGAACATGCCACCCAAGCTCCGTGATCCAGGATCCTTTTGCATACCCATCACTTTAGGAGAAGCTACCTATGATGCTCTTTGTGACCTTGGAGCAAGTGTGAGTATCATACCTCTCGCTCTATGCAAGGCAGTTGGTCTAGGAGAGCCTAGACCGGTGAAGATCACACTCTACATGGCTGATCGTTCCACCACCAAACCGGTGGGGATACTAGAAGACATTCCAGTAAAGCTCGGTAAGTTTTACATCCCAATAGATTTTGTCGTTCTTGACATACCTGCAGATTACCCGGTCCCTATCATCCTTGGGAGACCATTCCTTGCAACATCGGGATGCATGGTAGATTGCAAGAACGGCCAGCTATCCTTCCATATTGGTGAAGAAAAGATAGAATTTATACTCCCTTCCTAAATCAAGGAGCCAGCCTTGAAAGACGATGCTTTTGAAATTGTTGATGCAGAGGAGTCTAGAGAGATAGTAAGTTCGATCTTGATGAAAGACCCTCTTCAAAAGGTTCTTAGCATGAGCATCATGGAGGAAGGGGTTGAACATGACTGCAATGAGGATGTGAAAGCATTAAATGATGTGGAGGAAGAACTAGGAGCGAAAATTGAAGAACTAGAGTGGACTCCGGAAACTGTGAAGAAAATCGACCTGCCAGAAATAAATCGTCCGATTTCTGAAGATGCAATCCGATTTTTCTCGACAGAAACAAAAATCGACCTGACAACATTAAATCGTCCGATTCATGAAGAGGTAACCCGATTTTTTCCGACAGAAAGAAAAATCTTACAGCAGATCGACCGATTTATTACAGGGGAGGTCGATTCAATGAGTAATTCCCTGGATTCTCCAAACTTCACCGCAACCGCTTCTGAATCTAATGATGAAGTACCCCCACCTCTAGAGACCTCTTCCACAACACCCGAAGGCCACGATTCATCACCAACCAAGGTACCTCCATCATTAGAATTGAAGCAACTTCCCATGCATTTAAGGTACGCATTCCTTGGCACTAATTCCACATACCCGGTTATAGTCAATGTAAATTTGAATGATGATGAATTAGAGAAACTCATGCATGTTTTGAAGCAACATAGGAGAGCACTAGGTTACACCATTGATGATTTAGTAGGAATAAAGCCTTCTCTATGTATGCACAAAATATTAATGGAAGAGGATTACAAACCTTCACGCCAACCTCAAAGACGGTTAAACCCGGCAATGAAAGAGGTCGTGAAGAAAGAAATCTTTAAGCTACTTGATGCAGGTATCATCTTCCCTATTTCTGATAGCAAATGGGTGAGTCCGGTACAAGTAGTACCCAAGAAAGGAGGCATTACCGTTGTTGCCAACAAGAACAACGAACCCATCCCTACACGGACAGTTACAGGGTGGCGAATGTGCATCGACTACCATAAACTGAACGTGGCCACTAGGAAGGACCACTTCCCCCTTCCTTTTATCGATCAAATGTTGGAAAGGTTAGCCCAACATGCTTACTTTTGTTATTTAGATGGATATAGCGGTTTCTTTCAGATCCCAATTCATCCGGATGATCAAGAGAAGACAACCTTTACGTGCCCGTGGGGTACGTTCGCTTATAGAAGAATGCCATTCGGCTTATGCAACGCTCCAGCCACCTTCCAAAGGTGTATGATGGCAATCTTCTCCGAATATGTAGAGAATATCATGGAAGTCTTCATGGACGACTTTTCGGTATATGGTTCTTCCTTTGATAACTGTCTCTATAACCTTTCACTAGTTCTTAAGAGATGTGAGGACACTAACTTAGTCTTAAACTGGGAAAAGTGTCATTTCATGGTCACCGAAGGAATTGTGTTAGGTCACCTAGTGTCACAAAGGGGAATAGAGGTAGATCGATCAAAGATAGAAACCATTGAGAAGCTACCCCCCCCCCTTCATCAGTAAAAGGAATTAGAAGCTTCTTAGGACATGCGGGCTTCTATAGGAGATTCATAAAGGATTTTTCTAAGATTTCAAAACCTTTGACTAATCTTTTGATGAAAGATGCGACTTTCGAATTCTCGAAAGATTGCTTAGATGCTTTTTGCAGGATCAAAGAAGCTTTGATTTCGGCACCAATCATTCAACCACCCGATTGGACTCTTCCGTTCGAGATCATGTGCGACGCAAGCGACGTCGCTATAGGAGCGGTTCTTGGACAGAAGAAAGATGGTCGCACTCATGCCATCTACTACGCTAGCAAAACGCTAGATGAGGCTCAATACAATCATGCAACTACGGAAAAGGAACTTTTAGCCGTAGTATACGCTTTTGAGAAATTTCGTTCCTATCTTGTAGGTGCAAAGGTGATAGTCTACACGGACCATTCTGCAATTCGATACTTATTCACGAAGAAGGATGCGAAGCCAAGGCTTCTAAGATGGATCTTACTCTTGCAAGAGTTCGATCTAGAGATCCGTGATAAGAAAGGATCGGAGAACTCCGTCGCCGATCACCTTAGTCGTCTTCCGCAACTCACCGGCGAGTCGGATGAACTTCCGATAGACGATTCCTTCCCTGACGAGCAGCTGCACGAGATTGAAGAGTGTCTTCAACACATATCACAAGGTAATGATCCATGGTTTGCTGACATTGTAAATTACCTTGTTTGTCAGGAGATTCCACCCGGACTTTCATATGCTCAAAAGAAGAAGTTCTTTAGAGACGTCCGGCAATTCTATTGGAACGAACCTCTTCTATTCAAAAGAGGTCCAGATGGCATCTACAGGAGATGTATTCCCGAAGATGAGATAGATAGTGTCATCCGACATTGCCATTCTCTACCATATGGCGGACATGCTAGTTCCCACAAGACTTGTGCTAAGGTACTTCGCTCCGGCTTTTATTGGCCTACACTTTTAAAAGATGTGCAAAAGTTTGTTGTTTCTTGTGATACTTGTCAAAGGACAGGTAATATATCCAGGAGGAATGAGATGCTTCTCAACAACATACAAGAAGTAGAGATCTTTGATGTATGGGGCATCGATTTTATGGGACCTTTCCCATCCTCTAGCGGCAACCAATATATACTTCTTGCCGTAGACTATGTCTCAAGATGGGTAGAGGCAATCGCTTCTCCTACTAATGATGCAATGGTAGTAGTGAAGTTCCTCAACAAAACGATCTTCCCAAGGTTCGGAACTCCCCGAACCATCATTAGTGACAGAGGAACGCATTTCACAGCCCGTCGATTCGAGACTCTATTGGCTAAGTATGGGGTGACCCATAAGATAGCTACACCTTACCATCCGCAAACCAGCGGACAAGTCGAGATATCCAATAGAGAGATTAAAGGGATTTTAGAGAAAACAATCTCTAAAACGAGGAAAGATTGGTCAATGAAGCTTGACGATGCGCTATGGGCATACAGGACAGCCTTCAAGACACCAATAGGTACGACTCCCTATAATCTTGTTTATGGTAAATCATGTCATCTTCCTGTAGAGTTAGAGCATAAGGCTTATTGGGCTATCAAGTGGCTCAACTTCGACATGAAAGAAACCAGAGAGAAGCGGCTCTTAGACATCAATGAGCTGGATGAGATCCGGCTAAATGCGTATGAGAACGCAAGGATTTATAAGGAACGGACAAAGCGCTGGCATGATAAGCACATCATTCCAAAAGACTTGAAGGAGGGAGACCAAGTCCTCCTATTCAACTCAAGGCTGCGTCTATTTCCAGGTAAGCTCAAATCCCGTTGGACAGGACCCTATGTAATTAAAAGAATTTTCCCCCATGGTGCAGTTGAAGTATGGGGTGAACAAAGCGGAAGTTTTAAGGTTAATGGCCAACGGTTGAAGAAATACACACCGGAAGCTCCGGTCGAGGAGATTGCTCCTATCCTCCTCCATTGAACACAACATCATACACCGTCCAGCTAAAGATGATAAATAAAGCGCTTCTTGGGAGGCAACCCACGATAGTATAGTTTCCCTTCTTTCCCTCACTTAATTAGAATAAATTAATTGCTTTGTTTCTTCGTTTTTCGTTTTTTCTGTTCCTCGATGCACTCTTGGTTTGTCGTGTCATTAATCGCAGGAAATTAGGTTCAAATGTGAGAGATTCATGGAGAATGGAGCACAAATGAGTTATATCTTCGAGATTCAAGAAAAACAAGGAAGGAAATCGAGTTACCATAAGGAAATCGTCCGATTCAGTAACAGAGCAAGTCGATTTTTTTCAACAGAAACATAAATCGACCTGGAGATCGACCTGCCAAAATAAATCGGCTGATTTTTTTCGACAGAAACATAAATCGCCCCGACAAATAAATCGACCAGATAAATCGGCCGATTTTCTTCAGAAATCATCGACCCTATATAAGGACATTACACTTGATCTTCTTCATTCCAAAACCCCCAATTCTCGATTTCCCTCTCTCAAGAAAGCCGAAAAATCGCCACACCCTACAATCTTCATTCCTTAACCATTTCGAGTGATTCTTGGCTCCAAACTGAAGCATTTTCAACAAGGAACAAGGATGTAACAACAACACGCACAGCAATCGACTCCTCCATAAGGAATTCAGGTTTTTCTTTCCAAAACCTAAGTTTCTCATTCGAAATTGAAGTTTGCTTAGGAAGTGTTTGTTTGTTGGAATTGATAGAGGAATTTGCTTAGAAATCATTGTAGAGAACTGTGTGTGGTGATAGATTGAACAGAACTTTACAGAATTGTGAGAATCATTGAAATCGAGACAAAAATCGACCCAGCCCAGATAAATCGGCCGATTTTTGTGAAGAACAGGTCGATTCTTAGGACTTAGAATGGATCTTGTAAAGAGGATAACTAGAAACACGGGGAAGAAGAAGGGATCTTCTTCCAAAGCCCCTGCCCCACCTCCACCACCACCTACCAACATCCCTAAGCTTCCCCCTCCCCTATCCAAGCACAAGAAACGCTATGAACGCATTGTAGATCGCCCATTCACCCCTCCTCGCTACATAGTACTTGATGACTTAGATTCGTTATATGTTCGAGAGGATGTTGATATGATGTTAGACAGAGCTGGGTTGAGACAGTTTGCTACGATTAGGGAGGATGCTTATAGAGAGATCACCCTAGAATTCCTTAGCACGTTTAAGCACGACCCTAGGGAAAGGATGGTCACTTTCCGCCTCATGAGCCAAGACCACACTATGTCCATTGACACTTTTGGCGACTTGTTTGGTTTCTCTTATTCAGATGCAGGCACATTTGCTAGAGGTCTCAGTGCTAGTGATTTTTGGGAGGCTATTTCCGTAGGTGAGTACGGAGGGGATAAGTGGAGACCCGGAAACTCCAAGGAGACAAGTATGTACAACCTTTCCTTTAAGGTAGTGCATAGGATACTTAGCGAGAGTTTATTTGCCGGGACAGAGACTCCACAGAAGCTCAAGGCTGATGAGCTCTTCATTCTCTACTGCATGACATCTACCACCATTCCCGACATCGCCACCATGCTTGCTGACTATCTAGGAAAGATAGCCAACAAAGCTAAGGGCGACATTTGTGCAGGAGGTCTTGTCACTCATGTGGCTAAGACCATGGGATTAGACTACTCCGGATGCACTCTAGCTGAGAGTGCCCTCCCTTTAGGCTCACAGAGGTTGGTGGTTCGACAGGTCTTGATTCCTCGAGGGAGAGGAACTCTTCATGTGCCGATGCCATGGCACAGGGATCCGAAGAAGAAGCCATCCGAGATTATATGGAAATCCGAATACACCATTCAAAACAAGAGGAACTGGAAGGAGACCTTTAAGGCGATGCTTGAGGAGTTCTCACCTCCTACTTATTATGATGATGATGTAGGTGATTCAGACGAGGAGGATGAGGATGGAGGACAGGAGACCATGCTCGAGTTTGAGAGTGATACTCATAGCGGGCATGCAACGGATGCCATGGACACTGACACTCATGGAGCAGGACCGAGCAGGACTAGTAGGCAGGATGAGGAGACGGAGGATGACATACAGCCACCTCGACATTCTTATGCACATGCTCCAGGACCTAGACGAGGACGCCGAGCTCCACGCCACTTCAGCGAGCTAGTCACTAGCTTCCAGAGCCTCAGCACCGACTACCGTACCCTCCGCACCAGTTATGACACCCTGAACACTCAGTTCAGGAACTACAGGGAGGAGACGGACGCTAGGCATTCATCCTATGATGGCCAGATGAGAGACTTGTACTACCACCAGTTCGGCCACTTCTACGATCCTAGCGCACCGATGTATCCCTATCCACCACCTCCACCGCCGACAGAGGATTGAGCTTCCACTTCTTTTACATTGTAAGTATTTTTCTCCTTTCTATGCTTGATTTTCACATTGGGGACAATGTGGATGTCAAGTATGGGGTGGGGGTACTTACAATACCTTATGATTCACTTTAGCACTTTATGTACTTTCCACTACTCTTGACAATTTGGCTTGTAATAACTCTTGCACTACTTGCTTTCTATTATGACACTTGCATTTGCATGATCTTTTTCAAAACCTATGAATTTTCAAAAATTTTTAAGTGCTTCTTATATGGAAATGACCTCTATGATGAGAATTGTGTATATGGATAGGCAAAAAGATGCTTAGTTGTGTAGAGATTTTGATTATAGCATGAATGAATTTGCTTTTGTTACTTGAACACATGAATAAGTTATATGATTTAGTTGTTTTGATAAGAGAATGAAATAATAGTCGAAGCTATATTGCAAGTTCTTTTACATCATTTAAGGATGACTAAGGCAATTCACTTCTTTTCTTTTCTCATATCTTGATCATGCTAGCTCCTCAATGAAATATGTAACCCTCCTTTTACCATCCGGGAATTAGGATAGGTGATTGAAAAAGGCATGTTTGATGTGGGAGGGCCAAGAAAAATGTATTGAAAAAGTGCAAAATTTCATAAGTTTGTGGACATTGAACATGAGGATGAGTAACTCGGCACCATTCACATAGCCGGGTGTTTGTGTCTTGCCAAAGTCCGATTGAACGACAAGTCCTAACGGGATATGGTATGTGCATCAAGGGTTTGAGGCATCTCGAAATTGAGAAACGCCGATCTCCTAGGCTTCGGTTTTTGTGCACCGCTGTCCATACTCTCAAAAAGTAAAGTATAATGAAAGCAAAGCTTTCTACATGCGAAGCATTTGCGGTGAAGAAAATTCTTGAAGGTGTTATGTGTTCCTATTTCCCGGATTAGCACCACAATTGCCAAAAAGAACTCCTTCCCTTAATACGCTTCTTGAACCTTTCCTTTGATTAGAAGACCTTGAGACTTTTATGTATGTGTTTAAGACTTAATGGCTTAGATTTGTTTGACTTTGATTGCCTCTACACCTTTATCATGTTCTTTATTTATGCTTTCAAGGAAGAAAAGGGAATTTGTTCATCTTATAGTCATCATTGATACATTCTTTGCCCTTTTTTGCCTTGAAATACCACTTTGAGGGTGATCCAATAAGAAGAAGCACTACCAAAAGAAAAGTTTTTGAGTTTTCATACACACATAATCCATGACATCTTATATTCTAAATTTGAGTCTTGCTTAGGGACAAGCAAGAGACAAGTATGGGGTATTTTGATGACATGAATTATGTACCATCATATTCATGCATATTATAGAAAATTGTCTCAGTTTACCAGCCTTTAGAGAGATTTTGTATGCCTTTTTTGTTCTATTCAATCAATTGTCGGAAATAGAGGTCTACACGAGATTTTGATGAATTATAGGTAAATGGAGCGGAATTAGAAGCAAGAGTGGAGCAAGAAGCATCTAAGGATGTTAAGGGAGCTAAAGGAGTCTTAGAAGGATCAGTAAGAGCTAAGGAATTGCAAAGGGGAAGCATAGAAGACGAACCAAAGAAAGAGCACTTTCTGTTGAAGAAAATCGTGCTAATACATATATAAATCGGACGATTTTCATACCTTGAAATCGAACGGTTTTGCACCTAAATCGACTGGGTCGATTTTCTTCACGATTCGGCCAAATGGATAGACGACACAAAGCCCAATTATTTTGGGCTAGAGGAGAGTTTTGCCAAACGGCCCATCTGCAAGAAAGTATAGAGGAGAACCCTAGGAACGAAAACGAGGAGGCGGCACTGGAAAATCTTTACACGTTTTGGAGAAATCAACGATTCTTGGAGAGAGATTGAAGAGCTATTGCCGGAAAGTTATTCTTGATCTTTGATTGTGAGATTTCTTTATCCATTGCATTGTTTGTGATTTGTGAACATGAAATTGAGTTGTTTGAGAGATACATTGAGCAGATTTGACAATTGTTTACAGATTTGAAAGTTATTGATTTTTTCATTCAAGAATTGGTTTCTTTGCGATATCTTTCTCAATAATTAATTTGATTCGATTTTGAAAATGGTTGGCTAAAAATCTTGTGATTCTGGGGAGGATAGTTGATGATTAAGGTTTAGATGATGATAGACTGAACTCATTCAAACATTAGGACCCTGAGAGTTTAGATTTTAGTTTTGCGACAGACAGGAAAATCGGACTGTTGTTGAGGAAAATCAGCCGATTTTCTTATGAACAGGGCGATTTATTCTTCTGACGAACTTTAATTGAATCAATCTTTAACCAAAACTAATCCTTGCCTAAATCCTGATCTTGATTAACCTTTTTACCCTCTAATTGAATGTAAGAAGTCACTTCAAACCTGATTCTACGTTTATTAGATTAAGATTTCAAGATTTGGGTAATAAAGAGACTCAACATCCTTTATTGAGATTTTAATTGTGCTTGCTATTCTTTGC
The DNA here is from genome assembly GCA_033239125.1 of Fagopyrum homotropicum. Classification (NCBI taxonomy): domain Eukaryota; kingdom Viridiplantae; phylum Streptophyta; class Magnoliopsida; order Caryophyllales; family Polygonaceae; genus Fagopyrum; species Fagopyrum homotropicum. Next base: position 56,993,907 of record BSWB01000003.1, on the reverse strand, counting down.
TTTGGAGAGTCATATCCTGGAGTTTTAGATAGTTAGTTTGAATATAACTCTTGTCTTTAGATCTTTCTATATTGCAGCCTCAACAACCCTTATAGAGAGAATCTTTAGGTTAGTCATATAGGTTTCGGAACTTCACCGTACGAATCCTACCTTTGAGCAATTAATCTTGGCAATATAAACTCTGTCCTATATCTATAGAAGTGTCTTGAATCGAAAGCCGAAATCGGATACTTGAATCCTTGGAATCATTTCACTCTTATTTGATCACAAAAGCTTTTCGCACTTTTTGCTAGATAATTGAAATCGGAATTATTCTCACCAAATCCCTGAGTTCGACTCTGGAATTCTTACCTTTCTACAGCTGATCCGTACACTGCGGGTTCGCTTTGATTTTGAGTTCTAGATATAAATTTAAGACTTTCACGCACACCCTTTTGAGCAACAGATTTCAACATTCTAACAATCTAGAACTTAGATCCATCGAACCAGGCAAACCACGGGCTGTTCTACCACTTCCACGGCCGTGGACTGGCAAGAACAAACCGTGGACTACAACAGTGACTTTGTTCAAGCAAATGAATCATCCAAGGGCAAATCTAATTCCATCCTATCATAATCCTAGCCATAACCATCCTTTCTTTAACCTAGAATCGCATCTATTTAGCCTACAACATACATCTTAACAATCGAAATCATCAAACATAAAATCATGGCTTCCATTTGCAAGATAATGAAGAGAAAGAGATGAGCAAGTGAAGTAAGTAAAACCAAGCTGAAAGTAAGATTAGAAAGACTCACAACCCTTCAAAAGAAGGTTTAATCGATTCTTACAACTCTAGAAATCGATTCCGAAAATCTTCACTACAAAACCTATCAAAGACTAGCAATGGTGTGTTTTTCTCTTCTTTTCCAATGGTGCTTTTCTCCTCCTCCAATGGTAGCTCCCTCCTTGATAGAATCTTCTTGTTGAGAGTATGGGAGAGAATGTGGATTTGATTGGATGATAGGGGATGATGGGAGATGCCTTCTCTCAGCCTTGCAGGACCACTTTTATACTACAACCTTGCTAGAGTCGGCCATGAGATCGTGGCACAGTTGTCACAACCGTCTGGCAAAAACCACGGTCAGGTTCCACGGCCGTGGAAGTACCAGTGACCGTGGTTTGGGTGCCTCAGCTTGCTTTGGATCATTGAGTCACGATTTGGTGCATGGCTTGCACCAACAAGGTCCCATGGGTCTTCCTTAGCCTCTAGCTTGCATCCCAATGAGTCTGAGGGTGTGTTATCTTGATGAACGATCCTCAAACATATCAATTAAGCTCCTAAATCTCGTGAAATACCTACAAAGCAATGCAAAAGTCTGTGTAGACGTCTATCTCGACAAAATACATGAATTGAGTGCAAACGTCGTGAACTAGATAGATTTTTCACTCATTCATAAACTCCTCCAGTGGATACATCCCAGCGCTGGGATGTAGACGTCTATCTCTCTAATCTGAGTCTGCGGACTTTGTGCCGGGCAGGTCTGGATAGTGCTGCTGCCTCCTCCTCTGTAGCCTCGTCATCTAGATCGACGACTGGCACACTAGGACCGGCGGTATCAGTACCGGTCTCCATGGCAGCTTCGCCATCATCATACTCCTCCTCATCCTCAACTGGTGCAGCATCTCTAGCATCCTGTATGTAGGGAAGCCAGGCAGACGACCAGTACTACTGGTCAAAAACTGTGAACTGAGCGGACCAGAGAATGCCGTGAGGAGTAGTCGCCTCCCAAGGCATAGCTATGTACGGTGTACCAGGACCACGAGGTACCAAAAGGCGCCTCTTGATCATCTCTTGAACTCCAAGTGGCTTCGCAGCCGCTACCAATGTACAAGCACTCAAATCCAAACCCATGACGTAGCAATATGGGTCACCAATCTTCCGCAGCACATGTCTCCCTTGGACTTGCCCTTGATCCTATGCAAGTCCTCAGCCAGCATGCCTCCAAAGTCCAGTCACCATACAAAATAAGCTCAATATCTCCCCCTGTCTGATCTTCTGGGGCGTCTCAGTACACGCTAGAAGTGTCTCGCTGAATATGCAGTGGGCAAGACGGAAAGCTAGATGGAAGATAATACGCTCTCTAGAGTCCCCAGGTCTCCATCTATAGCTGTGCTCTACCACATGGGCTTTCTGGCCCCAAAACTCTCGAGCTATGGCCCGGGAAGAAAAATTAGTCACGGTGGGAGTCGTGAAGCCGAAGACCTCTCGAAACTGATCCATCGGTACTATGTAGTTCCGGTTCAGCAACCGGTACTTGATGTTGTTCCTCTCAGGGATGTGAGTGTCAGAACTCAGAAACTCAATCTTCTGCTCAAGGTAGCCTAGAGCTCGGATCTCCATAAACTCCTCCAGCCCTACCATCGAAATCATCTTCCTTAAGTCCTACTCCACATGGAGGCACTCGAAGGCAAAAATGTCTAAGAAACGCGGGGCAACTATGGGCACCCGCAAATACGATCAAAGTCGGCCCGGTGAGGGTCATTAATCACTGGTATAGTGGGGTGAGATGCAGAAGAAGGGGAAGAATCACTGGGACCATCTCTCAGAACCAACTGGCGATCGGATCTGTTTCTCCTGATTGTTGACAGGAAGAACACCTTGGTTGCTCTAACAACCACCTCGGCCGAGACACAGCCGATCCGACCGAGGCGAAGGGCTGTTCGATTTCACTATCTGATTTTCAGTTATTTTCCCCCAAAAATCACAACCAATTGCTTCCTATGGGGTACTTATATCTTTTTCAGCAACAATAATCGGCAACCAGAGCCGGATCTGACATAAATCAGTGAAAGAAGAGAAGTTAGGGTTTTCGAACAATTTACCTAGATTATGCAGATTTGGAGCGTTTTTCTTGCAGTTTGGTGCTTGAAATCCGATCCTCTTGCTTCTCTTGGTGAAATCGAACCAAAAACCGTGGAAAACGAGCAAGAAATGAGGAAACGAGGAGAATATGTGCCGCTGTCGAGACTCGGTTGAGAGGGAAAATGGAGGAGAGAGAAATCCGCTTCGCCTTTTATACCCCTCGCTGAATCTTATATCACCTCGGTAGAGGTGGTCCCGACCGGACCGAGGTGTCTGACTGGGTTGTCAGACCTAGTCGCCTCGGTTGCCTCAAGAACATCTCGGTCGAGGTGGTGTGACAGCAACCGAGATGTTCTCAGTCAAACTCCGTCTTCTCAATTTCTTGAACTTCTGTCCTTCTAGTGTAGCTCTGAGTTATAATCCTTCCTTAGAGAATACCTGGTTTCTGTCTAGGATGCCAAAAATAAAGCAAAGCAAAGCAAAAGCAAACTATCTAAACTAAGCTAGAAAAGGAAAAGAAAGCGATAACTTTGGTTCCCTCCTAAGAAGCGCTTGATTTAAGGTCGCTAGCTAGACCGTACGTCATCCCTAAACAAGGTATAGTGGTGCAATCTCCTCAACTTGGACTTCCGGTTGGTGCTTCTTAAGCCTATGACCATTGACCTTAAAGCTTCCGCTTGTTTCACCCCTAATCTCAACTGCACCATAAGGAAAAACATGTTTCACAACGTAAGGTCTTGTCCATCTAGATTTCAACTTACCTGGGAAGAGGCGAAGACGGGAGTTGAAGAGTAGAACTAAATCTCCTTCTTTGAATTCCTTCGGAATGATATGCTTGTCATGCCATCTCTTTGTTTTTTCCTTGTAAATCTTGGCATTCTCATAAGCGTTTAAGCGCAACTCTTCCAACTCATTGATGTCCAATAACCTCTTTCATCCGGCTTCCTTGATATCGAAATTCAACCACTTGATTGCCCAATATGCCTTGTGTTCTAACTCAACGGGTAGATGGCAAGACTTCCCATATACCAAATTGTAAGGGGTGGTACCAATGGGAGTCTTGAATACGGTCATATAATCCCAAACAGCGTCGTCCGACTTCATGGAACAATCCTTCCTCGTCCTAGAGACGGTCTTCTCCAAAATTACTTTGATTTCTCTATTCGAGATTTCAACCTGTCCACTAGTTTGAGGGTGATAAGGGGTTGCTACCTTGTGGGTTACCCCATACTTCGATAGAAGTGCCTTAAACTTCCGGTTGATGAAGTGTGTCCCTCCATCGCGGATGATGATGCGTGGTGTCCCAAAACGTAGAAAGATAGTCCGATTGAAGAACTTCACAACCACCATGGCGTCATTAGTGGGGGAGGCAATGGCTTCTATCCATCTAGAGACGTAATCAACAGCTAGGAGAATGTAGAGGTTACCTACGAATGATGGGAAAGGTCCCATGAAGTCAACTCCCCACACATCAAAAATCTCAACCTAATGAATATTGTTGAGTGGCATCTCGTTCCTTCTAGACAAGTTCCCTGTTCTTTGGCATGCGTCACAAGAAACAACAAACGTTTGCACATCCTTAAATAATGTAGGCCAAAAGAAACCAGAACGAAATACCTTAGCGCACGTTTTGTGAGAGCTAGCATGTCCTCCAAAAGGAAGCGAGTGGCAATGCCACATAACACTAGCAACTTCATCCTCTAGAATATATCATCGAAGCATCCCATCCGGACCTCTCTTTAATAGTAGAGGTTCATTCCAGTAGTAGCGGCGTACATCCTTGAAGAATTTCTTCCTTTGAGCGTACGTCAATCCTGGAAGTATTTCTTGGCAAACAAGGTAATTAACAATATCAGCATACCAAGGCTCTTTACTATCAGAAGTTTGGTGAAGCCAGTACTCCACCAACTGGAAATTAGTCTCAGAAAAGGGTTTAGGAAGTTTGTTGTCCTCAGTGGACAACATCTCGCTTGCTATCTCGGTCGGTGTCCGAGGTGGGTGACCGACATGTTCTTCACATAAGAACACCTCGCTTGGTCCAGAAAGTGCCTCGGGCGAGGTACTGGGACTGGGACTGAAACTTGATTTTCTCCTCTCCTAGATTAGTTTCTCAATCTTTGCTCCTGGATCTACTTCGAGTTCCTTTAAGCTCCGTATATCTTCATCACAAGAAACATCTATACCTTCCTCCATTAAAATAAAACTAAGAACTCTTTCAAGAGGGTTATTAATAAGGATAGAGCTCAATAATTCTCTTGATTCTTCTTCATCATAGATGTTGAAGACATCATCCTCCAGCGGCTTTCCTTTCATTACAGCAAGCAATGCAAATTCCACTTGATCTCCACCAATGTTGAATTTCAACTTGGGGTTCTTACAATCCACATTGCAACCTGAAGTTGCTAGAAATGGTCTCCCGAGAATGATAAGAACAGGATAATCTGCGGGTATATCAAGTACAACAAAGTCTATAGGTAAATAGAAATTACCTAACTTGACGGGAACATCTTCCAAGATACCCACGGGATGGGTAATGGAGCGATCCGCCATGTATAACCTTATCTTAACCGGCTTGGACTCTCCAAGTCCGATCTTCTCACATAGCTCCAGCGGGATGATGCTCACGCTAGCTCCTAGATCACACAACGCCTCACAGGTTACGTCCCCAACTTGAATGGGAATGCAAAATGAGGCGGGATCTCTCAACTTGGGTTGCCTCTTTTCCTTCATGATTTGAATGATCTCCGAGGACTTAGATGTCATCCTAACTTCTCCAAAGTCTTCCAAATTCATCTTCCTTGATAAAATCTCTTTTGAGAACTTCCCATAGGCGGGCATCCTTAGAATAGCATCAAGGAAAGGGGTGTTAATGTGTAGTTTATTCATCAAGTCAGGAAACTTACCAAAATGCTTGTCTAGATGTGCTCTGACCCTTAATTGGGGGAATGAAAGTGGTGGTTTATAAGCAGGAGGTGGGACATAAACTTCAGATTTGTCCTTCGCTTTCTGGGGCTCCACCTCGGATGGCACCTCGAACGAAGTGTTCCTCGTCTGATCCTGGACCGAGGTGTTCTTCGTCTGCACTGGCACCGACCGAGGTACCGGATCGGCAGTTTTCAATCCACTTCTCGTTGTTATTGCCATAATCTGTCCTTTGGGGTTGCTCTTTGTGCTTGCTGGGAGCTTCCCTGGATCTCTTGGTGCTTCATTCGCCTTATCAAAGAATTGTTGCTCTAAGGCTTTTTGTGCCTTTGAAAATGAAGTCATTGACGTCTTCATAGCGTTGAGCTTGATCAAAATTGCCTCCAGCACTGCATCTTTCTTCTCTGGCTGGGACGAACTTGATCCAGACTCCTGGTTCTTTAATGGAGTAGAAGAAGAAGAGGAGGGGTTAAAAGCATTATTAGCATGAGAATGAGGGTTACCCGGATTTGGTTGATTAGATCTCCAATTGTTGTTGTTGGAGCCTCTATTGTTGTTGTAATTGTTGTTCCATGACCCTTGGTTGTTGTTTCTTCCTTGATATCCTCCATCTTTCTTCTTCGTGTGAGCTACTAAAAGCTCCTTCAATTGCTTCACATCATTTTTAAGGGAGATGAGTTGATTATCATTTGATGAAGTGTCATAAAGACTAACTCTCTTTGCTCCATTTTCGGCTCCTTGATGGGAGTACTTCTCCATATGCAAAGCTTGCTTTTCAATGAACTCCCAAGCTTCGTCTATCGGCATATCCATGAATGTGCCGGCGGAAAGTAGTTGAAGATTGAATTGAGTAGCTCCATCCAATCCCTTGAAGTATATCTCCAGCAACTCTATCTTTGGAATCCCATGATGTGGGCAATCCAATAGAACGTCTTTGAATCTTTCCCATGACTTGGACAAACTTTCCTTGTCCTTCATAATGAATGCATTGATCTTTCCTCTCATTTCAGCGGTCTTGGAGGGAGGAAAGAACTTTGTTAGAAACTCCGTCGTCATCTCTTCCCAAGTGATGATCTTTCCGGGTGGAAGAGATTGATACCAAGTAAGCGCTCTGTCTTTCAAAGAAAAGTAGAAAAGCCTTTGCTTGTAGTTGTTGTATTCCAGCCTTGAAGGTCTCAAGGTCTCCATCAGAATCTCGTAGTTTCGCAAATGCTGATACGGAGACTCTTTCTCTAAACCTCCAAATTGGCATTGTCGGATCATAGATAGAACTTGCGGTTGAAGTTCGTAATCATGCTCAGCTGGATCACCTAGGTTGACTTCTGGATGCCTCACTTGCTGACGAGGGTCCATCCTCTGTCATAGGGTTTGTGGAACTCCAGCAAAAAGAACAACTCGGACAGGCATCCGAGGTAGATGTATCTCGGCCGGGGCAACATAAACTGGGTCTTGCCTCGGTCGAGGACCTGGGATCGTTTGAGGAAGAAATTGGGCCCTTAGAGCGGTCATAACTGCTTCGATCTCTTCAGTTCTTGTGCGAGTCTGCTCTCTTTCTCTCGCTGTAATTCTTCTTGGTTGAGGCGTAGCTATTCCAGCGCCTCCTTCAGTTCGGCCTCAAGATCGCGGTTGTCTTGATTGGCTATCTTAGCTTCTTTCAATCGTCGTTTGTATGTCTTTTTTGGATCAGGATCGTAAGGAACGATTTTTTTTCTAGCACGGGTTCTTCGCATAAACCTAAGAAAAAGATCCTGCGAAAATACACAAGTAGAGTGGTCAATAGCAACAAGGGCAATTGCCTTGAAAGACAACCGCAACCGGCTCGGTCTAGACCAAGTCCCCGGCAACGGCGCCAAAAACTTGTTCGCTCCAAACGGTGTGTGCAAGCTTTAAATTTATAACCCAAGAATTATACTTGAACAAATATGCGAACCCGCAGTGTACGGGTCAATTGTAATAAAAAGCAAGAATTCCAAGGGTCGGTCACAGGGACTTAGGTGAAACAAAGCACAAAATCGGGTTGTCAAATATTGTAATGAACCAAAAGCAATTAAAGGAATAAAAAATGATGTAAAGTCAAGTAAGGGGAAATGCGGATTCTAGGGATTAAAGAATCTAGTTATGGTTCCGAGTCAATATTTCAAAGGATAACGCGGACAAAGCTGAGGTTTGCAAAGGGAAGGTGTTTTTAAGATGGGAATAGATCACCGGGTAAGTCTCACTACTCAATATCCCAAACCAAAGCTCCTATTACCGAGTAAGTCTCAAGGTGCTAAGGAAAGGAACTATAATCTCAAACCAACATACCACCTAAGGGAATAAAATTAACCTTTACCGGGTAAGTCTCAGGCTAACTCACAAAGATGGGATGAAGGCACACTCAAACCCCAATAAAAGGATAAACCTTTATTACCTACACTTATGATCTTAGGTAAACAAGCAAAGGAATCACCGGGTAAGTCTCATCCTAGGCTTGCATTGAACCAGGAAAGGTGTAACAAGGATAGGATTTGGCAAACTAGAACTCTTAACTTCAGAATAGGTTCAGGAAAAGGTCCACCTCGTTCAGTCAAGTTCCACCCCGTCCAAGATGTTCATCGACTGAGCGAGGTGTTCTAGGGTTAAGGTTAAAGACTCGAGCTTTCAGGGTCCTACTGGGATTAAGATCATTCTATCATCGTCTTTCCCACAACTTTCAGCCAATCACCCTAGAATCACATAAGAAACTTAGCCAACAATCATCATGATAACAATAATCAAATATATGGAAAGGGAATCAATATTCGAACAAGAAAACCTTATGAAAAATGTCTCAATAACTGTATCAAATAACAACAAATCAGCGTTCTTCAAATCACAAATCAGCTAAGACAACAAACCAAAAGGGAATCCAAGAAAGTCTAACAAACTCCCTCAAAAGCTTACTCCAAACTGTGAATCCTTCTTTCCTTGATCTTCAATCCTTCAATCCTTCCTTCAAAGCATCCAAAAATCTCTTAATTGCTGGATGTTCTCAGATCCAAGCCTATAAGCATGGTTGAACTTGTGGAAAATCCAACCCTTTATATAGGAGAATTATCTTCCAAAGATAATAATATCTTTAAAAGATAATTTCCTAAAAAATATATTCATATCTCTAAAATAGATCTCCCAAAAACAATATCTTCCTTCCAGAAATTTAGCCCAAAAATATAAAATATCTTCTTTCCACAATTAAAAGATCTCAGCCAAAAATATGGATCTCGCCGGCGGCAGGGTATTCGCCTCGGCCGGGACCCTCCTCAAGATCACCTCGGTCGAGGTGACACTGTAGCTGACCGAGGTTAATCTCAGCTGAATGTGAAATCTCTCAAATCTGGTCCAAAGTAAATCTTCTTCATTATTTCCATGCTTCCTGAGTTCTTCCTAAAGCTCCAGAATGTAGCTCCAATGACCCCTTAGCTCCATTTTAGTCCAAAACGTGCCATTTTACATACAATTACAACAAAACTAGGTGTAGACCTCGATTCCCGTAAAGGTAGATGAAATAAAAATATAATCACATAATATACATCCATACATGCAGATTATTGAAGATAAAATGTCTAAACCATCCCCAAAATATAGACTATAATACATACTAACAGATTCTATCAAGAAAGAGGAAGCTCGAAGACTTTGGAGAAGTGAGGATGACATCTGAGTCCTCGGAGCTTATTCAAATCATGAAGGAGAAGATGCCACCCAAGTTGAGAGATCCCGGCTCATTTTGCATTGCCATTCAAGTTGGGGATGTAACTTGTAAGGCGTTGTGTGATCTAGGAGCCAGCGTGAGCATCATCCCGCTGGAACTATGTGAGAAGATTGGACTTGGAGAGCCTAAGCCGGTGAAGATAAGGTTGTACATGGCGGATCGCTCCATTACCCATCCCGTGGGTATCTTGGAAGACGTTCCCGTCAAGTTAAGTAACTTTCATTTACTTCTAGATTTTGTTGTACTTGATATAACCGCAGATTATCCCGTTCCTATCATTCTCGGGAGACCATTTCTAGAAACTTCGGGTTGTAATGTGGATTGTAAGAACGCCAAGTTGAATATCAACATTGGTGGAGATCAAGTGGAATTTGCATTGCTTGCTGCAATAAAAGGAGAGCCGCTGGTGGATGATATCTTCAACATCTATGATGAAGAAGAATCAAGAGAATTGGTGAGCTCTATCCTTATTAATGACCCTCTTGAAAGAGTTCTTAGTTTTAGCTTAATGGAGGAAGGTATAGATGTTTCTTGTGATGCAGATATACGGAGCTTAAAGGCACTAGAAGCAGATCCAGGAGCTAAGATTGAGAGACTAATCCAGGAGAAGAGAAAATCTAGTTTCAGTCCCAGTTCCAGTACCTCGACCGAGACACTTTCTGGACCAAGCGAGGTGTTCTTATCTGAAGAACATCTCGGTGACCCACCTCGGACACCGACCGAGACAGCAAGAAAGATGTTGTCAACTGAGGACAACAAACTTTCTAAAACCTTTTCTGAGACTCCTTTACAGTTGGTGGAACACTGGCTCCACCAAGCTTCAGATAGAAAAGAGCCTTGGTATGCTGGTATTGTTAATTATCTTGTTTGCCAGGAAATACTGCTCGGATTGACGTATGCTCAAAAGAAGAAATTCTTCAAGGATGTACGCCACTACTACTGGAATGAACCTCTATTGTTTAAGAGAGGTCCGGGTTCTGGATGGGATGCTTCGACGATGCATTCCAGAGGATGAAGTTTCTAGTGTTATACGGCATTGCCACTCGCTTCCTTGTGGAGGACATGCTAGTGCTCACAAAACGTGCGCTACGGTATTGCGTTCTGGTTTCTTTTGCCCTACACTATTTAAGGATGTGCAAACGTTTAATTTTCTTGTGATGCATGCCAAACAACAGGGAACTTGTCTAGAAGGAACGAGATGCCACTCAACAATATTCAGGAGGTTGAGATTTTTGATGTATGGGGAGTTGATTTCATGGGACCTTTCACATCATCCGCAGGGAACCTCTACATGCTCCTAGTTGTTGATTACGTCTCTAGATGGGTAAAAGCCATTGCCTCCCCCACTAATGACGCCATGGTGGTTGTGAAGTTCTTCAATCGGACTATCTTTCCACGTTTTGGGACACCACACATCATCATTAGTGACGGAGGGACACCTTTCATCAACCAGAAGTTTAAAGCACTTCTACCGAAGTATGGGGTAGCCCACAAGGTAGCAACCCCTTATCACCTTCAAACTAGTGGACAGGTCGAGATCTTGAATAGAGAAATCAAAGCAATTTTGGAGAAGACCGTCTCTAGGACGAGGAAGGATTGGTCCATGAAGCTGGACGACGCTCTTTTGGCTTATAGGACCGCATTCAAGACTCCCATTGGTACCACCCTTTACAATTTGGTATATGGGAAGTCTTTCCATCTACCCGTAGAGTTAGAGCACAAGGCGTATTGGGCAATCAAGTGGTTGAATTTCGATATCAAGGAAGCCGGACAAAAGAGGCTATTAGACATCAATGAGTTGGAAGAGTTGCGCTTAAACGCTTATGAGAATGCCAAGATCTATAAGGAAAGAACGAAGAGATGGCATGACAAGCATATCATTCCTAAGGAATTCAAAGAAGGAGATTTAGTTCTACTCTTCAACTCCCGCCTTCGCCTCTTTCCAGGTAAGTTGAAATCTAGATGGACAAGACCTTACGTTGTGAAACATGTTTTTCCTTATGGTGCAGTTGAGATTTGGGGTGAAATAAGCGGAAGCTTTAAGGTCAATGGACATAGGCTAAAGAAGTACCAACCGGAAGTCCAGGTTGAGGAGATTGCACCACTATACCTTGTTTAGGGATGCCGTACGGTCCAGCTAGCGACCTTAAATCAAGTGCTTCTTAGGAGGCAACCCAAGGTATTGCTTTCTTTTCCCTTTTCTAGCTTAGTTTAGATAGTTTGCTTTCGCTTTGCTTTGCTTTGTTTTTGGTGTTATAGACAGAAACTAGGTACTCTCTAAGGAAGGATTACAACTCAGGAGCTACACTGGAAGGACAGAAGTTCGAGAAATTGAGAAGACGGAGTTTGACTGAGACACATCTTGGTTGTTGTCATAGCACCTCGACCGAGATGTTCTTGGGGAACCGAGGCGACTAGGTCTGACAATCCAGTCAGACACCTCGGTCCGGTCGGGACCACCTCGACCGAAGACTTGAGGAAGATGATATCTATGGTAGGGCTGGAGGAGGACTTGAGGAAGATGATATCTATGGTAGGGCTGGAGGAGTTTATGGAGATCCGAGCTCCAGCCTACCTTGATCCGACGATGGAGTTTGTGAGTTCTGTCACTCACATGCCTGAGAGGAACAACATCAAGTACCGGTTGCTAAATTGGAACTACATAGTACCGATGGATCAGTTTCGAGAGGTCTACGGCTTCCCGACTCCCACCGTGACTAATTTTCCTTCCCGAGCCATAGCTCGAGACTTCTAGGGGAAGATAGCCCACGTGGTGGAGCACAACGATAGATGGAGACCTGGGTACTCTACAGAGCGCATCATCTTTCATTTAGCTTTCCGTCTTGCCCACCGCATATTCAGCGAGACACTTCTAGCGCATACTAAGACGCCCTAGAAGATCAGATAGGGAGAGCTATTGAGCTTGTTTTGTATGGTGGCTGGTGGATGTTAGCATGAAATATTGCGATATTCTAGGCACTCATTCTAGTTGTTTTTCATTCATTATAGTGTTCATGGATAAGGTATTGAAGCATTTGTTAGCTCGTTTATCTATATTGTCGATATGGAGGTCTACATTAGTTTGTGATTGATTATAGGTATATAAGAGCTAAAACCGGACCATTTGAGAGAGATAAGAGAGGATTTGAGCATATCCAAGGATTAGGAACACATCAAGGAAGCCAAAGGAGGAGTTAGGATGAGGAATGGCATGACACAAAGGAAACCACAAGCAATCTACACTTCCACGCCCTAAAATACGGCCGTAGGAGAGTCCATGCCCTAAACCACGGCCGTGGATCTTGGTATCATGAGTGTGGAGCATTCCAGTGAGTTACACGGCCTAAAGTACGGTCGTGGAAGATGAGAGAGACCGTAATCCAATTCCACGCCCTAAACCACGGTCGTGGAACCCTTTGAGACCGTGATTTAGGCGATCTTTTAACGAGACTTCATTTACCACGTTATTTACGTGATGGGCAAGGACGGTTACTTTTTCCCCGTCTTATAAAAAGGCCAGAGAAGAGAGTTTTGGACATCGACGCTTATGACCTATTCCCGTAACATTGGCGTTGGATCTCACGGAGACGTGACGGCCGCCTACCTTGCTTGGAGCATTCTTGCCTAGGGCATATTGAAGATCGCCGAAGGTTTTTACCTCTTTCTTAGGGTTAGTTGTTGAAGACGGATTGACAACCTGTCCTTCATATTTACCCTAGATTATTGTGAGGTTTTGTGTTACATTCTAAATCCATTGAGTATTCCAATTTATGCTTTGGATTTGAGATTGACTTTGAGGTATATTCGAGTTTTCGAGGGTTTTCATCTTTCATTCTTCTTAAACTTGATATTGGTTTCATAATGATGGTTATTGGCTAAAACCCTTTAGCAATTCTAAGGTGAAGGGTTGATAGTTGTGGCTTAGATGATGATAGATCGATCGTAAACAGATTGGACCCTGAGAGTTAGAGAGATCTCGTCGACGAACCAAGATCACAGTCTGTTCTTGAACTTCCACGGCCGTGGAACTCAAGAACTACCCGGGATTTACCCTAGTTTACGAACTTTGCTTTTACTTTGATCCAAAGTTAAAGATTAACTTTAATCTAGTCTTGGTTTATCCTTTTCTAGGTAGTAGTGAGACTCATCACCCTCTATTTCGATTTCGAGTGTCACAACCTTAATCGTTTTAGTTAGTTTTGATCCTTGGGTTACAAGTTTGGGTATTTGAGATTAATTTTTGTCCATAGATCCTTTCTATACTGAAGCATCAACAATCTTTATAGAGAGTGTCTTTAGATAAGTCATATAAAGTTCTGGAACTTCACCGTACACTACTTTACTTTAGCATACCTTTGCAACTCTTAACTCTGTCCTTAGTTCCTTAGTATATCTTGAATCGATTGCCACAATTAGATACTTGGATCTTTAGGGTTGCTGTTTTCCCAATATTTGTAAAGCTTATTACATTTACTTGCTTGACGATTTGCAAACTGAATTTGTTCCCCCCAAATCCCTGTGTTCGATACTATAGAATTCTTGCTTTACTACGCCGATCCGTACACTGCGGGTTCTCTTGCTTGATTCTAGTTTTATAAATTTAAAGCTTATTTGCACGCAAGCTTATTTGCCATAAAGGTGGTGTAAACAGTCGGAGTAAAGCTTCTGGCGTTAAACCGCAGGGGCGGTCTCCAGGAACCGTAGGGGCGGTTTAGGCAGAATCGGTTGATCTTCTTCAGAACTGTTGAGGCGGCTAAAAAACTCCGCTAGGGCGGATCTTTAATGCACTTCAACGTCTGACATTTCGCCTTCCTGACGTTTCTGATGTCAAGCAGCCGGGGCGTCCCTATGTCGACGCAAGGGCGTCGACATAGCCTCTTCCTCTTCCAGCTCCCAGGTTGGGGCGCAGGCAGGGGCGCAGTGTGAGACGCAGGGGAGCTGGTCTTCATATCTTCAGGGCAGGTCACCGCAGGGGCACCAAGGAGTGACGCAGGGGCGGTGACATGGCCAGCGCTGGTGAAGGCGCAAGGAGCGTTCCAGTGGAAACGTCATCCGCAGGGGCGGCTGCAAGGACCCGCTGGGGCGGTGAGGCAACAAAAGCTTTGCTTCTTGATCGATCTTCACTCCTAAGTGCTTGTAACTCCTTCTTTAGCTTCTTTTGATCTTCTTCTTCTGGACCAAGGAGTTAGTAGCATAAACCGACACTAATCCATCACCTATCAGGAGTCATTGGAGCTACATTAAGGAGCTTAAAGAGGAGCTTAGGAAGCTTGGAATTAACAAAGAAGATTTACTTTGGACCAGATTCAAGAGATTTCACCTTTAGTTGAGAATCACCTCGGTTGACCACAGAGTCACCTCGACCGAGGTGATCTAGAGGAGCACCCCGACCGAGGCGAACACCCTGGACGCGGCGAGATATATTTTATTTGGCTGAGATCTTTTATTTTTGGAAAGAGAGATCTTATATTTTTGGGCTGGATTTCTGCAAGGAAGATCATATATTTTGGAGATCTATTTTAGAGATATGGATATAATTTATTAGGAAATTATCTTTTTAAGATATTATTATCTTTGGAAGATAATTCTCTTATATAAAGGGCTGAAATTTCCACAAATTGAGCAACCCGCTACAATCGCAGCACTTGGAGATTGAAGAAGCTGCACTTATGAAGGATTTTTGGAAGGTTGAAGGAAGATTGAAGGAAAGAAGTGTTCGCTCCAAATGGTGTGTGCAAGAATTAAATTTATAACCCAAGATGTATGCCTAAAACAAGTATGCGAACCCGCAGTGTAAGGGTCAATCGTAGTAAAAGCAAGAATTCCGGGGTGTCGATCTCAGGGACTTAGGTGAAACAAAACCAATATAGGTAGTCAATATTGCAACTAACCACAAAAGTAATTAAAGCAATCAAAGATGATAATAAGTCAATTAAAGAAATATGCAATTCTAAGGATTAAAGTATCTAGTTGTGGTTCCAACTCAAGATCTAAAGATAAGCGGACAAAGCTGAGATTTTGCAAAGGGA
The DNA here is from genome assembly GCA_033239125.1 of Fagopyrum homotropicum. NCBI lineage: Eukaryota > Viridiplantae > Streptophyta > Magnoliopsida > Caryophyllales > Polygonaceae > Fagopyrum > Fagopyrum homotropicum. Next base: position 56,978,380 of record BSWB01000003.1, on the reverse strand, counting down.
AGGTGTTTCTAAAGTGGAATAGATCACCGGGTAAGTCTAACTACTCTCAATCCCAAACCGTAACTCCTATTACCGGTTAACTCTCAAGGAATTAAGGAAAAGAACTATAACCTCAAACCAACACACCACCTAAGGGAATAGAATTAACCTTTACCGGGTAAGTCTTAGGCTAACTCACAAGGATGGAATGAAGGCACACTCAAACCCCAATAAAGGATAAACCTTTATTACCTACACTTATGATCTTGGGTAAACAAACAAAGCAATTACCGGGTAAGTCTCATCCTAAGCTTGCATTGAACCAGGAAAGGTGTAATAAGAATAGGATTTGGTAAACTCTAACACTTAACTCTCAGTTTCGGATCAGAAAGATCACCTCGGTCTAACGAATTCCACCCCGGCCGAGATGTTCATCCACTGAACGAGATGTGCTAAGGTTAAGGATAAAGACTCGAGCTTTCAGGGTCCTACTGGAATTTAAGATTATTCTATCATTGTTTTTCCCACAACCTTCAGCCAATCACCCTAGAATCGCACAAGGAAATTAGCCACTCATCATCTTGAAAGCAATAATCAAATATATGGGAAGAAAGTGAATATTTGAACACAAAAACCTTCAGAACAAAGTTTCAATAACTGAATCAAATATCACACAAATAGCGTTCCTTGGATCACAAATCCAACAAGACAAATGAACAAGAAGGAAATCTAAGAGAATCTTACAAAACCCTTCATAAAAGCTATAATAAGCTATCAATCCTTCCTAGATTGATCTTCAATCTTCCTTCCTTTAAAACCCTGGAGAAAATCCCTTAATTGCTGGATGCTATCAGCCCTCTCGGCTTGTCTAAGCATGTATAAGCATGCATAAGCATGGTTGAACTTGTGGAAAATCCAACCCTTTAATAGGAAAACTATCTTCCAAAGATAAAATATCTTGAAAAAATATTATCCTAATAAAATATATCTTAATCTCTAAAATAGATCTCCAAAATATATAATCTTCCTTCCAGAAATCCAGCCCAAAAATATAAGATTTCTCCTTCCAAAAATAAAAGATCTCAGCAAAGAATATACGATCTCGCCGCGTCAGGGTATTCGCCTCGGTCGAGACACTCCTCAAGATCACCTCGGTCCAGATGGTACTGTAGCTGACCGAGGTGAATCTCAACTGAAAGTGAAATCTCTCAAATCTGGTCCAAAGTGAATCTTCTTTGTGAATTCCTTGCTTTCTGAGTTCTTCCTTAAGCTCCAGAATGTAGCTCCAATGACTCCTTAGCTCCTTTAGCTCCATTTTAGTCCAAAATGTGCCATTTTACCTACAATTACAACGAAACTAGGTGTAGACCTCGATTCCCGCAAAGGTAGATGAAACGACAATATAATCACATAATATACATCCAAACATGCAGATTATTGAAGATAAAACGTCTAAACAGGTCCCAAAATATAGACTATAATTCATGCTATCAAAATACCCCATACTTGTGTTCGCCACTTAGCGTGCGTGCAAATAAGCTTTAAATTTATAAAAGTAGAATCAAGCAAGCGAACCCGCAGTGTACGGATCGACGTAGTTAAGCAAGAATTCCAGAGTATCGAACATAGGGATTTGGGGGGAACAAATTCAGTTGCAAGTTATCAAGCAAATAATTGTAAGAGCTTTTCGAATTATTGGGAAAACAACAATCCTAAAGATCCAAGTATCCAGCTGTGGCTATCGATTCAAGATATACTAATGATATAAGGACAGAGTTAAGATATGCAAAGGTATGCTAATGTAAGGTAATCGTACGGTGAAGTTCCAAAATCCTTATATGACTCACCTACAAGACACTCTCTATAAAGGTTGTTGAGGCTTCAATATAGAAAGGTTATAAAGGTAAGAATTAGTGTCAAATACCCAAACTTGTAATCCAAGGATCAAGACTAACTAAACCGATTACGGTTGTGACATTCACAATCGAGGTAGAGGTTGTTGAGGCTTCACTACCACCTAGAAAAGGCAAGCCTAAACTAAGTTAAAGCAAATCTTTAACTTTGGATTAAAGTAAAAGCAAGTTCGTAAACTTAAGGGAAATCACGGTTAGTTCTTGAGGTTCCACGGCCGTGGACTCAAGAACAGGCCGTAATTTAGGGTTCGTCGGCGATTCTCTCTAACTCTCAGGGTCCAATCTATTTACGATCGATCTATCATCATCTAAGCCACAACTATCAACCCTTCACCTTAGAATTGTTAAGGGTTTTTAGCCAACAATAGTCATAATGATATCAAATTCAAGGTTTAAAAGATTGAAAGATGAAAACTTCCGAAAACTTTCAATAAACTTCAAACCAATCTCAAAGTCACAATCAAGAACAAATATCGTCACTAGATTCGGAATAGAACAAACAAACACAATCTTAGATAAGAAGGAAGAACGGGATGTCAATCCGTCTTCTAAATCAAACCTAAACAAGAAGGGGAATCTTCTTGCGAACAGTTTTCCGAATCTTCGATCTTCCGTCAATCCGGAAATGTCAATCATAATCTCCACCAAAGTGCGAGATTAGGGTAACTCCAAGGATGAGCGTAAAGTCCGTCTTTTGCAAAAGTCGCAAAGATCTCTAAAGCGAGGTGTGGGCGAAAGTGCGTCTAAGCAGAGGTGACAGAATCTCTCTTCGTCCGTCCTTTTATCGTGTATGATAAAATATCGGCCCGGTCCAATTACGTAGGAGATCGTGGCTTAAAATATGGCGAAAAAGATCGCCAAGATCACGGTCGTGGAAGGTTCCACGGCCGTAATTTAGAGCGTGGAATTCAACACGGTTTGAAACATCTTCTCCACGGCCGTAGAAGTTGCTGGAATGAACCACGCTTCCCTAGCCAAGGTTCCACGGCCGTGGAACTGAACGTGGAAAGTGGTACGGCCGTATTTTAGAGCGTGGTTTAGGGCAAGAACGTGATTCTTCCCTAGCCTCGTGAATTCCTCAAGTTGGCATTCCCTTAGCTCCTAGAAATGCCCTCAATCCATGGACATTGCTCAACAATTCCATCCTCGCTCGATTCCGTTCGGAAATAGCTCTCAATCACCTATAATCAACATAAAGCTTGTGTAGATCTCTATATCGACATTATAGACAAACTAGCTCACAAATGCAACAATGCTCAATCAATAACTATCAATATGAATCAAATACGCTTAGAAAACGTGCTTAAAATATCACAATATTTCATGCTAACAAATAACCCCATACTTGCAACTTGCTTGTCCCTAAGCAAGGTCTTTCAAAAGCTTTAAAACAAGAGTTAGGATGAAATATGTGTACCTTCTCAAAGCAATACTTCTTTTGGATGAATGTGCCTTCTAATCAATAGATCATTCTCAAATCTTTCTTCAATCGTTTATAGGACTTTCATACACTTAATCAAAGAGTAAAGAGTAAAGAAAGCTCATGAATCAATCCAACTTCCATACAAACATCATAACCCTTAAACATTATCAAAATCAATCATAAGAAACTTCAATTTAGATCACCAAGTCATATAACATTCTTTTGATCTTAAGGACTTTCAAAGAAAAAGGTCTAGAATGTGGAAAGGGAAGGAAACTTTAAGTAATGTGGTGCATGAATCCGGGAAAGTGGACAAACACTCTTTTCTTCTTCTCTTGCGGTTTCCGCAACACTTTCAACTTAGAGCTTCGCTCCTTTTCATTTTTCGACTTTACTTTTGGAGTTATGGATAGAGGTGCACAAAAACCGAAGCCTAGGAGATTGGCGTTTCTCAATTTTTATGAGATGTCTCAAACCCTTAGCGCACATACCATAATCCGCTAGGAATATCGCTCAATCCGACTTTGGCAAGACACAAACACCCGGCTATGTGAATGGTGCCGAGTTACTCATCATCATGATTGACTTCCCCAAACATATAATTTCTTTCTATTCCTTTGAATACAAAGTATTGCTTTCATGGCCCTCCCACATCAAACATGCCTTTTTCATTCAACTCCTCCAAATTCCCGGATAGGTAAAGGAGGTCAATATTTCAATGAGGGGCTAAATGATCAAAGAAAGAAGAAAGAAAAATCGAATTGCCTTAATCATCTCAACAAGAAGCATAAGAACTTATAGTGTGATTTCAACTTCAATTCCTCAACATGATTTAGGTAACATTCATCACATTATGAAACTTGTAAAAGAGGTATAATCAACTCATTCAATTCCTTTTCAATCCACTATTCGTTTAAGCATGCAATTGTCATCAAACTCAATTCACAAGTAGCGATTATCATAGAAATCATCTCAATTCCTTAGAAGCACAAAATTTTTCAAAATTTTTCAATTTTTATGGGTTTTTCAAACTCTTTTTCATGCAATGCAATAATGAAACATGCAACAATATAATGAACATGCAATGATAGTCTCGATAGAAGCAAACATAGTGAGTAAGAGTTATTACAACTTTTAGTCACACCCCACCCCATACTTGGAACAAACATTGTCCCTAATGTTAAAAAGAAAGAAAGAAAAGAAAAAGAAACTCACAAAATGGCGGTGGAGCGGTTAAAGCTATCGGTCATGCAATCATCATCACTGCGGCGCTGGTGGAGGCGGGAATGGAGAGAAGCTAGGATCATAAAACCGCCCAAACTGCTGGCGGTAGACATCTCTCATCATGTGATCGAGGTCGTCCAAGCGTCCATCTCTAGCATCGGCTCGAATCTCCAATGCTCCTACTCTCTCCGAAAGACCAGTAGCCCAATCCGGCATCTGCTCATACCATCCCGGAGCATGACTGTACCACTCTGGAGCGTCGGACGGTGCTGGTGCTGGTGCAGATGGTGTATGTGTAGCCCATGGAGGTGGAGCTCCATACCATGCAGGAGGTGTCTCTGCCCAAGTGGGTCTCTCACTCACGCTAGCGTGGCGAGAAGACGAGCCTGAAGCTCTGTCAGGACGTGGAGAACGTCTAGGCACATCGGGGGCCGCATCCGGCTGATCCGGAAACGTGCCAAACTCCTGCTCGGCTCCTCCTCCACCCTCAATCTGATCCCTCATCTCCTCCTCCTCAACTACGGGCGGTGGTGGGACATACGGAGGAGCTACAATCTTGTTCGCATGCATAGCAGCAAACGTCTCCTTCCAATTATGGCGTCCAGCCATAATGGAGTACTCCTGTAGCCACTCAATACCCCTACCCGTCCTGCTCTCCCAAGGCATGGCCGCATAAGGCGGACCTCTATGTGTGGGGAAGATGAGACCTCTAGTCATGAAGGCATGAAGTCCTAAGGGTACGGCTGGTATCCGGGTACATGCAGAAAAATCAACTCCCAAGCTCCTAGAAAGGTGGGTAACTATCCCACCATATCCAATGTTGCCCTTCCTCTTGTTCTTAAGCTTGCTCATAGTAGCAGCTAAGAGGGTGGCACAGTCAGCTCGGCGCCCATACAGCATAGAGTATAACAGAAAGAGCTCATCCGTCTTGATCTTTTGGGGCGTCTCCGTCCTAGGGAAGAGACACTCCGAAAGAACACGGTGAGCAATCTTCAAGGCTAAGTGGTACATCAACTTAGCCTTGGTGTCAGCAGGTTGCTAGTGGTCCTCGCTGGCGTATATCATAGCTACCTCCTCCCAAAAATCTTTGGCGTAAACGCCACTAGGAAAACGACCATTGAAGGTCTCATGGAACCCAAAGAAGGTTCCGAACTCACGGATGGTAAAATCATAGTTTCTTTCCATAAGACGGAAAGAAACGGTCCTATCCACATGGCTGTGCTCAAAAGACGTCACAACCTCCCTCGTAATCTCCTCATAGGCGTCTCCTCGGATAGCCGAGAAGACAACTAGTCCGGCTCTATCCAAGAGCCACGTAAGGTCATCTATGATGTTAAGAGGAGCTAGATCCTCTAACAGTAGGTACCTAGGTCCAATCACAGCCCTCTCATGGATCCTCTCGAATGCATCAAGGTGATCCTCATGAATGGTCGGTACTCTAAGGCTAGGAGGTGAGGGTGATGAAGGTGATGATGGAGGTGAAGGGGAAGATGGTGGTGGTGCTCTAGAGGATGAAGAAGAAGAGGGATTACCCTTCCTCTTCTTGTTTTGGTCATTCTTCTTCTCCTTGATTCTCCCAGAAACTCTCCTCACAAAGTCCATCACTATTCAAAATTACGGCCTGTTCTTGATGATTCCAAGGCCGTGAAACTACCAGGGACCGTGATTCGTCTCAGTTTTTCTCAAAACTCAACAATCAGCACTCAAATTCAGCAATCAGGCAGCCCTAGTCTAATTTCTTCCAGTTTCAATCAGTTCTTCCTAAAATTTCTAGCAAAACGAACCAAATTGACAAAGATCAAGAAGAGTGGAAAAAAACTAGGTTTCGGATTTTAAAATCCAAATTGTGCGTTCCGTGGTGATTTTCCGCTCGATTCGTTGCTTGGATCTCGTTGGTGGTTGAATTTGCTTCAATTTGGGAAGAAGAATCGTCGAAAACGGTTAACGAACGGAGATTTGGAAGGGAGGGCGTGGAATCGGCGTTTTTGGGTCGTGGAAGTGGTTTGGTGAAGTGATTTTTGTGAAGAACGTGGTTTATATAGTGACAGGAAAAATTTTGAAAATCACGGTCTGTCGGGGGGTTCCACGGCCGTGGAAATGTAGGGAACCGTGGTTTTGGTGATTTTTCAAAGGCTTTTGGAAATTACGGTCACTGTAGCTGTCACGACCGTGGTTTAGGCCGTGGAACTCTCTGTAAAGCTCCAAAGTCCAAGTTTCGTCACTTTTCTTCAACATTATCCTTCCCTTTTCCTTTTCCATCGTTCCTACATCCAAAAACACGAACATACCGGAAGAAATCGAGGCAAAATAAAGCAAAAACGTCTAAACTAAGCTAAACTATGAATCGAAAACAAAAACAAAAATGCAATACCTTGGGTTGCCTCCCAAGAAGCGCTTTGTTTAAGGTCCGTAGCTAGACCAATCTCACACTTATTCGAGTGGGGTAGGCGCGAACTCTTCAGCTTGGAGTTCCGGCATGTACTTCTTGAGTCGTTGGCCGTTCACCTTAAAGCTTCCGCCCGCTTCACCCCATAATTTAACTGCACCATGGGGGAAAATACGCTTAATTAGAAAAGGTCCGGTCTAACGAGATTTAAGCTTACCTGGAAAGAGGCGAAGCCTTGAATTGAAGAGGAGAACTTGATCTCCTTCTTTGAAGTCCTTTGGAATGATATGCTTATCATGCCAACGCTTTGCTCTCTCCTTATAGATCTTGGCGTTTTCATAAGCGTTCAAGTGAAGTTCGTCCAGCTTATTAAGGTCTAGGAGACGCTTCTCTCCCGCTTCCTTCATGCTGAAATTCAACCACTTGATAGCCCAAAACGCCTTGTGCTCCACCTCTACCGGCAAGTGACAAGACTTCCCATACACAAGGTTGTATGGTGTGGTTCCTATGGGTGTCTTGTACGCAGTCCGGTACGCCCACAATGCATCGTCAAGCTTCAAAGACCAATCCTTCCTAGTCCTTGAAACCGTTTTCTCTAAGATTCCTTTGATCTCCCTATTTGAGATCTCAACTTGTCCACTTGTTTGTGGATGATAAGGGGTGGCGATCTTGTGAGTAACCCCATACTTAGCTAGAAGAGCTTCAAAGCGCCGGGCAATGAAGTGAGAACCTCCATCACTAATGATAGTCCTTGGCGTCCCAAATCGAGGAAAAATGGTCTTGTTGAAGAACTTAACCACCACCATGGCATCATTGGTGGGAGAGGCAATTGCTTCCACACATCTAGAAACGTAATCTACCGCCAATAGTATGTATTGGTTTCCACAAGAGGATGGGAACGGTCCCATAAAATCTACTCCCCAAACATCAAAAATCTCCACCTCTTAGATGTTGTTGAGGGGCATCTCATTCCTCCTAGAGATATTGCCTGTTCTTTGACAAGCATCGCAGCAAGAAACAAAGGATTGCACATCTCTAAATAAAGTAGGCCAAAAGAATCCAGATTGCAATACCTTTGTGCTAGTCTTGTTCGAACTAGCGTGTCCTCCACAAGGTAGTGAATGACAATGGCGGATGACACTTTGCATTTCATCTTCTGGCACACATCGCCGAATGATGCCATCCGGACCTCTCTTACAGAGGAGAGGCTCGTTCCAAAAGTATTACCGGACATCCTTAAAGAACTTCTTTCTTTGTGCGTAGGATAATCCGGGTGGTATTTCTTGACAAACCAAATAGTTATCAAAATCGGCAAACCATGGTTCGTTACCTTTGGAGATCACATCGATGCACTCCTCTATAATGTGTAGGTGTTCGTCCGGGAAGGAGTCATCGATAGGTAAATGGTCGTCCTCTAGATGTGTTAGACGACTCAAATGATCCGCAAGAGAATTTTCTGAACCTTTCTTGTCGCGGATCTCTAGATCGAATTCTTGTAGGAGAAGAATCCATCTAATTAGCCTTAGCTTCGCATCTTTCTTCGCAAGGAGGTACCGGATCACAGCATGATCCGTGTAGACAATCACCTTTGCACCTAAAAGATAAGAGCGAAACTTGTCAATAGCATAGACAATGGCTAAAAACTCTTTTTCGGTAGTGGCGTAATTGAGTTGCGCTTCGTCTAGCGTCTTGCTAGCATAGTATATGGCATGGGTTCACCCTTCCTTTCGTTGCCCAAGAACAACTCCTATAGCTACGTCACTAGCATCGCACATAAGCTCAAAGGGAAGAGTCCAATCCAGAGGTTGGATAATAGGTGCTGAAATTAGAGCTTGCCAAATGGTGTTAAACGCATCCAAACATTCCTGCGAAAACTCAAAAACCGCATCCTTCATCAATAGATTAGTGAGAGGTTTTGATATTTTAGAGAAGTCTTTAATGAAGCGTCTATAGAATCCAGCATGTCCTAGGAAACTTCTTATCCCTTTCACCGAAGTTGGGGGAGGAAGTTTCTCTATAGTCTCTATTTTCGCCTTATCCACCTCTATCCCTCTACTAGAGATTAAGTGACCTAATACAATTCCTTCCTTAACCATAAATTGACACTTCTCCCAATTAAGAACTAGGTTAGTGTCCTCACACCTTTGTAAAACAAGAGAAAGGTTAGAAAGGCAATCGTTAAAAGATGAACTGTATACGGAGAAATCGTCCATGAAGACCTCCATGATTTCCTCAATGTATTCGGAGAAGATGGCCATCATGCACCGTTGGTGGCTGGGGCGTTGCAAAGCCCGAACAGCATTCTCCTATAAGCGAACGTACCCCATGGGCACGTGAATGTGGTCTTCTCTTGATCATCCAGGTGTATCGGAATCTGAAAGAAACCACTATAACCGTCAAGATAGCAAAAGTGCGAATGTTGCGCTAACCATTCAAGCATTTGATTGATGAAGGGTAGTGGGAAGTGATCCTTCCTCGTCGCGTTGTTAATCTTGCGGTAGTAAATGCACATCCACCATCCCGTTACGGTTCGGGTAGGAATGAGTTCGTTGTTATTGTTGGTGATGACCGTCATTCCTCCCTTCTTCGGAACTACTTGAACCGGACTCACCCACTTACTATCGGAGATAGGATAGATGATACCTGCATCAAGAAGTTTAAGAATTTCCTTCTTGACAACCTCCTTCATGGTCGGATTCAACCGCCTTTGAGGTTGTCTTGATGTCCTGAAGTCTTCCTCCATTAATATCTTATGCATGCATAGGAAGGGTTTAATTCCTACTAAGTCCTCAATAGTGTAGCCTAAAGCTTTCCTATGTTTCCTAAGGACAATCATGAGCTGATTATGTTCATCTATGCTTAGATCGGAACTAACAATAACTGGATAAGTAGAGTTAGGTCCTAGAAAAGTGTACCTTAGATGTGTATGAAGTTGTTTTAATTCCATTGCTTTCGGAGCTTCCAATGATCCTTGAGGAGCATCCGATGTCTCCTTAGAAGTTTCTAAGGGTGTTGAAGGTGTAGGAGAAGAATCGAAGGATGTCGAAGAAGTGGCACGATCATCCCCTTCCACGGCCAGAATCACGGTTTCCCTATGTCCTCCACGGCCGTGGTTTAGGGCGTGGAAGGTGGTTACGGTTGCTCTGCCTCCTCCACGACCGTGTAACCTCCTGGAGTGAGCCACGCTTTGGGTTGTGAGATCCACGGCCGTGGAATATAGTGTATGGCCGTGGATTCTCACGTTTGCTGCCTCATCGTGGAGTTTTTCAAATTCCACTTCACCCATTTCTTCTTGTGCTTCTAAGGCTTCAATTGCCTCATTGCACTCCTCTTCTTCCCCTACATTCGTTAGACTCATAGTGATAACCTTTTGTAAAGGATCTTTGAAGAGAATAGCATTTACCTCCTCTCTAGATAACCCTTCTTCAACTTGGATATTGAATATATCCTCATCAAAGATTGGCTCCTTCACTAGAGTGGAAAGAACGAACTCTACCTTCTCTTCTCCTATGTCGAAGGCGAGTCTAGCATTCTTGCAATCGATTATGCAGCCGGAAGTTGCATGAAACGGTCTTCCGAGTATGATCGGGACCAGACTATCTGCAGGAATGTCAAGCACGACAAAATCAATAGGAACAAAGAATTTACCTAGCTTGACTGGGACGTCTTCTACAATACCGACGGGGCGAGTGATGGATCGATCTGCCATGTATAACGTCATCTTCACCGGTTTAGGGTCGCCTAAACCGATCTTCCTGCTCCCAAGTCACATAGTGCATCGTATGTGACATCTCCCACTCCTATGGGAATGCAAAACGACCCCGGATCCTTTAGCTTGGGGGCATTTTCGCCTTCATGGTCTTGATGAGGTCCGAAGAATCCGAACTCATCTTAACCTCACCGAAATCTTCTAGCTTCCTCTTGTTGGAGAGGAGCTCCTTCAAGAACTTGCCATAAGCCGGCATACCTACAATAGCATCAATAAAGGGTATATTAATATGCAGCTTGCTCATGAGTTCTATAAACTTACCAAACTGTTTATCTAGGCGCGCTCTCGCTTTAGATTGAGGGAATGGTAGGGGAGGTTTGTAAGCTGGAGGAGGAACGTAGACATCTTCCTTCTCCTTCCCCTTCGCTTTGTCTTTCTCTACGGGGACTTCAACAAACTTAGGCTGCGGATCGGTGGTAGTCACTCCGCTCCTAGTTGTGATTGCCATCACCCTTCCTTTAGGGTTGTCCTCCATCTTTCCTGGAAGTTTCCCTTGATTCCTAGGAACTTCCTCCGCATGGCTGAACATTTGGTTTTCCAAAACCTTTTGGGCTTTATCAACCTTAGAAATTTGATTATCAACCTTAATGATGCGGTTCTCCAAACCTTGAAGCTTTCCCAAGATCGTTTCTAACATGGGATCGGGCTTCTCCTTCCCCGAAGTGTTTCCTCCATTAGATGTTTGCCCCTGGCTTTTCAAAGGAGTAGAGGAAGAGGAAGGTGGAGTTAGTGAATTCGAATTGGAAGGATAAGAGTTACCGGAATTTTGTTGATTGGAGCGCCAATTGTTGTTGTTTGAACCCCTATTGTTGTTCCAATTGTTGTTCCGGTTGTTGTTGTTGCCATTCCAATTGTTCCGGTTATTATTCCGGTTATTGTTGTTGTTGTTGCAGTTTGTGTTCTCACCGCCATTTTTGTTGTTGCCCAAATAGCCAACATCCTTTCCTTGTTGCTTTGGAAAGTTGGTCTTGATAGCCTCCTTCAACTCTTTGATCTCATTGTTGAGGGAGAAAATCTGATTTTGAGCTTCATGTGTGAGCTTTGCTCCTTGCTCCACACGATTTCCCTCCACTTTCCGGTGGAAATACTTCTCTATGACTCTTGCTTGCTTCTCAATAAAGTCCCAAGCGTCATCTTCCCTCATGTCCATGAATGTTCCACATGAGAGGGATTGGAGCTTGAATTGTCTCCACGTCCAGCCCCTTGTAGTAAATCTCTAGCAATGCAAGCTTGGATATGCCATGATGAGGGCAATCCAATAACAAGTCCTGAAACCTTTCCCATGATTGAAACAAACTTTCGTTAGACCTCATGGAAAATGCATTGATCTTACCTCTAAGTTCCGCCGTTTTGGATGGCGGAAAGAACTTAGTGAGAAACTCTGCGGAAAGGTCTTCCCATGTGTCTAGTTTCCCATTAGGAAAAGCTTGGTACCAAGATAATGCTTTCCCCTTCAAAGAGAATAAGAAAGGCTTGAGCTTATAGTTGTTGGTAGTCGCGTTCTTCGGCCTCATTGTCTCCATCATGCACTCAAAGTTTTGCAAGTGTTGGTGTGGAGATTCAGCGCTTGTCCCGCCAAATTGGTTTTGGCGAACAAGAGTAATAACTTGAGGGTTGAAGCTAAACCCTTGTACATCATCAGCATCAAAGTTCACACCTAGACGGTGTGGTTGCTATGTTGGATCCATCCTTTGGCCAAGAGTCCTTGGCTCATTATCTACACGGTTCAACCTTACATTCCTAGGTGGAATGCGTCGGTTTGCGGTCGTCCGTGGAGCGAATGGATTCACATTGATCCTTGGATCAATCTCCTCTAACGGTGGCATGGAAGAGTCGCTATCATCAGCGGATGAATGACTCCTATTCGACTTTAATGATCTTCTTGAGGATTTCTTGCTTCCCTTATTCTTGAGATTGCTTAGTTCTATCCTCATTTGGAACATCATGTCCTTCAGATCATTAACTTGGGATTGATGACGATCCATCTCATCCCGGCGAATATTCTCATTCCATTGGAGTTGAGCTTCTTTCTCCGCTAACTCCGCTTGAAGATCACGTTCGTGTTCTTCAGCCATCTTCTTTTCCTTACGCTTTTGCCTTAAAGTTCTCTCAAGCTCTTGATCAAGAGGTAAGAGATCTTCGGTGTTCCTAGACCTGTGCATGCACTCAAAAAGATATCAAATAACGAGAGCAAGCTCCCAAGCTTGACAACCGAAAACCGAATTCGGCCTAAACCAAATCCCCGGCAACGGCACCAAAAACTTGTTCGCCACTTAGCGTGCGTGCAAATAAGCTTTAAATTTATAAAACTAGAATCAAGCAAGCGAACCCGCAGTGTACGGATCGACGTAGTTAAGCAAGAATTCCAGAGTATCAAACACAGGGATTTGGGGGGAACAAATTCAGTTGCAAGTTATCAAGCAAATAATTGTAAGAGCTTTTCGAATTATTGGGAAAACAACAATCCTAAAGATCCAAGTATCCAGCTGTGGCTATCGATTCAAGATATACTAATGATATAAGGACAGAGTTAAGATATGCAAAGGTATGCTAATGTAAGGTAATCGTACGGTGAAGTTCCAAAAACCTTATATGACTCACCTACAAGACACTCTCTATAAAGGTTGTTGAGGCTTCGATATAGAAAGGTTCTAAAGCTAAGAATTAGTGTCAAATACCCAAACTTGTAATCCAAGGATCAAGACTAACTAAACCAATTACGGTTGTGACACTCACAATCGAGGTAGAGGTTGTTGAGGCTTCACTACCACCTAGAAAAGGCAAGCCTAAACTAAGTTAAATCAAATCTTTAACTTTGGATTAAAGTAAAAGCAAGTTCGTAAACTTAAGGGAAATCACGGTTAGTTCTTGAGGTTCCACGGCCGTGGACTCAAGAACAGGCCGTAATTTAGGGTTCGTCGGCGATTCTCTCTAACTCTCAGGGTCCAATCTATTTACGATCGATCTATCATCATCTAAGCCACAACTATCAACCCTTCACCTTAGAATTATTAAGGGTTTTTAGCCAACAATAGTCATAATGATATCAAATTCAAGGTTTAAAAGATTGAAAGATGAAAACTTCTGAAAACTTTCAATAAACTTCAAACCAATCTCAAAGTCACAATCAAGAACAAATATCGTCACTAGATTCGGAATAGAACAAACAAACACAATCTTAGATAAGAATGAAGAACGGGATGTCAATCCGTCTTCTAAATCAAACCTAAACAAGAAGGGGAATCTTCTTGCGAACAGTCTTCCAAATCTTCGATCTTCCGTCAATCCGGAAATGTCAATCAGAATCTCCACCAAAGTGCGAGATTAGGGTAACTCCAAGGATGAGCGCAAAGTCCGTCTTTTGCAAAAGTCGCAAAGATCTCTAAAGCGAGGTGTGGGCGAAAGTGCGTCTAAGCAGAGGTGACGGAATCTCTCTTCGTCCGTCCTTTTATAGTGTATGATAAAATATCGGCCCGGCCCAATTGCGTAGGAGATCGTGGCTTAAAATATGGCGAAAAAGATTGCCAAGATCACGGTCGTGGAAGGTTCCACGGCCGTAATTTAGAGCGTGGAATTCAACACGGTTTGAACCATCTTCTCCACGGCCGTAGAAGTTGCTCGAATGAACCACGCTTCCCTAGCCATGGTTCCACGGCCGTGGAACTGAACGTGGAAAGTGGTACGGCTGTATTTTAGAGTGTGGTTTAGGGCAAGAACGTGATTCTTCCCTAGCCTCGTGTATTCCTCAAGTTGGCATTCCCTTAGCTCCTAGAAATGCCCTCAATCCATGGACATTGCTCAACAATTCCACCCTCGCTCGATTCCGTTCGGAAATAGCTCTCAATCACCTATTATCAACATAAAGCTTGTGTAGATCTCTATATCGACATTATAGACAAACTAGCTCACAAATGCATCAATGCTCAATCAATAACTATCAATATGAATCAAATACGCTTAGAAAACGTGCCTAAAATATCACAATATTTCATGCTAACAACTTGTCCCTTGCTTGTCCCCAAGCAAGTTCCAAATCTTAAATACAAGATAGAATGGATTATAAGTCATAAAGATTAATGAAAAGTAATTCAAAACATTTTTTATGGTGTGCTCCACTCATAGATCACTCTAACAGAATGCTTCATGGAATTTAAAACAAAATATGATCAAAACGTTTTATAAATATAAGAAAGTTGTTCATCTTTGCATAAATTCATAGAATGCATAATAAATCATAATTATCGAAATTAATCATGTATAATCCAGTTTAAACCACCAAGTCAATAAACAAGCTCGAGGTCTCAAGGACTTTTCAAGAGAAGGTCAAGAAACGTGTGAGGGTGGGATGTATATAGGGAGTGTGGTGCTAGTATCCGGGAAAAGGATCTTACTTCACTTTGCTTTGAACTTCAACATCTTCCACCGATAAGCTTTGCTTATTTTACTTTTTTACTTTTTGGGATGCATGGACAGAGATGCACAATAACCGAAGCCTAGGAGATCAGCAATCATCAATTTCTCGAGATGCCTCAAACCCTTGATGCACATACCATGACCCGTTAGGAATATCGCTCAATCCGACTTCGGCAAGACACAAACACCCGACTATGTGAATGGTGCCGAGTTAGTCATCATCATGATTGACTTCCCCAAACCTATTTGTTTCTTTCAAACATTCAGCCAACATCTCAACCTTTCTTTCACTTGCTTTTCATTTGCTTACTTCCAAATTCCTGGATAGGTAAAGGGAGGCAAATATATATATAAGGGGCTAAGCATGATCAAGAAGAAGAGGAGAAGAGAATGAATTGCCTTAATCATCCCAGGAAGAAAGTGAGAGAACTCATCATGTGGTGTCAACCTTCAAATTTAAGATAATTTGGATAAAAATAAAGTATTAAACATGCCAATATTTCAAACAGAGCATATAGCAACTTAAACATATCATAAAACCTTTCAAACATATAAAGATTTTAAACGAGTCTGCAAACAGAATCTTCACTGAGGTCATATCCAGATAAGAAGCACAAAATTCATTTTGAAAACTTTCTCAATTAAACCACCTCGGTCGAGATGTTCTAAGTCAACCGAGGTAATGCACCTCGATTGGTCAGAATCACCTCGATACTCTAGAATTCTTGCTTTACTACGCCGATCTGTACACTGCGGGTTCGCTTGCTTGATTCTAGTTTTATAAATTTAAAGCTTATTTGCATGCACACTTAGTGGCGAACAGTGGAGTGCCTGACTTTGGACGCATGCTGGCTGAGGACTTGCATAGGATCAAGGGCAAGTCCAAGGGAGACATCTATTGCGGAGGATTGGTGACCCATATTGCTACGGCCAGGGGTTTGGATTTGAGTGCTTGTACATTGGTAGCGGATGCAAAGCCGCTTGGACTTTAGGAGATGATCACGAGGCTCATTCTGGTACCTCGTGGTCTTGGTACACCGTACGTAGCTATTCCTTGGGAGGCGACTACTTCTCAGGGCATTCTTTGGTCCGCTTAGTCCATAGTTTTTGACCAGCAATACTGGTCATCTGCCTGGGTTCCTTACAAGTAGGATGCTATAGACACTACACCAGTTGAGGATGAGGAGGAGTATGATGGTGGTGGAGCTGCCATGGAGACCGGTACTGATACCACCGGTCCTAGTGTGCCAATTGTCAATCTAGATTACGAGGCTACAGAGAAGGAGGCAGCAACACCATCCCGACCTGCCCGGCATAGAGTCCGCAGACTCAGAGATCCAATAGCTCACCGACGGATTGATGAGCTGACTGAGCAAATGATCGACTCCTACACAGCTATGACAATGGATACATCCCAGCGCTTTGAGGATGAGCGTAGATACACTAATGGTTGGATGCATCAGATTAGAGAGAGCCAGCATTACCAGCAGCGCATGATGGAGATCCAGTTTCAGCACATGATGGGGTATCCATTTGATCCATCTCAGCACCCCTACATCCCACATCCACCACCACCACCAGCAGATCATGATTATAGCTTGCATGTATTTCTTTTCTTTATTTATTATTTAGTTCGGCTAGGTCCGGTGAGTTTCCTGTTTTCCTTGACTCTTATTCGACCCATTGGGACAATGTGTCCCAAGTATGGGGTATTTCGATGTACTTTATGTGTGTATGCTTGTATGACTATTTATGGATATTTATGATCTTATTTAGCTCTATGTGTTTATCAGCCTTTACATGCATGCATACAGGTTTTTGTTTGAGAAAAACGTCAAAAACTAGATTGAAAATTTTTTTTATTGACCTTGACCGGGATATTCTTGACTGCACGAGGTAGATACCTCGGATGACGTCAGAACACCTCGACCGAGGTGGGTACTTAATTGAGAGTTTTCGAAACGATTTTGTACTTCTTCTCTGGATATGACTGTTAGCATGAAATATAGAGATATTCTAGGCACCTATTTTGGTTGTTTTTCCCTTATTATTGTGTACATGGATAAAGTTTAGAAGCAAATGTTAGCTTGTTCATCTATTTTGTCGATATGGAAGTCTACACTAACTTTGTGTTGATTATAGGTGAATAGGAGCTGAAATCGGAGCAGTTGAGAGAGGAAAGGGAGTAATCGATCATGTTCGAGGATTAGGAGATACATCAAAGAAGCTAAGGAAGGAACTAGGATGAAGAATGTCACGAAACAAAGGCAACAATAAGCAATATACACTTCCACGCCCTGAATTACGGCCGTGGAGAAGATGATTTGAAGTCCACACTCTAAACCACGGCCGTGGACTATGCATCATGAACGTGGAAGAGAGTTTCGAGCACTCCAGTAAGTTTTACGGCCTAAATTACGGTCATGGAAGTCACAAGACACCGTAATCTGTTTCCACGCTCTAAACCAAGGTCGTGGAAAGCTATGAGACCGTGATTTAGGCAATCTTTTGACGTGTCATTATTTGCCACGTCATTTACATATTGGGCCTTGACGGCAATTCTTTCTCGTCTTATAAAAAGGCTGGAAAAGAGAGTTTTGAGGACGGCCGCTTACCCTTGTTTTCAGCACTCTTGCTTAGGGTTGGTTGGAAGTCGCCGAGAGTTGCGGAAATGCCGGATTGTTGAAGATTGGAGATTGCTCACAACGAAGGCTTAGCCTTTTTCTTAGGTTTTGATATTGAAGACGGATTGATATCCCGTTCTTCGTAATTGCCTTAGATCATTGTGAGGTTTTGTGTTATATATTCTGAATCCATTAACATTAATTCTTGTGTTTTGGATTTGAGATTTGGTTTTGAAGTTTTATTGAGTATTCAAGGGTTTTCATCTTTCATTCTTCTTAAATAGAATATTGATATCATGACAATGGTTATTGGCCAAAACCCTTTAGAATTTCTAAGGTGAAGGGTTGATAGTTGTGGCTTAGATGATGATAGATAGATCGTAATGTGATTGGACCATGAGAGTTAGAGAAATATCGTCGACACCCTAAATCACGGCCAGTTCTTAGGTTTCCACGGCCGTGGTTCTCAAGATCCAACCGTGATTTACCTCAGTTTACGAACTTTACTTTTACTTTAATCCAAAGTTAAAGATTAGCTTTAACCTAGTATTGGCTTTCCTTTTCTAGGTAGTAGTGAGACTCAACATCCTCTATTTCGGTTTCGAGTGTCACAACCTTAACCGTTTGAGTTTATCTTGATCCTTGGTTAACAAGTTTGGATATTTGAGATTAATTCTTCCCCTTAGATCCTTTCTATACGGCAGCCTCAACAACCTTTATAGAGAGTGTATTTGGTTGAGTCATATAAGGTTTTGGAACTTCACCGTACATTACTTTACCTTAGCATACCTTCGCAATTCTTGACTCTGTCCTTAATTCTTTAGTATATCTTGAATCAATTGCCACAATTTGATATCCGGATCTTTAGGGTTGTTGTTTTCCCAATATTTGCAAAGCTTTACATCTTATTTGCTTGACGATCTGAAATTGGATTTTGTTTCACCAAATCCATGTGTTCGATACTTTGGAATATTTGCTAATCTACGCCGATCCGTACATTGCGGGTTCGCTTGGTTTTATTCTAGTTTTATAAATATAAAGCTTATTTGCACGCACGTTTTCGGGTGAACAAGTTTTTGGCGCCGTTTCCGGGGATTTGGTCTAGACCAAACTTCGGTTTTTGGTTGTCGAGCTTGGGAGCTTTGCTCTTGTTATTTGATATCTCTTTTGAATGCTATTTGCACGTTCTTTTAGGTATATGCGTAGGTCGAGATCCAAGAAGGACCTCATACCTCTTGATCCGGAACTTGAAAAGACTTTGAGGAGGAAAGAAAGATGGCTGAAAATAGAGAGAGGGATCTCCAAGCGGAGTTAAAGGAGTCTCAAGCTCAATTTAGGTTGAGTGAGAAAACTCGTAAGGAAGAAGCGGAGCGTCATCAATTCCAAATTGATGAGCTCAAAGCTATGATGATGGACATGAAGTTGGAGATGAATGACTCCAAGAAAAAGAAGAAAGCTAAGTCAACTAAGTTCATTAGAGTGGAATCATCCGATGAGGAAGATGATGATGATATGCCACCGCTAGAGGAAATTTAACAACGATCAATCTAGTCCAGAATGATCCCAAACTGGACGCCAATCCTCGTATCCCAGCTGGGGGTGCGAGAGCCGCTCGTGTAGATGAGGAGCCAAGAACTCTTGAACAAAGGATGGATCCGATTCAGCAACCACGCCGTCTAGGTGTGAACTTCGAAGCTGAAGATATTCAAGGGTTTAGCTTTAACCTGCAGGTTATTACCATCGTTCACCAAAGTCAATTTGGAGGAACGAGTGCTGAATCTCCACACCAACATTTACAGAACTTTGAGATTCTAATGGAGACAATGAAACTAAAGAATGCAACCACCAACAACTACAAGATCAAACCCTTCTTTTTCTCTTTGAAAGGGAAGGCTTTATCTTGGTATCAAGCTCTTCCAAATGGAAGACTCAACACATGGGAGGATCTATCTTCGGAGTTCCTAACCAAATTCTTTCCGCCATCCAAGACAACGGAGTTGAGAGGTAAAATCAATTCTTTTTCTATAAAATCTAATGAAAGTTTGTTTCAATCTTGGGAAAGGTTTCAGAATCTATTATTGGATTGCACATACCATGGCATTTCCAAGTTAGAGTTGTTGGAAATATATTACAAGGGTCTGGATGTGGAAACACAATTCAAGCTCCAATCCCTTTCATGTGGCACATTCATGGACATGAGGGAAAATGACGCTTGGGACTTCATTGGGAAGCAAGCCCGAGTAATTGAGAAGTACTCCCACGGGAAGGCGGAAGCTAACCGAGTAGAGCAAGGAGCGAAGCTAACGCAAGTTGCACAAACTCAAATCTTTTCCCTCCACACCAAAATTAAAGAGTTGAAGGAAGTCATTAGAGCTGGCCTTCAAAAACCTAAGGAGCAAGATGTTGGATATTTAGGAAACAACAACAACCATCAAGGGAATGAGAACACCAACCGCAACAGCCGGATAACAACCGGAACAATTGGAACAACAACAACCGGAACAATAATTGGAACAACAATCGGAACTCAAACAACAATTGGCGTTCCAACCAACAACAAAATTCCGGTAATTATTATCCCAATTAAGGAAATTCACTAACACCACAATCTTCTTCTTCCATTCCTTTGAAAAGCCAGGGGCAAACATCTAATAGCGGAAGCAATTCGGGAAAGGAGAAACCCGATCCCATGCTGGAAACGATCTTGGGAAAGCTTCAAGGACTGGAGAACCACATCGCTAAGGTTGATAAAGCTCAAAAGGTTGTAGAAAATCAAATGTTCAGCAATGCCGAGGAAGTTCCTAGAAATCAAGCAAAGCTTCCCGGAAAGACGGAGGACAACCCAAAGGGAAGGGAGATGGCTATCACAAATAGGAGCGGAGCAACAACTACCGACCCGCAGCCTAAGTTTGTTGAAGTTCCCGTTGAAAAGGAGAAGGAAAAGGGGATGGAGAAGGAAGACATCTACATTCCTCCTCCAGCTTACAAACCTCCCCTACCATTCCCACAATCTAGAGCAAGAGCGCGTCTAGACAAGCAGTTCGGTAAGTTCATTGAACTCATGAGCAAACTGCACATTAACATACCTTTCATTGATGCAATTGTAGGTATGCCCGCTTACGGGAAGTTCTTAAAGGAGATCCTCTCTAACAAGAGGAAGCTGGAAGACTTTGGAGAAGTCAAGATGAGTTCGGAATCATCGGACCTCATCAAAACGATGAAGGAAAAGATGCCCCCAAAGCTGAAGGATCCGGGGTCATTTTATATTTCAATTGGAGTGGGAGAAGTCACTTATGATGCATTATGTGACTTGGGAGCAAGCGTTAGCATCATCCCGCTTGCCTTATGCAGGAAGATCGGTTTAGGTGAACCTAAACCGGTGAAGATGACGTTGTACATTGCGGATCGATCCATAACTCGTCCCATCGGTATCATTGAAGACGTCCCGGTCAAGCTTGGTAAGTTCTATGTTCCAACAGATTTTGATCCGCTTGACATTCCTGCAGATAGTCCGGTCTCGATCATACTCGAGAGACCATTTCTTACAACATCCTGTTGTATGGTGGATTGTAAGAATGCTAGACTTGCCTTCAACATAGGAGAAGAGAAGGTAGAGTTTGTTCTTTCCACTTTGGTGAAAGAGCCAACTCTTGGAGAAGATATGTTCAATATCTATGACGAGGAGGCATCTAGAGGGGAAGTAAGCTCGATTCTATTCAAGGACCCATTGCAAAAGGTTATCACCATGAGCATTATGGAGAAAGGAGAAGAAGAGGATTACAATGAGGAAATTGAAGCCTTGGAGGAGCTAAAGGAAGTGCGTGAAGAAGAGTTTGAAAAACTCTACGATGTGTCAGAAGACGTGAGGAATCACGGTCAGTCGTGCTATTCCACGGCCGTGGTTTCCACTTACATAACTGTAATCACCTATTCAGAGGACTCCAGTAAGTTACACGGCCAAAACCACGACCGTGGAACTACCAGTGGTGCCGTAATTGACTTCCACGCCCTAAACCACGGCCGTGGAAGTAACAGTGGTGCCGTGATTTTGGGAAATTTTGAGAACAATTACGTTCTTTCCACCAATGCTCTTGAGTCTTCTTCAACAACTCCTACACCCTCAAAGACTTCTAAGGAAGCGTTGGACACTCCTCAAGAGCCATTAGAGACTCCAATGGTGATGGAATTGAAGCCACTTCCAACACATCTTAGGTACGCATTTCTAGGAACTAATTCTACTTTTCCGGTAATTGCTAGTTCCAATTTAAGTGAAGATGAGCATAACAAACTTATGTTTGTTCTAAGAAAACATAGGAAAGCCTTAGGTTACACTATATAGGATCTTGTAGGAATTAAACCTTCATTATGCATGCACAAGATCCTAATGGAAGAAGATTTTAAGCCTTCGCGACAACCTCAATAACGGTTAAATCCGATCATGAAGGAGGTTGTTGATAGCATGTATTATAGTCTATATTTTGGGACTTGTTTAGACGTTTTATCTTCAATAATGTGCATGTTTGGATGTATATTTTGTGATTATATTGTCGTTTCATCTACCTTTGCGGGAATCGAGGTCTACACCAAGTTTCGTTGTAATCGTAGGTAAAATGGCACGTTTTGCATCAAAATGGAGCTAAGGAGCAAGGGAGTTGACCGAAGGTATTTCTATGGCTGTCTATACCCAATCAAAATTAAATCCCGACTTAGCACTAAGAACAAGTATAGTGATTAAGTAAGGGTCGAACCCAAGAGAGTTAAGGTGTTTTAGATGCAATTATCGATTATAATGACAAGTGACACAAAGGGGTGGGGGTTTTGGTTGAATTGATGCACAAAAACTTATGAAAACGATTAATGCGACAAGTAAGATAATAATGGATGAATCTACACTAGGTTGATTCTAAGCATGCAATTGCTACTTTGGTGAGTTCCTTTAACAAGTTTCCAAGTAATCTCCCGCCTCGATCGTATATATGTGTTGAGCCAACCGGCATCAACACAACTTAACCTATTAAAGTTCCGTAAACCTACAAGAACAAATAACAAGTTAACTTTCAAACAAAGACTAAGGGATATAAAGAGAAGATTAAAACCGTTAAACTTATCTTTATATTTGTGTTCCTTTTCTTTAAGTAATCACAACCTATTTTTACTTAAAGTTGCTACTAGATTAAAGACCTGAACCCGGAACCTATTAATCCTAGTTGTTTGCATGCACTTTAGAACCTAAGGTGATCAATCTCAAGCAATAGTAAGCATGCAATTAGACAACGGAGATCAAGGAAACACAAAATATTACTGAATGAAAACTTAGATTAAAAAGAACTTACAACCAAAGCAACAAAGCAGCTTCAAACCAACCCAATGTAGCAAGGGAGTTAGCAACTCATTACAATGGAAAACTCAAGTCTAAAATGGATTTTGTGAGGAAAATCATGGATGATTCTAGCAATCAGCCATGGATTATTTATACTACAAAAGAACTTAATTAAGAGTAAATAGCCGGCCTAAAACAGTCACCTTAAATGCCATAAAGGTGGTGTAAACAGCCGGAGTAAAGCTTCTGGCGTTAAACCGTAGGGGCGGCCTCCAGGAACCGCAGGAGCGGTTTAGGCAGAATCGGTTGATCTTCTTCAAAACCGCTGGGGCAGCTACACAACTCCGCTAGGACGGATCTTTAATGCACTTCAACATCTGACCTTTCGCCTTCCTAACGTTTCTGATGTCAAGCCGCCGGGGCGTCCCTATGTCGACACAAGGGCGTCGACATAGCCTCTTCGTCTTCCAGCTCCCAGGTTGGGGCGCAGGCAAGGGCGTAGTGTGAGACGCAAGGGAGCTGGTCTTCATATCTTCAGGGCAGGTCACCGCAGGGGCACCAAGGAGTGACGCAGGGGCGGTGACATGGCCGGCGCTGGTGAAGGCGCAAGGAGCGTTCCAGTGGAAACGTCATCCGCAAGGGCGGCTGCAAGGACCCGCAGGGGCGGTGAGGCAACAGAAGCTTTGCTTCGTGATCGATCTTCACTCCTAAGTGCTTGTAACTCCTTCTTTAGCTTCTTTTGATGATCTTCTTTTGGACCAAGGAGTTAGTAGCATAAACCGACACTAATGCAATAAAAAGACTCTAAAAACTACCCTAATTGATAGTGAATCCATCACCTATCAGGAGTCATTGGAGCTACATTCAGGAGCTTAAAGAGGAGCTTAGGAAGCTTGGAATTAACAAAGAAGATTTACTTTGGACCATATTCAAGAGATTTCACCTTTAGCTGAGAATCACCCCGGTTGACCACAAAGTCACCTCGACCGAGGTGATCTAGAGGAGCGCCCCGACCGAGGCGAACACCCTGGACGCGGCGAGATATATTTTATTTGGCTGAGATCTTTTATTTTTGGAAAGAGAGATCTTATATTTTTGGGCTGGATTTCTGCAAGGAAGATCATATATTTTGGAGATCTATTTTAGAGATATGGATATATTTTATTAGGAAATTATCTTTTTAAGATATTATTATCTTTGGAAGATAATTCTCCTATATAAAGGGCTGGATTTTCCACAAATTCAGCAACCCGCTACAATTGTAGCACTTGGAGATTGAAGAAGCTGCAGTTAGGAAGGATTTTTGGAAGGTTGAAGGAAGATTGAAGGAAAGAAGTGTTCGCTCCAAATGGTGTGTTCAAGCTTCAAATTTATAACCCAAGATGTATGCCTAAAACAAGGATGCGAACCCGCAGTGTACGGGTCAATCGTAGTAAAAGCAAGAATTCCGGGGTGTCGATCTCAGGGACTTAGGTGAAACAAAACCAATATAGGTAGTCAATATTGCAACTAACCACAAAAGTAATTAAAGCAATCAAAGATGATAAAAAGTCAATTAAAGAAATATGCAATTCTAGGGATTAAAGCATCTAGTTGTGGTTCCAACCCAAGATCTAAAGATAAGCGGACAAAGCTGAGATTTTGCAAAAGGAAGGTGTTTCTAAAGTGGAATAGATCACCGGGTAAGTCTCACTACTCTCAATCCCAAACCGTAACTCCTATTACCAGGTAAGTCTCAAGGAATTAAGGAAAAGAACTATAACCTCAAACTAACACACCACCTAAGGGAATAGAATTAACCTTTACCGGGTAAGTCTCAGGCTAACTCACAAAGATGGAATGAAGGCACACTCAAACCCCAATAAAGGATAAACCTTTATTACCTACACTTATGATCTTGGGTAAACAAACAAAGGAATTACCGGGTATGTCTCATCCTAGGCTTGCATTGAACCAGGAAAGGTGTAATAAGAATAGGATTTGGCAAACTCTAACACTTAACTCTCAGTTTTGGATCAAAAAGGTCACCTCGGTCAGACGAATTCCACCCCGGCCGAGATGTTCATCTACTGAACGAGATGTGCTAAGGTTAAGGATAAAGACTCGAGCTTTCAGGGTCCTACTGGAATTTAAGATTATTCTATCATTGTTTTTCCCACAACCTTCAGCCACTCATCATCTTGAAAGCAATAATCAAATATATGGGAAGAAAGTGAATATTTGAACACAAAAACCTTAAGAACAAAGTTTCAATAACTTAATCAAATATCACACAAATAGCGTTCCTTGGATCACAAATCCAACAAGACAAATCAACAAGAAGGAAATCTAAGAGAATCTTACAAAACCCTTCACAAAAGCTATAATAAGCTATCAATCCTTCCTAGATTGATCTTCAATCTTCCTTCCTTCAAAACCCTGGAGAAAATCCCTTAATTGCTGGATGCTATCAGCCCTCTCGGCTTGTCTAAGCATGTATAAGCATGCATAAGCATGGTTGAACTTGTGGAAAATCCAACCCTTTATATAGGAAAACTATCTTTCAAAGATAAAATAACTTGAAAAGATATTATCCTAATAAAATATATCTTAATATCTAAAATAGATCTCCAAAATATATAATCTTGCTTCTAGAAATCCAACCCAAAAATATAAGATTTCTCCTTACAAAAAGAATAGATCTCAGCAAAGAATAAACGATCTCGCCGCGTCATGGTATTCGCCTCGGTCGAGACACTCCTCAAGATCACCTCGGTCGAGATGGTACTGTAGCTGACCAAGGTGAATCTCAACTGAAAGTGAAATCTCTCAAATCTGGTCTAAAGTGAATCTTCTTTGTGAATTCCTTGTTTTCTGAGTTCTTCCTTAAGCTCCAGAATGTAGCTCCAATGACTCCTTACCTCCTTTTGCTCCATTTTAGTCCAAAATGTGCCGTTTTACCTACGATTACCATGAAACTAGGTGTAGACGTCGATTCCCGCAAAGGTAGATGAAACGACAATATAATCACATAATATACATCCAAACATGCAGATTATTGAAGATAAAACGTCTAAACAGGTCCCAAAATATAGATTATTATTCATGCTATCAAAATACCCCATACTTGTCCCTTGCTTGTCCCCAAGCAAGTTCCAAATCTTAAATACAAGATAGAATGGATTATAAGTCATAAAATGTATAATCCAGCTTAAACCACCAAGTCAATAAACAAGCTCGAGGTCTCAAGGACTTTTCAAGAGAAGGTCAAGAAACGTGTGAGGGTGGGATGTATATAGGGAGTATGGTGCTAGAATCCGGGAAAAGGATCTTACTTCACTTTGCTTTGAACTTCAACATCTTCCACCGATAAGCTTTGCTTATTTTACCTTTTTACTTTTTGGGATGCATGGACAGAGGTGCACAATAACCGAAACCTAGGAGATCAGCAATCATCAATTTCTCGAGATGCCTCAAACCCTTGATGCACATACCATGACCCGTTAGGAATATCGCTCAATCCGACTTTGGCAAGACACAAACACCCGGCTATGTGAATGGTGCCGAGTTACTCATCATCATGATTGACTTCCCCAAACCTATTTGTTTCTTTCTAACTTTTAGCCAACATCTCAACCTTTCTTTCACTTGCTTTTCATTTGCTTGCTTCCAAATTCCCGGATAGGTAAAGGGAGGCAAATATGTATATGAGGGTCTAAGCATGATCTAGAAGAAGAGGAGAAGAGAATGAATTGCCTTAATCATCCCAGGAAGAAAGTGAGAGAACTCATCATGTGGTGTCAACCTTCAAATTTAACATAATTTGGATAAAAACAAAGTATTAAACATGCCAATATTTCAAACAAAGCATTTAGCAACTTAAACATATCATAAAACCTTTCAAACATATAAAGATTTTAAACCAGTCTGCAAACAGAATCTTCATTGAGGTCATATCCAGATAAGAAGCACAAAAATCGTTTCGAAAATTTTCTCAGTTAAACAACCTCGGTCGAGATGTTCTAAGTCAACCGAGGTAGTGCACCTCGATTGGTCAGAATCACTTCGGTCAAGGTCAAAAATTTTTTTTCTTAAACCAGTTTTTGACGTTTTTCTCAATCAAATAACCTGTATGCATGCATGTAGTCTCAAATAAACACATAAAGCAGGATAAAATCATAAATATCCATCAAGAGTTATACAATCATCCACATAAGTCAAATAATACATATCCGCATAAAATACCCCATAATTGGGACACATTGTCCCAATGGGTCAAAAAAGTCATAAGAACAGAATATTCACCGGACAAAGCTGAGCTGCATAATAAATAAAGAAAAGAAATCCTGCAAGCTCTAGTCCTGATGTGCTGGCGGTGGTGAAGGATATGGTATGTACGGATGCTGAGACGGGGCAAACGGGTAGCTCATGACCTGCTGAAACTGAATCTCAACCATCCTGCACTGGTAGTGTTGGCTCTCCCGTATCTCTATCATCTCTAGGGATAAGGCGGCGTAGGAGTCTATCATCTGATCCGTCAGATCATCAATCCGGCGGTGAGCGACTGGATCCCTTTACCTGCGTACTCTACGCCTGGCAGGATGTGCTAGTGCTGCAGCTGGCTCGTCCTCTCTCTCCTCGTCGCCTAGATCGACGACTGGTATACTGGGACCAGCTGTATTTGTCCATGTGTCAATGGCAGCACCGCCATCCTCATCCTCATCAGCCTCCTCCTCATCCTCCTCCTGGGTTGCTGTTGCTGCATCTCGAGCGTCCTCAATGAGAGGAATCCACGCGGTGTACCAGTACTGAGGGTCATAAATTGAAAATTGAGATGACCATCTAATACCCTGAGGTGCAGTCTGCTCCCAGGGCATCGCCACATACGGTGTAGTGAGTCCTGAGGAACCAAGATCCTCCTCGTAATCATCTCCTGCAACCCAAGCGGCTTGGCAGCCGCCACCATAGTACAAGCACTCAAATCAAGGTCCATGTAACTCGCGATGTGAGTCACTAGACCTCCGCAACAGATATCTCCCTTCACCTTCGCCTTTATCTTGTGCAAATCCTCTACCAGCATCACTCCAAATTCCGGAACTCCTCCGGTCACCATACAATACAAACTCAGCAACTCCCCCTGTCTAATCTTCTAGGGCGTCTCAGTACGTGCCAGAAGTGTCTCGCTAAAGATCCGGTGGGATGATGCTCACGCTGGCTCCTAGATCACACAAAGCCTCACAGGTGACATCCCCAACTTGAATGGGAATGCAAAATGAGCCGGGATCCCGTAATTTGGGTGGCATCTTCTCCTTCATGATTTGAATAAGCTCCGAGGATTTAGATGTCATCCTTACTTCGCCAAAGTCTTCTAACTTCCTCTTCCTTGATAGAATATCTTTTAAGAACTTCCCATACGCGGGTATCCCTAAAATAGCATCAAGGAAAGAGATATTAATATGTAGTTTATTCATCAAGTCAAGGAACTTACCAAAGTGCTTGTCTAGATGTGCTCTAGCCCTTGACTTGGAGAATGGAAGTGGTGGTTTATATGCAGGAGGTGGAACATAAACTTCAGTTATGTCCAACGCTCTCAGAGGCTCTACCTTGGTTGGCATCTAGGCTGAAGTGTTCTTCGACTGTGCCTCGACCGAGGTGTTCTTCGTCTGTACTGGCATCGACCGAGGGACTGGATCTGTAGTCTTCAGTCCACTTCTCGTCGTTATTGCCATGATCTGTCCTTTGTGGTTGCTTTCCGTCCTTGCTGGAAGCTTCCCTGGATCTCTTGGCGCTTCATTCGCCTTGTTAAAGAATTATTGTTCTAAAGCTTTTTGTGCCTTCGAAAATGAAGTCATGGATGTTTTCATAGAGTTGAGCTTGATCAAGATGACCTCCAACACCGCATCTTTCTTTTTCAGATGGGACGAACTTGATCCTTACTCCTGGCTCTTCAATGGAGTAGAAGAAGAAGAAGAAGAAGAAGAAGAAAGGAAAGGATTAGAAGAATTGTTTAAATCTGAGTTAGAGTAAGAGTTACCCGATTTTTGATTGTTGGATCTCCAATTGTTGTTGTTGGATCCTCTATTGTTATTGTAGTTGTTGTTTCGGGAAGCTTGATTGTTGTTCCTTGACCTTTGATATCCTCCCTCTTCCTTTTGGGTTTGAGCAACCAAAAGGTCTTTCAATTGCTTCACATCATTCTTCAAGGAGGTGAGTTGATCATTGTTTGATGGAGCTTCTTAGAAGTTGACTCTTTTAACTCCACCTTCAGCTCCTTGGTGGGAGTATTTCTCCATGTGCTTGTTTTTCTATGAACCCAAGCTTCGTCAATTGGCATGTCCATGAACGTGTCGGCGGATAGTAATTGAAGGTTGAACTGGGTGTTTCCGTCCAGTCCCTTGAAGTATATCTCCAACAACTCTATCTTTGGAATCCCATGATGTGGGCAATCCAAAAGGATGTCTTTAAATCTCTCCCATGACTTGGATAAACTCTCCTTGTCCTTCATGATGAATGCCTTAGCTTGTAATTGTTATTTTCCAAAAGGATGTCTTTCAATCTCTCCTATTTCAGCAGTTTTTGAGGAGGGAAAGAATTTAGTCAAGAACTCCGTCGTCATCTCCTCCCAAGTGTTGATTTTTCCTGGAGGGAGAGATTGATACCAAGTAAGCACCCTATCTTTCAAAGAGAAGTAGAAAGGCCTTAGCTTGTAATTGTTGTTTTCCAGTCTTGAAGGTCTCAAGGTCTCCATCAAGATCTCATAGTTTTGCAGATGTTGATGCGGAGACTCCCTCTTTAGCCCTCCAAACTGGCATTGGCGAATCATGGAAAGAACTTGCCATCAAAGTTCATAGTCATGGTCCGCTGGATCACCTAGGTTGACTCCTGGACGCCTCAGTTGCTTGTTGGGGTCCATCCTCTGCCCTAGGGTGTGTAGAATACCTGCAAAATGAACATCTCGGACTGGCATCCAAGGCGGAAGTATCTCGGCCGGGGCAGCTGGAACTAGGTCCTGCCTCGGTCGAGGAGGTGGATCTGGTCGAGGTAGATATTGGTCCCGTAATGTCGCCATATCTGCTTCGATTGCTTCCGTCCTTGCGCGAGTTTCTTCCTTTTCTAGTCGTAGTTCTTCTTTACTGAGGCGTAGTTATTCCAATGCCTCCTTCAATTCTGCCTCAAGATCGCGATTCTCTTGATTGGCCATCTTAGCTTCTTTCAAGCGCCTTTTGTATGTCTTTTCTGGCTCGGGATCGTAAGGAACGATTTCCTTCCCAGCGCGGGTCCTTCACATAAACCTACAAGAAAGAACCTGCGAAAGTCACTCAAGTAGAGTGGTTAGCAGAAACAGGGGCAAGTGCCCCGAAAGACTACCGCAACCGACTCGGTCTAGACCAAGTCCCCGGCAACGGCACGAAAAACTTGTACGCTCCAAATGGTGTGTGCAAGCTTTAAATTTATAACCCAAGATGTATGCCTAAAACAAGGATGCGAACCCGCAGTGTACGGGTCAATCGTAGTAAAAGCAAGAATTCCGGGGTGTCGATCTCAGGGACTTAGGTGAAACAAAACCAATATAGGTAGTCAATATTGCAACTAACCACAAAAGCAATTAAAACAATCAAAGATGATAAAAAGTCAATTAAAGAAATATGCAATTCTAGGGATTAAAGCATCTAGTTGTGTTTCCAACTCAAGATCTAAAGATAAGCGGACAAAGCTGAGATTTTGCAAAGGGAAGGTGTTTCTAAAGTGGAATAGATCACCGGGTAAGTCTCACTACTCTCAATCCCAAACCGTAACTCCTATTACCGGGTAAGTCTCAAGGAATTAAGGAAAAGAACTATAACCTCAAACCAACACACCACCTAAGGGAATATAATTAACCTTTACCGGGTAAGTCTCAGGCTAACTCACAAAGATGGAATGAAGGCACACTCAAACCCCAATAAAGGATAAACCTTTATTACCTACACTTATGATCTTGGGTAAACAAACAAAGGAATTACCGGGTATGTCTCATCCTAGGCTTGCATTGAACCAGGAAAGGTGCAATAAGAATAGGATTTGGCAAACTCTAACACTTAACTCTCAGTTTCGGATCAGAAAGGTCACCTCGGTCAGACGAATACCACCCCGGCCGAGAGGTTCATCGACTGAATGAGATGTGCTAAGGTTAAGAATAAAGACTCGAGCTTTCAGGGTCCTACTTGAATTTAAGATTATTCTATCATTGTTTTTCCCATAACCTTCAGCCAATCAGCCTAGAATCGCACAAGGAAATTAGCCACTTATCATCATGAAAGCAATAATCAAATATATGGGAAGAAAGTGAATATTTGAACACAAAAAGGTTAAGAACAAAGTTTCAATAACTGAATCAAATATCACACAAATAGCGTTCCTTGGATCACAAATCCAACAAGACAAATCAACAAGAAGGGAATCTAAGAGAATCTTACAAAACCCTTCAAAAAAGCTATAATAAGCTATCAATCCTTCCTAGATTGATCTTCAATCTTCCTTCCTTTAAAACCCTGGAGAAAATCCCTTAATTGCTGGATGCTATCAGCCCTCTCGGCTTGTCTAAGCATGTATAAGCATGCATAAGCATGGTTGAACTTGTGGAAAATCCAACCCTTTATATAGGAAAACTATCTTCTAAAGATAAAATATCTTGAAAAGATATTATAATAATAAAATATATCTTAATCTCTAAAATAGATCTCCAAAATATATAATCTTCCTTCCAGAAATCCAGCCCAAAAATATAAGATTTCTCCTTCCAAAAATAAAAGATCTTAGCAAAGAATAAACGATCTCGCCGCGTCAGGGTATTCGCCTAGGTTGAGACACTCCTCAAGATCACCTCGGTCGAGATGGTACTGTAGCTGACCGAGGTGAATCTCAACTGAAAGTGAAATCTCTCAAATCTGGTCCAAAGTGAATCTTCTTTGTGAATTCCTTGCTTCCCGAGTTCTTCCTTAA
The DNA here is from genome assembly GCA_033239125.1 of Fagopyrum homotropicum. Classification (NCBI taxonomy): domain Eukaryota; kingdom Viridiplantae; phylum Streptophyta; class Magnoliopsida; order Caryophyllales; family Polygonaceae; genus Fagopyrum; species Fagopyrum homotropicum. The sequence goes on along the minus strand of BSWB01000003.1, from coordinate 56,946,368 downwards.
GCTCCAGAATGTAGCTACAATGATTCCTTAGCTCCTTTAGCTCCATTTTAGTCCAAAATGTGCCATTTTACCTACGATTACAAAGAAACTAGGTGTAGATCTCGATTCCCACAAAGGTAGATGAAACGACAATATAATCACATAATATACATCCAAACATGCAGATTATTGAAGATAAAACGTCTAAACAGGTCCCAAAATATGGACTATAATTCATGCTATCAAGAAGTTCATAGCTTGTTATAGCTTTTAAAGGGGATTTGTAAGACTTTCTTATATTCCCTTTTGTTTGATTGTCTTGTTGGATTTGTAATTTAAGGAACGCTGATTTGTTTATTTCATTCAGTTATTGAAGCCTTGTTCTTAAGGTTTTTGTGTTCAAATATTCATTCTCTTCCCATATATTTGATTATTGCTTTCATGATGATGAGTGGCTAATTTTCTTGTGCAATTCTAGGGTGATTGGCTGAAAGTTATGGAGAAAACAATGATAGAATAATCTTAAATTCCAGTAGGACCTTGAAAGCTCGAGTCTTTACCCTTAACCCTAGAACATCTCATTCAGTCGATGAACATCTCGGTCGGGGTGGAACTTGACTGACCGAGGTGACTTATCTGATCCGTAACTGAGAGTTAAGTGTTAGAGTTTGCCGAATCCTATTCTTATTACACCTTTCCTGGTTCAATGCAAGCTTAGGATGAGACTTACCCGGTAATTCCTTAGTTTGTTTACCAAAGATCATAAGTGTAGGTAATAAAGGTTTATACTTTATTGGGGTTTGAGTGTGCCTTCATTCCATCTTTGTGAGTTAGCCTGAGACTTACCCGGTAAAGGTTGATTCCATTCCCTTAGTTGGTTTGATGGTTTGAGATTATAGTTCCTTTCCTTAGTACCTTGAGACTTACCCGGTAATAGGTTCTTTCGCTTGGGATTGTGAGTAGTGATACTTACCCGGTGATCTATTCCACTTTAGAAACAACTTCCCTTTGCAAAATCTCATCTTTGTCCGCTTATCTTGAGATCTTGAGTTGGAACCACAACTAGATGCTTTAATGCCTAAAATTTGCATATTCCCCTTAATTGATCTTATTATCATCTTTGATTATTTTAATCGCTTTTGTGGTTAGTTGCAATTTTGACTACTCATATTGGTTTTGTTTCACCTAAGTCCGTGTGATCGACCCCTGGAATTTTTGCTTTTTATTACAATTGACCCGTACACTGCGGGTTCGCATCCTTGTTTTAAGCATACTTCTTGGGTTATAAATTTAAAGCTTGCATACACCATTTGGAGCGAACAGTTGTCAAGAAGGAAATTCTTAAACTACTTGATGCAGGTATCATCTATCCTATCTCCGATAGCGAATGGGTGAGCCCCGTACAGGTTGTCCCAAAGAAGGGAGGAATGACGGTTATCACCAACAAGAACAATGAGCTCATTCCTACAAGAAACGTGACTAGATGGAGGATGTACATTGATTACCGGAAGCTAAACAATGCAACTAGGAAGGATCATTTCCCATTACCCTTCATTGATCAAATGCTTGAGAGGTTAGCACAACATTCTCATTTTTTCTATCTTGACGGTTATAGTGGGTTCTTTCAGATTCCGATCCATCCGCACGATCAAGAGAAGACCCCATTCACGTGCCCTTGGGGTAAGTTCGCTTATAGGAGAATGCCGTTCAGGCTTTGCAACACCCCAACCACCTTCCAAAGGTGTATGATGGCTATCTTCTCAGAGTACATAGAGGAGATCATGGAGGTTTTCATGGATGAAAATTCTGTTTATGGTTCCTCTTTTGATAATTGTCTTTCTAACCTTTCTCTTGTGCTACAAAGGTGTGAAGACACTAACCTAGTTCTTAATTGGGAGAAGTGTCAATTCATGGTGAGGGAAGGCATTGTACTTGGACACTTGATCTCTAATAGAGGGATTGAGGTAGATAAGGATAAGATAGAGACCATAGAAAAGCTCCCTCCTCCATCTTCGGTGAAGGGGATAAGAAGCTTTCTAGGACATGCTGGATTGTTTAGACGCATTTCATAAGATCCGGGAAGCTCTAATCTCAGCCCCGATCATCCAACCTCCGGACTGGAATCTCCCATTCGAGGTTATGTGTGATGCAACTGACGTAGCTATTGGAGCTGTGCTTAGGCAAAAGAAGGAGGGCCAAACCCATGCTATCTATTACGCTAGCGAGACGCTAGATGAAGCGCATCTTAACTACGCCACAACTGAAAAAGAATTCTTAGCTATTGTATATGTCTTTGAAAAGTTTTGTTCTTATCTTGTAGGTGCAAAGGTGATAGTATACACGGATCATGCTGCGATCCGGTATCTACTTGCCAAGAAGGACGCAAAACCAAGGCTGATTAGATGGATTCTTCTCCTACAAGAATTTGATCTAGAGATCCGTGACAAGAAAGGTTCGGAAAATTCTGTTGCGGATCATTTGATTCGTCTACCACACATTGAAGACGACAACCTACCTATAGATGACTCCTTTCCGGACGAGCATTTACACATCATAGAGGAGTGCATCGACAAGATAACTAAAGGTAACGAATCATGGTTTGTTGATTTTGTTAACTATTTGGTTTGTCAGGAAATACCTCCCGGACTATCCTATGCACAAAGGAAGAAGTTCTTTAAGGATGTCCAGCAATACTTTTGGAATGAACCTCGACTCTTCTAAAGAGGTCCCGACGGCATCATTCGAAGATGTGTTCCGGAAGACGAGATGCAAAGCGTCATCCGTCATTGTCATTCACTACCTTGTGGAGGACACGCTAGTTCAAACAAAACTAGCGCTAAGGTATTGCAGTCCCGTTTCTTTTGGCCTACTTTATTTAAAGATGTGCAAACCTTTGTTTTCTTCTGCGATGCTTGTCAAAGAACATGAAACATATCTAGGAGAAATGAGATGCCTCTTGACAACATTCAGGAGGTAGAGTTTTTCGATGTTTGGGGAGTAGACTTCATAGGACCTTTCCCATCATCTTGTGGAAACCAATACATACTTCTAGTTGTAGATTATGTTTCGAGATGGGTTGAAGCTATAGTCTCTCCAACTAACGATGCCATGGTTGTAGTTAAGTTCTTTAATAGAACTATTTTCCCAAGGTTTGGGACACCACGGACCATCATTAGTGACGGAGGCTCTCACTTCATTTTCCGACGATTCGAAGCTCCACTAGCTAAGCATGGGGTGACTCACAAGATCGCCACTCCCTACCATCTACAAACGAGTGGACAAGTGGAGATTTCGAATAGAGACATCAAGGGTATCCTAGAGAAAACAGTTTCAAAGACAAGGAAGGATTGATCTTTGAAACTAGATGACGTATTTTGGGCGTAGAGGACTGCGTACAAGACTCCCATAGGAACAACACCATACAAACTTGTGTATGGGAAGTCTTGTCACTTACCGGTGGAGCTGGAACATAAAGCGTATTGGGCGGTAAAGTGCTTGAACTTTGGCATGAAGGAAGCAGGCGAGAAGCGCCTCTTGGACCTTAATGAGTTTGAAGAATTAAACGTTTATGAGAACGCCAAGATCTATAAGGAAAGAGTGAAGCGTTGGCATGATAAGCATATCATTCCAAAGGAAAGAAGGAGATCAAGTTCTCCTCTTCAATTCGAGACTTCGGCTCTTTCTAGGTAAGCTTAAATCTCGTTGGACTGGACCTTATCTAATCAAACATGTTTTTCCCCATGGCGTAGTTGAAGTATGGAGTGAAAAGAGCGGAAGTTTGAAGGTGAACGGTCAACGACTTAAGAAGTATACACCGCAGCTCCAAGCTGAGGAGTTCGCACCCACCACACTCGAATAGATGCAAGTACGGTCTAGCTACGGACCTAAAACAAGCGCTTTTTGGGAGGCAACCCAAGGTATTGCACTTATGCTTTTGTTTTTCATTCTTAGATTAGATTAGTTTAGTCGTTTTTGCTTTGTTTTGCCCTCGGTACCTCCCGGTATGTCGTGTTTTTGGATGTAGGAGCAATGGAATAGGCAATGGAAGGAAGGAAAGTTAGAAGGAATTGACGAAACTTGGATTTTTGCACATTACAGAGAGTTCCACTCCCTAAACCACGGTCGTGGAAGCTACAGTGACCGTAATTCTTCAGAAATCTGAGAAAAACCACCAAAACCACGGTTCTGTACAATTCCACGGCCGTGGAACACCCTGAGTGACCGTGATTTTCAAAAATTTTTACAGTCACTATATAAACCACCTTCCTTCACAAAAACACCACAATTTCTTAAAACCACGCCCTTTTCCACGCCCTAATCACCAAAAGCTTTCCCCTTCTCACAAATTTTCGTTCGGAGTCCGATTCGAACGATTCTTGAGCCTAAAGTGAAGCATTTTCGATCATCTACAAGATCCAATCAACAATTCCAGTAAACAATCCCTGCAGAAGTAGGAATTTATATTTTAAGAATCTAAAACCTAGGTTTTTCTCCTCTATCTTTACTTGTCAATTTGGTTCAATTCTTTGCAATATTTTTAGGATAATGATTGGAACTGGATTTGGAATTAGTTTAGGACTGTGCCTGGTGAATTTGGTGTGATTTGGTTGAGATTTGATCGAAACATAACCGAATCACGGTCCCTGTAGGTTCCACGGCCGTGGTTTTCCTTGAACAGGCCGTGATTTTTGCCTGTAATGGATTTGTTTAAGAGAAAGTCGAGTAGGAACAAGAAGAGGAAAGGTGATACTTTCTCTTTCTCCCAAGTCCCCCATAGTGAGCCACCATCACCCCCACCTCCTAGAATTCCAACCATTCATGAGGATTACCTCGATGCCTTAGAAAGGATCGAGAAGAGGGCGGTCATAGGACCACGATACTTAGTGCTTGAGGAGCTTGAACTGCTGGTTTGATTTGACATGGCTTCTAGATAGAGTTGGTTTGATAGTCTTCTCCGCTATTAGAGAAGACGCTTATGAGGAGATCACTAGGGAGTTCGTCACTTCCTTTGAGCATAGCGCCGTCGATAAGACGGTTTCTTTTCGGTTGATGGAGGAGAACTATGAGTTCTCGATCTTGCAGTTAGGAGCCTTCTTTGGGTTCCAAGAGACCTTCAATGGTCGTTTTCCTAGCAGGGTATACGCTAAGGATTTTTGGGAGGATATCGCGATGATATATGCTAGTGAGGACCGTTGGCAACCGGCCGACACCAAGGCTAAGATCATCTATCACTTAGCCTTGAAGATAGCTCATAGGGTTCTTTCCGAGTGCCTTTTCCCTTGGACTGAAACCCCTCAAAAGATTAAGACCGATGAGGTTTTCCTCCTTTACTCTATGCTCCATGGTAGACCGGCCGATTGTGCTACCCTCCTAGCCTCCACCATGAGTAAGTTGAAGAACAAGAGAGCCGGCAATATAGGATATGTTGGTATGGTCACTCACATTGCCTCACAACTAGGGATAGACTATTCCGCTTGTTTTACGATAGCGGTGAGGCCTTTGGGTTTCAATAGCCTTATGACTAGAGTTATCATCTTCCCTAGGCACCACGGTCAACCTACCGCCGGTATGCCTTGGGAGGAGACAGGAGGTAGAGGTATCCCTTGGCTCCCCGAGTATTCCATTATGGCCGGACGCCATAACTGGAAGCAAACTTTCGCTGCCATGCATGCAAATAGGTTGGCAGCACCTCCGTTTGTGCCGGATGATGTCCCAGCTGAGGATGTTGAGAAGGAGGTAGGAGGAGGTGATGAGCAGGACTTTGGCACTTTTCCAGATTAGCCGGAACACTTTCCTGACCCTCCTAGACGTTCCCACGACCTACCGGACCTTCCGGAGCCTCTTCATCTCACCGTGCCAGTGTGAGTGAGAGGCCGACTTAGATGGACGCTCCTCCCGCTTGGTATGGGAAGCAGCCTTCATGGATGGGAGCTCCACCTCCGTGGTATGGTCAGGCACCCGTAGCACCAGCAACACCGACTCCCCAAGACGCACCAGCATGGTACGGCCAGCCACCGGCTTGGTACGAGCAGCTACCGGCATGGACGACCGACCTTTCTAGGAGAGTTGGAGACTTAGAGATCCACTGGGAGACCCATGAGATACGGAGCTGGGAGGATGACGAGATGATGAGTGACATCTACCGCCAGCAGTTCGGGCGGTACTATAGCCATGACTTCCGTCCATTTCCACCACCACCTCCTCCGCAGTGACGAGCTTGATGATCGACAGTTTCAGCGGCCCCACCACCGTCTCGTTAGTTCATTTTGCTTTTCTGTCTTTTCTTTTTATTCTTTTTTAACATTGAGGACAATGTATGTTTTAAGTATGGGGTGGGGTGTGACTATATGTGTAATAACTCTACTACATTTGCTTGCTTCTATCCATGACACTTTGCATGTTTCATTCCATAGTCACACGTTTCGTTATTGCATTGCATGAAAAAGGCTTTGAAAAACCCATAAAAATTTGAAAATTTTGAAAATTTTTGAAAACGTTATTGTGCTTCTAAGATTAGAGATGACTTCCATGACACTTTGCATGTTCTATTCGAAATCTCCAATTGTATGCTTAAACGGAATTATGAATTGAAAAGAAATTGAATGTGTTGTTTATCCTTTCTTGCAAGTTTCATAATGTGAAAGTTTTATCTAAATCATTTTGAGAAATTAAGGTTGAAATCACATGATGAGTTCTTATACTTCTTTATGAAATGATTAAGGCAATTCGATTTTCTTACTTCTTTCTTTGATCATTTAGCCCCTCAATAAAAGTAATTGCCTTCCTTACCTATCCGGGAATTTGGAGGAGTTGATATTTGGCATGTTTGATGTGGGAGGGCCATGAAAGCAAAATTTGGCATGCAAAGAATAGAACTAATAGGTTTGGGGAAGTCAATCATGAAGATGAGTAACTCGGCACCATTCATATAGCCAGGTGTTTGTGTCTTGCCAAAGTCAGATTGTGCGATATTCCTAACGAATTATGGTATGTGCATCAAGGGTTTTATGCATCTCGAAATTGAGAAACACCGATCTCCTAGGCTTCGGTTTTTGTGCACCTCTATCCATATTTCAAAAAGTAAAGTCAAAAAATAATGTGAAAAAGAAATGAGTAAAGCTCTAAGTTTATGGTGTTGCAATTCAAAATAAAAAGAAAAAAGAGTTGGGTTATTCCTTTTCCCGGATTCATGCACCACATCCCTTACAAGTTTCCCTCCTTTCCGCATTCTAGACCTTACTTGAATGTCCTTAAGATCAAAAGAGTGTTATTTGACTTGGTGATCTAAATTGAAATTTCACATGCTTGATTTTGATAATACTTGAAGGTTATGATGTTTGTCTTGAAGTTTAAGCGATTTATGATGTTTCTTTGCTTTACATTCTTTGTTTATGTATATGAGCGTATTCAAGGATGAATGAAGTAAGGTTTGAGGATGATCTATTGACTAGAAGCACATTTGCGTAAAGGATGGTTTTGTTTTGAATTTGCATGCATATTTCATTCTAACTTGTGTTCTAAGCTTTTGAAAACCTTGCTTGGGGACAAGCAAGTGACAAGTATGGGGTATTTTGTTAGCATGAAATATGGCGATATTCTATTCACCTATTTTTGTTGTTTTTCCCTTATTATTGTGCACATGGATAAAGTTTAGAAGCAAATGTTAGCTTGTTCATCTATTTTGTCGATATGGAAGTCTAAACTAGCTTTGTGTTGATTATAGGTGGATAGGAGCTGAAATCGGAGCATTTGAGAGAGGAAAGGGAGTAATCGATCATGTTCGAGGATTAGGAGATACGTCAAAGAAGCTAAGGAAGGAACTAGGATGAAGAATGTCACGAAACAAAGGCAACAACAAGCAATATACACTTCCACGCCCTGAATTACGGCCGTGGAGAAGATGATTTGAAGCCTATGCTCTAAACCACGGCCGTGGACTTGGCATGATGAACATGGAATAGAGTTTCGAGCACTCCAGTAAGTTACACGGCCTAAATTACGGTTGTGGAAGTCACAAGGCACCGTAATCTGTTTCCACGTTCTAAACCATGGTCGTGGAAAGCTATGAGACCGTGATTTAGGCGATCTTTTGACGTGTCATTATTTGCCACGTCATTTACATATTGGGCCTTGATGGCAATTCTTTCTCGTCTTATAAAAAGGGTGGAAAAGAGAGTTTCGAGGACGGCCGCTTACCCTTGTTTTCAGCACTCTTGCTTAGGGTTGATTGGAAGTCGCCGAGAGTTGCGGAACCGCCGGATTGTTGAAGATTGGAGATTGCTCACAGCGAAGGTTTAGCCTTTTTCTTAGGTTTTGATATTGAAGATGGATTGACATCCCGTTTCTTCGTACTTGCCTTAGATCATTGTGAGGTTTTGTGTTATATATTCTGAATCCATTAGCATTGCTTCTTGTGTTTCGGATTTGAGATTTGGTTTTGAAGTTTTATTGATTATTCGAGGGTTTTCATCTTTCATCCTTCTTAAATTGATCGATCGTAATGTGATTGGACCTTGAGAGTTAGAGAAATATCGTCGACATCCTAAATTACGGCCTGTTCTAAGGTTTCCACGGCCGTGGTTCTCAAGATCCAACCGTGATTTACCTCAGTTTACGAACTTTTCTTTTACTTTAATCCAAAGTTAAAGATTAGCTTTAACCTAGTATTGGCTTGCCTTTTCTTGGTAGTAGTGAGACTCAACATCCTCTATTTCGGTTTCGAGTGTCACAACCTTAACCGTTTGAGTTTATCTTGATCCTTGGGTTGCAAGTTTGGGTATTTAAGATTAATTCTTGCCCTTAGATCCTTTCTATACTATAGCCTCAACAACCTTTATAGAGAGTGTCTTTGGTTGAGTCATATAAGGTTTTGGAACTTCACCGTACATTACTTTACCTTACCATACCTTCGCAATTCTTGACTCTGTCCTTAATTCTTTAGTATATCTTGAATCGATTGCCACAATTTTATATCCGGATCTTTAGGGTTGTTGTTTTCCCAATATTTGCAAAGCTTTACATCTTATTTGCTTGACGATCTGAAATTGGATTTTGTTTCACCAAATCGCTGTGTTCGATACTCTGGAATATTTGCTAATCTACGCCAATCCGTACACTACGGGTTCGCTTGCTTTTATTCTAGTTTTATAAATATAAAGCTTATTTGCACGCACGTTTTCGGGCGAACAATGACCTCGGTGATGATTTCTGTTTGCAAATTGGTTTTGAAATCTTTATATGCTTGAAAGGTTTTATGATATGTTTAAGTTGCAAAATTCTTTGTTTGAAGTTTTAGCATGTTTGATACTTTGTCTTTATCAAAATTATGTTGAATTTGAAGGTTGACACCACATGATGAGTTTTATCACATTCTTCCTGGGATGATTAAGGCAATTCATTATGTTCTCTTCTTCTTCTTCTTGATCATGCTTTAGCCCCTCATATACATATTTGCCTCCCTTTACCTATCCGGGAATTTGGAAGCAAGCAAGTGAAAAGCAAGTGAAAGTGAGTGAAAGTGAAGTTGAGATGTTGACTGGAAGTTTTAGAAAGAAACAAATAGGTTTGGGAAAGTGAATCATGATGATGAGTAACTCGGTACCGTTCACATACCCGGGTGTTTGTGTCTTTCCAAAGTCGGATTGAACGATATTCCTAACAGGTCATGGTATGTGCATCAAGGGTTTGAAGCATCTCGAAAAATTGATGATTGTTGATTTCCTACGCTTCGGTTATTGTGCACCTCTGTCCATGCATCCCAAAAAGTAAAGTAAGAAGTAAATAAGCAAACCTTATTGGTGGAAGATGTTGAAATTCAAAGCAAGTGAAGTAAAGATCCTTTTCCCGGATTCTAGCACCACATTCCCTATATACATCCCACCCTCACAAGTTTCTTGACCTTTCATTTGGAAAGCCCCTGAGACCTCGAGCTTGTTGATTGACTTAGTGGTTTAAAATGGATTATACATGATTAATTTCGATGATTATGATTTATTATGCATTCTATGATTTTATGCAAAGATGAACAACTTTCTTATATTTATAAAATGTTTTGATCATATTTAGATTTTAAATTCCATGAAGCATTCTCTTAGAGTGATCTATGATTGTAGCACACCATTAAAATGTTTTGAAAGACTTTTTCATTGATCTTCATGACTTATAATCCATTCTATCTTGTATTTTATATTTGGAACTTGCTTGGGGACAAGCAAGGGCTAAGTATGGAGTATTTTGATAGCATGAATTATTGTCTATATTTTGGGGCCTATTTAGACGTTTTATCTTCAATAATCTGCATGTTTGAATGAATATTATGTGATTATATTGTCGTTTCATCTACTTTTGCGGGAATCGAGGTCTACACCAAGTTTCGTTGTAATCGTAGGTAAAATGACACGTTTTGCATCAAAAAGGAGCAAAAGGAGCTAAGGAGTCATTGGAGCTACATTCAGGAGCTTAAGGAAGAATCCAGGAATCATGAAAATAGATTGAAGATTCACTTTGAACCAGATTTGAGAGATTTCACATTCAGTTGTGATTCACTTCGGTCAGCTACAGTACCATCTCGACCGAGGTGATCCAGAGGAGCTGACTTGACCGAGGCGAACACCTTGGACGCGGCGAGAGATATATTTTATTTGGTTGGGATCTTTTATTTTTGGAAAGAGGATCTTATATTTTTAGGCTGGATTCCTGGAAGGAAGAAGATAATTTAGCCCATGTATTTTACCTATTTTCATGGGAAAAGATCTTGCTAAGATATCTTATCTTTGGAGGGTAATTTTCCTATAAAAAGGGTTGGATTTTCCACAAATCCAACACCTGCTATCACCCGGAAAAACCCGCTATCACCCGGAAGACCACTGAGGGCTGCACATCGCGCAAGACAGCCGTTTTACCCACTATTGTTGGGAGATTTGAATAACCTTTTTGAAGGTTGAAGGAAGACTGAAGGAAGAAAGTTGGTAGCTTTTATAGCTTTTGTGAAGGGTTTTGTAAGATTCTCTTAGATTCTCTTTATTGTTGATTGTCTTATTGGATTTTAATCCAAGGAACGCTTGTGTGATTGATAATTAATTCAGTTATTGGAGCCTTTCTCTTAAGGTTTTTGTGTTCAATTATTCACCTTCTTCCCATATATTTGATTATTGCATTCATGATGATGATTGGCTAACTTCTTTGTGTGATTCTAGGGTGATTGGCTGAAGGTTGTGGGAAAAACAATGATAGAATAATCTTAATCACAGTAGGACCCTGAAAGTTCGACTCTTTATCCTTAACCCTAGAACATCTCGTTCAGTCGATGAACATCTCGGCCGGGGTGGAATTCGTCTGACCGAGGTGACCTATATGATCCGAAACTGAGAGTTAAGTGTTAGAGTTTGCCAAATCCTATTCTTATTACACCTTTCCTGGTTCAATACAAGCCTAGGATGAGACTTACCCGGTAATTCCTTTGTTTGTTTACCTAAGATCATAAGTATAGGTAATAAAGGTTTATCCTTTATTGGGGTTTGAGTGTGCTTTCATCCCATCTTTGTGAGTTAGCCTGAGACTTACCCGGTAAAAGTTGATTCTATTCCCTTAGGTGGTGTGTTAGTTTGAGGTTATAGTTCTTTTCCTTAATTCCTTGAGACTTACCCGGTAATAGGAGTTACGGTATGGGATTAGTGAGTAGTGAGACTTACCGGTGATCTATTCCACTTTAGAAACACCTTCCCTTTGCAAAAATTTCAACTTTGTCTGCTTATCTTTAGATCTTGAGTTGGAACCACAACTAGATGCTTTAATCCCTAGAATTGCATATTCCTTTAATTGACTTTTTATCATCTTTGATTGTTTTAATTGCTTTTGTGGTTAGTAGTTGCATTGACAACCTATACCTGCTTTGTTTCACTAAGTCCCTGTGATCGACCCCTGAAATTTCTTGCTTTTTACTACGATTGAGCCGTACACTGCGGGTTCGCATCCTTGTTTTAAGCTTGCATCTAGGGTTATAAATTTAAAGCTTGCACACACCGTTTGGAGCGAACACCTTCCATCCGGGAGTATCGACACTTGTGAGAACCTTCACCAAGCGTTCTTGGAGAAATACTTTCCAGCTAAGAAGGCCAATAGCTTGAAGAAACTATAAGCAACATTGAGCAAGAGGCAACCAAAACTCTCTACGAGTACTTCGAAAGGTTTGCACGACTCCGATCCAGCTGTCCTTTACACGGATATTCAACTCAAGATCTAGTCTTTTACTTGTACAATGGCTTGCTAGACAATGAAAGGAGGATCGTCGATGCGGCTTGCGGAGATAATATTCTTAACTCTACTCCTAACCTTGCTTTGGAAAAGATACAGGAACTAGCGGAAGGAACTCGGAACTTTGGATGGACCCCGGCGAAGAAAGGAGTTCATATTGTGAGTTCCGGGAAGAGTGAGATTTCCACCGAGCTCGCGGAATTGAAGGAAATGGTGAAGAGGCTAACACGTATGGGAACACCGCAACAGCTCAAGGCTTGTGGAGTTTGTGTTGACCTGTATCATCCAACGGACATGTGTCCACAAGTCCACGATGACGATGCTGAGGTAAACGCAATGGGTTATGGACAACCACAGCAGCAAAGACCTAGGAACGATCCCTATGCACAGAATTTCATGCCAAATTGGCGTGACCAACAGAATTTTCGTTGGAGGGATCAACAAAACCAACAACAACAGCCCCGCCAAGGTAAGTATCACTCAACTGAAGATATGTTGCAGGTTTTGACTAAACACTTTGCTACTCATGTCCAAACAACAGAATCTAGCATCAAGAACCTTGAACAACAGGTTAGTCAAATGGCGGAAGCTATTTTAAGGACCGAATCAAGGCTTTCCGGAGGATTGCCTTCCCAGACGTTTATAAACCCTAAGGAGAATGTTAGTGCCCTAACATTAAGGAGTGGGAAGCAAATCCAACAAGAACCAGCAATAGAATCACAAAGAGAGATAGCCGGAAGTTTTCCAAACGATACATTCTACACAACTCTCTGTTGTGTATCCGCCCCCGTGCCTCACACCAGCCACCCTTGCGGCTATGTCTAGGAACCCCTGCGGAATTTTCGACAGAGGTTTGTATTAAGCTCCAATCTATTAAGCCTTGATTTGCTGACATTGTGAACTTCATTTTCAAGAAGGAGTATCCTCCAAACTTGACCAAGGCACAACGAGACAAGGTAAAAGTTGAAGCTCGACACTACGTTTGGGACGATCCTTACCTTTGGAAGCATTGTAGTGACCAAGTGATCCGGCGTTGTATTCCGGACAATGAGGTACAATCCGTCCTAACTTTCTGTCATTCTGAAGCATGTGGGGGGAACTTTGGGGCAAACAAAACTGCAAGAAAATTTTTGGATGCCGGTTTCTTTTGGCCACACATCTTTCGAGACGCTTTTGCATTTTGCAAGGTGTGTGATAGATGCCAAAGGGTAGGAAATCTGTCAAGGAGACATGAAATGCCCAAATCCTCTCTTATATTTTGTGAAATATTTGATGTTTGGGGAATTGATTTAATGGGGCCGTTTCCTACTTCATTCGGGAACACATATATTTTGCTTGCGGTGGACTATGTTTCCAAGTGGGTGGAAGCAAAGGCCACCAAAACTGATGATTCAAAAGTAGTTGCAGCTTTTCTGAAGGAAAATATCTTTGCAAGATTTGGAATCCCAAAAGCGTTAATCAGTGATAGGGGTACCTATTTTTGCAACAAGACGATCACGACTCTCCTTAAGAAGTACCACGCTCACCAAAGAGTATCAATAGCTTATCATCCACAAACAAACGGCCAAGATGAGGTGTCCAACCGGGAAATAAAGATCATCCTTGAAAAGACTGTTTCTCCCAGGCGGAAAGATTGGAGTGCAAGGTTAAATGACGCCCTATGGGCATATCGGACAGCCTACAAAACTCCTATCGGGATGTCCCCTTTTAGGCTCGTGTTTGGGAAAGCTTGCCACCAACCGGTGGAGTTAGAGCACAAAGCTTGGTGGGCGGTAAAGAAGTGCAACATGAACATAGAGGAAGTGGGAGAATTCCGGAAGCTCCAATTGCAAGAGTCGGAGGAACTGAGGCTAGATGCATATGACCATGCTACCACATACAAAGAAAAGACCAAAGCATGGTATGACCGGAACATTCTCCGGAAGGACTTCAAGGTAGGTAATAAGGTACTTCTCTTTCAATCCCGTTTGAAACTCTTTGCAGGTAAGCTGCGTTCGAGATGAACAGGGTCGTTCATAGTAGCCAAAGTATACCCTCACAGGGTTGTGGATCTTTATGATCCCCAAACGCACAAGGTGTTTAGGTCCCCTTTAGAATGAGAGAGTATGGGAGAGAAAGTGTGTGTGGTCAGGTCCCCTTTAGAATCAGCCTGCATAAGCACTTATAGCCTTCACCATTTGCAAGAGTCGGTTATGGAGATTGTGGGACAGTTGTCCCAGCTGTGCAGAGGGAATCACGGTCCATTCCAAGGCCGTGGAAGTACCAGTGGACCGTGGTCTTGGTGTTTTAGTCCTCTTTTGATTGCTGAGCCATTATTTAATGCAAGGGATGCACCAATATGGTCCTATGTGTTCTCCTTTGCTCCTAACTTGCTTCCCAATGAGTTCTAAAGTGTGTCGTTTCGAGGAAAGATCCTCAAATGTATTGATTAAGCTCTAAAAGTTCCCAAAATACCTACAAAACATGCAAAAGTCCGTGTAGACGTCTATCTCGACAACATACATGAAATAAGTGCAAATCGTCACGAACTAATGCCAAACTATGCATGAATAGCGGGAAAAAGGTATCTAAATGGATGCCTAGACTAACGTCATAAATCGTGTTATCATGGAGCGCAGCCGTCATGGATGGGAGCTCCTCCTCCATGGTATGATCATCCACCGGTTGCACATACACTTCCTCGGGATGTGCCTTCATGGTATGGCCAGCCGCCAGCTTGGTATTCACAACTACCAGATTGGACTGATGACTTTTCGACGAGAGTAGGAGACTTGGAGGTCCAGCAGCAGGCTCATGATGTGGAGCGACAGGAGAACGCCCGGATATTACGAGATGTGTACCACCAACAGTTTGGGCGTCCCTTTCGCTCCAACTTCTATCCATTCCCGCCACCTTCTTCACAATGATGATGATGAGATGACCCACCGGTTAGAGCCGCTCCACCGCCATTAGTGAGTTCCCTTTGTTTCTTTTCTTTCTTTATTTCTTTTGAACATTGAGGACAATGTGTATGTCAAGTATGGGGTGGGGTGTGACTCTTGTTTGTAATAACTCGATTCACTTTGCTTTGCTTATGTCTCTGAACACTTGCATGTTTCTTTTATTTGTCACACGTTTCATTATAGCATTGCATGAAAAAGGCTTTGAAAAACCCATAAAAATTTGAAAATTTTGAAAGTTTTTGTGCTTCTAAGATTAGAGATGATTTCTATGATGAATCTACTTGTGGAATGAGTTTTTGATGACAATTGTATGCTTGAATTGAATTATGAATTGTGAAGAAATCGAGTATGTTGTTTATCCTTTCTTTCAAGTTTCATAATGTGAAAGTTTTTATCTAAATCATATTGAGAAATGAAGGTTGAAATCACAATATAAGTTCTTATAATTCTTTATGAGATGATTAAGGCACCTTAATTTTCTTACTTCATTCTTTGATCATTTAGCCCCTCAATGAAAATATTTGTCTCCTTTACCTATCCGGGATTTAGGAAGAGTTGATTTTGGCATGTTTGATGTGGGAGGGCCATGAAAGCAATTGTTTGAATTCAAAGTATAGAAAAAATAGGTTTGGGGAAGTCAATCATGATGATGAGTAACTCGGCACCATTCACATAGCCGGGTGTTTGTGTCTTGCCAAAGTCGGATTGAGTGATATTCCTAACGGATTATGGTATGTGCATCAAGGGTTTTGAGTCATCTCGAAATTGAGAAACGCCAAACTCCTATGCTTCGGTTTTTGTGCACCGCTGTCCATAACTCCAAAAGTAAAGTCGAAAAATTATGTGCAAAAAGTCTAGAGCAAAGCTCTAAGTTGGTGGTTAGTTCAAATGGTAAAAAGAAAAGAGTTTGTGTTGTTCCTTATTCCCGGATTCATACACCACATCCCTTTACAAGTTTCCCACCCTTTTTTGTATTGTAGACCTTACTTGAAAGTCCTTGAGATCATAAGAATGCTATTTGACTTGGTGATCTAAATTAAAGTTTCACGTGTTTGATTTTGACAATACATGAAGGTTATGATGTTGTCTTAAAGTTTATGCAATTTATGAAGTTCCTTTGCATTTCATATTTTAGTTTATGTGTATGAACGTTTTCAGAGATGAATGAAGCAAGATTTGAGGATGATCTATTGATTAGAAGCACATTACCAAAAAGATTGTTTTGTTTTGCATTCATATTTCATTCTACATTATGTTCTAAGCTTTTGAAAACCTTGCTTGGGGAAAAGCAAGCGATAAGTATGGGGTATTTTGTTAGCATGAAATATGACTATATTTTAGGCACTTGTTTTGATTGCTTTTCCCTATTTTATGTGTACGTGGATATGAGTTTGAGGCATTTATGAGCACATTCACCTATTTTGTCGATATAGAGATCTACACTAGCTTTGTTTTGTTTATAGGTGAATAAAGGCTTAAATTGGAGCACAATGTGGAAGGATAGGTGTATTTGATCATGTTAGATGTCAAGGAGATGCTTTGGAGGAGCTAAGGAAGGAGCATGAGTGAAGAACATCACGAAACAAAGGCTTTCAAGAAGACTTTTGAAGTCCACACCCTAAATTACGACCGTGGTTAGGGCTTGGTTCGTAGAAAGTGATTTTGGAGCACAACAGAAAGTTCCACGCCCTAAACCACGGCTGTGGAAACTTGTACTAGACCGTGATTTCCTTGACGAAGTGACGTGTCATATTTGCCACATCAGCGACGGTTATTGGGCTTTTCTCATAACTCTATTTCGCTCTATAAGAAGGCTTGAGAAGGGAGTTTCGAGGAAGGTTGCTTAGGGGTTCATTTTACCTTCTCTTGCAATTCGACGCTGAGGATTGAGACAGAGGATTGAAGATTTCGGATCGTGGCTTAATAAAGACGCGATATTGGAGATTGCGTACTTCGAGTATATCTTAGGGTTTGCCTTTGGAGACGGATTGACACTCCGTTCTTCGTGGTTTCTTAAGATTTTTGTGAGGATTCTTGTTCCATATTCTGAATTCGTTAAACATAATACTTTGTTGTTCGGATTTGTGATTGACTTTGATTTGTTATTGAGTTTTCGAGGGTTGTTATCTTTCTTTCTTCTTAATTTAATTTTTGATTCAATTACTATGATTATTCGCTAAAACCCTTTAGCAATTCTAAGGTGAAGGGTTGATAGTTTTGGCTTAGATAATGATAGATCGATCGTAAACAGATTGGACCCTGAGAGTGTGAGAAACTTCGTCGGCAGCCTAAACCACGACCAATTCTTGAGTTCCACGGCCGTGGTTCTTCAAGATCCAACCGTGATTTCATCTGTTTTACGACCTTTGCTTTTGCTTGAATCCAAAGTTAAAGATTAGATTTAGCCTAGCCTTGACTTGCCTTTCCTAGGTAGTAGTGAGACTCAACATCCTCTATTTCATTTTCGAATGTCACAACCTTAACCGTTATAGTTTATCTTTGATTCCTTGGGTTTGGGCATGGGTATTTGAGATTAATTCTTATCCTTAGATCCTTTCTATACTGCAGCCTCAACAACCTTCATAGAGAGTGTCCTTGGGTGAGACATATAGGGTTTTGGAACTTCACCGTACTAAACCTTACATTAGTTATGCCTTTGCAACCTCAATTATGTCCTTATTTCTATAGAATATCTTGAATAGATTGCCACAATTGGGTACCTGGATCTTTAGGATTGTTGTTTTCCAATATATTTGCAAAGCTTACACTTTACTTGCTCGATATTTAGTGAACTGAATTTGATCTCCGAAATCCCTGAGTTCGATACTCTGGAATTCTTGCTTTACTACGCTGATCCGTACACTGCGGGTTCGCTTGCATTGAATTCAGTTTTATAATTTAAAACTTATTTGCACGCACACTTTGAGGCGAACATAGAGCGGCCATATCTGCCTCAATTCCTTTTGTCCTTGCGCTAGTCTCTTCTCTCTCTCGCTGCAGTTCTTCTCTATTGAGGTGTAGCTGTTCCAATGCCTCCTTCAATTCGGCCTCAAGATCGCGATCGTCTTGATTGGCCATCTTAGCTTCTCTTAATCTTCGCTTGTATGTCTTTTCTGGTTCGGGATCGTAAGGAACGATTTCCTTTGCAGCACGGGTTCTTCGCATAAACCTAATAAAAGATCCTGCGAAAACACTCAAGTAGAGTGGTTAATAGAAACAAGGGCAATAGCCCCGAAAGACAACCGAAACCGACTTGGTCTAGACCAAGTCCCCGACAACGGCGCTAATAACTTATTCACTCCAAACGGTGTGTGCAAGCTTTAAAATTTATACCCCAAGAAGAACAAATATGCGAACCCGCAATGTACAGGTCAATTGTAATAAAAGCAATAATTCTAGTGGTCGATCACAGGGACTTTGGTGAAACAAAGCACATAATCAGGTTGTCAAATATTGCAATTAACTAAAAGCAATTAAAGCAATCAAAGATGATATAAAGTCACGTAAGGGAAAATGCGGATTCTAGGGATTAAAGCATCTAGTTGTGGTTCTGACTCAAGATCTAAAACGATAACGCGGACAAAGCTGATATTTGCTAAGGGAAGGTGTTTCTAAGGTGGGAATAGATCACCGGGTAAGTCTCACTACTCACTATCCCAAACCAAAGCTCCTAGCACCGGGTAAGTCTCAAGGTACTAAGGAAAGGAACTATAATCTCAAACCAACACACCACCCAAGGGAATAGAATCAACCTTTACCGGGTAAGTCTTAATCTAACTCACAAAGATGGGATTAAGGCACACTCAAACCCCAATAAAGGATAAACCTTTATTACCTACACTCATGATCTTAGGTAAACAAACAAAGGAATCATTGGGTAAGTCTCATCTTAGGCTTGCATTGAACCAGGAAAGGTGTAATAAGGATAGGATTTGGCAAACTTAAACTCTTAACTCATATAAGGTTCAGAAAAGGTTCTCCTCGTTCAGTCAGATTCCACCCCGACCGAGATGTTCAACGACTGAGCGAGGTGTTCTAGGGTTAAGGTAAATACTCGAGCTTTCAGGATCCTGCTGGAATTAAGATCATTCTATCACCGTCTTTCACACAACTTTCAGCCAATCACCCTAGAATCACATAAGAAACTTAGCCAACAATCATCGTAATAACAATAATCAAAGTTATGGAAAAAGAATCAATATTCGAACAAGAAAACCTTAAGAAAAAGGTCTCAATAACCGAATCAAACAATCAATAAACAAGCGTTCCTCAATCACAACTCAACAAAGACAACAAACCAAAAGTAATCTAAGAAAGTCTTACAAACTCCTTCAAAAGCCAACTCGAACTATGATTCCTTCTTTCCTTGAACTTTAATCCTTCAATACTTCCTTCAAACTCTCAGAAAATCCTCCAGAAATCGCTTGATCCGAAGATGGCTGAATTGTAGAAAATTCAACCCTTTATATAGGAGAATTATCTTCCAAAGATAAAATATCTTAAAAAGATAATTTCCTATAAAATATATCTCTCTCTCAAAATAAATCATCCAGAAATAATATCTTCCTTCCAAAAATCCAGCCAAAAATATAAGATATCCTCTTTCCAAAAATAAAAGATCTCAACCAAAAATAAAGATCTCGCCTGCGACAGGGTGTGCGCCTCGGTCAGGACGCTCCTCAAGATCACCTCGGTCGAGGTGATATTGTAGCTGACCGAGGTGAATCTCAATTGAATGTGAAATCTCTTGAATCTGGTCCAAAGTAAATCTTGTTGATCATTTCCATGCTTCCTAAGGTCTTCCTTAAGCTCCAGAATGTAGCTCCAATTTCTCCTTAGCTCCCTTAGCTCCATTATGATCCAAAACGTGCGATTTTACCTACAATTACAATGAAACTAGGTGTAGATCTCGATTCCCGCAAAGGTAGACAAAACAACAATATAGTCACATAATATACATCCATACATGCAGATTTATGAAGATAAAACGTCTAAACTAGCCCCAAAAAATGATTCTAGAGGTACAAAGCCACCACTTCGTAAGGTTATTGCAAATGTTGTGAAGATCTATAAACAAAGAACAAAGTAGTGGCATGACAAGAATAATATTCCGAAAGATCTCAAAGAAGGAGACCTTGTTCTTCTCTTCAATTCCCGCCTTCGCTTCTTTCCCGGTAAGTTGAAATCTAGAAGGACCGGACCTTATATTGTGAAGCATGTTTACCCTCATGATGCAGTTAAAGTATGGGGTGAACATAGCGGAAACATTAAAGTCAACGGTCATCGGCTGAAGAAGTATACACCGGAAGTTCCGGTTGAGGAGGTTGCGCCATTGCATCTCATATGATCATAAGAAGTGAGGTCCACCTATCAACCTTAAATCAAGCGCGTCTTGGGAGGCAACCAAGGTATTGCTTTCTTTTTTCTTTTTAGATTAGTTTAGTGTAGCTTTTGCGTTTTTTGTGTCCGTGATAACAGCAAGTAGGTACAATCCAAGAAGAACAACTCAGGGAAGCAAATAGACGGAATTACAGTTCAAGAATTTGAGAAAAGAACGAAAACCTGTGAGCCATCTCAGGTGCTGTCAACCATCTCGACCGAGATCCATCTTGGTCAACCGAGATGAACAAAACTGGGAGTCACCTAGGTCCACCATCTCGGTCAGGCAACCATTTCGGCCGAGATGCAGTTATATTTTTCGATGGGTATAAAAGTGTAAGAACACTCTCTCTCCTCCAAAAACCCTATCTCACCTCCACTCCCTCAACCGAAACGGCCCCAAATTCAGAACTCCCTACTTTCTTGCTCCTTTTTGATGATTCTTGGCTCTAATTCGACGGGAAAGACGCCACAACAACTTCTCAAGCATCAATCGGGATTTCAATCCACCAAAATTCTGCAGAAATCGGGTAATCTCGCTCGAAAGCCCTTTCTTCATGGTTTTGGTTGAATTCGGTTGATTTTTGAGATTGTTGTTGCTTTATTGTGTTGAAATTGAACGGATACCCCCCTAGGAAGCATGTGGTAGTGATTTTGTTGGAAGAAACTTACAAATTTGTGATTTCGACTAAGGGAATGCTCCGTCTCAGTCGAGCCCATGCATCACGACCGAGATAGCTCAAGAACTGACCAAGATACCCTTTCTAAAATCGCAAAAATGCTTCGATCAAACAGGAAAATTGTGCTCCGTGACCGTGCCGATGCTAGGAAACCTTCCCCTTCACATCCTCCACCCCCACAAGTTCCCATTATTCACGCACGCCTCCAAGAAAAATATGATAGAATTTTCTCCTGTCCGGTTATAGCTCCTCGATATATTGATATCGAAGACCTTGCTTGCTTGCACGTAGTCAATGATTTGCGTAGGATGATCTCCATGGTCGGGCTAGACGTGTTTGTCTCCATCCGAGCACCGGCTTATGTGGAGCCCACTTATGAGTTATCGAGCTCCATCATTCATGTTCCGGAGGAGAGCAGTGTCAAGTTCCGGCTAATGAACAAGAACTATGGGTTAACTATTGAAAATTTTGGGAGTATGTTTGGTTTCTCTCCTCCCACGGCCACCGATTTCCCTTCTCGCTCCCATGCTAGAGCCTTTTGGGACCGTATCTCTTACATCTGCTCTAGTGCCGACAATTGGCAAACCGGGGGACTCCAAGGAGAAATGTATCTTCCATGTTGCCTTCAGCACGGCACACCGGATCCTGAGCGAGATGTTGTTGGCCCGCACAAAGAAACCACAGAAAATCTGGCAAGGTGAGCTATTTAATCTATGTTGCATGACTGCATGTGAGATTCTAGACTTCACCACACTGATGGATGAGGAGCTGTGCCGAGTGAAGAACAAGAGGAAGGGATAAATCTGCTTTGGAGTATTGTGACTCACATTGCTAATGCTATTACAATCAACCTTTCCGCATACGCTTTGGCCGTTGAGGCCATAACATTGGGGCTATAGGAGTTCATTACTCGCCACATCTTAGTTCCTCGAGGTCGTGCTCCACCATACGTGGCTGTGCCTGTAACACCCCGATTCCTAGAGAACTCGGAATGCTACGATCTGGGACCTCACAATGGGTCCCGGCCCTTAGCTTGGCAACAACTTCATCAGACCATACAACACGGCACAAATAAAAAGCCAAAACACATAGTTTTATAACATGAGGGGAAGAAAAAGGTACAAATCTGAAAACAATCCAACCAAGTCTCAAAACCAAAGAACAACATAAGTCTCAACATTCATGAAATATAAAGATAACAACCCCATCCTATAATGCACGGAACCCCGGCTGCCCACTACCGCCGGATCACTCGATCGCCTCTCTAACTTGCAAGGCATCTACAAGCGGTATAATACCGTTAGCTGACAATCTATGCATAAGTATAAAGGTAAAAACACAAACACACAACATGCACAAATAGCATACAAGGAATGGTGCTAATGCATCTACAAGCGGTATAACCTGCAAGGCATCTACAAGCGGTATAATACCGTTAGCTGTCATTACTAATGATACTTATCTTGTGACACGAGGGATTCCCAAACCTCGCCCCTGATCCCGTTTACCAACAAGGAATGGTGCTAATGCATTTGACCGTCTCCCAGCCTGGGTTGGTACAGGGAACCTCCTAGACTCTCGCAAGAGCTAGGCAAATGATGTCACGACCCGTTCTCATACACTGGGTCAATTACGTAATATAATTAAGTCGGTCTAATCCGGTTTCGTTATTATCCTAACTAGAAAACACCACTCATACACAATACACTCATACAAGAAGCCAGCTAAGTAAGTCCATAGGCTTACCAGTCTCCGAAGCGCACAAGATCACCCCACTCGAAAGTTCCCTCGGGAAAACGTACCACGCCTGTTCAAGACAAGGCACACAATCAAACCACACTCTAGTCCACTAGAAGTCTTTAGACTTCTAGGCTCAACTCCTCAACCACCTAGTCCAAGAAGACTACACTCTTAGTCCATGACCTATCCAACTCTCCTCATAATGATATACACAAAGGTTACTTCCATAAAGCTCGAAACTAACCTTCAACAACATACCACCAGAAGCCTCGTGTAACTCACACTAGACTTCTAAGGTCCAACCACTCTAAAGCATTCCAGTTAAACTACCCTAGGCCAGCCTAACATGCTTCTAGGGTATAACGAGTCTAAGGAAAGAAAGAATGAAAAGCAAGAATGAGATTCGGGACTCACTGGAGCAAAACAGCCCTGCGCTTGCCTGAGCCGCCCCTGCGCCTGCCTGAGCCGCCCCTCCGCCTATCTGGGTCCGCTCCTGCGTCGATCTGGGTCCGCCCCTGCGCCTTGGTGAAGCCGCCCCTGCACCTGTCTGTGCATAAAGTTCGTCGGCTGAGTTCTTCGATTGTGCGGCTGGTCCTTTAGGGTCTCCTTTGGTGCTATGAACGTCTTCTACTTCTCTGACTAGGTCTTAGCCTCCCTCTAAGGTCTAGCTTCGTCATCGAACCAACAAAATAACGATAGATTGTTGAGCAAGGATTCAAGAGTGTCTTCCATTCAAGCAATGGAAGGGAAAGGAAGAAAGAAGAAGGAGAAGAAAGAAAGAAGAAGAATGGAAGGAACCTTACCCACGTCCTCTCACTACAGTCCCGGCCTCACGAATGGTGGATCCAAGCTGGAGCACTCCAAGGGAAGAATGGAGGCGAAGGATGTAAGAGGAAGTGCAAGAGGAGTAAGTGGGTAGGAGGAAAAAAGTAACGTGAGTAGAAAATGAGAGGAGGAGAAGAGTTGGCTGCATAAAAGAGGAAGGATACCAAAGGTCTCTAGCCCATAACTCCTCATGGAATTTAAGAGGGGAGTTAAAAAGGATCGGAATGTGAACGGTTGCCCAAAACACTGGTACCCCGCCCATGCGTGCCACCGCCCCAGCGGGAATCCTAGCCGCACCTGCGGCTTACTCGACTACGTCGCCAAAGCCGTAAGGGCGTGAGCCCTTGCACTCGGCTTCTACCCTCATCTAACTCTATCCAAGCGTAATGAAAAATCCGGTCGTTACATCAGATCCCCCTCAAAAATAAGTTTCGTCCCGAAACTTAGGAATACTAACTGCGGTCATAAGATATAAGCAAGCCCTATGACTAACAAATTACCACATCAAGACCTCCTAAGGGTCACACACAAGCACATTAGATATATCACACCTACAACACTGCAAGCAACCAAAACAAGAAGGTAGACTACCTGAAAGTCCTATAGACGTCTCTAGACCCGCAAAAACTCCGGGTAGTTTCGCCGGATACTATCCTCCGTCTCCCAAGTGGCCTCGTCAATCCCCCGTCTCGACCATTGCACTCTCATCATGGGTATTACTTTCGATCGAAGGCGTCTCGCACCTCTCTCTAAAACTGCTATCGGGTGCTCTGGAAATGTATGATCCGGATCGACCACCAGGTAGTCATGACTCACTATGTGTCTCGGGTCATGCACATACTCTCGTAGCTGCGACACGTGACATACCAGATGAACTCCCTCCAATCGGGGTGGCAATGCCAATCTGTACGCAACCTCTCCTATCCGCTCAAGGATCTCGAAGGGCCCGAAATATCGGGGACTCAACTTTCCCTTAATGCCGAAACATCTAACACCCCTCGTCGGCGACACTCTCAACCATACCTGGGCTCCAACCTTGAACTCCAAAGGCCTGCGTCTCTTATCAACATAAGATCTCTGACGGCTCTGTGCGGCCAACTTCCGCTCTCGGATCAAAGCTACCCGAGCCATATCATCCTGCACCTGCTCGGGTGCCACACCACTCATCCTCCTAGGCTCATCCCAACACAAGGATGTACGGCACTTCCGTCCATATAGTGCCTCGTAAGGAGCCATCCTAATAGTCGCATGCCAACTATTGTTATAAGAAAACTCCACCAAATGAAGGTGGTCGGGCCACACCTGGCCCCAATCAAGCACACATGCCCTCAACATGTCCTCGAGGGTCTAAATCGTCCTCTCAGACTTTCCATCCGTCTGAGGATGGTATCCCATGGTGAACTGTAAGCTCGTACCTAAGGCGGCGTGTACCTGCTGCCAAAATCTCGAGGTAAAACGCCCATCCCTATCCGAGATGATCTTCCTCGACACCCCATGGAACCTCATAATCTTTCGGGTGAACTCCTCGGCTAAAGGAGACACCGGCCACGTTTCCTTAATAGGAATAAATCGTGTTGTCTTCGTCAACCAATCCACCACAACCCATATCGCATCAAAGCCTCTACTCAATCTCAATCCGGTAACGAAGTCCAAATAAATGTCCTTCCACTTCCACTGTGGAATCGGAAGTGGTTGGAGCTCTCCTCCGGGCCTGTGGTGCTCGATCTTGACCTGCTGACAGGTCGCACACTGGCTACATATCTAGCCACGTCGGGCTTGAGCCTGTGCCACCAATAAGATCGTCGTATATCCTGATACATCTTACTCGCGCCCGGGTGGACAGAATAAGGTGTAGAATGGGCGTCCTGCAGTATACTCTCCCTCAACTCGCTGTCGGGGGGTACACATATGCGCTCTTAACGCCTCAAAATCTCGTCTGCACCCACCATAAACTATGGTGCCTCCCCTCTAGACATCCTATCCCTGATCCTCGCCAGTGCAGGACAACCCTCTTGTTTCTGCCGGATCTCTTTCGTCAGATCCGGTGAAACCTCTAATGATGACAAATGACCGTCAGTATCCGGAAACCGGATGTCTACCTCCAACCAAATAAAATCTCTCTGCAACTGGGTCTGAACGGTCAATCTAATTATCGCAGCCTCGCGGGGTTTCCTCCTACTCAAGGCATCGGCGACCACATTCGCCTTCCCCGGATGGTAAAGGATCTCTAAGTCAAAATCGTTAATCAGCTCTAACCATCTCCTCTGGCGGTTATTCAACTCCCGCTGAGTAAATATGTACTTCAGACTCTTGTGGTCTGTGATGATCTGACAAGTGGCCCCGTAGAGGTAATGACGCCAGATCTTCAATGCGTGAATGACTACAGCTAGCTCAAGGTCATGAGTAGGGTAATTCTCCTCATACGTCTTCAGTTGTCGAGACGCGTAAGCAATGACCCTACCCCTCTGCATCAAGACATATCCCAAACCTAGCTTGGATGCATCACTATAAATGACGAAGTCCTCAACACACTCACGTTGTGCTAACACGGGAGTGGAAATCAATCTCCCCTTCAGCTCTTCAAAACTCCGCTGACATGGCTCGGACCATGTAAATCTGATGGACTTCCTTAACAAGGAAGTGAGTGGCCTGGTAATCACAGAAAAACCCTTCACGAACCTGCGGTAGTATCCGGCCAGACCTAGAAAACTGCTTACCTCCTTGACCGTCTTAGGCAGCGGTGTTCGCCACTAAGGGTGCGTGCAAATAATCTTTAAATTTATAAAACTAGAATCGAAGCAAGCGAACCCGTAGTGTACGGTTCGGCGTAGTAAAGCAAGAATTCTAGAGTATCGAACTCAGGGATTTGGGGGGAACAAATTCAATTCGCAATTAGTCATGCAAGTAAATGTTATAAGCTTTGCAAATATTAGGAGAACAGCAACCCTAAAGATTTAGGTATCTAATTGTGGCAATCGATTCAAGGTATACTGTAGATATAAGGACATAGTTGAGGTTTGCAAAAGTATACTAAGGTAAGGTAATGCACGATGAAGTTCCAAAACCCTATATGTCTAACCCAAAGACTCTCTCTATAAAGGTTGTTGAGGCTTCAGTATAGAAAGGATATATGGATAAGAATTAATCTCAAATACCCAAACTTGTAACCCAAGGATCAAAACTAACTAAATCGATTAAGGTTGTGACATTCGAAATTTAAATAGAGGGTGATGAGTATCACTACTACCTAGAAAAGGGCAAGCCAAGACTAGATTAAAGCTAATCTTTAACCTTGGATTAAAGTAAAAGAAAAGTTCGTAAACAAAGGTAAATCATGGGCAGATCTTGAGTTCCACGGCCGTGGAAGTCCAAGAACAGACCTTGATCTTGGTTGTCGACGAAGTTTCTCTAACTCTCAGGGTCCAATCTGTTTACGATCGATCTATCATCATCTAAGCAACAACTATCAACCCTTCACCTTAGAATTGATAAAGTGTTTTAGCCAATAACCATTGTCATGATATCAAAAATCAATTTAAGAAGAAAGAAAGATGAAAACCCTAGAAAACTCAAATATAACTCAAAGTCAATCTCAAATCCAAAAACCAAATGGAATACTCAATGGATTCAGAATATAACACAAAACCTCACAATGATCTTAGGTAAACACGAAGAATGGGATGTCAATCCGTCTTCAATATCAAAACCTAAGAAAAGGCGCAACTTCCGCCACACACAATCTTCGGGAATCCAAACTGCCGGCGCTTCCGCAAAGTTCCTCGCGAAAACCCTAAGGCTAACTCTCCCAAAGTGAGGTTGCTGAAAACTCCCTCCTCCCTCCTTTTTATCCGTAGAGTAAGATATATCTTCCAGCCCAAATACGTAGATGATGTGGCAATAAATGATTCGTCAAAGGATTGCCTAAATCACGGTCTCTTGATATTCCACGACCGTGGTTTAGGGCGTGGAATTGGATTACGGTGTCTCTCATCTTCCACGACCGTACTTTAGGCCGTGTAACTTACTGGAATGCTCCACGCTCATGATGCCAAGATCCACGGTCGTGGTTTAGGGCGTGGACTCTTCTACGGCCGTAATTTAGCGCGTGGAAGTGTAGATTGCTTGTGGTTTCCTTTGTGTCGTGACATTCTCCATCTTAGCTCCTTCTTTAGCTTCCTTGATGTGTTCCTAATCCTTGGGTATGATTGAATCCTCTCTTTTCTCTCTTAAATGGTCCGGTTTCAGCTCTTATTCACCTATAATCAATCACAAACTAATGTAGACCTCCATATCAAAAATATAGGTAAACAAGCTAACAAATGCTTCAATGCCTTATCTATGAACACAATAATGAATGAAAAACAACTAGAATAAGTGCCTACAATATCGCAATATTTCATGCTAACAAAATACCCCATACTTGTCACTTGCTTGTCCCCAAGCAAGGTCTTTGAAAGCTTAGAACACAAGTTAGGATGAAATATGCATACAAACTCAAAAACAAAACATCTTTTAGGTAAGTGTGCTTCTAGTCAATAGATCATTCTCAAACCTTGCTTCATTAATCCTTGAAACGCTTATATACATAAACCAAAGAATGTAAAGCAAAGAAACATCATGAATTGGTTAAACTTTAAGGCAATCATCATAACCTTCAAGCATTATCAAAATCAAGCATAAGAAACTTCAATTTAGATCACCAAGTCAAATAACGTTCTTTTGATCTTAAGGACTTCCAAGTAAGGTCTAGAATGCGGAAGGGAGGGAAACTTATAAAGGATGTGATGCATAAATCTGGAAAAATGGATAACCCAACTCTTTTTCTTTTTATTTTGAATTGCAACACCATTAACTTTGAGCTTTGCTCTCTTCTTTTTCACATTATTTTTCGACTTTACTTTTGGAGTTATGGACAGCGGTGCACAAAAACCGAAGTCTAGGAGATTGGCGTTTCTCAATTTCGAGATGCCTCAAACCCTTGATGCACATACCATAATCCGTTAGGAATATCGCTCAATCCGACTTTGGCAAGACACAAACACCCGGCTATGTGAATGGTGCCGAGTTACTCACCGTCATGATTGACTTCCCCAAAACTATTAATTCTATTCTTTGAATGCAAAAATTTGCTTTCATGGCCCTCCCACATCAAACATGCCAAATATCAACTCCTCCAATTTCCCGGATAGGTAAGGGAGGCAATCACTTTCATTCTGGGGCTATGTGATCAGAGAAAGGAGAAAGAAAATTCGAATTGCCTTAATCATTTCATAAAGAAGTATAAGAACTCATCACGTGATTTCAACCTCGATTTCTCAATATGATTTAGATAAAACTCTTCACATTATGAAACTTGCAAGAAAGGATAATCAACACATTCAATTCCTTTTCCATTCATTATTCGTTTAGGCATATAATTGTCATCAAAAGCTCAATCCGCAAGTAGGAACTATCATAGAAATCATATCAAATCTTAGAAGCACAAAACCTTTTTAAAATTTTCAAAACTTTTCACATTTTTATGGCTTTTTCAAAAACTTTTTCATGCAATTCAATAATGAAACGTGTGACTATGAAACGAAACATGCAAAGTGTCATCGATCAAGGCAAGCAAATGTAGTAGAGTTATTACAACACATATTTACACCCACCCCATACTTAAGACAAACATTTTCCTCAATGTTCAAAAAGAAATAAAAAAAGAAAGAAGAGAAAAATGAACTCACTAGACGGCGGTGGGGCGGCTGAAACTGGCTATCATGAAATCTCGTCACTACGGTGGAGGCGGTGGTCGAAACGGGTGGAAATCGGAGCTGAAGTTCCGCCCAAACTGTTGGTGGTAGATATCCCTCATCATCCGGTCATGCTCATCAGCCCGTGCATCATGAGTATCCCTATGAATCTCCAAGTCTCCTACCCTCCTGGAAAGATTTGTAGCCCATGCCGGAAGCTGCTCACACCATGCCGGCGGCTGGCCGTACCATGCTAGTGCATCCTGTGGGGCCGGTGCTGCTGGTGGTTGTGCATACCATGGTGGCGGAGCTCCCATCCACTTCGGTTGTGCTCCATACCAAGCGGGAGGAGCATCCATCCATGTTGGTCTCTCGCTCACACTAGCACGGCGAGAGGAAGAAGCACCGGAAGGTCTAGAAGGGCGGGGACACTGTCTAGGTAAGTCCGGGAAGGTGTCCGGCTGATCCGGAAATGTGCCAAATGTCTTCTCATCACCTCCTCCCTCATAGTAAACACCTCCTCTCATATCCTCAGCTGGAGGCTCATCCGGAACGTAAGGAGGCGGTGCTAATCTATTCGCATGCATAGCAGCGAATGCCTTCTTCCAGTTATGGCGTCTAGCCATAATGGAATACTCAGGAAGCCACGGAATGCCTCTACCTCCTCTATCCTCCCATGACATAGCAGTAGTAGGTGGACCTCGGTGTCTAGGAAAGATCATACCCCTAGTCAGAAGGCTCTTGAGACCCAAAGGTCTCGACGCTATCCTAGTGCATGCGGAGCAATCAATCCCGAGCTGCGAGCAATGTGGGTAACCATCCCACAATACCAAATGTTCCCAGCCCTCTTGTTCTTAAGCTTGCTCATGGTGGAGGCTAGGAGGGTGGCACAATCAGCGGGTCTACCGTGGAGCATGCAATAAAGTAGGAATAGCTCATCGGTCTTTATCTTTTGGGGGGTCTCGGTCCTAGGGAATAGGCACTCAGAAAGGACCCTATGAGCTATCTTCAAGGCTAAGTGGTAGATGAGCTCAGCCTTGGTGTCAGCTGGCTGCCAGCGGTCCTCACTGGCATAAATTATGGCTATATCTTAGCGTATACACCGCTAGGGAAACGACCGTTAAAGGTCTCATGGAACCCAAAAAAGGCTCCAAACTGCTGGATAGAGAACTCATAATCTGTCTCCATCAATCTAAAAGATATTGTCCTCTCGACGTGGCTGTGCTCGAAGGAAATAACAAACTCCCTCGTAATCTCCTCATATGCATCCGCTCGAATAGCGGAGAAAACAATCAGTCCGGCTCTATCCAAGATCCACGTCAAAACATTCACCACATTAAGTGGCTCCAACTCCTCAAGCAAGAGGTATCTAGGTCCTATGACCGCTCTCTCCTCGATCTTTTCTAAAGCCTCTAGATAGTTTGGGTGAATGGTTGGGATTCTAGGGCGTGGAGGTGATGGTGGTTCACTAGGAGGGGCTTGGGAAGAAGAGGAACTATCACCCTTTCTCTTCTTTTTCTTTCCTGCACTTCTCGTGAACATTTTCTCAATTCCAGAAAAATCCACGGTTGGTTCTTCCGGTTCCACGGCCGTGGAAGTTCCAGAGACCGTGATTCGTCTCTGGTTTGCTCAAATCTCAACAAAATCAACAACAAACTCAGCAGAACCTGTCCTAGAATAATTCCAATCTCAATCCTATGCAATTTCTCTAAGTTCTTGTGAAAATTTAGCCCGAATTGACAAAGAAGAGAAGAAGAGTAAAAACCTAGGGTTTTGGATCTTTGAATCCAAATTCTGCCTTCTGGAGGGATTGTTCACTTGTATTGTTGATTGGATCTTGTAGAGGAATGAAAATTCTCCACTTTAGCACCAAGAATCGTTCGAAACGATTACCGAATGAGGATTTGCGAGATGTGGAGATTTTTGGAGTTTAGGGCATGGAAGAGGGGCGTGGATTTGGGAATACGGGTGTTTTTGTGAAGGAAGGTTGTTTATATAGTGGCCGTAAAATGTTTTGAAAATCACGGTTACTCGGGGGTTTCCACGGCTGTGGTTTTGTACGGACCCGTGGTTTTTGGTGATTTTTCTCAAATTTTGAAGAATTACGGTCATTGTAGCTTCCACGACCGTGGTTTAGGGCGTGGAACTCTTTGTAATGTGCCAAAATCCGAGTTTCGTCAATTTCTTCCAACTTTTTCCATTCCCATTGCCTATTCCATTGCTCCTGTATCCAAAAACACAACATACCGGAAGGTATCGAGGGCAAAACAAAATAAAAACGTCTAGACTAATCTAATCTAAGAATGACAAACAAAAGCATAAGTGCAATACCTTGGGTTGCCTCCCAAGAAGCGCTTGTTTAAGGTCCGTAGCTAGACCGTACTTGCAACTATTTGAGTGCGGTAGGTGCGAACTTCTTAGCTTGGAGTTCCGGTGAATACTTCTTGAGTCGTTGACCGTTCACCTTAAATCTTCCACCCTTTTCACCCCATACTTCAACTGCGCCATGGGGAAAAACATGTTTGATTAGATAAGGTCCAGTCCAACGAGTTTAAGCTTACCTGGAAAGAGACGAAATCTTGAATTGAAGAGGAGAACTTGATCTCCTTCTTTGAGGTCCTCTGGAATGATATGCTTATCATGCCAACGCTTTGCTCTCTCCTTGTAGATCTTGGCATTCTCATAGGCGTTTAAGCGAAGTTCTTCAAGCTCGTTAAGGTCCAAAAGACACTTCTCGCCTGCTTCCTTTATGTTGAAGTTTAACCACTTTACCGCCCAATACGCCTTATGTTCCAACTCTACCGGTCAGTGACAAGACTTCCCATACATAAGGTTGTATGGTGTCGTTCCTATGGGAGTCTTGTATGCAGTCCGGTATGCCCACAATGCATCATCTAGTTTCAAAGACCAATCTTTCCTTGTCTTCGAAACTGTTTTCTCTAGGATTCCTTTAATCTCCTGGTTCGAAATCTCCACTTGTCCACTCGTTTGTGGATGGTAAGGGGTGGCGATCTTGTGAGTCACCCCATACCTAGCTAGTAGAGCTTCGAATCATCGGGAAATGAAGTGAGAGCCTCCATCACTAATGATAGTCCGTGGTGTCCCAAATCTTGGGAAAATAGTCTTGTTAAAGAACTTAACCACAACCATGGCAATATTAGTGGGAGAGGCAATTGCTTCAACCCATCTCGAAACATAATCTACAGCTAGAAGTATGTATTGGTTTCCACAAGATGATGGTTAGGTCCCATGAAGTCTACTCCCCAAACATCAAAGATCTCTACCTCCTGAATGTTGTTAAGAGGCATTTCGTTTCTCCTAGATATGTTCCCTGTTCTTTGACAAGCATCACAACAGGAAACAAAGGTTTGCACTTCTTTAAATAAAGTAGGCCAAAAGAATCCATATTGTAATACCTTAGTGCTAGTCTTGTTCGAGCTAGCGTGTCCTCCACAGGGTAGTGAATGAGAATGACGGATGACGCTTTGCATCTCGTCTTCCGGCACACATCGTCGAATAATGCCGTCAGGACTTCTCTTAAAGAGGAGAGGTTCATTCCAAAAGTATTCCCGGACATCCGTAAAGAACTTCTTCCTTTGTGCATAGGATAGTCCGGGTGGTATTTCCTAGAAAACCAAATAGTTAACAAAATCAGCAAACCATGGTTCGTTACCTTTAGTAATCTTGTCGATGCACTCCTCTATGATGTGTAAATGCTCGTCCGGAAAGGAGTCATCTATAGGTAGATTGTCGTTTTCTAGATGTGGTAGACGACTCAAATGATCCACAACAGAATTTTCCGAACCCTTCTAGTCACGGATCTCTAGATCGAATTCTTGTAGGAGAAGAATCCATCTAATCAGCCTTGGTTTCGCATCCTTCTTTGCAAGTAGATACCAGATCGCAGCATGATCCGTGTATACAATCACCTTTGCACCTACAAGATAAGAACGAAACTTTTCAAATGCATAAACAATAGCTAGAAATTCCTTTTCAGTAGTGGCATTGTTAAGCTGCACTTCGTCTAGCATCTTGCTAGCGTAGTAGATAGCATGGGTTCGTCCTTCCTTCTTTTGCCTAAGAACAGCTCCTATAGCTACGTCACTTGCATCACACATGACCTCGAATGGAAGATTCCAATCCGGAGGTTGAATGATCAGGGCTGAGATTAGAGCTTCCCGGATCTTATGAAACGCATCTAAGCATTCCTTCAAAAAATCAAAAATTGCATCCTTAATCAATAGATTAGTAAGCGTTTTTGATATCTTAGAGAAATCCTTTATAAAACGTCTATAAAATCCAGCATGTCCTAGAAAGCTTCTTATCCCCTTCACCGAAGATGGAGGAGGGAGCTTTTCTATAGTTTATATCTTAGCCTTATCAACTTCGATCCCTCTACTAGAAATCAAGTGTCCGAGTACAATGCCTTCCTCCACCATAAATTGACACTTCTCCAAATTAAGAACTAGGTTAGTGTCTTCACACCTTTGTAGCACAAGAGAAAGGTTAGAAAGACAATTATCGAAAGAGAAATCATAAATAGAAAAGTCATCCATGAAAACCTCCATGATCTCCTCTATGTACTCCAAGAAGATAGCTATCATGCACCTTTGGAAGGTGGCTGGGGCGTTGCAAATCCCGAATGGCATTCTCCTATAAGCGAACGTACCCCAAGGACACGTGAATGTGGTCTTCTCTTGATCGTCTGGATGAATCGGGATCTGGAAGAAACCAATATAACCGTCAAGATAGAAAAAATGAGAATGTTGTGCTAACCTTTCAAGTATTTGGCCAATGAAGGTTAATGGGAAGTGATCCTTTCTAGTTGCATTGTTTAGCTTACTGTAATCAATGCACATCCTCCATCCAGTAACTGTCCTTGTAGGAATGAGCTCATTGTTCTTATTGGTGATGACCGTCATTTCTCCCTTCTTTGGAACAACATGTACGGGACTCACCCACTTGCTATCGGAGATAGGGTAGATGATACCTGCATCAAGTAGTTTAAGAATTTCCTTCTTGACAACCTCTTTCATGGTCGGATTTAACCGCCTTTGAGGTTGTCGTGAAGTCCTAAAGTCTTCTTCCATTAGGATCTTATGCATACATAATGAAGGCTTAATTCCAACTAGATCCTCTATAGTGTAACCTAAGGCTTTCCTATGTTTCTTTGGAACAACCATAAGCTTACTCTGTTGATCTTCACTTAGATCGGAACTAACAATTACCAGAAAGATAGAATTAGATCTTAAAAATGCATACCTTAGATATGTGGGAAGTGGCTTCAATTCCATCACTATTGGACTCTCTAATGGCTCTTGAGGAGTGTCCAATGCTTCCTTAGAAGTCTCTAAGGGTATAGAAGTTGTTGGAGAAGACTCAAGAGAAGTGGTGAAAGAACGTAACTGTCCTCAGATTTTCCCAAGATCACGGCACCTCTGTTTCCTCCATGGCCGTGGTTTAGGGCATGGAAGTCAATTACGGCACCTCTGATAGTTCCACAGCCGTGGTTTTGGCCGTGTAACTTACTGGAGTCCTCTGAATAGCTAATTACGGTCATTTTTGTGGGAATCTTGGCCGTGGAATAGCACGACTGGCCGTGATTCCTCAGGTTTTCTGACCCATCGTAGAGTTTTTCAAACTCTTCTTCATGCAGTTCCTTTTGCTCCTCTAAAGCTTCAATTTCCTCATCGCATTCCTCTTCCTCTCATATGTCCATAATGCTCATTGTGATCACCTTTTGCAAAGGATCTTTGAATAGAATTGAGCTTACTTCCTCTCTAGACGCCTCTTCGTCATGGATGTTAAACATATCCTCTTCAAGAGCTGGTTCTTTCATCAAAGTGGAAAGAACGAACTCTACCTTTTCCTCTCCTATGTCGAAGGCGAGTCTAGCATTCTTGCTGTTCCACGACCGTGGTTTAGGGCGTGGAATTGGATTACGGTGTCTCTCATCTTCCACGACCGTACTTTAGGTTGTTTAACTTACTGGAATGCTCCACGCTCATGATGCCAAGATCCACGGCCGTGGTTTAGGGCGTGGACTCTTCTACGGCCGTAATTTAGGGCGTGGAAGTGTAGATTGCTTGTGGTTTCCTTTGTGTCGTGACATTCTCCATCTTAGCTCCTTCTTTACTTCCTTGATGTGTTCCTAATCCTTGGGTATGATTGAATCCTCTCTTTTCTCTCTCAAATTGTCCGGTTTCAGCTTTTATTCACCTATAATCAATCACAAACTAATATAGACCTCCATATCGAAAATATAGGTAAACAAGCTAACAAATGCTTCAATGTCTTATCTATGAACACAATAATGAATGAAAAACAACAAGAATAAGTGCCTAGAATATTGCAATATTTCATGCTAACAAGCGGCCATGATGCAACTGACTCTATCTTCGCCGGGTCTAGCTTGACACCCTCGGCGGAGATAGTGTGGCCAAGGAAGGCAACCTCTGGCATCCAAAACTCACACTTAGAGAGCTTAGCATAAAGCTCCCTAACCTGTAAAACCCGCAACACCATCCTCAGGTATCCGGCGTGCTCCTCCCTACTCCGGGAGTATACCAAGATGTCATCGATGAAAACTACCACAAACTGTTCTAAGATGTCGATAAAGATGCCATTCATCAACTCCATGAAGACAACAGGAGAATTGGTGAGCCCGAAAGGCATCACCACGAACTCATAATGACCGTATCCGTCTTCGGTACGTCCTCCTCCCGTACTCTCAGCTGATGGTATCCTGACCTCAAGTCAATGCGGGAAAACACCGTAGCTCCCTGTAACTGATCCAGCAAATCATCAACACGCGGTAACGGATACTTGTTCTTGACGGTGACTTTGTTCAACTCTCGATAGTCGATACAAAGCCTCATAGATCCGTCCTTCTTCCTGACGAAGAGGACAGGTGCACCCCAAGGAGATACACTGGGTCAGATGAATCCTCTCTCTGCCAAATCCTCGAGTTGCTTCTTGAGCTCAAGTATCTCGACTGGTGCCATGCGGTATGGAGCCTTGGAGATCGGCCTCGTGACGGACTCCAACTCAATCCCAAAATCTACGCTCCTCTGCGGTGGTAAGCCAGGCGACTCGCCAAAGACATCCTCGAACTCACAAGCTATCGGGGTCTCTATTAAAGATGAACTCGTCTCCTCCTTCATGGCGTAACACCAGAAAGCCTCACTCCCCTGACCTATGAGCTTTGCGGCTCGGACCGCACTAATGACTGTCCCGATCTTTCCGAGGTCCCACCCTCGAAAGAACTCCTCTTGCCCAGACTCTGTAGTGACCGTCACTGTCCTCTTATAGACGTCCAAAATAGCTCTATGGCGGTCCATACAGTCCATCCCAGGTATGACTTCTTCATTCACTAAACGCATGACATGGAAGTCGGCTAACCAGTCACGATCTCCTAAGCGGATGGGACAACCATGAATCTCTCGAGTACCGCGAACCTTACTCCCATCGGGTAACCTTATAAGGAAAGGTTCCCCCTCTACTATATCTAAGGTCAACCTATCTATGCAATCATCAGATATGAAAGAGTGCGCCGCACCCATATCAAAAAGTACTCGGACTGGAAAGCCATGAATCGTAATAGTACATATGGCTTCGGGTGCTGCTAGCTCTATGGCGCTCCTCAACTCGAAGACTTTAGCCTGAGTACCTCTGGTCTCTGAAGTGCCTCCGCCACGCCCTCTACCTCTTCCGTGAATCTGAGCCGAACCCTGTGAATATGCCTGACCAGGAGCTCGATATTGTTGCCTCTGTCCTCCTCCTGAGGTACCAGCAGGCGAGGACTTCTTCTGTGATGTCACCTTGCCCTGTCGGAAGAAGGTATCTCTATGGCCCAGCTGGACGCAAGTGAAACATGTAACGGATGGTCTCCTACACTCCAGCTTAATGTGTCCATACTCTCCGCAAGTGTAGCACTAACGTCCCCTAGAAACCGTCGGTGATACAACCTGGTAGCTAGAGCGGCTCTGAGGCTGACCACGCCCATGACCTGAACCTCCTGCTCCTGTGCTGGCTGGTCCGGTCCTTTGTCTCTTGTCTGACCCTCCACACTGCATAGCTCTCTTAGGACCAGTCGATCCCTCTCAAACGCCGAAGCCCGATCCTAGTAATCGGCTAGGGAGTCGCAGCGAAACCCTGTCAGATAGGAGCGTGTAGTCTCCCTCAGTCTCCAGGAGAACAGGTACACGTGCTGGTCCACAGGTCGTGCAGCAGGACCCAGTAGTGACAGCTCCTCCCGAAAGCTCCTGATCGTCTGAGCTATCGGAACATGATAACACGATTTATGATTTAGGTTTAGGCACTCATTTAGATAGTTTTTCCGCTCATTCATGCATGGTTTAGCACTAGTTCACGACGTTTGCACTCAATTCATGTATTTTGTCGAGATAGACGTCTACACGGACTTTTGCATGCTTTGTAGGTATTTTGGGAGATTTAGAAGCTTAATCGATACATTCGAGGATCGTTCCTCGAGATGACACACCTTCGGACTCATTGGGATGCAAGCTAGGGGCTAAGGAGGACACATGGGACCTTGTTGGTGCATGCCTTGCACCAAATTGAGGCTTGATGATCCAAAACAAGCCGAGGCACCAAAACCACGGCCACTAGGACTACCACGGGCGTGGAAATGGGCCGTGGTTTTCCCTAGATAGCTGTGACAGCTGTCCCACGATCTTCATGGCCGACTCTTGCAATTTGTTGAGGATATAAGGTGGTCCTGCAGGCTGTTAGGGACAGACCCCATCACTCCCATTCTCTCCCACACTCTCAACAACACATATTCTCTCATTGGAAGATTTGATTGGAGCTCCTCTTGGAGGAGAAGAAAAGGGTCCATTGGAGAAGAAGAGAAGAACACACCATTCTTAGTTTTTGATAGTTTTGAGTGAGATTTGTTAAGACGTTTTGCAAGTGTTTTGTAAGAATCGATTGAACCTTCTTTTGAAGGGTTGTAAGTCTTTCTTAAACTCATATTCAGCTTTGATTTCTTGTTCACTTGTTTCATCTCTTTTTCATTTCATCCTCTTGACATGGATTCCATGATTTTATGCTTGATGACTTTGATTGTGATGATGCATGTTGTTTGCTAGATAGATGCGATTCTAGGGTAAGGAAATAATGGTTATGGCATAGACTATGATAGGATGGACTTAGATATACCTTTGGATGATTCGTTTGCTTGAACCGAGCTACTGTTGGAAACCACGGTTCCTTCTTGCCAGTCCACGGCCGTGGAAAGGGATGAACAACCCGTGGTTCTGACTAACTCACTTGTTTTGATGAATCTAAGTGCTAGAATGTTAGATTGTTGAAATCCTAGTGTTTGTTGAGCTAAATCTATCCTAGGGTGACTTAGTGTTAGCAACTAAGTGTTAGAAGAGACCTACCCGGTGATTCTTGCTCTTAGATACCGAAGATGACGAACTCTAGGTAGTAGTGAGCCTCACAAGCCGCTATTGGACTGAATGTGAAGGATAAGTGCTTAGGACTTGCCTTCCCGACACTTACCCGGTAAGGAGAGGTTAGATCCCTAGATAACCATCCGGTTTGTGTATATATCCCTACCTTAGGCTTCTAGAGACTTACCCGGTAATAGGACCTTAGGAGTGGGATTAGTGGATCATGGGACCTACCCGGTAATTGACCCCATTTGAGAAACATTACTTCCCAACATACTATAGTTTATCCAAGGTTGATTAGAGCTTGAGTCCAATGCCATAATCGGAATTTCCAACCCCTAGAATCCACTTTTCTCTCTATGATCTCATATCTCGTGTTTGTCTTGCTTGTTTGTGTTTATTTGCTAGATTGTTAGTTTGTTTTGCATTCTTATATCGTTGTGATTCTTGATTGATCACCACACAAAACCAAACCCAAAAATATTAAGATTTTCATTTATTTGTTTCTTTCTCTTTTCTTAGCCTAGATCAACACTATCCTTAGTCACTAATCGATTCAATTTCACCTTAGTCTTTGTGTTCGACCTCGGAATACTATCCCTACTACAAAACGTCACGTACACTGCGGGTTCGCTAGGAGTTATGAGAAATATATCGAGTATAAATTTAAGACTTTTGCGTGTCACGTTCTTAGAGTAACAAGTTTTTGGCGCCGTTGTCGGGGACTAGGTTAAGATTGAGTCATTGTTTGTGATTGTTTATAGTGTATGTCTTTCTTGTTGCTTTTGAACTCGTTTGGTTTGTGTCTTTGCTTTTCAGGACATCTCTCACTCTTTAGGTGCATGCGAAGATCTCGTGGCAAGGATTTAGCTCCATTCGATCCCGAACCAGAGAAAACCCTTAGATCTAGATCCAAGAGCATTCGAAAGGAGAAAGAGATGGCCGGAAGAGATCTCCAAGCTGAGTTAGATGAAGCTTTAGAGCAAATTAGGTTAAGGGATGAAGCCTTGGAGAATCAGAGGAGACTTGCAAATGAGAGGCAAGAAGCAACTAGGAGGGAGATTGAAGAGATTAGGCAAGCTCTTGTGCAAAGAGAGCTTAATCATCAACAACCTCCACAACAACCGCAGCCGGCGGTTAATATTCGGGTTGTGCCCATTGCTATTGAAGATCCACAAACGTTGGGACAACGTATGGATCTGGCACAAAGAGCACACCGTCCGGGTGGGAACTTAGGAGATCCCGCAGCCCATGATTACGAGCTCCGCCCTCAAGTTCTACAAATGATCCGGCATAATCAATTTGGAGTGGTGGAAGGAGAGTCTCCTCATCAACACTTGATGAACTATGAGATCTTGATGGAGACTCTTGTTAGCATGAAATATTGTGATATTTTAGGCACGTTTTCTAATCGTATTTGATTCATATTGATAGTCTTTGATTGAGCTTTATGCATATGTGAGCTAGTATTGCCTATATTGTCGATATGGATGTCTACACGAGTTCTATGTTGATTATAGGTGATTTGGAGCTATTTCCGAACGGAATCAAGCAAAGGAGAGTTGAGTTGATATGTCCATAGATCGAAGACACTTTTTGGAAGCAATTTGGAGTCTTAGATTGAGGAATGCACGAATGAAGGCCAAAAACCACGCTCTTACTCTAAATTACGGCCGTGGAAACCAAGTCAGGATTCGATGTTCATTCCAGGGGAT
Source organism: Fagopyrum homotropicum (assembly GCA_033239125.1). Lineage (NCBI taxonomy): Eukaryota > Viridiplantae > Streptophyta > Magnoliopsida > Caryophyllales > Polygonaceae > Fagopyrum > Fagopyrum homotropicum. The sequence goes on along the minus strand of BSWB01000003.1, from coordinate 56,905,702 downwards.
ATTACGGCCGTGGAACTAACCGTAGTAGTTTCCACGCCCTAAATTACGGTCGTGAAAAGATTCCACGACCGTGATTTTGGCGAATCTTTTCGCCATGTTTCGAAGCCACGATCTTTTGAAGATTGGGCCGGGCCGACATTTTGCCCTGCATTATAAAATAGACGGATGAGGCAAGATTCCGTCACCTCGCTTACGACCTTTCAACCCTCGCTTAGCGGCAAAACGCAAAAACCCTCATCTTGGAGGTAATTTGGAGATCTCATTGAAGATCAAAGTTCATATTGAAGAGTTGCTGTTGGTGATCTTCGTGTTTGTGGAAGATCGAAGTTGATCGAAGTTCTTGGAGGATTTTGCAAGAAGATTTCTCTTCTTGTTTAGGTTTGATTCAGAATCGGATTGACATCCCGTTTCTCTTCTTTCCTAAAGATTGTGATTGCTTGGTCCGTTTTGAATCTTTAGATAACACTTGTTCTTGATTGTGATTCTGAGATTCACTTGAAGATTATTGATAGTTCTTGAAAGTTTTCATCTTTTATCTCTTAATTCTTGAATCAATATCAATATGACAGTTATTGGCTAAAAACCCTTAACAATTCTAAGGTGAAGGGTTGATAGTTGTGGCTTAGATGATGATAGATCGATCGTAAACAAATTAGACCCTGAGAGTTAGAGAATTATCGCCGACAACCCTAAATCACGGGCTGTTCTTGAGTTCCACGACCGTGGAACCTCAAGAACTAACCGTGATTTTCCTTAAGTCTACGAGCCTGCTTTTACTTTAATCTAAAGTTAAAGATTTGCTTTAGCTTAGCTTGGACTTGTCTTTTCTAGGTGGTAGTGAAGCCTCAACAACCTCTACCTCGATTGTGAGCCTCAACAACCTCAATCGGATAAGTTAGTCTTGATCTTTAGATTATAAGTTTGGGTATTTGATACTAATCCTTGCCTTTAGAATCTTTCTATATTGAGCCTCAACAACCTGTATAGGGAGTGTCTTTTAGGTGAATTACATAAGGTTTTTGGAACCTCAACCGTACGATTACCTTACATTAGTATACCCTTGCATATCTCGACTCTGTCTTTATATCATTAGTATATCTTGAATCGATTGCCACAGCTGGATACTTGGATCTTTAGGATTGTTGTTTTCCCGATAATTTGCAAACTCCCATATTCACTTGCTTGGTAACCTGCGATCGAGTTCGTTCCACCCAAATCCCTGTGTTCGATACTCTGGAATTCTTGCTAATCTACGTCGATCCGTACACTACGGGTTCGCTTGCTTGATTCTAGTTTTATAAATTTAAAGCTTATTTGCACACACCTCTAGGGGCGAACAAGTTTTTGGCGCCGTTGCCGGGGATTTGGCTTCGTCCGAATCCGGTAGCCGGTTGTCAAGCTTGGGAGCTTGCTCTCGTTATTTGATTTTTCTTTGAGTGCATGCGCAGGTCTAGGAACACCAAAGATCTCTTACCTCTTGATCAAGAGGTAGAGAAAACCTTGAGGCAAAAGCGCAAGGAAAGGAAGATGGCTGAAGAAAACGAGCACAATCTTCAAACAAAGTTGGCGGAGAAAGAAGCTCAACTCCGATGGAATGAGACTCTCCTCCAGGATGAGATGGATCGTCATCAAACTCAAGTTAACGGTCTACAAGACATGATCGTCCAAATGAAGATAAAAATGAGTGATCTTGAAGATAAGGTGGGCAAGAAGTCCTCGAGAAGGAGGACAAGATCTAGAAGAAGAAACCACTCATCCACCGATGATAGTGATTCTTCCATGCCTCCGCTAGAAGAAATTGATCCCACGATCAATATAAATCCTTTCAATCCACAAGGAGCTGCTAACCGCCGCATTCCACCTAGGAACGCGAGGGTCGAACGTGTGGATAATGAGCCGAGAACTCTTGGCCAGCGGATGGATCCGACACAACAACCACGCCGCTTAGGTGTGAATTTTGATGCTGAGGATGTACAAGGGTTTAGCTTTAACCCTCAAGTTATCACTCTTGTTCGCCAAAGTCAGTTTGGCGGTACAAGCGCTGAATCTCCACACCAACACTTGCAAAACTTTGAGTGTATGATGGAGACGATGAGACCGAAGAGCGCTACTACCAACAGCTATAAGCTCAAACCTTTCTTTTTCTCCTTGAAAGGGAAAGCGCTATCTTGGTACCAAGCTCTTCCTAGTGGGAAACTAGAAACATGGGAAGACCTCTCCGCAGAGTTTCTCACCAAATTCTTTCCGCCATCCAAAACGGCGGAACTTAGAGGTAAGATTAATGCTTTTTCTATGAGACCTAACGAAAGTTTGTTTCAATCTTGGGAAAGGTTTCAGGATTTGCTCTTGGATTGCCCTCATCATGGCATATCCAAGCTTGCCTTGCTGGAGATTTACTACAAAGGGCTGGATGCGGGAACGCAATTCAACCTCCAATCCCTCTCATGTGGAACGTTCATGGACATGAGAGAAGATGACGCTTGGGACTTCATTGAGAAGCAAGCAAGAGTCATAGAGAAGTATTCCCACCGGAAAGTGGAGGGAAATCGTGTGGAGCAAGGAGCAAAGCTCACACATGAAGCTCAAAATCAGATTTTCTCCCTCAACAATGAGATCAAAGAGTTGAAGGAGACTATCAAGACCAACTTCCCAAAGCAACAAGAGAAGGATGTTGGCTATTTGGGCAACAACAACGGCGGTGATAACACCAACCGCAACAACAATAACCGGAACAATAACCGGAATAACAATTGGAATGGAAACAACAACAACCGGAACAACAACAATTGGAACAACAATCGGGGTTCGAACAACAACAATTGGCGCTCCAATCAACAAAATTCCGGTAACTCCTATCCTTCCAATTCCAATTCACTAACTCCACCCTCTTCTTCCTCTACTCCTTTGAAAAGCCAGGGGCAATCATCAAATGGAGGAAACAATACGGGAAAGGAGAAGCCGGATCCTATGTTGGAAACAATCTTGGGAAAGCTGTAAGGGTTGGAGAACCGCATCATCAAGGTTGATGATCAAATTTCTAAGGTTGACAAAGCTCAAAAGGTTTTGGAAAACCAAATGTTCAACCATGCGGAGGAAGTTCCTAGAAATCAAGGGAAACTTCCAGGAAAAACGGAGGACAACCCTAAAGGAAGGGTAATGGCGATTACAACTAGGAGCGGAGTGACTACCACCGATCCGCAGCCTACGTTCGTTGAAGTCCCCGTAGAGAAGGGCAAAGAAAAGGGGAAGGAGAAGGAAGACGTCTATGTTCCTCCTCCAGCTTTCAAACCTCCCCTACCGTTCCCTCAATCTAGAGCGCGAGCGCGCCTAGATAAACAATTTGGTAAGTTTATAGAACTCATGAGCAAGCTGCATATTAATATACCTTTCATTGATGCCATTGTAGGTATGCCGGCTTATGGCAAGTTCTTGAAGGAGCTCCTCTCTAACAAGAGGAAGCTAGAAGATTTTGGTGAAGTCAAGATGAGTTCGGATTCTTTGGATCTCATCAAGACTATGAAGGAGAAAATGCCCCCAAAGCTGAAAGATCCGGGGTCATTTTGCATTCCCATTGGAGTGGGAGAGGTCACATATGACGCTTTATGTGACTTGGGAGCAAGTGTGAGCATCATACCACTTGCATTGTGCAGGAAGATCGGTTTAGGCGACCCTAAACCGGTGAAGATGACGTTATACATGGCGGATCGATCCATTACTCGCCCCGTCGGCATTGTAGAAGACGTCCCGGTCAAGCTAGGCAAGTTCGTTGTTCCCATTGATTTTGTCGTGCTTGACATTCCTGCGGATAGTCCGGTCCCGATCATACTCGGAAGGCCGTTTCTTGCAACTTCTGGCTGCATGGTCGATTGCAAGAATGGGAGGCTCGCTTTTGATATTGGGGAAGAGAAAGTAGAATTCGTTCTTTCCACTCTAGTGAAGGAGCCAATCTTTGATGAGGATATTTACAATGTCCAAGACGAAGAAGGTTTATCTAGGGAAGAGGTAAGTGCAATTCTCTTTAACGATCCTTTGCAAAAGGTTATTACTATGAGTCTAACCTATGTAGGAGAAGAGGAAGAGTGCAAAGAGGAAATTAAAGCCTTAGGAGCACAAGAAGAGATGTATGAAGTGGAGTTTGAGAAACTCCACGATGAGGCTGAAAATACTCGAATCCACGGTCATACTCTGTATTCCACGACCGTGGATTCCACGACCAAAATCAACCTCCATTCCAGAGGATATTACGGCCGTGGAACTCCAGAGGAGACCGTAATTTTGGCCGTGGAAGATGGTGATCGGCATACTTCTCCAACTTCTTCTAATTCTTCTCCAAACCATCCAACCTCCTTAGAAACTTCTAAGGAAACATCGGAAGCTCCTCAAGGATCATTGGAAGCTCCGAAAGCAATGGAACTCAAACCACTTCCTACTCATCTAAGGTACGCTTTTCTTGGATCTAATTCCACCTTCCCGGTTATCGTTAGTTCCGAATTAAGCATAGATGAACATGAACAACTCATGATTGTCCTTAGGAAACATAGAAAAGCCATAGGCTATACTATTGAGGACTTAGTAGGAATTAAACCCTCCCTATGCATGCATAAGATACTAATGGAGGAGGACTTTAGAACTTCAAGACAACCTCAAAGGCGGTTGAATCCGACCATGAAGGAGGTTGTCAAGAAGGAAATTCTTAAACTTCTTGATGCAGGTATCATCTATCCTATCTCCGATAGCAAGTGGGTGAGCCCAATTCAAGTAGTTCCGAAGAAGGGAGGAATGACAGTCATCACCAATAAGAACAACGAACTCATTCCTACCCGAACTGTAACTGGATGGCGAATATGCATAGACTACCGCAAGCTCAACAATGCAACGCGGAAGGATCACTTTCCATTGCCATTCATCGATCAAATGCTTGAAAGGTTAGCACAACATTCATACTTTTGCTACCTTGACGGCTATAGTGGTTTCTTTCAGATCCCGATACATCCGGATGATCAAGAGAAGACCACATTCACGTGCCCTTGGGGTACGTTCGCTTATAGGAGAATGCCGTTCGGGCTTTGCAACGCCCCAGCCACCTTTCAACGGTGCATGATGGCCATCTTCTCCGAATATGTAGAGGAAATCATGGAAGTCTTCATGGACGACTTCTCCGTTTACGGTTCCTCTTTTAACGATTGTCTTTCTAACCTTTCTCTTGTTTTGCAAAGATGTGAAGACACTAACCTAGTTCTTAATTGGGAGAAGTGTCAATTCATGGTTAAGGAAGGAATCGTGTTAGGTCACTTAGTCTCTAGTAGAGGGATAGAGGTAGACAAAGCTAAAATAGAGACCATAGAGAAACTTCCTCCCCCAATTTCAGTGAAGGGAATAAGAAGTTTCCTAGGACATGCTGGATTTTATAGACGTTTCATTCAGGACTTTTCTAAGATATCAAAACCTCTCACTAATCTATTGATGAAGGATGCGGTTTTTGAGTTTTCACAGGAATGTCTAGATGCGTTCAACACCATTCGGCAAGCTCTAATTTCAGCACCCATTATCCAACCCCCGGATTGGACTCTCCCTTTCGAGATTATGTGCGATGCTAGTGACGTAGCCATTGGAGCTGTTCTTGGGCAACGAAAGGAAGGACGAACCCACGCCATATACTATGCTAGCAAGACGCTAGACGAAGCCCAGCTCAACTACGCCACTACGGAAAAAGAGTTTCTAGCCATTGTCTACGCTATTGACAAGTTTCGCTCTTATCTTGTAGGTGCAAAGGTGATTATCTACACGGATCATGTTGCGATCCGGTACCTCCTTGCAAAGAAAGACGCGAAGCCAAGGCTAATTAGATGGATTCTTCTCCTACAAGAATTCGATCTTGAGATCCGCGACAAGAAAGGCTCGGAAAATTCTGTTGCGGATCATTTGAGTCGTCTAACACATCTAGAGGACGACCATTTACCCATTGATGACTCCTTCCCGGACGAACACCTACATATCATAGAGGAGTGCATCAAGGTAATCTCCAAAGGTAACGAACCATGGTTTGCTGACTTCGTTAACTATTTGGTTTGCCAGGAGATACCACCCGGACTGTCATACGCACAAAGGAAGAAGTTCTTCAAGGACGTCCGAGAATACCATTGGAACGAGCCTCTCCTCTTCAAGAGAGGTCCGGATGGCATCATCCGGCGATGTGTGCCGGAAGATGAGATGCAAAGTGTCATCCGTCATTGCCATTCACTACCTTGTGGAGGACACGCTAGTTCGAACAAAACTAGCGCAAAGGTATTGCAATCTGGATTCTATTGGCCTACTTTATTTAAAGATGTGCAATCCTTTGTTTCTTGTTGCGATGCTTGTCAAAGAACAGGCAATATCTCTAGGAGGAACGAGATGCCCCTCAACAACATCCAGGAGGTAGAGATTTTCGACGTTTGGGGAGTCGATTTCATGGGACCATTCCCTTCTTCTTGTGGAAACCAATACATACTATTGGCGGTAGATTACGTCTCCAGATGGGTCGAAGCAATTGCCTCTCCCACAAATGATGCCATGGTGGTGGTCAAGTTCTTCAACAAGACCATCTTTCCGCGATTCGGGACGCCAAGGACGATCATTAGTGATGGAGGTTCTCACTTCATAGCCCGTCGCTTTGAAGCTCTTCTAACCAAGTATGGGGTTACTCACAAGATCGCCACCCCTTACCATCCACAAACGAGTGGACAAGTTGAGATCTCAAATAGGGAGATCAAGGGAATTCTAGAGAAGACGGTTTCAAGGACTAGGAAGGATTGGTCCTTGAAACTAGATGATGCATTATGGGCATACCGGACTGCATACAAGACTCCCATAGGAACCACACCATACAACCTTGTGTATGGGAAGTCTTGTCATTTGCCGGTAGAGCTAGAGCACAAAGCGTTTTGGGCTATCAAATGGCTGAATTTCGGCATGAAGGAAGCGGGAGAGAAGCGTCTCCTAGACATCAACGAGCTGGATGAACTCCGTTTGAACGCCTATGAAAACGCTAAGATCTACAAGGAAAGAGCAAAGCGTTGGCATGATAAGCATATCATTCCAAAGGACTTCCAAGAAGGAGATCAAGTTCTCCTCTTCAATTCGAGACTTCGCCTCTTTCCAGGTAAGTTAAAATCTCGTTGGACTGGACCTTTTCTAATTAAGCGTATTTTCCCCCATGGTGCAGTTGAAGTATGGGTTGAAGCTAGTGGAAGTTTTAAGGTGAACGGCCAACGACTCAAGAAGTACTCGCCGGAACTCCAAGCTGAGGAGTTTGCACCTACCGCACTCGAATAAGTGCGAGATTGGTCTAGCTACGGACCTTAAACAAAGCGCTTCTTGGGAGGCAACCCAAGGTATTGCATTCTCGTTTTTGTTTTCGATTCATAGATTAGCTTAGAATAGACGTTTTCGCTTTGTTTTGCCTCGATTTCTTCCGGTATGTTCGTGTTTTTGGTTGTAGGAATGATGGAAAAGGAGAAAGGAGGGATAATGTCAAAGAAAAGCGACGAAATTTGGACTTTGAAGCTTTACAGAGGGTTCCACGGCCTAAACCACGGCCGTCATAGCTACAGTGGCCGTAATTCCCAAAAGCCTGTGAAAAATCACCAAAACCACGGGTCCGTACATTTCCACGGCCGTGGAATGCCCCGACAGACCGTGATTTTTGAAATTTTGCCTGCGAGTATAAAAGCCACACTTCGTCACAAAAACACCACAATCCTTCCCCAATTCCACGACCTAAATACCGAAAACACGAACCCTCTCCAAATTCTTCATTTTCTAATCGTTTTCAACGATTCTTCGTCCTAAACTGCAGCGAATCCAACCACGAACAAGATTCAAGCAACAAATCGAGTGGAAAACGATCAACAAACCCGCATTTTGGATTATTCAATCCGAAAAAAAAAGGTTATTTCCTTCTCTTCGATTCTAGTGGATTTGGTTCGTTTTTGCCATAGATTTTTAGGAAGAACTGATAAAGATTGGAAGAAATTAGATTAGGACTGCTTGTTGTGGTGAGATTGGGTGAATTTGCTGAGATTCACAAGATTCTGTCTAGAATTACGGTCTCTGGAGGTTCCACGGCCGTGGTTTTCGAAGAACAGACCGTAATTTTGAACAGAAATGGATTTCGTAAGGAGAGTTTCGGGAAGGATAAAGGAGAAGAAAGGGGACCAAAATAAGAAAAGAAAGGGCAACCCCTCCACATCTAGGGCACCACCACCCTCATCTCCCTCACCACCATCCTCACCTTCACCTCCATCTTCACCACCTCACCCTAGCATCCCAACCATACATGATGACCACCTAGCTGCATTTGAGAAGATAGAGAAGAGAGCAGTGATTGGCCCTAGGTATTTGTTGTTGGAGGATCTACATCCTCTCACCATAGTTGACGATCTTACATGGCTCTTGGATAGAGCCGGATTGACCGTCTTCACGAACATTCGTGAAGATGCCTATGAGGAGATCACCCGAGAGGTTGTGACGTCTTTCGAGCACAGCCATGTTGATAGGACTGTCTCCTTCCGTCTCATGAATCGAGACTACCAGTTGAGTATAGTTGAGTTTGGAGCCATTTTCGGGTTCCATGAGACCTACAATGGTCGATTCCCTAGCGGTATCTACCCTAAGGATTTCTGGGAGGAGGTAGCCATGATCTACGCCGACGAGGACCGTTGGCAACCCGCTGATACCAAGGCTAGATTGATGTACCATCTAGCCTTGAAGATAGCTCACCGTGTTCTTTTGGAGTGTCTCTTTCCTAGGACGGAGACGCCCCAAAAGATCAAGACGGATGAACTATTCCTGCTATACTGTATGCTCTACGGTCGCCGCGCAGATTGTGCTACTCTTTTGGCGGCTACAATGAGTAAATTGAAGAACAAAAGGAAGGGGAACATTGGTTATGGAGGGATAGTGACCCACATAGCTAGGACATTCGGAGTGGATTTTTCTGGTTGCACCCGCATACCCGCCGTACCTCTAGGATTACATGCGTTCATGGTTAGGGGACTCATCTTCCCCACACATAGAGGTCCGCCTTATGCGGGCATGCCCTGGGAGAGTAGGACAGGCAGGGGTATTGAGTGGCTGCCGGAGTATTCCATTGTGGCGGGACGCCACAATTGGAAGGAGACGTTCGCTGCGATGCATGCGAACAGGCTAGGAGCTCCCCTTTACGTTCCACCGCCAGTTGTGGATGAGGAGGAGATGGGAGAGCAGTACGAGAGTGGTGGAGGAGCGGAGCAGGAGTTCGGCTCGTTTCCGGATCAGCCGGAAGCGGCCCCGGATGTACCTAGGCGCTCTCCACGCCCAGCTAGAGCTTCAGGCTCATCATCTCGCCGCGCCAGCGTGAGTGAGAGGCCCACGTGGATGACTACACCTCCCACTTGGTACGATACACCCCCTCCTTGGTCCACGACGCAGCCAGCAGCACCACCACCACCACCAGCACCAGCACCAGCCGATGCCCCCGCATGGTATGGTCACCCCCCGGGATGGTACGAGCAGATGCCGGATTGGGCTACCGGACTTTCAGAGAGAGTCGGAGCACTAGAGATCCGGGCGGATGCTAGAGACGGACGCCTAGACGACCTCGACCACATGATGAGGGACGTCTACCGCCAGCAGTTTGGGCGGTTCTATGATCCGAGTTTCTCTCCATTCCCACCACCACCGCCGCCGCAGTGATCGATGCATGACAGTTTATTTTAGACATTCCCGCCACCACTTGTGAGTTTCTTTTTCTTTTGCTTTCTTTTGTTCTTTCTTGTGAACATTAGGGACAATGTTCGCCCTAAGTATGGGGTGGGATGTACTAAATGTTTGTAATAACTCTACTCTATATGTTGCTTCCATTACGAGACTATCATTGCATGTTCATTATATGTTACATGTTTCATTCTTGCATTGCATGAAAAGTGACTTGAAAAACCCATAAAAATTGAATCATTTTGAAAATTTTGTGCTTCTAATGAATTGAGATGATTTCCATGATAATCACTACTTGTGAATTGAGTTTGATGACAATTGCATGCTTAAAAGGATTGTAAATTGAAATGAATTTGAATGAATGAATTTTACCTCTTTTGCAAGCTTTATAATGTGAAAACGTTACCTAAATCATGTTGAGAGATTGAAGTTGAAATCACATTATAAGTTCCTATACTTCTTGTTGAAATGATTAAGGCAATTCGATACTTTCTTTCTTCTTTCTTTGATCATCTAGCTCCTCATTGAAATATTAGCCTCCCTTACCTATCCGGGAATTTGGAGAAGTGAATGAAAAAAAGGCATGTTTGATGTGGGAGGGCCATGAGAGCAATTATTTGCAATCAATCGAATAGAAAGAAATTATAGGTTTGGGGAAGTCAATCATGACGATGAGTAACTCGGCACCATTCACATAGCCGGGTGTTTGTGTCTTGCCAAAGTCGGATTGAGCGATATTCCTAGCGGATTATGGTATGTGCGCTAAGGGTTTGAGGCATCTCTTGCAATTTTGAGAAACGCCAATCTCCTAGGCTTCGGTTTTTGTGCACCTCTATCCATAACTCCAAAAGTAAAGTCGAAAAAGAAGAGAGCAAAGCTCTAAGTGAAGTGTTGCGGAAACCGCAAAAGAAGAAGAAGGTAGTTGTCCACTTTCCCGGATTTATGCACCACTCTCCCTTAAAGTTTTCCCTTCCCTTCCATACTCTAGACCTTTTCTTTGAAAGTCCTTAAGATCAAAAGAGTGTTATATGGCTTGGTGATCTAAATTGAAGTTCTTATGATTGATTTTGATAATATTTGAAGGTTATAATGCTTGTTTGGAAGTTAAATTGATTCATGAGTTTTCTTTGCCTTTTACTCTCTAATCAAGTGTGTGAAAGTTTGAAAAACGATTGAAGCAAGGTTTGAGAATGATCTATTCTTTAGAAGTCACTTTCATCCAAAAGAAGGTACACATATTTCATCCTAACTCTTGTTTAAAACTTTTTGAAAGACTTTGCTTAGGGACAAGCAAGTACTAAGTATGGGGTTATTTGTTAGCATGAAATATTGTGATATTTTAGGCACGTTTTCTAATCGTATTTGATTCATATTGATAGTCTTTGATTGAGCTTTATGCATATGTGAGCTAGTATTGCCTATATTGTCGATATGGATGTCTACACGAGTTCTATGTTGATTATAGGTGATTTGGAGCTATTTCCGAACGGAATCAAGCAAAGGAGAGTTGAGTTGATATGTCCATAGATCGAAGACACTTTTTGGAAGCAATTTGGAGTCTTAGATTGAGGAATGCACGAATGAAGGCCAAAAACCACGCTCTTACTCTAAATTACGGCCGTGGAAACCAAGTCAGGATTCGATGTTCATTCCAGGGGATATTACGGCCGTGGAACTAACCGTAGTAGTTTCCACGCCCTAAATTACGGTCGTGAAAAGATTCCACGACCGTGATTTTGGCGAATCTTTTCGCCATGTTTCGAAGCCACGATCTTTTGAAGATTGGGCCGGGCCGACATTTTGCCCTGCATTATAAAATAGACGGATGAGGCAAGATTCCGTCACCTCGCTTACGACCTTTCAACCCTCGCTTAGCGGCAAAACGCAAAAACCCTCATCTTGGAGGTAATTTGGAGATCTCATTGAAGATCAAAGTTCATATTGAAGAGTTGCTGTTGGTGATCTTCGTGTTTGTGGAAGATCGAAGTTGATCGAAGTTCTTGGAGGATTTTGCAAGAAGATCTCTCTTCTTGTTTAGGTTTGATTCAGAATCGGATTGACATCCCGTTTCTCTTCTTTCCTAAAGATTGTGATTGCTTGGTCCGTTTTGAATCTTTAGATAACACTTGTTCTTGATTGTGATTCTGAGATTCACTTGAAGATTATTGATAGTTCTTGAAAGTTTTCATCTTTTATCTCTTAATTCTTGAATCAATATCAATATGACAGTTATTGGCTAAAAACCCTTAACAATTCTAAGGTGAAGGGTTGATAGTTGTGGCTTAGATGATGATAGATCGATCGTAAACAAATTAGACCCTGAGAGTTAGAGAATTATCGCCGACAACCCTAAATCACGGGCTGTTCTTGAGTTCCACGACCGTGGAACCTCAAGAACTAACCGTGATTTTCCTTAAGTCTACGAGCCTGCTTTTACTTTAATCTAAAGTTAAAGATTTGCTTTAGCTTAGCTTGGACTTGTCTTTTCTAGGTGGTAGTGAAGCCTCAACAACCTCTACCTCGATTGTGAGCCTCAACAACCTCAATCGGATAAGTTAGTCTTGATCTTTAGATTATAAGTTTGGGTATTTGATACTAATCCTTGCCTTTAGAATCTTTCTATATTGAGCCTCAACAACCTGTATAGGGAGTGTCTTTTAGGTGAATTACATAAGGTTTTTGGAACCTCAACCGTACGATTACCTTACATTAGTATACCCTTGCATATCTCGACTCTGTCTTTATATCATTAGTATATCTTGAATCGATTGCCACAGCTGGATACTTGGATCTTTAGGATTGTTGTTTTCCCGATAATTTGCAAACTCCCATATTCACTTGCTTGATAACCTGCGATCGAGTTCGTTCCACCCAAATCCCTGTGTTCGATACTCTGGAATTCTTGCTAATCTACGTCGATCCGTACACTGCGGGTTCGCTTGCTTGATTCTAGTTTTATAAATTTAAAGCTTATTTGCACACACCTCTAGGGGCGAACAACTCTAAGGCCGCCTAGGTTGGAGAGCAACAACCATAAGATTAGGGCTTTCTCCTTCTCACTTAAGGATAAAGCCTTGGCTTGGTATCAATCTATTCCACAAGGGCGAGTGAGTACTTGGGAGGAAATGACAACCGAGTTTTTGACAAAATTCTTCCCACCTTCCAAGACTACCGAGCTAAGAGGGAAGATCAATGCCTTCGTGATGAAGGATAGAGAAAGCCTATTCAAGTCTTGGGAGAGGTTCAAAGACCTTCTCCTAGATTATCCGCACCATGGTATACCGAAAATAGAGCTTTTGGAGATCTACTTCAAGGGACTTGATGAAAATAGCCAATTCAAGCTTCAATCTCTTTCCGGTAGGACTTTCATGGAAAAGAATGTGGATGAAGCTTGGGAATTTGTAGAGGAACAAGCTTTGGTGATTGAGAAGTACTTCCGTAGGAAGAGTGATGGGAGGAAAGCGGGAGCATATGAGGTGAGTGAAGTCACCATGAGTAACTTCAAGCTTGATGCAATCAACAACGAGCTATAGTCTTTGAGGGAGTTGTGTGCTACAACTTTGAAGAGTCAAGCAACCCCTCAAGTTCAAGTGCAAGGAAACTTGTCTTCCAAGGAGGAAGATGTGAACTACATGGGAAGGGGCAACTACAACAACTATCAAGGCCCAAGGAACTTCAACAACAACCGGCAATTCAACAATTACCGGCCTAACCACAACCATCCCGGGTTTTCCTATTCTAACCCGGATGGAGCCTTGAACCCTCCCGCTTTCACAAGCGTAGCTCCACCACCAAAGGCTTCACAAGAACCTCCACCCGGATTTACTCAACCTCCAAAGGATAGAACCGAGATGATGTTTGAGCAATTTCTTGGAAGGTTGAGTGGTCTTGAGAGCACGGTGACTTCTATTTCTAAGGCTCAAAAGGTTTTGGAAGCACAAGTGTTCCAAAAGGAGGGTGAAGCTCATAGAGATCCGGGAAAGCTTCCCGGAAGAACCGAAGACAACCCAAGAGGCCAAGTGTTGGCCATCACAACAAGGAGTGGGTTGAGCATGAAGGATCCCTTGCCTAAGGAGAATGCTAAGGGAAAGCAAGTAGTGGTAGAGGAAGAGCCATTGCAAGAAGATGGAGGCAAGAGCAAGGATGTTGAGGCAACATATGTGGCACCGCCTCCATACAAGCCACTACTACCGTTCCCACAATCACGAGCAAGAGCTTGCTTGGACAAACACTTCGGTAAATTCCTTGAACTTATGTCTAAATTGCATATTAACATCCGTTCATGGATGCTATCCTAGGTATGCCGGCATATGGCATGTTTTTGAAGGATATTCTCTCCAACAAGAGGAAGTTGGAGGAGTATGGAGAAGTGAGGATAACAAAGAGGTCCTTGGAATTGATTCAAACCATAAAGGAGGATATGCCTCCTAAGCTAAGAGATCCGGGATCCTTTTGTGTGCCAATTGGAGTGGGAGAAGTGAAGTATGAAGCCCTATGTGATCTTGGGGCAAGTGTAAGCATTATCCCGCTTGCGCTTTGCAACAAGGTTGGGCTAGGAGAGCCAAAGCCGGTCAAGATGACCCTTTACATGGTGGACCGTTCAATCACTCACCCCGTTGGAATTTTGGAGGACATACCGGTGCAACTCGGGAAGTTCTATGTGCCAATAGACTTCGTTGTTTTGGACATCCCAGCGAACTATCCGGTTCCCATCATCTTAGGGAGACCTTTCTTGGCTACATCCGGATACTTGGTGGATTATAAAAATGGAATTTTCTCCTTCAACATTGGAGAGGAGAATATCAAGTTCAAGCTGTCCACAATGATGAAAGGGCCAGCCCTTGGTGAAGATGTGTTCAACATTGTCGAGCAAGAGGATTGCAGAGAGATTGTGAGCTCAATCTTGATCAAGGACCCCTTGGAGAAGGTTCTTAGCTTAATTTTGATGGAGGAAGGAGTTGAGGAGGCTTGCAATAAAGAAATCAAGGCTTTAGATGCATTGGAAAAGGAGACAAGAGCTGAATTTGAAGCACACGAAGGTGTGCTGAATTTCTGCAAGAACCACGGCCTGGGGGGAAGAACCACGCCCGTGGTTTATCCCATGGAACCTACTGGAGTGCTCCGAAGTGCTAGCTTTGCAAGTTCCACGGCCGTGGTTGTGCCAGAGCCCGTGGTTTTGACCGTGGTTTCTCCAGAAACTGCCTTTGTTGTTGATCAAGCTTCAAGGAGTCTTGGGGAGTCTTCCTTGGCTTTGGATTCATCTCAACCAACATTATATGGATCTTCTCCACCCGATAAAGGTCCTCCTAAACTTGAACTCAAACCCCTCTCCTCTCATTTGAAGTATGCTTTTCTTGATGAGAATTCTACTTATCCGGTTATTGTGAATGCATGCTTGAACGATGATGAACTTGCTAGATTGTTGCATGAGTTAAGATTGCATAGGAAAACCATTGGTTATACAATTGATGACTTAGTTGGCATTAAACCTTCTTTATGCATGCATAAAATCTTGATGGAAGATAATCATAAACCTTCAATTGAACCTCAAAGAAGACTAAACCCTATCATGAAAGAAGTAGTCAAGAAAGAGATCCTAAAATTGCTAGATGCGGGAATCATTTTCCCGATTTCGGATAGTAAGTGGGTTAGTCCCGTCAATGTGGCTCCTAAGAAGGGTGGGATGACCGTAGTAACCAATGAGAATACTGAACTAATTCCAACTAGAACGGTTACGGGATGGAGGATGTGTATTGACTATAGGAAGCTTAACATGGCCTCTAGGAAAGATCACTTCCCTCTTCCTTTCATTGACCAAATGCTAGAGAGATTAGCTCAATATTCCCATTTTTGTTACTTAGATGGCTATAGTGGATTCTTCCAAATCCCTATTCACCCCGATGACCAAGAGAAGACTACATTCACATGTCCTTGGGGTACTTTTTTATATAGGAGAATGCCATTTGGGTTGTCTAATGCACCCGCCACCTTTCAAAGGTGTATGATGGCTATCTTTTCTGAGTATATTGAAAACATCATGGAAGTGTTTATGGATGATTTTTCTGTTTATGGATCTTCCTTTGATGATTGTTTAGCTAACTTGTCCTTGGTGCTTAAGAGATGTAAGGAGACTAATATAGTCTTGAATTGGGAGAAATGCCACTTCATGGTAAGTGAAGGTATTGTGTTGGGACACTTGGTGTCCAACCGAGGCATTGAGGTTGATAGGGATAAGATAGAAACAATAGAGAAGTTGCCACCACCTACCTCGGTGAAGGGTGTAAGGAGTTTTCTAGGGCATGCCGGTTTTTACCGGAGATTTATTAAAGATTTCTCTAAGATTTCTAAGCCTCTTACTAACCTACTAATGAAAGATGTTGAGTTTGTTTTCTCCAAGGATTGCCTTGAGGCTTTTTGTAGGTTGAAGAGTGCTTTGATCACCGTTCCCATCATGCAACCTCCGGATTGGAGTTTACCGTTTGAGATCATGTGTGACGTGAGTGATGTAGCCATTGGGGCTGTTTTGGGACAAAGGAAAGATGGGCTAACACATGCCATCTATTATGCTAGCAAGACGCTAGATGAAGCCCAACTCAATTATGCTACCACCGAGAAGGAGTTGCTAGCAGTGGTGTATGCATTTGAGAAGTTCCGCTCATATCTTGTTTGAGCGAAGGTCATAGTGTATACGGATCATGCTGCGATCCGTTATCTCCTTACAAAGAAGGATGCGAAACCTCGTTTGATTCGGTGGATCCTTCTTCTTCAAGAGTTTGATTTGGAATTCCGGGATAAGAAAGGGGCCGAAAATTCTGTGGCGGATCACCTTAGTAGACTCTCACCATTGGAGATTGAGAGAGAAGACATCCCGATTGATGACTCATTCCGGGATGAGCAATTGCAAATGGTGGAGGAGTGCTTATTTCAAGTGTCAAGGGGTAATGAGCCATGGTATGCCGACATTGTGAACTATCTTGTGTGCGTGGAGGTGCCTCCCGGTTTGTCATATGCCCAGCGGAAAAAGTTCTTCAAGGATGTGAGGCATTACTATTGGAGCGAACCACTTTTATTCAAAAGAGGGCCGGATGGAGTTTTTAGGAGATGCATACCGGAGGATGAGGTGGAAAGTGTGATCCGCCATTGTCACTCCTTGCCATGTGGAGGCCATGCTAGCTCACACAATACATGTGCAAAGGTGTTGCAATCGGGATTCTTTTGGCCAAGTTTGTTCAAAGATATGCAGAATTTTGTGATAGCTTGTGATGCTTGCCAAAGGACGGGCAACATCTCAAGGAGGAATGAGATGCCCTTGAACAACATACAAGAGGTGGAAATATTTGATGTGTGGGGTGTGGACTTCATGGGGTCATTCCCCTCTTCATGTGGCAACCTCTACATCGTATTGGCGGTTGACTATGTGTCGAGATGGGTAGAGGCAATCGCCTCTCCTACAAATGATGCCAAGGTTGTGGTGCGGTTCTTCAACCGAGTGATCTTCCCTAGGTTTGGAACACCAAGGGTAATCATAAGTGATGGAGGGAAGCACTTCACCAATAGGAACTTCGGGACACTTTTGGCTAAGTATGGGGTAACTCATAAGGTGGAAACACCTTACCATCCCCAAACTAGTGGCCAAGTGGAGATCTCCAACCGGGAGATAAAGGGAATTCTTGAAAAGACGGTTTCAAGGACGAGAAAGGATTGGGCTATGAAGCTCGATGATGCCTTGTGGGCTTATAGAACTGCTTTCAAGACACCGATTGGCACCACTCCCTACAAGCTAGTCTATGGCAAGTCTTGCCACCTTCCGGTAGAGATGGAGCATAGAGCGTATTGGGCTATTAGATGGTTGAATTTTGACCTCAAGGAGGCCGGTGAGAAAAGATTGCTTGATATGAATGCACTTGAGGAGATCCGGTTGGATGCCTATGAAAACGCCCGGATCTACAAAGAAAGGACCAAACGTTGGCATGACAAGCGTCTCATCCCGAAGGAGTTGAGTGAAGGCGACCTTGTCCTTCTCTTCAACTCAAGGCTGCGGCTCTTCCCTGGAAAGCTAAAGTCAAGATGGACGGGTCCCTATGTGGTGAAGAAGATCTTTCCCCATGGAGCGGTTGAGATAGGAGGGGAGCATTGTGGAGATTTTAAGGTGAATGGGCACCGTTTGAAGAAGTATATCCCGGGAGCTCCGGTGGACATGATTGGCCCACTTCACCTTGAGTAGAACACCCCCGAGTTTGGTCAAGCTCATGACCTTAAAAAAGCGCTTGGTGGGAGGCAACCCATTGGTAGACATCTTTCCCTTTTCGTTTTTATTTTGTTTTTGATTTTTCTGTTTTTGTGTGTTTGGAGTTTGTGTGCTAGAGTCTAAGTAGCATGGAAGCCTTGCAGTGCATGTGGATGATGATGATGAGCCCCTCATCAATTATCGGTGGAGCGGACGCGGAACTTGGACGGCTAGCGGCGCCTAGCGCCGGTCCCGACGCCATAACGAACACCTTGAGCTCTTTACCATCGTTGATAAGATCATCCACCATCAATCCACTTGAGTAATCCCAAATACCAAAGCAAACCATTTTACATTATGAGAACCCTCTTTCACTCTTCTTTACTTCATTTACACATTGGGGACAATGTGTTTCTAAGTATGGGGTGGGGTTTCCATGATCACTTGCATGATTAGCATCTAGGATAGTTTAATATTGTCACATGTTGTTTGAGCACCTCAATTGATATATATTTGACCTCTTTTGACCCATCCGGGAATAGGAGCATGTTAGTGTGTTGAGTGTGTGAAAAGCAAGTGTGAGGTGAAGTTGTTGATGAAAGAATGTTATGAATGAAGTGCTAAATTTTTTGTGAAAGTATAGACAACAATATAGGTTTGGGAACGTTGGTTTAAATGACGAGTAACTCGGCACCATTCACATAATCGGGTGTTTGTGCCTTGCCAAAGTCAAATAAACCAATAGTCCTAACGAGCTTTGGTATGTGTTCCCAGTGTGGATGCACCTCGAAAAAAAAAAAAAATCCCGAGGACGGCTAATCACCAAGGTTTCGGATTTTGTACACCAATGCATTGTCTCAAAAATAAGTGAAAGAAAAAGAAAAGAAAAGATGGAGAAAATATACCCTTGTGGGAAGTTGATAAAAATGTGAAGTTGTAAAGTTAGTTCCATTCCCGGAGTAGCATCACATAGCCTAGAAAAAATTCCCACCTAATCACAACGTTTCTTGGCCTTTTATTTCACAAGCCCTTGTGACCTATTTGCATGTGTGTAAGACTTAGTGATCTAGATTGAATATGCTCATGATCATCTTGACTTCGTCACTTTTACATTTCATGCATGCCTTCGAGTTAAGTATAATTGTCTTTCCATGCCTTCACTTATTTGACACATGATTGCTTGTCCATTGCCATGAAACATGACTATGAAGGTGATCCAATATTAAAAGCACAACTCCAAAAAGATTTTGTTGTTTTTCTGCATGCATAAATCATGTCATCTCTTAGTCTATAGTTAGGACTTGCTCGGGGACGAGCAAACCTTAAGTATGGGGTATTTTTGATAACACGATTTATGACTTAGGTTTAGGCACTCATTTAGATAGTTTTTCCGCTCATTCATGCATGGTTTAGCACTAGTTCACGACGTTTGCACTCAATTCATGTATTTTGTCGAGATAGACGTCTACACGGACTTTTGCATGCTTTGTAGGTATTTTTGGAGATTTAGGAGCTTAATCGATACATTCGAGGATCGTTCCTCGAGATGACACACCTTCGGACTCATTGGGATGCCAGCTAGAGGCTAAGGAGGACATATGGGACCTTGTTGGTGCATGTCTTGCACCAAATTCAGGCTTGATGATCCAAAACAAGCTGAGGCACCAAAACCACGGCCACTGGGACTTCCATGGGCATGGAAATGGGCCGTGGTTTTCCCCAGACAGCTGTGACAATTGTCCCACGATCTTCATGGCCGACTCTTGCAATTTGTTGAGGATATAAGGTGGTCCTGCAGGCTGTTAGGGACAGACCCCATCACTCCCATTCTCTCCCACACTCTCAACAACACATATTCTCTCATTGGAAGATTTGATTGGAGCTACTCTTGGAGGAGAAGAAAAGGGTCCATTGGAGAAGAATAGAAGAACACACCATTCTTAGTTTTTGATAGTTTTGAGTGCGATTTGTAAACACGTTTTGCAAGTGTTTTGTAAGAATCGATTGAACCTTCTTTTGAAGGATTGTAAGTCTTTCTTAAACTCATATTCAGCTTTGATTTCTTGTTCACTTGTTTCATTTCTTTTTCATTTCATCCTCTTGACATGGATTCCATGATTTTATGCTTGATGACTTTGATTGTGATGATGCATGTTGTTGGCTAGATAGATGCGATTCTAGGGTAAGGAAATAATGGTTATGGCATAGACTATGATAGGATGGACTTAGATATACCTTTGGATGATTCGTTTGCTTGAACCGAGCTACTGTTGGAAACCACGGTTCGTTCTTGCCAGTCCACGGTCGTGGAAAGGGATGAACAACCCGTGGTTCTGACTAACTCACTTGTTTTGATGAATCTAAGTGCTAGAATGTTAGATTGTTGAAATCCTAGTGTTTGTTGAGCTAAATCTATCCTAGGGTGACCTAGTGTTAGCAACTACGTGTTAGAAGAGACCTACCCGGTGATTCTTGCTCTTAGATACCGAAGATGACGAACTCTAGGTAGTAGTGAGCCTCACAAGCCGCTATTGGACTGAATGTGCTAGGATAAGTGTTTAGGACTTGCCTTCCCGAGACTTACCCGGTAAGGAGAGGTTAGATCCCTAGATAACCATCCGGTTTGTGTAGATATCCCTACCTTAGGCTTCTAGAGACTTTCCCGGTAATAGGACCTTAGGAGCGGGATTAGTGGATCATGAGACCTACCCGATAATTGACCCCACTTGAGAAACATTCCTTCCCAACATACTATAGTTTATCCAAGGTTGATTAGAAGCTTGAGTCCAATGCCATAATCGGAATTTCCAACCCCTAGAATCCACTTTTCTCTCTTTGATCTCATATCTCGTGTTTGTCTTGCTTGTTTGTGTTTATTTGCTAGATTGTTAGTTTGTTTTGCATTCTTATATCGCTGTGATTCTTGATTGATCACCACACAAAACCAAACCCAAAAATATTGAGATTTTCAATTATTTGGTTCTTTCTCTTTTCTTAGCCTAGATCAAAACTATCCTTAGTCACTAATCGATTCAATTTCACCTTAGTCTTTGTGTTCGACCTCGGAATACTATCCCTACTACAAAACGCCCCTACACTGCGGGTTCGCTAGGAGTTAGGAAAAATATATCGAGTATAAATTTAAGACTTTTGTGTGTCACGTTCTTAGCCTAATAGAACATCCTCAAATCCTGCCTCCAAGAAGTCCGCCACTCGGTCTCTCCTCAGTGAGGTAGGAAAAAAAGTCTCTCGTACAAGACTCAGCAACTTCTCAAATCGGGACACTCCGCCCCGCACGGTCCTCCACCAGAACTGTGCCTGGTCTCTAAAGAAGGTCTGAACCAGCTCCACCTTCCAACTCTCAGGACAGCGGATAGCCTCCAGTGCGGACTCCACATGGCTAATCTAATGCTCTACCTCTAGTCCAACATTCCCATCGAATGTAGGAACTCGTTGATGGTTTAAAGTCTTCAACCATTCGTCCAGCCTCGGTGCCCTCAGCTCGTCTCTCACTCGGTCATCCTCAAGAACCCTCATTGGTGTAACTACCACCGGTGGAACTACCACCTGAGTCACCCTCTGAGAGACCTCAGCCGACCTATCTGGCACCGGCGGTGCTGGAGGTGGTACTCCGTCTCTCTATGCTTCTTGCACCTGTTGGACATACACTTGATACTCCGATGCTCCAATCGACACACGGCCAGAATCAGCAGGCCCCGCACTCTGTACTCCGGACCTAGCAGCGGTCCCATCCCTAACCTCGGGAACAATGCTCTCAGCTACCTCCTCAGCAGGAACGTCCGCAGCTGGCGGATCTACAACGGGAGCACGTCCCCGACCTCGGCCCCTTTGAGTCCTGCCCATATGTCCCGGTCCCGGAGCTCCAGGAGGAAGGGGAGGTCGGCCCCCTCCTCATCCAACGTAAGCTATCGTTGTCGTACGTGCCATCTGATAGAGATGTGATTGGTGTAAGACTACTTTAATGGCTAGTAAGGACATAACTATCTTACTACTCTAGGTCGCTTCTAAAAGTCACAATGTAACTATTAAACACAATTTATAACAAAAGTCCAATAAACTATGCCATCGAGTTCAGCGGAGGTAGTGACGGCCCGTGCATTCAATCCTAACCCATTTATGCTCATGGTTTTGAAAATAAAATTTCGTTTTAAAAGGTTTGGAACCCTTGTAGTTTCTGTTTATTAATTTATTCGACCTTTTAAAGATAGCGAGTGCCATTGTTGCCAACCTAGGGCTTTGATACCATATTATAACACCCCGATTCCTAGAGGATTCGGAATGCTACGAGCTAGGAACTCACAATGGGTCCCGGCCCTTAGCCTGGCAACAACTTCATCGGACCTTACAACACGGCACAAATAAAAAGGCAAAACACATAGTTTTATAACATGAGCGGAAGAAAAAGGTACAAATCTGAAAACAATCCAGCCAAGTCTCAAAACCAAAGAACAACATAAGTCTCAACATTCATGAAATATAAAGATAATAGCCCCGTCCTATAATGCACGGAACCCCGGCTGCCCACTACCACCGGATCACTCGATCGCCTCTCTAACCTGCAAGGCATCTACAAGCGGTATAATACCGTTAGCTGACAATCTATGCATAAGTATAAATGTAAAAGCACAAACACACAACATACACAATGAGCATGCAACACTCAATCCTTTTGTTATCTTTAATTAGGTGATATGTCATTACTAATAATACTTATCTTGTGACACGAGGGATTCCCAAACCTCGGCCCTGATCCCGTTTACCAACAAGGAATGGTGCTAATGCATGTGACCGTCTACCTGCCTGGGCTGGTACAGGGAACCTCCTAGACTCTCGCAAGAGCTAGGCAAATGATGTCACGACCCGTTCTCATACACTTGGGTCAATTACGTAATATAATAAAGTCGGCCTAATCCGGTTTCGTTATTATCCTAACTAGCAAACACCACTCATACACAATACACTCATACAAGAAGCCAGCTAAGTAAGTCTGTAGACTTACCAGTCTCCGAAGCGCCCAAGATCACCCCACTCGAAAGTTCCCTCGGGAAAACGTACAACGCCTGTTCAAGACAAGGCACACAATCAAACCACACTCTAGTCCACTAGAAGTCTTTAGAATTCTAGGCTCAACTCCTCAACCACCTAGTCCAAGAAGACTACACTCTCAGTCCATGACCTATCCAACTCTCCTCATAACGATATACACAAAGTTTACTTCCACAAAGCTCGAAGCTAACCTTCAATAACAAACCACCACAAGCCTCACGCAACTCACACTAGACTTATAAGGTCCAACCACTCTAAAGCATTCCAGTTCAACTTCCTTCAACTTCCTTCCTTCCTTGGAATATCTTCAATCTTCCAAACTAATCAGCCAACCATACATACTTCCATCCAGAAAATATCTTCCAATTTATAGGAAAATCACTTGCCAAAAATAAAAGATCTTATGGACCGTGCGCTGTGCGTCATGATCCAGCCCAGCGAAGTCATCTTGGTTGAGGTGATACTGTAGCCAACCGAGATAATCTTCAGTTTCGTACAAATCTCTCAAACCTGGTTCAAAATCAAACTTCTGTCCAACTTCCATGGTTCGTATGCCTTTCTTATAGCTCCTTAATGTTCCATAATGTAGCTCCAATGACTCCTTAGATCCCTTGGCTCCATATTGCTCTAAAACGTGCCATTTTTCCTACAATTACAACAAAACTAGGTGTAGACCTCGATTCTTGCAAAGGTAAACAAAACCACATAATGATCAAGAATGTACATCTATGCATGCAGATTTATGAAGATAAAACGTCCAAACCAATCCCAAAACATAGACTATAATACATGCTATCAAAATACCCCATACTTGTCCCTTGCTTGTCCCCAAGCAAGATTCAAATCTCATATTCAAGATAGAATGGATTATAAGTCATCAAAAAGACCAAAGAAAAACATTTTACAAAACCTATTGATGGTGCGCTCCATTCATTGATCACCCTAAGAGAATGCTTCATAGCCAATAAAATAAAGATATGGTCAAAACATTTTATGAATATTAGAAAGTTGATCATCTTTGCATTAAATCATACAATGCTAAATAAATCATATTTATCGAAATCAATCATGTATAATCTAGTTTAAAGCACAAAGTCAATCAACATACTCAAGGTCTCAAGGGCTTTCAAAAGAAGTCAAGTAACGTGCTAAGGTGGGATGTATATAAGGTAATGTGGTGCTAGAATCCGGGAATAGGATATTTACTTCACTTCTTTGAATCACAAACATCTTCCACCAATAAGCTTTGCTCATCTTCACTTTACTTTTATTTTTGAGAATATGGACAAAGGTGTACAATAACCGAAGCCTAAGAAATCAACAATTATCAATTTCTCGAGATGTCTCAAACCCTTGATGCACATACCATGACCCGTTAGGACTATCGATCAATCCGACTTTGGAAAGACACAAACACCCAGCTATGTGAATGGTGCCGAGTTACTCATCATCAAGATCAACGTCCCCAAACCTAATTTTTTCTAACACTTTTAGCCAAAATCTCAACTTCACTTCACATGCTTTCCATCAACTGTATCCAAATTCCCAGATAGGTAAAGGGAGGAAAATATGTATATGAGGCGCTAAGCATGATCAAGAAGAAGAAGAAGAAGAGAAAATGAAGTGCCTTAATCATCCGATGAAGAATGTGAGAGACCTCATAATGTGGTGTCAATCTTCAAATCCAACATAATTTTAATAAAAACAAAATATTAAACATGATAAAATTTCAAACAAAATTTTTAGCAACTTAAACCTATCATAAAACCTTTCGAGCATATAAAGATTTCAAAGCTAATCTGTAAGCAAATATCTTCATCGGGATCATATCTAGAATAGAAGCACAAAACGTTTCGAAAATCTCTTCAGTTTTAAACCCATTTCGGTCGAGGTGAATTGACAGCGCCCGAGGTGTTCAACCGAGATGAATCTCAGTTATCACGACCTCATTTGGTAAAAAAAACATCTCGGTCAAGCCAACAAATTTTCTTTTTCAAATCAAATTTCGACGTTTTTCTCAAACAGAAACCATGTAAATAACATTTACGCACATATATGCCAAATAAGATCAAATCAAGGTCAAGTAGAGTCATACAAACCATAAACAAGTCATACAAATACCCCATACTTAGGACACATTGTCTCAATGGGTCAAATAGAAGTCAGAAGAACAATGTACTCACCGGACAAAGTAGAACTGCATAAAATATAAGAAAATAAGCTCCATGAATGCTCAATACTCGTCAGCTGGCGGTGGTGGTGGTAGAATGTAAGGGTACTGGGACGGATCAAAAGGATAGCCCATCGTCTACTGAAACTATAGTTGCATCATCTGACGCTGATAGTGTTGGCTCTCCTTCATACGTTGCGTCCATCCCTCAATAGAAGTGCTGGGTGATGTCGATTCGCAGAGCATGGTATGAATCCGTCATCTGCCTCATCAGATCATCAATCCAGCTATGCGCCTCAAGATCTCGACGGCGGCGGGCTCTCTACTGGGGAATGTCAGTTGGAGGTGCAGGCGGCTCTCTCTCATCCTCCGTGGCCTCGTCATCAAGGTCTACGGTGAGAACACTAGGTCCACCGGAATTAGTACTGGTATCCAAGGATACGGCTCCTCCAATGCCATCACCATCTGTGTATCCTCCTGGTGCCTCTCTAGCTACATCATCTTGCATAATCGGGAACCACAAAGCAGACCAGTTCTCGTGCTCATAGACCGAGAACTGGGAAGACCACACAATAACTCTCAAGAACTTTGTTTCCCATGGCATTGTAACACCCCAAATCCGCGGGACTGGGGATGCCACATTGGGTTAGGATCTCACAATGGATCTTGACCCTAGCCTTACAACAAGTTCACTAGACCTTACAACATGGCACTGACAAATATAAAATAAATACATAAAATTGTATAAAAATTTTACAACCAAAAGGTATAGAAGATCATAGCCGAGTGTAAAGCAACACCCTCACACAGGAGGCATACAAAACATCATCCTCACGTAGGATGGAATCATAAACAACCCCAAAACCATAACAACCTAATGTATGAGAGTCCTCGGCCTGTCACCCTGCCATATCACTCAGCAGCTTGCTTATCCTGCATGGCATCTACAACATGTTATGAAACCATTAGCTAACCATACGTATATGAGGTAATGTATAAGCACAAGCACAAGTCATGAAAGATAGACATATAAGGATGTTGTCACACATTTACCCATTTTATTATCTTCATATAATAGTCATTCACTCAAATCGTATACATATACATATATATATATACAGATATATATATATATATATGAAAATATGTGACACGAGGAACATATCATCCCCGCCTCCGAGTGCTATACCCAGCTGGAGTGGTATCGGTCACACAACCCGTGTACCCTATGGGAGTGGATTGCGCCCTTTCCGTAAACCAAATCTAGCGTGACTACAGAGAACCTCCCACACTACTGCACGGCGGGATGAAAGGGAAAGGTTATCACGACCACTACAAAGGATGATCACTAAAACATAGATTGGTAATAATCAACTATCGCATGCTATCAAACATATATCACACACCACTCATACAAGCACCCAATATAAGGATGTTAGCTAAGTAAGTCCTACGGACTTACCACAACCTCGTACAAACACAACCACGATCAACCTCCAATCCTGAGAGGGACATTGCCTAATAACAAGGCATAGAGATATATCAATCTCCTATCAATCAAAGGGGTTACACCTAAACCCAAGGGATCCATAGGATCATCCTCAACCTAAATCTCACAACCTATTAATCCTTAAAGCCATACAAGGCATAACATGATCATAACATCATCAACACACTCTCAACTATACCTTACATGCTACTACACACTCATACTAGGAAAGGAAGGGACAATGCCATCCATAGGTAAGCCCAGAAGCAAGACATACCTGCAAAACCAAGAGTAAGACAAGGCTGGTACAGGTGGGCGCAGGGGTGGCTGCAAGGTGGCGCAGGGGCGG
This sequence comes from Fagopyrum homotropicum, assembly GCA_033239125.1. Lineage (NCBI taxonomy): Eukaryota > Viridiplantae > Streptophyta > Magnoliopsida > Caryophyllales > Polygonaceae > Fagopyrum > Fagopyrum homotropicum. The sequence continues at coordinate 56,878,665 of BSWB01000003.1, read as the reverse complement.
TGATTGGACAGCGCTGGGGCGGCTCCGAGATGGCTAGTGTGAAGAATGCACACTTTCAGCTCCTCTTCACTTCTTCACTCAAATCTCTTCACTCCTTCTTCAGCCAGCAGCTAAGCACATACATATACACACATATATACACCAAATGAAGCCTATGAAGGTTCCCACACGATCAATAGTATGGAACCTAAGCTAGAAGGGAAGAAAAGAGGATAGGAAGAAAGAAAAGAAGAAAGATAGGAGAGGAGGATGAAGATCTTACCAAGTTGTAACCTAATCGAGGGAAGAACCACACCACAACCTCAAGGGTGGCTAACACAAGCACAACAACGTCCTCAATCATCATCCACAATCAAAGCCACACAAAAACTCTTTAAAACTCTCACAAGATCAAATAAGAACAAGATGGTGATCCAAAGAAAGAAGGATAAGAAGATGAATGTGAGGGAGAAGATGAAGCAAACCCTCATCTGTAAGCAAGGGAGGCTTATATAGGAAGCCAGGCCAAAAACACGAGTCAAGAGTCAACAAAGTTGGCTGCAGCACACCCTAAACCGTAGGGGCGGCTCAAGGAGTTGCAGGTGCGGTCGAGACAACCGTAGGGACGGCCTCTGGCACACGCAGGGGCGGTTTAGGCCAAATTTGTACCCTCATCACTCACTCTCAGCTCCTTTAGACTAAGGCTCTTACATCTCACCCCCTTAAAAACAAGTTTCGTCCCAAAACTTGCAAAATCCCAAAGGCGTAGAGGAATTGCATCTCTCGCCATACTCACATCACAAGGCATAGAGGAAATACATCTCTAGCCAAAACATACGCATACGCAACGCATGGAGGAATAACATCTCCAAATGAAACTGAAGAACCGGTAGGTGAATAAAAAGGATAAAAGATACTCTAGAAGGGGGGTTGAATAGAGTATGTGAACTTTTCGCAAAACCAATCTCAAGGCCTTGAAACCAATTTCAAGGGCCTTGATCTCGATTTGAGCTCTTTGTGATACTTTGATTTCAAGGGCTTTGAAACAACTTTCAAGGGCCTTGACTTTTTACTCTTGCAAAACAAAGTTAGTCACAATAAAGCAAGATATAATGCGGAATGTAAAAGATCGACACAAGGATATGTTTTGTGAAATTCAGCTCTAAATAGCCTACTCTCCGTCCCAGGGTATAACCTTAGGATCTAACTATCTATTATCAGCTTCAATGAGTCTTAGATACAAACTAGAAGAAATGCCCTTCTTCTCTCAATGTAGCCAATGCAACGATCTAGCTCCAACTCTTTTACTTCGCAGAGTAATACACACTCGAGTATAACACTCTTTAGATATACCAATGGAGCTCTCGAGTTTTATCTCTCTCTTAGGGGATAAAGCTTTTTAGAAAATGAGAGAAAGAAAAACTATTTGATCAAATGAAGATGTGTTGGATCGCTTGAAGACTATTGATGTTTCCGTGTATGCTTCTCTATCTTGTTCTTCAATCGCCATCTTCATTTATAGCCTTCTATGGAGAGGTCTTCTAGCCGTTGGAAAGATGACCGTTTGAAGTTCATTCTTCTTCTCCATGTAGATCGCTTCTTAGTTGAGATGAGATAGACGTTGTAGATCTTCATCTCCTGAGAACACGTTGATCTCTCGCTCCTTAATCTTCTCGTATTTGTTCTAACAGTATTAAATTCCAGAGTAGAGAATTGTTCGCTCCAAATGGTGTCTGCAAGCTTTAAATTTATATCCCAAGAAATATGCTTAAAACAAGGATACGAACCCGCACTATATGGATCAATTATAGTAAAAAGCAAGAATTTCAGGGTGTCGATCTCAGGGACTTAGGTGAAACCTAAGCAAGTATAGGTTGTCAATGCAACTAATAACCACAAAAGCGATTAAAGCAATCAAAGATGATAATAAGGTCAAATGAGGGAAATATGCAATTTCTAGGGATTAAAGCATCTAGTTGTGGTTCCAACTCAAGATCTAAAGATAAAGCGGACAAAGCTGAGATTTTGGAAAAGGAAGGTGTTTCTAAAGTGGAATAGATTACCGGGTAAGTCTCACTACTCACAATCCCAAACCAAAGCTCCTATCACCGGGTAAGTCTCAAGGTACTAAGGAAAGGAATTATAATCTCAAACCAACACACCAACTAAGGGAATAGAATCAATCTTTACCGGGTAAGTCTCAGGCTAACTCACAAAGATGGGATGAAGGCACACTCAAACCCCAATAAAGGATAAACCTTTATTACCGACACTTATGATCATGGGTTAACAAACAAAGGAATCACCGGGTAAGTCTCATCCTAAACTTGCATTGAACCAGGAAAGGTGTAATAAGAATAGGTTTTGGCAAACTAAAACACTTAACTCTCAGTTTCGGATCAGAAAAAGTTCACCTCGTTCAGTCAAGTTCCACCTCGGCCGAGATGTTCATCGACTAAGCGAGATGTTCTAGGGTTAAGGTTAAAGACTCGAGCTTTCAGGGTCCTACTGGGATAAGATCATTCTATCATTGTCTTTCCCACAACTTTCAACCAATCACCCTATAATCGCACAAAGAAATTAGCCACTCATCATCATGCTAACAATAATCAAAAATATGAGAAGGTAATGAATATTTGAACACGAAAACATTAAGAACAAGGCTCCGATAACTGAATCAAATATCAAACAAATCAGCGTTCCTTGGATCACAAATCCAACAAGACAATAAACCAAAGGGAATCTAAGAAAATCTTACAAACTCCCTCAAAAGCTATCACAAAGCTATGAAATTTCCTTCCTTCAATCTTCAAACTTCCAAAAATCCTTCCTAACTACTGTGTATTCTCGGCTTACAACGTGCGGTGATGCTGAATTATGGAAAATCCAGCCCTTTTTATAGGAGAATTATCTTCCAAAGATAATTATATCTTAAAAAGATAATTTCCTATAAAATATATCCATATCTCTAAAATAGATCTTGTTAGCATGAAATATGGCGATATTCTAGGAACTTATTTTGGTTATTTTTCCCCTATTATTGTGTACATGGATAAGGTTTTGAAGCAAATGTTAGCTTGTTCATCTATATTGTCGATATGGAAGTCTACACTAGCTTTGTGTTGATTATAGGTGAACAGGAGCTGAAATCGGAGCATTTGAGAGAGGAAAGGGAGTAAGCAATCATGTTGGAGGATTATGAGAACATCAAAGAAGCTAAGGAAGGAGCTAGGATGAAGAATGACACGAAACAAAAGCAACAACAAGCAATATACACTTCCACGCCCTGAATTACGGCCGTGGAGAAGATGATTTGAAGTCCACGCTCTAAACCACGGCCATGGACTTGGCATCATGAATGTGGAAGAGAGTTTCGAGCACTCCAGTAAGTTACACGGCCTAAATTACAGTCGTGGAAGTCACAAGGCACCGTAATCTATTTCCACGCTCTAAACCACGGTCATGGAAAGTTATGAGACCGTGATTTAGGCGATCTTTTGACGTGCCATTATTTGCCACGTCATTTACATATTGGGCCTCGATGGCAGTTCTTTCTCGTCTCATAAAAAGGTTGGAAAAGAGAGTTTCGGGGACGGCCACTTACCCTTGTTTTCAGCACTCTTGCTTAGGGTTGATTGGAAGTCGCCGAGAGTTGCAGAAACGCCTGATTGTTGAAGATTGGAGATTGCTCACAACGAAGGTCTAGCCTTTTTCTTAGGTTGTGATATTGAAGACGGATTGACATCCCGTTCTTCGTACTTGACTTAGATCATTGTGAGGTTTTGTGTTATATATTCAAAATCCATTAACATTACTTCTTGTGTTTTGGATTTGAGATTGGTTTTGAAGTTTTATTGAGTATTCGAGGGTTTTCATCTTCCATTCTTCTTAAATTGAATATTGATATCATGACAATGGTTATTGGCTAAAACCCTTTAGCAATTCTAAGGTGAAGGGTTTATAGTTGTGGCTTAGATGATGATAGATCGATCGTAATTTGATTGGACCCTGAGAGTTAGAGAAATATCGTCGACACCCTAAATCACGGCCTGTTCTTAGGTTTCCACGGCCGTGGTTCTCAAGATCCAATCGTGATTTACTTCAGTTTACGAACTTTGCTTTTACTTTAATCCAAAGTTAAAGATTAGCTTTAACCTAGTCTTGGCTTGCCTTTCCTAGGAAGTAGTGAGACTCAACATCCTCTATTTCGGTTTCGAGTGTCACAACCTTAACCGTTTGAATTTATCTCGATCCTTGGGTTACAAGTTTGGGTATTTGAGATCAATTCTATTCCTTAGATCCTTTCTATGCTGCAGCCTCAACAACCTTTATAGAGAGTTCTTTTGGTTAGACATATAAGGTTTTGGAACTTCACCGTACATTACCTTACCTTAGCATACCTTTGCAATCCTCAACTCTGTCCTTATATCTATAATATGTCTTGAATCGATTTCCACAATTGGATACCTGGATCTTTAGGGTTGTTGTTTTCCCCAATATTTGCAAATCTTTACACTTTACTTGCTTGATTACTTGAAACTGATTTTGTTTCACCAACTCCCTGTGATCGATACTTTGGAATACTTGCTAATCAACGGGTTCGCTTGCTTTTATTCTAGTTTTATAAATTTAAGACTTGATTGCACGCACGTTTTAGGGCGAACAAGTTTTTGGCGCCGTTGCCGAGGAGTTGGTCAAGACCAAACTTCGGTTTTCGGTTGTCGAGCTTAGGAGCTTTGCTCTTGTTATTTGATATCTCTCTTGAGTGTTATTTGCAGGTTCTTTCAGGTATATGTGCAGCTCTAGATCCAACAAAGACCTCGTACCTTTTGATCCGGAACTTGAGAAGACTTTGAGGAAGAAACTTAAGGAAAGAAAGATGGCTGAAAATAGAGAGAGGGATCTCCAAGCGGAGTTAGAGGAGTCTCAAGCGCAATTTAAGTTGAGTGAGAAAACTCGTAAGGAAGAAGCGGAGCGTCATCAATTCCAAATTGATGAGCTCAAAGCTATGATGATGGACATGAGGTTGGAGATGAATAACTCCAAGAAAAAGAAGAAAACTAAGTCAACTAAGTCCATTAGAGTGGAATCATCCGATGAGGAGTACGATGATGATATGCCACCGCTAGAGGAGATTGATCCAACGATCAATCCAGTCCGGAATGATCCAAGACCGGACGCCAATCCTCGTATCCCAACTAGGGGTGTTAGAGCCGCTCGTGTAGATGAGGAGCCAAGAACTCTTGGACAAAGGATGGATCCGATTCAGCAACCACGCCGTCCATGTGTGAACTTCGAAGCTGAAGATATTCAAGGGTTTAGCTTTAACCCGCGGGTTATTACCATCGTTCGCCAAAGCCAATTTGGGGCAACGAGTGTTGAATCACCACACCAACATTTATAGAACTTTGAGATTCTGATGGAGACAATGAAACCAAAGAATGCAACCACCAACAACTACAAGATCAAGCCATTCTTCTTCTCTTTGAAAGGGAAGGCTTTATCTTGGTATCAAGCTCTTCCAAATGGAAGACTCAACACATGGGAGGATCTATCTTCGGAGTTCCTAACCAAATTCTTTCCGCAATCCAAGACATCGGAGTTGAGAGGTAAAATCAATGCTTTTTCTATGAAATCTAATGAAAGTTTGTTTTAATCTTGGGAAAGGTTTCAGGATCTATTATTGGATTGCCCATACCACGGCATTTCCAAGTTAGAGTTGTTGGAGATATATTACAAGGGGTTGGATGTGGAAACACAATTCTAGCTCCAATCCCTTTCATGTGGCACATTCATGGACATGAGGGAAGATGACGCTTGAGACTTCATTTAGAAGCAAGCCCGAGTATTTGAGAAGTACTCCCACCGGAAGGCGGAAGCTAACCAAGTAGAACAAGGAGCGAAGCTAACACAAGCTGCGCAAACTCAAATCTTTTCCCTCAACACCGAAATTAAAGAGTTGAAGGAAGTCATTAGAGCTGGCTTTCAAAAGCATAAGGAGAAAGATGTTGGATATTTAGGAAACAACAACACCCATCAAGGGAATGAGAACACCAACCACAACACGCGGAACAACAACCGGAACAACAATTGGAACATCAATAGGAATTTGAACAACAATTGGCGTTCCAACTACCAGCAAAATTCCGGTAATTCTTATCCCAATTCAGGAAATTCACTAACACCACCATCTTCTTCTTCCATTCCTTTGAAAAGCCAGGGGCAAACATCCAATAGCGGAAGCAATTCGGGAAAGGAGAAACCCGATCCCATGCTGGAAACGATCTTGGGAAAGCTTCAAGGACTGGAGAACCACATCGCTAAGGTTGATAAAGCTCACAAGGTTTTAGAAAATAAAATGTTCAGCAATGCCGAGGAAGTTCCTAGAAACCAAGGAAAGCTTCCCGGAAAGACGGAGGACAACCCAAAAGGAAGGGTGATGGCTATCACAACTAGGAGCGAAGCAACAACTACTGACCCGCAACCTAAGTTTGTTGAAGTTCCTGTCAAAAAGGAGAAGGAAAAGGGGAAGGAGAAGGAAGACATCTACATTCCTCCTCCAGCTTACAAAACTCCCCTACCATTCCCACAATTTAGAGAAAGAGCGCGTCTAGACAAGCAGTTCGGTAAGTTCATTGAACTCATGAGCAAACTGCACATTAACATTCCTTTCATTGATGCAATTGTAGGTATGCCCACTTACGGGAAGTTTTTAAAGGAGATCCTCTCTAACAAGAGGAAGCTGGAAGACTTTGGAGAAGTCAAGATGAGTTCAGAATCATTGGATCTCATCAAAACAATGAAGGAAAATATGCCCTTAAAGCTGAAGGATCCGGGGTCATTTTGTATTCTAATTGGAGTGGGAGAAGTCACTTATGATGCATTATGTGACTTGGGAGCAAGCGTTAGCATCATCCCGCATGCCTTATGTAGGAAGATCGGTTTAGGTGAACCTAAACCGGTGAAGATGACGTTATACATGGCGGACCGATCCATAACACGTCCCGTCGGTATCATTGAAGACGTACCGGTCAAGCTTGGTAAGTTCTATGTTCCAATAGATTTTGTTGTGCTTGACATTCCTGCAGATAGTCCGGTCCCGATCATACTCGGAAGACCGTTTCTTACAACATCCGGTTATATGGTAGATTGCAAGAATGCTAGACTTGCCTTCGACATAGGAGAAGAGAAGGTAGAGTTTATTCTTTCTTGTTTGGTGAAAGAGCCAGCTCTTGGAGAAGATATGTTCAATATCTATGACGAGGAGGCATCTAGAGAGGAAGTAAGCTCGATTCTATTCAAGGATCCATTGCAAAAGGTTATCACCATGAGCATTATGGAGAAAGGATAAGAAGAGGATTGCAATGAGGAAATTGAAGCCTTGGAGGAGCTAAAGAAAGTGCATGAAGAAGAGTTTGAAAAACTCTACGATGGGTCAGAGAATGTGAGGAATCATGGCCAGTCGTGCTATTCCACGGCCGTGGTTTCCCCCATGATGACCGTAATCAGCTATTCAGAGGACTCCAGTAAGTTACACGGCCAAAACGACGGCCGTGGAACTACCAGTGGTGCCGTAATTGACTTCCACGCCCTAAACCACGGCCGTGGAAGTACTAGTGGTGCCGTGATTTTGGGAAATTCTGATAACAATTACGTTCTTTCAACCAATGCTCTTGAGTCTTCTTCAAAAACTCCTACATCCTTAGAGACTTCTAAGGAAGCATTGGACACTCCTCAAGAGGCATTAGAGACTCCAATGGTGAGGGAATTGAAGCCACTTCCCACACATCTTAGGTACGCGTTTCTAGGAACCAATTCTACTTTTCCGGTAATTGTTAGTTCCGATTTAAGTGAAGATGAACATAGTAAACTAATGGTTGTTCTAAGGAAACATAGGAAAGCCTTAGGTTACACTATAGAGGATCTTGTAGGAATTAAACCTTCATTATGCATGCACAAGATCCTAATGGAAGAAGATTTTAAGCCTTCGCGATAACCTCAACGACGGTTAAATCCGAACATGAGGGAGGTTGTCAAGAAGGAGATTCTTAAGCTACTTGATGCAGGTATCATCTATCCTATCTCCGATAGCAAGTGGGTAAGTCCCGTACAAGTTGTCCCAAATAAAGGAGGAATGACGGTTATCACCAACAAGAACAATGAGCTCATTCCTACAAGAACCGTGACTGGATGGAGGATGTGCATTGATTACCGGAAGCTGAACAATACAACTAGGAAGGATCATTTTTCATTACCCTTCATTGATCAAATGCATGAAAGGTTAGCACAACATTCTCATTTCTGCTATCTTGACGGTTATAGTGGCTTCTTTATGATTTTGATCCATCCGGATGATCAAGAGAAGACCACATTCACGTGCCCATGGGGTACGTTCGCTTATAGGAGAATGCCGTTCGGGCATTGCAACACCCCAACCACCTTCCAAAGGTGCATGATGGCTATCTTCTCGGAGTACAAAGAGGAGATCATGCAGGTTTTCATGTTAGACTTTTCTATTTATGGTTCCTCTTTTGATAATTGTCTTTCTAACCTTTCTCTTGTGCTACAAAAGTGTGAAGACACTAACCTAGTTCTTAATTGGGAGAAGTGTCAATTCATGGTGAGGGAAGGCATTGTACTCGGACACTTGATCTCTAATAGAGGGATTGAGGTAGATAAGGCTAAGATAGAGACCATAGAAAAGCTCCCTCCTCCATCTTCGGTGAAGGGGATAAGAATCTTTCTAGGACATGCTGGATTTTATTGACATTTTATAAAGGACTTTTCTAAGATATCAAAACCGCTTACTAATCTATTGATAAAGAATGCAGTTTTTGATTTCTCGCAGGATTGTTTAGACGCATTTCATAAGATCCGGGAAGCTCTAATCTTAGCCCCGATCATCCAACCTCTGGACTGGAATCTCCCGTTCGAGGTTATGTGTGATGCAAGTGACACAGCTATTGGAGCTGTGCTTGGGCAAAAGAAGGAGGGTTGAACCCATGCTATCTACTACGCTAGCAAGACGTTAGATGAAGCGCAGCTTAACTACGCCACAACTGAAAAGAATTCTTAGCTATTGTATTTGCCTTTGAAAAGTTTCATTCTTATCTTGTAGGTGCAAAGGTGATTGTATACGGATCATGCTGCGATCCGGTATCTACTTGCCAAGAAGGATGTGAAACCAAGGCTGATTAGATGGATTCTTCTCCTACAAGAATTCGATCTAGAGATCCGTGACAAGAAAGGTTCGGAATATTCTGTTGCGGATCATTTGAGTCGTCTACCGCACATTGAAGACGACAACCTAGCTATAGATGACTCCTTTCCGGACGAGCATTTACACATCACTGAGGAGTGCATCGACAAGATAACTAAAGTTAACGAACCATGGTTTGCTAATTTTGTTAACTATTTGGATTGTCAGGAAATACCTCCCGGATTATCCTACGCACAAAGGAAGAAGTTCTTTAAGGATGTCCGGCAGTACTTTTGGAATGAACCTCTACTCTTTAAGAGAGGTCCCGACGGCATAGTTGGAGAGGCAATTGCTTCAACCCATCTCGAAACATAATCTACAGCTAGAAGTATGTATTGGTTTCCACAAGATGATGGGAAAGGTCCCATGAAGTCTACTCCTCAAACGTCAAAGATCTCTACCTCCTGAATGTTGTTAAGAGGCATTTCGTTTCTCCTAGATATGTTCCATGTTCTTTGCCATCCGGACCTCTCTTAAAGAGGAGAGGTTCATTCCAAAAGTATTCCTGGACATCCTTAAAGAACTTCTTTCTTTGTGCGTAGGACAATCCGGGTGGCAATTCTTGACAAACCAAATAGTTAACAAAATCAACAAACCATGGTTCGTTACCTTTGGTAATCACATCGATGCACTCCTCTATGATGTGTAAATGCTCGTCCGGAAAGGAGTCATCTATAGGTAGATGGTCGTCTTCTAGATGTGTTAGACGACTCAAATGATCCGCAACAGAATTTTCCGAACCCTTCTTGTCGCGGATCTCTAGATCGAATTCTTGTAGGAGAAGAATCAATCTAATTAGCCTTGGCTTCTCATCCTTCTTTGCAAGGAGATACCGGATCGCAGCATGATCCGTGTATACAATCACCTTTGCACCTACAAGATAAGAGCAAAATTTGTCAATTGCATATACAATAGCTAAGAATTCCTTTTCGGTAGTGGCGTAGTTGAGCTGTGTTAGCATGAAATATTGTGATATTTTAGGCACATTTTCTAAGTGTATTTCATCCATTATGATAGTCATTGATTAAGCATTGAATCAATTGTGAGCTAGTTTGTCTATATTGTCGATATGGAGATCTACACAAGCTTTATGTTGATTATAGGTAATTAAGGGCTATTTCCGAACGGAATTGAGCAAGGATGAATTTGATTTAGCATGTCCATGAGTTGAGGACATTCCTAGGAGCTAAGGAAGTGCCAACTTGAAGAATGCACGAGACTAAGGAAGAATCACGTTCTAGCCCTAAACCACGCTCTAAAATACGGCCGTACTACATTCCACGTTCAAGTCCACGGCCGTGGAACCATGGCAAGGGAAGCGTGGTTCATTCCAGCAACTTCTACGGCCGTGGAGGAGTTGTGTCAAACCGTGATGATTCCCACGCTCTAAATTACGGCCGTGGAACCCTTCCACGACCGTGATCTTGGCGATCTTTTTCGCCACACTTTAAGCCACGATCTCATACGCAATTGGGCCGGGCCGATATTTTATCTTACACTATAAAAGGACGGACGAAGAGAGATTCCGTCACCTTCGCTTACGCATAGACGCATCTTACGCTTACACTTGGAATTGCCCTAATTTCGCATTTTGGCGGAGATTGTGATTGGAGATTTGCGCGTTGCCATTGTGATTTCCGGATTGACGGAAGATCGAAGATTCGGAAGATTGTTCGCAAGAAGATTTCGCTTCTTGCTTAGGTTTGATTTAGAAGACGGATTGACATCCCATTCTTCCTTCTTATCTAAGATTGTGATTGTTTGTGTTATTCCGAATCTATTGACGATATTGTTCTTGATTTGTGGATTTGAGGTTAGTTTGAAAGTTATTGAAGGTTTTCGGAAGTTTTCATCTTTCATTCTTTTAAACCTTGAATTTGATATCAATATGACTATTGTTGGCTAAAAACCCTTTAACAATTCTAAGGTGAAGGGTTGATAGTTGTGGCTTAGATGATGATAGATCGATCGTAAAAAGATTGGACCCTGAGAGTTAGAGAGAATCGACGACAACCCTAATCCACGGTCTGTTCTTGAGCTTCCACGGCCGTGGAACTCAAGAACAACCCGTAATTTTGTGTTAAGTTACGAACCTGCTTTTACTTTAATCCAAAGTTAAAGATTTGCTTTAACTTAGTCTTGGCTTGCCTTTTCTAGGTGGTAGTGAAGCCTCAACAACCTCTACCTCGATTGTGAGTGTCACAACCTTAATCAGTTTAGTTAGTCTTGATCCTTGGATTACAAGTTTGGGTATTTGACATTAATCCTTATCTTTAGAACTTTTCTATATTGAAGCCTCAACAACCTTTATAGAGAGTGTCTTGTAGGTGAGTCATATAAGGTTTTTGGAACTTCACCGTACGATTACCTTACATTAGCATACCTTTGCATATCTTAACTCTATCCTTATATCATTAGTATATCTTGAATCGATTGCCACAGCTGGATTCCTGGATCTTTAGGATTGTTGTTTTCCCAATAATTCGAAAAGCTCTTACATTTACTCGCTTGATAACCTATAATTGGATTTAACCCCCCAAATCCTTGTGTTTGATACTCTGGAATTCTTGCTCAACTATATCGATCCGTACACTGCGGGTTCGCTTGCTTGATTCTAGTTTTATAAATTTAAAGCTTATTTGCACGCACGCTAAGTGGCGAACAAGTTTTTGGCGCCGTTGCCGGGGATTTGGTTTAGGCCGAATTCGGTTATCGGTTGTCAAGCTTGGGAGCTTCTCCCTTGTTATTTGATATCTCTTTAAGTGCATGCGCAGGTCTAGGAACACCGAGGATCTCTTACCTCTTGATCAAGAGCTTGAGAGAACTTTAAGGCAAAAGCGTAAGGAAAAGAAAATGGCTGAAGAACGCGAACGTGATCTTCAATCGGAGCTAGCGGAGAAAGAAGCTCAACTTCAATGGAGTGAGAAGACACATAGAGAAGAAACGGATCGTCATCAAATGAAAGTTGACGATCTAACGGATATGATGTTCCAAATGAGGATTGAGATAAACAACCTCAAGGAGAAAAAGAAAAGGAGGAGACCGGGAAGATCGGTTAGAGCTAACTCATCCAATGAGGATAGCGACTCCTCCATGCCACCGCTAGAGGAAATTGATCCCACGATCAATGTGAATCCATTCCATCCACGGGCAGCTGCTAATCGCCGTGTTCCACCTAGGAATGCAAGGATCGAACGTGTGGATGAGGAGCCAAGAACTCTTGGCCAAAGGATGGATCCAACGCAGCAACCACGCCGTCTAGGTGTGAACTTTGATGCTGACGATGTACAAGGGTTTAGCTTCAACCCTCAATTTATTACTCTTGTTCGCCAAAACCAATTTGGCGGGACAAGCGCTGAATCTCCACACCAACACTTGCAAAACTTTGAGTGTATGATGGAGACAATGAGGCCGAAGAACGCGACTACCAACAACTATAAGCTCAAGCCTTTCTTCTTCTCCTTGAAGGGGAAAGCATTATCTTGGTACCAAGCTCTTCCTACTGGGAAACTAGACACATGGGAAGACCTTTCCGCGGAGTTCCTCACTAAGTTCTTTCCGCCATCCAAAACGGCGGAACTTAGAGGTAAGATTAATGCATTTTCCATGAGATCTAACGAAAGTTTGTTTTAATCTTGGGAAAGGTTTCAGGATTTGTTATTGGATTGCCCTCATCATGGCATATCCAAGCTTGCATTGCTGGAGATATACTATAAGGGGCTGGATGTGGAGACACAATTCAAGCTCCAATCCCTCTCATGTGGTACATTCATGGACATGAGAGAAGACGACGCTTGGGACTTCATTGAGAAGCAAGCAAAAGTCATAGAGAAGTATTCCCACCGGAAAGTTGAGGGAAATCGTGTGGAGCAAGGAGCAAAGCTCACACATGAAGCTCAAAATCAAATTTTCTCCCTCAACAATGAGATCAAAGAGTTGAAGGAGGCTATCAAGACCAACTTTCCAAAGCAACAAGGAAAAGATGTTTGCTACTTGAGCAACAATAACAATGGTGGTGAGAATACAAACCGCAACAACAATAACCGGAACAACAACCGGAATAATTGGAATGGCAACAACAACAACCGGAACAATAATTGGAACAACAATAGGGGTTCAAACAACAACAATTGGCGCTCCAATCAACAAAACTCCGGTAACTCTTATCCTTCCAATTCGAATTCACTAACTCCACCTTCATCTTCCTCTACTCGTTTGAAAAGCCAGGGGCAAACATCTAATGGAGGAAACACTTCGGGGAAGGAAAAGCCCGATCCCATGTTGGAAACAATTTTGGGAAAGCTTCAAGGTTTGGAGAACCGCATCATTAAGGTTGATGATCAAATTTCGAAGGTTGATAAAGCCCAAAAGGTTTTTGAAAACCAAATGTTCAGCCAAGCGGAGAAAGTTCCTAGGAATCAAGGGAAACATCCAGGAAAAACGGAGGACAACCCTAAGGGAAGGGTGATGGCAATCACAACTAGGAGCGGAGTGACTACCCCCGATCTGCAGCCAAAGTTTGTTGAAGTCTCCGTTGAGAAAGACAAAGAGAAGGGGAAGGAGAAGGAAGATGTCTACGTTCCTCCTCCGGCTTACAAACCTCCCCTACCATTCCCTCAATCTAGAGCGAGAGCGCGCCTAGATAAACTATTTGGTAAGTTCATAGAACTCATGAGCAAGCTGCATATTAATATACCTTTCATTGATGCTATTGTAGGTATGCCGGCTTATGGCAAGTTCTTGAAGGAAATCCTCTCTAACAAGAGAAAGCTAGAGGATTTTGGAGAGGTTAAGATGAGTTCGGATTCTTCGGATCTCATCAAGACCATGAAGGAGAAAATGCCCCCAAAGCTAAAGGATCCGGGGTCATTTTGTATTCCCATAGGAGTGGGAGATGTCACATATGATGCGTTATGTGACTTGGGAGCAAGTGTAAGCATCATAACACTTGCATTATGTAGGTAGATCGGTTTAGGCGACCCTAAACCGGTGAAGATGACGTTATACATGGCGGATCGATCCATCACTCGCCCCGTCGGTATTGTAGAAGACGTCCCGGTCAAGTTAGGTAAATTCTTTGTTCCCATTGATTTTGTTTTGCTTGACATTCCTGTAGATAGTCCGGTCCCGTTCATACACGGAAGACCGTTTCTTGCAACTTCCGGCTGCATAGTCGATTGCAAGAATGCTAGACTCGCCTTTGACATAGGAGAAGAGAGGGTAGAGTTCGTTCTTTCCACTCTAGTGAAGGAGCCAATCTTTGATGAGGATATATTCAATATCCAAGATGAAGAGGGGTTGTCTAGAGAGGAAGTAAGTGCTATTCTCTTCAAGGATCCTTTGCAAAAGGTTATTACTATGAGTCTAACGAATGTAGAGGAAGAAAAGGAGTGCAATGAGGCAAGTGAAGCCTTAGAAGCACAAGAGGAAGTATGTGAAGAGGAGTTTGAGAAACTCCACGACGAAGCAGAAAATGTGAGAATCCACGGCCATACACTATATTCCATGGCCGTGGATTTCACAAACTAAAGCGTGGCTCACTCCAGAGGGTTACACGGTCGTGGAGGAAACAGAGCAACCGTATTTCCTTTCCACGCCCTAAACCACGGCCGTGGAGGATGCAGGGAAACCGTGATTCAGGCCGTGGAAGAGGGTGATCATGCCTCTTCTTCAACTTCTTTTGATTCTTCTCCCACACCTTCTACACCCTTAGACACTTCTAAGGAAGCATCGGATGCTCCTCAAGAACCATTGGAAGCTCCGAAAGAAATGGAATTGAAACAACTTCCTACACATCTAAGGTACGCTTTTCTAGGACCTAACTCTACTTATCCGGTTATTGTTAGTTCCGATCTAACCATAGATGAACATAGTAAGCTTATGGTTGTCCTTAGGAAACATAGGAAAGCTTTAGGTTATACTATTGAGGATTTAGTAGGAATAAAACCTTCCCTATGCATGCATAAAATATTAATGGAGGAAGACTTTAGGACTTCAAGACAACCTCAAAAGCGGTTAAATCCGACCATGAAAGAGGTTGTCAAGAAGGAAGTTCTTAAACTTCTTGATGCAGGTATCATCTACCCTATATCCGATAGTAAGTTGGTGAGTCCAGTACAAGTAGTTCCGAAGAAGGGAGGAATGACGGTCATCACCAACAAGAACAACGAACTCATTCCTACCCGAACCGTAACGGGATGGCGGATGTGCATAGACTACCGCAAGCTTAACAACGTGACGAGGAAGGATCACTTCCCATTGCCATTCATTGATCAAATGCTTGAAAGGTTAGCGCAACATTCGCACTTTTGCTATCTTGACGATTATAGTGGTTACTTTCAGATTCCGATACACCCGGATGATCAAGAGAAGACCACATTCACGTGCCCGTGGGGTACGTTTGCTTATAGGAGAATGCCGTTCGGACTTTGCAATGCCCCAGCCACCTTTCAAAGGTGCATGATGGCCATCTTCTCCGAATACATTGAGGAAATCATGGAGGTCTTCATGGATGACTTCTCCGTATACGGTTCCTCTTTTGACAATTGCCTTTCTAACCTTGCTCTTGTTTTACAAAGGTGTGAAGACACTAACCTAGTTCTTAATTGGGAGAAGTGTCAATTTATGGTAAAGGAAGGAATTGTATTAGGACACCTAATCTCTAGTAGAGGGATAGAGGTGGATAAGGCGAAATCAGAGACTATAGAGAAGCTTCCTCCCCCAACTTCGGTGAAAGGGATAAGAAGTTTCCTAGGACATGCCGGATTCTATAGACGCTTCTTAAAAGACTTCTCTAAAATATCAAAACCGCTAACTAATCTATTGATGAAGGATGCAGTTTTTGAGTTTTCGCAGGAATGCTTGGATGCGTTTAACATGATCCGGGAAGCTCTAATTTCAGCACCTATTATCCAACCTCCGGATTGGAACCTTCCCTTTGAGGTTATATGCGATGCTAGTGACGTAGCTATAGGAGCTGTTCTTGGACAAAGAAAGGAAGGGCGAACCCATGCCATATACTACACTAGCAAGACGCTAGATGAAGCGCAGCTCAACTACGCCACTACGGAAAAAGAATTTCTAGCCATTGTTTATGCTATTGACAAGTTTCGCTCCTATCTTGTAGGTGCAAAGGTGATTGTGTACACGGATCATGCTGCGATCCGGTATCTCCTTGCAAAGAAGGATGCGAAGCCAAGGCTAATTAGATGGATTCTTCTCCTACAAGAATTCGATCTAGAGATCCGCGACAAGAAGGGTTCGGAAAATTCTATTGCGGATCATTTGAGTCGCCTAACACATCTAGAGGACGACCACTTACCTATAGATGACTCCTTCCAGACGAACACCTACACATTATTGAGGAGTGCATCGATGTGATCTCCAAAGGTAACGAACCATGGTTTGCTGATTTTGTAAACTATTTGGTTTGTCAGGAGATACCGCCCGGATTATCCTACGCACAAAGAAAGAAGTTCTTTAAGGATGTCCGGGAATACTTTTGGAATGAACCTCTCCTCTTTAAGAGAGGTCCGGATGGCATCATTCGGCGATGTGTGCCGGAAGATGAGATGCAAAGTGTCATCCGCCATTGTCATTTACTACCTTGTGGAGGACACGCTAGTTCGAACAAGACTAGCGCTAAGGTATTGCAATCTGGATTCTTTTGGCCTACTTTATTTAGAGATGTGCAATCCTTTGTTTCCTGCTGCGATGCTTGTCAAAGAACAGGAAATATCTCTAGGAGGAATGAGATGCCCCTCAATAACATCCAAGAGGTGGAGATTTTCGACGTTTGGGGAGTTGATTTTATGGGACCGTTTCCATCATCTTGTGGAAACCAATACATACTCTTGGCGGTGGATTACGTTTCTACATGGGTGGAAGCAATTGCCTCTCCCACCAGTGATGCCATGGTGGTGGTTAAGTTCTTCAACAAGACCATCTTCCCACGATTTGGGACACCACGGACTATCATTAGTGATGGAGGTTCTCACTTCATTGCCCGGCGCTTTGAAGCTCTTCTAGCTAAGTATGGGGTTACTCACAAGATCGCCACCCCTTATCATCCACAAACTAGTGGACAAGTTGAGATCTCAAACCGGGAGATCAAAGGAATTCTAGAGAAGACGGTTTCAAGGACTAGGAAGGATTGGTCCTTGAAGCTTGATGATGCATTATGGCGTACCGGACTGCGTACAAGACTCCCATAGGAACCACACCATACAACCTTGTGTATGGGAAGTCTTGTCACTTACCGGTAGAGTTGGAACACAAGGCGTTTTGGGCTATCAAATGGTTGAATTTCAACATGAAGGAAGCGGGAGAGAAGCGTCTGTTGAACCTTAATGAGCTTGAAGAACTCCGTTTGAACGCCTATGAGAACGCCAAGATTTATAAGGAGAGAGCAAAGCGTTGGCATGATAAGCATATCATTCCAAAGGACTTCAAAGAAGGAGATCAAGTTCTCCTCTTCAATTCAAGGCTTCGTCTCTTTCCAGGTAAGCTTAAATCTCGTTGGACCGGACCTTTTCTAATCAAACGTATTTCCCCCATGGTGCAGTTGAAGTATGGGGTGAAGCGGGCGGAAGCTTTAAAGTGAACGGTCAACGACTAAAGAAGTATACGCCGGAACTCCAAGCTGAAGAGTTCGCGCCCACCGCACTCGAATAAGTGCGAATTTGGTCTAGCTACGGACCTTAAACAAAGCGCTTCTTGGGAGGCAACCCAAGGTATTGCATTTACATTTTTGTTTTCGATTCATAGTTTAGCTTAGTTTAGACGTTTTTGCTTTGTTTTGCCTTCGATTCCTTCCGGTATGTTCGTGTTTTTGGATGTAAGAACAGTGGAAAAGGAAAGGGGAAGAATAATCTTGAAGAAAAGTGACGAAACTTGGACTTTGGAGCATTACAGAGAGTTCCACGGCCTAAACCACGGCCGTGACAGCTACAGTGACCGTAATTTCCAAAAGCCTTTGAAAAATCACCAAAACCACGGTTCCGTACATTTCCACGGCCGTGGAACCCCCCGATAGACCGTGGTTTTCAAAAATTTTGCCGGCCACTATATAAACCACGTTCTTCACAAAAACACACCACAAAATCCATTTTCCACGCCCTCTTCGCCGAAATCACGCCTATACCCTCAATTCTCCGTTCGTTAATCGTTTTCAACGATTCTTCGACCCAAACTGAAGCAAATTCGATCACCAACGAGATCCAAGCAACAAATCGAGCGACAAATCACCAAGGAACGCAGAATTCGGATTTTAAAATCCGAACCCTAGGTTTTTTCCACTCTTCTCTATCTTTGTCAATTCGGGTTCGTTTTTGCTAGCATTTATAGGAGAACTGATTGAAATTGGAAGGAATTAGACTAGGACTGCTTGATTGCTGAGTTTGGCTGCTGATTGTTGAGTTTTGAGAAAAAGCGAGACGAACCACGGTCTTTGTCAATTCCACGGCCGTGGAACACCAAGAACAGACCGTGGTTTTCGACAGTAATGGATTTTGTAAGGAGAGTTTCTGGGAGGATTAAGGAGAAAAAAAATGAGAAGGATAAGAACAAAAAGAGGAAGGGTAACCCCTCTTCCTCTTCATCCTCTAGAGCACCACCACCTTCCTCCCCTTCACCTCCATCATCACCTTCATCACCCGCACCTCCTAGCCCTAGGGTACCTACCATTCACGAGGATCATCTCGATGCATTAGAGAGGATCCACAAGAGGGCTGTTATCGGACCTAGGTACCTATTGTTAGAGGATTTAGCTCCTCTACACATAGTAGATGACCTTACTTGGCTCTTGGATAGAGCCGGTCTTATCATCTTCTCGGCTATCCGAGAGGACGCTTATGAGGAGATCACGAGAGAGGTTGTGACGTCTTTTGAGCACAGCCATGTGGATAGGACAGTTTCTTTCCGTCTGATGGAAAGGAACTATGATTTCTCCATCCGGGAGTTTGGGACCTTCTTTGGGTTCTAAGAGACCTTCAATGGTCGTTTTCCTAGCGGCGTTTACACCAAAGATTTTTGGGAGGAAGTTGCTATGATTTACGCCAACGAGGACCGCTGGCAACCAGCTGATACCAAGGCTAAGTTGATGTATCACTTAGCCTTGAAGATTGCTCACCGTGTTCTTTCTAAGTGTCTCTTCCCTAGGACGGAGACACCTCAGAAGATCAAGACAGATGAGCTCTTTCTGTTGTACTCTATGCTGTATGGGCGCCCTGCTGACTGCGCCACCCTCTTAGATGCTACCATGAGCAAGCTAAAGAACAAGAGGGCGGGCAACATTGGATATGGTGGGATAGTCACCCACCTTGCTAGGATGTTAGGAGTGGATTTTTCTGCATGTACACGCATTCCCGCCGTACCCCTAGGACTCCAGGCCTTCATGACTAGAGGTCTTATCTTCCCTACCCATAAAGGTCCACCTTATGCAGCTATGCCATGGGAGAGCAGGACGGGGAGAGGCATTGAGTGGCTCCCAGAGTATTCCATTATGGCTGGACGCCATAACTGGAAGGCGACGTTCGCTGCTATGCATGCGAACAGGATTGCAGCTCCTCCATATGTTCCACCACCGCCTGTAGTTGAGGAGGAGGAGATGAGAGATCAGTATGAGGGAGGAGGAGGAGCAGAGCAGGAGTTTGGCACGTTTCCGGATCAGCCGGACATTGCTTCTGATGTGCCTAGACGTTCTCCACGTCCAGCCAAAGCTTCAGGTTCATCTTCTCGTCGCGCCAGCGTGAGCGAGAGACCCACTTGGATGGAGACACTTCCTGCATGGTACGGAGCTTCACCTCCATGGTCTACTCAGGCACCAGCAGCACCAGCACCAGCACCGTCAGACGCACCGGGGTGGTACAGCCAGGCTCCGGGATGGTATGAGCAGATGCCAAAGTGGGCTACTAGCCTTTCTGATAGAGTGGGAGCATTGAAGATCCGAGCCGACGCTAGGGATGGACGCATGGACGACCTCGATCATATGATGAGAGACGTCTACCGCCAGCAGTTCGGGCGGTACTACGATCCTAGCTTCTCTCCATTCCCGCCTCCACCTCCACCGCATTGATGATTTGCAGGACCGACAGCTTTAGCCGCTCCACCGCCACTTTGTGAGTTTCTTTTTCTTTTTCTTTCTTTCTTTTCTTCTTTTCTTTCTTTTATTTGAACATTAGGGACAATGTTTGTTCTAAGTATGGGGTGGGGTGTGACTAAAAGTTTGTAATAACTCTTACTCACTTTGATTGCTTCTATCTGAGACTATCTTGCATGTTCATTATATTGTTGCACGTTTCATTATTTCATTGCATGAAAAAGAGTTTGAAAAACCCATAAAAATTGAAAAATTTTGAAAATTTTGTGCTTCTAAGGATAGAGATGATTTCTATGATAATCACTACTTGTGAATTGAGTTTGATGACAATTGCATGCTTAAACGAATAGTGAATTGAAAAGAAATTGAATGAGTTGATTTTGCCTATTTTGCAAGTTTCATAATGTGATAAATGTTACTTAAATCATGTTGAGGAATTGAAGTTGAAATCACACTATAAGTTCTTATACTTCTTGTTGAGATGATTAAGGCAATTCGATTTTCTTTCTTCTTTCTTTGATCATTTAGCCCCTCATTGAAATTATGGCCTCCTTTACCTATCCGGGAATTTGGAGGAGTTGATTGATATTGGCATGTTTGATGTGGGAGGGCCTTGAAAGCAATTATTTGCAATCAAAAGAATAGAAAGAAATTGTAGGTTTGGGGAAGTCAATCATGATGATGAGTAACTCGGCACCATTCACATAGCCGGGTGTTTGTGTCTTGCCAAAGTCGGATTGAGCAATATTCCTAGCGGATTATGGTATGTGCACTAAGGGTTTGAGGCATCTCATAAAAATTAAGAAACGCCAATCTCCTAGGCTTCGGTTTTTGTGCACCTCTATCCATAACTCCAAAAGTAAAGTCGAAAAATGAAAAGAAGAGAGCGAAGCTCTAAGTTGAAGGTGTTGCGGAAACCGCAAGAGAAGAAGAAAAGAGTAGTTATCCACTTTCCCGGATTCATGCACCACATTCCTTAAAGTTTTCCTTCCCTTTCCACATTCTAGACCTTTTTCTTTGAAAGTCCTTAAGATCAAAAGAATGTTATATGACTTGGTGATCTAAATTGAAGTTTCTTATGATTGATTTTGATAATGTTTGAAGGTTATGATGTTTGTATGGAAGTTTGATTGATTCATGATTTTTCTTTACTCTTTACTCTTTGATTAAGTGTATGAAAGTCTTATAAACGAATGAAGCAAGATTTGAGAATGATCTATTGAGTAGAAGGCACATTCATCCAAAAGAAGTATTGCTTTGAGAAGGTACACATATTTCATCCTAACTTTTGTTTTAAAGCTTTTGAAAAAACCTTGCTTAGGGACAAGCAAGTGGCAAGTATGGGGTTATTTGTTAGCATGAAATATTGTGATATTTTAGGCACATTTTCTAAGTGTATTTCATCCATTATGATAGTCATTGATTAAGCATTGAATCAATTGTGAGCTAGTTTGTCTATATTGTCGATATGGAGATCTACACAAGCTTTATGTTGATTATAGGTAATTTAGGGCTATTTCCGAACGGAATTGAGCAAGGATGAATTTGATTTAGCATGTCCATGAGTTGAGGACATTCCTAGGAGCTAAGGAAGTGCCAACTTGAAGAATGCACGAGACTAAGGAAGAATCACGTTCTAGCCCTAAACCACGCTCTAAAATACGGCCGTACTACATTCCACGTTCAAGTCCACGGCCGTGGAACCATCGCAAGGGAAGCATGGTTCATTCCAGCAACTTCTACGGCCGTGGAGGAGTTGTGTCAAACCGTGATGATTCCCACGCTCTAAATTACGGCCGTGGAACCCTTCCACGACCGTGATCTTGGCGATCTTTTTCGCCACACTTTAAGCCACGATCTCATACGCAATTGGGTCGGGCCGATATTTTATCTTACACTATAAAAGGACGGACGAAGATAGATTCCGTCACCTTCGCTTACGCATAGACGCATCTTACGCTTACACTTGGAATTGCCCTAATTTCGCATTTTGGCGGAGATCGGTTTAGTTAGTCTTGATCCTTGGATTACAAGTTTAGGTATTTGACATTAATCCTTATCTTGAGAACTTTTCTATATTAAAGCCTCAACAACCTTTATAGAGAGTGTCTTGTAGGTGAGTTATATAAGGTTTTTGGAACTTCACCGTACGATTACCTTACATTAACATACCTTTCCATATCTTAACTCTGTCCTTATATCATTAGTATATCTTGAATCGATTGCCACAACTGGATTCTTGGATCTTTAGGATTGTTGTTTTCCCAATAATTCGAAAAGCTCTTACATTTACTCCCTTGATAACCTATAATTGGATTTAACCCCCCAAATCCCTATGTTCAATACTCTGGAATTCTTTCTCAACTATATCGATCCGTACACTGCGGGTTCGCTTGCTTGATTCTAGTTTTATAAATTTAAAGCTTATTTGCACGCACGCTAAGTGGCGAACAAGTTGCGCCTCATCTAGCGTTATGCTAGCGTAGTAGATAGCGTGGGTTCGTCCTTCTTTCTTTTGCCCAAGGACAACTCCTATAGCTACGTCACTTGCGTCATACATAACCTCAAAGGGAAGATTCCAATCTGGAGGTTGGATAATCAGGGCTGAGATTAGAGCTTCCCGAATCATATTAAACGCATCTAAGCATTCCTGCGAAAACTCAAAAACTGCATCCTTCATCAATAGATTAGTAAGCGGCTTTGATATCTTAGAGAAATCCTTTATGAAACGCCTATAAAATCCAGCATGTCCTAGAAAACTTCTTATCCTTTTCACCGAAGTTGGGGGAGGAAGCTTTTCTATTGTCTCTATCTTAGCTTTATCCACCTCAATCCCTCTACTAGAGATTAAGTGTCCTAATACAATGCCTTCTTTCACCATAAATTGACACTTTTCCCAATTAAGAACTAGGTTAGTGTCTTCACATCTTTGTAATACAAGAGCAAGGTTAGAAAGACAATTGTCAAAAGAGGAACCGTAAACGGAGAAGTCATCCATAAAAACCTCCATGATTTCCTCTATATATTCCGAGAAGATGGCCATCATGCACCTTTGAAAGGTTGTTGGGGCGTTGCAAAGCCCGAACGGCATCCTCCTATAGGCAAACGTACCCCACGGGCACGTGAATGTGGTCTTCTCTTGATCATCCGGGTGTATCGGAATCTGAAAGAAACCACTATAACCATCAAGATAGCAAAAGTGTGAATGTTGTGCTAACCTTTCAAGCATTTGATCGATGAAGGGTAGTGGGAAGTGATCCTTCCTCGTCGCGTTGTTTAGCTTGCGGTAGTCTATGCACATCCGCCATCCTGTTACGGTTTGTGTAGGAATGAGTTCATTGTTTTTGTTGGTGATGACCGTCATTCCTCCCTTCTTCGGAACCACTTGTACGGGACTCACCCACTTGCTATCGGAGATAGGATAGATGATACCTGCACCAAGTAGCTTAAGAATTTCCTTCTTGGCAACCTCCTTCATGGTCGGATTCAACCGCCTTTGAGATTGTCGCGAAGTTCTAAAGTCCTCTTCCATTAAGATCTTATGCATGCATAGGGAAGGTTTGATTCCAACTAAATCCTGTATAGTATATCCTAAGGCTTTCCTATGTTTCTTAAGGACAACCATAAGCTTACTATGTTCATCTATGCTTAAATCGGAACTAACAATTACCGGAAAGGTAGAATTAGGTCCAAGAAATGCTTGCCTTAGATGTGTAGGAAGTGGTTTCAATTCCATCACTATCGGAGTTTCCAATGGCTCTTGAGGAGCATCCGATGCTTCCTTAGAAGTGTCTAAGGATGTAGAAGGTGTTGGAGAAGAATCAAGAGAAGTTGTAGAAGAGACACAATTTCCTTCGAATTCACCCAAAATTACGGCACCCCTGCCTTCTCCACGGCCGTGATTTTGGGCGTGGAAAGTAAATACGAAGCCTCTGTTTCCTCCACGGCTGTGTAACTCTCTGGAGTGCTCCACGCTTTTGTTGGTGAAATCCACGGCTGTGGAATAGGCCGTCTGACCGTGGATCTGTACGTTTTCTGCCTCATCGTGGAGTTTCTCGAACTCTTCTTCACACACTTCTTCTTGTGTCTATAAGGCTTCAATTGCCTCATTGCACTCCTCTTCTTCCCCTATATCCATTATGCTCATAGAAAGAACTTTTTGCAAGGGATCTTTGAAGAGAATAGAACTTACCTCCTCTCTAGATAGCTCTTCATCTTGGATATTGAATATATCCTCATCGAAGGCTGGTTCCTTCACCAATGTGGAAAGAACGAACTCTACCTTTTCATCTCCTATGTCAAAGGCGAGTCTAGCATTCTTGTAATCGACTATGCAGCCGGATGTTGCAAGAAACGGTCTTCCGAGAATGATCGGGACCGGACTATCTGCAGGAATGTCAAGCACAACAAAGTCTATAGGAACATAGAACTTACCAAGCTTCACCGGGACGTCTTCAACTATACCGACGGGACGAGTTATGGAACGATCCGCCATGTATAACGTCATCTTTACCGGTTTAGGGTCGCCTAAATCGATCTTCCTGCATAAGGCAAGCGGAATGATGCTCACGCTTGCTCCCAAATCATATAATGCATCATATGTGACATCTCCCACTCCTATGGGAATACAAAATGACCCCGGATCCTTTAGCTTTGGGGGCATCTTCTCTTTCATGGTTTTGATGAGATCCGATGAATCCGAACTCATCTTAACCTCTCCAAAATCCTCTAGCTTTCTCTTGTTAGAGAGGATCTCTTTTAGGAACTTTCCATAAGCCGGCATACCTACAATTGCATCAATGAAAGGTATATTAATATGCAGTTTGCTCATGAGTTCAATAAACTTACCAAATTGTTTGTCTAGACGCGCTCTCGCTCTAGATTGTGGGAATGGTAGGGGAGGTTTGTTAGCTGGAGGAGTAACGTAGACATCTTCCTTCTCTTTCCCCTTTTCTTTGTCCTTCTCAACGGGGACTTCTACAAACTTAGGTTACGGGTCGGTAGTTGTTACTCCGCTCCTAGTTGTGATTGCCATCACCCTTCCTTTTGGGTTGTCCTCCGTCTTTCCTGGAAGTTTCCCTTGATTCCTAGGAACTTTCTCCGCATGGCTAAACATTTGGTTTTCTAAAACCTTTTGGGCTTTATCAACCTTAGTTATGTGATCATCAACCTTGATGATGCGAGTCTCCAATCCTTGAAGCTTGCCCAAAATTGTTTCCAACATGGGATCGGGCTTCTCTTTCCCCGAAGTACTTCCACCATTAGATGTTTGCCCCTGGCTTTTCAAAGGAGTGGAAGAAGAGGAAGGTGGAGTTAGTGAATTTGAATTTCCTGAATTGGAATAAGAATTACCGGAATTTTGTTGGTTGGGGCGCCAATTGTTGTTGTTTAAACCCCTATTGTTGTTCCAATTGTTGTTCCAATTGTTCCGGTTGTTGTTCCGGTTATTGCGGTTTGTATTCTCATTACCGTTGTGGTTATTGTTGTTGCCCAAATAACCTACATCTTGTTTCTTTTGCTTTGGAAAGTTGGTTTTGATGGCTTCCTTCAACTCTTTAATCTCCGTATTGAGAGAAAAGATTTGAGTTTGAGCCGCTTATGATAGCTTTGCTTCTTGATCCACATGATTCGCCTCCACTTTCCGATGAGAATACTTCGCAATAACTCGCGCTTGCTTCTCAATGAAGTCCCAAGCGTCATCTTCCCTCATGTCCATGAATGTACCACATGAAAGGGATTGGAGCTTGAATTGTGTCTCCACATCCAGCCCCTTATAGTATATCTCCAATAGCGCCAATTTGGATATGCCATGATGTGGGCAATCCAATAGCAAATCCTGAAACCTTTCCCAAGATTGAAACAAACTTTCGTTAGATCTCATAGAAAATGCATTAATCTTACCTCTCAGCTCCGCCGTTTTAGATGGCGGAAAGAACTTAGTGAGGAATTCCGAAGAAAGATCCTCCCTTGTTTCAAGTTTCCCACTTGGAAGAGCTTGATACCAAGACAATGCTTTCCCTTTCAAGGAGAAAAAGAAAGGCTTGAGTTTATAGTTGTTGGTAGTTGCATTCTTTGGCTTCATTGTCTCCATCATGATCTCAAAATTTTGTAGATGTTGATGTGGAGATTCAGCGCTTGTTCCCCCAAATTGATTTTGGCGGACAATGGTAATAACTTGCGGGTTGAAGCTAAACCCTTGTGCATCATCAGCATCAAAGTTCACACCCAAACGGCGTGGTTGCTGCGTTGGATCCATCCTTTGGCCAAGAGTTCTTGGCTCCTCATCCACACGTTCGACTCTCGCACCTCTAGCTGGAACACGGCGATTGGCAGCTGGCCGTGGAAAGAACGGGTTCACATTGATCGTTGGATCAATTTCCTCTAGTGGTGGCATGGAGGAGTCGCTATCGTCATTGGATGAGTTGGCTCTAACCGATCTTCCCGGTCTCCTTCTTCTCTTTTTCTCCTTGAGGATGTTTATTTCAAACCTCATTTGGAACATCATGTCCGATAGATCATCAACCTTCGTTTGATGACGATCCATTTCTTCCCTGCGAGTCTTCTCACTCCATTGGAGTTGAGCTTCCTTTTCCGCCAACTCCGTTTGGTAATCACGTTCTCTTTCTTCAGCCATCTTTCTTTCCTTAAGCTTTCTCCTCAAAGTCCTCTCAAGCTCTTGATCAAGAGGTAAGAGGTCTTCGTTGTTCCTAGACCTGCGCATGCACTCGAAGAGATATCAAATAACAAGGGAAAAGCTCCCAAGCTTGACAACCGATAACCGAATTCGGCCTAAACCAAATCCCCGGCAACGGCGCCAAAAACATGTTCTTTGGCGAAACTCTGTTCCGTTGCCGGAACAAGAACTTCGTATGTACCTAAGAACACAAACCTGCAAGAACACTCAAAAGAGATATCAAATAACAAGAGCAAAGCTCCCAAGCTTGACAACCGATAACCGAATTCGGCCTAGACCAAATCTCCGGCAACTGCGCCAAAAACTTGTTCGCCACTTAGCGTGCGTGCAAATAAGTCTTAAATTTATAAAACTAAAAATCAAGCAAGCGAATCCGCAGTGTACGGATCGGCGTAGTAAAGCAAGAATTTCAAAGTATCGAACACAGGGATTTGGGGGGTTAAATCCAATTATAGAATTGTCAAGCGAGTAAATGTATGAGCTTTTGTAAATATTGGGAAAACAACAATCCTAAAGATCCAGGAATCCAGTTGTGGCAATCGATTCAAGATATACTAAAGATATAAGGACAGAGTTAAGAGCTGTAAAGGTATGCTAATGCAAAGCAATGTACGGTGAAGTTCCAAGGCTTTATATGACTTATCTAGAAATACTCTCTATAAAGGTTGTTGAGGCTTCAGTATAGAAAGGATCTAAAGACAAGAATTAATGTCAAATACCCAAACTTGTAATCCAAGGATCAAGACTAACTAAACCGATTAAGGTTGTGACACTCGGAATCGAGGTAGAGGTTGTTGAGGCTTCACTACCACCTAGAAAAGGCAAGCCAAGACTAAGTTAAAGCAAATCTTTAACTTTGGATTAAAGTAAAAGCAAGGTTCGTAAACTAAGGGAAATTACGGGTGGATCTTGAGATTCCACGGCCGTGGAACTCAAGAACACACCGTGATTCTGGTTCGTCGGCGATTCTCTCTAACTCTCAGGGTCCAATCTGTTTACGATCGATCTATCATCATCTAAGCCACAATTATCAACCCTTCACCTTAGAATTGCTAAAGGGTTTTAGCCAACAACAGTCATTATGATATCAAATTCAAGATTTAAAAGAATGAAAGATGAAAACCTTCGAAAACCTTTAATAAATCTCAAGTCAATCTCAAATCCACAAACAAAGTGATGATGTATATCAGA
This sequence comes from Fagopyrum homotropicum, assembly GCA_033239125.1. NCBI lineage: Eukaryota > Viridiplantae > Streptophyta > Magnoliopsida > Caryophyllales > Polygonaceae > Fagopyrum > Fagopyrum homotropicum. Next base: position 56,850,444 of record BSWB01000003.1, on the reverse strand, counting down.
TTCGGAATAACACAAACCAATCACAATCCTTGATAAGAACGAAGAACGGGATGTCAATCCGTCTTCTAATCAAACCTAAGGACAAAGTGTCACTTCCAAATCTCCAAGTCTTTGCAAATCTCCGTTGCGAAATAGCAATCTCCACACGTCCAACTTGAAACCCTAGGCACGTGCAATAAGCGTGAGCGAAGTCTAAGTGGAGGTGCAAGCGAAGATGACGTAATCTCTCTCTTTCCGTCCTTTTATAGGGCAAGATAAAATATGTGTCCAGCCCATTGTGTAAAAGATCATGGCTTTAAGTTGTACGTTAAAAGATCGCCTAAATCACGGTTATAGGGGATTCCACGCCCGTGGTTTAGAGCGTGGTTTAGAGCGTGGAAATTCATCACGGTGCTTCACAACTTCCACGGCCGTGTAACCCTCTGGAATGCTCCACGCTTGTGTTGTCAAAGTTCCACGGCCGTGGTTTAGAGCGTGGACTCCATTACGGCCGTATTTTAGAGCGTGGAACATAGGTTGCTCGTAAATCTCCTTTATTTTGTGTCATTCTTCATCCTAGCATCTTCCTTTGCTCCTTTGTGGTGTCCTCAATCCTTGGACATGCTCAATCCATCTCCATTCTCCCTTGATTTGTTCGGTTTTAGCTTTTATTCGCCTACAATCAACACAAAGCTTATGTAGACCTCTATATCGTCAATATAGATAAACTAACTCACAATTGCTTCAATGCTTTATCAATGAACACTAATATGGATGAAATACACTTACAAAACGTGCCTAAAATATCACAATATTTCATGCTAACATTAGCCGGAATCACAACTTCTACGAGTTGCTCGCTCTTTTCTTTCTCTTTTGCGCAGGATCGCCGGTTTTCACGCAGCTCCTCGTAGTGATCGACATGACTCACCCTTTCGGGTTGTTTTCAGTTTTTCCGGGAAGTCTTTCTTGATCACTAGGAGCTTCTTCGGCCTTGCTAAACACTTGATTTTCCAAGGCTTTTTGTGCCTTAGAAATTGAAGTGACATGGTTCTCTAACCCTTGCAACTTCCCCATTAATATTTCTATTATTGCATCAAACTTGTCCTTCGTCGGCTAGCTTGAACTTGATGAAGCTTGTCCTTAGATTTTCAAAGGAATAGAAGAAGAAGAAGAAGAAGAAGAAGAAGAAGAAGAAGAAGAAGAAGGAGGAGGAGGAGGAGGAGGAATTAGTGAATTTTCAGGATGGGAATAAGGGTTACCGGAATTTTGTTGATTGGATCTCCAATGGTTGTTAGAATTCCGGTTGTTGTTGTTCCAATTGTTGTTCCTATTCCCTTGTTGGTTTCCTCTTCCAACATAGCCCACATCTTGGTCCTTGGGCTGCTTCACATGAGCTATCAAAAGATCCTTCAAGGCCTTCATTTCGTTATTCAAAGTGTTCAGCTCCTTAACAGTAGAGGTAGTAAGGTTCAGCACCGGAGCTTTTGAGCTTTGGCTTCCCGTTTCTTCACCTCTATGTGAGTACCTCTCCATGGTGAGAGTTTGCTTCTCAACAAATTCCCACGCCTCATCTACCGGCTTGTCCATAAAAGTTCCACTTGAAAGTGATTGTAGCTTGAATTGCGATTCAGCATCCAACCCCTTAAAGTACATCACAAGCAAATCAATCTTTGGAATCCCATGATGTGAGCAACCCAATAAGAGGTCCTTGAACCTTTCCTATGAGGTGAAAAGACTTTCGCCATTCCTCATCACAAATGCGTTGATCTTAGCTCTAAACTCCTCCGTCTTCGATGGTGGAAAGAACTTGGTTAGGAACTCCGCGGTCATTTCTTCCCACGTGTTTACTCTTCCGGCGGGAAGTGATTGATACCAAGTTAGCGCTTTATCTTTCAAAGAGAAAAAGAAAGCATGTAGTTTATAGTTATTATTTTTGCACCTTAAAGGTCTCAATGTTTCCATCAAGATCTCATAGTTTTGAAGAAGTTGGTGCGGTGACTCCCTTTTCATCCCTCCGAAGCGACTTTGCTGGATCATAGTAATCACCGGAGGTCTTAACTCAAAGTCAGGAACAGCTGGGTCTACCAAATACATGCCCTGGGGACGGGTCGTTGGACCGGGTCCATACATTTCCCAAGTGTTTGTGGAATGCCCACAAACGGATCAGTTGGCTCCACTCTTGGTGGAGGTGGTGGTGGCACATAAACTGGTGGTGGTAAGATGTTAACGGGTGTTGGTGGAGGTGGATTTACCACAACTCATGCATCCTCGTTTCTCTCTTGGCATCCCAGTTGTACTTGTGCTATCATGTCAGCCATATTAGCCCGAAGTCGGTCTTTTAGAGTAGCATGATCAGCTCTCTCTTTACTCAAGGCTTCTTCTTGTTGCCTTATCTGATCTCGAGTTGCGGCTAATTCAGCTCTAAGATCCTCCATCTCTTGATCGTTGTTAGCGGCCATTTTCTTAGCCTCTCTCAATTTCTTTTTGTAGGTCTTTTCCGGTTCAGGATCGTAAGGAAAGATTTCTTTACCGGCTCTCGTTCTTCGCATAAACCTATGAAAGATCTGCAAGAACACTCAGCAAGAGTAATTAGTAGCAAAGGTAGAAGCTACCAAGCTAGACAACCATGCACTGGATTGGTCTTGACCATTTCCCCGGCAACGGCGCCAAAAACTTATTCTTTGGCAAAACTTTGTTTCGTTGTCGGAACGAGAACTTCGTATGTACCTAAGAACAGAAATCTGCAAGAACACTCAAGCAGAAAGATCAATAGCAAAAGCAAGAACAATCCCCGGCAACGGCACCAAAAACTTGTTCGCTCGAAAAGGTGTGTGTGCAAACAAGCTTTAAATTTATATCCAAGAATTAAGTCTAACGATAGAAAACCCGCAGTGTACGGATCAATCGTAGTATAGGCTAATATTCCAGAGTCGAGCTCAGGGAATCGGTGAGAATAAAGCAATAAAGGTAATCCAACTTGGGTAGCAAGCAATGCAATGATAACAATAAAGAATATAGAAGCAAGAATAATGGGAATGTAGATTCTAAAGATCCAAGTATCCTGTTGCGGTATTCGATTCAAGATGTCTAAGGATGTGTTCGGACAGAGCTGCGTAACAAGGTATGTATATCTTTGGTAGGAATGTCGTCCGGTTTAAGATCCGACTTCCCTTTATGTCCCACCCAAAGGATTCCACTTAACGGATGTTTAGTCTAGTCAAGAAGAGGTTACGAGGATAGGATTAAACTCTCACAACAACCAAAACCCAAGGAAAAGAAACATAAAGGATTGAGGGCATGACACTCTTCTTAACCTAATAGAGGGGTTTGAATCCTCTATCACCTAGAGCTTGTAACATTTACAATCAGCAAAGCTAAGGCCAGAAAAGGTTAAAAAAGGTAGGATTTATGCAATCTTGAACTTATGATAAAGGCAAAAGCAAAACATACAAAACAGAGGAAACCAAGGCCAAATCTTGGGAAACCACGGTCGTGGTTCCTCAAGAACAGCCCGTGGAAATCCTCGTTTGAGGGTTTCGACTCACAACTCTCAAGGTCCGATCTGTTAAGGCTCAATCTATCATCATCTATACCACAATCATCAACCCTTCATCCTAGAATCGCAGGGGGTTTAGCCAACAATATTCATCATAATCAATTCAAGACTAAGAATAGAAATCAAGAAAGATATGCAACCAAGAACACAAAGAAGAATAAACTCAATCTTCAAAGAATCAATAACTCAATCAATCAATCAATATAATCCTAGAATGTGTTCTCAAAGACAAAATCAAAGAATAGAACAATCTCACAAATATCAAAAGTAGAACCAAGAACTTCTTCAATCTCCTTCAATGGTGAAGCAATATTTCCGACGTGCGGAAAATGGAATCCAAGAGCCTTCCTTCCGGATTAGGGCGTCATCTTCGTCTATTACGAGATATCCGAAATACAGCCGTCAACCTCCTGTTATAAAATAAAACTAGGTTAAAAGGCTCATTTCTCTTATGCTGACATGGCAAGTAACGTAACGGACTTTTTCGAAGAAAACTACGGTTGACGTCGCAAAACCACGGCCGTAGTTTACCCTGTGGCGACTCTCGACCTTTGTTTCCACGTGTGAAATTCAATTAATTATCAAAACCCCGGCCGTGGAAACCCTTTCTTGACCGTGGTTCTTCTTTTTCGACGCTTTTCACCCTTGCTTAATGTTACGCTAGAAATGTACGACCCAAATCCCCTGCAACGGCGCCAAAACCTTGTTACGCTAGAGATGTAGCACAAAAAGCTTTACATTTATAAACTTGATCTAAAATCCTAAACTACCTAGCGAAATCGGCAGCGTACGGATCATTATGTAGGAAGGAAAGTATTCCGAGGTCAAACCCAAGGACTGAGGTGAAATCAAGTCATTCAATGATCAAAGATAGTGTAAATCTAAATTAAGATGAGATGAGGAATAAAGAAAGTGCAAAACACAATATTTTTGTATGGTTTTGGGTGATCAAACAAGGATCACTAATATATCAACACAAACACAAAAACACAAAGATAGGAGATAAGAGGTAAGAAAGCGGATTCTAGAGATTCGGAAGGTCAAAAGAAAGTTGTGGTTGTTCGGAGTTGGGTGTTTCTCTAATGGGAGCAATTATCGGGTAAGTCTCATGCTCCACTAGTCTCGAACCTAAGGTCCTATTACCGGGTAAGTCTCAAGGAACCTAAGGACGGGAATTCTACACAAACCGGCCACTACCTAAGGGTCAAACCCCTCCTTACCGGGTAAGTCTCGGAAAAGGTAAGTCTTAGGCAATGATCCTAGCACACTCAATCCAATATTGGCTTTTTTGGCTCACTACTACCTAGAGTTCATCATCTTATGTATCTAAGAGAGGAAATTACCGGGTAAGTCTAATTCCTCAAAAAGGTCGCTAACTTTAGGTCACCCTAAGCTAGATTAGGCTCAACAAATACCAGGGTGTCAACACATCTACATCCTAACATCCAGATTCATCAATACAAGCACAACAAAGAAAACCACGGCCAAAACCACGGTCTAGATTTTGGATCAACAGGCCGTGGTTTTGGGTGTGAGTTAGGATTTCGAACACGAATTCATCCTAAGCTAACATGGAAGTCCATACAATCATAGTCCAAAGCATAAACATCATTCCTTCACCCTAGAATCACCACTATTCAGCCAACAACATACAAATCTAGATCAAACTTCATAAATAGAGCATGCTTACAAGTCATAGCTAAAAAATGAAGAATGAACCAAAGAAAAGACATTATAAAGCTAGAATAGAAGTTACCAAAACTTACAAAGGCCTCAAGAGCTGCTCCAAGTTGTCAACAATGAAAACCTCACTCAAAACCACTCAAATCTCACTATAAAACTAAAATCTACACTAACCTCTCCCAAGAACACCCACAAGGGTGTTTGGAAGAGAAGCTCCAATGGAAGAGTGTTGGAGAAGATGCTAGAGGAGAAGGGTCCAAAAAGGAGATAAGCTCCTCAAATCAGCCTGCAGGTCCACTTAAATACTCCACCAAAAAGCAAGGGTCGGAGAAAGAGATCGTGGGATACGTGTCAAAGTGGTCCAGAAGAAACCACGGCCAAAACCACGGTCGAGATTTTGGCCTCTTGGCCGTGGTTCTCTCTGTTCAAATTAACCTCTTTGGATCACCAAGTCATGAGTTGGTGCAAGGCATGCACCAACAAGGTCTTTTGTGTTCTCCTTTGCTCCTAGCTTTCTCCTTAATGAGTCTGGAAGTGTGCCATCACGAGGAATGATCCTCGAATGTATCGATTAAGCTCCAAAAGCTCCCCACAATACCTACAAAACCGACAAGAGTTCGTGTAGACGTCTATTTCTGCAATATGCATGAATTAAGCGTAAACGTCATGAACTAATGTCAAACCATGCATGAATAACGGGAAAAGTTATCTAAATGAATGCCTAAACTAACGTCATAAATCATGTCATCAAAATACCCCATACTTGTCACTTGCTCGTCCCCGAACAAGGTCCAACTATAGGCTACGAGATGGCATGATTTATGAATGTAGAAAAAACATAAAATCTTTTTGGAATTGTGCTTCATAAGATGGATCACCTTCATAGTCATGTTTCATGGCAATGGACAAGCAATCATGTATTAGATGAATGAAGGCACGGAAAGACAATCATACTTAACTCGAAAGCATGCATGAAAGGTGAAAATGAAGAAGTCGAGATGATCATGAGAATATTCAATCTAGATCACTAAATCATACACATATGCAAATAGGTCACAAGGACTTAGGAAAGAAGAGGCCCAGAAACGTGATGATAAGGTGGGAGTATTCTAAGGTCATGTGGTGCAAATCCGGGAAAGGAACTAATAAACCACAACTTCACATTTATACTTCATCCACCAAAGTGTATTTTTCTCCTTCTTTTCTTTCATTTATTTTCTTTTTCTTTTCTTTCACTTATTTTTGAGACAATGGCATTGGTGTACAAAAGCCGAAACCTTGGTGATTAGCGGACCTCGGGATTTTTCCGAGGTGCCTCACACTGGGCACACATACCAAGGCTCGTTAGGACATTCAGTTTATCCGACTTTGGCAAGGCACAAACACCCGATTATGTGAATGGTTCCGAGTTACTCGTCATCAAAACCAAAGTCCCCAAACCTTTTTTTTTCTACACTTTTCACAACACATTTTCAACAACTTCATTCACAACATTCTATCACCAACTTCACCACCCCATACTTGCTTTTCACACACTCAACACACTAGCATGCTCCTATTCCCGGAAGGGTCAAAAGAGGTCAAATTTTTAATTAAGTGAGGTGCTCAAACAACATAATCAAGATGAGAAGAAGAGAGATGAATTGCCTTAATCATTCCTAGATGATGTGCAAGAACTAGCATGTAATTTCGACTATCAATCCTCAATCCAATCAAGGCAAACATCATAAACACAATTCATACATAGGATTCAAGAGAAGTATTTGAAGTCCACATATGCATAAATCCATTCAACAAACAAGGCCATCCATAGCCAATTCACAAAACAATCTCATCATAAGGGTCATATCCAAACTAGGAAGCACAAAAAAAAATTTAATTTTCTGATTTTTTGGAATTTTTGAGATAAATATGTACAATGCAAAAGCTAATGAAACATGTGACAATAATATGAAACTATCCTAGATGCAATCATGCAAATGATCATGAAAACCCCACCCCATACTTAAAAACACATTGTCCCCAATGTGCAAATCAAGTAAAAAAGAGTGAAAGAGAGTCCTCACAATGTAAAAATGTAGCATTTTCGGTATTTTGGTTCACTCATGTGTAGTGGTGGTGATGGATGATCAATCAAGCATGGTAGAGAGCTCTTAAATCAAGTAAAGAAGAGTGAAAGAGAGTCCTCACAATGTAAAAATGTAGCGTTTTCCGTATTTTGCTTCACTCATGTGGAGTGGTGGTGATGGATGATCAATCAAGCATGGTAGAGAGCTCTTCTTAGTCATTCCGGCATCGAGACCCGTGATAAGGTGTATGCGAGATGGGATCTCTTCCATCCAACAAAGACACCTCAAGCCGTCCAAGCCTCACGTCCGCTCCACCCATGATTGAAAACGGGATCATCATCATCAACTCGCCTTGCAAGGCTTCTTTGTTACCTAGACTCTAGCACACAAACACAAAAACACACAAAAACAAAAACAAAAACGAAAGAGAAAAGGGAAAGAGTTGTTACCCTTGGGTTGCCTCCCAAAAAGCGCTTGTTTTAGGTCATTAGCTTGACAAACCCTCTTAGATATGTCAATCCACCTCAAATACCATGGTTTGCTTGAGGAGTCCAAGCAACCATCTCTTTCCGGCATCCATGATGACAAGCACGGGCCACTTGATGCCCAAATAAGCTTCAAGTTCTCTCTTCACCGGTGAGTAGTAGACTCCTTCATCACTGCTCCCTTGATGATAGTATGGAGTTGAAACCATAGGTGTCACCCCATACTTAGACAATTGGTACTCCGCGGTCACACCGGTGAAATGCTTGCCATCCTCATCCTCTATGATCCGAAGAAAGCCGATTCTTGGAAAGAATTTTTCATTGAAGTGCTTCGTAACCATCATGGATCCATCATGCTTGCCTCCATGATTCAATATGGGAGACTCCTTAGGAAAGGGACTCCAATCGTCGTATGTACTCCGGGCAAGCAAGAAAGGATTGGAAGGAGTTGGAGTTAACTTAGGGCTCTCAACGACAGAGCTTTCCACGGGCAAAACCACAGGCGTGGTTGTGCCAGATAGGTCGTGGTTCTGTCTGTTCTCTCCATCCCTTGTGAGCTCTTCAAGTGTGGTTTTGGGGTTGATGGCAAGGATGTCTAGGGGTGAGAGCACTTCATTGCACTCCTTAAAAGATGAAGGAGGTGGAGGTAAGCCTTGAAGGATGGTAGGATCTCCTAGCATAAGAGCATGTCTAATCTCCTCAATCTACCTCCTCATTTGTTCTTCTCTCTTGAAATTCAATCTTCTTTCATCCTTCAGGGCCAAATCCCTTAGCCTTACTTGCTCCCAAGCTTCATCCAACTCTTATTGAAGTTCCTTAATGATCACGGTTGAATCGGGCACTTCTTGGATCTCCTCATGGTGAACCTCTTCTTGTCGCAACACTTCCGCTTCAAGCTCCATGTGGGAACTCGAAAGGGAAGCAAGGTTACTCTCTAGATCATCCATCTTCCTCAACATTTCTTCTAGCATTGATTCCACTCGATCATTGTGAGGTTGATGGTGAGGTTCCACATAAGGCAATATAGTCATGTGAGCTTGATCATGGGACTCATGTTAGGCTATAAATTCCTCTCATTACTCAAACTCGTCATGAAGAGGTCCTAGATCTTGGTTTTCCATCCACTCCTCATACTCCATGTTGACAAGGTTGTCTTGGAAGTACAATCCGTCCATGGCAATCATGAAAAGGCAAAGACAAAAACAACACAAGATCAAAAGTAACAAGAAAGATAAACACTATAAACAATAAAAATCAAATGACTTAATCTAGATATAGTTCCCGGCAACGGCGCCAAAAACTTGTTACGCTAGAGATGTAGCACAAAAAGCTTTACATTTATAAACTCGATCTAATCTCCTAAACTACCTAGCGAAACCCGCAGTGTACGGATCGTTATGTAGGAAGGAAAGTATTCTGAGGTCGAACACAAGGACTAAGGTGAAATCAAGTCATTCAATGATCAAAGATAGTGTAAATCTAAACTAAGATGAGATGAGGAATAAAGAAAGTGTAAAACACAATATTTTTGGATGGTTTTGGGTGATCAAACAAGGATCACAAATATATCAACACAAACAAGCAACACAAACACACAAACACAAAGATAGGAGAAAAGAGGTAAGAAAGCGGATTCTAGAGATTCGGAATTCCGATTATGACAATGAACTCATACTTTTAAAGATCAAAGGAAAGCTGTGATTGTTCGGAGTTGGGTGTTTCTCTAATGGGAGTAATTACCTGGTAAGTCTCATGCTCCACTAGTCTCGCACCTAAAGTCCTATTACCGGGTAATTCTCAAGGAACCTAAGGACGGGAATTCCACACAAACCGGCCACTGCCTAAGGGTCAAACCCCTCCTTACCGTGTAAGTCTCAGAAAAGGTAAGTCTTAGGCAACGATCCTAGCATACTCAATCCAATAGCGGCTTTTTTGGCTCACTACTACCTAGAGTTCATCATCTTATGTATCTAAGAGAGGAAATTACCTGGTAAGTCTCATCCCTCAAAAATGTTGCTAACATTAGGTCACCTTAAGCTATATTGGGCTCAACAAACACTAGGATTTCAACACATCTACATCCTAACATCCAAATTCATCAATACAAGCACAATAGAGAAAACCTCGGCCAAAACCACGGTCTAGATTTTGGATGAACAGGCCGTGGTTTTGGGTCTGAGTTAGGGTTTCGAACACGAATCCATCCTAAACTAAAATGCAAGTCCATGCAATCATAGTCCAAGGCATAAACATCATTCCTTCACCCTAGAATCACCACTACTCAGCCAACAACATATATTTCAAGATCAAACTTCATAAATAGAGCATGCTTGCAAGTCATAGCTAGATAATGAAGAATGAACCAAAGAAAAGACATTATAAAGCTAGAATAGAAGTTATCAAATCATACAAAGGTTCCAAGATGCAGCTCCAAGGTATCAACAAGGGAAACCTCACTCAAAACCATTCAAATCTCACTTTAAAACTAAAATCTACACTAATCTCTTCCAAGAACACCCACAAGGGTGCTTGGAAGAGAAGCTTCAATGGAGGAGTGTTGGGGAAGATGGTAGAGGAGAAGGGTCCAAAAAGGAGAGAAGATCCTCAAATCTGCCTGCAGGTCCACACCAAAAAGCAAGGGGGACAAAGAGATCGTGGGACACGTGTCAAAGTGGTCCAGAAGAAACCACGGCCAAAACCACGGTCGAGATTTTGGCCTCTGGGCCGTGGTTCTCTCTGTTCAGCCTTCTTTGCATCACCAAGTCATGAATTGGTGAAAGGCATGCACCAACAAGGTCTTTTGTGTTCTCCTTTGCTCCTAGCTTGCTCCTTAATGAGTCCGGAAGTGTGCAGTCACGAGGAATGATCCTCGAATGTATCGATTAAGCTCCAAAAGCTTCCCAAAATACCTACAAAACCGACCAGAGTTCGTGTAGACGTCTATTTCGACAATATGCATGAATTAAGCGTAAACGTCATGAACTAATGCCAAACCATGCATGAATAACGGGAAAAACTATCTAAATGAATGCCTAAACTAACGTCATAAATCATGTCATCACTTCACTTCATACTTCTTCCAATGACGTTCCAATGAAATCCTTATTGACCAACACTCAGTGAATGGCTCCTTTCCACTCCATTTCAGCTCCAAATCACCTAAAATCACAACAAAACTTGTGTAGATCTCGATTCCAGGATAATAGGGGTAAATACTCGATAAATGCTACAAATGCATGTCCATGTACTCAAAAGGAAGGGAAAAACTACCTATATGCACATCTAAACTACGTCATATTTCATGTTATCAACTTGTCTCAATCAACCAAAGTAGAAACCATATTTCATTGATTTTGTTAAATTGATACTATTTTAAAACATTTTTTTTACTTTGAGTTTTTATGAACCTACAAGCAATGAGATCAAATTAACTCACTTTGAATTTTTAAATACCTACAAGCATGAGGGTATATATTTGGTTTAAATTATAAAAATATACAGAATTTGTTTGTCGTTACACATAGGAGTAACATTGTTTGTCATTATACAAAATAGTTACACAGCAACATAAAATACACAAGTTAAACATTATTACACAATGGTTACACTATGAATTACACAATTACGTACATTTGATCAATGTTGTGTAAGTTGTTGTGAGACTGCTTGTGCAATACACAATTTGAATGTTAACTAAGAGAGTTGTTATACAACATAGTACAGTTGATCGATTTTGGTTTAGAGAATAACACATATACACAAGTTGTTTGTTATTACACAAGTTGTTTGTTGTTACACAATTTGTTTGTTGTTACACTACCAGTTACAAAATAACATTACATACACACGTTGTTTGTTGTTACGTAAAATAATTATACAAAATAACTTAACATACACAAGTTGTTTGTTGTTACTTAGACTATTTGGCTCGTCCCAAAAAACTGCTCCAACTAGGCGTTGGTAAATCTATCGTACCTAACAACAATCCTCATGTCCACATCAACCATTTCTTCTACATTTGTGATTTTCTCTTCAACACAATTAAGGTTAGTAGTTTTAGATAGTGAACTCAGTTAAGCCAAACCTCAATAACACGTTATTAATGCCAACCCACATTGAGTTCTTTCTCCTTGTTCGAACCTCCCTCATGATCATGATATCAAATGGTTGGTCTTCTTTAGCTTTGTGCTCATTTCAAAAATTGGCCCGAAAATACCGTGCCTCAGTTTATGTTTATCTTCTTCTGATAGTTCTCCAAGAATGAATGGGATAAGAGGCAATTGGCATAAGTTGTTGATTCGGGCCTTCTCAGACCTATCGTTCTCCTCCCTTTTGTATGTAAAATGTAAAATATAAAAAATAACAGCCATAAGTTTACTAAAAGTCTAAAACACAAAGTTGAAACACAAGCAATTGTGTATATGCATTTTGGTTGAATTATTTGACGTATTTCATTACAAACTAACCTTTATATGCACTTCATCCCTCTAAACATTTTAGCTACATCTTGGGTATATGACCCAAATACAAAAGGCATTAACCACATATTGATGAGGGACCATACCCAACACCTATACAAGGACAAATCACTAGGGCTAGAGTATTGAAGGAGAAGAAGTCTACATCATCTTCACATCCTATCATGGAATGGTCAATCACTAGATCAAGAGCAAGATCCATCCAAGAAGAGGTTGCTACCTTATTGTCATCATGTACATCTAAGGAGACCCTACTTATGTCTATGTCTTTCTTAGTTACATTGATATCTATTATGAAGGAGCCATACAAGAATAAAAATGATCAAGGAAGCAAGGAGGACCACTTAAAGGTCTTGGCCCCACTATAAAATTTCAACCGAGATATTGTTATGTCTTGACGCCAAGATTGATATGAATCTTGTTAAGATTTATACAAGATTATAGTTAGCTATTTTATACCTTTGAAGCTCTAAAAATTTTATAGGTTTTTATTTTCTATCCTACATATTGTAGGATTATTTTATTCTTTTATCTTTTAGGATAATCTCGCCTATATATGCATATAAAGGACGAGATTATTAGGAGGTTGAATTTAATTATTGATTTCCACATACATTGTGACATACTCGTTACTTCATTTACGAAGTGTGCATTTTATTCATTTCCATTCAATAAAAAGAGAGACTTTGATTGAATAGTTGTGAGTCCTTGTTAGGTTGTTCTATGTGTGTTAATCTTCTTAAAGTTTGGTGTTACTAGTCAACTAGTCCCTCCTTCTTCTTATCTTAATTAGAAAGCTTGTGTAAGGTTGGAGAAGAAAGGGTTAATGTAACTCTTTGTTGAGGGTTTTGATCCAATTAGTCAAGGTTCTTGCAAGTATATCTTGGTTCTTCTTTTCCGATATTAGATTCTTCCATAGTAGATGATGTCAATGGGTGAGACTCCTTCAATGCTTTTGTCTTTGATCTAGTGATTGATCCATGAGTATTAAAAGGTGTTGGGGATGGTCTCTTATCATGATAATTCGAGGACGAATCCTTTTCAAGAAGGGGAGTATGATGAGGGACCATCCCCAAAAACCCCTACTACACAAGGACCACTCATTAGATCAAACGCAAGAGCATTGAAGGAGAAGAAGTCCAAACCATTACCAACATCTCCTACAAGTCCTACTATTGAAGGACTTATCAATAGATCCAAAGCAAGAGCCATTTAAGAAGAGGTTACTAGCTTGTTGACATCTTTAGCTTCTAAGGAGACATTGATGATCTTTTTGTGTCTAAGTCTTCCTTAGTCACATTGATGACAATTCCATTCATGGAGGACATAGAGGAGGCGCCGTGCATACCATGCACACGTGTGGAAATCAAGGATTGAAGTATTGAAGATTCTAAGTTAATTTTATTTTAATACCTTTAAAGCTCTATACATTCTAAATGTAGTTTTTATCTTTTATCTTTGTAGGATTATTTTGTTCTTTTATTTGGAAGCTTTTCGGCTATAAAGACTCCCTAGGATTCGACTTGATCCTATAGATTTTTCAGCCAATTAAATTGTCAGATATTCGAATCTTCATTCACGAAGGCGTCGTTTTATACATTCTAATTCAGTCAAAAAGAGGGCCTTTGATTGAATCGTTGTGAGTCCTTGTTAAGTTGTTATTGTGTGTGTTAATTTCCTTAGATATTGGTGCTCCTAGTAAATTCTAGTGCCTCATTGTGCTTGTCTCAATTTGAAGACTTGTGTAAGGTTAAAGAAGAAAGGGTTAAGGTAATTTATTGTTCGGATTTTGATCCAATCAATCAAGGTTCTTGCATGTATATCTTGGTTCTTATTTTTCTATATTATCATCAATTGCATTTCATTTCATCTTCTGATAATCTCGGCACCATCGATCCACATCTCGCCTTCTTCATTTCTTTTGTTTCGTGAAAATCACGATATCCAAGTTATTCATCTCGCCCGAGATTGTAACCCGAGATCTCAAGTTTAAAAGCTTTTGTGGACTTCTAATCTAGATCCGTCAATAGAGGTCTCAACCCCGCATCACTTCATCTTCATTCCCTTAAATCAATATATCCTCAACTTTATTTCCTTGTTTTGAGAACCGAATTCTAATGGCTTCGAAATAAGCTCTATACGCAATTTCATTCCCTTAAACCTTTGTGCCAAACACGCCTTATAACGTTCAACGCCAATAAATGCAATCCAACCATCAAAAATTTAATAAATTTGTTTAAAATACCTTGTTATTTTAAAGAATAAATAACACAATCCACCTATTATTTATCTCTTTTTCACTTCACCACCTCTTATAATAATATATTTGTCATACAATCTCCTTTTATTTTAGTTTTGTTAACAAAATCTCACCCCTCTCACTAGTTGTTAGATATCCCTTTTCTAGGGCCTACAAAATTACTAAATAAGTTCAATTTATTCAATTTTTTTTAATTAAAATATGTTTTGGTTGTAAAAAGCATCGATTTGTTTCTATAGATACCCTAAGCTACTGAAGACACGTTTTCTCCTCCATTGCCGACCTAACTGAAGCAAGAACCATGAAGCGTGATCGTCATTAAGAATAACGAATGTGAAGAACAAAACTCTTGCCTCCGTTGATGATTGTTTTGGGTGTCGATTGAAGTGAAATTCTCTCCAATTTGACCGATTTGTTTTCATGAACAATGGAGTCAGATCGAATATAAACTTTTTATAGTTTATACATCGGTTTGATATTGTTTTCTTAATCGAGCACCCTTCGGTTTATTGAAGCAAGCTATTAAGCATTGTTCCCTTAAATCTGTTTTGTTGATATGCTGATATTGTTTTTTTAATTATTGGATAGATGTTTGCCTTTAAAGAGATTCAAAAAGTACAATTTATTGCAATTCTTAACATTTTGATGATAATGTGAATATGTTTTTAGCATCGAGAAGGACAAAATGAAAGATTCTTTGTGAAAGAGAAAAATCAAATATTTACATGGATATCTATTTTTTCCCTAATGAAATTTATGATCTCCAAATCATTCATTTACATGATCACTTTTGTCGACAACAAAGGAGAGAAATATGTCTTCTTATTTGTCTAGCACTTCAGTGCACTAGACTTTTAGTAAAGAAAAATAAAACGTTTTTAATTGTCTGAATACATGCATTAATTAGTAATTTTGAATAAATTGATCTCATTTTATTATTTTGTGGTACGGACAGACGGAATATGTAACAATTTTGGAAAGTGATACCCCCTCTGACCCAAATTTTTTGACGTTAAAATCTCTAAAAAGTGATCCAAAATCATGATGTTGGAGAGTAAATACTACCACTGAGTGTTGAGTTTAATTGTGCATGTACCTTTATAAAGTGTGTTGTATTTATACTTTCTTGTACTTCCCATGATAGCCTTATTTCCAATATACAATTAATTTCCATTGAGTGTTGGATTGTGCATGTACCACTACTCCAACTGAATTTTTTTATAAGGAAATCATCTTCACCCATTTATATAATGAATACACAGAACAATGAACACTCCATTTTAAGCCCATCCAAACTCGATCGGATTATTTAGTAACCAATTTGAAATTGGTAAGGTACTTCCTACTAGCTTATTCTCCAGGTATATTTAAACTTTTTTTTGTCTTTTCTATGTGTAGTACTCCTTATTCTTGTATGCATGGATTGCTTGAACTAGCATCTATTTTTACTTGCATCTATGGCGGTCCGTGTTGCGAGAGTGTGTTCATGTGTCACTTGTGTTTAACTTATTGAGTTCTTAACTATCTAGTTATTTGATTATTAGAGAGTATTGTATTGTCTTGAGTCAAAAGTATGTTCACGTATATTGTTCGATCGAGAAGCAAGGTGATTCAAAACTCTAGTGTAGATCTTATGACTTTATATGCTTTTTTGGTTCTTGTTATCTTTACGTGCTTTCATTCTTTTGGTATTTGATGTTTTCTATTCTTTGTCTCTTGCGTAGATTTTATGACTTTATATGTCGAGAAGTTTGATGATTCAAAACTCAACCCTATCGTAATCGAGGATGATAAGCTGGATGCCGATCATGATCACAATTTAATTCACGACCAATTGATGATGTCGTTGTTGGTGTCGTGCACGATTTTGATTTGAATAAGATTCGCTTCGAAGTAAGAGAACCTCATCGAGATAAAGGGACTCACAAAGTGATGTTAGAAATGCTGAATGTTCTTATTCCAACTTGCTATTGGAGCTCAACTAAAAGAAGATAGACTAGATAAGTTTTGTTTTTGAGTTCACTATTACCATTTTTATGTCTCTGATTTTAGATATTTAGCATATTGTGTAATCTTCTATCCTAGTACTTTTTTTTCTTCTAAATTTGACATTATAAATGAAATGAGATCAAATGAATAATGATTGCATGCTAACTAGTTACTGATATAGAGTCATGTTTAGGGAACTTAAATGAAGCCTAGCAAAAAAAACTTAGCTCATCTACTTGCCTAGCCAAAAAAACTTACATTAACCCTAGCAAATAAAAAAAGCTTGAGATCGCCAACGGAATGGGAATAACTCAGCTTGAAGTTGCGCTTGACGCCTCCGAGGTGGCTGAAGCCGTAAATGGTGATGAAAGGCCGAATCATTGTGCATTCATGAAGGTTGGAATGTCAAGGTCAAACTATGTAAGTTGCTAGTTGTTTTAAGTGAAGGTTGGAATGTCAAGGCTGAATCGTTGTGCATTCCTGTTGAGCTTCAAAAGATTGTTGGGATGGACAAAGTTTTAAGTGAGACTATGTAAGTAGCTAGTTGTTTTATTTGAATAAAGATGGGATTTTCCCTCCATTTTGACCCCAAAAAACAGAGTTTAGATGAAGGAAAGGCAACAATTGATAAATTTTCATATGATGGTAAGTATGACTTTAATATTCCAAAATTAGCTCCTTAGCTTGTATAGGAAGCTAGTAAAAAAAACACATATTACATAAATCAACTCTCTAAAATTACGCTCTTAGTAAATTGCTAACATGTTCTACCAATGCATAATCACAATTGATTTGCCTAGGAAGCATGCCATTTCTTTCTAACCTATCCTTATTTATATGTGGAATATTATATCGATTGGACCCTTCGACTCTCATAATTTCTTTCATACATAATTGCAAACTTAAAAAACATATTTAAGCTTTGTGGTTGAGTATTCTTCAAAAGCCTCCTCGACGGAATGAATAAGTTGATCCACCGTTCTTGCACACATCTTATCTTGCAATGACTGAATAGCGTTGAAAAAACCAAGATCAAGAATATTCAAGTCCGGAGAGTTGGATGGTTGAGAAAGCAATCTAATGTCGAATCCATTTTGTGACACGGCTAGTCGAAATCCCTCATCTTCAGGGCTTACCTGAGTTCTTGCGTTGTCTTGTTGAATAAAGATTGTTTTTCTTAAATCTCACTTGGCCACAAAGCTTGAATAGCCGGAATGACCTTTTGAAGTTAAAAAGTCCATATAACTTGTTTCGTCACAAACGTTATTAGTTTAGTTTCAGGCATTCCGGCAGGTTTGTTTAGACTTCCTCTTAAGTCTGGTACCTTAGTCAAACACTCCTATTTTTCCTGAAAAGACTTCATTTCCTCCATCGTCAAACTTTGGTCTTACAATTGCAGTTAGAAACATTACTTTGCCGATGAAATGCTTGCTTTGGCATGTACGGTACATGTCTTCTTCTTCGGGTAGTAAGTAGCAAGATCTTTCCTTTTTCGTCATGAAAAACCGTGTCTCATCAATATGAACAATGTTGTACATACCTACAAATCTTGGTTCAAGAGGGACACTAAACCGATCCAACATATGCATGCAAAATTGTAGTCTTGCTTTTTTGTTTTCATCTTTTAAATTCAGTTTGATGGAATTTGAGTGACGTCGAATACAACCTTTCTTATACAACCTATGTACAGTGCCATAACTAACATCCAAACGCCGAGAAAGCGATCTTAACATTCTTCTTTGGTTTAAGGGTATATCAACTATACGACTTAGATAACTTGAATCGACTTACGACCCCTTTTTGATCTTATGTGGGAAATATCGACTAGTACACCGGGTGGAGTCTCCTTATCTTGTTTCCATATCCGTTAAATTTTTTTTAAAGGAATTGACAGCATAGAAGAAACCTCAGTTGTTGTATTACGTTTGAGCTTCCTGCACACTTCTCTCAAGTAAGGCATTATAAACTCGTTGTCGTTCCTCGTTTGATAAGGCTCTTTTTATGCTACGTTGTTGGTATTCTGGACAAAACAAGCGATAAAAAAATGAAAATGTATTGTATGCAGATTAAATGAAATATTAATACTACAAGGCACTACATAGTTCTAGCCATAACACAAGGCACTACATACATAGTTCTAGTCATGGGACAAAACTACAAGGCACTACATAACTCTAGCCATAGCAAAAGGCACTACATAGTTCTAGCCATACCACAAAAATACATGGACTACGTGCAAGACATGTATATTATTCGATCGATATTTAACTTAACGGTGGAATTATTGTTTTGGTGATTCTCGTTAGCTTCATCGTCTTGATCGGTAATAAGATCGATAATTAGGTCTTCAAATTTACCTTCAACCTCTTCATTAACGTCAACACCCATATCTTCGGGTTATTTAGGAACAAATGAGAAAGGAATAAGATTAGAGCTAGATAGAATAAAATGCTACAAGATGAGGACATGTGAACTAGATAGCTAGTTAATTAATTATGTACCATCATATTTTCATCTTATATTCTTATACATATTGTATGTACAAGTAGGACTTTAAGGTATGTTTCCTATCAAGATACAAAAAGACAATATATATAGTGTTCGATCAAAATTTAACATACCGGGATTGTTGATTTAGTGATTCTCGTTAGCTTCATTGTCTTAATTGATCGTAAGATCGATAATTAGGTCTTCAAATTCACCTTCGACCTCTTCATCGACGTCGATGCCCATATCTTCGGGTAATTCATTAAGATCAAATGGAAGATCTTCTCTTGGAGAACCATTCAAATAAGTATTATAAGATTGAAAAGCCATGTTTCTTTGAATACAAAAGGTTTGGAATGGGCAATTTATATACACTAAATTTTCCTACAGAAATTTACAAGCTTTGCTCGCAAAATAAAGTTAAACATTTCATCCTAATTCGTTTTGAATTCATAGACTTTCAAGTAAAAATTTCATTCATTTTACCTCCAAATTGAAATTGTCAAGTGATGTAAATTTTCATTCTAATATACTGTAAAGGTATCAATGAAAAAGAGTATATGTGTCGTGCATGCATTCCTCCATGTCCTCTAGTTAATGCTAAATTAACAAAACCCAACACAAAAATCATTAAATAAAAGGTGTCTAGAGTAGTTAATTAAATAAAGAAAAGAGGGAGTTTAAGATAATTACAAGTTCCTTAATTGGTCTGCAAGAGGCTTTAACGTCTGAAAATTTGGGTCAGAGGGAGTAGTGTTTTGTTAACAAAAAATAAATAAGAGGTACCTACGTGAAATTTGTTTTTTTTTAATAAAAGGTTATTAAGTGAAAAAAGTAAATAAATGATGATTATGTATCAGTTTTATTAGGGGTGAACATAAACCCCCGTTAATCTCGTCTCGTCCCGGTCCTGTCCAGATTTGGAAAAAAAATGTGAATCCCGTCCCATGAAAATTTACGGGACGGGACGCATGACAAAAACGTCCCATCCCGGTTAATCCTGTCCCATCCCGCATACACACGTATATATATATATATATATAGATTCTGACTCATATGTAAACAATTCTTACCATGTGAACATGTAAACACCGAATATATGTGACTATACCGCCGAATATATAGAGTCAGGTCCGACGAATATTTCTTCTATTAATAACACGATTTTTTTCCCTTTAATATCACATAATCTCAGTCATCTATTTAACGATCCAACGGATACAATTTGTTCTTATTTTTTTCTCTTTATTATTAATCATTTGTGTCTTTAAACATGAGACAAAACAAAAACAAATGTTAAATATAATCGGTATATAATTCTTGCCGTATTAGACCCGTCCCATGTGGGATAATGCCCGCGTGAGATGAAGAAAAAAAAAATTATAAATCATGTCCCGTCCCACTTATAATTTGCAGGACACGACGATTCCAAGCGTGTCCCGTCCCATGCCAAGCCTTAACTTTTATTAGGAGATTTGACATTTTAATTTTAACCATAAACTAAAATGGAGAGAGTGTAGTGTTGGCACACTGTAGCGCCCGCAGCTACTAAAGTAAAAAGAAAGAAAACAAAAGTAGTACTACAATTAGCTCTCGGCTTCACGAGGGCCTTTACAGAATTCCACACAATCCCCCTCTCTACCATTCTCTCTCCCTCCCTTCCTCCCTCCGCCCCCAAAATCTTCTCGCCGTCTCCACAGATCCGCCGCTATGGATTCCTCTCCGATCAACCGCCTCCCACAGGACACACTTCACATGATCTTCTCCAAGCTATCGCTTCGCCAGATCGCAATCTGCAGAGCCGTCTGCAAATCCTTCCATCACTCTCTAACCTCCTCCTCCTTCGTTGACCTAGTCTCCGCCTTCCAGCCACCTCTCTCTCTCCTCGCCCTCCGATCTCCTCACCACCACCACCACCACCACCATACCCACCGTGCTTCTCCTCCCGCTCCTCCGGCTCTTCACGCTTTCGATTCAACATGCGGAGTCTGGCTCAGGTTCGATCTCACCTTCCTCCCCTTCCGATCCGTTTCTCCCGTCACCTCCTCTCTCGGACTCGTTTATCTGTGGGGCGACTCCTCCGAATCGACAAAATCTCTCGTTGTCTGCAATCCTTTGAGTCGCACCTATCGGATCCTCCCTCAGCTTGGATCGGCATGGTCCAAGCATGGATCGGTGCTTACCGGATCAGGGAACCAAGCTCTTGTTCTCACCGAGCTGGCGACTCTCTATTTCACGGGATCTAGCAACTGGCTTAAGTTCTCGTCGAATTTGCCGTCTAAGCCTAGGAGTCCAGTATTGATCTCAAATTCCTTGTATTCTCTGTGTGATGTGGGATCGCCATGGCGTAGCCAGTGGAAATTGTTCACCTGTACACTGCCAAAGTCACAAAAAGCGCTAGGTTGGTCTAGGGTTGAGAAGCACGAATGGGGTGATGTGTTTGATATTCTCAAACGGCCGCGCCTGGTTAGAGGCCTAAGCAATAACCTGTTGATGGTGGGGGGGTTGAAATCGTCGTTTTCATTCAACGCGACGTGTTCGACTGTCGTGGTTTTGAGGCTCGATCTAAACGAACTAGAGTGGCACGAGGCGGCCCGGATGCCGGCTGATATGTATAGGTGTTTTCAGGAATCTAGCAAATTTAAGGTTTTTGGAGGTGGCGATAGGATCTGTTTCTCTGCTAAGAGAGTTGGGAAACTGGCATTGTGCGATTGCCCGGCAGAATTGGCACCAAATGGTTCTTGGAGGTGGATCGATGGGGTACCGGGTTGTGGGGATGGGCTATGTCGAGGGTTCATGTTTGATGCACGTCTTAATGCTTTGCCCTGATGCATCTTGCGAAAACGGTGAGTTATTTTCTGGTCTTAATTATCCAGCCCGAATCTTCTGTTCCATGCTTATGTAATGTCCTAACACCACTTGTTATTAGCCCCATACAAACCTAAACTAACATTAATCTTTACATTATTAGTTCCATATGAATCTGAAGTGAAAGTATTGTCACTTTATCTATGAGACAGCACATGGGAACAGGTGGGATGTATGATATTTAGACTGGTCTTATTTCCGTTTTCTTGTGTGGCATGTTTTTGTTTTGCTATGATAACGATGCTTTATTTATGTCAGTTTGACAGTTTCTACTTTCTAGTTGACTAACCATCGATCGTACACTTTCTTATTGGCTATTTGTTTAAGAATAAAATAAAATAAAGCTAAATCCCTGCTTGATAGTAATTATAAATATACTTGCCTGCATCCTTATATCTGAGAAATAATACTTGGATATCCGTTTGGTGATTTGGGAGGATTATAATTCCCAGAATAATCCATATACCAGTTCACAATGATGAAAAAAATGTCAATTTTCATCCCTAAGTTTAATCTTCACCCTCACATAATACCCTCACCAAGCAGAATTAACCCAAACTTACAGGTGTTGCTGATCTAAATTCAACTAAGTGATGAAGCTCTCGTCATGTTGTGAATATAGGCCCACAGTGATAGGTAGATTATTTTCAAGATTTAAATTTAATTTCGCGAGGTTATAATCCCAATAACCTTGATAATCCCCTTCTACCGAAGGCGGTCATAGTATTACAATAAACAAAACATATTACTGGATGAATTAGCTGATGGAAGGTGAAAAAATGTACTACGCTGATTAAATACTTGAAATTTACTCAATTGGGCAGATCAAATTTCTATTCATTTGCTCCAAGGACTAAAAAAAATCTATCTTTCTTGGTGCAAATTAACAAGACCTTCTATTTAAAACTTCTTTAACCAAAACGGTGGTATAGAGCCCAAGCAGCCAAGCTAACTGCAGCCTGCAGGTCAGCAAAATTTGAATCACTGACATTCTTATCTGTGACATTTCGTGATAAGCTTGTAAAGGGTAAATAGTAGAGGCCGTCAGCCCACTATGCCCTGCAAGGTGTTGACTGACAAATTTATGCAATAATTTTATCTACTTGTGTTGGGAGCTGGAAACTTCCAATTGAATGCTTAATCTAAATATGAAAATACTGAACCAAATTCATGTGTAATAATTACTGGAGGGTTTACAATGTTTCAAAGTTGGGCTTGTAGAAATCCTTTTGTCAACGTTTCAACCTGATGCCTTAATGGGCTGCGGTTTAGAAGCTGAAATCCGTTCTGTTGTGGCAACTGATCATCTATTTATGTTAGGCATCTATCTGATTTTGTAGAGAATGTTTACTCATACGGAATCTTCACTTGTTGGTGATAGAATGTGGTAATCTTTTCTTTATACAGTCTTTAGTGTTATTGGTGATTGCTATAAAATGAGGTTAGTTGTAAGAGGGTGCCGCCATTTGTCTGGCAATTCAGTTCTCTGTTGTGTAGCTGCTACTATATTTTCAGAGGAATGTGTTTCAGAATGTGGATTGTGGTTTTGTGGTGGATGCAGGGATTCTCTTTTGGTTGAACTTAAATTCAGTCACTGGTTTGTAACATCTTCTGACTTGGTTGTGGCATTCATCGAGACACTTTGGAGGTAACTTGAATGACATTGGTGAATGAATAGCGAGTGAAGGTAACTAGCTACTCATGATTGATCATGTCCAAAGTGCATGGATTCCTTAGAGTGCCTAACTGAAGGCCAAGACAGATTTACGAAGAAGCTGATGGGATACAGTGAGCATTTTCTGCACAGTTTGGCATCACTTGTATGTGATACATGTAAGAATGCATACTCTTCTATTTGAATGTGTATCTCATTCGGAATTACTGCCAGCTTTTGTTATGCAAGTCTGATTCGCTTGCATTCTGATTTTCTTACAAATCCTACAAGATTTGGGCATATAGCTTTGAATGATTGGAGGTTGCTAGATTATAACTACTGTGCGATGTTTTGCAGGGGAATGCTAGAATTGGTAAACATTTTGCCAATGCTTTTACAGTATGGTGATGTAGCTCTATAAATTCTTAAGGAATAATAAAAACCAAGGCTAACAAAATCTCGTAAGGAATAATAAAACACGTAGGGGAGAGTGTTTTGCGCTGGCTTTTGAATATGCGTTGTGTTGGCGTTTGAATATGCAACATACAAATCGTGTACAATGAAGTCGTGACATTGAAGTATGACGATATAACGAGGGTGAATGCTTGCGACACACCCTTCTCCGAAAATTATAGAACTTATGTGAATCCATTTCAAAATGGCATAGCCCCTTCGACCCTAATGCTAGTGTAAATGTATCCTAATATTGGGTACTTTGTGTTACAGTCAACAACCATGGATTCCCACAGTGAGATGAATGAAAGAGAGAGATCGATAATGTGAGAGAAGAACGTGTATATTGTATTTCTTGTATATGAGAGAGAAGTATTTATACAAGCATCTGCTAATTCTGTTACAGAATCTGTTTTGACATTGTGTGGCTATTACACTACCACGTCACTGTCTCCACCCTACCACGTCACTGTCTCCACCCCCGCAAGCTAGAAGGCAAGTCTGATCGAGTCATTCCAAGCTTGAGCAATCTATCATTCTGATGAGAAGATGGTAGAACTTTTGTGAAGACATTTGCTAGCTACTGTGAAGAAGGAACGAATTGGAGCTGAAGTAAACCATCCATCACCTTCTCCCTTGTGAAGTGGCAGTCTAATACGATATACTTACTCCACTCGTGAAACACCGGGTTTTGAGCGATCTGAATGGCAAAGTTGTTGTCACAGAATATTTGAATTGGTTGAGACGGAGGTAAACCTAAATCAGTGAGGAGGCGTACCATCCAGGTAACTTCAGAGGCTACATTAGCCATTGCTCGATATTCTACTTCAGTAGAACTTCTGGATATGGTGCCTTGCTTTTTAGATTTCCAGCTGATCGGAGAATGACCAAGGAGGATAACAAACCCACCTACAGACCGACGAGAAGTGGGATATGCTGCCCAATCTGAGTCGGTGTATGCCAAGAGAGAAGGAGAACCAGAACCATTAAGTAAAATACCATGGCCAACTGTGCCTTTAACGTATATGAGTTTGTGAAGTAAAGCATGCCAATGTGAAGAATGAGGACTGTGCATGAATTGCCTGAGGTACTGCACAACAAAGCATAGATTTGGCCTTGTGTGAGTCAAAAAATTGAGCTCTCCAACTAGTGATCGATAAGTTGAGACATCTTCAAGGGAAGAACCCTCATTAGGCAGTAGCTTGGCATTTAGAGGGAGATGCGTGTTGGTCTGTTTAGCATCATGAATAGATGTTCCATGTAGTAGCTCAAGTGTAAACTTGCGTTGTGACAAGACAACACCAGTTGGCACATAAGTTATCTCTAAGCCAAGAAAGTAATGAAGAATACCTAGATCTTTGACACTGAAGGTGGTGTCTAGATAGGTTTTCAGTCGACTGATTTCATCAACATCGGAGCCAGTGATGAGTAGGTTATCAACGTATATGGCTACGATAGTAAGAAGAGATGATCGATGTTTGGTGAAGACGGAATAATCATTCTTCGACTGAATGCATCCCTGAGTAGTGAGAGATTTTGTCAGTCGATGAAATCATTGACGAGAAGCCTGCTTTAATCCATATAAGGATTTCTTGAGTTTGCAAACTAAGGACTGGGGGTTAGGAACTCCTGGAGGCATCTTCATATATACATATTCATGTAGATCTCCATGCAAGAATGCATTATTTACGTCCAATTGATGTAAACGTCAAGACTTAGCCATTGTTATTGCTATAATACTTCTTATGGTTGTCATTTTCACCACAGGTGAAAAAGTCTCATGAAAATCGATTCCAGCCTTCTATGTGAACCCTTTTGCAACAAGCCTAGCCTTGTATCTCTCGAGAGTACCATAAACTTTGAGTTTGACCTTGTACACCCACTTGCACCCTATTGCCTTCTTTGAGGGTGGAAGAGAAACTAAGTCCCGTGTATGGTTATTCTGTAAGGCAGTGTATTCTTTATGCATTGCTTCAATCCAATGAGGGTTAGTGGATGCCTCAATATATGTAGAAGGTTCAACATAAGATGATAATGATGAATTGAAGGCATGATGAGAGGGTGGAAAAAGAGAAGAGTGAAACAAACCTGGTGACGTCAAGGATGAAGAACCAAACGTGCAAACAAAGTCATGGAGATATGAGGGTTTTGTATGAATGCGAGAAGAGCGACAAGGGTTTTCTGTGGGTTGTGAAATATAAGGAGGAATAACTGAGTAAGGTACACTCTCTGGAGAAGTTGTAGAGGATGGTGTAGGAATGTTATTAGGACAAGAAATATTTTATGGAGAGGATGATATATTTTGTGGAGAAGTTGGAGCCTGAGATTGATATGTGAACGTATGGGAATCATCATGAGGAATGAATATGATGGTGTCAAAACTGGAAGTGTTGAAAGGTAGTACAAGTGTTGAAGAAGTGGAGAGATGACGAAAAGGGAATACGGTTTCATGAAAAACAACATCTCGAGAATGTATGATTTCTCGTGACTGAATATTGAGAACTTTGAATGCTTTCTTACCAAAAGGGTAACCTAAAAAGACACACGAGATTGCTCTCGGCTGAAACTTGTCTCTATTGGAAGCTTTAGTGTTGACAAAATCTAGACAACCAAAGGTTCTAAAATGTGAATAATTTGGGATTTTGTTAAACAATAGCTCGAAGGGGGATCTATTGTTTATGACTGAAAGAGGGCAACGGTTTATTATGTGAGTGGCTGTAAGGATACATTCACCCAGTAGTGAAGAGGTAACTTGGATTGATGGTATAAATATCGGGCTACCTCTAAGATGTGTTTGCATTCGACAACACCATATTGTTGGGGTGTATATGGGCAAGATGTTTTATGTATTATGCCTTCTTGAGCATAGAAAGATAGGGCATTACGGCTACAAAATTCAAGAGCATTATCGGACCTAATGATTTTGATTTTGGAATGGAATTGTGATTGAACAAGATTGGAAAAGGATTGAAGAAGTGTGAGTGGCTGTAAGGATAGACCTCATGTAGTCATCGACAATGGTAAGGAAATAGGCAAATCCATTATAGGTAGATTGTGCATATGGACCCCAGGTGTCGATATGAATAAAATCAAAAGGATGATAGGTTTTGGTTGTAGAAAGAGGGAAAGATTGGCGACGTTGTCGAGCCTGAGGACATATTTGACATATATGATGATTCTTGAATTTTGTGAGATGAACTCCAATGTGTATCAATTGTTCGAATGGTAAGTGTTCAAGACGACAATGCCAAAGTTCCGAACTCAACATACAATGTTTAAGAGAGCAAGAAGGAGCAACATTGTCAAGATTATTACAAGGGTTTGAAGGCAAAATAGAAGAAGAATCATGAGCTTTGTCCACAACGTAAAGGCCTCTCCATGCTTTACCAATCACCAAGGAAAGTTAAGTAAAGGGGCTTGTATATAGCATTGTTCACGAGAAAATGTGATTGGTGTTAGTAACTCAATGGATAGCTTGTGAATGGATAATAAATTATAATGAAATTCGGGAACATGTAGAACATGATGAAGAGTAATATTGTAAGAGCCTTAGTCTTTTAGGAATCCCGCACCTACGCCTCAGTTGAGACGCAGGTGTTGAGCTGTGTTGAGTGGGATGAGACAAGACCAGCCGCCCCTGCGCACCCAATGGGCCACCCCTGTGGGTCCTATGGTCCGCCCCTGCGGCCCTACAGATCCGCCCTTGCGGGTTTTTGTAGCTGCAGCCGTCTTTGTTGACCTTGACCCATGCATTTGGCTCGTTCCTTTATAAGCCATCCCTTTGCTTCCTGATGAGGATTTCTTATCTTCTTCAGCCTTCCTCTTCTCCTCACGTTCATCTTCTTCCTTTCTCTCTTCCTTGATCTTCTTCTTGATCTTCTTTGATATTGTGTGAGTTTGTGAGAGTTGTTGAGCTTTGATTGAAGATGATAGATGTGATGTTGTGCTATGGAGAGCCAGGTGAGGTGGTGTTGGTGTTGATCTTTCCTTTTGTTTAGGTTCCAGTTGTGGTAAGCTTTCTCTTCTTCCTCTTTCTTTCTTCCTTTCTTCCTCTTTAGCTTAGGATTCACAAGCCTAGGCTTGTGTGGATCTTCCTGGGCGTTTTGATGCTCATACATGTATGCATATGTGTATGTTTGGTTGTTGGTTGATGAAGAGGTGAAGAAGAGCAAGTGAAGGAACGAAGAGAAGTCGAAGACCAACCCTCTGTACACCAGCCGCCCCTGCGCCTGAGCTGAGCCGCCCCTGTGCTTGGATTGAGCCACCCTTGAGCCAGAGCTGGTCCTCCCCTGCACCTGGCTGGTTCAGCGCCCCTGCGTCTCTTGCTTTCGTTGGTGCGTGTCTAGATCATACCTAGTTGGTATGTTTCCTTCCTTCCTTTCCTTTGGCCTAGGCTTAGGTGTGGCTAGGCGTGTATGGTTGATGTTGAGCTTGATGAGATGTATATTGGGAATGTGCCTAAGGCACTTGTATGTATGGTGAGGATCCTGAGGGTTAGATCCAGGCTATAGGATGGTTATGGTTATGAGGTGTAGGAGACGAGTCTCCTAACCTTTGCAGCATTTTGATATTGTGTGTGTCTTGCTTATGCAGGTGTTGATCGTTTCCTCAAGGGGAAACTGTGACATGATACAAGTTTACGAGTTTTCAAGTAAGTCCATATGACTTACTTAGCGTGCAGTTGTGGATTTGAGTGTTTGTGATGGTTGTGTGTGTGTGCATATGATTGTTGCATTTATAACCTAAACCGGACAAGGATGACCACTTCATTACCATATATGACCCAAGTGTATAATAA
Organism: Fagopyrum homotropicum; assembly: GCA_033239125.1. Lineage (NCBI taxonomy): Eukaryota > Viridiplantae > Streptophyta > Magnoliopsida > Caryophyllales > Polygonaceae > Fagopyrum > Fagopyrum homotropicum. Next base: position 56,821,682 of record BSWB01000003.1, on the reverse strand, counting down.
CCGGCGGTGACCACTTGCCAAAGCTCGCTAAGTGGAGGAGGTTTATAGAAATAGGGGTGATCTAGATCGAGGAGAAACTTCAACTACTTCTTCTTGATCGTTTGAATCGGATCAAACTTAGAATTTGGGTGGCGGAAGCGTTTGGTTGATCCTTCAAAAGGATCCTCGAGTTTGAATGCTTGAATCAAAGACTAGATCCAAGATAGAATATTTAGAGGGTGGAAGAAGAGATGATGCCTAAACTAAGTAAGAGGGTTTTCCTTCTCAATACTTAGATTTCAACTTAGACATGCTTTTACAAATGAGCCAAGCCATCCTTATATAGTGGATGGGGGCTAACCAAAGGTTCAAACATAAATGACGGAATTAAAGCCGGAATTAAGTTCCGAATATGAAAAGCCTAAAATATGAAAGGTCGGAATTTAATTCACGGAATTAAGTTCCGGAATTAAAGTTCCGAATACAAAAAGACTTGTTATTAAATAGCCGAAATAATAATAACTGTCTTCAAAATGTGCGGGTCCTTCTATCCGGAAACACGGATGACGATGCCATACGGGGGCGTATCATTCTCCTCCTCTTAAATGTGAAATGTCCCCGTTTCACCGTCAGAAAAGAAAGGAGTCACTTGAGGAACAAGACCCTTGAAATGCAGTACTGGGTTCCCATTGTTGAAGTCGGGCGGCTTGGACTTGTAGTCTTTCAACAGAACGGTGGGGCCGCCAAGCTTGTTGAACATAAATAGGACGAACTCCGGATCGGGAGGCTCGAACTTGTAGTACATGTGGATGGTCTCGCCGGTGAGTTTATCGACCTGCCGTCTAAGCTTGTGACATTGTATGTCGGAGGCATGCCAGAAAGAAGCAAGGGTAAGCCGGTAAATATGTTATTAGACAAAACAAAATCAAACCTCGGTTCTGCCGGTTCGAACTTGTAGGCCAACAACATAATGGTGCCATTTTCATGGTTGATGGCTTCTTCACCCTTGATGATGATCTCATCTTTGTCATCTTGAAAATATTCTCCACATAACGGATTGACAAGATGAATTGGAATAACCGGTCCACAAGTTTTAATGACGACATCTTCCTTGGCCTCTTCTAATGGATCATCACACAACGGTTCTTCTTGTTGGGAGGACGTTATGTGAGCAAGAATTTGTGCCTTCAAAGCTTCTACCTCACGCTTTAGAGCATCAATTGTTGCCTTGAGCACAACATACTCCTCTTGGGGACTAGGACTCCGTCGGGGGACAACATTGTTAACTTTCTCATGATTGGCACTCCGTCTTGGGGCAACATAGGTATCCTGAAAATATTCTTGTCGGTGTGGATACCGTTGGTGCCCGTCCAAGGTATAAGTCGGCCTTGGTGGGTCCGGAGGGTTTGGAGGAGGCAACCACTCCTCATCCTCAAAGTATTCTCTCCGTTGGTACCTCCGGGTGGTTTTCTTGGCATTCGGTGGATATGGAGGAGGTAACCATTCATCTTCCTCATCATAAGAATCATAATCATCATAGATCATGATGAACGGTGAATAAACAATTGAAGATCTTCGAAGAACACCGAAGAACAGTTGAAGATCTTTGAAGAACACTGAAGAACAGTTGAAGATCTTCGAAGAACACCGAAGAATAGTTGAAGAAGGATGAAGATCTTCGAAGAACACTTGAAGAACACTTGAAGATCTTCAAGAACACTTAAAAGAAAAAAAATTTTGATGATGAACAATCAAAAACACAAGTAAAGAACTTGACCTTGATCCCGAGCTCTGATACCAATGATAGAAATAGGGGCGATCTAGATCGAGGAGAAACTTCAACTACTTCTTCTTGATCGTTTGAATCGGATCAAACTTAGAATTTAGGTGGCGGAAGCGTTTTGTTGATCCTTCAAAAGGATCCTCGAGTTTGAATGCTTGAATCAAAGACTAGATCCAAGATAGAATATTTAGAGGGTGGAAGAAGAGATGATGCCTAAACTAAGTAAGAGGGTTTTCCTTCTCAATACTTAGATTTTAACTTAGACATGCTTTTACAAATGAGTCAAGCCATCCTTATATAGTGGATGGGGGCTAACCAAAGGTTCAAACATAAATGACGGAATTAAAGTCGGAATTAAGTTCCGAATATGAAAAGTCTAAAATATGAAAGGTCGGAATTTAATTCACGGAATTAAGTTCCGGAATTAAAGTTTCGAATACAAAAAGACTTATTATTAAATAGCCGAAATAATAATAACTGTCTTCAAAATGTGCGGGTCCTTCTAGCCGGAAACACGGATGGCGATGCCATCCGGGGGCGTATCAGAGGTGCTCGGAAGCCAATAACACATGGGGGAGGTGGTAACTCCACCCCCACGCAAAACCCTGTGTTAAAGGGGGAAGAGCCGAGGTTCTTTAGGCTCCTCGTGTCACAAAATAAGTTGAATTAGTAATGGAATAATTTAAGTAAAGATAATAAACGGTTGTGTTGTGGCATTGCATATTGTGATGTGTTGGTGTGTGTATGTGCTATTACTTCATTCTTATTCATTTATGCTAGCTAACGGTTTATACCATGTTGTACATGATTGTTAGCATGAAATATTGTGATATTTTAGGCACGTTTTCTAAGTGTATTTGATTCATATTGATAGTCTTTGATTTAGCAATGTTGCATTTGTGAGCTAGTTTGCCTATATTGTCGATATGGATGTCTACACTAGCTTTATGTTGATTATAGGTGATTGGGAGTCATTTCCGAACGAAATCGAGCAAAGAAGAGTTGATTGAGTATGTTCATGGATTAAGGGCATTATAAGGAGCGAATTGGAGTTTAACTTGAGGAATGCACGAGGCTAGGGAAGAATCACTTTTTTGCCCTAAACCACGCTCTAAAATACGGCCGTACTACAAACCACGTTTAGTTCCACGGCCGTGGAACCCTGCAAAGAGAGGCGTGATGCATTCCAGTAACTATTACGGTCGTGGAATCCATGGTTCAAACCGTGACACTTTCCACGCTCTAAATTACGGTCGTGGAACCTTCCACGACCGTGATCTTGGCAATCTTTTTCGCCACATTTTGAAGCCACGATCTTTTGAAGATTGGGCCGGGCCGATATTTTATCTTACCCTATAAAAAGACGGACGAAGCAAGATTCCGTCATCTTCGCTTAGCGGCATTTATCGACACATATCCCCGCTTACGCCCGTTTAACCCTCGCGGAGAAGCATTTACATCTTGTTGGAGATCGAAGTTCGTGTTTGGAATTTGCCCTAATCTCGCACTTTTGGTGGAGAGTGCTGTTGAGATCTCCGGATTGGCGGAAGATCAAAGCTTTTGGAAGATTGTTGCAAGAAGACTTCTCTTCTTGTTTAGGTTTGATTTGGAAGACGGATTGACATCCCGTTCTCCCTTCTTTCCTAAGATTGTGATAGTTTGCTTTATTCTGAATCTATTGACAACATTTGTTCTTGGTTGTGACTTTGAGATTGGTTTGAAGATTATTGAAAGTTTTCGGAAGTTTTCATCTTTCTATCTTTTAATTCTTGAATTTGATATCAACATGACTGTTATTGGCTAAAAACCCTTAATAATTCTAAGGTGAAGGGTTGATAGTTGTGGCTTAGATGATGATAGATCGATCATAAACAGATTAGACCCTGAGAGTTAGAGAGAATCGTCGACGAACCCTAAATTACGGTTTGTTCTTGAGTTCCACGGCCGTGGAGTCTCAAGATCTACCCGTAATTTCCCTTAAGTTTACGAACTTGCTTTTACTTTAATCCAAAGTTAAAGATTTGCTTTAACTTAGTTTAGGCTTGCCTTTTCTAGGTGGTAGTGAAGCCTCAACAACCTCTACCTCGATTGTGAGTGTCATAACCGTAATCGGCTAAGTTAGTCTTGATCCTTGGATTACAAGTTTGGGTATTTGACATTAATTCTTGCCTTTAGAACCTTTCTATATTGAAGCCTCAACAACCTGTATAGAGAGTGTCTTGTAGGTGAGTCATATAAGGTTTTTGGAACTTCACCGTACGATTACCTTACATTAGCATAACTTTGCATATCTCAACTCTGTCTTTATATCATTAGTATATCTTGAATCGATTGCCACAACTTGATACTTGGATCTTTAGGATTGTTGTTTTCCCAATAATTTGCAAAGCTCTTACATTTACTTGCTTGATAATCTGCAATTGAATTTGTTCCCACCCAAATCCCTGTGTTCGATACTCTGGAATTCTTGCTTAACTACGTCGATCCGTACACTACGGGTTCGCTTGCTTGATTCTAGTTTTATAAATTTAAAGCTTATTTGCACACACCTCTAGGGGCGAACAAGTTTTTGACGTCGTTGCCGGGGATTTGGTTTAGGCCGAATTCGGTAGCCGGTTGTCAAGCTTGGGAGCTTGCTCTCGTTATTTGATATTACTTTGAGTGCATGCGCAGGTCTAGGAACACCGAAGATCTCTTGCCTCTTGATCAAGAGCTAGAGAAAACTTTAAGGCAAAAGCGCAAGGAAAAGAAGATGGCTGAAGGACACGAACGTGATCTTCAAGCGGAGTTGGTGGAGAAGGAAGCTCAACTCCAATGGAATGAGACCCTCCGTCAAGATGAAATGGATCGTCATCAATCTCAAGTTAACAATCTACAAGACATGATCTTCCAGATGAGGATAGAGCTAAGCGACCTTAAGAATAAGGGAATCAAGAAATCCTCAAGGAAAACATCAAGGTCTAGAAGAAAAGGTCACTCATCCGCTGATGATAGTGATTCTTCCATGCCACCGTTAGAGGAGATTGATCCCACGATCAATGTGAATCCCTTCCATCCACGGGGAGTTGCCAATCGTCGTGTTCCACCTAGGAATGCGAGGATCGAACGTATAGATGAAGAGCCAAGAACTCTTGGCCAGCGGATGGATCCAACACAACAACCACGCCGTCTGGGCGTGAACTTTGATGCTGATGATGTGCAAGGGTTTAGCTTCAACCCTCAAGTCATTACTCTTGTTCGCCAAAACCAATTTGGCGGGACAAGCGCTGAATCTCCACACCAACACTTGCAGAACTTTGAGTGTATGATGGAGACGATGAGACCAAAGAGCGCTACTACCAACAACTATAAGTTCAAGCCTTTCTTCTTCTCCTTGAAGGGGAAAGCGTTGTCTTGGTATCAAGCTCTTCCTAGTGGGAAACTAGACACGTGGGAAGACCTTTCCGCGGAGTTCCTCACCAAATTCTTTCCGCCATCCAAAATGGCGGAACTTAGAGGTAAGATCAATGCATTTTCCATGAGATCTAACGAAAGTTTGTTTCAATCTTGGGAAAGATTTCAGGATTTGCTCTTGGATTGCCCTCATCATGGCATATCCAAACTTGCCTTGCTGGAGATTTACTACAAGGGGTTAGATGCGGGAACGCAATTCAACCTCCAATCTCTCTCATGTGGAACATTCATGGACATGAGAGAAGATGACGCTTGGGACTTCATTGAGAAGCAAGCAAGAGTCATAGAGAAGTATTCCCACCGGAAAGTGGAGGGAAATCGTGTGGAGCAAGGAGCAAAGCTCACACATTAAGCTCAAAATCAGATTTTCTCCCTCAACAATGAGATCAAAGAGTTGAAGGAGGCTATCAAGACCAACTTCCTAAAACAACAAGGGAAGGATGTTGGTTATTTGGGCAACAACAATGGCGGCGATAACAATAACCGGAACAACAACCGGAATAACAATTGGAATGGAAACAACAACAACCGGAACAATAATTGGAACAACAATAGGAGTTCAAACAACAACAATTGGCGCTCCAATCAACGAAATTCTGGTAACTCTTATCCTTCCAACTCTAATTCACTAACTCCACCTTCCTCTTCCTCTACTCCTTTGAAAATCCAGGGGCAATCATCAAATGGAGGAAACAATTCGGGGAAGGAGAAGCCCGACCCCATGTTGGAAACGATTTTGGGAAACCTTCAAGGGTTGGAGAACCGCTTCATTAAGGTTGATGATCAAATTTCCAAGGTTGACAAAGCTCAAAAAGTTTTGGAAAACCAAATGTTCAACCATGCGGAGAAAGTTCCTAGGAATCAAGGGAAACTTCCAGGAAAGACGGAGGACAACCCTAAGGGAAGGGTTATGGCAATCACAACTAGGAGCGGAGTGACTACCACCGATCCGCAGCCTAAGTTCGTTGAAGTCTCCGTAGAGAAGGACAAGGAGAAAGAGAAGGGGAAAAAGAAGGAAGATGTCTACGTTCCTCCTTCAGCTTATAAACCTCCCCTACCATTCCCTCAATCTAGAGCGAGAGCGCGCCTAGATAAACAATTTGGTAAGTTCATAGAACTCATGAGCAAGCTGCATATTAATATACCATTTCTTGATGCTATTGTAGGTATGTCGGCTTATGGCAAGTTCTTGAAGGATCTCCTCTCTAACAAGAGGAAGCTAGAACACTTCGGAGAGGTTAAGATGAGTTCGGATTCTTCGGATCTCATCAAAACCATGAAGGAGAAAATGCCCCCAAAGCTAAAGGATCCGGGGTCATTTTGCATTCCCATAGGAGTGGGAGATGTCACATACGATGCGTTATGTGACTTAGGAGCAAGTGTGAGCATTATACCACTTGCATTGTGTAGGAAGATCGGTTTAGGCGACCCTAAACCGGTGAAGATGACGTTGTACATGGAGGATCGATCCATCACTCGCCCCGTCGGTATTGTAGAAGACGTCCCGGTCAAGCTAGGTAAATTCTTTGTTCCCATTGATTTTGTCGTGCTTGACATTCCTGCAGATAGTCCGGTCCCGATCATACTCGGAAGACCGTTTCTTGCAACTTCCGGCTGCATAGTCGATTGCAAGAATGGTAGACTCGCTTTTGATATAGGAGAGGAGAAAGTAGAGTTCGTTCTTTCCACTCTAGTGAAGGAGCCAATCTTTGATGAGGATATTTTCAATATCCAAGATTAAGAAGGTTTGTCTAGAGAAGAGGTAAGTGCGATTCTCTTTAACGATCATTTACAAAAGGTTATCACTATGAGTCTAACCAATGTAGGGGAAGAAGAAGAGTGCAATGAGGCAATTGAAGCCTTAGAAGCACAAGAAGAGATAGGTGAAGTGGAGTTTGAAAAACTCCACGATGAGGCAGAAAACGTGAGAATCCACGGTTATACCCTGTATTCCACGGCCGTGGATTTCACAACCAAAATCGTGCCTCACTCCAGGGAGTTATACGGTCGTGGAGAAGATATGACAACCGTATTTCCCTTCCACGCCCTAAACCACGGCCGTGGAGGACAAGATCCACCCGTAATTTTGGCCGTGGAAGAGAGTGGTCGAGACACTTCTTCAACTTCTTCTGACTCTTCTCCCACACACTCATCACCCTTAGAAACTTCTAAGGAGACATCGGATGCTTTTCAAGGATCATTGGAAGCACCGAAAGCAATGGAACTCAAACCACTTCCTACTCATCTAAGGTACGCTTTTCTAGGATGTAATTCTACCTTTCCGGTTATTGTTAGTTCTGATCTAAGCATAGATGAACATAATCAGCTCATGATTGTCCTTAGGAAAAATAGGAAAGCTATAGGCTATACTATTAAGGACTTAGTAGGAATTAAACCCTCCCTATGCATGCATAAGATACTAATGGAGGAAGATTTTAGAACTTCAAGACAACCTCAAAGGCGGTTGAATCCGACCATGAAGGAGGTTGTCAAGAAGGAAATTCTTAAGCTTCTTGATGCAGGTTTCATCTACCCTATCTCCGATAGTAAGTGGGTGAGTCCGGTCCAAGTAGTTCCGAAGAAGGGAGGAATGACGGTCATCACCAACAAAAACAACGAACTCATTCCTACCCAAACCGTGACTGGATGGCGGATGTGCATAGACTACCGCAAGCTCAACAATGCAACGCGGAAGGATCATTTTCCATTGCCATTCATTGATCAAATGCTTGAAAGGTTAGCACAACATTTACATTTTTGCTACCTTGACGGTTATAGTGGTTTCTTTCAGATTCCGATACACCCGGATGATCAAGAGAAAACCACATTCACGTGCCCATGGGGTACGTTCGCTTATAGGAGAATGCCGTTCGGGCTTTGCAACACCCCAACCACCTTTCAACGGTGCATGATGGCCATCTTCTCCGAGTACGAAGAGGAAATCATGGAAGTCTTCATGGACGACTTCTCCGTATACGGTTCCTCTTTTAACGATTGCCTTTCTAACCTTGCTCTTGTTTTACAAAGGTGTGAAGACACTAACCTAGTTCTTAATTGGGAGAAGTGTCAATTTATGGTAAAGGAAGGAATTGTATTAGGACACCTAATCTCTAGTAGAGGGATAGAGGTGGATAAGGCGAAATCAGAGACTATAGAGAAGCTTCCTCCCCCAACTTCGGTGAAAGGGATAAGAAGTTTCCTAGGACATGCTGGATTTTATAGACGTTTCATTAAAGACTTTTCTAAGATATCAAAACCTCTCACTAATCTATTGATGAAGGATGCGGTTTTTGAGTTTTCGAAAGAATGTTTGGATGCGTTTAACATCATTCGGCAAGCTCTAATTTCAGCACCTATTATCCAACCCCCGGATTGGACTCTTCCCTTTGAGATTATGTGCGATGCTAGTGACGTAGCTATTGGAGCTGTTCTTGGACAACGAAAGGAAGGGGCAACCCATGCCATATACTATGCTAGCAAGACGCTAGATGAAGCGCAGCTCAACTATGCCACTACCGAAAAAGAGTTCTTAGCCATTGTCTATGCTATTGACAAGTTTCGCTCTTATCTTGTAGGTGCAAAGGTGATTGTCTACACGGATCATGCTGCGATCCGGTACCTCCTTGCGAAGAAAGATGCGAAGCCAAGGCTAATTATATGGATTCTTCTCCTACAAGAATTCGATCTTGAGATCCGCGACAAGAAAGGTTCAGAAAATTCTGTTGCGGATCATTTGAGTCGCCTAACACATCTAGAGGACGACCATTTACCCATCGACGACTCCTTCCCGAACGAACACATACACCTTATTGAGGAGTGCATCGATGTAATCTCCAAGGGTAACGAACCATGGTTTGCTGATTTTGTTAACTATTTGGTTTGTCAGGAGATACCACCCGGACTATCCTACGCACAAAGGAAGAAGTTCTTTAAGGATGTCCGGGAATACTATTGGAACGAGCCTCTCCTCTTCAAGAGAGGTCCGGATGGCATCATTCGGCGATGTGTGCCGGAAGATGAGATGCAAAGTGTCATCCGTCATTGTCATTCACTACCTTGTGGAGGACACGCTAGTTCGAACAAGACTAGCGCAAAGGTATTGCAATCTGGATTCTTTTGGCCTACTTTGTTTAGAGATGTGCAATCCTTTGTTTCTTGCTGCGATGCTTGTCAAAGAACAGGCAATAGCTCTAGGAGGAATGAGATACCCCTCAACAACATCCAAGAGGTGGAGATTTTCGACGTTTGGGGAGTCGATTTCATGGGACCATTCCCATCATCTTGTGGAAACCAATACATACTATTGGCGGTGGATTATGTTTCTAGATGGGTGGAAGCAATTGCCTCTCCCACCAATGAAGCCATGGTGGTGGTTAAGTTCTTTAACAAGACCATTTTCCCGCGATTTGGGACACCAAGGACGATCATTAGTGATGGAGGTTCTCACTTCATTGCCCGGCGCTTTGAAGCTCTTCTAGCTAAGTATGGGGTTACCCTCAAGATCGCTACCCCTTACCATCCACAAACAAGTGGAAAAGTTGAGATCTCAAATAGGGAGATCAAAGGAATTCTAGAGAAGACGGTTTCAAGGACTAGGAAGGATTGGTCTTTGAAACTTGACGATGCATTGTGGGCATACCGGACTGCATACAAGACTCCCATAGGAACCACACCATACAACCTTGTGTATGGGAAGTCTTGTCACTTGCCGGTAGAGTTGGAGCATAAAGCATTTTTTGCTATCAAGTGGTTGAACTTCAGCATGAAAGAAGCGGGAGAGAAGCGTCTCCTAGACATCAATGAGCTGGATGAACTCCACTTGAATGCTTATGAAAACGCTAAGATCTATAAGGAGAGAGCAAAGCGTTAGCATGATAAGCATATCATCCCAAAGGACTTCAAAGAAGGAGATCAAGTTCTCCTCTTCAATTCAAGGCTTCGTCTCTTTCCAGATAAGCTTAAATCTCGTTGGACCGGACCTTTTCTAATTAAGCGTATTTTCCCCCATGGTGCAGTTGAAGTATGGGGTGAAGCGAGCGGAACTTTTAAGGTAAACGGCCAACGACTCAAGAAGTATACGCCGGAACTCCAAGCTGAGGAGTTCGCACCTACCGCACTCGAATAAGTGCGAGATTGGTCTAGCTACGGACCTTAAACAAAGCGCTTCTTGGGAGGCAACCCAAGGTATTGCATTTTTGTTTTTGTTTTCGATTCATAGATTAGCTTAGTATAGACGTTTTTGCTTTGTTTTTACCTCGATTTCTTCCGGTATGTTCGTGTTTTTGGATGTAGGAACGATGGAAAAGGAAAAGAGGAGGATAATGTCGAAGAAAAGTGACGAAATTTGGACTTTGGAGCTTTACAGAGGGTTCCACGGCCTAAACCACGGTCGTGACAGCTACAGTACCCGTAATTTCCAAAAGCCTTTGAAAAATCACCAAAACCACGGTTCCGTACACTTCCACGGCCGTGGAACACCCCGACAGACCGTGATTTTCAAAATTTTGCCTGCGACTATATAAGCCACATTCTTCACAAAATTCATCCCAAAACCCCTCTTTCCACGCCCTAATTGCCGAAATCCACGACCCTCTCTCAATCACTCGTTTCCTAATCGTTTTCAACGATTCTTCTTCCTAAACTGAAGCAAATTCAACCACAAACAAGATCCAAGCGACGAATCGAGCGGAAATTCACCAACGAACGCACAATTCGGATTTTTCAATCCGAAAAATAGGTTTTTTCTCTCTTCTTGATTCTTGCCGATTTAGTTCGTTTTTGTTAGAGATTTTTAGGAAGAACTGATTGAGATTGGAAGAAATTAGATTAGGACTGCCTGTTGTGGAGATTGATTGCTGATTTGCTGAGATTTGTGATTTTCTGAGACGAATCACGGTCTCTAGGGGAATTACGGCCGTGGTTTTCATAAGAACAGACCGTAATTTTGAGCAGAATGGATTTTGTGAGAAGAGTTTTGGGGAGGATAAAAGAGAAGAAGAATGATCAGAATAAGAAGAGGAAGGGTAATCCCTCCTCCTCCTCATCCTCTAGGGCACCACCACCCTCTTCCCCTTCACCTTCATCCTCACCTTCACCTCCATCCTCACCTCCCCACCCTAGAATCCCGACCATACACGACGATCATCTCGATGCACTCGAGAGGATCAAGGAGATGCCAGTGATTGGCCCTAGGTACTTGTTGTTGGAGGATCTAGCTCCTCTCAACATAGTTGATGACCTCACTTGGCTCTTGGATAGAGCCGGACTTATTGTCTTCTCGGCTATCCGACAAGACGCTTATGAGGAGATTACACGGGAGGTTGTGACATCTTTTGAGCACAGCCATGTAGACAGGACCGTCTCTTTCCGTCTCATGGAAAGGGACTACCATTTGAGCATCCGTGAGTTTGGGACCATTTTTGGGTTTCATGAGACCTTTAATGGTCGATTTCTTAGTGGCGTTTACGCCAAGGACTTTTGGGAGGAGGTTGCGATGATTTACGCTAGCGAGGACCGCTGGCAGCCCGCGGACACCAAGGCTAGGTTGATGTACCACCTAGCCTTGAAGATAGCTCACCGCGTTCTTTCGGAGTGTCTCTTTCCTAGGACGGAGACGCCCCAAAAGATCAAGACGGATGAGCTGTTCTTGCTTTACTCCATGCTTTATGGACGCCGTGCTGATTGTGCTACTCTCTTGGCTGCTACTATGAGCAAGCTCAAGAATAAGAAGAAGGGCAACATAGGATATGGTGGGATAGTTACCCACATTGCTAGGAGCTTTGGTGTTGATTTTTCTGCTTGCACCCGTATACCGGCCGTACCTTTAGGGCTACATGCTTTCATGACTAGGGGTCTCATTTTCCCCACACATAGAGGCCCGCCTTATACGGGCATACCATGGGAGAGCAGGACGGGTAGGGGTATAGAGTGGCTACCGGAGTACTCCATTATGGCAGGACGCCATAATTGGAAGGAGACGTTCGCTGCTATGCATGCGAACAGGATAACAGCTCCCCCATATGTCCCACCGCCAGTTGTTGAGGAGGAGATGGGAGATCAGTTTGAGGGCGGAGGAGGAGCTGAGGAGGAGTTTGGCACGTTTCCGGATCAGCCGGAGGCGGCCCCCGATGCACCTAGACGTTCTCCACGTCCAGCTAGAGCTTCAGGCTCGTCTTCTCGCCGCGCTAGCGTGAGTGAGAGGCCTAGGTGGATGACCACACCTCCTACATGATATGGCGTTCCCCCTCCTTGGTCTACAGAGCAGGCAGCAGCACCAGCACCACCACCAGCACCATCCGACGCTCCAGCATGGTACAGTCAGGCCCCGGGATGGTACGAGCAGATGCCGGATTGGGCTACCGGACTTTCAGAGAGAGTGGGAGCATTGGAGATCCGAGCCGATGCTAGAGACGGACGCCTAGACGACCTCGACCACATGATGAGAGACGTCTACCGCCAGCAGTTTGGGCGGTTCTATGATCCCAGCTTCTCTCCATTCCCGCCTCCACCAGCGCCGCAGTGATGAGGGTTTGATGATTGACCGTTCGCTTTAGACATTCCGTCACCACTTTGTGAGTTTCTTTTTCTTTTCTTCTTTTCTTTCTTTCTTTTGAACATTAAGGACAATGTTCGTCCTAAGTATGGAGTGGGATGTATTAAAAGTTTGTAATAACTCTTACTCACTATGCTTGCTTCTATTCGAGACTATTTGCATGTTCATTATATTGTTGCACGTTTCATTATCGCATTGCATGAAAAAGAACTTGAAAAACCCATAAAAATTGAAAAATTTTGAAAATTTTGTGCTTCTAATGAATTGAGATGATTTCTATGATAATCACTACTTGTGAATTGAGTTTGATAACAATTGCATGCTTAAAAGAATTGTGAATTGAAAAGAATTTGAATGAATGAATTTTACCTCTTTTGCAAGTTTCATAATGTGAAAAATGTTACCTAAATCATGTTGAGAAATTGAAGTTGAAATCACACTATAAGTTCTTATACTTCTTGTTGAGATGATTAAGGCAATTCGATTTTTCTTTCTTCTTTCTTTGATCATTTTAGCTCCTCATTGAAATATTAGCCTCCTTTACCTATCCGGGAATTTGGAGAAGTGAATGAAAAAGGCATGTTTGATGTGGGAGGGCCATGAGAGCAATTATTTGCAATCAAAAGAATAGAAAGAAATTCTAGGTTTCGGGAAGTCAATCATGATGATGAGTAACTCGACACCATTCACATAGCCGGGTGTTTGTGTCTTGCCAAAGTCGGATTGAGCGATATTCCTAGCGGATTATGGTATGTGCGCTAAGGGTTTGAGGCATCTCATAAAAATTGAGAAACGCCAATCTCCTAGGCTTCGGTTTTTGTGCACCTCTGTCCATAACTCCAAAAGTAAAGTCGAAAAATGAAAAGAAGAGAGCGAAGCTCTAAGTTGAAGTGTTGCGGAAACCGCAAAAGAAGAAGAAGGGTAGTTGTCCACTTTCCCGGATTTATGCACCACATTCCTTAAAGTTTCCTTCCCCTTCCACATTCTAGACCTTTTCTTTGAAAGTCCTTAAGATCAAAAGAATGTTATACGACTTAGTGATCTAAATTGAAGTTCCTTATGATTGATTTTGATAATGTTTGAAGGTTATGATGCTTGTTTAGAAGTTTAATTGATACATGAGTTTTCTTTCCTTTTTACTCTTTGATTAAGTGTATGAAAGTCTAATAAACGATTGAAGCAAGATTTGAGAATGATCTATTCTTTAGAAGGCACATTCCTCCAAAAGAAGTATTGCTTTGAGAAGGTACACATATTTCATCCTAACTTTTGTTTAAAGTTTTTTGAAAGACCTTGCTTAGGGACAAGCAAGTGTTAAGTATGGGGTTATTTGTTAGCATGAAATATTGTGATATTTTAGGCACGTTTTCTAAGTGTATTTGATTCATATTGATAGTCTTTGATTTAGCAATGTTGCATTTGTGAGCTAGTTTGCCTATATTGTCGATATGGATGTCTACACTAGCTTTATGTTGATTATAGGTGATTGGGAGTCATTTCCGAACGAAATCGAGCAAAGAAGAGTTGATTGAGTATGTCCATGGATTAAGGGCATTATAAGGAGCGAATTGGAGTTTAACTTGAGGAATGCACGAGGCTAGGGAAGAATCACGTTCTTGCCCTAAACCACGCTCTAAAATACGGCCGTACTACAAACCACGTTTAGTTCCACGGCCGTGGAACCCTGCAAAGAGAGGCGTGATGCATTCCAGTAACTATTACGGTCGTGGAATCCATGGTTCAAACCGTGACACTTTCCACGCTCTAAATTACGGTCGTGGAAACTTCCACGACCGTGATCTTGGCGATCTTTTTCGCCACATTTTGAAGCCACGATCTTTTGAAGATTGGGCCGGGCCGATATTTTATCTTGCCCTATAAAAAGACGGACGAAGCAAGATTCCGTCATCTTTGCTTAGTGGCATTTATCGACACATATCCCCGCTTACGCCTTTTAACCCTCGCGGAGAAGCATTTACATCTCGTTGGAGATCGAAGTTCGTGTTTGGAATTTGCCCTAATCTCGCACTTTTGGTGGAGAGTGCTGTTGAGATCTCCGGATTGGCGGAAGATCGAAGCTTTTGGAAGATTGTTGCAAGAAGACTTCTCTTCTTGTTTAGGTTGTATTTGGAAGACGGATTGACATCCCGTTCTCCCTTCTTTCCTAAGATTGTGATAGTTTGCTTTATTCTGAATCTATTGACAACATTTGTTCTTGGTTGTGACTTTGAGATTGGTTTGAAGATTATTGAAAGTTTTCGGAAGTTTTCATCTTTCTATCTTTTAATTCTTGAATTTGATATCAACATGACTGTTATTGGCTAAAAACCCTTAACAATTCTAAGGTGAAGGGTTGATAGTTGTGGCTTAGATGATGATAGATCGATCATAAACAGATTAGACCCTGAGAGTTAGAGAGAATCGTCGACGAACCCTAAATTACGGTTTGTTCTTGAGTTCCACGGCCGTGGAGTCTCAAGATCTACCCGTAATTTCCCTTAAGTTTACGAACTTGCTTTTACTTTAATCCAAAGTTAAAGATTTGCTTTAACTTAGTTTAGGCTTGCCTTTTCTAGGTGGTAGTGAAGCCTCAACAACCTCTACCTCGATTGTGAGTGTCATAACCGTAGTCGGCTAAGTTAGTCTTGATCCTTGGATTACAAGTTTGGGTATTTGACATTAATTCTTGCCTTTAGAACCTTTCTATATTGAAGCCTCAACAACCTGTATAGAGAGTGTCTTGTAGGTGAGTCATATAAGGTTTTTGGAACTTCACCGTACGATTACCTTACATTAGCATACCTTTGCATATCTCAACTCTGTCTTTATATCATTAGTATATCTTGAATCGATTGCCACAGCTTGATACTTGGATCTTTAGGATTGTTGTTTTCCCAATAATTTGCAAAGCTCTTACATTTACTTGCTTGATAATCTGCAATTGAATTTGTTCCCACCCAAATCCCTGTGTTCGATACTTTGGAATTCTTACTTAACTACGTCGATCCGTACACTGCGGGTTCGCTTGCTTGATTCTAGTTTTATAAATTTAAAGCTTATTTGCACACACCTCTAGGGGCGAACAATGATCTACAGGTTAGGAAGACTGTAGAGTGAGCCAGATGGGTGATCAGCCGAGGGCTTCCGTACACTAGGTTGTTCGTGGGATATGAGATGTTTTGTACATGGATGTTATAGTTTGCCGTCTTGTACTCGGTTGTGGTAGTCAACCCTCTAAAACAAAACAAAACCCCCACGCAAAACCCTTGCTTCGGATGAAGATGGTAATCAACCCTCTAAAACAAAACAAAACCATTACCATTCTAACGTACAGAATGTGTAACTCCCCTAATTAACCTCCCTAATTAATATCCACTAATTAATTATTTCACAAATAAATGATATGGATATATTAATAATATACAATATATATATATATATATTTATATATATATATATATATATATATATATATATATATTCAACCATCATTCCCGTTGATCTAGTCAGTCAACTCAAAGTGTGTGACCGCATAAAACCCGTATATAATAGTTATGGGTTTAACTTGTTTAAGTCCATTAATTGTAGTTGGCTTCTATCAAAGCACTACGACTCCTAAAATAATCGGATTGAATTATCTCTATTAATTGTCTTATTCCAAGTTTAGTCATTGCACATTAAATTAAAAGACACAATTCTTTCAATCTCCCACTTGTCCTTAAACAAGTGTGCAATATAAGATACATTTGTCTCTTAATGTCTTATTTGACGATATGATGACATTCATATTTAATGTCAAATGTGTTTCTTGAACTCCGAGTTTGAACTGTTAATTAAACGGATGATTACAAATGAACCATCCGAGCATGACCATGCATTTTCAGTTCTCGCTCTTCAAGTGGCCGAGACACCAATCCTGTTCAATGTATCACAGTATACACGAACTAGGAGGACCTCTCCAATCTTGTATGACTATGGCTCCCACTCAACTTTTGACAATCCTAACTACTTGCCTTTATAACTCCCTTTTACGGAAAGCGTTTAACAATGTCAAAGAAATACCAATCATCAAGTGAGACCACAACATACTCATGTCTGAGGAATCTACTAATCATTGTTTAACTTAAAACTCTACAATCTCTTTTGGAGAGTCTTAAGGTGGGTCAGTCTAACATGTATCATCCATACATATATATGTAAATGACTAGACATCTCCATGTCCCTATAGCCCATGAAACTTGACGTTATCAGTCAACTTACAATATAGTTACTGATAAAATCATCCATGTCCATTTGATGATTTCGAACTATAGACTTTCAATAATTTAAAACTTCATTTCACTTAATGGGGTTTCATTCATCAGAACACTTAAAGTGATCCCATTTGTTAATAATGAATTATTTGGACATATTATTCAATATTGATCAAAACAATATATAAATAAAGATGAAATATCATATATCATAAAATCATCAAGTCAAACATAAAACTAGCGTCCAACACTCATAAATACACAATGTCATATAAAAGCAAACTCAAAGCCATTCTCCAATGTGCTTGAGACCCTTAGCCCTAGTGTGACTCTCAGTGATGATGCGTCGAATAAGGTGATACTTCCTCATAACGTGTCTGGATTTGGAGCTCAAACTCGGTTCCTTTGTCTGGGCTATGGCACCATTGTTGTCACAATAGATGTCGATAGGCATTGAAATACTAGGAACAATACCGAGTTCATCCAGGAACTTCCTCATCTAAACAGCCTCCTTTGCTGCTGCACTAGCAACAATGTACTCAGCCTCTGTTGTAGAATCTGCTACTGTATCCTGCTTGGAGCTCTTCCAGCTCACAACTCCTCCGTTAAGGATGAAGACATAACCCGATTGAGACTCAAAGCCATCTCGGTCAGTCTGAAAGCTTGCATCAGTATAGCCTTGTACGATCATTTTTTCATCTCCCCATATACTAAGAAATTATCCTTGGTCCTTCTCAAGTACTTTAGGATATTCTTAGCTGCACTCCAGTGTGCTTCTCCAGGACTTGATTGGTATCTTCTACACATGCTCAAAGCATACGCAACATCAAGGCATGTACATACCATGGCATACATGATAGATCCTATAGCATAAGCATATGGGATCTGGTTCATCTTCTCAAGCTCAGCAGGTGTTTTAGGACACTGCGTCTTGTTGAGATATACACCATGTTGCATGGGTAAAAACCCCTTCTTGGAATCCTGCATCTTGAATCTATCAAGAATCTTATCAATATAAGTTCCTTGACTCAATCCAAGAAGCCTCTTAGATCTATCTCTATAGATCTTAATTCCAAGTATGCACTCGGCCTTTCCTAAGTCTTTCATTGAGAAACATTTCTTCAGCCATTCCTTTACAGACTCTAGCATCGGAATGTCATTCCCAATAAGTAGTATGTCATCCACATACAAGACTAAGAAGGCTACATTACTCCCACTAAACTTCTTGTAAACACAAGGATCCTCTTCACATCTAATAAAAACAAACTCTTTGATCTTTTCATCAAATCGAAAGTTCTAACTCCTGGATGCTTGCTTAAGTCCATAAATGGACTTCTTAAGCTTGCATACCTTCCCTGCATCAATTGGATCTTCAAAACCTTCAGGTTGTGTCATGTACACATCCTCTTCCAAAAAACCATTTAGAAAAGCGGTTTTGACATCCATTTTCCATATCTCATAGTCATAATATGTTGCAATAACTAGGATTATCCTAATGGATCTAACCATGATAACTGGTGAAAATGTCTCGTCATAGTCTATACCATGAATCTGTCTAAAACCTTTGGCAACTAGCCTTGCCTTGTAAACAGACACATTTCTATCCCTGTCAGTTTTGAGTTTGAAAAACCATTTGCTTCCTATGGGTTTTACCCCATTTGGCAAATCTATCAAGTCCCATACTTGATTTTCAAACATCGAATCCATTTCGGACCTCATGGCCTCAAGCCATTTCTTGGAGTCTAAACCCGTCACTGCTTGCTTATATGTAAAAGGCTCACTATGTTCTAACATAAGAATATCAAGGCTTACATTCAAGATGAAATCATCATAACGTCTTGGTTGTACCTTTGCCCTTTCCGATCTACGAGTGGGCTCAACTTGTTCAACAACTAAATCCGGAACATGATCCACAAATGTTTGTAGATCCTCTTATTCCGGATCTTGAATGATCTAAGGCCCTAGGCCTTCAAAAGTAATCATCTCATCAACGACATCATCCATGTCATCTTGTTGTTGAGTTTGTTGCTCTTCATCGTCTTGAACTGTTTCAAGATGACTATTTCTCCCACTTGACTTTTTGGAAAGGAACTCTCTTTTCAAAAAGACACTATCTCTTGCAACAAACACCTTTTGCTGAGTTGGATTGTAGAAGTAATATCCAAAACTTCCTTTTGGATACCCTATAAAAAAACATTTATCTGATTTTGGGGCAAGCTTCTCTGTTTGTAAACGCTTTACATAAGCTTCACATCCCCATATTCAGAAAAGACAACTTTGGAACCTTTCAAGTCCATATCTCATATGGAGTTTTGCTTACAGTTCTTGATGGAGTCTTGTTTAATGTAAGTACAGCGGTAGTGAGGGCATATCCCTAGAAGGATACCGAAGATCAACAAAACTCATCATTGATCGGACCATGTCTACAAGGTCTTGTTTCTCCTTTCAGACACACCATTAAGCTGTGGTGTTCCTGGGGTACCTAACTGTGTTACTATCCCACAATTTTTCAAATGATGATCAAACTCGTGGCTCAAGTACTCACCACCACGATCAGATCGAAGTGCTTTTATTTTCTTGCCACTTTGAGTCTCTACTTCATTCTGGAATTCCTTGAACTTTTCAAAGGATTCCGATTTATGTGACATTAAGTAAATATATCCATATCTACTCATGTCATCAGTAAACATAATGAAGTATATGTAACCACCTCTAGCTTTTGTGGTCATTGGCCCACATACATCAATATGTGTATTATGCCCAACAATTCAGTAGCCCTTTCATTGGTTCCTTTGAAAGGTGACCTTGTCATTTTTCCCATTAGACATGATTCACATGTATTAATGGATTCATAATCCATGTCTTTTAGAAGTCCTTTATGGAGCTTCTTCATGCGATTCACACTAATATGGCCCAACCGACAATGCCATAGGTAGGCCTCACTCAAACTATTTGGTTTTTGCCTTTTGTTATTTATATTATACACATCTGATTTGAGATCCAACACAAAAAGTCCATTACTCATTGGTGCACTAGCATAGAAAATTTTGTTTCTAAAAACATACATAAATCCATCTTTAATGCTAAAATCAAATCCCTCAGAATGTAATAATGCAACCAAAATAAGGTTCTTGGTAATGCATGGAACAAAATAACAATTATTCGGTTCTAATACTAAACCAGAAGGTAAAGACAGACTAAAACCTCCCACGGTAAGTGCAGCAACACTTGCTCCATTTCCAACGCGCAGGTCTATCTCCCCCTTCTTCACTTGCCTTTTATTTCTTAGTTCCTGCACATAAGAAATAATGTGAGCACCACAAGAGGTATCTAATACCCAAATAGGATCATATTCTAATGTGAGAACATTTGTTGTCATTATTTCAATAACATAAATACCTGAAGTGCCGGAACTCACAATTCCATTCTTCTTGTCTTCCAAGTACTTGGGACAGTTCCTCTTCCAGTGTCCATTGGCATTGCAGTAAAAACAATCATGATCAACAGTCACCTTTGGCTTCTCACCACCCTTGGGATTGGCAACTTGCTTGCCTTTCCCTTGGTAATTGCTCTTACTCTTAGCCACCTTCTTAAAACCCTTCTCTTTGTTGACATTCAAAATTTCCTTCTTTTTGTCATCAATAATATTGCCCTTATCATTTTAAAGCATGCTATGGAGCTCATTAATATCATGCTTTAGACCATTCATATGATATTGCATTCTGAATGGTGCAAAACCATCGTGCAAGGATCTAAGAACAATATCAGTGGCCAACTCTTGGTCATATGGGGTCCCCAAATTTTCCATCCTCTTAAAAAGCCTAGTCAGGCTAATCACATGAGGACTCACTGGTTTTCCCCTCTCAAGCTTGCTATCAAGTATAGCTTTGTGAGTCTCATATCGCTCTATCCTTGTCTGATCTTGAAACAACGTTTTCAGTTCAATTATGATAGTATAAGCATCAGAATGCTCAAACCTCTTTTGCAAATAAGGCTCCAATGTAGCAAGCATGAGGCAAGTTACAAGTAATGCCTTAGACCTCACCCGAGTTTCCGTTGCCTTCTCCTCATCTGATGAGGTGTCGGTCACAGAAGGGATAGGGTAGCTAGGACGTCCTCACGTCCCTCAAACCTGAGAATGATTCTCAAATTCCTTTCCCAATCAAGGAAGTTCGTTCCATTGAACTTGTTTTTCTCAACAATTGAGCGCAGAGAGAATTTCAAATTATCGTTCGACATTATCTACAGAATATAAATGACATACAAATCAGTTTATGTTTGAAATTGCAAATACTTATATTTAAACAATTTAAAATAAGCAAAAGCACATTTTATTCAATTGTTGTCGTCCCTTTGAATAAAATATTCCAAGATCCCATCCCAGACAAGACTCAACGTACTTTTGCATTGCCTTAAGTCATATGTGTTCAGGGTAAGTAACAATTACTAATTATAACTCCTTATAATTCTTGGTTGATGATCCACATCCAATGCAGAAATCATCCCATGCCTCAAGATCCAAAACTTTGCCTTTTGGTCTCTCATTGGGTACTACCATATCAAGGTTTATGAACCCCCGTATAGATTCACCCTCACCCAGTCCAAGATTATGGAAGAACACCCTCACTTTTGTGAAGCTCATCCAACCAAAAATCCAGAACTTAATGGGTTATGATATGGAAAGGCATTGCCCCAATTTACCTTTGGAACTTAAGTCTTTTTATTTGTCTTTTATTTATAAGAGAAAAAATGTCATAAATAAAAACAATATAAAAACTTAAAATAAAGTATTCAAAACG
Source organism: Fagopyrum homotropicum (assembly GCA_033239125.1). Lineage (NCBI taxonomy): Eukaryota > Viridiplantae > Streptophyta > Magnoliopsida > Caryophyllales > Polygonaceae > Fagopyrum > Fagopyrum homotropicum. The sequence goes on along the minus strand of BSWB01000003.1, from coordinate 56,799,863 downwards.
CAATAATTGTGATCCTAGTATGGCCCCTACTATGCAAAAAATAAAGATTTAATCTTCATAATCACTTCATCTTGTATCCTTCATGGATCTCCATCCTTGACCATCTTATGTCTTGTACTTCTTCTTGTATTACAATTTTGAATTACTCTAATTGCATAAATTAAATTACAACAAAACAAACGATGTGCAGATCGTGTACAAAAAAAACATAACGATACATAGATCGTATTTATGGGCCATACTAGTCACCTTATGCAAGCAATATAACATAATATAAGACAAGCATAACAATATATCTCAATTTAAAATTAAATCCTTATATTGTATTAATCAATATTAACCATTAAAATGTAATAATTGGATTAAATTGTATGAAAAAGATATGATATCAAATATTTAGTCTTAAGTGGAATTTCCTAACTTTTAGGAAACAATTAAAATAAGCAATATCATAATATTATCCATCTTAATTTTATAGGAAAAATCTCAAATCACCGGCAAATATTTTATATCAAACATTTTGTGACCTAGCCAATAATTTTATGGCAAATATTTTGCGGCAGATATTTTATATCAAATATATTTTGAGATCTAGCCAAATATACATGCGGCAATCATCCACCGGTTCGGTCAATTTTGTGATCTTTCCATCACCTAATCGGATCGAATTTGACTCGGTTCGGTGGTATCCAATTTCCATATCAATTCATACAATTTCATGTCGCAATTCATCAAAATCTCCATTTCAATTTTACATCTTTATCCATATAAAATTCACCACCAATTTAAATCAAGATCCGCATCAAATTATTGATCCTATCAATCTATGCAAGATCGTTCTGATACCAATTGTAGGTTTATTAGATGCTTTAAGAGGAATTTCAAATTATATCTAAACATCTAATCGTAGGATCTACAAGCACAATTGATAGGCAACAACTGATTGTTCATAGGAAATACTTGTTGATGCGTGTAGCGGATCTGATCAGGAAGGAACAAAAGATATGAGAGCCCCACATGTTGCTCCTCTAGTTGGCCCACACAAGGCCGGTCAAGATCGCCTGTGGTTTCGACTGCTAGGACGAAGATGTTCGCTCCAAATGGTGTGTGCAAGCTTTAATTTTATAACCCAAGATGTATGCTTAAAACAAGGATGCAAAGCCGCAGTGTACGGGTCAATCGTAGTAAAAGCAAGAATTCCGGGGTGTCGATCTCAGGGACTTAGGTGAAACAAAACCAATATAGGTAGTCAATATTGCAAATAACCACAAAAGCGATTAAAACAATCAAAGATGATAATAAGGTCAATTAAAGGAAATATGCAAATTCTAGGGATTAAAGCATCTAGTTGTGGTTCCAACTCAAGATCTCAAGATAAGCGGACAAAGCTGAGGTTTTGCAAAGGGAAGGTGTTACTAAAGTGGAATAGATCACCGGGTAAGTCTCACTACTCACAATCCCAAGCCAAAGAACCTATTACCGGGTAAGTCTCAAGGTACTAAGGAAAGGAACTATAATCTCAAACCAACACTCCAACTAAGGGAATAAAATCAACCTTTACCGGGTAAGTCTCAGGCTAACTCACAAAGATGGGATGAAGGCACACTCAAATCCCAATAAAGGATAAACCTTTGTTACCTACACTTATGATCTTGGGTAACAAACTAAGGAATTACCGGGTAAGTCTCATCCTAAGCTTGCATTGAACCAGGAAAGGTGTAATAAGAATAGGATTTGGCAAACTCTAACACTTAACTCTCAGTTTCGGATCAGAAAAGGTCACCTCGGTCAGCCAAATTCCACCCCGGCCGAGATGTTCATCGACTGAACGAGATGTTTGAAGGTTAAGGATAAAGACTCGAGCTTTCAGGGTCCTACTGGGATTAAGATTATTCTATCATCGTTTTTCCCACAACCTTCAGCCAATCACCCTAGAATCGCACAAATAAATTAGCCACTCATCATCATGAAAGCAATAATCAAATATACGGGAAGAGAATGAATATTTGAACACAAAAACCTTAAGAACAAGGCTTCAATAACTGAATCAAATATCAAACAAATAAGCGTTCCTTGGATCACAAATCCAACAAGACAAATCAACAAGAAGGGAATCTAAGAAAGTCTTACAAAACCCTTCACAAAGCTATAATAAGCTATCAATCCTTCCTAGATTGATCTTCAATCTTCCTTCCTTCAAAACCCTGGAGAATATCCCTTAATTGTTGGATGCTATCAGCCCTCTAAGCATGTATATGCATGGTTGAACTTGTGGAAAATCCAACCCTTTATATAGGAGAATTATCTTCCAAAGATAAAATATCTTAAAAAGATAATTTCCTATAAAATATATCTTATCTCCTAAAATAAATCTCTAAAATATATGATCTTCCTTCCAGAAATCCAGCCCAAAAATATAAGATCTCTCCTTCCAAAAATAAAAGATCTCAGCCAAATAAAATATATCTCGCCGCGTCAAGATATTCGCCTCGGTCGAGACGCTCCCTTAGATCACCTCGGTCGAGGTGACTCTGTAGTCAACCGAGGTGACTCTAAACTGAATGTGAAATATCTCAAATCTGGTCCAAAGTAAATCTTGTTTATTAATTCCTTGCTTCCTGAATTCTTCCTTAAACTCCTGAATGTAGCTCCAATGACTCCTTAGTTCTTTTAGCTCCATTTTGATGTAAAACGTGCCATTTTACCTACGATTACAACGAAACTTGGTGTAGACCTCGATTCTCGCAAAGGTAGATGAAACGACAATATAATCACATAATATACATTCAAACATGCATGTTATTGAAGATAAAACGTCTAAACAAGTCCCAAAATATAGACTATAATTCATGCTATCAGAAGATCGCAAAGCGTGCAATCGAATTGCTTCGGATGAAGATGGTAGTCAACCCTCTAAAACAAAACAAAACCAACTATTGGATTTTTATTTTTCTTTTGCTCTCTCTTTTGCTCTCTTTGTTCGTCAAAATGCAAGTGAGGAGAGATTAATCTTACTAATTAGGAGGAGGGAGTTACAACCCATTACAATTCTAACGTACAGAATGTGTAACTCCCCTAATTAACCTCCCTAATTAATATCCACTAATTAATTATTTCACAAATAAATAATATGGATATATAAATAATATACAATATATATATATATATATATATATATATATATATATATATATATATATATATTAATATTCAACCATCATTCCCGTTGATCTAGTACGTCAACTCAAAGTGTGTGACCGCATAGGACCCGTTAATAATAGTTATGGGGAGCGTAATATTAGTTTTTTTAAGGACTCCAACTACGCACCCCGTATGCGTAGTTGACGACCCTATCAAGTAAGCACACGAAGTGCATAGTTATGGTGACTATTATAGATTTTGCCGGTATGTTTATCAACCCCTCTAAAAATTCAATATTATCTACTTTGAATTAGTCATTAATTACAAATAAGTTTAATTGTAAAAGGTTGTTTAAAGCTCCCCAAAGCTCACAATTCGAACCCCACGCCTATATTCATCACATAACCTTTTGAACCGATGTCCTCGGGAGAACACCTTTAGCCTAACTCATCCTAACCTAGCCACACTAGTAGAGTGTCATGTAGCCTCGAAGAGTAATTAGCCTTGTGATACTCATATTAGACTTGAGTCTTAAACTTAAACCACGGGTTCAGATTTACGAACCGCCAGTTTAGGTTAAACCATGGAAATCCAAACCGGCAAACCAACGGTTTGCCGGTTCGGCAACAATATGTTTCAAAAAAAGAACATAAAAATAGCAAACCGGACCAAACCGGCAGTTAACCGCCGGTTTGGTCCCTTTAAAAAAAAACCATTGATTAGTTGGTTTAACTCCCGTTAAACTGCCAGCTTAGGTTTCTATAAAAGATAAACCTAAACCTAAATTGCCAACCATCGGTTTGGTCAAACCGGTAAACCTAAACCGTTGGTTTTGTCAAACCAGAAACCTAAACTGCCGGTTTGGTTAAACCAGAGGTTTGGGCAGGTTTGGCAGTTTAGTCCAAACCAGACCCATTTCTAACTCCTATGTTGTTGGATGTATTTTCTTTATTACTTTATTATGTTACCAAAAGTTTCGGACTGAACTTTCTAAAAGGGTATCATACATAATAACTTTGAAAATCATGTTCTACATGCTTGGGTTATAATGAACATTGGGCCTTTTTTAGACATTTGGCGCATTAGGAAACGACTTCCTCTCTCGTTTTATGTTAATTCAAGACCATGTTTGGCCTAGAAGACTTCTTGGACCATAACTTTTAATGAGCACACGGAAATTGACTCTATCATTAGGTTCTAATTGATGTTTTATACCAAGTTGAGAAAACTTCAAAGATTTATTATTGTATTGCCCTCATTATGGAGAATCGAAGCTAGTACTATTTGAGATCTTCTACAAAGTATTGGATGGTACAAACCGTGATAAGATTGATTCATTGTTTGAGGAGACATTTGTAGAGATGGACGTTGATGATGCTTGGACATTCATAGAGAAGCAAGCGGAGCATTGTGAAAGATACTCTTCTCAACGGAAATGTGCAAAGTGAGTGAAGGAGTAGCAAGAGATGCTAAGGTGGATGCATTGGCTACTCAAGTCATTGAGTTAAAAAAACAAGAGAGAAGTGACTTGTGCTAAAGTCATTCCATGCCAATTTTGCTCTAGTATGGATCACACCATTTCAACTTGTGAAAGATACAATAGGAGCATTGAGGAGCTTAGGCTAAGGGAGGAGCAACTATGATATGCCGATATAACTTATGACAACCAAAGAGATCAAATGATACATTCTCAACAACAACAAAGACCTCCTTTCCAACAAAGGGAGCAACCCTATGTTCCACCTCAAAGGTAAAACAACAATCAAAAGTGAAGTTTTGAGGTGGAGATCAAGCAAATGGTGGAGAAGATATTTGGCAAGGTGGAAGCTATTGACAAAGGACAAAAGATGATAAAGAAGCAATTGGTTTTCCAAGCCTCCTCAAGTAGAGGACAAGGTACATTACCGGGAGACACCTTGGTTAATCCAAGGGAGATTTGTAACATGGTTCAAGATGAGAGTTTGCAAAGGAGTTACCCTAAGGAGTTGTAATAAGGTGGAATCCCCTCCAAGCATGTCATACATTAAAGGATCTTGGCATATTCAAGTAGACAAAGGCAAATAGAAAGTCATAGAGATGGAAGAAGAGCCTAAAGAAGATGAAGCTAGCAAAGAAGAAGTCCAACCAAAGGTACTAGCTCTAACTTCTCACAAACCTCCACTTTCGTTTATTCAAAAGAGAGCTAGAGATTTACTAGACAAACAATTCAAAAACTTTATTGAAATGATTAGCAAACTCTACCTCAACATCCCATTTGTTGAAGTGCTTAAGGTATGCCTTCTTATGACAAGTTTCTTACAGAAATATTATCTAACAAGAGGAGTCTAGATGAAGTTCAGGAGGTGAAGATGGCAAGAGAATCAACTAACCACATCAAGCACCAAAAGATGGCGCCCAAAATGGAGGAAGATCCGGGAAAGTTTAGCGTGTCAGTTGATCTTGGAGAAGATACTTTTGAGGCCTTGTGTGATCTTGAAGCTAGTGTGAGCGTAATCCCCCTTTTTCTTTATAAGAAATTGAACCTAGGGACCCTAAACCGATCAAAATGATCCTTTATATGAAGGAGAAATCATCCAAGATACCCGAAGAAATATTGGAGGATGTACCAATTAAGATTGAGAAGTCATTTTACTAATTGACTTTGTAGTGCTAGATGAAACGGAAGCCGGGAGAGTGTCAATCATCTTAGGAAGGGCATTCCTATCCACCACCGGAGCTCATATTGATGTGAAGAATGAAATGTTGACATTCAACATTGGAGATGAAAAGGTGATGTACAAGTACTTAAAGTTACCCAAACCTCCTAATAAAGGCAATACCGTTAAGCTCTTAGAAGGTGACAATAAGCTTGGCGACTCAAGTGATGAAGAGTTATATAAAGATTTGAATGTTGTTGAAGTGCTAAAAGAAGGACATGATCCACCCAAGAAGGCCAAGGATAAGATGCATGGATTGCCAAAAATCATGTTCTACAAATAATTGAAGAAATGGATAACCAAGAAGAAGGTTTTTGAAGATCAAGGCAATCTTGCACCATCAAGCCTAGATCCATGATAAAAAGATGCTAGGTCGAGCCTAAGACCTTAAACAAGGGCGCTTAATTGCATCATCAAGCCCTAATAGAGCAAAACCTTTCCCTACAGAAGAAAAATTTTGCCCCGGTGAAGAATCTCGCCCCATGAAAGGATTATCTCGCCCTAGAAGAGATATCTCGCCCAATGAAGGTTTTCTCACCCCATTGAAGAATCTCAATCCAGGGAAGGTTTATCTAGCCCCAGTGAAGGAATATCTCGTCCTAGTGCAGTAAAACCTCACTCCAATGTAGAATCTCGTCCCAGTGCACACTTACTTCACCCTAGTGCAAAAATATCGCCCCAGTCTACTAGAGTCCTTCTAGCATCCAAGAAAGAATACATTGATGATTATACCTCTTTGGATTCCATTTTCATGAGCCTATGTAAAATCCTTATGACTTTAAATGATGAAATTAAGGCTACCTTACCCAAAACCATCCTAACCCTTCTAGATGAGTTTTGTGATGTTTTTTCAAATGAGATTCCAGTAGGACTTTCACCTTTTTGAGGCATTGATCATCAAATTGACTTAATTCCAAGTGTTACACTTCCTAATCGTCCAGTTTATAGGATGAATCCTTAGGAAAGTCAAGAGATTCAAGATCAAGTTCAAGAGCTTTTAGATAAAGGCTTTGTGAAAGAAAGTTTGAGTCCATGTATTACTCCCATCCTTTTGGTTCCCAAAAAGGATAATGCATGGATGATGTGTGTTGGTTGTAGAGCAATCAATAGCATTACTGTCAAGTATCGTCATCCCATTTCCCGATTGGACGATACGCTATATGAGCTTAGTGAATCCACCTTGTTCTCCAAAATTGATATTAAGAGTGGATATCATCAAATTAGAATGCGGGAAGAAGATGAATAGAAGACGGCGTTCAGACTAAGTTTGGTCTATATGAGTGGTTAGTTATGCCTTTTGATTTGACTAATGCTAATAGCACAAGAGGTTGATGAACCATGTGCTATGTCACTACATTGACAAATTTATGGTGGTATACTTTGATGAGATTCTCATCTATAGTAGCTCACTAGAGGAGCATGGAGAGTACTTAAGAGAAGTACTTTGAACTCTTAGAAATGAATCTCTATATATGCTAATATTAAGAAATGTGAGTTTAATACTAATCAAGTTATTTTCCTTGGTTTTGTAGTGATTACAAGAGGTCTAGCAAAGGATGGAGAGAAGATTGAGGCAATCCAAGAGTGGCCAACACCTACAAAAACCGGCCATATTCAAAGTTTTCATGGACTTGCTACCTTCTATAGACGTTTTGTAGGAGATTTTAACACCATAGCAGCCCCATTCACGTCTTTAACGAAGAAGAAAGTACAATTCGTGTGGGAAAATGCTCAAGAGAAGGCTTTTAAGGAGTTCAAGTGGAGGTTGTCTCATGCACCTCTTCTAGCACTTCTAGACTTCACCAAACCATTTGAAGTCAAATTTGATGCTTCTGGGATTGGCATTGGAGGATTGCTCGTGCAAGAAGGTAAGCCACTTGCATTCTTTGGTGAGAAATTGAAAGGAGCATGCTTGAATTATTCGACCTATGATAAAGAACTTTATGCCTTATTTCGAGTGTTTAAGACATGACGACATTATCTTTGGACTAATGAATTCGTCCTACGTATCAATCATCAGTCTTTGAAGCATTTTAGCAGTCAAGATAAGTTAGATAAGAGACATGGTAGATGGATGGAGTTTATAGAGACTTTTCCTTATATCATTAAGTATAAGAAAGGTAAGGATAATGTTGTAGTTTATGCCTTTTCTAGGAGACATTGTTTGATCATTACTATGGATTCTAAGGTTTTAGGTTTCTATTACATTAAGGATCTATAAGTTTTATTTGTTTGAAGGATTTTTATTGAAGGTTGATAAGATGGGTATTCCTAGATGTTCCCTTAGGTTTTTGCTTGTTGAGGAAGCTCACATGGGAGGTCTGATGGGAAATTTGGGAGGGATATGACACATCATATGTTACAATCTCATTGTTATTGGCCTCATATGCTTATGGATGTAGGGAATATGATTAAAAGATGTCTTGTGTTTGAAAGCTAAGGCTAGATTAGAGCCTCACATTTTGTATAACTCTCTTCCTACGCCTACCTCACCTTAGTTAGACATTAGTATGGACTTTGTTGTAGGGTTATCTAGGATTAAGAAGGGGAGAGACTCGATATTTGTGGTTGTAGATCGATTCTCTAAGATGGCCTATTTTATTGCTTGTCATAAGACTGATGATGCTTATAATGTAGCTAACTTGTTCTTTAGGGAAGTTGTTAGATTACATGGAGTACCTAGGACTATTGTGAGTGATAGGGATGCTAAGTTCCTTAGTTTCTTTTAAAAGGCTCTTTGTAGAAAGCAAGGAACTAAGTTGTTATTTTCAACTTCTAGTCATCCTCAAACGGATAGTCAAACGAAGGTTACCAATAGAAACTTAACTACCATATTCCGGGTTGTTTTGAAGGATCATTTAAATGATTGGGAAGATGTCTTGATGTGGAATTTGCTTACAATCGAACTATGCATTCTTCTACTAACCTAACGCCCTTTGAGTGTGTGTGTATGAGTTGAATCCTTTGACCCCTTCTGATCTTATACCGTTGTCTATGGAGGAGCGAGTAGATTTCAATGCAGGAAAACATGTTGAATTCATCAAGGATTTATATGCAAAGACATGACTAAGGTTGGAGGAGAATGACAAGCTAGTTACGGCCAAGGCTAATATAAATCGCAATGAATTGCTATTTGAGCTAGGAGATCTAGTTCAGTTACATCCAAGGAAAGAAAGGTTCCCGGAGAAGAGGAAATCAAAACTCTCACCACATGGATATGCACCATTCAAGGTGCTACACAAGGTTGGCAACAACGCTTATGTATTGGAGCTTCCGAAGGAGTATGGCGTGATTCCTACCTTTAATGTAGGAGACTTGAGTCCTTTTGTATTTATTGATGAGCATGTTGATGATTCAAGGACGAAACCTTTTCAAGAACGAGAGTATAATGATGGATCATCCCCAACACCTCTTACTACACAAGGACCTATCACTAGATCAAAGGTAGGAGCCTTGAAGGAGAAGGAGTCTCAGCCATTACCATCACCTACTATGGAAGGATCAATTACTAGATCCAAAGCAAGAATCATTCAAGAAGAGGTTTCTAACTTGTTGGCATCATTAGCTTCGAAGGAGACCATTGGTGATATATTTGTGTCGAAGTCTTCTTTAGTCACATTGATGATTAGAAGACTTCTGGTTAGTTATTTTATTTTAATACCTATAAAGCTTTAGACATTCTAAAGGTATCTTTATCTTATATTTTTAGGATTTTTTTTTCTTTTATTTTCGGTATTTTCGGCTATATAATCCCCTAGGGATAAAGCTAGTCGAGATAGATGATTATTGATTATTGAAACTCATTATTGAGAGACTCATTGCTTTATTTATAAAGAATTCGTTTTATTCATCCTTATTCAATAAAAAAAGAGAATTTTTGATTGAATCGTTGTAAATCCTTGCTAGGTTGTTCATGTGTGTGTTAGTCTTCTTAAATTTTGATGCTCCTAGTCAATTCTAGTCCCTCCTTGTGCTTATCTCAATTTGAAGACTTTTGTAAGGTTGAAGAAGGAAGAGTTAAGATAATTCATTGTTCGGGTTTTGATCTTATTGATCAAGGTTCTTGCAAGTATATCTTGGTTCTTTTATTCCTATATTTCCAACATTATCATTCCATTCCATCTTCTTAATCTCACCATTAAAATCCATACATCCCACGTTCTATTCCTTGAGTTTTTGTAAACCTCGGACTCAAGTTTATTGATCTCGGCATTACCATTATTCTACCTATCGAGATTTCAATTGAGATTCACAAATCCCTCGCCTCACGGTTTATCTCGCCCCTGACAAGAAATCCTACCTAGATTGTTCAAGATCGAAGTTTTTGTGGACTTTCAATCTAGATCTGTCAACTGCGGCTTCAACCCTGCATCACCCAATTTCTTTGAACGAGGCCAAGGTAGCTTGGACTAGGGTGTGTATGCCTAAGAGAGAAGGAGGACTAGGATTAGTGGACCTTAGAGTGTGAAACATGACATTCTTGTGTAAGCACTATTTGGGTATTCATGAGGGTCGGGAGAGCTTGTGGGTTAAGTGGGTGCATTGTAGGCTCTTATTGGTGCAAGGGCCAAGGAGTGGCATCCACATCGTCGAGACTCACCACTAATTAAGGCGTTTGTTAATGTTAGGAACCGGCTTCTCGAGATAGCCTTCCCCGGCATGAGTGTTTCGGAAGCGCTCGAGAGTTGTTGCCGGGGAGGGAAGTTCGTTGTTTTGGTAGCATATGATCTACTCCGTGTACATGGGGACAAGGTGTTGAGATGTAGGGAAAAAGAAGTCTCACATCGACAATAGGATATTGTGTGAACCTAATATATAAGCACTAGGGCTACTCCTCATATTGCCAATTGGTTTTAGGATGGAACCCCGTGTGCTTGTATGTGTGGTTCACTAGACGTGCGCCCTCCGCGTCATTCGGTCCCGGGACGGATATAAGAAAAAGTAACATGGTATCAGAGCAGGTCCAATCCGGGTCCGGTTTCCTGACTTCGGGATTAGCTAAAAAGAGAATGAGATGCGAAACCCGTCGAAAGAAAAAATGAAATTGTGGGCGAGCTAAAAAGAGAATGAGATGCTCGACCCGAAAAAGAAAAATGTGTCAAGTGTTAACTAGTTCGGGTAGTTAACACTTGAGGGGGAGTGTTGAGATGTAGGGAAAAAGAAGTCCCACATCGACAATACGATATTGTGTGAACCTAATATATAAGCACTAGGGCTACTCCTCCTATTGCCAATTGGTTTTAGGATGGAACACGTTTGCTTGTATGTGTGGTTCATTAGACGTGCGCCCTCCGCGTCATTCGGTCCGGGACGAATATAAGAAAAAGTAACACAAGGTTGGATGGTGTCAGGTGGTTTGGGATAGCAAGAACACACCCCGACAGATGTTTATTCTATGGATGACGATTCTAGGAAGGCTATCTATTCAGGATCGTATGCCCTTTTTGGATGTCAACCCAGGTTGTTGTCTATGTCGAAATGGCATTGAGAGCCATAGTCACTTATTCTTTAGGGGTACGTATGCTAGGGCGGCTTGGAGGCATGTCCGGCATCGGCTTGCCATTAATGAGCGGCTTGGATCGTTAGCGAGTGTCATCCTATGGCTCCGGTGCCAAGCGACTGGGAAAGGGTGGGGAAACAGGGGACGAATCGAAATTATCATCTAATTTGTTTGTTTGGGTGAATCGCTGGATGTCTGACCATGTTTTCCATAGTTTGTACGAAGACGTAATTATCGACTTTTGTCGTCTTAATTTCCATTGGTGCTTTACTGGATTTATCTGCTACATTTTCAAAATCAACGGAATGAGAAAAATAATGCCCAAATGAAATAAGCCTTGTATAAGAACACCCAATCGGGCATGTCGATCTGTACAGCAAACCCAAATTTATGGGAAGTTGGGTTTTGAATCTTTTAATTGACCCTGTGATTGAAATCCAACAAGCCCGGTTGAAGCCCGTTTCTAGTCGGATGAAACGGTGGTTGTTGAGTGTTGGTGGTCGGAATTTGGCCGGTTGCTACCCTCAGTCTCTGAACCTCTTCCCTTAAAGCTTCATTCAAAGCTGCACATCAAATTGGAAACACAGAGTTAAATAAAACCAGCAACACCCAATTTATGCTCATTCATGACATACCATCTCTGAGGTTTGCCTGTTGCTCCATGGCTTGCAGTCTTAGTTTCAGCTCCCGATTCTCAGCAGTCAGCCCGCTCGTGTCTCTCTGCACCGTATAAAAGATCTTACAATCAACATATGTTCCTTAACAAGATCATGGATTCTCGTGCATTACCTGAAGCATTGTGACCTGCGCCGAGAGGGTTGTGGCCTCTGTCTGCAAAGCCTGCACCTTCCTCTCCAGCTCGCCTGTGTAACGTATCTTCCTTTCCTTGGACCGGGCAGCCGACTGCCGATTTGCAAGGATCCTGTGTATACACAAGACGCAAACCCTATCATTGCTACTCATTCACCCAAAACAAGGTTATCCAACAAATTGAAACAACTCTCACCTTTTAGCTCTCTTGGGATCCATGAGAGCAAGCTCAGCGAGCTTCTCAGGAGCCATGGCTTTCTTCAAAACCCCATCCATCACCGAATCTCCCTCCAACGAAGATGACGAACCATCAATCGAGCTATTTCGCCGGTGCATCCCCATCCTCTTCCCACAAGTCGGCAAAGGAAACTCCGTAAACTTCCCTCCGGTGTCAAAACCAGGGGCGCCAAATGACAGTCCCTCGAAGAAATCGGCGTCCACCGACAAGCTCCGGAGATGACCAGCTGGCGGCGGTGGCCGGCTGGCACTGCTCTTGTTATCACTGCTGGATTCGTCCGACCTGCACGAGTCCACGGCCATAGGAACTTCTAACCCGCCGTTTCTGGCGGTGTTTGAGGAGGGAAGGTCGAGACCGGAGAGCTCGATATCGGAGACGTCAAACAGAAGGTCGTCGGAGAAACGGAAAAAAGTGTCGGAATGGGCTCGGCGATGGTGGGCCCCGCGCTGAGGTGTCTCCGGAATCTGGTCAATCACGAATGGGCTAAATGGGCCCAGTCCTCCGGGCTTCGTCGGAAAATTAGGGTTCATAGCTGCGAGAGGCGAAGACAAGGGGTTGAGTGAGAGAGAGAAATCGGTGACTCTATGTAATATGAGTTTTTTCTTCTGCAGGTTTTGGGAAGGTGTTGATGGTGGGGTCCTTATGAAAATAGTGTATGGAAGTAGGGGCAAGAGGGTAAATTGCAGACAGGTGTATTTACGGGGTGGGTGCGGTGTCATGTAAAAGGCAAGAGCAGGTGGGGACCATGATATGCGGGCCCACTAAAATGAGGAGTCTTGTCGCCAACGGCCATGTGGCAGTTGGTCTTTCAGGCTTCTCGGTCAATATTGTAGGCCACCGTCACATTTTATGCCTAATACATTTCTTTATGCCTAATTCATTGTCAATTTTTCTCACCAACAAAAATTCATTGTCAATTTCTTCTACATGTAGATGTAGATGTAGTTGTTATTACAATGTGGTGAAATAACTGAATTATTGGAGTGATATCATACATAAAAATTACTTTATGTCCAACTTGTTAATCATTATAGTTTATATATAAATATATAATTTGTTTACAAAACTGTTACGGATACGAACTATAATCGGTATAAAGGGTTGGGACAACACCGATGTGTTAAATTGTCAGGTCGCCAACGTTGGACAATGACATCTAAAAACATTAACTTCAACATCATATGACGACGTCCAAAAACATCAGCGTAGGATGCCGTTGTCAAACTTGAAACCCTTCAAAAGGTAAGCGTCACCTAACTCTTTCACTTTATCCTTCCGTTTTTGTTTTACCTAATGCAAAAAATAATAACTCGGTTTCCGAATTTAATAATACATTACATCCAAACAAAATCAATGCATCAAGTACCTAAATTGTCAAAGGGAAGAGGACAATTGTATGAATTAGAGTAGATTACACAAAATTGCTTATAAAATAATTTGCCAAATTTTGGATATGTGTAAGCATAAAAAGAGAGGTGTGTTGTTATTTTAAAAAGAAGATATAGTTTTAAGGATGTTTTGTGTAATTTATCCTAAATTTCAACTTATGATGTACATGATTTAAGATTATTAGTGCAAGGATAAGACCACCCCACCAATGATTTTTTTCTCATCAAGATTTTTTTTTTGTGCTAAACACAATCACCTCAATGATTTTTTTCCATAAAAATCTAGAGTTTATAAAAAAAATCACCATTCAAAACTTTTTTTCAAGTCACTTTTTACAGAATTTTGCAGGGCCCACAAAAGTAACAAAATCTTTCATTAATTTCTATTTAATTTAATTTTATGTGATGGGTAAGTTAAAAAAAATAAAAAAAGAGAGTTTGAGAAAATTTTTGAATTTATTGTTGGTGGGATGAAAAAAAATGATGATGTGGAGGAGAGGAAAATGGAATGAGAGGGGTGAGAGATTTTTTATTGTGATCGTCATCATATAATAAATTAACAATTATTTAGTACGTCCCTTTGCTTTGTTAAAAGACATAAAAACCTAATTACCATGGGATTAATCTAATTATCTAATTTTGTTTGTTTAACTATTAAATTGAAAGATTGTAACATTTTTGAACACTAAAAAAGCGCAATCATCTATATTTATTTATTTTATTAACCAATATATTTTTTTTTTAGTTTATAATAAGCTTATTTGTACTTTTTTTTTTTACAGAATTGTTAGGGACACAATCAGTAAACGGTGTAACAAGTTGCAAAAACACCGATGTGTTCGATTGTAAGGTCATCAGCGTTGGCCGATGGCATCTAAAAACTTTGACCTCAATATCGGATGATAACGTCCAAAAACATTAGTGTTGGTTGCCGTTGTCGAACTTGAAACCCTTTAAAAGGTAAGCGCCACTAAACTCTTCCTCTTTATCCTTTCTTTTTGTTTTACCTAATGTAAGAAAAAAAAAGATTTCCAAATTTAGTAATACATTACATCCAACACAAGATCAATGGATCAAGTACCTAAATCGTCCAAGGGATGAGGCCAATTGTATGACTTAGAGTAGATTACACAAAATTGCCGGTTAATTTGACAAATTTTTGATATCTTTAAGCATAAAAAGAGAGGTGTGTTGTTATTTTGAAAAGAAGAAATATTTCGAAGTATGATTTTGTGTAATTTATCGTAAATTTCAATTTCATGAATCTGCAAGTTTTAAAGTTATTAGTGCAAGGATAAGAGTTTCCGAAAAAAAGGACCTTAAGAATTCAAATCCTCATTTTATTGTGTGGTCGTGCGACCATCTTATAACAATCATTTATATTTATTTTTTAAGTATGATTTTGTTTATTTAGTTATTAAAATGAGATATTGTAATGCACAATCATTTATATTTAATTTTTTTATTAACCATTACATTTTTGTTTCTATTCTTAACCTCTAACCAAATAATTCATAAGAGTTTGGAATGCTGCACAACATATTCCAAATCTTCATGCAAGTTCCTTTTATGGAAGGGTGATAAAAATGATAATGACATTTCTTCTTATGGGCCAAATGGAAGATCTTGGTCTATGAAGCATTCAATTTTACGTCCCATAATGCAACATGATCTATGTAGGATGGGGAGTGATAAGTGGAAAAGCTGTAAGAGTATAGGTTTTTCGACATCAATGGTAAGGAGTTGGATCTTCGTAAGGGAACAATAAATAGAGGGGTAAGGGTGGCGGCAATAGGGAGAAATGGAGAGATTATTCGATGATTGTGATGGATCGGTAGATAGACAAATCTAGATCGGACCCTATAAAACTATATCGATTTAGAGAAGGAGAAAGTTGATCTAACTTTGACGTGTCAAGACCAGAAGGTTGCACTTGTTAAATTTACTCGTTCAAAAGCTACTCTTGAAAGAATGATGGGTGAACAAGTGCCTCACTTAACAAAAATAGTATAGGTTATCATAGGAGCTTTCCTAAAAAACCAACTACCACTTTTGTCAAAGCCAAAGGAAGTATTCATATGCCTACTTGCTTCTACTGTTGTAAAAAGGATCATGTTAAATCTACATGTCCATATAGAAGAAATGACACTTTTATTATTAGAAACACTTATCCTCTATGTTTAAGGAAACAAGTCAAACAAATATGGGTTCTTAAAGGTACTAGACCACCAAACATGATCGAACCTGAATATGGGAATATGCCATTTGGTCGACCCGGAAAGGTTGATGTTTGCTGTTTTGTAGGATATCACCAAGGTAAAGGAGCATAAATGGATATTAGATAGTGGTTGCTCAAGACACATGAGTGGAAAAAGCTCACTATTTTCAGATTTAAAGAAGCAATCATATGGAACCATTACGCTTGGTGATAAAGGAAAGTGTGACATTATTGGCATTGTTAAAATTTGTTATAATTCATCTAACTTCATTGATGATGTACATCTGGTTGACGGTTTAAAGTATAATCTGCTTAGCATCTCTCAGATATATGATAAGGGCAACAAAGTATTCTTTGATTCAAAAAAATGTGAAGTTCAAGACAAAATGATGGGTGACATTGTGCTTACTGTTCCTAGATGTAACAATGTTTATTCTATGAGTACTAACCAAGTTTCATGAACTAAGCTAAAATATCTCAAGGCCTTGACTGATGATCCAAGGCTTTGGCATAGAAGACTTGACCATGTAAGTATGCACACAATGTAGAAGCTACTTTCAAAAGATTTGGTACGTGGATTGCCAAACCTAAATTTCAAGGTAGATGAACTATGTAAAGCTTTTACACAAGGTAAACAAATAAGAGGTTCATTCAAACCTAAGAAATTTGTAAGTTCTTCTCGACCCATTGAACTCTTACATATTGATCTTTGTGGACCTATGCGTGCCAAGTCTCCCAAAGGAAAGCAATACATCCTTGTTATTGTGGATGATTTCTCTCGTTTGACATGGATTTCTTTCTTATGAGAAAAATCTGAAGCATTGTTTGAGTTTTCAAAATTGTGTAAGGAGTTGCAAACTTTGAAAAACCTACCAATCGTTTCTATAAGAAGTGATCATGGTAGAGCATTTGATCAACTAAAGTTTGATTTGTTTTGTACAAAATATGGTATTTCACATAACTTTTCAACTCCTAGAACTCCTCAACAGAATGGAGTTGTGGAACGTAAGAACCACACTCTTGAGGATATGTCTAGGACTATGCTTTTAGAAAACAGTTTGCCAAAAAGTTTTTGGGTTGAAGTAGTAAACACTGCTAATTACATTTTCAATAGATGTTTGATTCGCCCTATCTTGAAAAAGACTCCTTATGAACTATTTAAAGGAAGAAAACCTAATATTTCATATTTCAAAACCTTTGGATGTACTTGCTTTGTTCATAACAATGACAAAGATAATCTTGGGAAATTTGATGCACGTAGTGATGAAGCTATATTTATTGGATATGCTTCAAATAGCAAAGCTTATCGTGTTTATAACAAACGTACCAAAATTGTTAAGGAAAGTATTCATGTTATTTTTTATGAAAGCAATGATGGTACTTTGAGTGAAAGTTTTGCAGATCTTAATCAGAATCAACGAGAAGATCACAATTCGGATGAAGATGAAGATCCTAAAGATCAAGAAAAGAATATGCAAGAAAAGATTCAAGATACCGAAGAAAACCCTCAAGACCTTGAAACACATCTTCGAGACCTTGAAACAGAAAATTGCAATGTCAGAACTCCATTTCAAGGGCTTGAAACCCAACTTCAAGGCCTTGAGATAGGATCCAAGGGCAATACATCAACGGTACCTGAATCTACTCAAGCTTATGAGGCTCAACCTTCAAGATCTGCTCCATCTTACAAACGAAGAAAATTTCAACACTCTTCATATCATCCACAAGAGAATGTGATCTCAAATCCAAACGCAGGAGTTCAAACTCGATCTAAAGTAAACACTCTATGTGCTTTCTCTGCGTTCGTGTCTCTTATCGAGCCAAAGAATTATGTTCAAGCTTTTTTAAAAACCCGACTGGATCATTGCCATGCAAAACAAACTAAATGAGTTTGAGAGAAACAAGGTTTGGACTCTTACTACAAGACCAAAGCATCAAAGCTTCATCGGCACAAAATGGGTCTTTCAAAATAAGTTGGATGAAAGTGGCAAAGTCATACGAAATAAAGGACTTGTAGCACAAGGCTATAACCAAGAAGAAGGTATTGATTATGAGAAGACTTTTGCTCCGGTTGCCAGGTTAGAAGCCATACGTATGCTACTCGCATTTGCATCTTTCATGAGTATAAAACTATTTCAAATGGATGTAAAATGTGCTTTCTTAAACGGCTTCTTAGAAGAATAAGTCTATGTTGCTCAACCCCCTGGTTTTGAAAATGATGAATTTCCTGATCATGTTTTTAAACTGGACAAAAATCTTTATGGTCTTAAGCAAGCTTCCCGAGCTTCGTATGAAATATTGTCCAAGTATCTTCTTGAAAACAAATTCAAAAGAGGTTTGATTGATAAAACTTTATATATCAAAAT
Organism: Fagopyrum homotropicum; assembly: GCA_033239125.1. Lineage (NCBI taxonomy): Eukaryota > Viridiplantae > Streptophyta > Magnoliopsida > Caryophyllales > Polygonaceae > Fagopyrum > Fagopyrum homotropicum. The sequence continues at coordinate 56,781,506 of BSWB01000003.1, read as the reverse complement.
CAGAGGCAACGATATATTAGTAGTACAAATCTATGTTGATGATATATTATTCGGTGCTACTAATGATTCCCTTTGCAAGGAATTTTCAGATATTATGTGCAGGAAATTTGAAATGAGCTTAATGGGTGAGCTAAATTTCTTTCTTGGACTTCAAGTTACACAAGCAAAGAAAGGAATTTTTCTCAATCAAAGCAAGTATACTAAGGACTTGCTTAAGAAGTATAAGATGGATCAATCTAAGGTTGCAAAGACTCCTATGAGTTCGACACTTTCGCTTGACTGTTAGCATGAAATATTGCGATATTCTAGGAACTTATTTTGGTTGTTTTTCTCTCATTATTGTGTACATGGATGAAGTTTATAAGTAATTGTTAGCTTGTTCCTCTATTATTGTCGATATGGATGTCTACACTAGCTTTGTGTTGAATGTAGGCGAAAAGGAGCTAAATGGGAGCTATTGAGAGAGAAAAGAAAGCATTCGATCATATTCGAGGATTAGGAACACATCAAGGAAGCTAAGGAAGGAGCTAGGATGAAGAATGTCACGACACAAAGGAAACTACAAGTATTCTACACTTCCACGCCCTGAATTACGGCCGTAGAAGAGTCCACGCTCTAAACCACGGCCGTGGATCTTGGCATCATGACGTGGAGCATTCCAGTAAGTTACACGGCCTAAAGTACGGTCGTGGAAGTCACAAGAGACCGTAATCCAATTCCATTCCCTAAACCACGGTCGTGGAAACCCTTGAGACCGTGATTTAGGCGATCTTTTGATGAGACTTTATTTGCCACATTATTTACGTGATGGGCCTGTACGGTTATTTCTTTCCCGTCTTATAAAAAGTTCAGAAAAGAGAGTTTTGGGGATCCGCGCTTACGCCCACTTAATCTCGCAACATTTTGCGATTGATCCCGCGGAGACGCTGACGGCCGCTTACCTTGCTTGGAGTATTCTTGCCTAGGGTGGATTGAAGATCGCCGAAGGTTTTTACCTCTTTCTTAGGTTTTGACATTGAAGACGGATTGACAACCTGTTCTTCATACTTACCTTAGATTATTGTGAGGTTTTGAGTTCTATATTCTGAATCCATTGATTATCACTTCTTGTGTTCAGATTTGAGAATTGGTTTTGAAGTTTTATTAAGTATTCGAGGGTTTTCATCTTTTATTCTTTTTGATTTGAATATTGATATCATGACAGTGATTGTTGGCTAAAACCTTTTAGCAATTCTAAGGTGAAGGGTTGATAGTTGTGGCTTGGATGATGATAGATCGATCGTAAATTGATTGGACCCTGAGAGTTAGAGAGACTTCATCGACGAACCCAAATCACGGGCTGTTCTTGGAGTTCCAGGGCCGTGGTTCTCAAGATCTGACCGTGATTTACCCTAGTTTACGAACTTTGCTTTTACTTTTATCCAAGGTTAAAGATTAGCTTTAATCTAGTCTTGGTTTATCCTTTTCTAGGTAGTAGTGAGACTCATCACCCTCTATTTCGATTTCGAGTGTCACAACCTTAATCGTTTTAGTTCGTCTTGATCCTTGGGTTACAAGTTTGGGTATTTGAGATTAATTCTTGTCCATAGATCCTTTCTATACTGAAGCCTCAACAACCTTTATAGAGAGTGTCCTTAGATAAGTCATATAAAGTCTTGGAACTTCAACGTACATTACTTTACTTTAGCATACCTTTGCAACTCTTAACTCTGTCCTTAGTTCTTTAGTATATCTTGAATTGGTTGCCACAATTTGACACCTGGATCTTTAGGGTTGCTGTTTTCCCAATATTTGCAAAGATTTATACCTTATTTGCTCGATAACTTGAGATTGGGTTTTGTTTCACCAAATCCCTGTGATCGACACTGTGGAATACTTGCTAATCTACGCCGATCCGTACACTGCGGGTTCGCTTGCTTTTATTCTAGTTTTATAAATTTAAGACTTGATTGCACGCACGTTTTAGGGCGAACAAATTTTTGGCGCCGTTTCCGGGGATTTGGTCTAAACCAAACTTCGGTTTTCGGTTGTCGAGCTTGGGAGCTTTGCTTTTGTTATTTGATATCTTTTGTGAGTATTATTTGCAGGTTCTTTTAGGTATATGCGCAGGTCTAGATCCAACAAAGACCTCGTGCCCTTTGATCCGGAACTTGAGAAAACTCTTTGGAAGAAAGCCAAGGAAAGAAAGATGGCTGAAAATAAAGAGAGAGATGTCCAGGCGGAATTCGACGAATCTCAACGTCAACTTAGGTTGAGTGAGAAAGCTCGTAGAGATGCGGAAACAAGTCATCAATTCTAAATTGATGAACTTAGGGCTATGATGTTGGACATGAAGTTGGAGTTGAATGATTCTAAAAAGAAGAAGAAGGTCAAGAAGCCAACTAAGTCCATTAGAGTGGAATCATCCGATGATGAGGAATTCGATTCGGATATGCCACCACTAGAGGAGATTGATCCAACGATCAATCCAGTCCGGATTAATCCAATACCAACCGCAACTCCTCGTGTCCCAGCTGGGGGTGCGAGAGCCGCTCGTGTAGATGAAGAGGCAATAACTCTTGGCCAAAGGATGGATCCAATTCAGCAACCACGCCGTCTAGGTGTGAATTTTGATGCTGACGATATTCAAGGGTTTAGCTTTAACCCACAAGTTATTACCATCGTTTGCCAAAACCAGTTTGGAGGAACAAGTGTTGAATCTCCACATCAACATTTACAGAATTTTGAGATTATGATGGAGACAATGAAGCCAAAGAAAGCAACCACCAACAATTACAAGATCAAGCCATTCTTCTTCTCTTTGAAAGGGAAAGCAATATCTTGGTATCAAGCTCTTCCAAATGGAAGACTCAACACATGGGAGGATCTATCTTCGGAGTTCCTAACCAAGTTCTTTCCGCCATCCAAGACGGCGGAGTTGAGAGGTAAAATCAATGCTTTTTCTATGAGATCTAATGAAAGTTTGTTTCAGTCTTGGGAAAGATTTCAAGATTTATTATTGGATTGCCCACACCATGGCATTTCCAAATAGGGGTTGTTGGAGATATACTATAAGGGGCTGGATGTGGAAACACAATTCAAGCTCCAATCCCTTTCATATGGCTCATTCATGGACATGAGGGAATATGACGCTTGAGACTTCATTGAGAAGCAAGCCCGAGTCATTGAGAAATACTCTCATCAGAAGATGGAAGCTAACCAAGTGGAGCAAGGAGCGAAGCTAACACAAGCTGCTCAAACTCAAATCTTTTCTCTCAACACCGAGATTAAAGAATTGAAGGAAGCCATCAAAGCTAGCTTTCAAAAGCCTAAGGAGCAAGGTGTTGGTTATTTAGGAAACAACAATAACCATAATGGGAATGAGAACACCAATCACAACAACCGGAACAACAACCGGAACAATTGGAACAACAACAACCGGAACAATAATTGGAACAACAATAGGAATTCAAACAACAACAATTGGCGTTCCAACCAACAACAAAATTCCGGTAATTCTTATCCCAATTCAGGAAATTCACTAACTCCACCATCTTCTTCTTCTTCTTCCATTCCTTTGAAAAGCCAGGGGCAAACATCTAATAGTGAAAGCACTTCGGGGAAAGAGAAGCCCGATCCCATGCTGGAGACGATCTTGGGAAAGCTTCAAGGGCTAGGAGTCACATCACTAAGGTTGATAAAGCCCAAAAGGTTTTAGAAAACAAAATGTTCAGCAATGCTGAGGAAGTTCCTAGAAACCAAGGAAAACTTCCAGGAAAGACGGAGGATAACCCGAAAGGAAGGGTGATGGCTATCACAACTAGGAGCGGAGCAACAACCACCGACCCGCAACCTAAGTTTGTGGAAGTTCCCGTCGAAAAGGAGAAAGAAAAGGGGAAGGAGAAGGAAGACATCTACATTCCTCCTCCAGCTTACAAACCTCCCCTACTATTTTCACAATCTAGAGCAAGAGCGCGTCTAGACAAACAATTCGGTAAGTTCATTGAACTCATGAGCAAACTGCATATTAATATACCTTTCATTGATGCAATTGTAGGTATGCCAGCATATGGAAAGTTCTTAAAATAGATCCTCTCTAACAAGAGGAAACTGGAAGACTTTGGAGAAGTCAAGATGAGTTCGGAATCGTCGGATCTCATCAAAACGATGAAGGAAAAGATGCCTCCAAAGCTGAAGGATCCGGGGTCATTTTGTGTTCCAATCGGAGTAGGAGATGTCACATATGATGCATTATGTAATTTAGGAGCAAGCGTTAGCATCATTCCGCTTGCCTTATGCAGGAAGATTGGTTTAGGCGAACCTAAACCGGTAAAGATGACGTTATACATGGTGGATCGATCCATAACTCGTCCCGTCGGTATCATTGAGGACGTCCCGGTCAAGCTTGGTAAGTTCTATGTTCCAATAGACTTTGTTGTGCTTGACATTCCTGCAGATAGTCTGGTCCCGGTCATACTCGGAAGACCGTTTCTTGCAACATCCGGTTATATGGTGGATTGCAAGAATGCTAGACTTTCCTTCGACATAGGAGAGGAAAAAGTAGAGTTTGTTCTTTCCACTTTGGTGAAAGAGTCAGCTCTTGAAGAGGATATGTTTAACATCCATGACGAAGAGGTATCTAGAGAGGAAGTAAGCTCAATTATATTCAAGGATCCATTGCAAAAGGTGATCACTATGAGCATTATGGAGAAAGGAGAGGAAGAGGAATGCAATAAGGAAATTGAAGCTTTAGAGGAGCTAAAAGAAGTGCATGAAGAAGAGTTTGAAAAACTCCACGATGGGTCAGAAAACGTAAGGAATCACGGCCAGTCGTGCTATTCCACGGCCGTGGTTCCCACCAACATGACCGTAATTAGCTATTCAGAGGACTCCAGTAAGTTACACGGCCAAAACCACGGCCGTGGAACTATCAGAGGTGCCGTAATTGACTTCCACGCCCTAAACCACGGCCGTGAAGGAAACAGAGGTGCCGTAGTTTTTGGAAAATCTGAGGACAATTACGTTCTTTCTACCAATGCTCTTGAGTCTACTTCAACAACTTCTTTACCCTTAAAGACTTCTAAGGAAGCATTGGACACTCCTCAAGAGCCACTAGAGACTCCGATAGTGATGGAATTGAAGCCACTTCCCACACATCTAAGGTACGCATTTCTAGGATCTAATTCTACCTTTCCGGTAATTGTTAGTTCCGATCTAAGTGAAGATGAACATAGTCAGCTTATGGTTGTTCTAAGGAAACATAGGAAATCCTTAGGTTACACTATAGAGGATCTAGTAGGAATTAAGCCTTCATTATGCATGCATAAGATCCTAATGGAAGAAGACTTTAGAACTTCACGACAACCTCAAAGGCGGTTAAATCCGACCATGAAGGAGGTTGTCAAGAAGGAAATTCTTAAACTACTTGATGCAGGTATCATCTACCCTATCTCCGATAGTAAATGGGTGAGTCCCGTACAGGTTGTTCCCAAGAAGGGAGGAATGACGGTTATCACCAATAAGAACAATGAGCTCATTCCTATAAGGACAGTGACTGGATGGAGGATGTGCATTGATTACCGGAAGCTAAACAATGCAACTAAAAAGGATCATTTCCCATTACCCTTCATTGACCAAATGCTTGAAAGGTTAGCACAACATTCTCATTTTTGCTATCTTGACGGCTATAGTGGTTTCTTTCAGATCCCGATTCATCCGGATGATCAAGAGAAGACCACATTCACGTGCCCATGGGGTACGTTCGCCTATAGGAAAATACCGTTCGGGCTTTGCAACGCCCCAACCACCTTCCAAAGGTGCATGATGACTATCTTCTCGGAGTACATAGAGGAGATCATGGAGGTTTTCATGGATGACTTTTCTGTTTATGGTTCCTCTTTCGATAATTGTCTCTCTAACCTTTCTCTTTGTACTACAAAGGTGTGAAGACACTAACCTAGTTCTTAATTGGGAGAAGTGTCAATTTATGGTGAAGGAAGGCATTGTACTCGGACACTTGATCTCTAGTAGACGGATTGAGGTAGATAAGGCTAAGATAGAAACCATAGAAAAGCTCCCTCCTCCATCTTCGGTGAAGGGGATAAGAAGCTTTCTAGGACATGTTGGATTTTATAGACGTTTTATAAAGGATTTCTCTAAGATATCAAAACTGCTTACTAATCTATTGATGGAGGATGTAGTTTTTGATTTCTCGCAGGAGTGCTTAGATGCCTTTCATAAGATTCGGGAAGCTCTAATCTCAGCCCCGATCATTCAACCTCCGGATTGGAATCTTCCATTCGAAGTTATGTGTGATGCAAGTGACATAGCTATAGGAGCTGTGCTTGGGCAAAAGAAGGAAGGACGAACCAATGCTATCTACTACGCTAGCAAGACGCTAGATGAAGCGCAGTTTAACTACGCCACTACTGAAAAGGAATTTCTAGCTATTGTTTATGCATTTGAATTTTGTTCTTATCTTGTAGGTGCAAAGGTGATTGTATACACGGATCATGCTGCGATCCGGTATCTACTTGCAAAGAAGGATGCGAAACCAAGGCTGTTTAGATGGATTCTTCTCGTACAAGAATTCGATCTAGAGATCCGTGACAAGAAGTGTTCGGAAAATTCTGTTGCGGATCATTTGAGTCGTCTACCAATCTAGAGGACGACAATCTACCTATAGATGACTCCTTTCCGGACGAGCATTTACACATCATAGAGGAGTGCATCGACAAGATAACTAAAGGTAACGAACCATGGTTTGCTGATTTTGTTAACTATTTGGTTTGTCAGAAATTACCACCCGGACTATCCTATGCACAAAGGAAGATTCTTTAAGGATGTCCAGGGATACTCTTGGAATGAACCTTTCCTCTTCAAGAGAGGTCCTGACGGCATCATTCGAAGATGTGTGCCGGAAGACAAGATGCAAAGTGTCATCCGTCATTGTCATTCACTACCTTGTGGAGGACACGCTAGCTCGAACAAGACTAGCGTTAAGGTATTGCAATCTAGATTCTCTTGGCCTACTTTATTTAAAGATGTGCAAACCTTTGTTTCCTGCTGCAATGCTTGTCAAAGAACAGGGAACATATCTAGGAGAAACGAAATGCCTCTTAACAACATTCAGGAGGTAGAGATCTTTGACGTTTGGGGAGTAGACTTCATGGGATCTTTCCCATCATCTTGTGGAAACCAATACATACTTCTAGCTATAGATTATGTTTCAAGATGGGTTGAAGCAATTGCCTCTCCAACAAACGATGTCATGGTTGTGGTTAAGTTCTTTAACAAGACTATTTTCCCAAGGTTTGGGACACCACGGACTATCATTAGTGATGGAGGCTCTCACTTCATTGCCCGACGATTCAAAGCTCTACTAGCTAAGTATGGGGTGACTCACAAGATCGCCACCCCTTATCATCCACAAACGAGTGGACAAGTGGAGATTTCAAATCGAGAGATTAAAGGAATCCTAGAGAAAACAGTTTCGAAGACAAGGAAAGATTGGTCTTTGAAGCTAGATGATGCATTGTGGGCATACCAGACTGCATACAAGACTCCCATAGGAACGACACCATACAACCTTGTGTATGGGAAGTCTTGTCACTTACCGGTGGAGCTGGAACATAAAGCGTATTGGGCGGTTAAGTGGTTGAACATCAGCATGAAATAAGCGGGCGAGAAGCGCCTTTTGGACCTTAATGAGCTTGAAGAACTTCGCTTAAACCCTTATGAGAACGCCAAGATCTATAAGGAGAGAGCGAAGCATTGGCATGATAAGCATATCATTCCAAAGGACCTCAAAGAAGGGGATCGAGTTCTCCTCTTCAATTCAAGACTTCGCCTCTTTCCAGGTAAGCTTAATTCTCGTTGGACTGGACCTTATCTAATCAAACATGTCTTTCCCCATGGCGTAGTTGAAGTATGGGGTGAAAAGGGTGGAAGTTTTAAGGTGAACGGTCAACGACTCAAGAAGTATTCACCGGAACTCCAAGCTGAGGAGTTCGCGCCTACCGCACTCGAATAGGTGCAAGTACGGTCTAGCTACGGACCTTAAACAAGCGCTTCTTGGGAGGCAACCCAAGGTATTGCACTTATGCTTTTATTTACCATTCTTAGATTAGATTAGTTTAGTCGTTTTTGCTTTGTTTTTGCCCTCGATACCTCCCGGTATGTCGTGTTTTTGGATGTAGGAACAATGGAATAGGCAATGGGAAGAAAAAAAAGTTAGAAGGAATTGACGAAACTTGGATTTTGGCACATTACAGAGAGTTCCACGCCGTAAACCACGGTCGTGGAAGCTACAATGACCGTAATTTGCAAAAGCCTGAGAAAAATCACCAAAACCACGGTTCCATACAAAACCATGGCCGTGGAAACCCCCGAGTGACCGTGATTTTCCAAAAATTTTACGGCCATTATATAAACCACCTTCCTTCACAAAAACACCCCATTCCCCAAATCCACGCCCCTCTTCCACGACCTAAAGTTCGAAAATCCTCCCCATCCCGCATTTCTTCGTTCGGAAACCGTTTCGAGCGATTCTTGGTGCTAAAGTGAAGCATTTCTGATCATCTACAAGATTCAATCAACAAATCAAGTGGACAATCCCTGCAAAAGACGGAATTTGGATTCAAAGATCCAAAAACCTAGGTTTTTCTTCTATTTCTCTACTTTGTCAATTCGGGTCTATTTCTCGCAAGAACTTAGAGGAATTGCATAGGATTGAGATTGAAATTAGTCTAGGACAAGCTTTGCTGAGTTTGGTGATTGATTTGTTGAGATTTGACTAAAACAGTGCCGAACCACGGTCCCTGTAGGTTCCACGGCCGTGGTTTTTGTAGAACAGACCATGATTTCCTCTCTGAAATGGATTTGATAAGGAGAATGTCTACTAGAAGCAAGAAGAGGAAAGGTGATGCTTTATCCTCCTCCCAAGTACCCCCTAGTGAGCCACCATCACCCCCACCTCCTAGAATTCCAAAAATCCATGAGGATTACCTCGATGCCTTAGAAAGGATCGAGAAGAGGGCGGTCATAGGACCGCGCTACTTAGTTCTTGAGGAGTTAGAGCCGCTGAATGTGGTGAATGAACTTACATGGCTTCTAGATAGAGACGGTTTGATCGTCTTCTCCGCTATTAGGGAAGACGCATATGAGGAGATCCCTAGGGAGTTTGTGATTTCTTTTGAGCATAATGCTATGGATAGGACATTTTCCTTTAGGCTGATGGAGGAGAACTACGAGTTCTCGATCTTGGAGTTCGGAGCCTTCTTTGGGTTTCAAGAGACCTTCAATGGTCGTTTTCCTAACGGTGTATACGCTAAGGATTTCTGGGAGGACATTGCCATGATCTATGCAGCGAGGACCGTTGGCAGCCAACTGACACCAAAACTAAGCTCATCTATCACTTAGCCTTGAAGATAGCCCATAGAGTCCTTTCTTTGTGTCTTTTCCCTAGGACCGAGACCCCTTAAAAGATTAAGACAAATGAGTTGTTCCTTCTTTACGCTATGCTGCACGATAGACCTGCTAACTGTGCTACCCTCTTAGCCTCCACCATGAGTAAGCTCAAGAATAAGAGAGCCGGCAACATAGGATATGGTGGTATGGTTACCCACATCGCTAGGCAGTTGGGGATAGATTTTTATGCTTGTATTAGGATTGCAGCGACACCTTTGGGTCTCAATAGTTTGATGACGAGGGGTATCATCTTCTCTAGGCACCGCGGTCCACCCACCGCCGGTATGCCTTGGGAAGAGAGAGGAGGTAGAGGCATTCCGTGGCTCCCTGAGTATTCCATTATGGATGGACGCCATAACTGGAAGCAGAACTTCGTTGCTATGTATGCGAATAGGTTAGTAGCACCTCCCTACGTCCCCGATGAGATACCGGCTGCAGATGTTGAGGAGGAGATAGGAGGAGGTGATGGTTTTGAGGGATGAGGTGAGGAGCAGGACTTTGGCACTTTCCCGGATCAGCCGACACATTTCCCTGACCCTCCCAGGCGTTTACCACGACTAGATGGACCTTCAGGAGCCTCTTCCTCTCGCCGTGCTAGTGTGAGTGAGAGGCCGATATGGATAGACACTCCGCCCACTTGGTACGGAGCACAACCGGAGTGGATGGGAGCTCTACCACCATGGTACAGTCAGACACCAGCAGCACTGTTCGCTCTAAACGGTGTGTGCAAGCTTTAAATTTATAACCCTAGATGTAAGCTTAAAACAAGGATGCGAACCCACAGTGTACGGGTCAATCATAGTAAAAAGCAAGAAATTCTAGGGGTCGATCACAAGGACTTAGTGAAACAAAGCAGGTATAGGTTTGTCAATGCCACTACTAACCACAAAAGCGATTAAAACAATCAAAGATGATAAAAAGTCAATAAAGGAAATATGCAATTCTAGGGATTAAAGCATCTAGTTGTGGTTTCAACTCAAGATCTAAAGATAAGTGGACAAAGCTGAGATTTTTGCATAGGGAAGGTGTTTCTAAAGTGGAATAGATCACCGGGTAAGTCTCACTACTCATTAATCCCAAACCGTAACTCCTATTACCGAGTAAGTCTCAAGGAATTAAGAAAAAGAACTATAACCTCAAACTAACACTCCAACTAAGGGAATAGAATCAACCTTTACCGGGTAAGTCTCAGGTTAACTCACAAAGAAGGGATGAAAGCACACTCAAACCCCAATAAAGAATAAACCTTTATTACCTACACTTATGATCTTAGGTAAACAAACAAAGGAATCACCGGGTAAGTCTCATCCTAGGCTTGTATTGAACCAGGAAAGGTGTAATAAGAATAGGATTTGGCAAACTCTAACACTTAACTCTCAGTTTCGGATCAGGTAAGTCACCTCGGTCAGAAGAATTCCACCCCGGACGAGATGTTCATCGACTGAGCGAGATGCTTTAGGGTTAAGGTTAAAGACTCGAACTTTCAGGGTCCTACTATGATTAAAGCTATTCTATCATTATTTTTCCCACAACCTTCAGCCAATCACCCTAGAATCACACAAGGAAATTAGCCACTCATCATCATGAAAGCAATAATCAAATATAAGGGAAGAAAGAGAATAATTGAACAAGAAAACCTTAAGAGAAAGGCTTCAATAACTGAATCAATTATCAATCAACAAGTGTTCCTTGGATCAAAATCCAATAAGACAAATGTTACGTCTAGGAATAGATGTGCACGCAATAAGTCTTAAATTTATACTCGTTATATTTATCCTAACTCCTAGCGAACCCGCAGTGTACGGGACGTTTGTAGAAAGGTAAGTATTCCGAGGTCGAACACGAAGACTAAGGTGAAATCGAGTCAAGCAATGATCAAAGATAGTGTGAATCTAGACTAAGATAAGAAGAGAAACAAAGAAAATGGAAGAACACAATGTTTTTGTTGGTTTTAGTGGTAATCAAACAAAGAACACAAGTCAAGCAAGGAAATAAAACAACTACAAATTTAGCTATCAAACGAGTAAGTAACACAAAGCACAAGTATATGATCAAGAGAGAAAAGTAGATTCTAGAGGTCAAGATTTCCGGTTATGGCATTGGGCTCAAGGTTCTAAGGATTCTAAGGACAAGCTGCGGTGTTGGGAAAGAATATTCACTAATGGAAGCGATTACCGGGTAAGTCTCTCACTTCACTAATCCCGCATCGAACTCCTATTACCGGGTAGGTCTCAAGGGGTTAGAGTAAGGAATTCCGCACAAACTAGATGCTACTTAAGGGTAACCCTCTCCTTACCGGGTAAGTCTCGGAATAGGGAACTCTCAAGCAATAATCCTAGCACACTCGATCCAATAGCGGCTTATGAGGCTCACTACTACCTAGCATTCATCATCTTAGGTATCTAAGGTCGGAAATCATCGGGTAGATCTCTTCCCTCACTTAGATTGGTAGCATTAGGTGATACTAAGCTAAATTAGACTCAATAAACACTAGGATTTAAACAACCAAACACCCTAGCATGCAGATTTATCATTTAAAGAGCAACAGAAGAATAAATTGGGTTGTTCTACAGATAAATCGGACGATCTAGATGAAGAACAGGTCGATTTTTGTCTCTGGAATGGGTTTCGTGCATACAAATCATCCTAAACTAACATATAAGTCCATCTTATCATCACCCAAGCCATAACCATCAATCCATCACTCTAGAATCACAATAAACTAGCCAATAATATGCATATCAAGATCCGAAATCATCAAACAAGCATACATGGTGTTCATAGATGGATAATGAAAGATGAGTAAGCAAAATCAATAAATCTCAGCCAAATCCAAGTTGTAGCAAGACTTACAAACTCTAAAATGAAGATTCAAAACGTTCTTAACAATCCTTGCAATTAGTTCTTCAATCCAAGACTACAAAATCACTCAAAATCACTCTAAACTCTTAGAATGGTGTCCTTCTTCCTCCTTCAATCTTTTAGAGCTTTTCTTCTTCTCCAATCTTCCTACCAAAATTGATGAGCTGTGAATGAGAGTGTGGGAGAGGAGAGATGCTCAGCAACCACCTGCAGGACCACTTATATTCTCCACCAAGAGCAAGGACGGACAAGAGATCGTGGGACACGTGGCTTAAGCTGTCAAAGGCCCAAAAATCGACCCAGAGGAAAAAAAATCGGCCGATTTTCCTGGGTGTAGGTCGATTTTCTTCAAAAGAAGCATGCTATGATCGTCTAGCCATGAGTTGCTCCATTGCTTGCACCAATGGTGGTCTTTGTGTCCTTTGTTGATCCAATTATGCTCCTCCAAGGCTTTGGATGTGTACCATCATGAGGCTTGGCCCTCAAATGTATCGATTAACGTCCAATAGATCCCCAAATTACCTACAAAACCGATAAAAGGTAGTGTAGACGTCTTTTCTAGAAATGTGCATGAATTGAGCGAAGACGTCATGAACCAATGCCAAAACGTGCATGAATGAGTGAGAAATATATCTAAATGATTACCTAATCCTAAGTCATAAATCTTGTTATCAAAAATACCCCATACTTAAGGTTTGCTCGTCCCCGAGCAAATTCCCAACTATAGACTAAGAGATGACATGATTTATGCATGCAGAAAAATGGCAAAATCTTTTGGAGTTGTGCTTCTAATTTTGGATCACCTTCATAGTCATGTTTCATGGCAATGGACAAGCAATTATGCATCAAATAAATGAAAGCATGGAAAGACAATTACACTTAACTTGATAGCATGCGATGAAATGTAAAGATGAAGAAGTCAAGATGATCATGAGCATGTCCAATCTAAATCACTTAGTCTTACACACATGCAAGTAGGTCAAAAGGACTTGAAAAATAGAAGGCCAAGAAACGTTGTGATTAGGTGGGAATTTTCTAGGCTATGTGATGCTAATCCGGGAAAGGAACTAAACAACCACAACTTCAAATTTTCTTATCAACTTCCCTCAAGTGTATATTTTTCTTCATTTTCTTTTCTTTCTTTTATTTTTGAGACAATGGCATTGGTGTACAAAAGCCGAAACCTTGGTGATTGGCCATTCTCGGGCTTTTTCTATTTTTCGAGATGCATCCACACCGGGCACACATACCAAAGCTCGTTAGAACTATCGGTTTATTTGACTTTGGCAAGGCACCAACACCCGATTATGTGAAGTGTACCGAGTTACTTGTCATTTAAACCAACGTCCCCAAACCTATATTTTTGTCTACACTTTCACAACAATTTCAACATTTCATTCACATCATTCTTTCATCAACAACTTCACCCCACACTTGCTTTTCACACACATCAACACACTAGCATGCTCCTATTCCCGGATGGGTCAAAAGAGGTCAAATTTATCTCAATTGAGGTGCTCAAGCAACATGATCAAGATGAGAAGTAGAGAAAGATGAATTGCCTTATTCATTCCTAAATGATGTGCAAGAACTAGCATGCAATTTCGACTTTCAATACTCAATTCAATCAAGGCAAACATTCATGATCACAAATCATTCATGGTTTCAAGAGAAGTACTTCAAGTCCACATATACATTCATCAATTTAACACATAAGGCCATCCATAGCCAATCCACAAGACAAGGTTCATCATTAGGGTCATATCCAAGCCTAGAAGCACTAAAATTTTTAAAATTTTCTGAATTTTTTTTTTTTTGATTTTTCGAAATATGTATGTACAATGCAAGACATAATGAAACATGTGACAAAATTAAACTATCCTAGATGCTAATCATGCAAGTGATCATGAAAACCCCACCCCATACTTAGAAACACATTGTCCCTAATGTGTAGACTAAATAAAGAAGTGAAAGAGAGTCCTCACAATGTAGAATTGGTGATGCTTTGGTATTTCGGTTCTCATTGGATGATGATGGTGGATGATCGATCAAGGATGGTAGAGAGCTCTTGATGTTCATTATGGTGTCGGAACCCGCGCTTGGCACCGCAAGCCGTCCAAGTTCCACGTCCGCTCCACCCATGCTCGATTGGAGATCATCACTTTTCTTTACAGAGGAAAAATCGGCCAAGCAACCCAGGAAAACCGGCCGATTTTGTGCATGAACAGTCCGATTTCCTGGGTGCTTTCTTCCTTGTCCATGTGCTCGGATCTTGCTTCTTCAACCATTCCATGAGGCCTTCACATGACCTCCAACATCTCATAACTCATGACAATCAACAAGATCTAGCACCCAAAAACACAAAGGAAAAACAAAGCACACCAAGAGTAAGATCAAGCAAAAGCAAGAAAAAGAAAGGGAAAAATATGTACCAATGGGTTGCCTCCCATTAAGCGCTTCTTTAAGGTCATTAGCTTGACCAAATTCAGGAGCGTTTCAATCAAGGTGAAGTGGGGCAATCACTTCCACCGGGGCTTCCGGGATGTACTTCTTCAATCGATGCCCATTCACCTTGAAGTTACCACAATGATCTCCTCCTATCTCCACCGCTCCATGAGGAAAAACTTTCTTCACCACATATGGCCCGGTCCATCTTGATTTGAGCTTTCCGGGGAAGAGCCGCAACCTCGAGTTGAAGAGAAGGACAAGGTCACCTTCACTCAACTCCTTTGGGATGATCCTCTTATCATGCCATCGCTTGGTTCTCTCCTTGTAGATCCGAGCATTCTCATATGCATCCAACCGGATCTCCTCAAGGGCGTTTATGTCTAGCAACCGCTTTTCTCCGGCCTCCTTTAGATCAAAATTTAGCCACCTTATAGCCCAATATGCTCGATGCTCCATCTCTACCGGAAGGTGGCAAGACTTTCCATAGACCAACTTGTAAGGAGTGGTGCCAATTGATGTTTTGAAGGCGGTCCTATATGCCCACAAGGCATCATCGAGCTTCATAGCCCAATCTTTTCTCGTCCTTGATACCGTCTTCTCAAGAATGGCCTTGATCTCCCGGTTGGAGATCTCCACTTGGCCACTAGTTTGGGGATGGTAAGGTGTTGCTACCTTATGAGTAACCCCATACTTGGCCAAAAGTGCTCCAAAGTTCCTATTAGTGAAGTGCTTTCCTCCATCACTTATGATCACCCTTGGTGTTCCAAACCTAGGGAAGATCACTCGGTTGAAGAACCGTACCACAACCTTGGCATCATTTGTAGGAGAGGCGATTGCCTCCACCCATCTTGACACATAATCCACCGCCAATAGGATGTAGAGATTGCCACATGAAGAAGGGAAGGGTTCCATGAAGTCCACACCCCACACATCAAATATCTCTACCTCTTGGATGTTGTTCAAGGGCATCTCATTTCTCCTTGAGATGTTGCCCGTCCTTTGGCAAGCATCACAAGCTACCACAAAGCCTTGCACGTCCTTGAACAAACTTGGCCAAAAGAAGCCCGATTGTAGCACTTTCGCACATGTCTTGTGTGAGCTAGCATGCCCTCCACATGGCAAGGAATGACAATGGCGGATCACACTATCCACTTCATCCTCCGGTATGCATCTCCTAAACATCCCATCCGGCCCTCTTTTGAACAAAAGTGGCTCGCTCCAATAGTAATGTCTCACATCCTTGAAGAACTTCTTCCTTTGGGCATATGTCAAACCGGGAGGCACTTCCTCACACACAAGATAGTTCACAATGTCGGCGTACCATGGCTCACTTCCCCTAGACACTTGGAACAAGCATTCCTCCACCATCTGCAATTGCTCATCCCGGAATGAGTCATCAATCGGGATGTCATCTCTCTCAAGCTCTATCGGTGGGAGTCTACTAAGGTGATCCGCCACGGAGTTCTCGGATCCCTTCTTGTCCCGGATTTCCAAGTCAAACTCTTGAAGAAGAAGGATCCACCGAATCAACCTAGGCTTGGCATCCTTCTTGGTAAGTAGATAACGGATCGCAGCATGATCCGTATAAACTATGACCTTCGCCCCAACAAGATATGAGCGGAACTTTTCAAATGCATACACAACCGCTAGCAACTCCTTTTCGGTGGTAGCATAATTGAGTTGGGCATCATCTAGCGTCTTGCTAGCATAATAAATAGCATGAGTTTTCCCATCTTTCCTTTGCCCCAAAACAGCCCCAACGGCTACATCGCTTGCATCACACATGATCTCAAACGGTAAACTCCAATCCGGAGGTTGCATTATAGGTGCGGAGATTAAAGCGTTCTTCAACCTACAAAAAGCTTCAAGGCAATCTTTGGAGAAGACAAATTCAACATCCTTCATTAGTAGGTTAGTGAGAGGCTTAGAAATTTTAGAGAAATCTTGAATGAACCTCCGGTAAAAACCGGCATGCCCTAAGAAACTCCTTACCCCCTTCACCGAGGTAGGTGGCGGCAACTTCTCTATCGTTTCAATTTTGGCCCTATCAACCTCAATGCCACGGTTAGACACCAAGTGTCCTAACACAATACCTTCACTTACCATGAAGTGGCATTTTTCCCAATTTAAGACAAGATTTGTCTCCTCACATCTTTGCAAAACTAAGGACAAGTTAGCCAAGCAATCATCGAAAGAAGAACCATAAACAGAGAAATCATCCATGAACACTTCCATGATATTTTCAATGTATTCCAAAAAAATAGCCATCATACACCTTTGGAAGGTGGCGGGTGCATTACACAACCCAAATGGCATTCTCCTATATGCAAAAGTACCCCATGGACATGTAAAGGTTGTTTTCTCTTGGTCATCGGGGTGGATAGGGATTTGGAAGAACCCGCTATAACCATCTAAGTAGCAAAAATGAGAGTGTTGAGCTAACCTTTCTAGCATTTGGTCAATGAAAGGAAGAGGGAAGTGATCTTTCCTAGAGGCCATGTTAAGCTTTCTATAATCAATACACATCCTTCATCCCGTAACCGTCCTAGTCGGGATTAGTTCATTGTTCTCATTGGTTACTACGGTCATCCCACCCTTCTTAGGTACTACATGAACGAGACTAACCCACTTACTATCCGAGATAGGGTAGATAATTCCCGCATCTAGCAACTTAATGATTTCCTTTTTGACTACCTCTTTCATTATGGGGTTCAATCTTCTTTGATGTTCAATAGAGGGTTTATGATTATCTTCCATCATTATCCTATGCATGCACAAAGAGGGCTTGATGCCAACAAGATCATCAATGGTGTATCCTATTGCCTTTCTATGCAGTTTCAATTCATTCAACAATCTATTAAGTTCATCATCATCAAAGATGCATTCACAATAACTGGATAAGTAGAATTTGAACCAAGGAAAGCATACTTTAAATGAGAAGGAAGAGGTTTAAGATCAAGTTGAGGAGGACCTTTTTCGGTTGGAGACGATCCGTACAATATAGGTTGAGATGATTGCAAAGCCATGGAAGCCTCCTTGAAGTCCCTTGATGATTGCTCATACTCAAGTTGTTGATGCTGAAAAGACTCAGGAAAATCGACCCAGGAAGAAAAATCGGTCGATTTATCTGAAGGGGGGTCGATCTGAGTTTCTGTTTTGGCAAAACTGGCTGAAATTTCAGCACAAGTACAAAAATCGGCCGATTTTTGGCCCCCAGTCCGATTTTTCTGGCAGTTTTCCTCTTCTTCTAGCACTTCAAACCCAACACTTGGTAGCTCGTCCAATGCATTCAAGGCCTTGATCACTTCATTGCTACTCTCCTAAACTCCTTCCTCCATCAAGCTTGAGCTAAGGACTCTCTCAAGTGGATCCTTGAGCAAGATTGAGCTCACAACCTCTCTAGACTCCTCTTCTTCAACTATGTTGAATATATCCTCATCAAGGGTTGGCCCTTTCATCATTGTGGATAGCTTGAACTTGATGTTCTCTTCTCCAATGTTGAAGGAGAGAGTCCCATTCTTGCAATCCACTAGACATCCGGAAGTAGCTAGGAAAGGTCTCCCCAAGATGATAGGAACCGGATAGTCCGCCGGGATGTCCAAAACAACGAAGTCTATGGGCACATAGAACTTCCCTAATTGTACCGGGATGTCTTCCAAGATCCCAACCGGATGAGTGATTGAGCGGTCCGCCATGTAAAGGGTCATCTTGACCGGCTTTGGCTCTCCTAGCCCAACCTTGTTGCAAAGTGCAAGCGGGATGATGCTTACACTTGCCCCAAGATCACATAGGGCATCATACTCCACTTCTCCTACTCCGATTGGCACACAAAAGGATCCCGGATCCCTTAGCTTGGGAGGCATCTCCTCCTTCATCATTTGAATCAACTCCGAGGATCTCTTAGTCATCCTTATCTCACCATACTCCTCCAACTTCCTTTTGTTGGAGAGTATTTCCTTCAAGAACTTGCCATATGCCGGCATCCCTAAAATAGCATCCATGAACGGAATGTTAATATGCAATTTAGACATTAGTTCAAGGAACTTACCAAAATGATTGTCCAAGCGAGCTCTTGCTCGTGATTGGGGGAACGGTAGTGGTGGCTTGTATGGAGGCGGTGCCACATAGGTTGGCTCTACATCCTTGCTCTTGCCTCCATCTCCTTGCAAAGTTTCTTCTTCATTCACCACTTGCTTCCCTTTAACATTCTCCTTGGGCAAAGGATCCTTCATGCTTAACCCACTTCTTGTTGTAATAGCCAACACTTGGCCTCTTGGGTTTTCTTCGGTTCTTCCGGGAAGCTTTCCCGGATCTCTATGTGCTTCACCCACCTTTTGGAACACTTGTGCTTCCAAAACCTTTTGAGCCTTTGAGATAGAAGTCACCGTGCTCTCAAGACCACTCAACCTTCCAAGCAATTGCTCAAACATCATTTCGGTTCTATCCTTTGGAGGTTGAGTAAATCCGGGTGGAGGTTCTTGTGAAGCTCTTGGTGGTGGAGTTGTGCTTGTAGAAGCGGGAGGGTTCAAGGCTCCATCCGGGTTAGAGTAAGAAAACCCGGGATGGTTATGGTTGGGCCGGTAATTGTTGAATTGCCGGTTGTTGTTGAAGTTCCTTGGGCCTTGATAATTGTTGTAATTGCCCCTTCCCATATAGTTTACATCCTCCTCCTTGGAAGATAAGTTAGCTTGTGGAAGCACTTGAGGGGTTGCTTGACTCTTCAAAGTTGTAGCACACAACTCCCTCAAGGACTTTAGCTCGTTGTTGATGGCGTCGAGCTTGAAGTTGCTCATGGTGACTGTTAGCATGAAATATTGTGATATTTTAGGCACGTTTTCTAATCGCAATTGATTCATATTGATAGTCTTTGATTGAGCTTTATGCATATATGAGCTAGTATTGCCTATATTGTCGATATGGATGTCTACACGAGTTCTATGTTGATTTTAGGTGATTTGGAGCTATTTCCGAACGGAATTGAGCAAAGGAGAGTTGAGTTGATGTGTCCATAGACCAAGGGCACCTTTTGGAAGCAATTTGGAGTATTAGATTGAGGAATGCACGAATGAAGGCAAGAATCACGGTTTTACCCTAAATTACGGCCGTGGATCTTGATGCAGAATTCGATGTTCATTCCAGGGGATATTACGGCCGTGGAAGCTATCCGTGTTTGTTTCCACGCCTCAAAATTACGGTCGTGGAAACTTCCACGACCGTGATCTTGGCGAATCTTTTCGCCACTTTCGAAGCCATAATCTTTTGAAGATTGGGCCGGGCCGACGTTTTGCCCTGCATTATAAAAAGGACGGATGAAGCAAGATTCCGTCACCTCGCTCCCGCACTTACGACCTTTCAACCCTAAGTTTAGCGGCAAAAACGCAAGCTTAGCAACACACAAACCCTCATTCTTGGAGGTGATTTGGAAGAATTCATTGAAGTTCCAAAGTTCGTGTCGGAGAGTCGCTGTTGTGATCTTCGTGTGGAAGATCGAAGTTTCTTGAAGGATTTCGCAAGAAGATTCCTCTTCTTGCTTAGGTTTGATTTAGGATCGGATTGACATCCCGTTTCCTTTCTTTCCTAAGATTGTGATTGTTTATCTCGTTTTACATCTTTTGATAAACACTTGTTCTTGGCTGTGATTCTGAGATTCGATTGAAGATTATTGATAGTTCTTGAAAATTCCCATTTTCTATCCTTTAAATCTTGAATTAATATCAATATGACTGTTATTGGCTAAAAACCCTTAACAATTCTAAGGTGAAGGGTTGATAGTTGTGGCTTAGATGATGATAGATCGATCGTAAACAGATTAGACCTTGAGAGTTAGAGAATTGTCGCCGAAAACCCTAAATCACGGGCTGTTCTTGAGTTCCACGACCGTGGAATCTCAAGATCCAACCGTAATTTCCTTAAAGTTTACGAGCCTGCTTTTATCTTGATCCAAAGTTAAAGATTTGCTTTAGCTTAGTTTAGACTTGTCTTTTCTAGGTGGTAGTGAAGCCTCAACAACCTCTACCTCGATTGTGAGCCTCAACAACCTCAATCGGGTAAGTTAGTCTTGATCTTTAGATTATAGATTTGGGTATTTGATGTTAATCCTTGTCCTTAGAACCTTTCTATATTGCGCCTCATCAACCTGTATAGGAAGAGTCTTTTGGGTGAGTTATATAAGGTTTTTGGAACCTCAACCGTACGATTACCTTACATTAGTATACCTTTGCATATCTTAACTCTGTCTTTACATCATTAGTATATCTTGAATCGATTGCCACAGCTGGATACCTGGATCTTTAGGATTGTTGTTTTCCCAATATATTTGCAAAACTCTCATAATAACCGCTTGATAACCTGCAATCGAGTTCGTTCCACCCAAATCCCTGTGTTCGATACTCTGGAATTCTTGCTTAACTATATCGATCCGTACACTGCGGGTTCGCTTGCTTGATTTCAGTTTTATAAATATAAAGCTTATTTGCACACACCTCTAGGGGCGAACAAGTTTTTGGCGCTGTTGCCGGGGATTTGGCTTCGACCGAATCCGGTAGCCGGTTGTCAAGCTTGGGAGCTTGCTCTCGTTATTTGATTTTTCTTTGAGTGTATGCGCAGGTCTAGGAACACCGGAGATCTCTTACCTCTTGATCAAGAGTTAGAGAAAACCTTGAGGCAAAAGCGCAAGGAAAAGAGGATGGCTCAAGAAAACGAAAGCGATCTTCAAACTAAGTTGGCGGAGAAGGAAGCTCAATTCCGATGGAATGAGTCTTTCCTCCAAGACGAAATGGATCGTCATCAAACTCAAGTTAACGGTCTACAAGACGTGATCGCCCAAATGACGATAAAGATGAGCGATCTTGAAAATAAAGTGGGGAAGAAGTCCTCGAGAAGAAGGACAAGGTCTAGAAGAAGAAACCACTCATCCACCGATGATAGTGATTCTTCCATGCCTCCTTTAGAAGAAATTGATCCCACGATCAATATAAATCCTTTCAATCAACAAGGAGCTGCTAACCGTCGCATTCCACCTAGAAATGCGAGGGTCGAACGTGTGGATAATGAGCCAAGAACTCTTGGCCAGCGGATGGATCCAACACAACAACCACGCCGTTTAGGTGTGAACTTTGATGCTGAAGATGTACAAGGGTTTAGCTTCAACCCTCAAGTCATCACTCTTGTTCGCCAAAGCCAGTTTGGCGGTACAAGCACCGAATCTCCACACCAACACTTGCAAAATTTTGAGTGTATGATGGAGACGATGAGGCCAAAGAGCGCCACTACCAACAGCTATAAGCTCAAACCTTTCTTTTTCTCTTTGAAAGGGAAAGCGCTATCTTGGTACCAAGCTCTTCCTAGTGGAAAGCTAGAGACGTGGGAAGACCTCTCCGCAGAGTTTCTCACCAAGTTCTTTCCGCCCTCCAAAACGGCGGAACTTAGAGGTAAGATTAATGCTTTTTCTATGAGACCTAACGAAAGTTTGTTTCAATCTTGGGAAAGGTTTCAGGATTTGCTCTTGGATTGCCCTCATCATGGCATATCCAAGCTTGCCTTGCTGGAAATTTACTACAAGGGGCTGGATGCGGGAACGCAATTCAACCTTCAATCCCTCTCATGTGGAACGTTCATGGACATGAGAGAAGATGACGCTTGGGACTTCATTGAGAAGCAAGCAAGAGTCATAGAGAAGTATTCCCACCGGAAAGTGGAGGGAAATCGTGTGGAGCAAGGAGCAAAGCTCACACATGAAGCTCAAAATCAAATTTTCTCCCTCAACAATGAGATCAAAGAGTTGAAGGAGACTATCAAGACCAACTTCCCAAAGCAACAAGAGAAGGATGTTGGCTATTTGGGCAACAACAACGGCGGTGATAACACCAACCGCAACAACAACAACCGGAACAATAACCGGAACAACAATTGGAATGGAAACAACAACAACCGGAACAACAACAATTGGAACAACAATCGGGGTTCGAACAACAACAATTGGCGCTCCAATCAGCAAAATTCCGGTAACTCCCATCCTTCCAATTCCAATCCACTAACTCCACCCTCTTCTTCCTCTACTCCTTTGAAAAGCCAGGGGCAATCATCAAATGGAGGAAACAACACGGGAAAAGAGAAGCCGGATCCCATGTTGGAGACGATCTTGGGAAAGCTTCAAGGGTTGGAGAACCGCATCATCAAGGTTGATGATCAAATTTCTAAGGTTGATAAAGCTCAAAAGGTTTTGGAAAATCAAATGTTCAACCATGCGGAGGAAGTTCCTAGAAATCAAGGGAAGCTTCCAGGAAAGACGGAGGACAACCCTAAGGGAAGGGTGATGGCAATTACAACTAGGAGCGGAGTGACTACCACCGATCCGCAGCCTACGTTTGTTGAAGTCCCCGTAGAGAAAAGTAAAGAAAAGGGGAAGGAGAAGGAAGATATCTATGTTCCTCCTCCGGCTTTCAAACCTCCCCTACCATTCCCTCAATCTAGAGCGCGAGCACGCCTAGACAAGCAATTCGGTAAGTTCATAGAACTCATGAGCAAATTGCATATTAACATACCTTTCATTGATGCTATTGTAGGTATGCCGGCTTATGGCAAGTTCTTGAAGGAGCTCCTCTCTAACAAGAGGAAGCTAGAAGATTTTGGAGAAGTCAAGATGAGTTCGGACTCTTCGGACCTCATCAAGACTATGAAGGAGAAAATGCCCCCAAAGCTGAAAGATCCGGGGTCATTTTGTATTCCCATTGGAGTGGGGGAGGTCACATATGACGCTTTATGTGACTTGGGAGCAAGTGTGAGCATCTTACCACTTGCATTGTGCAGGAAGATCGGTTTAGGCGACCCTAAACCGGTGAAGATGACGTTATACATGGCGGATCGATCCATTACTCGTCCCGTCGGTATTGTAGAAGACGTCCCGGTCAAGCTAGGCAAGTTCTTTGTCCCAATTGACTTTGTCGTGCTTGACATTCCTGCGGATAGTCCGGTCCCGATCATACTCGGAAGACCGTTTCTTGCAACTTCCGGCTGCATGGTCGATTGCAAGAATGGGAGACTCGCTTTTGACATTGGGGAAGAGAAAGTAGAATTCGTTCTTTCCACTCTAGTGAAGGAGCCAATCTTTGATGAGGAGATTTACAATTTCCAAGACGAAGAAGGTTTATCTAGGGAGGAGGTAAGTGCGATTCTCTTTAACGATCCTTTGCAAAAGGTTATTACTATGAGTCTAACCGATGTAGGAGGAGAAGAAGAGTGCAAAGAGGAAATTGAAGCCTTAGAGGCACAAGAAGAGATGCATGAAGTGGAGTTTGAGAAACTCCACGATGAGGCAGAAAACACTCGAATCCACGGTCATACTCTGTATTCCACGGCCGTGGATTCCATGACCAAATTCGACCTCCATTCCAGAGGATATTACGGCCGTGGAAAACCAGAGGAAACCGTGATTTTGACCGTGGAAAAGGACGATCGACACACTTCTTCAACTTCCTCTGATTCTTCTCCAATCCACTCAACATCCTTAGAAGCTTCCAAGGAAACATCGGAAGCTCCTCAAGGATCATTAGAAGTTCCGAAAGCAATGGAACTTAAACCACTTCCTACTCATCTAAGGTACGCTTTTCTTGGATCTAATTCTACCTTTCCGGTTATCGTTAGTTCCGAATTAAGCATAGATGAACATGAACAGCTCATGATTGTCCTTAGGAAACATAGAAAAGCCATAGGCTACACTATTGAGGACTTAGTAGGAATCAAACCCTCCCTATGCATGCACAAAATACTAATGGAGGAGGACTTTAGAACTTCAAGACAACCTCAAAGGCGGTTGAATCCGACCATGAAGGAGGTTGTCAAGAAAGAAATTCTTAAACTTCTTGATGCAGGTATCATCTATCCTATCTCCGATAGCAAGTGGGTGAGCCCGGTTCAAGTGGTTCCGAAGAAGGGAGGAATGACGGTCATCACCAATAAGAACAACGAACTCATTCCTACCCGAACCGTGACTGGATGGCGAATGTGCATAGACTACCGCAAGCTCAACAATGCAACGCGGAAGGACCACTTTCCATTGCCATTCATCGATCAAATGCTTGAAAGGTTAGCACAACATTCATACTTTTGCTACCTTGACGGTTATAGTGGTTTCTTTCAGATCCCGATACATCCGGATGATCAAGAGAAGACCACATTCACGTGCCCTTGGGGTACGTTCGCTTATAGGAGAATGCCGTTCGGACTTTGCAACGCCCCAGCCACCTTCCAACGGTGTATGATGGCCATCTTCTCCGAATATGTGGAGGAAATCATGGAAGTCTTCATGGACGACTTCTCCGTTTACGGTTCCTCCTTTAACGATTGTCTTTCCAACCTTTCTCTTGTTTTGCAAAGATGTGAAGACACTAACCTAGTTCTTAATTGGGAGAAGTGTCAATTCATGGTTAAGGAAGGAATCGTTTTAGGTCACTTAGTCTCTAGTAGAGGGATAGAGGTAGATAAAGCTAAAATAGAGACCATAGAGAAACTTCCTCCCCCAATTTCGGTGAAGGGAATAAGAAGTTTCCTAGGACATGCTGGATTTTATAGACGTTTCATTCAAGACTTTTCTAAGATATCAAAGCCTCTCACTAATCTATTGATGAAGGATGCGGTTTTTGAGTTTTCACAGGAATGTCTAGATGCGTTCAACACCATTCGGCAAGCTCTAATTTCAGCACCCATTATCCAACCCCCGGATTGGACTCTCCCTTTCGAGATTATGTGTAATGCTAGTGACGTAGCCATTGGAGCTGTTCTTGGGCAACGAAAGGAAGGACGAACCCACGCCATATACTATGCTAGCAAGACGCTAGACGAAGCCCAGCTCAACTACGCCACTACGGAAAAAGAGTTTCTAGCCATTGTCTATGCTATTGATAAGTTTCGCTCTTATCTTGTAGGTGCAAAGGTGATTGTCTACACGGATCATGCTGCGATCCGATACCTCCTTGCAAAGAAAGATGCGAAGCCAAGGCTGATTAGATGGATTCTCCTCCTACAAGAATTCGATCTTGAGATCCGCGACAAGAAAGGCTCGGAAAATTCTGTTGCGGATCATTTGAGTCGTCTAACACATCTAGAGGACGATCATCTACCCATTGATGACTCCTTTCCGGACGAACACCTACACATCATAGAGGAGTGCATCAAGGTAGTCTCCAAAGGTAACGAACCATGGTTTGCTGATTTTGTTAACTATTTGGTTTGCCAGGAGATACCACCCGGACTATCATACGCACAAAGGAAGAAGTTCTTCAAGGATGTCCGGGAATACCATTGGAACGAGCCTCTCCTCTTTAAGAGAGGTCCGGATGGCATCATCCGGCGATGTGTGCCGGAAGATGAGATGCAAAGTGTCATCCGTCATTGTCATTCACTACCTTGTGGAGGACATGCTAGTTCGAACAAAACTAGCGCAAAGGTATTGCAATCTGGATTTTATTGGCCTACTTTATTTAAAGATGTGCAATCCTTTGTTTCTTGTTGCGATGCTTGTCAAAGAACAGGCAATATCTCTAGGAGGAACGAGATGCCCCTCAACAACATCCAAGAGGTGGAGATTTTCGACGTTTGGGGAGTCGACTTCATGGGACCATTCCCTTCTTCTTGTGGAAACCAATACATACTATTGGCGGTAGATTATGTCTCTAGATGGGTCGAAGCAATTGCCTCTCCCACAAATGATGCCATGGTGGTGGTCAAGTTCTTCAACAAGACCATTTTTCCGCGATTCGGGACGCCAAGGACAATCATTAGTGATGGAGGTTCTCACTTCATAGCCCGTCGCTTTGAAGCTCTTCTAGCCAAGTATGGGGTTACTCACAAGATCGCTACCCCTTACCATCCACAAACGAGTGGACAAGTCGAGATCTCAAATAGGGAGATCAAGGGAATTCTAGAGAAGACGGTTTCAAGGACTAGGAAGGATTGGTCCTTGAAGCTAGATGATGCATTGTGGGCATACCGGACTGCATACAAGACTCCCATAGGAACCACACCATACAACCTCGTGTATGGAAAGTCTTGTCATTTGCCGGTAGAGCTAGAGCACAAAGCGTTTTGGGCTATCAAATGGCTGAATTTCGGCATGAAGGAAGCGGGAGAGAAGCGTCTCCTAGACATCAACGAGCTGGATGAACTCCGTTTGAACGCCTATGAAAACGCTAAGATCTACAAGGAAAGAGCAAAGCGTTGGCATGATAAGCATATCATCCCAAAGGACTTGCAAGAAGGAGATCAAGTTCTCCTCTTCAATTCGAGACTTCGCCTCTTTCCAGGTAAGTTAAAATCTCGTTGGACTGGACCTTTTCTAATTAAGCGTATTTTCCCCCATGGTGCAGTTGAAGTATGGGGTGAAGCTAGCGGAAGTTTTAAGGTGAACGGTCAACGACTCAAGAAGTACTCACCGGAACTCCAAGCTGAGGAGTTTGCACCTACCGCACTCGAATAAGTGCGAGATTGGTCTAGCTACAGACCTTAAACAAAGCGCTTCTTGGGAGGCAACCCAAGGTATTGTATTTTCGTTTTTGCTTTCGATTCATAGTTTAGTTTAGAATAGAAGTTTTTGCTTTATTTTTGCCTCGATTTCTTCCGGTATGTTCGTGTTTTTGGTTGTAGGATCGATGGAAAAGAAGAAGGGAGGGATAATGACGAAGAGAAGTGACGAAATTTGGACTTTGAAGCTTTACAGAGAGTTCCACGGTCTAAATTACGGTCGTCATAGCTACAGTGGCCGTAATTCTCAAAAGCCTGTGAAAAATCACAAAAATTACGGGTCCGTACATTTCCACGGCCGTGGAATGCCCCGACAAACCGTGATTTTTGAAATTTTGCCTGCGAGTATAAAAGCCACACTTCACCACAAAAACACCACAAAATCCCCAATTTCCACGCCCTAAATACCGAAAACACGCAGCTCATCCCAAATCTTCATTCTCTAATCGTTTTTAACGATTCTTCTTCCTAAACTGAAGCAAATCCAACCAAGAACAAGATCCAAGCAACGAATCACGCGGAAAACGATCAACAATTCCGCATTTTGGATTTCTCAATCCGAAAAAGAGGTTTTTGCTCTCTTCTTGATTCTAGTCGTTTTTGTTCGTTTTTGTTAGAGATTTTTAGGGAGAACTGATTGAGATTGGAAGAAATTAGATTAGGACTGCCTGTTGTGGAGTTTGATTGCTGATTTGCTGAGGATTGAGAAATTCCGTGTCGAATTACGGTCTACACAGATTCCACGGCCGTGGTTTAGGAAGAACAGACCGTAATTCTCAACAGAATGGATTTCGTGAGGAGAGTTTCGGGGAGGATTAAAGAAAAGAAAGGGGAACAGAATAAGAAGAGAAAGGGTAACCCCTCCACATCTAGGGCACCACCACCACCCTCATCCCCTTCACCTTCACCCCCATCTTCACCTCCATCCTCACCACCTCCATCCAGCATCCCGATCATACACGAAAACCACCAAGCTGCATTTGAGAGGATAGAGAAGAGGGCAGTGATTGGCCCTAGGTACTTGTTGTTGGAGGATCTTCATCCTCTCAACATAGTGGATGACCTTACTTGGCTCTTGGATAGAGCCGGTTTGCTTGTCTTCACGAACATTCGTGAGGACGCTTATGAGGAGATCACCCGAGAGGTTGTGACGTCTTTTGAGCACAGCCATGTCGATAGGACTGTCTCCTTCCGTCTCATGAATAGAGACTACCAGCTTAGCATTGTTGAGTTCGGGACCATCTTTGGGTTCCATGAGACCTACAACGGTCGCCTCCCTAGGAACGTTTCTGCTAAGGATTTTTGGGAGGATGTGGCGATGATCTATGCCGACGAGGACCGTTGGCATCCAGCTGATACCAAGGCCAAATTGATGTACCATTTGGCCTTGAAGATAGCTCACCGTGTTCTTTCGGAGTGTCTCTTTCCTAGGACGGAGACGCCCCAAAAGATCAAGACGGATGAGCTATTCCTTCTCTATGCTATGCTCCACGGATGCCGCGCCGATTGTGCTACTCTTTTGGCGGCGACAATGAGCAAGCTCAAGAACAAGTCGAGAGGGAACATTGGATACGGTGGGATAGTGACCCACATAGCTAGGACTTTTGGAGTGGACTTCTCGGCTTGCACACGTATACCGGCAGTTCCATTAGGGCTACACGCTTTCATGGTTAGGGGACTCATCTTCCCCACACATAGAGGTCCGCCTTATGCGGGCATGCCCTGGGAGAGTAGGACCGGTAGGGGTATTGAGTGGCTGCCGGAGTATTCCATTGTGGCGGGACGCCACAACTGGAAAGAGACGTTCGCTGCGATGCATGCGAACAGGCTTGTAGCTCCCCCTTACGTTCCACCGCCGGTAGTAGATGAGGAGGATATGGGAGATCAGTATGAGAGTGGTGGAGGAGCAGAGCAGGAGTTCGGCACGTTTCCGGATCAGCCGGATACGGCCCAGGATGTACCTAGACGCTCTCCGCGTCCGGCTAGAGCTTCAGGCTCGTCATCTCGCCGCGCTAGCGTGAGTGAGAGGCCCACGTGGATGACTACACCTCCCACCTGGTACGAGACACCCCCTCCTTGGTCCACCACGCAGCCAGCAGCACCACCACCACCACCACCGCAGCCAGCACCAGCAGATGCTCCCGGATGGTATGATCACCCCCCTGGGTGGTATGAGAGGATGCCGGATTGGGCTACCGGACTTTCAGAGAGAGTCGGAGCACTAGAGATCCGGGCGAATGATAGAGACAGACGTTTCGACGACCTCGACCACATGATGAGGGACGTCTACCGCCAGCAGTTTGGGCGGTACTATGATCCGAGCTTCTCTCCATTTCCACCTCCACCGGCACCGCAGTGATAGATGACCGGACAGCTCGTTTTAGACATTCCCGCCACCATTTGTGAGTTTTCTTTTTCTTTTCTTTCTTTTGTTCTTTCTTGTGAACATTAGGGACAATGTTCGTCCTAAGTATGGGGTGGGATGTACTAAACGTTTGTAATAACTCTACTCTATATGTTGCTTCTATTCCGAGACTATCCTTGCATGTTCATTGTATGTTACACGTTTTATTCTTGCATTGCATGAAAAAGAACTTTAAAAACTCATAAAAATTGAAAATTTTTTAAAAATTTGATGCTTCTAACGAATCGATATGATTTCCATGATAATCATTACTTGCGAATTGAGTTGATAACAATTGCATGCTTGAAAGGATGGTAATTCGAAAAGGATTTGAATGAATGAATTTTACCTCTTTTGCAAGTTGTATAATGTGAGAATTGTTACCTAAATCATGTAAGAAATTGAAGTTGAAATCACATTATAAGCTCCTATACTTCTTGTTGAAATGATTAAGGCAATTCGATATTTTCTTTCTTCTTCCTTTGAATCATCTAACTCCTCATTGAAATATTAGCCTCCCTTACCCATCCGGGAACTTGGAAAGTAAATGAGAAAAAAAGGCATGTTTGATGTGGGAGGGCCATGAGAGCAAGTATTTGCAATCAATTGAATAGAAAGAAATTATAGGTTTGGGGAAGTCAATCATGACGATGAGTAACTCGGCACCATTCACATAGCCGGGTGTTTGTGTCTTGCCAAAGTCGGATTGAGCGATATTCCTAGCGGATTATGGTATGTGCGCTAAGGGTTTGAGGCATCTCGCAAAAATGAGAAACGCCAATCTCCTAGGCTTCGGTTTTTGTGCACCTCTATCCATAACTCCAAAAGTAAAGTCGAAAAAGGAGAGAGCGAAGCTCTAAGTGAAGTGTTGCGGAAACCGCAAAAGAAGAAGAAGGTAGATATCCACTTTCCCGGATTTATGCACCACTTTCCCTTAAAGTTTTCCCCACCCTTCCATGCTCTAGACCTTTTCTTTGAAAGTCCTTATGATCAAAAGAATGTTATATGGCTTGGTGATCTAAATTGAAATTCTTATGATTGATTTTGATAATGTTTGAAGGTTATAATGCTTGTTTGGAAGTTAAATTGGTTCATGATTCTTCTTTACCTCTTACTCTCTAATTAAGTGTGTGAAAGTTTGAAACGATTGAAGCAAGGTTTGAGAATGATCTATTCTTTAGAAGTCACTTTCATCCAAAAGAAGGTACACATATTTCATCCTAACTCTTGTTTTAAAGCTTTTTGAAAGACCTTGCTTAGGGACAAGCAAGTGTTAAGTATGGGGTTATTTGTTAGCATGAAATATTGTGATATTTTAGGCACGTTTTCTAATCGCAATTGATTCATATTGATAGTCTTTGATTGAGCTTTATGCATATATGAGCTAGTATTGCCTATATTATCGATATGGATGTCTACACGAGTTCTATGTTGATTTTAGGTGATTTGGAGCTATTTCCGAACGGAATTGAGCAAAGGAGAGTTGAGTTGATGTGTCCATAGACCAAGGGCACCTTTTGGAAGCAATTTGGAGTATTAGATTGAGGAATGCACGAATGAAGGCAAGAATCACGGTTTTACCCTAAATTACGGCCGTGGATCTTGATGCAGAATTCGATGTTCATTCCAGGGGATATTACGGCCGTGGAAGCTATCCGTGTTTGTTTCCACGCCTCAAAATTACGGTCGTGGAAACTTCCACGACCGTGATCTTGGCGAATCTTTTCGCCACTTTCGAAGCCATAATCTTTTGAAGATTGGGCCGGGCCGACGTTTTGCCCTGCATTATAAAAAGGACGGATGAAGCAAGATTCCGTCACCTCGCTCCCGCACTTACGACCTTTCAACCCTAAGTTTAGCGGCAAAAACGCAAGCTTAGCAACACACAAACCCTCATTCTTGGAGGTGATTTGGAAGAATTCATTGAAGTTCCAAAGTTCGTGTCGGAGAGTCGCTGTTGTGATCTTCGTGTGGAAGATCGAAGTTTCTTGAAGGATTTCGCAAGAAGATTCCTCTTCTTGCTTAGGTTTGATTTAGGATCGGATTGACATCCCGTTTCCTTTCTTTCCTAAGATTGTGATTGTTTATCTCGTTTTACATCTTTTGATAAACACTTGTTCTTGGCTGTGATTCTGAGATTCGATTGAAGATTATTGATAGTTCTTGAAAATTCCCATTTTCTATCCTTTAAATCTTGAATTAATATCAATATGACTGTTATTGGCTAAAAACCCTTAACAATTCTAAGGTGAAGGGTTGATAGTTGTGGCTTAGATGATGATAGATCGATCGTAAACAGATTAGACCCTGAGAGTTAGAGAATTGTCGCCGAAAACCCTAAATCACGGGCTGTTCTTGAGTTCCACGACCGTGGAATCTCAAGATCCAACCGTAATTTCCTTAAAGTTTACGAGCCTGCTTTTATCTTGATCCAAAGTTAAAGATTTGCTTTAGCTTAGTTTAGACTTGTCTTTTCTAGGTGGTAGTGAAGCCTCAACAACCTCTACCTCGATTGTGAGCCTCAACAACCTCAATCGGGTAAGTTAGTCTTGATCTTTAGATTATAGATTTGGGTATTTGATGTTAATCCTTGTCCTTAGAACCTTTCTATATTGCGCCTCATCAACCTGTATAGGAAGAGTCTTTTGGGTGAGTTATATAAGGTTTTTGGAACCTCAACCGTACGATTACCTTACATTAGTATACCTTTGCATATCTTAACTCTGTCTTTACATCATTAGTATATCTTGAATCGATTGCCACAGCTGGATACCTGGATCTTTAGGATTGTTGTTTTCCCAATATATTTGCAAAACTCTCATAATAACCGCTTGATAACCTGCAATCGAGTTCGTTCCACCCAAATCCCTGTGTTCGATACTCTGGAATTCTTGCTTAACTATATCGATCCGTACACTGCGGGTTCGCTTGCTTGATTTCAGTTTTATAAATATAAAGCTTATTTGCACACACCTCTAGGGGCGAACAGTGACCTCACTCACCTCATATGCTCCCGCCTTTCTCCCTTCACTCTTTCTATGGGAGTATTTCTCAATTACTAGAGCTTGCTTCTCCACAAACTCCCAAGCATCATCCACATGCTTCTCCATGAAAGTCCCACCGGAAAGGGATTGAAGCTTGAATTGGCTATCTTCATCAAGTCCCTTGAAGTAGATCACCAATAGCTCAATTTTCGGTATGCCATGGTGTGGACAATCTAGGAGAAGGTCTTTGAATCTCTCCCAAGACTTGAACAAACTCTCTCTATCCTTCATCACGAAGGCATTGATCTTCCCTCTTAACTCGGTAGTCTTGGAAAGTGGGAAGAACTTAGTCAAAAACTCGGTTGTCATCTCCTCCCAAGTACCAACTCGCCCTTGTGGAATAGATTGATACCAAGCCAAGGCTTTGTCCTTAAGAGAGAAGGAGAAAGCCCTAAGCTTGTGGTTGTTGCTCTCCAATCTTGGCGGTCTAAGAGTCTCCATCAAAATCTCGTAGTTCATCAAATGGTGGTGAGGAGACTCTCCTTCCATCCCTCCAAATTGATTATGCCGGATCATTTGTAGAACTTGAGGGCGGAGCTCATAGTTGTGGGCTGCGGGATCTCCTAAGTTCACACCCGGACGGTGTGCTCTTTGTGCCGGATCCATACGTCTCCCTAAGCTTTGTGGCTCTTCAATGGAAATGGGCACAACCCTATCATTAACCGCCGGCTGCGGTTGTACCACCGGTGGTGGAGGAGGTGGAGGTTGTCGGCGGTTAAGCTCTCCTTGAACAAGGGCTTGCCTAATCTCCTCAATCTCCCTCCTAGTTTCCTCTTGCCTCTCATTGGCAAGTCTCCTTTCTTCCTCCAAGAGCTCATCTCTTAGCCTTATTTGCTCTAAGGCTTCATCCAACTCAGCTTGGAGGTTTCTTCCGGCCATCTCTTTCTCTTTTCGGATGTTCTTGGATCTAGATCGAAGGGTTTTCTCCGGTTCGGGATCGAATGGAGCTAAATCCTTGCCACGAGATCTTCGCATACACCTAAAGAGAGAGATGATGTCCTGAAAAGCAAAGACACACACCAAAGAGAGATCAAAAGCAACAAGAAAGATCTACACTATAAACAATCACAAATAGACTCAATCTAGACCTAGTCCCCGGCAACGGCGCCAAAAACTTGTTACGTCTAGGAATAGATGTGCACGCAATAACTCTTAAATTTATACTCGTTATATTTATCCTAACTCCTAGCGAACCCGCAGTGTACGGGACGTTTGTAGAAAGGTAAGTATTCCGAGGTCGAACACGAAGACTAAGGTGAAATCGAGTCAAGCAATGATCAAAGATAGTGTGAATCTAGACTAAGATAAGATGAGAAACAAAGAAAATGGAAGAACACAATGTTTTTGTTGGTTTTAGTGGTAATCAAACAAAGAACACAAGTCAAGCAAGGAAATAAAACAACTACAAATTTAGCTATCAAACGAGTAAGTAACACAAAGCACAAGTATATGATCAAGAGAGAAAAGTAGATTCTAGAGGTCAAGATTTCCGGTTATGGCATTGGGCTCAAGGTTCTAAGGATTCTAAGGACAAGCTGCGGTGTTGGGAAAGAATATTCACTAATGGAAGCGATTACCGGGTAAGTCTCTCACTTCACTAATCCCGCATCGAACTCCTATTACCGGGTAGGTCTCAAGGGGTTAGAGTAAGGAATTCCGCACAAACTAGATGCTACTTAAGGGTAACCTTCTCCTTACCGGGTAAGTCTCGGAATAGGGAACTCTCAAGCAATAATCCTAGCACACTCGATCCAATAGCGGCTTATGAGGCTCACTACTACCTAGCATTCATCATCTTAGGTATCTAAGGTCGGAAATCATCGGGTAGATCTCTTCCCTCACTTAGATTGGTAGCATTAGGTGATACTAAGCTAAATTAGACTCAATAAACACTAGGATTTAAACAACCAAACACCCTAGCATGCAAATTTATCATTTAAAGAGCAACAGAAGAATAAATCGGGCTGTTCTACAGATAAATCGGACGATCTAGATGAAGAACAGGTCGATTTTTGTCTCTGGAATGGGTTTCGTGCATACAAATCATCCTAAACTAACATATAAGTCCATCTTATCATCACCCAAGCCATAACCATCAATCCATCACTCTAGAATCACAATAAACTAGCCAATAATATGCATATCAAGATCCGAAATCATCAAACAAGCATACATGGTGTTCATAGATGGATAATGAAAGATGAGTAAGCAAAATCAATAAATCTCAGCCAAATCCAAGTTGTAGCAAGACTTACAAACTCTAAAATGAAGATTCAAAACGTTCTTAACAATCCTTGTAATTAGTTCTTCAATCCAAGACTACAAAATCACTCAAAATCACTCTAAACTCTTAGAATGGTGTCCTTCTTCCTCCTTCAATCTTTTAGAGCTTTTCTTCTTCTCCAATCTCCCTACCAAAATTGATGAGCTGTGAATGAGAGTGTGGGAGAGGAGAGATGCTCAGCAACCACCAGCAGGACCACTTATATTCTCCACCAAGAGCAAGGACGGACAAGAGATCGTGGGACACGTGGCTTAAGCTGTCAAAGGCCCAAAAATCGACCCAGAGGAAAAAAATCGGCCGATTTTCCTGGGTGTAGGTCGATTTTCTTCAACAGAAGCATGCTATGATCGTCTAGCCATGAGTTGCTCCATTGCTTGCACCAATGGTGGTCTTTGTGTCCTTTGTTGATCCAATTATGCTCCTCCAAGGCTTTGGATGTGTACCATCATGAGGCTTGGCCCTCAAATGTATCGATTAACGTCCAATAGATCCCCGAATTACCTACAAAACCGATAAAAGGTAGTGTAGACGTCTTTTCTAGAAATGTGCATGAATTGAGCGAAGACGTCATGAACCAATGCCAAAACGTGCATGAATGAGTGAGAAATATATCTAAATGATTACCTAATCCTAAGTCATAAATCTTGTTATCAACAAACAACAATGAAGGGAATCTTACAAAACACTTCACAAAACTATAAAAGCTATCCACTTCCTCCCTTCAATTTTCCTTCAACCTTCAAAAAGGTTCTTCAAATCTCCCAGCAGTAGTGTGGTAAAACAGCTGTAAGGGGGGTATGCAGGATACCTAAGCACGATCCCGGGTGATAGCGGATCTTCAATTTGTGGAAAATCCAACCCTTTTTATAGGAAAATTACTCTCCAAAGATAAGATATCTTAGAAAAATCTCTTCCCATAAAAATAGGTAAAATATATGGGCTAAATTATCTTCTTCCTTCCAGGAATCCAGCCCAAAAATATAAGATCCTCTTTCCAAAAATAAAAGATCTCAGCCAAGAATAAAATATCCTTGCCGTGTCCAAGGTGTTCGCCTCGGTCGAGTCAGCTCCTCTGGATCACCTCGGTCGAGGTGACTCTGTAGTCAACCGAGGTGAATCACAACTGAATGTGAAATCTCTCAATTCTGGTCCAAAGTGAATCTCTAATCCAATTCCATGTTTCCTGAATTCTTCCTTAAGCTCCTGAATGTAGCTCCAATGACTCCTTAGCTCCTTTTGCTCCTTTTTGATGCAAAACATGCCATTTTTCCTACGACTACAACGGAACTTGCTGTAGACCTCGATTCCCACAAAGGTAGATGAAACGACAATATAATCACATAATATATATTCAAACATGCAGATTATTGAAGATAAAATGTCTAAACAGGTCCCAAAATATAGACAATAATTCATACTATCAAAATACCCCATACTTAGCCCTTGCTTGTCCCCAAGCAAGTTCCGAATATAAAATACAAGATAGAGTGGATTATTAGTCATGAAGATCAATGAAAAAGTCTTTCAAAACACTTTAATGGTGTGCTATAATCATAGATCACTCTAAGAGAATACTTCATGGAATTTAAAATCAAAATATGCTTAAAATATTTTATAAATATAAAAAAGTTGTTCATCTTTGCATAAAATCATAGAATGCATAATAAATCATAATCATCGAAATTAATCATGTATAATCCAGTTTAAACCACCCAAGTCAATCAACAAGCTCGAGGTCTCAAGGGCTTCCCAAAAGAAAAGTCAAGAAACGTGTAGGGTAGGGATGTATAGAAGGTAATGTGGTGCTAGAATCCGGGAAAAGGATATCACTTCACTTTCCCTTGACTTTCAACATCATCCACCAATAAGCTTTGCTTATTTCACACTTTTCCTTTTTCTACTTTACTTTTTGGGATGCATGGACAGAGGTGCACAATAACCGAAGCCTAGGAAATCAACAATCATCAATTTCTTGAGATGCATCAAACCCTTGATGCACATACCATGACCCGTTAGGAATATCGCTTAATCCGACTTTGGCAAGACACAAACACCCGGCTATGTGAATGGTGCCGAGTTACTCATCATCATGATTGACTTCCCCAAACCTATTTATTACTTTCTAACACTTTCATTTCCAGCCAACTTCTCAACTTTTCTTTCACCTGCTTTTCACTTGTATGCTTCCAAATTCCCGGATAGGTAAAGGGAGGCAAATATGTATATGAGGGGCTAAGCATGATCAAGAAGAAGAAGAGAAAAGAATGAATTGCCTTGGTCTTTCCAGGAAGAAAGTGAGAGAACTCATAATGTGGTGTCAACCTTCAAATTCAACATAATTTTGATAAAGACAAAGTATTAAACATGCCAAAAAATTCAAACAAAGCATTTAGCAACTTAAACATATCATAAAACCTTTCAAACCTATAAAGATTTCAAAACCAGTCAGCAAACAAAATCTTCACTGAGGTCATATCCAAAGAAGAAGCACGAAAACTTTTTTCGAAAAATTCCTTTCAGTTAAAACGCCTCGGTCGAGATGTTCTAAGTCAACCGAGGTGAAGCACCTCGTTTGGCCAGAATCACTTCGGTCGAGGTCATAAATTTTTTTTTCTTTCCAGTTTTTGACGTTTTTTTCAATCAAATAACCTGTATGCATGCATGAAATCTCAGATAAGTAAATAGAGCATAATAAGATCATAAATATCCGTCAAAGTAGCATACACCCATCCATTGTCAAATAATACATCAAATACCCCATACTTGGGACACATTGTCCCAATGGGTCAAAATAAGTCTAGAGAAATAAAATACTCACCGGACATAGCTGAGCTGCATAATAAATAAATAAAGAAAATCATGCAAGCTCTCAATAATCACGATCCGGCGGTGGTGGTGGTGGCACATACGGGTGCTGAGATGGGTCGAAAGGATAGCCGATGACATGCTGAAACTGAATCTCAGCCATCACGTGCTGGTAGTGTAGTCTCTCCTGCATCTCTCGGATATCTAGGGACATGGCAGCATAGGAATCTATCATCTGATCCGTCAAATCATCAATCCGACGGTGAGCAAGTGGATCCCTCTGCCGGCGTACCCTACGCCTAGCGGGACGTGCTGGTGCTGCAGCCGGCTTCTCCTCAGTCTCGTCATCATCCAAATCGATGACCAGCGCACTAGTTCCAGCTGTATCTATGCCCGTATCCATAGGAACACCACCATCCTCAACAACATCATCATCATCATCCTCAGCCTCGTCCTCCTCAGCTGGTCCCTGAGCTGCTGTAGCTGCTGCCTCTCTAGCATCCTCCATCAGTGGAATCCACGCAGTCTGCCAGTAGTGTGGATCAAACACGGAGAACTGAGCTGACCATCTGATCCCCTGTGGTGCAGTCAACTCCCATGACATCGCCACATATGGCGTAGTAAGTCCTCGGGGAACCAGTATCCTCCGAGTGATCATCTCTTGAAGTCCAAGCGGCTTGGCAGCCGCCACCATGGTACAAGCACTGAGGTCCATATCCATGTAACTCGCTATATGAGTCACAATACCTCCACAACAGATGTTGCCCTTCGCCTTTGCCTTGATCTTATGCAGATCCTCTGCCAGCATCAATCCAAAATCTTGGAATCCTCCAGTCACCATGCAGTATAAACTCAGAAGCTCGCCTTGTCTGACCTTTTGGGGCGTCTCAGTACGCGCCAGAAGAGTCTCACTGAAGATCCTGTGGGCCAGTCTAAAAGCAAGATGGAATATAATCATGTCTCTGGAATCTCCAGGTCTCCATCCGTCAGCATGCTCAACCACGTGAGCTATCTGTCCCCAGAACTCCCTAGCTACAGCTCAGGAGGGAAAATCAGCAACAGTCGGGATCGGGAAGCCAAAGATATCCTGCTAGTGATCTAAAGGAACCAAGTAGTTCCGGTTCATCAACCGGTACTTCACGGCGCGCTCGGTAGGCAAGTAGGTAAAGGAGCTGAAAAACTCCAGGGTCGGCTCTAGATAGGCCGGAGCTCTAATCTCTGTGAACTGCTCCAGCCCCACAGCAGAAATCATACGCCTCAAATCATCATCAACGTGGAGGCAGTCAAAAGCTGAAATGTCCAGGAAGCAGGGTGCAATCACTGGACGGGCCGCTATGCGGTCATAATCGACCTGGTGTCTCTCGTGGATCACCGGTCTAGTACGACGGGAAGTAGAAGAAGGAGAAGGAGAAGATCTGTCCCTCAGGACCAACTGCCTGTCACAACTCATAATTTCTGTGACCTGTCAGACCACCTCGGTCGCCCTGACAACTCTGTAGAACACCTCGGCCGAGGCACAGGCCGACTTGACCGAGGCGAAAAACTGTTCGATCGATTCCCTCAAAAATCCAGTTCTTTTCCCCCTAAATCACTACCAAAGGTTCCTATGTGGTACTTAATCCTTTTCTCAGCAAATGCAGGGGCAATCAAAGCCCAAATCGAGAGGACACAGTGGGGAAAAAGAAAAATAGGGTTTTTTTGAATTTTACCCCGATTCGGTCTATTTGGTTCGTTCTTTCTGCAGATTGGTAATTGCAATGCAATCCTCTACCCTTTCCTCTCAGTTTGGAAGCAAGAATCGTCGAAAATGAGCGAAGAACGGAGGAACGAGGTGGAAAATGCGCCGCGGTCGAGAAGAGGGTAAAGAGAAGAGAGATAAATCTTCAGCCCTGTTTATACCCTTTTCTGGAACTGCTGTCACCTCGGTCGAGATGGTCTCGACTGGACCGAGGTGGTACGGACCGAGGTGAGTCTTCAGAAACCCTAATCGCCTCGGTTGCTCAAGAATCATCTCGGTCGAGGTGCTGTGACAGCAGCCGAGATGTGTCTCAGTCAAACTCCGTCTTCTCAAATTCTCAAACTTCTGTCCTTCCAGTTGTGCTCCTAGGTTGTATTCCTTCCTTAGATGTCACCTGTTGTCTGTCTAGGATGCCAAAAACAAAACAAAGCAAAGCAAAGAAAAAGCAAACTATCTAAAGTTAGACTAGAAAAAGGGAAAAGAAAGTAATACCTTGGGTTGCCTCCCAAGAAGCGCTTGATTTAAGGTCGCTAGCTGGACCGTTCCTCATGGATTTACTCAATGTACCTTGAACACCTTGGAGTCATCATCACATCCATCATAAAACTCTTCCAAAAAAGTTCCGGTTCCTAATTTCACCGGCAAATGGTAAGATCTCCGACGTACAAGCTTGTACGGTTTGATTCTCACCGGAATCCTTCTAGCTTTCCTGCACTTCAATGGGACATAATCTAGCCTTGCGTCCCATCCTTTCATGGATCGAGAAAACAGCTTCTCGAGGATTCTAGTAGCTTCCCCATCTTCAGCTTGGGGATAGTACAAGGTCTTTGTCACGTGAGTGACCCCATACTTGAACATATAACACTTCGTTGCCTTAGCGGTGAAGCGCTTGTTAACTTCACTCCTTATAATCCAAGGAGCATTTACTTTCAGCAAATTCAAGGGAGGTTTCATCTTGATCTTGGGAGGTTCTTTCGGAAGAGACCTCCAAGTCTTTGGTGCATCCCAGAAGAAATCCAGAACTTTAAAGGGAGTAGGAGTAAGTACCTTATAAAGTTCTTCAAATAGCGGGACAAGTTTCATGTTAGGTTGATAATCCACACATGAAATCTCTCCCAACTCATCTAATCTTTCTTTCACCTCGGCCACAATCTCAGTAATTTGTCCAAGGTTCTCTGCATCTTCCACTTCCAGTTCTACAGATTCTTCTTCCATCTCGGCTGATCTCTCTTCTATCTCGGCCGATCTCTCTTTCACCTCGGCCGAAGTCTCAACAGTTGGATCGAGATCTTCCATATCTTCCTCTTCCTCAAAAGCTCCAGGAGAAACTTCTGGTTCGATTGGAGGACTGCTTGAAACTTGCAGTATTTCCTTATGCTCCTCTTTCGGCGTAGCATATGATAGGGTACTTTCCTTGAGCTCCTCCAACTTTTTCATCATCTTCTCCAATTTTGATTCAAGTGAATCTTCAAGAGGTTGCTCATAAATCTTTCTAGGGATATTCAGCTCATCCCATATGGCAAGCTCCTTCTCAATGGCCTTTTCTCTTTCCCTTTCATTGTCAAACCAATAGAATGAATATTTCTCTTCCAAATATTCATAATGGTCCGCCCTAGCACTTTGTCTTGCTATCCAGGCCGGATCAAATGTAGTCATCGAATATCCTAAAAACTACAAAACTCATAGAAAGAGTGGTTAATAACAACAAGGGCAATAGCCCCGAAAGACAACCGCAACCGGCTCGGTCTAGACCAAGTCCCCGGCAACGGCGCCGAAAACTTGTTCGCTCCAAACGGTGTGTGCAAGCTTTAAATTTATAACCCTAGGTGTAAGCTTAAAACAAGGATGCGAACCTGCAGTGTACGGGTCAATCGTAGTAAAAAGCAAGAAATTTCAGGGGTCGATCACAGGGACTTAGTGAAACAAAGCAGGTATAGGTTTGTCAATGCCACTACTAACCACAAAAGTGATTACAACAATCAAAGATGATAAAAAGTCAATAAAGGAAATATGCAATTTTAGGGATTAAAGCATCTAGTTGTGGTTCTAACTCAAGATCTAAAGATAAGCGGACAAAGCTGAGATTTTTGCATAGGGAAGGTGTTTCTAAAGTGGAATAGATCACCGGGTAAGTCTCACTACTCATTAATCCCAAACCGTAACTCCTATTACCGGGTAAGTCTCAAGGAATTAAGGAAAAGAACTATAACCTCAAACTAACACTCCAACTAAGGGAATAGAATCAACCTTTACCGGGTAAGTCTTAGGTTAACTCACAAAGAAGGGATGAAAGCACACTCAAACCCCAATAAAGAATAAACCTTTATTACCTACACTTATGATCTTAGGTAAACAAACAAAGGAATCACCGGGTAAGTCTCATCCTAGGCTTGTATTGAACCAGGAAAGGTGTAATAAGAATAGGATTTGGCAAACTCTAACAGTTAACTCTCAGTTTCGGATCAGGTAAGTCACCTCGGTCAGAAGAGTTCCACCCCGGCCGAGATGTTCATCGACTGAGCGAGATGCTTTAGGGTTAAGGATAAAGACTCGAACTTTCAGGGTCCTACTGTGATTAAGACTATTCTATCATTGTTTTTCCCACAACCTTCAGCCAATCACCCTAGAATCACACAAGGAAATTAGCCACTCATCATCATGGAAGCAATA
This sequence comes from Fagopyrum homotropicum, assembly GCA_033239125.1. Lineage (NCBI taxonomy): Eukaryota > Viridiplantae > Streptophyta > Magnoliopsida > Caryophyllales > Polygonaceae > Fagopyrum > Fagopyrum homotropicum. Next base: position 56,739,288 of record BSWB01000003.1, on the reverse strand, counting down.
ATCAAATATAAGGGAAGAAAGAGAATAATTGAACAAGAAAACCTTAAGAGAAAGGCTTCAATAACTGAATCAATTATCAATCAACAAGCGTTCCTTGGATCAAAATCCAATAAGACAAACAACAATGAAGGGAATCTAAGAAAATCTTACAAAACCCTTCACAAAACTATAAAAGCTATCCACTTCCTTCCTTCAATCTTCCTTCAACCTTCAAAAAGGTTCTTTAAATCTCCCAGCAGTAGTGTGGTAAAACGGCTATAAGCGGGGTATGCGGGATACCTAAGCACGATCCCGGGTGATAGCGGATCTTCGATTTGTGGAAAATCCAACCCTTTTTATAGGAAAATTACTCTCCAAAGATAAGATATCTTAGAAAGATCTCTTCCCACAAAAATAGGTAAAATATATGGGCTAAGTTATCTTCTTTCTTCCAGGAATCCAGCCCAAAAATATAAGATCCTCTTTCCAAAAATAAAAGATCTCAGCCAAGAATAAAATATCCTTGCCGCGTCCAAGGTGTTCGCCTCGGTCAAGTCAGCTCCTTTGGATCACATCGGTCGAGGTGACTCTGTAGTCAACCGAGGTGAATCACAACTGAATGTGAAATCTCTCAATTTTGGTCCAAAGTGAATCTCTAATCCAATTCCATGATTCCTGGATTCTTCCTTAAGCTCCTGAATGTAGCTCCAATGACTCCTTAGCTCCTTTTGCTCCTTTTTAATGCAAAACGTGCCATTTTTCCTACGATTACAACGAAACTTGGTGTAGACCTCGATTTCCGCAAAGGTAGATGAAACGACAATATAATCACATACTATATATTCAAACATGCAGATTATTGAAGATAAAACATCTAAACAGGTCCCAAAATATAGACAATAATTCATGCTATCAAGCACCGGCGGCACCTACTCCACAGGACGCACCAGCATGGTACGGCCAACCACCGGCCTGGTATGAGCAGCTACCGGAGTGGGCTACCGACCTTTCTAGGAGAGTCGGTGACTTGGAGATCCGCCAGGACACCCACGATGTACGGGCTGATGAGCATGATCGGATGATGCGAGACATCTACCGCCAGCAGTTTGGGCGGCATTTCAGCCCCGAGTTCCATCCATTCGCACCATTCCCACCACCACAGTGATGAGCTTCGAGGATTGACAGTTTAGCCGCCCCACCACCGTTTTTAGTGAGTTCATTTTCCTTTTCTTCTTTTCTTTATTTCTTTTTCGAACATTGAGGACAATGTATGTTCTAAGTATGGGGTGGGGTGTGACTATGTGTTGTAATAACTCTAGTCTATTTGCTTGCTTCTATCCATAACACTTTGCATGTTTCATTTTCATAGTCACACGTTTCATTATTGCATTGCATGAAAAAGTTTGAATAGAAAAACCCATAAAAATTTGAAAATTTTGGTGACAACTCTATGCTTATACTTCTTATTGAAATGATTAAGGCAATTCGATTTTCTTTCTTCTTTCTTTGATCACTTAGCCCCACAATGAAAGTCATTACCTCCCTTACCTATCCGGGAATTTGGAGGAGTTGATATTTGGCATGCTTGATGTGGGAGGGTGTCACGCTAGAAAGGTAGCACAAAAAGCTTTACATTTATAAACTCGAACTAAATCCTAAACTACCTAGCGAAACCCGCAGTGTACGGATCGTTATGTAGAAAGGTAAGTATTCCGAGATCGAACTCAAAGACTAAGGTGAAATCGAGTCAAGCAATGATAAAAAATAGTGTAAATCTAGGCTAAGACAAGATGAGGAACAAAGAAAATGGAAAACTCAATGTTTTTGTTGGTTTTTATGGTCATCAAGCAAGGGTCATAACTCATGCAAAGCAATAAATCAAACCAAACCAAAAATCAGCACAAATAAACGAGTCAAACGAGATATTGATCAAGAGAAAAGGAAGACGGATTCTAGGGGTTGGAAATTCCGGTTATGGCATAAAACTCAAGTTATCTATTCATTCTTTGGATTGATTATGATATGTTGGGATTAAGTGTTCCTAAAATGGGATCAATTACCGGGTAAGTCTCATGATCCAACTAATCCACACCTAAGGTCTCATTACCGGTTAAGTCTCTAAGAGCCTAAGGGGAGGAATTTAACACAAACCGGATTGTTTAATTAGGGATCTAACCTATCCTCACCGGGTAAGTCTCGGAAAGGGAAGTCCTAATCAACTATCCTAGCACATTTAATCCAATGGCGGCTTATTAGGCTCACCATTACCTAAGGTTTTGCTATTTTAGATTCTAAGGGCAAGGATTACCGGGTAAGTCTCTCCTAACACTTAGTCGCTACACTAGGACACCCTAGGGTAGGTTAAACTCAGCTAAAACTTAGGGTTTCAACAATTTTATGAACCTAACATAAGATCCTTCGAACCAGGAAGAACCACGGTTTGTTCTACAGAAACCACGACCGTGGTTTTTCAAGAACTACCCGTGATTTCTAACAGTAGCTACGTTCATAACAAAAATCATCCAAAGGTAAATCTAAGTTCGTCCTATCATAGATCTAGCCATAACCATCCTTTCCTTACCCTAGAATCACATCAATCTAGCCTACAACATTCATATTAGAAATCAAAACAAACGAGCATAGATTCATGACCTCCATTGCAAGAAAATGAGAGAAAGAAGATGAACAAATGAACTTCAAACACAATCTAAATCTGAAGATGAAATTAGAACGACTTACAACCCTTCCAAAGGAAGGTTCAAGAGTTCAAAAAACTTCTAGAAATAAATCCGAAAATACAAGAGCTAAGTGTGTCTTCTCCTCTCCTCTTCAATGGCAATGGCTCCTTTCTTCTTCTTCTTGCACTTTCCTTCCTAGAAAAAGTCCTTCTTCTTCTTGGAATATCTTTTGTCAAAGAAAAATGGAGAATATGTGAGCTGCTCTCAAACTACCCAAATCCCAGCTGCCTCTAACAACTATCAAGGACCACTTTTATAACCAATTCTTCATGAGCTGGCCATGAGAGTCGTGGCACAGCTGTCACGAGAATCTGGCAAAATCCACGGTCATTTCCACGGCCGTGGTTCTTCAGAGTACCGTGATTCTGTGCAGAAACTTCGCCTTGGATCATTAGGCTGTGGTTTGGTGCATGGCCTGTGTTGGCAAGGTTCCTTGAGTCTTTCTCAGCCCTTGCCTTGCGTTCTAATGAGTTTGGAAACGTGTCCTCTAAATGAGCGACCCTCAAACGTGTCGTTTTGGCTCGAAACTTCCCGAAATACCTACAAAATGCACACAAGTCCGTGTAGACGTCTATCTCGACAAAATACATGTTTTGAGTGTAAAACGTATTGGACTAGTGCTAGATAATGCATGATTGAGCGAGAATTCTACCTAAATGTGCACCTAAAACTATGCTATAAATCGTGTTATCAAAATACCCCATACTTAAGGTTTGCTCGTCCCCGAGCAAATTCTCAACTATAGACTAAGAGATGACATGATTTATATATGCAGAAAAATGGCAAAATCTTTTTGGTTTTGTGCTTCTACTATTGGATCACCTTCATAGTCATGATCAATGGCAATTGAATAAGCAATTATGTATCAAACAATAAAGTCATGGAAAGACAATTGTACTTAACTCAAAAACATGCATGAGTTGGGAGGACGGAGATGTCAAGAAGATCAAGAGTCTATCCAATCTAGATTACTAAGTCTTACAAACATGCAAGTAGGTCATAAGGGCTTGTGACATAAAAGGCTAAGAAACGTTTCAATTGGGGAGGGGAATTTCCTAGGTATGTGATGCTAATCCGGGAATGGAACTAACTTCACTTCCTTGTCCTCGATCAACTTCCCCCAAGTGCATATTTTTCCCTATCTTGCTTTCTTTTCTTTTTCTTTAGCTCATTTTTGAGACAATGGCATTGGTGTACAATAGCCGAAACCTCGGTGATTAGCCATCCTCGGGCTTTTTCTCTTTTTCGAGGTGCATCCACACCGGGCACACATACCAAAGCTCGTTAGTGCTATTGGCTTATTTGACTTTGGCAAGGCACCAACACCCGATTATGTGAAGTGTACCGAGTTACTTGTCATTTAAACCAACGCCCCCAAACCTATTTTGGCTACACTTCCACAATAATTTCAGCATTCCATTCACGACATTCTTTTCATTACATCTTCACCCCCCACTTGCTTTTTACACATTCAAACACACTAGCATGCTCCTATTCCCGGATGGGTTTTAAAAGGAGGTCAAATTTTATATCAATTGAGGTGCTCAAGCAATCATGATCAAGATGAGAAGTAGAGAAAGATGAAGTGCCTTATTCATTCCTAGATGGTATGCAAGAACTATCATGTAATTTCGATTTTCAATACTCAATCCATTCTAGGCAATCATCATGATCTCAAGTCATTCATGGAATTCAAGAGAAGTAGTTCAAGTCCACATATGCATTTATCAATTCAACACATAAGGCCATTCATAGCCAATCACAAGACAAGTTTCATCATTAGGATCATATCCAAGCCTAGAAAGCACAAAATTTTTTTTAAATTTTCTGATTTTTATGGAATTTTCGATTTAAGTATGTACAATGCAAGATATGTGCAAATATTAACCTATCCTAGATGCTCATCATGCAAAGGATCATGCAAACCCCACCCCATACTTAGAAACACATTGTCCCCAATGTGGTATTCAAGTAAAGAGAGTGAAAGAAGGTTCTCACAATGTAAAATGGTTTTCTTCGGTATTTGGGAATTCCTAAGAGGATTGATGTTGGATGATCCTTTCAACCATGGTAGGGAGCTCTAAGCATCCTTCAAGCTTTGAAACCCGCGCTAGGCACCGCTAGCCGTCCAAGTTCCGCGTCCGCTCCACCCATGATTGGTGAGGGTTTCATCATCATCATTTCCAAGAAAGGCTTCCAATGCCACTAATGTTCTAGCACACATAGAATAGACAAAACACACAAAGCACACAAAAACAGAAAAATCTAAGCTAAAATGAAGAAAGAATGTTACCGATGGGTTGCCTCCCACCAAGCGCTTCTTTAAGGTCATTAGCTTGACCAAACTCGGGAGCGTTTATGCAAGGTGAAGCGGGGCGATCATGTCTATTGGGGCTCCCGGAATGTACTTCTTCAAGCGATGCCCATTCACTTTGAAATCTCCACAATGCTCCCCTCCTATCTCAATAGCTCCATGGGGAAAGATCTTCTTTACCACATATGGCCCGGTCCATCTTGATTTGAGCTTTCCGGGAAAGAGCCTTAGCCTCGAGTTGAAGAGAAGGACAAGATCTCCTTCACTTAACTCTTTTGGAATGATCCTCTTGTCATGCCACCTTTTGGTTCTCTCCTTGTAAATCCGGGCATTCTCATAAGCTTCCAACCGGAGTTCCTCAAGGGCATTGATATCAAGCAATCTCTTCTCTCCCGCCTCCTTGAGGTCAAAATTTAGCCACTTAATGGCCCAATAAGCTCTATGCTCCATTTCCACCGGAAGATGGCAAGACTTGCCATAGACCAATTTGTAGGGAGTGGTGCCAATAGGTGTCTTGAAGGCGGTTCTATATGCCCATAGTGCGTCATTGAGCTTCATGGCCCAATCCTTCCTTGTTCTAGACACCGTCTTCTCGAGGATGGCCTTGATTTCTCGGTTGGAGATCTCCACTTGGCCACTAGTTTGGGGGTGGTAAGGTGTTGCCACTTTATGAGTCACCCCATACTTGGCCAAAAGTGCTCCAAAATTCCTATTTGTGAAGTGCTTCCCTCCATCACTAATGATCACCCTTGGTGTTCCAAACCTAGGGAAGATCACTCGGTTGAAGAACCGCACCACCACCTTGGCATCATTCGTAGGAGAGGCGATTGCCTCTACCCATCTTGACACATAGTCCACCGCCAATAGGATGAATAGATTGCCACATGAAGAAGGGAATGGTCCCATGAAGTCTACACCCCACACATCAAAAATCTCAACTTCTTGGATGTTGTTCAAGGGCATTTCATTCCTCCTTGAGATGTTCCCCGTTCTTTGGCAAGCATCACATGCCGCTACAAAACCTTGCACATCTCTAAACAAGTTAGGCCAATAAAAACCGGATTGCAATACCTTGGCACAAGTTTTGTGTGAGCTAGCATGGCCTTTACATGGTAGGGAGTGACAATGCCGGATCACACTCTCCATTTCATCTTCCGGTATGCATCTTCTAAGCACCCCATCCGGGCCTCTCTTGAATAGAAGTGGCTCGCTCCAATAGTAATGCCTTACATCGTTGAAGAACTTCTTCCTTTGTGAATATGATAATCCGGGAGGCACTTCCTCACACACCAAGTAATTCACAATGTCGGCATACCATGGCTCACTTCCTCTAGCCACTTGGAACAAGCATTCTTCCACCATTTGCAATTGTTCATCCCGGAACGAGTCATCTATCGGAATGTTGTCTTTCCCAAGCTCCAATGGTGGGAGTCTACTAAGGTGATCCGCCACCGAGTTCTCGGATCCCTTCTTATCTCTTATCTCCAAATCAAACTCTTGGAGAAGAAGGATCCACCGAATCAACCTTGGCTTGGCATCCTTCTTTGTAAGTAGATAACGGATCGCCGCATGATCCGTGTAAACTATGACCTTTGCTCCAACAAGGTACGAGCGGAACTTCTCAAATGCATACACTACCGCTAACAACTCCTTCTCGGTAGTAGCATAATTGAGTTGGGCATCATCTAGCGTCTTGCTAGCATAGTAAATAGCATGAGTGCGCCCTTCTTTCCTTTGCCCCAAAACGGCCCCAACGGCCACATCACTTGCATCGCACATAATCTCAAATGGTAGACTCCAATCCGGAGGTTGCATGATAGGTGCGGAGATCAAGGCGTTCTTCAACCTACAAAACGCTTCAAGACAATCTTTGGAAAACACAAAATCAACATCTTTCATTAGTAGGTTAGTGAGAGGCTTAGAAATTTTAGAGAAATCTTGAATAAACCTCCGGTAAAAACCGGCATGCCCTAAGAAACTCCTTACCCCCTTCACCGAGGTAGGTGGTGGCAACTTCTCTATTGTTTCAATCTTAGCCCTATCAACCTCAATGCCACGGTTAGACACGAAGTGTCCTAACACAATCCCTTCACTTACCATGAAGTGGCATTTTTCCCAATTTAAGACAAGATTTGTTTCCTCACATCTTTGCAACACCAATGACAAATTAGCTAAGCAATTATCAAAAGAAGAACCGTAAACAGAGAAATCATCCATGAACACGTCCATGATATTTTCTATGTATTCCGAAAAGATAGCCATCATACACCTTTGAAAGGTGGCGGGTGCATTACACAACCCAAATGGCATTCTCCTATATGCAAATGTACCCCATGGACATGTAAAAGTTGTTTTCTCTTGGTCATCGGGGTGGATAGGGATTTGGAAGAATCCACTATACCCATCTAGATAGCAAAAGTGAGAGTATTGAGCTAATCTTTCTAGCATTTGGTCAATGAAGGGGAGGGGAAAGTGATCTTTCCTAGAGGCCATGTTCAATTTCCTATAATCTATACACATTCTCCATCCCGTGACCGTCCTAGTTGGTATTAGTTCATTGTTCTCATTAGTTACTACCGTCATTCCACCTTTCTTAGGTACTACATGAACGGGGCTAACCCACTTACTATCCGAGATAGGGTAGATAATTCCCGCATCTAGCAACTTAATGATTTCCTTCTTGACCACCTCTTTCATTATAGGATTCAATCTCCTTTGATGTTCAATAGAGGGTTTGTGGTTATCTTCCATCATTATCTTATGCATGCACAAAGATGGCTTAATGCCAACCAAATCATCAATAGTATAACCAATGGCTTTCCTATGCAATCTTAGTTCATGCAGCAATTTAGCAAGTTCATCATCACTCAAGCATGCATTAACAATCACCGGATATGTAGAATTATCACCAAGGAATGCATACTTTAAATGAGAGGGGAGGGGTTTGAGTTCAAGTGAGGGAGGACCTTTATCAGTTGAAGACGATCCAAACAAGGTTGGATGAGATGAATCCAAAGCAAATGAAGACTCTCCTTGGCTCCTAGAAGCTTGATCATCATCAAGAGCTGATTCAGGGGAAACCACGGTTGGAATCACGGTTGGCTCAACTTCCACGACCGTGGTTCTTGCCAAGCTTGCTTCTCGGAGTTGTCCAGAGAGTTTGACGGCCGTGGAACCCAAATCTCGACCGTGGAATTTGCAGCTGTTCACAATTTCTTCATGGCTCCCAAATCCAACTCTTGGCTCTTCTTCCAAAGCCTCCAAGGCCTTGATCTCTTCATTGCATTCCTCCTCAATGTCCTCCTCCATCATACTCAAGGTAAGAACCTTTTCCAAGGGGTCCTTGATCAAAATCAAGCTCACCATTTCTCTAGATTCTTCTTGCTCGACTATGTTGAAGATATCTTCATCAAGGGTTGGCCCTTTCATCATTGTGGACAGCTTGAACTTGATGTTCTCCTCTCCTATGTTGAAGGAGAGAGTCCCGTTCTTGCAATCCACTAAACATCCGGAGGTAGCTAAGAAAGGTCTTCCTAGGATGATGGGAACCGGGTAATCCGCCGGAATGTCCAACACTACAAAGTCAATAGGCACATAGAATCCTCCCAATTGCACCGGAATGTCCTCAAGAATCCCAACTGGATGAGTGATAGAACGGTCCGCCATATAGAGGGTCATCTTGACCGGCTTTGGCTCTCCTAACCCGACCTTGTTGCTAAGTGCAAGCGGTATGATGCTTACACTTGCTCCAAGATCACAAAGGGCCTCGTATTTCACATCTCCCACTCCTATTGGGACGCAAAAAGAGCCCGGATCCCTTAGCTTGGGAGGCATTGCTTCCTTCATTGTTTGGATTAACTCCGAGGATCTCTTGGTCATCCTAATCTCCCCATACTCCTCCAACTTCCTTTTGTTGGAGAGTATTTCTTTCAAAAATTTTCCGTATGCCGGCATTCCTAAGATGGCATCCATGAACGGAATGTTAATATGTAACTTGGACATTAGTTCAAGGAACTTACCAAAGTGATTGTCCAAACGAGCTCTTGCTCTTGATTGTGGGAACGGTAGTGGTGGCTTGTATGGAGGCGGTGCTACATAAGTTGGCTCTACATCCTCGCTCTTGCCTCCATCATCTTGCTTTCTTCCCTCTTCTACCACTACTTGACTCCCCTTAGCTTGGTCCTTGGGCAAAGGATCCTTCATACTCAACCCACTCCTTGTTGTGATAGCCAAAACTTGGCCTCTTGGGTTGTCTTCGGTTCTTCCGGGAAGCTTTCCCGGATCTCTATGTGCCTCACCCGCCTTTTGAAAGACTTGTGCTTCCAAGACCTTTTGAGTCTTAGAAATTGAAGTAACGGTGCTCTCAAGTCCACTCAATCTTCCTAGCAATTGTTCAAACATGACTTCGGTTCTATCCTTTGAAGGTTGAGTAAAACCGGGTGGAGGTTCTTGTGAAGCTCTTTGTGGTGGAGTTGTGCTTGTGGAGGCAGGAGGGTTCAAGGCTCCATCCGGATTAGAGTAAGAAAACCCGGGATGGTTGTGGTTTGGCCGGTAATTGTTGAATTGCCGGTTGTTGTTGAAATTTCTTGGGCCTTGGTAATTGTTGAAGTTGCCCCTTCCCATATAATTCACATCTTCCTCCTTGGAAGACAAGTTGGCTCGTGGAGGTGCTTGAGGAGTTGCTTGGCTTTTCAAGGTGGTAGTGCACAACTCTCTCAAGGACTTCAACTCATTGTTGATGGCGTCAAGCTTGAAATTGCTCATGGTGACTTCGCTCACCTCATATGCTCCCGCCTTTCTTCCTTCACTCTTCCTATGGGAGTACTTCTCAATCACTAGAGCTTGCTTCTCCACAAACTCCCAAGCATCATCTACATGTTTCTCCATAAATGTCCCACCGGAAAGAGATTGAAGCTTGAATTGGCTATCTTCATCAAGCCCCTTGAAGTAGATCTCCAATAGCTCAATCTTCGGTATACCATGGTGTGGGCAATCTAGGAGAAGGTCTTTGAATCTCTCCCAAGACTTGAACAAACTTTCTCTATCCCTCATCACAAAGGCATTGATCTTTCCCCTTAATTCGGTAGTCTTGGAAGGTGGGAAGAACTTTGTCAAGAACTCGGTTGTCATCTCCTCCCAAGTACCAACTCTCCCTTGTGGAATAGATTGATACCAAGCTAAGGCCTTGTCCTTAAGAGAGAAGGAGAAAGCCCTTAGCTTATGGTTGTTGCTCTCCAATCTCGGCGGTCTAAGAGTCTCCATCAAAATCTCATAGTTCATCAAATGTTGGTGAGGAGACTCTCCTTCCATCCCTCCAAATTGGTTATGCCGGATCATTTGTAGAACTTGAGGGCGGAGCTCGTAATCATGGGCTGCGGGATCTCCTAGATTCACACCCGGTCGGTGTGCTCTTTGTGCCGGATCCATACGTTGCCCCAATGTTTGTGGCTCATCCATAGCAATGGGCACAACCCTAACGTTCACCGCCGGCTGCGGTTGTGGTGGAGGTGGAGGAGGTTGTTGACGGTTAAGCTCCCTTTGCACAAGTGCTTGCCTAATCTCCTAAATCTCCCTCCTAGTTGCCTCTTGCCTCTCATTGGCAAGTCTCCTTTCTTCCTCCAAGAGCTCATCTCTTAGCCTAATTTGCTCTAAGGCTTCATCCAACTCAGCTTGGAGATTCCTACCGGCCATCTCTTTCTCTTTTCGAATGCTCTTGGATCTAGATCTAAGGGTTTTCTCCGGTTCGGGATCGAATGGAGCTAAATCCTTGCCACGAGATCTTCGCATACACCTAAAGAGTAAGAGGTGTCCTGAAAAGAAAAGACACACACCAAAGAGAGATCAAAAGCAACAAGAAAGATCTACACTATAAACAATCACGAAATGACTCAATCTAGACCTAGTCCCCGGCAACGGCGCCAAAAACTTGTCACGCTAGAAAGGTAGCACAAAAAGCTTTACATTTATAAACTCGAACTAAATCCTAAACTACCTAGCGAAACCCGCAGTGTACGGATCGTTATGTAGAAAGGTAAGTATTCCGAGATCGAACTTAAAGACTAAGGTGAAATCGAGTCAAGCAATGATCAAAAATAGTGTAAATCTAGGCTAAGACAAGATGAGGAACAAAGAAAATGGAAAACTCAATGTTTTTGTTGGTTTTTATGGTCATCAAGCAAGGGTCATAACTCATGCAAAGCAATAAATCAAACCAAACCAAAAATCAGCACAAATAAACGAGTCAAACGAGATATTGATCAAGAGAAAAGGAAGACGGATTCTAGGGGTTGGAAATTCCGGTTATGGCATAAAACTCAAGTTATCTATTCATTCTTTGGATTGATTATGATATGTTGGGATTAAGTGTTCCTAAAATGGGATCAATTACCGGGTAAGTCTCATGATCCAACTAATCCACACCTAAGGTCTCATTACCGGTTAAGTCTCTAAGAACCTAAGGGGAGGAATTTAACACAAACCGGATTGTTTAATTAGGGATCTAACCTATCCTCACCGGGTAAGTCACGGAAAGGGAAGTCCTAATCAACTATCCTAGCACATTTAATCCAATGGCGGCTTATTAGGCTCACCATTACCTAAGGTTTTGCTATTTTAGATTCTAAGGGCAAGGATTACCGGGTAAGTCTCTCCTAACACTTAGTCGCTACACTAGGACACCCTAGGGTAGGTTAAACTCAGCTAAAACTTAGGGTTTCAACAATTTTATGAACCTAAGATAAGATCCTTCGAACCAGGAAGAACCACGGTTTGTTCTACAGAAACCACGACCGTGGTTTTTCAAGAACTACCCGTGATTTCTAACAGTAGCTACGTTCATAACAAAAATCATCCAAAGGTAAATCTAAGTTCGTCCTATCATAGATCTAGCCATAACCATCCTTTCCTTACCCTAGAATCACATCAATCTAGCCTACAACATTCATATTAGAAATCAAAACAAACAAGCATAGATTCATGACCTCCATTGCAAGAAAATGAGAGAAAGAAGATGAACAAATGAACTTCAAACACAATCTAAATCTGAAGATGAAATTAGAACGACTTACAACCCTTCCAAAGGAAGGTTCAAGAGTTCAAAAAACTTCTAGAAATAAATCCGAAAATACAAGAGCTAAGTGTGTCTTCTCCTCTCCTCTTCAATGGCAATGGCTCCTTTCTTCTTCTTCTTGCACTTTCCTTCCTAGAAAAAGTCCTTCTTCTTCTTGGAATATATTTTGTCAAAGAAAAATGGAGAATATGTGAGCTGCTCTCAAACTACCCAAATCCCAGCTGCCTCTAACAACTATCAAGGACCACTTTTATAACCAATTCTTCATGAGCTGGCCATGAGAGTCGTGGCACAGCTGTCACGAGAATCTGGCAAAATCCACGGTCATTTCCACGGCCGTGGTTCTTCAGAGAACCGTGATTCTGTGCAGAAACTTCGCCTTGGATCATTAGGCTGTGGTTTGGTGCATGGCCTGTGTTGGCAAGGTTCCTTGAGTCTTTCTCAGCCCTTGCCTTGCGTTCTAATGAGTTTGGAAACGTGTCCTCTAAATGAGCGACCCTCAAACGTGTCGTTTTGGCTCGAAACTTCCCGAAATACCTACAAAACGCACACAAGTCCGTGTAGACGTCTATCTCGACAAAATACATGTTTTGAGTGCAAAACGTATTGGACTAGTGCTAGATAATGCATGATTGAGCGAGAATTCTACCTAAATGTGCACCTAAAACTATGCTATAAATCGTGTTATCAGAGGGCCATGAAAGAAAATTTTTTCATTCAAAGAATAGAATCAATAGGTTTGCGGAAGTCAATCATGACGATGAGTAACTCAGCACCATTCACATAACCGGGTGTTTGTGTCTTGCCAAAGTCGAATTGAGCGATATTCCTAACGAATTATGGTATGTGCATCAAGGGTTTGAGGCATTTCAAAATTTTGAAACGCCAATCTCCTAGGCTTCGGTTTTTGCGCACCTCTATCCATCTTTCAAAAAGTAAAGTCGAAAAATAATGTGAAAAAGAAGAGAGCAAAGCTCAAAGTTGATGGTGTTGCAATTCAAAGTAAAAAGAAAAAAAAAGTTGGGTTATTCATTTTCCCGGATTCATGCACCACATCCCTTATAAGTTTCCCTCCCTTACGCATTCTAGACCTTACTTGAAAGTCCTTAAGATCAAAAGAATGTTATTCGACTTGGTGATCTAAATTGAAGATTCTTATGCTTGATTTTGACAATACTTGAAGGTTATGATGTTTGTCTTAAAATTTAAAGCGATTCATGATGTTTCTTTGCTTTACATTCTTTGGTTTATGTATATAAGTGTTTCAAAGATGAATGAAGCAAGGTTTGAGGATGATCTATTGACTAGAAGCACATTCACCTAAAGAATGTTTTTGTTTCGAGATTGCATGCATATTTCATTCTAACTTGTATTTTAGTTCTTTCAAAGACCTTGCATGGGGACAAGCAAGTAACAAGTATGGGGTATTTTGTTAGCATAAAATATTGCGATATTCTAGGCACTTATTTTGGTTGTTTTTCTCTCATTATTGTGTACATGGATGAAGTTTAGAAGCAATTGTTAGCTTGTTCCTCTATTATTGTCGATATGGATGTCTACACTAGATTTGTGTTGAATGTAGGCGAAAAGGAGCTAAATGGGAGCTATTGAGAGAGAAAAGAAAGGATTCGATCGTATTCGAGGATTAGGAACACATCAAGGAAGCTAAGGAAGGAGCTAATTTGAAGAATGTCACGACACAAAGAAAACTACAAGTATTCTACACTTCCACGCCCTGAATTACGGCCGTAGAAGAGTCCACGCTCTAAACCACGGCCGTGGATCTTGGCATCATGAGCGTGGAGCATTCCAGTAAGTTACACGGCCTAAAGTACGGTCGTGGAAGTCACAAGAGACCGTAATCCAATTCCACGCCCTAAACCACGGTCGTGGAAACCCTTGAGACCGTAATTTAGGCGATCTTTTGACGAGACTTTATTTGCCACGTTATTTACGTGATGGGCCTGGATGGTTATTTCTTTCCCGTCTTATAAAAAGTTCAAAAAGAGAGTTTTGGGGATCCGCGTTTACACCCACTTAATCTCGCAACATTTTGCGATTGATCCCACGGAGGCGCTGACGGCCGCTTACCTTGCTTGGAGTATTCTTGCCTAGGGTGGATTGAGGATCGCCGAAGGTTTTTACCTCTTTCTTAGGTTTTTACATTGAAGACGGATTGACAACCTGTTCTTCATACTTACCTTAGATTATTGTGAGGTTTTGTGTTCTATATTCTGAATCCATTGATTATCACTTCTTGTGTTCAGATTTGAGAATTGGTTTTGAAGTTTTATTAAGTATTCGAGGGTTTTAATCTTTTATTCTTTTTGATTTGAATATTGATATCATGACAATGATTGTTGGCTAAAACCCTTTAGCAATTCTAAGGTGAATGGTTGATAGTTGTGGCTTAGATGATGATAGATCGATCGTAAATTGATTGGACCTTGAGAGTTAGAGAGACTTCGTCGACGAACCCAAATCACGGGCTGTTCTTGGAGTTCCACGGCCGTGGTTCTCAAGATCTGACCGTGATTTACCCTAGTTTACGAACTTTGCTTTTACTTTGGTCCAAGGTTAAAGATTAGCTTTAATCTAGTCTTGGTTTATCCTTTTCTAGGTAGTAGTGAGACTCATCACCCTCTATTTCGATTTCGAGTGTCACAACCTTAATCGTTTTAGTTCGTCTTGATCCTTGGGTTACAAGTTTGGGTATTTGAGATTAATTCTTGTCCATAGATCCTTTCTATACTGAAGCCTCAACAACCTTTATAGAGAGTGTCCTTAGATAAGTCATATAAAGTCTTGGAACTTCACCGTACATTACTTTACTTTAGCATACCTTTGCAACTCTTAACTCTGTCCTTAGTTCTTTAGTATATCTTGAATCGGTTGCCACAATTTGACACCTGGATATTTAGGGTTGCTGTTTTCCCAATATTTGCACAGCTTTATACCTTATTTGCTCGATACCTTGAGATTGGGTTTTGTTTCACCAAATCCCTGTGGTCGACACTCTGGAATACTTGCTAATCTACGCCGATCCGTACACTGCGGGTTCGCTTGCTTTTATTCTAGTTTTATAAATTTAAGACTTGATTGCACGTGTTACGGTAGGAATTGATGCACACAAAAGTCTTAAATTTATAACTCGATATATTTTTCCTAACTCCTAGCGAACCCACAGTGTATGAGTCGTTTTGTAGTAAGGATAGTATTCCGAGGTCGAACACAAAGACTAAGGTGAAATTGAATCAATAGTGACTAAGGATAGTGTTGATCTAGGGTAAGAAAGGAGAAAGAAATAAAGAAATGAAAATCTCAATGTTTTTGGTTTGGTTTTGAGGTGATCAATCAAAGATCACAAATCATGCAACATTTAACAAATAACTAAACTAGCAAGGCAAATAAACAAACACAAACACGAGATAGGTAATCAAGAGAGAAAAGCGGATTCTAGGGGTTAGAAATTCTGGTTATGGCATAGGACTCAAGCTATCTAGTCATTCCTTGGATCAACTTATGGTATGTTGGGAAAGGGTGTTTCTCAAATGGAACCAATCACCGGGTAGGTCTCATGATCCACTAATCCCGCAACTAAGGTCCTATTACCGGGTAAGTCTCTAGGAGCCTAGGGTTGGGAAATCTACACAAACCGGATTGCTATCTAGGGATCTAACCTCTCCTTACCGGGTAAGTCTCGGGAAGGTAAGTCCTATACATCGATCCTAGCACACTCGATCCAATAGCGGCTTATGAGGCTCACTACTACCTAGAGTTCATCATCTTTGGTACCTAAGATCGGAAATCACCGGGTAAGTCTATTTCCTCACTTAAATTGCTAGCATTAGGTCACCCTAGGCTAGATTAAGCTTAATAAACACTAGGGTTTCAACAATCTAACATTCTAGCACTTAGATTCATCAAAACAAGAAAGTGAGTCAAAATCACGGGCAGTTCATCCCTTTCCACGGCCGTGGACTGATAAGATCAGACCGTGATTTGCAACAGTAGCTAGGTTCGAGCAAACAATTCATCCAAAGGTACATCTAAGTCCATTCTATCATAGTCCAAGCCATAAACATCTTTCCCTTACCCTAGAATCGCATATATTTAGCCAACAACATGCATCATAACATTCAAACTCATCAAGCATACAATCAAGACTTCCATAACAAGGAGATGGAATGAAAGAAAGATGAACACAAATAGAACAAGAAAATAAGCTGAATAATTTTTAAGAAAGACTTACAACCCTTCAAAAGAAGGTTCAATCCGTTCCTTACAAAACCTTGCAAAGGTCTTCAACCAAAGTTGCTCAAAAGCACTCTAGAAACTATGAAAACTCTTTTCTTCCCCAAAATGAGAGTGTTTATTCTCCTCCAAGAGTAGCTCCAATCCAATTGGTGAGTGTGTGGAAGAGAATGGAATGATGGGGTCTCCCCTCAACAGCCTGCAGGACCACCTTTTATACACCATCAAGGGTAAGGGTCGGTTATGGAGATCGTGGGACAGCTGTCGCAGCTGTGCCGGGAGAACCACGGCCTATTTCCATGCCCGTGGAAATCCCAGTGGCCGTGGTTTTGGTGATTCAGACTTCTATGAATCATCAAGCCACGATTTGGTGCAAGGCATGCACCAACAAGGTCCCATGTGTCCTCCTTAGCTCCTAACTTGCTTCCCAATGAGTCCGAAGGTGTGTCATCTCGAGGAACGATCCTCGAATGTATCGATTAAGCTCCTAAAGCTCCCAAAATACATACAAAACATGCAAAAGTCCGTGTAGACGTCTATCTCGACAAATGTACAAGATTTGAATGCAAACGTCATGAACTAGTGCTAACCATGCATGAATGAGCGGAAAAACTATCTAAATGAATGCCTAAACTAACGTCATAAATCATGTTATGAAAAATACCCCATACTTAAGATTTGCTCGTTCCCGAGCAAAGTCCGACTATAGGCTAAGAGATGACATGATTTATGAATGCAAGAAAAACTGAAAATATTTTTGGGATTGTGCTTCTAATATTGGATTACCTTCATAGTCATGTTTCATGGCAAATGGACAAGCAATCATGCATCAAATGAATGAAGGCACGGAAAGACAATTATACTTTACTAGAAAGCATGCATGAAAGGTAAAGATGAAGAAGCCAAGATGATCATGAGTATATCCAATCTAGATCACTAAGTCTTACACACATGCAAATAGGTCACAAGGACTTAGAAAAGAAGAGGCTAAGAAACGTTGTGATTGGGTGGGGATTTTTTTTCTAGGTCATGTGATGCTAATCCGGGAATGGAACTAACTCCACAATTTTGTTTTTGATCAATTTCCCACAAGTGTATATTTTCTCCTTCTTTTCTTTCTTTTCTTTTCTTTTTCTTTCACTTATTTTTGAGACAATGGCATTGGTGTACAAAAGCCGAAACCTTGGTGATTAGCGGGCCTCGGGTTTTTTTTATTTTTCGAGGTGCTCCACACTGGACACACATACCAAAACTCGTTAGGACTATCGGTTTATTTGACTTTGGCAAGGCACAAACACCCGATTATGTGAATGGTGCCGAGTTACTCGTCATTTAAACCAACGTCCCCAAACCTATATTTTTTCTACACTTTTCACAACAAATTCAGCACTTCATTCACAACATCTATTCATCAACAACTTCACCCCACACTTGCTTTTCACACACTTTAACACACTAGCATGCTCCTATTCTCGGATAGGTCAAAAGAGGTCAAATTTTTATATCAATTGAGGTGCTCAAGCAACATGATCAAGATGAGAAGTAGAGAAAAATGAATTGCCTTAATCACTCCTAAATGATGTGCAAGAACTAGCATGCAATTTCGACTTTCAATTCTCAATCCAATCAACACGAGCATCATAATCACAAATCATTCATGGGATTCAAGATAAGTACTTCAAGTCCACATATGCAAACATCTATTCAACACACAAGGCCATCCATAGCCAATTCGCAAGACAATCTCATCATAAGGGTCATACCCAAGCTTAGAAGCACTAAAAATTTTTTAAATTTTCTAATTTTTTTTTGGATTTTTCAAAATATCTATGTACAATGCAAGACATAATGAAACATGTGACTAAAAGAAACTATCCTAGATGCTAATCATGAAAGTGATCATGAAAACCCACCCCATACTTAGAAACACATTGTCCCCAATGTGTAAATGAAGTAAAGAAGAGTAAAAGAGGGTCATCACAATGTAAAATGGTTTGCTTCGGTATTTGGGTTCACTCAAGTGGATTGATGGCGGATGATCCTATCAACGATGGTAGAGAGCTCAAGGTGTTCGTTATGGCGTCGGGACCCGCGCTAGGCACCGCTAGCCGTCCAAGTTCTACGTCCGCTCCACCCACAATTGATGAGGGGCTCATCATCATCATCCATATGCCATGCAAGGCTTCCATGCTACTTAGACTCTAACACACAAACTCCAAACACACAAAAACACACAAAAACAGAAAAATGAAAACAAAAACGAAAACAAAAAGGGAAAGATGTCTACCAATGGGTTGCCTCCCACCAAGCGCTTCTTTAAGGTCATTAGCTTGACCAAACTCGGGGGCATTCTACTCAAGGTGAAGTGGGGAAATCATGTCCACCGGAGCTCCCGGGATATACTTCTTCAAACGGTGCCCATTCACCTTAAAATCTCCACAATGCTCCCCTCCTATCTCAACCGCTCCATGGTGAAAGATCTTCTTCACCACATAAGGACCCGTCCATCTTGACTTAAGCTTTCCGGGGAAGAGCCACAGCCTTGAGTTGAAGAGAAGGACAAGGTCGCCTTCACTCAACTCCTTTGGGATGAGACGCTTGTCATGCCAACGTTTGGTCCTTTCTTTGTAGATCCGGGCGTTTTCATAGGCATCCAACCGGATCTCCTCAAGAGCGTTCATATCTAGCAATCTTTTCTCCCCGGCCTCCTTGAGGTCAAAATTCAGCCACCTAATGGCCCAATATGCTCTATGCTCCATCTCCACCGGAAGGTGGCAAGACTTGCCATAAACTAGCTTGTAGGGAGTGGTGCCAATCGGTGTCTTGAAAGCGGTTCTATAAGCCCACAAAGCATCATCGAGCTTCATAGCCCAATCCTTTCTCGTTCTAGAAACCGTCTTCTCAAGGATTCCCTTTATCTCCCGGTTGGAGATCTTCACTTGGCCACTAGTTTGGGGATGGTAAGGTGTTGCCACCTTATGAGTTACCCCATACTTAGCCAAAAGTGTCCCAAAGTTCCTATTGGTGAAGTGCTTTCCTCCATCACTTATGATCACCCTTGGTGTCCCAAACCTAGGAAAAATCACTCGGTTGAAGAACCGCACCACAACCTTGGCATCATTTGTGGGAGAAGCGATTGCTTCCACCCATCTCGACACATAGTCCACCGCCAATAGGATGTAGAGATTGCCACATGAAGAAGGGAATTGTCCCATGAAGTCCACACCCCACACATCAAATATCTCCACTTCTTGTATGTTGTTCAAGGCATCTCATTCCTCCTTGAGATGTTGCCGTCCTTTGGCAAGCATCACAAGCTACCACAAAATTCTGCACATCCTTGAACAAACTTGGCCAATAAAACTCGGATTTTAACATCTTTGCACATGTCTTGTGTTAGCTAGTATGCCCTCCACATGGCAAGGAATGACAATGGCGGATCACACTCTCCACCTCATCCTCCGGTATGCATCTCCTAAAGACTCCATCCGGCCCTCTCTTGAACAAAAGCGGTTCACTCCAATAGTAATGCCTCACATCTTTGAAGAACTTCTTCCTTTGGGTATAGGATAAACCGGGTGGCACCTCCTCACACACAAGGTAGTTTACAATGTCGGCATACCATGGCTCATTTCCTTTGGACACTTGAATCAAGCATTCTTCCACCAATTGCAATTGCTCATCCCGGAATGAGTCATCAATAGGGATGTCATCTCTCTGGATCTCCAACGGTAGGAGTCTACTAAGGTGATCCGCTACAGAATTTTCGGACCCCTTCTTATCCCGGATTTCTAAATCAAACACTTAAAGAAGAAGGATCCACCGAATCAAACGAGGCTTGGCATCCTTCTTTGTAAGGAGATAACGGATCGCAGCATGATCCGTATACACAATGACCTTCACTCCAACAAGATACGAGCGGAACTTCTCAAATGCATACACAACCGCTAGCAACTCCTTCTCGGTGGTAGCATAATTAAGTTGGGCATCATCTAGCGTCTTGCTAGCATAATAGATGGCATGTGTAAGCCCATCCTTCTTTTGCTCCAAAACAGCCCTGACGGCTACATCACTTGCATCACACATGATCTCAAATGGTAGACTCCAATCCGGAGGTTGCATGATGGGTGCGGAGATCAAAGCGTTCTTCAACCTACAAAAAAGCCTCAAGGCAATCCTTGGAGAAAACAAACTCAACATCTTTCTTTAGTAGGTTAGTAAGAGGTTTAGAAATCTTAGAGAAATCTTTAATGAATCTCCGGTAAAAACCGGCATGCCCTAGAAAACTCCTTACCCCCTTCACCGAGGTAGGTGGTGGCAACTTCTCTATGGTTTCTATCTTAGCTCTATCAACCTCAATGCCACGGTTGAACACCAAATGTCCCAACACAATGCCTTCACTTACCATGAAGTGGCATTTTTCCCAATTTAAGACTAGGTTATTCTCCTCACATCTTTTAAGCACCAAGGACAAGTTAGCTAAACAATCATCGAATGAAGATTCATAAACAGAGAAATCATCCATAAACACTTCCATGATGTTTTAAATATACTCAGAAAAGATAGCCATCATACACCTTTGAAAGGTGGCGGGTGCATTACACAACCCAAATGGCATTCTCCTATATGCAAATGTACCCCAAGGACATGTGAATGTAGTTTTCTCCTAGTCATCGGGGTGGATAGGGATTTGGAAGAATCCACTATAACCATCTGAGTAGCAAAAGTGAGAATGTTGAGCTAATCTCTCTAGCATTTGGTCAATGAAAGGAAGAGGGAAGTGATCTTTCCTAGAGGCCACATTTAGTTTCCAATAGTCTATACACATCCTCCACCCCGTAACCGTTCTAGTTGGGATTAATTTATTATTCTCATTAGTCACTACGGTCATCCCACCCTTCTTAGGAACCACATGCACGGGACTAACCCACTTACTATACGAAATCGGGAAAATGATTCCCGCATCTAGCAATTTAAGGATCTCTTTCTTCACTACTTCTTTCATGATAGGGTTTAGTCTTCTTTGAGGTTCAATTGAAGGTTTATGATTGTCTTCCATTAAGATCTTATGCATGCACAAAGAAGGTTTGATACCAACTAAATCATCAATGGTATAGCCAATAGCCTTCCTATGCAATATCAACTCATGCAACAATCTACTCAACTCATCATCATTCAAGCATGCATTAACAATCACCGGATATGTAGAATTATCACCAAGAAAAACATACTTAAGATGAGAGGGGAGGGGTTTAAGTTCAAGTTTAGGAGGACCTTTATCGGTTGGAGACGCTCCATACAATGTTGGTTGAGATGAATCCAAAGCCATGAAAGACTCTCCAAAGCTCCTTGAAGTTTGATCAACAACCAATGCAGTTTCTGGAGAAACCACGGGCAAAATCACGGGCTCTGGCACAACCACGGTCGTGGAACTTGCAAATCTAGCCTTTTTGAGCACTCCAGAGAGTTCCACGTGACATTCCACGGGCGTGGTTCTTCCCCCAGGCCGTGGTTCACACAACAATTCAGCACACCTTCGTGTACTTCAAATTCAGCTCTTGTCTCCTTTTCCAATGCATCCAAAGCCTTGATTTCTTCATTGCAAGCCTCCTCGACTCCTTCCTCCATCAAACTCAAGCTAAGAACTTTCTCCAAGGGGTCCTTGATCAAGATCGAGCTCACAACTTCTCTAGACTCCTCTTGCTCGACAATGTTGAACACATCTTCACCAAGGGCTGGCCCCTTCATCATTGTGGATAATTTGAACTTGATATTCTCTTCTCCAATGTTGAAGGAGAGAATTCCATTTTTGCAATCCACCAAACATCCGGAAGTGGCTAGGAAAGGTCTCCCTAAGATGATGGGAACCGGATAGTCCGCCGGGATGTCCAAAACAACGAAGTCTATGGGCACACAGAACTTTCCTAGTTGCACCGGTATGTCCTCCAAGATTCCTACGGGGTGAGTGATTGAACGGTCCGCCATGTAAAGGGTCATCTTGACCGGCATTGGCTTTCCTAGCCCAACCTTGTTGCAAAGTGCACGCGGGATAATGCTTACACTTGCCCCAAGATCACATAAGGCTTCATACTTCACTTCTCCCACTCCAATTGGCACACAAAAAGATCCCGGATCTCTTAGCTTAGGAGCCATATCCTCCTTCATAGTTTGAATCAACTCCGAGGATCTCTTTGTCATTCTCACTTACCCATACTCCTCCAACTTCCTTTTGTTGGAGAGTATCTCCTTTAAGAATTTTCAATAGGCTGGCATACCTAAAATAGCATCCATGAACGGAATTGATAACACGATTTATGACTTAGTTTTAGGTAATCATTTAGATAGAATTCTCACTCATTCATGCATAGTTTAGCACTAGTTCATGACGTTTTGCACTCAATTCACGTACTTTGTCGAGATAGACGTCTACACGGACTTGTGCGTTGCTTTGTAGGTATTTCGGGAGTTTCAGGAGCTAAAACGATGCGTTTGAGGATCGTTCATCTAGATGACACACCCTCGGACTCATTAGGACACAAGCTAAAGGCTAAGGAGGACTCATGAAGCCTTGCCAACACAAGCCATGCACCAAATCACAGCTTAATGATCCAAAGCGAAGTTTCTGGAGCAAATCACGGTTCTCTGACACTCCACGGCCGTGAAATCACCCGTGGATTTTTCCAGATTCTTGTGACAGCTGTGCCACGACTCTCATGGCCAGCTCATGCAAAATTTGTTATAAAAGTGGTCCTTCATTGGTTGAGAAAGGCATCTTGGAGCAGCTCTCCATTATCCATTATCCTCTAACAAAAATATTCTCTCAACAAGAAGTCTTTCTAGGAAGGAAAGTGTCAAAGAGGAAGAAGAAGAGCTCCATTGAAGAGGAGAAGAAGAACACACACCATTACCACAGCTTGATAGTTTTTGTAGTGAAGAATTCCGGATTCTATTTCTAGAGTTGTATGAATCATTTGAACCTTCTTTTGGAAGGATTGTGAGTTACTCTAATTCTATTTTCAGCTTGGTTTTGTTTTAGTTTACTTGTTCATCTCTCTTCCTTCATCATCTTGCAAATGGATGTCATGATTTTATGTTTGTTTGTTTCGATTTCTATTATGAACGTTGTAGGCTAAATAGATGTGGTTCTAGGGTAAGGAAATGATGGATATGGCTAGGGCTATGATAGGACGGACTTAGATTTATCTTTGGATGACTTGTGTGCATGAACGTCGCTGCTGTTAGAAATCACGGGTAGTTCTTGCCTAACCACGGCCGTGGTTTAGGTAGAACAAACCGTGATTTTCCCTGGTTCGATGGATCTTGTCTTAGATTGTTAGAATGTTGAAATCCTAAGTGTTTGTTGAGTTAAATCTATCCTAGGGTGACCTAGTGTTAGCACATAAGCGTTAGGAGAGACTTACCCGGTAATCCTTACTCTTAGATTCCAAAGATAACAAACCTTAGGTAGTGGTGAGCCTAATAAGCCGCCATTGGATTAAGTGTGCTAGGATAGTTGTTTAGGACTTCCCTTTCCAAGACTTACCCGGTAAGGATAGGATAAGATCTCTAGGTAACGATCCGGTTTGTGTAGAATTCCGTCCCTTAGGTTCTTAGAGACTTACCCGGTGATGAGATCTAGGGAATGGACTAGTGGATCATGAGACCTACCCGGTGATTGATCCCAATCTAGAAGCACTTAACCCCAACATAGTTAATCCAAGGAATGAATAGATAGCTTGAGTCCTATGCCATAACCGGAACTTCCAACCCCTAGAATCCGTCTTTTCTTTCTTTGATCCATATCTTGTTTAGCTTGTTTATTTGTGTTGATTCATAGTTTAGTTGATTGTTTACTTTGCATGAATTGTGATCTTTGATTGATCACTAAAAACCAACCTATGTGGCACCGCCTCCATACAAGCCACCACTACCATTCCCACAATCAAGAGCAAAAGCTCGTTTGGACAATCACTTTGGTAAGTTCCTTGAACTAATGTCCAAATTACATATTAACATTCCGTTCATGGATGCCATTTTAGGAATGCCGGCATATGGCATGTTTTTGAAAGAAATACTCTCCAACAAAAGGAAGTTGGAGGAGTATGGGGAGATAAGAATGACCAAGAGATCCTCGGAATTGATCCAAACAATGAAGGAGGAGATGCCTCCCAAGCTAAGGGATCCGGGCTCTTTTTGTGTCCCAATTGGAGTGGGAGATGTGAAGTACGAGGCCCTTTGTGATCTTGGAGCGAGTGTAAGCATCATACCGCTTGCACTTTGCAACAAGGTTGGGCTAGGAGAGCCGAAACCGGTCAAGATGACCCTCTACATGGCGGACCGCTCTATCACTCATCCAGTTGGGATCCTAGAAGACATCCCGGTGTAACTAGGAGGATTCTATGTGCCAATCGATTTTGTAGTCTTGGACATTCCGGCGGACTATCCGGTTCCCATCATCTTGGGAAGACCTTTCCTAGCCACCTCCGGATGCCTAGTGGATTGCAAGAATGGAACTCTCTCCTTCAACATTGGGGAGGAGAACATCAAATTCAAATTGTCCACAATGATGAAAGGGCCTTCCCTTGATGAAGATGTCTTCAACATAGTCGAGCAAGAGGAATCTAGGGAAGTTGTAAGCTCGATCTTGATCAAGGATCCCTTGGAGAAGGTTCTTACCTTAAGTATGATGGAGGAAGGTGTTGAGGAGGCTTGCAATGAAGAGATCAAGGCCTTGGAAGCATTGGAAGAGGAGCCAAGAGTTGGATTTGAAGGCCACGAAGAGGTATTGAACAGCTGCAAGTTCCACGGTCGAGATTTATGTTCCACGGCCGTCAAACTTTCTGGACAACTCCGGGAAGCAAGCTTAGCAAGAACCACGGCCGTGGAAGTTGAGCAAACCGTGGTTCCAGCCGTGGTTTTCCCTGGACCAGTCCTTGATGACGGTCAAGCTTTTAGGAGCCATGAGGAATTTTCATTTGCTTTGGATTCATCTCGTCCAACATTGTTTGGATCGTCTCCAATCGATAAAGGTCCTCCTTCACATGAACTTAAACCCCGCCCCTCTCATTTGAAGTATGCATTTCTTGGTGAAAACTCTACATATCCTGTGATTGTTAATGCATGCTTAAGTGATGATGAACTTGCTAAGTTGTTGCATGAACTAAGATTGCATAGGAAAGCCATTGGTTATACTATTGATGATTTGGTTGGCATTAAGCCTTCTTTGTGCATGCATAAGATAATGATGGAAGATAACCACAAACCCTCTATTGAACATCAAAGGAGATTGAATCCTATAATGAAAGAGGTAGTCAAAAAGGAAATCATTAAGTTGCTAGATGTGGGAATTATCTACCCTATCTCGGATAGTAAGTGGGTTAGTCCCGTTCATGTAGTTCCTAAGAAGGGTTGGATGACCGTAGTGACTAATGAGAACAATGAACTAATCCCAACTATGGCGGTTACGGGGTGGAGAATGTGCATCGATTATAGGAAGTTGAACATGCCCTCTAGGAAAGATCACTTCCCTCTCCCCTTCATTGACCAAATGCTAGAGAGGTTAGCTCAAAACTCTCATTTTTGCTATCTAGATGGCTATAGTGGATTCTTCCAAATCCCTATCCACCCCGATGACCAAGAGAAAACAACCTTTACATGTCCATGAGATACTTTTGCATATAGGAGAATGCCATTTGGGTTGTGTAATGCACCCGCCACCTTCCAAAGGTGTATGATGGCTATCTTTTCGGAAAACATAGAAAATATCATGGAAGTGTTTATGGATGATTTCTCTGTTTGTGGTTCTTCCTTTGATAATTGCTTGGCTAACTTGTCATTAGTATTGCAAAGATGTGAGGAGAAAAATCTTGTCTTGAATTGGGAAAAATGCCACTTCATGGTAAGTGAAGGAGTTGTGTTAGGAAACTTGGTGTCTAACCGCGGCATTGAGGTTGATAGGGCCAAGATTGAAACGATAGAGAAGTTGCCGCCACCTACCTCGGTGAAGGGGGTAAGGAGTTTCTTAGGGCATGCCGGTTTTTACCGGAGGTTTATTCAAGACTTCTCTAAAATTTCTAAGCCTCTCACTAACCTACTAATGAAGGATGTTGATTTTGTCTTTTCCAAGGATTGTCTTGAGGCTTTTTGTAGGTTGAAGAACGCTTTGATCTCCGCCCCTATCATGCAACCTCTGGACTGGAGTCTACCATTTGAGATCATGTGCGATGCAAGTGATGTAGCCGTTGGGGCTGTTTTGGGGCAAAGGAAAGGTGGGCGCACTCATGCCATATTTTATGCTAGCAAGACGCTAGATGATGCCCAACTCAGTTATGCTACCACCGAGAAAGAGTTGTTAGCAGTGGTGTATGCATTTGAGAAGTTCCGCTCATATCTTGTTGGAGCGAAGGTCATAGTTTATACGGATCATGCTGCGATCCGTTATCTACTTACCAAGAAGGATGCCAAGCCTAGGTTGATTCGGTGGATCCTTCTTCTACAAGAATTTGAATTGGAAATACGGGACAAGAAGGGATCCGAGAACTCGGTGGCGGATCACCTTAGTAGACTCCCACCATTAGAGCTTGAAAGAGATGACATCCCAATTGATGACTCATTCCGGGATGAGCAATTACAAATGGTGGAGGAATGCTTGTTCCAAGTGTCTAGAGGAAGTGAGCCATGGTTTGCCGACATCGTGAACTACTTAGTGTGTGAGGAAGTGCCTCCCGGATTAACATATGCACAAAGGAAGAAGTTCTTCAACGATGTGAGACACTACTATTGGAGTGAACCACTTCTATTCAAGAGAGGGCCGGATGGAATGTTTAGAAGATGCATACCGGAAGATGAAGTAGAAAGTGTGATCCGGCATTGTCACTCCTTACCATGTGGAGGCCATGCTAGCTCACACAAAACGTGTGCAAAGGTATTACAATCCGGTTTTTATTGGCCTAACTTGTTTAGAGATGTGCAAGGTTTTGTAGCGGCATGTGATGCTTGCCAAAGGACGGGCAACATCTCAAGGAGGAATGAGATGCCCTTGAACAACATCCAAGAAGTCGAAATATTTGATGTGTGGGGTGTGGACTTCATGGGACCATTCCCTTCTTCATGTGGCAATCTCTACATCCTATTGGCGGTGGACTATGTGTCAAGATGGGTGGAGGCAATCGCCTCTCCTACAAATGATGCCAAGGTGGTGGTGCGGTTCTTCAACCGGGTGATCTTCCCTAGGTTTGGAACACCAAGGGTGATCATTACTGATGGAGGAAAGCACTTCACCAATAGGAATTTTGGGGCGCTTTTGGCCAAGTATGGGGTGACTCATAAGGTGGCAACACCTTACCATCCCCAAACTAGTGGCCAAGTGGAGATCTCCAACCGGGAGATCAAGGCCATCCTTGAGAAGACGGTGTCTAGGACTAGAAAGGATTGGGCTATGAAGCTCAATGACGCATTCTGGGCATATAGGACCGCCTTCAAGACACCAATTGGAACCACTCCTTACAAGTTGGTCTATGGAAAGTCTTGCCATCTTCCGGTGGAAATGGAGCATAGAGCTTATTGGGCCATTAAGTGGCTAAATTTTGACCTCAAAGAGAGGGGAGAGAAGAGGTTGCTTGATATAAACGCCCTTGAGGAGATCCGGTTGGAAGCTTATGAGAATGCCCGGATCTACAAGGAGAGAACCAAAAGATGGCATGACAAGAGGATCATCTCCAAGGAGTTGAGTGAAGGAGATCTTGTCCTTCTCTTCAACTCAAGACTAAGGCTCTTTCCCGGAAAGCTCAAATCAAGATGGACCGGGCCATATGTGGTGAAGAAGATCTTTCCCCATGGAGCTATTGAGATAGGAGGGGAGCATTGTGGGAATTTCAAAGTGAATGGGCACCGCTTGAAGAAGTATATTCCGGGAGCTCCGGTGGACATGATTGCCCCACTTCACCTTGAATAGACGCCCCCGAGTTTGGTCAAGCTAATGACCTTAAAGAAGCGCTTGGTGGGAGGCAACCCATTGGTAACATTTTTCCTTTTTCGTTTTGTTTTCGTTTTTAGATTTTTCTATCTTTGTGTGTGTTTTGTCTACTTTGTGTGTGTGCTAGAGCATTAGTGGCATTGGAAGCCTTACTTGACATAGGAATGATGATGATGAACCCCTCATCAATTATGGGTGGAGCGGACGCGGAACTTGGACGGCTAGCGGTGCCTAGCGCGGGTCCCGATGCTTTGATGGATGCTTAGAGCTCTCTACCATGGTTGATAGGATCATCCAACATCGATTCACTTGAGAAATCCCAAATACCGTAGCAAACCACTTTTACATTGTGAGAACCCTCTTTCACTCTTCTTTACTTCATTTACACATTGGGGACAATGTGTTTCTAAGTATGGGGTGGGGTTTGCATGATCCTTTGCATGATGAGTATCTAGGATAGTTTAAAATCTTCACATGTCTTGCATTGTACATACTTAAATCGAAAATACCATAAAAATCAGAAAATTTAAAAAAACTTTTTGTGCTTTCTAGTCTTGGATATGATCCTAATGATGAATCTTGTCTTGTGAATTGGCTATGGATGGCCTCATGTGTTAGGATCGATGAACGCATATGTGGACTTGAATTACTTCTCTTGAAATTCTATGAATGATTTGTGATCATGATGTTTGCCTAGAAATGATTGAGTATTGAAGATCGAAATTACATGATAGTTCTTGCATACCATCTAGGAATGAATGAGGCAATTCATCTTCTCTACTTCTCATCTTGATCATAATTGTTTAAGCACCTCAATTGAGACAAATTTGACCTCCTTTAACCCATCCGGGAATAGGAGCATGTTAGTGTGTTGATGTGTATAAAAAGCAAGTGTGGGGTGAAGATGTTAATGAAAGAATATCATGCATAAAATGCTGAATTTGTTGTGAAAGTGTAGCCAAAAATATAGGCTTGGGGACGTTGACTTAAATGACAAGTAACTCGGTACACTTCACATAATCGGGTGTTGGTGCCTTGCCAAAGTCAAATAAACCAATAGTCCTAACGAGCTTTGGTATGTGTGCCCGGTGTGGATGCACCTCGAAAACTAAGAAAAAGCCCGAGGACGGCTAATCACCAAGGTTTCGGCTTTTGTACACCAATGCCATTGTCTCAAAAACAAGAAAAAGAAAAAGAAAAAAAAGAAAAGATAGAGAAAAATATACACTTGAGGGAAGTTGATCGAGGACAAGATTGTGGAGTTAGTTCCGTTCCCGGATTAGCATCACATAACCTAGAAATCCCCACCCAATCACTACATTTCTTGGCCCTTTTATTTCACAAGACCTTATGACCTATTTGCATGTTTGTAAGACTTAGTGATTTAGATTGGATGTACCCTTGATCTTCTTGACTTCTTCATCTTTACATTTCATGCATACTTTTGAGTTAAGTACAATTGTCTTTCCATGTCTTCATTTGTTTGATGCATGATTGCTTATCCTTTGCCATGAAACATGACTTTGAAGGTAATCCAATAATAGAAGCACAAACCCAAAAAAATTTTGCCATTTTTCTGCATGCATAAATCATGTCATCTCTTAGTCTATAGTTGGGAATTTGCTCGGGAACGAGCAAACCTTAAGTATGGGGTATTTTGATAACACGATTTATGACTTAGTTTTAGGTAATCATTTAGATAGAATTCTCATTCATTCATGCATAGTTTAGCACTAGTTCACGACGTTTTGCACTAAATTCACGTACTTTGTCGAGATAGACGTCTACACGGACTTGTGCGTTGCTTTGTAGGTATTTTGGGAGATTTAGGAGCTAAAACGATGCGTTTGAGGATCGTTCATCTAGATGACACACCCTCGGACTCATTAGGACACAAGCTAAAGGCTAAGGAGGACTCATGAAGCCTTGCCAACACAAGCCATGCACCAAATCACAGCTTAATGATCCAAAGTGAAGTTTCTGGAGCAAATCACGGTTCTCTGACACTCCACGGCCGTGAAATCACCCGTGGATTTTGCCAGATTCTTGTGACAGCTGTGCCACGACTCTCATGGCCAGCTCATGCAAAATTTGTTATAAAAGTGGTCCTTCATTGGTTGAGAAAGGCATCTTGGAGCAGCTCTCCATTATCCATTATCCTCTAACAAAAATATTCTCTCAACAAGAAGTCTTTCTAGGAAGGAAAGTGTCAAAGAGGAAGAAGAAGAGCTCCATTGAAGAGGAGAAGAAGAACACACACCATTACCACACCTTGATAGTTTTTGTAGTGAAGAATTCCGGATTCTATTTCTAGAGTTGTATGAATCATTTGAACCTTCTTTTGGAAGGATTGTGAGTTACTCTAATTCTATTTTCAGCTTGGTTTTGTTTTAGTTCACTTGTTCATCTCTCTTCCTTCATCATCTTGCAAATGGATGTCATGATTTTATGTTTGTTTGTTTCGATTTCTATTATGAACGTTGTAGGCTAAATAGATGTGGTTCTAGGGTAAGGAAAGGATGGATATGGCTAGGGCTATGATAGGACGGACTTAGATTTATCTTTGGATGACTTGTGTGCATGAACGTCGCTGCTGTTAGAAATCACGGGTAGTTCTTGCCTAACCACGGCCGTGGTTTAGGTAGAACAAACCGTGATTTTCCTTGGTTCGATGGATCTTGTCTTAGATTGTTAGAATGTTGAAATCCTAAGTGTTTGTTGAGTTAAATCTATCCTAGGGTGACCTAGTGTTAGCACCTAAGCGTTAGGATAGACTTACCCGGTAATCCTTACTCTTAGATTCCAAAGATAACAAACCTTAGGTAGTGGTGAGCCTAATAAGCCGCCATTGGATTAAGTGTGCTAGGATAGTTGTTTAGGACTTCCCTTTCCAAGACTTACCTGGTAAGGATAGGATAAGATCTCTAGGTAACGATCCGGTTTGTGTAGAATTCCGTCCCTTAGGTTCTTAGAGACTTACCGGGTGATGAGATCTAGGGAATGGACTAGTGGATTATGAGACCTACCCGGTGATTGATCCCAATCTAGAAGCACTTAACCCCAACATAGTTAATCCAAGGAATGAATAGATAGCTTGAGTCCTATGCCATAACCGGAACTTCCAACCCCTAGAATCCGTCTTTTCTTTCTTCGATCCATATCTTGTTTAGCTTATTTATTTGTGTTGATTCATAGTTTAGTTGATTGTTTACTTTGCATGAATTGTGATCTTTGATTGATCACTAAAAACCAACCTATGTGGCACCGCCTCCATACAAGCC
The DNA here is from genome assembly GCA_033239125.1 of Fagopyrum homotropicum. Lineage (NCBI taxonomy): Eukaryota > Viridiplantae > Streptophyta > Magnoliopsida > Caryophyllales > Polygonaceae > Fagopyrum > Fagopyrum homotropicum. Next base: position 56,707,679 of record BSWB01000003.1, on the reverse strand, counting down.
ACCACTACCATTCCCACAATCAAGAGCAAAAGCTCGTTTGGACAATCACTTTGGTAAGTTCCTTGAACTAATGTCCAAATTACATATTAACATTCCGTTCATGGATGCCATTTTAGGAATGCCGGCATATGGCAAGTTTTTGAAAGAAATACTCTCCAACAAAAGGAAGTTGGAGGAGTATGGGGAGATAAGAATGACCAAGAGATCCTCGGAATTGATCCAAACAATGAAGGAGGAGATGCCTCCCAAGCTAAGGGATCCGGGCTCTTTTTGTGTCCCAATTGGAGTGGGAGATGTGAAGTACGAGGCCCTTTGTGATCTTGGAGCGAGTGTAAGCATTATACCGCTTGCACTTTGCAACAAGGTTGGGCTAGGAGAGCCGAAACCGGTCAAGATGACCCTCTACATGGCGGACCGCTCTATCACTCATCCAGTTGGGATCCTAGAAGACATCCCGGTGCAACTAGGAGGATTCTATGTGCCAATCGATTTTGTAGTCTTGGACATTCCGGCGGACTATCCGGTTCCTATCATCTTGGGAAGACCTTTCCTAGCCACCTCCGGATGCCTAGTGGATTGCAAGAATGGAACTCTCTCCTTCAACATTGGGGAGGAGAACATCAAATTCAAATTGTCCACAATGATGAAATGGCCTTCCCTTGATGAATATGTCTTCAACATAGTCGAGCAAGAGGAATCTAGGGAAGTTGTAAGCTCGATCTTGATCAAGGATCCCTTGGAGAAGGTTCTTACCTTAAGTATGATGGAGGAAGGTATTGAGGAGGCTTGCAATGAAGAGATCAAGGCCTTGGAAGCATTGGAAGAGGATCCAAGAGTTGGATTTGAAGGCCACGAAGAGGTATTGAACAGCTGCAAGTTCCACGGTCGAGATTTATGTTCCACGGCCGTCAAACTTTCTGGACAACTCCGGGAAGCAAGCTTAGCAAGAACCACGGCCGTGGAAGTTGAGCAAACCGTGGTTCCAGCCGTGGTTTTCCCTGGACCAGTCCTTGATAACGGTCAAGCTTTTAGGAGCCATGAGGAATTTTCATTTGCTTTGGATTCATCTCGTCCAACATTGTTTGGATCGTCTCCAATCGATAAAGGTCCTCCTTCACATGAACTTAAACCCCGCCCCTCTCATTTGAAGTATGCATTTCTTGGTGAAAACTCTACATATCCTGTGATTGTTAATGCATGCTTAAGTGATGATGAACTTGCTAAGTTGTTGCATGAACTAAGATTGCATAGGAAAGCCATTGGTTATACTATTGATGATTTGGTTGGCATTAAGCCTTCTTTGTGCATGCATAAGATAATGATGGAAGATAACCACAAACCCTCTATTGAACATCAAAGGAGATTGAATCCTATAATGAAAGAGGTAGTCAAAAAGGAAATCATTAAGTTGCTAGATGCGGGAATTATCTACCCTATCTCGGATAGTAAGTGGGTTAGTCCCGTTCATGTAGTTCCTAAGAAGGGTGGGATGACCGTAGTGACTAATGAGAACAATGAACTAATCCCAACTAGGACGGTTACGGGGTGGAGAATGTGCATCGATTATAGGAAGTTGAACATGCCCTCTAGGAAAGATCACTTCCCTCTCCCCTTCATTGACCAAATGCTAGAGAGGTTAGCTCAACACTCTCATTTTTGCTATCTAGATGGCTATAGTGGATTCTTCCAAATCCCTATCCACCCCGATGACCAAGAGAAAACAACCTTTACATGTCCATGGGGTACTTTTGCATATAGGAGAATGCCATTTGGGTTGTGTAATGCACCCGCCACCTTCCAAAGGTGTATGATGGCTATCTTTTCGGAAAACATAGAAAATATCATGGAAGTGTTTATGGATGATTTCTCTGTTTATGGTTCTTCCTTTGATAATTGCTTGGCTAACTTGTCATTAGTATTGCAAAGATGTGAGGAGACAAATCTTGTCTTGAATTGGGAAAAATGCCACTTCATGGTAAGTGAAGGAATTTTGTTAGGACACTTGGTGTCTAACCGCGGCATTGAGGTTGATAGGGCCAAGATTGAAACGATAGAGAAGTTGCCGCCACCTACCCCGGTGAAGGGGGTAAGGAGTTTCTTAGGGCATGCCGGTTTTTACCGGAGGTTTATTCAAGTTTTCTCTAAAATTTCTAAGCCTCTCACTAACCTACTAATGAAGGATGTTGATTTTGTCTTTTCCAAGGATTGTCTTGAGGCTTTTTGTAGGTTGAAGAACGCTTTGATCTCCGCACCTATCATGCAACCTCTGGACTGGAGTCTACCATTTGAGATCATGTGCGATGCAAGTGATGTAGCCGTTGGGGCTGTTTTGGGGCAAAGGAAAGGTGGGCGCACTCATGCCATATTTTATGCTAGCAAGACGCTAGATGATGCCCAACTCAATTATGCTACCACCGAGAAAGAGTTGTTAGCGGTGGTGTATGCATTTGAGAAGTTCCGCTCATATCTTGTTGGAGCGAAGGTCATAGTTTATACGGATCATGCTGCGATCCGTTATCTACTTACCAAGAAGGAAGCCAAGCCTAGGTTGATTCAGTGGATCCTTCTTCTACAAGAATTTGATTTGGAAATACGGGACAAGAAGGGATCCGAGAACTCGGTGGCGGATCACCTTAGTTGACTCCCACCATTAGAGCTTGAAAGAGATGACATCCCAATTGATGACTCATTCCGGGATGAGCAATTACAAATGGTGGAGGAATGCTTGTTCCAAGTGTCTAGAGGAAGTGAGCCATGGTTTGCCGACATCGTGAACTACTTAGTGTGTGAGGAAGTGCCTCCCGGATTAACATATGCACAAAGGAAGAAGTTCTTCAACGATGTGAGGCACTACTATTGGAGTGAACCACTTCTATTCAAGAGAGGGCCGGATGGAATGTTTAGAAGATGCATACCGGAAGATGAAGTAGAAAGTGTGATCCGGCATTGTCACTCCTTACCATGTGGAGGCCATGCTAGCTCACACAAAATGTGTGCAAAGGTATTACAATCCGGTTTTTATTGGCCTAACTTGTTTAGAGATGTGCAAGGTTTTGTAGCGGCATGTGATGCTTGCCAAAGGACGGGCAACATCTCAAGGAGGAATGAGATGCCCTTGAACAACATCCAAGAAGTCAAAATATTTGATGTGTGGGGTGTGGACTTCATGGGATCATTCCCTTCTTCATGTGGCAATCTCTACATCCTATTGGCGGTGGACTATGTGTCAAGATGGGTGGAGGCAATCGCCTCTCCTACAAATGATGCCAAGGTGGTGGTGCGGTTCTTCAACCGGGTGATCTTCCCTAGGTTTGGAACACCAAGGATGATCATTAGTGATGGAGGAAAGCACTTCACCAATAGGAGTTTTGGGGCGCTTTTGGCCAAGTATGGGGTGACTCATAAGGTGGCAACACCTTACCATCCCCAAACTAGTGGCCAAGTGGAGATCTCCAACCGGGAGATCAAGGCCATCCTTGAGAAGACGGTGTCTAGGACTAGAAAGGATTGGGCTATGAAGCTCAATGACACATTCTGGGCATATAGGACCGCCTTCAAGACACCAATTGGAACCACTCCTTACAAGTTGGTCTATGGAAAGTCTTGCCATCTTCCGGTGGAAATGGAGCATAGAGCTTATTGGGCCATTAAGTGGCTAAATTTTGACCTCAAAGAGGCGGGAGAGAAGAGGTTGCTTGATATAAACGCCCTTGAGGAGATCCGGTTGGAAGCTTATGAGAATGCCCGGATCTACAAGGAGAGAACCAAAAGATGGCATGACAAGAGGATCATCTCCAAGGAGTTGAGTGAAGGAGATCTTGTCCTTCTCTTCAACTCAAGAGTAAGGCTCTTTCCCGGAAAGCTCAAATCAAGATGGACCGGGCCATATGTGGTGAAGAAGATCTTTCCCCATGGAGCTATTGAGATAGGAGGGGAGCATTGTGGGAATTTCAAAGTGAATGGGCACCGCTTGAAGAAGTATATTCCGGGAGCTCCGGTGGACATGATTGCCCCACTTCACCTTGAATAGACGCCCCCGAGTTTGGTCAAGCTAATGACCTTAAAGAAGCGCTTGGTGGGAGGCAACCCATCGGTAACATTTTTCCTTTTTCGTTTTGTTTTCGTTTTTAGATTTTTCTATCTTTGTGTGTGTTTTGTCTACTTTGTGTGTGTGCTAGAGCATTAGTGACATTGGAAGCCTTGCTTGACATAGGAATGATGATGATGAACCCCTCATCAATTATGGGTGGAGCGGACGCGGAACTTGGACGGCTAGCGGTGCCTAGCGCGGGTCCCGAAGCTTTGATGGATGCTTAGAGCTCTCTACCATGGTTGATAGGATCATCCAACATCGATTCACTTGAGAAATCCCAAATACCGTAGCAAACCACTTTTACATTGTGAGAACCCTCTTTCACTCTTCTTTACTTCATTTACACATTGGGGACAATGTGTTTCTAAGTATGGGGTGGGGTTTGCATGATCCTTTGCATGATGAGCATCTTGGATAGTTTAAAATCTTCACATGTCTTGCATTGTACATACTTAAATCGAAAATACCATAAAAATCAGAAAATTTAAAAAAACTTTTTGTGCTTTCTAGTCTTGGATATGATCCTAATGATGAATCTTGTCTTGTGAATTGGCTATGGATGGCCTCATGTGTTAGGATCGATGAACGCATATGTGGACTTGAATTACTTCTCTTGAAATTATATGAATGATTTGTGATCATGATGTTTGCCTAGAAATGATTGAGTATTGAAGATCGAAATTACATGATAGTTCTTGCATACCATCTAGGAATGAATGAGGCAATTCATCTTCTCTACTTCTCATCTTGATCATAATTGTTTAAGCACCTCAATTGAGATAAATTTGACCTCCTTTAACCCATCCGGGAATAGGAGCATGTTAGTGTGTTGATGTGTATAAAAAGCAAGTGTGGGGTGAAGATGTTAATGAAAGAATATCATGCATAAAATGCTGAATTTGTTGTGAAAGTGTAGCCAAAAATATAGGCTTGGGGACGTTGACTTAAATGACAAGTAACTCGGTACACTTCACATAATCGGGTGTTGGTGCCTTGCCAAAGTCAAATAAACCAATAGTCCTAACGAGCTTTGGTATGTGTGCCCGGTGTGGATGCACCTCGAAAACTAAGAAAAAGCCCGAGGACGGCTAATCACCAAGGTTTCGGCTTTTGTACACCAATGCCATTGTCTCAAAAACAAGAAAAAGAAAAAGAAAAAAAAGAAAAGATAGAGAAAAATATACACTTGAGGGAAGTTGATTGAGGACAAGATTGTGGAGTTAGTTCCGTTCCCGGATTAGCATCACATAACCTAGAAATCCCCACCCAATCACTACATTTCTTGGCCCTTTTATTTCACAAAACCTTATGACCTATTTGCATGTTTGTAAGACTTAGTGATTTAGACTTCTTCATCTTTACATTTCATGCATACTTTTGAGTTAAGTACAATTGTCTTTCCATGTCTTCATTTGTTTGATGCATGATTGCTTATCCTTTGCCATGAAACATGACTTTGAAGGTAATCCAATAATAGAAGCACAAACCCAAAAAGATTTTGCCATTTTTCTGCATGCATAAATCATGTCATCTCTTAGTCTATAGTTGGGAATTTGCTCGGGGACGAGCAAACCTTAAGTATGGGGTATTTTGATAACACGATTTATGACTTAGTTTTAGGTAATCATTTAGATAGAATTCTCACTCATTCATGCATAGTTTAGCACTAGTTCACGACGTTTTGCACTCAATTCACGTACTTTGTCGAGATAGACGTCTACACGGACTTGTGCGTTGCTTTGTAGGTATTTCGGGAGATTTAGGAGCTAAAACGATGCGTTTGAGGATCGTTCATCTAGATGACACACCCTCGGACTCATTAGGACACAAGCTAAAGGCTAAGGAGGACTCATGAAGCCTTGCCAACACAAGCCATGCACCAAATCACAACTTAATGATCCAAAGCGAAGTTTCTGGAGCAAATCACGGTTCTCTGACACTCCACGGCCGTGAAATCACCCGTGGATTTTGCCAGATTCTTGTGACAGCTGTGCCACGACTCTCATGGCCAGCTCATGCAAAATTTGTTATAACAGTGGTCCTTCATTGGTTGAGAAAGGCATCTTGGAGCAGCTCTCCATTATCCATTATCCTCTAACAAAAATATTCTCTCAACAAGAAGTCTTTCTAGGAAGGAAAGTCTCAAAGAGGAAGAAGAAGAGCTCCATTGAAGAGGAGAAGAAGAACACACACCATTACCACACCTTGATAGTTTTTATAGTGAAGAATTCCGGATTCTATTTCTTGAGTTGTATGAATCATTTGAACCTTCTTTTGGAAGGATTGTGAGTTACTCTAATTCTATTTTCAGCTTGGTTTTGTTTTAGTTCACTTGTTCATCTCTCTTCCTTCATCATCTTGCAAATGGATGTCATGATTTTATGTATGTTTGTTTCGATATCTATTATGAACGTTGTAGGCTAAATAGATGTGGTTCTAGGGTAAGGAAAGGATGGATATGGCTAGGGCTATGATAGGACGGACTTAGATTTATCTTTGGATGACTTGTGTGCATGAACGTTGCTGCTGTTAGAAATCACGGGTAGTTCTTGCCTAACCACGGCCGTGGTTTAGGTAGAACAAACCGTGATTTTCCCTGGTTCGATGGATCTTGTCTTAGATTGTTAGAATGTTGAAATCCTAAGTGTTTGTTGAGTTAAATCTATCCTAGGGTGACCTAGTGTTAGCACCTAAGCGTTAGGAGAGACTTACCCGGTAATCCTTACTCTTAGATTCCAAAGATAACAAACCTTAGGTAGTGGTGAGCCTAATAAGCCGCCATTGGATTAAGTGTGCTAGGATAGTTGTTTAGGACTTCCCTTTCCAAGACTTACCCGGTAAGGATAGGATAAGATCTCTAGGTAACGATCCGGTTTGTGTAGAATTCCGTCCCTTAGGTTCTTAGAGACTTACCCGGTGATGAGATCTAGGGAATGGACTAGTGGATCATGAGACCTACCCGGTGATTGATCCCAATCTAGAAGCACTTAACCCCAACATAGTTAATCCAAGGAATGAATAGATAGCTTGAGTCCTATGCCATAACCGGAACTTCCAACCCCTAGAATCCGTCTTTTCTTTCTTTGATCCATATCTTGTTTAGCTTGTTTATTTGTGTTGAGTCATAGTTTAGTTGATTGTTTACTTTGCATGAATTGTGATCTTTGATTGTTCACTAAACTCAATCATAAACCGAATCAATCTTACCTTAGTCTTTGTGTTCGACCTCGGAATACTATCCATACTACGAACGTCCCGTACACTGCGGGTGCGCTAGGAGTTAGGAAAAATATAACGAGTATAAATTTAAGGCTTATTGCGTGCACACTTTCTTAGCGTAACAGGAATGTTAATATGCAATTTAGACATAAGTTCAAGGAATTTACCGAAGTGTTTGTTCAAGCGAGCTCTTGCTTGTGATTGTGGGAACCGTAGTGGTGGCTTGTATGGAGGTGGTGCCACATACGTTGGCTCATCATCCTTGCTCTTCCCTCCATCTTCTTGCAATGTCTCTTCTTCTATCACCACTTGCTTCCCTTTATCATTTCCCTTAGGTAAGAGATCCTTCATGCTCAGCCCACTTCTTGTTGTAATGGCCAACACTTGGCCTCTCGGGTTATCTTCGGTTCTTCCGGGAAGCTTTCCCGGATCTCTATGAGCTTCACCCGCCTTTTGGAATACTTGTGCTTCCAACACCTTTTGAGCCTTATTAATAGAAGTCACCGTGCTCTCAAGACCACTCAACCTTCCAAGCAATTGCTCAAACATCATCTTGGTTCTATCCTTTGGAGGTTGAGTAAATCCGGGTGGAGGTTCTTGTGAATCCTTTGGTGGTGGAGTTGTGCTTGTGGAGGCGGGAGGGTTCAAGGCTCCATCCGGGTTAGAATAGGAAAACCCGGGATGGTTGTGGTTAGGCCGGTAATTGTTGAATTGCCGGTTGTTGTTGAAGTTCCTTGGTCCTTGATAGTTGTAATTGCCCCTTCCCATGTAGTTCACATCTTCCTCCTTAGAAGACAAGTTTGCTTGCACTTGCACTTGAGGGCTAGCTTGACTCTTCAAAGTTGTAGCACACAACTCCCTCAAAGGCTTAAGCTCATTGTTGATTGCATCAATCTTGAAATTACTCATGGTGACTTCACTCACCTCATATGCTCCCGCTTTCCTCCCATCACTCTTCCTATGGGAGTACTTTTCAATCACCAAAGCTTGTTTCTCTACAAACTCCCAAGCTTCATCCACATTCTTTTCCATGAAAGTCCCACCGGAAAGAGATTGAAGTTTGAATTGGCTATCTTCATCAATCTATTTTCGGTATACTATGGTGTGGACAATCTAGGAGTAGGTCCTTGAACCTCTCCCAAGACTTGAATAGGCTTTCTCTATCCTTCATTACAAAGGCATTGATCTTCCCTCTTAGCTCGGTAGTCTTGGAAGGTGGGAAGAACTTAGTCAAGAACTCGGTTGTCATTTCCTCCCAAGTACTTACTCGCCCTAGTGGAATTGATTGGTACCAAGCCAAAGCTTTATCCTTAAGTGAGAAGGAAAAAGCCCTAAGCTTATGGTTGTTGTTCTCCAACCTAGGCGGCCTTAGAGTCTCCATCAATATCTCGTAGTTCATCAAATGTTGATGAGGGGACTCTCCTTCCATCCCTCCAAATTGATTATGCCGGATCATTTGTAGAACTTGAGGGCGGAGCTCATAATCATGGGCTGCGGGATCTCCTAAGTTCACACCCGGACGGTGTACTCTTTGAGCCGGATCCATACGTTGCCCTAATGTTTGTGGCTCCTCAATCATTATCGGCTCAAACCGAATATTAACCTCCGGCTGCGGTTGTGGTGGTGGTGGAGGAGGTTGTTGACGATTAAGCTCTCTTTGCACAAGAGCTTGTTTAATCTCTTCAATCTCCCTCCTAGTTGTTTCTTGCCTCTCATTGGCAACTCTCCTTTCATTCTCCAAGAGCTCATCTCTTAACCTAATTTTCTCTAAAGCCTCATCCAACTCAGCTTGAAGATCTGTTGCGGCCATCTCCTTCTTCTTCTTAATGCTCTTAGATCTAGCTTTAAGGGTTTTCTCCGGTTCGGGATCGAATGGAGCTAAATCCTTGCCACGAGATATTCGCATACACCTAAAGAATGAGAGATGTCCTGAAAATGCAACGACACAAACCAAACAAGATCAAAAGCAACAAGAAAGACCTACACTATAAATAATCACAAACAATGACTCAATCTAGACCTAGTCCCCGACAATGGCGCCAAAAACTTGTTACGGTAGGAATTGATGCACGCAAAAGTCTTAAATTTATAACTCGATATATTTTTCCTAACTCCTAGCGAACCCACAGTGTATGGGTCGTTTTGTAGTAAGGATAGTATTCCGAGGTCGAACACAAAGACTAAGGTGAAATTGAATCAATAGTGACTAAGGATAGTGTAGATCTAGGGTAAGAAAGGAGAAAGAAATAAAGAAATGAAAATCTCAATGTTTTTGGTTTGGTTTTGAGGTGATCAATCAAAGATCACAAATCATGCAAGATTTAACAAATAACTAAACTAGCAAGGCAAATAAACAAACACAAACACGAGATAGGTAATCAAGAGAGAAAAGCGGATTCTAGGGGTTAGAAATTCCGGTTATGGCATAGGAATCAAGCTATCTAGTCATTCCTTGGATCAACTTATGGTATGTTGGGAAAGGGTGTTTCTCAAATGGAACCAATCACCGGGTAGGTCTCATGATCCACTAATCCCGCAACTAAGGTCCTATTACCCGGTAAGTCTCTAGGAGCCTAGGGTTGGGAAATCTACACAAACTGGATTGCTATCTAGGGATCTAACCTCTCCTTACCGGGTAAGTCTCGGGAAGGTAAGTCCTAAACATCGATCCTAGCACACTCGATCCAATAGCGGCTTATGAGGCTCACTACTACCTAGAGTTCATCATCTTTGGTACTTAAGATCGGAAATCACCGGGTAAGTCTCTTTCCTCACTTAAATTGCTAGCATTAGGTCACCCTAGGCTATATTAAGCTTAATAAACACTAGGGTTTCAATAATCTAACATTCTAGCACTTAGATTCATCAAAATAAGCAAGTCAGTCAAAATCACGGGCAGTTCATCCCTTTCTACGGCCTTGGATTGATAAGATCAGATCGTGATTTGCTACAGTAGCTAGGTTTGAGCAAACAATTCATCCAAAGGTACATCTAAGTCCATTCTATCATAGTCCAAGCCATAACCATCTTTCCCTTACCCTATAATCGCATATATTTAGCCAACAACATGCATCATAACATTCAAACTCATCAAGCATACAATCAAGACTTCCATAACAAGGAGATGGAATGAAAGAAAGATGAACACAAATAGAACAAGAAAATAAGCTGAATAATTGTTAAGAAAGACTTACAACCCTTCAAAAGAAGGTTCAATCCGTTCCTTACAAAACCTTGCAAAGGTCTTCAACCAAAGTTGCTCAAAATCACTCTAGAAACTATGAAAACTCTTTTCTTCCCCAAAATGAGAGTGTTTCTTCTCATCCAAGATTAGCTCCAATCCAATTGGTGAGTGTATGGAAGAGAATGGAATGATGGGTCTCCCCTCAACAGCCTACAGGACCACCTTTTATACACCATCAAGTGCAAGGGTCGGTTATGGAGATTGTGGGACAGCTGTCGCAGCTGTGCAGGGAGAACCACGGCCTATTTCCACGCCCGTGGAAATCCTAGTGGCCATGGTTTTGGTGATTTAGACTTCTATGGATCATCAAGCCACGATTTGGTGCAAGGCATGTACCAACAAGGTCCCATGTGTCCTCCTTAGCTCCTAACTTGCTTCCCAATGAGTCCGAAGGTGTGTCATCTCGAGGAACGATCCTTGAATGTATCGATTAAGCTCCTAAAGCTCCCAAAATACCTACAAAACATGCAAAAGTCCGTGTAGACGTCTATCTCGACAAATATACAAGATTTGAATGCAAACGTCATGAACTAGTGCTAACCATGCATGAATGAGCGGAGAAACTGTCTAAATGAATGCCTAAACTAACGTCATAAATCGTGTTATCAGCACGCACATTTTAGGGCGAACATTGACCATGACAAAGATGGAAAAAGTTTTGTACAAAAAGAGTATCGAGGTATGATCGGTTCATTGTTGTATTAACTGCTTGTCGACCTGACATTATGTTTAGCGTGTGCATGTGTGCAAGATTTCAAGCTGATCCTAAAGAGTTACACTTGATAGTTGTTAAAAGAATTTTTTGGTATCTCAATGGCACTAAGGATCTAGGGTTATGGTACCCACGTGAAAGCTCGTTTCACCTTGTTGGCTATTCAGATGCAGACTTTGCACGTTATAAGGTCGATAGGAAAAACACTTCTAGATGTGGCCAATTCTTAGGGTCATCCTGAATCAGTTGGCACTCCAAAAAGCAAAATTCTGTCGCCCTATCCACAACCGAAGCTGAATATATAGCTGCGGGAGCCTATTATGCACAAATTCTATGGATTGCTCAACAACTTTTTGATCATGGCTTTGATTTGAAAGGTATTCCTATAAAATGTGACAATACTAGTGCTATTTCTATAACCAAAAATCCTGTGTAATATTCAAGGACTAAGCATATCGATGTAAGGCATCACTTCATACGTGATCATGTTGAGAAATGTGATGTTCGATCTCTTTTATATCTACTAACTTGCTGCTTGCATATATCTTTACCAAGCCTCTTCCTGAAGAGCAATTTAATTTTACTAGATTGGAGCTTGATATGTTAAACAAGGAAGCATTAATGTAGGGGGAGTAAATCATTTTATTTTCTCCTTCTTATGCAGCCCAATTATCTTTTTCAAGGGGCTTGAAAGGAAATTCAAGGGCCTTGAAACGAGATTCAAGGGTAAATTGATTTACACGGATCATTTAGGAATTCATATCTTCTAGATATTCAAATTCCTAAATTTTTTTTAAGAGTTTTCTTTATAAGGGATTTCAAAAGGCTTTATTTTTAGATTCAAAGAATTTTGAAAAGTGGTTACAAAATTTATGGAAAGAATTTTAATCAACAATGATTCTCCCAAGATTTTGAGTTTCTCAATATATTAGTGATCTTACGTTGATGTGACTTCTTCCTTTAAATACTTTTTCTCTTCTTTCTTTATCTCTTCTACTTCATCTTCTCTTTGCAAACTCTGTGCTTTACTCTTTTAATTTTTCACAAATCTGCTTCCTCTCTCCCAAAAATTTTCATGGCTTCCAAGAGATCTTCAGTTTTTGATGCCGCATCATCGGCCCCTAAACGACAGAGAGTTGTTCAAATTTCTTCCAACTCAGATTCTGACTCAAGCTCCGGTTCAGATTCAAGCTCTAGTTCCCCATTTCATATGGATGATGCATAAACCTTTGCCAAGACGGGTCTTCCCTCACACTGGTTTGGAAGTCAGATAGATGTCAAGAAATGGCTGACTGAGTTCAACGAACGGAATGAATGCATGTGCAAATTAGTCGATCGAGAATTATTCACATGCCTCTCTCAACCAAGGCTTGAAGTGCTTCAAGCAAGTTCTATCGGGATTCTTCTCAACCCAGGGGAGACATCCTTCCCTAGATTAACCAAGTTATTCTACATCAACTTATCCGTCCGAAGAGAAAGGGGAGAACTGATTCTCGATTATGTGGTTAAAGGTAAGAAAATCACTATTACCTCTGAGATTATTGTTGATATTTTTAGTCTTCCTCGCTACGATGCTTTTGACCACCCTACCCCCGCTAGAACTGTTAAGATGGCCAAAGAACAGTTTCTTCTACCTAATACACTACCACAACCTACCACCACTTGTTTATCCCTTGAAGCCAGAATTGTTTGTACTCTTTTGGTTAGATGTGTGGTACAAAGGGTTAACAACATAGATGTGCTGACAAATCAACAACTTTCTTTTTTGTATCATGTGCTGAATGGGCTAGAACTTAATCTTCCAGAAATTATCTTGTCCCATATGGTTCACATCATAAATTCTCCCAATGATTACCACTTACCATATGGAAAATTTCTCCCAAAAATCTTTCAACACTTTTCGATTGATTATTCTGATGAGGAGCAATATTTTGTTTGTGGAGAACTGAATGATGAATTCTTTGACAATATGGGGATTAAGAGAACTACCACTGGGGAATGGGTTCTAAAGGAGCAACCAACATCGAATTATACCATTGTACAACGACTGGAGGCTGTAGAAAGAGGATTAGACTTTCTGAGAATTGATCTTGTTTTCTTCTGGTCAATAGTTACTGATCGTCTAGACGAAACATAGGACCTAGTGGGCATTTTAAATCAGAAAATTAACCAGATGTTTCATGTAAATGCTCTTTCTTTTACAACTGTAAACAATATCAAGCCCTTAACAAAAGAAGATGGTCAAGCTACAATTAAGGATGATGAACAAGTCATGTCTCAGTGCTATAACATCGTCAAGGATCGTCCTATAAGACAACCATCGTCTGAAGATCCACACGTTTTGCATATTGAAGAATTCGGAGTTGTCAAGAAATATGACAAGAATTCTGATCAGAGACGAACAGATATTTCCCACAAAGAACATGACCTCATGAACACTCAACATTGTTGGAGGAAGATGTGCATGAAGGAGCATTCATGGAAAGGGAGCTCTTCCACGTGGTATCAAGACTGGAGCTCTCTGGATGACCATGACTGTCAAAGGCTTGTTTTTGAAAAACTTGATTTGTTTTTTTGTGGTTTTTGTGAAATACTTTTCTGGGTTGTAAACCTTTAAAACTTCCTTACTTTGACTATTTTTCTCCCTTGTTGAAAACAAAGGGGGAGAAATAAATGATCCGACATTTTCGATATTTTCTGCATTCTTCATTTTAAGTTAGTTTGATATTCATATATGCATCGCTAACTTTACAATGTAGGTATGAAACATTTGTGTTGTCTTCCATCAAGGGGGAGATTGAAACTCAACCTTGATTATATAATTGTACAGGTGATGATGATGGAAGACTTAAAAATAAATGAAGTAGTTTTATACACTAACAATTTATTAATTATATATCGAGTTGCTTGATTTGGTTTGGTGGTTTGTATTGAATGAGTGCAGGTTTTGAAAGACAATTCAAAGGACCTTGGAAGACCTTGAAATCGGATGCAAGGAAAGACAAGGAGATTAGAGTGATTAAAATACGAAGGCCTTGAAATTCATTTCAAGAGAAACAAAAGACGTCAAGGCTGCATGCTATAGGAATTCAAATCACTTATCCAACAAAGCGCCAAAGAAGATCTTCCAGGAAAGATTTGCTCAACAAGAAGATATAATTGAACGAAGATCTCAACTGACCAATGAAGGATCTTGCAACGATCTACAACTGAAAATCATGGAGATCCTCTCTCAAGGAATTTGTTATCGTCACAACAAATATGAGAAGATTAAGGAGCTGAGAGATCAACGTGTTTTCAGGAGATGAAGATCCACAACGTCTATCTCATCTCAACCAAGAAGCGATCTTCATGGAGACGAAGAATCATCTTCAAACGGTCATATTTCCAACGGCTAGAAGACCTCTCCATAGAAGGCTATAAATGAAGATGGCGATTGAAGAACATATACAAGCTTACACGGAAACATCAATAGTCTTTAAGCGATCCAAAACATCTTCATTCAATCAAATAGTTTTTCTTTCTCTCTTTCACTAAAAGCTTTATCCCCTAGAGAGAGATAAAAATCGAGATCTCCATTGGTATATCTAAAAAGTGTTATACTCGAGTGTGTGTTACTCTGCGAAGTAACTAGGCTACTATAGCAAGGTGAAGAGTTGGAGCTAGATCGTAGCATTGAATACAGTGAGAGAAGAAGGGGATTTCTTATATTATGTATCTAGGACTCTTCAAAGCTGATAATAGATAGTTAGATCCCAAGGCCATACCCTGGGACAGAGAGTAGGCTATTTAAGCCGAACTTAATAAACATATCCTCGTGTCAATCTTTTACATTCCGCACGTTATCTTGCTTTATTGTGACTAACTTGGTTCTGCAGGATTACAAAGTCAAGGCTCATGAAAGTTGTTTCAAAGCCCTTGAAATCAAAGTGTGTCACAAAGAGCACAGATCGACATCAAGGCCCTTGAAATTGGTTTCAAAGCCTTGAGATTGGTTTTTGCGAAAAGTTCTCATACTCTATTCAACCCCCCTTCTAGAGTATCTTTCATCCTTTTTATTCACCTAACTATGCTGAAGATGAAGACCACTTGCTCCATCACTGTATCTACTCAATGACGGTTTTGAGCCTCATCTCCAAATGGCTGAGGTTCCCTCCTCCTTATCCATTCCAAAACAGTATTTGGAATTGGATCAAATCTCTGAAGTGTAACACCCAAATTTTAGGCGTGTTCTCGATAAGTATCTTTCCGTATATTTATTGATATTTTAATAGTCTAAATATATTTTCCGAGTATTTTTACCTCGTAATTTGAATTTTAAGAGTGTATTATATATATACATGATCATATTATTTCCTTAAATTATTTTTGGAAGAGTACGAGAAGTTTTTCGATCCGAAAGTACCGTTCCGATTTCCTTCATCGAATTTATGTATTTATTTATTTTCTTTATATTTTTTTTTCTTTGTCTTCCATTTCCCTCCCTTCTTTCTTTCCTTCTCCCCTGCGTTGTGTGTCTCTCTCCCCGTTCTGCACTGATAACACGATTTATGACGTTAGTTTAGGCATCCATTTAGATAGTTTTTCCCGCTATTCATTCATAGTTTGGCATTAGTTCATGATGTTTGCGTTTAATTCATGCATATTGTCGAGATAGACGTCTGCACGAACTATTGTCGGTTTTGTAGGTATTTTGGGGAGCTTTTGGAGCTTAATCGATACATTAGAGGATCGTCCCTCGTGATGACACACTTTAGGACCCATTAAGAAGCAAGCTAGGAGCTAAGGAGGACACATAGGACCATCTTGGTGCATACCTTGCACAACCTCACGACTTGACGATCAAAAGGAAGCTGAACAGAGGAAACCACGGGTAGGAGGCCGTTGTTTTGGCCATAATTTTGGCCGTGATTCTTTCTGGATAGCTATGACAGCTGTCCCACGATCTCCATAACCGACTCTTGCTCTTGGTGGAGGCTATAAGTGGTCCTGCAGGCTGATTCTCAAGGGATCCTCTCCCACACTCTCTCATTCAACAACATTCCATTGGAGGCTACTCTTGGAGGGGAGCAAAAACACTCTCATTTGGAGAAGAAGAAGAAGAACATTAGTTTTAGAGTTTTCATAGTTTTTGAGAGATTTTTGAGTGAACTTGTTGAAGACATTTGCAAGGCTTTGTAAGGAACGATTCGAACCTTCTTTTGAAGGGTTGTAAGTCTTTCTTAACATACATTCAGCTTGGTTTTCTTGTTCTACTTGTTTCATTACTCTTTTATTTCATTTTCTTGGTATGGAAGCCATGAATGTATTCTTGTTAAGTTTGATTGTTAAAATGCATGTTGTTGGCTAAGTAGTTGAGATTCTAGGGTAAAGGAATAATGGTTATGTCTTGGACTATGATAGACTAGACTTAAATGTATCCTTAGATGATTTGCTTGCTCATACTTAACTGTTGTTACAAATCACGGTCTGTTCTTATACAACCACGGCCGTGGTTCTGATGATCTGCCCGTGGTTTGCTTCTGTTGTGCTTGTATTGATAAATCTGAATGTTAGGATGTTAAATTGTTGAAATCCTAGTATTTGTTAAGCTTAATCTAGCCTAGGGTGACCTAATGCTAGCAAACTAAGTGAGGAAAGAGACCTACCCGGTGATTTCCGACCTTAAGTACCAATGATGATGAACTCTAGGTAGTAGTGAGCCTCACAAGCCGCTATTGGACTGAATGTGCTAGGATTGATGTTTAGGACTTGCCTTCCCGAGACTTACCCGGTAAGGAGAGGTTAGACCCCTAGATAGCAATTCGGTTTGTGTAGAATTCCCAATCTTAGGCTCCTGGAGACTTACCCGGTGATAGGACCTTAGTTGCGGGATTAGTGGATCATGAGACCTACCCGGTGATTGATCTCATTTGAGAAACATTCCTTCCCAACATACCATAGCTAGTCCAAGGTTGATTAGAAGCTTGAGTCCAATGCCATAACCGGAATTCCTAACCCCTAGAATCCGCTTTTCTCTCTTTTGTCACGTATCTCGTGTTTGTGTTGCTTATTTGTGTTGTTAGCTTGGTTTGTTAGTTTGTTTTATAATCTTGCATCATTTGTGATCTTTGTTTGATCACCACAAAACCAACCTAAAAACATAATGATTTCCATTTCTTTATTTCTTTCTCTTTTATTAGACTAGATTTGCACTATCCATAACCACTATTTGATTCGATTTCACCTTAGTCTTTGTGTTCGAGCTCGGAATACTATCCTTGCTACAAAACGACCCATGCACTATGGGTTCGCTAGGAGTTAGGAAAATATATCGAGTTATAAATTTAAGACTTTTGTGTTATACATTCTTAGCGTAAAAAGTTTTTGGCGCCGTTGCTGGGGACTAGGTCTAGATTGAATCATTGTTTGTGATTGTTTATAGTGTAGGTCTTTCTTGTTGCTTTTGATCTTGTTTGGTTTGTGTCTTTGAATTTTAGGACATCTCTCATTCTTTAGGTGCATGCAAAGATCTCGTGGCAAGGATTCAGCTCCATTCGATCCCGAACCGGAGAAAACCCTTAAAGCTAGATCTAAGAGCATTAAGAAGAAGAAGAAGATGACCGCAAGAGATCTTCAAGTTGAGTTGGATGATGTCTTAGAGCAAATTAGACTAAGGGATGAGCTCTTGGAGAATGAGAGGAGACTTGCCAATGAAAGGCAAGAAGCAACTAGGAAGGAATTTGAAGAGATTAGGCAAGCTCTTGTACAAAGAGAGCTTAATCGTCAACAACCTCCACCACCGCAGCCGGCGGTCAATATTCGGTTTGAGCCGATCATGGTTGAGGAGCCACAAACGTTAGGGCAACGTATGGATCCGGCCCAAAGAGTGCACCGTCCGGGTGTAAACTTAGGATATCCCGCAGCCCATGAGAGGAGACTTGCCAATGAGAGGCAAGAAGCAACTAGGAGGGAAATTGAAGAGATTAGGCAAGCTCTTGTACAAAGAGAGCTTAATCGTCAACAACCTCCACCACCGCAGCCGGCGGTCAATATTCGGTTTGAGCCGATCATGGTTGAGGAGCCACAAACGTTAGGGCAACGTATGGATCCGGCCCAAAGAGTGCGCCGTCCGGGTGTAAACTTAGGATATCCCGCAACCCATGATTATGAGCTCCGCCCTCAAGTGCTACAAATGATCCGGCATAATCAATTTGGAGGGATGGAAGGAGAGTCTCCCCATCAACACTTGATGAATTATGATATCTTGATGGAGACTCTAAGGCCGCCTAGATTGGAGAACAACAACCATAAGCTTAGGGCTTTTTTCTTCTCACTTAAGAATAAGGCCTTGGCTTGGTATCAATCCATTCTACTAGGGCGTGTGAGTACTTGGGAGGAGATGAAAACCGAGTTCTTAACAAAGTTCTTCCCACCTTCCAAGACAACCGAGCTAAGGGGGAAGATCAATGCCTTCGTGATGAAGGATAGAGAAAGCCTATTCAAGTCTTGGGAGAGGTTCAAGGACCTCCTCCTAGATTGTCCACACCATGGTATACTGAAGATAGAGCTATTGGAGATCTACTTTAAGGGGCTTGATGAGGATAGCCAATTCAAGCTTCAATCGCTTTCTGGTGGAACATTCATGGAGAAGAATGTGGATGAGCTTGGGAGTTTGTAGAGAAGCAAGCCTTGGTGATAAAGAAGTACTCCCATAGGAAGAGTGATGAGAGAAAACCGGGAGTTTGTGAAGTGAGTGAAGTCACCGTGAGCAACTACAAGCTCGATGCAATCAACAATGAGCTAAAGTCTTTGAGGGAGTTGTGTGCAACAACCTTGAAGAATCAAGCTAGTCCTCAAGTGCAAGTGCAAGCCAATTTGGCTTCCAAAGAGGAGGATGTAAATTACATGGGAAGGGGCAATTACAACAATTATCAAGGCCCTAGAAACATCAACAACAACAGCCGGCAATTCAACAATTACCGGCCTAATCACAATCATCCCGGGTTCTCCTATTCTAACCCGGATGGAGCCTTGAACCCTCCTGCTTCCACAAGCGCAACACCACCACCTAAGGCTTCACAAGAGCCTCGACCCGGTTTTGCTCAACCTCCAAAGGATAGAATCGAGATGATGTTTGAACGATTGCTTGGAAGGCCGAGTGGACTTGAGAGCACGGTGACTTCCATTTTGAAAACTCAAAAGGTGCTAGAAGCACAAGTGTTCCAAAAGTCGGGTGAAGCACAAAGGGATCCGGGAAAGCTTCCCGGAAGGACCGAGGATAACCCAAGAGGCCAAGTGTTGGCCATTACAACAAGGAGTGGGCTGAGCATGAAGGATCCCTTACCAAAGGGGAATGACAAGGGAAAGCAAGTAGTGGTGGAAGAAGAGCCATTGCAAGAAGAAGGAGGCAAGAGCAAGGATGATGAGCCAACCTATGTGGCACCGCCTCCATACAAGCCACCACTACCATTCCCACAATCACGAGCAAGAGCTTGCTTGGACAAACATTTCGGTAAATTCCCTGAACTCATGTCTAAATTGCATATTAACATTCCGTTCATGGATGCTATTCTAGGTATGCCGGCCTATGGAAAGTTTTTGAAGGAGATACTCTCCAACAAGAGGAAGTTGGAGGAGTATGGAGAAGTTAGAATGACAAAGAGATCTTTGGAGTTGATTCAAACTATGAGGGAGGAGATGCCTCCTAAGCTAAGAGACCCGGGATCTTTTTGTGTGCCAATTAGGGTTGGAGAAGTACAATATGAAGCCCTATGTGATCTTGGAGCAAGTGTAAGCAGTATCCCGCTTGCACTTTGCAACAAGGTTGGGCTAGGAGAGCCAAAGCTGGTCAAGATGACCCTCTACATGGTGGACCGCTCCATCACTCACCCCGTAGGAATCTTAGAGGACATACCGGTTCAACTTGGGAAGTTCTATGTGCCAATAGACTTCGTTGTTTTGGACATCCCGGCGCACTACCCGGTTCCTATCATTTTGAGAAGGCCATTCTTAGCCACCTCCGGATGCTTAGTGGAATGCAAAAATGGAATCCTCTCCTTCAACATAGGGGAAGAGAATATTAAGTTCAAGCTATCCACAATGATGAAGGGGCCAGCCCTTGGTGAAGATGTGTTCAACATTGTCGAGCAAGAGGAATGTAGAGAAGTTGTGAGCTCAATCTTGATCAAGGATCCCTTGGAGAAGGTCCTTAACTTGAGTTTGATGGAGAAAGGAGTTGAGGATGATTGCAATGAAGAAATCAAGGCTTTGGATGCATTGGAAAAGGAGACAAGTGCTGAATTTGAAGAGAAGCACGAAGTTATGCTGAACCACTATAGGAACCACGTCCAGGGAGGGGGAACCACGGCCGTAATTTTTCCCTTGGAACTCTCTGGAATGCTCAAATGTGCCAGCTTCTCAGATTCCACGACCGTGGTTTTGCCAGAGAACGTAATTTTGCCCGTGGTTTCTCCAGAAAGTACCATAGTTGTTGATCAAGCTTCAAGGAGTCTTGGAGAGTCTTCCATGGCTTTGGAATCATCTCAACCTGGATTGTATGGAGCATCTCCAATCGATAAAGGTCCTCCTAAACTTGAACTTAAGCCCCTACCTTCTCATTTGAAGTATGCTTTTCTTGGTGAAAATTCTAATTATCCGGTGATTGTTAATGCATCTCTGAATGATTATGAGCTTGATAGATTGTTGCATGAATTGAGATTGCATAGGAGAGCTATAGGATATACCATTGATGATTTAGTTGGCGTTAAACCTTCCTTGTGAATGCATAAAATTTTGATGGAAGATAACCATAAACCTTCAATTGAACCTCAAAGAAGATTGAATCTTATAATGAAAGAGGTAGTGAAGAAAGAGATCCTAAACTTGCTAGATGCGGGAATCATTTTCCCGATTTCGGATAGTAAATGGGTTAGTCCCGTACATGTTGTTCCTAAGAAGGGTGGTATGACCGTAGTAACTAATGAGAACATTGAACTAATCCCAACTAGGACGGTTACGGGGTGGAGAATGTGTATTGACTATAAGAAACTAAAAGTGGCCTCTAGGAAAGATCACTTCCCTCTTCCCTTCATTGACCAAATGCTAAAGAGATTAGCTCAACATTCACACTTTTGTTACTTAGATGGCTATAGTGGATTTTTCCAAATCCCTATTCACCCCGATGACCAAGAGAAAACAACATTTACATGTCCTTGGGGAACATTTGCATATAGGAGAATGCCATTTGGGTTATGTAATGCACCCGCCACCTTTCAAAGGTGTATGATGGCTATTTTTTCTGAATATATTGAGAACATTATGGAAGTGTTTATGGATGATTTCTAGGTGTATGGATCTTCATTTGATGATTGCTTGGCTAACTTGTCTTTGGTGTTAAAGAGATGTGAGGAAACCAACCTTGTTTTGAATTGGGAGAAATGTCATTTCATGGTGAGTGAAGGCATTGTGTTGGGACATTTGGTTTCCCAACAAGGCATTGAGGTCGATAGGGCAAAGATAGAAACAATAGAGAAGTTGCCACTACCTACCTCGGTGAAGGGAGTAAGGAGTTTTTTAGGGCATGCCGGTTTTTACCGGAGGTTTATAAAAGATTTCTCTAAAATTTCTAAGCCTCTCACTAACCAACTAATGAAAGATGTTGAGTTTGTTTTCTCCAAGGATTGCCTTGAAGCATTTTCTAGGTTTAAGAAGCCTTGATCTCCGCCCCTATCATCCAACCTCCGGATTGGAGCCTTCCGTTTGAGATCATGTGTGACACGAGTGATGTAGCCGTTGGGGCTGTTTTGGGGCAAAGGAAAGATGGGGTTACACATGCCATCTATTATGCTAGCAAGACGCTACATGACGCCCAACTTAACTATGCCACAACCGAGAAGGAGTTGCTAGCGGTGGTGTATGCCTTTGAGAAGTTCCGGTCATATCTTGTGGGAGCCAAGGTCATTGTGTACACGGATCATGCTGCGATCCGTTATCTCCTCACAAAGAAGGATGCCAAGCCTCGCCTCATTCGGTGGATCCTTCTCCTCCAAGAGTTTGCCTTAGAAATTCGGGACAAGAAGGGCTCCGAAAATTCAGTGGCGGACCATCTTAGTAGGCTACCACCATTGGAGATTGAGAGAGATGACATCCCGATTGATGACTCATTCCGGGATGAGCAATTGCAAATGATGGAGGAGTGCTTACTTCAAGTGTCTAGAGGGAATGAGCCATGGTATGCGGACATAGTGAACTACATTGTGTGTGAGGAGGTGCCACCCGGTCTATCATATGCCCAAAGGAAAAAGTTCTTCAAGGACGTGAGGCTTTACTATTGGAGCGAGCCTTTCTTGTTCAAGAGAGGTCCGGATGGAGTCTTTAGGAGGTGCATCCCGTAGGATGAGGTGGAGATTGTGATCCACCATTGTCACTCCTTACCATGTGGAGGCCATGCTAGCTCGCACAAGACGTGTGCAAAGGTATTGCAATCTGGTTTTTATTGGCCTAACTTGTTTAGGGATGTGCAGAATTTTGTGGTGGCATGTGATGCTTGCCAATGTACGGGCAACAACTCAAGGCGGAATGAGATGCCCTTGAATAACATACAAGAGGTTGAAGTGTTTGATGTGTGGGGTGTGGACTTCATAGGAGCATTCCCCTCTTCATGTGGCAACCTCTACATTCTATTGGCGGTAGACTATATGTCGAGATGGGTGGAGGCAATTGCCTCTCCCACCAATGATGCCAAAGTCGTGGTGCGGTTCTTTAACCGAGTCATCTTCCATAGGTTTGGAACACCAAGAGTGATCATAAGTGATGGAGGGAAGCATTTCACCAATAGGAACTTTGGGACACTTTTGGCTAAGTATGGGGTGACTCATAAGGTGGCAACACCTTACCATCCCCAAACTAGTGGCCAAGTGGAGATCTCTAACCGGGAGATAAAGAGGATACTTGAGAAGACGGTTTCTAGGAAAAGAAAAGATTGGGTTATGAAGCTCGATGATGCTTTTTGGGCATATAGAACCGCCTTCAAGACACCGATTGGCACCACTCCCTACAAGCTAGTTTATGGCAAGTCTTGCCCCTTTCTGGTGGAGATGGAGCGTAGGGCGTATTGGGCCATAAGGTGGCTGAATTTTGACCTCAAGGAAGCCGGTGAGAAGAGATTGCTAAACATCAACGCTCTTGAGGAGATCCGGTTGGATGCCTATGAAAACGCCCGGATCTACAAGAAAGAACCAAGCGTTGGCATGACAAACGTCTCATCCCAAAGGAGTTGAGTGAAGGTGACTTAGTCCTTCTCTTCAACTCAAGGTTGCGACTCTTCCCCGGAAAGCTAAAGTCAAGATGGATGGGTCCTTATGTGGTGAAGAAGATCTTTCCCCATGGAGCAGTTGAGATAGGAGGGGAGCATTGTGGAGATTTTAAGGTGAATGGGCACCGTTTAATGAAGTATATCCCGGGAGCTCCGGTGGATATGATTGCCCCACTTCACCTTGAGTGAGACGCCCCCGAATTTGGTCAAGCTAATGACCTTAAAGAAGCGCTTAATGGGAGGCAACCCATTGGTACATGTCTTTCCCTTTTCGTTTTTGTTTTGGTTTTCATTTTTGTGTTTTTGTGTGTTTGTGTGTGTTTGGTGTTTATGTGCTAGAGTCTAAGTAGCATGGAAGCCTTTCAAGGCATGAGGAGGATGATGATGGTGATCCCACAGCAAACGTGGGTGGAGCGGACGTGGGACTTGGACGGCTAGCGGTGCTTAGCGCGGGTCCCGACGCCATAATGAACATCAAGAGCTCTCTACCACCTTTGATTGATCATCCACCATCACTCCACATGAGTGAACCAAAATACCAAAGCAACACCGTTTTTACATTGTGAGGACTCTCTTTCACTCTTCTTTACTTGATTTGCACATTGGGGACAATGTGTTTCTAAGTGTGGGGTAGGGTTTTCACGATCACTTGCATGATTAGCATCTAGGATAGTTTCTTTTTTGTCACATGTTTCATTATGTTTTGCATTGTACATATATATTTCGAAAAATCCAAAAAAAAAATCAAAATATTTAAAAAATTTTAGTGCTTCTAAGTTTGGGTATGACCCTTATGATGAGATTGTCTTGTGAATTGGCTATGGATGGCCTTATGTGTTGAATGGATGTATGCATATGTGGACTTGAATTACTTATCTTGAATCCTATGTATGGATTGTGATCATGATGTTTGCCTTGATTGGATTGAGGATTGATAGTCGAAATTACATGCTAGTTCTTGCACATCATTTAAGAGTGATTAAGGAAATTCATCTTTCTCTACTTCTCATCTCGATCATGTTATTTGAGCACCTCAATTGATATAAAAATTTGACCTCTTTTGACCCATCCAAAAATAGGAGCATGCTAGTGTGTTGATGTGTGTGAAAAGCAAGTGTGGGGTGAAGTTGTTGATGATGAATGTTGTGAATGAAGTGCTGAATTTGTTGTGAAAAGTGTAGAAAAAACATAGGTTTGGGGACTTTGGTTTTGATAACGAGTAACTCGGCACCATTCACATAATCGGGTGTTTGTGCCTTGCCAAAGTCAGATAAACCGAATGTCCTAACGAGCCTTGGTATGTGTGCCGGTGTGAGGCACCTCGGAAAAATCCCGAGGTCCGCTAATCACCAATGTTTCGGATTTTATACACCAATGCCATTGCCTAAAAAATAAGTGAAAGAAAAAGAAAGTGAAAAAGAAAAGAAAACAAAGAAAAGATGGAGAAAAATATACACTTGTGGGGAAGTTGATCATAAACGAAATTGTGGAGTTAGTTCCTTTCCCGGATTAGCATCACATGACCTAAAAATTCCCACCTATTCACAACGTTTCTTGGCCTCTTCTTTCCTAAGTCCTTGTGACCTATTTGCATGTGTGTAAGACTTAGTGATCTAGATTGGATATACTCATGATCATCTTGACTTCTTCATTTTCACCCTTCATGCATGCTTTCGAGTTAAGTATAATTGTCTTTCCATGCCTTCATTCATTTGATGCATGATTGCTTGTTCCATTGCCATGAAACATGACTATGAAGGTGATCCAATGTTAGAAGCACAATTCCAAAAAGATTTTGTTGTTTTTCTGCATTCATAAATCATGTCATCTCTTAGCCTATAATTAGATCTTGCTCGGGGACGAGCAAATCTTAAGTATGGGGTATTTTAATAACAAGATTTAAGACGTTAGTTTAGGCATCCATTTAGATAGTTTTTCCCGCTATTCATTCATAGTTTTGCATATTGTCGAGATAGACGTCTACACAAACTATTGTCGGTTTTGTAGGTATTCTGAGGCGCTTTTGGAGCTTAATCGATACATTTGAGGATCGTCCCTCATGATGACACACTTTAGGACTCATTAAGAAGCAAGCTAGGAGCTAAGGAGGATACATAGGTCCAAGTTGGTGCATACCTTTCACCAACTCATGCCTTGACGATCAAAAGGAAGCTGAACAGAGGAAACCACGGGTAAGAGGCCATGGTTTTGGCCGTAATTTTGGCCGTGATTCTTTCTGGACAGCTGTGACAGATGTCCCACGATCTCCATAACCGACTCATGCTCTTGGTGGAGGCTATAAGTGTTCTTGCAGGCTGATTCTCAAGGGATCCTCTCCCACACTCTCTCATTCAACAACATTTCATTGGACGCTACTCTTCGAGGGGAGCAAAAACACTCTCATTTGGAGAAGAAGAAGAAGAAGAACATTAGTTTTAGAGTTTTTATAGTTTTTGAGAGATTTTTTAGTGAACTTGTTGAAGACATTTGCAAGGCTTTGTAAGGAACGATTTGAACCTTCTTTTGAAGGGTTGTAAGTCTTTCTTAACATATATTCAGCTTGGTTTTCTTGTTCTACTTGTTTCATTACTCATTCATTTCATTTTCTTGCTATGGAAGCCATGAATGTATGCTTGTTAAGTTTGATTGTTAAAATGCATGTTGTTGGCTAAGTAGTTGAGATTCTAGGGTAAAGGAATAATGGTTATGGCTTGGACTATGATAGACTAGACTTAAATGTATCCTTGGATGATTTGCTTGCTCGTACTTAACTACTGTTACAAATCACGGTTTGTTCTTATATAACCACGGCCGTGGTTCTAGTGATCTGCCCGTGGTTTGCTTCTGTTGTGCTTGTATTGAAAAATCTGAATGTTAGGATGTTAGATTGTTGAAATCCTAGTGTTTGTTAAGCTTAATCCAGCCTAAGGTGACCTAATGCTAGCAAACTAAGTGAGGAAAGAGACATACCCGGTGATTTCCGACCTTAAGTACCAATGATGATGAACTCTAGGTAGTAGTGAGTCTCACAAGCCGCTATTGGACTGAATGTGATAGGATTGATGTTTAGGACTTGCCTTCCCGAGACTTACCCGCTAAGGAGAGGTTAGACCATTAGATAGCAATTCGGTTTGTGTAGAATTCCCAACCTTAGGCTCCTAGAAACTTACCCGGTGATAGGACCTTAGTTGCGGGATTAGTGGATCATGAGACCTACCCGGTGATTGATCCCATTTGAGATACATTCCTTCCCAACATACTATAGCTAGTCCAAGGTTGATTAGAAGCTTGAGTCCAATGCCATAACCGGAATTCCTAACCCCTAAAATCCGCTTTTCTCTCTTTTATCACATATCCAGTGTTTGTGTTGCTTATTTGTGTTGTTAGCTTGGTTTGTTAGTTTGTTTAATAATCTTGCATCATTTGTGATGTTTGTTTGATCACCACAAAACCAACCTAAAAACATTATGATTTCCATTTCTTTATTTCTTTCTCTTTTCTTAGACTAGATTTGCACTATTCATAACCACTATTTGATTCGATTTCACCTTAGTCTTTGTGTTCGACCTCGGAATACTATCCTTGCTACAAAACGACCCATACACTGTGGGTTCGCTAGGAGTTAGGAAAATATATCGAGTTATAAATTTAAGACTTTTGTGCTATACATTCTTAGCGTAACAAGTTTTTGGCGCCGTTGTCGGGGACTAGGTCTAGATTGAATCATTGTTTGTGATTGTTTATAGTGTAGGTCTTTCTTGTTGCTTTTGATCTTGTTTGGTTTGTAGCGCTTACACTGGAGGTAGGGAGACCTGCCATTCCCGTCACTAGACGAACCCTAGGTGCCTGGCGCTTGGAAATGGCCTCGTCTCCATCTTCATTTCCGGAGACCAAAGCCGTCCTCGCCTGCTCGCCACCTCCGGAGCCAAGGTGCCGCCGCCAGCCCCTGCTTCCTTCCCCATCCCTTCACTGTTGTCCCAGTGTGAAGAAGAAAACCCTCTTTGGAAAATTGCGATCGGCCCCCCTTATTTGGTATAATTACAGAATGTACCCAACTTTATATATTTACATATTTTACCAACATTTTGGAATCTTGCATATATATCCTTTGTTGGAAAATTACAGATTATGTCCCTTATTTACATTTTCACATAATGACCCAAGTTTATGAATTTGTTCATCTTTGCCCTAAAAATGTAATTGTCGATTTTTAAACTCGGGTTTCAATTAGGGGGATATTCTTATATTTGTATATACTACATATTATGCTCATGTTGGATTATTTCCGGGTTATGACTCAAAGATTAAGTTACGGGATTTTAACGTTGGCTTTGAAAACGAGTTTTACCTTGAGTTTATGATGTTATACAATTGGCCCGGAATATTACATTTAAGGTTTTTAACTTGGGTTTTAAAAGTGGGGTTTTTCTTAGATTATATATGTTCATTATTCGTTTCAAATTTAGCTTACAAGCTAAATTTGTTTAGTTTGGTGCTAGATTCGGAAGCGCCCCGATAAAGGCCTAACGAGTCCAAGTCGACATCCGTTGAACGACTTCCGTCTTTTGACGTCGTGTGAGTATTCTTTCCCTTCGATCTAGTTATGTTAAGTTTTAGTATCATACTAGGATGGATATAG
This sequence comes from Fagopyrum homotropicum, assembly GCA_033239125.1. Classification (NCBI taxonomy): domain Eukaryota; kingdom Viridiplantae; phylum Streptophyta; class Magnoliopsida; order Caryophyllales; family Polygonaceae; genus Fagopyrum; species Fagopyrum homotropicum. Next base: position 56,679,477 of record BSWB01000003.1, on the reverse strand, counting down.
CATAACTTAGAGTTAATGCCAAGTAGTGGATTTTAACCTTAGGTGAGTTTCGAGGATTTGAGATTGTTTGATGGATTGATGTTGATTCTAAGCTTGAGGTGTTGGTTATCTTGTTAGGTTGTTACAAGGCTTTAAGTTATATGGTTGATCTTGTGAGCGTTTTGAGGCTCGAGGTGGGGTTGTATGATCTTGTGTGATTTTAGAGTTTAGGTTTGGCTTATCCTAGTTGTGTTGATCTTGCGAGATCCGAGGGTTTAGAAATCTTAGGACTTCTAGCTTGTGTTGAGTGTGATGTGAGCATGAGGGATTTTAGGATGATGTCCTAAAATTGAGAGTCAAATGGTCTTGCGTGGATCATTTGTATAGAAGTCTAAGACTTCTATTATGAGTGGGTTGTTGTTGATATAGTTATCTTCTTGTGAGCAAGTTACGGGCTTCCTCCCTAAGGAAGCGAGAGTGTTGTGAGTTGAGTGTGGTGACGAGGTAAGTCTCCGGATTTAGTTAGCTCGTATTTTACATATTAGCATTGATGTGTGTTTGGTGGTGTGTGTTTATTTTTATGGTATAACAAAGAAACCGAAAATAGGATTACCGACCATATATTATTTTGCCCAAGTGTATGATAACGGGCGGTTACATCACTGCCTAGCTCTTGTGTAGACCTAGGAGGTTCTTGACGACTAGCCCATGCTGGTTAAACGGTCGGAGGCATCCGTACCGTTCCATGCCGGAAGTGGGGACCGAGGCGAGTTTCGGGAGATTCTCGTGTCACAAAAGAAGTTGAATTAGAACGGGATACGACCTAATAATAACAAAGATAATAAACCGGATTATTGTGCTTCTATGTATGTTGTATGCTTGTGATGAGATTATTTGTGTATGTTCCTTTCGTATTGATTCTAATGTTTAGAATATGAGTTAATGGTTTTATACCGATTGTTGTATATTGCCTTGCAGGTTAGGAATGCGGCCGAGAGATCCGGAAGAGTGGGCATCCGGGGTTCCGTACATATTAGGAGGGGTATTTGCGTGGAGTCGTGTTCGAGTATTGTATGTTTTGTATTTTTTGTATGCCGCGTGTATGTCGTTTGGTCTTTGGAGTTATATCTCGGCTGAAGTCGCTAAGGGTCGGGACCCATTGTGAGGTCCCAACCCGTAGCATCCCGAGTCCCGTGGATTTGGGGTGTTACATGAAGCCCTGGAGAAATGACCTCTATTTCCACATCTCCATATCCACCATCACCAGCTATATATACTTCATTTGAAATCCCACAATGATGTCTTCTTTAATCAAAAGGACACCGACACTACTACTTGCGCCCACAATGTGATAAACGCTACCAGGAACTTTACCTCTAGTCATTGCAAAGATCGATCCCCAAATACTATTGTTTGGGCTAAGATTCTTGGTATTCATATTAAGGATACAAATTAGCCCCTCTACTTTGCTACTCTCTATCTCTTGTATTCTAAGACAAGTTGCCTGATGTAGATTCATCTTTTCTAATCTTAATACATATAAATCTTTTAAAAAAATGACCTCCATTTATTTACGAGATGCAAAACTGTTATTTCGTAGATGATAATTGCAACGATAGTCAAAACTTACCCCCAGTTTGGTTGTAATTCCGAAAACAGAAACGGAATGAAAACGAATTATGTCCATATGTGTACCTTGTTCATAAAATATTTTGGAATCATTCTATTTTGATTTCAAGTTCTAGTACAATTACCTCAAACAACAAGGAATAATTCCAAAAAATTTCATGAACAAGGATATACTTATGGAGTAGATTCGTTTCCATTCCATTTCTATTTCTGGAGTTACAACCAAACGGGCCCTTAGTTCTCATTCTTCGTCTCCATCCATACTTGAGCCATCACTTCCATTGTTAGCATAATTTTCATCATCATCTCATCGGCTTCTGGCTGGTCATCGTCAAGGCCAGTGAAATGATACTCAATATGTTGATATCTAGTGACAAATTTTACATGTGGTTCTAGACTTTCAAGGGACAAAAGGAACAACCCCGGATTACTATAACCAATCAAACTAATAAGTATAATAATGACTTGATGAACCACCTGAGCAACATGGTGCCTTGCAACCTCTGTAAGGAGACTTTTGGACTGTTCTTGCTTCACTCACTTCAACCAAAAAAGGTACTTGTAATTGTTGCGATGAAAAATTCTCTCTTCTTCCCCCTTTTGACCTTTCTTGCTCTTATTTTTCTCAGGTACTCATATAACTCCCAACATGTCCAAACAATAGAGTGATAAATCATTTTGGTCTAAGGTGGTCTTAAAACTTACCAACAAGAATGACAAAGTCAATTGTAGTAAATTGAGTATCGAGTTCACAAGAATTACGTATAAATTGACAATTGCTAACTTATAACTATTCTAAGTAAAGGAAGAAAATAAAGAGAAAGGAAATATAATATGATTAAGGTTTTGTGTGCAAATATTAGAAGGCAAAAGAAAAGCAATGATCGTTGTTTGTAAAATATAAGAGAAAAAACGATCTAAGAAAGCATGAATCACCACTATAATGAATTAAAACATAACTATGTATATGAATTTCATGAACGGTTATCATTGAATATTGCACGTAAATGTCTGAAATCGCCCTTGATACAGATAAACAAAGATTGTGTTAAATTGTCTTGAAGGTGCTTTCACATTCACACCAAGTATGTAAACCCTATAAGCATTTATAAATATGGAAAATACCAAGAAAGTCTCGATTTTACCGTGGATCTAGAAAATCTACAAAGACTGGAACTTTCTACGATAGTTAGAAATCCTCGAAGTATAAAGTATGTAGCATCCCTTAAACCTTGTTCTTGTCAATCTTTCCAATAAAACCAACACATATTTGGCACTACCGTTTTTATCTAGAACTTTTTATAAACGACACTTTTTTCGAAAATAAGTAGAAGGTACAAATAACAAATCAAGAAGAAGCAAATTCAAAATGATCTCAATTTAACAATTCATACATACAATTGTAAATCAAATCATTATAGGGATCAACCAATACTTAGATCAAGAAGGACATTAGCTAGACATAATTGAAATAAAAACAAAGTTTATTGATAAGAAAACTACATAAGAAACTCACAAATTGTTTAATTCCAGCACACCGACGCGAACCATCAAACACGTGATTTGAAATCTACGTACTATAAGAACTAACTAATGGCTGCGAGATTAAGATCGAGATATCCAGGATACGTAAACCCTAGGTTTACAAGTCCTTATATAGGGTCCAAATCGGATCCCTAAGGATACAAAATATTATCTATCCAAATATAGAAGTAAAAGATATGATCTCAGATAAATAGTGAAATCGAGCCAAACATGAGACGACATATAGATGGCTTGCCAAACAGCTTGTGTCCGTCTTGTTCCCCGTTTGGAAGTGGTGTGGGCCAAGATTAGAGGACTTACCAATGGGTTGCCTCCTATTAAGCGCCCTTGTTTAAGGTCTTAGGCTTGACCAAGCTTATTTTCATCCTGGATTTAGGCTTGATGATGCCATCTTGCCTTGATCTTTTGAAACCTTCTTCTTAGTTATCCATTTGCCAAATCCTTATAGATCAAGATTCTTGGCAATAGATGCAATTTATCCTTAGATTTCGTAGTTGGATAATGACCTTACATTAGCACTTTGAGTATCACAACTTTCAAATCTTCAAATGACTCTTCATCACTTGAGCCTTCAATCTCATTCTCATCTTCTAAGAACATCACACTTTGCTAGCCGGTTCAGAAAATTTCAAGTACTTGTACCTTTATTTTTCATCTCCAATGTTAAATGTCAACATTACATTCTTCATATCAATTTGAGCTCCAACGGTAGCTAAGAATGGTCTTCTAAGATGATTGGTACTCTATCATCCTCCTTGACATCGAGCACCACAAAGTCGATTGGTAAGACGAACTTATAAATCTTGATTGGTACATGTTCTAATATTTCTAGGTTCAATCTCTCACAAAGAGAAAGAGGGATTATGTAACACCCCGAATCCGCGGGACTCGGAGTGCCACATTGACCTAGGATCTCACAATGGATCCTGACCCTAGCCTGACAACAAGTTCACTAGATCTTATAACAAGGCACAGGTAGATTAAGACGAAAAATATAAAGTTGTATAAGATACATCAAAAGGGTTTACAACAACAAAACCGAGTACAAAACAACTTCGAAAAACATTAGATACAAAAGATCCCATCCCACACAACCCTAATGTACAGAAGTCCTTGGCTGGTCACCCCATCTGGCTCACTCTGCAGTCTTCCTAACGTGTAGATCATCTACAACACGGTATACACCGTTAGCTACAATAAAGAATAAGCATGAAGGTGATAGCGCAAACACATATCAACATCTCATACATGTAATGCCACACACATTCATTTATTATCTTTCAATTACGTTATTCCATTACTAATTCAACTTATTTTGTAACATGAGGAGCCTCAAGAACCTCGTCCCTTCAAACGTAACACAGGGGTTTTGCATGGGGGTGATCATCACTCGCCCCCCTGTGAGATCATCTTCCGGGCACCTCCTCCTACCTGTAGGCGGAGGCAAGTGGTCACGACCCGTTATAATACACTTGGGCCATTTAATATAATAAATGGTCATCCTAGTCCGGTTTAGGTTATAAATGAACAATCATATGATCACACACAACCATTACAATCAAACTAATCTACAACTGTATGCTAAGTAAGTCCTACGGACTTACCTGTAATCAACGCCTTGGGGAAGTAATCAACGCCTTCAATAGCAAGGCACACATCATCACATACTGCAAGGGTTAGGATACTCGTCTCCATAACCATAACCAACCTACAACCTCAATCTAAACCTTGAGATCATAACATGCTCATAAATGCCTAAGGCGTAACTTCAACATAAACACAAGTGCCTAAGGCACATCTCTATCATGCAACTCATCATACTCTTCCTAACCAAGCTAGCCTAGCCAACATCTAAGCCAAGGCCAAAGGAAAGGAAAGGAAAGAAGGAATCATACCAACAAGGTATGCACTGGACGCACCAGCGGAAACAAAGGACGCAGGGGCTAAACTAGTGAGGCGCAGGGGCGGCTCCCTCAGAGCGCAGGGGCGGTTCATAACAGACGCAGGGGCTGCTCAAGGCAAGTGCAAGGGCGACAGTTTGTGTAGAGGATTAGCCCTGACATCTCTTCGATCCCTTTCTCGACTCTCTTTCCTTCTCCATCACACAACAACATCACACATACATATATACACATGTATGACATCAAAACATCAGGAAATGATCCACGCAAGCTCAACTTTTGATCCTAAGCTGAAGAAGAAAGAAAGAAGCAAGGAAGAAGAAGGAAAGAAGAGGGAAATGGAAACCTTACCACAACAAATCCTACGTAGCAAAGAAGAGCATCCAACACCTTCACAACCTCAACACATCAACAAAGATTCTCAGCATCAAACTCATGATCATCTAAGCTCAAAACCACAACCAAACTCTAAAAATTCTCTCACAAGAACAAAGGAAGATCAAGGAAGAGGAGAGGAAGAAGAAGAGCGTACAAAGGGAAATGGGGCTGAAGAAGATGAGGAAAACCCTCATACAGAGGCAAAGGATGGCTTATAAAGGAAGCTAACCGCAAAGCACGGGTCAAAGGGTCAACGAAAGCGGCTGCACCCACACAGAGCCGCAGGGGCGGACTCTTTGAGGCGTAGAGGCGCCTAGCCGTAGGTGCGGCCATCTTGGTCCGCAGGGACGGTCGTCTAGGTTAGCCAAGGTCAGGTAAGGACTCCAAGGATCCAAGGACTAATGCTCTTACATCACACTCCCCTAAAAACAAGTTTTGTCCCGAAACATGCAAGATCGCCAAATCCTCTCGGACCCATAAGCCGAGGTATAACTCTCCCTCTCAGAGGTATCATGTCACAACCTATGACATTCTATTTCCTCAAAAGTAGCATGGAGGAATCATCACTCCAGCAACCATCATCACTCTAACCAAGGCCTAGAGGAAGATCAACTCTAGCCAAACACTAACCACATCACACTGGCATGGAGGAAAGTCATATCCAGCCACAAAGTACACAAAACACTACTACGTGGAGGAAAACCGTATCCAGACACACTATGTCCATCAAAGATAGCATGGAGGAAAGAACCACCTCCAGCTAATCCTAACACACACACACCATAACATGGAGGAGAGAACCATCTCTAGTATTTCTTTCCATTTAATTCCGAATCAAATCGAAATTCGAGCCGTTGACGGTTTTCCATTCTATCTAGTATTTCTTTCTTCACCAATTTTTATCATTTTATGTAGAATTTAATTCACATAAAATGATAGAATTATATCAAACCCTAATTCTTATAATTATTTATCATTTTATGTAGAATTTAATTCACATAAAATGATAGATTTATATCAAACCCTAGTTATTATAATTCTTTCGTATTGATGACTTTAGACGAGATCATGACAACTTGTGACGAGATCATGACTAAGCTGAGACGACGCCATGACAAAGCCCGACAAATCTGTGACATTCTCATTCATGGGCCTGACAAGGCCATGACGAGTTTTGACAAACAACACAGCCCACTCTTATTTTGACTCTTATTTCAGCCCAACTCTTTTTGCTTTGCTTCAGCCCATGCCACACACCACACTCCTCACCTTGTTTGGGCCCATCTGGCTTTCTTTCCCTCCTTGATGTCACCTTCTACACCAGCCCAACAAGGGAGATGTGCACCAGCCCAAACTGGCCCGCCAGCCCTCCATGAGCAGCTCCTTGGCGCTGCACGCCTCCTGGGCCGGCAATGAAGATCCTCCTGTTAAGCAGCTGTTCCGCTCGATCTTCAATGCTCCTCTTCACATGGTAAGTATCGACAATCGCTTCATTCTCCCTCTTAACTCCATGTAACGGCTGCTGAGTAGGGTCTTCAAGTCGCAACAATCTCTTTCCCCTTGCAAGCAACCAGCGTCTGTACTCTTCCTTCCCCAACGTTCTCGTCCTGCCTCGAGATCTAACACCTAGCCTTCATCGCGACAGCAAGTCTACATCTCCTCAGTTGGAACCTGCTGCACTTGTTACAAACTGCTGGGAGTTTGTTCTGCACGTTGCTGCATCAGAGGAGACCGTCTGCAGGCTACCCCTCAATCAAACACTTCATACAGCAAACACTCAGCCTCCTCTTGTGTCAAGAGTAACAGCCGGGACTAGGTCTTCCTTCTGCGTACCTACAGATTGCTCGGGAGACTCGAGTTCCTGAAAATATCCTGCTGCCTAGGTGAGTTCCGGTTACTCCCCTCCTCTTACCCTTTTCCTTGTTGTCTTGCCTCCCTAACGAACTACGTTACTGCTCATGTGCCTTCTTAGACCCTTGTCGAGAGATCAGCAACTTCATGAACAAGCCAGACTACCCTCAACATCCGCCAATCTGTAGGGCTCTACCCTATTCCGATCCTAGGTAAACAACTCTTGCCTCGCCTTTTGTTTCTTCAAAGTGTAGGTAGAGAGCTGCTGCTGAGTTGTGCTAACATAAATGATAGAAACAAGGACTGCTGTAAATAATTTGTGTTTTCTTCAGTTTCTAAGTAGGAAACTGTCAATCTTGTAGATCAATGTTAGGGAGTTAGAGTGAAGATTCACCATTGAAATTTTTATAGGTCATAGACGGGATTGCATAGTAAATCATACTAAAATTTGGGAAGAATCGGAGTTACGGTTTGAGAGTTATTGTGTTTCAAAGTTGACGTTTTTATATATGTGCTGAGTGTTGGGGAAAACAGCAAGTGATGCTGTTTTGTGAGATGGTTTTGAATAAGCTCTTGATCTCCGTTGGGCTTGAATTTTGGATATGATATGGTTGACATATTGTTGTAGAACATATTAAAATTTGAGAGGAATCCAGCGAGTGTTTTGGGATTTATGATTTTTTCAAAGATGTAGTCGTAAGCAGTATTTCTGTTGTGCTGAAATTCGGTTTTGTGAAATAGTTTTAAATAGGATTTTGATCTCCTTTGCGGCTGAGTTTTGGATATATTATAGATAAGATTTTATAGTAGAACATATCAAAATTTGGGATAAACCCAGCGAGTAGTTTAGGAGTTATGATTTTTCAAAGTTAAGACAGTGTGTTGTTTGTAAAGTGTTGTACCCAACTTTAGAAATTTTTGTAGAAGCGATGCTTTAACAGTTTTAAGAAATTCTTTCTCCTATGAGTAGATAGGATATCATAGATGACCTAGGGAATTATTTCGAAATTTTTATAAGATTATTCGAATTTTATATTTGAAGCTGTAGGTTGACTTTAGTGACTTTTCGGGAAAAAGAAAATGGGTAGTTTTTCTAGTTGTTACCTAAAATCATCTTAGAGAGTAGAATATGGTTAGTTAGTCTCAAATAAAAGTTTAAACATAAATTATGAAATTTTTGGAAGTTTCGGGACCAAGGGTAAAATAGTCATTTCACCATAAATTAACACTGTAATCAATTTCGTTCTATTAAGACCTACTATCTTAGAAGTCTTAGACTTCTAATTACCTAGAAAGTGTGCTGACACACTTGCCTCCTTTAACAGGCTACTGAATTCCTACAGTTACCGATGAGTGGTGATTAAGAGAGTCGAAATTTGATTCTGGTAAGTCCACGGACTTACTTAGCTGGCTTTCTTGTATGAGTGTAATGTGTATGAGTGGTGTTTGCTAGTTATAATAAACAACGAAACCGGATTAGGCCGACTTTATTATTTACGTAATTGAACCAAGTGTATGATAACGGGTCGTGACATCATCTGCCTAGCTCTTGCGAGAGTCTAGGAGGTTCCCTGCGACCAGCCCAGTCCGGTAGACGGTCAAATGCATTAGTACCATTCCGCGTTGGTAAACGGGGACAGGGGCGAGGTTTTGGAATCCCTCGTGTCACAAAATAAGTATCATTAGTAATGACATATCACCTAATTAAAGATAATAAAAGGATTGATTGCGCATGTTGATTGTGTATGTTGTGTGTTTGTACTTTTACCTTTATACTTATGTATAGAATGTTAGCTAACGGTTTTATACTACTTGTAGATGTCTTGCAGGTTAAAACAGTTGTAGAGAGTTCCGGAGGGAATGGTAAGCCGGGTCCACGTACTTATTTAGTTGGGGACGGGATGTCTTCTGTTCTTCTTATGTGTCGTTTTGGTACCTTTGCTTTGTAAGGCTGATACATATTCTTCATGTATATATTGTTTAAAGTTTTCTAATGTTTTAAATACTTTTGTGCCTTGTTGTAAGATCCAAGTTAAATTGTTGTCAAACTAAGGTCGGGACCCATTGTGAGGTCCTAACCAATAGCTCCCCGAGTTCTCAGAATTTGGGGTGTTACAAACTCTAGCCAAACAGTAACCACATCACACTGGCATGGAGGAAAGTCATCTCCAGCCACAAAGTACACAAAACACTACTACGTGGAGGAAAACCGTATCCAGTCACACTATGTCCATCAAAGATAGCATGGAGGAAAGAACCATCTCCAGCTAATCCTAACACACACACACACCATAACACGGAGGAGAGAACCATCTCTAGCTATACCTATCTCGTGCTAGCAAACAAGATCTAACAGATCATGTGCCCATATCATAGCTAGCACGAAAACACAACATATCACATAAACACATAGCATACATGTACTCACCAAGATGGAACTAAGATCTACTCTTGGATCCTACAGGTGCATCTATCTTGGCATAAAACTATAGATGGTTCCTCTGGATACTATCCTCAGTCTCCCGTGTAGCCTCATCCGGTCCTCATCTAGACCACTGTATCCTCAGCATAGGAATGTCCTTCGAACACAAGTGTCTCACACCTCGCTCTAGGACTGCAATAAGGTGCTCTGCAAAAGTGTGGTCTGGCTCAACCACCAGATCATCATAACTCATAATGTGTCTCGGATCTGGTATGTACTCCCTCAGCTGAGAAACAAGGAAACACAGGGTGAACACCCTCTAACCTCCGAGGCAATGCTAATCTGTAGGCTACTCTCCCGACTCTATCCAATATCTCAAGAGGACGGACATATCGGGGACTCAACTTCCCCTTTATGCCAAAACGTCCGACGCCTCGCGTCGGATATACTCTCAACCAGACATGAGCTCCAACCTTGAACTCTAGAGGTCGATGCCTCATGTTTGCATATGACTTCTAGCGACTCTGTGCAGCCAACATCCTCGCTTTGATCAATGCTACTCAAGCCATATCATCCTGAATCTGCTCTGGCGCTATCCCACTGATACTGCTAAGCTCATCCCAACATAAAGGTGTACGGCACCTACGTCCATACAATGCTTCATAAGGAACCATCCCAATAGATGCATGTTAGCTGTTGTTGTATGAGAACTCAACGAGTGGGAGGTAATCAGACCATCCCTGTCCCCAATCCATCACACAAGCTCGCAACATGTCCTATAAGGTCTGGATGGTCCTCTCTGACTGACCATCTGTCTAGGGGTGGAACACAGTCGTGAAATGTAGACTCATCCCTAAAGCAGTCTGAATCTACTGCCAGAATCTCGAAGTAAACCGTCCATCTCGATAAGAGACAATCGTCCTCGGTACCCCATGGAGTCTCACTATCTGTCTAGTGTACTCCTCAGCCAATCTTCTCACCGGCCACGTCTCTCTGATGGGAATGAAACGTGTCGTCTTCATTAGTTTATCCACAATCATCCAGATAGCTTCAAAGCTCCTACTGGCCCTCAATCCAGTCACAAAATCCATGAAGACGTCCTCCCACTTCCACTGCGGTACTGGGAGTGGATGGAGCTCACCTCCAGACCTGAAATGCTCTATCTTGACCTATTGACAAGTCACACACTGGGCTACAAATCTGGCTACGTCAGGCTTTAGCCCTTCCCACCAATATGAGCGTCTCACATCATGGTAAATCTTACTCGTGCCTGGATGTACAGAGTAAGGTGTATAGTGAGCCTCCTGTAAGATCCTTTGTCTCAGCTTTGCATCGGCGGGTACATAGATACGATCATGATGCCTCATAACTCCATCCGCTCCTATGGAGAACTATGGTGCCTCTCCATGAGACATCCTCTCTTTGATCCTCGTCAAGGTTAGGAAGGTCCCCTGCTTCTGTTCAATCTCATCCAACAGACCACGTAGAACCTCTAAAGCAAACAACTGGGCATCCTCATCAAGACACTGGATGTCCATCTCTAGCCAAGCTAGATTCCTCTGAAGCTGAGTTTGTACAGTCAGTTTGGAAATCGCCTTCTCTCGAAGCATGTTCTCGCTCAAAGCGTCAGCTACCACATTCGCCTTTCCAAGATGATACAAAATCTCAAGGTCAAAGTCATCGACCAACTCAAGCCATCGACGCTGACAGTTATTCAATTCCCGCTGTGTGAAAATATACTTCAGACTATTATGGTATGTGAAGATCTAACATGTGGCACCATACAGGTAATGTCTCCAGATCTTCAATGCATGAACTACCGCTGCCAACACCAAATCATGAGTCTGGTTGTTCTCCTCATACGTCTTTAGCTGTCAAGACGCATATGCAATCACTCTTCCTCCCTGCATCAATACAAATCCCAAGCCTAGCTTGGATGCATCACTGTAAACCACAAAATCATCGGAACCCTCTGGCTGTGCTAGGATAAGAGTAGAAGTCAAATGCCTCTTCAACTCCTCAAATCTCTGAGCACACTAGTCGGTCCATACAAATCTGGTAGTCTTCCTCAGAAGACTCGTCAGTGGGCGGGCAATCATAGAATATCCCTCCACAAAACGTCTGTAATAACGGGTAGGACAAGAAAGCTACGCACTTCCTTGACGTTCATCAGTGTCGTCCATACAACAATAGACTCAATCTTCGCCGGGTCAACCATGATCCCGTCGGCGGAGATGATGTGTCCAAGAAAAGCAACCTTAGACATCAAGAACTCGCACTTCGAAAGCTTGGCATACAACTCTCTATCCCTCAAAATCTGCAAAATTGTCCTCAGATTTCCAGCATACTCCTCTATGCTACGAGTGTATACCAGAATGTAATCAATGAAGACCACCACAAACTGATCCACGAAGTCGATGTAGATACTATTCATCAACTCCATGAAAACTATTGGGGCATTCGTCAATCCAAATGGCATCACTACAAACTCGTAGTGTCCATAACGGGTACGAAATGCCGTCATATGCACGTCCTGCTCTCTCACCCTCAGCTGGTGATATCCTGAACGCAAGTCAATCCGGGAGAAAACTGTCGCTCCTTGAAGCTGATCAAGTAGATCATCAATATGAGGTAGTGGATACCTATTCTTGATGGTCACCTTGTTCAGCTCTTTGTAGTCTATACACAATCTCAACGATCCGTCCTTCTTCCGCATGAAGAGGACAGGTGCCCCCAAGGTGATACGCTAGGGCGAATGAAGCCCTTCTCAACCAACTCCTCGAGTTGCTTCTTCAACTTCAACATCTCCATAGGCGCCATAGGATATGGGGCCTTTGAGATCGGTCTCGTACCAGGCTCCAAGTCAATGCCAAAGTCTACGTTCCTCTCAGGCGGCAAACTAGACGGCTCTGCAAACACGTTTGTAAACTCGTAGACCGCTAGTCTATCCTTCAAAGCTGGGCTATCTCCCTCCTTCATGGCACAACACCAGAAGGCATCACATCCCTGTGCTATCAACATCGCTTCTCGTATAACACTGATAATAGATCCCGTCTTCCCAAGGTCCGAACCTGGAAGACCTCTATCGGACTCATGTCGGTTGAGACTATAATAGTTCTCTTACCCACATCTAACACCGTATGGGGTCTACGCATCCAATCCATACCTAATATTACCTTTCATGCATCAAAGGCATGACTAAGAAGTCAACAAGAAACACACGAGTCCCTAAACGAAGGGGACAACTACGTATCTCATGGGTACCTCGGACCCGACTACCATCAGGTAACCCTATAGTAAAGGGTGTCCCCTCTATGGTAGATAAACTCAAACGCTCAACACATGTAGCAAAAATAATGGAATATGTAGCACCCGTATCAAATAAAACTCTAACAGGTAAACCATGTAACAGAATGGTACCTGTAGCAACTGGTGCTGGCGGCTCCTCAACACTCCTCAACTCAAAAACGCGGCCTCGAGCTCCTCGAGCTTCACTAGTACCAGCATCTCTACCTCTACCTCTACTCGGTCCCGGAGATGAACCGTGAGTAGTAGGTGTGTCTGGGACTCTTTGTTGTCCTTGTGCCTGATGTTGAGGCGGTCTCTATCCATCTCTTGCTGCACCTGTAGGGGAAGAACCCTGTTGTGATGACACCTTGCCTTGACGGAAAAATGTCGCTCTATGTCCTGGCTTCCCACACGAGAAGCAAGTCAGTGGTGCTTTTGGGCACTCAACCCTCAAATGTCTATATGCCCCGCAATTGTAATACTACCGGGCTCTCTCAATCGTCTGTGCAGACACTAGACCACTCGAGCGGCCCTGAGACTGGCCTCGCCCGTATCCAGATGCTCTTGCCCTAGTCTGTCCTGTGCGCTGTCTCTTCTCAGACCGTCCTATCTGAGAAGCCCTCCTCTAGCTAGCTCTCTCTCGCTCATAGGCAGAGGCCCGATCCTGGTAGTTTGCCAAGGACTCACAGTGGAATCCCGCCATATACAAACGTGTGTTCTCCCTCAAAAGACGGGAGAACAAATACACATACTGGTCCTCCGAAGGTGCAGCTGGTCCCAGCAATGCTAACTCAGTTTGGAAGCGGCGGATAGTATCTGTAATGGGTACGTCCTCAAAGCGTGCCTCCACAAAACCTTGTAGCTTCTCCCTCCTCAGTGAGGCAAGGCAGAACTGCTCCCTCAGCAAAGTCCTCATTTGCTTATAGCTAGTAACTCGGGCTCGTACGGTCCTCCACCACTAACGAGCAAGGTCACGGAATAGAGACTTAAATAGCTCAATCCGTCTGTCCTCAGGACACCTAATAGACTCTAGAGCTGAGTCTTCATGTCCTATCCATACCTCAATCTCTAATCCAGTCTGTCTTGAGAAGGTTGGTACTCCTTGCTGATGAAACGCCTTGAACCAGGTATTTGGTCGAGGCCCTCTGGTCCCCTCTACAGCTCTAGCAGTCTCAGCAGTATGTGCCGGCATAGCTGGCACCTGAGTGGCTCCATGGGATCTCTCAGATGATCCCTCATGCCTTGGTAGATCTGGGGCTCGTCTGCTCTGATGGCCTCCTCAAAATCTCTGAGGTACTCTAAACTCCGTTCCTCCCATGGAGACACGATCTGAGTCATCTGACTAGACTCGATGTGCCTGGTTTCTCCTGGACCCACCACTCCTCGTCTTTGGGACGACACTCTCAACAACCTCCTTAGGAGCCTCCTCCACCACTGGTGGATCAGCAGCGGGAGCTGGTCCCTATCCTATCCCTCCTGGAGGAAGAGGTGTTCTACCTCTACCTCGGCCTACAACAGCGGTAGCTCTAGTCCGAGCCATCTGCGGGGTATGCACACCTAACGTATACGGCTCTATATAGGCCATATGTATAGATATATATATATGTATAGATATATATATATGTATAGATATATATATATGTATAGATATATATATATATATATATATATATATATATATATATATATATATATATATATATATATATATATATATATATATATATATATATTGTCGAGATCCTCAAAAGGGTGACGACTTCTGTACATACTATTCCAAAACACCTGTACTTGCTTTAAAACCAAAATCTTTTCAAAAGTCAGACCCCTTTCGGGTTCAGTTTATTTATCTAGTCTACCTTTATTGCAGATAGTAGTGCCATTGTTGTCAACCTGAGACTGTAATAGCAACTCTGTAACACCCTGAATCTGCGGGACTCGAAGTGCCACATTGGGCTAGGATCTCACAATGGATCCTGACCCAAGCTTGACAACAAGCTCACTGGATCTTACAACAAGGCACAAGTAGATTTAAACAAAAAACATAAAGCTGTATAAGATATATTAAAAGGGTTTACAACAACAAAGCCGAGTACAAAACAACATCCAAAAACATCAGATACAAAAGATATCATCCCACGCAACCCTAATGTACATAAGTCCTTGGCTAGTCACCCCATCTGGCTAACTCTGCAGTCTTCCTAACCTGTAGATCATCTTCAACACGGTATACACCGTTAGATATAGTAAAGAATAAGAATGAAGGTAATAGGACAAACACACATCAACATCTCATACATGCAATGCCACACACATTCATTTATCATCTTTCAATTATGTTATTCCATTACTAATTCAACTTATTTTGTAACACGAGGAGCCTCAAGAACCTCGTCCCTTCCAACATAACACAGGGGTTTTGCATGGGGGTGATCATCACTTGCCCCCCTGTGAGATCATCTTCAGGGCACCTCCTCCTTCCCACAGGCGGAGGCAAGTGGTCACGACCCGTTATAATACATTTGGGCCATTTAATATAATAAATGGTCATCCTAGTCCGGTTTAGGTTATAAATGCGCAATCATATGATCACACATAACGATTACAATCACACCAATCCACAACTATACGCTAAGTAAGTCCTACGAACTTACCTGCAAGGGTTAGGAGACTCGTCTTCATAACCATAACCAACCTATAACCTCAATCTAAACCTTGAGATCATAACATGCTCACAAATGCCTAAGGCGTAACCTCAACTTAAACACAAGTGCCTAAGGCACATCTCTATCATGCAACTCATCGTACTCTTCCTAATCAACTAGCCTAGCCAACATCTAAGCCAAGGCCAAAGGAAAGGAAAGAAGGAATCATACCAACAAGGTATGCACTGGACGCACCAGCGGAAACAAAGGACGCTAGGGCTAAACCAGTGAGGCACAGGGGCAACTCACTCAGGGCACAAGGGTGGTTCACAGCAGGCGCAGGGGCACCTCAAGGCAGGCACAGGGGTGGCTGTCTATGCAGAGGATTGGCCCCGACTTCTCTTTGATCCCTTTCTCGACTCTCTTTACTTCTCCATCAGACAACAACATCACACATACATATATACACATGTATGACATCAAAATATCAAGAAAGGATCCACACAAGCTCAGCTTGTGATCCTAAGCTAAAGAAGAAAGAAAGAAGCAAGGAAGAAGAAGGAAAGAAGAGGGAGATGAAAACCTTACCACATCAAACCCTAAGCAGCAAAGAAGAGCATCCAACACCTTCACAACCTTAACACATCAGAAAAGACTCTCAACATCAAACTCAAACTTATCTAAGCTCAAAAGCACAACCAAACTCTCAAAACTCTCTCACAAGAACAAAGGAAGATCAAGGAAGAGGAGAGGAAGAAGAAGAGTGTACAGAGGGAAATGGGGCTGAAGAAGATGAAGAAAACCCTCATACAAAGGAAAAGGATGGCTTATAAAGGAAGCCAACCGCAAAGCACGGGTCAAAGGGTCAACGAAAACGGCTGCACCCACACAGAGCCACAAGGGCGGACTTTGTGAGGTGTAGGGGCGTCTAGCCGTAGGTGCGGCCATCTGGGTCCGCAGGGGCGGTCGTCCGGGTCAGCCAAGGTCAGCTAAGGACTCTAAGGCTCCAAGGCCTAAGGCTCTTACAAATTACACTCACACTTGCTCCAAGATCACACAAGGATTCAAATATGTCTTCCCCGAGAATAACCGATACACTAAACTTTCTAAAATCTTCCTTCTTTTTAGCCACCATATTTTGGTGGTTGATGTTATAAATTGACTCCCTATCATTTTTAACTCTTCAAGATCTTCTGAACTCATCTTGTTAGACAAAATATCTTGAAGAAAATTTTGCAAGAAGGCATACCTTTGAAGGCTTCCACAAAAGGAATGTTGAATTAGAGTTTTCTAATCTCTTATATGAACTTTCTGAATTGTTTGTCTAGCATAGCTCTTGCTCTCTTTTGAGGAAATAGAAGCAGAGGCTTCAGAGGAGTTGGAGTTAGTACCTTTCATTGGGTTTCTTCCTTGCTAGCTTTATCTTCTCTAGGTTGTTCTTCCACCTCTATAATGGTTCCTTTTCCTTTATTTTGTTAACTAGGCTTGGGTTCCTTTGAGGTATATTATTCCTTTGGAATTCTTAGAGGGGCTTCCACCTTCTTACCTCATCTTACGGTTAGAGCATTGCAACTCTTATTTTGCACAATGCTGCAAGTCTGTGTTGGATTAATTTCAATATCTCAGGGCAATGTTCCTTTTGTTCTACTTGAGAAGGCTTTGGAAGCCATTTGCTTCTCCAACATCTTTTGAATTTGTTCAAGGGCTTCCACCTTTCCAGATAATTTGTTCAAGGGCTTCCACCTTACCATATTCTATCTTGAAGGATGATAGAATTCTTCTCATTTCGCCATGATATTTGGTGGGAAGAACTTGTTGGGAAACTCATGAGACAACTCCTCCCATGAAGTGACACTTCTGGAGGCATGCTTTGGTACCATTATTTTTTATTACCTCTCCGGTGTAATACCCGAAAATTTAATTTCCGGGAAATCCCGAGTCAATATAAATCTTAACATTTTATGTGAAGAGTCACATAAAATTTTCTTTTCCGAACTTCTATGATTTTATGTGAAACTTAATTATATAAAATCATTCCTAAATCACTCTTGCAAGTCTTATAGTAATTGACTCATTTGACAAACCCATGACTAAGTTATGACAAGGCCATCCGGGCCCATTACGAAGCTGAGTTTGGCCTTTGAAACCCTACCATCCGTGCCCGATAAGGAGCTGTTACAGGCCAGCCCATGCTCTCTCCCTCTCTCACGTAAACCCTAAGAACAGTTCTCTTCCTTCTCTCGCTATCACGTACCGGCGTCCGCCTCCTCCTTCACGCCAGGCCGCTGCCCTCACTTGCACTACTCCAGCCGTCCGCCTCCTCCTCCACGCCAGGCCGGTGCAACCGTCCACCACCAGGGGTCCTAGCAGGCTTCGTGTGCACAGCAGACTCCCAACCGCGCAGGAAGGCTTGCGCTCCTCTTCAGCCTCCTCCAGCCCTCGCACGCCGCTGGAACCCTAGCTGTCCAACAACCGGTGTTGCTGGTCGTCTCCACCCCGCCGCTGCCTTCAAACTGCAGCCTTGGATGGTGCCGGCAAAGCCCTCTCAATGCCAACAAGGAAGCAATGTTGTTGTTGTTAGTATTGTCGGCCGGAGACAATGGTTCATTTGTCGGGCGAACATGACCTCCTGCTCGACGTGACGTCGAGACCGGCAACGTGGACTGCCTCCTTCGCGACCTACAGGCGACAACAGCCTAGGACGAGCCCCTTCGCCTCCAACCTCACAACCGCAACATCTCTACGATAACTGGATACCTCGCTGGTGCACCTTGCCCTAGCCGTAGGCATGGCTGGTTACCCAGAACCGCTGCTGCGGTGGGCTCGAGCCGCAGGTGCGGTGGTGCTAGATCCGCAGGTGCGTGTATCACAGCCCGCACGTGCGCCCCTCCGACAGCAGGGAGCCCTCCTTCGTTCTTGTGCACGTGAGCGTCGGGTCTTGATTGCCGGTAAAAACCTCACTTCACCTTTCTGCATTACCCTCTCTTTATACATGCTGATTAGAACCTCTGTTGTGTCGGGAAACCTGCTAGAACAGCCTCGGAAGATAGCTTGAAGAGCTGAGGCGTTTGCTGAGTTTTCGGAAGTGAAGAACAGTCAACTTCAGCCCCAGTTTTGGGTAGGGTAGACTCCACCTTTACTGCTGATTTTCGTATATGTTTTAGTCGATATTGTATAGTCTAACATACTAAAATTTCAGAGGAATCCATGTTATGGTTTGAGAGATATGGGGTTTCAAAGTTGACTCATACAGTTTTTATAAATGTGCTGAGTTGAGAAAAACAGCACGGGATGCTGTTTTGTGAGATAGTTTTTAATAGGCTCTTGATCTCCGTTGGGCTTGAATTTTGGATATGATATAGTCGATACATTGTTGTAGAACATATTACAATTTGGGTGGCATCCAGCGAGTGGTTTGGGAATTATGAATTTTCAAAGATTGAGTCGTAAGCAGTTTTTCTGTTGTGCTGAAATTCGGTTTTGTGAGATAGTTTTAAACAGGATTTTGATCTCCTTTGCAGCTGAATTTTGGATATATTATAGATAATATTTTATAGTAGAACATATCAAAATTTGGGATAAATCCAGCGAGTAGTTTAGCAGTTATGATTTTTCAAAGTTAAGACAGTGTGTTGTTTGTTAAGTGTTGTAACCAACTTTAGAAATTTTTGTAGAAGTGATGCTTTAACAGTTTTAAGAAATTCTTTCTCCTATGTGTAGATGGGATATCATAGATGATCTACGGAATTATTTCGGAATTTTTATAAGACTATTCTAATTTCATATTTGAAGCCGAAGTTGGACCTTCACGATCTTTCGGAAAATAAGAAGAATGTGTAAATTGCTAGTTTGTAACCAAACTCATCTTTATGAGTTAGAATATGACATTTTAGTCTCAAATAAGAGTTCAGACATAAATTATGGAATTTTTAGAAGTTTCGGGACCAAGGGTAAAATAGTCATTTTATCATAAATTAATATTGTAATCAATTCCGTTCTATTAAGACCTACTAACTTAGAAGTCTTAGACTTCTAATCACCTGGAAAGTGTGCTGACACACTTGCCTCCTTTGACAGGCCACTGAATTCCTACTATACAGATCAATTTGCGAATTAGAAAGTCGAGATCTGATTCAGGTAAGTCCACGGACTTACTTAGCTGACTTCTTGCATGTGTGTGATGTGTATGAGTGGTGTTAGCTAGTTAAGATAAATAACGAAACCGGAATAGGCCGACTTTAGTATATTGTGTAATTGACCCAAGTGTATGATAACGGGTCGTGACATCATCTACCTAACTCTTGCGAGAGACTAGGAGGTTCCCTGTGACCAGCCCAGTCCGGTAGACGGTCAAATGCATTAGTACCATTCCGCGTTGGTAAACAGGGACAGGGGCAACGTTTGAGAATCCCTCGTGTCACAAAATAAGTATCATTAGTAATGACATATCACCTAATTAAAGATAATAAAAGGATTGATTGTTGCATGTTGATTGTGTATGTTGTGTGTTTGTGCTTTTACCTTTATACTTATGCATAGAATGTTAGCTAACGGTTTTATACCGCTTGTAGATGCCTTGCAGGTTAAGACAGTTGTAGAGAGATCCGGAGGGAATGTTCAGCCGGGTACACGTACTTATTTAGTTAGGGACGGGGATGTCTTTTGTTCTTCTTATGTGTCGTTTTGGTACCATTGCTTTGTAATGCTGATACATATTCTTCATGTATATATTGTTTAAAATTTTCAAATGTTTTAAATACTTTTGTGCCTTGTTGTAAGATCCAAGTAAAATTGTCGTCAAACTATGGTCGGGACCCATTGTGAGGTCCTAACCAGTAGCTCCCCGAGTTCTCAGAATTTGGGGTGTTACATCCAGGAAAACGAAAATGCTCTTAGATTTAATTCCGATGACTCAAATCCTTTCATCATCACCGTTTCTAGGAGTTCAATGTAACTTGCAAGGTGAAGGTGTGAGTTCTTGGATGACCCTCCTCCAAACTAATTTTGCATAAACATATGTATCATAGAACTCTTCAAATCAAAATTTTGAGGTACATTATTGCCAAGGACAACTCCCGATGGTAGTACATGTTTAACCGGATTCATTCTCTCTCCAAGAGTTCTTCGAGCATAACTCTAGCATTGCCTCTTCTAAGCATATCTCCATACATCTTTTTTTTTATGCATATCCTCTCTAGTAAGATCTTCTTGAGATCACAACCTAACCCCGAGATCAATGATTCTTTATCTTTGAAGTTCTTCTCTCTTCAGATTGAGCCATATTCCTTTCAAATTTGGTTTCTTGCTCCATAACAATTCTTTCTTTTATTTGCTTTCTAAGCTTTGTTAAACTTCTTTCAAGCTCGGGATCAATGGTATTAGTTCCTTGTTTTCATTTCTTGGCATACAAATGCACATCTACAAGTCACAATCACAAACACAATTGTATCAAAAGTAATAAAAAAAACTCAAACTACTAGAGAACTCTTCTTAAACAAAGTCAAGTTATCAATAGTCGCAGGCAACAACGCCAAAAACTTGATGTGGAGTAACCTACTACCTAAAAACAGTATATTATAGCTACTGCACATCCGTGTCAATGTGAGTATATGATTATAGCATCAAGGTTGAATCCCCAAGGACTTTGTGTATCTCGACTATTGTCTCAAGTTTACTAAATTTCTTGAATGTGTAAAATGAAATAAAAATGGGTGATAAAGTGATCGAATGATTGGGTTTGGGGTAAAAGGTTTCACGTAACAAGATCAAGGATCAATATGAGAAAAAAATACTTGGTTTAGGGCAATTCCACCAAACTATAGCTAGAAGCATGCTCAATCAATGAGGAGAGTAATAAGTCACAAATACTAGGGTAACATGGTATAATGTTTGCTTTTTCAAGGTATTTTGACTTGTGACAACTAGTGAGTATCACATGGTGTTTGCTACTTACACACTAGTTGATCAAGCTTAATGAAAACTTATGATTACATTAGACAATGCAAGCATCACATGGTATTTGCTATTTTCTTGCATCATCTAACATAATCATAGTTTGGACATCACAAGTATGTAAGCCCCCCTTTCGACCCTAGCCAACGATACTCAAACAATAAAGCATCACAACATTGCACCATCATCCTTGTACTACTTATCGGTCTCAACTTAGATGATTGATTCATACATCAGTCATTCATGCTTCAAAATATACAATGTGATATGGGAACAATCTAAACTATCTCTAGTATAGTATCCAGAATTCAAAATAAGTCCAAACATGAATGAATCATATATGAATTTGAGGCCTCCTATAGGCTACTAAACATGCATTTGATTCTCCAAAAAGTCATAAACACTACATAGAACACACTAACCTAGCATAATTTGGCGTTTTCACCCCAGATCCTAGCAAAAAAGACTACTCAAACTTTATGGAAAATTTCAGGATAGTAACAATAGGAATGAGAGACATGGTTGTAAACTAGACTTCAATTAAGGAATGTAGGAAAAATATATAATAGAGTATATCGGACTTACCAATCAAAAGATATGGCAAAAATAGGTTGGAAATAAGATCTAGGATGTTAATAGGCAAGAACATCAAGAGCTTCTTCTATTTCTTCAATCTTTAGGCCAAACCTTCTTACAAAAGAGAGAGTTTCTACAACTAATATGAGAATTGTTTGAGAATGAGTTGGTGGCTTGGTGCCTTCGTGTCAGTTAAACATAGCCAATAGTCATATATATATAGGCTTAAAATCGTTGTGCCCCCCTTCAAAATGATTCTTAAATCAAGTGTCAAGGAGTTAGTTAAACAAGTGGTCTACATCGGCTGACTACTTTGAGTTTTTTGTTTACCTTATTAGGTCAGGTGGGTCATCTCCCCAGGGTTGAGTTCTTCCACCGACTTACTCAAGTGCACCTAGCTCAAGTGGAGTTTCTTCTTAGTCGGGGTTTTAAGTCTTCTTTCCTCGAGTGATGCCATTCCACTCGATGCATGGTGAATTCTTGTTGAAAAATGCTTCTTAATCCGAGTGGACTGGATAAACTAAGGTCAAGCTCAATGCTCACACAAGCTATGTTGCTAGTTTTTCTTTTTAGGTCAATTGACATGTCTTCTTAGGTCGAGTTATATTTCTTCTTACTCCGACTTTTGTAGTTTCACTTGACCATAGTTGACATTTGCACTCAAAATTCCTCTTACTCCGGGATTTCACTTCTTCTTACCTCAAGTGAAGCTTTACTAGAAGCTCCTTTCTTGGGGTTTCCTTGCTCCTTTGAGTTCTTGTAAAGGGTTATGCTTCGTTTCTTTCCTCCTTTGCTCCATAGATGATGATGATGACTGGATGAGTGTTCCGTTGAATTTTTTGAGATGTTGACTTATGCTCCATTTGAGACCTAAATCACCTTTAAACATAAAATACAATGGGAGTGGAAGTTATTTGATATTTAAGGCATAAGCTAAGATGTAGATGCCTATTGCATGCAAAACCAAGGAATACCACATAAAAACTCTTAAGTCTCATCCACCTTTTCATCCTTGATTGTGAAACAATGTGTTTTCCAATCGGAATCCTTTCTAACAAAACTAATTGTATCTTGAAAGTATAGAAACCTATCAAGCATTGTGAATGTTGAATTCCACTTAATAGGTGTGTGTAAACACAGCTTCTTGGAAGATTTCAATCCAAAGTCTGTGCAAGTAATTTGATGACATAAATTATGTTCTTGTTTAGACATGCATTCAGATTTTTCCCTTTGTTTTGCATGCATAAGACATGAATCCATATCATTTCATCTCATATTTGCATATTTTGCTAGAATAGATATCTACACGAACTCTTGTTGCATTTGTAGGTAATTTGGCAGATTTTGGAGGAAAATGGAACATATAAGGACTAAACCTCAAGATGGATCATATTGGGACATGATGGAGCATAAAAGGAAGCTAGGAACATGTAGTCGAAATTTTCATAAAAAAGACCGAAATTTTCTTATTTTCGGCACAAGTGCAAGCTTCTACAAACCCTAGATTTTATTATAAAATATGGAGGTTGCAACACGTATAAAAGATTGTTACGCTAAGAACGTGACACGCAAAAAGCCTTAAATTTATAACTCGATATATTTCTCCTAACTCTTAGCGAACCCGCAGTGTACGGGACGTTTTGTAGTAGGGATAGTATTCTGAGGTCGAACACAAAGACTGAGGTGAGATTGAATCGATTTGTGACTAAGGATAGTGAAGATCTAGGTTAGAAAAGAGAAAGGAATAAAGAAATGAAAATCTCAATGTTTTTGGGTTGGTTTTTAGGTGATCAATCAAAGGTCACAAATCATGCGAAATCACCAATCAACTAAGCTAACACCACAAGTAAACAGGCAAATACAAAATATGTAATCAAAGGGAGAAAAGCGAATTCTAGGGGTCTGAAATTTCGGTTATGGCATTGGACTCAAGCTATCTAATCATTCCTTGGATCAACTATAGTATGTTGGGAGTGAGCGTTTCTAGATTGGGATCAATCACCGGGTAGGTCTCATGGTCCACTAGACCGTTCCTAAGGTCTCATCACCGGGTAAGTCTCAAAGAGCCTAAGGATAGGAATTCTACACGAACTGGATGGTTATCTAGGGATCTAACCTCTCCTTACCGGGTAAGTCTCGGGAAGGCAAGTCCTAACCACCTATCCTAGCGCACTCAGTCCAATAGCGGCTTGTGAGGCTCACTACTACCTAGAGTTCATCATCTTCGGTATCTAACACTTAGTTGCTAACACTAGGTCACCCTAGGATAGGTTTGGCTCAACAAACACTAGGATTTCAACAATCTAACATCCTAGCACTTAGATTCATCAAAACAAGCAAGTCAGTCAAAATCACGGGTTGTTCATCAAGAACCACGGCCGTGGAATGTATAGAACAAACCGTGGTTTACAACAGAGGCTAGGTTCGAGCAAACAATTCATCCAAAGGTACATCTAAGTCCATTCTATCATAGTCCAAGCCATAACCATCTTTTCCTTACCCTAGTATTGCATCTATTTAGCTCACAACATGCATCTTAACAATCAAACTCAACAAGCATAAAATCATAGAATCCATGGTAAGAAGATGAAACGAAAGATGGATTAAGCAAATGAAACAAGTAAAACAAGGTAAACCAAGGTTCAAGAAGGACTTACAACCCTTCAAAAGAAGGTTCGAATCGTTTCTTACAAACCCTTGCAAAACGTTTCACAAAGCTCACTCAAAATCACTCAAAAAGACTATGGAACTATGAACTGGTGTGCTTCTTCTTCTTCTCCGGAAGCCTTCCTTCTTCTCCAATGGAAGCTCCAATCCAATCTTCCAATGAGAGAATCTTTCTTGTTGAGAGTTTATGAGAATGGAGTGATGGGAGATATCCCTTTTAGCCTTGCTGGACCACCTTTTTATCCTACAAATTTGCAAGAGTCGGCCATGAAGATCGTGGCACAGCTGTCACAACCGTCTAGCAAAAACAACGGCCAATTTCCACGCCCGTGGAAGTCCCAGTGGCCGTGGTTTTGGTGCCTCAGCTTGTTTTGGATCATTAAGTCACGATTTGGTGCATCTCATGCATCAACAAGGTCCCAAGTGTCCTCCTTAGCCCCTAGCTTGCATCTAAATGAGTCTGAAGGTGTGTCATCTCGAGGAACGATCCTCGAATGTATCGATTAAGCTCCTAAATCTCCCAAAGTACCTACAAAGCATGCAAAAGTCCGTGCAGACGTCTATCTCGACAAAATACATGAATTGAGTGCAAACGTCGTGAACTAGTGCTAAACCATGGATGAATGAGCGGAAAAACTATCTAAATGAGTCCCTAACACGCTTATATTCACGCCCCATTGTTAATTATAACGCATTGAGTGATGGAGAAGATTTGTGAAGATTTCTTGGAGGGAATACTTAGATTTTAGATTTCGTTGTTTTTGAACACAAGGTTGGAACTTTGTAGTTGCATTGCTTCACTTTCATTATTTGAAGACCCTTTGCTAAGGATTTAATTTCTTGCCCTTTTCTTGGTTATTTTTGTTTTGTGAGTTGTTTGATATCATATATCTTTGTTGATCTGAATATGTGTGTTATTGTCTAGAACCATTGCGATTCTAGTGTGATTTGTTGATGATTGTGGTATAGATGATGATAGAATGAACCTTTAATTTAGATTGGACCCTGAAGGTTGGTTTTAACCTACGCAATTACCAAATCTCATTCTATTCTCAGGAATTTTGGCCGAGTTTTGAGCAAGAATAACCCGAGATTTTCCCTTTTTGTCCGTTTATGTTATATCTTAACCATAGGTTATAGATTTCCCAAATCCTAGCCTTGTTGAGCCTTTCAAGATTATATCTATGCTTGGAAAGAGACTTACCCGATGATTCCCTTTCTTGGTTGTCAAAGATGATGAATTCTAGGTAATAAAGTTTAACCCTTTATTAGGTTTGAGTGTGGTTTCTCCTTGCATTTGTGAGTTAACATGAGTTTACCGGGTAAAGGTTAGTTCTATTCCCTTAGGTTGAGTGGTTGGTTTGAGATTATAGTTCATTTCCTTCGATCCTTGAGACTTACCCGGTAATAGGACTTTGATTTGGGATTAGCGTATAGAGAGACCTCCCCCGTAATCTATTTCACCCTAGATTTACCTTTCCTTAGCAATCTCAACCTTGTCCTTATCTTTAGAAGTCTTGAATCGAAAACCACAATTGGATTCTTTGATATCTAGAATCTGCAATTTTCCCGATTGTCATATTATTCATATTGATTGTTTTTTATGTTTTCTTTCTTCAGAATTAGCATTTATCTATTCAATCATTGATTTGGCACCTAATGATTTCGCCTTAGTCTTTGTGTTCGACCTTGGAATATTTGCTTTTGCTACAATTGATTCGTATACTACGGGTTCGCATATTGTTCAGACTTTTATTTCAAGTATAAATTTAAAGCTATTTTCGTTCATTATTGCTGAACGTGTGAGAGCGAACAAGTTTTTGGCACCGTTGTCGGGGACTAGGAGGTTCTCCGCGACAAGGCCAGACTTGGTAGACGGGGAGAACACTGACCACTCCACATGGTATACAAGTTTGTGTGTCAAACCATTCGAGCTGAATAAAAGGAAGGAGGCGAGAGTCGTAGACTTCTCGCGCCACAAGCGTAATTGGAATATGAGTGTATGATATTAAGAAAGATAATAAAACGGATTATGTGATAGCATACTCTTTGTATATATTCGTGCTTTATGTGTGTTTGTGCTTATGTGTTCTTCTTATATATGAATGGTTAGCTAACAATTTATCCATGTTGATTAGATGCCTTGCAGGATAGGGTAACTACCGAGTGATCCGGAAAATATGGTCAAATAAGGTTCCCGTACTCGGATGTGAGTTTGTTTTTACCTTGAGTTTATCGTTATACTTGGTTATAAGGTCCAATAATATTGTTATTGAGCTAGGGTCGGGTCCCATTGTGAGGTCCTAACCCGTAGCACCCCAAGACTGAGATTTAAGGTGTTACAACATCTAAAAGCAACGGTATAAGATCAAAGAAAATTAAGTAAACAACTTAACTACATAGTCATTGAAGAACTGTTAGGTGAATTTAAAGGATAAAGATACTCTAGAAGGGGGGTTGAATAGAGTATGAGAACTTTTCGCAAAAACCTATCTCAAGGCTTTGAAACTAATTTCAAAGGCCTTGATGTCTATCTGAGCTCTATGTGACACACTTTGATTTCAAGGGCTTTGAAACTGATTTCAAGGGTCTTGACTTTGTAAACCTGCAAAAAAAGGTTAGTCCCAATAAAGCACATATGGTGCGGAATTGAAAAGATCGACACGAGGATATGTTTACGAGGTTTGGCTCTAAATAGCCTACTCTCCGTCCCAGGGTATATCCGTAGGATCTAACTATCTATTATCGCGTCAAAGAGTCATCATAGATACAAACTATAAGAAATTCCCTTATTCCCTCACTGTAGCCAACGGTACGATCTATCTCCAACTCTTAACCTTGCTATAATAGCCTAGTTACTTTGCAGAGTAACACACACTCTAGTATAACACTTTTTAGATATGTCAATGGAGCTCTCGAGTTTTATCTCTCTCTAAGGGATAAGTTTTTTGTAGAAAAAGAGAAAGATAAACTTGTTTGCTCGAATGAAGATGTTTTGGATCGCTTGAAGACTTTGAATGTTTTCATGTAAGCTTGTATTTCTTCTTCTTCAATCGACATCTTCATTTATAGTCTTCATTGAAGAGGTCTTCTAGCCGTTGGAAAAATGACCGTTGTAGATGTTTATTATTCTCCATGGAAAACGCTACTTGGTTGAGATGATATAGCCGTTGTAGATCTTCTATCGTCTTCATCTCCTTATTGCACATTGATCCTTCTTCTTCGTAATCTTCTCACGCTTGTTGAAGACCTTTGTCTTTTGATCGAGATCTTCAGATCTTGTTGTGAAGATTTCCGAAATCCATTGAGAAGAGATCTCGCGCTTTTGGATGAGGATCTTTGCGAGATCCTGTTTTGAACGGAATCCTCTAGTTCGTCGAGATCTTCTTTCTTGAGCGTATCTTCTTAGCCAAATCTTCCTGGAAGATCTTCTCTTGATTCTTGGTTGATTTGTTTGGTAGAGATTTGAATTCTCTTGCCGTTCTATCCATTGGCTTTTGATCCCTTGAAATGGCTTTCAAGGCCTTTATGTTAAACTTCTTTATACTCTGCACTTGTCCCTTATATGTGGTTTCAAGGCCTCGCTCATCCCTTGTTTCTGATTTCCCTTGAAATATTTTC
Source organism: Fagopyrum homotropicum (assembly GCA_033239125.1). Taxonomy (NCBI): domain Eukaryota; kingdom Viridiplantae; phylum Streptophyta; class Magnoliopsida; order Caryophyllales; family Polygonaceae; genus Fagopyrum; species Fagopyrum homotropicum. Next base: position 56,651,023 of record BSWB01000003.1, on the reverse strand, counting down.
CAAGGCCTGCACATGTTTAGACAAACCACCAAACAGACCAAGCAACTAGAAATACAATCGATATATTTGTTAGCATAAAAACCACTTTATTTGTGTTAAGTCTTCCATCATCACATATTAAAATATATACTCAGGGTGGAGTTTTCAATCTCCCCCTTGATGGAAGACAACAAAAATATTGTACCTGCATTGTAGAGTTAGCGATCCATATGAATATCAAAACAAACTTAAATGCAGAATGCAAAATATCAAAATGTCGGATCATAAATTTCTACCCCTTTGTGTTTCAACAAGGGAGAAAAAACAGTTAAAGCACGGGAGTTTAAAGCAATTACAACCCAACAAAAGCATTTCAAAAACCATAAAACAAAGTCCTTCAAAACATACATCAAGGCCTTAATAACAAAATCAAGGGGCTTTGAAATCAATATCAAGGACCTTGAAGTCCATGGAAGGCGAAGAATCTTCATTCGTGGTACCACCTTGGATTTAGATGCCCTTTCTAGTAGTGTTCCTTCAAGCACTTCTGCCTCCAACGATCTTTAGCATTTTGGAGGTCGAAGTTCTTGCTATGTTCGTCTATCCTATGTTGGTCTGTAGCACTTTTGTATTTCTTCACAACACCAAAATTCTCAATTTGTAAAATATCTGGTTCCTCAGAAGAAGGTTGACCAATAGGCCGATCCTTGAAAATTTTGTAACATTGATCCATAACCTTTTCAGCATCTTGAATGGTAGCTTGGCCATTCTTCTTTGTTAGCGGCTTAATGCTATTAGTAGCTGTGAGAGATAGAGCATTGACATGGAACTTCTTATTGATCTTCTAATTTTGGATCCAAAGAAGATCCTGTGTATCATCCAGATGACCGGTGATCGTAGATCTGAAGTTGAGGAGATCATATCGTATAGAATCCAAGCCTCTTTCCACAACTTCCAATCTCTTTACAATTTTATAATTCCATGCCGGTTGATCTTTCAAAACACACTCACCAGTCTGTGTTCATTTGATACCAATGTTGTCAAAGAATTTTTCATCCAATTCTCCAGCAATATAAAATTGTTCCTCATCAGAATAATGAACAGAAAAATACCTAAAAATCTTAGGAAGCAAGTTTGCATATGGCAGTGGGGTATCACTTGGGGAGTTGATAGAGTGAAGCATATGATTCAAAATGATTTCAGGAAGGTCAACATCCAGCCTATTCAGCACATGATACAAAAAGGCAAGTAACTGGTTCGTAAGCACATCCTGATTATTAATCCTATGCACCACACATCGTACCAAAATAGCACATACTATTCTAGCGTCAAGAGACAAACAAGTAATAGTTGGTTATGGCAAAGAGTTGGGTAGAAGATATTTCTCTTTAGCCATTTTAACAGTTCTAGACGGGGTTGGTTGGTCGAAAGAGTTAAAGGTAGGAAGCCCTAGAATATTGGAAATAACGGAAGATGAAAGAAAGATTTTCTTACCTTTGACCACTGATTCCAGAATCAGTTCGCCCTGTTCCCTTCGTGCTGTGAGATTGACGAAGAACAACCTTGTTAACATAGTTTATGCTATCTCCCCTGGATTGAGAATAATCCATATTGAACTAGCTTGGAGCATTGTCAGACCTGGTAGCGCAAGAGACACGAAGAGTTATCGATCAACTAATTCGCACATGCATAGCTCTCGTTCGTTGAACCCAACAAGCCATTTCATAACTGCAGTTTGACTCCCAAACTAGTGTGATGGAAGACCAGTTTTAGTACAGATTTCCACATTGTCCATGGGAATGAGGAATCCGAGATTGAGTCGGATTCGGATGAGAGGTGAACGATCCTCTGTCATTTGGGAGCAGAGGATGAAGCGTCTTCGACTAAAGATCTCTTGGAAGTCATGGATAATTTTTGAATGAAGTTGAAGCAGTTTTTGAAAATGAAAGAGTAAAATTGGGGGTTGTAAAGAGAAGTTGAAGCATAAGAAAGAAAGAAAGAAGGAAAGAAAGAAACAAAGAGAGAAGGTGTTATTTAAGGGAAGAAGTCACATCATCATCGGTTTAATAATATCTTGGGAAAATCAAAATCTTGAAGAACCAATATTGATTAAAATTCTTTCCATAAATTTTGTAACAACATTTCAAAAAGTCTTTGAATCTGAAGTTAAAGGCTTTTGAAAACATTTTAAAAAAACCTTCTTTATAATAATTTAGGAATAAAAAATATCTATAAGATATCAATCCCTAAATAGATCCGTGATATTCAATTTTGCCCTTGATTTTCGTGTCAAGGCCCTTGAAAATGAAAAATGAGCTGCATACGAAAGAGAAAATAAAATGATTTACTCCCCCTATGTTAATGCTTCCTTTTTCAACATACCAAGCTCTAATCGAACAAAATTGAATTGATCTTCAGGTAGAGGCTTAGTAAAGATATCTGCAAGCTGCAAGTCAGTTGATATAAAAGAAATCAAAACATCACCTTTCTCAACATGATCACGTATGAAGTGATGCCTAACATCGATATTCTTTGTCCTTGAATGTTGCACAGGATTATTAGTAATCGAAATAACACTAGTATTATCACATTTTATCGGGATACCTTTCCAATCAAAGCCAAGATCATGAAGTTGTTGAGCTATCCATAGAATTTGTGCACAACAGGCTCCCAGAGCTATGAATTCAGCTTCAGCTGTGGATAGGGCGACAGAGTTTTGCTTCTTGGAAGGCCAACTAATTAGGGTTGCCCCTAAGAATTGGCAACATACATAACTGCTTTTTCTATTGACCTTATAACCTGCAAAGTCTGCATTTGAATAACCAACGAGGTGAAACGAGCTTGACGTGGGTATTATAACCCTAAATCCTTAGTGTCATTGAGATACCAAAATATCGTTTTCACAACTATCAAGTGTGACTCTTTAGGATCAGATTGAAATCTTGCACACATGCACACGCTAAACATAATGTCTAGTCGACTAGCGGTTAGATATAACAAAGAACCGATCATACCTCGATACTCCTTTTTTGTACAACACTTTTACCATCTTTGTCATGGTCAAGCGAAAGTGTAGAACTCATAAGAGTTTTTGCGACCTTGGATTGATCCATCTTATACTTCTTAAGCAAGTCTTTAATATACTTGCTTTGATTGAGAAAAAATCCTTTCTTTGCTTGTGGAACTTGACGTCCAAGAAAGAAATTTAACTCACACATTAAGCTCATTTCGAATTCCCTGCACATAATATTTGAAAATTCCCTGCACATAATATCTGCAAAGTCTTACATCAATGTGCTTAGTCCTTGAATGCTGCACAAGATTTTTGGTTATAGAATGTAAGAGCCGTAGTCATTGGAGCTTAGGAGTCTTGATGAGCCTTAGTGAGCCTTGCCTTGACCCTGTGAGCCGCCCCAGCGGGCTAGGATGGCCGCCCCTGCGGCACTATGTTGGTGCAGCCGCATTCGTTGACTCTTTGACTTGTGCTTTGTCGTTGGCTTCTCCTATAAGTTTCCCCATCCTTCAGATGAGAGGTTTCTTCACCTCATTCCAGCTTCTTCATCCTCTCTACGTTCTTCATCTCCTTCCTCTCCTCTTCTTGATCTTCCTTTAAATTTGTGAGAAGTTTTGAGAGTTTGCTTGAGGTTTTAAGCTTGGATGACCTTGAGGATGTTGCTGATGTGTTGAGGTTATGAAGGTGTAGATGCCCTTGGTTGCTGCCTAGGGTTTGTTGAGGTAAGATCTTTCTTCCCCATCTTCTTTCTTTCTTCTTTTTTGCTTCTTTCTTCCCCTTCTAGCTTAGGATCACAAGCTAAGCTTGTGTGGATCCTTTTTTTGTTGTTTGATGATCATATATGTGTATATATGTGTATATTTTGTTGTGGTGTGTTGAGGAAGTGAAGGGAGTCGAGAAAGGGAGCAAAGAGGAGTCGGGACCAACTCTCTGCAGAGTTGGCCGCCCCTGTGCCTGAACCCAGCCGCCCCTACGCCTGGTGTCTGTGTCGCCCCTGTGCCTGGTGTGAGCCGCCCCTGCGCCTCACTAGGTCAGCCTTGTATTCCTTGCTTCTGTTGGTGCATACCTTGTTGGTATGTCTTCATTCCTTCCTTTCGTTTGGCCTTGGCTTAGTTGATAGCTAGTCTAGTGTGGTTATGATGAGTTGTATGTTAGTTATGTGCCTTAGGCACTCGTGTTGATGTTGAGGTTATGCTATATACATTTGTGAGCTAGTTATGGTCTTGAGAGTTAGATTGAGGTTGTAGGTTGGTTTTGGTTATGGAGGTGAGTCTCCTAACCCTTGTAGTGTATGATGTTGTATGCCTTGCTATTGCAGGCGTTGGTTTCTTCCCCAAGGGGAAGCTGTGACGTGGTATTGGATACGAGTATATGAGGTAAGTCCATAGGACTTACTTAGCGTTCAATTATGAGTTTGTGTGATTGTGATGGTTGTGTGTGTTCATATGATTGTGCATTTATAACCTACTCCGGACTAGGATGATCATTTATTACATTTAAATGGCCCAAGTGTATTATAACGGGTCGTGACCACTTGCCTCCGCCTGCGGGTAGGAGGAGGTGCCCTGAAGATGATCTCACAGGAGGGGACGAGTGATGATCACCCCCATGCAAAACTCTTGTGTTACGTTGGATGGGACGGGGTTCTTGAGGCTCCTCGTGTTGCAAAAGAAGTTGAATTAATAATGGAATAATGTAACTAAAAGATAATAAATGAATGTGTGTGACATTGCATATATGATATGTTGATGTGTGTTTGTGCTATTACCTTCATACTTATTCATTGTTGTAGCTAACGGTGTATACCGTGTTGTAGATGACTTGTAGGTTAGGAAGACTGCAGAGTGAGCCATATGGTGTGACCAGCCGATGACTTCTTTACATTAGGATGCGTGGGATGGGATATTTTGTATAAGATGTTTATGTTTGATGTTTTGTACTCGGCTTTGTTTTTGTAAACACTTTTGATGTATCATATACAACTTTTATGTATTTGGTTTTTCCTCTACTTGTGCCTTGTTGTAAGATCCAGTGAACTTGTTGTCAAGGTAGGGTCAAGATCCATTGTGAGATCCTAGCCCAATGTAGCATTCCAAGTCCATTTGTTTTGGGGTGTTACATAGAAATAACACTAGTATTATCACATTTTATAGGAATACCTTTCAAGTCAAAGCCAAGATCACGAAGTTGTTGAGCAATCCAAAGAATTTGTGCACAACAGGCTCCTACAGCTATATATTCAGCTTCAACTGTGGATTGGGGAACAGAGTTTTGCTTCTTGGAGTGCCAACTAATTTGGGATGACCCTAAGAATTGGAAACATCCAGAAGTACTTTTTCTATCGACCTTATAACCTGCAAAGTCTGCATCTAAATAGCCAACTAGATGAAACGAGCTTTGACGTGGGTACCATAACCCTAGATCCTTAGTGCCATTGAGATACCGAAAAATTCTTTTCACACCTATCAAGTGTGACTCTTTAGGATCAGCTTGAAATCTTGCACACATGCACACGCTAAACATAATGTTAGGAAGACTAGCAGTTAGATACAACAATGAACCGATCATACCTCAATACTCCTTTTGTACTACACTTTTGCCATTCTTGTCATGGTCTAGCGATAGTATTGAACTCATAGGAGTCTTTGCAACCTTAGATTGATCCATTTTGTACTGCTTAAGCAAGTCTCTAGTATACTTGCTTTGATTGAGAAAAATTCCTTTCTTTTCTTGTGTAACTTGAAGTCCAAGAAAGAAATTTAACTTTTCCATTAAGCTCATTTCAAATTCCCTGCACATAATATCTGAAAATTCCTTATAGAGGGAATCATTAGTAGCACCGAATAATATATCATCAACATAAATTTTCACTACTAGAATGTCGTTGCCTCTAGTTCTGATAAACAATGTTTTATCAATCAAACCTCTTTTGAAATTGTTTTCAAGAAGATATTTAGATAATCTTTCATACCAAGCTCGAGGAGCTTGCTTAAGACCGTAAATAGCTTTATCTAGTTTTAAAACATGATCTGGAAATTCATCATTTTCAAAACCAGGAGGTTGAGCAACGTAGACTTCTTCTTCTAAGAAGCCGTTTAGAAAAGCACATTTTACATCCATTTGAAAAAGTTTTATGCTCATGAAAGATGCAAATGCAAGTAGCATACGTATGGCTTCTAACCTAGAAACTGGAGCAAAAGTCTCCTCATAATCAATACCTTCTTCTTGGTTATAGCCTTGTGCTACAAGTCGTGCTTTATTTCGAATGACTTTGCCACTTTCATCCAATTTGTTTCGAAAAACCCATTTCGTGCCAATAACTGATTGATGTTTTGGTCTTGAAGTAAGAGTCCATACCTTGTTCCTCTCAAATTCATTTAATTCATTTTGCATGGCAATGATCCAATCAGGTTCTTGAAGAGCTTCAGCGTAGTTCTTTGGCTCGACAAGCGAAACAAAAGCGGAGAAGGCACATAGATTGTTCACTTTAGATCTAGTTTGAACTCCAGTATTTGGATCTGAGATCACATTCTCTTGTGGATGATATGAGGAGTGTTGAACTTTTCTTCTTTTAACAGATGGAGTAGATCCAAAAGGTTGAGCTTCATATGTTTGACTAGATTCAGGTACCGTTTGTATATTTCATGTTGATCCAATCTCAAGGCCTTGAAGTTGGGTTTCAATCCCTTGAAGCGTAGTTCTGTTATCATAGTTTCTTGTTTCAAGGTCTTGAAGGTGTGTTTCAAGGTCTTGAGGGTTTTCTTCGGTATTTTGAATCTTTTCTTGTATATTCTTGTCTCAATCTTTAGGATCTTCCTCTTCATCCGAATTACGATGTTCTCTTTGATTTAGATTTAGATTTGCAAAACTTTCACTCAAAGTACCGTCATTGCTTTCATCAAACATAATATGAATGCTTACCTCAACAATTTTGGTACGTTTGTTATAGACATGATAAGCTTTGCTATTTGAAGCATATCCAATGAATATAGCTTCATCACTACGTGCATCAAATTTCCCAAGATTATCTTTGCCATTGCTATGAACAAAACAAGTACATCCAAAGGGTTTGAAATATGAAATATTCGGTTTTCTTCCTTTAAAGAGTTCATAAGGAGTCTTTTTCAACATAGGGTGAATTAAACATCTATTAAAAATATAATTTGAAGTGTTTACTGCTTCAGCCCAAAAACTTTTTGGCAAATTGTTTTCTTAAAGCATTGTCCTAGACATATCCTCAAGAGTGCGGTTCTTTTGTTTCATAACTCCATTTTGTTGAGGAGTTCTAGGGGCTGAAAAATTATATGAAATGCCATATTTTGCACAAAACAAGTCAAACTTTAGTTGATCAAACTCTCTACCATGATCACTTCGTATAGAAACGATTGTTAGGTTTTTCAAAGTTTGTAACTCCTTACACAATTTTGAAAACTCAAATAAAGCTTCAGATTTTTCTCGTAGAAAAGAAATCCATGTAAAACGAGAGAAATCATCCACTATAACAAGGATGTATTGCTTGCCTCTAGGAGATTTGACACGCATAGGTCCACAAAGATCCATGTGTAAAAGTTCAATAGTTCGAGAAGAACTTACAGCTTTCTTAGGCTTGAATGAACCTCGTGTTTGTTTACCTTGTGTACACACCTTAAATTGATCATTAACCTTGAAATTTAGGTTTGGCAAACCACATACCAAATCTTTTGTAAGTAGCTTCTGCATGGTGTGCATGCTTACGTGACCAAGTCTTCTATGCCAAAGCCTTGGATCATCAGTCAAGGCCTTTAAACATTTTAGCTTAGTTCCTGAAACTTGGTTAGTACTCATAGAAATAAACATAATTACATCTAGGAGCAATAAGCAATACTTCACCTGTCTTTTTGTTTTGAACCTCACACTTATCTGAATCAAACATGACTTTGTTGCCTTTATCACAAATTTGAGAGATACTTAGTAGATTATATTTTAAACCATCAAACAAATAAACATCATCAATAAAGTTGGATAAATTATAGCAAATTTTACCAATGCCAATTATGTCACACTTTCCTTTATCACCAAGAGTAATGGTTCTAGATGATTGCTTCTTTAAATATGAGAATAAAAGCTTTTTCCACCCATGTGTCTTGAGCAACCACTATCTAATATCCATTTTTGCTCCTTTATCTTGGTGATATCCTGCAAAACAGCAAACATCAACCTTTCCGGGTTGACCAAATGGCATATTTTGGTTCATACTCAGGTTCGATCATGTTTGGTGGTCTAGTACCTTTAGGAACCTATATTTGTTTGACCTGTTTCCTTAAACATAAAGGATAGGTGTTTCTGATGATATAAGGATCATTTCTTCTATAAGGACATGTAGATTTAACATGACCCTTTTTAAAACAGTGGAAGCAAAAAGGCATATGAATGCTTCCTTTGGCCTTGACAAAAGTGGTGATAGGTTTTCTAGGAAAGCTCCTATGATAACCTATATCATTCTTGTTAAGGGAGGATTGTTGTTCACCCATCATTCTCTCAAGATTAGCTTTTGAATGAGTAAACTTAATAAGTGCAGCCTTCTGGTCTTGACACGTCAAAGTTAGATCAACTTTCTCTTTCTCTAGATCGATATAGTTTCGATGGAGAGATGAGAGGTTGTCCTTGAGAATCAGGTTCTCTGATTCCAAGGCATGAGTGTTCTCCAATGAGAAAAGTTGTTGCCACAGAAGAGTGGTGGTCGAGATGAGGATCTTCCTTGAGCAAATCCAATGAGGTTATCTTTTGAACGAGTAAACTTAATAGCAAGGCATGAGTGCTCCCCAAGGCAAGAGTGCTCTCCAATCAGGTTCTCTGATTCCAAGGCATGAGTGCTCTCCAATGAGCAAAATGGACCTAAAGTTCCAATCAGGTTTTCTGATTGGAACTTTAGGTCCATTTTGAATGATGCTCCATAGCTCCATGTCCTAGTCAATAATGAACATACGTATGAGTGCTCTCCAATGAGCAAAGTTGTTGCCACAGAAGAGTGGTGGTCGAGATGAGGATCTTCCTTGAGCAAATCCACCATCACCAACAAGATTCATGATTAGTCTCACTGATGGTTAAATCAATAAACATGAGTCTAACTCTGATACAAATTGAAGAACCGGTAGATGAAATAAATAAGGTAAAAGATACTCTAGAAGGGGGGGGTTGAATAGAGTATGAGAACTTTTTGCAAATAAAATCTCAAGGCCTTGAAACTTGATAGCATGAATTATTGTCTATATTTTGGGGTTTGTCTAGACGTTTTATCTTCAATAATCTACATGTTTGTATGTATATTATGTGATTATATTACCATTTCATCTACCTTTGCGGGAATCGATGTCTACACCTAGTTTTGTTGTAATCGTAGGTAAAATGGCACGTTTTACATCAAAAAGGAGCAAAAGGAGTTAAGGAGTCATTGGAGCTACATTCAGGAACATAAGGAAACATCCAGGAAGCATAGCCATGGATTAAAGATTCACTTTGGACCAGATTTGAGAAATTTCACATTCAGTTGTGATTCACCTCGGTTGACTACAGATTCACCTCGACCGAGGTGATCCAGAGAAGTCGACTCGACCGAGACGAACACCTGGGACACGGCGAGAATATTTTGATCTTTTATCTTTGGAAATAGGATCTTATATTTTTGGGCTTGGTTCCTGGAAGGAAGAAGATATGATATATCATATATTTTACCTATTTTTATGGGAAGAGATCTTTCTAAGATATCTTATCTTTGGAGAGTAATTTTCCTATAAAAAGGGTTGGATTTTCCACAAATCCATATCATGCTATACATCTCACATAGATCTGAATACACCGCTGCAGCCATACTCCAGTTGGGAGATTGGAAGAACCTTTTTGAAGGTTGAAGGAAGAAAGTCCATAGCTTTTATAGCTTTTTGAAGGGTTTTTGTAAGATAATATTAGATTCCCTTCTTTGTTGTTGTCTTGTTGGATTTTTATCCAAGGAACGCTTGTTGTTTTGATAATTGATTCAGTTATTGAAGCCTTTCTCTTAAGGTTTTCTTGTTCAATTATTCTCTTTCTTCCCATATATTTGATTAATACTTTCATGATGATGAGTGGCTAATCTCTTTGTGTGATTCTAGGGTGATTGGCTGAAGGTTGTGGGAAAAACAATGATAGAATAATCTTAATCACAGTAGGACCCTGAAAGTTCGAGTCTTTACCTTAACCATAAGCATCTCGCACAGTCGATGAACATCTCGGCCGGGGTGGAATTTGGCTGACCGAGGTGACTTATCTGATCCGAAACTGAGAGTTAAGTGTTAGAGTTTGCCAAATCCTATCCTTATTACACCTTTCCTGGTTCAATGCAAACTTAGGATGAGACTTACCCGGTAATTCCTGTTGGATTTTCGGTATCTGGTTTTAGACCAAAGGGCCGTAGTCTCACTTATGTGAGTAGACGGTTCTCCCAATTGCCAAACAAATTAACATAATTATCTTGAACTAAAAACTAGTTATTAACCAAGGGTTTGTAATCTCCACAAAGGAGTAGACAAAACCCAACCAAGAGTTTGTAATCTCCGCAAAGGAGTAGACAAAACCCAATCAAGAGTTTGTAGTCTCCAAAGGAGTAGACAAAAACTCAACTAAGAGTTTGTAGTCTCCATAAAGGAGTAGACAAAACTCAATCAAGAGTTTGTAGTCTCCAAAGGAGTAGAAAAAACTCAAGTAAGAGTTTGTAATCTCCAAAAAGGAGTAGACAAAACTCTAATAGAAGTTAAGTTCAATTACACGTCTTATAAACCGGTTGTTATATGTCAAAACCATTGACTTGGATAATGTAATGAGTCATTCATAAATGAATTTTCCTTCTAATTGTATTCTCCCCTACACCGGGAATATCCAAATACCTTAGTGGGATAAAACATTACATGTTACAAAGACTAAGTAAGAGACTTACTTGTCTTACTTTGTAGAAAGGGTATTCCTAGGTTTTGTCAATACAAAACCAAACTAAGATGGATGCCTATCCTTTGTCAATACAAAGGAACTATACTGGTCTTTCAAGTTTTGCAAACAAGCTTATAAGAAGGCCTATCCAATGTCAATACAATGGAACTAGAAGCTTTATTGTTGCAAAAACGAATGTAAAATCAAGTGCAAATGGCACTCCCTTTTATAGGCATAGGGGGCCACGGTTTTGGAGAGTTAAAAGCGGTTAAAAGCGGTTAACAACGGTTATGGAAGTTACTTGGAAGTTATTTGGAAGATGGGTCTTGAAGCCCTAGAAAGCCCAAGGCCCGAGGCCCACATAGGGAGCCCAAAACCGCTCCCCGAAGCTAGCTTAGAGCTAGCTTATTTTTCTTGGTCCAAATACTTCCAATGAGCTTCATTAACTTTAATATAGCTAGGGTAAGTTCCAAGATCCTAAAATACTCAATATCTTAGCTCAAGCTAGTGTAGCTCCTTAAGAAGCTCACTAGCTGCTTCATTGACATTCACTAAGCATTTGAGCTTGGATTGCTCCCAGTTTTTAACCACATATTCTTTAGCCAATATAAGGCCTAAGAAGCAAAGTTGTGCCGATAAAATGTGGCTAAAAAGCCCCAAACGTCGGCCTTCTAAAAGCTAGGACAAGTTGACCTTGTCGTGAATCACCTTGCTTTGATTCGACTCCCCTTATAATACTAGTTGTTCTTAGTGCCGGTCACTTGGCTTGACTCCCGCAACCCGGACCATAGTGACACACATGACAACAACTCATTGCACCTTGTCTCAAGACAAGCTCAACGGTTACAATGAAGACTTAGCCCAAATCTCCAACATTCCTCCCCCATTTGAGCAAAGTCAAGAAACTTTTAATAGACATACATCCAAACAAAATATTCGCATAATCATAAATGTCTTCCGATTGAATTTATTGAATTAGTATAATTACGCACTCTGCACTAAAGAATTGTCGTGTCCTAATGGATTGAACCACTCAACTTGTTTAAGTACATGAAGGCAACATACACGAAATTTACATTTCCTTTACAAATAAATGACACATTTAAAGGCTATTGTGTCCTAATCCTTTAATGAACATATAGGCGAGTCGACCATCTACTCCCTCGACGAAGCCTTGACACTTCACGTTCACGTAGCCAACTCTCTTTTGATCTTGCACCTATAATTGCAATTTTTCAAAAGAGTTGTTAAGAAATTACATATTTCAAACTATACATATTATATAGGAACAGAGCATTACCTTGGATGGACATTTTATGCTCACAACTTCTTGGAATGGGCTTTCCTCATTGAACTCGGCTAAGGCATCAAGCCATAGACGAATTGGGTGTCCCACGACAAGTCGTTATCAATTTAGGTCATTAACCCCATCCCCTTTACTTTTGAACTAAGTCCCTAGCCAAGCTCTTGGTTAAGTGATCGGCTAGATTATTGTGGGTTCTCACACAATCGACCGATATTATACCGTGAGTTATGAGATCTCTAACCGAGCTATGTCTCACACCAAGATGTCTTGATTTCCCATTGTACGTTTGGCTATAAGCTTTAGCCAACGTAGCTGCACTATCACAATGAATCGAGATAGGAGAAACCGGTTTTGGCCATAGAGGAATTTCTAGAACCAAATTTCTTAGCCATTCATCTTCCTTGCCGGCAGCGGCAAGTGCCACAAACTCGGACTCCATGGTCGAGGTTGTGATGCATGTTTGCTTCTTTGAAGCCAACGAAATGGCACCACCACCTAACAAGAAAACCCATCCTGTGGTGGATGAGTGATCATCTAGATTAGTGATCCATGACGCATCCGAGTAGCCTTCTATCACTGAAGGATACTTACTGTACAAGATGCCAAAACCCATGGTCCCCTTGAGGTACCTAAGCACACGCCTTAGTGCCTTCCAATGTTGTGAGCTAGGACAACTTGTGTACCTACTCAATTTACCAATAGCAAAAGCAATATCTGGCCTAGTGCTTGTCATTGCATACATGCAACATCCTATTACTTGTGCATACTCAAGTTGAGAGACAGCTGATCCTTGGTTGGGCATCAACTTCTCAGTACTAACAATTGTACTTTTATCACATTGGAAGCATTTGACAATCTTCTCAATGTAGTGTGATTGTGTGACGCTTAAGCCTTTAGCATCACGTTTGATTCTTATGCCTAGAATCACATCCGTCTCACCTAAGTCTTTCATAGAAAACTTAGTGGACAAGAAATCCTTAGTAAGATCTACTTGTCTTTGGTTTGTTCCAAAGATCAACATGTCATCAACATATAAGCATATGAACATACCTTGACCGGTATGATCAAACTTACTATAGACACACTTGTCAGCTTGATTTATCTTAAATCCATTTGACAATACAACATCATCAAACTTTTGATGCCATTGTTTTGGAGCTTCCTTTAGTCCATACAAGGATTTGACCAAGCGATATACTTTGTGCTCTTGTCCTTTTAAAACAAACCCTTCAGGTTGTCTCATATACACTTCCTCATCTAGATCACCATTAAGGAATGTTGTCTTGACATCCATTTGATGAATCACTAGATTATGTATAGCCGCCATAGCTATTAATAACCTAATGGTTGTAATCCTAGCCACCGGAGCATATGTGTCAAAGTAATCGACACCTTCCCTTTGTCTAAAGCCTTGGATAACCAAGCGTTCTTTAAACTTGTCAATGGAACCGTCAACTTTCATCTTACTCATGAAGATCCATTTGCATCCCAAAGGTTTGCAACCGGAAGGAAGGTTGGCTAACTCCCATGTATGATTGCCCATAATGAGTCCATCTCCTCTTGGATTGCTTCCTTCCAAAAGGCAACATCTTGAGACTTCATGGCCTCATCAAATGTCTTTGGATCCTCATCCATATGAAAGTAAGAGTGACGATCCATTTCATTATCCCTTGACCCTTCAACCAAGAACACTTGGAAAATTGATTTTTGGGACAAATTATTACTCATTGGAGCAATCTCTGGCAAGTCAAGCCCGTGAGACGCTTCCCAGGATTCATCTTGAATCCTACGATGCTTGTTTGGGTGTTCCTCATCTAAAGTCATGTTGATCACTTCCCTAAGCCTAGGAGCCGAGGTGAAGCGATCTTCATCAAAGATGGCATCCCTAGACTCTATTACGGTATTAACCGAGATGAAGTCATTTGGTTCTATCACATAGAACCTATAAGCTTTGGAGTGTTCTGCATAGCCAATGAACACACACTCAACACCTTTTTCACCTAAAGTTTTACGTTTGTTGTCATTGAGCCTTACTATGGCTCGACATCCCCAAACTCGTAAGTAATGTAGGTTTGGCTTCCTTTAGAACCATAGTTCATAAGGAGTCTTCTTGCTTCTTTTGTTTGGAACACGATTAAGCAAGTAGTTTGCCGTGAGCATTGCTTCCCCCTAAAACGAATGCTTAAGATCCGAGTAAGATAACATGGCATTGACCATCTCTTTAAGCACTCGGTTCTTTCGTTCGGCCACACCATTTGATTGTGGTGTGTAAGGTGCCGTGGTCTCATGTATGATCCCGACACTCTCGAAATATTCCTTATCTATAAACTCACCACCACGATCCGTGCGTAGTTTTTTTATTAAGGTACCTTGTTGTAACTCAGATTCATTCTTGAATACATAGAATTTGTCTAAGGCATCTCTCTTTGCGAATAGTAGATATACGTAACAATACCTAGAGTAATCATCTATGAATGTTACGTAATACTTCTTCTTTCCTAATGAAGGAGTATAGTGCAAGTCGCCTAGATCCGAGTGAACTAAGCCGAGCATTGATTGTTCTCTTTCAACTCTAGGAAATGGAAGTCTTGTTATCTTGGTCAACATGCACGTTTTACACTTGTCTTTTGGCAAGTCAAGTTTAGGTAATATACTATACTTAGTCATGTCATTCATACGCTTAAAATGAACGTGTCCAAGTCGTGCATGCCATTTAACAAAATCACTATTGGAAAAAGAAGAAGAAGAAGAAGAAGAAGAAGAAGAAGACAATGTAAACAAATTGTTCTTGTTTATATTACTATTAGAAAGTTTATTACATAAAGAGAGAAGAAACATATTATTGTTCCAATGGCCAAAGCCTACAAATGTTCCTCTCCTAGATAATACATAGCGGTCGGCTTTTATGACTTGTTTGAAGCCAAGCCTATTGAGTACACCACCAGAAACCACATTCTTTCTAATGGCCGGTGCATGTAGTACATTTGACAAGACTAGAGTCTTGCCACTTGTGAAGTACAGATCAACCCATCCTCTTCCTAGAACGGGGGTGGTAGACTCGTTTCCCATATGTATGAGTGCTCCATCGTTTGCAACAGCGTATCCTTATTACACCTTTCCTGGTTCAATGCAAGCTTAGGATGAGACTTACCTGGTAATTCCTGTTGGATTTTCGGTGTCTGGTTTTAGACCAAAGGGCCGTAGTCTCACTTATGTGAGTAGACGGTTCTCCCAATTGCCAAACAAATTAATATAATTATCTTGAACTAAAAACTAGTTATTAACCAGGGGTTTGTAATTTCCACAAAGGAGTAGACAAAACCCAACCAAGAGTTTGTAATCTCCGCAAAGGAGTAGACAAAACCCAATCAAGAGTTTGTAGTCTCCAAAGGAGTAGACAAAAACTCAACTAAGAGTTTGTAGTCTCCACAAAGGAGTAAAAAAAACTCAATCAAGAGTTTGTAGTCTCCAAAGGAGTAGACAAAACTCAAGTAAGAGTTTGTAATCTCCAAAAAGGAGTAGACAAAACTCTAATAGAAGTTAAGTTCAATTACACGTCTTATAAACCGGTTGTTATATGTCAAAACCATTGACTTGGATGATGTAATGAGTCATTCATAAATGAATTTTCCTTCTAAGTGTATTCTCCCCTACACCGGGAATATCCAAATACCTTAGTGGGATAAAACATTGCATGTTACAAAGACTAAGTAAGAGACTTACTTGTCTTACTTTGTAGAAAGGGTATTCCTAGGTTTTGTCAATACAAAACCAAACTAAGATGGATGCCTATCCTTTGTCAATACAAAGGAACTATACTGGTCTTTCGAGTTTTGCAAACAAGCTTATAAGAAGGCCTATCCAATGTCAATACAATGGAACTAGAAGCTTTATTGTTGCAAAAACGAATGTAAAATCAAGTGCAAATGGCACTCCCTTTTATAGGCATAGGGGGCCACGGTTTTGGGGAGGTAAAAGCAGTTAACAACGGTTATGGAAGTTACTTGGAAGTCACTTGGAAGATGGGTCTTGAAGCCCTAGAAAGCCCAAGGCCCGAGGCCCACATAGGGAGCCCAAAACCGCTCCCCAAAGCTAGCTTAGAGCTAGCTTATTTTTCTTGGTCCAAATACTTCCAATGAGCTTCATTAACTTTCATATAGCTAGGGTAAGTTCCAAGATCCTCAAATACTCAATATCTTAGCTCAAGCTAGTGTAGCTCCTTAAGAAGCTCACTAGCTGCTTCATTGACATTCACTAAGCATTTGAGCTTGGATTGCTCCCAGTTTTTAACCACATATTCTTTAGCCAATATAAGGCCTAGGAAGCAAAGTTGTGCCGATAAAATGTGGCTAAAAAGCCCCAAACGTCGGCCTTCTAAAAGCTAGGACAAGTTGACCTTGTCGTGAATCACCTTGCTTTGATTCGACTCCCCTTATAATACTAGTTGTTCTTAGTGCCGGTCACTTGGCTTGACTCCCGCAACCCGGACCATAGTGACACACATGACAACAACTCATTGTACCTTGTCTCAAGACAAGCTCAACGGTTTCAATGAAGACTTAGCCCAAATCTCCAACATTCCTCCCCCATTTGAGCAAAGTCAAGAAACTTTTAATAGACATACATCCAAACAAAATATTCGCATAATCATAAATGTCTTTCGATTGAATTTATTGAATTAGTATAATTACACATTCTGCACTAAAGAATTGTCGTGTCCTAATGAATTGAACCACTCAACTTGTTTAAGTACATGAAGGCAACATACACGAAATTTACATTTCCTTTACAAATAAATGACACATTTAAAGGCTATTGTGTCCTAATCCTTTAATGAACATATAGGCGAGTCGACCATCTACTCCCTCGACGAAGCCTTGACACTTCACGTTCACGTAGCCAACTCTCTTTTGATCTTGCACCTATAATTGCAATTTTTCAATAGAGTTGTTAAGAAATTACATATTTCAAACTATACATATTATATAGGCACAGAGCATTACCTTGGATGGACATTTTATGCTCACAACTTCTTGGAATGGGCTTTCCTCATTGAACTCGGCTAAGGCATCAAGCCATAGGCGAATTGGGTGTCCCACGACAAGTCGTTATCAATTTAGGTCGTTAACCCCATCCCCTTGGCTGACTTTTGAACTAAGTCCCTAGCCAAGCTCTTGGTTAAGTGATCGGCTAGATTATTGTGGGTTCTCACACAATCGACCGATATTATACCGTGAGTTATGAGATCTCTAACCGAGCTATGTCTCACACAAAGATGTCTTGATTTCCCATTGTACGTTTGGCTATAAGCTTTAGCCAACGTAGCTGCACTATCACAATGAATCGAGATAGGAGAAACCGGTTTTGTCCATAGAGAAATTTCTAGAACCAAATTTCTTAGCCATTCAGCTTCCTTGCCGGCAGCGGCAAGTTCCACAAACTCGGACTCCATGGTCGAGGTTGTGATGCATGCTTGCTTCTTTGAAGCCCACGAAATGGCACCACCACCTAACAAGAAAACCCATCCTGTGGTGGATGAGTGATCATCTAGATTAGTGATCCATGACGCATCTGAGTAGCCTTCTATCACTGAAGGATACTTACTGTACAAGATGCCAAAACCCATGGTCCCCTTGAGGTACCTAAGCACACGCCTTAGTGCCTTCCAATGTTGTGAGCTAGGACAACTTGTGTACCTACTCAATTTACCAATAGCAAAAGCAATATCTGGCCTAGTGCTTGTCATTGCATACATGCAACATCCTATTACTTGTGCATACTCAAGTTGAGAGACAGCTGATCCTTGGTTGGGCATCAACTTCTCAGTACTAACAATTGTACTTTTATCACATTGGAAGCATTTGACAATCTTCTCAATGTAGTGTGATTGCGTGACCCTTAAGCCTTTAGCATCACGTTTGATTCTTATGCCTAGAATCACATCCGCCTCACCTAAGTCTTTCATAGAAAACTTAGTGGACAAGAAATCCTTAGTAAGATCTACTTGTCTTTGGTTTGTTCCAAAGATCAACATGTCATCAACATATAAGCATATGAACATACCTTGACCGGTATGATCAAACTTACTATAGACACACTTGTCAGCTTGATTTATCTTAAATCCATTTGACAATACAACATCATCAAACTTTTGATGCCATTGTTTTGGAGCTTGCTTTAGTCCATACAAGGATTTGACCAAGCGACATACTTTGTGCTCTTGTCCTTTTAAAACAAACCCTTCAGGTTGTCTCATATACACTTCCTCATTTAGATCACCATTAAGGAATGTTGTCTTGACATCCATTTGATGAATTACTAGATTATGTATAGCCGCCATAGCTATTAATAACCTAATGGTTGTAATCCTAGCCACCGGAGCATATGTGTCAAAGTAATCGACACCTTCCCTTTGTCTAAAGCCTTGGATAACCAAGCGTTCTTTAAACTTGTCAATGGAACCGTCAACTTTCATCTTACTCTTGAAGATCCATTTGCATCCCAAAGGTTTGCAACCGGAAGGAAGGTTGGCTAACTCCCATGTATGATTGCCCATAATGAGTCCATCTCCTCTTGGATTGCTTCCTTCCAAAAGGCAACATCTTGAGACTTCATGGCCTCATCAAATGTCTTTGGATCCTCATCCATATGAAAGTAAGAGTGACGATCCATTTCATTATCCCTTGACCCTTCAACCAAGAACACTTGGAAAATTGATTTTTGGGACAAATTATTGCTCATTGGAGAAATCTCTGGCAAGTCAAGCCCGTGAGACGCTTCCCAGGATTCATCTTGAATCCTACGATGCTTGTTTGGGTGTTCCTCATCTAAAGTCATGTTGATCACTTCCCTAGGCCTAGGAGCCGAGGTGAAGCGATCTTCATCAAAGATGGCATCCCTAGACTCTATTACGGTATTAACCGAGATGAAGTCATTTGGTTCTATCACATAGAACCTATAAGCTTTAGAGTGTTCTGCATAGCCAATGAACACACACTCAACACCTTTTTCACCTAAAGTTTTACGTTTGTTGTCATTGAGCCTTACTATGGCTCGACATCCCCAAACTCGTAAGTAATGTAAGTTTGGCTTCCTTTAGAACCATAGTTCATAAGGAGTCTTCTTGCTTCTTTTGTTTGGAACACGATTAAGCATGTAGTTTGCCGTGAGCATAGCTTCACCCCAAAACGAATGCTTAAGATCCGAGTAAGATAACATGGCATTGACCATCTCTTTAAGCACTCGGTTCTTTCGTTCGGCCACACCATTTGATTGTGGTGTGTAAGGTGCCGTGGTCTCATGTATGATCCCGACACTCTCGAAATATTCCTTATCTATAAACTCACCACCACGATCCGTGCGTAGTCTTTTTATTAAGGTACCTTGTTGTAACTCAGATTCATTCTTGAATACATAGAATTTGTCTAAGGCATCTCTCTTTGCGAATAGTAGATATACGTAACAATACCTAGAGTAATCATCTATGAATGTTACGTAATACTTCTTCTTTCCTAATGAAGGAGTAGAGTGCAAGTCGCCTAGATCCGAGTGAACTAAGCCGAGCATTGATTGTTCTCTTTCAACTCTAGGAAATGGAAGTCTTGTTATCTTGGTCAACATGCACGTTTTACACTTGTCTTTTGGCAAGTCAAGTTTAGGTAATATACTATCCTTAGTCATGTCATTCATACGCTTAAAATGAACGTGTCCAAGTCGTGCATGCCATTTAACAAAATCACAATTGGAAGAAGAAGAAGAAGAAGAAGAAGAAGAAGACAATATAAACAAACTGTTCTTGTTTATATTACTATTAGAAAGTTTATTACATAAAGAGAGAAGAAACATATTATTGTTCCAATGGCCAAAGCCTACAAATGTTCCTCTCCTAGATAATACATAGCGGTCGGCTTTTATGACTTGTTTGAAGCCAAGCCTATTGAGTACACCACCAGAAACCACATTCTTTCTAATGGCCGGTGCATGTAGTACATTTGACAAGACTAGAGTCTTGCCACTTGTGAAGTACAGATCAACCCGTCCTCTTCCTAGAACGGGGGTGGTAGACTCGTTTCCCATATGTATGAGTGATCCATCGTTTGCAACAGCGTATGTTTTGAACCAACGCTGATCTTTGCAAACATGAGTTGTTGCACCCGAGTCCACCCACCATCCAAGGTCATCATCCTACATGGACAAACATTCAAAAGTCAATGACACATAATTCAAATCAGAGTTTATATCAAAGTTAGAATCAAGACTCATAAGTGAGTCACCTTGGTTTAAGGGGTTTTGGCCACTTTGGCCTCCACCCTTGGATCCATCGTCCTTAACCTTGCAATCCCGCTTGAAGTGGCCAGTCTTGCCACACTTCCAACAAGAACCTTTTGGTTTCTTGTCAACATTATCCTTTTTGGACTTCTTGGAATTATTTCGCTTGTCCTTGCCTTTGTCCTTTCCTTTGAACCTCTTCCTTTTACCCTTGCCATCCATCATGTTGGCCTTGTGGGAAGTAGAAGTTTTATGTTCCTTCTTGAGTCCCCCTTCTTGTTCCCTAAGGCCTTGTTCAATTTGAAGGGGAGAGTCAAGTTCCACCAACATGAGTTCTTCCTTCTTGTGCTTTAGCACATGGCGGAAGTCCTTCCACGAAGGGGGGAGCTTATCCATTATAGACGAAACCGCAATGGCCTCATCCATATGCATGGCATGTTGAGTGAACCTCCCAAGAATCCGGAGCAATTCATTGTATTGTTCCATTACCGGCCTTGAGTCCACCATTTTATATGAGTTAAAATCCGAGACTAAGAATTTGCGAGATGAAGCATCCTCCGCCATGTACTTAGACTCCAGTTGATCCCACATTGATGTTGATGACTCTACACTTTGGTAGACATCAAACAATGCATCACTCATGCCATTGAGAATATGACCACGACATATGTAGTCATCATTATCCCATTTGCTCCTTCGTCGGACAGCCTCTATCTCGTCCACCATATCATCAACCGGCTCGGCCGGTCTAGGTGTAGTGAGTACATAAGCGACTTTTAGTGTAGTCAAGAGGAAGTGCATTTTCTTTTGCCACCTCCTAAAGTCCACACCCTCAAACTTATCCAACTTCCCAAAACTAGAAGTCATTTCTGTCATTAACGTCTTACTCATTATTGATCAATCCAATCCTACAAAACAATTAACAATAAATACACTTAGAAGATTTTTGGAATTTCGGTGTCTGGTTTTAGACCAAAGGGCCGTAGTCTCACTTATGTGAGTAGACGGTTCTCCAAATTTCCAAACAAATTAATATAATTATCTTGAACTAAACACTAGTTATTAACCAAGGGTTTGTAATCTCCACAAAGGAGTAGACAAAACCCAACCAAGAGTTTATAATCTCCGCAAAGGAGTAGACAAAACCCAATCAAGAGTTTGTAGTCTCCAAAGGAGTAGACAAAAACTCAACTAAGAGTTTGTAATCTCCACAAAGGAGTAGACAAAACTCAATCAAGAGTTTGTAGTCTCCAAAGGAGTAGACAAAACTCAAGTAAGAGTTCGTAATCTCCAAAAAGGAGAAGACAAAACTCTAATAGAAGTTAAGTTCAATTACACGTCTTATAAACCTGTTGTTATATGTTAAAACCATTGACTTGGATAATGTAATGAGTCATTCATAAATGAATTTTCCTTCTAAGTGTATTCTCCCCTACACCGGAAATATCCAAATACCTTAGTGGGATAAAACGTTACATGTTACAAAGACTAAGTAAGAGACTTACTTGTCTTACTTTGTAGAAAGGGTATTCCTAGGTTTTGTCAATACAAAACCAAACTAAGATGGATGCCTATCCTTTGTCAATACAAAAGAACTATACTGGTCTTTTGAGTTTTGCAAACAAGCTTATAAGAAGGCCTATCCAATGTCAATACAATAGAACTAGAAGCTTTATTGTTGCAAAAACGAATGTAAAATCAAGTGCAAATGGCTCTCCATTTTATAGGCATAGGGGGCCACGGTTTTGGGGAGTTAAAAGCAATTAAAAACGGTTATGGAAGTTACTTGGAAGTTACTTGGAAGATGGGCCTTGAAGCCCTAGAAAGCCCGAGGCCCAAGGCCCACAAAGGGAGCCCAAAACCGCTCCCCGGAGCTAGCTTAGAGCTAGCTTATTTTTTTTGGTCCAAACACTTTCAATGAGCTTCATTCACTTTAATATAACTAGGGTAAGCTCCAAGATCCTCAAATACTCAATATCTTAGCTCAAGCTAGTGTAGCTTCTTAAGAAGCTCACTAGCTACTTCATTGACATTCACTAAGCATTTGAGCTTGGATTGCTCCCAGTTTTTAACCACATATTCTTTAGCCAATATAAGACCTAAGAACCAAAGGTGTGCCGATAAAATGTGGCTAAAAACCCCAAATGTCGGCCTTCTAAAAGCTAGCACAAGTTGACCTTGTCGTGAATCACCTTGCATTGATTCCACTCCCCTTATAATACTAGTTGTTCTTAGTGCCGGTCAGTTGGCTTGCCTCCCGCAACCCGGACCATAGTGACACACATGTGAACAACTCATTGCACCTTGTCTCAAGACAAGCTCAACGGTTACAATGAAGACTTAGCCCAAATCTCCAACAATTCCTTTGTTTGTTTACCTAAGATCATAAGTGTAGGTAATAAAGGTTTATCCTTTATTGGGGTTTGAGTGTGCTTTCATCCCATCTTTGTGAGTTAGCCTGAGACTTACCCGGTAAAGGTTGATTCTATTCCCTTAGGTGTTGTGTTAGTTTGAGGTTATAGTTCTTTATCTTAATTCCTTGAGACTTACCCGGTAAAAGGAGTTACGGTTTGGGATTAGTGAGTAGTGAGACTTACCCGGTGATCTATTCCACTTTAGTAACACCTTCCCTTCGCAAAAACCTCAGCTTTGTCCGCTTATCTTTAGATCTTGAGTTGGAACCACAACTAGATGATTTAATCCCTAGAATTGCATATTTCCTTTATTGACTTTTTATCATCTTTGATTGTTTTAATTGCTTTGTGGTTAGTAATTGCTAAAGCTTACCTATTCCGACTTTGTTTCACTAAGTCCCTGTGATCGACCCCTGGAATTCCTTGCTTTTTACTACGATTGACCCGTACACTGCGGGTTTGCATCCTTGTTTTAAGCTTACATCTAGGGTTATAAATTTATAGCTTGCACACACCGTTTGGAGCGAACAAGTTTTTGGCGCCGTTGCCGGGGACTTGGTCTAGACCGAGCCGGTTGCGGTACGCTTTTGGGGCACTTGCCCCCGTGTCTACTAACAACTCTACTTGAGTGACTTTTGCAGGTTCTTTCTTAGGTTTATGCGAAGAACCCGCACTGGGAAGGAAATCGTTCCTTACGATCCCGAACCAGAAAAGACATACAAACGACACTTAAGAGAAGCGAAGATGACCAACCAAGACAATCGCGATCTTGAGGCCGAATTGAAAGAGGCGTTAGAACAGCTATGCCTCAACAGAGAAGAACTGAGGCAGGAGAAAGAAGAAACTCGCACCAGGACTGAAGCGATCGAAGCAGATATGGCAGCCTTACGAGACCAATATCTACTTCGACCGAGGGAAGACCCAGTTCCCGATGTTGGACTGATGCAGGTCCCAGTCGCAAACCCTCGACCGAGGCAGGTCCCAGTACCTGACGCCCCGGCCGAGGTACTTCCACTTCGGATGCCAGTCGGAGGTGCTCTTTTTGCAGGAATCCCGCAAACCCTAGGACAAAGGATGGACCCCAATCAACAACTGAGGCGTCCAGGAGTTAACCTAGGAGATCCAGCGGACCATGACTACGAACTTCGACCGCAAGTTCTTTCCATGATTCGCCAATGCCAGTTCGGAGGGCTAGAGAAGGAATCTCCGCATCAACATCTTCAAAACTATGAGATCTTGATGGAGACCTTGAGACCCTCAAGAATAGAAAACAACAACTACAAGCTAAGACCTTTTTACTTTTCTTTAAAAGATAGAGCTCTTACTTGGTATCAATCTCTTCCTCCAGGAAAAATTAGCACTTGGGAGGAGATGACTACGGAATTCTTGACTAAATTCTTTCCCCCTTCTAAGACCCCTGAAATAAGAGGGAAGATTAATGCATTTATTATGAAGGACAAGGAGAGCTTGTCCAAGTCATGGGAGAGGTTTTCTCTTGAATTGCCCACATCATGGGATTCCAAAGATTGAGTTGTTGGAGATATACTTCAAGGGATTGGAAGGAAGCATCCAGTTCAACCTCCAACTACTCTCCGCCGGTACCTTTATGGACATGGCGATTGACGAAGCTTGGGACTTTATCGAGAAGCAAGCTTTGCATATGGAGAAATACACCCATCAAGGAGCTGAAGGTGGAGTTCAATGAGTTAACTTCCAAGATGCTCCGCCTAACAACAATCAACTCACGTCTTTGAAGAATGACGTGAAGCAATTGAAGGAACTCCTAGTTGCTCAAACCAAGAAGGAAGATCAAGGATCAAGGAATAACAACAATGGATACCGTAACAACAACAACGGTTCCCGGAACAACTACAACAACAACAATAGAGGATCCAACAGCAACAATTGGAGGGCGAACAACCAAAATTCTGGTAACAATCATTCTAACTCCAATTCTAACGATTCCTCAAATCCTTTCCTCTCTTCCCCTTCTTCTTCTTCTACTCCATTAAAGAGTCAGGGGCAAGGATCAAGTTCGTCCCAGCCGGAAAAGAAAGACGCAGTGCTGGAGGCTATCTTGATCAAGCTTAGTGCTATGGAGACATCCATGACTTCATTTTCGAAGGCCCAAAAGGCCTTTGAACCACAACTTGCAAGTAGGGCGAATGAAGCGCCAAGAGATCCAGAGAAGCTTCCAGCAAGGACGGAAAGCAACCCTAAGGTCCAGATTATGGCCATAATAACGAGGAGTGGACTGAAAACTGCAGATCCAGTGCCTCGGTCGGTGCCAGTACCGACGAAGACCACCTCGGTCCAGGTGTAGTCGAAGAACACTTCGGCCGAGATGCCAACCGAGTTGGAGCCACAGAAAGCGGAGGAGAAAACTGAAGTTTATGTTCCCCCTCCTGCATACAAACCACCACTTCCATTCCCCCAGTCAAGGGCCAGAGCACATCTAGACAAGCACTTTGGTAAGTTCCTTGACTTGATGAATAAACTACACATTAACATTCCTTTCCTTGATGTTATTCTAGGAATGCCCGTCTATGGGAAGTTCTTGAAAGAGATCCTATCAAAGAAGAGGAAACTGGAAGACTTTGGTGAAGTAAGGATGACATCTAAATCCTCGGAGCTTATTCAAATTATGAAGGAGAAGATGCCACCTAAGTTAAATGATCCCGGCTCATTTTGCATTCCCATTCAAGTTGGGGATGTCACTTGTGAAGCGTTATGTGATCTACGAGCCAGCGTGAGCATCATTCCGCTGGAGCTATGTGTGAAGATCGGACTTGGAGAGCCCAAGCCGGTCAAGATTCGATTATACATGGCGGACCGCTCCATTACCCATCCATTGGAAATTTTGGAAGACGTTCCGGTCAAGTTAGGTAACTTCTATTTACCTATAGACTTTGTCGTACTTGACATTCCCGCAGATTATCCTGTTCCCATTATTCTCGGGAGGCCATTTCTAGCAACTTCGGGTTGCAACGTGGATTGTAAGAACGCCAACTTGAAATTCAACATTGGTGGAGATGAAGTGGAGTTCGCATTACTTGCGGCCATGAAAGGAGAGCAGCTAGGAGATGATATCTTCAACATCTATGATGAAGAAGAATCAATAGAATTGGTGAGTTCTATCCTTATTAACGATCCACTTGAAAGAGTTATTAGTTTCAGTTTAATGGAGGAAGGTATAGATGTTTCTTGTGATGCAGATATACGGAGCTTAAAGGCACTAGAAGAAGATCCAGGAGCTAAAACTGAGAAACTAATCCAGGAGACGAGAATCTCCAGTTTCGGTTCCAGTTGCAGTACCTCGACCGAGGCACTTTCTGGACCGAGCGAGGCGACTGAAGAACATCTCGGTCAACGCCTCTACGCCTCGACCGAGGTCGAAGGCGTGATGATGTCAACTGGGACTGCTGAAAATAACAAACTTCTTACTCCTTTCTTTGACATTCATCCTCAGTTGGTGGAATATTCAATCCACCAACATTCTAATAATAAAGGACCTTGGTATGCTGATATTGTGAATTATCTTGTTTGCCAGGAAATACCGCCCGGATTGACGTACTCTCAAAAGAAGAGATTCTTTAAGGACGTACGCCATTACTACTGGGATGAGCCGCTGCTATTCAAGCGCGGGCCGGATGGGATGCTTCGAAGATGCATTCCGGAAGATGAAGTTAATAGCGTCATACGGCATTGTCATTCACTTCCTTGTAGAGGACATGCTAGCACCGATAAGACATGCGCTAAGGTATTACGTTCCGGTTTCTTTTGGCCTACATTATTTAAAGATGTGCAATCGTTCGTTGTCTCTTGTGATGCATGCCAAAGAACAGGAAATTTATCTAGGAGGAATGAAATGCCGCTTAATAACATTCAAGAGGTGGAAATCTTTGATGTATAGGGGATAGACTTCATGGGACCTTTCCCATCCTCCGGAGGAAACCTCTATATTCTTCTAGCAGTTCATTACGTCTCTAGATGGGTTGAAGCCATTGCTTCTCCCACTAATGACGCCAAGGTGGTTGTGAAATTTCTTAAACAGGACTATCTTTCCACGTTTTGGAACTCCACGTATCATCATCGGCGATGGAGGAACGCATTTCATCAACCGGAAGTTCAAGGCACTTCTATCGAAGTATGGGGTTACCCACACGGTAGCAACCCCTTATCACCCTCAAACTAGTGGACGGGTCGAGATCTCAAATAGAGAAATCAAAGCAATTTTGGAGAAGACCGTCTCTAGGACGAGGAAGGATTGGTCCATGAAATTGGACGACGCTCTTTGGGCCTACAGGACCGCATTTAAGACTCCCATTGGTACCACCCCTTATAATTTGGTATATAGGAAGTCTTGTCATTTTCCCGTTGAGTTAGAACACAAAGCATATTGGGCGATCAAATGGTTGAACTTCGACATTAAGGAAGCCGGCGAGAAGCGGCTATTGGATATCAATGAGCTGGAGGAGCTACGTTTGAACGCTTAAGAGAATGCCAAAATCTATAAGGAGAGGACGAAGAAATGGCATGACAAGCGTATCATACCTAAGGAGCTTAACGAAGGAGACTTAGTTCTACTCTTCAACTCCCGCCTCCGCCTCTTTCTAGGTAAGTTGAAATCTAGATGGACCGGACCTTATGTTGTGAAACATGTTTTTCCTCATGGTGCAGTTGAGATATGGGGCGAAACGAGTGGAAGCTTCAAGGTCAATGGTCATAGACTTAAGAAATACAAACCGGAAGTTCCGGTTGAGGAGGTTGCACCACTATACCTCGTTTGAGAGACGCACTATGGTCCAGCTAGCGACCTTAAATCAAGCGCTTCTTGGGAGGCAACCCAAGGTATTGCTTTCTTTTCCCTTTTTCTAGTCTAGCTTAGATAGTTTTGCTTTTGCTTTGCTTTGTTTTGTTTTTGGCGTCCTAGACAGACAACAGGTAACATCTAAGGAAGGAGTACAAACCAGGAGCATAACTGGAAGGACGGAAGTTCGAGAATTTGAGAAGACGGAGTTTGACTGAGGCACATCTCGGTTGCTGTCAAAGCACCTCGACCGAGATGAATCTTGAGCAACCGAGGCGACTAGGGTTTCTGAAGATCCACCTCGGTCCGTACCACCTCGGTCCAGTCGAGACCACCTCGACCGAGGTGACAGTAGTTCCAGAAAAGGGTATAAAAGGGGGGCTGAAATTCTCTCTCCTCATTTACCTTCTCCTCGACCGCGGCAGCTTTCTCGCCTCGTTTCGCCGTTCTTCGCCCGATTTCAACGATTCTTGCTTCCAAATTGCAAAGAAATGATAGAGGTTCCCGGTGCAAGCGTCAATATGCAAGAAAAACGAACTGAATCGACCGATTGGAGGTAAAATCAGAAAAAAAAAAAAAAAAAAAAAAAAAAAAAAAAAAAAAAACCCTAACCTCGTTTTCTTCACTATTTCGTTTCGAATTGGGCTTTGGTTGCCCTTGCATTTGCTGAGAAACTGATTAAGTACCCCATAGGAACCAGTAGTAGCGATTTTGGGGGAAAAAAACTGGATTTTTGAAGAAATTCGTCGCGCAATTATTCGCCTCGGTCCAATCGTTCTGTGCCTCGGCTGAGGTGTTCTTGAGTTGTGTTAGACCGACCGAGGTGATCTGACAGAGTGTTTGAAAAATGAGTTCAGATAGACAGCTTGTCTTGAGGGACAGATCCTCCCCTTCCCCCTCTTTTTCTTCCTCTAGACCTTATAGACCGGTGATCCACGAGAGACACCAGGTCGACTATGACCGTATTGTCGCCCGTCCAGTGATTGCACCGCGCTTCCTGGACATTTCAGCTTTTGATTGTCTCCATGTGGATAGAGATTTGAGGCGGATGATTTCGATGGTAGGGCTAGATCAGTTTACTGAGATCCGCGCACCTGCCTATTTAGAGCCTACTTTGGAGTTCAATAGCTCCTATACCTACCTCCCCACAAAGCGCTCTATGAAGTACCGGTTGATAAACCGGAACTTCTTAGTTCCCTTAGAGTACTGGAGAGACATCTTTGGTTTCCCGGCTCCGACTACTGTAGATTTTCCCTCCCGAACTATAGCTAGGGAGTTCTGGGGTCAGATTGCTCATGTAGTTGAGCACGCAGACAGGTGGCGCCTTGGAGACTCCAGGGAGCGTATCATATTTCACCTAGCTTTTAGGTTAGCTTACTGTATTTTCAGTGAGACGCTTCTGGCGCGTAATGAGACGCCCCAGAATGTCCGACAGGGGGAGCTTTTCAGCCTTTACTACATGGTGACTGGAGGGATCCCAGACTTTGGCTTGATGTTGGCAGAGGATCAGCACAAGATCAAGGCCAAGGCGAAGGGGGATATCTGCTGCGGGGGCATCGTGACTCACATTGCGAGTTACCAGGACATGGACCTCAGAGCTTGTACTATGGTGGCAGCTGCCAAGCCGCTAGGACTTCAGGAGATGATCACTCGGCGGATTCTGGTTCCCTGAGGACTCACTACACCGTATGTAGCCATGCCATGGGAGCCGACTACACCACAAGGGATTAGATGGTCACCCCAGTTCTCAGTTTATGATCCTCACTACTGGCAGACTACTTGGATCCCATTGATAGAGAATGCTAGAGAGGCAGCAGCTGCACCAGCTGAAGAGGATGAGGTAGAGGAGGAGACTACTGATGACGACAGGGATGGTGGAGTTCCTATGGATACAAGGACTGATACTGATGGGACGAGTGCGCTGGTCATTGATTTAGATGATGACGATACTGAGACCGCGCCGGCTGCATCACCAGTCCGACCTGCTAGGCGTAGGGTACGCCGACAGAGAGATCCAGAGGCTCACCGTCGGATCGATGATCTGACGGATCAGATGATAGACTCTTACGCTGCCCTTACTATGGACATCGATAAGAGATTTGCCGCCCAGCACCGACAGATCGATAGCTGGACTCATCAGATGCTAGAGAGCCAGCATTATCAGCGTCGGATTATGGAGATCCAGTTTCAGCAGACCATGGGTTATCCATTTGACCCATCCCAGTATCCGTACATGCCACCACCACCACCACCGGATCAGGATTATTTAGAGCTTGTAGGATTTTTCTTTCTTATTTATTATGCAGCTCAGCTTTATGTCCGGTGAGTACTTTATTTCTTTAGACTTATTTTGACCCACTGGGATAGTGTGTCCCAAGTATGGGGTGTTTATGTATTATTTGACTTATGTGATGTATGACTCGATATTATCGGATATTTATGCTTCATTTTGCTTCTATGATTTTATCTAAGATTACATGCATGCATACAGATTATTTGATTGAGAAATACGTCAAAAACTGGTTAAAAAAAAAATTTTGACCTCGACCGGGACAGTTCTGGCCGAACGAGGTGCTTCACCTTTGTTGACCTAGAACCGGTAGATGATACAAATTGAAGAACTGGTAGATGAAATAAATAAGATAAATGATACTCTAGAAGGGGGGGGGGGTTGAATAGAGTATGGGAACTTTTCGCAAATAAAATCTCAAGGCCTTGAAACTCCTTTCAAGTTCCTTGATGTCGATATGTGCTCTTTGTGAAACTTTCATTTCAAGGGCTTTGAAACTACTTTCAAGGGCCTTGACTTCTTCCTCCTGCAAAACAAAGTTAGTTGATAACACGATTTATGACTTAGGATTAGACACTCATTTAGATAGATTTTCCACTCATTCATGCATGGTCTAGCATTAGTTCACGACGTTTGCACTCAAAACATGTATTTTGTCGAGATAGACGTCTACGTGGACTTTTGCTTGCTATATAGGTATTTTTGGAGATTTAGGATCTTAATCGATACGTTTGAGGATCGTTCATCAAGATGATACACCCTCGGACTCATTGGGATGCAAGCTAGAGGCTAAGGAAGACCCATGGGACCTTGTTGGTTCAAGCCATGCACCAAATCATGACTCAATGATCCAAGGCAAGTTGAGGCACCCAAACCACGGTCACTGGCACTTCCACGGCCGTGGAACCTGACCGTGGTTTTTGCCAGACGGTTGTGACAGCTGTGCCACGATCTCATGACCGTGGTCCTGCAAGGCTGAGAGAAGGCATCTCCCATCATCCCCTATCATCCAATCAAATCCATACTCTCTCTAATACACTCTCAACAAGAAGATTCTCTCAAGAGGAGAGCTACCATTGGAGGAGGAGAAGAACCATTGGAGAAGAAGAGAAGAACACACCACTTGCTAAGTCTTTGATAAGTTTTGTAGTGAAGATTTTCGTAATCGATTTCTAGAGTTGTAAGAATCGTTTAAACCTTCTTTTGGAAGGGTTGTGAGTCTTTCTAATCTTACTTTCAGCTTGGTTTTGCTTGCTTCACTTGTTCATCTCTTTCTCTTCATTATCTTGCAAATGGAAGCCATGATTTTATGTTTGATGATTTCGATTGTTATGATGAATGTTGTAGGCTAAATAGATGCGATTCTAGGGTGAGGAAAGGATGGTTATGGCTAAGACTATGATAGGATGGACTTAGATTTGCCTTTGGATGACTTGTTTATTTGAACGAAACCTCTGTTCGAGTCCACGGTTTGTTCTTGCCAAACCACGGCCGTGGAAGTGGTAGAACAGACCGTGGTTTACCTGGTTCGTTATTTGTGATTGTCTATAGTGTAGGTCTTTCTTGTTGCTTTTGATCTCTTTTTGGTTTGTGCCTTTGCTTTTCAGGACATCCCTCACTCTTTAGGTGTATGCGAAGATCTCGTGGCAAGGATTTAGCTCCATTCGATCCCGAACCGGAGAAAACCCTTAGATCTAGATCCAAGAGCATTAAAAAGGGAAAAGAGATGGCCGGAAGAGATCTACAAGCTGAGTTGGATGAGGCTTTAGAGCAAATTAGGATAAGGGATGAAGCTTTGGAGAATGAAAGGAGACTGGCCAATGAGAGGCAAGAGGCAACTAGGAGGGAGATTGAGGAGATTAGGCAAGCTCTTGTGCAAAGAGAGCTTAACCGTCAACAACCTCCTCCACCTCCACCACAACCGCAGCCGGCGGCGGTTAATATTCGGGTGGTGCCCATTGCTATGGAAGAGCCACAAACATTAGGGCAACGTATGGATCCGGCACAAAGAGCACACCGTCCGGGTGTGAACTTAGGAGATCCCGCAGCCCATGATTACGAGCTCCGCCCTCAAGTTCTACAAATGATCCGGCATAATCAATTTGGAGGGATGGAAGGAGAGTCTCCTCATCAACATTTGATGAACTATGAGATCTTGATGGAGACTCTTAGACCGCCTAGATTGGAGAACAACAACCATAAGCTTAGGGCTTTCTCCTTATCTCTTAAGGACAAGGCCTTAGCTTGGTATCAATCTATTCCACAAGGGCGAGTTGGTACTTGGGAGGAGATGATAACCGAGTTTCTGACTAAGTTCTTCCTACCTTCCAAGACTACCGAGCTAAGAGGGAAGATCAATGCCTTCGTGATGAAGGATAAAGAGAGTTTGTTCAAGTCTTGGGAGAGGTTCAAAGACCTTCTCCTAGATTGCCCACACCATGGTATACCGAAAATTGAGCTTTTGGAAATCTACTTCAAGGGACTTGATGAAGATATCCAATTCAAGCTCCAATCTCTTTCCGGTGGGACTTTCATGGAAAAGCATGTGGATGAAGCTTGGGAATTTGTAGAGAAACAAGCTTTAGTAATTGAGAAGTACTCCCATAGGAAGAGTGATGGGAGAAAGGTGGGATCATATGAGGTGAGTGAAGTCACCATGAGCAATTTCAAGCTTGACGCCATCAACAACGAGCTAAAGTCTTTGAGGGAGTTGTGTGCTACAACTTTGAAGAACCAAGCAACCCCTCAAGTGCAAACAAACTTGTCTTCCAAGGAGGAAGATGTGAACTACATGGGAAGGGGCAATTACAACAACTATCAAGGCCCAACGAACTTCAACAACAACCGGCAATTCAACAATTACCGGCCTAACCACAACCATCCCGGGTTTTCCTATTCTAACCCGGATGGAGCCTTGAACCCTCCCGCTTCCACAAGCACAACTCCACCACCAAAAGATTCACAAGAACCTCCACCCGGATTTACTCAACCTCCAAAGGATAGAACCGAGATGATGTTTGAGCAATTGCTTGGAAGGTTAAGTGGTCTTGAGAGCACGGTGACCTCCATTTCTAAAGCTCAAAAGGTGTTGGAAGCACAAGTGTTCCAAAAGGTGGGTGAAGCTCATAGAGATCCGGGAAAGCTTCCCGGAAGAACCGAAGACAACCCAAGAGGCCAAGTGTTGGCCATTACAACGAGGAGTGGGTTGAGTATGAAGGATCCCTTGCTAAGGGATAATGCTAAGGGAAAGCAAGTAATGGTAGAGGAAGAAATATTGCAAGAAGATGGAGGCAAGAGCAAGGATGTTGAGCCAACATATGTGGCACCGCCTCCATACAAGCCACCACTACCGTTCCCTCAATCACGAGCAAGGGCTCGCTTGGACAAGCACTTTGGTAAATTCCTTAAACTTATGTCTAAACTACATATTAACATTCCGTTCATGGATGCTATCTTAGGTATGCCGGCATATGGCAAGTTCTTGAAGGAAATACTCTCCAACAAAAGGAAGTTGGAGGAGTATGGGGAAGTAAGGATGACTAAAAGGTCCTCAGAGTTGATTCATACGATGAAGGAGGAAATGCCTCCTAAACTAAGAGATCCCGGTTCCTTTTGTGTGCCAATCGGAGTGGGAGAAGTGAAGTATGAAGCCCTTTGTGATCTTGGGGCAAGTGTAAGCATCATACCGCTTGCACTATGCAACAAGGTTGGGCTAGGAGAGCCAAAACCGGTCAAGATGACCCTCTACATGGCGGACCGTTCGATCACTCACCCGGTTGGGATCTTAGAAGACATTCCGGTGCAACTAGGGAAGTTCTATGTGCCGATTGATTTTGTTGTCTTGGACATCCCGGCGGACTATCCGGTTCCCATCATCTTAGGGAGACCTTTCCTAGCCACTTCCGGATGCTTGGTAGATTGTAAGAACGGAATTCTCTCCTTCAACATTGGAGAAGAGAATATCAAATTCAAGCTGTCCACAATGATGAAAGGGTCAACCCTTGATGAAGATGTATTCAACATTGTCGAGCAAGAGGAGTCTAGAGAAATTGTGAGCTCGATCTTGATCAAGGACCCCTTGGAGAAGGTTCTTAGTTTAAGTTTGATGGAGGAAGGTGTTGAGGAGGCTTGCAATGAAGAAATTAAAGCCTTAGAAGCATTAGAAAAGGAGACAAGAGCTGAAATTGAAGACCACGAGAGAGTGCTGAGTTCCTGTAGGAACCACGGTCGTGGAAGGTGTTCCACGGCCGTAGAACTCTCTGGAAAGCTCCGAAGAGCAAGCTTGGCAACTTCCACGGCCGTGGATGTGCCAGGATCCGTGGATCCAACTGTGGTTTCCCCAGAATCAGCCATTGTTGATGATCAAGCTTCAAGGAGCCTTGGAGAGCCTTCATTTGCTTTGGATTCATCTCAACCAACGTTATTTGGATCGTCTCCACTCGATAAAGGTCCTCCTAAACTTGAACTTAAACCCCTCCCCTCTCATTTGAAGTATGCTTTCCTTGGTGATAATTCTACATATCCGGTGATTGTGAATGCATGCTTGAATGATGATGAACTTGCTAAGTTGTTGCATGAGCTAAGATTGCATAGGAAAGCCATTGGCTATACTATTGATGATTTAGTTGGCATAAAGCCTTCTTTGTGCATGCATAAGATATTGATGAAAGATGACCATAAACCCTCTATTGAACATCAAAGAAGATTGAATCCTATAATGAAGGAGGTAGTCAAGAAAGAGATCATTAAGTTGCTAGATGCGGGAATCATCTACCCTATTTCGGATAGTAAGTGGGTTAGTCCTGTTCATGTAGTTCCTAAGAAGGGTGGGATGACCGTAGTGACTAATGAGAACAATGAACTAATCCCAACTAGGACGGTTACGGGATGGAAGATGTGTATTGACTATAGGAAATTGAACATGGCCTCTAGGAAAGATCACTTCCCTCTCCCTTTCATTGACCAAATGCTAGAGAGGTTAGCTCAACATTCTCACTTTTGCTACTTAGATGGCTATAGTGGATTCTTCCGAATCCCTATCCGCCCTGATGACCAAGAGAAAACCACATTTACATGTCCATGGGGTACTTTTGCATATAGGAGAATGCCATTTGGGTTGTGTAATGCACCCGCCACCTTTCAAAGGTGTATCATGGCCATATTTTCTGAGTACATTGAGAATATCAGGGAAGTGTTTATGGATGACTTTTTTGTTTATGGTTCTTCCTTTGATGATTGCTTAGCTAACTTGTCTTTAGTGCTTAGAAGATGTGAGGAGACTAATCTAGTCTTGAATTGGGAAAAATGCCACTTCATGGTAATTGAAGGTATTGTGTTGGGACACTTAGTGTCCAACCGTGGCATTGAGGTTGATAGGGCCAAGATTGAAATGATAGAGAAGTTGCCACCACCTACCTCGGTGAAGGGGGTAAGGAGTTTCTTAGGGCATGCCGGTTTTTACCGGAGGTTTATTAAAGACTTCTCTAAAATTTCTAAGCCCCTTACTAACCTACTAATGAAAGATGTTGAGTTTGTCTTCTCCAAGGATTGCCTTGAAGCTTTTTGTAGATTGAAGAACGCTTTGATCTCCGCACCTATCATGCAACCTCCGGATTGGAGTCTACCGTTTGAGATCATGTGTGATGCAAGTGATGTAGCCGTTGGGGCCGTTTTGGGGCAAAGGAAAGATGGGCGCACGCATGCCATTTATTATGCTAGCAAGACGCTAGATGATGCCCAACTCAATTATGCTACCACCGAGAAAGAGTTGCTGGCGGTGGTATATGCTTTTGAGAAGTTCCGATCATATCTTGTTGCAGGGAAGGTCATAGTTTATACGGATCATGCTGCGATCCGTTATCTCCTTACAAAGAAGGATGCTAAGCCTAGGTTGATTCGGTGGATCCTTCTCCTTCAAGAGTTTGATTTAGAAATCCGGGACAAGAAGGGGTCCGAAAACTCTGTGGCGGATCACCTTAGTAGACTCCCACCGTTAGAGCTTGAGAGAGATGACATCCCGATTGATGACTCATTCCGGGATGAGCAATTGCAAATGGTGGAGGAGTGCTTGTTCCAAGTGTCTAGAGGAAGTGAGCCATGGTATGCCGACATTGTGAACTATCTTGTGTGTGAGGAAGTGCCTCCCGGTTTGTCATATGCACAAAGGAAGAAGTTCTTCAAATATGTGAGGCACTAATATTGGAGTGAACCACTTTTGTTCAAGAGAGGGCCGGATGGAGTGTTTAGAAGATGCATACCGGAGGATGAGGTGGAGAGTGTGATCCGCCATTGTCATTCCTTACCATGTGGGGGACATGCTAGCTCCCACAAGACATGTGCGAAGGTGTTGCAATCGGGCTTCTTTTGGCCATGTTTGTTCAAGGATGTGCAAAGCTTTGTGGTAGCTTGTGATGCTTGCCAAAGGACGGGCAACATCTCAAGGAGGAATGACATGCCCTTGAACAACATACAAGAAGTGGAGATATTTGATGTGTGGGGTGTGGACTTCATGGGACCATTCCCTTCTTCATGTGGCAACCTCTACATCCTATTGGCGGTTGACTATGTTTCGAGATGGGTGGAGGCAATCGCCTCTCCCACAAATGATGCCAAAGTGGTGGTGCGGTTCTTCAACCGAGTGATCTTTCCTAGGTTTGGAACACCAAGGGTGATCATAAGTGATGGAGGGAAGCACTTCACCAATAGGAATTTTAGGGCACTTTTGGCTAAGTATGGGGTGACTCATAAGGTGGCAACACCTTACCATCCCCAAACTAGTGGCCAAGTGGAGATCTCCAACCGGGAGATAAAGGGAATTCTTGAGAAGACGGTCTCTAGGACGAGAAAGGATTGGGCTATGAAGCTCGATGATGCCTTGTGGGCATATAGAACCGCTTTCAAGACACCGATTGGCACCACTCCTTACAAGTTAGTCTATGACAAGTCTTGCCACCTTCCGGTAGAGATGGAGCATAGAGCTTATTGGGCCATTAAGTGGCTAAATTTTGACCTCAAGGAGGCCGGAGAGAAGAGGTTGCTTGATATGAACGCTCTTGAGGAGATCCGTTTGGATGCCTACGAAAATGCCCGGATCTACAAGGAGAGGACCAAACGGTGGCATGACAAGCGCCTCATCCCGAAGGAGTTGAGTGAAGGCGACCTTGTCCTTCTCTTCAACTCAAGGCTGCGGCTCTTCCCCGAAAAGCTAAAGTCGAGGTGGACCGGTCCTTATGTGGTGAAGAAGATCTTCCCCCATGGAGCTACTGAGATAGGAGGGGAGCATTGTGGAGATTTCAAGGTGAATGGGCACCGGTTGAAGAGGTATATCCCAGAAGCTCCGGTGGATATGATTGCCCCACTTCACCTAGAATGAGACGCCCCCGAGTTTGGTCAAGCTAATGACCTTAAAGAAGCGCTTGATGGGAGGCAACCCATTGGTAACGTTTTTCCCTTTTCGTTTTTGTTTTTGTTT
The DNA here is from genome assembly GCA_033239125.1 of Fagopyrum homotropicum. Classification (NCBI taxonomy): domain Eukaryota; kingdom Viridiplantae; phylum Streptophyta; class Magnoliopsida; order Caryophyllales; family Polygonaceae; genus Fagopyrum; species Fagopyrum homotropicum. The sequence goes on along the minus strand of BSWB01000003.1, from coordinate 56,613,534 downwards.
TTGATTTTTCTGTTTTTGTGTGTTTGGTGTGCTTCGTGTGTGTGCTAGAGTCTTGGTAGCATGAAAGCCTTGCATGGCATGTGAATGATGATGATGAATCCCTCATCAATTATGGGTGGAGCGGACGCGGAACTTGGACGGCTAGCGGTGCCTAGCGCGTGTCCCAACGCCTTGATGAACACTTAGAGCTCTCAACTGTTCACGCTAGGATGTAGCACAAAAAAAGGCTTTACATTTATAACTTAAACTAAATTCTAAACTACCTAGCAAAACCCGCAGTGTACGGGACGTTTGTAGTAGGGATAGTATTCCGAGGTCGAACACAAAGACTAAGGTGAGATTGATTCAATTTGTAATTAAGTCTAGTGAAGATCTAGATTAAGAAAAGAGAAAGAAATAAAGAAATGAAAGTCTCAATTGTTTTTTTTGGTTGGTTTTTCGATGATCAATCAAAGATCATAATTCATGCAAAGTAAACAGTCAACTAATACTAACAAATCAACTCGAACAAACAAGCTAAAAACGAGATATAGATCAAAGAAAGAAAAGACGGATTCTAGGGTTTAGAAGTTCCGGTTATGGCATAGGACTCAAACTATCTATTCGTTCCTTGGATTAACTATGTTGGGGTTAAGTGTTTCTAAATTGGGATCAATCACCGGGTAGGTCTCATGGTCCGCTAGTCCATTCCCGAGGTCTCATCACCGGGTAAGTCTCTAACAACCTAAGGGATGTAATTTTACTCAAACCGGATTCTTATCTAAAGATCCAACCTATCCTCACCGGGTAAGTCTCGGAAGGGTTAGTCCTAAGCTACCATCCAGCACACTTAATCCAATGGCGGCTTATTAGGCTCACCACTACCTAAGGTTTGTTATCTTTGGAATCTAAGAGTAAGGATTACCGGGTAAGTCTCTCCTAACACTTAGTTGCTAACACTAGGTCTCCCTAGGATAGATTTAACTCAACAAACACTTAGGATTTCAACATTCTAACAATCTAAGACTAGATCCACCGAACCAGGGAAAATCACGGTTTGTTCTACCTAAACCACGGCCGTGGTTTGACAAGAACCAACCGTGATTCCTAACAGAGGCTATGTTTGTGCACACAAGTCATCCAAAGATAAATCTAAGTCCGTCCTATCATAGCCCTAGCCATAACCATCCTTTCCTTACCCTAGAACCACATCTATTTAGCCTACAACGTTCATAATAGAAATCGAAACAAGCAAACATAAAATCATGACATCCATTTGCAAGATGATGAAGGAAAAGAGATGAACAAGTGAACTAAAACAAAACCAAGCTGAAAATAGAATTAGAGTAACTCACAATCCTTCTTAAAGAAGGTTCAAATGGTTCATAGAACTCTAGAAATAGAATCCGGAATTCTTCACTACAAAAACTATCAAGGTGTGGTAATGGTGTGTGTTCTTCTTCTCCTCTTCAATGGAGCTCTTCTTCTTCCTTTTTGGCACTTTCCTTCCTAGAAAGACTTCTTGTTGAGAGAGTATTTTTGATTAGAAGATTTGGATAATGGAGAGCTGCTCCAAGATGCTCTTCTCAGCCAATGAAGGACCACTTTTATAACAAATTTTGCATGAGCTGGCCATGAGAGTCGTGGCACAGCTGTCACAAGAATCTGGCAAAATCCACGGGTAGAACCACGGTCATGGTCTTGGTCTAGACCGTGGTTTGCTCCAGAAGCTTCTTCTAGGCTCGTTGAGCCATGGTTTGGTGCATGGCTTGTGTTGGCAAGGTTCCATGAGTCCTCCTTAGCCTTTAGCTTGTGTCCTAATGAGTCCAAGGGTGTGTCATCTAGATGAACGATCCTCAAACGTGTCGTTTTAGCTCCTAAATCTCCCGAAATACCTATAAAGCAACGCACAAGTCCGTGTAGACGTCTATCTCGACAAAGTACATGAATTGAGTGCAAACGTCATGAACTAGTGCTAAACCATGCATGAATGAGTGAGAAATCTATCTAAATGATTACCTAAAACTAAGCAATAAATCGTGTTATCAAAATACCCCATACTTAAGGTTTGCTCGTCCCCGAGCAAATTCCGAAGTATAGACTAAGAGATGACATGATTTATGTATGCAGAAAAATGGCAAAATCTTTTTGGGTTTGTGCTTCTATTATTGGATCACCTTCAAAGTCATGTTTCATGGCAAAGGATAAGCAATCATGCATCAAACAAATGATGACATGGAAAGACAATTGTACTTAACTCAAAAGTATGCCTGAAATGTAAAGATGAAGAAGTCAAGAAGATCAAGAGTACATCCAATCTAAATCACTAAGTCTTACAAACATGCAAATAGGTCATAAGGTCTTGTGAAATAAAAGGGTCAAGAAATGTAGTGATTGGGTGGGGATTTCTAGGTTATGTGATGCTAATCCGGGAACGGAACTAACTCCACAATCTTGTCCTCGATCAACTTCCCTCAAGTTTATATTTTCCTCTATCTTTTCTTTCTTTTCTTTTTCTTTGACTTATTTTTGAGACAATGGCATTGGTGTACAAAAGCCGAAACCTTGGTGATTAGCCATCCTCGGGCTTTTTCTATTTTTCGAGGTGCATCCACACCGGGCACACATACCAAAGCTCGCTAGAGCTATTGGTTTATTTGACTTTGGCAAGGCACCAACACCCGATTATGTGAAGTGTACCAAGTTACTTGTCATTTAAACCAATGCCCCCAAGCCTATATTTTTGGCTACACTTTCACAACAATTTCAGCATTTATTCATGACATTCTTTTCATCAACAACTTCACCCCACACTTGCTTTTCACACACATCAACACACTAGCATGCTCCTATTCCCGGATGGGTTAAAAGAGGTCAACTTTATCTCAATTGAGGTGCTCAAGCAATCATGATTAAGATGAGAAGTAGAGAAAGATGAATTGCCTCATTCATTCCTAGATGGTATGCAAGAACTATCATGTAATTTCGATCTTCAATACTCAATCATTTCTAGGCAAACATCATGATCACAAATCATTCATAGAATTTCAAGAGAAGTACTTCAAGTCCACATATGCGTTCATCAATCCTAACACATGAGGCCATCCATAGCCAATTCACAAGACAAGATTCATCATTAGGATCATATCCAAGCCTAGAAAGCACAAAATTTTTTAAATTTTCTGATTTTTATGGTGTTTTCGAAATGAGTATGTACAATGCAAGACATGTGAAGATTTTAAACTATCCTAGATGCTCATCATGCAAAGGATCATGCAAACCCCACCCCATACTTAGAAACACATTGTCCCCAATGTGTAAATGAAGTAAAGAGAGTGAAAGAAGGTTCTCACAATGTAAGAGTGGTTTGCTATGGTATTTGGGATTTCTCAAGTGAATTGATGTTGGATGATCCTATCAACCATGGTAGAGAGCTCTAAGCATTCATCAAAGCTTCGGGACCCGCGCTAGGCACCGCTAGCCGTCCAAGTTCCGCGTCCGCTCCACCCATAATTGGTGAGGGGTTCATCATCATCCTTCACTTGCCATGCAAGGCTTCCAATGCCACTAATGTTCTAGCACACACACAAAGTAGACAAAACACACAAAAAGATAGAAAAATCTAGAACAAAAGCAAAACAAGAAAGGGAAAACGTTACCAATGGGTTGCCTCCCACCAAGCGCTTCTTTAAGGTCATTAGCTTGACCAAACTCGGGAGCATCTATTCAAGGTAAAGTGGGGCAATCATATCCACCGGAGCTCCCGGGATATACCTCTTCAAACGGTGCCCGTTCACCTTAAAGTTTTCACAATGATCCCCTCCAATTTCGATAGCTCCATGGGGAAAGATCTTCTTCACCACATATGGCCCGGTCCATCTTGATTTGAGCTTTCCGGGAAAGAGCCTTAGCCTTGAGTTGAAGAGAAGGACAAGATCTCCTTCACTCAACTCCTTGGGGATGATCCTCTTGTCATGCCACCGTTTGGTCCTCTCCTTGTAGATCCGGGCATTTTCGTAGGCATCCAAACGGATCTCCTCAAGAGCGTTCATATGAAGCAACCTCTTCTCTCCGGCCTCCTTGAGGTCAAAATTTAGCCACTTAATGGCCCAATAAGCTCTATGCTCCATCTCTACCGGAAGGTGGCAAGACTTGCCATAGACCAACTTGTAAGGAGTGGTGTCAATCGGTGTCTTGAAGGCGGTTCTATATGCCCATAAGGCATCATTGAGCCTCATAACCCAATCTTTTCTCGTCCTAGAGACCGTCTTCTCAAGAATGGCCTTGATCTCCCGGTTGGAGATCTCCACTTGGCCACTAGTTTGGGGATGGTAAGGTGTCGCCACCTTATGAGTCACCCCATACTTAGCCAAAAGCGCTCCAAAGTTCCTATTTGTGAAGTGCTTCCCTCCATCACTAATGATCACCCTTGGTGTACCAAACCTAGGGAAGATCACTCGGTTGAAGAACCGCACAACCACCTTGGCATCATTTGTAGGAGAGGCGATTTCCTCCACCCATCTCGACACATAGTCCACCACCAATAGGATGTAGAGATTGCCACATGAAGAAGGGAATGGTCCCATGAAGTCCACACTCCACACATCAAATATTTCGACTTCTTGGATGTTGTTCAAGGGCATTTCATTCCTCCTTGAGATGTTGCCCGTCCTTTGGCAAGCATCACACGCCGCTACAAAAACTTGCACATCTCTAAAAAAGTTAGGCCAATAAAAACCGGATTGTAATACCTTTGCACACGTTTTGTGTGAGCTAGCATGACCTCCACATGGTAAGGGGTGACAATGCCGGATCACACTCTCCACTTCATCTTCCGGTATGCATCTTCTAAACATTCCATCCGGCCCTCTCTTGAATAGAAGTGGTTCACTCCAATAGTAGTGCCTCACATCGTTGAAGAACTTCTTCCTTTGTGCATATGTCAATCCGGGAGGCACTTCCTCACATACTAAGTAGTTCACGATGTCGGCAAACCATGGCTCACTTCCTCTAGACACTTGGAACAAGCATTCCTCCACCATTTGTAATTGCTCATCCCGGAATGAGTTATCAATTGGGATGTCATCTCTTTCAAGCTCTAATGGTGGGAGTCTACTAAGTTGATCCGCCACCGAGTTCTCGGATCCCTTCTTGTCCCGGATTTCCAAATCAAATTCTTGTAGAAGAAGGATCCACCGAATCAACCTAGGCTTGGCATCCTTCTTGGTAAGTAGATAACGGATCGCAGCATGATCTGTATAAACTATGACCTTCGCTCCAACAAGATATGAGCGGAACTTCTCAAATGCATACACAACCGCTAGCAACTCCTTCTCGGTGGTAGCATAATTGAGTTGGGCATCATCTAGCGTCTTGCTAGCATAATAAATGGCATGAGTGCGCCCATCTTTCCTTTTCCCCAAAACAGCCCCAACGGCTACATCGCTTGCATCACACATGATCTCAAATGGTAAACTCCAATCTGGAGGTTGCATGATAGGTGCGGAGACCAAGGCGTTTTTCAACCTACAAAAAGCCTCAAGACAATCTTTGGAAAAGACAAAATCAACATCCTTCATTAGTAGGTTAGTGAGAGGCTTAGAAATTTTAGAGAAGTCTTGAATAAACCTCCGGTAAAAACCGGCATGCCCTAAGAAACTCCTTACCCCCTTCACCGAGGTAGGTGGCGGCAACTTCTCTATCGTTTCAATTTTGGCCCTATCAACCTCAATGCCACGGTTGGACACCAAGTGTCCTAACACAATGCCTTCACTTACCATGAAGTGGCATTTTTCCCAATTCAAGACAAGATTTGTCTCCTCACATCTTTGCAATACTAATGACAAGTTAGCCAAGCAATCATCAAAGGAAGAACCATAAACAGAGAAATCATCCATAAACACTTCCATGATATTTTCTATATATTCCGAAAAGATAGCCATCATACACCTTTGGAAAGTGGCGGGTGCATTACACAACCCAAATGGCATTCTCCTATATGCAAAAGTACCCCATGGACATGTAAAGGTTGTTTTCTCTTGGTCATCGGGGTGGATAGGGATTTGGAAGAATCCACTATAGCCATCTAGATAGCAAAAATGAGAGTGTTGAGCTAACCTTTCTAGCATTTGGTCAATGAAGGGGAGAGGAAAGTGATATTTCCTAGAGGCCATGTTCAATTTCCTATAATCAATGCACATCCTCCATCCCGTAACCGTCCTAGTCGGGATTAGTTCATTGTTCTCATTAGTCACTACGGTCATCCCACCCTTCTTAGGAACTACATGAACGGGACTAACCCACTTACTATCCGAGATAGGGTAGATAATTCCCGCATCTAGCAACTTAATGATTTCCTTTTTGACTACCTCTTTCATTATAGGATTCAATCTCCTTTGATGTTCAATAGAGGGTTTATGATTATCTTCCATCATTATCTTATGCATGCACAAGGAAGGTTTTATGCCAACCAAATCATCAATAGTATAGCCTATGGCTTTCCTATGCAATCTTAGTTCATGCAACAACTTAGCAAGTTCATCATCACTCAAGCATGCATTCACAATTACCGGATATGTAGAATCAACACCAAGGAAAGCATACTTTAAATGAGAGGGGAGGGGTTTGAGTTCAAGTTTAGGAGGACCTTTATCGGTTGGAGACGATCCAAATAAGGTTGGATGAGATGAATCCAAGGCAAATGAAGACTCCCCATGGCTCCTAGAAGCTTGACCATCATCAAGGACTGGTCCAGGGAAAACCACGGCTAGAACCACGATTTGCTCAACTTCCACGGCCGTGGTTCTTTCCAAGCCTGCTTCTCGGAGTTGTCCAGAGAGTTTGACGGCCGTGGAACATAAATCTCGACCGTGGAACTTGCAGCTGTTCAACACCTCTTCGTGGCCTTCAAATCCAGCTCTTGGCTCCTCTTCTAATGCTTCCAAGGCCTTGACCTCTTCATTGCAATCCTTCTCAACACCTTCCTCCATCATACTTAAGGTAAGAACCTTCTCCAAGGGATCCTTGATCAAGATCGAGCTCACAACTTCTCTAGATTCCTCTTGCTCGACTATGTTGAAGACATCCTCATCAAGGGTCGGCCCTTTCATCATTGTGGACAACTTGAACTTGATGTTCTCCTCTCCAATGTTGAAGGAGAGAGTCCCATTCTTGCAATCCACTAGGCATCCGGAGGTGGCTAGGAAAGGCCTTCCCAAGATGATGGGAACCGGATAGTTCGCCGGAATGTCCAAGACTACAAAATCAATTGGCACATAGAATCCTCCTAGTTGCACCGGAATGTCCTCTAAGATCCCAACCGGATGAGTGATAGAACGGTCCGCCATATAGAGGGTCATCTTGACCGGTTTCGGTTCTCCTAGCCCAACCTTGTTGCAAAGTGCAAGCGGTATGATGCTTACACTCGCTCCAAGATCACAAAGGGCCTCGTACTTCACATCTCCAACTCCAATTGGGACACAAAAGGAACCCGGATCTCTTAGCTTGGGAGGCATCTCCTCCTTCATTGTTTGGATCAATTCCGAGGATCTCTTGGTCATTCTTATCTCCCCATACTCCTCCAACTTCCTTTTGTTGGAGAGTATCTCCTTTAAGAACTTGCCATATGCCGGCATTCCTAAAATGGCATCCATGAACGGAATGTTAATATGTAATTTGGACATTAGTTCAAGGAACTTACCAAAGTGACTGTCCTAACGAGCTCTTGCTCTTGATTGTGGAAACGGTAGTGGTGGCTTGTATGGAGGCGGTGCCACATATGTTGGCTCAACATCCTTGCTCTTGCCTCCATCTTCTTGCAACTTTCCCTCTTCTACCACTACTTGCTTTCCTTTAGCATTGTCCTTGGGCGAAGGATCTTTCATACTCAACCCACTCCTCGTTGTAATAGCCAACACTTGGCCTCTTGGCTTGTCTTCGGTTCTTCCGGGAAGCTTTCCCGGATCTCTATGGGCTTCACCCGCTTTTTGGAACACTTACGCTTCCAAGACTTTTTGGGCTTTAGAGATTGAAGTCACGGTGCTCTCAAGAACACTCAACCTTCCAAGCAATTGCTCAAACATTATTTCGGTTCTATCCTTTGGAGGTTGAGTAAATCCGGGTGGAGGTTCTTGTGAAGCTCTTGGTGGTGGAGTTGTGCTTGTGGAAGCGGGAGGGTTCAAGGCTCCATCCGGGTTAGAGTAAGAAAATCCGGGATGGTTGTGGTTGGGCCGGTAATTGTTGAATTGCCGGTTGTTGTTGAAGTTCCTTGGGCCTTGATAATTGTTGAAGTTGCCCCTTCCCATATTATTCACATCCTCCTCCTTGGAAGACAAGTTGGCTTGTGGAAGCACTTGAGGAGTTGCTTGGTTCTTCAAAGTTGTAGCACACAACTCCCTCAAGGACTTCAATTCATTGTTGATGGCGTCAAGCTTGAAATTGCTCATGGTGACTTCACTCACCTCATATGCTCCCGCCTTTCTCCCTTCACTCTTCCTATGGGAGTATTTCTCAATCACTAGAACTTGCTTCTCCACAAACTCCCAAGCCTCATCTACATGCTTCTCCATAAAAGTTCCACCGGAAAGAGATTGGAGCTTGAATTGGCTATCTTCATCAAGTCCTTTGAAGTAGATCTCCAATAGCTCAATTTTCGGTATGCCATGGTGTGGACAATCAAGGAGAAGATCTTTGAACCTCTCCCAAGACTTGAATAAACTCTCTCTATCCTTCATCACGAAGGCATTGATCTTCCCTCTTAACTCGGTAGTCTTGGAAGGTGGGAAAAACTTAGTCAAAACTCGGTTGTCATCTCCTCCCAAGTACCAACTCGCCCTTGTGGAATAGATTGATACCAAGCCAAGGCTTTATCCTTAAGAGAGAAGGAGAAAGCCCTAAGCTTATGGTTGTTGCTCTCCAATCTTGGCGGTCTAAGAGTCTCCATCAAGATCTCATAATTCATCAAATGTTGATGAGGAGACTCTCCTTCCATCCCTCCAAATTGATTATGCCGGATCATTTGTAGAACTTGAGGGCGGAGCTCGTAATCATGGGCTGCGGGATCTCCTAAGTTCACACCCGGACGGTATGCTCTTTGTGCCGGATCCATACGTTGCCCCAACGTTTGTGGCTCTTCCATAGCAATGGGCACAACCCTAATGTTTACCGCCGGCTGCGGTTGTGGTGGAGGTGGAGGAGGTTGTTGACGGTTAAGCTCTCTTTGCACAAGAGCTTGCCTAATCTCCTCAATCTCCCTCCTAGTTGCCTCTTGCCTCTCATTGGCAAGTCTCCTCTCATTCTCCAAAGCTTCATCCCTTATCCTAACTTGCTCTAAAGGCTCATCCAACTCAGCTTGGAGATCTCTTCCGGCCATCTCTTTTCCCTTTTTAATGCTCTTGGATCTAGATCTAAGGGTTTTCTCCGGTTCGGGATTGAATGGAGCTAAATCCTTGCCACGAGATCTTCGCATACACCTAAAGAGTAAGAGAAGTCCTGAAAAGTAAATACACAAACCAAAAAGAGATCAAAAGCAACAAGAAAGATCTACACTAATAAGCAATCACAAAATAGACTCAATATAGACCTAGTCCCCGGCAACGGCGCCAAAAACTTGTTCACGCTAGGATGTAGCACAAAAAAAAGCTTTACATTTATAACTCGAACTAAATCCTAAACTACCTAGCGAAACCCGCAGTGTACGGGACGTTTGTAGTAGGGATAGTATTCCGAGGTCGAACACAAAGACTAAGGTGAGATTGATTCAATTTGTGATTAAGTCTAGTGAAGATCTAGATTAAGAAAAGTGAAAGAAATAAGGAAATGAAAGTCTCAATTGTTTTTTTTGGTTGGTTTTTCGATGATCAATCAAAGATCATAATTCATGCAAAGTAAACAGTCAACTAATACTAACAAATCAACTCGAACAAACAAGCTAAAAACGAGATATAGATCAAAGAAAGAAAAGACGGATTCTAGAGTTTGGAAGTTCCGGTTATGGCATAGGACTCAAACTATCTATTCGTTCCTTGGATTAACTATGTTGGGGTTAAGTGTTTCTAAATTGGGATCAATCACCGGGTAGGTCTCATGGTCCGCTAGTCCATTCCCGAGGTCTCATCACCGGGTAAGTCTCTAAGAACCTAAGGGATGGAATTTTACTCAAACCGGATTGTTATCTAAAGATCCAACCTATCCTCACCGGGTAAGTCTCGGAAGGGTTAGTCCTAAGCTACCATCCAGCACACTTAATCCAATGGCGGCTTATTAGGCTCACCACTACCTAAGGTTTGTTATCTTTGGAATCTAAGAGTAAGGATTACCGGGTAAGTCTCTCCTAACACTTAGTTGCTAACACTAGGTCTCCCTAGGATAGATTTAACTCAACAAACACTTAGGATTTCAACATTCTAACAATCTAAGACTAGATCCACCGAACCAGGGAAAATCACGGTTTGTTCTACCTAAACCACGGCCGTGGTTTGACAAGAACCAACCGTGATTCCTAACAGAGGCTACGTTTGTGCACACAAGTCATCCAAAGATAAATCTAAGTCCGTCCTATCATAGCCCTAGCCATAACCATCCTTTCCTTACCCTAGAACCACATCTATTTAGCCTACAACGCTCATAATAGAAATCGAAACAAGCAAACATAAAATCATGACATCCATTTGCAAGATGATGAAGGAAAAGAGATGAACAAGTGAACTAAAACAAAACCAAGCTGAAAATAGAATTAGAGTAACTCACAATCCTTCTTAAAGAAGGTTCAAATGGTTCATAGAACTCTAGAAATAGAATCCGGAATTCTTCACTACAAAAACTATCAAGGTGTGGTAATGGTGTGTGTTCTTCTTCTCCTCTTCAATGGAGCTCTTCTTCTTCCTTTTTGGCACTTTCCTTCCTAGAAAGACTTCTTGTTGAGAGAGTATTTTTGATTGGAAGATTTGGATAATGGAGAGCTTCTCCAAGATGCTCTTCTCAGCCAATGAAGGACCACTTTTATAACAAATTTTGCATGAGCTGGCCATGAGAGTCGTGGCACAGCTGTCACAAGAATCTGGCAAAATCCACGGGTAGAACCACGGTCGTGGTCTTGGTCTAGACCGTGGTTTGCTCCAGAAGCTTCTTCTAGGCTCGTTGAGCCATGGTTGGGTGCATGGCTTGTGTTGGCAAGGTTCCATGAGTCCTCCTTAGCCTTTAGCTTGTGTCCTAATGAGTTAGAGGGTGTGTCATCCAGATGAACGATCCTCAAACGTGTCGTTTTAGCTCCTAAATCTCCCGAAATACCTATAAAGCAACGCACAAGTCCGTGTAGACGTCTATCTCGACAAAGTACGTGAATTGAGTGCAAACGTCGTGAACTAGTGCTAAACCATGCATGAATGAGTGAGAAATCTATCTAAATGATTACCTAAAACTAAGCAATAAATCGTGTTATCATCTACCATTGTTGATAGGATCATCCACCTTCAATCCACTTGAGAAATTCCAAATACCGAAGCAAACCATTTTTTACATTGTGAGAACCCTCTTTCACTCTTCTTTACTTTATTTACACATTGGGGACAATGTGTTTCTAAGTATGGGGTGGGGTTTGCATGATCCTTTGCATGATTAGCATCTAGGATAGTTTAATATTATCACATGTCTTGCATTGTATATACTCATTTCGAAAAATCCAAAAAATCAGAAAATTTAAATTTTTTTGTGCTTTCTAGGCTTGGATATGACCCTAATGATGAATCTTGTCTTGTGAATTGGATATGGATGGCCTTATGTGTTAAATTGATGAATGCATATGTGGACTTGAAGTACTTATATTGAATCTCATGCATGGATTGTGATCATGATGTTTGCCTTGATTAGATTGAGTATTGAAAGTCGAAATTACATGCTAGTTCTTGCACATCCTCTAGGAATGAATGAGGCAATTCATCTTTCTCTACTTCTCATCTTGATCATGATGTTTGAGAACCTCAATTGATATAAATTTGACCTATTTTGACCCATCCGGGAATAGGAGCATGTTAGTGTGTTGATGTGTGTGAAAAGCAAGTGTGGGGTGAAGATGTTGATGAAAGAATGTCATGAATAAAATGCTGAATTTGTTGTGAAAGTGTAGACAAAAATATAGGTTTGGGGATGTTGGTTTAAATGACGAGTAACTCGGCACCATTCACATAATCGGGTGTTTGTGCCTTGCCAAAGTCAAATAAACCAATAGTCCTAACGAGCTTTTGTATGTGTGCCCGGTGTGGATGCACCTCGAAAAATAGAAAAAACCCCGAGGACGGCTAATCACCAAGGTTTTGGCTTTTGTACACCAATGCCATTGTCTCAAAAATAAGTGAAAGAAAAAGAAAAGATAGAAAAGACGGAGAAAATATACACTTGTGGGAAGTTGATCGAGGACAAAATTGTGGAGTTAGTTCCATTCCCGGATTAGCATCACATAGCCTAGAAAATCCCCACCTAATCACAACGTTTCTTGGCCTTTTATCTCACAAGCCCTTATGACCTATTTGCATGTGTGTAAGACTTAGTAATCTAGATTGGATATGCTCTTGATCATCTTGACTTCTTCATTTTTACATTTCATGCATGCCTTCGAATTAATTACAATTGTCTTTCCGTGCCTTCATTTATTTGATACATAATTGCCTGTCCATTGCCATGAAACATGACTATGAAGGTGATCCAATATTAGAAGCACAAATCCAAAAAGATTTTGTCATTTTTCTGCATGCATAAATCATGTCATCTCTTAGTCTATAGTTGGGACTTGCTCGAGGACGAGCAAACCTTAAGTATAGGGTATTTTTGATAACACGATTTATGACTTAGGATTAGACACTCATTTAGATAGATTTTCCACTCATTCATGCATGGTCTAGCATTAGTTCACGACGTTTGCACTCAAAACTTGTATTTTGTCGAGATAGACTTCTACGCGGACTTTTGCTTGCTTTATAGGTATTTTGGGAGATTTAGGAGCTTAATCGATACGTTTGAGGATCGTTCATCAAGATGAAACACCCTCGGACTCATTGGGATGCAAGCTAGAGGCTAAGGAAGACCCATGGGACCTTGTTGGTGCAAGCCATGCACCAAATCGTGACTCAATGATCCAAGGCAAGCTGAGGCACCCAAACCACGGTCACTGGCACTTCCATGACCGTGGAACCCTGACCGTGGTTTTTGCCAGACGGTTGTGACAGTTGTGCCACAATCTCATGGCCGACTCTAGCAAGGTTATAGTATAAAAGTGGTCCTGCAAGGCTGAGAGAAGGCATCTCCCATCATCCCCTATCATCCAATCAAATCCATACTCTCTCTAATACACTCTTAACAAGAAGATTCTCTCAAGAGGAGAGCTACCATTGGAGGAGGAGAAGAACCATTGGAGAAGAAGAGAAGAACACACCACTTGCTAAGTCTTTGATAAGTTTTGCAGTGAAGATTTTCGGAATCGATTTCTAGAGTTGTAAGAATCGTTTAAACCTTCTTTTGGAAGGGTTGTGAGTCTTTCTAATCTTACTTTCAGCTTGGTTTTGCTTGCTTCACTTGTTCAACTCTTTCTCTTCATTATCTTGCAAATGGAAGCCATGATTTTATGTTTGATGATTTCGATTGTTATGATGAATGTTGTAGGCTAAATAGATGCGATTCTAGGGTGAGGAAAGGATGGTTATGGCTAAGACTATGATAGGATGGACTTAGATTTGCCTTTGGATGACTTGTTTATTTGAACGAAACCTCTGTTCGAGTCCACGGTTTGTTCTTGCCAAACCACGGCCGTGGAAGTGGTAGAATAGACCGTGGTTTACCTGGTTCGTTTGGTTTGATTGATCTAAGTTCTAGAATGATAGAATGTTGAAATCCTAGTGTTTGTTGAGTTAAATCTATCCTAGGGTGACCTAGTGTTAGCAACTAAGTGTTAGAAGAGACCTACCTGGTGATTCTTACTCTTAGATTTCAAGGATGACAAACCCTAGGTAGTGGTGAGCCTCATAAGCCGCCATTGGACTGAGTGTGCTAGGATAGTTGTTTAGGACTTACCCTTCCGAGACTTACCCGGTGAGGATAGGTTAGATCCCTAGGTGACGATCTGGTTTGAGTAGAATTCCGTTCCTTAGGCTCTTTGAGACTTACCCGGTGATAAGACCTTAGGATTGGACTAGTGGACCATGAGACTTACCCGGTGATTGATCCCAATCTAGAAACACTCACTCCCAACACATCATAGTTAATCCAAGGAATGATTAGATAGCTTGAGTCTTATGTCATAACCGGAATTTCCAACCCCTAGAATCCGCTTTTCTTTCTTTGATCTCGTATCTAGTGTTTAGCTTGTTTGTTTGTGTTGATTTGTTAGCTTAGTTGATTGTTTATTTTGCATGATTTGTGATCCTTGATTGATCACCTAAAAACCCTCCAAAAACATTGAGATTTTCATTTCTTTATTTCTTTCCCTTTTCTTAACCTAGATCTTCACTAAACTTAATCACTAATCGAATCAATCTCACCTTAGTCTTTGTGTTCGACCTCGGAATACTATCCCTACTACAAACGTCCCGTACACTGCGGGTTCGCTAGGAGTTAGGAAAAATATAACGAGTATAAATTTAAAGCTTATTGCGTGCACACACGTTCTTAGCGTGACATTAGTCACAGTAAAGTATATGTGGTGCGGAATTGAAAAGATCGACACGAGTATATGTTTACGAAGTTCGGCTCTAAATAACCTATTCTCCGTCCCAGGGTATATCCTTAGGATCTAACTATCTATTATCAGCTTCAAAGAGTCCTAGATACAAACTAGAAGAAATCCCCTTCTTCTCTCATTGTAGCCAATGCTACGATCTAGCTCCAACTCTCAACCTAGCTATAATAGCCTAGTTACTTCGTAGAGTAACACACACTCTCGTATAACACTATTTAGATCTTCCAATGGAGCTCTTGTGTTTTCTCTCTCTAAGGCGATATAACTTTTGCGTAAAAGAGAGAAAGAAAAACAATGAATGGAGAAGTTTAGGTTGCTTGAAGACGTAAAGATGTTTTCCTGTGTAGCTTGTGTATCTGTCTTCTTCGACCATCATCTTCATTTATACTCTTCTATGGAGAGGTCTTCTAGCCGTTGTAGAGATGACCGTTTGAAGATGAATCTTCTTCTCCATGAAGATCGTTTCTTGTTTCGAGATAAGGTAGACGTTGCAAATCTTCAGCTCCTGAGAACACGTCGAGTCCTTAGCTCCTTGATCTTCTCGTCTTCTGTTAAATTGAGAGAGAAAGAGAGAAGATATTTTGCCGCTCTTTGTTTTTAGAAAATCTTCTGAAAAGATTCTCTAATCTTCGGTTGAGATCTTTCTTCGGTTGATGAGATCTTTCTGTTAAGAATAAATCTTCCTGGATAATCTTCAGCTCATTTGAATTCTTGTTTCGTGCATCTATAACTCCAAGGCCTTTGAGATAGTCCCTTTTTAAACGCTATCATCCTTTTCCTTGAGTTATACTTCAAGGCCCTTGACATTTTGATAAAACCTGCACTGAATTCAAACCAACCAAACATCTAGAGAATATAATCAATACATTGTTAGTGTATCCAACTACCACATTTGTGTTAAGTCTTCCATCATCACCATCTGTAAAACATTTATAAACAAGGTGGAGTTTTCACTTTGACTTGTTTGTTTGGATTCATCTTGAATAGCTCATATTGTTTGAGGAAAATGCTGATCTTTGTTTCCTTGACTTGACTTGTTCCTTTGAATGTGACAACGAGTTTGTCCCATATTTCTTTTGCTCTTTTGCATGATGAGATGCGGTTGAATTCATTTGCATCTAATCCACAGTAGAACAGGTTTATGGCCTTGTAGTTCTTTGACACACTATCCAAGTCGGCCTGTGTGAAGTCAGCTTCCTTCTTTGCGACTTGGACACCTTCAACTGTGGTTGTTGGAACTTTAAGACCATTTTTAATAATGCTCAATAGTTCCATGTCCGGATCAATAATGAACATGCGCATTAGTGCTCTCCAATATTAATGGGCAAAGTTGTTGCCACAGAAGAATGGTGGTCGAGATGAGGATCTTCCTTCAGCAAATCCTCCATCACCTACAAGATTCATGATTAGTCTCACTGATGGTTAAATTAATATACGTGAGTCTAGCTCTGATACCAATTGAAGAACCGTTAGGTGAATATAAAGGATAAAGATACTCTAGAAGGGGGGTTGAATAGAGTATGAGAACTTTTCGCAAAAAACTATCTCAAGGCTTTGAAAGTGATTTCAAAGGTCTTGATGTCGATTTGAGCTCTATGTGACACACTTTGATTTCAAGGGCTTTGAAACTGATTTCAAGGGCCTTGACTTTGTAAACCTACAAAACAAGGTTAGTCACAATAAAGCAGATATGGTGCAGAATTGAAAAGATCGACATGAGGGTATGTTTACGAAGTTTGGCTCTAAATAGCCTACTCTCCGTCCCAGGGTATATCCGTAGGATCTAAGTATCTAATATCGTGTCAAAGAGTCCTAGATACAAACTAGAAAAATCCCCTTATTCCCTCACTGTAGCCAACGCTAAGATCTATCTCCAACTTTTAACCTTGCTATAATAGCCTAGTTACTTCGCAGAGTAACACACACTCTAGTATAACACTTTTTAGATATGCCAATGGAGCTCTCGAGTTTTATCTCTCTCTAAGGGATAAGGCTTTTGTAGAAAAAGAAAAAGACAAACTTGTTTGATCGAATTAAGATGCTTTGGATCGCTTGAAGACTTTGAATGTTTTCGTGTAAGCTTGTATCTCTTCTTCTTCAATCGACATCTTCATTTATAGTCTTCGATGGAGAGGTCTTCTTGCTATTGGAAAAATGACCGTTGTAGATGTTTCTTATTCTTCATGGAAAAATCTTCTTGGTTGAGATGAGATAGCCGTTGTAGATCTTCTATCGTCTTCATCTCCTTATTACACATTGATCCTTCTTCTCCGTAATCTTCTCACGCTTGTTGAAGATCTTTGTCTTTTGATTGAGATCTTCAAATCTTGTTGTGAAGATTTCCAAAATCCATTGGGAATAGATCTCGTGCTTTTGGATGAGGATATTTGCGAGATCCTGTTTTGAACTGAATCCTCTAGTTCGTCGAGATCTTCTTTGTTGAGCGTATCTTCTTAGCCAAATCTTCCTGGAAGATCTTCTCTAGATTCTTGGTTGATTTGTTTTGTAGAGATTTGAATTCCCTTTCCGTTCTATCCCTTGGCTTTTGATCCTTTGAAATGGCTTTCAAGGCCTTTATGTTAATCTTCTTTAAACGTTGCGCTTGTCCCTTACATCTAGTTTCAAGGCCTCGCTCATCCCTTGTTTCTGATTTCCCTTGAAATATTTTCCAAGGCCTGCACATATTTAGACAAACCACCAAACAAACCAAGCAACTAGAAATACAATCGATAAATTTGTTAATATAAAAATTACTTTATTTGTGTTAAGTCTTTCATCATCACATATTTAAATATATACTCAAGGTTGAGTTTTCAATCTCCCCCTTGATGGAAGACAAGACAAATATCGTACTTGCATTGTAGAGTTAGTGATGCATATCAATATCAAAACAAACTTAAATGCAGAATGCAAATATATCGAAATGTCGGATCATAAATATCTCCCCCTTTGTCTTTCAACAAGGGAGAAAAAACAGTTAAAGCACGGGAGTTTAAAGCAATTACAACCCATAAAAAGTATTTCAAAAACCATAAAACGAAGTCCTTCAAAACATACATCAAGGCCTTGATATCAATCTTAAAAATGTAGTTTCTCAAATATGCTCACACGAAATGACAATAAACTCCAAGGGCCAACATAAGTCATGCATTATACAACTAGATATACTCACAATATTCCTTAAATATTTCATGAAAGCGTTAACTATATCCTCAAGCAAATATGGTCTATAATCATATGCGGTCAACCTATCACAAGACATGTACCTCTCCAAGTGATCTTTATCAACCATACAAGTCTTCTCCTTAATGTGACACTTGCAATAACAACTATGTATGCACACATGGTCAAATTTAATAAAGTACTCTCCAAACAAGTTAAGCTTATTTCTAGAATCCTCAAACACACAATACTTAAGCAAATCACCCAAATTAGCATGTACAATGCATCTAAACTTAATATGCTCAATTTCTAACACAATATAGTCTAAGATGGTGACTAACAAAACTTCCTCGGAAAGGCAAAGGTCAACATACAATCACTATGAAGATATAATGCAACCAATCTCTAAACTCCTAAACAAGAAATGGAATTATTATCACAATTAGGAAAGTTTAGACAAGCTATTCTCAAAATCGCACCCAAAACACTAAAGAAATTACCTCTCTTTAACATGGTTAACTATTGATCCAAACATGTAGGAATAATGTATATGGATAGATGCTCATTAGATACCTCTTCCTTAAAAGTAATATGAAATCTTGAAAGCTTGGTCATGACTTCTCTATTAGGTTGAGAAAAACCATAACTGAGGCGAGATATCTCATTAGGGCAAGATGTAGTTAAATTGGGGCGAGTTTTTGGAATCTTGGGCGAGATTTCTTTCCCGTGGAGAGAAACTCCTTCACTAGGGAGAGATCTAGCACTGAGGCAAGATAAATTTGTACTGGGACGAGATTCATTACTAGGACGAAGGATCTCTGCACTAGGGTGATTCTTCTCATCTCTTGGGCGGGATGTCTCATATCTCGGGCGAGATATCTCAAATATCTAAGTGTGATACGTGACCTACTTCCAGTTTCATGTCTTGATATCGGCTGAGAATTAGATTGTTTGAATCTTGACTAGGGAAAATCTCGGTCTAAATCTCGGTCGAGATTTTCCACTACGGCAAGATTCCAACTTCTTCATTTGCTCGGTGATGCTCGTGATGGACGCCATGAATTATTTCACCATGTCATCAGGACTGTTTAGTCCACTCTCTTTTGACCTTTTGTGGACTTTAGACCAATACATCCTACACAATCACATAAAGTAACAACAAACTCATGAAGTTAGTGAAAATGAAAGTTCCTTTCTTGTTTTCTCTCGCACTCATACTTTGTTGTGATATCGCAAGCTAATTTGATGTAACTGCCTTGGATGGATTATTACTCCTTTAAAAGCGATGACTAGCTTCAACTAGAAACTCTTTGGATGAATCATGTAGTTGACTTGGCTCGGAAGAAGCTCCTTGTGTTGAAAGATGGTTAAGGAAACCATTGTTGGAGTTCTCTTCACACAATTGATACAAAGTAGAAAGAGTATTACAAGTACACACAACTAGTATGATAGAAAGTATATATACTAACTAACACACTCAATGAATTGTCTCAATATGTTTAGTGTAGAAAGAGACAAGAAACAAGCTCACAAGGGACTAAGAAGGGAGCTTTACTTATCTTGTGCTTAAGAAACTATAGAGAGATAGCCGGTTGGGTTTCTACCTCGACAATAGCAAATCTCGGTCAAAACTCCAAAATCTCGGGTAAGATTTCTCACTAGGGGCCGATGTTTATCAAAAGGCAAGGTTTTCGTGATGGAAATTGGTTGGAGCTTGGGGTAAGCTTCTTCCTTGATGCCTTCTTTATATTTACACACTTGGATCGAAACAACTCTCTCTTGAAAGGTTTCACCAAAACATTTGTTATAATCAATGATATAAAGTATAGGTGAAGTAAAGAGAGGATTTTTTTATAAGATATGAACGTGTATCCAAGGTTGAGGATGAATATACAACTGCTAGATAGAGAGGGTATGGTTAAAATTTGAGGAGATATTCGGTTGGGATTTTAACGATATGATAAGATCTCACCTAGTAGATAAGATCTTAAAATATCAATTAACAATTGTAGATCTCCTTCCTCCTTGATATGATAGATTTGAGAAGATATATTCCAAATATATTGTTGGATTTGATTGGATTTGGAGAGATTATAATGATATTTCCGTTAACACAAAATCTCGGCAAATCTTTTAAAATCTCGGGTGAGATTTTGCTTCTACAGTGGAATATCGGGTCGGGGGTTTCCGACGAGGTTTTACTTTAGGTTTTGCTGGGTTGAGTTTGGATATGGTTGTGCTCTCTTTTCCAATAGACACAAGACAAAGCAAATTAAGCTCAAATAATCTCAAAATAGATGACAACGCGAAAAGACTCTCGATTTTTATATGACTCAAAGAAGACTCAAATAAAAATAATCGAACCATAGTGTATGGCTGAGTTGAACGTCAATCGATTATCTTTGATTCCACTTTGATGCGGGGTTGATGTTGTAGTTTCCCATTCTAGATTCAAGTCCACAAAATCAACGACAAAAAGGAATCTTGGTGCAAATCTCGGGCGAGATTTGTATGATAAGACCGAGATTCTTGGAAACTCAAAGAACGAGAACATGAATTTTATGGATCATAATGGAAGGGTCAGAAAATGAATAATGGAATGAATGGATGATGATATAGGAAGATAAGAACCAATATATTCTTGCAAAGAACCTTGACCAATGGATCAAAACCCCTTAACAAAGAGCTTACCTTAACCCTTCCTTCTTCAACATTACACAAGCCTTCTAAATAAGACAAGTAGACTAGTTTAACTAGTAGCACCTATCTTTAAGAAGATTAACACACACAAGAACAACCTAACAAAGACTCACAACTATTCAAACCAAAAGGCTCTCTTTTTGATTGAATGCAAATGAATAAAATGCAAACTTCGTGAATGAAGCAACATATATCTCACAATAATGTGGAAATCAATAACCAAATTCAACCTTTTTAAAAATCTCGAACATCCTAGGATATTTATAGGCGAGATTCTACTAAAAGATGAATACTAAAATAATCCTACAAAATATAGGATAGAAGATAAAAAAACCTTTAGAATTTTTAGAGCTTTAAAGGTATAAAATAACTAACTATAATCTTATTAAATATAAATCTCGACAAGACTAATCAATACTTCGGTTGGAACTTGGTGGGCCGAGATCTCCATTTGCTCTCCTTGCTTCCTTGATCATTTTCACACATGTATGGCTCCTCGAAAATAGATATCAATGTAAGCAAATTTATAGTAGGAGATGTTAAGGATGGTCACGCATCACATCCTCTTTTGTAATTTCCATTGTTTCCCAGTGACTTGTTACACACGTGAACTCTTGTGAACTATTTTGACTTATCCAGTTATGTGTTGTAAAACTAATCCTACCATGACTGTTTTGTAATACAGTACAAACCAACTTCTATGTTTCTTTATAACGAGAAATTTCATATTTCTTAATTGTAAGTCTACCAACAAGATGAAAATCAGGTGCAATAATTCTCATCAGACTTTTAAAACTGGGTTCCTCAAAAATACTAGAAGAATAACCACTAGATACAACGACATAAAGCTTCACGGATATCATCAAAACCAGCAAATTGACTCTTATAGACATTTGATTCACATTTGTATTACCTGTGTAGGCCGAAGGGATGAAGTAGTGAAGCTCTTCTTAGGGAGTTAGGGTTTATTAGTTGTATATATTTATTTATACTTAAAAACTTTTTATCCAAGCCGCGCAAGCAGCCCGACCGGACTTTTCACTTTGTCCGGATCTAACCCGGTTGTCCAACCAGACCGGATTTTTGACCCGATCGGGCTTTTCATCTTGTCCATACCCACTTGTTTTTGCGAACTACCGGACCGGGTCTGGACAACCCGAGATATATCTGCTCTACTCGAAAATAAACAAAAGCTACATAAATTCCCGAGAAACATAAGTGAATGTATGAATAACGTATATGGGTCTCGATGGTTGATATAAACCCTAGTGTGTGGCATGGCATATCACACTGCTTTCCACACATTTGTCCAATATTTTTATATACTCCTTCGGTGATATCCATATCATCAGTCCAATACTTTTACAAGCCATCAATTCAAAACCTAACTTATTCATTGGATCCAAAAGATCATGGAATGCAATATCACAACGTATACGTATGTGTTTTTTTAAGGTTAATAATTTTAAGTATAAATCATCACACCGTAGAGGTATCTATTGCACATTTAGTGAATGTGAATGTAGTTTTGCTCTTTAACCTAAATCCTTAGAGAATCACCACCATCTTTATAAATATAGTTTTGCAATTAAATGTTATTACAAGCATACAATCATCTCCTCATAAAAAAAATTTGATAATTAAAATCTAGGTTTTTATGCAATATTATTTCAATTCATTAAACTTTATTCTTGGATTTTTTCAAATATAATTTGAACTATAACATGGAAACAAGTAAAACAAATCTTAAATTTAAAATTATTAACTCATATAAGAAGTATTATCTAATAATGTCATCTGAATAAACAAAATCATATATCTTCGCATTCTTTTCAGAAAATAAAACTACTAAAAAAAAGGGCGTACAAACATCAATAAATTGCATAAAAAAATCCGAAATTTTTAACATCTTTCCGGATTTTATTTTAAAATTAAGCGATAGTTTGTATACAACTTAATAATTTATAAAGCTGGGATTAGATTAATAATTTGTATTATTCTATTCATTTTTACTAAAAATAAGTATAAAATTGTATTGCTATTATTATATTGAAGTTTAAAGTTTATAATGTTTGTAAAACTTATATACCGTTTGGTTGTAATTAATTACGAAAACGAAAATGGAACCTCATTTTGTTTACTTTCACATAATTATTGATTTATAAAATGAATTATAAAACGCAAAGGTATTTTCGTTCTTAATTTAATATTTGTTAATGTATGAAGTAAAGAACAGCAGTGGGGAGGCTATACATATAATATATAAAACATGCAACACTCTGATTCACGCCGGCCTGAGAGTAGTACAAAAAGTTGTGATTAAAGAAAGCATCGATCTCCTATTTAAGCCTCCATGATGAAGCAAGGCGTGTGCTCACCACACTCTCCTCTCGACTTATAAAATCACACTCAAAACCCTAATTTAACCTTCCCCATCTCCCTCGACCAACTTATGGCTTCCGGCAACAACAATAACAACAACCAAAAGCCTCCCCAAGAATCCGCAGCTAAACTGATGGACTACGCAAAGCGGGCCCAGTGGGTCCGAGCAGCCATTCTCGGAGCCAACGACGGACTCGTCTCCACAGCCTCCATCATGATGGGAGTCGGAGCAGTGAAGGCTGACATCAAGGCCATGATCCTCACTGGATTCGCCAGCCTGGTGGCAGGAGCATGTAGTATGGCCATCGGGGAATTTGTCTCCGTCTATTCTCAGCTCGACATCCAGCGGGCACACTTGAAAAGACGGGGAGGGGAGGTTCCGGTGGAGGAGGAAGAGGAGGAGGGCCTGCCCAATCCATTTCAGGCCGCCGGAGCATCGGCCTTGGCGTTTTCTTGCGGGGCGGTCGTACCCCTCCTAGCCGCGCTCTTCATAAGGAATCATAAGGTCATTTTTTAATATATGCTATAGTGATACTGATCGTTCGTCGCGGATAACGAAGGAATTCTCATATTGTTTTTGTACAGGTGAGGTTGGTGGCTGTGACAGTTGCGGTGACAGTAATGTTGGTGGTGTTTGGGTGGTTGGGGGCGGTTTTGGGGAGATCTCCGGTGGTTAGGTCTTCTTTGAGGGTTCTAGTTGGAGGCTGGGTTGCCATGGGAGTCACTTTCGGGTTAACCAAGCTCATTGGCTCAACTCATCTTTAAAGTTAAATAGTTTGTGTATTTGCGTCGTGGCTATGTAACTTTTGTATTACCAAATGAAGAAAAGACCAACGTCTCCGAACTATGATCTAATTAATAAATAATGTACGTTCATCACTGTTGCCTTATTTTGGTTCAAAATTCTATGAATTTCACTTGTTTTGATGTTATTTATTTCCACTTTGATCATTCCAAAAATCAGTCATACAATCACCGATATGTAAATTCTTTTAGCTTATGATATGTGTGACACTCACCATTATTTGCATCCTAAAATATGAAATAAATATTTCTTTTTCTAAATGTAGAAATAAGTAATTCATTCGAAAAATTAACCAGGCATAACCGGAGACTAATCATTTACAATTCCTGCTGTGTTTTAATTTATCGATTATTTTAAACGAATCTATATATTTTTTTCACTAATCACTTTCCTAATTCCGCACTTAAAGTTCGAAACTAGTGTTCAATCGATTCCACACAGGGGTAAGCAACTAAAATTGGTTAACTTAATTTGCACTTGGGATGTGAAATTGAAATTGACTTTTAATTAGTTCCGCATTTGTGGTGCTAAACCATAATTGAGTTTAAACAATTTCGCACTTTGGGTTCAAAACTAAATTGAGTTTAATTAATTCCGCATTTAAAGTACGAAATCAAAATTTTAAAAAATGTTAATAGCTAAGGGATTTCACACCTAAAGTGCGAAATTAGGTTAATTTATAAATGATATATATGGATTCATCTAACATTGACCTAATTCATAGTCGTATTTTGGAAGGATACTTAATATGTTCATTTAATCAAGTATTTGTTAAAGATGATAGGAATATCAGCTTGATTTTGGTATAGGATTGTCATGTTCATTCAAAAGTTTATTGGGATCTTTTGATTAGCTCAACTGGTTCCAATTGCTAGCTTTGTATCACCTGTGAGCTAGCCCATTAAGTTGATATTAATTTGTTCCAAGTGTTCTTATTGTCGGGACTTAGCTCTTAAGAATCTTGTGGGGGTGCAACTTTATGTTGTTTGTGGGTCTTGGACTTCGTACATTGATTGACACCCAGCTAGGTTGATCCGCCTTGTGTTGATCTACCCTAAACGTGACCTGCAAACGACCTTTATTCAAAGAGCTAACGTTAAGGACCAAGATTTGGAACATGCCCACCAACCTGGCCCAGTAAGACCGATCAGCCATACTACGGTGACGAGCCTGCTTCGACGAGATATATCCTTCTCCTATTTTCCTCCTGCTTGGGTTGGACTTCCAACCCGTCCCTTGGACATTTTTGTCTTTTAGATTGATCGTATCTTGTTTAGAAGATATAATTAGGTAGTTAGATAAGATCTTATTTTATCATAAGATATTATCTTATGGAGGTATGTTAGTTTCTCTATAAATAATGCTCGAAACCATTAGGTTTAATCATCTTCCTTTTTTGCAAATTTCCAAGTTTGTCTCTAGAGTTTCGCCCTAAGGCTGATCGGCCCTACTATCCATCACAGATCGACTAACTCGTTTTTGGGTAATTAATAAGCATTTGAGTTTTATTTCCATGTATGTTTGGCTAATTTTTATATTTTCTATGGTCTGAAAAGCCCAACTCTATTGATTTATGATTTTGAGTAGGTTCTATGATATAGGATGTTTGTCTATATGAGTTATGGTAGTAATTGTGTTATTCTGTACAAAATGCGAGAGCCGAGTTTGGGATCTTCCTTTCATATATGTTTTTCAAGGTCTTGATAAAAAATATGTGAAAGTCACGTCACTCATACCTCGTGAAGGACAATAGGAGGAAGAAGTACTCTACAAGGGAGTACTAGAAGGATTTTAATCGTAACCTAAGACAAAGATATGATCCCTACTCAAAATTCTACAATCCGGGATGGATTCAACATCCAAATTTCAAGTACAACAATAAAACCAACAAACCAAACCAACCGCAAGAGGTTGTTGAAAAGTCCCGGAAAAAAATCTCCTCGCATGGGAGAATGTAACAAAATTCTTTGTTGATTGCGAACAACGAGCTACCAAAAAAATCTCCGAAGATAGTTGCCATAGATCAAATTATTGGCATTTGAAGGATGTCGAGAGGAGATTAAGCATGGTGGAGAAGCACGTCTTCCAACAAGCAGAGAAAGCACCACACCTGCTAGGGACATTACATGAACAACCTAAGTCACTCCCCAAGGGGCAAGTGAATTGAGTGAATCAACTCTAGCTAAAAGAGCTAAAAGAAGCGTTGATAGGGAGGCAACCCTACATCATTTTATGAGTTTTTTTATATTCAATCTTATCGTTTGATTATATTGACGGAAATACAAGTATTAGGTATGGGGTGGTGAATAATATGGTTTACAAATGTTTTTTTTAAAACTTTCCTTCTTTTTCAAAAATTTATTTTCAAAATCTTTTCTCCTTACTCTTTCGCCATGGTCGATCAGTATATGATAAGGTCGAACGACCCTTTATCATTGTTGCACTTCGTAAATTCGGCTTTTTTTTGACAAATATGTAAAATGGATTGAGGAATTCATTTCTACAATGTCACATTTCTTCATAATTAATGATAACTCAATGACTCAAATATACCCAAAAAGAGACTTACGACAAGGTGACCCCTTGTCACCCTCTTCTATTCAATTTAGGGGTGCTTGCTAGAAATATTCTAAAAGCTAGTAATCTAAACAGAAAGATTTCCGGTTTCCCGATCTCCAAAACTGGCTCAATCATTCATGCTTTGGCTTTCGTAATATTATCATCTTTGCAAAAGTTTCCCCAACCGCAAGTAACAAGGTGCTTGACCTCCTTAACAATTGTCGCGCTATTTCTAGTTAAAAAGTAAATTATTGGCTATTGCCCAAAGTTCAACCTTGAGGGCGGAACAACCAGCACTTTAAACCATGAACGCCATCACAAAGCTCGAATCATGCTTCCTAAAAATACCTCCAACACTTATTCCCTCACTATTGCTTCTGAATGAGCTATCAATGTTAAGTTTGAACCAAGGGCTCGGAGGTCTCTTCCATTTCCAAACAACTACAAGACCATCAATATTCTTTACTAAATGAGATGACACAATGCTGACGTGACGGTCTCATGTTTTTTCTCTCATTATATCTTTTACTAAATCATAAATTAAGCTAAAAAATCTTTTTTTTTTAATAAAAAAATATCTATATTTTAAATGTTAATTTTCTAAAAAAATGATAGATTGATTATTAAACTTCTCATGTAAGTTATGATATTAACTCACAAGGGAAGCCATAACTAAATTTCAAATATACTTAACGTAAACTTCTCCAGTACACATCTCACATTATTTCCACTATATATATGGAACACACCTTCTCATAAGCTAATACACTCTTTTTTCATGTTAAACAACAAACTTCTACATCTTCCGATTCCAAATCTGTTGTTTATTGATCATGTTTCATCGTCTTTTTCAAGTTTCGACGATTTAAAGATATTTTTCAGGTTACAATTTTATTGCTTCGCCGTATATTTTCAGGTAAATCTCAACCATATAATAAGAAAAGTGTGATATTGATCTGTTTTTTGAAAATTTCTATGTTTGTCGTGATTTTTATGTTCCATCTTCGTCGTGTTTTGCATGTTTTGTCGTATTCTTTTTAAATTTTGATTAGATTTCGATCGGCGTTAATACCATCTCATAAGCAACAAGCTGTTTTTTAAAA
Organism: Fagopyrum homotropicum; assembly: GCA_033239125.1. NCBI lineage: Eukaryota > Viridiplantae > Streptophyta > Magnoliopsida > Caryophyllales > Polygonaceae > Fagopyrum > Fagopyrum homotropicum. Next base: position 56,586,122 of record BSWB01000003.1, on the reverse strand, counting down.
CTTTGATCAGATTTGTTTTTTTGTAAAATGTTGAGTTTTTTTTTTAAATTTGATAAGATTTTGATCGGTCTAAACACCATCTAATAAGCAACAAACAATTTTTAACGTTTTTTTTATCAAATTTGTTTCTTTTAAATATCTATATTTTTATTATTATTTTACAAATATTTTTCACAAAAATTAAATCCTCTTTTTTATTTCTTCACAAAAAATTTGTTAGTGATAAATTAAAAGATTTGTAAATCGTTTTTTTCATAAAAGATATTCATTTTTATCTTTAATATTTGTTTTTTAACAAAATTTTGATCAAATATAATTTTTTTAATTGCCGATATTTAAAAAATAAAATTGTTTAGATTTCGATCGGACTAAACACTCATAAGCAACATACTGTTTTAAAAAATTTTGATTAGATTCATTTTTCAAAATATCTATATTTTGTTTTTGTTTTTTTTCCAAATTTTTTCACAATGTCGAAAGATCTAAAGGTAAGATTTTGTAAGTTACAAATTATATTCTCTTATATTTTTTTGAAAGAATTTGGCCTATTAGGCTCTTTTTGGTTTTTGTTAAAGAAACTATACCCCATACTTTTTACCACTTTCATTTAATGGTAGGTAAAACTAATTAACTCTTCTATTTAAAAAAAATGTTTGTTATTTGTTATTTTTTATTTAAGTGTAAGTTTTAATTTTTAAAAACTAAATTTGTTTTTTTATTTTTTTTTATTAACTTTTTATCTCTTTTTTATTTTCTTTATTTTTTTAATTTTCTGGAATGAAGAATTTTTCACATACCGAAATTTTCACATATCGGAATTTTCAATACCGGAATTTTCACATACCGGAATTTTCACATACCGGAATTTCACTTACCGAAATTTCACATACCGAATTTCGTATACCGGAATTGCACATACCGGAATTTCACATACCGAAAGTTCACATACCGGAAGTTATCATACCGGAAGTTATCATATCATACCGGAAGTTATCATATCATACCGGACGTTATCATATCATACCGGACGTTATCATATCATATCGAAAGTTATCATACCGGAATTTATTTTTTATTTTCTTTGATTTATTTTTTGTCTTTTTTATTTTCTTTATTTTTTTATTTTTTATTTTTTTTGAATGCATACCGGAGTTTCACATACCGAAAGTTCACATACCGGAGCTTCACATACCGGAAGTTCACATACCGGAAGTTATCATATCATACTGGAAGTTATCATACCGGAAGTTATCATATCATACCAGAAGTTATCATACCGGAAGTTATCATACCGGAAGTTATCATAGCGGAAGTTATCATAGCGGAAGTTATCATACTGGAAGTTATCGTATCGGAACTTATACCAAAAAACTGATTTTATGTCATAGTTTAGAATTAAGAATTACATACCGGAGAATTATATACCGGAAGTTATAAAAATGGTATGAGCAAAAATGCAACATTCCGGTATCAACCTTGAAGCAACAAAAATGTCTCTTAAAATGGTATAACCTTCTTCTTTGCCCAGAGACGATCAAGACCACTGTCAGCATCACCCTGAGCGAGAAAAGGTTGTAAATTCACCAGTGTAAACATCATTGGCATCCGGTATAAACTTCCGGTATAAAAAAATTTTTGGTATGAACTTCCGGTATGAAAAATTTCATTATAAACATAACTTTTGGTATGAACTTCCGGTATGAACTTCCGGTATGAACTTTCGGTATGAACTTCCGGTATGAACTTCCGGTATGAACTTCCGGTATGAACTTTCGGTATGAACTTCCGGTATGAACGGTATGAACTTCCGGTATGAACTTTCAGTATGAACTTTCGGTATGAACTTCCGGTATAAAAAATTTTGGTATAAACTTCCGGTATAAAAAACTTCGTTATGAACTTCCGGTATGAACTTTCGGTATGAACTTCCGTTATAAAAAGTTTTGGTATGAACTTCTGGTATGAAAAATTTCGTTATGAACTTCCGGTATAAAAAATTTCGGTATGAACTTCCTGTATGAAAAACTTCGTTATGAACTTCCGGTATGAACTTTCGGTATGAACTTCCGGTATGAACTTTCTGTATGAACTTCTAGTATGAACTTTCGGTATGAACTTCCGGTATAAAAAATTTCGGTATGAACTTCCGGTATGAAAAATTTCGTTATGAACTTCTGGTATGAACTTTCGGTATGAATTTCCGGTATGAACTTTCGGTATGAACTTCCGGTATGAAATTCCTGTATAAAAAATTTCGGTATGAACTTCCGGTATGAAAAACTTCGTTATGAACTTCTGGTATAAAAAGTTTTGGTATGAACTTCCGGTATAAAAAATTTTGTTATGAACTTCCGGTATAAAAAATTTCGGTATGAACTTCCGGTATGAAAATTTTCGTTGTGAACTTCCGGTATGTAAAATGTCTGGTATGTAAATGTCCGGTATATAAAATGTCCGGTATGTAAATGTCCGGTACGTAAATTGTCCGGTATGTAAATGTCCGGTATGTTAATGTCCGGTATGTAAAATATCCGGTATGAAAACAGAAAATAAAAAGGGAAATGAAATAAAATAAAAAAATAAATAAATTCAGTAATTAAAATCAAAATTTACATAACAAATATCAAATATTCTTTCTTTTTAATAGAAGGGTTAATTAGTTATACCTTACCATTAAATGAAAGTGGTAAAAAAATCATGGGGTATATTTACTATATAGAAAACTAGAAAAGGCTTACTTAGTATACAATAAAATAGAAAAGCCTACTTACCTAATTAGCCCTTTTTTTTATGAAGTTTTTGCTAGTGATATATTAAAAAGAGTATTTAATTTGATTCTTTTTTCAAAAATATATCATTAGTTCCCACATACACATGCTAATGATATTTTATTTAAAAACAATACCAAATATATAATTATACCCGCACAAGGTGCGGGATATGAACTTGTTTGGTATGACAAGAATGAAGCCGACACCTTTCTTTGTAGCTCTTTCATACTCTAGCACTACTAGAAATGTGGGTTATATGCGACGCTTTCCTTCCGACACCATCTAATTGTGTCACAAGAAATTCGCATCCGTATAATCCTCGCTAAATTGAAACACCTTAAGGTGCCTCTTTTTTCCGGCACATATAGGTGTCGCAAATGGCAGTATCAGAGACAAATTAATGAGTCACAAATTTCGGACACATATAGGTGTTACAAATGACACAAATAGAGACACATAGGAGTGCCACTTTTTATTTTATTTTAATAAAAAAATCTAAATCCAAAGTTGAATATTAGGCTACTCCCAAATCAAGTTTGTAGTCGCATCCCATTGTTGCAGCCGACGAAGAACGAAAATAACAAGCTATTGAAACGTGTTTATTCCTATTCCAGTTTGTAAATTCAATTTCGAATTCAAAACCTTAGGTGTTACAATGGTAGGATCAAGCTTCCTTGAGACCAGATTTCATTTCTTCCTTTGCCTTTAATTTTAATAAATTATTCTTCACCTTTCGGCACTTCACATCTAATCGATCTTCTCGTCCACTTTGTAATTGAACCACAATTGTTGTAGATCCGGTTCATATTGTTACAAAACAGGCAAGGCAAGACTCGACTTATCAAATATTATATCCCCCTTGAAGATTCCGAGAAGCACAAAGTTGAATACGAGGTTCGTCGACTCGCAATTCCCCTTCCTCTGTCAAATTCCCCTTTAATTTCAAGTCGTTTCGATATTCATCATTTGTGAATATGTTATGTTATATTCTAATATGATGTTCTTTGCAGATCCATTGGTTGGTGGTTAACACATAACAGAGACCCTAAGCTTATCAATTTTGTGGAGGTAGCTCCTATCATGCCTACTTGACTTGACCTAAGTTATATGTTTTCCAGAGTTGTGCTATTATCCGATGGAAATTCCTTCTACGAATGTTCTATACTAATATGTTGTTGATATTGCTTATTTGATGGTTTGTAAACTAGTGATTTGAATTGACTCAATAGAACGAAGTGATCACATTTGAATTTTATGTGCTTGTGATGCTTAGACAATAGATATTGTTCAACATGCTACTAATTTTGCTTCAATGTGCGTTTAGTAGTTGAATGTGTTACCAAGTGATTTTCCTATCCACGAAGATTGACGATGCATCTGGAAACTGATTGTTGATAATGTTAGTCTTTATTTCGATACAATTTCAAACTCATAAGGTCATCTACAAACGCTACGCTGGATTGTTTTTCTCCATGTGTGTTGACATCACCGATAATGAGCTAGCATATTTGGAATGTATTCATCTTTTTATGAAGATATTAGATCATTTCTCCACCAATGTTTCTGAGCTTGATTTGGTATTCAACTTCCATAAGGTGAGTGCTTCATTCTTTGCTAATTATTCTGCAACACTTTGCAAAGCTTATTAAGAAACTTGTAACACCCCAATTTTTGGGAACTCGAAGCATTACGGGCTAGGACCTCACAACGTGTCCCGACCCTCAAAGAAGCAACGACATCATCAGATCTTACAATAAGACACAAATAAATGAAAACCAAAACTTATAATAAAACAAATGTTTAAACAAAGGAAGCGTAAAAGACTCGCAACCGAGTTCAAAACAAACTTAAAGAGCGATAACTGAAATATAAATCTGATCTCGTCCTATAATGTACGGAACCCCGGCTGACCAGACCGTTTGGATCACTCAGTAGCATCCCTAACTTGCGGAACATCTACAATATCGGTATAAACTGTTAGCTAACATTCTAGATATCAGAAAGACAGTAAGGACACAAACACACAAAAGGTAATATAAACATACAACATGCTCGCACTCAACCGGTTATTATCTTTCATTAAGATTAATCCCTTTACTAATTCAGCATATGTTGTCACACGATAATCGCTACGATCTCGCCTTTGTCCCCTTTCACCAACACGAATAAAACGTATGCATCCTTCTGTCACCTGTTGGACTAGTCGCAAGAGCACCTCCCAATTTCCCCATTCAGAACTAGACAAGCGGTAACCGCCCGGATATAATATAACTGGGTCAATTATGGTTATAAAGGTCAATCCTTGTCTTGTTATCAATTATAACGATAACCAACAACACAAACAAGCCAAAACTATCAAACTATTATACGGAACGCAACTAAGTAAGTCCAAGGGACTTACCTCACTCGAAGGTAAATTCAAAGGTCAACGAACAACTCGTTCCCGAAGGAATGGAAGAAATTTCTGCTCAAACAAGGCATAACGAATCATGAACGAAAAGACCGCTAGAAGTCTATAACTTCTAGTCTCCAGGATCTCTAAGAGATCTCCACAAGCAAGAAAGGAAGAAACTCACCAAGAATAGGAGTTACTATAGAAGAACCGCGGGGAGGCCAGACAGAGGCACGGGGGCGGAAAAACCAGATAGCCGCGGGGCAACAAGACAGAGGCGCGGGGGCGGTTACGGTGCAGAAAGCGACTATCGACTCCTTCAACGGCAAGGAACTCAACTAAGTCCAAAGCTTGCATCTCTCAATGCAGACACACATCACAACTCAACCAAGGGAGCTTTAACATCAACAAATTAACAACGGGGAGACCAACAAGAATCAATGCTCAAACTTGATTCTTGTGAAGAAGAAAAGGAAGAAAGAAAGAAGAAAGCGAAACAGAAGGGAAAAGCATGCAACAACTCATGAACGTAAGGGAGAAACAAAGAAGGATGAGACTTACACGTCTAGAAGAGATCCCAAGGAAGAAAGGCTGCAACTTTTGAGGTTGAAGAAGAACGTATGCAAGAAACGGAAAAAGGGAGAGAAAAAGGGAATTTATAGGAACGATGGGAAAAGATAGAAGGAAAGACGTTCTAGGGTTTAGAAGATCATAGGAAAGTCGGCCCATAAGATAGAAGATCGGATCTTCTATCTATGGAAAGAAATAAAATGGACGAAAAATCAAATAGACGTGATCTTTGGCAAAACCGTAGGGCGGCTCCCATCACCGGGGGGCGGTGAAGGCAAAAATTGGGTCTTACATCATATCCCTCTAAGAAGAAGTTTCGTCCCAAAACTTGCAACGAGCCACAAGATCACACAACAACATGGGTGAAGCAAAACACTGAACTCAACTCATATATTCCCACTCGGGGCTCATAACTCAAAAGCGTAAACATAACTCAACAAAGGAGATTAAACCTCCAAAATCAACGCTATAGGTACATCCAACTCAGCATAGAACTCCGTACAATTACTCTAGATACTATCCTTTGTCTCCTAAATCACCTCATAAGCTACTCGCATCGATCATTGAATCTTCACCATCGGTATGTCCTTCGATTGCAAGCGTCTCGTACTACGCTCTAAGATAGCTACCGGGTGCTCTACGAACGTATGGTCTGATCCGACCACTAAATCCTCATGGCTGATGATGTGCCTCGGGTTTGGTATGTAATCCCGTAAGTGAGACACATGGAAGACGGGGTAAACACCCTCAAGTCTCGGTGGCAAAGCAAGTCTGTATGCTGCCACTCCAACTCGCTTAAAACATCTAACACCTCGTGTCGGTGATACTCTCAACCATACCTGAGCTCCAACTCTGAACTCTAGAGGTTTGCTCCTCTGATCTACATAAGACTTCACGCAATGATAGGTGATGAAATCACTATCATTTAGGATAGTTTTTAGAGTCTTTTTGTGTAACACCCCGACTCCACGGGACTCGGGATGTCACATTGGGCTAGGATCTCACAATGGATCCTGACCCTAGCCTGACAACAAGTTCACTGGACCTTAGAACATGGCACTGACAGATATAAAAGCAAATTCATAAAACCGTATAAATTGTATAACCAAAGGTAAACAACAACCTAGCCGAGTATGAAACGACATCCTCACACATCATCCTCACGCAGGAGGGAAAACATAAACAACCCCAAAACCAACCACCTAATGTACGAGAGTCCTCGGCTTGTCACCCTGCCAGATCACCCAGCAGCGCCTATCCTGCAAACATCTACAACACGGTATGAAACCGTTAGCTAACCATACATATATAAGGTAATGCACAAGCACAAGCACAATCATGAAAGATAAACACATCAGCATGCTATCACACATTTACCCATTTTATCATCTTTATATATAGCCATTCACTCAAAAACCGTATATATATAGATAGATAAAAGTATGTGACACGAGGACCGATACATCCCCGCCTCTGAGTGCAATGTCCAGCTGTACGAGTATCGGTCACACAATCCGTGTACCCTATGGGAGTGGATTGCGCCCTTTCTGTAAACCAATCTGGCGCGACATCAGAGAACCTCCCAGACTCCACGGCGGGATGAAAGGGAAAGGTTATCACAGCCACGCAGTGGGGCAGTCAATAGAACATAGGTTGATAAAAACGACAATTCATGCTATCATAGCAAACATATAAAGCACACACCACTCATGCAAACACCCAATATAGGGACGGTAGCTAAGTAAGTCCTACGGACATACCTCAACCTTGTACAATCTCAACCACAATCAACCTCCAATCCTGAGAGGGACACTGCCTAATAACAAGGCGTAGAGATATATCAATCTCCTATTAATCAATGGGGTCACACCTAGACCCAAGGGATCCATAAGGATCATAATCATCCTATAAGCTTCGAATAACATGCTAAACCTTAAAGCCACATCAGGGCACATATCCAACTCATGATATCCTCATCAAACTAAAAGCCCAAAATTACCAAAATAATGTAACGAGCGTAATGGAATTTCCAATTATCCATTTTAACAGACTTAAGGTAAATTTATACTAACCCGCAGTACGGAAAACGAATAAATTCATAACTTATTCGTTACTAACCCGATATACGATCTGGAAGAAGATACGGACTCCTGGCAATGCCGGGAGTAAGAGCACGGTAAGAAACTCCGCGTCTGATGACTTGCGGTGGTCGTCGGTGCTCCAATAGCGGTAAACGGAAGCTTTACCAAAAAGCTAACAAACGGGAAATAAATTCGTACCACGTTGAAGAGAACAAGATAAGGGACTCGATGGTACAAACGGATTTGAAAATGGATCAAAGATGGAGGATGTATAAGAGATCGAAGAGGGGTCGAAGGTTCGCTCAATCGATACTCTGAAATTTGCAATTGAATTGCATATGAGATTGAAGATGAGCACAGCCGGTTTCACTTTCATATGTATATAATATATAATAAATATAATTTAATATATTATATATATGTAAGTGAGTAGAAGCTGTCCGCCACCTTTCCAAACTTGCAGTGTAAGATTTATATATATATATATATATAATGTTTATCCAAAACATTTAATTAAAACGCGGTCATATTTTTCGGTCTCCAAACTTTACCAAAATGGAATATAAAATCGGGAATATTATCAGGATAATTAATCCATACTTACCTCGTAAAATAAGCATTTTTAAGCCACTTTTCTTAGCCGCTAAAAATCGGGATAGCGACTCTTTTATCCATTTCGTCCTTTTATATTATTTCACATCTAGGACATATCCGATATCCCGATCATTTCTCTCAACTGCAATTTTATTTATTGGAGCTCTCAAATGCTCCAAATAACACCGGAGGGTAAAAATAATTACCCGGGGGGAAAAGTAAAAATTTCTCCAAACGTCCAAAATCACGCTAGGAACATAACGGTGGGACTCATACTCATCACTTGCGAAATCTTCGCGAGTTATATGTCAATTACTATAAACGATTAAGTTAATAAACATTAACTAGAATTCGGAAATCCTAACTATTACATTTTGTTACATTAGTGTCGGTTTATGCTACTAACTCCTTGGTCCAGAAGAAGAAGACTAAAAGAAGATAAAGAAGGAGTTATAAGCACTTAGGAGTGAAGATCATTCACGAAGCAAAGCTTCTGTTGCCTCACCGCCCCCGCGGAGTAGTGTCACCGCCCCTGCGGGTGACACCATACTCCGGAGTGCAGCCTGCGCCTTCGCCAGCGTCAGGAACGAAGACTGTCACCGCACCTGCGTCAACTCTTGGCGCCCCTGCGGTGACTTGCCCTGAAGAAGCGAAGACCAGCGCCCCTGCGCCTCTGCCTGCGCCTCTGTCTGCGCCTCAACCTGGGAGCTGGAAGATGAAGAGTCAGTGTCACCGTCCCTGCGTTGACACTGGGACGCCCCTGCGGCTTTGTATCTGAAGCGACAGAAAGTTGAAGAGTCAGACGTTTGAAGACCATTAAATATCCGCCCCTGCGGAAGTGCTAGGCCGCCCCTGCAGTTATGAAGAAGATCAAACGTTTTCGCGTGAACCGCCCCTGCGGATCCGAAGGCCGCCCCTGTGGTTCAGTGACAAAGGCTTTACTCCGGCTGTTAACACCACCTTTATGGCATTAAAGGTGGCTGTTTTGGGGTGGTCATTTACTCCTATTTAGTGCCATTTTTAGTATAAATAGACCTAGGGTTGATTGCTAGAATTATCCAATTAAAATCCACTTTTTTCCATTAAAATTATCTTGCTACCTTTGTAATGTGTTGCTAACTCCCTTGCTACATTGGGTTGATTTGAAGATGCATTGTAACTTTGATTGTAAGTTCTTTCTAATATAAGTTTTCATTCAGTAATACTTTGTGTTTCCATTATCTTCATTGTCTAATTGCATGTTTTACTATCACTTAAGATTGATCACCTTAGGTTCTAAAGTGCATGCAAAGAACTAGGATTAATAGATTCCGGGTTCGGGTCTTTAATCTAGTAGTAAACTTTAAGTAATAACGGGTTGCAATTGCTTAAAGGAAAGGAACACAAATATAAAGATAAGTTTAACGGTTTTAATCTTTTCTTTATATCCCTTAGTCTTTGTTTGAAAGATAACTTGTTAATTGTTCTTGTAGATTTACGGAACACTAACCTGTTAAGTTGTGTTGATGCCGGTTGGCTCAACACATATATATGATCGAGACGGGAGATTACTTAAAAACTTGTAAAAAGGAACTCACCAAAGTAGCAATCGCATGCTAAGAATCAACCTAGTGTAGATTCACCCATTATTGTCTTACTTGTTGTGCTACTTTCTTTCATAAGTTTTGTGTGCATAAATTCACTCAAACCCCCCCTTTTGTCACTTGAATCTATAATCAATAATTGCATTTAATAGGAATAACAAAACTCTCTTGGGTTCGACTCTTACTTAACCACTATACTCGTTTTAGTGCTAAGTCGGGATTATATTTTGATAAGATAAAAACGACCATAGGAAAAGGTCTTGTCAAATTTTGGCGCTGTTGCCGGGAAGTTTGGTTATTTTTATTTTATTGTTATTGATTATTGGTTTGAACCATTTTTATAGTTCAAACCCGTGCTACTAACTCTGGCTTTGCTTCCTTTGATCCAGAAATTGAGAGGACGCACATCCGGCAACGTAGACAACAACAACTCCAACAAGAAATGGCTGATCGTACTCTTCGTCAACTCACTCAGCCCACTTTGGCTCAAAACCCTCTTGCGGTTACTATACCGGCATTAGGGAAAGGAATCAACTTCGAGCTCAAGCCGGGTCTCATTCACTTGCTTCCATCTTTCCATGGGCTAAGTGGTGAAGACCCCATCAAACACCTTGGGAAGTTTCATACCGTGTGTATGAGCATGAAGCCGGCCAACATTACCGAAGAGCATATCAAGAAGAGGACATTCGGCTTCACACTCAAAGATGCAACGGATGATTGGTATTACCACCTTCCATCCGGGAGTATCGATGCTTCGGAGAACCTCCACAAGGCATTTTTGGAGAAATACTTCCCAGCCGAGAAGGCAAATAGCTTGAAGAAAGCTATAAGCAACATCGAGCAAGAGGCGGACGAAACTCTCTATGAGTACTTTGAAAGATTCGCACGCATCCGATCCAGCTGTCCTTTCCACGGATATTCGACTCAAGATCTAGTCTTGTACTTGTACAATGGCTTGCTAGACAATGAAAGGAGGATCGTCGATGCGGGTTGTGGAGGTAACATTCTTAACTCTACCCCTGATCTTGCTTTGGAAAAGATATAGGAACTAGCTGAAGGGACCCGGAACTTTGGAAGGACCCCTTCCAAGAGAGGTGTTCATGCTATAAATTCCAGGAAGAGTGAGATCTCCACTGAGCTTAAGGAACTGAAGGAATTGGTGAAGAGATTAACACTTATGGGAACCCCACAGCAGCTGATGGCATGTGGAGTGTGTACTGACCCATACCATCCAACGGACATGTGTCCTCAAGTCTAGGATGACGATGCTGAGGTGAATGCAATGGGTTATGGATAGCCACAACATCAAAGGCCTAGGAACGATCCCTATGCACAAAACTTCATGCCAAGCTGGCGTGACCAACAGAATTATCGTTGGAGGGATCAACAAAACCAACAACAACAACCCCGACAAGGTAAGTATCAAATAACTGAGGATATGTTGCAGGTTTTGACTAAACATTTTGCTACTCATGTCCAAACAACAGAATCCTGCATTAAGAACCTTAAAAAACAGGTTGGTTAAATGGCGGAAGTCATAACAAGGACCGAAGCTAGATTTTCCAGAGGATTGCCTTCCTAGACGGTTGTAAGCTCCAAGGAGAATGTTAGTGCCCTAAAATTAAGGAGTGGAAATCAAATCCAACAAAAACCAGCAAAAGAATCACAAAACAAACTCTCTGACGAGTTTACCGCACCCACAGCCGCCCCGTCGGCTGCAACTGCGCCCAGCACCGAGCAGACGCCGCCCCTGCGGCTGGATGTCTCCGCCCCTGCGGTGACAACCCCTGAGCCGCCCCTGCACCTGCATACTGACGCCCCTGCTGAAAACACGACAGAAGGTTCTGTTGAGGAGGATTCTTACATCCGGCCTAAGTTCCCGCCACTGTACTCTGAGAAACCACCAACTACTTTTCCTGAGGCTCTAAAGGAGAGAAGAATCATTGCGGACAAAGATCTCTTTGAGAGCTTCCCCAAATGCGAGGTAAACATTCCCCTCCTTAAGTTAGTGAGGAGTATTCCTAAATATGCTCGTTTCTTGAAGGAACTATGCACTATCAAGAGGAATCAGAAGCTGAAGGGGAAACAAAAAGTGCAAGTAAGTGAGCATGTTACGGGTACGGGTAAGGGTCGAGGTGATCCTTACCCGTGACCCGGCGGGTCGACCCGTCTGACCCGGCGGGTCGACCCGCCAAACCTTAATTTTGAAAAAAAAGTTAAAAAAAATGTAACAAAATGCCTAAAAGGGTCGGCCCGGCGGGTCAACCTGGCGGGTCGACCAGGCGGTCATCTTTTTTTTTTTTTTTTTTAAAAAAAAAGGGTTTTTAAATAAAAGGGCCGACTCGCCGACCCGCCGGGTTTGACCCGTGGACATGCTTAATGGAGAATGCCCAAGAAGTGCAGTGACTGAAGGTATTTCTATGGTCGTATATACCCAATCAACAGTAAATCCCTACTTAGCACTCAAACAAGTATAGTGGTTAAATAAGTGTCGAACCCAAGAGAGTTAATGTGTTTTATTAGATGCAATTATCGATTATAGTAACAAGTAACAAGGAGGGGGGGGGGGTTGGTTGAATTGATGCACACAAAAACTTATGAAAACGATTAATGTGACAAGTAAGACAATGATGGGTGAATATACACTAGGTTTATTCTAAGCATGCAATTGCTACTTTGGTGAGTTCCTTTTACAAGTTTCAAGTAATCTCCCGTCTCGATCATATATATGTGTTGAGCGAACCGGCATCAACACAACTTAACAGGTTAGTGTTCCGTAAACCTACAAGAACAAATAACAAGTTAGCTTTCAAACAAAGACTAAGGGATTTAAAGAGAAGATTAAAACCGTTAAACTTATCTTTATATTTGTGTTCCTTCTCATTAAGTAATTACAACCCGTTATTACTTAAATTTACTACTAGATTAAAGACTCAAACCCGGAACCTATTAATCATAGTTATTTGCATGCACTTTAGAACCTAAGGTGATCAATCTCAAGTAATAGTAAAATATGTAATTAGGCAATGGAGATCAAGGAAACACAAAGCATTACTGAATGAAAACTTATATTAAAGAAAACTTACAACCAAAGTAACAACACAGCTTCAAACCAACCCAATGTAGCAAGGGAGTAAGCAACTCATTACAAAGGTAGCAAGAAAATCTAAATGGGAAAAGAGGATAATTTGTTGGCTAACAAGTTGGATGATTCTAGCAATCAACCAAGGAATATTTATACTACAAAAGACACTAAATAGGAGTAAATGGCCGGCCCAAAACAGCCACCTTTAATGCCATAAAGGTGGTGTAAACAACCGGAGTAAAGCTTTTGACGTTAAACCGCAGGGGCGGCCTTCAACTCCGCAGGGGCGGTGAAGGCAAAAACGCTTGATCTTCTTCATGGCCGTAGGGGCGGCTAGGCAATTCCGCAGGGGCGGATCTTCAATGCTCTTCAAACGTTTGACCTTTCGACTTCTTGACGTTTCTGATGCCAAGCCGCCGGGGCGTCCCTATGTCAACACAAGGACGGTGACACAGCCTCTTCGTCTTCCAGCTCCCAGGTTGAGGCGTAGGCAGGGGCGCAGTGGAAGGCGCTGGGGAGCTGGTCTTCGTTTCTTCAGGGCAAGTCACTGCAGGGGCGCCAAGGAAAGGCGCAGGGGGGTGACACACTTCATGGCTGGCGTTGGCGAAGGCGCAGGGAGCGCTCCGGAGTAAGGCGTCACCCACAGGGGCGGTGACAAGGCTCCGCTGGAGCGGTGAGGTAACAGAAGCTTTGCTTCGTGAACGATCTTTACTCCTAAGTGCTTATAACTCCTTCCTTAGCTTCTTTTAGTCTTCTTCTTCTGGACCAAGGAGTTAGTAGCATAAAATGACACAAATGCAATAAAAAGACTCATCCTAAATGATAGTGATTCCATCACCTATCAAACTCCCCCATACTTAGACCTTTTACTCGTCCCGAGTAAAACAAATGACAATAACTAGACTCAAAGGCCTCAGGAAGCATGGGCAAGAAGAAAAGACAATGAAAACAAGAGAAAAGCCAAGAAAGAAAGAAGGAAAAGAGAGGAAATGTGAGAAAAAGGGAGAAACTACCATCCTTATTGCTCCAAGAGTGGCCTACCCGGACAACCTCTTTATGACTCCCCTTCTTATGTCGCCAAACGCCGGAAGGGAAACCTACACTCGGTGTCGCTCATTTTGCCAAGGCACCCTTTCGGATTTTCACCTTGCCACTCTTCTTCTTTTGATAATCTCACTTGAACTCACTTCCCTCAAGTCCAATTTTGCACCGACCTAAGGTTGGTCGGACTACCTTCTTTTTGCCTAAACCGCCCTTTCGGGTTTTCGGTTTATCCAAGGATTTTCATGCCTTTTTTTTCATTTTCTTTGGCTTTTTCTCTTTTTTTTTTTGTGAATTTCCAACTGAATTCAAAAACAAGACAACTCAAAACAACTCAAATGAAACTGTACAAGCGATGATATGTCCCTCCCCCATACTTGAAGTTCACTTTGCCCTCAAAGTGGAAATGAGTCAAAGATAAATATGGGAAAGGGAAAAGGAGTATACCACTTAGTGGGGTGGTCTAGATGGACCACCCGGACCCTCCTCCGGAGGGTAAGGAAAATGGCAGAAGAAGTGCTCCTGCCGGTGGTAGAGCGTGTCGATGCGGCCCTCCTGAGCCTCCATCCTCTCTCTAAATGAAGTCTCGTTGCTAGTTTGCCAAGCCAGTTGCTGAGTCTCCAACTGCTGCTGGTGAGCCACCTGCCAAACATCCTGTCGACGGTCAAAGTGAGTGGTCATGGAGGAGGCGAAGCTGGACTGTCACGCCTGCTGCTGCTCAAGCATGGACCGCTGGTACTCGGTCTACCATGCCTGATGCTATATGGTCAAGACTGCCATCTGAGCATGAAGACTCTCCATGGCCTGACTGTCGTCCCGTGCTGCAGTAGGCATCTCCTCATCAGTGACCGGGGCCCGGCCGGAGCCTGCAGCATATCTCCCAACAATATCCTCCTGAGGCCATCTCGGCGGAACGGGGTTAGCTGGTATGTACAACTCAGAGAGCTCGTCTCCTAGTGGAAGTCGCCGGGGGAGGTATGTAATGTGACTCCCATCTGCTAAAGAGAGCCAAAAGAGGTTCTCCTCGTCTCTCCTGAGGAGCCTACACCTCCTCAACATACCCTCCGTATATAGTGAGGCCTCTAGTCCGTCCTCCAAGACAGCGAGATCCATCACCTGTGTAGCTAACAAGGAGATGATCCCGTCTTCCATAATATCTCATGGCTCATTCTTCCTAATCCGCTTCAAATCGGTAAGGAAGAGGTATGACCAATCCGGTACCCAGTCGTTCGTGGGGAGGCAGGCGTATAGCAATGGAAGGTCCTTGAGAGCGACCTTATTCTCCTCCTTATGTCCACAGAAGACACTCATGAAGATCTTCGAGATGAGCCTCAAACAGGGGTGAGTGAATTTGTTGGAATACCTACCTCCTGCATGAAACTCAGATATGGTGGCGGCCTGCCAAAACTCCATCAAGTCGGGTGTTGGGATAGGGTCCCACTAGTCGTCGGAAGCGGCTATAGTCACCCATAATACCTCCTGCAGCTGGGTGTAGTCCAATGTATACTTTCGTTTGTTGAACTTGAAAGAAAGTCCAACACAACCGTGGTCCACCGTTTCCATTTTGAATGTGGCAATGAACTGGCGGCTGAGCTCGGGGTATGTTGGAGCGCTCGTTATAAGAAAATCACCGAGCCCAGGGTTGTTGAGGAATTCCTGCATGCTCTCCAACATGCCCAAACGTTCCAAAGTAGGAACGTCCAAAAACCGGGTTGCATACACATCCCGACCTTGTACGATCCTGTATCGTTCTTTCTCAGCTTCCGACAATTTATATTTCCTCTAGTCTTCCATCACTTGCAGTTTGAACAATCAAAGGAATTAGAAATTTCAGAAAATTGAGAAAGAGACGAACCCTCTGTTGTGTTTTCCACAGGGGCGGCTGAAGCAGGCGCAGGGGCGGCATGGCGCAAGGGCGGGGGCTTGCAGGCGTAGGGGCGGTCAAAGAGCAGAGGGCGATTTTAGGAGTTCGGCGAAGGTTGTGGTTATGGGGCTGTTCCGGCGTCTTCTTTATAGTTGTAGATGTCGCCGGAGGCGGGGAAATGGAGGACGAGAGTGAGAGGGTTGAGGGGATGTTTGTGTGTGGTGGTGGTGAGGGCTGGCGTCGCAAAGGGGGCGGTAGTTGTCGGAGCTGGCGAAGGCGCGTTTTAGACAAGGCGGTGCGAGAGCTTCCGGAGGGCGTAGGGGCATATGGAGGTGAGGTGGATTAGGGTTCGGAGGGTAAATGGAGGAGGAATGTAAAGGGCGGTAGTTGTAGGTTATTTTTGGGAAGTGTATTTTTTTTCTTTCCTTAATAAAACCGCAGGGGCGGTGACGAGGAAGAGGGGTACGCAACCTCAGCGCCGGGGCGACGTTGAGGGTACGTGTCAAGGATGGCCGCTGCAGGGGCGTGGGGTGTCACCGCGGGGACAGTGGCCAGTCTTTTGCAGACGCTGGCCCAGCGCCGGGGGCGGCGCCTGGCAAGGGTGTCACCGCGGGGGCGGGTGATAGCGGATGTATTAGGATGTACTCAAATCTCCCAACTAGAGTATGACTGCAGCGGTGTATTAGGATGTACTCAAGCTGTTCCGGGTGATAGCGGATGTATGCAGGATGTCGGATTTGTGGGAAATCCGATCCTTTTTATAGGAAAATTACTCTCCAAAGATAAGATATCTTAGAAAGATCTCTTCCCATAAAAATAGGTAAAATATATGGTCTATCTTATCTTCTTCCTTCCATAAATCAAACCCAAAAATATAAGATCCTCTTTCCAAAGATAAAAGATCTCAGCCAAGAATAAAATATTCTCGCCGCGTCCCAGGTGTTCGCCTCGGTCGAGTCGACGTCTCTGGATCACCTCGGTCGAGGTGACTCTGTAGTCAACCGAGGTGAATCACAACTGAATGTGAAATCTCTCAAATCTGGTCTAAAGTGAATCTCTAATCCATGGCTATGCTTCCTGGATGTTTCCTTAAGTTCCTGAATATAGCTCCAATGACTCCATAGCTCCTTTTGCTCCTTTTTGATGCAAAACGTGCCATTTTACCTACGATTATAGCAAAACTAGGTGTAGACCTCGATTCCCGCAAAGGTAGATGAAATGACAATATAATCACATAATATACATACAAACATGTAGATTATTGAAGATAAAACGTCTAAACAAACCCCAAAATATAGACAATAATTCATGCTATCAAAATACCCCATACTTAGCCCTTGCTTGTCCCCAAGAAAGTTCCGCATATAAAATACAAGATAGAATGGATTATAAGTCATAATGAAAAAAGTCTTTCAAAAACATTTTTATGGTGTGCTACAATCATAGATCACTCTAAGAGAATACTTCATGGAATTTAAAATCAAAATATGATCAAAATATTTTATAAATATGAGAAAGTTGTTCATCTTTGCATAAAATCGTAGAATGCATAATAAATCATAATTATCGAAATTAATTATGCATAATCCAGTTTAAACTACTAAGTCAATCAACAAGCTCGAGGTCTCAAGGGCCTCACAAAAGAAAGGTCAAGAAACGTGTAGGGTAGGGATGTATATGAGGTAATGTGGTGCTAGAATCCGGAAAAGGATAACTTCACTTTCACTTTGACTTTCAACATCTTCCACCAATAAGCTTTGCTTATTTCACACTTTTTCTTTTTTTTTTCTTTACTTTTTGGGATGCATGGACAGAGGTGCACAATAACCGAAGCCTAGGAAATCAGCAATCATCAATTTCTTGAGATGCATCAAACCCTTGATGCACATACCATGACCCGTTAGGAATATCGCTCAATCCGACTTTGGCAAGACACAAACACCCGGCTATGTGAATGGTGCCGAGTTACTCATGATCATGATTGACTTCCCCAAACATATTTATTGCTTTCTAACACTTTCACTTCCAGCCAACTTCTCAACTTTTACTTCACTTGCTTTCACCACTTTGCTTGCTTCCAAATTCCCGGATAGGTAAAGGGAGGCAAAAATGTATATGAGGGGTTAAGCATGATCAAGAAGAAGAAGAGAGAAGAATGAATTACCTTGGTCTTTCCAGGAAGAAAGTGAGAGAACTCATAATGTGGTGTCAACCTTCAAATTCAACATAATTTGGATAAAAACAAAGTATTAAACATGCCTAAAATTTCAAACAAAGCATTTAGCAACTTAAACATATCATAAAACCTTTCAAACACATAAAGATTTCAAAACCAGTCAGCAAACAAGATCTTCACTGAGATCATTGTTAGCATGAAATATTGTGATATTTTTGGCACGTTTTCTAAGTGTATTTCATCCATATTGATAGTCATTGATTAAGTATTGATGCATTTGTGAGTTAGTTTGCTTATATTGTCGATATAGAGGTCTACACAAGCTTTATGTTGATTGTAGGCAATTAAGAGCTATTTCCGAACGGATTGAGCGAGGATAGAGTTTGATTGAGCATGTCCAAGGATTGAGGACATCTCTAGTTGCTAAGGAAGGTGCTAACTTGAAGAATGGCACGAGACTAAGGAAAGTCACGAACTACCTCTAAACCACGCTCTAAAACACGGCCGTACTACATTCCACGTTCAAGTCCACGGCCGTGCAACCTTGGCAAGAGAGGCGTGGTTCATTCCAGCAACTTCTACGGCCGTGGAGGGTTGTGTCAAACCGTGACCAATTTCCACGCTCTAAATTACGGGCGTGGAACCTTTCCACGACCGTGATCTTGGCGATCTTTTACGCACACTTTGAAGCCACGATCTTCTATGCAATTGGGCCGGGCCAATATTTTATCTTACACTATAAAAGGACGGAAGAAGAGAGATTCCGTCACCTTCGCTTACACTTGAATTTGCCCTAGTTTTACGCTTTTGCGGAGATTGCGATTGAGAGATTTGCGCTTCGCTATTGAGATTTCCGGATTGACGGAAGAGTTGAAGATTTGGAAGATTGTTCGCAAGGAGATTACGCTTCATATTTAGGTTCGATTAGAAGACGGATTGACATCCCGTTCTTCCTTCTTAATCTAAGATTGTGATTGCTTGTGTTATTCCGAAACCATTGACATTATTGTTCTTGATTTGTGAATTTGAGATTAGTTTGAAGGTTATTAAAGGTTTTCGGAAGTTTTCATCTTTCATTCTTTTAAACCTTGAATTTGATATCAATATGACTGTTGTTGGCTAAAACCCTTTACCAATTCTAAGGTGAAGGGTTGATAGTTGTGGCTTAGATGATGATAGATCGATCGTAAACAGAATGGACCTTGAGAGTTAGAGAGAATCGCCGACGAACCTAATCCACGGTCTGTTCTTGAGCTTCCACGGCCGTGGAACTCAAGAACTACCCGTAATTTTGTGTCAGTTTACGAACTTGTTTTTACTTTAATTCAAAGTTAAAGATTTGCTTTAACTTAGTCTTGACTTGCCTTTTCTAGGTGGTAGTGAAGCCTCAACAACCTCTACCTCGATTGTGAGTGTCACAACCTTAATCGATTTAGTTAGTTTTGATCCTTGGATTACAAGTTTGGGTATTTGACGTTAATTCTTGCCTTTAGATCTTTTCTATATTGAAGCCTCAACAACCTTTATAGAGAGTGTCTTTTAGGTGAGTCATATAAAGTTTTTGGAACTTCACCGTACGATTACCTTACTTTCGTATACCTTTGCATACCTCCACTCTGTCCTTATATCTTTAGTATATCTTGAATCGATTGCCACAATTGGATTCCTGGATCTTTAGGATTGTTGTTTTCCCAATATTTGAAAAGCTTCATACATTTACTTGCTTGATAATCTATAATTGGATTTAACCCCCCAAATCCCTGTGTTCGATACTCTGGAATTCTTGCTTAACTATATCGATCCGTACACTGCGGGTTCGCTTGCTTGATTTCTAGTTTTATAATTAAAGCTTATTTGCACGCACGCTAAGTGGCGAACAATCATATCCAGATAAGAAGCACAAAAATCGTTTCGAAAACTTTCAATTAAACCACCTCGGTCGAGGTGTTCTAGGTCAACTGAGGTGAAGTACCTCGTTCGGCCAGAACTGTCCCGGTCGAGGTAAGAATTTTTTTTTTTCGACATTTTTCTCAATCAAATAACCTGTATGCATGTATGTAGTCTCAGATAATGTCATAGAAGCAGAATAAGGCATAAATATCCGATAATGTCGAGTCATACATCACGTAAGTCAATAAAATACATAAACACCCCATACTTGGGACACACTGTCCCAGTGGGTCAAAATAAGTCTAAAGGAAATAAAGTACTCACCGGACATATAGTTGAGCTGCATATTAAATAAAGAAAGAAAATCCTGCAAGCTCTCAATGATCGCGATCCGGTGGTGGTGGTGGTAGCATGTACGGATACTGGGATGGGTCAAATGGATAACCCATAGTCTGCTGAAACTGGATCTCCATCATCCGACGCTGATAGTGCTGGCTCTCTAGCATCTAATGAGTCATGTGGTCGAACTCTCGGCACTGGTCAGCAAATCTCTCATGGATGTCCACAATAAGGGCAGCATAAGAGTCTATCATCTGATCCGTCAGATCATCGATCCGATGGTGAGCCACTGGATCTCTTTGTCGGCGTACTCTACGCCTAGCGGGTCAGACTGGTGATGTAGCCGGCGCGGTCTCAGTCTCGTCATCGTCTAAGTCAATGACCGGCGCACTCGTCCCAGCAGTATCGGTCCCTGTATCCATAGGAACTCCACCATCTCTATCATCATCATCAGCAGTCTCCTCCTCAACCTCATCCTCCCCAGCTGGTGGAACTGCTGCCTCTCTAGCATCCTCCATCAGTGGGATCCAAGTAGTCTGCCAATAGTGAGGATCATATACTGAGAACTGGGGTGACCATCTGATCCCCTATGGTGTAGTCGGCTCCCATGGCATAGCTACATACGGTGTAGTGAGTCCTCGGGGAACCAGTATCCTCCGAGTAATCATTTGTGAAGTCCTAGCGGCTTGGCAGCCGCCACCATGGTACATGCGCTAAGATCCATATCCTGGTAACTCGCAATGTGAGTCACGATGCCTCCGCAGCAGATATCCCCATTCGCGTTGGCCTTGATCTTGTGCAGATCCTCTGCCAACATCAAGCCAAAGTCTGGAATCCCTCCAGTCACCATGCAGTAAAGGCTGAACAGCTCACCCTGTCTGACCTTTTAGGGCGTCTCAGTACGCGCTAGAAGCGTCTCACTAAAAATCCTGTGAGCTAACCTAAAAGCTAGGTGGAAAATAATACGCTCCCTAGATTCTCCAGGGCGCCATCTGTCTGCGTGCTCAACTACATGAGCAATTTGACCCCAGAACTCCCTAGCTACAGCTCGGGAGGGAAAATCAACAGCAGTCGGAGCCGGGAAACCAAAGATGTCTCTCCAGTACTCTAAGGGAACTAAGAAGTTCTGGTTCATCAACCAGTACTTCACAGAATGCTTTGTGGGAAGGTAGGTGAAGGAGCTAATGAACTCCAAAGTAGGCTCTAAGTAGGCAGGTGTGCGGATCTCAGTAAACTGATCTAGCCCTACCATCGAAATAATCCGTCTCAAATCTCCATCCACATGGAGACAATCAAAAGCTGATACGTCCAGGAAGCGAGGTACAATCACTGGACGGGCTGCAATGCGGTCATAGTCGACCCGGTGTCTCTCGTGGATCACCGGTCTAATAGGTCTAGAGGAAGAAGAAGAAGGGGAAGGAGAGGATCTGTCCCTCAAGATCAACTGTCTATCTGAACTCATCTCTCAAACAACCTGTCAGATCACCTCGGTCGGCCTGACAAATCTCAAGAACACCTCGGCCGAGGCACTGGCCGACTGGACCGAGGCGAATAACTGCGCGACGAATTTCCTCAAAAATCCAGTTCTTTTCCCCCAAAATCACTACAACTGGTTCCTATGAGGTACTTAATCTGTTTCTCAGCAAATGCAGGGGCAACCAAAGCCCAATTTGAAGGAAAACAGTGGAGAGGAGCGAGGTTAGGGTTTTTCTGATTTTACCTCGATTCGGTCGATTCAGTTCGTTTTTCTCGCGGATTAGCACTTGCATTGGGATCCTCTACCCTTTCTTTGCAATTTGGAAGCAAGAATCGTCCAAAACGAGCGAAGAACGGCGAAGCGAGACGAAGTGGCTGCCGTAGTCGAGGAGAAGGTAAAGGAGGAGAGACAAATTCAGCCCCCTTTTATACCCTTTTCTGAGGTGGTCTCGACTGGACCGAGGTGGTACGGACCGAGGTGGATCTTCAGAAACCCTGGTCGCCTCGGTTTGCTCAAGAATCATCTCGGTCGAGGTGCTTTGACAGCAACTGAGATGTGCCTCAGTCAAACTCCGTCTTCTCAAATTCTTGAACTTCTGTCCTTCCAGTTATGCTCCTGGTTTGTACTCCTTCCTTAGGTGTCACCTGTTGTCTATCTAGGACGCCAAAAACAAAACAAAGCAAAGCAAAAGCAAACTATCTAAGCTAGACTAGAAAAAGGGAAAAGAAAGCAATACCTTGGGTTGCCTCCCAAGAAGCGCTTGATTTAAGGTCGCTAGCTCGACCATACGACGTCTCTCAAACGAGGTATAGTGGTGCAACCTCCTCAACCGGAACTTCCGGTTTGTATTTCTTGAGTCTATGACCATTGACCTTGAAGCTTCCACTTGTTTCGCCCCAAATCTCAACTGCACCATGAGGAAAAACATGTTTCACAACATAAGGTCCGGTCCATCTAGATTTCAACTTACCTGGAAAGAGGCGGAGGCGGGATTGAAGAGTAGAACTAAGTCTCCTTCTTTAAGCTCCTTAGGGATGATACGCTTGTCATGCCATTTTTTCGTCCTTTCCTTATAGATTTTGGCATTCTCATAAGCTTTCAAACGCAGCTCCTTCAGCTCATTGATATCCAATAGCCGCATCTCGCCGGCTTCCTTAATGTCGAAGTTCAACCATTTGATCGCCCAATATGCTTTGTGTTCTAACTCAACGGGAAAATGACAAGACTTCCCATATACCAAATTATAAGGGGTGGTACCTATGTGAGTCTTAAATGCGGTCCTGTAGGCCCAAAGAGCGTCGTCCAATTACATGGACCAATCCTTCCTCGTCCTAGAGACGGTCTTCTCCAAAATTGCTTTAATTTCTCTATTCGAGATCTCGACTTGTCCACTAGTTTGAGGGTGATAAGGGGTTGCTACCTTGTGGGTAACACCATACTTCGATAGAAGTGCCTTAAACTTCCGGTTGATGAAATGCGTCCCTCCATCGCTGATGATGATACGTGGAGTTCCAAAACGTGGAAAGATAGTCCTGTTAAAGAACTTCACAACCACCTTGGCGTTATTAGTGGGAGAAGCAATGGCTTCAACCCATCTAGAGATGTAATCAACTGCTAGAAGAATATAGAGGTTTCCTCCGGAGGATGGGAAAGGTCCCATGAAGTCTATCCCCCATACATCAAGGATTTCTACCTCTTGAATGTTATTAAGTGGCATTTCGTTCCTCCTAGATAAATTCCCTGTTCTTTGGCATGCATCACAAGAGACAAGAAACGGTTGCACATCCTTAAATAATGTAGGGCAAACGAAACCGGAACGTAATACCTTAGCGCATGTCTTATCGGTGCTAGCATGTCCTCCACAAGGAAGTGAATGACAATGCCGTATGACGCTATTAACTTCATCTTCCGGAATGCATCTGCGAAGCATCCCATCCGGCCCGCGCTTGAATAGCAGCGGTTCATCCTAGTAGTAATGGCGTACGTCCTTGAAGAATTTCTTCCTTTGAGAGTACGTCAATCCGGGCGGTATTTCCTGGCAAACAAGATAATTCACAATATTAGCATACCAAGGTCCTTTATTATCAGAAAGTTGGTGGATTGAGTGTTCCACCAACTGAGGATGGATGCCAGAGAAAGGAGTAAGAAGTTTGTTATTTTCAGCAGTCTCAGTTGACATCATCTCTCCTTCGACCTCGGTCGAGGCGCAGAGGCGTTGACCGAGATGTTCTTCAGTCGCCTCGCTTGGTTAAGAAAGTGCCTCAGTCGAGGTACTGTAACTGGAACCGAAACTAGAGATCCTCATCTCCTGGATTAGTTTCTCAGTTTTAGCTCCTGGATCTTTTTCCAATGCCTTTAAGCTCCGTATATCTGCATCACAAGAGGCATCTATACCTTCCTCCATTAAACTGAAACTAATAACTCTTTCAAGTGGATCGTTAATAAGGATAGAGCTCACCAATTCTCTTGATTCTTCT
The DNA here is from genome assembly GCA_033239125.1 of Fagopyrum homotropicum. Classification (NCBI taxonomy): domain Eukaryota; kingdom Viridiplantae; phylum Streptophyta; class Magnoliopsida; order Caryophyllales; family Polygonaceae; genus Fagopyrum; species Fagopyrum homotropicum. The sequence goes on along the minus strand of BSWB01000003.1, from coordinate 56,561,782 downwards.
TCATCATAGATGTTGAAGATATCATCTCCTAGCTGCTCTCCCTTCATGGCCGCAAGTAATGCGAACTCCACTTCATCTCCACCAATGTTGAATTTCAACTTGGCGTTCTTACAATCTACGTTGCAACCCGAAGTTGCTAGAAATGACCTCCCGAGAATGATAGGAACACGATAATCTGCGGGAATGTCAAGTACAACAAAGTCTATAGGTAAATAGAAGTTACCTAACTTGACCTGAACGTCTTCCAAAATTCCCACGGGATGGGTAATGGAGCGATCCGCCATGTATAATCGAATCTTCACCGGCTTGGGCTCTCCAAGTCCGATCTTAACACATAGCTCTAGCGGAATGATACTCACGCTGGCTCCTAGATCACATAAGGCTTCACAAGTGATATCCCCAACTTGAATGGGAATGCAAAATGAGCCGGGATCTCTCAACTTAGGTGGCATCTTCTCCTTCATGATTTGAATAAACTCCGAGGATTTAGATGTCATCCTTACTTCACCAAAGTCTTCCAGTTTCCTCTTCCTTGATAGGATCTCTTTCAAGAACTTCCCATAGGCGGGCATCCCTAGAATAGCATCAAGGAAAGGAATGGTAATGTGTAGTTTATTCATCAAGTCAAGGAACTTACCAAAGTGCTTGTCTAGATGTGCTCTGGCTCTTGACTGGGGGAATGGAAGTGGTGGTTTGTATGCAGGAGGTGGAATATAAACTTCAGTTTTCCCCTCCGCTTTCTGTGGCTCCACCTCGGTTGGCATCTCGGCCGAAGTGTTCTTCGACTACACCTGGACCGAGGTGGTCTTCGTCGGTACTGGCACCGACCGAGGAACTGGATCTGCAATCTTCAGTCCACTCCTCGTTGTTATGGCCATAATCGGGCCCTTAGGGTTGTTTTCCGTCCTTCCTGGAAGCTTCCCTGGATCTCTTGGCGCTTCATTCGCCCTACTAGCAAGTTGTTGTTCAAAGGCCTTTTGGGCCTTCCAAAATGAAGTCATGGATGTCTCTATAGCACTAAGCTTGATCAAGATGGCCTCCAGCACTGCGTCTTTCTTTTCCGGCTCGGACGAACTTGATCCTTGCCCCTGGCTCTTTAATGGAGTAGAAGAAGAAGAAGGGGAAGAGAGGAAAGGATTAGAGGAATCGTTAGAATTGGAGTTAGAATGATTGTTACTAGAATTTTGGTTGTTCGCCCTCCAATTATTGTTGTTGGATCCTCTATTGTTGTTGTAGTTGTTGTTCCGGGAACCGTTGTTGTTGTTACGGTATCCATTGTTGTTGTTCCTTGATCCTTGATCTTCCTTCTTGGTTTGAGCAACCAAGAGTTCCTTCTATTGCTTCACGTCATTCTTCAAAGACGTGAGTTGATTGTTGTTAGGCGGAGCATCTTAGAAGTTAACCCTTTTAACTCCACCTTCAGCTCCTTGGTGGGTATATTTCTCCATATGCAAAGCTTTCTTCTCAATAAAGTCCCAAGCTTCGTCAATCGCCATGTCCATAAAGGTACCGGCGGATAATAGTTGGAGGTTGAACTGGGTGCTCCCGTCCAGTCCCTTGAAGTATATCTCCAACAACTCTATCTTTGGAATCCCATGATGTGGGCAATCCAAAAGAATATCTTTAAACCTCTCCCATGACTTGGACAAGCTCTCCTTGTCCTTCATGATGAATGCATTAATCTTTTCTCTCATTTCAGCGGTCTTAGAGGGGGGAAAGAATTTAGTCAAGAATTCCGTAGTCATCTCCTCCCAAGTGTTGATTTTTCTTGGAGGAAGAGATTGATACCAAGTAAGAGCTCTATCTTTTAAAGAAAAGTAAAAAGGTCTTAGCTTGTAGTTGTTATTTTCTATTCTTGAGGGTCTCAAGGTCTCCATCAAGATCTCGTAGTTCTGCAGATGTTGATGTGGAGATTCCTTCTCTAGCCCTCCGAACTGGCATTGGCGAATCATGGAAAGAACTTGCGGTCGAAGTTCATAGTCATGGTCCGCCGGATCTCCTAGGTTAACTCCTGGACGCCTCAGTTGTTGATTGGGATCCATCCTTTGACCTAGGGTTTGTGGGATTCCTACAAAAAGAGCGCCTCGGACTGATATCCTAGGTGGAAGTACCTCGGACGGGGCATCAGGTACTGGAACCTGCCTCGGTCGAGGATCTGGAACTGGGACCTGCATCGGTCGAGGATCGGGAACTGGGTCTTCCCTCGGTCGAAGTAGATACTGGTCTCGTAAGGCTGCCATATCTGCTTCGATCGCTTCAGTCCTAGTGCGAGTTTCTTCTTTCTCTTGCCTCAGTTCTTCCTTGCTGAGGCGTAGCTGTTCTAACGCCTCCTTCAATTCGGCCTCAAGATCGCGATTATCTTGGTTGGCCATCTTCGCTTCTCTTAAGCGTCGTTTATATGTCTTTTCTGGTTCGGGATCGTAAGGAACGATTTCCTTCCCATTGCGGGTTCTTCGCATAAACCTAAGAAAGAACCTGCGAAAGTCACTCAAGTAAAGTGGTTAGTAGACACGGGGGCAAGTGCCCCAAAAGCGTACCGCAACCGGCTCGGTCTAGACCAAGTCCCCGGCAACGGCGCCAAAAACTTGTTCGCTCCAAACAGTTTGTGCAAGCTTTAAATTTATAACCCTAGATGTAAGCTTAAAACAAGGATGCGAACCCGCAGTGTACGGGTCAATCGTAGTAAAAAACAAGGAATTCCAAGGGTCGATCACAGGGACTTAGTGAAATAAAGTCGGAATAGGTAAACTTTAGCAATTACTAACCACAAAGCAATTAAAACAATCAAAGATGATAAAAGTTAATAAAGGAAATATGCAATTCTAGGGATTAAAGCATCTAGTTGTAACGCCCCAAATTCTGAGAACTCGGGGAGCTACTGGTTAGGACCTCACAATGGGTCCCGACCTTAGTTTGACAACAATTTAACTTGGATCTTACAACAAGGCACAAAAGTATTTAAAACATTTGAAAACTTTAAACAATATATACATGAAGAATGTATCAGCCTTACAAAGCAAAGGTACTAAAATGACACATAACAAGAACAGAAGACATCCCGTCCCCAACTAAATATGTACGTGGACCCGGCTGACCATTCCCTCCGGATCTCTCTACAACTGTCTTAACCTGCAAGACATCTACAAGCGGTATAAAACCGTTAGCTAACATTCTATGCATAAGTATAAAGGTAAAAGCACAAACACACAACATACACAATCAACATGCAACACTCAATCCTTTTATTATCTTTAATTAGGTGATCGGTTATTACTAATGATACTTATTTTGTGACACGAGGGATTCCCAAACCTCGCCCCTGTCCCCGTTTACCAACGCGGAATGGTACTAATGCATTTGACCGTCTACCGGACTGGGCTGGTCGTAGGGAACCTCCTAGACTCTGGCAAGAGCTAGGCAGATGATGTCACGACCCGTTATCATACACTTGGGTCAATTACGTAAATAATAGAGTCGGCCTAATCCGGTTTCGTTGTTTATCATAACTAGCAAACACCACTCATACACATTACACTCATACAAGAAAGCCAGCTAAGTAAGTCCGTGGAATTACCTGAATTAGATCTCGACTTTCTAATTCGCAAATCGATCTAGATAGTAGGAATTTAGTGGCCTGTCAAAGGAGGCAAGTGTGTCAGCACACTTTCTAGGTGATTAGAAGTCTAAGACTTTTTAAGATAGTAGGTCTTAATAAATGGAATTGATTACAGTATGAATTTATGGTAAAATGACTATTTTACCCTTGGTCTCGAAACTTCCGAAAATTCCCTAATTCATGCCTAAACTCTTATTTGAGACTAAAGAGTCATATTCTAACTCCTAAATGTAAGTTTGGTTACAAACTGACAATTTACCCATTTCCTTATTTTCGGAAAGATCGTTAAGGTCCAACTTCAGCATCAAATAAGAAATTCGAATAAACTTATAAAAATTCCGAAATAATTATCTAGATCATCTATGATATCTTATCTACTCCTAGGAGCAAGAATTTCTTCAAACTGTTCACCCTTCACTTCTACAAAAATTCCAAAGTTGGTTACAACACTTGAAGTTTCCTATACTTAGCCAAAATCTGAGTACACTTTGAAAAATCATAACTCCTAAACCACTCACTGGATTTATCCCAAATTTTGATATGTTCTACTATAAAATCTTATCTATAATATATACAAAATTCAGCCGCAAAGGAGATCAAAATCCTATTTAAAACTATCTCACAAAACCGAATTTCAGCACAACAGAAAAACTGCTTACGACTCAATCTTTGAAAAATTATAAATCCCAAACCACTCGCTGGATGCCTCTCAAATTTTAATACGTTCTACAACAATATGTAAACTATATCATATCAAAAATTCAAGCCCAACGGATATCAAGAGCTTATTCAAAACCATCTCACAAAACAGCATCACTTGCTGTTTTCCCCAACACTCAGCACATGTATAAAAATTGCATGAGGAGTCCACTTTGCAACATCATAACTCTCAAACCGTAACTCCGATTCTTCCCAAATTTTAGTATGATGTACTATATACTACTGACTACAACTTATCCAAAATTCAGCAACAAATGAGGAGTACAACTTACTCAAATCTTAACCCAAAGTTGACTATTTTCCAATTCCGAACTGAAGAAAACTAAAATTATTTACAGCAGTCCTTGTTTCTACTTAGAGATCTTTAGTGCAGAAACAGCCTATTCTATGTTTAGCCTAACCCCACATCTACCTTACTCAGCCATCTACTGCATACACACTATACATCACCAAGGTATTATGATTGAAGGTTGTGTCAACTCACTGCAACAATGAAGGCACATCAGCGGTTGATCCACGAGCAAACCCGGCGCTGAACTCGGTTGGATGTAGGTTGCGACAGGGATGCATTAGATTACAGAAGGGGATGGTTATTGCCTAATCAAGAGGAGAGGGGAGTGGACAGCAAGAGAAGTGGCTTACCCGTTCTTCGATTGCAGCAGGCTGAGCAACCGGTCCGCTTCTGTCTCGTACCCGCTAGAGGCGTGAAGCTGCTTGGAGCGCATAGGCAAAGATCCCGCGTCGAGTGCAGAAGGTTGAGGTAAGGTCCCGGGGTGTTTGCTGTTTGCAGAGGGCTGGATGCGGCGTTGGGCGTGACAACACCAGGCGGGTGGTTGCTGTTTGCAGAAGGCTGCGTGATTCTCCTGGGTTCCCGGCGAAGGCGAGGTGGCATTCACGGCGACGTCCTCGACTCAGGGGTGCTGGCGGCTGAGCAGAAGAGAGGTGGGAGATGGTATCGGTTTACAGAAGGGTGAAGTGGTTGTGCGGTAGAGAGGATTTGACGAGAACACGCAGCAGCTAGGTTAGGGAAATTAGGTTTAGGTTAATTAATAGTGATTAGGGTAAAGGTTAAAGGTTGGGCCGGAAATTGATATCTACTGGGCCTTATCCGATGGGCCTGCTCATCCAATTAGATGCTGGGCTACAAGTGAGTCATTAAATGGTACGGAACTACTCTTCGAATTTTTTTAAACGCACGGAACTACTATTCAGGTTACATATTTATCATTTTATGTGAATTAAGGTTACATAAAATGATAAAATTTAAATTTGTATAATATTACCTAAAATGAAGAAAGGTTAGCGGATCGGAATCCGGCTTAACCCGGTATTATGCAGAATAAAATTTTCCGGATATTACACTAGTTGTGGTTCCAACTCAAGATCTAAAGATAAGCGGACAAAGCTGAGGTTTTTGCATAGAGAAGGTGTTACTAAAGTGGAATATATCACCGGGTAAGTCTCACTACTCACTAATTCCAAACCGTAACTCCTATTACCGGGTAAGTCTCAAGGAATTAAGATAAAGAACTATAACCTCAAACTAACACACCATCTAAGGGAATAGAATCAACCTTTACCGGTTAAGTCTCAGGCTAACTCACAAAGATGGAATGGAAGCACACTCAAACCCCAATAAAGGATAAACCTTTATTACCTACACTTATGATCTTAGGTAAACAAACTAAGGAATTACCGGGTAAGTCTCATCCTAAGCTTGCATTGAACCAGGAAAGGTGTAATAAGAATAGGATTTGGCAAACTCTAACACTTAACTCTCAGTTTCGGATCAGATAAGTCACCTCGGTCAACCAAATTCCACCCTGGCCGAGATGTTCATCGACTGAGCGAGATGCTTGGGGTTAAGGTAAAGACTCGAACTTTCGGGGTCCTACTTTGATTTAAGATTATTCTATCATTGTTTTTCCCACAACCTTCAGCCAATCACCCTACAATCATACAAAGAGATTAGTCACTCATCATCATGAAAGTATTAATCAAATATATGGGAAGAAAGAGAATAATTGAACAAGAAAACCTTAAGAGAAAGGCTTCAATAACTGAATCAATTATCAAACCAACAAGCGTTCCTTGGATAGAAATCCAACAAGACAATCAACAAGAAGGGAATCTAAGATTATCTTACAAAAACCCTTCAAAAGCTATAAAAGTTATAGACTTTCTTCCTTCAATCTTCAAAAAGGTTCTTCAAATCTCCCAACTGGAGTATGGCTGCAGCGGTGTATTAGGATGTACTCAAGCTGTTCCGGGTGATAGCGGATGTATGCAGGATGTCGGATTTGTGGGAAATCCGACCCTTTTTATAGGAAAATTACTCTCCAAAGATAAGATATCTTAGAAAGATCTCTTCCCATAAAAATAGGTAAAATATATGGTCTATCTTATCTTCTTCCTTCCAGGAATCAAGCCCAAAAATATAAGATCCTCTTTCCAAAGATAAAAGATCTCAGCCAAGAATAAAATATTCTCGCCGCGTCCCAAGTGTTCGCCTCGGCCGAGTCGACTTCTCTGGATCACCTCGGTCGAGGTGACTGTTAGCATGAAATATTGTGATATTTTAGGCACGTTTTGTAAGTGTATTTCATCCATAATGGTAGTCATTGATAAAGCATTGAAGTATTTGTGAGTTAGTTTATCTATTTTGTCGATATAGAGGTCTACATAAGGTTTGTGTTGATTGTAGGCAATTAAGAGCTAATTTCGAACGGATTGAGAGAGAATGGAGATAGATTGAGCATGTCCAAGGATTGAGGACATCACTAGGAGCTAAGGATGATGCTAGGATGAAGAATGACACAAAAACAAAGGAGATTACGAGCTATGTATCTTCCACGCTCTAAAGTACGACCGTACTAGGATCCACGCCCTAATCTACGGCCGTGGAACCTTGGCAAGACGAGCGTGGTGCATTCCAACAACTTACACGGCCGTGGAGAGTTATGACAAACTGTGATCCAATTCCACGCTCTAAATTACGGGCGTGGAACCCTTCCACGACCGTGATCTTGGCAATCTTTTACGCAATATTTTAAGCCACAATCTTCTACGCACATGGGCCGAAGACATATTTTATCCAGCCCTATAAAAGGACAGAAGAAAGAGATTCCGTCACCTTCGCTACCGCTGTTTACCCTAGTTTACGCTTTCGCTTAGATCGCCGTGGGAGATTGCGCTTTGCCCTAATGAGATTTCCGGATTACCGGAAAGAGTGAAGAGTTGGAAGATTTTTCGTAAGGAGATTTTATCTTTATCCTTAGGTTTGATTAGAAGACGGATTGACATCCCGTTCTTCGTTCTTATCTAAGATTGTGATTGTTTGTGTTATTCCGAATCTATTTACACCATTGTTCTTGATTTGTGGATTTGAGATTGGTTTGAAAGTTATTGAAGGTTTTCGGAAGTTTCCATCTTTCATTCTTTTAAATCTTGAATTTGATATCAATATGACTGTTGTTGGCTAAAACCCTTTAGCAATTCTAAGGTGAAGGGTTGATAGTTGTAGCTTAGATAATGATAGATCAATCTTAAACAGATTGGACACTGAGAGTTAGAGAAAATCGCCGACGAACCTAATCCACGGTCTGTTCTTGAGCTTCCACGTCCGTGGAACTCAAGAACTACCCGTAATTTTGTGTCAGTTTACGAACCTTGCTTTTACTTTAATCCAAAGTTAAAGATTTGCTTTAACTTAGTCTTGGCTTGCCTTTTCTAGGTGGTAGTGAAGTCTCAACAACCTCTACCTTGATTTCGAGTGTCACAACCTTAATCGGTTTAGTTAGTCTTGATCCTTGGATTACAAGTTCGGGTATTTGACGTTAATATTTACCTTTAGAATCTTTCTATACTGAAGCCTCAACAACCTTTATAGAGAGTGCCTTTAGGTGAATCATATAAGGTCTTGGAACTTGACCGTACATTGCCTTACATTCGTATACCTTTGCATACCTAAACTCTGTCCTTATATCTTTAGTATATCTAGAATCGATTGCCACAACTGGATTCCTGGATCTTTAGGATTGTTGTTTTCCCAATAATTTGAAAAGCTTCATACATTTACTTGCTTGATAGTCTATAATTGGATTTAACCCCCCAAATCCCTGTGTTCGATACTCTGGAATTCTTGCTTAACTATATCGATCCGTACACTGCAGGTTCGCTTGCTTGATTCTAGTTTTATAAATTTAAGACTTATTTGCACGCACGCTAAGTGGCGAACAGTGACTTTGTAGTCAACCGAGGTGAATCACAACTGAATGTGAAATCTCTCAAATCTGGTCCAAAGTGAATCTCTAATCCATGGCTATGCTTCCTGGATGTTTCCTTAAGTTCATGAATGTAGCTTCAATGACTCCATAGCTCCTTTTGCTCCTTTTTGATGCAAAACGTTCCATTTTACCTACGATTACAACAAAACTAGGTGTAGACCTCGATTCCCGCAAAGGTAGATGAAATGACAATATAATCACATAATATACATACAAACATGTATATTATTGAAGATAAAACGTCTAAACAAACCCCAAAATATAGACAATAATTCATGCTATCAGGATCCTTTCTTGCCGAGGCGGCCTCAGGTGGCCATTGTGGAGAGGCATGCTGCGATCTCCAGCCGGCTCATCATGAGAAGCACATGCCCGTCCCCGACGACGAGGAGATGCCTACTGTGGCCACCGGAGGAGGATCCGGCTCTTGCGACCCTGCAGGCTCAGATGCGAACCTGACCACCCAGCATAAGGCATGGCAGACCGAGTACCAGCAGACCATGCTGGAGCAACAATAGAGCTGGCAGACGTGCTTTGCCACCTCGATGACCTCCCACTTCGACCAGAGGCAGGATGCTTGGCAGGCGGCCCAACAACAGCAGCTGGAGGCTCATCAGTTGGCTTGGGAAGCCAGCTTTGAGACCTTTTTTGGCCGTCGGATGGAGGCTCAGTAGACCCGCATTGAGGACATCTACCGCCGGTAGGAGCATTTCTTCAGCCACTTCCCGTACCCACCGGAGGAGGGTCCGGATGGTCCAGCCGGACCATCCCAATAGTGGTATTATCATTTCTCCCTTTCCCACATTTATCTTTGCTTCATTTTCCACTTTGAGGACAAAGTGTACTTCAAGTATGGGGGAGGGGACATATCATTGCATGTATAGTCTATTTGAGTTGTTTTTGTAGTTTAAATTCAGTTTGAAATTCAGAAAAAAAAGAAGAAGAAGAAGAAGAAGAAGCCAAAGAAAATGAAAAAAGTCATGAAAATCCTTGGATAAAGCGAAAACCCAAAAGGGAGGTTTAGGCAAAAAGAAGGTAGTCCGACCAACCTTAGGTTGGTGCAAAATTGGACTTGAGGGATGCGAGTTCCAAGTGAGATCATCAAAGAAAAAGAAGAAGAGGGGCAAGGTGAAAACCCGAAAGGGCACCTTGGCAAAATGAGCGACACGGAGTATAGGTTCCCTTTTTGGCGTTTGGCGACATAAGAAGGGGAGTCATAAGGAGGTTGTCCGGGTAGGTCACTCTTGGAGCAATAAGGATGGTGTAATATCCGGAATTTTCGTTCCCTTTAATTCCGAAGCAAATCGGACTTCGAGCCGTTGACGGTTTTCCATTCTATCTAGTATTTCTTTCTTCACGAATTTTATCATTTTATGTAGAATTTAATTCACATAAAATGATAGATTTATATCAAACCCTAGTTATTATAATTCATTCTTATCGATGACTTTAGACGAGATCATGACAAGCTATGACGAGATCATGACTAAGCTGAGACGAGACCATGACAAAGCCCGAGAAACCTGTGACAAACTCATTCATGGACCTGATAAGGCCATGACGAGTTTTGACACGTTTTTGACAAACTATTCAGCCCATCTTTCTTGCAGTTATTTCAGCCATCCTTCTTGCAATTGTTTCAGCCCCTCTCTTTGCTATGATGGCCCAACAACCCATAACCTCCAGCCCACACGGACCTGCTGTTGCCCAGCCAGCCAAGCCTTCAGCAGCCCATGTCTTCAGCTGCATCTCGCAGCCCATGTCTTCAGCTGCATCTCGCAGCCCAGGAAGCACAAAAATTGTCCCTCATCTTGCAGCCCAGAACTCCATCAGATGCGGGCCTGCTGCTCCTCATCTCGCAGCCCAGGAAGCACAACAATTGTCCCTCCTACCTTCCACATAATAGCATCTCAACTCCTCTCCTTCCTTATCTCATGTAACGGCTGAGAGAGTGCCATAACAGCCAGATCTCACGCACTGAAGATCCTCCCTCTTTCCTTCCGTCATTGATGCGTACAAAAGACCTCTTCAGCAGCCCCACCGCATCCCTTTCAACCTCCTCTGTCGACCCTCCTCTCCAGTCGCCTTCCAGCCCTGGAGTCGTGCACAAGAAACACCTGGGCGTCCTTCTGCGCATAGGAGCCGGCAAGACCAACAGTCAGGAGCAGCAGCGGGAGCGTTCACCCTTCTACACATCCCTTCACCTTGTGTCCGGCACACATTGGCTCCTTCATTCCGATTCGAGCAGAGAAGTTGATAGACAATGACGGACTGCATTGCTGCAAAACAACCGCAGAGAGCTGTTACGTTTTTCTCAGTTTTCGGAAGTGACGAGCAATCAACTTCGGGTCAAGATTTGGGTAAGTTAGACTTCTTCTTTTTGGCTGAATTTTGGATATTTTGTAGTCAGTAGTACATAGTAGATCATACTAAAATTTGGGAAAAATCGGAGATACGTTTTGAGAGTTATGATGTTGCAAAGTGATTCCTCATGCAGTTTTTTTTATAAATGTATTGAGTTGAGAAAAACAGCATGGGATGCTTTTTTGGGAGATAGTTTTGAATAGGATTTTGATCTCTGTTGGACTTGAATTTTGGATATGACATAGTTGACATATTACAGTAGAACATATCAAAATTTGGGATAAATTCAGCGAGTGGTTTAGGAGTTATGATTTTTCAAAATGTACTCAGATTTTGGCTAAGTATAGGAAACTTCAAGTGTTGTAACCAACTTTGGAAATTTTTGTAGAAGTGAAGGGTGAACAGTTTTAAGAAATTCTTACTCCTAGGAGTAGATGAGGCATCATAGATGATCTAGAGAATTATTTCGGAATTTTTATAAGTTTATTCGAATTTCTTATTTGATGCCCAAGTTGGACCTTAACGATCTTTCGGAAAATAGGAAAATGGGTAAATTGTCAATTTGTAACCAAAATCATCTTTAGGAGTTAGAATATGACTTTTTAGTCTCAAATAAGAGTTTAGGCTTGAATTATGGAATTTTTGGAAGTTTCGGGACCAAGGGTAAAATAGTCATTTTACCATAAATTGGTACTGTGTTAAATTCTGTTCTAATAGGATCTACTACCTTAGAAGTCTTAGACTTCTAATTACCAAGAAAGTGTGCTGACACACTTGCCTCCTTTGACAGGCAACCGAGTTATACAGTTACTGATTGAGTTGTGATTAAGAGAGTCGAGATCTGATTCAGGTAAGTCCACGGACTTACTTATCTGGCTTCTTGTATGAGTGTAATGTGTATGAGTGGTGTTTGTTAGTTATGATAAACAACGAAACCGGATTAGGCCGGCTTTATTATTTATGTAATTGACCCAAGTGTATGATAACGGGTCGTGACATCATCTGCCTAGCTCTTGCGAGAGTCTAGGAGGTTCCCTACGACCAGCCCAGTCTGGTAGACGGTCAGATGCATTAGTACCATTCCGCGTTGGTAAACGGGGACATGGGCGAGGTTTGGGAATCCCTTGTGTCATAAAATAAGTATCATTAGTAATACCCTATCACCTAATTAAAGATAATAAAAGGATTGAGTGTTGCATGTTGATTGTGTATGTTGTGTGTTTGTGCTTTTACCTTTATACTTATGCATCGAATGTTAGCTAACGGTTTTATACCGCTTGTAGATGCCTTGCATGTTAAGACAGTTGTAGAGAGATCCAAAGGAAATGGTCAGCCGGGTCCACGTACTCATTTAGTTGGGGACGGGGATGTCTTCTGTTCTTCATATGCATCATTTTAGTAGCTTTTCTTGTAAGGCTGATAGATATTCTCCATGTATATATTGTTTACAGTTTTCAAATTTTTTAAATACTTTTGTGCCTTGTTGTAAGATCCAATTAAAATTGTTGTCAAACTATGGTCGGGACCCATTGTGAGGTCCTAACCAGTAGCTCCCCGAGTTCTCAGAATTTGGGGTGTTACAATATGGTATCAGAGGTCTGGGTTGGCAGCAATGGCACTTGAAATCTTCTGAAAGACCGATTCTATAAAATAACTAGAACCCGAAAGGGGTCTAAAATTTTCAAAACGGATTTATGTTTTTTTACACGAGCATAGTCGGGTTGTGGGTTAGTAGTACGTCGGACTACCATCACTCTCCGTGGATCTCTACAACTTAGAATGATAGGTGTGTTAGTTAGTATATAGACTTATATCGATATGTTCTAGTGTATTATTATATATATGTATATGTATAGCATCTTAGTATCCTAAAGGATATGTTGTATCCTTTAGTTGTGATATAATGAAGCGATTATCGCCTCATTATAAATCGGTAGCATTCTTGAAGAGTTTTCAACACGAGGCAATGGAATTGGACCTTGAATTGAGTATTATACTCGGGTGGGCTGCTTGGTGATCCTTACAAATCATCCAAAGAACAAGTGATCAAGGAAGTAAAGTTGTGAATATAAATTTTTACCACAAGCACAATCAGATGAGGAAGAAATCCCTGAGTCAGTTCATTTAGAAGGAATAGAAGGTCGTAGAAGGAACTCGGGCATACGAGGCCGAGAGACGGAATTAGAAGAACCATGCAAGAGACTACAAGAGTTCGGAGTAGAGATAACAATATTGGAACGGGGCAAGTAGAATTGAGTACAACAAACATTGCGGAATCAAGGACATTACAATCGAGGCGGATGCCCATAGACCCTTATGGGCATGAGAAACTAGAAGAGGCAGAGTGTCAATCCGGGTGTGAGAATCTAAAGAGCACGGAATGAAGACCTACAATTGTGTGTAAAAGCAAAAAGGAAGACCCCACAAGCGTAGGGAGGTTTTGACCTCCTTAGAGATAAAAAAACCTTGGAAAAGACGCCAATATCTAAAGAATGGAAGTCTATAACAGGGTCAACGGAGTTTCATAAAGGCGATATTACTACTAACTACAGTGAAAAAAAAATAATAATAATAAAAAATTAAATAAATAAATAAATGCATGGGAGAACGACCTTGCTGGACTCGAGAGTCCATGGTAACCCCAATTATCACGGGACCTAAGCCATCAACACAAACAGTCCATGCAAGAGGAACTGGAAGTGGGTGATCATTACGGCCATAAAAATTGCAAAGACGGTTGCAAGCTATCGTGGAAGACTTGAAACAACTGTTTATGTCAGATGAATGACACAATCGGACTAGAGAAAGAAGAGTTGTCCCAAAGGAAGTAGAAGTGTGAAAGATAAGACGAACTAAAGAAGGATAAAAGGATTAATGTAGTAGGTGATGTGCACCAAAAGTTTAATACCAGTAGAGGTATGAAATTGAGATAAGTTAATTATAGACTGACCGATGTCAACCAAGGACGTGCAAGTATGGTTTGGTATTGACGAGTTATGTGCCGTTAAGAAGAGATAATTGTGACTGTGAATCTATGGAGTAGCTTTACCGACCGCTTAGAGGATTTCCTCAAGTAGGCAACGACAACCTTCTTTGATGAATTAAAGGTATAAAGAGAAACGTTTTAAGGGTTACTTTTTGGCTAGTTAAGATCAAACTCCGGTCAAGTCAGGGAGTTTGGATCCGTGGTAGAAGAATTAAGAAAGTAAGCTGAAGAAATTGTTTTTCAATCGTTGTTTTATTTTCTTAAGGCAAGTAAAGAAGGTACGTAGTACTACATCCGCATAGGACTCATGGTGTAATTGGAAGAAAGAGTTTTGGGGTCATTTATTTTATACTTACAGAAAAGATCCTTAGGATCAATGAGTGACAACAGGATAAGCAGAGTAGCGCAGTGGAAGCGTGGTGGGTCCTAACCCACAAAGCAAGAAGCTCAAGGGTACTGATGGATGTCGTGTCGATTTTAAGATGGTGATAGTTGGAGAAATGCATTCTAGTTAAAAGAAATGTGAGATAGGCTATGTGAGTGACTGGAAATGTTGTACGGAAACTTACGTGCATGTAGAGGTAATAGAAGGAGACTGGTACCCTATTATGGATCTGAGTGAAGAGTGATGGCTTTGTTACATGTTGCCAGACAAGTAATTTTGGAATTCTATACTAATGGAATACTCTATAGTGAGTTTTCTGGATGGATTAGGAAAGAATTAATGATGTAATAAAAGTATTGTGCATGACCTGCACAAGAAAGCTCAAAATGAGTAACTACCATCCTGATTTGAAGATACATAAGAAAGAGAAGCGATAGGAGCATACTTGCAACCTAGTAACCGTGCTTAAAGACAGCATAATCTCGGAGTAGATTTTATGTGTAATGTTATGTCGGAACAAAGCCTAGTTGCGTTTTGAGTTAGAGGGCTATTACTAGTCCGATAAAAGGGGAGGATATAAGAGTGCAATGTTGATGGTGTGCTAGCATTAATCGAGTAGTTATGATCAAATAACAGTGATATGAGATCACTTTGTGTCTAATACCGTCATTCCGGACATATTCTATGTCACTTAAGATCTTGGAAAATGCGTGAGAAGCCTAGGTTCGAGTTAACGATATATTAGAGATCTTTAAATAATATAATAATGCCAAGTGAACAGAGAAGATGACCACTAGATTTGATTTTTTTGTTGTCTCGAGTGTTAGACCAGAAAAGGGTAAAGGTGGCAATTCCTTACCTGAGGAATAAGATGACTGAGTAATATTAAAAGACAAGACCAAGTGGGTCGTGATAGGAAGAGCATTGAGCACTTGGTAAGTGTTGGCGGATGTCCAAGACCTTTGACCTGATTGTGTAGACAAAACATTTTCAGAAGGCCCGAAGCAAGTGGTCATAACGAAGGGAAGAAAGTTGAATAGATCATTTTCCGTAGGGTGATCAAAGGATCTAGAACTTCAGTTTTCCACGGAGACTAAGTTTGGGAACTGAGTTTGAGAATTTCAGTTGGAGAGATACCTACTAGACACGAGTTAGGTCATCAGATTAGAGGATTAGACAATTGAGCCGGATGATACCGGTGAGATATCCGGTAACCACTCTAGAACGTGGTAACATACGCTTGTGATCTAAGTACCTGAAAAGATTTAAGATTTAGTGGTTTTATGAAAATCCGATAAGGCTACCTAAGATTGGAGATAGTAAGAGATGTAACCTTTCAAAGACCCATGCAGCGATAGTTGTAACCTCGGGAGTGACGAGTTAGGGCTTGACCTTGTATGTGTGATATTGTTTGACTGCTTGTTTATTTCATGATTGAGTGTTAGTTAGTGATGTGTTCTTTTGGTAACCTTGATGTGCGGGATACTTAGATGTGGAAACGACGAGACTTTTGCATAGTGATCAAACACACCCAGTTGGTGCCTTAAAGGCCGATCAGGATTGTCTTACACTAAGTTTCGGGAGGAAACTTCTTTTGAGGGAGATCTGATGTAACAACCGGATTTTTTCGTTACGCTTTAATAGGGTTAGAGGGGTTTAGAAAACGAAATTAAAAATTAGTGAAACTAGGATAAACAAGTTTATGTATGGAAGTCGTCTAATTAAATACCTTGTTCTAAGTTTCGGGACGAAACTTATTTTAAGGGGGTACTGATGTAATATCCGGAATTTTCGTTCCGTTTAATTCCGAAGCAAATCAGACTTTGAGCCGTTGACGGTTTTCCATTCTATCTAGTATTTCTTTCTTCACGAATTTTATCATTTTATGTAGAATTTAATTCACATAAAATGATAAAATTATATCAAGCTCTAGTTCTTATAATTATTTGTCATTTTATGTAGAATTTAATTCACATAAAATGATAGATTTATATCAAACCCTAGTTATTATAATTCATTCTTATCGATGACTTTAGACGAGATCATGACAAGCTGTGACGAGATCATGACTAAACTGAGACGAGACCATGACAAAGCCCGAGAAACCTGTGACAAACTCATTTATGGACCTGACAAGGCCATGACGAGTTTTGACAGGTTTTTGACAAACTATTCAGCCCATCTTTCTTGCAATTATTTCTGCCATCCTTCTTGCAATTGTTTCAGCCCATCTCTTTGCTATGATGGCCCAGCTACCCATAACCCTCCAGCCCACACGGACCTGTTGTTGCCCAGCTAGCCAAGCCTTCAGCAGCCCATGTCTTCAGCTGCATCTCGCTGCCCAGGAAGCACAAAAATTGTCGCTCATCTCGCAACCCAAAACTCCATAAGATGCGGGCCTGCTGCTCCTCATCTCGCAGCCCAGGAAGCACATCAGTTGTCCCTCCTACCTCCCATGTAATAGAAGCCCAACTCCTCTCCTTCCTTATCTCACGTAACGGCTGAGAGAGTGCCGTAACAGCCAGATCTCACGCACTGAAGATCCTCCCTCTTTCCTTCCGTCATTGATGCGTACAGAAGACCTCTTCAGCAGCCCCACCGCAGCCCTTGCAACCTCCTCTGTCGACCCTCCTCTCCAGTCGCTTTCCAGCCCTGGAGTCGTGCACAAGCAGCACCTGGGCGTCCTTCTGCGCATAGGAGTCGGCAAGACCAACAGTCAGGAGCAGCAGCAGGAGCGTTCACCCTTCTGCACATCCCTTCACTGATGCGTCCTTGGAGGTAACCAAGGATAACTCCGGATCTAGATCAAGCAAAACTCCAACTACTCCTTGACTCTTTGTGCAATGTTGTATCGTTTCGGATCCAAAGGGGCGGAAGCGATGAAGAAACAAGGGTTACTTCGATCTAGAGAGATCGAATAAACCTTTTTGTGTGGATCGAAGGTTGATTCTTAAGAAGAATCCTCGAATGTGGATTTCTGGGATCCAATACGAGATCCAAGGAAGAAATTTGAGAGATAGAAGAGAGGTTTTGATGCCCAAGCTAAGTAGGAGGAAATTCTTCTCAAAACTTAGTAATATTGAACATGAAAAATAAGTGAGGCAAGATATCTCTTATATAGAGAGACTTGCCTACCTATGGGCCAACGGGCCAAACAAAATACATGAAGAAAAGCCCAAAAGGGAAAACCTAAAAGGATAAGAGCAAACCCTAAAAGGATAAGGTCAAAAGGGAATATTCTTATACGGAATATCCCTTTATTACATAAAAAGGAAAACATGAAAATATAGTCCGAAAATAAGCTAGCTTCATGCCATGGAGTCGGAAAGACGGGACATGCCGCTAACGGAACCGGTAGCCTATGCCATGGTGGTGTAGAGACATGGCATGCCGGTAGTGGGACCAAGTGAAGAAGTAATGCGGGTGATGATGGAGCCGGTGGCTCGAGCAATGGACTTAGCTCGGGATCGGGTGATCGGTCCATCTGAACGAACTCTAAGAGCCTCGTCCTCTTCGTCTATGGTCAACGTAAAAGGGGCATCCAAGGGCGCATCAGTCCCCCCATCTTGGCTGTGAAACGTCCCCGTTTCACCATCGTCAAAGAGGGGCTCAACATAAGGGGCAAGGTCCTTGACGTTGAACGTTGGGTGTACTCCGTAGGAATCCGGAAGCTCTAACTTGTATGCATTTGGACCATGACGGTCTAAGATGCGGAATGGGCCATCACCACGGTCCGAAAGCTTGCTCATGCGGCGAGTAGGAAAACGCTCCTTCCGTAGGTGGAGCCAAACAAGATCACCGGGCTCAAAAGAGACGTCGCGGCGGCCCTTGTTGCGTTGTCCGGCAAGTTGGACGGCACGACGTTCAAGTTGTGTACTAGTCCGCTCATGAAGCTCAATGATTTGGGCGGCTCGGTTTCCGGCGATGATGTGTTCTCCATCCTTGAGCGGGCGGGGAGTGAAATCCAATGGTGTGTGTGGATTGAGGCCGTAGACAACTTCAAATGGGGACAATTTAGTTGCCGTGTGCCTAGACCTGTTATACGAAAACTCTACAACAGAAAGTAAGTCCTCCCACCTACGTCGGTTGGTCTTAGTGGTGGCTCTAAGTAGAGCACCAAGAGTCCGATTGGTCACCTCTGTTTGACCATCGGTTTGGGGGTGATAACTACTTGAAAACAACAAGTTGGTTCCAAGTTTTGCCCACAACGTTCTCCAAAAATGACTTACGAATTTCACGTCCCGATCACTAACGATGGAACGTGCTATCCCATGGAAACGCACCACATTGTCAAAGAACAAGGTGGCAACTTCACTAGCATTTAGGGTGCTTTTACATGCGATAAAATGAGCCATTTGGGAGAAGCGATCGACTACCACAAAAATGGAGTCTTTGCCCCGTTTTGACATAGGCAACCCGACCACAAAGTCCATGGATAGATCCTCCCAAGGTCCCATTGGTATAGGCAAAGGAGAATACATCCCATCCGGACCTTGGCGCGACTTGGCATGATGACATGTGATGCAACCCTTGCAAAACCGTGTCACATGCATACGCATCCGGGGCCAAAAGAAATGCTCTTGGAGAGCGGAAAGGGTCTTGGTAGCACCGAAATGACCACGGCCCTCATGAGCTTCCTTGACCAACAAATGGCGTATAGATGAGCGCGGAATACAAAGTTTTCCCGCTCGAAAAAGATAGCCATCGTTAATAAAGAAAGACTCGTGCTCTCGGAGGTCGAGGAATTGTGCCCATATGTCCTTGAAGTCAAGATCCGTGGCATATAACTCTTTGATAAGAGCAAAGCCATGTATCTTGGCATCCATATACACAAGGAGGGCATAGCGGCGAGAAAGCGCATCGGCTACCACATTCTCTTTGCCTTTCTTATGCCGAATGACATAAGGAAAGTTCTCTAAAAACTCTACCCAACTAGCATGGCGCCGACTGAGTTTTGTTTGACTCTTGAGATACGAAAGAGCCGCATGATCCGAATGAATCACGAACTCCTTCGGCCACAAGTAATGTTGCCATGTCTTAAGACAACGAACTAGAGCATATAGTTCCTTGTCATATGTAGGGTAGTTGAGCGAAGGACCGGACAGTTTTTCACTGAAGTAGGCAATTGGACGATTCTCTTGTAAGAGAACTCCTCCAATGCCCACATTTGATGCATCACACTCCACCTCGAAAGTTTTCGAAAAGTTTGGGAGTTGGAGTAATGGTGCATTACAAAGGCGGTCTTTGAGCGCATCAAACGCTCGAGCATGGATATCACGCCACTCAAACGTGACACCCTTGGTAGTGAGCTCATGGAGCGGTGCCGCTACCGTGCTAAAGTCCTTGACAAAGCGTCGGTAGAAACCCGCTAAGCCGAGAAAGGCTCGGACCATGGTGACCGTAGTAGGAGTAGGCCACTCCCGAATAGCACGAACTTTAGATTCGTCTACTCTTAGTCCGTCCTTAGACACGACATAGCCAAGAAAGATAGTGGTGTCCGAGCAAAAGACGCATTTGTCAAAGTTGACATACAATTGCTCTTGTCTAAGGCACTCAAGCACTTGGCGAAGGTGCCCGATATGATCCTCCAAAGACGTACTAAACACCAAAATATCATCAAAATAAACAACAACAAATGTACCCAAGAATCGGCGCAAGACATGGTTCATGAGTCGCATGAAGGTGGACGGGGCGTTGGAGAGGCCAAAAGGCATGACAAGCCATTCATAGAGTCCATACTTCGTTTTGAACGCCGTCTTCCATTCGTCACCTTCGGCCATCCGGATTTGGTGGTAACCGCTCCGGAGATTAATTTTGGAGAAGATGGTGGCGCCATGAAGCTTATCCAACATGTCATCAAGGCGCGGGATCGGGTGGCGATATTTGACGGTGATTTGGTTGATGGCACAACAATCAACACACATCCGCCATGATCCATCTTTCTTTGGTACTAAGATTACCGGGACGGCACATGGTGATAAGGATTCACGCACATGTCCCCGGTCTAGGAGCTCTTGCACTTGACGTTGTAGCTCATTTGTCTCTTCCGGACTAGCTCGGTAAGCGGCACGGTTTGGCAAAGAGGCACCGGGCACAAAGTCAATTTGATGTTCAATCCCTCGGATAGGTGGCAAGCCGGGTGGGAGATCTTTGGGCATAATATCCTGAAATTCGGACAACAACAAAGACACCTCGTGTGGCACATTACTTAGGTCATGAGAAGTAGATAAACAAAACAGAACAAGTAAAAAGCATGGGAACTTGCCTTCCATGACCGGTTGCAAATCATGCCGGCGAGCTAAGAGTATCCGTGGCTCACACCGTCCTTGAATTACTGGATCCGAAGATGGTAAAGGTGCACCCGAAGAAACGATGCGACCTTTACTACCTTTGGATTCGGTAGCATGGACAAGAGGGGCGGTGTTTCGGGATTTGGAAGTACTAGCACCTACAACATCGGGACTCCGGGGGTCCGATTTGGCAGGTACTTTAGCGGACTCATCAATAGTTGGTTGCCTCTTCCGTTCCGCATAGTCAACCAAAATTTCGTGCGGAGTCATAGGCAAAAGTGTGACCCGTTTTCCATTATATTGGAACATGTACCGATTAAGATAACCATCATGATATGTGCGGCGATCGAATTGCCATGGTCGTCCTAATAGGACATGTGTGGCGTCCATCTTGATAACATCACAACGGACCTTATCAACATAGGCGCCAATAGAAAACGGCACCCAAGCTTGTTGTGTGACGGTGTCACATGCCGTATCGGAAATCCATTGGAGTCCGTAAGGCGTTGGGTGGGGGGTCGTAGGCAACTTGAAGTGTTTTACCACCCGTTCGTTGACAATATTACAACAAGAACCCCCGTCAATGATGAGAGAAAGACTCGTATTATTAACCAAGCAACGAGAGTGGAAGAGATTCTCGCGTTGATCAATAGGAATATGTTCTTTAACAGCCAAAATACGACGAGAAACAAGAGCGAATTTACCGGGTTGTGCTGGGCCGCAAGCAAGCTCGTCATCACAGGGTTCCATGCCAAAAAGTGGGTCGGTGTCATGGTCATCCTCAATAATGATATCACCGTCATATTGACCATCGTCGTCCTCGAAATATGTTGGGTCGGCAAACAAGACCCGTTTGGTGTTTGGGCAATCACGTTGTACATGGCCAAAACCGCTACACTTGTAGCACACAGGCTCCCTTGGGCGAGCCGCCGGTGAGGGTCCTTGTTGACCTCGAGAGGGAGGCGCCTGTGCCGGGCCACGGTTTGGTGCCTTCTCGGTACCCGTTTGCCTATTGGAAGGACCCGTCCGTTGGGTCCCTTTGGAAGCGTCGGTATCTGTAGGACTAGGCGCATCTCGAGAACGTGTGTTAGACGGATAAAGATATGGACTCGAGGAAAAGGTATACCTAGAATACTGCGGTGTTTTGAGTTGTTGCTTATATAACTTCATGGCAGTATGAAATAATGCTCCCAAATCATTGAATGAGACAATCTCGAGCGGCCGCCGGATGGAAGCATTAAGCCCACTCATGAACTTGGTGCGGAGAGCGGAGGGGGAGGCCGAGACGCCGGCCTTAATGTGCATGTCCTCAAGTTTAGCCAAGTAAGCCACCGGAGTGAGGTTGCCTTGCTTGAACTCGGCAATTTGCAACCGCATATCATTCTTAAAGTCCTCGGGTACGTACTTCTTGGTCATGCAATAGAGCAATTGTTCAAATGTCTCAATTGGTTCCCATCCTCGCCTCTCTCGGGTGAACTCATACCGGTTCCACCAAGACTTCGCATCTCCTTCAAAGTATAGAGTTGCCGCCTCGATTTTCTCGGATTCCTCCTCATAATGACAATGTTTTAATGCTCGTTTCATATCCTGCGCCCAATCAAGAAAAACACACGGATCATATTCACCATGAAAGGTAGGGAACTTAACCTTACCTTCCCTACGAGCTCGGTAGGGGTCCGGGCGGGGCGGTGGAATGTAGGCATCATCGGCACGGGCTTGCCGGTGGCCGCCATGAGACCGTTGGCGCCCATGAACGGGCAGGGCCTGCCTAGGTGGATTTGGGGGAGGCAACCATTCTTCACCCCGGTCTTGGTTCTCATAAGGGTCTATGACGGGTGGGTGCCACGGACGGTTATGTGCTACCCGTTCTAAATCGGATTCATCACCGGAGAACTCGTTGAAGTTGTGTTGCTCATCGTATTCATCAAAGTCAAGGGTCCTCGGTTGCCGGGTTGACCGTTGGTAACGGTGTTCGGAATGATCATGCTCACGACCATGATTGGTGGTTGAGTTGGGACGGTACCGGGGCTCTTCCCGGGTTTGTCGGTCGGTGCGGGGCACACTAGGTGGAGGTGGAGAAGGAACATACCGTTGATGTTGATGCTCATAATATTGGTTCCGATGTTCCGTATCGACTATGGGCAAGTTATCTTGACGCGGCTCGGGGAATTCCTCCTCTTCTTCATGGGACTCGTTTCCGTCAAGAGGTAAAGGATGGGTGCGTTCAATGACAGACGCAAGCCGGGTAACGTATGATGGTCCGGCTCCCAAAAGTCCCTTGCCTTTCCGTTGTGCATCGGAAGTGGAAGCATTGACCACGATCTCATTCGGATAAGTTGGGGTGGGACGGCGAGCAATCTGAAGGGCCTTAAGAGCTTCTAGCTCTTTTTTCAAAGCAATGTTTTCTCGGGTCAAGGCATCAAACTTTTGTTGTGCCTTCAAGGCTTCCAATTCTCGCCTTATGGAGTCATTTTCGAGGGACAACGAAGCAGTTTAATGAGCCAAGGGTTCACTGAACTCTTGCGGACCAGAATCCTGAGAAGTTTCCATTTCAACGTTAGTCATTGCTCCAAATCAGCACACAATTGCAAGCAATCAAGTGAGCAAGGTGACAAGTTAAGTCAACTTTACCCAAGTTCAAGTGCGTTATCGGGTACTACTTTGGGAAAGGCCGTTTGGCGGTTAGGCAAGGAAGGCAAATCCAACAAAATTGAACCAATTACACACAAATAAACAAGTGATATTTTGCAAACGTATGTAAGAAAATGGAGAGATAGAAGATGGACGGATTGTTCATTCGGCAAGCTTTGCTTGCTTTCGGTCTTTGACCGTTTTTGTAAAATCCGATTTTTCGGATGGACCGGTTTGCCGGACGTCTTTTCACTTTGTGTGTTTCGTTTCTTTGAAACGTTTTGAGGAACCCTTTCTTTTGTTTTTTTTTGAACACAAATCTGTATTGATGAAGAGTTTTTTTTTTCTTTTCTTGGAATATCAAATGCGAGATATCCGAACTTTTCGTTAACAAAAATATCCCAAGAGATTTGGTGAAATTAATTAACAAAATTGTCGGATTAGGTTGGTTTAAGAAAAAGACGGGTTTGATAAATGGGTTGAAGGCAAACCAAATATCTCCTATTTTTGTGCTTTTTGTTTTGAGTTTAACACGGAAAAGAAAGAAAAAATTTCAGGGAAAATGGATGAACATGATGAAGAACATGATGAACAACATGAAGATCATGAAGAACAAATGAAGAACATCATGAACAAACGAAGAACATCATGAACAAAAAAAAAAGGCTAAATAGGTTTAAGATAATAACGCACAACAACAAGAGTAAAGAGAACTTAGCTTTGATCCCTCGCTCTGATACCAATTTGATGCGTCCTTGGAGGTAACCAAGGATAACTCCGGATCTAGATCAAGCAAAACTCCAACTACTCCTTGACTCTTTGTGCAATGTTGTATCGTTTCGGATCGAAAGGGGCGGAAGCGATGAAGAAACAAGGGTTACTTCGATCTAGAGAGATCGAATAAACCTTTTTGTGTGGATCGAAGGTTGATTCTTAAGAAGAATCCTCGAATGTGGATTTCTGGGATCAAAGACGAGATCCAAGGAAGAAATTTGAGAGATAGAAGAGAGGTTTTGATGCCCAAGCTAAGTAGGAGGAAATTCTTCGCAAAACTTAGTAATATTGAACATGGAAAATAAGTGAGGCAAGATATCTCTTATATAGAGAGACTTGCCTACCTATGGGCCAACGGGCCAAACAAAATACACGAAGAAAAACCCAAAAGGGAAAACCTAAAAGGATAAGAGCAAACCCTAAAAGGATAAGGTTAAAAGGGAATATTCTTATACGGAATATCCCTTTATTACATAAAAAGGAAAACATGAAAATATAGTCCGAAAATAAGCTAGTTTCATGCCATGGAGTCCGAAAGACGGGACATGCCGCTAACGGAACCGGTAGCCTATGCCATGGTGGTGTAGAGACATGGCATGTCGGTAGTGGGACCAAGTGAAGAAGTAATGCGGGTGATGATGGAGCCGGTGGCTCGAGCAATGGCCTTAGCTCGGGATCGGGTGATCGGTCCATCTGAACGAACTCTAAGAGCCTCGTCCTCTTCGTCTATGGTCAACGTAAAAGGGGCATCCAAGGGCGCATCATTCACCTTGTGTCCGGCACACACTGGCTCCTTCATTCCG
Organism: Fagopyrum homotropicum; assembly: GCA_033239125.1. Lineage (NCBI taxonomy): Eukaryota > Viridiplantae > Streptophyta > Magnoliopsida > Caryophyllales > Polygonaceae > Fagopyrum > Fagopyrum homotropicum. Next base: position 56,536,927 of record BSWB01000003.1, on the reverse strand, counting down.
ATTCGAGCAGAGAATTTGATCGACAATGACGGACTATACTGCTGCAAAACAACCGCAGAGAGCTGTTAAGTTTTTCTCAGTTTTCGGAAGTGACGAGCAGTCAACTTCGGGTCCATTTTTGGGTAAGTTAGACTTACTATTTTTGGCTGAATTTTGGATATGTTGTAGTCAGTAGTACATAGTAGATCATACTAAAATTTGGAAAGAATCGGAGTTACGGTTTGAGAGTTATGATGTTGTAAAGTGACTCCTCATGCAGTTTTTTTTTATAAATGTATTGAGTTGAGAAAAACAGCATGGGATGCTGTTTTGGGAGATAGTTTTGAATAGGCTTTTGATCTCTGTTGGACTTGAATTTTGGATATGACATAGTTGACATATTATAGTAGAACATATCAAAATTTGGGATAAATCCAGCGAGTGGTTTAGGAGTTATGATTTTTCAAAGTGTACTCAGATTTTGGCTAAGTATAGGAAACTTCAAGTGTTGTAACCAACTTTGGAAATTTTTGTAGAAGTGAAGGGTGAACAGTTTTAAGAAATTCTTACTCCTAGGAGTAGATGAGATATCATAGATGATCTAGAGAATTATTTCGGAATTTTTATAAGTTTATTCGAATTTCTTATTTGATGCCGAAGTTGGACCTTAACGATCTTTCGGAAAATAGGAAAATGGGTAAATTGCCAGTTTGTAACCAAAATCATCTTTAGGAGTTAGAATATGACTTTTTAGTCTCAAATAAGAGTTTAGGCTTGAATTATGGAATTTTTGGAAGTTTCGGGACCAAGGGTAAAATAGTCATTTTACCATAAATTGGTACTGTATTAAATTCTGTTTTAATTGGATCTACTACCTTAGAAGTCTTAGACTTCTAATTACCAAGAAAGTGTGCTGAAACACTTGCCTCCTTTGAAAGGCAACCGAGTTATACAGTTACAGATTGAGTTGTGATTAAGAGAGTCGAGATCTGATTCAGGTAAGTCCACGGACTTACTTAGCTGGCTTCTTGTATGAGTGTAATGTGTATGAATGGTGTTTGTTAGTTATGATAAACAACGAAACCGGATTAGGCCGGCTTTATTATTTATGTAATTGACCCAAGTGTATGATAACGGGTCGTGACATCATCTGCCTAGCTCTTGCGAGAGTCTAGGAGGTTCCCTGCGACCAGCCCAGTCCGGTAGACGGTCAGATGCATTAGTATCATTTCGCGTTGGTAAACGGGGACAGGGGCGAGGTTTGGGAATCCCTCGTGTCACAAAATAAGTATCATTAGTAATAGCCTATCACCTAATTAAAGATAATAAAAGGATTGAGTGTTGCATGTTGATTGTGTATGTTGTGTGTTTGTGCTTTTACCTTTATACTTATGCATAGAATGTTAGCTAACGGTTTTATACCGCTTGTAGATGCCTTGCATGTTAAGACAGTTGTAGAGAGATCCGGAGGAAATGGTCAGCCGGGTCCACGTACTCATTTAGTTGGGGACGGGGATGTCTTCTGTTCTTCATATGCATCATTTTAGTAGCTTTTCTTGTAAGGATGATACATATTCTCCATGTATATATTGTTTACAGTTTTCAAATGTTTTAAATACTTTTGTGCCTTGTTGTAAGATCCAAGTAAAATTGTTGTCAAACTATGGTCGGGACCCATTGTGAGGTCCTAACCAGTAGCTCCCCGAGTTCTCAGAATTTGGGGTGTTACAAATGGGAGTTTTCTCACATTTTTCTCACATTTCCTTTGTTTTTCCTCTTTCTTTCTTGGCTTTTCTTTTGCTTTCATTGTCTTTTCTGCTTGCCCATGCTTCCTGAGGCCTTTGAGGTTAAAAAACTGCCGTCATTTGTTTTACTCGGGATGAGTAAAAGGTCTAAGTATGGGGAGTTTGATAGGTGATGGAATCACTATCATTTAGTATAGTTTTTAGAGTCTTTTTGTTACATTAGTGTCGGTTTATGCTACTAACTCCTTGGTCCAGAAGAAGAAGACTAAAAGAAGATAAAGAAGGAGTTATAAGCACTTAGGAGTGAAGATCATTCACGAAGCAAAGCTTTTTTTTGCCTCACCGCCCCCGCGGAGCAGTGTCACCGCCCCTGCGGGTGACACCATACTCCGGAGCGCAGCCTTCGCCAGCGCCAGGAACGAAGACTGTCACCACACCTGCGTCAACCCTTGGCGCCCCTACGGTGACTTGCCCTGAAGAAGTGAAGACCAGCGCCCCTGCGCCTCTGTCTGCGCCTCAACTTGGGAGTTGGAAGATGAAGAGTCAGTGTCACCGCCCCTGAAGAGTCAGACGTTTGAAAACCATTAAATATCCGCCCCTGCGGAAGTGCTAGGCCGCCCCTACGGCTACGAAGAAGATCCAACGTGTTCGCCTGAACCGCCCCTCCGGATCTGAAGGCCACCCCTGCGGTTCAGCGACAGAGGCTTTACTCCGGCTGTTAACACCACCTTTATGGCATTAAAGGTGGATGTTTTGGGCTGGTCATTTACTCCTATTTTGTGCCATTTGTAGTATAAATAAACCTAGGGTTGATTGCTAGAATTATCCAATTAGAATCCACTTTTTTGCATTAAAATTATCTTGCTACCTTTGTAATGAGTGGCTAACTCCCTTGCTACATTTGGTTGATTTGAAGCTGCATTGTTACTTTGGTTTTAAGTTCTTTCTAATATAAGTTTTCATTCGGTAATACTTTGTGTTTCCTTGATCTTCATTGTATAATTGCATGTTTTACTATCACTTAAGATTGATCACCTTGGGTTCTAAAGTGCATGCAAAGAACTAGGATTAATAGATTTCGGCTTCGGGTTTTTAATCTACTAGTAAAATTTAAGTAATAACGGGTTGTAATTGCTTAAAGGAAAGGAACACAAATATAAAGATAAGTTTAACGGTTTTAATATTTTCTTTATATCCCTTAGTCTTTGTTTGAAAGTTAACTTGTTAATTGTTCTTGTAGGTTTACGGAACACTAACCTGTTAAGTTGTGATGATGCCGGTTGGCTCAACACATATATATGATCGAGACGGGAGATTACTTGAAAACTTGTAAACAGGGACTCACCAAAGTAGCAATCGCATGCTAAGAATCGACCTAGTGTAGATTCACCTATTATTGTCTTACTTGTTGTCCTACTTTCTTTCGTAAGTTCTGTGTGCATAAATTCACTCAAACCCCCCCTTTTGTACTTGAATCTATAATCAATAATTGCATTTAATAGGAATAACAAAACTCTCTTGGGTTCGCCCCTTACTTAACTACTATACTCATTTTAGTGCTAAGTCGGGATTATATTTTGATAAGATAAAAACGACCATAGGAAAAGGTCTTGTCAGGGAACTTTGTGCTGCTAGCATCCTCTCTCGGATCACCGCCACTCGAGCCATGTAATCCTGTATCTACTCAGGTGCTACTCCGCTAGCACTACTCGGCTCATCCCAACATAGCGGTGTACGACATCTCTATCCGTATAAAGCCTTATATGGAGCCATCCTGATCGATGCGTGTCAACTGTTATTATACGAAAACTCCACCAAGGGAAGGTGATCCGGCAACACTTGTCCCTAATCAAACACGCAGGCTCTCAACATATCCTCCAGAGTCTGGATGGCCCGCTCCGATGGACCATCGGTTTGAGGATGATAAGTAATCGTGAACTCCAGACTTGTACGTAGGGCGGCGTGTACTTGCTGCCAGAACCTCGAGGTGAACCGTCCGTCTCTATCAAAAACTATAGTCCTAAGTACTTCAAGAAGTCACACTATTTATCTGGTGAACTACTCTGCCAATCGACTTACCAGCCACGTATCTTTGATAGGAATATAACGTGCGGTCTTTGTCAGTCGATCCACTATAACCCAGATTACAATAAAGCCTTGAATCAATCTCAAACCGGTAACAAAGTCCATCGAGATGTCCTCCCACTTCCACTAAGGGATGGGACGTGGGTGTAGCTCGCCTCCTGGTCGATGATGTTCGATCTTGACCTATTGACAGGTCACACACTGAGCTACATATCTTACCACATCTAGCTTCAGACCTCCCCACAAGAAGAAGCGTCTGATATCCTAATAAATCTTACTCGCACCGGATGCACTGAGTGAGGTGTAGAGTGAGCCTCCTGTAGGATCCGCTGCCTCAACTCTCGATTTGAGGGCATACATAATCGCTCCTATCGTCTCAAAACTCCATCAGCACCGACAGCAAACGGTGGTGCCTCGCCTCGAGACTTCCGGTCTTGGATCTCTGTCAGAGCTGGGCAACTCTCCTACTTTCGTTGGATTTCTATCAACAGATCAACTAACATTTCTAAGGTGGATAAATGGTTGTCGGAATCGGGAAAGTTGATATCCATGTCTAGCCATGCCAGATCTCGTTACAATTGGGGCTAAGCTGTTAGCCGAGCGATTTTGCCATCTCCCGGGAGTCTTTCTACCGAGGGCCTCAGCTACCACATTCGCCTTCTCCGGGTGGTACAAGATCTCTAGATCGATGTCCTTGATCAACTCCAACCATCTCCTCTAGCGGTTATTCAAGTCCCCTTGAGTGAATATGTACTTCAGACTCTTATGGTCTGTGAAAATTTGACATGTAGCTCCGTACAAATAATGCCTCCAGATCTTCAAAGTGTGAACAAAAGTAGCTAACTCGAGATCATTGGTAGGGTAATTCTCCTCATACATCTTTAGTTTTCTCGAAGTGTATTCTATGACCTTACCCCTCTACATCAGAACACATCCCAACCCGAGCTTGGATGCGTTGTTATAAACCACAATAAGGAAGTAAGTGGTCGGGCAAATTTTCGTCAGCTCCTCAAAGCTTTGTAGAGAAAACTCGTACGATACAAACCTCGTAGTCTTCCTCAATAAGGAAGTAAGTGGTCGGGCAAATTTTTGGAAAGCCCTCTAAAAAACTCCGGTAGTAGCCCGCCAAGCCTAGGAAGCTGCGTACCTTCTTGACATTCCTAAGAGGTGGCGAAGATGCTACAGACTCGATCTTCGCCGGATCTACCTTGATTCCTTCGGAGGAAACAATATGAACAAGGCATGCCACCTCAGACATCCAAAACTCGCACTTAGAGAGCTTGACATAAAGCACTCTATTCAAGACGACTTGGAGTACAATCCTCAAGTGTCCTGCATTCTCCTCTCTACTACGAGAGTATACTAGAAGATCGTCAATGAAAACAACTACAAACTAGTCTAGAAAGTCGATGAAAATGTTGTTCATCAACTCCATGAACATGGCAGGCGCATTCGTAAGCCCGAAAGGCATCACTACAAACTCGTAGAGGTCGTATCTCGTCTAAATGCCATCTTGGCTATATCCTGCTCTCTCACCCTCAGCTGGTGATATCCGGATTTCAGATCAATCCTCGAAAACACTGAAGCTCCATGCAGCTGGTCCAACAAATTGTTTGTACGGGGAATGGGGTACTTATTCTTGATGGTCACCTTGTTAAGCTCTCGGTAGTCAATACAACCTTATCGACCCGCCTTTCATCTTGACGAAGAATACAGTGCACCTTAAGGAGATACACTAGGGCGGATGAAGCCCTTCTTTGCTAACTGCTCGAGCTGCTTCTTAAGCTCAACCATCTCGATGGGCACCATGCAATAAGGAGCCTTCGAGATCGGTCTCGTCCCGGGCTCTAGATTGATGCCAAAGTCTACACTCATATGTGGAGGTAAAACTGATGGCTCTCCAAAAACGTGGGTAAACTAACATGTTACCAGAATCTCCTATAAAGTTGGACTCATACTATCATTCATGACATAACACCAAAAAGCCTCGCAACCCTGACCGATAACTCTCGTAGCTCGGACTACATGATACGCCCCTAGATGGAGATGCCATCCGTGTTTCCAGCTAGAAGGACCCGACACCATTATGAAGACATTTAAAAATTTTGGCTATTTAGTAATTGACTTTTTATATTCGAAACTTTAATTCCGGAACTTAATTTCGTGACTTAAATTCCGACCTTTCATATTTTAGGCTTTTTATTTCCTGAACTTAATTCCGGCTTTTAATTCCGTCATTTATGTTTTGACTCTTGGTATGGCCTCCATCCACTATATAAGGATGGCTTGACTCATTTGTAACATATGTCTAAGTTGAAATCCAAGTATTGGGAAGGAAAACCCTCTTACTTGGTCTAGATATCACTTCTTCTTCAATCCTCTTAATGTTCTATCTTGGATTTAGTCTTTGATCCAATCCTTTCATACTCGAGGATCCTTTTGTAAGGATCAAAACATATCTACTCCACTTCATGAATGATTCGATCTAACTAGATCGCCGATCGACCGTACGCTTCCACATCCATTTCTAAGCTTCCGCTATGCAAGTTCTACGTTTGATCCAATTCAAACGATCAAGAAGAAGTAGTTGAAGTTTCTCCTCAATCTAGATGACCCCTATTTCTATTATTGGTATCAGAGCAAGGGATCGAGGTAAAGTTCTTTACTTGTGTTCTTGATTATTCTTTAGATTTTTTTCTCTTTGGTGTTCTTAGAAGATCTTCAAGTGTTCTTCGGTGTTCTCCAAAGTTCTTCATTGTGTTCTTCACTATTCTTCATCGTTCATCATGTTCTATGAAGATGATGATCAGTTTGATTTGTATGGAGAGTGGTTGCCTTCTCCTCATGAATTAATGCTCAAACCAGCCACACATGGGCACCGACGATATCAGCAAAACCGTTGGCATTCCCATATTAATGACGAGGAGTGGTTGCCTCCTCCGGACCCACTAAGGCCGACTTATACGATGAACAGTGTTCACTCAAAATGGTGTGTGCAAGCTTTAAATTTATAACCAAGATGTATGCTAAAAACAAGGATGCGAACCCGCAGTGTACGGGTCAATCGTAGTAAAAAGCAAGAATTCCGGGGTGTCGATCTCAAGGACTTAGGTGAAACCTAAGCAAGTATAGGTAGTCTATGTAATTACTAACCACAAAAGCAATTAAAGCAACCAAAGATGATAAAAAGTCAATTAAAGGAATATGCAATTCTAGGGATTAAAGCATCTAGTTGTGGTTCCAACTCAAGATCTAATGATAAGCGGACAAAGCTGAGATTTTTGCAAAGGGAAGGTGTTACTAAAGTGGAATAGATCACCGGGTAAGTCTCACTACTCTCAATCCCAAACCGTAACTCCTATTACCGGGTAAGTCTCAAGGAATTAAGGAAAATAACTATAACCTCAAACTAACACTCCAACTAAGGGAATAAAATCAACCTTTACCGGGTAAGTCTCAAGCTAACTCACAAAGATAGAATGAAAGCACACTCAAACCCCAATAAAGGATAAACCTTTATTACCTACACTTATGATCTTGGATAAACAAACTAAGGAATTACCGGGTAAGTCTCGTCCTAGGCTTGCATTGAATCAGGAAAGGTGTAATAAGAATAGGATTTGGCTAACTCTAACACTTAACTCTCAGTTTCGGATCAGATAAGTCACCTCGGTCAGACGAATTTCACCCCGGCCGAGATGTTCATCGACTGAGCGAGATGTCCTAGGGTTAAGGATAAAGACGTGAGCTTTCACGGTCCTAGTGGGATTTAAGATTATTCTATCATTGTTTTTCCCACAACCTTCAACCAATCACCCTAGAATCGCACAAAGAAATTAGCCACTCATCATCATGAAAGCAATAATGAAATATAAGGGAAGAAGGTGAATAATTGAACCCAAAACATTAAGAATAAGACTTCAATAACTGAATCAATTATCAAACAAACAAGCGTTCCTTGGATCACAATCCAATAAGACAATCAAGAAGAAGGGAATCTAAGAAAGTCTTACAAAACCGTCCACAAAAGCTATAAAAGCTATCAACTTTCTTCCTTCAATCTTCCTTCCTTCAACCACTATAATGATAGCGGGATTTCCGGTGATGCGCCGGTTGTGATTTGTGGAAAATCCAGCCCTTTATATAGGAAAACTACCCTCCTAAGATAAAATATCTTGAAAAGATGTTTTCCTAATAAAATATATCTATCTCTCATAAATAAATCCCTAAAATATATGATCTTCCTTCCAGAAATCCAGCCTAAAAATATAAGATCTCTCTTTCCAAAAATAAAAGATCTCAACCAAATAAAATATATCTCGCCGCGTCCAAGGTGTTCGCCTCGGTCGGGACGCTCCTCTAGATCACCTCGGTCGAGATGGTATTGTAGCTGACCGAGGTGGCTTTAAACTGAATGTGAAATATCTCAAATTTGGTCCAAAGTAAATCTTTAATCCAATTCTATGCTTCCTAGATTCTTCCTTAAGCTCCTGAATGTAGCTCCAATGACTCCTTAGCTCCTTTAGCTCCATTTTGATGCAAAACGTGCCATTTTACCTACGATTACAATGAAACTTGGTGTAGACCTCGATTCCCGCAAAGGTAGATGAAAAGACAATATAATCACATAATATACATCCAAACATGTAGATTATTGAAGATAAAACATCTAAACAGGTCCCAAAATATAGACTATAATTCATGCTATCGAAATACCCCATACTTAGCTTGCTTGTCCCCAAGCAAGTTCCAAATCTTAGATACAAGATAGAATGGATTATAAGTCATAAATATCAATGAAAAGTATTTCAAGACATTTTTGGTGGTGTGCTCCAATCATAGATCACTCTAAGAGAATGCTTCATGGAATTTAAAATCAAAATATGATCAAAACATTTTATAAATATAAGAAAGTTGTTCATCTTTGCATAAAATCATAGAATGCATAATAAATCATAATCATCGAAATTAATCATGTATAATCCAGTTTAAACCACTAAGTCAATCAACAAGCTCGAGGTCTCAAGGGTTTCCAAAAGAAGGTCAAGAAACATGTAAGGGTGAGATGTATATATGGAATGTGGTGCTAGAATCCGGGAAAAAGGATCTTTACTTCACTTCCTTTGAACTTCAACATCTTCCACCAATAAGTTTTGCTTATTTTTCTTTTTTACTTTTTGGGATGCATGGACAGAGGTGCACGATAACCGAAGCCTAGGAGATCAACAATCATCAATTTCTCGAGATGCCTCAAACCATTGATGCACATACCATGACCCGTTAGGAATATCGCTCAATCCGACTTTGGCAAGACACAAACACCCGGCTATGTGAATGGTGCCGAGTTACTCATCATCATGATTGACTTCCCCAAACCTATATGTTTCTTTCTAACTTTCAGCCATCATCTCAACTTTTCTTTCACTTGCTTTTCACTTTCTTGCTTCCAAATTCCCGGATAGGTAAAGGAAGGCAAATATGTATATGAGGGGCTAAGCATGATCAAGAAAAAGAAGAGAAGAGAATGAATTGCCTTGGTCTTTCCAAGAAGAGAGTGAGAGAACTCATCATGTGGTGTCAACCTTCAAATTCAACATAATTTGGATAAAAACAAAGTATTAAACATGCCAAAATTTCAAACAAAGCATTTAGCAACTTAAACATATTATAAAACCTTTCAAACATATAAAGATTTCAAAACCAGTCAGCAAACAAAATCATCACTGAAGTCATATCTAGATAAGAAGCACAAAAATCGTTTCAAAAACTTTCTCAGTTAAACCACCTCGGTCGACATGTTCTAAGTTAACCGAGATGCTGCACCTCGATTGGCTAGAGTCACTTCTGTCAAGGTTATAAATTTTTTTTTTCAAACCAGTTTTTGACGTTTTTCTCAATCAAATAACCTGTATGCATGCATGTAGTCTCAGATAAACACATAGAGCAAGATAAAACAATAATATCCGGTAAAGTCATCCAAGCATACACATAAGTCATATAAATACATACCCACATACCCCATACTTGGGACACATTGTCCCAATGGGTCAAAATAAGTCTAAAGAAACAGAGTACTGACCGGATAAAGCTGAGCTGCATAATAAATAAAGAAAAGAAATCTGCTAGCTCTAATCCTCTAGTCCCGATCCGGTGGTGGTGGTGGCACGTACGGGTACTGAGATGGGTCAAACTGGTACCCCATGATATACTAAAACTGAATCTCAGCCATCATGTGCTGGTAGTGCAGTCTCTCCTGCATCTCTCTCATGTCTAGGGATAAGGCAGCGTAGGAATCTATCACCTGGTCCGTCAGATCATCGATCCGGCGGTGAGCGACTGGATCCCTCTGTCTACGTACCCTACGCCTAGCTGGACGTGCTGGTGCTGCAGTTGGCTCCTCCTTTGTCTCGTCGTCGTCTAGATCGACGACCGGCACACTAGTCCCAGCTGTATCTGTACCTGTGTCCATGGCAACACCGCCATCCTCATCCTCCTGCTCCTCAGCCTCATCATCCTCATCCTGTCCCTGAGCTGGTGCATCTCTGGCATTCTCCATATGCGGAATCCATGCGGTCTTCCAGTAATGCGGGTCATAAACAGAGAACTAAGCTGACCACCTAATACCCTAAGGTGCAGTCTACTCCCATGGCATCGCCACATACGGCGTAGTAAGTCCGCAAGGAACCAATATCCTCCTAGTGATCATCTCCTGCACCCCGAGCGGCTTGGCAGCCGCCACCATAGTACATGCACTCAGATCCAAGTCCATGTAACTCGCAATGTGAGTCACTATCCCTCTACATCACATATCTCCCTTCACCTTCGCCTTTATCCTATGGAGATCCTCAGCCAGCATCACTCCAAAATCCGGAACTCCTCCGGTAACCATGCAGTAAAGACTCAGCAGCTCACCCTATCTAATCTTCTGGGGCGTCTCAGTACGCGCCAAAAGAGTCTCGCTAAAAATCCGGTGAGCAAGTCTAAAAGCTAGGTGGAAGATAATCCGTTCCCTGGAATCTCCAAGTCTCTACCTGTCAGCATGCTCAACTACATGAGCTATCTGTCCCCAAAACTCTCGAGCTACGGCTCGAGAAGGAAAATCAGCAACTATGGGGGCTGGGAAGCCGAAGATGTCCCTCTAGTGGTCCATAGGAACTAGATAGTTCCGGTTCATCAACCGGTACTTGATGGCACGCTCTGTAGGCAAATAAGTGACGGAGCTAACAAACTCCAAGGTCGGCTCAAGATAGGCTGGAGATCTAATCTCAGTGAACTGCTCCAGCCCCACCATAGATATCATCCGCCTCAGATCATCATCCACGTGGAGGCAGTCGAATGCAGAAATGTCCAAAAACCGTGGTGCAACCAATAGACGTGCCGTTATGCGGTCATAGTCTACCTGGTGATGCTCATGGATCACCGGTATGGAGCGGCGTGAAGAAGAAGAAGGAGAAGGAGAGGATCTATCTCTCAAAACCAGCTGCCTGTTAGAACTCATCTTTTTGTCCCACTGTCAGACCACCTTGGTCCCTCTCACAACTCTTAAGAACACCTCGGCCGAGGCACAGGCCGACTGGACCGAGGCGAAGTGCTTGCTCGATCTTAAATCTCAGAAATCCAATTCTTTTCCCCCAATATCACTACCAATGGTTCCTATGGGGTACTTAATCCTTTTCCAGCACAATGCAGGGGTAACCAAAGCCCAAATTGATAAAAAACAGTGAAGAAGAGAGAGTTAGCGTTTTTTCTCGAATTACCCCAGATTTGGTCGATTTGGAGCGTCTTTGTTGCAGATTGTTGCTTGCAAACCGATTCTCTACCCTTTCCTTACAGTTCGGAAGCAAGAATCGTCGAAAACGAGCGAGAATCAACGAACGAGGTGAATTTGGGCATTTCGGTCGAGAGGGTGAGAGAGGGAAGAGAGAGAAATCTCAGCCCCCTTTTATACCCTTTTCTAGAACTGCTGTCACCTCGGTCGAGATGATCTCGACTAGACCGAAGTGGTACGGACCGAGGTGGATCTTCAGTAACCCTAGTCACCTCGGTTGCTCAAGAATCATCTCGGTCGAGGTGCTGTGACAGCAACCGAGATGTGTCTCAGTCAAACTTTGTCTTCTCAAATTCTCGAACATCTATCCATCCAGTGTTGCCCCTGGGTTGTATTCCTTCCTTTGATGTCACCTGTTGTCTGTCTAGGACGCCAAAAACAAAGCAAAGCAAAGCAAAAGCAAACTATCTAAAGCTAGACTAGAAAAAAGGGAAAAGAAAGCAATACCTTGGGTTGCCTCCCAAGAAGCGCTTGATTTAAGGTCGCTAGCTGGACCGTACGGCATCCCTAAACAAGGTATAGTGGTACAACTTCCTCAACCGGGATTTCCGGTTTGTATTTCTTAAGTCTATGACCATTGACCTTGAAGCTTCCACTTGTTTCTCCAAAAATCTCAACTGCACCATAAGGGAAAACATGTTTCATAACATAAGGTCCGGTCCATCTAGATTTCAACTTACTTGGAAAGAGGCAGAGGCGGGAGTTGAAGAGTAGAACTAAGTCTCCTTCTTTGAGCTCCTTAGGAATGATACGCTTGTCATGCCATTTCTTTGTCCTTTCTTTATTTATCTTGGCATTCTCATAAGCGTTCAAACGCAGCTCCTCCAGCTCATTGATATCCAATAGCCGCTTCTCACCGGCTTCCTTGATGTCGAAGTTCAACCATTTGATTGCCCAATATGCCTTGTGTTCTAACTCAACGGGCAAATGACAAGACTTCCCATATACCAAATTATAAGGGGTGGTACCAATGGGAGTCTTGAATGCGGTCCTGTAAGCCCAAAGAGCGTCATCCAACTTCATGGACCAATCCTTCCTCGTCCTAGAGACGGTCTTCTCCAAGATCGCTTTAATTTCTCTATTTGAGATCTCTACCTGTTCACTAGTTTGAGGGTGATAAGGGGTTTCTACCTTGTGGGTGACCCCATACTTCGATAGAAGTGCCTTAAACTTCCGGTTGATGAAATGCGTCCCTCCATCGCTGATGATGATGCGTGGAGTTCCAAAACGTGGAAAGATAGTCCTATTAAAAAACTTCACAACCACCATGGCATCATTAGTGGGAGAGGCAATGACTTCAACCCATCTAGAGACGTAGTCGACAGCTAGGAGAATGTAGAGGTTTCCTCCGGATGATGGGAAAGGTCCCATGAAGTCTACTCCCCACACATCAAAGATTTCAACTTCTTGTATGTTGTTGAGTGGCATCTCATTCCTCCTAGATAAGTTCCCTGTTCTTTGGCATGCATCACAAGAGACAACAAATGTTTGCACATCCTTAAATAGTGTAGGCAAAAAGAAACCGGAACGTAATACCTTGGTGCACGTTTTGTGAGCGCTAGCATGCCCTCCACAAGGAAGCGAGTGACAATGCCGTATGACACTAGTAACTTCATCTTCCGGAATGCATCTTCGAAGCATCCCATCCGGACCTCTCTTAAATAGTAGAGGTTCATCCCAATAGTAATGGCGTACGTCTTTAAAGAATTTCTTCCTTTGAGCGTACGTCAATCCGGGCGGTACTCCTTGGCAAACAACATAATTAACTATGTCAGCATACCAAGGCCCTTTATTATCAGAAGTGTGGTGGAGAAAGTGTTCCACCAACTGAGTATGAATGTCAGAAAAAGGGAGTAAGAAGTTTGTTATTCTCAATTGACATCATCTCGCTTTCGACCTCAGTCGAGGTCCAGAGAGGGTGACCGAGATGTTCTTCAGTCAAGAACACCTCGCTTGGTCTAGAAAGTGCCTTGGTCGAGGTACTGCAACTGGGACCGAAACTGGAGATCTTCTTCTCCTGGATTAGTTTCTCAATCTTAGCTCCTGGATCTTCTTCCAGCGCCTATAAGCTCCGTATATCTGCATCACAAGAAGCATCTATACCTTCCTCCATTAAGCTAAAACTAATAGCTTTTTCAAGTGGATCTTTAATAAGGATAGAGCTCACCAATTCTCTTGATTCTTCTTCATCATAGATGTTGAAGATATCATCTCCTAGCTGCTCTCCCTTCATTGCCGCAAGCAATGCAATTCCACTTCATCTCCGCCAATGTTGAATTTTAACTTGGCGTTCTTACAATCCACATTGTAACCCAAAGTTGCAAGAAATGGTCTCCCGAGAATGATAGGAACGGGATAATCTGCGGGAATGTCAAGTACAACAAAGTCTATAGGTAAATAGAAGTTACCTAACTTAACCGGAACGTCTTCCAAAATGGCCACGGGATGTGTAATGGAGCGGTCCGCCACGTATAACCATATCTTCACCGGCTTGGGCTCTCCAAGTCCGATCCTAACACATAGCTCCAGCGGGATGATACTCACGCTGGCTCCTAGATCACACACTGCCTCACAAGTGACATTCCCAACTTGAATGGGAATGCAAAATGAGCCGGGATCTCTCAACTTGGGTGGCATCTTCTCCTTCATGATTTGAATGAGCTCCGAGGATTTAGATGTCATCCTTACTTCACCAAAGTCTTCCAACTTCCTCTTCCTTGATAGAATTTCTTTCAAGAACTTCCCATAGGCGGGCATCCCTAAAATAGCATCAAGGAAAGGGATGTTAATATGTAGTTTATTCATCAAGTCAAGGAACTTACCAAAATGCTTGTCTAGATGTGCTCTGGCCCTTGATTGGGGGAATGGAAGTGGTGGTTTATATGCAGGAGGTGGAACATAAACTTCAGTTTTGTCCGACGCTCTTTGTGGCTCAACCTCGGTTGGCACCTCGGTCAAAGTGTTCTTCGACTGTGCCTGGACCGAGGTGTTCTTTGTTTGTACTGGCATCGACCGAGGCACTGGATCTGTAGTCTTCAGTCCACTTCTTGTCGTTATTGCCATGATTTGTCCTTTAGGGTTGCTTTCCGTCCTTGCTGGAAGCTTCCCTGGATCTCTTGGTGCTTCATTCGCCTTGTTAAAGAATTGCTGTTCTAAGGCTTTTTGTGCCTTCGAAAATGAAGTCATGGATGTCTCCATGGAGTTAAGCTTGATCAAGATGGCCTCCAGCACCGCATCTTTCTTTTCCGGCTGGGACGAACTCGATCCTTGCTCCTGGCTCTTCAATGGAGTAGAAAAAGAAGAGGAAGAGATGAAAGGATTAGAGGAGTCATTCGAATTGGAGTTAGAGTAAGAGTTACCCGAATTTTGGTTGTTTGCCCTCCAATTATTGCTGTTGGATCCTCTATTGTTGTTGTAGTTGTTGTTCCGGGAACCGTTGTTGTTGTTCCGGTACCCATTGTTGTTCCTCGAGCCTTGATATCCTTCATCTTCTTTCTTGGATTGAGCAACCAAAAGATCTTTCAATTGCTTCACATCATTCTTCAAAGAGGTGAGTTGATCATTGTTTGGTGGAGCTTCTTGAAAGTTAACTCTTTTAACTCCACCTTTAGCTCCTTGCTTGGAGTATTTCTCCATGTGCAAAGCTTTCTTTTCTATGAACTCCCAAGCTTCGTCAATCGGCATGTCCATGAACGTGCCTGCGGATAGTAGTTGAAGGTTGAACTGGGTGTTTTCGTCCAGTCCCTTGAAGTATATCTCCAACAACTCTATCTTCGGAATCCCATGATGTGGGCAATCCAAAAGAATGTCTTTAAATCTCTCCCATGAATTGGACAAACTCTCCTTGTCCTTCATGATGAATGCATTAATTTTCCCTCTCATTTCAGCGGTTTTAGATGGGGGAAAGAATTTAGTGAAGAACTCTGTCGTCATCTCCTCCCAAGTATTGATTTTTCCTGGAGGAAGAGATTGATACATAGTAAGCGCTCTATCTTTCAAAGAGAAGTAGAAAGGCTTTAGCTTGTAATTGTTATTTTCCAGCCTTGAAGGTCTCAAGGTCTCCATCAAGATCTCATAGTTTTGTAGATGTTGATGCGGAGATTCCCTCTCTAGCCCTCCAAACTGGCATTGGCGAATCATGGAAAGAACTTGCGGTCGAAGCTCATAATCATGGTCCGCTGGATCACCTAGGTTGACTCCTGGACGCCTCAGTTGTTGATTAGGGTCCATCCTCTGCCCTAGGGTCTGTGGAATACCTGCAAAAAGAGCATCTCGGACTGGCATCCGAGGTGGAAGTATCTCGGCCGGGGCAGCTGGTGTTGGGTCCTGCCTCGGTCGAGGAGATGGAGCTGGTCGAGGTAGATATTGGTCCCGTAAAGTCACCATATTTGCTTCGATCGCTTCCGTCCTTGCGCAAGTTTCTTCCTTTTCCAGTCGTAATTCTTCTTTGCTGAGGCGTAGTTGTTCCAATGCCTCCTTCAATTCGGCTTCAAGATCGCAATTATCTTGATTGGCCATCTTCGCTTCTTTCAAGCGTCTTTTGCATGTCTTTTCTGGTTCGGGATCGTAGGGAATGATTTCCTTCCCAGCGCGGGTTCTTCGCATAAACCTAAGAAAAAGAATCTGCGAAAGTCACTCAAGTAGAGTGGTTAGTAGAAACAGAGGCAAGCGCCACGAAAGATCGCCGCAACCGGCTCGGTCTAGACCAAGTCCCCGGCAACGGCGCCAAAAACTTGTTCGCTCCAAATGGTGTGTGCAAGCTTTAACTTTATAACCCAAGATGTATGCTAAAAACAAGGATGCGAACCCGCAGTGTACGGGTCAATCGTAGTAAAAAACAAGAATTCCGGGGTGTCGATCTCAGGGACTTAGGTGAAACCTAAGCAAGTATAGGTAGTCTATGTAATTACTAACCACAAAAGCGATTAAAGCAACCAAAGATGATAAAAAGTCAATTAAAGGAATATGCAATTCTAGGGATTAAAGCATCTAGTTGTGGTTCCAACTCAAGATCTAATGATAAGCGGATAAAGCTGAGATTTTTGCAAAGGGAAGGTCTTACTAAAGTGGAATAAATCACCGGGTAAGTCTCACTACTCTCAATCCCAAACCGTAACTCCTATTACTGGGTAAGTCTCAAGGAATTAAGGAAAAGAACTATAACCTAAAACTAACACTCCAACTAAGGGAATAGAATCAACCTTTACCGGGTAAGTCTCGGGCTAACTCACAAAGATGGAATGAAAGCACACTCAAACCCCAATAAAGGATAAACCTTTATTACCTACACTTATGATCTTGGATAAAAAAAAACTAAGGAATTACCGGGTAAGTCTCATCCTAGGCTTGCATTGAACCAGGAAAGGTGTAATAAGAATAGGATTTGGCAAACTCTAACACTTAACTCTCAGTTTCGGATCAGATAAGTCACCTCGGTCAGACGAATTTCACCCTGGCCGAGATGTTCATCGACTGAGCGAGATGTCCTAGGGTTAAGGATAAAGACTCGAGATTTCACGGTCCTACTGGGATTTAAGACTATTCTATAATTGTTTTTCCCATAACCTTCAGCCAATCACCCTAGAATCGCACAAAAAAATTAGCCAATCATCATCATGAAAGCAATAATCAAACATAAGGGAAGAAGTTGAATAATTGAACACAAAAACCTTAAGAACAAGGCTTCAATAACTGAATCAATTATCAAACAAACAAGCATTCCTTGGATCACAATCCAATAAGACAATCAACAAGAAGGGAATCTAAGAAAGTCTTACAAAACCCTCCACAAAAGCTATAAAAGCTATGAACTTTCTTCCTTCAATCTTCCTTCCTTCAACCACTATAATGATAGCGGGATTTCCGGTGATGCGCCCATTGTGATTTGTGGAAAATCCAGCCCTTTATATAGGAAAATTATCCTCCAAAGATAAAATATCTTGAAAAAGATATTTTCCTAATAAAATATATCTATCTCTCATAAATAAATCCCTAAAATATATGATCTTCCTTCCAGAAATCCAGGCTAAAAATATAAGATCTCTCTTTCCAAAAATAATAGATCTCAGCCAAATAAAATATATATCGCCGCGTCCAAGGTGTTGGCCTCGGTCGGGACCCTCCTCTAGATCACCTCGGTCGAGATGGTACTATAGCTGACCAAGGTGGCTTTAAACTGAATATGAAATCTCTCAAATCTGGTCCAAAGTAAGTCTTTTATCCAATTCCATGCTTTCTAGATTCTTCCTTAAGCTCCTGAATATAACTCCAATGACTCCTTAGCTCCTTCAGCTCCATTTTGATGCAAAACGTGCCATTTTACCTACGATTACAATGAAACTTGGTGTAGACCTCGATTCCCACAAAGGTAGATGAACGACAATATAATCACATAATATACATCCAAACATGCAGATTATTGAAGATAAAACGTCTAAATAGGTCCCAAAATATAGACTATAATTCATGCTATCAGACAGGCACCACCGGTATCCATACCAACAAGATTATTTGAGGATACCTTTGTTGCTCCAAGACGGTGTGGCCATCATGAGCAAGTTGTCAATATTGCCCCCCGACGGCATGCGAATCCCAAAGAGGAGTATGTTATGATCAAGGAAACAAATGATCCTCTCAAGCGTGAGATAGAAATTTTGAGAACACAACTCCTTGACCATACGACGTCCGCCCAACAAGAAAAACCTCAAGCGGTGTCACAACCAAGGTGTGAGTTGGTGGTCAAACAGTTGTGTGACGAAGCTGTAGACGGGGGAGATGTCTTTATTGCCAATTGTGCCCGGTAATTCTTGTTCAACTTGTCAATCCGTTATGTGGAGAGTACTTTCAAGATGACAAAGATGAAGCCATCATTGAGAAAAAAGAAGTCATTGACTCCGACAACGACACAATGGTGTTGATAGACTATAAATGTGAGTCGCATGATCCAAGGTTTGTCTTTACTATGCCCACTCACTTACCTCCCGGCTTGCCATTCAATCTATTCAGCATGCCTTCTTTGGTCAAAGTCATGACCATTTACGGCATAAGAGACAAATCCCACAACGTCACCACCATGTCGAACTACAAGTTTGAGCCTTCTGATTTGGAGTTTGTCCTATTTGTATTCGACAAGATTGGAGGCTCCGTCATCCTGTTGAAAGACTACAAGTCCAAGCCGCCCAAATTCTATAATAGCCATCCCCTGCTGAATTTCAAGGGTCATGTTCTCAAAGATACTCCTTTCTTTTTTGACCGTGCAAACGAGGACGTTTCACATTTAAGAAGAGGAGAATAATACGTCCCCGAATGGCTACGCCATCTGTGTTTCCAGCTAGAAAGACCCGGCAACATTTTGAAGATATTTATATTATTTTGGCTATTTAATAATAAGTTTTTTATATTCGGAACTTTGATTCCGAAACTTAATTCCATGACTTAAATTCCGACCTTTCATATATTAGGCTTTTCTTTTTCGGAACTTTAATTCCGACTTTAAATACCGTCATTTATATTCCGACTCTTTGTATGGCCTCCATCCAGTATATAAGGGGATGCTTGACTCATTGTAAAATATGTCTAAGTTGAATCCAAGTGTTGTCAAAGGAAAATCCTCTTACTTGTTTTAGGCATCACTTCTTCTTCAATCCTCTTAAAGTTCTAACTTGGATCCAGTCTTTGATCCAAGCCTTCATACTCGAGGATCCTCTTGAAGGATCAAGTCCAATCTACACCACTTCGTGGATTATTCGATACCTAGACCGGATCGACTGTACGCTTCCGCATCCATTTCTAAGCTTCCACCGCTCAAGTTCAACGTTTGATCTAATTCAAACGATCAAGAAGAAGTAGTTGAAGTTTCTCCTCGATCTAGATCGCCCGCAATTCTATCGTTGGTATTAGAGCAAGGGATCGAGGTCAAGTTCTTTACTTGTGTTCTTGATTGTTCATTATATTTTTTTCCTCTTTGGCGTTCTTCGAAGATCTTCAAGTTTTCTTCGGTGTTTTTCGAAGATCTTCAATTGTTCATCATGTTCTATGATGATGATGATCAATTTGATTTGTATGGAGAGTGGTTTCCTTCTCCCCATGAGTTAAAGCTCAAAGCGGTCACACATGGGCATCGACGGTATCAACAAAACCGTTGGTGTTCCCATATTAATGATGAGGAGTGGTTGCCTCCTCCAGACCAACCAAGGCCGACTTATACCATGGACGGGTAGAAACGGTATCCACACCGACAAGCTTATTTTGAGGATACTTATGTTGTACCCCGGAGACGTTCTTGCCCCAAATATGACTATGTTGTCTCAAAGTAACAAATGATGCTCTAAAGCGTGAAATAGAAATTATGAGGGCACAACTTCTGGCCCACACGACGTCCGTCCAACAAGAAGAACCTCAAGTGGTGTCAGAACCAAGGTGTGAGTTGGTTGTCAAACCGTTGTGTGACGAAGTCAAAGATGTGGGAAAATTAATCATTCAAGAGGTCGCCTCGGCAATTTCAATTCAATTGGTCAATCCATTACATGGCATGTTCTTTGAAGATGACAAAGACGATGCCATTTTTGAGAGTGAAAAAGAATCTAACCCCGACAATGGTACAATTATTTGATGCAAAACCAAGATAGAACATTAAGAGGATTGAAGAGGTGATGCCCAAACCAATTAGTAAGAGGATTTTCCCTTCACAACACTTGGATTCAACTTAGACCTATCTAACAAATGAGCCAAGCCATCCTTATATAGTGGATGAAGGCCATACCAAGAGTCAAAACATAAATGACGGAATTAAAGCCGAAATTAAGTTCCGGAAATAAAAAACCTAAAATATAAAATGTTGGAATTTAAGTCACGAAATTAAGTTCCGGAATTAAATTACCGAATATAAAAAGTCAATTATTAAATAACCGAAATATTTAAATGTCTTCATAATGGTATCGGGTCCTTCTAGCCAGAAACACGGATGACATCGCCATCCAGGGGCGTATCACTACACTAATGACTGTACCGGTCTTTTCGAGATTCCAACCTCGGAAAATCTCAACACGGCATGAATTTGTACTTACTGTCACCGTCCTCTTGCCATTGTCCATAATAACTTCTTCATGCACTAAGTACATGATAAAGAAGTCAAATAGCCAATCGCGACCTCACAATCTAATAGGGTAATCGCGTACCTCTCGTGTACCTCTAATCTTACTTTCATCGGGTAATCCTATAAAGAAGGGTCTCCCCTCTACGGTAACTAAGGCCAATCTATCTATACATGCATCATATATGAAAGAATGCGTAGCATCGGTATCGAAAAGAACTCTGACAGGAAAACCATTATTATGAATGGTACCCGTGGTCGCTAGAGCTGTCGACTCCACTGCACTCCTCAACTCATACACTCTATGATAGCATGTATTATAGTCTATATTTTGGGATTTGTTTAGACGTTTTATCTTCATAAATCTACATGTATGGATGTATATTCTTTGATTATATTGTTGTTTTGTCTACCTTTGCGGGAATCGAGGTCTACATTTAGTTTCGTTGTAATTGCAGGGAAAATGGCATGTTTTGGACCGATATGGAGCTAAGGAAGCTAAGGGGTCATGTGAGCTACATTCTGGAACATTGAGGAGTCACAGGAAGATCTCAGGAAGCATAGAAATGATTTAGACAACTGATTCTGGACCAGATTCGAGATGATTTACATTCAGTTGAGACTCACATTGTAATACCCGGAAATTTTCTTCCGACTAGTCCCGAAACAATAAGAACTTGACCGATTATGACGTTTTCGGCGCTTTAGTTCTTTAGAATGGATTCCGACATTATGTTGCCTTCTTTTAAGTTTCGGGACGAAACTTCTTTTAAGGGGGTACTGATGTAATATCCGGAATTTTTTTTATTTAGTTTAATTCCGAAGCAAATCGGACTTCGAGCCGTTGACGGTTTTCCATTCTATCTAGTATTTCTTTCTTCACAAATTTTATCATTTTATGTAACATTTAATTCACATAAAATGATAGAATTATATCAAACCCTAATTCTTATAATTTTTTTTTTATCATTTTATGTAGAATTTAATTCTCATAAAATGATAGAATTATATCAAACCCTAATTCTTATAATTAATCCTTAACGACGACTTTAGACGAGATCATGACAAGGCTGAGACGAGACTGTGACAAAGCAGTTGACGAAGCCTAGACAAGCAGTTTACGAGGTCCAGACAAGCAGTTGACAAGGCCCAGACAAGCAGTTTACGAGGTCCAGACGAGCAGTTGACGAAGCCCAGACAAGCAGTTTACAAGGTCCAGACAAGCGGTTGACGAGGCCCAGACAAGCGATTTACGAGGCCCAGACAAGCAGTTGACGAGGCCCAGACAAGCAATTGACAAGTCCGAGACAAGGCCTAATCTCGAGTATGGCCTGCCAGCCCAGTAACGTTCAACTGCTATTCTTCAGCCCATTCCTTGCCGTAGCCCGTACAACAGCCAGAAGCAACGCAACTCCCTCTTTCACGTTCCCTCTTTCACGTCAGAAACCCTAGAAGTCTTGTCCCCCGCTGCTCACTTTGAGGGTCATCTCAACAAGCAATTCCGGCACCAACCACTGTCTCCTACACGCAGCTCCGAGTCTCATCCCCTTGCTAAACCAGTCTCTCCCTCACCGGCGCCATGGCGTGCCCAACCTCGCCCTTTCTTCCAACCGTAGACAGCAGCAGTGAGCGGACAAGTCTTCTCCTCTCCAGCACAACGATCTTACTGTTCGCCACTTAGCGTGCGTGCAAATAAGCTTTAATTGTAAAACTAGAAATCAAGCAAGCGAACCCACAGTGTACGGATCGATATAGTTGAGCAAGAATTCCAGAGTATCGAACAGAGGGATTTGGGGGGTTAAATCCAGTTATAGATTATCAAGCGAGTAAATGTAAGAAGCTTTTCAAATATTGGGAAAATAACAATCCTAAAGATCTAGATATCCAGCTGTGGCAATCGATTCAAGATATACTAAAAATATAAGGACAGAGTTGAGGTATGCAAAGGTATACTAATGTAAGGTAATCGTACGGTGAAGTTCCAAAAACCTTATATGACCCACCTAAAAGACACTCTCTATAAAGGTTGTTGAGGCTTCAGTATAGAAAGGATCTAAAGGCAAGGATTAACGTCAAATACCCAAACTTGTAATCCAAGGATTAAGACTAACTAAACCGATTAAGGTTGTGACACTGACAATCGAGGTAGAGGTTGTTGAGGCTTCACTACCACCTAGAAAAGGCAAGCTAAGACTAAGTTAAAGCAAATCTTTAACTTTGGATTAAAGTAAAAACAAGTTCGTAAACTAACACAAAATTACGGGTAGTTCTTGAGTTCCACGGCCGTGGAAGCTCAAGAATAGACCGTGGATTAGGGTTGTCGGCGATTCTCTCTAACTCTCAGGGTCCAATCTGTTTACGATCGATCTATCATCATATAAGCCACAACTATCAACCCTTCACCTTAGAATTGTTAAAGGGTTTTAGCCAACAACTGTCATATTGATATCAAATTCAAGGTTTAAAAGAATGAAAGTTGAAAACTTCCGAAAACCTTCAATAACTTTCAAGTCAATCTCAAATCCACAAATCATGAACAATAACGTCAGTAGAT
This sequence comes from Fagopyrum homotropicum, assembly GCA_033239125.1. NCBI lineage: Eukaryota > Viridiplantae > Streptophyta > Magnoliopsida > Caryophyllales > Polygonaceae > Fagopyrum > Fagopyrum homotropicum. The sequence continues at coordinate 56,513,645 of BSWB01000003.1, read as the reverse complement.
TTGGAATAACACAAACAATCACGAATCTTAGATAAGAAGGAAGAACGGGATGTCAATCCGTCTCCAAATCAAACCTAAATGAGAAGCGAAATCTTCTCACGAACAATCTTCCAAATCTTCAACTCTTCCGTCAATACGGAAATCTCAATGGCAAAGCGCAAATCTCTCAATCACAATCTCCGCCAAAATGCGAAATTAAGGCAATTCCAAGTGTAAGCGGAAGTGCATCTAAACGTAAGCGAAGGTGACGGAATCTCTCTTCGTCCGTCCTTTTATAGTGTAAGATAAAATATTGGCCCGGCCCAATTGCGTAGGAGATCGTGTCTTAAAGTGTGGCGAAAAAGATCGCCAAGATCACGGTCGTGGAAGGGTTCCACGACCGTAATTTAGAGTGTGGAAACTATCACGGTTTGACACAATCTTTCCACGGCCGTAGAAGTTGCTGGAATGAATCACGCTTCCCTTGCCAAGGTTCCACGGCCATGGACTTGAAGGTGGAATGTAGTACGACCGTATTTTAGAGCGTGGTTTAGGGCAAAACCGTGATTCTTCCTTTCCTCGTGCATATTCTTCAAGCTATCACATTCCTTAGCTCCTAGAGTTGTCCTCAATCCTTGGACATGTTCAATGAAACTCCATCCTTGCTCAATTCCTTCGGAAATAGCTCTTAATTGCCTACAATCAACATAAAGCTTGTGTAGATCTCTATATCGACATTATATACAAACTAGCTCACAATTGCATCAATGCTTAATCAATGACTATCAATATGGATGAAATACACTTAGAAAACGTGCCTAAAATATCACAATATTTCATGCTAACAAATAACCCCATACTTGCCACTTGCTTGTCCCTAAGCAAGGTCTTTCAAAAGCTTTAAAACACAAGTTAGGATGAAATATGCGTACCTTCTCAAAGAAAAACTTTTTTTTTTTGGATGAATGTGCCTTCTAATAAATGGATCATTCTCAAATCTTGCTTCATTCGTTTATAAGACTTTCATACACTTAATCAAAGAGTAAAGAGTAAAGAAAGCTCATGAATTAATCAAACTTCCATGTAAACATCATAACCTTCAAACATTATCAAAATCAATCATAAGAAATATCAATTTAGATCACCAAGTCATATAACATTCTTTTGATCTTAAGGACTTTCAAACAATAAAGGTCTAGAATGTGGAAAGGGAAGGAAACTTTAAGGAATGTGGTGCATGAATCCGGGAAAGTGGATAACTACTCTTTTCTTCTTCTCTTGCGGTTTCCGCAACACTTTCAACTTAGAGCTTCGCTCTCTTCTTTTCATTTTTTGACTTTACTTTTGGAGTTATGGATAAAGGTGCACAAAAACCGAAGCCTAGGAGATTGGCGTTTCTCAATTTTTATGAGATGCCTCAAACCCTTAGCGCACACACCATAATCCGCTAGGAATATCGCTCAATCCGACTATGGCAAGACACAAACACCCGGCTATGTGAATGGTGCCGAGTTACTCATCATCATGATTGACTTTCCAAAACCTACAATTTCTTTCTATTCTTTTGATTGCAAATAATTGCTTTCAAGGCCCTCCCACATCAAACATGCCAATATCAATCAACTCCTCCAAATTCCCGGATAGGTAAAGGAGGCCATTATTTCAATGAGGGGCTAAATGATCAAAGAAAGAAGAAAAAGAATCGAATTGCCTTAATCATCTCAACAAGAAGTATAAGAACTTATAGGGTGATTTCAACCTTATTTTCTCAACATGATTTAAGTAACATTCATCACAGTATGAAATTTGCAAAAGAGGTATAATCAACTGATTCAATTTCTTTTCAATTCAATATTCGTTTAAGCATGCAATTGTCATCAAACTCAATTAACAAGTAGCAATTATCATAGAAATTCTCTCTATCCTTAGAAGCACAAAATTTTCAAAAATTTTCAATTTTTATGGGTTTTTCAAACTCTTTTTCATGCAATGCAATAATGAAACGTGTAACAATATAATGAACATGCAAGATAGTCTCAATAGAAGCAATCAAAGTAAGTAAGAGTTATTACAAACTTTTAGTCACACCCCACCCCATACTTGGAACAAACATTGTCCCTAATGTTCAAACAAAAGAAAGAAAAGAAAAGAAAGAAAAAAAAGAAAAGAAAAAGAAACTCACAAAATGGCGGTGGAGCGGCTAAAGCTGTCGGTCCATGCGTCCATCTCTCGCGTAGACATCCCTCATCATATGGTCGAGGTCATCCATGCGTCCATCTCTCGCGCCAGCTCAGATCTCCAATGCTCCCACTCTATCAGAAAGGCTGGTAGCCCACTCTAGCATCTGCTCATACCAACCTGGAGCCTGGCTGTCCCACCCTGGTGCATCTGACGGTGCTGGTGCTGGTGGTGCCTGTGCAGACCATGGAGGTGGAGCTCCGTACCATGCAGGAGGGGTCTCCATCCAAGTGGGTCTCTCGTTCACGCTGGCGCGGCGAGAAGATGAACCTGAAGCTCTAGCGGGGCGTGGAGAATGTCTAGGCATATCAGAAGCTATATCCGGCTGCTCTGGAAACGTGCCAAAGTCTTGCTCAACTCCTCCTCCTCCTCCCTCATACTAGTCTCTCATCTCCTCCTCCTCAACTACAGGCGGTGGTGGAACATATGGAGGGGCTACAATCCTGTTCGCATGCATAGCAGCGAACGTCTCCTTCCAATTATGGCGTCCAGCCATAATGGAATACTCTGGGAGCCACTCAATGCCCCTCCCCGTCCTACTCTCCCATGGCATAGCTGCATAAGGTGGACCTCTATGGGTGGGAAAGATAAGATCTCTAGTCATGAAGGCCTAGAGTCCTAGGGGTACAGCAGGAATACGTGTACATGCAGAAAAATCTACCCCCAATATCCTAGCAAGGTGGATGTCTATCCCACGATATCTAATGTTGCCAGCCCTCTTGTTCTTAAGCTTGCTCATGGTAGCAGCTAAGAGGGTGGCGCAGTCAGCGGGTCGTTCATACAGCATGGAGTACAGAAGGAAGAGCTCATCCGTCTTGATCTTCTGAGGTGTCTCCGTCCTAGGGAAGAGACACTCAGAAAGTACCCGGTGAGCAATCTTCAAGGCTAAGTGATACATCAACTTAGCCTTGGTATCAGCTGGTTGCCAGCGGTCCTCGCTGGCATAGATCATGGCTACCTCCTCCCAGAAATCCTTGGCGTAAACGCCGTTGGGAAAATGACCATTGAAGGTCTCTTGGAACCCAAAGAAGGTTCCAAACTCCCGGATGGAGAAATCATAGTTTCTTTCCATCAGACGGAAAGAAATTGTCCTATCAACATGGCTGTGCTCAAAAGACGTCACAACCTCTCTTGTGATCTCCTCGTAAGCATCTTCTCGGTTAGCCGAAAAGATGATAAGACCGGCTCTATCTAAGAGCCAAGTAAGGTCATCTATGATATGTAGAGGGGCTAAATCCTTTAACAGTAGGTACCTCGGTCCTATAACACCCCTCTTATGGATCCTCTCTAAGGCATCGAGATGATCCTCGTGAATGGTGGGTACCCTAGGGCTAGGAGGTGATGGTGATGAAGGTGATGATGGAGGTGAAGGGGATGAAGGTGGTGGTGCTCTAGAGGACGAAGAGGAAGAGGGGTTGCCCTTCCTCTTTTTATTCTTATCATTTTCTTTGTTTTTGTCTTTATTTCTCCCGGATACTCTCCTCACAAAATCCATTACTATTGAAAACCACGGTCTGTTCTTTGTGTTCCACGGCCGTGGAAGTGACAGAGACCGTGGTTCCTCTCGACTTTTCTCAAAACTCAGCAGATAATCACCAAACTCAGCAGTAAATCAGTCCTATGCTAATTTCTTCCAATTTCAATCAGTTGTCCTACAAATGCTAGAAAAAACGAAGCCGAATTGACAAAGATAGAGAAAGAACCAAAAACCTAGGGTTTCGGATTTTAGAATCCGAATTGTGCTTTCTCCGGTGGTTTGCCGCTCGATTTGTTGCTTGGATCTCGTTGGTGATCAGATTTGCTTCGATTTTGATCAAAGAATCGTTAAAAACGATTAACGATTGAAGATTTGAGGGTAGAATGAGAAATCGGCGATTTTTGGGCGTAATTTTTGGTGTTGTGGTGTGTTTTTGTGAAGAACGTGGTTTATATAGTGGCCGGCAAAATTTTTGAAAACCACGGTCTATCGGGGGGTTCCACGGCCGTGGAAATGTACGGAACCGTGGTTTTGGTGATTTTTCAAAGGCTTTTGGAAATTACGGTCACTGTATCTGTCACAGCCGTGGTTTAGGCCGTGGAACTCTCTGTAATGCTCCAAAGTCCAAGTTTTGTCACTTTTCTTCAAATTTACTCTTCCCCTTTTCTTTTCCACTGTTCCTACATCCAAAAACACGAACATACCGGAAGGAATCGAAGGCAGAACAAAGCAAAAACGTCTAAGCTAAGCTAAACTATGAATCAAAAACAAAAACTTAAATGCAATACCTTGGGTTGCCTCCCAAGAAGCGCTTTGTTTAAGGTCCGTAGCTAGACCAATTTCGCACTTATTCGAGTGCGGTGGGCGCGAACTCTTCAGCTTGGAGTTCCGGCGTATACTTCTTGAGTCGTTGACCGTTCACCTTAAAAATTCCGCCCGCTTCACCCCATACTTCAATTGCACCATGGGGGAAAATACGTTTGATTAGAAAAGGTCCGGTCCAACGAGATTTAAGCTTACCTGGAAAGAGACGAAGCCTTGAATTGAAGGAGAACTTGATCTCCTTCTTTGAAGTCCTTTGGAATGATATGTTTATCATGCCAACGCTTTGCTCTCTCCTTATAGATCTTGGCATTCTCATAGGCGTTCAATCGAAGTTCTTCAAGCTCATTAAGGTTCAAGAGACGCTTCTCTCCCGCTTCCTTCATGCTGAAATTCAACCACTTGATGTCCCAAAACGCCTTATGCTCTAACTCTACCGGTAAGTGACAAGACTTCCCATATACAAGGTTGTATGGTGTGGTTCCTATGGGAGTCTTGTACGCAGTCCGGTATGCCCACAATGCATCATCAAGCTTCAAGGACCAATCCTTCCTAGTCCTTGAAACCGTCTTCTCTAGGATTCCTTTGATCTCCCGGTTTGAGATCTCAACTTGTCCACTAGTTTGTAGATGATAAGGGGTGGCGATCTTGTGAGTAACCCCATACTTAGCTAGAAGAGCTTCAAAGCGCCGGGCGATGAAGTGAGAAGCTCCATCACTAATGATAGTCCTTGGTGTCCCAAATCGTGGGAAGATGGTCTTGTTAAAGAACTTAACCACCACCATGACATCATTATTGGGAGAGGCAATTGCTTCCACCCATCTAGAAACGTAATCCACCGCCAAGAGTATGTATTGGTTTCCACAAGATGATGGGAACGGTCCCATAAAGTCAACTCCCCAAACGTCGAAAATCTCCACCTCTTGGATGTTATTAAGAGGCATCTCATTCCTCCTAGAGATATTTCCTGTTCTTTGACAAACATCGCAGCAGGAAACAAAGGATTGCACATCTCTAAATAAAGTAGGCCAAAAGAATCCAGATTGCAATACCTTAGCGCTAGTCTTGTTCGAACTAGCGTGTCCTCCACAAGGTAGTGAATGACAATGGCGGATGACACTTTGCATCTCATCTTTCGGCACACATCGCTGAATGATGCCATCCGGACCTCTCTTAAAGAGGAGAGGTTTATTCCAAAAGTATTCCCGGACATCCTTAAAGAAATTCTTTCTTTGTGCGTAGGATAATCCGGGCGGTATCTCCTGACAAACCAAATAGTTAACAAAATCAGCAAACCATGGTTCGTTACCTTTGGAGATCACATCGATGCACTCCTCAATGGTATGTAAGTGTTCGTCCGGGAAGGAGTCATCTATAGGTAAGTGTTCGTCCTCTAGATGTGTTAGGCGACTCAAATGATCCGCAGCAGAATTTTCCGAACCCTTCTTGTCGCGGATCTCTAGATCGAATTCTTGTAGGAGAAGAATCCATCTAATTAGCCTTGGCTTCGCATACTTCTTTGCAAGGAGGTACCGGATCGCAGCATGATCCGTGTAGACAATCACCTTTGCACCTACAAGATAAGAGCGAAATTTTCAATAGCATAGACAATGGCTAAAAATTCCTTTTCCGTAGTGGCGTAGTTGAGCTACGCTTCATCTAGCGTCTTGCTAGCGTAGTAGATAGCGTGGGTTCGCCCTTCCTTTCTTTGTCCAAGAACAGCTCCTATGGCTACGTCACTAGCATCGCACATAACCTCAAATGGAAGATTCCAATCCGGAGGTTGGATAATTGGAGCTGAAATTAGAGCTTCCCAAATCATGTTAAACGCATCCAAGCATTCCTACGAAAACTCAAAAACTGGATCCTTCTTCAATAGATTAGTTAGCGGTTTTGATATTTTTGAGAAATCCTTTATGAAATGTCTATAGAATCCAGCATGTCCTAGGAAACTTCTTATCCCTTTCACCGAAGTTGGAGGAGGAAGCTTCTCTATAGTCTCTATTTTTGCCTTATCCACCTCTATCCCTCTACTAGAGATTAGGTGTCCTAATACAATTCCTTCCTTTACCATAAATTGACACTTCTCCCAATTAAGAACTAGGTTAGTGTCCTCACACCTTTGTAATACAAGAGAAAGGTTAGAAAGGCAATTGTCGAAAGAGGAACCGTATACGGAGAAGTCATCCATGAAGACCTCCATGATTTCCTCAATGTATTCGGAGAAGATGGCCATCATGCACCTTTGAAAGGTGGTTGGGGCGTTGCAAAGCCCGAACGGCATTCTCCTATAAGCAAACGTACCCCATGGGCATGTGAACGTGGTCTTCTCTTGATCATCCGGGTGTATCGGAATCTGAAAGAAACCACTATAACCGTCAAGATAGCAAAAGTGCGAATGTTGTGCTAACCTTTCAAGCATTTGGTCGATGAATGGCAATGGGAAGTGATCCTTCCTCGTCGCATTGTTGAACTTTCTGTAGTCTATGCACATCCGCCATCTTGTTACGGTTCGGGTAGGAATGAGTTCGTTATTCTTGTTGGTGATGACCGTCATTCCTCCCTTCTTCGGAACTACTTGAACCGGACTCACCCACTTGCTATCGGAGATAGGGTAGATGATACCTGCATCAAGAAGTTTAAGAATTTCCTTCTTGACAACCTCTTTCATGGTCGGATTCAACCGCCTTTGAGGTTGTCTTGAAGTCCTAAAGTCCTCTTCCATTAATATTTTGTGCATGCATAGGGAAGGTTTGATTCCTACTAAGTCCTCAATAGTATATCCTAAGGCTTTTCTATGTTTCCTAAGGACAACCATAAGCTTACTATGTTCATCTATGCTTAGATCGGAACTAACAATAACCGGAAAGGTAGAATTAGATCCTAGAAATGCGTACCTCAGATGAGTAGGAAGTGGCTTTAGTTCCATCGCTTCCGGAGCTTCCAATGGTTCTTGAGGAGCTTCCGATGCTTCCTTAGAAGTGTCTGAGGAAGTAGAAGGTGTAGGAGAAGAATCAAGAGAAGTTGAAGAAGAGGTACGATCACCTTCTTCCACGGCCAGAATCACGGTTTCTCTGCATCCTCCACGGCCGTGGTTTAGGGCGTGGAATGTGGTTACGGGTGCTCTGTTTCCTCCACGACCGTGTAACCCTCTGGAGTGAGCCACGCTTTGGTTGGTGAAATCCACGGCCGTGGAATATAGTGCATGGCCGTGGATTCTCACGTTTTCTGCTTCGTCGTGGAGTTTCTCAAACTCCTCTTTACATACTTCTTCTTGTGCTTCTAAGGCTTTAATTGCCTCATTGCACTCCTCTTCTTCCCCTACATCCATTAGACTCATAGTAATAACCTTTTGCAAAGGATCTTTGAAGAGAATAGCACTTACCTCCTCTCTAGACAACCCTTCTTCATCTTGGATATTGAATATATCCTCATCAAAGATTGGTTCCTTCACTAGAGTGGAAAAAACGAACTCTACCTTCTCTTCTCCTATGTCAAAGGCGAGTCTAGCATTTTTGCAATCGACTATGCAGCCGGAAGTTGCAAGAAACGGTCTTCCGAGTATGATCGGGACCGGACTATCTGCAGGAATGTCAAGCACAACAAAATCAATGGGAACGAAGAATTTACCTAGCTTGACTGCGACGTCTTCTACAATACCGACGGGACGAGTGATGGATCGATCCGCCATGTACAACGTCATCTTCACCGGTTTAGGGTCGCCTAAACCGATCTTCCTACATAATGCAAGTGGTATAATGCTCACACTTGCTCTCAAGTCACATAATGCATCATATGTGACATCTCCCACTCCTATGGGAATGCAAAATGACCCCGGATCCTTTAGCTTGGGGGGCATTTTCTCCTTCATGGTCTTGATGAGATCCGAAGAATCCGAACTAATCTTAACCTCTCCAAAATCCTCTAACTTTCTCTTGTTAGAGAGGATCTCCTTTAATAACTTGCCATAAGCCGGCATACCTACAATAGCATCAATGAAAGGTATATTAATATACAACTTGCTCATGAGTTCTATAAACTTACCGAATTGTTTATCTAGGCGCGCTCTCGCTCTAGATTGAGGGAATGGTAGGGGAGGTTTGTAAGCTGGAGGAGGAACGTAGACATCTTCCTTCTCCTTCCCCTTCTCTTTCTCTTTCTCAACGGGGACTTCTACAAACTTAGGCTGCGGATCGGTAGTTGTCACCCCGCTCCTAGTTGTGATTACCATAACCCTTCCCTTTGGGTTGTCCTCAGTTTTTCCTGGAAGTTTCCCTTGATTCCTAGGAACTTCCTCCGCATGAGTAAACATTTGGTTTTCTAAAACCTTTTGGGCTTTATCAACCTTAGTTATGTGATCATCAACTTTGATGATGCGAGTCTCTAACCCTTGAAGATTTCCCAAGATCGTCTCCAACATGGGATCGGGCTTCTCCTTCCCCGAAGTGCTTCCTCCATTAGATGTTTGCCCCTGGCTTTTCAAAGGAGTAGAGAAAGAGAAAGGTGGAGTTAGAGAATTTGAATTGGAAGGATAAGAGTTACCGGAGTTTTGTTGATTGGAGCGCCAATTGTTGTTGTTTGAACCCCTATTGTTGTTCCAATTATTATTCCGGTTGTTGTTGTTGCCATTCCAATTATTCCGGTTGTTGTTCCGGTTATTGTTGTTGTTGCGGTTTGTACTCTCACCACCGTTGTTGTTGTTGCCCAAGTAGCCAACATCTTTTCCTTGTTGCTTTGGGAAGTTGGTCTTGATAGCCTCCTTCAACTCTTTGATCTCATTGTTGAGGGAGAAAATTTGATTTTGAGCTTCATGTGTGAGCTTCGCTCCTTGCTCCACACGATTTCCCTCCACTTTCCGGTGAGAATACTTCTCTATGACCCTTGCTTACTTCTTAATGAAGTCGCAAGCGTCATCTTCCCTCATGTCCATGAATGTACCACATGAGAGGGATTGGAGCTTGAATTGTGTCTCCACATCCAGCCCTTTATAGTATATCTCCAAAAGTGCAAGCTTGGATATGCCATGATTAGGGCAATCCAAGAGCAAATCCTGAAACCTTTCCCAAGATTGAAACAAACTTTCGTTAGATCTCATGGAAAATGCATTAATCTTACCTCTTAGCTCCGCCGTTTTCGATGGCGGAAAGAACATAGTGAGGAACTCCGTGGAAAGGTCTTCCCACGTGTCTAGCTTCCCACTAGGAAGAGCTTGGTACCAAGACAATGCTTTCCCCTTCAAGGAGAAGAAGAAAGGCTTGAGCTTATAGTTGTTGGTAGTCGCGTTCTTCGGCCTCATTGTGTCCATCATACACTCAAAGTTTTGTAAGTGTTGGTGTGGAGATTCAACGCTTGTTCCCCCAAATTGGTTTTGGCGAACAAGAGTAATAACCTGTGGGTTGAAGCTAAACCCTTGTACATCGTCAGCATCGAAGTTCACACCTAAACGGCGTGGTTGCTGCGTCGGATCCATCCTTTGGCCAAGAGTTCTTGGCTCCTCATCCACACGTTCGATCCTAGCATTCCTAGGTGGAACACGGCGATTTGCAGCTGCCCGTGGATGGAATGGATTCACATTGATCGTTGCATCAATTTCCTCTAGCGGTGGCATGGAGGAGTCGCTATCCTCATTAGATGAGTTGGCTCTAACCGATCTTCCCGGTCTCCTCCTTTTCTTTTTCTTCTTAAGGTTGTTTATTTCCAACCTCATTTGGAACATCATGTCCGTTAGATCATCAACCTTCATTTGGTGACGATCCGTCTCTTCTCTACGTGTCTTCTCACTCCATTGGAGTTGAGCTTCTTTCTCCGCTAACTCCGATTGGAGATCACGTTCTCTTTCTTCAGTCATTTTCTTTTCCTTACACTTTTGCCTTAAAGTCCTCTCAAGCTCTTGATCAAGAGGTAAGAGGTCTTCGGTGTTCCTAGACCTGCGCATGCACTTGAAAAGATATCAAATAACAACGGAAGAGCTCCCAAGCTTGACAACCGAAAACCGAATTCGGCCTAGACCAAATCCCCGGAAACGGCGCCAAAAACTTGTTCGCCACTTAGCGTGGGTGCAAATAAGCTTTAATTGTAAAACTAGAAATCAAGCAAGCGAACCCGCAGTGTACGGATCGATATAGTTGAGCAAGAATTCTAGAGTATCGAACACAAGGATTTGGGGGGTTAAATCCAGTTATTGATTATCAAGCGAGTAAATGTAAGAAGCTTTTCAAATATTGGGAAAACAATAATCCTAAAGATCCAGATATCCAGCTGTGGCAATCGATTCAAGATATACTAAAGATATAAGGACAGAGTTGAGGTATGCAAAGGTATGCTAATGTAAGGTAATCGTACAGTGAAGTTCCAAAAACCTTATATGACCCACCTAAAAGACACTCTCTATAAAGGTTGTTGAGGCTTCAGTATAGAAAGGATCTAAAGGCAAGGATTAACGTCAAATACCCAAACTTGTAATCCAAGGATCAAGACTAACTAAACCGATTAAGGTTGTGACACTCACAATCGAGGTAGAGGTTGTTGAGGCTTCACTACCACCTAGAAAAGGCAAGCCAAGACTAAGTTAAAGCAAATCTTTAACTTTGGATTAAAGTAAAAGCAAGTTCGTAAACTAACACAAAGATACGAGTAGTTCTTGAGTTCCACGGCCGTGGAAGCTCAAGAACAGATCGTGGATTAGGGTTGTCGGCGATTCACTCTGACTCTCAGGTCCAATCTGTTTACGATCGATCTATCATCATCTAAGCCACAACTATCAACCCTTCACCTTAGAATTATTAAAGGGTTTTAGCCAACAACAGTCATATTGATATCAAATTCAAGGTTTAAAAGAATGAAAGATGAAAACTTCCGAAAACCTTCAATAACTTTCAAGTCAATCTCAAATCCACAAATTAAGAACAATAACGTCAGTAGATTTGGAATAACACAAACAATCACGAATCTTAGATAAGAAGGAAGAACGGGATGTCAATCCGTCTCCAAATCAAACCTAAATGAGAAGCGAAATCTTCTCACGAACAATCTTCCAAATCTTCAACTCTTCCGTCAATACGGAAATCTCAATGGCAAAGCGCAAATCTCTCAATCACAATCTCCGCCAAAATGCGAAATTAGTGCAATTCCAAGTGTAAGCGGAAGTGCGTCTAAGCGTAAGCGAAGGTGACGGAATCTCTCTTCGTCCGTCCTTTTATAGTGTTAGATAAAATATTGGCCCGGCCCAATTGCGTAGGAGATCGTGGCTTAAAGTGTGACGAAAAATATCGCTAAGATCACGGTCGTGGAACCCTTCCACGACCGTAATTTAGAGCGTGGAAACTGTCACGGTTTGACACAATCTTTCCACGGCCGTAGAAGTTGCTGGAATGAATCACGCTTCCCTTGCCAAGGTTCCACGGCCGTGGACTTGAACGTGGAATGTAGTACGGCCGTATTTTAGAGCGTGGTTTAGGGCAAAACCGTGATTCTTCCTTTCCTCGTGCATATTCTTCAAGCTAGCACATTCCTTAGCTCCTAGAGTTGTCCTCAATCCTTGGACATGCTCAATCAAACTCCATCCTTGCTCAATTCGTTCGGAAAGAGCTCTTAATTGCCTACAATCAACATAAAGCTTGTGTAGATCTCTATATCGACATTATAGACAAACTAGCTCACAATTGCATCAATGCTTAATCAATGACTATCAATATGGATGAAATACACTTAGAAAACGTGCCTAAAATATCACAATATTTCATGCTAACAAATAACCCCATACTTGCCACTTGCTTGTCCCTAAGCAAGGTCTTTCAAAAGCTTTAAAACACAAGTTAGGATGAAATATGCGTACCTTCTCAAAGCAAAACTTTTTTTTTTGGATGAATGTGCCTTCTAATCAATGGATCATTCTCAAATCTTGCTTCATTCGTTTATAAGACTTTCATACACTTAATCAAAGAGTAAAGAGTAAAGAAAGCTCATGAATTAATCAAACTTCCATGTAAACATCATAACCTTTAAACATTATCAAAATCAATCATAAGAAACATCAATTTAGATCACCAAGTCATATAACATTCTTTTGATCTTAAGGACTTTCAAACAAGGTCTCGAATGCGGAAAGGGAAGGAAAACTTTAAAGAATGTGGTGCATGAATCCGGGAAAGTGGATAACTACTCTTTTCTTCTTCTCTTGCGGTTTCCGCAGCACTTTCAACTTAGAGCTTCGCTCTCTTCTTTTCATTTTTCGACTTTAATTTTGGAGTTATGGATAGAGGTGCACAAAAACCGAAGCCTAGGAGATTGGCATTTCTCAATTTTTATGAGATGCCTCAAACCCTTAGCGCACATACCATAATACGCTAGGAATATCGCTCAATCCGACTTTGGCAAGACACAAACACCCGGCTATGTGAATGGTGCCGAGTTACTCATCATCATGATTGACTTCCCCAACCCTACAATTTCTTTCTATTCTTTTGATTGCAAATAATTGCTTTCAAGGCCCTCCCACATCAAACATGCCAATATCAATCAACTCCTCCAAATTCCCGGATAGGTAAGGAGGCCATAATTTCAATGAGGGGCTAAATGATCAAAGAAAGAAGAAAGAAAATTGAATTGCCTTAAGCATCTCAATAAGAAGTATAAGAACTTATAGTGTGATTTCAACCTTATTTTCTCAACATGATTTAAGTAACATTCATCATATTATGAAATTTGCAAAAGAGGTATAATCAACTCATTCAATTTCTTTTCGATTCACTATTCGTTTAAGCATGCAATTGTCATCAAACTCAATTCACAAGTAGTGGTTATCATAGAAGTCATCTCTATCCTTAGAAGCACAAAATTTTCAAAATTTTTCAATTTTTATTGGTTTTTCAAACTCTTTTTCATGCAATGCAATAATGAAACGTGTAACAATATGATGAAACATGCAAGATAGTCTCAATAGAAGCAATCAAAGTGAGTAAGAGTTATTACAAACTTTTAGTCACACCCCACCCCATACTTGGAGCAAACATTGTCCCTAATGTTCAAAGAAAAGAAAAAGAAGAAAAAGAAAGAAAGAAAAAGAATGAAAAGAAACTCACAAAATGGCGGTGGAGCGGCTAAAGCTGTCGGTCCTCAAGGTCGTCACTGCGGTGGAGGCAGAAATGGAGAGAAGCTAGGGTCATAGTACCGCCCGAACTGCTGGCGGTAGACGTCTCTCATCATATGGTCAAGGTCATCCATACGTCCATCTCTAGCGTCAGCTCGGATCTCCAAAGCTCCCACCCTATCAGAAAGGCTGATAGCCCACTTTGGCATCTCCTCATACCGACCAGGCGGCTGGTTGTACCACCCCGGGCATCTGACGGTGCTGGTGCTGGTGGCGATGGTGCCTGTGTAGACGATGGAGGTGGAGCTCCGTACCATGCAGGAGGGGTCTCCATCCAAGTGGGTCTCTCGATCACGCTGGCGCGGCGAGAAGATGATCCTGAAGCTCTGGCGGGACGTGGAGAACGTCTAGGCATGTCAGGAGCTATGTCCGGCTGATCCAGAAACGTGCCAAAATCCTGCTCAACTCCTCCTCCTCCTCCCTCATACTGGTCTCTCATCTCCTCCTCCTCAACTACAGGTGGTGGTGGAACATATGGAGGGGCTGCAATCCTGTTCGCATGCATAGCAGCGAACGTCTCCTTCCAGTTATGGCGTCCAGCCATAATGGAATACTCTGGGAGCCACTCAATGCCCCTCCCCGTCCTGCTCTCCCATGGCATAGCTGCATAAGGTGGACCTATATGGGTAGGAAAGATGAGACCTCTAGTCATGAAGGCCTGGAGTCCTAGGGGTACAGCAGGAATACGTGTGTAGGCGGAGAAATCTACCCCTAATGTCCTAGCAAGGTGGGTGACTATCCCACCATATCCAACGTTGCCAGCCCTCTTGTTCTTTAGCTTGCTTATGGTAGTAGCTAAGAGGGTGGCGTAGTCAGTAGGTCGTCCATATAGCATGGAGTACAGAAGAAAGAGCTCATCCGTCTTGATCTTCTGAGGTGTCTCCGTCCTAGGGAAGAGACACTCAGAAAGTACCCGGTGAGCAATCTTCAAGGCTAAGTGATACATCAACTTAGCCTTGGTATCAGCTGGTTGCCACCGGTCCTCGCTGGCATAGATCATGGCTACCTCCTCCCAGAAATCCTTGGCGTAAGCGCGGCTGGGAAAACGACCATTGAAGGTCTCTTGGAACCCAAAGAAGGTTCCAAACTCCCGGATGGAGAAATCATAGTTTCTTTCCATCAGACGGAAAGAAAATGTCCTATCAACATGGCTGTGCTCAAAAGACGTCACAACCTCTCTCGTGATCTCCTCGTAAGCATCTTCTCAGATATCCGAAAAGTTGATAAGACCGGCTCTATCTAAGAGCCAAGTAAGGTCATCTATGATATGTAGAGGGGCTAAATACTCTAACAGTAGGTACCTCGGTCCTATAACACCCCTCTTATGGATCCTCTCTAAGGCGTCGAGATGATCCTCGTGAATGGTGGGTACCCTAGGGCTAGGAGGTGATGGTGATGAAGGTGATGATGGAGGTGAAGGGGATGAAGGTGGTGGTGCTCTAGAGGAGGAAGAGGAAGAGGGGTTGCCCTTTCTCTTTTTATTCTTATCCTTTTCTTTGTTTTTGTCTTTATTTCTCCCGGATACTCTCCTCACAAAATCCATTACTGTTGAAAACCACGGTCTGTTCTTGGTGTTCCACGGCCGTGGAAGTGACAGAGACCGTGGTTCGTCTTGACTTTTCTCAAAACTCAGCAGATAATCACCAAACTCAGCAGTCAATCAGTCCTATGCTAATTTCTTCCAATTCCAATCAGTTCTCCTACAAATGCTAGCAAAAACGAAGCCGAATTGACAAAGATAGAGAAAGAACCAAAAACCTAAGGTTTCGGATTTTAGAATCCGAATTGTGCTTTCTCCGATGGTTTGCCGCTCGATTTGTTGCTTGGATCTCGTTGGTGATCGGATTTGCTTCGCTTTTGATCAAAGAATCGTTAAAAACGATTAACGATTGAGGATTTGAGGGTAGAGGGAGAAATCGGCGATTTTTGGGCGTAATTTTTAGTGTTGTGGTGTGTTTTTGTGAAGAACGTGGTTTATATAGTGGCCGGCAAAATTTTTGAAAACCACGGTCTATCGGGGGGTTCCACGGCCGTGGAAATGTACGGAGACGTGGTTTTGGTGATTTTTCAAAGGCTTTTAGAAATTACGGTCACTGTAGCTGTCACGGCCGTGGTTTAGGTTGTGGAACTCTCTGTAATGCTCCAAAGTCCAAGTTTCGTCACTTTTCTTCAAAATTACTCTTCCCCTTTCCTTTTCCACTGTTCCTACATCCAAAAACACGAACATACCGGAAGGAATCGAAGGCAAAACAAAGCAAAAACGTCTAAGCTAAGCTAAACTATGAATCAAAAACAAAAACTTAAATGCAATACCTTGGGTTGCCTCCCAAGAAGCGCTTTGTTTAAGGTACGTAGCTAGACCAATTTCGCACTTATATGAGTGCGGTGGGCGCGAACTCTTCAGCTTGGAGTTCCGGCGTATACTTCTTGAGTTGTTGACCGTTCACCTTAAAACTTCCGCCCACTTCACCCCATACTTCAACTGCACCATGGGGGAAAATACGTTTGATTAGAAAAGGTCCGGTCCAACGAGATTTAAGCTTACCTGGAAAGAGACGAAGCCTTGAATTGAAGGAGAACTTGATCTCCTTCTTTGAAGTCCTTTGGAATGATATGTTTATCATGCCAACGCTTTGCTCTCTCCTTATAGATCTTGGCGTTCTCATAGGCGTTCAAGCGAAGTTCTTCAAGCTCATTAAGGTTCAAGAGACACTTCTCTCCCGCTTCCTTCATGTTGAAATTCAACCACTTGATGGCCCAAAACGCCTTATGCTCTAACTCTACCGGTAAGTGACAAGACTTCCCATACACAAGGTTGTATGGTGTGGTTCCTATGGGAGTCTTGTATGCAGTCCGGTACGCCCACAATGCATCATCAAGCTTCAAGGACCAATCCTTCCTAGTCCTTTAAACCGTCTTCTCGAGGATTCCTTTGATCTCCCGGTTTGAGATCTCAACTTGTCCACTAGTTTGTAGATGATAAGGGGTGGCGATCTTGTGAGTAACCCCATACTTAGCTAGAAGAGCTTCAAAGCGCCGGGCGATGAAGTGAGAACCTCCATCACTAATGATAGTCCTTGGTTTCCCAAATCGTGGGAAGATGGTCTTGTTAAAGAACTTAACCACCACCATGGCATCATTATTGGGAGAGGCAATTGCTTCCACCCATCTAGAAACGTAATCCACCGCCAAGAGTATGTATTGGTTTCCACAAGATGATGGGAACTGTCCTATAAAGTCAACTCCCCAAACGTCGAAAATCTCCACCTCTTGGATGTTATTTAGAGGCATCTCATTCCTCCTAGAGATATTTCCTATTCTTTGACAAGCATCGCAACAGGAAACAAAGGATTGCACATCTGTAAATAAAGTAGGCCAAAAGAATCCAGATTGCAATACCTTAGCGCTAGTCTTGTTCGAACTAGCGTGTCCTCCATAAGGTAGTGAATGACAATGGCGGATGACACTTTGCATCTCATCTTTCGGCACACATCGCCGAATGATGCCATCCGGACCTCTCTTAAAGAGGAGAGGTTCATTCCAAAAGTATTCCCGGACATCCTTAAAGAACTTCTTTCTTTGTGGGTAGGATAATCCGGGCGGTATCTCCTGACAAACCAAATAGTTAACAAAATCAGCAAACCATGGTTCGTTACCTTTGGAGATCACATCGATGCACTCCTCAATGGTATGCAAGTGTTCGTCCGGGAAGGAGTCATCTATAGGTAAGTGGTCATCCTCTAGATGTGTTAGGTGACTCAAATGATCCGCAACAGAATTTTCCGAACCCTTCTTGTTGCGGATCTCTAGATCGAATTCTTGTAGGAGAAGAATCCATCTAATTAGCCTTGGCTTCGCATCCTTCTTTACAAGGAGGTACCGAATCGGAGCATGATCCGTGTAGACAATCACCTTTGCACCTAAAAGATAAGAGCGAAGTAGATAGCGTGGGTTCGCCCTTCCTTTCTTTGTCCAAGAACAGCTCCTATGGCTACGTCACTAGCATCGCACATAACCTCAAAGGGAAGATTCCAAATCGGAGGTTCGATAAGTGGAGCTGAAATTAGAGCTTCCCGAATCATGTTAAACGCATCCAAGCATTCCTGCGAAAACTCAAAAACTGCATCCTTCGTCAATAGATTAGTTAGCGGTTTTGATATTTTTGAGAAATCCTTTATGAAACGTCTATAGAATCCAGCATGTCCTAGGAAACTTCTTATCCCTTTCACCGAAGTTGGGGGAGGAAGCTTCTCTATAGTCTCTATTTTTGCCTTATCCACCTCTATCCCTCTACTAGAGATTAGGTGTCCTAATACAATTCCTTCCTTTACCATAAATTGACACTTCTCCCAATTAAGAACTAGGTTAGTGTCCTCACACCTTTGTAATACAAGAGAAATGTTAGAAAGGCAATTGTCGAAAGAGGAACCGTATACGGAGAAGTCATCCATGAAGACCTCCATGATTTCCTCAATGTATTCGGAGAAGATGGCCATCATGCACCTTTAAAAGGTGGTTGGGGCGTTGCAAAGCCCGAACGGCATTCTCCTATAAGCAAACGTACCCCATGGGCACGTGAACGTGGTCTTCTCTTGATCATCCGGGTGTATCGGAATCTGAAAGAAACCACTATAACCGTCAAGATAGCAAAAGTGAGAATGTTGTGCTAACCTTTCAAGCATTTGGTCGATGAATGGCAATGGGAAGTGATTCTTCCTCGTCGCATTGTTGTGCTTGCGGTAGTCTATGCACATCCTCCATCCTGTTACGGTTCGGGTAGGAATGAGTTTGTTATTCTTGTTGGTGATGACCGTCATTCCTCCCTTCTTCGGAACTACTTGAACCGGACTCACCCACTTGCTATCGGAGATAGGGTAGATGATAACTGCATCAAGAAGTTTAAGAATTTTTTTCTTGACAACCTCTTTCATGGTCAGATTCAACCGCCTTTGAGGTTGTCTTGAAGTCCTAAAGTCCTCTTCCATTAATATTTTATGCATGCATAGGGAAGGTTTGATTCCTACTAAGTCCTTAATAGTATATCCTAAGGCTTTTCTATGTTTCCTAAGGACAACCATAAGCTTACTATGTTTATCTATGCTTAGATCGGAACTAACAATAACCGGAAAGGTAGAATTAGATCCAAGAAATGCGTACCTTAGATGAGTAGGAAGTGGCTTTAGTTCCATCGCTTCCGGAGCTTCCAATGGTTCTTGAGGAGCTTCCGATGCTTCCTTAGAAGTGTCTGAGGAAGTAGAAGGTGTAGGAGAAGAATCAAGAGAAGTTGAAGAAGAGGTACAATCACCTTCTTCCACGGCCAGAATCACGGTTTCTCTGCATCCTCTACGGCCGTGGTTTAGGGCGTGGTTTAGGACGAGTCTTCTCCTCTCCAGCACAACGATCTTACTGTTCGCCACTTAGCGTGCGTGCAAATAAGCTTTAATTGTAAAACTGGAAATCAAGCAAGCGAACCCGCAGTGTACGGATCGATATAGTTGAGCAAAAATTCCAGAGTATCGAACACAGGGATTTGGGGGGTTATATCCAGTTATAGATTATCAAGCGAGTAAATGTAAGAAGCTTTTCAAATATTGGGAAAACAACAAACCTAAAGATCCAGATATCCAGCTGTGGCAATCGATTCAAGATATACTAAAGATATAAGGACAAAGTTGAGGTATGCAAAGGTATGCTAATGTAAGGTAATCGTACGGTGAAGTTCCAAAAATTTTATATGACCCACCTAAAAGACACTCTCTATAAAGGTTGTTGAGGCTTCAGTATAGAAAGGATCTAAAGGCAAGGATTAACGTCAAATACCCAAACTTGTAATCCAAGGATCAAGACTAACTAAACCGATTAAGGTTGTGACACTCACAATCGAGGTAGAGGTTGTCGAGGCTTCACTACCACCTAGAAAAGGCAAGCCAAGACTAAGTTAAAGCAAATCTTTAACTTTGGATTAAAGTAAAAGCAAGTTCGTAAACTAACACAAAATTACGGGTAGTTCTTGAGTTCCACGGCCGTGGAAGCTCAAGAACAGACCGTGGATTAGGGTTGTCGGCGATTCTCTCTAACTCTCAGGTCCAATCTGTTTACGATCCATCTATCATCATCTAAGCCACAACTATCAACCCTTCACCTTAGAATTGTTAAAGGGTTTTAGCCAACAACAGTCATATTGATATCAAATTTAAGGTTTAAAGGAATGAAAGATGAAAACTTCCGAAAACCTTCAATAACTTTCAAGTCAATCTTAAATCCACAAATCAAGAACAATAACGTCAGTAGATTTGGAATAACACAAACAATCACGAATCTTAGATAAGAAGGAAGAACGGGATGTCAATCCGTCTCCAAATCAAACCTAAATGAGAAGCGAAATCTTCTCACGAACAATCTTCCAAATCTTCAACTCTTCCGTCAATACGGAAATCTCAATGGCAAAGCGCAAATCTCTCAATCACAATCTCCGCCAAAATGCGAAATTAGGGCAATTCCAAGTGTAAGCGGAAGTGCGTCTAAGCGTAAGCGAAGGTGACGGAATCTCTCTTCGTCCGTCCTTCTATAGTGTAAGATAAAATATTGGCCCGGCCCAATTGCGTAGGAGATCGTGGCTTAAAGTGTGGCGAAAAAGATCGCCAAGATCACGGTCGTGGAAGGGTTCCACGACCGTAATTTAGAGCGTGGAAACTGTCACAGATTTAGGCAACTGAGTTCTGCACTTACGGATTTAGTGGCGGTTAAGGGAGAGTCGAGATTTGATTCTGGTAAGTCCACGGACTTACTTAGCTGGCTTTCTTGTATGAGTGTAATGTGTATGAGTGGTGTTTGCTAGTTATGATAAACAACGAAACCGGATTAGGCCGACTTTATTATATACGTAATTGACCCAAGTGTATGATAACGGGTCGTGACATCATCTGCCTAGCTCTTGTGAGAGTCTAGGAGGTTCCCTGCGACCAGCCCAGTCCGGTAGACGGTCAGATGCATTAGTACCATTCCGCGTTGGTAAACGGGGACAGGGGCGAGGTTTGGGAATCCCTCGTGTCACAAAATAAGTATCATTAGTAATAACCTATCACCTAATTAAAGATAATAAAGGGATTGAGTGTTGCATGTTGATTGTGTATGTTGTGTGTTTGTGCTTTTACCTTTATACTTATGCATAGAATGTTAGCTAACGGTTTTATACCGCTTGTAGATGTCTTGCAGGTTAAAACAGTTGTAGAGAGATCCGAAGGGAATGGTCAGCCGGGTCCACGTACATATTTAGTTGGGGACGGGATGTCTTTTGTTCTTCTTATGTGTCGTTTTGGTACCTTTGCTTTGTAAGGATGATACATATTCTTCATGTATATACTGTTTAAAGTTTTCAAATGATTTAAATACTTTTGTGCCTTGGTGTAAGATCCAAGTTAAATTGTTGTCAAACTAAGGTCGGGACCCATTGTGAGGTCCTAACTAGTAGCTCCCCGAGTTCTCAGAATTTGGGGTGTTACAATATGGTATTAGAGCGAGGTTGGCAACAATGGCACTTGAAATCTTCTGAAAGACCAAATGTAAAAAATAACTAGAACCCGAAAGGGGTGTAAAATTTTCAAAACGGATTTCTGTTTTTACACACACGCATAGTCGGGTTGTTGGGCTAGTAGTACGTTGGATCACCATCGCTCTCCGTGGATCTCTACAACTTAGATCGATATGAGTTAGCATATAGACTTACTATGATGAGTATTAATGTATGTTATATATATGTATAAGTGTAGTATGTTAGTATCCTAAAGGATATATTATATCCTTTAGTTGTGATATCATGAAGCGATTATCGCCTCATGATAAATCGGTAGCAAACTTGAAGAGTTTTCAACACGAGGCAATGGAATCAGACCTTGAATTGAGTATTATACTCGGGTGGGCCGCTTGGTGATCCGTACAAATCATCCAGAGAACAAGTGAGCAAGGAAGTAAAGTTGTGAAGATAACTTTTACCACAAGCACAATCAGATGAGGAAGAAATCGTTGGGCCAGTTCAGTTAGAAGGAATAGAAGGTTGTACATGGAACTCGGGCATACGAGGCCGAGAGATGGAATTAGAAGAACCATGCAAGAGACTACAATAGTGCGGAGTAGAGATAACAATATTGGAACGGGAAAAGTAGAATTGAGTACAACCAAGATTGCGGAATCAAGGACATTATAATCGAGGCGGATACCGCATAGACCATTGTGGGCATGAGAAACCAGAAGAGACAAAGTGTCAATCCGGGTGTGAGAATCTAAGGTGCACGGAATGAAGACTTACAATTGAGTGTAAAAGCGAAAAGGCAGACCCCACAAGCGTGGAGGGTTTTGACCTCCTCAGAGATACAAGAAGTTGGAAAGAAACCGCGACGCCAATATCCAAAGAATGGAAGCCGGTAGCACGCAACGGAGTTCATGAAGGCGATATTGCCACTAACTCCAGTGAAGAAATCTGTATGGGAGAATAGCCTTGCTAGACTTGAGAGTCCAGAGTAACCCGAATTATCATGGGACCTAAGCCATCAACACAGATGGTCCATGCAAAAGGAACTGCAAGTGGATGATCATTACGGCCATAAGAATTTCAAAGACGCTTGCAAGCTATCGTGGAAAAATTGAAACGACTATTTATGTCAGATGAATGACACAATCGGACTAGAGAAATGGAGTTAGGCCATAAGAAGCGGAAGGGTGGAAGGTAGATAGAACTAAAGAAGTATAAAAGGAAATTTTGATAGATCACAATTAACATAGAATGGAGACTTACAACTTAATGTAAGAGCGAAAGGTAGACTTGACAAGCCTGGAGACGTTTTGTCTTCTTTCAAGATAATAATTCTAAGAAGAATCACAACGCCAATAACGAAAGGATCGAAGCCCTGTAACATAGTCAACAGAGATTTGGAAGGAAATATTACAAACAACGCCGATTAAGGAACCTGGGCTTGTGAGAATTGTGTGGTGGACTCAAGAGTCCAAGGTAACCCCCATTTATAACAGAACATAGGTCATCAACATAGAAGGTCCTTGTAAAGGGACTACAATTGGGAGGTAATTAAAAGTCATCGGAACTACAAGACGCTTACCATCTATCGTGGAGTGTTAGAAACGACTTTTAACGTCAGGCGAATGGCACAATGAGACTTGATAAAGATAGTGTCCCAAAGGAAGTAGAAGAGGGAAAGATAAGACGAACTAAAGAAGGATAAAAGAATTAATCTAGTAGGTGGTATGCACCAAAAGTTTAATATCAGTAGAGGTATGAAATGGCGATAAGTCAATTATAGACTGTCCGATGTCAACCAAGGACGTGCAAGTTTTGTTTAGTATTGACGAGTTATGTGCCGTTAAGAAGAGATAATTGTGACGGTGGATCTATGGAGTAGCTTTACCGACGCCTTGGAGGATTTTCTCAAGTAGGCAACGTCAACCGTCTGGGATGAGCAAAAGATATCGAGAGGATTGCGTTAAAGGTTATTTGTTGTCTGGTTAAGACCAAACTCTGGTCAAGTCAGGGAGTTTGGATCGGTGTTGCAAGAATTAAGGAAGTAAACGGAAGATGGTTGCTTTCCAATAATGATTTTATTTCAGGAAAACAAGTAAGGAAAGTACTTGGTACTTCATCCGGTTAATCATTTTGGACTCACAGAACACGCCCTTATGATTAAGGGGTGACAACAAAATAATCAGAGTAGCGCAGCGGAAGCGTGGTTGGTCCTAACCCACAGAGCAAGAAGCTCAATGGTACTGATGGATGTCGTGTCGAGTTTAAGATGGTGATAGTTGGTGAAATGCATTCTAGTTGGAAGGAACGTGAGACAAGCCATGTGAAGTGACTAGAAATGTCGTACGGAAACTTATGAGCATGTAGAGGTAATAGAAGGAGACTGGTACCCTATGATGGATCCGAGTGAAGAGTGATGGCTTTGTTACATGTTGCCAGACAAGTAGTGTGGAATTCTATACAAATGGAATACTCTACAGTGAGTTTTAAGGATGGATTAGTAAAGAATTAATGATGTAATAAAAGTATTGTGCATGGCCTGCACTAGAAAGCTCAAAGTGAGTAACTACCATCCTAAGTCGAAGATACATAAGAAAGAGAAGCGACAAGTGCATACTTGCACCCTAGTAACCGTGCTTAAAGAAAGCATAATCTCGGAGTAGATTTTATGTGTAAAATTATGTCAGAACAGAGCCTAGTTGCGTTTTGAGTTAGAGGTATATTACTAGTCCGATAAAAGTGGAGGACACAAGAGTTCAATGTTGACGGTGTGTTAGCATTTATCGAGTATTTATGATCAAATAACTGTGATATAAGATCACTTTATGTCTAATACCGTCATTCCGGACATATTCTATGTTCCTTAATATCTTGGGTAATGCGTGAGAAGCCTGGGTTAGAGCTAACGATATATTAGAGATCTATAAGAATATAACAATGCCAAATGAACGAAGAGGATGACCACTAGATTTTATTTTAGTTGTCTCGAGTGTTAGACCTAAAAAGGGTAAAGGTGACGATTCTTTACATGAGGAATAAGATGACTGAGTAATATTAAAAGACAAGACCAAGTGGGTCGTGATACTAAGAGCATTGAGCACTTGGTAAGTGTTGGTGGATGTCCAAGACCTTGGACCTGATTGTGTAGTCAGAACCTTTTCAAAAGGCCGGAAGCAAGTGGTCATAACGAAGGGAAGGAAGTTGAATAGATTATTTTTCCGTAGGGTAATCAAAGGATCTAGAAGTGATTTGAGTAAGGAAAACCATTAGAAGTTTTAAAGCGGTTTAAAAGTGACTGATGGACTAGTTTTCCTCACCCTATTGGAGAGTGTAGCTTCGGTTTTCCACGGAGACTAAGTTTGGGAACTGAGTTTGAAAATTTCAATTGGAGAGATACCTACCAGACACGAGTTAGGTCATCAGATTAGAGGGTCAAACATTTGAGCCGGATAATACTAGTGAGATATCCGGTAACCACTCTAGAACGTGGTAGCAGGCGCTTGTGATCTAAGTACCTGAAAAGATTTAAGATTTAGTGGTTTTATGAGAAGCCGATAAGGCAAACTAAATATTGGGGATAGTAGGAGACGTAACATTTCAAAGACTTATGTAACGATAGTTGTAACCTCGGGAGTGACGAGTTAGCACTTGACCTTGTATGTGTGATATTGTTTGACTACTTGTTTATTTCATGATTGAGTGTTTAGTCAGTGATGTGTTCTTTTGGTAACCATGATGTGCGGGATACTTAGATGTGGAAACGATGAGACTTTTGAGTAGTGATCAGATATACCCGTTTAGTGCCTTAAAGGCCGATCAGGATTGTCTTACCCTAAGTTTCGGGACGAAACTTTTTGTTAAGGGGGAATTGATGTAATACCCGAAAATTTTCTTCCGACTAGTCCCGAAACGATAAGAACTTGACCGATTATGACGTTTTCGGCACTTTAGTTCTTTAGTATGGATTCCGACATTATGTTGCCTTCTTTTAAGTTTCGGGACGAAACTTCTTTTAAGGGGGTACTGATGTAATATCCGGAATTTTTTTTATTCAATTTAATTCCGAAGCAAATCGGACTTCGAGTCATTGACGGTTTTCCATTATATCTAGTATTTCTTTCTTCACAAATTTTATCATTTTATGTAAAATTTAATTCACATAAAATGATAGAATTATATCAAACCCTAATTCTTATAATTTTTTTTATCATTTTATGTAGAATTTAATTCTCATAAAATGATAGAATTATATCAAACCCTAATTCTTATAGTTAATCCTTAACGACAACTTTAGACGAGATCATGACAAGGCTGAGACGAGAGTGTGACAAAGCAGTTGACGAAGCCCAGACAAGCAGTTTACGAGGTCCAGACAAGCAGTTGACGAGGCCTAGACAAGCAGTTTACGAGGTCCAGACAAGTAGTTGACGAGGCCCAGACAAGCGGTTGACAAGGCCCAGACAAGCTGTTGACGAGGCCTAGACAAGAAGTTGACGAGGCCCAGACAAGCAGTTGACAAGGCCCAGACAAGGCCTGATCTCGAGTATGGCCTTCCAGCCCAGTAACGTTCAGCTGCTGTTCTTCAGCCCATTCCTTGCTGCAGCCCGTACAACAGCCAGAAGCAACGCAGCTCCTTCTTTCACGTCAGAAACCCTAGAAGCCTTCTCCCCCGCTGCTCACTTTGAGGGTCGTCTCATCAAGCAGTTCCGGCACCAACCACTGCCTCCTACATGCAACTCCGAGTCTCATCCCCTCGCTAAACCCATCTCTCCCTCACCGGCGCCATGGCGTGCCCAACCTCGCCATTTCTTCCAACCTTAGACAACAGCAGTGAGCGGACGAGTCTTCTCCTCTCCAGCACAACGATCTTACCTCGTGGCCAACAAGGGTACCTTGCAACTCTTTTGTCCGGACAACAAGCCTCGCAACAACAACCAGAACATGAGATCCTTGTGCGTCGACAGTGAAGGACAACTGGTCTCCCCAAGACCTTGTACATCACGGCAGTTGCAGAACGATCTGTGAAGTTTTAACCTTTTTTTGAATTTTCGAAACTATGTCGAGGATCCAACTTCTGGGCCAGATTTAGGCAACTAAGTTCTGCACTTACGGATTTAGTGGCGGTTAAGAGAGAGTCGAGATTTGATTCTGGTAAGGCCACGGACTTACTTAGTTGCCTTTCTTGTATGAGAATAATGTGTATGAGTGGTGTTTGCTTTTTATGATAAACAACGAAACCGGATTAGGCCGACTTTATTATTTACGTAATTGACCCAAGTGTATGATAACGGGTCGTGACATCATGTGCCTAGCTCTTGCGAGAGTCCAGGAGGTTCTCTGCGACCAGCCCAGTCCGGTAGACGGTCAGATGCATTAGTACCATTCCGCGTTGGTAAACGGGGACATGGGCGAGGTTTGGGAATCCCTCGTGTCACAAAATAAGTATCATTAGTAATAACCTATCACCTAATTAAAGATAATAAAAGGATTGAGTGTTGCATGTTGATTGTGTATGTTGTGTGTTTGTGCTTTTACCTTTATACTTATGCATAGAATTTTAGCTAACGGTTTTATACCGCTTGTAGATGTCTTGCACGTTAAAACAGTTGTAGAGAGATCCGAAGGGAATGGTCAGCCGGGTCCACGTACTTATTTAGTTGGGGACGGGATGTCTTTTGTTTTTCTTATGTGTCGTTTTGGTACCTTTGCTTTGTAAGGCTGATACATATTCTTCATGTCTATATTGTTTAAAGTTTTCAAATGATTTAAATATTTGTGTGCCTTGTTGTAAGATCCAAGTTAAATTGTTGTCAAACTAAGGTCGGGACCCATTGTGAGGTCCTAACCAGTAGCTCCCCGAGTTCTCAGAATTTGGGGTGTTACACACATCGGTCAGCTACAGTACCACCTCGACCGAGGTGATCTTGAGGAGCGTCTGAACCAAGGCGAACACCTCACCGCCGACAAGATCTTTATTTTGCATTGAGATCTTCTATTTTTGGAATGAGAAAATCACATATGTTTGGCTGGATTTCTGGAAGGAAGAATATCTTTTGGCTGATATATTTTGAAAGATATGGAGTTATATTTTAAGGAAATTATCTTTTTAAAATATTTTATCCTTGGAAGATAATTCTCCTATATATATTGGTTGATTTTCTACAATTCAGCCATCTTCGGATCATTGATTTCTGGAGGATTTTCTGGAGTTTTGAAGGAAGTTTTAAAGGTTGAAGTTCAAGGAAGGAAGGAATCATAGTTGAAGTTAGCTTTTGAAGGAGTTTGTAAGATCTTCTTAGATTGCTTTTGGTTTTGTTGTCTTTTCTGATTATGACTTGAGGAACGCTGATTGTTGTTTGTTTGATTGATTGAGACTTTTGTGTTAAGGTTTTCTTGTTTAATTATTGATTCCTTTCTTATAAATTTGATTATTGTTATCATGATGATTGTTGGCTAAGTTTCTCATGCGATTCTAGGGGTATTGGTTGAAAGTTGTGGGAAGGACGGTGATAGAATGATCTTAATCCCAGTAGGACCTTGAAAGCTCGAGTCTTTCACCTTAACCCTAGAACACCTCGCTCAGTCGTTGAACATCTCGGCAGGGGTGGAATCTAACTAAACGAGGTGACCTTTCCTAAACCTATTCTGAAGTTAAGAGTTTAAGTTTTCCAAATCGTATTCTTATTAAAACTTTCTTGGTTCAACGCAAGCCTAGGATGAGACTTACCCGGTGATTCCTTTGTTTGTTTACCTAAGATCATGAGTGTAGGTAATAAATGTTTATCCTTTATTGGGGTTGAGTGTGCCTTCATCCCATCCTCTCTCCCAAATCCTCGACCGAGGCAAGATCCAGTTCAAGTTACCCCGGCCGAGATACATCTACCACCTCGGATGCCTATCCGAGATGTTCTTTTTGTTGGAGTTCCACAAACCCTGGGATAGAGGATGGACCCTAATCAGCAAGTCATGTGTCCACGAGTCAACCTAGGTGATCCAGCTGAGCATGATTATGAACTTCGACCGCAAGTTCAAACCATGATTCGACAATGTCAATTTGGAGGTTTGGAGAGAGTGTCTCCGTATCAACATTTGCAAAACTATGAGATTCTGATGGAGACCTTGAGACCTTCAAGAGTGGAGAACAACAACTACAAGTTAAGGCCTTTCTATTTCTCATTGAAAGACAAGGCGCTTGCTTGATATCAATCTCTTCCGGCCGGAAAAATCAACACTTGGGAAGAGATGACGACGGAGTTTCTTACTAAGTTCTTTCCTCCCTCTAAGACCGCTGAATTGAGGGGAAAGATCAATGCTTTTATTATGAAGGACGAGAAGAGTTTGTCCAAGTCATGGGAGAGATTCAAGGATCTTCTATTGGATTGCCCACATCACGGGATTCCAAAGATCGAGTTGCTGGAAATCTATTTCAAAGGTTTGGATGGAGATACTCAATTCAAACTCCAACTACTTTCCGCCGGTACCTTAATGGATATGCAAATAGATGAAGCTTGGGATTTTATTGAAAAGCAAGCTTTACACATGGAGAAGTACTCCCATCAAGGAACTGAAAATGGAGCAAGGAGAGTTAGCTTCCAAAACACATCATCAAATTGAGCTCAACTCACTTCGCTTATCAATGAAGTAAAAGCATTGAAGGAGCTTTTAGTAGCTCAAACGAAGAAGGAGCAAGATGGAGGATATCAAGGAAGAAACAATTATCAAGGGCTGCGGAACAATAATTACAACAACAATAGAAACTCCAACAACAACAATTGGAGATCTAATCAACAAAATTCCGGTAACCCTTATTCTCATGCTAATAATGCTCTTAATGCCCCCTCTTCTTCTTCTACTCCATTGAGAAGCCAGGTGCCTGCATCGAGTTCGTCCTAGCCAGAAAAGAAAGATGCTGTGCTGGAGGAAATATTGATCAAGCTTAACGCTATAGAGACATCAATGCATTCATTTTCGAAGGCACAAAAAGCCTTAGAGCAACAATTCTTCAACAAGGCAAATGAAGCGCCAAGAGATCTAGGGAAGTTCTCAGCAAGGACAGAGAGCAACCCTAAGGGACAGATTATGGAAATAACAACACGTAGTGGATTGAAAACTGCAGATCCAGTACCTCGGTCGAGCCACGACCAGACGAACACTTCGGTCGAGGTGTCAACCGAGATGGAGCCACAGAAAGCGAAAGATAAATCTGAAGTTTATGTTCCACCTCCTGCATACAAACCACCACTTCCATTCCCTCAGTCAAGAGCTAGGGCACATCTACACAAGCATTTTGGGATGCCCACCTATGGGAAGCTTTTGAAAGAGATTCTTTCAAGGAAGAGGAAGCTGGAAGATTTTGGGGAAGTAAGGATGACATATAAGTCTTCGGAGCTCATTCAAATCATGAAGGAGAAGATGCCACCTAAATTAAGGGATCCCCGTTCAATTTGCATTCCCATTCAAGTTGGGGATGTAACCAATGATGCATACATGGTGGATCTCTCCATTACCCGTCCCGTGGGTATTTTGGAAGACGTTCCCATCAAGTTGTACTTGACATTCCCGCAGATTATCCCATTCCTATCATTCTCGGGAGGCTGTTTCTAGCAACTTCGGGTTGCAATGTGGATTGTAAGAACGCCAAGTTGAAATTCAACGTTGGTGGAGATCATGTGGAGTTTGCATTGCTTGCTGCAATGAAGGGAGAGGCGATGGAGGACGACATCTTGAACATCTATGATGAAGAAGAATCAAGAGAATTGGTGAGCTCTATCCTTATTAATGATCCTCTTGAAAAAGTTCAACATCTAAAGATGTAGATATACGGAGCTTAAAAGCATTGGAAGCAGATCCAGGAGCTAAGATTGAGAAACTAATCCAGGAGAAGAAAAGCAATTTTGGTATCGGTCCCAGTTCCAGTACCTCGACCGAGGCACTTCCTGGACCAAGCGAGATGCTCTCATCTGAAGAACATTTCGGTCACCCACCTCGGATACTAACCGAGACAGCAAGTGAGATGTTGCCAACTGAGGACAAAAAATGTTTTACCCTATGGTGCAGTTGAGATTTAGGGTGAAACAAGCGGAATCTTTAAGGTCAACGGTCATAGGTTGAAGAAGTACCAACCGGAAGTCCCGGCTGAGGAGATTGCACCACTATACCTTGTTTGAGGATAATGTATGGTCCAGCTAGCGACCTTAAACCAAGCGCTTCTTGGGTGGCAACCAAGTTATTACTTTCTTTTCCCTTTTTCTAGCCTAGTTTTAGATAGTTTGCTTCGCTTTGTTTTTGCGTCCTCCAGACAGGAACCAGGTACTTTCTAAGGAAGGATTATGACTCAGGAGCTACACTGGAAGGACAAAAGTTCGAGAAATTGAGAAGACGGAATTTGACTGAGACACATCTCGGTGGGTGTCACAACACCTCGACCGAAGTATTCTTGGGCAACCGAGGAGACTAGGTCTGATATCCAGTCAGGCACCTCGGTCCGGTCTGTACCACCTCGACCGAGGTGTAATCAAAATCAGCAAGGGGGATAAAAGGCGAGACGGTTTTCTCTCTCTTCACTCTTTCCCTCCCAAAGCGAACCTCGACCGCAGCGTGCCCAAACCCTCAAATCTTCGATTCTTGCTCGTTTTCCATGATTCTTGGCTCGATTACACAAGAGGAAGCAGGAGGATCTGTTTCCAAGCATCAAACAGCAAGGAAAACGCTCCAAATTTGCAGAATCTTGGTATTTTCTTCCAAAACCCTAACTCGTTCTTTTTTGGTCGATTCTGCACAGATCTGGCTTTTGTTGCCACTGTTTATTGTTGAGAAAGATATAAGTACCCTTTAGGAAACCTTTGGTAGTGATTTGGGGGAAAATAACTTACAGATTTGAGAATTTTGAATGAACAACAGTTCGCCTCGATCCAGTCGGCTGTGTCTCGGCCGAGTTGTTCTTGAGGAAACCGAGGTGACCTTGTTCGAAATTATGAGTAACAAATATGATCGACAGTTGGTCTTGAGAGACAGACCTAGCAGCTCCCACCAGTCCTCTCCTTCTTCTGCTTCACAGTATGTTATCCCGGTGATCCACGAGCAACACCAAACAGACTATGATCGTATTTGCGGGCATCCGATCGTTGCCCCGCGTTTTCTTGATGTTTCTACCTTCGAGTGCCTCCATGTGGCGGAGGACTTGAGGAAGATGATCTCCATGGTAGGGTTGGAGGAGTTCATGGATGTTAGAGCACCGGCTTATCTGGAGCTGACAATGAAGTTTTGATAGCATGAAATATGACTATATTTTAAGCACTTGTTTTGATTATTTTTCCCTTTTAGATGTGTACATGGATATGAGTTTGAAGCATTTGTGAGCACATTCACCTATTTTTTTGATATAGAGATCTGCACAAGCTTTGTTATGTTTAGAGGTGAATAAAGGCTTGAATTAGAGCATATGCGAAGGGATAGGAGTATTTGATTATGCTAGATGTCAAGAAGATGCATTGGAGAAGCTTAGAAAGGAGCATGATTAGAGAACTTTACGAAACAAAGGCTTTTAAGTTTCCACGGCCAAACCAAGAGAACCACGACCGTGGTTTATGCATTGAGGTCGTGGAAAGTAATGTCGAAGATCAACAGAGAGTTGCACGCCTTAAACCACGGCCGTGGAATGTTACACTAGACCGTGATTTCCATGACGTTGCCACGTGTCATATTTGCCACGTCAACAATAGTTATCGGGCTTTCTCGTAACCCTATTTTCCCTATAAGAAGGCTGAAGGAGGGAGAAAACGGGACGGCTGCTTACACACCCGACGAGATAGATATTCGGATCATTGCTTAGGAAGATTTCATTGCGTACAGGGAAGATCCCGAGAAGGACGCGATTTGGAGATTGCGTACTTAGAGATTATCTTAGGGTTTACATTTGGAGATGCATTGACATCCCGTTCATCATTGTTCCTCGAGATTATTTTGAAGATTTTTGTTCACTCTTCCACATTCATTAAACACACACACTTGTTGTTTGGATTTGAGATTGATTATTTGACTATTATTGAGTTTTCGAGATCTTTACCTTTTTCTCTTTAAACTTGATTATTGATTCAATGATGATGGTTACTGGCTAAAACCCTTTAGCGATTCTAAGGTGAAGGGTTGATAGTTGTGGCTTAGATGATGATAGATTGAACCAAAACTGATTGGACCTTGAGAGTTGCAAGAAACTTCGTCGACAACCTTTTCCATGGCCTGTTCTTGAGTTCCACGGCCGTGGTTCTTCAAGATCCAGCCGTGGTTTCCTCTTTCGTACGTCCTTTGCTTTTGCTTTGATCCAAAGTTATAGATTTGCCTCAACCAAGCCTTGGCTGACCTTTCCTAGGTAGTAGTGAGACTCAACATCCTTTATTTCAGTTTCGAGTGTCACAACCTTAACCGTTTTGGCTTATCTTTGATTCCTTGGGTTTGGGCATGGGTATTTGAGAGTAATTCTTTTCCTTTGATCCTTTCTATACTGCAGCCTCAACAATCTTTATAGAGAGAGTCCTTGGGTGAGACATATAGGTTTGGAACTTAACTGTACATAACCTTACATTAGATATACCTTTGCAATCCCGACTCTATCCTTACATCTACAGAATATCTTGAATCCATTGCCACAATTGGATACTTGGATCTTTAAAATTGTTGTTTTCCCAATATTACTTAAAAGCTTCTATATTTTTACTTGCTCGACGATTTGTGAACTGATTTTATTCTCACCAAATCCGTGAGTTCGACTCTGGAATTTTTTGCCTTACTACGCCGATCTGTACACTGTGGGTTCGCTTTTGCATAAGTTCTAGTTATAAACTTAAGACTTTGTGATGCACACTTTCGAGCGAATAGTTTCTGGCAACGGAACAGAGTTTCGCCAAAGAACAAGTTTTTGGCGCCGTTGCCGGGGATTTGGTCTAGACCAAATTCGGCTCTCGGTTGTCGAGGTTGGGAGCTTTGCTCTTGTGATTTAATTTGTCTTTTTGAGTGATTTTTGCAGATTCTTTAGGTATATGTGAAGGATTAGATCTACCAAAGATCTCCATTAACTTTTTCCTCAAAGTTAAAGGAGAAAAAGATGGCTGAAAATAATGAGAGAAACATCCAAGAGGAGTTGGATGAAACTCGAGCTCAACTCAAATTGAGCGAGAAAGGTCGCTTGGAGGAAAAGGAATGCAACCATTTTCAAATAGATGAGCTTATAGAGATGATGCTAGACATCAAACTAGAGAGGAATGATGCTAAGAAGAAGAAAGCTAAGGATTCCATAGCTGAATTATCCGATGATGATGAGATGCCGGAGCTAGAGGACATACCACCACTTAACCCTTATGCTCCTATCAATCCACGTCATCGACCCTATGATGATCCTCATCCTCGTGCTAGAGAGGTGAGAGCTGCTGATATCGTGGGTGCGCCACGAACCCTTATGCAACAGATGGACCCAATTCAACAACCACGCCATCTAGGTGTGATTCTTGGAGAGCAAGATGACCAGGACTTTGGGACGCGCCCACAAGTCATCACTATGATCCGCCAAAGTCAGTTTGGTGGAACGGAAGCTGAATCTCCGCATCAACACTTGCATTATTTCGAGATTCTTATGGAAACTTTGAAACCTCAAAGGGTTAACAACAACAACTACAAGTTGAGACCGTTCTTTTTCTCTTTGAAGGACAAGGCCTTAGCTTGGTATCAAGCTCTTCCGGCTGCAAAGCTTAACACATGAGAGGACTTGATTTCGGAGTTTCTCACTAAGTTCTTTCCGCCATCCAAAATGGCGGAATTGAGAGGTAAGATTAATGCTTTTTCTATGAAACCTAACGAAAGTTTGTTTAAATGGTTGGAAAGGTTTCAAGATCTTCTATTGGATTGCCCACACCATGGCATTTCAAAGCTGGAATTGTTGGAGATCTACTACAAGGGATTGGATGTGAAGACACAATTCAAACTCCAATCTCTTTCTTGTGGTACATTCATGGACATGAGAGAAGATGACGCTTGGGACTTCATTGAGAAGCAAGCCCAAGTAATTGATAAGTATTTCCACCAAAAGATGGATAATTGGAATCGGAATTCACGAGATCCAGGAGCAAAGTTGACTCAAGCTGCACAAACTCAAATATTTTCCCTCAACAATGAGATCAAGGAGTTGAAGGAAGTCATAAGAGCTGGCCTTCAAAAGACAAAGGAGCAAGAAGTTGGCTATCTAGGGAGCGATAATAACCATGGCAATAGGAACAACTACTGGAACAATAACCGGAACAACAACAGGAACTCCAACAACAACAATTGGAGATCCAACCAACAAAACTCCGGTAATTCCTGTTCACAAAATGAAAATTCACTAACACCACCATCTTCGTCTACTCCTTTAAAAAGCCAAGGTCAAACATCGAATGGCTCGTGCAAGATGGAGAAGGATAAGCATGATGCTATGCTAGAGATAATCTTGGGAAAGCTCCAAGGACTAGAGAATCACATCACTTCGGTTGATAAGGCACAAAAAGCCTTAGAAAATCAAGTGTTCAACAAGGCCGGAGAGGTTTCTAGAGATCAAGGGAAGCTTCCCGGAAAGACGGAGGATAACCCAAAGGGGCGAGTAATGGCGATTACTATTAGGAGTACAACCACCGACCCACAACCCAAGTTTGTAGAAGTCCCCGTTAAGAAAGAGAAAGATAAGGAGAAGGAGAAGGAAGATGTCCATCTTCCTCCTCCAGCTTACAAATCTCCTTTACCATTTCCGCAATCTAGAGCAAGAGCGCGTCTAGACAAGCAATTCGGTAAGTTTGTTGATCTAATGAGCAAACTGCATATTAACATACCTTTTATTGACGATGTAACACTCCAAATTCTGAGAACTTGAGGAGCTATTGGTTAGGACCTCACAATGGGTCCCGACCATAGTTTGACAACAACTTTACTTGGATCTTACAGCAAGGCAGAAAAGTATTTAAAACATTTGAAAACTGAAACAATATATACATGGAGAATATGTATTAGCCTTACAAGAAAAGATACTTAAACGACGCATATGAAGAACATAAGACATCTCCGTCCCCAACTAAATGAGTACGTGGACCCGGATGACCATTTCTTCCGGATCTCTCTACAACTGTCTTAACGTGCAAGGCATCTACAAGCGGTATAAAACCGTTAGCTAACATTCTATGCATAAGTATAAAGGTAAAAGCACAAACACACATAATACACAATCAACATGCAACAATCAATCCTTTTATTATCTTTAATTAGGTGATATGTCATTACTAATGATACTTATTTTGTGACACGAGGGATTCCCAAACCTCGCCCCTGTCCCCGTTTACCAACGCGGAATGGTACTATTGCATCTGACCGTCTACCTGACTGGGCTGGTCGTAGGGAACCTCCTAGACTCTTGCAAGAGCTAGGGAGATGATGTCACGACCCGTTATCATACACTTGTGTCAATTACGTAAATAATAAAGTCGGCCTAATCCGGTTTCGTTATTTATTATAACTAACAAACACCACTCATACACATCACACACATGCAAGAAGCCAGCTAAGTAAGTCCGTGGACTTACCTGAATCAGATCCCGAATTTCTAATTCGCAAATCGATTTGTATAGTAGGAATTTAGTGGCCTGTCAAAGGAGGCAAGTGTGTTAGCACACTTTCTAAGTGATTAGAAGTCTAAGACTTCTAAGATAGTAGGTCTTAATAGAACGGAATTGATTACAGTATTAATTTATGGTAAAATTACTATTTTACCCTTGGTCTCGAAACTTCCAAAAATTTTGTAATTCATGCCTAAACTCTTATTTGAGGCTAAAGAGTTATATTCTAACTCCTAAAGATGAGTTTGGTTACAAACTGGCAAGTTACCCATTTCCCTATTTTCGGAAAGATCGTTAAGGTCCAACTTCGGCTTCAAATATAAAATTCGAATAATCTTATAAAAATTCCGAAATAATTCCCTAGATCATCTATGATATCTCATCTACTCCTAGGAGCAAGAATTTTTTAAAACTGTTCAACCATCACTTCTACAAAAATTTCTAAAGTTGGTTACAACACTTAACAAACAGCACACTATCTTAACTTTGAAAAATCATAACTCCTAAACTACTCGCTGGATTTATCCCAAATTTTGATATGTTCTACTGTAAAATCTTATCTATAATATATCCAAAAGTCAGCCGCAAAGGAGATCAAAATCCTATTTAAAACTATCTCACAAAACCGAATTTAAGCACAACAGAAAAACTGCTTACGACTCAATCTTTGAAAAATCATAAATCCCAAACCACTCACTGGATTTCTCCAAAATTTTAATATGATCTACAACAATATGTCAACTATATCATATCCAAAATTCAATCCCAACGGAGATCAAGAGCTTATTAAAAACCATCTCACAAAACAGCATCACTTGTTGTTTTCCCCAACACTCAGCACATGTATAAAAACTGCATGAGGCGTCAACTTTGGAACACAATAACTCTCAAACTGTAACTCATACTAATCTAAAATTTTAGTATGTTATACACTGCAATACCGACTATATCATATCCGAAATTCAGCCAAAAAAGACGAGTATAACTTACCCAAATCTGGACCCGAAGTGGACTGCTGGTCCCTTCCTAAAACTCAGAAAACGCATCTATCTTCACTGTTTCTTCTATGGAAGTTCTGGGCATGATTAGGAGACCTAATAAGCATTCATTAGACATGAAAGATGTGGAAGGAAGTGCAAGGAAGAGGAGGGTATCAACCTTACCCAACTGGACGCAATAGGATCGAGAGAGATTGTAATAGAGTCTGGCCTCTACAAAACTCCACGCCTGTTGCAGGTGTGTGAAGCGCCTCTCGCCTGGATATCGACAGCAAGGAAGTGAGAAGAGATGGAAGGTAGGAAGCAGATAAGGGGAAGGGAGAAATTGCGGCTCACCTACTCAAAAGGTGTCTCGTGTAGAAGGCTAGATGTCGATGGCTCTCTTGGCTTCACTGATGTCCAGAGGGATAGTCGATTCGGCTGCTGAAAGTCTCCTCCCTTTGCTGGCTTCTTTACTTGCAAGTTTCCGTGTCTGGGATTGTTTCTGAATGTGTGTAGCAGTGAGGTATGGCGAGAAGCAAGGAATCAGGAGAAGGAGTACTAAGATGTTGATTGTGCTGGTAGGCAACAGAAGATTGAAGAGTGGGGGACAACGGGTGAAGAGGGAGCAAGACGGCGAGGATCTCATACAGAAGGGAGAAGTGATGATCTGGCCTTGCTGTGGAAGGAAGGAAGTTAATCTCCAGCGTGATATCCGGCCATCACTCCCTATCTTTCAGCCGTTACATCACGTGAATAAGGAAGGTGAGTGGTTGCTGTTACGGGGCTGGATAGGAACGCATCAAGGGCTGGAAGAGGAACGCAGCAAGGGCTGGAAGGGAGCTGTTACTGGGCTCGTAAACCAGGCTCACCTGGGCTGCGGCTGGGCAAGGATGTGGGCTGGCGCTGGCTGGGCTCGATGTGCCGTTGGGTTGTTGTGGGCTGCGAACACAAGTTGGGCTGAAACTAAGTAGGAAGAGTGGGCTGAGAGAGTTGTCTTGGCTTTGTCACAGCCTTGTCAAAACGTGTCATGGCCTTGTCATGGTCTCGTCTCAGCCTTGTCGAAATCTCGTCTCAGCCTTGTCATGATCTCGTCTCAAGTCGTCGTTAAGAATTAATTATAAGAATTAGGGTTTGATATAATTCTATCATTTTATGTGAATTAAATTCTACATAAAATGATAAAATTTGTGAAGAAAGAAATACTAGATAGAATGGGAAACCGTCAACTGCTCGAAGTCCGATTTGATTTGGGATTAAACGGAATGAAAATTCCGGAAATTACAGACGCAATAGTAGGTATTTCCGCTTACGGGAAGTTCTTGAAAGAGATCCTCTCTATCAAGAGGAAGTTGGAGGACTTTGGAGAAGTCAAGATGAGTTCAGAATCTTCGGAGCTCATCAAAACAATGACGGAAAAGATGCCCCCAAAGTTGAGAGATTCGGGGTCATTTTGTATTCCAATAGGAGTTGGCGAAGTCACATACGACGCCCTTTGGGACTTAGGAGCAAGCGTAAGCATCATCCCGCTTGCTTTGTGTAGGAAGGTCGGTTTAGGTGAACCTAAACTGGTGAAGATGACATTATACATGGCGGATCGATCCATAAATCGGCCCGTAGGTATCATTGAAGACGTCCCAGTCAAGCTCGGTAATTTCTATATTCCTATAGATTTTGTTGTGCTTGACATTCCTGCAGATTGCCCGGTCCCGATAATACTCGGGAGACAATTTCTTGCAACCTCCGGTTGTATGGTGGATTGCAAGAACGCTAGACTAGCCTTCGATATAGGATAAGAGAAGGTTGAATTTGTTCTCTCAACCTTGGTGAAAGAGCATGCACTTGGAGAGGATATGTTCAACATCTATGACGAAGAGGCATCTGGAGAGGAAGTTCGATCTTATTTAAAGATCCATTGCAAAAGGTCATAACCATGAGCATCATGGAAAAGGGAGAAGAAGAGTATTGCAATGCTGAGGTTGAAGCCTTGGAGGAGCTAAAAGAGGTTCAAGATGAAGAGTTCGAAAAATTGTACGATGGCTCGGAAAACGTTAGGTACCACGGCCAGCCGTTCTATTTCACGGCCGTGGTTCCACCAATTCAACTCTTGGAGTGTTATTTCGAGAGCACCAGAGAGTTCCACGCCCTAAACCATGGACGTGGAAGTAACATGTGTACCGTGGTTTTGGAAAATGCTGAGAACAATTTTGTCCTTTCTACAACTACTCTTGAGTCTTCTTCCACTACTCCCACACCCTTAGAGACTTCTAAGGAAGCATCGAGCACACCTCAAGATACATCAAAGGCATCAATAGCTTTGGAATCGAAGCCGCTTCCCACATATCTTCAGTATGCATTTCTTGGAACTAATTCTACCTTTCCCGTTATTGATAGTTCCGATTTAAACGAAGATGAACATGAGAAACTTATGGTTGTTTTGAGGAAACATAGGAAAGCTTTAGGCTATACCATAGAGGATATTGTAGGAATTAAACTATCTTTATGTATGCACAAGATTCTAATGGAGGAGGATTACAAGCCTTCACGACAACCTCAAAGACGGTTAAACCCGATCATGAAAGAGGTCGTGAAGAAGGAAATCCTTAGGTTACTTGACACAGGTATCATCTATCCTATCTCCGATAGCAAGTGGGTGAGCCCCGTTCAACTCGTTCCAAAGAAGAGAGGAATGACCATTGTGACCAACAAGAACAACAAACTCATTCCAACGAGAACCGTAATGGGTTGGAGGATGTGCATTGACTACCGCAAGATGAACAATGCAACTTAGAAGGATCACTTCCCGGTACCATTCATCGATCAAATTCTAGAAACATTAGCACAACACTCCTACTTTTATTACCTTGGCGGTTATAGTGGTTTCTTTCAAATTCCGATTCACCCGGACGATTAAGAGAAGACCACATTCATGTGCCCATGGGGTACGTTTGCTTATAGGAGGATGCCACTCGGACTTTGTAATGCTCCAGCCAACTTTCGAAGGTGTATGATGGCCATCTTCTCGGAATATATTGAGGAAATCATGGAGGTTTTTATAGACGATTTTTCAGTTTATGGTTCCTCATTTGACAATTTTCTTGCTAACCTTTCTCTTGTTTTGTAAAGGTGTGAAGACACTATTGTTCTAAATTGGGAAAAGTGTCAATTCATGGTTAAGGAAGGCATTGTGCTAGGACATTTGATCTCTAATAGAGGGATCGAAGTTGACAAGGCTAAGATAAAGATGATAGAGAAGCTTCCTCCTCTATCTTTGGTGATGGGGATAAGAAGTTTCCTAGGACATGCAAGGTTTTATAGGAGATTCATCAAAGATTTCTCGAAAATTTCGAAACCACTAACTAATCTATTGATGAAGGATGTTGTTTTTGATTTTTTCCCAGGAATGTTTAGATGCCTTCTATAAGATTCGAGAAGCTCTCATCTCTGCGCCGATAATCCAACCTCCGGATTGGAATCTTCCATTCGAGGTTATGTGTGATGTGAGTGACGTAGCTGTTGGAGCGGTGCTTGGACAAAAGAAGGAAGGCCACACTCATGCCATCTACTATGCTAGCAAGACGCTAGATGAAGCGCAGCTCAACTACGCCACGACTGAAATGGAATTTTTAGCCGTTGTATATGCTTTTGAAAAGTTTCGTTCTTATCTTGTAGGAGCAAAGGTGATTGTATACACGGACCATTTAGCAATACGGAAGAATGCATCGATAAGAAAGGCTCCGAAAATTCTGTCACGGATCACCTAAGTCGTCTACCACACACCGAAGGCGACGACCTACCCATCGATGACTCCTTCCCCGATGAGCACTTACACATAATGGAAGAATGCATCGATAAGATTTCTAGAGGTAACGAACCTTGGTTTGGTAATTTTGTAAATTACTTGGTTTGTCAGGAAATACCTCCCGGACTATCCTATGCACAAAGAAAGAAGTTCTTTAGGGATGTCCGCCAATAATATTGGAATGAACCTCTTCTCTTCAAGAGAGGTCCCGACGGCATCATTAGAAAATGTGTGCCGGAAGACGAAATGCAAAGTGTCATTCATCATTGTCATTCACTTCCTTTTGGAGGACACACTAGTTCCCATAAAACTAGCGCTAAGGTATTGCAATCCGGATTCTTTTGGCCTACTTTATTTAAGGATGTGCAAACTTTTGTTGCTTGTTGCAATGCTTTTCAAAGAACAAGAAATATCTCTACGAGAAATGAGATGCCTCTCAACAACATTCAAGAGGTGGAAATCTTTGACGTTTGGGGAGTTGATTTCATGGGACCATTCTCATCATCTTGCGGAAACCAATACATAGTTCTCGCTGTACATTATGTTTCGAGATGGGTTGAAGCTTTTGCCTCTCCAACTAACAATGCTATGGTGGTTGTCAAGTTCTTTAATAGAACTATTTTCTCAAGGTTTGGGACACCACAAACCATCATTAGTGACGGAGGTTCACACTTCATAGCCCGACGATTCGAACTCTACTATCTAAGTATGGGGTGACTCACAAGATCGCCACTCCCTACCATCCGCAAACAAGTGGACAAGTGGAGATTTCATATAGGGAAATCAAAGTATCCTTGAGAAGATGGTGCCAAAAACAAGGAAGGATTGGTCATTAAAGCTAGATGACACATTATGGGCGTATAGGACAGCATACAAGACTCTCATCGGCACAACACCATACAACCTTGTGTATGGGAAGTCTTGTCATCTTCCGGTAGAGCTGGAACACAAGGCATATTGGGTTGTGAAGTGGTTGAACTTCAGCATGAAAGAAGCGAGCGAGAAGCGCCTCTTAGACCTTAACGAGCTAGAAGAACTCCGCTTGAACGCCTATGAGAACGTCAAGATCTACATAGAAAGGGCGAAGCATTGGCATGATAAGCATATCATTCTGAAAGACATCAAAGAAGGAGATCAAGTTCTCCTCTTCAATTCTAGACTTCGACTCTTTCGGGGTAAGCTTAAATCTCGTTGGACAGGACCTTATGTGATTAAACGTGTTTTTCCCCATGATGCAGTTGAAGTATGGGTTGAGAAGTGCGGAAATTTTTAGGTGAACGGCCAACGACTCAAGAAGTACTCACTGGAGCTCCAAGCTGAGGAAACCGCTCCGATTGTCCTCATTTGAACATAGGAACGGTCTAGCTACGGACCCAAAACAAAGCGCTTCTTGGGAGGCAACCCAAGGTATTGCATTCTTGTTTTTGTTTTTGTTTCTCTGTTAGGTTAGTTTAGTTTAGATGTTTTTTGTTTGTTTTTCCTCGATACCTCCCTGTATGTTCATGTTTTTGGATGTCAGGAATAAGGAACAAGCAAGAAAAGAGAAGAAAAGCCGAAAAGAATGAAGAAACTTGGATTTTTGGCATAGATGAGAGAGTTCCACGGGTGTCCGTACAAAACCACGGCCGTGGAACACCCCGACTGGCCGTGGTTTTCCAAATTTCTATGGCCAATATATAGTTCCCTCTTCTTCACCAAAACTCACTTCTTCTTCTCAACCACGCCCCAAACCACGCCCAAAATGCCCGAAACAGCCCCATACTCGTGATCCTTCATCCGGTAACCGTTTCGAACGATTCCTCAACCCAAAGTGAAGCAAATCGAATCCTATACAAGATTCCATCAACAAACTGAGCAAACAATCAACAATCGGAAAGGATTTTGGATTTTTTCAAATCCAAACCCTAGCTTTTCTCTCTATCTCTTCTTGGTTGATTTTGTTCATTTTTCTTGCAAGTTTCTAGGAGAACTGAACGAAATTAGAATTAGAAATAGTATAGGGATGTGATTGTTGAGTTTGTTGTGCATTTGCTGAATTTCTGAACGAAATCGACAGATTCCACGGGTCCGTACAGTTCCACGGCCGTGGTTTTCTGAAGAACAAGCCGTGGTTTCTTCTGAGTTGAGAGAAAATACTTTGAAAGAGGAAATCCAATAGAAACAAGAAGACAAAGGGTGATGGGTATTTTTCCCAACCTCCCCCTGTAGAACCACCAATCCCTAGAGTTCCCACGATCCATGAAGATTACCTTAGAGCCATGGCAAATATTTCTAAGAGAGATGTGATATGTCCTAGGTACATTGTCAAAGAGGAGCTTGAAGAGCTGAAT
Source organism: Fagopyrum homotropicum (assembly GCA_033239125.1). NCBI lineage: Eukaryota > Viridiplantae > Streptophyta > Magnoliopsida > Caryophyllales > Polygonaceae > Fagopyrum > Fagopyrum homotropicum. The sequence goes on along the minus strand of BSWB01000003.1, from coordinate 56,470,717 downwards.
GTGGTTAATGATTTGGCTTGGCTACTATATAGAGCATGCTTGATCATATTATCCGCCATTAGGAAGGATGCATACGATGAGATTACAAGGGAGTTCATAACTTCCTTCGAGCATAGTGCCGTTAACCGAACGGTATCCTTTAGGTCGATAGAGCGTAGCCAGGAGTTCTCCATTGTGCAGTTTGGAACCATGTTTGGGTTTCATGAGACGTTCAATTGAACGTTTCCTAGAGGAGCGAAAGCTAAAGAGTTTTGGAGAGAGATAGCCATGATATATGCTTCGGAGGACCATTGGCAACCGGCCGATTCTAAGGCCAAGCTTATCTACCATTTAGCCATCAAGATATCTCATAGGATCCTCTCGGTATGCCTTTTCCCTAGAACCGAAACACCTTAAAAGATCAAGGCCGATGAGCTCTTCATCCTATACTGTATGGTTTCTGGTCATTCTCCGGATTGTGAAACCTTGCTTGCCTCCACCCTTAGTAAGGTGAAGAACAAATCAGCCGGGAATATAGGATATGGAGGTATGGTGACACATATTGCTAACCAGTTAGGGATTGATTATTCTGCTTGTACAAGAGTAGCTGCGAGACCTTTGGGTCTCAATGGCCTTATGACTAGAGGACTTATCTTCCCTCGCTACCGTGGTCCACCTACCGTAGCCATACCTTGGGAGGAAAGAGGTGGTAGAGGCATTCCATGGCTCCCGGAGTACTCTCTTATGCTTGGCCGCCATAACTGGAAGGAGACCTTTGTTCCGATGCATACTAACAGGTTAGTAGCTCCTCCTTATGTTCCCGATGAGGTTCCAGATGCAGCTGCAGTTGATGAGGATGAGGAGATGGGAGGAGGAGACTATCCGGATGTAGAAAGGGATGAGCAGGACTTTGGATCATTCCCGGAGCAGCCAACGGACATCCCGGACACAACTAGGAGGTCCACTTACCAGCCGAGGCCTTCCGCTTCTTCCTCTTCTCGCTGAGCTAGTGTTAGTGAGCGCCCCGCATGGATGAATAGTGCGCCAGATTGGTACGGACAGCGGCCGGCTTGAATGAGAGCTCCACCACCTTGGACACAACAACCTCCTACATGGTGTACCAGCATCCGCCAGTATGGGCACATTAGCCTCCTTCTTGGTATGACCAACAGCCGGCGTGGGCAGGTTATCTTTTTAAGAGGGTGGACGACTTAGAGAGCCGCCAAGGGGAGCATGATGAGAGAGGCAAGAGAACGCAAGGATCCTCCGTGACGTCTATCTCCGGCAGTTTGGGCGACCTTTAACTCCGACTTCTTTCCATACACAGGGCCACCTCCTCCGTAGTGATTGATGATGGATGCTTCGAGCTACTCCACCACCTTAGTGAGTTTTCTTTCTTTTCTTTTCTCTATTTTTCTTAAACATTGAGGACAATGTGTATGTTAAGTATGGGGTGTGGGATGTGACTCTCGTTTGTAATAACTCGATACACTTGCTTTGCTTTAATTCCTTGAACACTTGCATCTCTCTTTTATTGTAACACGTTTCTATATTGCATTGCATTGAAAAGCTTTGACAAACCCATAAAAATTTTGAAATTTTTGAAAATTATTGTGCTTCTAAGATTGGAGATGATTTTTATGATGAATTTACTTGTGGAATGAGTTTTTGATGACATTTGTATGCTTGAATTGAATTATGAATTGTGAAGAAATTGAGTATGTTGTTTAACCTTTCTTGCAAGTTTCATAATGTAAAAGTTTTATCTAAATCATATTGAGGAATGAAGGTTGAAATCACAATAAAAGTTTTTACACATCTTTATGAAATGATTGAGGCACATCGATTTTCTTGCTTCTTTCTTTGATCATCTAGCCCCTCAATGGAAATATTTGCCTCCTTTACCTATCCAGGATTTAGGAAGAGTTGATTTTGACATGTTTGATGTTGGAGGGCCATTAAATCAATTGTTTGAATTCAAAGTGTAGGAAAATAGGTTTGGGGTAGTCAATCATGATGATGAGTAACTCGGCACCAATCAATAGCCGGATGTTTGTGTCTTGCCAAAGTCGGATTGAGCTATATTCCTAACAGATGATGGTATGTGCATCAAAGGTTTGATGCATCTCGAAATTGAGAAATGCCAATCTCCTAGGCTTCGTTTTTTGTGCACCGCTGTTCATATTTCTAAAAAGTACAGTCGAAAAATTTTGTGCTAAAATAAAGAGCAAAGCTCTAATTGGTGGTTGGTTAAAATTGTGGAAAAAGTTTGTGTTGTTCCTTTTTCCCTGATTTATACACCACATTCCCTTATAAGTTTTCCCACCTATTCTTATTCTTGACCTTACTTGAAAGTCCTTGAGATCATGAGAATGATGTGTGACTTGGTGATCTAAATTGAAGTTTCACATGTTTGATTTTGACATTGCTTGAAAGTTATGGTGTTTGTCTTGAAGTTTATGCAATTTATGATGTTTCCTTTGCCTTACATATTTTGATTTATGTATATGAACATTTTCAGGGAAGCATGAAGCAAGATTTCAGGATGATCTATTGATTAGAAGCACATTAGCAAAAAAGATTGTTTTTGTTTTCTTTTGCATTCATGTTTCATTCTACCTTATAATCTAAGCTTTTGAAAACCTTGCTTGGGGACAAACAAGCGGCAAGTATGGGGTATTTTGATAGCATGAAATATGACTATATTTTAGGCACTTGTTTTGAATGTTTTTCCTTTTTAGATGTGTACATGGATATGAGTTTGAAGAATTTATAAGCACATTCACCTATTTTGTCGATATAGAGATCTACACAAGCTTTTTTATGTTTAAAGGTGAATCAAGGCTTGAATTGGAGCATATGCGAAGGGATAGGAGTATTTGATCATGCTAGATGTCAAGAAGATGCATGGAGAAGCTAAGAAAGGAGCATGATTAAAGAACTTTACAAAACAAAGGCTTTCACAAACGATTTTGAGTTTCCACGGCCAAACCAAGAGAACCACGATCGTGGTTTATGCATTGAGATCGTGGAAAGTAATGTCGAAGAGCAACATAGAGTTCCACGCCTTAAACCACGGCCGTGGAATGTTACCCTAGACCATGATTTCCATGACGTTGCCCAGTGTCATATTTGCCATGTCAGCAATAGTTATCGTGCTTTCTCGTAACCCTATTTTCCCTATAAGAAGGCTGAAGGAGGAAGAAAACGAGACGACTGCTTACACCCCCGAAGAGATAGATATTCGGATCATTGCTTAGGAAGATTGCATTGCGTACAGGGAAGATCTCGAGAAGGATGCGATTTGGAGATTGCGTACTTAGAGATTATCTTAGGCTTTACATTTGGAGACGGATTGACATCCCGTTCTTCATTGTTCCTCGAGATTGTTGTGAGGATTTCTATTCCCTCTTCCGCATTCATTAAACACATACACTTGTTGTTTGGATTTGAGATTGATTATATGACTATTATAGAGTTTTCGAGATTTTTACCTTTTTCTCTTTTAAACTTGATTATTGATTCAATGATGATGGTTATTGGCTTAGATAATGATAGATTGAACAAAAACAGATTGGACCCTGGGAGTTGCGAGAAACTTCGTCGACAACCTTTTCCACGGCCTGTTCTTGAGTTCCACGGCCGTGGTTCTTCAAGATCCAGCCGTGGTTTCCTCTGTCGTACGTCCTTTGCTTTTTCTTTGATCTAAAGTTAGAGATTTGCCTGAACCTAGGCTTGGCTTACCTTTCCTAGGTAGTAGTGAGACTCAACATCCTTTATTTCGGTTTCGAGTGTTACAACCTTAACCGTTTTGGCTTATCTTTGATTCCTTCGGTATGGGCATGGGTATTTGAGAGTAATTCTTGTCCTTTGATCCTTTCTATACTGCAGCCTCAACAACCTTTATAGAGAGAGTCCTTGGGTGAGACATATAGGTTTGGAACTTCACCGTACACAACCATACATTAGATATACCTTTGTAATCCCGACTATGTCCTTACATCTATGCAATATCTTGAATCGATTGCCACAATTGGATACTTGGATCTTTAGAATTGCTGTTTTCCCAATATTACTTTCAAAGCTTCTATATTTTTACTTGCTCGACGATTTGTGAACTGATTTTATTCTCACCAAATGCCAGAGTTCGTCTCTGGAATTTCTTGTCTTACTACGCCGATCCGTACACTACGGGTTCGCTTTTGCATAAGTTCTAGATATAAATTTAAGACTTTGTGACGCACACTTTCGAGCGAACACGTTTCGGCAACGGAACCGAGTTTCGCCAAAGAACAAGTTTGTGAGCTCGGTGACATACGTGCCGGAGCGTCAAGGGATTAAGTACCTGTTGTTGAACCGGAATTATGTGGTGCCCATGGTTCAGTTCAGGGAGATTTTCGGCTTCCCTACCCCAACAGTTTCTGATTTTCCTTCCCGAGTTCTAGTTCCAGATTTCCGGGGCGAGATAGACCACGTGACTGATCACAGTGACAGGTGGAGGCCCGGAGATTCCCGGGAGCGGATCATATTCCATCTTGCTTTCCGCCAAGCTCACAGGAATTTTAGTGAGACTCTTCTAGCGCATACTGAGACGCCCCAGAAGGTCCGACAAGGGGAGTTGCTGAGCTTATTTTGTATGGTCACAAGAGGGAGTTCCTGATTTTGTTGGTATGCTAGTTGAGGACTTGCATAAGATCAAGGGCAAGTCTAGAGTAGATATCTGTTGTGGTGGGTTGGTGACCCACATTGTTACTACTATGGGCCCGGATCTTTCTGCTTGTACACTAGTTGCGGCTGCGAAGCCCTTGGGACTGTAGAAGATGATCACGAGACGTATTCTCATCCCTCGTGGCCTTGGCACGCCATGCGTTTCCATGCCTTGGGAGACGACTACACCACATGTCATTTTGTGGTCATTTCAATTCTCTATCTTTGACCATCAGTACTGGTCCGCTGCTTGGTTTCCTTACATGCAGCATACCAAAGACGCTTTTGATGATGTTGATGATGATGAGGGTTATGATGGAGGAGCTGCCATGGAGACCGGTATTGATACCGGCGGCCCTAGCGTTCCAGTTGTCGACCTTGATGATGAGGCGACAGAGGAGGAGAGAGAAGCACCACCACCACCATCTTAGCACAGATTCCGCCGCCGCTTTAGAGATCTCGAGGCCCACCCGAGTATTGATGATCTCACCGACCAGATGATCGATGGTTACGCAACCCTGACAATCGACATGTCCGAGCGCTTTACTGACCAGCGGTGAGATGTTGAGGATTGGACGCATTAGATGTTTGAGAGCCAGCATTATCAGCGTCGGATGATGGAGATCCAGCATCAGCAGATTATGGGCTATCCATTTGACCCCACCCAACAACCCCACATTCCACATCCACCACCACCAGTTGACGAGGACTAGAGATTTATGGATTTCTTATCTTTATTTATTGATGAAGTTCAGCTAGGTCCGGTGAGTTTTCTGATTTCTTAGACTTATATTTGACCCATTGGGACAATGTGTTCCAAGTATGGGGTATTTGGATGTATTCCTTAATTATGTGATTGGCTTGTATGACTCTTATGGATATTATTGTCTTATTTGGCTTTATCTGTTTATCTGTCATTACATGCATACATACAGGTTATTGTTTGAGAAAAACGTCCAAAGAAAAAAAAATTTATGACCTTGACCGGGATGTTCATGGCCGATCGAGAATGAACACCTCGGATGACGCCAGAACACCTCGACCGAGGTGGACTTTTAAATGAGAGTTCAAAACGTTTTGTGCTTCTTCTCTGGATATGACCTCAATGATGATTCTGTTTGTAGATTGGCTTTGAAATCTTTATATGCTCAAAAGGTTTTATGATATGTTTAAGTTGCAAAATGCTTTGTTTGAAGTTTTATCATGTTTAATACTTTGTTTTTATCAAAATTATGTTGGATTTGAAGGTTGACACCACATGATGAGTTCTATCATATTCTTCCTAGGATGATTGAGGCAATTCATTCTCTTCTCTTCTTCTTCTTAACCATGCTTTAGCCCCTCATGTTCTTATTTGCCTCCCTTTACCTATCCAGGAATTTGGAAGCAAGCAAAGAAAAGCAAGTGAAAGTGAAGTTGAGATGTTGGCTGAAAGTGTTAGAAACAAACAATTTGGTTTGGGGAAGTCAATCATGATAATGATGAACTCGACACCATTCACATAGCCGGGTGTTTGTGTCTTGCCAAAGTCGGATTGACCGATATTCCTAACTTGTCATGGTATGTGCATAAAGGGTTTGAGGCATCTCAAAAAATTGATGATTGCTGATCTCCTAGGCTTCGCCTCTTTCCATGCATCCCAAAAAGTAATGTAAAAATAAGCAAAGCTTATTGGTGGAAGATGTTGAGTTTCAAAGAAAGTGAAGAAAGATCCTATTCCCGGATTCTAGCACCACATACCCTATATACATCCCACCCTAACACGTTTCTTGACCTCCTTTTGAAGCCTATTGAGACCTCGAGCTTGTTGATTGACTTGGTGGTTTAAACGGGATTATACATGATTAATTTCGATAAATTATGATTTATTATGCATTCCATGATTTTATGCAAAGATGAACAACTTTCTTATATTTATAAAATGTTTTTACCATGTCTTGATTTTCTTTCCCACGAAGCATTCTCTTAGAGTGATCTATGAGTGGAGCACACCACAAAAGGTTTTGAAATGTTTTTCATTGATCTTTCTTACTTATAATCCATTCTATCTTGTATCTAAGATTTGGAACTTGCTTGGGGACAAGCAAGGGACAAGTATGGGGTATTTTGATAGCATGTATTATAGTCTATATTTTGGGATTAGTTTAGACGTTTTATCTTCATAAATTTGCATGTATGGATGTATATTCTTTTATTATATTGTTGTTTTGTCTACCTTTGCGGGAATCGAGGTCTACACCTAGTTTCGTTGTAATTGTAGGGGAAATGGCACGTTTTGGACCGATATGGAGCTAAGGAAGCTAAGGGGTCATGTGAGCTACATTTTGGAGCATTGAGGAGTCACAGGAAGATCTCAGGAAGCATAGAAATGATTTAAAGGATTAATTTTGGACTAGATTCGAGATGATTTACATTCAGCTGAGACTCACTCGGTCATCTACAATACCACCTCGACCAAGGTGATCTTGAGGAGCGTCTGGACCGAGGCGAACACCTCACTCCCGACAAGATCTTTATTTTTGGTTGAGATCTTCTATTTTTGGAAAGAGAATCTCACATATGTTTGGTTGGATTTGTGGAAGGAAGAATATCTTTTGGCTGATTTATTTTGGAAGATATGGAGTTATATTTCAAGGAAATTATCTTTTTAAGATATTTTATCTTTGGAAGATAATTCTCCTTATATATGAGCTGATTTTCTACAATTCATCCATCTTCGGATCATTGATTTCTGGAGGATTTTCTGGAGTTTTGAAGGAAGTTTTGAAGGTTGAAGTTCAAGGAAGAAAGGAATCATAGTTGAAGTTAGCTTTTGAAGGAGTTTGTAAGATCTTCTTAGATTGCTTTTGGTTTTGTTTTCTTTTCTGATTGTGACTTGAGGAACGCTGATTGTTGTTTGTTTGATTGATTGAGTTATTGAGACCTTTGTGTTAAGATTTTCTTGTTTAAATATTGATTCCTTTCTTATAAATTTGATTATTGTTATCATGATGATTGTTGGCTAAGTTTCTTATGTGGTTCTAGGGTGATTGGTTGAAAGTTGTGGGGAGGACGATGATAGAATGATCTTAATCCCAGCTGGACCATGAAAGTTCGAGTCTTTACCTTAACAATAGAACACCTCGGTCAGTCATTGAACATCTCGGCCTGGATGGAATATAGCTGAACGAGGTGAACCTTTCCTGAACCTTATGTGAGTTAAGAATTTAAGTTTGCCAAAACCTATCCTTGTTATTCCTTTCCTGGTTCAATGCAAGCCTAGGATGAGACTTACCCGGTGATTCTTTTCTTGTTTACCCAAGATCATGACTGTAGGTAATGAAGGTTTATCCTTTATTGGGTTTGAGTGTGCATTCATTCCATCTTCGAGAGTTAGCTTGAGACTTACCCGGTAAAGGCTGATTCTATTCCCTTGGATGGTGTGTTGGTTTGAGATTATAGTTCCTTTCCTTAGTACCTTGAGACTTACCCGGTGATAGGATCTTTGGTTTGGGATAGTGAGTAGTGAGACATACCCGGTGATCTATTCCCACCTTAGAAACACCTTCCCTTTGTAAACCTCATGCTTTGTCCACGTTATCTTTTGAGATCTTGAGTCGGAACCACAACTGGATGCTTTAATCCCTAGAATCCGCATTCCTTTTATCTGACTTTTATATCATCTTTGATTGCTTTAGTTTGTAGTTATTAGTTATTTGACGACCCGATTTCCGATCTTTGTTTCACCATAGTCCCTATGTTCGACCCCTGTAATTCTTGCTTTTATTACAATTGATCGTACACTACGGGTTCACATATTGTTCAAGCATACTTCTTGGGTTATAAATATTAAATCTTGCACACACCATTTGGAGCGAACACTCTAGGTGAAGCATCTCTCGTGTCTGACGTACCCCAAACCCGTCCTCTACCTCTTCCATGTCCTTGAGCGGAACCCTGAGGAGCAGTAAAACATGGAGCTCTCTACTGATGTTGCTGATACTAAGGTCTCCACCCACCTCCTACAACACTGGCAGGTGAAAAAGTCTACCGTGATAGCGCCTTTCCTTGTCAGCAAAACACAGCTCTGTGTTCTGGCTTGCCGCAAGAGAAGAAAGGTAATGCGGCCTTTTAACAGTCAGCTTGGATGTGTTCAACACCTCCGCATTTATAACACTACTATCTTCTCCTATGACTCTACATCGTTAGCTGGAGACCAGAGTGTCCCAACGTCTGACTACGCCCAAATCCAGAAGCTCTAGTTTCAATATTGGCTGGTCCAGTCTTCTTTCTTTTCTCAAAACCTTCTTCTTGAGAAGCCTTCCCGGAACCCGGTCGGTTTGTGATCATATTCCCTATCGACTCTAAAGTTGAAATAACATAGATCCAAAGCTCCACCTCTAAACTTGCTTCATCCCAAACCCTAACATCCTCAGCTGGCTTCACGGGTACTGGCGGTGCTGGTGCAGGTCCTCTAGTCCTCATAGCCTCCTCGACTCTCTGTATGTAGTCTTGATATGCAGATGCTCTAATACTCGATCGGTCTCGGTCGAATGCGCTCTTTGTGCGCCGGACCTAACAGCAATTCATTCCCTGCTTCGGGAATGCCATTCTCGATAACTCCTTCGGCGAGCGCCTCTACGATAGGCGGGTCAGCAGTTGGGGCTTGACGCCGACCTCTAACTAGTGGAGGTCTTCCTGCAAGTCCTCATCTACATACTGCAAGTGGAAGAGGTGGTCGACCCCTTCCTTGCCCTATAGCAGATGTAGCTTTAGTACGCGCCATCTACGATAGGGATATTTAGATATAAGGGCACGCTATAACTAAAGCAAAAATCCAGAAAAAGAATCTAAAAGCCAACATATAAGGAAACTAACTACTGAGATCTGCGGAGGTAGTGGTGGTCGTCAGTACATCTATCCCAGACCAACAAGTTTAAAATCAAAACCCCATTTCGAAAACGGAGACCCCTTGCGTGTTCTGTTTATTTATCTATTTGGCCTTTAGAAAATTTCGAGTGCCCTTGTTGCCAACCTAGAGCTCTGATACCATATTGTAACACTCTAAGTTCTAGGAACTCAAAGCGTTACGGGCAAGGAAATCACAATGGGTCCCGACCCTCAAAGTAGCAACGACATTATCACATGTTACAACAAGGCACAAATAAATGAAAACCGAAACTTATAATAAAACCAAATGTCTAAACAAAGGAAGCATAAAAAGATTTGCAGCCGAGTTTAAAACAAACTTAAAGAACAATAACTGAAATATAAACCCGATCGCGTCCTAGAATTTACGGGAACCCCGGCTGACCACACCGTCCAGATCACTCAGCAGCATCCCTAACCTACGGAACATCTACAACATCGGTATAAACCGTTTAGCTAACATTCGAGATATCAGAAAACAATAAGGGCACAAATACACATAAGGTAATATAAACATATAGCATGCTCGCACTCAACCGGTTATTATCTTTCATTAAGGTTAATTGTTACGCTAAGAACGTGTGTACGCAATAAGCTTTAAATTTATACTCGTCATATTTCTCCTAACTCCTAGCGAACCCGCAGCGTACGGGATGTTCGTAGTATGGATAGTATTCCGAGGTCGAACACAAAGACTAAGGTGAGATTGATTCGATTTATGATTAAGTTTAGTGAATATCTAGGTTATAGAAAAGAGAAAGAAATAAAGAAATGAAAACCTCAATGTTTTCGGTTCGTTTTTAGGTGATCAATCAAGGATCACAATTGATGCAAAGTAAACAATCAACTAAGCTAACGAATCAACACAAACAAACAAGCTAAACACGAGATATGAATCAAGAGAGAAAGCGGATTCTAGGGGTTGGAAATTCCGGTTATGGCATATGACTCAAGCTATCTAATCATTCCTTGGATTAACTATGATATGTTGGGAGTGAGTGTTTCTAGATTGGGATCAATCACCGGGTAGATCTCATGGTCCACTAATCCGTTCCTAAGGTCTTATCACCGGGTAAGTCTCTAAGAACCTAAGGGACGGAATTCTACACAAACCGGATTGTGACCTAGGGATCTAACCTATCCTTACCGGGTAGGTCTCGGAATGGTTAGTCCTAAACAACTATCCTAGCACACTTAGTCCAATGGCGGCTTATGAGGCTCACCACTACCTATGGTTTGTCATCTTTGAAATCTAAGAGTAAGAATCACCGGGTAGGTCTCTTCTAACACTTAGTTTCTAACACTAGGTCACCCTAGGGTAGAATTAACTCAACAAACACTAGGATTTCAACATTCTAACAATCTAAAGCTAAATCCATCGAACTAGGGAGAATCACGGGCTGTTCTACCAGGTCCACGGCCGTGGTCTGGCAAGAACAAACCGTGGACTCCAACAGAGGCTACGTCCAAGTAAGTGACTCATCCAAGGGCAAATCTAAGTCCATCCTATCATAGTCCTAGCCATAACCATCCTTTCCTTACCCTAGAATCACATCTATTTAGCCTACAACATTCATTCTAACAATCGAAATCATCAAACATAAAATCATAGCTTCCATTTGCAAGATAATAAAGAGAAAGAGATGAACAAGTGAAGTAAACGAAACCAAGCTAAAATTAAGATTAAAATGACTCACAACCCTTCCAAAAGAAGGTTTAGATGGTTCATACAACTCTAGAAATCGATTCCGAAATTCTTCACTACATAAGCTATCAAAGTCTAGCAATGCTGTGCTCTTCTCCTTCCTCTCCAATGGAGCTCTTCTTCTCCTCCAATGGTGTTTTCCTTCTTAGAGAATCTTCTTGTTGAGAGAGTATTTTGATTGGATGATAGTGGATAATGGAGAGCTGCTCCAAGATGCCTTCTCTCAGCCATGCAGGACCACTTTTATACTACAACCTTGCTAGAGTGAGCCATGAGATCGTGGCACAGCTGTCACAACCGACTGGCAAAATCCACGGGTAGTTCCACGGCCATGATTTGGCAGTGAACCGTGGTTTGGTGCTTCAGCGTCGCCTTGGTTCATTAAGCTTTGATTTAGTGCATGGCTTTTGTTGGTAAGGTTCCTTGAGTCCTCCTTAGCCCTTAGCTTGCATTCAAGTGAGTCCGAGGGTGTGTCATCTCGAGGAGTGACCCTCGAATGCATCAATTAAGCTCCTAAATCTCCCAAAATACCTATAAAGCCAGCAAAAGTCCGCGTAGACGTCTATCTCGACAAAATACATGATTTGAGTGCAAACGTCGTGAACTAATGCTAAACCATGCATGAATGAGTGAGAAATCTATCTAAATGACTACCTAAACCTAAGCTATAAATCGTGTTATCAAAAATACCCCATACTTAAGGTTTGCTCGTCCCCGAGCAAATTCCCAATTATAGACTAAAAGATAACATGATTTATGTATGCAGAAGAATGGCAAAATCTTTTTGAGTTTGTGCTTCTACTATTGGATCACCTTCATAGTCATGTTTCATGGCAATGGACAAGCAAATATGTATCAAACAAATGAAGGCACAGAAAGACAATTATACTTAACTCGAAAGCATGCATGAAATGTAAAAATGAAGAAGTCGAGATGATCAAGAGCATATCCAGTCTAAATCACTAAGTCTTATAAACATGCAAATAGGTCATAAGGTCTTATGAAATAAAAGGCCAAGAAACGTTGTGATTAAGTGGGGATTTTTCTAGGCTATGTGATGCTAATCCGGGAATGGAACTAACTCCACAATTTTGTCCTCGATCAACTTCCCTCAGGTGTATATTTTCTCCATCTTTTCTTTCTTTTCTTTTTTTTTCTTTACTTATTTTTGAGACAATGGCATTGGTGTACAAAAGCCGAAACCTTGGTGATTAGCCATCCTCGGGCTTTTTCTATTTTTCGAGGTGCATCCACACCGGGCAAACATACCAAAGCTCGTTAGGACTATCGGTTTATTTGACTTTGGCAAGGCACCAACACCCGATTATGTGAAGTGTGCCGAGTTACTTGTCATTTAAACCAATGTCCCCAAGCCTATATTTTTGTCTACACTTTCACAACAATTTCAGCATTTTATTCATGACATTCTTTCATCAACATCTTCACCCCACACTTGCTTTTCACACACATCAACACACTAACATGCTCCTATTCCCGGATGGGTCAAAAGAGGTCAATTTATATCAATTGAGGTGCTCAAACATCATGATCAAGATGAGAAGAAGAAGAAAAATGAATTGCCTCATTCATTCCTAGATGGTGTGTAAGAACTAGCATGTAATTTCGACTTTCAATACTCAATCCAATCTAGGCAAGCATCATGATCACAAATCATTCATGGGTTTCAAGAGAAGTACTTCAAGTCCACATATGCATTCATCAATTTAACACACAAAGCCATCCATAGCCAATCCACAAGACAAGATTCATCATTAGGGTCATATCAAAGCCTAGAAAGCATAAAATTTTTTAAATTTTCTGACTGTTTGGATTTTTTTTTTCGAAATGAGTATATACAATGCAAGACATGTGATGATATTAAACTACCCTAGATGCTAGTCATGCAAAATATCATGCAAACCCCACCCCATACTTAGAAACACAATGTCCCCAATGTGTAAATGAAGTAAAGAAGAGTGAAAGAAGGTTCTCACAATGTAAAAATGGTTTGCTATGGTATTTGGGATTTCTCAAGTGGATTGATGGTGGATGATCCTATCAACAATGGTAGAGAGCTCTAATTGATCATCAAGGCGTCGGGACCCGCGCTAGGCACCGCTAGCCGTCTAAGTTCCGCGTCCGCTCCACCCATAATTGATGAGGGGTTCATCATCATCATTCACTTGCTATGCAAGGTTTCCAATGCTACCATGACTCTAGCACACACACAAAACACAAACAAAAACAGAAAAATCAAAAACGAAAACAAAACGAAAAAGGAAAAACGTTACCAATGGGTTGCCTCCCACCAAGCGCTTCTTTAAGGTCATTAGCTTGACCAAACTTGGTGGCGTCTCATTCTAGGTGAAGTGGGGCAATCATATCCACCGTAGCTCCCGGGACATACTTCTTCAACCGGTGCTCGTTCACCTTGAAATCTCCACAATGCTCCCCTCATATCTCAATAGCTCCATGGGGGAAGATCTTCTTCACCACATATGGCCCGGTCCATCTTGATTTTAGCTTTCCGGGGAAAAGCCGCAGCCTTGAGTTGAAAAGAAGGAAAAGGTCGCCTTCACTCAACTCCTTCGGGATGAGGCGTTTGTCATGCCACCTTTTGGTTCTCTCCTTGTAGATCCGGGCATTCTCATAGGCATCCAACCGGATCTCCTCAAGAGCGTTCTAGTCAAGCAACCTCTTTTCTCCCGCCTCCTTGAGGTCAAAATTTAGCCACTTAATGGCCCAATAAGCTCTATGCTCCATCTCTACCAGAAGGTGGCAAGACTTGCCATAGACTAACTTGTAGGGAGTGGTGCCAATAGGTGTCTTGAAGGCGGTTCTATATGCCCACAAGGCATCATCGAGCTTCATAGCCCAATCCTTTCTTGTCCTAGAGACCGTCTTCTCGAGAATTCCCTTGATCTCCCGGTTGGAGATCTCCACTTGGCCACTAGTTTGGGGATGGTAAGGTGTTGCCACCTTATGAGTCACCCCATACTTAGCCAAAAGTAATTCAAAGTTCCTGTTGGTGAAGTGTTTCCCTCCATCACTTATGATCACCCTTGGTGTCCCAAACCTAGGGAAGATCACTCGGTTGAAGAACCGCACCACAACTTTGGCATCATTTGTGGGAGTGGCGATTGCCTCTACCCATCTCGAAACATAATCAACCGCCAATAGGATGTAGAGGTTGCCTCACGAAGAAGGGAATGGTCCCATGAAGTCCACACCCCACACATCAAATATCTCCTCTTCTTGTATGTTGTTCAATGGCATCTCATTCCTCCTTGAGATGTTGCCCGTCCTTTGGCAAGCATCACAAGCTACCACAAAACTTTGCACATCCTTGAACAAACTTGGCTAAAAGAAGCCCGATTGCAACACCTTCGCACATGTCTTGTGTGAGCTAGCATGCCCTCCACATGGCAAGGAATGACAATGGCGGATCACACTCTCTATTTCATCCTCCGGTATGCACCTTCAAGCATTCCATCCGGCCCTCTCTTGAACAAAAGTGGTTCACTCCAATAGTAGTGTCTCACATCTTTGAAGAACTTCTTTCTTTGGGCATATGTCAATCCGGGAGGCACTTCCTCACACACAAGATAGTTCACAATGTCGGCATACCATGGTTCACTTCCTCTAGACATTAGGAACAAGCACTCCTCCACCATATGCAATTGCTCATCCCGGAATGAGTCATCAATCGGGATGTCATCTCTTTCAAGCTCCAATGGTGGGAGTCTACTAAGGTGATCCGCCACGGAGTTCTCGGACCCCTTCTTGTCCCGGATTTCCAAATCAAACTCTTGAAGAAGAAGGATCCACTGAATCAACCTAGACTTGGCATCCTTCTTGGTAAGTAGATAACGGATCGCAGGATGATCCGTATAGATAATGACCTTCGCTCCAATAAGATATGAGCGGAGCTTCTCAAATGCATACACAACCGCTAGCAACTCCTTCTCGGTGGTAGCATAATTGAGTTGGGCATCATCTAGCGTCTTGCTAGCATAGTAAATGGCATGCGTGCGCCCATCTTTCCTTTGCCCCAAAACAGCCCCAACGGCTACATCGCTTGCATCACACATGATCTCAAACGGTAAACTCCAATCCGGAAGTTGCATGATAGGTGCGGAGACCAAAGCGTTCTTCAACCTACAAAAAGCCTCAAGGCAATCCTTGGAGAAAATAAACTCAACATCTTTCATTAGTAGGTTAGTAAGAGGCTTACAAATTTTAGAGAAATCTTTAATAAACCTCCGGTAAAAACCGGCATGCCCTAAGAAACTCCTTAGCCCTTTCACCGAGGTAGGTGGTGGCAACTTCTCTATCGTCTCGATCTTGGCCCTATCAACCTCAATGCCACGGTTGGACACCAAGTGTCCCAACACAATGCCTTCACTTACCATGAAGTGGCATTTTTCCCAATTCAAGACAAGATTTGTCTCCTCACATCTTTTCAATACTAATGACAAGTTAGCCAAGCAATTATCAAAGGAAGAACCATAAACAGAAAAATCATCCATAAACACTTCCATGATATTTTCAATGTATTCCGAAAAGATAGACATCATACACCTTTGGAAGGTGGCGGGTGCATAACACAACCCAAATGGCATTCTCCTATATGCGAAAGTTCCCCATGGACATGTAAAGGTGGTTTTCTCTTGGTCATCGGGGTGGATAGGGATTTGGAAGAATCCGCTATAGCCATCTAGGTAGCAAAAGTGAATGTTGAGCTAACCTCTCTAGCATTTGGTGAATGAAAGGAAGAGGGAAGTGATCGTTCCTAGAGGCCATGTTTAACTTCCTATAGTCAATGCACATCCTCCATCCCGTAACCGTCCTAGTTGGGATTAGTTCATTATTCTCATTAGTCACTACGGTCATTCCACCCTTCTTAGGAACTACATGAACGGGACTAACCCACTTACTATCCGAGATAGGGTAGATAATTCCCGCATCTAACAACTTAATGATCTCTTTCTTGACTACCTCTTTCATTATAGGATTCAATCTTCTTTGATGTTCAATAGAGGGCTTATGATTATCTTCCATCAATATCTTATGCATGCAAAAAGAGGGCTTAATGCCAACCAAATCATCAATAGTATAGCCAATGGCTTTCCTATGCAATCTTAGCTCATGCAACAACTTAGCAAGTTCATCATCATTCAAGCATGCATTCACAATCACCGGATATGTAGAATTATCACCAAGGAAAGCATACTTTAAATGAGAGGGGAGGGGTTTGAGTTCAAGTTTAGGAGGACCTTTGTCGAGCGGAGACGATCCAAATACCGTTGGATGAGATGAATCCAAAGCAAATGAAGACCCTTCAAGGCTCCTTGAAGCTTGATCACCGTTGAGGTCTGATTCTGGGGAAACCACGGCCAACTCCACGGTTAGCTCCACATCCACGGCCATGGAAGTCACCAAGCTTGCACGTTGGAGCTTTCCAGAGAGTTCTACGGCCGTGGACTGCATTCCACGCCCGTGGTTCTTACAGCTGTTGAGCATGCCTTCGTGAACCTCAATTTCAGCTCTTGTCTCCTTTTCTTGTGCTTCCAAGGCCTTGATCTCTTCATTGCAAGCCTCCTCAACACCTTCCTCCATCAAACTTAAGGTAAGAACCTTCTCCAAGGGGTTGTTGATCAAGATCGAGCTCACAACTTCTCTAGACTCCTCTTGCTCGACTATGTTGAATACATCTTCATCAAGGGTTGGCCCTTTCATCATGGTGGACAACTTAAACTTGATATTCTCTTCTCCAATGTTGAAGGAGAGAACCCCATTCTTGCAATCCACTAGGCATCCGGAAGTGGCTAGGAAAGGTCTTCCTAAGATGATGGGAACGGGATAGTCCGCCGGGATGTACAAAACAACGAAGTCTATGGGCACATAAAACTTCCCTATTTGCACCGGAATGTCCTCCAAAATCCCAACCGGATGAGTAATAGAGCGGTCCGCCATGTAGAGGGTCATCTTGACCGGCTTTGGCTCTCCTAGCCCAACCTTGTTTCAAAGTGCAAGCGGTATGATGCTTACACTTGCCCCAAGATCACAAAGGGCTTCATACTTCACATCTGCCACTCCAATTGGGACACAAAAAGAACCCGGATCTCTTAGCTTGGGAGGCATCTCCTCCTTCATTGTTTGGATTAATTCTGAGTACCTCTTTGTCATTTGTATTTCCCCATACTCCTCCAACTTCCTTTTGTTGGAGAGTATCTCCTTCAAGAACTTGCCATATGCCGGAATACCTAAGATAGCATCCATGAACGGAATGTTAATATGCAATTTAGACATAAGTTCAAGGAATTTACCAAAGTGATTGTCTAAACGAGCCCTTGCTCTCGTGATTGAGGGAACGGTAGTGGTGGCTTGTATGGAGGCGGTGCCACATAAGTTGGCTTAACATCCTTGCTCTTGCCTCCATCTTCTTGCACTATCTCTTCTTCAACCACTACTTGTTTTCCCTTAGCATTATCCCTTGGCAAGGGATCCTTCATACTCAACCCACTCCTTGTAGTAATAGCCAACACTTGGCCTCTTGGGTTGTCTTCGGTCCTTCCGGGAAGATTTCTCAGATCTCTATGGGCTTCACCCGCCTTTTGGAACACTTGTGCTTCCAACACCTTTTGAGCTTTGGAAATGTAAGTCACCGTGCTCTCAAGACCACTCAACCATCCAAGCAATTGCTCAAACATCATTTTGGTTCTATCCTTTAGAGGTTGAGTGAATCCGGGTAGAGGTTCTTGTGAAGCTTTTGGTGGTGGAGTTGTGCTTGCGGAAGCGGGAGGGTTCAAGGCTCCATCCGGGTTAGAATAGGAAAAACCGGGATGGTTGTGGTTGGGCCGGTAATTGTTGAATTGCCGGTTGTTGTTGAAGTTCCTTAGGCCTTGGTAGTTGTTGTAATTGCCCCTTCCCATGTAGTTCACATCTTCCTCCTTGGAAGACAAATTAGCTTGCACTTGCACTTGAGGAGTTGCTTGGTTCTTCAAAGTTGTAGCACACAACTCCCTCAAAGACTTATGCTCGTTGTTGATGGCGTCAAGCTTGAAATTGCTCATGGTGACTTCACTCACCTTATATGCTCCCGCCTTTCTCCCTTTACTCTTCATATGGGAGTATTTCTCAATCACTAGAGCTTGTTTCTCCACAAACTCCCAAGCATCATCTACATTCTTCTCCATGAAAGTCCCACCGGAAAGAGATTGGAGCTTGAATTGGCTATCTTCATCAAGTCCTTTGAAGTAGATTTCCAATGGCTCAATTTTTGGTATACCATGGTGTGAACAATCTAGGAGAAGATCCTTGAATCTCTCCCAAGACTTGAATAGACTCTCTCTATCCTTCATCACGAAGGCATTTATCTTCCCTCTTAACTCGGTAGTCTTGGAAGGTGGGAAGAACTTAGTCAAAAACTCGGTTGTCATCTCCTCCCAAGTACTCACTCGCCCTTGTGGAATAGATCGATACCAAGCCAAGGCTTTATCCTTAAGAGAGAAGGAAAAAGCCCTAAGCTTATGGTTGTTGCTCTCCAATCTTGGCGGTCTAAGAGTCTCCATCAAAATCTCATAGTTCATCAAGTGTTGATGAGGAGACTCTCCTTCCATCCCTCCAAATTGATTATGCCGGATCATTTGTAGAACTTGAGGGCGGAGCTCGTAGTTGTGGGTTGCGGGATCTCCTAAGTTCACACCCGGGCGGTGTGCTCTTTGTGCCGGATCCATACGCCTTCCTAAAGTTTGTGGCTCTTCAATAGCAATGGGCACAACCCTAACATTCGCCGCCGGCTGCGTTTGTGGTGGTGGAGGTGGAGGTTGTTGACGATTAAGCTCTCCTTGTACAAGGGCTTGCCTAATCTCATCAATCTCCCTCCTAGTTGCTTCTTGCCTCTCATTGGCAAGTCTCCTCTCTTCCTCCAAGAGCTCATCTCTTAGCCTTATTTGCTCTAAGGCTTCATCCAATTCAGCTTGGAGGTCTCTTCCGGCCATCTCTTTTCCCTTTTTAATGCTCTTGGATCTAGATCTAAGGGTTTTCTCCGGTTCAGGATCGAATGGAGCTAAATCCTTTCCATGAGATCTTCGCATACACCTAAAGAGTAAGAGATGTCATGAAAAGCAAAGACACAAACCAAAGAGAAATCAAAAGCAACAAGAAAGATCTACACTAAAAACAATCACAAAATAGACTCAATCTAGACCTAGTCCCCGGCAACGGCGCCAAAAACTTTGTTACGCTAAGAACGTGTGTACGCAATAAGCTTTAAATTTATACTCGTTATATTTCTCCTAACTCCTAGCGAACCCGCAGTGTACGGGACGTTCGTAGTATGGATAGTATTCCGAGGTCGAACACAAAGACTAAGGTGAGATTGATTCGATTTATGATTAAGTTTAGTGAAGATCTAGGTTATAGAAAAGAGAAAGAAATAAAGAAATGAAAACCTCAATGTTTTTGGTTGGTTTTCAGGTGATCAATCAAGGATCACAGTTGATGCAAAGTAAACAATCAACTAAGCAAACGAATCAACACAAACAAACAAGCGAAACACGAGGTATAAATCAAGAGAGCAAGCGGATTCTAGGGGTTGGAAATTCCGGTTATGGCATAGGACTCAAGCTATCTAATCATTCCTTCGATTAACTATGATATGTTGGGAGTGAGTGTTTCTAGATTGGGATCAATCACCGGGTAGATCTCATGGTCCACTAATCCGTTCCTAAGGTCTTATCACCGGGTAAGTCTCTAAGAACCTAAGGGACGGAATTCTACACAAACCGGATTGTCACCTAGGGATCTAACCTATCCTTACCGGGTAGGTCTCGGAAGGGTTAGTCCTAAACAACTATCCTAGCACACTTAGTCCAATAGCGGCTTATGAGGCTCACAACTACCTAGGGTTTGTCATCTTTGAAATCTAAGAGTAAGAATCACCGGGTAGGTCTCTTCTAACACTTAGTTGCTAACACTAGGTCACCCTAGGTTAGAATTAACTCAACTAACACTAGGATTTCAACATTCTAACAATCTAAAGCTAGATCCATTGAACCAGGGAGAACCACGGGCTGTTCTACCAGGTCCACGGCCGTGGTCTGGCAAGAACAAACCGTGGACTCCAACAGAGGCTACGTCCAAGTAAATGACTCATCCAAGGGCAAATCTAAGTCCATCCTATCATAGTCCTAGCCATAACCATCCTTTCCTTACCCTAGAATCACATCTCTTTAGCCTACAACATTCATTCTAACAATCGAAATCATCAAACATAAAATCAGAGCTTCCATTTGCAAGATAATAAAGAGAAAGAGATGAACAAGTGAAGTAAACGAAACCAAGCTGAAAGTAAGATTAAAATGACTCACAACCCTTCCAAAAGAAGGTTTAGATGGTTCATACAACTCTAGAAATCGATTCCGAAATTCTTCACTACATAAGCTATCAAAGTCTAGCAATGGTGTGCTCTTCTCCTTCCTCTCCAATGGAGCTCTTCTTCTCCTCCAATGGTGTTTTCCTTCTTAGAGAATCTTCTTGTTGAGAGAGTATTTTGATTGGATGATAGTGGATAATGGAGAGCTGTTCCAAGATGCCTTCTCTCAGCAATGCAGGACCACTTTTATACTACAACCTTGCTAGAGTGAGCCACGAGATCGTGGCACAGGTGTCACAACCGACTGGCAAAATCCGCGGGTAGTTCCACGGCCGTGATCTGGCAGTGAACCGTGGTTTGGTGCTTCAGCGTCGCCTTGGTTCATTAAGCTTTGATTTAGTGCATGGCTTGTGTTGGTAAGGTTCCTTGAGTCCTCGTTAGCCCTTAGCTTGCATTCAAGTGAGTCCGAGGGTGTGTCATCTCGAGGAGTGACCCTCGAATGCATCAATTAAGCTCCTAAATCTCCCAAAATACCTATAAAGCTAGCAAAAGTCCGCGTAGACGTCTATCTCGACAAAATACATGATTTGAGTGCAAAAGTCGTGAACTAATGCTAAACCAAGCATGAATGAGGGAGAAATCTATCTAAATGACTACCTAAACCTAAGCTATAAATCGTGTTATCATTAATCCCTCTATCAATTCAACTTATGTTGTCACGAGAATCGCTACGTTCTCGCTCTGTCCCCCTTCACCAACATGAATAAAACGTATGTATCCTTCAGTAACCTGTTCGACTGGTCGTAAGAGCACCTCCCAGTTTCCCCATTTTGAACTGGGCAAGCAATAACTGCCTGGTTATAATACACTTGGGCCAATTACGGTTATAAAGGTCAATCCTAGTCTGGTTATCATTTATAACGGTAAAAACAACACAAGCAAGTCAAAACTATCAAACTAATATACGGAAAGTAGCTATGTAAGTCCAAGGGACTTACCTCACTCGAAGGTAAACTCAAAGGTCAGCTAACAACTTAATTCCCGAAGGAAAGGAAGGAATGCCTGCTCAAACAAGGCATAACGAATCAAGAACGAAACGACTGCTAGAAGTCTATAACTTCTAGCGTCCATGAAATCTAAGAGATCTCCACAAGCTAAGGTCTCAACCTTAGTCTAACAGATCAAGAAGGGTCAACAACATCAACATAAGCCAAGGGAAGGAACGAGGGAAGCAAGGAAGGAAGCAACTCACCAAGAACGGGAGTTACTGTAGAAGAACCGCGGGGGCGGCCAGACAGAGGCACGGGGGCGGCAGAATAGATAGCCGCGGGGGCGACAAGACAGAGGCGCGGGGGCAGTTACGGTGCAGAAAGCGACTATCGACTCCTTCAACGGCAAGGAACTCAGCTAAGTCCAAAGCTTGCCTCTCTCAACGCACACACGTTACAACTCAACCAATGGAGCCTATGAATATCAACGAATCAACAACGGGGACACCAACAAGAATCAAGGCTCAAATTTGATTCTTGTGACAAAGAACAGGAAGAAAGAAAGAAGAAAGCGAAACAGAATGGAAAAACATGCAGCAGCTCATGAACGTGAGGGAGAAACAAAGAAGGATGAGACTTACACGTCTAGCAAGAGATCACATGGAAGAAAGGCTGCAACTTTTGAGGTTGAAGAAGAACGTATGCAAGAAACGGAAAAAAGGAGAGAAAGAGGGAATTTATAAGAACGGTGGGGAAAGATAGAAGGAATTACGTTCTAGGGTTTAGTAGATCATAGGAAAGCCGGCCCATGAGATTGATGATCAGATTTCTATCTATGGAAAGAAATAAAACAGACAAAAAATCAGATCGGAGCGATCTGTGGAGAAACCTCAAGGGCGGTGAAGGCAAAAACTCGGTCTTACAAGACTGTACTAGGATAACTATATTTTGATATTCTTATATTTTACAGCTTCATTCTTTTCTAGTTATTCTACAATACTTTACAAACTAAAATGAATAGTGGGTCCTTGAGTTCTTATCTGGTTAATCCAATTTGTTTAATAAATTTTACTATTAGTCTTTAAAAACAAATAAGACAAAAAACTATTATAGACAAAACCTTGCTTGAGTCTAAAATTGAAAATGACTCTACAACTACAAGAAATGAATCTCACCTCTCACATGTTGCCTCTAACCTACATCGAACCCATGAGCCTCTCCTCCACTTGTAATATCTCCTAGCCGATGCCTATACATGCTTCGAGACTGGTTGATGGAGCTTGTCGTTTATATTAGATTCAGTTTAGTGTACATTGAAATGCATAAAACTAGCTCTACAACAAGAAACCGTTATTTACAAGAAGTTGATGTTAAATTCAATGTCTTATTATTTATAACCATTTAGTTTCAGTTTCTTTTGAGTGATAATTCACACTTGTAAAGTCTTATCATTAGTAATTCTTTGTAATTCCCTCTACTACTTGCAATTCCTCTATTGTCTAGTGATCACGTAAATTGTATTTTCTATTTATTTTTTTTAATTGTTATGCTTAGTAACTACTCTAATGCTTGTAATTCCTTTACAACTTTGTTAATTCACTAATTAACCAAAATATCATAAATTATTCAGCTCTTATGTTTGCGATTCATATATCCTTCTCTCCACGTACCATGATCTGGACTGCGGGCAACTTTTAATTCAGGGAACCATCTGGAGTTGACATGAAGCAAGAGTTCAAGGAAGGAGTTACTTGAAGAGTAGTAGGACTTTTTGTGCATGATATTTTGTAAAAACAGTAGACTAATCTAACGTTCTTTGAAGGAGGTTTATGATTCATACTCTATTTTGCAAGAATTCTTAATGTAATAAATTTTTTTTATTTCTACTAGTTTGGGAAGCAATCAATACGAAAATCTTGTGTATTTGAGCATTATCCTTTTTTTTATATACATGTCATTTTTATATTATTACAAGTGGTGTCAGAAATAGTTGTGTTAAAAAAACCAAACCATATACCGAAGAGAGGCATGTTAAGGTGTCGCAAATGTCTCAATACAATGATAGATGTACATGTCCCAAAATTATTAACCCATGAAACATTTTAAGGTGTCTCAATTTACTGTGACATGTTAAGGTGTCACAATTGGCACCTCTGTAAATTGTGACCGAAATTGTGACACCCATTCAATGTGTCGCTGATTATATTTGCGACACCTTAAGGTGTCACTAAATGCTATTAAAAGTGTCGCTTCAAACCCGATTTTGTACTTGTTTAGCACTCTCCTGCTTATGTATTCACTTCTGTCTACAAGTACATACCTACCATTTCCAAAGATCCTAGTGTTTCTTCATCTCCACATCCACTAGACCACAATCATGAAGGCTGCTCTTCATTCCATGTTTTTATTGAGGTTTAGTTCCGTCCACTTCTACATATTCACTTCTAACAAGTTACGTAAAGTATGTCCTCTTATAATTTCATTCCATACCTCCATTGCCCTTGGACATTATCTTAGTATATGAAGTGTGGTTTTCTTCTCTTCATAACATGATTCGCATCCTGCATTCGAGGTTAAGTGAAAGAAGATTCGGAATCACAACGACGCAGACTATGCATGGACAACATCAAATTCACCGAATCTGAGCGACGGAACCTGCCTGGTGACATATATGCTCGACCAACCCTTGATCTGCTCGGAAATGCAAAAACTCGGTACCGATATGACGAGAATGAAGAAAGGAATCTAGAAACTCAAACGGAATTGAAATCGGATTAGAAACGGAGAGTAGATCTGAGTTTTAAGGTTGAGAGAAATCAGAGCTTTTACGAGGAAACGTGAAAGGAAATGAATTAATAAAGGAATTTCTACTATTTATAGTGAAGACGATAATTATCCTTTAGCAAAGTCGATAATTATCCTTTAACCGATTCAAAGGCGGGTCGAACCTCCTTCTCCAAACTTCTCGAGATTGGAATATTAAATCTGGAATATTGTAGGGATAATTATTCCACAACTGCCTCGGAAAATGTGTATTCCTATGCCGTCTTTCTTAGCCGTTAAGAAACGAAATAGCGACTCTTTTGGCCGTTTTGCCTCTCCATGTTATTTCATAACTAGGACATATCCGATGTCCTGGTCATTTCTCTCTACTGCAATTTTATTAATTGGAACTCCCAAATGCTCCAAATAACACCGGAGGGTAAAAATAATTACCCGGGGGAAAAAGTAAAAATTTCCCCAAACGTCCAAAATTACGCTAGGAACATAACGGTGGGACTCATACTCATCACTTGCGAAATCTTCGCGAGTTATATGTCAATTACTATAAACGATTAAGTTAATCAACATTAATTAGAATTCTGAAATCCTAGCTATTACATCACACAACCCTAAAAAAAAGTTTCGTCCCGAAACTTGCAAAATCCCAAAGTCATCTCGGACCCATAAGCCGAGTTATAACTCTCACTCTCTCTATTGGAGGTATCACATCTCCGTTCAGAAGGTCATCATCTATAACGATCCATAATCTCAATGTCACCATGGAGGAATCATCAACTTGAGAAAACAGGGTCATAACGCTACCCAAAGGCGTAGAGGAATCACGTCTCTCGCCATACCACATCACAAGGCATAGAGGAAGCACATCTCTAGCCCAAACATATCACAGGCATAGAGGAAATACGTCTCTAGCAAACCATAAGCATATATATCGCATGGAGGAATCACATCACCACTAAAACTATGTCCATCAAGGTAGCATGGAGGAAAAAACCATCTCCAACTGAATCCTAATCACAGTCAAATAGCATTGAGGAAAGAACCATCTCCAGCTATAAATATAAATCATACTCAGATAGCGTAGAGGAAATAATCATCTCCAGCTATGACATAGACTACGCTAGCACAACAAGGTCTACTAAGATCATAAATCACATCACAACTGGCATGAAATAAACACATCAAGGCATATAAGCACATAAGCACAACATTCATCAAGATAGCACTAAGATCTAGTCGTGCTCCCACAGATGGACCTGTCTCGACATAAACTCTAGATAGTTCCTCAGGATACTATCCTCAGTCTCTCATGTGGTCTCTTTAGGTCCTCACCTCGACCACTACGTCCTTTAAAATGGAAAAGTCTTTCGAATGCAAGCGTCTCATATCTCATTCCAGGAATGTAACCAAATGCTGAACAAGGATGTGGTTCGGCTTAACCACTAGATCATCATAACTCACTAGGTGTCTCGAACCTGGTATATACTCCCTCAGTTGAGACATATGAACACTGGGTAAACACCCTCTAACCTCAAAGGCAAAGATAAACATCATGCTGCCTTCACAATTCTGGTCAAGATCCAAAGTAAACCGACATATTGGAAACTCGGTTTCCCTTTTATGACAACACATCTAACATTTCACAGCAGAGATACTCTCAGCCGATCATGAACTCTCACTTGAGCTTTAGAGGTCGACGCCTCTCGTCTACATATGATATATGGCGACTCTGTACAACCAACATTCTTCCTCTAATCAGCGTTACTTGAAGTATAAAATCCTGAATCGGATCAGGTGTTATTCTACTAATACTGCTAGGTCAATTCTAGCATAAAGGTATACGGCGTCTACATATGTATAATGCCTCATAGGGGGCATCCCAAAAGATGCACGTCGATCATTATCACATAATAAATCCATTAATGGAGGTAATCTAACCATCCATGTTTCCAGTTCAATACATAAGCTCATAACATATCTCAAGGGTTTGGATAGTCCTCTCTGACTGACCATCTATTTGGGGGTGAAACACAGTCATAAAGTGTAAACTCATCCCTCAAAGCAATTTGTATCTGCTGCCCAAAATCTCAAGGTAAAACGTCCATCTCGATCAGAGATGATTGTTCTCGGTACACCATGGAGTCTCACTATCTTTCTAGTGTACTCCTCAACCAATGCATTCGCTGGCCACGTCTCTCTAATAGGAACGAAACGTGCCGGCTCCGTTAATTTGTCACCAACAATCCGGATACATCAAAATTCCCACTACGCCTCAATCCAATCACAAAGTCTATAAAGATGTCCTACCACTTCCACTACTGCACTGGTAGTGGATGGAGCTCATCTCTAGGTCGGAAATGTTCGATGTTGACCTATTGACAGGTCACACACTGTGTCACAAATCTGATTACATCAGTTTCCATCTTCTCCATCAATATAATCGTCTCACCTCGTGGTACCTCTTACTCGTACCTGAATGTACTGAGTAAGGTATACAGTGAATGTATTGTAAAATTGTTTGTCTCACTATGCATCAGCAGGTACACAAAAGCGGTCATGACTCTTCATCATTCCATCTACTCTCATGGAGAACTGTGGTGCCTCCTTACGAGACATCTTCTCTCCTACTTCAACAAGGTCGGGCAAGTCCCCTACTTCTGTTGGACCTCATCCAACAAACTAGGTATAACCTTTAAGGCATAACTGAATATCCTCATCAAGGAACTAATTGTCCAACTCTAGCGAAGTTGGATCTCTCCAAAACTGAGGCTTAACTGTCAGTCTCGCAGTTGTCTTCTCTTGAGGTGTCTTTTTGTTCAAATTGTTGGCGACAACGTTCAACTTCTCTGAATAGTATGGAATCTCTTGGTTAATGTCTTGATCAACTCGAGTCCTTAACGCTGGTGGTTATTCAACTCTGTTGCTATCTCTAAATTAGGCGTCAGGTAGTTCTCCTCACACGTATTCAACTGTAGACCCACATATCCATAACTCCACTCCTCTATATTAATACGCATCTTAAACTTAGCTGGGATATATCACCGTATATTATGGAATCCCCAGAACCTTCGGACTATAACAAAATCAAAGCAGAGGTCAAATGTCTCCTCCACTCTTCAACGTTCTGGCATATTGCTTTGACGACGCAATTTTGAGGGTCTTCCTAAGAAGACTCGTAAAGGGATACGTATTCACAAAACCCTTCCACAAGCGTGGGTAGTAATCGGCTAAGCCGAGAAAACTACACATTTCGTTAATGTTCATCAGTATCGTCCATGTTGCAACATACTCAATCCTCGTGAGATCAACCAAGATCCAACTGGCGGAGACAACATGGCCTAAGAAGGCTACCATTGGCATCCCACTCGTACTTAGAGAGCGTAGTATACAACCCTCTATCTCTCGACATCAGCAAAACTGTCCTCAGATGATCGGTCAGCTTCTCTCTACTACGAGAGTATATCGCAATGTCATCAATGAAGACCACCACAGACTGTTCAAAGAAGTTAACGAAAATACTATTCATCAACTCCATAAAGACTGCTAAGGCATTCGTCAACCCAAATGACATCACTACATACTTGTAGTGTCCATAATGGGTATGAACAGCTATCCTATGCACATCCTGCTCTCTCACCCTCAATTGGTGGTAATCTGAGTGCAAGGAAATCCTGAAAAACACGATTGCTCCTTGAAGCTGATTCATCAGGTTGTCAATACGAGACATTGGATACACTATGGTGAAAGAAGCTCGTCTCAGCCCACTCTTCAATCCTTCAGTTACAACATCTCAACGAGCACCATATGATATGGGCCTTCCCAATCAGCGTGGTATCACACTTCAACTTGATAACAATGTCCACACTGCGCTGTGGCAACTAGACGGTTCAGTAACACGTCTATAAGCTCATAAACCACTGGAATATCCTCCAACGTGGAACTATCTTCTTCATATCATAACATCAGAAAACATCACCTCCTTATGTTATCAACTTCGCTGCTCATACGGCACTAATGACAAGACTCAACTCTTCAAAGGTCGTAACTTTGGAAGACCTCTGTCTAATCGGTCTCAGTAGAGATTGTAACAACCTTCCAACTGATATCTAACATGACATCATATTTATTCATCCAAACCATACACATAGTGACTTCCCCATGCACCTAAGGCATGACAAAGAAGTCTATAAACCATACACAAGTCCCTCAGTGAATGGGACAATCACAATCTCGCGGGTACCTCAGACCCCTAACTTGTAATCATGTAACGGAAAGTCTATATTCTAATGTTTCCACAATCAACTATTAACGCAAGCATCGAAAGACATGAAGTGCATAACACTCACAACAAACAAAACTCCACTATGTAAACCTTTAACAAGAATGGTACCCGTACAACTAACACCAGAAGCTCCACTACATATCATCACTAAATCTCAGGTGTATGCTCCTCAAGTATCACTGAGGTCATCACCATAGCCTCCACTTCCACTCTTTCTGCACCGGAAAGAGGAAGGTCTTGCTAAGAAGAAACACCACCATGCTGACAAAAGGGGCCAAATGGCCTAGTTCACCACAGGTGAAGCAAGCTATCGGTGCCAAGGGACACTCAGAGCACAAATCATCTGGATAGCCACAGATGAGACATAAACGTCCCATAACTGTAACTGGTACGGATGACTCCTCTACACTTCTCAGCTCCAAGGCTCTACCCTGAGCTCTTCTAGTGTCTATGGTACTCCCACCACGACCTCGATCTCTACTCAGTCTGGGAACGGATCCCTGAGTAGGCTGACGATCTGGGATTCTCTGTTGTCCCTGTATCTACTGCTGAGGGGTCTTTTGACCACCTCCTATCATATTGGCAGAAGAAGAACCCTGTCGTGATACAACTCTACCTTGCCTACAAAAGGCACCTTTATGACATGGTCTACCATAGGTGAAGCAAATCACCGGCGGTTTTGGACAATGTGGTCTTATGTGTCCACGCTTCGTACAATTATAACAAGTTCTCTTCTCACCAGAAGTCCGTTTAGAACGGGGACTACTCAAACGTCCACAAGACGGATTCTGCTTACCATAGGGAAGGCCTACCTCATCTTTTGCTAGTTCGACTCGTTGTTTCTTCTTTGATCCAGAAGCTTCAGTTTGGTCCCACAAATGTTGGTAGATCCGGTGTAGGTCTAACCGCTATTACAACCTCATATACGTGGTGCACATATTCTTGAAACTCGGATCTGCTCATGGAGACATGATCATTCTCTTCAAACTCGGATCTGCTCATGGAGACATGATCATTCTCTTCAAACTCGTTCTCCACCATAGGCGAAACAACAACGGAAACTGGTGCCTGACTTGACGTTACTGGAGAAAGAGGGGGTGTACCCCTACCTCGTCCCACTACAAATACTGCTCTAGTCTGAGCCATCTGTAGGACATACGCACCTAAGCTTACAAGGCTATATATATGCCATATGTATCGATATATATAATACATCCATATAATCCAAAATATACACACACACACACACACACACACATATATATATATATATACATATCTACACTGCAGAGATCTATGGCAGAGGTGACGACTTCTCGTACATTCTAACCCAAAACCAAACTTAAAACCAAAAACATTTTAAAACGTCAGACCCCTTTCGGGTTCTGTTTATTTTACCTATCAGACCTTATTGCAGGTAGCAAGTGCCATTGTTGTCAACCTGGGCTCCGATACCAACTTTGTAACTCCCCGAATCCGCGTGACTCGGAGTGCCACATTAGGCTTGGATCCCATAATGGATCCAGACCCTAGCCTGACAACACGTTCACTGGACCTTACAACATGGCACTGACAGATATAAAAACAAATACATAAAACCGTATAAACTGTATAATCAAAGGTAAACAACAACATAGCCGAGTATGAAACGACATCCTCACACAGGAGGGAAAACAAGACATCATCCTCACGCAAGAGGGAAAACATAAATAACCCCAAAACCAACGACCTAATGTACGAGAGTCCTCGGCCTGTCACCCTGTCAGATCACCCAACAACGCCTATCCCGCAAACATCTACAACACGGTATGAAACCGTTAGCTAACCATACATATATAAGGTAATGCATAAGCACAAGCACAATCATGAAAGATAAACACATCAGCATGCTATCACACATTTACTCATTTTATCATCTTTATATAATAGTCATTCACTCAAATCGTATATATATAGATAGATGAAAGTATGTGACACGAGGACCGATACATCCTCGCCTCTGAGTGCTATATCCAGCTGTACGAGTATCGGTCACACAACCCGTGTACCCTATAGGAGTCGATTGCGCCCTTCCTGTAAACCAGTCTGACCTGACGTCAGAAAACCTCCCAGACTCCATGGCATGATGAAAGGGAAGGGTTATCACAGCCACACAACGGGGCAGTCAATAAAACATAGGTCAGTATAAACGATATCTCATGCTATCATAGCAAACATATAACGCACACACCACTCATGCAAACACCCAATATAGGGATGGTAGCTAAGTAAGTCCTACGGACTTACCTCAACCTCGTACTCAGCTCAACCACAACAACCTCAAATCCTGAGAGAGGGCACTGCCTAATAACAAGGCATAAAGATATATCAAACTCTATTCAACAAAGGAGTCACACCTAGACCCAAAGGGATCCATGAAGATCATACTCAATCTATAAGCCTCATAACCAACTAAACCTCAATATCTCAGCATAACTCACAATTCCTCAATTCTCAAGGTAGTATCTAATCAACATTCCTCAATCTCAATTCTAATCCTAATTTAATTAATTAATCTTTAATTAATTAATTAGATTTCGCCAGAATAACGTTTTGCCCGCAAGCAACTTCTAAACCCCTGTCATCAGATTTCATCAAACAAACAACCCATAATCACCAGAATAATATAACGACCATAATGGAATTTCTAATTATCCATTTTGACAAGCCTAAAGTCAATTTAGGCCAAATTTTAGTACGGAAAACGAATAAATTCATAACTTATTTGTTACTAACCCGATTGACGATGTGAAAGAAGATTCGGAATCACAGCGACGCAGGCTATGCATGGACAACATCAAATTCAGCGGAATCTGAGCAGCAAAACCTGCCTGGTGACATATATGCTCGACCAACCCTTCATCTGCTCGGAAATGCAGAAACTCGGAACCGATATGAAAAGAATGAAGAGAGGAATCCAAAAACTCAAACGGAATTGAAATCGGATTAGAAACGGAGAGTAGATATGAGTTTGAAGGTTGAGAGAAATCAGAGCTTTCACGAGGAAACGTGAAAGGAAATGAATTAATAAAGGATTTTCTGCTATTTACAGTGAAGACTATAATTGTCCTTTAGCAAAGTGAATAATTATCCTTTAACCGATCCAAAGTCGGGTCGAACCTCCTTCTCCAAACTTCTCGAGATTGGAATATTAAATTTGGAATATTGTAGGGATATGATAGCATGAATTATAGTCTATATTTTGGGACCTGTTTAGACGTTTTATCCTCAATAATCTGCATGTTTGGATGTATATTATGTGATTTTATTGTCAGTTCATCTACCTTTGCGTGAATCAAGGTCTACAACAAGTTTCATTGTAATCGTAGGTAAAATGGCACGTTTTGCATCAAAATGGAGCAAAAAGGAGCTAAGGAGTCATTGGAGCTACATTCAGGAGCTTAAGGAAGAATCCAGAAGGCATGGAATTGGATTAAAGATTAACTTCGGACCAGATTTGAGAGATTTCACATTCAGTTTAGAGCCACCTCGGTCAGCTACAGTACCATCTCAACCGAGGTGATCCAGAGGAGCGTCCTGACCGAGGCGAATACCTTGGACGCGGCAAGATATATCTTATTCTTGGCTGAGATCTTTTATTTCTGGAAAGAGGATCTTATATTTTTAGGTTGGATTTCTGGAAGGAAGAAGATAGTTCAGCTGATGTATTTTACCTATTTTATGGGGAAATATTTTTCTAAGATCTTTTATCTTTGGGAGGTAATTTTCGTATAAAAAGGGTTGGATTTTCCACAAATCGGAAGAGTGCTTATGGCTGGAAGATTTGAAGAACCTTTTTGAAGGTTGAAGGAAGATTGAAGGAAGGAAGTTCATAACTTTTATAGCTTTCATGAAGGGTTTTTGTAAGACTTTCTTAGATTCCCTTCTTTGTTGATTGTTTTATTGGATTGTGATCCAAAGAACGTTTGTTTGTTTGATAATTGATTCAGTTATTGAAGCCTTTTCTCAAGGTTTTTGTGTTTAATTATTCACTTTCTTCCCTTATATTTGATTATTGCTGTCATGATGATGATTGGCTAACTTCTTTGTGTGATTCTAGGGTGATTGGCTCAAGGTTGTGGGAAAAACAATGATAGAATAATCTTAAATTCCAGTAGGACCCTGAAAGCTCGAGTCTTTATCCTTAACCCTAGAACATCTCGTTCAGTCGATGAACATCTCGGCCGGGGTGGAATTCGTCTGACCGATGTGACTTTTTTGATCCGAAACTGATAGTTAAGTTTTAGAGTTTGCCAAATCATATTCTTATTATACCTTTCCTGGTTCAATCCGAAACTGATAGTTAAGTGTAGGTAATAAAGGTTTATCCTATATTGGGGTTTGAGTGTGCTTTCATTCCATCTTTGTGAGTTACCCTAAGACTTACCCGGTAAAGGTTGATTCTATTCCCTTAGTTGGAGTGTTAGTTTGAGGTTATAGTTCTTTTCCTTAGTACCTTGAGACTTACCCGGTAATAGGAGTTACAATTTGGGATTAGTGAGTAGTGAGACTTACCCGGTGATCTATTCCACTTTAGTAACACCTTCCCTTTGCAAAAATCTCAACTTTGTCCGCTTATCTTTAGATCTTGAGTTGGAACCACAACTAGATGCTTTAATCCCTAGAATTGCATATTTCCTTAATTGACTTTTTATCATCTTTGATTGTTTTAATCGCCTTTGTGGTTAGTAGTTGCATTGACAACCTACACTTGCATTGTTTCACTAAGTCCCTGAGATCGACACCTTGGAATTTCTTGCTTTTTACTACGATTGACCCGTACACTGCGGGTTGGCATCCTTGTTTAAGCTTACGTCTTGGGTTATAAATTTAAAGCTTGCACACACCGTTTGAAGCGAACAAGTTTTTGGCGCCGTTGCCGGGGACTTGGTCTAGACCGAGCCGGTTGCGGTTGGCTTTCGGGGCGCTTGCCCCTGTTTCTACTAACCACTCTACTTGAGTGACTTACGCAGGTTGTTTTTCTTAGGTTTATGCAAAGAACCCGCGCTGGGAAGGAAATCGTTCCTTACGATCCCGAACCAGAAAAGACATACAAAAGACGCTTGAAAGAAGCGAAGATAGCCAACAAAGACGATCGCGATCTTGAGGCCGAATTGAAGGAGGCCTTGGAACAACTACGCCTCAGTAAAGAAGAACTGCGACTGGAAAGGGAAGAAACTCGCACAAGAATTGAGGCGATCGAAGCAGATATGGCGGCTTTACGAGACCAGTATCTACCTCGACCGAACCCAGATCCTCGACCGAGGCAGAATCCAGTACCTGCTGCCCCGGCCGAGATACTTCCACCTCGGATGCCAGTCCGAGATGCTCTTTTTGCAGGTAATCCACAGACCCTAGGGCAAAGGATGGACTCCAATAAGCAACTAAGGCGTCCAGGAGTCAACCTAGGTGATCCAGCGGACCATGATTATGAGCTTCGACCGCAAGTTCTTTCCATGATTCGCCAATGCTAGTTTGGCGGGCTAGAGAGGGAATCTCCGCATCAACATCTACAAAACTATGAGATGTTGATGGAGACCTTGAGACCTTCAAGGCTGGAAAACAACTGATAACAAGATTTATGACTTAGGATTAGGTAGTCACTTAGATAGATTTCTCATTCATTCGTGCGAGTTTTGACATTGATTCATGACGTCTTCGCTCAATTCACGCACATTTCTAGAAAAGACGTCTACACTACCTTTTATCGGTTTTGTAGGTAATTCGGGGATCTATTGGACGTTAATCGATACATTTGAGGGCCAAGCCTCATGATGGTTCACATCCAAAGCCTTTGAGGAGCATAATTGGATCAACAAAGGACACAAAGACCACCATTGGTGCAAGCAATGGATCAACTCATGGCTAAACGAGCATAACAAGTTTCTGCTGAAGAAAATCGGACCAGCAAGCAGCTAAATCGGCCGATTTATTGCTCTGGGTCGATTTTTAGGCCTTTGACAGCTTAAAGCCACGTGTCCCACGATCTCTTGCCCGTCCTTGCTCTTGGTGGAGAATATAAGTGGTCCCTCAGGTGGTTGCTGAGCATCTCTCCTCTCCCACACTCTCATTCACAGCTCATCAATTTGATAGGAAGATTGGAGAAGAAGAAAAGCTCCCAAGGATTGAAGGAAGAAGAAGAAGACCATTCTAAGAGTGATTTTGAGTGATTTTGTAGACTTGGATTGAAGAACTAATTGCAAAGATTGTTAAGAACGTTTTGCATCTTCATTTTAGAGTTTGTAAGTCTTGCTACAACTTGGATTTGGCTGAGATTTATTGATTTTGCTTACTCATCTTTCATTACTCATCTATGAACACCATGTATGCTTGTTTGATGATTTTGGATCTTGATATGTATATTATTGGCTAGTTTCTTGTGATTTTAGAGTGATGGATTGATGGTTATGGCTTGGGTGATGATAGGATGGACTTATATGTTAGTTTAGGATGATTTGTATGCACGAAACCCATTTCAGAGACAAAAATCGACCTGTTCTTCATCTAGATCGTCCGATTTTTTGTATGATCCACCCGATTCTCTTCTCTGTTGCTCTTTAATTGATGAATCTGCATGTTGGGGTCCTTGGTTGTTTAAATCCTAGTGTTTATTAAGCCTAATTTAGCTTAGAATCACCTAATGCTACCAACCTAAGTGAGGGAAGAGATCTACCCGATGATTTCCGATCTTAGATACCTAAGATGATGAATGCTAGGTAGTAGTGAGCCTCATAAGCCGCTATTGGATTGAGTGTGCTAGGATTATTGCTTGAGATTTCCCTATTCCGAGACTTATCCGGTAAGGAGAGGGTTACCCTTAAGTAGTATCTAGTTTGTGCGGAATTCCTTACTCTAACCCCTAGAGACTTACCCGGTAATAGGAGTTTGATGCGGGATTAGTGAAGTGAGAGACCTACCCGGTAATTGCTTCCATTAGCGAAACATTCTTTCCCAAACACCGCAGCTTGTCCTTAGAATCCTTAGAACCTTGAGTCCAATGCCATAACCGGAAATCTTGACCTCTAGAATCTACTTATCTCTCTTGATTATATACTTGTGCTTTGTGTTACTTACTCGTTTGCTAGCTTAATTTGTTAGTTGTTTTATTACTTTGCTTGACTTGTGATCTTTGTTTAATCACCACAAAAACCAACAAAAACATTGTGTTTTCCATTTTCTTTGTTCCTCACCTTATCTTAGTCTAGATTCACACTATCTTTGATCATTGCTTGACTCGATTTCACCTTAGTCTTTGTGTTCGACCTCGGAATACTTACCTTTCTACAAACGTCCCGTACACTGCGGGTTCGCTAGGAGTTAGGATAATTATAACGAGTATAAATTTAAGACTTATTGCGTGCACATCACATCTATTCCTAGACGTAACAAGTTTTTGGCGCCGTTGCCGGGGACTAGGTCTAGATTGAGTCTAATTTGTGATTGTTGGTAGTGTAGATCTTTCTTGTTGCTTTTGATCTCTCTTTGGTGCGTGTCTTTGCTTTTCAGGACATCTCTTACTCTCTAGGTGTATGCGAAGATCTCGTGGCAAGGATTTAGCTCCATTCGATCCCGAACCGGAGAAAACCCTTAGATCTAGATCCAAGAGCATTCGAAAAGAGAAAGAGATGGCCGGTAGGAACCTCCAAGCTGAGTTGGATGAAGCCTTAGAGCAAATTAGGCTAAGAGATGAGCTCTTGGAGGAAGAAAGAAGACTTGCCAATGAGAGGCAAGAGGCAACTAGGAGGGAGATTGAGGAGATTAGGCAAGCACTTGTGCAAAGGGAGCTTAACCGTCAACAACCTCCTCCACCTCCACCACAACCGCAGCCGGCGGTGAACGTTAGGGTTGTGCCCATTGCTATGGATGAGCCACAAACGTTGGGGCAACGTATGGATCCGGCACAAAGAGCACACCGCCCGGGTGTGAACTTAGGAGATCCCGCAGCCCATGATTACGAGCTCCGCCCTCAAGTTCTACAAATGATCCGGCATAACCAATTTGGAGGGATGGAAGGAGAGTCTCCTCACCAACATTTGATGAACTACGAGATTTTGATGGAGACTCTTAGACCGCCGAGATTGGAGAGTAACAACCATAAGCTAAGGGCTTTCTCCTTCTCTCTTAAGGACAAGGCCTTAGCTTGGTATCAATCTATTCCGCAAGGGCGAGTTGGTACTTGGGAGGAGATGACAACCGAGTTTTTGACTAAGTTCTTCCCACCTTCCAAGACTACCGAATTAAGAGGGAAGATCAATGCCTTCGTGATGAAGGATAGAGAGAGTTTGTTCAAGTCTTGGGAGAGATTTAAAGACCTTCTCCTAGATTGTCTACACCATGGCATACCGAAAATTGAGCTATTGGAGATCTACTTCAAAGGACTTGATGAAGATAGCCAATTCAAGCTTCAATCTCTTTCCGGTGGGACTTTCATGGAGAAGCATGTAGATGATGCTTGCGAGTTTGTGGAGAAGCAAGCTCTAGTGATTGAGAAATACTCCCATAGAAAGAGTGAAGGGAGAAAGGCGGGAGCATATGAGGTGAGTGAGGTCACCATGAGCAACTTCAAGCTCGACGCCATCAACAATGAGCTAAAGTCCTTGAGGGAGTTGTGTGCTACAACCTTGAAGAACCAAGCAACTCCTCAAGTGCCTCCACAAGCCAACCTATCTTCCAAAGAGGAGGATGTGAACTATATGGGAAGGGGTAACTACAACAATTACCAAGGCCCAAGGAACTTCAACAACAACCGGCAATTCAACAATTACCGGCCCAACCATAACCATCCCGGGTTTTCTTACTCTAACCCGGATGGAGCCTTGAACCCTCCCGCTTCTACAAGCACAACTCCACCACCAAGAGCTTCACAAGAACCTCCACCCGGATTCACTCAACCTCCAAAGGATAGAACCGAAATGATGTTTGAGCAATTGCTAGGAAGGTTGAGCGGTCTTGAGAGCACGGTGACTTCCATTTCCAAAGCTCAAAAAGTGTTGGAAGCACAAGTGTTCCAAAAGGCGGGTGAAGCACATAGAGATCCGGGGAAGCTTCCCGGAAGGACCGAAGAAAACCCAAAGGGCCAAGTGTTGGCCATTACAACAAGAAGTGGGTTAAGCATGAAGGATCCTTTGCCCAAGGAGAATGCTAAAGGGAAGCAAGTGGTGAATGAAGAAGAGACCTTGCAAGGAGATGGAGGCAAGAGCAAGGATGTAGAGCCAAGATGTGTGGCACCGCCTCCATACAAGCCACCACTACCGTTCCCTCAATCACGAGCAAGAGCTCGCTTGGACAATCACTTTGGTAAGTTCCTTGAACTAATGTCTAAATTGCATATTAACATTCCGTTCATGGATGCTATTTTAGGGATGCCGGCATATGGCAAGTTCTTGAAGGAAATACTCTCCAACAAAAGGAAGTTGGAGGAGTATGGGGAGATAAGGATGACTAAGAGATCCTCGGAGTTGATTCAAACGATGAAGGAGGAGATGCCTCCTAAGCTAAGGGATCTGGGATCCTTTTGTGTGCCAATCGGAGTAGGAGAAGTGAAGTATGATGCCCTATGTGATCTTGGGGCAAGTGTAAGCATCATCCCGCTTGCACTTTGCAACAAGGTTGGGCTAGGGGAGCCAAAGCCGGTCAAGATGACTCTTTACATGGCGGACCGCTCAATCACTCATCCGGTTGGGATCTTGGAAGACATCCCGGTGCAATTAGGGAAGTTCTATGTGCCCATAGACTTCGTTGTTTTAGACATCCTGGCGGACTATCCGGTTCCTATCATTTTGGGGAGACCATTCCTAGCTACTTCCGGGTGTCTAGTGGATTGCAAGAATGGAACCCTCTCCTTCAACATTGGAGAAGAGAACATCAAGTTCAAGCTATCTACAATGATGAAAGGACCAACTCTTGATGAAGATGTATTCAACATAGTAGAAGAAGAGGAGTCTAGGGAGGTTGTGAGCTCAATCTTGCTCAAGGATCCACTTGAGAGAGTTCTTAGCTCAAGCTTGATGGAGGAAGGAGTTGAGGAGAGTAGCAATGAAGTAATCAAGTCCTTGAATGCATTGGACGAGCTACGAAGTGTGGGATTTGAAATGCTAGAAGAAGGGAGAAACTGACAGAAAAATCGGACTGCCTGCCAAAAATCGGCCGATTTTTGTACTTATGCTGAAATTTCAGCCAGTTTTGCCAAAACAGAAACTCAGATCGACCCCCCTTCAGAAAAATCGACCGATTTTTCTTCCTGGGTCGATTTTCCTGAGTCTTTTCAGCATCAACAACTTGAGTGTGAGCAATCATCAAGGAACTTCAAGGAGGCTTCCATGGCTTTGCAATCATCTCAACCTACATTGTATGGATCGTCTCCAAACGAAAAAGGTCCTCCTCAACTTGATCTTAAACCTCTTCCTTCTCATTTAAAGTATGCTTTCCTTGGTTCAAATTCTACTTATCCGGTGATTGTGAATGCATCTTTGATTGATGATGAGCTTAATAGATTGTTGAATGAATTGAAACTGCATAGAAAAGCAATAGGATACACCATTGATGATCTTGTTGGCATCAAACCATCTTTGTGCATGCATAGGATAATGATGGAAGATAATCATAAACCCTCTATTGAACATCAAAGAAGGTTAAATCCTATAATGAAAGAGGTAGTTAAGAAGGAGATCATTAAGTTGCTAGATGCGGGAATTATCTACCCTATCTCGGATAGTAAGTGGGTTAGTCCCGTTCATGTAGTACCTAAGAAGGGTGGGATGACCGTAGTAACCAATGAGAACAATGAACTAATTCCCACTAGAACGGTTACGGGATGGAGGATGTGCATTGATTATAGGAAGTTGAACATGGCTTCTAGGAAAGATCACTTCCCTCTCCCCTTAATTGACCAAATGCTAGAGAGATTAGCTCAACACTCCCATTTTTGCTACCTAGATGGCTATAGTGGATTCTTCCAAATCCCTATCCACCCCGATGACCAAGAGAAAACAACCTTTACATGTCCATGGGGTACTTTTGCATATAGGAGAATGCCATTTGGGTTGTGTAATGCACCCGCCACCTTCCAAAGGTGTATGATGGCTATCTTTTTGGAATACATAGAAAATATCATGGAAGTGTTTATGGATGATTTCTCTGTTTATGGTTCTTCTTTCGATGATTGCTTGGCTAACTTGTCCTTAGTATTACAAAGATGTGAGGAGATAAATCTTGTCTTAAATTGGGAAAAATGCCACTTCATGGTAAGTGAAGGTATTGTGTTAGGACACTTGGTGTCTAACCGTGGCATTGAGGTTGATAGAGCGAAAATTGAAACGATAGAGAAGTTGCCGCCACCTACCTCGGTGAAGGGGGTAAGGAGCTTTTTAGGGCATGCCGGTTTTTACCGGAGGTTCATTCAAGATTTCTCTAAAATTTCTAAGCCTCTCACTAACCTACTAATGAAGGATGTTGATTTTGTCTTCTCCAAAGATTGCTTTGAAGCTTTTTGTAGGTTGAAGAACGCCTTGATCTCCGCACCCATCATGCAACCTCCGGATTGGAGTTTACCGTTTGAGATCATGTGTGATGCAAGTGATGTAGCCATTGGGGCTGTTTTGGGGCAAAGGAAAGATGGGAAAACTCATGCTATTTATTATGCTAGCAAGACGCTAGATGATGCCCAACTTAACTATGCCACAACCGAGAAAGAGTTGCTAGCGGTAGTGTATGCCTTTGAGAAGTTTCGGTCGTACCTCGTTGGAGCTAAAGTCATAGTGTATACGGATCATGCTGCGATCCGTTATCTCCTTACCAAGAAGGATGCAAAGCCTAGATTGATTCGATGGATCCTTCTTCTTCAAGAGTTTGATTTGGAGATCCGGGACAAGAAGGGATCCGAGAACTCCGTAGCGGATCACCTTAGTAGACTCCCACCATTGGAGCTTGAAAGAGAGGACATCCCGATTGATGACTCATTCCGGGATGAGCAATTGCAAATGGTGGAGGAATGCTTGTTCCAAGTGTCTAGAGGAAGCGAGCCATGGTTTGCCGACATTGTGAACTACCTAGTGTGTGAGGAAGTGCCTCCCGGTTTGACATATGCCCAAAGGAAGAAGTTCTTCAAAGATGTGAGGCATTACTATTGGAGCGAGCCACTTTTGTTCAAAAGAGGGCCGGATGGGATGTTTAGAAGATGCATACCGGAGGATGAGGTGGAGAGTGTGATCCGTCATTGTCATTCCTTGCCATGTGGAGGGCATGGTAGTGCACACAAGACATGTGCGAAAGTGCTACAATCGGGCTTCTTTTGGCCAAGTTTGTTCAAGGACGTGCAAGGCTCTGTGGTAGCTTGTGATGCTTGCCAAAGGACGGGCAACATCTCAAGGAGGAATGAGATGCCCTTGAACAACATCCAAGAGGTAGAGATATTTGATGTGTGGGGTGTGGACTTCATGGGGCCATTCCCTTCTTCATGTGGCAACCTCTACATCCTATTGGCGGTTGACTATGTTTCGAGATGGGTGGAGGCAATCGCCTCTCCTACAAATGACGCCAAGGTAGTGGTGCGGTTCTTCAACCGAGTGATCTTTCCTAGGTTTGGAACACCTAGGGTGATCATAAGCGATGGAGGGAAGCACTTCACCAATAGGAATTTTGGAGCACTTTTGGCCAAGTATGGGGTGACTCATAAGGTGGCAACACCTTACCATCCCCAAACTAGTGGCCAAGTGGAGATCTCCAACCGGGAGATCAAGGCCATTCTTGAGAAGACGGTATCAAGGACGAGAAAAGATTGGGCTATGAAGCTCGATGATGCCTTGTGGGCATATAGGACCGCCTTCAAAACACCAATTGGCACCACTCCTTACAAGTTGGTCTATGGAAAGTTGTGCCACCTTCCGGTTGAGATGGAGCATCGAGCATATTGGGCTATAAAGTGGCTAAATTTTGATCTCAAGGAGGCCGGAGAAAAGCGGTTGCTAGACATGAACGCCCTTGAGGAGATCCGGTTGGATGCATATGAGAATGCTCGGATCTACAAGGAGAGGACTAAACGGTGGCATGACAAGCGCCTCATCCCGAAGGAGTTGAGTGAAGGCGACCTTGTCCTTCTCTTCAACTCGAGGCTGCGGTTCTTCCCCGGAAAGCTCAAATCAAGATGGACCGGGCCATATGTGGTGAAGAAAGTTTTTCCTCATGGAGCGGTGGAGATAGGAGGAGATCATTGTGGTGATTTCAAAGTGAATGGGCATCGATTGAAGAAGTACATCCCGGAAGCCCCGGTGGAAGTGATTGCCCCGCTTCACCTTGATTGAAACGCTCCTGAATTTGGTCAAGCTAATGACCTTAAAGAAGCGGTTAATGGGAGGCAACCCATTGGTATATATTTTTCCTTGTGTTTTTCTTGCTTTTGTTTAATCTCACTCTTGGTGTGCTTTGTTTTTCTTTTGTGTTTTTGGGTGCTAGATCTTGTTGATTGTCATGAGTTATGGATGTTGGAGGTCATGTGAAAGCCTCATGGACCAGTTGAAGGAACAAGATCCAAGCACATGGACGAAGAGGAAAGCACCCAGAAAAATCGGCCTGTTCATCAATAAATCGGCCGATTTTCCTGGGCTATGGGGCGATTTTTCCTCTGTACAAGGGAAAGTGATGATCTCAAATCAAGCATGGGTGGAGCGGACGTGGAACTTGGACAGCTTGCGATGTCAAGCGCGGGTTCCGACATCATAACGAACATCAAGAGCTCTCTACCATCCTTGATCGATCATCCACCATCATCATTCAAAGTGAACCGAAATACCAAAGCATCACCAATTTTACATTGTGAGAACTCTCTTTCACTTCTTTATTTAGTTTCCACATTGGGGACAATGTGTTTCTAAGTATGGGGTGGGGTTTTCATGATCACTTGCCTGATTAGCATCTAGGATAGTTTAATTTTGTCACATGTTTCATTATGTCTTGCATTGAACATACATATTTCGAAAAATCCAAAAAATTCAGAAAATTTTAAAAATTTTAGTGCTCCTAAGGCTTGGATATGACCCTAATGATGAACCTTGTCTTGTGGATTGACTATGGATGGCCTTATGTGTTAAATTGATGAATGTATATGTAGACTTGAGGTACTTCTCTTGAAACCATGAATGATTTGTGATCATGAATGTTTGCCTTGATTGAATTGAGTATTGAAAGTCGAAATTGCATGCTAGTTCTTGCACATCAATTAGGAGTGATTAAGGCAATTCATTTTCCTCTACTTCTCATCTTGATCACATTGTTTGACCACCTCAATTGATATAAATTGACCTCTTTTGACCCATCCGGGAATAGGAGCATGCTAGTGTGTTGATGTGTGTGAAAAGCAAGTGTGGGGTGAAGGTGTTGATGAAAGAATGCCATGAATAGAATGGAATTTGTTGTGAAAGTGTAGACAAAAATATAGGTTTGGGGACGTTGGTTTAAATGACAAGTAACTCGGTACACTTCACATAATCGGGTGTTGGTGCCTTGCCAAAGTCAAATAAACCGATAGTTCTAACGAGCTTTGGTATGTGTGCCCGGTGTGGATGCATCTCGAAAAATAGAAAAAGCCCGAGAATGGCTAATCACCAAGATTTCGGCTTTTGCACACCAATGCCATTGTCTCAAAAATAAAAGAAAGAAAAGAAAATGAAGAAAAACATACACTTGAGGGAAGTTGATAAGAAAATTTGAAGTTGTGGTTGTTTAGTTCCTTTCCCGGATTAGCATCACAAAGCCTAGAAAACTCCCGCCTAATCACAACGTTTCTTGACCTTCTATTTCACAAGTCCTTATGACCTACTTGCATGTGTGTAAGACTAAGTGATTTAGATTGGATATGCTAATGATCATCTTGACTTCTTCATCTTTACATTTCATTGCATGCTATCAAGTTAAGTGTAATTGTCTTTCCATGCTTTCATTTATTTGATGCATAATTGCTTGTCCGTTTCCATGAAACATGACTATGAAGGTGATCCAATATTAGAAGCACAACTCCAAAAGATTTTGACAATTTTTCTGCATACATAAATCATGTCATCTCTTAATCTATAGTTGGGAATTTGCTCGGGGACGAGCAAACCTTAAGTATGGGGTATTTTTGATAACAAGATTTATGACTTAGGATTAGGTAGTCACTTAGATAGATTTCTCATTCATTCGTGCGAGTTTTGACATTGATTCATGACGTCTTCGCTCAATTCATGCACATTTCTAGAAAAGACGTCTACACTACCTTTTATCGGTTTTGTAGGTAATTCGGGGATCTATTGGACGTTAATCGATACATTTGAGGGCCAAGCCTCATGATGGTTCACATCCAAAGCCTTTGAGGAGCATAATTGAATCAACAAAGGACACAAAGACCACCATTGGTGCAAGCAATGGATCAACTCATGGCTAAACGAGCATAACAAGTTTCTGCTGAAGAAAATCGGACCAGCAAGCAGCTAAATCGGCCGATTTATTGCTCTGGGTCGATTTTTAGGCCTTTGACAGCTTAAAGCCACGTGTCCCACGATCTCTTGCCCGTCCTTGCTCTTGGTGGAGAATATAAGTGGTCCCTCAGGTGGTTGCTGAGCATCTCTCCTCTCCCACACTCTCATTCACAGCTCATCAATTTGATAGGAAGATTGGAGAAGAAGAAAAGCTCCCAAGGATTGAAGGAAGAAGAAGAAGACCATTCTAAGAGTGATTTTGAGTGATTTTGTAGACTTGGATTGAAGAACTAATTGCAAAGATTGTTAAGAACGTTTTGCATCTTCATTTTAGAGTTTGTAAGTCTTGCTACAACTTGGATTTGGCTGAGATTTATTGATTTTGCTTACTCATCTTTCATTACTCATCTATGAACACCATGTATGCTTGTTTGATGATTTTGGATCTTGATATGTATATTATTGGCTAGTTTCTTGTGATTTTAGAGTGATGGATTGATGGTTATGGCTTGGGTGATGATAGGATGGACTTATATGTTAGTTTAGGATGATTTGTATGCACGAAACCCATTTCAGAGACAAAAATCGACCTGTTCTTCATCTAGATCGTCCGATTTTTTGTATGATCCACCCGATTTTCTTCTCTGTTGCTCTTTAATTGATGAATCTGCAATGTGGGGTCCTTGGTTGTTTAAATCCTAGTGTTTATTAAGCCTAATTTAGCTTAGAATCACCTAATGCTACCAACCTAAGTGAGGGAAGAGATCTACCCGATGAT
The DNA here is from genome assembly GCA_033239125.1 of Fagopyrum homotropicum. Lineage (NCBI taxonomy): Eukaryota > Viridiplantae > Streptophyta > Magnoliopsida > Caryophyllales > Polygonaceae > Fagopyrum > Fagopyrum homotropicum. The sequence continues at coordinate 56,425,721 of BSWB01000003.1, read as the reverse complement.
TTCCGATCTTAGATACCTAAGATGATGAATGCTAGGTAGTAGTGAGCCTCATAAGCCGCTATTGGATTGAGTGTGCTAGGACTATTGCTTGAGATTTCCCTATTCCGAGACTTATCCGGTAAGGAGAGGGTTACCCTTAAGTAGTATCTAGTTTGTGCGGAATTCCTTACTCTAACCCCTAGAGACTTACCCGGTAATAGGAGTTTGATGCGGGATTAGTGAAGTGAGAGACCTACCCGGTAATTGCTTCCATTAGCGAAACATTCTTTCCCAAACACCGCAGCTTGTCCTTAGAATCCTTAGAACCTTGAGTCCAATGCCATAACCGGAAATCTTGACCTCTAGAATCTACTTATCTCTCTTGATTATATACTTGTGCTTTGTGTTACTTACTCGTTTGCTAGCTTAATTTGTTAGTTGTTTTATTACTTTGCTTGACTTGTGATCTTTGTTTAATCACCACAAAAACCAACAAAAACATTGTGTTTTCCATTTTCTTTGTTCCTCACCTTATCTTAGTCTAGATTCACACTATCTTTGATCATTGCTTGACTCGATTTCACCTTAGTCTTTGTGTTCGACCTCGGAATACTTACCTTTCTACAAACGTCCCGTACACTGCGGGGTCGCTAGGAGTTAGGATAATTATAACGAGTATAAATTTAAGACTTATTGCGTGCACATCACATCTATTCCTAGACGTAACAACAACAATTACAAGCTAAGGCCTTTCTACTTCTCTTTGAAAGATAGAGCGCTTACTTGGTATCAATCTCTTCGTCCAGGAAAAATCAATACTTGGGAGGAGATGACTACGGAGTTCTTGACTAAATTCTTTCCCCCCTCTAAAACCGCTGAAATAAGAGGGAAGATTAATGCATTTATCATGAAGGAAAAGGAGAGCTTGTCCAAGTCACAGGAAAGATTTAAAGACATTCTTTTGGATTGCCCACATCATGGGATTCCAAAGATAGAGTTGTTGGAGAAATACTTCAAGGGACTGGACGGAAACACCCAATTCAACCTTCAACTACTATCCTGTAATAACCGAAAATTTTAAGTTCCGGTAAATTGAAATTAACCAAAGTCCGACGCGACAATCGTAAATAAATAAACAAGTAAAATAAAAAGAGTTTAGTTCTATCATTTTATGTGACCTAGATTCACATAAAATGATAAATTAAATGACCGGAAATAATTTAAGTACGATAAAATAAGAATAATAATAATAAGTTATAAAACACAGAATTTAATTCCGTATTTTTATAATTTTCCGCAAGCAAATAACGAGTTGCGTATACGTATTTTTAGTCACATAGCGGACCGGGTGTGGGCCACTACAAAGCCCATTTAGCAGCCCACTTAATTAATTCCTAACCCTAATTAAAAATTAACCTAATCCTAATCCTAATCTAACCTGCCGCTTACCTCTCCTACCGTATCATCTATACGCTGCAAATCTCCCAGCTTTCCTTCACTCTCGCAAGACAGAAGACCAGCGCCGCACCACTGCCGCCTTCCACCGGAGTGGCACCACGTGCCTGCGCCGCGCCGTCCGCCGTCCCTGCTCGCCGCCAACCACCACCTAGGTAGGCAGCCTCGACCCATCTGTTCTCCCTCTTCTCCGTTCGATTGCCGTATCGAACTGACCCCTCATCACCTCGACTGCAGCCTGATCGCCGGAATGCCAGTGAGCCTCCGTCGCCGCTGCTGCTAACCACCTCGCAAGCACCAGAACCACCACCGAGCCCTGCTGCTCCCTCCGGCGACCCCTGCTGCGTTGAACCAGCCTTGCGCCGAGAAGAACGAACCAGGAACCACCGGCCTTGTCGACTACCCAGGGCGCCCAGCCGTTGCGAGTTCCACCCGAGAGCCGCCGCACCGTTGCACCACCCTCACTTACCCTACTGCACTCAGGAGGAGCCGCTGCCACTGCCTCTTCAGTCCGCAACAGTGCAGCACCGCTGCCCCGGTTCGATCTGCAGCAGCACCGCGCGCCGTCGCCTCGGTCATCTCCGCAGTGGTCAGCCAACACCAGGAAGGACGCCGGACTGCAGCCCGGTAAGAGCCTCCTCCGTCCTTCTCCTCCTGTTCCAATGTGTATAAGACTGTAAATGGAACATGTATAGACTGTGAATGAAAGTGTATACGTATATTTTATTTGAGATGGAAAACATATATCAATTAAATTGAATACATATATAAACCATAGATTGGAGGTGGTACGGGTATGCAATACGGTAGGTTAGTAAGAGTAGGTGAGAAGTTATATAAGAGTGGTGAATGCCGAGTATACAAATATACGTAAACATATATTATATGAAAATAAAAGTATACCTAAGTGAAGTAAAGTTATACATGTGGATCGATATATATATATATAAATCTACTCAAACGAACGGGAGTTGCGAAAATGTCATGTATATAGCTATATATATATATATATAAATACCGAATGGTTACGGTTTTAATATGAAATGGAAGTAAAGGTTAAAGTATGTACCTAGGTATACATACGTTTAGAAAAGTAAAGTAATAATAGGGAAGTAAGGAGGGATTTTGGTCATTGGAAGAGTTTTAGAGTGTAACTTATAACTGGTGTAACTATCAAGGGGAATTGATAGTTATCTAAATTAAACTTCGAGAAATTACGATATCAAGGGTAAAATGGTCTTTTACCATAAGAGAGCTTTTTCCGTAATTCCTTCGCATGAGGTTGGACGTCGAGATGTGATTCTGATACACATGCCTTATTTGACAGGCGTTTGAGTTACCACGAGTACGGACTGTTTGAGACGCGTTAGAGAGTATTTTGACTCAGGTAAGTCCTTGCGACTTACTTAGCCAGTTTCTGAGTGTTAGTTGAATGATAGTAGTGGTGTGTGCTATTGCGTGATTTAATAATAATAACTTGCTAGGACGACTGTTATTATTACGTTTAAGGCCCAAGTGTATGTATAACGGGCCGTGACATCACTGCCCAGCTCTGACAGGAGACTGGGAGGTTCTCTATACCCAGACCATGCAGGTACAAGGTGAGATGCATCGGATCCATTCCTGATGGTTACACGGGGGCGGAGGCGAGGTTTGGGAATCCCTCGTGTCACAAAATAAGTATCACTAGAGTGAACGAGTAAATTAAAGCAAGATAATAAAACGGACTTGTTTGAAAGCATGCTGAGTGTTTATGTTTATCTGAGTGTGTTTGTGCTGCTATTATTCTGCTAATATTTAGATAACTAGCTACCGGTTCTTCTTGTTGTTGTTTTAGACTTACCGCAGGTTAGATCAGCAGCTGAGTGATCCGGAAGTAGTGGTCAGCCGGGTCTCCGTACTCCTTAGAACGGGGTTGGGGTTGTTTTGTCTTTCCTTTCTTTTGGTTAAGACAGTTGTTCTTTTCTTTTGTTTAAGTACGTTAGGCTGCTAGACAGTGTTGCATTCATTACTCTAAAAACATGGTTTTTATGAATTTCGGTTTCTTTATTTGTGTCTTGTTGCAAGATCCTAGTAATGTTGTTGTCAAACTGAGGTCGGGACCCATTGTGAGGTCCTAACCAGTAATACTCCGAGTTCTGAGAATTCGGGGTGTTACATATCCGTCGGCACGTTAATGGACATGCCGATTGACGAAGCTTGGGAGTTCATAGAGAAGCAAGCTTTGCACATGGAGAAATACTCCCACCAAGGAGCTGAAGGTGGAGTTAAAAGAGTCAACTTTCAAGAAGCTCCACCTAATAATGATCAACTCACTTCTTTGAAGAATGATGTGAAACAATTGAAGGAACTCTTAGTTGCTCAAACCAAGAAGGAAGATCAAGGATCAAGGAACAACAATAGTTACCGGAACAACAACAACGGTTCCCGGAACAACAACTACAACAACAATAGAGGATCCAGCAGCAATAATTGGAGGGCAAACAACCAAAATTCGGGTAACCCTTACTCTAACTCCAATTCGAATGACTCCACTAATCCTTTCCTCTCTTCTTCTTCTTCTTCTTCTTCTTCTTCTTCTTCTACTCCATTGAAGAGCCAGGAGCAAGGATCGAGATTGTCCCAGCCGGAAAAAAAGGATGCGGTGTTGGAGGCCATCTTGATCAAGCTCAACTCTATGGAGACATCCATGACTTCATTTTCGAAGGCACAAAAAGCTTTAGAACAACAATTCTTTAACAAGGCGAATGAAGCGCCAAGAGATCCAGGGAAGCTCCCAGCAAGGACGGAAAGCAACCCCAAGGGACAGATCATGGCAATAACGATGAGAAGTGGACTGAAGACTGCAGATCCAGTGCCACGGTCGATGCCAGTACAGACAAAGGCCACCTCGGTCCAGGTGCAGTCGAAGAACACTTCGGCCGAGATGCCAACCAAGGTGGAGCCACAGAGAGCGGAGGAGAAAACTGAAGTTTATATTCCACCTCCTGCATATAAACCAACACTTCCATTCCCCCAATCAAGGGCCAGAGCACATCTAGACAAGCACTTTGGTAAGTTCCTTGACTTGATGAATAAACTACACATTAATATCCCTTTCCTTGATGCTATTCAAGGGATGTCCGCCTATGAGAAGTTCTTGAAAGAAATTCTATCAAGGAAGAGGAAGTTGGAAGACTTTGGTGAAGTAAGGATGACATCTAAATCCTCGGAACTCATTCAAATCATGAAGGAGAAGATGTCACCCAAGTTGAGAGATCCCGGCTCATTTTGCTTTCCCATTCAAGTTGGGGATTTCACTTGTGAAGCCTTGTGTGATCTAGGAGCCAGCGTGAGCATCATCCCGCTGGAGCTATGTGTTATGATCGGACTTGGAGAGCCCAAGCTGGTGAAGATACGGTTATACATGGCGGACCGCTCCATTACCCATCCCGTGGGCATTTTGGAGGACGTTCCGGTTAAGTTAGGTTATTTCTATTTACCTATAGACTTTGTTGTACTTGACATTCCCGCAGGTTATCCCGTTCCTATCATTCTCGGGAGGCCATTTCTAGCAACTTCGGGTTGCAATGTGGATTGTAAGAACGTCAAGTTAAAATTCAACATTGGCGGAGATGAAGTGGAATTTGCATTACTTGCGGCAATAACGGGAGAGCAGCTAGGAGATGATATCTTCAACATCTATGATGAAGAAGAATCAAGATAATTTGTGAGCTCTATCCTTATTAAAGATCCACTTGAAAAAGTTATTAGCTTTAGCTTAATGAAGGAAGGTATAGATGCTTCTTGTGATGCAGATATACGAAGCTTAAAGGCGCTGGAAGAAGATCCAGGAGTGTTACGCTAAGATTGTGACACGCAAAAAGCTTTACATTTAAAAACTCGATCTAATCACCTAAACTACCTAGCGAAACCCGCAGTGTACGGGTCGTTATGTAGGATGGAAAGTATTCCGAGGTCGAACACAAGGACTGAGGTGAAATCAAGTCATTTAATGATCAAAGATAGTGCAAATCTAAACTAAGATGAGATGAGGAATAAAGAAGGTGCAAAACACAATATTTTTGGTTGGTTTTGGGGTGATCAAACAAGGATCACAAAATATGCAAATCAAACAAGCAAACAAACACAAGAATGCAAGATAGGAGATAAGAGGTAAGATAAGTGGATTCTAGAGATCAAGATTCCCGGTTATGGCATTGGACTCAAGCTTCTAAAGATTCTAAGGACAAGGTTGCGGTGTTGGGAAAGGGTGTTTCTCTAATGGAAGCAATTACCGGGTAAGTCTCATGCTTCACTAATCCCGCACCAAACTCCAATTACCGGGTAAGTCTCTAGGAGGTAAAGGTTGGAATTCTACACAAACCGGACAGTACTTAAGGGGCAAACCTCTCCTTACCGGGTAAGTCTCGGAAAAGGTAAGTCTCAAGCAACAATCCTAGCACACTCAGTCCAATAGCGGCTTATGAGGCTCACTACTACCTAGAGTTCATCATCTTTGGTATCTAAGATCGGAAATCACCGGGTAGGTCTCTTTCCTCACTTAATTTGCTAGCATTAGGTCACCCTAAGCTATATTATGCTGAACAAACACTAGGATTTCAACAATCTAACATCCTAACATACAGATTCATCAATTAATGAGCAATAGAAGGAAAAATCGGGTGGATCATAGCAAAAATCGGCCGATTTACTCTGAAGAACAGGTCGATTTTTCTCCTCTGGTTTAGGTTTCGGCCACAAAAATCATCCTAAACTAACATGTAAGTCATTTCTATCATCACCCAAGCCATAACCATCAATCCATCACTCTAGAATCACAATAAACTAGCCAACAACATGCATTTCAAGATCTAAAATCATCATACAAGCATACATGGAATCCATAGCAAGAAGATAAAGTAAGGAAATAAAAGCAATGAAACTTAGCTGGATTTGAGTTCAAAACAAGTCTTTCAACACACCAAATGTAGCTCGAAGACAGATCTTACAACCTTCAACAAGTTTCTACACAAAAATCAGTCAAATCTCACTTCAAAACTAAAGCCTACACTAATCTCTCTCAAGAACACCCACAAGGGTGTCTTGAAGAGAGGCTACAATGGAAGAGTCTTCTGGGAAGATGCTAGAGGAGAAGGGTCCAAAAGGAAGGAGAAGGATCCTCAAATCAGCCTGCAGGACCACTTAAATACTCCACAAAGAAGCAAGGGTCGGGCAAAGAGATCGTGGGACACGTGGAAAAAGCTGTCAAAGGCCAAAAAATCGACCCAGACAGAAAAATCGTCCGATTTTCCTGAGTGTAGGTCGATTTTCTTCAACAAAAACTTGTTATGATCATCTAGCCATGAGTTGCTCCATTGCTTGCACCAACAAGGGTCCTTGTGTCCTTCATTGCTCCAGTTATGTTCCTTCAAGGCCTTGGATATGTACCACCATGAGACTTGATCCTAAAATGTATCGATTAATGTCCAAAAGATCACCGAAATACCTACAAAACCGACAAAAGCTCGTGTAGACGTCTTTTCTAGAAATATGCATGAATTAAGCGTAAACGTCATGAACTAATGCCAAACCGTGCATGAATAACGGGAAAAACTATCTAAATGAATGCCTAAACTAACGTCATAAATCACGTTATCAAGGAGCTAAAATTGAAAAGCTAATCCAGGAGAAGAAGATCTCCAGTTTCGGTCCCAGTTGCCGCACCTTGACCGAGGCACTTTCTGGACCAAGCGAGGTGTTCTTGACTGAAGAACATCTCGGTCACCCTCTCTGGACCTCGACCGAGGTCGAAAGCGAGATGATGTCAATTGAGAATAACAAACTTCTTACTCCCTTTTCTGACACTCATCCTCAATTGGTGGAACATTCTCTCCACCAAATTTCGGATAATAAAGGACCTTGGTATGCTGATATTGTTAATTATCTTGTTTGTCAGGAAATACCACCCGGATTGACGTACACTCAAAGGAAGAAATTCTTTAAGGATGTACGCCATTACTATTGGGATGAACCGCTGCTATTCAAGAGAGGTCCGGATGGGATGCTTCGAAGATGCATTCTGGAAGATGAAGTTAATAGTGTCATACGACATTGTCACTCACTTCCTTGTGGAGGGCATGCTAGTGCCAACAAGAAATGCGCTAAGGTATTACGTTCCGGTTTCTTTTGGCCTACATTATTTAAGGATGTGAAATCGTTTGTTTTCTCTTGTGATGCATGCCAAAGAACAGGGAATTTATCTAGGCGGAACGAGATGCCACTCAATAACATACAAGAGGTAGAGATCTTTGATGTATGGGGAGTAGATTTCATGGGACCTTTTCCATCATCCGGAGGGAACCTCTACATTCTCCTAGCTGTCGACTACGTCTCTAGATGGGTTGAAGCCATTTCCTCTCCCACTAATGACGCCATGGTGGTTATGAAGTTCTTTAACAAGACTATCTTTCCACGTTTTGGGACTCCACGCATCATCATTAGCGATGGAGGGACGCATTTCATCAACCGGAAGTTTAAGGCACTTTTATCGAAGTATGGGGTAACTCACAAGGTAGCAACCCCTTATCACCCTCAAACTAGTGGACAGGTCGAGATCTCAAATAGAGAAATTAAAGCAATCTTGGAGAAGACCGTCTCTAGGACGAGGAAAGATTGGTCCATGAAGTTGGACGATGCTCTTTGGGCTTACAGGACCGCATTCAAGACTCCCATTGGTACCACCCCTTAAAATTCGGTATATGGGAAGTCTTGTCATTTGCCTGTTGAGTTAGAACACAAGGCGTATTGGGCAATCAAATGGTTGAACTTCGACATCAAGGAAGCCGGCAAGAAGCAGCTATTGGATATCAATGAGCTGGAGGAGCTGCGTTTGAACGCTTATGAGAATGCCAAGATCTATAAAGAAAGAACGAAGAAATGGAATGACAAGTGTATCATCCCTAAGGAGCTCAAAGAAGGAGACTTAGTTCTACTCTTCAACTCCCGCCTCCGCCTCTTTCCAGGTAAGTTGAAATCTAGATGGACCGGACCTTATGTTGTGAAACATGTTTTCCCTTATGGTGCAGTTGAGATTTGGGGAGAAACAAGTGGAAGGTTCAAGGTCAATGGTCATAGACTTAAGAAATACAAACCGGAAGTTCCGGTTGAGGAGGTTGCACCACTATACCATGTTTGAGGACACCGTACGGTCCAGCTAGCGACCTTAAATCAAGCGCTTCTTGGGAGGCAACCCAAGGTATTGCTTTCTTCTCCCTTTTCTAGTCTAGCTTTAGATAGTTTGCTTTTGCTTTGCTTTGCTTTACTTTGTTTTTGGCATCCTAGACAGAGAACAGGTGACATCTAAGGAAGGAATACAACCCAGGAGCAAAACTGGAAGGACAAAAGTTCGAGAATTTGAGAAGACGGAGTTTGACTGAGACACATCTCGGTTGCTGTTTAGACGTTTTATCCTCAATAATCTGCATGTTTGGATGTATATTATGTGATTATATTGTCGTTTCATCTACCTTTGCGTGAATCGAGGTCTACACCAAGTTTCGTTGTAATCATAGGTAAAATGGCACATTTTGCATCAAAATGGAGCAAAAAGGAGCTAAGGAGTCATTGGAGCTACATTCAAGAGCTTAAGGAAGAATCCAGGAAGCATGAAATTGGATTAAAGATTTACTTTGGACCAGATTTGAGATATTTTACATTCAGTTTAGAGCCACCTCGGTCAGCTACAGTACCATCTCGACCGAGGTGATCCAGAGGAGCGTCCCGACCGAGGCAAATACCTTGGACGCGGCAAGATATATCTTTTTCTTGGCTGACATCTTTTATTTTTGGAAAGAGGATCTTATATTTTTAGGCTGGATTTCTGGAAGGAAGAAGATAATTCAGTTGATATATTTTACCTATTTTATGGGGAAATATCTTTCTAAGATCTTTTATCTTTGGGAGATGATTTTCCTATAAAAAGGGTTGGATTTTCCACAAATCGGAAGAGTGCTTACGGCTGGAAGATTTGAAGAACCTTTTTGAAGGTTGAAGGAAGATTGAAGGAAGGAAGTTTATAGCTTTTATAGCTTTTGTGAAGGGTTTTTGTAAGACTTTCTTAGATTCCCTTCTTTGTTGATTGTCTTATTGGATTGTGATCCAAAGAACGCTTGTTTGTTTGATAATTGATTCAGTTATTGAAGCCTTTTTCTCAAGGTTTTTGTGTTCAATTATTCACCTTCTTCCCTTATATTTGATTATTGCTTTCATGATGATGATTGGCTAATTTCTTTGTATGATTCTAGGGTGATTGGCTGAAGGTTGTGGGATAAACAATGATAGAATAATCTTAAATTCCAGTAGGACCCTGAAAGCTCGAGTCTTTATCCTTAACCCAAGAACATCTCGTTCAATCGATGAACATCTCGGCCGGGGTGGAATTCGTTTGACCGAGGTGACTTTTCTGATCCGAAACTGAGAGTTAAGTGTTAGAGTTTGCCAAATCCTATTCTTATTATACCTTTCCTGGTTCAATGCAAGCCAAGGATGAGACTTACCCGGTAATTCCTTTGTTTGTTTACCCAAGATCATAAGTGTAGGTAATAAAGGTTTATCCTTTATTGGGGTTTGAGTGTGCTTTCATTCCATCTTTGTGAGTTAGCATGAGACTTACCCGGTAAAGGTTGATTCTATTCCATTAGTTGGAGTGTTAGTTTGAGGTTATAGTTCTTTTCCTTAGTACCTTGAGACTTACCCGGTAATAGGAGTTACGGTTTGGGATTAGTGAGTAGTGAGACATACCCGGTGATCTATTCCACTTTAGTAACACCTTCCCTTTGCAAAAATCTCAGCTTTGTCCGCTTATCTTTAGATCTTGAGTTGGAACCGCAACTAGATGCTTTAATCCCTAGAATTGCATATTTCCTTAATTGACTTTTTATCATCTTTGATTGTTTTAATCGCCTTTGTGGTTAGTAGTTGCATTGACAACCTACACTTGCTTTGTTTCACTAAGTCCCTGAGATCGACACCCTGGAATTTCTTGCTTTTTACTACGATTGACCCGTACACTGCGGGTTCGCATCCTTGTTTTTTTAGCTTACGTCTTGGGTTATAAATTTAAGCTTGCACACACCGTTTGGAGCGAACAGGATAATTATTCCACAACTGTCTCGAAAAATGTGTATTCCTATGCCGTCTTTCTTAGCCGTTAAGAAACGAAATAAGAACCTTTTTGGCCATTTTGCCTCTCCATGTTATTTCATATATAGGACATATCTGATGTCCTGATCATTTCTCTCAACTGCATTTTTATTAATTGGAGCTTCCAAATGCTCCAAATAACACCGGACGGTAAAAATAATTACCCGGGGGAAAAAGTAAAAATTTCTCCAAACGTCCAAAATTATGCTAGGAACATAACGGTGGGACTCATACTCATCACTTGCGAAATTTTCGCGAGTTATATGTCAATTACTATAAACGATTAAGTTAATCAACATTAATTATAATTCGGAAATCCTAGCTATTACGTTCGACCCCTTTCTCGATTCTCTTTATGTCTTCAACATACCACATCAACATATATGCACATATACACATATATGATCATCAAAAGGGTAGGAAAGGATCCACACAAGATCAGCTTGTGGTCCTAAGATAGAAAGAAGAAGAAAGGAACAAGAAAGAAGAAAGGAAGAGAGATGAAGAGGAAAAACTTACCACACAAGCCCTAGGCTGCAACTAAGGAGCATCAGCTCGTCTATCATCTCAACTCAACACCAACAACCTTCAGCAACCTTCACAAGAGCATCCAAGGCCAAGAACACACTCAAACTCTCAAGAACTCACTCACACAAGCAAGGAGAGATCAAAGAAGATCAAAGGAGAAGAAAGAAGAAGAGGAAGAACGTGAGGAAGAAGATGGAGCTGAAAAGAGGTAAGGAAACCCCTCATCTGAAGTATTAGGAAGATTATAGGAGAAGCCAGCGGCAAAGCACGGTCAATAGTCAACAAAAGAGGCTGCACCAGCCACAAACCGCAGGGGCGGCTAGCCTGAGGCGCAGGGGCGCCAAGACGTAGGGGCGGCCTCCCTGGTCCATTGGGGCGGCTGAATGGGTCAAGCTAACACACACTCTAGCTCATCTACGCTCCAAAGACTAAGGCTCTTACATCCGCTATAGGTGTCACTCTCGAACTCTAGCATGTTCCCCTGGTACACTCCATCCTCATGCTCCTCCTCGTCCTCAGTGTCACCTGCATCATCATAATAACCAGAAGGAGGAGCTACCTCCTCAAGCATAAGTACAAATGTCTCCTTCTAGTTCCTCTTATTCCGAATGGTGTATTCGGACTTCCACACTATCTCGGACGACTTCTTTGATGGATCATTTTCCAACGGCATGGGAACTTGAAGAGTTCCTCTTCCTCGAGGAATCAAGACCTGTCTCGCTACCAATCTCTGTGAACCTAAAGGCTGGGCATTCTCAGCTAAAGTGCAATCTGAAAAATTTAGCTTCAATGCCTTCGCCACATGAGTGACAAGGCCTCCAGCACATAGGTCACCCTTCACCTTGTTAGCTATCTTTCCAAGATAGTCAGGAAGCATGGAGGTGATGTCTGGAATGGTGCTACAAGTCATGCAATACAGAATAAAGAGCTCATCGGCCTTGAGCTTCTGTGGAGTCTCCATCCGTGCAAACAAGCTCTCACTAAGGATCCTATGAACTACCTTAAAGGAAAGGTTGTACATACTTGTCTCCTTGGAATTCCCGGGTCTCGACTTATCTCCTCCATACTCTCCCACTGAAATGGTTTCCCAAAAGGCACTAGCACTCGCTCCTCTTGCGAATGTGCCTGTAGAAGAATAGGGAAAACCAAACAAGTCTCCGAAATCATCAATGGACATGGCATGGTTTTGGTTCATGAGACGGAAAGAGACCGTCCTCTCTCTAGGATCATGCTCAAATGTACAAAGGAATTCTAGGGTGATCTCGGTGTAGGCATCCTCCCTAATCAAAGCAAACTGGCTCAGTCCCACTCTATCTAGTATCATGTCCACATCCTCTCGAACAAACAAAGAATCTAAGTCATCTAGGACAATGTATCGAGGAGGGGTAAAGGGACGATCTAAGAGACGTTCGTATCTCTTCTTATGCTTGGGAAGGGGAGGAGGGAGTTTTGGTTTAGCTTGGGAGGGTGGTGGTGGTGGGGGAGGGGCTTTGGAAGAATATCCCTTCTTCTTCCCCGCATTCCTAGTGATTCTTTTCAATGTCTCCATTCTGCTAAAGAAAATCGCCCTGTTCTTCCTAAAAATCGTCCGATTTTTCTAGGTAGGTCGATGTTTTTCTCGATTTCAGCACTATTCACAATTTTGTAAAGATTTGATAAATATATCACCTCACATAGTCTCTTAGAGGAAATTCTAAGCAAATCCCTCAATCAATTCCACCAATACAACAACTTCAAAGCAATAATCGAAATCGAGCAAAAAACTTAGGTTTCAAATTGAAAAACCTGAATTCCTGATGAATGTGCAGTTTGCCAAGATTGTTGTTGCTAGATCCTTGTTCCTTGTCGAAAGTAATTCAGTTTAGGCTCAAGAATCGTTCAAAATGATTAAGAAATGAGGAGATGAGAGGGTAGGCGATTTTCGGCTCTTTGGGACGAAGGGAAATCGGGAATGGAGAAGTGTGGAATGAAAGAATCGAGTGGAAAAGGCTTTATATAGGCCAGAGGTTTTGCAATATAAATCGGACGATTTATTGGGTCAATTTATTTGTCGGCCCGATTTTTCTTCACTTTCTCAGCTCAAGGACAAAAATCGGACGATTTTTCATAGGGGGTCGATTTTTAGGGCAAATTTTCCCATTGTTGCCAAAAATCGTCTTGCTCTGTTCCTGAATCGTTCGATTTATTTTGTGTAGCTCGATTTCCATCCTTCTTTTCTTTTAAGATTGCTATTGAACTACTTTGTGTCCCTTTTCTTCATTGATTTCCCAAATTCGGACCTAGTTCCTGCGATTTTTTACTCAAACAAACCAAGAGTGCATCGAGGAACAAACAAAACAAAACAAAAGAAAGGAAAATAGCTAAACTAAACTATTATAAGGTGAAAAGAAAATAAAAGAAATATACTACCATGGGTTGCCTCCCAAGAAGCGCTTGATTTATCGTCTTTAGGTGGACGTTGTTTGTTTTTATGCTCAATGAAGGAGGATAGGAGCTATCTCCTCAACCGGAACTTCCGGTGTGTACTTCTTCAATCGTTGGCCATTGACCTTGAAACTTCCGCTTTGTTCACCCCATACTTCAACTGCACTATGGGGAAAAACACGTTTAATTTCATAAGGTCCTGTCCAACGAGATTTAAGCTTACCTGGGAGGAGTCGAAGCCTTGAGTTCAGTAGAAGAACTTGATCTCCTTCCTTCGAATCCTTTGGAATGATGTGCTTATCATGCCACCACTTCGTTCTTTCCTTGTAAATCTTTGCGTTCTCATACGCATTCAGCCGGATCTCTTCTAGCTCGTTGATATCCAATAGCCGCTTCTCTCCGGCTTCTTTCATGTCGAAGTTGAGCCACTTGACAACCCAATATGCTTTATGTTCTAGCTCTACAGGAAGATGACAAGATTTTCCATAAACAAGGTTATATGGAGTTGTATCTATAGGTTTCTTAAAGGCGGTCCTGTACACCCATAACACATCATCGAGCTTCATTGACCAATCCTTCCGTGTTTTAGAGACAGTTTTCTCTAAAATTCCCTTAATCTCTCTATTGGATATCTCAACTTGTCCGCTAGTTTGCGGATGGTATGGCGTAGCTATCTTATGGGTCACCCCATACTTAGCCAATACAGTCTCAAATCGACGGGCTGTAAAGTGCGTTGCTCCATCACTAATGATGGTTCGGGGAGTCCCGAACCTTGGGATGATCGTTCTATTAATGAACTTCACCACAACCATTGCATCATTAGTAGGAGAAGCGATTGCTTCTACCCATCTTGAGACATAGTCTACGACTAGAAGTATGTATTGGTTTCCACAAGAGGATGAGAATGGTCCCATAAAGTCTACTCCCCATACGTCAAATATCTCTACTTCTTGTATGTTGTTGAGAGGCATCTCATTCCTCCTTGAAATATTATCTGTCCTTTGATAAGCATTACAAGAAACAACATATTTCTGCACATCTTTGAATAAGGTAGGCCAAAAGAAACCGGAACGGAGTACCTTATCACATGTCTTGTGGGAACTAGCATGCCCTCCACAAGGTAGAGAATGGAAATGGCGGATGACACTTTCCACCTCATCCTCTGGAATGCATCTCCTATATATGCCATCGGGACCTCTCTTGAAGAGAAGAGGTTCGTTCCAATATAAATGCCGGACGTCCTTAAAGAACTTCTTTCTTTGAGCATACGAAAGTCCGGGGGAAATCTCTTGACAAACAAGGTAATTTACAATGTCAGGAAACCATGGATCATTACCTTTCGAGATTTGTTGAAGACATTCTTCAATCTCGTGGAGCTGTTCGTCAGGGAATGAGTCGTCGATAGGGAGCTCATCCGCCTCATTGTTGAGGTATGGAAGACGACTAAGGTGGTCATCAACTAAATTTTCCGAGCCCTTCTTGTCACGGATCTCTAGATCGAACTCTTGTAAGAGTATGATCCATCTTAGAAGCCTTGGCTTCGCATCCTTCTTTGTGAACAAGTAACAGATTGCTGAATGATCCGTCTAGACTATCACCTTTGCACCTACAAGATAGGAACGAAATTTTTCTAAAGCATAAACTACGGCGAGAAGTTCTTTCTCCGTAGTAGCATAATTTAATTGGGCTTCGTCTAGCGTCTTGCTAGCATAGTAGATGGCGTGTGTACGACCATCTTTCTTCTATCCAAGTATAGCTCCTATAGCGACGTCACTCGCTTCACACATGATCTCGAAAGGAAGTGTCCAATCGGGTGGTTGGATAATGGGTGTTGAAATCGAAGCTTCTTTGATCCTGCAAAAAGCATCTAAACATTCTTTCGAAAACTCGAAAGTTATGTCCTTCATCAAAAGATTAGTTAAGGATTTTGAAATCTTAGAAAAATCCTTTTTGAATCTCCTATAGAAGCCTGCATGTCCTAAAAAGCTTCTAATTCCTTTCACCGAGGATGGAGGAGGTAACTTCTCTATGGTTTCTATCTTGGCTCTATCAACCTCTATTCCTCTATTCAATATTAAATGACCTAACACAATTCCGTCGGTAACCATAAAATGACACTTCTCCCATATTAAAACTAAGTTAATGTATTCACATCTCTTAAGGACTAGGGAAAGGTTAGAGAGACATTTATCAAAGGAAGAACCATATACCGAAAAATCGTCCATGAATACTTCCATGATGTTCTCTACATAGTCCGAAAAGATTGCTATCATACACCGTTGAAAGGTGACTAGAGCGTTGCATAAGCTGAATGGAATCCTTCTATAGGCAAACGTACCCCAAGGGCACGTGAAAGTTGTCTTCTCTTGATCATCCGGGTGAATGGGAATTTGAAAGAAACCGCTATATCCATCTAGATAACAAAAGTAAGAATGTTGGGCTAATCTTTCCAACATTTGATCGATAAAAGGAAGGGGAAAATGATCCTTCCTGGTGGCCACATTCAGTTTACGGTAGTCGATGCACATTCTCCATCCCGCAACTATCCTTGTGGGAATAAGCTCGTTGTTCTTATTTGCAACAACGGTAATGCCTCCTTTCTTTTGTACCACCTGCACGGGACTCAGTCACTTGCTATCGGAGATAGGGAAGATGATACCTGCATTAAGTAGCTTAAGGATTTCTTTCTTCATGACCTCTTTCATGATCAGATTTAACCGTCTTTGAGGTTGACGTGAAGGTTTGTAATCCTCTTCCATTAAGATTTTATGCATACACATAGAAGGTTTAATGCCTATCAAGTCATCAATAGTATAGCCTAATGCTCTCCTATGTTGTCTTAGAACATTCATAAGCTTCTCAAGTTTATCATCATTCAGATTTGCACTAACTATAACAAGATATGTAGAATTAGGCCCAAGGAATGCATACCTTAAGTGTGTAGGGACTGGCTTTAATACGAATGAAGGGGGTGCCTTGATTGATGGTTCACGATCATCTAATGTCATGGGAGAAGCCTCTGAAGGTGAGGAAAGTGAGTTATTAGAGTTAAGAACAATTACAGTCAAGTTCGTAGAAACTGGAGAAGTCAACGATAAATCGACCCTCTCTGTAGAAAATCGGACGATTTTCAGGGCGATTTTTCTTCCTGTTGTCAAAAATTGACTTGCCTCTTCAGAAATCGTGTGATTTTCTTTGTGTAGGTCGATTTTTTTCACAGATTCCAGGGTTATTTCCAGCTCTTCAAATTCTGCCCCTGGCTCTTTCTCTACATCTTTCAATGCTTTTACTTCATCATCACAATCATGCTCCACTCCTTCCTTCATGATACTCATGCTAAGAACCTTTTCAAGTGGATCTTTTATCAAGATCGAACTCACCACTTCTCTAGACTCTTCTTCATCAAAAATGTTGAAAACATCTTCTCTCAAAGCTAGCTCTTTGATTAAAGAGGAGAGTACAATCTCCACTTTCTCTTCCCCTATATTGAAGGATAGTTGTCCATTCTTGCAATCTACCATGCATCCGGAAGTTGCAAGGAATGGTCTCCCAAGAATGATGGGAACTGGATAATCTGCAGGGATATCAAGAACGACAAAATCTATAGGAATGTAAAACTTACCGAGTTTCACGGGAATGTCTTCTATTATCCCAACAGGCATAATGATCGAACGATCGGCCATGAAAAGTGTCATCTTTACCGGTCTAGGCTCTCCTAGACAAACCGCCTTGCACAAAGCAAGTGGTATGATGCTCACGCTTGCTCCAAGATCGCAAAGTACATCATAAGTGACCTCTCCTAAGGTGATGGGTATGCAAAACGATCCTGGATCACGCAGCTTAGGTGGCATGTTCTCTGTCATCGTCTTGATGAGTTCGGATGACTCCGTGCTCATCTTGACTTCGCCAATATCTTCTAACTTCCTCTTGTTAGAGAGGATTTCCTTTAGAAATTTCCCGTAAGATGGCATACCTAAAATTGCATCGATAAAAGGTATATTAATATGCAGCTTACTCATAAGATCAATAAACTTACCGAAGTGTTTATCTAGACGCGCTCTCGCTCTAGATTGAGGAAAAGGTAGAGGTGGTTTGTAAGTGGGGGGAGGAACATAGACATCTTCCTTCTCTTTTTCCTTCCCTTTCCGGCGGAGGTCTCAACTACTTTGGGTTGTGGATCGGTGGTTGTTACACCACTTCTAGTAGTAATCTCCATCACCCTTCCCTTTGGGTTATCTTCTGTCTTTCCGGGAAGCTTCCCTTGATCTCTCGGGACTTCTCCGGCTTTGCTGAATATTTGGTTTTCTAGAGCTTTGTGTACTTTATCAACCGAAGTTATGTAGCTCTCCAAACCTTGTAGCTTTCCTAAGATCGTCTCCAACATGGAGTCGGGCTTCTCTCTCTGTCTTGTTCGATCCATTTGATGTTTGCTCCTGACTTTTCAAAGGAGTAGAAGAAGATGGAGATGCTAAAGCTTTTTCACCATGTGAATAGGGATTACCTGGATTTTGTTGGTTGGATCTCCAATTGTTGTTGTTAGAGTTCCTATTGTTATTATTCCAGTTGTTGTTCTGGTTGTTGTTCCGGTAGTCATTCCTATTCCCTTGGTTGTTATCTCTCCCCATATAGTTGGCCTCTTGCTCTTTCTCCTTTTGAAGGCTAGTTTGTATGACTTCCTTCAACTCTTTGATGTCATTGTTGAGGGAGAATATTTGCGTTTGCGCAGCTTGATTCAACTTAGCTCCCGGATCTCCTTGATTCCGGTTATTAGGATCCACCTTTCGGTGGGAATACTTCTTAATCACTCGGGCTTGCTTCTCAATGATGTCCCAAGCGTCATCTTCTCTCATGTCCATAAATGTACCACAAGAGAGAGATTGGAGATTGAATTGTGTTTCCACATCCAACCCTTTGTAGTAGATCTCCAATAATTCCAGCTTTGAAATGCCATGGTGTGGGCAATCTAATAAGAGATCCTGAAATCTTTCCCATGATTGAAACAAACTTTCGTTAGGTTTCTGGCCGGAGGTATTTCTATGGTTGTCTATACCCAATCAAAACTAAATCCCAACTTAGCACTAAGAACAAGTATAGTGAGTAAGTAAGGGTCGAACCCAAGAGAGTTGAAGTGTTTTAGATGCAATGATGGATTATAATGACAAGTGACACAAGGGGGGGGGGGGGGTTTGGCTGAATTGATGCACAAAAACTTATGAAAACGATGAATACGACAAGTAAGACAATAATGGGTGAATCTACACTAGGTTGATTCTAAGCATGCAATTGCTACTTTGGTGTATTCCTTTTTCAAGTTTTTAAGTAATCTCCCGTCTCGATCATACATATGTGTTGAGCCAACCGGCATCAACACAACTTAACCTATTAAATTTCCGTAAACCTACAAGAACAAATAATAAGTTAGCATTCAAACAAAGACAAAGGGATATAAAGAGAAGATTAAAACCGTTAAACTTATCTTTATATTTTGTTCCTTTTCTTCAAGTAATTACAACCTGTGATTACTTAAAGTTGCTACTAGATTAAAGACCCGAACCCGGAACGTATTAATCCTAGTTTTTTACATGCACTTTAGAACCTAAGGTGATCAATCTCAAGTAATAGTTAACATGTAATTAAACAATGGAGATGAAGGAAACACAAAGCATTACTGAATAAAAAGTTATATTAAAAGGACTTACAACCAAAGTAACAAAGCAGCTTCAAACCAACCCAATGTAGCAAGGGAGTTAACAACTCATTACAATGGAAAACTCAAGTCTAAAATGGATTTTGTGGGGAAAAGCATGGATGATTCTAGCAATCAGCCACAGACTATTTATACTACAAAAGACACTTAATTAGGAGTAAATAGCCGGCCTAAAACAACCACCTTTAATGCCATAAAGGTGGTGTAAACAACCAGAGTAAAGCTTCTGGTGTTAAACCACAGGGGCGGCCTTCAGGACCCGCATGGCGGTTTAGGCAGAATCGGTTGATCTTCTTCATAACTGCTGGGGCGGCTACACAGCTCCGTTGGGGCGGTTCTTTAATGTACTTCAACGTCTGACCTTTCGCCTTCCTGACGTTTCTGATGTCAAGGCATAGGGGCGCCTTAAGGCCAACACAGGGGCGGTGACACAGACTCTTCGCCTTCCAGCTCCCAAGGCGAGGCGCAGGCAGGGCGCAGTGGGAGGCGCAGGGGAGCTGGCCTTCGTCTTGTCAAGGCAAGTCACCGCAGGGGCGCCGATGGGTGGCGCAGGGGCGGTGACCTGCATCTTGGCCGGCGTTGGTGAAGGTGCTGGGAGCGCTTCAGTGGGAAGTGTCACCCGCTGGGGCGGCTGCAAGGGCCCGCGGGGGCGGTGGAGCAACAAAAACTTTGCTTCTTGATCGATCTTTGCTCTTAAGTGGTTATAACTCCTTCCTTAGCTTCTTTTGATCTTCTTCTTCTGGACCAAGGAGTTAGTAGCATAAACCGACACTAATGCAATAAAAAGACTCAAAAAACTACCCTAAATGATAGTGATTCCATCACCCATCAAACTCCCCCATAGTTAGACCTTTTACTTGTCCTGAGTAAAACAAATGACAGCAATTAGACTCAAGGTCTCAGGAAGCAAGGGAAAGAAAGAGAAATAATGGAAAACAAGAGAAAAACCAAGAAAGGAAGAAAGGAAAAGAGAGGAAATGTGAGAAAAAGAGAAACTACCATCCTTATCGCTCCAAGAGTGGCCTACCCGGACAACCTCCTTATGACTCCCCTTCTTTTGTCGCCAAAACGCCGGAAGGGAAACCTACACTCGGTGTTGCTCATCTTGCCAAGACGCCCTTTCGGGTTTTCACCTTGCCACTCTTCTTCTTTTCTCTCTTAAGCTCGCATCCCTCAAGTCCATTTTTGCACCAACCTAAGGTTAGTCGGACTACCTTCTTTTTACCTAAATTGCCCTTTCGGGTTTTCGGTTTATCCAACGATTTTCATGCCTTTTTTTCACTTCTTTAGCTTTTTTCTTTTCTTTTTTGATTTCAATAATGCAAAACAAAATGTCAAAAACAACTAACAAACTTTACAAGCAATGATATATATCCCTTCCCCATACTTGAAGTGCACTTTGTCCTCATAGTGAAAATGAGTCAAAGATAAATGTGGGAGAAGGGAAAGAAATGTACCCCTCACTGGGGTGGTCCGGATGGACCACCAGGACCCTTTTCCGGTGGGTAAGGGAAATGGCGGAAGAAGTGCTCCGGCCGGCGGTGAAGGGTGTCAATCCGGTCCTCCTAAGCCTCCATCCTCTCTCGAAATGAAGTCTCATAGCTAGCCTGCCAAGCTAGCTGTTGAGTCTCCAACTGCTGCCGATGAGCCGCTTGCCAAGCATCCTGACGGCGGTCAAAGTGGGTGGTCATGGAGGAGGCGAAGCTGGACTGCCACACCTGCTGCTGCTCAAGTATGGACCGCTGATACTCTGTCTCCCATGCCTGGTGCTGTGTAGTCAAAGCAGTCATCTGAGCCTGCAGACTCTCCGTGGTCTGACTATTGTGTCCCGCCGTCGGCATCTCCTCATCAGTGTGGCGGGCCCTGCTAGAGCCGGTTGCGTACCTCCCAACAATATCAACCTGAGGTCGTTTCGGAGGGACAAGGTCAGCCGGTACATATAGGTCGGAGAGCTCTTCTCCCAAGGGGAGTCTGCGGGGCAAATATGTGAGATGACTCCCATCTACAAGGGAGATCTAGAAACGATGTCCCCCATCTATCTTGAGGAGCCTGCACCTCCTCAATAACCCCTCATTGTATAAGGGTGCCTCCAAACCTTCTTCCAATGGAGGAAGATCAATCACCCGTGCAGCTAGTAGTGAAATGATACCTCCTCCCACTATGTCACGAGGCTCTTTCCTCCTAATCCGCTTTAGAGCGGTGAAGAAGAGATGTGCCCAATCCGGCACAAATTCATTGGAGAGACAAGCATATAGCAGTGGAAGGTCCTTAAGAGCAACCTTATTCTCTTCCTTGTGTCCACAGAAGACACTCATGAGGACCTTGGAGATGAGCCTTAAACAGGGGTGAGTGAATTTGTTGGAGTACTCACCCCCTGCATGAAAATCTGACCTAGTAGTGGCCTGCCAAAACTCCAACAGATCCGGTGTCGGAATGGGTTCCATCCAGTCATCGGAAGCTGCAATGGTCACTCCCAATTCCTCTTGTATTTGAGTGTAATCCAACGTGTACTTCCTCTTGTTGTACTTGAATGAAACTCCTATATACAATTGGTCTTCCGTCTCCATTTTGAATGTTGCTATGAACTGTCTGCTGAGGTTGGGGTGTGTTGGAGCGCTCTTTATCAGAAAATCACCTAACCCGGCATTGTTAAGGAATTCCTGCATACTTTCCAACATCCCAAGATTTTCCAAGGTGGAAGCATCAAGGAACCGGGTTGCATGCACCTCCCGGCTTTGAGCAATCCTGTACTGGTCCTTCTCAACTTCCATCAACTTGTATTTCCTTTGTGGTTCCATCTCTTGCAATTGATCAAGTAAAAAGTTAGAAAGTTCAACAATTTGATCAAGAGGCGAACCTTCTATCGTGATTTATGCAAGGGCGGCTGTAACAGGCGCAGGGGCGGGAGCTTGCAGGCGTAGGGGCGGTCGAAGAGCAGAAGGGCGATTTTTGGCCGTTCGACGAAGGTGGTGGCGATTGTGCTTTTCCAACGTCTTCCTTGTTGTCGCAGACGTTGCCGGAGGTGGGACAAGGGAGTGGGAAGAAGGGGTGAGTGTATGTGGTGGAGATTGTTTGTGTTTGCTGGAAGGGGTGGCGCTGCGGGGTTGCCGGAGGTGGCGCAGGGGGCGCGTCGAGGTGGTGGTGATGAGGTGCTGGAGAGCGCAAGGGTGTAGGGGGGTGAGCGGCTAGGTTTTGCAGAGTGAATGGAGAGGGAGTGGGTAAGGGGGTTGTTCGCCCCTAGATGTGTGTGCAAATAAGTTTTAAATTTATAAAACTAGAATCAAGCAAGTGAACCCGCAGTGTACGGATCGACGTAGTTAAGCAAGAATTCCAGAGTATCGAACACAGGGATTTGGGTGGGAACAAATTCAATTGCACGTTATCAAGCGAGTGAATATGAGAGTTTTGCAAATATTGGGAAAACAACAATCCTCAAGATCCAAGTATCCAGCTGTGGCAATCGATTCAAGATATACTAATGATATAAAGACAGAGTTGAGATATGCAAAGGTATGCTAATGTAAGGTAATCGTACGGTGAAGTTCCAAAAACCTTATATAACTCACCTATAAAACACTCCCTATACAGGTTGTTGAGGCTCAATATAGAAAGGTTCTAAAGGCAAGAATCAATGTCAAATACCCAAACTTGTAATCCAAGGATCAAGACTAACTTAGCCGATTACGGTTGTGACACTCGAAATCGAGGTAGAGGTTGTTGAGGCTTCACTACCACCTAGAAAAGGCAAGCCTAAACTAAGTTAAAGCAAAGCTTTAACTTTGGATTAAAGTAAAAGCAGGTTCGTAAACTTAAGGGAAATTACGGGCAGATCTTGAGACTCCACGGCCGTGGAACTCAAGAACAAACCGTAATTTAGGGTTTGTCGACGATTCTCTCTAACTCTCAGGGTCTAATCTGTTTACGATCGATCTATCATCATCTAAGCCACAACTATCAACCCTTCACCTTAGAATTGTTAAGGGTTTTTAGCCAATAACCGTCATGTTGATATCAATTCAAGATTTAAAAGATAAAAAGATGAAAACTTCCGAAAACTTTCAATAAACTTCGAACCAATCTCAAAGTCACAACCAAGAACAAGTATTGTCAACGGATTCAGAATAAAGCAAACAATCACAATCTTAGGAAAGAAGGGGAAACGGGATGTCAATCCGTTTTCCAAATCAAACCTAAACAAGAAGAGAGGTCTTCTTGCAACAATCTTCCGAAAGCTTCGATCTTCCGCCAATCCGGAGATCTCAACAGCGATCTCCACTAAAAGTGCGAGATTAGGGCAATTCCCAAACGCGAACTTCGATCTCCAATGAGATGTTAATACTTCCAAGCGAGGGCTAAGGCGTCGATCAATGCCGCTAAGCGAAGATGAAGCGTGGATTACCAAAAATCCCTAAGCGACCTTGACGGAATCTTGCTTTGTCCGTCTTTTTATAGGGCAAGATAAAATATCGGCCCGGACCAATCTTCAAAAGATCGTGGCTTCAAAGTGTGGCAAAAAGATTGCCAAGATCACGGTCGTGGAAGTTTCCACGACCGTAATTTAGAGCATGGATTGTGTCACGGTTTGGACCATATGTTCCACGGCCGTAATAGTTACTGGAATGCATCACGCCTCTCTTTGCAGGGTTCCACGGCCGTGGAACTAAACGTGGTTTGTAGTACGGCCGTATTTTAGAGCGTGGATTAGGGCAAGAACGTGATTCTTCCCTAGCCTCGTGCATTCCTCAAGTTGAACTCCAATTTTCTCCTTAGAATGCCCTCAATCCATAGACATATTCAATCAACTCTTCTTTGCTCGATTTTGTTCAGAAATGACTCTCAATCACCTATATTTCAATATAAAGCTAGTGTAGACATCTATATCGACAATATAGGCAATACTAGCTCACATATGCAACAAAGCTCAATCAAAGACCATCAATATGAATCAAATACGTTTAGAAAACGTGCCTAAAGTATCACAATATTTCATGCTAACAAATAACCCCATACTTAATACTTGCTTGTCCCTAAGCAAGGTCTTTCAAAAAGCTTTAAACAAGAGTTAGGATGAAATATGTGTACCTTCTTTTGGATGAATGTGCCTTCTAAAGAATAGATCATTCTCAAACCTTGCTTCAATCGTTTATCAAACTTTCACACACTCAATCAAAAAGTAAAAAGCAAAGAAAATTTATGAATCAATCAAACTTCTATACAAGCATCATAACCTTCAAACATTATCAAAATCAATCATAAGAAACTTCAATTTAGATCACCAAGTCATATAACATTCTTTTCATCTTAAGGACTTTCAAAGAAAAGGTCTAGAATATGGAAAGGAAAGGAAGACTTTAAGGGAATGTGGTGCATAAATCCGGGAAAGTGGACAACTGCCTTCTTCTTCTTATGCGGTTTCCGCAACACTTCAACTTAGAGCTTCACTCTCTTCTTTTGATTTTTCGACTTTACTTTTGGAGTTATGGACAGAGGTGCACAAAAACCGAAGCCTAGGAGATTGGCGTTTCTCAATTTTTATGAGATGCCTCAAACCCTTAGCGCACATACCATAATCCGCTAGGAATATCGCTCAATCCGACTTTGGCAAGACACAAACACCCGGCTATGTGAATGGTGCCGAGTTACTCATCGTCATGATTGACTTCCCCGAACCTACAACTTCTTTCTATTCTTTTGATTGCAAATAATTGCTCTCATGGCCCTCCCACATCAAACATGCCTTTTTCATTCACTTCTCCAAGTTCCCGGATAGGTAAAGGAGGCTAATATTTAAATGAGGAGCTAAAATGGTCAAAAGAAAGAAGAAAGAAAAATAGAATTGCCTTAATCATCTCAACAAGAAGTATAAGAACTTATAGTGTGATTTCAACTTTAATTTCTCAACATGATTTAGGTAACATTCTTCATATTATGAAACTTGCAAAAGAGGTAAAATTCATTCATTCAAATTCTTTTCAATTCACCATTCTTTTAAGCATGCAATTGTCTTCAAACTCAATTCACAAGTAGTGATTATCATAGAAATCTTCTCAATTCATTAGAAGCACAAAATTTTTCAAAAATTTTCAATTTTTATGGTTTTTCAAGTTCTTTTTCATGCAATGCGATAATGAAACGTGAAACACATAATGAACATGCAATGATAGTCTCGAATGAAAGCAACATAGTGAGTAGAGTTATTACAAACTTTTAGTACATCCCACCCCATACTTAGGACGAAAATTGTCCCTAATGTTCAAAAGAAAGAAAAGAAAGAAGAAAAGAAAAAGAAACTCACAAAGTGGTGGCGGGAATGTCTAAAACGAACGGTCATGCATCAAATCACTGCGGTGCCGGCGGAGGTGGGAATGGAGAGAAGCTCGGATCATAGAACCGCCCAAACTGCTGGCGGTAGACGTCCCTCATCATGTGATCAAGGTCGTCTAGGCGTCCGTCTCAAGCATCGGCCCGGATCTCCAGCGCTCCTACTCTTTCTGAAAGTCCAGTAGCCCAATCCGGCATCTGCTCGTACCATCCCGGGGCCTGACTGTACCATGCTGGGGCATCGGATGGTGCTGGTGCTGGTGGAGGTGCTGCTGGCTGCTCTGTAGACCAAGGAGGGGGAACGCCATACCATGCGGGAGGTGTGGTCATCCACGTGGGCCTCTCACTCACGCTAGCGCGGCGAGATGACGAGCCTGAGGCTCTAGCTGGACGTGGAGAGCGTCTAGGTACATCTGGGGCTGCCTCCGGCTGGTCCGGAAACGTGACAAACTCCTGCTCGGCTCCTCCTCCACTCTCAAACTGATCTCCCATATCCTCCTCCTCGACAACCGGTGGTGGGACATAAGGGGGAGCTGATATCCTGTTCGCATGCATCGCAACGAACGTCTCCTACCAATTATGGCGTCCCGCCATAATGGAGTACTCCGGCAGCCACTCTATACCCCTACCCGTCCTACTCTCCCAAGGCATGCCCGCATAAGGCGGACCTCTATGTGTGGGGAAAATGGGACCCCTAACCATGAAAGCATGTAGCCCTAAAGGTACGGCCGGTATGCGGGTGCAAGCAGAAAAGTCGACACCAAAACTCCTAGCAATGTGGGTAACTATCCCACCATATCCAATGTTCCCCTTCTTCTTGTTCTTGAGCTTGCTCATCGTAGCAGCCAAGAGAGTGGAACAATCAGCCCGGCGTCCATAAAGCATGCAGTA
Source organism: Fagopyrum homotropicum (assembly GCA_033239125.1). Taxonomy (NCBI): domain Eukaryota; kingdom Viridiplantae; phylum Streptophyta; class Magnoliopsida; order Caryophyllales; family Polygonaceae; genus Fagopyrum; species Fagopyrum homotropicum. Next base: position 56,399,233 of record BSWB01000003.1, on the reverse strand, counting down.
AAGCAAGAATAGCTCATTCGTCTTGATCTTTTGGGGCGTCTCTGTCCTATGAAAGAGACACTCCGAAAGAACACGGTGAGCTATCTTCAAGGCTAGATGGTACATCAATCTAGCCTTGGTGTCAGCGGGCTGCCAGCGGTCCTCGCTAGCGTAAATCATAGCCATTTCCTCCCAAAAGTCCTTGGGGTAAACACCACTCGGAAATCGACCATTAAAGGTCTCATGGAACCCGAAAATGGTCCCAAACTCACGGATACTCAAATGGTAGTCTCTCTCCATGAGGCGGAAAGAGACGGTCCTATCTACGTGGCTGTGCTCAAAGGATGTGACAACCTCCCGTGTAATCTCCTCATATGCGTCTTCACGAATATTCATGAAGACAAGTAATCCGGCTCTATCCAAGAGCCATGTAAGATCATCCACTATGTTGAGAGGAAGTAGATCCTCCAACAACAAATATCTAGGGCCAATCACTGCCCTCTCCTTGATCCTATCAAGTGCATCAAGATGATCGTCGTGTATGGTCGGGACTCTAGGGTGAGGAGGTGAGGATGGAGGTGAAGGTGAGGATGGAGGTGAAGGTGAAGAGGGTGGTGGTGCCCTAGAGGATGAGGAGGAGGAGGAATTACCCTTCCTCTTCTTATTCTGCTCATTCTTCTTCTCTTTTATCCTCCCTGAAACTCTTCTCACGAAATCCATTCTGCTCAAAATTACGGTCTGTTCTTCAGCAAACCACTGCCGTAATTTACCCAGAGACCGTGATTCGTCTCAGAAAATCACAAATCTCAGCAAATCAACAATTAATCTCCACAACAGGCAGTCCTAGTCTAATTTCCTCCAATCTCAATCAGTTCTTCCTAAAAATCTCTAACAAAAACAACCAAATCGGCAAGAATCAAGAAGGGAAAAGAAAACCTCTTTTTTGGATTGAAAAATCCGAAATGCGTGTTTGTTGGTGAATTTCCGTTCGATTCGTCGCTTGGATCTTGTTTGTGGTTGAATTTGCTGCAATTTAGGAAGAAGAATCGTTGAAAACGATTAGGAAACGAAGATTTGAGAGGGGGTCGTGGGTTTTCGGCACTTAGGTCGTGGAAAGAGGGATTTTTGGGATGAATTTGTGAAGAATATGGCTTATATAGTCGCAGGCAAAATTTTGAAAATCACGGTCTGTCGGGGTGTTCCACGGCCGTGGAAGTGTACGGAACCGTGGTTTTGGTGATTTTTCAAAGGCTTTTGGAAATTACGGCTACAGTAGCTATGACGTCCGTAATTTAGACCGTGGAACCCTCTGTAAAGCTCCAAAGTCCAAATTTCGTCACTTTTCTTCGACATTATCCTCCTCTTTCCCTTTTCGATCGTTCCTACATCCAAAAACACGAACATACCGGAAGAAATCGAGGCAAAAACAAAGCAAAAACGTCTATACTAAGCTATTCTATGAATAGAAAATAAAAACAAAAATGCAATACCTTGGGTTGCCTCCCAAGAAGCGCTTTGTTTAAGGTCCGTAGCTAGACCAATCTCGCGCTTATTCGAGTGTGGTGGGTGCAAACTCCTCAGCTTGGAGTTCCGGCGTATACTTCTTGAGTCGCTGGCCGTTCACCTTAAAAGTTCCGCTCGCTTCACCCCATACTTCAACTGCACCATGGGGGAAAATACGCTTAATTAGAAAAGGTCCGGTCCAACGAGATTTAAGATTACCTGGAAAGAGACGAAGCCTTGAATTGAAGAGGAGAACTTGATCTCCTTCTTTGAAGTCCTTTGGAATGATATGCTTATCATGCCAACGCTTTGCTCTCTCCTTATAGCTCTTAGCGTTTTCATAGGCATTCAAGCGGAGTTCATCCAGCTCATTGATGTCGAGGAGATGCTTCTCTCCTGCTTCCTTCATGCCAAAATTCAGCCACTTGATAGCCCAAAACGCTTTGTGCTCCAACTCTACCGGCAAGTGACAAGACTTCCCATACACAAGGTTGTATGGTGTGGTTCCTATGGGAGTCTTGTACGCAGTCCGGTACGCCCATAATGCATCGTCAAGCTTCAAGGACCAATCCTTCCTAGTCCTTGAAACCGTCTTCTCTAAGATTCCTTTGATCTCCCTATTTGAGATCTCAACTTGTCCACTTGTTTGTGGATGGTAAGGGGTAGCGATCTTGTGAGTAACCCCATACTTAGCTAGAAGAGCTTCAAAGCGACGGGCTATGAAGTGAGAACCTCCATCACTAATGATCGTCCTTGGCGTCCGAAATCGCGGGAAGATGGTCTTGTTGAAGAACTTAACTACCACCATGGCATCATTGGTGGGAGAGACAATTGCTTCCACCCATCTATAAACATAATCTACCGCCAATAGTATGTATTGGTTTCCACAAGAAGATGGGAATGGTCCCATGAAATCGACTTCCCAAACGTAGAAAATCTCCACCTCTTGGATGTTGTTGAGGGGCATCTCGTTCCTTCTAGAAATATTGCCTGTTCTTTGACAAGCATCGCAGCAAGAAACAAAGGATTGCACATCTCTAAACAAAGTAGGCCAAAAGAATCCAGATTGCAATACCTTTGCGCTAGTTTTGTTCGAACTAGCGTGTCCTCCACAAGGTAGTGAATGACAATGACGGATGACACTTTGCATCTCATCTTCCGGCACACATCGCCGAATGATGCCATCCGGACCTCTCTTAAAGAGGAGAGGCTCGTTCCAATAGTACTCCCGGACGTCCTTAAAGAACTTCTTCCTTTGTGCGTAGGATAGTCCGGGTGGTATCTCCTGGCAAACCAAATAGTTAACAAAATCAGCAAACCATGGTTCGTTACCTTTGGAGATCACGTTGATGCACTCCTCTATGATGTGTAGGTGTTCGTCCGAAAAGGAGTCATCAATGGGTAGATGGTCGTCCTCTAGATGTGTTAGACGACTCAAATGATCCGCAACAGAATTTTCTGATCCTTTCTTGTCGCGGATCTCAAGATCGAATTCTTGTAGGAGAAGAATCCATCTAATCAGCCTTGGCTTCGCATCTTTCTTCGCAAGGAGGTACCGGATCGCAGCATGATCCGTGTAGACAATCACCTTTGCACCTACAATATAAGAGCGAAACTTGTCAATAGCATAGACAATGGCTAAAAACTCTTTCTCGGTAGTGGCGTAGTTGAGCTGCGCTTCATCTAGCGTCTTGCTAGCGTAGTATATGGCATGGGTTCACCCTTCCTTTCGTTGTCCAAGAACAGCTCCAATAGCTACGTCACTAGCATCGCACATAATCTCAAAGGGTAGAGTCCAATCCGGAGGTTGGATAATAGGTGCTGAGATTAGAGCTTGCCGAATGGTGTTAAACGCATCCAAGCATTCCTGCGAAAACTCAAAAACCGCATCCTTCATCAATAGATTAGTGAGAGGTTTTGATATCTTAGAAAAGTCCTTGATGAAACGTCTATAAAATCCAGCATGTCCTAGGAAACTTCTTATCCCTTTCACCGAAATTGGGGGAGGAAGTTTCTCTATGGTCTCTATCTTAGCCTTGTCTACCTCTATCCCTCTACTAGAGACTAAGTGACCTAATACAATTCCTACCTTAACCATGAATTGACATTTCTCCCAATTAAGAACTAGGTTAGTGTCTTCACACCTTTGCAAAACAAGAGAAAGGTTAGAAAGGCAATCGTTAAAAGAGGAACCGTATACGGAGAAGTCGTCCATGAAGACTTCCATGATTTCCTCTATGTATTCGGAGAAGATGGCCATCATGCACCGTTGGAAGGTTGCTGGGGCGTTGCAAAGCCCGAATGGCATTCTCCTATAAGAAAACGTACCCCACGGGCACGTGAATGTGGTCTTCTCCTCATCGTCCGGATGTATCGGAATCTGAAAGAAACCACTATAGCCGTCAAGCTAGCAAAAATGTGAATGTTGCGCTAACCTTTCAAGCATTTGATCAATGAATAGTAATGGGAAATGATCCTTCCGTGTTGCGTTGTTGAGCTTGCGGTAGTCTATGCACATCCGCCATCCAGTCACGGTTCGGGTAGGAATGAGTTCGTTGTTCTTGTTGGTGATGACCGTCATTCCTCCCTTCTTCGGAACTACTTGAACTAGACTCACCCACTTACTATAGGAGATAGGATAGATGATACCTGCATCAAGAAGTTTAAGAATTTCCTTCTTGACAACCTCTTTCATGGTCGGATTCAACCGCCTTTGAGGTTGTCTCGAAGTTCTAAAGTCTTCCTCCATTAGTATCTTATGCATGCATAGGGAGGGTTTAATTCCTACTAAGTCCTCGATAGTATAGCCTATAGCTTTCCTATGTTTCCTAAGGACAATCATGAGCTGTTCATGTTCATCTATGCTTAGATCGGAACTAACAATAACCGGAAAGGTCGAATTAGATCCTAGAAAAGCGTACCTTAGATGAGTAGGAAGTGGTTTGAGTTCCATTGCTTTCGGAGCTTCCAACGATCCTTGAGAAGCATCCGACATCTCCTTAGAAGTCTCTAAGGGTGTTGAGTGTGTTGGAGAAGAATCAAAAGAAGTTGAAGAATTGCCTCGATCACTCTCTTCCACGGCCAAAATTACGGGTGGATCTTGTCCTCCACGGCCGTGGTTTAGGGCGTGGAAGGGAAAAACGGTTGTCACATCTTCTCCACGGCCGTATAATCCCCTGGAATGAGGCACGATTTTGGTTGTGGAATCCATGGTCGTGGAATACAGGGTATGACCGTGGATTCTGACATTCTCAGCCTCATCGTGGAGTTTCTCAAACTCCTCTTCATGCATCTCTTCTTGTGCATCTAAGGCTTCAATTGCCTCATTGCACTCTTCATCTTTCCCTACATTGGTTAGACTCATAGTGATAACTTTTTGTAAAGGATCGTTAAAGAGAATCGCACTTACCTCCTCTCTAGACAAACCTTCTTCTTCTTGGATATCGTAAATATCCTCATCAAAGATCGGCTCCTTCACTAGAGTGGAAAGAACGAACTCTACCTTCTCTTCTCCTATATCAAAAGCGAGTCTACCATTCTTGCAATCGACTATGCAGCCGAAAGTTGCAAGAAACGGTCTTCCGAGTATGATCGGGACCGGACTATCTGCAGGAATGTCAAGCACGACAAAATCAATGGGAACAAAGAATTTACCTAGCTTGACCGGGACGTCTTCTACAATACCGACGGGACGAGTGATGGATCGATCCGCCATGTATAACGTCATCTTCACCGGTTTAGGGTCGTCTAAACCGATCTTCCTACACAATGCAAGTGGTATGATGCTCACACTTGCTCCTAAGTCACATAACGCATCGTATGTGACATCTCCCACTCCTATGGGAATGCAAAATGACCCCGGATCCTTCAGCTTTGGGGGCATTTTCTCCTTCATGGTCTTGATGAGATCCGAAGAATCCGAACTCATCTTGACCTCACCGAAGTCCTCTAGCTTCCTCTTGTTGGAGAGGAGCTCCTTCAAGAACTTGCCATAAGCTGGCATACCAACAATAGCATCAATAAATGGTATTTTAATATGCAGCTTGCTCATGAGTTGTATGAACTTACCGAATTGTTTGTCTAGGCGCGCTCGCGCTCTAGATTGAGGGAATGGTAGGGGAGGGTTGTAATCTGGAGGAGGAACATAGACATTTTCCTTCTCCTTCCCCTTCTCCTTGTCCTTCTTTACTGGGACTTCAACGAACGTAGGCTGCGGATCGGTGGTTCTCACTCCGCTCCTAGTTGTAATCGCCATCACCCTTCCCTTAGGGTTGTCCTCCGTCTTTCCTGGAAGCTTCCCTTGATTCCTAGGAACTTCCTCCACGTGGTTGAACATTTGGTTTTCCAAAACTTTTTGAGCTTTGTCAACTTTAGAAACTTGATCATCAACCTTGATGAGGCGGTTCTCCAACCCTTGAAGCTTTCCCAAAATTGTTTCCAATATGGGATCGGGCTTCTCCTTCCCCGAAGTGTTTCCTCCATTAGATGATTGCCCCTGGCTTTTCAAAGGAGTAGAGGAAGAGGAAGTTGGAGTTAGTGAATTAGAATTGGAAGGATACGAGTTACCGGAATTTTGTTGATTGGAGCGCCAATTGTTGTTGTTTGAACCCCTATTGTTGTTCCAATCGTTGTTCCGGTTGTTGTTATTTCCATTCCAATTGTTATTCCGGTTGTTGTTCCGGTTATTGATGTTGCCGCCATTGTTGTTGCCCAAATAGCCAACATCCTTCCCTTGTTGCTTTGGGAAGTTGGTCTTGATAGCCTCCTTCAACTCTTTGATCTCATTGTTGAGTGAGAAAATCTGATTTTGAGCTTCATGTGTGAGCTTTGCTCCTTGCTCCACACGATTTCCCTCCACTTTCCGGTGGGAATACTTCTCTATGACTCTTTCTTGCTTCTCAATGAAGTCCCAAGCGTCATCTTCTCTCATGTCCATGAATGTTCCACATGAGAGGGATTGGAGGTTGAATTGCGTTCTCGCATCTAGCCCCTTGTAGTAAATCTCCAGCAAGGCAAGTTTGGATATGCCATGATGAGGGCAATCCAAGAGCAAATCCTGAAACCTTTCCCAAGATTGAAACAAACTTTCGTTAGGTCTCATGGAAAAAGCATTAATCTTACCTCTAAGTTCCGCCGTTTTGGATGGCGGAAAGAATTTGGTGAGGAACTCCGCGGAAAGGTCTTCCCACGTGTCTAGTTTCCCACTAGGAAGAGCTTGATACCAAGATAACGCTTTCCCCTTCAAAGAGAAGAAGAAAGGTTTGAGCTTATAGCTGTTGGTAGTAGCGCTCTTTGGCCTCATTGTCTCCATCATACACTCAAAGTTCTGCAAGTGTTGGTGTGGAGATTCAGCGCTTGTCCCGCCAAATTGGTTTTGGCGAACAAGAGTAATGACTTGAGGGTTGAAGCTAAACCCTTGCACATCTTCAGCATCGAAGTTCACGCCCAAGCGGCGTGGTTGTTGTGTTGGATCCATCCGCTGGCCAAGAGTTCTTGGCTCATTATCTACACGTTCGATCCTCACGTTCCTAGGTGGAATGCGGCGATTAGCAGCTCCTTGTGGATTGAAAGGATTCACATTGATCGTGGGATCAATCTCCTCTAGCGGTGGCATGGAAGAATCACTATCGTCGGCGGACGAGTGACTTTTTCTTCTAGACCTTGATGCTTTCCTTGAGGATTTCTTGCTTCCCTTATTCTTAAGGTCGCTCATCTCTACCCTCATTTGGAAGATCATGTCTTGTAGATTGTTAACTTGAGATTGATGACGATCCATCTCATCCTGGCGGAGGGTCTCATTCCATTGGAGTTGAGCTTCCTTCTCTGCCAACTCCGCTTGAAGATCACGTTCGTGTCCTTCAGCCATCTTCTTTTCCTTGCGCTTTTTCCTTAAAGTTTTCTCTAGCTCTTGATCGAGAGGCAAGAGATCTTCGGTATTCCTAGACCTGCGCATGCACTCAAAGTAATATCAAATAACGAGAGCAAGCTCCCAAGCTTGACAACCGGCTACCGAATTCGGCCGAAACCAAGTCCCCGGCAACGGCGCCAAAAACTTGTTCGCCCCTAGAGGTGTGTGCAAATAAGTTTTAAATTTATAAAACTAGAATCAAGCAAGCGAACCCGCAGTGTACGGATCGACGTAGTTAAGCAAGAATTCCAGAGTATCGAACACAGGGATTTGGGTGGGAACAAATTCAATTGCAGGTTATCAAGCGAGTAAATATGAGAGTTTTGCAAATATTGGGAAAACAACAATCCTAAAGATCCAAGTATCCAACAGTGACAATCGATTCAAGATATACTAATGATATAAAGATAGAGTTTAGATATGCAAAGGTATGCTAATGTAAGGTAATCGTACGGTGAAGTTCCAAAAACCTTATATAACTCACCTATAAAACACTCCCTATACAGGTTGTTGAGGCTCAATATAGAAAGGTTCTAAAGGCAAGAATCAATGTCAAATACCCATACTTGTAATCCAAGGATCAAGACTAACTTAGCCGATTACGGTTGTGACACTCGAAATCGAGGTAGAGGTTGTTGAGGCTTCACTACCACCTAGAAAAGGCAAGCCTAAACTAAGTTAAAGCAAATCTTTAACTTTGGATTAAACTAAAAGCAGGTTCGTAAACTTAAGGGAAATTACGGGCAGATCTTGAGACTCCACGGCCGTGGAACTCAAGAACAAACCGTAATTTAGGGTTTGTCGACGATTCTCTCTAACTCTCAGGGTCTAATCTGTTTACGATCGATCTATCATCATCTAAGCCACAACTATCAACCCTTCACCTTAGAATTGTTAAGGGTTTTTAGCCAATAACAGTCATGTTGATATCAATTCAAGATTTAAAAGATAAAAAGATGAAAACTTCCGAAAACTTTCAATAAACTTCGAACCAATCTCAAAGTTACAACCAAGAACAAGTATTGTCAATGGATTCAGAATAAAGTAAACAATCAAAATCTTAGGAAAGAAGGGGAAACGGGATGTCAATCCGTTTTCCAAATCAAACCTAAACAAGAAGAGAGGTCTTCTTGCAACAATCTTCCGAAAGCTTCGATCTTCCGCCAATCCGGAGATCTCAACAGCGATCTCCACTAAAAGTGCGAGATTAGGGCAATTCCCAAACGCGAACTTCGATCTCCAATGAGATGTCAATACTTCCAAGCGAGGGCTAAGGCGTCGATCAATGCCGCTAAGCGAAGATGAAGCGTGGATTACCAAAAATCCCTAAGCAACCTTGACGGAATCTTGCTTTGTCCGTCTTTTTATAGGGCAAGATAAAATATCGGCCCGGCCCAATCTTCAAAAGATCGTGGCTTCAAAGTGTGGCAAAAAGATCGCCAAGATCACGGTCGTGGAAGTTTCCACGACCGTAATTTAGAGCGTGGATTGTGTCACGGTTTGGACCATATGTTCCACGGCCGTAATAGTTACTGGAATGCATCACGCCTCTCTTTGCAGGGTTCCACGGCCGTGGAACTAAACGTGGTTTGTAGTACGGCCGTATTTTAGAGCGTGGATTAGGGCAAGAACGTGATTCTTCCCTAGCCTCGTGCATTCCTCAAGTTGAACTCCAATTTTCTCCTTAGAATGCCCTCAATCCATAGACATATTCAATCAACTCTTCTTTGCTCGATTTCGTTCGGAAATGACTCTCAATCACCTATATTTCAACATAAAGCTAGTGTAGACATCCATATCGACAATATAGGCAATACTAGCTCACATATGCAACAAAGCTCAATCAAAGACCATCAATATGAATCAAATACGTTTAGAAAACGTGCCTAAAGTATCACAATATTTCATGTTAACAGGGGTAGACGTAGGTTATTTTTGGGAAGTGTATTTTTTTTCTTTCCTTAACTATACCGCAGGGGCGGTGGGTGTCACCGTGGGGGCGGTGACAAGAGAGGAGGGTACGTAGCCTCAGCGCCGGGGGCGGAGCTGAGGGTGCATGTCAAGTGTTGCCGCCGCAGGGGCGTAGGGTTGGTACCGCGGGGGCGGATACCTACGTGAGCAGACGCAGGCCCAGCACCGGGGGTGGCGCTGGCCAGGGGTGTCACCAAAGGGGCAGGACTTAGAGCCTCAGAGGCGGTTTTCTTGACAGAAGCTCCTCTTCTTATTCCTTCGGGTTGCCTCCCGAATTAGCGCCTTTGTTTTACGTAGTTGGCTCGACATAAGGACTCTTCCTCTATGTTTGGACCTCTTCCTTGAGGCCTTTTGGGTTTATGACAGTTTGCGACGGTAATCCTCCGGAGGCCCTCGTTTTAATTCTTGTAATGGCTTCAGCCATTTGACCAACCTGCTTCTCAAGGTTCTTGATGCTTGATTCTGTTGTTTGGACATGAGTAGCAAAGTGTTTACTCAAAACCTGCAACATATCTTCAGTTGAGTGATACTTACCTTGGCGGGGCTGCTGTTGTTGGTTTTGTTGATCCCTCCAATGAAAATTCTATTGGTCACGCCAATTTGGCATGAAATAGTGTGTATAGGGATCGTTCCTAGGTCTTTGCTGCTGTGGTTGTCCATAACCCATTGCGTTTACTTCAGCATCGTCATCTTGAACTTGTGGACACATGTCCGTTGGATGATATGGGTCAACACAAACTCCACAAGCTTTTAGCTGTTGCGGTATTCCCATAAGTGTTCGCCTCTTCACCATTTCCTTCAGTTCCGCTAGCTCGGTGGAAATCTCGTTCTTTCCGGAACTCACGGCGTGAATCCTTTCTTAGCCGGGGTCCTTCCAAAGTTTCGAGTCCCTTCCGCTAGTTTCTGTATCTTTTCCAAAGCAAGGTTAGGAGTAGAGTTAAGAATATTACCTCCGCAAGCCGCATCGATGATCCTCCTTTCATTGTCTAGCAAGCCATTGTACAAGTACAAGACTAGATCTGGAGTTGAATATCCGTGGAAAGGACAGTTGGATCGGAGGCGTGCAAACCTTTCGAAGTACTCGTAGAGAGTTTCGGTTGCCTCTTACTCGATGCTACTTATAGCCTTCTTCAAGCTATTGGCCTTTTTAGGTGGAAAGTATTTCTCCAAGAATGCTTTGTGAAGGTTTTCCCAAGTGTCAAGGCTCCCGGATGGAAGGTGGTAATACCAATCATCCGCCGAATCCTTGAGTGTGAAGCCGAATGCCCTCATCTTCATTTGTTCTTCGGTAATGTTGGCCGGCTTCATGCTCATACAAACGGTGTGGAACTTCCCAAGGTGCTTGATGGGGTCTTCACCACTTAGCCCATGGAAGGATGGAAGTAAGTGAATAAGGCCGGGTTTGAGCTCAAAGTTGACTCCTTCCCCTAGCGCCGGTATAGCGACCGCAAGAGGGTTTTGAGCCAAAGTGGGCTGCGTAAGTTGACGAAGAGTACGGTCAGCCATCTCTTGTTGTAGTTGTTGTTGTCTTCGTTGCCGGATGTGCGTCCTCTCAATTTCAGGATCAAAAGAAGCAAAGCCGGAATTAGTAGCACGGGTTTGAACCATAAAATGGTTCAAACCAATAATCAATAATAACAATAAAACACAAAAACTACCCGGCAACGGCGCCAAAATTTGACCGGAGGTATTTCTATGGTCGTCTATACCCAATCAAAAGTAAATCCCAACTTAGAACTAAGAACAAGTATAGTGAATAAGTAAGGGTCGAACCCAAGAGAGTTGAGGTGGTTTATTATAATGACAAGTGACACGAAGGGGGGGGTTTTAGGTTGAATTGAGCCAACCGGCATCAACACAACTTAACCTATTAAAGTTCCGTAAACCTACAAGAACAAATAATAAGTTAGCATTCAAACAAAGAAAAAGGGATATAATGAGAAGATTAAAACCGTTAAACTTATCTCTATATTTGTGTTCCTTTTCTTCAAGTAATTACAACCCGTGATTACTTAAAGTTGCTACTAGATTAAAGACCCGAACCCGGAACCTATTAATCCTAGTTGTTTACATGCACTTTAGAACCTAAGGTGATCAATCTCAAGTAATAGTTAACATGTAATTAAACAATGGAGATCAAGGAAACACAAAGCATTACTGAATAAAAACTTATATTAAATGGACTTACAACCAAAGTAACAAAGCAGCTTCAAACCAACCCAATGTAGCAAGGGAGTTAGCAACTCATTACAATGTAAAACTCAAGTCTAAAATGGATTTTGTGGGAAAAAGCATGGATGATTATAGCAATCAGCCATGAACTATTTATACTACAAAAGACACTTAATTAGGAGTAAATAGCCGGCCTAAAACAACCACCTTTAATGCCATAAAGGTAGTGTAAACAGCCGGAGTAAAGGTTCTGGCGTTAAACCGCAGGGGCGGCCTTCAGGACCCGCAGGGGCGGCCTTCAGGACCCGCAGGGGCGGTTTAGGCAAAATCGGTTGATCTTCTTCATAACCGTTGGGGTGGCTACACAGCTCCGCCGGGGCGGTTCTTTAATGTACTTCAACGTCTGACCTTTCGCCTTCCTGACGTTTCTGATGCCAAGGCGCAGGGGTGCCTTAAGGCCAACGCACGGGCGGTGACACAAACTCTTCGCCTTCCAGCTCCCAAGGCGAGGTGCAGGCAGGGCGCAGTGGGAGGTGCAGGGGAGCTGCCCTTCGTCTTGTCAAGGCAAGTCACCGTAGGGGCGCCGATGGGTGGCGCAGGGGCGGTGACCTGCATCTTGGCCGGCGCTGGTGAAGGTGCTAGGAGCGCTTCAGTGGGAAGTGTCACCCGTTGGGGCGGCTGCAAGGGCCGTGGGGGCGGTGGAGCAACAGAAACTTTGCTTCTAGATCGATCTTTGCTCCTAAGTGCTTATAACTCCTTCCTTAGCTTCTTTTGATCTTCTTCTTTTGGACCAAGGAGTTAGTACAATAAACCGACACTAATGCAATAAAAAGACTCTATAAACTAAACGAAATGATAGTGATTCCATCACCTATCAGTTTCATAGAAAATGCATTAATCTTACCTCTCAACTCCGCCGTCTTGGATGGCGGAAAGAACTTGGTGAGGAACTCCGAAGGTAAATCTTGCCATGTGTTATGCTTTCCAGCTGGAAGAGCTTGATATCAAGATAGAGGCTTGTCCTTCAAAGAGAAGAAGAACGGCTTGATCTTGTAGTTCTTGCTGGTAGCCCCCTTCGGCTTTAATGTCTCCATGAGAATCTCAAAATTGTGCAAATGTTGGTGTGGAGATTCAGCACTTGTTCCACCAAAATGACTTTGGCGAACTACCGTGATAACTTGCGGGCTAAACCTGAATTCCGGGATATCCTTAGCTCCGAAATTCACACCTAGACGGCGTGGTTGCTGAATTGGATCCATCCTTTGCCCAAGAGTTCGTGGTTCATCCCCTTCATGAGCAACTCTCACATCTCCAACGGGAATGCGAGGAACAACCGGTGGTCTAGGGTTGTTACGAACGGGATGGATCACCGGATCAATGTCCTCTAGTGGTGGCATATCCTCATTCTCATCGTCGGATGATTTAACTCTAGTGGATTTAGGTTTCTTGACCTTCTTCTTCTTAGCATCATTCAGCTCCAACTTCATGTCCAACATCATAGCCTTGAGATCATCTATTTGGAATTGATGACTCTCTAATTTTTCAATACGAGCCTTCTCACTCAACTTGAGTTGAAGTTGAGCTTCATCCAACTCCGCTTGGATGTTTCTCTCATTGTTTTCAGCCATCTTTTTCCCTTTCAACTTTCTTCTCAAAGTTTTCTCCAATTCGGGATCAAAAGGAACTAGATCTTTGGTAGATCTAGTCTTTTGCATATACCTCAAGAATCTGCAAAAATCACTCAAGTAGACAAATCAAGTCACAAGAGAAAAAGCTCCCAAGCTAGACAACCGAAAACCGAATTTGGTCTAGACCAAATCCCCGGCAACGGCGCCAAAAACTTGTTCGCTCAAAAGTGTGTGCGTCAAAGTCTTAAATTTATATCTAGAACTTAAGCAAAAGCGAACCCGTAGTGTACGGATCAGCTGTAGTAAGGCAAGAAATTCCAGAGTCGAACTCAGGGATTTGGTGAGAATAAAATCGATTTCAATTATCTAACAAAGTGCAAAAGCTTGTGTGAATAATAAAGGAGGTAAATGATTTCAAGGATTCAAGTATCCGACTGCGGCTTTCGATTCAAGACACTTCTAAGGATCAAAGGACAGAGTTGATATTGCCAAGGTTATGTGTTTCAAAGGTAGGTATCGTACGATGAAGTTGCAAAACCTATTTGTCTAATCCAAAGGCTCTCTCTATAAGGGTTGTTGAGGCTGCAATATAGAAAGATCTAAGGACAAGAATTACACTCAAACTAACTACCCAAAACCCCAAGATGCGACTCTCCAAGGTAAAGATAGAAAGCACACTTAAACCATAATAAAGGATGTTGAGTCCCTCTATTACCCAAATCTTGTAATCTTAATCTATTAAATGTAGAATCAATGATGAAGTCTCTTCACACAGTTAAATAGAGGTTAAAATGGTTAAACAAGGTTGGGATTTAGGCAAGAATTAACTTTGGGTAAAGAATAAATCAATTAAAGATCGTTAGGGGAATAAATCGAGCGGATCATAAGTAAATCGTCCCATTTTCTAAAGAACAGGGCGATTTTCCTGTTTGTCGCAAAGTTAAAATCTAAACTCTGAGGGTCCAAATGGTTAAATAAGTTAAGTTTATCATCTAAGCCTCAATCATCAACTATTCTCCCCAGAATCACAAGGGTTTTAGCCAACCATTTTCAAAATCAAATCAAAATTGAGATTGAATGGATATAATCAAATAAACCCGAACATTGAATAAAAACTCAATAATCTCCAAATCTATAAACAAATCTCAAATCCAATCAAAATATCTCTCAAAACACTCAGTAATGTGTTCACAAACCACAAGAATCGGAAAGGGAAACAAAGGATCTCACACTAATGGTAAAGATTGACTTCTCGGCACTTCCCTTCAATCTCCTTCCAAGAATCTTCAATCTCTCCAAATTGTGTAAATATTTCCCGCTGCGAGGTTCCGATTTTTGTTCCTAGGGTTCCAATGTATAGTTCCTTACTAATGGGCTGCTTCGCAAAACACATCTCAAGTCCACAAGTGATGGGCTTTGAGTCGTGATATTTCGTGGGCCGAAAGCTATGAAAAATCGTGCTATCAATTCAGTGAAGGAAACCGTTCGATTTTTACGTATAAAAATCGTCCGATTTATGTAATAACTGGTACGATTTTCTTCAATAGAAAATTCTCATCTCTTGGCTTGTTTCCTTCATCCCTTTTGTGACTCTTTTTCATAACTCCTTTGCTTTTTGTGATTCCTCTAAGACTCCTTGAGCTTCCTTAATAGCCTTAGATGCTCCTTGCTCCACTTTTTCTTCCAAATCCACAGAATTTACCTAGAATTCAACCAAAACTCGTGTAGACCTCTATTTTCGGAATATAAATGAAATAAGCTCAAAAGGTACACAAATTCTCTCTAAATGCAAGGTAAGTCGAGGTAAACCTCTACAATATGCATGATTATAATGGTATATAATTCATGTCATCACAACTCTATTCCAGCAATAATATCCTAGTTACTTCACAGAGTAACATCACAACTCTATTCCAGCAATAATATCCTAGTTACTTCACTCTTACGAATAACCCTAAGAAAGCTCAAAAAGGGAGATAAACTTTTGGATCGATGAAAATGTCGTGTATGATCGATTGTAGGCTTGTTGTCTTCATCTTCAATCGATGTCTCTTTTATAGTCTTCTATGGAGGAACTTCTTCTAGCCGTTTTCTCTTAGCCGTTGCAGCCTTTTCTTCATTAGAATCTAATGTTTGTTGAACAAGATTCTCTCATGTGTCGTTTGAATACTAGCCATTAAGTAAAATCTTCAACCAAGATCTTCTCTTCAAATGTTTGCTTGATAGCCGTTTGATGTTCTCCAAGATCTTCTTCACAACCGTTCGAGATCTTCAACAAATCTTCATAGCCGTTTGAGATATTCAACCGAGATCTTCTCCAAGATCTTCTCTTCAAACGCCTATCTTCACCATCAAGATCTTTGTAGTTGGTCGGTCGTTTAATATCTTCTATCCTAGATCTTCTCGGTTGTTTGTTGTTTGTTGTAGTAAGTCTTCATCCGAGTTTTCCCTGTAATAGTTGTAACACCCCAAGTTCTGGGAACTCGAAATGTTATGGGCTAGGACCTCACAATGGGTCCCGACCCTCAGAGTAGCAACGACACAACGGATCTTACAACAAGGCACAAAGAAATGAAAACCAAAACTCAATATAAAACTAAATGTTATAACAAAGGAAAACGTAAAAGACTCATAACCGAGTTCAAAACAAAGGGAAAGACAACAACTGAAATATATACCTAATCCCATCCTATAATGTACGGGAACCACGACTGACCACACCGTCCAAATCACTGAGCAACACTTATATCCTTTAAGTCATCTATAACATCGGTATAAACTATTAGCTAGCATTCTAGATATCAGAAACACTGTAAAGGCACAAACACACATAGGTAAAGTAAATATATAGCATGCCTGCACTCAACCGGTTATTATCTTTCATCAAGGTTAATCCCTTTACTAATTCAACTTATGTTGTCACACGAGAATCACTAGGACCTCGCCTCTGTCCCCTTTCACCAACAGGAATAGAACGTATGCATCCTTCTGTCACCTGCTGGACTGGTCGCAAGAGCACCTCCTTGTTACCCCATTCTGAACAAGACAAGCGGTCACCGCCCGGTTATAATACACTTGGGCCAAATTACGGTTATAAAGGTCAATCCTAGTCCGGTTATCAGTTATTGCAATAAACAACAACACAACAAGCCACAACAATCGAACTAATATACGAAAAGAAGCTAAGTAAGTCCAAAGGACTCACCTCACTCAGGTAAGTTAGCAACAACGCAGATCTCAAAGGAAAGGAGGGAATGCCTGCTCATACAAGGCATAAGGAATCAGGAACTGAACGATTGCTAGAAGTCTATAAGTTCTAGCCTCCATGATCTCTAAGAGGTCTCCCCAAGCCAGGGTCACAAACCCTAGTCTTGCATATCATCAAGGGTCAACAACATCAACAAAAGCCAAGGAAAGGAACAAGGAAGCAAGGATGGAAGCAGCTCACCAAAGACGGGAGATTGTAGGGAAAACCGTAGAGGTTGTTGGACATACCGCGGAGGCGGAACTAGGAAGATGCCCCGGGGACGGTGCTAACAGGCGCGGGGGCGGCAGCGGTGCAGAAGGCTACTATCGACTCGTTCGACGGAAAGGAACGCAACAAGGGCCAAAGCTTGCTTCTCTCGGCACTTGCGTCTTAGCTTAGGCGCTGGTGCAGGATCCCTAGAAGACTAAGGCTCTTACATCAACTTCGTCTAAGTTTCGTAACAAAATTGTTTGTAGGGGGAACTGATGTAACAACAAGAATTTTTGTTCCGGTTTTGATCATTGAGACTTCTTTCGGAACCACATAAGTAGTGCCGAAAGAGAGTCTCTGCACCTACAGCTTAGGAGCCCACGGGTCCGACGACTTTTGTCACCGCGGGTGCGGTTTTTGCAACATATCGTGTTTGATCCGTTGTATCTGCCATCCGCTCTTTCTGCTTATAGAAGAGTCGATCTTCCTTATGGGTTGTTCCTTTTGATACTCTAACCCTAGCAACCTACAGCTCATTCTCTTTTCCCAATCTTACGTTTCTCATATTATGTAACTCCTTCTCCTTCTTCCTCCCTTCCATTCCCTTCTTTGTCCACTTGTGCTTCATAGTTCCAAGTTACTGAGTTGTAGCCTTCATCACATTTGATTGATACTGTAGATTCGAAGATAAATCTTCCTCCCTTTCATTAATCTTTTGTAGTCCTTTTCTTTTCTTTCTCCTTCTTCTTCTCCTTCTTCCAAAGAATTAAGATTGAGTTTTGATTATAGGTATGTCTTGTGTCCTCTATGATTTAAGTGAATCCAAGGCCTATTGGTTTGTTGTTATGTGAGAATCATAGAGGAGAGTGGAGTCGTCTTGGAAGAGATGATGTTCGTCGAAGGACTTCACCGTTGGTCCTTGGAGCCTTGCCGCACCCGTACCTTTGTAGAACCACACCCACGCTTTTTCCCAAGCTGCCGCCCCTGCGCCTCCTTGCCACCACAGTCGCGGCATCTGGAGCCTTGTCACTGCGCCAGTGCCTCCCTTACCTGCTGTCGCGCCTTACCTTCAATGGGTACCGTCTTTGTGGTATGTCACTTCCTTCTTTGCATCCATCGTTCCTTGAGTTAGATCATGCTCGGGTTGGACGTAGATGGACTAGTGTGAATGCTAGTTAGTGGCTGAAGGATTCCTAAGTGTTTGGAAAAGGTTCTAGAACCCTTATGGTAGTTGTGTTGATGTGGATCTATGAGGACCTTGAGACCAGGATTAGTGCATCATAACATATTATTGTGATCTGGGTAAGATCATTGAGAGTAGAAGTTGGAACCTTCTAGCAAGTTGTAGTAGGACCCCATAGAGGTCTATGAGACTAGAAGTAAAGACTTTTGGCATGTTGGTTAGATTCTGATCTGGGATGCATTGTCTGAGTAGGCATAGATTCCTTTCCTGTGGAAAGCTGAGCATTATCGGAACTGATTTACCTTTGATACATGTAAGTTCCTTGGACGTACTTAGCTATTTTCTACGTGTTAGCAGTAACACCGCAAATCCGCGGGACTCGGGGCACTACGGGCGGAGACTTCACAATGGGTCCCGACCCTTAGCCTGACAACAATTTCACCGGATCTTACAACAAGACACAGATAAAGGCAAATACCGAAATACATTTTATGCAAATGTTATGATCCCGACAGCATGCAAATAACCAAGTGACTCCAGCCGAGTTCTCAACTCCAAATACCATCGTAAAACACAACAACATACAACATCATAACTAAGACTCTCAACCAAACCCGTCCTAAATGTACGGAACCCCGACTGCCCACTCTTCCAGATCTCCCGGCCGCAATACTAACTTGGAAGGCAAAATACAACGTTCGGTATAAAACCATTAGCTTACATTCTAGACATTATATAGATAGCGAGGACACAAACACACGCAAGTAACATAACACACATCAAACATATATACATACGATCCGGTTCTTATCTTCTTTTAAGTCATTGTCACTACTGTAATATCCCGAATCCTAGAGGACTCAAAATGCTACGAGTTGGGACCTCACAATGGGTCCCGACCCTTAGCATGGAAACAACTTCATCGGACCTTACAACACGGGACAAATAAAAAGGCAAAACATAGAGTTTTATATCATGAGCGAATGGAAAAGTACAAATCTGAAAACACTACAATCAAGTCTCAAAACCAAAATACCAACATCAGTCTCAACAGTCATGAAATAAAATATAATAGTCCCGTCCTATAATGCACGAAACATCGGCTGCCCACTACCGCCGGATCACTCGATCGCCTCCCTAACCTGCAAGGCATCTACAAGCGGTATAAAACCATTAGCTAACAATCTATGCATAAGTATAAAGGTAAAAGCACAAAAACACAACATACACAATTAGCATGCAACACTCATTCCTTTCGTTATCTTTAATTAAGTGATACGTCATTACTAATGATACTTATTTTGTGACACGAGGGATTCCCAAACCTCGCCCGTGTCCTGTTAGCATGAAATATTGTGGTATTTTATGCACGTTTTCTAATCGTATTTGATTCATATTGATAGTCTTTGATTGAGCTTTGTGCATATGTGAACTAGTATTGCCTATATTGTCGATATGGATGTCTACACGAGTTCTATGTTGATTATAGGTGATTTGGAGCTATTTCCGAACGGAATCAAGCATAGGAGAGTTGAGTTGATATGTCCATAGATCGAGGACACTTTTTGAAGCAATTTGGAGTCTTAGATTGAAGAATGCACGAGTTAGGGAAGAATCACGTTCTTGCCCTAAATTACGCCCTAAAACACGGCCGTACCACAAACCACGTTCAGAATTACGGCCGTGGATTCAGAGTCAAAATTCGATGTTCATTCCAGGGGATTCTACGGCCGTGGAACTAACCGTAATTGTTTCCACGCCCTAAATTACGGTCGTGGAATCTTCCACGACCGTGATCTTGGCGAATCTTTTCGCCATGTTTCGAAGCCATGATCTTTTGAAGATTGGGCCGGGCCGACACTTTGCCCTGCATTATAAAAAGACGGATGAAGCAAGATTCCGTCACCTCGCTTACGACCTTTCAACCCTCGCTTAGCGGCAAAGGCACGCTTATAATCCACGTTTAGCAACGCACAAACCCTCATCTTGGAGGTAATTTGGAGATCTCATTGAAGATCAAAGTTCGTATTGGAGAGTTGCTGTTTGTGATCTTCGTGTTTGTGGAAGATCGAAGTTCTTGGAGGGTTTTGCAAGAAGATTCCTCTTCTTGCTTAGGTTTGATTGAGGATCGGATTGACATCCCGTTTCTTTTCTTTCCTAAGATTGTGATTGTTTACTCCGTTTTGAATCTTTTGATAAACACTTGTTCTTGACTGTGATTCTGAGATTCATTTGAAGATTATTGATAGTTCTTGAAAGTTCCCATCTTTTGTCTTTTAATTCTTGAATTGATATCGATATGACTGTTATTGGCTAAAAACCCTTAACAATTCTAAGGTGAAGGGTTGATAGTTGTGGCTTAGATGATGATAGATCGATCGTAAATAGATTAGACCTTGAGAGTTAGAGAATTATCGCCGACAACCCTAAATTACGGGCTGTTCTTGAGTTCCACGACCGTGGAATCTCAAGATCCAACCGTAATTTCCTTAAGTTTACGAGCCTGCTTTTACTTTAATCTAAAGTTAAAGATTGGCTTTAGCTTAGTTTAGACTTGTCTTTTCTAGGTGGTAGTGAAGCCTCAACAACCTCTACCTCGATTGTGAGCCTCAACAACCTCAATCGGATAAGTTAGTCTTGATCTTTAGATTATAAGTTTGGGTATTTGATGCTAATCCTCGTCTTTAGAATCTTTCTATATTGAGCCTCAACAACCTGTATAGGGAGTGTCTTTTAGGTGAGTTACATAAGGTTTTTGGAACCTCAACCGTACGATTACCTTACATTAGTATACCTTTGCATATCTCAACTCTGTCTTTATATCATTAAGTATATCTTGAATCGATTGCCACAGCTGGATACCTGGATCTTTAGGATTGTTGTTTTCCCAATAATTTGCAAAACTCCTATATTTACTTGCTTGATAACCTGCAACCGAGTTCGTTCCACCCAAATCCCTGTGTTCGATACTCTGGAATTCTTGCTTAACTACGTCGATCCGTACACTGCGGGTTCGCTTGCTTGATTCTAGTTTTATAAATTTAAAGCTTATTTGCACACACCTCTAGGGGCGAACATGTCCCCGTTTACCAACACGGAATGGTACTAATGCATTTGACCGTCTACCTTACTGGACTGGTCGCATGGAACCTCCAAGACTCTCGCAAGAGCTAGGCAGATGATGTCACGACCCGTTATCATACACTTGGGTCAATTACACAATATACTAAAGTCCATCTATTCCGGTTTCGTTATTTATCTTAACTAACAAACACCACTCATACACATCACACACATGCAAGAAGCCAGCTAAGTAAGTCCGTGGACTTACCAGAATCAAATCTCGACTCTCTCGTAACCACCACTCAATCGGTAACTGCAGAATTTCAGTGGCCTGTCAAAGGAGGCACGTGGGTTAACACATTTCCTAGGTACTTAGAAGTCTAAAAACTCCTAAGATGTAAGATCCTATTTGCAAAAATTATTACATTGCTTATTTAAGGTAAAATGACTATTTTCCCTTGGTCCCAAAACTTCCAAAAACCCGGAATACGTACTTAAATTCTTACTGGAGGCTAATTAACCATATTCTACTTCCTAGGATGATTTTAGGTAAAACCTAGAGAAACTAGCCACTTTTCTATTTCCCGAAAAGTCACTAAGGTCCAACTACAGCTTCAAATATGAAGTTAAAATAAACTTATAAAAATTTAGGAATAATTTTCTAAATTATCTATGATATCTTATCTACTCATAGGAGCAAGAATTTCTTAAAACTATTCCACTATTACTTCTACAAAAATCTTTAAAGTTGGCTACAACACTAAAAATGTTCCCATACTTGGTCAAAATTCACTGCTGGAAAAACAGTTCAACTACTCTACTTTGAGACCCTATAACTTTCAATCCGACCGTTCATTTACTCTCAAATTTTAACACAGTAAACTACGTATATCTATCTATAATCTATCAAAAATTCAACGGTGGATCTTCAACCAATCTTTTTAACATTGATTCACAACAGTGACCATTCTTGACCTACCAAATTAATGTTTAAGAAAAGTTTCTCACTTCTATTTCGGATGTTCACCTTTACAACAACAATACACTCCTATAGGTCTCTAGTTCGAATCCTATTATCAGTATAACTCACCCTTTATACTACCCCTAAGTCCTTAGTTTGTATCTTTCAAGGCACCATCTAAACATCGACCTAAATCTAACATCCTAAGGTCTTTTCTAGTGCAATCCTTCTTGTATGCATACATGATTAAACTATCCGCTGTGCCCGCTTATCATCATAGCGATTTTACTTATTGGACTTTATAGAAAGAGAACAACTAGGGAGTGAGAGACCAACCGAACGTATGCAGAAATGTATGCTGTAAAGGTGCTCCTGGAGTCGACTGGGGTCTGTAGAACGTCCTCACTATTGTGCTGAAGGTCGTCCACAACCAGCCTTCGACTACGTACCATTGTAGAAGGTCTCGTTCAGATGGGTAGGGATGACAGAATAGTAGGTGAAGAGAGGGTCGAAGGATTTAAACTTACCACAGCCGTTGTGTGAAGGAATGTGTGCAGAACGTGGGTAGCAGAAGGAAGGCTTGGCTGCGTGAATATGGAAGCAAGGAAGGATGATTGGGCTGCGTAAATCTGGAAGCAAGGGAGAACGTCTGCCTGCATGAATCTGGAAGCAAGGAAGAACGTTACAGTTTCCTTCTCTTCTAGCGTGAATATAGGCTGTTACAGCTCTTTAATATTTCATTTATGCAGTTGCTACAATCAGATAGGGAGAAAGGGAGGTTGGCAGTTCAGGCGCTGAATCCCCTGGGCTGCTTCTGGCTGGGGTGAAGCAAGGTATGGGCTGGTGCTGGCACTGGCTGAAGCATGAGAGTGTGGGCTGGCGCTGGCTAGGTTGAAGCAAGGTATGGGCTGGCGGTTGTCTTCAGCAACAATAATAGGCAAGGAGTTGGGCTGTCACAAGTTGTCTGGGCATTGTCATGATCTCGTCTCAGTCTTGTCATGATCTCATCTCAGCCTTTTCATGATCTCGTCTCAGCCTTGTCATGGTCTCGTCAAAAGTCGTCGTTAAGAATTAATTATAAGAATTAGGGTTTGATATAATTGTATCATTTTATGTGAATTAAATTCTACATAAAATGATAAAATTTGTGGAGAAAGAAATACTAGATATATTGGGAAACCATCAACGGTTCGAAGTCCGATTTGATTCGGAATTAAACGGAATAAAAATTCCGGATATTACATTAGTAACCCCTTAAAATAAGTTTCGTCCCGAAACTTAGAACAAGACACTTAATTAAACGACTTCCATGATAAAACTGGTATGTCCTAGTCTCACTAAATTTTTATTCGTTTCCTTAACTTCTCTAACCCTATCAAAGCGTAACAAAAAAAAACTGGTCATTACATCAGATCCCCCTCAAAATAAGTTTTGTCCCTAAACATAGGGTAGTTCCCGAGATCATAAAATGTAAGTAAGCCCTATGACTAACAAGTTACAACATCAAGACTACCTATTGTTCACACACAAGCATATCAAACATATCACACATACAATCACTTCAAGCAACCAAACAAGGATGTAGAACTACCTGACGGTCCTATAGACGTCTGTAGGTCCGCATAAAACTCGGGATAGTTCCGCCGGATACTATCCTCCGTCTCATAAGTGGCCTCGTCGATTCCTTGTCTCGACCACTGCACTCTTAACATGGGTATTACCTTCGATCAAAGGCGTCTCGTACCTCTCTCCAAAACTACTATTGGGTGCTTTGCAAAAGTATGATCCGACTCGACCACTAGGTCATCATGGCTCACTATGTGTCTCGGGTCATGCACATACTCTCTCAACTGAGAAACATGGAAAACTGTATGGACTCCCTCCAATCGGGGTGGCAATGCCAATCTATAGGCCACCTCTCCTATCCGCTCAAGGATCTCAAAGGGCCCGACATATCGGGGACTCAACTTCCTCTTAATGCCGAAATGTCGAACACCCCTCGTCGGTGACACCCTCAAACATACCTGGGCTCCAACCCTGAACTCCAGAGGCCTACGCCTCTTATCATCATAAGACCTCTGACGGCTTTGTGCGGTCAACATCCGCTCTCGGATCAATGCTACCCGAGCCATCTCATCCTGCACCTACTCGGGCGCCACACCACTCATCCTCCCAGGCTCATCCCAACACAAAGGTGTACGACTCCTCCGTGCATATAGTGCCTCAGAAGGAGTCATCCCAATAGTCGCATGCCAACTATTGTTCTAAGAGAACTCCACCAAAGGGAGATGGTCGGGCCATACCTGACCCCAATCAAGCACACATGCCCTCAACATGTCCTCAAGAGTCTGAATAGTCCTCTCAGACTGGCCGTCCGTCTGAGGAATGTATGCCGTGGTGAACTGTAAGCTCGTGCCTAAGGCGACATGTACCTGCTGCCAGAACCTCGAGGTAAAGCGCCCATCTCTATCTGAAATGATCGTCCTCGGCACTCCATGGAACCTCACAATTTGTCGGGTAAACTCCTCGGCTAAACGAGACACCGACCACGTTTCTTTAGTAGGAATAAATCGTGCCGTCTTTGTCAACCGATCCACTACAACCCATATCGCATCAAAGCCTCTACTCAACCTCAAGCCGGTAACGAAGTCCATGGAAATGTCCTCCCACATCCACTGTGGAACCGGAAGTGGTTGGAGCTCTCCTTCGGGTCTGTGGTGCTCGATCTTGACCTGCTGACAGGTTGCACACTGGGCTACATATCGAGCTACGCCGGGCTTGAGCCCCCCCACCAATAAGATTGTCGTATATCCTGATACATCTTACTCGTGCCGGGGTGGACGGAGTAAGGTGTAGAATGTGCCTCCTGCAGTATACGCTACCTCAACTCTCTGTCATAGGGCACACATATGCGCTCCTGGTGCCTCAAAATCCCATCGGCATCGGAAGCGACAAAAAGTTGAAGAGTCGGACGTTTTGAAGATCATCAAAGATCCGCCCCCACGGAACTGGCAGGCCGCCCCTGCGGCCACGAAGAAGATCAAACGTTTTCGCCTGAACCGCCCCTACGGATCTGAGGGCCGGCCCTGCGATTCAGCGATAGAGGCTTTACTCCGGCTGTTTACACCACCTTTATGGCATTAAAGGTGGTTGTTTTGGCTTGCTATTTATTCCCATTTAGTGCCATTTGTAGTATAAATAGACCCATGGTTGATTGCTAGAATCATCCATCATTTCCCACTTTTATTCTCTCTTGCTTCCTTTATAATGAGTTTCTAAGTTTCCTTGCTACATTGGGTTGATTTGAGGTTGCATTATTACTTTGGTTGTAAGTTCCCTTTTAATATAACTTTTATTCAATAATGTTTTGTGTTTCTTGGGCTTCATTTATCTAAATTGCATGTTTTCATTATCACTTAAGATTGATCACCTTAGGTTCTAAGTGCATGCAAACAACTGGGATTAATAGATTTCGGGTTCGGGTCTTTAGTCCAGCATGCTGCTCCGGATTGTAATCTCGAATGAAAAATAGTAACCTTTAAGTAATAACCGGTTGTAATTGCTTGTAGGAAAAGAAACACAATTATGTTAACAGATTTAATCTTTTCTTTATATCCCTTAGTCTTTGTTTGAAAGCTAGCTTGTGACTTGTTCTTGTAGGTTTACGGAACACTAACTTATTAAGTTGTGTTGATGCCGGTTGGCTCAACACATATATATGATCAAGACGGGAACATTACTTGAAACTTGTAAAAGGAACTCACCAAAGTATTAATTGCATGCTAAGAATCAACCTAGTGTAGATTCACTCATCATCATCTTATCAATCTTTTGTAACTGCTTTTTAGTTCTGTGTGCATCAATTCATTCCAAAATCCCCCCTTTTTGTTACGCTGTCCCATAATCAATAATTGAATTTAATAAAAATACAAACTCTCTTGGGTTCGACCCTTACTTAATCACTATACTTGCTTTAGTGTTAAATTCGGAAATTATATTGACAGGAAATAAATGACCTTAGGAAAAAGTCTTAGTCAAATTTTGGCGCCGTTGCCGGGGAGTTTAGTTATTTTTATGTTATTATTATTGATTATTGGTTTGCACCATTTTTATGGTCCAAACAAGTGCTATTAACACCGGTTTTTTTTTCCTTTGATCCAGTAATTGAGAGGACACACAACCGGCGACAGAGACAACAACAACTCCAACAAGAAATGGTTGATCGTACTCTTCGTCAACTTACTCAGCCAACTTTGGCTCAACACCCTCTTGCGGGAATGAATCAACTTCGAGCTTAAGCCGGGTCTTATTCACTTGCTCCCATCTTTCCATGGGTTAAGTGGTGAAGACCCCATCAAGCACCTTGGGAAATTCCATACCGTGTGTGTGAGCATGAAGCCGGCCAACATTACCGAAGAGCAAATCAGTATGAGGGCATTCGGTTTCACACTCAAAGATGCAGCGGATGATTGGTATTACCACCTTCCATCCGGGAGCATTGACACTTGGAAGAATCTCCACAAGGCGTTTTTGGAGAAATACTTCCCATCCAAGAAGGCCAATAGCTTGAAGAAAGCTATAAGCAACATCGAACAAGAGGCGGACGAGACTCTTTATGAGTACTTTGAGTGGTTTGCACGCCTCCAATCTAGTTGTCCTTTCCATCGATATTCAACTCAGGATCTAGTCTTGTACTTGTACAATGGCTTGCTTGACACCGAATTGAGGATTGTCGACGCGGCTTGTGGAGGTAACATTCTTAACTCTACCCCTGACCTTGCTTTTTAAAAGATACAAGAACTAGCGTAAGGAACCTGGAACTTTGGAAGAAAAGAGAGGTGTTCATGCTGTGAATTACGGGAAGAGTAAGATTTCCAATGAGCTTGCGGAACTGAAGGAGATGGTGAAGAGATTAACACTTACGGGAACTCCACAATAGCTAAAGCCATGTGGAGTTTGTGCTGACCCATATCACCCAACGGACATGTGTCCCCAAGTCTAGGATGACGATGCAGAGGTGAATGTAGTAGGTTATGGACAACCATAACAGCAAAGGCCTAGGAACGATCCTTATGCGCAGATTTTCATGCCAAACTGGCGTGATCAATAGAATTTTCGTTGGAGGGATCAACAAAAACAACAACAACAACCCCGACAAGGTAAGTATCAATCAACTGAGGATATGTTCCAGGTTTTGACTAAGCATTTTGCTACTCATGTCCAAACAACAAAATCCAGCATCAAGAACCTTGAAAAATAGGTTGGGCAAATGGCGGAAGCCATAACAAGGATCGAAACAAGATTTTCCGGAGGATTGCCTTCCCAAACAGTAATAAACCCCAAGGAGAATGTTAGTGCCCTAACATTGAGGAGTGGGAAACAAATCCAACAGAAAACAGCAAAAGAACTATAGAACAAACCCTCTGACGAGTTTGCCGCACCCACAGCCGCTCCTACGGCTGCAAATGCGCCTTGCTCTGAGCAGACGCCACCCTTGCGGCTGGATGTCTCCGCCCCTGCGGTGACATCCCCTGAGTGCCCCTGCGCCTACACTTTGGTGCCCCTGCGGGAAACTCGACAGAGAGTTCTGTTGAGAAGGATTCTTACATCCGGCCTAAGTTCCCACCACTATACTCTGAAAAACCTCCAGCCCCTTTTCCTGAGGCACTGAAGGAGAGAAGAATCATTGAGGACAAGGATCTCTTTCAGACCTTCTCCAAATAAGAGGTAAATATCCCTCTCCTTAAGTTAGTGAAAAGTATTCCTAAATATGCTCGTTTCTTGAAGGAACTTTGCACTATCAAGAGGAATCAAAAGCTGAAGGGGAAACAGAAAGTACAAGTGAGTGAGCATGTTACTGCCGTTTTCCAACGTAGAATGCCCAAGAAGTGCAGCGATCCGGGCATGGTAAGCATTCCTTGTGTTATAGGGGAAACCCGTTTTGACAAAGCCATGCTTGACCTCGGTGCTTCTATAAATGTTTTGCCATATTCTATTTACGAATCACTTGGCCTTGGACCATTAACGGAAACTAGGATTGTAGTACAACTTGTTGATAGATCGAATGTATACCCGAAAGGGATAATTGAAGCTGTATTAGTAATGGTAGATAACCTAATTTTCCCTGCTGATTTCTTCGTAATGGAAATGGAAAATGACTCGCATGCTGCACTCATATTGTTAGGTAGACCATTCTTGAAAACTGATAGGACTAAAATTGATTATGTTAGTGGCAAATTAACCATGGAGTTTGATGGTGAAGTAGTGGAATTTGATATCTATGATGCAATGAAATTTCCTAGTGATGATCATTCTTTATGTGCTATTGACAATGTTGAACCTTTTGTGCAAGATGTGTTTGATAATTCTGATATTTATGAGTTGAAAAATGTAATTGAGCATGACATTGATGATTTCAAATCAGAATATGTATTAACATTCAGCATGAAACAGGTCCTAGCCCAACTAGATGGGCATAAGAGGTTACCTATCTCCAATTTGGACATTGGGCCCACTTTACTAACCCCAAGCGAGAAGCTTGTTCCATCTATAGTGCAGGCACCAGAAATAGAATTAAAGGACCTACCATCCCATTTCAAGTATGTTTTTCTTGGAGATAACAATACCTTACCGGTGATCATCTCCAACAAGTTGACCACCGGTCAAGAAGACAAGTTGGTGAAGGTGTTGAAAGAACATAAGACGGCCCTTGGATGGACCATTGCGGACATCAAAGGGATAAGTCCATCAACTTTCATTCATAGGATCCTACTTGAGGATGAAGCAAAACCATCTAGGCAACCTCCACGAAGGTTGAATCCACCAATGATGGATGTGGTCAAAAAGGTGGTGTTGAAGCTCCTCCAAGCAATCTTTAGATCATTAGCCTAACGAGTAATATGATCTTCCCTATTTCAGATAGCACTTGGGTTAGTCCAACCCAAGTGGTTCCAAAGAAAGGAGGCATCACAATGGTGGGAAATCAACATGGAGAAATGGTCCCGAGTAAAACGCAAACCGGATGGAGAGTTATCATTGACTACCGCAAACTCAACAATGTAACACGTAAGGACCATTTCCGATTGCCTTTTATTGACCAAATGTTGGAACGTCTTGTAGGTTATCCGTACTACTGCTTCCTTGATGGATATTCGGGGTACTTCTAATTAGCCATTGCACCGGAAGACCAAGAAAAGACGACCTTCACTTGCCCATTTGGCACTTTTGCGTACCACAGAATGTCATTTGGACTTTGCAATGCACCCGGCACCTTCCAACGGTGCATGATAAATATTTTCTCCGAGTACATAGAAAACTTTATTGAAGTCTTCATGGATGATTTCACCATCCATGGAGACAGTTTTGATGCATGTGTAGGACATTTAAAACTTGTTCTCGAAAAATGTGTTGAAACGAATCTAGTTCTTAATTCAGAAAAATGCCATTTCATGGTAGAGCAAGGTACCGTGTTAGGACATGTAATATCCTCCAAAGGGATAGAGATAGATAAGGCAAAAGTTGACGTAATTCAAAGTTTACCTTATCCTACTAACGTTCGGGAAATCTGATCTTTTCTTGGTTATGCAGGTTTCTACCGACAGTTCATCAAAGACTTCTCGAAGATCTCCGCACTATTATGTGAATTGCTCAAGAAAGACGTCACCTTCATAGTGGATGAGAGTTGCAAAAGAGCTTTCGACACTCTGAAGGCGTGTCTTACTAGTACACCAATCATCCGTTCTCCGGATTGGGAGAAACCTGTAAAAATCATGTGTGACGCCAGCGATTATGCTGTAGGAGTTGTCTTAGGACAGAAGGATGGACGAGCCTCACACGTAATCCATTATGTGTCTATGACACTCAATGGAGCGCAAAGGAATTACTCTACCACCGAGAAGGAGATGCTAGCGGTGGTTTTTGCCCTTGAGAAATTCAGACAGTACCTACTTGGAGTAAAGGTGATTATTTTTACTGACCATGTAGCTCTTAGTTACCAGATGGCAAAGAAGGAGGCGAAGCCACAATTGATCCGATGGGTGCTCCTTCTAAGTGAGTTCAACCTAGAGATACAGGACAAGAAGGAGGCTAAGAACCTGGTTGCCGATCATCTGAGCAGATGAGTGAATGAAGAAGAACATCCAGAAAAAGGAAAGGAGATAGCTGGAAGTTTTCTAGACGACACATTCTACATAAGCCTCTGTTGTGTAACCGCCCCTGCGCCTCAAACTTCCCGCCCCTGCGGCCAGCCGCCCCTGCGGCTCAGTCTAGGCGCCCCTGCGGAATTGTCAACAGAGGTTTGTCTTAAGCTCCAGTATTTGAAGCCTTGGTTTGCTGACATTGTGAACTTCATTGTCAGGAAAGAGTATCCTCCAGACTTCACTAAGGCACAATGAGAGAAGGTAAAGGCTGAAGCTCGACACTACGTTTGGGACGATCCTTACCTTTGGAAGCATTGTAGTGACCAAGTGATCCGCCGTTGCATTCCGGATAATGAGGTACAATCCATCCTAACTTTCTGTCATTCTGAAGCATGTGGGGGGCACTTTGGGGCAAACAAAACTGCAAGAAAAGTTTTTGGATGCCGGTTTCTTTTGGCCACACATTTTTAGAGACGCTTTTGCATTTTGCAAAGTGTGTGATAGATGCCAAAGGGTACGAAATATTTCAAGGAGACATGAAATGCCCCAATCCTCTCTTATATTTTGCGAAATATTTGACGTTTGGGGGATTGATTTCATAGGGCCTTTTCCTACTTCGTTTGGGCATACATATATTTTACTTGCGGTGGACTATATTTCCAAGTGGGTGGAAGCAAAGGCCACCAAAACTGATGATTCGAAAGTGGTTGTAGCTTTCCTTAAGGAGAATATTTTTGCAAGATTTGGAATTCCGAAAGCCTTAATAAGCGATAGGGGTACCCATTTCTGCAACAAGACGATCACAGCCCTCCTTAAGAAGTTCCACGTCCACCAACGAGTGTCAACAACTTATCATCCACAAACAAATGGCCAAGCTGAGGTATCCAACCGGGAAATTAAGACCATCCTCGAAAAGACAGTCTCTCCCGGAAGGAAGGATTGGAGTGCAAGGCTAAACGCCGCTATATGGGCATATCGGACAGCCTACAAGACTCCTATAAGGATGTCTCCCTTCAGGCTCGTGTTTGGGAAAGCTTGCCATCTTCCGGTGGAGCTAGAGCACAAAGCTTAGTGGGCGGTAAAGAAGTGCAATATGAATATAGAAGAAGTGGGAGAATTCCGTAAACTCCAACTACAAGAATTGGAGGAATTGAGATTTGATGCGTATGACCATGCCACCGCATACAAAGAAAAAACCAAAGCATGGCATGACCGAAACATTCTCCAGAAATATTTCAAGGTAGGTAATAAGGTACTTCTCTTTCAATCACGTTTGAAACTTTTTGCAGGTAAGCTGCGTTCAAGGTGGACAAGGCCATTCGTGATAGCCAAAGTATACCCTCAAGGCGTTGTGGATCTCTACGATCCACAAACGCACAAGATGTTCAAGGTAAACTGACAAAGGCTAAAACCCTACCTTGAAGGAGTAAAGAACAATCCAATTGATGAGATGGTGTTAGAGGAGGCACGATCAGAGAAGTAAAATCCTTACGTCGAGCCAACGACGTAAAACAAAGGCGTTGTTTGGGAGGCAACCCGAAGGAATAAAGAAGAGGAGACTCTGTCAAGAAAACCGCTCCTGCGGCTTTATGTCCCGCCCTTGCGGTGACACCCCTGCCCAGCTCCGCCCCCGGCGCTGGGCCTGCGTCTTCCTTTTCCTTGTCACCGTCCCCGCGGTGACAAGTCCCCGCCCCTGCGGTTTTACCGAGAAAAGAAAAAAAATAAAAAAACCGAAAATGCCCTACACCTACCCCACCCACTTACTCTCTCTCCTCACCAACCCAAACTCTCCCTCGCACCTTATCTCTCTCACACCCCTGCGCCCTCATCAAACCCTCACACACCACTCTCAACAAACGCCCCTGCGCCACCTCCGACAACCCAACCGACACCCTCACCACGCCCTTGCGCAACCAACTATCACTACCACCAACACCGTCCACATTCTTTAACCCTCGAACACGTTCCTCCCTCACACAATTTCTTCCTTCCACTCTGAGCACCTCCGGCGACGTCTCCACCCGCAAGAAGCCACCGGAAAACCCCCAAGAGCCACCACCTTCGTTGCTGTCAAAAATCGCCCTCTGCACTTCTCCCGCCCCTGCGCATCTTCCAACCGCCCCTACGGAAAACACAACAGAGGGTTCATCTTCTTTCTCTATTTTTGAAAGTTGCTAATTCCATTAATTAATCAACTACAAGAATGGAACCACAAAGGAAGTCCAAGATGTCGGAGGCTGAGAATGAGCGGTATAGGATTGTGCAAGATTGGGTTGTGTATGCGACTCGGTTTTTGCACGTTCCTACCTTAGAGAAGCTAGGCATGTTGGAGAGCATGTAGTCGTTCCTTACCAATGCTAGGCTTGGAGACTTTCTACAAAGGAGTGGTCCAACATATCTCGGGCTCACCCGCCAGTTCATAGCCACCTTCACCATGGAGAAGGAGGATCACGTGTGTGTTGGACTTACCATCAAGTTCAACAAGAAGAAGTACACCGTTAATTACCTCCAGATGCAGACGGCCTTTGGAGTGACTCTCAACTCCTCAGAGAACTGGTGGGAGACAGTCCCGATACCGGACGTATGCGAGTTTTGGCAGGCTGCCACAGGATCCGAGTTTCATGTCGGGGGTGACTACTCAAACAAACTCACTCACCCTTGCTTGAGGCTCCTGTCAAAGATCATCATGAGTGTCTTCTATAGACACAAGGAGGAGAACAAGGTCGTCCTCAAGGACCTTCCACTGCCCTATGTCTGCCTTCCGATGAGCGAGAAGGTGATGGATTGGTCGTACCTCTTCCTTACCGCTTTAAAACGGATTAGGAAGAATGAGCCAAGGGACATTGTTGGCGGTGGGGTGATCTCCTTTATCGCCTCACAAGATATGGATCTTTCCGGCATAGAGGACTGGTTGGAGGCACCTCTCTACACGGAGGGGATGCTGAGGAGCTGCAAGCTCCTCAAGAGGGATGGGGACAACCTATTTTGACTCTCATTTGCAGATGGGAGCCATATCACATACCTTCCCCGTCCACTTTCACTTGGAGACGAGCTCTCCGAGCTTTTCATCCCGGCTGATCCTTTCGTGACGAGGAGGCCTCAGAGGGCCATTGTTGAGAGGCACGCTGCGAGCTCCAGCCGGGATCATCATGAGCAGCACATGCCCATACCGGAGGACGAGGAGATACCCACCGCAACACTGGATAAGGACCGGGCTCTTGCGAGTCTTCAAGCTCAGATGGCGGCCTTGACCACCCAACATCAGCCATGGCAGACCGAGTACCAGCGGACCATGCTTGAGCAGCAGCAGAACTGGCAGACGAACTTCTCCTCCTCCATGACCTCCCACTTTGACCAGAGGCAGGATGTGTGGCAGGCGGCTCAGTAGCAACAGCTCGAGGCTCAGCAGTTGGCTTGGCAAGCCGGCTTTGTGACCTCATTTGGCTGCCGGATAGATCCTCAACAGGACCGCATCGACACGCTCTACCGCCGGCAGGAGCACTTCTTCAGCCACTTCCCGTACCCACAGGAGGAAGGTCCAGATGGTCCAGCCGGACCATCCCATTAGTGGTACCATCTTTTCTCCCTTTCCCACATTTGTCTTTGCTTTCATTTTCCACTTTGAGGGCAAAGTGTGCTTCAAGTATGGGGGAGGAAATATCTTTGCATGTATAGGTTGTTTTTAAGTGTGTTTGCTTTATGTTTAAAATTCAGTTTGAAATAAAAATAAATAAATAAACAAAACAAAAAAAAAGCCAAAGAAAAATGAAAAAAGGCATGAACATCCTTGGATAAACCGAAAACCCGAAAGGGCGGTTTAGGCAAAAAGAAGGTAGTCCGTTGTTAGCATGAAATATGACGATATTTTAGGCACTTGTTTTAGTTGTTTTTCCCTCATTATTGTGTACGTGGATATAGTTTTGAAGCAATTGTGAGCTTGTTTACCTATTTTGTTGATATAGAGATCTTCACTAGCTTTGTTTTGTTTATAGGTGAATAAGAGCTTGAATCGGAGCAAATGATGGAAGCGAAGGAGTATTTGATCATGTTCGAGGACAAGTAGATGCATTAGAGAGGCTAAGAAAGGAGAATGGATGGAAGATTGCACGAAACAAAGGCAAAGAAAGAGGTTATGCAAGTCAACGCCCTGATTTACGGCCGTGGAGAAGGAAATCGAAGTCCACGCTCTAATCCACGGCCGTTGACTTGGCATCATGAACGTGGAAGAAAGTTTGAAGCCCTCCAGAGAGTTACACGGTCTAAACCACGGCCATGGAAATGCTATGACACCGTAATCTGGTTCCACGCTATAAATTACGGCCGTTGAAAGTACTACATGACCGTGATCTTGGCAAATACTATGACGTATCTTATTTGCCACATCATCAAAGTTAATGGGCTTTTATCGTAACCCTTCCTCACTCTATAAAAGGAGTAGAGAAAGGAGTTTTCGGTATCTCTGCTTACCGGGTTGTATTCGTGCTTATCCTTGCTTAGGGTTTTGAAGCCGACCGCGAGGATTGAAGATTGGAGATTATTTGCGGCGGAAGTTTGGTGATTTCTTAGGTTTGATTCCGGAAACGATTGACAACCGTTTTCCGTTGTTTACCTGAGATTATAGTGAGAATTCTAATTCCATATTCTGAATCCATTTGAACATAATGCTTTGTTATTTGGATTTGACATTGATCTTAAGTTTTTATTGAGTTTTTGAGGGTTTTCATATTTCTTTCTTTCTAAATTGAATATTGAATCAATGAAAATGATTGTTGGCTAAAACCCTTTAGCAATTCTAAGGTGAAGGGTTGATAGTTGTGGCTTAGATGATGATAGATCGATCGTCAACAGATTGGACCCTGAGAGTGTGAGAAACTCATCGACGAACCTAAATTACGGCCTGATCTTGAGTTCCACGGTGTGAGAAACTCGTCGACGAACCTAAATTACGGCCTGTTCTTGAGTTCCACGGCCGTGGAACTCAAGATCCTACCGTGGTTTTCCCTGATCTACGACCTTTGCTTTTGCTTTAATCTAAAGTTAAAGATTTGCTTTAACCTAGTCTTGGCTTGCCTTTCATAGGTAGTAGTGAGACTCAACATCCTCTATTTTGGTTTCGACTTTCACAACCTTAACCGTTTGAGTTTATCTTGATCCTTTGGGTTTGGGTTGGGGTATTTGAGTTTAATTCTTGTCCTTAGATCGTTTCTATACTGCAGCCTCAACAACCTTTATAGAGAGTGTCTTTGAGTTAGACATATAAGGTTTTGGAACTTCACCGTAGTACATTACCTTGCTTTAGTATACCTTTGCAATTCTCTACTCTGTCCTTGTACTTATAGAATATCTTGAATCGATTGCCACAATTTGATATCCGGATCTTTAGGGTTGCTGTTTTCCCCAATATTTGCAAAGCTTTACACTTTTACTTGCTTGATTACTTGAGACTGAAATTTGACTCACCAAATCCCTGAGTTCGATACTATGGAATAATTTCTAATCTACGCCGATCCGTACACTGCGGGTTCACTTGCTTCTATTTCAATTTTTCAAATATAAAGCTTATTTGCACGCACATTTTCGGGCGAACATCCGACCAACCTTAGGTTGGTGAAAAATTGGACTTGAGGGATGTGAGTTTCAAGTGAGATCATCAAAGAAAAGAAGAAGAATGGCAAGGTGAAACCCGAAAGGGCACCTTGACAAAATGAGCGACACCGAGTGTAGGTTCCCTTTCCGGCGTTTGGCGGCATAAGAAGGGGAGTCATAAGGAGGTTGTCCGGGTAGGTCACTCTTGGAGCCATAAGGATGGTAGTTTTCTCACATTTTCTCTCTTTTTCCTTCTTTCTTTCTTGGCTTTTCTTTTCCATTGTCTATGCCTCTTACCCATGCTTCATGAGGCCTTTGAGTCTATAAACTATTGTCACGTGTTTTACTCGGTACGAGTAAACGGTCCAAGTATGGGGGAGTTTGATAGGTGATGAAATCACTATCATTTAGGATAGTTTTTATAGTCTTTTTATCACAATAGTGTCGGTTTATATAACTAACTCCTTGATCCAGAAGAAGAAGACTAAAAGAAGATAAAAGAGGAGTTTTAGCACTTGAGAGTTGAATACCATTCACGAAGCAAAGCTTTTGTTGCATCACCGCCCCCGTGGAGCAATATCACCGCCCCTGCGGGTGACACCACCTTCCGGAGCGCAACTTGCGTCTTCGCGAGTGCTAGGAACGAAGACTGTCGCCGCCCCCTGCGTCACTCCTTGGCTCCCCTCCGGTGACTTATCCTGAAGAAGCAAATGCCGGTGCCCTTGCGCCTCTACTTGCGTCTCATCCTGTAGAGCTGTGAAGCTGAAGAGTCACTGTCACCGCCCCTACGTTGACACAAGGCCGCCCCTGCGGCTCGGCATCTGAAGCGACAAAAAGTTGAAGAGTCATATGTTTTGAAGATCATCAATGATCCGCCCCTGCGGAACTGCCAAGCCGCCCCTGCGGCCACGAAGAAGATCAAACGTTTTCGCCAGAACCGCCCGTGCGGATTTGAAGGCCGCCCCTACGGTTCTGCGACAGAGGCTTTACTCTAGCTGTTTACACCACCTTTATGGCATTAAAGGTGGCTGTTTTGGCTGGCCATTTACTCCCATTTAGTGTCATTTGTAGTATAAATAGTCCCATGGTTGATTGCTAGAATCATCCATCATTTCCCACTTTTATTCTCTCTTGCTTCCTTTGTAATGAGCTTCTAAGTTTCCTTGCTACATTGGCTTGAGTTGAGGCTGCATTATTACTTTGGTTGTAAGTTCCCTTTTTAATATAAGTTTTATTCAGTAATGTTTTGTGTTTCTTGGGCTTCATTTATCTAAATTGCATGTTTTCATTATCACTTAAGATTGATCACTCCTTAGGTTCCAAGTGCATGCAAACAACTAGGATTAATAGATTCCGGGTTCGGGTCTTTAGTCTAGTAGTAACCTTTAAGTAATAACGGGTTGTAATTGCTTGAAGGAAAAGAAACACAATTATAAAGATTAGTTTAACGGTTTTAATCTTCTCTTTATATCCCTTAGTTTTTGTTTGAAAGCTAACTTGTGACTTGTTCTTGTAGGTTTACGGAACACTAACTTATTAAGTTGTGTTGATGCCGGTTGGCTCAACACCTAGATATGATCAGGACGGGAACATTACTTGAAACTTGTAAAAGGAACTCACCAAAGTAGTATATGCATGCTAAGAATCAACCTAGTGTAGATTCACTCATCATCATCTTATCAATCTCTTTTAATTGCTTTTTGGTCTTGTGTGCATCAATTCATTCCAAAATCCCCCCTTTTTGTTACTTTGTCCCATAATCAATAATTGAATTTAATAAAAATACAAACTCTCTTGGGTTCGACCCTTACTTAATCACTATACCTGCTTTAGTGTTAAATTCGGAAATTATTTTGACTGGATATATACGACCTTAGGAAAAAGTCTTAGTCAGTCCTCCTACTAATTAAGGGCATCAACGACGACATTCGCCTTCCCCGGATGATAAAGGATCTCTAAGTCAAAATCCTTAATCAGCTCTAGCCATTGTTCGCCCCTAGAGGTGTGTGCAAATAAGTTTTAAATTTATAAAACTAGAATCAAGCAAGCGAACCCGCAGTGTACGGATCGACGTAGTTAAGCAAGAATTCCAGAGTATCGAACACAGGGATTTGGGTGGGAACAAATTCAATTGTAGGTTATCAAGCGAGTAAATATGAGAGTTTTGCAAATATTGGGAAAACAACAATCCTAAAGATCCAAGTATCCAGTTGTGGCAATCGATTCAAGATATACTAATGATATAAAGACAGAATTGAGATATGCAAAGGTATGCTAATGTAAGGTAATCGTACGGTGAAGTTCCAAAAACCTTATATGACTAACCTACAAGACACTCTCTATACATGTTGCTGAGGCTTCAATATAGAAAGGTTCAAAAGGCAAGAATTAATGTCAAATACCCAAACTTGTAATCCAAGGATCAAGACTAACTTAGCCGATTACGATTATGACACTCACAATCGAGGTAGAGGTTGTTGAGGCTTCACTACCACCTAGAAAAGGCAAGCCTAAACTAAGTTAACGCAAATCTTTAACTTTGGATTAAAGTAAAAGCAGGTTCGTAAACTTATGGGAAATTACGGGCAGATCTTGAGACTCCACGGCCGTGGAACTCAAGAACAAACCGTAATTTAGGGTTCGTCGACGATTCTCTCTAACTCTCAAGGTCTAATCTGTTTACGATCGATCTATCATCATCTAAGCCACAACTATCAACTCTTCACCTTAGAATTGTTAAGGGTTTTTAGCCAATAACCGTCATGCTGATATCAATTCAAGAATTAAAAGATAGAAAGATAAAAACTTCCGAAAACTTTCAATAAACTTCGAACCAATCTCAAAGTCACAACCAAGAACAAGTATTGTCAATGGATTCAGAATAAAGCAAACAATCACAATCTTAGGAAAGAAGGGGAAACGGGATGTCAATCCGTTTTCCAAATCAAACCTAAACAAGAAGAGAGGTCTTCTTGCAACAATCTTCCGAAAGCTTCGATCTTCCGCCAATCCGGAGATCTCAACAGCGATCTCCACTAAAAGTGCGAGATTAGGGTAATTCCCAAACGCGAACTTCGATCTCCAATGAGATGTCAATACTTCCAAGCGAGGGCTAAGGCGTCGATCAATGCCGCTAAGCGAGGATGTAAGCGTGGATTACCAAAAATCCCTAAGCGACCATGACGGAATCTTGCTTTGTCCGTCTTTTTATAGGGCAAGATAAAATATCGGCCCGGCCCAATCTTCAAAAGATCGTGGCTTCAAAGTGTGGCGAAAATATCGCCAAGATCACGGTCGTGGAAGTTTCCACGACCGTAATTTAGAGCGTGGATTGTGTCACGGTTTGGACCATATGTTCCACGGCCGTAATAGTTACTGGAATGCATCACGCCTCTCTTTGCAGGGTTCCACGGCCGTGGAACTAAACGTGTTTTGTAGTACGGCCGTATTTTAGAGCGTGGATAAGG
Organism: Fagopyrum homotropicum; assembly: GCA_033239125.1. Taxonomy (NCBI): domain Eukaryota; kingdom Viridiplantae; phylum Streptophyta; class Magnoliopsida; order Caryophyllales; family Polygonaceae; genus Fagopyrum; species Fagopyrum homotropicum. The sequence continues at coordinate 56,360,217 of BSWB01000003.1, read as the reverse complement.
GCAAGAACGTGATTCTTCCCTAGCCTCGTGCATTCCTCAAGTTGAACTCCAATTTGCTCCTTAGAATGCCCTCAATCCATAGACATATTCAATCAACTCTTCTTTGCTCGATTTCGTTCGGAAATGACTCTTAATCACCTATATTTCAACATAAAGCTAGTGTAGACATCCATATCGACAATATAGGCAATACTAGCTCACATATGCAACAAAGCTCAATCAAAGACCATCAATATGAATCAAATACGTTTAGAAAACGTGCCTAAAGTATCACAATATTTCATGCTAACAAATAACCCCATACTTAATACTTGCTTGTCCCTAAGCAAGGTCTTTCAAAAAGCTTTAAACAAGAGTTAGGATGAAATATGTGTACCTTCTTTTGGATGAATGTTCCTTCTAAAGAATAGATCATTCTCAAACCTTGCTTCAATCGTTTATCAAACTTTCACACACTCAATCAAAAAGTAAAAAGCAAAGAAAATTTATGAATCAATCAAACTTCTATACAAGCATCATAACCTTCAAACATTATCGAAATCAATCATAAGAAACTTCAATTTAGATCACCAAGTCATATAACATTCTTTTGATCTTAAGGACTTTCAAAGAAAAGGTCTAGAATATGGAAAGGAAGGGAAGACTTTAAGGGAATGTGGTGCATAAATCCGGGAAAGTGGACAACTGCCTTCTTCTTCTTATGCGGTTTCCGCAACACTTCAACTTAGAGCTTCGCTCTCTTCTTTGCATTTTTCGACTTTACTTTTGGAGTTATGGACAGAGGTGCACAAAAACCGAAGCCTAGGAGATTGGCGTTTCTCAATTTTTATGAGATGCCTCAAACCCTTAGCGCACATACCATAATCCGCTAGGAATATCGCTCAATCCGACTTTGGCAAGACACAAACACCCGGCTATGTGAATGGTGCCGAGTTACTCATCGTCATGATTGACTTCCCCAAACTTACAATTTCTTTCTATTCTTTTGATTGCAAATAATTGCTCTCATGGCCCTCCCACATCAAACATGCCTTTTTCATTCACTTCTCCAAGTTCCCGGATAGGTAAAGGAGGCTAATATTTAAATGAGGAGCTAAAATGGTCAAAAGAAAGAAGAAAGAAAAATAGAATTGCCTTAATCATCTCAACAAGAAGTATAAGAACTTATAGTGTGATTTCAACTTTAATTTCTCAACATGATTTAGGTAACATTCTTCACATTATGAAACTTGCAAAAGAGGTAAAATTCATTCATTCAAATTCTTTTCAATTCACCATTCTTTTAAGCATGCAATTGTCATCAAACTCAATTCACAAGTAGTGATTATCATAGAAATCATCTTAATTCATTAGAAGCATAAAATTTTTCAAAATTTTTCAATTTTTATGGTTTTTCAAGTTCTTTTTCATGCAATGCGATAATGAAACGTGAAACACATAATGAACATGCAATGATAGTCTCGAATGAAAGCAACATAGTGAGTAGAGTTATTACAAACTTTTAGTACATCCCACCCCATACTTAGGACGAACATTGTTCCTAATGTTCAAAAGAAAGAAAAGAAAGAAGAAAAGAAAAAGAAACTCACAAAGTGGTGGCGGGAATGTCTAAAACGAACGGTCATGCATCAAATCACTGCGGTGCCGGCGGAGGTGGGAATGGAGAGAAGCTCGGATCATAGAACCGCCCAAACTGCTGGCGGTAGACGTCCCTCATCATGTGGTCAAGGTCGTCTAGGCGTCCGTCTCTAGCATCGGCCTGGATCTCCAGCGCTCCTACTCTCTCTGAAAGTCCGGTAGCCTAATCCGGCATCTGCTCGTACCATCCCGGGGCCTGACTGTACCATGCTGGGGCGTCGGATGGTGCTGGTGCTGGTGGAGGTGCTGCTGGCTGCTCTGTAGACCAAGGAGGGGGAACGCCATACCATGCGGGAGGTGTGGTCATCCACGTGGGCCTCTCACTCACGCTAGCACGGCGAGATGACGAGCCTGAGGCTCTAGCTGGACGTGGAGAGCGTCTAGGTACATATGGGGCTGCCTCCGGCTGGTCCGGAAACGTGCCAAACTCCTGCTCGGCTCCTCCTCCACTCTCAAACTGATCTCCCATATCCTCCTCCTCGACAACCGGTGGTGGGACATAAGGGGGAGCTGCTATCCTGTTCGCATGCATCGCAGCGAACGTCTTCTTCCAATTATGGCGTCCCGCCATAATGGAGTACTCCGGCAGCCAATCTATACCCCTACCCGTCCTACTCTCCCAAGGCATGCCCGCATAAGGCGGACCTCTATGTGTGGGGAAAATGAGACCCCTAACCATGAAAGCATGTAGCCCTAAAGGTACGGCCGGTATGCGGGTGCAAGCAGAAAAGTCGACACTAAAACTCCTAGAAATGTGGGTAACTATCCCACCATATCCAATGTTCCCCTTCTTCTTGTTCTTGAGCTTGCTCATCGTAGCAGCCAAGAGAGTGGCACAATCAGCCCGGCGTCCATAAAGCATGCAATAAAGCAAGAATAGCTCATCCGTCTTGATGTTTTGGGGCGTCTCCGTCCTAGGAAAGAGACACTCCGAAAGAACACGGTGAGCTATCTTCAAGGCTAGATGGTACATCAATCTAGCCTTGGTGTGAGCGGGCTGCCAGCGGTCCTCGCTAGCGTAAATCATAGCCACTTCCTCCCAAAAGTCCTTGGGGTAAACACCACTCGGAAATCGACCATTAACGGTCTCATGGAACCCGAAAATGGTCCCAAACTCACGGATACTCAAATGGTAGTCTCTCTCCATGAGGCGGAAAGAGACGGTCCTATCTACGTGGCTGTGCTCAAAGGATGTCACAACCTCCCGTGTAATCTCCTCATATGCATCTTCACGAATATTCGTGAAGACAAGTAATCCGGCTCTATCCAAGAGCCATGTAAGATCATCCACTATGTTGAGAGGAAGTAGATCCTCCAACAACAAATATCTAGGGCCAATCACTGCCCTCTCCTTGATCCTATCAAGTGCATCAAGATGATCGTCGTGTATGGTCGGGACTCTAGGGTGAGGAGGTGAGGATGGAGGTGAAGGTGAGGATGGAGGTGAAGGTGAAGAGGGTGGTGGTGCCCTAGAGGATGAGGAGGAGGAGGGATTACCCTTCCTCTTCTTATTCTGCTCATTCTTCTTCTCTTTTATCCTCCCTGAAACTCTTCTCACGAAATCCATTCTGCTCAAAATTACGGTCTGTTCTTCAGCAAACCACGGCCGTAATTTACCCAGAGACCGTGATTCGTCTCAGAAGATCACAAATCTCAGCAAATCAACAATTAATCACCACAACAAGCAGTCCTAGTCTAATTTCCTCCAATCTCAATCAGTTCTTCCTAAAAATCTCTAATAAAAACAACCAAATCGGCAAGAATCAAGAAGGGAAAAGAAAACCTCTTTTTCGGATTGAAAAATCCGAACTGCGCATTTGTTGGTGAATTTCCGTTCGATTCGTCGCTTGGATCTTGTTTGTGGTTGAATTTGCTGCAATTTAGGAAGAAGAATCGTTGAAAACGATTAGGAAACGAAGATTTGAGAGGGGGTCGTGGGTTTTCGGCACTTAGGTCGTGGAAAGAGGGATTTTTGGGATGAATTTGTGAAGAATGTGGCTTATATAGTCGCAGGCAAAATTTTGAAAATCACGGTCTCTCGGGGTGTTCCACGGCCGTGGAAGTGTACGGAACCGTGGTTTTGGTGATTTTTCAAAGGCTTTTGGAAATTACGGCTACTGTAGCTATGACGTCCGTAATTTAGACCGTGGAACCCTCTGTAAAGCTCCAAAGTCCAAATTTCGTCACTTTTCTTCGACATTATCCTCCTCTTTCCCTTTTCCATCGTTCCTACATCCAAAAACACGAACATACCGGAAGAAATCGAGGCAAAAACAAAGCAAAAACGTCTATACTAAGCTAATCTATGAATCGAAAATAAAAACAAAAATGCAATACCTTGGGTTGCCTCCCAAGAAGCGCTTTGTTTAAGGTCCGTAGCTAGACCAATCTCGCGCTTATTCGAGTGTGGTGGGTGCAAACTCCTCAGCTTGGAGTTCCGGCGTATACTTCTTGAGTCGCTGGCCGTTCACCTTAAAATTTCCGCTCGCTTCACCCCATACTTCAACTGCACCATGGGGGAAAATACGCTTAATTAGAAAAGGTCCGGTCCAACGAGATTTAAGCTTACCTGGAAAGAGACGAAGCCTTGAATTGAAGAGGAGAACTTGATCTCCTTCTTTGAAGTCCTTTGGAATGATATGCTTATCATGCCAACGCTTTGCTCTCTCCTTATAGATCTTAGCGTTTTCATAAGCATTCAAGCAGAGTTCATCCAGCTCATTGATGTCGAGGAGACGCTTCTCTCCTGCTTCCTTCATGCCGAAATTCAGGTACGCCCATAGAGGTGTGTGCAAATAAGTTTTAAATTTATAAAACTAGAATCAAGCAAGCGAACCCGCAGTGTACGGATCGACGTAGTTAAGCAAGAATTCCAGAGTATCGAACACAAGGATTTGGGTGGGAACAAATTCAATTGCAGGTTATCAAGCGAGTAAATATGAGAGTTTTGCAAATATTGGGAAAACAACAATCCTAAAGATCTAAGTATCCAGCTGTGGCAATCGATTCAAGATATACTAATGATATAAAGACAGAGTTGAGATATGCAAAGGTATGCTAATGTAAGGTAATCGTACGGTGAAGTTCCAAAAACCTTATATGACTAACCTACAAGACACTCTCTATACAGGTTGTTGAGGCTTCAATATAGAAAGGTTCTAAAGGCAAGAATTAATGTCAAATACCCAAACTTGTAATCCAAGGATCAAGACTAACTTAGCCGATTACGATTATGACACTCACAATCGAGGTAGAGGTCGTTGAGGCTTCACTACCACCTAGAAAAGGCAAGCCTAAACTAAGTTAAAGCAAATCTTTAACTTTGGATTAAAGTAAAAGCAGGTTCGTAAACTTAAGGGAAATTACGGGCAAATCTTGAGACTCCACGGCCGTGGAACTCAAGAACAAACCGTAATTTAGGGTTCGTCGACGATTCTCTCTAACTCTCAGTGTCTAATCTGTTTACGATCGATCTATCATCATCTAAGCCACAACTATCAACCCTTCACCTTAGAATTATTAAGGGTTTTTAGCCAATAACCGTCATGTTGATATCAATTCAAGAATTAAAAGATAGAAAGATAAAAACTTCCGAAAACTTTCAATAAACTTTGAACCAATCTCAAAGTCACAACCAAGAACAACTATTGTCAATGGATTCAGAATAAAGCAAACAATCACAATCTTAGGAAAGAAGGGGAAACGGGATGTCAATCTGTTTTCCAAATCAAACCTAAACAAGAAGAGAGGTCTTCTTGCAACAATCTTCCGAAAGCTTCGATCTTCCCCCAATCCGGAGATCTCAACAGCGATCTCCACTAAAAGTGCGAGATTAGGGTAATTCCCAAACGCGAACTTCGATCTCCAATGAGATGTCAATACTTCCAAGCGAGGGCTAAGGCGTCGATCAATGCCGCTAAGCGAGGATGTAAGCGTGGATTACCAAAAATCCCTAAGCGACCATGACGGAATCTTGCTTTGTCCGTCTTTTTATAGGGCAAGATAAAATATCGGCCCGGCCCAATCTTCAAAAGATCGTGGCTTCAAAGTGTGGCGAAAAGATTGCCAAGATCACGGTCGTGGAAGTTTCCACGACCGTAATTTAGAGCATGGATTGTGTCACGGTTTGGACCATATGTTCCACGGCCGTAATAGTTACTGGAATGCATCACGCCTCTCTTTGCAGGGTTCCACGGCCGTGGAAATAAACGTGGTTTGTTGTACGGCCGTATTTTAGAGCGTGGATTAGGGCAAGAATGTGATTCTTCCCTAGCCTCGTGCATTCCTCAAGTTGAACTCTAATTTGCTCCTTAGAATGCCCTCAATCCATAGACATATTCAATCAACTCTTCTTTGCTCGATTTCGTTCGGAAATGACTCTCAATCACCTATATTTCAACATAAAGCTAGTGTAGACATCCATATCGACAATATAGGCAATCCTAGCTCACATATGCAACAAAGCTCAATCAAAGACCATCAATACGAATCAAATACGTTTAGAAAACGTGCCTAAAGTATCACAATATTTCATGCTAACAGCCATCTCCTCTTGCGGTTATTCAACTCCCGCTGAGTGAATATGTACTCCATACTCTTGTGGTCTATGAAGATCTGACAGGTGGCCCCGTAGAGGTAATGACACCAAATCTTCAAGGCATGAATGACTGCAGCTAGATCAAGGTCGTGAGTAGGGTAATTCTCCTCATACGTCTTCAGTTGTCGAGACGCATACGCAATGACCCTACCCCTCTGCATCAGAACACATCCCAAGCCTAGCTGCATGCATCATTGTAAACGACAAAGTCGTCAATGCCTCTGGTTGTGCTAACACAGGAGCGGAAGTCAATCTCTCCTTCAGCTCCTCAAAACTCCGCTGACAGGGTTCGGACCATGTAAATCGGATGGACTTCCTTAGCAAGGAAGTGAGTGGCCTAGTGATCACAGAAAAATCCTTCACGAACCTGCGGTAGTATCCGGCCAGACCTAGAAAACTGCGTACCTCATTGACCATCTTAGGAAGCGGCCATGATGCAACTGACTCTATCTTCGCCGGGTCCACCTTGACCCCCTCGGCGGAGACAATGTGGCCAAGAAAGGCAACCTCTAGCATCCAGAACTCACACTTAGAGAGCTTAGCATAAAGCTCTCAATCCTGTAAAACCCGCAACACCGTCCTCAGGTGTCCGGCGTGCTCCTCCCTACTCCGGGAGTATACCAAGATGTTGTCGATGAAAACTACTACAAACTGATCTAAGAAGTCAATGAAGATGCCATTCATCAACTCCAAGATGACAGTAGGAGCATTGGTGAGCCCGAAAGGCATCATCACGAACTCATAATGATTGTATCTACTCCGAAATGCCATCTTTAGTATGTCCTCCTCCCGTACTCTCAGGTGATGATATCCTGACCTCAAGTCAATACGTGAAAACACCGTAGCTCGCTGTAACTGATCCAGCAAATCATCAATACGCGGCAACGGGTACTTGTTCTTGACGGTGACTTTGTTCAACTCTCGATAGTCGATATAGAGCCTCATGGATCTGTCCTTCTTCCTGACGAAGAGGACTGGTGCACCCCAGGGAAACACACTGGGTCGGATGAATCCCCTCTCTGCCAAATCCTCGAGTTGCTTCTTAAGCTCAAGCATCTCGACTGGTGCCATGCGGTATGGAGCCTTGGAGATCGGCCTCGTGCCGGGCTCCAACTCAATCTCAAAATATACGCTCCTCTGCGGTGGTAATCAAGGCGGCTCGCCAAAGACATCCTCGAACCCACAAGCTACCGGGGTCTCTGCTAAAGATGAACTCGTCTCCTCCTTCATGGCGTAACACCATAAGGCCTTGTATCCCTGACCTATGAGCTTTGTGGCTCGGACCGCACTAATGAATGTCCCAATCTTTCCGAGGTCCCACCCTTGAAAGACCTCCTCCTGCCCAGGCTCCGTAGTGACCGTCATTGTCCTCTTACTAACTTCCAGAAAATCTCTATGGCGGTCCATCCAGTCCACCCCAAGTATGACCTCTTCATGCAGTAAGTGCATGACGTGGAAGTCGGCTAACTAGTCACAACCTCCCAAGCGGATGGGACAATCGTGAATCTCCCGAGTACCACGAACCCTACTCCCATCGGGTAACCTTATAAGGAAAGGTTCCCCCTCTATTGTATCTAAGGTCAACCTATCAATGCAATCATCATATATGAAATAGTGTGTCACACCCGTATCAAAAAGTACTCGGACTGGAAATCCATGAATCGTGATAGTACTTGTGGCTGCGGGCGCTGCTGGCTCAACGACGCTCCTCAACTCAAAGACTCAAGCCTGAGTACCCCTAGTCTTTGAAGTGCCTCCACCACACCCTCTACCTCTACCTGGAATCTGACCAGAACCTTGTGAATATTCCTAACTACGAGCTCGTTGCTGCTGACCCCGAGCCTGATACTGAGACTGCCTTTGTCCTCCTTCTAAGGTACCAGCAGGTGAGGACTCCTGCTGTGATGTTACCTTGCCCAGTCGACAGAAGGTAGCTATGTGGCCCAGCTGGTTGCAAGTAAAACATGTAACTGGTGGCCTCCTACACTCCGGCTTAATGTGTCCATGCTCCCCATAGTTGTAGCACTGACGTACTCTAGACCCCGTTGGCGGTACCACCTGGTAACTAGAACGGCCTTGGGACTGACCACACCTTTGACCTGAACCTCCTACTCCAGTGCTGACTAGTACGGTCCTATGTCTCTTGTCTGACCCTCCAGAATGCATAGCTCTCCTGTGACCCAGTCGGTCCCTCTCATACGCTGAAGCCCGATTCTGGTAATCGGCTAAGGAATCACAGCGGAACCCCGCTAGATATGAGCGGGTAGTCTCCCTCAGTCTCCGGGAGAACAGATACACGTGCTGGTCCACAGGCTGTGCAGCAGGACCCAACAATGACAGCTCCTCCCGGAACCTCATAATGGCCTCAGCTATCGGAATATCCTCAAAGCCTGCCTTTAAGAAGTCCTGCACTCGGTCCCTTCTCACCGAGGTATGACAAAAAGTCTCCCTCACGAGACTCAGCAACTGCTCAAATCGGGACATGTTCGCTCAAAAAATGTGTGCGTCAAAGTCTTAAATTTATATCTAGAACTCAAAGCAAAGCGAACCCGCAGTGTACAGATTGGCTGTAGTGAGGCAAGAATTCCAGAGTCGAACTCAGGGATTTGGTGAGAGTAAATTCAATTTCAATTATCTAGCGAAAATGCAAAAAGCTTTTGTGATCAAATAAGGGTAAAATGATTCCAAGGATCCAAGTATCCGATTTCAGCTTTTGATTCAAGACACTTCTATAGATATAAGGACAGAGTTTATATTGCCAAGATTATGTGTTCAAAGGTAGGTATCGTACGGTGAAGTTCCGAAACCTATATATCTAATCTAAAGGTTCTCTCTATAAGGGTTGTTGAGGCGGCAATGTAGAAAGATCTAAAGACAAGAATTATGTTCAAACTAACTATCTAAAACCACAGGATATGACTCTCCAGAGTAAAGAATAGAAACCACAATTAAAATCTTAATAAAGGGTATTGAGTCTCTCTATTACCCAAATCTTGTAACCTTAATCTATTAAATGTAGAATTAAGTTTGAATTCTCTTCATACATTCAATTAGAGGTTAAAAAGGTTAATCAATGTTGGGATTTAGGCAAGGATTAGTTTTGGTTAAAGATTAATTCAATTAAAGTTCGTCAGAAGAATAAATCGGGTTGTTCATCACTAAATCGGCCGATTTACTCAAGAACACACCGATTTTCTTGTTATCGCAAAACTAAAATCTAAACTCTCAGGGTCCTAATGTGTAAATGAGTTCAGTCTATCATCATCTAAGCCTTAATCATCAACTATTCTCCCCATAATCACAATGGTTTAGCCAACCATTTTCAAAATCGAATCAAATTAAAGATTCAGTGAAATATCGCAAATAAAACCGAATCTTGAATAAAAACTCAATAACCTTCAAATCTGTAAACAATCCTCGAAACTGATCAATGTATCTCTTAAGTAACTCAAATTCGTGTTCAAAAACCACAATTACTTCAATGGACAAAGAAATCTCACAAACAATGATCAAGATTGACTTTCCGGCTAAAGTCCTTCAATCCTTCTCCAAGAATCTTCAATCTCTCTCAAACGCGTAAAGATTTTCTGCTGCGGACGTCCTCTGTACGCAAAAGTAAGCGTTGGCGAGGATCCAAGTCCTGGGGTTGTCACCGTCCGCCTTTCAATGTTGAAGGCTATCGAATATATGTAGGGATCTATCTAGGGTTTAAAAATAAAACCCTAAATATTTGGGCTAAAAAGAAGTCGAATCCGCTGGTATCAGATAATACTCTGGGCCGCGTCCGACGGTATCAGAAAATACTTTGGTCCGATGGTATCAGAAAATACTTTGGGCCGCGTAAGACGGTATCAAAAGATACTTTGGCGCGTCCTAACTTCCTTTTATTGCTCATTTTTGTCCCGCTTCAAGGCTTAATCCTTAGATATGCTATTTCGTTCCATAATTCGCCAAATTACCTACAAATGCAATAAAACTATGTGTAGACCTCTATTCTTGCAAAGTAGGTGAATATAACCATAAATGATATGAATGTATGTCTATGCATGCAAAATAAAGGAAAAATCTATATAAATACATGCCTAAAAATAGGTCATAATTCATGTCATCAGGACACTCCGCCGCGCACTGTCCTCTACCAGTATTGTGCCTGGTCCCTAAACAAAGTCTGAACCAGCTCCACCTTAAGACTCTCAGGGCAGCGAATCGCCTCTAACGCGGACTCCACATGACTAATCAAATGCTCCACCTCAAGTCCAACGTTCCCATCAAATGTGGGAACTCGCTGATGGTTGAAAGTCTTCAACCATTCATCTGGCCTCGGTACTCTCAGCTCGTCTCTCACTCGGTCATCCTCGACAGCCCTCACTGGTGTAGCTACCACCGGTGGAACTACCACCTGAGTCACCCTCTAAGAGACCTCTGCTGACCTACCTGGCACTGGCGGTGCTGGAGATGGTGCTCCGGCCCTGTATGCCTCTTGCACCTGCTGGACATAAGCTCGATACTCCGATGCTCCAATCGATACACGGCCAGAATCAACAGGCCTTGCACTCTGTACTCCGGACGTAGCAGCGGTCCCATCCCTAACCTCTGGAACAATACTCTTAGCCACCTTCTCAGCAGGTACATCCGCAGCTGGCAGTTCTACAACAGTAACACATCCCCGACCTTGGCCCCTCTAAGGCCTACCCACACGTCCCTATCTCTAAGCTCCTACAGGAAGGGGAGGTCGGCCCTCTCCTCGTCCAACGTAAGCTGTCGCTCTCGTACATGCCATCTGGAAGAGACGTGATCAATATAAGACTACTTTAGTTCCTAGTAAGGACATACTATCTTATTACTCTAGGTCACTTCTAAAGGTCACAACGTAACTAAAATTACAAGTTATAACAAAAGTCCAATAAACTATGCTATCGAGTTCAGCGGAGGTAGTGGCGGTCAGTGCATTCTATCATAACCCGTTTATGCTCATGGTTTTGAAAACAAAATTCATTATAAAAATTCAGAACCCTTGCGGTTTCCGTTAATTTGTTTATTCGGCCTTTTTGAAGATAGCGAGTGTCTTTGTTGCCAACCTAGGGCTCTGATACCATATTGTAACACCCGAATCCTAGAGGACTCGAAATGCTACGAGCTGGGACCTCACAATGGGTCCCGGCCCTTAGCCTGAAAACAACTTCATCGGACCTTACAATACGGCAAAAATAAAAAGGCAAAACATAAAGTTTTATATCATAAGCGAAAGGAAAAGTACAAATCTAAAAACACTACAGCCAAGTCTCAAAACCAAAATACCAACATCAGTCTCAACAGTCATGAAATAAAATATAACAGTCCCGTCCTATAATGCACGGAACCCCGGCTGCCCACTACCGCCGGATCACTCGATCGCCTCCCTAACCTACAAGGCATCTACAAGTTGTATAAAACCGTTAGCTAACAATCTATGCATAAGTATAAAGGTAAAAGCACAAACACACAACATACACAATCAGCATGCAACACTCATTCCTTTCGTTATCTTTAATTAAGTGATATGTCATTACTAATGATACTTATTTTGTGACACGAGGGATTCTCAAACCTCGCCCGTGTCTCCGTTTACCAACACGGAATGTTACTAATGCATTTGACCATCTACCTGACTGGGTTGGTCGCATGGAACCTCCTATACTCTCGCAAGAGCTAGGCAGATGATGTCACGACCCGTTATCACACACTTGGGTCAATTACACAATATACTAAAGTCGGCCTATTCCGGTTTTGTTATTTATCTTAACTAACAAACACCACTCATACACATCACACACATGCAAGAAGCCAGCTAAGTAAGTCTGTGGACTTACCAGAATCAAATCTCGACTCTCTCTTAACCACCACTCAATCGGTAACTGCAGAAATTCAGTGGCTTGTCAAAGGAGGCACGTGGGTCAACACATTTCCTTAGGTACTTAGAAGTCTTAAAACTCCTAAGATGTAAGATCCTATTTATAGAAATTATTACAGTGCTTATTTAAGGTAAAATGACTATTTTACCCTTGGTCCCGGAACTTCCAAAAACCCGGAATACGTACTTAAATTCTTATTGGAGGCTAATTAACCATATTCTACTCCCTAGGATGATTTTAGGTAAAAACTAGAGAAACTACCCACTTTTCTATTTCCCGGAAAGTCACTAAGTTCCAACTACAGCTTCAAATATGAAATTAAAATAAAATTATAAAAATTCAGGAATCATTTTCTAAATCATCTATGATATCTTATTTACTCATAGGAGCAAGAATTTCTTAAAACTGTTCCACTATTACTTCTACAAAAATCTTTGTTGGGTGCAACACTAAAAATGTTCCCATACTTAGTCAAAATTCACTGCTGGAAAAACAGCTCAACAACTCTACTTTGAGACAATATAACTTTCAATTCGACCGTTCATTTACTCTCAAATTTTAACGCAGTAAACTATGTATATCTATCTATGATCTATCAAAAATTCAACGGTGGATCTCTAACCAATCTTTTTAACATTGATTCACAACAGTGACCATTCTTGACCTACCAAATTAATGTTTAAGAAAAGTTTCTCACTTCTATTTCGGATGTTCACCTTTATAGCAACAACACACTCCTATAGGTCTCTACTTCGAATCCTATTATTAGTATAACTCACCCTTTATACTACCCCTAAGTCCTTAGTTCGTATCTTTCAAGGCACCATCTAAACATCGACCTAAATCTAACATCCTAAGGTCTTTTCTAGTGCAGTCCTTCTTGTATGCATACATGATTAAACTATCCGTTGTGCCCGCTTATCATCATAGCGATTTTACTTATTGGACTGAATAGAAAGAGAACAACTAGGGAGTGAGAGACCAACCGAACGTATGCAGAAACGTATTTTGTAAAGGTGCTCCTGGAGTCGACTGGGGTGTGCAGAACGTCCTCACTTCTGTGTTGAAGGTCGTCCACAACCAACCTTCGATTACCACTACAGAAGGTCTCGTTCAGATGGGTAGGGATGACAGAATAGTAGGTGAAGAGAGGGTCGAAGGATTTAAACTTACCACAGCCGCTGTGTGAAGGAATGTGTGCAGAACGTGGGCAGCAGAAGGACGGCTTGGCTGCGTGAATCTGGAAGCAAGGAAGGATGATAGGGCTGCGTAAATCTAAAAAGCAAGGGAGAACGTCTGGTTGCGTGAATCTGGAAGCAAGGAAGAAAGTTGCAGTTTCCTTCTCTTCTGGCGTGAATATAGGTTGTTACAGCTCTTTAATATTTCATTTATGCAGCTGTTACAATCAGATGGGGGGAGAGGGAGGCTGGCGGTTCAGGCACTGAAACCCCTAGGCTACTTCTGGCTGGGTTGAAGCAAGGTATGGGCTGGGGCTGGCACTGGCTGAAGCATGGGAGTGTGGGCTGGCGCTAGCGGGGCTGAAGCAAGGTATGGGCTGGCGGTTGTCTTCAGCAACAATAATAGGCAAGGAGTTGGGCTGTCACAAGTTGTGTGGGCATTGTCATGATCTCATCTCAGTCTTGTCATGATTTCATCTCAACCTTGTCATGATCTCGTCTCAGCCTTGTCATGGTCTAGTCAAAAGTCGTCGTTAAGAATTAATTATAAGAATTGGGGTTTGATATAATTCTTTCATTTTATGTGAATTAAATTCTACATAAAATGATAAAATTTGTGGAGAAAGAAATACTAGATAGATTGGGAAACCATCAACTGCTCGAAGTCCGATTTGATTCCGAATTAAACGGAATAAAAATTCCGGATATTACAATTACTAGATCCATATCGTTACAAGTGTTACACGAGAAGTCTTATGACTCTTGCCCCCGTTTTCCTTATACCAACAGGAGTGGTGCGACACACTTCCCGTATACAATATAGGCAAGGTGAAGAAGCCCGCCCATATACCGTGTATGGCCTGGTCTTGGAGATCCCCTCAGTCCCCCTCAAGAGCTAAGCAGCTAATGTCACTGCCCGACAAGCATACGCTTGGGCCAACAGTGTGTGTAATATATCCTAATCCCGTTTCGTAATAAAAAGAATATAAAACACACACCACCATCACATATCCAAATAATACATAATAGCGAGCTAAATAAGTTCGTAGACTTACCTTGTCTCAAAGGTAACTCGAATAAAGTCCTCACTTTGCTTCCCGTAGGAAGATGCTCAAAGCTGGCCAAACAAGGCATACTATCAATAACAACCGATATGCTCGAGTCCTCGGACTTCTAGTCTCCAAAACCTATAAGAGTGCACAGCTCCTAGTCTCGAAGGTCATTTTAAGATCATACCAAATATAACTCAACAAAGCTCATAACTCAGTCCACGAATCTAAGGTTTAAGGCCACTACTTGGCATTAGCTCTAAGTTATGCTAGATCCAACCTAGCATGGTACTACTACTAAACAATACCATATCGAGAAAGGAGGTACTCACTCGAGGTCAAAGGCGGATGACGATCCACTGGAGTCGAGTATGGATTCGTTGGGCCTTCTTTGGGGCGCTTCCGAACTTAATACAAAACTAATCAAATTTATCTTGTACGCTAAATTTGAACGGAATATATAATATGTATAAGTCTAAGGAAAACTCGTTTTCAAAAGCCAACTAGTGTATTTCCCGTACCCTGCACGGGATATTATTTAATACCTATTATAGATACATAAATATAAAATTATTTTATTAGAGTTTAATATAATTTATGCACTATAAATTTAACAAAAATCTTTAATACACATAATGTGATAAAATCAACGTAAAAAACTTATAATACACTCTCTGAATAAAATTGACAAAAGGTACGTTTTTTTAAATTATCAATTTATATCAGAAATTAAAAAATATACATTTAAATTACAAATTTAAAAGATTTAAAAAAGTTTGTGGGTTAAGGACAAATATGAGTCAAATTTTTAGTAATTCTTTTGAATTTTAACAATCTTATTGAAATTACTGAATTTAAAGATTTAAAATTTAAGATAAGTTTTTAGATTTAAGAAACTTAATTTAAAAAAATTTGAGATGTTATTAATTGCTAAAATGACACGTGGCATTAGAGTTCTCATGGGTAGACACGTGAATTTAGATACTACTCTTATAATATAAGATAGATAGATAGATAAGATAAAATAAATTTATTAAAAATTTACTAATTTAAACACTTAAATTAAAAATCTGATTATTAGAACAAATTTGTAGATATTTCCATTAAAAAAAGTCAAGTACAAAATTAAAAATCTCATATTTTAACAAAATTTATTTAAATAATTTGGTAGACTATTTTAGCAAAAAATATTTAAAAAATTTTCTTTTTTTATTTTTTTAATTCATATTCTTGAATAGATATTTTTGGATATTTTACCAATTTTTTTTAAAAAATTTCGTTTTTTATTTTTTTTAATTATATTATTGAAGAGATTTTAGTGGATTAAAAAAGATTTGGGCTGAAAAAAAAATCAATATTAAAATTTTTAATTTATATTACACAAAAGATATTGTTGAATATTTTAACAATTTTTAAATGTATTTATTTTGACTTAGTAATAATTTAATTAATAAACATAATTAATAACTTTTTAAAATATTTTTTTGGGCTTCGAGAATTCTGACGTTGACACGTGGCAAAAAGTCCTCTACTTTAATAGATATAAGATAAGATAAGATGTTAAAACTTGTTAAACCCTTCCGAGGCAAAAATTTAAAATCAAACCACTTGGTCAAAAACCCAAATTACAACTTGAACCATAAACCGAATTTAATCCAACAACCGCATAATATATAGTATATAAAAATACAAGACTATCCCCGTAATTAAAATCAAAGGTTAAAAACCGTAAAAATGTTTTATGGGCAATCTATAAACTATCAAGAATATGGGTCATAAACTGTAAATAGGAAATTTGGTCCATAAATTGTAATTAACTCTATAGGGGAAAGATTGCAAAAGTTCTAAAACTTGGCCAGAAACGTAATTATGGAAGATAGGGTACATAATGCAATTACATAAGAAAAGAGGGGGGCCGCCCAAATTTGAACAAGGGTTTCTTCTATTTCGCTGAAACCGACAAAATGAGCTAGGCTGAGGGAGAAAAAAAACAGGGTGGTGGCGGTTCCGACAGGCAAGGCTGCGGTGGCTCCTGGCAGGCAAGGTTACGGTTGGACGTTGTCTCCGGCGAGCTGCACAAAGGTGAAGGCAGCAGCAGTGCTAAGTTCAGGAAGAAGCGAGCGGGAGAGCTGATGGTGGAGCGCAAGCCAAAGAAGAGAGGACATAATGAGGGAGATGAGGCGTGAGGCTAGGTGTTGCAGATTGACCATTGTTGAAGCTTCTAGGAGAAAACCGAGACATTAATCCCTATGTTTTCTGTATTCAGGTGGCGGCAGGAAGAGGAGAGGGCGGAAGTGGGGGTTCGATCCAGAGGATGACAAAGGTGGAGGTTCTTCTCCCCGACAGCAAGGGCGAGACAGTCCAGACTGAGTTGCTGGCGGCCGGGAACGGCACAGGGTGTTTGATTCCGGTGGAGTGGCTTTGCCAGCGAGACTCAAAGGGAGGAACTGGCTTGTTTCGGGAGAGTGAATATGGGAGTTGTAGAGGGAGACAGTAAGGCAGAGATGGATAATAGGGTATGGGGGAGGGTGTGACAGACCTACAGGGGTGTCTGCCATACAGCTCCGGGAGGTCGAGGGGTCGGGGTGCCTCAAAGGGCAGTAGCGTGAACGAGGGGGTCGACCCTGCATTCGCTCACCAGCCAAAGCGAGAGAGACGGAAGCTTAAAGAAGAAAAAAGGAAACAAGAAAAAAAAAGGGGCAATTTTGGTAACTAGATTTTTTCCTGAAATTAGAATAGTAACCAGGCTTTTTAATGTTTCAATTAAGTAAATATACCCCAACCTTTTGTATTTATTCTCAAACTCTCCACACTCTTTTATCAAGGGTACATTTACTAAACACAAAACTAAAAAAAGCCTAGTAAACAAAATTATTTCAAGAAAAGAAGAAAAGAAATAGAAATATAAATAAATAAATAAAATAGGGAATCGGAAATAGAATAAACTCGATCAAAATATCGGAACGAAGTTTTCATATCGGGAAACTTCCCGAATTTTCCGAAAATTAAAAGTACGGGTATGAAGGAACGTATCCGCAATATAAATATACTCGGGAATAAAATATGTTGATCGAATATATGATTAAATTCACAAAAATATACTTTGTGACGTATAAAACAATCTCGTAACCAAATTACGACATTCGAATAATAATAAAATAGCGTTAAGATATAATATAAACATATACCGGTAAAATTAAATTTACGACTTAAAATACTCGTAAAACATACTTAAGATAATAAAAATATCGATACCCGTCAGAAAGATAAAAATGCAAACGCGCCTAAAAATTGGGGTGTTACATTAGCATAGTCATGATAGTGGTGTGTGCTAGATATTTTATGATTAGAACATGCTAGGACGACCTTATCTGTTGTTTGGCCAAGTGTATGATAACCAGGCGGTGACAACTTGTTCAATTCTACAAAAGACTGGGTGATTCTCTACGACTAGTCTAGGCAGGTAAACGGTGAGATGCATCGGATCCATTCCTGTTGGTATAAGGGGATTAATGCAAGTTTCAGGAGATTCTAGTGTCACAAAAGAAGTTGAATTAGAGATGTGTATGACCTAATGAAAGATAATAAATGAAAATGTGTGATAGCATGTTTGTGTATTATCCACAACATCCGGAATTTTCATTCCGGTTTGAGAGTGAGTTATCGATGTTCCCGCAGTCGAGGCTCAGTTTTTCCGCAGGCAAGAGGTGTTGAGTGACGGGTTTTATACCAAAATCCCGTCCACACCTCTCATTACCTCGTCTTGTGCTTTCCGCCTCCTTGGTTTCTTGAGTGAGGAGACAAGTGGGTCAACTGACCCCTTGTTCCCCTCCCACATTTTTAGCCTTGTTCCCTCTCTCCTCTCACTCTTCCTTTCACGCTAGTTGCTCTTTCCCTCTTCCTCTTGTGTTTCCTTCTTCATTTCTCCTTGGATCTCCTGAGGTATGGCCAACATGGGGATAGTTCCGGATTCAGTGTTGTAAGCTTCTCCTTCTCCCTCCCTTCTTCTTCCTTGCTGCATAGCTTCCACTTCTCCTCTCCTTCTACATTGCCATGGATAAAGATTTAGAAATGTATTCTTCTTGATCTTTGCATGCATGTGTTCTAAGCTCGATTAGGTCGTGTGGGAGATCCTTGATACAATGGATGATGTTTGGAGGAGACCCAGCAAGAGAAGGAGGCCATTGGAGCCCAAGATCCACAGTCAAAGATGAAGAAGACGACCCTCTGTTGTTCGACCTCGGGGGCGGATCTTTAGAACCGCGGGGGCGGCCAATGATCTGAGCCGCAGGGGCGGCCAGCAGGAGCCGCTGAGGCGGCCATCAGGAGCCGCAGGGGCGGCCTCTGGCTCAGCCAACACGCCCTTGCGGTCTTCTTCTCCCTTTCGCGGCTGTTCTTCCTTCTTCCGAGTTTGTGCCTTTGCGTGGTGAGTGACCTCCCTCGAGCTTGTGTTCTTTGATGATCCTAGAGAGTGTTATGATAGTATCATGATAGGTTTTGACCTAGGATGAATGAGAATGCAATGTAGTGGGTTTTGAGACCTTAGGCGAGTGTGATGAGCATGTTGGACTTCATAGGTTTTTACCTTGTTATTGGATGTTAAGTATGTGCATATGAGAGTTAGTAGGTTGTTGAGAGATCTCTTCATGCATTGAGTGAGATGTGAGTGTGATAGATTCTAGGATGTGGTCCTAGAATGAGAGTCAAATGATCTTGCGTAGATCGTTTGTGTGAGATGCCTTAGAAGTCTGTCTTGAGCGAATTGTTGATATATATCCTCTTGTGAGCAGGTTGTGGGCTTTTTCCCGAGGGAAGCGAGAGTGTTGTGAGTTGAGTGTGTAGACGAGGTAAGTCTCCGGACTTACTTAGATCGTATTCCTTGTATTAGCATCTATGTGTGGTAGGTGGTGTGTGTTTATTGTTTTGTTTGGTGCGTTTTTATTGTTTATGTTATAAAAACAAAACCGGAAATAGGATGACTGATAGCATGAATTATAGTCTATATTTTGGGACCTGTTTAGACGTTTTATCTTCAATAATCTGCATGTTTGGATGTATATTATGTGATTATATTGTCATTTCATCTACATTTGTTGGAATTGAGGTCTACACCAAGTTTCGTTGTAATCGTAGGTAAAATGGCACGTTTTACATCAAAATGGAGCTACATTCAAGAGCTTAAAGAGGAGTTCAGGAAGCAAGGAATTAACAAAGAGATTTACTTTGGACTAGATTTGAGAGATTTCACTTTCAATTTAGAGCCACCTCGGTCAGCTACAGTACCATTTCGACCGAGGTGATCTAGAGGAGCGTCCCGACCGAGGCGAACACCTTGGACGCGGCGAGATATATTCTATTCTTGGCTGAGATCTTTTATTTTTAGAAGGAGAGATCTTATATTTTTGGGCTGTATTTCTAGAAGGAAGATCATATATTTTAGGAATTTATTTATGAGAGATAGATAAATTTTATTAGGAAAATATCTTTTCAAGATATTTTATCTTTAGAGGGTAGTTTTCCTATATAAAGGGCTGGATTTCCGACAAAAAACAAAACCGCTACCATCATAACAGTTGGGGATTGAAGAAGCTACAGTTAGGAGGAATTTTTGGAAGGTTGAAGGAAGGAAGTTGATAGCTTTTATAGCTTTTGTGAAGGGTTTTGTAAGATTCTCTTAGATTCCCTTCTTGTTGACTTGTCTTATTGGATTGTGATCCAAGGAACGCTTGTTTGTTTGATATTTGATTCAGTTATTGAAGCCTTGTTCTTAAGGTTTTTGTGTTCAAATATTCATTCTCTTCCTTTATATTTGATTATTTCTTTCATGATGATGAGTGGCTAATTTCTTTGTGAGATTATAAGGTGATTCGCTGAAGGTTGTGGGAAAAACAATGATAGAATAACCTTAAATTCCAGTAGGACCCTGAAAGCTCGAGTCTTTATCCTTAACCCTAGAACATCTCGTTCAGTCAATGAACATCTCGGCCGGGGTGGAATTTATCTGACCGAGGTGACCTTTCTGATCCGAAACTGAGAGTTAAGTGTTAGAGTTTGCCTAATCCTATTCTTATTACACCTTTCCTGGTTCAATGCAAGCTTAGGATGAGACTTACCCGGTAATTCCTTTGTTTATTTACCTAAGATCATTAGTGTAGGTAATAAAAGTTTATCCTTTATTAGGGTTTGAGTGTGCCTTCATTCCATCTTTGTGAGTTAGCCTGAGACTTACCCGGTAAAGGTTGATTCTATTCCCTTAGTTGGTGTGTTGGTTTGATATTATAATTCCTTTCCTTAGTAACTTGAGACTTACCCGGTAATAGGTTCTTTAGGTTTGGGATTGCGAGTAATGAGACTTACCCAGTGATCTATTCCACTTTAGTAACACCTTCCCTTTGCAAAATCTCAGCTTTGTCCGTTTGTCTTTAGATCTTGAGTTGGAACCACAATTAGATGCTTTAATCTCTAGAATTGCATATTTCCTTTAATTGACTATATTATCATCTTTGATTGTTTTAATCGCTTTTGTGGTTATTAGTTGCATTGACTACCTATATTGGTTTTGTTTCACCTAAGTCCCTGAGATCGACACCTCGAATTCTTTCTTTTACTACGATTGACCTGTACACTACGGGTTCGCATCCTTGTTTTAAGCATATATCTTGGTTTATAAATTTAAAGCTTGCACACACCATTTGGAGCGAACAAGTTTTTGGCGCCGTTTCCGGGGACTTGGTCTAAACCGAGCCGGTTGTGGTAGTCTTTCGGGGCACTTGCCCCTATTTCTACTAACCACTCTACTTGAGTGACTTTCGCAGGTTCTTTTTCTTAGGTTTATGCGAAGAACCCACGCAGGGAAGGAAATCGTTCCTTACGATCCTGAACCAGAAAAGACATACAAAAGACGCTTGAAAGAAGCTAAGATGGCCAATCAAGAGAATCGTGATCTTGAAGCCGAATTGAAGGAGGCATTGGAGCAACTACGCCTCAGCAAAGAGGAACTGCGACTGGAAAAGGAGAAAACTCGCGCAAGAACGGATGCGATCGAAGCAGATATGGCGACTTTACGGGACCAATATCTACCTCGACCAGTTCCAGATTCTCGACCGAGGCAGGATCCTGCTCCAGTTGCCCCTGCCGAGATACTTCCACCTCGGATGCCAGTCCGAGATGCTCTTTTTGCAGGTATTCCACAGACTCTAGGGCAGAGGATGGACCCCAACCAGTAACTGAGGCTTCCAGGAGTCAACCTAGGTGATCCAACGGACCATGATTATGAGCTTCGACTGCAAGTTCATTCCATGATTCGCCAATGCCAGTTTGGAGGGCTAGAGAGGGAGTCTCCGCATCAACATCTACAAAACTATGAGATCTTGATGGAGACCTTGAGACATTCAAGGCTGGAAAGCAACAATTACAAGCTAAGGCCTTTCTACTTCTCTTTGAAAGATAGGGCGCTTACTTGGTATCAATCTCTCCCTTCAGGAAAAATCAACACTTGGAAGGAGATGACGACGGAGTTCTTAACTAAATTATTTCCCCCCTCAAAGACCGTTGAAATGAGAGGGAAAATCAATGCATTCATCATGAAGGACAAGGAGAGTTTATCCATGTCATAAGAGAGGTTTAAAGACATCCTTTTGGATTTCCCACATCATGGGATTCCAAAGATAGAGTTGTTGGAGATATACTTCAAGGGATTGGACGGAAACACCCGGTTCAACCTTCGACTACTATCCGCCGGCACGTTCATGGACATGCCGATTGACGAAGCTTGGGAGTTCATAGAGAAACAAGCTTTGCACATGGAGAAATACTTCCACCAAGGAACTGAAGGTGGAGTTAAAAGAGTTAACTTTCAAAAAGCTCCATCAAACAATGATCAACTCACCTCTTTGAAGAATGATATGAAACAATTGAAGGAACTTTTGGTTGCTCAAACCAAGAAAGAAGATGAAGGATATCAAGGCTCAAGGAACAACAATGGTTACCGGAACAACAACAATGGCTCCCGGAACAACAACTACAACAATAATAGAGGATCCAACAACAACAATTGGAGGACAAACAATCAAAATTCGGGTAACCCTTACTCTAACTCCAATTCGAATGACTCCTCTAATCCTTTCCTCTCTTCTTCTTCTTCTTCTACTCAATTGAAGAGCCAGGAGCCTGGATCAAGTTCGTCCCATCCGGAAAAGAAAGATGCGGTGCTGGAGGCCATCTTGATCAAGCTCAACTCTATGAAGACATCCATGACTTCATTTTCGAAGGCACAAAAAGCCTTAGAGCAACAATTCTTTAACAAGGTGAATGAAGCGCCAAGAGATCCAGGGAAGCTTCCAGCAAGGACGGAAAGTAACCCCAAGGGACATATCATGGCAATAACGACGAGAAGTGGACTGAAGACTGCAGATCCAGTGCCTCGGTCGATGCCAGTACAAAATAAGAACACCTCGGTCCAGGCAGAGTTGAAGAACACTTCGGTCGAAATGCCAACCGAGGTCAAGCCTCAGAGAGCGTCGGATAAAACTGAAGTTTATGTTCCACCTCCTGCATATAAACCACCACTTCCATTCTCCCAGTCAAGGGCCAAAGCACATCTAGACAAGCATTTTGGTAAGTTCCTTGACTTGATGAATAAACTACATATTAACATCCCTTTCCTTGATGCTATTATAGGGATGCCCGCCTATGGGAAGTTCTTAAAAGAAATTCTATCAAGGAAGAGGAAGTTGGAAGATTTCGGTGAAGTAAGGATGACATCTAAATCCTTGGAGCTTATTCAAATCATGAAGGAGAAGATGTCACCCAAATTACGGGATCCCGGCTCATTTTGCATTCCCATTCAAGTTGGGGATGTCACTTGTGAAGCATTATGTGATCTAGGAGCCAACGTGAGCATCATCCCGCTGGAGCTATGTGTTCGGATCGGACTTGGAGAGCCCAAGCCGGTGAAGTTACGGTTGTATATGGCGGATCGCTCCATTACCCATCCCGTAGGCATTTTGGAAGACGTTCCGGTTAAGTTAGGTAACTTCTATTTACCTATAGACTTTGTTGTGCTTGAAATTCCCGCAGATTATCCCGTTCCTATCATTCTCGGGAGACCATTTCTAGCAACTTCGGGTTGCAATGTAGATTATAAGAACGCCAAGCTAAAATTCAACATTGGCAGAGATAAAGTGGAGTTTGCATTGCTTGCGGCAATGAAGGGAGAGCAGCTAGGAGATGATATCTTCAACATCTATGATGAAGAAGAATCAAGAGAATTGGTGAGCTCTATCCTTATTAAAGATCCACTTGAAAAAGTTATTAGCTTTAGCTTAATGGAGGAAGGTATAGATGCTTCTTGTGATGCAGATATACGGAGCTTAAAGGCGCTGGAAGAAGATCCAAGAGCTAAAATTGAAAAATTAATCCAGGAGAAGAAGATCTCCAGTTTCGGTCCTAGTTGCAGTACCTCGACCGAGGCACTTTCTGGACCAAGCGAGGTGTTCTTGACTGAAGAACATCTCGGTCACCCTCTCTGGACCTCGACCGAGGTCGAAAGCGAGAAGATGTCAACTGAGACTTCTGAAAGTCCAATTCTTCAATCTACTCCACTGGAAGGAGGAAGCAAAGATCCACCTCAGAAAGCACCCCCAGTTGTGGAGCTTAAACAACTCCCAAATCACTTGAGGTATGCTTTTCTTGGACCGGATTCTACTTATCCCGTCATCGTTAGTGCTTCCCTCTCCGAATCTGAATTATCTAAACTAATGCATGTCTTGAGGAAGCATCAAAAGGCTTTGGGTTATACTATTGATGATCTTATTGGCATTAAGCCTTCTTTCTGCATGCATAGAATACTAATGGAGGATGATCATAAGACTTCACGGGAACCTCAAAGACGGTTAAATCCGATCATGAAAGAGGTTGTGAAGAAAGAAATTCTTAAGTTGTTGGATGTAGGTATCATATTTCCTATCTAGGACAACAAGTGGGTGAGCCCAGTGCATGCAGTTCCAAAGAAAGGAGGGATGACTGTTGTGACGAATAAGAACAACGAGTTAATCCCAACTAGGACCGTCACGGGCTGGAGGGTGTGCATCGATTATAGGAAGCTGAATGTAGCCACTCGGAAAGACCATTTTTCACTTCCCTTCATCGATCAAATGCTCGAACGGTTGGCCCAGCATTCACACTTTTGCTATTTATATGGCTACAATGGCTTCTTTCAAATTCCTATCCATCCAGATGATCAAGAGAAGACCACTTTCACTTGTCCATGGGGGACATTCGCTTATAGGAGGATGCCATTTGGATTATGCAATGCACCCACTACCTTCCAACGATGCATGATGGCTATCTTTTCTGAGTATATAGAGGAGATCATGGAGGTATTTATGGATGATTTTTCAGTATATGGTTCCTCTTTTGATGATTGCCTATCTAACCTTTCTCTAGTGCTACAAAGATGTGAAGACACTAATCTCGTTTTGAATTGGAAGAAATGTCACTTTATGGTTAACGAAGGCATTATGCTATGACACCTCGTTTCTAGTAGAGGTATTGAAGTCGATCGAGCTAAGATCGAGCTAAGATCGAGACTATTGAGAAACTTCCTCCCCCTTGTTCTGTTAAAGGAGTGCGGAGTTTTCTCGGGCATGCAGGTTTCTATAGGAGATTCATCAAGGACTTCTCGAAGATTTCTAAACCACTAACTAACCTCTTGAATAAAGATTTTGTTTTTGAGTTTTCGCAGGAGTGTCTCGATGCATTCTTTAGGATTAAGGAGGCGTTGATCTACGCTCCCATTATCCAGCCTCCAAATTGGACCTTGCCCTTCGAGATCATGTGCGATGCGAGTGATGTGGCAGTAGGGGCAGTACTTGGACAAAAGAAAGATGGTCGGACCACCGCCATTTACTATGCTAGCAAGACGCTAGACGAGGCCCAACGTAACTACGCCACCACCGAAAAGGAGCTATTGGCGGTTGTTTATGCTTTTGAGAAATTTCGTTCTTACTTAGTATGGGCGAAGGTTATTGTTTACACCGACCATGCAGCTATTCGACACTTGCTTGCTAAGAAGGATGCCAAGCCACGTCTTATTTGATGGATTCTCTTGCTTCAAGAGTTTGACCTAGAGATCCACGATAAGAAGGGATCCGAAAATTCTGTTGCGGATCACCTCAGCCGGCTACCTCCATCCTCACGCGAGAAGGACGAACCACCCATAGATGATTCATTCCCCGATGAGCACTTGCACTTGTTGGAACGATTGATAGACTTCCTTAGTTCAACCCATGATGGAGGTGAAGTATGGGGTGAGGATATCTTCCATCATGTTTGAGGACACCGTACGGTCCAGCTAGCGACTTTAAATCAAGCACTTCTTGGGAGGCAACCCAAGGTATTGTTTTCTTTTCCCTTTTTCTAGTCTAGCTTAAGATAGTTTGCTTTTGCTTTGCTTGCTTTGTTTTTGGCGTCCTAGACAGACAACAGGTAACATCTAAGGAAGGAATACAACCTAGGAGCAACACTGGAAGGACAGAAGTTCGAGAATTTGAAAAGACGGAGTTTGACTGAGACACATCTCGGTTGCTGTCACAGCACCTCGACCGAGATGATTCTTGAGCAACCGAGGCAACTAGGGTTACTAAAGATCCACCTCGGTCCATACCACCTCGGTCCAGTCGAGACCATCTCGACCGAGGTGACAGCAGTTCCAGAAAAGGGTATAAAAGGGGGCAAAGATTTCTCTCTCTTCCCTCTCTCACCTTCTCGACCGCGGTGACCCAACTCACCTCGTTCTCTAATTTTCGGCCGTTTTCGACGATTCTTGCTTCCAAACTGCAAAGAAAGGGTAGAGGATCGGTTTGCAAGCGACAATATGCAACAACAACGCTCCAAATCGGCCAAATCTAGGGTAATTCGGAAAAAACCCTAACTCTCCCTTCTTCACTATTTTTGATCGCTTTGGGGTTTGGTTGCCCCTGCATTGTGCTGAAAAAAGCTTAAGTACCCCATGAGAACCATTGGTAGTGATATCGGGGGAAAAGAACTAGATTTTTGAGAGTTTCGATCGAACAACACATCGCCTCGGTCCAGTCGACTTGTGCCTCGGCCGAGGTGTTCTTGAGAGTTGTCAGGGCAACCGAGGTGGTCTGACAGAGAAAGAGAAAGATGAGTTCTGACATTTCTGCATTCGACTGCCTCTACGTGGATGAGGACTTGAGGCGGATGATTTCTATGGTGGGGTTGGAGCAGTTTACTGAGATTAGAGCTCCAGCCTACCTTGAGCCGACCTTGGAGTTTGTTAGCTACGTCACGTACTTGCCTACAGAGCGTGCCATCAAGTACCGGTTGATGAACCGGAACTACATAGTTTCGATGGACCATTGGAGGGACATCTTCGGCTTCCCGGCCCCCACAGTTTCTGACTTTCCTTCTCGAGCTGTAGCTCGAGAGTTCTGGGGCCAGATAGGTCATGTAGTTGAGCATGCTGACAGGTGGAGCCTTGGAGATTCCAGGGAGCGGATTATCTTCCACCTGGCCTTCAGACTTGCTCACGGATTTTCAGCGAGACACTTCTGGCACGTACTGAGACGCCCTAGAAGATTAGACAGGGGGAGCTGCTGAGTCTATACTGTATGGTGACCGGAGGGGTTCCGGACTTTGGAGTGATGTTGGCCGAGGATCTGCACAAGATAAAGGCAAAGGCGAAGGGAGATATCTGCTGCGAAGGTATAGTGACTCACATTGCGAGTTACATGGACTTAGACTTGAGTGCTTGTACTATGGTGGCGGCTGCCAAGCCGCTTGGGCTGCAGGAGATGATTACGAGGAGGATCTTGGTTCCTCGCGGACTTACTACGCCGTATGTGGCGATGCCTTGGGAGCAGAATGCACCGCATGGTATTAGATGGTCATCTCAGTTCTCCGTTTATGACCCGCATTACTGGCACACCGCGTGGATTCCTCTTATGGAGGACGCCAGAGATGCAGCAGCAGCAGCTCAGGGGCAGGATGAGGATGATGAGGCTGATGAACAGGAGGATGAGGATGAGGATGGAGGTGCCGCCATGGACACAGGTACAGATACAGCTGGTACCAGCATACCAGTCGTCGATCTACACGACGAGGAGACAGAGGAGGAGCCAGCTACAACACCAACACGTCCTGCCAGGCGTAGGGTACGCAGGCAGAGGGATCCAGTCGCTCACCGCCGGATTGATGATTTGACGGACCAAATGATAGATTCCTACGCCGCCTTATCCCTAGAGATGAGAGAGATGCGGGAGAGCCAGCACTACCAGCACAGGATGGCTAAGATTCAATTTCAGCAGATCATGGGCTACCCGTTTGACCTATCTCAGTATCCGTACGTGCCACCACCACCACCACCGGATTGGGATTAGAGCTTGCAGGATTTCTTTATTTATTTATTATGCAGCTCAGCATTGTTCGGTGAGTACTCTGTTTCTTTAGACTTATTTTGACCCATTGGGACAATGTGTCCCAAGTATGGGGTATGCGGATGTGTATTATTTGACTTATGTGGATGTTTGTATGACTTGATTCGGATATTTATGATTTTTCTTATGCTCTATGTGCTTATTTGAGATTACATGCATGCATAAAGGTTATTTGATTGAGAAAAACGTCAAAAACTGGTTTAAAAAAAAAAAATTTTATTGACCTCGACCGATGTGACTCTGAACAATCGAGGTACAACACCTCAGTTGACTTAGAACATCTCGACTGAGGTGGCATAACTGAGACAGTTTTCGAAACGATTTTTGTGCTTCTTATTTGGATATGACCTCAGTGATGATTTTGTTTACTGACTGGCTTTGAAATCTTTATATGTTTGAAAGGTTTTATGATATGTTTAAGTTGCTAAATGCTTTGTTTGGAATTTTGGCATGTTTAATACTTTATTTTTATCCAAATTATGTTGAATTTGAAGGTTGACACCACATAATCAGTTCTCTCACTTTCTTCCTGGGATGATTAAGGTAATTCATTATCTTCTCTTCTCATTCTTGATCATGCTTAGCCCATCATATACATATTTGCCTCCCTTTACCTATCCGGGAATTTGGAAGCAAGCAAATGATAAGCAAAAGTGAAAGAAAAGTTGAGATGTTGGCTGTTTGCTCCAAACGGTGTGTGCAAGCTTTAAATTTATAACCCTAGATGTAAGCTTAAAACAAGGATGCGAACCCGCAGTGTACGGGTCAATCGTAGTAAAAATCAAGAAATTTCAGGGGTCGATCACAGGGACTAAGTGAAACAAAGCAGGTATAGGTTTGTCAATGCAACTACTAACCACAAAAGCGATTAAAACAATCAAAGATGGTAAAAGTAAATTAAGGAAATATGCAATTCTAGGGATTAAAGCATCTAGTTGTGGTTCCAACTCAAGATCTAAAGATAAAGAGGACAAAGCTGAGATTTTTGCATAGGGAAGGTGTTACTAAAGTGGAATAGATCACCGGGTAAGTATCACTACTCACGAATCCCGAAACCGTAACTCCTATTACCGGGTAAGTCTCAAGGAATTAAGGAAAAGAACTATAACCTCAAACTAACACTCCAACTAAGGGAATAGAATTAACCTTTACCGGGTAAGTCTCTCGCTAACTCACATAGATGGGATGAAAGCACACTCAAACCCCAATAAAGGGTAAACCTTTATTACCTACACTTATGATCTTGGGTAAACAAACAAAGGAATCACCGGGTAAGTCTCATCCTAAGCTTGCATTGAACCGGGAAAGGTATAATAAGAATAGGATTTGGCAAACTCTAACACTTAACTCTCAGTTTCGGATCAAATAAGTCACCTCGGTCAGAAGAAATCCACCCCGGCCGAGATGTTCGTCGACTGAGCGAGATGATTTAGGGATAAGGATAAAGACTCGAACTTTCAGGGTCCTACTATGATTAAGATTATTCTATCATTGTTTTTCCCACAACCTTCAGCCAATCACCCTAGAATCACACAAGGAAATTAGCCACTCATCATCATGAAAGCAATAATCAAATATAAGGGATGAAAGAGAATAATTGAACAAGAAAACCTTAAGAGAAAGGCTTCAATAACTGAATCAATTATCAATCAACAAGCGTTCCTTTGATCAAAATCCAATAAGACAATCAACAATGAAGGGAATCTAAGGGAATCTTACAAAACCCTTCACAAAGCTATAAAAGCTATCAACTTCCTTCCTTCAATCTTCCTTCAACCTTCAAAAAGGTTCTTCAAATCTTCCAGCTGTTATGATGTTTTCCAGCCCTAAGCCGTATATTCATCGGTATGCGGGGTATGGATTTGTGGAAAATCCAACCCTTTTTATAGGAAACTTATTCTCCAAAGATAAGATATCTTAGAAAGATATTTTCCCATAAAAATAGGTAAAATATATGGGCTAAATTATCTTCTTCCTTCCAGGAATCCAGCCTAAAAATATAAGATCCTCTTTCCAAAAATAAAAGATCTCAGCCAAGAATAAAATATCCTTTCCGCGTCCAAGGTGTTCGCCTCGGTCGAGTCAGCTCCTCTGGATCACCTCGGTCGAAGTGACTCTGTAGTCAACCGAAGTGAATCACAAATGAATGTGAAATCTCTCAAATCTTGTCCAAAGTGAATCTCTAATCCAATTCCATGATTCCTGGATTCTTCCTTAAGCTCCTGAATGTAGCTCCAATGACTCCTTAGCTCCTTTTGCTCCTTTTTTATTCAAAACGTGCCATTTTACCTACGATTACAACGAAACTTGGTGTAGACCTCGATTCCCGCAAAGGTAGATGAAACGACAATATAATCACATAATATACATTCAAACATGCAGATTATTGAAGATAAAATGTCTAAACAGGCCCCAAAATATAGACAATAATTCATGCTATCAAAATACCCCAAACTTAGCCCTTGCTTGTCCCCAAGCAAGTTCCGAATATAAAATACAAGATAGAATGGATTATAAGTCATGAAGATCAATGAAAAAGTCCTTCAAAACATTTTAATGGTGTGCTACAATCATAGATCACTCTAAGAGAATACTTCATAGAATTTAAAATTAATATATGCTTAAAACATTTTATAAATATAAGAAAGTTGTTCATCTTTGCATAAAATCATAGAATGCATAATAAATCAAAATTATCGAAATTAATCATGTATAATCCAATTTAAACCACTAAGTCAATCAACAAGCTCGAGGTCTCAAGGGCTTCCCAAAATAAAAGTCAAGAAACGTGTAGGGTAGGGATGTATAGAAGGTAATGTGGTTCTAGAATCCGGGAAAAGGATATTGTTAGCATGAAATATTGTGATATTTTAAGCACGTTTTCTAAACGTATTTGATTCATATTGATAGTCTTTGATTGATCTTTGTGCATATGTGAGCTAGTATTACCTATATTGTCGATATGGATGTCTACAGTAGTTCTATGTTGATTATAGGTGATTTGGAGCTATTTCCGAACGGAATCGAGCAAAGGAGAGTTGAGTTGATATGTCCATAGATTGAGGACATTCTTTGGAAGCAATTTGGAGTCTTAGCTTGAGGAATGCACGAGTTTAGGGCAGAATCACGTTCTTGCCCTAAACCACGCCCTAAAATACGGCCGTATCACAAACCACGTTCAGAATTACGGCCGTGGATTTGGAGTCAGAAATTCATGTTCATTCCAGGGGATTACACGGCCGTGGAACATATGTTGCAAACCGTATTTGTTTCCACGCTCTAAATTACGGTCGTGGAACACTTCCACGACCGTGATCTTGGCGAATCTTTTCGCCACACTTTGAAGCCACGATCTTTTAAAGATTGGGCCGGGCCGACATTTTGCCCTACACTATAAAAAGACGGACGAAGCAAGATTCCGTCACCTTGGCTACCCCCGTTTACCCTTATTCATCACCGCTTAGACACGAAGACACTTCGCTTAGCTTGCTTGGAAGCAATTGACATCTCTTTGGGAGATCGAAGTTCGTGTTTTGGAATTCCTCTAATCTCGCACTTTTGGTGGAGATTGCTGTCGAGATCTCCGGATTGGCGGAAGATCGAAGTTCTTGGAAGATTTTGCAAGAAGATCTCTCTTCTTGATTAGGTTTGATTTGGAAAACGGATTGACATCCCGTTTTCTTTTCTTTCCTAGGATTACGATTGCTTGTTCTATTGTGAATCTGTTGACATTGCTTGTTCTCTTTGTGACTTTGAGATTGAATTGAAGATTATTGAAAGTTCTTGAAAGTTTTCATCTTTTTATCTTTTAATTCTTGAATTGATATCAACATGACTGTTATTGGCTAAAAACCCTTAACAATTCTAAGGTGAATGGTTGATAGTTGTGGCTTAGATGATGATAGATCGATCGCAAACAGATTAGACCCTGAGAATTAGAGAATTATCGCCGACAACCCTAAATTACGGTCTGTTCTTGAGTCCACGGCCGTGGAACCTCAAGAACTAACCGTGATTTCCCTTAAGTCTACGAACCTGCTTTTACTTTAATCTAAAGTTAAAGATTTGCTTTAGCTTAGTCTTGGCTTGCCCTTTTCTAGGTGGTAGTGAAGCCTCAACAACCTCTACCTCGATTGTGAGTGTCACAATCTCAATCGGTTAAGTTAGTCTTGATCCTTGGGTTATAAGTTTGGGTATTTGACACTAATTCTCGCCTCTAGAATCCTTCTATATTGAGCCTCAACAACCTGTATAGAGAGTGCCTTGTAGGTGAGTTATATAAGGTTTTTGGAACTTCACCGTACGATTACCTTACATTAGTATATCTTTGCATATCTCAACTCTGTCTTTACATCATTAAGTATATCTTGAATCGATTGCCACAGCTGGATACCTGGATCTTTAGGATTGTTGTTTCCCCAATAATTTGCAAAACTCCCATATTTGCTTGCTTGATAATCTGCAATCGAGTTCGTTCCCCCCAAATCCCTGTGTTCGATACTCTGGAATTCTTGCTTAACTATATCGATCCGTACACTGCGGGTTCGCTACTTGATTCTAGTTTTATAAATTTAAAACTTATTTGCACACACCTCTAGGGGCGAACAAGTTTTTGGCGCCGTTGCCGGGGATTTGGTTTAGGCCGAATCCGGTAGCCGGTTGTCAAGCTTGGGAGCTTGCTCTCGTTATTTGATATCTCTTTGAGTGCATGCGCAGGTCTAGGAACACCGCAGATCTCTTACCTCTTGATCAAGAGATAGAGAAAACCTTGAGGCAAAAGCGCAAGGAAAAGAAGATGGCCGAAGAACACGAACGTGATCTTCAAATGGAGTTGGCGGAGAAGGAAGCTCAACTCCGATGGAATGAGACTCTCCGCCAGGATGAGATGGATCGTCATCAATCTCAAGTTAACGGTCTACAAGACATGATCTTCCAAATGAGGATAAAGATGAGCGACCTTGAGAATAAGGTAAGCAAGAAGTCCTCAAGAAGGAGATCAAGGTCTAGAAGAAAAAGCCACTCATCCGCTGATGATAGTGACTCTTCCATGCCACCGTTAGAAGAGATTGATCCCACGATCAATATGTATCCTTTCCATCCACAAGGAGCTGCTAATCGCCACATTCCACCTAGGAATGCGAGAGTCGAACGTGTGGATAATGAGCCAAGAACTCTTGGCCAGCGGATGGATCCAACACAACAACCACGCCGCTTGGGTGTGAATTTTGATGCTGAAGATGTGCAAGGGTTTAGCTTTAACCCTCAAGTTATCACTCTTGTTCGCCAAAGCCAATTTGGCGGTACAAGCGCTGAATCTTCACACCAACACTTGCAAAACTTTGAGTGTATGATGGAGACGATGAGACTGAAGAACGCTACTACCAACAACTATAAGCTCAAACCTTTCTTTTTCTCTTTGAAAGGGAAAGCGTTGTCATGGTATCAAGCTCTTCCCAATGGGAAACTAGACACGTGGGAAGACCTTTCCGCGGAGTTTCTCACCAAATTCTTTCCGCCCTTCAAAACGGCGGAACTTAGAGGTAAGATTAATGCTTTTTCCATGAGACCTAACGAAAGTTTGTTTCAATCTTGGGAAAGGTTTCAGGATTTACTCTTGGATTGCCCTCATCATGGCATATCCAAGCTTGCTTTGCTGGAAATCTACTACAAAGGGCTGGATGCGGGAACGCAATTCAACCTCCAATCCCTCTCATGCGGAACGTTCATGTACATGAGAGAAGATGACGCTTGGGACTTCATTGAGAAGCAAGCAAGAGTCATAGAGAAGTATTCCCACCGGAAAGCGGAGGGAAATCGTGTAGAGCAAGGAGCGAAGCTCACACATGAAGCTCAAAATCAAATCTTCTCCCTCAACAATGAGATCAAAGAGTTGAAGGAGACTATCAAGACCAACTTCCCAAAGCAACAAGAGAAGGATGTTGGCTATTTGGGCAACAACAATGGCGGTGATAACACCAACCGCAACAACAATAACCGGAACAATAACCGGAATAACAATTGGAATGGAAATAATAACAACCGGAACAACAACAATTGGAACAACAATCGGGGTTCAAACAACAACAATTGGCGCTCCAATCAACAAAATTCCGGTAACTCCTATCCTTCCAATTCTAATTCGTTAACTCCACCTTCCTCTTCCTCTACTCCTTTGAAAAGCCAGGGGCAATCATCTAATGGAGGAAACAATACGGGAAAGGAGAAGTCCGATCCCATGTTGGAGACAATCTTGGGAAAGCTTCAAGGGTTGGAGAACCGCCTCATCAAGGTTGATGATCAAGTCTCTAAAGTTGACAAAGCTCAAAAAGTTTTGGAAAACCAATTGTTCAACCACGCGGAGGAAGTTCCCAGAAATCAAGGGAAACTTCCAGGAAAGACGGAGGACAACCCTAAGGGAAGGGTAATGGCGATTACAACTAGGAGCGGAGTGACTACCACCAATCCGCAGCCTACGTTCGTTGAAGTCCCCGTAGAGAAGGACAAAGGAAAGGGGAAGGAGAAGGAAGATGTCTATGTTCCTCCTCCAGCTTACAAACCTCCCCTACCGTTCCCTCAATCTAGAGCGCGAGCACGCCTAGACAAACAATTCGGTAAGTTCATAGAACTCATGAGCAAGCTGCATATTAATATACCCTTCATTGATGCTATTGTAGGTATGCCGGCTTATGGCAAGTTCTTGAAGGAGCTTCTCTCTAACAAGAGGAAGCTAGAAGATTTCGGTGAGGTCAAGATGAGTTCGGATTCTTCGGATCTCATCAAGACTATGAAGGAGAAAATGCCCCCAAAGTTGAAGGATCCGGGGTCATTTTGCATTCCCATTGGAGTGGGAGATGTCACATACGACGCTTTATGTGACTTGGGAGCAAGTGTGAGCATCATACCACTTGCATTATGTAGGAAGATCGGTTTAGGCGACCCTAAACCGGTCAAGATGACGTTATACATGGCGGATCGATCCATCACTCGCCCCGTCGGTATTGTAGAAGACGTCCCGGTCAAGCTAGGTAAATTCTTTGTCCCCATTGATTTTGTCGTGCTTGACATTCCTGCAGATAGTCTGGTCCCGATTATACTCGGAAGACCGTTTCTTGCAACTTCCGGCTGCATGGTCGATTGCAAGAATGGGAGACTCGCTTTTGATATTGGAGAAGAGAAAGTAGAGTTCGTTCTTTCCACTCTAGTAAAGGAGCCAATCTTTGACGAAGATATTTACAATATCCAAGACGAAGAAGGTTTGTCTAGGGAGGAGGTAAGTGCGATTCTCTTTAACGATCCTTTACAAAAGGTTATCACTATGAGTCTAACCAATGTAAGGGAAGAAGAAGAGTGCAAAGAGGAAATTGAAGCCTTAGAAGCACAAGAAGAGATGCATGAAGTGGAGTTTGAGAAACTCCACGATGAGGCTGAGAATGTAAGAATCCACGGTCATACCCTGTATTCCACGACCGTGGATTTCACTACCAAAATCGACCTCCATTCCAGGGGATTACACGGCCGTGGAACACATGGAGAGGCCGTAATTCTGACCGTGGAAGAGGGTGATCGGCTTACTTCTTCAACTTCTTTTGATTCTTCTCCAAACCACTCAACAACCTTAGAAACTTCTAAGGAAACGTCGGATGCCCCTCAAGGACCATTGGAAGCTCCGAAAGTGATGGAACTCAAACCACTTCCTACTCATCTAAGGTACGCTTTTCTTGGATCTAATTCTACCTTTCCGGTCATTGTTAGCTCCGAACTAAGCATAGATGAACATGAACAGCTCATGATAGTCCTTAGGAAACATAGAAAAGCCATAGGCTACACTATCGAGGACTTAGTAGGAATTAAACCCTCCCTATGTATGCATAAGATACTAATGGAGGAGGATTTTAGAACTTCAAGACAACCTCAAAGGCGGTTGAATCCGACCATGAAGGAGGTTGTCAAGAAGGAAATTCTTAAACTTCTTGATGCAGGTATCATCTATCCTATCTCCGATAGCAAATGGGTGAGTCCAGTTCAAGTAGTTCCGAAGAAGGGAGGAATGACGGTCATCACCAACAAAAACAACGAACTCATTCCTACCCGAACCGTGACTGGATGGCGAATGTGCATAGACTACCGCAAGCTCAACAACGCGACGCGGAAGGATCACTTTCCCTTGCCATTCATCGATCAAATGCTTGAAAGGTTAGCACAACATTCACATTTTTGCTACCTTGACGGTTATAGTGGTTTCTTTCAGATTCCGATACATCCGGACGATCAGGAGAAGACCACATTCACATGCCCTTGGGGTACGTTCGCTTATAGGAGAATGCCGTTCGGGCTTTGCAACGCCCCAGCCACCTTTCAACGGTGCATGATGGCCATCTTCTCCGAGTACGTAGAGGAAATCATGGAAGTCTTCATGGACGACTTCTCCGTATACGGTTCCTCTTTTAACGATTGTCTTTCTAACCTTTCTCTTGTTTTACAACGTTGTGAAGACACTAACCTAGTTCTTAATTGGGAGAAGTGTCAATTCATGGTTAAGGAGGGAATCGTATTAGGTCACTTAGTCTCTAGTAGAGGGATAGAGGTAGACAAGGCTAAGATAGAGACCATAGAGAAACTTCTTCCCCCAATTTCGGTGAAAGGGATAAGAAGTTTCCTAGGACATGCTGGATTTTATAAACGCTTCATTAAGGACTTTTCTAAGATATCAAAACCTCTCACTAATCTATTGATGAAGGATGCGGTTTTTGAGTTTTCACAGGAATGTTTAGATGCGTTTAACACCATTCGGCAAGCTCTAATTTCAGCACCTATCATCCAACCCCCGGATTGGACTCTCCCCTTCGAGATTATGTGCGATGCTAGTGACGTAGCTATTGGAGCTGTTCTTGGACAACGAAAGGAAGGGCGAACCCATGCCATATACTACGCTATCAAGACGCTAGACGAAGCTCAGCTCAACTACGCCACTACAGAAAAAGAGTTTCTAGCCATTGTCTACGCTATTGACAAGTTTCGCTCTTATCTTGTAGGTGCAAAGGTGATTGTCTACACGGATCATGCTGCGATCCGGTACCTCCTTGCGAAGAAAGACGCGAAGCCAAGGCTAATTAGATGGATTCTTCTCCTACAAGAAATCGATCTTGAGATCCGCGACAAGAAAGGTTCAGAAAATTCTGTTGCGGATCATTTGAGTCGCCTCACACATCTAGAGGACGACCATCTACCAATTGATGACTCCTTTCCGGACGAACACCTACACATCATAGAGGAGTGCATCAACGAGATCTCCAAAGGTAACGAACCATGGTTTGCTGATTTTGTTAACTATTTGGTTTGCCAGGAGATACCGCCCGGACTATCCTACGCACAAAGGAAGAAGTTCTTTAAGGACGTCCGGGAATACTATTGGAACGAACCTCTCCTCTTTAAGAGAGGTCCGGATGGCATCATCCCGCGATGTGTGCCGGAAGATGAGATGCAAAGTGTCATCCGCCATTGTCATTCACTACCTTGTGGAGGACACGCTAGTTCGAACAAGACTAGCGCAAAGGTATTGCAATCTGGATTCTATTGGCCTACTTTATTTAGAGATGTGCAATCCTTTGTCTCTTGCTGCGATGCTTGTCAAAGAACAGGCAATATTTTTAGAAGGAACGAGATGCCCCTCAACAACATCCAAGAGGTGGAGATTTTCGACGTTTGGGGAGTCGATTTCATGGGACCATTCCCATCTTCTTGTGGAAACCAATACATACTATTGGCGGTAGACTACGTTTCTAGATGAGTGGAAGCAATTGCCTCTCCCACAAATGATGCCATGGTGGTGGTTAAGTTCTTCAACAAGACCATCTTTCCGCGATTTGGAACACCAAGGACAATCATTAGTGATGGAGGTTCTCACTTCATAGCCCGTCGCTTTGAAGCTCTTCTAGCTAAGTATGGGGTTACTCACAAGATCGCTACCCCTTACCATCCACAAACGAGTGGACAAGTTGAGATCTCAAATAGGGAGATCAAGGGAATTCTAGAGAAGACGGTTTCAAGGACTAGGAAGGATTGGTCCTTGAAACTAGATGATGTATTATGGGCGTACCGGACTGCGTACAAGACTCCCATAGGAACCACACCATACAACCTTGTGTATGGGAAGTCTTGTCATTTGCCGGTAGAGCTGGAGCACAAAGCGTTTTGGGCTATCAAGTGGCTGAATTTCGGCATGAAGGAAGCGGGAGAGAAGCGTTTCCTAGACATCAACAAGCTGGATGAACTTCGCTTGAACGCCTATGAAAACGCTAAGATCTACAAGGAAAGAGCAAAGCGTTGGCATGATAAGCATATCATTCCAAAGGACTTCAAAGAAGGGGGTCAAGTTCTCCTCTTCAATTCAAGACTCCGCCTCTTTCCAGGTAAGCTTAAATCCCGTTGGACCGGACCTTTTCTAATCAAACGTAATTTCTCCCATGGTGCAGTTGAAGTATGGGGTGAAGCTAGCGGAAGTTTTAAGGTGAACGGTCAACGACTCAAGAAGTATACGCCGGAACTCCAAGCTGAGGAGTTTGCGCCTACCGCACTCGAATAAGTGCGAAATTGGTCTAGCTACGGACCTTAAACAAAGCGCTTCTTGGGAGGCAACCCAAGGTATTGCATTCTCGTTTTTGTTTTCGATTCATAGTTTAGCTTAGAATAGACGTTTTCGCTTTATTTTGCCTCGATTTCTTCCGGTATGTTCGTGTTTTTGGTTGTAGGATCGATGGAAAAGGAGAAAGGGAGAATAATGTCGAAGAAGAGCAACGAAATTTGGACTTTGAAGCTTTACAGAAGGTTCCACGGTCTAAATTACGGTCGTCATAGCTACAGTGGCCGTAATTCTCAAAAGCCTTTAAAAAATCACCAAAACCACGGGTCCGTACACTTCCACGGCCGTGGAACACCCCGACAGACCGTGATTTTCAAAATTTTGCCTGCGACTATATAAGCCACATTCTTCACAAAATTACCCAAAAACTTACCCCTTTCCACGCCCTAAACGCCGAAATCTCACGACCTTCTCCAATTCCTCGTTTTCTAATCGTTTTCAACGATTCTTCATCCTAAACTGCAGCAAATCCAACCACGAACAAGATCCAAGCGACAAACCAAGCGGAAATCCATCAACAAACGTGCATTTCGGGTTTTTCAATCCGAAAAAGAGGTTTATTCTTTCTTCTTGAATTTCGCGGATTTGGTTCGTTTTTGCTATAGATTTTTAGGAAGAACTGACAAAGACTGGAAGGAATTAGATTAGGGCTGCTTGTTGTGGTGATTGTTGGTGAATTTGCTGAGATTTGCAAGATTCTGAGACGAATCACGGTCTCTGGGTAAACCACGGCTGTGGAACCTGAAGAACAGACCGTAATTTTGGTAAAAAATGGATTTTGTAAGGAGAATGTCGGGAAGGATAAAAGAGAAAAAGGGAGAGCAAAACAAGAAAAGAAAGGGCAATCCCTCCACCTCTAGGGCACCACCACCCTCATCTCCCTCACTACCATCCTCACCTTCACCTCCATCTTCACCTCCTCACCCTAGCATCCCAACCATACATGAAAACCACCTTGTTGCACTTGACCGGATCAAGGAGAGGACAGTAATAGGTCCTAGGTATTTGTTGTTGGAGGATCTACATCCTCTCAACATTGTTGATGATCTTACATGGCTCTTGGATAGAGCCGGATTGCTTGTCTTCACGAACATTCGTGAAGACGCCTATGAGGAGATCACCCGGGAGGTTGTGACGTCCTTCGAGCACAGCCACGTAGATAGGACCGTCTCCTTCCGTCTCATGGAACAAGACTATCATTTGAGTATTGTTGAGTTTGGGACCATTTTCGGGTTCCATGAGACCTATAACGGTCGATTTCCGAGTGGAGTTTACCCCAAGGACTTTTGGGAGGAAGTAGCTATGATTTACGCCGACGAGGACCGTTGGCAACCCGCCGATACCAAGGCTAGATTGATGTACCATCTAGCCTTGAAGATAGCACACCGCGTTCTTTCGGAGTGTCTCTTTCCTAGGACGGAGACGCCCCAAAAGATCAAGACGGATGAGCTATTCTTGCTCTATAGTATGCTATACGGTCGCCGTGCAGATTGTGCCACTCTTTTGGCGGCTACGATGAGTAAACTCAAGAACAAGAAGAAGGGGAACATTGGATATGGTGGGATAGTTACCCACATTGCTAGGACGTTTGGTGTAGATTTTTCTGCTTGCACCCGTATACCGGCGGTTCCCTTAGGGCTACATGCTTTTATGGTTAGGGGACTCATCTTCCCCACACATGGAGGTCCGCCTTATGCGGGCATGCCTTGGGAGACTAGGACGGGTAGGGGGATTGAGTGGCTGCCGGAGTATTCCATTGTGGCGGGACGCCACAATTGGAAGGAGACGTTCGCTGCGATGCATGCGAACAGGTTAGTAGCTCCCCCTTACGTTCCACCACCGGTTGTAGAGGAGGAGGACATGGGAGATCAGTACGAGAGTGGTGGAGGAGCGGAGAAGGAGTTTGGCACGTTTCCGGATCAGCCGGAGGCGGCCCCCGATGAACCTAGACGCTCTCCACGTCCAGCTAGAGCTTCAGGCTCGTCATCTCGCCGCGCTAGCGTGAGTGAGAGGCCCACGTGGATGACTACACCTCCCACTTGGTATGACACACCCCCTCCTTGGTCCACGGCGCAGCCAGCAGCACCACCACCACCACCAGCACCAGCACCATCCGATGCTCCATCATGGTACAGTCACGCCCCGGGATGGTACGAGCAGATGCCGGATTGGGCTACCGGACTTTCAGAGAGAGTAGGAGCACTAGAGATCCGGGCGGATGCTAGAGACGGACGCTTAGACGACCTTGACCACATGATGAGGGACGTCTACCGCCAGCAGTTTGGGCGGTTTTATGATCCGAGTTTCTCTCCATTCCCACCTCCGCCGGCGCCGCAGTGATTGATGCATGATCGTTGTTTTAGACATTCCCGCCACCACTTGTGAGTTTCTTGTTTCTTTTCTTTCTTTTGTTCTTTCTTTTGAACATTAGGGACAATGTTCGTCCTAAGTATAGGGTGGGATGTACTAAAAGTTTGTAATAACTCTACTCTCTATGTTTGCTTTCATTCGAGACTATCGTTGCATCTTCGTTATGTGTTACACGTTTCCTTATTGCATTGCATGAAAAATGACTTGAAAAACCCATAAAAATTGAAAAATTTTGAAAATTTTGTGCTTCTAATGTATTGAGATGATTTCCATGATAATCACTACTTGTGAATTGAGTTTGATGACAATTGCATGCTTAAAAGGATTGTGAATTGAAAAGAATTTGAATGAATGAATTTTACCTCTTTTTCAAGTTTTATAATGTGAAAATGTTACCTAAATCATGCTAGAAAATTGAAGTTGAAATCACGTTATAAGTTCCTATACTTCTTATTGAAATGATTAAGGCAATTCAATACTTTCTTTCTTCTTTCTTTGATCATCTAGCTCCTCATTGAAATATTAGCCTCCTTTACCTATCCGGGAATTTGGAGAAGTGAATGAGAAAAAGGCATATTTGATGTGGGAGGGCCATGAGAGCAATTATTTGCAATCAATTGAATAGAAAGAAATTATAGGTTTGGGGAAGTCAATCATGACGATGAGTAACTCGGCACCATTCACATAGCCGGGTGTTTGTGTCTTGCCAAAGTCGGATTGAGCGATATTCCTAGCGGATTATGGTATGTGCGCTAAGGGTTTGAGGCATCTCTTGAAAAATTTGAGAAACGCCGATCTCCTAGGCTTTGGTTTTTGTGCACCTCTATCCATAACTCCAAAAGTAAAGTCGAAAAGTGAAAAGAAGAGAGCGAAGCTCTAAGTTGAAGTGTTGTGGAAACCACATAAGAAGAAGAAGGTAGTTGTCCACTTTCCCGGATTTATGCACCACTTTCCCTTAAAGTTTTCCCCTCCCTTCCATATTCTAGACCTTTTCTTTGAAAGTCCTTAAGATCAAAAGAATGTTATATGACTTGGTGATCTAAATTGAAATTTCTTGTGATTGATTTTGATAATGTTTGAAGGTTATAATGCTTGTTTAGAAGTCAAGATTGGTTCATGAATCTTCTTTGCCTTTTACTCTTTGATTAAGTGTGTGAAAGTTTGAAAAACGATTGAAGCAAGGTTTGAGAATTATCTATTCTTTAGAAGTCACATTCATCCAAAAGAAGGTACACATATTTCATCCTAACTCTTGTTTAAAGCTTTTTGAAAGACCTTGCTTAGGGACAAGCAAGTGTTAAGTATGGGGTTATTTGTTAGCATGAAATATTGTGATATTTTAAGCACGTTTTCTAAACGTATTTGATTCATATTGATAGTCTTTGATTGATCTTTGTGCATATGTGAGCTAGTATTACCTATATTGTCGATATGGATGTCTACACTAGTTCTATGTTGATTATAGGTGATTTGGAGCTATTTCCGAACGGAATCGAGCAAAGGAGAGTTGAGTTGATATGTCCATAGATTGAGGACATTCTTTGGAAGCAATTTGGAGTCTTAGCTTGAGGAATGCACGAGTTTAGGGAAGAATCACGTTCTTGCCCTAAACCACGCCCTAAAATACGGCCGTATCACAAACCACGTTCAGAATTACGGCCGTGGATTTGGAGTCAGAAATTCATGTTCATTCCAGGGGATTACATGGCCGTGGAACATATGTTGCAAACCGTATTTGTTTCCACGCTCTAAATTACGGTCGTGGAACACTTCCACGACCGTGATCTTGGCGAATCTTTTCGCCACACTTTGAAGCCACGATCTTTTAAAGATTGGGCCGGGCCGACATTTTGCCCTACACTATAAAAAGACGAACGAAGCAAGATTTCGTCACCTTGGCTACCCCCGTTTACCCTTATTCATCACCGCTTAGACACGAAGACACTTCGCTTAGCTTGCTTGGAAGCAATTGACATCTCTTTGGGAGATCGAAGTTCGTGTTTTGGAATTCCTCTAATCTCGCACTTTTGGTGGAGATTGCTGTCGAGATCTCCGGATTGGCGGAAGATCGAAGTTCTTGGAAGATTTTGCAAGAAGATCTCTCTTCTTGATTAGGTTTGATTTGGAAAACGGATTGACATCCCGTTTTCTTTTCTTTCCTAGGATTACGATTGCTTGTTCTATTGTGAATCTTTTGACATTGCTTGTTCTCTTTGTGACTTTGAGATTGAATTGAAGATTATTGAAAGTTCTTGAAAGTTTTCATCTTTTTATCTTTTAATTCCTGAATTGATATCAATATGACTGTTATTGGCTAAAAACCCTTAACAATTCTAAGGTGAAGGGTTGATAGTTGTGGCTTAGATGATGATAGATCGATCGCAAACAGATTAGACCCTGAGAATTAGAGAATTATCGCCGACAACCCTAAATTACGGTCTGTTCTTGAGTCCACGGCCGTGGAACCTCAAGAACTAACCGTGATTTCCCTTAAGTCTACGAACCTGCTTTTACTTTAATCTAAAGTTAAAGATTTGCTTTAGCTTAGTCTTGGCTTGCCCTTTTCTAGGTGGTAGTGAAGCCTCAACAACCTCTACCTCGATTGTGAGTGTCACAACCTCAATCGGTTAAGTTAGTCTTGATCCTTGGGTTATAAGTTTGGGTATTTGACACTAATTCTCGCCTCTAGAATCCTTCTATATTGAGCCTCAACAACCTGTATTGAGAGTGCCTTGTAGGTGAGTTATATAAGGTTTTTTGAACTTCACCGTACGATTACCTTACATTAGTATATCTTTGCATATCTCAACTCTGTCTTTACATCATTAAGTATATCTTGAATCGATTGCCACAGCTGGATACCTGGATCTTTAGGATTGT
Organism: Fagopyrum homotropicum; assembly: GCA_033239125.1. Taxonomy (NCBI): domain Eukaryota; kingdom Viridiplantae; phylum Streptophyta; class Magnoliopsida; order Caryophyllales; family Polygonaceae; genus Fagopyrum; species Fagopyrum homotropicum. The sequence goes on along the minus strand of BSWB01000003.1, from coordinate 56,316,515 downwards.
TGTTTTCCCAATAATTTGCAAAACTCCCATATTTGCTTGCTTGATAATCTGCAATCGAGTTCGTTCACCACAAATCCCTTTGTTCGATACTCTGGAATTCTTGCTTAACTATATCGATCCGTACACTGCGGGTTCGCTGCTTGATTCTAGTTTTATAAATTTAAAACTTATTTGCACACACCTCTAGGGGCGAACAGATATCACTTCACTTTCACTTGACTTTCAACATCATACACCAATAAGCTTTGCTTATTTCACACTTTTCCTTTTTTTACTTTACTTTCTGGGATGCATGGACAGAGGTGCACAATAACTGAAGCCTAGGAAATCAGCAATCATCAATTTCTTGAGATGCATCAAACCCTTGATGCACATACAATGACCCGTTAGGAATATCGCTCAATCCGACTTTGGCAAGACACAAACACCCGACTATGTGAATGGTGCCGAGTTACTCATCATCATGATTGACTTCCCCAAACCTATTTATTACTTTCTAACACTTTCACTTCCAGCCAACTTCTCAACTTTTCTTTCACCTGCTTTTCACTTGCTTGCTTCCAAATTCCCGGACAGGTAAAGGGAGGCAAATATGTATATAAGGGGCTAAGCATGATCAAGAAGAAGAAGAGAAAAGAATGAATTGCCTTGGTCTTTCCAGGAAGAAAGTGAGAGAACTCATAATGTGGTATCAACCTTCAAATTCAACATAATTTTGATAAAGACAAAGTATTAAACATGCCAAAAATTTCAAACAAAGCATTTAGCAACTTAAACATATCATAAATCCTTTCAAACATATAAGGATTTCAAAACCAATCTGCAGACAAAATCTTCACTGAGGTCATATCCATATAAGAAGCGCAAAAATCATTTCGAAATTCTTTTCAGTTAAACGCCTCGGTCGAGATGTTCTAGTCAACCGAGGTGAAGTACCTCGTTTGGCCAGAATTACTTCAGTCGAGGTCAAAAAAAAATTTTCTTTCCAGTTTTTGACGTTTTTCTCAATCAAATAACCTGTATGCATGCATGTAGTCTCAGATAAGCAAAATAAAACATAAATATCCGATAGAGTCAAGTCATACATCCATAGTCAAATAATACATCCAACACCCCGTACTTGGGACACATTGTCCCAATGGGTCAAATAAGTCTGGAAAATAGAGTAGTCACCGGACATAAGCTGAAGTCCGATCCTCTACTCTCTCTTTGTAGTCTGGAAGCAAGAATCGTCAAAATCGATCGAAGAACGGGAAAACGAGGCGAAACTGTGCCGCGGTTGACAAGGTGAGAGAGGGAAGAGAGAGAATTCGATCCCCCTTTTATACCCTTCTCTGAAACTGATCTCACCTCGGTCGAGATGGTCCCGACTGGACCAAGGTGATACGGACCGAGGTGAGTTGTTAGAAGCCCTAATTGCCTCGGTTGTTCAGAAATCATCTCGGTCGAGGTGCTGTGACAGCAACCGAGATGTACCTCAGTTAAACTCCGTCTTCTCAGATTTTCGAACTTCTGTCCTTCCAGTGTTGCTCCTGGGTTGTATTCCTCCCTTAGATGTCATCTGTTGTCTGTCTAGGATGCCAAAAACAAAACAAAGCAAAGCAAAAGCAAACTATCTAAAGCTAGACTAGAAAAAGGGAAAAGAAAGCAATAACTTGGGTTGCCTCCCAAGAAGCGCTTGGTTTAAGGTCGCTAGCTGGACCTTTCCTCATAGAATTACTCAATGTACCTCGAACACCTTGGAGTGCTCATCACATCCATCATAAAACTCTTCCAAAAAGGTTCCAGTTCCTAATTTCACCGGCAAATGGTAAGATCTCCCACGTACAAGCTTGTACGGTTTGATTCTAGCCGGAATCCTTCTAGCTTTCCTGCACTTCAATGGGACATAATCTAGCCTTGTGTCCCATCCTTTCCTTGATCGAGAAAACAGCTTCTCGAGAATCCTAGTAGCTTCCCCATCTCCATTTTGGGGATAGTACAAGGTCTTTGTCATGTGGATGACCCCATACTTGAAGAAAAGACATTTCATCACCTTAGTGGTGAAGCGCTTGTTAACTTCACTCCTTATAATCCAAGGAGCATCTTCTTCCAACAATTTTATGGGAGGTTTCATCTTGATCTTAGGAGGTTCTTTCAGAAGAGACCTCCAACTCTTCGGTGCATCCTTGAATAAATCTAGAACTTTAGTAGGAATTTCAAAGGGACTAAGAGAAGACACCTTATAAAGTTCTCCAAAGCTTGGGACAAGTTTCATGTTAGGCTGATAATCCACACATGAAATCTTTCCCAACTCAGTTGATCTTTCTTCCACCTTGGCCACAATCTCAATAATTTGGCCGAGGTTCTCTGCATCTTCCAATTCCAGTTCTCCAGATTCTTCTTCCATCTCGGTTGATCTCTCTTCCACCTCGGCCGATCTCTCTTTCACCTCGGCCGAAGTCTCAAAAGTTGGATCGAGATCTTCCACATCTTCCTCTTCCTCAAAAGCTTCAGGAGAAACTTCTGGTTCGATTAAGGGAATGCTTGAAACTTGCAGCACTTCCTTATGCTCATCTTCCTGCTTAGCATAGGATAGGGTGCTTTCCTTGAGCTCCTCCACCTTCTTCATTAACTTTTCCCATCTTGATTCAAGAGAATCTTCAAGAGGTTTCTCATAAATCTTTCTAGGGACATTCATCTCATCCCATACCGCAAGCTCCTTCTCAATGGCCTTTTCTCTTTCCTTTTCATTGTTAAACCAATAAAAGGAGTATTTTTCTTCCAAGTATTCATAATGGTCCGCCCTAGCACTTTGTCTTGCTATCCAGGCTGGATCAAGTGTAGTCATCGGATATCCTGAAAACTACAAAACTCATAGGACAAATGGTTAATAACAACAAGGGCAATAGCCCCGAAAGACAACCGCAACCGGCTCGGTCTAGACCAAGTCCCCGGCAACGGCGCCAAAAACTTTTTCGCTCCAAACGCTGTGTGCAAGCTTTAAATTTATAACCCTAGATGTAAGCTTAAAACAAGGATGTGAACCCGTAGTGTACGGGTCAATCGTAGTAAAAAGCAAGAAATTCCAGGGGTCGATCACAGGGACTTAGTGAAACAAAGCAGGTATAGGTTTGTGTTCGCTCGAAAAGTGTGTGCGTCAAAGTCTTAATATTTATATGTAGAACTCAAAGAAAAGCGAACCCGCAGTGTACGGATCAGCTGTAGTAAGGTAAGGATATCACTTCACTTTCACTTGACTTTCAACATCATACACCAATAAGCTTTGCTTATTTCACACTTTTCCTTTTTTTACTTTACTTTTTGGGATGCATGGACAGAGGTGCACAATAACTGAAGCCTAGGAAATCAACAATCATCAATTTCTTGAGATGCATCAAACCCTTGATGCACATACCATGACCCCTTAGGAATATCGCTCAATCCGACTTTGGCAAGACACAAACACCCGACTATGTGAATGGTGCCGAGTTACTCATCATCATGATTGACTTCCCCAAACCTATTTATTACTTTCTAACACTTTCACTTCCAGCCAACTTCTCAACTTTTCTTTCACCTGCTTTTCACTTGCTTGCTTCCAAATTCCCGGACAGGTAAAGGGAGGCAAATATGTATATAAGGGGCTAAGCATGATCAAGAAGAAGAAGAGAAAAGAATGAATTGCCTTGGTCTTTCCAGGAAGAAAGTGAGAGAACTCATAATGTGGTATCAACCTTCAAATTCAACATAATTTTGATAAAGACAAAGTATTAAACATGCCAAAAATTTCAAACAAAGCATTTAGCAACTTAAACATATCATAAATCCTTTCAAACATATAAGGATTTCAAAACCAATCTGCAGACAAAATCTTCACTGAGGTCATATCCATATAAGAAGCGCAAAAATCATTTCGAAATTCTTTTCAGTTAAACGCCTCGGTCGAGATGTTCTAGTCAACCGAGGTGAAGTACCTCGTTTGGCCAGAATTACTTCAGTCGAGGTCAAAAAAAAATTTTCTTTCCAGTTTTTGACGTTTTTCTCAATCAAATAACCTGTATGCATGCATGTAGTCTCAGATAAGCAAAATAAAACATAAATATCCGATAGAGTCAAGTCATACATCCATAGTCAAATAATACATCCAACACCCCGTACTTGGGACACATTGTCCCAATGGGTCAAATAAGTCTGGAAAATAGAGTAGTCACCGGACATAAGCTGAAGTCCGATTCTCTACTCTCTCTTTGTAGTCTGGAAGCAAGAATCGTCAAAATCGATCGAAGAACGGAAAACGAGGCGAAACTGTGCCGCGGTTGACAAGGTGAGAGAGGGAAGAGAGAGAATTCGATCCCCCTTTTATACCCTTTTCTGAAACTGATGTCACCTCGGTCGAGATGGTCCCGACTGGACCAAGGTGATACGGACTGAGGTGAGTTGTCAGAAGCCCTAATTGCCTCGGTTGTTCAGAAATCATCTCGGTCGAGGTGTGTGACAACAACCGAGATGTACCTCAGTTAAACTCCGTCTTCTCAAATTCTCGAACTTCTGTCCTTCCAGTGTTGCTCCTAGGTTGTATGCCTCCCTTAGATGTCATCTGTTGTCTGTCTAGGACGCCAAAAACAAAACAAAGCAAAGCAAAAGCAAACTATCTAAAGTTAGACTAGAAAAAGGGAAAAGAAAGCAATACCTTGGGTTGCCTCCCAAGAAGCGCTTGGTTTAAGGTCGCTAGCTGGACCTTTCCTCATAGAATTACTCAATGTACCTCGAACACCTTGGAGTGCTCATCACATCCATCATAAAACTCTTCCAAAAAGGTTCCAGTTCCTAATTTCACCGGCAAATGGTAAGATCTCCCACGTACAAGCTTGTACGGTTTGATTCTCACCGGAATCCTTCTAGCTTTCCTGCACTTCAATGGGACATAATCTAGCCTTGTGTCCCATCCTTTCCTTGATCGAGAAAACAGCTTCTCGAGAATCCTAGTAGCTTCCACATCTCCATTTTGGGGATAGTACAAGGTCTTTGTCATGTGAATGACCCCATACTTGAACAAAAGACACTTCATCACCTTAGTGGTGAAGCGCTTGTTAACTTCACTCCTTATAATCGAAGGAGCATCTTCTTCCAACAATTTCATGGGAGGTTTCATCTTGATCTTAGGAGGTTCTTTCAGAAGAGACCTCCAACTCTTTGGTGCATCCCTGAAGAAATCTAGAACTTTAGCAGGAATTTCAAAGGGAGTAAGAGAAGGCACCTTATAAAGTTCTCCAAAGCTTGGGACAAGTTTCATGTTAGGCTGATAATCCACACATGAAATCTTTCCCAACTCAGTTGATCTTTCTTCCACCTTGGCCACAATCTCAATAATTTGGCTGAGGTTCTCTGCATCTTCCACTTCCAGTTCTCTAGATTCTTCTTCCATCTCGGCTGATCTCTCTTCCACCTCGGCCGATCTCTCTTTCACCTCGGCCGAAGTCTCAAAAGTTGGATCGAGATCTTCCACATCTTCCTCTTCCTCAAAAGCTTCAGGAGAAACTTCTGGTTCGATTGAGGAAATGCTTGAAACTTGCAGCACTTCCTTATGCTCATCTTCCGGCTTAGCATAGGATAGGGTGCTTTCCTTGAGCTCCTCCACCTTCTTCATCAACTTCTCCCATCTTGATTCAAGAGAATCTTCAAGAGGTTTCTCATAAATCTTTCTAGGGACATTCATCTCATCCCATACCGCAAGCTCCTTCTCAATGGCGTTTTCTCTTTCCTTTTCATTGTTAAACCAATAAAAGGAGTATTTTTCTTCCAAGTATTCATAATGGTCCGCCCTAGCACTTTGTCTTGCTATCCAAGCTGGATCAAGTGTAGTCATCGGATATCCTGAAAACTACAAAACTCATAGGACAAATGGTTAATAACAACAAGGGCAATAGCCCCGAAAGACAACCGCAACCGGCTCGGTCTAGACCAAGTCCCCGGCAACGGCGCCAAAAACTTGTTCGCTCCAAACGCTGTGTGCAAGCTTTAAATTTATAACCCTAGATGTAAGCTTAAAACAAGGATGCGAACCCGTAGTGTACGGGTCAATCGTAGTAAAAAGCAAGAAATTCCAGGGGTCGATCACAGGGACTTAGTGAAACAAAGCAGGTATAGGTTTTTGTTCGCTCGAAAAGTGTGTGCGTCAAAGTCTTAATATTTATATCTAGAACTCAAAGAAAAGCGAACCCGTAGTGTACGGATCAGCTGTAGTAAGGTAAGAATTCCAGAGTCGAACTCAGGGGTTTGGTGAGAATAAATTCGATTTCAATTATCTATCGAAAATGCAAAAGCTTTTGTGATTAATAAAGGAAGAAATTATTCCAAGGATTCAAGTATCCGATTTCGGCTTTCGATTCAAGACACTTCTAAGTGATAAAAGGACATAGTTCATATTGCCAAGATTATGTGTTCAAAGGTAGGTATTGTACGGTGAAGTTTCGAAACCTATTTGTCTAGTCCAAAGGTTCTCTCTATAAGGGTTGTTGAGGCTGCGATATAGAAAGATCTAAAGACAAGAATTATGTTCAAACTAACTATCTAAAACCTCAGGATATGACTCTCCAAGATAAAGAATAGAAAGCACATTTAAAATCTTAATAAAGGATGTTGAGTCTCTCTATTACCCAAAACTTGAAATCTTAATCTATTAAATGTAGAATCAAGTTTGAAGTCTCTTCATACATTCAATTAGAGGTTAAAAAGGTTAATCAAGGATGGGATTTAGGCCAGGGTTAACTTTGGTTAAGGAATGAATCAATTAAAGTTCGATAGGGTATTAAATCGACCTACCATAAATAAATCGTCCGATTTATCTCAAGAACAGGGCAATTTTCCTGTTTGTCGCAAAGTTAAAATCTAAACTCTCAGGGTCCAAATGTTTGAATGAGTTCAGTCTATCATCATCTAAGCCTTAATCATCAACTATTCTCCCCAGAATCACAATGGTTTTAGCCAACCATTTTCAAAATCAAATCAAATTAAATATTGAGTGAAATAATTCAAATAAACCCGAATCTCGAATAAAAACTCAATAACCTTCAAATCTGTAAACCAATCTCAAATGTAATCAATGTATCTCTCAATCAACTCAATATCGTTTTCAAAAACCACAAAGACTTCAATGGAATACAGAAATCTCACAAATATGATCAAGATTGACTTCCCGGCAAAAGTGCTTCAATCCTTCTCCTTGGATCTTCAATCTCTCACTAACGTGTAAAGATTTCCCGCTGCGGCCTTCTCGATTTTGTTCCCACGGTTCCCAACTATAGTTTCTTGCTAGTGGGCCGTTTGGCAAAACCCTTCTCGAGCCCAAAGTTGATGGGCTTTATGTCGTCTTTTTATTTGGCCGAAAAACAAAGTAAATCGGGCTGGCCGATTTATACATAAAACCGTTCGATTTCTAATGAAGAAAATCGTCCGATTTATAAGTATAATGGCACGATTTTCTTCAACAGAAAGTGCTCGTCTTTTGGCTTGTTTTCTTCCTCTTCCTTGTGCTTCTTTTACGTTATTCCTTTGCCCTTTGTGACTCCTCTATGACTCCTTTAGCTTCCTTAATGACCTTAGATGCTCCTTGTCCACTTTTGCTTTCAAATCCACTCCATTTACCTATAATTCAACCAAAACTCGTGTAGACCTCTATTTCTGAAATATTATTGAATAAAACACAAAAGGTACACAAGTTCTCCTTAAATGCAAGGCAAATCGAGGTAAACCTCTACAATATGCATGATTATAGTGGTATATAATTCATGTCATCAGTTTGTCAATGCAACTACTAACCACAAAAGCGATTAAAACAATCAAAGATGGTAAAAGTCAATTAAGGAAATGTGAAATTCTAGGGATTAAAGCATCTAGTTGTGGTTCCAACTCATGATCTAAAGATAAAGCGGACAAAGCTGATATTTTTGCATAGGGAAGGTGTTACTAAAGTGGAATAGATCACCGGGTAAGTCTCACAACTCGCAATCCCAAACCTAAAGAACCTATCACCGGGTAAGTCTCAAGGTAATAAGGAAAGGAATTATAATCTCAAACCAACACACCAACTAAGGGAATAGAATCAACCTTTACCGGGTAAGTATCAAGCTAACTCACAAAGATGGGATGAAGGCACACTCAAACCCTAATAAAGGATAAACCTTTATTACCTACACTTATGATCTTGGGTAAACAAACAAAGGAATCACCGGGTAAGTCTCATCCTAAGCTTGCATTGAACCAGGAAAGGTATAATAAGAATAGGATTTGGCAAACTCTAACACTTAACTCTCAGTTTCGGATCAGATAAGTCACCTCGGTCAGAAGAATTCCACCCCGGCCGAGATGTTCATCGACTGAGCGAGATGCTTTAGGGTTAAGGATAAAGACTCGAACTTTCAAGGTCCTACTGTGATTAAGATTATTCTATCATTGTTTTTCCCACAACCTTCAGCCAATCACCCTAGAATCACACAAGGAAATTAGCCACTCATCATCATGAAAGCAATAATCAAATATAAGGGAAGAAAGAGAATAATTGAACAAGAAAACCTTAAAGAAAGACTTCAATAGCTGAATCAATTATCAATCAACAAGCGTTCCTTGGATCAAAATCCAATAAGACAATCAACAATGAAAGGAATCTAAGGGAATCTTACAAAACCATTCACAAAGCTATAAAAGCTATCAACTTCCTTCCTTCAATCTTCCTTCAACCTTCAAAAAGGTTCTTCAAATCTTCCAGTTGTTATGATGTTTTCCAGCCCTAAGCCGTCTATTCATCGGTATGCGGGGTATGGATTTGTGGAAAATCCAACCCTTTTTATAGGAAACTTACTCTCCAAAGATAAGATATCTTAGAAAGATCTTTTCCCATAAAAATAGGTAAAATATATGGGCTAAATTATCTTCTTCCTTCCAGGAATCCAGCCTAAAAATATAAGATCCTCTTTCCAAAAATAAAAGATCTCAGCCAAGAATAAAATATCCTTGCCGCGTCCAAGGTGTTCGCCTCGGTCGAGTCAGCCGAAGTGGATCACCTCTGTCGAGGTGAATCTATATTCAACCTAAGTGAATCACAACTGAATGTGAAATCTCTAAAATCTGGTCCAAAGTGAATCCCTAATCCAATTCCATGATTCCTGGATTCTTCCTTAAGCTCCTGAATGTAGCTCCAATGAATCCTTAGCTCCTTTTGCTCCTTTTTGATGCAAAACGTGCCATTTTACCTACGATTACAACAAAACTTGGTGTAGACCTCGATTCCCGCAAAGGTAGATGAAACGACAATATAATCACATAATATACATTCAAACATGCAGATTATTGAAGATAAAACGTCTAAACAGGCCCCAAAATATAGACAATAATTCATGCTATCATTGGCTGGAAGTTAGAGAGAAACAAATAGGTTTTGGGAAGTCAATCATGATGATGAGTAACTCGGCACCATTCACATAGTCGGGTGTTTGTGTCTTGCCAAAGTCGGATTGAGCGATATTCCTAACGGGTCATGGTATGTGCATCAAGGGTTTGAGGTATCTCGAGAAATTGAGGATTGTTGATCTCCTAGGCTTCGGTTATTGTGCACCTCTGTCCATGCATCCCAAAAAGTAAAATGTAAATAAGCAAACCTTATTGGTGGAAGATGTTGAAGTTCAAAGCAAAGTGAAGTAAAGATCCTTTTCCCGGATTCTAGCATCACATTCCCTATATACATCCCACCCTCACACATTTCTTAACCTTTCATTTGGAAAGCCCTTGAGACCTCGAGCTTGTTGATTGACATAGTGGTTTAAACTGGATTATACATGATTAATTTCGATAATTATAATTTATTATGCATTCTATGATTTTATACAAAGATGAACAACTTTCTTATATTTATAAAATGTTTTGATCATGTTTTGATTTTAAATTCCATGAAGCATTCTCTTAGAGTGATCTATGAGTGGAGCACACCACCAAAAATGTTTTGAAATACTTTTCATTGATTTTTCTGAAATATAATCCATTCTATCTTGTATTTTAGATTTGGAACTTGTTTGGGGACAAGCAAGGGACAAGTATGGGGTATTTTGATAGCATGAATTATAGTCTATATTTTGGGACCTGTTTAGACGTTTAATCTTCAATAATATGCATGTTTGGATGTATATTATGTGATTATATTTTCGATTCATCTACCTTTGCTGGAATCGAGGACTACACCAAGTTTCGTTGTAATCGTAGGTAAAATGACACGTTTTACATCAAAATGGAGCTACATTCAGGAGCTTAAAGAGGAGTTCAGGAAGCAAGGAATTAACAAAGAGATTTACTTTAGACCAGATTTGAGAGATTTCACTTTCAGTTTAGAGCCACCTCGGTCAGCTACAGTACCATCTCGACCGAGGTGATCTAGAGGAGCGTCCCGACCGAGGCGAACACCTTGGACGCGGCGAGATATATTTTATTATTGGCTGAGATCTTTTATGTTTGGAAGGAGAGATCTTATATTTTTGGGCTAGATTTTTGGAAGGAAGAGCATATATTTTAGGGATTTATTTATGAGAGATAGATATATTTTATTAGGAAAATATCTTTTCAAGATATTTTATCTTTGGTTATATAAAGGGCTGGATTTCCCACAAAAAAAAAACCCGCTACCATCATAACAGCTGGGGATTGAAGAAGCTGCAGTTAGGAGGAATTTTTGGAAGGTTGAAGGAAGGTTGAAGGAAGGAAGTTGATAGCTTTTATAGCTTTTGTGAAGGGTTTTGTAAGATTCTCTTAGATTCCCTTCTTGTTGACTTGTCTTATTGGATTGTGATCCAAGGAACGCTTGTTTGTTTGATATTTGATTCAGTTATTGAAGCCTTGTTATTAAGGTTTTTGTGTTCAAATATTCATTCTCTTCCCTTAATTTGATTATTGCTTTCATGATGATGAGTGGCTAATTTCTTTGTGTGATTCTAGGGTGATTGACTGAAGGTTGTGGGAAAAACAATGATTGAATAACCTTAAATTCCAGTAGGACCCTGAAAGCTCGAGTCTTTATCCTTAACCCTAGAACATCTCGTTCAGTCGATGAACATCTCGGCCGGGGTGGAATTCGTCTCACCGAGGTGACCTTTCTGATCCGAAACTGAGAGTTAAGTGTTAGAGTTTGCCAAATCCTATTCTTATTACACCTTTCCTGGTTCAATGCAAGCTTAGGATGAGACTTACCCGGTAATTCCTTTGTTTGTTTACCCAAGATCATAAGTGTAGGTAATAAAGGTTTATCCTTTATTAGGGTTTGAGTGTGCCTTCATCCCATCTTTGTGAGTTAGCTTGATACTTACCCGGTAAAGGTTGATTCTATTCCCTTAGTTGGTGTGTTGGTTTGAGATTATAATTCCTTTCCTTATTACCTTGAGACTTACCCGGTGATAGGTTCTTTAGGTTTGGGATTGCGAGTTGTGAGACTTACCCGGTGATCTATTCCACTTTAGTAACACCTTCCCTTTGCAAAATCTCAGCTTTGTCCGCTTATCTTTAGATCTTGAGTTGGAACCACAACTAGATGCTTTAATCTCTAGAATTACATATTTCCTTTAATTGACTATATTATTATCTTTGATTGTTTTAATCGCTTTTGTGGTTATTAGTTTCATTGACTACCTATATTGGTTTTGTTTCACCTAAGTCCCTGAGATCGACACCCCGGAATTCTTGCTTTTACTACGATTGACCCGTACACTGCGGGTTCGCATCCTTGTTTTAAGCATACATCTTGGGTTATAAATTTAAAGCTTGCACACACCATTTGAAGCGAACAACGACCTTTATATATTGATATTTGGCTCAAGTGTATGATAATGGGCGGTGACAACACCCCCTAGCTCTTGCGGAGAGCTAGGGGGTTTTCGGTGACTAGCCCGGGCAAGTAGATGGCCAAATGTATTAGTGCCATTCCTTGACGGTGAGTAGAAACCGAGGCGAGATCATGCGGTGATTCTCGTGTCACAAATGAAAGTTGAATTAGATCGGGATATGACTTAATAAATAAAAAGATAATGAACCAGCTTTTGTGTTTTTGGAGCATGTTGTATGTTTATGGTCGTTTGTGTGTGCGTGTGTCTTCACCATGTTTCTAATGCTTCGAATATTAGCTAACGGTTTTATACCGATGTTGTAGTTGCCTTGCAGGATAGGAATGCGGCCGAGAGATCCGGAATAGTGGGCAGCCGGGGTTCCGTACAATTTAGGAGATATTTTGGGTTGGAGTCTCGGTTGGAATTTTTTATATTGGGTCTTTGTATGCCGCGCGTATGGCGTTGGTCTTTGTTGTTGTTTTCGGCTGAAGTTTGTTATTTGTTTTCTTTCGGGTTCCTTTCATTGCATAAAAATGTATTTCTTTTTGGCCTTTATTTGTGTCTTGTTGCAAAATCCGGTAAAATTGTTGTCAAGCTAAGGGTCGGGACCCATTGTGAGGTATGTGCCTGTAGCATCCTGAGTCCCGAGGAATCGGGGTGTTACAAAGTGGTAACAGGGCCCTAGTTTGATAATATGGCACTCGTAATCTTCCAAAGGCCGAATGAGGAATAAACAGAACCCACACGGGTTCCGACTTTTCGTTTTCAAAATCACATGCATGAGTCGGGTTTAGAATGTACAGACCACCACTCCTTCCGCGGATCTCGGAAGCTTAGTTTATTGGATTTGGATATATAGAAATATGTATATATGTAGATATGTATAGTATATGTTGTTTGTAGTTGCATGATGGACGTGATTTATATGTATAGTTATATATGTGGACTATAGTATATGCTTTGGACCTTGTTTTGTGGTAATGGATTTCCGGATGTTTTGTATTGGTAGTGCAGTGGAAATAGGACTATATAGCCTTATATACGTATTCTTATTATATATAGTAGCATGTCGTGGTATAGGACCTTATAGAAAAGATAATAGTAAGATATCATCATCGTTAGAGACAATGTCGTGGCTTGGGATAGCTTTCATATGTGGAGGAGTACGCTCGAGTATCGAGTTGAGCATTTTGTGCTAACGAACAACATGGAGGTATCGGAATCCTTTGAAAGGATGTCAAAGAGCAAGATTAGAGACGACATAACTGACGGACAAACAAGTGGAAGGAAAACTCGAGACGATTTAAGAGAAATCGGGATAGAGACTATACAAGAAAAAGGAGTAACACTACGGCGTGGAAGTGGGTCCAAAGAAGCCCTGAGTAACGAGACAACGAGACCAACAGAGATAATGAACTTAAGTTATTCATAAAAGGTGCGTGGACAACTAAAGATGTGAATGGAGGAGGAAACGGGTGCGTTCTAACAAGGTTAATGGTGGTAACCCAGTAAGGTGTGAAGTTTTCTTAGACGCTCCAAAGAAATGGAGTCAAGTTGAGTAGAGTGGACGAGCCAAGTGGGAAAGATGTAAGATACTATAAGTTAAGCTTACGAGGAAGTCAAGAAGTGAAGCGTCAACATTACGAGTGTTATGAGAAGAATGGCATGGTGAGGATTCATGTGGAGTTTACCGGATCCCGTATGACAATAAGGCAAAGAAACGCCCAGAAGAAAGAAGTACGAATAAATTTGATCCCGAGAAGAGGAGTGACACAAGTAGGAGCTTTAGTTACGGAAAGATGTAAGACGACATTCAAGAGAAACGCGAGCGGCCCCTGAGTAACGTTGGAGATTTTAAAGAGACACGTTTACGAGATATCTTGATGCGTTGTTAACTCCCCGAAGGCGAGTTATGCGAAGCACGAGGCCAAGAAGAGTATGATTACTGTATGGAAGAGAAAGAAACATGGAACGAGAAAAGAGCTAATGAAGTTGAGGTGGAGTACCCCAAAGAGGGTAACCTTCATGAGAATAGTAACATTGTAATAGCTAGGATTTCCGAATTCTAATTAATGTTGATTAACTTGATTAGTGATAGTAATTGACATATAACTCGCGAAGGTTGCGTAAGTGTTGAGTATAAGTCCCACCGTTATGTTCCAGGCGTAATTTTGGGCTTATGGTGAAATTTTCACTTTTTCCCCCGGGTAATTTTTTTACCCTCCGGTATTATTTGGAGGATTTGGTAGCTCCAATTAATAAAAATACAGTTCAGAGAAAGGATCAGGACATCGGACATGTCCTAGATGTGAAATAACATGGAAAGGCAAAACGGCCAAAAGAGTCACTATTACGTTTCTTAACAGCTAAGAAAGACGGCTTAGGAATACACGTTTTCCGAGGCAATTGTGGAATAATTATCCCTACAATATTCAAGATTTATTGTTCCAATTTCGAGAAGGGGGTTCAACCCGCCATTGGATCGGTTAAAGGATAATTATCGACTTCGCTAAAGGATAATTATCGACTTCACTATAAATAGCGGAAAATCGTTTATTAATTCGTTTCCTTTCACGTGTCCTCGTAAAAGCTCTGATTTCTTTGAAACTTCAAACTAGATCTACTCTTCGTTTCTAATCCGATTTCAATTCCGTTTGAGTTTCTGGATTCCTCTCTTCATTCTCTTCATATCGGTACCAAGTTTCTGCATTTCCGAGCAGATAAGGACCTGGTCGAGCATATATGTCACGAGGACAGTTCCGTCGCTCAGATTCCGGTGAATTTGATGTTGTACATGCGTAGCCTGCGTCATTATGATTCCGAATCTTCTTTCAGATCGTCAATCGGGTTAGTAACGAATAAGTTATGAATTTATTCGTTTTCCGTACTGAGATTTGGTCTAAATTGACCTTAGGCTTTTCAAAATGGATAATTAGAAATTCCATTATGATCATTATATTATTCTGGTGTTTATGGGTTGTTTGTTTGATGAAATCTGATGACAGGTGGGTTTAGAAATGGCCTACGGGTAAAACGTTATTCTGGTGAAATTTAATGAATTAATTAAAGGTTAATTAATTAAAATAGGATTAAATTTGAGAATGAGGAATACTGATTAGATGCATGCTAGATGTTAGAATGAGTTGAGGATCATGATGATGTTTATGGATATCGGTTATGGCTTTAAAGTTTAGTATGTGTGCGAGTATGATGAGATGTTATGTTGAGGATATGCCTTAGGCATTTATGAATGTGTTGAGGATCTGAGGTTTAGATTTGAGATATAGGTTGGTTGTGGTTAGTGAGACGAGTCTCCTAACCTTTGCAGTATGTGATTGTGTGTGCCTTGCTATTGCAGGCGTTGATTACTTCCCCAAGGGGAAGTTGTGACGTGGTACAGGTTACGAGTATATCAGGTAAGTCCATATGACTTACTTAGCGTGCAGTTGTGGATTGTATGATTGTGATTGTTGTGTGTGTTCATATGATTGTGCATTTATAACCTAAACCGGACTACGATGACCATTTATTACATTTATTTGGCCCAAGTGTATTATAACGGGCGGTAACCACCGGTCTCCGCCTGCTGGTTAGGAGGAGGTGCCTGGAAGCTAGTAACATGGGGGGACGAGTGACGTTCACTCCCAATGCAAACCCCTGTGTTAACGGGGAAAGAGACGAGGTTCTTTAGTTTCCTCGTATTACAAAAGAAGTTGAATTAGTAATGGAATAACGTAATGAAAGATAATAAATGAATGTGTGTGGCATTGCATGTATGAGATGCTGATGTGTGGTTGTGCTATTACCTTCATGCTTTTCATTGTTGTAGCTAACGGTTTCATACCGTGTTGTAGATGATCTGCAGGTTAGGGAGACTACAGGGTGAGACAGATGGTGTGGCCAGCCGAGGACTTCTGTACATTAGGATGCGTGGGATATGGGATCTTTTGTATCAGATGTTGTGGTTTGATGTTTTGTACTCGGCTCTGAGTTTGTAAACTCTTTTGATGCATCATATACAACTTTTATGTATTTGGTTTTAATCTACCGGTGCCTTGTTGTAAGATTCGGTGAACTTGTTGACAGGCTAGGGTCAAGATTCATTGTGAGATCCTAGCCCGATGTGACCCTCCAAGTCCCGTGGATTTGGGGTGTTACAAACATGAGGTATATAAGAATGGTAAGTTGGTCACCTTGGAGAAGGTCAACTATAAGCGGACTAGGGACAACCAAGAACGCATAAGGTGCGGGTTGCCTATTGGGGGATGGTAGCTGGTATAAACTCGATCGGAGAATATAAAGGAACGGTAACCAGAGCTGGGAGATTCCGGATTGTTCAATGACGATAGTAAATAAGTACATCATAAAGGCATGATTGTTGTGAGTACTATAACGTTGAATGGTTAAAGCAAGTGACGGTAATAGACCTCCTAGAGAGGATGGTATTGACCCTTTTACGACCTTCTTAGGTATCGAGATTTCGCATTTGGAGGAATGGCGCGGATGGGAACCTTACAGGTTTAAGCAAGATATGATGATATAGTGGATCAAGGTGAAGGTAAGGTTTCATGTTGGTGGTACGTAAACAGGAGTATATAGAGGATGCATGGTACGAAACGGATGAGATGTTGCCGCGAGAAGAAGATGAGTCAAGTTTCTAGACTAACCTGAAGAGCTATCAAGGATATAGTAACGTTATAATCTTTAAGCTTTAGAGAATGACACTTGGGAATTTACGAGGTTGAAGTTCCAGTGGTTGAGTGGGGAGTTTCTTCTGGTCTTGCCCACAAGGCATTCGGATACGAGTTTCGAGGAAGGACAAGAGTCGAGAAGTTTAACTTTGGCTATCGAGAATTTGGTGAGATTACCGAAGAAGATAAGTACTTTCGTCCCGCAGTGGACGACTCGCTGAACCAATTACATGTGATTACAACGTTTGTTTATGATCGAATTGTAGTTAAGATGCCCCATGAGTTGGGTGGAGAGGAGAAAAGAACCTAAGTAAGATGTCATTTTGAGCTAGTATGGTCATTACAAGTTGTAGTGAAGCGTGGTAGACTCGCAGGCGCGATTGTGGAGTTGGCTTGTATCGAAGTGCTTTCGTCAGTTTCGGAACCAAGTTGTGGTAATAACGTTCGGTTGGTGGTTTCGGGTTGTTCCAAGGTGGACCTTTAGCTTATGCTAAATGTTGCAAATTAGTAAGCAATGTGGTATGAGGTGGACCGTAATCTAAGGTTAAGAAAGGACAGTTATTGGTGTGTGAGTCGCACGAATGATCCTTAGGTTCGGATTTGACGATGATTTTCTGTACTCTCAGAATTGGGAGGAACAAGCTTGACATGGGAAGATGATAATACCGGTTATGCGGGATGAGCAGAGTTACCTAAGCGGTTTGGGACATCGGAGGTTACCTCCTAAGAGACGTAGCGGTTTTGAGAATATCCAGTTGATTAGATGAAGTCGAGATGATAGTTCGGTAATACCTCCAAGGTATGTGGAGGAGATCTGCATCTTATAAGTTGATGGGCCATAACCGGTGAGTTGCGGGATGGTTTGGCACCTTTTTCCTTTATGAAGAAGATGATTAGATCGTGAAATCCGAGACGGGTCCGTGGACCTTTAATAGAAGCATAATAGGTAAGTAACCTCTAGTTTGTTTTCTTTGGCTCAGACACTGAAGTCAAGGGATTGTATGACATTATGGATACCTCCAAGCGGGGCTTGGGATGCTTATGAAGTAACAAGTGAGGTTTCGTGCGTATGTTGACAATTGTGGGCATATAAGAAAAATGACCAATGAAGGGCCAAGAGTAAGGCGCTTTTATACACGCATTTATGATGAAGTCAATATCTTGTTATGAAGAGACATGCTAGTCTAGTATGGACCTCTTGGGTTCAGATAGGAGGCGAGTCGAGATTAAGAGTATCACGGACGCGAGGCATCATATGTATTGGTCATTAGAAGGGAGTTGAAGTCCCCATATATCGGACCTTTTTGGAGAATTGTCGCGAGTTGTGAAGTGATTTACCAATTGGCATGGCCACCAGAAGCGAGCGGCGTCCACTAGGTTTCAAGAGTAATGGTCGAGGGAGTCCATGTATGACTCGAGATATGATGCTAGTGGTGTTGATCTAGTGTTAGATGAGGAACCGATGAGGCTACCGGGAAGACGTGGATTGTAAATGTGGATGAGTTTTCCGAGGATCTAGTTAAATCGAGATGGCGGATGAGTTAGGTTTTATGTGCATGTATGAGTTTACGTGTTTTGTGCCCCGAGAGGGAATGTGTTGTGTGTTTGCTTAGACTTTTTCTTAGTATGTGAGATGTGGTTCATATGAGTGTGTGTGTAGGCCTTTCGATATTTTGACGCAGTTTTACGAGGTTGTGAGGGTCGTTGAGTAGAGAGTTGGCTGTTTATAGTTTCGAGTGGTACTGTAGTAGTTGTGCCACGAGTGTTGCGTCTAGCAAGTTTCGGGACGAAACTTGTTTTTAGGGGGATTAGTTTTAACATCAGGAATTTTCATTCCGGTTTGAGAGTGAGTTATCGATGTTCCCGCAGTCGCAGCTAAGTTTTTCCGCATGCAAGAGGTGCTGAGTGACGAGTTTTATTCCAAAATTCTGTCCCGACCCCTAGTTACCTCGTCTTGTGCTTGCCGACTCCTTGGTTTCTTGACTGAGGAGACAAGTGGGTTAGCTGACCCCTTGTTCCCCCCTGCATTTCCAGCCTTGTTCTCTCTCTCTCCTCTCACTCTTCCTTTCACGCTAGTTGCTTTTCTCCTCTTCCACTTGTGCTTCCTTCTTCATTTCTCCTTGGATCTCCTAAGGTGTGGCCAGTAGAGGGATAGTTCCGGATTCAGTGTGGTAAGCTTCTCCTACTCCCTCCCTTCTTCTTCCTCGCTGCATAGCTTCCTCTTCTCCTCTCCTTCTCCATTGCCATGAATGAAGCTTTGGAAGTGAATTCTTCTTGATCTTTGCATGCATGTGTTCTAATCTTGATTAGGTCATGTGGGAGAGCCTTGATACGATGGATGATGTTTGGAGGAGACCCAACAAGAGAAGGAGCCCTTTGGAGCCCAAGATCCACAGTCGAAGACGAAGAAGATCAAGAGCGGCAGGGGGCATTGGCCACGGGGGCGGCCATCAGGAGCCGCAGGGGCGGACCTCTAGGCCGCAAGGGTGGCCTCTGGCTCAGCTAGCACGCCCTTGCGGTCTTCTTCTCCCTTTCGCGGCTGTTCTTCCTTCTTCCGAGTCCTTGCCTTTGCGTGGTGAGTGCCCTCCCTTGAGCTTCTTTTCTTTGATGATCCTAGAGAGTGTTATGATAATATCATGATAGGTTTGGACCTAGGATGAATGAGAATGCCATGTAGTGGCTTTTGAGACTTTAGGCGAGTGTGATGAGCATGTTGGACTTCATAGGTTTTTACCTTGTTCTTGGCTATTGAGTATGAGCATGTGAGAGTTAGTAGGCTGTTGAGAGATCTCCTCATGCGTTGAGTGAGATGTGAGTGTGATATATTCTAGGATGCGGTCCTAGAATGAGATTCAAATGATCTTGCGTAGATCGTATGTGTAAGATCTCTTAGACATTTGTGTTGAGCGAGTTGTTGATATATATCCTCTTGTGAGCAGGTTGTGGGCTTCTTCCCGAGGGAAGTGAGAGTGTTGCGAGTTGAGTGTGTAGACGAGGTAAGTCTCCGGACATACTTAGCTCGTATTCCATGTATTAGCATCTACATGTGGTTGGTGGTATGTGTTTATTGTTATGTTTGGTGCGTGTTTATTGTTTATGTTATAAAAACAAAACCGGAAATAGGACGACCTTTATATATTGATATTTGGCCCAAGTGTATGATAACGGGTGGTGACAACATTGCGTAGATCTTGCAGAGAGCTAGGGGGTTCTTGGTCACTAGCCTGGACAAGTAGACGGCCAGATGCATCAGTGCCATTCCTTGACGGTGAGTAAGAACCGAGGTGAGATCATGCGGTGATTCTTGTGTTACAAATAAAAGTTTAATTAGATCGGGATATGACTTAATAAATAAAAAGATAATGAACCGGCTTGTGTGTTTTTGGAGCATGTTGTATGTTTATGGTTATTTGTGTGTGCTTGTGCCTTCACCATGTTTCTGATGCTTCGAATATTAGCTAACGGTTTTATACCGATGTTGTAGTTCCCTTGCAGGATAGGAATGCGGCCGAGAGATCCGGAAGAGTGGGCAGCCGGGGTTCCGTACATTTTAGGAGGGGTTTTTGGGTTGGAGTCTCGGTTGGAATTTTGTATATTGGGTCTTTGTATGCCGCGCGTATGGTGTTGGTCTTTTTTGTTGTTTTCGGCTGAAGTTCGTTGTTTTCGGGTTGCTTTCATTGTATAAGAAATGTATTTCGCTTTGGCCTTTATTTGTGTCTTGTTACGAGATCCGGTGAAATTGTTGTCAGGATAAGGGTCGGGACCCATTGTGAGGTCTCCGCCCGTAGTATTCCGAGTCCCGAGGAATCGGGGTGTTACATTTTACTTTCTTATGTATGTATGCGATGTTATATCTCTTCTAATTCTTAGAATGTTAGCTAACGGTTTATCTATTGTGTAGATGCTCTGCAGGTTGGGGATGCTTCCGATTGATCTGGTCGGAGTGGCACGCCAGGGGGTCCCGTACATTATAGGACGGGATATGGTTTTATATTTCTTTTTGTCTTTTGAGTTATCGTTATAGAACTCGGCCGAAAGGTTGTTGCTTTTATGATTGCTAAACCTTTTGGATACTTTATTTATTTTGGGTTTCCTTTATTTGTGTCTTGTTCCAAGATCCGGTGAAATTGTTGTCAAGCTAAGGATCGCGACCCATTGTGATGCGCTCTTCCTTAGTTGAATGCGAGGATCCACCGGTGTTGTTCCTCCCGACCACTTCTTTTTGATTTTTTTATTGATGGGATATGTCAAGTAAGGATCGTCCAGCCTCGCACCTTGGATCTCCTTGGCTCGAGATCTTCTTTCCTCGGAATCTCACTTCGAAAATTGGATCTCCTTTGTCCTCCTAGCCTCTCACCGTAAGGACACCACTCGGCCTCTCACCTTGTGGGTTTCGAAATTTGGCCTCTCACCTTAGTCTCTAGGTTTGTTTTTCTCAAAGTGAAAACACAACTTTTGATTGAAGACTCAACTCTATTTCGTGAGTAAAAAGGTTTGTGGGAGAGGCCTTATATAGACTGAAAATTCAGCACCTAACTCCCAACGTTAAAGGCTTACAAGTTGAAGAGTTGTTACATTAAACAAAGGGCAAACATAGGGACTTTCAACAAACAACTTCAAGCAAATAAATGGCCTAAAAACGATAAGTATGGCCGGCCAATTAGAGCTCCAAGGGACCAAAAATGTGGCTGAAAATAAATCCCAAAAATGTGCTTTTAATCTCTTGAAAGGTTGGCTTAAGTACAAGTGAACATTTTATTTCACTTTTATTAATCAACCTTCATTATTCCATAATAGCATGCATTAGTGGCATCATATCATGAAATAAAATCAAGCCTGACCACATAATATAAACAAAAAATGTTACACTAAGGTTCGAGTTTAAGGTGATCCGGAATCCTCAATCACGTCGAGCATGTTCACCAAGTGATAGTAATGGATGCCCTCAAATGCCGGAGGTCCGAATGGATGGTAGGTCAAAGTGGTTTAGCCTAGCATGCGGGCTCTAGCTCGAGTGAGAGGTGGTGTTGACCTCGGTGCTGCCACATCAGTCTCGTTGCTTAATTCCGGCGGGCTCACATCACATTGGGAGGTCCTAGCCCGTAGCATCTTGACACTAGTACACAAATGTATATAAAAGTTTCCAAATACATCTAAACAAATTTAGGTCATTCGTCAATTTTGACGGTTTGACCAACATGGTTTATTTTTTTTAAAATATATAAGCATAACTATATAATAACTATATAAGTATATCACAAATAATTAGGAAAATATTATTTTAAATCAAAAACCTTATTATATACGGGAAGAATTTAGCGGGATGAAAACGTTATGGTCCATATCCCGTACCGGATAGTTTTTGTCAGGCCAAGTTCGGAACGAAATTTTTAATTTTAAATGAAATCCCTCGAGATTGGGATGGGCCTAGGATGTGACCGGGATGGGTGTCCATCCTAGTTTTCTCGATCTTTAAAGAAGTTTATAACTGTCGTGTTTGTTTGTATAGATGTATTTTGTTTAATTGGATTCATTTTCGTTGTTGAATTGTAATTCTTGTTAATTTTACGTGAATTAGTGATTTCGAGTTGTTTTAAATATAAATCTATTATACACTTACAAAAATTTATACATAAAAATTAATGAATCTCTTCCTTAGTTTCAATAGATGTATTAATGCTTTTCTAAATTTGAAGTTCCACTTCACCCTACGGTGTCAACTCTCGACTGTCTTATTTGAATGTCGTTGGTCACAATTACTATTTGACGTCAATCTCATCAAGGCATCCGGTTATCATTTCTCCGCTTCTACCCCTATAAACTAATGACTACCGTTGTGTCTCAATCTCTTTCTTCGTCAAAGTTGAATCTACGTAAGATTACGAAAGATGTTTTAGTTATTTTCATTTTGTAAGTTTGTGTAATGTCATCATTCTCAATAATGCTCTAATTGTTGTTTTGTATATTTTTATTTATTAGGTTGTTAAAGTGGATTGTTATATTTAACTTTAAAGGAATTTGTAATTGTCGTGTTTGTTTGCATGTATGTATTTTGTTTAATAGGATTTTTATGTGGAATTAGTGATTTTAAGTTTTTTAAATATAATTCAATTTTTACACTTTCAAAAATGATTAAAGAAAAATATGAGCACCCTTTTTAGATTAAGTCTTTGCCTAAGCCTTCCTCTTCATATCTCTAAACAATTTTATTCTCTCCAAATCTCTTTGTTGGTCTCTTCTAACAAGTCTAAATCCTTTGTTGACCACCGATCTTCTTCCGACCATCATTTTTGACATCTCCCCGTCTAATAATGTAAACTCCCTTAGAGAAACATTTCCCAATAGCTTTTGATTGTGTCTGTTATGTGTTTGCATATTGTCCATGACCTAAACTGTGTCTAGACCATTTCGACCTCATATTGACCATTTTTGAGCCACTTTAGGATTTTCAACACGTAACACGCAATCTCGTAGGTGTTTTGGTGTATCGTATACAATTAGTCATCCTCCTTTTTCTTCTCATGCGAAACAAAATCAGCATTGTTACGTTATATCTAATACCTTTTACAAATAGCTTTACATAATATTAATATTAAAAATTGGTTCTTTCTAGAAAAAGGTATATTTTAAATGTGAGTTTGTGTAATTACCTTATTTATCTACTAATACCATATATCCAAATCCTAAACGGTTCATTGGAATTTAACTTTTTTAGTTATTTTTTTATTTTTCGACATGACTGAAAGTGGACACGAGCTCGAACAAAATTCAAATAAAAGTAGACAAATAAGTCACAATGTAATAATCCTTTTAATTGTGAATTTATGTAAATTGATTGTACACCTACAAAATACTTACATAGTGTAGTGACTAAGGCATTCATAGTTGTTATTGTTGGAACAAAGCTCAAGGCTTTAGTTTTCTTATACAATTCTAAAGCCTTGTGCCAACCTTTAGTCCAAAAAGAATAACAACATCAAAGCCTTTATCAATTAAGTTAGCAATTTATTTTCAAAACGAATTAAATAAATGTAGCAACACGTTGATAGCCATAATGTGAGAACCATTTCAAGTGTCAAACATCTTTGATTCATTCATACTCGATTTATTGATTTACAAAAATAGTACTTTGTTATGGCACAAAAGGCAAAAATGGCTTCCAATGCCTTTGGTAACATAACTAATGCATAATAAATTGATTTAAAGATTTAATGATTTATACAATTTACATTCTAATTTACTAACTTACTAAATTTACAGATTCTAAATTCTTTCATTGATTTACAAACATTAAGTTATGCATCTTGAGATAGATATAGTTTTACATAAAGATCAATTCTTATTTGTGATTTATTAATTTGCACGTTCTAAACTCCTATACTGATTTACAGCTTTACAATAATGCATCTTGAGGTACATATGATTTTCCACAAAAACCAAATCTAGTATTAGATTGTTTGACTTTTTGCATACAAAATGCTAGTCAATCTAGTTCAAGGAATTTTAATGAGGATAGTCATGAGAAAAATTAAGAAAAAGGTTTCTTTATTATGACGAAGAAAGATAAGTTGACGGAAATGGGAACAAGATTTAGGTGAACTAGAACACCAAGAGTCAACCATTCGGAGAGTATGCATCTCTATTTCTGTAACACCCTAAATTCTGAGAACTCCGGGAGCTACTGGTTAGGACCTCATAATGGGTCCCGACCTTAGTTTGACAACAATTTTACTTGAATCTTACAACAAGGCACAAATGTATTTAAACAATTTCAAAACATATTATTTTTAATGTATGAATGTACACATGTGACAGCCTTACAAAACATATATATAGATACATAGCATGCATGTCGTATGAGAGACCCCCTGTCCCCATCTAATGAATACGTGGGCCCGGCTGACCATCCGTTCCGGATCTCTCTGCAACTGTCTATCTCAACAAATCTACAACGCGGATAAAACCGTTAGTTAACATTCTATGCATAAGTATAAAGGTAAAAGCACAAACACACAACATACACAATCAACACGCAACACTCAATCCTTTTATTATCTTCAATTAGGTGATAGGTCATTACTAATGATACTTATTTTGTGACACGAGGGATTCCCAAACCTCGCCCCTGTCCCCGTTTACCAACGCGGAATGGTACTAATGCATCTGACCGTCTACCGGACTGGGCTGGTCGCAGGGAACCTCCTAGACTCTCGCAAGAGCTAGGCAGATGATGTCACGACCCGTTATCATACACTTGGGTCAATTACGTAAATAATAAAGTCGGCCTAATCCTGTTACGTTGTTTATCATAACAAACAAACACCACTCATACACATTACACTCATACAAGAAGCCAGCTAAGTAAGTCCAGGACTTACTTGAATCAGATCTCGACTTTATAGTTCGCAAATCGATCTGTATAGTAGGAATTCAGTGGCGTGTCAAAGGAGGCAAGTGTGTCAGCACACTTTCTAGGTGATTAGAAGTCTAAGACTTCTAAGATAGTAGGTCTTAATAGAACGGAATTGATTACAGTATTAATTTATGGTAAAATGACTATTTTACCCTTGGTCCCGAAACTTTCAAAAATTCCATATATCATGCCTAAACTCTTATTTGAGACTAAAAAGTCCTATTCTCACTCCTAAAGATGAGTTTGGTTACAAACTGGCAATTTACCTATTTTCCTATTTTCCGAAAGATCGTTAAGGTCCAACTTCGGCATCAAATAAGAAATTCGAATCAACATATAAAAATTCCGAAATAATTTTCTAGATCATCTATGATATCTCCTATACTCCTAGGAGCAAGAATTTCTTAAAACTGTTCACCCTTCACTTCTACAAAAATTTCTAAAGTTGGTTACAACACTTAACAAACAACACACTGTCTTAACTTTGAAAAATCATAACTCCTAAACTACCCGCTGAATTTATCCCAAATTTTGATATGTTCTACTATAAAATCTTATTTATAATATATCCAAATTTCAGCCGCAAAGGAGATCAAAATCCTATTTAAAACTATCTCACAACACCGAATTTCAGCACAACAGAAAAAACTGCTTACGACTCCATCTTTGAAAAATCATAAATCCTAAACTACTCGCTGGACTTCTCTCAAATTTTAATATGTTCTACAACAATATGTCAACCATATCATATCCAAAATTCAAGCCTAACGGAGATCAAGAGCTTATTCAAAACCATCTCACAAAACAGCATCACTTGCTGTTTTCACCAACACTCAGCACATATATAAAAACTACATGAGGCGTCAACTTTGGAACACAATAACTCTCAAACCGTAACTCTGATTCTTCCCAAATTTTAGTATGTTATACTATGTACTACTGTCTATCACATATCCGAAAACCAGCCAAAAAGGGAGAGTCTAGCTTACTCAAATTTGAATCCGAAGTTGACTGCTCGTAATTGTTGGAAAGCTGGAAAAGATGTAACAACTCCTTGTATTGGTTCCTTTGGGTGCAATGTATGGGTTCTATGATGGCTTAGCAGAAACTAAGCATATATATAAATGAAGGGAAGGAAGAGCATGGTCATACTCACCAAGAATCTCGACAAGGAGGAAGGAGAGGAGCGCCGGCTGGGTGTGCAGAAGGGGTACGAGCAGGCCTTGGTTGTTCAGTACCCATCGCACGAGAGGGAAGGGAGGAACTCCTCCAGGGTTGTCATCGACAGGAAGAACGGCCAGCAGTACTCTTCGGGAGGAGGGAGTACAAGTGCAGGAGGAACTCTCGACTGCAGGAGAGCGGAGGGTTGTCAAGGTTCACGGTTGGGTTGGGCGTGGCAAGGCTGTTGACGGTGTGCTGGAGGTCGCAGAGGGAGGCGAGGCGTGCAAGCTGCTGTCCGCTGGTCTGGGATGTGGAGAGTTGGGACGGTTACAACTCCAAGTGTAACTCTTGCAGCAGAATCCGGCAGTTTTGATGAAGGGAGATACTCTTAACAGCTGGGAATAGGGTGAGTCAGCAACGTGTCTTCTGGATGAATAATACATGGGCTGGGCTGAGATGCTGCTTGGGCTGGTGTAGAGCAAGGAGGCTGCTGCAATCCGGGTTGGGCAAGACTGGCATGAAGAGCTGGGCCAGAAACAAGGTAAGAGTTTGGGCTGGAAATAAGAGGAAAAAATATGTGGACTGAGGTAAGGCAAACAAGGTTGGGTTGTTGTCAAAGATTGTCAAAAAC
The DNA here is from genome assembly GCA_033239125.1 of Fagopyrum homotropicum. NCBI lineage: Eukaryota > Viridiplantae > Streptophyta > Magnoliopsida > Caryophyllales > Polygonaceae > Fagopyrum > Fagopyrum homotropicum. Next base: position 56,289,779 of record BSWB01000003.1, on the reverse strand, counting down.
TCGTCATGTCTTTGTCAGGCTCATGCATGACTTCGTCACAGAGTTGTCGGGCTTCGTCATGACCTCGTCTCAGCTATGTCATGGTCTCGTCACAGCTTTGTTACTTTCTCGTCTCAGCCTTGTCATGATCTCGTCTAAAGTCGTCGTTAAGGATTAATTATAAAAATTAGGGTTTGATATAATTCTATCATTTTATGTGAATTAAATTCTACATAAAATGATAAATAATTATAAGAATTAGGGTTTGATATAATTCTATCATTTTATGTCAATTAAATTCTACATAAAATGATAAATAATTATAAGAATTAGGGTTTGATATAATTCTATCATTTTATGTGAATTAAATTCTACATAAAATGATAAAATTTGTGAAGAAAGAAATACTAGATAGAATGGGAAACCGTCAACGGCTCGAAGTTCGATTCGATTCGGAATTAAACGGAATAAAAATTCCGGATATTACATCAGTACCCCCTTAAAATAAGTTTCGTCCCGAAACTTAGGACAAGGTACTTAATTAAACGACTTCTATAAATAAACTGGTATGTCCTAGTCTCACTAAAATTTAATTTCCTTTTCTAAACTTCTCTAACCTTATTAGAGCGTAACGGAAAAAAAACTGGTCGTTACATCAGATCCTCCTCAAAATAAGTTTCGCCCCGAAACTTAGGGTAAGACAATCGTGATCGGCCTTTAAGACACCAAATGGGTGTTTTTGATCACTACACAAAAGTCTCGTCGTTTCCACATCCAAGTATCCCGCACATCAAGGTTATCAAAAGCACACATCACTGACTAAGCACTCAATCATGAAATAAACAAGTAGTCAAACAATATCACACATCCAAGGTCAAGCCCTAACTCGTCACTCTTGAGGTTACAACTATCACTACATAGGTCATTGAAAGGTTACGTCTCTTACTATCCCCAGTATCTTAGGTAGCCTTATCAGCTTTTCATAAAACCACTAAATCTTAAATATTTTCAGGTATTTAGATCACAAGCTCCTGCTACCACGTTCTAGAGTGGTTACCAGATATCTCACCGGTATCATCCGACTTAACTGTCTGATTCTCTAATATGATAACCTAACCCGTGTCTGGTAGGTATCTCTCCACTGAAATTCTCAAACTTAGTTCCCAAACTTAGTCTCCGTGGAAAACTGAAGCTACCCTCTCCAATAGGGTGAGGAATACTAGTCCATCAGTCCCTTTTAAACCGCTTTACAACTTCCAATGGTTGCCTTACACAACTCACTTCTAGATCCTTTGATGACCCTACGGAAAATAATTTATTCAACTTTCTTCCCCTTGTTATGACCACTTGCTTCCGGCCTTCTGAAAAGGTTTTGACTACACACTAAGGCCAAAGGTCTTGGACATCCACCAACAATTTACCAAGTGCCTAATGCTCTTCGTACCACGACCCACTTGGTCTTGTCTTTTAATATGACTCAGTCCTCTTATTCCTCAAGTAAGGGATCATCACTTATACCCTTTTCTACTCTAACACTTGAGACAACTAAAAATTAACCCAATGGTCATCCTCTGCGTTCACTTGGCGTTATAATACATTTTTTTAGATCTATAACATATCGTTAGCTCGACCGTAGGCTTCTCACGAATTTTACAAGTTCTTAAGTGACATAGAATATGTCCGAATGACGGCATTTGATAATAATTACTCAATAAATGTTAACATACCATCAGTAGTGCGCCCTTTTATCCACCATTGTTACCAGCCCGATAGTATCCCTCTGACTCAAAATGCAACTCGGATCCGTTCTGCTATAACATTACACGTAAAATCTATTCCGAGATTACGCTTTCTTTAAGCACGGTTACTGGGTTGTAAGTATACTCCCGTCGCTTCTCTTTCTTATGTATCTTTGGCTCAGAATGGCAGTTACTCACTTTGAGCCTTCTAGTGCATACCATGCACAATACTTTTATTACATCGTTAATTCTTCTCTCAATCCATCAAGGAACCCACTCTAACGTACTCCGTTAGGTATAGAATTCCCAAAACTACTTGCTTCGCAACACGTAAGAAAGCCATCACTCTTCCCTCGGATCCATAGTAGGGTACCAGTCTCCTTCCATTACCTCTACATGCACATAAGTTTCCGTACAATATTTCCAGTCACTCCACATAGCCTATCTCACGTTCCTTCCAGCTAGAAAGCATTTCACTCACTATCACCATCTTAAACTCGACACGACATCCATCAGTACCCTTGAGCTTCTTGTTTTGTGGGTTAGAACACACCACGCTTCCGCTGCGCTACTTTGCTTATCCAATTGTCGCTCATTAATCCTAAGGACCTTTTCTGTAAGTATAAACTGATTGAACCCAAAACTCTTTCTTCCAATTACACCATCAGTCTTATACGGATGAAGTACCAAGTATCTTCTTCACTTGCCTTAAGAAAATAAAAACCATGATTGGAAAACAACCATCTTCCGTTTACTTCCTTATTTCTGTTAACATGGATCCAAACTACTAGACTCGACCGGAGTTGATCTTAACCAACCAAGAAGTAACCTCTAACACGATTCTCTATACCCTTAGTTGTCTAAGAAGTTTGTTTTAGCCTACTTGAGAAATTCTTCCAGGCATCGGTAAAACTACCCCATAAATCCACAATCGCAATTATCTTTTCTTAACGGTATATAACTCGTCAATACCAAACAACCCTTGCACATCCTCAGCTGACGTCGGTCAGTCTATAGTTGACTCATCTCAGTATCCCGTCTGATATTAAAATTCTTTGGTAAGCATCACCTACTCAATAAATCCTTTTATACTTCTTTAGTTTGTTCAATCATTCACTCTTCTGCTTCCTTTACGTCAACTCTCTTTCTCTATTCCGATTATGTCATTCAACTGACATAAATAGTCGTTTCAAGTTTCCCACGATAGCTTGCAAGCGTCTTTGCAATTCTTATGGTCGTAATGATCATCCACTTGCAGTTCCTCTTGTATTGACTGTCTGTGTTGATGGCTTAGGTCCCGTGATAATTGGGGATACCCTGGACTCTCGAGTCCAGCAAGGTCATTCTCCCATACACATTTCTTCACTGAAGTTAGTAGTAATATTCCTTCGTGAAACTCCATTGACCCTGCTACAAGTTCCATTCTTTAGATATTGGCGTCGCGGTTTCTTTCAAACTTCTCATATCTCTGAGGAGGTCACAACCTCCCCACACTTGTGGGGTCTGCCTTTTCGCTTTTACAGTCAATTGTAGGTCTTCATTCTGTGCACCTTAGATTCTCACACCCGGATTGACACTCTGTCTCTTCTGGTTTCTCATGCCCATAATGGTCTATGGGGCATCCGCCACGATTGTAATGTCCTTGATTCCGCAATCTTGGTTGTACTCAATTCTACTTGTCACGTTCCAATATTGTTATCTCTACTCCGCGCTCTTGTAGTCTCTTGCATGGTTCTTCTAATTTCATCTCTCGGCCTCGTATGCTCGAGTTCCTTGTACGACCTTCTATTCCTTCTAACTGAACTGACTCAAGAATTTCATCCTCATCTGATTGTGCTTGTGGCAAAGAATTATCTTCACAACTTTACTTCCTTGCTCACTTGTTCTTTGGATGATTTGTAAGGATCACCAAGCAACCCACCCGAGTGTAGTACTCAATTCAAGGTCCGATTCCATTGCATCGTGTTGGAGATTCTTCAAGTCCGCAGTTGATTTATCATGAGGCGATAATCGTTTCGTGATATCACTACTAAGGGTATAAAATATCCTTTTGGATACTAACAAGCTAAGCAAACACATGTATATAACATATTATAATAAACATCATAAAAAGTCTATAAGCTAACTCCTATCGATCCAAGCTGCAGAGAACCACGGAAAGCGATGGTGGTCCGACGTACTATGTACCCAACAACCCGACTATGCGTGTGTGTAAAAACAGAAATCCGCTTTGAAAATTTTAGACCCCTTTCGGGTTCTAGTTATTTTATACATTCGGTCTTTCAGAAGATTTCAAGTGCCATTGTTGCCAACCCAAAGCTCTGATACCATATTGTAACACCCCAAATTCTGAGAACTCGGGGAGCTACTGGTTAGGACCTCACAATGGGTCCCGACCTTAGTTTGACAACAATTTTACTTGGATCTTACAACAAGGCACAAATGTATTTAAAACAATTTCAAAACATATTATTTTTAATGTATGAATGTACACATGTGACAGCCTTACAAAACATATATATAGATACATAGCATGCATGTCGTATGAGAGACCCCTGTCCCCATCTAATGAATACGTGGGCCCGGCTGACCATCCGTTCCGAATCTCTCTGCAACTGTCTATCTCTACAAATCTACAACGCGGATAAAACCGTTAGTTAACATTCTATGCATAAGTATAAAGGTAAAAGCACAAACACACAACATACACAATCAACACGCAACACTCAATCCTTTTATTATCTTCAATTAGGTGATGGGTCATTACTAATGATACTTATTTTGTGACACGAGGGATTCTCAAACCTCGCCCCTGTCCCCGTTTACCAACGCAAAATGGTACTAATGCATCTGACCGTCTACCGGACTGGGCTGGTCGTAGGGAACCTCCTAGACTCTCGCAAGAGCTAGGCACATGATGTCATGACCCGTTATCAAACACTTGGGTCAATTACGTAAATAATAAAGTCGGCCTAATCCGGTTTCGTTGTTTATCATAACTAACAACCACCACTCATACACATTACACTCATACAAGAAGCCAGCTAAGTAAGTCTGGGGACTTACCTGAATCAGATTTCGACTTTCTAATTCGCAAATCGATCTGTATAGTAGGAATTCAGTGGCCTGTCAAAGGAGGCAAGTGTGTCAGCACACTTTCTAGGTGATTAAAAGTCTAAGACTTCTAAGATAGTAGGTCTTAATAGAACGGAATTGATTACAGTATTAATTTATGGTAAAATGACTATTTTACCCTTGGTCCCGAAACTTTCAAAAATTCCATATATCATGCCTAAACTCTTATTTGAGACTAAAAAGTCCTATTCTAACTCCTAAAGATGAGTTTGGTTACAAACTGGCAATTTACCTATTTTCCTATTTTCCGAAAGATCGTTAAGGTCCAACTTCGGCATCAAATAAAAATTCGAATCAACATATAAAAATTCCGAAATAATTCTCTAGATCATCTATGATATCTCCTCTACTCCCAGGAGCAAGAATTTCTTAAAACTGTTCACCCTTCACTTCTACAAAAATTTCTAAAGTTGGTTACAACACTTAACAAACAACACACTGTCTTAACTTTGAAAAATCATAACTCCTAAACTACTCGCTGAATTTATCCCAAAATTTGATATGTTCTACTATAAAATCTTATCTATAATATATCCAAAATTCAGCCGCAAAGGACATCAAAATCCTATTTAAAACTATCTCACAACACCGAATTTCAGCACAACAGAAAAAACTGCTTACGACTCCATCTTTGAAAAATCATAAATCCTAAACTACTCGCTGGACTTCTCTCAAATTTTAATATGTTCTACAACAATATGTCAACCATATCATATCCAAAATTCAAGCCTAACGGAGATCAAGAGCTTATTCAAAACCATCTCACAAAACAGCATCACTTGCTGTTTTCACCAACACTCAGCACATATATAAAAACTACATGAGGCGTCAACTTTGGAACACAATAACTCTCCAACCGTAACTCTGATTCTTCCCAAATTTTAGTATGTTATACTATGTACTACTGTCTATCACATATCCGAAAACCAGCGAAAAAGGGAGAGTCTAGCTTACTCAAATTTGAATCCGAAGTTGACTGCTCGTAACTGTTGGAAAGCTGGAAAAGATGTAACAGCTCCTTGTATTGGTTCCTTTGGCTGCAATGTATGGGTTCTATGATGGATTAGCAGCAACTAAGCATATATATAAATGAAGGGAAGGATGAGAATGGTCATACTCACCAAGAATCTCGACAAGGAGGAAGGAGAGGAGCGCGGGCTGGGTGTGCAGAAGGGGTACGAGCAGGCCTTGGTTGTTCAGCACCCGTTGCACGAGAGGGAAGGGAGGAACTCCTCCGAGGTTGTCATCGACAGGAAGAATGGCCAGCAGTGCTCTTCGGGAGGAGGGAGTACAAGTGCAGGAGGAACTCTCGACTGCAGGACAGCGGAGGGTTGTCCAGGTTCACGGTTGGGCTGGGCGTGGCAAGGTTGTTGACGGTGTGCTGGAGGTCGCAGAGGGAGGCGAGGCATGCAAGCTGCTGTCCGCTGGTCTGGGATGTGGAGAGTTGGGACGGTTACAACTCCAAGTGTAACTCTTGCAGCAGAATCCGGCGGTTTTGATGAAGGGAGATACTCGTAACAGTTGGGAGTAGGGTGAGTCAGCAACGTGTCTTTTGGATGAATAATACATGGGTTGGGCTGAGATGTTGCTTGGGCTGGTGTAGAGTGTTCGCCACTTAGCGTGCGTGCAAATAAGCTTTAAATATAAAACTAGAAATCAAGCAAGCGAACCCGCAGTGTACGGATTGACGTAGTTAAGCAAGAATTCCAAAGTATCGAACACAGAGATTTGGGGGGTTAAATCCAGTTATAGATTATCAAGCGAGTAAATGTAAGAAGCTTTTCAAGTATTGGGAAAATAACAATCCTAAAGATCCAGATATCCAGCTGTGGCAATCGATTCAAGATATACTAAAGGTATAAGGACAGAGTTGAGGGTATGCAAAGGTATGCTAATGTAAGGTAATCGTACGGTGAAGTTCCAAAAACCTTATATGACTCACCTAAAAGACACTCTCTATAAAGGTTGTTGAGGCTTCAGTATAGAAAGGTTCTAAAGGTAAGAATTAACGTCAAACACCCAAACTTATAATCCAAGGATCAAGACTAACTAAACCGATTAAGGTTGTGACACTCACAATCGAGGTAGAGGTTGTTGAGGCTTCACTACCACCAAGAAAAGGTAAGCCAAGACTAAGTTAAAGCAAATCTTTAACTTTGGATTAAAGTAAAAGCAAGTTCGTAAACTAACACAAAATTACGGGTAGTTCTTGAGTTCCACGGCCGTGGAAGCTCAAGAACAGACCGTGGATTAGGGTTATCGGCAATTCTCTCTAACTCTCAGGGTCCAATCTGTTTACGATCGATCTATCATCATCTAAGCCACAACTATCAACCCTTCACCTTAGAATTGTTAAAGGGTTTTAGCCAACAACAGTCATATTGATATCAAATTCAAGGTTTGAAAGAATAAAAGATGAAAACTTCCGAAAACTTTCAATAACTTTCAAATCAATCTCAAATCCACAAATCAAGAACAATATCGTCAATAGATTCGGAACAACACAAACAATCACAATCTTAGATAAGAAGGAAGAACGGGATGTCAATCCGTCTTCTTAATCAAACCTAAGCAAGAAGCGAAATCTTCTTGCGAACAATCTTCCGAATCTTCAATCTTCCGTCAATCCGAAAATCACACTAGCAACGCGCAAATCTCTCAATCACAATCTCCGCCAAATGCGAAATTAGGGCAATTCCAAGTGTAAGCGTAAGATGCGTCTATGCGTAAGCAAAGGTGACGGAATCTCTCCTCGTCCGTCCTTTTATAGTGTAAGATAAAATATCGGCCCGGCCCAATTGCGTATGAGATCGTGGATTAAAGTGTGGCAAAAAAGATCGCCAAGATCACGGTCGTGGAAGGGTTCCACGGCCGTAATTTAGAGCGTGGAAGTTGTCACGGTTTGACACAACTCCTCCACGGCCGTAGAAGTTGCTGGAATGAACCACGCTTCCCTTGCCATGGTTCCACGGCCGTGGACTTGAACGTGGAATGTAGTATGGCCGTATTTTAGAGCGTGGTTTAGGGCTAGAACGTGATTCTTCCTCAGTCTCGTGCATTCTTCAAGTTGGCACTTCCTTAGCTCCTAGGAATGTCCTCAATTCATGGACATGCTCCATCAAACTCCATCCTTGCTCAATTCCGTTCGGAAATAGCTCTTAATTGCCTACAATCAACATAATGCTTGTGTAGATCTCTATATCGACATTATAGATAAACTAGCTCACAAATGCATCAATGCTTAATCAATGACTATCAATATGGATGAAATATACTTAGAAAACGTGCCTAAAATATCACAATATTTCATGCTAACAAATAACCCCGTACTTGCCACTTGCTTGTCCCTAAGCAAGGTCTTTCAAAAGCTTTAAAACACAAGTTAGGATGAAATATGTGTACCTTCTCAAAGCAAAACTTCTTTTGGATGAATGTGCCTTCTAATCAATAGATTATTCTCAAATCTTGCTTCAATCGTTTATAAGACTTTCATACACTTAATCAAAGAGTAAAGAGTAAAGAAAGCTCATGAATTAATCAAACTTCCATGTAAACATCATAACCTTCAAACATTATCAAAATCGATCATAAGAAACTTCAATTTAGATCACCAAGTCATATAACATTCTTTTGATCTTAAGGACTTTCAAACAATAAAGGTCTAGAATGTGGAAAGGGAAGGAAACTTTAAGGAATGTGGTGCATGAATCCGGGAAAGTGGATAACTACTCTTTTCTTCTTCTCTTGCGGTTTCCGCAGCACTTTCAACTTAGAGATTCGCTCTCTTCTTTTCATTTTTCGACTTTACTTTTGGAGTTATGGATAGAGGTGCACAAAAACCGAAGCCTAGGAGATTGGCGTTTCTCAATTTTTATGAGATGCCTCAAACCCTTAGCGCACACACCATAATCCGCTAGGAATATCGCTCAATCCGACTTTGGCAAGACACAAACACCCGGCTATGTGAATGGTGCCGAGTTACTCATCATCATGATTGACTTCCCAAAACCTACAATTTCTTTCTATTCTTTTGATTGCAAATAATTGCTTTCAAGGCCCTCCCACATCAAACATGCCAATATCAATCAACTCCTCCAAATTCCCGGATAGGTAAAGGAGGCCATTATTTCAATGAGGGGCTAAATGATCAAAGAAAGAAGAAAGACAATCGAATTGCCTTAATCATCTCAACAAGAAGTATAAGAACTTATAGTGTGATTTCAACCTTATTTTCTCAACATGATTTAAGTAACATTCATCACATTATGAAATTTGCAAAAGAGGTATAATCAACTCATTCAATTTCTTTTCAATTCACTATTCGTTTAAGCATGCAATTGTCATCAAACTCAATTCACAAGTAGCAATTATCATAGAAATCCTCTCTATCCTTAGAAGCACAAAATTTTCAAAAATTTTCAATTTTTATGGGTTTTTTCAAACTCTTTTTCATGCAATGCAATAATGAAACGTGTAACAATATAATGAACATGCAAGATAGTCTCAATAGAAGCAATCAAAGTGAGTAAGAGTTATTACAAACTTTTAGTCACACCCCACCCCATACTTGGAACAAAAATTGTCCCTAATGTTCAAATAAAAGAAAGAAAAGAAAAGAAAGAAAAAAAGAAAAGAAAAAGAAACTCACAAAATGGCGGTGGAGCGGCTAAAGCTATCGGTCGTCATCATCATCACTGCGGTGAAGGCGGGAATGGAGAGAAGATAGGATCATAGTACCGCCCGAACTGCTGGCGGTAGACATCCCTCATCATATGGTCGAGGTCATCCATGCGTCCATCTCTCGAGTCAGCTCGGATCTCCAATGCTCCCACTCTATCAGAAAGGCTGGTAGCCCACTTTGGCATCTGCTCATACCAACCTGGAGCCTAGCTGTACCACCCTGGTGCATTTGACGGTGCTGGTGCTGGTGGTGCCTGTGCAAACCATGGAGGTGGAGTTCCGTACCATGCAGGAGGGGTCTCCATCCAAGTGGGTCTCTCGTTCACGCTGGCGCGGCGAGAAGATGAACCTGAAGCTCTGGCGGGGCGTGGAGAATGTCTAGGCATATCAGAAGCTATATCCGGCTACTCCGGAAACGTGCCAAAGTCCTGCTCAACTCCTCCTCCTCCTCCCTCATACTGGTCTCTCATCTCCTCCTCCTCAACTACAGGCGGTGGTGGAACATATGGAGGGGCTACAATCATGTTCGCATGCATAGCAGCGAACGTCTCCTTCCAATTATGGCATCCAGCCATAATGGAATACTCTGGGAGCCACTCAATGCCTCTCCCCGTCCTACTCTCCCATGGCATAGATACATAAGGTGGACCTCTATGGGTGGGAAAGATAAGACCTCTAGTCATAAAGGCCTGGAGTCATAGGGGTACAGCAGGAATACGTGTACATGCAGAAAAATCTACCCCCAATATCCTAGCAAGGTGGATGACTATCCCACCATATCCAATGTTGCCAACCCTCTTGTTCTTAAGCTTGCTCATGGTAGCAACTAAGAGGGTGGCGCAGTCAGCGGGTCGTTCATACAGCATGGAGTACAGAAGGAAGAGCTCATCAGTCTTGATCTTCTAAGGTGTCTCCGTCCTAGGGAAGAGACACTCAGAAAGAACCCGGTGAGCAATCTTCAAGGCTAAGGGATACATCAACTTAGCCTTGGTATCAGCTGGTTTCCAGCGGTCCTCGCTGGCGTAAATCATGGCTACCTCCTCCCAGAAATCCTTGGCGTAAACGCCGCTGGGAAACCGACCATTGAAGGTCTCTTGGAACCCAAAGAAGGCTTCAAACTCTCGGATGGTAAAATCATAGTTCTTTTCCATCAGACGGAAAGAAACTGTCCTATCCACATGGCTGTGCTCAAAAGACGTCACAACCTCTCTAGTAATCTCCTCGTAGGCGTCTTCTCGGATAGCTGAGAAGACGATAAGACCGGCTCTATCCAAGAGCCAAGTAAGGTCATCTATGATGTGTAGAGGAGCTAAATCCTCCAACAATAGGTACCGAGGTCCTATAAAGGCCCTCTTATGGATCCTCTCTCTAAGGCGTCGAGATGATCCTCGTGAATGGTAGGTACCCTGGGGCTAGGAGGTGATGGTGACGAAGGTGATGATGGAGGTGAAGGGGAGGAAGGTGGTGGTGCTCTAGAGGATGAAGAGGAAGAGGGGTTGCCCTTCCTCTTTTTATTCTTATCCTTCTCCTTGTTCTTATCCTTATTTCTCCCAGAAACTCTCCTCACAAAATCCATTACTGTTGAAAACCACGGTCTGTTCTTGGTGTTCCACGGCCGTGGAATTGACAGAGACCGTGGTTCGTCTCGACTTTTCTCAAAACTCAGAAATCAACAGCCAAACTCAGCAATTAGGCAGTCCTAGACTAACTCCTTCCAATTTCAATCAGTTCTCCTATAAATGCTAGCAAGAACGAAGCCGAATTGACAAAGATAGAGAAGAGCGGAAAAAACCTAGGTTTCGGATTTTAAAATCCGAATTCTGCGTTCCTTGGTGATTTGCCGCTCGATTTGTTGCTTGGATCTCGTTAGTGATCGGATTTGCTTCAGTTTGGGTCGAAGAATCGTTGAAAACGATTAACGAATGAGGATTTGAGGGTAGAGGTGTGATTTTAGCGAAGAGGGCGTGGAATTGGGTTTTGTGGTGTGTTTTTGTGAAGAACGTGGTTTATATAGTGACCGGCAAAATTTTTGAAAACCACGGTCTATCGGGGGGTTCCACGGCCGTGGAATTGTACGGAACCGTGGTTTTTGTGATTTTTCAAAGGCTTTTGGAAATTACGGTCACTGTAGCTATCACGACCGTGGTTTAGGCCGTGGAACTCTCTGTAATGCTCCAAAGTCCAAGTTTCGTCACTTTTCTTCAAGATTACTCTTCCCCCTTCCTTTTCCACTGTTCCTACATCCAAAAACACGAACATACCGGAAGGAATCGAAGGCAAAACAAAGCAAAAATGTCTAAACTAAGCTAAACTATGAATCGAAAACAAAAACGTAAATGCAATACCTTGGGTTGCCTCCCAAGAAGCGCTTTGTTTAAGGTCCGTAGCTAGACCAAACTCGAACTTATTCGAGTGCGGTGGGCGCGAACTCTTCAGCTTGGAGTTCCGGCGTATACTTCTTGAGTCGTTGACCGTTCACCTTAAAGCTTCCGCCCGCTTCACCCCATACTTCAACTGCACCATGGGGGAAAATACGTTTGATTAGAAAAGGTCCGGTCCAACGAGATTTAAGCTTACCTCGAAAGAGACGAAGCCTTGAATTGAAGAGGAGAACTTGATCTCCTTCTTTGAATTTCTTTGGAATGATATGCTTATCATGCCAACGCTTTGCTCTCTCCTTATAAATCTTGGTGTTCTCATAGGCGTTCAAGCGGAGTTCTTCAAGCTCATTAAGGTTCAAGAGACGCTTCTCTCCCGCTTCCTTCATGCTGAAATTCAACCACTTGATGGCCCAAAACGCCTTGTGCTCTAACTCTACCGGTAAGTGACAAGACTTCCCATACACAAGGTTGGATGGTGTGGTTCCTATGGGAGTCTTGTACGCAGTCCGGTATGCCCACAATGCATCATCAAGCTTCAAGGACCAATGCTTCCTAGTCCTTGAAACCATATTCTCTAGGATTCCTTTGATCTCCCGATTTGAGATCTCATACTTACTAGAAGAGCTTCAAAGCGCCGGGCAATAAAGTGAGAACCTCCATCACTAATGATAGTCCTTGGTGTCCCAAATCGTGGGAAGATGGTCTTGTTAAAGAACTTGACCACTACCATGGCATCATTGGTGGGAGAGGCAATTGCTTCCGCCCATCTAGAAACGTAATCCACCGCCAAGAGTATGTATTGGTTTCCACAAGATGATGGGAACGGTCCCATAAAATCAACTCCCCAAACATCGAAAAATCTCCACCTCTTGAATGTTATTGAGAGGCATCTCATTCCTCCTAGAGATATTTCCTGTTCTTTGACAAGCATCGCAGCAGGAAACAAAGGATTGCACATCTCTAAATAAAGTGGGCCAGAAGAATCCAGATTGCAATACCTTAGCGCTAGTCTTGTTCGAACTAGCGTGTCCTCCACATGGTAGTGAATGATAATGGTGGATGACACTTTGCATCTCATCTTCCGGCATACATCTCCGAATTATGCCATCCGGACCTCTCTTAAAGAGGAGAGGTTCATCCCAAAAGTATTCCCGAACATCCTTAAAGAACTTCTTTCTTTGTGCGTAGGATAATCCGGGCGGTATCTCCTGACAAACCAAATAGTTAACAAAATCAGCAAACCATAGTTCGTTACCTTTGGAGATCACATCGATGCACTCCTCAATAATGTGTAGGTGTTCGTCCAGGAAGGAGTCATCTATAGGTAGATGGTCGTCCTCTAGATGTGTTAGGCGACTCAAATGATCCGTAACAGAATTTTCTGAACCCTTCTTGTCGCGGATCTCTAGATCGAATTCTTGTAGGAGAAGAATCCATCTAATTAGCCTTGGCTTCGCATCCTTCTTTGCAAGGAGGTACCGGATCGTAGCATGATCCGTGTAGACAATCACCTTTGCACCTACAAGATAAGAGCGAAATTTGTCAATAGCATAAAAATGGCTAAAAATTCCTTTTCCGTGGTGGCGTAGTTGAGTTGCGCTTCATCTAGCGTCTTGCTAGTGTAGTATATGGCATGGGTTTGCCCTTCCTTCCTTTGTCCAAGAACAGCTCCTATGGCTACGTCACTAGCATCGCACATAACCTCTAAGGGAAGGTTCCAATCCGGAGGTTGGATAATAGGTGCTGAAATTAGAGCTTCCCGGATCATGTTAAGCGCATCCAAGCATTCCTGCGAAAACTCAAAAACTGCATCATTCATCAATAGATTAGTTAGCGGTTTTGATATTTTAGAGAAGTCTTTTATGAAGCGTCTATAGAATCCGGCAAGTCCTAGAAAACTTCTTATCCCTTTCACCGAAGTTGGGGGAGGAAGCTTTTCTATGGTCTCTCTCTTAGCTTTATCTACCTCTATCCCTCTATTAGAGATTAAATGTCCTAAAACAATTCCTTCCTTAACCATGAATTGACACTTCCCCCAATTTAGAACTAGGTTATTGTCTTCACACCTTTGTAAAACAAGAGAAAGGTTAGAAAGGCAATTGTCGAAAGAGGAACCGTATATGGAGAAGTCATCCATGAAGACCTCCATGATTTCCACAATGTATTCGGAGAAGATGGCCATCATGCACCTTTGAAAGGTGGTTGGGGCATTGCAAAGCCCGAACGGCATTCTCCTATAAGCAAACGTACCCCATGGGCACGTAAACGTGCTCTTCTCCTGATCATCCGGGTGTATCGGAATCTGAAAGAAACCACTATAACCGTCAAGATAGCAAAAGTGTGAATGTTGCGCTAACCTTTCAAGCATTTGATCGATGAAGGGTAGTGGGAAGTGATCCTTCCTCGTTGCGTTGTTAAGCTTGCGGTAGTCTATGCACATCCGCCATCCCGTTACGGTTCGGGTAGAAATGAGTTCGTTATTCTTGTTGGTGATGACCGTCATTCCTCCCTTCTTCGGAACTACTTGAACCGGACTCACCCACTTGCTATCGGAGATAGGGTAGATGATACCTGCATCAAGAAGTTTAAGAATTTCCTTCTTGACAACCTCCTTTATGGTCCGATTCAACTGCCTTTGAGGTTGTCTTGAAGTCCTAAAGTCCTCTTCCATTAATATTTTATGCATGTATAGGGAAGGTTTGATTCCTACTAAGTCTTCTATAGTGTAACCTAAAGCTTTCCTATGTTTCCTAAGGACAACCATAAGCTTACTATGTTCATCTATGGTTAGATCGGAACTAACAATAACCGGATAAGTAGAGTTAGGTCCTAGAAAAGCGTACCTTAGATGTGTAGGAAGTTGTTTCAATTCTATTGCTTTCGGAGCTTCCAATGGCTCTTGAGGAGCATCCGATGCCTCCTTAGAAGTGTCTAAGGGTGTAGAAGGTGTGGGAGAAGAATCAAAAGAAGTTGAAGAAGGGGCACGATCACCCTCTTCCACGGCCTGAATCACGGTTTCCCTGCATCTTCCATGGCCGTGGTTTAGGGCGTGGAAAGTGGTTACGGGTGCTCTGTTTCCTCTACGACCGTGTAACCATCTGGAGTGAGCCACGCTTTGGTTGGTGAAATCCACGGCCGTGGAATATAGTGTATGGCCGTGGATTCTCACGTTTTCTGCTTCGTCGTGGAGTTTCTCAAACTCCTCTTCACATACTTCCTCTTGTGCTTCTAAGGCTTCAATTGTCTCATTGCACTCCTCTTCATCCCCTACATTCGTTAGACTCATAGTAATAACCTTTTGCAAAGGATCTTTGAAGAGAATAACACTTACCTCCTCTCTAGACAACCCTTCTTCATCTTGGATATTGAATATATCCTCATCAAAGATTGGTTCCTTCACTAGAGTGGAAAGAACGAACTCTACCTTCTCTTCTCCTATGTCAAAGGCGAGTCTAGCATTCTTGCAATCGACTATGCAGCCGGAAGTTGCAAGAAACGGTCTTCCGAGTATGATCGGGACCGGACTATCTGCAGGAATGTCAAGCACAACAAAATCAATGGGAACAAAGAATTTACCTAGCTTGACCGGGACGTCTTCTACAATACCGACGGGGCGAGTGATGGATCGATCCGCCATGTACAACGTCATCTTCACCGGTTTATGGTCGCCTAAACCAATCTTCCTACATAATGCAAGTGGTATGATGCTCACACTTGCTCCTAAGTGACATAACGCATCATATGTGACATCTCCCACTCCTATGGGAATGCAAAATGACCCCGGATCCTTTAGCTTTGGGGGCATTTTCTCCTTCATGGTCTTGATGAGATCCGAAGATTCTGAACTCATCTTAACCTCTCCAAAATCCTCTAACTTTCTCTTGTTAGAGAGGATCTCCTTTAAGAACTTGCCATAAGCTGGCATACCTACAATAGCATCAAAAAAAGGTATATTAATATGCAGCTTGCTCATGAGTTCTATAAACTTACCAAATTGTTTATCTAAGCGTGCTCTCGCTCTAGATTGAGGGAATAGTAGGGGAGGTTTGTAAGCCGGAGGAGGAACGTAGACATCTTCATTCTCCTTCCCCTTCTCTTTGTCTTTCTCAACGGAGACTTCAACAAACTTAGGTTGCGGATCGGTGGTAGTCACTCCGCTCCTAGTTGTGATTGCCATCACCCTTCCCTTTGGGTTGTCCTCCGTTTTTCCTGGAAGTTTCCCTTGATTCCTAGGAACTTCCTCCGCTTGGCTGAACATTTGGTTTCTAAAGCCTTTTGGGCTTTATCAACCTTAGAAATTTGATCATCAACCTTAATGATGCGGTTCTCCAAACCTTGAAGCTTTCCCAAAATCGTTTCCAACATGGGATCGGGCTTCTCCTTCCCCGAAATGTTTCCTCCATTAGATGTTTGCCCCTGGCTTTTCAAAGGAGTAGAGGAAGAGGAAGGTGGAGTTAGTGAATTCGAATTGGAAGGATAAGAGTTACCGGAGTTTTGTTGATTGGAGCGCCAATTGTTGTTGTTTGAACCCCCATTGTTGTTCCAATTATTGTTCCGGTTGTTGTTGTTGCCATTCCAATTTTTCCTGTTGTTGTTCCGGTTATTGTTGTTGTTGCGGTTTGTATTCTCACCACCATTGTTGTTGTTGTTGCCCAAGTAGCCAACATCTTTCCCTTGTTGCTTTGGAAAGTTGGTCTTGATAGCCTCCTTCAACTCTTTGATCTCATTGTTGAGGGAGAAAATTTTATTTTGAGCTTCATGTGTGAGCTTTGCTCCTTGCTCCACACGATTTCCCTCTACCTTCCGGTGAGAATACTTCTCTATGACCCTTGCTTGCTTCTCAATGAAGTCCCAAGCGTCATCTTCTCTCATGTCCATGAATATACCACATGAGAGGGATTGGAGCTTGAATTGTGTTTCCACATCCAACCCCTTATAGTATATCTCCAACAATGCAAGCTTGGATATGCCATGATGAGGAAAATCCAAGAGCAAATCCTCAAACCTTTCCCAAGATTGAAACAAACTTTTGTTAGATCTCATGGAAAATGCATTAATCTTACCTCTAAGTTCCGCCGTTTTGGATGGAGGAAAGAACTTAGTGAGGAACTCCGCGGAAAGGTCTTTCCACGTGTATAGTTTCCCACTAGGAAGAGCATGGTACCAAGACAATGTTTTCCCCTTCAAAGAGAAGAAGAAAGGCTTGAGCTTATAGTTGTTGGTAGTTGCGTTCTTCGGCCTCATTGTCTCCATCATACACTCAAAGTTTTGCAAGTGTTGGTGTGGAGATTCAGCGCTTGTTCCGCCAAATTGGTTTTGGCGAACAAGAGTAATAACTTGAGGGTTGAAGCTAAACCCTTGTACATCATCAGCATCAAAGTTCACACCTAGACGGCGTGGTTGCTGCGTTGGATCCATCCTTTGGCCAAGAGTTCTTGGCTCCTCATCCACACGTTCGATCCTTGCATTCCTAGGTGGAACACGGCGATTAGCAGTTGCCCGTGGATGGAATGGATTTACATTGATCGTTGGATCAATTTCCTCTAGCGGTGGCATGGAGGAGTCTCTATCCTCATTGGATGAGTTAGCTCTAACCGATCTTCCCGGTCTCCTTCTTTTCTTTTTCTCCTTAAGGTTGTTTATCTTCAACCTCATTTGGAACATCATGTCCGTTAGATCGTCAACTTTCATTTGACGACGATCCGTTTCTTCCCTTCGTGTCTTCTCACTCCGTTGGAGTTGAGCTTCCTTTTCCGCAAGCTCCGATTGAAGATCACGTTCGTTTTCTTCAGCCATTTTCTTTTCCTTACGCTTTTGCCTTAAAGTCCTCACAAACTCTTGATCAAGAGGTAAGAGGTCTTCGGTGTTCCTAGACCTGCGCATGCACTTGAAAGGATATCAAATAACAAGGGAAGAGCTCCCAAGCTTGACAACCGTAAACCGAATTAGGCCTTAACCAAATCCCCGGCAACGTCGCCAAAAACTTGTTCGCCACTTAGCGTGCGTGCAAATAAGCTTTAAATATAAAACTAGAAATCAAGCAAGCGAACCCGCAGTGTACGGATCGACGTAGTTAAGCAAGAATTCCAGAGTATCGAACATAGGGATTTGGGGGGTTAAATCCAGTTATAGATTATCAAGCGAGTAAATGTAAGAAGCTTTTCAAGTGTTGGGAAAACAACAATCCTAAAGATCCAGATATCCAGCTGTGGCAATCGATTCAAGATATACTAAAGGTATAAGGATAGAGTTGAGGGTATGCAAAGGTATGCTAATGTAAGGTAATCGTACGGTGAAGTTCCAAAAATCTTATATGACTCACCTAAAAGACACTCTCTATAAAGGTTGTTGAGGCTTCAGTATAGAAAGGTTCTAAAGGTAAGAACTAATGTCAAACACCCAAACTTATAATCCAAGGATCAAGACTAACTAAACCGATTAAGGTTGTGACACTCACAATCGAGGTAGAGGTTGTTGAGGCATCACTACCACAAAGAAAAGGCAAGCCAAGACTAAGTTAAAGCAAATCTTTAACTTTTGATTAAAGTAAAAGCAAGTTCGTAAACTAACACAAAACTAAGGGTAGTTCTTGAGTTCCACGGCCGTGGAAGCTCAAGAACAGACCGTGGATTAGGGTTATCGGCGATTCTCTCTAACTCTCAGGGTTCAATCTGTTTACGATCGATCTATCATCAT
Source organism: Fagopyrum homotropicum (assembly GCA_033239125.1). Classification (NCBI taxonomy): domain Eukaryota; kingdom Viridiplantae; phylum Streptophyta; class Magnoliopsida; order Caryophyllales; family Polygonaceae; genus Fagopyrum; species Fagopyrum homotropicum. The sequence continues at coordinate 56,271,169 of BSWB01000003.1, read as the reverse complement.
CTAAGCCACAACTATCAACCCTTCACCTTAGAATTGTTAAAGGGTTTTAGCCAACAACAGTCATATTGATATCAAATTCAAGGTTTGAAAGAATAAAAGATGAAAACTTCCGATAACTTTCAAATCAATCTCAAATCCACAAATCAAGAACAATATCGTCAATAGATTCGGAACAACACAAACAATCACAATCTTAGATAAGAAGGAAGAACGGGATGTCAATCCGTCTTATTAATCAAACCTAAGCAAGAAGCGAAATCTTCTTGCGAACATTCTTCCGAATCTTCAATCTTCCGTCAATCGTGAAATCACACTAGCAACGCACAAATCTCTCAATCACAATCTCCGCCAAATGCAAAATTAGGGCAATTCCAAGTGTAAGCGTAAGATGCGTCTATGCGTAAGCGAAGGTGACGGAATCTCTCCTCATCCGTCCTTTTATAGTGTAAGATAAAATATCGGCCCGGCCCAATTGCGTATGAAATCGTGGCTTAAAGTGTGGCGAAAAAGATCACCAAGATCACGGTCGTGGAAGGGTTCCACGGCCGTAATTTAGAGCGTGGAAGTTGTCACGGTTTGACACAACTCCTCCACGGCCGTAGAAGTTGCTGGAATGAACCACGCTTCCCTTGCCATGGTTCCACGGCCGTGGACATGAACGTGGAATGTAGTACGGCCGTATTTTAGAGCGTGGTTTAGGGCTAGAACGTGATTCTTCCTTAGTCTCGTGCATTCTTCAAGTTGGCACTTCCTTAGCTCCTAGGAATGTCCTCAATTCATGGACATGCTCCATCAAACTCCATCCTTGCTCAATTCCGTTCGGAAATAGCTCTTAATTGTCTACAATCAACATAAAGCTTGTGTAGATCTCTATATCGACATTATAGATAAACTAGCTCACAAATGCATCAATGCTTAATCAATGACTATCAATATGGATGAAATATACTTAGAAAACGTGCATAAAATATCACAATATTTCATGCTAATATAGAGCAAGGAGGCTGCTGCAATCCGGGTTGGGCAAGGCTGGCATGAAGAGGTGGGCCAGAAACAAGGTAAGAGTTTGGGCTGGAAATAAGAGGAAAAAAATATGTGGCCTGAGGTAAGGGAAACAAGGTTGGGCTGTTGTCAAAGATTGTCAAAAACTCGTCATGTCTTTGTCAGGCTCATGCATGACTTCGTCACAGAGTTGTCGGGCTTCGTCATGACCTCGTCTCAGCTCTGTCATGGTCTCGTCACAGCTTTGTCACTTTCTCGTCTCAGCCTTGTCATGATCTCGTCTAAAGTCGTCGTTAAGGATTAATTATAAGAATTAGGGTTTTATATAATTCTATCATTTTATATGAATTAAATTCTACATAAAATGATAAATAATTGATATAATTCTATCATTTTATGTGAATTAAATTTTACATAAAATGATAAATAATTATAAGAATTAGGGTTTGATATAATTCTATCATTTTATATGAATTAAATTCTACACAAAATGTTAAAATTTGTGAAGAACGAGATACTAGATAGAATGGAAAACCGTCAACGGCTCGAAGTTCGATTTGATTCGGAATTAAACGGAATAAAAATTCCGGATATTACAATTTCAAAATGTTATTGTACATCATACTCGAACATATGTCCCTTTTCTATCTTAAAGTGGAATGTTGTTCCAAAATATATCAAAAGCTTAACTTGTTATAGCGTTATAGTAATCACACATTGCTTTTATTTTTCTATCTAAATTTCTAATAGATAGTTGTCTTATAAGCTATAGAGTGTATTGACCGCAATTAACTTTTTATACATCATTTTCTTATTATAAGAAAAAAAATTTGATGTTGATGAATAAAAAACTATTTCACTAGTAGAATTGTTGCCGGTAAGTGGAGGGACTTTAAACGTATTCTCACAGTTGACCTTTAAACATGACATAAGACAAAAGTCACATATGTACTACAATGGAAAAATAACTATTGTCTTGTTACCAACACCAAAGCACAAAAATAAGTAATGTTTGTGTTGTCAACAACACTACAATGGAAAAATAACGCGTTTAATTGTTGTCAACAACATTAAAATGAAAAAATAGTGCAAAAAGGTGTTGTCGACAAGTTTAGAATTATAATATATAGTGTTTAATCGTTGTCAACTTCAGAAACAAACACAAAAAAGGTTATGTTAGTTGTTGTCAAAAATATAATAACACTCAAGCAACGGTGGTTGTGATGTCAACAGTAAAAACACAAAAAATTAATGTTGATGTTGTCAACAACACATATAAAAAACGATAGAATAATATTATAGTTTTGGCAATATTAAAATTTAACTTTCTCTCAACAACATAAAAAAATTCAGAATGATTATAAACTAAATCATTCAACAATCGATAAAAACAACATGAAGATCAATGATTGTACTACTTTCAAAAACATAAATCACATTGAACACGAACTTCAATCTTATAACAAATCAAATATGAACAAAAATTAGTATAATTATTATGAAACCCTAAATTGAAAAGTTTCATAGCTCAAACCTAAATATTTCTCCATTGTTGACGGAGTTTTTCAATCGAAGCTACGAAATTACTAATTTTCTCTTTAGAATCGAGTTGAATGAAATTTAAACATGACTAGATCTCTTGAATTTAGAAGAATTTAATGAGAGAATTTATTTTAAAAGTACTTTCAATTAACTCAACGACATAGCCCATACCGGTACATGTGAAGCTTGTTACGCAACGTGTGTACAAAGTGTTGATCTAAACACGTCATTTTCCAATAGGTAATCAGGCAACACTTTCGTACATATGATGGAATTTTTAAATTGTTGATTGTTACAAAACTATGAAAAGGTGTTACAAAACATAAAGTTATGATAACACTATTTTACAATAGAATATAAGTCTTCATTTTTAGCATGTTTTTGCATAATTTAGTGACATGCATTAGTACATGGAGACATGCAACTTACTTACGTCAAAATTGTACGGTTATTAAAAGATTGACACGATGACGTGATGGAACTGAACCTGTAAATTGTGATTGGTCGAATACTGTAAGAAGAACTAAGTAAGATTAGATCTTGGTAAATCAAAGGTCAATAGAGAACTAAAAATGTTAGAATGGAGTAGACCATCAAAGAAGTTATATAGTAAGTGACATTAAGCTAATGTAATTTCGTATTAAAAGTAAGTGTGGACAATAAATGGTTGAGTTGTGACGATGTTAGACCTCATACCACCTCACATGTAGTATTAAATGAACCTAAAAGTTGAGACCAAAGGATAACATGTCTTAAACTTCACACACATAATTTAACAATTTATTTTCTAAGAAAGGTACTCTCACGAAATATAAAAAACCCTCTAACATTAAAAATAAAAACGTATGGTATACTTTTATTCGAAGTGTACACATACACTGGGGTGTATGTGTAAACTTTGAGTAAAATAAAAAAACGTGTATACTCTCACGCAACAATCTTGTAGCGAGAGCATGCCACCACCACCTGCTAATACGAAGGTGGGGCCCACTTTCTTCCTTCCATTATCATTCATTGTATCTCAAGGCTTCTTTTTCTATATTCAATTCTATAAATCTTTTGTCAAACATCACCATTATTTCTGCTCTTTTTCATTTATTCTCTATATTATACGTTATCTTTATGATTCTCCTCCCACCCAGATTTTTCACTTGATTTGCTGGTCTTCTTCCTTCAAATGATTTGATTTTATGTCTCTCAAGACTGCACATTCATGCAACTCGCCTAGGTTCATCGTCATAATCCTTCTTCCTTATTACTCTATCAATTGCTCAATGATTTTTTTCCCTTTCTAACTTTTCTCCTAGGACAAATACCAAAACTTGTATACTCTCAAGCAGTAGTCTCATGGAGAGAGCGTGCCACCGCCACCTGTTAATTGTGGGGCCCACTTTCTTCCCTCAAGACTCCTTTTTCTTTATTCAACCCCTATAAATCTTATGTCAAACATCACCATAAAATCTCCTTTTTTCATTTATTCTCTACTTAATACCTTCTCTTTATGATTCGTCACCCACCCTGAATTTTAACTTGATTTGCTTCTCTTCTTCCTACAAAGGATTTGATTTTATGTGTTCCTCATGACTACACGTTAATACAACTTGCCTAGGTTCATCATCATAATCCTACTTTCTGATACTCTATGAGTTGCTCAATGCTTTCTTGCCTTTTCAGCTTTTCTCTTGGGACAATGACCAAAACTTGTATACTCCCAAGCAATATTCTCCTGGAGAGAGCGTGACACCGCCACCTGCTAATACAGACACGGGGCCCACTTTCTTCCTTCCCATTTCCATTAATTGTATCTCAAGACTCCCCTTTCTATATTCAACCCTTATAAATCTTTTGTCAAACATCACCATATATTCTCCTTTTTTCATTTATTCTCTATACCTTGTCTTTCTAATTATCCTCCCACCTAGATTTTTCACTTGATTTTTTGTTCTTCTTCATCCAAAGGATTTGATTTTGTGTGTCTCTGAAGACTGCACATTCATGCAACTCGCCTAGGTTAATCAACATAATCCTACTTTCTTATTACTTTATCAATTGCTCAGTGATTCTTTCCTTTTATGTGTTTCTTCTAGGACAGAGACCAAAACTAGTATACTCCCTGGCAATAGTCCGTGGATAGAGTGTGCATCGCCACCTACTAATACGGATGCGGGGCCTACTTTCTTTCTTCCCATTCCCATTCATTGTATCTCAAAACTCCTTTTTTTTATATTCAACCCCCACACATATTTTGTCAAACATCAACATTAATTCTCCTCTTTTTTTTTATTTATTCTCTGTACTATACCTTCTCTTTCTTGATTTTTCTCCCACCTAGATTTTTCACTTGATTTGCTGCTCTTCTTCCTCCAAAGGATTTGATTTTGTGTGTTCCTCAAGACTGCACATTCATGCAACTTTCCTAGGTTCATCGTCATAATCCTACTTTCTTATAATATATCAATTGCTCAATGATTTTCTTCCCTTTTCAGATTTTCTCCTTTTGTGTTTGTTCGTTTTTCATTTCATTAAAACTTTTGTGAATATATTTGCAGCTTTTTGCCTTAAAATATGATATTCTAAAATTTTGCATTTGTGTTTTTCTTTGGCTCTCTACTTTACTAACTTGATATCCATGTAAGTCAAGCTTTTAGCGATCTAACTTATTCATGATCATATTTGAAGTATGTGGGGAAGGGTCTTGGCCCTTTTTTTTTTACTAAATTATGAATTATGAATTACGAAGTACGAATTATGGTTCACACTTGATAAAGGACTTTAATTTGAGTTTGGAAGGCTGACTTTTGTTGATTGCAGTTACAACTTGGAGAGTGATGGAGGACAATTTGTCAAACGCGAGCATGGTCCCTATTGTACCTTCCAATGATGCCCTCAGCCTACAGCGGTCAACGGCTCCGATCAACCTTCTCCAACGCAACGATTTGCATGGCCTTGAGCTCAGCAATCACCTTTTGCAGGGCTCCAAGATCCCATCCCCAATTTGCCACAAATCCCCTCTAACAACGGGGGAAATTCAAATGAATTCAATTGGAGGTTGTAGCAAGGTTGCATCAATTGAGGAAGAAGACGCAAAATTGAATGAAGAAGGAGCCGATGTTGTGAAAGGGAATAGCACATGCAATTGGCAGCGAGTGAAGTGGAGCAACTTCATGATCAAGTTCTTGATAACGACGGTTTCGTACATGGACGATGATGTCGCATCTCCGATGGGGAGGAATCTACAAAAGAAGGGGAAATGGAGGACCGTTTCAAAGGTGATGTCTGAACGGGGACTTTTTGTATCACCACAACAATGTGAAGATAAGTTCAATGACTTGAACAAGAGGTATAAGAAGCTGAACGACATTCTCGGGAGGGGAACATCGTGCGAGGTTGTTGAGAACCCGGTGCTACTAGACATGATGGATCACATTTCCGAAAAGGCCAAGGATGAAGTGAGGAAGATCTTGAGCTCCAAGCATTTGTTCTATGAACAAATGTGCTCTTATCATAATCGAAATAGGTTATTTTTACCTCACGACCCGACAATACAAAGAGCAGTTCAGTTAGCCCTTTGTGATCCTAGTAGTCAGCAATCCGATGATGACCATGAGGGGGATGAGCATGAACTAGTAAGACAAGGATTCGTTGCGGGCTCCACTAAGAGGATGAAGCATGGAAACATGCAAGAAGATTTAAGGGATTTTGCATTGCGGAAGGATAGGATAAAGATGCAATTCTTTGAGTTGGAGCAACAAAAGTTGGAATTGGATAAGCAACGGGTTAAGTGGGAGAGACTTAGTAGGAAGATAGACCGCAAGTTGGAGAAGATGAAGATGGAAAATGAGAGGATGCGAATAGAGAATGAACAAATGGCTATGGAGATGAAGCATATGGAAATGCGAGCAATGAATTTTCCTTCTTAGTTTTTTGGTCTCTTTTTTCTTTCTCATTAGTCTTGCATGGAAACATTATACTCTATGAACCAATAATTCATTACTTTTTCATTGCTTTTATGGATTCTTTTGTGTGGATTGTTGGGCTTATGATTGAGTTTAAGGTTTAGGAATAAAAATCAATCTGCAATAATTCAACAAACTGGTTGGTGGTTTGTGGGTGAAGTTGATAGGATGGATGGATATGGAGGATGTCCAACCACATATTATCCATCCGTCTAAATAGTATAAAATTTGTATATAAATAGTTTTGTTCTTAATTTAAAGCCCTAAAATTTTTAATGTTTTTCTAAATTTGAAGTTCAATTCAACCTACGGTCTCAACTCTCGACTCATCCGTTAAAGGTCGTTAGTCACATTCATTATTTGGCGCCAATCCTGTCAAGACATCTAAATTATCATTTTCCCGCTCCTATCTCCTATCAAATGCCGTTGTGTTTCTCTCTTTGCTCCTTAAATCTGAATCTACGTAAGATTGTGAAAGATGTTTTTTTAGGTTTTTTTTCATTTTATTAGTTTTTTGAATGTCGTCATTCGCCAGAATTCTATATTTTTCGTTTTTAATATCTTCATTTTATTAGGTTGTTAAAGTGGATTGTTATATCGAGTTTCAAAGAAATTTATAATTGTCGTGTTAGTTGGCATATATATATTTTTTTTAATTGGATTTATTTACATTTGGTTTACAATTTTACATGAATTTCTGGTTTTGAAATATTCAAATATAAATCTTTTTTTTTTAAATCTATAAAGAAAATTAGTGAACCTCGTCCTTAGTTGGCAGAGATGTATTAATGTTTTTTTTTACTTTGAAATTCAACTTCACCTTACAGGTTCAATTCTCGACTCTCTTGTTGAATGTTGTTGGTCACATTTACTATTTGGCTCCAACCCCATCAGGGCATCCCAGTTATTGTTTCTCCGCCCGTATCCCCTATTCACAGTGAGGCTCTAATTGTAGTTTTGTGTATTTTCGTTGTATTTTGTTGTCAAAGTAAAATATTTTATTGAGCTTAAATGAATTTATAACTGTCGTGTTTTTGAATTGGTGATTTTGAGATTTTTAAATATAAATCTAATTTACACTTTCAAAAATCTATAAAGACGGTCAAAGAACATCTTGCTTCTTAGTTTGCATAGATGTATTAAAGTTGTTCTAAAATTAAAGTTCAACTTCACCCTACGGTCTTAACTCTCGACTCTCTTGTTGAATGTCCTTGGTCATATTCACTATTTGGTGTCAATCCTATCAAGACATCTGATTATCATTTTCCCGCTCCAATTTCCTATCAACTACCGATGACCATTGTGTCTCTCTTTGATCCTTATACCTTAATCTACATAAGATTGCAAAATATGTTTTAGTTATTTTCATTATATTAGTTTTTTGAATGACATCATTTACAACTATGCTAATTGTTTTTTTGTGTATTTTTATTTTATTAGGTTGTTAAAGTGGATTGTTATATCGAGGTTTAAAGGAGTTTATAATTGTGGTGTTAGTAGGCATCATTGTATTTTGTTTAAATGGATTTGTTTTCGTTGTTTAATTATAATGCTTAATATCTTTACATGAAAGTGAATTTGAGTTGTTTTAAATATAAATCTAATTTCCCTTTCAAGTATCTATAATTAAAATTAATGAACCTCCTCTTTAGTTTGCATAGATGTATTATTTTTTTTTATTTAATTTGAAGTTCAACTTCACTCTACGGTCTCAACTCCCGACTCTCTTGTTGCATGTCGTTGTTCCCATTCACTATTTGGTCCAACCCCATCAAGGCATCGGGGTTATCATGTCCCGGCCTTATCCCATATCAACTAATATTGTGTCTCACTCTCATTGTTCCTCAAATCTGAATTTACGTATTGCGAAAGATGTTTTAGTTATTTTTGAATTATTATTATTTTTTTTGAATGGTATGATTCACAATGATGTTCGCTCTAATTGTTGCATTGTATATTTTCATTTTCTTAGATTGTTAAAGTGAATTGTTTTATCTAGGGTAGACATGGTGCGGGATTAGGGTCATCACAACCTCGTCTCGACTGTTTTAGATGGGACAGGATCGGGATGGTCATGAGTATTTTAGTTTGAATGCTACCATGTCCAATCGTGGCTGGTATCGGGACGTCCCAATCCCGCTTGCCCGTTAATTTATTTATTATTTATAAATTTTACGCTGTACAACGAAAATATCATATATATTGTACTTAAAATGTAAAAACATCAAAGTTCTCATATATCCATAATAACATATTATAGTTTACAATAAATTTTTAAAAAAATATCCATAATAAAATACATATAAATAAATTTAGGTCATTGGTCAATTTTGACAGTTTGACCAATATGGTATATGTTTTAAAATATATAAACATAACTATATAATAACTACATAAGTATATCAGTAATGCTTAGGGATTTTATATATATTTGTTATTTTAAATTAAAAGCTTTATTATATACGGACATACTTAGCGATATGTGAAAGTTAAGACCCCTATATCGTCCCGTATAGTTTTTGGCGGGCCGGGTTCGTAAAGGATTTTCGATTTTAAATGAAATCCTGTCGAGATTGGGACGGGACAAGGATATGACCGGAATTGGCGGGATTTGTGCCAACCATAATTTTATTGATCTGTAAGGAGTTTATAATTATCGTGTTTGTTTGCAAAGATTTATTTTGTTTAATCAGATTTATTTTCGTTGTTGAATTGTAATCCTTGTTTATTTTATGTTAATTAGTCATTAATTTATATATATGTATATATATATATATATATATATATATATATTACACTTTTAAAAATCAATAAATACAGTTAATGAACCTCCTCTGTACTTTTCATAGATGTAGTAATGTGTTTCCTAATTTTAATGAACCTCCTCTGTACTTTTCATAGATGTAGTAATGTGTTTCCTAATTTTAAGTTCAACTTCACCCTACACACGCAACTCTCATATGTCTTGTTGATTGTCATTGGTCGCATTCACTATTTACGCTAGTTTCATCAAGGCATTCGATTATCATATGTCTGCTCCTACCCACTATCAACTACCAACTACAGTTGTGTCTCACTGTCTTTTTTCCTAAAAGTTGAATATATGTAAGATTGCGAAAGATGTTTTAGTTATTTTCATTTTTATTACTTTGTTAAATGTTTTATTATTTTCAATGGTGCACTAATTTTTGTTTTGTATAGTTTTATTTTATTACGTTGTTAAAGTAGATAGTTATATCTAGACTTAAATGATTTTATAATTGTCGTGTTTGTTTACATAGATGTATTTTGTTTGATTGGATTTATTTTCGTTGTTGAATCGTAATGCTTGATAATTTTATGCGGAATTAGTGATTTCGAGTTGTTTCAAATATAATTCTATTTTACAATTTCAAAAATCTATAAGAAAATTATTGAACGCCATTTTTATTTTTCTGAGGCAACCCAACATCCAACAGATGATGGGCGGGTGGGTCATTGTCGATATGTTTTGCGGATGGTGGACAAGATGTGTAGAGTGTTAATAGGTTGGGTGTGGTAGAAGCGGTAAACCCATCCATAAGTCAATGTGTTTACATGCATAATTACGTATTTATATAAGAGTTTCTAAAACTCCTCTATAAATAGTTTTGGTAATAATTTAAAGCTCTAAAATCTATAACTGTTCTGTTAAGTTTGAAGTTCAACTTCGATATACAATTTTAATCCCCAACTCTATAGTTGAATGTTGTGAGTCATATTTTTCACTATTTGGCGAAAACCCCATACAAAGATCTTGGATATCATTCCCCGCTCCTCTCCCCTATCAACTATCGTTGTTTCTCACTCTCTCCGTTGTTCATATCTAAAATGTCACATTCCTAATCAAATCTTCTTAGAAAACTCGGTTAATACATTATAATGACATATTTACTTCTTACCTATTAAAAAAGATTTTATCTTACCTTTGTTTATCAATATTAAGGTAAACAAATAAGGACGAAACACTTTTCACGATATTTAGAGTTACAATTAGTTATGATTCACATACACAAAAAACGAAATAAAAATGGCAAAGAACAGAAAAACGTAAATTCTAAAAATCATACAAAACGGGAACACGGTAAAGAAAGATAATAATGTATAATTTTAAAACTATTGGTAAAAAAAATATTATATATCATAATACGAGGCTTTTAATATGCAATTAAACGAGGTATGTGCTATTTTATGAGTTATTTTATATAACTTCTTAATTTAAAAAATTACAAAAAATAATTTATTTCTAAATTTAATAATTATCTATTTCCAAGATTTGATACCTGCTCTAGTTAGTCTTATAGATTTTCTGGTAAGCAAGAGAGGAAAACTCTCTACGATTGACGCTTATGCAAGGAATAAAACATTCCAAATTTAGTTTTAATTATTACGTTTATTAACCAAAGGAAACGCTCATAACAAATTTAAAAAGAAAACCCTCATTTTAAAAAAATAAGAAGAAAATCCTTACTAACATAAACCGTCATGCGTCATCTTTGTCATCTTTTTCCCGGTTCTCCAAATACTTTTCTCCTTTAGATCTTTTACCTTCAAGATCTCTTTGTAGATCTCCATAGCTCGAGTTTTTCATCATTTTTTTTACTCTCCAAATCACTTGCCCTCAAATATTTCCACATCTCAAAACAATTTTCTTCTCATCAAATCTCTTCATGGGTCTCTTCCAATAAGCCTTAATCCATCATTGACCACCGATGTTTTACCAACCACCATCTTTGACTAAATTATCCCCCTCTATTGATGTAAGTACTCTTAGGGAAACATTTACTGACCACTTTTTTCTTTGTCTGGTCCGTGGTTTGTCCATGGCTTCAACCTCATGTTGACCGTTTTTGAACTTCTTCTAGGTTTCCGGCACGGGACACACAACCTCTTAACAAAAATGAAAAAATGTTACTTTATATCATATACCGTTTAGAAATGATTACTTAAACTTAATATATATAGTTTGTTCTTTCTAGAAAGAGGTATTTTTTCATGTATCATAGACAGTTAAGTTATTTTATTTATTTTTGGACATTACTAAAAGTGGGCATACACTTTAACGAAAATGACACAACATAGACAATTAAGTCACTATTTTGCCCCACAATGAAAATGTTGTGACCTTGATTTACGAAGTTTAAAATTTTCTTTCGATCAATAAACCAATCCAAGTTTAACTCTTCATGATCATAGTCTCCGTCTTTAAGAGTCTCATTGGCTTATTGAGGAAGGATCAATCTCACAATTCAAAATGTGAGGAAAAGAAAAGAGAGTGAGAAAATATTCTTCTTATTATGCATTAACAATAAAAACGTTTTGTTACACATTAGCTAGATTTAATCTAAACATCCAATATTGTAACACCCCAAATTCTAAAACTCGGTGTAACTCCCCAAATCTCAAAATCGGGGTGCTACGGGTTAAGACCTCACAATGGGTCCCGACCCTAGCTCAACAACAATATTACCGGACATTACAACAAGACACAAATGTTAAAATACCAAAATTGAAATAAATAGATGCAATGTCAGATCAACACAAGACTCTCAACCGATTATAACAACAATATCCAAACTATAGTACTAACATCAATAATGTAAGAAAGCAAATAAACCGCCAACCGTCCTACAATGTACGGGAACCTGGCTTACCACACCCTCCGGATAACTCACGGCTACCCTATCTCTTATGGCGTCTAACAACACGGATAAACCGTTAGATAACCATTCATATATAAGTAGAACACTTAAGCACAAACACACGTAAAGAAAGAATGTAAACAAAGAGCATGCTATCACAAAATCTGTTTTATTATCATTCTTAAGGTCCTACACTCATACTCCAATTACACTTGTTGCACGAGAAGTCTAAGACTCTCGCCTCCGTCCCTTTATCCAATAGGAGTGGATCAACGCATCTCCCCGTAAACCATATGGAGTGGATCAGTACCCTCCCCGTATACCAAGTCTAGCCTTGTCGTAGAAAACCTCCTAGTCTCCCTCAGGAGCTGAGCAGATGATGCCACCGTCCGTAGCACTTGGGCCAATTACACGTCGGTTATACTAAACCAATAACCTACTATAACCCATATATCAAGCAACACTCATTTACTCAACCAATATATGAACGAAGCTAAGTAAGCCCAAAGGACTTACCTCGAATAGGCTATGTCCAACTACAAACGAATCCTTATCCGTACTAAAATCCGCAACAACCTGATATAATCTAAGCCAAACACATCAAAGTACATTCAACCGCTAGAAGTTCTTAACTTCTAGCTCCCAATGATCATCATAAGATCATATAGCCATCATAAGATCATATAACGATCAAGGTACTAAGACCAACTTATATTGTATAAAACCCCTCTATATACTCATATATAATTTGTAACACCCCAAATCCGCGGGACTTGGAATGTCACATTGTGCTAGGATCTCACAATGGATCCTGACCCTAGCCTGACATCAAGTTCACTTGATCTTACAACAAGGCACAGGTAGATTAAAATCAAATACATAAAAGCTGAGTATGATACATCAAAAGAGTTTACAAACTCATAGCCTAGTACAAAACAACAACATAAACCACAACCACAAAAGATCCCACATCCCATGCATCCTAATGTACAGAAGTCCTCGGCTTGTCACACCATCTGGCTCACTCTACAGTATTCCTAACCTGCAGAACACTACAACACGGTATGAAACCGTTAGCTATAGCAATGAAAAGCATGAAGGTAATAACACAACCACACATCAACATCTCAAACATGCAATGCCACGCACATTCATTAATTATCTTTCATTACATTATTCCATTACTAATTCAACTTCTTTTGTAACACGAGGAGCCTCAACAACCCCGTCTCATCCAACGTAACATAGGAGTTTTGCATGGGGGTGACCTTCACTCGTCCCCTCCTGTGTGATCATCTTCAGGGCACCTCCTCCTAACCAACAGATTGAGACCGGCGGTTACCGCCCGTTATAATACACTTGGGCCAAATAAATGTAATGAATGGTCATCCTAGTCCGGTTTAGGTTTTAAATGCACAATCATATGAACGCACACAACCATCACAATCATACAATCCACAACTGCATGCTAAGTAAGTCCAATGGACTTACCTGATATACTCGTAACCTGTACCACGTCAGAGCTTCCCCTTGGGGAAGTAATCAACGCCTGCAATAACAAGGCACACACAATCACATACTCCAAAGGTTAGGAGACTCATCTCACTAACCACAACGAACCTATATCTCAAATGTAAACCTCAGATCCTCAACACATTCATAGATGCCTAAGACATATCCTCAACATAACATCTCATCATACTCCTACACATACTAAACCTTAAAGCCATAACCGATATCCATAACATTATCATGATCTTCAACTCATTCTGACACCTAGCATGCATCTAATCAGTATTCCTCAATCTCAAATTTAATCCTAATTTAATTAATTAACCTTTAATTAATTAATTAAATTTCACCAGAATAACGTTTTGCCCGCAAGCCATTTCTAATCCCACCTGTCATCAGATTTCATCAAACAACAATCCATAAACACCAGAATAATATAATGATCATAATGAAATTTCTAATTATCCATTTTGAAAAGCCTAAGGTCAATTTAGACCAAATCACAGTACGGAAAATGTATAAATTCATAACTTATTCGTTACTAACCCGATTGACGATCTGAAAGAAGATTCGGAATCACAACGACGCAGGCTACGCATGTACAACATCAAATTCACCGGAATCTGAGCGACGGAACTGTCCTGGTGACATATATGCTCGACCAGGTCCTTATGTGCTCGGAAATGCAGAACCTCGGTACGGATATGAAGAGAATGAACAGAGGAATCCAAAAACTCAAACGGAATTGAAATCAGATTAGAAATGGAGAGTAGATCTGAGTTTGAAGTTTGAGAGAAATCAGAGCTTTTACGAGGAAACGTGAAAGGAAATGAATTAATAAATGATTTTCCACTATTTATAGTGAAGTCGATAATTATCCTTTAGCGAAGTCGATAATTATCCTTTTATTGATTCAATGGCGGGTTGAAACCCCTTCTCCAAACTTCACGAAATTGGAATAATAGATCTTGAATATTGTAGGGATAATTATTCCACAGTTGCCTCGGAAAACGTGTATTCCTAAGCCGTCTTTCTTAGCCGTTAAGAAACGAAATAGCGACTCTTTTGTCCGTTTTGCCTTTCCATGTTATTTCATATCTAGGACATGTCCGATGTCTTGATCATTTCTCTCAACTGCATTTTTTTAATTGGGGCTCCCAAATGCTCCAAATAATACCGGATGGTAAAAATAATTACACGGGGGAAAAAGTGAAAATTTCACCATAAACCCACAATTACGCTAGGAACATAACGGTGGGACTTATACTCAATACTTACGCAATCTTCGCGAGTTATATGTCAATTACTATCACTGATTAACTAAATCAACATTAATTATAATTCAAAAATCCTAGCTATCACATCACAAACCCCTTAAAAAAAGTTTCGTCCTGAAACTTGAACAATTCCCAAATCCTCTCGGACCCATACGCCGAGGTATAAACACTCTCTCTATCGGAGGTATCACATCTCTGTTCAAACGTATCAACCTATAACACTCTATAACCTCAAAACACAGCATGGAGGAATCACCAACTCCAGCAACAAGATCATAACGCTATCCAAAGACATAGAGGAAAAATCATCGCTAGCCAACTACGAACTACGTCACAAGGCATGGAGGAAAGCCGTCTCCAGCCAATCGTACTCGTAACACAACTATGTGAAGGAAACCGTCTCCACTCACACTATGTCCATCAAAGATAGCATGGAGGAAAGAACCATCTCCTACTAATCCTAACACATACACCGTAGCATGGAGGAAAGAACCATCTCCAGCTATACCTATCTCGTACTAGCAAACAAGATCTAACAGATCATATGCACAACTCACAGCTGGCACGAAAACACAGCATATCACATAAGCACATAGCATAATATACACTCACTAAGATAGCACCAAAATCTAATCGTGGATCCTACAGGTGCATCTGTCCCGGCGTAAAAATCTAGATAGTTCCCCTAGATACTATCCTCGGTCTCCTGCGTAGCGTCATCATAGGAATATCCTTCGAATGCAGGCGTCTCACACCTCTCTTTCTAGAACCGCAAAAGGTTGTTCTGCAAAAGTGTGGTCCGGCTCAACCACTAGATCATCATGACTCACAATGTGCCTCAAATCTGGTATGTACTTCCTCATCCGAGACACATGAAACATAGGGTGAACACCCTCTAACTTCGGTGGCAAAGCCAATCTGTGCACTACTCTCCCAACTCTATCTAGTATCTCGAAAGGACTGACCTATCGGGGACTCAACTTTCCCTTTATGCCATAACGTCTGACGCCTCACGTCGGAAATACTCTCAACCAGACATGAGCTCCTACCCTGAACTCTAGAGGTCGACGCCTCCAATCTGCATACGACTTTTGGTGACTCTGTGCAGCCATCATCCTTTCTCTGATTAACGTTACTCGAGCTATATCATCCTGAATCTACTCTGACGCTAACCCCCTGGTACTTCCAGACTCATCCCCGCATAAAGGTATATGACACCTATGTCTCATAGGGACCATCCTTATAGATGCATGCCAACGGTCGTGGTATAAGAATTCAACGAGTGGGAGATAAACAGATCGTCCCTGTTCTCAATCCATCCCACAAGCTCGCAACATGTTCTCTACGGTTTGGAGGGTCCTCTCAGACTGACCGTCTATTTGAGGTAAATCTCAATCATGAAGTGTAGACGCGTTCCCAAGCAGTCTGAATCTACTATCAAAACCTCAAAGTAACCCGTCTACTACAATCATAGTCGATCGTCCCCGGTACACTTATGGAGTCCCACCATCTGTCTAGTGTACTCCTTTGTTATTTCATTTACTGGCCACGTCTCTCAGTAGAGATGGAACGTGTCGAATTCATAAATTTATTACCAATAATGTGGATAACACCAAAACTCTTACTGGGTCTCAATCCCATCACAAGTCCACAGAAAGGTCCTCTCACTTCCACTACAACACTGGTAGTGGATGAGCTCATCTCCAGGTTAGTAACACTTTAACCTGATCTACTACTTCAGGGTACCTCTTATTCATACATGGATGTACTAAAGAAGGTGTACTATGGGTGTATTATAATCTTCTCCACTCAACTCTGCATAAGCGGTTATACAGACGCAGTTGCGGCATCTCATACTCCTTCTACTCCATTAAAGAGATGTGGTGTCTCGCCATGAGACATCGTTCCATCAAACTCCCTCAGGGTCAGACAAGTCCCCTTCTTTTGTTGGACCTCATCCAACAAATCAGGTAGAACCCCTAAAACATCAAACAAACGTCCTTATCAGCAGTTGTAGGTCCAACTCTAACTAAGGTAGATCATTCTACAACCGAGGCTGTACATCAATTCCAACAACCGCCTTCTCTCGAGGCGTCTTCTTTTTCAAGGTATTAGTTACCACATTCTCCTTTCCACTTGCCATAATGGTACCAAACTTCAGGATCAAACTCCTTGATCAACTCTAGTATACGACGCTCGCGGTTATTCAGCTTATGTTGCATAAAAATATGCTTCAAACTCTTATAATCAGTGGGAATCTAACATGAAATATCAGACCGATATTGCCTTCAAATCTGGACACTTGAACTACAACTACTAACTCAAAATCATGAGTCGGGCAGTTCTCCTCAAACGTTCTCAACACCGTAGTCCCATGATTCCCAAAATATTCTGATTATCACCGAATAGAAGCCGAGTTCAAATGCTTCCTCTACTCTTCAGAACTCCGACATACTACTTCAACCACACACTTATGGTGGTCTTCCTCAGAAGACTCATAATTGGATGCACAATCACATACAATCCTTCCTCAAAGTGTTGGTAGCAATCGGCTGAGCCGAGAACTACGCATTCCCTTAACGTTCATCAATAAGGTCTAGCACGAACTGATCAAGGAAGCAGATGAAGACACTATTCATCAACTCCTATAACGACTACTAGGACGTTCCTCAACTCAGATGAGAGCACTACAACTCGTAATGTCCATAACGGGCATGGAATGCTTTCCTATGCCCACGCTGCTCTCTCATCCTTAACTGATGATATCCTAAGCATATGGAAATCTTGAGAACACAATTGCTTCTCTTAGTTGATCCGACAAGTCATCAATACATAGCGATGAATATACTAGGGTGAACGAAGCCCATCTCAATCCACTCTTTAAATTGCTTCTTCAAGTTCTAACAACTCAACAAGCCATATACCTCATAGGCCTTCTCCCAACCAATCTCGTACCATACTTTAACACAATATCAAAGTCCTCATTCCGTTGAGGCGATAGATTAGACGGTTCAGTAACACGTCTATAAGATCATATACCACTGGAATACTCTTCAGCGTGGAACTATCTCTTTCCTTCATGGCACAACATTAAAAAAAACATCACCCTACAGTGTTATCAACCTCGCTGCTCATACGGCACTAAAGACAACTCACCTCCTCAAAGGTCATAACCTCGGAAAACCTCTACTTAGTCGATCTCAGTAGAGAATAGAATAATCCTCCTACTACTATCTAAACCACATGATATCTATTCGTGCACCACACACATAAAGACCGTCTCATGCACCTAAGGCATGACAAAGAAGTCTTCAAGCCATATATAAGTCCCTGAACAAAGGGAACAACCACATATCTCGTGGATACCTAAGACCCGTAACTCGTAATCCTATAAAGGAAGATCTATCTTCTACTGTATCCACAGTTAACTATTAACACATGCATCGAAAGACAAGAGGTGCATAGCACTCACAACAAACAAAACTCCACTAGGTAAACAATTAACAAGAATGGTACCTGTAACAGCTAACGCCTGAAGCTCTACTGCATATCATTACTCAATCTCAAACCTATGCTCCTCAGGTATCAATGAGGTCATCGCCACAACCTCCACTTCCACTCTTTCTGCATCGCAAAGAGGAAGGTCTTGATGAGAAGAAACACTACCTTGCTGACAGAAAAGGGCTAGATGGCCTAGTTCACCATAGGTGAAGCAAGCTATCGGTGCCATGGGGCAATAAGAGCACACATGATCTGGATAATCACAGTTGAGACATATATGTCTCATCCCTGCCACTAGTACGGGTGGCTCCTCTGCACTGCCTAGCTCAAAGGCTCTACCTTGAGCTCTTCTAGTATCCGTGGTACTCCTACCACGACCCTTACCTCTACTCAGCCTGGGAACGGATTCCTGAGTAGGCGAATGATCTGGGATTCTCTAGTGCCCCCGCATTTGCTGCTGAGGTGTCTTCTGGCCACTTCCCGCCACACTAGTAGAAATAAAACCCTATCGTGATGCCACTGCAATTTGCTTACAGAAAACAGCTCTATGACCCTGTCTACCACAAGTAAAGCAAGTCACTAGCGATCTTGGACACTGTGGTCGTACATGTCCAGGCTTCCCACATTTGTAAAAAGTCCTCGTTTCACTAGAAGTCCATGTGAACGAGAAGTACTCAAACGTCCATAAGTCGGGCTTGCTTTGCAACCCAGATATCCAACCTCATCTTTCACTGATCCAACCCGTTGTTTCTTCTCTAATCCAGAAGCTTCAGTTGATCTCACAGATGTTGGTAAATCCGGTGTAGATCTACCCGCTATCGCGGCCTCATATACTTGCAGCATATACTCTTGAAACTCGAATCTACTCATGGAGACACGATCATCCTCTTCAAACTCGTTTCTGCCATAGGCAACATAGCAACGGATACTGGTCCCTAACTTGGCGCTACTGAAGGAAGAGGGGGTGTACCCCTATCTCGTCCCACTACAGATACTGCTCTAGTATGAGCCATCTTTAGAATATACGCCCCTAAACTTATAAGGCTATATATATGCCATATGTATCAATATATATATATATAATACTTATTATTACATGCATACACATCATCACATAAAAGATATCTATCTATATATATATATCTGCACTGGCGAGATCCTCAGATGGGTGACGACTTCTGTACATACTATCCCAAAACATCTGTACTCGCTTAAAACCAAAACCTTTTGAAAAGTCAGACCCCATGTGGGTTTTGTTTATTTATCCACTCTACCTTTATTGCAGATAGCAAGTGCCATTGTTGTCAACCTAAGGCTTTGATACCAACTCTGTAACACCCCAAATCCGCGGGACTTGGAGTGTCACATTTGGTTAGGATCTCACAATGGATCCTGACCCTAGCCTCACAACAAGTTCACTTGATCTTACAACAAGGCACATGTAGATTAAAATCAAATACATAAAAGCTGAGTATGATACATCAAAAGAGTTTACAAACTCATAGCCGAGTACAAAACAACAACATAAACCACAACCACAAAAGATCCCACATCCCACGCATCCTAATGTACAGAAGTACTCGGCTTGTAACACCATCTGGTTCACTCTGCAGTATTCCTAACCTGCAGAACACTACAACACGGTATGAAACCTTTAGCAATAGCAATGAAAAGCATGAAAGTAATAACACAACCACACATCAACATCTCAAACATGCAATGCCACACACATTCATTTATTATCTTTCATTATGTTATTCCTTTACTAATTCAACTTCTTTTGTAACACGAGGAGCCTCAAGAATCCCGTCCCATCCAACGTAACACATGAGTTTTGCATGGGGCTGACCTTCACTTGTCCCCTCCTGTGAGATCATCTTCAGGGCACCTCCTCCTAACCAACAGGCGGAGACCGGCGGTTACCGCCCATTATAATACACTTGGGCCAAATAAATGTAATGAATGGTCATCCTAGACCGGTTTAGGCTATAAATGCACAATCATATGACCACACACAACCATCACAATCATACAATCCACAACTGCACGTTAAGTAAGTCCTATGGACTTACCTGATATACACGTAACCTGTACCACGTCACAGCTTCCCCTTGGGAAGTAATCAACGCCTACAATAGCAAGGCACACACAATCACATACTACAAAGGTTAGGAGACTCATCTCACTAACCACAACCAACCTATATCTCAAATCTAAACCTCACATCCTCAACACATTCATAGATGCCTAAGGAATATCCTCAACATAACATCTCATCATACTCGTACACATACTAAACCTTAAAGCCATAACCGATATCCATAACATCATCATGATCCTCAACTCATTCTGACACCTAACATGCATCTAATCAGTATTCCTCAATCTCAAATTTAATCCTAATTTGATTAATTAACCTTTAATTAATTAATTAAATTTCACCAGCCCGCATGCCATTTCTAAACCCACCTGTCATCAGATTTCATCAAACAAACAACCCATAAACACCAGAACAATATAATGATCATAATGGAATTTCTAATTATCCATTTTAAAAAGCCTAAGGTCAATTTAGGCCAAATCGTAGTACGGAAAACCAATAAATTCATAACTTATTCGTTACTAACCCGATTGACGATCTGAAAGAAAATTCGGAATCACAACGACGTAGGCTACTCATGTACAACATCAAATTCACCGGAATCTGAGCGACGGAACTGTCATTCTGACATATATGCTAGACCAGGTCCTTATTTGCTCGGAAATGCAGAAATTCGGTACCGATATGAAGAGAATGAAGAGAGGAATCCAAAAAACTCAAACGTAATTGAAATCGGATTAGAAACAGAGAGTAGATCTGAGTTTGAAGTTTGAGAGAAATCAGAGCTTTTACGAGGAATCGTGAAAGGAAATGAATTAATAAACGATTTTCCGCTATTTATAGTGAAGTCGATAATTATCCTTTAGCGAAGTCGATAATTATCCTTTTATCGATCCAATGGTGGGTTGAACCCCCTTCTCCAAACTTCTCGAAATTGGAATAATAGATCCTGAATATTGTAGGGATAATTATTCCACAATTGCCTCGGAAAACGTGTATTCCTAAGGCGACTTTCTTAGCCGTTAAGAAACAAAATAGCGACTCTTTTGTCCGTTTTGCCTTTCCATGTTATTTCATATCTAGGACATGTGTGATGTCCTGATCATTTCCCTCAATTGCATTTTTATTAATTGGGGCTCCCAAATGCTGCAAATAATACCGGAGGGTCAAAATACCCGGGGGAAAAAGTGAAAATTTCACCATAAGCCCACAATTACGCCAGGAACATAACGGTGAGACTTATACTCAATACTTACGCAATTTTCACGAGTATGTTAATTACTATCACTGATAAAGTTAATCAACATTAATTTGAATTCGGAAATCCTAGCTATTACATAATTTTACGGAAACTAGAAAGAAAGGATCATATTAGATCCAACTCTTAAGTTAAAAGGATAACTTAAGAGCACACTAGAAGGAGCCACGACTGCGGAGAAATGAAGGTGCGGGTGAGGGATTGGAGTGTCGTTATGACTGTGGTGACTTACCACGACTACGGTGGTCTAGAGGCGCGGGGGCGGTGACAAACGACAAGGGGCGACTGCGGCTGGGTGTAGGCGCGACCGCGGCGACAAATGTAAAAAGGTTGTCTCATAACATGGATTATGACCTTAGTATAACCTTGCATATAGGTAGATTTTCCCTTTCTTGTGCATTGCATACACATAAATCCATAGCATTTGAGCTCATATTTGCATACTTTGCTAGAATAGATATCTACATGGATTCTTGTTATATTTGTAGGTAATTTGGCAGATTTTGGAGCAAAATGGAGCATATGAGGACTAAGACTCAAGGTGGATCATACTGAATGGAACATCATCAGAGGATGGAACGAAAGTGCCAAGAAACCCAAATACAAAAAAAAAATCTCGACCCGGCAATGAAAAATATCAAATGAGATTATTAAGAAGATAGCCCGAGATCTCGAATAAAATTGGGCCAAGCCTAAGTTGTTAAACCTAGTTTTCCCTATAAGATAGAGGAGCTTGACACACACAGAAAATGGTTCTGACACAGTACATTGAACACATTAGAGAGTACACATGATTGATCATCAACATTAGCTACAACATTTGGATTGAGGAAGATTTGAAGATTTCTTGGAGAGAAAGACTTAGTTCTAGATTTCATAGCTTTTGGATTAAAGTTTGGATCTTTGTTAGTGGTTTCCTTTTTCTTTTTCATATTGAAGACATATTGCTAAATATTTCTCAATTTTCTTTTAGTTTTATTGGTTTATGAGTTTCTTGAATCTTTCATATATCTTTCTTGATTTGAATATGTGTGTTGGTGGCTAAAACCCTTGCGATTCTAGGGTGATTGGACCCAAAAGAGTTGGTTTAACCTTCGAGTAGTTGAATCTTGGCTTGTTCTTGAGAATCTCGGGCGAGAATTTCCCAAGAAAAGTCCGAGATTTCTTTTGTTGATTTGTTTTTGTTATATCCTTATGCTTAGGCCATAGATTTCTCAACTCCTAGCCTTTTTGAGCCTTTTATACCCTTAGTTCCCTCTAAGGCTTACATCTAAGCTTCGGAAGATACTTACCCGGTGATTCCCTTTCTTAGTTACCAAAGATGACGAGCTCTAGGTAATAAAGGATTCAAAACCGTTTATTAGGTTTGTGTGTGTCTTATTCTTGCTTTGAGTGAGCTTGACCTGAGACTTACCAAGTAAATGTTAGTTCTTGACCCTTAGGTTAAGTGGTTAGTTTGAGTTTTTATTCCTTTCCTTAGATCCTTGAGACTTACCTAGTTATTGGTGCTTTGGGTTGGGATAGCTGGCTTGAGAGACGTCCCCTGTGAACAATCCCACCTTAGAAACAACTTTCTTTAGCGATCCCAACCTTGTCTGAGTTATTAGGAGTCTTGAATCGAAAACCACAACTAGATACTTTGATATCTAGAATCTGCATTGCCCGATTATCATACTATTTATGTTTTTTTCTTTTGTCTTTTTCATTGATCATTATCATTTGGAGTCTTTTCTATTTTTTATTTGCCACAAATTGATTTCACCTCAGTCCGTGAGATTGACCTTGAAATATTTGATTTTACTGCAATTTGATCCATTCATTGCGGATTCGCTAAATTGTCCAGGATTTTATTATAAGTATAAATTTAAGAATATATTCAAGCATTATTCACACACATCTGAAAACGAACAAGTTTTTGGTGCCATTACCGGGGATTGGGTCTAGACCTATTGGGGATTTCGGTCATTGATAGCCTAGACTCCACTTTTATTTTGAATCTTTTCGCTTTGACCATTTTTTCTTTAAGATTTCCCTTGATTTAGGTTTATGCAAAGATCTCGTGCCGATGAAGAACTCGTTCCTTACGATCCTGAACCGCGGAAAACTTACAAGAGAAGATCAAGGGAAACTAGGAAAGTGGAGATGGATGAAAGAGACATTCAAGTGAAATTAGAAGATGCTTTAGTGTAATTACGGCTTAACCAAGAAGCCATGGAAAAAGAAAGAAGAAGAACGCAAGGAAGATAAGATGCAACTATGAGAGAGCTAGTTGATCACAGGGCTAATATGAGACATGCAATCTTTGAAAGAGGAGGCAATGTCCACATAGAAATACCTCCACCAATCGCGCCAACGCCTGCACCGCGGCCACCGGTGAGAAATGTTAGAGTTGACCCAAATGTGGGAGAGCTGCCAACCCTTGGAAAAAAATGGATCCAACTCAACCCGTATACCGTTTAGGTGTAAATCTTGGAGATCCAGCTGCACATGATTATGAGCTCCGTCCTTAAGTCCTTCAAATGATCCATCACAACTAGTTTTGAGGATTAGAAGGGGCGTCTCCACACCAATACTTGTTGAACTATGAAATATTGATGGAGACCTTGAGGCCTCTAAGGCAAGAGAATAACAATCAAAAGTTGAGGGCATTTTCCTTTTCTTTGAAGGACAAGACCCTTTCTTGGTATCAATCTTTGCCATATCGATGAATTAGTACATGGGAGGAGATGACTACCGAAGTCCTCACCAAATTCTTTCCACCATCAAAGACAACATAACTTAATGGTAACATTAATGCTTTTGGGATGAACGGCAAGGAAAGCTTGTTCAAGTCATGGGAAAGGACCAAGGACCTTCTACTAGATTGTCCTCATCATGGTATTCCGATGATCGAGCTACTTTAGACCTACTTCAAGGGTTTGGATAAGGATACTCAATTCAAGCTTCAATCCCTTTATGAAGGGACATTTATGGAGAAGCCCATTGATCAAGCATGGAAATTTTGGAGAAGCAACCTTTAGTGATTGAGTAATATGCCTATAGAAAAGTTGATGAGCAACTCCGGAGACCCGGAGTCTATGAGGTTAGTACCAATACTACTAATAACGCTTAATTTGATATTATTAACAATGAAAACATGGCTTTGAAGGAGTTTTTGAAAGCTCAAACTCAAACACAACCACAAGCTAAGTTGCCACCTAAAGAGCAATATGTGAACTACATGGGTAGATTAAATTACCAAGGAAATTATTCAGGACCGAGGAATTACAACAACAACAGGAGTTTCCATGGAGGGAACAATTATCGCCCTAACCACAACCATCAAGGTTTATCTTACTCAAATACACATAGTGCATTAAATCCTCCACCTTCTATGAGCCAAGCAACACATAAGGCTTCAACCCAAACTTCAAAAGAATCTTGTTCGCTCCAAAAGGTGTGTGCAAGCTTTAAATTTATAACCCAAGAAGTATGCTTGAACAAATATGCAAACCCACAGTGTACGGGTCAATTGTAATAAAAGCTAGAATTCTAGGGGTCGATCACAGGGACTTAGGTGAAACAAAGCACAAAATTAGGTTGTCAAATATTGCAATTAACCAAAAGCAATTAAAGCAATCAAAGATGATATAAAGTCAAGTAAGGGGAAACGCGGATTATAGTGATTAAAACATCTAGTTGTGGTTCCAACTCAAGGTCTCAAAGGATAACGTGGATAAAGCAGAGGTTTGCAAAGGGAAGGTGTTTCTAAGGTGGGAATAGATTACTGGGTAAGTCTCACTACTCACTATCCCAAACCAACGCTCCGATCACCGGGTAAGTCTCAAGGTACTAAGGAAATGAACTATAATCTCAAACCAACACACCACCCAAGGGAATAGAATCAACCTTTATCGGATAAGTTTCAAGCTAACTCTCAAAGATGGAATGAAGGCACACTCAAACCCCAATAAAGGATAAACCTTTATTACCTACACTCATAATCATGGGTAAACAAACAAAGGAATCACAGGGTAAGTCTCATCCTAGGCTTGCATTGGACCAGGAAAGGTGTAATAAAGATAGAATTTGGCAAACTAGAACTCTTAACTCTCAGTTTCGGATCAGAAAAGGTTCACCTCGTTCAGTCAAGTTCCACCCCGGCCGAGATGTTCATCGACTGAGCGAGGTGTTCTAGGGTTAAGGTTAAAGACTCGAGCTTTTAGGGTCCTAATGAGATTAAGATTATTCTATCATCGTCTTTCCCACAACTTTCATCCAATCACCCTAGAATCGCATAAGAAACTTAGCCAACAATCATCATGATGAGAATAATCAAATATATGGGAAAGGAATGAATATTTGAACAAAAAAACCTTGAGAAAAAGGTCTCAATAACGGAATCAAATAACAACAAATCAGCGTTTCTTAAATCACAAATCAATTAAGACAATAAACCAAAAGGGAATCTAAGAAAATCTTACAAACGCCCTCTAAAGCTAATTCCAAACTTTGAATCCTTCCTTCCTTGATCTTCAATCCTTCCTTCAAACCTTCGGAAAATACCCCAGAATTCTCCCTAATCGGGTGTGTAGAAGATGGCTGAATTGTGGAAAATCCAACCCTTTATATAGGAGAATTATCTTCCAAAGATGATAATATCTTAAAAAGATAATTTCCTATAAAATATATCCATATCTCTAAAATAGATCTCCAAAAATAATGTCTTCCTTCCAGAAATCCAACCCAAAAATATAAGATATCTTCTTTCCAAAAATAAAAGATCTCAGTTAAAAATATGGATCTCGCCGGCGGCAGGGTGTTCGCCTCGGTCGGGATGCTCCTCAAGATCACCTCGGTCGAGGTGGTACTGTAGCTGACCGAGGTGATGCTCAACTGAATGTGAAATCTCTAAAATCTAGTCCAAAGTAAATCTTCTTCATCATTTCCATGCTTCATGAGTTCTTCCTTAAGCTCTAGAATGTAGCTCCTATCACTCTTTAGCTCCTTAGCTCCATTTCGATGCAAAACGTGCCATTTTACCTACGATTACAACGAAACTAGGTGTAGACCTCGATTCCCGTAAAGGTAGATGAAACAACAATATAATTACATAATATACATCCATACATGCAGATTATTGAAGATAAAACGTCTAAACAAGTCCCAAAATGTAGACTATAATACATGCTATCAAAATACCCCATACTTGTCCCTTGCTTGTCTGCAAGCAAGTTCCAAATCTTAGATACAAGATAGAATGGATTATAAGTCAGAAAAATCAATGAAAAGTATTTCAAAACATTTTTAGCGGTGTGCTCCACTCATAGATCACTCTAAGAGAATGCTTCATGGCAAATAAAATCAATACATGATCAAAACATTTTATAAATATAAGAAAGTTGTTCATCTTTGCATAAAATCATAGAATGCATAATAAATCATATTTATCGAAATCAATCATGTATAATTCAATTTAAACCACCAAGTCAATCAACAAGCTCGAGGTCTCAAGGGCTTCAAAAAGAGGTCAAGAAACGTGTAAGGGTGTGATGTAAATAGAGAATGTGGTCCTAGAATCCGGGAAAAGGATATTACTTCACTTTTTTTGAAACTCAACATCTTCCACCAATAAGCTTTGCCTATTTTACTTTACTTTTTGGGATGCATGGACAGAGGTGCACAATAACCGAAGCCTAGGAGATCAACAATCATCAATTTCTCGAGATGCCTCAAACCCTTGATGAACATACCATGACCTGTTAGGAATATCGCTCAATCCGACTTTGGCAAGACACAAACACCCGGCTATGTGAATGGTGCCGAGTTACTCATCATCATGATTGACTTTCCCAAACCTATTTGTTTCTTTCTAACACTTTCAGCCAACATCTCAACTTCACTTTCACTTGCTTTTCTTTGCTTGCTTCCAAATTCCCGGATAGGTAAAGGGAGGCAAATATGTATATGAGGGGCTAAAGCATGATTAAGAAGAAGAAGAGAAGAGAATGAATTGCCTTAATCATTCCAGGAAGAATGTGATAGAACTCATCATGTGGTGTCAACTTTCAAGTCCAACATAATTTTGATAAAAAACAAAGTATTAAACATGCCAAAACTTTAATCAAAGCATTTTTCAACTTAAACATATTATAAAATCTTTCGAGCATATAAAGAATTCAAAAACCAATCTGCAAACTGAATCAAGACAGAGGTCATATCCAGATAAGAAACACAAAAATCGTCTTAAAAATTTCTCAGTTAAAAACCCACCTCGGTCGAGGTGTTCTAAGTCATCTGAGGTGTTCAACCTCGTTAGCCCTGAACCATCCCGGTCGAGGTCAAATAGAGTCATACAATTATACACACATAGTCAAATAAGTAAATCTACGTACCCTATACTTGGACACATTGTCCCACTGGGTCAAAATAAGTCTAAAATCAGAAAAATCACCGGACATAGTTGAGCTGCAAAAATAAATAATATAGAAAATCCATGCTGCTCTAGTCCTGATCCGCTGGTGGTGGTGGATATGGGATGAAGGGATGCTGAGATGGGTCAAATAGATAACCCATCGTGTGTTGAAACTGGATCTCCATCATCCGACGCTGGTAGTGCTGGCTCTCTCTATGCTCCATAACCTCCACTGTCAAGGTCGCGTAAGAATCGATGATCTGGTCTGTCAGCTCATCAATCCGTCGGTGAGCTACTAGATCTCTCTATCTGCGGACTCTACGCCGGGCAGGTCGTGATGGTCCTGCTGCCTCCTCCTTTGTAGCCTCGTCACCTAGATCGACAATTGACACACTAGGACCGGCGGTATCAGTACCGGTCTCCATGGCAGCTCCGCCATCATCATACTCCTCCTCATCCTCCGCCGGTGCAACATCTCTAGCATTCTGTAAGTAGGGAAGCTAGGCAGAAGACCAGTACTGTTGGTCGAAGACTATGAACTGTGCTGACCAGAGAATGCCATGAAGAGTAGTCTCCTCCCAAGGCATAGCAACATATGGTGTAGTAAGACCATGAGGAACCAGAATCCGCCTCGTGATCATCTCATGAAGTCCTAGCGGCTTTGCAGCCGCTACCAATGTACAAGTAGTCAAATCTAGACCCATGGCCGTAGCAATATGGGTCACTAGCCCTCCACATCAGATGTATCCCTTGGCCTTTCCCTTGATCCTATGCAAGTCCTCACCTAACATGCCTCCAAAGTTAGGAACTCCACCAGTCACCATGCAAAATAAACTCAGCAACTCTCCTTGTCTGATCTTCTAGGGCGTCTCAGTACACGCCAGAAGAGTCTCACTGAAAATACAGTGGGCAAGACAGAAGGCGAAGTGAAAAATAATGTTCTCCCTGGAGTCCCCTGGTCTCCATCTATCACTATGCTCCACCACATGGGCAATCTACACCCAGAAATCTCGAGCCACTGCTCGGGATGGAAAGTCAGTCACGGTGGGAGTCGGGAAGCCAAACACCTCTCAAAACTGATCCATCGGCACAATGTAATTCCGGTTCAACAACCTGTACTTGATGCTGTTCCTCTCTGGCATGTGGGTGACGGAACTCACAAACTCCATTGTCGGCTTGAAGTAGGCCGGAGCTCGGATCTCTATAAAATCATCCAGCCCTACCATAGATATCATCTTCCTCAAGTCCTCCACCACGTGGAGGCACTCAAAGGCTGAAATGTCTAAGAATCGCAGGGTAACTATAGGGCGCCTGCAAATACGATCGAAGTCCGCCTGGTGACGCTCGTGAAAAGGGCGAGAAGAAGGGGAAGGGTAAGAACCACTGGGAGCATCTCTCAAAACAAGCTGACGATCATATTGGGTACTCATGATTGCTGACAGAAGGTCACCTGGGTTGGTCTGAGAAGATGAAGAACACCTCGGCCGAGACACGGCTCGACTGGATCGAGGCGAAGTGCTGTGCGATTCCACTCTCTGATTTTCGGTTCTTTTTCCCCAAAATCACTACCAATTGCTTCCTATGGGGTACTTATACTCTTTTCAGCAATAATATATGGCAACCAAAGCCAAATTTCTCCTACATCAACAAAGAGAGGGAAGTTAGGGTTTTCGATAATTTACCCAAATTTCGCAGATTCGAGACGTTTATCTTGTAGTTTGTTGCTTCCAATCTGATCCTCTTGCTCTTCTTGGTGAAATCGGAGCAAAAATTCTGGAAAACAAGTGAGAAACGAAGAAGCGAGGTGAATGGTCCGCCGCGGTCGAGAAGAGGGTGAGAGGGAAAAGTGAGAAATCCGTTTCGCCTTTCATACCCCTTGCTGAATCTAGTATCACCTCGGTTGAGGTGGTCCCGACTGGACCGAGGTGGCTGACTGGATTGCCAGACCTAGTCGCCTCGGTTGCCCAAGAACATTTCGGTCGAGGCGCTGTGACATCAACCGAGATGTGTCTCAGTTAAACTTTTCCTTCTCAATTTCTCGAACTTTTGTCCTTCCAGTGTAGCTTCTGAGCTGTAATCCATCCTTAGAGAGTACCTGGTTTCTGTCTAGGACGCCAAACATAAAACTAAGCAAATCAAAAGCAGACTATCTAAACTAAGCTAAAAAAGGGAAAAGAAAGCAATACCTTGGGTTGCCTCCCAAGAAGCGCTTGATTTAAGGTCGCTAGCTGGACCGTACGACATCCTTAAACATGTTGGGAGGTATCCTCACAACATACTTCACCTTCATCATGGGGTGAGATAAAGAAGTCTATCAAATGTTCCAGCAAATGCAAGTGATCGTTTGGGAATGAGTCATCTATGGGTGGGTTGTCCTTCTCGCGTGAAGACGGAGGTAGCCGGCATAGGTGATCCGCAACATAATTCTCGGACCCCTTCTTATCGCGAATCTCTAGGTCAAACTCTTGAAGCAAGAGAATCCATCGAATAAGACGCGGCTTCGCATCCTTCTTAGCAAGCAAGTAATGAATGGCTGCATGGTTAGTGTAAACAATAACTGATAGCATGTATTATAGTATATATTTGGGACTTGTTTAGACGTTTTATCTTGAATAATCAGCATGTATGGATGTATATTCTTTGATTATATTGTTGTTTCATCTACCTTTATGGGATTCGAGGTCTACACCAAGTTTCGTTGTAATCGTAGGTAAAATGGCACATTTTGGACTAAAATGGAACTAATGAGCTAAGGAATCATAGGAGCTACATTCTGGAGTTTAAGCAAGAACTCAGGAAGCATGGAAATGATGAAGAAGATTTACTTTGGACCAGATTTGACAGATTTCACATTCAGTTGAGATTCACCTCGGTCAGCTACAGTGTCACCTCGACCGAGGTGATCTTGAGGAGTGTCCCGACCGGGGCGAACACCCTGCCGCCGGCGAGATCCATATTTTTGGCTGGGATCTTTTATTTTTGGAAAGAAGATATCTTTTATTTTTGGGCTGGATTTCTGGAAGGAAGATATTATTTTTGGGAGATCTATTTTAGAGATATGGATATATTTTCTAGGAAATTATCTTTTTAAAATATTATTATCTTTGGAAGATAATTCTCCTATATAAAGGGTTGAATTTTCCACAAGTTAGAGAATGCTTGGAGCATCCAACAATTAGGAAGATTTTGTGGAATTTTGAAGGAAGGATTGAAGATCAAAGGATTCATAGTTTGGAGATTAGCTATTGAGGGAGTTTGTAAGACTTTCTTACATTCCTTTTTGGTTTGTTGTCTTGTTCGATTTGTGATTTGAGGAACGCTGATTTGTTACTTATTTGATTCAGTTATTGAAACCTTTTTCTGAAGGTTTACCTATTTGAATATTGATTCCTTTCCCTTTTATTTGATTATTGTTATCATGATGATTGTTGGCTAAGTTTCTTATGCGATTCTAGGGTGATTGGCTGAAAGTTGTCGGAAAGACGATGATAGAATGATCTTAATCCCAGCAGGACCTTGAAAGCTCGAGTCTTTAACCTTAACCCTAGCACATCTCGCTCAATCGATGAACATCTCGGCCGGGGTGGAACTTGACTGAACAAGATGACCTTTTCTGATCTGAAACTGAGAGTTAGGAGTTCTAGTTTGCCAAATCCTATTCTTATTACACCTTTCCTGGTTCAATGCAAGCTTAGAATGAGACTTACCCGGTGATTCCTTTGTTTGTTTACCCAAGATCATAAGTGTAGGTAATAAAGGTTTATACTTTATTGGGGTTTGAGTGTGCCTTCATCCCATCTTCGTGAGTTAGCCTGAGACTTACCCGGTAAAGTTTGATTCTATTCCCTTAGGTGGTGTGTTGGTTTGAGATTATAGTTCCTTTCCTTTGTACCTTGAGACTTACCCGGTGATAGGAGCTTTGGTTTGGGATAGTGAGTAGTGAGACTTACCCGGTGATCTATTTCCACTTTAGAAACACCTTCCCTTTATGAAATCTCAGCTTTGTCCATATTATCTTTGAGATCTTGAGTCGGAACCACAACTAGATGCTTTAATCCCTCGAATCCGCATTTCCTCTTAATTGACTTTTACATCATCTTTGATTACTTTAATTGCTTTTGGTTAATTGCAATACTTGACAACCTATTCTGTGCTTAGTTTCACCTAAGTCCCTGTGATCGACCCTTGAAATTCTTGCTTTTATTACAATTGACCCGTACACTACGGGTTCGAATTTTTGTTCAAGCATACTTCTTGGGTTATAAATTTAAAGCTTGCACACACCTTCTGGAGGGAACAAGTTTTTGGCGCAATTGCCGGGGACTTGGTGTAGACCAAGCCGGTTTCGGTTATCTTTCGGGGCTATTGCCCTTGTTGCATATGACTACTCTTTCTATGAGTTTTGTAGTTTTCAGGATTTCCGATGGCTACATTTGATTAAGCATGTCCATGGGTCGGACCCGCCGGGTCAAGGGTCCGGGAAGGGTGACCCGGACCCGTATAAATGGCCGACCCGCCGGGTCATGGGTCAGACCCGGCGGGTGAGTATTCCCGCCTGTCACGCGGGTGACCCGGGTTCGATCCCCGGCAATGGCGCCAAAAACTTGTTACGCTAGAAATGTATAGCACAAAAGTCTTAAATTTATAACTCGATATATTTTTCCTAACTCCTAGCGAACCCACAGCGTATGGGTCGTTTTGTAGTAAGGATAGTATTCCGAGGTCGAACACAAAGACTAAGGTGAAATTAAGTCAATAGTGACTAAGGATAGTGAAAATCTAAGCTAAGAAAAGAGAAAGAAATAAAGAAATGAAAATCTCAATGTTTTTGGTTTAGTTTTGTGGTGATCAATCAAGGGTCACAAATCATGCAAGATCAACAAACGACTAAGCTAGCAAACACAAATAAACAAGCAAACACGAGATAGGTAATCAGAGATAGAGAAGCGGATTCTAGGGGTTAGAAATTCCGGTTATGGCATAGGACTCAAGCTATCTAGTCATTCTTTGGATAAAATATAGTATGTTGGGAGTGGGTGTTTCTAGATTGGGGTCAATCACCGGGTAGGTCTCATGGTCCACTAGTCCGTTCCTAAGGTCTCATCACCGGGTAAGTCTCAAAGAACCTAATGTTAGGAATTCTACACAAACCGGATTGCTATCTAGGGATCTAACCTCTCCTCACCGGGTAGGTCTCGGGAAGGCAAGTCCTAAACATAAATCCTAGCACACATAGTCCAATAGCGGCTAGTGAGGCTCACTACTACCTAGAGTTCATCATCTTTGGTACCTAAGAGCAAGAATCACCGGGTAGGTCTCTTCTCACACTTAGTTGTTAACACTAGGTCACCCTAGGGTAGATCTAACTCAACAAACACTAGGATTTCAACAATCTACCAACCTAACACTTAGATTTATCAATACAAGCAAGTCACATGAAATCACGGGCAGTTCCTCACTTCCACGGCCATGGAACTACCTAGAACAGGCCGTGATTTACAACAGATGCTAGGTTCGAGCATACAATTCATCCAACGGTACGTTTAAGTCTATCCTATCATAGTCCAAGCCATAACCATCATTTCCTTACCCTAGAATCACATCTATTTAACTAACAACATGCATCTCAACAATCAAAATCATCAAGCATACAATCATAGAGTCCATATCAAGAGGATGAAATGAGAGAGAGATGAAGTAAATAGAACAAGAAAAACGAGCTGAATAGATGTCAAAAGAGAGACTTACAACCCTTCAAAAGAAGTTTCGATTCGTTCTTACAACCCTAGAAAATGATTCCAACAAGGTTCACTCTAAAAACTATGAAAAACTAAGAATGTTGTGTTCTTCTCTTCTTCTCCAATAGAAGTCTTTCTTCTCCTCCAAGAATAGCTCCAATCCAAACTTCTAATGATAGAATATGTGTGAGGTAAGGTGTGTAGTGGATCCCCCTTTTCCTCTCAGACTGCAGGTGCACTTATAGCCTTGTCCATATGCAACAGTCGGTTATGGAGATCGTGGGACAGCTATCCCGGCTGTGCAGAGAGAATCATGGACAGTTTCCACTGCCGTGGATCTCCCAGTGGCCGTGATTCTTGTGTTTCAGCCTTCTTTTGATCGTTGAGCCGCGAGTTGGTGTAAGGCATACACCAACATGGTCCCATGTGTTCTCCTTTGCTCCTAACTTGCTTCCCAATGGGCTCGGATACATGTCATCACGAGGAACGATCCTTGGATGTATCGATTAGGCTCTAAAAGCTCCCAAAATACTTACAAAACATGCAAAAGTCCGTGTAGACGTCTATCTCGACAAATATACATGAATTGAATGTAAACGTCACGAACCAATGCTAAACTATTCATGAATAGCGGGAAAATTTATCTAAATGGATGCCTACATCCGCTTGGCTATTACCTTAGTCGTCGGGCTCTCCCGCCGATACATCCGCTGTCGTTTGTTGTCGCTCGTCGTCATCTTCGTCGCCTTCCTCCGCCGAGTGGTTATTTTTTTGTGTTTGCATTTCCGCTTTCCTCCAATCGGCTAGGAAGACTTGTGCCTCCAATGTCTAGGGCAACATGCTTGATCTCGTCGGATCGAGCACCTTTCCACTCCGGCTAAAGGTTTGCTCAACCGCTACCTTTAAGTCGGGAACGGCGAGAATTTGTGCCGCGATCCTTGAGAGGGTAGGGAACCTCATTCTCTCCGGTCGGCTCCACCATTCTAATATGTTGAAGTCCTCTTCTTCTTCATCATTGGCAAACTCAAAAGAAATTGTTAGATATTCGTCGAGTTTCGAATGGGAACTCGATGTGGTTTTTGCCCTTTTCGGGCCAAACAAATCTCTAGCAATTGATTTAAATTTAGACTAAGTTGAAGATGAAGGACGAGGAGGGGGTTGAAAAGATTGACCTTGATCGGAAACACGATATTGGACCAATAATTCATCAAATAATTTTCTAACTTTAGCTATTATGGTAGAAACATGACAATCAGGATGTTGTTCTAAACCTAAAAATTCACAATAACTTTCTAAAAATTGTTTTAAACCATCCATTTTACGTCTAGGGTCTAACACAAATGGAACAAGAAAACCATCGGGAATTGTTGTATAATAATCTAACCATTTACTTTGCATTGAATAAATAGTCTGTGAAATATTATCAATTAAAAGACCTTGTTGAATTGCAAATGCAATATTAATGGCTACATAACAAAATATGTTTGAAGTTGGTGTATAAACATAACTAAAAGTGTTAGTAGCATCATAAAAATATTTTAAAACCTCCATTACATCTTTTGCTAAAACCCAAGATTCACCGAAAACAAAATTACCGTCAATATGTTGTGCGGCAAAACCACTTAAAAGTTCTCGATATTCATATGATTCGTAAATCATTTTGTAAGTAGAGTTCCGTCTTGTACAAACATCTTTTGGAAATTTTTTAGTATAAACGCCATTTTGTTTACAATATGCATACCATTTAGTACGTACACTTTTTTTAGACCAGAGTTCATTAAGAATATTTCGAATAGGTTGTACT
Organism: Fagopyrum homotropicum; assembly: GCA_033239125.1. NCBI lineage: Eukaryota > Viridiplantae > Streptophyta > Magnoliopsida > Caryophyllales > Polygonaceae > Fagopyrum > Fagopyrum homotropicum. The sequence continues at coordinate 56,235,424 of BSWB01000003.1, read as the reverse complement.
AAAATTCCATCGTATGCTAAACCGTCTTGAACACACAAGTTTAAAATATGAGCGGCACACCTAATGTGAAAAACTTTACCTCCAACCGTCGGCTTACAATAGTTGGTTAAATCTCTAATGGAAGCCGTGTTAGCGGAGGCGTTGTCAAAACCGATTGAAAAAACTCGTGAAAGTAATCCATATTCTTCCAAAAAATTTGCAATCAAACGGGCAATGTTTTGGGCGGTGTGTTGTTCGTTGAAAACTCGTAATGCTAAAACTCTTTTGTTTAAAATCCAAAATTTATCAACAAAATGACAAGTAATACCCATATATGAATTTTTTTGAAAACCGTCGGTCTAAATATCACTACAAATAGAAACTTGAATATCACTGTTTCCCATAAAATATTTAATCAATTCTTCTTACCGAATTTTATATTTATGCATCATTTTTCTTTTAGCGGTTTGGCGAGAAATCGGTTTATATGCGGGTTGAGCATGATTTTGCATCCAATCATTAAAACCAACATTTTCTGCAAAACCAAATTGTAAAGAATCTACGGCTAACATTTCCGAAAATGCATCCATAGAAGAAGCATGATCATATGTAAATAAAGAAGGAGGTTGGTTAGAGGTAGATGCGTACCCGGTAAGTTGTGCTTGCCCTCGTGCTAATCCCATTTTTTCGGGATGCTTGTTCCGGATATGCCTCTTGTAGTTCTCGTAGCCTTCTCCCTTTTTGTGCTTGTATTGTGCCGAACAAAAATTGCATTTGGCATAGTAAACCCCGTTGGCTTCGGGAGCACCTTTTGTGAACCAAAATCGGAAGACCGCCACCGTTAGTTGAGTGTTGTTCAACGGCGGCTCCTCCGCCTCCTCCGTGAATTGGGTCTCGTATCCTTGGGTGTTGGGAAAAGTAGGTGATTCCATGTTGATATCCTCGTCCTCGAAGATCTCGTGATCTCCACTTTAAAAGTCCCGCCTTAAATCCATACCTGTTGAAGGACCGCTAACGGAATGACGTCGTCGGATAACACCTTCGCCGGATGAAGGACCTACACCGCTAACGGAACGTCTTCCTCGGCTAGACATTTTTTTTAATAATAGAATTTAGTAGTAAGAGTAGTAAAATGAAAAATAAGAGAATGAGAATATGAGATTAGGAGAGTAATTGAATGTAAGAGTTTGAAATTATGGAGACATTGAGAGAGTGAATAGATGATTGAATGAGAATTGGTGTGAGATGAAATGAATTGGGTTTGGGGTATTTATAGAAATGTTTTTGGGTTAGATTTATTATAGTTTATTGTTTTTTAATTTTTTTTGTTATAAACTGGCCATTGGGAATTATTTTTTTTTTTAAAATTTGTGACCGTTACGGGTCGACCCGGCGGGTTGACGGGTAAGGATCTCATGACCCTTACCCGTACCCACGACCCGGGGGAACCCGTACCCGTCGGGTCAGAACCCGCCGGGTCACGGGTGACCCATGACCCGTGGACATCGTTACATTTGATCCAGCCTGGATAGCAAGACAAAGTGCTAGGGCGGACCATTATGAATACTTGAAAGAGAAATACTCCTTCTATTGGTTTGACAATGAAAGGGAAAGAAAAGAGATCATTGAAGAGGAGCTTGCGATATGGGATGAGCTGAATGTCCCTAGAAAGATTTATGAGCAACCACCTGAAGCTCTTGAAGAAGAGGAAGAAATGGAAGATCTCGATCCATCTACTGAAACTTCGGCCGAGGTTGAAGAGATATCGGCCGAGATAGAAGAGAGATCGGGCGAGGTTGAAGAGAATCCAGCTGAGTTGGGAAATATTTCATGTGTGGATTAACACCCTAACATGAAACGTGTCCCGCTATTTTAAGAACTTTATAAGGTACTTGCTCTTACTCCCTTTAAAGTTCTAGATTTCTTTAGGGATGCACCGAAGAGTTGGAGGTCTCTTCCGAAAGAACCTCCTAAGATCAAGATGAAACCTCCCTTGAATTTGCTGAAAGTAAATGCTACTTGGACTTAAAGGAGTGGAGTTAACAAGCGTTGGAGGTTTCTTTATTGCAATTCAGTTATGTCCAGTGAGTATTCTGTTCTTTTGACTTATATTTGACCCATTGGGACAATGTGTCCCAAGTATGGGGTCTGTGGATGTACTTATTTGACTACGTGTGTATGAGTGTATGACTCTATTTAGATATTTATGATCTTATTTATGCTTCATATGATTATCTGCCATTACATGCATGCATACAGGTTTTTTGTTTGAGAAAACGTCGAAAACTGGGTTAAGAAAATTTTTTTTATGACCTCGACCGGGATGGTTTTGGCGAAACGAGGTAAAGCACCTCGGATGACTTGGAACACCTCGACCGAGGCGGTTTTACTGAGAGATTTTTCAAAACATTTTGTGCTTCTTTTTTGAATATGACCTCAGTGATGATTCTGTTTGCAAATTGATTTTGAAATGATTATATGTTTGAAAGGTTTTATGATATGTTTAAGTTGCAAAATGCTTTGTTTGAAGTTTTGGCATGTTTAATACTTTGTTTTTATCAAAATTATGTTGAATTTGAAGGTTGACACCACATGATAAGTTCTATCACATTCTTCCTGGGATGATTAAGGCAATTCATTCTCTTCTCTTCTTCTTCTTGATCATGCTTTAACCCCTCATATATACATTTGCCTCCCTTTACCTATCCGTGAATTTGGAAGCAACCAAGTGAAAAGCAAGTTAAAGTGAAGTAGAGACGTTGGCTGAAAGTGTTAGAAAGAAACAAAATAGGTTTGGGGAAGTCATTCGTGATGATGAGTAACTCGGCACCATTCACATAGCCGGGTGTTTGTGTCTTGCCAAAGTCGGATTGAGTGATATTCCTAACGGGTCATGGTATGTAATAGCTAGGATTTCCGAATTCTAATTAATGTTGATTAACTTAATCAGTGATAGTAATTGACATATAACTCGCGAAGATTGCGTAAGTGTTGAGTATAAGTCCCACCGTTATGTTTATGGCAGTTGAACTACCACCACTAACTCGAAATCATGAGTCGGGCAGTTCTCCTCATACGTTCTCAGCACCGTAGTCACGTGATTCCCAGAATCTTCCGATTATCAACGAATAGAAGCAGAGGTCAAATACTCCCTCTACTCTTCAGAGCTTCGACATACTACTTCCACCACACAATTATGGTGGTCTTCCTCAGAAGACTCGTAAATGTATGCACAATCACATAGAATCCTTCCTCAAAGCGTTGGTAGCAATCGGCTGGGCCGAGAACTACGCATTCCCTTAGCGTTCATCAATATCATCCATAAGACTTCATACTTACTCCTCGTCATATCAATCATGATCCTACTGGTGGAACAACATGATGTTGAAGTTTACTTCTGTAATCTCAATTCACATTTAGGGAGCATAACACACTGGTTTCTATCCCTCGGATTCTGCAAAACCGTCCTCAAATAAGCGGTACGTTCCTCTTTGTTGTGAGATGGTCTCGACTGGACCGAGGTGGTACGGACCGAGGTAGATCTTCAGTAACCCTAGTTGCCTTGGTTGCTCAAGAATCATCTCGGTAGGGGTGCTATGACAGCAACCGAGATGTTTCCAAGTCAAACTCCGTCTTCTCAAATTCTCAAACTTCTGTCCTTCCAGTGTTGCTCCTGGGTTGTATTCCTTCCTTAGATGTCACCTGTTGTCTGTCTAGGACGCCAAAAACAAAGCAAAGCAAAGCAAAAGCGAACTATCTAAGATAGAGTAGAAAAAAAGGGAAAAGAAAGCAATACCTTGGGTTGCCTCCCAAGAAGCGCTTGATTTAAGGTCGCTAGCTGGACCGTACGAAATCCCTAAACATGCTGGGAGGTGTCCTCACCCCATACTTCACCTTCATCATGGGGTGAGATAAGGAAGTCTATCAAACGCTCTAACAAGTGTAAGTGCTCATCGGGGAATGAATCGTCTATGGGTGGTTCGTCCTTCTCGCGTGAAGAGGGAGATATCCGGATGAGGTGATCCGCAACAGAATTTTCGGATCCCTTCTTATCATGGATCTCTAGGTGAAAATCTTGAAGTAAGAGAATCCATCGAATAAGACGTGGCTTGGCATCCTTCTTAGCAAGCAAGTAACGAATAGCTGGATGGTCGGTGTAGACAATAACTTTCGCCCCTACTAAGTAAGAACGAAACTTCTCAAAAGCATATACAACCGCCAATAGCTCCTGCTCGGTGGTGGCGTAGTTACACTGGGCTTCATCAAGCGTCTTGCTAGCGTAGTAAATGGCGGTGGTCCGACCATCCTTCTTTTGTCCAAGAACCGCTCCTACTGTCACATCACTCGCATCGCACATGATCTCAAAGGGTAAGGTCCAATCCGGAGGCTGGATAATGGGAGAGGAGATCAACGCTTCCTTAATCTTGTAAGATGCATCAAGACACTCCTGCAAAAACTCAAAAACAACATCTTTATTCAAGAGGTTAGTGAGTGGTTTAGAAATCTTCGAGAAGTCCTTGATGAATCTCCTATAGAAACCTGCATGCCCGACAAAACTCCTCACACCCTTAACAGAACAAGGGGGAGGAAGTTTCTCAATAGTCTCGATCTTCGCCCGATCGACTTCAATACCTCGATTAGAAACGAGGTGTCCTAGCACAATGCCTTCATTAACCATAAAGTGACACTTCTCCCAATTCATAACGAGATTAGTGTCCTCACATCTTTGCAGCACTAGAGAAAGGTTAGATAGGCAATCATCAAAAGAGGAACCATATACTGAAAAATCATCCATAAATACCTCCATGATCTCCTCCATATACTTGGAAAAGATATCCATCATACATCGCTGGAAGGTAGCGGGTGCATTACATAATCAAAATGGCATCCTCCTATAAGCGAATGTCCCCCATGAATAAGTGAAAGTGGTCTTCTCCTTATCATCCGGATGGATAGGAATCTGGAAGAAGCCACTATAGCGATCCAAATAGCAAAAGTGTGAATGCTGGGCCAACCGTTCGAGCATTTGATCGATGAAGGGAAATGGAAAATGGTCCTTCCGAGTGGCCACGTTTAGCTTCCTGTAATCGATGCACACCCTCCAACCCGTGACGGTCCTAGTTGGGATTAACTCGTTGTTCTTATTCGTCACAACGGTCATCCCTCCTTTCTTCGGAACAACATGCACCAGGCTTACCCACTTGCTGTACGAGATAGGAAATATGATACCTGCATCCAACAAGATCATCAATAGTGCCAATAAGATCATCCTCCATTAGTATTCTATGCATGCAGAAAGAAGGCTTAATGCCAATAAGATCATCAATAGTATAACCCAAAGCCTTTTGATGCTTCCTCAAGACATGCATTAGTTTAGATAATTCAGATTCGGAGAGGGAAGCACTAACGATGACGGGATAAGTAGAATCCGGTCCAAGAAAAGCATACCTCAAGTGATTTGGGAGTTGTTTAAGCTCCACAACTGGGGGTGCTTTCTGAGGTGGATCTTTGCTTCCTCCTTCCAGTGGAGTAGATTGAAGAATTGGACTTTCAGAAGTCTCAGTTGACATCTTCTCGCTTTCGACCTCGGTCGAGGTCCAGAGAGGGTGACCGAGATGTTCTTCAGTCAAGAACACCTCGCTTGGTCCAGAAAGTGCCTCGGTCGAGCTACTGCAATTGGGACCGAAACCAGAGATCTTCTTCTCCTAGATTAGCTTTTCAATTTTAACTCCTGGATCTTCTTCCAGTGCCTTTAAGCTCCGTATATCTGCATCACAAGAAGCATTTATACCTTCCTCCATTAAGCTAAAACTAATAACTTTTTCAAGTGGATCTTTAACAATGATAGAGCTCACCAATTCTCTTGATTCTTCTTCATCATAGATGTTGAAGATATCATCTCCTAGCTGCTCTCCCTTTATCGCCGCAAGCAATGCAAACTCCACTTCATCTCCGCCAATGTTGAATTTTAGCTTGGCGTTCTTACAATCCACATTGCAACCCGAAGTTGCTAGAAATGGCCTCCCGAGAATGATAGGTAAATAGAAGTTACCTAACCTAACCGGAACGTCTTCCAAAATGCCCACGGGATGGGTAATGGAGCGATCCGCCATGTACAACCGTATCTTCACCGGCTTGGGCTCTCTAAGTCCGGTCATAACACATAGCTCTAGCGGGATGATGCTCACGCTGGCTCCTAGATCACAAAATGCTTCACAAGTGACATCCCCAACTTGAATGGGAATGTAGAATGAGCCAGGATCCCGTAATTTGGGTGACATCTTCTCCTTCATGATTTGAATGAGCTCCGAGGATTTAGATATCATCCTTACTTCACCAAAGTCTTCCAACTTCCTCTTCCTTGATAGAATTTCTTTTAAGAAATTCCCATATGCGGGCATCCCTAGAATAGCATCAAGGAAAGGGATTTTAATATGTAGTTTATTCATCAAGTCAAGGAACTTACTAAAACGCTTGTCTAGATGTGCTCTGGCCCTTCACTGGGGGAATGGAAGTGGTGGTTTATATGCAGGAGGTGGAACATAAACTTCAGTTTTGTCCGACGCTCTCTATGGCTCAACCTCGGTTGGCACCTCGGCCGAAGTGTTCTTTGACTGTATCTGGACCGAGGTGGTCTTCGTTTGTACTGGCATCGACCGAGGCACTGGATCTACAGCCTTCAGTCCACTTCTCGTCGTTATTGCCATGATCTGTCCTTTAGGGTTGCTTTCCGTCCTTGTTGGAAGCTTCCCTGGATCTCTTGGCACGTCATTTGCCTTGTTAAAGAATTATTGCTCTAAGGCTTTTTGTGCCTTCGAAAATGAAGTCATGGATGTCTCCATAGAGTTGAGCTTGATCAAGATGGCTTCCAGCACCGCATCTTTCTTTTCCGGCTGGGACGAACTTGATCCAGGCTCCTGGTTCTTCAATGGAGTAGAAGAAGAAGAAGACGAAGAGAGGAAATGATTAGAGGAGTCATTCAAATTTGAGTTAGAGTAAGGGTTACCCAAATTTTTATTGTTTGCCCTCCAATTATTGTTGTTGGATCCTCTATTGTTGATGTAGTTGTTGTTCCGGTAACCGTTGTTCCTTGAATTTTGATATCCTTCCTCCTCTTTCTTGGTTTGAGCAACCAAAAGGTCCTTCAATTGTTTCACATCATTCTTCAAAGAGGTGAGTTGATCATTGTTAGATGGAGCCTCTTGAAAGTTGACTCTTTTAACTCCACCTTCGGCTCCTTGGTGGGAGTATTTCTCCATGTGCAAAGCTTGCTTTTCTATGAACTCCCAAGTTTCGTCAATCGGCATGTCCATGAACGTACCGGCGGATAGTAGTTGAAGGTTGAACTGGGTGTTGCCGTCCAGTCCCTTGAAGTAGATCTCCAACAACTCTATCTTTGGAATTCCATGATGTGGGCAATCCAAAAGAATATCTTTAAATCTTTCCCATGACTTGGACAAACTGTCCTTGTCCTTCATGATGAATGCATTGATCTTCCCTCTCATTTCAGCGGTTTTAGAGGGTGGAAAGAATTTAGTCAAAAACTCCGTCGTCATCTCCTCCCAAGTATTGATTTTTCCTGGAGCAAAAGATTGATACCAAGTAAGCGCTCTATCTTTCAAAGAGAAGTAGAAAGGCCTTAGCTTGTAATTGTTGTTTTCCAGCCTTGAAGGTCTCAAGGTCTCCATCAAGATCTCATAGTTATGTACATGTTAATGCGGAGACTCCCTCTCTAGCCCTCCAAACTGGCATTGGCGAATCATGGAAAGAACTTGCGGTCGAAGCTCATAATCATGGTCCGGTGGATCACCTAGGTTGACTCCAGGACACCTCAGTTGCTGGTTGGGGTCCATCCTCTGCCCTAGGGTCTGTGGAATACCTGCAAAAAGAGCATCTCCGACTGGCATCCGAGGTGGAAGTATCTTGGCCAGGGCATCTGGAACTGGGTCCTGCCTCGGTCGAGGAGCTGGAGCTGGTCGAGGTAGATATTGGTCCCGTAAAGTCTTCATATCTGCTTCGATTGCTTCCGTCCTTGCGCGAGTTTCTTCCTTTTCCCGTCGCAATTCTTCTTTGCTGAGGCGTAGTTGTTCCAATGCCTCCTTCAATTCGGCATCAAGATCGCGATTCTCTTGATTGGCCATCTTAGCTTCTTTCAAGCGTCTTTTGTATGTCTTTTCTGGTTCGGAATCGTACGGTACGATTTCCTTCCCAGCGCGGGTTCTTCGCATAAACCTAAGAAAAAGGAACCTGCAGAGTGGTTAGTAGAAACAGGGGCAAACGCCCCGAAAGACAACCGCAACCAGCTCGGTCTAGACCAAGTCCCCGGCAACGGCGCCAAAAACTTGTTCGCTCCAAACGGTGTGTGCAAGCTTTAAATTTATAACCCTAGACGTATGCCAAAAACAAGGATGCGAACCCGCAGTGTACGGGTCAATCGTAGTAAAAGCAAGAAATTCCGGGGTGTCGATCTTAGGGACTTTTGTGAAACCTAAGCAAGTATAGGTAGTCTATGTAATTACTAAACACAAAAGCGATTAAAGCAATCAAAAATGATAAAAAGTCAATTAAAGGGATATGCAATTCTAAGGATTAAAGCATCTAGTTGTGGTTCCAACTCAAGATCTAAAGATAAGCGGACAAAGCTGAGATTTTGCAAAGGGAAGGTGTTACTAAAGTGGAATAGATCACCGGGTAAGTCTCAAGGAATTAAGGAAAAGAACTATAACCTCAAACCACCACACCACCTTAGGGAATAGAATCAACCTTTACCGGGTAAGTCTCAGGCTAACTCACAAAGATGGGATGAAGGCACACTCAAACACCAATAAAGGATAAACCTTTATTACCTATTGCTTATGATCTTGGGTAAACAAACAAAGGAATCACCGGGTAAGTCTCATCCTAGGCTTGCATTGAACCAGGAAAGGTATAATAAGAATAGGATTTGGCAAACTCTAACACTTAACTCTCAATTATGGATCAGATAGGTCACCTCGGTCAGACGAATTCCACCTCGGCCGAGATGTTCATCGACTGAACGAGATGTTCTAGGGTCAAGGATAAAGGCTCGAGCTTTCAGGGTCCTACTGAGATTAAGATCATTCTATCATTGTTTTTCCCACAACCTTCAGCCAATCACCCTAGAATCACACAAAGAAATTAACCAATCATCATCATGGAAGCAATAATCAAATATATGGGAAGAAAGTGAATAACTGAATCAATTATCAAACAAACAAGCGTTCTTTGGATCACAATCCAATAAGACAATCAACAAGAAGGGAATCTAAGAGAATCTTACAAAACCCTTCACAAAAGCTATAAAAGCTATCAACTTCCTTCCTTCAACCTCCGAAAATCCCTTCTAACAGCTGTATGCGGCCTCTTGCCGTTCTATGCGTGTCTTCCAGCCGTAAGCGGATGCTTTCGGTGATGCGCCGATGCCGATTTGTGGAAAATCCAACCCTTTTTATAGGAAAATTGCCTCCCAAAGATAAGAGATCTTAAAAAGATATTTTCCCATAAAATAGGTAAAATATATCAGTTGAATTATCTTCTTTCTTCCTGAAATCCAGCCTAAAAATATAAGATCCTCTTTCCAAAAATAAAAGATCTCAGCCAAGAATAAAATATATCTCTCCGCGTCCAAGGTGCTCGCCTCGGTCGGGACGCTCTTCTGGATCACCTCGGTCGAGATGGTACTGTAGCTGACCGAGGTGGCTCTAAACTGAATTGAAATCTCTTAAATCTGGTCCAAAGTAAATCTCTAATCCATTTCCATGCTTCCTGGATTCTTCCTTAAGCTCCTGAATGTACCTCCTATGACTCCTTAGCTCCTTTAGCTCCATTTTGATGCAAAACGTGCCATTTTACCTATGATTACAACGAAACTTGGTGTAGACCTCGATTCCCGTAAAGGTAGATGAAATGGCAATATAATCATATAATATACATCCAAACATGCTAATTATTGAAGATAAAACGTCTAAGTAGGTCCCAAAATATAGACCATAATTCATGCTATCAGATGACCATTTATTACATTTATTTGGCTCAACTGTATTATAACGGGCGGTAACCACCGGTCTCCGCCTGCTGGTTAGGAGAAGGTGCCTGGAAGCCAATAACACAGGGGGGGGGGGCGAGTGACGATCACCCCCAATGCAAACCCATGTGTTAACGGGGAAAGGGACGAGGTTCTTTAAGTTCCTCGTGTTACAAAAGAAGTTGAATTAGTAATGGAATAACGTAATGAAAGATAATAAATGAATGTGTGTGGTATTGCAAGTATGAGATGTTGATGTGTGGTTGTGCTATTACCTTCATGCTTTTCATTGTTGTTGATAGCATGAATTATTGTCTATATTTTGGGGTTTGTTTAGACGTTTTATCTTCAATAATCTGCATGTTTGTATGTATATTATGTGATTATATTACCATTTCATCTACCTTTGCGGAAATCGAGGTCTACACCTAGTTTTGTTGTAATCGTAGGTAAAAGGGCATGTTTTGCATCAAAAAGGAGCAAAAGGAGCTATGGAGTCATTGGAGCTACATTCAGGAACATAAGGAAACATCCAGGAAGCATAGCCATGGATTAAAGATTCACTTTGGACCAGATTTGAGAGATTTCACATTCAGTTGTGACTCACCTCGGTTGACTACAGAATCACCTCGACCGAGGTGATCCAGAGAAGTCGACTCGACCGAGGCGAACACTTGGGACGCGGCGAGAATATTTTATTCTTGGCTGAGATCTTTTATCTTTGGAAAGAGGATCTTATGTTTTTGGGCTTGGCTCCTGGAAGGAAGAAGATATGATAGATCGTATATTTTACCTATTTTTATGGGAAGAGATCTTTCTAAGATATCTTATCTTTGGAGAGTAATTTTCCTATAAAAAGGGTTAGATTTTCCACAAATCCAGATCATGCTATACATCCTGCATACATCCGCTTACACCGATCGTGTTTTATACACCGCTACAGCCATACTCCAGTTGGGAGATTTGAAGAACCTTTTTGAAGGTTGAAGGAAGAAAGTCTATAGCTTTTATAGCTTTTGAAGGGTTTTTGTAAGATCATCTTAGATTTCCTTCTTGTTGTTGTCTTGTTGGATTTCTATCCAAGGAACGCTTGTGGTTTTATAATTGATTCAGTTATTGAAGCCTTTCTCTTATGGTTTTCTTGTTCAATTATTCTCTTTCTTCCCATATATTTGATTAATACTTTCATGATGATGAGTGGCTAATCTCTTTGTGTGATTCTAGGGTGATTGGCTGAAGATTGTGGGAAAAACAATGATAGAATAATCTTAATCACAGTTGGACCCTGAAAGTTTGAGTGTTTACCTTAACCCTAAGCATCTCGATCAGTCGATGAACATCTCGGCCGGGGTGGAATTTGACTGACCGAGGTGACTTATCTGATCCGAAACTGAGAGTTAAGTGTTAGAGTTTGCCAAATCCTATCCTTATTACACATTTCCTGGTTCAATGCAGGCCTAGGATGAGACTTACCCGGTGATTCCTTAGTTTGTTTACCTAAGATCATAAGTGTAGGTAATAAAGGTTTATCCTTTATTGGGGTTTTAGTGTGCTTTCATCCCGTCTTTGTGAGTTAGCCTGAGACTTACCCGGTAAAGGTTGATTCTATTCCTTAGATGGTGTGTTAGTTTGAGGTTATAGTTCTTTATCTTAATTCCTTGAGACTTACCCGGTAATAGGAGTTACGGTTTGGGATTAGTGAGTAGTGAGACTTACCCGGTGATCTATTCCACTTTAGTAACACCTTCCCTATGCAATAACCTCAGCTTTGTCCGCTTATCTTGAGATCTTGAGTTGGAACCACAACTAGATGCTTTAATCCCTAGAATTGCATATTTCCTTTATTGAGTTTTATTTATCTTTGATTGCTTTAATTGCTTTGTGGTTAGTAATTGTTAAAGCTTACCTATTCCGACTTTGTTTCACTAAGTCCCTGTGATCGACCCCTTGATTTCCTTGCTTTTTACTACGATTGACCCGTACACTGCGGGTTCGCATCCTTGTTTTAAGCTGACATCTAGGGTTATAAATTTAAAGCTTGCACACACCGTTTGGAGCGAACAAGTTTTTGGCGCCGTTGCCGGGGAATTGGTCTAGACCGAGCCGGTTGCGGTTTGCTTTCGGGGCACTTGCCCCTGTTGCTACTAACTACTCTTTCTATGAGTTTTGTAGTTTTCAGGATTTCCGATGCCTACATTTGATCCAACCTGGATAGCAAGACAAAGTGCTAGGGCGGACCATTATGAATACTTGGAGGAGAAGTACTCCTTCCATTGGTTCAACAATGAATGGGAAAGAGAAGAGGCCATTAAGCATGAACTTGCGATGTGGGATGAACTGAATGTCCCTAAGAAGATTTGTGAGTAACCCCTTGAAGATTCTCTTGAATCAAGATGGGAGAGGTTGATGAAGAAGGTGGAGGAGCTCAAGGAAAGCACCCTATCCTATGTTAAGCCGGAAGAGGAGCATAAGGAAGTATTGCAAGTTCCAAGCACCCCTCTAATCAAACCAGAAGTTTCTCCTGATGCTTTTGAGGGAGAAGAAAATTTGGAAGATTTCGACCTAACTGTTGAGACCTCGGCCGAAGTGAAAGAGAGATCGGCCGAGGTGGAGGAAAAATCTATAGAACTGGAAGATACGGAGAACCTCGGCCAAATTACTGAGACTGTGGTCAAGGTAGAAGAAAGACCAGCTGAGTTGAGAGGGATTTCGTTCGTGGATTTTCAACCCAACATGAAACTTGTCTCAAGCTTTGGAGAACTTTACAAGGTACATTCTCCTACTTCGTTTGAAATCCCTATTAAAATTTCTGAATTTCTCAGGAATGCACCGGAGAGTTGGAGGTCTCTTCCGAACGAATCTCCTAAGATCAAGAGGAAACCTACCTTGAAACTGTTGGAAGAAGATACTCCTTGGATTGTAAGGATTGGAGTTTGCAAGCACTACACCGTTAAGGCGATGAAGTGTCTCTTGCTCAAGTATGGGGTCCCTCGCATGCTAAGGACCTTGTACCATCCCCAAGCTAAAGATGGGGAAGCTACTAGGATTCTCGAGAAGCTGTTTTCTCGATCAAGGAAAGGATGGGACGAAAGACTAAGTTATGTCCCGCGGAAAAAGAGGAAGACCGGTAGGATTCCGGTGAGGACCAAACCGTACAAGTTTGTACGTGGGAGATCCTACCATTTGCCGGTGAAGTTAGGAACCGGAACGTTTTTGGGAGAGTTTCATTATGGATCCAATGAGCACTTACACTTGTTGGAGCGTTTGATAGACTTACTTACTTCACCCCATTATGGAGGTGAAGTATGGGGTGAGGGCACTTCCCGTCACGAATAGAGATGCCGTATGGTCCAGCTAGCGACTTTAAACCAAGCGCTTCTTGGGAGGCAACCGAAGGTATTGCTTTCTTTTCTCTCTTTCTAGTCTAGCTTAGATAGTTTGCTTTTGCTTTGCTTTGTTTTGTTTTTGGCGTCCTAGACAGACAACAGGTGACATCTAAGGAAGGAGTACAAACCAGGAGCACAACTGGAAGGACAAAAGTTCGAGAATTTGAGAAGACGGAGTTTGACTGAGGCACATCTCGGTTGCTGTCAAAGCACCTTGACCGAGATGATTCTTGAGCAGCCGAGGCGACTAGGGTTTCTGAAGAACCACCTCGGTCCGTAACACCTCTGTCCAGTCGAGACCACCTTGACCGAGGTGACAACAGTTCCAAAAAAGGGTATAAAAGGGGGGTTGAAATTCTCTCTCTCCCCTTACCCTCTCCTCGACCGCGGCAGCTCCCTCGCCTCATTTCACCGTTCTTCGCCCGTTTTCGACGATTCTTGCTTTCAAATTGTAAAGAAAGGATAGAGGATCCCAGTGCAAGCGTCAATCTGCAAGTAAAACGAACCGAATCGACCGATCGGAGGTAAAATCAGAAAAAAAACCCTAATCTTGTTCTCTTTACTGTTTTGTTTCGAATTGGGCTTTGGTTGCCCTTGCATTTGCTGAGAAACAGATTAAGTACCCCATAGGAACCAGTTGTAGTGATTTTGGGGGAAAAGAATTGGATTTTTAAAGAAATTCGTCGCGCAGTTATTCGCCTCGGTCCAGTCGTTTTGTGCCTCGGCCGAGGTGTTCTTGAGTTGTGTCAGGGCGACCGAGGTGATCTGACAGAGTATTTGAAAAATCAGTTAAGATAGACAGCTTGTCCTGAGGGACAGATCCTCCCCTTCCCCTTCTTCTTCTTCCTCTAGACCTTATAGACCGGTGATCCACGAGAGACACCAGGTCGACTATGACCGCATTGCCGCCCGTCCAGTGATTGCACCGCGCTTCCTGGACATTTCAGCTTTTGATTGTCTCCATGTGGATGGAGATTTGAGGCGGATGATTTCGATGGTAGGGCTAGATCAGTTTACTGAGAACCGCGCACCTGCCTATTTAGAGCCTACTTTGGAGTTCATTAGCTCCTTTACCTACCTCCCCACAGAGCGTTCTGTGAAGTACCGGTTGATGAACCGGAACTTCTTAGTTCCCTTAGAGTACTGGAGAGACATATTTGGTTTCCCGGCTCCGACTGCTGTAGATTTTCCCTCCCGAGCTGTAGCTAGGGAGTTCTGGGGTCAGATTGCTCATGTTGTTAAGCACGCAGATAGGTGGCGTCCTGGAGACTCCAGGGAGCGTATGATATTTCACCTAGCTTTTAGGTTAGCTCACCATATCTTTAGTGAGACGCTTCTAGCACGTACGGAGACGCCCCAGAAGGTCCGACAGGGGGAGCTTTTCAGCCTTTACTGCATGGTGACTGGAGGGATCCCAAACTTTGGCTTGATGTTGGCAGAGGATCTGCACAGGATCAAGGCCAAGGAGAAGGGGGATATTTGCTGCGGAGGCCTCGTGACCCACATTGTGAGCTATCAGGATATGGATCTCAACGCATGTACCATGGTGGCGGCGGCTGCCAAGCCGCTAGGACTTCAGGAGATGATCACTCGGCGGATTCTGGTTCCCCGAGGATTCACTACACCATATGTAGCCATGCCATGGGAGCCGACTACACCACAGGGGATCAGATGGTCACCCCAGTTCTCAATTTATGATCCTCACTACTGGAAGACTGCTTGGATCCCATTGATGGAGGATGCTAGAGATGCAGCAGCTGCACCAGCTGAGGAGGTTGAGGTAGAGGAGGAGACTGCTGATGATGATGACAGGGATGGTGGAGTTCCTATGGATACAGGGACTGATACTGCTAGGACGAGTGCGCCGGTCATTGACTTGGATGATGACGATATTGAGACCGCGCCTGCTGCATCACCAGTCCGACTTGCTAGGCGTAGGGTACGCCGACAGAGAGATCCAGAGGCTCACCGTCGGATCGATGATCAGACGGATCAGATGATAGACTCTTACGCTGCCCTTACTGTGGACATCGATGAGAGATTTGCCGCCCAGCACCGACAGATCGACCGCTGGACTCATCAGATGCTAGAGAGCCAACATTATCAGCGTCGGATGATGGAGATCCAGTTTCAGCAGACTATGGGTTATCCATTTGACCCATCCCAGTATCCGTACATGCCACCACCACCACCACCGGATCAGGATTATTGAGAGGTTGCAGGACTTTTCTTTCTTATTTATTATGCAGCTCAGCTTTATGTCCGGTGAGTACTTTATTTCTTTAGACTTATTCTGACCCACTAGGACAGTGTGTCCCAAGTATGGGGTGTTTATGTATTTTATGACTTATGTGATGTATGACTCTACATTATCAGATATTTATGCTTATTTTGCTTCTATGGTTTTATCTGAGATTACATGCATGCATACAGGTTATTTAATTGAGAAAACGTCAAAAACTGGTTTTAAAAAAAAAAAAATTTTTTTTTTGACCTCGACCGGGACAGTTCTGGCCGAACGAGGTACTTCACCTCGGTTGACTTCAGAACACCTCGACCGAGGTGGTTTAACTGAGAGTTTTCGAAAAAAAGTTTTGTGCTTCTTATCTGGATATGATCTCAGTGAAGATCTTGTTTACTGATTGGTTTTGAAATCTTTATGTGTTTGAAAGGTTTTATGATATGTTTAAGTTGCTAAATGCTTTGTTTGAATTTTTTGGCATGTTTAATACTTTGTTTTTATCCTAATTATGTTGAATTTGAAGGTTGACACCGCATTATGAGTTCTCTCACTTTCTTCCTGGAAAGACCAAGGCAATTCATTCTTCTCTCTTCTTCTTCTTGATCATGTTTAGCCCCTCATATACATTTTTGCCTCCCTTTACCTATCCGGGAATTTGGAAGCAAGCAAAGTGGTGAAAGCAAGTGAAGTAAAAGTTGAGAAGTTGGCTGGAAGTGAAAGTGTTAGAAAGCAATAAATAGGTTTGGGGAAGTCAATCATGATGATGAGTAACTTGGCACCATTCACATAGCCGGGTGTTTGTGTCTTGCCAAAGTCGGATTGAGCAATATTCCTAACGGGTCATGGTATGGGCATCAAGGGTTTGATGCATCTCAAGAATTGATGATTGCTGATTTCCTAGGCTTCGGTTATTGTGCACCTCTGTCCATGCATCCAAAAAAGTAAAGTAAAAAAGAAAAAGTGTGAAATAAGCAAAGCTTACTGGTGGAAGATGTTGAAAGTCAAAGTGAAAGTGAAGTATATCCTTTCCCGGATTCTAGCACCACATTACCTTACATACATCCCTACCCTACACGTTTCTTGACCTTTCTTTTGGGAAGCCCTTGAGACCTCGAGCTTGTTGATTGACTTAGTAGTTTAAACTGGATTATACATGATTAATTTCGATAATTATGATTTATTATGCATTCTACGATTTTATGCAAAGATGAACAACTTTCTCATGTTTATAAAATGTTTTGATCATATTTTGATTTTAAATTCCATGAAGTATTCTCTTAGAGTGATCTATGATTGTAGCACACCATAAAAATGTTTTTGAAGGACTTTTTCATTGATCTTTATGACTTATAATCCATTCTATCTTGCCTTTTATATGCGGAACTTGCTTGGGGACAAGCAAGGCCTAAGTATGGGGTATTTTGATAGCATGAATTATTGTCTATATTTTGGGGTTTGTTTAGACGTTTTATCTTCAATAATCTGCATGTTTGTATGTATATTATGTGATTATATTACCATTTCATCTACCTTTGCGGGAATCGAGGTCTACACCTAGTTTTGTTGTAATCGTAGGTAAAAGGGCATGTTTTGCATAAAAAAGGAGCAAAAGGAGCTATGGAGTCATTGGAGCTACATTCAGGAACATAAGGAAACATCCAGGAAGCATAGCCATGGATTAAAGATTCACTTTGGACAGATTTGAAAGATTTCACATTCAGTTGTGACTCACCTCGGTTAACTATAGAGTCACCTCGACCGAGGTGATCCAGAGAAGTCGACTCGACGGAGTTGAACACGTGGGACGCGGCGAGAATATTTTATTCTTGGCTGAGATCTTTTATCTTTGGAAAGAGGATCTTATATTTTTGGGCTTGGCTCCTGGAAGGAAGAAGATATGATAGATCATATATTTTACCTATTTTTATGGGAAGAGATATTTCTAAGATATCTTATCTTTGGAGAGTAATTTTCCTATAAAAAGGGTTGGATTTTCCACAAATCCAGGTCATGCTATACATCCTGCATACATCCGCTTACACCGATCGTGTTTTATACACCGCTGCAACCATACTCCAGTTGGGAGATTTGAAGAACCTTTTTGAAGGTTGAAGGAAGAAAGTCTATAGCTTTTATAGCTTTTGAAGGGTTTTTGTAAGATCATCTTAGATTCGCTTCTTGTTGTTTTCTTGTTGGATTTCTATCCAAGGAACACTTGTGGTTTTATAATTGATTCAGTTATTGAAGCCTTTCTCTTAAGGTTTTCTTGTTCAATTATTCTCTTTCATCCCATATATTTGATTAATACTTTCATGATGATGAGTGGCTAATCTCTTTGTGTGATTCTAGGGTGATTGGCTAAAGGTTGGGGGAAAAACATGATAGAATAATCTTAATCACAGTAGGACCCTGAAAGTTCGAGTCTTTACCTTAACCCTAAGCATCTCGCTCAGTCGATGAACATCTCGGCCGGGGTGGAATTTGGCTGACCGAGGTGACTTATCTGATCCGAAACTGAGAGTTAAGTGTTAGAGTTTGCCAAATCCTATCCTTATTACACCTTTCATGGTTCAATGCAGGCCTAGGATGAGACTTACCCGATGATTCCTTAGTTTGTTTACCTAAGATCATAAGTGTAGGTAATAAAGGTTTATCCTTTATTGGGGTTTGAGTGTGCTTTCATCCCGTGTTTGTGAGTTAGCTTCAGACTTACCCGGTAAAGGTTGATTCTATTCCCTTCGATGGTGTGTTAGTTTGAGGTTATTGTTCTTTATCTTAATTCCTTGAGACTTACCCGGTAATAGGAGTTACGGTTTGGGATTAGTGAGTAGTGAGACTTACCGGGTGATCTATTCCACTTTAGTAACACCTTCTCTTTACAATAACCTCAGCTTTGTCCGCTTATCTTGAAATCTTGAGTTGGAACCACAACTAGATGCTTTAATCCTTAGAATTGCATATTTCTTTTATTGACTTTTATCATCTTTGATTGATTTAATTGCTTTGTGGTTAGTAATTGCTAAAGCTTACCTATTCCGACTTTGTTTCACTAAGTTCATGTGATCGACCCTTGGAATTCCTTGGTTTTTACTACGATTGACCCGTACACTGCGGGTTCGCATCCTTGTTTTAAGCTTACATCTAGGGTTATAAATTTAAAGCTTGCACACACCGTTTGGAGCGAGCAGTTGTAGCTAACGGTTTCATACCGTGTTGTAGATGATCTGTAGGTTAGGAAGACTAGAAGGTGAGACAGATGGTGTGGCCAGCCGAGGACTTCTGTACATTAGGATGCATGGGATATGGAATCTTTTGTATCAAATGTTGTGGTTTGATGTTTTGTACTCGGCTTTGGTTTGTCAACTCTTTTGATGTATCATATACAACTTTTATGTATTTGGTTTTAATCTACCTGTGCCTTGTTGTAAGATCCAGTGAACTTATTGTTAGGCTAGGGTCAGGATCTATTGTGAGATCCTAGCCCAATGTGACACTCCAAGTCCCGTGGATTTTGGGTGTTATAGTGTTGGTATTAGAGCCTTAGGTTGCCAACAATGGCACTTGCTATCTACAATAAAGGTAGAGTGGATAGATAAATAGAACCCACATGGGGTCTCACTTTTTAAAGGAATTTGGTTTTAAAGTGACTACAGATGTTTTGGGATAGTATGTACAGAAGTCGTCACCCATCTGAGGATCTCGACAATGTAGATATATATATAGCCTTATAAGTTAGGAGCGTATATTCTATAGATGGCTCAAACTAGAGCAATATCTGTAGTGGGACGAGATAGGGGTACACCCCCTCTTCTTCCAGTAGCGTCAAGTCAAGGACCAGTATCCGCTGCTGTGTTGCCTATGGTAGAGAACGAGTTTGAAGAGGTTGATCGTGTCTCCATGAGTAGATTCGAGTTTTAAGAGTATATGCAGCAAGTATATGAGGTGGTGATAGCGGGTAGATCTACACCGGATTTAACAACATTTGTGAGATCGACTGAAGCTTCTGGATTAGAGAAGAAACAACGGGTTGAATTAGTGAAAGATGAGGTTGGATATCCGGGTTGCAAGCTGAGCCCGACTTGTGGACGTTTGAGTACTTCTCGTTCACACGGACTTGTGGTGAAACGAGGACTTGTTACAATTGTGGGAAGCCTGGACATGTACGACCAGAGTGTCCAAGATCGCCAGTGACTTGCTTTACCTGTGGTAGACAGGGTCATAGAGGTGTTTTCTGTAAGCAAACTGGAGTGGCATCACGACAGGGTTTTATTTCTAGTAGTGTGACGGGAGGTGGTGAAAAGACACCTCAGCAGCAGACGCGGGGGCAGTAGGGAGTCCCAGATCATTCGCCTACTCAGGAATCCATTCCAAGGATGAGTAGAGGTAAGGGTCGTGGTAGGAGTACCACGGATACTAGAAGAGATCAAGGTAGAGCCTTTGAGCTGGGCAGTGCAGAGGAGCCACATGTACTAGTGGCAGGGATGAGATGTATATGTCTCAACTGTGGTTATCCAGATTATGTGCCCTCTGAGTGCCTCATGGCTCCGATAGCTTGCTTCACTTGTGGTGAACTAGGCCACCTGGCCCCTTTTTGTCAACAAGGTAGTGTTTCTTCTCGTCAAGACCTTCCTCTTTCCGATGCAGAAAGAGTGGAAGTGGAGGCTATGGCGATGACCTCAGTGATACCTGAGGAGCATAGGTCTGAGATTGAGTAATGATATACAGTAGAGCTTCGGGTGTTAGCTGTTACAGGTACCATTCTTGTTAATGGTTTATCTAGTTGAGTTTTGTTTGTTGTGAGTGCTATGCACCTCTTGTCTTTCGATGCATGTGTTAATAGTTAATTGTGGATACAATAGAAGATAGATCTTCCTTTATAGGATTATAAGTTACGGGTCTTAGGTATCCACGAGATATGTGGTTGTTCCCTTTGTTCAGGGACTTATATATGGCTTGAAGACTTCTTTGTCATGCCTTAGGTGAATGAGAAGGTCTTTATGTGTGTGGTGGACGAATATATATCATGTTGGTTTAGATAGAAGTAGGAGGACTATTATAGTCTCTCCTGAGATCGACTAACTAGAGGTTTTCCGAGGTTATGACCTTTGAGGAGGGGAGTTGTCTTTAGTGCCGTATGAGCAACGAGGTTGATAACACCAGAGGGTGATGTTTTTTTTAATGTTGTGCCATGAAGAAAAGAGATAGATCCATGCTGAAGAGTATTCCAATGGTATATGATCTTATAGACGTGTTACTGAACCGTCTAATCTATCGCCTCAGCGGAATGAGCACTTTGATATTGTGTTAAAGTATGGTATGAGACTGGTTGGGAGAAGGCCTATGAGGTATATGGCTTGTTGAGTTGTTAGAAATTGAAGAAGTAATTTGGAGAGTGGTTTGAGACGGGCTCTATTCGCCCTAGCACGTTCATTGCTACGTATGGACGACTTGTTGGATCAACTAAGAGAAGCAATTGTGTTTTTAAGATTTCCGTATGCTTAGGATATCATCAGTTAAGGATGCGAGAGCAGCGTGGACATAAAACATCATTCCATACCCGTTATGGACACTACGAGTTGTAGTGCTGTCATTTGAGTTGTGGAACGTCCTAGTAGTCATTATAGGAGTTGATGAACAGTGTTTTCATCTACTTCCTTGATCAGTTAGTGGTAGACCTTATTGATGATGTTTGGTGTACTCTCACAACGGAGAGGAACGTACCGCTTATTTGAGGACGGTTTTGCAAAATCCGAGGGACAGAAATCAGTGTGCTATGCTCCCTAAATGTGAATTGAGATTCCACAAGTAACCTTCAAGATCATATTGTTCCGCCAGTAGGATCATGATTGATATGACGAGGAGTAAGTATGAAGTCTTATGGATGATATTGATGAACGTTAAGGGAATGCGTAGTTCTCGGCCCAGCCGATTGCAACCAACGCTTTGAGGAATGATTCTATGTGATTGTGCATACAGTTACGAGTCTTCTGAGGAAGACCACCATAATTGTATGGTTGAAGTAGTATGTCGAAGCTCTGAAGAGTAGAGGGAGTATTTGACCTCTGCTCTTATTCGTTGATAATCGGAAGATTCTGGGAATCACGTGACTACGGTGCTGAGAACTTATGAGGAGAACTGCCCGACTCATGATTTCGAGTTAGTGGTGGTAGTTCAAGTTCCAAGATTTGAAGACAATACCCGTGTGACATTTTGTGTCAGAATTTCACATATCATAGGAGGTTGATGCATATTTTTATGCAATAAAGGTTGAATAACTACCAGCGTCAATGGTTTGAGTTGATCAAGGACGCTGACCTTGAGATTTGTACCATTCTGGCAAGGAGAATATGGTCACTGTTGCCTTGAATAAGAAGACGACTCGAGAGAAGGCGATTGTTGGAATTACTGTACATAGGTGTCATACACCTTTATGCATCTATAGGGATGCATAAAGGCGATCGTTGAGTTCTTATACCACCACCGTTGGTATGCATCTATAGGGATGTCCCCTATGAGGCATTGTGTAGACATAGGTGTCATACACCTTTATGCTGGGAGGAGCCTAACAGTACCAGTGGGATTGCGCTAAAACAGATTCAGGATGATATGACTCGAGTAGCGTTGATCCGAGAGAGAATGCTGGATACACAGAGTCGCCAGAAGTTGTATGCACACAAGAGGCTTCGACCTCTAGAGTTCAGGGTAGGAGCTCATGTCTGGTTGAGAGTAACTCTGATGCAAGGAGTCAGACGTTGTGGTATAAAGGGAAAGCTGAGTCTCCGATATGTCAGTCCTTTCGAGATACTAGATAGAGTTGGGAGAGCAGTGCACAGAATGGCTTTGCCACCGAAGTTAGAGGGTGTTCACCCTATGTTTCATGTGTCTCAGCTGAGGGAGTACATACCAGACATGAGGCACATTGTGAGTTATGAGGATCTAGTGGTTGAGCCAGACCACACTATTGCAGAACAACCTTTTGCAGTTCTAGAAAGAGAGGTGTGAGACGCCTGCATTCGAAGGATATTCCTTTGATGAGGATACAGTGGTCGAGACGAGGACCGGATGAGGTTACCTGGGAGACTGAGGATAGTATCCAAAGGAACTATCCAGAGTTCTATGCGGAGTTAGAGGCACCCGTAGGATCCACGAGTAGATCATAGTGCCTTTTTGGTGAGTGCTTGTATGCTATGTGCTTATGTGATATGATGTGTTTTCGTGCTAGCTTTGATATGTGCATCTAATCTGTTAGATCTTGTTTGCTAGCACGATATAGGTATAGCTGGAGATGGTTCTTTCCTCCATGCTATTATTGAAGGACATAGTGTGAGTGGAGACGGTTTTCCTCCACATAGTTGTATTACGAGTACGATTGGCTGGAGACGGCTTTCCTCCATGCCTTGTGACGTGGTTAGTAGTTGGCTAGAGATGATTTTTCCACTATGCCTTTGGATAGTGTTATGATCTTGTTGCTGGAGTTGGTGATTCCTCCATGCTGTGTTTTGAGGTTATAGAGTGCTACAGGTTGATACGTTTGAACGGAGATGTGATACCTCCGATAGAGAGTGTCTATACCTCGGCATATGGGTCCGAGAGGATTTATGAATTGTTCAAGTTTCGGGACGAAACATTTTCTTAAGGGGTGTGTGATGTAATAGCTAGGATTTCCGAATTCTAATTAATGTTGATTAACTTAATCAGTGATAGTAATTGACACATAACTCGCGAAGATTGCGTAAGTGTTGAGTATAAGTCCCACCGTTATGTTCTAGGCATAATTTTGTGCTTATGGTGAAATTTTCACTTTTCCCCCGGGTAATTATTTTTACCCTCCGGTATTATTTGGAGCATTTAGGAGCTCCAATTAATAAAAATGCAGTTGAGAGAAATGATCAGGACATCGGACATGTCCTAGATATGAAATAACATGGAAAGACAAAATGGCCAAAAGAGCCGCTATTTTGTTTCTTAACGGCTATGAAAAACGGCTTAGGAATACACGTTTTCCGAGGCAATTGTGGAATAATTATCCCTACAATATTCAAGATTTATTGTTCCAATTTCGAGAAGTTTGGAAAAGAGGGTTCAACCCGCCACTAGATCGGTTAAAGGATAATTATCGACTTCGCTAAAGGATAATTATCGACTTCACTATGAATAGCGGAAAATCGTTTATTAATTCATTTCCTTTCATGTTTCCTCGTAAAACCTCTGATTTCTCTCAAACTTCAAACTCATATATACTCTCCGTTTCTAATCAGATTTCAATTCCTTTTGAGTTTTTGGATTCCTCTCTTCATTCTCTTCATATCGGTACCAAGTTTCTGCATTTCCGAGCAGATGAAGACCTGGTCGAGCATATATGTCACCAATACAGTTCCGTCGCTCAGATTCCGGTGAATTTGATGTTGTACATGCATAGCCTGTGTCGTTCTGATTCCGAGTCTTCTTTCAGATCGTCAATCGGGTTAGTAACGAATAAGTTATGAATTTATTCGTTTTCCGTACTACGATTTGGCCTAAATTGACCTTAGGCTTTTCAAAATGGATAATTAGAAATTCCATTATTATCATTATATTATTCTAGTGTTTATGGGTTGTTTGTTTGATGAAATCTGATGACAAGTGGGTTTTGAAATGGCCTGTAGGCAAAACGTTAATCTGGTGAAATTTAATTAATTAATTAAAGGTTAATTAATTAAATTAGGATTAAATTTGAGATTGAGGAATACTGATTAGATGCATGCTAGGTGTCAGAATGAGTTGAGGATCATGATGATGTTATAGATATCGGTTATGGCTTTAAGGTTTAGTATGTGTACGAGTATGATGAGATGTTATGTTGAGGATATGCCTTAGGCATTTATGAATGTGTTAAGGATCTGAGGTTTAGATTAGAGATATAGGTTGGTTGTGGTTAGTGAGACGAGTCTCCTAACCTTTGCAGTATGTGCTTGTGTGTGCCTTGCTAGTGCAGGCGTTGATTACTTCCCCAAGGGGTAGCTGTGACGGGGTACAGGTTACGAGTATATCAGGTAAGTCCATAGGACTTACTGAGCGTGCACTTGTGGATTGTATGATTGTGATGGTTGTGTGTGTTCATATGATTGTGCATTTATAACCTAAACCGGACTAGGATGACCATTTATTACATTTATTTGGCCCAAGTGTATTATAATGGGCAGTAACCACCGGTCTCCACCGGCGGGTTAGGAGGAGGTGCTTGGAAGCCAGTAACATAGGGGGGGGGACGAGTGACGATCACCCCCAATGCAAACCCCTGTGTTAACGGGGAAAGGGACGAGGTTCTTTAGGTTCCTCGTGTTACAAAAGAAGTTGAATTAGTAATGGAATAACGTAATGAAAGATAATAAATGAATGTGTTTGGCATTGCACGTATGAGATGTTGATGTGTGGTTGTGCTATTACCTTCATGCTTTTCATTGCTGTAGCTAACTGTTTCATACCGTGTTGTAGATGATCTGTAGGTTAGGAAGACTACAGGGTGAGACAGATGGTGTGGCCAGCCGAGGACTTCTGTACATTAGGATGTGCGGGATATGGGATCTTTTGTATTAGATGTTGTGATTTGATGTTTTGTACTCGGCTTTGTGTTTGTAAACTCTTTTGATGTATCATATACAACTTTTATGTATTTGGTTTTAATCTACTTGTGCCTTGTTGTAAGATCCAGTGAACTTGTTGTCAGGCTAGGGTCAGAATCCTTTGTGAGATCCTAGCCCAATGTGACACTCCATGTCCCGTGGATTTGGAGTGTTACATGGTATGTGCATCAAGGGTTTAAGGCATCTCGAGAAATTGATGATTGCTGATTTCCTAGGCTTCGGTTATTGTGCACCTCTATCAATGCATCCCAAAAAAGTAAAGTAAAATAAGCAAAGCTTATTGGTTGAAGGGCCATTTTCCACTTCGCTTCATCGACCAAATGCTCGAACAGTTAGCTCAACATTCCCATTTTTGCTATTTAGATTGTTATAGTGGCTTCTTTATGATTCCTATCCATCCGTATGATCAATAGAATACCACTTTGACTTGTTTATGGGGGACATTCGCTTATAGGAGGATGCCATTTGGATTGTGTAACGCACCCGCTACCATCCAGCGCTGTATGATGGCTATCTTTTTCGAGTACATAGAGGAGATCATGGAGGAATGCCTTGATGCATTTTACAGGATAAAGGAAGCATTGATTTCCGCTCCCATCATTCAACCTCCCGACTGGACTTTGCCCTTTGAGATCATGTGTGATGCGAATGATGTGCCCGTAGGAGCTGTACTTAGACAAAAGAAGGATGGTCGGACCAACGCCATTTACTATGCTAGTAAGATGCTAGATGAAGCTCAACTAAACTACGCCACCACCGAAAAGGAGCTTTTGGCGGTTTTATATGCTTTTGAGAAGTTTCGCTCTTACTTAGTAGTTGGGAAAGATATTGTTCGCTCCAAAAGGTGTGTGCAAGCTTTAAATTTATAACCCAAGAAGTATGCTTGAAAAAATATGCGAACCCGTAGTGTACGGGTCAATTGTAATAAAAGCAAGAATTTCAGGGGTCGATCACAGGGACTTAGGTGAAACTAAGCACAGAATAGGTTGTCAAGTATTGCAATTAACCAAAAGCAATTAAAGCAATCAAAGATGATATAAAGTCAAGTAAGGGGAAATGCGAATTCTAGGGATTAAAGCATCTAGTTGTGGTTCTGACTCAAGATCTCAAAAGAGAACACGGACAAAGT
Source organism: Fagopyrum homotropicum (assembly GCA_033239125.1). Classification (NCBI taxonomy): domain Eukaryota; kingdom Viridiplantae; phylum Streptophyta; class Magnoliopsida; order Caryophyllales; family Polygonaceae; genus Fagopyrum; species Fagopyrum homotropicum. Next base: position 56,209,020 of record BSWB01000003.1, on the reverse strand, counting down.
GAGGTTTGCAAAGGGAAGGTGTTTCTAAGGTGGGAATAGATTACCGGGTAAGTCTCACTACTCACTATCCCAAACCAAAGCTCCTATCACCGGGTAAGTCTCAAGGTACTAAGGAAAGGAACTATAATCTCAAACCAACACACCACCCAATGGAATAGAGTCAACCTTTACCGGGTAAGTCTCAGGCTAACTCTCAAAGATGGAATGAAGGCACACTCAAACCCCAATAACGGATAAACCTTTATTACCTACACTCATGATCATGGGTAAACAAGCAAAGGAATCACCGGGTAATCTCAAAGATGGAATGAAGGCACACTCAAACCCCAATAAGGATACGATTTGGCAAACTAGAACTCTTAACTCTCAGTGTCGGATCAGAAAAGGTTCACCTCGTTCAGTCAAGTTCCACCCCGGCCGAGATGTGCATCGACTGAGCGAGTTGTTCTAGGGATAAGGTTAAAGACTCGAGCTTTCAGGGTCCTATTGGGATTAAGATCATTCTATCATTGTCTTTCCCACAACTTTCAACCAATTACTCTTGAATCGCATTAGAAACTTAGCCAACAATCATCATGATGACAATAATCAAATATATCGGAAAGGAATGAATATTTGAACAAGAAAACCTTGAGAAAAAGGTCTGAATAACTGAATCAAATAACAACAAATCAGCGTTCCTAAAATCACAAATCAGCTAAGACAATAAACCAAAAGGTAATCTAAGAAAATCTTACAAACTCCCTCTAAAGCTAGTTCCTTGATCTTCAATCCTTCAATACTTCCTTCAAACCTTCAGAAAATACTCCAGAAATCTCCTTAATCGGGTGTGTAGAAGATGGATGAATTGTGGAAAATCCAACCGTTTATATAGGAGAATTATATTCCAAAGATAATAATATCTTAAAAAGATAATATCCTATAAAATATATCCATATCTCTAAAATAGATCTCCAAAAATAATATCTTCCTTCCAAAAATCCATGTCAAAAATATAAGATATCTTCTTTCCAAAAATAAAAGATTTCAGCAAAAAATATGGATCTCACCGGTGGCAGGGTGTTCGCCTCGGTCGGGACGCTCCTCAAGATCACCTCGGTCGAGGTGATATTGTAGCTGACCGAGGTGATGCTCAACTGAATGTGAAATCTCTCAAATCTGGTCCAAAGTAAATCTTCTTCATCATTTCCATGCTTCTTGAGTTCTACCTTAAGCTCCAGAATGTAGCTCCTATGACTCCTTAGCTCCTTAGCTCCATTTCGATACAAAACGTGCCATTTTACCTACGATTACAACGAAACTAGTGTAGACCTCGATTCCCGTAAAGGTAGATGAATTAACAATATAATCACATAATATACATCCATACATGCAGATTATTAAAGATAAAATGTCTAAACAAGTCCCAAAATATAGACTATAATACATGCTATCAAATCTCCATATGGATTTACTCAACCTCCAAAGGACCGAACAAAGATGATGTTTGAGAAATTGATGGGGAGATTGAGTGGATTGGAGATCACCATTACTTATATCTCAAAGGTTCAAAGGCCTTAGAATATCAATTGTTCAACAAAGCGGGAGAAGCTCAAAGAGATCTAGGAAAGCTACTTGGAAACACTGAAGATATTTCTAGAGGGCAAGTTATGACTGTAACTACTAGAAGCGAATTGAAGACTAGTGAGCCATTGCAGAAGGTAGTAGATAAGGGAAAGCATATGATGGTTGAGAAAGATCCGAAGCCAAGTGGGGAGAATAAAGGCAAAGAGAAGGAACCAGTTTATGTGCCTCCACCACCATACAAGCCAACACTTCTATTCCCACAATCCCGAGCTAGAGCACGCCCAAACAAGCATTTTGGTAATTTCCTTGAACTAATGAGTAAACTGCATATTAACATTCTGTTCATGGATGCTATTGTAGGTATGCCCGCTTATGGGAAGTTCTTGAATGAAATCCTCTCTAACTAGAAGAAATTAGATGATGTTGGAGAAGTAAGGATTATTAAGAGGGCATCCGAACTTATCCATATCATGAGAGAAGAGATGCCTCATAAGCTAAGAGATCCAGGATCCTTTTGTGTTCTTATTGGAGTTCGAGAGTTGACTTATGATGCCTTGTGCGACCTTGGAGCAAGCGCGAGCATCATCCCACTTGTACTATGTGAGAAGGTTGTTCTTGGAGAGCTGAGACCCGTCAAGATGAAACTTTAGATGACGGATAGGTCGATAACACATCCTGTGGGAATTCTAGAAGCCATTCCCGTGCAGCTAGGTAAGTTCTATGTACCTAGTGATTTTGTGGTGTTAGATATTCAAACAAGTTATACAGTGTCAATCATACTTGGAAGACCATTCCTTGCAACCTCCGGATGTATGGTGGATTGCAAGAATGCCACACTCTCCTTCAACATTGGTGAGGAGAATATTGAATTCTAGCTGTCTCTATGGTTAAGGAGCTAGCTCTTGGAAAAGATATATTCAACATCTATGATGAAGAGGAGTCAAGGGAAATAGTAAGCTCGATTTTGCTCAAAGTTCCACTTAATAAAGTCATAAGTATGAGCATTACGGAAGAAGGAATCGAGGAGTATTGATATATTGAAGTCCGAGCATTAGAAGCCTTTGAAGAAGATCCCAAGGTTGCATTTTGAGTGCTAAAGGAATGTACAAGGGATACTAAAAACTCGGTCAAGAGGCACAACTCTTTGCTAGATTTTAAATAATTCACCTGAGATTTTCCATGTCGATTGTAACATCGACAAAAATCTTGACCGAGAATTTTCTAGGAGGGGTCGCGATTCGTGAAACTCTGGAATCTTTTCTGAATCGCATGGAAGTGTTCAAGGATGCAATACTACTTCTTCCAGATCTATAGAAGCATCCCAAGATGCTTCGGAAAGTAAGAACTCCTCAAAAAAAGATCCTCCTACATTTCAGTTTAAGCCTCTTCCTTCACATCTAAGGTAAGCTTTTCTTGTACTAACTCTACATATCCTGTCATTGTGAGTGCCAACCTTAGTGATGGTGAACATGGTAAGCTGATGCATGACCCGTGTATCTAGGTGTCTACTATATAGATCCTGTTCATGGATTAACGAAAATGTGCAAAAACTCTATTTGCCTCTGTCATTCGATGAGTCTCTTCCTTTTTGCGTATGGCACCGCCACTCCCTTTGGAAGCATCCACTAATTCGGAACTTAATTTGAAAGCCATATTTCGACCCGGAGGTTTCATGATTCCCCTAATAACCAACGAATGGAAATTACATAAGAAAACTCTTTGTTATACTATTGCCTTCTTTATGTATGCTTAAGATTATTATAGAAGATGATCACAAGCTTTCACGCGAACATCAAAGACGGTTAAATCTGATCACGAAAGAGGTGGTGAGAAAAGAAGTTCTTAAGTTGCTTGATGTAGGTATCATCTTTCCTATTTTTGATAGTAAGTGGGTGAGTCCCGTCAACGTTGTTCCCAAGAAAGTTGGAATAACCGCGGTCACCAACAAGATTAATGAGATAATTCGCACAAGAACGGTCACGGGATGGAGGATGTGCACTAATTACAAGAAACTGAACGTAACTACATATTACGATCACTTCCCTCTCTCTTTCATTGTTCAACTGTTAGAGAGATTGGCGTAACACTCTCACTTTTTCTATTTAGATAGGTATAGTGGATTCTTCCAAATTCCCATCCACCCTAATGATCATGAGTAGATTACTTTTACATGCCCTTATGGTACGTTTGCTTATAGAAGGATACCCTTCGGACTTTGCAGCACACCAACTACTTTCCAACGGTTCATGATGGCTATATTCTCCGAATATATTAAAAATATCATGGATATTTTTATGGATGATTTTTCTGTTTTTGTTTCATCTTTTGATGATTCCTTAGCTAACCTTTCTCTAGTTTTACAAAGATGTGAAAGCACTAACCTTGTCATGAATCGGGAGAAGTGTCATTTTTATACTCATACGATCCGGGTAGAGCTATTTTATTGTTAGTGAAGGTATTGTATTGTTCTAGGTCACTTCATCTCCAACTGCGGAATTGAAGTGGATATAGAAAATATAGAGATCATTGAGAAGTTGCTTCCACCTTCGACAGTAAAGGGGGTAAGAAGCTTTTTAGGACATGCTGGTTTTTATAGGAGATTCAGTAAATATAGAGGAGAGCCGATTGAATGCTTTTGAGAATGCACGGATCTACAAGGAAAGGACCAAGAGGTGGCATGAAAAGCACATCACTCCTAAGGAGTTGAAAGAGGGGATCTTGTCATTCTCTTTAACTCTAGACTTTGACTTTTTCCATGTAAGCTTAAATCTAGATGGACAGAAATTTATGTTGTAAATAGGTTTTTGCCCATGGTACAGTTGAAGTATGTGGTGATCATTGTGGAAGCTTCAAGATGAATGGACATATGTTGAAGAAGTATACGGTGGAAGCTCCGGTGGAGAGCATTGTACCCCTTCACCTTGAGTGATCATCAAGGACATAGGTCCAACTAATGAACTTAAACCAAGCACTTATTGGGATGAAACCCAAGGGAATTCTTGTCCTTTTCATCTTAGTTAGTCTTAGTTAGTTATTGAGTTGATATGTTATTTGTTTTATGTCTTTGAATGACAAAACATAGGTTTTCTCGACAAACAGAATCATGAATCCAGTTGAGATGGTGAAATATTTAGATTTTGATGGAGAAGGAGTACAAATACCGTTAGTATGAAAAGTCAAGGACAACTAATAAGGATCTCCTCGCAAGGAAAATCTAGGTCTAGATTTCGAGTAAAAGGATTAATTTACTCGTGGTTTCCAAAGTCGATTGCAACATCGACCAAAATCACTGCCCCCATTAGAAATCTCATCCGAGATTGTTCAAAACTGAAGCACAAAGAAGAAATCTCGGCCGACAATGAAAAAGCTTGGCCGATATTATTAAGAAGATAGCCCGACATTTTATATAAAATAGGCCCATGCCCAAGCTTTTTAACCCTAGTTTTCACTATAAGATAGTGGGGCTTGACACACACAACAAAAATGATCTAACACAGTACTTTGAGACACGTTAGAGAGTACACAAGATTGATCATCAACATTAGCTACAACACTTTGGATTGAGGAAGATTTGAAGATTTCTTGGAGAGAAAGACATAGTTCTAGATTTCATAGCTTTTGGATTAAAGATTGGATCTTTGTTAGTGGTTTGATTTTTCTTTTGGATATTGAAGACATTTTGCTAAGTATTTGTCACTTTTCTTTTAATGTTAATAGTTTATGGGTTTCTTAAATCTTTCAAATATCTTTTTTGATTTGAATATGTGTGTTGTTGGCTAAAGCCCTTGGAATTCTAGGCTAATTGGTTGATGGTCGTGGTTTAGATGGTGATAGACTAAGCCTTTAAGTTAGATTGGACCCAAAAGAGTTGGTTTAACCTTTGAGTAGTCAAATCTCGGAATGTTCTTGAGAATCTCGGCCGAGATTTTCCCTAGAACAATCAGAGATTTCTTTTGGTGATCCGTTTTTGCTATATCATTATGTTTATGCCATAGATTGCCCAAATCCTAGCCTTTATTGAGCCATTCATACCCTTCGTTCTCTTTAAGCCTTACATCTAAGCTTGGGTAGAGACTTACCCCGTGATTCCCTTTCTTGGTTCCCAAAGATGATGAGTTCTAGGTAATAAAGGATTCAAAACCCGTTATTAGGTTTGAGTGTGCCTTCTTCTTTATTGAGTGAGCTTTACGTGAGACTTACCCGGTAATCAGTAGTTCTTTACCCTAAGGTTGAGTGGGTGGTTTGAGTGATTGTTCCTTTACTTAGATCCTTTAGACTTATTCGGTGATAGGAGCTTTGGTTTGGGATACATGGTTTGAGAGACCTCTCCCGTGATCGTTCGCACCTTAGAAACACCTTTCTATAGTGATCCCAACCTTGTCCGAGTTGGTAGAAGTCTTGAATCATAAACCACAACTGGATACTTTGATCTCTAGAATATGCATTGCCCTGATAATCCGTATAATGTAACAAAATCATAACTCACGAAAGCATAAAATCATGTAACAACATCATAACACACATGAAAGCGAGGATCCGTGAACTAACCTGACGATCCTATGTCAGCCGCTAACTCAGCATAGAACTCTTGATAGTTCCTCATGATACTATCCTTTGTATCCTAGGTAGCCTCATCGGCTCCTCGTCTGGACCTCTGGATTCGAATCTTCGGTACGTCCTTTGATCTCAAGCGTCTCGTACTCCTCTCTAGGACAACTACCGGATTCTCCACAATGGTAAGCTCCGTGTCGACCACTAGGTCCTTGTAACTGATGACGTGTCTCGGATCGGGTATGTACTCTTTAAGTTGGGACACATGAAAGACTAGGTGAACACTCTCCAGTCTCGAGGATAATTGTTCGCTCTCAGACGTGTGTGTAACCATGAACGAAATAGCTTTAAATTTATAACCTAAATTATAACCCTAAAACAATATGCGAACCCGCAGTGTACGGATCAATTGTAATAACGGCAAATAATCCAGGGTCGAACACATGGACTATGGTGAAATCAAGAACGGTAATTATTAGGTTGTCAATCAAAAGCAAGCAACAAAGCAAAGATGATGTAGTAATTAGATAAGGGAATGCAAATTCTAGAGGTTAAAGCATCCAGTTGTGGTTCCGACTCATGATCTCTAAGGATAACATGGAAAAAGCTAAGGTTTGGAAGGGAAGGTATTTCTATGGTAGGAATAGATCACCGGGTAAGTCTCACTACTCACTATCCCAAACAAAAAATCCTCTCACCCTGTAAGTCTCAAGGAACTAAGGAAAGGAACTACAATCTCAAACCATCACACCACCTAAGGGGATAGAACTAACCTTTACCAGGTAAGTATCAGGCAAACTCACAAAGGTAGGATGAAGGCACACTCAAACCCTAATAAAGGATAAACCTTTATTACCTAACACTCATCATCATAGGTATACAAGCAAACGAATAACCGGGTAAGTGTCATCCAAGGCTTGCGTATGGACCATGAAAGGTACAATAAGGATAGGATTTGGCAAACTTAAACCTAAACTCAGGTATAGAACGGATCTGGTTCACGCCTCGCTCAGTTCATATCGATCTCGGTCGAGATGTTCTATGAACCGACTGAGGTGAGGTTCAACTAAGGTTTTGGCTCGAGCTTTCAGGGTTCACTAAGGTAAAGGCTCATTCTTTCATCGTCTTTTCCACAACTTTCAAAATCGCACAAAAATTTAGCCAATAATCATCATAATCATAACAATAAAATATGTATGAAAATAATCAATAATCAAACAATAAAACCTTAACACAAAGGTCTCAATAATCACTCAATTAAACAAACAATCAATTCAAACAATCAGCAAACTGTGTTCCTCAATAAATAATCAAAAGACAACAATCAGGTTTCTAAGAAAACCTTACAACTTCCTTCAAAAAGCCTTCAACTTTCATTTCCAAAACTATCTTCCTCTAACTTCCTTGGAATATCTTCAATCTTCCAAAATAATCATTTAACCAGCCATCATTCCATCCATAAAATATCTTCAAACTTATAGGAAAATTACTTGCTAAAAATAAAAGATCTTATGGGCCATGGGCCGTGCGTCTTGATCCAGGCCCAGCGATTCATCTCGGTCGAGGTGATCTTGGGGTCAACCGAGATGATCTTCAATTACGTGCAAATCTCTTAAAACTGGTCAAATATCAAACTTCTATCCAACTTTCATTGTTCCTATGCTTTCCTCGTAGCTCCTCAATGCTCCAAAATGTAGCTCCAATGATTCCTTAAATCCCTTGGCTCCATACCGCTAAAAAACGTGCAAGTTTCCCTACAATTACAACAAAACTAGGTGTAGACCTCGATTCTTGCATATGTAAACAAAACGACATAATCATCAATAATATACATCCATGCATGCAAATTTGTGAAGATAAAAGGTGCAAACCAACCCCAAAACATAGACTATAATGCATGCTATCAAAATACCCCATCCTTGTCCCTTGCTTGTCCCCAAGCAAGATTCAAATCTTAGATACAAGATATAATGGATTATAAGTCATCAAAAAGATCAATGAAAAACATTTTAAAAAACCTTTTGGTGGTGTGCTCCATTCATAGATCACCCTAAGAGAATGCTTCATAGCAAATAAAATCAACACATGGTAAAAATATTTTATAAATATAAGAAAGCTGATCATCTTTGCATAAAATCATAGAATGCAAAATAAATCATTTTTATCGAAATCAATCATGTATAATCCAATTTAAACCACAAAGTCAATCAACATACTCAAGGTCTCAAGGTCTTTCAAAAGAGGTCAAGAAACGTGTTAGGGTGGGATGTATAGAGGGTAATGTGGTGCTGCAATCCGGGAATATGATCTTCCCTTCTTTGAATCACAAACATCTCCATCAATAAGCTTTGCTTATTTTCACTTTTTTACTTTATTTTTGAGAACATGGACAAACGTGCACAAGAACCGAAGCCTAGGAAATCAACATTTCTCAATTTCTCGAGATGCCTCAAACCCTTGATGCACATACCATGACCCGCTAGGACTATAGATCAATCCAACTTTGGCAAGACACAAACACCTGGCTATGTGAATGGTGCCGAGTTACCTATCATCAAGATCAACGTCCCAAAACCTATTTTTTCTAATACTTTCAGCCACAATCTCAACTTTACTTCACACGCTTTTCATCAACTTCATCCAAATTCCCGGATAGGTAAAGAGAGGCAAATATGTATATGAGGGGCTAAAGCATGATCAAGAAGAAGAAGAAAAAGAGAAATGAAGTGCCTTAATCATTCCATGAAAAAAGTGAGAGAACTCATAAAGTGGTGTCAACCTTCAAATTCAACAATATTAAACATGCTAGAATTTCAAACAAAACATTTAGGAACTTAAACATATCATAAAACCTTTTGAACATATAAAGATTTCAAAGTTAATCTGCAAGAAAATATCATTGAGGTCATATCTGGAACAGAAGCACAAAACGTTTCGAAAATTTCTTCAGTTTGAAAAACATTCCGGTCGATGTGATTTGACAGCGCCTGAGGTGTTCAACCGAGATGAATCTCAGTTATCACGGCCACGTTTGGCCAAAACGTCTCGGTCGAGCCAAAATTTTTTTTTTCAACACAGTTTTTAATGTTTTTATCAAACAAAAACGTGTATGCAATGTATGTAAATAACATATAAGCATAATCAAGCCAAACAAGATCATAGTCATAGTCAAGTAAGAGTTATTACACACCCGAAGCAAGTCAGATACAAATACCCCATACTTAGGACGCATTGTCCCAATGAGTAAAATAAGATTTAGAGGCAAAGTACTCACCAAATGAAAGCAAAAAAACATAAAAAAAATAAGAACAAGCTCCATAATACGCTCAATCGTTTGCTGGTGGTGGAGGTGAGTGCAAAGAGGGAGTTAGGGTTGTGAGGCGAGAGAAATTTGTTCTCCTTTTATACCCCTCGCAGAATTGGATTTCATGTCAATCGAGGTGTTTCTGGACGGACCGAGGTGACAAAGCGAGATGATTCTCAGATAAGACCATCTTGGTTGGGCGAAAAACAACTCGGTTGAGGTACTATGACAACATCCGAGATGTATCTCAGTCGAGCTCCGTTATCTCAAATTCTCGAACATCAATCCTTCCATATATTTCCCGAGTTGTATTTTGTTCGCTCCAAACGGTGTGTGCAGGCTTTGAATTTATAACCGAGGAAATATGCTTAAACAAGGATGCGAACCCGCAGTGTACGGATCAATTATAGTAAAAGCAAGAATTCCGGGAAATATGCAAATAACCACAAACGCGATTAAAACAATCAAAGATTATAACAAGGTCAAATAAGGGGAATATGCAAATTTTAGGGACTAAAGCATCTAGTTGTGGTTCCAACTCAAGATCTAAAGATAAAGCGAACAAAGCTGAGATTTTTGCAAAGGGAAGGTGTTTCTAAAGTGGAATAGATCACTGGGTAAGTCTCACTACTCACTAACTCCAAACCAAAAGCTCCTATTACCGGGTAAGTCTCAAGGTACTAACGAAAGGAATTATAATCTCAAACTAACACACGAACTAAGGGAATAGAATCAACCTTTACCGGGTAAGTATCAAGCTAACTCACAAAGATGGGATGAAAGCACACTCAAACCCCAATAAAGGATAAACCTTTATTACCTATACTTATGATCATGGGTAAACAAACAAAGGAATCGCCGAGTAAGTCTCATCCTAGGCTTGCATTGAACCAAGAAAGGTGTAATAAGAATAGAATTTGGCAAACTCTAACACTTAACTCTTAGTTACGGATCAGAAAAGGTCACCTCGGTCAGTCAAGTTCCACCCTAGCAGAGATGTTTATCGACTGAACGAGATGTTCAAGGGTTAAGGATAAAGACTCGAGCTTTCAGGGTCCTACTGGGATTAAGATTATACTATTATTGTTTTTCCCACAACCTTCAGCCAATCACCCTAGAATCAAACAAGGAAATTAGCCACTCATCATCATGAAAGCAATAATCAAATATATGGGAAGAGAATGAATATTTGAGCACAAAACCTTAAGAACAAGGCTTCAATAACTGAATCAAATATCAAACAAATCAGCGTTTCTCAATCATAAATCACACATAGACAACAAACCAAAGGGAATTGATAGCATGAATTATAGTCTATATTTTGGGACTTGTTTAGACGTTTTATCTTCAATAATCTGCATGTTTGAATGCATATTATGTGATTATATTGTCATTTCATCTACCTTTGCGGGAATCGAGGTCTACACCAAGTTCCGTTGTAATCGTAGTTAAAATGGTAAATTTTGGATCGAAATGAAGCTAAGGAGCAAAGGAGTCATTGGAGCTACATTTAGGAGCTTAAAGGAGAACCTAGGAAGCTTGGAATTAACAAAGAAGATTTACTTTGGACCAGATTTAAGAGATTTCACCTTCAGCTGAGATTCACCTCCGTCAGCTACAGTACCACCTTGACCAAGATGATCTAGAGGAGCGCCCCGACCGAGGCGAATATCCTGACCCGGCGAGATATATCTTTTGGGTGAGATCTTTTATTTTTGGAAAGAAGATATCTTATATTTTTGGGCTGGATTTCTGGAAGAAGATAAGATATTTAGCTGATTTATTTGGATATATTTTATAGGAAATTATCTTTTTAAGATATTTCCAATAAAATTATCTTAAGAAGATATTTATTTTAGGAGATATGGATATATTTTGATAGAAATGTCTTATATGTGGAAGGAAGATATTTATTTTAGGAGATATGAATATAATTTATAGGAAATTATCTTTTTAAGATATTTTATCTTTGAAAGATAATTCTCCTATATAAAGGGTTGGATTTTCTACAATTCACCCATCATCGGATCTTCGGATCGCCGAAAAACCTCGCACCTATGGATTTTTATCCTTTACACCATATTCTCCCAGCTGCAATTGGGAAGGAAGCTTGAAGGAAGATTGAAGATTGAAGGAAGAAAGTTTATAGCTTTGAGATAGCTTTTAAGGGGATTTGTAAGACTTTCTTATATTCCATTTGGTTTGTTGTCTTTGTGTGATTTGTGATTAAGGAACACTGATTTGTTTAATATTTGATTCAGTTATTGAAGCCTTGTTCTTAAGGTTTTTGTGTTCAAATATTCATTCTTTTCCCTTATATTTGATTATTTCTTTCATGATGATGAGTGGCTAATTTCCTTGTGCGATTCTAGGGTGATTGGCTGAAAGTTGTGGGAAAGACGATGATGGAATAATCTTAATCCTAGTAGGACCCTGAAAGCTGGAGTCTTTATACTTAACCCTAGAACATCTCGTTCAGTTGGTGAACATCTCGGCCGGGGTGGAACTTGACTGACCGAGGTAACCCTTTATAATCCGAAACTGAGAGTTAAGTGTTAGAGTTTGCCAAATCCTATTCTTATTACACCTTTCCTAGTTCAATGCAAGCCTAGGATGAGACTTACGCGGTAATTCCTTAGTTTATTTACCCAAGATCAGAAGTGTAGGTAATAAAGGTTTATCCTTTATTGAGATTTGAGTGTGCCTTCATCTCATCTTTGTGAGTTAGACTGAGACTTACCCGGTAAAGGTTGATTCTATTCCCTTAGTTGGTGTGTTGGTTCGAGATTATAACTCCTTTCCTTTGTACCTTGAGACTTACTCGGTAATAGGAGCTTTTGGTTTGGACTTAATGAGTAGTGAGACTTACCCGGTGATCTATTCCACTTTAGAAACACCTTCCCTTTGCAAAATCTCAGCTTGTCCGCTTATCATGAGATGTTGAGTTGGAACCACAACCGGATGCTTTAATCCCTAGAATTTGCATATTCCTTTTATTTGACCTTATTATCATCTTTTTGATTGCTTTAATCGCTTTTGTGGTTATTAGTTGCATTGACAACCTATACTTGCTTAGGTTTCACCTAAGTCCCTGAGATTGACACCCCGGAATTCTTGCTTTTACTATAATTGATCCGTACACTATGGGTTCACATCCTTGTTTAAGCATATTTCCTAGGTTATAAATTTAAAGCTTGCACACACCATTTGGAGCGAACAAGTTTTTGGCGCCGTTGCCGGGGACTGTTGTTGCTTTTTCTACTAATCATTCTACTTGAGTGTTCTTGCAGATTTGTGTTCTTAGGTACCCGCGAAGTTCTTGTTCCGGCAATGGAACAGAGTTTCGCCAAAGAACAAGTTTTTGGCGCCGTTGCCGGGGACTGTTCTTGCTTTGGTATTGATCTTTTTGCTTAATTGTTTTTTGCAGATTTGTTTTCTTTGGTACACGCAAAGTACTTGTTCCGGCAACAGAACAGAGTTTCGCCAAAGAACAAGTTTTTGGCGCTGTTGCCGGGGACTTGGTCTAGACCGAGCCGGTTGCGGTTGTCTTTCAGTGATATTGCCCTTGTTGCTATTAACCACTCTTTCTATGAGTTTTGTAGTTTTCAGGATTTCCGATGGCTATATTCGATCCAGCCTGGATAGCAAGACAAAGTGCTAGGGTGGACCATTATGAATACTTGGAAGAGAAATACTCCTTCTATTGGTTTGATAATGAAAGGGAAAGAGAAGAGGCCATTAAGGAGGAGCTTGCAATATGGGATGATCTGAATATCCCTAGAAAGATTTATGAGCAACCTCTTGAAGACTCGCTTGAATCAAAACTGGAGAAGATGATGAAGAAGTTGGAGGAGCTCAAGCAAAGCACCATATCCTATGCTAAGCCAAAAGAGGAGCATAAGGAAGTATTGCAAGTTTCAAGCATTCCTCCAATTGAACCGGAAGTTTCTCCTGAAGCTTTTGAGGAAGAGGAAGATGTGGAAGATCTCGATCCAACTGTTAAGACTTCGGCCGAGGTGAAAGAGACATCGGCCGAGGTGGAAGAGAGATTGACCGAGATAGAAGAAGAATCTATAGAACTGGATGTGGAAGATGCAGAGAACCTTGGCCAAATTACTGAGACTGTGGCCAAGGTGGAAGAAAAATCAGCTGAGTTGGGAGAGATTTCATTTGTGGATTATCAACCTAACATGAAACTTGTCCCAAGCTTTGGAGAACTTTATAAGGTGCCTTCTCTTACTCCCTTAGAAATTCATACTAAATCTCTAGATTTCTTCAGGGATGCACCGAAGAGTTGGAGGTCTCTTCCGAAAGAACATCCTAAGATCAAGATGAAACCTCCCTTGAATTTACCGAAAGTAAATGCTCCTTGGACTGAAAGGAGTGGAGTTAATAAGCGCTTCACCGCTAAGGCAACGAAGTGTTATTTGTTCAAGTATGGGGTCACTCACGTGACAAAGACCTTGTACTATCCCCAAGCTAGAGATGGGGAAGCTACTAGAATTCTTGAGAAGCTGTTTTCTCGATCAAGGAGAGGATGGGACGAAAGACTGAGTTATGTCCCATGGAAGCATAGGAAGACCGGTAGAATTCCGGTGAGAACTAAAACATACAAGCTTGTACGTGGGAGATCCTACCATTTGCCGGTGAAATTAGTAACCGGAACCTTCTTGGAATATTTTTATGATGGATGTGATGAGCACTCCAAGATATTCGAGGTACATTGAGTAAATCCATGAGGAAAGGTCCAGCTAGCGACCTTAAACCAAGCGCTTCTTGGGAGGCAACCCAAGGTATTGCTTTCTTTTCCCTTTTCCAGCTTAGTTTTAGATAGTTTGCTTTGCTTTGCTTTGCTTTTTCTTTGGCGTCCTCTAGACAGAAACCAGGTACTTTATAAGAAAGAATTACAACTCAGGAGCTACACTGGTAGGACAGAAGTTCGAGAAATTGAGAGGACGGATCTTGACTGAGACACATCTCGGGTGTAGTCACAGGACCTCGACCGAGATGTTCTTTGCCAACCGAGACCGTCTTATCTGGGAGCTGTTTCTTATTACTTTATGCAGTTCAGCTTATGTCCGGTGAGTACTCTATTTTCAGACTTATTTTGACCCATTGGGACAATGTGTCCCAAGTATGGGGTATGTATGTATCTTATTCGACACTATGTATGACTTGTATGACTATTTATGATTTCTCCTATGCTCTATGTGTTTATCTGAGACTACATGCATGCATGCAGGTTATTTGATTGAGAAAAACGTCAAAAGCTGGTTAAGAAAAAAATTTTATGACCTCGACCGAAGTGATTCTGACCAATCGAGGTGCAGCACCTAGGTTGACTTAGAACATCTCGACCGAGGTGGTTTAACTGAAACAGTTTTCGAAACGATTTTTGTGCTTCTTATCTAGATATGACCTCAGTGAAGATTTTGTTTGCAGACTGGTTTTGAAATCTTTATATGTTTGTAAGGTTTTATGATACGTTTAAGTTGCAAAATGCTTTGTTTGAAATTTTGGCATGTTTAATACTTTGTTTTTATCCAAATTATGTTGAATTTGAAGGTTGACACCACATTATGAGTTTTCTCACTTTCTTCCTGGGATGATTAAGGCAATTCACTTTCTTCTCTTCTTCTTCTTGATCATGCTTAGCCCCTCATATACATATTTGCCTCCCTTTACCTATCCGGGAATTTGGAAGCAAGCAAGTGAAAAGCAAGTGAAAGAAAAGTTGAGATATTGGTTGGAAGTTAGAAAGAAACAAATAGTTTTGGGGAAGTCAATCATAATGATGAGTAACTCGGCACCATTCACATAGCCGGGTGTTTCTGTCTTGCCAAAGTCGGACTGAGCGATATTCCTAACGGGTCATGGTATGTGCATTAAAGGTTTGTGGCATCTCGAGGAATTGATGATTACTGATTTCCTAGGCTTCGGTTATTGTGCACCTCTGTCCATGCATCCCAAAAAGTAAATAAGCGAAGCTTATTGGTGGAAGATGTTGAAGTTCAAAGCAAGTGAAGTGAAGATCCTTTTCCCGGATTCTAGCACCACATTCCCTATATACATCCCACCCTCACACGTTTTTTGACCTCTCTTGAAAAGCCCTTGAGACCTCGAGCTTGTTGATTGACTTGGCGGTTTAAATTGGATTATACATGATTAATTTCGATAATTATGATTTATTATGCATTCAATGATTTTATGCAAAGATGAACAACTTCCTTATATTTATAAAATGTTTTGATCATATTTTGGTATTGAATACCATGAAGCATTCTCTTAGAGTGATCTATGAGTGGAGCGCACCTGTAATATCCGGAATTTTTATTTCCGTTTAATTCCGAATCAAATCGGACTTTGAGCCGTTGACGGTTTTCCATTCTATCTAGCAATTCTTTTTCACAAATTTTATCATTTTATGTAGAAGCTATTTCACATAAAATGATAAAATTATATCAACCTCTAATTCCTATAATTATTTATCATTTTATGTAGAATTTAATTCACATAAAATGATAGAATTATATCAAATCCTAATTCTTATAATTATTTATCATTTTATATAGAATTTATTTCACATAAAATGATAGATTTTTTTTTTTAAACCCTAATCCTACAAACCCTAGTTTATATCCATGTCTATGACAAGGGCATGACAGCAATTTGACCAGTCGGTGACAAGGTCATGACGAGGCCATGACGAGGCCATGACGACGTCTTGACAAATGCTATTCGGGCAAGTTGGCCACATCCCATCTGTTGTTCTTTTATCCCTCTCCTTCCTCATTGCCTTAGCCCATCTCCTGCTTCCCTTGTGTTACCACCTTGTACTCCCTGTTCCACGCTAGCCCAGGAAAAGCCTTGCTCTTCGCCAGCCCAAGAAGTGAACCAGCCCGTCCAAGAAGGGAGCAGCCCAGGGGTTTCGGCCTTGCAGAAGATCCTTTCCAGCCTAGGACTTTGTCGCCCATGAAGACAGCAACCCAGGGACGGCTAGGCTTCTGTCTCTCACTCCACATCAGCCCAAACAGATTAATTGCCCTCTTCCCTCCCAAAGCGTAACAGCCGATTCACAAAGATCTCTTCCATTAATTTCTACCGTTCCCAACTTCCGGACCATCCTTCCTGCACGTCCAGATTCACGCTCGGGTGGATGTACAGCTCTTCGTCTATGCGCAGCAGTGGTCCGATGCCCTCTTCCTACCTGGGCTACAAGATCATCTCGGCACGCCTAGCACATGTACCGCACACAGGTCTGTCGAGCTTCCCTCCAACACAGCGCCACGTCTTTCTGCTTCCCCAGTTTCTCCAGCCAAGGACACGAGGATCTGCAGACCGCCTCTCTTCTCGCCTCTGTCGAGCCAGCACTTGCAACCAACAAGGGAATTGGGCGATTGTCGACCGTTCTAGACAGCCTTCGTTAGCGCCGAGCCCTGCACCATCTTCATAGACCGTGTGAGTCTCGACCTTCTGCTGCACCATAGTGTTTTCTTCAGCCAGGTAAGGACATGTCTTCGTTCCTCTCTCCACCTTCTTAATGTCAAGACCATAGTAACTCACTCACCCTCCTTCTCTATACCCGGACAAACCTCCAGTCTAGGCCTAATCGGATGTCAACAGTGAGACAAGGGTGAGCTTTCCAACCACTGCAGTGGTGAAACCGAGCCGAGCCCCTCAACCTCCGAGTCTGTGGTACCGATCGACACTAGTAGCCTCCCGTACAGCAGTCTGGTATGAGATCTGAACTTAGTTGATACCCTGTACAGTAGGAAGATGAAGTTGTGTTTGTGTGTGTTAGTGATATCCATGGGAATCGAACCTAAGGCAGGCGTATAAGGGTTATGCTGGTTTTGGTGGTAAGTGAGGCTCGAACTTAGGACCTCTGGATAGTTTAAACGATGAGATATGCTAACAACAGGATTCGAAGTGGAGACCTACTGCTTACCTTATTCTACAGCCTTGAATTACTGACTTTAGGAGCTAGTTTCGACATCTTAAACTGAACATCCACCGTTGAATTTTTGATACGTTGTAGGTGGATATATCTAGTTTATGGTGTTAAAATTTGGGAATGATTCAACGGTCGGATTTGAAGTTATTAAGCCTCAAAGTATGGTGGTTACACAGTTTAGAAATAACTCAGTTTTTGACTAAGTATAGAGCTTTTGGATTTTTAGAACCATCTTTGGAAATTTATATGGAGAGTTTGGTTGAGAATTTTGGAAAGATTTTTGGCATAATGATTAGTATGCATATCATAGAAGACTTAGTTAATTTCCTTAGGATTTTTAGTTTTTATTCGGGACTCGTATCATAGGCTAAAGTTGGACCTTAGCGAATTATTATGAAAGTTAAGAATGTAATTAACCCTTCGAAATCTGTAGCAAACTTTCCTTTGAGAGTTTGAGTGTGGTTTTGAGTTCCAAAGAATAGTTTGGAACTTTGTTATGGAATTTTTATAAAGTTTCGGGACCAGGGGTAAAACAGTCAATTATCCGTATAAGGGTATTTTGGTAATTAATCTGATGATAGAGTTAAATATTTTAGAAGTTAAAAACTTCTAAGAAAGTGGGATACAGTATTGATCCACTTGCCTTGTATAACAGGCGATGGAGAGCCTACGGTAACAGGCCGAGTTGAGATAACGGGATATGAGAATTGATTCAGGTAAGTCCTTTGGGCTTACTTAGCTGACTTCTAAATATGAGTATAAATGATGATGGTGGTGTGTGATTGAAATGTTTATGGAGATAGGTTGTGATATATAATTACCGACCTATATTTTGGCCTAAGAGTAACGGGCGGTGGCATTCTGCTCAGTAGCTTGCGGGCGCTGGGGGTTTCTTTCGGGACTAGTCCATACGTGGTTTGTAGTGATGCTACCAGTGGAAGTCAGCTAGACCTACACCAGTTGGATAAGGAACGGAAGCGAGAACTAATAATAATTCTCGTGCCACAACTTAAATTGAATAATGTGAATCACTTAAATAATAGATAATAAACGGTTGAGTGCCAGCATGATGTTTGTTTATTTTGTTTCTGCTTGTGTTTGTGCTGTTATCATTTTTGCTTATATTTGGATAGTTAGCTAACGGTTTATCCGTGTTGTAGATCTGTAGAGATAGACAGTTGCAGAGAGATCCGGAACAGATGGTCAGCCGGGTCCACGTACTCATTAGATGGGGACGGGGGAGTCTTCCATACGTCATGCATGTTATGTATCTTTATATATGTTTGTAAGGCTGTCACATGTGTACGTTTATACCATTAAAAATATTATGTTTTAGAAATTGTTTTAAATACATTTGTGCCTTGTTGTAAGATCCAAGTAATGTTGTTGTTAAACCAAGGTCGGGACCCATTGTGAGGTCCTAACCAGTAGCTCCCCGAGTTCCGAGAATTTGGGGTGTTACAACATGGTATCAGAGCTCTGGGTTGGCAACAATGGCACTTGAAATCTTCTAAAAGACCGAATGTATAAAATAATCAGAACCCGAAAGGGGTCTAAGTTTTTCAAAAACGGATTTTGATTTTTACACACGTGCATAGTCGGGTTGTTGGGTTAGTAGTACGTCGGACCACCATCGTTCTCCGTGGATCTCTGCAGCTTGGAACGATAGGTGAGTTAGTATATAGACTTATATCGATAGGTTTTAGTATAAATTATATATCTGTGTGTGCGTAGTATGCTAGTATCCTAAAGGATATCTTGTATTCTTTAGTTGTGATATCATGAAGCGATTAGCGCCTCATGATAAATCGGTAACGAGTTTGAAGAGTTTTCCACACGAGATAAGGGATTCAGACCAAGATTTAGTATGATACTCTGATGGACGTCCTGGTGACTTATAAATCATCCGAAGGACGGGTGGGCAAAGCAGTAAAGATGTTTAGAAAATTTTTACCGCCAGTACAACCGGATGAGAAAGAAGTTCCCGAGTCAGCTTAGATAGATGAATTAGAAGAACCATGCAAGAGACGACGAGAGCGTAGAATAGAGATAAAAATGGAGAAACAAGAATCATATAGAACGGAGTACAACCAAGAATTTCGGTGTAAAGGACGTTACTATCAAGGCGGACGCCGCCATAAGCAAGCAGGGACATGAGAGTACAAAGAAGATAGAGTGTCGACCCAGTTGTGAGAAGTTAAAAGGTACAAAGATAAAGAGTGAGTTTGATGACGAGAAATAAATTCTGTAACCATGGAAGCATGTGGAGTCCTTCAAGGATATGAGAATTTTGAATGAAAGTCCGACATAAGTATCCAAGAAACTAGAGGTCTAAAATTGAGACGACGAATTTTTATAAAGGCGACATGATCAAAACAAAACTAAACAAGGGGAAGAATGTGGAAAAGTGATTTGGTGGACTCAAGGATCCGGAATAAATTCTCATTTACAAAGAGATTTAAGTTACCAACACTAACGGTTCATACCAGAGAACCGCAAACAGATGATGACTAAAGTAAGGAGAATCGCGAAGACACGCTTACAAGCGTGGAAGACTTGATGAACTCATTGGCGACAGATGAATGCTAGGACTAGACTCAGAAGAATATAGTGACCTCATAAGAGAACAAAAGAAGTGCAGACTGTGGAAGAAACTAAAAGAGTATTAACAAAGAAACTAGAGGAGATAGATTTTGACCAAGTCTATCAAACTTCAAAAGAGATAGAAGAACAATAAGTTTGTGATCTTATGGAAGGTCAACTACATACCAGTCAGTAATAATTGAGACATAACACGTGCGGGTCAACCAGTAGTAACTGGTTAGTAGATAAGGAGGATAATCATAGAATGATGTAAGAATTTTATAGACGTCTAGAGGACCCTTCAAGAGATCAACAACGACAAATGGGAAGCTAAATCGATCCGCGTGCTAGTACCTTAATAATAACATGGAGTGAGTTCGAGGAAGGAACCCTAATTAAGAACTTCAGAAGAAAAACTAGACGGTCAGAAAGGACCCCCTTTTGTTTTTGAGAACAAGGGAATGGTGTAAGGAATTACTACCTACTGGCTAAGAAAAAGGTACATATCACAACTAGTACAGACGGATTTTAAAAGGAGAACTAGAGGAGTAAGAAGTATACACATTAGATAAAGTTCTATGTCAGCCAAGACAGATTATGCGTATCATTTCATACAAGGAAGAATGACGATTCTCCTTGATATATGCGGAAGAAACCCTTGTGACTAAGAGATGCATGGAGAGAAGAGTTACAATTGAGTGTAAGAGCAAAGATAGAACCCACGAGTGTAGAGAAGTTTTGACCTCGTCAGAGAGATAAAAAGTGGTGAGGAATCACGAAGTCAGTATCAAAAGGAGTAGGAGGCCGGTAGCCGAGTCAATGGAGTTCAACAGAGAAATATTATAAACAACACAAATGAAGGAACATGTGAGAATGACCTAGGGGACTCGAGAAAGAGAGTTGACTCTAAGGAAAACGGCAGTGAAAGAGATAGAACGAGCTAACGAAGGGAAAGGGATTAACCAAGTAGTTGGTGCTTACCAGGAATTTTATGCCAGTAGAAGTATAAGAAGAGTGAGTACGAGATATTGAGGTAAGTCAACTGTAGGCTAATCAATGTCAACGGAGGACGTGCAATTGTTGCTAGTATGGGTTAGTTATGTGCCGTTAAGAAGTGATATTCGTGACTGTGGATTTATGAATTAGCCTTGCCGATGCCTTGGAGGATTTCCTCAAGTAGGTAATGACAATCTTCTTTGATTAATTAAAGGCATGAAGAGAATTGTGTTAGAGATTTCTTATTGGCTGGTTAAGATCAAACTCCGGATGAGTCAGAGAGTTTGGATCCGTGTTAAAAGAATTCCAAAAATTTAACGGGAGAGGTCGTCTTACAATCATTATCTTAGTTCCGTAAAGCAAGTAAGGAAGATAATTGGTATTTCAACCGGATAGGACTTATGGTGTAATTGAGAGGGAAAGTTCTAGAGTCAATCATTGTGGACACACAGAAAATGTTCTCATAATTAATGGGTGACAACATAATTATCAAAGTAGCGCAGCAAAAGCGTGATGAGTCCTAACCCACAAAACAAGAAACTCTGGAGTACTGAAAATGACGTGTCGAGTTTAAGACGATGATAATTTGTGAAATGCGTTTCGTTTAGAAGGAACGTGAAATAGGCTACGTGGAGTGACAAGAATTTTGTCGAGGAACTGTATCACCAACTAGATAGACGAGAAGGTATGTGCACGTAGAAGTATAGAAAGAGAGTGGTACCCCATTTTAGATCCAAGTGAGTATGCCGACCTAGTCACATGTTGGAAGACCAGTAAATTTGGAATTTAATACCTAGCATGGTACTTTAGAACGAGGTTCTTGATAAAATGAGAAAGGAAGTAACGAAGTAATAAAGGTGTTGTGTGGGGCCTGCACTAACAAGCTCAAGGTGAGTAACTATCAAGTTGAATCGAAAGACAGATAAGAAAAGGAAGCTACGGGAGTGTACTTACAGACCAATACTCGTACATATAGAAAACATAATCTCAAGAGTAGAGTATAAGAAGAATTTTATATTAGAACAGATACGAGTTGTGTTGTATGTCAGAGAAATATTATCGGTCTGATAGACGGGAGGGATATAAGAGTGGAACGTTGATGGTGTGTTAGCAGTTAGCGAGCAATTATGATCAAACGATGGTGAGGTAAGATTACCTTATGCCTAGTGTTGTCATCGTGAATACATTATATAACACCTAAGATCTTGATACTGCGTAAGAAGCTTGAGTTGAACTAGAGATCTATAAAATAATATGATGACGTCGATAGAGTACAAATATTGACCACCGGGTTTTAGTTGTTAAGTTATATCAAGTTTAAGACTAAAAATGAGCAGATGACGGTTCTTTAATGGAGGAACCATATGACGGAGTCATATTATGAAATAAGACCAAGTGAGTTATGATACAACTAGCCTTAAACACTTAGTAAAGTACCGGGAGGTGTATAAGGGGGGATATCCTAGATCGGATAACTAGAACCTTTCAGAAGATCAGAATGAAAAGAATTGGAATAAATTACCTCACGAAGGTCATCAAAAGATTTAGAGATGAGTTAGGTAAGACAACCTTGTGAGATCTTACAAGCGGAGTTGAAAGTGAGTGAAGGACTAGTATTCCTCACCCTATTGGAGAGTGTAACCCCAGTGTTCTGCGGATTCAGTTAGAGGGGTACTTGCCAGACAAAAGTTAGGACATCGACTTAGAGGATCGGGCAGTGCAGCCGGATGATACTGGTGAGATATCTAGTTACCACTCTAGAATGTGATAGCAGGCACTTGTCAAGTCCGCACATGAAAAGATTTCCGAGTTAGTGGTTTTATGAAAAGCCGACGAGGCTACCAAGAGTACTATGGATAGTATGAGACATAACCTTTTAGAGACTTTTGTGAAGATAGTTGTAATCTAGGGAACGACGAGTTAAGGCTTGACCCTGTATCTGTGTATGTTGTCTTACTGCTTGTTTATTTCATGCTTGAGTGCTTAGTCAGGATGTGTGTTATTGATGACTTTGATATGCGGGATACTCATTTGGTGCCTTAAAGGCCGATCAGGATTGTCTTACCCTAAGTTTCGGGACGAAACTTATTTTAAGGGGGTACTGATGTAATATCCGGAATTTTTATTTCCGTTTAATTCCGAATCAAATCGGACTTTGAGCCGTTAACGGTTTTCCATTCTATCTAGCAATTCTTTTTCACAAATTTTATCATTTTATGTAGAAGCTATTTCACATAAAATGATAAAATTATATCAACCTCTAATTCCTATAATTATTTATCATTTTATGTAGAATTTAATTCACATAAAATGATAGAATTATATCAAATCCTAATTCTTATAATTATTTATCATTTTATGTAGAATTTATTTCACATAAAATGATAGATTTTTTTTTATTAAATCCTAATCCTACAAACCCTAGTTTATATCCATGTCTATGACAAGGTCATGACAGCAATTTGACAAGTCGGTGACAAGGTCATGACGAGGCCATGACGAGGCCATGACGACGTCTTGACAAATGCTATTCGGGCAAGTTGGCCACATCCCATCTGTTGTTCTTTTATCCCTCTCCTTCCTCATTGCCTTAGCCCATCTCCTGCTTCCCTTGTGTTACCACCTTGTACTCCCTGTTCCACGCCAGCCCAGGAAAAGCCTTGCTCTTCGCCAGCCCAAGAAGTGAACCAGCCCGTCCAAGAAGGGAGCAGCCCAGGGGTGTCGGCCTTGCAGAAGATCCTTTCCAGCCTAGGACTTTGTCGCCCATGAAGACAGCAACCCAGGGACGGCTAGGCTTCTGTCTCTCGCTCCACGTCAGCCCAAACAGATTAATTGCCCTCTTCCCTCCCAAAGCGTAACAGCCGATTCACAAAGATCTCTTCCATTAATTTCTATAGTTCCCAACTTCCGGACCATCCTTCCTGCACGTCCAGATTCACGCTCGGGTGGATGTACAACTCTTCGTCTATGCGCAGCAGTGGTCCGATGCCCTCTTCCTACCTGGGCTACAAGATCATCTCGGCACGCCTAGCACATGTACCGCACACAGGTCTGTCAAGCTTCCCTCCAACACAGCGCCACGTCTTTCTGCTTCCCCAGTTTCTCCAGCCAAGGACACGAGGATCTGCAGACCGCCTCTCTTCTCGCCTCCGTCGAGCCAACACTTGCAACCAACGAGGGAATTGGGCGATTGTCGACCGTTCTAAATAGCCTTCGTTAGCGCCGAGCCCTGCACCATCTTCATAGACTGTGTGAGTCTCGACCTTCTGCTGCACCATAGTGTTTTCTTCAGCCAGGTAAGGACATGTCTTCGTTCCTCTCTCCACCTTCTTAATGTCAAGACCATAGTAACTCACTCACCCTCCTTCTCTATACCCGGACGAACCTCCAGTCTAGGCCTAATCAGATGTCAACAGTGAGACAAGGGTGAGCTTTCCAACCACTGCAGTGGTGAAACCGAGCCGAGCCCCTCAACCTCCGAGTCTGTGGTACCGATCGACACCAGTAGCCTCCCGTACAGCAGTCCGGTATGAGATCTGAACTTAGTTGATACCCTGTATAGTAGGAAGATGAAGTTGTGTTTGTGTGTGTTAGTGATATCCATGGGAATCGAACCTAAGGCAGGCGTATAAGGGTTATGCTTGTTTTGGTGGTCAGTGAGGCTCGAACTTAGGACCTCTGGATAGTTTAAACGATGAGATATGCTAACAACAGGATTCGAAGTGGAGACCTACTGCTTACCTTATTCTACAGCCTTGAATTACTGACTTTAGGAGCTAGTTTCGACATCTTAAATTGAACATCCACCGTTGAATTTTTGATACGTTGTAGGTGGATATATCTAGTTTATGGTGTTAAAATTTGGGAATGATTCAACGGTCGGATTTGAAGTTATTAAGCCTCAAAGTATGGTGGTTACATAGTTTGGAAATAACTCAGTTTTTGACTAAGTATAGAGCTTTTGGATTTTTAGAACCATCTTTGGAAATTTATATGGAGAGTTTGGTTGAGAATTTTGGAAAGATTTTTGGCATAATGATTAGTATGCATATCATAGAAGACTTAGTTAATTTCCTTAGGATTTTTAGTTTTTATTCGGGACTCGTATCATAGGCTAAAGTTGGACCTTAGCGAATTATTATGAAAGTTAAGAATGTAATTAACTCTTCTAAATCTGTAGCAAACTTTCCTTTGAGAGTTTGAGTGTGGTTTTGAGTTCCAAAGAATAGTTTGGAACTTTGTTATGGAATTTTTATAAAGTTTCGGGACCAGGAGTAATACAGTCAATTATCCGTATAAGGGTATTTTGGTAATTAATCTGATGATAGAGTTAAATATTTTAGAAGTTAAAAACTTCTAAGAAAGTGGGATACAGTATTGATCCACTTGCCTTGTATAACAGGCGATGGAGAGCCTACGGTAATAGGCCGAGTTGAGATAACGGGATATGAGAATTGATTCAGGTAAGTCCTTTGGGCTTACTTAGCTGACTTCTAAATATGAGTATAAATGATGATGGTGGTGTGTGATTGAAATGTTTATGGAGATAGGTTGTGATATATAATTACCGACCTATATTTTGGCCTAAGAGTAACGGGCGGTGGCATTCTGCTCAGTAGCTTGCGGGCGTTGGGGGTTTCTTTCGGGACTAGTCCATACGTGGTTTGTAGTGATGCTACCAGTGGAAGTCAGCTAGACCTACACCAGTTGGATAAGGAACGGAGGCGAGAACTAATAATAATTCTCATGCCACAACTTAAATTGAATAATGTGAATCACTTAAATAATAGATAATAAACGGTTGAGTGCCAGCATGATGTTTGTTTATTTTGTTTCTGCTTGTGTTTGTGCTGTTATCATTTTTGCTTATATTTGTATAGTTAGCTAACGGTTTATCTGTGTTGTAGATCTGTAGAGATAGACAGTTGCAGAGAGATCCGGAACGGATGGTCAGCCGGGTCCACGTACTCATTAGATGGGGACGGGGAGTCTTCCATACGTCATGCATGTTATGTATCTTTATATATGTTTGTAAGGCTGTCACATGTGTACGTTTATACCATTAAAAATATTATGTTTTAGAAATTGTTTTAAATACATTTGTGCCTTGTTGTAAGATCCAAGTAATGTTGTTGTTAAACCAAGGTCGGGACCCATTGTGAGGTCCTAACCACTAGCTCCCCGAGTTCCGAGAATTTGGGGTGTTACAGCACCATTAAAATGTTTTGAAATACTTTTGATTGATCTTTATGACTTATAATCCATTCTATCTTATACTTAAGATTTGGAACTTGCTTGGGGACAAGCAAGGGACAAGTATGGGGTATTTTGTGACTTGATTAGACATTTTATAATCAATAATCTGCATGTTTGAATGTCTATTATGTGATTATATTGTCGTTTCATCTACCTCTACGGGAATCGAGGTCTACACCAAGTTTCGTTGTAATCGTAGGTAAAATGGCACATTTTGGATCGAAATGGAGCTAAGGAGAAAAGGAGTCATAGGAGCTACATTCAGGAGTTTAAAAGAGAACCCACGAAGCTTGGAATCAACAAAGAAGATTTACTTTGGACCAGATTTAAGAGATTTCACCATCAGCTGAGATTTACCTCGGTCAGCTACATTACCACCTCGACCGAGATGATCTAGAGGAGCGCCCCGACCGAGGCGAATATCCTGACACAGCGAGATATATTTTTGGGCTGAGATCTTTTATTTTTAGAAGGAAGATATCTTATATTTTTGGGCTGGATTTCTGGAAGGAAGATAACATATTCAGCTGATTTATTTGGATATATTCTATAGGAAATTATCTTTTAAGATATTTCCTATAAAATTATCTTAAGAAGATATTTATTTTACGAGATATGGATATATTTTATAGAAATGTCTTATATGTGGAAGGAAGATATCTATTTTAAGAGATATGTATATATTATATAGGAAATTATCTTTTTAAAATATTTTATCTTTGGAAGATAATTCTCCTATATAAAGGGTTGAATTTTCTACTATTCACCCATCATCAGATCTTCGGATCGCCGAACAACCTCACACCTATGGATTTTTATCCTTTACACCATATTCTCCCAGCTGCAATTGGGAAGGAAGCTTGAAGGAAGATTGAAGATTGAAGGAAGAAAGTTTATTGCTTTGAGATAGCTTTTTAGGGGATTTGTAAGACTTTCTTAGATTCCCTTTCGTTTGTTGTCTTTGTGTGATTTGTGATTGAGGAACGCTGATTTGTTTAATATTTGATTAAGTTATTGAAACCTTGTTCTTAAGGTTTTTATGTTCAAATATTCATTTTTTTCCCTTATATTTGTTTATTGCTTTCATGATGATGAGTGGCTAATTTCCTTGTGCGATTATTGGGTGATTGGCTGAAAGTTGTGGGAAAGATGATGATAGAATAATCTTAATCCTTGTAGGACCCTGAAAGCTCGAGTCTTTATCCTTAACCCTAGAACATCTCGTTCAGTCGATGAACATCTCGGCCGGGGTGGAACTTGACTGACCGAGGTGACCCTTTCTAATCCGAAACTGAGAGTTAAGTGTTAGAGTTTGCCAAATCCTATTCTTATTACACCTTTCCTGGTTCAATGCAGTCCTAGAAGAGACTTACCCCGTAATTCCTTAGTTTGTTTACCCCAGATCATAAGTGTAGGTAATAAAGGTTTATCATTTATTGGGGTTTGAGTGTGTCTTCATGCCATCTTTGTGAGTTAGCCTGAGACTTACCCGGTAAAGGTTGATTCTATATCTCCTAAAATAAATATCTTCTTAAGATAATTTTATAGGAAATATCTTAATAGATAATTTCCTATAAAATATATCCAAATAAATCAGCTGAATATCTTATCTTCCTTCCAGAAATCCAGCCCAAAAATATAAGATATCTTCCTTCCAAAAATAAAAGATCTCAACCCAAAAATATATCTCGCTTCGTCAAGATATTCGCTTCGGTCGGGGCGCTCCTCTAGATCATCTCGGTCGAGGTGACATTGTAGCTGACCGAGGTGAATCTCAGCTGAAGGTGAAATCTCTCAAATCTGGTCCAATGTAAATCTTCTTTGTTAATTCCTTGCTCCCTGAGTTCTCTTTTAAGCTCCTGAATGTAGCTCCTATGACTCATTTTCTCCATAGCTTCATTTCGATCCAAAATGTGCCATTGTACCTACGATTACAATGAAACTTGGTGTAGACCTCGATTCCCGTAGAGGTAGATGAAACGACAATATAATCACATAATAGACATTCAAACATGCAGATTATTAATGATAAAACGTCTAAACAAGTCCCAAAATATAGACTATAATACATGCTATCAAAATACCCCATACTTGTCCCTTGCTTGTCCCCAAGCAAGTTCCAAATCTTAAGTACAAGATAGAATGGATTTGAAGTCATAAAGATCAATGAAGAGTATTTCAAAACATTTTAATGGTACGCTCCGCTCATAGATCACTCTAAGAGATTCATGGTATTCAATACCAAAATATGATCAAACCATTTTATAAATATAAGGAAGTTGTTCATCTTCGCATAAAATCATTGAATGCATAATAAATCATAATTATCGAAATTAATCATGTATAATCCAGTTTAAACCGCCAAGTCAATCAACAAGCTCGAGGTCTCAAGGACTTTTCAAGAGAGGTCAAGAAACGTGTGAGGGTGGGATGTATATAGGGAATGTGGTGCTAGAATCCGGGAAAAGGATCTTCACTTCACTTGCTTTGAACTTCAACATCTTCCACCAATAAGCTTTGCTTATTTTACTTTTTACTTTTTGGGATGCATGGACAGAGGTGCACAATAACCGAAGCCTAGGAAATCAGCAATCATCAATTTCTCGAGATGCCTCAAACCCTTGACGCACATAGCATGACCCGTTAGGAATATCGCTTAATCCGACTTTGGCAAGACACGAACACCCGACTATGTGAATGGTGCCGAGTTACTCATCATCATGATTGACTTCCCCAAACCAATTTGTTTCTTTCTAACTTCCACCCAACATCTCATATTTTCTTTCACTTGCTTTTCATTTGCTTGCTTCCATATTCCCGGATAGGTAAAGGGAGGCAAATATGTATATGAGGGGCTAAGCATGATCAAGAAGAAGAAGAGAAGAGAGTGAATTGCCTTAATCATCCCAGGAAGAAAGTGATAGAACTCATCATGTGTTGTCAACCTTCAAATTCAACATAATTTGGATAAAAACAAAGTATTAAACATGCAAATTTCAAATAAAGCATTTTGCAACATAAACTTATCACAAAACCTTTTAAACTTATAACGATTTCAAAACCAGTGTGCAAACAAAATCTTCAATGAGGTCATATCCAGAAAAGAAGCACAAAAATCGTTTCGAAAACTTTCTAAGTTAAACTGCCTCGGTCGAGATGTTCTAAGTCAACCGAGGTGAAGTACCTCGTTCGGTGAGGATCATCCTAATCGAGGTAAAAAAATAATTTTCTTAACCAGTTTTCGACGTTTTTTTCAATCAAATAACCTTTATGCATGCATGTAATCTCAGATAAGCATATACAACCATGTAAGCATAACAAAATCATAAATATCCAAGAGTCATACACATAAGGTCACATAAAATACATCAATACCCCATACTTGGGACACATTGTCCCAATGGGTCAAAATAAGTCTAGAAAATAGAGTACTTACCGGACATAGCTGAACTGCATAAAGAAATAAGAAACAGCTCCCATATAAGACCGTCATGGTTGGCGAAGAACATTTCTGTCGAGGTCCTGTGACTACACCCGAGATGTGTCTCAGTCAAGCTCCTTCCTCTCAATTTTTCGAACTTTTGTCCTTCCACTGTAGCTCCTAAGATGTAATCCTTCCTTAGAAAGTACTTGGTTTATGTCTAGAGGACGGCAAAGACAAAGCAATGCAAAGCAAAAACAAACTATCTAAGCTAGACTAGAAAAGGGAAAAGAAAGCAATACTTTGGGTTGCCTCCCATGATGTGCTTGATTTAAGGTCGCTAGCTGGACCGTACGTCATCCCTAAATATGCTGGAAGGTATCCTCACCCCATACTTCACCTTCATCATGGGGTGAGATAAAGAAGTCTATCAAACGTTCTAGCAAATGCAAGTGCTCATCGGGGAATGAATCATCTATGTGTTGTTCGTCCTTCTCGCGTGAAGAGGGAGGTAGCCGGCTGAGGTGATCCACAACAGAATTTTCGGATCCCTTCTTATCGCGAATCTCTAGGTCAAACTCTTGAAGCAAGAGAATCCACTGAATAAGAAGTGTCTTAGCATCCTTCTTAGCAAGTAAGTAACGAATAGCTGGATGGTCAGTGTAAACAATAACTTTTGCTCCCACTAAGTAAGAGCGAAATTTCTCAAAAGCATATACAACCGCCAATAGCTCCTTTCGGTGGTGGCGTAGTTTAGCTGGGCTTCATCTAGCGTCTTGCTAGCATAGTAAATGGCGTTGGTCCGGCCATCCTTCTTTTGTCCAAGCACCGCTCCTACCGCCACATCACTCGCGTCACACATGATCTCAAAGGGAAAGGTCCAATCCGGAGGTTGGATAATGGGAACGGAGATCAATGCTTCCTTAATCTTGTAAAATGCATCAAGACATTCTTGCGAAAACTCAAAAACAACATCCTTATTCAAGAGCTTAGTCAGTCGTTTAGAAATCTTTGAGAAATCCTTGATGAACCTCCTATAGTCTCGATCTTAGCTCGAGAAAACTCCGCACACCCTTAACAGAACAAGGGGGAGGAAGTTTCTCAATAGTCTCGATCTTAGCTCGATCGACTTCAATACCTCGGTTGGAAACGAGGTGTCCTAGCACAATGCCTTCATTAACCATAAAATGACACTTCTCCCAATTCAAAATGAGATTAGTGTCTTCACATCTTTGTAGAACTAGAGAAAGGTTAGATAGTCAATCATCAAAAGAGGAACCATATACTGAAAAGTCATCCATAAATACCTCCATGATCTCCTCTATATATACGGAAAAGCTAGCCATCATGCATCGCTAGAAGGTAGCGGGTGAAATACATAATCCAAATGGCATCCTTCTGTAAGCGAATGTACCCCATGACAAGTGAAAGTGGTCTTCTCTTGATCATCCGGATGGATAGGAATCTGAAAGAAGCCACTACAACCATCTAAATAGCAAAAATGTGAATGTTGGGCTAACCGTTCGAGCATTTGATCGATGAAGGTGTTCGCCACTTAGCGTGGTGCAAATAAGCTTTAAATTTATAAAACTAGAAATCAAGCAAGCGAACCGGCAGTGTACGGATCGATATAGTTGAGCAAGAATTCCAGAGTATCGAACACAGGGATTTGGGGGGAACAAATTAAATTATAGGTTATCAAGCGAGTAAATGTAAGAGCTTTTCAAATTATTGGGAAAACAACAATCCTAAAGATCCAGGAATCCAGCTGTGGCAATCGATTCAAGATATACTAAAGATATAAGGACAGAGTTAAGGCATGCAAAGGTATACGAATGTAAGGAAATCGTACGGTGAAGTTCCAAAAACCTTATATGACTCACCTACAAGACACTCTCGATAAAGGTTGTTGAGGCTTCAATATAGAAAGGTTCTAAAGGTAAGAATTAACGTCAAATACCCAAACTTGTAATCCAAGGATCAAGACTAACTAAATCGATTAAGGTTGTGACACTCACAATCGAGGTAGAGGTTGTTGAGGCTTCACTACCACCTAGAAAAGGGCAAGCCAAGACTAAGTTAAAGCAAATCTTTAACTTTGGATTGAAGTAAAAGCAGGTTCGTAAACTAACACAAAATTACGGGTAGTTCTTGAGTTCCACGGCCGTGAAAGCTCAAGAACAGACCATGGATTAGGGTTGTCGTCGATTCTCTCTAACTCTCAGGGTTCAATCTGTTTAAGATCGATCTATCATCATCTAAGCCACAACTATCAACCCTTCACCTTAGAATTGTTAAGGGTTTTTAGCCAACAATAGTCATATTGATATCAAATTCAAGGTTTAAAAGAATGAAAGATGAAAACTTCCGAAAACTTTCAATAACTTTAAAGTCAATCTCAGATCCACAATCAAGAACAATAATCGTCACTAGATTCGGAATAACACAAACAATCACAAATCTTAGATAAGAAGGAAGAACGGGATGTCAATCCGTCTTCTAAATCAAACCTAGAGATAAAACGTAACCTTCTTGCGAACAATCTTCCGAGTCTTCAATCTTCCGTCAATCTGGAAATCACACTAGCAACGCTCAAATCTCTCAAACACAATCTTCGCCAAATGCGAAATTAGGGCAATTCCAAATGCAAGCGTAAGCGGAGAAGCGTCTAAGCAGAGGTGACGGAATCTCCCTTCGTCCGTTCTTTTATAGTGTAAGATAAAATATAAGCCCGGCCCGATAGCGTAGAAGATCGTGGCTTAAAGTGTGGCGAAAATGATCGCCAAGATCACGGTCGTGGAAGGGTTCCACGGCCGTAATTTAGAGCGTGAAAATCATCACGGTTTGACACAACTCCTCCACGGCCGTAGAAGTTGCTGGAATGAACCACGCTTCCCTTGCCAAGGTTCCACGGCCGTGGACTTGAACGTGGAATGTAGTACGGCCGTATTTTAGAGCGTGGTTTAGGGCAAGAACGTGATTCTTCCTTAGTCTCGTGCATTCTTTAAGTTAGCACATCCTTAGCTCCTAGGAATGTCTTCAATTCATGGATGCTTAATCAAACTCCATTCTCGCACAATCCGATCGGAAATAGGTCTTAATTGCCTACAATCAACATAAAGCTTGTGTAGATCTCTATATCGACATTATAACAAACTAGCTCACAAATGCATCAATGCTCAATCAATGACTATCAATTTGGGTGAAATACACTTAGAAAACGTGCCTAAAATATCACAATATTTCATGCTATCAAATAACCCCATACTTGTAACTTGCTTGTCCCTAAGCAACGTCTTTCAAAAAGCTTTTAAAGCAAAAGTTAGGATGAAATATGTGTACCTTCTCAAAGCAAAAACTTCTTTTGGATGAATGTGCCTTCTAATCAAATAGATCATTCTCAAATCTCGCTTCATTC
The DNA here is from genome assembly GCA_033239125.1 of Fagopyrum homotropicum. Classification (NCBI taxonomy): domain Eukaryota; kingdom Viridiplantae; phylum Streptophyta; class Magnoliopsida; order Caryophyllales; family Polygonaceae; genus Fagopyrum; species Fagopyrum homotropicum. The sequence goes on along the minus strand of BSWB01000003.1, from coordinate 56,175,971 downwards.
ATTTACAAGACTTTCATACACTTAATCAAAGAGTAAAGAGTAAAGAAAGCTCATGAATCAATTAAACTTCCATACAAATATCATAACCTTCAAACATTATCAAAATCAATCATAAGAAACTTCAATTTAGATCACCAAGTCATATAACATTATCAAAATCAATCATAAGAAACGTCTAGAATATGGAAAGGGAAGGAAAACTTTAAGGAATGTGGTGCATGAATCCGGGAAAGTGGATAACTACTCTTTTCTTCTTCTCTTGCGGTTTCCGTAACACTTTCAACTTAGAGCTTCACTCTCCTCTTTTCATTTTTCGACTTTACTTTTGGAGTTATGGATAGAGGTGCACAAAAACCGAAGCCTAGGAGATTGGCGTTTCTCAATTTTATGAGATGCCTCAAACCCTTAGCGCACATACCATAATCCGCTAGGAATATCGCTCAATCCGACTTTGGCAAGACACAAACACCCGGCTATGTGAATGGTGCCGAGTTACTCATCATCATGATTGACTTCCCCAAACCTACAATTTCTTTCTATTCTTTTGATTGCAAATAATTGCTCTCAAGGCCCTCCCACATCAAACATGCCAATATCAATCAACTCCTCCAAATTCCCGGATAGGTAAAGGAGGCCATAATTTCAATGAGGGGCTAAATGATCTAAGAAAGAAGAAAGAAAATTGAATTGCCTTAATCATCTCAACAAGAAGTATAAGAACTTATAGTGTGATTTCAACTTCAATTCCTCAACATGATTTAAGTAACATTCATCACATTATGAAACTTGCAAAAGAGGTCTAATCAACTCATTCAATTTCTTTTCAATTCACTATTCGTTTAAGCATGCAATTGTCATCAAACTCAATTCACAAGTAGCGATTATCATAGAAATCATCTCTATCCTTAGAAGCACAAAATTTTCAAAATTTTTCAATTTTTATGGGTTTTTCAAACTCTTTTTCATGCAATGAAATAATGAAACGTGCAACAATATAATGAACATGCAAGATAGTCTCAATAGAAGCAATCAAAGTGAGTAAGAGTTATTACAAACTTTTAGTCACACCCCACCCCATACTTGGAACAAACATTGTCCCTAATGTTCAAATAAAAGAAAGAAAAGAAGAAAAGAAAGAAAGAAAGAAAAAGAACTCACAAAATGGCGGGAGCGGCTAAAGCTGTCGGTCATCATCATCGTCACTGCTGCGCCGGTGGAGGCGGGAATGGAGAGGAGCTAAGATCATAGTACCGCCCAAACCGCTGGCGGTAGACGTCTCTCATCATATGGTCGAGGTCGTCCATGCATCCATCTCTAGCGTCGGCTCGAATCTCCAATGCTCCCACTCTATCAGAAAGGCTGGTAGCCCACTCTAGCATCTGCTCATACCAACCCGGAGCCTGGCTGTACCACCCTGGTGCATCTGACGGTGCTGGTGCTGGTGCTGGTGGTGCTTGAGTAGACCATGGAGGTGGAGCTCCGTATCATGCAGGAGGGTTCTCCATCCAAGTGGGTCTCTCGCTCAGGCTAGCGCGGCGAGAAGATGAACCTGAAGCTCTGGCGGGGCGTGGAGAACGTCTAGGCACATCAGAAGCTATATCTGGCTGATCCGGAAACGTGCCAAAATCCCGCTCGGCTCCTCCTCCTCCCTCATACTGATCTCTCATCTCCTCCTCCTCAACTACAGGCGGTGGTGGAACATATGGAGGAGCTGCAATCTTGTTCGCATGCATAGCAGCGAACGTCTCCTTCCAATTATGGCGTCCAACCATAATGGAATACTCCGGGAGCCACTCAATACCCCTCCCCGTCCTGCTCTCCCATGGCATAGCTGCATAACGTGGACCTCTATGGGTGGGGAAGATGAGACCTCTAGTCATGAAGGCCTGAAGTCCTAGGGGTACGGCAGGAATGCGTGTACATGCAGAAAAATCTACCCCTAACATCCTAGCAAGGTGGGTGACTAACCCACCATATCCAATGTTGCCCACCCTCTTGTTCTTTAGCTTGCTCATGGTAGCAGCTAAGAGGGTGGCGTAGTCAGCAGGGCGTCCATAGAGCATGGAGTATAGAAGAAAGAGCTCATCCGTCTTGATCTTCTGAGGTGTCTCCATCCTGGGGAAGAGACACTCAGAAAGAACACGGTGAGCAATCTTCAAGGCTAAGTGATACATCAACTTAGCCTTGGTATCAGCTGGTTGCCAGCGGTCCTCGCTGGCATAGATCATGGCTACCTCCTCCCAAAAATCTTTGGCGTAAACGCCGCTAGGAAAACGACCATTGAAGGTCTCTTGGAACCCAAAGAAGGTACCGAACTCCTGGATGGAGAAATCATAGTTCCTTTCCATCAGACGGAAAGAAATTGTCCTATCAACGTGGTTGTGCTCAAAAGACGTCACAACCTCTCTCGTGATCTCCTCATAAGCGTCTTCTCGGATAGCCGAGAAGACAACTAATCCGGCTCTATCAAAGAGCCAAGTAAGGTCATCTATGATGTGGAGAGGAGCTAAATCCTCCAACAATAGGTACCTAGGTCCTATAACAGCCATCTTGTGGATCCTCTCTAAGGAATCGAGATGATCCTCGTGAATGGTAGGTACTCTAGGGCTAGGAGGTGAAGGTGATGAAGGTGATGATGAAGGTGAATGGGAGGAAGGTGGTGGTGCTCTAGAGGATGAAGAGGAAGAGGGGTTACCCTTCCTCTTTTTGTTCTTATCCTTCTCAAGTTTCTTTTCCTTAATCCTCCCAGAAACTCTCCTCATAAAATCCATTACTGTTGAAAACCACGGTCTGTTCTTGGTGTTCCACGGCTGTGGAAGTGACAAAGACCGTGGTTCGTCTCGACTTTTCTCAAAACTCAGCAATCAACAACCAAATTCCACAATCAAGCAGTCCTAGACTAATTTCTTCTAATTTCAATCAGTTCTCCTATAAATGCTAGCAAAAACGAACCCGAATTGACAAAGATAGAGAAGAGCGGAAAAACCTAGGTTTCGGATTTTAAAATCCGAATTCTGCGTTCCTTGGTGATTTGCCGCTCGATTTGTTGATTAGATCTTGTCGGTGATCGAATTTGCTTCAGTTTGGGTTGAAGAATCGTTGAAAACGATTAACGAACGGAGAATTGAGGTGAGAGGCGTGGAATCGGCGAAATAGGGCGTGGAATTGGGTTTTGTGGTGTGTTTTTGTGAAGAACGTGGTTTATGTAGTGGCCGGCAAAATTTTTGAAAATCACGGTCTGTCGGGGGGTTCCACGGCCGTGGAATTGTACGGAACCGTGGTTTTGGTGATTTTTCAAAGGCTTTTGGAAATTACGGTCACTGTAGCTGTCACGGCCGTGGTTTAGGCCGTGGAACTCTCTGTAATGCTCCAAAGTCCAAGTTTCGTCACTTTTCTTCAAAATTATTCTTCCCCTTTCCTTTTCCACTGTTCCTACATCCAAAAACACGAACATACCGGAGGGAATCGAAGGCAAAACAAAGCAAAAACGTCTAAACTAAGCTAAACTATGAATCGAAAACAAGAACGTAAATGCAATACCTTGGGTTGCCTACCAAGAAGCGCTTTGTTTAAGGTCCGTAGCTAGACCAAATTCGCACTTATTCGAGTGCGGTGGGCGCGAACTCTTCAGCTTGGAGTTCCGGCGTATACTTCTTGAGTCGTTGACCGTTCACCTTAAAGCTTCCGCCCGCTTCACCCCATACTTCAACTGCACCATGGGAAAAATGCGTTTGATTAGAAAAGGTCCGGTCCAACGAGATTTAAGCTTACCTGGAAAGAGACGAAGCCGTGAATTGAAGAGGAGAACTTGATCTCCTTCTTTGAAGTCCTTTGGAATGATATGCTTATCATGCCAACGCTTTGCTCTCTCCTTATAAATCTTGGCGTTCTCATAGACGTTCAAGTGGAGTTCTTCAAGCTCATTAAGGTTCAAGAGACGCTTCTCTCCCGCTTCCTTCATGCTGAAATTCAACCACTTGATAGCCCAAAACGCCTTGTGCTCCAACTCTACCGGTAAGTGACAAGACTTCCCATACACAAGGTTGTATGGTGTGGTTCCTATAGGAGTCTTGTACGCAGTCCGGTACGCCCACAATGCATCATCAAGCTTCAAGGACCAATCCTTCCTAGTCCTTGAAACCGTCTTCTCTAGGATTCCTTTGATCTCCCGGTTTGAGATCTCAACTTGTCCACTAGTTTGTTGATGATAAGGGGTGGTGATCTTGTGAGTAACGACATACTTAGCTAGAAGAGCTTCAAAATGCTGGGCAATGAAGTGAGAACCTCCATCACTAATGATAGTCCTTGGCGTCCCAAATCGTGGGAAAATGGTCTTGTTAAAGAACTTAACCACCACCATGGCATCATTGGTGGGAGAGGCAATTGCTTCCACCCATCTAGAAACGTAATCCACCGCCAAGAGTATGTATTGGTTTCCACAAGATGATGGAACGGTCCCATAAAGTCAACTCCCCAAACGTCGAAAATCTCCACCTCTTGGATGTTATTGAGAGGCATCTCATTCCTCCTAGAGATACTTCCTTTTCTTTGACAAGCATCGCAGCAGGAAACAAAGGATTGCACATCTCTAAATAAAGTAGGCCAAAAGAATCCAGATTGCAATACCTTAGCGCTAGTCTTGTTCAAACTAGCGTGTCCTCCACATGGTAGTGAATGACAATGGCGGATGACACTTTGCATCTCATCTTCCGGAACACATCGCCGAATGATGTCATCCGGACCTCTCTTAAAGAGGAGAGGTTCATTCCAAAAGTATTCCCGGACATCCTTAAAGAACTTCTTCCTTTGTGCGTAGGATAGTCCGGGTAGTATCTTCTGACAAACCAAATAGTTAACAAAATCAGCAAACCATAGTTCGTTACCTTTGGAGATCACGTCGATGCACTCCTCTATAATGTGTAGGTGTTCGTCCGGGAAGGAGTCATCTATAGGTAAGTGGTCGTCCTCTAGATGTGTTAGGCGACTCAAATGATCCGCAATAGAATTTTCTGAACCTTTCTTGTCGCGGATCTCTAGATCGAATTCTTGTAGGAGAAGAATCCATCTAATTAGCCTTGGCTTCGCATCTTTCTTTGCAAGGAGGTACCGGATCGCTGCATGATCCGTATAGACAATCACCTTTGCACCTACAAGATAAGAGCGAAATTTGTCAATAGCATAAACAATGGCTAAAAATTCCTTTTCCGTAGTGGCGTAGTTGAGCTCCGCTTCATCTAGCGTCTTGCTAGCGTAGTATATGGCATGGGTTCGCCCTTCCTTCCATTGTCCAAGAACAGCTCCTATTGCTACGTCACTAGCATCGCACATAACCTCAAAGGGAAGGTTCGAATCCGGAGGTTGGATAATAGGTGCTGAAATTAGAGCTTCCTGAATCATGTTAAACGCATCCAAGCATTCCTGCGAAAACTCAAGAACTGCATCCTTCATCAATAGATTAGTTAGCGGTTTTGATATTTTAGAGAAATCCTTTATGAAGCGCCTATAGAATCCAGCATGTCCTAGGAAACTTCTTATCCCTTTCACCGAAGTTGGGGGAGGAAGCTTCTCTATAGTCTCTATTTTCGCTTTATCTACCTCTATCCCTGTACTAGAGATTAAGTGTCCTAGTACAATTCCTTCCTTCACCATAAATTGACACTTCTCCCAATTAAGAACTAGGTTAGTGTCTTCACACCTTTGTAAAACAAGAGAAAGGTTAGAAAGGCAATTGTCAAAAGAGGAACCATATACGGAGAAGTCATCCATGAAGACCTCCATGATTTCCTCAATGTATTCGGAGAAGATGGCCATCATGCACCTTTGAAAGGTGGCTGAGGCGTTGCAAAGCCCGTACGGCATTCTCCTATAAGCTAACGTACCCCACGGACACGTGAATGTGGTCTTCTCCTGATCATCCGGGTGTATCGGAATCTGAAAGAAACCACTATAACCGTCAAGATAGCAAAAGTGCGAATGTTGCGCTAACCTTTCAAGCATTTGGTCGATGAAGGGTACTGGGAAGTGATCCGTCCTCGTCGCGTTGTTAAGCTTGCGGTAGTCTATGCACATCCGCCATCCAGTCACGGTTCGGGTAGGAATGAGTTCGTTGTTCTTGTTGGTGATGACCGTTATACCTCGCTTCTTCGGAAGTACTTGTACCGGACTCACCCACTTACTATCGAAGATAGGGTAGATGATACCTGCATCAAGCAATTTAAGAATTTCCTTCTTGACAACCTCCTTCATGGTCGGATTCAACCGCCTTTGAGGTTGTCTTGAAGTCCTAAAGTCCTCTTCCATTAGTATTTTATGCATGCATAGGGAGGGTTTGATTCCTACTAAGTCCTCAATAGTATAGCCTAAAGTTTTCCTATGTTTCCTAAGGACAACCATAAGCTTACTATGGTCATCTATGGTTAGATCGGAACTAACAATAATTGGATAAGTAGAGTTAGGTCCTAGAAAAGCGTACCTTAAATGAGTAGGAAGTTGCTTTAGTTCCATTGCTTTCGGAGCTTTCAATGATTCTTGAGGAGCATCCGATGCTTCCTTAGAAGTGTCTAAGGGTGTAGAAGGTGTGGGAGAAGAATCAAAAGAAGTTGAAGAAGTGGCACGATCACCCTCTTCCACGGCCAGAATCACGGTTTCCCTGCATCCTCCACGGCCGTGGTTTAGGGCGTGGAAAGGAAATACGGTTGCTCTGTTTCCTCCACGACCGTGTAACCCTCTGGAGTGAGCCACGCTTTGGTTGGTGAAATCCACGGCCGTGGAATATAGTGTATGGCCGTGGATTCTCACGTTTTCTGCTTCATCGTGGAGTTTCTCAAACTCCTCTTCACATACTTCCTCTTGTGCTTCTAAGGCTTCAATTGCCTCATTGCACTCCTCTTCTTCCCCTACATTCATTAGACTCATAGTAATAACCTTTTGTAAAGGATCTTTGAAGAGAATAGCACTTACCTCTTCTCTAGACAACCCTTCTTCATCTTGGATATTGAATATATCCTCATCAAAGATTGGCTCCTTCACTAGAGTGGAAAGAACGAACTCTACCTTCTCTTCTCCTATGTCAAAGGCGGGTCTAGCATTCTTGCAATCGACTATGCAGCCGGAAGTTGCAAGAAACGGTCTTCCGAGTATGATCGGGACCGGACTATCTGCAGGAATGTCAAGCACAACAAAATCAATGGGAACAAATAATTTACCTAGCTTGACTGGGATGTCTTCTACAATACCGACGGGACGAGTGATGGATCGATCTGCCATGTACAACGTCACCTTCACCGGTTTAGGGTCGCCTAAACCGATCTTCCTACATAATGCAAGTGGTATGATGCTCACACTTCCTCCCAAGTCACATAATGCATCATATTTGACGTCTCCCACTCCTATGGGAATGCAAAATGACCCCGGATCTTTTAGCTTTGGGGGCATTTTCTCCTTCATGGTCTTGATGAGATCCGAAGAATCCGAACTTATCTTAACGTCTCCGAAATCCTCCAACTTTCTCTTGTTAGAGAGGATTTCCTTTAAGAACTTGCCATAAGCTGGCATACCTACAATAGCATCAATGAAAGGTATATTAATATGCAGCTTGCTCATGAGTTCTATAAACTTACCAAATTGTTTATCTAGACGCGCTCTTGCTCTAGATTGAGGGAATGGTAGGGGAGGTTTGTAAGCCGGAGGAGGAACGTAGATATCTTCCTTCTCCTTCCCCTTCTCTTTTTCTTTCTCAACAGAGACTTCAACAAACTTAGGCTGCGGATCGGTGGTAGTCACTCCGCTCCTAGTTGTGATTGCCATCACCCTTCCCTTTGGGTTATCCTCCGTTTTTCCTAGAAGTTTCCCTTGATTCCTAGGAAATTCCTCCGCTTGGCTGAACATTTGGTTTTCTAAAACCTTTTGGGCCTTATCAACCTTAGAAATTTGATCATCAACCTTAATGATGCGGTTCTCCAAACCTTGAAGCTTTCCCAAAATCGTTTCCAACATGGGATCGGGCTTCTGCTTTCCCGAAGTGTTTACTCCATTGGATGTTTGCCCCTGGCTTTTCAAAGGAGTAGAGGAAGAGGAAGGTGGAGTTAGTGAATTCGAATTGGAAGGATAAGAGTTACCGGAGTTTTGTTGATTGGAGCACCAATTGTTGTTGTTTGAACCCCTATTGTTGTTCCAATTATTGTTCCGGTTGTTGTTGTTGCCATTCCAATTATTCCGGTTGTTGTTCCGGTTATTGTTGTTGTTGCGGTTTGTATTCTCACCACCATTGTTGTTGTTGCCCAAGTAGCCAACATCTTTTCCTTGTTGCTTTGGAAAGTTGGTCTTGATAGCCTCCGTCAACTCTTTGATCTCATTGTTGAGGGAGAAAATTTGATTTTGAGCTTCATGTGTGAGCTTTGCTCCTTGCTCCACACGATTTCCCTCTACCTTCCGGTGAGAATACTTCTCTATGACCCTTGCTTGCTTCTCAATGAAGTCCCAAGTGTCATCTTCCCTCATGTCCATGAATGTACCACATCAGAGGGATTGGAGCTTGAATTGTCTCCACATCTAACCCCTTATAGTATATCTCCAGCAATGCAAGCTTGGATATGCCATGATGAGGGCAATCCAATAACAAATCCTGAAACCTTTCCCAAGATTGAAACAAACTTTCGTTAGATCTCATGGAAATTGCATTAATCTTACCTCTAAGTTCCGCCGTTTTGGATGGCGGAAAGAACTTAGTGAGGAACTCCGCGGAAAGGTCTTCCCACGTGTCTAGTTTCCCACTAGGAAGAGCTTGATACCAAGACAATGCTTTCGCCTTCAAGGAGAAGAAGAAAGGCTTGAGCTTATAGTTGTTGGTAGTCGCGTTCTTCGGCCTCATTGTCTCCATCATACACTCAAAGTTTTGCAAGTGTTGGTGTGGAGATTCAGCGCTTGTCCCGCCAAATTGGTTTTGGCGAACAAGAGTAATAACTTGAGGGTTAAAGCTAAATCCTTGTACATCATCAGCATCAAAGTTCACACCTAGACGGCGTGGTTGCTGCGTTGGATCCATCCTTTGGCCAACAGTTCTTGGCTACTCATCCACACGTTCGATCCTTGCATTCCTAGGTGGAACACGGCGATTCGCAGCTCCCCGTGGATGGAATGGATTTACATTGATCGTGGGATCAATTTCCTCTAACGGTGGCATGGAGGAGTCGCTATCCTCATTGGATGAGTTGGCTCTAACCGATCTTCCCGGTCTCCTTCTTTTCTTTTTCTCCTTAAGGTTGTTTATCTCCAACCTCATCTGGAACATCATGTCCGTTAGATCGTCAACCTTCATTTGATGACGATCCGTCTCTTCTCTACGTGTCTTCTCACTCCATTGGAGTTGAGCTTCTTTCTCCGCTAACTCCGATTGAAGATCACGTTCGTGTTCTTCAGCCATTTTCTTTTCCTTACGCTTTTGCCTTAAAGTCCTCTCAAGCTCTTGATCAAGAGGTAAGAGATCCTCGGTGTTCGTAGACCTGCGCATGCACTCAAAGAGATATCAAATAACAAGGGAGAAGCTCCCAAGCTTGACAACCGATAACCGAATTCGGCCTAGACCAAATCCCCGGCAACGGCGCCAAAAACTTGTTCGCCACTTAGGGTGCGTGCAAATAAGCTTTAAATTTATAAAACTAGAAATCAAGCAAGCGAACCCGCAGTGTACGGATCGATATAGTTGAGCAAGAATTCCAGAGTATCGAACATAGGGATTTGGGGGGAACAAATTCAATTATAGGTTATCGAGCGAGTAAATGTAAGAGCTTTTTGATTTATTGGGAAAACAACAATCCTAAAGATCCAGGAATTCAGCTGTGACAATCGATTCAAGATATACTAAAGATATAAGGACAGAGTTAAGGCATGCAAAGGTACACGAATGTAAGGAAATCGTACGGTGAAGTTCCAAAAATCTTATATGACTCACCTACAAGACACTCTCTATAAAGGTTGTTGAGGCTTCAATATAGAAAGGTTCTAAAGGTAAGACATAACGTCAAATACCCAAACTTGTAATCCAATGATCAAGACTAACTAAATCGATTAAGGTTGTGACACTCACAATCGAGGTAGAGGTTGTTGAGGCTTCACTACCACCTAGAAAAGGGCAAGCCAAGACTAAGTTAAAGCAAATCTTTAACTTTGGATTAAAGTAAAAGCAGGTTCGTAAACTAACACAAAATTACGGGTAGTTCTTGAGTTCCACGGCCGTGGAAGCTCAAGAACAGACCATGGATTAGGGTTGTCGTCGATTCTCTCTAACTCTCAGGTCCAATCTGTTTACGATCGATCTATCATCATCTAAGCCACAACTATTAACCCTTCACCTTAGAATTGTTAAGGGTTTTTAGCCAACAATAGTCATATTGATATCAAATTCAAGGTTTAAAAGAATGAAAGATGAAAACTTCCGAAAACTTTCAACAACTTTAAAGTCAACCTCAGATCCACAATCAAGAACAATAATCGTCACTAGATTCGGAATAACACAAACAATCACAAATCTTAGATAAGAAGGAAGAACGGGATGTCAATTCGTCTTCTAAATCAAACCTGGAGATAAAACGTAACCTTCTTGCAAACAATCTTCCGAGTCTTCAATCTTCCGTCAATCCGGAAATCATACTAGCAACGCTCAAATCTCTCAAACACAATCTTCGCCAAATGCGAAATTAGGGAAATTCCAAATGCAAGCGTAAGCGGAGAAGCGTCTAAGCAGAGGTGACGGAATCTCCCTTCGTCCGTCCTTTTATAGTGTAAGATAAAATATAAGCCCGGCCCGATAGCGTAGAAGATCGTGGCTTAAAGTGTGGCGAAAAAGATCGCCAAGATCACGGTCGTGGAAGGGTTCCACTGTCGTAATTTAGAGCGTGCAAATCATCACGGTTTGACACAACTCCTCCACGGCCGTAGAAGTTGCTGGAATGAACCACGCTTCCCTTGCCAAGGTTCCACGGCCGTGGACTTGAACGTGGAATGTAGTACGGCCGTATTTTAGAGCGTGGTTTAGGGAAAGAACGTGATTCTTCCTTAGTCTCGTGCATTCTTCAAGTTAGTACATCCTTAGCTCCTAGGAATGTCCTCAATTCATGGATGCTTAATCAAACTCCATTCTCGCACAATCCGATCGGAAATAGCTCTTAATTGCCTACAATCAACATAAAGCTTGTGTAGATCTCTATATCGACATTATAGACAAACTAGCTCACAAATGCATCAATGCTCAATCAATGACTATCAATATGGATGAAATACACTTAGAAAACGTGCCTAAAATATCACAATATTTCATGCTAACAGAAGGGAAGTGGAAAATGGTCCTTCCGAGTGGCCACGTTCAGCTTCCTATAGTCGATGCACACCCTCCAGCCCGTAACGGTCCTAGTTGGGATCAACTCGTTGTTCTTATTCGTCATAACGGTCATCCCCCCTTTCTTCGGAACTACATGCACTGGGCTCACCCACTTGCTATCCGAGATAGGAAATATGATACCTGCATCTAACAACTTAAGAATTTCTTTCTTCACAACCTCTTTCATGATCGGATTTAACCTTCTTTGAGGTTCCCGTGAAGTCTTATGATCGTCCTCCATTAGTATTCTATGCATGTAGAAAGAGGGCTTAATACCAATAAGATCATCAATAGTATAACCCAAAGCTTTTTGATGTTTTCTCAGGACATGCATAAGTTTAGATAATTCAGTTTCGGAAAGGGAAGCACTAACAATAATGGGATAAGTAGAATCCGGTCCAAGAAAAGCATACCTCAAGTGACTTGGAAGTTGTTTAAGCTCCACAACTGGGGGTGCTTTCTGAGGGGGATCCTAGCTTCCACCTTCAAGTGGAGTAGACTTAGATCAAAGAACCGGACTTTCAGAAGTCTCAGTTGACATCATCCCGCTTTCGACCTCGGTCGAGGTCCTGAGTGGGTGACCGAGATGTTCTTCAGTCAAGAACACCTCGCTTGGTCCAAAGAGTGCCTCGGTTGAGGTACTGCAACTGGGACCGAAACTGGAGATTAACTTCTCCTGGATTAGCTTTTCAATCTTAGCTCTTGGATCTTCTTCCAGTGCCTTTAAGCTTCGTATATCAGCATCACAAGAAGCATCTATACCTTCCTCTATTAAGCTAAAACTAATAACTCTTTCAAGTGGATCATTAATAAGGATAGAGCTCACCAATTCTCTTGATTCTTCTTCGTCATAGATGTTGAAGATATCATCCTCATGTGGCATTCATTTCATTGCCGTAAGCAATACAAACTCCACTTGATCACCGTCAATGTTGAATTTCAACTTGGCGTTCTTACAATCAACATTGCAACCCGAAGTTGCTAGAAATGGTCTCCCGAGAATGATAGGGATGGGTTAATCTGCGGGAATGTCAAGCACAACAAAGTCTATAGGTAAGTAGAAGTTACCTAACTTAACCGGAACATCTTCCAAAATGCCCACGGGATGGGTAATGGAGCGGTCCGCCATGTATAATCTTATCTTTACCCGCTTGGGCTCTCCAAATCCGATCTGCACACATAGCTCCAGTGGGATGATGCTCACGCTGGCTTCTAGATCACACAACGCCTCACAAGTAACATCCCAAACTTGATGGGAATGCAAAATGAGCCGGGATCTCTCAACTTGGGTGGCATCTTCTCCTTCATGATTTGAATGAGCTCCGAGGATTTAGATGTCATCCTTACTTCACCGAAGTCTTCCAACTTCCTCTTCCTTGATAGAATCTCCTTTAAGAACTTCCCATAGGCAGGCATTCCAAGAATAGCATCAAGGAAAGGGATGTTAATATGTAGTTTATTCATCAAGTCAAGGAACTTACCAAAGTACTTGTCTAGATGTGCTCTGGCCCTTGACTGGGGGAATGGAAGTGGTGGTTTATATGTAGGAGGTGGGATATAAACTTCAGTTTTGTCCGACGCTTTATGAGACTCCACCTTGGATGGTACCTCGACCGAAGTGTTCTTCGTCTGTACCTGGACCGAGGTGTTCTTAGTTTGTACTTGCATCGACTGAGGCACTGGATCTGTAGTTTTCAGTCCACTTCTCGTCGTTATTGCCATGATCTGTCCTTTTGGGTTGCTCTCTGTTCTTGCTGGGAGCTTCCCTGGATCTCTTGGCGCTTCATTCGCCTTATTAAAGAATTGTTGCTCTAAGGCTTTTTGTGCCTTCGAATATGAAGTCATGGACGTCTCCATAGCATTGAGCTTGATTAAGATGACCTCCAGCACTTCATCTTTCTTCGCTGGCTGGGATGAGCTTGATCCAGGCTCCTGGCTCTTCAATGGAGTAGAAGAAGAAGAAAGGAAAGGATTAGAAGGATTATTCGAATTGGAGTTAGAGTAAGTGTTACCCGGATTTTGGTCTTTGGATCTCAAATTGTTGCTGTTGGAACCTCTATTGTTGTTGTAGTTGTTGTTCCGGGAACCTTGATTGTTGTTCCTTGACCCTTGATATCCTCCCTCTTCCTTTTTGGTGTGAGCAACCAAAAGGTCCTTCAATTGCTTCATATCATTCTTGAGGGAGGTGAGTTGATTATCATTTGATGGAGCTTCTTGGAAGTTGACTCTCTTAACCCCATTTTCAGCTCCTTGGTGGGAGTATTTCTCCATGTGCAAAGCTTGTTTCTCAATGAACTCCCAAGCTTCATCAATCAGCATGTCCATGAATGTGCCGGCGGATAGTAGTTGAAGGTTGAATTGGGTAGTTCCATCCAATCCTTTGAAGTATATCTCCAGCAACTCTATCTTAGGAATCCCATGATGTGGGCAATCCGAAAGAATGTTTTTAAATCTCTCCCATGACTTGAACAAACTCTCCTTGTCCTTCATGAAAACTGCATTGATCTTCCCTCTCATTTCAGCGGTTTTAGAGGGGGGAAAGAATTTAGTTAAGAACTCCGTCGTTATTTCCTCCCAAGTGTTGATCTTTCCGGGCTGAAGAGACTGATACCAAGTAAGCGCCCTGTCCTTCAAAGATAAGTAAAAAGGCCTTAGCTTGTAATTATTTTTTTCCACCTTTGAAGGTCTCAAGGTCTCCATCAAAATCTCATAGTTTTGTAAATGTTGATGCGGAGACTCCCTCTCTAAACCTCCAAACTAGCATTGGCGGATCATGGAAAGAACTTGAGGTCGAAGTTCATAATCATGTTCCGTTGGATCACCTAGGTTGACTCCTGGACGCCTCACTTGCTAATTAGGGTCCATCCTCTATCCTAGGGTCTGTGGGATACCTGCAAAAAGAACATCTCGGACAGGTATCCGAGGAGGAAGTATCTCGGCCGGGGCAACTGGAGTTGGGCCCTTCCCCGGTCGAGAAACTGGATCTGGGTCCTGCATCGGTAAAGGATTTGGATTCGGTCGAGGTAGATATTTGTCCCGTAAAGTTGCCATATCTGCTTCGATCGCCTCCGTCCTTGCACGAGTTTCTTCCTTTTTCAGCCGCAGTTCTTCCTTGCTGAGGCATAGTTGTTCCAGCGCCTCCTTCAATTCGGCCTCAAAATCGCGATCGTCTTGGTTGGCTATCTTAGCTTCTTTCAAGCGTCTTTTGTATGTCTTTTCTGGTTCGGGATCGTAAGGAACGATTTCCTTCCCAGCATGGGTCCTTCGCATAAACCTAAGAAGAAGAACCTGCGAAAGTCACTCAAGTAGAGTGGTTAGTAATAGCAGGGGCAATAGCCCCGAAAGACTACCGCAACCGGCTCGGTCTAGACCAAGACCCCGGCAACGGCGCCAAAAACTTGGTCGCTCCAAACGGTGTGTGCAAGCTTTAAATTTATAACCGAGGAAATCTGCTTAAACAAGGATACGAACCCGCAGTGTACGGATCAATTATAGTAAAAGCTTGAATTCCGGGGTGTCAATCTAAGGGACTTAGGTGAAACAAAACAAGTATAGGTTGTCAATATTGAATATAACCACAAAAGTGATTAAAACAATCAAAGATGATAATAAGGTCAAATAAGGGGAATATGCAAATTCTAGGGACTAAAGCATCTAGTTGTGGTTCCAACTCAAGGTCTAAAGATAAAGCGGACAAAGCTGAGATTTTTGCGAAGGGAAGGTGTTTCTAAAGTGGAATAGATCACCGGGTAAGTCTCACTACTCACTAACTCCAAACCAAAAGCTCCTATTACCGGGTAAGTCTCAAGGTACTAAGGAAAGGAATTATAATTTCAAACTAACACACCAACTAAGGGAATAGAATCAACCTTTACCGGGTAAGTCTCAGGCTAACTCACAAAGATGGGATGAAGGCACACTCAAACCCCAATAAAGGATAAACCTTTATTACCTATACTTATGATCATGGGTAAACAAACAAAGGAATCACCGGGTAAGTCTCATCCTAGGCTTGCATTGAACCAGAAAAGGTGTAATAAGAATAGGATTTGGCAAACTCTAGCACTTAACTCTCAGTTACGAATCAGAAAAGGTCACCTTGGTGAGTCAAGTTCCACCCCGGCCGAGATGTTCATCGACTGAACGAGATGTTCTAGGGTTAAGGATAAAGACTCAAGCTTTCAGGGTCCTACTGGGATTAAGATTATTCTACATTGTTTCTCCCACAACCTTCAGCCAATCACCCTAGAATCGCACAAGGAAATTAGCCACTCATCATCATGAAAGCAATACTCAAATATATGGGAAGATAATGAATATTTCAATACAAAACCTTAAGAACAAGGCTTCAATAACTGAATCAAATATCAAACAAATCAGTGTTCCTCAATCACAAATCACACAAAGACAACAAACAAAAGGGAATCTAAGAAAATCTTACAAATCTCCTTAAAAGCTATCTCAAAGCTATAAACTTCCTTCCTTCAATCTTGAAACTTCCTTCAAGCTTCCTTCCTAATTGCAGCTGGGAGAATATGGTGTAGAGGATAAAATCCTGAGGTGCAAGATTGTTGAGTTGTGGAAAATCGAAACCTTTATATAGGAGAATTATCTTTCAAAGATAATAATATCTTAAAAAATAATTTCCTAATAAAATATATCCATATCTCTATAATAGATCTCCTATATATATGATCTTCCTTCCAGAAATCTAGCCCAAAAATATAAGATCTCTCCTTCCAAAATTAAAAGATCTCAACCAAATAAAATATATCTCACCGTGTCAGGATATTCGCCTCGGTCGGGGCGCTCCTCTAGATCACCTCGGTCGAGGTGACATTGTAGCTGACCGAGGTGAAGCTCAGCTGAAGGTGAAATCTCTCAAATCTGGTCCAAAGTAAATCTTCTTTGTTAATTCCTTGCTCCTTGAGTTCTCTTTTAAGCTCCTGAATGTAGCTCCTATGACTCCTTTGATCCTTATCTCCATTTCGATACAAAATGTGCCATTTTACCTACGATTACAACGAAACTTGGTGTAAACCTCGATTCCCGTAAAGGTAGATGAAACGCCAATATAATCACATAATATACATTCAAACATGCAGATTATTGAAGATAAAACGTCTAAACAAGTCCCAAAATATAGACTATAATACATGCTATCATATTTCTTCTTGGAGAACACCTAATTCCTGTCTAAGAGGACACACAAAACACAAAGCAAACTATCAAACTAAACTAGAAAAGGTAAAAGAAAGCAATACCTTGGGTTGCCTCCCAAGAAGCGCTTGGTTTAAGGTCGCTAGCTGGACCGTACGTCACTCTTAAGCATGATGCAAAGGTGTAATCTCCTCAGCCGGAACTTCGGGTTGATACTTCTTCAACCTATGACCGTTGACCTTAAAGCTTCCGCTAGCTTCACCCCATACTTCAACTGCACCATGGTGAAAGACATAAGGTTTAGTCCAATGCTCCACTAAATACAAATGCTCATCGGGGAATGAATCATCAATGGGTAGATCGTCCTTCTTGAGCGAGGTAGGTGGTAGCCAGCTGAGGTGATCCGCCACGGAATTCTCGGACCCCTTTTTATCGCGAATCTCCAAATCAAACTCTTGAAGTAAGAGAATCCAACGAATAACGCGCGGCTTTGCATCTTTCTTTGCTATCAAGTATCGAATAGCTGCATGCACAATATAAACAATAACTTTCGCTCCAACTAAGTAAGAGCAAAACTTCTCAAATGCATAAACAACTGCCAAGATCTCCTTTTCACTGGTGGCGTAATTCAGTTGAGCTTCATCTAACGTCTTGCTAGCATAATAAATGGTGTTGACCCGGCCATCCTTCTTTTGTCCAAGTACCACTCCTACATCCACATCACTAGCATCACACATGATCTCAAAGGGAAAGGTCCAATCAGGAGGTTGAATGATGGGAGCGGTAATCAATGCTTCCTTTATCCTGTAAAAAGCATCAAGGCATTCTTGCGAAAACTCAAAATCCTTATTCAAAAGATTAGTAAGTGGTTTAAAGATCTTAGAGAAATCCTTGATGAACCTCTTGTAGAAACCTGCATGCCCTATAAAACTCCGCACACCTTTAACGGTACAAGGTGGAGGAAGTTTCTCAATAGTTTCAATCTTAACTTGATCGACCTCTATACCTCAGTTGGAAACGAGGTGTCCTAAAACAATCCCTTCGCTAACCATGAAGTGACACATCTCCTAATTCAAAACGAGATTAGTGTCTTTGCAACGTTGTAACACTAGATAAAGGTTAGCCAAACAGTTATCAAAAGAGGAACCATATACCGAAAAATCTTCCATGAATACCTCCATGATCTCCTCAATATACTCGGAGAAGATAGCCATCATACAACGCTAATAAATGGCGGGTGCGTTACACAATCCGAATGACATCCTCCGATAAGCGAATGTCCCCCAAGGACAAGTGAAAGTGGTCTTCTCTTGATCATCCGGATGGATAGGAATCTGAAAGATGCCACTATTGTTATAGCTAGGATTTCCGAATTCTAAATAATGTTGATTAACATAGTCGTTGATAGTAATTGACATATAACTCTCGAAGATTTCGCAAGTGATGAATATGAGTCCCACCGTTATGTTCCTTGCGTAATTTTGGACGTTTGGGGAAATTTTCAGTTTTTCCCCGGGTAAATATTTTTACCCTCCACTATTATTGGAGATTTTGGGAGATCCAATTAATAAAAATGCAGTTGAGAGATATGATCTAGACATCGGATATTTCAAAGATATGAAATAACATGGAGAGGAAAAACGGCCAAAAGAGTCCCTATTTCGTTTCTTAACGGCTAAGAAAGACGGCTTAGGAATTCACGTTTTCTGAGGCTGTTGTGGATTATATATCCTACAATATCCCAGATTTATAATTCCAATCTCGAGAAGTTTGTAGAAGGAGGTTCGACCCGCCTCTTGATCGATTAAAGGATAATTATCCACCTCGCTAAAGGATAATTATCGTCTTCACCATAAATAGCGGAAAATCCTTTGCTAATTCATTTCCTTTCACGTTTTCTCGTAAAAGTTCTGATTTATCTCAACCTTCAAACTCATATCTACTCTTAGTATTTAATCCGTCTTCAATTCCGTTTGAGTTTTTGGATTCCTCTCTTCATTCTCTTAATATCGGTACCGAGTTTTTGCATTTCCGAGTAGATGAAGAGCTGGTCGAGCATATATGTCACCAGACAGGTTCCGTTGCTCAGATTCCGGGTAAGTTCATGCTGTCCATGCGTAGCCTGTGTCGTTATGATTTCGAATCATCTTTTAGATCGTTAATCGGGTTAGTAACGAATAAGTTATGAATTTATTCGTTTCGTATTGCGATTTGACCTAAATTGACTTTAGGCTTGTCAAAATGGATAATTACGAATTCCATTATGGTCGTTATATTATTCAGGTGATTATGGGTTGTTTGTTTCATGAAATCTGATGGTAGGTGTTCGCTCCAAACGGTGTGTGCAAGCTTTAAATTTATAACCCTAGACTTAAGCTTAAATCAAGGATGCGAACCCGCAGTGTACGGGTCAATCGTAGTAAAAAGCAAGAAAATTCCAGGGGTCGATCACAGGGACTCGGTGAAACAAAGTCAATAACGGTAAGCTTCGTGAATACTAACCACAAGAGCAATTAACATAATCAAAGATGAATAAGAAGTCAATAAAGCAAACATGCAATTCTAGGGATTAAAGCATCTAGTTGTGGTTCCAACTCAAGATCTATAGATAAGCGGACAAAGCTGAGATTTTTGCGTGGGGAAGGTGTTACTAAAGTGGAATAGATCACCGGGTAAGTCTCACTACTCACTAATCCAAAACCGTAACTCCTATTACAGGGTAAGTCTCAAGGAATTAAGATAAAGAACTATAACCTCAAACTAACACACCATCTAAGGGAATAGAATCAACCTTTACCGGGTAAGTCTCAGGCTAACTCACAAAGATGGGATGGAAGCACACTCAAACCCCAATAAAGGATAAACCTTTATTACCTACACTTATGATCGTTGGTACACAAACTAAGGAATTACCGGGTAAGTCTCATCCTAAGCTTGCTTTGAACCAGGAAAGGTGTAATAAGATTAGGATTTGGCAAACTCTAACACTTAACTCTCAGTTATGGATCACATAAGTCACCTCGGTCAGCCATTTTCCACCCCGGCTGAGATGTTCATCGACTGAACGAGATGCTTAGGGTTAAGGTCAAAGACTCGAACTTTCAGGATCCTACTGGAATCTAAGATTATTCTATCATTGTTTTTCCCACAACCTTCAGCCAATCACCCTAGAATCGCACAAGGAAATTAGCCACTCATCATCATTATGAAAGTATTAAATATATGGGAAGAAGGTGAATATTTGAACAAGAAGAATTTAATGAAAAAGACTTCAATAACTGAATCAAATATCACAACAAAGCGTTTTTTGGATAGCAATCCAACAAGACAAGACAACAAGTGAGAGAATTGAAGACAATCTTACAAAACCCTCCAAAAAGCTATAAAAGCTATAGACTTCAATCTTCCTTCAACCTTCAAAAAGGTTCTTCGAATCTCTCCAATGAGAGTATGCTGCGGCTGCTGCGTGCTAAGCGAGGGTGATAGCGGATGTATGCGGCCTCCTTTGATTTGTGGAAATCCAACCCTTTTTATAGGAAAATAACCCTCCAAAGATAATAAATCTTAGAAAGATATTTTCCCATAAATATAGGTAAAATATATGATTCTGCATATCTTCTTCCTTCCAGGAGCCAAGCCCAAAAATATAAGATCACTTTCCAATTTAAAAAGATCTCAGCCAAGAATAAAATATTCTCGCCGCGTCCTAGGTGTTCGCCTCGGTCGAGTCGGCGTCTCTGGATCACCTCGGTCGAGATGAATCTCTGGTCAACCGAGGTGAGTCACAACTGAATGTGACATCTCTCAAAACTGGTCCAAAGTAAATCTTTAATTCATGGCTATGCTTCCTGGATGTAGCTCCAAATGTGTCATGACTCCTTTTTCTCCTTTAATGATGCGAAACGTGCCATTTTACCTACGATTACAACAAAACTAGGCGTAGACCTTGATTCTCGCAAAGGTAGATGAAATGGTAGTAAAATCACATAATATACATACAAACATGCAGATTATAAAAGATAAAACGTCCAAACAAACCCCAAAATATAGACTATAATTCATGCTATCAAAATATCCCATACATAGCCCTTGCTTGTCCCCAAGCAAGTTCCGCATATAGAAGACAAGATAGAATGGATTATAAGTCATAAAAATCGATGAAAAAGTCTTTCAAAAACATTTATGGTGTGCAACTATCATAGATCACTCTAAGAGAATACTTCATGGAATTTAAAAACTCAATATGCTTAAAACATTTCATAAATATAGGAAAGTTGTTTATCTTTGCATAAAATCATAGAATGCATAGTAAATCATAATTATCAAAATTAATCATGTATAATCCAGTTTAAACCGCTAAGTCAATCAACAAGCTCAAGGTCTCAAGGGCTTCCCAAAAGAAAGGTCAAGAAACGTGTAGGGTAGGGATGTGTGTAAGGTAATGTGGTGCTAGAATCCGGGAAAAGGATGAACTTCACTTCCACTTTGACTTGCAACATCTTCCACCAATAACCTTTGCTTATTTCACACTTTTTTTCTTTTTACTTTACTTTTTGGGATGCATGGACAGAGGTGCACAATAACCGAAGCCTAGGAAATCTGCAATCATCAATTTCTCGAGATGCATCAAACCCTTGATGCGCATACCATGACCCGTTAGGAATATCGCTCAATCCGACTTTGGCAAGACACAAACACCCGGCTATGTGAATGGTGCCGAGTTACTCATCTTCATGATTGACTTCCCCAAACCTATTATTGCTTTCTAACACTTTCACTTCCAGCCACTTCTCAACTTGTACTTCACTTGCTTTCACCACTTCGCTTGCTTCCAAATTCCCGGATAGGTAAAGGGAGGCAAAATGTATATGAGGGGTTAAACATGATTAAGAAGAAGAAGGAGAAGAGAATGAATTGCCTTGGTCTTTCCAAGAAGAAATTGAGAGAACTTAACTTGCGGTGTCAACCTTCAAATTCAACATAATTTGGATAAAAACAAAGTATTAATCATGCTAATAATTTCAAACAAAGCATTTAGCAACTTAAACATATTATAAAACCTTTCAAACACATAAAGAATTCAAAACCAGTCAGTAAACAAGATCTTCACTGAGATCATATCCAGATAAGTAACACAAAAATCGTTTTCGAAAACTCTCAGTTAATACACCTCGGTCGAGGTGTTCTTGGTTCAACCGAGGTGAAACGCCTCGTTTGGCCAGAACTGACTCGGTCGAGGTCAAAAAATTTTTTTTTTTTAAAACCAATTTTTTTTATTTTAGTTTCGACGTTTTTCTCAATCAAATAACCTGTAGGTATGCATGTGGTGGTGGTACGTACGGATACTAAGTCGGATGGTACGGATAGCCCATGACATGCTCGAACTGAAGCTGGGCCATGATGTGCTGATGGTGCTGCCGCTCCTGCATCTCGCGGATATCCAGCGATAATGCAACATATGTGTCAATAACCTGATCCGTCAGGTCATCGATCCGTCTGTGAGCAGCTCTATCTCTCACTCCATGCCTCCTGCGTCTAGCAGGTCTGACTGGAGAAGTCTCAGCTGGCGCAGGCTCTGTCTCCTCCTCATCGTCCAAGTTGATGATCGGTGGCGCGCTCGGACCTGCAATATCCGTCCCTGTATCCATCGGGACTCCACCATCTCTCTCATCCACTGTCTCCTCGTCGTCGTCATCCTCCTCCTCCTCAGCCGGGGCAGCTGCTGCCTCTCTACGATCCTCCATCAGTGGAGCCCAAGCTGTCTGCCAATAATGCGGATCAAAGACTGTGAACTGAGCAGACCAGCGGATCCCCTGTGGTGCAGTCCGCTCCCAAGGCATAGCAACATAAGGAGTGGTCAAACCACGGGGAACCAAAATCCTCCGTGTGATCATCTCCTGTAATCCAAGCGGCTTCGGAGCCGCCACCATCATGCAAACACTAAGGTCCATCCCGTGATAGGTAGCAATATGGGTGACTAGACCTCCGCAGCAAATGTCTCCCTTCGCCTTGGCCTTGATCCTGTGCAGGTCCTCTGCCAAGATCAAGCCAAAGTCTAGGAAACCTCCTGTAACCATGCAGTAGAGGCTGAAGAGCTCGCCTTGTCGGATCTTCTGCGGCGTCTCAGTACGCGCCAGAAGTGTCTCGCTAAATATCCTATGGGCTAGTCTGAAGGCTGGGTGGAAGATGACCTTCTCCCTGGAATCTCCAGGGCGCCATCTGTCTGCATGCTCGGTAATATGGGCAATCTGCCCCCAGAACTCCCTAGCTACGGATCGGGAGGGGAAGTCGGTGGCGGTGGGCTCAGAAAAGCCAAAAATCTCTCTCCAGATCTCTAAAAGAACTATGAAGTTCCGGTTCATCAACTGGTACTTCACAGACCGGTCTGTGGGGAGGTAGGAGAAGGAGCTAACAAACTCTAAGGTCGGCTCCAAATACGCTGGGGCTCGGATCTCAGTAAACTGATCCAGCCCTACAGTGGCAATCATCCTCCTAAGGTCAGCATCTAACCCTAGGCAATCGAAAGCTGACATGTCCAGAAATCGTGGTGCGATAACTGGACGGCTAGCTATACGCTCATAGTCTACCCGGCATCTCTCGTGGATAACCGGGCGGTAAGGACGGGAAGAAGAGGAAGAAGGGGAAGGTGAGGATCTGTCTCTCAGGGCTAGACGACGATCGGAACTCATTTTCACTCAACACTGTCAGACCACCTCGGTCACTGACAAGACTCAGAAATTACCTCGGTCGAGATGCAGTTCGACCGGACCGAGGCGCAACAGTCGCGATTCCAATTCTCAGAAATTCAGTTCTTTTCCCCCTAAAATCACTACAATTGCTTCCTAAGGGGTACTTAAATCCTTTCTCAGCAGAATCAAGGGCAACCAAAGCCCAAATCGAAACGAATGAACGAGTTAGGGTTTCGACTGGTTTTACATCGTTTCGGTCGATTCGTTCGATTTCTTTGCAGATCTGTTGTTGCAATCGGTTCCTCTACCCTTCAATCTCAGTTTAGAAGCGGAAATCTTCGAAAACGAGCAAGAAATGGGAGAGCGCAAAGTGGATTGTCGCCGTGGTCGAGGTGGGTAAAGTAAAAAAGTGAGAAAATAAATTTTTCCCCTTTTTATACTGTTCCTGGATCTGCTGTCACCTCGGTCGAGATGGTCTCGACTGGACCGAGGTGGTACGGACCGAGGTGGTTCTGCAGAAACCCTAGTCGCCTTGGTTGCTCAAGAATCAACTCGGTCAAGATGCTCTGACAGTAACCGAGATGCTTCTGTCTTCTCAAAATCTCGAACTTCTGTCCCTCCAGTTATGCTCCTTCCTTAGATATTCCCTGTTGTCTGTCCAGAACGCCAAAAACAAGCAAAGCAAAGCAAAAAATAAAACTATCTAAGCTAGACTAGAAAACGGGAAAAGAGAGCAATACCTTGGGTTGCCTCCCAAGAAGCGCTTGGTTTAAGGTCGCTAGCTGGACCATGATGTGTCTCAAATGAGGTGGGAGGTGCCTTCACCCCATACTTCACCTCCATCGTGGGGTGAAGTAAGTAGATCCGTCAAACGCTCCAACAAGTGTAAGTGCTCATCGGGGAATGAATCGTCTATGGGTGGGTTATCCGTCTCGCGGGAAGATTCCGGTAGCCGGCTGAGGTGGTCCGCAACTGAGTTCTCGGATCCCTTCTTATCGCGGATCTCTAGGTCAAACTCTAGAAGCAAGAGAATCCATCGAATAAGGCGCGGCTTGGTATCTTTCTTAGCCAACAAGTAACGAATGACTGCGTGGTCGGTGTAGACAATGACTTTCGCCCCTACTAGATAGGAACGAAACTTCTCGAAAGCATATACAACCGCCAATAACTCCTTCTCGGTAGTAGCGTAGTTGCGTTGTGCTTCATCTAGCGTCTTGCTAGCATAATAAATGGCGGTGGTCCGTCCATCCTTCTTCTGTCCAAGCACCGCTCCTACGGCTACATCACTAGCGTCACACATGACCTCAAAGGGCAAGGTCCAATCAGGAGGTTGGATAATGGGAGCGGAGATCAATGCTTCCTTAATCCTGTAAAAAGCATCAAGACACTCCTGCGAAAACTCAAAAACAACATCTTTATTCAAGAGGTTAGTTAGAGGTTTAGAAATCTTAGAGAAGTCTTTGATGAATCTCCTGTAGAAACCTGCATGCCCGAGAAAACTCCTCACACCTTTAACAGAACAAGGAGGAGGGAGCTTCTCAATAGTCTCGATCTTAGCCCGATCGACCTCAATACCTCGATTAGAAACGAGGTGTCCTAGTACAATGCCTTCATTAACCATAAAATGACACTTTTCCCAATTCAGAACAAGGTTAGTGTCTTCACATCTCTTAAGCACTAGAGAAAGGTTAGATAGGCAATCATCAAAAGAGGAACCATATACAGAAAAATCATCCATGAATACCTCCATGATCTCCTCTATGTACTCGGAAAAGATAGCCATCATGCATCGCTGGAAGGTAGAGGGTGCATTGCACAACCCAAATGGCATCCTCCGGTAGGCAAATGTCCCCCATGGACAAGTGAAAGTGGTCTTCTCCTGATCATCCGGATGGATAGGAATCTGGAAGAATCCACTATAGCCGTCCAAGTAACAAAAGTGTGAATGCTGGGCCAGCCGCTCGAGCATCTGATCGATGAAGGGAAGTGGAAAATGGTCCTTCCGTGTGGCCGTGTTCAGCTTCCTGTAATCGATGCAAACCCTCCAGCCCGTAACGGTCCTAGTTGGGATCAACTCGTTGTTCTTATTCGTCACAACGGTCATCCCTCCTTTCTTCGGAACGACATGCACCGGGCTAACCCACTTGCTGTCCGAGATAGGATAAATAATACCTGCATCCAACAACTTAAGAACTTCCTTCTTCACAACCTCTTTCATGATCGGATTTAACCTTCTTTGAGGTTCCCGTGAAGTCTTATGATTATCTTCCATTAGAATTCTATGCATGCAGAAAGAAGGTTTAATCCCAATAAGATCATCCGTGGTATAACCTATAGCCTTTCGATGCTTTCTCAGGACATGCATTAATTTAGACAATTCAGATTCGGTAAGGGAAGCACTAACAATAACGGGATAAGTAGAATCCGGTCCAAGAAAGATATACCTCAAGTGACTAGGGAGTTATTTAAGCTCCACAACTGGGGGTGCTTTCTGAGAGGGATCCTTGCTTCCTCTTTCCAGTGGAGTGGTGTCAGAAACTGGACTCGATGAAGTCTTAGTTAGAATCGTCTCGCCTTCGACCTCGGTCGAGGCGCAGAGGCGTTGACCGAGGTGTTCTTCAGTCGCCTCGCTCAGTCCAGAAAGTGCCTCGGTCGAGGTGCTGCTGCTGGAACCGAGACTGGAGATCTTCGTCTCCTGGATTAGCTTCTCAGTTTTAGCTCCTTGATCATCTTCCAGTGCCTTCAAGCTCCGTATATCTGCATCACAAGAAGCATCTATACCTTCCTCCATTAAACTGAAGCTAATAACTCTTTCGAGTGGATCGTTAATAAGGATAGAGCTCACCAATTCTCTTGATTCTTCTTCATCGTAGATGTTGAAGATATCATCAGTTAGCTGCTCCCCTTTCATGGCTGCAAGTAATGCGAACTCCACCTCATCGCCACCAACGTTGAATTTCAACTTGGCGTTCTTGCAATCCACGTTGCAACCCGAAGTTGCTAGAAATGGCCTCCCGAGAATAATAGGAACAGGATAATCTGCGGGAATATCAAGTACGACAAAATCTATAGGTAGATAGAAGTTACCTAACTTGACCGGAACGTCCTCCAAGATGCCCACGGGATGGGTAATGGAGCGATCCGCCATATAACGCTTGACCGGCTTGCGCTCTCCAAGACCGATCTTCGTGCATAGCTCCAGCGGGATGATGCTCACGCTGGCTCCTAGATCACAAAGGGCTTCGCAAGTGACATCCCCAACTTGAATGGGAATGCAAAACGAACCGGGATCTCTCAACTTAGGTGGCATCTTTTCCTTCATGATCTTGATAAGCTCCGAAGATTTAGATGTCATCCTAACTTCACCAACATCCAACAGCTTCCTCTTCCTTGATAAGATCTCTTTTAAGAACTTCCCATAGGCGGGCATACCTAAAATAGCATCAAGGAAAGGGATATTAATATGTAGCTTATTCATCAAGTCAAGAAACTTACCAAAGTGCTTGTCTAGATGTGCTCTGGCTCTGGACTGAGGGAATGGAAGTGGTGGTTTGTATGCTGGAGGTGGAGTATAAGTTTCAGTCGTCCCTCCTGCTTTCTGTTGCTCCGCCTCGGTTGGCATCTCGGTCGAGGTGTTCTTCGACTGGATCTGGACCGAGGTGGTCTGCGTCGATCGAGGTACTGGATCTGCAGTTTTAAGTCCACTCCTCGTCGTTATGGCCATGCACTGGCCCTTAGGGTTAGTTTCCGTCTTTGCTGGAAGCTTCCCTGGATCTCTTGGCGCTTCATTCGCCCTACTAGCAAGTTGTTGTTCGAAGGACTTTTGGGCCCTCGAAAATGAAGTCATAGAATTATCCATAGCGCTAAGCTTGATCAAGATAGCCTCCAGAACTGCGTCTTTCTTTTCTGGTTGAGACGAACTTAATCCTTCCCCTTGGCTCTTTAATGGAGTAGAAGAAGAAGAAGGGGAAGAGAGGAAAGGGTTAGAGGAATCGTTAGAGTTGGAGTTTGAATGATTGTTACCGTGATTTTGGTTATTCGCCCTCCAGTTGTTGCTATTGGATCCTCTATTGTTGTTGTTGTAGTTGTTGTTTCGGGGACCGTTGTTGTTGTTACGGTACCCGTTGTTGTTGTTGTTCCTTTGCCCTTGCTCTTCCTTCTTAGTTTGAGCCATCAAGAGTTCCTTCAAATGCTTCACGTCATTTTTCAAAGACGTGAGTTGATTGTTGTTGGATTGAGTCTTTTGAAAGTTGACTCTTTTAACTCCACCTTCAGCTCCTTGGTGGGTATATTTCTCCATGTGCAAGGCTTTCTTCTCTATGAAGTCCCAAGCCTCATCAATCGCCATGTCCATGAAGGTGCCGGCAGAGAGTAGTTGGATATTGAACTGGGTGTTTCCATCCAGTCCTTTGAAGTAGATCTCCAACAACTCGATCTTTGGAATCCCATGGTGTGGGCAATCCAAAAGGATATCCTTGAACCGCTCCCAAGATTTGGACAAGCTCTCCTTGTCCTTCATAATGAAAGCATTGATCTTCCCTCTCATTTCAGCGGTTTTTGAGGGGGGAAAGAATTTGGTCGAGAATTCCGTAGTCATCTCCTCTCATGTGCTAATTTTTCCTGGAGGAAGAGATTGATACCAAGTAAGAGCTCTATCTTTTAAAGAAAAGTAAAAAGGTCTTAGCTTGTAGTTGTTATTTTCAATTCTGGAAGGTCGCAAGGTTTCCATCAAGATCTCGTAGTTTTGAAGATGTTGATGTGGCGACTCCTTCTCTAGCCCTCCGAATTGGCATTGGCGAATCATGGCTAGAACTTGCGGTCGAAGTTCGTAGTCATGATCTGCTGGATCTCCTAGGTTCACCCCTGGACGCCTCAGCTGTTGATTAGGGTCCATCCTTTGACCTAGGGTTTGTGGGATTCCTGCAAGAAGAACATCTCGGACTGGCCTCCGAGGTGGAGGTACATCGACCGGGGCGTCAGGTACTGGAACCTGCCTCGGTCGAGGATCAGCTACTGGATCCTGCATCGGTCGAGGATCAACAGGAGGATCTTCCCTCGGTCGAAGTAGAATCTGGTCTCGTATGACTGCTATCTCAGCTTCGATTGCTGCAGTCTTGGTGCGATTCTCTTCTTTCTCTTGCCTTAGTTCTTTCTTGTTGAGGCGTAGCAGCTCTAGCGCCTCTTTCAATTCGGCCACAAGATCGCGATCGTCTTGTTGGGCCATCTTCGCTTCTCTTAAGCGTCGCTTGTATGTTTTTTCGGGTTCGGGATCGTAGGGAGCGATTTCCTTCCCATTGCGGGTTCTTCGCATATACCTAATAAAGAACCTGCAAAAGTCACTCAAGTAGAGTGGTTAGATGACACGGGGCAAGCGCCCCAAGAGCAAACCGTACCGGCTCGGTCTAGACCAAGTCCCCGGCAACGGCGCCAAAAACTTGTTCGCTCCAAACGGTGTGTGCAAGCTTTAAATTTATAACCCCAGACTTAAGCTTAAAACAAGGATGCGAACCCGCAGTGTACGGGTCAATCGTAGTAAAAAGCAAGAAAATTCCAGGGGTCGATCACAGGGACTCAGTGAAACAAAGTCAATAACGGTAAGCTTCGTGAATACTAACCACAAGAGCAATTAACACAATCAAAATTGAATAAGAAGTCAATAAAGCAAACATGCAATTCTAGGGATTAAAGCATCTAGTTGTGGTTCCAACTCAAGATCTAGAGATAAGCGGACAAAGTTGAGATTTTTGCGTGGGGAAGGTGTTACTAAAGTGGAATAGATCACCGGGTAAGTCTCACTACTCACTAATCCAAAACCGTAACTCCTATTACCGGGTAAGTCTCAAGGAATTAAGATAAAGAACTATAACCTCAAACTAACACACCATCTAAGGGAATAGAATCAACCTTTACCGGGTAAGTCTCAGGCTAACTCACAAAGATGGGATGGAAGCACACTCAAACCCCAATAAAGGATAAACCTTTATTACCTACACTTATGATCGTTGGCACACAAACTAAGGAATTACCGGGTAAGTCTCATCCTAAGCTTGCTTTGAACCAGGAAAGGTGTAATAAGAATAGGATTTGGCAAACTCTAACACTTAACTCTCAGTTATGGATCAGATAAGTCACCTCGGTCAGCTAGTTTCCACCCCGGCCAAGATGTTCATCGACTGAACGAGATGCTTAGGGTTAAGGTCAAAGACTCGAACTTTCAGGATCCTACTGGAATCTAAGATTATTCTATCATTGTTTTTTCCACAACCTTCAGCCAATCACCCTAGAATCGCACAAGGAAATTAGCCACTCATCATCATTATGAAAGTATTAAATATATGGGAAGAAGCTGAATATTTGAACAAGAAGAATTTAATGAAAAAGACTTCAATAACTGAATCAAATATCACAACAAAGCGTTCCTTGGATAGCAATCCAACAAGACAAGACAACAAGTGAGGGAATTGAAGACAATCTTACAAAACCCTCCAAAAAGCTATAAAAGCTATAGACTTCAATCTTCCTTCAACCTTCAAAAAGGTTCTTCGAATCTCTCCAATGAGAGTATGCTGCGGCTGCTGCGTGCTAAGCGAGGGTGATAGCGGATGTATGCGGCCTCCTTTGATTTGTGGAAATCCAACCCTTTTTATAGGAAAATAACCCTCCAAAGATAATAAATCTTAGAAAGATATTTTCCCATAAATATAGGTAAAATATATGATTCTGCATATCTTCTTCCTTCCAGGAGCCAAGCCCAAAAATATAAGATCACTTTCCAATTTAAAAAGATCTCAGCCAAGAATAAAATATTCTCGCCGCGTCCTAGGTGTTCGCCTCGGTCGAGTCGGCGTCTCTGGATCACCTCGGTCGAGATGAATATCTGGTCAACCGAGGTGAGTCACAACTGAATGTGAAATCTCTCAAAACTGGTCCAAAGTAAATCTTTAATCTATGGCTATGCTTCCTGGATGTAGCTCCAAATGTGTCATGACTCCTTTTGCTCCTTTAATGATGCGAAACGTGCCATTTTACCTACGATTACAACAAAACTAGGTGTAGACCTCGATTCTCGCAAAGGTAGATGAAATGGTAGTAAAATCACATAATATACATACAAACATGCAGATTATAAAAGATAAAACGTCCAAACAAACCCCAAAATATAGACTATAATTCATGCTATCAGTAGGTGGGTTAGAAATTGCCTGCGGGCAAAACGTTATGTTGACAAAACTTAATTAATTAATTAAAGGTTAATTAATTAAATTAGGATCAGAATTGAGATTGAGGAGTGTTGATTAGATGCTACCTTGATATTTGAGGAATTGTGAGTTATGTTGAGATTTTGAGGTTTAGTTGGCTGTGAGGCTTATAAATTGAGTATGATCCTTGTGGATCCCTTGGGTCTAGGTGTGGCCTTTTGAAGGATAGGAGTATTGAAATCTCTTTCTGCCTTGTTATTAGGCAGTGTCCCTCTCAAGATTGGAGGTTGATCGTGGTTGTGATGGTACGAGGTTGAGGTAAGTCCGTAGGACTTACTAAGCTACCATCCTTATATTGGGTGTTTGCATGAGTAGTGTGTGTTATATGCTTGATATGATAGCATGTGATGTCGATTATTACCGACCTATGTTTCATTTATTGCCCCGTATGTGTGGTTGTGATAACCTTTCCCTTTCATCCCGCCGTGGAGTTTGGGAGGTTCTTTGACGGCAGGCCAGACTAGCTTTACATGAAGGGTGCAATCCACTCCCATAGGGTACACGGGTTGTGTGAATAATACTACTACAGCTTGCTAGCAGGCCCAACGGCGAGGATGATACGTTCCTGGTGTCACATAGTGTCATACATATATATATATATATGTATATATATATATATGTATATATATATATATATACATATACATATATATATATACATATATATATATATATAGACACGATTTGAGTGAATGACTATTATATAAAGATGATAAAATGGGTAAAAGTTTGGCAGGATGATTATGCGTTTATCTTTCATGACTTGTGTTTGTGCCTATGCATTACCTTATATACGTATGCTTACCTAATGGTTTCATACCATGTTGTAGATGCCTTGCAGGATAGGCGGGCTGCTGGGTGATCTAGCAGGGTGACAAGCCGAGGACTTTTGTACATTAGATGGTTATGGTTTTGGTTATATTTTATATACCTCCTACGTGAGGATGATGTTTTGTATACCTCCTTTGTGAGAGCGATGCTTTCTACTGGGTTATGATCTTCTATAACTTTTGATGTACAATTTTATGTATTTGTTTTATATATGTCAGTGCCATGTTGTAAGGTCCAGTGAACTTTTTGTCACGCTAGGGTTAAGATCCACTATGAGATCCTAGTCCAATGTGGCATCCCGAGTCCCGCGGATTCGGGGTGTTGCAGAGTTGGTATAAGAGCCTTAGGTTGACAAAAATGGCAGTTGCTACCTACAATGAGGTCAGATTGATAAAATAAATAGAACCCGAAAGGGGTATGACATTTTCAAAAGATTTTGGTTTTAGAAGTTGTTGTTTTGGAATAGAATGTGCGAGAAGTCGTCACCTCTGCTGTGGATATCAGCAGTATAGATATGTATATATATGTATTATGGATTGTATGTGGATGTGTTATATATATATATGTATATATATACATATTACATATGTATAGCCTTATAAGTTAGGTGTGTATACAACTTAGATGGCTGAGACTAGAGTAACATCTGTAGAAGGACGGGGTAGAGGTACATCACCTCTTCCTTTAGTAGTGATAGGTCAAGGACCAGTTTCCGCTGTTGTTTCGCCTATAGCACAGAACGAGCCTGAGGAGACTGATTCCGTCTCAATGAGTGGACCCGAGATTCGAGAATATATACGCCAAGTACAAGATACTGCAAAACTAGGTATACCTATCTTGGGTTTACCAACATCAGTGAGACCTACTGAAGCTTCCGCATCAAAGATGGAACAACGAACTGAACTAGTAAGTTAGAAAGCAGATCCTTCAGGTGTTACAAAAAGTCTGGCACATGGACGTTCAAGTGATCCCTTGTCCACATGGACTTCTGGTGGGATGAGATCTTGATTCAAATGTGGCAAGACTGGACAACTACGACCAAAGTGTAAGAGACCTTTAGTGACGTGTTTTACATGTGGTAAGATCGAACATCGATTAATTTTCTGTCGACAAAACAAGATACCGCATCCGCAAGTTTCCTCTCATGCTAAGGTTACTAAGGCTGAATAAAGAAGATCGAGTTTCCCTTCATCCACACAGGTTGTGAAGACGGGACGAACGTGATTCAACTGTGGTAATCCAGGCCATTTGCGATCTGAGTGTTCTTTAGCACCGATAGTTTGCTTCACATGTGATGAACTAGGCCATTTGGCTCCCTTTTGTCAGCAAGGCAGTGTTCCTTCTCAGTTCGACTCTCCTCTTTCCGGTGTAGATGGAGTAGAGGCAGAGATCATGAAATTGACGTTAGTGATACATGAACAACGTAGACTCGAGTTATGAGCGGTGAGGTGTACTGGAGTTGTTAACGTTAGTTGTTTTCTCGTACCATTCTTAGTAATGGTTTACCTTTTTGAGTTCTTTTGGTGCTGGTGTTATGCCTTCTTTTTGATGTATGTGTTGAATGTGGGTTTAGATGTGATATAGGGAGTACCCTTTACTTAGGGTTACTCAGTTGTTTTGGGGTCAGAGGTACCCGCGAGATGTGTGTTTAGCCCAGTTATATTGGGACTTGAGATTTTCTCTTGTAGACTTCTTTGTTATGCCTTTGAACGTGAGGAAGTAGTCAATCGAGTAGATCACTTTTAAGTGTAGTCTAAACTATGATAGATTGATCATATTGACCACTGTTATGATGGATTAGATTATGACCTTTCTTGTGATAGAGATCTTGAAGGATGTGTACTATTATCAACAAGGAGGTTGATTGCGTGAGTCTATAAGGCCTTGTGATGTATGTAGTGAGAAATACGAGACTCTTGGTAATACGAGGATTTGTGAGTATGTTTGATATACCATCTAGTCTATATGGAAGAGCGTGGATTCCGGCATCAAGTTTGAGCGGGAGCATCTGAATGATTTTGAATATATCCATGTTTTCATATGCAAGAAGGAATGTTGTGGCTGTGCGCGAATTTTCGAGAGTAAGTAAGATGATTATTAAGAACAAGTGTTCATTACCCACATGGATGAATTCATAGATTTGTTGCAAGGAACTTCTCAGTTTTCCAGATAAGAGTGGAGACCTGGATATCAACGGATGAGAATGAGCAAATAGGATGTGCCAAAAACGGCATTTCGGATTCGGTATGGCCACTACGAGTTGTAGTGATGTCATTCGGGCTCACAAAAAAACCGCGACATAGCAGTGTACTCTCAGAGTTGAGAGGGACATGCAGAACATTAGAGAATATTTTATGAGTCTTGTAAGATTAAGACTTGTATGTTAAGTACGAGTTTGAATATGAGACCTGAGCTTTTGAGATCTTGTGACCTGTTGAAGGAATCTAGATTGATTCGAGAAGGATTATAACTGTTTGAGTTGGAACAATACCGACGAATGTCGATGAAGTTTGTAACTTTCTAAAGTAGCCTTTTCGGAGTAACCAAATATTATCGCTGTATGTGGAGGAGTTTATACGATAGCCCGATCATGTATCAATCTGTTGAGAAGACTATTTGATTTGTATAGTCACAGCGGTGTTCTTATCGATTAAGGAGCGGAATGAAGATGGACTTCTACTCTAATGTTAGCATAGCCATAGGGCAGTGGTGGTTTCGTGTAGTATGATGATGTTTCAATCTTGGCTATGATGTGTGTTGATACAGAAGGGCGGAGTTATTGCATATGCGTCTCGATAGTTGAAGACGTATGATGAGAACTACCCGACTCATGATCTGGAGTTAGCAGTGGTAGTTCATACTTTGAAGATCTGGAGACATTACCTGTATGGTGCTATATGATAGATCTTCACAGACCATAAGTGTAAGAGCCTAGTTGCTGAGTTGCTGATAGAGTGAGCTGAGGACCCAGTTTCAGCCTGATCCACCCCTACGTGACCATGGAGGCGACCCTATGGTTGGATGGGCCGCCCCTGTTGCTCACAATGTCCGCCACTACGGCTTTGTGTGCTGTAATTGTCTTCTTTGACTCTTTGACTTGTTTTTTACTCTTTTTTACCCCTTTTTAACCTTCATCTCTTACCTTCTGATGAGGGTTTTGTATCTTCAGCATCTCTGTTTGTCCTACGTACATCTTCTCCTCTCTTCTCCCTTGGATCATCCTTGCTTGATCTTCTCTTGAGTTTTGCTGAGTTTGTGAGAGTTTTGGATAGCTTTGCTTGGCTTTGATATTGGTTGTTGTTGTTGAGCCTTATGAGCCAGCTTGCGGTTGTGTTGGTATTGTGCTGATCTCCTGGAGAGCTTGGTTGGTAAGCTTCTATGGCTTTTCCTCTTCTTTCTTCTTTTCTTCATCTTTTCCTCTCTTTCATTAGCCTAGCTTAGTTTCCTTAGGCTTGAATCATGTTTCAGCCATGTCTTGGCTTGTGTTGATGTATATATATGTATGTTGTTGTTGGAGTGAAGAAGCAGTAAAGAATCGAAGGAAGAAGTGAAGAAAGACCTAAGGTGGTGTCCTCTGCTGTCCATCCGTCCCTGCGCCACCTTGCAGTCGCCCCAGCGCCGGCCAGGATCCACCCCTGCGCCACCTGTGAGCCGCCCTTGCGCCCACCTACATCAGCAAGGTCCTGCACTTTGTTCTGCAGGTGTGTGTTGCTTCTAGGTTTTCTTTAGGATGCCTTTGTTCCCTCCTTTCCTAGTGCAAGTGTTTAGGATCATGCTAGAGGTGTGAGGATGTGTTTGGTTGAGGTTATGATCGGTTTATGCCTTGTATGACCTTTGACGTTGATTAGGTTGTGAATTTAGGTTGAGGATGATCCTATGGATCCCTTTGGGTCTAGGTATAACCCTTGTGTTTTTAAGAGATTGATATATATCTTTATGCCCTGTTTATAGGTTGTGTTGTCCCTCTAGTGTAGGGTGATCGTGGTTGAGTTTGACAGAGGTTGAGGTAAGTCCGTAGGACTTACTTAGCTGCCATCCTTATATTGGGTGTTTGCATGAGTGGTGTGTGCTTTATATGTTTGCTATGATAGCATGAGATGTCGTTTATACCGACCTATGTTTTATTGATTGCCCCGTATGCGTGGCTGTGATAACCTTGCCCTTTCATTTTGTTTGTACAGTTTATAAAGTTTTATGTATTTGTTTAATACCTGTCAGTGCCATGTTGTAAGGTCCAGTGAACTTGTTGTCAGGCTAGGGTCAGGATCCATTGTGAGATCCTAGCCCAATGTGACGCTCCGAGTCTTGCGGAATCGGGGTGTTACAATAAGAGTCTAAAGTATAGTTTTACGCAACAGGAATTGAATAACCGCCAACGTAGATGGTTTGAGCTAAACTAGGATTTGGACCTTGAGATTCTGTATCATCCAGGGAAGGCGAATGTTGTTGCCGACGCCGTGAGTATGAAGACGCCTCAAGAGAAGGCGATTGCGAGACTGATAATTCAGCCTCAACTTTATAGGGATCCAGCTTGGCTAAGGTTAGACATCCAGTTTCCTGATGAGGATGCCCAGCTATACGCTTTAAAGGTTCTACCTGAATCATTGGATGAGATCCAACAAAAGCAGGGGACCTGCCCGACGTTGATGAGGATGCAAGATAGGATGTCTTGTGGTAAGGCACCACAATTCTCCTTTGGAGAAGATGGAGTGATGAGATGCCGCGACCTCGTCTATGTACTTACTGATGCAGAGTTGAGACAGAGGATTTTACAAGAGGCTGACTATACACCTTCCTCGGTACATCTACATAAAAATAAGATGTACTATGATGTGAGACGATCATATTGGTGGGGAGGGCTGAAGCTTGATGTAGCTAGATTTGTGGCACAATGTGCAACCTGTCAACAAGTCAAGATAGACATTGCAGACCTGGAAGTGAGCTTTACCCATTGACAATGCCGCAGTGGAAGTGGGAAGATGTCTCCATGGATTTTGTGACCGGATTGAGGCCCCATAGAGTGTTGATGCTATTTGGGTTATTGTTAATAGACTGATGAAGACTGCACGTTTTATTCCTATCAAAAAGACGTGGCTAGTGAGCAGATCAGGTGAAGAGTACACTAGGCAGATAGTGAGACTTCATGGTTTACCGAGGACGATCGTCTCTGATCGAGACGGGCGATTTACCTCAAGATTTTGAAAGCAGATTCAGACTGCTTTAGGGATAAGTCTACACTTCACGACCATCCAGACCCTTGCGGATATGTTGCAAGCTGGTGTGTTGGATAGGGGAGAAGGATGGTCAGATTACCTCCCACTAGTTGAGTTCTCATACAACAACAACTGACATGCATCTATTCGGATGGCCCCTTATGAGGAACTGTATGGGAAAAGATGCCGTACATTTTTATGTTGGGATGAGCCAAGGAGTACCAGTGGGATAGCACTAGAGAAGATTCAAGATGCTATGGCTCGAGTAGCGCTGTTTAGGAAGATGATGTTGGAGGCACAGAGTCGCCAAAAGTTGTATATAGACAAGAGGGTCCGACCTCTAGAGTTCAGAATAGGAGCTCATGTCTGGCTGAGAGTATCGCTGACGTGAGGCATTAGACGTTTTGGCATAACGGCGGAAATTGAGTACCCGATATGTCGGTCCTTTCTAGATACTAGACAGAGTTGGGAGGGCATCATACATAGTAGCTTTGCCTCCGAGGTTAGAGGGTATTCACCATGTTGTTCATGTGTCTCAGCAAAGGGAGTATATACTAGATCCGAGATGCACTATGAGTCATGATAATTTAGTGATCGAGACAGACCACATGTTTACTGAATATCCTGTTGCAGTCTTAGAATGAGGTATAAGATGTTTATGCTTGAAGAACCGTCTGATGATGAGAGTATAGTGACCAAGACGACGCTACCTCGGTGACCGAGGATAGTATCCATAGGAACTAATCCGAGTTTATGGAGAGAAGGCTGCACCGTAGACTTGCTAAGCAACCCATGGTTGTAAATTATGAGATACATAATGATGTGATTATGTGATATGTGATGTTCTCTTCCGTGGTAGATTATTGGTGATCCTAGTGGATCTTTTTATGTTAGGGCGAGTTATGTTATTTCTAGAGAAGTTTTACCTCCAAGCGTTCGAGAGATGATTTTACCATTGGAGAAGTTCTACTTCCATACCATCGTGTATAGGTCAGCTAGATATGGTTCTACCTTCACGCTTTAGAATGAGATTAGGTTAGTTGGAGATGATATTACCTCCATGTTTGGGATTTAGACATAGAGATTTCTGGAGATGTTCTTGCTCCATACGGTCATTTGCGTTTTGGAGATGTGTTTCCTCCTTGATGATGAGTTGGTAGCTGGAGATGTTATTCCTCCATGCCCTTGTGATGTGAGCCACTTAGAGGTGTACATCCTCCACACTGTTATAGTGATTATAGTTCTTGGAGATGTTTTTCCTCCACGGTGTGATTAAGGATATAGTTGCCTGAGATGTTTAACCTGTGTACCTTTGGGATAGGATTAGACTGTTGGAGATGTTTTACCTCCATGCCTTTGGGATAGCATTATGATCCTGTTTTCTGGAGTTGATGATTCCTTCATTCTTATGTTTTGAGGCTATAGATTGTTATAGGTTGATACCTTTGAACGGAGATGTGATACCTCCGATAGAGACAGTGTTTATACCTCGGCGTATGGATCCGAGAGGATTTGAGAATTGTTCATGTTTCGGGACGAAACTTTTTTAAGGGGTGTGTGATGTAATAGCAAGGATTTCCGAATTCTAATTAATGTTGATTAACTTAATCGTTGATAGTAATTGAAATATAACTCGCAAAGATTTCGCAAGTGATGAATATGAGTACCACCGTTATGTTCCTAGCGTAATTTTGGACGTTTGGGGAAATTTTCACTTTTTCCCCCGGGTAATTATTTTTACCCTCCGGTGTTGTTTGGAGCATTTGGGAACTCCAATTAATAAAAATGCACTTGAGAGAAATGATCAGGACATTGGATATATGTCTAAGATATGAAATAACATGGAGAGACAAATTGGACAAAGGAGTTGTTATTTCGTTTCTTAACGGCTAAGAAAGACGGCTTAAGAATACACGTTTTCCGAGAAGTTTGGAGAAGGAGGTTCGACCCACCTTTGGATAGGTTAAAGGATAATTATCGACATCGCTAAAGGATAATTATCGACTTCGCTATAAATATCGGAAAATCCTTTATTAATTCATTTCCTTTCACGGTTTTTCCTAAAAGCTCTTATTTCTCTCAACCCTCAAACTCAGATCTACTTTCCGTTTCTAATCCGATTTCAATTCCGTTTGAGTTTCTGGATTCCACTCTTCATTCTGTTCATATCGGTACCGAGTTTCTGTATTTCCGAGTAGATGAAGAGCAGGTCGAGCATATATGTCACCAGGCAGTTTCCGTCGCTCAGATTCTGGTGAATTTGATGTCGTCCATTGATAGACTACGTCGTTGTGATTCCTAATCTTCTTTCAAAACGTCAATCGGATTAGTAACGAATAAGTTATGAATTTATTCGTTTTCCGTACTGTGATTTGAGCTAAATTGACTTTAGGCTTGTCAAAATGGATAATTAAAAATTTCATTATGGTCGCTATATTATTCTAGTGATTGTGGGTTGTTTGTTTGATGAAATCTGATGACAGGTGGGTTAGAAATTGCCTGCAAGCAAAACGTTATTCTAGCGAAATTTAATTAATTAATTAAAGGTTAATCAATTAAATTAGGATTATAGTTAAGGTTGAGGAGTGTTGATTAGATGTTACCTTGAGATTTGAGAAATTGTGAGTTATGCTGAGTTATTGAGGTTTAGTTGGTTATGAGGCTTATAGATTGAGTAAGATCTTTATAATCCCTTGGGTCTAGGTGTGATCTTTTTGATTAGTAGGAGTATTGAAATCTCTTTCTGCCTTGTTATTAGGCTATGTCCTTCTCAGGATTGGAGGTTGATCGTGGTTGTGATTTTACGAGGTTGAGGTAATTCCGTAGAACTTACTTAGCTACCATCCGTATATTGGGTGTTTTCATGAGTGGTGTGTTTGTTATATGCTTGATATGATAGCATGTGATGTCGATTATCACCGACCTATGTTTTATTTATCGCCCCGTATGTGTGGATGTGATAACCTTTCTCTTTCATCCCGTCGTGGAGTATGGGAGGTTCTTTGACGTCAGGCCAGACTAGCTTTACAGGAAGGGCGCAATCCACTCCCATAGGTTACACGGGTTGTGTGACCAATACTACTACAGTTGGCTAGCTGGCCTAGAGGCGAGGATGATATGTTCCTGGTGTAACATAGTTTCATATATCTATATATATACGATTTGAGTGATTGACTATTTTATAAAGATGATAAAATGGGTAAATGTGTGACAGCATGAATATGTGTTTATCTTTCATGACTTGTGTTTGTGCTTATGCATTACCTTATATACGTATGGTTAGCTAATGATTTCATACCATGTTGTAGATGTCTTGCATGATAGGCGAGCTGCTGAGTAATCTGGCAGGGTAACAGGACGAGGACTCTCGTACATTAGGTGATTATGGTTTTGGGGATATTTTATATACCTCATGCGTGAGGATGATATTTTGTATACCTCATATGTGAGGGCGATGTTTTATACTCGGTTATGATATTCTATACCTCTTGATGAACAATTTTATGTATTTGTTTTATATGTGTCAGTGTCATGTTCTAAGGTCCAGTGAATTTGTTGTTAGGCTAGGGTCAGGATCCACTATGAGATCCTAGCCCAATGTGGCGTCCCGAGTCCCACGGATTCGGGGTGATACAACTATAACCATCTAAATAGCAAAAATGGGAATGTTGTGCTAACTGTTCAAGCATTTGATCGATGAATGGAATAGGAAAATTGTCCTTTCTCGTTGTCAAATTCAATTTCCTATAGTCAATGCACATCCTCCAGCCCGTAACGGTCCTTGTTGGAATCAACTCGTTGTTTTTGTTGGTTACAATGGTCATCCAACCATTATTGGGAACTACTTGCACCGGACTCACCCATTCGCTATCCAATATGCGAAATATGATACCTGCATCAAGCAACTTAAAAATCTCTTTCATCACTACCTCTTTCATGATCGGATTCAATCGTCTTTCAGGTTCCCGTGAAGTCTTGTGATCATCTTCCATTAGTATCTTATGCATATAAAGAGAAGGCTTAATACCAACAAGATCATCAATAGTAAAACCCAAAGCCTTTCTCTGTCTTCCCAAAACATGCATCAACTTAGATAACTCATCTTCATAAAGAGTAGCACTAACAATGACAAGATAAGTAGAATCCGGACCAAGGAAACCGTACCTTAAGTGAGTTGGAAGAGGTTTAAGCTGTAAGATAGGAGGTGCCTTAAGTGGTGGATTCGTACCTCCTTCCTCTATCGAAGAGGATTTAGAAACATCAGAAGAGATAAAAGAGAGAATTGCATCATCAAAGAAGAGAACATCCCTTGAAGAAGAGGATATGTCGTTTGCCTCAGGTGAACCTCGGTCAAGGCATCTAGGGTTAGGCTAAGGTGGTGAACCGAGGTGAACTTCAATTGACACCAACTCGCTTGCTTCAGAAAACATCTCGGTCGTGGAACGAGGTGATGGACCGAGGTAATCTCAAAAATAAGGTTACCTTGCTTGCTCCAGAAACCATCTCGGTCGAGGCACTGGAAGGGTGACCGAAACCTAATGTGCTTTTCTTTTCTTGAATTAGTTTGTCAAATCCAGCTTTTGGATCCTCTTCTAATGCTTCCAGGCTCCGTATATCTGCATCACATAAAACATCTACACGTTCCTCCATCATACTAAAACTCAAAACTTTTTCAGAGGGTATTAATTAAGATAGAGCTCACCAATTCTCGAGAATCTTCCTCATCATATATGTTGAAGATGTCATCCTCTAAGGGTTCTCTTTTCATCGTGGCTAAGAGTGCAAACTCCAAATGATCTTCCCCAATATTGAATGACAACTTGGCGTTCTTACAATCAACCTTGCAACCCGATGCTGCAAGAAATGGTCTTCCGAGAATGATGGGAATAGGATAATCTACAGGAATGTCCAGCACTACAAAATCTATAGGTATGTAGAAATTACCTAGCTTGGCGGGAACATCTTCTAGGATTCGAACGGGACGAGTAATGGAACGATCTGCCATGTATAAAGTCATCTTAACGGGCTTGGGATCTCCAAGACCAAATTTTCACAAAGTGCTAGATGAATGATGCTCACACTAGCTCATAGATCACAAAGTGCATCATAAGTCACATCCCCAACTTCGATAGGAAGGAAAAATGAACTGGGATCTCGTAACTTTGGTGGCATGTTCTCTTTCATGACTTGAATGAGCTATGAAGATCTAGAGGTCATCCGTACTTCTCCAAAGTCTTACAGCTTTCTCTTCCCTCACAAGATCTCTTTCAGAAACTTCCCATAGGCGGGCATACCTAGGATTATATCAATGAAAGGGATGTTAATATGTAGCTTATTCATAAGGTCAAGAAACTTACCAAGGTGTTTGTCTAGATGTGCCCGTGCCCTAGATTGAGGGAACGGGAGTGGAGGTTTGTAAGCAGGTGGTGGACCATAAACATGAGACTTCTCTTTCACTTTCTGGGACTCCATCTCGGTTGGCACCTCGACTGAGGTGTTCTTCGTTTGATCGTAGTCCGACCGAGGTACTGAATCAGTTGTCTTCAATCCACTTCGTGTGGTAATAGCCATGACCTGTCCCTTTGGGTTGTTCTTCGTCCTTCGTAGGAGTTTTCCAGGATCTCTTGGTGCTTCATTACCCTTGTTGAAAACTTGATGTTCTAAGGATTTTTGTACCTTTGAAAATGTGTTCATAGAATTCTCCACGGCATTGAGCTTTCTCATTATAGCTTCCAATATAGCATCCGTCTTCTCCTTAGGATGTTGGGATGAGCTTGATGACGGGTCTTGACTCTTCAATGGAATAGAAGAAGAAGATGGGGGAGTTAGAGCACTTTCAGCATGAGAAAAGGGTTACCGGGATTCTATTGATTTGATCTCCAATTTTTGTTGTTGTTGTTGCTGTTGTTGTTGTAATTGTAATTGTTATTCCTCGGCCCTTGATAGTTTCCTCTTTCCAAGTATCCAACATCTTGCTGCTTGGATGCTACTTTAGTTTGAGCTAATAAAAGCTCCTTCAAAGCTTTGACTTCATTGTTGAGTTTAGTGAGTTGAGCAACACTTGAATTAGTAAGATTCACATCCGGAAATCCAACTCGTTTCGCTCCATCTTCAACCTTCAATGGGATTACTTCTCCATACGTAAAGCTTGCTTCTAAACAAACTCCCAAGCTTCATCAACCGGTGTGTCCATAAAAGTGCCAGCAGAAAATGATTAGAGTTTGAATTGAGTTTCCTCATCCAAACTCTTGAAGTAGATCTCTAGCAACTCAATCTTTGGATTGCCATGGTGAGGGCAATCCAGCAAAAGGGCCTTGAATCTTTCCTATCACTTGAACAAAATTTCTCTATCTTTCGTGACAAAAGTATTAAGTTTACCCCTTAACTCCGCAGTTTTTGATGGGGGAAATAATTTAGTGACAAACTCCGTAGTCATCTCTTCCCATGTGTTAACTCTTCCAGTTGGAAGAGATTGATACCAAGCAAGCGCCTTGTCTTTGAAAGAGAAGTAGAAAGGCCTTAGCTTGTAGTTGTTGCTCTCCACTCTTGATGGTCTCAAAGTCTCCATAAGAATCTCATAATTTTGTAAGTGTTGATATGGAGATTCTCTTTCCATGCCTCCGAATTGACATTGTCGAATCGTTGTGAGAACTTGAGGTCAAAACACGTAGTCATGCTCACTTGGATCTCCTAGATTAACTCCGGAACGCCACACATGTTGATTCGGGTCCTTACTTTGAACTAGGGTTTGCGGTTCTCCAGCGAATAAGTTACCTCAATCAACCCGAGCTGGAAACCGAGGTGGTGGTGGTGGTATCTCGACCGGTGCAGGTAGGTCAGGATTTTGCCTCGGTCCCATAACTTGACTCGGTCGAGGTAGAATATGAGCTTGCAGTTCGGCCATGTTAGCTCGGATCTCTTCCGTTCTTGCAAGAGCTTCCTCTCTCTCTCTCTCTCTCTCTCTGTAAAGCTTCATTACTCAGCCGAAGTTGTTTTAATGCGTCCTTCAATTCAACTTCAAGATCTCGATTCTATTGTTCAACCATCTTAGCTTCTTTCAATCTTCTCTTGTATGTATTTTCTGGTTCAGGATCGTACGGAACAATTTCTTTCCCAGCACGAGTTCTTCGTATAAACCTAAAGAAAGATCCTGCGAAATCACTCAAGTAAATTAATCAATAATAACAAGGGCAACAACCCTAAAAAACAACCAAATACCGGACTTGGTCTTGACCAAGTCCCCGGAAACGGCACCAAAAACTTGATCGCTCTCAGAAGTGTGTGTAATCGTGAACGAAATAGCTTTAAATTTATAACCTAAAATAAAAGCATGAAACAATAAGTGAATCCGCAGTGTACGAATCAATTGTAATAATGGAAATTACTCAAGGGTCGAACTCAAGGACTATTGTTATATCAAGCACGGTAATAATCAGGTTGTCAATCAAAAGCAAGTAACAAAGCAAAGATGATGTAATAATCACATAAGGGAATGCAGATTCTAGAGGTCAAAGCATCCAGTTGTGGTTCCAACTCAAGATCTCTAAGGATAACATGGACAAAGTTGAGGTTTGCAAGGGAAGGTATTTCTAAGGTGGGAATAGATCACCGGGTAAGTCTCACTACTCACTATCCCAAACCAAAGATCCTATCACCGGGTAAGTTTCAAGGAACTAAGGAAATGAACTATAATCTAAAACCAACACACCACCTAAGAGGAAAGAACTAAGCTTTACCGGGTAAGTCTCATGCTAACTCACAAAGGTAGGATGAAGGCACACTCAAACCCTAATAAAGGATAAACCTTTATTACCTAACACTCATCATCATAGGTATATAAACAAAGGAATCACCGGGTAAGTCTCATCCTATGCTTGCGTATGGACCAGGAAAGGTACAACAATGATAGGATTGGGCAAACTAAAACC
The DNA here is from genome assembly GCA_033239125.1 of Fagopyrum homotropicum. Lineage (NCBI taxonomy): Eukaryota > Viridiplantae > Streptophyta > Magnoliopsida > Caryophyllales > Polygonaceae > Fagopyrum > Fagopyrum homotropicum. The sequence continues at coordinate 56,131,517 of BSWB01000003.1, read as the reverse complement.
TAAACTTAGGTATGTATCGGATCTGGTTCACGCCTCGCTCAGTTCATATCGATCTCGGTCGAGATGTTCTATGAACCGACCGAGGTGAGGTTCAGCTAAGGTTTCTCCTCGAGCTTTCACGGTCCACTAAGGTAAAGGCTCATTCTTTTATTGTCTTTCCCACAACTTTCATACAATCACCCTAGAATCACACAAGAATTTAGCCAATAATCATCATGATAATAACAATCAAATATGTATGAAAAGAATCAATAATTAAACAAGAAAACCTTAACACAAATGTTTCAATAGCCACTCAATCAAACAAACAATCAATCCAAATAATCAGCAAACTGTGTTCCTCAATAACAAATCTAAAGACAATAATCAAGGTTCCTAAGAAAACCTTACAACCTCCTTCAAAAAGCCTTCAGCTTTCACTTCCAAACTGTCTTCCTTTAACTTCCTTGGAAAATCTTCAATCTTCCAAAATAATCAATTAACCAATCGCCCTTCCATCCAGAAGATATCTTCAAACTTATAGGAAAATCACTTGCCAAAAATAAAAGATCTTATGGGCCATGGGCCGTGCGTCTCGATCCAGGCCCAGCGATTCATCTCGGTCGAGGTGATCTTGGTGTCAACCGAGATGATCTTTAGTTACGTGCAAATCTCTCAAAACCGGTCCAATATCAAGCTTTTATCCAACTTTCATGGTTCCTATTCGTTCCTCGTAGCTCCTCAATGCTCCAAAATGTAGCTCCAATGACTCCTTAAATCCCTTGGCTCCATATCGCTCCAAAACATGTCATTTTCCCTACAATTACAAAAAAACTAGGTGTAGACCTCGATTCTTGCAAATGTAAACAAAACGACATAATCATCTAGAATATACATCCATGCATGCCGATTTGTGAAGATAAAACATCCAAACCAATCCCAAAATATAGACTATAACGCATGCTATCAGTAAGGTTAGTCGGTATGCGACCTCTTCCATCCGATCCTATATATTAAAAGGTCCAATGTATCGGTGACTCATCTTTCCCTTAATGCCAAAACGTCTAACTCTTTGCGTCGGTGAAACTCTCAACTAGACTAGAGCGCCCACTATAAACTCTTGAGGCATGCACCTCTTGTCAACATATGACATCTAGCGACTTTGTGTTGCCAAAATCCGCTCTCGGATCAATGTTACTCGAGTGATGTCATTTTGTATCTACTCCGGTTCAACCCCACTATCGCTACTCTGCTCATCCCAACATAGAGGTGTACGGCTCCTCCTCCAATACAAGGCCTCATAAGGAACCATCCCAATCGATACGTGGCAACTATTAGTATAAGAAAAATCCACTATGGGAAGATGGTCAGGCCATACCTGTCCCCAATTAAAAACACATTCTTTGAGCATGTCCAATTAAAACCTTCATAGTCCTCTCACACTAACCGTCCCTAAGGCCGCATGCACGTGCTGCCCAACCCTCGAGTTAAAATGTCCATCTTTGTTGATCCGTTTTTGTAATATCTTTATGCTTAGATCATAGATTTCCAAAATCCTAGCCTTTTTGAGCCTTTCATACCCTTACTCCCTCTAAGGCTTACATCTAAGCTTGGGAAGATACTTTCACAGTGATTCCCTTTCATAGTTACCAAAGATGATGAGTTCTAGGTAATAAAGGATTCTAAACCCTTTATTAGGTTTGAGTGTGCCTTCTTCTTTCTTGGTTGAGCTTTACCTAAGACTTATCCGGTAAAGATTAGTTCTTGACCCTTAGGTTGAGTGGTTGGTTTGAGTTTTTTTTCCTTTCTTGTGATCCTTGACGCTTGCCCGGTGATTGAAGCTTTGGTTTTGGATAGTTGGTTTAAGAGACCTCCCTCGTGATCATTCCCACCTTAGAAAGAACATTCCTTAGCGATCCCAACCTTGTCCAAATTTTTAGAAGTCTTGAATCGAAACCACAACTAGGTACTTTGATAACTAGAATCTGCATTGCCCGATTATCATACTATTCATCTTTATTGCTTTTGTCTTTTTCATTTATTAATATCAATCGGAGTCTATACTATTTTTTATTTTCCACCGATTGATTTCACCTCAGTCCGTGAGATCGACCTTTGATTTTACTACAATTTGATCTATACACTGCAGGTTCGCTAAATTGTCTAGGCTTTTATTACAAGTATAAATTTAAGAATATATTTGTTCATTAATCACACACGTGTGAGAGCGAAAAGTTTTTGGTGCCGTTACTGGGGATTGGGTCTAGATCTATTTGGGGTTTTTGTCATTGATAGTCTAGACTCTTCTTTTATTTATAATCTTTTTTCTTTGAGTATTTGTTATTTAGGATTTCCCTTTCTTTAGGTTAATGTGAAGATCTCGTGTTGATAAAGGACTCATTCCTTACGATCCTGAAGTGTGGAAAACTTTCAATAGAAGATTAAGGGAAGCTAGGAAAGTGAAGATGGATGAAACACGCATTCAAGTGGAATTAGAAGATGATTTAGAGTAATTACAGTTTAACCAAGAAGCCGTGGAAAAAGAAATAAGAAGAATATAAGAAAGAGAAAAGGCAATTATGAGAGAGGTAGCTGATCTCAAAGCTGATATGAGACATGTGGTCTTTATAAGAGGAGGTAATGTCCGCGTATAAATACCTCCACCAGCCGCGCCAGCACCTTCACAGTTGCCAACGGTGAGGAATGTTTGAGTTGACCCGTTTGTGGGAGATCCAAGAACCAATGGATAAAAATTGGATCTAGCTCAACGCGTACACCGTTCAGGTGTAAATCCTACAGATCTAGCTGGACATGATTATGTGTTCCGTTCTCAAGTCCTTATAATGATTCGTCATAACTAGTTTGGTGGATTAGAGGGGGAGTCTCCACACAAACACTTGTTGAATTATAAGATATTGATGGAGACCTTGAGGCCTCAAAGCCTAGAGAATAACAATCACAAATTGAGGGCATTTTCCCTTTCTTATGAGGACAAGTCCCTTCATTGGTGTCAATCTTTGCCATATCGACGAATTAGTACATGGGAGAAGATGACTATTGTTCGCTCTCAGACGTGTGTGAATAATGAATGAAATAAGCTTTAAATATATAACCTAAAATAAAAGTCTGAATAAAATGCAAATCCGTAGTGTACGGATCAATCGCAGTATGGAAAATACTCCAGGGTCGAACAAAAGGACTATGGGGAAATCAAGCACGATAAATATGAAGTTCTCAATCAAGAACTAAGCAGCAAAACAAAGATGATATATAAATCAGATAATGGAATGCAGATTCTAGAGGTCAAAGCATCCATTTGTGGTTTTGACTCAAGATTTCTAAGGATAACGTGGACAAAGCTGAGGTTTGGAAGGAAAGGTATTTCTAATGTGGGAATAGATCATTGGGTAAGTCTCACTACTCACTATCTCAAACCAAAGATCCTATCACCGGGTAAGTTTCAAGGAACTAAGGAAAGGAACTATAATCTCAAACCAACACACCACCTAAGGGGATATAACTAACCTTTACCGGGTAAGTCTGAGGCTAACTCTCAAAGGTAGGATGAAGGCACACTCAAACCCTAATAAAGGTTACCTTTATTACCTAATACTCATCATCATAGGTATACATGCGAAGGAATCACCGGGTAAGTCTCATCCTAGGCTTGCGTATAAACCAGGAAATGTGCAACAAGGATAAGATTTGACAAACTAAAACCTAAACTCAGATGCGTCGAACCAAGTTCACGTCTCGCCTAATTCTTATCGATCTCGACCGAGATGCTTCACGAACCGATCGAGACGAGGTTCAGTTTGGTAAAGGCTCGAGCTTTCAGGGTCCACTAGGATAAAATTTCATTCTCTGATCGTCTATACCACAACCATCAGCCAATCACCCTTGAATCGCAAGGGAGTTTAGCCAACAATCATCATAATTATAACAATCAAACATATAACTGAAGAAGCAATATGGGAACAAGAAAACCTTAACAAAAAGGTCTCAATAATCAAACAAACAAACAATCCAAACAAGCAGCAAACTGCGTTCCTTAAAAATTGATTCAAAGGACAACAATTAACGTTCCCTAAGAAAAGCTTTAAACTTTCCTTCAAGCCTTTAAACTTTCGCTCCAAGCAATCTTCCTTCGATTTCCTTCCCTTCCAATTATTAAATTCCGTTCCAAAGGTAATCAAACGTCCCTCCATCCAGACATTGTCTTCCATCTTATAGGAAAGTTATAGGCCAAAAATAAAACATCTCATTGGGCTACGGGGCGGCCGTCTCGATCCCGGCCTAGTTAGACATATCGACCGAGATGCTAATATGGATAACCGAGATGGTGGAGTTGTTACGTGCAAATCTCCATAATTGGTCCTACATCTCGATCTGTCCAAGTTCAAGGGTTCCTATGCCTTCCTTGTAGCTCCTTGATGCTCCATGATGCAGCTCCCATGACTCCTCAAATCCTTTGGCTCCATAACGATCAATAACGTGCCATTTTACGTACAATTCCAACAAAACTAGGAGTAGACCTCGATTCTACCAAAGGTAAACAAAATGACATATTCATCGAGAATATATAGCCATGCATTCAAATTTCATAATGATGAAACGTCCAAACGAATCCCAAAATATAGACTATAATGCATGCTATCAAAATATCCCATACTTGTCCCTTGCTTGTCTCCAAGCAAGATTCAAATCTTAGATACAAGATAGAATGGAATATAAGTCATCAAAAAGATCAATGAAAAAGATTTTTCAAAACTTTTGGTGGTGTGCTTCCACTCTAAGATCACCCTAAGAGAATGCTTGTAGCAAATAAAATGAACACATGCCCAAAACATATTATGAATATAAGAAAGTTGATCATCTTTTGCATAAAATTATAGAATGTGTAGTAGATCATATTTACCGAAATCAATCATGTATAATCCAGTTTAAACCACAAAGTCAAACAACATACTTAAGGTCTCAAGGGCTTTTCAAAAAGAGGTCAAGAAATGTGTTAGGGTGGGATGTATAAGGTAATGTGGTGCTGAAATCCGGGAATAGGATCTTTACATCACTTTCTTAAATTCCAAACATCTTCTACCAATAAACTTTGCTTATTCCGTCTTGCATACTTTAACTTTTTTTAGTTTATTTTTGAGAACATGGACAGAGGTGAACAATAACCGAAGCCTAGAAGATCAACAATTCTCAATTTCTCAAGATGCCTCAAATCCGTGATGCACGTACCATGACCTGTTAGGACTATCGATGAATCAGACTTTGGCAAGCCACAAACACCCAGCTATGTGAATGGTGCCGAGTTACTCATCATCAAGATCAATGTCCCCAAACCTATTTTTCTAACACTTTCAACCACAATCTCAACTTCACTTCAAACGCTTTTCAACAACTGCATCAATATTCCCGGAAAGGTCAAGGGAGGCAAATGTATATATGAAAGGCTAAAAGCATGATCAAGAAGAAGAAGAAGAAGAAGAAGAAGAAGAAGAAAAGGAAGAAGAAGCAAAGTGCCTTAATCATCCCATGAAGAATGTGAGAGAACTTATAAGGTGGTTTCAAACTTAAATTCAACATGATTTTGATAAAACAAAATACTAAACATGCTAGAATTTCAAACAAAACATTCAACAACTTAAACATATCATAAAATCCTTTGAACACATAAAGATTTTCAAGCTAATATGCAAGCAAATATCATCATCGAGGTCATATCGGGATCAGAAGCACAAAATGTTTTGAAAATTTCTTCAGTTTCAAAATCATTTCGGTCGAGGTGGTTTGACAGCACCCGAGATGCTCGACCGAGGTGAACCTCAATTGTCTCAATCTCGTTTGACCAAGTCGTCTCGATCGAGGTTAAAAAAAAATTTCAGTCTAGTTTCGACATTTTTCAATCAAAAATATTTATGTAGTGCATGTAAAGAGACATATAAGAACATGTAGGCAAATAAGATCATAAGGAAAGTCATCAACTCAACAGTTATTGCAGATCCAAGCAAGTCAAATACCCCATACTTGAGACACATTGTCCCAATGTGTCAAATATAAATCAAAATCAAAGGTACTCACCTAATGAAAAAGCAGAACAACAGTAGAAACAAATACATGATTCACACGAGCTCAATTGTCGGACGGAGGTGGAATGTATGGATACTGAGTAGGATCGAAAGGATACCCCATTTGCTGCTCAAACATCATCATCGCCATCTGACGCTGGTGGTGTTGGTTCTCTTGTATCTCCTACGTTCAAGTCCGAATAGATCGAGTCTGAGCGGCGAAGTGCGAGGTCATGTCAGTCCGTAGAGCCTGAAAATACTCCGTCATTTGCTGAGTCAGATTATCGATCCTCCTTTGCACATTAGGATCACGACGGCAGCGAGCTCGCTGTTGTGATGAGTGAGGAATCTCCACTTTAAAAGTTAGTGTCTCTCTCTCATTCTCAGTAGCGTCAACAGCAATGTCGATGGTGGGAACACTAGGATCAGCTGTATTTGTACCGGTATCCATCACCGTGGCTCCATCGGCGCCGTCATCATCATTATCAAATCCTAACTCCGCATCTATAATAGTCTCCTACTGTTCGCCTCGAAACGTGCGTGCAAATAAGCTTTAAATTTATAAAACTAGAATCAAGCAAGCGAACCCGCAGTGTACGGATCGGCGTAGTAAAGCAAGAATTCCAGAGTGTCGAACTCAGGGATTTGGGGGGAACAAATTCAGTTCGCAAATCGTCAAGCAAGTAAGTATACTAAGCTTTGCAAATATTGGGAAAATAGCAACCCTAAAGATCCAGGTATCTAATTGTGGCAATCGATTCAAGATATACTAAAGAACTAAAGACAAAGTTAAGAGCTGTAAAGGTATGCTAAGGTAAAGTAATGTACGGTGAAGTTCCAAAACTTTATATGACTTATCTAAAGACACTCTCTATAAAGGTTGTTGAGGCTTCAGTACAGAAAGGATCTATGAATAAGGATTAATCTCAAATACCCAAACTTGTAACTGTTAGCATGAAATATTGTGATATTTTAGGCACGTTTTCTAAACGTATTTGATTCATATTGATAGTCTTTGATTGAACTTTATGCATATGTGAGCTAGTATTACCTATATTGTCGATATGGATGTCTACACTAGTTCTATGTTGATTATAGGTGATTTGGAGCTATTTCCGAACGGAATCGAGCAAAGGAGAGTTGAGTTGATATGTCCATAGATTGAGGACATTATTTGGAAGCAATTTGGAGTCTTAGGTTGAGGAATGCACGAGTTTAGGGAAGAATCACGTTCTTGCCCTAAATTACGCCCTAAAATACGGCCGTATCACAAACCACGTTCAGAATTACGGCCGTGGATTTGGAGTCAGAAATTCATGTTCATTCCAGGGGATTACACGGCCGTGGAACATATGTTGCAAACCGTATTTGTTTCCACGCTCTAAATTACGGTCGTGGAACACTTCCACGACCGTGATCTTGGCGAATCTTTTCGCCACACTTTGAAGCCACGATCTTTTAAAGATTGGGCCGGGCCGACAATTTGCCCTACACTATAAAAAGACGGACGAAGCAAGATTCCGTCACCTTCGCTACCCCGTTTACCCTCATTCATCGCCGCTTAGACACGAAGACGCTTTGCTTAGCTTGCTTGGAAGCAATTGACATCTCTTTGAAGAGATCGAAGTTCGTGTTTTGAATTCCTCTAATCTCGCACTTTTGGTGGAGAGTGCTGTTGAGATCTCCGGATTTGCGGAAGATCGTAGTTCTTGGAAGATTTTGCAAGAAGATTCCTCTTCTTGTTTAGGTTTGATTTGGAAAACGGATTGACATCCCGTTTTCTCTTCTTTCCTAAGGTGGTGATTGTTTGTTTTACTTTGAATCTTTTGACATTACTTGTTCTCTTTGTGACTTGAGATTGAATTGAAGATTATTGAAAGTTCTTGAAAGTTTTCATCTTTTTATCTTTTAATTCTTGAATTGATATCAACATGACTGTTATTGGCTAAAAACCCTTAACAATTCTAAGGTGAAGGGTTGATAGTTGTGGCTTAGATGATGATAGATCGATCGCAAACAGATTAGACCCTGAGAGTTAGAGAAATATCGCCGACAACCCTAAATCACGGCCTGTTCTTGAGTCCACGGACGTGGAACCTCAAGAACTAACCGTGATTTCCCTTAAGTCTACGAACCTGCTTTTACTTTAATCTAAAGTTAAAGATTGGCTTTAGCTTAGTTTAGACTTGTCTTTTCTAGGTGGTAGTGAAGCCTCAACAACCTCTACCTCGATTGTGAGTGTCACAACCTCAATCGGTTAAGTTAGTCTTGATCTTTGGGTTATAAGTTTGGGTATTTGACACTAATTCTCGTCTCTAGAACCCTTCTATATTGAGCCTCAACAACCTGTATAGAGAGTTCCTTGTAGGTGAGTTATATAAGGTTTTTGGAACTTCACCGTACGATTACCTTACATTAGTATACCTTTGCATATCTCAACTCTGTCTTTATATCATTAAGTATATCTTGAGTCGATTGCCACAGCTGGATACCTGGATCTTTAGGATTGTTGTTTTCCCAATAATTTGCAAAACTCCCATATTTACTTGCTTGGTAACCTGCAATCGAGTTCGTTCCCCCCAAAATCCCTGTGTTCGATACTCTAGAATCCTTGCTTAACTATATCGATCCGTACACTGCGGGTTCGCTGCTTTACTCGATTTTTATAAATTAAAAACTTATTTTCATACACCTCTAGGGGCGAACAAGTTTTTGGCGCCGTTGCCGGGGATTTTGTTTAGACCGAATCCGGTAGCCGGTTGTCAAGCTTGGGAGCTTGCTCTCGTTATTTGATATCTCTTTAAGTGCATGCGCAGGTCTAGGAACACCGCAGATCTCTTACCTCTTGATCAAGAGCTAGAGAAAACCTTGAGGCAAAAGCGCAAGGAAAAGAAGATGGCCGAAGAACACGAACGTGATCTTCAAACGGAGTTGGCGGAGAAGGAAGCTCAACTCCGATGGAATGAGACTCTCCGCCAGGATGAGATGGATCGTCATCAATCTCAAGTTAACGGTCTACAAGACATGATCTTCCAAATGAGGATAAAGATGAGCGACCTTGAGAATAAGGTAGGCAAGAAGTCCTCAAGAAGGAGATCAAGGTCTAGAAGAAAAAGCCACTCATCCGCTGATGATAGTGACTCTTCCATGCCACCGTTAGAAGAGATTGATCCCACGATCAATATGAATCCTTTCCATCCACAAGGAGCTGCTAATCGCCGCATTCCACCTAGGAATGCGAGAGTCGAACGTGTGGATAATGAGCCAAGAACTCTTGGCCAGCGGATGGATCCAACACAACAACCACGCCGTTTGGGTGTGAATTTTGATGCTGAAGATATGCAAGGGTTTAGCTTTAACCCTCAAGTTATCACTCTTGTTCGCCAAAGCCAATTTGGCGGTACAAGTGCTGAATCTCCACACCAACACTTGCAAAACTTTGAGTGTATGATGGAGACAATGAGACCGAAGAACGCTACTACCAACAGCTATAAGCTCAAACCTTTCTTTTTCTCTTTGAAAGGGAAAGCGTTGTCAGGGTATCAAGCTCTTCCCAATGGGAAGCTAGACACGTGGGAAGACCTTTCCGCGGAGTTTCTCACCAAATTCTTTCCACCCTCCAAAACGGCGGAACTTAGAGCTAAGATTAATGCTTTTTCCATGAGACCTAACGAAAGTTTGTTTCAATCGTGGGAAAGGTTTCAGGATTTACTCTTGGATTGCCCTCATCATGGCATATCCAAGCTTGCCTTGCTGGAAATCTACTACAAAGGGCTGGATGCGGGAACGCAATTCAACCTCCAATCCCTCTCATGCGGAACATTCATGGACATGAGAGAAGATGACGCTTGGGACTTCATTGAGAAGCAAGCAAGAGTCATAGAGAAGTATTCCCACCGGAAAGGGGAGGGAAATCGTGTGGAGCAAGGAGCGAAGCTCACACATGAAGCTCAAAATCAGATTTTCTCCCTCAACAATGAGATGAAAGAGTTGAAGGAGACTATCAAGTCCAACTTCCCAAAGCAACAAGAGAAGGATGTTGGCTATTTGGGCAACAACAATGGCGGTGATAACACCAACCGCAACAACAATAACCGGAACAATAACCGGAATAACAATTGGAATGGAAATAACAACAACCGGAACAACAACAATTGGAACAACAATCGGGGTTCAAACAACAACAATTGGCGCTCCAATCAACAAAATTCCGGTAACTCCTATCCTTCCAATTCAAATTCGCTAACTCCACCTTCCTCTTCCTCTACTCCTTTGAAAAGCCAGGGGCAATCATCTAATGGAGGAAACAATACGGGAAAGGAGAAGTCCGATCCCATGTTGGAAACAATCTTGGGAAAGCTTCAAGGGTTGGAGAACCGCCTCATCAAGGTTGATGATCAAGTCTCTAAGGTTGACAAAGCTCAAAAAGTTTTGGAAAACCAATTGTTCAACCACGCGGAGGAAGTTCCTAGAAATCAAGGGAAACTTCTAGGAAAGACGGAGGACAACCCTAAGGGAAGGGTAATGGCGATCACAACTAGGAGCGGAGTGACTACCACCGATCCGCAGCCTACGTTCGTTGAAGTCCCCGTAGAGAAGGACAAAGGAAAGGGGAAGGAAAAGGAAGATGTCTATGTTCCTCCTCCAGCTTACAAACCTCCCCTACCGTTCCCTCAATCTAGAGCGCGAGCGCGCCTAGACAAACAATTCGGTAAGTTCATAGAACTCATGAGCACGCTGCATATTAATATACCCTTCATTGATGCTATTGTAGGTATGCCGGCTTATGGCAAGTTCTTGAAGGAGCTTCTCTCTAACAAGAGGAAGCTAGAAGATTTTTGTGAGGTCAAGATGAGTTCGGATTCTTCGGATCTCATCAAGACTATGAAGGAGAAAATGCCCCCAAAGTTGAAGGATCCGGGGTCATTTTGCATTCCCATTGGAGTGGGAGATGTCACATACGACGCTTTATGTGACTTGGGAGCAAGTGTGAGCATCATACCACTTGCATTATGTAGGAAGATCGGTTTAGGCGATCCTAAACCGGTCAAGATGACGTTATACATGGCGGATCGATCCATCACTCGCCCCGTCGGTATTGTAGAAGACGTCCCGGTCAAGCTAGGTAAATTCTTTGTCCCCATTGATTTTGTCGTGCTTGACATTCCTGCAGATAGTCCGGTCCCGATTATACTCGGAAGACCGTTTCTTGCAACTTCCGGCTGCATGGTCGATTGCAAGAATGGGAGACTCGCTTTTGATATTGGAGAAGAGAAAGTAGAGTTCGTTCTTTCCACTTTAGTAAAGGAGCCAATCTTTGATGAGGATATTTACGATATCCAAGATGAAGAAGGTTTGTCTAGGGAGGAGGTAAGTGCGATTCTCTTTAACGATCCTTTACAAAAGGTTATCACTATGAGTCTAACCAATGTAGGGGAAGAAGAAGAGTGCAAAGAGGAAATTGAAGCCTTAGAAGCACAAGAAGAGATGCATGAAGAGGAGTTTGAAAAACTCCACGATGAGGCTGAGAATGTAAGAATCCACGGTCATACCCTGTATTCCACGACCGTGGATTTCACAACCAAAATCGACCTCCATTCCAGGAGATTACACGGCCGTGGAACACATGGAGAGGCCGTAATTCTGACCGTGGAAGAGGGTGATCGGCTTACTTCTTCAACTTCTTTTGATTCTTCTCCAAACCACTCAACAACCTTAGAAACTTCTAAGGAAACGTCGGATGCCCCTCAAGAACCATTGGAAGCTCCGAAAGTGATGGAACTCAAACCACTTCCTACTCATCTAAGGTACGCTTTTCTTGGATCTAATTCTACATTTCCGGTTATTGTTAGCTCCGAACTAAGCATAGATGAACATGAACAGCTCATGACAGTCCTTAGGAAACATAGAAAATCCATAGGCTACACTATCGAGGACTTAGTAGGAATTAAACCCTCCCTATGTATGCATAAGATACTAATGGAGGAGGATTTTAGAACTTCAAGACAACCTCAAAGGCGGTTGAATCCGACCATGAAGGAGGTTGTCAAGAAGGAAATTCTTAAACTTCTTGATGCAGGTGTCATCTATCCTATCTCCGATAGCAAATGGGTGAGTCCAGTTCAAGTAGTTCCGAAGAAGGGAGGAATGACGGTCATCACCAACAAGAACAACGAACTCATTCCTACCCGAACCGTGACTGGATGGCGAATGTGCATAGACTACCGCAAGCTCAACAACGCAACGCGGAAGGATCACTTTCCATTACCATTCATCGATCAAATGTTTGAAAGGTTAGCACAACATTCACATTTTTGCTACCTTGACGGTTATAGTGGTTTCTTTCAGATTCCGATACATCCGGACGATCAGGAGAAGACCACATTCACGTGCCCTTGGGGTACGTTCGCCTATAGGAGAATGCCATTCGGGCTTTGCAACGCCCCAGCCACCTTTCAACGGTGCATGATGGCCATCTTCTCCGAGTACGTAGAGGAAATCATGGAAGTCTTCATGGACGACTTCTCTATATACGGTTCCTCTTTTAACGATTGCCTTTCTAACCTTTCTCTTGTTTTACAACGTTGTGAAGACACTAACCTAGTTCTTAATTGGGAGAAGTGTCAATTCATGGTTAAGGAAGGAATCGTATTAGGTCACTTAGTCTCTAGTAGAGGGATAGAGGTAGACAAAGCTAAGATAGAGACCATAGAGAAACTTCCTCCCCCAATTTCGGTGAAAGGGATAAGAAGTTTCCTAGGACATGTTGGATTTTATAGACGCTTCATTAAGGACTTTTCTAAGATATCAAAACCTCTCACTAATCTATTGATGAAGGATGCGGTTTTTGAGTTTTCGCAAGAATGTTTAGATGCGTTTAACACCATTCGGCAAGCTCTAATTTCAGCACCTATTATCCAACCCCCGGATTGGACTCTCCCCTTCGAGATTATGTGCGATGCTAGTGACGTAGCCATTGGAGCTGTTCTTGGACAACGAAAGGAAGGACGAACCCATGCCATATACTACGCTAGCAAGACGCTAGACGAAGCCCAGCTCAACTACGCCACTACAGAAAAAGAGTTTCTAGCCATTGTCTACGCTATTGACAAGTTTCGCTCTTATCTTGTAGGTGCAAAGGTGATTGTCTACACGGATCATGCTGCGATCCGGTACCTCCTTGCGAAGAAAGACGCGAAGCCAAGGCTAATTAGATGGATTCGTCTCCTACAAGAATTCGATCATGAGATCCGCGACAAGAAAGGTTCAGAAAATTCTGTTGCGGATCATTTGAGTCGCCTCACACATCTAGAGAACGACCATCTACCCATTGATGACTCCTTTCCGGACGAACACCTACACATCATAGAGGAGTGCATCAACGAGATCTCCAAAGGTAACGAACCATGGTTTGCTGATTTTGTTAACTATTTGGTTTGCCAGGAGATACCGCCCGGACTATCCTACGCACAAAGGAAGAAGTTCTTTAAGGACGTCCGGGAATACTATTGGAACGAGCCTCTCCTCTTCAAGAGAGGTCCGGATGGCATCATTCGGCGATGTGTGCCGGAAGATGAGATGCAAAGTGTCATCCGCCATTGTCATTCATTACCTTGTGGAGGACACGCTAGTTCGAACAAGACTAGCACAAAGGTATTGCAATCTGGATTCTATTGGCCTACTTTATTTAAAGATGTGCAATCCTTTGTCTCTTGCTGCGATGCTTGTCAAAGAACAGGCAATATTTCTAGAAGGAACGAGATGCCCCTCAACAACATCCAAGAGGTGGAGATTTTCGACGTTTGGGGAGTCGATTTCATGGGACCATTCCCATCTTCTTGTGGAAACCAATACATACTATTGGCGGTAGACTACGTTTCTAGATGGGTGGAAGCAATTGCCTCTCCCACAAATGATGCCATGGTGGTGGTTAAGTTCTTCAACAAGACCATCTTTCCGTGATTTGGAACACCAAGGACAATCATTAGTGATGGAGGTTCTTACTTCATAGCCCGTCGCTTTGAAGCTCTTCTAGCTAAGTATGGGGTTACTCACAAGATCGCCACCCCTTACCATCCACAAACGAGTGGACAAGTTGAGATCTCAAACAGGGAGATCAAGGGAATTCTAGAGAAGACGGTTTCAAGGACTAGGAAGGATTGATCCTTGAAACTAGATGATGCATTATGGGCGTACCGGACTGCGTTCAAGACTCCCATAGGAACCACACCATACAACCTTGTGTATGGGAAGTCTTGTCATTTGGCGGTAGAGCTGGAGCACAAAGCGTTTTGGGCTATCAAGTGGCTGAATTTCGGCATGAAGGAAGCGGGAGAGAAGCGTCTCCTAGACATCAACAAGCTGGATGAACTTCGCTTGAACGCCTATGAGAACGCTAAGATCTACAAAGAAAGAGCAAAGCATTGGCATGATAAGCATATCATTCCAAAGGACTTCAAAGAAGGAGATCAAGTTCTCCTCTTCAATTCAAGACTTCGCCTCTTTCTAGGTAAGCTTAAATCCCGTTGGACCGGACCTTTTCTAATCAAACGCATTTTCTCCCATGGTGCAGTTGAAGTATGGGGTGAAGCTAGCGGAAGTTTCAAGGTGAACGGTCAACGACTCAAGAAGTACACACCGGAACTCCAAGTTGAGGAGTTTGCGCCTACCGCACTCGAATAAGTGCGAGTTTGGTCTTGCTACGGACCTTAAACAAAGCGCTTCTTGGGAGGCAACCCAAGGTATTGTATTTTTGTTTTTGTTTTCGATTCATAGTTTAGCTTAGAATAGACGTTTTCGCTTTATTTTGCCTCGATTTCTTCCGGTATGTTCGTGTTTTTGGTTGTAGGATCGATGGAAAAGGAGAAAGGGAGAATAATGTCGAAGAAGGGCAACGAAATTTGGACTTTGAAGCTTTATAGAAGGTTCCACGGTCTAAATTACGGTCGTCATAGCTACAGTGGCCGTAATTCTCAAAAGCCTTTGAAAAATCACCAAAACCACGGGTCCGTACACTTCCACGGCTGTGGAACACCCCGACAGACCGTGATTTTCAAAATTTTGCCTGCGACTATATAAGCCACATTCTTCACAAAATTGCCCCAAAAATACCCATTCCACGACCTAAACGCCGAAACCCCACGACCTCCTCCAATTCTTCGTTTTCTAATCGTTTTCAACGATCCTTCATCCTAAACTGCAGCAAATCCAACCACGAACAAGATCCAAGCGACAAACCGAGCGGAAATCCATCAACGAACGTGCATTTCGGGTTTTTCAATCCGATAAAGAGGTTTATTCTTTCTTCTTGAATTTCGCGGATTTGGTTCGTTTTTGCTATAGATTTTTAGGAAGAATTGACAAAGACTGGAAGGAATTAGATTAGGACTGCTTGTTGTGGTGATTGCTGGTGAATTTGCTGAGATTCGCAAGATTCTGAGACGAATCACGGTCTCTGGGTAAACCACGGCCGTGGAACCTGAAGAACAGACCGTAATTTTGGAGAAAAATGGACTTTGTATGGAGAATGTCGGGAAGGATAAAAGAGAAGAAGGGAGAGCAAAACAAGAAAAGAAAGGGCAATCCCTCCACCTCTAGGGCACCACCACCCTCATCTCCCTCACTACCATCCTCACCTTCACCTCCATCTTCAACTCCTCACCCTAGCATTCCAACCATACATGAGAACCACCTTGTAGCACTTGACCGGATCCAGGAGAGGACAGTGATAAGTCCTAGGTATTTGTTGTTGGAGGATCTACATCCTCTCAACATTGTTGATGATCTTACATGGCTCTTGGATAGAGCCGGATTGCTTGTCTTCACGAACATTCGTGAAGACGCCTATGAGGAGATTACCCGGGAGGTTGTGACGTCCTTCGAGCACAGCCACGTAGATAGGACCGTCTCCTTCCGTCTCATGAAACAAGACTATCAGTTGAGTATTGTTGAGTTTGGGACCATTTTCGGGTTCCATGAGACCTATAACGGTCGATTTCCGAGTGGAGTTTACCCCAAGGATTTTTGGGAGGAAGTAGCTATGATTTACGCCGACGAGGACCGTTGGCAACCCGCCGATACCAAGGCTAGATTGATGTACCATCTAGCCTTGAAGATAGCACACCGCGTTCTTTCGGAGTGTCTCTTTCCTAGGACGGAGACGCCCCAAAAGATCAAGACGGATGAGCTATTCTTGCTCTATAGTATGCTATAAGGTCGCCGTGCAGATTGTGCCACTCTTTTGGCGGCTACGATGAGTAAACTTAAGAACAAGAAGAAGGGGAATATTGGATATGGTGGGATAGTGACCCACATTGCTAGGACGTTTGGTGTAGATTTTTCCGCTTGCACCCGTATACCGGCGGTTCCCTTAGGGCTACATGCTTTTATGGTTAGGGGACTCATCTTCCCCACACATGGAGGTCCGCCTTATGCGGGCATGCCTTGGGAGACTAGGACAGGTAGAGGGATTGAGTGGCTGCCGGAGTATTCCATTGTGGCGGGACGCCACAATTGGAAAGAGACGTTCGCTACGATGCATGCGAACAGGCTAGTAGCTCCCCCTTACGTTCCACCACCGGTTGTGGAGGAGGAGGACATGGGAGGTCAGTACGAGAGTGGTGGAGGAGCGGAGCAGGAGTTTGGCACGTTTCCGGATCAGCCGGAAGCGGCCCCGGATGTACCTAGGCACTCTCCACGTCCAGCTAGAGCTTCAGGCTCGTCATCTCGCCGCGCTAGCGTGAGTGAGAGGCCCACGTGGATGACTACACCTCCCACTTGGTATGACACACCCCCTCCTTGGTCCACGGCGCAGCCAGCAGCACCACCACCGCCACCAGCACCAGCACCATCCGATGCTCCATCATGGTACAGTCACGCCCCGGGATGGTACGAGCAGATGCCGGATTGGGCTACCGGACTTTCGGAGAGAGTTGGAGCGCTAGAGATCCGGGCGGATGCTAGAGACGGACGCTTAGACGACCTTGACCACATGATGAGTGACGTCTACCGCCAGCAGTTTGGGCGGTTCTATGATCCGAGTTTCTCTCCATTCCCACCTCCGCTGGCGCCGCAGTGATTGATGCATGATCGTTGTTTTAGACATTCCCGCCACCACTTGTGAGTTTTTTTTTTTTTTTTTTTTCTTCTCTTTATTTTGTTCTTTCTTTTGAACATTAGGGACAATGTTCGTCCTAAGTATGGGGTGGGATGTATTAAAAGTTTGTAATAACTCTACTCTCTATGTTTGCTTTCATTCGAGACTATCGTTGCATCTTCATTATGTGTTACACGTTTCCTTATTGCATTGCATGAAAAAAATGACTTGAAAAACCCATAAAATTGAAAAATTTTGAAAATTTTATGCTTCTAATGAATTGAGATGATTTCCATGATAATCACTACTTGTGAGTTGAGTTTGATGACAATTGCATGCTTAAAAGGATTGTGAATTGAAAAGAATTTGAACGAATGAATTTTACCTCTTTTGCAAGTTTTATAATGTGAAAATGTTACCTAAATCATGCTAGAAAATTGAAGTTGAAATCACGTTATAAGTTCCTATACTTCTTATTGAAATGATTAAGGCAATTCAATACTTTCTTTCTTCTTTCTTTGATCATCTAGCTCCTCATTGAAATATTAGCCTCCTTTACCTATCCGGGAATTTGGAGAAGTGAATGAGAAAAAGGCATGCTTGATGTTGGAGGGCCATGAGAGCAATTATTTGCAATCAATTGAATAGAAAGAAATTATAGGTTTGGGGAAGTCAATCATGACGATGAGTAACTCGGCACCATTCACATAGCCGGGTGTTTGTGTCTTGCCAAAGTCGGATTGAGCGATATTCCTAGCGGATTATGGTATGTGCGCTAAGGGTTTGAGGCATCTCTTGAAAAATTTGAGAAACGCCGATCTCCTAGGCTTCGGTTTTTGTGCACCTCTATCCATAACTCCAAAAGTAAAGTCGAAAAGTGAAAAGAAGAGACCGAAGCTCTAAGTTGAAGTGTTGTGGAAACCGCATAAGAAGAAGAAGGTAGTTGTACACTTTCCCGGATTTATGCACCACTTTCCCTTAAAGTTTTCCCTTCCCTTCCATATTCTAGACCTTTTCTTTGGAAGTCCTTAAGATCAAAAGAATGTTATATGACTTGGTGATCTAAATTGAAGTTTCTTGAGATTGATTTTGTTAATGTTTGAAGGTTATAATGCTTGTTTAGAAGTTGAGTTGATTCATGAATTTTCTTTACCTTTTACTCTTTGATTAAGTGTGTGAAAGTTTGAAAAACGATTGAAGCAAGGTTTGAGAATGATCTATTCTTTAGAAGTCACATTCATCCAAAAGAAGGTACACATATTTCATCCTAACTCTTGTTTGAAGCTTTTTGAAAGACCTTGCTTAGGGACAAGCAAGTGCTAAGTATGGGGTTATTTGTTAGCATGAAATATTGTGATATTTTAGGCACGTTTTCTAAACGTATTTGATTCATATTGATAGTCTTTGATTGAACTTTATGCATATGTGAGCTAGTATTACCTATATTGTCGATATGGATGTCTACACTAGTTCTATGTTGATTATAGGTGATTTGGAGCTATTTCCGAACGGAATCGAGCAAAGGAGAGTTGAGTTGATATGTCCATAGATTGAGGACATTCTTTGGAAGCAATTTGGAGTCTTAGCTTGAGGAATGCACGAGTTTAGGGAAGAATCACGTTCTTGCCCTAAATTACGCCCTAAAATACGGCCGTATCACAAACCACGTTCAGAATTACGGCCGTGGATTTGGAGTCAGAAATTCATGTTCATTCCAGGGGATTACACGGCCGTGGAACATATGTTGCAAACCGTATTTGTTTCCACGCTTTAAATTACGGTCGTGGAACACTTCCACGACCGTAATCTTGGCGAATCTTTTCGTCACACTTTGAAGCCACGATCTTTTAAAGATTGGGCCGGGCCGACAATTTGCCCTACACTATAAAAAGACGGACGAAGCAAGATTCCGTCACCTTCGCTACCCCGTTTACCCTCATTCATCGCCGCTTAGACACGAAGACGCTTTGCTTAGCTTGCTTGGAAGCAATTGACATCTCTTTGAAGAGATCGAAGTTCGTGTTTTGAATTCCTCTAATCTCGCACTTTTGGTGGAGAGTGCTGTTGAGATCTCCGGATTTGCGGAAGATCGTAGTTCTTGGAAGATTTTGCAAGAAGATTCCTCTTCTTGTTTAGGTTTGATTTGGAAAACGGATTGACATCCCGTTTTCTCTTCTTTCCTAAGGTGATGATTGTTTGTTTTACTTTGAATCTTTTGACATTACTTGTTCTCTTTGTGACTTGAGATTGAATTGAAGATTATTGAAAGTTCTTGGAAGTTTTCATCTTTTTATCTTTTAATTCTTGAATTGATATCAACATGACTGTTATAGGCTAAAAACCCTTAACAATTCCAAGGTGAAGGGTTGATAGTTGTGGCTTAGATGATGATAGATCGATCGCAAACAGATTAGACCCTGAGAGTTAGAGAAATATCGCCGACAACCCTAAATCACGGCCTGTTCTTGAGTCCACGGCCGTGGAACCTCAAGAACTAACCGTGATTTCCCTTAAGTCTACGAACCTGCTTTTACTTTAATCTAAAGTTAAAGATTGGCTTTAGCTTAGTTTAGACTTGTCTTTTCTAGGTGGTAGTGAAGCCTCAACAACCTCTACCTCGATTGTGAGTGTCACAACCTCAATCGGTTAAGTTAGTCTTGATCTTTGGGTTATAAGTTTGGGTATTTGACACTAATTCTCGTCTCTAGAAGCATTCTATATTGAGCCTCAACAACCTGTATAGAGAGTTCCTTGTAGGTGAGTTATATAAGGTTTTTGGAACTTCACCGTACGATTACCTTACATTAGTATACCTTTGCATATCTCAACTCTGTCTTTATATCATTAAGTATATCTTGAGTCGATTGCCACAGCTGGATACCTGGATCTTTAGGATTGTTGTTTTCCCAATAATTTGCAAAACTCCCATATTTACTTGCTTGATAACCTGCAATCGAGTTCGTTCCCCCCCAAATCCCTGTGTTCGATACTCTGGAATCCTTGCTTAACTATATCGATCCGTACACTGCGGGTTCGCTGCTTGATTCTAGTTTTATAAATTTAAAACTTATTTGCATACACCTCTAGGGGCGAACAGTAACCCAAGGATCAAGATAGACTCAAACAATTAAGGTTGTGACACGATCTTCCGAAATCCAAATTGTCGGCGCATCCACTAAGTCCTTCTCGAACTCTCTCGAAGTGATCCTCAGCAAGGCTAAGCGATAAGCGTGGATGTCCGAAACTCTCTTCTCTGACCCTTTTATAAGAAAAGGATAAAATAACCGTCCGGCCCATTGCATAAATGATGTGGCAATAATTGGTTCGTCAAAAGATCGCCTAAATAACGGTCTCATGGGGTTCCACGACCGTGGTTTAGGGCGTGGAAGTTGATTACGGTCTCATATGATTTCCACGGCCGTACTTTAGACCGTGTAACTCTCTGGAATGCTCCACGCTGATGATGCCAAGATCCACGGCCGTGGTTTAGAGCGTGAACTCTTCTATGGCCGTATTTTAGGGCGTGGAGGTGTAAATTGCTTGTGGTTTCCTTTGTGTCGTGCTATTCCTCATCCTAGCATCTCCTTTGGCTTCTTTGATCCTAATCCTTGGATCTGCTAAAATCCTCTCCTATCTCTCTCAAATGGTCCGGTTTTAGCTCTTATTCACCTATAATCAACACAAAGCTAACGTAGACCTCCATATAGAAAATATAGATAAACTAGCTAACAAATGCTTCAATGCCTCATCAATGAACACTATAATGAATGAAAAACAACTAGAAAAAGTGCCTAGAATATCGCAATATTTCATGCTAACAGAATACCCATACTTGCCACTTGCTTGTTCCCAAGCAAGGTCTTTTGAAAGCTTTAGAACATAAGTTAGGATGAAATATGCTTGCAAACTCAAAAACAAAACATCTTTTAGGTAAATGTGCTTCTAGTCAATAGATCATTTTCAAACCTTGCTTCATTCATTCTTGAAACGCTCATATACATAACCAAAGAATGTAAAGGAAAGGAACATCATGAATTGGTTAAACTTCAATGTAAACATCATAACCTTCAAGCATTATCAAAATCAAGCATAAGAAACTTCAATTTAGATCACCAAGCCAAATAACATTCTTTTGATATTAAGGACTTTCAAATAAGGTCTAGAATGCGGAAGGGAGGGAAAACTTATAAGGAATGTGGTGCATGAATCCGGGAAAGTGGACAACTAACTCTATTCTTTTTATTTCGATTTGCAACACCATCAACTTTGAGCTTTGCTCTCTTCTTTTCACATCATTTTTCGACTTTACTTTTGGAGTTATAGACAGCGGTGCACAAAAACCGAAGCCTAGGAGATTGGTGTTTCTCAATTTCGAGATGCGTCAAACCCTTGTTGCACATACCATAATCCGTTAGGAATATCGCTCAATCCGACTTTGGAAAGACACAAAACCCGGCTCTGTGAATGGTGCCGAGTTACTCATCGTCATGATTAACTTCCCCAAACCTATTATTTCTATTCTTTGAATGCAAACAACTGCTTTCATGGCCCTCCCACATCAAACATGCCAAAACATAACTCCTCCAAATTCCCGGATAGGTAAGGGAGACAATTATTTCATTGAGGGGCTAAATGAACAAAGAAAGGTGAAAGAAAGGTCGAATTGCCATAATCATTTCAAAAAGAAGTATAAGAACTTACATGTGATTTCAACCTCAATTTCTCAATATGATTTAGATAAAACTCTTCATATTATGAAACTTGCAAAAAAGGATAATCAACACATTCAATTCCTTTTCAATTCATTATTCATTTAGGCATACAATTGTCATTAAAAACTCAATTCGCAAGTAGTAATTATCATAGAAATCATCTCAACTCTTAGAAGCACAAAACCTTTAAAATTTTCAAAATTTTTCAATTTTTATGGGTTTTTCAAAAGCTTTTTAATGCAATGCAATAATGAAATGTGTGACAATTACATGAAACATGCAAAGTGTTCTCGAATCAAGGCAAGCAAAGTGAGTAGAGTTATTACAAACGATAGTCACACCCCACACCATACTTGAGACAAACATTGTCCCTAATGTTCAAAAAGAAATATGGAAAAGAAAGAAAAGAAAAATGAACTCACAAGACGGTGGTGGAGCGGCTAATACTGTCAATCGTGCATGATCATCACTGAGGTGGAGGCGGTGGTGGAAACGGGAAGAAGCTGGAGTCAAAGTTCCGCCCAAACTGCTGGCGTTAGATGTCCCTCATCATTCTATGATGCTCATCAGCTCGTACGTCCCTAGCGTCCTGCCGGATCTCCAAATCTCCTACTCTGTTGGAGAGGTCGGTTGCCCAATCCAGCAGCTGCTCATACCACCCCGGTGCCTGGCTGTACCAAGCTGGTGCATCTTGTGAGGCTGGTGCTGACGGCGGCTGTGCATACCATGTCGGCGGAGCTCCCATCCACTCCGGTTGTGATCTATACCAATGAGGAGGGGTATCCATCCATGTAGGTCTCTCGCTCACACTGGCGCGGCGAGAGGAGGAAGCTCCTGAATGTCCAGCTGGTCGTGGTGAGCGCCTGGGAGGGTCAGGGAAATGTGCCGGCTGATCCGGGAAAGTGCCAAAGTCATGCTCCTCACCTCCTCCAACAAAACCATCACCTCCTCCTATCTCCTCATCTGCAACCGGTACCTCATCGGGGACGTAGGGAGGTGCTACTAACCTATCCGCGTGCATAGCAACGAATGTCTGCTTCCAATTATGGCGTCCAACCATAATGGAATACTCAGGGAGCCATGGAATGCCTCTACCTCCTCTATCCTCCTATGGCATGGCAGCGGTAGGTGGACCTCTATGCCTAGGAAAGATCAAACCTCTAGTCATGAGGCTTTGGAGACCTAACGGTCTCGCCGTTATCCTAGTGCAAGCAGAAAAATCTATCCCCAACTGTCTAGCGATGTGGGTGACCATACCACCATATCCAATGTTCTCGGCTCTCTTATTCTTGAGCTTACTCATGGTGCAGGCTAAGAGAGTAGCACAGTCAGCAGGTCTACCGTGCAACATAGCGTAAAGGAGGAACAACTCATTTGTCTTAATCTTCTGAGGGGTCTTGGTCCTAGGGAAAAGACAGTCAGAAAGTACTCTATGAGCTATCTTCAAGGCTAAGTGATAGATAAGCTTAGCCTTGGTGTCAGCTGGCTGCCAGCGGTCCTCGTTGGCATAGATCATAGCAATGTCTTCCCAGAAATCCTTAGCGTATACACCGCTAGGAAAACGACCATTGAAGGTCTCTTGGAACCCAAAGAAGTCTCCGAACTCTAAGATCGAGAACTCGTAGTTCTCTTCCATCAGCCTAAAGGACACCGTCCCGTTCATATGGCTATGCTCAAAAGTGATCACAAACTCTCTAGTAATCTCCTCATATGCGTCTTCCCTAATAGCGGAGAAGACGATCAAGACGGCTCTATCTAGAAGCCACGTAAGGTCATTCACCACATTCAGTGGCTCTAACTCCTCTAGAACTAAGTAGCGCGGTCCTATGACCGTCCTCTTCTCGATCCTTTCTAAGGCATCGAGGTAATCCTCATGGATTTTTGGAATTCTAGGGGGTGGGGGTGATGGTGGCTCACTAGGGGGTACTTGGGAGGAGGAGGAAGCATCACCTTTCCTCTTCTTGCTTCTAGTAGACATTCTCGTTATCAAATTCATTACAGTGGAGAAATTACGGCCTGTTCTAGAGAAACCACGGCCGTGGAACCTACAAGGACCGTGGTTCAGCACTGTTTTTCTAAAATCTCAACAAATTCACACCAAATTCACTAGGCAACAGTCCTAGACTAATTCCAATCCAATTCCACTCAGTTCTCCTAAAAATTCTTGCAAAAATTGAGCCAAATCAACAAAGTAGAGAAAGAGAAGAAAACCTAGGTTTTGGATTCTCAAAATCCAAATTCCATCTTCTACAGAGATTGTTCACTTGATTTGTTGATTGGATCTTGTAGATGGTTGAATTTGCTTCACATTAGGCTCAAGAATCATTCGAATCGGACTCCGAACGAGATTTGAGAGAGGGGGATTAGTTTCGGCATTTTGAACGTGGAATAGGGCCGTGGTTTGGGAATTTTGTGTTGTTTTTGTGAAAAAGGTGGTTTATATAGTGGTCGTAAAATTTTTTGAAAATCACGGTCACTCAGGGGTTTCCACGGCCGTGGAAATGTACGGAACGGTGGTTTTTGGTGATTTTTCTCAGATTTTGAAGAATTACGGTCACTATAGCCTCCACGACCGTGTTTAGGGCGTGGAACTCTCTGTAATGTGCCAAAATCCAAGTTTCGTCAATTTCCTTCAACTTTTTCCTCTCACTTGCCTATTCCATTGCTGCTACATCCAAAAACACAACATACCGGAAGGAATCGAGGGCAAAATAGAACAAAAACGTCTAAACTAATCTAATCTACGAATGACAAACAAAAACATAAGTGCAATACCTTGGGTTGCCTCCCAAGAAGCGCTTGTTTAAGGTCCGTAGCTAGACCGTACTTGCACTTACTCGAGTACGGTAGGTGCGAACTCCTCAGCTTGGAGTTCCGGTGAGTACTTCTTCAGTCCTTGACCGTTCACCTTGAAACTTCCACCCTTTTCACACCATACTTCAACTGCACCATGGGGAAAAACACGTTTGATTAAATAAGGTCCGGTCCAACGAGATTTAAGCTTACTTGGAATGAGAGGAAGTCTTGAATTGAAGAGGAGAACTTGATCTCCTTCTTTGATATCTTTTGGAATGATATGCTTATCATGCCAACGCTTCGCTCTTTCTTTATAGATCTTGGCGTTTTCGTAGGTGTTTAAGCAAAGTAATTCAAGCTCGTTAAGGTCCAAGAGGCGCTTCTCGCCCGCTTCCTTTATGCTGAAGTTCAACCACTTTATTGCCCAATACGCCTTATGTTCCAACTCTACCGGCATGTGACAAGAGTTCTCATACACAAGGTTGTATGGTGTCGTACCTATGGGAGTCTTATATGCAGTCCGGTATGCCCATAATGCATCATCTAGCTTCAAAGACCAATCCTTCCTTGTCCTTGAAACCGTCTACTCTAGGATTCCTTTAATCTCCCGGTTTAAAATCTCCACTTGTCCACTCGAATCGTCGGGCAATGAACTAAGAGCCTCCATCACTAATGATAGTCCGTGGTGTCCCAAATCGTGGGAAAATGGTCTTGTTAAAGAACTTAACCACAACCACGGCATCATTAGTAGGAGAGGCAATTGCTTCAACCCATCTCGAAACATAATCTACAGCTAGAAGTATGTATTGGTTTCCACAAGATGATGGGAAAGGTCCCATGAAGTCTACTCCCCAAATGTCAAAGATCTCTACCTCCTGAATGTTGTTAAGAGGCATTTTGTTTCTCCTAGATATGTTCCCTGTTCTTTGACAAGCATCGCAGCAGGAAACAAAAGTTTGCACATCTTTAAATAAAGTAGGCCAAAAGAATCCAGATTGCAATACCTTAGCACTAGTCTTGTTCGAGCTAGCGTGTCCTCCACAAGGTAGTGAATGACAATGACGGATGACGCTTTGCATCTCGTCTTCCGGCACACATTGTCAAATGATGCCGTCAGGACCTCTCTTAAAGAGGAGAGTTCATTCCAAAAGTATTCCCGGACATCCTTAAAGAACTTCTTCCTTTGTGCATAGGATAATCCGGGTGGTAATTCCTGGCAAACCAAATAGTTAACCAAATTAGCAAACCATGGTTCGTTACCTTTACTAATCTTGTCGATGCACTCCTCTATGATGTGTAAATGCTCGTCCGGAAAGGAGTCATCTATGGGTATATGGTCGTCCTCTAGATGTGGTAGACGACTCAAATGATCCGCAACAGAATTTTCCGAACCCTTCTTGTCACGGATCTCTAGATCGAATTCTTGTAGGAGAAGAATCCATCTAATTAGCCTTGGTTTCGCATCCTTCTTTGCAAGTAGATACCGGATCGCAGCATGATCCCTGTATACAATCACCTTTGCACCTACAAGATAAGAACGAAACTTTTCAAATGCATATACAATTGCTAGAAATTCTTTTTCGGCAGTTGCGTAGTTAAGCTGCGTTTCATCTAAAGTCTTGCTAGCATAGTAGATAGCATGGGTTCGTCTTTCCTTTTTTTGCCCAAGCACAACTCCTATAGCTACGTCACTTGCATCACACATAACCTCGAATGGAAGATTCCAATCCGGAGGTTGAATAATCGGGGCTGAGATTAGAGCTTCCAGAATCTTATGAAACGCATCTAAACACTCCTGCGAGAAATCAAAAATTGCATCCTTCATCAATTGATTAGTAAGCGGTTTTGATATCTTAGAGAAATCCTTTATAAAGCGTCTATAAAATCCAGCATGGCCTAGAAAGCTTCTTATCCCCTTCACCGAAGATGGAGGAGGGAGCTTTTCTATAGTCTCTATCTTAGCCTTATCTACTTCAATCCCTCTACTACAGATCAAGTGTCCTAATACAATGCCTTCTTTCACCATCAATTGACACTTTTCCAAATTAAGAACTAGGTTAGTGTCTTCACACCTTTGTAGCACACGAGAAAGGTTAGAAAGACAATTATCGAAAGAGGAACCATAAAAAGAAAAGTCATCCATGAAAACCTCCATGATTTCCTCTATATACTCCGAGAAGATAGCCATCATGCACCTTTGAAAGGTGGTTGGGGCGTTGCAAATCCCAAATGGCATTCTCCTATAGGCAAACGTACCCCACGGGCACGTGAATGTGGTGTTCTCTTGATCGTCCGGATGTATCGGGATCTGAAAGAAACCACTATAACCGTCAAGATAACAGAAATGTGAGTGTTGTGCTAACCTTTCAAGCATTTGGTCGATGAATGGTAATGGGAAGTGATCCTTCCTCGTTGCGTTGTTTAGCTTGCGGTAGTCTATGCACATCCTCCATCCCGTCACGGTTCGTGTAGGAATGAGCTCATTGTTCTTGTTGATGATGACCGTCATTCCTCCTTTCTTTGGAATAACCTGTACGAGACTCACCCACTTGCTATCGGAGATAGGGTAGATGATCCCTGCATGAAGTAGTTTAATAATTTCCTTCTTGTCAACCTCCTTCATGGTCGGATTTAACCGCCTTTGAGGTTGTCGCGAAGTTCTAAAATCTTCTTCCATTAGGTTCTTATGCATGCATATAGAAGGTTTGATTATTACTAGATCCTCTATAGTATAACCTAAGGCTTTCCTATGTTTCTTAAGAACAACCATAAGCTTAATATGTTCATCTATACTAAGATCGGAACTAACAATTACCGGAAAGGTAGAATTAGGTCCTAGAAATGCGTATCTTAGATGTGCAGGAAGTGGCTTCAATTCCATCACTATTGGACTCTCTAATGGCTCTTGAGGAGTGTCCAATGCTTCCTCAGAAGTTTCTAAGGGTATAGAAGTTGTTGGAGAAAAATTAAGAGAAGCGGTAGAAAGAACGTAATTGCCCTCAGATTTTCCCAGAATTACGGCACCCCTGTTTCCGCCACGGCCGTGGTTTTAGGCGTGGAAGTCAATTACAGCACCTCTATTTGTTCCACAGCCGTGGTTTTGGCCATGTAACTTACCGGAGTCCTCAAAATAGCTAATTACGGTCATGTTGGTGGAAACCACAGCCGTGGAATAGCATGACTGGCCGTGATTCCTCACGTTTTCTGACCCATCGTATAGTTTTTCAAACTCTTCTTCATACACTTCCTTTTGCTTCTCTAAAGCTTTAATTTCCTCATTGCATTCCTCTTCTTCTCCTTTGTCCATAATGCTCATAGTGATCACCTTTTACAAGGGATCTTTGAAGAGAATCGAACTTACTTCCTATCTAGATAGCTCTTTGTCATGGATGTTGAATATGTTCTCTTCAAGAGCTAGTTCTTTCATCAAAGTGGAAAGAACGAACTCTACATTTTCCTCTCCTATGTCGAAGGCGAGTCTAGCATTCTTGCAATCAACCATACACCCGGATGTTGCAAGAAACGGTCTTTTGAGTATGATCAGGACCGGACTATCTGCAGGAATGTTAAGCACAACAAAATCTATTGGAACATAGAACTTACCAAACTTGACCGGGATGTCTTCAACTATGCCGACAGGACGAGTTATGGATCGATCCGCCATGTATAACGTCATCTTCACCGGTTTAGGTTCGCCTAAACCGATCTTCCTGCATAAGGCAAGCGGAATGATGCTAACGCTTTCTCATAAATCACATAATGCATCATATGTGACATCTCCCACTCCTATGGGAACACAAAATGACCCCGGATCCTTCAACTTTGGGGGCATCTATTCCTTCATCGTCTTAATGAGATCCGACAAATCCGAACTCATCTTGACTTCTCCAAAGTCTTCTAATTTCCTCTTGTTAGAGAGGATTTCTTTTAAGAACTTTCCATAAGCTGGCATACCCACAATTGCATCAATGAAAGGTATATTAATATGCAGTTTGCTCATGAGTTCAATAAACTTACCGAATTGTTTGTCTAGACGCGCTCTTTCTCTAGATTGTGGGAATGGTAGGGGAGGTTTGTAAGCTGGAGGAGGAATGTAAATGTCTTCCTTCTCCTTCCCCTTTTCCTTCTCTTTTTCGACGGGAACTTCCACAAACTTAGGCTGCGGGTCAGTGGTTGTTGCTCCGCTCCTAGTTGTGATAGCCATCACCCTTCCTTTCGGGTTATCCTCCGTCTTTCCTGGAAGTTTTCCATGATTTCTAGGAACTTCCTCAGCGTTGCTAAACATTTGTTTTTCTAAAACCTTTTGGGCTTTATCAACCTTAGTAATGTGACTCTCCAATCCTTGAAGCTTTCCCAAAATTGTTTCCAACATGGGATCGGGCTTCTCTTTCCTAGAAGTGCTTCCACTATTAGATGTTTGCCCATGACTTTTCAAAGGAATGGAAGAAGAAGATGGTGGAGTTAGTGACTTTCTTGAATTGGGATAAGAATTACCAGAGTTTTGTTATTGGTTGGAACGCCAATTGTTGTTGTTTGAACCCCTATTGTTGTTCTAATTGTTATTCCGGTTGTTATTGTTGTTCCAATTGTTCCAGTTGTTGTTCCGATTGTTGCGATTTGTGCTCTCATTCCCATTGTGGTTATTGTTGTTTCCTAAATAACCAACATCTTGCTCCTTAGGCTTTGGAAAGCTAGGTTTGATGACTTCCTTCAATTCTTTAATCTCGGTGTTGAGAGAAAAGATTTGAGTTTGAGCAGCTTGTGTTAGCTTTGCTCCTTGCTCAACTCGATTTGCTTCCACCTTCCGGTGAGAAAACTTCTCAATGACTCGGGCTTGCTTCTCAGTGAAGTCCCAAGCGTTATCTTCCCTCATGTCCATGAATGTGCCACATGAAAGGGATTGGAGCTTGAATTGTGTTTCCACATCCAGCCCCTTATAGTATATCTCCAATAGGTCCAATTTGGAAATGCCATGGTGTGGGCAATCCAATAGTAAATCCTGAAATCTTTCCCAAGACTGAAACAAACTTTCATTAGATCTCATAGAAAATGCATTAATCTTACCTCTCAACTCCGCCGTCTTGGATGGCGGAAAGAATTTGGTGAGGAACTCCGAAGAAAGATCCTCCCATGTATTGAGTCTTCAATTTGGAAGAGCTTGATACCAAGATAAAGCTTTCCCTTTCAAAGAGAAAAAGAATGGCTTGATCTTGTAATTGTTGGTGGTTGCATTCTTTGGCTTCATCGTCTCCATCAAGATCTCAAAATTCTGTAAATGTTGATGTGGAGATTCAATACTCGTTCCTCCAAACTGATTTTGGCGAACGATGGTAATAACTTGTGGGTTGAAGCTAAACCCTGCATATCGTCAGCATCAAAGTTCACACCTAGACGGTGTGGTTGCTGAATTGGATCCATCCTTTGGCCAAGAGTTCTTGGCTCTTCATCTACACGAGCGGCTCTCGTACCCCCAGCCGGGACACGATAATTGGCAGCCGGTCTTGGATTATTCTGATTTGCATTGATCGTCGGATCAATGTCCTCTAGCGGTGGCATGGAAGAGTCGCTATCCTCATCGGATGAGTCGGTTCTAACCGATCTTGCCGGTTTTCTCCTCTTCTTCTTCTTGGAATCGCTCATCTCCAGCCTCATTTGAAGCATCATGTCCTTGAGCTCATCAATTTGCAATTGATGACGGTCCGAGTCTTCCTTGCGAGTCTTCTCGCTCCATCTAAGTTGAGCTTCGGATTCCTCCAACTCTGCTTGGATATCCCGCTCCTTATCTTCAGCCATCTTTCTTTCTTTGAGCTTCTTCCTCAAAGTGTTCTCAAGTTCTTGATCAAGAGGTAATAGGTCTTTGTTGTTTATAGACCTGCGCATATACCTAAGGTAACCTGCAAATATCACTCAAAGGAGATATCAAATAACAAGAGCAAAGCTCCCTAGCTTGACAGCCGATAACCGAATTCAGCCTAAACCAAATCTCCGGCAACAGCGCCAAAAACTTGTTCGCCCTAAAACGTGCGTGCAATCAAGTCTTAAATTTATAAAACTAGAATAAAAGCAAGCGAACCCGCAGTGTACGGATCGATGTAGATTAGAAAATATTCCAGAGTATCGATCACAGGAATTTGGTGAAACAAAACGCAGTCTCAAGTTATCGAGCAAATAAAGGTATAAAGCTTTGAAAATATTAGGGAAAACAGCAACCCTAAAGATCCAGGTATTTAATTGTGGCAATCGATTCAAGATATACTGAAGAACTAAGGACAGAGTTAGGAATTGCAAAGGTATGCTAAAGTAAAGCAATGTACGGTGAAGTTTCAAGACTTTATATGATTTATCTAAAGACACTCTCTATAAAGGTTGTTGAGGCTTCAATATAGAAAGGATCTATGGACAAGAATTAATCTCAAATACCCAAACTTGTAACCCAAGGATCAAGACAAACTAAAACGATTAAGGTTGTGACACTCGAAATCGAAATAGAGGGTGATGAGTCTCACTACTAATTAGAAAAGGCAAGCCAGGACTAAGTTAAAGCAAATCTTTAACCTTGGATCAAAGTAAAAGCAAAGTTCGTAAACTAGGGTAAATCACGGACAGATCTTGAGTTCCACGGCCGTGGAAGCTCAAGAACAAACCGTGATCTTGGTTCGTCGACGAGATCTCTCTAACTCTCAGGGTCCAATCAATCTATGATCGATCTATCATCATCTAAGCCACAACTATCAACCCTTCCCTTAGAATTGCTAAAGGGTTTTAGCCAATAACCATTGTCATGATATCAAAAATCAATTTAAGAAAAATGATAGATGAAAACCTTCGAAAACTCAAATATAACTCAAAGTCAATCTCAAATCCAAAACACAAATCAGAATATTCAATGGATTCGGAATAGAACACAAAACCTCACGAGATCTAAGGCAAGTATGAAGAACGGGATGTCAATCCGTCTTCAATAACAAAACCTAGAAAAAGGGCGCAACTTCCGCCACACACGATCTTCCGAAATCCAAATTGCCGGCGCTTCCGCTAAGTCCTTCTCGAACTCTCTCGAAGTAATCCTCGGCAAGGCTAAGCGATAAGCGTGGATGTCCGAAACTCTCTTCTCTGACCCTTTTATAAGAAAAGGATAAAATAATCGTCCGGCCCATTGCGTAAATGATGTGGCAATAATTGGTTTGTCAAAAGATCGGGATTCCACGACCGTGGTTTAGGGCGTGGAAGTGGATTACGGTCTCATATGATTTCCATGACCGTACTTTAGACCGTGTAACTCTCAGGAATGCTCCACGCTAATGATGCCAAGATTCACGGCTGTGGTTTTGGGTGTGGACTCTTCTACGGCCGTATTTTAGGGCATGGAAGTGTAAATTGCTTGTGGTTTCCTTTGTGTCGTGCCATTCCTCATCCTAGCATCTCCTTTGGCTTCTTTGATGTGTTCCTAATCCTTGGATGTGCTCAAATCCTCTTCTTTCTCTCTCAAATGGTCCGGTTTTAGCTCTTATTCACCTATAATCAACACAAAGCTAATGTAGACCTCCATATCGAAAATATAGATAAACTAGCTAACAAATGCTTCAATGCCTCATCAATGAACACTATACTGAATGAAAAACAACTAGAAAAAGTGCCTAGAATATTGCAATATTTCATGCTAACACCTACATGATAGGATACCAAACTGTCGACCTGTTCTTAGGGTCAAAGATGGTGAATTGTGGTGACCATGGAATGCCTCTAGGAAATTTCGTTTTCCAAGGCATAGCCACATAAGGGGTGTCGACCTGTTCTCAGCAAGCATGGTAGAGAAGTCCAGAATACCACTTCTAACAATACAAAACATAACAAACAACTCACCCTGGCTGATTTTCTAGGGCGTCTCAGTACGCGCAAGAAGCATCTCGTTGAGAATCCTATGGGTGATACGGAAAGCGAGATGGTAAACGATTCGCTCCCTAGAGTCCCCTGGCTGCCATCTATCTCGATGGGATGTGATGTGTGCAATGCTCTCCCAGAAATCATGAGCATGCCGGCTGGATGGGAAATCTATAGCGGTAGGGGGATGAAACCCGAATATCTTTCCAAAATGGTCGATGGGGATAACATAATTCTTGTTGAGCAAACGGAACTTGATTACTTTCTTCTCCGGGACATACGTAACGGAGCTCAAAAACTCGTACGTCGGCTCTAGATAATCTGGCGCACGAATGGCTAGAAAGGTTTCCAATCCGACCATAGATACCATCTTTTGCAAATCCTCAACAATTTTGAAACACTCAAAATCCCCAATGTCTACATACCGCGGAGCAATGATGGTGCGCCACAAATGCGATCAAAGTCCTCTTGGAATCTATCATGGATAACTAGGACCTGTTGGTGCGTGGGAGGTGAAGGAGTAGGCTGCCGAGCAGTAGGACGGTCTCGGAGAGCCAATTGATGATCGGAACGATGCAAATTATCCATTTTTGAGGGTGATCTCGGTCGGTTCTTGTTGTATCTCGGCCAAGTTGCACACAGTGGACCGAGGCAAAAAGTTGCGTCGATCGAAGCTCCAAATTTGCAACTTTTTCCCCCTAATCTCACTATCAAAGTGTTCCTAAGGGGTACTTAAGATTTTTCCAACAACAAACAACAGCAAACAACCTCCAATTTGAACAAAATCAAACCGAAACCGAACAATAAGGGTTTTGAACGAAATACCCTAATTTCTACAACTTGACATGCGTATGTCTTGCTTCTCCGGATGAATTAGAGCCAAAAGTCGAGCAAAATGGTTGTGATTTCAGGATTTGAGTAAAAGGGGGGCCTGCTCAGTCGAGGCGAGGAGAGAGCGTAGGGTAGGAAGAAGAGGGAGAAAGTCCTTCCCCTTTTATACCCATCGTTAATTTTGATTTCATCTCGGTCAAAATGGTCACCTGACCGAGATGTTGGACCGAGGTGATTCCTAGTTAACATCATTTTGGTTGAGCGAACTCCATCTCGGTCAAGATGCTTTGACGGCGTCTGAGATGTGTGTCAGTCGAACTTCGTTTTCTCAAATTCTCGATCATCAATCCATCCATGTGTTTCCTGAGTTGTTTTTATTCTTCTTGTGTAATAGCTAATTCCTGTCTAAGAGGACACAAAAACACGAAACAAACTATCTAAACTGATATAGGAAAGGGGAAAAGAAAGCAATACCTTGGGTTGCCTCCCAAGAAGCGCTTGGTTTAAGGTCGCTAGCTGGACCGTACGTGACTCTATGTAAAGTGAAAGGGTGCAATCTCCATAGCTGGAACTTCCGGTTGATACTTCTTCAACCTATGACTGTTGACCTTAAAACGTCCACTAGTTTCACCCCATACTTCAGCTGCACCATGGGGAAAAACATTTTTCACAAAGTAAGGTCCTTCCCATCTAGATTTTAACTTACTTGGAAAGAGGCGGAGGCTGGAGTTGAAGAGTAGAACAAGATCACCTTCTTTGAGCTCCTTAGGAATGATGTGCTTCTCATGCCATTTCATAGTTCTCTCTTTGTAGATCTTGGCATTCTCATAGGCATTAAAGCGTAACTCCTCCAACTCATTGATATCAAAAAGTCTCTTTTCTCTAGCTTGATTGAGGTCACTATTGAGCCATTTAATCGCCCAATACACCACACCTTGTGTTCCAACTCAACGCGAAGATGACAAGACTTCCTAAATAACAAATTGTAAGGGGTGGTACCTATTGGAGTCTTGAATGAGGTCGTATACGCCCAAAGAGCATCGTCCAACTTTATGGACCAATCTTTCCGCATTCTTGAGACGGTCTTCTCCAAAATTGCCTTGATTTCTCGATTAGAGAACTCCGCCTGCCCACTAGTTTGAGGATGATAAGGGGTTGCTACCTTGTGGGTCACCCCATACTTCAATAGAAGTGCCTTAAACTTCCGGGTTGTAAAATGTGTTCCTCCGTCAATAATGATGACTCGAGGCATTCCAAAGCGTGGAAAGATATTCCTATTGAACAACTTCACAATGACCATAGAGTCATTAGTGGGAGAAGCAATGCCTTCTACCAATCTAGAGATGTAATCAACCGCCAAGAGAATGCAGAGGTTTCCTGTAAATGATGGGAAAGGTCCCATAAAATCAACTCCCCATACATCGAAGATCTCGACTTCTTGAATATTGTTAAGAGGCATCTCGTTCCTTCTAGAGATATTTCCTGTTCTTTGGCATGCATCACAAGAAGCAACAAACGTTTGCACATCTTTAAATAATGTAGGCCAAAAGAAACCAGAACGTAATACTTTAGCGCATGTTTTGTGAGCGCTAGCATGTCCTCCACAAGAAAGTGAATGGAAATTCTGTATGACACTTGTAGTTTCGTCATCCGGAACGCACCGACTAAGAATCCCGTCCGGTCCTCTCTTGAAAAGTAGATGCTTGTTCCAATAGTAGTGACGTATGTCTTTGAAGAACTTCTTCCGTTGGGCGTATGCCAATCCTGGAGGTATTTCTTTCTTCACAACCTCTTTTGTGATCAGATTCAACCGTCTTTGAGGTTCCCATGAAGGCTTATGATCATCACCCGTTAGTATCTTATGAATGCAAAGGGAAGGCTTAACACCAACAAGATCATCAATAGTACAACCCAAAGCCTTTCTACGTGTTCTCAACTCATGCATTATCCTAGAAAGTTCATCTTTAGTAAGAGTAGCACTAACAATGACAGGATATGTAGAATCCGGACCAAGGAAATCGTACCTTAAATGATGTGGAAGAGGTTTAATTTCTAAGATAGGAGGTGTCTTAAGTGCTGAATTCGTACCTCCTTCCTCAATGGAAGAGGATTTGGAAACTTCAGAAGAGATGGACGAAACATTGGCATCATCTAATAAGAACATGTCCCTTGAAGAAGTGGATGTGTTGTTTTCCTCAGGGTGGACTCGGTCGAGGTGCTTGGGCAGTTACCGAGATGATGAACCAAGATGAACTTCAGTGAACATCATCTGGTTTGCTTTAGAAACTGTCTCTAGCGAGGTGCTAGATGATAGACCGAGGTGATCTCCAGTGAATCTTATCTCGGGTTCTCTAGAATCTATCTCGGTCGGATACTGGGAGATGGACCGAAACCTAATGTGCTTTTCAGCTCCTTGATGAGTTCTTAAAATCCAGCTCTTGGATCCTCTTCCAAATCTTCCAAGCTTCGTATATCTGCATCACATGAAACATCTACACCTTTCTACATCATACTAAAACTCAAAACTTTCACAAGAGGATCTTTAGTTAAGATAGAGCTCACCAATTTTTGAGAATCTTCTTCATCATAGATGTTAAAGATGTCTTCTTATAAGAGTTGTTCCTTCATTATGGTTGAGATGCTGTTACGCTAAGAACGTGACACGCAAAAGTCTTAAATTTATAACTCGATGTATTTTTCCCTAAGTCCTAGCAAACCCACAGTGTATGGGTCGTTTTATAGTAAGGATAGTATTCCGAGGTCGAACACAAAGACTAAGGTGAAATTGAGTCAAT
This sequence comes from Fagopyrum homotropicum, assembly GCA_033239125.1. Classification (NCBI taxonomy): domain Eukaryota; kingdom Viridiplantae; phylum Streptophyta; class Magnoliopsida; order Caryophyllales; family Polygonaceae; genus Fagopyrum; species Fagopyrum homotropicum. The sequence goes on along the minus strand of BSWB01000003.1, from coordinate 56,095,354 downwards.
AGTGACTAAGGATAGTGAAGATTTAAGCTAAGAAAAGAGGAAGGAATAAAGAAATGAAAATCTCAATGCTTTTGGTTTGGTTTTGAGGTGATCAATTAAAGATCACAAATCATGCGAAATCAACAAACAACTAAGCTAACAACACAAATAAACAAACAAACACGAGATAGGTAATCAAGAGAGAAAAGCGGATTCTAGGGGTTAGAAATTCCGGTTATGGCGTAGGACTCAAGCTATCTAGTCATTCCTTGGATCAACTATGGTATGTTGGGAAAGGGTGTTTCTCTAATGGAACCAATCACCGGGTAGGTCTCATGATCCACTAATCCCGCAACTAAGGTCCTATTACCGGGTAAGTCTCTAGGAGCCTAGGGTTGGGAAATCTACACAAACCGGATTTCTATCTAGGGATCTAACCTCTCTTTACCGGGTAAGTCTCGGGAAGGTAAGTCCTAAACATCGATCCTAGCACACTCGATCCAATAGCAGCTTACGAGGCTCACTACTACCTAGAGTTCATCATCTTTGGTACTTAAGTTCGAAATCACCAGGTAAGTCTCTTTCCTCACTTAAATTGCTAGCATTAGGTCACCCTAGGCTAGATTAAGCTTAATAAACACTAGGGTTTCAACAATCTAACATTCTAGCACTTAGATTCATCAAAACAAGCAAGTCAGTCAAAATCACGGGCAGTTCATCCCTTTCCACGGCCGTGGACTGATAAGATCAGACCGTGATTTGCACAATAGCTAGATTCGAGCAAACAATTCATCCAAAGGTACATCTAAGTCCATTCTATCATAGTCCAAGCCATAACCATCTTTCCCTTACCCTAGAATCGCATCTATTTAGCCAACAACATGCATCATAACATTCAAACTCATCAAGCATAGAATCAAGGCCTCCATGGCAAGTAAATGAAGTGAAATAGAGATGAACGAGTAGAACAAGGAAATCCAAGCTGAAAATGAGTTTCAGTAAGACTTACAACCCATCAAAAGAATGTTCAAATCGTTCCTTACAAACCCTTGCAAACGTTTCCAACAAGTTGCTCCAAAATCTCTTTAAAAACTATGAAAAACTAAGAATGGTGTGTTCTCCTTTTCTTCTCCAATGGAAGCCTTTTGTTCTCGTCCAAGAATATCTCCATTCCAATCTTCCAATGAGAGAATATGTGGTGTTGAGAGTGTGGGAGAGAATGGAATGATGGGGTCTGCCCTTAACAGCCTGCAAGACCACATTTTATACACCATCAAGAGCAAGGGTCGGTTATGGAGATCGTGGGACAGTTGTCGCAGCTGTGCAGGGAGAACCACGGCCTATTTCCACGCCCGTGGAAGTCCCAGTGGCCGTGGTTTTGGTGATGCAGCTTTCTTTGGATCATCAAGCCACAATTTGGTGCAAGACATACACCAACAAGGTCACATGTGTCCTCCTTAGCTCCTAGCTTGCTTCCCAATAAGTCCGAAGGTGTGTCATCTCGAGGAACGATCCTAGAATGTTCGATTAAGCTCCTATAGATCCCAAAATACCTACAAAACATGCAAAAGTCCGTCTAGACGTCTATCTCGACAACATATATGAATTAAGTGAAAATTGTCATGAGCTAGTGCAAACCATGCATGAATGAGCGGAAAAATTATCTAAATGAATGCCTAAACTAACGTCATAAATTGTGTTATCAAAAACACCACATACTTAAGGTTTGTTCGTCCCCGAGCAAGTCCCAACTATAGACTAAGAGATGACATGATTTATGCATGCAGAAAAACAACAAAATCTTTCTGGAGTTGTGCTTCTAATATTGGATCACTTTCATAGTCATGTTTCATGGCAAATGGACAAGCAATCATGCATCAAATGAATAGAGGCACGGAAAGACAATTATACTTAACTAGAAAGCATGCATGAAAGGTTATAATGAAGAAGTCAAGATGATCATGAGCACATCCAATCTAGATTACTAAGTCTTATACACATGTAAATAGGTCACAAGGACTTAGGAAGGAAGAGGCTAAGAAACGTTGTGATTAGGTGGGAATATTTAAGTTATGTGATGCTACTCCGGGAAAGGAACTAACTCCACAAATTTATTTTTGATCAACTTCACCACAAGTGTATATTTTCTCCTTCTTTTCTTTATTTCCTTTTCCTTTTCTTTCCCTTATTTTTGAGACAATGACATTGGTGTACAAAAGCCGAAACCTTGGTGATTAGCGGGCCTCGGGTTTTTTTTATTTTTCGAGGTGCTCCACACCGGGCACACATACCAAAACTCGTTAGGACTATCGGTTTATTTGACTTTGGCAAGGCACAAACACCCGATTATGTGAATGGTGCCGAGTTACTCGTCATTTAAACCAACGTCCCCAAACCTGTATTTTTGTCTACACTTTCACAACAATTTCAGCACTTCATTCAACACATTCATTCATCAACAACTTCACCCCACACTTGCTTTACACACACATTAGCACACTAGCATGCTCCTATTCCCGGATGGGTCAAAAGAGGTCAAATTTTTATATCAATTGAGGTGCTCAAGCAACATGATAAAGATGAGAAGTAGAGAAAGATGAATTGCCTTAATCACTCCTAAATGATGTGCAATAACTAGCATGTAATTTCGACTATCAATCCTCAATCCAATCAAGGCAAACATCATGATCACGATTTATATATGGGATTCAAGATAAGTACTTCAAGTCCACATATGCAAACATCCATTCAACACATAAGGCCATCCATAGCCAATTAACAAGACAATTTCATCATAAGGGTCACTCCCAAGCTTAGAAGCACTGAATTTTTTTAAAATTTTCAGATTTTTTTGGATTTTTCGAAATATGTATGTACAATGCAAGACATAATGAAACATGTGACTAAAATAAACTATCCTATATGCTAATCATGCAAGTGATCATGAAAACCCCACCCCATACTTAGAAACACATTGTCCCCAATGTGCACTTTATGTAAAGAAGAGTGAAAGAGGGTCCTCACAATGTAAAATGGTTTGCTTTGGTATTTGGGATTGCTCAAGTGGATTGATGGCGGATGATCCTATCAACGATGGTAGAGAGCTCAAGGTATTCGTTATGGCGTCGGGACCCGCGCTAGGCACCGCTAGCCGTCCATGTTCCGCGTCCGCTCCACCCATAATTGATGAGGGGTTCATCATCATCATCCATATGCCATGCAAGACTTCCATGCTACTTAAACTCTAGCACACAATCTCGAAACACACACAAAAACACAAAAAAAGAAAAATAGAAAACAAAACAAAAACAAGAAGGGAAAGATGTCTACCAATGGGTTGCCTCCCACCAAGCGCTTCTTTAAGGTCATTAGCTTGACCAAACTCGGGGGCATCTCTTTCGAGGTGAAGTAGGGCAATCATGTCCACCGGAGCTTCCGGGATATACTTCTTCATCCGGTGCCCATTCACCTTAAAGTCTCCACAATGCTCCCCTCCTATCTCAACCGCTCCATGGGGAAAGATCTTCTTCACCATATAAGGACCCGTCCATCTTGACTTTAGCTTTCCGGGGAAGAGCCGCAACCTCGAGTTGAAGAGGAGGACAAGGTCTCCTTCACTCAACTCCTTCGGGATGAAACGCTTGTCATGCCAACGTTTGGTCCTTTCCTTGTAGATCCGGGCGTTTTCATAGGCGTCCAACCGGATCTCCTCAAGAGCGTTCATGTCTAGCAATCTTTTCTCACCAGCCTCCTTGAGGTCAAAATTTAGCCACCTAATGGCCCAATATGCTCTATGCTCCATCTCCACTAGAAGGTGGCAAGACTTGCCATAAACTAGCTTGTAGGGAGTGGTTCCAATTGGTGTCTTGAAAGCGGTTCTATATGCCCACAAGGCATCATCGAGCTTCATAGCCCAATCCTTTCTCGTCCTAGAAACCGTCTTCTCAAGGATCCCTTTTATCTCCCGGTTGGAGATCTCCACTTGGCCACTAGTTTGGGGATGGTAAGGTGTTGCCACCTTATGAGTCACCCCATACTTAGCCAAAAGTGTCCCGAAGTTCCTATTGGTGAAGTACTTTCCTCCATCACTTACGATCACCCTTGGTGTCCCAAACCTAGGAAAAATCACTCGGTTGAAGAACCGCACCACAACCTTGGCATCATTTGTTGGAGAAGCGATTGCCTCCACCCATCTCGACACATAGTCCACCGCCAATAGGATGTAGAGGTTGCCACATGAAGAAGGGAATGGTCCCATGAAGTCCACACCCCACACATCAAATATCTCCACTTCTTGTATGTTGTTCAAGGGCATCTCATTCCTCCTTGAGATGTTGCCCGTCCTTTGGCAAGCATCACATGCTACCACAAAATTCTGCACATCCTTCAACAGACTTGGCTAATAAAACCCGGATTGCAACACCTTTGCACATGTCTTGTGTGAACTAGCGTGGCCACCACATGTTAAGGAATGACAATGGCTGTAACACCCCAAATTCTGAGAACTCGGAGAGCTACTGGTTAGGACCTCACAATGGGTCCCAACCTTAGTTTGACAACAATTTAACTTGGATATTACAACAAGGCACAAAAGTATTTAAAACATTTGAAAACTTTAAACAATATATACATGAAGAATATGTATCAGCCTTACAAAGCAAAGGTACCAAAACGACATATATGAAGAACATAAGACATTCCCGTCCCCAAGTAAATGAGTACGTGGACCCGGCTGACCATTCCCTCCGGATCTCTCTACAACTGTCTTAACCTGCAAGGCATCTACAAGCGGTATAAAACTGTTAGCTAACATTCTATGCATAAGTATAAAGGTAAAAGCACAAACACACAATATACACAATCAACATGCAACACTCAATCCTTTTATTATCTTTAATTAGGTGATAGGTTATTACTAATGATACTTATTTTGTGACACGAGGGATTCCCAAACCTCGCCCCTGTCCCCGTTTACCAACACGGAATGGTACTAATGCATTTGACCGTCTACCGGACTAGGCTGGTCGCAGGGAACCTCCTAGGCTCTAACAAGAGCTAGGAAGATGATGTCACGACCCGTTATCATACACTTGGGTCAATTACGTAAATAATAAAGTCGGCCTAATTCGGTTTTGTTGTTTATCATAACTAACAAACACCACTCATACACATTACACTCATACAAGAAGCCAGCTAAGTAAGTCCGTGGACTTACCTGAATCAGATCTCGACTCTCTTAATCACAACTCAATCTGTAACTGTATAACTCGGTTGCCTGTCAAAGGAGGCAAGTGTGTCAGCACACTTTCTTGGTAATTAGAAGTCTAAGACTGCTAAGGTAGTAGATCCTATTAGAACAAAATTTAATACAGTACCAATTTATGGTAAAATGACTATTTACCCTTGGTCCCGGAATTTCCAAAAACTCGGAATATGTACTTAAATTATAATTTGAGGCTAACTAACCATATTCTACTATCTAGGATGATTTTAGGTAACAACTAGAAAAACTACTCATTTTCTATTTCCCGAAAAGTCACTAAAGTCCAACTATAGCTTCAAATATAAAATTCGAATAATCTTATAAAAATTCTGAAATAATTCCCTAGGTCATCTATGATGTCCTATGTACTCGTAGGAGAAAGAATTTCTTAAAACTGTTAACGCATCGCTTCTACAAAAATTTCTAAAGTTGGGTACAACACTTAACAAGTAGCACATTGTCTTAACTTTGAAAAATCATAACTCCTAAACTACTCGCTGGATTTATCCCAAATTTTGATATGTTCTACCGTAAAATCTTATCTATAATATATCCAAAATTTATCCGCAAAGGAGATCAAAATCCTATTTAAACTATCTCACAAAACCAAATTTCAGCACAACAGAAAAACTGCTTACGACTCAATCTTGAAAAAATCATAAATCCCAAACCACTCGCTGGATGCCTCTCAAATTTGAATATGTTCTACAAAAATATGTCAACTATATCATATCCAAAATTCAAGCCCAATGTAGATCAAGAGCTTATTCAAAACCATCTGACAAAACAGCATCACTTGCTGTTTTCCCCAACACTCAGCACATATATACAAAACACAATAACTCTCAAACTGTAACTCCGATTCCTCTAAAATTTTAGTATGCTTTACTCTGCAATACCCTCTATGACATATCCGAAAACCAGCCAAAAACAAATGAGTTTAGCATACCTAAATCCGGTCATCAAGCTGGCTGTTTTTCGTGACAATGTGCTTGTTGTTGCTATTGTTGTGGTGCAGTTCGTGACAGGAGCATAAGCAGTGAAGGCTGGGCTGCTTTGGCTCAACAGCAGTTGCTTAGGGACAGCTGGGTGTGGATCACGTGGTTCAGTCGAGTTAAGTATCCATTCGGCATAGAGAAGAAGGAGTATGTGAGTTCCGGTGATTAGTATAAACGCAGATGGAGGGAGGGAGAGAACGGAAAGGTATGAACGTATAGGGAAAAGAGAGAGCGAGAGAGATCCAGCAGTAAACTTACTCAGGAGTCTGTGTCCAGAAAGTTGAAGGTTGTTCGTCCCTGGAGTGGTGGCTGCGAGTCTCCGGTTTGTAGCTGGCAACTTGGACCGGAAGCAGTTTGGGTCGATCTTCTGTACGCAGCAGTGAAGAAGGCAAGAGGGAGGATTCTTCAGATGTTAAATGGTAAGCGGTTTCTCCTACTCCCTTAGCTGTTACGTGAGTGAAGGCCATCAAGGGAGGGCATTGATTTCAGCCGTTACATTCAGCATTCACAAGGGCAGAATAGTGGCTGCATCATGCTTTTGTACCCTTGGGCTGCGAGAAGAGCTGTGCATACTTGGCTGGAGAGGAGCTGTGCATACTGGGCTGGAGTGCAAAGGATGTTGGGGCTGCTGTGGGCTACGCAGAAGCTGGGCTGAGAAGGAGCTGTGTGGTCCGCCTGAAGGAGCTGTTAATGGGCTCGTAACCAGTCTCTTCTGGGTTAGTGTTGGCCTGGCTAGAAGTCACACTGCTGGGCTGTTGTGGGTAAGCGAACTGGGCTTCTTAAGGTAGGAACAGTGGGATGAAACAAGCAAGAAAGAGGGCTGAATTGCTTGTTAAAAATCTGTCAAAACTCGTCATGGCCTTGTCAGGCCCATGAATGAGTTTGTCACAGATTTGTCAGGCTTTGTCATGGCCTCGTCTCAGCTTAGCCATGGTCTCGTCACAGCTTGTCATGATCTCGTCACAGCTTGTCATCGATAAGAATGAATTATAATAATTAGGGTTTGATATAAATCTATCATTTCATGTGAATTAAATTCTACATAAAATAATAGATAATTATAAGGATTAGAGTTTGATATAATTTTATCATTTTATGTGAATTAAATTCTACATAAAATAATGGATATTTCTAAGGATTAGAGTTTGATATAATTTTATCATTTTATGTGAATTAGCTTCTACATAAAATAATGAAATTTGTGAAGGAAGAGATACTAGATAGAATGAGAAACCGTCAACGGCGGAATTAGACGGAATAAAAATTCCGGATATTACAATGGCGGATCACACTCTCCACCTCGTCCTCCGGTATGCATCTTCTAAAGACTCCATCTGGCCCTCTCTTGAACAAAAGCGGTTCACTCCAATAGTAATGCCTCACATCTTTGAAGAATTTCTTCCTTTGGGCATAGGATAAACCGGGTGGCACCTCCTCACACACAAGGTAGTTTACAATTTCGGCATACCATGGCTCATTTCCCTTGGAAACTTGAAGCAAGCACTCCTCCACCATTTGCAATTGCTCATCCCGGAATGAGTCATCAATCGGGATGGTATCTTTCTCAATCTCCAAAGGTGGGAATCTACTAAGGTGGTCCGCCACAGAATTTTCGGACCCTTTCTTATCCCGGATTTCCAAGTCAAACTCTTGAAGAAGAAGGATCCACCGAATCAAACGAGGCTTGGCATCCTTCTTGGTAAGAAGATAACGGATCGTAGCATGATCCGTATACACAATGACCTTCACTCCAACAAGATACGAGCGGAACTTCTCAAATGGATACACAACCGCTAGCAACTCCTTCTCGGTGGTAGCATAATTAAGTTGGGCATCATCTAGTGTCTTGCTAGCATAATAGATGGCATCTGTAAGCCCATCCTTCTTTTGCCCCAAAACAGCCCCGACGGCTACATCACTTGTGTTCGCCACTTAGCGTGCGTGCAAATAAGCTTTAAATTTATAAAACTAGAATCAAGCAAGCGAACCCGCAGTGTACGGATCGATATAGTTGAGCAAGAATCCCAGAGTATCGAACACAGGGATTTGGGGGGTTAAATCCAATTATAGATTATCAAGCGAGTAAATGTAAGAGCTTTTTGAATTATTGGGAAAACAACAATCCTAAAGATCCAGGAATCCAGTTGTGGCAATCGATTCAAGATATACTAAAGATATAAGGACAGAGTTAAGGCATGCAAAGGTATACGAATGTAAGGTAATCGTACGGTGAAGTTCCAAAAACATTATATTACTCACCTACTAGACACTCTCTATAAAGGTTGTTGAGGCTTCAACATAGAAAGGTTCTAAAGGTAAGAATTAATGTCAAACACCTAAACTTGTAATCCAAGGATCAAGACTAACTAAACTGATTAAGGTTGTGACACTCACAATCGAGGTAGAGGTTGTTGAGGCTTCACTACCACCTAGAAAAGGGCAAGCCAAGACTAAGTTAAAGCAAATCTTTAACTTTGGATTAAAGTAAAAGTAGGTTCGTAAACTAACACAAAATTACGGGTAGTTCTTGAGTTCCATGGCCGGGGAAGCTCAAGAACAGACCGTGGATTAGGGTTGTCGTCGATTCTCTCTAACTCTCAGGGTCCAATCTGTTTACGATCGATCTATCATCATCTAAGCCACAACTATCAACCCTTCACCTTAGAACTGTTAAGGGTTTTTAGCCAACAATAGTCATGTTGATATCAAATTTAAGGTTTAAAAGATTGAAAGATGAAAACTTCCGAAAACCTTCAATTACTTTCAAATCAATCTCAAAGTCACAATCAAGAATAATAATCGTCACTAGATTCAGAATAGCACAAACAATCACAATCTTAGATAAGAAGGGAGAACGGGATGTCAATCCGTCTCCTAAATCAAACCTAAATGAGAAGCGAAATCTTCTCACGAACAATCTTCCAAATCTTCCTCTTTTCCGTCAATCCAGAAATCACACTAGCAACGCGCAAATCTCTCAAACACAATCTTCGCCAAATGCAAAATTACGGCAATTCCAAGTGTAAGCGTAAGCAAAAGTGTGTCTAAGCAGAGGTGGCGGAATCTCTCTTCGTCCGTCCTTTTATAGTGTAGGATAAAATATCGGCCCGGCCCATTATCATAGAAGATCGTGGCTTAAAGTGTGGCGGAAAAGATCGCGAAGATCACGGTCGTGGAAGGGTTCCACGGCCGTAATTTAGAGCGTGGAAATCATCACGGTTTGACACAACTCTTCCACGGCCGTAGAAGTTGCTGGAATGAACCACGCTTCCCTTGCCAAGGTTCCACGGCCGTGGACTTAAACGTGGAATGTAGTACGGCCGTATTTTAGGGCGTGGTTTAGGGCTAGAACGTGATTCTTCCTTAGTCTCGTGCATTCTTCAAGTTGGCACTTCCTTAGCTCCTAGGAATGTCCTCAATTCATGGACATGCTCAATCAACTTCATCCTTGCTCAATTCCATCGGAAATAGCTCTTAATTGCCTACAATCAACATAAAGCTTGTGTAGATCTCTATATCGACATTATAGACAAACTAGCTCACAAATGCATCAATGCTCAATCAATGACTATCAATATGGATGAAATACACTTAGAAAACGTGCCTAAAATATCACAATATTTCGTGCTAACAAATAACCCCATACTTGCCACTTGCTTGTCCCTAAGCAAGGTCTTTTAAAAGCTTTTAAAAAAAAAGTTAGGATGAAATATGTGTACCTTCTCAAAGCAAAACTTCTTTTGGATGAATGTGCCTTCTAATTAATAGATCATTCTCAAATCTTGCTTCATTCGTTCATAAGACTTTCATACACTTAATCAAAGAGTAAAGAGTAAAGAAAGCTCATGAATCAATCAAACTTCCATACAAACATCATAACCTTCAAACATTATCAAAATCAATCAGAAGAAACTTCAATTTAGATCACCAAGTCATATAACATTCTTTTGATCTTAAGGACTTTCAAAAAGGTCTAGAATGTAGAAAGGGAAGGAAAACTTTAAGGAATGTGGTGCATGAATCCGGGAAAGTGGATAACTACTCTTTTCTTCTTCTCTTGCGGTTTCCGCAGCACTTTCAACTTAGAGCTTCGCTCTCCTCTTTTCATTTTTCGACTTTACTTTTGGAGTTATGGATAGAGGTGCACAAAAACCGAAGCCTAGGAGATTGGCGTTTCTCAATTTTATGAGATGCCTCAAACACTTAGCGCACATACCATAATCCGCTAGGAATATCGCTCAATCCGACTTTGGCAAGACACAAACACCCGGCTATGTGAATGGTGCCGAGTTACTCATCATCATGATTGACTTCCCCAAACCTACAATTTCTTTCTATTCTTTTGATTGCAAATAATTGCTCTCAAGGCCCTCCCACATCAAACATCCCAATATCAATCAACTCCTCCAAATTCCCGGATAGGTAAAGGATGCCATAATTTCAATGAGGAGCTAAATGATCAAAGAAAGAAGAAAGAAAATCGAGTTGCCTTAATCATCTCAACAAGAAGTATAAGAACTTATAGTGTGATTTCAACTTCAATTCCTCAACATGATTTAAGTAACATTCATCACATTATGAAACTTGCAAAAGAGGTCTAATCAACTCATTCAATTTCTTTTCAATTCACTATTCGTTTAAGCATGCAATTGTCATCAAACTCAATTCACAAGTAGCGATTATCATAGAAATCATCTCTATCCTTAGAAGCACAAAATTTTCAAAATTTTTCAATTTTTATGGGTTTTTCAAACTCTTTTTCATGCAATGCAATAATGAAACGTGCAACAATATAATGAACATGCAAGATAGTCTCAATAGAAGCAATCAAAGTGAGTAAGAGTTATTACAAACTTTTAGTCACACCCCACCCCATACTTGGAACAAACATTGTCCCTAATATTCAAATAAAAGAAAGAAAAGAAGAAAAGAAAGAAACAAAGAAAAAGAACTCACAAAATGGCGATGGAGCGGCTAAAGTTGTCGGTCATCATAGTCGTCACTGCGGCGCCGGTGGAGGCGGGAATGGAGAGAAGCTAGGATCATAGTACCGCCCGAACTGCTGGAGGTAGACGTCTCTCATCATATGGTCGAGGTCGTCCATGCGTCCATCTCTAGCGTCGGCTTGAATCTCCAATGCTCCCACTCTATCAGAAAGGCTGGTAGCACACTATGGCATCTGCTCATACCAACCCGGAGCCTGGCTGTACCACCCTGGTGCATGTGACGGTGCTGGTGCTGGTGCTGGTGCTGGTGGTGCCTGAGTAGACCATGGAGGTGGAGCTCCGTACGATGCAGGAAGGGTCTCCATCCAAGTGGGTCTCTTACTCACGCTGGCCCGGCAGAAGATGAACCTGAAGCTCTGGCGGGGCATGGAGAACGTCTAGGCACATCAGAAGCTATGTCCGGCTGATCCGGAAACGTGCCAAAATCCTGCTCGGCTCCTCCTCCTCCCTCATACTGATCTCTCATCTCCTCGTCCTCAACTACAAGCGGTGGTGGAACATATGGAGGAGCTGCAATCCTGTTCGCATGCATAGCAGCGAACGTCTCCTTCCAATTATGGCGTCCAGCCAGAATGGAATACTTCGGGAGCCACTCAATACCCCTCCACGTTCTTCTCTCCCATGGCATAGCTACATAAGGTGGACCTCTATGGGTGGGGAAGATGAGACCTCTAGTCATGAAGGCCTGAAGTCCTAGGGGTACGGCAGGAATGCGTGTACATGCAGAAAAATCTACCCATAACATCCTAGCAAGGTGGGTGACTATCCCACCATATCCAATGTTGCCCGCCCTCTTGTTCTTTAGCTTGCTCATGGTAGCAGCTAAGAGGGTGGCGCAGTCAGCAGGGCGCCCATATAACATAGAGTACAGAAGAAAGAGCTCATCCGTCTTGATCTTCTGAGGTGTCTCCGTCCTAGGGATGAGACACTCAGAAAGAACCCGGTGAGCAATTTTAAGGCTAAGTGATACATCAACTTAGCCTTGGTATCAGCTAGTTGCCAGCGGTCCTCGCTGGCGTAAATCATGGCAACCTCCTCCCAGAAGTCCTTGGCGTAAACGCTGCTGAGGAAACGACCATTGAAGGTCTCTTGGAACCCAAAGAAGGTCCCGAACTCCCGGATGGAGAAATCATAGTTCCTTTCCATCAGACGGAAAGAAATTGTCCTATCAACGTGGCTGTGCTCAAAAGACGTCACAACCTCTCTCGTGATCTCCTCGTAAGCGTCTTCTCGGATAGCCGAGAAGACAACTAATCCGGCTCTATCCAAGAGCCAAGTAAGGTCATCTATGATATGGAGAGGAGCTAAATCCTCCAACAATAGGTACCTAGGTCCTATAACAGCCCTCTTGTGGATCCTCTCTAAGGCATCGAGATGATCCTCGTAAATGGTAGGTACTCTAGGGCTAGGAGGTGAAGGTGATGAAGGTGATGATAGAGGTGAAGGGGAGGAAGGTGGTGGTGCTCTAGAGGATGAAGAGGAAGAGGGGTTACCCTTCCTCTTTTTGTTCTTATCCTACTCATTTTTCTTTTCCTTAATTCTCCCAGAAACTCTCCTCACAAAATCCAATACTGTTGAAAACCACGGTCTGTTCTTGGTGTTCCACGGCCGTGGAAGTGACAGAGACCGTGGTTCGTCTCGACTTTTCTCAAAACTCAGCAATTAACATCCAAATTCCACAATCAAGCAGTCCTAGACTATTTTCTTCCAATTTCAATCAGTTCTCCTATAAATGCTAGCAAAAACGAACCCGAATTGACAAAGATAGAGAAGAGCGGAAAAAACCTAGGTTTTGGATTTTAAAATCCGAATTCTGCGTTCCTTGGTGATTTGCCGCTCGATTTGTTGCTTTGATCTCGTCGGTGATCGAATTTGCTTCAGTTTGGGTCGAAGAATCATTGAAAACGATTAACAAACGGAGAATTGAGGTGAGAGGCGTGGAATCGGCGAAATAGGGCGTGGAATTGGGTTTTGTGGTGTGTTTTTGTGAAGAACGTGGTTTATATAGTGGCCGGCAAAATTTTTGAAAATCACGGTCTGTTGGGGGTTCCACGACCGTGGAATTGTACGGAACCGTGGTTTTGGTGAGTTTTCAAAGGCTTTTGGAAATTACGGTCACTGTAGCTGTCACGGCCGTGGTTTAGGCCGTGGAACTCTCTGTAATGCTCCAACGTCCAAGTTTCGTCACTTTACTTCAAAATTACTCTTCCCCTTTCCTTTTCCACTGTTCCTACATCCAAAAATACGAATATACCGGAGGGAATCGAAGGCAAAACAAAGCAAAAAGGTCTAAACTAAGCTAAACTATGAATCGAAAACAAGAACGTAAATGCAATACCTTGGGTTACCTCCCAAGAAGCGCTTTGTTTAAGGTCCGTAGCTAGACCAAATTCGCACTTATTCGAGTGTGGTGGCCGCGAACTCTTCAGCTTGGAGTTCCGGCGTATACTTCTTGAGTCGTTGACTGTTCACCTTAAAGCTTCCACCCGCTTCACCCCATACTTTAACTGCACCATGGGGAAAAATACGTTTGATTAGAAACGGTCCGGTCCAACGAGATTTAAGCTTACCTGGAAAGAGACGAAGCCGTGAATTGAAGAGGAGAACTTGATCTCCTTCTTTGAAGTCCTTTGGAATGATATGCTTATCATGCCAACGCTTTGCTCTAACCTTATAAATCTTGGCGTTCTCATAGGCGTTCAAGAGGAGTTCTTCAAGCTCATTAAGGTTCAAGAGATGCTTCTCTCCCGCTTCCTTCTTGCTGAAATTCAACCATTTGATAGCCCAAAACGCCTTGTGCTCCAACTCTACCGGTAAGTGACAAGACTTCTCATACACAAGGTTGTATGGTGTGGTTCCTATAGGAGTCTTGTACGCAGTCCGGTACGCCCACAATGCATCATCAAGCTTCAAGGACCAATCCTTCCTAGTCCTTGAAACCGTCTTCTCTAGGATTCCTTTGATCTCCCGGTTTGAGATCTCAACTTGTCCACTAGTTTGTTGATGATAAGGGGTGACGATCTTGTAAGTAACCCCATACTTAGCTAGAAGAGCTTCAAAGCGCCGGGCAATGAAGTGAGAACCTCCATCACTAATGATAGTCCTTGGCGTCCCAAATCGTGGGAAAATGGTCTTGTTAAAGAACTTAACCACCACCATGGCATCATTGGTGGGAGAGGCAATTGCTTCCACCCATATAGAAACGTAATCCACCGCCAAGAGTATGTATTGGTTTCCACAAGATGATGGGAACGGTCCCATAAAGTCAACTCCCCAAACGTCGAAAATCTCCACCTCTTGGATGTTATTGATAGGCATCTCATTCCTCCTAGAGATATTTCCTGTTCTTTGACAAGCATCGCATCAGGAAACAAAGGATTGCACATCTCTAAATAAATTAGGCCAAAAGAATCCAGATTGCAATACCTTAGCGCTAGTCTTGTTCGAACTAGCGTGTCCTCCACATGGTAGTGAATGACAATGGCGGATGACACTTTGCATCTCATCTTCCGGCACGCATCGCCGAATGATGCCATCCGGACCTCTCTTAAAGAGGAGAGGTTCATTCTAAAAGTATTCCCGGACATCCTTAAAGAACTTCTTCCTTTGTGCGTAGGATAGTCCGGGTGGTATCTCCTGACAAACCAAATAGTTAACAAAATCAGCAAACCATGGTTCGTTACCTTTGTTTCCTGATGTGTTAGGCGACTCAAATGATCCGCAACAGAATTTTCTGAACCTTTCTTGTCGCGGATCTCTAGATCGAATTCTTGTAGGAGAAGAATCCATCTAATTAGCCTTGGCTTCGCATCTTTCTTTGCAAGGAGGTACCGGATCGCAGCATGATCCGTATAGACAATCACCTTTGCACCTACAAGATAAGAGCGAAATTTGTCAATAGCATAAACAATGGCTAAAAATTCCTTTTCCGTAGTGGCGTAGTTGAGCTGCGCTTCATCTAGCGTCTTGCTAGCGTAGTATATGGCATGGGTTCGCCCTTCCTTCCTTTGTCCAAGAACAACTCCTATTGCTACATCACTAGCATCGCACATAACCTCAAAGGGAAGGTTCCAATCCGGAGGTTGGATAATAGGTTCTGAAATTAGAGCTTCCCGAATCATGTTAAACGCATACAAGCATTCCTGCGAAAACTCAAAAACTGCATCCTTCATCAATAGATTAGTTAGCGGTTTTGATATTTTAGAGAAATCCTGTATGAAGAGCCTATAGAATCCAGCATGTCCTAGGAAACTTCTTATCCCTTTCACCGAAGTTGGGGGAGGAAACTTCTCTATAGTCTCTATTTTCGCTTTATTTACCTCTATCCCTCTACTAGAGATTAAGTGTCCTAGTACAATTCCTTCCTTCACCATAAATTGACACTTCTCCTAATTAAGAACTAGGTTAGTGTCTTCACACCTTTGTAAAACAAGTGAAAGGTTAGAAAGGCAATTGTCAAAAGAGGAACCGTATACGGAGAAGTCATCCATGAAGACCTCCATGATTTCCTCAATGTATTCGGAGAAGATGGCCATCATGCACCTTTGAAAGGTGGCTGGGGCGTTGCAAAGCCCGAACGGCATTCTCCTATAAGCAAACGTACCCCACGGGCACGTGAATGTGGTCTTCTCCTAATCATCCGGGTGTATCGGAATCTGAAAGAAACCACTATAACCGTCAAGATAGCAAAAGTGTGAATGTTGTGCTAACCTTTCAAGCATTTGATCGATGAAGGGTAGTGGGAAGTGATCCTTCCTCGTCGCGTTGTTAAGCTTGCGGTAGTCTATGCACATCCGCCATCCCGTTACGGTTCGGGTAGGAATGATTTCGTTATTCTTGTTGGTGATGACCGTCATTCCCCCCTTCTTCGGAACTACTTGAACCGGACTCACCCACTTGCTATAGGAGATAGGGTAGATGATACCTGCATCAAGCAATTTAAGAATTTCCTTCTTGACAACCTCCTTCATGGTCGGATTCAACCGCCTTTGAGGTTATCTTGAAGTCCTAAAATCTTCCTCCATTAATATTTTATGCATGCATAGGGAGGGTTTGATTCCTACTAAGTCCTCAATAGTATAGCCTAAAGCTTTCCTATGTTTCCTAAGGACAACCATAAGCTTACTATGTTCATCTATGGTTAAATCGGAACTAACAATAACTGGATAAGTAGAGTTAGGTCCTAGAAAAGCGTACCTTAGATGAGTAGGAAGTGGCTTTAGTTCCATTGCTTTCGGAGCTTCCAATGATTCTTGAGGAGCATCCGATGCTTCCTTAGAAGTGTCTAAGGGTGTAGAAGGTGTGGGAGAAGAATCAAAAGAAGTTGAAGAAGTGGCACGATCACCCTCTTCCACGGCCAGAATCACGGTTTCCCTGCATCCTCCACGGCCGTGGTTTGGGGCGTGGAAAGGAAATACGGTTGCTCTGTTTCCTCCACGACCGTGTAACCCTCTGGAGTGAGCCACGCTTTGGTTGGTGAAATCCACGGCCGTGGAATATAGTGTATGGTCGTGGATTCTCACGTTTTTTGCTTCATCATGGAGTTTCTCAAACTCCTCTTCACATACTTCCTCTTGTGCTTCTAAGGCTTCAATTGCCTCATTGCACTCCTCTTCTTCCCCTACATTCATTAGACTCATAGTAATAACCTTTTGCAAAGGATCTTTGAAGAGAATAGCACTTACCTCCTCTCTAGACAACCCTTCTTCATCTTGGATATTGAATATATCCTCATCAAAGATTGGCTCCTTCACTAGAGTGGAAAGAACGAACTCTACCTTCTCTTCTCCTATGTCAAAGGCGAGTCTAGCATTCTTGCAATCGACTATGCAGCCGGAAGTTGTAAGAAACGGTCTTCCGAGTATGATCGGGACCGGACTATCTGCAGGAATGTCAAGCACAACAAAATCAATGGGAACAAAGAATTTACCTAGCTTGACTGGGACGTCTTCTACAATACCGACGGGACGAGTGATGGATCGATCCGTCATGTACAACGTCATCTTAACCGGTTTAGGGTCGCCTAAACCGATCTTCCTACATAATGCAAGTGGTATGATGCTCACACTTGCTCCCAAGTCACATAATGCATCATATGTGACGTCTCCCACTCCTATGGGAATGCAAAATGACCCCGGATCTTCTAGCTTTGGGGGCATTTTCTCCTTCATGGTCTTGATGAGATCCGAAGAATCCGAACTCATCTTAACCTCTCCGAAATCCTCCAACTTTCTCTTGTTAGAGAGGATTTCCTTTAAGAACTTGCCATAAGCTGGCATACCTACAATAGCATCAATGAAAGGTATATTAATATGCAGCTTGCTCATGAGTTCTATAAACTTACTAAATTGTTTATCTAGACGCGCTCTTGCTCTAGATTGAGGGAATGGTAGGGGAGGTTTGTAAGCCGGAGGAGGAACGTAGATATCTTCCTTCTCCTTCCCCTTCTCTGTCTTTCTCAACGGAGACTTCAACAAACTTAGGCTGCGGATCGGTGGTAGTCACTCCGCTCCTAGTTGTGATTACCATCACCCTTCCCTTTGGGTTGTCCTCCGTTTTTCCTGGAAGTTTCCCTTGATTCCTAGGAACTTCCTCCGCTTGGCTAAACATTTGGTTTTCTAAAACTTTTTGGGCTTTATCAACCTTAGAAATTTGATCATATACCTTAATGATGCGGTTCTCCAAACCTTGAAGCTTTCCCAAAATCGTTTCCAACATGGGATCGGGCTTCTCCTTCCCCGAAGTGTTTCCTCCATTAGATGTTTGCCCCTGGCTTTTCAAAGGAGTAGAGGAAGAGGAAGGTGGAGTTAGTGAATTCGAATTGGAAGGATAAGAGTTACCGGAGTTTTGGTGATTGGAGCCCGTATTAGTGTTCCAATTGTTGTTCCGGTTGTTGTTGTTGCCATTCCAATTATTCCGGTTGTTGTTCCGGTTATTGTTGTTGTTGCGGTTTGTATTCTCACCACCATTGTTGTTGTTGCCCAAGTAGCCAACATCTTTTCCTTGTTGCTTTGGAAAGTTGGTCTTGATAGCCTCCTTCAACTCTTTGATCTCATTGTTGAGGGAGAAAATTTGATTTTGAGCTTCATGTGTGAGCTTTGCTCTTTGCTCTACACGATTTCCCTCTACCTTCCGGTGAGAATACTTCTCTATGACCCTTTCTTGCTTCTCAATGAAGTCCCAAGCGTCATCTTCCCTCATGTCCATGAATGTACCACATGAGAGGGATTGGAGCTTGAATTGTGTCTCCACATCCAGCCCCTTATAGTATATCTCCAGCAATGCAAGCTTGGATATGCCATGATGAGGGCAATCCAATAACAAATCCTGAAACCTTTCCCAAGATTGAAACAAACTTTCATTAGATCTCATGGAAAATGCATTAATCTTACCTCTAATTTCCGCCGTTTTGGATGGCGGAAAGAACTTAGTGAGGAACTCTGCGAAAAGGTCTTCCCACATGTCTAGTTTCCCACTAGGAAGAGCTTGGTACCAAGACAATGCTTTCCCCTTCAAGGAGAAGAAGAAAGGCTTGAGCTTATAGTTGTTGGTAGTCGCGTTCTTTGGCCTCATTGTCTCCATCATACACTCAAAGTTTTGCAAGTGTTGGTGTGGAGATTCAGCGCTTGTTCCGCCAAATTGGTTTTGGCGAACAAGAGTAATAACTTGAGGGTTGAAGATAAACCCTTGCACATCATCAGCATCAAACTTCACACCTAGACGGCGTGGTTGCTGCGTTGGATCCATTCTTTGGCCAAGCGTTCTTAGCTCCTCATCCACACGTTCGATCCTTGCATTCCTAGGTGGAATACGACGATTAGCAGCTGCCCGTGGATGGAATGGATTCACATTGATCGTGGGATCAATTTCCTCTAACGGTGGCATGGAGGATTCGCTATCCTCATTGGATGAGTTGGCTCTAACCGATCTTCCCGGTCTCCTCCTTTTCTTTTTCTCCTTAAGGTTGTTTATCTCCAACCTCATCTGGAACATCATGTCCGTTAGATCGTCAACCTTCATTTGATGACGATCCGTTTCTTCCCTTCGTGTCTTCTCACTCCATTGGAGTTGAGCTTCTTTCTCCGCTAACTCCGATTGAAGATCACGTTCATGTTCTTCAGCCATTTTCTTTTCCTTACGCTTTTGACTTAAAGTCCTCTCAAGCTCTTGATCAAGAGTTAAGAGATCCTTGGTGTTCCTAGACCTGCGCATGCACTCAAAGAGATATCAAATAAAAAGGGAGAAGCTCCCAAGCTTGACAACCAATAACCGAATTCGGCCTAGACCAAATCCCCGGCAACGGCGCCAAAAACTTGTTCGCCACTTAGCGTGCGTGCAAATAAGCTTTAAATTTATAAAACTAGAATCAAGCAAGCGAACCCGCAGTGTACGGATCGATATAGTTGAGCAAGAATTCCAGAGTATCGAACACAAGGATTTGGGGGGTTAAATCCAATTATAGATTATCAAGCGAGTAAATGTAAGAGCTTTTTGAATTATTGGGAAAACAACAATCCTAAAGATCCAGGAATCCAGTTGTGGCAATCGATTCAAGATATACTAAAGATATAAGGACAGATTTAAGGCATGCAAAGGTATACGAATGTAAGGTAATCGTACGGTGAAGTTCCAAAAACCTTATATGACTCACCTACTAGACACTCTCTATAATGGTTGTTGAGGCTTCAATATAGAAAGGTTCTAAAGGTAAGAATTAAGTCAAATACCCAAACTTGTAATCCAAGGATCAAGACTAACTAAACCGATTAAGGTTGTGACACTCATAATCGAGGTAGAGGTTGTTGAGGCTTCAGTATCACCTAGAAAAGGCCAAGCCAAGACTAAGTTAAAGCAAATCTTTAACTTTGGATTAAAGTAAAAGCAGGTTCGTAAACTAACACAAAATTACGGGTAGTTCTTGAGTTCCACGGCCGTGGAAGCTCAAGAACAAACCGTGGATTAGGGTTGTCGTCGATTCTCTCTAACTCTCAGGGTCCAATCTGTTTACGATCGATATATCATCATCTAAGCCACAACTATCAACCCTTCACCTTAGAATTGTTAAGGGTTTTTAGCCAACAATAGTCATATTGATATCAAATTCAAGGTTTAAAAGAATAAAAGATGAAAATTTCCGAAAACTTTCAATAACTCTTAAATCAATCTCAAGTTCACAATCAAGAACAATAACGTCAATAGATTTGGAATAGTGCAAACTATCACAAATCTTAGATAAGAAGGGAGAACGGGATGTCAATCCGTCTCCTAAATCAAACCTAAATGAGAAGCGAAATCTTCTCACGCACAATCTTCCAAATCTTCCTCTTTTCCGTCAATCCGGAAATCACACTAGCAACGCGCAAATCTCTCAAACACAATCTTCGCCAAATGCGAAATTAGGGCAATTCCAAGTGTAAGCGTAAGCAAAAGTGCGTCTAAGCAGAGGTGATGGAATCTCTCTTCGTCCGTCCTTTTATAGTGTAGGATAAAATATCGGCCCGGCCCATTCTCGTAGAAGATCGTCGCTTAAAGTATGGCGAAAAAGATCGCCAAGATCACGGTCGTGGAAGGGTTCCACGGCCGTAATTTAGAGCGTGGAAATCATCACGGTTTGACACAACTCTTCCACGGCCGTAGAAGTTGCTGGAATGAACCACGCTTCCCTTGCCAAGGTTCCACGGCCGTGGACTTGAACGTGAAATGTAGTACGGCCGTATTTTAGGGCGTGGTTTAGGGGTAGAACGTGATTCTTCCTTAGTCTCGTGCATTCTTCAAGTTGGCACTTCCTTAGCTCCTAGGAATGTCCTCAATTCATGGACATGCTCAATCAACTTCATCCTTGCTCAATTCGATCGGAAATAGCTCTTAATTGCCTACAATCAACATAAAGCTTGTGTAGATCTCTATATCGACATTATAGACAAACTAGCTCACAAATGCATCAATGCTCAATCAATGACTATCAATATGGATGAAATACACTTAGAAAACGTGCCTAAAATATCACAATATTTCATGCTAACAACTTGCATCACACATGATCTCAAATGGTAGACTCCAATCCGGAGGTTGCATGATGGGTGCGGAGATCAAAGCATTCTTCAACCTACAAAAGGCCTCAAGGCAATCCTTGGAGAAAACAAACTCAACATCTTTCATTAGTAGGTTAGTAAGAGGCTAAGAAATCTTCGAGAAATCTTTAATGAATCTCTGGTAAAAACCGGCATGCCCTAAGAAACTCCTTACCCCCTTCACCGAGGTAGGTGGTGGCAACTTCTCTATCGTCTCTATCTTAGCCCTATCAACCTCAATGCCACGGTTGGACACCAAGTGTCCCAACACAATGCCTTCACTTACCATGAAGTGGCATTTTTCCCAATTCAAGACAAAATTTGTCTCCTCACATCTCTTAAGCACCAAAGACAAATTTGCTAAATAATCATCAAATGAAGATCCATAAACACAGAAATCATCCATAAACACTTCCATGATGTTTTCAATATACTCAAAAAAGATAGCCATCATACACCTTTGAAAGGTGGCGGGTGCATTACACAGCCCAAACGGCATTCTCCTATATGTAAATGTACCCCAAGGACATGTGAATGTAGTTTTCCCTTGGTCTTCGGGGTGGATAGGGATTTGGAAGAATCCACTATAACCATCTAAGTAACAAAAGTGAGAATGTTGAGCTAATCTCTCTAGAATTTGGTCAATAAAGGGAAGAGGGAAGTGATCTTTCCTAGAGGCCACATTTAGTTTCCTATAGTCTATACACATCCTCCACCCCGTAACCGTTCCAGTTTGGATTAATTCATTATTCTCATTAGTCACTACGGTCATCCCACCCTTCTTAGGAACCACATGCACGGGACTAACCCACTTACTATCCGAAATCAGGAAAATCATTCCGCATCTAGCAATTTAAGGATCTCTTTGTTCACTACTTGTTTCATGATAGGGTTTAGTCTTCTTTGAGGTTCAATTGAGGGTTTATGATTGTCTTCCATTAAGATCTTATGCATGCACAAAGAAGGTTTAATGCCAACTAAATCATCAATGGTATAGCCAATAGCCTTCCTATGCAATCTCAACTCATGCAACAATCTACTCAACTCATCATCATTCAAGCATGCATTAACAATCACCGGATATGAAGAATTATCACCAAGAAAAGCATACTTAAGATGAGAGGGGAGGGGTTTAAGTTAAAGTTTAGGAGGATCTTTATCGGTTGGAGACGCTCCATACAATGTTGGTTGAGATGAATCCAAAGCCATGAAAGACTCCCCAAAGCTCCTTGAAATTTGATCAACAACCAATGAAGTTTCTGGAGAAACCACGGGCAAAATCACGGGCTCTGGCACAACCACGGCCGTGGAACTTGCAAAGCTAGCCTTTTTGAGCACTCCAAAGAGTTCCACGGGACATTCCACGGGCGTGGTTCTTCCCCCCTGGCCGTGGTTCACACAGCAATTCAGCACACCTTCGTGTACTTCAAATTCAACTCTTGTCTCCTTTTCCAATGCATCCAAAGCCTTGATTTCTTCATTGCAAGCCTACTCAACTCCTTTCTCCATCAAACTCAAGTTAAGAACCTTCTCCAAGGGGTTCTTGATCAAGATCGAGCTCACAACTTCTCTAGACTCCTCTTGCTCGACAATGTTGACCACATCTTCACCAAGGGCTGACCCCTTCATCATTGTGGAAAATTTGAACTTGATATTCTCTTCTCCAATGTTGAAGGAGAGAATTCCATTTTTGCAATCCACCAAACATCCGGAAGTGGCTAGGAAAGGTCTCCCTAAGATGATGGAAACCTGATAGTCCGCCGGGATGTCCAAAACAACGAAGTTTATGGACACATAGAACTTCCCTAGTTGCACCGGTATGTCTTCCAAGATTCCAACGGGATGGGTTATCGAACGGTCCGCCATGTCAAGGGTCATCTTGACCGGCTTTGGCTCTCCTAGCCCAACCTTGTTGTAGAGCGCAAGCGGGACGATGCTTACACTTGCCCCAAGATCACAAAGGGCTTCATACATCACTTCTCCAACTCCAATTGGCACACAAAAAGATCCCGGATCCCTTAGCTTTGGAGGCATCTCCTCCATCATGGTTTGGACCAATTCCGAGGACCTCTTCGTCATCCTCACTTCCCCATACTCCTCCAACTTTCTCTTCTTGGAGAGTATTTCCTTCAAGAACTTGCCATATGCCGGCATACCTAGAATAGTATCCATGAACGGAATGTTAATATGCAATTTAGACATAAGTTCAAGGAATTTACCGAAGTGTTTGTCCAAACGAGCTCTTGCTTGTGATTGTGGGAACGGTAGTGGTGGCTTGTATGGAGGTGGTGCCACATATGTTGGCTCATCTTCCTTGTTCTTTCCTCCTTCTTCTTGCAATGTCTCTTCCTCTACTACTTGCTTCCCCTTGTCATTTCCCTTAGGTAAGGGATCCTTCATGCTCAGCCCACTTCTTGTTGTAATGGCCAACACTTGGCCGCTTGGGTTATCTTCGGTTCTTCTGGGAATCATTCCCGGATCTCTATGAGCTTCACCTGCCTTTTGGAACACTTGTGCTTCAAACACCTTTTGAGCTTTCGAAATGGAAGTCACTGTGCTCTCAAGACCACTCAACCTTCCAAGCAATTTATCAAACATTGATAGCATAAATTATAGTCTATATTTTGGGGTTTGTTTAGACGTTTTATCTTTCATAATCTGCATGTTTGTATGTATAATATGTGATTATATTACCATTTCATCTACCTTTGCGGGAATCGAGGTCTACACCTAGTTTTGTTGTAATCGTAGGTAAAATAGCACGTTTTGCATCAAAAAGGAGCAAAAGGAGCTATGGAGTCATTGGAGCTACATCCAGGAGCATAAGGAACCATCCAGGAAGCATAGCCATGGGTTAGAGATTCACTTTGGACCAGATTTGAGAGATTTCACATTCAGTTGTGACCCACCTCGGTTGACCACAGATTCACCTCGACCGAGGTGATCCAGAGAAGTCGACTCGACCGAGGCGAACACCTGGGACGCGGCGAGAATATTTTATTCTTGGCTGAGATCTTTTATCTTTGGAAAGAGATCTTATATTTTTGGGCTTGGCTCGTGGAAGGTAGAAGATAATTCAGATCCTATATTTTACCTATATTTATGAGAAAAGATCTTTCTAAGATATCTTATCTTTGGAGGGTTATTTTCCTATAAAAAGGGTTGGATTTCCACAAATCCAACATCCCGCTTACACCGAAACATCCTGCATACATCCGCATACAGTTGGAGATCCCACATTGCACCGCAACAGCCATACTCCAGTTGGGAGAATTGAAGAACCTTTTCGAAGGTTGAAGAAGGAAGATTATAGCTTTTATAGCTTTTGAAGGGTTTTGTAAGATCATCTTAGATTTCCTTCCTTGTTGTCTTGCCTTGTTGGATTTCTATCCAAGGAACGCTTTTGTTGTGATATTTTATTCAGTTATTGAAGTCTTTTCATTAAATTCTTCTTGTTCAAATATTCACCTTCTTCCCATATATTTGATTAATATTTTCGTGATGATGAGTGGCTAATCTCTTTGTGTGATTCTAGGGTGATTGGCTGAAAGTTGTGGGAAAAACAATGATAGAATAATCTTAGATTCCAGTAGGATCCTAAAAGTTCGAGTCTTTAACCTTAACCCTAAGCATCTCGTTCAGTCGATGAACATCTCGGCCGGGGTGGAATTCTTCTGACCGAGGTGACTTAACTGATCCGAAACTGAGAGTTAAGTGTTAGATTTTGCCAAATCCTATTCTTATTATACCTTTCCTGGTCCAATGCAAGCCTAGGATGAGACTTACCCGGTAATTCCTTAAGTGTAGGTAATAAAGGTTTATCCTTTATTGGGGTTTGAGTGTGCTTCCATCCCATCTTTGTGAGTTAGCCTGAGACTTACCCGGTAAAGGTTGATTCTATTCCCTTAGATGATGTGTTAGTTTGAGGTTATAGTTCTTTATCTTAATTCCTTGAGACTTACCCGGTAATAGGAGTTACGGTTTAGGATTAGTGAGTAGTGAGACTTACCCGGTGATCTATTCCACTTTAGTAACACCTTCCCCATGCAAAAACCTCAGCTTTGTCCGCTTATCTTTAGATCTTGAGTTGGAACCACAACTAGATGCTTTAATCCTTAGAATTGCATGTTTCCTGTATTGACTTCTATATCATCTTTAATTGTTGTAATTGCTTTTGTGGTTAGTATTTACTAAAGCTTACCGTGATTGGACTTTGTTTCACTAAGTCCCTGTGATCGACCCCTGGAATTCCTTGCTTTTTACTACGATTGACCCGTACACTGCGGGTTCGCATCCTTGTTTTAAGCTTACGTCTAGGGTTATAAATTTAAAGCTTGCACACACCGTTTGGAGCGAACAAGTTTTTGGCGCCGTTGCCGGGGACTTGGTCTAGACCGAGCCGGTTACGGTTTGCTCTTGGGGCACTTGCCCCCGTGTCTACTAACCACTCTACTTGAGTGACTTTTGTAGGTTCTTTCTTAGGTTTATGCGAAGAACCCGCACTGGGAAGAAAATCGTTCCTTACGATCCCGAACCAAAAAAGACATACAAACGACGCTTGAGAGAAGCGAAGATGGCCCACCAAGACAACCGCGATCTTGAGGCCGAGTTGAAAGACGCACTAGAGCTGGTACGCCTCAACAGGGAAGAACTAAGGCAAGAAAGAGATGAAACTCGCACCAGGACTGAAGCGATTAAAGCTGATATGGCAGCTTTACGAGACCAGTTTCTACCTCGACCGAGGGAAGATCCTGTTCCAGATCCTCGACCGATCCAGGTCCTAGTCGCTGACCCTCGACCGAGGCAAGTCCCAGTACCTGACGCCCCGGCCGAGGTACTTCCACCTCGGATGCTAGTCCGAGACGCTCTTCTTGCAGGAATCCCACAAACCCTAGGTCAAAGGATGGACCCCAATCAAGAATTGAGGCGTCCAGGAGTTAACCTAGGAGATCCAGCGGACCATCACTACGAACTTCGACCGCAAGTTCTATCCATGAATCGCCAATGTTAGTTCGGAGGGCCGGAGAAGGAATCACCACATCAACATCTTCAAAACTATGAGATCTTGATGGAGACCTTGAGACCCTCAAGGATTGAAAATAACAACTACAAGCTAAGACCTTTTTACTTTTCTTTAAAAGATAGAGCTCTTACTTGGTATCAATCTCTTCCTCCAGGAAACATTAGCACATGGGAAGAGATGACGACGGAATTCTTGACCAAATTCTTTCCCCCCTCAAAGACAGGTGAAATGAGAGGGAAGATCAACGCTTTCATTATGAAGGACAAGGAGAGCTTGTCCAAGTCATGGGAGCGGTTCAAAGACATGCTTTTGGATTGCCCACATTATGGGATTCCAAAGTTAGAGTTATTAGAGATATACTTCAAGGGACTGGACGGAAGCACCTAGTTCAATCTCCAACTACTCTCCGCCGGTACCTTTATGGACATGGCGATTGACGAAGCTTGGGACTTCATCGAGAAGCAAGCTTTGCATATGGAGAAGTACACTCATCAAGGTTCTGAAGGTGGAGTTAAAAGAGTTAACTTACAAGAAACTCAGCCTAACAACAATCAACTCACGTCTTTGAAAAATGACGTGAAGCAATTGAAGGAACTCTTGGTTGCTCAAACCAAGAAGGAAGAGCAAGGACAAAGGAACAACAACAATAGATACCGTAACAACAACAACGGTTCTAGGAACAACAACTACGACAAAAACAATAGAGGATCCAATAGCAACAATTGGAGGGCGAACAACCAAAATTCTGGTAACAATCATTCAAACTCCAACTCTAACGATTCCTCTAACCCTTTCCTCTCTTCCCCTTCTTCTTCTTCTACTCCATTAAAAAGCCAGGGGCAATGATCAAGTTCGTCTCAGCCAGAAAAGAAAGACGTAGTTCTGGAGGCTATCTTGATCAAGCTTAATGCTATGGAGACTTCTATGACTTCATTTTCGAAGGCCCAAAAAGCCTTTGAATAACAACTTGCAAATAGGGCGAATGAAGAACCAAGAGATCCAGGGAAGCTTCCAGCAAGGACGGAAAGCAACCCTAAGGGCCACATCATGGCCATAACTACGAGGAGTGGACTAAAAACTGCAGATCTAGTGCCTCGGTCGGTGCCAGTACCGACAAAGACCACCTTGGTCCAGATGCAGCCAAAGAACACTTCGACCGAGATGCCAACCGAGGTGGAGCCACAGAAAGCGGAGGGGAAAACTGAAGTTTATGTTCCACCTCCTGCATACAAACCACAACTTCCATTCCCCCAGTCAAGGGCCAGAGCACATCTAGACAAGCACTTTGGCAAGTTCCTTGACTTGATGAATAAACTGCACATTAACATTCCTTTCCTTGATGCAATTGTAGGAATGCCCGCCTATGGGAAGTTCTTGAAGGAGATCCTATCAAGGAAAAGGAAACTGGAAGATTTTGGTGAAGTTAGGATGACATCTAAATTCTCGGAGCTCATACAAATCATGAAGGAGAAGATGCCACCTAAATTGAGAGATCCCGGCTCATTTTGCATTCCCATTCATGTTGGGGATGTCACTTGTGAAGCCCTTTGTGATCTAGGAGTCAACGTGAGCATCATCCCGCTGGAGCTATGTGTGAAGATCGGACTTGGAGAGCCCAAGCCGGTCAAGATTCGACTATACATGGCGGATCGCTCCATCACCCATCCCGTGGGCATCTTGGAGGACGTTCCGGTCAAGTTAGGTAACTTCTACTTACCTATAGATTTTGTTGTACTTGACATTCCCGCAGATTATCCTGTTCCTATTATTCTCGGGAGGCCATTTCTAGCAACTTCGGGTTGCAACGTGGATTGCAAGAACGCCAAGTTGATATTCAACATTGGCGACGATGAGGTGGAGTTCGCATTACTTGCAGCCATGAAAGGGGAGCAGCTAAGCGATGATATCTTCAACATCTACGATGAAGAAGAATCAAGAGAATTGGTGAGCTCTATCCTTATTAACGATCCACTCGAAAGAGTTATTAGCTTTAGTTTAATGGAGGAAGGTATAGATGCTTCTTGTGATGCAGATATACGGAGCTTAAAAGCACTGGAAGAGGATCCAGGAACTAAAACTGAGAAGCTAACCCAGGAGACGAAGATCTCCAGTTTCGGTTCCAGTTGCAGTACCTCGACCGAGGCACTTTCTGGACTGAGCGAGGCGACTGAAGAATATCTCGGTCAACGCCTCTGCGCCTCGACCGAGGTCGATGGCGAGATGATGTCAACTAAGACTGCTGAGAATAACAAACTTCTTACTCCCTTCTCTGACATTCATCCTCAGTTGGTGGAATATTCTATCCACCAACTTTCTGATAATAAAGGACCTTGGTATGCTGATATTGTGAATTATCTTGTTTGCCAGGAAATACCGCCCGGATTGACGTACTCTCAAAAGAAAAGATTTTTCAAGGAGGTACGCCATTATTACTGGGACGAGCCGCTGCTATTCAAGCGCGGGCCAGATGGGATGCTTCGAAGATGCATTCCGGAAGATGAAGTTAATAGCGTCATACGGCATTGTCACTTACTTCCTTGTGGAGGACATGCCAGCATCGATAAAACATGCGCTAAGGTATTACGTTCTGGTTTGTTTTGGCTTACATTATTTAAGGATGTGCAATCGTTTGTTGTCTCTTGTGATGCATGCCAAAGAACAGGAAATTTGTCAAGGAGGAACGAAATGCCTCTTAATAACATCCAAGAGGTGGAAATCTTTGATGTATGGGGGATAGACTTCATGGGACCTTTCCCATCCTCCGGAGGAAACCTCTATATTCTTCTTGCAGTTGATTACGTCTCTAGATGGGTTGAAGCCATCGCTTCTCCCACTAACGACGCCAAGGTGGTTGTGAAGTTCTTAAACAGAACTATCTTTCCACGGTTTGGAACTCCACGCATCATCATCAACGATGGAGGAACGCATTTCATCAACCGGAAGTTCAAAGCACTTCTATCAAAGTATGGGGTAACCCACAAGGTATCAACCCCTTATCACCCTCAAACTAGTGGAAAGGTCAAGATCTCGAATAGAGAAGTCAAAGTAATTTTGGAGAAGACCGTCTCTAGGACGAGGAAGGATTGGTCAATGAAATTGGACGATGCTCTTTGGGCGTACAGGACCGTATTTAAGACTCCCATAGGTACCACCCCTTATAATTTGGTATATGGGAAGTCTTGCCATTTTCCCGTTGAATTAGAACACAAAGCATATTGGGCGATCAAATGGTTGAATTTCGACATTAAGGAGGCCGGCGAGAAGCAGCTATTGGAAATCAACGAGCTGGAGGAGCTGCGTTTGAACGCTTATGAGAATGCCAAAATCTATAAGGAGAGGACAAAGAGATGGCATGAGAAGCGTATCGTCCCAAAGGAGCTTAACTAAGGAGACTTAGTTCTACTCTTCAACTCCCGCCTCTGCCTCTTTCCAGGTAAGTTAAAATCTAGATGGACCGGACCTTATCTTGTGAAACATGTTTTTCCTCATGGTGCAGTTGAGATATTGGGCAAAACTAGCGGAAGCTTCAAGGTCAACGGTCCATGCTCCGGTTGAGGAGGTTGCACCAATATACCTCGTTTGAGACGCATCATGGTCCAGCTAGCAACCATAAACCAAGCGCTTCTTGGGAGGCAACCCAAGGTATTGCTTTCTTTTCCCTTTTTCTAGTCTAGCTTAGATAGTTTTTGCTTTTGCTTTGCTTTGTTTTGTTTTTGGCGTTCTAGACAGATAACAGGAGACATCTAAGGAAGGAGCATAACTGGAAAGACAGAAGATCGAGAATTTGAGAAGACGAAGTTTGACTGAGGCATCTCGGTTGCCATCAGAGCACCTCGACCGAGATGATTCTTGAGCAACCGAGGCGACTAGGGTTTCTGAAGAACCACCTCGGTCCGTACCACCTCGGTCCAGTCGAGACCATCTCGACCGAGGTGACAACAGTTCCAAAAAGGGTATAAAAAGGGTGAAATTTCTCTCTCCTCACTTCACCCAACCCTCCTCGACCGCGGCGATAGTTTCACCTCGCTTCTTCGATTCTCGCTCATTTTCGAAGATTTTCGCTTCCAAACTGCAATTAAGGTATAGAGGATCCCAGTGCAACATCGATCTACGAAGAAATCGAACTGATTGGGTTAAACGAGGTATTAACAAAACCGAAACCCTAACTCGCTGATTTCGCTTCGATTTGGGCTTCGGTTGCCCTTGCATTTGCTGAGGAAAGGATTAATTACCCCATAGGAAGCAGTTGTAATGATTTTGGGGGAAAAAGAACTGAATTTTCTGAGGAAATTAGAATCCAGATTTCCGCCTCGGTCCAGACGAGCGGTGCCTCCGCCAAGGTGATTCTTAAGTGTTGTCAGTTGACCGAGATGACCTGACAATGACAGATCTGAAAATGAGTTCCGATAGACGCCTTGCCCTTACGGATAGATCCTCACCTTCCCCTTCTTCCTCTTCTTCCCGACCCTATCGACCGGTGATCCACGAGCGACACCAGGTTGATTATGAGCGTATTTCTGGCCGTCCAATGATTGCACCCCGCTTCCTGGACGTGTCTGCTTTTGACTGTCTCTAGGTAGACGAAGACCTTAGACGGATGATATCTACAATAGGGCTGGATCAGTTTACTGAGATCCGAGCCCCAGCCTATTTGTTGCCCAGCACCGACAGATTGACAGTTGGACTCATCAGATGCTAGAGGGACAGCACTATCAGCGCAGGATGATAGAGATCCAGTTCCAGCAGACTATGGGTTATCCATTTGACCCATCCCAGTATCCATATTGGCCATCACCGCCGCCACCGGATCGTGACTACTGAGAGCTGCAGGATTTTCTTTCTTATTTTTATGCAGTTCAGCTTATTATCCGGTGAGTACTTTATTCCTTAGACTTATTTTGACCCACTGGGACAGTGTGTCCCAAGTATGGGGTGTTTATTGACGTATTTGACTTATGTGATGTATGACTTTATTTGACCGGATATTTATCTATATTTATGCTTTACTTTTGCATCTTTGTGTTTATCTGAGACTACATGCATACTTACATGTTATTTGATTGAAAAAAACGTCGAAACTGAAAGAAAACTGGTTTTTAAAAAAAAAAAATTTTGGAGCTCGACCGGGGCAGTTCTGGCCGAACGAGGCGTTTCACCTCGGTTGACCTAAGAACACCTCGACCGAGGTGGGTTAACTGAGAGTTTTCGAAAACAATTTTTGTGCTTCTTATCTGGATATGATCTCAGTGAAGATCTTGTTTACTGACTGGTTTTGAAATTCTTTATGTGTTTGAAAGGTTTTATAATATTTTTAAGTTGCTAAATGCTTTGTTTGAAATTATTGGCATGTTTAATACTTTGTTTTTATCCAAATTATGTTGAATTTGAAGGTTGACACCACATTATGAGTTCTCTCACTTTCTTCCTGGAAAGACCAAGGCAATTCATTCTTTTCTCTTCTTCTTCTTGATCACGCTTAACCCTTCATATGCATTTTGCCTCCCTTTACCTATCCGGGAATTTGGAAGCAAGCGAAGTGGTGAAAGCAAGTGAAGTTAAAGTTGAGAAGTGGGCTGGAAGTGAAAGTGTTAGAAAGTAATAATAGGTTTGGGGAAGTCAATCATGATGATGAGTAACCCGGCACCATTCATATAGTCGGGTGTTTGTGTCTTGCC
Organism: Fagopyrum homotropicum; assembly: GCA_033239125.1. Classification (NCBI taxonomy): domain Eukaryota; kingdom Viridiplantae; phylum Streptophyta; class Magnoliopsida; order Caryophyllales; family Polygonaceae; genus Fagopyrum; species Fagopyrum homotropicum. The sequence continues at coordinate 56,063,340 of BSWB01000003.1, read as the reverse complement.
AAAGTCGGATTGAGCGATATTCCTAATGGGTCATGGTATGTGCATCAAGGGTTTGATGCATCTCAAGAAATTGATGATTGCTGATTTCCTAGGCTTTCGTTATTGTGCACCTCTGTCCATGCATCCCAAAAAGTAAAGTAAAAAGAAAAAGTGTGAAATAAGCAAAGTTTATTAGTGGAAGATGTTGAAAGTCAAAGTGAAAGTGAAGTACATCCTTTTCCCGGATTCTAGCACCACATTACCTTACATACATCCCTACCCTACACGTTTCTTGAACTTTCTTTTGGGAAGCCCTTGAGACCTTGAGCTTGTTGATTGACTTAGTGGTTTAAACTAGATTGTGCATGATTAATTTCGATAATTATGACTTATTATGCATTCTATGGTTTTATGCAAAGATGAACGACTTTCTTATATTTATAAAATGTTTTGATCATATTTAGATTTTAAATTCCATAAAGTATTCTCTTAGAGTGATCTATGATTGTAGCACACCATAAAAAAATTTTTGAAAGACTTTTCATTAATTTTATTGACTTATAATCCATTCTATCTTGTCTTTTATATGCGGAACTTGCTTGGGGACAAGCAAGGGCTAAGTATGGGGTATTTTGATAGCATGAATTATAGTCTATATTTTGGGGTTTGTTTGGACGTTTTTTCTTTCATAATCTGCATGTTTGTATGTATAATATGTGATTATATTACCATTTCATCTAGCTTTACGGGAATCGAGGTCTACACCTAGTTTTGTTATAATTGTAGGTAAAATGGCACGTTTTGCATCAAAAAGGAGCAAAAGGAGCTATGGAGTCATTGGAGCTACATCCAGGAGCATAAGGAACCATCCAGGAAGCATAGCCATGGATTAGAGATTCACTTTGGACCAGATTTGAGGGATCACATTCAATTGTGCCTCACCTCGGTTGACCACAGATTCACCTCGACCGAGGTGATCCAGAGAAGTCGACTCGACCGAGGCGAACACCTGGGACGCGGCGAGAATATTTTATTCTTGGTTGAGATCTTTTATCTTTGGAAAGAGATCTTATATTTTTGGGCTTGGCTCCTGGAAGGAAGAAGATAATTCAGATCCTATATTTTACCTATATTTATGGGAAAAAATCTTTCTAAGATATCTTATCTTTGGATGGTTATTTTCCTATAAAAAGGGTTAGATTTCCACAAATCCAACATCCCGCTTACACCGAAACATCTTGCATACATCCGCATACATCCGCATACAGTTGGAGATCCCACATTGCACCGCAGCAACCATACTCCAGTTGGGAGAACTGAAGAAACTTTTCGAAGGTTGAAGAAGGACGGTTATAGCTTTTATAGCTTTTGAAGGGTTTTGTAAGATCATCTTAGATTCCCTTCCTTGTTGTCTTGCCTTGTTGGATTTCTATCCAAGGAGCACTTTTGTTGTGATATTAGATTCAGTTATTGAAGTCTTTTCATTAAATTCTTCTTGTTCAAATATTCACCTTCTTCCCATATATTTGATTAATACTTTCATGATGATGTGTGGCTAATCTCTTTGTGTTATTCTAGGATGATTGGCTGAAGGTTGTGGGAATAACAATGATAAAATAATCTTAGATTCCAGTAGGATCCTGAAAGTTCGAGTCTTTAACCTTAACCCTAAGCATCTCGCTCAGTCGATGAACATCTCGGCCGGGGTGGAATTCTTCTGACCGAGGTGACTTATCTGACCCGAAACTGAGAATTAAGTGTTAGAGTTTGCCAAATCCTATTCTTATTATACCTTTCCTGGTCCAATGCAAGCCTAGGATGAGACTTACCCGGTAATTCCTTAGTTTTTGTACCTAAGATCATAAGTGTAGGTAATAAAGGTTTATCCTTTATTGGGGTTTGAGTGTGCTTCAATCCCATCTTTGTGAGTTAGCCTGAGACTTACCCGGTAAAGGTTGATTCTATTCCCTTAGATGATGTGTTAGTTTGAGGTTATAGTTCTTTATCTTAATTCCTTGAGACTTACCCGGTAATAGGAGTTACGGTTTAGGATTAGTGAGTAGTGAGACTTACCCGGTGATATATTCCACTTTAGTAACACCTTCCCCATGCAAAAACCTCAGCTTTGTCCGCTTATCTTTAGATCTTGAGTTGGAACCACAACTAGATGCTTTAATCTCTAGAATTGCATGTTTCCTTTATTGACTTCTATATCATCTTTGATTGTTTTAATTGCTTTTGTGGTTAGTATTTACTAAAGCTTACCGTGATTGGACTTTGTTTCACTAAGTCCCTGTGATCGACCCCTGGAATTCCTTACTTTTTACTACGATTGACCCGTACACTGCGGGTTCGCATCCTTGTTTTAACTTACGTCTAGGGTTATAAATTTAAAGCTTGCACACACCGTTTGGAGCGAACAAACATCATCTCGGTTCTATCCTTTGGAGGTTGAGTAAATCCAGGTGGAGGCTCTTGTGAAGCCTTAGTTGGTGAAGCTGCGCTTGTGGAAGTGGGAGGGTTCAAGGCTCCATCCGGGTTAGAATAGGAAAATCCGGGATGGTTGTGGTTAGGCCGGTAATTGTTGAATTGCCGGTTGTTGTTGAAGTTCCTTGGGCCTTGATAGTTGTTGTAGTTTCCCCTTCCCACGTAGTTCACATCTTTCTCCTTGGAAGATAAGTTTGCTTGCACTTGCACTTGAGGGCTTGCTTGACTCTTCAAAGTTGTAGCACATAACTCCCTCAAAGATTTCAGCTCATTGTTGATTGCATCAAGCTTAAAATTACTCATGGTGACTTCACTCACCTCATATGCGCCCGGTTTTCTCCCATCACTCTTCCTATGGGAGTACTTCTCTATCACCAAAGCTTGTTTCTCTACAAAATCCCAAGCTTCATCCACATTCTTTTCCATGAAAGTCCCGCCGGAAAGAGATTGAAGCTTGAATTGGCTATCTTCATCAAATCCCTTGAAGTAGATCTCCAAAAGCTCTATTTTCGGTATACCATGGTATGGACAATATAGGAGAAGGTCTTTAAACCTCTCCCAAGACTTGAATAGGCTTTCTCTATCCTTTATCACGAAGGCATTGATCTTCCCTCTTAGCTCGGTAGTCTTGGATGGTGGGAAGAACTTAGTCAAGAACTTGGTTGTCATTTCCTCCCAAGTACTCACACGCCCTAGTGGAATCGATTGGTACCAAGTCAAGGCTTTATCCTTAAGTGAAAAGGAGAAAGCCCTAAGCTTATGGTTGTTGTTCTACAACCTAGGCGGTCTTATAGTCTCCATCAATATCTCGTAGTTCATCAAATGTTGATGAGGAGACTCTCCTTCCATCCCTCCAAATTTATTATGCCGGATCATTTGTAGAACTTGAGGGCGGAGCTCATAATCATGGGCTGCGGGATCTCCTAATTTCACACCCGTACGGTGCACTCTTTGAGCCGGATCCATACGTTGCCCTAACGTTTGTGGTTCCTCAATCTTTATCGGCTCAAACCGAATATTAACCGCCGGCTGCGGTTGTGGTGGTGGTGGAGGAGGTTGTTGACGATTAAGCTCTCTTTGCACAAGAGCTTGCCTAATCTCTTCAATCTCCCTCCTAGTTGCTTCTTGCCTCTCATTGGCAAGTCTCCTTTCATTCTCCAAGATCTCATCTCTTAACCTAATTTGCTCTAAAGCCTCATCCAACTCAACTTGAAGATCTCTTGCGGCCATCTCTTTCTTCTTCTTAATGCTCTTAGACCTAGCCTTAAGGGTTTTCTCCGGTTCGGGATCGAATGGAGCTAAATCCTTGCCACAAGATCTTCGCATATACCTAAAGAATGAGAGATGTCCTGAAAATGCAAAGACACAAACCAAACAAGATCAAAAGCAACAAGAAAGACCTACACTATAAATAATCACAAACAGTGACTCAATCTAGACCTAGTTCCGGGCAACGGCGCCAAAAACTTGTTACGCTAAGAACGTGACACGCAAAAGTCTTAAATTTAAAACTCGATGTATTTTTCCCTAACTCCTAGCGAACCCACAGTGTATGGTCGTTTTATAGTAAGGATAGTATTCCGAGATCGAACACAAAGACTAAGGTGAAATTGAGTCAATAGTGACTAAGGATAGTGAAGATCAAAGCTAAGAAAAGAGGAAGGAATAAAGAAATCAAATTCTCAATGCTCTTGGTTTGGTTTTGAGGTGATCGATCAAAGATCACAAATCATGCAAAATCAACAAACAACTAAGCTAACAACACAAATAAACAAACAAACACGAGATAGATAATAAAGAGAGAAAAGCGGATTCTAGGGGTTAGAAATTCCGGTTATGGCATAGGACTCAAGCTATCTAGTCATTCCTTGAATCAACTATGTTAAGTTGGGAAAGGGTGTTTCTCTAATGGAACCAATCACCGGGTAGGTCTCATGATCCACTAATCCCGCAACTAAGGTCTTATTACCGGGTAAGTGTCTAGGAGCCTAGGGTTGGGAAATCTACACAAACCGGATTTCTATCTAGGGATCTAATCTCTCCTTACCTGGTAAGTCTCGGGAAGGTAAGTTCTAAACATCGATCCTAGCACACTCGATCCAATAGAAGCTTATGAGGCTCACTACTACCTAGAGTTCATCATCTTTGGTACTTAAGATCGGAAATCACCGGGTAAGTCTCTTTCCTCACTTAAATTGCTAGCATTAGGTCACCCTAGGCTAGATTAAGCTTAATAAACACTAGTGTTTCAACAATCTAACATTCTAGCACTTAGATACATCAAAACAAGCAAGTCAGTCAAAATCACGGGCAGTTCATCCCTTTCCACGGCAGTGGACTGATAAGATCAGACCGTGATTTGCACAGTAGGTAGATTCGAGCAAACAATTCATCCAAAGGTACGTCTAAGTCCATTCTATCATAGTCCAAGCCATAACCATCTTTCCCTTACCTTCGAATTGCATCTATTTAGCCAACAACATGCATCATAACATTCAAACTCATCAAGCATACAATCAAGGCTTCCATGGCAAGTAAATGAAGTGAAATAGAGATGAACAAGTAGAACAAGGAAATCCAAGCTGAAAATGAGTTTCAGTAAGACTTACAACCCTTCAAAAGAAGGTTCAAATCGTTCCTTACAAACCCTTGCAAACGTTTCCAACAAGTTGCTCCAAAATCTCTCTAAAAACTATGAAAAACTAAGAATGGTGTGTTCTCCTCTTCTTCTCCAATGGAAGCCTTTCTTCTCCTCCAAGAATATCTCCAATCCAATCTTCCAATGAGAAAATATGTGTTGTTGAGAGTGTGGGAGAGAATGGAATGATGGGGTATGCCCTCAACAACCTACAAGACCACATTTTATACACCATCAAGAGCAAGGGTCGGTTATGGAGATCGTGGGACAGCTGTCGCAGCTGTGCAGGGAGAACCACGGCCTATTTCCACGCCCGTGGAAGTCCTAGTGGCCGTGGTTTTGGTGATGCAGCTTTCTTTGGATCATCAAGCCACAATTTGGTGCAAGGCATGCACCAACAAGGTCCCATGTGTCCTCCTTAGGTTCTAGCTTGCTCCCCAATGAGTCCGAAGGTGTGTCATCTCGAGGAACGATCCTCGAATGTATCGATTAAGCTCCTAAAGCTCCCAAAATACCTACAAAACATGCAAAAGTCCGGGTAGACGTCTATCTCGACAACATATATGAATTAAGAGCAAATTGTCACGAACTAGTGCAAACCATGCATGAATGAGCGGAAAAACTATCTAAATGAATGCCTAAACTAACGTCATAAATCGTGTTATTAGATGCAAACTCCACATGATCTTACCCAATATTTAATGACAATGTTTCGTTCTTACAATCAACATTGCATCCTGGAGTTGCAAGGAATGGTCTTCTGAGAATGATGGGAATAGGATAATCTGCGGGAATGTCCAACACCAAAAAGTCTCTGGGTATGTAAGAATTACCTAGCTTGATGTTCTTTGGCGAAACTCTGTTCCGTTGCCGGAACGAGAACTGTTACGCTAGAAACGTGATACGCAAAAGTCTTAATTTTATAACTCGATATGTTTTTCCTAACTCCTAGGAAACCCACAGTGTATGGGTCGTTTTGTAGTAAGGATAGTATTCTAAGGTCGAACACAAAAACTAAGGTGAAATTGAGTCAATAGTGACTAAGGATAGTGAAGATCTAGGCTAAGAAAAGAGAAAGGAATAAAGAAATGAAGATCTCAATATTTTTGGTTTGGTTTTGAGGTGATCAATCAAGGATCACAAATCATGCAAGATTAACAAACGACTAAGCTAGCAAACACAAATAAACAAGCAAACACGAGATAGGTAATCAAAGATAGAGAAGCGGATTCTAGGGGTTAGAAATTCCGGTTATGGCATAGGACTGAAGCTATCTAGTCATTCTTTGGATAAACTATAGTATGTTGGGAGTGGGTGTTTCTAGATTGGGGTCAATAGCCGGGTAGATATCATGGTCCACTAGTCCGTTCCTAAGGTTAGGAATTCTACACAAACCGGATTGCTATCTAGGGATCTAACCTCTCCTCACCGGGTAGGTCTCTGGAAGGCAAGTCCTAAACATAAATCCTAGCACACTCAGTCCAATAGCGGCTAGTTAGGCTCACTACTTCCTAAAGTTCATCATCTTTGGTACCTAAGGGCAAGAATCACCGGGTAGGTCTCTTCTCACACTTAGTTGCTAACACTAGGTCACCCTAGGGTATATCTAACTCAACAAACACTAGGATTTCAATAATCTAACAACCTAACACTTAGATTTATCAATACAAGCAAGTCAGATGAAATCACGGGCAATTCCTCACTTCCACGGCCGTGGAACTACCTAGAACAGGCCGTGATTTACAATAGAGGCTAGGTTCGAGCAAACAATTCATCCAAATGTACATTTAAGTCTATCGTATCATAGTCCAAGCCATAACCATCATTTCCTTACCCTAGAATCACATCTATTTAGCCAACAACATGCATCTCAACAATAAAAATCATCAAGCATATAATCATGGAGTCCATATCAAGAGGATGAAATGAGAGAGAGATGAAGCAAATAGAACAAGAAAAACGAGCTGAATAGATGTCAAAAGAGAGACTTACAACCCTTCAAAACAAGGTTCGATTCGTTCTTACAACCCTAGAAAATGTTTCCAACAATCTTCACTCTAAAAACTATGAAAAACTAAGAATGGTGTGTTCTTCTCTTCTTCTCCAATGGAAGTCTTTCTTCTCCTCTAAGAATAGCTCCAATCAAAACTTCTAATGAGAGCATATGTGTGAGGTAGGGTGTGTAGTGGATAGATCCTCTTCCTCTAAGCCTGTAGGTGTACTTATAGCCTTCTCCACATGCAAGAGTCGGTTATGGAGATCGTGGGACAGGTGTCCTGGCTGTGCAGAGAGAATCACGGCCAGTTTCCACAGCCGTGGAACTCCTAGTGGCCGTGATTCTTATGCTTCAGCCTTCTTTTGATCGTTGAGCCATGATTTGGTGCAAGGCATGCACTAACCGAAGGAATTTCTATGGTCGTCTTTACCCAATCAAAAGTAAATCCCGACTTAGCACTAAGAACAAGTATAGTGATTAAGTAAGGGTCTAACCCAAGAGAGTTAAGGTGTTTTAGATGCAATTATCGATTATAATGACAAGTGATACAAAGGGGGGGGGATTGGTTGAATTGATGCACAAAAACTTATGAAAACGATTGATAACACGATTTATGAGCTAGTTTTAGGTAGTCATTTAGATAGATTTCTCACTCATTCATGCACGGTTTAGCACTAGTTCATGACGTTTTGTACTCAATTCACGTATTTTGTCGAGATAGACGTCTACTCGGACTTTTGCTTGCTTTGTAGGTAATTTGGGAGATTTAAGAGCCTAATCGATACATCCGAGGATCATTCCTCGAGATGACACACTTCCGGACTCATTGGAATGCAAGCTAAGGGCTAAGGAGGACTCATGGAACCTTGCCAACACAAACCATGCACCAAATCATGGCTTAACGAGCCTAGGAGAAGCTTCTGACAGAAACCACGGTCTAGGCCCTTTCCACGGCCGTGGTTATTCCCGTAATTCTTGCCAGGACCACGTTGACAGCTGGCCACGATCTCTTCCATTGCTCTTGCATCTTAGTGGGTATTTAAAGGATTTTGCAGGCTGTAATTGGGGATCCTTCTCCTCTCTTTTGACCTACCTTTCTTCCCCAAAACACTTCTCCATTGTTGCCTCTCTTCCAAGCACCCATTAGGGGTGTTCTTGGAAGAGATTAGTGTAGATTCTCGTTTTAGAGTGAGATTAGATTGGATTCGAGTGAAGCTTCGATTGTTGTCAAGTTGGATTAGCTCTTGGAGCCTTGTAAGGATTTGGTAATTTCTATTCTATGCTTTTAATGTCTTTTCTTTGGATTGTTCTTCATCATTTGACCATGACTTGCAAGCATGATTTATTTGTGGAGATTGATTTTGAAATGAATGTTGTTGGCTAGATAGGTTGCGATTCTAGAGTAAGGAAAGAAGGGCTATGGCTAGAAGCATGATAGGATGAACTTAGATTTTTACCCTTGGATGACTTGTGTTGTTGAAATCCTAGTGTTTGTTGAGTTTAATTTAGCTTAGGATCACCTAATGCTATCAACCTAAGTGAGGGAAGAGATCTACCCGATGATTTCCGATCTTAGATACCTAAGATGACAAACCCTAGGTAGTGGTGAGCCTCACAAGCCGCCATTGGACTAAGTGTGCTAGGATAGTTGATTAGGACTTCCCTTTCCGAGACTTACCCGGTAAGGATAGGTTAGACTCCTAGGTAACAATCCGGTTTGTGTAGAATTCCTTCCTTAGGTTCTTAGAGACTTACCCGGTGATGAGACCTTAGGAATGGACTAGTGGACCATGAGACCTACCCGGTAATTGATCCCAATCTAGAAACGCTAAATCCCGGCATATCATAGTTAATCCGAGAAATGAATAGATAGCTCGAGTCTATACCATACCCGGACTTCCAAACTCTAGAATCCACTTTGTTATTTCCATTTTCCTATCTTTTGTTTTAGTGTGTGTGTTTGTGTTGCTTGATTGTGTTCATATACTTGTGATCCTTGTTTGATCACCCAAAACCAACCAAAAACATTGTGTTTTCCATTTTCTTTACTCCTCATCTTATCTTAGTCTAGATTCACACTATTTTCGATCATTAAATGACTCGATTTCACCTTAGTCTTTGAGTTCGATCTCGGAATACTTACCTTTCTACATAACGATCCGTACACCGCGGGTTTCGCTAGGTAGTTTAGGATTTAGTTCGAGTTTATAAATGTAAAGCTTTTTGTGCTACCTTTCTAGCGTAACAAGTTTTTGGCGCCGTTGCCGGGGACTAAGTTAAGATTAAGTCATTTGTTTTGATTGTTTTTAGTGTTTATCTTTCTTGTTACTTTTGATCTTGTGTGTTTTTGTCTTTGCCTTTTCATGTTTGCCATGGACGGATTGTACCTCCAAGACGACCTTGACAACATGGAGTATGAGGAATGGATGGAAGGCCAAGATCTAGGACCTCTCCATGATGAGTTTGAGTATTGGGAGGAGTTCAATGCCTATCATGAGTCCCATGATCAAGCTCACATGACTACTTTACCTCATGAGGAACCTCACCATCAACCTCACAATGACCGAGTGGAATCAATGCTAGAAGAAATGTTGAGGAAGATGGATGATCTAGAGAGCAACCTTGCTTCCATTTCTAGTTCCCACATGGAGCTTGGAACGGAAGTTTGTCATCAAGAGGAGGTTCACTATGAGGAGATCCAAGAATTGCCCGATTCAACCATAACCAATAGAAGCCTTGAGGAAGAGTTGAATGAAGCTCGAGAGCAATTGTGGTTAAGGGATTTGGCCCTGAAGGAAGAAAGGAGATTGAATACCGAGAGAGAGGAACGAATGAGGAGGGAGATTGAGGAGATTAGGAATGCTCTTATGCTAGGAGATCCTACCATTCTCCAAGGTTCACCTCCACCTCCTTCACCTTTGGAGGAGTGCAATGAAGAACTCTCATCCCTGGACATCCTTGCCATCAATCCCGGAACCACACTCGAGGAGCACATGAGGAATGAAGCCAACAAAGAGAACCACGCCCGTGGTGTACAAATCACGGCCGTGGAAGCTAACAGAGGGAACTACGGCCGTGGAGTACAAACCACGTCCGTGGAAGCTGCTTTCCTAGGTGATCCTAAGCCACTTTCAGCTCCCTCCGACCCTTTCTTGCTTGCTCGGAGTACACACGAAGATTGGAGCCCCTTTCCTAAGGATTCTCCATTATTGAATGATGGAGACAAGCATGATGGATCCATGATGGCTATGAAGTACTTCAATGAAGGATTCTTTCCAAGAATCGGCTTTCTTCGGATCATAGAGGATGAGGATGACAAGCGTTTCACCGGTGTGACCGCGGAGTATAAATTGCCTAAGTATGGGGTGGCATCTATGGTTGCAACTCCATACTATCATCAAGGAAGCGGTGATGAAGGAGTCTACTACTCACCGGTGAAAAGAGAACTTAAAGCTTATTCGGGCATCAAGTGGCCCTTGCTTGTCATCATGGATTCCGGAAAAAGATGGTTGCTTGGACTCCTCAAGCAAACCATGGTATTCGAGGTGGATTAACATATCCACGGAGTTGGGTCAAGCTAATGACCTAAAAGAAGCGCTCGGTGGGAGGCAACCCATTGGTACAACTCTTTCCCTTTTCTCTTTTGCCTTTGTTTTTGCTTTTGTGTGTTTTTGTGTTTTGTGTTTGTGATAGATTTTAAGTAATGAGGAAGCCTTGCAAGGCGAGTTGATGACGATGATTCCGTTTTCAAACATGGGTGGAGCGGACGTGAGGCTTGGACGGCTTGAGGTGTCTTGTTAGATGGAAGAGCTCCCATCTCGCATGCACCTTGGCGCGGGTCTCGATACCGGAATGATTATGAAGAGCTCTCTACCATGCTTGATCAATCATCCATCACCACTATTCCACACGAGTTCATCCCAAATACCGAAAGCAAACCATTTTACATTGTGAGAACCTTCTTTCACTCTCTTTACTTGAATATCACATTGGGGACAATGTGTTTCTAAGTATGGGGTGGGGTTTGCATGATCCTTTGCATGATGAGCATCTAGGGTAGTTTAATATTTTCACATGTCTTGCATTGTACATACATATTCCGAAAAATTCCAAAAAAATCAGAAAATTTAAAAAAATTTTGTGCTTTCTAGGCTTGGATATGACCCTAATGATGAACCTTGTCTTGTGGATTGGCTATGGATGGCCTTGTGTGTTTAATTGATGATGCATATGTGGACTTGAAATACTTATCTTGAATTCCATGAATGACTTGTGATTATGATGCTTGCCTTGATTTAATTGAGGATTGAAAGTCGAAATTACATGCTAGTTCTTGCACATCATTTAGGAGTGATTAAGGCAATTCATTTTCTCTACTTCTCATCTTGACCTTGTTGTTTGAGCACCTCACTTGATTAAAAATTTGACCTCTTTTGACCCATCCGGGAATAGGAGCATGCTAGTGTGTTGATGTGTGTGAAAAGCAAGTATGGGGTGGTGAAGTTGGTGTATGAATGTTGTGAATGAAGTTGTTGAGAATGTGTTGTGAAAAGTGTAGCCAAAAATATAGGTTTGGGGACGTTGGCTTAAATGACAAGTAACTCGGTACACTTCACATAATCGGGTGTTGGTGCCTTGCCAAAGTCAAATAAACCGATAGTCCTAACGAGCTTTGGTATGTGTGCCCGGTGTGGATGCACCTCGAAAAATAAAAAAAACCCGAGGATGGCTAATCACCAAGGTTTCGGCTTTTGTACACCAATGCCATTGTCTCAAAAATAAGTGAAAGAAAATGAAGAAAAAGAAAAGAAAAGAAAAGAAAGAGAAAAATACACTTTGGTGGATGGAGTATAAATGTAAAAGTTGTGGTTGTTTAGTTCCTTTCCCGGATTTGCACCACATGGCCTTAGAAAATTCCCACCTTATCATCACGTTTCTTGGCCTCTTCTTTCCTAAGTCCTTAAGACCTATTGCTTATGTGTATGACTTAGTGATCTAGATTGGACATTCTCATGATCATCTTGACTTCGTCATTCTTGCCTTTCATGCATACTTTCGAGTTGAGTATGATTGTCTTTCTGTGCCTTCATTCATTTAATACATAATTGCTTGTCCATTGCCATGAAACATCACTATGAAGGTGATCCATCTTTAGAAGCACAATTTCAAAAAGATTTTGCCATTTTTCTGCATGCATAAATCATGTCATCTCTTAGTCTATAGTTGGAAATTTGCTCGGGGACGAGCAAACCTTAAGTATGGGGTATTTTGATAACACGATTTATGAGCTAGTTTTAGGTAGTCATTTAGATAGATTTCTCACTCATTCATGCACGGTTTAGCACTAGTTCATGACGTTTTGTACTCAATTCACGTATTTTGTCGAGATAGACGTCTACTCGGACTTTTGCTTGCTTTGTAGGTAATTTGGGAGATTTAAGAGCCTAATCGATACATCCGAGGATCATTCCTCGAGATGACACACTTCCGGACTCATTGGAATGCAAGCTAAGGGCTAAGGAGGACTCATGGAACCTTGCCAACACAAACCATGCACCAAATCATTGCTTAACGAGCCTAGGAGAAGCTTCTGACAGAAACCACGGTCTAGGCCCTTTCCACGGCCGTGGTTATTCCCGTAATTCTTGCTAGGACCACGTTGACAGCTGGCCACGATCTCTTCCATTGCTCTTGCATCTTAGTGGGTATTTAAAGGATTTTGCAGGCTGTAATTGGGGATCCTTCTCCTCTCTTTTGACCTACCTTTCTTCCCCAAAACACTTCTCCATTGTTGCCTCTCTTCCAAGCACCCATTAGGGGTGTTCTTGGAAGAGATTAGTGTAGATTCTCGTTTTAGAGTGAGATTAGATTGGATTCGAGTGAAGCTTCGATTGTTGTCAAGTTGGATTAGCTCTTGGAGCCTTGTAAGGATTTGGTAATTTCTATTCTATGCTTTTAATGTCTTTTCTTTGGATTGTTCTTCATCATTTGACCATGACTTGCAAGCATGATTTATTTGTGGAGATTGATTTTGAAATGAATGTTGTTGGCTAGATAGGTTGCGATTCTAGAGTAAGGAAAGAAGGGCTATGGCTAGAAGCATGATAGGATGAACTTAGATTTTTACCCTTGGATGACTTGTGTTGTTGAAATCCTAGTGTTTGTTGAGTTTAATTTAGCTTAGGATCACCTAATGCTATCAACCTAAGTGAGGGAAGAGATATACCCGATGATTTCCGATCTTAGATACCTAAGATGACAAACCCTAGGTAGTGGTGAGCCTCACAAGCCGCCATTGGACTAAGTGTGCTAGGATAGTTGATTAGGACTTCCCTTTCCGAGACTTACCCGGTAAGGATAGGTTAGACTCCTAGGTAACAATCCGGTTTGTGTAGAATTCCTTCCTTAGGTTCTTAGAGACTTACCCGGTGATGAGACCTTAGGAATGGACTAGTGGACCATGAGACCTACCCGGTAATTGATCCCAATCTAGAAACGCTAAATCCCGGCATATCATAGTTAATCCGAGAAATGAATAGATAGCTCGAGTCAATACCATACCCGGACTTCCAAACTCTAGAATCCACTTTGTTATTTCCATTTTCCTATCTTTTGTTTTAGTGTGTGTGTTTGTGTTGCTTGATTGTGTTCATATACTTGTGATCCTTGTTTGATCACCCAAAACCAACCAAAAACATTGTGTTTTCCATTTTCTTTACTCCTCATCTTATCTTAGTCTAGATTCACACTATTTTCGATCATTAAATGACTCGATTTCACCTTAGTCTTTGAGTTCGATCTCGGAATACTTACCTTTCTACATAACGATCCGTACACTGCGGGTTTCGCTAGGTAGTTTAGGATTTAGTTCGAGTTTATAAATGTAAAGCTTTTTGTGCTACCTTTCTAGCGTAACAACGATTAATGCAACAAGTAAGACAATAATGGATGAATCTACACTAGGTTGATTCTAAGCGTGCAATTGGTACTTTGGTGAGTTCCTTTTACAAGTTTCCAAGTAATATCCCGTCTCGATCGTATATATGTGTTGAGCCATTCGGCATCAACACAACTTAACCTATTAAAGTTCCATAAACCTACATGAACAAATAACAGGTTAGCTTTCAAGCAAAGACTAAGGGATATAAAGAGAAGATTAAAACCGTTAAACTTATCTTTATATTTGTGTTCCTTTTCTTTAAGTAATCACAACCCGTTATTACTTAAAGTTGCTACTAGATTAAAGACCCGAACCCGGAACCTATTAATCCTAGTTGTTTGCATGCACTTTAGAACCTAAGGTGATCAATCTCAAGCAATAGTAAACATGCAATTAGACAATTGAGATCAAGGAAACGCAAAGTATTACTGAATGAAAACTTAGATTAAAAAGAACTGACAACCAAAGCAACAAAGCAGCTTTAAACCAACCCAATGTAGCAACGGAGTTAGCAACTCATTACAATGGAAAGCTCAAGTCTAAAATGGATTTTTGTGAGGAAAAGCATGGATGATTCTAGCAATCAGCCATGGAATATTTATACTACAAAAGACACTTAATTAGGAGTAAATATCCGGCCTAAAACAGCCAACTTAAATGCCATAAAGGTGGTGTAAACCTTAGGAGTAAAGCTTCTGGCATTAAACCGCACGGGAGACCTTGAGGAACCGCAGGGGCGGTTTAGGCAGAATCGGTTGATCTTCTTCAGAGCCGCTGATGCGGCTACTCAATTCCGTTGGGGCGGATGTTTAATGCACTTCAACGTCTGACCTTTTGCCTTCTTGACGTTTCTGATATCAAACCGCTGGGGCGTCCCTATGTCGACGCAGGGGCGTCGACATAGCCTCTTCATCTTCCAGCTCCCAGGTTGGGGCGTAGACAGGGGCGCAGTGTGAGACGCAGGGAAGCTGGTCTTCATATCTTCAAGGCAGGTCACCGCAGGGGCGCCAAGGACTGGCGCAGGGGCGGTGACACACTTCATGGCCGGCGCTGGTGAAGGCGCAAGGAGCGTTCCAGTGAAAACGTCATCCGCAGGGGCGACTACAAGGACCCGTAGGGGCGGTGAGCCAACAGAAGCTTTGCTTCTTGATCGATCTTCACTCCTAAGTGATTGTAACTCTTCCTTTAGCTTCTTTTGCCCTTCTTCTTCTGGACCAAGGAGTTAGTAGCATAAACCGACACTAATGCAATAAAAAGACTCTAAAAACTACCGCAATTGATAGTGATTCCATCACCTATAAAACTCCCCCATACTTAGACCTTTTACTCATCCCGAGTAAAAACAAATGTCATCAACAAGACTCAAAGGCCTCAGGAAGCATGAGTAAGCAGATAGATAATGGAAAACAAGAGAAAAGCCAAGAAAGAAAGAAGGAAAAGAGAGGAAATGTGAGAAAAGGAGATACTACCATCCTTATCACTCCAAGAGTAGCCTACCCGGACAACCTCCTTATGAATCCCCTTCTTATGTCGCCAAAATGCTGGAAGGGAAACCTACACTCGGTTTCGCCCATCATGCCAAGGCGCCCTTTCGGGGTTTCACCTTGCCACTCTTCTTCTTTTCACTCTTAAACTCACATCCCTCAAGTCCAATTTTGCACCAACCTAAGGTTGGTCCGACTACCTTCTTTTTACCTGAACCGCCCTTTTGGGTTTTTGGTTTATCCAAGGATTTTCATGCCTTTTTTCACCTCCTTTGGATTTTTCTTTTTTTTTTTGTGTGAATTTCAATCTGAATTCAAAACATGCAAAACAAAATCAAAACAACTTCAATGAACTGTACAAACAATGATATATCCCTCCCCCATACTTGAAGTACACTTTGTCCTCAAATTGGAAATGAGTCAAAGATAAATGTGGGAGAAGGGAAAGAAATGTACCCTTACTAGGGGGTCCGGATGGACCACCAAGACCCTCCTTCGGTGGGTTGGGGAAGTGGCGGAAGAAATGCTCCTAGCGCAGGTAGATGTCATCGATGTGGTCTTGCTGGGCAGACAAGCCAACTGTTGAGCCTCTAGGTGCTGCTGCTGGGCTGCCTGCCAGGCCTCCTACCTCTGGTCAATGTCTGAGGTCTTGGAGGTGGCAAAAGTGTCCTGCCAGCTCTACTGCTGCTCCAGCATAGTCCGCTGGTAATCGGACTACCATGCCCGGTGCTCGGTCGTCATAGCCGCCATCTAAGCCTGAAGGCTTGCAAGGGCCGGGTTCTCTTCTGGTGCCGCCGTGGGCATCTCCTCGTCATCCAGGATAGGCAGGTGCTCCTCCTGATGGACCTAGATGGAGCTGGCAGCATGCCTCTCCACAATGGCCACTATTGGCCTCCTCGGCACGAAAGTATCCGCCAGAATGTAGAGCTCGGAGAGCTCACCTCCTAAAGGTAAAGGCCGGGGTAGTCAAGAGTGTACTTCACCTTGTTGAACTTGAAGGTGAGGCCGGCACACACGTGGTCTTCCTTCTGCATTGTGAAAGTGGCGATAAACAGTCTGCTGAGCTCCGGATATGTCGGAGCACTCTTCTGGAGGAATTCTCCTAGC
This sequence comes from Fagopyrum homotropicum, assembly GCA_033239125.1. Lineage (NCBI taxonomy): Eukaryota > Viridiplantae > Streptophyta > Magnoliopsida > Caryophyllales > Polygonaceae > Fagopyrum > Fagopyrum homotropicum. The sequence continues at coordinate 56,046,709 of BSWB01000003.1, read as the reverse complement.
CCAGCATTCACCCAAAACGTTTGCATGCTCTCAAGCATGCCTAGTTTCTCCAAGGTCGGGATATGCAGAAATCTAGTTGCATACACAACTCGATCCTGCACAATCTTATAATGGTCCTTCTCTACTTCGGTCATCTTATATTTCCTAGGGGCTTCCATTCTTGAAAGTATTTGAAGAAAAGGATTAGCAAATGTTGAAACGAGGAGGAGAAAACGACCTTGCTGTTGTGATTTCCGTAGGCGCGGCTGTGCAGGCGCAGGGGCGTATTCTTGCAGCCGCAGGTGCGGGAGAAGTGCATAGGCGATTTATGAGGCTCGATGGAGAGGGTTTTGCTGAGGTTACTCCGGTGACGTCCTTGGTGGTGTAGCCTTGCCATGTAGCTGGAGTGAAGTGGGTGAGGAGGATGGCCGTAGGGTTGTGAGAGAGCACAGGGGTAGCGGGAGAAGGTAGCGCAGGGATGTTGACAGGTAGCTAGCAATCGGAGGTGGTGCAGGGGCGTCGGCGAGCTTGGTTTTGGGCAGAGGGCGCAAGGGCGTTGAGGGTGTTGCTTGAAGGAAGGGAGTTTGGAGGGTTTGTGTTTGGTGAAGAAGGTTGGTGAGTAGTGCGTGGTAGGTGTAGGCGTTTTTCGAGATCATATTTCTTTTTTCTTTTCTTGGTAAACCCGCAGGGGCGGGGGTTTTACACCGCATGGGCGGCGACAAGGGAGAAGGGCATGCAAGCCCAGCACCGAGGGTGGCACAGGGAATTTGTGTCAAGGATGACCGCTGTATGGGCGTGGGGATGTCACCTCGGGGGCGGTGACAGGCGTGTTGCAAGCGCAGGCCCAGCGCCGGGGGCGGCGCTAGCCTGAGTGTCACCGCACGGGCGGGAAACAAAACCGCAGGGGCGGATTCCTTGACAGAAGCTCCTCTTTTTATTCTTTCGGATTGCCTCCCGAGAAGCGCTTTTGTTTTACGTCGTTGACTCGACGTAAGATCTCTACTTCTTTGACTTTGCCTCCTCTAGCACCATCTCGTCAATCGGATCGTTCTTGACCCCTTCAAGGTAAAGCTTTAGCCTTTGTCCATTCACCTTAAACACCTTGTGCGTTTGGGGGTCATAGAGATCCACAACCCCGTGAGGGTATACTTCGGCTACTATGAACGGCCCTGTCCATCTTGAACGCAGCTTACCTGGAAAGAGTTTCAAACGGGATTGAAAGAGAAGTACCTTATTACCTACCTTGAAGTCCTTCCGGAGGATGTTCCGGTCATGCCATTATTTGGTCTTTTCGTTGTATGTGGTATCATGGTCATATGCATCTAGCCTTAGTTCCTCCAACTATTGCAATTGTAGCTTCCGGAATTCTCCCACTTCTTCTATGTTCATGTTGCACTTCCTTACCGCCCACCAAGCTTTGTGCTCTAACTCCACCGGTAGGTGGCAAGCTTTTCCAACACGAGCCTAAAAGGAGACATTCTGATTGGGGATTTGTAGGCTGTCCCATATGCCCATAGGGCGTCATTTAGCCTTGCACTCCAATCCTTCCGGCCGGGAGAAACCATCTTTTCAAGGATGGTCTCTATTTCCCGGTTAGACACCTCAGCTTGGCCGTTTGTTTGTGGATGATAAGTTGTTGACACTCTTTGGTGAACATGGTATTTCTTAAGGAGAGTCGTGATCGTCTTGTTGCAAAAATGGGTACCCCTATCACTGATTAAGGCTTTTGGGATTCCAAATCTTGCAAAGATATTTTCCTTAGAAAAGCTGCAACTACTTTTGAATCATCAATTTTGGTGGCCTTTGCTTCCACCCACTTAGAACCATAGTCCACCGCAAGCAAAATATATGTGTTCCCGAAAGAAGTAGGAAATGGCCCCATGAAATCAATTCTCCCAACATCGAATATTTCACAAAATATAAGAGCGGAATGGGGCATTTCATGTCTCCTTGAAAGATTTCCTACCCTTTGGCATCTATCACACACTTCATAAAACGCAAAAGCGTCTCGAAAAATGTGTGGCCAAAAGAAACCGACATCCAAAACTTTTCTTGCAGTTTTGTTTGCCCCAAAGTGCCCCCGACATGCTTTAGTATAACAGAAAGTTAGGACGGATTGTACCTTATTGTCCGGAATGCAACGCCGGATCACTTGGTCACTACAATGCTTCCAAAGGTAAGGATCGTCCCAAACGTAGTGTCGAGCTTCAACTTTTACTTTCTCTCGTTGTGCCTTGGTGATGTTTGGAGGATATTCCTTCTTGACAATGAAGTTCACAATGTCAGCAAACCAAGACTTAAAAGATTGGAGCTTAAGACAAACCTCTGTCGACAATTCCGCAGGGGCGCCTAGAGGGAGCCATAGGGGCGGCTGGCCGCAAGGGCGGCTGGTCTGAGGCGCGGGGGCGGTTACAAAACAGAGAGTTGTGTAGAATGTATCGTCTGGAAAACTTCCGGCTATCTCTCTTTTTCCTGGATCTTCCTCCTCTTGCACTAGTCTGCTCAAATGATCGGCCACCAGGTTCTCAACTCCCTTCTTGTCCCTTATCTCTAGGTTAAACTCGCTTAGAAGAAGCACCCAATGGATCAATTGTTGCTTTACCTCCTTCTTTGCCATGCGGTACCTAAGAGCTGCATGGTCCGTGAAGATAATTACCTTTACCCCAAGTAGGTACTCCCGGAATTTCTCAAGGGCAAAAACTAAATTGGTTTCAACACATAATGGATCACAAGGGAGGCCCGTCCGTCTTCATCTTTTACTTTCTCGGTGGTAGAGTAATTCCTTTGTGCTCCATTGAGTGTCTTAGACGCATAATGGATCACATGGGAGGCCCGTCCGTCTTTTTGTCCTAAGACAGCTCCGACGGCATAGTCACTGACGTCACACATGATTTCAAAAGGTTTATCCCAATCCGGAGAACGGATGATTGGTGCGGTGGTGAGACATGTCTTCAAAGTGTCCTAAGCCTTCTTGCAATCCTCATCCACTAGGAAGGTGACATCTTTCTTGAGCAATTGATACAAGGGTGTTGAGATCTTTGAGAAATCTTTGATGAACCGTCGGTAGAAACCTACATGACCAAGAAAAGATCGGATTTCCCGAACATTAGTAGGGTAAGTTAAATTTTGAATAACATCAACTTTTGCCTTATCTACCTCTATCCCTTTTGAGGATATTACATGTCCTAGGACAATTCCTTGTTCGACCATGAAATGACATTTTTCCGAATTAAGAACTAAATTGGTTTCAACACATTTTTCAAGAACAAGTTTTAAATGCCCTAAACATGCGTCAAAACTGTCTCCATGGACGGTAAAATCATCCATGAAGACTTCAATGAAATTTTCTATGTATTCAGAAAAAATACTTATCATGCACCGTTGGAAAGTGCCTGGTGCGTTGCAAAGTCCAAATGGCATTCTGCGATATGCAAAAGTGCCAAATGGGCAAGTGAACATCGTCTTCTCTTGATTTTCCGGTGCGATGGTTATTTGGAAATAGCCCGAATATCCATCCAGGAATCAATAGTATTGATGACCTGCAAGACGTTCCAACATTTGATCAATAAAAGGTAATGGGAAATTGTCTTTTCGTGTTACCTTATTGAGCTTGCGGTAGTCAATGCAAACTCTCCATCCGGTTTGTGTTTTGCTTGGGACCATCTCTCCATGTTGATTTTCCACCAAAGTGATGCCTCCCTTTGCTATCCGAGATAGGAAAGATCATATCCGCTTGGAGGAGCTTCAACACTTCCTTTTTGACCACATCCATCATTGGTGGGTTCAACCTCCTTTGAGGTTGCCTAGAGGGCTTGGCTTCGTCCTCAAGCAAAAATCCTATGCATGCAAGTGGAAGGACTTATCCCCTTGATGTCCGCAATAGTCCATCCAAGGGCCGTCTTGTGCTCCTTTAGTACGTTCACCAACTTATCCTCTTGTCCGATGGTTAACTTATTGGAGATGATTACCGGCAAGGTATTGTGTGCTCCAAGGAAAACATACTTGAGGTGTGACGGAAGGTCCTTCAATTCTATTTCTAGTGCCTGCACTATGGACGGAACAAGCTTCTCGCTTGGGGTTAGTACAGTGGGCCCAATGGCCAAATTGTAGATAGGTAGCCTTTTATGCCCATCTAATTGGGCTAGGACCTCTTTCATGCTAGATGTTAACACATAATCTGGTTTGAAACCATCATTGTCATGCTCAATCACATTTCTCAATTCATCCACGTCAGAGTTATCAAAAACATCTTGCACAAAAGGTTCAACAATGTCAATAGCACATAGAGAATGGTCATCGCTAGGAAATTTCATTGCATCATAGATGTCAAATTCCACTACTTCTCCATCAAACTCCATGGTCAATTTACCACTAACATAATCAATTTTAGTCCTAGCCGTTTTCAGAAATGGCCTACCTAACAGAATGGGTGCAGTATGCGAGTCATTTTCCATATCCATTACAAAGAAATCAGTAGGAAAAATTAGGTTGTCTACCATCACTAATAAATCTTCAATTATCCCTTTCGAGTACACATTAGATCTATCATCAAGTTGTACTACAATCCTAGTTTCCATTAGTGGCCCAAGGCCAAGTGATTTGTAAATTGAATATGGCCAGACATTAATAGAAACACCGAGATCAAGGATTGCTTTGTCAAAGCGGGTTTCCCTTATAACAGAAGGAATGCTTACCATGCCCGGATCGTTGCACTTTTTTGGCATTCTCCGTTGGAAAACTGCCGACACATGTTCATTCACTTGCACTTTTTGTTTCCCCTTTAGCTTTTGATTCCTATTGATAGTGCAAAGTTCCTTCAAAAAACGGGCATACTTAGGGATACTTTTCACCAACAAAAGGAGAGGAATGTTTACCTCGCATTTAGAGAAAGTCTCAAAGAGGTCCTTGTTCTCTATGATTCTTCGCTCCTTCAATGCTTCAGGAAAAGGAGCCGGTGGCTTTTCGGAGTACAACGGCGGAAAGTTAGGCCGGATGTAAGTATCCTTTTTAGCAGGACCTTCTGTTGTGTTTTCCGCAGGGGCGTCAGCTTGAAGGCGCAGGGGCGGCTCAGGGGTTGTTGAAAACACGATTTATGACTTAGGTTTAGGTAATCATTTAGATAGATTTCTCACTCATTCATGCACGTTTTGGCATTGGTTCATGACGTGTTCACTCAATTCATGCATATTTCTAGAAAAGACGTCTACACGACCTTTTATCGGTTTTGTAGGTAATTCGGGGATCTATTGGACATTAATCGATACATATGAGGGTCAAGCCCCATGGTGATACACATCCAAAGCTTTGAAGGAGCATAATTGGAGCAACAAAGGACACAAAGACCACTATTGGTGCAAGCAATGGAGCAACTCATGGCTAGACGATCATAGCATGCTTCTGCTGAAGAAAATCGGACCAACTGCCAGGAAAATCGGCCGATTTATTCCTCTGGGTCGATTTTCCTGCCTTTGACAGCTTAAGCCACGTGTCCCACGATCTCTTGATCCCGCCTTGCTCTTGGTGGAGAATATAAGTGGTCCTGGAAGTTGTTGCTGGGGATCTCTCCTCTCCCACATTCTCATTCACAGCTCATCCATTGGAGTCAAGATTTGGAGGAGAAGAAAACTCTCAAGGATTGAAGGAAGAAGAAGAACACCATTTCTAGGAGTGATAGTGAGGTTTTGAGTGATTTTGAGTTATTTTTTGAGTCTTGGATTGAAGACCTATTGCAAGGATTGTTAGGAACGTTTGGGATCTTCATTTAAGAGTTTGTAAGTCTTGCTACAACTTAGATTCAGCTGAGATTTATTGATTTTACTTGCTTATCTTTCATTATTCATCTATGAGAACCATGTATGCTTGTATGATGATTTTAGATCTTGATATGCATACTATTGGCTAGTTTATTGTGATTCTGGAGTGATGGTTTAATGGTTATGGCTTGGGTGATGATAGGATGGACTTATATGTTAGTTTAGGATGATTTGTATGCACGAAACCCCAACCAGTCAGAAAAATCGCCCTGTTCTTCATGATAGATCGGCCGATTTAGCTGTAGAACAGCCCGATTTATTCTCCTGATGCTCTCTAATTGATTAATCTGTATGTTAGGGTGGTTGGTTGTTTAAATCCTAGTGTTTATTAAGCCTAATTTAGCTTACGATCACCTAATGCTATAAATCTAAGTGAGTGAAGAGATCTACCCGATGATCTCCGACCGTAGATATCTAAGATGATGGATACTAGGTAGTAGTGAGCCTAATAAGCCGCTATTGGATCGAGTGTGCTGGGATTATTGCTTGAGACTTCCCTATTCCGAGACTTACCCGGTAAGGAGAGGGTTTCCCTTAAGTAGTATCCGGTTTGTGTGGAATTCCTTATTTTAACCCCTTGAGACCTACCCGGTAATAGGAGTTTGATGCGGGACTAGTGAAGTGAGAGACCTACCCGGTAATTACTTCCATTAGTGAAACACTCTTCCCAAATACCGCAGCTTGTCCTTAGAATCCTTAGAACCTTGAGTCCAATGCCATAACCGGAAATCTTGACCTCTAGAATCCACTTTTCTCTCTTGATCATATACTTGTGTTTTGAGTTACTTGTTTGTTTGCTAGTTGAGTTTTTAGATTGTTTTATTGTCTTGCTTGATTTGTGATCCTTGCTTGATCCCCACAAAAACCAACCAAAAATATCGAGATTTTCATTTATTTGGTCCTTGACCTTTTCTTTGATTAGATCCACACTATCTAAGACCATTGTTTGACTCGATTTCACCTTAGTCTTTGTGTTCGACCTCGGAATACTATCCCTACTACAAACGTCCCGTACACTGCGGGTTCGCTAGGAGTTAGGATAAATATAACGAGTATAAATTTAAAGCTTATTGCGATTCACACACACATCCTGAGCGTAACAAGTTTTTGGCGCCGTTGCCGGGGACTAGGTCTAGATTGAGTCATTTTGTGATTGTTTATAGTGTAGATCTTTCTTGTTGCTTTTGATCTCTCTTTGGTGTGTGTCTTTGCTTTTCAGGACATCTCTTACTCTTTAGGTGTATGCGAAGATCTCGTGGCAAGGATTTAGCTCCATTCGATCCCGAACCGGAGAAAACCCTTAGATCTAGATCCAAGAGCATTAAAAAGGGAAAAGAGATGACCGGGAGAGACCTCCAAGCTGAATTGGATGAAGCCTTGGAGCAAATAAGGCTAAGAGATGAGCTCTTGGAGGAAGAAAGGAGACTTGCCAATGAGAGGCAAGAAGCAACTAGAAGGGAGATTGATGAGATTAGGCAAACCCTTGTACAAGGAGAGCTTAATCGTCAACAACCTCCACCTCCTCCACCACCGGTGGTACAACCGCAGCCGGCGGTTAATGATAGAGTTGTGCCCATTGCCATTGAAGAGCCAAAAACCCTAGGAAGACGTATGGATCCGGCACAAAGAGCACACCGTCCGGGTGTGAACTTAGGAGATCCCGCAACCCACAACTATGAGCTCTGCCCTCAAGTTCTACAAATGATCCGGCATAATCAATTTGGAGGGATGGAAGGAGAGTCTCCTCATCAACACTTGATGAATTATGAGATTTTGATGGAGACTCTTAGACCGCCAAGATTGGAAAGCAACAACCATAAGCTTAGGGCTTTTTCCTTCTCTCTTAAGGATAAAGCCTTGGCTTGGTATCAATCTATTCCACAAGGGCGAGTGAGTACTTGGGAGGAGATGACAACCGAGTTTTTGACTAAGTTCTTCCCACCTTCCAAAACTACCGAGTTAAGAGGGAAGATCAATGCCTTCGTGATGAAGGATAGAGAGAGCTTGTTCAAGTCTTGGGAGAGATTCAAAGACCTTCTCCTAGATTGTCCACACCATGGCATACTGAAAATTGAGCTATTGGAGATCTACTTCAAAGGACTTGATGAAGATAGCCAATTCAAGTTTCAATCCCTCTCCGGTGGGACTTTCATGGAGAAACATGTAGATGATGCTTGGGAGTTTGTAGAGAAACAAGCTCTAGTGATTGAGAAATACTCCCATAGGAAGAGTGAAGGGAGAAAGGCGGGAGCGTATGAGGTGAGTGAGGTCACCATGAGCAATTTCAAGCTTGACGCCATCAACAACGAGCTAAAGTCCTTGAGGGAGTTGTGTGCTACAACTTTGAAGAACCAAGCAATTCCTCAAGTGCTTCCACAAGCTAACTTATCTTCCAAGGAGGAGGATGTGAATTACATGGGAAGGGGCAATTACAACAACTATCAAGGCCCAAGGAACTTCAACAACAACCGGCAATTCAACAATTACCGGCCCAACCACAACCATTCCGGGTTCTCTTATTCTAACCCGCATGGAGCCTTAAACCCTCCCGCTTCCACAAGCACAGCTCCACCACCAAAAGCTTCACAAGAACCTCCACCCGGATTTACTCAACCTCACAAGAACCTCCACCGAAATGATGTTTGAGCAATTGCTTGGAAGGTTGAGTGGTCTTGAGAGCACGGTGACTTCAATTTCTAAAGCTCAAAAAGTGTTGGAAGCACAAGTGTTCCAAAAGGCGGGTGAAGCACATAGAGATCCGGGAAAGCTTCCCGGAAGAACCGAAGAAAACCCAAGAGGCCAAGTGTTGGCTATTACAACAAGAAGTGGGTTGAGTATAAAAGATCCTTTGCCCAAGGACAATGCTAAAGGGAAGGAAGTGGTGAATGAAAGAGAACCATTGCAAGAAGATGGAGGCAAGAGCAAGGATGTAGAGCCAACATATGTGGCACCGCCTCCATACAAGCCACCACTACCGTTCCCACAATCACGAGCAAGAGCTCGCTTGAACAATCACTTTGGTAAATTCCTTGAACTAATGTCTAAATTGCATATTAATATTCCGTTCATGGATGCTATTTTAGGAATGCCGGCATATGGCAAGTTCTTGAAGGAAATACTCTCCAACAAAAGGAAGTTGGAGGAGTATGGGGAGATAAGAATGACAAAGAGATCCTCGGAGTTAATTCAAACAATGAAAGAGGAGATGCCTCCAAAGCTAAGGGATCCGGGATCCTTTTGTGTGCTAATCGGAGTAGGAGAAGTGAAGTATGACGCCCTATGCGATCTTGGGGCAAGTATAAGCATCATCCCGCTTGCACTTTGTAACAAGGTTGGGCTAGGAGAGCCAAAGCCGGTCAAGATGACCCTTTACATGGCGGACCGCTCAATCACTCATCCGGTTGGGATCTTGGAAGACATTCCGGTGCAACTAGGGAAGTTCTATGTGCCCATAGACTTCGTTGTTTTGGACATCCCGGCGGACTATCCGGTTCCTATCATCTTGGGAAGACCTTTCCTAGCTACTTCCGGGTGTCTAGTAGATTGCAAGAATGGGACTCTCTCCTTCAACATTGGAGAAGAAAACATCAAGTTCAAACTATCCATAATGATGAAAGGGCCAACCCTTGATGAAGACGTATTTAACATAGTTGAAGAAGAGGAGTCTAGAGAGGTTGTGAGCTCAATCTTGCTCAAGGATCCACTTGAGAGAGTTCTTAGCTCAAGCTTGATGGAGGAAGGAGTTGAGGAGAGTAGCAATGAAGTGATCAAGGCCTTGAATGCATTGGACGAGCTACCAAGTGTTGGGTTTGAAGTGCTAGAAGAAGAGAAAAACTGCCAGAAAAATCGGCCTGCCTGGGCAAGATCGGCCGATTTTTGGCCTTGTGCTGAAATTTCAGCCAGTTCAGCAAAAACAGAAACTCAGATCGACCCACTGCAAGAAAAATCGGCCGATTTTTCCTCCTGGCCGATTTTCCTGAGTGTTTTCAACATCAACCACTTGAGTGTGAGCAATCATCAAGGGACTTCAAGGAGGCTTCCATGGCTTTGCAATCATCTCAACCTACATTGTATGGATCGTCTCCAACCGAAAAAGGTCCTCCTCAACTTGATCTTAAACCTCTTCCCTCTCATTTAAAGTATGCTTTCCTTGGTTCAAATTCTACTTATCCGGTGATTGTGAATGCATCTTTGAATGATGATGAACTTGATAAATTGTTGAATGAATTGAAACTGCATAGAAAGGCAATAGGATACACCATTGATGACCTTGTTGGCATAAAACCCTCTTTGTGCATGCATAAGATAATGATGGAAGATAATCATAAACCCTCTATTGAACATCAAAGAAGGCTAAATCCTATAATGAAAGAGGTAGTTAAGAAGGAGATCATAAAGTTGCTAGATGCGGGAATTATCTACCCTATCTCGGATAGTAAGTGGGTTAGTCCCGTTCATGTAGTACCTAAGAAGGGTGGGATGACTATAGTGACCAATGAGAACAATGAACTAATCCCAACTAGGACGGTTAAGGGGTGGAGGATGTGCATTGATTATAGGAAGCTTAACATGGACTCTAGGAATGATCACTTCCCTCTCCCTTTCATTGACCAAATGCTAAAGAGGTTAGCTCAACATTCCCATTTTTGCTACCTAGATGGCTATAGTGGTTTCTTCCAAATCCCTATCCACCCCAATGACCAAGAGAAAACAACCTTTACATGTCCATGGGGTACTTTTGCATATAGGAGAATGCCATTTGGGTTGTGTAATGCACCCGCCACCTTCCAAAGGTGTATGATGGCTATCTTTTCGGAATACATTGAAAATAACATGGAAGTGTTCATGGATGATTTCTCTGTTTATGGTTCTTCCTTTGATAATTGCTTGGCTAACTTGTCATTAGTATTGCAAAGATGTGAGGAGACAAATCTTGTCTTAAATTGGGAAAAATGCCACTTCATGGTAAGTGAAGGTATCGTGTTAGGACACTTGGTGTCTAACCGTGGCATTGAGGTTGATAAGGCCAAGATTGAGACGATAGAGAAGTTGCCACCACCTACCTCGGTGAAGGGGGTAAGGAGCTTTCTAGGGCATGCCGGTTTTTACCGGAGGTTTATTCAAGATTTCTCTAAAATTTCTAAGCCTCTAACTAACCTACTAATGAAAGATGTTGAATTTGTTTTCTCCAAAGATTGCCTCGAGGCTTTTTGTAGGTTGAAGAACGCTTTGATCTCCGCACCCATAATGCAACCTCCAGATTGGAGCCTACCGTTTGAGATCATGTGTGATGCAAGCGATGTAGCCGTTGGGGCTGTTTTGGGGCAAAGGAAAGATGGGTGCACTCATGCCATTTATTATGCTAACAAGACGCTAGATGATGCCCAACTCAATTATGCTACCACCGAGAAGGAGTTGCTAGCGGTTGTGTATGCATTTGAGAAGTTCCGCTCATATCTTGTTGGAGCGAAGGTCATTGTTTATACGGATCATGCTGCGATTCGTTACCTCCTTACCAAGAAGGATGCAAAGCCTAGGTTGATTCGGTGGATCCTTCTTCTTCAGGAGTTTGATTTGGAAATCCGGGACAAGAAGGGATCCGAGAACTCAGTGGCGGATCACCTTAATAGACTCCCACCATTGGAACATGAGAGAGATGACATCCCGATTGATGACTCATTCCGGGATGAACAATTGCAAATGGTGGAGGAATGCTTGTTCCAAGTGTCTAGAGGATGTGAACCATGGTATGCCGACATTTTGAACTACTTAGTATGTGAGGAAGTGCCTCCCGGGTTGACATATGCCCAAAGAAGAAGTTCTTCAAAGATGTGAGGCACTACTATTGGAGTGAACCACTTTTGTTCAAGAGAGGGCCGGATGGAATGTTTAGAAGATGCATACCGGAGGATGAGGTGGAGAGTGTGATCCGCCATTGCCATTCCTTGCCATGTGGAGGGCATGCTAGCGCACACAAGACATGTGCTAAGGTGCTACAATCGGGCTTCTTTTGGCCAAGCTTGTTCAAGGATGTGCAAGGCTTTGTGGTAGCTTGTGATGCTTACCAAAGGACGGGCAACATCTCAAAGAGAAATGAGATGCCCTTGAACAACATACAAGAGGTAGAGATATTTGATGTGTGGGGTGTGGACTTCATGGGACCATTCCCTTCTTCATGTGGCAACCTCTACATCCTATTGGCGGTAGATTATGTCTCGAGATGGGTGGAGGCAATCGCCTCACCTACAAATGACGCCAAGGTTGTGGTGCGCTTCTTCAACCGAGTGATCTTTCCTAGGTTTGGAACACCAAGGGTGATCATAAGTGATGGAGGGAAGCACTTCACCAATAGGAACTTTGGGGCACTTTTGGCTAAGTATGGGGTGACTCATAAGGTGGCAACACCTTACCATCCCCAAACTAGTGACCAAGTGGAGATCTCCAACTGGGAGATAAAGGGAATTCTTGAGAAGACGGTCTCTAGGACAAGAAAGGATTGGGCTATGAAGCTCGATGATGCCTTGTGGGCATATAGGACCGCTTTCAAGACACCAATTGGCACCACTCCTTACAAGTTGGTCTATGGCAAGTCTTGCCACCTCCCGGTAGAGATGGAGCATAGAGCTTATTGGGCCATTAAGTGGCTAAATTTTGACCTCAAGGAGACGGGAGAGAAGAGGTTTCTTGACATCAACGCTCTTGAAGAGATCCGGTTGGATGCTTATGAGAATGGCCGTATCTACAAGGAGAGGACCAAAAGGTGGCATGACAAGCACCTCATCCCGAAGGAGTTGAGTGAAGGCGACTTGGTGCTTCTCTTCAAATCGAGGCTGCGGCTCTTCCCCGGAAAGCTCAAATCAAGATGGACCGGGCCATATGTGGTGAAGAAGATCTTTCCCCATGGAGCGGTAGAGATAGGAGGAGATCATTGTGGTAACTTCAAGGTGAATGGGCACCGTTTGAAGAAGTACATCCCGGAAGCCCCGGTGGAAGTGATTGCCCCGCTTCACCTTGATTGAAATGCTCCTGAATTTGTTCAAGCTAATGACCATAAAGAAGCGCTTAATGGGAGGCAACCCATTGGTACATGTTTTTCCCTTTCTTTTTCTTGCTTTTGTTTGATCTCACTCTTGGTGTGCTTTGTTTTTCTTTTGTGTTTTTGGGTGCTAGATCTTGTTGATTGTCGTGTGTGACGAGATGTTGGAGGTCATGTGAAGGCCTCATGGAACTGTTGAAGGTACAAGATCCAAGCACATGGACGAGGAGGAAATCACCCAGAAAAATCGGCGTGTTCTTCAGCAGATCGGCCGATTTTCCTGGGCAGTTGGGGCGATTTTTCCTCTGTAAAGGAAAGTGATGATCTCCAATCAAGCATGGGTGGAGCGGACGTGGAACTTGGACGGCTTGCGGTGCCAAGCGCGGGTTCAGACACCATAATGAACATCAAGAGCTCTCTACCATCCTTGATCGATCATCCACCATCATCATCCAATATGAACCGAAATACCAATGCATCACCAATTTTACATTGTGAGGACTCTCTTTCACTTCTTTATTTAGTTTACACATTAGGGACAATGTGTTTCTAAGTATGGGGTGGGGTTTTCATGATCACTTGCATGATTAACATCTAAGATAGTTTAATTTTGTCACATGTTTCATTATGTCTTGCATTGTACATACATATTTCGAAAAATCCAAAAAAATTCAGAAAATTTCAAAAATTTTTAGTGCTTCTAAGGCTTGGATATGACCCTAATGATGAATCTTGTCTTGTGGATTGGCCATGGATGGCCTTATGTGTTAAATTGATGAATGTATATGTGGACTTGAAGTACTTCTCTTGAATTCCATGAATGATTTGTGATCATGATGTTTGCCTAGAATGGATTGAGTATGGAAGGTCGAAATTGCATGTTAGTTCTTGCACATCAATTAGGAGTGATTAAGGCAATTCATTTTTCTCTACTTCTCATCTTGATCATGTTGCTTGAGCACCTCAATTGAGATAAATTTGACCTCTTTTGACCCATCCGGGAATAGGAGCATGTTAGTGTGTGGAAGTGTGTGAAAAGCAAGTGTGGGGTGAAGTTGTTGATGAAAGGAATGTCATGAATGAAGTGCTCAAATTGTTGCGGAAGTGTAGCCAAAAATATAGGTTTGGGGACGTTGGCTTAAATGACAAGTAACTCGGTACACTTCACATAATCGGGTGTTGGTGCCTTGCCAAAGTCAAATAAACCAATAGTCCTAACGAGCTTTGGTATGTGTGCCCGTTGTGGATGCACCTCGAAAAATAAGAAAAAGCCCGAGGATGGCTAATCACCAAGGTTTCGGCTATTGTACACCAATGCCATTGTCTCAAAAATAAAAGAAAAGAAAGAAAAGAAAATGAAGAAAAATATACACTTGAAGGAAGTTGATAACAAATGTGAAGTTGTGGTTGTTTAGTTCCTTTCCCGGATTAGCATCACATAGCCTAGAAAATTCCCACCTAATCACAACGTTTCTTGGCCTTCTATTTTACAAGTCCTTTTGACCTACTTGCATGTGTGTAAGGCTAAGCGATTGTCTTTCCATGCTTTCATGATCATCTTGACTTCTTCATCTTTACATTTCATTGCATGCTATCAAGTTAAGTGCAATTGTCTTTCCATGCTTTCATTTATTTGATACGTAATTGCTTGTCCATTGCCATGAAACATGACTATGAAGGTGATCCAATATTTGAAGCACAACTCCAAAAAGATTTTTCCATTTTTCTGCATACATAAATCATGTCATCTCTTAGCCTATAGTTGGGAATTTGCTCGGGGACGATCAGACCTTAAGTGTGGGGTATTTTTGATAACACGATTTATGACTTAGGTTTAGGTAATCATTTAGATAGATTTCTCACTCATTCATGCACGTTTTGGCATTGGTTCATGACGTCTTCGCTCAATTCATGCATATTTCTAGAAAAGACGTCTACACGACCTTTTATCGGTTTTGTAGGTAATTCGGGGATCTATTGGACATTAATCGATACATATGAGGGTCAAGCCTCATGGTGGTACACATCCAAAGCTTTGAAGGAGCATAATTGGAGCAACAAAGGACACAAAGACCACTATTGGTGCAAGCAATGGAGCAACTCATGGCTAGACGATCATAGCATGCTTCTGCTGAAGAAAATCGGACCAACTGCCAGGAAAATCGGCCGATTTATTCCTCTGGGTCGATTTTCCTGCCTTTGACAGCTTAAGCCACGTGTCCCACGATCTCTTGATCCGGCCTTGCTCTTGGTGGAGAATATAAGTGGTTCTGCAAGTTGTTGCTGGGGATCTCTCCTCTCCCACATTCTCATTCACAGCTCATCCATTGGAGTCAAGATTTGGAGGAGAAGAAAACTCTCAAGGACTGAAGGAAGAAGAAGAACACCATTTCTAGGAGTGATAGTGAGGTTTTGAGTGATTTTGAGTTATTTTTGGAGTCTTGGATTGAAGAACTATTGCAAGGATTGTTAGGAACGTTTGGGATCTTCATTTAAGAGTTTGTAAGTCTTGCTACAACTTTGATTCGGCTGAGATTTATTGATTTTACTTGCTTATCTTTCATTATTCATCTATGAGAACCATGTATGCTTGTATGATAATTTTGGATCTTGATATGCATACTATTGGCTAGTTTATTGTGATTCTGGAGTGATGGATTGATGGTTATGGCTTGGGTGATGATAGGATGGACTTATATGTTAGTTTAGGATGATTTGTATGCACGAAACCCCAACCAGTCAGAAAAATCGCACTGTTCTTCATGATAGATCGGCCGATTTAGCTATAGAACAGCCCGATTTATTCTCCTGTTGCTCTCTAATTGATGAATTTGTATGTTAGGGTGGTTGGTTGTTTAAATCCTAGTGTTTATTAAGCCTAATTTAGCTTAGGATCACCTAATGCTATAAATCTAAGTGAGGGAAGAGATCTACCCGATGATTTCCGACCTTAGATATCTAAGATGATGGATACTAGGTAGTAGTGAGCCTCATAAGCCGCTATTGGATCGAGTGTGCTGGGATTATTGCTTAAGACTTCCCTATTCCGAGACTTAGCCGGTAAGGAGAGGGTTTCCCTTAAGTAGTATCCGGTTTGTGTGGAATTCCTTATTTTAACCCCTTGCGACCTACCCGGTAATAGGAGTTTGATGCGGGACTAGTGAAGTGAGAGACCTACCCGGTAATTACTTCCATTAGTGAAATACTCTTCCCAAATACCGCAGCTTGTCCTTAGAATCCTTAGAACCTTGAATCCAATGCCATAACCGAAAATCTTGACCTCTAGAATCCACTTTTCTCTCTTGATCATATACTTGTGTTTTAAGTTACTTGTTTGTTTGCTAGTTGAGTTTTTAGATTGTTTTATTGTCTTGCTTGATTTGTGATCCTTGCTTGATCACCACAAAAACCAACCAAAAATATCGAGATTTTCATTTCTTTGATCCTTGACCTTTTCTTTGATTAGATCCACACTATCTATGACCATTGTTTGACTCGATTTCACTTTAGTCTTTGTGTTCGACCTCGGAATACTATCCCTACTACAAACATCCTGTACACTGCGGGTTCGCTAGGAGTTAGGATAAATATAACGAGTATAAATTTAAAGCTTATTGCGATTCACACACACATCTTGAGCGTAACAGTTGTCACCGCAGGAGCGGGGGCAGCCAGCCGCAGGGGCATCCTTCCTTCTGGGCTGGGTGCAGCTGCAGCCGCAAGGGCGGCTGTGGGTGCGGAAATAACGACAGAAGGTTCGCTTTGTGACTCTTTTGTTGGTTCTTGTTGGATTTGCTTCCCGCTCCTTAATGTTAGGGCACTAACATTCTCCTTGGGGTTTATGTTGTGTGTATGTGTTTTTACCTTTACCCTAATTAAAGATAATAAAAGGATTGAGTGTTGCATGTTGATTGTGTATGTTGTGTGTATGTGTTTTTACCTTTATCCTTATGCATAGAATGTTAGCTAATGGTTTTATACCGCTTGTAGATGTCTTGCAGGTTAAGACAGTTGTAGAGAGATCCGGAGGAAATGGTCAGCCGGGTCCACGTACTCATTTAGTTGGGGATGGGGATGTCTTCTATTCTTCATATGCATCATTTTAGTAGCTTTTCTTGTAAGGCTGATACATATTCTCCATGTATATATTGTTTACAATTTTCAAATGTTCTAATACTTTTGTGCCTTGTTGTAAGATCCAAGTAAAATCGTTGTCAAACTATGGTCGGGACCCATTATGAGGTCCTAACCAGTAGCTTCCCGAGATCTCAGAATTTTGGGTGTTACAATATGGTATCAGAGCTCTGGGTTGGCAACAATGGCACTTGAAATCTTTTGAAAGACCGATCGTATAAAATAAATAGAACCCGAAAGGGGTCTAAAATTTTCAAAATGGATTTATGTTTTTACACACACGCATAGTCGGGTTGTTGGGTTAGTAGTACGTCAGACTACCATCGCTCTCCGTGGATCTCTACAACTTATAATGATAGGTGTGTTAGTTAGTATATAGACTTATATCGATATGTTCTAATGTATGATTATATATATGTATATGTATAGCATGTTAGTATCCTAAAGGATGTTTTGTATCCTTTAGTTGTGATATAATGAAGCGATTATCGCCTCATTATAAATCGGTAGCGGACCTGAAGAGTTTTCAACACGAGGCAATGAAATCGAACCCTGAATTGAGTATTATACTCGGGTAGTGTGCTCGGTGATCCTTATAAAGTATCCAAACAACAAGTGAGCAAGGAAGTAAAGTTGTGAAGATAATTGTTACCACAAGCACAATCAGATAAGGAAGAAATTCCTGAGTCAGTTCAGTTAGAAGGAATAGAAGGTCGTACAAGGAACTCAAGCAAACGAGGCCGAGAGATGGAATTAGAGGAACCACGCAAGAGACTACAAGAGTGCGGAGTAGAGATAACAATATTGGACCGAGACAAGTAGAATTGAGTACAACCAAGATTGCTTAATCAAGGACATTATAATCGAGGCGGATGCCCCACAGACCATTATGGCACGAGAAACTAGAGGAGTCAAAGTGTCAATCCGGGTGTGAGAATCTAAGGTGCACGGAATGAAGACCTACCAATGAGTGTAAAAGCGAAAAGGCAGACCCCACAAGCGTGGGGAGGTTTTCACCTCCTCAAAGATATAAGAAGTTTGAAAGAAATCGCGACGCCAATATCTAAAGAATGGAAGCTTGTAGCAGGGTCAACGGAGTTTCATGAAGGCGATATTACTACTAACTTCAGTGAAGAAATGTGTATGTAAGAACGACCTTGCTGGATTCGAGAGTCCAGGGTAACCCCAATTATCACGGGACCTAAGCCATCCACACAGACGGTCCATGCAAGAAGAACTACAAGTGGACGATCATTACGACCATAAGAATTACAAAGACGCTTACAAGCTTTCGTGGGAAACTTGAAACGACTATATGTGTCAGATGAATGACACAATCGGACTAGAGAAAGAGAGTTGTCCCAAAGGAAGAGAAAGAGTGGAAGATAGAACAAACTAAAGAAGTATGAAAGGATTAATCGGACTAGAGAAAGAGAGTTGTCCGGGATATTGAAATAAGTCAAATATAGATTGGCCAACTTCAGCTGAGGATGTGCAAGAGTTGATTGATATTGACAAGTTATGTATAGATAAGAAGAAATAATTGTGTCTGGGGATTTTTGAAGTAGCTTTACCGATGCCTTAGAGGATTTCCTCAAGTAGGCAACGACAACCTTCTTGGATGAATTAAAGATATAAAGAGAAACGTTTCAAGGGTTACTTCTTGGCTAGTTAAGATCAAACTCCGGTCGAGTCAAGGGGTTTGGATCTGTGCTAAGACAATTAAGAAAGTAAACGGAAGAATTTGTTCTCCAATCGTCATTTTGTTTCATTAAGGCAATTAAGGAAGGTACGTGGTACTTCATCCGGTTAGGACTTATGATATAATTGGAAGAAATAAAAAGTTTGAGGTTAATCACTTGCGACCCACAGAAAATGTCCCTATGATTAATGAGTGACAACAGAATTATCAGAGTAATGCAGCGGAAGCGTGGTGGGTCCTAACCCACAGAGCTTTAAGCAATGGCACAAGAAAAAAACAAAAAAAAAAAACCACGTGGCGAGTTTAGGATGATGAGAGTTGGTGAAATGCATTTCGCTTGGAAGGAACATGAGATAGGCTACGCGGAGTGATTGAAAATATTGTACGGGAGCTGTATCACCATCAAGGTAGTCGGGAAAGTATGTGCATGTAAGAGGTAATAGAAGGAGATTAGTACCCTATTATGGATTCTAGTGAATAATGACGGCTTGTCACATGTTGTCAGATAACTAGTTCGAAATCCACTATGTAACGGAGTAATCTAGAGTCAGTTTTCTTGATGGATTGAGGAAGGAATTAACGATGTAATAAAAGTATTGTGCATGGCCTACACTAGAAAGCTCAAAGTGAGTAACTACCATCCTGAGTCGAAGATACATAAGAAAGAGAAGCGAGAAGAGCATACTTGCAACCTAGTAACTGTGCTTAAAGAAATCATAATCTCATAGTAGATTTTATGTGTAATGTTATGTTGGAACAGAGCCTAGTTGCGTTTTGAGTTAGAGGGATATTATTAGTCCGATAAAAGTGGTGGATAAAAGAGTGCACTGTTGATGGTATGTTAACAACTATTGAGTAGTTATGATCAAATAACGGTGATATGAGATCACATTGTGTCTAATACCGTCATTCCGCACATATTCTATGTCACTTAAGATCTTGGAAAATGCGTTGAAAGCCAAGGTTAGAGCTAAGGATGATTTAGAGATCTATAAATAATGTAATAATGACAAGTGAACAAAGAGGATGACCAATAGATTTGATTTTTAGTTGTCTCGAGTGTTAGACTTGAAAAGGGTAAAGGTGACGATTCCTTACCTGATAAATAAGATGA
Source organism: Fagopyrum homotropicum (assembly GCA_033239125.1). Lineage (NCBI taxonomy): Eukaryota > Viridiplantae > Streptophyta > Magnoliopsida > Caryophyllales > Polygonaceae > Fagopyrum > Fagopyrum homotropicum. Next base: position 56,026,931 of record BSWB01000003.1, on the reverse strand, counting down.
TTGAGTAATATTAAAAGACAAGACCAAGTGGGTCGTGATATGAAAATCGTTGGGCACTTGGGAAGTGTTGGTGGATGTCCAAGACCTTTGGCTTGAATGTGTAGTCAGAACCTTTTCAGAAGGCCGGAAGCAAGTGGTCATAACGAAGGGAAGAAAGTGAATAGATTATTTTTCGTAGGGTCATCAAAGGATCTGGAAGTGATTTGTGTAAGGAAAACCATTGGAAGTTTTTAAGCGGTTTAAAAGTGACTGATGGACTAGTTTTCCTCACCCTATTGGAGAGTGTATCTTCGGTTTTCCACGGAGACTAAGTTTGGGAACTGAGTTTGAGAATTTCAGTTGGAGAGATACCTACCAGACACGAGTTAGGTCATCAGATTAGAGGATCAGACAGTCGAGTCGGATGATACCGGTGAGATATCCGGTAACCACTCTAGAACGTGGTAGCAAGAGCTTGTGATCTAAGTACCTGAAAAGATTTAAGATTTAGTGGTTTTATGAAAAGCCGATAAGGCTACCTAAGATATTGGGGATAGTAAGAGACGTAACATTTCAAAGACTTATGTAGCGATAGTTATAACCTCGGGAGTGACTAGTTAGGGCTTGACCTTGTATGTGTGATATTGTTTGATTGCTTGTTTATTTCATGATTTAGTGTTTAGTCAGTGATGTGTTCTTTTGGTAACCTTGATGTGCGGGATACTTAGATGTGGAAACGACGAGAGTTTTGTGTAGTGATCAAACACACCCATTTGGTGTCTTAAAGGCCGATCAGGATTGTCTTACCCTAAGTTTCAGGACGAAACTTATTTTGAGGGGGATTTGATGTAACGACCAGATTTTTTTTCGTTACGCTTTGATAGGGTTAGAGAAGTTTAGGAAACGAATAAAAATTTAGTGAGACTAGGATATACAAGTTTAATTTATGGAAGTCGTTTAATTAAGTACCTTGTTCTAAGTTTCGGGACGAAACTTATTTTAAGGGGGTACTTATGTAATTTCCGGAATTTTTATTCCGTTTATATCCGAATCAACTCGGACTTCGAGCCGTTGACGGTTGCCATTCTATCTAGTATTTATTTCTTCACAAATTTTATCATTTTATGTAGAATATAATTCACATAATATGATAGAATTATATCAAACCCTAATTCTTATAATTATTTATCATTTTATATAGAATTTAATTAACATAAAATGATATAATTATATCAAACCCTAATTCTTATAATTAATCCTTAACGACGACTTCAGACGAGACCATGACGAGTTATGACGAGACCATGACAAATCCGTGACAAGGCCATGACGAGTTTTCGACAAGTTTTGACAAACTTTCAGCCCACTTAATTTTTGCCTTATTTTAGCCCATTGTTTCTTAATTGGACTTATTTTTCTCAGCCTTACCTTAACCCTTGTTGGCGGATCGAAACAGCCCAAGAGGCCCAGCCAGAAGCAGCCCGAACTCATGCCCATTCCTACTTCAGCTCCAGCGCCAGCCCAATGCTTGCATCTCCCTACATGCTTCTATCGGGCCATCTGTGAGAGACGCGAGGAGCCCTAGCTTCCTTCTGAACTTCTGCACGCCAAGGAGCAGCGGCCTTCACTCTCATTGTCTATCTCCCCTTCCTCCTTCGACAAGCATGGCCGCCTCGTTGCCAAACCAGGAGCGAACATCTCGTTGCTAACCTTCTGCACTCCGCGTCTCTCACGCCAGGACTGAGAAGCAACTCAAGAATCTTCTGCACTTCCGCCTTTCTCACGCTAGGGTCGGGGAGCAAAGAGACAGTGCCGCCGTTTCCGAATGAAGCACCATCACGGCAGAGTCTTCCTTCAGAACAGTAGCGTCCATAAGGTCTCAATCTATGTCCCTCTCCTCGCTTCTGTCGAGCCAGCACGCAGCAGCACCCTCTCCTCACTTCTGTCGAGCCAGCAGTGCAGACGGACCCTCCTCTCTAGTCGCCTTCCAGCCGCCTTGAGTCAGAACCAGTCTTCCCCTTCGTCTTCAAACAGTTGCAGCCACGCCAAGGCTAATGGATGGTCCTCGCCGCTCTCATGGTTGCACTCAGGAGCTCACACAGGCCTCATCGTGTGAGCCTTGTAGATGAGTAAGACCTCACTCCTTCTTCCTTGCTTTACTTCAGCCATATATGTGCTTATAACTGGTACCAAACCCTCTAGGAATTCATATATTCCAGCCAAAGGAACAGCTGCAGAGGGGCTGTTACATCTTCCAATTTTCCAACTGTGACGAACAGCCAACTTTGGACTCCGGTTTGGGTAAGCTAAACTCCTCATTTGTTGCTGCACTTTGGATATGTTTTAGTCGATATTGTATAGTATAACATACTACAATTTGAGAGGAATCGGAGCTACAGTTTGAGTGTTATGGTGTTCCAAAGTTGACGCCTCATGCAGTTTTTATATATGTGCTGAGTGTTGGGGAAAACAGCAACTGATGCTGTTTTGTGAGATGGTTTTTAATAAGCTCTTGATCTCCGTTGGGCTTGAATTTTGGATATGATATAGTTGACATATTTTTGTAGAACATATTAAAATTTGAGAGGAGTCCAGCGAGTGGTTTGCGATTTATGATTTTTCAAAGCTTGAGTCGTAAGCAGTTTTTCTGTTGTGCTGAAATTCGGTTTTGTGAGATAGTTTTGAATAGGATTCTGATCTCCTTCGCGGCTGAATTTTGGATATATTATAGATAAGATTTTATAGTAGAACATATCAAAATTTGAGATAAATCCAGCGAGTAGTTTAGGAGTTATGTTTTTTTAAAGTTAAGACAGTGTGCTGTTTGTTAAGTGTTGTAACAAACTTTAGAAAATTTTGTAGAAGTGATGGTTGAACAGTTTTAAGAAATTCTTGCTCCTAGGAGTAGATGAGATATCATAGATGATCTAGGGAATTGTTTCGGAATTTTTATAAGATAATTCGAATTTTATATTTGAAGCCGAAGTTGGACCTTAACGATCTTTCCGAAAATAAGGAAATGGGTAAATTGTCAGTTTGTAACCAAACTCATCTTTAGGAGTTAGAATGTGACTCTTTAGTCTCAAATAAGTGTTTAGGCATGAATTATGGAATTTTCGGAAGTTTCGAGTCCAAGGGTAAAATAGTCATTTTACCATAAATTAATAATGTAATCAATTCCGTTCTATTAAGACCTACTATCTTAGAAGTCTTAGACTTCTAATCACCTAGAAAGTGTGCTGACACACTTGCCTCCTTTGACAGGCCACTGAATTCCTACTGTACAGATCGATTTGCGAATTAGAAAGTCGAGATTTGATTCTGGTAAGTCCACGGACTTACTTAGCTAGCATCTTGTATGAGTGTAATGTGTATGAGTGGTGTTTGTTGGTTATGATAAACAACGAAACCGGATTAGGCTGACTTTATTATTTACGTAATTGACCCAAGTATATGATAACGGGTCGTGACATCATCTTCCTAGATCTTGCGAGAGTCTAGGAGGTTCCCTGCGACCAGCCCAGTCCGGTAGACGGTCAGATGCATTAATACCATTCCGCGTTGGTAAACGGGGACAGGGGCGAGGTTTGGGAATCCCTCGTGTCACAAAATAAGTATCATTAGTAATGACCTATCACCTAATTAAAGATAATAAAAGGATTGAGTGTTGCATGTTGATTGTGTATGTTTTGTGTATGTGCTGCTACCTTTATCCTTATGCATAGAATGTTAGCTAACGGTTTTATACCTCTTGTAGATGCCATGCAGGTTAAGACAGTTGTAGAGAGATCCGGAGGAAATGGTCAGCCGGGTCCACGTACTCATTTAGTTGGGGACGGGGATGTCTTCTGTTCTTCATATGCATCATTTTAGTAGCTTTTCTTGTAAGGCTGATACATATTTTCCATGTATATATTGTTTACAGTTTTCAAATGTTTTAAATACTTTTGTGCCTTGTTGTAAGATCCAAGTAAAATTGTTGTCAAATTATGGTCGGGACCCATTATGAGGTCCTAACTAGTAGCTTCCCGAGTTCTCAGAATATGGGGTGTTACATCTATCTCGACAACATACATGTATTAAGTGCAATTTGCCATGAACTAATGCTAAGCTATGCATGAATAGCGAGAAAAACTATTTAAATGGATGCCTAGACTAACGTCATAAATCGTGTTATCAAGAACTTTGAATGTACCTAAGAACACTTATTTGCAAGAACAATCAAGCAGAAAGCTCAATAGCAAAATTAAGAATACTCCCCGGCAACGGCGCCAAAAACTTGTTTGCCCCAAAAGGTGTTTGCGCAAATAAGCTTTAAATATATATCCAGAATTAAGTATAACGATAGCGAACCCGCAGTGTACGGATCAATCATAGTATGGGCTTATATTCCGGACTCGATCTTTGGGAATCGGTGAGAACAAAGCAGTGAAGGTGATCCAACTTGGGTAGCAATCAATGCAATAATCACAATAAATAATAAAGAAGCAAGAACAATGAGAATGCAAATTCTAAAGATACAAGTATCCAGTTGTGGTGTTCGATTCAAGATGTCTAAGGATGTGTACGGACAGAGCTGGATAAAAAGGTATGTATATCTTTGGTAGGTTGTCGTCCGGGTAAAGATCCGACTTCCCTTTATCCCAACCACAAGATTCTACTTAACGGATCTTGAGTCTCATCAAGAAGATGTCACAAGGTAAGGATTTAGGTCTCACACCAGCCAAAACCCAAGGAAAAGAAAGATAAAGGCAAAGGCTATGACACTCCTCTCACCTAATAAATGGTTTTGAATCCCCTATCACCTAGAGCTCGTAAACACTCACAATTGGCAGAGCGAAGGCTCGAAAAGGTTAACATAGGTAGGATTTAAGCAACCTTAAACTTTGGATAAAGGTAAAAGGAAATTGTGCAAGATAAAGGAAACCACGGGAAGGTCTTGGGAAACCACGGTCGTGGTTCCTTAAGAACATGCCGTGAAAATCCTCGTTCGAGGGTTTCGTCTCACAACTCTCAGGGTCCGATCTGTTAAGGCTCAATATATCATCATTTGTACCACAACCATCAACCCTTCACCCTAGAATTGCAGGGGGTTTAGCCAACAATCGTCATCGAAATCAAATCAAGATTAAGAAAAGAAATCAAGAAGGAGATACAATCAAGAAGAACACAAGGATTAATAAAACCAATCTTCAAAGATTCGATAATTCAGTCAAACAATATAATGATGGTTCGGGGCGTCCTAAACCTTGGGAAAATAGTTCAATTATAGAGCTTTATAACCACCATCGCGTCATTAGTTGGAGAAGCAATGGCTTCAACCCATCTTGAAACATAATCTACATCTAGAAGTATGTAATGGGTACCACAAGATGATGGGATGGTCCCATGAAGGCAACTCCCCAAACGTCAAAGATTTCTACTTCTTGCATGTTGTTGAGAGGCATTTCATTCTTCTTATATATCTTCCCTGTTTGATAGCATGTATTATAGTCTATATTTTGGGATTAGTTTAGACGTTTTATCTTCATAAATCTGCATGTATGGATGTATATTCATTGATTATATTATTTTTTTTGTCTACCTTTGCGGGAATCGAGGTCTACACCTAGTTTCGTTGTAATTTTAGGGAAAATTACATGTTTTGCATAGAAATGGAGCTAAGAGAGCTAAGGAGTCATTCTAGCTACATTCTGGAGCTTAGAGAAAATCTCAGGAAGCATGGAAATGATTAAGAAGATTGAATTTGGATTAGATTTGAGATGATTTACATTCAGTTGAGATTCACCTCGGTCAGCTACAGTACCACCCCGACCGAGGTAATCTTGAGGAGTGCCCCGACCGAGGCGAACACCTTGTCTCCGGCGAGATCTTTATTTTTAACTGAGATCTTTTATTTTTGGAAGCAGGATATCTTTTATTTTTGGCTGGATTTCTCGAATGAAGATATTATATTTGGATGATTTATTTTGAGAGATATGGATATATTTTCTTAGAAATTATCGTTTTAATATATTATTATCTTTGAAAGATAATTCTCCTATATTAAGGGTTGGATTTTCCACAAGTTCAGCCATGCTGAGGGCATCCAGCAATTAAAGGATTTTTTGGAGTTTTGAAAGAAGTTTGAAGGTAGAAGTTGAAAAACGGAAGGAATCATAGTTGGAGTTGGCTTTTAAAGGAGTTTTGTAAGATCTTCTTAGATTGCTCTTGGTTTGTTGTCTTTTTTGATTTGTGACTTGAGGAAAGCTGATTGTTGTTTGTTCGATTCAGTTATGGAGACCTTTTTCTTAAGGTTTTCTTGTTTGAATATTGATTCCTTTTCCATTAATTTGATTATTGTTATCATGATGATTGTTGGCTAAGTTTCTTATGCGATTCTAGGGTGATTGGTTGAAAGTGATGGGAAAGACGATGATAGAATGATCTTAATCCCAGCAGGATCCTAAAAGCTCGAGTCTTTACCTTAACCGTAGTACACCTCGGTCAGTCATTGAACATCTCGGCCGGGATGGAATATTACTGAACGAGGTGAACCTTTTCTGAACCTTATTTGAGTTAAGAGTTTATGTTTGTCAAAACCTATTCTTATTACACCTTTCCCGGTTCAATGCAAGCCTAGGATGAGACATACCCGGTGATTCCTTTGTTTGTTCACCTAAGATCATGAGTGTAGGTAATACAGGTTTATCCTTTATTGCTGTTTGAGTGTGCCTTCATCCTATCTTTGTGAGTTAGCCTGAGACTTACCCGGTAAAGGTTGATTCTATTCCCTTGGGTGGCATGTTGGTTTGAGATTATAGTTCCTTTCCTTAGTACCTTGAGACTTACCCGGTAATAGGAGCATTGGTTTGGGATACTGAGTAGTGAGACTTACCCGGTAATCTATTCTAACTTTAGAAACACCTTCCCTTTGCAAACCTCAGATTTGTCTGACTTATCCTTTGAGATCTTGAGTCGGAACCACAACTAGATGCTTTAATCCGTAGAATCCGCATTCCCTTTATCTGACTTTATATAATCTTTGATTGCTTTAATATGTGTTCATTAGCATATTTGACAACGTGATTCCGTGCTTTGTTGCACCATAGTCCTTGTGTTCGACCCCAAGAATTCTTGCTTTTATTACAATTGATCCGTACACTGCGGGTTCACATATTGTTCAAGCATACTTCTTGTGTTATAAATATTAAGGCTTGCACACACCTTTTGGAGCGAACAAGTTTTGGCGCCATTGCCGGAGACTATGTCTAGACCAAGCCGGTTTCGGTAGTCTTTCAGGCCTATTGCCTTTGTTGCCTTGGATTACTCTACTTGAGTGTTTTTGCATGATCTTTTCTTAGGTTTATGCGAAGAACTCGTGCTGGAAAGGAAATTGTTCCCTACGATGCCGAACCAGAAAAGACCTACAAGAGAAGATTGAATGAAGCTAAGATGGCCAATCAAGACGATCGCGATCTGGAAGCCGAATTGAAGGAAGCATTGGAGCAGCTACGCCTCAATAGAGAAGAACTACAACGCGAAAGAGAAGAGACTCACGTAAGAACAGATGGAACTGAAGCAGATATGGCCGCTCTAAGGGCCTAGTTTCTGCCTCGACCGATCCTAGATCCTCGACCGAGGCAAGACCCAGTTCATGTTGCCCCGGCTGAGGTACACTTACCACCTCGGATGCCTATCCGAGATGTTCTTTTTGCTGGAATTCCACAAACCCTGGGACAGAGGATGGACCCCAATCAACAAATCAGGCGGCGATGAGTCAACCTAGGTGATCAAGCTGAGAATAATTACGAACTTTGACCGCAAGTTCTTACCTTTATCCGACAATGTCAATTTGGAGGTTTGGAGAGCGAGTCTTCGCATCAACATTTGCAAAACTATGAGATTCTGATGGAGACCTTGAGACCTTCAAGACTGGAGAATAAAAACTACAAGTTGAGGCCTTTCTATTTCTCTTTGAAAGACAAGGCGCTTGCTTGATATCAATCTCTTCCGACCGGAAAAATCAACACTTGGGAAGAGATGACGACGGAGTTTCTTACTAAGTTCTTTCCTACCTCTAAGACCGCTGAATTGAGGGGAAAGATCAATGCTTTTGTTATGAAGGATAAGGAGAGTTTGTCCAATTCATGGGAGAGATTCAAGGATCTTCTATTGGATTGCCCACATCATGGGATTCCAAATATCGAGTTGCTGGAAATATATTTTAAAGGTTTGGATGGAGCGACTCAATTCAATCTCCAACTACTTTCAGCCGGCACATTCATGGATATGCCGATAAATGAAGCTTGGGAATTCATTAAAAAGCAAGCTTTACACATGGAGAAGTACTCCCATCAAGGAACTGAAAATGGAGCAAGGAGAGTTAACTTCCAAGACACATCATCAAATTGAGCTCAACTCACCTCGCTTAACAATGAGGTAAAAGCATTGAAGGAGCTTTTAGTAGCTCAAACAAAGAAGGAGCAAGATGGAGGATTTCAAGGAAGAAACAACTATCAAGGGCCGCGGAACAACAATTACAACAACAATAGAAACTCCAACAACAACAATTAGAGATCTAATCAACAAAATCCCGGTAACCCTTATTCTCATGCTAATAATACTTTTAACCCCCACCCTCTTCTTCTACTCCACTGAGAAGTCAGGAGCCTGGATCGAGTTCGCCCCAACCAAAAAAGAAGGATATTGTGCTGGAGGCAATTTTGATCAAGCCAATGCAATGGAGACATCAATGACTTCATTTTCAAAGGTACAAAAACCCTTAGAGAAACAATTCTTTAACAAGGCGAATGAAGCGCCAAGAGATCCAGGGAAGCTCCCAGCAAGGACAGAGAGCAACCCTAAGGGACAGATTATGGCAATAACGACACGAAGTGGACTGAAAACTGCAGATCCACGACCTCGGTCGAGCCACAACAAAACGAACACTTCAGTCGAGGTGCCAACCGAGGTGGAGCCCCACGAAGCGAAAGACCAATCTGAAGTTTATGTTCCACCTCTAACTTATAAACCACCACTTCCATTCCCTCAGTCAAGGGCGAGGGCACATCTCGACAAGCATTTCGGAAAGTTTCTAGACCTTATGAATAAACTACATATTAACATCCCTTTCCTTGATGCCATTCTAGGGATGCCCGCCCATTGGAAGTTTCTGAAAGAGATTCTATCAAGGAAGAGAAAGCTAGAAGATTTTGTGGAAGTAAGGATGACATCTAAGTCTTTGGAGCTCATTCAAATCATGAAGGAGAAGATGCCACCAAAATTAAGAGATCCCGGTTCATTTTGCATTCCCATTCAAGTTGGGGATCTAACTTATGATGCATTGTGTGATTTAGGAGCCAGCGTGAGTATCATTTTGCTGGAGCTATGTGAGAGAGTCGGACTTGGTGAGCCCAAGCCGGTGAAGATGATGCTATACATGGCGGATCGCTCCATTACCCGCCCCGTGGGCATTTTGGAAGACGTTCCCGTCAAGTTAGGTAATTTCTACTTACCTATAGATTTTGTTGTACTTGACATACCCGCAGATTATCCCGTTCCTATCATTCTCGGGAGACTATTTCTAGCAACTTCGGGTTGCAACGTGGATTGTAAGAAGGCCAAGTTGAAGTTCAACATTGGTGGTGATCATGTGGAGTTTGCATTACTTGCTGCAATGAAGGGAGAGCCGCTGGTGTAACACCACAAATCAGTGGGACTCGGAGTGCCACATTGGGCTAGGATCACACAATGGATCCTTATCCTAGTCTGACAACAAGTTCACTGGACCTTACAACATGGCACTGACAGTTACAAAAACAAATACATAAACCTGTATAAGACTGTACAACCCAAAAGATAAGACATCGTAGCCGAGTAGAAAACATAACACCCTCACATAGGAGGTAACAAAAGACCATCCTCACGTAGGAGGGAAAGATGACAGACTCCAAAACCCACACATCCTAATGTACGAGACGTCCTCGGCCTGCCACTGTACTAGATCACCCAGCAACGTGCCTATCTTGTAGGGCATCTACAACATGGTAATAAACCATTAGCTATCCATACACATATCTACAGTAATGCATAAGCACAAACACACATAAGGAAAGATAAACATATCAACATGCTTTCACTCATTTACCCATTTATTCATCTCAAGATAATGGTCATTCACTCAAATCGTATAGATATAATATATATGAAACTATGTGACACGAGGACCGATACATCCTCGCCTCTAAGCCTGCTAGCCAGCCGTACTAGTATCGGTCACACAATCCGTGTACCCTAAGGGAGTGGATTGCGCCCTTCCTGTAAACCGGTCTGGTCTGACTCAAGAGAACCTCCCAGACTCCATGGCGGGATGAAAGGGAAAGGTTATCACAACCACACAATGGGGCAATCAATAAAACATAGGTCGGTAAATACGACATCACATGCTATCATAGCAAACATACAAAACATACACCACTTATGCAAACACCTAATATAAGGATGGCAACTAAGTAATTCCTACGGACTTACCTCAACCTCGATCACAAATCAACCAAGATCCCCTCTACACTGGAGGGATAGCACAACCTATAAATAAGGCATAAGGAGATATATCAGACTCCTATCCATATAAGGGTCACACCTAGACCCAAAGGGATCCAAAGGATCAACCTCAACCACACTCACAACCTAACAACCTCAAAAGCCATACAAGGCATAAACCGATCACAACCATCATCAAACTCAACCTCACAAATCTAGCATGATCCTAAACCCTCATACTAGGAAAGGAGGGAACAAAGGCACCCTAAGGATCGCCTAAAAGCAACACACACTTGCAAAACCGAAGGAAACACCAAGTTGGTGCAGTGAGACGCAGGGGCGGCTCTCTAGTGGCGTAGGGGCGGTGCACAGGCCGGCGCAGGGGCGGCTACAAGGCAGGAGCAGGTGTGGCTAGTGTGCAGAATGCACCACTCCACCTCTTTCTTCACTTCTATTCTCGTTTCTTTAATTCTCTTCACTCCAACAACACATATCAACATAACATACACACATATACATCAACATAAGCCAAACATGGCTAGAATAGGATCAAAACCTAAGGAAAGTCATGCTAGACTAAATAGAAGAGGAGAAAGGGACCAAAAGATGAAAAGAAGAAGAAGAAGGGAAAGGAAGCTATGGAAGCTTACCAAACTGAAGAACCAGAAGCTCACCACTAACCAGGACATCCTCAAGCTGGCTCACAAAGCTCAACAACAATCATCACCATCAAAGCCAAGCAAAAGCTCTCCAAAACTCACACAATTTTAAGGAAGATCAAGCAAGGATCCAAGGGAGAAGAAGAAGAGAGGAGAAGTACGTAAGGAGAGAGAGAGATCTGAAACTATAAACCCTCATCAAGAGGAGAAGAAGAAGTGTAAATAGGATGGTAAAGGGTAAAGCACGAGTCAAAGCAGTCAAAGAAAGCGGCTGCAACACAAAGAGCCGCAGGGGCGGACCCTGTGAGCCGCAGGGGCGGACCCTGTGAGCCGCAGGGGCTGACCAGGCTAGGCGCAGGGGTGCCTCCTAGGTCATGCAGGGGCGGCTCAGGCAAAAGCCTGGCCCCTCTGCTCCCTCCCTCAGCTCTTAGCAACAAGGCTCTTACATCTCACCCCCCTAAAAACAAGTTTCATCCCGAAACTTGCAAGATCCCAAGTCCTCTCGGTCCCACAAGCCGAGGTATAACTCACTCTCTCTATCGGAGGTATTACATCTCCGCTCAAAAGGTCGTAACCTATAACAGATCTATCACCATAAACATCCACATGGAGGAATTATCAACTCCAGAAAAACAGGGCCATAACACTGCCCAAAGGCAGAGAGGAATCACATATCTCGCTATATCACATCACAGGGCATAGAGGAAGCACATCTCTAGCCAAACATAACACAGGCATAGAGGAAATACGTCTCTAGCCGATCTTTATAAGTATATACATCGTATGGAGGAATCACATCTCCACTGAACTATGTCCATCAAAGTAGCATGGAGGAAAGAACCATCTCCAGCTAAATCCTAATCCACTCAGATAGCATGGAGGAAAGAACCATCTCCAGCTATAACATAAGTCATACTCAAATAGCATGGAGGAAATAATCATCTCCAGCTATACATACATCACGCTAGCATAACAAGATCTAATAAGATCATAAGGCATAACAACACTAGGAAGGAATAAACACATCAAGGCATGAAAGCACATAAGCACATAATCACATACTTACCAAGATAGCACTAAGATCTACTCGTTGACCCTAGGTGCATCTATCTCGGCTTAAAACTCTGGATAGTTCCTTTGGATACTATCATCAATCTCCCATGTAGCGTCCTCAGGTCCACGTCTCGACCACTGTATCCTCATCATGGGTATGTCCTTCGAACGCAGGCGTCTCACACCTCGTTCTAGAACTATAATAGGATGCTCAACAAAGGTGTGGTCTGGCTCTACCACCAAATCATCATAACTCACGATGTGCCTCGGATCTGGTATGTACTCTCTAAGCTGAGACACATGGAACACAGGGTGAACACCCTCTAATCTCGGAGGCAAAGCTAATCTGTAGGCTGCCCTCCCAACTCTGTCCAGTATCTCAAAAGGACCGACATATCGGGGACTCAACTTCCCCTTTATGCCAAAACGTCTGACACCACACGTCGGGGATACTCTCAACCAGACATGAGCTCCTACTTTGAACTCTAGAGGCCGACGCCTCTTGTCTGCATATGACTTCTAGCGACTCTGTGTAGTCAACATCCTCTGTCTAATCAGTGCCACTCGAGTCATATCATCACGAATCTACTTTGGCGTTATCCCACTAATACTGCTAAGCTCATCCCAATATAAAGGTGTACGGCACCTACGTCTATACAATGCCTCATAGGGTGACATCCTAATAGATGCATGCCAGCTGTTGTTGTATGAGAACTCAACAAGTGGGAGGTAGTCAGACCATCCCTATCCCCAATCCAACAGACAAGCTTGCAACATATCCTCCAAAGTCTTAATGGTTCATTCTGACTGTCCGTCAGTCTAGGGGTGAAACACAGTCGTAAAATGTAGACTCGTCCCCAAAGCAGTCTAGATCTGCTGCCAAAACCTCGAGGTGAATCGTCCATCTCGATTAGAGATGATCGTCCTCGGTACACCATGGAGTCTCACTATCTGTCTAGTGTACTCCTCAACCAATCTACTCACCGGCCACGTCTCTCTGATAGGGATGAAACGTGCCGTCTTCGTCAGTCTATCAACAACAACCCAAATGGCATCAAAACTCCTACTGGGTCTCAAACCAGTCACGAAATCCATGGAGACGTCCTCCCACTTCCACTACGGTACTAGTAGTGGATAGAGCTCACCTTCAGGTCTACAATGATCTATCTTGACCTGTTGACAGGTCGCACACTGATCCACGAATCTAGCAAGATCGGGCTTCAGCCCTCCCCACCAATAGGAACGTCTCACATCATGGTACATCTTACTTGTACCTGGATGTACAAAGTAAGGTGTACAGTGAGCCTCTTGTAAAATCCTCTCTCTAATCCTCATCAAGGTCGGGCAGGTCCAACAGAAAAATGTGGTGCCTCTCCACGAGACATCCTCTCTCTCTAATACTCATCAAGGTCGGGCAGGTCCCCTGCTTTTGTTGGATCTCATCCAATAGACCAGGTAAAACCTCTACAGCACACAACTGGGCATCCTCATAAGGAAACTAGATGTCCATCTCTAGCCAAGCTAGATCCCCCTTAAGTTGAGGCTGCATAGTCAATCTCACAATCACCTTCTCTCGAGGCGTCAGCAACCACGTTCGCCTTTCCAGGATGATACAAAATCTCAAGGTCAAAGTCCTTGATCAACTCTAGCCAGTGATGCTGGCGGTTGTTCAATTCTCGCTGCGTGAAAATATACTTCAGACTCTTATGGTCTGTGAAGATCTGACATGTAGCACCATATAGGTAATGTCTCCAGATCTTCAAAGCATGCACTACCGCTGCTAACTCCAAATCATGAGTCAGGTAGTTCTCCTCATACGTCATCAACTATCGAGACGCATATGTTATCACTCTACCTCTCTACATCAACACACATCCGAAGCCTAGCTTGGATGCATCACTGTACACCACAAAATCATTAGATCCCTCTAGGTGTGCCAGGACAAGAGCAGAAGTGAAACGCCTCTTCAAGTCCTCAAAGCTTTGAGCACACTGGTCGGTCCACGCAAACCGGGTAGTCTTCTATGGAAGACTCGTCAGTGGACGGGCAATCACAGAAAAACCCTCCACAAAGCGTCTATAATAACCGGCTAGGCCAAGGAAGCTACGTACTTCCTTGACGTTCGTCGGTGTCGTCCATGTAGCAACAGACTCGATCTTCGCCGGGTCAACCATAACCCCATCGGCGGAGACGATGTGCCCAAGGAAAGCAACCTCAAACATCCAGAACTCACACTTAGAGAGCTTAGCATACAGCTCTCTATCACTCCAAATCTGTAGAACCGTCCTCAGATGACCGGAGTGCTCCTCTCTACTACAAAAGTACACTAAAATATCATCAATAAAAACCACCAAAAACTGATCAAGGAAGTCGATGAATATAATGTTCATCAACTCCATAAAGACTATTGGGGCATTCGTCAGCCCGAAGGGCATCACTACAAACTCGTAGTGTCCATAACGGGTACGAAATGTCGTCCTGTGTACGTCCTGCTCTCTCACCCTCAATTGGTGATATCCTGAGCGTAAATCAATCCGGGAGAAAACTGTAGCTCCCTGAAGCTGATCAAGTAGATCGTCAATACGAGGCAATGGATACCTGTTCTTGACGGTCACCTTGTTCAACTCTCTGTAATCTATGCATAGCCTCAAGGATCCGTCCTTCTTCCGCATGAAGAGGACAGGTGCACCCCATGGTGAAACACTAGGGTGTATAAAGCCCTTCTCAACCAACTCCTCGAGTTACTTCTTAAGCTCCAACATCTCGACAAGTGCCTGTTAGCATGAACTATTGCGATATTCTAGGCACTTTTTCTAATTGTTTTTCATCCATTATAGTGTTCATTTATAAGGCATTGAAGCATTTGTTAGCTAGTTTGTCTATATTTTCGATATGGAGGTCTACATTAGCTTTATGTTGATTATAGGTGAATAAGAGCTAAAACCGGACCATTTGAGAGAGATAGGAGAAGATTTGAGCACATCCAAGGATTAGGAACACATCAAAGAACCCAAAGGAGATGCTAGGATGAGGAATGGCACGACACAAAGGAAACCACAAGCAATTTACACTTTCACGCCCTAAAATACGGTCGTAGAGAAGTCCACGCTCTAAACCACAGCCGTGGATCTTGGCATCATGAACGTGGAGCATTCCAGAGAGTTACACGGTATAAAGTACGGTCGTGGAAATCATATGAAACCGTAAATAACTTCCACACTCTAAACCACGGTCGTAGAACCCCTTGAGACCGTGATTTAGGCGATCTTTTGACGAACCAATTATTGCCACATCATTTACGCAAATGGGCCGGATGGTTATTTTATCCTTCTTATAAAAGGGTCAGAGAAGAGAGTTTCGGACATCAACGCTTATCGCTTAGCCTTGCTTAGGGTTGTTGCAGAGAGTTTGAGAAGGACTTAGCGGAAGCACCGGCAATTTGGATTTTGGAAGATTTTGTGTGGCGGAAGTTGCGCCCTTTTTCTTATATTTTGATATTGAAGACGGATTGACATCCCGTTCTTCATACTTACCTTAGATTTTGTGAGGTTTTGTGTTCTATTCCGAATCCATTGAATATTCCGATTTGTGTTTCGGATTTGAGATTGACTTTGACTTATATTTGAGTTTTCGAAGGTTTTCATCTTTCATTCTTCTTAAATTGATTTGTGATATCATGAAAATGGTTATTGGCTAAAACCCTTTAGCAATTCTAAGGTGAAGGGTTAATAGTTGTGGCCTAGATGATGATAGATCGATCGTAAATTGATGGGACCGTGGGAGTTAGAGAGATCTCGTCGACGAACCAAGATCACGGTCTGTTCTTGAACTTCCACGGCCGTGGAACTCAAGAACTACCCGTGATTTACCCTAGTTTACGAACTTTGCTTTTACTTTGATCCAAGGTTAAAGATTAGCTTTAATCTAGTCTAGGTTTGTCCTTTTCTAGGTAGTAGTGAAGCCTCAACAACCTCTACTTCGATTTTGAGTGTCACAACATTAATCGGTTTAGTTAGTCTTGATCCTTGGGTTACAAGTTTGGGTATTTGATATTAATTCTTGTCTTTAGATCCTTTCTATACTGAAGCCTCAACAACCTTTATAGAGAGTGTCTTTAGATAAGTCATATAAAGCCTTGGAACTTCACCGTACATTGCTTTACCTTAGCATACCTTTGCAACTCTTAACTTTGTCCTTAGTTCTTTACTATATCTTGAATCGATTGCCACAATTAGATACCTGGATCTTTAGGGTTGCTGTTTTCCCAATATTTGCAAAGCTTTATACATTTACTTGCTTGACGATTTGCGAACTGAATTTGTTCCCCCCAAATCCCTGAGTTCGATACTCTGAAATTCTTGCTTTACTACGCCGATCCGTACACTGCGGGTTTGCTTGCTTGATTCTAGTTTTATAAATTTAAAGCTTATTTGCACGCACGCTAAGTGGCGAACAAGTTTTTAACGCCGTTGCCGGAGATTTGGTCTAGGCCGAATTCGGTTATCGGTTGTCAAGCTTGGGAGCGTTGCTCTTGTTATTTGATATCTCCTTTGAGTGATATTTGCAGGTTACCTTATGTATATGCGTAGGTCTAGAAACAACAAAGACCTCTTACCTCTTGATCAAGAACTTGAGAAAACTTTGAGGAAGAAGCTCAAACAAAGAAAGATGGCTGAAAACAAGGAGCGGGATCTTGAATCAGAGTTGGAGGAATCCGAAGCTCAACTTAGATGGAGCGAGAAGACTCGCAAGGAAGAACCGGACCGTCATCAATTGCAAATTGCTGAGCTCAAGGACATGATGTTCCAAATGAGGCTGGAGATGAGTGATTCCAAGAAGAAGAAGAGGAGGAAACCGGCAAGATCGGTTAGAACCAACTCATCCGATGAGGATAGCGACTCTTCCATTCCACCGCTAGAGGACATTAATCCGACGATCAATATGAATCAATATAATCCAAGACCGGCTGCCAATTATCATGTCCCGGATGGGGGTGCGAGAACCGCTCGTGTGGATGAAGAGCCAAGAACTCTTGGCTAAAGGATGGATCCAATTCAGCAACCACGCCGTCTAGGTGTGAACTTTGATGCTGATGATATGCAGGGGTTTAGCTTCAACCCACAAGTTATTACCATCGTTCACCAAAGTCAGTTTGGAGGAATGAGTACTGAATCTCCACATCAATATTTACAGAACATTGAGATCTTGATGGAGACAATGAAGCCAAATAATGTAACTACCAACAATTACAAGATCAAGCCATTCTTCTTCTCTTCGAAAGGGAAAGCTTTATCTTGGTATCAAGCTCTTCCAAATGGAAGACTCAACACATGGGAGGATCTTTCTTCGGAGTTCCTCACCAAATTCTTTCCGCCATCCAAGACGGCGGAGTTGAGAGGTAAAATTAATGCATTTTCTATGAGATCTGATGAAAGTTTGTTCCAGTCTTGGGAAAGATTTCAAGATTTACTATTGGATTGCCCACATCATGACATTTCCAAATTGGAGCTATTGGAGATATACTATAAGGGGTTGGATATGGAAACACAATTCAAGCTCCAATCCCTTTCTTATGGTACATTCATGGACATGAGGGAAGATGACGCTTGGGACTTCATTGAGAAGCAAGCCCGAGTCATTGAGAAGTATTCTCACCGGAAGGTAGAAGCAAATTGAGTGGACCAAGGTGCAAAGCTAACACAAGTTGCTCATACTCAAATGTTTTCTCTCAACATCGAGATTAAAGAATTGAAGGAAGTAATCAAGGCTAGCTTTCCAAAGCATAAGGAGCAAGATGTTGGTTATTTAGGAAACAACAATAACCACAATGGGAATGAGAACACAAATCGCAACAACCGGAAGCATTGGAACAACAATAACAACCGGAATAACAATTGGAACAACAATAGGGGTTCAAACAACAACAACTGGCGTTCCAACCAACAACAAAACTCCGGTAATTCTTATCCCAATTCAGGAAATTCACTAACTCCACCATCTTCTTCTTCCATTCCTTTGAAAAGTCAGGGACAAACATCTAATAGTGGAAGCACTTCGGGGAAAGAGAAGCCCGATCCCATGTTGGAAACAATTTTGGGAAAAATTCAAGGATTAGAGAGCCACATTACTAAGGTTGATAAAGCCCAAAAGGTTTTAGAAAACCAAATGTTTAGCAATGCTGAGGAAGTTCCTAGGAATCAAGGAAAACTTCCAGGAAAGACGGAGGATAACCCAAAAGGAAGGGTGATGGCTATCACAACTAGGAGCGGAGCAACAACCACCGACCCGCAACCTAAGTTTGTGGAAGTTCCCGTCGAAAAAGAGAAGGAAAAGGGGAAGGAGAAGGAGGACATCTACATTCCTCCTCCGGCTTACAAACCTCCCCTACCACCCACAATCTAGAGCAAGAGTGCGTCTAGACAAGCAATTCGGTAAGTTTATTGAACTCATGAGCAAACTACATATTAATATACCTTTCATTGATGCAATTGTAGGTATGCTAGCTTATGGAAAGTTCTTAATGAAGATCCTCTCTAACAAGAGCAAATTAGAAGATTTTGGAGAACTCAAGATGAGTTTGGATTCGTCGGATCTCATTAAGACGATGAAAGAAAAGATGCCCCCAAAGCTGAAGGATCCGGGGTCATTTTGTGTACCCATAGGAGTGGGAGATGTCACATATGATGCATTATGTGATTTAGGAGCAAGCGTTAGCATCATTCCGCTTGCCTTATGCAAGAAGATCGATTTAGGCAAACCTAAACCGGTGAAGATGACGTTATACATGGCGGACCGATCCATAACTCGTCCCGTCGGCATAGTTAAAGACGTCCCGGTCAAGCTTGGTAAGTTCTATGTTCCAATAGATTTTGTTGTGCTTGACATTCCTGCAGATAGTCCGGTCCCGATCATACTCGGAACACCGTTTCTTGCAACATCCTGTTGTATGGTTGATTGCAAGAATGCTAGACTCGCCTTCGACATAGGAGAGGAAAAGGTAGAGTTCGTTCTTTCCACTTTGATGAAAGAACCAGCTCTTGAAGAGGATATATTCAACATCCATGACGAAGAGCTATCTAGAGAGGAAGTAAGTTCGATTCTCTTCAAAGATCCCTTGAAAAAGGTGATCACTATGAGCATTATGGATATAGGGGAAGAAGAAGAATGCAATGAGGAAATTGAAGCTTTAGAGAAGAAAAAGGAAGTATATGAAGAAGAGTTTGAAAAACTCTACGATGGGTCAGAAAACGTGAGGAATCACGGCCAGTCATGCTATCCCACGACCGTGGTTTCCACCAACATGACCGTAATTAGCTATTCAGAGGACTCCAGTAAGTTACACGGCCAAAACCACGGCCGTGGAACAAGCAAAGGTGCCGTAATTGACTTCCACGCCCAAAACTACGGCCGTGGAGGAAACAGGGGAGCCGTAATTTTCGGAAAATCTGAGGACAATTACGTTCTTTCTACCACTTCTCTTTATTCTTCTCCTACAACTTCTATACCTTTAGAGAATTCTAAGGAAGCATTGGACAATCCTCAAGAGTCATTAGAGAGTCCTATAGTGATGGAATTGAAGCCACTTCCCGCACATCTAAGGTACGCATTTCTAGGATCTAATTCTACCTTTCCGGTGATTGTTAGTTCCGATCTAAGTATAGATGAACATAGTAAGCTTATGGTTGTTCTTAAGAAACATAGGAAAGCCTTAGGTTACAATATAGAAGATATAGTAGGAATCAAGCCTTCACTATGCATGCATAAGATCCTAATGGAAGAAGATTTTAGAACTTCGCGACAACCTCAAAGGCGGTTAAATCCGACCATGAAGGAGGTTGTCAAGAAGGAAATTCTTAAACTACTTGATGCAAGTATCATCTACCCTATCTCCGGTAGCAAGTGGGTGAGTCTCGTACAGGTGGTTCCAAAGAAAGGAGGAATGACGGTCATTACCAACAAAGAACAATGAGCTCATTTCTACACGAACAGTGACGGGATGGAGGATGTGCATAGACTACCGCAAGCTAAACAACGCAACGAGGAAGGATCACTTCCCACTACCCTTCATCGACCAAATGCTTGAGAGGTTAGCACAACACTCACACTTCTGCTATCTTGACGGTTATAGTGGTTTCTTTCAGATCCCGATACATCCGGACGATCAAGAGAAGACCACATTCACGTGCCCGTGGGGTACGTTTGCTTATAGGAGAATGCCGTTTGGGCTTTGCAACGCCCCAACCACCTTTCAAATGTGCATGATGGCTATCTTCTCGGAGTACATAGAGGAAATCATGGATGTTTTCATGGATGACTTTTATGTTTATGGTTCCTCTTTCGATAATTGTCTTTCTAACCTTGCTCTTGTGCTACAAAGGTGTGAAGACACTAACCTAGTTCTTAATTGGGAGAAGTGTCAATTTATGGTGAAAGAAGGCATTGTATTAGGACACTTGATCTCTAGTAGAGGGATTGAAGTAGATAAGGCTAAGATAGAGACTATAGA
The DNA here is from genome assembly GCA_033239125.1 of Fagopyrum homotropicum. Classification (NCBI taxonomy): domain Eukaryota; kingdom Viridiplantae; phylum Streptophyta; class Magnoliopsida; order Caryophyllales; family Polygonaceae; genus Fagopyrum; species Fagopyrum homotropicum. The sequence continues at coordinate 56,006,210 of BSWB01000003.1, read as the reverse complement.
AAAGCTTCCTCCTCCAACTTCGGTGAAAGGGATACGAAATTTTCTAGGACACGCTGGATTTTATAGACGCTTTATAAAGGATTTCTCTAATATATCAAAGCCGCTTACTAATCTATTGATGAAGGATGCAGTTTTTGATTTTTCGCAGGAATGTTTAGATGCGTTTAATAAGATTCGGGAATCTCTAATCTCAGCCCCGATTATTCAACCTCCGGATTGGAATCTTCCATTCGAGGTTATGTGTGATGCAAGTGACGTAGCTATAGGAGCAGTGCTTGGGCAAAAGAAGGAAGGACGAACCCACGCTATCTACTACGCTAGCAAGACGCTAGATGAAGCGCAACTCAACTACGCCACTACCGAGAAAGAATTTTTAGCAATTGTATATGCATTTGAAAAGTTTCGTTCTTATCTTGTAGGTGCAAAGGTGATTGTATCCACGGATCATGCTGCGATCCGGTATTTAATTGCAAAGAAGGATGCGAAACCAAGGCTAATTAGATGGATTCTTCTCCTACAAGAATTTGATCTAGAGATCCGTGACAAGAAGGGTTCGGAAAATTCTGTTGCGGATCATTTGACTCGTCCACCACATCTAGAGGACGACAATCTACCCATATATGACTCCTTTCCGGACGAGCATTTACATATCATAGAGGAGTGCATCGACAAGATCACTAAAGGTAATAAACCATGGTTTGCTGATTTTGTCAACTATTTGGTTTGCCAGGAATTACCACCCGGATTATCCTATGCACAAAGAAAAAAGTTCTTTAAGGATGTTCGGGAATACTTTTGGAATGAACCTCTACTCTTTAAGAGAGGTCCTGACGGCATCATTCGACGATGTGTGCCGGAACACGAGATGCAAAGCGTCATCCGTCATTGTCATTCACTAGCTCGAACAAGACTAGCGCTAAGGTATTGCAATCTGGATTATTTTGGCCTACTTTTTTAAAGATGTGCAAACCTTTGTTCCCTGCTGCGATGCTTGTCAAAGAACAGGGAACATCTCTAGGAGAAACGAGATGCCTCTTAACAACATTCAGGAGGTAGAGATCTTTGACGTTTGGGGAGTAGACTTCATGGGACCCTTCCCATCATCTTGTGGAAACCAATACATACTCCTAGATGTAGATTATGTTTCGAGATGGGTTAAAACAATTGCCTCTCCTACTAATGATGCCATGGTTGTGGTTAAGTTCTATAACAAGACCATTTTCCCGCGATTTGGGACACCACGGACTACCATTAGTGATGGAGGCTCTCACTTCATTGCCCGACGATTCGAAGCTCTACTAGCTAAGTATGGGGTGACTCACAAGATCGTCACCCCTTACCATCCACAAACAAGTGGACAAGTGGAGACTTCAAACCGGGAGATTAAAGGAATCCTAGAGAAGACGGTTTCAAGGACAAGGAAGGATTGGTCTTTGAAGCTAGATGATGCATTGTGGGCATACCGGACTGTATATAAGACTCCCATAGGTACGACACCATACAAGCTTGTGTATGGGAAGTCTTCTCACTTGCCGGTAGAGTTGGAACATAAGGCGTATTGGGCAATAAAGTAGTTAAACTTCAGCATAAAGGAAGCAGGCGAAAAGCGCCTCTTGGACCTTAACGAGCTTGAAGAACTTCGCTTAAACGCCTACGAAAACGCCAAGATCTATAAAAAAAAGAGCAAAGCGTTGGCATGATAAGCATATCATTCCAAAAGACCTCAAAGAAGGAGATCAAGTTCTCCTCTTCAATTCAAGACTTCGTCTCTTTCCAGGTAAGCTTAAATCTCGTTGGACCGGAGCTTATCTAATCAAACATGTTTTTCCCCATGGTACAGTTGAAGTATGAGGTGAAAAGGGTGGAAGCTTCAAGGTGAATGGTCAATGACTCAAGAAGTACTCACCGGAACTCCAAGCTGAGGAGTTCGCACCTACCGCACTCGAATAAGTGCAAGTACGGTCTAGCTACGGACCTTAAACAAGCGCTTCTTGGGAGGCAACCCAAGGTATTGCACTTATGTTCTTATTTGTCATTCGTAGATTAGATTAGTTTAGACGTTTTTGTTTTGTTTTGCCTTCGATATCTTCCGGTATGTTATGTTTTTGGATGTAGGAGCAATGGAATAGGCAAGGGAGATGAAAAAGTTGAAGTAAATTGACGAAACTTGGATTTTGGCACATTACAGAGAGTTCCACGCCCAAAACCACGGTCGTGGAAGCTACAATGACCGTAATTTGCAAAATTCTGAGAAAAATCACTAAAACCTTGGTTCCGTACAAAACCACGGCCGTGGAACACCCTGAGTGACCTTAATTTTCCAAAAATTTTACGGCCACTATATAAGCCACCTTCTTCACAAAAACCACACAAAATTCCCAATCCACGACCCTATTCCACGCCCAAATCGCCGACACCATCTCTCCTTTCTCAAATCATCGTTCGGTAATCGTTTCGAACGATTCTTGAGCCTAAAGTGAAGCAAATTCAACCATCTACATGATCCAATCAACAAATCAAGCGAACAATCCCTGCAGAAGACGGAATTTGGATTTTAAGAATCCAAAAACCTAGGTTTTCTTCTCTTTCTCTACTTTGTCGATTTGGCTCAATTTTTGCAAGAATTTTTAGGAGAACTGATTAGAATTGGATTGAAATTAGTCTAGGACTGCTGCGTGGGGAATTTGGTGTGAATTGATTGAGTTTTGACAAATTCAGAGCCGAATCACGGTCTCTGGGTAAACCACGGCCGTGGAATCTGTAGAACAGGCCGTAATTTTGCCTCTGAAATGGATTTGATTAGGAGAATGTCTACTAGAAGCAAGAAGAGGAAAGGTGATGCTTCCTCCTCCTCCCAAGTACCTTATAGTGAGCCAACATCACCCCCACCCCCTAGAATTGATCGAGAAGAGGGCGGTCATAGGACCACGCTACTTAGTTCTTGAGGAGTTAGAGTCACTAAATGTGGTGAGTGACCTTACATGGCTCCTAGATAGAGCCGGCTTGATCATCTTCTCCACTATTAGGGAAGACGCATATGAGGAGATTACTCGAGAGTTTGTGATCTCTTTTGAGCATAGCCATGTGGATAGGACAATTTCCTTTAGGCTGATAGAGGAAAACTACGAGTTCTCGATCTTAGAGTTCGGAGCCTTCTTTGGGTTCCAAGAGACCTTCAATGGTCGTTTTCCTAGCGGTGTATACGCTAAGGATTTTTGGGAAGACATTGCTATGATCTTTGCTAGCGAGGACCGCTGGCAGCCAGCTGACACCAAGGCTAAGCTTATCTATCACTTAGCCTTGAAGATAGCCCATTGAGTACTTTCTGAGTGTCTTTTCCCTAGGACCGAGACCCCTTAGAAGATTAAGACAGATGAGTTGTTCCTCCTTTATGCTATGTTGCACGGTAAACCTGCTGACTGTGCTACCCTCTTAGCCTCCACCATGAGTAAGCTCAAGAATAAGAGAGCCAGGAACATTGGATATGGTGGTATGGTCACCCACATCACTAGACATTTGGGGATAGATTTTTCTGCTTGCACTAGAATAGCGGCGAGACCGTTGGGTCTCCAGAGCCTCATGACTAGAGGTTTTATTTTTCCTAGACATAGAGGTCCACCTACCGTTGCCATGCCATGGGAGGATAGAGGAGGTAGAGGCGTTTCATGGCTCCCTGAGTATTCTATTATGGTTGGACGCCATAATTGGAAGCAGACATTCGCTGTTATGCACGCGAATAGGTTAGTAGCACCTCCTTACGTCTCCGTTGAGGTACCGGCTGCAGATGAGGAGGAGATAGGAGGAGGTGATGGTTTTGAGGGAGGAGGTGAGTAGCATGACTTTGGCACTTTCCCGGATCAGCCGGCACATTTCCCTGACCCTCCCAGGCGTTCACCACGACCAGTTTGACATTCAAGAGCCTCTTCCTCTCGCCGTGCTAGCATGAGTGAGAGGCCGACATGGATGAATACCCCTCCTGCTTGGTATAGATCACAGCCGGAGTGGATGGGAGCCACCGACATGGTATGCACAGCCTCCGTCAGCACCAACCCCACAGGATGCACCAGCTTGGTACATCCAGGCACCAGGGTGGTATGAGCAGCTACCGGACTAGGCTACCGACCTCTCCGACAGAGTAGGAGATTTGGAGATCTGGCAGGACGCTAGGGACGCACGAGCTGATGAGCATGATAGGATGATAAGAGACATCTACCGCCAGCAGTTTGGGCGGAACTTCGACCCCAGCTTCATCCCATTTCCACCACCGCCTCCACCTCAGTGATGACCATGGATGATTGACAGTATTAGCCGCTCCACTGCCGTATGGTGAGTTCATTTTCTTTCTTTCTTTTCTTTATTTCTTTTTGAACATTAGGGACAATGTTTGTCTCAAGTATGGGGTGGGGTGTGACTATCGTTTGTAATAACTCTACTCACTTTGCTTGCCTTGATTCGAGAACACTTTGCATGTTTCATTTCATTTTCACACGTTTCATTATTGCATTGCATGAAAAAGCTTTTGAAAAACCCATAAAAATTGAAAAATTTTGAAAATTCTAAAAGGTTTTGTGCTTCTAAGAATTGAGATGATTTCTATGATAATTACTACTTGTGAATTAAGTTTTTGATGATAATTGTATGCCTAAACGAATAATGAATTGAAAAGGAATTGAATGTATTGATTATCCTTTCTTGCAAGTTTCATAATATAAAAAGTTTTTTCTAAATCATATTGAGAAATTGAAGTTGAAATCACATGATAAGTTCTTATACTTCTTTATGAAATGATTAAGGCAATTCGACCTTTCTTTCTCCTTTCTTTGTTTATTTAACCCCTCAATGAAATAATTGAATCCCTTACCTATCTGGGAATTTGGAGGAGTTATGTTTTGGTATTATTGATGTGGGAGGACCATGAAAGCAATTGTTTGCATTCAAAGAATAGAAATAATAGGTTTGGGGAAGTCCATCATGACGATGAGTAACTCGGCACCATTCACATAGCCGGGTGTTTGTGTCTTGCCAAAGTCAAATTGAGCGATATTCCTAACGGATTATGGCATGTGCATCAAGGGTTTGAGGCATCTCGAAATTGATAAACGCCGATCTCCTAGGCTTTGGTTTTTGTGCACCGCTGTCCATAACTTCAAAAGTAAAGTCGAAAAATGATGTGAAAAGAAGAGAGCAAAGCTCAAAGTTGATGGTGTTGCAAATCGAAATGAAAAGAAAAGAGTTAGTTGTCCACTTTCCCGGATGCATGCACCACACTCCTTATAATTTTTCCCTCCCTTCCACATTCTAGACCATACTTGAAAGACCTTAAGATCTTTGAGTATGTTATTTGGCTTGGTGATCTAAATTGAAGTTTCTTATACTTGATTTTGATAATGCTTGAAGGTTATGATGTTTACATTGAAATTTGACCAATTCATGATGTTTCTTTCCTCTACATTCTTTGGTTATGTATATAAGCGTTTCAAGAATGAATGAAGCAAGGTTTGACAATGATCTATTGACTAGAAGCACATTTATCTAAAAGATGTTTTGTTTTGGAGTTTGGATGCATATTTCATCCTAACTTATGTTCTAAAGCTTTCAAAAGACCTTGCCTGGGGACAAGCAAGTGGCAAGTATGGGGTATTTTGTTACCATGAAATATTGCGATATTTTAGGCACTTTTTCTAATTGTTTTTCATCCATTATAGTGTTCATTGAAGCATTTGTTAGCTAGTTTGTCTATATTTTCGATATGGAGGTCTACATTAGCTTTATGTTGATTATAGGTGAATAAGAGCTAAAACCGGACCATTTGAGAGAGATAGAAGAAGATTTGAGCACATCCAAGGATTAGGAACACATCAAAGAAGCCAAAGGAGCTGCTAGGATGAGGAATGGCACGACACAAGGGAAACCACAAGCAATTTACATTTTCACGCCCTAAAATACGGTCGTAGAGAAGTCCACGCTCTAAACCACGACCGTGGATCTTTGCATCATGAACGTGGAGCATTCCAGAGAGTAACACGGTATAAAGTACGGTCGTGGAAATCATATGAAACCGTAATCAACTTCCACGCTCTAAACCACGGTCGTGGAACCCATTGAGACTGTGATTTAGGCGATCTTTTGACGAACCAATTATTGCCACATCATTTACGCAAATGGGCCGGACGGTTATTTTATCCTTTCTTATAAAAGGGTCAGAGAAGAGAGTTTTGGACATCCACGCTTATCGCTTAGCCTTGCTTAGGGTTGTTGGAGAGAGTTTGAGAAGCACTTAGCGGAAGCGCCGGCAATTTGGATTTCGGAAGATTTTGTGTGGTGGAAGTTGCGCCCTTTTTCTTAGGTTTTGATATTGAAGACGGATTGACATCCCGTTCTTCATACTTACCTTAGATTTTGTGAGGTTTTGTGTTCTATTCCGAATTCATTGAATATTCCGATTTGTGTTTCGGATTTGAGATTGACTTTGAGTTATATTTGAGTTTTCGAAGGTTTTCATTTTTCATTCTTCTTAAATTGATTTGTGATATCATGACAATGGTTATTGGCTAAAACCCTTTAGCAATTCTAAGGTGAAGGGTTAATAGTTGTGGCTTAGATGATGATAGATCGATCGTAAATTGATTGGACCCTGAGAGTTAGAGAGATCTCGTCGACGAACCAAGATCACGGTCTGTTCTTGAACTTCCACGGCCGTGGAACTCAAGAACTACCCATGATTTACCCTAGTTTACGAACTTTGCTTTTACTTTGATCCAAGGTTAAAGATTAGCTTTAATCTAGTCTAGGTTTGTCCTTTTCTAGGTAGTAGTGAAGCCTCAACAACCTCTACTTCGATTTTGAGTGTCACAACATTAATCGGTTTAGTTAGTCTTGATCCTTGGGTTACAAGTTTGGGTATTTGATATTAATTCTTGTCTTTAGATCCTTTCTATACTGAAGCCTCAACAACCTTTATAGAGAGTGTCTTTAGATAAGTCATATAAAGCCTTGGAACTTCACCGTACATTGCTTTACCTTAGCATACCTTTGCAACTCTTAACTTTGTCCTTAGTTCTTTACTATATCTTGAATCGATTGCCACAATTAGATACCTGGATCTTTAGGGTTGCTGTTTTCCCAATATTTGCAAAGCTTTATACATTTACTTGCTTTACTATTTGCGAACTGAATTTGTTCCCCCAAATCCCTGAGTTCGATACTCTGGAATTCTTGCTTTACTACGCCGATCCGTACACTGCGGGTTCGCTTGCTTGATTCTAGTTTTATAAATTTAAAGCTTATTTGCACACACGCAAAGTGACGAACAGTGCCATCCGATATGGGGCCTTCGAGATGGGTCGCGTGCCAGACTCTAACTCTATGCTGAAGTCCACACTCCGCTGAGGCGGCAAACTCGACGGCTCAGCAAACACATCTGTAAACTCGCAGACTACTGGAATTTCCCCAAAACTGGACTCTCTCTATCCTTCATGGCGTAAGACCAGAAGGCATCACAGCCCTGTGCAATCAACCTAGCTGCTCGTACGGCGCTAATAATCGAACCTGTCTTCCCAAGGTCCAAACCCCGGAATACCGCAATCTGACCAACCTCGGTAGAGACTATAACAGTCCGTCGACCAACATCCAAAACTGCATGATGTCTACGCATCCAATCCATACCTAATATGACTTCTTTGTGCATCAATGGCATGACTAAGAAGTCAACAAGTAAGACACGAGTCCCTAAACGAAGGGGACAACTAAGTATCTCACGGGTACCTTTGACCCGACTACCATCAGGTAACCCTATAGTAAAGGGTATCCCCTCTATGGTAGCTAAACTCAGACGCTCAACACAAGTATCAGAAATAAAGGAATGCATAGCACAAGTATCAAACAAAACTCTAACAAGTAAACCATGAAGTAAAATGGTACTTGTAGCAGCCGGTGCAGGTGGGTCCTCTGCACTCCTCAACTCAAAAGCTCGTCCTTTTGCTCCTCTGGCATCACTGGTGCCAACATCTCTACCTCTACCTCTACTCGGTTCTGGAGCAGAACCCTGAGCAGATGGACACTCTGGGACCCTCTGATGTCCTTGTGTCTGCTGCTGAGGTGCCCTCTGACCACCTCCTGCTACACTGGCAGGGGAAGAACCCTGCTGGGATGCTACTCCACCCTGCCTACAAAAGGCAGCTCAATTCCCTGTCGGCCACAGGTAAAACAAGTCACAACTGGTCTGGGACAAGTTGGCCTCAGATGACCAGGGTTACCACAGTTGTAACACTAACGTCCCTTATCTGCAGTCTGTGCAAATGAGGGGTAACTTTGACGTCTCTGATCTCGTCTAGGCCCAAACGATCCTCCAACTCCACTGGTTTGCCCAGTGCGCTGCCTCATCTCAAACCATCCCGTCTGAGAAGCTCTCCTCTGACTGGCTCGCTCTCTCAAAAGCAGAAGCCCGGTCCTGGTAATCAGCTAGGGACTCACTATGGAATCCTGCCATGTATAAACGGGTGCTCTCTCTTAGACGACGAGAGAACAAATACGCATGCTGGTCCTCAGATGGTACAGCTGGACCAAGCAAAGCTAACTCGGTCTGGAAACGGCGGATGGCATCAGTAATAGGCACATCCTCAAAGCCCGCCTCCACAAAATCCTCCAGCTTCTCCCTCCTAAGTGAGGCACGGCAGAACTGCTCTCTAATCATGCGCCTCATGTAGTCATAACTGGTAGCTCTAGTCCGGACAGTCCTCCACCACTGGTGTGCGAGGTCATGGAATAGAGACTGAACTAGCTCTATCCGTATGTCCTCAAGACATCTGATAGACTCCAAGGTTGAGTCTACATGCCCAATCCACACCTCAATATCTAACCCAATCTCCCTTGAGAAGTGTGGTACTCCCTGCTGATAAAATGCCTTCAACCAGGCATCTGGTTGAGGCCCTCTGGTCTCCACTGGGACCCGAAGTGGATCAACAACACGTGCAGGAGCAGCTGGCACCCGGGTCGCTCCCTGCGATCTTTCAAAAGATCCCTCAAGTAATGGTAAATCTGGGGCTCGCCTGCCAGCTCTGATATCCTCCTCAAAACGTCGGAGGTACTCTCTGAACTCCGGTCCTCCCATGTAGACACGGTCAGTGTCATCAGACTGAGCTCGATGTGAATGATGTCTCACAGATACACTGATTCTCGTCTCTGGGACGATGCTCTCTACAACCTCCTCATGTATCTCATTCACCACTGGTGGATCAGCAGCGGGAACTGGTCCCTCACCTACCACACCCGGAGGACGGGGTGGTCTACCTCTACCTCGGCCTACAACGGCAATAGCTCTAGTCCAAGCCATCTGTGGGGTATGCACACCTAACTTATAAGGCTCTAAATAGACCATAGGCATAGATATAAATATATATATACTCAACACAAGCACATACATAAACCATCATACATACATATCATATCTATACTGCAGAGATCCATACCAGGAGTGGCTACTTCTCGTACATCTACCCAAATCATATTTAAAACCAAAACCTTTAAAACGTCAAATCCCATGTGGGTTCTGTTCATTTTACCTATCAGACCTCATTGCAGGTAGCAAGTGCCATTGTTGTCAACCTGGGCTCTGATACCAACTCTGTAACACCCCGAATCCGTGGGACTCGGAGTGCCACATTGGGCTAGGATCACACAATGGATCGTAACCCTAGCCTGACAACAAGTTCACTAGACCTTACAACATGGCACTGACATTTATAAAAACAAATACATAAAACTGTATAAGACTGTACAACCCAAAAGATAAAACATCATAGCCGAGTAGAAAACATAACACCCTCACACAGGAGGTAACAAAAGACCATCCTCACGCAGGTGGGAAAGATAACAGACTCCAAAAGCCTACACATCCTAATGTACGAGACGTCCTCGGCCTGCCACTTTGCTAGATCACCCCGCAGCGTGCCTATCCTGTAGGGCATCTACAACATGGTAATAAACCATTAGCTATCCATACACTTATATAGTGTAATGCATAAGCACAAACACACATAAGGAAAGATAAACATAGCAGCATGCTTTCACTCATTTACCCATTTATTCATCTTAAGATAATGGTCATTCACTCAAATCGTATAGATATAATATATATGAAGCTATGTGACACGAGGACCGATACATCCTCGCCTCTGAGCCTGCTAGCCATCCGTACTAGTATCGGTCACATAATCCGTGTACCCTATGGGAGTGGATTGCGCCCTTCCTGTAAACCGGTCTGGCCTGACTCAAGAGAACCTCCCAAACTCCATGGCGGGATGAAAGGGAAAGGTTATCACAACCGCACAATGGGGCAATGAATAAAACATAGGTTGGTAAATACGACATCACATGCTATCATAGCAAACATACAAAACATACACCACTTATGCAAACACCTAATATAAGGATGGCAACTAAGTAATTCCTACGGACTTACCTCAACCTCGATCACAAATCAACCAAGATCCCCTCTACACTGGAGGGATAGCACAACCTATAAATAAGGCATAAGGAGATATATCAGACTCCTATCCATATAAGGGTCACACCTAGACCCAAAGGGATCCAAAGGGTCAACCTCAACCACACTCACAACCTAACAACCTCAAAAGCCCTACAAGGCATCAACCGATCATAACCATCATCAAACTCAACCTCACACATATAGCATGATCCTAAACCCTCATACTAGGAAAGGAGGGAACAAAGGCACCCTAAGGATGGCCTAGAAGCAACACACACTTGCAAAACCGAAGGAAACACCAAGTTGTTGCAGTAAGGCGCAGGGGCGGATCTCTAGTGGCACAGGGGCGGCGCACAGGCCGGCGTAGGGGCCGCTACAAGGCAGGCACAGGGGCGGCTGGTGTGCTGAGGGCACCACTCCAGCTCTTTGTTCACTTCTACTCTCGTTTCTTTACTTCTCTTCACTCCAACAGCAACATATCAACATAACATACACATATATATATCAACATAAGCCAAACATGGTTGGAATAGGATCAAAACCTAAGGAAAGTCATGCTAGACTAAAGAGAAGAGGAGAAAGGGACCAAAAGAAGAAAAGAAGAAGAAGAAGGGAAAGGAAGCTATGGAAGCTTACCAAAATGAAGAACCAAAAGCTCACCACTAACCAGGACGTCCTCAAGCTGGCTCACAAAGCTAAGCAACCATCATCACCATCAAAGCCAAGCAAAAGCACTCCGAAACTTACACAATTTCAAGGAAGATCAAGCAAGGATCCAAGGGAGAAGAAGAAGAGAGGAGAAGTACGTAAGGAGAGAGAGAGATCTAAAATTGTAAACCCTCATCAAGAGGAGAAGAAGAAGTATAAATAGGATGGTAAAGGGTAAAGCACGAGTCAAAGCAGTCAAAGAAAGCGGCTGCAGCACACAGAGCCGCATGGGCGGACCTTGTGTGCCACAGGGGCAGACCAGGCTAGGCACAGAGGCGCCTCCTGGTTCACGCAGGGGCGGCTCAGGCAAAAGCCTGGCCCCTCTGCTCCCTCCCTCAGCTCTCAACAACAAGGCTCTTACCGATGGAGGATGATATCTTTAACATCTATGATGAAGAAGAATTAAGAGAATTGGTGAGCTCAATCCTTATTAACTATCCTCTTGAAAGAGTTCTTAGTTTTAGTTTAATAGAGGAAGGTATAGATGTCTCTTGTGATGCAAATATACGAAGTTTAAAAACATTGTAAGCAAATCCAGGAGCTAAGATTGAGAAACTAATCCAGGAGAAGAAAAGTAATTTAGGTTTCGGTCCTAGTTCCAGTACCTCGATCGAGGCACTTCCTAGACCAAGCGAGGTGTTCTTATCTAAGAACATTTCGGTCACCCGCCTCGGGCACTGGCCGAGACATCAAGCGAGATGTTGTCAACTGAGGACAACAAACTTCCTGACTCGTTTTTTGAGAGTGACTTACAGTTGGTGGAGCACTGGCTCCGCCAAGTTTCTAATGGTAAAGAACCTTGGTATGCTGATATTGTCAATTACCTTATTTGTCAGGAAATACCGCCCGGATTGACGTACGCTCAAAGGAAGAAGTTCTTCAAGAATGTACGCCATTACTACTGGAATGAACCTCTACTGTTTAAGAGAGGCCCGGCTAGGACGCTTCGACGATGCATTCTGGAGGATGAAGTTGCTAGTGTCATATGGCATTGCCACTCGCTTCCTTGTGAAGGACATGCTAGCATTGACAAAAGGTGAGCTAAGGTATTACGTTCTGATTTCTTTTGGCCTACATTATTTAAGGATGTGCAAACGTTTTTTGTTTCTTGTGATACATGCCAAAGAACAGGGCACTTGTCTAGAAGGAACGAGATGCCACTCAACAATATTCAGGAGGTTGAGTTTTTTTATGTATGGGGAGTTGATTTCATGGGACCATTCCCATCATCCGCAGGAAACCTCTTCATTCTTCTAGCTGTTGACTACGTCTCTAGATGGGTGGAAGCTATCGCCTCCCCCACTAATGACGCCATGGTGGCTGTGAAGTTCTTCAATCGGACTATCTTTCCACGTTTTGGGACACCACGCATCATCATCAATGATGGAGGGACACATTTCATCAACCAGAAATTCAAAGCACTTCTATCGAAGTATGGGGTAACACACAACGTAGTAACCCCTTATCACCCTCAAACTAGTGGGCAGGTCGAGATCTCGAATAGAGAAATCAAGGCAATTCTAGAAAAGACCGTCTCTAGGACAAGGAAGGATTGGTCAATAAAGTTGGATGATGCTCTTTGGGCTTATAGGACTGCATTCAAGACTCTCATTGGTACTACCCCTTACAATTTGGTATATGGGAAGTATTGTTATCTACCCGTTGAGCTGGAGCACAAGGCGTATTGGACATTCAAGTGGTTGAATTTCGACATCAAGGATGCCGGAGAGAAGAGATTATTAGACATCAATGAGCTAGAGGAGTTGCGCTTACACGCTTATGAGAATGCCAAGATCTACAAGGAAAAAACAAAGAGATCGCATGACAAGCATATCATTCCGAAGGAGTTCAAAGAAGGAGATCTAGTTCTACTCTTCAACTCCCGTCTCCGCCTCTTTCTAGGTAAGTTGAAATCTAGATGGACAAGACCTTACTTTGTGAAAATTTTTTTTCTCTATGGTGCAGTTGAGAGTTGGGGTGAAACAAGCGGAAGCTTTAAGGTCAACGGTCATTGGCTGAAGAAGTACCAACCGGAAGTCCAGGCTGAGGAGATTGCACCGCTATACCTTGTTTAACGATGATTAACAATCCAGCTAGCGACCTTAAATCAAGCGCTTCTTGGGAGGCAACCCAAGGTATTGCTTTCTTTTCCCATTTCTAGCATTATTTTAGATAGTTTGCTTTGCTTTGTTTTTGGCGTCCTCTTGAAAGAAACAAGGTACTTTCTAAGGAAGGATTATAGCTCAAGAGCTACACTAGAAGAACAGAAATTCGAGAAATTTTGAAGACGAAGCTTGACTGAGACACATCTCAGTTGCTGTCATAGCACCTCGACCGAGATGTTCTTGAGGCAACCAAGGCAACTAGGTCTGACATCCAGTCAAACACCTCGGTCCGGTCAGGACCACCTCGACCGAGGTGAAATCAAAATCAAAGAGGGATATAAAAGGCGAGATAGTTTTCTCTCTCTCCATTTTTCCCTCCCAACAGCGCACCTCAACCGCGGCATCCTTAACCCATAAAATTCTTAAAATCTTGCTCGTTTTCCACGGTTTTAGGCTCGATTACACCGGAGGAAGCAAGAGGATTGGTTTCCAAGCATCAAATAGCAAGGAAAACGCTCCAATTCTGTAGAATCTGGGTATTTCGTTCCGAAACCCTAACTCGTTCTTCTTTTACTAATTTAGGACAGATCTAGCTTTGGTTGCCACTGATTATTATTGAGAAAGATATAAGTACCCCTTAGGAAGCCTTTGGTAGTGATTTGCGGGAAAATAACTTACAAATTTGAGAGTTGCGAACGAACAACTCTTCGCCTCGGTCTGGTCGGCTGTGTCTCGGCCGAGGTGTTCATCAGATAATCGAGTTGACCTGTCAGAAAAATAATGGGTAGCAGATCTGATCGCCAACTGGTCTAGAGAGATAGACCCAGTAATTCCTCTCCTTCTTCTTTACAATATTCGATCCCGGTGATCCACGAGCGACACCAAGCTGATTATGACCGTATCTGCGGGCGTCCTATCGTTACCCCATGTTTTTTAAACGTTGTTGCCTTTGTGTGCTTCCGTGTGGCGGAGGACTTGAGGAAGATGATATCCATGGTAGGACTGGAGGAGTTCATGGAGGTGAGAGTGTCGGCTTACTTAGAGCCGACTATGGATTTCGTGAGTTCCGTCACTTACGTGCCGCATCATAGCAGTATCAAGTACCGGTTGCTGAACCGGAACTATATCGTGCCTATGGATCAGTTCAGGGAGATTTTTGGCTTCCCTACCCCCACCGTTACTCACTTTCCTTCCCGAGCCGTCGCTGAAGATTTCTGGGCAAGATAGCCCACGTGGTTGAGCAAAGTGATACATGGAGACCCAAAGATTCCTGGGAGCGTATCATATTCCATTTGGCCTTCCGCCTAGCTCATAGAATATTCAGCGAAACTCTTTTGGCTGAGACACACTAGAAGGTCCATCAGGGGGAGCTTTTGAGTCTGTTTTGTATGGTGATGGGAGGTGTTCCCGATTTTGCTAGTATATTAGTGGACGACTTGCATAGGATCAAGGGAAAGTCGAAGGGAGATATCTGTTGTGGAGGCTTGGTGACCCACATTGCTACTGCTATGAGTCTAGATCTGACTGCGTGTACATTTGTCTCGGCTGCGAAGCTGCAGGGATTAAAGGAGATGATCACGAGGCGTATTCTCATTCCTCGTGGACTTAGCACGCCTTATGTCACAATGCCATGGGAGACGACAGCTCCACGGGGCATTTTATGGTCATCTCAGTTCTTCGTTTTTGACTGCCAGTACTAGTCCGCTACCTGGTTTCGTTGCATGCAGGATACCAAAGAATGTTGCTGCTGATGATGATGAGGGAGGACCTGCCATGGAGACTGGTACTGATACCGGCAGGCCTAGTGTTCATGTTGTCGATCTAGATGATGAGGCGACAGAGGAGGAGAAAGCAGCAGCAACACCACCACCACCACCTTAGCGCAGATTCCGCAGATGTAGAGATCCAGAGGCTCATTGTTACGCTAAGATTGGTAGCACAAAAAGCCTTAAATTTATAACTCGAACTAAATCCTAAACTACCTAGCGAAACCCGCAGTGTACGGGACGTTTGTAGTAGGGATAGTACTCCGAGGTCGAACACAAAGACTAAGGTGAAATTGATTCGATTTGTGATTGAGTTTAGTAAAGACCTAGGTTGAAAGAAAAGGAAGATAGCCCAAGATATATATTTGAAATTGAAGTTACTGTTTAATTCAAGAAATTGAAGAACTTGTTAATCAAAGGCGAGACCTAACTGGGAATGCGCCGCCGAGAAAAGCCAAGTCCACCATCACCCCCTTCCATCATTCGACTAATTCCCAGGCGTAATTGGGAGGTTTGTTTCTGAAGTGCAATGCAAGTGTTAATGGTAGTTGATCTACGCCCGCCAAGTGTTCGATGAAATGTCTTGAGGTTTTTTTGATCTAGTTTGGCATGAAGATAGATTTCTTACCCTATGGATTTGTGATTGAGTTTAGTAAAACTCAAATACAACAACGTGATTCAGCAATCCAAGACTTGCAGCAGCCGCCTTCTGATTTGCCTGGAAGGTGGAATGATATGTGGGGACAGAAAGCGCAAGATATATATTTGAAATTGAAGTTACTGTTTAATTCAAGAAATTGAAGAACTTGTTAATCAAAGGCGAGACCTAACTGGGAATGCGCCGCCGAGAAAAGCCAAGTCCACCATCACCCCCTTCCATCATTCGACTAATTCCCAGGCGTAATTGGGAGGTTTGTTTCTGAAGTGCAATGCAAGTGTTAATGGTAGTTAATCTACGCCCGCCAAGTGTTCGATGAAATGTCTTGAGGTTTTTTTGATCTAGTTTGGCATGAAGATAGATTTCTTACCCTATGGATTGTCGTCCGTCACGTGTTTGATGAAATGTCTCTAGGAATTGCCGGTTCTGATATGACAACGGATGGTAGAGGTTTCCTTCATTGTCCTCTTAGGGCATTTCAAGGTTGTCGGGATGGAGTAGAGGGAAGCAAAGGTTTCTCTTGTTTGGTTTCTCATCTTAAAAGACAACATTTTTGTTCCGAAGATAACAAAAATGTGATTCGCAACACTATTGAGAATAACCTTGATGTATTTGTGGCTTTTGAGGAGTCCTTGGCATATCTTGGGTTGTGGTTATGTGGGCGATGTATGAGTATGCATGCTTTGAGTCGTGCATGTCATCACTCTGATGGTTCCGTTCGTGTTGCTTATGAGGACGGAATGATTAGAAGCTACATTTTGGGTATCTCGAAGCCGGTCGTAGGAGAGTTGTCTGTTGCGGTTATTGAGGAAGGGTTGGTTTTTGATGCGGGTTTGCTCGATAGAGTTTTTCGCATTCCTATCACTACTGTGAAGAGTATCCCGCATAACTGTCGTCTTGCTTTCTCTCAAGCTCTAAAGGGTGCTCTTCAGAGAGTGGTCGCTGAGCCATGTTCTGTGGATGCTTGGGTTGCGTTGCTTCTTCTTCCTCGGTGCACTTTGCAAGTGTTCAGGCCTTCGAATAGGAGAGATAGTAGATCAGGGAGTAGAAAGTCTATTCAACAGCAGCGGATCATGCAGTCTCTGGCTTTGTGGGGTGAGGACGGCGGTATCGACAAGCTAGTGCGGGGTTTGTTAGACCATTCTGAGCATGGGTTTTCGGCAACTACTAGGGTCGCCTCAACGGATGGTGATAGACAGAGAGTGAGACCTAATATCAAGCAGTGTCTTCGCAAGGTCTCTGATGGACATTTCACGGCGGCTGTTAAGGTTTTGTCCTCTTCTGGTGTGGCTTCGTTTGATGATGAGACTGTGAAGGTTTTGGAGGCTAAGCACCCCTTCAAGTCTCCACCTTCTCGGGTATGTGAGGTTTTGGAATCTCCCTTTGTTGCTGATGTTGATTTGGTTCTTAGGTGTATTAAGTCATTTCCCAAAGGTACTTCTTGCGGCAGGGATGGTCTGAGGGCACAACACGTGTTAGATGCTATGTGTGGGGATAGTTCCGCTATTGCTGTTGATCTTCTACGAGTGATCTCATCTGTTGTTAATCTGTGGTTGGGAGGCAGATGT
The DNA here is from genome assembly GCA_033239125.1 of Fagopyrum homotropicum. Taxonomy (NCBI): domain Eukaryota; kingdom Viridiplantae; phylum Streptophyta; class Magnoliopsida; order Caryophyllales; family Polygonaceae; genus Fagopyrum; species Fagopyrum homotropicum. The sequence goes on along the minus strand of BSWB01000003.1, from coordinate 55,988,919 downwards.
CCGGGGAGTTTGGCGGAGTTTGTGGCTTCTGCTCCTCTTACGCCATTATTGAAGCCTGACAATGGGATTCGACCCATTGCAGTTGGCACTATTTGGAGGCGGTTGGTTTCTAAGGTTGCCATGAAAGGGGTGAGTAAAGATATGTCAACCTATCTAGCGGATTTTCAGTTTGGAGTAGGCGTGTCTGGTGGCGCAAAAGCTATTTTGCATAGTGTCAACAGAGTTTTGAGCGAGCTGCATGATGATGGTTCGCTTGCTATGCTTGCCGTGGATTTCTCGAATGCCTTTAATCTTGTTGATAGGACAGTATTGCTTCGTGAGGTGAGGAGAAGATGTCCATCTATTTCTTTATGGGTTGAGTTTTTGTATGGTCAACCTGCTCGATTGTATCTGGGAGATAGATTTATCTGGTCATCCACAGGAGTTCAGCAAGGTGACCCCTTAGGGCCACTTCTTTTTGCGCTTGTCTTGCATCCACTTGTGCACACTATCCGTGACAACTGTAAGCCTCTTCTTCATGCTTGGTATTTAGATGATGGGACAATCATTGGTCGATCGGAGGATGTGGCTAAGGCACTTGGTATTATTTTGGACGTTGGTCTGAATTTTGGACTTGAGTTGAATGTTAAAAAAACTGAGTTATTTTGGCCTTCATGTGATGGTTCGAAGCTTCAAGACGGGTTATTCCCTAGAGACATTGCGAGACCATCTTTGGGGTTGAAGTTGTTGGGAGGGGCTGTGAGTAGAGATAGTGGGTTTATTAAAGAATTGGTTATGAAGAGAGCTGATAAGGCATTGGAGTTGATGCGTCTTCTCCCTCAGCTTAGGAACCCGCAGAGTGAGCTTCTTTTACTTCGTTCGTGTTTGGGTGTAGCGAAGATGTTTTTTGGCCTGAGGACTTGTCAGCCAGAGCATGTGAAGGATGCGGCATCTTGTTTTGACGCGGGACTTCGTGAGTCGATTGAGGATATGGTGGTTTGTGGGGGTCCTTTTTTCGGGGATCTTCAATGGCGGTTGGCTTCCTTGCCTATTCGTCGTGGAGGGCTCGGTTTGTACTCTGCTATGGAGGCGTCTTCTTACGCTTTTGTTGCCTCCAGAGCTCAGTCTTGGGTGCTCCAAGACCATATCTTGCGTGACAGTGGGCTATCCGGTATGGATTCAGATTTTTACAAAGCTTTAGATGACCTGCATGTGGCTATCCCAGAGTTCGACCTTTCCAACTTTACTAGTAAGGACACCGTCCCCCCTAAGCCCCAACATACTTTGGCGGATGCTCTTTTTGGTAAAATTGTTCAGGAGATGGTTGAGAGGTTTGATATGACTAATAGACAACAAGCAGTTTTTGGATGTCTGCAAGCGCCGCATAGCCAAGATTTTCTTCTTGTCATTCCCATCGATGGACTTGGTCAATGCATGTCCCCTGTAGAGTACCGCTCCATTCTCAAGTACCGACTTATGATTCCGCTTTTCTCAGCTGGTGAGGTTTGCCCCATTCCTAATTGTCGAAGGGTGATGGATGCTTTTGGGGAGCATGCTGTACATTGTAAGGAACTTCCTGGCTTCAAGTATAGGCATGATCTGGTTCGTGATGTTCTCTGTGATACCTTTAGACGGGCCGGAATTTCTGTAAAGAAAGAAGCACCTGTGAACTTCTTGACTGATCCGCGGGATGGAAGGTCGACATTGCGGCCGGCGGATGTTTTGGTGTTTGGTTGGAGTGGAGGAAAGCATGCATGTATTGATTTGACGGGGGTCTCACCGCTTGTGGGATTAGGGAACGGACCTTTTGTTGTGGGTCAGGCAGCTTGTAGAGCGGCATCAGCTAAGGTGGCCAAGCATGGAAGGGCATGTGTTGAAAACCAACACGTTTTTCTTCCATTTGCTTTTGACACGTTTGGATTTTTTGCACCCGATGCTGTTGATATTCTCAAGAGGGTGCAAAGAGTTATGCATAGTAATATTATGTCCTCTAGATTTGTAGATGTTGTTTTTAAAAGGTTAGGTTTTGCCATCTAAAAAGGGGTAGCGGCGCAACTTGTTGCCCGCTTACCTTCTACTTCTATGTAAATAGTTATACCGTATAAATAAAAATTATATTACATCCAAAAAAAAAAAAAAAAATAAAGAAATGAAAATCTCAAATGTTTTTGGTTGGTTTTTGGTGATCAATCAAAGATCACAATTCATGCAAGGTAAACAATCAACTAAACTAGGATTCAACACAAATAAACAAGCTAAACAAGATATAGATCAAAGAAAGAAAAGACGGATTCTAGGGGTTGGAAGTTCCGGTTATGGCATAGGACTCAAGCTATCTATTCATTCCTTGGATTAACTATGTTGGGGTTAAGTGTTTCTAGATTGGGATCAATCACCGGGTAAGTCTCATGATCCACTAATCCATTCCCTAGATCTCATCACCGGGTGGGTCTCTAAAAATCTAAGGGACGGAATTCTACAAAAACCGGATTGTTACCTAGAGATCTTACCTATCCTTACCGGGTAAGTCTTGGAAAGGGAAGTCCTAAACAACTATCCTAGCACACTTAATCCAATGGCGGCTTATTAGGCTCACCACTACCTAAGGTTTGTTATCTTTGGAATCTAAGAGTAAGGATTACCGGGTAAGTCTCTCCTAACACTTAGTTGCTAACACTAGGTCACCCTAGGATAGATTTAACTCAACAAACACTTAGGATTTCAACATTCTAACAATCTAGGACAAGATCCATCGAACCAGGGAAAATCACGGTTTTTTCTACCTAAACCACGGCCGTGGTTAGGCAAGAACTACCCGTGATTTCTAACAGAGGCTACGTTTATGCACACAAGTCATCCAAAGATAAATCTAAGTCCGTCCTATCATAGCCCTAGCCATAACCATCCCTTCCTTACCCTAGAATCACATCTATTTAGCCTACAACGTTCATAATAGAAATCGAAACAAACAAACACAAAATCATGACATCCATTTGCAAGATGATGAAGTAAAAGAGATGAACAAATGAACTTAAAACAAACCAAGCTGAAAATAGAATTAGAGTAACTCACAATCCTTCCAAAAGAAGGTTCAAAGGGTTCATACAACTCTAGAAATAGAATCCGGAATTCTTCACTACAAAAATCTATCAAGGTGTGGCAATGGTGTGTGTTCTTCTTCTCCTCTTCAATGGAGCTCTTCTTCTTCCTCTTTGACACTTTCCTTCCTAGAAAAACTTCTTGTTGAGAGAATATTTTTGTTAGAGAGTCATGGATAATGGAGAGCTGCTCCAAGATGCTTCACACAACCAATGAAGGACCACTTTTATAACAAACTTGCATGAGCTAGCCATGAGAGTCGTGGCACAGCTGTCACAAAAATCTGGCAAAATCCACGGGTGATTCCACGGCCGTGGAGTGTCAGAGAACCGTGATTTGCTCCAGAAACTTCGCCTTAGATCATTAAGCTGTGATTTGGTGCATGGCTTGTGTTGGCAAGGCTCCATGAGTCCTGCTTAGCCTTTAGCTTGTGTCCTAATGAGTCCGAGGGTGTGTCATCTAGATGAACGATCCTCAAACGTGTCGTTTCAGTTCCTAAATCTCCCGAAACACCTACAAAACACGCACAAGTCCGTGTAGACGTCTATCTCGACAAAGTACATGAATTGAGCGTAAAACGTCGTGAACTAGTGCTAAACTATGCATGAATGAGTGAGAAATCTATCTAAATGATTACCTAAAACTAAGCAATAAATCGTGTTATCAGTCATCGACGGATTGATGAGCTGACTGAGTAGATGATTGATTCTTATGCAGCTATGACGGTAGACATGTCCCAGCGCATTGATGATGAGCGTAGATACACCGATGGATGGATGCATCAGATAGGGGAGAGCCAGCATTACCAGCGTCACATGATGGAGATTCAGTTCCAGCAGATGATGGGCTATCCCTTTGATCCGTCCCAACGCCCCTACATTCCACATCCTTCACCACCACCAACTGACGAGGATTAGAGCTACATGGATATTCTTTCTTTATTTATTATGCAGTTCAGCTAGGTCTCGTGAATATTCTGTTTCTTAGACTTTTATTTGACCAATTAGGACAATGTGTCCCAAGTATGGGGTATTTGGATGTATTTATGTGACCTTATGTATGCTTGTACAACTCTATTGGATATTATTGTTTATTTGGCTCCATGTGTTTATCTGCCATTACTTCCATAGATAGAGGTTTTTGTTTGAGAAAAACGTCGAAAACTGGTTTGAGAAAAATGTCTATCACATTCTTCCTGGGATGACTAAGGCAATTCATTCTCTTCTCTTATTCTTCTTGATCATGCTTTAGCCCCTCATATACATATTTTCCTCCCTTTACCTATCAGGGAATTAGGAAGCAAGCAAAGAAAAGAAAGTGAAAGTGAAGTTGAGATGTTGGTTGAAAGTTTTAGAAAGAAACAATTAGGTTTGGGGAAATCAATCATGATGATAAGTAACTCGACACCATTCACATAGCCGGATTTTTGTATCTTGCCAAAGTCGGATTGAGCGATATTCCTAACGGGTCATGGTATGTGCATCAAGGGTTTGAGGCATCTCGAGAAATTGATGATTGCTAATCTCGTAGGCTTCGGTTATTGTTCACCTCTGTCCATGCATCCCAAAAAAGTAAAGTAAAAAGAAGCAGAGCATATGGTGGAAGATGTTGAGCTTCAAAGAAAGCGAAGTAAGATCCTTTTCTCGGATTCTAACACCACATACCCTATATACATCCCACCTTGACACGTTTCTTGACCTCTTTTGGAAGCCCTTGAGACCTCGAGCTTCTTGATTGACTTGGTGGTTTAAACTAGATTATACATGACTGATTTCGATAAATATGATTTATTATGCATTCTATGATTTTATGCAAAGATGAACAACTTTCTTATATCTATAAAATGTTTTGATCATGTCTTGATTATATTTGCCATGAAGCATTCTCTTAGAGTGATCTATGAGTGGAGCACATCACCACCAAAATGTTTTGAAATGCTTTTCATTAATTTTTCTAACTTATAATCCATTTAATCTTGTATCTAAGATTTGGATCTTGCTTGGGGACAAGCAAGGGACACGTATGGGGTATTTTGATAGCATGTATTATAGTCTATATTTTGGGATTAGTTTAGACGTTTTATCTTCATAAATCTGCATGTATGGATGTATATTCTTTGATTATATTGTTGTTTTGTCTACCTTTGCGGGAATCGAGGTCTACACCTAGTTTCGTTGTAATTGTAGAGAAAATGGCACGTTTTGCATCGAAATGGAGCTAAGAGAGCTAAGGAGTCATTGGAGCTACATTCTAGAGCTTAGAGAAGATCTGAGGAAGCATGAAAATGATTAAGAAGATTGACTTTGGACCAGATTCGAGATGATTTACATTTAGTTGAGATTCACCTCGGCCAGGTATAGTAAATCCTCGACCGAGGTGATCTTGAGGAGCGTCCCGACCGAGGCGAACACCCTTTCGCCGGCGAGATCTTTATTTTTGGCTGATCTCTTTTATTTTTGGAAGGAGGATATCTTATATTTTTGGCTGGATTTTTGGAAGGAAGATATTATATTTGGCTTATTTATTTTGAGAGATATGGATATATTTTCTCGGAAATTATCTTTTTAAGATATTATAATCTTTGGAAGATAATTCTCCTATATAAAGGGTTGGATTTTCGACAAGTTCAACCATTTTGAGGGCATCCAGCAGTTAAAGGATTTTCTGGAGTTTTGAAGGAAGTTTGAAGGTTGAAGTTGAAGAACGGAAGGAATCATAGTTGGAGTTGGCTTTTAAAGGAGGTTTGTAAGATCTTCTTAGATTGCTTTTGGTTTATTGTCTTTCTGATTTGTGACTTGAGCAACGCTGATTGTTGTTTGTTCGATTCAGTTATGGAGACCTTTTTCTTAAGGTTTTCTTGTTTGAATATTAATTCCTTTCCTATTAATTTTAATATTGTTATCATGATGATTGTTGGCTAAGTTTCTTATGCGTTTCTAAGGTGATTGGCTTAAAGTTGTGGGAAAGACGATGATAGAATGATCTTAATCCCAGCAGGACCATGAAAGCTCGAGTCTTTACCTTAACCGTAGTACACCTCGGTCAATCATTGAACATCTCGGCCGGGATGGAATATTACTGAACGAGGTGAAACTTTTTTGAACCTTATTTGAGTTAAGAGTTTAATTTTGCCAATTCTTATTCTTATTACACCTTTCCTGGTTCAATGCAAGCCTAGGATGAGACTCACCCGGTTATTCCTTTGTTTATTTACCTAAGATCATGAGTGTAGGTAATAAATGTTTATCCTTTATTGGGGTTTGAGTGTGCCTTCATCCCATCTTTGTGAGTTAGCCTAAGACCTACCCGGTAAAGGTTGATTCTATTCCCTTGGGTGACGTATTGGTTTGAGATTATAGTTCCTTTCTTTAGTATCTTGAGACTTACCCGGTAATAAGAGCTTTGGTTTGGGATAGTGAGTAGCGAGACTTACCCGGTAACCTATTCCCCCCTTATAAACACCTTCCGTTTATCTGACTTTATATCATCTTTGATTGCTTTAATTTGTGGTCATTAGCATATTTGACAACCTAATTCCGTGCTTTGTTTCACCATAGTCCTTGTGCTCAACCCCTAGAATTCTTGCTATTTATTACAATTGATCCGTACACTGCGGGTTCGCATATTGTTCAAGCATACTTTTTGGGTTATAAATATTAAAGCTTGCACACACCTTTTGGAGCGAACACTGTTCTTTCACAAGCATCGCAACAAGCAACAAAGGTTTTCACATCCTTAAATAATGTAGGCCAAAAGAATTGGGATTGTAATACCTTGGCGCTAGTCTTGTGAGAGCTGGCATGTCGTCCACAAGTAAGTGAATGACAATGACGAATGACACTTTCCATCTGTTTTTCAGGCACATATCTTCTAATGATGCCATCTGGACCTCTCTTGAAGAGTAGAGGTTCATTCCAATAGTATTTGCGGACGTCCTTAAAGAACTTCTTTCTTTGTGCATAGGATAGTCCGGGAGGTATTTTCTGACAAACCAAATAGTTCACAAAATCAACAAACCAAGGTTCGTTACCTCTAGAAATATGATCGATGCACTCTTCCATTACATGCAATTGTTTGTCCGGGAAAGAGTCATCGATATGTAAGTCGTCAGTTGTGACATGTGGTAGACGACTCAAGTGATCCGCAACAGAATTTTCGGATCCTTTCTTGTCAGGAATCTCAAGATCGAACTCTTTATGGAGGATAATCCATCTAATCAGCCTTGGTTCTGCATCTTTCTTGACAACGGCGCCAAAAACTTGTTCGCTCAAAAGTGTGGGTCAAAAAGTCTTAAATTTATAAAAAATGAAATCAAGCAAAGCGAACCCGCAATGTACGGATCGGTATAGTAAAGCAAGAATTTCAGAGTATCGAACTCAGGGATTTGGGGGATCAAATCAGTTCATAAATTATTTGGAAAGTAAAAAGCTTTTATAAAGATTAATGGGAAAACAACGATTCTAAAGATTCAGGTATTCAATTGTGGCAATCGATTCAAGATGTTCTAAAGATATAAGGACAGAGTTAGGATTGCAAAGGTATAGATCTAAGATAGGGTGTTGTACGGTGAAGTTCCAAAAGCCATATATCTCAATAGAGGCTCTCTTAATAAAGGATGTTGAGTCTCATTATAAAGACAATCGAAGGATAAGATTAAACTCTCAAATACTCATGCCCAAACCCAAGGGAATCAAAGATAAGCCAAAAAGGTTAAGGTTGTGACACTCAAAACCAATGTAGAGGATGTTGAGTCTCACTACTACCTAGAAAAGCTAAGTCAAGGCTAGCTTAAAGAAAATCTTTAACTTTGGATCAAAGCGAAAGCAAAGAAAGAAAGACAAAGGAAAACCACAATCAGATCTTGAAGAACCATGACCGTGGAACTCAAGAACAAGCCGTGGAAAGCCTCGACGAAGAGGTTTCTCGCAACTCTCAAGGTCCAATCTGTTTTGGTTCAATCTATCATCATCTATGCCACAACTATCAACCCTTTACCTTAGAATCGTATAAGGGTTTTAGCCAATAATCATTGTCATCAAATCAATAATGAAGATTAAAAGAACGAAATAAAACCTTGATTTCTCAATAGCAATCTCAAAACCAATCTTAATCAAACTCAAAAATCCGTACTTGTGTTCAATGAATATAGAATAAAGTAAGAAATTTCTCACAAGTTTAAAGAACAAAGAAGGACATGATGTCAATCCGCCTTCAAACTGAAACCCTAAGATCTTCCACCTACGCAATCTCAAAGTTGTGTACTTCTCCAAATCTTCCTTCCAAAATCTCTTCTTTCCGTGGGACGTCCCCAACATCCAAGCCTTCAAGTCTCCAAGTCTCGAAGTCTCCCCTTTTGGAGATTTTGGCTCCATCACAACGTTGAAGGCTATAGAATATTTATAGGGATAAATCTATGGTATAAGTATAAAACTCTAAATATTTGGGCTAAAAAGAAGTCGAGCCCGCTGGTAACAGAAAATACTCTGGCGCGTCAAACGGTATCAGAAGATACTCTGGCACGTCACACGGTATCAGAAGATACTTTGGTGCGTCAGACAGCAGCAATAGCTCTAGTCCGGGCCATATGTACTATCCCTCTTGGAGGAAGTGGTTTTCCACCTCTACCTCGGCCAACAACAGCAGTAGCTCTAGTCCGAGCCATCCGCGGGGTATGCACACCTAACGTATAAGGCTCTATATAGGCCATATGTATAGATATACATATAATTCTTAATAGTACATGCATACACATCAGCGCATAGGAGATATCTACATATAAATATATATATATATATATATATATATATATATATATATATATATATATATATATATATATATATATATATATATATATATACATATTGTGGAGATCCTTAGAAGGGTGACAACTTCTGTACGTACTATCTCAAAACATCTGTACTCGCTTTAAAACCAAAATCCTTTTCAAAAGGTCAGATCCCTTTCGGGTTCTGTTTATTTATCCCCTCTACCTTTATTGTAGATAGCAAGTTCCATTGTAGTCAACCTAAGGCTCTGATACCAACTCTGTAACACCCCGAATCCGCGGGACTCGGGATGCCACACAGGGCTAGGATCTCACAATGGATCCTGACCCTAGTCTGGCTACAAGTTCACTGGATCTTACAACAAGGCATAGGTAGATTAAAACCAAATACATAAAAAGTGTATAAGATACATCAAAAGGGTTTTATAACAACAAGCCGAGTACAAAACAACATCCATAAACATCTTATACAAAAGATCCCATATCCCACGCAACCCTAATGTACAAAAATCCTTGGCTGGTCACCCCATCTGGGTCACTTTGGAGTCTTCCTAACCTGCAATCATCTAAACACGGTATACACCGTTAGCTACAGTAATGAATAAGTATGAAGGTAATAGCACAAACACAAACCCACATCTCATACATGCAATGCCACATACATTCATTTATTATCTTTTCATCTCGTTGTTCCATTACTAATTCAACTTATTTTGTAACAAGAGGAGCCTCATGAACCTCGTCCAATCCAACATAACACAGGGTTTTGCATGTGGGTGATCATCACTCGCCCCCCCCCCCCCACCCCTGTGAGATCATCTTCAGGGCACCTCCTCCTACCCGCAGGCGGAGGCAAGTGGTCACAACCCGTTATAATACACTTGGGCCATTTAATGTAATAAATGGTCATCCTAGTCCGGTATAGGTTATAAATGCACAATCATATGAACACACACAACTACCACAATCACACAAACCCACATTGACCACTAAGTCCTATGGACTTACTTGTAATACTCGTATCCAATACCACGTCACATCTTCCCCTTAGGGAAGTAATCAACGCCTACAATAGCAAGGCACACAACATCACATACTCTAAGGGTTAGGAGACTTGTCTCCATAACCATAACCAACCTACAACCTCAATATAAACCTCTAGATCATAACATGCTCACAAATGCCTAAGACATATCCTCAACATAAACACAAGTGCCTAAGGCGCATCTCTATCATACAACTCATCCTAACCAAGCTAAACTAGCCAACATCTAAGCCAAGGCCAAAGCAAAGGAAGGAAGGAAACCTACCAACAAGGTATGCCTTGAAAGCACCAATAGAAGCAAAGAACTCAAGGCTGACCCAGTGAGGCGCTGGGGCGGATAACTCAAGGCGCAGGGGCGGTCCACAGCAGGCGTGGGGGCGGCTGTTTGTGCAGAATGTTGGCCCCGACTTCTCTTCGATCTCTTTCCCGACTCTCTTCACTTCTCCATCATACCACAACAACAGACATACACATATACACATGCTTAAACATAAATAAACACATAGCACGAAAAGAACATCATGTCACATAAACACATATCATAACATGCACTCAGCAAGATGGTACTAAGATCTACTCGTGGATCCTATAGGTGCATCTATCTCGGCGTAGAACTCTGGATAGTTCCTCTGGATACTATCCTCAGTCTCCCATATAGCCTCATCAAGTCCTCGTCTAGACCACTGTATCCTCATCATAGGAATGTCCTTCAAAGGTAGGCGTCTCACACCTCGCTCTAGGAATGCAATAGGGTGCTCTGCAAAAGTATGGTCCGGCTCAACCACAAGATCATCATAACTCACAATGTGCCTCGGATCTGGTATGTACTCCCTCATCTAACACATGGAACACAAGGTGAACACCCTCTAACCTCGGAGGCAATGCTAATCTGTAGGTTGCTCTCCCGACTCTATCTAGTATCTCGAAAGGACCGACATATCGGGGACTCAACTTCCCCTTTATGCCAAAATGTTTGACGCCTCGCGTAGGAGATACTCTCAACCAGATATGAACTCCTACCCTGAAATCTAGGGGTCGATGCCTCTTGTCTGCATACGACTTATGACAACTTTGTGCAGTCATCATCCTCTCTCTGATCAGCCCTACTCGAGCCATATCATCTTGAATTTGCTCTAGCCTTATCCCACTGATACTGCTAGGCTCATCCCAACATAAAGGTGTACGACACCTACGTCCATATAATGCCACATAAGGTGCCATCCCAATAGATGCATGCCAGCTGTTGTAGTATGAGAACTCAACGAGTGGGAGGTAATCAGACCATCCATGTCCCTAATCCAATACACAAGCTCGCAGCATGACTTCTAAGGTATGGATGGTCCTCTCTGACTGACCATTTTTCTGGGGGTGGAACGTAGTAGTGAAGTGTAGACTCGTCCCCAAAGCTGTCTGAATCTGCTGCCAAAATCTCAAAGTTAACGGTCCATCTCGATTAGAGACAATCGTCCTCGGTAGTCCAAGGAGTCTCACTATCTATCTAGTGTACTCCTCAGCCAATCAGCTTACCAGCCACGTCTCTCAGATGGAAATGAAATATGTTGTCTTCGTAAGTCTATCCACAATAACACAAATAACATCAAAGCTCCTAGTGGCCCTCAATCCGGTCACAGATCCTTGTAGATGTCCTCCCACTTCCACTGCGGTATTGGTAGTGGATGGAGCTCACCTCTAGGCCTGAATTGCTCTATCTTGACCTGCTGACAGGTCGCACACTTAGCTATAAATCTGGCTAGTTCGGGCTTCAGCCATCCCCACCAATATGAGCGTCTCACATCATGGTACATCTTACTTGTACCTGAATGTACTGAGTAAGGTGTACAGTGAGCCTCCAGTAAGATCCATTGTCTCAACTCTACATCAGCTGAGACAATGGAGAATTGTGGTGCCTCTCCATGAGATATCCTCTCTCTAATCCTCATCAAGGTCGGGCAGGTCCCCTGTTTCTGTTGGATCTCATCCAACATACCAGGTAGAACCTCTAAAGCAAACAACTAGGCATCCTCATCAGGAAACTGGATGTCCATCTCCAGCCAAACTGGATCCCTGTGAAGTTGAGGTTGTACTATCAATCTAGCAATCGCCTTCTCTCGAGGCATCTTCCTGCTCAAGGCGTCAGCTACCACATTCGCCTTGCCAGGATGATACAAAATCTCAATGTCAAAGTCCTTGATCAACTCAAGCCATGGACGCTGGCGGTTATTCAATTCCCGCTGCGTGAAAATGTACTTCAGACTCTTATGGTCTGTGAAGATCTGATAGGTGGCGCTATACAGGTAATGTCTCCAGATCTTCAATGCATGAACTACCGCGGCCAACTCCAGATCATTAGTCGGGTAGTTCTCCTCATACGTCTTCAACTATCGAGACGCATATTCAATCACTCGGCCTCTCTGCATCAACACACACCACAAGCCTAGTTGGGATGCATCATTGTAGACAACAAAATCGTCAGCACCCTCTGGTTGTGCTAGGACAGGAGCAGAAGTCAAACGCCTCTTTAACTCCTCAAAACTTTGAGCACATTGGTTAGTCCGTACAAATCTGGTAGTCTTTCTCAGAAAACTTATCAGTGGACGGGCAATTACTGAAAATCCCTCCACAAAGCGTCTGTAATAACCGACTAGGCCAAGAAAGCTACGCATTTCCTTGACGTTCTTCGATATCGACCATTCAGCAACAAACTCAATCTTCGCCGGGTCAACCATGATCTCATCGGCAGAGACGATATGTCCAAGGAAAGCAACCTTAGACATCCAGAACTCGCACTTAGAGAGCTTGGCATACAGCTCTCTATCCCTCAAAATCTGCAAAACTATCATCAAATGTCAAACATGCTCCTCTCTGCTACGAGAGTATACCAGAATGTCATCAATAAAGACTACAACAAACTGATCCAGGAAGTCGATGAAGATACTGTTCATCAACTCCATAAAAACTGTTTGGGAATTCGCCAGCCCAAATGGCATCACTACAAACTCGTAGTGTCCATAACGGGTACGAAATGCCGTCCTTTGAACGTCCTGCTCTCTCACCCTCAACTGGTGATATCCTGAACGCAAGTCAATCCGGGAGAAAATTGTCGCTCCCTGAAGCTGGTCAAGTAGAACATAAATACGAGCCAGTGGATATCTGTGCTTGATGGTCACTTTGTTCAACTCTCTGTAATTTGTACACAATCTCAACGATCCATCATTTTTCCACACGAAGAGGACAGATGCACTCCATGGTGATACGCTAGGGGGAATGAAGCCCTTCTCAGCCAACTCCTTGAGTTGCTTCTTCAACTCCAACATTTTAATAGGCGTCATACGATATGGGGCCTTCGAGATCGGTCTCGTACCAGGCTCCAACTCGATGCCAAAGTCTACGCTCCTCTGTGGCGGCAAACTAGACGGCTCTGCAAACACGTCTGGAAACTCCCATACCACTAGTATGTCCTCCAAAGCTAGGCTATCTCCCTCCTTCATGGCATAATACCAGAAGGCATCGCATTCCCTGTGCTATCAACCTCGCTGCTCGTATAGCGCTAATAACAGATCCCGTCTTCCCAAAGGCCCAACCCCGGAAGACCTCTATTGGACCTACGTCAGTAGAGACTGTAACAGTTCTCTTACCCACATCTAACACCGCACGGTGTCTACGCATCCAATCCATACCTAAAATGACTTCTTCATGCATCAAAGGCATGACTAAAAAGTCAACAAGCAACACACGAGTCCCTAAGCGAAGGGGACAACTACGTATCTCACGGGTACCTCGGACCCGACTACCATCAGGTAACCCTATGGTAAAGGGGGTCCCCTATATGATAGATAAACTCAAACGCTCAGCACATACATCAGAAATAAAGGAATGTGTAGCACCCGTATCAAATAAAACTCTAACATGTAAACCATGTAACAGAATGGTACCTGTAGCAATTGTTACTGGCGGCTCCTCAATATTCCTCGGATAAAAAACTCGGCCTCGAGCTCCTCGGGCATCACTAGTACTAGAATCTCTACCTCTACTTTTACTCAATCCTGGAGCTGAACCTTGAGTAGCAGGTGTGTCTGGAACTCTTTGTTGTCTCAGTACCTGATGTTGAGGCGGTCTTTGTCCACCTCCTACTGCACCTGCAGGGGTAAAACCCTGTTGTGATGACGCCTTTTCCTGACGGCTAAACGTAGCTATGTGTCTTGGCTTCCCACACAAGAAGCAAGTCAGTGGTGTTCTCGGGCACTCAGCCCTCAAATGTCCACAGGCCCCACAATTGTAACACTGTCAGCCTCTCTTAGTCGTCTGTGCAGACACTAGACCACTCGAGCAGCCCTGAAACTGGCCTCGCCCGTATCCAAATGCTACTGCACCAGTTTTTCATGTGCGCTATCTCTTTTCAGACCGACCCGTGTGAGAAGTCCTCCTTTGGCTAGCTCTATCTCGCTCATAAGCAGAGGCCCGATCGTGGTAGTCTACCAATGACTCATATTGGAATCCCATCATGTATGAATGTGTGCTCTCCCTCGGACGATGGGAGAATAGATACACATGTTGGTCCTCAGATGGTGCAACTGGACCCAGGAAAGCAAACTCATCTTGAAGCGACGGATAGCATTTGTAATAGGTACATCCTCAAAACCCGCCTCAATGAAGTCCTGCAAATTCTCCCTCCTCAGTGAGGCAGGGAAGAACTGCTCCCTCAACAAAGTCCTCATTTGCTCATAGCTAGTAACTCGGGCTCGTACGGTCCTCCACCACTTATGAGCAAGGTCACGGAATAGAGACGGAACTAGCTTTATCCGTCTGTCCTTAGGACACCTAATAGACACTAGAGCTAAGTCTACATGCTTATCCATACCTCAGTCTCTAACCCAATCTGTCCTGAGAAGGGTGGTACTCCCTGTTATGAAACGCCTTCAACCAAGTATCTAGTCGAGGCCCTCTGGTCTCCTCTACAGCTCTGTCAGTCCCAGCAGCATGTGCCGGCATAGCTAGCACCTGAGTGGCTCCATGGGATATCTCAGATGATCCTTCATGCCCTAGTAGATATAAGGCTCGTCTGCCTGCTCTGATGGCCTCCTCAAAATGTTTGAGGTACTCTCTAAACTCTGGTCCTCCCATGGAGACACGATTTGAGTCATTTGACTGGACTCGATGTGCCTGCTATCTACTAGACCCACCACTCCTCGTCTCTAGGACGACACTCTCAACAACCTCCTCAGGAGCCTCCTCTACTAGTGGTGGATCAGCAGCATGAGCTGGTCCCTGTCATATCCCTCCTAGAGGAAGAGGGGGTCTAACTCTACCTCTGCCTACAACAGTAGTAGCTCTAGTCCGAGCCATCTGCGGGGTATGCATACCTAGCTTATAAGGCTCTATATAGGCCATATGTATAGATATATGTATAATACTTAATAGTACATGCATACACATCAACACGTAGGAGGTATCTATATATACATATATACCTATATTGTGGAGATCCTCAGAAGGGTGACGACTTCTGTACACACTATTCCCAAAACACTTGTACTCGCTTTAAAATCATAACATTTATGAAAGGTCAGACCCCTTTCGGGTTCTGTTTATTTATCCACTCTACCTTTATTGTAGATATCAAGTGCCATTGTTATCAACCCAAGGATTTGATACCAACTCTGTAACACCCCGAATCCGCGGGACTCGGAGTGTCACATTGGGCTAGGATCTCACAATGGATCCCTGACCCTAGCCTGACAACAACTTCACTATATCTTACAACAAGTTCACTGGATCTTACAAAGAGGATTAACAACAACAAAGCCGAGTACAAAACAACATCCATAAACACATATACAAAAGATCCCATATCCCATGCAGTCCTAATTAATGTACAGAAGTCCTAGGCTGGTCACTCCATCTGGCTCACTCTACAGTCTTCCTAACCTGCAGATCATCTAGAACACTGTATACACCGTTAGCTACAGTAATAAATAAGCATGAGGGTAATAGCACAAACACACATCAACATCTCATACATGCAATGCCACACACATTCATTTATTATCTTTCAATTACGTTATTCCATTACAAATTCAACTTGTTTTGAAACTCGAGGAGCCTCAAGAACCTCGTCTCTTCCAACGTAACACAAGGGTTTTGCATGGGGGTGATCATCACTCGTCCCCCCCCCCCTATGAGATCATCTTCAAGGCATCTCCTCCTACCCGCAGGCGGAGGCAAGTGGTCACAACCCGTTATAATACACTTGGGCCATTTAATATAATAAATGATCATCCTAGTCCAGTTTAGGTTATAAATGCACAATAATAGGATCACACACAACCATCACAATCACATAAATCCTCAACTGTACGCTAAGTAAGTCCAACGGACTTACATGTAATGCTCGTAACCAACACCACGTCACAGCTTCCCCTTGGGGAAGTAATCAACGCCTGCAATAGCAAGGCACACATCATCACATACTGAAACGGTTAGGAGAGTCATCTCCATCACCACAACCAACCTATAACCTCAACTAGACCTCGAAATCATAATATACTCACAAATGCCTAAGGCGTAACCTCAACATAAACACAAGTGCCTAGCCATCATCGACGCCAAAGCCAAATGAAAGGAAAGAAGGAATCATACCAACAAGGTATGCCCTGAACGCACCAGCGGAAACAATGTAAGTCCTACACCAAGGCCAAATGAAAGGAAAGAAGGAATCACAGAAGGCGCAGGGGCGGCTCAAGGCAGGCACATAGGTGGTTGTCTGTGTAGAGGATTGGCCCCGACTTCTCTTCGATCCCTTTATTGACTCTCTTCACTTCTCCATCACACAGAAGCATCACACATACATATATACACATGTATGACGTCAAAACATCACGAAAGGAACAACACAAGCTCAGCTTGTGATCCTAAGCTAAAGAAGAAAGAAAGAAGCAAGGAAGAAGAAGGAACGAAGATGGAGATGGTGATATTACCACCGCAGAACCCTAAGCAGCAACTAAGAGCAATTTGTAAGAGCCTTAGTCTTCGAGAGATCCCGCACCTGCGCCTCAGCTGAGACGCAACTGCTTTCCTTGGTTGGAGCTGGAGTGGGTCGCCCCTGGGTTCCTGGCTGGCTGCCCATACGGTTCTGTGAGCCGCCCCAACGGCTAGGTCAGCCGCTCCTGCGGTTTATGGTGGGCTGCAGCCATCTTCTTTGACCCGAGCTTTCCTTTTTGACCCTTCTTCCTTTATAAGCTTCTTCTTCTTTCCCTTCTGATGAGGGTTTGGTATCTTCATCCCATCTCTCTCTCCTTACGTACTTCATCTTCTCCTCTCTTCTCCCTTGGATCTTCTTGATCTTCCTTGAGCTTGGTTGAGTTGTGAGAGTTTGTTGATGGTTTTGGTTATTGTTGATGATGGTTTTCGTTGTTGTGCTTGTAGTTAGCCAGGTTGAGATGGTTTGGTGTGGTGTTGATCCTTTGGAGAGCTCAGTTTGGTGAGTTCTATGGCTTCTCCTCTTCCTTCGTTCTTTTCTTCATCTTTTCCATCCTTTCCTTAGTTTAGTATGGTTTCCTTAGGATTGGATCTTGTTCAGCCATGTTTTGGCTTATGTTGATGTATATATATGTATGTGAAATGTGTATGTTGCTGCTAGAGTGAAGAAGAGTGGAGAATCGAAGAAAGGAGTGAAGAAGGAGCTGAAGGGGTGTGTCTCTGCACACCAACCGCCCATGCGCCATCTTTGGACCGCCCCTGCGCCAACAGTGAGCCGCCCCTACGCCAGCAGTGAGCTGCCCCTGCGCCAGCAGTGACCCGCCCCTGCGCCAACAGTGACCCTCCCCTGCGCCATTCCCTAGCCGCCCCTGCGTCCACCTGTGCTAACTTTGTGTTGCACTTGGTTCTGCAGGTGTGTTTTGTTTTTAGGCCTTCCTTAGGATGACTTTGTTCCCTCCTTTCCTAGTATGAGTATATAGGATCATGCTAGATGTGTGAGGATGTGTTTGGTTGAAGTTGTGATCGGCTCATGCCTTGTATGGCTTTAAGGTCTTAGATTGATGTTGATTGAAGTTATGAGGTTGACTATGATCCCTATGGATCCCTTTGGGTCTAGGTGTGACCCCTTTGATGAATAGAGGTTGATATATCTTTATGCCTTGTTATTAGGCAAAGCCCCTCTCTCAGGATTGGAGGTTGTTGTGGTTGAGCTGTGTACGAGGTTGAGGTAAGACCGTAGGACTTACTTAGTTTCCATCCTTATATTTCGGTGTTTGCATGAGTGGTGTGTTCTTATCGTATTTCTATGATAGCCTGAGATGTCGTTTATACCGACCTATGTTTTATATGTTTTTCCCCGTATGCGTGGCTGTGATAACCTTTCCCTTTCATCCCGCCGTGGAGTCTGAGAGGTTCTTTGATGTCATGCCAGACCTGGTATACGGGGAGGGCACAACATCACTCCCATAGAGTACACGGGTTGTGTGACCGATTCCACTCCAAATGGCTATCAGGCTTAGAGGCGAGGATGTATCGGTCCTCATGTCACATATTTTCATCTATGGATATATATTTATATATACACGATTTGAGTGAATGACCATTTTATAAAGATGATAAAATGAGTAAATGTGTGATAGCATGCTGACATGTTTATCTTTCCTAATTGAGTATGTGCTTATGCATTACCTTATATATGTATGGTTAGCTAACGGTTTCATACCGTGTTGTAGATGTATATAAGTTAGGCGCTGTTGAGTGATCTGACAAGGTGACAGGCCGAGGACTCTCGTACATTAGATGGTTAGTTTGTGTTGTTGTTTTACCTTTGGTTGTACAGTTTATACCGTTTTATGTATTTTTTTTATATATGTCAGTGCCGTTTTGCAAGGTCTAGTGAACTTGTTGTCAGGCTAGGGTCAGGATCCATTGTGAGATCCTAGCCCATTGTGGCACTCCGAGTCCCACGGATTTGGGGTGTTACAGAGTTGGTATTAGAGCCCAAGTTGACAACAATGGCACTTGCTACCTGCAATAAGGTATGATAGGTAAAATAAACAGAATCCACATGGGGTCTAACATTTTAAAAACGTTTTTGGTTTTTAAGTGTGGTTTTGGGTTAGAATGTTCGAGAAGTCATCACCTCTTCCATGGATCTCTGCAGCGTAGATATGTATGTATACATGTGTCTATTATCGATTATGTGGATGTATTATATATATATATATATATCAATACATATGACATATATATAGCCTTGTAAGATTCGGTGCTTATATCCTACAAATGGCTTAAACTAGAGCAGTATCTGTAGTGGGACGAGGTAGGGGTAAACCTCCTCTTCCTCTAGTAACGTCAAGTCAGGGACTTGTTTCCATTGTTGGTTCGCCTATGGTAGAGAACAAGTTTGAAGAGGCTAATCATGTCTCTATGAGCATATCTGAGTCTCAATAATATATGCAGCAAGTATATGAGACAGTAATAGCGGGAAGACCTACACCAGATTTACCAACGTTGGTGAGACCAACTGAAGCTTCCGGATCAGAGAAGAAGCAAAGGACTGGATCAGTTAATGGAGAAGCAAAGATGATGAATAATGAACCAAGTCAGATATTAGGATAACCAAGTGGTCATATGGCCATGAAGACGACTGGCAAGGAATTACAGTGTTTCAATTACGTGAAGTTTGGACACCAGCAAGCTGTGTTCCCAAAGACGCCCATAATATGCTTTACATGTGGTAAATCGGGGAATAGAGTGAAGTTTTGTCGACAAGGCAAGGGACTGCCTTTACTAGTTCCTTCCCGGAGTACGATTATTAGAGGTGGACGACGAAGATCGAGATACCCTTTAGCTGCACTAGGTGCAAGGATGGGACAATTATGTTTCAACTATGGTTATCTAGATCATTTGCGTTCAGAGTGCCCTTTGGCACCGATAGCCTGCTTCACCTGTGGTGAACTAGGCCATTTGGCCCCTTTCTGTCAGTAAGGCTGTGTTTCTTCTCAACAAAACCTTCCTCTTTCCGGTGCAGAAAGAGTAGAAGTGGAGGCTTTGGCAATGACCTCAGTGATACCTGAGGAGCATGGATTTGAGATTGAATGATGCTATGTAGCGGAGCTTTTGGTGTTAGCTGTACAGGTACCATTCTTGTTAATGGTTTACCTAGTGGAGTTTTGTTTGTTGTGAATGCTATGCACCTCTTGTCTTTTGATGCATGCGTTAATAGTGGATTGTGGAAATAGTAGGAGATAGATTTTCCTTTACAAGATTACGTGTTAGGGGTCTGAGGTACGTGTGAGACATGTGTTTGTTCCATTCATTCAGGGATGTGTGTATGGTTATTGACTTCTTTGTCATGCCGTAGGTTCATGAAGAAGTCACTATGTGTATGGTTTGGATGAATAGATATCATGTTATGTTAGATATCAATTAGAAGGTTAGTACAGTTTCTACTGAGATCGATTTGATAGAGGTCTTCCGAGGCTACGACCATTGGAGATATGTGTTTTGTTATTAGTGCCATATGAGCAGTAAAGATGACAATACAAGGAGCTGATGTTTTTCTGATGTTATGCTATGATGAAGATAGTTCCACGTTGGAAGATGTTCTAGTTGTTTATGAGTTTATAGACATGTTACTGAATCGTCTAGTTGCCACCTCAGCAGAGTGTGGACATTGCTATCGAGTTGAAGTATGATAAGAGACTGATTGGGAAGGTCATATCATATGGTACTTCTTAAGATATTGTAACTGACAACTTGAAGAGTTGACTGAGACGGGCTTCTTTTTCCCTAGTGTGTATCATGTATCGTATTGACGACCTGATGAGTTAGCTTCAAGAAGTAATTGTGTTCTTAGGAGTCCCTGGTGCTTAGGATATCACCAATGGAGGGTGAGAAAGCAAGATGTACATAGGACAACCTTTTGTACCATTATGGACACTACGAGCTGTAGTGATGCCATTCGGGGCTGATGAATGCCTTGACAGTTTGCAGGGAGTTAATGAATAGTATCTTCATTGATTTCCTTGATTTGGTTGTAGTGATCTTCATTGATGACATGCCGGTATACCCTCATAGTAGAGAAGAGTAGACCGATCATCTGAGGACAGTTCTACAGATTTCAAGAGATAGAGGGTTGTATGCTACCCTCTCTAAATGTCAGTTGAGATGCCAATGGTAACCTTCTTAGACCATGTTGTTTCCGCCAGTGGAATCATGACTGACCTGGCGAGAATTGAGTACGTTGTAACATGGACGATATTGATGAACCTCAAGGAATGCATAGTTTCTCGGCTCAGCTGATTACTACCAATGCTTTGAGGAAGGATTTTTGTGAATGTGCATCTAATCACGAGTTTTCTGAGGAAGACCACCATAATTGCGTTCTTAAGTAGTATATTAAAGCTTTGAAGAATTGAAGAGGCACTTGACCTCTGCTTCCATTCTGTCATAGTTTGAAGATTTTGGGGATCCCGTTATTTACAGTGATACATCCTAGCTAAGTTGAGACGTGTATTACTACAGAGGAATAGAGTTATTGACATGTGTGTCTATAGCTGAAGGAGTATGAGCAGAACTACTGGATGCCTGATCAAAAGTAGCCGTGTTACTTCAAGCCTTGAAGATTTAAAGGTAGTACCTACATGATATCTCATGTTAGGTTTTTACAGACCAGAGGAGTCTGAAGTATGTTTTTACGCCGTGGGAGTTGAGTAATCACCAGCGTTAAGGGATTGAGTTGATCAAGATTTCTAACCTGGAGATTTCATATCAGAGAAGTTGAACATTGTTGTTGACAACTTGAACTGAAAGACGCTCCAAGAGAAGATGATTGCGAGACTGATAGTTCAGCCTCGGCTTCAGAGAGATCTAGCTTGGGTAGAGTTGAACAATCAGTTCCTTGATGAGAACACCCAAATATACCTAAGAGGTTCTACCTGGTCTGTTGGATGAGGTCCAATAGAAGCAGGGGACCTGCTTGACCTTGACAAGGTTTAGAGAGAAAATGTCTTGTAATGAGGCACCACAGTTCTCTATGAGAGCAAATGGAGTGATGGAGCGCCATAATCACTTTTGTGTACCTGTTGATGAAAGATGGAGACAGAGAATCTTCCAGTATACTCCCAGTACACCTTATTCAGTACGTGCGGGTACGAGTAAGATGTACCATGTCCGACCTAGAGATGAGCTTCATCCACTACCAGTGCAGTAGTGGAAGTGGGAGAACACCTCTATGGACTTGTTGTGAGATTGTGGCCTCGTGGAAGATTGAGGCTATCTGGATTGTTGGTGACAGATTAATGAAGTCGACACGTCTCATTCCTATCAAAGAGACGTGGTCAATAAATGGATTGATGGAGGAGTACACTAGGTAGATAGTGAGACTCCATGGTGTACCGAGGACAACCGTCTCTGATCGAGATGGGCGATTTACCTCGAGGTCTGACAACCGATTTAGACTGTTTTGAGGGATGAGTCTATACTTCACGACTATGTTTCACCCACAGACAGATGGACAGTTATAGAAGACCATCTGGACCCTTGAGAATATATTATAAGCTTCCCTTGTCGATTGGAAGTATGGATGGTTAGATTACCTCCATTTAACGAGTTTATTATATGACAATGTTTGACGTGCATCTTTGAAATGTCTCTATGAGTTCAAGTAACACTGAGTAGAGGAAGAATACTGGTTGTACAGAGTCGCCAGATATCATATGCAGACAAGAGGCATTGACCTCTACATTTTAGAATTAGAGTTCATGTCTAGCTGAGAGTATCTCCGCTGTGAAACATCAGGCCTGTTGGCCTAGAAGGGGAACTGAGTTTCCAATATGTCGGTTTATTTGAGAACTTGATTAGTATTATGAAGGCAACATGATGTTTAGCTTTACCTCTAAGGTTAGAGGATGTTCACCCAGTGTTTCTCGCGTCTCAACTGAGGGAGTGTATACCAGGTTTGAGACACTTTGCGAGTTATGATGATCTAGTGGTTAAGCCGAACTACATCTTTGTTGAGCATTTGGTTACATTCTTGGATTGAGATATGAGACGCTTGCATTCGAAAGACATTCCCATATTGAGGACATCGTGGTCAAGTTGAGGATCTGAAGACGCTATGTGAGAGACTGAGGATGGTATCCTGAGGAATTATCCAGTGTATATGTTAGGACAGACCCACTTGTGGGAGCACGAGTAGAGCGTAGTGCTGTCTTGAAGAATGTTGTGCTTATGTGCTTATATGCCTTGAGGTGTTTTTGTCATGCTAGCTATGATGTGATGTATGATCTTAGTAGTTTTGATGTGCTAGCGTGATGTATGTCATAGCCGGAGATGATTAATTCCTCCATGCTATTTGAGTATGTTTTATATTCATAGCTGGAGATGGTTCCTTCCTCCATGATATTTGAGTGTGATTAGGATTCAGCTGGAGATGGTTCTTTCCTCCATGCTACCTTGATTGACATAGTTTGAGTGGAGATGTGATCCCCCCATGCGATATATGTTTATGGTTTGGCTAGAGACATATTTCCTCTATGCCTATGATATGGTTTGGCTAGAGACATATTTCCTATATGCCTGTGGGATGTTCTGGCTAGAGATGTGCTTCCTCTATGCCTTGTCATGTGATATGGCGAGAGATGTGATTCCTCTACGCCTTTGGGTAGTGTTGTGGCCCTGTTTTCTGGAGTTGATGATTCCTCCATGTAGATGTTTGAGGATTATAGATTGTTATAGGATGTGATCTTTTGAACAGAGATGTGATACCTCCGATAAAAAGAGTGAGAGTTGTACCTCGGCTTATGAGTCCGAGAGACTTTGGGATTTTGCAAGTTTTGGGACGAAACTTGTTTTTAGGGGGGTGAGATGTAAGAGCCTTAGTCTTTGAGAGATCCCGCACCTGCGCCTCAGCTGAGACGCAGCTGCTTTCCTTGGTTGGAGCTGCAGTTGGCCGCCCCTGTGCCCTTGGCTGGCCGCCCCTGCGGTTCTGTGAGCCGCCCGGCCAGGCCAGCCGCCCCTGCGGTTTGTGGTGGGTTGCAGCCGTCTTCTTTGACCCGAGCTTTGCTTTTTGACCCTTCTTCCTTTATAAGCTTCTTCTTCTTTCCCTTCTGATGAGGGTTTGGCATCTTCAGCCCATCTCTCTCTCCTTACGTAATTCATCTTCTCCTATCTTCTCTCTTGGATCTTCTTGATCTTCCTTGTGCTTGGTTGAGTTGTGAGAGTTTGTTGATGGCTTTGGTTGCTGTTGTTAATGGTTGTTGTTGTTGTGCTTGTAGTTAGCCAGCTTGAGGTGGTTTGGTGTGGTGTTGATCCTCTGGAGAGCTCAGTTTGGTGAGTTCCATGGCTTCTCCTCATCCTTCCTTCTTTTCTTCATCTTTTCTATCATTTCCTTAGTTTAGTATGGTTTCCTTAGGATTGGATCTTGTTCAGCCATGTTTTGGCTTATGTTGATGTATATATATGTATGTTATATGTGTAAGTTGCTTCTTGAGTGAAGAAGAGTGGGGAATCGAAGAAAGGAGTGAAGAAGGGGTTGAAGGGGTGTGTCTGTGCACACCAGCCGGCCTTGCGCAATCTCTGGACCGCCCCTACGCCAACAGTGAGCCGCCCCTGCGCCACTCCCTAGCCGCCCCTGCGTCCACGTGCGCCAGCTTGGTGTTGCACTTGGTTCTACAAGTGTGTGTTGCTTCTAGGCCTTCCTTAGGATGCCTTTGTTCCCTCCTTTCTAGTATGAGTATATAGGATCATGCTAGATGTGTGAGGATGTATTTGGTTGAGGTTATGATCGGCTTATGCGTTGTATGGCTTTAAGGACTTAGATTGATGTTGATTGAGGTTGTGAGGTTGACTATGATCCCTATGAATCCCTTTGGGACTAGGTGTGACCCCTTTGATGAATAGAGGTTGATATATCTTTATGCCTTGTTATTAGGCAGTGCCCCTCTCTCAGGATTGGAGGTTGTTGTGGTTGAGTTGCGTACGAGGTTATGGTAAGACCGTAGGACTTACTTAGTTGCCATCCTTATATTTGGGTGTTTGCATGAGTGGTGTGTTCTTATCGTATTGCTATGATAGCATGAGATGTCGTTTATACCGACCTATGATTTATATGTTTTTCCCCGTATGCGTGGCTGTGATAACCTTTCCCTTTCATCCCGCCGTGGAGTCTGGGAGGTTCTCTGATGTCATGGCAGACCTGGTATACGGGGAGGGCACAACACCACTCCCATACGGTACACGGGTTGTGTGACCGATTCCACTCCAGATGGCTATCAGGCTCAGAGGCGAGGATGTATCGGTCCTCATGTCACATATTTTCATATATGGATATATATTTATATATACACGATTTGAGTGAATGACCATTATATAAAGATGATAAAATGGGTAAATGTGTGATAGCATGTTGATGTGTTTATTTTTCCTAATTATGTATGTGCTTATGCATTACCTTATATATGTATGGTTAGCTAACGGTTTCATACCTTGTTGTAGATGTTTACAGGTTAGGCATTGTTGAGTGATCTGGTAGGGTGACAGGCCGAGGACTCTCGTACATTAGGTGGTTAGTTTGAGTTGTTGTGTTTCCCTCCTGCGTAAGGATGATCTTTTGTACCTCCTGTGTGAGGATGTCGTTTTATATACTCAGCTATGTTGTTGTTTTACCTTTGGTTGTATAGTTTATACCGTTTTATGTATTTGTTTTATATCTGTCAGTGCCATGTTGTAAGGTCCAGTGAACTTGTTGTGAGGCTAGGGTCAAGATCCATTGTGAGATCCTAGCCCAATGTCGCACTCCGAGTCCCGCGGATTCGGGGTGTTACACAATCAACACCTTCACAACCTCAACACAACAGCAACAACACTCAGCATCATCCTCATTATCATCCAAGGCCAAAACCACAATCAAACTCTCAAAAACTCACACACAAGATCAAGGAGAGATCAAAGAAGATCAAGGAAGAAGAGAGCAGAAGATGAATGTGAGGAGGAAGAGAGAAGCTGGAGAGATAAAGAAACCCTTCATCTGAAGCAATGGGAAGCTTATATAGAAAGCTAGCCAAAAGCAAGGTAAAGAGGTCAACAAAGGTGGCTGCAACTGCACAAACCCGCAGGGGAGGATCAAGCAAGGCACTGGGGCGGCCCTCCGGAGGCGTAGGGGCGGCTCACAGAGCCCGCAGGGGCGGCTCAGCCTTGGTTCAACACAACTCAGCTTATAATACTAAGGCTCTTATATCGCCCTAGTCACCTCAAGTATAGACTATAGGCACCCGGGTGACTCTAAGGAGAAGCTCATCTATAATCTTTCTTTCAGGATCGTTCATAGTATTTTCAGCGAGATGTTGTTGGCCCGGACAGAGACACCTCAGAAGATCCGACACGGTGAGCTTCTTACTCTCTTCTGTATGACCACAGGTGGAGTCCCGGACCTTGCTACCATGCTGGTTGAGCAGCTTGGCAAGTTCAAGAATAAGAAGAAGGGTGATATCTGTTTCGGAGTAATAGTGACATACATCGCCGGCACCATTGACATCGACCTTTCTGCATGCACTTTGGCATTTGAGGCCAAACCTTTAGGATTGCAGGAGTTCATCACCCGACTAATTTTGATCACTCGAGGCTGTGGTCCACCATACGTTGCCATGCCTTATGAGACCAAACATCTAAAGGGAATTTCTTGGTCTCCACAATTCACCATCAATGATCCGACCAACTAGTCACGGATTTGGAGGTCATTTGTGTGGGATGTAGAGATCAATGCAGAGTGATCTTCTCATCCTCATCCACCAGCTCAATCACTAGGGCACTCGGACACTGCTGGTCCGAGTGCCCTAGTGATCGAGCTGGTGGATGAGGATGAGGAGACAAAGGATGATCACCCTGCACCAAACAATCCTGTGCCGTAGATGCCACAACACCGACAAAGACACCGTCGGCGTTGTAATCCAGAGGCCCATCGGAGGATTGGCGCTCTTACTAGCCACATGGAGGTGTCTTTCCATACTATATGTACGGATATGGGAGGGCGGCTCGACAGACAGACAAATGAGCTGAGCACCATGTTGAGATGCTAGGAAGTGATGCTAGAAATCTAAGGCAAGAGTGCCAAGAACTTGTTCATCCAATCATGCACACACAAAGTCTTAAATGTATACTCGACATATCTCATAAATTACCTAGCAAAACCCATAGTGTATGGGTCATATAATAGAAAGGGAAGCATTCTGAAGTCGAACACTAAGACAAAGGTGAGATTAAACCATGCAATGATCAAAGATAGTGAAGGTCTAAACCAAAAAGAGAGATGGAAACAAAGAAATGAAAATCATATAATTTTTATGGGTCTTTGCGGTGATCAAGCAAAGATCACAATCAAACAACAATGTCAAACAAACAATAAAACAAACACAAGATATAAGATCAATGTATAGAAAGCGGATTCTAGAGATTCGGATGTCCGGTTATGGCATGGACTCAATCGTCTAATCAACTTAGGACAAGCAACGGTATGTTGGAACGAATGTTTCTCTAATGGGATCAACCATCGGGTAGGTCTCATGGTCCACTAATCCCGCACCTAAGGTCGTATTATCAGGTAAATCCCTAGCAACAATCCTAGCTCACTCAATCAAATAGCGGTTGTTGAGGCTCACTTCTACCTAATGTTTGTAATCTTCTATACCTAAGAGAGGAATTACCGGGTAAGTCATATCCCTCACCTAGTTTACTAACATAGTTCACCCTAATGCTAGATTAGGCTCAACAAACACTAAGATTTCAACTCTCAAACTCCCTAACATGAAGATATAACTGATAAGTGATGGAATCACTATCATTTTGGTTAGTTTTTAGAGTCTTTTTTATCACATTAATGTCGGTTTATGCTACTAACTCCTTGATCCAGAAGAAGAAGGCTAATAGAAGATAAAAGAGGAGTTTTAGCACTTGGAAGTTGAAGACCATTCACGAAGCAAAGCTTCTGTTGCCTCACCGCCCTCGCGGAGCAGTGTCACCGCCCCTACGGGTGACACCACGTTCCGGAGCGCAGCCTGCGCCTGCGCCAGCGCCAAGAACGAAGATTGTCGCCGTCCCGGCGCCACTCCTTGGCGCCCCTACAGTGACTTATCCTGAAGAAGAAAAGACTGGCGCCCCTGCGCCTCTACTTGCGCCTCACCCTACGGAGCCGTGAAGCTGAAGAGTCTGTGTCACCACCCCTGCGTTGACACTAGGACGCCCATGCAGCTCGGCATTTGAAGCGACAGAAATTTGAAGAGTCAGACGTTTGAAGATCATTAATGATCCACCCCTGCGGAACTGCCAGGCCGCCCCTGCGGCAACGAAGAAGATCAAACGTTTTCGCCTGAACCGCCCCTACGGATCTGAAGGCCGCCCTTGCGGTTTAGCGACAGAGACTTTACTCCGGTTGTTTACACCACCATTATGGCATTAAAGTTGGCTGTTTTGGCCGGCCATTTACTCCCATTTAGTGCCATTTGTAGTATAAATAGACCCTTGGCTGATCTCTAGGATCGATCATCATATTTATCACTTTTATTCTCTCTTGCTTCCTTTGTAATGAGCTTCTAGTTTCCTTGCTACATTGGGTTGGTTTGAAGCTGCATTATTACTTTGGTTTTAAGTTCCTTTTTAATATAAGTTTTATTCAGTAATGTTTTGTGTTTCTTGAGCTTCATTTATCTAAATTGCTTGTTTTATTTATCACTTAAGATTGATCACCTTAGGTTCTAAGTACATGCAAAGAACTAGGATTAATTGATTCCGGGTTTGGGTCTTTAGTCTAGTAGTAACCTTAATAATGGGTTGTAATTGCTTGAGGTAAAAGAAACGCAAATATAAAGATTAGTTTAACGGTTTTAATCTTCTCTTTATATCCCTTAGTCTTTGTTTGAAAGCTAACTTGTGACTTGTTCTTGTAGGTTTACGGAACACTAACTTGTTAAGTTGTGTTGATGCCGGTTGGCTCAACACATACATATGATCAAGACGGGAACATTACTTAAAAACTTGTTAAAAGGAACTCATCAAAGTAGTAATTGCCTGCTAAGAATCGACCTAGTGTAGATTCACTCATCGTCATATCAATCTCATTTACTTATTTTTTCATTTTGTGTGCATTAATTCATCCAAAACCCCTCTTTTTGTTACTTTGTTCTATAATCAATAATTGAATTTAATAAAAATATCACAAACTCTCTTGGGTTAGACCCTTACTTAACAGCTATACTTGTTTTAGTGTTGAGTTCGGAAATTACTTTGAAAGGATATAAACGACCTAAGAAAATATCCTCGTTCAAATTTTGGCGCCGTTACCGGGGAGTTTAGTTATTTTTATTTCATTTTTATTATTGATTATTGGTTTGGACCATTTTTATGGTTCATTCCCGTGCTACTAACTCCGGCTTTGTTCCCTTTGATCCAAAAATTGAGAGGACACACATCCGGCGACGTAGACAACAACTACTCCAACAAGAAATGGTTGAGCGTACTCTTTGTTAACTCACTCAGCCGACTTTGGCTCAACAATTCTTGCGGTTAATATACCCGCATTAGGAGAAGGAATCAACTTCGAGCTCAAGCTGGGTCTCATTCAGTTGCTCCCATCTTTCCATGGGTTAAGTGGTGAAGACCCCATCAAGCACCTTGGTAAGTTCCATACCGTGTGTATGAGCATGAAGCCAGCCAATATTACCGAAGAGAAAATCAAGATGAGGGCATTCGGCTTCACAATCAAAGATGTAGCGGATGATTGGTATTACCACCTTCCATCCGGGAGCATCGATACTTGGGAGAATCTCCACAAGGCGTTTTTGGAGAAATACTTCCCAGCCAAGAAGGACAATAGCTTAAAGAAAGCTATAAGCAACATCGAGCAAGAGGTGGACGAGACTTTTTATGAGTACTTTGAGCGGATTGCACGCCTCCGATCCAGCTGTCCTTTCCTTGGATATTCAACTCAAGATCTAGTCTTGTACTTGTACAATGGCTTGCTTGACACCGAAAGGAGGATCGTCGATGCGGCTTGTGGAGATAACATTCTTAACTCTACCCCTGACCTTGCTTTTGAAAAGATACAGGAACGAGCGGAAGGAACCCGAAACTTTGGAAGGACTTCCTCCAAAAGAGGTGTTCATGTTGTGAATTCCGGGAAGTGTGAGATCTCCAATGAGCTTGCGAAACTGAAGGAAATGGTGAAGAGATTAACACTTATGGGAACCCCACAACAGCTAAAGGCATGTGGAGTTTGTGCTGACCCATATCACCCAACGGACATGTGTCCCCAAGTCCAGGATGACGATGCAGAGGTGAATGCAGTAGGTTATGGACAGCCACAACAACAAAGGCCTAGGAACGATCCTTATGCGCCGAATTTCATGCCAAACTGGCGTGATCAACAGAAATTTTGTTGGAAGGATCAACAAAACCAACAAGAGCAGCCCCGACAAGGTAAGTATCAATCAACTGAGCATATGTTGCAGGTTTTGACTAAGCATTTTGCTCCTCATGTCCAAACAACAGAATCCAGGATCAAGAACCTTGAAAAACAGGTTGGGTAAATAGCGGAAGCCATAACAAGGATAAACTAGATTTTCCGGAGGATTGTCTTCCCAGACGGTTATAAACCCCAAGGTGGTGTTGGAGGAGGCACAATCAGAGAGGTAGAACCCTTACGTCAAGCCGACGACGTAAAACAAAGGCGCTATTCGGGAGGCAACCTGAAGGAATAAGAAGAAAAGTTTTTGTCAAGAAAACCGCCCCTACGCCGCCCCGGCGTTGGGGCCTGCGTTTGCAACAAACTGGTTACCGCCCCTGCGGTGACACCCTTACGCCCCTGCGGCGGCCACCCTTGACACGCATCCTCAGCGCCGCCCCCACCGTTGAGCCTGCGCCTTCCACTTCCCTATCACCGCCCCCGGGGTGACAAGTCCCCGCCGCTGCGGTTTTACGTCAAGCCAACGACGTAAAATAAAGGCGCTATTCGGGATGCAAACGCTGGCCCAGCGCCGCCCCCGGCGCTGGGCCTGCCTTTGCAACAAACTGGTTACCGCCCCCGTGGTGACACCCTTATGCCCCTGCGGCGGCCACCCTTGACACGCGTCCTCAGCGCCGCCCCCGGCGTTGAGCCTGCGCCTTCCTCCTCCCTGTCAATGCCCCCGGGGTGACAAGTCCCCGCCCCTGCGGTTTTATCAAGGAAAGAAAAAAAATACACTTCCCAAAAATAACCTAAAACTATCCCACAAATCTCTCTCTATCACCTCAACTACCACTCAACTCACCCGAACCTCTCCCCCTCACTCACACCCCTACACCACATCACCGACGCCACCGCCACGACCCCGACGCCCCAGCGCCACTCTCCCTCACTCCCTACCGCCTTCCTCAAACCTCGCAAGTCTCTCAAATCTTTAACCCTACGACGCCCCTCACCAACAACCATAAAAACTCCACTTTTCACCACCTCCGGCGACGCTCCCACTATCTAGAACGCCCCTCAGTACTGCCACCTTCGCAACTGTCAAGAATCGCCTCTACAAGTTCTCCCGGCCCCTGCGCCAGCAACTTCACGCCCCTGCACCTCCCCGCTCATGCGCCTGCAACAGCCGCCCCTGCGGACATAGCAATAGAGGGTTTGTCTCGTAATCCAATTTCTGAACCTTCTAATTCATTGCTTGATTACCTGCAAGAATGGAGACACAAAGGAAGTATAAGATGTCTGAGGCCGAAAAGACCCGTTATAGGATTGTGCAAGATCGGGTTGTGTATGCAACTCGGTTTTTGCACATTCCTACTTTAGAGAAGTTGGGCATGTTGGACAGCATGTAGTCATTTCTTACGAATGTTGGGCTCGGAGACTTTTTATAGAGGAGTGCTCCAACGCTTCCCGAGCTCAGCCGCCAGTTCATAGCCACCTTTACCATGGAGAAGGAGGATCACGTGTGTGTTGGACTTACCTTCAAGTTCAACAAGCAGAAGTACACCGTTGATTACCTCCAACTGCAGGCGGCCTTTGGAGTAACTCTCAACCCCTCAGAGAACTGGTGGGAGATAGTCCCGACACTGGACCTATGCGAGTTTTGGCAGGCCGCCACCGGATCCGAGTTTCATGCTGGGGGTGAGTACTCAAACAAACTCACTCACCCTTGCTTGAGGCTCTTGTCAAAGATCATTATGAGTGTCTTCTGTGGACACAAGGAGGAAAACAAGGTCGCTCTCAAGGACCTTCCACTGCTCTATTCCTGCCTTCCGATGAGCGAGAAGATGATTGATTGGCCGTACCTCTTCCTTACCGCTTTGAAGCGGATTAGGAAGAGCGAGCCAAGGGACATTGTTGGCAGTGGGGTGATCTCCTTGATCGCCTCACAAGTGATGGATCTTTCCGGCGTAGAGGATGGGTTGGAGGCGCCTCTCTACACGGAGGGGATGTTGAGGAGGTGCAAGCTCCTCAAGAGGGAAGGGGACAACCTATTTTTGCTCTCATTTGCATATGGGAGCCATATCACATACCTTCCCCGGCCACTTTCACTTGGAGACGAGCTCTCCGAGCTTTTCATCCCGGCTGATCCTTTCGTGCCGAGACGGCCTCAGGTGGCCAATCTTGAGAGGTACACTGCGAGCTCCAGCCGGGCTCGTTATGAGCAGCACATGCCCATATAGGAGGACGAAGAGATGCCCACAACAGCACCGGATTAGGATACGGCACTTGCGAGCCTTCAGGCTCAAATGGCGGCCTTCACCACCCAACATCAGGCATGGCAGACCGAGTACCAACGGTCCATGCTAGAGCAGCAGCAGGCGTGGCAGTCCAGTTTCACCTCCTCTATGACCACCCATTTTGACCGCCGGCAGGATGCTTGGCAGGCGGCTCAGCAGCAACTGCTAGAGGCTCAGCAGTTGGCTTGGCAAGCCGGCTTCGAGACCTCATTTGGGCAGCGGATGGATGCTCAGCAGGCCCGCATCGACACACTCTACCGCCGGCAGGAGCATTTTTTCAGCCACTTCACATACCCACCGGAGGAGGGTCCGGATGGTCCTGTCGGACCATCGCACTAGTGGTGTCATCATTTCTCCCTTTCTCACATTTATCTTTGCTTCATTTTCCACTTTGAGGGTAAAGTGTGCTTCAAGTATGGGGGAGGAAACTATCATTACTTGTATAGTTTGTTTGAGTATTTCGAGTATGTTTGCTTTGAGTTGTAGTTTGAAATTCAATTTGAAATTAAGTAAAAAGAAGATGAAAGAAAAAGAAAAAGCCTAAGAAAATGAAAAAAGGCATGAAAATCCTTGGATAAACCGAAAACCCGAAAGGGCGGTTTAGGAAAAAAGAAAGTAGTCCGACCAACCTTAGGTTGGTGCAAATATGGACTTCAGGAATGTGAGTTCCAAGTGAGATCATCAAAGAAAAGAAGAAGAGTGGCAAGGTGAAAACCCGAAAGGGCACCTTGGCAAATTGACCGGCACCGAGTGTAGGTTCCCTTTCCGACATTTGGCGGCATAAGAAGGGGAGTCATAAGGAGGTTGTCTGGGTAGGTCACTCTTGGAGCAATAAGGATGGTAGTTTTCTCACCTTTTTCTCACATTTTCTCTCTTTCTCCTTCTTTCTTTCTTGGTTTTTTTCTTTTCCATTGTATATGCCTCTTACCCATGCTTCCTGAGGCCTTTGAGTCTAAAAATTGTTGTCATGTGTTTTACTCGGGACGAGTAAAAGGTCTAAGTATGGGGGAGTTTAATAGGTGATGGAGTCACTATCATTTAGGTTAGTGTTTAGTGTCTTTTTATCACATTAGTGTCGGTTTATGCTACTAACTCCTTCGTCCAGAAGAAGAAGGATAAAAGAAGATAAAAGAGGAGTTTTAGCACTTGGGAGTTGAAGACCATTCACGAAGCAAAGCTTTTGTTGCCTCACCGCCCCTGCGGAGCAGTGTCACCGCCCCTACGGGTGACACCACGTTCTGGAGCGCAGCCTGCGCCTTCGCCAGCGCTAGGAACGAAGACCATCGCCGCCCCGGCGC
Source organism: Fagopyrum homotropicum (assembly GCA_033239125.1). NCBI lineage: Eukaryota > Viridiplantae > Streptophyta > Magnoliopsida > Caryophyllales > Polygonaceae > Fagopyrum > Fagopyrum homotropicum. Next base: position 55,954,997 of record BSWB01000003.1, on the reverse strand, counting down.
CACTCCTTGGCGCCCCTTCGGTGACTTATCCTGAAGAAGCGAAGACCGGCACCCCTGGGCCTCTACCTACGCCTCTCCCTGCGGAGCTGTGAAGGTGAAGAGTCAGTGTCACCGCCCCTGCGGCTCGGCATCTGAAGTGACAGAAAGTTGAAGAGTCAGACGTTTGAAGATCATTAATTATCCGCCCCTGTGGAACTACCAGGCCGCCCTTGCGCCCACGAAGAAGATCAAACGTTTTCGCCTGAACCGCCCCTACGGATCAGAAGGCCGCCCCTGTGGTTCAGCGACAAAGACTTTACTCCGGATATTTACAACACCTTTATGGCAATAAAGGTGGCTGTTTTGGCCGGCCATGTACTCCCATTTAGTGTCATTTGTAGTATAAATAGACCCTTGGTTGATCTCTAGGATCGATCATCATATTTCCCACTTTTATTCTCTCTTGCTTCCTTTGTAATGAGCTTCTAGTTTCCTTGGTACATTTGGTTGGTTTGAAGCTGCATTATTACTTTGGTTGTAAGTTCCTTTTTAATATAAGTTTTATTCAGTAATGTTTTGTGTTTCTTGAGCTTCATTTATCTAAATTGCATGTTTTATTTATCACTTAAAATTGATCACCTTAGGTTCTAAGTGCATGCAAAGAACTAGGATTAATAGGTTCCGGGTTCGGGTCTTTAGTCTAGTAGTAACCTTTAAGTAATAACGGGTTGTAATTGCTTGAAGGAAAAGAAACACAAATATAAAGATTAGTTTAACGGTTTTAATCTTCTCTTTATATCCCTTAGTCTTTGTTTGAAAACTTGTAAAAAGGAAATCACCAAAGTAGTAATCGCATGCTAAGAATCGACCTAGTGTAGATTCACTCATCATCATATCAATCTCATTTACTTGTTTTTTCGTTTTGTGTGCATCAATTCATCCAAAACCCCCCTTTTTGTTACTTTGTTCTATAATCAATAATTGAATTTAATAAAAATATCACAAAATCTCTTGGGTTCGACCCTTACTTAACCGCTATACTTGTTTTAGTGTTGAGTTCGGAAATTACTTTGAAAGGATATAAACGACCTAAGAGAATATCCTTATTCAATAACACTATAGGAACAATAGCTCACACACCTCAGGTGGATCAAGAACATCTCGGCCGAAATGGTTTAAGAACAGGCCGAGATTGCAAATTGAACTAGGGATTTCGAGCATACAACTATCCTAAGATACATCTAAGTCCAATCTATCATTATCCTAGCCATAACCTTTCAGCCATCTCCCAACAACCACATGTTACTTAGCCACCGACAATCATCTCAAGTTCATTCATCATTAAAACAACAAACATGCATGCCATAACTAGATGAAGGTAACAGAAGCATTATAAACCAAGGACAATCTGAATAATAAGTTTAGAATGAGCTTACAACCATCCAAAGGTAGCTTCAAATCAAGCTCAACAATCACTACAACTTTCGTCACTACAAGTCTCTCAAAAACTCACTCTAAGTCTATGAAAATATGTCTTCTTCTTCTTCCCTCTAATGGAGTCTTTCTTCTCTTCTCTTCCTTCTCTATGGTTTTCCCAATAAGAATGAAATTCAAAAGTGAGAATGGAAGTGGGAATCCCCTACAAAATGTGAGCAGCCTGCAATATAACACTTCTTCTCCATCATGGGAAAGAAAATCGTGGGCTGGAAGAGGAGTGTGCCAAGTGTCGTGAGGGACCAGCGAACGATCTCGGATGGCCCAGAAATCATCTCAGCCGAGATGGGTGAGGGATGGAGAGAGGTCAATTGCTGCATGGCCATAATCATGGCTAAACACAAGCCGGTGCATGGCTCAAACCAAATAAGGTCAATTTCATCTTATTTTCTCCATGCTTGCTCCATTGGGACCTTGAATCCAAGCGATCACAAGGCTTGATCCTCTGGTATGATCTATAATGCATGAAAGCTCTCCAAAATTCCTACGAAACCGACAAATGCTCGTGTAGACGTCTATTCCGACGATATAACTCGATAAAGCATAAAGCGTCCCGAACATGTGCAAAATCATGCATGAATGAATGTAAACGCTTCCTAAAAGAGTGTCTAATCTAGTGTCATAAATCACGTCATGAAAATACCCCATACTTGTCCCTTGCTCATCCCCGAGCAAGATTCAAATGTAGGCTACGAGATGGCGTGAGTTATGAATGCTGAAAAACAGAAAAATTTTTGGAATTCTGCTTTCAAGTCTAGGTCACCTTCGTAGTCATGTTTCATGGCAATGGATGAGAAATCATGCATCAAAGAAATAGAAGCACGGAAAGACAATCACACTTAACTCGAAAACATGCATGAAAGGCAAAAACGAGAATGTCAAGATGATCATTAGAATATCCAATCTAGATCACTAAGTCATACACATATGCAACTAGGTCACAAGGACTTAGGAAAGAAGAGGCCAAGAAACGTGATGATAAGGTGGGAATTTTTCAAGTCCAGTGGTGCTAATCGGGAAAGGAACTAAACCACAACCTTTTGTTCTTCAACCACCAAAGTGTATTTTTCTCCTTCTTTTCTTTATTTTCTTTTTCATTTTCTTCATTTAGTTTTGAGACAATGGCATTGGTGTACAAAACCTAAACCTTGGTGATTAGTGGTCCTCGGGATTTTTCCGAGCTACCTCGCACCGGGCACACATACCAAGGCTCGTTAGGATATTCGGTTTATCCGACCTTGGCAAGACATAAACACCCAATTATGTGAATGTTGCCGAGTTACTCGTCATCAAAACCAAAGTCCCCAAACCTATATTTTTTCTACACTTTTCACAACAACACATTCAACTTCTTCATTCACAACATTCATTCCCTTAACAGCACCCCACACTTGTTTTTCACACACAACACACTAACATGCTCCTATTCCCGGATGGGTCAAAAGAGGTCAAATCTTTAATCAAGTGTGGTACTCAAACAACATGATCAAGTTGAGAAGAAGAGAGATGAATTGCCTTAATCATTCCTAGATGATGTGTAAAAACTAGCATGCAATTTCGACTATCAATTCTCAATCCAATCAAAACAAACATCATCATCACAATTCATACATAGGATTCAAGAGAAGTATTCAAGATCACATATGCATGTATTCATTCAACACACAAGGCCATCCATAGCCAATCCACAAAACAAAATTAATCATTTGGGTCATATCTAGATGCGATCATGCATGGAATCATGAAGACCCCACCCCATACTTAAGAACCACATTGTACCCCATGTGAAAGTTAAATAGAGAGCAAAAGAAGTCCTCACAATGTAATATGTCGGGATGTCGGTATTTCGGTTCACTCAGGTGAAGATGAAAGTGCAAGCTGCATCCATGAGTACGGCCTCCCACAAGGAAAACATGGCTCAACAGAGGGATCTCGGACCATCACCAGGGCATCTTAACCGAGGTCCAGACCGAGGTGAGGTTCTGTTGAGTGCATCTCGGTTGGAGCATGCACCAATTCGGTCGAGATATGCTCCAGGTTCTCTCATGCCTAAGTACTCGGATCTTGCATTTCACTCCAATGGATCCATAAGGTCCACAATGTCTTCCAACAACATCACTCACACCAACTCCTACAACCTATCATCAAAGACAAAACAAAACACACACAAGCAAAAACGAAAACAATAGCAAAACGAATAGGGAAAGATGTCTACCAATGGGCGGCCTCCCTTCAAGAGCTTCTTTAAGGTCAGTAGCTAGGCCAAACTCCGGAGCGTCTACTCAAGGTGAATTGAGGCAAGTACATCAACCGGGTTCCCAGATGTACTTCTTCAAGTGGTGCTCATTCATGATAAAGTTGCCACAATGCTCTCCTCCAATTTCAACCGCTCCATGAGGAAAGATCTTCCTCACCATATACGGGCCAATCCATCTTGACTTGAGTTTTCCGAGGAAGAGACGCAACATTGAGTTGAAGAGAAGGACCAAGTCTCCTTCACTGAACTCCTTCGGTATTAGGCGCTTGTCATGCCAACGCTTGGTTCTTTCCTTGTAAATTCGGGCATTCTCGTAAGCATCAAGTCTAAGCTCCTCAAGTGAATTGATGTCTAGCAACCTCTTCTCACCGTCCTCCTTAATGTCAGAGTTCAACCACTTTATGTCTAGCAACCTCTATATTGATAACACGATTTATGACGTTAGTTTAGGCACTCATTTAGATAGTTTTTCCGCTCATTCATGCATGGTTTGCACTAGTTCGTGACGATTTGCACTTAATTCATGTATGTTAGCGAGATAGACGTCTACACAGACTTTTACATGTTTTGTAGGTATTTTGGGAGCTTTTGGAGCTTAATCGATACATTCGAGGATCATTCCTCGTGATGATACACTTCTGGACCCATTGGGAAGCAAGTTAGGAGCAAGGGAGAACACATGGGAGCTTGTTGGTGCATAACTTGCACCAACTCGTGGCTTGATGATCCATAGAAGTCTGAATCACCAAAACCACGGCCATTGGGACTTCCACAGGCGTGGAAATAGGCCGTGGTTCTCCCTGCACAGCTGTGACAGTTGTCCCACGATCTCCATAACCGACCCTTGCCCTTGATGGTGTATAAGAAGTGGTCTTGTAGGCCGTTGAGGGCAGAACCCATCATTCCATTCTCTCCCACACTCTCACACAACACACCATTGGATTGGAGCTACTCTTGGAGGAGAGGGAACACTCTCATTGGGAGAAGAAGAAGAAGCACACTAGTATCATAGTTTTTGAGCGGTTTTGAGTGAGTTTTGTTGAAGACATTTGCTAGAGTTGTAAGAAACGATTCGATCCTTCCCTTGAAGGGTTGTAAGTCTTTCTTGACTTTGATTCAGCTTGGTTTTCTTATCCTACTTGTTTCTTTTCTCTTTCATCTTATACTCTTGCTAATGGAAGCCATGAATGTATGCTTGTTGAGTTTGATCGTTATGATGCATGTTGTTGGCTAAATAGATGCGATTCTAGGGTAAGGGAATGATGGTTATGGCTTGGACTATGATAGAATAGACTTAAATGAATCGTTGGATGATTTACTTGCTCGTACTTGAGTGCTGTTAGAAATCACGGTCTGTTCTAGACAGACCACGGCCGTGGTTCTTAGGAATTGACCGTGATTTGCTTCTGTTGATCTTTAAATGATAAATCTGCATGTTAGAATTTTATATTGTTGAAATCCTAATGTTTATTAAATTTAATCTAGCCTAGGGTGACCTAATGCTAGCAATCTAAGTGAGGGAAGAGACCTACCCGGTGATTTCCGATCTTAAGTACCATAGATGATGAACTCTATGTAGTAGTGAGCCTCATAAGCCGCTATTGGATTGAGTGTGCTAGGATTGATGTTTAGGACTTGCCTTCTCGAGACTTACCCGGTAAGGAGAGGTTAGATCCCTAGATAGCAATCCGGTTTGTGTAGATTTCCCAACCCTAGGATCCTAGTGACTTACCCGGTAATAGGACCTTAGTTGCGGGATTAGTGGATCATGAGACCTACACGGTGATTGGTTCCATTTGAGAATCACCCTTTCCCAACATACTATAGTTGATCCAAGGAATGATTAGAAGCTTGAATCCAATGCCATAACCGGAACTCCTAACCCCTAGAATCCGCTTTTCTCTATTTGATTACCTATCTCATGTTTGTGTTTGCTTATTTGTGTTGGTAGCTTAGTAGTTTGTTAATTCTTGCATGATTTGTGATCCTTAATTGATCACCATAAAACCAATCCAAAAACATCAAGATTTTCATTTCTTTATTCCTTTCTCTTTTCTTAGCCTAGATCAACACTATCCTTAGTCACTATTTTATTCAATTGAACCTTAGTCTTTGTGTTCGACCTCGGAATACTATCCTTACTACAAAACGACCCATACACTGTGGGTTCGCTAGGAGTTAGGAAAAATATATCGAGTTAAAAATTTAAGACTTTTGCGTGCATACAATCTTAGCGTAACAAGTTTTTGGCGCCGTTGCTGGGGACTAGGTCTAGATTGAGTCTTTTTGTGATTGTTTATAGTGTTGGTCTTTCTTGTTGCTTTTGATCTTGTTTGGTTTGTGTCTTTGCATTTTATGGACATCTCTCATTCTTTAGGTGCATGCGAAGATCTCGTGGCAAGGATTTAGCTCCATTTGATCCCGAACCGGAGAAAACCCTTAAAGCTAGATCTAAGAGCATTAAAAAGAAGAAGGAGATGGCCACAAGAGATCTTCAAGCTGAGTTGGATGAGGCTCTAGAGCAAATTAGGTTAAGAGATGAGCTCTTGGAGAATGAAAGGAGACTTGCCAATGAGAGGCAAGAAGCAACTAGGAGGGAGATTGAAGAGATTAGGCAAGCTCTTGTGCAAAGAGAGCTTAATCGTCAACAACCTCCTCCACCACCACCACAATCGCAGCCGGCGGTTAATATTCGGTTTGAGCCGATAATGATTGAGGAGCCACAAATGTTAGGGCAACGTATGGATCCGGCTCAAAGAGTACACCGTCCGGGTGTGAACTTAGGAGATCCCGCAGCCCATGATTATGAGCTCCGCCCTCAAGTGCTACAAATGATCCGGCATAATCAATTTGGAGGGATGGAAGGAGAATCCCCTCATCAACACTTGATGAACTACGAGATATTGATGGAGACTCTAAGGCCGCCTAGGTTGGAGAACAACAACCATAAGCTTAAGGCTTTTTCCTTCTCATTTAAGGATAAAGCCTTGGCTTGGTACCAATCAATTCCACTAGGGCGTGTGAATACTTGGGAAGAAATGACAACCGAGTTCTTGACTAAGTTCTTCCCACCTTCCAAGACTACCAAGCTAAGAGGGAAGATCAATGCCTTCGTGATGAAGGATAGAGAAAGCCTATTCAAGTTTTGGTAGAGGTTCAAAGACCTCCTCCTAGATTGTCCACACCATGGTATACCGAAAATAGAGCTTTTGGAGATCTACTTCAAGGGACTTGATGAAGATAGCCAATTCAAGCTTCAATCTCTTTCCGGTGGGACTTTCATGGAAAAGAATGTGGATGAATCTTGGGAATTTGTAAAGAAATAAGCTTTGGTGATTGAAAAGTACTCCCATAGGAAAAGTGATGGGAGGAAAGTGGGAGCATATGAGGTGAGTGAAGTCACCATGAGCAATTTCAAGCTTGATGCAATCAACAATGAGCTTATGTCTTTGAGGGAGTTGTGTGCAACAACTTTGAAGAGTCAAGCAAGCCCTCAAGTGCAAGTGCAAGCAAACTTATCTTCCAAGGAGAAAGATGTGAACTACATGGGAAGGGGAAACTACAACAACTATCAAGGCCCAAGGAACTTCAACAACAACCGGCAATTCAACAATTACCGGCCTAACCACAACCATCCCAGGTTTTCCTATTCTAACCAGGATGGAGCCTTGAACCCTCCCGCTTCCACAAGCGCAGCTCCACCACCTAAGGCTTCACAAGAACCTCCACCCGGATTTACTCAACCTCCAAAAGATAGAACCGAGATGATGTTTGAGCAATTGCTTGGAAGGTTGAGTGGTCTTGAGAGCACGATGACTTCCATTTCTAAAGCTCAAAAGGTGTTGGAAGCACAAGTGTTCCAAAAGGCGGGCGAAGCTCATAGAGATCCGGGAAAGCTTCCCGGAAGCACCAAAGATAACCCAAGAGGTCAAGTGTTGGCTATTACAACAAGGAGTGGGCGGAGCATGAACGATTCCTTACCCAAGGAGAATGCTAAGGGAAAGCAAGTGGTGATAGAAGAAGAGCCATTGCAAGAAGATGGAGGCAAGAGCAAGGATGATGAGCCAGCATATGTGGCACCACCTCCATACAAGCCACCACTACCATTCCCACAATCACGAGCAAGAGCTCGCTTGGACAAACACTTCGGTCAACTCCTTGAACTAATTTCCAAATTGCATATTAACATTCCGTTTATGGATGCTATTCTAGGTATGCCGGCATACGGCAAGTTTTTGAAGGAAATACTCTCCAACAAGAGGAAGTTGGAGGAGTATGGGGAAGTAAGGATGACGAAGAGGTCCTCGGAATTGATCCAAACCATGAAGGAGGAGATGCCTCCTAAGCTATGAGATCCGGGATCTTTTTGTGTGCCAATTGGAGTGGGAGAAGTGAAGTATGAAGCCCTATGTGATCTTGGGGCAAGTGTAAGCATCATCCCGCTTGCACTTTGCAACAAGGTTGGGCTAGGAGAGCCAAAGCCGGTCCAGATGAACCTTTACATGGCGGACCTTTCAATCACTCACCCCGTTGGAATCTTGGAAGACATACCGGTGCAACTAGGGAAGTTCTATGCGCCCATAGACTTCGTTGTTTTGGACATCCCGGCGGACTATCCGGTTCCCATCATCTTAGGGAGACCTTTCCTAGCCACTTCCGTATGCTTGGTGGATTGCAAAAATGAAATTCTCTCCTTCAACATTGGAGAAGAGAATATCAAGTTCAAATTATCCACAATGATGAAGGGGTCAACCCTTGGTGAAGATGTGTTCAACATTGTCGAACAAGAGGAATGTAGAGAAGTTGTGAGCTCGATTTTGATCAAGGACCCCTTAGAGAAGGTTCTTAGCTTAAGTTTGATGGAGGAAGGGTTTGAAGATGATTGCAATGAAGAAATCAAGGCTTTGAATGCATTAGAAAAGGAGACAAGAGCTGAATTTGAAGCACACGAAGGTGTGCTTAATTGCTGTAGGATCCACGGTCAAGGGGGGAGAACCACGGCCGTGATTTCTCCCGTGGAACTCTGTGGAATGCTCAAAAGTGCTAACTTAGCAAGTTCCACGGCCGTGGTTATGCCAGAGACCGTGATTTTGCCTGTGATTTCTCCAGAAAGTGCCTTAGAGGTTGATCAAGCTTCAAGGAGCCTTGAGGAGTCTTCATTAGCTTTGGATTCATCTCAACCTACATTATATGGAGCGTCTCCAATCGATAAAGGTCCTCCTAAACTTGAACTTAAACCCCTCCCCTCTCATCTTAAGTATGCTTTTCTTGGTGATAATTCTACATATCCGGTGATTGTTAATGCATGCTTGAATGATGATGAGTTGAGTAGATTGTTGCATGAGTTGAGATTGCATAGGAAGGCTATTGGCTATACCATTGATGATTTAGTTGGCATTAAACCTTCTTTGTGCATGCATAAGATCTTAATGGAAGATAATCATAAACCTTCAATTGAACCTCAAAGAAGACTAAACCCCATCATGAAAGAAGTAGTAAAGAAAGAGATTCTTAAATTGCTAGATGCGGGAATCATTTTCCCGATTTCGGATAGTAAGTGGGTTAGTCCCGTGCATGTGGTTCCTAAGAAGGGTGGGATCACCGTAGTGACTAATGAGAATAATGAATTAATCCCAACTAGAACGGTTACGGGATGGAGGATGTGTATAGACTATAGGAAACTAAATGTGGCCTCTAGGAAAGATCACTTCCCTCTTCCCTTTATTGACCAAATGCTAGAGAGATTAGCTCAACATTCCCATTTTTGTTATTTAGACGGTTATAGTGGATTCTTCCAAATCCCAATCCACCCCTATGACCAAGAGAAAACTACATTCACATGTCCTTGGGGTACATTTGCATATAGGAGAATGCCATTTGGGTTGTGTAATGCACCCGCCACCTTTCAAAGGTGTATGATGGCTATCTTTTCTGAGTATATTGAAAACATCATGGAAGTGTTTATGGATGATTTCTCTGTTTATGGATCTTCATTTGATGATTGTTTAGCTAACTTGTCTTTGGTGCTTAAACGATGTGAGGAGACTAATCTAGTCTTAAATTGGGAAAAATGCCACTTCATGGTAAGTGAAGGCTTTGTGTTGGGACACTTGGTGTCCAACCGTGGCATTGAGGTTGGTAGGGCTAAGATAGAGACGATAGAGAAGTTGCCACCACCTACCTCAGTGAAGGGGGTGAGGAGTTTTCTAGGGCATGCCGGTTTTTACCGGAGATTCATTAAGGATTTCTCTAAGATTTCTAAGCCTCTTACTAACCTACTAATGAAAGATGTTGAGTTTGTTTTCTCCAAGGATTGCCTTCAGGCTTTTTGTAGGTTGAAGAATGCTTTCATCTCCGCACCCATCATGCAACCTCCGGATTGGAGTTTACCGTTTGAGATCATGTGTGACGCGAGTAATTTAGCCGTTGGGGCCGTTTTAGGACAAAAGACAGATGGGCTTACACATGCCATTTATTATGCTAGCAAGACGCTAGATGATGCCCAACTTAATTATGCTACCACTGAGAAGGAGTTGTTAGCGGTTGTGTATGCATTTGAGAAGTGCCGCTCGTATCTTGTTGGAGCGAAGGTCATTGTGTATACGGATCATGTTGCGATCCGTTATCTCCTTACAAAGAAGGATGCCAAACCTCGTTTGATTCGGTGGATCCTTCTTCTTCAAGAGTTTGATTTGGAAATCCGGGATAAGAAAGGATCCAAAAATTCAGTGGCGGACCATCTTAGTAGAATCCCATCATTGGAGATTGAGAGAGATGACATCCCGATTGATGACTCATTCCGGGATGAGCAATTGCAAATGGTGGAAGAGTGCTTGCTTCAAGTGTCAAGGAGTGAACCGTGTTATGCCGACATTGTGAATTACCTTGTGTGTGAGGAGGTGCCACCCGGTTTATCCTATGCCCAAAGGAAGAAGTTCTTCAAAGATGTGAGGCATTACTATTAGAGTGAACCGCTTTTGTTCAAGAGAGGGCCGGACGGAGTCTTTAGGAGATGCATACCGGAGGATGAGGTGGAGAGTGTGATCCGCCATTGTCATTCCTTGTCATGTGGAGGGCATGCTAGCTCACACAAGACATGTGCAAAGGTGTTGCAATCCGGGTTTTATTGGCCGAGTTTGTTCAAGAACGTGCAGAATTTTGTGGTAGCTTGTGATGCTTGCCAAAGGAAGGGCAACATCTCAAGGAGGAATGAGGTGCCCTTGAACAACATACAAGAAGTGGAGATATTTGATGTGTGGGGTATGGACTTCATGGGACCATTCCCCTCTTCTTGTGGCAACCTTTACATCCTATTGGCGGTAGACTACATTTCGAGATGGGTGGAGGCAATCGCCTCTCCCACAAATGATGCCAAGGTTGTGGTGCGGTTCTTCAACCGAGTGATCTTCCCTAGGTTTGGGACACCAAGGGTGATCATAAACGATGGAGGAAAGCACTTCACCAATAAGAACTTCGGGACACTTTTGGCTAAGTATGGGGTGACTCATAAGGTGGGAACACCTTACCATCCCCAAACTAGTGGCCAAGTGGAGATCTCAAACCGGGAGATAAAAGGAATCCTTGAGAAGATGGTTTCTAGAACGAGGAAGGATTGGGCTATGAAGCTTGATGATGCTTTGTGGGCTTATAGAACCGCTTTCAAGACACCGATTGGCACCACTCCCTACAAGCTTGTTTATGACAAGTCTTGCCACCTTCCGGTGGAGATGGAGCATAGAGCATATTGGGCCATTAGGTGGCTGAAGTTTGACCTCAAGGAGGCCGGTGAGAAAAGATTGTTGGACATGAACGCTCTTGAGGAGATCCGGTTGGATGCTTATGAAAATGCCCGGATCTACAAAGAAAGGACCAAACGTTTGCATGACAAGCGTCTCATCCCGAAGAAGTTGAGTGAAAGCGACCTTGTCCTTCTCTTCAACTCAAGGCTGCGGCTGTTCCCCGGAAAGCTAAAGTCAAGATGGACGGGTCCTTATGTGGTGAAGAAGATCTTTCCCCATGGAGGGGTTGAGATAGGAGGGGAGCATTGTGGAGACTTTAAGGTGAATGGGCACCGGTTGAAGAAGTATATCCCGGGAGCTCCAGTGGACATGATTGCCCCACTTCACCTTGAGTGAGACGCCTCCGAGTTTGGTCAAGCTAATGACCTTAAAGAAGCGCTTGGTGGGAGGCAACCCATTGGTAGACATCTTTCCCTTTTTGTTTTCATTTTTTTTTCATTTTTCTGTTTTTGTGTGTTTTTGTGTGTTTGGGGTTTGTGTGCTAGAGTTTAAGTAGCATGGAAGCCTTGCATGGCATGTGGATGATGATGATGAACCCCTCATCAATTATGGGTGGAGTGGATGCGGAACTTGGACGGCTAGCGGTGCCTAGCGCTGGTCCCGACGCCATAACGAACACCTTGAGCTCTCTACCATCGTTGATAGGATCATTCTCCATCAATCCACTTGAGTAAACCCCAAAACCGAAGCAAACCATTTTACATTATGAGGACTCTCTTTCACTCTTCTTTACTTCATTTACACATTGGGGACAATGTGTTTCTAAGTATGGGGTGGGGTTTTCATGATCACTTGCATGATAGCATCTAGGATAGTTTAATATTGTCACATGTTTCATTATGTCTTGCATTGTACATATATATTTCGAAAATCAAAAAAAATCAGAAAATTAAAAAAAAATTTTAGTGCTTCTAAGCTTGGGTATGACCCTTATGATGAAATTATCTTGTGAATTGGCTATGGATGGCCTTATGTGTTGAATTGATGGATGCATATGTCGACTTGAAGTACTTATCTTGAATCCCATGAGTGAATTGTGAACATGAATGTTTGCTTTGATTTGATTGAGGATTGAATGTCGAAATTACATGCTAGTTCTTGCACATCATTTAGGAGTGATTAAGGCAATTCACCTTTCTCTACTTCTCATCTTGATCATGTTGTTTGAGCACCTCAATTGATATAAATTTGACCTCTTTTGACCCATCCGGGAATAGGAGCGTGATAGTGTGTTGATGTATGTGAAAAGCAAGTGTGGGGTGAAGTTGTTGATGAAAGTATGTGGTGAATGAAGTGCTGAATTTGTTGTGAAAAGTGTAAAAAAAATATAGGTTTGGGGACTTTGGTCTTGATGACGAGTAACTCGGCACCATTCACATAATCGGGTGTTTGTGCCTTGCCAAAGTCGGATTAACCGAATGTCCTAACGAGCTTTGGTATGTGTGCCCGGTGTGAAGCACCTCGAAAAATAATAAAAAAACCGAGGCTCGCTGATCACCAAGGTTTCGGCTTTTGTACACCAATGCCATTGTCTAAAAGTAAGTGAAAGAAAAGGAAGTGAAAAAGAAAAGAAAACAAAGAAAAGGTGGAGAAAATATACACTTGTTGTGAAGTTGATCAAAAATGAAATTGTGGAGTTAGTTCCTTTCCCGGATTAGCATCACATAACCTAAAAATTCCCACCTAATCACAACGTTTCTTAGCCTCTTCTTTCCTAAGTCCTTGTGACCTATTTGCATGTGTGTAAGACTTAGTGATCTAGATTGGATATACTCATGATCATCTTAACTTCTACATTTTCACCTTGCATGCATGCTTTTGAGTTAAGTATAATTGTCTTTCCATGCCTTCATTCATTTGGCACATGATTGCTTGTCCATTGCCATAAAACATGACTATGAAGGTGATCCATCTTTATAAGCACAAACTCCAAAAATATTTTCAGTTTTTCATGCATTCATAAATCATGTCATCTCTTTGCCTATAGTCGGACTTTGCTCGGGGACGAGCAAACCTTAAGTATGGGGTATTTTTGATAACACGATTTATGACGTTACTTTAGGCACTCATTTAGATAGTTTTTCCGCTCATTCATGCATGGTTTGCACTAGTTCTTGACGATTTGCACTTAATTCATGTATGTTGTCGAGATAGATGTCTACACGGACTTTTGCATGTTTTGTAGGTATTTTGGGAGCTTTTGGAGCTTAATCGATACATTCGAGGATCGTACCTCGTGATGACACACTTCCGGACCCATTGGGAAGCAAGTTAGGAGCAAGGGAGAACACATGAGACCTTGTTGGTGCATGCCTTGCACCAACTCGTGGCTTGATGATCCATAGAAGTCTGAATCACCAAAACCACGGCCACTAGGACTTCCACGGGCGTGGAAATAGGCCGTGGTTCTCCCTGCACAACTGTGACAACTGTCCCACGATCTCCATAACCGACCCTTGCCCTTGATGGTGTATAAGAAGTTGTCCTGCAGGCTGTTGAGGGCAGACCCCATCATTCCATTCTCTCCCACACTCTCACACAACACACCATTGGATTGGAGCTACTCGTGGAGGAGAGGGAACACTCTCATTGGGAGAACAAGAAGAAGCACACTAGTTTCATAGTTTTCATAGTTTTTTTAGCGGTTTTGAGTGAGTTTGGTTGAAGACATTTGCTAGGGTTGTAAGAAACGATTCGAGCCTTCCCTTGAAGGGTTGTAAGTCGTTCTTGACTTTGATTCAGCTTGGTTTTCTTATCCTACTTGTTTCGTTTCTCTTTCATCTCATACTCTTGCTAATGGAAGCCATGAATGTATGCTTGTTGAGTTTGATCATTATGATGCATGTTGTTGGCTAAATAGATGCAATTCTAGGGTAAGGGAATGATGCTTATGGCTTGGACTATGATAGAATAGACTTAAATGAATCTTTGGATGATTTACTTGCTCGTACTTGAGTGTTGTTAGAAATCACGGTCTGTTCTAGCCAGACCACGGTCGTGGTTCTTAGGAACTGACCGTAATTTGCTTCTGTTGATCTTTAAATGATAAATCTGCATGTTAGGATGTTATATTGTTGAATTCCTAATGTTTATTAAGCTTAACCTAGCCTGGGTGACCTAATGCTAGCAATCTAAGTGAGGGAAGAGACCTACCCGGTGATTTCCGATCTTAAGTACCATAGATGATGAACTCTAGGTAGTAGTGAGCCTCATAAGTCGCTATTGGATTGAGTGTGCTAGGATTGATGTTTAGGACTTGCCTTCCCGAGACTTATCCGGTAAGGAGAGGTTAGATCCCTAGATAGCAATCCGGTTTGTGTAGATTTCCCAACCCTAGGCTCCTAGTGACTTACCCGGTAATAGGACCTTAGTTGCGGGATTAGTGGATCATGAGACCTACACGGTGATTGGTTCCATTTGAGAAACACCCTTTCCCAACATACTATAGTTGATCCAAGGAATGATTAGAAGCTTGAATCCAATGCCATAACCGGAACTCCTAACCCCTAGAATCCGCTTTTCTCTATTTGATTACCTATCTCGTGTTTGTGTTTGCTTATTTGTGTTGGTAGCTTAGTAGTTTGTTAATTCTTGCATGATTTGTGATCCTTGATTGATCACCATAAAACCAATCCAAAAACATTGAGATTTTCATTTCTTTATTCCTTTCTCTTTTCTTAGCCTAGATCAACACTATCCTTAGTCACCATTTTATTCAATTTCACCTTAGTCTTTGTGTTCAACCTCGGAATACTATCCTTACTACAAAACGACCCATACACTGTGAGTTCGCTAGGAGTTAGGAAAAGTATATCGAGTTATAAATTTAAGACTTTTGCGTGCATACAATCTTAGCGTAACATATATGCCCACAAGGAATCATCTAGCCTCATGGCCCAATCCTTTCTACCCCTTGACATTGTCTTCTCTAAAATCCCCTTGATCTCCCGGTTGGAGATCTCAACTTGCCCACATGCTTGGGGGTGATAAGGTGTTGCAACCTTGTTAGTCACCCCATACTTGGCCAACAAAGCTCCAAAGTTTCTAGCGGTGAAGTGCTTCCTTCCATCAATTACAATTGCTCTTGGTGTTCCAAATCTCAGGAAGATCACTCGGTAGAAGAACCGCACCACTACCTTGGCGTCATTTGTGGGAGAGGCAATTTCTTCCACCCACCTAGATACATAGTCCACCGCCAAGAGGATCTAGAGGTTGCCACATGAGGAGGCGAATGGACCCATTAAGTCCACACCTCAAACGTCAAATATCTTCACCTCTTGAATATTGTTTAATGGCATCTCGTTTCTCCTAAAAATCTTGCCCGCCCTTTGTCAAGCGTCACATGCCACAATAAAATTCTGCACAACACAAAACAAATTAAGGCAATAAAATGAAGATTGCAATTCATTGGCACAAGTCTTATGTGAGCTTGCTTGTCCTCCACATAGCAGGGAATGGCAATGCCGGATCACACTCTCCATCTCATCCTCCGGAATACATCTTAGGAATACTCCATCCGGTCCTCTCTTGGACAAGAGAGGTTCACTCCAAAAATAGTGCCTCACATCTTTGAAAAATTTCTTTCTTTGGGAGTAGGACAAACCCGGAGGCACTTCTTCACAAACCAAGTAGTTTACAATGTTCGCGAACCATGGCTCTCTTACTCTAGTCACTTGGAGTAGACATTCCTCCACCACTTGCAATTGTTCATCCCGGAATGAGTCATCAATCGGGATATCATCTCTCTCAATCTCCAAGAGAGAAAGTCTACTAAAGTGGTCCGCCACGCAATTTTCGGACCCCTTATTGTCCATAATCTCCAAATAAAATTCTTGGAGAAGAAGGATCCACCGCATCAATCGAGGTTTGGCATCCGTCTTTTTGAGCAAATAACGGATCGCAGCATGATCCATGTACACAATCACCTTGGCTCCAACTAGGTAAGACCAAAACCTCTCAAAAGCATACACAACCGCTAGCAACTCCTTCTTAGTGGTGTCATAATTGAGTTGGTCCCCATCTAGCTTTTTGCTTGCATAGTAGATGGCATGTGTAAGCCCATCTTTATTTTTTCCAAGCACGGCCCCAACGGCCACATCACTCGCATCACACATCACCTCAAAAGGTAAGCTCCAATCCGGAGGTTGCATAATCGGGGCAGTGATCAAGGCTTCCTTCAACCTAAAAAAAGCCTCAAGGTAATCCTTTGACAACACAAACTCAACATCCTTCACTAATCAGTTAGTGAGAGGCTAAGAAATTTTTAATGAATCTCCAGTAAAAACCGGCATGCCCTAAGAAACTCCTTACCCCCTTCACCGAGGTAGATGGTGGCAACTTCTCTATTGTCTCAATTTTGTCTCTATAAACCTCAATGCCTCTATGGGAAACCAAATATCCCAAGACTATACCGTCACTAACCATGGAATGGCATTTCTCCCAATTCATAACAAAGTTAGTCTCTTCACATCTTTTCAACACCAAAGATAGATTAGCAAGACAATCATCAAAGGAAGATCCATAAACCGAGAAATCATCCATAAACACTTCCATGATATTTTCAATATATTCATAAAAAAATAGCCATCATACACCTTTGGAAGGTGGCGGGTGCATTACACAACCCAAATGGCATCCTTCTATATGCAAATGTGCCCCATGGACAAATAAATGTAGTTTTTTCTTGGACATCCGGGTGAATCGGAATTTGGAAAAACCCACTATAACCATCAATATAACAAAAATGAGAATGTTGAGCTAACCTTTCTAGCATTTGGTGAGTAAAGGGAAGAAGGAAGTGATTTTCCTAGAGGCCACATTAAGTTTCCTATAGTCAATACACATCCTCCAACCCGTAACCGTCCTAGTCGGTATAAGTTCATTGTTCTCATTAGTTACTATGGTCATACCACCCTTCTTAGGCACTACATGTACGCGACTAACCCACTTACTATCCGAAACTAGGAAAATGATTCCTGCATCAAGCAATTTCAAGATCTCTTCTTAACCACTTCTTTGATTAATGGGTTCAATCTCCTTTGAGGTTCAATATATGGCTTATGATTGTCCTCGATTAAGATTTTATGCATGCACAATTGTAACACCCCAAATTCTGAGAACTCGGGGAGCTACTGGTTAGGACCTCACAATGGGTTCCGACCTTAGTTTGACAACAATTTTACTTGGATCTTACAACAAGGCACAAATATATTTAAAACAATTTCAAAACATATTAGTTTTAATGTATGAATGTACACTTGTGTCAGCCTTACAAAACATATATATAGATACATAACATGCATGTTGTATGGGAGACTCCCCTATCCCCATCTAATGAATACGTGGACCTGGCTGACCATCCATTCCGGATCTCTCTGCAACTGTCTATCTTTACAAATCTACAACACGGATAAAACCGTTAGCTAACATTCTATGCATAAATATAAAGGTAAAAGCACAAACACACAACATACACAATCAACATGCAACACTCAATCCTTTTTATTATCTTTTAATTAGGTGATATGTCATTACTAATGATACTTATTTTGTGACACGAGGGATTCCCGAACCTCGCCCTTGTCCCCGTTTACCAACAAGGAATGGTACTAATGCATATGACCGTCTACCTGACTGGGCTGGTCGCAGGGAACCTCCTAGACTCTCGCAAGAGCTAGGCAGATGATGTCACGACCCGTTATCATACACTTGGCTCAATTACGTAAATAATAAAGTCGGCCTAATCCGGTTTCGTTGTTTATCATAACTAACAAACACCACTCATACACATTACACTCATACAAGAAGCCATCTAAGTAAGTCCGTGGACTTACCAGAATCAAATCTCGACTCTCTTAATCACCACTCATCGGTAAATGTAGGAATTCAGTAGCCTGTCAAAGGAGGCAAGTGTGTCAGCACACTTTCTAGGTAATTAGAAGTCTAAGATTTCTAAGATAATAGGTCTTAATAGAACGAAATTGATTACAGTATTAATTTGTGGTAAAATGACTATTTTACCTTTGTCCCGAAACTTCTAAAAATTTTGTAATTTATGTTTAAACTCTTATTTGAGACTAACTAACCATATTCTACTCCCTAGGATGATTTTAGGTAACAACTAGAAAAACCACTCATTTTCTATTTCCCGAAAAGTCACTAAAGTCCAACTACAACTTCAAATATAAAATTCGAATAATCTAATAAAAATTCCGAAATAATTCCCTAGATCATCTATGATATCCCATCTACTCATAGGAGAAAGAATTTCTTAAAAATGTTAAAGCATCACTTGTACAAAAATTTATAAAGTTGGTTACAACACTTAACAAGCAGCACAGTGTCTTAACTTTGAAAAATCAAAACTCCTAAACTACTCACTGGATTTATCCCAAATTTTGATATGTTCTACTATAAAATCTTATCTCCAATATATCCAAAATTCAGACGCAAAGGAGATCAAAATCCTATTTAAAACTATCTCACAAAACCGAATTTCAGCACAACAGAAAAACTGCTTACGAATCAATCTTGGAAAAATCATAAATCCCAAACCACTCGCTGGATGCCTCTCAAATTTTAATATGTTCTACAACAATATGTCAACTATATCATATCAAAAATTCAAGCCCAACAGAGATCAAAAGTCTATTCAAAACTATCTCAGAAAACAGCATCCCATGTTGTTTTTCTCAACTCAGCACATTTATAAAACTGCATGAGCAGCCAACTTTGGGCAATCATATCTCGTAAACTATAACTCGGAATACTCTAAAATTTCAGTATGTTATACTATGCAAGGTCAACTGTAACATATCCAAAGTGCAGCAACAAATGACGAGTTTAGCTTACCCAAATCGGAGTCCAAAATTGGTTGTTCGTCATAGTTGGAAAATTGAAAGATGTAACAACCCCTCTGCAGCTGTTCCTTTGGCTGGAGTATATGGATTCCTAGAGGGTTTGGCACCAGTTATAAGCGCATATATGGCTGAAGTAAAGCAAGGGAGAAGGAGTATGTGAGTTCCTGTGATTAGTATAAACGCAGATGGAGGGAGGAAGAAAGCTAAAGCTATGAACGTATAGGGAAAAGAGAGAGCGAGAGAGAGCCAACAGCCAACTTACTCAGGAATCTCGCGTGCAGAAGTTGAAGGCTGTTCGTCCCTGGAGTGCTGGCTGCGAGTCTCCGGTTTGTAGCTGAGCAACTTGGTCCGGAAGCAGTTAGGGTCGATGGGTAGGGGCGCTTCTGGCTGGGCTTTTCAAGTGCACTCCGCTGGTCCAAACGCAGCCAAGTGCTAGGCTTCTTGTTGCTGTCAAACGTTGCTTGAATGGTTTTTGAGTGACGATTGTTTTGTACGCAAGGGTAGGAGAGATAGCTGACTGAATGGATAAGAGAAGGGCCGACTGTTACTCCTCCCTACTGTGCGTTTAATGGGCAGTTACAGCAGCTTCTTCAATTCAGCATCCATTACAAGGTGGAGAGAAGGAAAGAGAAGGGCCGGCTGTTGCTCCTCCCTGTTGAACGCAAGTGCTGGCTGCTGTGGGCTACGCATGATGCTGGGCTGCTGTGGGCTACGAAGGGTGGTGGGCTGCTGTGGATTGCAAAGGCCAGCTAAGGTTATTGTGGACTGAGAAGTATGCTAGGCTGCTGTGGTTTGCAAAGGCCAGCTGAGGCTATTGTGGGCTGAGAGTGTTGTCTTGGCTTTGTCACAGCCTTGTCAAAACTCGTCATGGCCTTGTCAGGCCCGTGAATGAGTTTGTCATAGTTTGTCGGGCTTTGTCATGGTCTCGTCTCAGCTTAGTCCTGAACTCGTCACAACTTGTCATGATCTCGTCTAAGTCATCGGTAAGAATGAATTATAACAACTAGGGTTTGATATAAATCTATCATTTTATATGAATTAAATTCTACATAAAATAATAGATAATTATAAGAATTAGAGCTTGATATAATTTTATCATTTTATGTGAATTAAATTCTACATAAAATAATGAAATTTGTGAAGGAAGAGATACTAGATAGAAAGGGAAACCGTCAACGGCGGAATTAGACGGAATAAAAATTCCGGATATTACAACAATGATGGTTTGATGCCAACTAAGTCATCAATGGTTTAATCTATAACTCTCCTATGAAATTTGAATTCAGTTAAAAGCTTCTCAAGCTCATCATCATTCAAAGATGCATTCACAATCACATGATATGTAGAATTTTCACCAAGCAAAGCATACTATAAATGAGAAGGGAGAGGTTTGAGATCAAGTTTAGGAGGACCTTTCTCAATGGGATGTGCTCCATATAGCTCAAGATTAGATGACTCTAAAGCCATTGAAGACTCCCCAAGACACCTTGAAGCTTCATCAACAACAATTGGAAGCCTTTCTTGATGTTTAGGAGCTTTGGTTGGCTCAGGGGCATTTAGGTCGAGGTATGACCCAAGGTGAGGTTCTGTTGTGTTCACCTCGGATGGCCCTAAACTCATCTCGGTCGAGATGACCTGCTTCCATCCGAAATCCATGACAGCTTTGCCCCCATCTTCAATTTCAGCACTTGGTTCCTCTTCTAGTACTTCAAATTCAGCATTTGGCTCTTCTTCTAATGCATCCAAGGCTCGGATTTATTCATTGAAATACTCATCAAGGCCTTCCTCCATGATGCTCATGCTCAGAACCTTCTCCAAAGGGTCCTTGATCAAGATCGAACTCACCACCTCTCTGGACTCTTCATCATCACAAATGTCAAATATATCTTCATCTAGAGCTATCCCCTTCACCATTGTGGACAATTTGAATTTTATGTGCTCCTCTGCTATGTTGAATGAGAGGGTTCCATTTTTGCAATCAACTAGAAATCCGGATGTAGCTAAGAATGGCCTTCCCAAGATGATGGGAACGGGGTAATCCGCTGGGATGTCTAGCACAATGAAGTCAATCGGCACATAGAATTTTCCGAGTTGCACTGGGATGTCCTCTAATATTCCTACCGCATGGGTGATGGATCGGTCCGCCATGTAAGGGTCAACTTGACCGGATTTGGCTCACCTAGCCTCACCTTTTTGCATAATGCAAGCGGAATTATGCTAACACGAGCACCAAGGTCACAAAGAGCTTAGTATTGCACATCACTAACCCCAATTGGCACACAAAATGAACCCGGATCTCGTAACTTAGGAAGCATCTCCTCCCTCATAGTTTGTATCAACTTGGAAGATCTCTTAGTCATCCTCACTTCACCATACTCCTCCAACTTCCTCTTGTTGGAGAGTATCTCTTTCAAAAATTTCCCGTAAGCCGGCATACCTAATATAGCATACATGCACGGAATGTTAATATGCAATTTAGACATAAGTTCAAGGAATTTACCAAAATGTTTGTCCAACCGAGCTCTTGCTCGAGATTGGGGAAATGGTAGTGGCGGCTTGTATGGAGGAGGTGGCACATAGATTGGCTCATCTTCCTTGCTCTTGCCACCTTCATCTTGCCTTGGTTCTTCTTTCACCGTGACCTTCTTCCCCTTCACAGCACCCTTGGGCAAGGGATCATATGTGCTCAATCCACTCCTAGTGGTAATTGCCAACACTTGCCCTTCAGGGTTATCTTCGGTTCTTTCGGGATGTTTTCCCGGATCTCTTTGTGTCTCTCCCGCCTTTTGGAACATTTGTACTTCTAACACCTTATGAGCCTTGGTAAATGATGTGAGATTTCTCTCAACTCAACTAACCTTTCCTATCAATTGTTCAAGCAACACCTTGGTTCTATCTTTTGGTGGTTGAGTGAAACCGGGTGGAGGATCTTGTGAAGCCCTTGGTGGTGGTGCTTGGCTTGTTGAAGCGGGAGGGTTTAAGGCATCATCTGGGCTAGAGTATGAGAACCCGGGATGGTTGTGGTTGGGGCGGTAGTTGTTGAAGTTCCGGTTGTTATAGTTCCTTGGGACTTGATAGCCCCCATTGAAGTTATTCCTCCCCATATAATTCACATCTTCCTCCTTAGAAGACAAATTTGCTTGAGCTTGCCCTTGCACTTGAGGAGTTGCTTGGTTCTTCAATGTGGTAACACATAACTCTCTCAAGGACTTTAAATCATTGTTGATGGCATCAAGCTTGAAATTAATCATGGTCACTTCACTCAATTCATAAGCTCCCGGTCTTCTACCATCACTCTTTCTATGGGAGTATTTCTCTATCACCAATGCTTGTTTCTCCACAAACTCCCAAGTCTCATCCACATTCTTCTCCATAAATGTACCTCCGGAAAGTGATAGGATCTTGAATTGACTATCCTCATCAAGCCCCTTGAAATAAATCAAAAAGCTCTATCTTGGGAATTTTATGGTGTGGACAATCTAGGAGGAGATCCTTGAATCTCTCCCAAGATTTGAATAGGCTCTCTCTATCCTTCATGGTGAAGGCATTTATGTTCCCTCTTAGTTCGGTTGTGGTGGAAGATGGGAAGAAGTATGTCAAGAACTCGGTTGTCATCTCCTCCCAAATGGCCACTCGTCCTTGTGGTATGGATTGGTGTCAAGCCAAGGCTTTATCCTTAAGTGAGAAGGAAAAAGCCCTAAGGTTATGGTTGTTGTTCTGTAATCTAGGCGGTCTAAGAGTCTCCATCAAAATCTCGTAATTCATCAAGTGTTGATGAGGTGACTCTCCTTCCATCCCTCCAAATTTATTGGGTCGTATCATTTGTAGCACTTGAGAGCGGAGCTCATAGTTATGAGCCGCGGGATCTCCTAAATTGGCACCCGGACGGTGTACCCTTTGAGCCGGATCCATGCGTTGGCCAAGTGTTTGTGGCTCCTCAATAATAATCGGCTCAAACCGAACAAGTGCCGCCGGTTGAGACGGTGGTGGAGGTGGTGGTTGACGAAGATTAAGCTCCCTTTGCTCCAAATCATGTCTAATTTCCTCAATCTCCCTCCTAAAAGATTCTTGCCTCTCGTTTGCAAGTCTGCTCTCATTTTCGAAAGCTTCTTCCCTAAGCCTCATTTGCTCTTGGGCTTCTTCTCTAAGTCTTAGTTGCTCCAAAGTTGCATCCAATTCAGCCCTAAGGTTTGCTTCGGCCATCTCTATCTTCTTCTTAGCACCTTTGGATCAAGTTTTTTGGGTTTTCTCCGGTTCGGGATCGAATGGACTTAAATCCTTGCCACGAGATCTTCGCATGCACCTAAAGAATGACAGATGTCCTGAAAAATCAAAGATACAAACCAAACAAGATCACAAGCAAAAGAAAGACATAAACTATAAACAACCACACACAATCATTCAATCTTAACCTAGTCCCGAACAACGGCGCCAAAAACTTGTTGAGATGCTAGGAAGTGATGCTACAAATACAAGACAAGAGTGCCAAGAACCTGTTCATCCAATCATGCACACACAAAGTCTTAAATTTATACTCGACATATCTCCTAAACTACGTAGCAAAACCCGCATTGTACGGGTCATATAGTAGAAAGGGAAATATTCCGAGGTCGAACACAAAGACCGAGCTGAGATTAAACCATGCAATGATCAAATATAGTGAAGGTCTAAACCAAGAAGAGAGATGGAAACAAAGAAATGAAAATCATATATTTTTTATCGGTTTTGTGGTGATCAAGCAAAGATCACAATCAATCAACAATGTCAAACAAACAATAAAACAAACACAAGATATAAGATCAATGTATAGAAAGTGGATTCTAGAGATTCGGATGCCCGGTTATGGCATGGACTCTAGCTTCTAATCAACTTACGACAAGTTGCGGTCTGTTGGGAAGGAATGTTTCTCTAATGGGATCAATCACCGGGTAGGTCTCATGATCCACTAATCCAGCACCTATGGTCCTATTACCGGGTAAGTCTCTAGGAACCTAAGGTTGGGAATTCTACACAAACCGGGTCAGTACTTTGGGGTCAAACCTCTCCTAACCGGGTAAGTCTCGGAAAAGCAAGTCCTAAGCAACAATCCCAGCATACTCAATCCAATAGCGGCTATTGAGGCTCACTACTACCTAATGTTTGTAATATTCTATACCTAAAAGCGGGAATTACCGGGTAAGTCTCATCCCTCACCTAGTTTACTAACATAGGTCACCCTAATGCTAGATTAGGCTCAACAACACTAGGATTTCTACTCTCAAACTCCCTAACATGAAGATATAACACTATAGGAACAACAACTCACACACCTCGGGGGATCAAGAACATCTCGGCCGAAATGGTTTAAGAACGGGCTGAGATTGCAAACTGAGCTAGAGATTCGAGCATACAACTATCCTAAGATACATCTAAGTCCAATCTATCATTATCCTAGCCATAACCTTTCATCCATCTCCTTAGAATCACATGCTACTTAGCCAATAACAATCATCTCAAGTTCATTCATCATCAAAACAACAAACATGCATGTCATAGCTAGATGAAGGTAAAAGAAGCAATATAAACCAAGGACAAGGTGAATAATAATATTAGATTGAGCTTACAACATTCCATAGGTAGCTTCAAATTGAGCTTAAAATCTCTACAGCTTGCCTCACTACAAGTCTCTCAAACCCTCACTCTAAGTCTATGAAAATGTGCGTTCTTCTTCTTCTCTTCGATGGAGTCTTTCTTCTCTTCTCTTCCTCTCTATGGCTTGCCCAATAAGAATGAAATTTAAAAGTGAGAATGGAAGTGGGAATCCCCTGCAAAATGTGAGCAGCCTACAATATAACAATTCTTCTCCGTCATGGGAGAGAAAATCGTGTGCTGGAAGATGAGTGTGCAAAGTGTTATGGGGGACCCGCAAACGATCTCGGATGGCCTAGAAATCATCTCGGCCAGGATGGGTGAGGGATGGACCGAGGTCACTGGCTGCATGGCCATAATCATGGCTAAACACAAGCCGGTGCATGGCTCGAACCAACTAAGGTCAATTTCTTCTTCTTTTCTCCATGCTTGCTCCATTGGGACCTTGAATCCGGGCCGTCATGAGGCTTGATCCTCGGATATGATCAATAATTCAGGAAAGCTCACCAAAATACCTACAAAATCGACAAATGCTCGTGTAGACGTCTCTTCCGACGAAATGACTTGATAAAGCATGAAACGTCACGAACATGTGTAAAACCATGCATGAATGAATTTAAAAACTACCTAAAAGAGTGCCTAATCTAGTGTCATAAACACGTCATCACACAATGCGGCGAGAGATGCAGGAGAGCCACCACTACTAGCGTAGGATGATGGAGTTGTAGTTCCAGCACCTGATGGGTCATCCATTCGATCCATCCCTGTACCCGTTCCAGCCACCTCCTCCTCCAGATGCTTGATCGGACCTCTCCCGGAGCTGTTGTTGCTGCCTTATTTCTTTTCTTTTTTTCTGGTTCTGCACTAAAACTTGTAAGTGTTTTCTAGACTTCTTTTTACCCATCAGGATGATGTGTCCTAAGTATGGGGTGGTTTGAGATACTATGGTATGTAATAACCGACTTATCTGCTTATGACTATTTCCACTACATCATTTATGTGCTTAGAAACTATTTTGTACATTGCATGCATCGCAGCAGGATTTTTTATCGAAAAAAACGTACATAACTAGTTTGATAAAAAATTTGTCTCAGCCGAAATGACCTTTGGCCAAACGAGGTGACCATAACAGGAGCTTACCTCTGTCCAATACCTCGTTCGCCCGGAAGTCTTCTCGACCGAAATGGGTTTCGAAAACTTGAATTCTTGAAAACTTTTGTGCTTCTGATCTTGATTTGACTCCAATGATGATTATTGTTTGCTGATTAGTTTATATGATCTTTATATGCTTAAAATGATTTATGATATATCTAAGGTATGATTGCTTTGTTTGAAATTTGAAGCATGTTTAGTAAGTTGTTTTTGTCCAAATCATGTTGAATTTGAAAGTTGACATTGCATTATGAGTTCTCTCACATCCTTATTGTAATGATTAAGGTAATTCGTTCCTTTTCTTGATCATGCTTTTATCCCCTCATTGAAATATATTTGCCTCCCTTTACCTATCCGGGAACTTGGAAGCAAGAAAGTGAAAAACAAGTGAAAGATGATGATGAAAGGAGAAGCAGTTATAGAAAAATAGGTTTGGGGACGTTGATCTTGACTATGAGTAACTCGGCACCATTTACATAGCCCGGTGTTTGTGTCTTGCCAAATTCTGATTGATCGATATTCCTAACGAGTCATGGTATATGCATCAAGGGTTTGAGGCATCTTGAGAAATTGAGATTTGTTGATCTCCAAGGCTTCGGTTATTGTGCACCTCTGTCCATGTTCTCAAAAGTGAAAAGAAATCAAAAATGTTAAAGAGAAACAAGAAAATCTTGTTGATGAAGTGAAGCGAAGTTTAAAGTTGTGAAGTTCTTATCCTTTTTCTGGATCTTGCACCACAATATCCTTTATACAATCCATCCCTAACTCGTTTCTTGACCTTTCATTGAAAATCCTTGAGACGATGAGCATGCTGTTTGACTTAGCGGATTAAACTGGATTATTCGTAAATGATTTTGATGAGTATGATTTGCTATGCATTCTATGATCTCAAGTGAAGTATGCTTATCTTTTCTGTATCTATGACTTGTTTGGATCATATGTGGTTCTTATTAGCTATGAAGCATTCTCTAAGGGTGATCTATAGGAAGAATAACACACCACAAGTTTTTCATTGAGTTTTAAACTAATTATAATTCATTCTATCTTGTATCTAAGATTTGAACCTTGCTTGTGGACAAACAAGAGGCAAGTATGGGGTATTTCGATAGCATGAATTATTGTCTATATTTTGGATGTAGTTTTGTCGTTTTCTCAACATAATTTTGCATGCATGTATATGTATATATAGTGTTCATGTCATTATTCCGTTACTTTACACCAAGTTTTGTTGTAATTGTAGGGAATATGGCACGTTTTGGGTGGAAATAGAGCATAATGAGTTAAGGAAGCTATGGAGCTACATTTAGAAGCATTAGGAAGGACAAGGAGAAAGGCAATTTCCATGCTGGAAGGAAGGAAGAAAGATCCAGATGAAGATACGATGGCATACATGTAGATCACTACTGATCTCGGATGAATAAAGTGATGCATCTCGACCGAGATGGCCCACTGGGCCTGGATCGAGGTTGACGGATCACAACCCAAGGAAATAAGATATATTTTTGATCTAAAATTTTTCTATAAGAATGGAAGGTGAACATTGAATTAGAGACGCATAGACGTGAAGGCATTCTTGGACGGCTGATTGGAGAGTGATTGAAGGGAAGAAGATCCGAAAGAAGGATAGTTTAGGGTTCAAGGAACCCTAGATTGTGAGTATTTCATTGGGGATTGCTAGTGAGTTGTTATCACCTGTTTTTGGAACACATTATTGATACTATTGTTGGGTTGTTTGTTTTGATAATTAAGACATCTTTGTTGCTTGCTTTATTCCCTTTTCTTGATATTCTTGATATATTTGTTATTGGATTGATAATTATGATTTTTGGCTAAACACTCGTGCGATTCTAGGATTATTAGTTGAAGGTTGTGGTATAGACGATGAAATAATGAACCTTTATCTGAGTAGACCATGAAAGCTTGAGTTAACCCTAATCCAAAACCCGTCTCGGGCTATTCATTGAGCATCTCGACAGAGATTAATATAGAATAGAACGAGATCGCCCACTGCTTTGTAGAATCCGCATTTGGGTTATAGTTTGCCAAATCCTATCCTTGTTGCACCTTTCCTTGTTTATACGCAAGCGTAGCATCAGAGTTACCCGGTGGTTCCTTGGCTTGTATGCCTATGATGATGAGTGTTAGTTAATAAAGGTTTAACCTTTATTAGGGTTTGAGTGTGCCTTCATCCTACCTTTGAGAGTTAACTTGAGACTTACCCAGTGATGGTTAGTTATGTACCCTTAGGTGAGTGATGTTGGTTTGAGTACTCGTACCTTTCCTTAGTTCCTTGAGACTTAGCCAGTTATAGGAGCTTTGGTTTGGGAAAGTGGGTAGTGAGACTTAATCGGTGATTTATCCCATCGTTGAAAAACCTTCCCTCAGCAAACCTCAATTTTGTCCACGTTACCTTGAGAATCTGCATTTCCCCATCTTGTTATACATCTTGTCTTTTGTTTTTGATCAATATTATTGCATGCTTCTGAAGTTAGATTGCTTAACTTGTAATTATTCTCACCGATTCCCTGAGATCAACTCCGGAATATAAGCCCTTACTATGATTATTCCGTACACTGCGGGTTCGCTTATCATTAGGTTTATTATTCGGATTATAAATTTAAACCTTTGTATGCACACACCTTTTGGAGCAAACACACATGTTAGGACCTCACAATGGGTGTTGACCCTAGCCTTACAACAAGTTCACCGGATCTTGCAATATCGCACAAATAAACATATAACAGAAATAAAT
This sequence comes from Fagopyrum homotropicum, assembly GCA_033239125.1. Lineage (NCBI taxonomy): Eukaryota > Viridiplantae > Streptophyta > Magnoliopsida > Caryophyllales > Polygonaceae > Fagopyrum > Fagopyrum homotropicum. The sequence continues at coordinate 55,926,077 of BSWB01000003.1, read as the reverse complement.
AAAGTGCAAATATGTCATAATCCAAAATAAAGGAAAAGACTTTCAGCCGAGTACTATAATCTATAATGTCAAAATGAAAAAGACAAATTGGAATAAAGAAACCCAATACCCCGTCATATAATGTACGGGAAGTAGGCTAACAACTCTGTTCGGATCACTTGGCAACATCCCTATCGTGCAAGGCATCTACAACAACGGATAAAACCGTTAGCTAATACATAATAGAATTACTGTAACAACACACACACAGGTCATTGTAATATAAACACTCATCATGCTTACATAGAAGTTCACTTATTATCTTGTATTATGTCATAGACTTTCTAATTCAACTTATTGTAACAGCCCATTACTTTAAGAGATCCCGCGACCGCGCCTAGACATGGCCGCGGTCGTGGCGCTGCGGTCGGGGCCTAGCAGGATAGGCTGCCAACCTTTTAACCGTCTTCCTTTCTTTTCTTCACTCTTATGTTTTCTTCCTTCTTAGTCTCATGGGTTTGGTAAGCAATTCCAGACTTCTCCTTTCCGCCTCTAGTTCATCTTCTCTACCTTTCTTCTTCTTTGATCTTCATTCCTCTCTTCTTCTTCCTTGTCTCATCTTTTTTCTAGCTAAAGCCTGAGGTTGAGTTGATTCCGGTGTATTGAGTCAAGGTTGAAGCTTTGAGAAGAGGGGTGAGTCACTTCTTCCTTTTCTTTGTATCTTTCTTCTTGTTCTTTCCTTGTTTATGCATCCATCACGGATGCACTTGTGTTCTTGTTCTCTTGGGATGATGGTTGTGTATTTGGATGAATCCAAGGCTACCTTTGGTGTCCTCAATAGAGGAGTGAAGTGAATCTAGTGGAGAAGCTGTCAAGAGCAAGGCATGATCGGGTCCTGATGCGGGGATAAGCCGCAATTACCAAGCTAGATCGAATGTCCTTAACTGGGATAAAAATCAAGTTGTTCTACAGACAAAAATCGATCGAGTTATTATGAAGAATAGGTCAACTTTTCTGGAAACTCAGAATACGGATTAGTGGATAATATGGAAAGATAAGAAGATGAATATGGAATGATAAATGAAAGATATAGGAAGATATAGACTAAGATAGTTCCGCAAAAGAACCTTGGCCAATGATGTGTCAAAACCCTTAAACGAGAAGATTACCTTATCCCGCACTTTTTTAACCTTACACAAGTCTTCTAGTTAAGACAAGCACGAGGGACTAGAATTGACCACGAGCACCAACCTTCAATAAGATTAACACACACACAAGCACAATCTAGAGAGGACTTCACAACGATTCAACCAAAAGCTCTCTTTTTGATTGAATAATAATGAATAACACACAAACTCCGTAAGTGAAGCTGCTAGTCTCACAAATTTGTGGAAAATATTAAAACTAATTTGCTAAACAATATCCCCCACTAAGGCTATTTATAAGGGAGATTAAACTATAAACGAGGAAAGATATACTTAAAGATAATCTTACAAAGATATCTTTAAGATATATAAAATATAAATCGATAAAGATATGATCTAACTAAGAATCCCATAAGCGGGTCTAACAGTTTTAAGGAATCATAATAAGATATAATTGCCAAATGATAGAAGATTATGGTTGAATCTTTGCAAAACGCGTCTCAAGAAGGAAAACCGGAAACGAAAATCGGTCGAATTTCCTAAAAAGAAAATGGGCCATTTTTATTGGTCAAATTTTCCTCTCTGAGATGAGTTTTGCAAAGATCTGGTCATGGTCTTCTATCTATTGGCAATTATATCTTATTATGATTCCTTAAAACTGTCAGACTCTCTTAAGGGATTCTTAGTTAGATCATATCTTTATAGATTTTATATTTGATATATCTTAAAGATATCTTTGCCATATTATCTTAAAGTATATCATTCCTAGTGTTTATAGGTTAATCTACCTTATAAATAGCATTAGTGGGTGAGATTGTTTAGCAGATTAGTTTTGATATTTTCCACAGATTTGTGACACTTACAACTTCACTTACGGAGTTTGTGTTTTATTCTTTATTATTCAATAAAAAGGAGAGCTTTTGGTTCAATCGTTGTGAAGTCCTCTCTAGATTGTGGTTGTGTGTGTTAATCTTATTGAAGTTTGGTGTTCCTCCTCAATGCTAGTCCCTCCTTATGCTTGTCTTAACTAGAAAACTTGTGTAAGGTTAAAGAAGTGCGGTGACCGAAGGTATTTCTATGGTCGTCTATACCCAATCAAAAGTAAATCCCGACTTAGCACTAAGAACAAGTATAGTGATTAAGTAAAGGTCGAACCCAAGAGAGTTAAGGTGTTTTAGATGCAATTATCGATTATAGTGACAAGTAACACAAGGGGGGGTTGAATTGATGCACAAAAACTTATGGAAACGATTAATGCGACAAATAAGACAACGATGGGTGAATCTACACTAGGTTGATTCTAAGCATGCACTTGCTACTTCTTTTTACAAGTTTTCAAGTAATCTCCCGTCTCGATCATATATATGTGTTGAGCCAACCGGCATCAACATAACTTAACAGGTTAAAGTTCCGTAAACCTACAAGAACAAATAACAAGTTAGCTTTCAAATAAAGACAAAGGGATAAAAAGAGAAGATTAAAACCGTTAAACTTATCTTTATATTTGTCTTCCTTTTCCTTAAGTAATCACAACCCGTTATTACTTAAAGTTGCTACTAGATTAAAGACCCAAACCCGGAACCTATTAATCCTAGTTGTTTACATGCACTTTAGAACCTAAGGTGATCAATCTCAAGCAATAGTAAACATGCAATTTAGACAATGGAGATCAAGAAAACACAAAGTATTACTGAAATGAAAACTTATATTATAAAGTACTTACAACCAAAACAACAAAGCAGCTTTAAACCAACCCAATGTAGCAAGGGAGTTAGCAACTCATTACAAGGAAGCAAGACAATCTAAGTGGATAATTTGTTGACTAACAAGATGATAAGATGGCCCATTCTAGCAATCAACCAAGGACTATTTATACTACAAAAGACACTAAATAGGAGTAAATGGCCAGCCCAAAACAGCCACCTTAAATGCCATAAAGGTGGTGTAAACAGCCGGAATAAAGCTTCTGGCGTTAAACCGAGGGGTGGCCTTCAGGAACCGCAGGGGCGGTTTAGGCAAAATCGGTTGATCTTCTTCAGAGCCGCTGGGGCGGCTACACAAATCCGCTGGGGCAGATCTTCAATGCACTTCAACGTCTGACCTTTCGCCTTCCTGACGTTTCTGATGTCAAGCCGCCGGGGCGTCCCTATGTCAACGCAGGGGCGGTGACATAGCCTCTTCGCCTTCCAGCTCCCAGGTTGAGACGCAGGCAGGGGCGCAGTGGGAGACGCAGGGGAGCTGGTCTTCATTTCTTCAGAGCAAGTCACCGCAGGGGCGCCAAGGAGTGGCGCAGGGGCAGTGACACGCTTCATGGTTGGCGCTGGTGAAGGCGCAGGGAGCGCTCCAGTGGAAAACGTCATCCGCAGGGGCGGCTGCAAGGACCCGCTGGGGCGGTGAGGCAACAAAAGCTTTGCTTCGTGATCGATCTTCACTCCTAAGTGTTTATAACTCCTTCTTTAGCTTCTTTTAATCTTTTTCTTCTGGACCAAGGAGTTAGTAGCATAAACCGACACTAATGCAATAAAAAGACTCTAAAAACTACCCTAATTGATAGTGATTCCATCACCTATAATGCGGGTTAAGGTAATCTTCTTGTTTAAGGGTTTTGACACATCATTGGTCAAGGTTCTTTTGCTGAACTATCTTAGTTTATATCTTCATATATCTTTCATTTATCATTCCATATTCATCTTCTTATCTTTCCATATCATCCACTAATCTGTATTCCGAGTTTCCAGAAAAACCGACTTGTTCTTCATAATAAATCGACAGATTTTTTCTATGGAATAACCCGGTTTATATCCTAGTTAAGGACGTTCAATCTAGATCGGGAATTGCGGCTTATCCCCGCATCAAAGTGATATTGGAGCTAAGCGATTGAATTCCGAACGTTCACAAAGGTTTGATTTTTATTTGAGTCTTCTTTGAGTCATATAAAGTCAAGTATTTTCTTGTTCTTCATCTTGCGAGATTTTTTGAGTTTAACGTGCGTTGATTTGTGTATGTTTTGAAAGAGAGAATTACCCTCGGCCAAACACAAGCCAGCCATTGACCTTGAAACCTCGCCCTTACAAAACAAACAGAAAAAAAAATTGTGCTTCAAGACAAGATCTTTCCTAGTAGTTAAGATCTTACCTATCTTATGTCAAAGCAACGTTACAAACACTTCTCCGAGCAGTAAAGATCATAAGAAAACCAAGGAGTAGCAGTCCAAGGGAGATTCTTGAACGTCGAATCCAAGAGTCAATTTTCCAAAGAAAATCGAGCTGTTCTTTAGGAAAATCGCCCAATTTTCTATCCAATTTAATAATTGTTGTCAATTTTTCGAGAAATTTTGAGGCATACTTTGCAAAATCCAAGTGCACCATGTGCAAGAGTATTAGAACATAAGAGTTTAAGTATATACCTTGATCCAGTTAAAGAGATCTACCCATACCTAAATCCAAAATCCGGCAAACTCTCTTTCTTAACTTCGCAATTCAAGGTGCATTCTTCTCTCTTCTTAATCTCTTGTGTGCGTTTCTATAGCCTCTTTTGTATTCTAAACACTGAGCCTTTTCTTTGAGTATGTTAGTTAGTATCTTTGCAAATTCTAGGGATTAAAGCATCTAGTTGTGGTTCCAACTCAAGATCTCAAGATAAGCGGACAAAGCTGAAATTTTGCAAAGGGAAAGTGTTTCTAAAATGGAATAGATCACCGGGTAAGTCTCACTACTCACTAACTCCAAACCAAAAGCTCCTATTACCGGGTAAGTCTCAAGGCACTAAGGAAAGGAATTATAATCTCAAAGCAACACACCAACTAAGAGAATAGAATCAACCTTTACCGGGTAAGTCTCAGGCTAACTCACAAAGATGGAATGAAGGCACACTCAAACCTCAATAAAGGATAAACCATTATTACCTACACTTATGATTTTGGGTAAACAAACTAAAGAATCACCGGGCAAGTCTCATCCTAGGCTTGCATTGAACCAGGAAAGGTGTAATAAGAATAGGATTTGGCAAACTCTAACACTTGACTCTCAGTTACGGATCAGAAAAGGTCACCTCGGTCAGTCAAGTTCCACCCCGGCCGAGATGTTCATCGACTGAGCGAGGTACTCTAGGGTTAAGGTTAAAGACTCGAGCTTTCAGGGTCCTACTGGGATTAAGATTATTCTATCATCGTCTTTCCCACAACTTTCAGCCAATCACCCTAGAATCGCACAAGGAAATTAGCCACTCATCATCATGAAAGCAATAATCAAATATATGAGAAGGGAATGAATATTTGAACACAAAAATCTTAAGAACAAGGCTTCAATAACTGAATCAAATATCAAACAAATCAGCATTCCTTGGATCACAAATCCAACAAGATAATCAAACAAAAAGGAATCTAAGAAAGTCTCACAAATCCTCTCAAAAGCTATATCCGAACTATCAATCCTTCCTTGATTGATCTTCAATCTTCCTTCAAAGCTTCCAGAAAAACATGATACAGAAAATCATCATTTTCAAAACCAGGAGGTTGAGCAACGTAGACTTCTTCTTCTAAGAATCCATTTAGAAAAGCACATTTAACATCCTTTTGAAAAAACGTTATGTTCATGAAGAATGCAAAAGCAAGTATTGGCTTCTAACCTAGAAACCGGAACAAAAGTCTCCTCACAATCAATACCTTTTTCTTGGTTATAGCTTTGAGCTACAAGTTGTTCTTTGTTTCGAATGACTTTACCATTTTCATCCAACTTGTTTTGTAACACCCATTTTGTGTCTATGACGGATTGTTGCTTAGGTCTAGACGTGAGGATCCAAACTTTGTTTCTCTTAAATTCATTTAGTTCATTTTGCATGGCCACGATTCAATCAGGTTCTTGAAGTGCTTGAACGTAGTTCTTGGGCTCTACAAGAGACACAAACGCAAAAAAAACACACAAGTTGTTTACCCTCGATCGGGTTTGCACACTTGCTTTTAGATATGAGATCACGTTCACTTGGGGGTGATATGAAGAATGTTGAAGCTTTCTTCTTTTGATAACTGGAACAGATTATGATGATTGAGGCTCATTTACTCGGCTTGATTCACGTACTGCTCGGCTATTGCCTTTGGATCCTATGTCGTGGTCTGAAGTTGGGTTTCAAGGCCTTCATATTGACTTCCAACAGTGTTGTTGTTTTCCGTTTCAAGGTCTTGAAGATGCGTTTCAAGGTCTTGAGATTGTTCTCCGGTATCCTGAATTTGGTCTTGGATGTTCTTTTCTTGAGCCTTAGGGTCTTCTTCTCCATCAGAATTTTGATCTCCGTGTTGATTAATGTTCAGATATGCAAAACATTTACTCAAAGTACCATCATTGCTTTCATCAAAAATAACATGAATACTTTCCTCAACAATTTTGGTACGTCTATTGTAAAATGGAAAAGCTTTTCTATTTGAAGCATATCCAATGAAGATAGCTTCATCACTACATGCATCAAACTTACCAAGGTTGTCTTTGTCATTATTATCGATAAAGCACGTACATCCAAAGGGTTTAAAATAGGAAATATTGGGTATTCGTCACTTAAAGAGTTGGTAAGGAGTCTTTTTCAAATAGCGCAAATTAAGCATATATTTAAGATGTAATTAGCCTTTCAACCCAAAAATTTTTTGGCAAACTATTTTTTAAAAGCATAGTCCTAGACTTGTCCTCTAGGGTGTGGTTCTTACGTTCCACACCCCCGTTTTGTTGAAGAGTTCTAGGATCTGAAAAGTTGTGTGAAATACCATATTTTGCACAAAACAAATCAAACTTGAGTTAGTCAAATCAAATTCCATAAATGCAGAAGGATAAGAGCAAGGAAGAGCTTCAAAGAAGGAAAATCGACTGATTTGGCAGAAAAATCGACCGATTTTCCTATAAGAAAATTCGACCGATTTCATGGTCTGATTTCCTTCAATGAAACGAGTTTTGCAAAATATTCGGCCATGATCTTCTATATTTTGGCAATTATATCTTGTTATGATTCCTTAAAGCTATCAAACTATCTTAAGGGATTATTAGTTAGTTTATATCTTTATATATTATATATTTTTTATATATCTTAAAGATATATTTGCAAGATTATGTTTTAATATCTTTTCCTAGTTTTCATTGGATTAATCTCCCTTATAAAGAGCCTTAGTGGGGGAGATTGTTTAGCAGATTAGATTTGATATTTTCCACAGCTTGTGAGACTTGCAGCTTCATTTACGGAGTTTGTATTTTATTCATTAATCTTTCAATCAAAAAGAGAGCTTTTGGTTGAATAGTTGTGAAGTCCTTGCTAGATTATGCTTGTGTGTGTTAATGTTACTGAAGGTTGGTGCTCTTGGTCAATACTAGTCCCTCATTGTGCTTGTCTTAATTAGAAGACTTGTGTAAGGTTAAAGAAGTGCGGGTTAAGGTAATCTTCTCGCTTAAGGGTTTTGACACATCATTGGTGAAGGTTCTTTTGCGAAACTATCTTAGTTCATATCTTCCTATATATCTTTCATTTATCATTCCATATTCATCTTCTTATCTTTCCATATCAATATCTAATCCGTATTCTGAGTTTATCGAAAAATCGACCGGTTCATCAAATAAATAGGCCAATTCATTCCCTAGAACATCCCGATTTTTATCCTAGTTATGAACTTTCAATCTAGATTGGGAACTGCGGCTTATCCCCGCATCAAGAAAGGCACACAAGAGATTAAGAAGAGAGAAAGAGCGTAACTTTAATTTGTGCAGTTAGAAAGAGAGATAGCCGAGATTGGTTTTGGGTTTGGCTAGGACTCTTAATTGGATCAAGGTTGGTACAGAAATTCTTCCATTGACGTACTCTTGCACAGGGTGCACTTGGATTCTTAAGATATGCCTCAAAAATATCTACAAAATTGGACCACAATAGCTTTTTCGGGTGACATCTCGGCCGAGATTTCTTATGAATTGGCCGAGACTTTTGAAAAGTTGATGCTGGATGTCGATGTTCAGCAATCACCTTTGGGGGTTGCTACTCCTTTGTTACCTTGTGATGTTTATCTGCTCGAGAAGCATATATATCGTTGATTTGACAAGGATGGCTAAGATCTCACCTACTAGATAAGATCTCAACTTTTGAGCACAAACTTGATCGCACTTTCCGTACAGTTGCGCGAGGTTGGTTAATGGCTGGCTTGTGTTTGGTTATGGCGTTTCTCTCTTCCAACACTTGCACAAGTCAACGCACGTTAATCTCAAATAATCTCGCAAAGATGGAGAATAAGAAAAGACTCAACTTTTATATGACTCAAAGAAGACTATAAATATTGACTCAAACTTGAACTGAACTTCAATCTGTTAGCTCTGATACCAATTTGATGTGGGGTGAAGCCGCAGTTCCCGATCTAGACTGAAAGTCCTCGATAGAAGAAAATCTTAATTGGATCAATGAAATCTCGAGGAAGATTTAGAGAAGAACAGATTGAGATTTCTAGAAACCCCGAATGTAGAATGATGAATGATATGGAAAGATAAGAAGATCATAATATGGGATGATAAAAGATAAATGTAGGAATATGGGACTATTATAAGACTTGCAAAGAACCTTGACCTAAATTGGATCAAAACCCTTAACAAAGAATTTGTAAGATCCCAGTTTTGAACATCACCGCTCCTGCGGTGAAGAAGGTCACCCCAACGGCCTTAAGGTATGTCACCGCCCCTGCGGTGACAAAGGGCCGCCCTTGAGGCCAGCCACCCCAGCGGCTGAGGCGATCCACCCCTGCGGATGCGCTGCATATCGCGCCCGATATGTTTTTGTTCGTTTTATCTTCCTTCCATAGATAGAATATCCGATCTTCTATCTTTTGGGTCGGTTTCCTCATCTTCTTCTTAACACTATACGTCCTTCCTTTTTATCTTTTCCGCCTCTCCTATATATTCCTGTCTTTCCTCCTTTTTCCCGTTTTTCGCTTACGTCTTCTTCAACCCTAGAGTGCTGCAGCCTTGCCCTTGTGTTCTTGCTGAACGTATAAGTTCTTCCTCCCTTGTTCTTCATAATGTTCATGTGTTGTTGCACCTTGCTTCTCTTCTATTTCGTTTCCCTCTTCGTTTTCCTCTTTTCTTTTCCAAGAATCAAGTATGATCGTTGATTCTTGTGGAGTGTTCCGTTGATGATTATTTGATGTTCACAGGCTCCCTTGGTTGAGTTGCGACGTGGTTGTTTGTTGAGAAAGTAAAACCTTGGCCTTTGGTGAAGTTCCTTGCTGTTAAAGGAGAAGTCGGCGTTTCTGTTGCAGAAACCGCCCCCGCGTCCCTGTTGTCCCGCCCTTGCGGATAGCCGCCCCTGCACTTGTCCAACCGTCCCTGCGGTTTTCTCTGCAGTAGCTCCCGTCTTTGGTGAGCTGCTTCCTTCCTTGCTTTCCTTGTTCCTTTCTTGGTTATTTATGGTTATTCCTTGTTCCCTGAGTATGTTGTTAGACTAAGGTTGAGCCCTTAGCTTGTGGAGATCTCTTAGAGATCATTGAGACTAGAAGTTATAGACTTCTAGCAACCGTTTCGTTCCTGATTCTTGACGCTTGTGTAAACAGGATTTCCTTGCTCCTTTCTTGAGGAAAACTGAGCCATCTCTTAGTTGTTTGTTGAGCTTGGAGTTATCTTTGAGTGAGGTAAGTCCCTTGGACTTACTTAGCTTCATTTTGTATATTGGTTTGAGTGTTTTGGCTTGATTGTGTTGTTTATCGTGTTTATAACGGATAACCGGAATAGGATTCACCCTTTATAACCTTAACTGGCCCAAGTGTATGATAATTGGGCGGTGACCACTAGTCTAGTTCTTCAGGAGACTAGAATGTGCTCTTGCAACCCACGCCCCTAGATAACGGATAGTACTGATCTATTCCTATTGGTATACGGAAGCGGAGGTGAGTTTCGGGAGATTCTTGTGTGACAAAAGAAGTTGAATTAGTAATGGATAACTTTAAGAAAGATAATAACTGGTTGATTGTGAGCATGCTATGTGCTTACTTTACCTTATGCATGTTTGTGCCTTTAGGCTCTTGATGATACCTAGAATGTTAGCTAACGGTTTATACCGTCGTTGTGGATGTTCCGTAGGTTCAGGATGCTGCTGAGTGATCCAGATGGTGTAGTCAGCCAGGGTTCCCGTACATTATAGGACGGGATCGGGTTTATGTTTATGTTGTTGCTTTTCCCTTTTGTTTTGAACTCAGTTTTGAGTCTTTTACGCTTTCTTTTGTTTAAACCTTTGGTTTTATTTTGAGTTTTTGGTTTTCATTCGTATGTGCCTAGTTGTAAGATTCGTTGTGTTGTTGTAACTCTGAGGGTCGGGACCCATTTTGTGGTCCTATCCCGTAGAGCTTTGATTTCCCAGAACTTGGGGTGTTACAATATGGTATCAGAGCTCTAGGTTGGCAACAATGGCACTCGAAATCTTCTAAAGGTCAGATGGATAAATAAATAGAATCTGCAAGGGGTCTAACGTTTTCAGAAGGGGGTTATTTTTTAAACTTGTCGGTTTGGGATAGATGTACTGGCGACCACCACTACCTCTGCGGATCTCAGCAGTGTAGTTTCTTATATGTTGGACTTTATGTGCTTTTCTTGGTTTTCTACTTTAATTGTAGTGTGGCCTTATATCTATATATAGTCTTATATATCTATCCTTATAGTAGATGGCACGCACTAGAGCTACCGCTACTATAGGGCAAGGAAGGGGTCGACCACCACTTCCAACTGCCGTCTGTGGACGAGGACGTGTAGGAAGACCTCCACTAGCTAGAGGTCGGGCCAAGCCCCAGTTGTTGATCCGCCTATCGCTGAGGCGTTTGCTGAGGAGGTTGCTGAGAGTGTTGTTCCTGAGGTTGGGAACGGGACAGCTGCTAGGTCCGGAGCATAAAGAGCGTCATCAACAGAGTCCGCCCGAGTGTCTATCGGAGCTCTGCATATCGAGACTATGTGCAGAGAGTTGAGGAGGCTATCAGGATTGGAGGACCAGCACCCGTGCCACCAGTTCCCGCAAGATCAACTAAGGTTTCGCAGAGAGTTATGTAGGTAGTTTCCCCGCTTGCTAGAGTTGTTGAGGTTGTTAGAGCGCCGGTAGAGGCGAAGGAGCCAAAGCCCGATAGTTGGTTGAAGGCTTTTAATCAGCTGAAGGTTCCCACCTTCATGGGAAATATTGGATTGGAGGTGGAGCAGTGGCTAGGGCAGTTGGATTCTGCTATGGAGGCGATCGGTTGCTCAAAGGGACGTCGAGTCAGCATAGCACAGACGCTGCTGAAGGACGAGGCTCATTCTTGGTGGAGGACTGCTCGTAGTAAGGTAACCAATTATGAGCAGATGAAGACGGTGATCAGGGATCGCTATTGTTCTGCAGCTATGAGGAGAGACCATCTTCAGGATTTCCTTGAGGCTGGATTCAAGGATTTGCATATTGCTGAGATCATCAGCAAGTTTCAGGATGAGTTGTCTTTGTTGGGTCCATCTGCACCACCTGAGGATCAACATGTTTACCTTTTCTCTCGGAGGCTGAGAGAGTCGACACGCTCTTATCTTGTTGTTTTCCGTTGTAATTCCTTGACAAACTATCAGGATAGAGCTTCTACTTATGAGAGAGACCGACTGGGTCAAAGGAGAGTTTCTCAGACAGGAGGTCCAGAGAAGAGGCAAAAGACTGGATCAGCCAGTGCTGGAGCTAGAGCAGCTGGATTGGAGCGTAGTCAGATGTCGGGACGTTCTGGTTTCTAGCAGAGTTTTGACAGAGGACGGCAGTGTCATAACTGCGGAGGTACAGGACACATCTGAGCTGATTGCAAGAAGCCAGCAGTGACTTGCTTTTCTTGTGGCAAGCCCGAACACAAAGCTGCGTTTTGCCGTCAGGGAAAGGCGCTATCACAACAGGGTTCTTCACCTACCAGTGTTGTTAGAGGAGGACAGAGATCTCAGTATCAACAGCAGCAGTAAAGAGTTTCTGGTTCTACTGCTCCTCAGGGTTCCTCTCCAGCACAGGGGAGAGGTAGAGGATGTGTTGGTGGATCAGCAGACACCAGAGATGCATCAACTAGAGTGTATGAGTTGAGGAGTGTTGTATAGCCGACAGCGCCAACAGCCCCGTATCGACGATCTTTTGGATCAGCTGCATGGAGCGTCAGTATTTTTTAGGATTGATTTGAGATCAGGATATCACCATCTGAGGGTGAGAGAGCAAGACCTAGCCAAGATGGCATTTCGGACCAGGTATGGCCACTACGAGTTTGTAGTAATGCCATTCGGGCTTACTAATGCGCCCGCAGTCTTCATGGAGTTGATGAATAGCATCTTCATCGACTTCCTAGACCAGTTTGTAGTTGTCTTCATAGACGACATTCTGGTTTACTCTCGTAGTAGAGAGGAGCATGCAGGAAACTTGAGGATCGTCCTTGAGGTCTTACAGGATAGAGAGCTCTACACCAAGCTCTCTAAGTGCGAGTTTGGGATGTCCGAGGTACATTCCTTGGTCACATCGTTTCAGCTGAAGGGATCAAGGTAGATGCGGTGAAGATTGAGTCAATAGCTTCATGGCCGCCACCTAAGAACGTCAGCTTCTTAGGATTGGCGGGCTACTACCGGCGTTTTGTTGAGGGTTTTTTAGTTATCGCCCGACCGCTCACTTCCTTGCTGAGGAAGTCTACGAGGTTCGTATGATCCGAGTCGTGCCTGCCGAGCTTCAAGAAGCTGAAGAAGAGGTTGACCTTTGCTCCTATCTTAGCTCAGCCATAGGGCATTGAGGATTTTGTGGTTTACAACGATGCATCCAAGTTGGGCTTGGGATGTGTTCTGATGCAGAGGGGTAAGGTGATTGCTTACGCGTCTAGACAACTGAAGACTTACGAGGAAAATTACCCTACCCATGACCTTGATTTGGCTGTTGTGGTTCACGCTTTGAAGATTTAGAGGCATTATCTGTACGGAGCTACGTGTCAGATATTCATAAACCATAAGAGTCTGAAGTACATATTCACTCAACGAGAGTTGAATAACCGTCAGCGTAGATGGTTGGAGTTGATCAAGGATTTTGATCTTGAGATCTTATACCACCCGGGGAAGGCTAATGTAATAGCAGATGCCCTTAGTAGGAAGACTCCCCGGGAGATGGCGATCGCTACGCTGACAGCTCAGCCAGTGTTACAGCGAGATTTGGCATGGCTAGAGATGTATATCCACTTCCCGGATTCTGACAGCCAGTTGTCCACCCTGGAGATAGTACCTGGTCTGTTGGCTGAAATCCGACAAAAGTAGGAGAGTTGTCCAGCTTTGACACAGATCCGAGACCGGATGTCTCGAGGAGAGGCACCGCAGTTTGCAGTTGGTGCTGATGGAGTCTTGAGACACCAGGAGCGTGTTTGTGTGCCTTCAGATTGAGGGTTGAGACAGAGGATTCTTCAGGAGGCTCATTTTTCACCTTACTCAGTGCATCCTGGTGCGAGTAAGATGTATCAGGATATCAAACGCTCTTTCTGGTGGGGAGGTCTGAAGCCACACGTTATAAGATATTTAGCTCAGTGTGCGACCTGTCAGCAGGCCAAGATCAAGCATCATAGACTAGGAGGCGAGCTACACCCACTTCCCGTCCCTCAGTGGAAGTGGGAGGACATCTCTATAGATTTCGTTACCGGTTTGAGACCGAGTCGAGGTTTTGATGCCATTTGGGTCATTGTAGATCGACTGAAGAAGACCGCACATTTCATTCCGATCAAGGAAACGTGGCCGGTGAGTCGATTGGCAGAGGAGTTCACTAGACAAATAGTGAGACTTCATGGAGTACCCAGGACTATAGGCTCTAATAGAGACGGACGGTTCACATCGAGGTTATGGCAGGAGATTTATGCTGACCTAGGTACGAGTCTACAGTTCACGACTGCCTATCATCCTCAAACCGATGGTCAGTCTGAGCGGACCATCTAGACTCTGGAGGACATGTTGCGAGCCTGCGTGTTAGATTGGGGACAGGTGTGGCCAGATCACCTTCCCTTAGTAAAGTTTTGTATAACAACAGTTGGCACACATCTATTAGGAGGCTCCTTTTGAGACTTTATACGGACAGAGATGTCGTACGCCGTTGTGTTGGAATGAACCGAGTAGTGCTAGCGGAGTAGCACCTGAGCAGATTCAAGATGACATGGCTCAAGTAGCAGTAATCCGCGAGCGGATGTTAGCAGCACAAAGTCAACAAAGGTCTTATGCAGATAAGAGGCGCAGACCTCTGGATTTCAGAGTTGGAACTCAGGTTTGATGGCGAGTATCCCCGACACGAGGTGTCAGACGTTTCGGAGTCAAGGGGAAGCTGAGCCCTAGATACGTCAGACCGTTCGAGATTCTTAAGCGAGTTGGAGAGGCAACATACAGACTTGCTTTGCAACCGAGCCTCGAGGGTGTTCACCCAGTCTTCCATGTGTCTCAGCTAGGGAAGTACTTACCAAACCCGAGATACATCATCAGTCATGAGGATTAAGTGATCGAACCAGACCACACGTTCGTAGAGCACCCGGTGGCATTCTTAGAGCGTAGTACGAAACGCTTGCGTTCAAAGGACATACCAATGATGAAGATTAAATGTTCGATGCGAGGAGCTGATGAGGCGACTTGGGACACAGAGGATAGTATCCAGAGGAACTATCCGGAGTTTTACGCTGAGCTGGATGCACCTTTAGCATAGTCGTTTTGTTTCAGTTTTCCCTTTGTTGCGTTGTGTACGCTTTTTGTGACGCTTTGAGTTACGTGCCCCGAGTGGGAATATATGAGTTTAGTTTTGTTCTGTGTATTGTTATAAGATTGTTGGGCTTTTGCAAGTTTCGGGACAAAACTTCCTTTTAGGGGGATTTGATGTCAGATCCTAGTTTTGACCTTCACCGCCCCTGCGGTGAAGAAGGCCGCCTAGCGGCCTTGAGGTATGTTGACTGAGGTATTTCTATGGTCGTCTATACCCAATCAAAAGTAAATCCCGACTTAGCACTAAAACAAGGATAGTGGTTAAGTAAGGGTCGAACCCAAGAGAGTTAAGGTGTTTTATTAGATGCAATTATTGATTATAAAAACAGGTAACAAAGGGGCGGTTGGTTAAATTGATGCACAAAAACTTATGAAAACCAATAATGCAACAAGTGTAACACCCCGAATCCGCGGGACTCGGGATGCTACGGGTTGGGACCTCACAATGGGTCCCGACCCTCAGCCTCACAACAATTTTACCGGATCTTACAACAAGACACAAATAAAGGCAAAACCGAAATACAACTTTATGCAAATGATATGATCCCGAGAAACAACAAAAGACAAACTTCAGCCGAGTTCTCAACTCCAAAGACTCGAACATCAAAAACATAACAATATACAAGAAACAATACCCAAACATGACTTCAACCAAACCCCTCCTAAAATGTACGGAACCCCGGCTGCCCACTCTTCTGGATCTCTCGACTGCATTCCTAACCTGCACGCCAATCTACAACAATCGGTATAAAACCGTTAGCTAATATTCGCAGCATTAGAAGCAAGGTGAAGGCACATACACACATACATCAACATAACACATAACATGCTCAAAACACACAAGTCCGGTTATTATCTTTTTATTATTAGGTCATATCCCGTTCTAATTCAACTTCTTTTGTGACACGAGAATCTCCCGAAACTCGCCTCGGTCCCCACTTACCGCATGGAACGGTACGGATGCATCCGACCGTCTAACCACCCGGGCTAGTCGCCAAGAACCTCCTAACTCTACGCAAGAGCTAGACAAGTTGTCACCACCCGTTATCATACACTTGGGCCAAATAATATATAAAGGTCGGTAATCCTATTCCGGTTTTATAAGTTATAATGAAAGCAGTAAACACACACACCACCAAACACGCATCGAATCTAATACATAGAATACGAGCTAAGTAAGTCCGGAGACTTACCTCGTTACCACACTCAACTCACAACACTCTCGCTTCCTTAGGGAGGAAGCCCATAACCTGCTCACAAGAAGATAACTATATCAACAACAACTCACTCACAATAGAAGTCTTAGACTTCTATACAAATGATCTACGCATGACCATTTGACTCTCAATTCTAGGACCGCATCCTAGAATCCCTCATGCTCACATCACACTCAACACAAGCTAGAATTCCTAAGACTTCTAAACCCTCGGATCTCGCAAGATCACAACTCATAACATCACTAGGATACTCTCGTTCTAGTCCACAACCTCAACAATCATACAACCTCAACCCCTAAATTCTCACAACTCAACCAACACTTAAAGCCATAAATAAACTCACAAGATTATATCAACTCCTCAAGCCTTATAACATTTCACAAACCTCAACCACTCACCTCTAAGGTTCCGAGCCACTACTTGGCATTCACTCTTAAGTTATACTAGATTCATCCTAGCATGATATTAATACTAAATATAACTAAAACGAGGGGAAAGAATACTCACACGACGTCAAAAGACGGAAGTCATTCAACGGATGCCGACTTGGACTCGTTAGGCCTTTATCGGGGCGCTTTCGAACCTAGCACCAAACTAAACAAATTTAGCTTATAAGCTAAATTTGAACGGAATAATGAACATATATAATATAAGGAAAACCCCACTTCTAAAACCCAAATTAAAAACCGTAATATAATATTTCGGGCAAATTGTATAACATCATAAACTCAAGGTAAAACTCGTTTTCAAATCCAAGGTTAATATCCACAATAAAATCTTTGTCATAAACCAAGATTAATCCAACAAAGGCATAATATGTAGTATATACAAATATAAGAATATCCCCCTAATTGAAGCCCGAGTTTAAAATCCACAAATACAATTTTAGGGTAAAGATGAACAAATTGATAAACTTGGGTCATATTCTAAAACTATAAATAATTCTGCAGGGTTATATTTTCAAATTTATCAAAACTTGGGTCAAATATGTAAATGCAAAATACTGGGTACAAATTGTAATAATACCAAATTTGGGGGTGGTTTATACGATAAGAACAATAGGGTTTCCCCCTTTTTCTTTTTATTTCTGCAAACCATAGATCTGCGATAGAGAAGAGGAGGCGGAAGGCGTTGGCTGCGCAAGGTCTCGCCGATGAGGCTGGTGGCAGGGGAAACAGCGCACAAGGGCAGCGGCTAGGGCTAGCTCCGGCGTTGGCGGCCCCAGACTCGGAGGGAGCAGCTTCTCCGGCGGCTTCAACGGTGGTTACTCTATTCCTGTGTCTTGACTCCGGCAGTAACAATACAAATGAGGTTGCAAAAGGGCTCCTGGTTTGCGGCGGCGGACACGAGCCCAACAAGGTGGTGGCTCGCGAGGAGGGGTGGCGTTCGAGGGTTCACCACCATGGTTCCGACAGCAGGGGCTCTCTCTCTCTCCTATTGTTCCATTTCCTAGAGTGCAATCATCTGAAAAGGGGCTCGAGGGAGAGTTGTTGGCTTTGGTTCGCAGGGGTGAGTGAAGACGAGGGATGTGTGAGGCTGAGGTTTCTCGCCCTAGAAAACAATGAAGAGGAGCATAACAGAGGAGGTAAACAGAGGGAGAGCCATCAGTTGCCGGTCTAGTGTGGCCGTCAATGGAGAGGGAGGAAGGCGCGAGGCTCCGGTGGTTCGATGAGGGGAGGTGGCAGAAGACAAAAGCAGGTCGTGGTGAAGGGTGAGACGAAATTGGCTCAAGAAACCGGAGAAGATTAGTCTTGTGGCATAGGGAGAGAACAAAGAGATTCAGGATGAGATGGATGAGTGCAGATGTGGGCAAGGCTGAGGGGAAAGGAGTGCTGAAGAAAGAAGCTTGTGAAGGTGATGTTGAAAGGGAGGGTGAAGGGTCAGGTAGACTAGCACTGCTACAGGGGCTACGACAGATAGAGGGCAGCAGAGTCGCCTTCTGGTTTAATTTATTTTGTAAATCAGGACAAAGCTGGCAAACGTCATGCCAGGAAGGGGAAAAGAAAAAAAGAAAGGGAAGAAAATAAAAGGTAAAATAAATATGCGATAAAATAAGATTTAAAGAAGGTAAACTAAACTCGATCGGAACGGGACTTTTTTATCGGAAATTATTTCCGAACTTTTTCGAGAAACTAAATACGGAAATATATGTATATCGAGTACATAACTTAAACCCACAAAATATATATAAATATACGGAAAGATACTTATCGAGAACACGCTTGAAATTTGAACGTTACATTAGATCCCCCTAAAAACAAGTTTCGTCCCGAAACTTACTATGCGTCGAACTTCTCGGTCCCTAAGGCCGAGGTATAAACTCTCAACTAAGAAGGCTTAAACCTTCTAATCTAAATACATCATCTACTCAAACTATCACCGCAAGATATAACATGTTATATAGCACAATTCCGCACAGGCCACAAACTACACATAACATCACACATGCACATAACTTAACCTAGGAAAGAACTATGTCTAACCCGTCTATTCTATTGACACTACTAACTCAGCGTAAAACTCAACTAAAGATACTATCTTGTGTCTTCAAGTTAGCCTCATTGGTCCCTCGTCTACCACTAAATCGTCATGACGACCACATGTCTCGAGTCATGTATGTACTCTATTGACTGATACACATGCAACACCGGGTGATCAACCTCTACTCTCGGCGGCCATACCAACCGTAAACCACTTTCCCATCTCGTGCTGAGATATCAAAGAGGTCCGCTATTTCGGAAATTGAATTTCCTTCTCGGGTCTTTCTCAATGCAACATTTCCATTATGTTTCTCTTTGATTTTCTCTAACAAAGAAGATCGAATTTCCAATTTACACCGTTGGATTAGGTTCTTGTCAAACCAAACTTTGATGTTCCGTTTCCTCAATTTTTGTTGCAAGTTCTAATTAACGAAGGAAGTATTCTACTTTACACTAATTCTACTAACGAGACACATGTTCTATTACTTTACATTGTCCCCAATACTCCATTAGGACCTTGTCTTGGAAAATCACTTGTACACTTCAAACCCATCATACCTCAAGGCAATTTCAATAAACAGTTGCACCAATGAATCTCCTCTTAATTCCCAACAACTCCATTGTAAATTTTTGTCCCACTCAATACTTCGTTGTCTTCCGAAATAGGTTGGCGGGTAGATGGTTTTACCTTGGAGGATATCTCCACAAATCCGGAAATGATCGGCATGAGCAAGAAGACTTGTAACTTCATTCATATCCTTCGGGGTTGCCATTCCGAGGCAACTTGTCATACAACTTCTCTCTTCTTCGAGAGTAGACCAAAATATCTTATCAGGGACATTAGTAAGCCCATATTGAATCACTACAACTCGTAGTGACCATGGTTTGTCCGGAATGTCGTATTTGCAATATCCCAGTCTCGACTTCTCAATTGGTGACAATCAAACCTTAAATCAATTTAGAAGAGACCACCGACCGGTTGAGTAGATCATCTATCGGTGGTAAGGGATACTTGTTCTTCATTGTTATCTTGTTCAGCTCACTAAAGTCGATGTACAAACGGAGATAACCATCTCTCTTTTCGCAAACTAGTGTTCTCCATAACAACTTCAAATCAAGAGTTTAAGATATATACTAGTATGAATTTCAAATCAAGAGTTCAAAATAACATTCGGAGCTCTCCATGGCCTTTCACTAATTCTAATGAACTCTTGTCAATAAGTTATTGCAATTGCTCCTTCACTTGCTTCCACAACTCATGTCTTTTCACAAGTGTCATTCCATATGGCGTCTTAGATATCAGAATTGAGTCAAGCTTGACCTTATTGGAAAAATCCACATTCTGACGTATTGAAATCTGTCATATCTCGGTTTTTGTCTTTTCCTCTTTTGTCACTTAACATAATAACCGACACAACCTTGCCTTAACACTTAACAGGTGGTCATGGTACTAATGATCTATCCCGATCTATTGGGGTGACGTCCTTCAAACACGTGTATTGCTCCATCTTTAGCTACAATGTTGACCGTCTTCTTTTAAAGACACTTCATCTCCTGAAATCGAGAGGCTTGCTCGAGTCTCTTGACTCTCGGGGCCTTATTTAAGTATTCCTTTAACTTAATCTTATTTTCCCTCTTTGATGACATGATTCTAAAAATCTTCTAAGATTTCTCACTTATGTGCTACCTTAAGGATCCAAACTACATGACTTAACCGTGCTTCAAAACAATTGACCTTATCTTCTTTACTTCTATGACATCCCAACATGTGGGAACCGTTCTTCGTATAATATATATAAGCTTGCACCAAACGCTAACATCATAACCTCTAAGCTCGCAACGTTGCCCTTATTTAGGTCCTCTCTTTCACGCCATAGCCACTATGGCTCTTCCGTGTGAGTCTAGAAACTTGACTTATCTCTTGCCCACGGTAACATAACATCCGTTTCATACCATGCATCCTCTATATACTCCCGTTTACGTACCACCTCCATGAAACCTTACCTTCTTCTTGATTCACTACTTCCCCTTTACCGTGGTTAACTTTAAAACCTCTAATCCGGGTCGTTCTCCCATATGCCAATTCCATGACCTACAAAGGTAGCATAAGGTCATCCAAATCCCTCTAAGAGGTCCTCTAGAGTTGCTTGAACTCATTCAACATTATTTGATTAAAGACAAATGCCCTTCCGTTGACGTCCTTCCTTACCCTAGACATTGATCCACCGTGAATACTTTACGCTCTTGTTTTCGGTCCTCTAAATGCCCACAATCTTGTTTACTCATCCCCTCTACACTCGCCAATAGACAACTCGCACATGTGCGTTCTTAGTTGTCACCGCTTAACTTGTATTTGACCTTCTCCGAAGTCAACGACTTATTATTCTACTACACTTCTCATGCTTCCATTCTCATGAATGCTACCCTCCTCGGGGTACTTTACCTTAAGTTTCGTTAGTTCTTTCCCCGTTCCATGCTTTCTTCCTCCTCCACAAGGTAACCATACTCTTCTAGGCCTTGCACACCCTATATCTCACCTTCATAAGCTTAAATGCGCCTCATGTTATCTTGTAAGTGTGTCTTCTTAAATTTATAGCCTTAGCTAGCATCCCCTCGCATTCTTCTTGATTGATATCCTAAGTCTTTCTATCAAAGCTCCTTATTTTGTCTTTCATCTTCTTGAGATCATCATCTATACACACTTCCTGCTTCTTGACGTTACTTAGCCTTATCATCACACCAAAATCGGTTGGATCCTTTAAGGGAATTCTACTATGTGAACTTTCACCACATGATTCTTCTCTTAACCCACGTATGTCCAAAGAAATCACCCACTTAGAATCTCGTAAAATCGGCACTTCACCTTATGGTCCCTCCGTAAACTTAACTTATGTGTCTCTATAATCTATCGTAACTGGTTCAATCACACTTCTCATCTTGATTCCAAAGCTTAGGAGCACATAAAGAAAGCTTCACATCTTAATGGAATACCACCTTTAACCTTATTAGAATGCACACATCTCCTCCTCGATTCGCTTCTTTAGTTGTCCACGCATCTTCTTGAAGAACTTAAGTTCATTATCTCTATTGGTCTCGTTGTCATTTGATCATGGCTTCTTTAGAACCACTTCTGCACTTTAATGTTGCTCCCTTTTCTTGATCCCCCCTTAAGTCGTCTCGAGTTTTCTTTTACTTGGTTGCCCTTTGTTTACATCATCTCTACTCCTCCTCTTCGACATCCTTTTAAATGAATCCGAGAAACGTCATCGTGCTCGTTAGCACGAAAAGTTCAACTCGATACTTGAGCTTACTCCTCCAAAAATGAACGTTAACCCGCGTCAACGACGTCGTCTTAAAGGTGATGATATCATACAATCACCTTTTTTATTAGGTCTCATATCTCTATAGGATACTCTATATAAGATTCTGTATATAAAATATATAAGTCCTATGTCCATATTACTACTCATATAACACATCCGACAATCCATTACAACAATACAAGGTCTAACACTTATAATAATCCACATATATTATACATGTCTACATATATACCTATATATATATATATATATATTTATATATATCAAAATCCAATAAACTACGCTGCTGAGATCCGTGGAAGGAGTGGTGGTCCGTACATTCTACCCCGACTCATGCATGTGTTTTTTTTAAAACGAAAAGTCAGAACCCGTGTGGGTTCTATTTATTCCTCATTCGGCCTTTAGAAGATTGCGAGTGCCATTGTTGTTAACCTAGGGCTCTGATACCACTTTGTAACACCCCGAATCCGCGGGACTCGGGATGCTACGGGTTGGGACCTCACAATGGGTCCCGACCCTCAGCCTGACAACAATCTCTCGACTGCATTCCTAACCTGCACGACAATCTACAACAATCGGTATAAAACCGTTAGCTAATATTCGCAGCATTAGAAGCAAGGTGAAGGCACATACACACATACATCAACATAACACATAACATGCTCAAAACACAGAAGTCCGGTTATTATCTTTTTATTATTAGGTCATATCCCGTTCTAATTCAACTTCTTTTGTGACACGAGAATCTCCCGAAACTCGCCTCGGTCCCCACTTACCGCATTGAACGGTACGGATGCATCCGACCGTCTAACCACCCGGGCTAGTCGCCAAGAACCTCCTAACTCTACGCAAGAGCTAGACAAGTTGTCACCGCCCGTTATCATACATTTGGGCCAAATAATATATAAAGGTCTGTAATCCTATTCCGGTTTTATAAGTTATAATGAAAGCAGTAAAACACACACCACCAAACACGCATCGAATCTAATACATAGAATACGAGCTAAGTAAGTCCGGAGACTTACCTCGTTACCACACTCAACTCACAACACTCTCGCTTCCTTAGGGAGGAAGCCCATAACCTGCTCACAAGAAGATAAATATATCAACAACAACCCACTCATAATAGAAGTCTTAGACTTCTATACAAATGATCTACGCAAGCCCATTTGACTCTCAATTCTAGGACCGCATCCTAGAATCCTTCATGCTCACATCACACTCAACACAACCTAGAATTCCTAAGACTTCTAAACCCTCGGATCTCGCAAGATCATAACTCACAACACCACTAGTATACTCTCGTTCTAGTCCACAACCTCAACAATCATACAACCTCAACCCCTAAATTCTCACAACTCAACCCACACTTAAAGTCGTAAACAACCTCACAAGATTATATCAACTTCTCAAGCCTTACAACATTTCACAAACCTCAACCACTCACCTCTAAGGTTCCGAGCCACTACTTGGCATTCACTCTAAGTTATACTAGATTCATCCTAGCATGATATTAATACTAAACATAACTAAAACGAGGGGAAAGAATACTCACACGACGTCAAAAGACGGAAGTCGTTCAACGGATGTCGACTTGGACTCGTTAGGCCTTTATCGGGGCGCTTCCGAACCTAGCACCAAACTAAACAAATTTAGCTTATAAGCTAAATTTGAACGGAATAATGAACATATATAATCTAAGGAAAACCCCACTTCTAAAACCCAAATTAAAAACCGTAATATAATATTTCGGGCAAATTGTATAACATCATAAACTCAAGGTAAAACTCGTTTTCAAATCTAAGGTTAATACCCACAATAAAATCTTTGTCATAAACCGAGATTAATCCAACAAAGGCATAATATGTAGTATATACAAATATAAGAATATCCCCCTAATTGAAGCCCGAGTTTAAAATCCACAAATACAATTTTAGGCTAAAGATGAACAAATTGATAAACTTGGGTCATATTCTATAACTGTAAATAATTCTGCAGGGCTATATTTTCAAATTTATCAAAACTTGGGTCAAATATGTAAATGCAAAATACTGGGTACAAATTGTAATAATACCAAATTTTGGGCGGGCTCATACGATAAGAACAATAGGGTTTCCCCATTTTTCTTTTTATTTCTGTAAACCATAGATCTGCGATAGAGCAGAGGAGGCGGAAGGCGTTGGCTGCGCAGGGTCTCGCCGACGAGGCTAGTGGCAGGGGAAACAGCGCACAAGGGCAGCGGCTAGGACTCCGGCGTTGGCGGCTCCAGACTCGGAGGGAGCAGCTTCTCCGGCGGCTTCAACGGTGGTTACTCTATTCTTGTTTCTTGACTCCGGCAGTAACAATACAAATGAGGCTGCAAAAGGGCTCCTGGTTTTTGCGGCGGCGGACACGAGCCCAACAAGGTGGTGGCTCGCGAGGAGGGGTGGCGTTCGAGGGTTCACCACCATGGTTCCGACAGCAGGGGCTCTCTCTCTCTCTTGTTGTTCCATTTCCTAGAGTGCAATCATATGAAAAGGGGCTCGAGGGAGAGTTGTTGGCTTTGGTTCGCAGGGGTGAGTGAAGACGAGGGATGTGTGAGGTTGAGGTTTCTCGACCTAGAAAACAATGAAGATGAGCATAACAGAGGAGGTAAACAGAGGGAGAGCCATCAGTTGCCGGTCTAGTGTGGCCGTCAATGAAGAGGGAGGAAGGCGCGAGGCTCCAGTGGTTCAATCAGGGGAGGTGGCAGAAGACGAAAGCAGGTCGTGGTGAAGGGTGAGACGAGATTGGCTCAAGAAACCGGAGAAGATTAGTCTTGTGGCGTAGGGAGAGAACAAAGAGATTCAGGATGAGATGGATGAGTGCGGATGTGGGCAAGGCTGAGGGGAAAGGATTGCTGAAGAGAAGAGCTTGTGAAGGTGATGTTGAAAGGGAGGGTGAAGCGTCAGGTAGACTAGCACTGCTACAGGGGCTAGGACAGATAGAGGGCAGCAGAGTCGCCTTCTGGTTTAATTTATTTTATAAATCAAGACAAAGCTGGCAAACGTCATGCCAAGAAGGGGAAAAGAAAAAAAGAATGGGAAGAAAATAAAAGGTAAAATAAATATGAGATAAAATAAGATTTAAAGAAGGTAAACTAAACTCGATCGGAACGGGACTTTCGGATCGGAAATTATTTCCGAACTTTTTCGAGAAACTAAATACGGAAATATATGTAGATCGAGTACATAACTTAAACCCACAAAATATATATAAATATACGGAAAGATACTTATCGAGAACACGCTTAAAATTTGAGTGTTACAACAAGTAAGACAATAAGGGGTGAATCTACACTAGGTTGAGTCTAAGCATGCAATTGCTACTTTGGTGAGTTCCTTCTACGAGTTTTCAAGTAATCTCCCGTCTCAATCATATATATGTGTTGAGCCAACCGGCATCAACACAACTTAACAGGTTAGTGTTCCGTAAACCTACAAGAACAAATAACAAGTTAGCTTTCAAACAAAGACTAAGGGATATAAAGAAAAGATTAAAACTGTTAAGCTTATCTTTATATTTGTGTTCCTTTTCTTTAAGTAATTACAACCCGTTATTACTTAAAGTTTACTACTAGATTAAAGACCCGAACCCGGAACCTATTAATCCTAGTTCCTTGCATGCACTTTAGAACCTAAGGTGATCAATCTCAAGTGAAAGTAAAACATGCAATTAGACAATAGAGATCAAGGAAACACACAACATTACTGAATGAAAACTTATATTAAAGGAAACTTACAACCAAAGTAACAACACAACTTCAAACCAACCCAATGTAGCAAGGGAGTTAGCAACTCATTACAATGGAAATGAAAATTGATTTCTAAGTGAAAAATGATGGATAACAAGTTGGATGATTCTAGCAATCAACCAAGGCCTATTTATACTACAAAAGACACTAAATAGGAGTAAATGGGCGGCCCAAAATAGCCACCTTTAATGCCATAAAGGTGTTGTAAACAGCCGGAGTAAAGCTTCTGTCGTTGAACCGCAAGGGCGGCCTTCAGCTCCGCAGGGGCGGTGAAGGCAAAAACGCTTGATCTTCTTCATGACCGCAGGGGCGGCTAGGCAATTCTACAGGGGCGGATATTTAATGTTCTTCAAACGTCTGACCTTACAACTTCTTGTCGTTTCAGACGCCAAGCTGTCGGGTCATCCCGATGTCAATGCAAGGGCGGTGACACAGACTCTTCACCTTCCAGCTCCTAGGTTGAGGCGCAGGCAGAGGCGCAGGGGAATGCGCCGGGGCACTGGTCTTCGCTTCTTCAGGGCAAGTCACCGCAGGGGCACCAGGGGTTGACGTAGGGGCGGTGACAATCTTCGTGGCTGGCGCTGGCGAAGGCACAGGGAGCGCTCCGGAGTAAGGTGTCACCCGCAGGGGCGGTTACAAGGCTCCGCGGGGGCGGTGAAGAAATAGAAGCTTTGCTTCGTGAACGATCTTCACTCCTAAGTGCTTCTAACTCCTTCCTTAGCTTCTTTTAGTCTTCTTCTTCTGGATCAAGGAGTTAGTAGCATAAATCGACACAAATGCAATAAAAAGACTCTAAAAACTAACCTAAATGATAGTGATTCCATCACCTATCAAACTCCCCCATACTTAGACCTTTTACTCATCCCGAGTAAAACAAATGACAGCAACTAGACTCAAAGGTCTCACGAAGCATGGGCAAGAAGAAAAGATAATGAAAACAAAAGAAAAGCCAAGAAAGAAAGAAGGAGAAGAGAGGAAATGTGAGAAAAAGGTGAGAAACTACCATCCTTATTGCTCCAAGAGTGCCCTACCCGGACAACCTCCTTATTACTCCCCTTCTTATGTCGACAAACGCCGGAAGGGAAACCTACACTCGGTGTCGCTCATTTTGCCAAGGTGCCCTTTCGAGTTTTCACCTTGCCACTCTTCTTCTTTTCTTTGATGATCTCACTTTGAACTCTATTCCTCAAGTCCAATTTTGCACCAACCTAAGGTTGGTCGGACTACCTTCTTTTTGCCTAATCTGCCCTTTTGGGTTTTTGGTTTATCCAAGGATTTTCATACCTTTTTTCATTTTCTTTGGCTTTTTATTTTTTTTTATATGAATTTCAAACTTCATTAGATTCAATGCAAAACAACTCAAACAACTCAAAAGAAACTATACATGCAATGATATGTCCCTCCCCCATATTTGAAGATCACTTTGCCCTCAAAGTGGAAATGAGGCAAAGATAAATGTGGGAAAGGGAAGAGAAGTATACCACTCAGTGGGATGGTCCAGCTGGACCATCCGGACCCTCCTCTGGAGGGTAAGGAAAGTGGTTGAATAAGTGCTCCTGTCGGCGATGGAGCGTGTCGATGCGGTTTTGCTGAGCCTCCATCCCCTCTCTAAATGAAGTCTCGTAGATAGCTTTCCAAGCCAGCTGTTGAGTCTCTAATTGCTGTTGATGAGCCGCTTGCCAAGCATCCTATCGGCGGTCAAAATGGGTGGTCATGGAGGAGGCGAAGCTGGACTGCCATGCGTGCTGTTGCTCGAGCATGGACCACAAGTACTCGGTCTGCCCTGCCTGATGCTGTGTGGTCAAGAGCCTGAAGACTCTCCATGGCCTGACTGTCGTCTAGCGCTGCAGTAGGCATCTCCTCATCAGTAACAGGGGCCCAGTTGGAGCCCACAACATATCGCCCAACAATGTCTTCCTGAGGCCGTCTCGGAGGAACGGGGTCAGCTGGTATGTACAACTCGGAGAGCTCATCTCCAAGTGGAAGTGGTCGGGGGAGGTATGTGATGTGACTCCTATTTCCCACCGAGATCCAAAATATGTTCTCCCCGTCTCTCTTGAGAAGTCTGCACCTCCTCTCCATCCCTTCCGTAGACAGTGGGGGCTCTAGTCCGTCCTCCATGTCAAGGAGATCCATCACCTAGTGTAGCTAACAAAGATATCACCCCACCTCCCACAATATCTCGTGGCTCATTCTTCCTAATCCGCTTCAAAGCGGTAAGGAAGAGGTATGGCCAATCTGGTACCCAGTCGTTCGTGGGGAGGCAGGCGTATAGCAATGGAAGGTCCTTGAGAGCGACCTTATTCTCCTTCTTGTGTCCACAGAAGACACTCATGAAGATCTTCGAGATGAGCCTCAAACAGGGGTGAGTGAATTTGTTAGAATACTCACCCCCTACATGAAACTCAAATCTGGTGGCAGCCTGCCAAAACTCCATCAAGTCGGGTGTCGGGATGGGTTCCCACCAGTCCTCGGAGGTAGCAATAGATACCCCTAATGCCTCCTGCAGTTGGGTGTAGTTCAATGTGTACTTTATTTTGTTGAATTTAAATGAAAGTCCAACGCAATTGTGGTCCACCGTTTCCATTTTGAATGTGGCGATGAATTGGCGGCTGTGCTCGGGGTGTGTTGGAGCACTTATTATCAAAAACTCACCTAGCCCAGCATTGTTGAGGAATGCCTGCATGCTCTCCAGCATTCCCAAATTTTCCAAAGTAGGGACGTCCAGAAATCGGGTTGTATAAACATCCCGACCTTGCACAATCCTATACCGCTCCTTCTCAGCTTTTGACAACTTGTATTTCCTTTGGTTTTCCATCTCTTGCAGTTGAACAAGCAAAGGAATTAGAAAGTTCTGAAATTAGAGTAAGAGACGAACCCTCTGTTGTGTATTCCGTAGGGGCGGCTGCAGCTTGCGCATGTGCGGCTTGGCGCAGGAGCGGCAACTTTTAAGGCGGGAGAAGAGCAGAGGGCGATTCTGGGAGCCTACGAAAGTGGTGGTGTTGGGGTTGTTCCGGTGACGTCTTTGTTGGTGTAAGTGTCGCCGGTGGTGACTAGCGAGAGTGTGTGGGGCGAGGGCGTTGTAGAGTGAGAGGTTTGAGAGTATGTAGGGTGTGTGTGGTGGTGGTGAGCGCCGGTGTCGTAGGGGCGGTTGTGGCTAGGTCGTCGGAGGTGGCGCAAGGGCGTTTGCACAAGGTGACGTGAGAGCTTCCGGCGGACGCAGGGGTGTGGGAGGCGAGGTGGTGTAGGGTTTGAAGAGTAAATGGAGAGGGAGGAAAAGAGGCGGTAGTTGTAGGTTATTTTTGGGAAGTGTATTTTTTTCTGTCCTTAGTAAGACCGTAGGGGCGGCGTTTGTCACCACGGGGGCGGTGACAAGGAAGAGGGGGTACGCAGCCTCAGCGCCAGGGGCGGCACCGAGTATGCGTGTCAAGGATGGCCGCCGCAGGGGCGTAAGGGAGTCACCGCGGGGGCGGTGACTAGCATGTTGCAAGCGCTGGCCCAGCGCCGGAGGCGGCACTGGGCATAGATGTCACCGCAGGGGCGGGGACATTGAGCCGCAGGGGGGGTTTTCTTGACAAAGGCTCCTCTTCTTATTCCTTCGGGTTGCCTCCCGAGCAGCGCCTTTGTTTTACGTCGTTGGCTCGACGTAAAGACTCTACCTCTATAATTGAGCCTCCTTCAGCATCACCTTGGGGTTTATGACCGTCTGTGAAGGTAATCCTCCGGAGGACCTAGTTTCAATCCTTGCAATGGCTTCCGCCATTTGACCAACCTGTTTTTCAAGGTCCTTGATGCTGGATTCTATTGTTTGGACATGAGTAGCAAAGTTTTTAGTCAAAACCTGCAACATATCTTCACTTGTTTGATACTTACCTTGACGGGGTTGTTGTTGTTGGTTTTGTTGATCCCTCCAACGGAAATTCTGTTGGTCACGCCAATTTTGCATGAAATTCTATGCATAAGGATCGTTCCTAGGCCTTTGTTGTTGTGGTTGTTCATAGCCCATTGCGTTCACCTCAGCATCATCATCCTGGACTTGTGGGCACATGTCCGTTGGATGATATGGGTCAGCACACACTCCACAAGCTTTAAGCTGTTGTGGGGTTCCCATGAGTGTTAGTCTCTTCACCATTTCCTTCAGCTCCGCGAGCTCAGTGGAGATCTCACTCTTCCCGGTATTTACAGCATGAACACCTTTCTTGGACGGAGTCCTTCCAAAGTTCCGGGTTCCTTCCGCTAGTTCCTGTATCTTTTCCAAAGCAAGGTCATGAGTAGAGTTAAGAATATTACCTCCGCAAGCCTTATCGACGATCCTCCTTTCATTGTCTAGCAAGCCATTGTACAAGTACAAGACTAGATCTTGAGTTGAATATCCGTGAAAAGGACAGTTGGATCGGAGGCGGGCGAATCTTTCGAAGTACTCGTAGAGAGTTTCGTTTGCCTCTTGCTCGATGTTGCTTATAGCTTTCTTCAAGCTATTGGCCTTCTTGGCTGGGAAGTATTTCTCCAAAAACGCCTTGTGAAGGTTCTCCCAAGTGTCGATACTCCCGGATGGAAGGTGGTAATACCAATCATCCGCTAAATCTTTGAGTTTGAAGCCGAAGGCCCTCATCTTGATTTGTTCTTCGATAATGTTGGCCGGCTTCATGCTCATACAAACGGTATGGAACATCCCAAGGTGTTTGATGGGGTCTTCACCACTTAGCCCATGGAAGGATGGAAGCAAGTGGATGAGACCCGGCTTGAGCTTAAAATTTACTCCTTCCCCTAATGCCGGTATGGTGACCGCAAGAGGGTTTTGAGCCAAAGTGGGCTGAGTAAGTTGACGAAGTGTATGATCAGCCATTTCTTGTTGGATTTGTTGTTGTCTTCGTTGCCGGATGTGCGTCCTCTCAATTTCTGGATCAAAAGAAACAAAGCCGGAGTTAGTAGCACGGGTTTGAACCATAAAAATGGTTCAAACCAATAATCAATAATAACAATAAAAACACTAAACTCCCCGGCAACGGCGCCAAAATTCGACTGGAGGTATTTCTATGGTCGTCTATACCCAATCAAAAGTAAATCCCGACTTAGCACTAAAACATGTATAGTGGTTAAGTAAGGGTCGAACCCAAGAGAGTTAAGGTGTTTTATTAGATGCAATTATTGATTATAGAAACAGGTAACAAAGGGGGGGGTTGGTTAAATTGATGCGCAAAAACTTATGAAAATGAATAACGCAACAAGTAAGACAGTAAGGGGTGAATCTACACTAGGTTGAGTCTAAGCATGCAATTGCTACTTTGGTGAGTTCCTTTTACGAGTTATCAAGTAATCTCCCGTCTCGATCATATATATGTGTTGAGCCAACCGGCATCAACACAACTTAACAGGTTAGTGTTCCGTAAACCTACAAGAACAAATAACAAGTTAGCTTTTAAACAAAGACTAAGGGATATAAAGAAAAGATTAAAAACCGTTAAGCTTATCTTTATATTTGTGTTCCTTTTCTTTAAGTAATTACAACCCGTTATTACTTAAAGTTTACTACTAGATTAAAGACCCGAACCTGGAACCTATTAATCCTAGTTCTTTGCATGCACTTTAGAACCTAAGGTGATCAATCTCAAGTAATAGTAAAACATGCAATTAGACAATAGATATCAAGGAAACACAAAGCATTACTGAATGAAAATTTATATTGAAGAAAACTTACAACCAAAGTAACAACGCAGCTTCAAACCAACCCAATGTAGCAAGGGAGTTAGCAACTCATTACAATGGAAATGAAAATTTATTTTTTAAGTGGAAAATGATGGATAACAAGTTGGATGATTCTAGCAATCAACCAACGCCTATTTATACTACAAAAGACACTAAATAGGAGTAAATGTCCGACCCAATACAGTCACCTTTAATGCCATAAAGGTGGTGTAAACAGCCGGAGTAAAGCTTTTGTTGTTGAACCACAGGGGCGGCCTTCAGCTCCGCAGGGGCGGCCTTCAGCTCCGCAGGGGCGGTGAAGGCAAAAACGCGTGATCTTCTTCATGACCGCAGGGGCGGCTAGGCAATTCCGCAGGGGCGGATCTTTAATGTTCTTCAAACGTCTGACCTTTCAACTTCCTGTCGTTTCTGATGCCAAGCCGCCGGGGTGTCCTGATATCAACGCTGGGGCGGTGACACAGACTCTTCACCTTCCAACTCCCAGGTTGAGGCGCAGGCAGAGGCGTAGGGGAATGTGCCGGGGCGCTGGTCTTTGCTTCTTCAGGGCAAGTCACCGCAGGGGCGCCAGGGGTTGACGAAGGGGCGGTGACAGTCTTTGTGGCTCGCGCTGGTGAAGGCGCAGTGAGCGCTCCGGAGTAAGGTGTCACCCGCAGGGGCGGTGATAAGGCTTCGCGGGGGCGGTGAAGCAACAGAAGCTTTGCTTCGTGAACGATCTTCACTCCTAAGTGCTTTTAACTCCTTCCTTAGCTTCTTTTAGTCTTCTTCTGGACCAAGGAGTGAGTAGCATAAACCGACACATATGCAATAAAAAGACTCTAAAAACTATCCTAAATGATAGTGATTCCATCACCTATCATCTGTCACCGCCCCCGCGGTGACAATGGGCCGCACTAGCAGCCGGCCGCCGCTGCGGCCGAGGCGATCCGCCCTTGCGGAAGCGCTGTATATCGGCCCGATATGTTTTCGTTCGTTTTATCTTCTTTCCATTGATAGAATATCTGATCTTCTATCTTGTTAGTGGTTTCCTTATCTTCTTCTTAACCCTAGACGTCCTTCCTTTTTATCTTTTCCGCCTCTCCTATATTTTCCCGTCTTTCCTCCTTTTACCTGTTTTTCGCTTACATCTTCTTCAATCCTAGAGTACTGCAGCCTTGCTCCTGTGTTATATCTGAACGTGTAAGTTCTTCCTCCTTTGTTCTTCATTGCGTGCATGTGCTGCTGCACCTTGCTTCTCTTCTATTTCGTTTCCCTCTTTATTTTCCTCTTTTTTCTTCTCCAAGAATCAAGTTTGATCCTTGATTCCTGTGGAGCGTTCCATTGATGATTCTTTGATGTTCACAAGCTCCCTTGGTTGAGTTGTGACGTGGTTGTGTGTTGAGAAAGGCAAGCCTTGGCCGTTGGTGAAGTTCCTTGTTGTCAAAGGAGAAGTCGGTGTTTCTGTTGCAGAAACCGCCCCCGGACCCTTGCTGCCCCGCCCCCGCGGATAGCTGCTCCTGTGCCTGTTCAACCGCCCCTGCGGTTTCCTCTACAATAGCTCCCGTCTTTGGTGAGCTACTTCCTTCCTTGCTTTTCTCGTTCCTTTCCTGGTTTTTTATGGTTATTCCTTGTTCCCTGAGTATGTTGTAAGACTAAGGTTGAGCCCTTAGCTTGTGGAGATCTCTTAGAGATCATTGAGACTAGAAGTTATAGACTTGTAGCAACCGTTTTGTTCCTAATTCGTGATGCTTGTGTAAACAGGCTTTCCTTGCTCCTTTCCTGAGGGAAACTGAGCCGTCTATGAGTTGTTTGTTGAGCTTTGAGTTATCTTCGATTGTAGTAAGTCCCTTGGACTTACTTAGCTTCATTCTGTATATTGGTTTAAGTGTTTTGGCTTGTTTGTGTTGTTTATCGTGTTTAGAACGGATAACCGGAATAGGATTCACCCTTTATAACCTTAAGTGGCCCAAGTGTATGATAATCGGGCGGTGACTACTTGTCTAGTTCTTCAGGAGACTAAAATGTGCTCTTGCAACCCAGGCCCATAGGTAACGAATAATACTGATCTATTTCTATTGGTAGACGGAAGCGGAGGCGAGTTTCGGGAGATTGTCGTGTGACAAAAGAAGTGGAATTAATAATGGATTACTTAAAGAAATATAATAACCAGTTGATTGTGAGCATGCTATGTTTTTACTTTACCTTATGTGTGTTTGTGCCTTTACGCTCTTGCTGATATCTAGAATGTTAGCCAACGGTTTATACCGTCGTTGTAGATGTTCCGCAGGTTCAGGATGTTGCTAAATGATCCGGATGATATGGTCAGCCGGGGTTCTCGTACATTATAGGACGGGATCCGGTTTATGTTTAAGTTGTTGCTTTTCCCTTTTGTTTTAAACTCGGTTGTGAATCTTTTACGCTTTCTTTTGTTTAAAACTTTGGTTTTATTTTGAGTTTTGGTTTTCATTCATCTATGCCTTGTTGTAAGATTCGTTGTGTTGTTGCTACTCTGAGGGTCGGGACCCATTGTACGGTCCAAGCCTGTAGCGCTTCGAGTTCACAGAACTTGGGGTGTTACAAAATTATTTTTCACCCTTCCTTCTTTAACCGTACACAAGCCTTTTCGGTAAGACAAGCACAAGGAGGGATCAGTTTGACTTGTAGCACCAACCTTCAAAAAGATTTCCACACGCAAGAACAACCTAGCAAAGACTCACAACTTTTCAATCAAAAACTCTCCTTTTGATTGAATAGAAATGATAAAATGCAAACCCCGAGAGCAAAGTCACAAGTATCACACAAAGATAGGATCAAAAACTAACAACTACCTTAAAGAATGTTTGAGAGCTTTTAAGGTACGAAATATAAAAGATAGTTGTCAAGATTAAAATATCTTGACCGGATCTTCAAGTGCGCGTCAGAGACCAAATCTCGGTCAACAATCTCGGCCGAGATTCTTGTGGCTCAACCGAGATTTCTTCTCTACAACTCGTTTTTTATCTTCTTTGTTGATTGTTCCTCTCGGATCCTTTTATCCCGCGATCTTGTGATTGGTCCTTGTATGAGTGTTGTTGAGGATGGTCCCGCATCACATGCCCTCCGGAAGTTTCACTTCATCGGAGGAATTGTCTCATTCTCAACAAGTTCTTCCCACCAAACAAGATGTCGAAAATGAGAAGAAGGATATCATCCTTCAAGATAAAGTTTCGTAAAAACTTGTATCAAATTGGGAAATTTTCAAGGACTTGCTTTAGATTGCCCTCACCATGGAGAACCAAAGTTAGTGCTACTTGAGATCTTCTACAAAGGTTTGAATGATGCAAACCATGATAAGATTCATTCATTCTTCGGAGGCACATTTGTAAAGATGGATATAAAAGTAAGCCAAACATTGTGAAAGATATTCCTCTCAAAGAAAAATATTCAGAGTTATTGAAGTAGTATCAAGGATGCAAAGGTGGATGAACTAACTACTCAAGTTAATGGGATTAAGATATTGCTTGAAGAAAAGAACAAAAGTGAAGTGGATAGGTTTAAAGCTTCTCACGCCAAGTTTGCTCTAGTGTGGATCACACCATTTCAGCTTGTGAAGGATATGATAGGAGCATTGAGGAGCTTAGGCTAAGGGAGGAACAAGCATGTTGTGCCGATAGAGGTTATGACAACCAAATAAACCAAAGGAGGCTAATCGTGAAAGTTTTACCTAATGGTAACAACAACCTCCCCCGTAAGGATACAAGATAGGATTTAGTATATTCGGGTATCGAGTCCACAAGGACCATGTCTGTTTTGTATGTAAACAATAGGCAATTATGCTAGGAAAAAAAAAGAAGGGAGAGACAATATCTTTTGGTAAAATAGTACTGAAAGGGAAAAAGAAATGATTGTTGTAAGCAAGTAGTGGAGGGAACGGATCTAAGAAAATAAGAATCCCCACTATAATGAGTTAAGATAATGAGAACAAATTGTATCCGTTAGATCGTTAAATAGATGGATGAGATTAGGTGATGTTTAAGGGAAAAAATCGTGTTATTAATGGAAGAAATATTCCCCGGAACTGATTCTATATATTCGGCTGTATAGTCACATATACTCGGCGGTATATTCACATATATTCAGTGTTTACATGTTCACATGGTAAGAGTTGTTTACATATGAGTCAGGATCTATTTATATATATATATAGAGAGAGAGAGAGTATAGATCATATGAGAACAGGCCTTATTGTATAATATATTATTCGTAGTTATTATTAATTGTTATATCTACCCTAAATCTCGACCCTTAATACTCACCATCCGACGGTCTAAGATTGTTCTCATTATACACAATAACAGTATTCTCATGGGAACCGCACCCTATATATATATATATATATATATAGAGAGAGAGAGAGAGAGTAAAGATCATATGAGAACAGACCTTATCGTGTAATCATGAAAACAAGCATTATTGTTTAATATATTATTCGTAGTTATTATTAGTTTTGTTACGAAGGTGCCATATCGTTTAATATATTAATTGTAGTTATTGTTGGTTGAATGGATTATCCGTAGTTATTATTAATTATGAAATCTAACCTAAATCTCGACCTTTAATACTCATCATCCGACGGTCTAAGATTGTTTTCATGATACACAATAAGGTTTGTTCTAATGGGAACCACACCCTATATATATATATATATATATATATATATATATATATATTTCATGAACATTGATATATGATAGTTGTAGGTAACCATTGGCATAGACAAACCAAGACCGTGTTTTCCAACTCAAGTAGCTCTCAATCCAGCGGTTCCGCAAGTATAGAAAACTCATGAAACATTTAGAAATCCGGAAAAGACCAAGAAAAACCTTTGCGTGTGGCCCTTCATTTTAAAAAGGTACAAAGACCGGAACCTTATACGATGATCAGAATTCCTCGAAGTTTTGATACATCGGTACTCTCAAAACTAAGTTACTTTCAATAAATCCAATAAAACGAACTTCGTTTTTGGCCTTTAACTTTTTTTATCTACACCATTTAAAAAAAAACTATTCTTTCGAAGGTAATTAAAAAGTAGGAATGAAGCGCTTTGAATAGAAGCGATATCACAATCTCAATTCACAATCATATATATAGTAAAGTACAAAAATTTTGAAATAAAGAAATGTAACATGTCATGAGTAATAGTGACGACATCCGGCTTGGCTGAAGATAATCTACCGAGAAACTCGAAGACGTTCTAGTTCCCATATCTTTTTGTACCTAAAAGACAAACAAAATTCCTTACCTTTGTTTATTACCTAGCCAAGTTAAGACATATAAAAAGTCCTCTTGATTCATGAATGTATTTGCAAGGAAAGCAACGTGGTGGAGATTGACAACGCATTGGTAAGCTTATGGTTAACAATCTTTGCATATTAGTCGAGGTTGAGTGTTTTCTTTCATACCCCCTAACACACAAGTGAGAGACTGTAATACACATTTTCTTGAGTGATCATGAAACTTATGGCCTTTGAATTTTATCTTATACAATAATTTGTGTGATGACGATGAGATTTTGAGTTCTTGATTTTTGTAGCATCTAAGACAAGTACTAGAACTTGAGTGCGGGGTGCCAACGGATCTTACTTGGTGACAAATAAGGTTCAAGTATGAGCTATTTAATTACACCCAAGTTTGTATATTTTTCCATAATCATTTTATTCCATTCTTTACCCATTTAAGCTTAATAAACATACCTTATTGGTCTATTTCACTTATATTCCTACTTTAGAGATATGTTAGTGGGTTTATGAAGTTGCAAACATCCTAGGCATTTGCGGAGTTGAAATAATACATTATTATTTAATGTCCCGATACACACTAAGGGATTCCCCACGGTCATCGAAGTAAAAGATCATTGACAGAGATGACTGAAGTTCGGGAGTCAAAAAAAATCGGAAGAAAGTTCAAGAGTGGTCGACGGTGCCCAAGTCACAAGATGGGTTGTTCCCTGTCCTAGATTCGACCCTGAAATGATCACCCGGTGTTGCTAAGATGATCGTGGAGCCATTATGGACCAGACCTGATATTTTATCAAACGAGGTCGGACGATGGCAAGGTGCTCGATCGGTCTGCATCAACGTTGATCTTTACAGCTTTGTTTTTGTCTTGTCATTAGTCCGGTCTTATTTTAATAGGAGATAAGATCGAGTAGATTTTATTTTATCTTAATAGAAGACAAAATCATTGTAGAACTAGGGTTTCCGGGCTATATCTAGACCCTACAAATAAGACACTTCGGTCATTAAGTTTGATATCTCCTTTTCTAGAGTTTTATTACTCTTTCGAGTATATTTCACAAGATCGGTTGTACGACCTATACACCCACTGGACGACGGCTTCTTTTGTAAAAAAATTAAAAAAAATTTCTACCTGTTCTAAGGTATGTGTGAGTAATCCCCCCCCTTGTTCTTAAGTTTCATGAGCTCGGCTTCATCTATGATATTGCATTGATTCTATGTATTGCGTGTAAGTCTGTGAGTTATGGTAGTATCATTTATATTAAGTGTTATATAAAGGGTGACCTTAACTTGAAGTGAAAATGGAGCTCTCACACATCAATTCTCCGTTCGATGTAATGAATCGGCAACTGTCTTGTGTACAAAGTGACAATCATGGTGACAACATCGATGTACCGCAAGCGACGACCTGACCGCGAAGTAACAATCAAAAGAGTTGTCTTTACATAATTTGATTCCGAGCATTATAAAGATTCAACCTTTACCCATCTTCCGTGTATTTACTTATAAATTGTTATACGAGACAGTGGGGACAATACCACAAACCCGTCGGACAACCGACCCTATTTGAATGTACGGTTTTTCTCTGAATCGATCTTTGGTCATTATCTAACTATTATCTACTGTTTTAACTAAATTTTGACTCAGTCGACTCCCATGTCGTACGACCTCCACCCCTACTTCTGCCTTCTAGTTTCCTCTTTTATTTTTCCATATCTATACCTAATTTGTTTACTTATTTATTTGTTTTGGTTTCTTAATTAATTAATCAAGGAGAGACATCGTCTTTCTTGTAATTGATCGTGACTCACTATACTATAGCGGATCTTGTAAGTATTTGCAAGATTTGAAATTCACATCCCTATGTTTGTATGACTCCTATTATCAAATTTCATTCATAATTTTGCATTGTTATCTCATTTCTTTTATTTAAAAATATAAATGTTTTAATCATAACTTAAAAATCAACTAAATTTTGATAATTAATTTTTCCAAATCTATTTGTAAAATTATTAAAACTTATATCAATCTTTTTTTTGTGGATAAAATTTAAATATCAAGCCAACTCATTTGATTCCGATTTATGTTATTCATCTTCACATCCCAATGTTTGTATGACGACCTGACCACGAAGTAACAATCAAAATAGTTGTCTTTATATAAATTCATTCCGAGCATTACAAAGATCCAACCTTTACCCATCTTCCGTATCTTTACTTATAATTTGTTATACGAGACAGTCGGGGCAATCCCACAAACTCGTCGGACGACCGCCCCTATTTGAGTGTACGGTTTTTCTCCGATTCGATCTTTGGTCATTCTGTAACTAATCTCTAGTGTTTTCACTAAATTCTGACTCAGTCGACTCCCGTGTAGTATGACCTCCTCCCCATTTCCGCCTTCTAGTTTCCTTTTTTTTTTTTATCTTGCCATATCTATACAAAATCCGTTTACTCATTTATTTGTTTTGGTTTCTTAGTTAATTAATCAAGGAGAGACGTCGTCTTTCTTGTAATTGATCGTGACTCAGTATACTATAGCGCATCTTGTAAGTATTTGCAGGATTTGAAATTCACATCCCTATGTTTGTATGACTCCTATTATCAAATTTCATTTATAATTTTGTATTTTTATCTCATTTCTTTTATTTAAAAATATAAATTTTTTAATTATAACTTATAAAACAACTAAATTTTTTAAATTAGTTTTTTCAATCAATTGGTAAAATTTCTAAAAGTTATATCAAACTTTTTTGTGCATAAAATTTAAAAATCAAGCCAAGTCATTTGGCTCCGATTTTTGTAATTCATGTTCACATCCCTATATTTGTATGACAATGTGACCACGAAGTAACAATCAAAAGAGTTGTCTTTACATAATTTGATTCCGAGCATAAAGAACCAACCTTTACCCATCTTCTGTATCGTTACTTTAATTTGTTATACGAGACAGTCGGCACAATCCAACAAACCCGTCGGACGACCGACCCTATTTGAGTGTACGATTTTTCTCTGATTTGATCTTTGGTCATTCTCTAACTATTCTCTAGTGTTTTAACTAAGTTCTGACTCAGTCGACTCCCATGTTGTACGACCTCCTCCCCAATTTCCGCCTTCTAGTTTCCTTTTTTTAATTTTGCCATATCTATTCATAATCCGTTTACTTATTTTTGTTTAGGTATCTTAGTTATTTAATCAAGGAGAGAAATCGTCTTGCTTGTAATTGATCGTGACTCACTATACTATAGGGGATCTTGTAAGTATTTGCAGGATTTGAAATTCACATCCCTATGTTTGTATGACTCCTATTATCAAATTTCATTTATAATTTCGCATTTTTATCTCATTTCTTTATATTTAAAAATATAAATGTTTTAATGATAACTTATAAATCAACTAAATTTTTAAAATTAGTTTTTTCAATCAATTTGTAAAATTTCTAAAAGTTATATCAAACTTTTTTGTGCATAAAATTTAAAAATCAAGCCAAGTCATTTGGCTCCGATTTATGTAATTCATGTTCACATCCCTATATTTGTATGACAATGTGACCACAAAGTAACAATCAAAAGAGTTGTCTTTACATAATTTGATTCCGAGCATTATAAAGAACCAACCTTTACCCATCTTCTGTGTCTTTACTTTAATTTGTTATACGAGACAGTCGGCACAATCCAACAAACCCGTCGGACGACCGACCCTATTTGAGTGTACGATTTTTCTCTGATTCGATCTTTGGTCATTCTCTAACTATTCTCTAGTGTTTTAACTAAATTTTGACTCAGTCGACTCCCATGTCGTACGACCTCCTCCTCTATTTCCGCCTTCTAGTTTCCTTTTTTTTTTGCCATATCTATACATAATCAGTTTACTTATCTATTTGTTTTGGTTTCTTAGTTAATTAATCAAGGAGAGACATCATCTTTCTTGTAATTGATCGTGACTCATTATACTATGGCGGATCTTGTAAGTATTTGCAGGATTTAAAATTTACATCCCTATGTTTGTATGACTCCTATTATAAAATTTCATTTATAATTTTGCACTGTTATCTCATTTCTTTTATTTAAATATATTAATGTTTTAATGATAACTTATAAATCAACTAAATTTTGAAAATTAGTTTTTTCAATCAATTTGTAAATTTATTAAAAGTTATATCAAACTTTTTTGTGGATAAATTTAAAAATCGAGGCAAGTCATTTGACTCCGAATTATGTTATTCATGTTCACATCTCTATGTTTGTATGACGACGTGACCACGAAGTAACAATCAAAAGAGTTGTCTTTACAAAATTTGATTCCGAGCATTATAAAGATCCAACCTTTACCCATCTTCCGTCTCTTTACTTATAATTTGTTATACTAGACAGTCGGGACAATCCCACGAACCCGTCGGACGACCAACCCTATTTGAGTGTACGGTTTTTATCTGACTCGATCATTGGTCATTATCTAACTATTCTAGTGTTTTCACTAAATTCTGACTCAGTCGACTCCCATGTCGTACGACCTCCTCCCCTATTTCCGCCTTCTAGTTTCCTTTTTTTTTTTTTGCCATATCTATACATAATCCGTTTACTTATTTATTTGTTTTGGTTTATTAGTTAATTAATCAAGGAGAGACATCATCTTTGTTTTAATTGATCGTGACTCACTATACTATAGCGGATCTTGTAAGTATTTGCAGGATCACATCCCTATGTTTGTATGACTCCTATTATCAAATTTCATTTATAATTTTACATTGTTATCTCATTTCTTTTATTTCAAAATATAAACGTTTTAATGATAACTTATAAATCAACTAAAATTTTGAAATTAGTTTTTTTAATCAACTAAATTTTGACAATTAGTTTTTTAATCAATTTATAAAATTATTAAAAGTTATATCAAACTTTTTTGTGGATAAAATTTAAAAATCAAGCCAAGTCATTTGACTCCAGGTTGTTAGAATGTTAAACATAAACTACCGTACTTCCATGACATGTTTCACTTTCACTTATTATTTTTACAAATCTTTTTTTTAAGGTTAAGGTTTATTAATATTAAAGTTAAAATTTCCTGTTGTATAAGTTATTTATATTAAACATCCCTTTCGATTTGGATCTTACTTTACAATGATGAAATTAATAATATTTATTTTTGCTACAGAAAAAATAAAATTAGAAATAATAATTTTTAAAAATTTTTTGTTTATATCCTTCGAGTTTAGACTTTTTCTCTAGATATTCGCAAGTTGTTAAGTTTCGTCTTGATAATCTTATCGCTCTATTTGTTTCTCCCTTATACCCATTCTAAATATATTACATTCAAATTTAATTATAAAGTATAAAAAAATTAAAAATAAATAAATTAAAACTTATTATGACCTCATTAACGTTTAAAATAATTAATTTTATAGCAGAAGTATTTTATTGTACTTTTTAAATAAAAATATAGAAAAATAAATTTAAATTTTTTATTTTTAAATTAAAATAAAAAAATTTATTTAATTTTCAAATTAAAATAAAATATAAAATGAAATTTAGAACTAATTCAATAATAAATAAAATTTTACTATATTTTTTATTTTAGGTAAGGATACATAATTAATTTTAAAACTTATTATGACCTTAAAATTTTAACTTATTAGGTTTTTAAAATACCAGGTAATGATATATAAGTATTTTTTATGTTTCTAATTTTAGAAGGGGTTAATTAAGTAACGAGGTTTTTCCAGATTTTCTTAAAGTAAGTAGTCCTTTTAGTTTTTCATTTAAGTTAATATACCCCAAATTTTTTTTTTTTTACCGTGAACCTCTTATTCCCAGTTCTCGGAGTAGTTCTCTTCCCTTCTTTATATTCTCCATTCCCCATTATAGTAGCTGCCTCATTCCTCTGCAAGGATATCACCTATCATTTGTTGCTCGTCGCACCAGGCTAAAAGCGTCGTTTCTAACCATTATAATCTTCTCTGGTTTTTTGGAAGTTTTAGGTGGCGTGGATGGAGAACTTCGGAGTTGGAAAAGTTATGGATCTGATAGATGTGAACTCTGTAGCCCCAACATTCGTCTGCATCGCTGCTCAACTCGTCTCCTCGAAATCCACCCACAAGCATGTAGCCACCGGAGTTAGAGATCTAGATCTAAAGATAGTGGTAAATTCTTCAACTTTATTGTTGCTTTGGAAGAAGAGAGAATGATGAATTGCATTAACTTCCAGTGTTGTACCGGTTTACAGAAATGTGAAGCTCGATCTTCTTATGGGTCATTCTGTATCGTCCATTGTTGTAATCGTCTGAAAGGAAAAGAGAAAGACATTTCATATACTACACTACAATTAATCAAGAATTAAATTATAGGGCAAAGGGAGAGGTTTTCATACCCTATTGAAAAACTTGGCACCCTTCTGTCTAACTTCAGTGCCGAAAAGGTTCGAGGATAGGAGCGACTGGGAATCCGGTCGCCACTTGAGAACTTTGAGATTGAAGAACAAGTTTGCAAGTGATGGAGGAGTTTCACTTGATTCTATGATGTTACATGATACTATGATGTTGCTACTTCCCCGTTGCTTTCGTCGAGGAAGTGTACGACGAAGATAAGACAATCGAGGAGCAGCTCGTCACTCCCTGGACCGTCTCTATTCCTAGGTAAGTCCTTTCATTGCTAACCTTCTTGGCTCATGATGTAATATAATTGTTCCTTCATGTTTTCCGGAAAACCCTAGCTGCTCGACCCTGTCATTCGTGTTTTATGTTGAAATGAATGTAACTTGAATCTATGTATGTATATATATAGAATGATGAAGACAATGAGTACAAGGAAGGAGTTGAGCCATCACTGGAGTTTCTGTTAACTTCAAAAGATATTACTCGGACTAGAGCTCCAATGACACTACTTGTGTTCAACAATGAAAAGGGATTCTCACGTAGGAACATGGATTCTATTTGCAGTATAGGGGACTCCTCAAAGACCGGATACATGAGGAGTGGATATATTGGGGAGAAAGGTTAATTTTACTAGATTCTTTATGATGTATATTCTATATGTTTTCATTATCTTTGCTGATTGATGAATGAGTTTGTACAAAAGGTATTTGGAGGTTTTCCATGCCTTTGGGAGGTGTTGAAGGGGTTGCCTCCTCCAGCCTTGTTGTCGGAGGCTAGGGTTTGTAAGGGGGTGGAGGAAGTGTAGTAAGAGGTTATGGAAGGCTGCTGAGGAGTTCCGACTTAGGGTTCCGCCGACTGCTCAGGTCCGAAGTGTCACATGTGTTTTGAGAAAAATGTTCTACTCTTCTCCGACTTTTTTAATAGAGGGTTTATATTTTTTTTAACTTCCGGTTTGTGAATCTGGTATGTGAATCCGGTATGTAAATTTAAAAAAATAAAAAAAGACAAAAAGAAAACAAAAAATAAAATTTCTGGTATGAGAACTTTTTGGTATGAGAAA
Source organism: Fagopyrum homotropicum (assembly GCA_033239125.1). Classification (NCBI taxonomy): domain Eukaryota; kingdom Viridiplantae; phylum Streptophyta; class Magnoliopsida; order Caryophyllales; family Polygonaceae; genus Fagopyrum; species Fagopyrum homotropicum. The sequence goes on along the minus strand of BSWB01000003.1, from coordinate 55,882,041 downwards.
TTTCTAATATGATAAATTTATTCTAGAAAATAAAAAAAGAAAATAAAAAGGTAAGAAAAATAAAGTAAAATAAAAAACAAATTCAATAATTAAAAATTAAAACTTATATAACAAACATCAATTATTTTATTTTTTTTAATAGAAGGGTTAACTACTTTTACCTATCATTAGATGAAAGTGGCAAAAAATTATGGGCTATGTTTATTAAACTCAAAACTTAAAAAAGCTTAGTAGGTCAAATTATTTCTTTTAAAAGTCTATTAGAGTATACTTAAAGTCAGTTATGTACCCTTATTTAAAATAAAAATATATTAAATTTATTTATTTTTAATTAGTTTCATATTTAATTAATTTATTTTTTATTGCAAAAATAAATGAAATTTAATATTTTTTTATTTTAATTCAAAAACTAAAAATTAGTTTTAAATTTACCATTTCAGATTTTTTAAATTAAAATGTATAGAAATACAGCTATATATTTAGTATTTAAATAATTAATATTTAATATGATCATAATTTAGTTTGTAATTAATTTTTTAAAACATTATTATTTTATGATAAAAATTTTTAAAGTTTATTAAAAAAAATATAAGGATTTGAAAATTTAAAAGTTTATGGATAAGAAAAAAAATTTAAACTTGAAGAACACTAGAGAAAAAAAAAAACTTTGATTTTTAATAAGTGGAGTATGTAGCCATGTATGATCTGAGATATGAAATTAAGTAATCAAAAGGGAAAAGGGGTTGAAGATTCCGCAGCTACAAGAAAGAAGTTACACAGAAATAAATAATTGAGGGGTCAAGCATGAAATCGACAGACTGATCCCTAAATATATTTTTATTAATTTAATATAATATTTCACCGCTTTTCAATCATTTTTATATAAATCCCTTCCATAGAATTCACCTTCTCTTTTGCTGCTGCTATTGCATTTTAGCCGGTGTAATTGGGGGGAGAGAGGGAAATTCTTCACGCCATAGCCTACTTCACTTTAGGCTCAATCTTGTTCGGTAGAATTCTCAATTCTCTATGCTTTGCGAGTTTGGATCGATGCTACAACAACGGGCAGAAACAACTACGGCCGGGAAAAACGCAGCGGCAGCGGATGGAGCACACGAAACGAGCTGCGATATGGCAGCGATTGGTGGCGAAGAGAGAATTGGTCCAGGAGGCGGCGGAAGCGGTGTAAATCGGTGGCCGAGGCAGGAGACGGTGGCGCTGCTTCAGATAAGGTCGGAGATGGATGCGGTTTTCCGAGATTCCAGTCACAAAAGTTCCCTTTGGGAAGAAGTTTCCAGGTGACTTCACTTGACGATTTCGCTTCCTTTTTACTCCTCACTAAACTTCATCTTTTTTCTCACTGCTAAAATCTAAATCAGTTTAAGTCCGATTTCATTATTTGGATTCGGTATTAATTTAACGAAGTGATATGTTTCAATCTTCCAAGTGATGAATCCCGATTTGAATAGATACTTGCGGGGTCTAAATTTGGTAAATGACTTATCAGATTCGGTAATTTAATCCAATTTGCTTTTGCTAGAAAGTGCAATTACAGCTTGCAAGCAAGAGTTGGTTTGGAGCATTCGATTCTTGGTTGTCATCTTCGTCTTCTAGCTAGCTTCTTTCTTCTAATCTTTATCCTCTCTAGATAACTAGTTGACAAGGAGTAGCATGCAAAAACAAAATCACTTAAATCGATATTTTTTGTCAACTATGGCTCTCCACCTAATCCTGAATTTTACAAGTCAAATTCAATGCAACTAAAACTGATTTTATGAGGCGAGCAGAGAATCCTTTCACACACATCTCAAAAGTCTCCTTGCTGGCTACAAGCCATCTTTATCTTTCCTCTATTCTTATAAAAATATATGAAATTGCAGTTTTTTGCATTTTGTTATTTGTTTGTATAAATCATCATCGTCCGCACACAGGTCATTACACGTTTCAGTATAGCTTTATGTTATTGTCGTTAGTAACAAAATTTCAGGAAAAGATGAGTTAGAAAGCGTTAATTCACATAAAAGGTGGTTGGTAAACCAGGAAGATGGCAGGGATGGGATACCACCGGAGTGCGAAGAAATGCAGGGAGAAATTCGAGAACGTGCTCAAGTACCACAACCGCACCAAAGACGGTCGCTCCACCAAATCTGACGCCAAGAACTACCGTTTCTTCCAGCAATTGGAAGCGCTCCAAGCGTCTGCCTCCTGCACCTCTGGAGCTGTGCCCATCGCCATGGCGATGCCTCCTCCTCCTCCTCCTCAGCCACAAGGTCCACCGCCAAGCACTGCTACTCAGCCACAGGCACAGCTATTTAATACTGTTCTATCAACCACACATCCGCTCCTCCAGCCGGTAATGTCGTCAACACCGGTGGTCCACCATATACCAGCTCCTTTGCCAGCGGGGCAGAATGCGATTCCGATGTGCTTCCCAAGCTCGACATCGGGGACTCCATCATCTTCATCGTCAACTTCATCAGACCAGCTGGAGGTAATGAGATCAAAGAGAAAATGGAAGGACTTTTTTTTGAAGCTAACGAGAGACGTGATGGAGAAGCAAGAGGAGCTTCATAGTAAGTTTCTAAAAGCTATTGATAAGCGAGAGAATGACCGGATGGTTCAGGAGGAAGCCTGGAAGGCTCAGGAAGTTGCTAGACTCAAACGCGAACATGATGTCTTAGTCCAAGAACGATCCATGGCCGCCGCAAAAGATGCTGCTCTCATCTCATTCCTCCAGAAAATCTCAGATCACAAGAAGATCCCCCTTCCTGCCGTTATCACACAATCTCACTCGCAACCACCTCCTAGGCCGTCGACTCCGACTACTCCGGCGCCGGCAACCGATCCGGTTCCTATGCCGCAGCAGATCAATAACGGAGATCTGAACAGCGGAGGATACAGTACTCCAGTGAGCTCATCGAGGTGGCCGAAGGCGGAGATAGATGCATTGATAAAACTGAGGACGAACATGGATCACAAGTATGAGGATAGTGGACCTAAAGGGGCCTTATGGGAGGAGATCTCGATGGAGATGAGGAATATTGGTTACAATCGCAATGCCAAGAGGTGTAAAGAGAAGTGGGAGAACATTAATAAATATTTTAAGAAGGTGAAGGAGAGCAACAAACGTCGGCGAGATGATGCTAAGACCTGCCCTTACTATGACCAGCTCGAAGCCCTCTATAGCGAGAAGAAGCACAAACTGCCGATTATGGCACAGCCGGAGCAGCAGTGGCCGCTCCCTACTCCCCTGCCAGAGCAGGATCCGGTGAGCGATAATATGGATCAGGATGATGAAGACGAAGACGACGATGATTATCTGGAAGGAGGGTATGAGATTGTGGCCAACAGCAGTAATGGCGCCTCCATGGGCGGTGCTACGGCGGCAATGGCGACTAGTTAATCAGTTGATAAAAGCTGAAGGGGACTTTGGATCGAGAGACATTTATTATTATTATCTAATTATCGGGATCGAGTAATTAATTTTCAAAGTGGCTGGCGCACACCGATAAGGATGGGCCAATCGAAAAGACAATGTGTGGGTGGTGGAGGAGAGGCGGCGGTGTAGAAGCGGAGATTCTGGTGATGAGTTAACTCGGATGTATTGACAAGTGGGATCGAGGAGCCAAATTTCTACCGAATTGGTAACAAGGGATTACAGTGGTCGTGGAATTACAGTGGGGCTATTTAATTTGGTAAACTTTTTGTTTCTTGCCTTTTTTTTTTAATAGAATTTTATCAGTTTAATTTGTTAATTTTATCACATAAATAAGGTGAAGGCCAAAAGGAATGGGAAACTGATGATTCAGAGAAAGGAATAAAAAATCAAAATCAGACATTCAGTTCAGTTCAGTTCAGTGTTGTATTTTTATTTTTATTTTTTATTTATTCACTCTCTTTTATTTATTCAGAGAAAGGAATAAAAAATCAAAATCATGGTTGATTTTGAGGTGTGTACCAGTGGTTGATTTCCAGCTGTGGACACACTAGTTTCGGTCCGTTTTTTCACTTTCCTTAATTTTCACTACCCTTCAACTACGTCAATAGTACCTTCTCGACGTTATTGTCTGGAATTCAAATCCTCTTCACGTGCGACTGGATAAATTTTGTTATCATTCAACAAAATGTTGGGACCAAGTGTATTTTACATTAATCAAAAATAAATGATTTCACAAAATTGAATAAGGATGTACATATGTACTAAATTCGTTTTCATTCCGCTTTTATTTCCGGAGTTGGAACTAAACGGGCCTTTAGCATGACAACAAGTTCACTAGATCTTACAACAAGGTACATATAGATTAAAAACAAATACATTAAACTATATACATGTATACAAACAAAGGTTTACAAAACAACGCTTTGTACAAAACAACACACATCCATACTTATACAAAATATCCCCAAAACCCTCGAAGAACCTAGTGTATGGAAGTCCTCAACGGAACACCCATCTGGCTCACTCTGCAGTCCTCCTATCCTGTGGACTATCTACAACACGGTATAAACCATTAGCTAACAGAAATGAATAAGAATGAAGTAATAGAACATACACATACCAACAAATCACAATGTGCAATGTCACATACACAACCGTTTTATTATCTTTAATTACGTTATTCCATTACCAATTCAACTTCTTTTGTGACACGAAGAGCCTTAAAAACCTCGCCTCTTCCCCCTTTAACCCAGGTTTTGCATGGGGATCTACCTCTCCCTGAGCTACTGGCTTCCGAGCACCTTTTCTACTCTCGACGAGATTTGATAGGTGGTCACCGCCCGATTATCATGCACTTGGGCCAATTATGTATATATGGTCGTCATTCTAGTCCGATTTAGGTTATTAATGCAACAATCATATGCACATACACCACCATCACAACCACTTAAATCCACAACTGCTCGATAAGTAAGTCCTACGAACTTACCTGTAATACTCGTAAACTTGTACCACGTCACGATTTCCTCTCGAGGAAACGATCAACGCTTGCATAAGCAAGGCACATACAATATCAAACACTATCAAGGTTAGGAGACTCGTCTCCTACGTGTAATAGGTAGGATTTCCGAATTCTAATTAATGTTGATTAACTTAATCATTGATGGAAATTGACCCATAACTCGCGAAGACTGTTTAAGTGATGTGTATGAGTCCCACCGTTATGTTCCTGGCGTAATTTTGGGCTTATGGGAAAATTTTCACTTATTTCCCCCAAGTAATTATTTTTACCCTCCGGTGTTATTTGGAGCATTTGGGAGCTCCATTTAATAAAAATGTAGTTGAGAGAAATGATCTGGACATCGGACATGTCCGAGATATGAAATAACATGGAAAGACAAAATGGCCAAAATAGTCGCTATTTCGTTTCTTAACGGCTAAGAAAGATGGCTTAGGAATACATGTTTTCCGAGGCAGTTGTGGATTAATTATTCCTGCAATATTGCATATTTATTATTCCAATTTCGAGAATTTTGGAGAAGAAGGTTCAACCCGCCTTTGGATTGGTTAAAGGATAAATATCGACTTCGCTAAAGGCTAATTATTGTCTTCACTATAAAGAGCAGAAAATCGTTTATTAATTCATTTCCTTTTACGTTTCCTCGTAAAATCTCTGATTTCTCTCAACCTTCAAACTCAGATCTACTCTCCGTTTCTAATCCGATTTCAATTCCGTTTGAGTTTCTGGATTCCTCTCTTCATTCTCTTCATACCGGTACCGAGTTTCTGCATTTCCGAGCATATGAAGACCTGGCCGAGACTATATATGTCACCAGGATGGTTCCGTAGCTCAGATTTCGGTGAATTTGATGTAGTCCATGCGTATCCTGCATCGTTGTGATTCCGGATCTTCTTTTAGATCTTTAATCGGGTTAGTAACGAATAAATTATGAATTTATTCCTTTTCTCACTGCGATTTGGCCTAAATTGGCCTTAGACTTGTCAAAATGGATAATTGGAAATTCCATTATGGTCATTATATTATTCTGGGAATTATGTGTTGTTTGTTTGATGAAATCTTATGACAAGTGGGTCTACAAATTGCCAGCGGACAAAACGTTATTCTGGGAAATTTAATTAATTAAATTAGGATTAGAATTGAGATTGAGGATTGATTAGATGCTACCTTGAGATTTGAGGAATTGTGAGTTATGTTGTGATACCGAGGTTTAGATACGAGTTATAGTTTGGTTGTGGTTACGGGGTATAGGAGATAAGTCTCCTAACCTTTCCAGTGTTTGATTGCGTGCCTTGCTCATGTAGGCACTGATCGTTTCCTCGAGGGGAAACTATGACGTGGTACATGTTGACGTTTGTGACAAGTAAGTCCATAGGACTTACTTAGCGAGCAATTGTTAATTTGAGTGTTTATAATAGTTGTGTGTGTGTGTGTGTGTGTGCATATGATTGTTGCATTTATAACCTAAACTGGACTAGGATGACCACTTCATTACCTTATATGATGCAAGTGTATTATAACCGGGAGGTGACCTCCTGTCAAAGCTCGCCGAGAGTGGAGGAGGTGCTCGGAAGCTAGTAGCACAAAAGGGAGGTGGTAATTCCACCCCCACGCAAAACCCTGTGTTAACGGGGGATGAAACGAGGTTCTTTAGGCTCCTCGTGCCACAAAATAAGTTGAATTAGTAATGGAATAACTTAAGTAAAGATATTAAACGGATGTGTGTGTGGTATTGCATATTGTGATGTATTGGTGTGTGTATGTGCTATTACTTCATTCTTGTTCATTATATTAGCTAATGGTTTATACCGTGTTGTGGATGATCTGCAGGTTAGGAAGACTGCAGAGTGAGTCAGACAGGGTGATCAGCCGAGGGCTTCTGTACACTAGGATATGCGAGGGTTTTGGGGTGTTTTATCCTTGTATGGATATGATGTTGCTGTTTTGTACTCGGATGTGATTTTATAACCTTTTGATGTATATATTTATATAGTTTTATGTATTTGGTTTTAATCTATATATGCCTTGTTGTAAGATCCAGTGAACTTGTTGTCAAGCTAGGGTCAGGATCCATTGTGAGATCCTAGCCTAGTAGCACCCCGATCCTGCGGATTTTGGGTGTTACAAAGTTTGTATCAAAGCCTTAGGTTGACAACAATGACACTTGCAATCTGCAATAAAGGTGGAGTAGATAAATAAACAGAACCCGCAAGGGGTCTGACTTTTGAAAAGGATTTTGGTTTTTAAACGAGTATAGATGCTTTGGGATAGTGTGTATAGGAAGTTATTACCCTTATGAGGATCTCGACAGTATATATATATACCTATTATGTGCTGATGTGTTTGCATGTGCCCATAAGTATTATATATATACATATGACATTATATAGCCTTTTACGTAGCTATGATATTATCGCTAATGACTCAAGATAGAGCAACATCTGCTATAGGACGGGGAAGAAGTAGACCACCTCTATCTCTGGTAATCGTAAGTCATGAACGAGTTGGTGGACCTCCAGTCGTGAGAGGTCGGGATTAAGTCCCCATTGCTGAAGTCGCTAGAGGCGGAAGACCTAGTTATGAAAGACGGTGAGAATGTAATTTCCAAGGCTGTCGGCGACGTGTGGATCACATTAAGGAACGAGATAGTTACTCTACTTAGATTGTGGAATACCCAAGTGGACGATTCAAGCTGCACCTCGATGAAGCAACGAGCTTGAGAAGACGTCTAGCGTGTAACATAAGTGGCGAAGAAAGAAAGACGCGTTCCATATCCTTCGGCATTACTAGATCCTTTGAGGTGTTGTAAAAGGTGATTTCAGTGTTAGTTACACCAAAGAGGATGGATAAGGTTGTTAAGGCTCAAGAGAAGCCAGGAACACCAACACCAGATGTATGATTGAGCTGAGGTGAACTTGATTGGAGGGGTTGTTCGGTCTAATAAGACAAAGAAGTGGCAGAGATTAGAGTATAATAATATTAAGAGTGGAACTTATGATAATGATGAGGTTCCATAGAGAAAAAAACGGGTTATTCCAATATATGATATCTTCCTTCGTGGGATCCTGTAGTGAGACGAAGACGTGATAATAGATGTGTGAATAGTATCGTGAATACCTAAGAAATTCACTTGTGAGCGTTGGAGCTTAAAAGCCGACATCACCAGCTACGACAGGTACCATTTAGATTAAGGTTTACGTGTCAGAGATTTTAGTGATACGAGTGCTATGCACTTATTGTTTTTTTTGTTTTATGTGTTGAGCGTTTGATGTTAGATACTATAGAAGGGATACCCTTTATTATAGGGTTACCCTATGATAGTAGGGTCAAAGGTACCCGCGAGATACGTGTTTGTCCTATTCATTAGGGACTTGAGATTTGCTTGTGGACTTTTTTGTCATGCCACTAGTGCGTAAGGAAGTCATTCTGGGTATGAATTGGATGAATAGACATCGTGATGTGTTAGATGTAGGTAGTAGGACCGTGACAGTCTCTTTTTCGAGTTAGGTCAAATCGAGATTTTCTGAGGTTGGGACCTTGGAAAGACGGGTATCGTTATTAGCACAGTCCGCACAATGAGGTTGATTACACAAGGTGCGAAGCCTTCTGGTGTTATGCCATGAAGGAGAGTGAGAGTCCAACATTAGAGGACATCCCAATGGTTTTCCGGTTTATAGATGTGTTTGCCGAGCCATCCAGTTATCCGCCTTAGAGGAGTGTAGACTTTGACATCAAGTTGGAGCCTAGTACGAGACCGATCTCAAAGGCCCCATACCGTATGACGCTTATCGAGTTGTTAGAGCGGAAGAAGCAACTCGAAGAGTTGGCTGAGAAGGGATTTATCCGTCCTAGCATATCCCCGTGGGGAGCACCTGTCCTCTTTGTACGGAAGAAGGACGGATCGTTCAGGTTGTGTATCGACTACAAAGAGCTGAACAAGGTGACCATCAAGAACAAGTATCCTTTTGCCCCCCATCGATGATTTGTTAGATTAGCTTCAGGGAGCGACTGTGTTCTCCAGGAGCGACATGTGCTCGGGATATCACCATTTGAGGGTGAGAGAGCAGGATGTGCATAAGACGGCATTTCGGACTCCGTATGGCCACTATGAGTTTGTAGTGATGCCATTTGGGCTCACAAATGCGCCCGCCGTCTTTATGGAGTTGATGAATGACATATTCATCGAATTCTTGGATCAGTTTGTGGTGGTCTTCATAGACGATATCCTGGTGTACTCTCGTAGTAGAGAGGAACATGTAGGACATCTGAGGACAGTGTTGCGAGTTTTGTGGGATAGAGAACTGTATGCAAGTTCTTTAAGTGCGAGTTCTGGAAGCCAGAGGTAGCATTTCTAGGTCATGTTGTCTCCGCCAATGGGATCAAGGTTGATCCGGCGAAGATCGAGTCTGTAACAGCGTGGACGACACCGACGAACGTCGAGGAAGTGCGCAGTTTCCTTGGCCTAGCCGGTTACTACCGACGGTTTGTGGAGGGATTCTCTCTGATTGCCCGTCCACTCACCAGCCTATTGAGGAAGACTACCCGGTTTGTATGGCCCGAGCCGTGTACTCATAGTTTTGAGGAGCTGAAGAGACGTTTGACTTCCACTCCCATCTTAGCGCAATCGGAGGGCACATAGGACTTTGTAGTTTACAATGACGCATCCAAGCTAGGAGTAGGGCGTGTTTTGATGCAGCGTGGTAGAGTGATTGCATATGCATCTAGACAATTGAAGACGTATGAGGAGAACTACTCGACTCATGATCTGGAGTTGGCAGCGGTAGTTCATACTTTGAAGATCTAGAGACATTACTTGTATGGCGCTACATGCTAGATCTTCATAGACCATAAGAGTTTGAAGTATATTTTCACGTAGCGGGAATTGAATAACCGCCAATATAGGTGGCTTGATTCGATCAAGGATTTTGACCTTGAGATTTTGTATCATCTAGGAAAGGCGAACGTTGCCGCCGACGCCCTGAGCAGGAAGACATATCGAGAGAAGGTGTTTCCGAGATTGAAAATTCAACCTCAATTGTAGAGAGATCTAGTGTCGATAGAGATGGACATCCAGTTTCTTGATAAGGATGCCCAATTGAGTACCTTAAAGGTTCTACCTGATCTATTCGGAGTGATCCTACAAACGCAGTAGACTTGCCCAACAGTGAAGATTATACGAGATAGGATGTCTCGAGGTGAGGTACCACAATTCCCCATAGGAGGAGATAGAGTGTTGAGACGCCACGACCACGTTTGTGTACCCGCTGATACGGATCTAAGATAGAGGATTCAATAGGAGGCTCACTCCACACCTTACTCAGTACAACCAGGTGCGAGTAAAATGTATCAGGATGTGAGACGTTCATACTGGTGGGGAGGGTTGAAGCCCGTTGTAGCCAGATCGTGGCTCAGTGTGCGACTTGTGAGCAAGTCAAGATAGAGCATTGTAGACCAAGAGGAGAACTCTATCCACTACCAGTACCACAGTGGAGATGACAGGTCATCTCCATGGACTTTGTGACATGGTTGAGACAGAGCAGGAGTTTTAATACTATATGGGTTGTGGTTGAAAAAGTGACGAAGATTGCACGTTTCATTCCTATCAAGGATGTGGCTAGTGAGTAGATTAGCTGAGGAGCTCACTCGGCAGATAGTGAGACTCCATGGTGTACTGAGGACGATTGTCTCAGATTGAGATGGACGATTCACCTTGAGGTTTTGACAGCAGATTCAGATTGCCCTGGGAACGAGTCTGCACTTTACGACTACATTTCATCCTCAGACGGATGGTCAGTCGAAGAGGTTCATCCAAACGCTGGAGGATATGCTGCAAGCTTGTGTGTTGGACTAGGGACATGGATGGTCAGATCACCTCCATTGGTTGAGTTCTCCTACAACAACAACTAGCATGCATCGATTAGGATGGCTCCGTATGAGGCAATGTATGGACAGACATGCCGTACACCGTTATGCTAGGATGAGCCTAGTGGTGTCAGTGGTATAACGCCTGAGTAAGTTCAAGATGATATTGCACAAGTAACGCTGATTAGAGAGAGGATGCTGGCTGCACAAAGTCACCAGAAGTCGTATGCAGACAAGAGGCGTCGACGTCTAGAGTTCAGGGTTGGAACTCATGTTTGGCTGAAAGTTGCACCAACGCGTGACGTCAGACGATTTGGCATAAAGGGAAAGATGAGTCCCCGATATGTCGGTCCTTTTGAGATTCTGAACAGAGTTAGGAGAGCAGCATTCATGCTTTCTTTACCAACGAGGTTAGAGGGTGTCACCTTGTGTTCCATGTGTCTCAACTGAGGGAATACATACCAGATTCGAGACACATCGTCGGCTATGATGACTTAGTGGTTAAGCCGGACCACACTTTTATTGAGCGCCCAATTGCAGTCCTAGAATGAGGTTTGAGATGCCTACGTTCGAAGGACATTCCTATGTTGAGGATACAACGGTCAAGACGAGAACCTGGTGAGGCCACATAGGAGACAAAGGATAGTATCCGAAGGAAATATCCAGAGTTCTATGCCGAGATAAATGCACCTGTAGTATCGGTGAGTAGATATTAGTGCTATTTTGGTGAGTGTTATGATTATGTGCCTATGTGCTTTGATGTGTTTTCATGATAGCTGTGATGCATGCATATGATCTTATTAGATCTTGATTGCTAGCGCGAGCTGTGTTTATAGTTGGAGATGATTCTTCCTCCATGCTATTGAGTTGTGATTAGGGTTTAGCTGCATATGGTTATTCATCCATGCTATTATTTATGGATATAGTTTGAGTGGAGATGGTTTTCCTCCACGCCCCACGTTATGCGTACGGTTTAGCTGGAGATGGTTTTCCTCCATGCCTTTTGATGTGGTTATAGGTTGGCTAGAGATGGTTTTCCTCTAGCGCGAGCTGTGTTTATAGCTGGAGATGGTTCTTCCTCCATGCTACTGAGTTGTGATTAGGGTTTAGTTGGAGATGGTTATTCATCCATGCTATTATTTATGGACATAGTTTGAGTGGAGATGGTTTTCCTCCACGCCCCACATTATGCGTACGGTTTAGCTGGAGATGGTTTTCCTCCATGCCTTGTGATGTGGTTATAGGTTGGCTAGAGATGGTTTTCCTCTAGCGCGAGTTGTGTTTATAGATGGAGATGGTTCTTCCTCCATGCTATTGAGTTGTGATTAGGGTTTAGCTGGAGATGGTTATTCATCCATGCTATTATTTATGGACATAGTTTGAGTGGAGATGGTATTCCTCCACGTCCCACGTTATGCGTACGGTTTAGTTGGAGATGGTTTTCCTCCATGCCTTGTGATGTGGTTATAGGTTGTCTAGAGATGGTTTTCCTCTATGCCTTTGGATAGCGTTATGATCTTGTTGATGGATTTGGTGATTCCTGCATGATGTGTTTTGAGATTATAAAGTGTTATAGGTTGATACCGTTGAACGGAGATGTGATACCTCCGATAGAGACAGTGTTTATACCTCGGCGTATGGGTCCGAGGGGATTTGAGAATTGTTCAAGTTTTGGGGCGAAACTTTTTCTTAAGGGGTGTGATGTAATAGCTAGGATTTTCGAATTCTAATTAATGTTGATTAACTTAATCATTGATAGAAATTGACCCATAACTCGTGAAGATTCCAAAAGTGATGAGTATAAGTCCCATCGTTATGTTCCTGGGGTAATTTTGGGCTTATGGGAAATTTTTCACTTTTTTCCCGGGTAATTATTTTTACCCTCCGGTGTTATTTGGAGCATTTCGGAGCTCCAACTAATAAAAATGCAATTGAGAGAAATGATCAGGACATCGGACATGTCCTAGATATGAAATAACATGGAAAGGCAAAACTGCCAAAAGAGTCGCTATTTCATTTCTTAACGGCTAAGAAAAACGGCTTAGGAATACACGTTTTCCGAGACAGTTGTGGAATAATTATCCCTGCAATATTTCATATTTATTATTCCAATTTCGAGAACTTTGGAGAAGGGGGTTCAACCCACCTTTGGATCGGTTAAAGGATAATTACCAACTTCGCTAAATATTAATTATCGTCTTTACTATAAAAAGCGGAAAATCGTTTATTAACTCATTTCCTTTCAAGTTTCCTCGTAAAAGCTCTAATTTATCTCAACCTTTAAACTCAGATCTACTCTCCATGCGTAGCCTGCGTCCTTGTGATTCCGGATCTTCTTTCAAATCGTCAATCGGGTTAGTAACGAATAAGTTATGAATTTATTCGTTTTCCGTAATGCGATTTGGCCTAAATTGACCTTAGGCTTGTCAAATTTGATAAATGGAAATTCTATTATGGTCGTTATATTATTATGGGAATTATGGGTTGCTTGTTCGATGAAATCTAATGACAGGTGGGTTTAGAAATTGCCTGCGGGCAAAATGTTATTCTGATGAAATTTAATTAATCACGTAAAAATTAATTAATTAAAATAGGATTAGAATTGAGATTGAGGAATGTTGTTAGATGCTACCTTAAGATTTGAGGAATTGGGAGTTATGTTGTAATATCGAGGTTTAGATGCGAGTTATAGTTTGATTGTTGTTTCGGGGTATAGGAGACGAGTCTCCTAACCTTTGCAATGTTTTATTGTGTACCTTGCTCATGCATGCGCTGATTGTTTCCTCTGGGGGAAACTGTGACGTGGTGACGTTTGTGATAGGTAAGTCCATAGGACTTACTTAGCGAGCAGTTGTGGATTTTAGTGTTTGTATTGGTTGTGTGTAGGTGTGCATATGATTGTTGCATTTATAATCTAAACCGGACTAGGATGACCACTGCATTACCTTATATGGCGCAAGTGTATTATAACCGGGTGGTGACCACCTATCAAAGCTCGCCGAGAGTGGAGGAGGTGCTCGGAAGCTAGTAGCACAGAGGGGAGGTGGTAATTCCACCCCCACGCAAAACCCTGTGTTAATGGGGGATGAAACGAGGTTCTTTAGGCTCCTCGTGCAACAAAAGAAGTTGAATTAGTAATGGAATAACTTAAGTAAAGATATTAAACGGATGTTTGTGTGGCATTGCATATTGTGATGTATTGGTGTGTGTATGTGCTATTACTTCATTCTTATTCATTTATGTTAGCTAACGGTTTATACCGTGTTGTGGATGATATGCAGGTTAGGAAGACTGTAGAGTGAGCCAGACAGGGTGATCATCCGAGGGCTTATGTACACTAGGATATGTGAGGGTTTTGGGGTGTTTTATCCTTGTATGGATATGATGTTGCTGTTTTGTACTCGGATGTGATTTTGTAAACTTTTGATGTATATATTTTTACAATTTTATGTATTTGGTTTTAATCTATTTTTGCCTTGTTGTAAGATCAGTGAACTTGTTGTCAGGCTAAGGTTAGGGTCCATGTGAGATCCTACCCAGTAGCGCCCCGAGTCCCGCAAATTTGGGGTGTTACACTACACCCCATAACTAAATTCAAACTATAACTCGTATCTAAACCTCGAATCCTCAAGATATAGACAAATTCCTACGGCATATTCCCAACATATATCTCATCGGACTCATCATGCATCACTCTAGCCTAGCTACACTCTAAAGCCAAGGCCAAAGGAAAGAAAAGTAGAAGCATACCAAACTTGGTATGTCCTAGACGTGCACCTGCGAAAGCAGGAAAGCGTTGGGGTGACAACACAACGCAGGGACAATGACATTTAGCCGCAGGGGCGACGACAATGGCCTGGCAGCAGGGGTGGCGGCTCTAATCTGCGGGGTTGGTCTAACAGTAGAGGAGTCCTTTGTGGTTTCTCTTCTGTCAGTCTCTTGATCCTTTTCACTTCTTCATTGCCCCAAATGCAATCAACATACATATATACATTCATATAACATCATAATGGTCCAAGAAGATCAACACAAGCATCAACTTGTTGAAATCCTAAGGTAAAGAAGAGGAAAGAAAGAAGGAAAGGAGAACTAAGGAAAATAGAAGCTTACCACAACAAGCTCTGGGAAAGGGGAACCTAAACACTGCCTATCCACAACACCAAAGCAACACTCTCAACATCAACATCTCAGACCAAAACAATATCACACAAGCTTCCACAAGATCAATTCTTGAAGAAACTCCAAAGGTACACCAAAGAAGAAGAAAGAAGAAGGAGAACGCGAGGAAGAGAGAAATTCTGGGAGGAAAAGGGAAACCCTCGTCACAAGGGGAAATAAGAAGCTTAAGAAGGAAGTAAAGGCTAAAGCACGGGTCAAACGGTCAAGAAAATCGGCTGAGGCCGCCATAGCCGCAGGGGCGGGTCCTCAAACCACGGGGGAAGCTCACCGCACCTGCGGTTATATAAAACCGCAGGGGCGGGATCCCCATAAAGACTAAGACTCTTACATCTTTTCTTTCCGTGCTTTTTATTACTTAATTGTGACTAATGTTGTTTTGCAGGTTTCCGAAGTCAAGGCCTAGAAATCACTTTTAAAGACCTTGAAAACCAGTTTCAAAGCCTTAAAATCGACATTAAGGCCTTGAAATCAGTTTCAAAGCCTTAAGATAGGTTTTTTCGAAAAGTTCTCATGCTCTATTCAACCCCCCTTCTAGAGTATTTATATCCTTTATATTCACCTATACGGTTCTTATATTGGTATAAGAGCTAGACTCACGTATATTGATTTAACCATCAGTGAGACTAATAATGAACTCTGTAGGTGATGGTGGATTCGCTCAAGGAAGATTCACATCTCAACCACCACTCTTTTGTGGCAACAACTTTGCCCATTGGAGAGCAGTAATGCAAATGCTTGTTATTGATCAGGACATGGAACTATGGAACATCATTCAAAGTGGCCCTAAAATCCTAACCACCATGGTTGAAGGAGTCCAAGTTGCAAGGAAGGAAGCCAAATTCACTCAAACCGACTTGGATAGTGTTTCAAAGAACTACAAGGCCATGAACTTGATCTATTGTGTATTAGATGCAAATGAATTCAACCGTGTCTCATCATGCAAGAGTGCAAAGGAAATTTAGGAAATATTGGTTGTCACATATGAAGGGACAAGTCAAGTCAAGGAAACCAAGATAAGTATCTTCCTCATACAATATGAGCTATTGAAGATGAACTCTAACGAATCAGTCAAGGAGATGTTCACATGATTCACCGAGATCGTGAACAACCTCGATTCACTTGGAAAGGTCTTCACAAATGAAGAGAAAGTAAGGAAGGTTATAAAGAGCTTACCTAAAGGCAAGTGGGGACCAAAAGTGCCTACAGTTGAAGAGGCTCAAAATCTCACAACACTTCCTCTAGATGACCTTCTTCGAAAGCTAATCACTCACAAAATGGTTCTTGGTGAAGAAGATGGAGAACTCCCATCAAACTCAAAGAATCTTACCTTAAGATCCAAGAAGAATGATATACCATCAGAGGAGGAAGATAGTGATAATGAAGACGAGGAAGACCTATTCACCTTAATCTCAAGAGGTCTTGCTAAAAATCTTCAAATGAAGAAACAATTCATAAACAACAAGGATTATTTGCGATCATCATGACCTCGAGGTAAGTTTTCTAACTGATAGCATGTATTATAGTCTATATTTTGGGGCTAGTTTAGACGTTTTATCTTCATAAATCTGCATGTATGGATGTATATTCTTTGATTATATTGTTGTTTTGTCTACTATTGCGGGAATCGAGGTCTATACCTAGTTTCGTTGTAATTGTAGGGAAAATGACACATTTTGCATCGAAATGGAGCTAAGAAAGCTAAGGAGCCATTGGAGCTACATTCTGGAGC
Organism: Fagopyrum homotropicum; assembly: GCA_033239125.1. NCBI lineage: Eukaryota > Viridiplantae > Streptophyta > Magnoliopsida > Caryophyllales > Polygonaceae > Fagopyrum > Fagopyrum homotropicum. The sequence goes on along the minus strand of BSWB01000003.1, from coordinate 55,865,313 downwards.
TTTGAGGAGTTTTAAGAAGATCTCAAGAAGCATGGAAATGATTAAGAGGATTGATTTTGGACCGGATTCGAGATGATTTACATTCAGCTAAGATTCACTTCGGTCAGCTACAGTACCACCTCAACCGAGGTGATCTTGAGGATTATCCCGACCGAGGCGAATACCCTGTCGCCGGCGAGATCTTTATTTTTGGCTGAGATCTTCTATTTTTGGAAGGAAAATATCATATATTTTTGGTTGGATTTCTGGAAGGAAGATATTATATTTGACTGATTTATTTTAAGAGATATGGATATATTTTTTAGGAAATTATCTTTTTAAGAAATCTTATCTTTGGAAGATAATTCTCCTATATAAAGGGTTGGATTTTCCACAATTCAGCCATCCTAAAATCTGTGAATCACATGCTTGGAGCATCCAATAATTGAAAGATTTTCTGGAGTTTTGAAGGAAGAGTTGAAGGAAGTATTGAAGAATTGAAGTTCAAGGAAGGAAGGAATCATATTTTGAGTTGGCTTTTGAAGGAGTTGTAAGATTTTCTTAGATTGATTTTGGTTTGTTGTCTTTGTTAATTTGTGACTGAGGAACGCTTGTTTATTGATTGTTTGATTCAGGTATTGAGACCTTTTTCTTAAGGTTTTCTTGTTCGAATATTGATTCCTTTCCCATTAATTTGATTATTGTTATCATGATGATTGTTGGCTAAGTTTCTTATGCGATTCTAGGGTGATTAGCTGAAAGTTGTGGGAAAGACGATGATAGAATGATCTTAATCCCAGCAGGACCCTGAAAGCTCGAGTCTTTACCTTAACCCTAGAACACCTCGCTCAGTCATTGAACATCTCGGCCGGGGTGGAATATAACTGCACGAGGTGAACCTTTTCCTGAACCTATCTGAGTTAAGAGTTAAAGTTTGCCAAATCCTATCCTTATTACACCTTTCCTGGTTCAACGCAAGCCTTGGATGAGACTTACCCGGTGATTCCTTTGTTTGTTTACCTAAGATCATAAGTGTAGGTAATAAAGGTTTATCCTTTATTGGGGTTTGAGTGTGCCTTCGTCCCATCGTTTAGAGTTAGCCTAAGACTTACCCGGTAAAGGTTGATTCTATTCCCTTGGGTGGTGTGTTGGTTTGAGATTATAGTTCCTTTCTTTAGTACCTTGAGACTTACCCGGTAGTAGGAGCTTTGGTTTTGGGATATTGAGTAGTGAGACTTACCCGGTGATCTATTCCCACCTTAGAAGCACCTTCACTTTGCAAACCTCAGCTTTGTCCGCGTTATCCTTTGAGATCTTGAGTCAGAACTACAACTAGATTCTTTAATCCCTAGAATCCGCATTTCCCCTTACTTGACTTTATACCATCTTTGATTGCTTTAATTTGTAGTCATTAGCATATTTAACAACCTAAATCCGTGCTTTGTTTCACCATTGTCCCTGTGTTCGACCGCTGGAATTCTTTCTTTTATTACAATTGATCCGTACACCGTGGGTTCGCATATAGTTCAAGCATACTTCTTGGATTATAAATTTTAAAGATTGCACACACCTTTTGGAGCAAACAAGTTTTTGGCGCCGTTGCCGGGGACTTGGTCTAGACCAAGCCGGTTTTGGTTGTCTTTTGGGGTAATTGCCCTTGTTGCATTTGGATACTCTACTAGAGTGTTTTTTGCAGGATCTTTCCTTAGGTTTATGCGAAGAACTCGTGCGGGAAAGGAAATCGTTCCTTATGATCCCAAACCAGAAAAGACTTACGAGCTAAGATTGAGAGAAGCTAAGATGGCCAATCAAGACGACCGCGATCTTGAAGCCAAATTGAAGGAGGCATTGGAACAGCTACGCCTCAATAGAGAAGAACTACAACGAGAGAGAGATGAGACTCGTGCCAGGATAAGGAATTGAAGTAGTATGGCCGCTCTAAGGGCCTAGTTTCTGCCTCGACCGATCCCAGATCCTCGACCGAGACAAGACCTAGTTCATGTTGCCCCGACGATGTACACCTACAACCTCGGATGCCTATCCGAGATGTTCTTTTTGCTGGAGTTCCACAAACCCTAGGACAGAGGATGGACCCTGTTCGCCCCTAAACGTGCGTGCAAATAAGTTTTAATTTATAAAACTAGAATAAAAGCAAGCGAACCCGCAGTGTACGGATCGGCGTAGATTAGCAAGTATTCCAAAGTATCGATCTTAGGGAATTGGTGAAACAAAATCAGTTTCAAGTAATCGAGCAAGTAAAAATGTAGAAACTTTGCAAATATTGGGAAAACAGCAATCCTAAATATCCAGGTATCTCATTGTGGTAATCGATTCAAGATATACTATATATATATAAGGACATATTTGAGACTTGCAAAGATATACTAAGGTAAGGTAATGTACGGTGAAGTTCCAAAACCTATATGTCTCACCCAAAGGCTCTCTCTATAAAGGTTGTTGAGGCTGCAGTATAGAAAGGATCAAAGGATAAGAATTAATCTCAAATATCCATGCCTAAACCCAAGGAATCAAAGATAAACTAAAACGGTTAAGGTTATGACACTCGAAACCGAAATAGAGGATATTGAGTCTCACTACTACCTAGAAAAGGCAAGCCAAGGCTAGGTTAAAGCTAATCTTTAACTTTGGATCAAAGCAAAAACAAAGTTCGTAAACCAGGAAAATCACGGCTAGATCTTGAGAATCACGGCCGTGGAAACCAAGAACAACCCATGATTTAGGGCGTCGACAATATTTCTCACACTCTCAGGGTCCAATCAAATTACGATCGATCTATCATCATCTAAACCACAACTATCAACCCTTCACCTTAGAATTGCTAAAGGGTTTTAGCCAACAATCATTGTCATGATATCAATAATGAAATTAAGAAGAATAAAAGATGAAAACCCTTGAAAACTCAAATAAAACTCAAAGTCAATCTCGAAATCCAAACATAAAGTATTATGTTTATAAATTTAGAATAATAGGAATAGAAAACCTCACAAAGATCTAGAGAAGTCACAAAGAACAGGATGCCAATCCGTCCTTCAATGAAAACCCTAAAATATCTCCAAAAGTACACAATCTCCGAAAATATGTCCTTCAGGAATCTTTAATCCTAAAGGTTGAAATGAAACCTTGAGGCCGTCTCCAAACTCCAAGCGGAACTCTAAACAACTGTTAAGCGAGGCTAAGCACGGATCCCGAAAACTCTCTTCTCAAGCCTTTTTATAGGGCGAGATAGGGTTACGAAAAAGCCCAATGACATGGCTGACGTGGCAAAATATGATACGTCACATGATCACCAAAATCACGGTCATGAATAACTTTCCACGACTGTGGTTTAGAGTGTGAAATTCAATTACGGTGCCATATGATTTCCACGGCCGTGGTTTAGAGCGTGTAACTCTCTGTAGTGCTCCAAACTCACGTCCACGTTCATGTTGCCAAATCCACGGCCGTGGTTTAGAGCGTGGTTCTTCAAATCCTCTTCCACGACCGTAATTCAGGGCGTGGTTCTTCTAAATCCTTGTTTTTGCCTTAGTTTTGTGACATCCTTCATCCATGCTCCTTCCTTAGCCTCTCTAATGCATCTCCTTGCCATCAAGTGTGATCAAACACTCCTTTCCTCCCACATTTTGCTCCAATCCAAGCTTTATTTACCTAAAAACAAAACGAAGCTAGTGTATATCTCTATATCGACAAAGTGGGTGAACTAGCTCATAATTGCTTCGAACCCATATCTAAGAACACTTTGAAGAGGGAAAAACAACTAAAACAAGTGCCTAAAATATAGTCATATTTCATTATAACAAAATACCCCATACTTGCCACTTGCTTGTCCCCAAGCAAGGTTTTTTTTAAAAGCTTAGAACATAAGGTTGAATGAAATATGAATGCAAAACAAAACAAAATAATCTTTTTTGTTGGTGTGCTTCTAGTCAATAGATCATCCTCAAACCTTGCTTCATTCTTCCTTGAAAACGCTCATATTCATAAACCAAAGTATGCAAAGCAAAGAGACTTCATAAATTGCAAATACTTCAAGACAAACATCATAACCTTCAAGCATTGTCAAAATCTAGCATGTGAAACTTCACTTTAGATCACCAAGTCAAATAACACTCTTATGATCTCAATGACTTTCAAATAAGGTTAAGAATGCGGAAAAGGTGGGAAACTTGAAAAAGGAATGTGGTGTATGAATCCGGGAAGAAGGACAACACAAACTCTTTTCTTTTTACCATTTGAACTTGCACCAACTTAGAGCTTTGCTCTAGACTTTTTTTTTCACATAATTTTTCGACTTTACTTTTGGAGTTATGGAGAGCGGTGCACAATAACTGATACCTAGGAGATTAGCGTTTCTCAATTTCGAGATGCCTCAAACTCTTGATGCACATACCATAATCCGTTAGGAATATCTCTCAATCCGACTTTGGTAAGACACAAACACCCAGCTATGTGAATGGTGCCGAGTTACTCATCGTCATGATTTACTTCCCCAAACCTAGAATTTTCCTACACTTTGAAAACAATTGCTTTCATGGCCCTCCCACATCAAACATGCCAAAATCAACTCTTCCTAAATCCCGGATAGGTAAAGGAGGCAATTATTTCATTGAGGGGCTAAATGATCAAAGAAAGAAGTAAGAAAATCGAGATGCCTTAATCATTTCATAAAGAAGTATAAGAACTTATATGGTAATTTCAACCTTTGTTTCTCAATATGATTTAGATAAAACCTTCACATTTTGAAACTTGCAAGAAAGGATAAACAACATACTCAATCTCTTCACAATTCATAATTCAATTCAAGCATACATTTGTCATCAAAAACTCATTCCACAAGTAGTTTTTATCATAAAATCATCTCTAATCTTAGAAGCAGAAATATTTTCAAATTTTTCAAAATTTTATGGGTTTTTCAAAGCCTTTTTCATGCAATGCAATAATGAAACGTGTGACAATGAAAGGAAATATGCAAGTGTTCATAGAATCATCAAAGCAAAGTAAGTAGAGTTATTACAAACCATAGTCACACCCCACCCCATACTTGAAACATACATTGTCCTCAATGTTCAAAAGAAATAAAGAAAAGAAAAGGAAACAAAGAAACTCACTAGACGGTGGTGGGGCGACTCAATCCAGCGGTCAATCATCGTCATCATTGTGGAGGAGGCGGTGGTGGATACAGAAAGAAATCCGAGCTAAAAGGCCGCCCAAACTGCTAGCGGTAGATGTTTCTCATCATGCGATCATGCTCCTAGCTCCGGGTGTCATGAGTCTCTTGGCGGATCTCTAGATCTCCCACTCTCCTGGATAGATCGGTGGCCCACTCCGGAAGTTGCGAGTACCACTCCGGCGGCTGTCTATACCAAGCTGGAGCGTCCTGAGGTGGGGGAGCTGTCGGTGCCTGCTCATACCATGGTGGAGGAGCTCCCATCCAGCCCGGCTGCGTTCCATACCAAGTGGGAGGAGCGTCTATCCAAATCGGCCTCTCACTCACGCTAGCCCTACGTGAGGAAGAGGCACCGGAAGGTCTAGAAGGGCAGGGAGAACGCCTAGGTGGGTCCGGGAAGGTGTCCGGCTGATCCGGAGATGTACCAAATGTGTGCTCATCACCTCCTACCTCGTGATCATCACCTCCTCCCATCTCCTCATCATCATCCCCAGCTGGGATATCATCCGGCACATACGGAGGAGCTACTAGCTTATTGGCATGCATAACCGCAAAGGTCGCCTTCCAATTATGGCGTCCGACCATAATGGAATACTCGGGGAGCCAAGGGATACCTCTACCACCTCTCTCCTCCAATGGCATGGCTACGGTAGGTGGAGCTTGGTGGCGGGGAAAGATAATGCTTTGGTCTGTTCTTGAAAAACCACGGTCGTGGAACGTACAGAGACCGTGGTTTTGGTCTGTGTAACACCCCGAATCCTAGAGGACTCGAAATGCTATGAGCTGGGACCTCACAATGGGTCCCGGCCCTTAGCCTGACAACAACTTCATCGGACCTTACAACAGGGCACAAATAAAAAGGCAAAACACATAGTTTTATAACATGAGCAGAAGAAAAAGGTACAAATATGAAAACAATCCAGCCAAGTCTCAAAACCAAAGAACAACATAAGTCTCAACATTCATGAAAATATAAAGATAGCAGCCCCGTCCTATAATGCACGGAACCCCGGCTACCCACTACCGCCGGATCACTCGATCACCTCTCTAACGTGCAAGGGCATCTACAAGCAGTATAATACCGTTAGCTGACAATCTATGCATTAGTATAAAGGTATAAGCACAAACACACAACATACACAATCAGCATGCAACACTCAATCCTTTTGTTATCTTTAATTAGGTGATGTGTCATTACTAATGATACTTATCTTGTGACACGAGAGATTCCCAAACCTCGGCCCTGATTCCGTTTACCAACAAGGAATGGTGCTAATGCATCTGACCGTCTACCTACCTGGGCTGGTACAGGGAACCTGCTAGACTCTCGCAAGAGCTAGGCAGATGTTGTCACGACCCGTTATCATACACTTGGGTCCATTACATAATATAATAAAGTCGGCCTAATCCGGTTTCGTTATTATCCTAGCTAGGAAACACCACTCATACACAATACACTCATACAAGAAGCCAGCTAAGTAAGTCCGTAGACTTACCAGTCTCCGAAGCGCACAAGATCACCTCACTCGAAAGTTCCCTCGGGAAAACGTACAACGCCTGTTCAAGACAAGGCACACAATCAAACCACACTCTAGTCCACTAGAAGTCTTTAGACTTCTAGGCTCAACTCCTCAACCACCTAGTCCAAGAAGACTACACTCTCAGTCCATGACCTATCCAACTCTCCTCATAACGATATACACAAAGGTTACTTCCACAACGCTCGAACGAACCCTCAACAACATATCACCACTAGATTCACATAACTCACACTAGACTTCTAAGGTCCCACCAATCTAAAGCATTCCAGTTTAACTACCCTAGGCCAGCCTAACATGCTTCTAGGGTATAACGAGTCTAAGGAAAGAAAGAAGGAAAAGCAAGAACAAGATTCTGGACTCATTGGAGCAAAACCGCCCCAGCGCCTGCCTGAGCCGCCCCTGCGCCTATCTGGGTCCGCCCCTGCGTCGATCTGGTTCCGCCCCTACGCCTAACAGAAGCCGCCCCAGCGCCTTGGTGAATCCGCCCCTGTGCCTGTCTGTGCAGGAAGTCCGTCGGCTGAGTTCTTCGATTGTGCGGCCGGTCCTTTCGGGCCTCCTTTGGTGCTATGAACGTCTTCTACTTCTCTCACTGGGTCTTAGCCTCCCTCCAAGGTCTAGCTTCGTCATCGAGCCAACAAAACAACGATAGATCGTTGAGCAAGGATTTTAAGAGTGTCTTCCATTCAAGCCATGGAAGGGAAAGGAAGAAGGAAGAAGGAGAAGAAAGAAAGAAGAAGAATAGAAGGAACCTTACCCACGTCCCGTCACTGCAGTCCCGGCCTTACAAAAGGTGGATCCAAGCTGGAGCACTCCAAGGGAAGAATGGAGGAGAAGGATGTAAGAGGAAGTGCAAGAGGAGTAAGTGAGTAGGAGAAAGAAAGTAACGTGAGTAGAAAATGAGAGGAGGAGAAGAGTTGGCTGCATAAAAGAGGGAGGATACCAAAGGTCTCCAGCCCTTAACTCATGGAATTTAAGAGGGAAGTTAAAAAGGACCGGAATGTGAACGGTTGCCCAAAACGCTGCTACCCCGCCCACGCGTGCCACCGCCCTAGTGGGAATCCTAGCCGCATCTGCGGCTTACTCGACTACGTCGCCAAAGCCGCAAGGGCGTGAGCCCTTGCGCCCGGCTTCTACCCTCATCTAACTCTATCCAAGCGTAACGAAAAATCCGGTCGTTACATCAGATCCCCCTCAAAATAATTTTCACCCGAAACTTAGGGTTACTAACCGCGGTCATAAGATATAAGCAAGCCCTATGACTAACAAACTACCACATCAAGACCACCTAAGGGTCACACACAAGCACACTAGACATATTACTCATACAACACTGCAAGCAACCAAAACAAGAGGGTAGACTACCTGACAGTCCTATAGATATCTCTAGACCCGCATAAAACTCCGGGTAGTTCCGCCGGATACTATCCTCCGTCTCCCAAGTGGCCTCATCAATCCCCCGTCTCGACCACTGCACTCTCATCATGGGTATTACCTTCGATCGAAGGCGTCTCACACCTTTCTCCAAAACTGCTATGGGGTGCTCTGGAAATGTAGGATCCGGCTCGACTACCAGGTCGTCATGACTCACTTTGTGTCTCGAGTCATGCACATACTCTCGCAGTTGCGACACGTGAAATACCGGATGAACTCCCTCCAATCGGGGTGGCAATGCCAATCTATACGCAACCTCTCCTATCCGCTCAAGGATCTCGAAGGGCCCGACATATCGGGGACTCAACTTTCCCTTAATGCCGAAACGTCTAACACTCCTCGTCGGCGACACTCTCAACCATACCTGGGCGCCAACCCTGAACTCCAGAGGCATGCGTCTCTTATCAGCATAAGATCTCTTACGGCTCTGTGCGGCCAACATCCGCTCTCGAATCAAAGCTACCCGAGCCATATCATCCTACACCTACTTTGGTGCCAAACCGCTCATCCTCCCAGGCTCATCCCAACACAAGGGTATACGACACTTCCTTCCATATAGTGCCTCGTAAGGAGCCATCCCAATAGTCGCATGCCAACTATTGTTATAAGAAAACTCCACCAAAGGGAGGTTGTCGGGCCACATCTGGCCCCAATCAAGCACACATGCCCTCAACATGTCCTCGAGGGTCTGAAACGTCCTCTCAAACTATCCATTCGTCTGAGGATGGTATGCCGTGTTGAACTGTAAGCTCGTACCTAAGGCGGCGTGTACCTGCTGCCAAAATCTCGAGGTAAAACGCCCATCTCTATCCGAGATGATCGTCCTCGGCACCCGTGGAACCTCACAATCTTTCGGGTAAACTCCTCGGCTAAACGAGATACCGGCCACGTTTCCTTAATTGGAATAAATCGTGCCGTCTTCGTCAACCGATCCACCATAACCCATATCGCATCAAAGCCTCTGCTCAACCTCAAGCTAGTAACGAAGTCCATAGAAATGTCCTCCCACTTCCACTGTGGAATCGGAAGTGGTTGGAGCTCTCCTCCGGGCCTGTGGTGCTCGATCTTGACCTACTGACAAGTCGCACACTAGGCTACATATCTAGCCACATCGGGCTTGAGCCTGCCCCACCAATAAGATCGTCGTATATGCTGATACATCTTACTCGCGCCCGGGTGGATGGAATAAGGTGTAGAATGGGCCTCCTGCAGTATACGCTCCCTCAACTCTCTGTCGGAGGGTACACATATTCGCTCTTGGCGCCTCAAAATCCCGTCTGCACCCACCATAAACTATGGTGCCTCCCCTTTGGACATTCTATCCCTGATCATCGCCAGTGCATGACAACTCTCCTGTTTCTGCCGGATCTCTTCCGTCAGATCCGGTGAAACCTTTAATGCTGACAAATGACCGTCAGTATCCGGAAACCGGATGTCTACCTCCAAACAAATCAAATCTCTCTACAACTGGGTCTGAACGGTCAATCTAGCTACCGCACCCTCGCGGGGTGTCCTCCTACTCAGGGTATCGGCGACCACATTGGCCTTCCCCGGATGATAAAGGATCTCTAAGTGAAAATCCTTAATCAGCTCTAACCATCTCCTCTGGCGGTTATTCAACTCCCGCTGAGTGAATATGTACTTTAGACTTTTGTGGTTTGTGAAGATCTGACAGGTGGCCCCGTAGAGGTAATGACGCCAGATCTTCAATGCATGAATGACTGCAGCTAGCTCAAGGTCGTGAGTAGGGTAATTCTCCTCATACGTCTTCAACTATCGAGACGCGTAAGCAATGACCCTACCCCTCTGCATCAGGACACATCCCAAACCTAGCTTAGATGCATCACTATAAACGAAGAAGTCCTCAACGCCCTCTAGCTGTGCTAACACGGGAGCGGAAGTCAATCTCCCCTTCAGCTCTTCAAAACTCCGCTGACAGAGCTCGGACCATGTAAATCTGATGGACTTCCTTAACAAGGAAGTGAGTGGCCTGGCAGTCACAGAAAAACCCTTCACAAACCTGCGGTAGTATCCGGTCAGACCTAGAAAACTCCGTACCTCCTTGACCGTCTTAGGAAGCGGCCATGATGCAACTGACTCTATCTTCGCCGTGTCTACCTTGACACCCTCGGCGGAGACAATGTGGCCAAGGAAGGCAACCTCTGGCATCCAAAACTCACACTTAGAGAGCTTAGCATAAAGCTCCCTATCCTGTAAAACCCGCAACACCGTCCTAAGGTGTTCGGCGTGCTCCTCCCTATTCCGGAAGTATACCAAGATGTCGTCGATGAAAACTACCACAAACTGGTCTAATAAGTCGATGAAGATGCCATTCATCAACTCCATGAAGACAACAGGAGCATTGGTAAGCCCGAAAGACATCACCACGAACTCATAATGACCGTATCTGGTCTAAAACGCCGTCTTCGGTACGTCCTCCTCCCGTACTCTCAGCTGATGGTATCCTGACCTCAAGTCAATGCGGGAAAACACCGTAGCTCCCTGTAACTGATCTAGAAAATCATCAATACGCGGTAACGTGTACTTGTTCTTGACGGTGACTTTGTTCAACTCTTGATAGTCGATACAAAGCCTCATAGATCCGTTCCTGACGAAGAGGACAGGTGCACCCCAGGGAGATACACTGGGTTGGATGAATCCTCTCTCTTCCAAATCCTCGAGTTGCTTCTTGAGCTCAAGCATCTTGAATGGTGCCATGTGGTATGGAGCCTTGGAGATCGGCCTCGTGCCGGGCTCCAACTCAATCCCAAAATCTACGCTCCTCTGCGGTGATAAGCCAGGCGGCTCGCCAAAGATGTCCTCGAACTCACAAGCTACCGGGGTCTTTGCTAAAGATGATCTCGTCTCCTCCTTCATGGCGTAACACTAGAAGGCCTCGCACCCCTGACTTATGAGCTTTACAGCTCGGATTGCACTAATGACTGTCCCGATCTTTCCGAGGTCCCACCCTCGAAAGACCTCCTCTTGCCCAGACTCCGTGGTGACCGTCACTGTCCTCTTACTGACGTCAAGAATAGCTCTATGGAGGTCCATCTAGTCCATCCCAAGTATGACTTCTTCATGCACTAAGCGCATGACATGGAAGTCAGCTAACCAATCACGATCTCCAAAGCGGATGGGACAACCATGAATCTCTCAAGTACCGCGAACCTTACTCCTATCAGGTTACCTTATAAGGAAATGTTCCCCCTCTACTGTATCTAAGGTCAACCTATCTATGCAATCATCAGATATGAAAGAGTGCGTTGCACCCGTATCAAAAAGTACTCGGACTGGAAAGCCATGAATCGTAATAGTACCTGTGGCTGCGGGCGCTGCTAGCTCTACGGCGCTCCTCAACTCGAAGACTTGAGCCTGAGTACCTCTGGTCTCTGAAGTGCCTCCGCCACGCCCTCTACCTCTGCCGGGAATCTGAGCCGAACCCTGTGAATATGCCTGACCAGGAGCTCGCTGCTGTTGCCTCTGTCCTCCTCCTGAGGTACCAGCAGGCGAGGAACCCTACTGTGATGTCACCTTGCCCTGTCGGCAGAAGGTAGCTCTATGGCCCAGCTGGCCGCAAGTGAAACATGTAACTGATGGTCTCCTACATTCCGGCTTAATGTGTCCATACTCCCCGCAATTGTAGCATTGACGTCCCCCTAGAAACCGTCGGTGATACAACCTGGTAGCTAGAGCGGCCCTGAGACTGACCACACCCATGACCTGAACCTCCAGCTCCTGTGCTGGCCGGTCCGGTCTGACCCTCCAAACTGCATAACTCTCTTAGGACCCAGTCGGTCCCTCTCAAATGCTAAAGCCCGATCCTGGTAATTGGCTAAGGATTCACAGCGAAACCCTGCCAGATAGGAGCTTGTAGTCTCCCTCAGTCTCCGAGAGAACAGGTACACGTGCTGGTCCACAGGTGGTGCAGCAGGACCCAGCAATGACAGCTCCTCCCGGAACCTCCTGATCGTCTCAACTATCGGAACATCCTCGAATCCTGCCTCTAAGAAGTCCTGCACTCGGTCTCTCCTCAGTGAGGTAGGAAAAAAGTCTCCCGCACAAGGCTCAGAAACTGCTCAAATCGGGACACTCCGCCCCGCACGGTCCTCCACAAGAACTGTGCCTGGTCTCTTAACAAGGTCTGAACCAGCTCCACTTTACGACTCTCTGGACAACGGATAGCCTCCAGTGCGAACTCCACATGGCTAATCCAATGCTCTACCTCAAGTCCAACATTCCCGTTGAATGTGGGAACTCTTTGATGGTTGAAAGTATTCAACCTTAAGTTAGTGAAGAGTATTCCTAAATATACTCGTTTCTTGAAGGAACTTTTCACTATCAAGAGGAATCTGAACTGAAGGGGAAACAAAAAGTGCAAGTAGGTGAGCATGTGTCAGCTGTTTTCCAACGGAGAATGCCCAAGAAGTGCAGCGATCCGGGCATAGTAAGCATTCCTTGTGTTATAGGGGAAACCCGTTTTGACAAAGCATTGCTTGATCTTGGTGCTTCTATAAATGTTTTACCATATTCTATTTACAAATCACTTGGCCTTGGGCCATTAATGGAAACTAGGATTGTAGTACAACTTGCTGATATATCTAATGTGTACCCGAAAGGGATAATTGAAGATGTATTAGTAATGGTAGACAACCTAATATTTCCTGCTGATTTCTTTGTAATGGATATGGAAAACGATTCGCATACTGCACCGATTTTGTTAGGTAGGCCATTTTTAAAAACTGCTAGGACTAAAATTGATTATGTTAGTGGCAAATTGACCATGGAGTTTGATGGTGAAGTAGTGGAATTTGACATCTATGATGCAATGAGATTTCCTAGTGATGATCATTCTTTATGTGCTATTGACATTGTTGAAACTTTTATGCAAGATGTATTTGATAATTCTGATGTTGATGAATTGGAAAATGTAATTGAGCATGACATTGATGGTTTCAAATCAGATTATGTATTAACATCCAGCATGAAAGAGGTCCTAGCCCAATTAGATGGGCATAAAAGGCTACATATCTCCAATTTGGCCACTGGGCCCACTTTACTAACCCCAAGCGAGAAGCTTGTTCCATCTATAGTGCAGGAACCAGAAATAGAATTGAAGGTCCTTCCGTCACACCTCAAGTACGTTTTCCTTGGAGAACACAATACCTTGCCGGTGATCATCTCCAACAAGTTGACTACCGGTCAAGAAGACAAGTTGGTGAAAGTGCTAAAAGAGCACAAGACGGCCCTTGGATGGACCATTGCGGACATCAAAGGGATAAGCCCTTCAACTTGTATGCATAGGATCTTACTAGAGGATGAAGCCTTACCCTCTAGACAACCTCAACGGAGGTTGAATCTGCCAATGATGGATGTGGTTAAGAAGGAAGCGTTGAAGCTCTTCCAAGCGGATATGATCTTCCCTATTTCGGATAGCACTTGGGTTAGTCCAACTCAAGTGGTTCCAAAGAAAGGAGGCATCACCGTGGTGGAAAATTAACATGGAGAGATGGTCCCGAGCAAAACACAAACCGGATGGAGAGTTTGCATTGACTACCGCAAGCTCAACAAGGTAACACGTAAAGACCATTTCCCATTACTTTTTATTGACCAAATGTTGGAACGTCTTGCAGGTCATCAGTACTACTGCTTCCTTGATGGATATTCGGGCTATTTCTAAATAGCCATCGCACTAGAAGATCAAGAAAAGACGACGTTCACTTGCCCATTTGGCACTTTTGCGTACCGCAAAATGCCATTTGGACTTTGCAACGCACCCCACACCTTCCAACGGTGCATGATAAGTATTTTCTCCGACTACATAGAAAATTTCATTGAAGTCTTCATGGACGATTTTACCATCCATGGAGACAGTTTTGATGCATGTTTAGGACATTTAAAACTTGTTCTTTAAAAATGTGTTGAAACCAATTTAGTTCTTAATTCGGAAAAATGTCATTTCATGGTCGAACAAGGAATTGTGCTAGGACATGTAATATCCTCAAAAGGGATTGAGGTAGATAGGGCAAAGGTTGATGTAATTCAAAATTTACCTTATCCTACTAATGTTCGGGAAATCCGATCTTTTCTTGGTCATGCAGGTTTCTACCGACGTTTCATCAAAGATTTTTCGAAGATCTCGGCAACCCTATGTCAATTGCTCAAGAAAGACGTCACCTTTTGTTCGCCACTTAGCGTGCGTGCAAATAAGCTTTAAATTTATAAAACTAGAATCAAGCAAGCGAACCCGCAGTGTACGGATCGATATAGTTAAGCAAGAATTCCAGAGTATCGAACACAGGGATTTGGGGGGAACAAATTCAAATTTAGATTATCAAGCGAGTAAATGTAAGAAGCTTTTCAAGTATTGGGAAAACAACAATCCTAAAGATCCAAGTATCCAGCTGTGGCAATCGATTCAAGATACACTAATGATATAAGGACAAAGTTAAGATATGCAAAGGTATGCTAATGTAAGGTAATCGTACGATGAAGTTCCAAAAACCTTATATGACTCACCTACAAGACACTCTCTATGAAGGTTGTTGAGGCTTCAGTATAGAAAGGTTCTAAAGATGAGAATTAATGTCAAATACCCAAACTTATAATCCAAGGGTCAAGACTAACTAAATCGATTAAGGTTGTGACACTCACAATCGAGGTAGAGGTTGTTGAAGCTTCACTACCACCTAGAAAAGACAAGCCTAAACTAAGTTAAAGCAAATCTTTTACTTTGGATTAAAGTAAAAGCAAGTTCGTGACTTAACACAAAATTACGGCTAGTTCTTGAGTTCCACGGCCGTGGAAGCTCAAGAACAGACCGTGGATTAGGGTTTGTCGGCGATTCTCTCTAACTCTCAGGATCCAATCTGTTTACGAACGATCTATCATCATCTAAGCCACAACTATCAACCCTTCACCTTAGAATTGTTAAGGGTTTTTAGGCAACAATAGTCATATTGATATCAAATTCAAGAATTAAATGATTGAAAGATGAAAACTTCCGAAAACCTTCAATAAACTTCAAACCAATCTCAAAGTCACAATCAAGAACGAATATCGTCACTAGATTCGGAATAGAACAAACAAACACAATCTTAGATAAGAAGGAAGAACGGGATGTCAATCCGTCTTCTAAATCAAACCTAAACAAGAAGCGAAATCTCCTTGCGAATAATCTTCCGAATCTTCGATCTTCCGTCAATCCAGAAAACGCCAATAGCAATGTGCCAAAAATCTCTCAAACAAATCTCCGCCAAAAGTGAAATTAGGGCAATTCCAAGCGCAAGTGTATGTGTAAAGCTAGGTCTAAGCGGAGGTGACGGAATCTCCCTTCGTCCGTCCTTTTATAGTGTAAGATAAAATATCGGCCCGGCCCAATTGCGTAGGAGATCGTGGCTTAAAGTTTGGAGAAAAAGATCGCCAAGATCACGGTCCTGGAAGGGTTCCACGGCCGTAATTTAGAGCGTGGAAATCAACACGGTTTGAACCATCTTCTCCACGGCCGTAGAAGTTACTGGAATGAACCACGCTTCCCTAGCCATGGTTCCACGGCCGTGGACTTGAACGTGGAAAGTGGTACGGCCGTATTTTAGAGCGTGGTTTAGGGCAAGAACGTGATTCTTCCCTAGCCTGGTGCATTCCTCAAGTTGGCATTCCCTTAGCTCCTAGAAATGCCTTCAATCCATGGACATTGCTCAATAACTCCATCCTTGCTTGATTCCGTTCGGAAATAGCTCTCAATCACCTATAATCAACATAAAGCTTGTGTAGATCTCTATATCGACATTATAGACAAACTAGCTCACAAATGCATGAATGCTCAATCAATGACTATTAATATGAATCAAATACACTTAGAAAACGTGCCTAAAATATCACAATATTTCATGCTAACAAATAACCCCATACTTGCCACTTGCTTGTCCCTAAGCAAGGTCTTTCAAAAGCTTTAAAACAAGAGTTAGGATGAAATATGTGTACCTTCTCAAAGCAATACTTCTTTTGGATGAATGTGCCCTCTAATCAATAGATCATTCTCAAATCTTGCTTCAATCGTTTATTAGACTTTCATACACTTAATCAAAGAGTAAAGAGTAAATAAAACTCATGAATCAATCAAACTTCCATACAAACATCATAACCCTTAAACATTATCAAAATCAATCATAAGAAACTTCAATTTAGATCACCAAGTCATATAACATTCTTTTGATCTTAAGGACTTTCAAAGAAAAAGGTCTAGAATGTGGAAAGGGAAGGAAACTTTAAGGAATGTGGTGCATGAATTCGGGAAAGTGGACAACTACTCTTTTCTTCTTCTCTTGCGGTTTCCGCAACACCTTCAACTTAGAGCTTCGCTCTCTTCCTTTCATTTTTCGACTTTACTTTTGGAGTTATGGATAGAGGTGCACAAAAACCGAAGCCTAGGAGATTGGCGTTTCTCATTTTTGCGAGATGCCTCAAACCCTTGATGCACATACCATAATCCGCTAGGAATATCGCTCAATCCGACTTTGGCAAGACACAAACACCCGGTTATGTGAATGGTGCCGAGTTACTCATCGTCATGATTGACTTCCCTAAACCTATAATTTCTTTCTATTCTTTTGAATGCAAATAATTGCTTCCATGGCCCTCCCACATCAAACATGCCAAATATCAACTCCTCCAAATTCCCGGATAGGTAAAGGAGGCCATTATTTCAATGAGGGGCTAAATGATCAAAGAAAGAAGAAAGAAAATCGAATTGCCTTAATCATCTCAACAAGAAGCATAAGAACTTATAGTGTGATTTCAACTTCAATCCCTCAACATGATTTAGGTAACATTCATCACATTATGAAACTTGCAAAAGAGGCATAATCAACTCATTCAATTTCTTTTCAATCCACTATTCGTTTAAGCATGCAATTGTCATCAAACTCAATTCACAAGTAGCGATTATCATAGAAATCATCTCAATTCCTTAGAAGCACAAAATTTTTCAAAATTTTTCAATTTTTGTGGGTTTTTCAAACTCTTTTTTATGCAATGCAATAATGAAACGTGCAACAGTATAATGAACATGCAAGATAGTCTCGAATAGAAGCAATCAAAGTGAGTAAGAGTTATTACAACTTTTAGTCACACCCCACCCCATACTTGGAACAAACATTGTCCCTAATGTTCAAATAAAAGAAAGAAAAGAAGAAAAGAAAAAAGAAACTCACAAAGTGGCGGTGGAGCGGCTAAAGCTATCGGTCATCATCATCATCACTGCGGTGCTGGTCGAGGCGGGAATGAAGAGAAGCTAGGATCGTAGTGCCTCCCGAACTCCTGGCGGTAGACGTCTCTCATCATATGATCGAGGTCGTCCAAGCGTCCATCTCTAGCATCGTCTCGGATCTCCAATGCTCCTACTCTCTCCGAAAGACCAGTAGCCCAATCCGGCATCTGCTCATACCATACCGGGGCCTGGCTGTACCACCCTGGAGCATCGGACGGTGCTGGTGCTGGTGCTGATGGCTGCTGTGAGGACCATGGAGGTGGAGCTCCGTACCATGTAGGAGGTGTATCCATCCAAGTGGGTCTCTCACTCACGCTGGCGCGGCGAGAGGACGAACCTAAAGCTCTGGCAAGACGTGGAGAACGTCTAGGCACATCAGGAGCCGCATCCGGTTGATCCGGAAACGTGCCAAACTCTTGCTCTGCTACTCCTCCTCCCTCATACTGATCCCTCATCTCCTCCTCCTCAACTACTGGCGGTGGTGGGACATACAGAGGAGCTGCAATCCTGTTCGCATGCATAGCTGCGAACGTAGCCTTCCAATTATGGCGTCCAGCCATAATGGAGTACTCCGGGAGCCACTCAATGCCCCTCCCCGTCCTGCTCTCCCAAGGCATGGCTACGTAAGGCGGACCTCTATGGGTAGGGAAGATAAGGCCTCTAGTCATGAAGGCCTAGAGTCCTAGGGGTACAGCTGGTATGCGTGTGCATGTAGAAAAATCAATCCCCAACATCCTAGCAAGGTGGGTAACTATCCCACCATATCCAATGTTGCCCTTCCTCTTGTTCTTAAACTTTCTCATAGTAGCAGCTAAGAGGGTGACACAATCAGCTCGGCGCCCATACAGCATAGAGTACAACAGAAATAGCTCATCCGTCTTGATCTTTTGGGGCGTCTCCGTCCTAGGAAAGAGACACTCCGAAAGAACACGGTGAGCAATCTTCAAGGCTAAGTGATACATTAACTTAGCCTTGGTATCAGCAGGTTGCTAGCGGTCCTCGCTGGCGTAAATCATAGCAACCTCCTCCCAAAAGTCTTTGGCGTAAACGCCACTAGGAAAACGACCGTTAAAGGTCTCTTGGAACCCGAAAAAGGCTCCGAACTCACGGATGGTAAAATCATAGTTTCTTTCCATAAGACGGAAAGAAACGGTCCTATCCACATGGCTGTGCTCGAAAGACGTCACAACCTCCCTCGTAATCTCCTCGTAGGCGTCTTCTCGGATAGCCGAGAAGACAACTAGTCCGGCTCTATCCAAGAGCCAAGTAAGGTCATCTATGATGTTAAGAGGAGCTAGATCCTCTAACAATAGGTACCTAGGTCCAATCACAGCCCTCTCATGGATCCTCTCGAGTGCATCGAGGTGATCCGCATGAATGGTCGGTACTCTAGGGCTAGGAGGAGCGGGTGATGAAGGTGATGATGGTGGTGAAGGGGAGGAAGGTGGTGGTGCTCTAGAGGATGAAGAGGAAGAGGAGTTACCCTTCCTCTTTTTGTTTTGGTCATTCTTCTTCTCCTTAATCCTCCCTGAAACTCTTTTCACAAAATCCATCACTGTTCAAAATCACGGTCTGTTCTTGATTTTTCCACGGCCGTGAAACTGTCAGAGACCGTGATTCGTCTCAGTTTTTCTCAAAACTCAACAAACAACACTCAAATTCAGCAATCAGGCAGCCCTAGTCTAATTCCTTCCAGTTTCAAGCAGTTCTCCTATAATTTCTAGCAAAAACGAACCCAAATTGACAAAGATCAAGAAGAGGGAAAAAAACCTAGGTTTCGGATTTTTAAATCCGAATTGTGTGTTCCTTGGTGAGTTGCCGCTCGATTCGTTGCTTGGATCTTGTTGGTGGTCGAATTTGCTTCAATTTGGAAAGAAGAATCGTCGAAAACGATTAACGAACGAAGATTTGGGAGGAAGGGCGTGGAATCGGCGATTTGGGTCGTGGAATTGGGTATTTGTGGAGTGTTTTTGTGAAGAACGTGGTTTATATAGTGACAGGCAAAATTTTGAAAATCACGGTCTGTCGGGGGGTTCCACGGCCGTGGAAATGTACGGAACCGTGGTTTTGGTGATTTTTCAAAAGCTTTTGGAAATTACGGGCGCTGTAGCTGTCACGACCGTGATTTAGGCCGTGGAACTCTCTGTAATGCTCCAAAGTCCAAGTTTCGTCACTTTTCTTCAATATTACTCTTCCCTTTTCTTTTCCCATCGTTCCTACATCCAAAAACACGAACATACCGGAAGAAATCGAGGCAAAATAAAGCGAAAAACGTCTAAACTAAGCTAAACTATGAATCGAAACAAAAACAAAAATGCAATACCTTGGGTTGCCTCCCAAGCAGCGGTTTGTTTAAGGTCCGTAGCTAGACCAATCTCGCACTTATTCGAGTGCGGTAGGCGCGAACTCTTCAGCTTGGAGTTCCGGCGTGTACTTCTTGAGTCGTTGACCGTTCACCTTAAAGCTTCCGCCCGCTTCACCCCATACTTCAACTGCACCATGGGGGAAAATACGCTTAATTAGAAAAGGTCCGGTCCAACGAGATTTAAGCTTACCTGGAAAGAGACGAAGCCTTGAATTGAAGAGGAGAACTTGATCTCCTTCTTTGAGGTCCTTTGGAATGATATGCTTATCATGCCAACGCTTTGCTCTCTCCTTATAAATCTTGGCGTTTTCATAGGCATTCAAGCGGAGTTCTTCCAGCTCATTAAGGTCCAAGAGACGCTTCTCCCCCGCTTCCGTCATGCCAAAATTTAACCATTTGATAGCCCAAAACGCCTTATGCTCTAACTCTACCGGTAAGTGACAAGACTTCCCATACACAAGGTTGTATGGTGTGGTTCCTATGGGAGTCTTGTACGCAGTCCGATATGCCCACAATGCGTCATCAAGGTTCAAAGACCAATCCTTCCTAGTCCTTGAAACCGTCTTCTCTAAGATTCCTTTGATCTCCCGATTTGAGATCTCAACTTGTCCACTTGTTTGTGGATGATAAGGGGTGGCGATCTTGTGAGTAACCCCATACTTAGCTAGAAGAGCTTCAAAGCGCCGGGCAATGAAGTGAGAACCTCCATCACTATTGATAGTCCTTGGTGTCCCAAATCGTGGGAAGATGATCTTGTTAAAGAATTTAACCACCACCATGGCATCATTGGTGGGAGAGGCAATCGCTTCCACCCATCTAGAAACGTAATCCACCGCCAAGAGTATATATTGGTTTCCACAAGATGATGGGAATGGTCCCATAAAATCTACTCCCCAAACGTCGAAAATCTCCACCTCTTGGATGTTATTGAGAGGCATCTCATTCCTCCTAGAGATATTACCTGTTCTTTGACAAGCATCGCAGCAAGAAACAAAGGATTGCACATCTCTAAATAAAGTAGGCCAAAAGAATCCAAATTGCAATACCTTTGCACTAGTCTTGTTCGAACTAGCGTGTCCTCCACAAGGTAGTGAATGACAATGGCGGATGACACTTTGCATCTCATCTTCCGGCACACATTGCCGAATGATGCCATCCGGACCTCTCTTAAAGAGGAGAGGTTCATTCCAAAAATATTCCCGAACATCCTTAAAGAACTTCTTTCTTTGTGCGTAGGATAATCCGGGCGGTATCTCCTGGCAAACCAAATAGTTAACAAAATCAGCAAACCATGGTTCGTTACCTTTGGAGATCACATCGATGCACTCCTCAATAATGTGTAGGTGTTCATCCGGGAAGGAGTCATCTATAGGTAATTGGTCGTCCTCTAGATGTGTTAGGCGACTCAAATGATCCGCAACAGAATTTTCCGAACCCTTCTTGTCGCGGATCTCTAGATCGAATTCTTGTCGGAGAAGAATCCATCTAATTAGCCTTGGTTTCGCATCCTTCTTTGCAAGGAGGTACCAGATCGCAGCATGGTCCGTGTAGACAATCACCTTTGCACCTACAAGATAAGAGCGAAACTTGTCAATAGCATAAACAATGGCTAAGAATTCCTTTTCCGTAGTGGCGTAGTTGAGCTGCGCTTCATCTAGCGTCTTGCTAGCATAGTATATGGCATGGGTTCGCCTTTCCTTCCGTTGTCCAAGAACAGCTGCTATAGCTACGTCACTAGCATCGCACATAACCTCAAAGGGAAGAGTCCAATTCGGAGGTTGGATAATAGGTGCTGAAATTAAAGCTTGCCAAATGGTGTTAAACGCATCCAAACATTCATGCGAAAACTCAAAAACTGCGTCCTTCATCAATAGATTAGTGAGCGGTTTTGATATTTTAGAGAAGTCTTTAATGAAACGTCTATAAAATCCAGCATGTCCTAGGAAACTTCTTATCCCTTTCACCGAAGTTGGGGGAGGAAGCTTCTCTATAGTCTCTATTTTCGCCTTATCCACCTCTATCCCTCTACTAGAGATTAGGTGTCCTAAAACAATCCCTTTCTTTACCATAAATTGACACTTCTCCCAATTAAGAACTAGGTTAGCGTCTTCACACCTTTGTAAAAAAAGAGCAAGGTTAGAAAGGCAATTGTCAAAAGAGGAACCGTATACGGAGAAGTCATCCATGAAGACCTCCATGATTTCCTCAATGTATTCGGAGAAGATGGCCATCATGCACCTTTAGAAGGTGGCTGGGGCGTTGCAAAGCCCGAACGGCATTCTCCTATAAGCGAACGTACCCCATGGGCACGTGAATGTGGTCTTCTCTTGATCGTCCGGGTGTATCGGAATCTGAAAGAAACCACTATAACCGTCAAGATAGCAAAAGTGTGAATGTTGCGCTAACCTTTCAAGCATTTGATCGATGAAGGGTAGTGGGAAGTGATCCTTCCTCGTCGCGTTGTTAAGCTTGCTGTAGTCAATGCACATCCGCCATCCCGTTACGGTTCGGGTAGGAATGAGTTCGTTATTCTTGTTGGTGATGACCGTCATTCCTCCCTTCTTTGGAACTACTTGAACCGGACTCACCCACTTACTATCGGAGATAGGATAGATGATACCTGCATCAAGAAGTTTAAGAATTTCCTTCTTGACAACCTCCTTCATGGTCAGGTTCAACCGCCTTTGAGGTTGTCTTGAAGTCCTAAAGTCTTCCTCCATTAATATTTTATGCATGCATAGGGAGGGTTTGATTCCTACTAAGTCTTCTATAGTATAGCCTAAAGCTTTCCTATGTTTCCTAAGGACAACCATAAGCTTACTATGTTCATCTATGGTTAGATCGGAACTAACAATAACTGGATAAGTAGAGTTAGGTCCTAGAAAAGCATACCTTAGATGTGTAGGGAGTTGTTTCAATTCCATTGCTTTCGGAGCTTCCAATGGTTCTTGAGGAGCATCCGATGCCTCCTTAGAAGTGTATAAGGGTGTAGAGGGTGTGGGAGAAGAATCAAAACAAGTTGCAGAAGTGGCACGATCATTCCCTTCCACGGCCAAAATTACGGTTTCCATACATCTTCGACGGCCATGGTTTAGGGCGTGGAAGGTGGTTACGGTTGCTCTGCCTTCTCCACGACCGTGTAACCCTCTGGAGTGAGCCACGCTTTGGGTTGTGAGATCCACGGCCGTGGAATATAGTGTATGGCCGTGTATTCTCACGTTTTCTGCCTCGTCGTGGAGCTTCTCAAATTCCACTTCACCCACCTCTTCTTGTGCTTCTAAGGCTTCAATTGCCTCATTGCACTCCTCTTCTTCCCCTACATTCGTTAGACTCATAGTGATAACCTTTTGTAAAGGATCTTTGAAGAGAATAGCACTTACCTCCTCTGTAGACAACCCTTCTTCATCTTGGATATTGAATATATCCTCATCAAAGATTGGCTCCTTCACTAGAGTGGAAAGAACAAACTCTACCTTCTCTTCTCCTATGTCAAAGGCGAGTCTAGCATTCTTGCAATCGACTATGCAGCCGGAAGTTGCAAGAAACGGTCTTCCGAGTATGATCGGGACCAGACTATCTGCAAGAATGTCAAGCACGACAAAGTCAATGGGAACAAAGAATTTACCTAGCTTGACTGGGACGTCTTCTACAATACCGACGGGGCGAGTGATGGATCGATCCGCCATGTACAACGTCATCTTTACCGGTTTAGGGTCGCCTAAACCGATCTTCCTACATAATGCAAGTGGTATGATGCTCACACTTGCTCCTAAGTCACATAATGCATCATATGTGACATCTCCCACTCCTATGGGAATGCAAAACGACCCCGGATCCTTTAGCTTGGGGGGCATTTTCTCCTTCATGGTCATGATGAGATCCGAAGAATCCGAACTCATCTTAACCTCGCCGAAATCTTCTAGCTTCCTCTTGTTGGAGAGGAGCTCCTTCAAGAACTTGCCATAAGCCAGCATACCTACAATAGCATCAATAAAGGGTATATTAATATGCAGCTTGCTTATGAGTTCTATAAACTTACCAAATTGTTTATCTAGGCACGCTCTCGCTCTAGATTGAGGGAATGGTAGGGGTGGTTTGTAAGCTGGAGGAGGAACGTAGACATCTTCCTTCTCCTTCCCCTTCTCTTTGTCTTTCTCTACGGGGACTTCAACAAACTTAGGCTGCGGATCGGTGGTAGTCACTCCGCTCCTAGTTGTGATTGCCATCACCCTTCCCTTAGGGTTGTCCTCCGTCTTTCCTGGAAGTTTCCCTTGATTCCTAGGAACTTCCCCCGCATGGCTGAACATTTGGTTTTCCAAAACCTTTTGGGCTTTATCAACCTTAGAAATTTGATCATCAACCTTAATGATGCGGTTCTCCAAACCTTATAGCTTTCCCAAGATCGTTTCCAACATGGGATCAGGCTTCTCCTTCCCCGAAGTGTTTCCTCCATTAGATGTTTGCCCCTGGCTTTTCAAAGGAGTAGAGGAAGAGGAAGTTGGAGTTAGTGAATTCGAATTGGAAGGATAAGAGTTACCGGAGTTTTGTTGATTGGAGCGCCAATTGTTGTTGTTTGAACCCCGATTGTTGTTCCAATTGTTGTTCCGGTTGTTGTTGTTGCCATTCCAATTGTTCCGGTTGTTGTTCCGGTTATTGTTGTTGTTGTGGTTTGTGTTCTCACCGCCATTGTTGTTGTTGCCCAAATAGCCAACATCCTTTCCTTGTTGCTTTGGAAAGTTGGTCTTGATTGCCTCCTTCAACTCTTTGATCTCATTGTTGAGGGAGAAAATCTGATTTTGAGCTTCATGTGTGAGCTTTGCTCCTTGCTCCACACGATTTCCCTCCACTTTCCGGTGGGAATACTTCTCTATGACCCTTGCTTGCTTCTCAATGAAGTCCCAAGCGTCATCTTCACTCATGTCCATGAATGTGCCACATGAGAGGGATTGGAGCTTGAATTGTGTCTCCACATCCAGCCCCTTATAGTAAATCTCCAGCAAAGCAAGCTTGGATATGCCATGATGAGGGCAATCCAATAACAAATCCTGAAACCTTTCCCATGATTGAAACAAACTTTCGTTAGATCTCATGGAAAATGCATTAATCTCACCTCTAAGTTCCGCCGTTTTGGATGGCGGAAAGAACTTAGTGAGGAACTCCGCGGAAAGGTCTTCCCATGTGTCTAGTTTCCCATTAGGAAGAGCTTGGTACCAAGACAATGCTTTCCCCTTCAAGGAGAAGAAGAAAGGCTTGAGCTTATAGTTATTGGTAGTCGCGTTCTTCGGCCTCATTGTCTCCATCATACACTCAAAGTTTTGCAAGTGTTGGTGTGGAGATTCAGCGCTTGTCCCGCCAAATTGGTTTTGGCGAACAAGAGTAATAACTTGAGGGTTGAAGCTAAACCCTTGTACATCATCAGCATCAAAGTTCACACCTAAACGGCGTGGTTGCTGCGTTGGATCCATCCTTTGGCCAAGAGTTCTTGGCTCCGCATCCACACGTTCGATCCTTGCATTCCTAGGTGGAACATGGCGATTAACAGCTGCCCGTGGATGGAATAGATTCACATTGATCGTGGGATCAATTTCCTCTAGCGGTGGCATGGAGGAATCACTATCATCAGCGGATGAATGACCCCTATTCGACCTTAAAGGTCTCCTTGAGGATTTCTTGCTCCCCTTGATCTTAAGGTTGCTTAGTTCTATCCTCATCTGGAACATCATATCTTTTAGATCGTCAACTTGAGATTGATGACGATCCATTTCATCTCTACGTGTCCTCTCACTCCATTGGAGTTGAGCTTCTTTCTCCGCTAGCTCCGATTGAAGATCACGTTCGTTTTCTTCAGCCATCTTCTTTTCCTTAAGCTTTTGCCTTAAAGTTCTCTCAAGCTCTTGATCAAGAGGCAAGAGTTCTCCGGTGTTCCTAGACCTGCGCATGCACTTGAAAAGATATCAAATAACAAGGGAGAAGCTCCCAAGCTTGACAACCGAAAACCGAATTCGGCCTAGACCAAGTCCCCGGCAACGGCGCCAAAAACTTGTTCGCCACTTAGCGTGCGTGCAAATAAGCTTTAAGTTTATAAAACTAGAATCAAGCAAGCGAACCCGCAGTGTACGGATCGATATAGTTAAGCAAGAATTCCAGAGTATCGAACACAGGGATTTGGGAGGAACAAATTCAAATTTAGATTATCAAGCGAGTAAATGTAAGAAGCTTTTCAGGTATTGGGAAAACAACAATCCTAAAGATCCAAGTATCCAGCTGTGGCAATCGATTCAATATATACTAATGATATAAGGACAGAGTTAAGATATGCAAAGGTATGCTAATGTAAGGTAATCGTACGATGAAGTTCCAAAAACCTTATATGACTCACCTACAAGACACTCTCTATAAAGGTTGTTGAGGCTTCAGTATAGAAAGGTTCTAAAGATGAGAATTAATGTCAAATACCCAAACTTATAATCCAAGGGTCAAGACTAACTAAATCGATTAAGGTTGTGACACTCACAATCGAGGTAGAGGTTGTTGAAGCTTCACTACCACCTAGAAAAGGCAAGCCTAAACTAAGTTAAAGCAAATCTTTACGAACGATCGTGGATTAACACAAAATTACGGCTAGTTCTTGAGTTCCACGGCCGTGGAAGCTCAAGAACAGACCGTGGATTAGGGTTTGTCGACGATTCTCTCTAACTCTCAGGATCCAATCTGTTTATGAACGATCTATCATCATCTAAGCCACAACTATCAACCCTTCACCTTAGAATTTTTAAGGGTTTTTAGCCAACAATAGTCATATTGATATCAAATTCAAGAATTAAAAGATTGAAAGATGAAAACTTCCGAAAACCTTCAATAAACTTCAAACCAATCTCAAAGTCACAATCAAGAACCAATATCGTCACTAGATTCGACATAGAACAAACAAACACAATCTTAGATAAGAAGGAAGAACGGGATGTCAATCCGTCTTCTAAATCAAACCTAAACAAGAAGCGAAATCTCCTTGCGAATAATCTTCCGAATCTTCGATCTTCCGTCAATCCGGAAAACGCCAATAGCAATGCGCCAAAAATCTGTCAAATAAATCTCCGCCAAATGCGAAATTAGGGTAATTCCAAGCGCAAGTGTATGTGTAAAGCTAGGTCTAAGCGGAGGTGACGGAATCTCCCTTTGTCCGTCCTTTTATAGTGTAAGATAAAATATCGGCCCGGCCCAATTGCGTAGGAGATCATGGCTTAAAGTATGGCGAAAAAGATCGCCAAGATCACGGTCGTGGAAGGGTTCCACGGCCGTAATTTAGAGCGTGGAAATCAACACGGTTTGAACCATCCTCTCCACGGCCGTAGAAGTTACTGGAATGAACCACGCTTCCCTGGCCATGGTTCCACGGCCGTGGACTTGAACGTGGAAAGTGGTACGGCCGTATTTTAGAGCGTGGTTTAGGGCAAGAACGTGATTCTTCCCTAGCCTCGTGCATTCCTCAAGTTGGCATTCCCTTAGCTCCTAGAAATGCCTTCAATCCATGGACATTGCTCAATAACTCCATCCTTGCTCGATTCGGTTCGGAAATAGCTCTCAATCACCTATAATCAACATAAAGCTTGTGTAGATCTCTATATCAACATTATAGACAAACTAGCTCACAAATGCATCAATGCTCAATCAATGACTATCAATATGAATCAAATACACTTAGAAAACGTGCCTAAAATATCACAATATTTCATGCTAACACCTTTATAGTGGATGAGAGTTGCAAGAAAGCTTTCAACACATTGAAGGAATGTCTCACCAGCGCACCGATCATCCGTTCTCCGGATTGGGAGAAACCTTTCGAAATCATGTGTGATGCTAGTGATTACGCCGTTGGAGCAGTCTTAGGACAAAAAGACGGACGGGCTTCACATGTGATCCATTATGCGTCTATGACACTCAATGGAGCGCAAAGGAATTACTCTACCACCGAGAAGGAAATGTTAGCGTTGGTTTTTGCTTTTGAGAAATTCAGGCAGTACCTACTTGGGGTAAAGGTAATGATCTTCACTGACCATGCAGCTCTTAGGTACTTCATGGCGAAGAAGGAAGCAAAGCAACGATTGATTCGATGGGTGCTCCTTCTAAGTAATTTTAACCTAGAGATACGGGACAAGAAGGGGGTTGAGAACACGGTGGCCGATCATTTGAGCAGGCTAGTGAAAGAAGAGGAGGATCTAGGAAAAGGAAGAGAGATAGCTGAAAGTTTTCCAAACGATACATTTTACACAACTCTCTGTTGTGTAATCGCCCCCGCGCCTCACACCAGCCGCCCCAGCGGCTTAGTCTAGGCGCCCCTGCGGAATTGTCAATAGAGGTTTGCCTTAAGATCCAGTCTTTTAAGCCTTGGTTTGCTGACATCCCGAACTTTATTGTCAGGAAGGAGTACCCTCCAGATTTCACTAAGGCACAACGAGAAAAGGTAAAAGTTGAAGCTCGACACTATGTTTGGGACGATCCTTACCTTTTGAAGCATTGTAGTGATCAAGTGATCCGACGTTGCATTCCGGATAATGAGGTACAATCCGTCCTAACTTTTTGTCATTCTGAAGCATGTGGGGGGCACTTTGGGGCAAACAAAACTGCAAGAAAAGTTTTGGATGCCGGTTTCTTTTGGCCACACATTTTTCAAGACGCTTTTGCGTTTTGCAAAGTGTGTGATAGATGCCAAAGGGTATAAAAATCTTTTAAAGAGACATGAAATGCCCCAATCCTCTCTTATATTTTGTGAAATATTTGATGTTTGGGGGATTGATTTCATGGGGCCGTTTCCTACTTCATTCGGGCACACATATATTTTGCTTGCGGTGGACTATGTTTCCAAGTGGGTGGAAGCAAAGGCCAGCAAAACTGATGATTCAAAGGTGGTTGCAGCTTTTCTTAAGGAAAACATTTTCCCACGATTCGGAATTTCAAAAGCCTTAATCAGCGATAGGGGTACCCATTTCTGCAACAAAACGATCACAACTCTCCTTAAGAAGTATCACGTCACAAACGGGTGTCCACAACTTACCATCCACAAACAAATGGCCAAGCTGAGGTATCTAACCGGGAAATAAAGACCATCCTTGAAAAGACGGTATCTCCCGGACGGAAGGATTGGAGTGCAAGGCTAAATGACGCCCTTTGGGCATATCGGACAGCCTACAAAACTCCTATCGGGATGTCTCCTTTCAGGATCATGTTTGGGAAAGCTTGCCACCTACCGGTGGAGCTAGAACACAAAGCTTGGTGGGTTGTAAAGAAGTGCAACATGAACATAGAGGAAGTAGGAGAATTCCGGAAACTCCAGTTGCAAGAGTTGGAGGAGTTGAGATTAGATGCGTATGACCATGCCACTGCATACAAAGAAAAAACTAAAGCATGGCATGACCAAAACATTCTCCGGAAGGATTTCAAGGTAGGTAATAAGGTACTTCTCTTTCAATCGCGTTTGAAACTCTTTGCAAGTAAGCTACGTTCAAGATGGACAGGGCCATTCGTGGTAGCCGAAGTATATCCTCATGGAGCTGTGGATCCTTATGATCTGCAAACACACAAGGTGTTTAAGGTCAATGGGCAAAGGCTAAAGTCTTACCTTGAAGGAGTAAAGAACGATCCAATTGATGAGATGGTGCTGGAGGAAGCACAATCAAAGAAGTAGAGCCCTTACCTCGAGCCAACGACGTAAAACAAAGGCGCTGCTCGGGAGGCAACCCAAAGGAATAAGAAGAGGAGTCTTTGTCAAGAAAACCGCCCTTATGGCTCAGTGTCCCCACCCCTGCGGCGACACCCATGGCCAGCACCACCCCCGGCGCTGGGCCAGCGCCTGCAACATACTAGTCACCGCCCCCACGGTAACTCCCTTACGCCCCTGCGGCGGCCACCCTTGACACACATCCTCAGCGCCGCCTCCGGCGCTGAGCCTGCGTGACTCCTCTCCTTTGTCACCATTCCCGCGGCGACAAGCTCCCGCCCCTGCGGGTTTACCCAGAAAAGAAAAAAAAATAACACTCCCCAAAAGCATTTCCTACACCTACCCCACCCACCCACTCTTTATCTCCTCACCAACACAACAACATCTCCCTCGCACTTTATCCCTCTCAAGCTGCAACGCCCCAGCGCCCCCACCAAACACTCACAAGCCACCCCTGCGACACCCCTGTGCCACCTCCGACGAC
Organism: Fagopyrum homotropicum; assembly: GCA_033239125.1. NCBI lineage: Eukaryota > Viridiplantae > Streptophyta > Magnoliopsida > Caryophyllales > Polygonaceae > Fagopyrum > Fagopyrum homotropicum. Next base: position 55,835,345 of record BSWB01000003.1, on the reverse strand, counting down.
AACCAACCCCTTGCGACGCTCCTGCGCCACCCTCACCAGGTCCACCTTCCTCCCTCTAAACTCTCTCACCTTACTATACTCTTCATCACCACCCACCACAAAACTCCACTCCTACTCCACCTCCGGCGACGCCTACACCAACAAAGAAGTCACCGGAACGGCCTCAACATCACCACCTTCATCGCTCCCCAAAAATCGCCCTTTGCACTTCTGCCGCCCCCGCGCCTGCAAGCTCCCGCACCTGCGCCTTGCCGCTCCTGCGCGAGCTTCATTCGCCCGGTGGAAAACACAACATAGGGTTCGTCTTCTCTCCCTGTTTTTGAAAGTTCCTAATTCCTTTGCTAAATCAAATACCAGAATGGAGCCACGAAGGAAATACAAGATGTCCGAAGCTGAGAAGGAGAGATATAGGATTGTGTAGGATCGGGTTGTGTATGCAACTCGGTTTTTGCACATTCCTACCTTGGAGAAACTAGGCATGCTGGAGAGCATGCAGTCCTTTCTGGCTAATGCTAGGCTCGGAGACTTCCTACGGAATAGTGCTCCAAGGTATCCTGAGCTCAGCGGACAGTTCATAGCCACCTTCATCATGGAGAAGGAGGATCACGTGTGTATTGGACTCACTTTCAAGTTCAAGAAGGTGAAATATACACTTGATTACCACCAGCTACAGGAGGCTTTCGGGGTGACTCTCAACCCCTCCGAGAACTGGTGGGAGCCAGTCCTAAGCCCGGACCTGTGTAAGTTTTGGCAGGCCGCTACCGGGTCAGAGTTCCATGCAGGGGGTGAGTACTCCAACAAACTCACTCACCCTTGCTTGAGGCTCCTCTCCAAGATTCTCTTGAGTGTCTTATGTGGACAAAAAGAGGAGAACAAGGTCACACTCAAAGACCTCCCACTACTATACTCTTGCCTTAAGATGAGCTAGAAGGTGATGGATTGGCCGTCCCTCTTCCTTGCCGCTTTGAAGCAGATTAGGAAGAACGAGCCGAGGGACACTATCGGCGTTGGGCTAATCTCCTTGATCGCCTCACAGGTGATGGACCTGTCTGAGCTAGAGGACGGGCTGGAGGATCCCTTTTACACTGAGGGGATGCTTAGGAGGTGCAAGTTCCTCTAACGGGACGGGGAGAACCTATTTTGGATCTCCCTTGGAAATGGGAGCCACATCACTTACCTCCCTCGGCCTTTACCATTCGGGGATGAGCTCTCCGAGCTCTACATTCTGGCAGATCCCTTTGTACTGAGGAGGCCTCTAGTGGCCATTGTGGAGAGGCATGTTGCGAGGCCCAACCGATTTCATCAGGAGGAGCACATGCCCATCCCCGACGACGAGGAGATGCGTAATGCGGCACTAGAGGAGGATCCGGCCCTTGCGAGCCTTCAGGCGCAGATGGTGGCTATGACCATCCAGCACCGGACATGGCAGTTTGACTACCAAAGGACCATGCTGGAGCAGCAGCAGAGCTGGTAGACGAGCTTTGCCGCCTCCATGACCTCCCACTTAGACTAGAGGCAGGAGGCTTGGAAGGCGGCCCAGCAGCAGCAGCTCGAGTCTCAGCAGCTGGCTTGGCAATCCAGCTTTGAGACCTCTTTCGGCCGTCGGATAGATGCCCAATAGACCCGCATCGGTGACATCTACCGCCGACAGGAGCACTTTTTCAGCCACTTCCCGTACCCACTAGAGGAGGGTCCGGATAGTCCAACAGGACCATCCCACTAGTGGTATCATTCTCTTTCCCTTTCCCACATTTATCTTTGCTTCATTTCCACTTTGAGGGCAAAGTATACTTTTAAGTATGGGGGAGGGACATATCATTGCAAGTATAGTTGTTTTAATTTGTATTGAGTTGTTTTGCATTGAGTCTTTTGTAGTTTGAAATTCAGTTTGAATTTCAGGAAAAAAAAGAAGAAGAAAAAGCCAAAGAAAATGAAAAAAGGCTCGAAAATCCTTGGATAAACCGAAAACCCGAAAGGGCGGTTTAGGCAAAAAGAAGGTAGTTTGACCAACCTTAGATTGGTGCAAAATTGGGTTTGAGGGGTGTGAGATTAAAGTGAGATCATCAAAGAAAAGAAGAAGAGTGGCAAGGTGAAAACCCGAAAGGCACCTTGCCAAAATGAGCGGCACCGAGTGTAGGTTCCCTTTCCGGCGTTTGGCGACATAAGGAGGGTAGTCATAAGGAGGTTGTCCGGTTAGGTCACTCTTGGAGCAATAAGGATGGTAGTTTCTCACCTTTTTCTCCCATTTTCTCTTTGTTCCTTCTTTCTTTCTTGGCTTTTCTTTTGTTTTCATTGTCTTTTCTGCTTACCCATGCTTCCTGAGACTTTTGAGTCTAGTTTGCTGTCATATGTTTTACTCGGAACGAGTAAAAGGTCTAAGTATGGGGGAGATTGATAGGTGATGGAATCACTATTATTTAGGATAGTTTTTTTAGTCTTTTTATTGCATTAGTGTCGGTCTATGCTACTAACTCCTTGGTCCAGAAGAAGAAGACTAAAAGAAGATAAAGAAGTAGTTATAAGCACTTAGGAGTGAAGGTCGTCCACGAAGAAAAGCTTCTGTTGCTTCACCGCCCCCGCGGAGCCTTGTCACCGCCCCTGCGGGTGACACCACATTCCGGAGCATCCCCTGCGCCTTCGCCAACGCTAGCCACAAAGACTGTCACCGCACTTGCGTCAACCCCTGGCGCCCCTGCGGTGACTTGCCCTGAAGAAGCAAAGACCAGCGCCCCTGTGCCTTCCCCTGCGCCTCTGTCTGCGCCTCAACCTGGGAGCTGTAAGATGAAGAGTCTGTGTCACCGCCCCTGCGTTGACACTGGGACGCCCCGGCGGCTTAGCATCAGAAACGACAGGAAGTTGAAGAGTCAGATGTTTGAAGAGCATTAAAGATCCGGCCCTGCGGAATTGCCTTGCCGCCCATGCGGCCATGAAGAAGATCAAGCGTTTTTGCCTTCACCGCCCCTACGGAGCTGAAGGCCGCCCTTGCGGTTCAACGACAGAAGCTTTACTCCGGCTGTTTACACCACCTTTATGGCATTAAAGGTGGTTGTTTTGGGCCGGCCATTTACTCCTATTTAGTGTCTTTTCTAGTATAAATAGTCCTTGGTTGATTGCTACAACCATCCACTTATTATCCGATTTTTAGAATTCACTTTTCCATTAAAACTTTCTTCCTACCTTTGTAATGAGTTGCTAACTCCCTTGTTACATTGGGTTGATTTGAAGCTGCATTGTTACCTTGGTTGTAAGTTCTTTCTAATATAAGTTTTCATTCAATAATTCTTTGTGTTTCCTTGATCTCCATTGTCTAATTGCATGTTTTACTATTACACGAGATTGATCACCTTAGGTCCTAAAGTGCTGCAAAGAACTAGGATTAATAGATTCCGGGTTCGGGTCTTTAATCTAGTGGTAAACTTTAAGTAATAACGGGTTGTAATTGCTTAAAGAAAAGGAACACAAATATAAAGATAAGTTTAACGGTTTTAATCTTTTCTTTATATCCCTTAGTCTTTGTTTGAAAGCTAACTTGTTAATTGTTCTTGTAGGTTTACGGAACACTAACCTGTTAAGTTGTGTTGATGCCGGTTGGCTCAACACATATATATGATCAAGACGGGAGATTACTTGAAAACTTGTAAAAGGAACTCACCAAAATAGCAATTGCATGCTTAGAGTCAACCTAGTGTAGATTCACCCATCATCGTCTTACTTGTTGTGTTATTCGTTTTCATAAGTTTTTGTGTGCATCAATTCGATCAACCCCCCCCCTAGTTACTTTTTTCTATAATCAATAATCGCATTTAATAGAAATACCAAACTCTATTGGGTTCGACCCTTACTTAATCACTATACTCATTTTAGTGCTAAGTCGAGATTATATTTTGATAAGATAAAATGACCTCTAGACTAGAGTCTTATCAACGCTCCTCAAGATCACCTCGGTCGAGGTGACACTGTAGCTGACCGAGGTGAATCTCAACTGAATGTGAAATCTCTCAAATCTGGTCCAAAGTCAATCTTCTCAATCATTTCCATGCTTCCTGAGTTCTTCCTTAAGCTCCAGAATGTAGCTCCAATGACTCCTCAGCTCCATAGCTCCATTTTAGTCCAAAATTTGTCAGTTTATCTATGATTACAACGAAACTAGGTATAGACCTTGATTCTTGCAAAGGTAGATGAAACAACAATATAATCACATAATATACATCCATACATGCAGATTATTGAAGATAAAACGTCCAAACTAGTCCCAAAATATAGACTATAATACAAGCTATCAAGTCCCGTCTCATAATGCACGGAACCTCGGCTGCCCACAACCACCGGGTCACTCGATCGCCTCTCTAACCTGCAAGGCATCTACAGGGCGGTATAATACCGTTTGCTAACATCTACGCATAAGTATAAAGGTAAAAGCACATACACACACATCATATACAATCAACATACAACACTCAAGTCCGTTTATTATCTTCAATTAGGTGATAAACCGTTACTAATGATACTTTTGTGACACGAGGGATTCCCCAACCTCGCCCCTGTCCCCGTTTACCAACGAGGAATGGTACTAATGCATCTGACCGTCTACTTGCCTCGGCTGGTCGCAGGGAACCTCCTAGTTCTCGCAAGAGCTAGGCAGTGATGTCACGACCCGTTATCATACACTTGGGTAATTTACGTAATATAATAAAGTCGGCCTAATCCGGTTTCGTTGTTTATCGTAACTAATAAACACCACTCATACACATTACACTCATACAAGAAGCCAGCTAAGTAAGTCCGTGGACTTACCAGTCTCCGAAGCGCATACAGTCACCACACTCTCAAGTTCCCTTGGGAAAACACGCAACGCCTGTTCAAGACAAGGCACGCAAATCAAACAACACTCTAGTCAACTAGAAATCCTTAGACTCCTAGGCTCAAAAACCTCACAAGAACACCATCACTCTAGTCAACTAGAAGTCCTTAGACTTCAAGGCTGAAAATCCTTACAAGAATCACAACTCAAGATAGATCAACCCTCTAGCCAACTAGAAGTCTAAGGACTTCTAGTTGGTTCAAGATCATGGAAGCGGAAAGGGAAGAAAGGACCAAGAGATCGGAGGCTTACTGGTGTAGAAACCTCCCCTGCGGTGTCAAGACGCCGCCCCTGCGGTGTGCAAGACCCAAAGTACACCTCCGCGGCTTATAGAGGCCTCCCTCGCAGTTTACAGTATCCGTCCCCGCGGTTCACAGGGTCCGGCCCCGCGGCTTCATTCTAGAAACGTCGACTCTTCAGTTTTTCGATGTATAGCAGCCTTCCTATTGCCTCCTTTGATGCTGTGAATGTCTCTTAGTTTGCACCACAAGATCATAGCATTCTTCCATGGTCTAAGCATGCAAGGACATAAGAAAAATAAGAGAAGACTCTCTTGAGTGAATCCATGGATCTCACTCTTCAAAGGTGCAAGAAGGAGAAAGGAAGAAGAAGAGAAGAAGGAGAAGGACATAACTTACTCTGGATCACGTCTCCACAGTCCAACCTTTGTGTCAAAACATCAAGAGGAGAGAAACACTAAGGTGGAGGATGAAGGTGAAGGAGATGAGGGAGAAGGAAGGTGAGTAGAGAAAGTAATGTGAAAAGGAATGAAGGAGGGAGATAAGGCTGCATAAATGGGAGGAGACCAAAGGTCAAGCAGCCCAACAATCACCATCTAGTAATGTGTCGACATAAAGGAGTTAGGAGATGAAAGGTCGGAAGGAAAAGGCACCAAGCTTCCGCTCTAACGTGTCACCGCCACCGCGGGACGTCTAAGCCGCGGTCGCGGACCTTCTAAGCCGCAAGGGCGGTAGCCCTTGCTCAATGCTTTAACGTCTCTCGTAAACGGAACCAAAATTCCGGGCGTTACAGGCTCTTACACCAGGGGGATCATGAGTCAGAAGTTCCGCGGTAGAAATGGAGAATTCTTCCGGTCTTTCCTTCAGAGCAATCTGGTATGAGTTGAGAGGAAAGGTATGAGTCGGGAAGTTGTAATTTTATTTCCAAAAAATATGTATAGTGAACGACGAGTAAGGGTATCTTCTTTGTATTGGATGGCTCGTTAAGACTAGTTGGTATGGTTACAAATTTTGATTAGATCGACTTGGTGTCAGGATGTCACCGGATTTGGGTGGTGAGAAGAAAGAACCCTCGTGAGGCGGCATTTAGGGCCGATATGGTCACTACAAGTGTGGTGGAGTCATTTGAAATCACAAGTGCGATTTATGAGTTGAAATATACACAGATGAGTACCCATCGGTTTTCAGAATTGAGTTACGATGAAGTTATGCAATTTGTGTTGTTCCAAGGTAGACCCTAACCTAAGATTGTTATGACAATTGTTGGTGCATGAGTTACAACATTGATTCTTATGGTCGGATTTACGATGCCTTGTTGTACTCTCATGATTGAGAGGAGCGAGCTTGACATGGGACGACAAGGATACCAGTTATGCAGGATAAGAGGATAACTAGAGTTATCTAGGCTGGTTGGGACGTCCGAGGTGACCTCCTAAGAGACATAGCGGGTTGAGAATATCCAGTAGATCAGTTGAGAAAGAGGTGATAGTTTCGGCAATACCTTCAAGGTATGTTGAGGAGATATGAAGCTTATAAGTTGGTGGGCCATAACCGCCGAGTTGCGGGATGGTTGTGACCCTTTCTTCCCTTCTAAAAAAGACAATTGGATCGTGGATCGACGTATCCGTGGAGTTTTAACAGGATCAGAAGAGGTGAGTGACCTCTATTTCGTTTTCTTTGACACAAACATCAAGTTATGAGGACTACATGATATTAAGTATACATCAAAGCGGGGCTAAGGATGCGTATGGGGTAACAAGAGAGGTTTCGTGTGTACGAAGACATTTGCGTGTATGTAAGAAGAATGACCGACTAATGGTCGAAAGTTAGCCGCTTTAGGACGCGTGCTTATAGTGATGTTGGTTGCCTACGGAGTAACATGCGAGGTATGTATGAACAATAGAAGTATGATGCGTGTATGTATACTCACTCAACAAGAGTTGAGTACCTCACGGAGGCGATAGTTAGAGATGGTTAAGGACTTTGGTCGTAGTTGGTCTTTGAATGACTTTGAGAAAGATCCAAGATAGAAGGTTCCGAGGAGAGACCCTATAGTTACCTTTATGGGGGGATGGTTGTTAGACCATGATGCTGGTAAGAGGTATCTGGTTTAGGATGTTCATATTAGTAAGATGGGCTTAACGCCGAGGTGGCTAAGTACATAGCCGTTAAGTGAACCGTCGTCAGGTCAAGTTGAGCACCATAAGGCGAGAAAGAAGACTTCATCCACCGCGAGTTATGTAGTGGAAGTGGTAAGATACCTCCATAAAGTTTTACCAGTTTAAAACCATGTGACGATAGTGACGAGTTTGGGGTCGTATGGACTGACCGACGGAGACAACGTGTGTTATACCCTATTGGGAAACAGGCTCGATGAGTCGGCTAGTGTGGAGTTCTCTAAGTGATATCAAGATGATTTGGGATACCGAGTATTGTGATCTCGGGTCGAGAAGGAGGATTCATCTTGGGACGGTTGTGCGGCGAAGTCGTGCCGCGTAAGAGACCATATATCTTTCATGACAGTTTCACCCTTGAATAATTGGTCGGGTAGAGAGGGCTTTGGTGACCAGTGGATGCCATGCAGAGGAAATGTGTGCGAGGTAGGGGGTAAAAGTAGACTTGATACCTTCCCTTGGGTCAATTTTTCGTTATGACAGTTGAGTTGTACCATTGTGATGCCCTTTTTCGAGGCAACTTATGGACGGAAGTGTAGTACCTCGTGTGTTGGAAATTGGTTAGTACATGTAAGTATAGCCTTGAGCACATACGGGACGACCTCGCTAGAGTAGCAGTGGTCCAAAGGAAGATGTACCGTTGTGATGCCCTCTTACTCTCTTAATTCTTCTAACACGGATTCATACTCTCTGACTCAACCGGAGTCTGTTCCTAACCAACCAGCAAGCAACCTCTAACATGATTTTCTCTATGTCGTTAGTTGATCTAAGAAGATCGATGTTGACTACTTGAGGGAATCCTACAAGGCGTCGGTAAAGTCACTTTATAAATCCTCACTCACAATTACCTTTTTCTTATTTGCACATAACTCGTCAACACTGAATTGACACGTTCACGTTCTTGGTTGTCACCGGTCAGGCTAAAGTTGACTTACCTCAAGGTCTCCTCATACCTCTTTTGACATTGACTTTCCTTGTGAGAACGACTTACGGTTAATCCCTTTATACTTCTTTAGCATGTTCTAGACTCCACACTTCCAGTTCTTCTGGGAGTTGACTTCATCCCTCTAGTCTAACCGTGGCATACATTTGACATAAATAGTTCTTCGAAGTCTTCCACGATAACTTGTAAGCGTGAATTCACAATTCGTATGACCGTTGTTACGCTAGAGATGTAGCACAAAAAGTCTTACCATTTATAACTCGATCTAATCTCCTAAACTACCTATCGAACCCGCAGTGTACGGATCGTTTCGTAGAAAGGAAAGTATTCCGAGGTCGAACACAAAGACTAAGGTGAAATCAAATCATTCAAGTGATCATGGATAGTGCAAATCTAAACTAAGAGATGAGAAAGAAATACAGAAATAAAAATCACAATATTTTTGGTTGGGTTTTGTGGTGATCAACAAAGATTAAAAGATATATGCAAACAATCAAGCAAACAACACACAAACACGAGATAGGTGATAGAAGTAAGATAAGTGGATTCTTGAGATCAAGATTTCCGGTTATGGCATTGGACTCAAGTTCTAAACATCTAGGACAAAGTTGCGGTTGTTGGGAAAGGGTGTTTCTCTAATGGGAACAATTACCGGGTAAGTCTCATGTTCCACTAGTCCTTCACCAAAGTCCTATTACCGGGTAAGTCTCCAAGAGCTAAGGTTGGGAATTCTACACAAACCGGGCCACTACCTAAGGGTCAAACCCCTCCTTACCGGGTAAGTCTCAGAAAAGGTAAGTCTTAAGCAACGATCCTAGAACACTTATTCCAATAGCGTCTTTTTTGCCTCACTATTACCTAGAGTTCATCATCTTCTATACCTAAGAGCGGAAATCATCGGGTAAGTCTCATTCCTTAATTAGTTTGTTAACGTTAGGTCACCCTAAGCTAGATTAAGCTCAACAAACACTAGGACGCCTTGCCCTGACGGCAAAACGTAACTCTATGTCCTAGCTTCCCACACGAGAAGCAAGTCAGTGGTGCTCTTGGGCACTCATACCTCATATGTCCATAGGACCCGCAGTTGTAACACTTCCGGCCTCTCTCAATCGTCTCTGCAGACACTGGACCACTTGAGCAGCCTTAAGACTGGCCTCGCCCGTATCCGAATGCTCTTACATCAGTTTGTCTTGTGCGCTGTCTCTTCTCAGACCGACCAGTATGAGAATTCCTCCTCTGGCTGGCTCTCTCTCGCTCATAAGCAGAGGCCGAATCCTGGTAGTCTGTCAATAACTCATAGTGGAATCCCGCCATGTACGAACGTGTGCTCTCCCTCAGACGACGGGAGAACAAATACACATGTTGGTCCTCAGATAGTGTAGCTGAACCCAGCAATGCTAACTCAATCTAGAAGCGGCAAATAGCATTTGTAATGGGTACGTCCTCAAAGCCTGCCTCCACGAAGTCCTGCAGCTTCTCCCTCCTTAATGAGGCAGGGCAAAGCTGCTCCCTCATCAAGGTCCTCATCTGCTCATAGCTTGTAACTCGGGCTCGTATAGTCCTCCACCACTGATGAACAAGGTGGCAGAATAGAGACTGAACTAGCTCTATCTGTTTGTCCTCAGGACACCTAATAGACTCTAAGGCTGAGTCCACATGTCCTATCCACACCACGGTCTATAACCCAATCTCTCTTGAGAAGGGTGGTACTCCTTGCTGATGAAACGCCTTCAACAAGGTATCTAGTCGAGGCCCTCTGGTCTCCTCCACAACTCGAGCAGTCTCAGCAACATGTGCCGGCATAGCTGGCACTTGAGTGGCTCCATGGGATCTCTAAGAAGATCCCTCATGCCCTGGTAGATCTAGGGCTCGTCTGCGTGCTCTGATGGCCTCCTCAAAATGCCTGAGGTACTCCCTGAACTTTGGTCCTCCCATGGAGACACAATCTGAGTCATCAGACTGGGCTCGATGTGCCTGTTGTCTCCTGGACCCACCACTCCTCGTTGCTGGGACGACACTCTCACCAACCTCCTCAGAAGCCTCCTCTACCACAAGTGGATCAGCAGCGGGAGCTGGTCTTTGTCCTACACCTCTTGGAGGAAGAGGTGGTCTACCTCTACCTCTACCTCTACCGACAGCAATAGTAGCTCTAGTCTGAGCCATCTGCGGGGTATGCACACCTAATGTATAAGGCTTTATATAGGTCATATGTATATATATATATATATATATATATATATAATACTTAATAGTATATGCATACACATCAGCACATAGAAGATATCTCTCTCTCTCTCTCTCTCTATATATATATGTATATACTATCGAGATCCCATGAAGGGTGACGACTTTTGTACACACTATCTCAAAACACCTGTACTCGCTTTAAAACCAAAACCTTTTCAAAAGTCAGACCCCTTTCGGGTTCTATTTATTTATCCACTCTACCTTTATTGAAGATAGCAAGTGCCATTGTTGTCAACCTGAGGCTCTGATACCAACTCTGTAACACCCCGAATCCGCGGGACTGGGAGTGCCACATTGGGCTAGGATCTCACAATGGATCCTGACCCTAGCCTGACAACAAGTTCATTGGATCTTACAACAAGGCACATGTAGATGAAAACCATATACATAAAATGTATAAGATACATCAAAAGGGTTTACAACAACAAAGCCGAGTACTAAATAACATCCATAAACAACAGATACAAAAGATCCCATATCCCACACAGTCCTAATTTACAAAAGTCCTCGGTTGGTCACCCCATCTGGCTCACTCTGCAGTCTTCTTAACCTGTAGATCATCTATAACACGGTATACACCGTTAGCTACAAAAATGAATAAGTATGAAGGTAATAGCACAAACACACATCCACATCTCATACATGCAATGCCACACACATTCATTTATTATCTTTCAATTGTGTTATTCCATTACTAATTCAACTTATTTGCTAACACGAGGAGCCTCAAGAATCTCGTCCCATCCAACGTAACACAGGGGTTTTGCATGGGGGTGATCATCACTCATCCCCCCCTGTGAGATCATCTTTAGGGCACCTCCTCCTACCTGCAAGCGGAGGCAAGTCGTCACGACCCGTTATACTAAACTTGGGCCATTAATATCATAAATGGTCATCCTAGTCCGGTTTAGGTTATAAATGCACAACCATATGAACATACACAACCATCACAATCACACAAACCTACAACTGTACGCTAAGTAAGTCCTATGAACTTACCTGTAATACTCGTAATCAATACCACATCACAACTTCCCCTTGGGGAAGTAATCAACGCCTGCAATAGCAAGGTACACATCATCACATACTGCAAGGGTTAGGAGATGCCTCTCCATAACCATAACCAACCTACAACCGCAAGCTAAACCTCTAGATCATAACATGCTCACAAATGCCTAAGGCATTGATAGCATGAATTATAGTCTATATTTTGGGACCTGTTTAGACGTTTTATCTTCAATAATTTGCATATTTGGATGTATATTATGTGACTATATCGTCGTTTCATCTAGCTTTACGGGAATCAAGGTCTACACCAAGTTTCGTTGTAATCGTAGGTAAAATGGCACTTTTTGCATCAAAATGGAGCTAAAGGAGCTAAGGAGTCATTGGAGCTACATTCAGGAGCTTAAGGAAGAACCCAAGAAGCATGGAAATCGATTAAAGATTTACTTTGGACCAAATTTAAGAGATTTCACCTTCAGCTGAGAGTCACCTCGGTCAGCTACAGTACCATATCGACCGAGGTGATCTTGAGGAGCGCCCCGACCGAGGCGAACACCCTGACGCAGCGATATATATTTTATTTGGCTGAGATCTTTTATTTTTGGAAGGAGAGATCTTATATTTTTGGGCTGGATTTTTTGAAGGAAGATCATATATTTTAGGGATCTATTTATGAGATATGGATATATTTTATTAAGAAATTATCTTTTTAAGATGTTTTATCTTTGGAAGATAATTCTCCTATATAAAGGGTCGGATTTTCCACAAGTTCAACCATGCTTAGAGGCTGAGAGCATCCAGCAATTGAGGGATTTTCTAGAGTTTTGAAGAAAGCTTTGAAGGAAGTTTGAAGATTGAAGGAAGGAAGATCATAGCTTATTATAGCTTTTGTGAAGGGATTTGTAAGACTTTCTTAGATTCCCTTTGTTTGATTGTCTTGTTGGATTTGTTATCCAAGGAACGCTGATTTGTTTATTTGATTCAGTTATTGAAGCCTTTTTCTTAAGGTTTTTGTGTTCAAATATTCATTCTCTTCCCATATATTTGATTATTGCTTTCATGATGATGAGTGGCTAATTTCTTTGTGCGATTCTAGGGTGATTCGCTGAAAGTTGTGGGAAAAACAATGATAGAATAATCTGAAATTCCAGTAGGACCCTGAAAGCACGAGTCTTTATCCTTAACCTTAGAACATCTCGTTCAGTCGATGAACATCTCGGCCGGGGTGGAACTTGACTGACCGAGGTGACTTTTCTGATCCGTAACTGAGAGTTAAGTGTTAGAGTTTGCCAAATCCTATTCTTATTACACCTTTCCTTGTTCAATGCAAGCCTAGGATGAGACTTACCCGGTAATTCCTTTGTTTGTTTACCCAAGATCATAAGTGTAGGTAATAAAGGTTTATCCTTTATTGGGGTTTGAGTGTGCCTTCATCCCATCTTTGTGAGTTAACCTGAGACTTACCCGGTAAAGGTTGATTATATTCCCTTAGTTGGAGTGTTGGTTTAAGGCTATAATTCTTTTCCTTAGTACCTTGAGACTTAACCGGTGATAGGTTCTTTGACTTGGGATTGTGAGTAGTGAGACTTACCCGGTGATCTATTCCACTTTAGAAACACCTTCTCTTTGCAAAATCTCAGCTTTGTCCGCTTATCTTAAGATCTTGAGTTGGAACCACAACTAGATGCTTTAATCCCTAGAATTTGCATATTTCCTTTAATTGACTATATTATCATCTTTGATTGCTTTAATCACTTTTTGTGGTTATTAGTGCATAGATGACCTATACTTGCTTTGTTTCACCTAAGTCCCTGTGATCGACCCCTGGAATTCTTGCTTTTATTACAATTGACCCATACACTGCGCGTTCGCATCCTTGTTTTAAGCATACTTCTTGGGTTATAAATTTAAAGCTTGCACACACCATTTGGAGCGAACAGGCATATCCTCAATATAAACTCAAGTGCCCAAGGCACATCTCTATCATACAACTCATCCTAACCAAGCTAGCCTAGCCAACCTCTAAGCCGAGGCCAAAGGAAAGGAAGGAAGAAATCATACCAGCAAGGTATGCCCTGAATGCACTAGCAAAAACAAATGACTCAAGGGTTGGACCACTGAGGCACAGGGGCAGCTCACTGAAGGTGTAGGGGTGGTCCACAGTAGGCGTAGGAAGGCAAATGTAATCGCCGACTTCTCTTCGATCTCTTTATCGACTCTCTTCACTTCTTCATCGTACCATAGCAACACACATACATGTATACACATGTATGAACATCAAAACTTCAGGAAAGGATCCACACAAGCTCAGCTTGTGATCCTAAGCTAAAGAAGAAAGAAAGAAGCCAGGAAAGAGAAGGAAAGAAGATGGAGATGGAGGTCGCACCTCAGCAGATCCCTAAGCAGCAACTAGGAGCAATCAGCACTTCTACAACCTTAACACAACAGCAACAACACTCAGCATTATCCTTATGATCATCCAAAGCCAAAACCACCAACAAACTCTCAAAACTCTCTCATAAAAATCAAGGAAGATCAAAGAAGAGAAGAGGAAGAAGAAGAAGAAGAAGAAGAGTGTAAGGAGGATGAAGAAGCTGGAATGAGATAAAGAATTCCCTCATCTGAAGGAATGGAAGGCTTATGAAGGAAGCCAGCTGCAAAGCACAAGTCAAAGGGTCAACGAAGGCGGCTGCAACCACACAAAGCCGCAGGGGCGGTCACTGTGAGGCACAGGGGTGCCTAGCCGCAGGGGCGGCCACCATGGTCCGTAGGAGCGGCTGCCAAGGTCCAGCAAAGGCTCAACAAGGCTCCTAAGGCTCCAAGGACTAAGGCTCTTACAAATTGGACAGGATTGTGACACCTTCTAGTGTTATTTTTTTTGTTATAAGGAGGGTAAGAGTCCGACGTTAGAGGAAATTTTGTTGTATGCGAGTTTGTGGATGTGTTCGATAACCCATCCAGTCTATTGCTACTAACGAGCGTGGATTTTTGGCATCGACTTAGAGCCGGGAATGAGACCGATTTTGAAAGCACCCTATCATATGACGCTATTAGAGTTGAACAAGCAACTCGAGGAATTGGCAGAGAAAAGCTTTATCCGCCCTAGTGTATCCCCATCGTATGCGCCGGTACTCTTCGTACGGAAGAAGGATGGATCGATGAAGTTGTGCATGAGAGTCAAATAAGGTGACCATCAAGAGCAAGTACCTGCAACCCCGTATTGACGACTTGCTGGATCAGCTACAGGGAGCTTCTGTTTTCTCCCGTATAGATCTGAAGTCCGGATATCACCAACTGAGGGTCAAAGAGCAGGATGTGCTCAAGACGGCATTTTGGACTCGATATGGCCACTACGAGTTTGTAGTGATGCCATTCGGGCTCACGAATGCACCCGGCATCTTTATGGAGTTGATGAATGGCATCATCATCATCGACTTCTTGGATCAGTTCGTGGTGGTCTTCATTGATGACATCCTGGTGTACTCTCGAAGTAGAGAGGAATACGCAGGACATTTGAGGACGGTACAACGAGCCTTTCATGATAGAGAGATGCATGCCAAGCTCTCTAAGTGCGAGTTTTAGATGTATGATGTGTCCTTTTTGGGTTATGTAGTTTCCGCCGAGGGTATCAAGGTTGATCCAGTAAAGATTGAGGCAGTTGCAACATAGACGACTCCGACGAATGTCAAGGAAGTTCGAAGCTTCCTTGGCCTAGCCTGGTATACCGTAGGTTTGTGCAAGAGTTTTCTATGATTGCCCGACCACTTACCAACTTGTTTGAGAAATACTATCAGATTTGCGTGGTCCGAGCCGTGTACTCAGAGTTTTGAGGAGCTGAAGAGGAGATTGACTTCCACTCCCATCTTAGCACTCCTAGAGGGTGTAGATGATTATGTAGTTTATAGTGACACTTTTAAGCTTGGCTTGGGATGTGTTTAATGCAGCGAGGTAGGGTAATCGTCTATGCATCTCCACAGTTGAAGATGTATGAGGAGAATTACCCGACTCATAACCTCGTGTTAGCTACAGTAGTTCATGTCTTAAAGATCTGGTGGCATTACATGCACGGAGTTTCATGCTAGATCTTCAAAGACCATAAGAGTCTGAAGTATATTTTCACTCAGCGGGAATTGAATAACCGCCAGAAGAGATGGCTCAAGCTGATCAAGGATTTTGACCTTGAGATTTGTGTCATCGTGGGAAGGCAAATGTAATCGCCGATGCCCTTAATAGGAAAACTCCTCGAGAGAAGGTGATAGCGAGATTGGTAGCTCAACCTCAGTTGTATAGAGATCTAGCGTGACTCGTTTTGGACATTCAGTTTCCAGATATAAATATTCATCTGTACCTTAGAGGTTGTACCTGATATGTTGGGTGAAATCTAATAAAAGCAGGAGACCTACCAGATATTGAGACAAATTCGAGACAGGATGTCTCGAGGTGAGGCCCCACAGTTCACCACTAGTGTGGATGGATTCAAGAGACGCTGCGAGTGTGTTTGTGTACCTTCTGAGAGAGAGTTGAGACAAAGGATTCTACATGAGGCCCACACCATACCTTACTCGGTGCACCCAGGTGCGAGTAAGATGTAAGGCACTCATTTTGGTGGGGCGGGCCAAAGCCTGACGTGGCCCGGTTGGTGGCTGATAGGTGATGAAATCACTATCATTTAGGTTAACTTTTAGAGTCTTTTTATTGTATTAGAGTCGGTTTGTGCTACAAACTTCTTAATCCAGAAGAAGAAGTCTGAAAGAAGCATAAGAGGAAGTTAGAAGCACTTGGGAGTTAAAGACCATTCACGAAGACAAGCTTTTGGTGTCAGACCGCCCCTACGAAGCAGTGTCACCGCCCCTGTGGGTGACACTGCACTCCGGAACGCGGCCTGTGCCTTCGCCAGCGCCCGGAACAAAGACTGTCACCGCCCCTGCGCCTCTCCTGGGCGCCACTGCGATCACTTACCTTGAAGAAGTGAAGCCGGCGCCCCCGTGCCTTTGCCTGTGGACCAACCTGCGGAGCTGTGAAGCCGAAGAGCCAGCGTCACCGCCCCTGCGGTGACATTGGGCCACCCCTGCGGCTCGACATCAGAAGCGACAGAAAGATGAAGAGTCAGACGTTTGAAGAGCATTAAAGGTCCGCCCCTGCAGAATTGCCAGGCCGCCCCTGCGGCCATGAAGATCACCAAACGTTTTGGCCTAAACCGCCCCTGCGGCCCTGAAGCCCGCCCTTGCAATTAAGCGCCAAAGACTTTACTCCGGCTATTTGCACCACCTTTATGGCATTAAACGTTGTTGTTTAGGACAGCCATTTACTCCCTTTTACTGCCAATTCTAGTATAAATAGGTCCATGGCTGATTGCTAGAATCATCCACCAGTTTCCCATATTATTCTCTCTTTTCCCTTGCTTCCTTTGTGTAATGATCTTCTAATCTCCTTGCTACATTGGGTTGTTTTGAAGTTGTATTGCTGCTTTGGTTGAAAGTCCTTTTTAATACAAGTATTATTCAGTATATGTTTTGTGTTCCTTGTGCTTTACTTATCAAATTGCATGTTTCTTACCACTTAGCTTGATCACCTTAGTGTTTAATTGCATGCAAAGAACTAGGATTAATAGATTTCGGGTTCGGGTCTTTAATCTAGTAGAAAACCTTTAGGTAAAAGCTGGTTGTGATTACTTAAAGGAAAAGGAATACAAATATAAAGAAAAGTCTAATGGTTTTATTCTTCTCTTTATATCTCTTTGTCGTTGTTGGAAAGCTAACTTGTGACTTGTTCTTGTAGGTTTACGGAACATTAACTTGTTAAGCTGTGTTGATGCCGGTTGGCTCAACACATATATATGATCAAGACGAGAACATTGCTAAAATACTTATAAAAGGAACCAACCAAAGTAGCATTGCATGCTAATATTCAACCTAGTGTAGTCCGTTTCATCATGAATCTATTTCACATCTTTACTTGTGTCTTATGCTTTTGTCTTGCTATATTCCAATCCACCCCCCCCCCTTTACTTGGTTACAATATCAATAGTTGAATCTAATCTAGACATCAGCTTAACTCTCTTGGGTTCGACCCTTACTTGCGCTATACATAAACTTGTTAAGTGTAACGTTAGGACTTCTACTTTGACCTAACCTATAATACAACGACCTAGGATTTTAGCGCTCGTCAAATTTGGCGCCGTTTCCAGGGAGTT
Source organism: Fagopyrum homotropicum (assembly GCA_033239125.1). Lineage (NCBI taxonomy): Eukaryota > Viridiplantae > Streptophyta > Magnoliopsida > Caryophyllales > Polygonaceae > Fagopyrum > Fagopyrum homotropicum. The sequence goes on along the minus strand of BSWB01000003.1, from coordinate 55,817,683 downwards.
TAGTTATATTTTCGTTTTCTTTGATTATTGATTATTGGTTTGGACCATTTTTACGGTTCAAACCCGTGCTACTAACTCCGGATTTGTTCCTTTTGATCCAGAAATTGAGAGAACGCACATCCGGCAACGTAGACAACAATGACTCCTTGAAGAGATGGCTAACCGAACCTTTCGGCAACGTAGACAACGTAGACAACAATGACTCCGTGAAGAGATGGCTAACCGAACCTTTGATTATTGATTATTGGTGTAAACTTTGAGCTCAAGCCATGGCTGATCCACTTGCTCCCATCATTCCATGGGTTAAGTGGTAAAGATTCCATCAAGCATCTAGGAAATTTTCATACCGTGTGTGTGAGCATGAAGCTAGCCAACATTATCGAAGAGCAAATCAAGATGAGGGCATCGGTTTCACGCTCAAGGATGGGGCGGATGATTGGTACTACCATCTTCCGTCCGGTAGCATCGACACATGGGAGAACCTCCATAAGGCATTTTTGGAGAAGTACTTTCCCGCCAAGAAGGTTAATAGCTTGAAGAAAGTTATAAGCAACATCGAGCAAGAAGCGGACAAAACTCTCTACGAGTATTTCGAGCGTTTTGCACGCCTCCGGTCCAGCTGTCCTTTCCATGGGTATTCTACCCAAGACCTAGTATTGTACTTGTACAATGGCTTGCTTGATAATGAGAGGAGGATCGTCGATACTGCTTGTGGAGGTAATATTCTAAACACTACTCCTGACCTTGCTTTAGAGAAAATGTAGGAACTAACTGAAGGAACTCGGAATTTCGTAAGGACCTCTTCAAAAAGAGGAGTTCATGCTATCAATCTTGGGAGGAATGAGATTTCTACTTAAATTGTTGAGCTGAAGGAAATGGTGAAAAGATTGACTTTGATGGGAACTCCACAACAACTAAAGGCATGCGGAGTTTGTGCCAACCCGTACCATCCAACGGACATGTGCCCCCAAGTCCAAGATGACGATGCTGAGGTGAACGCATTAGGCTATGGGGAACAATAGCAACATAGGCCAAGGAACGATCCATATGCGCAAAATTACATGCCAAATTGGCGTGATCAACAGAATTTTCGACGGAGGGATCACCAAAAGCAACAGCAGCAGCCCCGCCAAGGTAAGTCTAAATCCACTAAGGATATGCTGCAGGTTTTGACTAAGCATTTTGCTACTCATGTCCAAACTACAGAATCCAGCATCAAGAACCTTGAGAAACAGATTGGGCAAATGGCAGAAGCCATTACAAGGATCAAAGCTAGATCCTCCGGAAATTTGCCTTCCCAAACGGTGGTCAACCCCATAGAGAATGTTAGTGCTCTAACATTGAGGAGTGGGAAGCAAATCCAGCAGAAACCAGCAACACAAGTGAAGAACAAACCTTCTGACGAGTCGGCCGCCCCCACAGCCGCACCTGCGGCTGCAACTGCGCCAGCCTCTAAGCAAATGCCGCCCCTGCGGCTGGATGTCACCGCCCAGCGGTGACAGACCCTGAGCCGCCCCTTCGCCTACAAGCCTCCGCCCTTCCCGGAGTGGATTACCTATTTTTTAGTGAATCCTAACTATTAGCCATTTTTCAGTTAGAAAATCTGCGGAAAAGACGACTTAGGGTTCTGTTGAGAAGGATTCATACATCCGGCCTAATTTTCCACATTTGTATGTTGAGAAACCACCGGCTCCTTTCCCCGAGGCATTAAAGGAGAGAAGGGTGATCGAGGACAAGGATCTCTTTTAAACCTTCTCCAAATGCGAGGTAAATATCCCTCTCCTTAATTAGTGAAAAGTATTCCTAAGTATGCTCGTTTCTTGAAGGAACTCTGCACCATCAAGAGAAATCAGAAGTTGAAGGGGAAGCAAAAGGTCCAAGTGAGCGAGCATGTGTCCGCCGTTTTCCAACATCGAATGCCCAAGAAGTGTAGCGATCCGGGCATGGTAAGCATTTCTTATGTTATAGGGGAAACCCGCTTTGACAAAGCTATGCTTGATCTTGGTGCTTCTATTAATGTTCTTCCCTATTCCAACTATAAATCACTTGGCCATGGGCCGCTAATTGAAACTCGGATTGTAGTACAACTTGCTGATAGATCTAATGTTTACCCGAAAGGGATTATTGAAGATGTGTTAGTAATGGTAGATAATCTGATTTTCCTTGTTGATTTCTTTGTAATGGACATGGAAAATTACTCACATGCTGCACCAATGTTATTGGGAAGACCATTCCTAAAAACCTCTAGGACTAAGATCGACTTTGTTAGTGGAAAATTAACCATGGAATTTGATGGGGAGGTGGTTGAATTTGACATTTATGATGCGATGAAATACCCTGTTGATGATCATTCCCTATGTGCCATAGATATTATTGAACCTTTTGTGCAAGTTGTTTTCGATATTTCTGACATGGAAGAATTAAAAAACAACATATGAGCATGACATTGACATTCACACTTCAGAATATGCGTTGACATCTAGTATGAAGGAAGTCCTAGCCCAATTGGGTGGGCACAAAAGGCTACCTATCTCCACTTTGGCCATTGGGCCGACATTACTAATCCCAAGCGAGAAGCTTGTTCCACCTATAGTGCAGGCACCGGAGATAGAGTTGAAGGACCTTCCACCTCAGCTCAAGTATGCCTTTCTTGGAGACAATGACACCTTGCCAGTAATCATATTTATCAAGTTGACAACCGGTCAAGAGGAGAAGTTGGTAAAAATATTGAAAGAGCACAAGACGGCCCTTGGGTGGACCATTGCGGACATCAGGGGGATAAGCCCATCCACTTGTATGCATAGGATCCTCCTTGAGGAAGAAGCAAAACTGTCTAGGCAACCTCAACGAAGGTTGAATCCGCCAATGATGGAAGTGGTCAAGAAGGAGGTATTGAAGCTCCTCCAAGCGGACATGATATTCCCCATCTCGGATAGTAAGTGGGTTAGTCCAACCCAAGTGGTTCCAAAGAAAGGGGGTATCTCCATGGTAGAGAATCAACATGGAGAGATGTCCCGAGCAAAATACAAACCGGTTGGAGAGTTTGCATTGACTACCGAAAACTTAACACGGTAACACGTAAAGACCACTTTCTATTACCTTATATTGATCAAATGTTGGAATGTCTTGCAGGTCACTCATACTATTTTTTGCGTACCGTAGAATGCCATTTGGACTTTGCAATACTCCCAGTACCTTCCAACGGTGCATGATAAGTATTTTTTCTGAATACATAGAGAACTTTATTGAGGTTTTTATGGATTACTTTACCGTCCATGGAAATAGTTTTGATGCATGCGTAGGATATTTAAAACTTGTTCTTGAAAATGTGTAGAAACTAATTTAGTTCTTAATTCGGAAAAATGTCATTTCATGGTTGAACAAGGCATAGTGCTAGGACATGTGATATCCTAAAAAGGGATAGAAGTAGATAAGGCAAAAGTTGATGTTATTCAATGTTTACCTTACCCTACTAATGTGCGTGAAATACCTTCTTTCCTAGGTCATGCAGGTTTTTATCGGCGGTTCATCAAAGACTTGTCAAAGATCGTTGTGTGAGTTACTCAAGAAGGATTCCACTTTCATCGTGGATGAAGGTTGCATGAAAGCTTTTGACGCTTTGAAAGCGTGCCTCACTAGTGCACCGATCATCCGGTCTCCGGATTGGGAGAAGCCTTTCGAGATTATGTGTGACGAAAACGATTATGCTGTAGGAGTTGTCCTAGGACAGAAGGATGGAATAGCATCTCACATCATCCATTATGCATCCATGACGCTTAATGGAGCACAAAGGAACTACTCCACCACCGAGAAGGAGATGTTAGCGGTGATTGATTTGGTGGGTGCTCCTAAGCGAGTTTAACCTGGAGATACGGGACAAGAAGAGGGTTGAGAACCTTGTTGCCGATCATTTGAGCAGGCTGGTATGGGAGGAAGAAGATCCAACCAAAGGAAGGGCCGTAGTTGGAAGCTTTCCAGACGACACTTTCTACAGAACCCTCTATTGTGTAACCGCCCCTGCGCCTCAAGATACCCACCCCTGCAGCCATCCGCCCCTGCGGCTCGAACTAGGCATCCCTGCGAATTACTTTACAAAGGTTCTGTTTAAACTTTAATCATTTAAGCCTTGGTTTGCTGACATTGTTAGCTTCATTGTTAGGAGTGAGTACCCTCCAGACTTCACCAAGGCACAACGAGAGAAGGTGATCAAGTAATACACCGTTGCATCCTGGACAATGAGGTACAATTTGTCCTTACATTCTGTCATTCTGAAGCATGTGGGGGACATTTTGGGGACAACAAAACTGCTAGAAAGGTTTTAGATGCGGGTTTCTTTCGTCCACACATCTTTATAGATGCTTTTGCGTTTTACAAAGTGTGTGATAGGTGCCAAAGAGTAGGTAACATCTCTAGGAGACACGAAATGCCTCAATCTTGTCTTATATTTTTTGAAATGTTGATGTATGGGAGATAGATTTCATGAGTCCTTTTTCTACTTCTTTTGGGCATACTTATATATTACTTGTGGTGGACTATGTTTCCAGGTGGGTGGAAGCAAAGGCCACCAAAACTGATGACTCTAAAGTGGTTGCAGGATTTCTTAAAGACAATATTTTTGCAAGATTTGGAATCCCGAAGGCTTTGATAAGCGATAGGGGCACCCATTTTTGCAACAAGACAATCACCGCTCTCCTTAAGAAGTATCACGTCCACCAACAAGTGTCAACAGCTTACCATCCGCAAACAAATGGTCAAGTTGAAGTGTCCAACAGGGAAATCAAAACCATCCTTGAAAAGACGGTTTCTCCCGAAAGGAAAGATTGGAGTTTGAGGCTAAATGACGCTCTATGGGCATATCGGAGAGCATACAAGACTCCTATAGGAATGTCTCCATTCCGGCTTGTGTTTGGAAAAGCTTGCCACCTTCCTGTAGAGCATGAGCACAAGGCATGATGGGCGGTGAAGAAGTACAACATGAATATAGAGGAGGTAGGAGAGTTCCGGATGCTCCAATTGCAAGAGCTAGAGGAATTGAGGCTCGATGTGTATAAACTGCCACTGCATACAAAGAAAAGACAAAAGCGCAGCATGACCGGAACATCCTACTAAAAGACTTCAAAGCGGGTAACAAAGTTCTTCTTTTTCAATCTCGTATGATGCTTTTTGGAGGCAAGCTACGTTCAAGGTGGACAGGTCCATACGTGATAGATGAAGTGTACCCACACGGCGTTGTGGATCTCTATGACTCACAAACGCACAAGATATTCAAGGTCAACGGAAAAAGGCTAAAGCCCTACCTTGAAGGAGTGAAGAATGATCTCATTGATGAAATGGTGTTGGAGGAGGGCCAAGCAAGAAGTAGGGTCCTTACGTCGAGCCAACGACGTAAAACAAAGGCTCTGCTCGGGAGACAACCCTAGAGAATAAGAAGAGGAGCTTATGTCAAGAAAACCGCCCCTGCGGTGACAACCTTGCCCAGCGCCGCTGTTACGCTAAGGATGTATACTCGATATATTTCTCCTAACTCCTAGCGAACCCGCAGTGTACGGGATGTTTTGTAGTAGGGATAGTATTCCGAGGTCGAACACAAAGACTGAGGTGAGATTGAATCGATTAGTGACTAAGGATAGTGTTGATCTAGGCTAAGAAAAGAGAAAGAAACAAATAAATGAAAATCTCAATGTTTTTGGATTGGTTTTGTGTGGTGATCAATCAAGGATCACAATGATGCAATATGGTAAAACAAACTAAGGAATCAAGCTAAAACACAAATAAACGAGCAAACACAAAATATGTAATCAAAGAGAGAAAAGCGGATTCTAGGGGTTGGAAATTCCGGTTATGGCATATGACTCAAGCTATCTAATCATTCCTTGGATCAACTATAGTATGTTGGGAGTGAGTGTTTCTAGATTGGGATCAATCACCGGGTAGGTCTCATGGTCCACTAATCCGTTCCTAAGGTTTTATCACCGGGTAAGTCTCAAAGAGCCTAAGGATAGGAATTCTACACAAACCGGATGGTTATCTAGGGATCTAACCTCTCCTTACCGGGTAAGTCTCGGGAAGGCAAGTCCTAAACATCAATCCTAGCACACTCAATCCAATAGCGGCTTATGAGGCTCACTACTACCTAGAGTTCGTCATCATCGGTATCTAAGAGAAAGAATCACCGGGTAGGTCTCTTCTAACTCTTAGTTGCTAACACTAGGTCACCCTAGGATAGATTTAGCTCAACTAACACTAGGATTTTAATAAATCACCAACCTAACACTTAGATTTATCAATACAAGCAAGTTGATCAAAATTACGGGGTGTTCATCCCTTTCCACGGCCGTGGAAAGGGAAGATCCAGCCGTTTTTTTAAACAGTGACTAGGTTCAATCAAGCGAGTCATCCAAGTATTCATTTAAGTCTATTCTATCATAGTCCAAGCCATAACCATCTTTTCCTTACCCTAGAATCGTATCTATTTAGCCTACAACATGCATCTTAACAATCAAACTCAACAAGCATAAAATCATAGAATCCATGGCAAGAAGATGAAATGAAAGTTGAGATTAAGCAAATGAAACAAGTGAAACAAGCTAAATCAAGGTTCAAGAAGGACTTACAATCCTTCAAAAGAAAGTTCGAATCGTTTCTTACAAACCCTTGCAAAACGTTTCACAAAGCTCACTCAAAATCACTCAAAAAGACTATGGAACTATGAACTAGTGTGCTTCTTCTTCTTCTCCAATGAAAACATTTCTTCTTCTCCAATGGTAGGTCCAATCCAATCTTCCAAATGAGAGAATATTGTTGTTGAGAGTGTGGGAGAGAATGGGAGTGAGGGGTCTATCCCTAACAGCCTTGCAAGACCACCTTTTATCCTTCAAATTTGCAAGAGTCGGCCATGAAGATCGTGGGACAGCTGTCACAGCTGTCTGGGGAAAACCACGGCCAAAACCACACCCGTGGAAGTCCCAGTTTGTTTTGGATCATCAAGCCTCAATTTGGTGCATGGTATGCACCAACAAGGTCCCATGTGTCCTCCTTAGCCCCTAGCTTGCATCCCAATGAGTCCGAAGGTGTGTCATCTCGAGGAACGATCCTCAAATGTATCGATTAAGCTCCTAAAACTCCTGAAATACCTATAAAGCATGCAAAAGTCCGTGTAGACGTCTATCTCGAAAAAATACATGAATTGAGTGCAAATCGTCACGAACTAGTGCAAACCATGCATGAATGAGCGGAAAAACTATCTAAATGAGTGCCTAAACCTAAGTCATAACATGTGTTATCAAAAATACCCCATACTTAAGGTTTGCTCGTCCCCGAGCAAGTCCCCAACTATAGACTAAGAGATGACATGATTTATGCATGCATGAAAAACCGAAAATATTTTTGGAGTTGTGCTTCTAATATTGGATCACCTTCATAGTCATGTTTCATGGCAATGGACAAGCAATCATGTGTCAAATGAGTGAAGGCATGGAAAGACAATTATACTTAAACTCGAAGGTATGCATGAAATGTAAAAATGAAGAAGTCAAGATGATCATGAGCATATTCAATCTAGATCAATAAGTCTTACACACACGCAAATAGGTCACAAGGGCTTGTGAAATAAAAGGCCAAGAAACGTTGTGATTAGGTGGGAATTTTTCTAGGCTATGTGATGCTAATCCGGGAATGGAACTAACTTCACAACTTCACATTTTTATTAACTTCCCACAGGTGTATATTTTCTCCATCTTTTCTTTCTTTTCTTTTCTTTTTCTTTCACTTATTTTTGAGACAATGGCATTGGTGTACAAAAGCCGAAACCTTGGTGATTAGCCGTCCTCGGGCTTTTTTATTTTTCGAGGTGCATCCACACTGGGCACACATACCAAAGCTCGTTAGGACTATCGGTTTATTTGACTTTGGCAAGGCACAAACACCCGATTATGTGAATGGTGCCGAGTTACTCGTCATTTAAACCAACGTCCCCAAACCTATATTTTTGTCTACACTTTCACAACAAATTTAGCACTTCATTCATAAGGTTCATCCATCAACAACTTCACCCCACAATTTCTCCTCACACACTCAACACACTAACATGCTCCTCTTCCCAGATGGCTCAAAAGAGGTCAAATTTACATCAATTGAGGTGCTCAAACAACATGATCAAGATGAGAAGTAGAGAAAGATGAATTTCCTTAATCATTCCTAGATGATGTGCAAGAACTAGCATGTAATTTCGACTTTCAATCCTCAATCCAATCAATACAAACATCATGATCACAAATCATTCATGGGATTCTAGATAAGTACTTCAAGTCCACATATGCATTCATCAATTCAACACATAAGGCCATCCATAGCCGATCCACAAGACAATTTCATCATAAGGGTCATTCCACAAGCTTAGAAGCACTAAAATTTTTTTAAAATTTTCTATTTTTTTTGGATTTTTCGAAATGTGTATGTACAATGCAAGACATAATGAAACATGTGACTAAAAGAAACTACCTTAGATGCTAATCATGCAAACCCCACCCCATACTTAGAAACACATTGTCCCCAATGTGGTATTCAAGTAAAGAAGAGTGAAAGAGGGTTCTCACAATGTAAAAAATGGTTTGCTTTGGTATTTGGGATTACTCAAGTGGAGAGATGTCGGATGATCCTATCAACGATGGTAGACTGATCAAAGTGTTCGTTATGGCGTCAGGATACGCGCTAGGCACCGTTAGCCGTCCAAGTCCCACGTCTGCTCCACCCACAATTGATGAGGGACTCATCATCATCATCCACATGCCATGCAAGGCTTCCATGCTACCAAGACTCTAGCACACACACAAAGCACACCAAACACACACAAAAACAGAAAAATCAAAAACAAAACAAAACAAAAAGGGAAAGATGTCTACCAATGGGTTGCCTCCCACCAGGCGCTTCTTTAAGGTCATTAGCTTGACCAAACTCGGGGGCGTTCTACTCAAGGTGAAGTGGGGCAATCATATCCACCGGAGCTCCCGGGATATACTTCTTCAAACGGTGCCCATTCACCTTAAAATCTCCACAATGCTCCCCTCCTATTTCGACCGCTCCATGGGGAAAGATCTTCTTCACCACATAAGGACCCATCCATCTTGACTTTAGCTTTCTGGGGAAGAGCCGCAGCCTTGAGTTGAAGAGAAGGACAAGGTCACCTTCACTCAACTCCTTCGGGATGAGACGCTTGTCGTGCCAACGTTTGTTCCTTTCTTTGTAGATCCGGGCGTTTTCATAGGCATCCAACCGGATCTCCTCAAGGGCATTCATGTCTAGCAATCTTTTCTCACCGGCCTCCTTGAGGTCAAAATTCAGCCACCTAATGGCCCAATATGCTCTATGCTCCATCTCCACCGGAAGGTGGCAAGACTTGCCATAGACTAGCTTGTAGGGAGTGGTGCCAATTGGTGTCTTGAAAGCGGTTCTATATGCCCACAAAGCGTCATCGAGCTTTATAGCCCAATCCTTTCTCGTCCTTGAAACCGTCTTCTCAAGAATTCCCTTTATCTCCCGGTTGGAGATCTCCACTTGGCCACTAGTTTGGGGATGGTAAGGTGTTGCCACCTTATGAGTCACCCCATACTTAGCCAAAAGTGTCCCGAAGTTCCTATTAGTGAAGTGCTTCCCTCCATCACTTATGATCACCCTTGGTGTTCCAAACCTAGGGAAGATCACTCGGTTGAAGAACCGCACCACAACCTTGGCATCATTTGTAGGAGAGGAGATTGCCTCTACCCATCTCGAAACATAGTCTACCGCCAATAGGATGCAGAGGTTGCCATATGAAGAGGGGAATGGCCCCATGAAGTCCACACCCCATACATCAAATATCTCCACCTCTTGTATGTTGTTCAAGGGCATCTCATTCCTCCTTGAGATGTTGCCCGTCCTTTGGCAAGCATCACAAGCTACCACAAAATTCTGCACATCCTTGAACAATCTTGGCCAAAAGAAACCCGATTGCAACACCTTAGCACATGTCTTGTGTGAGATAGCATGGCCTCCACATGGCAAGGAGTGACAATGGTGGATCACACTCTCCACCTCATCCTCCGGTATGCATCTCCTAAAGACTCCATCCGGCCCTCTCTTGAACAAAAGTGGTTCACTCCAATAGTAATGCCTCACGTCCATGAAGAATTTCTTTCTTTGAGCATAGGATAAACCGGGTGGCACCTCCTCACACACAAGGTAGTTCACAATATCGGCATACCATGGCTCATTACCCCCTTGACACTTGAAACAAGCACTCCTCCACCATTTACAATTGCTCATCCCGGAATGAGTCATCAATCGGGATGTCATCTCTCTCAAGTTCCAATGGTGGAAGTCTACTAAGGTGATCCGCCACGGAATTTTCGGACCCTTTCTTATCCCGGATTTCCAAGTCAAACTCTTGAAGAAGAAGGATCCACCGAATCAACCGAGGCTTGGCATCCTTCTTTGTAAGGAGATAACGGATCGCAGCATGATCCGTATACACAATGACCATCGCTCCAACAAGATACGAGCGGAACTTTTCAAATGCGTACACAACCGCTAGCAACTCCTTCTCGGTGGTAGCATAATTGAGTTGGGCATCATCTAGCGTCTTGCTAGCATAATAGATGGCATGTGTAAGCCCATCTTTCCTTTGCCCCAAGACAGCCCCAACGGCTACATCACTCGCGTCGCACATGATCTCAAACGGTAAACTCCAATCCGGCGGTTGCTTGATAGGAGCGTTGAACAAAGCATTTTTAAACCTACAAAAAGCCTCAAGGCAGTCCTTGGAGAAAACAAACTCAACATCTTTCATTAGTAGGTTAGTAAGAGGCTTAGAAATCTTAGAGAAATCTTTAATGAATATCCGGTAAAAACCAGCATGCCCTAGAAAACTCCTTACCCCCTTCACCGAGGTAGGTGGTGGCAACTTCTCTATGGTTTTTATCTTAGCTCTATCAACCTCAATGCCACGGTTGGACACCAAGTGTCCCAACACAATACCTTCACTTACCATGAAGTGGCATTTCTCCTAATTCAAGACTAGATTAGTCTCCTCACATCTTTTTAGCACTAGAGACAAGTTAGCTAAACAATCATCAAAGGAAGATCCATAAACAGAGAAATCATCCATAAACAATTCCATGATGTTTTCAATATACTCAGAAAAGATAGCCATTATACACCTTTGAAAGGTGGCGGGTGCATTACACAACCCAAATGGCATTCTCCTATATGCAAAAGTACCCCAAGGACATGTGAATGTAGTTTTCTCTTGATCATCGGGGTGAATAGGGATTTGGAAGAATCCACTATAGCCATCTAAGTAACAAAAATGGGAATGTTGAGCTAATCTCTCTAATTTTTGGTCAATGAAAGGAAGAGGGAAGTGATCTTTCCTAGAGGCAACATTTAGTTTCCTATAGTCTATACACATCCTCCATCCCGTAACCGTTCTAGTTGGGATTAGTTCATTATTCTCATTAGTTACTACGGTCATCCCACCCTTCTTAGGAACCACATGTACGGGACTAACCCATTTACTATCCGAAATCGGGAAAATGATTCCCGCATCTAGCAATTTAAGAATCTCCTTTTTGACTACTTCTTTCATGATTGGGTTTAGTCTTCTTTGAGGTTCAATTTAAGGTTTATGAGTATCTTCCATTAAGATCTTATGCATGCACAAAGAAGGTTTAATGCCAACTAATTCATCAATGGTATAGCCAATGGCTTTCCTATGCAATCTCAATTCATGCAACAATCTAGCAAGTTCATCATCATTCAAGCATGCATTCACAATAACCGGATATGTAGAATTCTCACCAAGAAAAGCATACTTCAAATGAGAGGGGAGGGGTTTAAGTTCAAGTTTAGGAGGACCTTTATCGAGTGGAGATGATCCATATAATGTTGGTTGAGATGAATCCAAAGTCATGGAAGACTCCTCAAGGTTCCTTGATGCTTGATCAACAACAAAGGCAGTTTTTGGAGAAACCACGGGCAAAATTACGGGCTCTGGCACAACCATGGCCGTGGAACTTGCAAAGATAGCCTTTTTGAGCATTCCAGAGAGTTCCACGGGGGAAACCACGGGCGTGGTTCTTGGTCCCTGGCCGTGGTTCTTGCAGAAATTTAACACATCTTCGTGTGCTTCAAATTCAGCTCTTGTCTCCTTTTACAATGCTTCCAAAGCCTTGATTTCTTCATTGCAAGCCTCCTCAACTCCTTCCTCCATCAAACTTAAGCTAAGAACCTTCTCCAAGGGGTCCTTGATCAAGATCGAGCTCACAACTTCTCTAAACTCCTCTTGCTCGACAATGTTGAACACATCTTCACCAAGGGCTGGCCCTTTCATCATTGTGGATAATTTGAACTTGATATTCTCTTCTCCAATGTTGAAGGAGAGAATTCCATTTTTACAATCCACCAAGCATCCGGAAGTGGCTAGGAAAGGTCTTCCCAAAATGATAGGAACCGGGTAGTCCGCCGGGATGTCCAAAACAACGAAGTCTATGGGCACATAGAACTTCCCTAGTTGCACCGGTATGTCTTCCAATATTCCAACCGGGTGAGTGATCGAACGGTCCGCCATGTAAAGGGTCATCTTGACCGGCTTTGGCTCTCCTAGCCCAACCTTGTTGCAAAGTGCAAGCGGAATGATGCTTACACTTGCCCCAAGATCACACAGGGCTTCATAGTTCACTTCTCTGACTCCAATTGGCACACAAAAGAATCCCGGATCTCTTAGCTTAGGAGGCATCTCCTCCTTCATGGTTTGGATTTAATTCCGAGGACCTCTTTGTCATCGTCACTTCCCCATACTCTTCCAACTTCCTTTTGTTGGAGTGTATCTCTTTCAAAAACTTGCCATATGCCGGCATACCTAGAATAGCATCCATGAACGGAATGTTAATATGCAATTTAGACATAAGTTCAAGGAATTTACCAAAGTGTTTGTCCAAACGAGCTCTTGCTCGTGATTGTGGGAATGGTAGTGGTGGCTTGTATGGAGGTGGTGCCACATATGTTGGCTCATCATCCTTGCTCTTGCCTCCATCTTCTTGCAATGTCTCTTCCTCTATCACCACTTGCTTCCCTTATCATTTTCCTTAGGTAAGGGATCCTTCATACTCAACCCACTTCTTGTTGTAATGGCCAACACTTGGCCTCTTGGGTTGTCCTCGGTTCTTCCGGGAAGCTTCCCCGGATCTCTATGAGCTTCACCCGCCTTTTGGAACACTTGTGCTTCCAACACCTTTTGAGCTTTAGAAATGGAAGTCACCGTGCTCTCAAGACCACTCAACCTTCCAAGCAATTGCTCAAACATCATCTCGGTTCTATCCTTTGGAGGTTGAGTAAATCCGGGTGGAGGTTCTTGTGAAGCCTTTGGTGGTGGAGCTGCGCTTGTGGAAGCGGGAGGGTTCAAGGCTCCATCCGGGTTAGAATAGGAAAACCCGGGATGGTTGTGGTTAGGCCGGTAATTGTTGAATTGCCGGTTGTTGTTGAAGTTCCTTGGGCCTTGATAGTTGTTGTAGTTGCCCCTTCCCATGTAGTTCACATCTTCCTCCTTGGAACACAAGTTAGCTTGCACTTGCACTTGAGGGGTTGCTTGATTCTTCAAAGTTGTAGCACACAACTCCCTCAAAGATTTCAGTTCATTGTTGATTGCATCAAGCTTGAAGTTACTCATAGTGACTTTACTCACCTCATATGCTCCCACTTTCCTCCCATCACTCTTCCTATGGGAGTACTTCTCAATCACCAAAGCTTGTTTCTCTACAAACTCCCAAGCTTCATCCACATTCTTTTCCATGAAAGTCCCACCGGAAAGAGATTGAAGCTTGAATTGACTATCTTCATCAAGTCCTTTGAAGTAAATCTCCAATAGCTCAATTTTCGGTATACCATGGTGTGGACAATCTAGGAGAAGGTCTTTGAACCTCTCCCAAGACTTGAATAAGGTTTCTCTATCCTTCATCACGAAGGCATTGAACTTCCCTCTTAGCTCGGTAGTCTTGGAAGGTGGGAAGAAATTTTTCAAAAACTCGGTTGTCATCTCCTCCCAAGTACTCACTCGCCCTTGTGGAATAGATTGATACCAAGCCAAGGCTTTATCCTTAAGTGAGAAGGAAAAAGCCCTAAGCTTATGGTTGTTGCTCTCCAAGCTATGCGGTCTTAGAGTCTCCATCAAGATCTCATAGTTCATCAAGTGTTGATGAGGAGACTCTCCTTCCATCCCTCCAAATTGATTGTGCCGGATCATTTGTAGAACTTGAGGGCGGAGCTCATAATCATGGGCTGCGGGATCTCCTAAGTTCACACCCGGACGGTGTGCTCTTTGTACCGGATCCATACGTTTCCCTAACATTTATGGCTCTCCAATAGCAATGGGCACAACCCGAATGTTAACCACCGCCGGCTACGGTTGTGGTGGAGGCGGAGGTTGTTGACGATTAAGCTCTCTTTGCACAAGAGCTTGCCTAATCTCTTCAATCTCCCTCCTAGTTGCTTCTTGCCTCTCATTGGCAAGTCTCCTTTCATTCTCCAAGGCTTCATCCCTTAGTCTAATTTGCTCTAAAGCCTCATCCAACTCAGCTTGGAGATCTATCCCGGCCATCTCTTTTCCCTTTCTAATGCTCTTGGATCTAGATCTAAGGGTTTTCTCCGGTTCGGGATCGAATGGAGCTAAATCCTTGCCACGAGATCTTCGCATACACCTAAAGAGTGAGAGATGTCCTGAAAAGCAAAGACACAAACCAAACGAGATCAAAAGCAACAAGAAAGACCTACACTATAAACAATCACAAAAAGACTCAACCTAGACCTACTCCCCGGCAACGGCGCCAAAAACTTGTTACGCTAAGGATGTATGCACGCAAAAGTCTTAAATTTATACTCGATATATTTCGACTAACTCCTAGCAAAACCCGCAGTGTACGGGACGTTTTGTAGTAGGGATAGTATTCCGAGGTCGAACACAAAGACTGAGGTGAGATTGAATCGATTAGTGACTAAGGATAGTGTTGATCTAGGCTAAGAAAAGAGAAAGAAACAAATAAATGAAAATCTCAATGGTTTTGGATTGGTTTTGTGTGGTGATCAATCAAGGATCACAATGATGCAATATGGCAAAACAAACTAAGGAATCAAGCTAAAACACAAATAAACGAGCAAACACGAAATATGTAATCAAAGAGAGAAAAGCGGATTTTAGGGGTTGGAAATTCCGGTTATGGCATAGGACTCAAGCTATCTAATCATTGCTTGGATCAACTATAGTATGTTGGGAAAGGGTGTTTCTCAAATGGAACCAATCACCGTGTAGGTCTCATGATCCACTAATCCCGCAACTAAGGTCCTATTACCGGGTAAGTCACTAGGAGCCTAGGGTTGGGAAATCTACACAAACCGGATTGCTATCTAGGGATCTAACCTCTCCTTACCGGGTAAGTCTCGGGAAGGCAAGTCCTAAACATCAATCCTAGCACACTCAATCCAATAGCGGCTTGTGAGGCTCACTACTACCTAGAGTTCGTCATCATCGGTATCTAAGAGCAAGAATCACCGGGTAGGTCTCTTCTAACTCTTAGTCCTTCTTGAACCTTGATTTAGCTTGTTTTACTTGTTTCATTTGCTTAATCTCATCTTTCATTTCATCTTCTTGCCATGTATTGATAAATCTAAGTGTTAGGTTGGTGATTTGTTGAAATCCTAGTGTTAGTTGAGCTAAATCTATCCTAGGGTGACCTAGTGTTAGCAACTAAGAGTTAGAAGAGACCTACCCGGTGATTCTTGCTCTTAGATACCGATGATGATGAACTCTAGGTAGTAGTGAGCCTCACAAGCTGCTATTGGATTGAGTGTGCTAGGATTGATGTTTAGGACTTGCCTTCCCGAGACTTACCCGGTAAGGAGAGGTTAGATCCCTAGATAACCATCCGGTTTGTGTAGAATTCCTATCCTTAGGCTCTTTGAGACTTACTCGGTGAAAAAACCTTAGGAACGGATTAGTGGACCATGAGACCTACCCGGTGATTGATCCCAATCTAGAAACACTCACTCCCAACATACTATAGTTGATCCAAGGAATGATTAGATAGCTTGAGTCCTATGCCATAACCGGAATTTCCAACCCCTACTATCGCTTTTCTCTCATTGATTACATATTTCGTGTTTGCTCGTTTATTTGTGTTTTAGCTTGCTTCCTTAGTTTGTTTTGCCATATTGCATCATTGTGATCCTTGATTGATCACCACACAAAACCAATCCAAAAACATTGAGATTTTCATTTATTTGTTTCTTTCTCTTTTCTTAGCCTAGATCAACACTATCCTTAGTCACTAATCGATTCAATCTCACCTCAGTCTTTGTGTTCGAACTCAGAATACTATCCCTACTACAAAACGTCCCGTACACTGCGGGTTCGCTAGGAGTTAGTCGAAATATATCGAGTATAAATTTAAGACTTTTGCGTGCATACATCCTTAGCGTAACAAGTTTTTGGCGCCGTTGCCGGGGACTAGGTCTAGATTAAGTCTTTTTGTGATTGTTTATAGTGTAGGTCTTTCTTGTTGCTTTTGATCTCGTTTGGTTTGTGTCTTTGCTTTTCAGGACATCTCTCACTCTTTAGGTGTATGCGAAGATCTCGTGGCAAGGATTTAGCTCCATTCGATCCCGAACCAGAGAAAACCCTTAGATCTAGATCCAAGAGAATTAGAAAGGGAAAAGAGATGGCAGGGAGAGATCTCCAAGCTGATTTGGATGAGGCTTTAGAGAAAATTAGACTAAGGGATGAAGCCTTGGAGAATGAAAGGAGACTTGCCAATGAGAGACAAGAAGCAACTAGGAGGGAGATTGAAGAGATTAGGCAAGCTCTTGTGCAAAGAGAGCTTAATCGTCAACAACCTCCACCTCCATCACAACCGCAGCCGGCGGCGGTTAATATTCGGGTTGTGCCCATTGCTATTGGAGACCCACAAATGTTAGGGCAATGTATGGATCCGGCACAAAGAGCACACCGTCCGGGTGTGAACTTAGGAGATCCCGCAACCCATGATTATGAGCTCCGCCCTCAAGTTCTACAAATGATCCGGCACAATCAATTTGGAGGGATGGAAGGATAGTCTCCTCATCAACACTTGATGAACTATGAGATCTTGATGGAGACTCTAAGACCGCCTAGATTGGAGTGCAATAACCATAAGCTTAGGGCTTTTTCCTTCTAACTTAAGGATAAAGCCTTGGCTTGGTATCAATCTATTCCACAAGGGCGAGTGAGTACTTGGGAGGAGATGACAACCGAGTTTTTGACAAAGTTCTTCCCACCTTCCAAGACTACTGAGCTAAGAGGGAAGATCAATGCCATCGTGATGAAGGATAGAGAAAGCTTATTCAAGTCTTAGGAGAGGTTCAAAGACCTTCTCCTGGATTGTCTGTTAGCATGAAATATTGTGATATTTTAGGCACGTTTTCTAGGTGTATTTCATCTATAATGGTAGTCATTGATAAAGCATTGAAGTATTTGTGAGTTAGTTTATCTATTTTGTCGATATAGAGGTGTACATAAGCTTTGTGTTGATTGTAGGCAATTAAGTGCTATTTCCGAACAGATTGAGAGAGAATGGAGATAGATTGAGCATTTCCAAGGATTGAGGACATCACTAGGAGCTAAGGATGATACTAGGATGAAGAATGACACAAAAACAAAGGAAATTACAAGCTATGTACATTCCACGCTCTAAAGTACGACTGTATTAGAGTCCACGCTCTAATCCACGGCCGTGGAACTTTGGCAACACAAGTGTAGTGCATTCCAGCAACTTACACGGCTGTGGAGAGTTGTGACAAACCGTGATCCAACTCCACGCTCTAAATTACGGGTGTGGAACCCTTCCACAACCGTGATCTTGACGATCTTTTACGCAATATTTTAAGCCACAATCTTCTACGCACATGGGCCGAAGATGCATTTTATCCAGCCCTATAAAAGGACGGAAAGAGAGAGATTCCGTCATCTTCGCTACCTCTACTTACCCTAGTTTACGCCTTCGCTTAGATCGCCGTTGGGAGATTGCGCTTTGCCCTTTTGAGATTTCCGGATTGACGCAAAGTTAGAGAAAAGGGTGAAGATTTGGAAGATTATTCGTAAGGAGATTTCATACGTTGTCTTTAGGTTTGATTAGAAGACGGATTGACATCCCGTTCTTCGTTCTTATCTAAGATTGTGATTATTTGTGTTATTCTGAATCTACTTACATCATTGTTCTTGTTTGTGGATTTGAGAATTGATTTGAGATTTATTCAAGGTTTTCGAAGGTTTTCATCTTTCATTCTTTTAAATCTTGAATTTGATATCAATATGACTGTTGTTGGCTAAAACCCTTTAGCAATTCTAAGGTGAAGGGTTGATAGTTGTGGCTTAGATGATGATAGATCGATCGTAAACAGATTGGATCCTGAGAGTTAGAGAGAATCGCCGACGAACCTAATCCACGGTCTGTTCTTGAGATTCCACGGCCGTGGAACTCAAGAACTACCCGTAATTTTGTGTCAGTTACGAACCTTGCTTTTACTTTAATCCAAATTTAAAGATTTGCTTTAACTTAGTCTTGGCTTGCCTTTTCTAGGTGGTAGTGAAGCCTCAACAACCTCTACCTCGATTTCGAGTGTCACAACCTTAATCGGTTTAGTTAGTCTTGATCCTTGGATTACAAGTTTGGGTATTTGACGTTGATATTTACCTTTGGAATCTTTCTATACTAAAGCCTCAACGACCTTTATAGAGAGAGACTTTGAGTGAATTATATAAGGTTTTGGAACTTCACCGTACATTGTCTTACATTCGTATACCTTTGCATACCTCAACTCTGTCCTTATATCTTTAGTATATCTTGAATCGATTGCCACAGCTGGATTCCTGGATCTTTAGGATTGTTGTTTTCCCAATATTTACAAAAGCTCATACATTTACTCGCTTGACAATTCTTAACTGGATTAAACCCCCCAAATCCCTGTGTTCGATACTCTTGATTTCTTGCTTAACTATATCGATCCGTACACTGTGGGTTCGCTTGCTTGATTTCTAGTTTTATAATTAAAGCTTATTTGCACGCACGCTAAGTGGCGAACAAGTTTTTGGCGCCGTTGCCGGGAATTTGGTCTAGGCCGAATTCGGTTATCGGTTGTCAAGCTTGGGAGCTTCTCACTTGTTATTTGATATCTCTTTGAGTGTATGCGCAGGTCTAGGAATAACGAAGACCTCTTACCTCTTGATCAAGAGCTTGAGAGGACTTTGAGGAGAAAGTGAAAGGAAATAAAAATGGTTGAAGAAAGAGAACGTGATCTCCAATCGGAGTTAGTGGAAAAGGAAGCTCAATTCCAATGGAGTGAGAAGACTCGTAGGGAAGAAACGGATCTTCATCAAATGAAGGTTGATGATCTAACGGACATGATGTTCCAAATGAGGCTGGAAATAAACAACCTCAAGGAGAAAAAGAAAAGGAGGAGACCTGGAAGATCAGTTAGAGCCAACTTATCCAATGAGGATAGCGACTCCTCCATGCCACCACTAGAGGAAATTGATCCAACGATCAATGTGAATCCATTCTATCCACGGCCAGCTGCAAATTGCCGTGTTCCACCTAGGAACGCGAGGGTCGAACGTGTGGATAAGGAGCCAAGAACTCTTGGCCAAAGGATGGATCCAACGCAGCAACCACGTCGTTTAGGTGTGAACTTTGATGCTGATGATGTACAAGGGTTTAGCTTTAACCCTCAAGTTATTACCATTGTTCGCCAAAACCAATTTGGTGGAACAAGTGCTGAATCTCCACACCAACATCTACAAAACTTCGAGATTATGATGGAGATAATGAAGCCGAAGAACGCAACTACAAACAGCTACAAACTCAAGCGTTTCTTCTTCTCCTTGAAGGGGAAAGCATTGTCTTGGTATCAAGCTCTTCCAAGTGGGAAGCTTGAAACATGGGAGGATCTTTCTTCGGAATTCCTCACTAAGTTCTTTCCGCCATCCAAAACGGCAGAGCTAAGAGGTAAGATTAACGCATTTTTTATGAGATCTAACGAAAGTTTGTTTCAATCTCGGGAAAGATTTCAGGATTTGCTATTGGATTGCCCTCATCATGGCATATCCAAGCTTGCACTATTGGAGATATATTATAAGGGGCTGGATGTGGAGACACAATTCAAGCTCCAATCCCTTTCATGTGGTACATTCATGGACATGAGGGAAGATGACGCTTGGGACTTCATTGAGAAGCAAGCGCGAGTGATAGAGAAGTATTCTCATCGGAAAGTGGAGGCGAATCATGTAGATCAAGGAGCAAAGCTATCACAAGCAGCTCAAACTCAAATCTTTTCTCTCAACACGGAGATTAAAGAGTTGAAGGAAGCCATTAAAACCAACTTTCCGAAGCACAAGGAGCAAGATGTGGGTTATTTAGGCAACAACAATAACCATAACGGTAATGAGAATACCAACCGCAACAACCGGAACAACAACCGGAATAATTGGAACAACAACAACAACCGGAACAACAATTGGAACAACAATAGGGGTTCAAACAACAACAATTGGCGTTCAAATCAACAAAATTCCGGTAATTCTTATCCTTCCAATTCAGGAAATTCACTAACTCCACCTTCCTCTTCTTCCACTCCTTTGAAAAGCCAGGGGCAAACATCTAATGGTGGAAGCACTTCGGGGAAAGAGAAGCCCGATCCCATGTTGGAAACGATTTTGGGGAAGCTTCAAGGGTTGGAGACTCGCATCATCAAGGTTGATGATCACATTACTAAGGTTGATAAAGACCAAAAGGTTTTAGAAAATCAAATGTTCAACCATGCGGAGGAAGTTCCTAGGAATCAAGGGAAACTTCCAGGAAAGACGGAGGACAACCCAAAAGGAAGGGTGATGGCAATCACAACTAGGAGCGGAGTAACAACTACCGACCCGCAGCCTAAGTTTGTAGAAGTCTCCGTTGAGAAAGAGAAAAAAAAGGGGAAGGAGAAGGAAGATGTCTACGTTCCTCCTCCAGCTTACAAACCTCCCCTACCGTTCCCGCAATCTAGAGCAAGAGCGCGTCTAGATAAACAATTCGGTAAGTTTATAGAACTCATGAGCAAGCTGCATATTAATATACCTTTCATTGATGCTATTGTAGGTATGCCAGCTTATGGTAAGTTCCTAAAGGAAATCCTCTCTAACAAGAGAAAGCTAGAGGATTTTGGAGAGGTCAAGATGAGTTCGGATTCTTCGGATCTCATCAAAACCATGAAAGAGAAGATGCCCCCAAAGCTAAAGGATCCGGGGTCATTTTGTATTCCCATAGGAGTGGGAGATGTCACATATGATGCATTATGTGACTTAGGAGCAAGTGTGAGCATCATCCCACTTGCATTATGAAGGAAGATCGGTTTAGGCGACCCTAAACCGGTGAAGATGACGTTGTACATGGCGGACCGTTCCATAACTCGTCTCGTCGGTATTGTTGAAGACGTCCCGGTCAAGCTAGGTAAATTCTATGTTCCTATATATTTTGTTGTGCTTGACATTCCTGCAGATAGTCCGGTCCCGATCATTCTCGGAAGACCGTTTCTTGCAGCATCCGGATGCATAGTCGATTGCAAGAATGCTAGACTCGCCTCTGACATAGGAGAAGAGAAGGTAGAGTTCGTTCTTTCCACCTTGGTGAAGGAACCAATCTTTGATGAGGATATATTCAATATCCAAGATGAAGAAGGGTTGTCTAGAGAGGAGGTAAGTGCTATTCTCTTCAAAGATCCTTTGCAAAAGGTTATTTCTATGAGTCTAATGGATGTAGGGGAAGAAGAGGAGTGCAATGAGGCAATTGAAGCCTTAGAAGCACAAGAAGTGTGTGAAGAGGAGTTTGAGAAACTCCACGACGAGGTAGAGAACGTACGGATCCACGGTCATACACTATATTCCACGGCCGTGGATTTCACCAACAAAAGCGTGGAGCACTCCAGAGGGTTACACGGTCGTGGAGAGAACAGAGCAACCGTATTTACTTTCCACGCCCAAAATCACGGCCGTGGAAGATGCAGAGAGGCCGTAATTTTGGGTGATTCCGAAGACACTTCTAAGGAAGCATCGGACGCTCCTCAAGAACCATTGGAAACTCCGATGGTCATGGAATTGAAACCACTTCCTACTCATCTAAGGTACGCATTTCTTGGACCTAATTCTACCTTTCCGGTAACTGTTAGTTCCGATTTAAGCATAGATGAACATAACAAGCTCATGGTTGTCCTTAAGAAACATAGGAAAGCTTTAGGATATACTATAGAGGACTTAGTTGGAATCAAACCTTCCCTATGCATGCATAAGATCTTAATCGAAGAGGACTTTAGGACTTCGCGACAACCTCAAAGGCGGTTAAATCCGACCATGAAGGAGGTTGTCAAGAAGGAAATTCTTAAACTTCTTGATGGAGGTATCATCTACCCTATCTCCGATAGCAAGTGGGTGAGTCCGGTACAAGTGGTTTCGAAGAAGGGAGGAATGACGGTCATCACCAACAAGAATAACGAACTCATTCCTACACGAACCGTAACAGGATGGCGGATGTGCATTGACTACCGCAAGCTAAACAACGCGACGAGGAAGGACCACTTTCCACTACCCTGCATCGATCAAATGCTTGAAAGGTTAGCACAACATTCGCACTTTTGCTATCTTGACGGTTATAGTGGTTTCTTTCAGATTCCGATACACCCGGATGATCAAGAGAAGACCACATTTACGTGCCCATGGGGTACATTCGCCTATAGGAGGATGCCGTTCCGGCTTTGCAACGCCCCAGCCAACTTTCAAAGGTGCATGATGGCCATCTTCTCCGAATACATAGAGGAAATCATGGAGGTTTTTATGAATGACTTCTCCGTTTACGGTTCCTCTTTTGACAATTTTCTTTCTAACCTTGCTCTTGTGTTACAAAGGTGTGAAGACACTAACCTAGTTCTTAATCGGGAGAAGTGTCAATTCATGGTGAAGGAAGGCATTGTATTAGGACACTTGATCTCTAGTAGAGGGATTGAGGTGGATAAAGCTAAAATAGAGACAATAGAAAAGCTTCCTCCCTCAACTTCGGTGAAAGGGATAAGAAGTTTTCTAGGACATGCTGGATTTTATAGGCGCTTCATAAAAGACTTCTCTAAAATATCAAAACCGCTTACTAATATATTGATGAAGGATGCAGTTTTTGAGTTTTTGCATGAATGTTTAGATGCGTTCAATATGATTCGGGAAGCTCTAATTTCAGCTCTGATTATCCAACCTCCGGATTGGAACCTTCCCTTTGAGGTTATGTGTGATGCAAGTGACGTAGCTATAGGAGCTGTCCTTGGACAAAGAAAGGAAGGGTGAACCCACGCTATCTACTACGCTAGCAAGACGCTAGATGAGGCGCAGCTCAACTACGCCACTACCGAAAATAAGTTTCTAACTATTGTCTATGCAATTGACAAATTTCGCTCTTATCTTGTAGGTGCAAAGGTGATTGTATACACGGATCATGCTGCGATCCGGTACCTCCTTGCAAAGAAGGATGCGAAGCCAAGGCTAATTAGATGGATTCTTCTCCTACAAGAATTCGATCTAGAGATCCGCGACAAGAAGGGTTCGGAAAATTCTGTTGCGGATCAATTGAGTCGTCGAACACATCTAGAGGACGACAATCTACCTATAGATGACTCCTTCCCGGATGAGCATTTACACATTATAGAGGAGTGCATCGATGTGATCTCCAAAGGTAACGAACCATGGTTTGCTGATTTTGTTAACTATTTGGTTTGTCAGGAAATACCGCCCAGATTATCCTACGCACAAAGAAAGAAGTTCTTTAAGGATGTTCGGGAATACTTTTGGAATGAACCTCTCCTCTTTAAGAGAGGTCCGGATGGCATTATTCGGCGATGTGTGCCGGAAGATGAGATGCAAAGTGTCATCCGCCATTGTCATTCACTACCATGTGGAGGACACACTAGTTCGAACAAGACTAGCGCTAAGGTATTCCAATCTGGATTCTTTTGGCCTACACTATTTAAAGATGTGCAAACCTTTATTTCCTGCATCGATGCTTGTCAAAGAACAGGAAATATATCTAGGAGGAATGAGATGCCTCTCAACAACATCCAAGAGGTGGAGATCTTTGACGTTTGGGGAGTAGACTTCATGGGACCATTCCCATCATCTTGTGGTAACCAATACATACTTTTAGCGGCTGATTATGTTTCAAGATGGGTTGAAGCGATTGCCTCTCCCACCAATGATGTCATGGTAGTGGTTAAGTTCTTTAACAAGACCATTTTCCCACGATTTGGGATACCACGGACCATCATTACTGATGGAGGCTCTCACTTCATTGCCCGGCGCTTTGAAGCTCTCTTAGCTAAGTATGGGGTGACTCACAAGATCGCCACCCCTTATCATCCACAAACTAGTGGACAAGTTGAGATCTCAAACCGGGAGATCAAAGGAATCCTAGAGAAGACGGTTTCAAGGACTAGGAAGGATTGGTCTTTGAAGCTAGATGATGCATTGTGGGCATACCGGACTGCATATAAGACTCCCATCGGAACCACACCATACAACCTTGTGTATGGGAAGTCTTGCCATATACCGGTAGAGTTGGAGCACAAGGAATTTTGGGCAATCAAGTGGCTAAATTTCAGCATGAAGGAAGCGGGAGAGAAGCGTCTCTTGGACCTAAATGAGCTTGAAGAACTCCGCTTGAACGCTTACGAAAACGCCAAGATCTACAAAGAAAGAGCAAAGCGTTGGCATGATAAGCATATCATTCCAAAGGACTTCAAAGAGGGAGATCAAGTTCTCCTCTTCAATTCAAGGCTTGGTCTCTTTCCAGGTAAGCTTAAATCTCGTTGGATCGGACCTTTTCTAATCAAATGTATTTTTCCCCATGGTGTAGTTGAAGTATGGGGTGAAACGGGTGGAAGTTTTAAGGTGAACGGTCAACGACTCAAGAAGTATACACCGGAACCCCAAGCTGAAGAGTTCACGCCCACCGCACTCCAATAAATGCGAATCTGGTCTAGCTACGGACCTTAAACAAAGCGCTTCTTGGGAGGCAACCCAAGGTATTGCATTGTCATTTTTGTTTTTGATTCCTAGATTAGTTTAGTTTAGACGTTTTTGCTTTGTTTTGCCTTCGATACCTTCCGGTATGTTCGTGTTTTTGGATGTAGGAACAGTGAAAAAGGAAAGGGGAAGAGAAAGTTTGAAGAAAAGTGACGAAACTTGGACTTTGGAGCATTACAGAGAGTTCCACGGCCTAAACCACGGCCGTGACAGCTACAGTGATTGTAATTTTCAAAAGCCTGAGAAAAATCACCAAAACCACGGTTCCGTACAATTCCACGGCCGTGGAACCCCCCGACAGACCGTGATTTTCAAAAATTTTTACGGCCACTATATAAACCACGTTTCTTCACAAAACACACCACAAACACCCAAAACCACGCCAAGAACGCCGAATCCACGCCCCTTCTCTAAATTCTTCATACGTTAATCGTTTTCGACGATTCTTTGACCAAAACGGAAGCAAATCCAATCACCTACAAGATCCAAGCAACAATTCGAGCGGCAATTCACCGGAGAAGCCATAATTCGGATTACAAAATCCGAAAACCTAGATTTTTGGTTCTTTCTCTCTCTTTGTCGATTCGGCTTTGTTTTCGATAGAATTTGTAGGAGAACTGATTGGAATTGGAAGGAAATTAGTCTAGGGTTGCTTGTTGCTGAATTTGGTGAAATTCTGTTGGAATTTGAGAATTTTTGGGACGAACCACGGTCACTGTACGTTCCACGGCCGTGGAAATCCAAGAACAGACCGTGGTTTTTGACAGATTATGGATTTTGTGAGGAGAGTGTCCGGTAGGAACAAGAATAAGAACAAGGACAGTGATAAGAACAAAAAGAGGAAGGGCAACCCCTCTTCCTCTTCTAGAGCACCACCCCCTTCATCCCCTTCACCTCCATCATCACCATCACCACCTCCCCCTAGGATCCCTACTATCCATGAGGATCATTTAGATGCCTTAGAGAGGATAGAGGAGAGGACGGTCATAGGACTGCGATACTTGCTACTTGAGGAGTTGGAGCCTCTACATGTGATAGGGGACCTTACTTGGCTATTGAATAGAGCCGGCTTAGTCATCTTCTCCGCTATTCGGGAAGATGATTATGAGGAGATTACGAGGAAGTTTGTAGTTTTCTTTAAGCATAACCATGTTGACAGGACAGTTTCTTTTCGGCTGATGGAAAGAAACTATGATTTTTCGATTAGAGAGTTCGGAGCATTCTTTGGGTTCCAGGAGACCTTCAATGGTATTTTCCTCAATGACGTGTACGCCAAGGATTTCTGGGAGGAGATCGCTATGATCTATGCCAGCGAGGACCGCTGGTAGCCTGCTGATACCAAGGCTAGATTGATCTACCATCTAGCCTTGAAGATAGCTCATAGAGTGCTTTCTGAGTGTCTCTTCCCTAGGACGGAGACACCTCAGAAGATCAAGACGGATGAGTTATTCCCGCTCTACAGCATGTTGTATGGCAGGTCAGCTGACTGCGCCACCCTCTTAGTTGCTACCATGAGCAAGCTAAAGAATAAGAGGGCTGGCAACATTGGATACGGTGGGATGGTGACCCACCTTGCTAGACAGTTAGGGGTTGATTTCTCGGCTTGTACACGTATTGCTGCTAGACCCCTAGGACTTCAGGCCCTCATGACTAGAGGCATTATTTTCCCTACCCATAGAGCTCCACCATACGTTGCTATGCCTTGGGAGAGTAGGATTGGGAGAGGTATAGAGTGGCTCCCCGAGTATTCCATTATGGCTGGACGCTATAACTGGAAGGCGACGTTCGCTGCCATGCATGCGAACAGATTGGTAGCCCCTCCCTACGTTCTACCACCACCAGTTGTAGAGGAGGAGATGAGAGGAGATGATTATGTGGGAGGAGGAGCAGCTGATCAGGACTTTGGTTCATTCCCGGATCAGCCGGATGCAGTTCCTGACATGCCTAGACGTTCCCCCCGCCCTACTAGAGCATCTAGCTCTTCCTCTCGCCGCGCTAGTGTGAGCGAGAGGCCCACTTGGATGGCGGATCCTCCTACATGGTATAGCACGCAGCCGGATTGGATGGGAGCTCCACCGCCTTGGCATGCACAGCCGCCACCTGCACCAGCACCTTCAGATGCACTGGCGTGGTACAACCAGCCGCCTAGTTGGTAAGAGCAGCTGCCACAATGGGCTACCGACCTTTCCGACAGGGTTAGAGCTTTGGAGATTCGTGCTGATGCTAGGGATGCACGAGCTGATGATCTGGACCACATGGTGAGAGATGTTTACCGCCAGCAGTTCGGGCGGTACTACGATCCCAACTTCTCTCTGTTTCCACCACCGCCTCCACCGCAGTGAGATGATTGATAATCGACAGTTTTAGCCGCTCCACCACCGCTTTGTGAGTTCTTTTTCTTTCTTTCTTTTCTTCTTTTTCTTTTCTTTGAACATTAGGGACAATGTTTGTTCCAGGTATGGGGTGGGGTGTGACTAATAGTTGTAATAACTCTTACTCACTTTTGTATGCTTTCTATCGAGACTACCTTGCATGTTCATCCTATTGTTACACGTTTCATTATTGCATTGCATGAAAAAGCTTTTGAAAAACCCATAAAAATTGAAAAATTTTGAAAATTTTGTGCTTCTAAGGATAGAGATGATTTCTATGATAATCACCACTTGTGAATTGAGTTTTGATGACAATCGCATGCCTAAACAAATAGTGAATTGAAAAGAAATTGATTGAGTTGATTATTCCTCTTTTGCAAATTTCATAATGTGATGAATGTTACTTAAATCATGTTGAGAAATTAAGGTTGAAATCACATAATAAGTTCTTATGCTTCTTTTGAGATGATTAAGGCAATTCGATTTTCTTTCTTCTTTCTTTGATCATCTAGCCCCTCATTGAAATAATGACCTCCTTTACCTATCCGGGAATTTGGAGAAGTTGAATGAAAAAGGCATGTTTGATGTGGGAGGGCCATGAAAGCAATATTTTGCATTCAAAAGAATAGAAAGAAATTATAGGTTTGGGGAAGTCAATCATGATGATGAGTAACTCGGCACCATTCACATAGCCGGGTGTTTGTGTCTTGCCAAAGTCGGATTGAGCGATATTCTTAGCGGATTATGGTATGTGCGCTAAGGGTTTGAGGCATCTCGTAAAAATGAGAAACGCCAATCTCCTAGGCTTCGGTTTTTGTGCACCTCTATCCATAACTCCAAAAGTAAAGTCGAAAAATGAAAAGAAGAGAGCGAAGCTCTAAGTTGAAAGTGCTGCGGAAACCGCAAGAGAAAAAGAAAAGAGTAGTTATCCACTTTCCCGGATTCATGCACCACATTCCTTAAAGTTTTCCTTTCCTTTCCACATTCTAGACCTTGTATGAAAAGTCCTTAAGATCAAGAGAATGATACATGACTTAGTGATCTAAATTGAAGTTTCTTATGATTGATTTTGATAATGTTTGAAGGTTATGATGTTTACATGGAAGTTTGATTAATTCATGAGCTTTCTTTACTCTTTACTCTTTGATTATGTATATGAAAGTCTCATAAGCGAATGAAGCAAGATTTGAGGATGATCTATTGATTAGAAAGCACATTCATCTAAAAGAAGTTTTGCTTTGAGAAGGTATACATATTTCATCCTAACTTGAGTTTTAAAGCTTTTAAAAGACCTTGCTTAGGGACAAGCAAGTGGCAAGTATGGGGTTATTTGTTAGCATGAAATATTGTGATATTTTAGGCACGTTTTCTAGGTGTATTTCATCTATAATGGTAGTCATTGATAAAGCATTGAAGTATTTGTGAGTTAGTTTATCTATTTTGTCGATATAGAGGTCTACATAAGCTTTGTGTTGATTGTAGGCAATTAAGAGCTATTTCCGAACGGATTGAGAGAGAATGGAGATAGATTGAGCATGTCCAAGGATTGAGGACATCACAAGGAGCTAAGGATGATGCTAGGATGAAGAATGACACAAAAACAAAGGAAATTACGAGCTATGTACATTCCACGCTCTAAAGTACGACCGTATTAGAGTCCACGCTCTAATCCACGGCCTTGGAACTTTTGCAACACAAGCGTAGTGCATTCCAGCAACTTACACGGCTGTGGAGAGTTGTGACAAACCGTGATCCAACTCCACGCTCTAAATTACGGGCGTGGAACCCTTCCACGACCGTGATCTTGACGATCTTTTACGCAATATTTTAAGCCACAATCTTCTACGCACATGGGCCGAAGACGCATTTTACCCAGCCCTATAAAAGGACGGAAAGAGAGAGATTCCGTCACCTTCGCTACCTCTGCTTACCCTAGTTTACGCCTTCGCTTAGATCGCCGTTGAGAGATTGCACTTTGCCCTTTTGAGATTTCCGGATTGACGGAAAGTTAGAGAAAAGGGTGAAGATTTGGAAGATTATTCGTAAGGAGATTTCATACTTTGTCTTTAGGTTTGATTAGAAGACGGATTGACATCCCGTTCTTCGTTCTTATCTAAGATTGTGATTATTTGTGTTATTCTAAATCTACTTACATCATTGTTCTTGTTTGTGGATTTGAGAATTGATTTGAGATTTATTCAAGGTTTTCGAATGTTTTCATCTTTCATTCTTTTAAATCTTGAATTTGATATCAATATGATTGTTGTTGGCTAAAACCCTTTACCAATTCTAAGGTGAAGGGTTGATAGTTGTGGCTTAGATGATGATAGATCGATCGTAAACAGATTGGATCTTGAGAATTAGAGAGAATCGCCGACGAACCTAATCCACGGTCTGTTCTTGAGATTCCACGGCCGTGGAACTCAAGAACTACCCGTAATTTTGTGTCAATTACGAACCTTGCTTTTACTTTAATCCAAATTTAAAGATTTGCTTTAACTTAGTCTTGGCTTGCCTTTTCTAGGTGGTAGTGAAGCCTCAACAACCTCTACCTCGATTTCGAGTGTCACAACCTTAATCGGTTGAGTTAGTCTTGATCCTTGGATTACAAGTTTGGGTATTTGACGTTGATATTTACCTTTAGAATCTTTCTATACTGAAGCCTCAACAACCTTTATAGAGAGAGACTTTGAGTGAATTATATAAGGTATTTGAACTTCACCGTACATTGCCTTACATTCGTATACCTTTGCATACCTCAACTCTGTCCTTATATCTTTAGTATATCTTGAATCGATTGCCACAACTGGATTCCTGGATCTTTAGGATTGTTGTTTTCCCAATATTTACAAAAGCTCATACATTTACTTGCTTGACAATTCTTAACTGGATTTAACCCCCCAAATCCCTGTGTTCGATACTCTGGAATTCTTGCTTAACTATATCGATCCGTACACTGCGGGTTCGCTTGCTTGATTTCTAGTATTATAATTATAGCTTATTTGCACGCACGCTAAGTGGTGAACATTGTCCACACCATGGTATACCGAAAATTGAGCTATTGGAGATCTACTTCAAAGGACTTGATGAATATAGACTAAAGGTTCCACGCCCGAACCGGAGAAAACCCTTAGATCTAGATCCAAGAGCATTAGAAAGGGAAAAGAGATGGCCGGGAGAGATCTCCAAGCTGATTTGGATGAGGCTTTAGAGCAAATTAGACTCAGGGATGAAGCCTTGGAGAATGAAAGGAGACTTGCCAATGAGAGGCAAGAAGCAACTAGGAGGGAGATTGAAGAGATTAGGTAAGCTCTTGTGCAAAGAGAGCTTAATTGTCAACAACCTCCGCCTCCACCACAACCGTAGCCGGCGGCGGTTAATATTCGGGTTGTGCCCATGGCTATTGGAGAGCCACAAACGTTAGGGCAACGTATGGATCCGGCACAAAGAGCACACCGTCCGGGTGTGAACTTAGGAGATCCCGCAGCCCATGATTATGAGCTCCGCCCTCAAGTTCTACAAATGATCCGGCACAATCAATTTGGAGGGATGGAAGGAGAGTCTCCTCATCAACACTTGATGAACTATGAGATCTTGATGGAGACTCTAAGACCGCCTAGCTTGGAGAGCAACAACCATAAGCTTATAGCTTTTTCCTTCTCACTTAAGGATAAAGCCTTGACTTGGTATCAATCTATTCCACAAGGGCGAGTGAGTACTTGGGAGGAGATGACAACCGAGTTTTTGACAAAGTTCTTCCCACCTTCCAAGACTACCGAGCTAAGAGGGAAGATCAATGCCTTCGTGATGAAGGATAGAGAAAGCTTATTCAAGTCTTGGGAGAGGTTCAAAGACCTTCTCCTAGATTGTCCACACCATGGTATACCGAAAATTGAGCTATTGGAGATCTACTTCAAAGGACTTGATGAAGATAGCCAATTCAAGCTTCAATCTCTTTCCGGTGGGAGTTTCATGGAAAAGAATATGGATGAAGCTTGGGAGTTTGTAGAGAAACAAGCTTTGGTAGTTGAGAAGTACTCCCATAGGAAGAGTGATGGGAGGAAAGCGGGAGCATATGAGGTGAGTGAAGTCACCATGAGTAACTTCAAGCTTGATGCAATCAACAATGAGCTGAAATCTTTGAGGGAGTTGTGTGCTACAACTTTGAAGAATCAAGCAACCCCTCAAGTGCAAGTGCAAGCTAACTTGTCTTCCAAGGAGGAAGATGTAAACTACATGGGAAGGGGCAACTACAACAACTATCAAGGCCCAAGGAACTTCAACAACAACCGGCAATTCAACAATTACCGGCCTAACCACAACCATCCCGGGTTTTCCTATTCTAACCCGGATGGAGCCTTGAACCCTCCCGCTTCCACAAGCGCAGCTCCACCACCAAAGGCTTCACAAGAACCTCCACCCGGATTTACTCAACCTCCAAAGGATAGAACCGAGATGATGTTTGAGCAATTGCTTGGAAGGTTGAGTGGTCTTGAGAGCACGGTGACTTCCATTTCTAAAGCTCAAAAGGTGTTGGAAGCACAAGTGTTCCAAAAGGCGGGTGAAGCTGATAGAGATCCGGGGAAGCTTCCTGGAAGAACCGAGGACAACCCAAGAGGCCAAGTGTTGGCCATTACAACAAGAAGTGGGTTGAGCATGAAGGATCCCTTACCTAAGGGAAATGATAAGGGGAAGCAAGTGGTGATAGAGGAAGAGACATTGCAAGAAGATGGAGGCAAGAGCAAGGATGATGAGCCAACATATGTGGCACCACCTCCATACAAGCCACCACTACCATTCCCACAATCACGAGCAAGAGCTCGTTTGGACAAACACTTTGGTAAATTCAATGAACTTATATCTAAATTGCATATTAACATTCCGTTCATGGATGCTATTCTAGGTATGCCGGCATATGGCAAGTTTTTGAAGGAGATACTCTCCAACAAAAGGAAGTTGGAAGAGTATGGGGAAGTGAGGATGACAAAGAGGTCCTCGGAATTGATCCAAACTATGAAGGAGGAGATGCCTCCTAAGCTAAGAGATCCGGGATCCTTTTGTGTGCCAATTGGAGTCGGAGAAGTGAAGAATGAAGCCCTATGTGATCTTGGGGCAAGTGTAAGCATCATTCCGCTTGCACTTTGCAACAAGGTTGGGCTAGGAGAGCCAAATCCGGTCAAGATGACCCTTTACATGGCGGACCGTTCGATCACTCACCCGGTTGGAATATTGGAAGACATACCGATGCAACTAGGGAAGTTCTATGTGCCCATAGACTTCGTTGTTTTGGACATCCCGGCGGACTACCCGGTTCCTATCATTTTGGGAAGACCTTTCCTAGCCACTTCCGGATTCTTGGTGGATTATAAAAATGGAATTCTCTCCTTCAACATTGGAGAAGAGAATATCAAGTTCAAATTATCCACAATGATGAAAGGGCCAGCCCTTGGTGAAGATGTGTTCAACATTGTCGAGCAAGAGGAGTCTAGAGAAGTTGTGAGTCGATCTTGATAAAGGACCCCTTGGAGAAGGTTCTTAGCTTAAGTTTGATGGAGGAAGGAGTTGAGGATGCTTGCAATGAAGAAATCAAGGCTTTGGAAGCATTGGAAAAGGAGACAAGAGCTGAATTTGAAGCACACGAAGATGTGCTGAATTTCTGCAAGAACCACGGCCAGGGACCAAGAACCACGCCCGTGGTTTCCTCCGTGGAACTGTCTGGAATGCTCAAAAAGGCTAGCTTTGCAAGTTCCACGGCCGTGGTTGTGCCAGAGCCCGTAATTTTGCCCGTGGTTTCTCCAGAAATTGTCTTTGTTGTTGATCAAGCATCAAGGAACCTTGAGGAGTCTTCCATGACTTTGGATTCATCTCAACCAACATTATATGGATCGTATCCACTCGATAAAGGTCCTCCTAAACTTGAACTTAAACCCCTCCCCTCTCATTTGAAGTATGCTTTTCTTGGTGAGAATTCTACATATCCGGTTATTGTGAATGCATGCTTAAATGATGATGAACTTGCTAGATTGTTGCATGAACTGAGATTGCATAGGAAAGCCATTGGCTATACCATTGATGACTTAGTTGGCATTAAACCTTCTTTGTGCATGCATAAGATCTTAATGGAAGATACTCATAAACCTTCAATTGAACCTCAAAGAAGACTAAACCCAATCATGAAAGAAGTAGTCAAAAAGGAGATTCTTAAATTGCTAGATGCGGGAATCATTTTCCCGATTTCGGATAGTAAATGGGTTAGTCCCGTACATGTGGTTCCTAAGAAGGGTGGGATGACCGTAGTAACTAATGAGAATAATGAACTAATCCCAACTAGAACGGTTACAGGATGGAGGATGTGTATAGACTATTGGAAACTAAATGTTGCCTCTAGGAAAGATCACTTCCCTCTTTCTTTCATTGACCAAATGTTAGAGAGAATAGCTCAACATTCCCATTTTTGTTACTTAGATGGCTATAGTGGATTCTTCCAAATCCCTATTCACCCCGATGATCAAGACAAAACTACATTCACATGTCCTTGGGGTACTTTTGCATATAGGAGAATGCCATTTGGGTTGTGTAATGCACCCGCCACCTTTCAAAGGTGTATGATGGCTATCTTTTCTGAGTATATTGAAAACATCATGGAAGTGTTTATGGATGATTTCTCTGTTTATGGATTTAACTTTGATGATTGTTTAGCTAACTTGTCTCTAGTGCTAAAAAGATGTGAGGAGACTAATCTAGTCTTGAATTGGGAGAAATGCTACTTCATGGTAAGTGAAGGTATTGTGTTGGGACACTTGGTGTCCAACCGTGGCATTGAGGTTGATAGAGCTAAGATAGAAACCATAGAGAAGTTGCCACCACCTACCTCGGTGAAGGGGGTAAGGAGTTTTCTAGGGCATGCCGGTTTTTACCGGAGATTCATTAAAGATTTCTCTAAGATTTCTAAGCCTCTTACTAACCTACTAATGAAAGATGTTGAGTTTGTTTTCTCCAAGGATTGCCTTGAGGCTTTTTGTAGGTTGAAAAATGCTTTGATCACCGCTCCTATCATGCAACCGCCGGATTGGAGTTTACCGTTTGAGATCATGTGCGACGCGAGTGATGTAGCCGTTGGGGCTGTCTTGGGGCAAAGGAAAGATGGGCTTACACATGCCATCTATTATGCTAGCAAGAAGCTAGATGATGCCTAACTCAATTATGCTACCACCGAGAAGGAGTTGCTAGCGGTTGTGTACGCATTTGAGAAGTTCCGCTCGTATCTTGTTGGAGCGAATGTCATTGTGTATACGAATCATGCTGCGATCCGTTATCTCCTTACAAAGAAGGATGCCAAGCTTCGGTTGATTCGGTGGATCCTTCTTCTTCAAGAGTTTAACTTGGAAATCCGGGATAAGAAAGGGTCCGAAAATTCCGTGGCGGATCACCTTAGTAGACTTCCACCATTGGAACTTGAGAGAGATGACATCCCGATTGATGACTCATTCCGGGATGAGCAATTGCAAATGGTGGAGGAGTGCTTGTTTCAAGTGTCAAGGGGTAATGAGCCATGGTATGCCGATATTGTGAACTACCTTGTGTGTGAGGAGGTGCCACCCGGTTTATCCTATGCCCAAAGGAAGAAATTCTTCAAGGACGTGTGGCATTAATTTTGAGTGAACCGCTTTTGTTCAAGAGAGGGCCGGATGGAGTCTTTAGGAGATGCATACCGGAGGATGAGGTGGAGAGTGTGATCCGCCATTGTCACTCCTTGCCATGTGGAGGCCGTGCTAGCTCACACAAGACATGTGCTAAGGTGTTGCAATCGGATTTCTTTTGGCCAAGATTGTTCAAGGATGTGCAGAATTTGTGGTAGCTTGTGATGCTTGCCAAAGGACGGGCAACATCTCAAGGAGGAATGAGATTCCCTTGAACAACATACAAGAGGTGGAGATATTTGATGTGTGGGGTGTGGACTTCATGGGTCCATTCCCCTCTTCATGTGGCAACCTTTACATCCTATTGGCGGTAGACTATGTTTCGAGATGGGTAGAGGCAATCTCCTCTCCTACAAATGATGCCAAGGTTGTGGTGCGGTTCTTCAACCGAGTGATCTTCCCTAGGTCTGGAACACCAAGGGTGATCATAAGTGATGGAGGGAAGCACTTCACTAATAGGAACTTCGGGACACTTTTGGCTAAGTATGGGATGACTCATAAGGTGGCAACACCTTACCATCCCCAAACTAGTGGCCAAGTGGAGATCTCCAACCGGGAGATAAAGGGAATTCTTGAGAAGACGGTTTCAAGGACGAGAAAGGATTGGGCTATGAAGCTCCATGACGCTTTGTGGGCATATAGAACCGCTTTCAAGACATCAATTGGCACCACTCCCTACAAGCTAGTCTATGGCAAGTCTTGCCACCTTCCGGTGGAGATGGAGCATAGAGCATATTGGGCCATTAGGTGGCTGAATTTTGACCTCAAGGAGGCCGGTGAGAAAAGATTGCTAGACATGAACGCCCTTGAGGAGATCCGGTTGGATGCCTATGAAAACGCCCGGATCTACAAAGAAAGGACCAAACGTTGGCACGACAAGCGTCTCATCCCGAAGGTGTTGAGTGAAGGCGACCTTGTCCTTCTCTTCAACTCAAGGTTGCGGCTCTTCCCCGGAAAGCTAAAGTCAAGATGGACGGGTCCTTATGTGGTAAAGAAGATCTTTCCCCATGGAGCGGTCGAAATAGGAGGGGAGCATTGTGGAGATTTTAAGGTGAATGGGCACCGTTTGAAGAAGTATATCCCGGGAGCTCCGGTGGATATGATTGTCCCACTTCACCTTGAGTAGAACGCCCCCGAGTTTGGTCAAGCTAATGACCTTAAAGAAGCGCTTGGTGGGAGCAAACCCATTGGTAGACATCTTTCCCTTTTTGTTTTGTTTTGTTTTTGATTTTTCTGTTTTTGTGTGTTTGGTGTGCTTTGTGTGTGTGCTAGAGTCTTGGTAGCATGGAAGCCTTGCATGGCATGTGGATGATGATGATGATTCCCTCATCAATTGTGGGTGGAGCGGACGTGGGACTTGGACGGCTAGCGGTGCCTAGCGCGGATCCCGACGCCATAATGAACACTTTGAGCTCTCTACCATCGTTGATAGGATCATCCGACATCACTCCACTTGAGTAATCCCAAATACCAAAGCAAACCATTTTTTACATTGTGAGAACCCTCTTTCACTCTTCTTTACTTGAATACCACATTGGGGACAATGTGTTTCTAAGTATGGGGTGGGGTTTGCATGATCTTTTGCATGATTTGCATCTAGGGTAGTTTCTTTTAGTCACATGTTTCATTATGTCTTGCATTGTACATACACATTTCGAAAAATCCAAAAAAATTAGAAAATTGTAAAAAATTTTAGTGCTTCTAAGCTTGTGGAATGACCCTTATGATGAAATTGTCTTGTGGATCGGCTATGGATGGCCTTATGTGTTGAATTGATGAATGCATATTTGGACTTGAAGTACTTATCTTGAATCCCATGAATGATTTGTGATCATGATGTTTGTCTTGATTGGATTGAGGATTGAAAGTCGAAATTACATGCTAGTTCTTGCACATCATCTAGGAATGATTAAGGCAATTCATCTTTCTCTACTTCTCATCTTGATCATGTTGTTTGAGCACCTCAATTGATGTAAATTTGACCTCTTTTGACCCATCCGGGAATAGGAGCATGTTAGTGTGTTGAGTGTGTGAGGAGCAATTGTGGGGTGAAGTTGTTGATGGATGAACGTTATGAATGAAGTGCTGAATTTGTTGTGAAAGTGTAGACAAAAATATAGGTTTGGGGACGTTGGTTTAAATGACGAATAACTCGGCACCATTCACATAATCGGGTGTTTGTGCCTTGCCAAAGTCAAATAAACCGATAGTCCTAACGAGCTTTGGTATGTGTGCCCGGTGTGGATGCACCTCGAAAAATAAAAAAGCCCGAGGACGGCTAATCACCAAGGTTTCGGCTTTTGTACACCAATGCCATTGTCTCAAAAATAAGTGAAAGAAAAAGAAAAGAAAAGAAAGAAAAGATGGAGAAAATATACACTTGTGGGAAGTTGATAAAAATGTGAAGTTGTGAAGTTAGTTCCATTCCCGGATTAGCATCACATAGCCTAGAAAAATTCCCACCTAATCACAACGTTTCTTGGCCTTTTATTTCACAAGCCCTTGTGACCTATTTACATGTGTGTAAGACTTAGTGATCTAGATTGAATATGCTCATGATAATCTTGACTTCTTCATTTTTACATTTCATGTATGCCTTCGAGTTAAGTATAATTGTGTTTCCATGCCTTCACTTATTTGACACATGATTGCTTGTCCATTGCCATGAAACATGACTATGAAGGTGATCCAATATTAGAAGCACAACTCCAAAAATATTTTCGGTTTTTCATGCATGCATAAATCATGTCATCTCTTAGTCTATAGTTGGGGACTTGCTCGGGGACGAGCAAACCTTAAGTATGGGGTATTTTTGATAACACGATTTATGACTTAGGTTTAGGCACTCATTTAGATAGTTTTTCCGCTCATTCATGCATGGTTTGCACTAGTTCGTGCCGATTTGCACTCAATTCATGTATTTTGTCGAGATAGACGTCTACACGGACTTTTGCATGCTTTGTAGGTATTTTAGGAGTTTTAGGAGCTTAATCGATACATTTGAGGATCATTCCTCGAGATGACACACCTTCGGACTCATTGGGATGCAAGCTAGGGGCTAAGGAGGACACATGGGACCTTGTTGGTGCATGCCATGCACCAAATTGAGGCTTGATGATCCAAAACAAGCTGAGGCACCAAAACAACGGCCACTGGGACTTCCACAGGCGTGGTTTTGGCCGTGGTTTTCCCCAGACAGCTGTCCCACAATCTTCATGGCCGACTCTTGCAAATTTGGAGGATAAAAGGTGGTCCTGCAAGGCTGTTAGGGACAGACCCCTCACTCCCATTCTCTCCCACACTCTCAACAACAATATTCTCTCATTTGGAAGATTGGATTGGAGCTACCATTGGAGAAGAAGAAAGGCTTCCATTAAAGAAGAAGAAGAAGCACACTAGTTCATAGTTCCATAGTCTTTTTAAGTGATTTTGAGTGAGCTTTGTGTGTGTGTGCTAGAGTCTTGGTAGCATGGAAGCCTTGCATGGCATATGGATGATGATGATGAGTCCCTCATCAATTGTGGGTGGAGCGAACGTGGGACTTGGACGGCTAGCGGTGCCTAGCGCGGATCCCGACGTCATGACGAACACTTTGAGCTCTCTACCATCGTTGATAGGATCATCCGACATCACTCCACTTGAGTAATCCCAAATACCAAAGCAAACCATTTTTTACATTGTGAGAACCCTCTTTCACTCTTCTTTACTTGAATACCACATTGGGGACAATGTGTTTCTAAGTATGGGGTGGGGTTTGCATGATCTTTTGCATGATTAGCATCTAGGGTAGTTTCTTTTAGTCACATGTTTCATTATGTCTTGCATTGTACATACACATTTCGAAAAATCCAAAAAAATCAGATTTGTAATTGTACATACACATTTCATGAGCATCACTCCACTTAAGTCAAGATGATCAAGATGATCATGAGCATTATACATACATTTCGAAAAATCCAAAAACTTGTTACGCTAAGGATGTATGCACACAAAAGGCTTAAATTTATACTCGATATATTTCTCCTAACTCCTAGCGAACCCGCAGTGTACGGGACGTTTTGTAGTAGGGATAGTATTCCGAGGTCGAACACAAAGACTGAGGTGAGATTGAATCGATTAGTGACTAAGGATAGTGTTGATCTAGGCTAAGAAAAGAGAAAGAAACAAATAAATGAAAATCTCAATGTTTTTGGATTGGTTTTGTGTGGTGATCAATCAAGGATCACAATGATGCAATATGGCAAAACAAACTAAGGAATCAAGCTAAAACACAAATAAATGAGCAAACACGAAATATGTAATCAAAGAGAGAAAAGCGGATTTTAGGGGTTGGAAATTCCGGTTATGGCATAGGACTCAAGCTATCTAATCATTCCTTGGATCAACTATAGTATGTTGGGAGTGAGTGTTTCTAGATTGGGATCAATCACCGGGTAGGTCTCATGGTCCGATAATCCGTTCCGAAGGTTTTATCACCGGGTAAGTCTCAAAGAGTACACAAACCGGATGGTTATCTAGGGATCTAACCTCTCCTTACCGGGTAAGTCTCGGGAAGGCAAGTCCTGAGGCTCACTACTACCTAGAGTTCGTCATCATCGGTATCTAAGAGCAAGAATCACCGGGTAGGTCTCTTCTAACTCTTAGTTGCTAACACTAGGTCACCCTAGGATAGATTTAGCTCAACTAACACTAGGATTTCAACAAATCACCAACCTAACACTTAGATTTATCAATACAAGCAAGTTAATCAAAATTACGGGGTGTTCATCCCTTTCCACGGCCGTGGAAAGGGAAGATCCAACCGTGGTTTTAAACAGTGACTAGGTTCAATCAAGAGAGTCATCCAAGTATTCATTTAAGTCTATTCTATCATAGTCCAAGCCATAACCATCTTTTCCTTACCCTAGAATCGCATCTAATTAGCCTACAACATGCATCTTAACAATCAAACTCAACAAGCATAAAATCATAGAATCCATGGCAAGAAGATGAAATAAAAGATGAGATTAAGCAAATGAAACAAGTAAAACAAGCTAAATCAAGGTTCAAGAAGGACTTACAACCCTTCAAAAGAAGGTTCGAATTGTTTCTTACAAACTCTTGCAAAACGTTTCACAAAGCTCACTCAAAATCACTCAAAAAGACTATGGAACTATGAACTAGTGTGCTTCTTCTTCTTCTCCAATGGAAGCCTTTCTTCTTCTCCAATGGTAGCTCCAATCCAATCTTGCAAATGAGAGAATATTGTTGTTGAGAGTGTGGGAGAGAATGGGAGTGAGGGGTCTGTCCCTAACAGTCTTGCAGGACCACCTTTTATCCTCCAAATTTGCAAGAGTCGGTCATGAAGATCGTGGGACAGCTATCACAGCTGTTTGGGGAAAACCACGGCCAAAACCACGCCCGTGGAAGTCCCAGTGGCCGTGGTTTTGGTGCCTCATCTTGTTTTGGATCATCAAGCCTTAATTTGGTGCATGGCATGCACCAACAAGGTCCCATGTGTCCTCCTTAGCCCCTAGCTTGCATCCCAATGAGTCCGAAGGTGTGTCATCTCAAGGAACGATCCTCAAATGTATCGATTAAGCTCCTAAAACTCCTAAAATACCTATAAAGCATGCAAAAGTCCGTGTAGACGTCTATCTCGACAAAATATATGAATTGAGTGCAAATCGTCACGAACTAGTGCAAACCATGCATGAATGAGCGGAAAAACTATCTGAATGAGTGCCTAAACCTAAGTCATAAATCGTGTTATCAAAAATTAGATCCAACCGTGGTTTTAAACAGTGACTAGGTTCAATCAAGCGAGTCATCCAAGTATTCATTTAAGTCTATTCTATCAAAGTCCAA
Organism: Fagopyrum homotropicum; assembly: GCA_033239125.1. Classification (NCBI taxonomy): domain Eukaryota; kingdom Viridiplantae; phylum Streptophyta; class Magnoliopsida; order Caryophyllales; family Polygonaceae; genus Fagopyrum; species Fagopyrum homotropicum. The sequence goes on along the minus strand of BSWB01000003.1, from coordinate 55,776,617 downwards.
GCCATAACCATCTTTTCCTTACCCTAGAATCGCATCTATTTAGCCTACAACATGCATCTTAACAATCAAACTCAACAAGCATAAAATCATAGAATCCATGGCAAGAAGATGAAATGAAAGATGAGATTAAGAAAATGGAACGAGTAAAACAAGCTAAATCAAGGTTCAAGAAGGACTTACAACCCTTCAAAAGAAGGTTCGAATCGTTTCTTACAAACCCTTGCAAAACGTTTCACAAAGCTCACTCAAAATCACTCAAAAAGACTATGGAATTATGAACTAGTGTGCTTCTTCTGCTTCTCCAATGGAAGCCTTTCTTCTTCTCCAATGGTAGCTCCAATCCAATCTTCCGAATGAGAGAATATTGTTGTTGAGAGTATGGGAGAGAATGGGAGTGAGGGGTCTGTCCCTAACAGCCTTGCAGGACCACCTTTTATCCTCCAAATTTGCAAGAGTCGGCCATGAAGATCGTGGGACAGCTGTCACAGCTGTCTGGGGAAAACCACGGCCAAAACTGCATAAGATATTCAAGGTCAATGGAAAAAGGCTAAAGCCCTACCTTGAAGGAGTGAAGAATGATCTCATTGATGAAATGGTGTTTGAGGAGGCCCAAGCAAGAAGTAGGGTCCTTACGTCGAGCCAACAACGTAAAACAAAGGCTCTGCTCGGGAGACAACCCTAGAGAATAAGAAGAGGAGCTTCTGTCAAGAAAACCGCCCCTGCGGTGACAACCTTGCCCAACGCCGCCCCGGTGCTGGGTCTACGTCTGCAATAACTCTGTCACCGCCCCCGCGGTGACATCCCTACGCCCCTGCGGCGGCCACTCTTGACATGCATCCCTAGCGCTGCCCCCGGCGCTGAGCCTGCGTCCCCCTCTTCCTTGTCACCGCCCCCGCGGTGACAAGCCCCCACCCCTGTGGTGACAAGCCCCCGCCCCTACGGATTTACCCAGAAAAGAAAAGAAATAAGAAATCCTAAAAGACCCTACACATACCCCACCAACCCCTCTCTCCCTCCTCACCTACCACTCGTCTCTCCCATTCTTTCCCTCTTACAACGCCCTTGCGCCCTTATCCATCTCTCATCCACCACCCTTGTTGATGCCCCTGCGCCACCCTTGCAACGCTCCGGCGACACCAGCCCTCACGCCCCTGCGTTGCCCTCCTAAATCTCTACCATCACCACCATCAACCTCTCCAACCTCAACTCTACACACCTCAAACCACCAACACTCACCTTCCATCACTCTCCACCACCACCGGCGACATCTCCACCAACCAGAAGCCACTGGAAAGCTCCCTAGCTCCACCACCAGCGAAGCTGTCCAAAATCACCTACCTCCTGTTCTTCCGCCCCTGCGCCTCACCGCCCCTACGCATCTCACAACCGCCCTTGCGGAAATAGCAAGAGAGGGTTCGTCTTCTTTCTCTGTTTTTGAACTGAATGATTGCTTTGCTCGATACTTTGCAAGAAATGGAACCCCAAAGGAAATATAAGATGTCCGAAATTGAGAAGACTTGTTACGGGATTGTACAAGACCGGATTGTGTATGCAACCCGGTTTTTGCACATTCCGACGTTAGAGAAGCTGGGAATGTTGGAGAGCATGTAATCTTTCCTCACCAACGCCGGGATCGGGGACTTTCTGAAGAAAAGTGCTCCCACATACCCCAAGCTCAACAGACAGTTCATCGCCACCTTCACCATGGAGAAGGAGGATCACGTGTGTGTTGGACTTTCCTTCAAGTTAAACAAGAAGAAGTACACACTTGACTACCTCCAGCTGCAGGAGGCCTTGGGGGTGACTGTCAATCCCTCCGACAAGTGGTGGGAGCCCATTCCTACACCGGACTTGTGTGAGTTCTTGCAGGCGGCCACCGGCTCCATGTTTCATGTCGGAGGTGAGTATTCCAACAAACTCACTCACCCCTGCTTGAGACTCCTCTACAAGATCATCATGAGTGTCTACAGTGGACACAAGGAGGAGAACAAGGTCGCTCTTAAGGACCTTCCTTTGCTGTATGCGGTGCCGGATTGGATGTACCTCTTCCTTACCGCTTTGAAGCGGATTAGGAAGAACGAGCCAAGATATATTGCTGGCGGTGGGGTGATCTCCTTGATTGCCGAGCAGGTGATGGAACTTTTTGACCTTGATGATGGGATGGCGGTCCCTTTCTATACGGAAGGTATGCTCCGGAGGTGCAAGATCCTCAAGCGGGACGGGGAGAACCTTTTTTGGCTCTCTTTTGCAGATGAGAGCCACATCACCTACCTCCCTCGGCCCTCACCCTTTGGAGATGAGCTCTCCGAGCTGTACATCCCGGCTGATCCGTATGTGCCGAGGTGGCCTCAGGTGGCCATTGTGGAGAGACATGTTGCGAGCTCCAGCCGGGCTCATTACGAGGACCACATGCCCATACCGGACGATGAGGAGATGCCCACTGCAGCGGGTGATGATGGTCCCGCACTTGAGAGCCTTCAGGCTCAGATGGCTGCCTTGACCCCTCAACACCAGGTGTGGCAGACCGAGTATTAGCGGACGATGCTGGAGCAGCAGTAGACTTGGCATTCCAGCTTTGCCACTAGCATGACCACCCACTTTGACCGGAGGCAGGATGCTTGGCAGGCGGCCCAGCAGCAGCAGCTCGAGGCTCAGCAGTTGGCTTGGCAAGCCAACTTTGAGACTTCATTTGGCAGACGGATGGATGCTCAACAGTCCTCCATCGATGAGATATACCGCCGGCAGAAGCACTTTTTCCGCCACTTCCCATATCCCACGGAGGAGGGTCCGGATGGTCCACCTGGACCATCCCACTAGTAGGTATCCTCTCTTTCCCTTCTCCCTCATTCGTCTTTGCTTTCATTTCCACTTTGAGGGCAAAGTGTGCTTCAAGTATGGGGGAGGGATGTTATCTTGCATGTATAGTTTTTTAGTTTGTTTGAGTTTTGAGTTGCTGTGATGTGTAATTTAGTTTGAAATTCAGATATTAAAAAAGAGAGAGAGAAAAAGCCAAAGAAATTGAAAAAAGGCATGAAAAATCCTTGGATAAACCGAAAACCCGAAAGGGCAGTTTAGGCAAAAAGAAGGTAGTCTGACCAACATTAGGTTGGTGCAAAAATGGACTAGAGGGAGGTGAGGAATAAGTGAGATCATCAAGAAAAGAAGAACAGTGGCAAGGTGAAAACCCGAAAGGGCACCTTGGCAAAATGAGCGACACCGAGTGTAGGTTTCCCTTCCAATGTTTGGTGGCATAAGAAGGGGAGTCATAAGGAGGTTGTCCGGATAGGTCACTCTTGGAGCAATAAGGATGGTAGTTTTCTCACTTTCTTCTCACTTTCTCTTCTTTTTCCTTCTTTCTTGGTTTTTCTCTTATCTCCATTATCTATGTCTCTACACCATGCTTCTTGAGGCTTTTGAGTCTGAACTGTTATCATATGTATTACTCGGGACGAGTAAAAGGTCAAAGTATGGGGGAGTTTGATAGGTGATGGAATCACTATTATTTAGGTTAGCTTTTAGAGTCTTTTTATTGTATTAGAATCGGTTTGTGCTACTAACTTCTTAATCTAGCAGAAGAAGTCTAAAAGAAGCATAAGAGGAAGTTAGAAGCACTTAGGAGTTGAAGATCATTCACGAAGGAATGCTTCTGGTGCCACACCGCCCCTACGGAGCAGTGTCACCGCCCCTGTGGGTGACACTGCACTCCGGAATGCAGCCTACACCTTCACCAACGCCCGGAACAAAGACTATCACCACCTCTGCGCCTCTCCTGGGCGCCCGTGCGATGACTTACCTTAAAGAATCGAAGCCGGCGCCCCAGCGCCTTTTCCTGTGGACCAACCTATGGAGCTGTAAAGCTGAAGAGCCAGTGTCACAGCCCCTGTGGTGACATTGGGCCGCCCCTACGGCTCGACATCAGAAGCGACAGAAAGATGAAGAGTCAGAAGTTTGAAGAGCATTAAAGATCCTTCCCTTCGGATTTGTCAGGCCACCCCTGCGGCCATGAAGATCACCAAACGTTTCGGCCTAAACCGTCCTTGCGGTTTAGAGCCAAAGACTTTACTCCGATTGTTTGCACCACCTTTATGGCATTAAAGGTGGCTGTTTAGGACGGCCATTTACTCCCTTTTACTGTCAATTCTAGTATAAATAGGTTCATGGCTGATTGCTAGAATCATCCACCATTTTCCCATATTATTCTCTCTTTTCTCTTTTTTCCTTTGTGTAATGAGCTTCTAATCTCCTTGCTACATTGGGTTGTTTTGAAGTTGTATTGCTGCTTTGGTTGTAAGTCCTTTTTAATACAAGTATTATTCAGTATATATTTTGTATTCCTTGTGTTTTACTTATCAAATTGCATGTTTCTTACCACTTAGCTTGATCACCTTAGTGTTTATTTGCATGCAAAGAACTAAGATTAATAGATTTTGGGTTCGGATCTTTAATCTAGTAGAAAACCTTTAGGTAAAAGATTATTATGATTACTTAAAGGAAAAGGAATACAAATATAAAAAAAAGTCTAATGGTTTTATTCTTCTCTTTATATCTCTTTGTCTTTGTTGGAAAGCTAACTTGTGACTTGTTCTTGTAGGTTTACGGAACATTAACTTGTTAAGCTGTGTTGATTCCGGTTGGCTCAACACATATATATGATCAAGACGAGAACATTGCTAAAATTCTTATAAAAGGAACCAACCAAAGTAGCATTGCATGCAAAGATTCAACCTAGTGTAGTCCGTTTCATCATGAATCTATTTCACATCTTTACTTGTTTCTTATGCTTTTGTCTTGCTATATTCCAATCCAACCCCCCCCCCCCCTTACGTGGTTACAATATCAATAATTGAATCTAATCGAGACATCAACTTAACTCTCTTGGGTTCGACCCTTACTTACCCTATACATAAACTTGTTAAGTGTAACGTTAGGACTTATACTTTGACCTAAGCTAAAATACAACGACCTAGGATTTTAGCGCTCGTCAGCGGCCTAGTGTGTGACATGCCAACATGTTAAGATAGAGCATTGTAGACCTGGAGGAGAGATCCATCCACTGCCAGTACCGCAGTGGAAGTGGGATGATATCTCCATGAATTTTGTTACCAGCTTGAGGTCAAGCAGGAGTTTTGATGTAATTTGGGTTATAATTGATAGACTGACAAAGACGGCACGTCTCATCCTTATTCGGGAAACGTGGCCGGTGAGTCGGTTAGTTGAGAAGTTCAGTAGGCAGATAGTCAGACTCCACGGAGTGCCGAGGACCATTGTGATTGATCGAAATGGACGATTTACCTCTTGGTTTTGGCAGCAAGTGCATATTGTCTTGGGTATAGGTCTTCAAGTTACGACGGCTTATCATCCTTAGTCAGATGGTCAGTCAGAGCGGGCCATTCAGACGTTAGAGGAATATGTTCAGAGTTTGCGTGCTAGATTGAGTACAGGTGATCGGACCACCATTTGTGGTTAAGAATGTAAAGCAACAATTGACCTATGTCGGTTAGGGTGACTTTATATGAAGCATTGTATGAAGGAGGTGTTAGATACCCCTATGATGCAATGAGCAAAATAGTGTTAATAGTGTAAACCTATAAAGGTACAAGATGATGAGATCCAAGAACGGATACTGATAGCGTAGAGCCATCAATAGTTGTATGCGGTTAAGAGGCATCAACATCTAAGAGTTCCGAGTAGGCACTCATGACTAGATGAAAGTGACATTAACGTGAGGCGTCGGAGGTTTGACATTAAGGGAAATAGAATCCCTGATCCACCACATTGTGTGTGGTTCTGAAGCAAGTTGAAGTGATGGTATACCGACTTGTGTAGCCACCAGATTAGAGGGTATTTACCCTGTTTTCATGTGTCTCAGCTGGAGGAGTATACGCTAGATCCGAGGCAGATTATCAGTTATAAGGATTTAGTGGTTGAACCGGACCACATGTTTGTTGAGCATCCAGTAGCGGTCCTAGAGCAGGTATTAGACGTTTACACTCGAAGGACGTTTTGATGACGAGGATTCAGTGATTTTGAAGGTTGGCCCATGAGGCCATATGGGAGATGGAGGGTAGTATTCGGTGGAACTACCCAGAGCTTTATGCAGGAATAACTACATTTATGGGATTGATGAGAAAGAGTTTTAGGAGTTCTTGAGGGACTTATGTGATTATATGACTATGTGATTTGATATGTGTTATTATTTGTGCTAGATTATGATGTGTGATCTTAGTAGATCTTGTTGTGCTAGCACGGATCGTGAGATGTGATTGTAGTCTAGCTAGAGATGGTTCTACCTCCATGCTATAAAGCGAGATTAGGATAGTTGGAGATGATTTTACCTCCATGATTCGAGTTGTGATATTTTGATTTTGTTGGAGATGTTCTTTCTCCATGCTATCGTTGTGATTATAGTTACTGGAGATGTTCTTCCTCCATGCAATTGTTGTGGTTTTAGTTGTTGGAGATGTTCTTCCTCCATGCTTTTGAGTTATGACTATGGTTTGCCGGAGATATTTTACTTCCGTGCCTTTGTGATGGGTTTAGATTTTCCGGAAATGTTCTACCTCCGTGCCTTTGGGATGAGTTTAGAAATATTGGAGATGTTATGCCTCCGCGTGAGTGAGTGTTTATACCTCGGCATATGGGACCGAGAGGATTTGGGTTTGTCTAAAGTTTCGGGATGAAACTTTTTCTTAAGGGGTGTGTGATGTAAGAGCGAGGATTTTCGAATCCTAATTAATGATGATTAATGTTGATTAACTTAATGATTGATAGTAATTGACACATAACTCGCGAAGAGTGCGTAAGTGATGAGTATGAGTCCCACCGTTATATTTCTGGCGTAATTTTGGACTTATTGAGAATTTTTCACTTTTTTCCCCGGGTAATTATTTTTACCCTCCGGTGTTATTTGGAGCATTTGAAAGCTTCAATCAGTAAAAATGCAGTTGAGAGAAATGATCAGGACATCGGACATGTCTTAGATATGAAATAACATGGAAAGGCAAAACGGTCAAAAGAGTCGCTATTTTGTTTCTTAGAGGATAAGAAAGACACGTTATGAATACGCGTTTTCTGAGGCAATTGCGGAATAATTATCCCTACAAAATTTCAAGTTTATTATTCCAATTTCGAAAAGTTTGGAGAAGGGGGTTCAACCCGCCTTTGGTTCGGTGAAAGGATAATTATCGACTTCGATAAAGGATAATATCGTCTTCGCTATAAATAGTGGAAAATCGTTTATTAATTCATTTCCTTTCACGTTTTAACGTAAAAGCTCTGATTTCTCTCAACCTTCAAACTCAAACCTACTCTCCGTTTCTAATCCGATTTCAAATCCGTTTGAGTTTTTGGATTCCTCTCTTCATTCTCTTCATTTCGATACCGAGTTTTTGCATGTTTGAGCAATTCTGATATGGTCGATCATATATGCTACTGGGCTGGTTTTGTCGCTCCGATTCCAGTGAATATGATAATGTCCGAGCATAGCATGTGTCGTTGTGATTCCGAATCTTCATTCGGATCGTCATTCGGCTTAGTAACCAATAAGTTATGAATTTATTCATTTTCCGTATTGCGTGTTGGCCTAAATTGATCTTAGGCTTGACAAAATGGATGATTAGAAATTCCATTATGCTCATTATATTATTCTAGTGATTATGGGTTGTTTGTTTGATGAAATCGGATGATAGGTGGGTTCAAAAATTGCCAGTGGGAAAAACGTTATTCTAGTGAAAGTTAATTAATTTGTTGTAGGTTATTTAATTAAATTGGGATTATAATTGAGATTGAGGAATGTTGATTAAATGATACCTTGAAAGGTTTGAGGAATTGTGAGATGTTGAGTTTATGGATTGATAGTTATGATCTTTGAGGATCTATGAGGCTAGAAGTAGGGTCTTCTAGTATGTGTTCCGATGATTGATGTTTATGCCTTGTTTATCAAGCGTTGTGATTATTCCTACGGGAATTCGAGGTTGATCGATTGTTGTGGATATCTGGATTCAGGTAAGTCCGTAGGACTTACTTAGCTGCATTCCTATATTGGATGTATGCATGAGTGGTGCTTGTTATGTGCTTTAAAGCATGCGATATTGATTATTAACGACATATGATTGGACCCCTTGAAGCGGGCGGTGATAACATTTCTCATTTTTCCTGTAAGGAGCGTGAGAGATTCTCCGAGGTTAGGCCAGACCTAGTATACGGGCAGGGTACTTCGCCACTCAGACGTATACGGGGAGTGCGCTTGTTTTCCACTCCAGATGGCTATGGTACCCAAAGGTGAGAATGATATATTTCTCGTGTCACAACTATAAATATGGTTTTGAGTGTATGACGTTATAAAGATAATTAAACAAGTAAATGTGTGATAGCATGCTTTGTGTTTATTATGATTTGATGTGTGTATGTGCTTATGCATTATCTAATATATGAATTGTTAGCTAACTATTTCATACTGTGTTGTAGATCCTTTGTAAGAGTAAGACTACAAAGTGATCTAGAGGAGTGATCAGCCAAGGACTTCCGTACATCTAGGATGTTATGGATTTTGGGTTATGTATATATACGTTGATGATATTTTATACTTGGTTGTGGGGTTTTGTATGTGTTATGATACTTAATGTTTCTGTTTTATATAGGTTGTTTTATATTTATTTGTGTCTTGTTGTAAGATCCAGTGAACTTGTTGTCATGCAAGGGTCAGGACCTATTGTGAGGTCCTAGCCCCGTGTCACTGCGAGCCTTACGGATTCGGGGTGTTACACACAGTGATACTCATGATACAAATCCAAACTTAAATCATCTAGATCTCACGAACTATGATGTCCAACCTTGAATTGGAAACACTTTCTTGTCTAGAATTGAATGTGCTTTACCTGGAAACTCCATTGATCCACATTACTTGGCACCATTTGATAATATAGGGATGCATTTGGTCTCAAAATTGTTCGATGGATCCAATTTTTTTTTTCCTGAAAACATGAAATTCAGATGGCACTAGGAGCAAAAATAAAGCTCGAATTCATCATTGGATGTTGCATCAAGGATGGTGATGATGTGGAGAAATCTACTCCCTAGATTCGTGCCGATTATGTGATTTGATGTTGGCTATTCACTCTATGAAGTGAAATGTTGCAAAGCAATTTTCTTATGTTGAATCGGCCAAAGAACTATGGGATGAAATTCTTGAGAGGTATCAAGTATCCAATGCTCCTTTGATATATCAAATTCATAAGAATCTCACTTCTATAAAACAAGATAATGATACGGTTTCCATTTATTAAGGAAAACTCAATAAATTGTGGGATGAATTGCAAGCTCATGATGCGTTGCCAATTTGTAGTTGTGCTTGAATCGTTCACTTCAAATGTGAAATTCCTAAACATCTTTCAAAGCGTGAGGCCAAGACATGCCTTATTCAGTTTTTAATGGGAGTGAATGATCAATTTCATCATGTCAGATCTACCATTCTATCCTTGAGATCTTACCTGCCTTGAATCGTGCGTTTCACATGATTCTCCAAGTTGAAAAACAGCGAGAAATTACATTCACACTTTCTATCTCTCACGAAGCATTGGAAGCTGATAGGCGGATTCCCCATCGCCAAGAAGGAGGCAGCAGACAAGACTTTTGAAAGGATAAATGGGAGATGAGATGTGACCACTGGAAAGAGAAGTGACACTTTGTAACACCCCAAATTTTGAGAACTCGGGGAGCTACTGGTTAGGACCTCACAATGGGTCCCGACCTTAGTTTGACAACAATTTTACTTGGATCTTACAACAAGGCACAAAAGTATTTAAAACATTTGAAAACTTTAAACAATATATACATGGAGAATATGTATCAGCCTTACAAGAAAAGATACTAAAATGATGCATATGAAGAACAGAAGACATTCCCGTCCCCAACTAAATGAGTATGTGGACCCGGCTGACCATTTCCTCCGGATCTCTCTACAACTATCTTAACCTGCAAGGCATCTACAAGCAGTATAAAACCGTTAGCTAACATTCTATGCATAAGGATAAAGGTAAAAGCACAAACACACAACATACACAATCAACATGCAACACTCAATCCTTTTATAATCTTTAATTAGGTGATAGGTTACATTACTAATGATACTTATTTTGTGACACGAGGGATTTCCAAACCTCGCCCCTGTCCCCGTTTACCAACGCGGAATGGTACTAATGCATCTGACCGTCTACCTTACTAGGCTGGTCGCAGGGAACCTCCTAGACTCTCGCAAGAGCTAGGCAGATGATGTCACGACCCGTTATCATACACTTGGGTCAATTACGTAAATAATAAAGTCAGCCTAATCCGGTTTCGTTGTTTATCATAACTAACAAACACCACTCATACACATTACACTCATACAAGAAGCCAGCTAAGTAAGTCTGTGGACTTACCTGAATTAGATCTCGACTCTCTTAATCATAACACAATTTGTAACTGTATAACTCGGTTTCCTGTCAAAGGAGGCAAGTGTGTCAACACACTTTCTAGGTAATTAGAAGCTAAGACTTCTAAGGTAGTAGATCCTATTAGAACAGAATTTAATACAGTACCAATTTATGGTAAAATGACTATTTTACCCTTGGTCCCGGAACTTCCAGAAACCCGGAATACGTTCTTAAATTCTTATTTGATGCTAACTAACCATATTCTACTCCCTAGGATGATTTTAGGTAACAACTAGAGAAACCACCCACTTTTCTATTTCCCGAAAAGTCAATAAGGTCCAACTACAGATTCAAATATGAAATTAAATAAATTTATAAAAATTCTAAAATAAATCTTTAAATTATCTATGATATCTAATCTACTCATAGGAGCAAGAATTTCCTAAAATTGTTCAACTATCCCTTCTACAAAACTCCTTAAAGTTGGCTACTACACTACAATGTTCCTATACTTGGTCAAAAATCAATGCTGGAAAAACAGCTCAAGGTCTCTACTTTGGGACGCCATAACTCTTAAACTGCAACTCGGATTCCTCTCAAATTTTAGTATGTTCTACTATGAAATCTTATCTATAATATATTCAAAATTCATCAGCAAAGAAGATCAAAAGCCTATTTAAAACTATCTCAGATAACTGCATCACAAGCACCTTTCCTCAACACTTGGAAATTTCAGCACAACAGAAAAACTGCTTACGACCCAATCTTTGAAAAATCATATATCCCAAACCACTCGCTGGATTCCTCTCAAATTTTAATATGTTCTACAAAAATATGTCAACTACATCATATCCAAAATTCAATCCCAACGGAGATCAAGAGCTTATTCAAAACCATCTCACAAAACAGCATCACCTACTGTTTTTCCCAACACTCAGCACATTTATAAAAACTGCATGAGGCGTCAACTTTGGAACATCATAACTCTCAAACCGTAACTCCGATTCTTCCCAAATTTTAGTATAATCTACTATGTACTACTTACTACAACATATCCAAAATTCAGCAGCAAAGGAGGAGTATAACTTACTCAAATCTGGACCAGAAGTTGACTGCTCGTCAACTTTAAAAACTCGGAAAACGCCTAAGATCTTCAAGCTATATTCCGAGGCTGTTAGGGGCCGCTTGTAGACACAAACGGGTACTCACATCAGCGTATATACATCAAGAGAATAACGTAGTAGGGAGGTAAAGTCCTTACCAGACGATGGAGACTCCACTGGCTCCCGTGCCCGAGGAAGAAATAGGAGGGGTGCAGCTTACTATCGCTAAGGCACACCGGCGCCCAGAACCTAGCAAAGTTGCGGACCAGCAAGGATGGCGCCCCGCGGCCAAGGTTGCCTCCCCCGCGCCCAGGCTCACTCGTGGGTAGGTAATGGCGCCCCGGCGGTTTGGTTGCAGGAGAGGAACGATCTGCACTCGAAAGGTTGTGTTGCCGCATGTCTGGACACATCTGGCTCGTTTGCTGGTACCGACAGTGAAGGGAGAGCGAGACGACGACTCCATATCTGATCTGACTCGACGTCCGGCATGGCTGGAGGGAAACCAACACTCTTGTTCGACCGAGTGAAGACGAAGGTTTGAGGGAGCGTCGACAGAGGAGTCACGACCACCCATGGTTCGCCGTAGGACGACGTCGGACTTCCGTCGGCGTGAACCCCGAGCCCTCTGTTGCCGACTGGAGTAGAAGAGGGGAGGAGCATGGTTGGTTCGTGTGAAGGAGAAGCGGCAACAACAGTGTGAGAGGGAAATTAGGGCAAGCAGGCGACTGAAGCTGCTGGTGTGTTTTGGGCTGGCTGGCCAGCACTCGAGATCGGGCCTAGTCTGGGCCTCGTCAAGGCTTTGTCTTAGCTTTGTCAATTGGTCTCATGGGCTTGTCATGACTTGTCTTGATGACCCAAATGATCTACTACTAGTAAGATTAAAAAAAAAAAAAAAAGTAACATATATTTTATGTGAATATAAATATCACATAAAATAATAGAACTTGTGTTCGTTCATGATATCCATTATCATGTAGAAAGATTAAATCGGTCGATATCCGGTTTGACTCGGAATAAAACGGAAATAAAATTTCCGGATATTACATCAGTACCCCCTTAAAATAAGTTTTGTCCCGAAACTTAGAACACGGTATTTAATCAGACAACTTCCAAAATTAAACTCGTATATCCTAGTCTCACTAAATTTTAATTTCGTTTTCTAAACTCCTCTAACCCTATCAGAGCGTAACAAAAAATCCGGTCGTTACACGCTTGAAGGAATCTTGCTTCAAGAATCATGTTTTCTCTGACGGGTATAAAGGTTCAAGGAATCTCACCACCGACAGACAACCATATCAACCAAGAAATTCTCATTCATTGACTACCAATGTGTCTACAAGTCCAATACTCAACACCCTTTTGCTGATCAAGATAAAAAAAAGGCATGGATCCTAATGAAGTTTCTATGATCTTCCAAGAAATGCTCAAGATTTTCTCAACTATGAATCTATTATCTAAGCTAATTTAGATTGGTCTCCACGATGGTTTAGTGAAGAATGTCGCTCACTCAGAAGCAATACCTATTTCTCGTACTCTTACATTGGAGGATGTCTTGTTTGTGCATGGATTTAAGCATAACGTCATATGTCCATTGATAGCATGAATTATTGTCTATATTTTGGGACTTGTTTAGACGTTTTATCTTCAATAATCTCCATGTTTGTATGTATATTATGTGATTATATTGTCGTTTCATCTACCTTTGCGGGAATCGAGGACTACACCTAGTTTTGTTGTAATCGTAGGTAAAATGGCACATTTTGGACTAAAAAGGAGCAAAAGGAGCTAAGGAGTCATTGGAGCTACATTCAGGAGCTTAAGGAATAATCCAGGAAGCATGACCATGGATTAAAGATTCACTTTAGACCAGATTTGAGAGATTTCACATTCAGTTGTGATTCACCTCGGTTGACTACAGAGTCACCTCGACCGAGGTGATCCAGAGGAGCCGACTCGAACGAGGTGAACACTTGGGACGCGGCAAGAATATTTTATTCTTGGCTGAGATCTTTTATCTTTGGAAAGAGGATCTTATATTTTTGGGCTGGATTCCTGGAAGGAAGAAGATAAGTTAGACCATATATTTTACCTATTTTTATGGGAAGAGATCTTTCTAAGATATCTTATCTTTGGAGAGTAATTTTCCTATAAAAAGGGTCGGATTTCCCACAAATCCGACATCCGCTATCACCCGGAACATCCTGCATACATCCGAATACACCGCTGCAGCCATACTCCAGTTGGGAGATTTGAAGAACCTTTTTGAAGGTTGAAGGAAGAAAGTCAATAGCTTTTATAGCTTTTTGAAGGGTTTTTGTAAGATCATCTTAGATTCCCTTCTTTGTTGTTGATTGTCTTGTTGGATTTTAATCCAAGGAACGCTTTTTGTTTGATAATTGATTCAATTATTGAAGCCTTTCTCTTAAGGTTTTCTTGTTCAATTATTCCCTTTCTTCCCATATATTTGATTAATACTTTCATGATGATGAGTGGCTAATTTCCTTGTGTGATTCTAGGGTGATTGGCTGAAGGTTGTGGGAAAAACAATGATAGAATAATCTTTAATCACAGTAGGACCTTGAAAGTTCGAGTCTTTATCCTTAACCATAAGCATCTCGCTCAGTCGATGAACATCTCGGCCGGGGTGGAATTCTTCTGACCGAGGTGACTTATCTGATCCGAAACTAAGAGTTAAGTGTTAGAGTTTGCCAAATCCTGTCCTTATTACACCTTTCCTGGTTCAATGCAAGCCTAGGATGAGACTTACCCGGTAATTCCTTTGTTTGTTTACCCAAGATCATAAGCGATAGGTAATAAAGGTTTATCATTTGTTGGGGTTTGAGTGTGCTTTCATCCCATCTTTGTGAGTTAGCCTGAGACTTACCCGGTAAAGGTTGATTCTATTCCCTTAGTTGGAGTGTTAGTTTGAGGTTATAGTTCTTTATCTTGATCCCTTGAGACTTACCCGGTAATAGGAGTTATGGTTTAGGATTAGTGAGTAGTGAGACTTACCCGGTGATCTATTCACACTTTAGTAACACCTTCCCTTTGCAAAAATCTCAGCTTTGTCCGCTTATCTTTAGATCTTGAGTTGGAACCACAACTAGATGCTTTAATCCCTAGAATTGTATATTTCCTTAATTGACTTTTTATCATCCTTGATTGTTTTAATCGCTTTTGTGGTTAGTATTTACAAAGCTTACCTATTCCGACTTTGTTTCACTAAGTCCCTGTGATCGACCCCTGGAATTCCTTGCTTTTTACTACGATTGACCCGTACACTGCGGGTTCGCATCCTTGTTTTAAGCATACATCTAGGGTTATAAATTTAAAGCTTGCACACACCGTTTGGAGCGAACAAGTTTTTGGCGCCGTTGCCGGGGACTTGGTCTAGACCGAGCCGGTTGCGGTACGCTTTTGGGGCACTTGCCCCCATGTCTACTAACCACTCTACTTGAGTGACTTTCGCAGGTTCTTTTCTTAGGTTTATGCGAAGAACCCACGCTGGGAAGGAAATCGTTCCTTACGATCCCGAACTAGAAAAGACATATAAACGACGCTTGAGAGAAGCAAAGATGGCCAACCAAGACGATCGCGATCTTGAGGCCGAATTGAAGGATGTGTTAGAACAGCTACGCCTCAGCATGGAAGAACTGAGGCAGGAGAAAGAAGAAACTAGCACCATGACTGAAGTGATCGAAGCAGATATGGTAGCCTTACGAGACCAGTATCTACTTCGACCGAGGGAAGACCCTGTTCCCGATCCTCGACCGATGCAGGATCCAGTTCCAGACCCTCGACCGAGGCAGGTCCCAGCACCTGTTGCCCCGGCCGATGTACTTCCACCTCGGATGCCGGTCCGAGGCGCTCTTTTTGCAGGAATCCCGCAAACCCTAGGGCAAAGGATGGACCCCAATCAACAACTGAGGCGTCCTGGAGTTAACCTAGGAGATCCAGCGGACCATGACTACAAACTTCGACCGCAAGTTCTTTCCATGATTCGCCAATGCCAGTTTGGAGGGCTAGAGAAGGAATCTTCGCATCAACATATACAAAACTATGAGATCTTGATGGAGACCTTGAGACCCTCAAGAATAGAAAACAACAACTACAAGCTAAGACCTTTTTACTTTTCTTTAAAAAGATAGAGCTCTTACTTGGTATCAATCTCTTCCTCCAGGAAAAATCAGTATTTGGGAGGAGATGACTACGGAATTCTTGACTAAATTCTTTCCCCCCTCTAAGACCGCTGAAATGAGAGGGAAGATTAATGCATTCATTATGAAGGACAAGGAGAGCTTGTCCAAGTCATGGGAGAGGTTTAAAGACATTCTTTTGGATTGCCCACATCATGGGATTCCAAAGATAGAATTGTTGGAGATATACTTCAAGGGATTGGACGGAAGCACCCAGTTCAACCTCCAACTACTATCCACCGGTACATTTATGGACATGGCAATTGACGAAGCTTGGGACTTTATAGAGAAGCGAGCTTTGCATATGGAGAAATATTCCCACCAAGGAGCTGAAGGTGGAGTTAAAAGAGTCAACTTTCAAGATGCTCCGCCTAACAACAATCAACTCACGTCTTTGAAAAATGACGTGAAGCAATTGAAGGAACTCTTGGTTGCTCAAACCAAGAAGGAAGATCAAGGATCAAGGAACAACAACAATGGATACCGTAACAACAACAACGGTTCCCGGAACAACAACTACAACAACAATAGAGGATCCAACAACAATAATTGGAGGGCGAACAACCAAAATTCGGGAAACAATCATTCTAACTCCAATTCTAACGATTCCTCTAATCCTTTCCTCTCTTCTCCTTCTTCTTCTTCTACTCCATTAAAGAGCCAGGGGCAAGGATCAAGTTCGTCCCAGCCGGAAAAGAAAGACGCGGTGCTGGAGGCCATCTTGATCAAGCTTAGTGCTATGGAGACATCCATGACTTCATTTTCGAAGGCACAAAAAGCCTTTGAACAACAACTTGCTAGTAGGGCGAATGAAACGCCAAGAGATCCGGGGAAGCTTCCAGCAAGAACGGAAAGCAACCCTAAGGGCCAGATTATGGCCATAACGACCAGGAGTAGACTGAAGACTGCAGATCCAGTGCCTCGGTCGGTGCCAGTACAGACGAAGACCACCTCGGTCCAGGTGCAGTCGAAGAACACTTCGGCCGAGATGTCAACCGAGGTGGAGCCACAAAAAGCGGAGGAGAAAACTGAAGTTTATATTCCACCTCCTGCATATAAACCACCACTTCTATTCCCCCAATCAAGGGCCAGAGCACATCTAGACAAGCACTTTGGTAAGTTCCTTGACTTGATGAATAAACTACACATTCACATTCCTTTCCTTGATGTTATTCTAGGGATGCCCGCCTATGGGAAGTTCTTGAAAGAGATCCTATCAAGGAAGAGGAAGCTGGAAGACTTTGGTGAAGTAAGGATGACATCTAAATCCTCGGAGCTTATTCAAATCATGAAGGAGAAGATGCCACCTAAGTTGAGAGATCCCGGCTCATTTTGCATTCCCATTCAAGTTGGGGATGTCACTTGTGAAGCCTTATGTGATCTAGGAGCCAGTGTGAGCATCATTCCGCTGGAGCTATGTGCTAAGATCGGACTTGGAGAGCCCAAGCCGGTGAAGATTCGATTATACATGGCGGACCGCTCCATTACCCATCCCGTGGGAATTTTGGAAGACGTTCCGGTTAAGTTAGGTAACTTCTATTTACCTATAGACTTTGTTGTACTTGATATTCCCGCAAATTATCCTGTTCCTATCATTCTCGGGAGGCCATTTCTAGCAACTTCGGGTTGCAATGTGGATTGCAAGAACGCCAAGTTGAAATTCAACATTGGCGGAGATGAAGTGGAGTTCGCATTAATTGCGGCTCTGAAGGGAGAGCAGCTAGGAGATGATATCTTCAACATCTATGATGAAGAAGAATCAAGAGAATTGGTGAGCTCTATCCTTACTAAAGATCCACTTGAGAAAATTATTAGTTTTAGTTTAATGGAGGAAGGTATAGATGCTTCTTGTGATGCAGATATACGGAGCTTAAAGGCGCTGGAAGAAGATCCAGGAGCTAAAACTGAGAAATTAATCCAGGAGACGAAGATCTCCAGTTTCGGTTCCAGTTACAGTACCTCGACCGAGGCACTTTCTGG
This sequence comes from Fagopyrum homotropicum, assembly GCA_033239125.1. Lineage (NCBI taxonomy): Eukaryota > Viridiplantae > Streptophyta > Magnoliopsida > Caryophyllales > Polygonaceae > Fagopyrum > Fagopyrum homotropicum. Next base: position 55,758,926 of record BSWB01000003.1, on the reverse strand, counting down.
ACCAAGAGAGATGACCAAAGAACATCTCGGTCAACGCCTCTGCGCCTCGACCGAGGTCGAAGGCGAGACGATTTCAACTGAGACTTAGGAAAGTCCAGTCTCTGGATCTACTCCACTGGAAGAAGGAAACAAGGATCCCCCTCAGAAAGCACCCCCAGTTGTGGAGCTTAAACAACTCCCAAATCACTTGAGGTATGTCTTTCTTGGACCGGATTCTACTTATCCCATTATTGTTAGTGCTTCCCTCTCCGAATCTGAACTATCTAAACTAATGCATGTCCTGAGAAAGCATCAAAAGGCTTTGGGTTATACTATAGATGATCTTATTGGCATTAAGCCTTCTTTCTGCATGCATAGAATTCTAATGGAGGACGATCATAAGACTTCACGGGAACCTCAAAGACGGTTAAATCCGATCATGAAAGAGGTTGTGAAGAAGGAAATTCTTAAGTTGTTGGATGCAGATATCATATATCCTATCTCGGACAACAAATGGGTTAGCCCGGTGCATGTAGTTCCGGAGAAAGGAGGGATGACCGTTGTGACGAATAAGAACAACGAGTTAATCCCAACCACGACCGTCACGGGTTGGAGGGTTTGCATTGATTATAGGAATCTGAACACGGCCACTCAGAAGGACCATTTTCCACTTCCCTTCATTGATCAAATGCTCGAACGGTTGGCCCAGCATTCACACTTTTGCTATTTAGACGGCTATAGTGGTTTCTTCCAGATTCCTATCCATCCGGATGATCAGGAGAAAACCACTTTCACTTGTCCGTGGGGGACATTCGCTTATAGAAGGATGCCATTTGGATTGTGCAATGCACCCGCTACCTTCAAGCGATGCATGATGGCTATCTTTTCCGAGTATATAGAGGAGATCATGGAGGTATTTATGGATGATTTTTCAGTATATGGTTCCTCTTCTGATGATTGCCTATCTAACCTTTCTCTAGTGCTGCAAAGATGTGAGGACACTAATCTTGTTTTGAACTGGGAGAAGTGTCATTTTATGGTTAATGAAGGCATTGTACTAGGACACCTCGTTTCTAATCGAGGTATTGAGGTTGATCGTGCTAAGATCGAGACTATTGAGAAACTCCCTCCCCCTTGTTCTGTTAAAGGTGTGAGGAGTTTTCTCGGGCATGCAGGTTTCTACAGGAGATTCATGAAGGACTTCTCAAAGATTTCTAAACCTCTAACTAACCTCTTGAATAAAGATGTTGTTTTTTAGTTTTTGCAGGAGTGTCTTGATGCATTTTACAGGATTAAGGAAGCGTTGATCTCTGCTCCCATTATCCAACCTCCGGATTAGACCTTGCCCTTTGAGATCATGTGTGATGCTAGTGATGTGGCCGTAGGAGCGGTGCTTGGACAAAAGAAGGATGGCCGGACCACCTCCATTTACTATGCTAGCAAGACGCTAGATGAAGCCCAGCGTAACTACGCCACCACCGAGAAGGAACTATTGGCGGTTGTATATGCTTTCGAGAAGTTTCGTTCTTACTTAGTGGGAGCGAAGGTCATTGTCTACACCGACCACGCAGCCATCCGTTACTTGCTTGCTAAGAAAGATGCCAAGCCACGCATTATTCGATGGATTCTCTTACTTCAAGAGTTTGACCTAGAGATCCGCGATAAGAAGGGATCCGAAAATTCTGTTGCGGATCACCTCAGCCGGCTACCTCCATCTTCACGCGAGAAGGATGACCCACCCATAGACGATTCATTCCCCGATGAGCACTTGCACTTGTTGGAGCGTTCGATAGACTTACTTACTTCACCCCATGATGGAGGTGAAGTATGGGGTGAGGGCACCTCCCATCACGCATAGAGACTCCGTACGGTCCAACTAGCGACCTTAAATCAAGCGCTTCTTGGGAGGCAACCCAAGGTATTGCTTTCTTTTCCCTTGTTCTAGTCTAGCTTAGATAGTTTGCTTTTGCTTTGCTTTGTTTTGTTTTTGGCATCCTAGACAGACAACAGGTGACATCTAAGGAAGGAATACAACACAGGAGCACAACTGGAAGGACAGAAGTTCAAGAATTTTAGAAGACGGAGTTTGATTGAGACACATCTCGGTTGCTATCACAGCACCTCGACAGAGATGATTCTTGAGCAACCGAGGCGACTAGGGTTTCTGAAGATCCACCTCGGTCCGTACCACCTCGGTCCAGTCGAGACCACCTCGACCGAGGTGACAGCAGTTCCAGAAAAGGGTATAAAAGGGGGCTGAGATTTCTCTCTCCTCCTTTACCATCTCCTCGACCGCGGCACGCCCTTCGCCTCGCTTCGCCATTCTTCGCTCGTTTTCGACGATTCTTGCTTCCAAACCGCTAAGAAAGGATAGAGGATCACAGTGCAAGTGCTAATCTGCGAGAAAAACGAACTGAATCGACCGAATCGGGGTAAATATCGAAAAAACCCTAACCTCGCTCTTCTTCACTGTTGTACTTCAAATTGGGCTTTGGTTGCCCTTGCATTTGCTGAGAAACAGATTAAGTACCCCATAGGAACCTATTGTAGTGATTTTGAGGGAAAAGAACTGGATTTTTGAGGAAATCAGTCGCGGAGTTTTTCGCCTCGGTCCAGTCGGCCTGTGCCTCGGCCGAGGTGTTCTTGAGAGTTGTCAGGCCGACCGATGTAGTCTGACAGGTTTGAGAAAAGATGAGTTTAGATAGACAGCTGGTCCTGAGGGACAGATCTTCTCCTTCCCCTTCTTCTTCCTCCAGACGTACTAGACCGGTGATCCACGAGAGACACCAGGTTGACTATGACCGCATAGCGGCCCGTCCAGTGATTGCACCTCGCTTCCTGGATATTTCTGCATTTGATTGTCTCCATGTGGATGGAGATTTGAGACGGATGATTTCTATGGTAGGGCTAGAGCAGTTTACCGAGATCCGTGCACCTGCCTACTTAGAGCCAACTATGGAGTTTATCAGCTCCTTCACCTACCTTCCCACAAAGCGTGCTGTGAAGTACCGGTTGATGAACCGGAACTTATTAGTTCCTTTAGAGTACTGGCAGGACATCTTTAGCTTCCCGGCCCCGACTGCTGTTGATTTTCCCTCCCGAGCTGTAGCTAGGGAGTTCTGGGGACAGATCGCTCACGTAGTTGAGCATGCTGATAGATGGCGCCCTGGAGACTCCAGGGAGCGTATTATATTTCATCTGGCCTTCAGACTAGCTCACAGGATTTTTAGTGAGACCCTTCTGGCGCGTACTGAGATGCCCTAGAAGGTCAGACAGGGGGAGCTGTTTAGCCTTTACTGCATGGTGATTGGAGGGATTCCAAACTTTGGCTTGATGCTGGCAGAGGATCTGCACAGGATCTAGGCCAAGGCGAAGGGCGATATCTGTTGTGGAGGTCTAGTGACTCACATAGCGAGTTACCAGGATATGGACCTCAGCGCTTGTACTATGGTGGCGGCTGCCAAGCCGCTTGGACTTCAGGAGATGATCACTCGGAGGATACTAGTTCCCCGAGGACTCACTACACCGTATGTAGCTATGCCATGGGAGCCTACTGCACCACAGGGGATCAGATGGTCACCCCAGTTCTTAGTGTATGATCCGCACTATTGGCAGACTGCTTGGATCCCACTGATGGAGGATGCGAGAGAGGTAGCAGTTGCACCAGCTGAGGAGGATGAGGTTGAGGATGCTGATGATGATGATGATGATGATGATGATGATAGGGATGGTGGAGTCCCTATGGATACAAGGACTGATACTGTTGGGACGAGTGCGCCGGTCATCGATTTAGATGATGACGAGACTGAGACTGTGCCGGCTGCATCACCAGTATGCCCTGCTAGGCGTAAGGGACGCCGAGAGAGGGATCCAGATGCTCACCGACGGATCGATGACCTCACCGATCAGATGATAGACTCCTATGCTGCCCTGACTGTAGACATCCAGGAGGGGTTTGATGCCTAGCACCGAGAGATCGACCGCTGGACTCATCAGATGCTAGAGGGCCAGCACTATCAGCGTCGGATGATGGAGATCCAGTTTCAGCAGACTATGGGTTATCCATTTGACTCATCCCAGTATCCGTACGTGCCACCACCACCACCACCGGATCGGGATTATTGAGAGCTTGCAGGATTTTCTTTCTTATTTATTATGCAGCTCAGCTATGTCCGGTGAGTACTTTATTTTCTTTAGACTTATTTTGACCCACTGGGACAGTGTGTCCCAAGTATGGGGTGTTTATGTATTATTCGACTCTTATGGATGTATGACTCGACTTTATCGGATATTTATGCTTTAATTTGCTTTATGTGCTTATCTGAGAATTACATGCATGCATACAGGTTATTTGATTGAGAAAAACGTCAAAAACTGGACAGAAAAAAAAAAACAGAAATTTTTACCTCGACCGGGGCAGTTCTGGCCAAACGAGGTACTTCACCTTGGTTGACTTAGAACACCTCGACCGAGGTGGTTTAACTGAGAGTTTTCAAAACGTTTTGTGCTTCTTATCTGGATATGATCTTAGTGAAGATCTTGTTTGCTGACTGGTTTTGAAATCTTTATATGCTTGAAAGGTTTTATGATATGTTTAAGTTGCTAAATGCTTTGTTTGAAATTTTGGCATGTTTAATACTTTGTTTCTATCCAAATTATGTTGAATTTGAAGGTTGACGCCACAAGATAAGTTCTCTCACTTTCTTCCTGAAAAGACCAAGGCAATTCATTCTTCTCTCTTCTTCTTCTTGATCATGCTTAGCCCCTCATATACATTTTTACCTCCCTTTACCTATCCGGGAATTTGAAAGCAAGCAAAGTGGTGAAGGCAAGTGAAGCAAAAGTTGAGAAGCTGGCTAGAAGTGAAAGTGTTAGAAAGTAATAAATAGGTTTGGGGAAGTCAATCATGATGATGAGTAACTCGGCACCATTCACATAGCCAGGTGTTTGTGTCTTGCCAAAGTCGGATTGAGCGATATTCCTAACGGGTCATGGTATGTGCATCAAGGGTTTGATGCATCTCAAAAAATTGATGATTGCTGATTTCCTAGGCTTCGGTTATTGTGCACCTCTGTCCATGCATCCTAAAATGTAAAGTAAAAAAGAAAAGAAAGTGTGAAATAAGCAAAGCTTATTGGTGGAAGATGTTGAAGTTCAAGTGAAAGTGAAGTGATATCCTTTTCCCGGATTCTAGCACCACATTATCTTCTACACATCCCTACCCTACACGTTTCTTGACCTTTCTTTTGGGAAGCCCTTGAGACCTCGAGCTTGTTGATTGACTTAGTGGTTTAAACTGGATTATACATGATTAATTTCGATAATTATGATTTATTATGCATTCTATGATTTTATGCAAAGATGAACAACTTTCTTATATTTATAAAATGTTTTGATCATATTTTAATTTTAAATTCCATGAAGTATTCTCTTAGAGTGATCTATGATTGTAGCACACCATTAAAATGTTTTGAATGACTTTTTCATTGATCTTAATGACTTATAATCCATTCTATCTTGTATTCTATGATTCGGAACTTGCTTGGGGACAAGCAAGGACTAAGTATGGGGTATTTTGATAGCATGAATTATTGTCTATATTTTGGGACTTGTTTAGACGTTTTATCTTCAATAATCTGCATGTTTGTATGTATATTATATGATTATATTGTCGTTTCATCTACCTTTGCGGGAATCGAGGTCTACACCTAGTTTTGTTGTAATCGTAGGTAAAATGGCACATTTTGGACTAAAAAGGAGCAAAAGGAGCTAAGGAGTCATTGGAGCTACATTCAGGAGCTTAAGGAATAATCCAGGAAGCATGGCCATGGATTAAAGATTCACTTTGGACCAGATTTGAGAGATTTTACATTCAGTTGTGATTCACCTCGGTTGACTACAGAGTCACCTCGACCGAGGTGATCCAGAGGAGCCGACTCGACCGAGGCGAACACCTGGGACGCGGCAAAGAATATTTTATTCTTGGCTGAGATCTTTTATCTTTGGAAAGAGGATCTTATATTGTTGGGCTGGATTCCTGGAAGGAAGAAGATAAGTTAGACCATATATTTTACCTATTTTTATGGGAAGAGATCTTTCTAAGATATCTTATCTTTGGAGAGTAATTTTCCTATAAAAAGGGTCGGATTTCCCACAAATCTGACATCCGCTATCACCCGGAACATCCTGCATACATCCGAATACACCGCTGCAGCCATACTCCAGTTGGGAGATTTGAAGAACCTTTTTGAAGGTTGAAGGAAAAAAGTCTATAGCTTTTATAGCTTTTTGAAGGGTTTTTGTAAGATCATCTTAGATTCCCTTCTTTGTTGTTGATTGTCTTGTTGGATTTTAATCCAAGGAACGCTTTTTGTTTGATAATTGATTCAGTTATTGAAGCCTTTCTCTTAAGGTTTTCTTGTTCAATTATTCCCTTTCTTCCCATATATTTGATTAATACTTTCATGATGATGAGTGGCTAATTTCCTTGTGTGATTCTAGGGTGATTGGCTGAAGGTTGTGGGAAAAACAATGATAGAATAATCTTTAATCACAGTAGGACCCTGAAAGTTCGAGTCTTTATCCTTAACCCTAAGCATCTCGCTCAGTCGATGAACATCTCGGCCAGGGTGGAATTCTTCTGACCGAGGTGACTTATATGATCCGAAACTGAGAGTTAAGTGTTAGAGTTTGCCAAATCCTGTCCTTATTACACCTTTCTTGGTTCAATGCAAGCTTAGGATGAGACTTAGCCGGTAATTCCTTTGTTTGTTTACCCAAGATCATAAGCGATAGGTAATAAAGGTTTATCCTTTATTGGGGTTTGAGTGTGCTTTCATCCCATCTTTGTGAGTTAGCCTGAGACTTACCCGGTAAAGGTTGATTCTATTCCCTTAGTTGGAGTGTTAGTTTGAGGTTATAGTTCTTTATCTTGATCCCTTGAGACTTACCCGGTAATAGGAGTTACGGTTTAGGATTAGTGAGTAGTGAGACTTACCCGGTGATCTATTCACACTTTAGTAACACCTTCCCTTTGCAAAAATCTCAGCTTTGTCCGCTTATCTTTAGATCTTGAGTTGGAACCACAACTAGATGCTTTAATCCCTAGAATTGCATATTTCCTTAATTGACTTTTTATCATCCTTGATTGTTTTAATTGCTTTTGTGGTTAGTATTTACAAAGCTTACCTATTCCGACTTTGTTTCACTAAGTCCTTGTGATCGACCCCTGGAATTCCTTGCTTTTTACTACGATTGACCCGTACACTACGGGTTCGCATCCTTGTTTTAAGCTTACATCTAGGTTTATAAATTTAAAGCTTGCACACACCGTTTGGAGCGAACATCCATCATCTTATTTCTCAGTCCATGTGCACGACAATTTTTAACTCTACCAATTGCTTGTTTCAGGACCCGACCACTAAAACAGTCATAGCACATGGTTTCTTGGATGGAGGCTTATACAAGTTAACTAGTCATTTTCATTCTCCCATACACAATAACATTGTTGTTTTCAATGATGTTGATAAACCTTCTTTACAGACATTTCATGCTCAATTAGGACATTCATCTTTACCCTAGCTTCAACATACACTAGCTTGTCCATCTACATCAACATCATCCCTTAATTGTGACACTTGTACTCTTGCAAAGCAACACAAACTACCTTTTCCACGCAACTCTTCTTATGCTCCTCATGTTTTTTCATTATTGCATGTGGATATTTGGGGCCCTTATAAAACTAGATTTACCCATGGAGCACGATATTTTCTCACTATTTTGGATGATTTGACTATGTATTTGGACTTTTCTTATGGGAGCTAAGATGTAGGTTCATTGAATACTTTATGGATTTCTTACTTATGTCAAAACATAATTCAATTGTGTGGTGAAGATCATAAGATCAGATAATGGATGATGGAAGACTTAACATTTATGAGCGGTTTTATAAACTAACAAATATCGATTGTATTTCTAGATTGTATGTTTTGGTTTGTGTTTGTTAAAATTGTGCAAGCCTTGAAAAGCATTTCAAAGGACAAACGGAGGCCTTGAAACGCATTACAAAAGACAAACACGGAGGCCTTGAAACACATTACAAAGGACAAGCACAGAGGCCTTGAAAAGCATTATAAAGGAGGATTCAGCTAAAGACTTTCAAATACGAGATTCGAATATCTCAACAACCAAAACGAAGATGTCTACCAAGGATAACAAGAAGATTTGAAAAGATTCTCAAGGAGGATATCTTGGCCATAAAAGAAGATCTTCAAACGGTTTTAAGGAGAAGATCTCGGCCACAACAAAAAGATCTCACAAAGTTCTTAACCGAAGACGCAAGAAGATAAAGGAAGATCTTTCAACCAGATTCCACGCAAGAAGATCTCAATCTAAGGGAAATATTCAACGGCATACCAAAGAGAGAAGATCTAGGATCTTCAACAAACAAAGATCTTCAACGGCATTTCCAAAGCAAGAAAAGATCATGAAGATGAAGATTATCAACGTTCGTCAAAGAGAAGAAGTAGAAGTGAGAAGATAGAAGATCTAACAACGGCTACTTCACCTCAACCAAGCACCGTTTTACATGGAGAAAGTAGAATGTTACAACGGCTATCTTACAATGGCCAAGAAATTCTCCGTAGAAAAATTATAAATGAAGATGACGATTGAAGAGAACAACAACAAGCTTACACGGAAACATACAAGTCTTTCAGCGATCAAAACATCTTCATTCGTTCCAAAAGTTTTTCTTCCTCTTAGCTTACAAACGTTTACATCCTTAGAGTGAGAAAAACACTAGAGCTCCATTGGCATATCTAGAGAGTGTTATACTCGAGTGTGCTTTACTCTACGAAGTAACTAGGCTATTATTGTTAGGTTAGAGTTGACTAGATCGTAGCACTGAGGCTACAATGAGAGAAGAAGAGGATTTCTTCTAGGTTGTATCTAGGACTCTTTGAGCAGATAATAGATAGTTACATCCTAGGGTCGAGAAACCCAAAGACGGAGGCGTAGGCTGGTAGAGCTTAACTTCGTAAACATATCGTCGTATCGATCTTTTCATTTCGCACTTTATCACTTTAATTGTAACTAACGTGTTTTGCAGGTTTCGAAGTTTAAGGCCTTGAAATCCCTTTCAAAGCCATGAACACCAATTTTGTCACAAAGCATACACATCGACTTCAAGGCCTTGGAATTAGTTTCAAAGCCTTGATATACGATATTGCGAAAACTTCTCATACTCTATTCAATCACCCTTCTAGAGTATTCATATCCTTATTATTCACCTATATGGTTCTTCAATTGGTATAAGAGCTAAATTCATGTATATTGATTTAACCATCAGTGAGACTAATCATGAACTTTGTAGGTCATGGAGGATTTGCTCAAGGAAGATCCATATCTCGACCATCCCTCTTCTGCGGTAACAACATTGCCCATTGGAGAGCACTAATGCAAATGTTTGTTATTGATCAGGACATCGAACTATGGAGCATCATTCAAACTTGCCCTAAAATCCCAACCACCACGGTTGAAGGTGTCCAAGTCCAAAAGAAGGAAGTCGACTTCACTCAAACAGACTTGGATAGTGTTTCAAAGAATTACAAGGCCATGAACTTGCTCTATTGTGGATTGGATGCAAATGAATTCAATCGTGTCCCATCATGCAAGAGTGCAAAGGAAATATGGGACAAGTTAGTAGTTACATACGAAGGAACAAGTCAAGATAAGGAAACCAAGATAAGCATCTTCCTCAGGCAATACGAGCTATTCAAGATGAATTCAAATAAGTTGGTCAAGGAGATGTTCACACGATTCACCGAAATTATGAACAATCTCGATTCACTTGGAAAGGTCTTTACAAATGAAGAAAAAGTAAGGAAAGTTCTAAGGAACTTACCTAAAGCTAAGTGGGGAGCAAAAGTGACCGTCGTTGAAGAAGCTCAAAATCTCACTACACTTCCTCTAGACGACCTTCTTGGAAAGCTAATCACCCATAAAAGGGTTCTTGGTGAAGAAGATGGGGAGCTCCCATCAAACACAAAGAATTTGGCCCTAAGATCCAAGAAGGACGACATGCCATCAAAGGATGAAGAGAGTGATGATGATGAGGAAGATCCATTCGCCTTGATTTCAAGAGGTCTTGCATGAATTCTTCAAATGAAGAAGCAATTTGCAAACAACAAAGACTATCCGCGATCATCAAGACCTCGAGGTAAGTTTTTTAACCCTAATAAGAAAACTAAAGTATTAACTTGTTTTGAATGTGGTGAAGCATATCATCTCGTAATGGATTGTCCACGAAAGAAGAGGAACAACTTTAGGAAGAATGATCGAAAGAAGAAGGCTATGGTAGCATCATGGAGTGACTAAGATTCGACAAATGAGTTAGAAGACGAAAAAGAATAAGCAAACTTGTTCTTAATGGCCGATCATGAAGAAGATCCAAACTTCTATGTAGATGGTGTGGTAAGTACTATTATGTCGCAATATAACCTATAACTCACACAATTCGTTAAAGACATTATCATATGTGATAAAGAATATAGGGTAAGGATAAGTGTCTTAAGAAAAAAGCTTCTCAAACAAGAGAAACGGGTAAGTGAATTGTCTGTGGAAGTTGAAAATCCCAACACTGAAAATTTGGGCCTTGATGACAATATCAAGGCCTTGGAATCGAAAAATGCAATACTCAAGGAAAATCTATCTTCTCTAAATCAAGATTATATTAATCTAGAGAAAGATAAGGTTAATCTAACTGTGATGTATAGAGACCAGAAGGCTACACTTATTCAATTCACTCTTTCGAAATCCAATCTCGAAAGGATGATGGGTGCACAACGATTCTCTCTTAATAAAAGTGGTATTGGTCATCATATGAATTTTCCTAGAAAAACAACTACCACTTTTGTTAAACCAAAGGAAGTTTACACATGCCCACATGTTTCTATTGTTGTAAAAAGGGTCACGTAAAATCAACATGTACATTTAGAAGAAATGATCCCTACATCATTTGAAACACTTATCCTCAATGGACCAAACATGATTGAACCTGAATATGGACCAAAATTTGTCATTTGGTCTGTAACACCTCACAATGGGTCCTGACCCGTAGCATTTCGAGTCCTCTAGGATTCGGGGTGTTACATGGTCTATCCGGAAAGGTTGAAGTTTGTTATTTTGCAGAATATCACCAAGGTTAAGGAGCATAAATGGATATTAGATAGTGTTTTCTCAAGACATATAAATGGAAAAAGCTCACTGTTTTCAAATCTAAAGAAGCAATCATCTGGAACCATTACGCTTTGTGATAAAGGAAAGTGTAACATCATTGGCATTGGTAAAATCGGTTATAATTCATCTAACTTTATTGATGATGTCTATCTTGTTGACGGTTTAAAGTATAACTTGTTTAGTATCTCTCAAATATGTGATAAAGGCAACAAGGTGATTTTTTATTCATATAAATATGAAGTTCATGATAAAATATCGGGTGATATCGTGCTTACTGCTCCTAGATGTAACAATCTTTATTCAATGAGCACTAACCAAGTTTTAGGAAGGATTTTTCCGTTTGGTACCCCTGAGTTTTTGGCTTTTCCGGATGGTACCCAAAGTTTTTTACGTTTCCGTTTGGTACCCCCGAGTTTTTGGCTTTTCCGGATGGTGCCCAAAGTTTTTCACGTTTCCGCTTGGTACCCCTGAGGTTTTGGTTTGTCCGTTCCGTACCCTTATTTCTTTTTTTTCTAAAATAATGTTTCTTTTATCAAATTTATAAAAAAAAATATAATAACAATTCTATATTATAAATTTCGAAAACAAGTATATTTTATTTTATTTTGTGGGAGACAAGTATATTTTAGTTGAATAAATTTAATCAAATATTAATAAATTATGATATTTCATAAAATATAAAATTCTTACATATTATTTTTATGATTTTTAATGTATTTATTACTATTTGATACTTTATCATATTTTGTATCAAAACATGAGAAATTTATTATATTTTAAAATTTAACATAATTTACATCTATATAATATTTCGTTGTTGGTATACTCCGTGAATTATTTTGTTGGTTTATTATATAATATTGGATGATTCATATCCCTATTAGTATTAAATAAAAGAAAATTTTGATTCGATGTGAGAGTGTATATTTTTGGAAAAATCTTCTAAAATCATAACATATTCATTTTTTTTGAAAAATCAAATGTCCGTTTTGAATATTCTACGTTATAAATTTATCAATGATTTATTTCATATATCATGATAAATAAAATACATTTGATAAATATTTTTTATAGAAAAACTTGATAATACAAATTTTCTTTATAAAAATTATTTTGTAAAAAACATATAAAAAATTTTCATGTTTTGATGTAAAATATGATATAAAGTATCAAATAGTAATAAATAAATTAAAATCATAAAATAATATCTAAAAATCTTATATTTTAAGAAATATTATAATTTATTAATAGTTGACTAAATTCGTTTAATTAAAATATACTTGTCTTCGAAATTTATAATATAGAATTGTTATTATATTTTTTTCTTTTTTTAATAAATTTATTAAAAGAAATGTTGTTTTAGACAAAAATAAATAAAAAAATAAAAGTACGGAACCGAAAATCGAAGCCTCAAGGGTAACAAGAGGAAACGTGAAAAACTTTGGGCACCATCCGGAAAAGCCAAAAACTCGGGGGTACCAAACAGAAACGTAAAAAACATTAGGCACCATCCGGAAAAGCCAAAAACTTAGGGATACCAAACGGAAAAATCCTTTCAGGAACAAAGCTAACGTGTCTCAAGGCCTTGACTGAAGATCCAAGGCTTTGGCATAGACAACTTGGCCACGTAAGCATGCATACAATGAAAAAACTTCTTTCAAAGGATTTGGTACGTGGTTTACCAAACCTAAACTTCAAGGTAGATGAACTATGTAAGGCTTGTACACAAGGTAAACAAATAAGAGGTTCATTCAAACCAAAGAAGGTTGTAAGTTCTTCTCGACCCATTGAACTTTTACATATGGATTAATGTGGTCCTATGCGTGTCAAATCCTCCAAGGGAAAACAATATATCTTTGTCATTGTGGATGATTTTTCACGTTTTACATGGATCTCATTCTTACGGGAAAAATTTGTAGCTTGGTTTGAATCTTCAAAACTTTGTAAAGAGTTGCAAACTTTGAAAAGCCTACCTATCGTTTCTATTAGAAGCAATCATGATAGATAATTTGACCAACTCAAGTTTGATTTATTTTGTGAAAAATATGGTATTTCACATAATTTTTCAGCTCCTAGAACACCTCAACAAAACGGGATTGTGGAATGTAAGAACTGCACCCTAGAGGACATGTCTAGGACTATGCTTTTAGAAAATAGTTTGCCAAAAGGTTTTTGGGTTGAAGTTGTTAACACGGCTAATTACATCCTGAATAGATGTTTAATTCGCCCTATTTTGAAAAAGACTCCTTATGAACTCTTCAAGGGACGAAAACCTAATTTTTCCTATTTTAAACCCTTTGGATGTACGTGCTTTGTCCATAATAATGGCAAAGACAACCTTGGTGAGTTTGATGCACGTAGTGATGAAGCTATCTTCATTGGATATGCTTCAAATACCAAAGCTTATCGTGTTTATAATAGACGTACCAAAATTGTTGAGGAAAGTATTCATGTTATTTTTTTATGAAAGCAATGATGGTACTTTGAGTAAAAGTTTTACAGATGTCAATCTTAATCAACATGGAGATCATAATTCTAATCGAGAAGAAGATCCTAAAGCTCAAGAAAAGAATATGCAAGAACAGATTCAAGATACCGGAGAACAGTCTCAAGACTTTGAAACGCATCTTCTAGACCTTAAAACAACAAACAGCATTGCTGGAAGTCAATTTCAAGGCCTTGAAAACCAACTTCAAGGCCTTGACATAGGATCCAAAGGCGGTAATCCAGCGGTACATGAATCTAGTCGAGCAAACGAGCCTCAATTGTGAGGATCTGTTCCAACCTTCAAAAGAAGAAAATTTCAACATTCTTCATACCATCCACCAGAGAACGTTATCTTAGATCCAAAAGCAAGAGTTCAAACCCGATCTAGGGTAAACAACTTATGTGCTTTCTCAGCGTTTGTGTCTCTTGTGGAGCCCAAGAACTACGTTCAAGCACTTCAAGAACGTGATTTGATCATGACCATGCAAAATAAGCTGAATGAATTTGAGAGAAACAAAGTTTGGACTCTCACGTCTAGACCTAAGCAACAATCCGTCATAGGCACAAAATGGGTATTTCGAAACAAGTTGGATGAAAATGGCAAGGTCATTAGAAACAAAGCACGACTTGTAGCTCAAAGCTATAACCAAGAAGAAAGTATTGATTATTAGGAGACTTTTTCTCCGGTTTCCAGGTTACAAGCCATATGTATGCTACTTGCTTTTGCATCCTTCGTGAACATAAAGCTTTTTCAAATGGGTTTTAAATGTGCTTTTCTTAATATATGGCTTCTTAGAAGAAGAAGTTTATGTTGCTCAACCTCCTGGTTTTGGAAATGATGAATTTCCGGATCATCTTTTTAAATTTGATAAAGCTCTTTATGGTGTTAAGCAAGCTCTTAGAGCTTGGTATGAAAGATTGTCCAAGTATTTTCTTGAAAACGACTTCAAAAGAGATTTGATTGACAAAACTTTGTTTGTCAAAACCAGAGGCAATGATTTATTGGTAGTACAAATCATTGGTAGTACAAATCTCTGTTGATGATATATTATATGGTGCTACTAACGATTCTCTATGAAAGGAATTTTCAGATATTATATGTAGGGAATTCGAGATGAGCTTAATGGCAAAGTTAAATTTATTTCTTGATCTTCAAGTCACACAAGAAAAGAAATTATTTTTTCTTAATCAAAGCAAGTATACCAAGGACTTGCTCAAGAAATATAAAATGGATCAATTCAAGGTAGCAAAAACTCTTATGAGTTCCACACTTTCACTTGATCAAGACAAGGATGGTTAAACTGTTGTACAAAAGGAGTATCGAGGTATGATCGGTTCTTTATTATATCTAACCGCTAGTCGACCTGACATTATGTTTAGAGTTATGGTATCTACGTCAAAGCTCATTTCACCTTGTTGGCTATTCGGATGCTGACTTTGTAAGCTATAAGGTCGATAGAAAGAGTACTTCTGGATGTTGCCAATTCTTAGGGTCATCCCTAATCATTTGGCACTACAAGAAGCAAAATTTGTTGCCCTATCCACGGATGAAGCCGAATATATAGTTGCAAGAGCCTGTTGTGCACAAATTCTATGGATAGCTCAACAACTTTGTGATCTTGGTTTTGATATCAAAGGTATACCTATTAAATGTGATAATACTAGTGCTATTTCGATTACTAAAAACCTTGTGCGGCATTCAAGAAAAAAGCATATTGATGTTAGACATCGCTTCATACGTGATCATGTTGAAAAAGGTGATGTTTTGATATCTTTTATCTCGACTAACTTGCAGCTTGCTGATATATTTACTAAGCCTCTACCTGAAGATAGATTCAATTTTATTAGATTGGAGCTTGGTATGTTGAACAAGGAAGCATTCATTTAGGGGAGTAAATCTTATTATTTCCTCCTTATAATGCAGCCCACTTTTCCATTTCAAGGCCTTTAAATGCAATCTAATGTCTTGAAACGGATTTCAAGGGTTATATTGATTATCACGGATCGGATTAATGATTATTATCTTTTTAGGTAATTGATCATTAAATCATTTTAAAGAAGAATTTTTTAAATAATTTCAAAATATTTATACCAATATTTTGTTTTAAAATTCAAATCTTTTTTAAAAGTGGTTGTGATTTATTAGGATAACATGCAAATCATTTTAGGTTTTCAAGATCCTGATTCTTTCAAGATTTTGATGAGCCATAGATTGATTTGACATGTCCCCTTCGAATACAATCCTCCCTTCCTCCTTTATCTCGTTCCTTCTTCAATGCTTTATAGTACTCACTATTTTACTCTTCCAATTTCAAAAACTCTCTCTTGCTCTCTCAAACGAATCCATGGCTCCCAAACGCCCATCCACTAGTGCCGCTTCATCCCCCATTTCAAAGCGCTCTAGGCAATCAACCCTTGGATCATCTACAAATGAAGTAGTCCACATATCATCGGACTCAGGGACCCCATCTCCCCCAGAAACCGTAGAAATTTGTGCTCAAACTGGTATGCCTACAACCTGGTTCAGAAATCACACAGACGTGGGCACCTGGCTCGACGGCTTCAAAGATCGATCTCTTTGCATGTGCGAGTCAGATGATAAGGAATTTCTTCTCTCCCTTAGTTTTTCATGCATCTACAAATCAAGCCTTTAACTGAGAAAGATGTTGAGGCAACAAGGAAACATGCTAAAGACGTGATGCTTCAATGTTACAAAACTTGTACAAAATTGTCCCATTCGTCAACCGGTTAATGAGGAACCAGATATCTTGACCACCGAGGAGTTTGGAGTGATAAAGAAGTACAAGAATGTCATGGATGACCAGAGGGTAGATGAGTATACGAGGATGATCACTCTAGATGAAGCTCATGCTAGATGGAGGCAAAAATGTTATGATGACATCCGAGGAAAGAGCACATAAATCTGAAGTGGTACAAGGAATAATTTTTGAAGTCTTGAAACTATTTTCAAGGCCTTGAAATTGATATCAAGGCTATGACATGAATTTCAAAGCCCCCTTGGTTTTGATTTCAAGGCCTTGAACGACGCTTGTGGGAATCCGTTTTAAAACTCTGTTTTTTTATTTGTGGAAATACTTCGTGGGTCTGTAATAACTTTTAAACTTCCGTACTTTAATTTTTTTTATCCCTTGTTGAAAGACAAAGGGGGAGAAATCAAATGTGTGTTGATCCGATATTTCTGAATTCTGCATTTTTTCGATATTATTGCATGTATATCTCTAACATTGAATGAAGGTACGATATTTGTTTTGTCTTCCATCAAGGGGGAGACTGATAACTCCGCCTTGATTATGAATTGTTTATGTGGATGATAGAAGACTTAACATTTATGAGCGGTTTTATAAACTAACAAATATTGATCATATTTCTAGATTGTATGTTTTGGTTTGTGTTTGTTAAAACTGTGCAGGCCTTGAAAAACATTTCAAAGGAAGAACGGAAGCCTTGAAACACATTACAAAGGACAAACACGGAGACCTTGAAACACATTACAAAGGACAAGCACGAAGGCCTTGAAAAGCATTACAAAGGAGGATTCGGCTAATGACTTTTCAAATACGAGATTCGAATATCTCAACAATCAAAACGAAGATCTCTACCAAGGATAACAAGAAGATTTGAGAAGATTCTCAAGGAGAAGATCTCAGCCAACAAAGAAGATCTTAAAACGGTTTTAAGGAGAAGATCTCAGCCACAACAAAAAGATTCTCACAAAGATCTTAACCGAAGACGCAAGAGGATAAAGGAAGATCTTCCAACCGGATTCCACGCAAGAAGATCTCGATCTAAGGGAAATCTTCAACGGCATATCCAAGAGAGAAGATATAGGATCTTCAACAAACAAATATCTTGAACGGAATTTCCAAAGCAAGAGAAGATCACGAAGATGAAGATTCTTAACGTGCGTCAAAGAGAAGAAGTAGAAGTGAGAAGATAGAAGATCTTACGATGGTTACTTCACCTCAACCAAGCACCGTTTTCTATGGAGAAAGAAGAACGTTATAACGGCTATCTTACAACGTCTAAGAAGTTCTCCATAGAAGACTATAAATGAAGATGACGGTTAAAGATAACAACAACAAGCTTACACGGAAACATCCAAGTCTTCAAGCGATCAAAACATCTTCATTCCCTCCAAAAGTTTTTCTTCCTCTTAGCTTACAAACGTTGGCATCCTTAGAGTGAGAAAAACACTAGAGCACCATTGGCATATCTAGAGAGTATTATACTCAATTGTGGGTTACTTTGTGAAGTAACTAGGCTATTATTGCTAGGTTAGAGTTTACTAGATCGTAGCATTGAGGCTACACTGAGAGAAGAAGGGGATGTCTTCTAGGTTGTATCTAGGACTCTTTGAGCAGATAATGGATAATTAGATCTTAGGGTCGAGGAACCCTAGGACAGAGACGTATGTTGTTAGAGCTGAACTTCGTAAACATATCATTGTGTCGATCTTTTCATTCTGCACTTTATCGCTTTAATTGTGACTAACATTGTTTTGCAGGTTTCGAAGTTTAAGGCCTTGAAATCCCTTTCAAAGCCTTGAAAACCAGTTCTGTCACAAAGCGCACAGATCGACTTCAAGGCCTTGGAATTAGTTTCAAAGCCTTGATATACGATATTGCGAAAAGTTCTCATACTATATTCAACCCCCCTTCTAGAGTATTTATGTCCTTATTATTCACCTATACGGTTCTTCAATAGGAATTTGTTGGACAATACAAGAGCTATTCGTCTACATGGTCACTTACCATTGAAATTTTGGGGAGAATGCATCGTATTTGCCACCTATTTGATCAATCTCATGCCATCATCTATATTGGGATGGAAAATTCCTTTTGAGCTTCTTCATCAGAAACAAGCTTCTCATGATCACCTTAGAATCTTTGGCTGTCTTTGTTATTGTCTTATTCCATTTAAAGAAAAAATTAAAGTTGTCTCCCGACCTTGTGTGTTCATTTGGCTATCCACCAGGCCAAAAGGGATACAAAGTTTATAACATGCAAAGTCACAAGACCTTTGTTACTAGGCATGTACCTTTCAAAGAGGGTGTCTTTCCCTTTTAAGTCATCTTCTTTACCAATCTTACCTCCTAATTCTACTTTTTTTTACCATTGGTATCACCTTCCTATGATTTACCAATTTCTCCAGCACCTACATCTAATTTATTTCCTACCACCATCCATACTTTCGAATCACCCTTGATAGCACACTTACCTCATTCTTTCATATCACTAGTGCCTTCTATTTCTAGCCCTTCATTGATCCATCCTTTTCATCACCAATATCTGTCCCTTTTTCTTCCACTTCTCCTTCCTTGCTTACATCTCCACCCTTACTTCCAAGGCCACATAGGACCATTCACAAGCCTTCTAGCCTCAAGGACTATGTATGTTCATCCATTTCATCTCATCATACTCCTCTTCTCACAGATACATAATCTCGTTCTTGATCTAAACTACATGCATTCCATTGGCAATGTGATTTCCACTTTTGAACATACTCACTATGCTTGAGCTCAGGAAAACTCTTTTTGGGTTGATGTTATGGCTCAAGATTTGTCTACTCTTGATGATAATTGCACTTGGGAGCTCATATCCTTATAACCTGGACATAAAGTTATTGGCTCTGAGTGGGTATACTAAGTGAAGTATAAACAAGATGGCATTGTCGAGAGATACAAGGCCAAATTGGTAGCAAAGGGGTACAATCAAGTCAAGGATAAAGACTACAAACATATTTTTTCTCTTGTTGCCAAGTTCACCACAATGCATGTTCTCCTTGCCATGGTTGGTGCCAAATCTTTACATTAACTAGACATCTTCAACGCTTTTCTTCATGCCTTCTTAGATGAAGTGTATATGACTCCTCCTCCTCAAGGATAGACTAAGGATCTTCCTAGTCAAATATGTCGTCTTAAACGGTCTCTCTATGGGTTAAAGCCTGCTAGTCGCTAGTGGAATGTGGAGCTTACTAAAGTTATTGTTACATCTTGGCTTTCTTCAATCATAGCATGACTACTCTCTTCATCAAATAGAAGAATCTTGGCATTATTGTGGCCTTAGTCTACGTTGATGATCTCCTTCTCACTAGTGACATACCTTCCATGATAACAACCTTTAAGGTTGCTCTTGATCAAGCTTTCACCATTACAGTTATGAGATCGACTCGTTTTTTTCTAGGCAGGAAAATCTCTCGATCTCCTACTAATATGTTCCTCAATCAATGCAAAAAAATTGCTGACGTTCTCACATCTTCAAATATGCTCACTTGCAAACCTAGTCCTTTTCCCATGCAACGCAACTTGAAGCTTACACCTGATGATGGGTCACTGTATGAGGATCCTGAATCATACAAACGACTCATTGATTGTCTTTTATACCTTACTCCTACTCGTCCAAATATTACCTTCAATGTCCAACAACTCAGTTAGTTTTTGGCTTTACCTCGATTATCTTATTGGCATGTTGACATTCATCTCCTTTGCTATCTTTAAGGAACTCTTCATCTTGCCCTCTATTATCCAATTTCTTCCAACTTATCTCTCACAACCTATAGTGCTGCCGATTGGGGTTTGTGTGCTTTCACCTGCAAATCCATTACTGGTTATTGCTTATCTCTTTGTTCATCTCTTGCTTCTTGGAAGAGCAAGAAAAAAAAGACTATGTCTAAGTCTCCTGCAAAGAGTGAATATGGAGCTATGTCTGCCACGTCCTTTGAAATTGTTTGGCTTGAAGGCTTGTTATCTGATTTACAGTTGAAGATTCCATTACCTATTTCAATGCATTGTGACAACAAAACTACTCAACACCTCGTTGCCAACCTTGTTTTCCATGAACGGAGTAAACACCTGCGTTTAGATTGTCATTACGTTAGGGATTAAGTTCAGAAGACTGCATTTCAACCTCTCATATTCGATCTTCACTCCAGCTTTGTGATAAAACTTTGGGA
Organism: Fagopyrum homotropicum; assembly: GCA_033239125.1. Classification (NCBI taxonomy): domain Eukaryota; kingdom Viridiplantae; phylum Streptophyta; class Magnoliopsida; order Caryophyllales; family Polygonaceae; genus Fagopyrum; species Fagopyrum homotropicum. The sequence goes on along the minus strand of BSWB01000003.1, from coordinate 55,738,250 downwards.
GAAAAACAACGTGGCTTTCTTTTTGCCAAGCTTAGATTTGTTTCACAATATTCCGCTTGAGGGGGATGTATAGATATAATCTGTACTAGAAATATAGGGTTCATATATTTGTTTCTTCCTATCTATATATCTTCAAAGATATGCACACGCCGTGTTAAGTAAAGAAAATTCTAATTTATTTGATTTATTTTACTGATATTAGAACTAGAGATTAAATTTTATAGCTGAATTAAGAAGACCCTACGTAATTCAATAATACACCTCTAAATGGTAGTATGGCACGTTCAGATATTTCAATTTGATGATGAAACAATAATTTAAAAACTAATGTTGACCTTAGTGATGAAATTGTAGAATTAGGGTTTGGTTCTCCCAATAATGATTCGTAATTAACAGCAGATTCTAAACCAATACGCAATATTCGTCGGTGTACGCCTTTAATTCCAGTTTTGGTAAACAAGTAAAGAAGCTTTTTACAAAGAGGTTTATGCTCTTAGCAACCGGCAATTCCAAGTGCCTATCTACTCGAAAGCTGAAGTGAACCCACAGGTATGGTAAAGAAAAATAATATCTTCTCTACTGCTAAACAACTCATATACACCTTTGAGTGCTTACAAGTAGGTTTCTGATAATTTGTCTAGGGCATAGCTTAGTTTGAAATTTATAAGTTGAACATTATTATGTGTAGCACCCACAAACTAAAACTATATAGATATTGACGAGATCTTGTTTGTCATTTGTCCTAAAAACAAATGAAGCATGTATCCCCTTACACTTTTGCAGATGTCGGGCTATTGGAACACTATATGAGGAAAGTGCGAGTGACGGGACACCACTTGAACGTGCCCTTCACTTGGCCTAGATGCAAACACAGCATAAAGGAAAAACACCCATACTTACAATGATGCAAACTTAAGTTTAAGTTCATCTGTCTATAAAATGCTACTACTCTCAGACTCAAAGTGTATCACATCTGTCATAAATTCATAATGGTAGAGCTCAAGTTCCAGAAACCTTATCTTGCGGTGATCTTCATCATGGTGGTATATGCTGGAAACGCGCTGGTTTCGAAGGTAGCCATGGCGAAAGGGATGAATCCTTTTGTGTTTACTGTCTATCGACAAGCCTTTGCGTGTCTCACCCTTGCTCCATTGGCTTACTTTTGCGAAAGGTCTTCCTCGATGAGTATGAATGTATGATGTTTTGATCTGGAAATGGAAGTCAGTGAAATCTGATAAGCTGTTGACTGTGCAGTGGGAAGGGACCTGCCTTGTCTTTGTCTGTACTTTGCAAGATCTTCTTCATCTCCTTGTGTGGGTACGTAATTAAGCTTCCTACACAAATGTTTATTTAAGTTAAGTATGGTTAGTTACTTACTGTGATGATGGATGGATGGATGTTGCAGTATAACAGCGTCGCTAGATCTCTACTACAAGGGGATGAAGTACACATCAGCAACGTTTGCTGCGGCTTGCACAAACGCAATCCCGGCAATTACCTTTGTACTGGCTGTCCTCTTAAGGTGCGAAAATTTGTTTAGGGCTCATTTGAAAGCAATAAGAATCATTTCCAGTAAAGGAATGATTCTGAATCAATAAAAAAACTATATTTGTTTAATGATTTTTTAACACATTAAAGTAATTTTATCATTTTCATTTCTTTTCTTTAACCTTGTTCGATTCCATTATGTTTTTATTTCACCGCTCCAACCGAACGGCCCCTTTTTGTAAAAATGAGCATAAATATATGGTGAAGTTTGATTTGTGTCAGGGTGGAAAGTCTGTCAGTGAAACAAGTGTATGGAGTAGCAAAGGTGTTGGGTACTGTATTAGGGCTAACTGGGGCCATGGTGTTTGCATTTGTCAAAGGGCCTCCACTGAAGTGGGAGCAAGCCAGCGACCGAGCTTCATCAGGGACGGTATCCACATCTGATTGGGTGAAGGGCTCGGTGATGATGCTCGGGGCCAACATAGCTTGGTCTCTTTGGCTCATCTTGCAGGGTTCAATTATGAAACATTACCCATCAAAACTCCGGCTGACAGCACTGCAGTGCTTCTTTAGCTGCATACAAGCTGCTTTGTTCGCGATTGCAGTGGATAGGAACTTGTCTTCTTGGAGGCTTGCTTGGGATTTAAACCTCTTTTATGTGGCATATTGTGTAAGTTCAAACTCACTCCATCTTTCTCATGGTATAGTTTGTTAATTTATCTTTTATATCCCATGTGAGGATCCTAAAACCAACTGGATGATATATTGTCGATGTGGGATACGCACACAACCAAGTTTATCCTAAAACCAATTGGTAATAGAAAGAGTCTAAGACTTTCACGTAGTAGGACAATTCCACGTATCTTAACAGTTTTAATGTATAATCTGTGTTATTGGTCTGTTCAGGGCGTAGTTGTGACAGGGATGACCTATTGGTTACAAGTTTGGGTAATCGAAAAAAGGGGTCCAGTTTTTCTAGCTTCTTTCACTCCTTTATCGCTTCTTCTCACTGCGATCATCTCTCCATTCTTGTGGAAAGAGACCCTTTATTGGGGAAGGTAAGATTTTGATTGTTGATTTGAGTTTGATCATGTAGAAATTAATTAATGAAGGTGTGGATGCATCTGTGACAGGATATGGGGAGCAATGTTGTTGGTGATGGGATTGTACAGTGTACTGTGGGGAAAGGACAAAGAAGCAAAGAGTTCAATCAAGACACAATCACCTAATGATGAGGAAAAACTCGATCCACAACTTACTGCTAAGGATAGTACTCCACCTTCATAATGCTATGATGACAAAAACATTACTACTTATGTGGTATTGAATTTGGTAACCATATGTAACACCAACTTATTGTCTATTTGTGATGGGCATTCCAAATTGGACTATAATAATAAGACCCCATATTTGATGCCAACCAATTCAAAAAACCTCTCTCATGAAATGAGATACAAAAATGAAAGCAACTCCCTAAAGCAAATCTATGGAAACAAAATTGAAAATCCTAAAACAAATGGTTGATGCTTATTTATAACCTAAAAATGTCTACTAACAATAACCTAGAATAACATGCGTGGGCTTCTTGGTTGACGCAAACAAAAATCGCCCAACATCAAAACAAGGGCAGTCATGGGTATGAGTAAAGCAATTACGAGCATAATCAACAACTACTTACACGTGAAACTCTTTAGACATGGTTATGACATGGGTACAAGCAAAGCAGTTATGACCCTAACATGCACAACCTTACTTGTAATTGTCCAATGTAGATAACTTTAACAACTTTTCAAACATTTTGGTAAGACAAACATTTTCAGGGTTGTGACCTATGAGTATATGTTTGAAGACCTCCATCTTAATAGTTGAAACAAATGTTCAATACCAATGAAAAGGTGTAATATAGTTGTGATTCTGGTTCCCCAACTTACCAAAATTTTAAAAAAAAAACCTCTCCTCCTCTCTGATACTTGGCCGGAATCGGACTTTAGTCCGTTCCCCTGGTGTGGCTCCCTGCCCCCCCCCCCCCCGGACGAGACTACTATGGCAGGCTCTAAACGACTCCGAAAACCATCCATCAAACTCTCAGAACTATACCAACCACTAGGCAAAACCACAAAAAACCCTTCAAAACCACCAAGCCCCCCTAGCCCATTCGACCCAATCCCTGAAGACCTCATACAAACTAACAACAAGAGACTAGTTGCATCCCATTCCACTCCACCCCCAATCCTAAGCTCTCAGGAACTCTTCCCTCCACTGACCCCGAGTTCCAACCCCCCCCCCCCCCTGAGAAGCACCCAAACACATACTCAGCCTCGCGAGAATGCTGTTGTCATCCTAGGAAGCCTCCAGCCTCAAAACCCACCGGCTACTCCTATGCTGGATGACAATACCACGGTCATGGCTCCTCCTCTCTCACCTAATCCTCCCCAAAAGATGGTAAATGCCGAAACCAACCCTGACCACTCATTGAGCCCCACTGCAAACACTACCCTGTCGGTTGACCTTCCAAAAAGCACCTACAAAGACTCTCTCATAAATGAGACCTCTTGGAACCACATCGCTCTTACCTTTACTGTTGGTCTCGAGGGCGGCACCATCAACTTTACAAATGATGATGTTTCCACTGCCACTGCACGCTGGATGCTTTCACTGGTTGGCTTTCCCCTAGGTAGCACTACTACCTTCAGCCGTATGACCTCCTACTCTGAATACTATTGGAACCACATCTCAAAACCCAAAATCCTTCGCAAAAGTAATGGAATATTCATATTCCAATTTGCTTCAGAAGAAGACCTGCTTACCATACTCCAAGGAAGCCCATGGATCATAAGTGGGACTTCATCCATACTCCTAAAACGATGGTCCCATGGAATGGATCTTAATTACTCCAGCCTATCATCCATCCTTGTATGGACTACGCTCCATGATCTTGACTATAGGTTTTGGTCTACCCACATGCTTTCACATCGGCTCTGCTATCGGCATCCCCATACTTACCGACTCTCATTCTGCCAATCAAAACCGGCTAGGCTATGCCAAAATTTTGGTCGAAATCCAAGCATCCAAACAACTACTTCGGGAAGTTACCCTCATAGGTCCAAATGGAGAATCTATCACTCAAAAAATCACGTTTGATTGGCTACCCCTCCATTGCAACAAATGCCTACTGTTCGGGCATAACTGCATGAACCCTTCAACCCAGGGTTTGCTAAGCCATCGGCACCACAGACCCTAGGAAAACCAACATACCACAAAACCCATCCTTCCAACCCCTGACCCTTCTCGTCTCATCCGACAACCCCCACCCTCCCATACCCAAACACAAAAACCAGACCAACCATCACAGTTTTGGGCAAGGTTACACCGAACACCTCATCTACTCTACCTACCGCACAACTTCACATCGACCCACGTCCGATTGGTAACACCATCAACACCTCTAACCACCTTGGCCAAAGCTCTGCTACAATACCATCCACTCACCCCCCCCCCTCAGGAAGACTGGAAGCCTCGATAAATCACCCTCGTACCCATGCAAACCCTACCCCCCTACTAACACTCAAGAGTTTCCCTTCAATCCACCTAATACCCATGCAAACCCTAAAACCCAAGATACCACTCAGGAAGCTCCCCTTACCCCCTCCCAGGATACTGCAAACTTACCCAAAAATCCTGCTACTCTTGCTAGGGTCGAGGACACTATCAATCCAACCACCACCTCACAATGAATGTAAACCTTGTTGCTTGGAACGTTCGGGGCATGAATCACCCCAACAAGCAACGAGCCATTCAAACATTGGTTAGTAACCACAACCTCCATGTTATTGCTTTACTTGAAACCAAGCTCAGTGCTCGCAAGATGAATAAACTCAGCACTCTCCTTCCCAACTGGCTCAACACCTCAAACTACTCCGACGAGTTCAATTGTCGTATATGGGTGTGGTGGAACCCAACAACTATTACCCTCACCCTATCCTCACCACTCAAAAAATCATACACTGCTCCATCATCCAAACCTCACCTGACCCCATCCACCCCAACTCAAATACAATGCCCCCCTTCGAATGCTCTTTTGTGTACGCACACAATCTCCCTGATGACCACCAACATCTCTGGAGCTCCATCTCCACTATCCACTTAATGTCTAATACTACCCCATGGATTCTCATGAGCGATTTCAATACCATCCTACACCCCGACGAGAAGATCTCTTGATCTATCTCAAGCTTTCAATCATCAATGGAACTGGTGTGCTGTTTCTCCTCCAATTTGCTAGCTGATCTCGATTACTTTGGATGTAAACTCACTTGGAACAATAAGCAGATCTCTATGAGAGTTTGGTGCAAGCTTGATAGAATTATTGGAAACCAGGCCTGGACCGATGCCTTTCCAAACTACTCAACCCTATTCGACAACCCGGGAATCTCGGATCACTCACATGCCGTCCTAGCCATAAATCCCACCCAAACACCTCCCAGACGGCAATTCAGGTTTAACAAGACATGGGCTGGTCATGAAAATTTTCAATCAACTGTGGCCTTGGCTTGGTCCCATCCCATTCAAAAACCTAGCTTCAATCCGATGGGAAACCTATACATGAAACTGAAGAATCTCAAGCCAGCCCTCAAGAGATTCCCTAGCCAAAAAATGGAAATACTCCACACCACCATCGATAGACTCAAAGCGACACTTGACACAATCCAAATAAACCTTCAAGCAAACCCCCTAGACCACCAGTTGCTCGTCCAGGAGAGATCAACTATTGCCACACTCAACGACAATTTGCACTGCCTCCATGTCTCCCTCGCCCAACAATCAAAAGCCTCATGGATTAAACATGGCGACCAATGTAATAGTTACTTTTTCAAAAGCCTAACCGCCAGAAGAGCAAAGAACGCTATTAATAGCATTATGGATCCTAATAACCTGGACAATGGGGTCACGCGCAATCAGGACCAAATCAAAAGGATCTTAACAGATCACTTCTCCAACATTTTAAATCCTAATACCCACCTTAACCCAAATAACCTATTTCCGGACTGCACCCTTCCTTCCCTTCCCTCTACAATGGCTGATGAATTGTGCTCTACGGTTACCAAGGAGGATAATAAGAATGCTTTACATAGCATCGGAGACAATAAAATCCCTGGGCCAGATGGTTTTAACGCCCTTTTCTACAAGTCAACCTGGCACACAACGGGTGAGGATTTTTCCAAAGCTATCATTCACTTCTTTGAGACTGGTTATCTCCCCAAGCAAGCAAACCATACCTCTCTCACACTGATTGCGAAGTGTGACAACCCATGCCTACCGACTGACTACAAACCTATTGCATGCTGCAACACAACATATAAGGTGATCGCCAAGATTCTCGCATCCAGGATCAACGCAACTTCCATTGTGGGGAAGTACCAGGGTGCTTTTATTAAGGGCAGATCCATCAAACATAACATCCTCATATGTCAAGAATTTCTCAAGAGCTACAACCAAAAGCACATCTCCCCTAGGTGTGCCATTAAAGTGGACTTATCCAAAGCATTTGATACGATTAGCCATCAATTCATTCTCAATTGCCTTGATCGAATGGGATATCCACCTCACTTCATTAGGTTGATTGCTGCCTGCATTTTAAGCCCCACCTTTTCCATCAATTACAATGGCTCTCTCATGGGATACTTTCATGGCTCTAGAGGACTAAGGCAAGGATGCCCACTGTCTCTTGCCCTCTTCGTCATCTCCCTTGAAGTCCTCTCATCCATGATCCACACCAACACACAAAACCCCAACTTCAACCTCCACTCCAAATGTACCTCACCCGCCTAACCCACCTTTGTTTTGTTGACGATATCTTGTTGTTTTGCATGGATGACTCAGGTTCTATTAACATTCTCCTTAAAACTCTCACTCACTTTGGCAACTACTCTGGTCTTCACATAAACAGGAACAAATCAGCAATCTACATTGGAGGCATCCCCATCCAGGACAAGCACAACATTGGTCAATGCATGAATTTAGCCATTGGCACTCTCCCATTCACCTACCTTGGCATTCCCATAGGATCTAAAAGGCTCAATCAATATGACTACCAACCACTATTCAGCAAGATCACGAAGAAAATCAACTCATGGAGTGCAAGGAATCTCTCATATGCCGGCAGGAAGCAAATCATCCTATCTATTTTGAACCCTCTCCAATACTTTTGGTGCTCATTACTACCCATCCCGGCTTCCATCATTAGAAGGATCAACACAACTCTTCGCTCTTTCTTTTGGTCCGGCAAGGAAGCTAGCTCGCAGGCCCTGATTCCTTGGAAGAAGGTATGCACTCCCCTCCCTCAAGGTGGTCTCGGTTTCAAAGAACTTCTCTCCTAGAATAGGGCATGTACTGCTAAACTTTTGTTTGAACTTGACCCTGCTCATATCAACGACAACATTTGGGCTCATTGGACTACCAAGAACATCCTCAAGAACAAAACCATATGGAACATTGACCCAAGCTACAAGTATAGCACCTCCTGGAACAATATCCTTCATACAAGGAACATCATCCTCACCATCTCCAGTACACACTCCTTCATAACCACCACCACCAGGCCAAATGGCTCTTACTCGACCACAGCGGCCTACAACATCCTCAAGAACCGTCTTGACACCACAAACCACACCTTCAAAATCATTTGGAAAAATCTCAATGTTCCAAAATGCAGCTTCATTACATGGATCGCCTGCCACAAGAAGCTCCCCACCCTTTCCAGACTACACATCTGGAACAACGCCTTAAACACAATTTGCCAACTTTGCAATAACCACCATGAGGATGAAGATCACTTATTCCACAGTTGCAACTATGCCTGTCTAGTCCTCGATCTCCTCTCTATATGGACTCACACCCCTCCTCCTTACCCCTACCACAACAACATATGGGTATGGCTCAGCAACTCGAAGCCACACAAACATGATCTCATCTCTTACATCAGGATTGCCTCTATCACTGGCTTCATCTATCATGTTTGGAAGGCAAGGAATAATCATATCTTCAACCAAAAAGACATTCACCCCACCTCATGTGCCCACAACATCATTCAAGAAATCAAAATTCAAACCTCCACCCACTGGCTTGACAGATCCCCTATCTCTATCTTCTGGGCTAATAGGCTTTGCATCAACCTCTTGTAACTGAATTGCTTCCCCTTCCTCTATGTACATTCTCCTGATCAATATACAACTTTTCAAAAAAAAAAAACTTACCAAAATTTTTGATATAATCCATAAAATCTCCATAATTGCTCCAAGATATCTAAAAACACACATGAAGAGAGCTAGACATCCATTTTAACAATATGAGATGAAATTAATTTAAAGATGCCTAATTCCATGAAGAGTGAAAGCATACCTAGTCACCTACACCTATATGGAAGTCCAAAACCACCTATATGGAAGTCCAAAACCAGTAATATGTAAGTCATCAATCACATTTGTTCATATTACAAACATTATTTGCCATAGTAAATCTTATTGGATCAAGAAATTGATTTCACCGATACAAATTTAAAAAAACGATAAACAAACAATAACAAAAGGTGAGTCGTAATTGTCTTGAAAATACATAATGAGTCTAAACCTTATAGTTTATTTGTTTTACTTGTCAAATTGCTCATGTGGGCCAAAAACCCTTTTGTTCGAGTTTTGATCTTTGGGTTCCTCGACCATGGGTGCGTTCGGTGAGCCAGAGATTATCGAGATTATTGAGATTATAACCTCGGAAGATTATTTTGGGAGATTATTCTACCCATTTTTTTTCATCCACTTCAACGTGGATTATCGAAATTATTGTGGATTATTGTGAAATTTTAATCTTCCAAATAATCTACTATGTTCACCGAACGGACCCCATCTTCCACCGGCACCAGATAGCCAACATAAAAGCTAAGTTAGATTGACAATTATTATGAACATTTTCCTTTGTCTATGTTCTATTTATTTTATTTTTAAACTTTTTTTTAATAATTTTAGAAAACTATATAAATTTAAATCTCTACTTGTATTAATTTATTTTTCATATTATAACCCAAAAATTTCATATGTTTATTTTTTTAAAATAAAATAAAAATTGTAATATTATCGTTGAAGGTGTCCTAGGGCCTTATCGAGATGCGATTGACAGCGTGCAAAATGGAGCATGATTTTGTTGCTCACGTGGCCCACATCCTTTTATTGGGTTGTGTACCAAAAGAAACTCACAAATTTTGCTATCTCCAACTTCAAAATTACAAGGATACTCAACACCAACGATCAATCAAGTGAATTCAACCAAATCTCCCATTTTATTTGGGAACTTGTCTGGATTACCATACCTTACTGCATATATCTATTGGGCAACACTATCCTTCCACAATATTCTCAAATTAAGTGAGTATACCCTTTCACTCTGCATATTTTTGTGTATACAATCGGTTTCGGTTCAATCTGGGTTGAGACGAGACAATTTTCTGATCAGTCTGAGATCGGATGAGTCGTTGTGTCTTGTTGAATTCAAATGTAATTATGGAGTAATACCAAATTTGGAAAATCAACAATCAGCAACAAAACAAGGGCGAAGAGATATTCTCCCTTGAATTTTCCCGCTAGATCTGTGCTCTCTTCTTCGTCTCTACTTTTAGATCACCCACCCAAGTTCAGTGCCTTCACACTTCTCCGTGTTTCACCTTCTTTCTGCATTTGTATTTGTTTTTCACCGGTACCTACCTAGCTGTCATTTTTCAGTTTTTGCGAACACTCAGTTTCTCTTCCTTGGAGAAATGGTTTGGTTTTCTTTGTTCAGTAGCGTAAAATCTCTCAACCTGCAGGTGCTTTCTCGAAGATTTCGGTCTCAACGTTTAAACGAAAAATCAAGAAGAGGACGTATCTGTTCGTTCCCGAGATCAGGATCGAGTTGCGCTCCGTGAAACAATCACTGGTTAGTATTAGCAGCCGTTTAGTTCTTAGTTCAGATTCTGGAAAAAAACAAAACCATGAATTTCGTATAAGAAATGTCCTCATCCTTTATGGAAGGCCGACATTGAGCTCCCTTTTGGTGTTTAAAATATTATTGTTATTGCTTAAGGAAGTCATCTTCGAATCATTTGAATCCTTTACTAGTTGGCTTTGAACAATTCTAGGGTTAAGGCATAAATAAATAAATAAAAGTTTAAAATAAATATAATGAAAGGCTACACTAATCCCTTTAAAAGCGTGCGATTTTGTGTGTTTTCCCGAGGAATAAGGATGCCTTCATGTGAGGCATTTTCTTTTCTTGCTCTGCCCTTTTGTCGATTTGCCTTGTTTGCTTTTTCTTTTTTATTGATAATCTGTATAGTTGGATCTCAGACTGAATGTGTGTCTTTGGGTTGTCTTTCTGTTCTATTTAGCTAAATGATCAACGCAACAGTGGATGGTAACTAATTTTGTTCTACAAAATCTCACAATAGACGTATAGCATATTCTTGCATTGGAGTCCATGTCATTCCGAAGTATAGTTCGTGATGTGAGGGATAGTATTGGTAGCTTATCAAGACGGAGCTTTGATGTCCGGCTTCGTGGTCATCTCAGCGGAAAATCTCATGATTATGATGTGCATGAATTGCATGATCCACCTGTAGTAATCCAGAGTAGCCGCTGGGCTAATCTAGCACCCGAGTTGCTGTGTGATATAATAAAGAGACTAGAGGCAAGTGAGAGCACTTGGCCTGCACGTAAGCATGTCGTTGCCTGTGCTGCTGTTTGTAGATCGTGGAGGGAGATGTGTCTAGACATTGTCCGATGTCCCCAGTTTTGCGGAAAGCTTACGTTCCCGGTTTCCCTCAAGCAGGTGGGTTCGGAAACTGTTTGCTTTTCTTGTTGCAGTTTTAAGAAGCTTCAAGACCTGTGTGTTACATGTAACCAATTGCATTGACTTGCATAATTTATTCCTAGAGGGAAACACATTCTCAAACTAACATAATATTTGGCAATTGATCTGTCTTATTTTCCGTATTACAGCCTGGCCCACAAGATGGATCAATTCAATGCTTCATCAAGAGAGACAAATATAACTTAACTTACCATCTTTTCCTTTGCCTTAGCCCTGGTAAATGCTACTTTGATCATTACCTTCTATTATTACTTTGGTCTTTAACACATTCCTCATTCTTGTAATGATTGAATCATTCATATTCCATAGCTATGTGAAAATAATTGAGTCAATAATTTTAGAAAAATTTGCATGAATATTGGGATTTAAGGCAGCCATAATTTTAGAAAAATTGTTTGTTCAACTACCACAGGTTTCATATATTTTATTTTGAACTCCTCCCTCCACTATTGGGCTTTAATACTTGTCATACTCATACTCATTTTGATGGTCTAGAAGGTACTTACTTGTGATGGGGAAAATGCAAGTAGCAAATTGGATCTGTGGCTAAATTTTATGTCTACTTTAGTATGATCAATTAAATTGATCATACTAAAGTGATGAACAATTAGCCACAGATTATGTTTGCACTTCTTTTCCTTGAATGTTCCTATAATGGGCATGCAGTTTAGATGTTTTAACTTTGCTCTGAAATGATGTTGTATTCAATGTTCATGTTATTCATGACAGTGCCAATGTTTAGAATCTGCAATGTTCTCTTATGTTTTATGTTTGAAGTGATGTTTATATGTTGTGCTCTGTCATCTGCAGCATTACATGCAGTTTAGATGTTTTAACTTTGCTCTGAAATGATGTTGTATTCAATGTTCATGTTATTCATGACAGTGCCAATGTTTAGAATCTGCAATGTTCTCTTATGTTTTATGTTTGAAGTGATGTTTATATGTTGTGCTCTGTCATCTGCAGCATTACTCGCTGAAAATGGAAAATTTCTTCTCTCTGCAAAGCGAACCAGGAGAACTACTTATACCGAGTATGTTATCAGCATGAACGTAGGTCACATATCCAAGTCAAGCAGCACCTACATTGGGAAAGTAAGGTAAGAGGAGTTTTAAATCTTAAAATTCGAGGAATAATTGCACCTTCATGCTCATTCCTGACTAAGACCTTGATGTAAGATATGTCACAATGAATTTACCTTTTACCACATACATATCAAGATTTAGTTTGAAAGATATGATACTTCAGTTGAAGTTATGGTTTGTGCCATTCTTCCAACATCAGATGGAGCTTTGGACACTTGATTTTGGTGGTTAGGTGCATGGCTTCAATGGTACATCTAAAACCTAGATGATTCTGTATTACTTACGTAGTTACATGTAGTTCCTCTGCTGGAAGTTCAAGGAAGCAATAGTTTTTAATTTTTGATTTTGCCTCCTCTGTCACATGGACTTGCTCTCTAATCAGAAAGTGTCTGCTACTCACACATTCCCAAAATGGCATTGATTGGTATACCCCTTGGATTTTGATTCGAATGCTCGTCTTATGTTTCAGGTCAAATTTCTTAGGTACAAAGTTCATCATATTTGACACACAACCTCCACGCAACAGGTCCCAGTTGTCCGCCCCTGGTCGAACTAGCCGAAGATTCTATTCCAAGAAAGTCTCACCTAAGATTCCCAGAGGTAGCTATAACATAGCCGAAGTAACTTATGAGCTTAACGTGCTGGGAACCAGGGGACCGCGCAAAATGCATGTCATGATGCACTCCATCCCCACTGCATCCCTGGAGCCAGGAGGTAACGTCCCGGGACAGGCAGAGCTGCTCCCTCGCTCGTTAGAGGACTCATTCAGGAGCATGTCATTTTCCAAGTCCATATACAACTCGAGTGAATTCAGCAGTGCCCGGTTCTCTGACATATTAGGGTCCCGTGATCAGGAAGACGACGACAACAGGAAAAAGGACAGGCCGTTGGTCCTCCAGAACAAGGCTCCGAGGTGGCACGAGCAGTTGCAGTGTTGGTGTCTCAACTTCAAGGGAAGGGTGACTGTTGCATCAGTGAAGAATTTTCAGCTCATTGCTGCTACTACTCCAGTTTCAGATGCTCCGCCAGCTAGTCAGTCGTCTTCGGCCCAGTCTGATCATGACAAGGTTATCCTGCAGTTCGGGAAGGTCAGCAAGGATATGTTTACTATGGATTATCGGTACCCTCTCTCTGCTTTTCAAGCTTTTGCCATCTGTTTGAGCAGCTTTGACACCAAATTGGCTTGTGAATAGTATGAAAATTAGAAACAATTGTGCAAGTTAAAGATTTAGGACATTTTAGTTGCTCATCAGCGTTTTTAGCCCTGTATCTTCCATCAACCCGAGTTGGAGAAACACAGAGTTGTTCTTCCTGTATCTAAACGTATTCATTATGGAGTAGTCACCCTTGAATTGCTTACGGAGTAACCAACATCGGTGTTAGGTACGATTGTCCGAACCAAACTGACCTTTTACATTTGGTTTTCGGTTCTGTTTTCAAAAAAAAATCAGTGCTCGGTTCTGTTTGCGTTTATAGGTTCGATTTTAGACGTATCTATTATGTATTATACATACTAAAATAGAGTACCTATTGAGATGACTTGACCCACTGTGAAAACAGTAATCAAATGAAGCTACAATAATTTTTTTTGCCCAATAAATATTAATTTTTAAGCCACATAATCTTTTGTTATATTTTTAAACTATTTTTTGAAACTATTTTTTGAAGGTAGAGAACCTTTTGTTATCATCATCATCTATTTACGTTAAATTTTTTAAAGTATTTTGTTATCTCACATCGATTAACTACGAAAATTGATGGTTTTAGAACTTGTATAATTAGGGAGTCTAAAGATTATACAAATAGTACATTTGTTAGCCTTTTGGTTAAGCCCTAAAATAATCGTACCCCTAAAGTTTATTTTTAGGGAAAAGTAATTGTACCCCTAAAGTTTTATTTTTAGGAAAAATTTTATTTTTGGAAATGTTACCCTACAATTATGTGGGTCATAATATTCTTGCTTAAAGTAATCTTGACCTTTGTTTATTACGTTAAAATTTTCAAGTTACTTCTATATAAGTAATCCGTACCCCTAAAGTTTTATTTTTAGGGAATATTTGTTTTCTTATTTTCAAATGAATATTGTTCTTTCTTAAAGTAATCCCCACATAATGTAGAGAACCAATATTGGGATGACGTGGCGCGCTGTGGAAATAATAATCAAATGGAGCTGCCACAATTTTTTGGCCAATAAATCTTTATTTTTAAGCAAGAGAATCTTTTTTTCCAACTAACAATGTTATTGAAAAATTATAAGTAATCTTTTAAATTATTTTTTTAAGTTAGGGAATCTTTTGTTATCAGCCTCATCTTTTTACGTTAAATTTTTTGAAGGATTTTGTTGAACTTAAACAAAAAAGCTAAGAAATGTATTATTTGTATACTCTTTAGACTCCCTATTTATACAACTTCTAAAACCATCAACTTTAGTAGCTAATAGATGTGGAATAACAATAACCTTCAAACAATTTAACGTAAAATGGATGGGAGCTCTATTTTAGAAATACTACCTCCATTGCGCGCCACGTCAGCGAGTATATAGACTCGCCCAAGTTCTAAAATCATCAAGCTAAGTATCTAAGCGATGTGGGACAACAAAATCCCTCAAAAAATTTAACTAAATAGATCATTTTGTTATTCATTTGAAAATAAGAAAAAAAAATAGATCATTATGACCCATATAATTGTAGGTTAATGTTCCCAAAAATAAAATACTCCCTAAAAATAAAACTTTAGGGATACGATTATTATTCCCTAAAAATTAAACTTTATGTGTACGATTACTTTAGGGAAGAACATTATGACCCACATAATTGTAGGTTAACGATCCAAAAATAAAATATTATTCCGATATGAATAATAATTATAGTTGAACTTAACCAAAAGGTTAAGAAATGTATTATTGTATACTCTTAAAGACTCCCTATTTATACAAGCTTTAAAACCATCAACATTAGCACCTATTCGATGTGGGATAATAAAATCCTTCAAAAAATTTAACGTAAATAGATGATGCGATAACAAAAAATTCGCTAGCTTAAAAAAATTGTTTAAAAATAAAGATTTTTTTGTCCCAAAAAATAGGTCGGTCGGAAAAAATAGCTTAAAAAATTTTTCAAGATGTTTACTGCTTCCACATATGTATAATAGATAATAGATTAACCCACATAATTGTAGGTTAATGTTCCCAAAAATAAAATCTTCCCTAAAAATAAAACTTTAGGGGTACGGTTACTGTTAGGGATGAACATTGTGACCCACTAGGTTAACGATCTCAAAAATAAAATATTATTCTGATATGAATAATAATTAAGTATTAATTATACCTATGATGATATATATTGTGAATTAAAATAACTAAAATTTTATGATAGATCACTAGATTGTATACTATTTAATGATGTACAATAATTTTTAAAAAATTGTATAAAAAGAATGGTAGAATGTGGAGAGTTGTTTGAGAAGATAGAAAATAGTGTTTTGAAAATACAAACGATAAATGAAAAAATAAGTAAAATTTTATTTGTGGAAACTTTGAGTATTAATTATACCTATAATGATATATATTGTGAATTAAAATTTAAATCTCTAATAACAATTATTAAAAAACATAAAGTATATCTAGAGGTTAAACATTTATTCGTCATCGGGATTTACGTAAATGTATGTCGTTGGGGCACCTCTAGGGCCATGAAGCTTGATACTTATTCAATTAAGCATTCGTCAAAGACCAAATCGCCAATTTGACTTTGAGGGTCATTGGGACCAAACAAGTAATGTAGGTGCTACTCTTGGCGATTGAGTGTCGTATGCTAGTCCGACAGATGGTAGGAAATGAGAAACTTGTGAGACAATACGGCTAACCATTCCTAGGGTGAATTTTTTAGGACACACCGGGACGATAGAATAGTAAAGTTTTGGAAGGAATTAGGAATCACACAACTCAAATTGTTGAGTCAATTGTTGGTTCATGCTGGAAGTGGTCTTTAACCCTAGCCATTGCCAAAGGGTTGAAATTCAGCGGTAGGTAACTACCACATTAGGCAGACACGGATTTAGGGATGGGTTGGGGTTTGGTACTACTCACCCCATATTGTAATAAAAACAAAATTGAACTATGTACAAAAAATGTTGTGTATGACATTGGTACCAAGGTTTTAGAGTACAAAGGAGGGGGTTCAGTTGATCCCAAGTTCAAATTCTATTAGTGTATTATTTGGTTTGATCATTCTTGCCACATTTTTTTTAATTTATTTCTCAACTCTTATTACTTAGTGCAAAGATATTATATACTTTTTATTTAGGTTTTCTTATTAAAGATAATTTATCGAATCACTAAATACACAACTAATGTTTAGTTTAATGATATATTATAATTAGTAAAAAATAAATTTTATTTCAATTGAGTTTTTTTTATTAATTTTTTCCTTTATATAAACTTTTAAACATATAGTAATAAATATACATATATTATAGAAACAATTTGTTTATGATAATTACTTTGCTTTGTAAAGTAATGTCCTATTCTAATTTTAATGTAATTGGACACCGATTTTTAAACCCTAAAATACATGACAACGGATGAAAAAAAAACGAAATTATATGTATACTTTTAGCCTACCCAAAATTTAAATTTTAGATTCGTCCCTAACTAGTTGGTCACTTGCCGGTCAGACGGGCCACTTTAATGACACTTGAAACATTATGTAAGGTTTCAAACTCGGGAGGGATATTGTATCCTTTCGAAATGGTTGTAGGGATATATCATATGAAAGAGAAAGATATATCAACATAGATGAAAAAGTGGTTATTGTTATCAGCCTCATTCATAGTGGACGGCAAATTATTTTGGATGAAATTACTGCTAGGATAATTAAGCTGAAATTTATGAGATAAGATAAGTAAACCTAATAGATACACCCTATGGCCCTGGATCAACTTGATAGAAAAATGCAAAAAATCGTGTGTACCAACCGATAACATTTTTAGAATCCTTTTCAACAGTTGATATTTTACATCAGAAGTGAGAGCAACAAGAAAATCATTAATAGTAAAAAGACGGTTAGTCAGTTTATCAATGAAAATTGTAACACCCCAAATTCTCGGAACTCGGGGAGCTACTGGTTAGGACCTCACAATGGGTCCCGACCTTGGTTTAACAACAACATTACTCGGATCTTACAACAAGGCACAAATGTATTTAAAACAGTTTCTAAAAACATAATATTTTTAATGGTATAAACGTACACATGTGACAGCCTTACAAACATATATAAAGATACATAACATACATGACGTATGGAAGACTCCCCCGTCCCCATCTAATGAGTACGTGGACCCGGCTGACCATCCGTTCCGGATCTCTCTGCAACTGTCTATCTCTACAGGTCTACAACACGGATAAACCGTTAGCTAACTATCCAAATATAAGCAAAAATGATAACAGCACAAACACAAGCAGAAACAAAAAATAAACAAACATCATGCTGGCACTCAACCGTTTATTATCTATTATTTAAGTGATTCACATTATTCAATTTAAGTTGTGGCACGAGAATTATTATTAGTTCTCGCCTCCGTTCCTTATCCAACTGGTGTAGGTCTAGCTGACTTCCATTGGTAGCATCACTACAAACCACGTATGGACTAGTCCCGAAAGAAACCCCTAGCGCCTCGCGAGCTACTGAGCAGAATGCCACCGCCCGTTACTCTTAGGCCAAAATATAGGTCGGTAATTATATATCACAACCTATCTCTCTAACATTTCAATCACACACCACCATCATCATTTATACTCATATTTAGCAGTCAGCTAAGTAAGCCCAAAGGACTTACCTGATATACAGCTCGACTCTTTGTAAACCACTCGTTCTGCAAACTGTAGCAACTCAGTTGCCTGTCAAAGGCGATAAGTGTATTAGCACACTCTCACGTAGTTAGAAGTCTAAAACTTCTAAGATCGAATGATGTATTAAGACATAACTAGTTACAGTGTTAATTTAGGGTAAAATGACCATTTTACCCTTGGTCCCGAAATTCTCGAAAATCTAGAATTCATGTCTAATCTCTTATTTGAGGTTCTAAATTTATTTTCTAACTCCTAAAATTTTATTTGGTTCCAAACTGACATTTTTCCTATGTTTCTATTTTCCGGAAGAATTGTAAAGGTCTAACTTCGGTTCTAAATATAAAATTCTTAACGGCTTATAATAATTCCGAATTAAATCCCTAAATCATCTATGAGGTTCTATCTAACTTTAAGAGAAAGAATTTCTCCAAACTGTTCATTCAACAGTTTTATAAAAATTCCTAAAGTTGACTACTCCCTTTACAAATTCTATACTTAGCCCAAATCTGAGTAGACTTTGAAAAATCATAACTCCTAAACCACTCACTGGATTTATCCCAAATTTTAATATGTTCTACTATAAAATCTTATCTATAATATATCCAAAATTTAGCTGCAAAGGAGATCAAAATCCTATTTAAAACTATCTCCCAAAACCGAATTTCAGCACAACAGAAAAACTGCTTACGACTCAATCTTGGAAAAATCGTAAATCCCAAACCACTCGCTGGATGCCTCTCAAATTTTTATATGTTCTACAACAGTATGTAAACTATATCATATCCAAAATTCAAGTCCAACGGATATCAAGAGCTTATTCAAAATCATCTCACAAAACAGCATCACTTGCTGTTTTCCCTAATACTCAGCACGTATATAAAAACGTCAACTTTGAAACACAATAACTCTCAACCCGTAACTCCGATTCTTCCCAAATTTTAATATGATCTCCAGCAAGATATCAACTATATCATATCAAAAATTCAAGCCTAACAGAGGTCAAAAGCCTATTCAAAACTATCTCACAAAACAGCATCCCATGCTGTTTTTTTCAACTCAGCACACTTAGAAAACTGCATGAGAAGCCAACTTGATAAACTCATATCTCCTAAACTATAACTCAGAATTGGCTCAAATTTCAGTATGTTCTACACTGCAATACCGACAATAACATATCCAAAATTCAACGGTAGATCTTTATCCAAACGTTTAATAATTGTCCGACAAGATAGGCAGTTTATAGGTCCAAAGCTGAATGAATAAATGAATTTACAGCAGCCCCCTTATTTCTATCATTTTATGTATACATTCAGCAGCTACCTATCTATGTTAACTATGCTCAAGGCCGACTACAGCAGCTCACATACATATTTATGACAGTGAAATCGAAAAGTGGAGGAGCCAGCTTACGGAACTGCAGTCCGGCGGTAAGGGGTTGGCGTTCCGGCGGCAAAGGGCTGGCGTTCCGGCGGCAAAGGGCTAACGTTCCGGCGGCAAAGGGGCTGGCTGCGCAGGAAGACAGTTACTGCCTCGGAATCGAACCAGAAAGCGGAAGGAAAGGAGGGAGGCGGAAGGAAGGAGGCACAACCTTACCTGCGTCACTGCGGCGGGCGTCTGAAGCGGCGCGGCTCGGTGGCTCCAGCGGTCGCACGGTGGTCCACGGCGAGGGAAAGACGGCTGCGTCTTCGGTACTGCAGTGGTCGACGGAAGGTAAGAGGCGGAACCGCAAAGAGTGCGGAGAAGAACGGAAAGAGGAGAAGGGCGGTAGACTTACCGGAGCCGGCGGAAGGTGGCGCAGGACCCGGCGGCAATGGCTCCGGCTGAAGGAGGGCGGCGCCGAGGCTGTTGTCGTCCGTATCGCAAGGGAGCAGAAGTGGGGCTGCAGTTCGATTGTTTGCGAGAGGGAAAAGGCAGGAGCGGCAATCGCGTGAGATAGGTTAGAATTAGGGTTAAATTAGATTAGTTTAATTAGGTTAATTTTAATTAGTTTAGGGTTAATGATGGGCTTAGGAAGTGGGCTGATGGCTTGGGCCTAGGGTTGGCCCAATTGAGCGGTGATCTCATAAAATCGAAAGCGGAACTCGTAACTCGTTAAAAATTTTTTTTTTTTTTTTGTGCGAGAGTTTAAATTTAATTCCGTATTTATAAATTATTATTAAAAACGTAATTTATTTCCGGTCATTTAGTTTATCATTTTATGTGAATCTGGGTCACATAAAATGATAGAACTAACTCGTTTTATTTATTTATTTGTTTATTTACGATTATTTCATCGGACTTTGGTTAATTTCAATTTACCGGAACTTAAAATTTTCGGTTATTACAAAAATCATGAATGAAACATTGACAAACTAAGAGAGGAACCGAGCATACTAAATAATCAAGACAAACTAAAAAACAATAAGAAACATCATAATTCCTAAAAATCATATCCCTAATCGTGTATATTGAAGAAAAAAATAAAAATGGATATTTTATCACCAAATATGCAATTAGCTAACTAGAACAAAATAAAAACTACTCCCACTCCTACCCTTCTTGTAATTGGATTTGGAATTTGATACTCAACCAAAATTTCAGAATTTCATCTAGAAAATTGCAATGAATGGACTTTCTATAAAAAAAATTGGATGAAAGAAGACTCACAATAACAATGCATTACAATCTTAAAAAAGAAGACCTTCACCACATTCTCTTAAAATGTCTCTTTGTAAAACAAATTTTTATTAACACTGACCGGAAAATATTAAACGTCATCAACAAACAAAGCTATGAAAACGTAATACCAAACACTTCTATGCAAACAACTTGTTTATTCAAATTTAACAAAAGTAACAATAATTTGGCGGGGTATTTCATATTTGAGACCGAAATTATTTATCAAAATGAATCTGGTGTACCACCCATAACACCACCGATTTCATCAAATTCGAAACAAATAGCTGGGCTACCATCCGTATTCTAGACTCTGACCTCAAGTAAAAAATAAAATCGAACATAATCAGTCAGCGGGGGAAAAAAATTAAATGAAAAAAAGTCAATAACTCTTCATGTAAACTTAACTTTGATGACTTTAAAGGCCCGTTTGGTTTTAACTCCGAAAATGAAAATGTAATGAAGACGAATCTAATGCATAAGTATACCTTTGTTAATGAATTTTTATTTGGAATTATTCTTTATTCATGAACAAGGTGCACATATGAAATAAATTCATTTACATTCCGTTTTCGTTTATGGAGTTACAACCAAACCGGGACTAAGTATCCTTACCGTGAACATTTAAGTTGCCTCATTTGAGTCGTCGTGGGTTGAGTTGTTGCAATGCGATACATATTAATCCATGAGTTGAAGGAAATGCGAAAACATGGTCAAAACCAGGGCTGAGGTCAAGTTTTTTCACAGCAGATCCTAATCTTAAGGAATCTTTTTATGTGGAGTGATATACTAGTAGGAAAGACAAATCAAAAACTAATTTCATTTAAAATATACAAAAATTGGTAGAATTTAGAAAATAAAAGAGAAAGACGTACATCCCATGCCCCATGGTGATGACTATGAAGCATTAAGAAAAGGCAGTTCCACTTAAAAGGATAAGAGTACATGTGACAGCAACATTTCTAATCTTACGTTAATGAGGATGTAGTTGGAATTGAGGACTGGAATCTTGATTTATGTTTGAGGCCATGTTCTAGTACTTTGTGATGTAAGAATGACGTAGATAGAGCATGGAGTGAAACACAAACGTACGTGTTCTTGATTTCACAGCATCATGAGCACCACCATGAGAGCGCATTCGAGTGTGAGATATCCAAACAGACTCTCCATCATCTGCACTTGCTGCTAATTAAGAAACTAATTGAGAAATTAGGGTAAGTTAAGAAACGTTGATAGATAGTTTGCGGGAGGAACCTGTGCACTACTTTGAATGGCGGAGGTGGGGAGGGGGAAGATGGTGGAGGACTCGACTTCACTTGCCGGGAGGGGAACTGCCGGATCACTGTTGATAAAGGGGATGCTTCCAAAGGGAGCCATGGCTACCTCTTCAACGGGTGGCGCCGGAGAAGTGACCGACTTATCACGCGGCAGAAACGGCCACGGGAACCCTCCCGCCTCCACTCCTCCGGAATCAGGAGGAGGCGCTGCTGCGGTCGCTGAGTGTGAGCATGTTATGAAGAGCGTAAGGAAGATTGTTGCTGCAAGATCCATCATTTACTCGTTAATGTTGAAGAGAAAGGACTAAGAGAGTGTCATTGAATCTTTACTTTTGAGATGATGATGATGATATAATTGAGAAATGATTAGGTTTAATTATGTTATGGGGAGATGGGTTGTGAATTCTTTTGAGATGAGCCCATACTCAAATCTTACTTTCTGCTGCGCAAAACCCTCTTTCTTTTCCCCCCAGAAAAAAAAACTTACTTTCTGCTGAAAAAAAGGTTGTATTGTAAACGCAAAAATGAGGCCCGACAAAGTATATACGCACCATGTTGCATGCACTTGCATTGGTCAACCATATCCTTCACCAAATTACCCTCTCTGGACATGGATGACAACAAAAACGAACGATCTCTTACCCTCTGAAATAAGATTACGCGTGTTAACCCTAACCCTTTTCCTTTGAGAGGTACACACAAGACACCCACTAATAACAACACAACACTCCAAATTAGGCACATTTCTTCATGTTTTTATTATACCTTTATCAATCTTAAATCCGGGGGCACAAACTCACCCTCTCCTCGCATACAGAGGTCTCATGCGGGCCCACCGACTCAAGTTCGGGTCGGGTCAAAACATACTCGGATTGAAATGGATCAAATCCAAAAAAGGCTTGGTTAATAATTGATTTGTTTCAGTCGTATCGGTTTGGGCCGATTTTCGATCGTTCGGGTGTTATAAGGTAGCCTCGGTTCTCGGGTCATTACGGGTAGGTTTAGTTCGGTTCTTGGTAGCAGTGTCAAACGGGGCCGATGGATCGACCACTACAGTCTCGGGTTCAAACGGGTAGGGTCAAAACAATCTCTCTTTTGAGCGGTTTGTTTCTGGTCGTTCGGTTTGGATCGGGTATCAACTCTACGGGTGAATACGGATTATTAGATAGCTTCGGTTCTTGGATTATTAGATAGCTTCGGTTCTTGGATTATAATTTGGAATCCCTAATTTCACTCCATACTCGCTGCACATCCGGAAAGAAGGTTTTAGGGTTGTGGCGGTCGAATAGGATTTTTGAAGCCGAATCAGCGACCTCCAGGTGGCGCAGCTTAGACGGAGAGGATCTCCCGGCGACTCGTTTGCCCTGTACTGCGCCCGGCGACTCGGTTGTGGCCGCACAACCAGCGGTTTTGCTCTACACCCGGTGCCCTTACAAGCTGGCCGTTCGGGACCCTACTTACCCTAAATCGACTCCTCTGCACCTTCAACTTGTTGATTGCTCTGCTCAAATCCAAGATAATTTCAGAACACCAATTGATATTTTGTTTCGATCGGTTGATTTATTTAACAATTACTACCGATAATCGTCACTACAATGTTGAGCCGTTTATCCTCATCTTCCTTCGATCGGTTGTTGTTTCGCCGGTAACAAAGCCTTCAACCATCTATTTGCACATTGTGGAACTAATCTCCCTTCCAATTGGTTCTCTATTCTTTATTGAACATAAATATATTTGGTTTATGGATATGTAGCTATTCTATCTTGATCGTGTGGTGCATCGAGGAGTTAGAGAGGTCGAAAGGTGTATACCTGTATTCCGTGGATGGACAAATTCTATGGTTGCTGAACGAGAAAAAAGTAAGATGTTAGGAGGGGGATTCGGACGAGGACGGATAGAGGATGTTCAAAGACTACCATCAAATGTAAATATTTTGGTAACAAATGAGGTATGAAACACACGTTTTTTGTGTATGTAAATAACTATTATTCGTAATTACTATGAATTCATAATATATATATATATATATATATAATTATGAATAATTTCAGCTATTATTCCTGCTCTGGTAAGGACATGTAAATTATTCGTAATTATTAATATTAGTAACTATGAATAAACTCAGCTAATCTATCTGGATTGTGTGTGGTCGTATAAATTATTCGTAATTACTATGTATTCATAATTTCAATAATTATGAATAAATGTTTAAAGTCTTTATTAAAATGTAGGATTACAAACGTGATCTGTTGAGTGGAGTCTTGGAGATGATTGTTGGTATAAAGGGTTTCATTGAAAAATCTAACAAAATTCCAAGGAATATTACGAGTGAATCTGAAATAAGGGCTTGTTATGATTTGGGGAAGATGGCTTTGAGTGGTTGTGGGTACAGTGGAGAAGGAAGTAGTGGAATATGTATTATTAATATTAGTAACTATGAATAAACTCAGCTAATCTACCTTTTGTTATAGTATGTACCTGTTGTGAAAGAAGTTGGGATAGGGTTTGACCGCAGATATGAAAAATTTACTAGCGATTTTGATGTTGCCCTTCACTTTTGTGAAGATCGTGTTGATTTGACTGGTTTTGACATGGTTAGTCCTCATATTGTTAGTTGATTTATTGTATTTTTTTAAGCTTATACTGTGTGTTTTTTATTTCTTGTATTTGTTTCAAGATAATGTTCCCACTGAGTTGTAAGATGCATCACTTTGTGGTGTGTTTCCATATGAAGACTATTGTGGCTGAGATACTTGATAATCGTAGAGATTTCGACATTGATTACAACTACTATGTCACTCGACTGGTACGGTTTAGTTTGAAAGATCACTTTAATCGTTGGATTCGTAATTATTCATTATTTGTTACATTAATTTCAGGCATTGCTATTTGGTCTACACCTTATTAATGTTGGATTAGACTTGATGAGTGGAAGGATACGAGAGGTAGAGGAAGACAAGGTTTTGAAGATGGCGTGGAAAGATAACAGGGTATCTGATGACAGTGGAATATATGTTATGAGACATATGGAAACATACAAAGGGGATGCTAAGTGGGAATGTGACTTCAAGTATCAGAGGGTACAGAGTCTAAAGACATTAAGGGTTCAATATCTGCACCGATTCCTTACCAGTGAGATTAATGAGGTAAAGGAGAATCTTTTGAATGTCTTGGAGATGGGTGCTAAACAAATTGACGAGTGGACATCAAGAATGGATGATAATGATGATCGTTTAGATAGACTTCCTTGACTTAATGTAATCTACTAGTAGCAACTTGACATCTTCAAACTTAGCTGTGTCTATTGGGTTTTTAGGACAATTGTTGGATTTATTTTGTTTATTTTTACTTTGATTTGACTGGTTATTACTCGTTGTGTCGTGGGTGTTTGATGAATGTTTATTCGTAGTTAATATTATTTTTGATATATAGTTGTCATATCGAGTAATATAACAATCGTAGTTATTATAAGTGATTGTAATTTGGTCAATGAAAATTATAACGTTTGTATAATTTTCACTATTAAGTTTCAAAACCAAATTACCAATAATATATTATATACTTGTGTTTGACATAATAGCGATTATTCGTGATTACAACTATTTTTAAATTGATAAATGACAATGTATACAAGAAATTATTCGTAATTACAAATGTTGTTTAAGTGAGCTATAACAATGTATAAAAGCATTAAGTTCGTAATTACAAGCATATTTTTAGTGATACAAAACAATGAATAGAAGCATTAAGTTCGTAACTACAAACGGTCAATGTTGTGATCGTTTAGATAGACTTCCTTTAGTTCATGTACTCTACTACTAGCAACGTGAAATCTTCAAACTTAGCTATTTTTATGGTTTTTAGGATTATTGTTTGACTTATTTTGTGAATGTCTAGTTTGTTTGGACTAGTTATTAATCGATGTGTCGTGGATGTTTGCATACTTTACACTATGAAGTTTTAAAACCAAAATGACAATAATATATTATTTTCTTGTGTTTGACATAATAGTGATTATTCGTAATTACAAACGTTTGTATAATTTTCACTATTAAGTTTCAAAACCAAATTACCAATAATAAATTATGTACTTGTGTTTGACATAATAGCGATTATTCGTAATTACAACTGTTTTTTAATTGATAAAGGACAATGTATACAAGAAATTATTCGTAATTACAAACATTTTTTAAGTGAGCTATAACAATGTATACAAGCATTAAGTTCGTAATTACAATTGTTTTTTTAGTGATACAAAACAATGTATAGAAGCATTAAGTTCGTAATTACAAACGGTCAATGTTGTGATCGTTTAGATAGACTTCCTTTAGTTAATGTACTCGACTACTAGCAAGTTGAAATCTTCAAACTTAGCTATTTTTATGGTTTTTTAGGATTATTGTTTGACTTATTTTGTGCATGTCTAGTTTGTTTTGACTAGTTATTAATCGATGTGTCGTGGATATTTGCATAATTTAAACTATGAAGTTTTAAAACCAAATTACCAATAATATATTATGTACTTCTATTTGACATAATAGCGATTATTCGTAATTACAAGTGTAGATGCATAACTCTTATAAAAAGCTTCTCCATCCTCAATTGTTTTGAACCTCTTTTCAATTGTCGATATCAACATTTCATCGCATGTTGGTATCCAATACACTGATCCATCTGGCGTTTTTGTATTGGCAAAACCAACCGGAATATCCTCATCACATTCTAAATTTGGAAAAATGAAATCCATATATTCGCCTTCTTGAACTGCATTAGACTTATGAACCTCCCATTGTTTGGTTGTGCCTGAAAAAACAAATACTCTATTAGACGTCAATTTATTTTATTCGTAATTATAATGATATTTTCAACTGAAACTAAAATGATACAAATGTGTTATTCGTAGTTACTCTGTTTATTATATTTATTATCAACTTGAAATTTGTTTATTCGTAATTATAATGATCTTTTCAACTGAAACTAAAATGATACAAGTGTGTTATTCGTAGTTAATCTGTTTATTAGATTTATTATCAACAACAAATTTTTTGTCTATCGGTTCTTCGTATGAGTTTCAACAATACAACTCTACAATTCTATCGGTTATTCACACGATTTATGTCAAAGCGATTTAATTACAACGAGTAAATTTGAATACATACACTTACTCAGATTTACATATAGAGAAACAAACTGCTTTCTTGACGGGATATGATTTTTTTGACTGGATATGACAGCTTGTTGAATTCTGTTGTTATGATCGACTTGCACAGATGTTGTAGAGAGACCGAATTGAATAAATTTGCATATGCACACTCAATCTGAGTTTCCCATTGTTTCATTTTTTGATTTGACGGAATTGGAGAGAACTGTTAATGGAGTTGAACGTATAATAGAGAGGAGGAAGGAGATATCTGGTGAATCTTTTTTAACTAACAGTTTCCTATAATAAAATATATATTTTTAAAAAACAATTAAGAGAGAGTGGGTTCACTCTCTTTTAATGAGAGTGAATAAGTATTATACATTAATTGGTTTTCTATTTATCATTTTCTACCATTAATCTAGACCATTGAATTTTAAAAATTGGATGGTCACGATTTGTTCTCATGTTAGAGGTTGTTCTCATATGATCTATCCTCTCTCTCTCTCTATATATATATATATAGAGAGAGAGAATATTATAATATTATAATAGAAAAAATAAAAATGTGAATTAAAAAAAATTCATCTTGCGATGAGAAACATTAGAGAGAAGAAGAAGCGAGCGACGAGACTTGTCACAGCATCCGCCCGTCGAGAGGCTAAAACTCGACGAGATAGACTTGCCTCAACATCAGTTCATGCATTTGTTGATGCATCCGTTCACGCACATGTACATGCATCCGTAGAGGCTTCTGGCGAGGTTGCTGTAGGACTAGTTTCACTTACTGCTGATTACGATATGGAGGAGTCCTCACATGGTATTTCTCATCTAGATGATATACTGGAGGGTGAGCATGAGCAGATACCTGTTCAACCAGAGGATGTGCCTGAGCAGATACCTATTGAGGGAGAGGAGCAACAGGAGGACATACCACAACACGTACTTGTTGAGCAGGAGCAGGATGACTTACCAGAGCAGGTACCTGTTGAGGAGCAGATAGAGGAGGACGTACCTGTTTTATTGACAGGCTACGCTGATCACAGAACTAGCGCTATATGGACCGGGATGGATTCCGAAGTGATTAAAATTGTTAGGAGACTAGACGCCCTTAGTAGATTACGTGAGTGGCGGCGAGATCTAGATGACCCATTTTCGTGGTTTGCCTTGACTAGACGCATCAGACTTACGGATTTGGAGGACATACAATTTGGTGGGGTCGATCAATGTTTGATTACAACGTTTGTCGAGAGGTGGCACCCAGAGACAAACACATTTCATATGCCGTGGGGGGAGATGGGTATAGCGCTGCATTATGTTCAAGTCATGATGGGACTAGTAGGAGCAGGACGACTTACGAGAGCAGGTACTTGTTGAGGAGCAAGTAGAGGAGGACATACCTGTTTTATTGACAGGCTACGTTGACCACAGAGCTAGCGCTATATGGGCCGGGATGGATTCCGAGTGATTAGAGTTATTATCAGACTCGACGCGCTTAGTAGATTATGCGAGTGGCGGCAAGATCTAGATGACCCATTTTCATGGTTTGGCTTGGCTAGACGCAGCGGACTTACGGATTTGGAGGACGTACAATTAGGCAGGGTCGATCATTGTTTGATTACGGTGTTTTTTGAGAGGTGGCACCCAGAGAAACACATTTCATATGCCATGGGGGGAGATGGGTATAGCGCTGCATGATGTTCAGGTCATTATGGTGGGGTCGATCATTGCTAATTCTACAATTCTGACTAAATAAAATAACATAGAGTAAAATATAAATGAGTTTTTACACTTACTTCAAGTTGTGCGAGAATTTCTTCCGGATCACTGTATTTTTCAATATCGAACGGCATAATAGAGCTTTCACCTTCGGATTCTACATCTCCTTTTTCGAAAAACGTCAACATTTTAACGGATTTCTTTCTTTACGTTGTTGTGGTTTGAATGTAAGTGAATAATACAATGATTTGACATATTATTATAGGCTCCAAAATTTCCAACGGATATATTTACAACGGCTATATTTTACAACAAGTATAATACAACGGCTCTTTTTTTAAAACACTAACGACAAGATGGAGGCGGAGTGCGCCTCCGCCTCCATCTTGCGCGGGGGAGAACTCTGCCTATGTCAAGGAGGATGTCCGCCTCAATATAAGCCTGATAAACAATGTGCACCATTCAAGTTTTTTAAGTAGGGTTACCAAGCTATACTTTATCTCTAGATTATATAGTAAATAAAAGTATGTCTTTACACTTGTAATCGTCCTCCCTCTTATACGACCATTTAAAAACAAAGCTCAAAGAAGAGAAAAACAGTAATATAAAACTTTTTCCAACCACTTTACATGTCCTCTGTATAAACAACTAAACACTAAACAAAATCAAGGATACTACAACTAAAATAGGCCTTACTGGAGATTTTATTTGCTTGTACTTTGTTTAAAGTTCAATCAAGAAAAGGAAAGATGCAGTGTTGGGCTTATCTAAGACTTGTGTCTTTTGTGTTTTGCACAAATGAGATTTCAGCCTAGTCATGTCTCCCTCTCTTGAACAGTGTTTAATGTTGAAATGTCCTATTGTTTCATTTTAAGACGCTGGACACCAGGCTTTGCAGTATATTTTTTTTGCCAGATTGTTTTGGTAAAACATATAATAATTGATGGGAGGCTATGTCTTCAACCTTAGTTATTGGACTGCTTAGTCTTAATAAATATGGTTAAATGATTTATAAGCTTAACTAGACGTATAACTTATGTGTTTATTAGCTTAAAGTGGTTTAGTCTCATTGAAATCAATTCATTGCTTAGTTTGGAGTAGTTGATATAGTGGTTGCATTGTTTTAAATGCTAAAATGATCCACTGATTTTATAAGCAATGATAACATTGCTCACTTTTACATAAATAATTGTGCAGGCAATTGATGGAAATGAGATTACCCATTTACTGCTTGTCAATCAAATAATTCTTCATAATATGGGTGCTCTAGAAGAGTGGAGACTTGTACGTGACAACATTGCAAGAATGAAGATTTTAAGAAAATAGATTATAGTTTGAGAAATATATGTATTTCCCTTCGTTTTACGTGAAAGTGACATTTACTAGGGATCAAATTGTGATGCTCATGTAAACAAATTCAAAGCTCATTGTAAAAAAATTCAAAACCAGATGAAGTGATCCTTTTGTTTCTGATAAATACAAAATTATAGCTTGTTATATATTTGAGTATTGAGCTGCCAATTTTACGGAATATAATATAATAATGAAAAAGTTTCTACTACCGAGCTAAAAGATAATCACCACAACAAATCCAACAAATATAATACTAAAACCAGGGAAATGGTCAAAAACCAACAGATCCTTGAGCTTCAACAAAATGTCATAAACAACTGCAATACATAATTAAAATAGATGTTAAAAAAGTTTCTTGCAAAAAATAGCAGTCGTCTTTAAGAAAATAGAGGAAAATATCATGTGAAAGAAGAAAAAGATTATCTTTTCATAGTTAGGCCTCTGGATGAGTTACCTCGTTTTGTATTATTGTTTTATCAATCTAGCATAAATGAGTTGCTTGTTTCAGTCTAGCATAAATATAGTTGAAGATGGTTGTAAATCTTACTTGTCAGTTGGTAAACCAAACCTTTCTTTTGTCTGTTCTTGAAGGAACCGGTTACTTCTCTACTTCCTCCGTTTCAGCTGAAAGATACTCACTGCAACAAATCCAACAAACATTTATGCTAGACTAAAATGCAGAATTATAGCTTGTTATATATTTAGTACTGGTCATACCAAGAAATAGTCAACAACAACTACAAAATTAAAACAACATATACTTTAACAGATTATCACTAACAACTGCAAATTAAAACAACAGATACTTCAACAGAGTATCATTAACAGCTGCAAATTAAACCAATCCTTGAGCTTTCCCATGTTTGTTGAATACAGTTACAATTTTCTTTACAAAATATCACTAACAGCTGGGCAAGGAGCACATAATGAAACTAGATAGCAATTTCAACTTTTCATTAACAAATTTGTCAAACCACAAGCACATAACTGGATAGTATTTTTGACTTTTCATCAACAAATTTGTCCTCCTACTAGTATCTATTCTAACATAAAAAAATCATAAATTTGTACTCCAATAAAGAGATTGTTTGTGAATCATGATTCAAGTGACTCCGGGGATCCTTTGTTAAACACTACTAACCACCTAAAAAAGCAAGAAAACATAATTAGAAGATTAAAAACACTTGATATAAGAGAAAAAGAATATAAAATTACACGAGGGTAATAACTATACATAAATGTTCACTAACATGCAATGTTGTTCTAATTAGCACACTATCTAACTTTGTAGGTAATTTTCGAAAATATCTTCCACTTGAACCTGCAATATTGATCATACAACTAATTGAAAAGTTATTTATTTAAATAACATGATCTATTCACCAAGAACTACAAATTAATGAAATATATAATTGATTTTCTATTTCTTGTTATGTTTACTTGAGACAAACCAATACTTGTCAACAATGCCATATGACTAGGTTGAAAATATTGATTGTGACCGCTCTCTAAAGTTGTGGAACTGTAAACATATGGTTTTGACGGGCAAAAATCTCCTAAAGTTGATTGTAGTACATCACTTTCATCCAAGTTAATGGTTTGATCACCCTATAGTAAACCACATTAGAAGGAAAAATATTTTGATAATGTAACAATGACTTAAAACACTATAACTTATACCTGCGGCTCAGTAACTCTGTTCAGCTTAGGTTTGGTACTTTTTCTTGTTGTTGTTTCAAGAGCATTTTTGCGCCTTTTACTTGAATGACTACCAGAATTGAGCTTTGACTTCATGCCTTTTATTGTTGCTGCCACACCATTAAGATGCATAGGTATATCTTGGCTTGAATCTTCTATTTTTGTATTATAATTCTACACCAATTCTGTAGGTCTTTCCGTGGAGCTTGAATCAATTTCTCGAATCAGTTTGACGAGACCTTCTTTCACAATGTTGTACTTATGTTCAAGTTCTACAACTCCTGTAACCAAGCGAGTAGATAGACGACTCAAGTCCCTATATCGCCACCCCCTTGCTTTCTTAGGATCTAGATCAAGATTACTACAATCATCAGTAGCTTGAATGCTTCCCTTATTGGCATTGCTTGTCCATCTTTTCAAGATATACTTGCTAGGAACTTCTGTAATACCTTTATAAGATAAAATCTTTAGTATATGACTGTATAGTAGGCCAACAAACTCAAATTTTCTGCAACTACAATATACAATTTCTTCTCTTACAACAGTGGAGACGATATAACCAGATTGCTTCTTATGAGGTGTAACCATATACTGCACAAGTGTTTCCGTCTCACTATGATCTTCAAGATGAAAGTCATGACATTTATAGACTTCTTTTTCAAACAACTTACAGATTTCGGGTGTATATACAACCACAACATGCTTCAAAATTTCTATAGGATACGACAATACTACTTTGCTTTGACTAGCAATAAAGTCAACAATCATCTCATCATAACGTTGATCATTAAGTAACCGTTGAAAATGCTCAAAAAATTCTCTGATTTTATGCTAATGAGATACATAATGCTTAAGCATATTATTCATGCTTTCACTTCGTTGTGTAGTTCTCATGTCTACATAAAATATAGCTCGACCATAAACCAATGCCCACTTTTCATTGATATTAAACAATCTTTGAAGCCAACCATTACTTTCAAGGTCATACTTATCAAGCATTTTTACTCCAAACCTCTAGAAATTCTGCCTCATGCTCATAGTCATAGATAAAATTACTAAAATCTCTTGAAAAATCTTTATGCCTTGCAAACAGGCTACTCAGATGGACCGCTGCATTTTGAAAGATATGCCAAATATAAATTCGATGATAAGTCTCAGGCCCCACTGAAAAGCAAGTGCTTTTGTCATTGCAACATCTTGATCTATCAATGTAACACCCTAAGTTCTAGGAACTCGAAGCGCTATGAGCTAGGACCTCATAATGACACCCGACCCTCAGAGTAGCAACAACACAACGAATCTTACAACAATGCACAAACAAATGAAAACCAAAAATCAATATAAAACCAAATGTTTAAACAAAGGAAAACGTAAAAGACTCGCAACCGAGTTCAAAACAAAAGGGAAAGCAACAACATAAACAGAAACTCAATCCCATCCTATAATGTATGGGAACCCTGACATACCACACCATCCGGATCACTCAACAGTATCCTGAACCTGTAGAACATCTATAACATCAGTATAAACCGTTAGTTAACATTCTAGATATCGGAAAGACAATAAAGGCACAAACACACATAAGGTAAAATAAACACATAAACATGCTCGCACTCAACCAGTTATTATCTTTCAAAAGGTGATCCGATTACTATTTCAACTTATGGTTGTTACACG
The DNA here is from genome assembly GCA_033239125.1 of Fagopyrum homotropicum. NCBI lineage: Eukaryota > Viridiplantae > Streptophyta > Magnoliopsida > Caryophyllales > Polygonaceae > Fagopyrum > Fagopyrum homotropicum. Next base: position 55,704,416 of record BSWB01000003.1, on the reverse strand, counting down.
AGAGTCGCTACGACCTCACATCTGTCCCCTTTCACCAACAGGAATAGATCGTATGCATCCTTTTGTTACCTGTTGGACTAGTCGCGAGAGCACCTCCCAGTTTTTCCATTCTGAACTGGACAAGCGGTTACCGCCCGTTTATGATACACTTGGGCCAATTAAGATATAACATGGGCAATCCTATTCTAGTTATCAGTTATAACATGATAAACAACACAAATAAGTCAATACAATCAAACTAATACGCGGAATGAAGCTAAGTAAGTCCAAGGGACTTACCTCACTCGAAGGTAATCTAACACTCAACGAACACTCAGATATCCTCAGGAAAGGAGAAAAGGGAAGCCTGCTCAACAAGGCATCACGAATCAAGAACCGAAACAAATGCTAGAAGTCTAAAACTTCTAGTCTCCATGATCTCTAAGAGATCTACACAAGCTAGGGTCACAACCCTAGTCTTACAGAACACTAGGGGGCAAAGATCATCCATAAGAACCAAGGAAAGGAACGAGGAAAACAAGGAAGGAAGCAACTCACAAGAACGGGAGTTACTGCAGAAGAAACCGCAGGGACGGCCGGACAAAGGCGTAAGGGCGGCATCAAGGGAAATCCGTAGGGGCGGCACTGCAGAGGCACGAGGGCGGATTCCGGTGCAGAAACACTATCGGCTTCTCAACGACAAAGCTTGCTCTTCCAACACTCTCACACTTCATAACTCAACCAAGGGAGCCTGTGAACATCAAAAGATCATCAACGGAACGCTCCACAAGAATTAATGATCAAACTTGATTCTTGGAGAAAAAGAAAAGAGGAAACGAAATAGAAGGAAGCAAGGTGCAGCAACACCTGAACATGATGAAGAACAAGGAAGGAAGAACTTACACATTCAACAAGATTAGAAGAAGCAAGGATGCATCACTCGAGGGTTGAAGAAAGCGTAAGCAAGATACGGGAAAAAGAAGAAAAGACGGAAATATATAGGAGAGGACTGGAAAGATAGAAGCAAAGACGTTCTAGGGTTAGGAAGAAGATAAGGAAGCTGACCCATAAGATAAAAGATCGGATATTCTATCTATAGAAGGAAGATAAAAAGAACCAAAACAAATCTGACGCGATCTATAGCGAATCCGCAAGGGCGGATCGCTCGTGCCGTAGGAGTGGCCCCTTGTCACCGCGGGGGCGGTGACAGACCCAGAAGGCTGCTGGGGCGGCCTTCTTCACCGCTAGGGCACTGAAGGCAAAACTGGGGTCTTATAATCAACATAGTTTTTGGTAGTTTTCCGCCCATAGCCCTTGACAATGTGTCAAACAACCACACAAATGAATTTGTTGTATCATAATAAAGTAATGTTGCACCAAAGATAGTTGTTTGTTTATGATGATTCACACCAACAAATAAGGCAATCGGTTTAGCATCATTAAGCTTTCGATATGTTGTATCAAAAACAAACAACGTCACCAAAGTCAATAGTCGGCCATCATTTTTGCATCAGCCCAAAAGATATTAGTTATCAAATCATCTTCATCCACTTGAATAGTATAGAAGGAAGTAGGATCTTCAACTCTCATGCCCTGTAAGTACTCTAAAACGCCATTGGTATCACCTTGCTTCATTTGTAAACTCCGCTTAGTGCAGAAATAATTTTTTAAATCCACATGAGCAAAACCAACATTTTCAGCCATTAACTCATAGGTACTTTTTGGAGCAATACCTGACATGTTAGCCATGTCAACTTGTGATGCTCGAGAGATTGACACCTTTCGATGTGATCTAAATAGATGAGCCTTACTTAGACTAGCCAAATTGTGGCCATGCTTAGCAATGAAGTTAACAACACGATACCTTCCAATTTGACGACAATTAATCAACAACATGGCTAAACATTCAAACCTTGTCTCTAGCCGGTGAGATTTGACATAAATCTCTCGTTTATCAGGTCCTCGTTTACCTTCGCAAGAACACATAAACTTTCTGGCTAACATTATCTTTGTTTGCTTGCCTCTATGAAGCGGACATCTTCGAATTGAGAAGCCAATAACTAATGCATAGTTATTGCAGAACTCATAAGTTGTATCCTCGGTTTCAAACTCCATACCAAATTTTGGATTAATGCCCTCCGATATCTTAGAATGTAACGCTTCCATTGTGTCATCATTTAAGCAAGATTTTTTCAAGTCAGAATCTTGTTGAAATTCTAGACGTTGATATGTTTGCATTTCCTATAATAGCAATGAAAGTGTTCAATAAATAGGACTAATTCCTCCATAAGTTACAAGTCAAATCAACAACCTTTCTTTAACAAATCATATATATATATATATATATATATCTATATATAACAATTTCAGAATTTGTTAGACTTGTCTGATAGCAAATTGTCATATATATATGATTTACTAAAGTCTAAACTGATCATCTAGGGTTGTGAATATCGTCTGATTTACCCTTGCTTTGAGTGATTTTCCATTATCTTTTCTATTGTTACATAAATCCAACTTCAGCGTTCAATCTATAAATCATAAAACAGCTTCTTTAGAATATTCCTATAAATCAATTTATCATCCACTAACATAAACAATAATCAATAATCAGAAAAGTTTAAAAGGAATACATAAAAAATTCATAGATGGCCAGCAACAGAAAGCACACTCAGCCGTCAATAATCAGGAAAGTTTGAAAGGAATATAGACAAATTTCACAGATGGCCAACAACAGGAAAACACGCTTAGGAGTCATGAACATGTAGAGGTCGGGAAAGAAAGTTTTACTTACAACTGAATGAAGAGGAGAAGAGAATGACAACTAGACTGAAGGGCGAAGACGGCTCTGACGAGTAAGATGCTTGCAGAGAGAATCGATAGAATCAGGGAAAAAATCTGTTAACCGATATTTTGTTTCTTGTTCAGAATTTGTTAACCGATATTTTTGTTTCTTTTTTTTAGGTCAATTTAATAAAAAAAAATCTAATAATACTAATGACATGTGGACCAATAGAAAGGATGCAACAAACAATGAAATACCAATTGCAATAGGTGATCCGGGCTGCTAATTTCACGCATCTTTAGCCACTTGAACCCCTTTACTTTTTGGAGATTCCTATGTAGCTGACACAATACCATTTTGGGGGTTCACACTTTCATTTCCAACCTTAGTTATATATTTGAAGAGTTGTCTTTCACATTCTTAGCAAACAATTGGTAGATTGATTTATTTCTTTTCTACATATTTATGTGGATCATAAGCTCAGGTTTGATACAACAATTTGTTTCCCGAGCAAATTGATTAATTGCATGATCAGATTTGCTGCGTCATACCTGTTTAGCTTTATCATATTCTCTCTCTCTTTTATGTCCCTGGCTGTGAAACACTGCCCCTATATTGAATCTTCATGTTGATGAGCATCCAATCCACATCATTCTCTCTTAGGGAGCACCCTAAGTAGAAACATCCAGTTTCCCAAATTGATTAATTGCATGATCAAAAAGTTTCTTCACCAATTCGCCTAAAAATGCTCGAATCTAGACCGATAACAAGCAATAGTTCTGAAATTACAATCCAAACGTGAGAAATCAACCGAATAAAAAGATTAAAAATGAGATCGGAAGAGTTTTGTACGATCGGGGTTACCTCTTCAAGATAGCAACGGACCAGCGATTGGGCGGATGCTACTAGATTTGAAGAAGAGGTCACATAGGTAGTTTTTTGGAATTTGCAGGCGGATGCTAATGGATCTGAACAATCCCTCCCTTCCTTGGAGCTCCGAACCCGATTTCTTGTCGCCTGCAACTCCCTCCTTCAACCAAATCGATCAATCCTCACAACCATAAACCCCAAACCCTCTTTCCTAATCTCCAGCTTCCATTGGAACTCCGATCTCGCTGCTGCATTCGGCATCCCAAGGTTTAATTTCGGAACTGTCTCATGCTTTACACTTTTCGTTACCCACCAGATGCAAGCTCATAATCTAATCGGAAATTGAAAGCCCAATTTTGACCCGTTTGTGATTTCGGGTCTTCCATATCGAATTGAATTCACCAATGCTAAGCCCGCTAATGCTCCGAAGATCCCTTGGCAATATTGGAAAGAATGCTCGCAATCAGTCCGTTCGGTCAATCAATTCCTGCGATGGGATTTTGATGAACACTTTTGAGGTTTTAAAGTTTGATCACTGTGAACACTATCAAGGAGTGAAAGAAAACGTGTTCTATTAACTATTTTGAAAGGTAAAAAAACTTATCTCGCCTATTTAACAAATTTGACCATTTTTATATTTATTTAACAAATCAATATTTATAATCCGTTAATAATTAACCACCTTGATTAAATTTCATCCAAACTAATAAATTATCCAATTTTCCATCCAAATTTAATGGGTCCACCAAAAAGTGATTAATTACTTTGGGATATGGATTATAAATATGAAATAATTACTTTGGGATACCGATTAATAAACGGGATTCTATAAATTATTTGACACTTTATTTGAATGTAACACTTTAATTAGATGTAACTATTTAGGCAAAATTCACTAACTAGGTCTTTCTTAGTTTTTGCTCTACTAACTAGGTTCGTAGCATTTTCTCATTTATCCCCGTTTTTTTATTATTCAAAGATAGGGTTTTTGCGTTAACAAAGTAAGAAATTTTCACCTCTGCAGCGAGTACATCTCTCCCACATTCTCTACGTTAGGGTTTCACTCTAATGTGCGCTCTGAGCAAGCCAAGAAGGACTTCTCTCGCGAGATTTCTAAGGTTCAAGAGTTTTTGAGTGATTCCTTGTTTTTTAGGGTTACGAAAGGGGGTACAATTTAGGTTCCTGTCCCTAAGGTTACTCCGCCGCCTCCTCTACGGTTGTTTCTCTTGCTAGTGCGGGTGGAGTTGGTGTTGACGGTCAAATTGGTGCTAGGAGTTATTGTCTGTGCAGACTAAACGTGTTGCCTTACAAAGGAGGGCCGTTGTTGCGTCTTTGGCGGCTGAGGACTTCACTACGAAGTTTGATTCCGGGAATTTGCCGGAAAATGTTGTTTTTCTTTTGGTTTGATTTATTTACTATTGTGCTTGGGATGCTAATCTAATGAATTTTATGGTATGAAGATTTCTGGTATTAAAATGTCTTGTATTTTTTTCTGGTAAGAAAATTTCTAGTATGAATTTCATAGAAGAAAATAAAAAAGAAAAAAAAACAAAAGAAAATAAAAAACAAAGTGATGGTTCATTTTCCGTAACAAAGTAATGTTTGTTTTTTTCTGTTTTTTTAAATAGAGGAGTTAATTACTTTTACCTACCATTTATGAAAGTGGTAAAAATTAAAGAGGTACACAAAATATATATGAAATAGAAAAGAGTCTATTTCGCCAATTTCTTTCAACTATTTATCACTTTTCATTGAATCGGATAATAATCCGTGAACATTTGGTTGATCCGTTTGATCCAAAATTTTAAAATATGGTATGTGAAAACGATTTAAGTCGGATGGGAAATATCGACGAATATTTGGGTGATTGTTTGATCGGAATGATTTTCGCATGATCCGTTTGATTGAAAATAATTTTAATCGGATCTTGATATCCAACTGATCCATTTGAAACACACAGACACATATTTATTCCTATTTTGTTTGTTATAAAAAATAAAATAAAATATATCATAGTTAGTTAGTCACATAACTTAATCCAAATGAAAGTGAAACATGTATAGTTAATACAAGTTTTATTTTAAAGAAACTTATTTTGAAGACTTCAACACATGTTATGTTTAACACGGTAGAAAAGTTAATACTTAAAAACGTCATCATATATATTTATACAACTATATTATGTATTTTGTAATATGAATACTTCAATACTTGTATAGAAAATCAGAAATTAAATATAAAAATATTTTAATAAGTAATTAGTAAACTATAAGTTAAAATCAAAAGTTTTTAATGAATTAAAATCACCGTTACATTACATTTATCGTGTCGGAGTTGAAGAATGTCATTATAGACTTATAGTAATAGTATGGATTATGTAATATGTAATATGTAATATGTATTTATGTATATATATAAACAATATAAAAAAAGCTTATCTTTAAAATATATGTTCTTAAAAATTATAGTATGAATTATGAATTTATGTGAAAACGAATTTAGTCGGATTAGATAATTATCCGCGAATATATGGGTGATTTGTTTGATTGAAATGATCTTTAACCGGATTTGAATATCCAACTTAGAGTATGGATGATGTAATATTTAATATGTCATTATAAACTTATATTATAAACTTATAGTATGGATGATGTCATTATAGACTTATACTGTAAACTTGTAATATGAATTATGTATTTATGTCATTATACACTATTAGTATGGTAATGGACATAGCCAAACTTTTTGTAGGGATATGCAAAGTGTTATAAAAAATTATCAAATTAATTTTCAAACTGATATATATATATATATATATATATATATATATATATATATATATATATATATATATATATATATATATATATATATATATATATATATATATATATATACTTAAAATTTAAATCATTATATATTGCTTCTTAATTACCAATAATAATTGAAATATATATATATATATATATATATATATATATATATATATACTTAAAATTAAAATCATTATAAAAAAAATTATGTGTAATAGATAAATTTTTATTTTTAGACACTTAATAGATAACTAATTAAAAAAATATGATATATTACATATAACATTTTTAATATAAAAAATGTATGAAAAAGTGTAGTAATGAAAAGTTAAAAAAGGATAAAACTAAAAGTACAAAACTTATAGTTTATTATTTAAAATTATGTTTTTAAAGTGATTTGCAATTGATGTGATTGATTGATCGTAATTGCGGGCTTTTTCTTATTTATTTTTAAAATATTACATGTTTTTTTTTCCAAAAGAATTACGTATTATAGTCATTTCAACGGTAATTTATGTGGGTTATGGCCTCATGGGTCACAATCTTTGACGGATGGGCTAAACTATATTTAATTTACGAAAACAAAAAGGCTCAATTTTTTTTCATTTTGGGTCGGGGTGGGCGACGGCTTAGTCGAGCCCATCCATGGCGCAACCCTTGATTATGTCACAATGTTATTATTGTATGATTATCGGGTCATTCGGGTCGGGTTACTTCAGGCTATCGGGTTGCTTTGGGTCGGGTTATTCGGGTCATTCGAGTCGGGTTACTTCAAGCTATCAGGTTAGTTCGGAATGGGTTATTCATGCATTCAGGTTAGGTTACTTCGGGGTATTCGCCGGTGTAGTTGGTCCGATCTTTTGACACTAAAAGACTCAATAGAAAAAACAATAACAAAAAGAAAGAGATATGGAAAGAAGATGATCCGATAGTGGGATGGATCGTTAGTTGGATAGATAAAGGTCAAATCCTAAAAAGCTACATAGGAAGCACACTATGACACGATCGTACATAATGCATAGTTAGTAAAGTCTTATTGAACCCTTCCCACTATTCCAAACAAAATAGGCGTTAAAAAAACCTTAGAGCACCTGGAGGTTTGCTTGTAGCTAGTTGGCACTCTGCTCTATCGTTGGTAAGTACCAAACACTCAAAGAAGACCAAGCGAGTTGCGAGCAAGACGTCTTTTACCTAGGCTTGCTCTTTAGTCCGTGAAGACGACGGTAGACACCGCAAAAGATAACACAACGTGTTTATCAATATGTATTTGATTTCAAGATGAGAAAATAAGAGGCATGACATCCCTATTCATAGGAGAAGGTTCGAACATCGGGTTACATGGACGGCTTCATGGACTTTTTAATCAAGCCCATAGATTCGTATCTTATCTAGAATAAGATAGGATATTCCTAAGGAAAAAAAATATCTATCTTCTAGAAGGATTGATCTTATAATGTAAAATAATAAAATAAGATCTATCTTCTAGAGATAAGATCTATAATTAAGCTTCCCTATTAGAATACTTAATTTTATTTGTAAAAGAAATAAATAACATAAGGTGAAAATATGATTAAAAGCCCGTAAAAATTAACTCATAATTAAACATGTCCTTATGGGCTGAAATAATAAAATAGAAGGCCCAAATCAGTCTCTCTTGGTCCGCCTTCTACACACAGGTGGATAAACCCATTCAAGAGAAGCATCCCGGAGACTTGTGACCATGGCATCACATGGGACCATGGTTGAGCCATTCTCACCCTCAACTACATTGGCTCTATTCAAGACCACTCCATATCATGCATGCGACACTCCAACCCATGCACATGACTCTACAACTTCCATGCACACGTGGTGATCGTCCATGCCTTCCATACATACGTGATGATCTACCATGCACTCTACATGGTTTTATCTTGGAGTCGGAAGGGTTATGAACATTTTCTACATCCTTGATAGCTTGATAATTAAGAATGTATTTCTTCTTTGTGTAATTTGTTTTACATTTTCGTTTTATCTTTTAGGAAATAATGCTTTTAAACCTTATAAAAGTCCTCCTTAGTCTCTCGTTTTAGGAAAATATTCAGAATATTTCGGATTGAGCATTTTTCTTATTTTTCTCATATTACGTCAAAATCATTCAAAGAGGGATCCTTTGATTGGCATTGTTGTGTGTTGCTCAGCTTGGTTGAATTTGCTTGTGTCAATCTACAAAAGATTGGTGCTTTAAGTCTCTTTACTCACCTCCTCCTTGTGCTTGCTTCACCATTGAAGTTTGTGTAAGGTTGTAGTGTGGATTATGTTGAGGTAAGACATGGGTACAAATTTTTATCATCTAGATCAAGGTTCTACCATATTGATCTCCTTAGTTCTTTCCTCTGCGTTGTTTGATCCATTTATCACCATAAACGAACTCCATTATTCTTTTCTACTATTTTTTTCTATTTTACCTAGATCGAGTCAACAAAGGGAATCCCCACATCACTTAATATCAAATCGCTTTTGAGCAGAATCGTAAAAGTGACGTGTCATCTCCCTCATATGGCATATGAATAGACTAGGTTATGTGATGAAATATATGGTTATCTCTCTCTATTTTACTGTTTGTGGATTGATTGTTAAGATGTCAGGAAATGGATTAGACGTTAAGATGAAAACCACTAAGATTCCCCTTTTGTTTAATCCATTCCTAGGAGTGTGATTGTGCGGTGAGGTGAGCATTGGCAAGGTAGACCTTTTGGTCATCCCATTGCGTGGAAATGTACCTCTTATGTACTTGAATTCGGTATATCTAATAGCCTAGTATATCATTCTTGTGATTATAAGACCTTTTTTTTTTTTTTATCTTACTACCTCATCTACCTTAGGTAAACGAGAACTTAAGATGAAACACCATGACTATGCATGATTATTTCCAAAAACACCATATTTCTTTACACTCTTTGAACATTTATCAACCTTGATTTGGTGTGATTTTTTTTATCAAAATTCTTGTTCGAAGCACAACTCAATGCATGAACCACACACCGTGTAACACCTTTTTCTCAAAAGCCGAACTTGTCAATATAGTCAAATTTTCTACTTTGTCTTAGTGGAATTTGATACCTTAATTACTAAATCGTGTACTACAATGCAAAAACCAGCACTTGTGGGTGTTTTGTCTAGCATACACGACATGATCAAGAATGTATAGAATATGAGTTCATTGCTTTAGACAAAGAAGTTGAGGAAGATGAATGACTTTGGAATGTCTTGAGATATCTTTTACTATAGAAAAAATTGGTGCTAGCAATATGTGTTGATGAGACCATCTCCAACACCTCCTATACATGGACCAATCACTAGAGCTAGAGCAAGAGCATTGAAGGAGAAGGAGTCTACATCATCTTCACATTCTATCATGCAAGGATTATGACAATATTAAGATCAAGATCCATCTAAGAAGAGGTTGCTAGCTTATTGACATCATGTATATCAAAGGAGACTCTACTTATGTCTAAGTCTTCTTTAGTAACATTGATATATATTACGGAGATCTATACATGAGTGAATATGATCAAGGAAGCAAGAGTGTGCAAATGGAGATATCGGCCCCATCTAGATCCAACCGAGAAATTGACAAATCTCAACCGAGATTACCATGAATCTTATCGAGATTTAGATAAGATTATATTTAGTTATTTTTATACCTTTAAAGCTCTAACCATTCTAAAGGTTTTTTTTATCCTATATTTTGTTGGATTATTTTAGTATTTTATCTTATAGGAGAATTCTCGCCTATATATACTATATAAGGCTGATATTTATAGTTAGATTAGATTGATTATTCATTTCATATTAATGTGAGATACTCGTTGCTTCATTTATGATGTTTATGTTTTATTCTTTTTTATTCAATAAAAAAGAGAGCCTTTGATCGAATTGCTGTGAGTTCTTGCTAGGTTGTTCTTGTGTGTGTGAATCTTCTTAAAGATTGGTCCTACTAGTCAAACTAGTCCCTCCTTGTGTTTGTCTCAATTTAGGAGGCTTATGTAAGGTTGAAGAAGGAAAGGTTAAGGTAACTATTTGTTGATGTTTTTTATCAATTGGTCAATGTTCTTTGCAAGTTTATATCTTGGTTCTATCTTCCTATATTTTTCATTAAATTCAATTCATTATCATCTTCTTTATCTTACCATTTATCATCCATAGCATTCATGTTCTCATCCTTTGAGTTTTCACAAATCTCGGCCCTTCCAATACCAAATCTCGAATGAGATTTTGACGGAGATTTGCTTTTGTCGTCGATTTCGTGGACTTCAATCTAGACCGGGAAACTGCGGCATCAACCCCGCATCAAAGTGGTATCAGAGCTAATCGATTAAGTTCAACTCAACCATACACTATGGTTTGAGTATTTTTATTTGAGTCTTCTTTGAGTCACATAAAATTGAGTCTTTTTTCGGTTTCATCTTTTGTGAGATTAGTGAGTCTAATGTGCTTTGTCTTCTGTCCATTGGAGAAGAGAGAAATGACATAGCCAAACACAAGCCAACCAAACCCTAGAATTAAACCTCAATGGAGTCTGCAAAATCTCACCCGAGATTAGTGTGCAACACGCAGAGATTTTGTTACTTGAGTGGCAACTCACATTGTTTCTCAATCCAGTCGAGATTCACATAGATTTGAGTCAAATCTTTCTATATACAGCTGCTACATCAAAGAAGGAAAGAGATTCAATAGTTATCTTATTGTTGAGATCTTTCAAGTAGGTGAGATCTTATCATATCTTTCAAATCCTAACCGAATATCTATCTGTATCTTGTATATCTCAATCATCTAGCAGCCATATATCTCGCCCCATAACTCCACAAGAAAGACAAACACTTTTCCCTCTTTTCTTACCCTATCCTATAATATATTTGATAAAAAAAATGAGCCAAAGTTTTGGTAAAGCTAGTTGAGCTAGAGTTGTTGCGATGCAACTGAGAAGCGATCATCAAGGCAACAAGGGAGGAGTATAACCCACAGTATATTCATTGATTGTGGTCAATACTTGATGTTTGACAAATCTCGATCCCCAGTCCAAAATCTCGCCCGAGATTTAGGTTGAGATTTGCTACTATTGCGAATTTTATCATAATTTTTAAGGCAAAAGTTGAGCAATCCAAGTGTGCCAAGTGCAAGGGGACATCGAGAAAAGAAGTTTTATATTACCCTCGAGCCAGAACATAGCCTAAACCTACCAGTTTAGATCGATCTCGCCCCTAGAGATAATCTCGGCCGGGATTTTTGACCGAATTTTGCTTCAGTCGAGATCGAAACTATCCGGCTATCTCTCTCTAATTGCATTAGTTCAAGGTACGTAAAACTCTCTTCTTAGTCTCTTGTGTGTCTATTTCTTGCCTCTTTCTACTCTAAACACATTGAGTCTATCTCTTTGTGTGTGTTAGTTAGTATCTATACTTTCTATCATACTAGTTGAGTCTACTTGTAATATTTATTCTACTTTGTGTCAATTATGTGAAGAAACTCCAGCAGGGTTTCCTTAATTATCTTTCAACACAAGAACCTTCTTCCAAGCCAAGTTGACATCTTGATTCATATAAGGAGTTTCTAATTGAAGCTAGTCATTGATTTTAAAGGAGTATTAATCCATTCAAAGAAATTACATCAAATTAGCTTGAGATATCACAACATAGCGCGAGTGTGAGAGAAAACAAGTAAGACGTATTCAGTTTCACTAACTTCACATGTTTGTTGTTACTTTGCGTGTTTTTGTAGAAGTCAAAGGAAAATATCCCTCGAGGGTCACATAAGAGTGATTTCTAAGGTCCGGAGCCATAGACATGCTTAAACAACTCATGGCTCAAATCATGATTTTGCTGCATCAATTGCCACTTTGAAAGAAAGGATGAGCAAACTGGAATCTTGCCCCAAAGAAGAATCTCAACCCCAAAATCTTGCCCCTGTCCAGCCGAGATTCCTTTCGAGATCTGCATTCGACATTGGTGAAAGTTCACGCAATCCACCTATGCCTCCAGCCCCCAATCCACTTCCAAAATCCCCTCAAAGGCCATTTATGAGATACTCAAATCTTAATTTTCATGCACCTAATATTCTGGATTTTGTTGATGATTTTTCAGGAATTAGACGATGAGGATGAAGAAGGCATGTGGATAGACTATTATAGACATAACCATCATTCTAGGAGAGTTCGAGACTTGGAACCTTATAAGCCTCACAAAGAGCAATTAACAAAGTGAAGTACAAAATCCTGAGTTTTGAAGGAAAGTGGGACCAGACGAGTTTATGGAACGGGAGACCAAAATCGAACAAATCTGGTCTTGCCATAACTTTTGTGAGAAAAGGAAGATCCAATTGGCTGCATTGGAATTTCAAGGTTATGCTTTAATTTGGTGGGATCACCTTGTTAGAAAAGGAGAAGAAAGCTAGATTCGGACATCAACTGATGTGGGACCATCCTCGACACCACACATAGAAGGACCTATCACAAGATCGAGGGCTAGAAGGATCCGAAAGGAAACGCCAACGAAGAAGATCAAGGAACGTTGAAAGTGAAGAACCTCGGCCAAGAATATCGGGTAAGATTTCAACCGAGATTTGCTTCTTGACGCGCACTTGAAGATCCGGCCAAAAGCTTTTAAACATTCTTTAAGGTAATTGTTAGTTTTGATTAGATCTTGTATGATTATTTTTAGATTATCTTAAAAATATATGTTTCCTAGTTTATCTTTTAAAAATATCTTTCCTAGTTTATCTTTTAAAAATATCTTTCCTAGTTTAAATAAGGAAAGTCTCCCTTATAAATAGCCTTAGATTATCTTAATTGTTAGTTTTAATTAGATCTTTTATGATTATTTTGATTGAAAAGTTGTGAATCCTTGCTATTGTTCTTGTTTGTGTTAATCTTTTTGAAGGTTGGTGCTACAAGTCAAACTAGTCACTCCTTGTGCTTGTCTTATTTAAAAGGCTCGTGTAAGGCTAAAGAAGAAAGGATGAAAGGTAATTCTTTGTATAGGGATTTGACACATAATTGGTCAAGGTTCTTTGCAAGTCTTATAATAGTCATATCTTCCTATATTTATCATTCATCATTCCATATTATCATCTTCTTATCTTTACTTATCATCCATTATTATGCATTCAGATTTACAAGAAATCTCGGCCTATTCTTGCCTAAATCTCACCCGAGATCTTGTCTAAGTTACCCGAGATTCATTTTGGTGTTCAATTTGAGGACTTTCAATCTAGAGCGGTAATTGCAGAATCAACCCCGCACCAAAGTGGTATCAGAGCTAAGCGATTGAAGTCCGCCTCAGGTTTGAGTCAATTTTATTTTGAGTCTTCTTTGAGTCATATAAATTTGAGTATTTTCTTGTTGCGATCATATTTTTGAGATGATTTGAGAATAATGTGTGTTGACTTGTGTCTTTTGGAAGAGAGAAATGTCATATCCAAACACAAAGCCAACCACTAACCTTTCAACCATGTCACCCAATAGTACTGATATTTTCGCTCCAAGCTTGCGCCTAAAGTTGAGATCTTTACGTTACTTGTTGCCCAAGTTTCATGAATTTTTCTTATCCAATTTTAAGATCATATACTTATTAGATTTGAGTCATATGAAATAGATATCTAGCTGGTGATACAAAGAGGAAAAAGAGTTGCAAGATATTATTGTTAAGATCTTATCTAGAAGGTGAGATCTTATCAAATCTTTTGAATTCTCACAAAAATCTTTTGAACAACGATATATACACTTCTCCAACAATGAAAGATCCCAAGACAACCAGGAAGTAGTACACCAGAAGTGATTGCTGATCATCGATGAAAAATCATCGATTTTTAACTAACTCAGCCTGTTCATCAAGGAATCTCGGCCGAGATTTTCACCCGAGATTGCTATTGTTGTCAATTTTTTGAGAAATTATTGAGGCATAATATGAAGAACCTAAGTGCACCCTGTGCAAGAGTACATCAATAGAAGACTTTTTATACCACACTTGATCTAGTTATGAGCGTTAGCCAATCCAAAAACAAATCCCGGCCATTTCTCTCTCCAACTGCGCAGGTTCAAGGTACGCCTTTCTCTCTTCTTAATCTCTTGTATGGCTTTTCTTAGCCTCTTTCTATTCCAAACACTTGACTCATTTTCTTTGGGTGTGTTAGTTAGTATCTATACTTTCTATCATACTAGTGTGTCATACCTGCAATATTCTTTGTACCTTGAAATCAATTGTGTGAAGAGACCTACAACGGATTATCTAAACTAACTTCCAACACAAGAACCTTTCTTCGAACCAATTTGACTACTTGAGGCATCCGAGGACGTTCTAGTTGAAACTAGTTCATCGATTGGTAAAGAAGCATTAACCCATCCAAGACAATTGCATCAAATCAGCTTGAGATTCACAACAAAGTGTGAGTGCAAGAGAAAATAAGTAAGGAACCCCCGTTTTTACTAACTTCACGCGTTTGTTGTTACTTTGTGTAATTGTGCAGGATGTCTAACAACCCACGAGGTTCACAACGGGGTGACCCAACGAGTCCCGAACCAAGGATCAACTTTCACAACTGGTGAAGATGGTTTTGGCAATGGCTGAACGGATGAGACGGATGGAAAGTCACCCCAAAAAAAAATCTCGGGCCAAAACCTCAGCCCCTACCCGAGATTTGCCCTTGAGATGGTTGAAAGCTCACATAACCCACCCATTCCTCCAGCCTCACACCCAAGACACCCTTAAGGGTCACGTATGAAATATCCGAATCCGAATTTTGATACACCTAACACGTCAAATGTCGTTTATGAATTTTAGGAAATGGAGGAGGAAAATGACGAAGGTATGTGGAGAGGCTATCCTAGACGCAATCCTCGTCATAGGAGAGGGCAAGACTTGGAACTCTATAGACTTTACCAAGACAATGATGGAATGGGCAAAGTGAAGGTCAAGATTCCGAGTTTAGAGGGTAAAGTAGACCCAAACGTTTACATGGATTGGGAGACTAAAAATAAACAAATTTGGTCTTATCATACTTTTAGTGAACAAAGGAAGGTCCAACTTATTGCGTTGGAATTATAAGGATATGCCCTAGTTTGGTGGGATCACCATCTCAAAGAAAGCAGACGAACATTAGATCTAGAGATCCATACCTGGGAGAAAATGGAGGCTTTAATGAGAGAAAGATTCATGTAACATCCCAAATCCATAAGACTCGGAGTTCTACGGGCTAGGACCTTACAATGGGTCTTGACCCTAACCCGATAACAAGTTCATTGGATCTTACAACAAGGCACAAATAAATATAAAACCAACATCCATAAAACCAAAAGATCATAGACTGAAACACATTAAAACCAACAACTGAGTATCAAAACAGTATCATCAGATACATATATACACCCCAAAAGCACATAACCATCCTATATGCACGGAAACCCTCGGCTGATCACTCCACCAGATCACTCTACATTCCTCCAATCCTGCAAGGCATCTACAACCTCGTATGAGACCTGTAGCTAATAATTAATATATAAGATCGTGCATAAGCACATACACACATCAAGATTACAATAAATACCAAGCATGCTATCACACATTTTCCGTTTGATGATCATTATAAAGTCATACAATCATCATTCATTTTTAAAGGTGTGACACGAGTAGTAAATCATTCTCGGCTCTGTTTCCCTTACCATCTAGAGTGGCTAAGCGTACTACCACCGTATACCATGTGGAGTGGCTCAGTACCTTCACCGTATAACAAGTCTGACAAAGTCCTAGAGAACCCTCCAGCCTCCCTCGAGGGTACTAGAAAAGTTATCATCACACAACAACCGTGGGATTATCCAACGTTGGTAATAATCAATATTGCATGCTATAAAGCACATAACTAACACCACTCATGCATACATCCAATATAGGAATGCAACTAAGTAAGTCCTACGGACTTACCTGTGTCACAATTTCCTTAACAATCGATCAAGTCTCCAAATTCCTGGAGGAATATACACCGCCTGATAGACAAGGCATACATAATCAATCATAGGACAACAATGCTAGAAGACTCTACTTCTAGCCTCTAAGATCTTCATAAGATCATACACACCATCTGTAAACCATAACCTTGACATTCATAATCAAACCTCAAAGCCTCAAAAGGCATTCATCTAATATATCATCATCCTCAAACTCCACACATACTAACCTAGCATGCTTCTAAACCCAAAGCCAAGGACAAGAGGAGGAATAAACTTACCAAATAACTTGGTAAGTTATGAGGAAGAGCACCTCATAACTTACCAAGTTATTTGGTAAGTTTATAGAAAAGGTCAATCCTAGTTCCCCATTCTGAACTGGACAAGCGGTAACCGCCCGGTTATAATACACTTGGGCTAATTAAGGTATAACAAGGTCAATCCTAGTTCCGGTTATCAGTTATAACAATAAACAACGCAAATAAGCCAATATGATCAAACCAATGCGCAAAATGAGGCTAAGTAAGTCCGAGGGACTTACCTCACTCGAAGGTAATCTAAACACTCAGCGAACGCTCAGATATCTTCAGGAAAGGAGGAAAGGGAATCTTGCTCAACAAGGCATCACGAATCAATAACCGAAACGATGACTAGAACATCCATAAGAACCAGGGGGCAAGGAACATCCATAAGAACCAAGGAAAGGAATGAGGAAATCAAGGAAGGAAGTAACTCATAAGAACGGGAGTTACCGTAAAAGAAACCGCAAGGGCGGCGGAGCAAGGCGCAGGAGCGGCTTGCCGCGGGGGCGGGATGTGCAGGCGCGGGGGCAGTGTACTGACAAAAGCCGTTGTTGTCTTATCGATGACATCAGAAGCACAACAACGTCAAAACACGTTCTTCTAACACTTCCACACTTCACAACTCAACCAAGGGAGCTTGTGAACATTCGAGGATCATCAATGGAGCGCTCCACAAGAATCAAGGATCACGCTTGATTCTTGGAGAAGAAGAAAAGAGAAAACGGAGGGAGAAACGAAATGAAAGGGAAGCAGGCTGCAACAATACATGAACGTGGTGAAGAACAAGGGAGGAAGAACTTACACGTTCAACAAGAACACATGAAGCATGGATGCAACACTCGAGGGTTGAAGAAAGCGTAAGTAAGAAACGAGAAAAGGGAGAAAAAACAAGGAGTTTATAGAAAAGGGCTGGAAAGATGGAAGGAATGACGTTCTAGGGTTAGCAAAAAGATAAGGAAGCCGACCCATAAGATAGAAGATCAGATATTCTATCTATTGAAAGAAGATAAAACGAACGAAAACAAATTGGGTGCGATCTGTGGCAAATCCACAGGGGTGGATTGCCCATGCCGCAGGGGCGGCTAGGAGCAGGGGAGGCCCCGTGTCACCGTAAGGGCGGTGACAAGCACATTTTACCGCTGGGGCGGCCGCTGTCACCACAGGGTCGGTGAAAACCAAAAGCTGGTTGTTACATCAAATCCCCCTAAAAAGAAGTTTCGTCTCAAAACTTGCAACAGTCCGAAAGATCATACTACAACAACACTGAAAAACTGGACTCAACTCATATATTCCCGCTCGGGACATATAACTCAAAACGTCTTAAAAGCATATGCAATGTAGCAAAAGGAAAACCAAAACAAAACGACTACGCTAAAGGTGCATCAAACTCAACGTAAAACTCCTGATAGTTCCTCTAGATACTATCCTCTGTCTCCCAAGTCATCTCGTCAGCTCCTTGCATCGACCACTGAATCTTCATCATCGGTATGTCCTTCAAATGCAAGAATCTCGTGCTACGCTCTAAGACAGCTACCGGGTGCTCAACAAACGTGTGGTCTGACTCAACCACTAGATCCTCTTGATTGACAATGTGCCTCGGGTCCGGTATGTAGTCCCATAACAGGGACACATGGAAGACTAGGTGAACACCCTCAAGCCTCACTGGTAAAGCAAGTCCGTATGTTGTCTCTCCAACTCGCTCAAGAATCTCAAAAGGTCCAACATATCTAGGACTCAGCTTCCCCTTGACACTGAAACGTCTGACGCCTCGTGTCGGGGGTACTCTCAACCAAACCTGAGCTCCAACTCGGAACTCCAAAGGTTTGCGCCTCTAATCTGCATAAGACTATTGCCAACTCTGTGCTACTAACATCCGCTCTCAGATCAACTTGAGCCATGTTATCCTAAATCTACTCAGGTGCTATACCGCTAGCACTACTTGTCTTATCCTAACACAACATTGTAAGGCATCTATGTCCATATAAAGCCTCGTAAGGATCCATCCTGATCGATGCGTGCCTGATGAGATGAATTATATGCCATTATAATCATGCATATTGTGAATGTTTTACTTAGTTTCTCTTACAATAATAGAGGTCTACACGAGTTTTGATTGATATGTAGGTGAAAATGATGGATTTGGAAGCAATAATGGAGCAAGGAGTAGATCAAGTTGATAAGGAAGCATAAGAGACCATTGAGGAGTCATGAGGAGCAAGGAAAGTGGGTGGGAGAGTCACACAAGGAAGTGCAAAACAAGTCAAAAGACAAGAACTCTCAAATAAGGAAAATCGGGTAATTTATTCCTAGATAGACCGATTTTCCTGTAGAAAAATCTGACGAGTTATGGAGTAAATCGACCGATTTTTGCCTTAACCGTCTAAAAAAATATAACGTTCGAAACCCAAAGCATTGGGCCAGAAGGGGGACATGTCTTGCAGGCTATTAGTAATTTTGGGTTATGTTGGAACCCTAGGAGACGAAAATGAAGAGGTCGAACAGATCGGAGATTGACGACTGACGGTAGAGGATTGAAGATCAATTCTTGGAGGGAAATGAAGTTGCGGAAAGAAGATAAAGTTCAAGATTCAAGAAAGTTGTGAGATCTTGGATTATTGTTCGTTATTATGATTTGCGAACACATTCTATTGAGTGCTTTACGAGATTTTGTTGGAGTTTTGAAGGATTGATTACATATTTTGAAGATTTGTCAAGTTTAGTGCGAAGTTTGGTTTTTTATTTGGTTTTATTTATTCAATCTTGATTTTGATTCAAAAATGAAAATGATTGGTGTTCGCTCAAAAAGTGTGTGCGTCAAAGTCTTAAATTTATATCTAGAACTCAAAGCAAAGCGAACCCGCAGTGTACGGATCAGCTGCAGTAAAGTAAGAATTCCAGAGTCGAACTCAAGGATTTGGTGAGAGCAAATTTAATTTCAATTATCTAGCGAAAATGCAAAAGCTTTTGTGATCAAATAAGGGTAAAATGATTCCAAGGATTCAAGTATCTGATTTCGGCTTTAGATTCAAGACACTTCTATAGATATAGGACATAGTTTATATTGCCAAGATTAAATGTTCAAAGGTAGATATCGTACGGTGAAGTTCCGAAACCTATATAACTAATCTAAAGGTTTTCTCTATAAGGGTTGTTGAGGCTACAATATAGAAAGATCTAAAGACAAGAATTAAGTTCAAACTAACTATCTAAAACTCCAGGATATGACTCTCCAAAGTAAGAATAGAAAGCACACTTAGAATCTTAATAAAGGATGTTGAGTCTCTTTACTACCCAAATCTTATAACCCTAATCTATTAAATGTAGAATCAGGTTTGAAGTGTCTTCATACATTCAATTAGAGGGTAAAAAGGTTAATCAAGGTTGGGATTTAGGCAAGGATTAGTTTTGATTAAAGATTGATTCAATTAAGGTTCGTCAGAGGAATAAATCGGGATGTTCATAAGAAAATCAGCCGATTTACTCAAGAACAGTCCGATTTTCCTGTTATCTCAAAACTAAAATCTAAACTCTCAGGGTCCTAATGTTTGAATGAGTTCAGTCTATCATCATCTAAGCCTTAATCATCAACTATTCTCCCCAGAATCACAAGGGTTTTAGCCAACCATTTTCAAAATCGAATCAAATTAAATATTGAGTGAAAAATCGCAAAGAAACCGAATCTTGAATAAAAATCCAATAACCTTCAAATCTGTAAATAAAACTCGAAACTAATCAATGTATCTCTTGAATAACTCAATTTCGTGTTCACAAACAACAATCACTTCAATGGATAAAGAAATCTCACAAACACGAGTTAAGATTGGCTTCCCGGCAAAAAGTCCTTCAATCCTTCTTCAAGAATCTCCAAATTCTCTCAAACGTGTAAAGATTTCCCGCTGCGGCCTCCTCGTTTTCGTTCGTAGGGTTCTCCTTTACAGTTTCTTGCAAATGGGCTGTTTGGCAAAACTCTCCTCTAGCCCAAAAGAATTGGGCTTTGTGTCGTCTTTTTATTTGGCCGAAAAACAGAAGAAATCGACCCAGTCGATTTATACACAAAATCGTTCGATTTCTAGAGGAGAAAATCGTCCGATTTATATGCATATTGGCACGATTTTCTTCAACAGAAAGTGCTCTTCTCTTGGCTCGTCTTCTATGCTTCTCCTTTGCAATTCCTTAGCTCTTTATGACCCTTTTAAGACTCCTTTAGCTTCCTCAACATCCTTATTATGCTCCTTGCTCCTCTTTTGCTTCCAATTCCACTCCATTTACCTGTAATTCATCAAAAACTCGTGTAGACCTCTATTTCCGACAAATGATTGAATAGAACATAAAAGGTACACAAAATCTCTCTAAATGCAGGGTAAACTGAGACAATCTTCTACAATATGCATGAATATTATGGTACATAATTCATGTCATCAATTGGCTAAAAACCTTGTGATTCTGGGGAGAATAGTGGATGATTGAGGCATAGATGATGATAGACGGAACTCATTTAATCTCTTGGACCCTGAGAGTTGAGATTTAATCTTTGCCAATGCGAAAAATCGTGGTGTTCTAGAGAAAAATCGGCCAATTTTTCCTCAAGAACAGTCCGATTTTTCTAGGCTGACGTACCTTATTGCTTTATCCATTAACAAAAGTTAAACCTTGCCAAAATCCTAACCTTGCCTAAACTTTTTAACCTTTATCCAAGTGTGAGAGGAGACTTCATCATTGATTCTTCGCTTGGTAACTAAAGTTTACAAGATTCGGGTAATATTGAGATTCAACATCCTCGATTAAGGTTTGAGTGTGCCCTTCACCTTTACCTTCGAGAGTCATATCCTTGGGTTTTAGTGAGTGGTTTGAGTGTTAATCCTTTCTTTGAGTAATCTTCTTGATGAGACTCAACATCCCTCAAGTTGAGAGTTCTTGAGTTGGGATAATTGATAGTGTAACTTCGGCGTACATTATATTTTCCTTCAAAACACATAAACTTGACAACATCAACTTTGTCCTTTGATCTTTAGAGTGTCTTGAATCGAAAGCCGCAGTCTGATACTTGAATTCCTGGAATCATTTGTCTCTTAACGTCTTTACAAAAGCTTTTTTCTTTGCTAGACGACTTTTGGAACTGATTTTACTCTCATCAAATCCCTGAGTTCGACTCTGGAATTTGTTTCCTTACTATAGCTGATCCGTACACTGCGGGTTCGCTTTTGCTTAAGTTCTAGATATAAATTTAAGACTTTGACGCACACACTTTTGAGCGAACAAGTTTTTGGCGCCGTTGCCGGGGATTTGGTCTAGACCAAATTCGGTTTTCGGTTGTCTGGCTTGGGAGCTTTTGCTCTTGTTATTTGATCTATCGACTTGAGTGATTTCGCAGGTTTCTCTTTAGGTACATGCGGCGGTCTCGATCCAAGAAAGACCTCGTTGCTTTTGACCCTGAACCTGAGAAGACTCTCAAGAAACGGTTAAGAGAAGCTAAAATGGCAACACAGTGAAAACAACTTCCAAGCTGAGTTGGATGAGACTCGTGCTTTCTTTAATCTAAGTGAAAGGAAACTTATTGAAGAGAGAGTTGTTGCTCGTGCTGATAGAGAGCGATTGCAAGCTGACGATGATATGCATGAGCTTGAAGAAATAGTGCATAATCTACCACCTAATCCTTGTGTTCCATCTAGGTATGCGAGTGTTGCTCCTATCGTGGCTGAACCACGAACTCTTGGGCAACGTATGGATCGGAATCAGCAACCGCGCCGTTTGGGCTTGAATCTTGGAGATCCGGATGAGCATGACTATGGGTTTCGACCTCAAGTCATCACTATGATCCGCCAAAGTCAGTTTGGTGGAATGGAAATGGAATCTCCGCATGAACATCTTCAGTACTATGAGATTCTTATGGTGACCTTGAAGCCTCCAAGAGCAAAGAAGCAACAACTATAAGTTGAGACCAATCTTTTTTTCTTTGAATGACGAGGCCTTAGCTTGGTATCAATCGCTTCCAACTGCAAGAGTTAACACTTGGGAGAAGATGACTTCGGAATTCCTCACCAAGTTCTTTCCACCATCCAAGATGGCGGAGTTGAGAGGTAAAATCAATGCCTTTGCTATGAAACCTAATGGAAGTTTATATAAGTCTTGGGAAAGGTTCAAGGACCTTCTATTGGATTGCCCTCACCATGGCATTCCAAAGCTTGAGTTGTTAGAGATCTACTACAAGGGATTGGATGAAGAGACTCCATTCAAGCTTCAATCGCTTTCGGCTGGAACTTTTATGGAAATGAGAGATGATGATGCACGGGATTTCATTGAAAAGCAAGCTCTAGTGATTGATAAGTACTCTCATAGGAAGATCGAAGGTGGAGGCCGATATTCTGGAGATCCGGGATTGAATTTGAATCATGCAAGTCAAGCTCAAATTTTCTCTCTCAACAATGAGATTAAGGAGTTGAAAGCACTTTTGAAGCCCAACATTCAATCACAAAAAGAGCAAGACGTTGGCTATCTAGGAAGAGAGAACAATCAAGGGAATAAGAACAACAACCAGAATAACAATTGGAATAACAAAAACAACAAGAACCAGAACTTCAACAACAGTTTGAGATCCAATCAACATAATCCCGGTAATCCCTATTCCCATGCTGAAAATGCACTAATACCTCCTTCTTCTCCTTTTACCCCTTTGAAAAGTCAGGGACAAGCTTTATCGAGTTCAAGCCAGCCGGAGAAGGACAAGCTTGAAGTGATGATGGAATTAATGATAGGAAAGATGCAAGGGTTAGAGAATTCCATCACTTCGATTTCTAAAGCACAAAAAGCTTTGGAAAATAAAGTGTTTAGCAAACCCGGAGAAGTTCCTAGAGATCAAGGGAAGCTTCCCGTGAAGACAGAAGACAATCTGAAGGGGCGTGCAATGGCGATTACTACAAGGAGTGGTGTGACAACCACCGATCCTAAACCCCGCACGGATGACAAAGAGAAGCAGCCCAAGTTCGTTGAGATCCCAACTGAAAAGGAGAAAGAAATGGAGAAGGATAATCTCTATGTTCTTCCTCCAGCTTACTAACCCTCACTACCTTTCTCTCAATCCAGAGTGACAGCGCGTTTAAACAAGCATTTCAGTAAGTTTATTGATCTCATGACCAAGCTACATATTAAAATACCTTTTATGGATGCAATTTTAGGTATTCCAGCTTATGGGAAATTCCTGAAAGAGATCCTCTATCACAAGAGGAAGCTAGAGGATTTGGATGAAGTTTAGATGAGTTCGGAGTCATCTAAACTTATCAAGACTATGATGGAGAAGATGCCCCCTAAACTGCGAGATCCGGGATCATTTTGCATACCCATTGGAGTAGGACATGTCACATATGATGCACTCCGTGATCTTGGAGCAAGTGTGAGCATTATTCCACTTGCTTTGTGTAAGAAAGTTGGTTTAGGAGAACCTAAACATGTGAAGATGACACTCTATATGGTAGATCGTTCCATCACTAAACCCGTTGGAATCATAGAAGACATCCCCGTAAAGCTTGGTAAGTTTTACGTCCCTATAGATTTTGTTGCGCTTGACATTCCTGCAGATTATCCGGTCCCCAACATACTTAGGAGACCATTCCTTGCAACCTCCGGATGCTTGGTGGATTGTAAGAATGGGAAGCTACCATTAACCATAGGAGAGGAGCAAGTAGAGTTTGTACTTTCCTCTTTAATCAAAGATTCAGATGTAGGAGAAGATGTTTTTAACATCTTTGATGAAGAAGAGTTTAAAGAAGTGGTGAGTTCGATTTTGATCCAAGATCCGCTAGAAAAGGTACTAAGCATGAGCATCGTTGAGGAAGGGGTGGAACATGATTGTGATGATGAGATTTAAGCATTAGAAGATGCAGAGGAAGAGCCAGATACAAGATTTGAAGAGCTGAAGGAAGCCCTAGAAGAAGCTGGAAAACTCAACATACCCAAGAAAAATCGAGTGATTTTTGAAGAAACAATCCGATTTTCCTTCTTTGGGAAAAAAACAACCTAAAAATTGACCGATTTTCTGTAGAGGAAGTCGATTTTTCGGCACTTTCTCCAACTTCTACAAATTCAATGGCAAGTGTTCTTGGATGTAGTGGCACACTTCCTCAACCTTTAGAGACTCCTCTAATGACATTTCTTGGTCAAGATTCATCAATCAAAGGAATACCATCATTGGAATTAAAGCCACTCCCTACACATCTAAGGTATGCATTTCTTGGACCTAACTCAACATATCCTGTTACAGTTAGTGCGAACCTGAATGATGATGAACTTGATAGACTTATGAATGTTCTGAAATGATATAGGAAAGCTCTAGGATATCCCATTGATGACCTAGTAGGAATTAAGCCTTTTGTTTGTTTGAATAAGATCTTAATGGAAGAGGATTATAAGCCTTCACGACAACCTCAACGACGGTTAAATGCGATCATGAAAGTGGTCGTGAAGAAGGAAATCCTTAAGTTGTTTGATGTAGTTATCATCTTTCCTATTTCTGATAGCAAGTGGGCGAGTCCAGTTCAAGTAGTCCCAAAGAAAGGAGGAATGATCGTTGTTGCTAACAAAAACAACGAACTCATTCCTACGAGAACAGTTACGGGATGGAGAATGTGCAATGATTACCGTAAACTGAATGTTTCAATGAGGAAGGATCACTTCCCTCTCCCTTTTATAGACCAAATGCTTGAAAGTTCAGTACAACACTCTTACTTTTGTTATCTAGACGGATATAGTGGTTTCTTTCAAATTCCCATTCATCCGGACGATCAAGAGAAGACTACCTTCACGTGCCCTTGGGGTAGGTTCGCTTATAGAAGGAAGTCATTCGGTATATGCAACGCTCCAACCACCTTCCAAAGGTGCATGATGGCCATCTTTTCGGAGTACATAGAGAACATCATGGAGGTATTCATGGACAAAATTTTGGTATATGGTTCTTCCTTTGATGATTGTCTTTCTAACATTTCCTTAGTTCTTAAGAGATGTGAAGACACTAACTTAGTTTTGAATAGGGAAAAGTGTCAGTTTATGGTAACTGAAGGAATTGTGTTAGGACATTTTATATCAAACCGTGGAATAGATGTAGATAGGGCTAAGATAGAGAAGCTACCTCCTCCTGCTTCGGTGAAAGAAGTTAGAAGCTTTTTGGGACATGCCGGTTTCTATAGGAGGTTAATAAAGGATTTTTCTATGATTTTAAAACCTTTGACTAATCTTTTGATGAAAGACATAACTTTCGAGTTTTCGAAAGAATGTTCGGATGCCTTTTACACGATCAAGGAGGCTTTGATTTCAGCACCTATCATCCAACCACCTAATTGGACACTTCCATTTGAGATCATGTATGATTCAAGTGACGTAGCCCTAGGAGCTGTACTTGGACAAAAGAAGGATGGGCATACACACGCCATCTACTATGCTAGCAAGACGCTAGACAAAGCTTAACTGAACTACGCTACCACAGAAAAGGAGCTTCTTGCAGTTGCATATGCATTTGATAAATTTCGTTCTTATCTTGTAGGTGCAAAGGTGATAGTCTATACAAATCATTCAACCATTCGATACCTATTCACTAAGAAGGATGCAAAGCCAAGGCTCCCGAGATGGATCTTACTTCTACAAGAGTTTGATCTGGAGATCCGTGACAAGAAACGGTCGGAGAACTCGGTGGATGACCATCTTAGCTGCCTTCCACACCTTACTTACAAGACGGATGAGCTCCCTATCGACGATTAATTTCCAAGCGAGCAGCTGCACAAGATTGAAGAGTGTCTTCATCAGATTTCAAAAGGTAATGACCCATGGTTTGTTGATATTGTCAATTACGTTGTTTGTCAAGAGATCCCACCCGGATTATCATATGCTCAAAGGAAGAAGTTCTTTAGAGACGTTCGGCACTTTTACTAGAATGAACCTCTACACTTCAAGATAGGTCCTGATGGCATCTTCAGAAGATGCATTCCGGAGGACGAAGTAGAGAGCGTCATTTGCCATTGTCACTGATAGGTGATAGAATCACTATCATTTAGGTTAGTTTTTAGAGTATTTTTATTACATTAGAGTCGGTTTATACTACTAACTTCTTAATCCAGAAGACGAAGCCTAAAAGAAGTTAAACAAGAAGTTAGAAGCACTTGGGAAGGAAGATCTTCTATGAAGACGAAGCTTCTGGTGCCTCACCGCCCCCGCGGAGCAGTGTTACCGCCCCTGGGGGTGGCACTACACACCGGAACGCAGCCTGCGCCTTCGCTAGCGCCCGGAACGAAGTCTGTCACCACCCCTGCGCCCCGCCTAAACCGCCCCTGCGGTGATTTATCCTAAAGAAGCGAAGACCGGCGCCCCTACGCCTCTACCTGCGGACCAACATGCGGAGCTGTGAAGCCAAAGAGCTAATGTCACCGCCCCAACGGTGACCTTGGGCCACCCCTGCGGCTCAACATCAAAAGCGACAGAAAGACGAGAGTCAGACGTTTGAAGAACATTAAAGATCCGTCCCTACGGAATTGCCAGGCCGCCCCTGCGGCCACAAAGAACTTCAAGCGTTTCCGCCTAAACCACCCCTGCGGTCCTAAAGGCCGCCCCTGCGGTCCTGAAGGCCGCCCCTGCGGTTGAGCGACAAAGACTTTACTCCGGTTGTTTGCACCACCTTTATGACATTAAAGGTGACTGTTTAGGCCTGCCATTTACTCCCATTTAGTGCCATTTGTAGTGTAAATAGACCTATGGCTGATTGCTAGAATCATCCAATTTTTCCCTTTTTTATTCTCTCTTTTCTGTTGCTTCCTTTGTGTAATGAGTTTCTAATTGTCTTGCTACATTGGGTTGTTTTGAAGCTGCATTGTTGCATTGGTTGTAAGTCCTTTTTAGTATAAGTTTTATTCAGTATGTTTTGTATTCCTTGAGCTTCACTTATCTAATTGCATGTTTTCTTCTCACTTAAGATTGATCACCTTAGTGTCTAAATGCATGCGAAAAACTAGGATTAATAGATTCCGGGTTCGGGTCTTTAATCTAGTAGAAACCTCCAGGTAAAAACTGGTTGTGACTATCTAAGGGAAAAGGAATACAAATATAAAGAAAAGTGTAATGTTTTTATTCTTCTCTTTATATATCTTTGTCTTTGTTTAAAAGCTAACTTGTGTTTTGTTCTTGTAGGTTTACGGAACATTAACTTGTTAAGTTGTATTGATGCCGGTTGGCTCAAAACATACATATGATCAAGATGAGAACATAATAATAAACTTGTAAAAGGAACCAATCAAAGTAGTATTGCATGCTAAGAATCAACCTAGTGTAGCTCATTCATCATCATCTTATTCATCTTTTACTTGCTTTCTTACTTTGGTTTATATCAATTCAGTCCAAACCCCCCCCTTACTTTGCTATATGATCGATAATTAAATCTAATATAAACATCACCAAACTCTCTTGGGTTCGACCTTTGCTTAACCACTATACTTGGTTTAGTGTTAAGTTGGAAATTTATTTGGATAAGATAAAAATGACCTAAGGAAAAGTTCTTGTCAGTCACTCCTTACCTTGTGGAGGACATGCTCGTTCCCACAAGACATGTGCTAAGGTACTCCAATTTGGCTTCTTTTGGCCCTCTTTATTTAAGGATGTACAAACTATGTTGTTGCATGTGATGCTTGTCAAAGGACAGATAACATTTCAAGAAGGAATGAGATGCCTCTCAACAACATCCAAGAGGTGGAGATATTCGATGAATGAGGAGTAGACTTCATGGGACCATTCCCATCATCTTGTGGTAACCAATATATACTTATAGTTGTAGACTATGTCTTAAGATGGGTCGAAGTTGTCGCTTCTCTAACTAATGATGCCATGGTAGTGGTGAAGTTCTTCAAAAGAATGATCTTCCCACGGTTCGGGACTCCCCGAACCATCATTAGTGATGGTGGAACACACTTCGCAGCTCGTCGAATTAGGGCTCTACTAGCTAAGTATGGGGTAACTCATAAGATCGCCACTCCGTACCATACGCAAACAAGCGGACAAGTCGAGATTTCCAACAGTGAGATCAAAGGAATTCTAGAGAAAACTGTCTCTAGAACGAGGATAGATTGGGCAATGAAGCTAGATGATGCATTATGGGCGTACAAAACCACTTTCAAGACTCCCATAGGAACAACGCCATACAACCTTGTGTATGGGAAGTCTTGTCACCTTCCTGTAGAGTTAGAGCACAAAGCATATTGGGCCGTCAGATGGCTCAACTTCAACATGAAAGTGCCGGGAGAAAAGCGTTTGTTGGACATCAACGAGTTAGAGGAGATCCGTCTGAATGCGTACGAGAACGCACGGATCTACAAGGAAAGAACGAAGATGTGGCATGATAAGCATATCATTCCAAAGGACTTAAAGGAAGGCGATCTCGTTCTTCTATTCAACTCGAGACTTTGACTCTTTCTAGTTGAATTATAGGGTGAAAGTGTGGAAGTTTCAAAGTAAACGACCAATGATTGAATAAGTACACACCGGAAGATCCGGTTGAGGAGATTGCTCCTATTCTCCTCCATTAATGATCAAACGAGTAACGCCTAGCTAAAGACTTTAAACGAAGCGCTTCTTGGGAGGCAACCTACGGTAGTTCTAGTTTCCTTTTTTCTTTTTCTTTAGTGTAGCTTAGGTTTGCTTATTTGTTTGCTTTGTTTTTGTTTTTCCTCGATGCGCTCTCGGTTTGTTTGTGTCATACATCGCAGGAACTATGTACATTCTTGAAGAAATGGTGGAGATTTTGTTGCAAGTGTACTTAGGAACATTTTCTTGGAGCAAAGGGGCATAAATCGACCTTACCATGGATAAATCGATCGATTCAGAGGTATGAAGGATTTAGAGTAAGTCGATTTTCCTTCTCTAAGAAATAAATCGATTGAAAAATCGACTCACCCAGGGAAAAATCGACCGATTTTCCTTGAAGATGGGAAAATAGTGAAGAAATCGGACCGATGAAAAAATCGGCCCTAAGAATCAGCCGATTTTCTTCGTAAAAAGCCCAGCCTATATAAAGCCTTCTCAACCCTTCTCCCTCACTCCACCCTTAGAAATTTTCGAGCCCTCTTCACTCTCAAAGGCCGAAAACACCCTTAGAAATTTTCGAGCCCACTACCTTTCCCTCAATCTAGAGCGAGAGCGCGTTTAGACAAGCATTTCGGTAAGTTTATTGATCTCATGAGCAAGCTACATATTAAAATACCTTTTATGGATGCAATTTTAGGTATTCCAGCTTATGGGAAATTCCTGAAAGAGATCCTCTCTCACAAGAGGAAGCTAGAGGATTTCGATGAAGTTTAGATGAGTTCGGAGTCATCTGAACTTATCAAGACTATGACGGAGAAGATGCCCCCTAAAATACGAGATCCGGGATTATTTTTCATACCCATTAGAGTAGCAGAGGTCACATATGATGCACTCTGTGATGTTGGAGCAAGTGTGAGCATCATTGCACTTGCTTTGTGCAAGAAAGTTGGTTTAGGAGAACCTAAACATGTGAAGATGAGACTCTATATGGTAGATCGTTCCATCACTAGACCCGTTGGAATCATAGAAGACATCCCCGTAAAGCTTGGTAACTTTTACGTCCCTATAGATTTTGTTGCGCTTGACAATCTTGCAGATTATCCGGTCCCCAACATACTTGGGAGACCATTCCTTGCAACCTCCGGATGCTTGGTGGATTGCAAGAATGGGAAGCTATCATTCAACATAGGTGATGAGCAAGTGGAGTTTGTACTTTCCTCTTTAATCAAAGATTCAGATGTAGGAGAAGATGTTTTTAACATCTTTGATGAACAAGAGTCTAAAGAAGTGGTGAGTTCGATTTTGATCCAAGATTCGCTTGAAAAGGTTCTAAGCATGAGCATCGTTGAGGAAGGGGTGGAACATGATTGTGATTGGGAGATTCAAGCATTAGAAGATGCAGAGGAAGAGCCAGAAGCAAGATTTGAAGAGCTGAAGGAAGCCCCAGAAGAAGCTAGAAAACTCGACATACCCATGAAAAATCGAGTGATTTTTGAAGAAACAAGCCGATTTTCCTTCTCTGAGAAAAAAATCAACCTAAAAATCGACCGATTTTCTTTAGAGGAAGTCGATTTTTTTGGCAATTTCTCCGACTTCTTCAAATTAAATTTGCAAGTGTTCTTGGCTGCAGTGACATACTTCCTCAACCTTTAGAGACTCCCCCAATGACACTTCTTGGTCAAGATTCATCAATCAAAGGACCACCATCATTGGAATTAACGCCACTCCCTACACATCTAAGGTGTGCATTTCTTGGACCTAACTCAACATATCCTGTTATAGTTAGTGCGAACCTGAATAATGATGAACTTGATAGACTTATGAATGTTCTGAAATGACATAGGAAAGCTGTAGGCTATCCCATTGATGACCTAGTAGGAATTAAACCTTTGGTTTGTTTGCATAAGATCTTAATGGAAGAGGATTATAAGCCTTGACGACAACCTTAATGACGGTTAAATCCGATCATGAAAGAGGTCGTGAAGAGAGAAATCCTAAAGTTGCTTGATGCAGGTATCATCTGTCCTATTTCTGATAGCAAGTGAGTGAGTCCAGTTCAAGTAGTCCCAAAAAAAGGAGGAATGACCGTTGTTGCTAACAAAAACAACGAACTCATTCCTACGAGAACAGTTACGGGATGGAGAATGTGCATTGATTACCGTAAACAGAATGTTGCAACAAGGAAGGATCACTTCCCTATCCCTTTCATAGACCAAATGCTTGAAAGGTTAGCACAACACTCTTATTTTTGTTATCTAGACGGATATAGTTATTTCTTTCAAATTCCTATTCATCCGGAGGATCAAGAGAAGACTACCTTCACGTGCCCTTGGGGTACGTTCGCTTACAGAAGGATGTCATTCGGTTTATGCAACGCTCCAGCCACCTTCCAAAGGTGCATGATGACCATCTTTTCGGAGTACATAGAGAACATCATGGAGGTATTAATGGACGACTTTTTGGTATATGGTTCTTCCTTTGATGATTGTCTTTCTAACCTTTCCTTAGTTCTTAAGAGATGTGAAGACACTAACTTAGTTTTAAATAGGGAAAAGTGTCACTTTATGGTAACTGAAGGAATTGTGTTAGGACATTTGATATCGAACCGTGGAATAGATGTAGATAGGGCTATGATTGAAACCATAGAGAAGCTACCTCCTCCAGCTTCGGTGAAAGGAGTTAGAAGCTTTTTGGGACATGCCGGTTTATATAGGAGGTTAATAAAGGATTTTTCTAAGATTTCAAAACCTTTGACTAATCTTTTAATGAAAGACATAACTTTCAAGTTTTCGAAAGAATGTTTGGATGCCTTTTACAGGATCAAGGAGGCTTCGATTTCAGCTCCTATCATCCAACCACCTGATTGGACACTTCCATTTGAGATCATGTGTGATGCAAGTGAGGTAGCCGTAGGAGCTATACTTGGACAGAAGAAGGATGAGCGTACCCACGCCATCTACTATGCTAGCAAGATGCTAGACAAATCTCAACTGAACTACGCTACCACGGAAAAGGAGCTTCTTGTTGTTGCATATGCATTTGAAAATTTTCGTTCTTATCTTGTAGGTGCAAAGGTGATAGTCTATACAAATCATTCAACCATTCAATACCTATTCACTAAGAAGTATGTAAAGCCAAGGCTCCTGAGATGGATCTTACTTCTACAAGAGCTTGATCTGGAGATCCGTGACAAGAAACGGTCGGAGAACTCGGTGGCTGACCATCTTAGCCGGCTTCCATACCTTACTTGCGAGACGGATGAGCTCCCTATCGACGATTCATTTCCAAACGAGCAGCTGCACAAGATTGAAGAGTATCTTCATCAGATTTTGAAAGGTAATGTCCCATAGTTTGCTGATATTTTCAATTACCTTGTTTGTCAAGAGATCCTACCCAAACTATCATATGCTCAAAGGAAGAAGTTCTTTAGAGACATCCGACACTTTTACTAGAATGGACCTCTACTCTTCAAGAGAGGTCCTGATGGCATTTTCAGAAGATGCATTCCGGAGGACGAAGTAGAGAGCGTCATTTGCCATTGTCACTCCTTACCTTGTGTTGGACATGCTAGTTCCCACAAGACATGTGCTAAGGTACTCCAATCTGGCTTCTTTTGGCCCTCTTTATTTAAGGATGTACAAAACTATGTTGTTGCATTCGATGCTTGTCAAAGGACATGTAACATTTCAAGAAGGAATGAGATGCCTCTCAACAACATCCAAGAGGTGGAGATATTCGATGTATGGGGAGTAGACTTCATGGGACCATTCCCATCATCTTGTGGTAACCAATATATACTTCTAGCTGTAGACTATGTCTCAAGATGGGTCAAAGTTGTCGCTTTTCTAACTAATGATGCCATGGTAGTGGTGAAGTTCTTCAATAGAACAATCTTCCCACGGTTCGGGACTCCCCGAACCATCATTAGTGATGGAGGAACACACTTCGCAGCTTGTCAATTTGAGGCTCTACTATCTAAGTATGGGGTAACTCATAAGATCGCCACTCCGTACCATCCGCAAACAAGCGGACAATTCGAGATTTCCAGCAGGGAGATCAATGGAATTTTAGAGAAAACTGTCTCTAGAATGAGGAAAGATTGGGCAATGAAGCTAGATGATGCATTATGGGCGTACAGAACTACTTTCAAGACTCCCATAGGAACAACACCATACAACCTTGTGTATGGGAAGTCTTGTCACCTTCTTGTAGAGTTAGAGCACAAGTCATATTGGGCCGTCAAATGGCTCAACTTCAACATGAAAGAGGCGGGAGAAAAGCGTTTGTTGGACATCAACGAGTTAGAGGAGATCCGTCTAAATGCGTACGAGAATGCACGGATCTACAAGGAAAGAACGAAGATGTGGCATGATAAGCATATCATTCCAAAGGACTTAGAGGAAGGCGATCTCGTTCTTCTATTCAACTCGAGACTTTGACTCTTTCTAGTTGAATTATAGGGTGAAAAGTGTGGAAGTTTCAAAGTAAACGGCCAACGATTGAAGAAGTACATGTTAGCATGAAATATTGTGATATTTTAGGCACGTTTTCTAAGTGTATTTCATCTATATTGGTATTCATTGATAAAGCATGGAAGCAATTGTGAGTTAGTTTATCTATTTTGTCGATATAGAGGTCTACATAAGCTTTGTGTTGATTGTAGGCAATTAAGAGATAATTCCGAACGGATTGAGAGAGAATGGACATAGATCGAGCATGTCCAAGGATTGAGGACATCACTAGGAGCTAAGGATGATGCTAGGATGAAGAATGACACAAAAACAAAGGAAATTACGAGCTATGTACGTTCCACGCTCTAAAGTACGACCGTATTAGAGTCCACGCTCTAATCCACGGCCGTGGAACCTTGACAAGACAAGCGTGGTGCATTCCAGCAACTTACACGGCCGTGGAGAGTTGTGACAAACCGTGATCCAACTCCACGCTCTAAATTACGGGCGTGGAACCCTTCCACGACCGTGATCTTGACGATCTTTTACGCAATATTTTAAGCCACGATCTTCTACACACATGGGCCGAAGACGCATTTTATTTGGGCCTATATAAGGACGGAAGGAAGGAGATTCCGTCACCTCTACTTACCCTAGATTACGCTTTCGCTTAGATCGCCGTGGGGAGATTGCGCTTTGCCCTATTGAGATTTCCGGATTGACGGAAAGTTGGAGATTTTGCGAAGATTGGAAGATTTGGAAGATTGTTCGTAAGGAGATTTCATACTTTATTCCTAGGTTTGATTAGAAGACGGATTGACATCCCGTTCTTCGTTCTTATCTAGAGTAGTTACTTGTTTGTGTTCATTCCAAATCTGATTTGCATTATCATTGATATTTGTGGATTTGAGATTGACTTGAGATTTATTCAAGGTTTTCGGAAGTTTTCATCTTTCATTCTTTTAAATCTTGAATTTGATATCAATATGACTGTTGTTGGCTAAAACCCTTTAGCAATTCTAAGGTGAAGGGTTGATAGTTGTGGCTTAGATGATGATAGATCGATCATAAACAGATTGGACCCTGAGAGTTAGAGAGAATCGCCGACGAACCTAATCCACGGTCTGTTCTTGAGCTTCCACGGCCGTGGAACTCAAGAATTACCCGTAATTTTGTGTCAGTTACGAACCTTGCTTTTACTTTAATCCAAAGTTAAAGATTTGCTTTAACTTAGTCTTGGCTTGCCTTTTCTAGGTGGTAGTAAAGCCTCAACAACCTTTACCTCGATTTCGAGTGTCACAACCTTAATCGGTTAAGTTGGTCTTGATCCTTGGATTACAAGTTTGGGTATTTGACATTAATATTTACCTTTAGAATCTTTCTATATTGAAGCCTCAACAACCTTTATAGAGAGTGCCTTTAGGTGAATCATATAAGGTCTTGGAACTTCACCGTACATTGTCTTACATTCGTATACCTTTGCATACCTCAACTCTGTCTTTATATCTTTAGTATATCTTGAATCGATTGCCACAGCTGGATTCCTGGATCTTTAGGATTGTTGTTTTCCCAATAATTTGAAAAGCTTCATACATTTACTTGCTTGATAATCTATAATTGGATTTAACCCCCCAAATCCTTGTGTTCGATACTCTGGAATTCTTGCTTAACTATATCGATCCGTACACTGCGGGTTCGCTTGCTTGATTTCTAGTTTTATAATTAAAGCTTATTTGCACGCACGCTAAGTGGCGAACAAGTTTATGGCGCCGTTGCCGGGGATTTGGTCTAGGCCGTATTCGGTTATCGGTTGTCAAGCTTGGGAGCTTCTCCCTTGTCATTTGTTATCTTTTCGAGTGTATGCGCAGGTCTGGGAACAACGAAGACCTCTTACCTCTTGATCAAGAGCTTGAGAGGACTTTGAGGAGAAAGCGTAAGGAAAGAAAAATGGCTGAAGAAAGAGAACGTGATCTCCAATTGGAGTTAGCGGAAAACGAAGCTCAACTCCAATGGAGTGAGAAGACTCGTAGGGAAGAAACGGATCGTCATCAAATGAAGGTTGATGATCTAACGGACATGATGTTCCAAATGAGGCTGGAAATAAACAACCTCAAGGAGAAAAAGAAAAGGAGGAGACCGGGAAGATCGGTTAGAGCCAACTCATCCAATGAGGATAGCGACTCCTCCATGCCACCACTTGAGGAAATTGATCCAACGATCAATGTGAATCCATTCTATCCATGGCCAGCTGCTAATCGCCGTGTTCCACCTAGGAATGCGAGGATCGAACGTGTGCATGAGTTGCCAAGAACTCTTGGCCAAAGGATGGATTCAACGCAGCAACCACGCCGTTTAGGTGTGAACTTTGATGCTGACGATGCACAAGGGTTTAGATTCAACCCTCAAGTTATTACCATTGTTCGCCAAAACCAATTTGGTGGAACAAGCGCTGAATCTCCACATCAACATCTACAAAACTTTGAGATTATGATGGAGACAATGAAGCCGAAGTACGCAACTACCAACAACTACAAACTCAAGCCTTTCTTCTTCTCCTTGAAGGGGAAAGCATTGTCTTGGTATCAAGCTCTTCCAAGTGGAAAGCTTGAAACATGGGAGGATCTTTCTGCGGAGTTTCTCACTAAGTTCTTTCCGCCATCCAAAACGGCGGAGCTAAGAGGTAAGATTAACGCATTTTCTATGAGATCTAACGAATGTTTGTTTCAATCGTGGGAAAGGTTTCAGGATTTGCTATTGGAATGCCCTCATCATGGCATATCCAAGCTTGCACTATTGGAGATATACTATAAGGTGCTGGATGTGGAGACACAATTCAAGCTCCAATCCCTCTCATGCGGTACATTCATGGACATGAGGGAAGATGTCGCTTGGGACTTCATTGAGAAGCAAGCGCGAGTTATAGAGAAGTATTCTCATCGGAAAGCGGAGGCGAATCAAGTAGATCAAGGAGCAAAGCTATCACAAGCAGCTCAAACTCAAATCCTTTCTCTTAACACGGAGATTAAAGAGTTGAAGGAAGCCATCAAAACCAACTTTCCGAAGCACAAGGAGCAAGATGTGGGTTATTTAGGCAACAACAATAACCACAACGGTAATGAGAATACCAATCGCAACAACCGGAACAACAACCGGAATAATTGGAACAACAACAACCGGAACAACAATTGGAACAACAATAGGGGTTCAAACAACAACAATTGGCGCTCCAATCAACAAAATTCCGGTAATTCTTATCCTTCCAATTTAGGAAATTCACTAACTCCACCTCCCTCTTCTTCCACTCCTTTGAAAAGCCAGGGGCAAACATCTAATGGTGGAAGCACTTCGGGGAAAGAGAAGCCCGATCCCATGTTGGAAACGATTTTGGGGAAGCTTCAAGGGTTGGAGACTCGCATCATCAAGGTTGATGATCACATTACTAAGGTTGATAAAGCCCAAAAGGTTTTAGAAAACCAAATGTTCAGCCATGCGGAGGAAGTTCCTAGGAATCAAGGGAAACTTCCAGGAAAGACGGAGGACAACCCAAAAGGAAGGGTGATGACAATCACAACTAGGAGTAGAGTCACAACTACCGACCCGCAGCCCAAGTTTGTAGAAGTCCCCGTTGAGAAAGAGAAAGAAAAGGGGAAGAAGAAGGAAGATGTCTACGTTCCTCCTCCAACTTACAAACCTCCCCTACCGTTTCCGCAATCTAGAGAAAGAGCGCGTCTAGACAAGCAATTCGGTAAGTTTATAGAACTCATGATCAAACTGCATATTAATATACCTTTCATTGATGCTATTGTAGGTATGCCGGCTTATGGTAAGTTCTTAAAGGAAATCCTCTCTAACAAGAGAAAGCTAGAGGATTTTGGAGAGGTTAAGATGAGTTCGGATTCTTCGGATCTCATCAAGACCATGAAAGAGAAGATGCCCCCAAAGCTAAAGGATCCGGGGTCATTTTGTATTCCCATAGGAGTGGGAGATGTCACATATGATGCACTATGTGATTTGGGAGCAAGTGTGAGCATCATCCCACTTGCATTATGTAGGAAGATCGGTTTAGGCGACCCTAAACCGGTGAAGATGACGTTGTACATGGCGGATCGATCCATAACTCGTCCCGTCGGTATTGTTGAAGACGTCCCGGTCAAGCTAGGTAAATTCTATGTTCCTATAAATTTTGTTGTGCTTGACATTCCTGCAGATAGTCCGGTCCCGATCATTCTTGGAAGACCGTTTCTCGCAACATCCGGCTGCATAGTCGATTGTAAGAATGATAGACTCGCCTTTGACATAGAAGAAGAGAAGGTAGAGTTCGTTCTTTCCACTCTAGTGAAGGAACCAATCTTTGATGAGGATATATTCAATATCCAAGATGAAGAAGGGTTGTCTAGAGAAGAGGTAAGTGCTATTCTCTTCAAAGATCCTTTGCAAAAGGTTATTACTATGAGTCTAATGGATATAGGGGAAGAAGAGGAGTGCAATGAGGCAATTGAAGCCTTTAAAGCACAAGAAGAAGTGTGTGAAGAGGAGTTTGAGAAACTCCACGACGAGGCAGAGAACGTACGAATCCACGGTCATACACTATATTCCACGGCCGTGGATTTCACCAACAAAAGCGTGGAGCACTCCAGAGAGTTACACGGTCGTGGAGAGAACAGAGTAACCGTATTTACTTTCCACGCCCAAAATCACAGCCGTGGAGGATACAGAGAGGCCGTAATTTTGGGTGATTCCGAAGGTAATTGTGTCTCTTCCTCAACTTCTCTTGATTCTTCTCCAACACCTTCTACATCCTTAGACACTTCTAAGGAAGCATCGGATGCTCCTCAAGAAACATTGGAAACTCCGATAGTGATGGAACTAAAGCCACTTCCTACTCATCTAAGGTACGCATTTCTTGGACCTAACTCTACCTTTCCGGTAATTGTTAGTTCCGATTTAAGCATAGATGAACATAGTAAGCTTATGGTTGTCCTTAAGAAACATAGGAAAGCTTTAGGATATACTATAGAGGACTTAGTTGGAATCAAACCTTCCCTATGCATGCATAAGATCTTAATGGAAGAGGACTTTAGGACTTCACGACAACCTCAAAGGCGGTTGAATCCGACCATGAAGGAGGTTGTCAAGAAGGTAATTCTTAAATTGCTTGATGCAGGTATCATCTATCCTATCTCCGATAGCAAGTGGGTGAGTCCCGTACAAGTAGTTCCGAAGAAAGGGGGAATGACGGTCATCACCAACAAGAATAACAAACTCATTCCCACCCGAACCGTAACAAGATGGCGGATGTACATAGACTACCGCAAGCTAAACAACGCGACGAGGAAGGATCACTTCCCACTACCCTTCATCGATCAAATGCTTGAAAGGTTAGCACAACATTCGCACTTTTGCTATCTTGACGGTTATAGTGGTTTCATTCAGATTCCGATACATCCGGATGATCAAGAGAAGACCACATTCACGTGCCCGTGGGGTACGTTTGCATATAGGAGGATGCCGTTCGGGCTTTGCAACGCCCCAGCCACCTTTAGAAGGTGCATGATGGCCATCTTCTCCGAATACATAGAGGAAATCATGGAGGTTTTTATGGACGACTTCTCTGTTTATGGTTCCTCTTTTGACAATTGTCTTTCTAACCTTGCTCTTGTGTTACAAAGGTGTGAAGACACTAACCTAGTTCTTAATTGGGAGAAGTGTCAATTCATGGTGAAGGAAGGCATTGTATTAGGACACTTAATCTCTAGTAGAGGGATTGAGGTGGATAGAGCTAAAATAGAGACAATAGAAAAGCTTCCTCCCCCAACTTCGGTGAAAGGGATAAGAAGTTTTCTAGGACATGCTGGATTTTATAGGCGTTTCATAAAGGATTTCTCTAAAATATCAAAGCCGCTAACTAATCTATTGATGAAGGATGCAGTTTTTGATTTTTCGCAGGAATGCTTAGATGCGTTTAACATGATTTGGGAAACTCTAATTTCAGCCCCTATTATCCAACCTCCGGATTGGAATCTTCCCTTTGAGGTTTTGCGCGATGCAAGTGACGTAGCTATAGGAGCTGTTCTTGGACAAAGAAAGGAAGGGCGAACCCATGCTATCTACTACGCTAGTAAAACGCTAGATGAAGCGCATCTCAACTACGCCACTACGGAAAAGGAATTTTTAGCCATTGTTTATGCAATTGACAAATTTCGCTCTTATCTTGTAGGTGCAAAGGTGATTGTATACACGGATCATGTTGCGATCCAGTACCTCCTTGCAAAGAAGGATGCGAAGCCAAGGCTAATTAGATGGATTCTTCTCCTATAAGAATTCGATCTAGAGATCCGCGACAAGAAGGGTTCGGAAAATTCTGTTGCGGATCATTTAAGTCGCCTAACACATCTAGAGGACGACCACCTACCTATAGATGACTCCTTCCCGGACGAACATTTACACATTATAGAGGAGTGCATCGATGTGATCTCCAAAGGTAACGAACCATGGTTTGCGGATTTTGTTAACTATTTGGTTTGTCAGGAAATACCGCCCGGATTATCCTACGCACAAAGAAAGAAGTTCTTTAAGGATGTTCGGGAATACTTTTGGAATGAACCTCTCCTCTTTAAGAGAGGTCCGGATGGCATCATTCGGTGATGTGTGCCGGAAGATGAGATGCAAAGTGTCATCCGCCATTGTCATTCACTACCATGTGGAGGACACGCTAGTTCGAACAAGACTAGCGCTAAGGTATTGCAATCTGGATTCTTTTGGCCTACACTATTTAAAGATGTGCAAACCTTTGTTTCTTGCTGCTATGCTTGTCAAAGAACAGTAAATATCTCTAGGAGGAATGAGATGTCACTCAACAACATCCAAGAGGTGGAGATCTTTGACGTTTGGGGAGTAGACTTCATGGGACCGTTCCCATCATCTTGTGGTAACCAATACATACTTTTAGCGGTTGATTATGTTTCAAGATGGGTTGAAGAGATTGCCTCTCCCACCAATGTTGCCATGGTAGTGGTTAAGTTCTTTAACAAGACCATTTTCCCGCGATTTGGGACACCACGGACCATCATTAGTGATGGAGGCTCTCACTTCATTACCCGGCGTTTTGAAGCTCTCTTAGCTAAGTATGGGGTGACTCACAAGATCGCCATCCCTTATCATCCACAAACTAGTGGACAAGTTGAGATCTCAAACCGGGAGATCAAAGGAATCCTAGAGAAGACGGTTTCAAGGACTAGGAAGGATTGGTCTTTGAAGCTAGATGACGCATTGTGGGCATACTGGACTGCGTATAAGACTCCTATCGGAACCACACCATACAACCTTGTGTATGGGAAGTCTTGTCACTTACCGGTAGAGTTGGAGCACAAGGCGTTTTGGGCAATCAAGTGGTTCAATTTCAGCATGAAGGAAGCGGGAGAGAAGCATCTCTTGGACCTAAATGAGCTTGAGGAACTTCGCTTGAACGCTTACGAAAACGCCAAGATCTACAAAGAAAGAGCAAAGCGTTGGCATGATAAGCATATCATTCCAAAGGACTTCAAAGAAGGAGATCAAGTTCTCCTCTTCAATTCAAGGCTTCGTCTCTTTCTAGGTAAGCTTAAATCTCGTTGGACCGGACCTTTTCTAATCAAACGTATTTTTCCCCATGGTACAGTTGAAGTATGGGGTGAAACGGGCGGAAGCTTTAAGGTGAACGGTCAACGACTCAAGAAGTATACACTGGAACTCCAAGCTGAAGAGTTCGCCCCCACCGCACTCGAATAAGTGCGGATTTGGTCTAGCTACGGACCTTAAACAAAGCGCTTCTTGGGAGGCAACCCAAGGTATTGCATTATCGTTTTTGTTTTTTTGATTCATAGATTAGTTTAGTTTAGACGTTTTGCTTTGTTTTGCCTTCGATACCTTCCGGTATGTTCGTGTTTTTGGATGTAGGAACAGTGGGAAAGGAAAGGGGAAGAGAAAGTTTGAAGAAAAGTGACGAAACTTGGACTTTGGAGCATTACAGAGAGTTCCACGGCCAAAACCACGTCCGTGACAACTACAGTGACCGTAATTTCCAAAAGCCTGAGAAAAATCACCAAAACCACGGTTCCGTACATTTCCACGGCCGTGGAACCCCCCGATAGACCGTGATTTTCAAAATTTTTTACGGCCACTATATAAACCACGTTTCTTCACAAAACACAAAACAAAACCCAAAACCACGCCAAGAACGCCGATTCCACGCCTTTCCTCTCAAATCCTCATTCGTTAATCGTTTTCGACGATTCTTTGACCAAAACTGAAGCAAATCCAATCACCTACAAGATCCAAACAACAATTCGAACGGAAAATCACCGGAGAAGCCACAATTCGGATTACAAAATCCGAAAGCCTAGGTTTTTGGTTCTTTCTCTCTCTTCGTCGATTCGGCTTTGTTTTTGATAGAATTTTTAGGAGAACTGAATGAAATTGGAAGGAAATTAGTCTAGGACTGATTGCTGCTGAGTTTGGTGAATTGTTGCTGAGTTTTGAGAATTGTCGAGACGAACACGGTCATTGTACGTTCCATGGCCGTGGAAATCCAAGAACAGACCGTGGTTTCTGACAGAATATGGATTTTGTAAGGAGAGTGTCCGGTAGGAACAAGGATAAGAACAAGGACAGTGATAAGAACAAAAAGAGGAAGTGCAATCCCTTTCCTCTTCTAGAGCACCACCCCCTTCATCTCCTTCACCTCCTTCATCACCATCACCACCTCCCCCTAGGATCCCTACTATCCATGAGGATCATTTAGACGCCTTAGAGAGGATAGAGGAGAGGACGGTCATAGGACCGTGATACTTGCTGCTTGAGGAGCTAGCACCTTTGCATGTTATAGGAGACCTTACTTGGATCCTAGATAGAGCCGGCTTAGTCATCTTCTCCGCTATTCGGGAAGATGCTTATGAGGAGATTACGAGGGAGTTTGTAGTTTCCTTCGAGCATAGCCATGTTGACAATACAGTTTCTTTCCGGCTGATGGAAAGAAACTATGATTTTTTGATTAGAGAGTTCAGAGCCTTTTTTGGGTTCCAGGAGACCTTCAATGGTCGTTTCCCCAGTGGCGTGTATGCCAAGGATTTCTGGGAGGAGATCGCTATGATCTATGCCAGCGAGGACCGCTGGCAGCCTGCTGATACCAAGGCTAGATTGATCTACTATCTAGCCTTGAAGATAGCTCATAAAGTGCTTTCTGAGTGTCTCTTCCCTAGGACGGAGACACCTCAGAAGATCAAGACGGATGAGTTATTCCTGCTCTACAGCATGTTGTATGGCAAGCCAGCTGACTCTGCCACCCTCTTAGCTGCTACCACGAGCAAGCTAAAGAATAAGAGGGCTGACAACATTGGATATGGTGGGATGGTGACCCACCTTGCTAGACACTTAGGGGTTGATTTCTCGGCTTGTACACGTATTGCTGCTAGACCCCTAGGACTTCAGGCCCTTATGACTAGAGGCCTTATCTTCCCCACCCATAGAGGTCCACCATATGCTGCTATGCCGTGGGAGAGTAGGACCGGGAGAAGCATTGAGTGGCTCCCTGAGTATTCCATTATGGCTGGACGCCATAACTGGAAGGCGACGTTCGTTGCCATGCATGCGAACAGATTAGTAGCCCCTCCTTATGTTCCACCACCACCAGTTGTAGAGGAGGAGATGGGAGGTGGAGATGATTATGAGGGCGGAGGAGGAGCTGAGCAGGACTTTGGTACATTCCCGGATCAGCCAGATGCAGTTCCCGACATGCCTAGACGTTCCCCCCCGTCCTGCTAGAGCATCTGGCTCTTCCTCTCGCCGTGCTAGTGTGAGCGAGAGGCCGACTTGGATGGCAGATCCTCCTGCTTGGTATAGGACGCAGCCGGATTGGATGGGAGCTCCACCGCTTGGCATTCACAGCCGCCGCTAGCACCAGCACCTTCATATGCACCGGCGTGGTACAGCCAGCCGCCTGGCTGGTACGAGCAGTTGCCAGAGTGGGCTACCGACCTTTCCAGCAGGGTTGGAGCTTTGGAGATACGTGCTGATGCTAGAGATGCACGAGTGGACGATCTAGACCACATGATGAGAGACGTTTACCGCCAGCAGTTCGGGCGGTACTATGATCCCAGCTTCTCTCCGTTTCCACCACCGCCTCCACCGCAGTGCTGACTTTGATGATCGACATTTTAGCCGCTCCACCACTATTTTGTGAGTTTTTCTTTCTTTCTTTCTTTTCTTCTTTTTCTTTTCTTTGAACATTAGGGACAATGTTTGTTCCAAGTATGGGGTGGGGTGTGACTAAT
The DNA here is from genome assembly GCA_033239125.1 of Fagopyrum homotropicum. Lineage (NCBI taxonomy): Eukaryota > Viridiplantae > Streptophyta > Magnoliopsida > Caryophyllales > Polygonaceae > Fagopyrum > Fagopyrum homotropicum. The sequence continues at coordinate 55,660,384 of BSWB01000003.1, read as the reverse complement.
AGTTTGTAATAACTCTTACTCACTTTGTATGCTTTATCGAGACTATCTTGCATGTTTCATTCTATTGCTACACGTTTCATTATTGCATTGCATGAAAAAGCTTTTGAAAAACCCATAAAAATTGAAAAATTTTGAAAATTTTGTGCTTCTAAGGATAGAGATGATTTCTATGATAATCACCACTTGTGAATTGAGTTTTGATGACAATCGCATGCTTAAACAAATAGTAAGTTGAAAAGAAATTGAATGAGTTGATTATTCCTCTTTTGCAAATTTCATAATGTGATGAATGTTACTTAAATCATGTTGAGAAATTAAGGTTGAAATCACATAATAAGTTCTTATGCTTCTTTTGAGATGATTAAGGCAATTCGATTTTCTTTCTTCTTCTTTGATCATTTAGCCCCTCATTGAAATAATGACCTCCTTTACCTATCCGGGAATTTGGTGGAGTTGAATGAAAAAGGCATGTTTGATGTGGGAGGGCCATGAAAGCAATATTTTGCATTCAAAAGAATAGAAAGAAATTATAGGTTTAGGGAAGTCAATCATGAGGATGAGTAACTCGACACCATTCATATAGCCGGGTGTTTGTGTCTCGTAAATATGAGAAACGCCAATCTCCTAGGCTTCGGTTTTTGTGCACCTCTATCCATAACTCCAAAAGTAAAGTCGAAAAATAAAAAGAAGAGAGCGAAGCTCTAAGTTGAAAGTGCTGCGGAAACCGCAAGAGAAGAAGAAAAGAGTAGTTATTCACTTTCCCGGATTCATGCACCACATTCCTTAAAGTTTTCCTTCCCTTTCCACATTCTAGACCTTGTTTTAAAGTCCTTAAGATCAAGAGAATGATATATGACTTAGTGATCTAAATTGAAGTTTCTTATGATTGATTTTGATAATGTTTGAAGGTTATGATGTTTACATGGAAGTTTGATTAATTCATGAGCTTTCTTTACTCTTTACTCTTTGATTATGTATATGAAATTCTTATAAACGAATGAAGCAAGATTTGAGGATGATCTATTGATTAGAAAGCACATTCATCTAAAAGAAGTTTTGCATTGAGAAGGTACACATATTTCATCCTAACTTGAGTTTTAAACCTTTTGAAAGACCTTGCTTAGGGACAAGCAAGTGGCAAGTATGGGGTTATTTGTTAGCATGAAATATTGTGATATTTTAGGCACGTTTTCTAAGTGTATTTCATCTATATTGGTATTCATTGATAAAGCATGGAAGCAATTGTGAGTTAGTTTATCTATTTTGTCGATATAGAGGTCTACATAAGCGTTGTGTTGATTGTAGGAAATTAAGAGCTAATTCCGAACGGATTGAGAGAGAATGGACATAGATCGAGCATGTCCAAGGATTGAGGACATCACTAGGAGCTAAGGATGATGCTAGGATGAAGAATGACACAAAAACAAAGGAAATTACGAGCTATGTACGTTCCACGCTCTAAAGTACGACCGTATTAGAGTCCACGCTCTAATCCACGGCTGTGGAACCTTGGCAAGACAAGCGTTGTGCATTCCAGCAACTTACACGGCCGTGGAGAGTTGTGACAAACCGTGATCCAACTCCACCCTCTAAATTACGGGCGTGGAACCCTTCCACGACCGTGATCTTGACGATCTTTTACGCAATATTTTAAGCCACGATCTTCTACGCACATGGGCCGAAGACGCATTTTATTTGGGCCTATATAAGGACGGAAGGAAGGAGATTCCGTCACCTCTGCTTACCCTAGTTTACGCTTTCGCTTAGATCGCCGTGGGGAGATTGCGCTTTGCCCTATTTAGATTTCCGGATTGACGGAAAGTTGGAGATTTTGCGAAGAATGGAAGATTTGGAAGATTGTTCGTAAGGAGATTTCATACTTTATTCCTAGGTTTGATTAGAAGACGGATTGACATCCCGTTCTTCGTTCTTATCTAGAGTAGTTACTTGTTTGTGTTCAGTCCAAATCTGATTTGCATTATCATTGATATTTGTGGATTTGAGATTGACTTGAGATTTATTCAAGGTTTTCGGAAGTTTTCATCTTTCATTCTTTTAAATCTTGAATTTGATATCAATATAACTGTTGTTGGCTAAAACCCTTTAGCAATTCTCAGGTGAAGGGTTGATAGTTGTGGCTTAGATGATGATAGATCGATCGTAAATAGATTGGACCCTGAGAGTTAGAGAGAATCGCCGACGAACCTAATCCACGGTCTGTTCTTGAGCTTCCACGGCCGTGGAACTCAAGAACTACCCGTAATTTTGTTTCAGTTACGAACCTTGCTTTTACTTTAATCCAAAGTTAAAGATTTGCTTTAACTTAGTCTTGGCTTGCCTTTTCTAGGTGGTAGTGAAGCCTCAACAACCTCTACCTCGATTCCGAGTGTCACAACCTTAATCGGTTAAGTTGGTCTTGATCCTTGGACTACAAGTTTGGGTATTTGACGTTAATATTTACCTTTAGAATCTTTCTATATTGAAGCCTCAACAACCTTTATAGAGAGTGCCTTTAGGTGAATCATATAAGGTCTTGGAACTTCACCGTACATTGCCTTACATTCGTATACCTTTGCATACCTCAACTCTGTCTTTATATCTTTAGTATATCTTGAATCGATTGCCACAGCTGGATTCCTGGATCTTTAGGATTGTTGTTTTCCCAATAATTTGAAAAGCTTCATACATTTACTTGCTTGATAATCTATAATTGGATTTAACCCCCCAAATCCCTGTGTTCGATACTCTGGAATTCTTGCTTAACTATATCGATCCGTACACTGCGGGTTCGCTTGCTTGATTTCTAGTTTTATAATTGAAGCTTATTTGCACGCACGCTAAGTGGCGAACAGTACACACCGGAAGCTCCGGTTGAGGAGATTGCTCCTATTCTCCTCCATTAATGATCAAATGAGTAATGTCTAGCTAAAGACTTTAGACGAAGCGCTTCTTGGGAGGCAACCTACGGTAGTTCTAGTTTCCTTTTTCTTTTTCTTTAGTGTAGCTTAGGTTTGCTTAGTTGTTTTCTTTGTTTTTGTTTTTCCTCGATGCGCTCTCGGTTTGTTTGTGTCATACATCACATGAACTAGGTACATTCTTGAAGAAATGGTGGAGATTCTGATGCAAGTGTACTTAGGAATGTTTTCAAGGAGCAAAGGGGCATAAATCGACCTTACCATGGATAAATCGATCGATTCAAGGGCATGAAGGATTTAGAGTAAGTCGATTTTCCTTTGCTAAGAAATAAATCGATTGAAAGATCGACTCACCCAGGAAAAAATCGACCGATTTTCCTTGAAGATGAGAAAATAGTGAAGAAATCGGACCGACGAAAAAATCGGCCGTACAAATCAGCCGATTTTCTTCGTAAAAAGCCACCCTATATAAAGCCTTCTCATCCCTTCTCCCTCACTCCACCCTTAGAAATTTTCGAGCCCTCTTCTCTCTCAAATGCCGAAAAGTGCCCCACCCTCATCTCTTCATTTTGTAATAGTTTTGAACGATTCTTGAGCCTAAATTGAAGCCCCTGCAACGACAAAGAAGGATCTAGCAACAACAAGTGCGACAAACTGCTGATTCATCTGGAATTCAGGGTTTTCATCCAAAACCTAAGTTTTTTGCTCGATCTTGATTCATACATTTAGGTTGTTGGATTGTTGTGTTTGTCAAAGGTTATGCTTAGAAACATCCCTAGGAAGCTGTTTGAGGTGTTGCTTTGGATAGAACTTTACAGATTTGTGGGATTGATCGAAAACGAAGAAAAAATCAACCTAGCCTAGCAAAATTGATCGATTTTTGTGAAGAACAGTCCGATTTTTAACCTAACCAAGAAGAAATGATCTTTTTCTAGGGCCCCTCCACCACCCCAACCACCTCCTCCAACACGACTAACCCTTCCCCCACCTACTTCCAAGCATAAGAAGAGGTATGAAAGCCTCTTGACCCTACCTATTATCTCCCCTCGCTATGTTGTGTTGGATGATTTAGATGCCTTGTGCGTGAGGGACGATATCGATTGGATGCTACAAAGAACAAGACTGAATCAGTTTGTGCTTATTAGAGAAGATGCCTATGCTGAGATCACCCTAGAGTTCCTTAGCACGTTTGAGCATGATCCAAGAGCTAGGAAGGTGACTTTTAGACTTATGGACATGGATCATGAGATGTCCATCCCTATGTTTGGCCCTATGTTTGGTTTTGCTTCAACTTCTGTAGGAACATTCCCAACAGGGGTGAGTGCTAGCACCTTTTAGGAAAGCATTGCCGCGATAGACACCAGAAAAGACAAGTGGAGACCGGGGAACTCCAAAGAGAAGAACATGTATAACTTGCCTTTCAAGATAGCTCACTGACAAGAGGTATTTCTATGGTCGTCTATACCCTATCAAAAATATAATCCCGACTTAGCAGTAAAACAAGTATAGTGGTTAAGTAAGGGTCCAACCCAAGAGAGTTAAGGTATTTTTTTATTAAATTTAATTATTGATTATATGAACAAGTAACAAAGGGGGGGGGGGGGGGGTTGGTTGAATTGACGCACACAAAACTTATGAAAACAAGTAACACAACAAATGAGACAATAATAGATGAATCTACACTAGGTTGATTCTTAGCATGCAAATGCTACTTTGGTGAGTTCTTTTACAAGTTTTAAGTAATCTCCCGCCTCGATCATATATATGTGTTGAGCCAACCGACATCAACACAACTTAACAAGTTAGTGTTCCGTAAACCTACAAGAACAATTAACAAGTTAGTTTTCAAATAAAGACTAAGGGATATAAAAAATAGATTAAAACCGTTAACCTTATCTTTATATTTGTGTTCCTTTTCTTTAAGTAATTACAACCCGTTATTACTTAAAGTTTACTACTAGATTAAAGACCCGAACCCAGAATCTACTAATCCTAGTTCTTTGCATGAACTTTAGTACCTAAGGTGTTAATCAATCATGCAATTAGACAATAAAGATCAAGGAAGCACAAAGCATTACTGAATGAAAACTTATATTAAAGATAACTTACAACCAAAGTAACAATGCAGCTTCAAACCAACCCAATGTAGCAAGGGAGTTAGCAACTCATTACAATGGAAATGATGAGAAAATTGGATTCTAAGTGGATAATGATCCGTGGATGATTCTAGCAATCAGCCAAGGACTATTTATACTACAAAAGACACTAAATAGGAGTAAATGGCCGGCCCAAAATAGCCACCTTTAATGCCATAAAGGTGGTGTAAACAACCGGAGTAAAGCTTCTGTCGTTGAACCGCAGGGGCGGCCTTCAGATCCGCAGGGGCGGTGTAGGCGAAAATGCTTAATCTTCTTCATGGCCGCAGGGGCGGCCAAGCAATTCCGCAGGGGTGGATCTTTAATGCTCTTCAAACGTCCGACGCTTCAACTTCCTGTCATTTTTGATACAAAGCCGCCGGGGCGTCCTAGTGTCGACGCAGGGGCGGTGACACAGACTCTTCATCTTCCGGATCCCAGGTTGAGGCACAGGTAGAGGTGCAGGGGAAGGCGCATGGGCGCTGGTCTTCGCTTCTTCAGGGCTAGGCACCGCAGGGGCGCCAAGGGTTGACGCAGGTGCGGTGACAGTCTTCGTGGCTGGCACTGGCGAAGGCGCAGGGGGCGCTCCGGACTGTGGTGTCACCCGCAGGGGCGGTGACAAGGCTCCGCGGGGGCGGTGAAGCAACAGAAGCTTTGCTTCGTGAACGACCTTCACTCCTAAGTGCTTATAACTCCTTCTTTATCTTCTTTTAGTCTTTTTCTTCTGGACCAAGGAGTTAGTAGCATAAACCGACACTAATGCAATAAAAAGACTCTAAAAACTATCCTAAATGATATTGATTCCATCACCTATCAAACTCCCCCATACTTAGACCTTTTACTCGTCCCGAGTAAAACATATGACAGAAACTAGACTCAAAGGCCTCAGGAAGCATGGGCAAGCAGAAAAGACAATGAAAACAAAAGAAAAGCCAAGAAAGAAAAAAGGAAAAGATAGGAAATGTGAGAAAAAGTTGAGAAACTACCATCCTTATTGCTCCAAGAGTGGCCTACCCGGACAACCTCCTTATGACTCCCCTTCTTTTGTCGCCAAACGCCGGAAGGGAAACCTACACTCGATTCCGCTCATTTTACCAAGGTGCCCTTTTGGGTTTTCACCTTGCCCCTCTTCTTCTTTTCTTTGATGATCTCACTTTAATCTCACATCCCTCAAGCCTAACTTTGCACCAACCTAAGGTTGGTCGGACTACCTTCTTTTTGCCTAAACCGCCCTTTCTGGTTTTCGGTTTATCCAAGGATTTTTCATGCCTTTTTTAATTTTCTTTGGCTTTCTCTTCTTTTTTTTTTTTACTGAATGTCAAATGAAAATACAAGACTCAATGCAAAACAACTTGAAACAACTCAATAAAAAAACTCTACATGCAATGATATGTCCCTCCGCCATACTTGAAGATCACTTTGCCCTCAAAGTGGAAATTATGCAAAGATAAATGATCGAAAGGGAAGAGAAAAGATACCACTAGTGGGATGGTCCAACTGGACCATCCGGACCCTCCTCTAGTGGGTATGGAAAGTGGCGGAAGAAGTGCTCTTGCCGGCGGTAGATGTCCTTAATGCGGGTCTGCTGAGCCTCCATCAGACGGCCAAAAGAGGTCTCAAAGTTGGCTTGCCAAGCCAGCTGCTGAGCCTCCAGCTGCTGCTGTTGGGCTGCCTGCCAAGCCTCCTGCCTCAGGTCGAAGTGGGAGGTCATGGAGGTGGCAAAGCTCGTCTGCCAGCTCTACTACTGCTCCAACATGGTCCTCTGGTAGTCGGACTGCCATGTCCGGTGCTGGGTGGTCATATCCGCCATCTGAGCCTGAAGGCTCGCAAGGGCCGGATCCTCCTCTGGTGCCGTAGTGGGCATCTCCTCGTCGTCGGGGATGGGCATGTGCTCCTCCTGATGAGCCCGGCTGGAGCTCGTAGCATGCCTCTCCCCAATGGCCACTAGCGTCCTCGGTACGAAGGGATCTGCCGGAATGTAGAGCTCGGAGAGCTCATCCCCAAATGGTAAAGGCCGAGGGAGGTAAGTGAGGTGGCTCCCATCTGCAAGGGAGATCCAAAATAGGTTCTCCCCGTCCCGTTAGAGGAGCTTGCACCTCCTAAGCATCCCCTCAGTGTAAAGGGGAGCCTCCAGCCCGTCCTCTAGCTCGGACAGGTCCATCACCTGTGAGGCGATCAAGGAGATCACCCCACCACCAACAATGCCCCGCGGCTCATTCTTCCTAACCCGGTAAGGAAGAGAAACGGCCAATCCATCACCTTCTCGCTCATCGGAAGGCAGGAGTATAGTAGAGGGAGGTCCTTGAGGACAACCTTGTTCTCCTCTTTGTGTCCACAGAAGACACTCATGAGGATCTTGGAGAGGAGCCTCAAGAAAGGGGGAGTGAGTTTGTTGGGGTACTTACCCCTTGCATGGAACTCTGATCCGGTAGCTGCCTGTCAAAACTCACACATGTCCAGGGTCGGGACTGGCTCCCACCAGTTCTCGGAGGGGTTGAGAGTCACCCCGAAAGCCTCCTGTAGTTGGTGGTAATCAAGTGCGTATTTGACCTTGTTGAACTTGAGGTGACTCCAATACACACATGATCCTCCTTCTCCATGGTGAAGGTGGAGATGAACTGTCTGCTGAGTTCGGGATACGTTGGAGCACTATTCCGTAGGAAGTCTCTGAGCACGGCATTGGCCAGAAAGGACTGCATGCTCTCCAGCATGCCTAGCTTCTCCAATGTAGGAACGTGTAAAAACCGAGTTGTGTACACAACTCGATCCTGTACGATTTTATACCTCTCCTTCTCAGCTTCGGACATCTTGTATTTCTTTTGTGGCTCCATTCTGGTATATGATATAGCAAAGGAATTATAAACTTTCAAAGATAGGGAGAGAAAACGAACCCTCTGTTGTGTTTTCCGCAGGGGCGGCTGAAGCAGGCGCAGGTGCGGGAGCTAGCAAGCGCGGGGGCAAGAGAAGTGAAGAGGGCGATTTTTGGGGAGCGATGAAGGTGGTAATGCTGAGGCCGTTCCGGTGACTTCTTTGTTGGTGTAGGTTTCGCCGGAGGTGGAGCAAGAGTGGAGTTTTGTGGTTGGTGGTGATGAAGGGTGTAGTAAGGTGAGAGAGTTTGGAGGGAGGAAGGTGGAGCTGATGAGGGTGGCGCAGGAGCGTCGCAAGGGGTTGACTGTCGTCGGAGGTGGTGCAGGGGCATCGCAGGGGTGGCTTGTGAGTGTTTGGTGGGGGCGTAGGGGCATTGTAGCTTGAGAGGGGTAAAGTGCGAGGGAAATGTGGTTGTGGTTGTTGAGGACATAGAGAGTGGGTGGGTGGGGTAGTTGTAGGAAGTGCTTTGGGGAGTGCTATTTTTTTTCTTTTCTGGGTAAACCCGCAGGGGCAGGGGCTTGTCGCCGCGGGAGCGGTGACAAGGGAGAGGGGTCACGCAGGCTCAGCGCCGGGGGTGGCGCTGAGGATGTGTGTCAAGGATGGCCGCCGCAGGGGAGTAGGGGAGTCACCGCGGGGGCGGTGACCAGTATGTTGCAGACTCTGTCCCAGCGCCGGGGGCGGCGCTGGGCATGGGTGTCACCGCGGGGGCGGTGACACTGAGCCGCAGGGGCGGTTTTCTTGACAGAGACTCCTCTTCTTATTCCTTCGGGTTGCCTCCCGAGTAGCGCCTTTGTTTTACGTCGTTGGCTCGACGTAAGGCCTTTACTTCTCTGACTGTGACTCCTCCAGCACCATCTCATCAATCGGATCATTCTTGACTCCTTCAAGGTAAGGCTTTAGCGTTTGTCCGTTTACCTTGAACACCTTGTGCGTTCGGGGATCATAAAGATCCACCGCTCCGTGAGGGTATACTTCGGCTACCACGAACGGCCCCGTCCATCTTGAACGTAGCTTACCTGCAAAGAGTTTCAAACGTGATTGAAAGAGAAGTACCTTATTACCTACCTTGAAGTCTTTCTCGAGAATGTTTCAGTCATGCCATGCTTTAGTCTTTTCTTTGTATGCGGAGGCATGGTCATATGCATCTAACTTCAACTCCTCCAACTCTTGCAACTGGAGTTTCCGGAATTCTCCTACTTCCTCTATGTTCATGTTGCACTTCTTTACAGCCCACCAAGCTTTGTGTTCTAGCTCTACCGGGAGGTGGCAAGATTTTCCAAACACGATCCTGAACAGAGACATCCCTATCAGAGTTTTGTAGGCTGTCCGATATGCCCATAGCGCGTCATTTAGCCTTGCACTCCAATCCTTCCTTCCGGGAGAAACTGTCTTTTCAAGGATGGTCTTTATTTCTCGGTTGGATATTTCAGCTTGGCCGTTTGTTTGTGGATGATAAGCTGTTGACACTCGTTGGTGGACGTGGTACTTCTTAAGGAGAGCCGTGATCGTCTTGTTGCAGAAATGGGTACCCCTATCACTGATTTAGGCTTTCGGATTTCCAAATCTTGCAAAGATATTTTCCTTAAGAAAAGGTGCAACCACTTTTGAATCATCAGTTTTGGTGGCCTTTGCTTCCACCCACTTGGAAACATAGTCCACCGCAAGTAAAATATATGTGTGCCCGAATGAAGTAGGAAAAGGTCCCATGAAATCAATTCCCCAAACATCAAATATTTCGCAAAATATAAGAGAGGATTGGGGCATTTCATGCCTCCTTGAAATGTTTCCTACCCTTTGGCATCGATCACACACTTTGCAAAATGCAAAAGCGTCTCGAAAAATGTGTGGCCAAAAGAAACCGGCATCCAAAACTTTTCTTGTAGTTTTGTTTGCCCCAAAGTGCCTCACACATGCTTCAGAATGATAGAAAGTTAGGACGAATTGTACCTCATTATCCGGAATGCAACGTCGGATCACTTGGTCACTACAATGCTTCCAAAGGTAAGGATCGTCCCAAACATAGTGTCGAGCTTTAGCTTTTACCTTCTCTCGTTGTGCCTTGGTGAAATCTGGAGGGTACTCCTTCCGGACAATGAAGTTCACGATGTCAGCAAACCAAGGCTTAAAAAACTGGAGCTTAAGACAAACCTATGTCGACAATTCCGCAGGGGTGCCTAGACTGAGCCGCAGGGGCGGCTGGCCGCAAGGGCGGCTGGTGTGAGGCAAGTGGGCGGTTACACAACAGAGAGTTGTGTAAAATGTATCGTCTGGAAAACTTCCAGCTATCTCTCTTTCTTTTCCTGGATCCTCCTCTTCTTTCACTAGCTTGCTCAAATGATCGGCCACCAGGTTCTCAGCTCCCTTCTTGTCCCGTATTTCTAGGTTAAACTCACTTAGAAGGAGCACCCATTGAATCAATCGTGGCTTTGCTTCCTTCTTCGCCATGAGGTACCTAAGAGCTGCATGGTTAGTGAAGATAATTACCTTTACCCCAAGTAGGTACTGCTTGAATTTCTCAAGGGCAAAAACCACTGCTAACATTTCCTTCTCGGTGGTAGATTAATTCCTTTGTGTTCCATTGAGTGTCATCGATGCATAATGGATCACATGTAAAGCCCGTCCGTCATTTTTTCCTAAGACTGCTCCAATGGCGTAATCACTGGCGTCACACATGATTTCGAAAGGTTTCTCCCTATCCGGAGAACGGATGATCGGTGCGCTGGTGAGACATGCCTTCAAAGTGTCGAAAGCTTTCTTGCAACTCTCATCCACTATGAAGGTGATGTCTTTCTTGAGCAATTCACATAGGGGTGCCGAGATCTTCGAAAAATCTTTGATGAAACGTCGGTAGAAACCTGCATGACCAAGAAAAGATCGGATTACCCGAACATTAGTAGGATACGGTAAATTTTGAATTACATCAACCTTTGCCCTATCTACCTCTATCCCTTTTGAGGATATTACATGTCCTAGCACAATTCCTTGTTCGACCATGAAATGACATTTTTTCGAATTAAGAACTAAATTGGTTTCAACATATTTTTCAAGAACAAGTTTTAAATGTCCTAAACATGCGTCAAAACTGTCTCCATGGATGGTAAAATAATCCATGAAGACTTCAATGAAATTTTCTATGTATTCGGAGAAAATACTTATCATGCACCGTTGGAAGGTGCCGGCTGCGTTGCAAAGTCCAAATGGCATTCTGCAGTACGCAAAAGTGCCAAACGGGCAAGTGAATGTCGTCTTTTCTTGATCTTCCAGTGCAATGGCTATTTGGAAGTAGCCCGAATATCCATCAAGGAAGCAGTAGTACGGATGACCTGCAAGACGTTCCAACATTTGGTCAATAAAAGGTAATGGGAAATGGTCTTTATGTGTTACCTTGTTGAGCTTGCGGTAGTCAATGCAAACTCTCCATCCGGTTTGTGTTTTGCTCGGGCCCATCTCTCCATGTTGATTTTCCACCATGGTGATGCCTCCTTTCTTTGGAACCACTTGGGTTGGACTAACCCAAGTGCTATCCGAAATAGGGAAGATCATATCCGCTTGGAGGAGCTTCAACACTTCCTTCTTGACCACATCCATCATTGGCGGATTCAACCTCCGTTGAGGTTGCCTAGAGGGTTTGGCTTCATCGTCAAGTAAGATCCTATGCATGCAAGTTGAGGGCTTATCCCTTTGATGTCCGCAATGGTCCATCCAAGGGCCGTCTTATGCTCTTTTAGCACTTTCACCAACTTGTCTTCTTGACCGGTAGTCAACTTGTTGGAGATGATCACCGGCAAGATATTGTGTTCTCCAAGGAAAACGTACTTGAGGTGTGACGGAAGGTCCTTCAATTCTATTTCTGGTGCCTGTACTATAGATGGAACAAGCTTCTCGCTTGGGGTTAGTAAAGTTGGCCCAATGGCCAAGTTGGAGATAGGTAGCCTTTTATGCCCATCTAATTGGGCTAGGGCCTCTTTCATGCTGGATGTTAATACATAATCTGATTTGAAACCATCAATGTCATGCTCAATTACATTTTTCAATTCATCAACATCAGAATTATCAAATACATCTTGCACAAAAGGTTCAACAATGTCAATAGCACATAAAGAATGATCATCACTAGGAAATCTCATTGCATCATAGATGTCAAATTCCACTACTTCACCATCAAACTCCATGATCAATTTGCCACTAACATAATCAATTTTAGTCCTAGCAGTTTTCAGATATGCCTACCTAACAAAATCGGTGCAGCATGCGAATCGTTTTCCATATCCATTACAAAGAAATCAGCAGGAAATATTAGGTTGTCTACCATTACTAATACATCTTCAATTATCCCTTTCGGGTACACATTAGATCTATCAGCAAGTTGTACTACAATCCTAGTTTCCATTAGTGGCCCAAGGCCAAATGATTTGTAAATAGAATATGGTAAAATATTTATAGAAGCACCAAGATCAAGCATTGCTTTGTCCAAACAGGTTTCCCCTATAACACAAGGAATGCTTACCATGCTCGGATCGCTGCACTTCTTGGGCATTCTCCGTTGGAAAACAGCCGACACATGCTCACTTACTTGCACTTTTTGTTTCCCTTTCAGCTTCTGATTCCTCTTGATAGTGCAAAGCTCCTTCAAGAAACGAGCATATTTAGGAATACTCTTCACTAGCTTAAGGAGGGGAATATTTACCTCGCATTTGGAGAAAGTCTCAAAGTGGTCTTTGTCCTCAACGATTCTTCTCTCCTTCAGAGCCGCAGGAAAAGGAGCTGGTGGTTTCTCAGAGTACAGTGGCGAAAAGCTAGGCCAGATGTAAGAATCCTTCTCATCAGAACCTTCTGTCGTGTTTTCCGCAAGGGCGTCAACTTGTATGCGCAGGGGCGGGGACATCTAGCCGCAGGGGCGGCGTCTGCTTGGTGTTGGGCGCAGTTGCAGCCACGGGGGCGGCTGTGGGTGTGGTAAGCTCGATAGAGGGTTTGCTTTGTGATTCTTTTGCTGGTTTTTGTTGGATTGGCTTCCCACTCCTTAATGTTAGGGCACTAACATTCTCCTTGGGGCTTATAATCGTTTGGGAAGGCAGTCATCCGGAAAACCTAGCCTCGGTCCTTGATATGGCTTCCACCATTTGCTCAACCTGTTTTTCAAGGTTCTTGATGCTGGATTCTGTTGTTTGGACATGAGTAGCACAATGTTTAGTCAAAACCTGCAACATATCATTAGTTGTTTGATACTTATCTTGTCGGGGCTGTTGTTGTTGGTTTTGTTGATCCCTCCAACAAAAGTTTTGTTGATCACGCCAGTTTGGCATGAAATTCTGTGTATAAGGATCGTTCCTAGGCCTTTGCTGCTGTGTCTATCCATAGCCCATCGCGTTTACCTCAACATCATCATCCTGGACTTGGGGACACATGTCCGTTGGATGATATGGGTCAGCACACACTCAAAAAGCTTTGAGCTGTTATGGGGTTCCCATAAGTGTTAGTCTCTTCACCATCTCCTTCAATTCTGCAAGCTCCGTGGAGATCTCACTCTTCCCGGTATTCATAGCATGAACTCCTCTCTTGGACGGGGTCCTTTCAAAGTTTCGGGTTCCTTCAGCTAGTTCCTGTATCTTTTCCAAAGCAAGGTCAGGAGTAGAGTTAAGAATATTACCTCCGCAAGCCGCATCGACGATCCTCCTTTCATTATCGAGCAAGCCATTGTACAAGTACAAGACTAGATCTTGAGTAGAATATCCGTGGAAAGGACAGCTGGATCGGAGGCGTGCAAACCTTTCGAAGTACTCATAAAGAGTTTCGTCCGCCTCTTGCTCGATTTTGCTTATAGCTTTCTTCAAGCTATTTGCCTTCTTGGCTGGGAAGTATTTCTCCAAAAATGCCTTGTGGAGGTTCTCCCAAGTGTCGATACTCCCGGATGGAAGGTAGTTATACCAATCATCCGCTAAATCTTTGAGTGTGAAGCCGAATGCCCTCATCTTGATTTGCTCTTCGGTAATATTGGCCGGCTTCATGCTCATACACACGGTATGAAACTTCCCAAGGTGTTTGATGGGGTCTTCACCACTTAGCCCATGGAAAGATGGAAGCAAGTGAATAACATCCGGCTTGAGCTCAAAGTTGATTCCTTCCCCTAATGCCGGTATGGTAACCTCAAGAGAGTTTTGAGCCAAAGTGGGCTGAGTGAGTTGACGAAGAGTTCGATCTGCCATTTCTTGGTGGAGTTGTTCTTGTCTTCGTTGCCGGATGTGCATCCTCTTAATTTCTGGATCAAAAGAAGCAAACCCGGAGTTAGTAGCACGGGTTTGAACCATAAAAGTGGTTCAAACCAATAATCAATAATAACAATAAAATAAAAACACTAAACTCCCCGGCAACGGCGCCAAAATTTGACAAGAGGTATTTCTATGGTCGTCTATACCCTATCAAAAATATAATCCCGACTTAGCACTATAACAAGTATAGTGGTTAAGTAAGGGTCGAACCCAAGAGAGTTAAGGTATTTTTTATTAAATTTAATTATTGATTATAAGAACAAGTAACAAAGGGGGGGGGGGTTGGTTGAATTGACGCACACAAAACTTATGAAAACAAGTAACACAACAAATGAGACAATAATGGATGAATCTACACTAGGTTGATTCTTAGCATGCAAATGCTAATTTGGTGAGTTCCTTTTACAAGTTTTAAGTAATCTCCCGCCTTGATCATATATATGTGTTGAGCCAACCGGCATCAACACAACTTAACAAGTTAGTGTTCCGTAAACCTACAAGAACAATTAACAAGTTAGCTTTCAAATAAAGACTAAGGGATATAAAGAATAGATTAAAACCGTTAACATTATCTTTATATTTGTGTTCCTTTTCTTTAAGTAATTACAACCCGTTATTACTTAAAGTTTACTACTAGATTAAAGACCCGAACCCGGAATCTACTAATCCTAGTTCTTTGCATGCACTTTAGAACCTAAGGTGATCAATCTTAAGTGTTAATCAAACATGCAATTAGACAATAAAGATCAAGGAAGCACAAAGCATTACTGAATGAAAGATAACTTACAACCAAAGTAACAATGAAGCTTCAAACCAACCCAATGTAGCAAGGGAGTTAGCAACTCATTACAATGGAAATGATGAGAAAATTGGATTCTAAGTGGATAATGATCCGTGGATGATTCTAGTAATCCGCCAAGGACTATTTATACTACAAAAGATACTAAATAAGAGTAAATCACCGGCCCAAAACAACCACCTTTAATTCCATAAAGGTGGTGTAAACAACCGGAGTAAAGCTTCTGTCGTTGAACCGCAGGGGCGGCCTTCAGATCCGCAGGGGCGATGTAGGCGAAAATGCTTGATCTTCTTCATGGCCGCAAGGGCGGCCATGCAATCCCGCAGGGGCGGATCTTTAATGCTCTTCAAACGTCCGACTCTTCAACTTCCTATCGTTTCGACGCCAAGCCGCCGGGGCATCCCAATGTCGACGCAGGGGCGGTGACACAAACTCTTCATCTTCCAGCTCCTAGGTTGAGGCACGGGTAGAGGCACAAGGGAAGGCGCAGGGGCACTGGTCTTCGCTTCTTCAGGGCTAGTCACCGCAGGGGCGCCAGGGTTGACACAGGTGCGGTGATAGTCTTCGTGGCTGGCGCTGTCGAAGGCACAGGGGGCGCTCCGGACTGTGGTGTCACCCGTAGGGGCGGTGACAAGGCTCCGTGGGGACGGTGAAGCAACAGAAGCTTTGCTTCGTGAACGACCTTCACTCCTAAGTGCTTATAACTCCTTCTTTATCTTCTTTTAGTCTTCTTCTTCTGGACCAAGGAGTTAGTACCATAAACCGACACTAATGCAATAAAAAGTCTCTAAAAACTATCCTAAATGATAGTGATTCCATCACCTATCACTCACCGCATCCTTAGTGAGTCTTTGTTTGCAAGAATGGAGACTCCACAAAGGATTAAGGAGGATGAGCTCTTCATTTTGTATTGCATGACCACTGGCACTATACCAGACACCGCTACTATGCTTACTGACTATCTTGGGAAGATAGCCAACAAGCAAGTAGGAGACAAATGCGCTGGATTCCTTGCACTCATGTGGCCAAGGCACTAGAGTTGAGTTTCTCGGATTGTAGTGTAGCTGTTAGCGCACAACCGCTTCGATCGCAGAGATTGGTTGCCTGACAGGTCTTAGTTCCTAGAGGTCGAGGTACGCTCCACGTGGCCATGTCATGGAAGAGAGTACCGACATAGATAGAGTGGAAATTTGAGTACACTTTTAAGAACATAAGCAATTGCAAGGAGACATTTCAGCATTACTTCGATGGGGCAGAGCAGCCAGTTTAGTATTATGATGAGGAGGAGGAATAGGATGATGATGATGAGGGGGATGCAGCATACCCTCCATCCATGTAAGAGTTTGAGAGTGACACATTCAGCGGACATGCTACTAATGCTATGGATACGGATACGCACGTCGTTGGACCTAGTGAGTATGGTGGAGATGATAAGGATACTGAGGACGAGGTACCGGCTGAGAAAATGCCACCTCCGTGCCATTCTGTCTCTCCCGCACCTAGTCGTGGGAGAGGACGTGGACGCAGCAGTTCCGGACATGAAAGTCAAATTGGAGCCTTGGTTTCTGGAATTCAGGGTTTACGTACTGACTACCAGGGCCTACACACTGATTATCAGACTTTACACACAGATTACCAGGCGCTGAACACCCATTTCACTGAGTACTTTCAGGTGACAGATTTGCGTCACTCTTCTTATGATGGACAGGTGAGAGACCTTTACTATCATACATTTGCTGCCTTTTATGATCATGGAGCTCCGAGGTACCCATACCCGCCACCACCACAACTAGCTGAGGATTGAGATTCCACTTCTTTTTACATTGTAAGTATTTTGCTTCATCTTATGCCAACTTCTCACATTGGAGACAATGTGAAGGTTAAGTATGGGGTGGGGGTACTTACAATCTTTTTCCTATTATCGCACGTTATATACTCTACATTACACTTTATGACTTGGTTTGTAATAACTCTTGCATATCGTTTCCGTTATGACATTTGCATTGCATGTTTTTCTTCAAAACATTTGTGAAAATTTCAAGATTTTTGTGCTTCTTATGATGGAAATAACCTCTATAATGATGATTGTGATGTGAAAAGGCAAAAGATAACTTATGTATGTTGAGATTTTAATGGTGACATGTATGGATTTGATTGTCTTACTTGAATATATGTATGATTTATATGATGTCGATGCCTTGATAGGAGAATGAAATAATGATCGAAGCTATATTATAAGTTCTTATGCATCATGGTGGAATGACTAAGGCAATTCGCTTCTTTTCTTTCACATCTTGTTCATGCTAGCACCTCAATGAAAATTGTGACCTCCTTTTGACCATCTGGGAATTAGGATAAGGGGTTATGTAAGGCATGTTTGATGTGGGAGGGCCATTGTAAAATTGTTAAATGAAAGTTTAGCAAAGTAGGTTTGGGGACGTTGAACATGAGGATGAGTAACTCGGTACCATTCACATAGTCGGGTGTTTGTGTCTTGCCAAAGTTCGAATGAATGACAAGTCCTAAAGGGATATGTTATGTGCATCAAGGGTTTGAGGCATCTCGAAAATTGAGAATCGCCGATCTCCTAGGCTTCGGTTTTTGTGCACCGCTGTCTATGCTCTCAAAAAGTAAAGCGAAAGAAAAGAAATATTACATGCAAAGCATGTGTTGGTGAAGTTGTGTTTTTATGCTCTTGTTGTGTTGTTCCTCTATCCTGGATTAGCACCACATTACCTTAAAAACTCCCCACCCTCAACGCATTTCTTTGGCCTTTTCATGATTGGAAGACCTTGATACCTTTGTGAACATGTTTAAGACTTCATGACTTAGATTTGTTTGACTTTGATTATCTCTAAATCTTTATCATGTCTCTTATACGTGGCTTTGAGTAAGAAATGATGATATGTCCATGGTACGATTATTATTGATGCATACTTTGTTTTTCCTTTGCCTTGAAACATTACTTTGAGAGTGATCCAAAAGAAGAAGCACATTTCAAAAGTTTTTTTTTTTTGAGTTTTCGCATCATATAATCCATGACATCTTATGTTCTAGATTTTAACCTTGCTTGGGGACAAGCAAGAGGCATGTATGGGGTATTTTAATGACATGAATTATATGCCATTATAATCATGCATATTGTGAATGTTTTCCTCAGTTTCTCTTACATTCGAAGAGATTTGTGTGCCTTTAAGCTTTCAGTGTACCCTTCACCTTTACCTTCGAGAGTCATATCCTTGGGTTTTAGTGAGTGGTTTGAGTGTTAATCCTTTCTTTGAGTAATTGACGAGGTTGAAAGCCTAAGGTCGTTGATTTTTAGCTTAAGTCAAAGTAGTTACCTAACTTTACACTATCCGGTTTGTATAGTGTAAGTAAGGGTCGATCCAAAGAGAGTCTTGTCAAGTATTGATTAGATTTAGTTATCGATATGTAACCAATTCAGGGGGGTGGATTGAAGAAACACAAAACATATAAGAATAAGCAAAGATGGTGATAATAAATTGAAAATCTACTAGGTTGAATATTAGCATGCATACTACTTGGCTGGTTCTTTTTACAAGTTATTCATCAATGTTCTCGTCTTGATCTTAGTTATGTGTTGAGCCAACCGGCATCAACATAACTTAACAAGCTTAATGATCCGTAAACCTACAAGATCAAAGCACAAGTTAACATTTCAACAAACACAAAGAGATATAAAGAAAGGAATAAACACCGTTAAACTTTTCTTTATAGTTATATTCCTTTTCCTTTAAGCAATAACAACCAGCTTTTACCTAAAGAGTTACTACTAGATTAAGGACCCGAAACCGTAATCAAATAATCCTAGTACTTTGTATGAAATTAGAATCTTAAGGTGATCAATCTATGTGGTAAGAAACATGCAAACATAAATTAAAGCACAAGGAATATAACACATATTTGACTTAATAAACTTATATTAATAAAGACTTACAACCAAGCAGCAATGCTGCTTCAAAACAACCCAATGTAGCAAGGATACTTAGAAACTCATTACAACTTGGAAATAAGGAAATTAGAGCTTTTGTGGGAAAATGATGGATGATTCTAGCAATCAGCCAAGACTCTATATATACTACAAAAGACAGTAAATGCGAGTAAATTGGCCGTCCTAAACCGCCACCTTTAATGCAATAAAGGTGGTGCAGACAACCAGAGTAAAGTCTTTTGGCGCTAAACCGCGTGGGCAGGCTTGTATGGCCACAGGGGCGGTTTAGACCAAAACGCTCGATCTTCTTCTTGGCCGCACGGGCGGCCTGGCAATCCCGCAAGGGCGGTTCTTTAATGCTCCTAGAACGTCTGACTCTACAACTTGTAATTCTTGTTCATCAAAGTTATAATTCTTGTTCATCAACCTAAAGGTCACCTTTCTAATATTCGGGTCATGAGTGAAAGAGCTAAGGAATTCATGGGTTATCTCTACATAAGCATTTTCTCTTATTCCCACAAATTCACTCAACCCGGTATTCTCTATGATCCAGTCTAGATCTTCCCTAATATGCAGAACATTAAGCTCGTCCAACTCTAAGTAGCGAGGTGCTATGATGGAGCAAGCTAAGAGACGCTCGTAACGGTGTTTAAATTTTTCTTGGATGGTAGGGAGTCTAGGAGGGGGTTGCTGACGTGCTAGGGGAGGTTGGGATAAGGATCCTCCTCGAGAAATCAAGTTTCTTGCTGATCTACGATCCCTATCCATCAAAATAGAGCAAAAATCGGGCTGTTCTTAAGGCAGATCGGCCGATTTTCTTGGGAATCGAGTCGATTTTCTTCTGTTTCGATCAATCGTTCGATTTTGTAACAGTTTTTTCAAACAAGCAACACCAAAACACTCCAACAACAGTTTCTAAGCTTTCTAACTCAGCAATTTCAGCAGACAAACTCTCCAAAAGAACGGATCTAAGAAATTGAAAACTTAGGGTTTGTGAAACTTAAAACCTGAAATCGGAGCGATTCGTCGCTTTGCCAAGATGAGGATTGTTCCAAACTTCTTTGTCTCGTCGAGGGCTGCAGGTTTGGCTCAAGAATGAGCGAAAACGCTTAAGGAATGAAGATTTGAGGGGAATGGGTGCTTTGACGGCCGTTTCTTGAAATGGTGAAGTGAGAGAGAGAGATGAGGGGTTTTTTTTTGAGGAAGAAGAGAGAAAGGATGGCTTTTATATTTCTGATTTTTTGCCAAATCGACTCAAATTAATTTCTTTTAATTCTCCAAATCGAACGATCTCTGTACAGAAGCATCCGATTTTTCTGTTTTTGTGCTTTTTGATGAACTTTTGTCATTTATTTCCTTCCTTACTTTGATCATAGGTTCCTTCTTTGTGGTTTGTGCCTGTTTTCTATCATCGCAACACAAGAAAAACCCGGAGCGTACCAACGAAAAGCAACCAAAAACTAATCTAAAAGAAAAGAAAAAGGATATAGAATTACCTTGGGTTGCCTCCCAAGAAGCGCTTGATTTAAAGTCGCTAGTTGGACCTATCTCCTTCGAATGATCATTCGAGAAGGGTGGGAGCAATGTCCTCCACCGGCAGCTCCGGTGTGTATTTCTTCAAGCGGTGTCCGTTGACTTTGAAATTTCTAGTTTTTTCGCTCCAAATATTAACTACACCATAAGGGTAAATGTTTTTGATTAGAAAAGGTCCGGACCAACGGGATTTGAGTTTATCTGGGAATAGACAAAGTCTTGAGTTGAAAAGAAGGAAAAGGTCTCCATTTTTCATATCTTTTGGAACGATATGCTTATCGTGCCATCTCTTCGTTCTTTCTTTGTAGATCCTTGCATTTTCGTATGCGTTGAGGCGGAGCTCTTCAAGCTCATTTATGTCCAGCAAGCGTTTCTCTCCAGCTTCTTTTAAGTCAAAGTTGAGCCATTTGATTGCCCAATGCGCCTTGTGTTCTAGTTCAACCGGAAGATGACAAGATTTCCCATAAACGAGATTGTAAGGTGTCGTTCCTATAGGAGTCTTGAAAGCGGTTCGGTATGCCCAAAGTGCATCATCTAACTTGAGTGACCAATCCTTCCTTGTTCTTGAAACGGTCTTCTCTAAGATGCTCTTGATTTCTCTATTTGATATTTCCACTTGTCCGCTTGTTTGAGGATGGTAAGGAGTGGCGATCTTGTGGGTAACCCATACTTAGACAATAGGGTTTCGAACTTACGGGCTATAAAATGTGTTCCTCCATCACTAATAATGGTTCGGGGAGTTCCGAATCCTGGGAAGATCGTTCTATTGAAGAACTTCACTACCACCATGACATCATTAGTGGGAGAACCGATTGCTTCAACCCATCTAGATACATAATCCACAGCTAGAAGTATGTATTGGTTTCCACAAGATGATGGGAATGGTCCCATGAAGTCTACTCCCCATACGTTGAAGATCTCAACCTCTTGAATGTTATTGAGAGGCATTTCATTTCTTCTTGATATGCTCCCTGTTCTTTGACACGCATCACAGGCAACAACAAATTTCTGCACATCTTTGAATAGAGTTGGCCAAAAGAATCCCGATTGTAATACCTTAGCGCTAGTTTTCTGTGAACTAGCGTGTCCACCGCAAGGGAGGGAGTGGCAATGGCGGATAACACTTTCAACTTCATCTTCCGGGATGCATCTTCTAATTATTCCGTCCGGTCCTCTTTTGAAGAGGAGGGGTTCGTTCCAATAGTATTGCTTGACTTCTTTAAAGAACTTCTTTCTTTGAGCATATGATAATCCTGGAGGTATTTCATTGCAAACTAAGTAATTAACGAAATCAACAAACCAAGGTTCATTACCTCCGGCGTTTTGTTTAAGATATTCCTCAATTTCTTGTAGTTGCTCATCTCGAAATGAGTCATCTATGGGTAGATCATCTTCTTTGCTTTGGATGTGTGGAAGTCGACTCAAGTGATCCGCTACCGAGTTCTCGGATCCTTCTTGTCCTGAATCTCTATATCTAACTCTTGTAGAAGGAGAATCCATCTAATGAGTCTTGGCTTCGCATCCTTCTTCTTGAGCAAGTAGCGAACTGCTGCGTGGTCGGTGTAGACGATCACTTTCGCTCCTACAAAGTAAGAAAGAAACTTCTCGAAGGCGTAAACCACGGCCAATAATTCTTTTTCCGTTGTAGAGTAGTTTAGTTAGGCTTCGTCTAGCGTCTTGCTAGCGTAGTAGATGGCATATGTCCGCCCATCTTTCTTTTGTCCAAGGACAACCCCTACGGCTACATCACTAGCATCACACATGATCTCAAAAACCACATCTTTCATTAGTAGGTTAGTTAATGGTTTAGAAATCTTAGAAAAGTCTTTAATGAAGCGTCTATAAAAACCTGGGTGAGCAAGGAAACTTCTTACTCCTTTTCCCAATGTTGGTGGAGGTAGTCGTTCGATGGGCCGGTCTCGATTTTTGCTTTATCGACTTCGATACTACGGCTGGATACCATGTGTCCAAGAATAATTCCTTCATTAACCATAAAGTGGCATTTCTCCCAATTCAAGACAATATTAGAATCTTCAAATCTTTGAAGGACTAGAGAAAGATTAGCAAGACATTCATCAAATGAAGAACCATAAACTGAAAAATCAGCCATGAAAACCTCCATTATATTCTCAATATATTCGGACAAGATGGCCATCATACACCTTTGAAAGGTGGTTGGAGCGTTGCAAAGTCCGAATGACATTCTTTTATAGGTAAATGTTCCCCACAGACATGTGAATGTGGTCTTCTCTTGATCATCGGGATGAATGGGAATCTGAAAGAAACCACTATCACCATCTAAATAGCAAAAATGGGAGTGTTGTGCTAACCTTTCAAGCATTTGATCTATGAAGGGAAGGGGGAAATGATCCTTCCTTGTTGCTACATTCAGCTTGCGGTAGTCGATGCACATCCTCCATCCGGTCACCGTCCTTGTAGGATTGAGTTTGTTTTTCTCATTTGTGATAACGGTCATTCCCCCTTCCTTTGGAACTATATGAACCGGGCTAACCCATTTGCTATCAGAAATAGGGAAGATAATTCCTACATCAAGAAGCTTAAGAATTTCCTTCTTCACAACCTCTTTCATGATCGGGTTTAATCGTCGTTGAGGTTCTCGTGAAGGTTTATGGTCATCTTCCATCAATATTTTATGCATACATAAAGAGGGTTTAACGCTGACAAGATCATCAATGGTGTAACCAATAGCTTTCTTTGTTCAGTTATTAATTTATGTAGTTCAAATTTAGTTAATTTCGAACTTACAATAACCGGATAAGTAGAACTCGGTCCTAAGAAGGCGTACCTTAGATGAGATAGAAGGGGTTTCAATTCCAAGGTGGGAGGATCCTTAGAAGGTGTGTCCTTGCCTGTAGAAAAAGTTGGAGAAGGATTTCAAGTCGAAGAAAGTGCGCTGTTGCAAGCAGAAACGCTTTCAATTGATTGTTGAGAAGTCGCAGAAGCTACAGGAAAATCGGTCGATTTGGCTCTGTTCATCCGATTTTTCACTCAATCCATAGCTACGACTTCTGTCAGATCAACTAAATTAATTGAATTAATTCCACAAATCGGTCGATTTTCCTGAGACGAACCGATTTCTTCGTTTTTTTTCGTGCATTCTTCGAATTCCTCAAATTTAATTGTGGCATCTTTCTCCAAAGTTCTTAATGATCGAACCTGAACGTTGCATTCTTCTTCTTCCCCTTCATCTACAATACACAAACTAATGACTTTTTCAAGAGGATCTTTGATTAGGATCGAACATACCTCTTTTCTTGATGCCTCTTCGTCGTTGTAAGTGTTGTATATGTCATCTCCTACAGCTGGTCCTCTGAGCATTGAAGGAAGATGGTAATGTACATACTCTTCTCCTAGGTTAAAGGAGAGTATTCCATTCCTGACATCCACAACGCAGCCTGACGTTGCAAGGAAAGGGCATCCAAGGATGATTGGAACAGGATGATCTGGAGGAATGTCAAGAACAAAAAATCTATGGGAATGTAAAATTTACCTAGCAAGACGGGTATATCTTCTAGAATTCCCACAGGGTGTGTGATGGACCTATCGGCCATATAGAGGGTCATCTTGACCGGTTTTGGTGGTCCAAGTCCAGCTCTTTCACACAAGGCAAGTGGTATGATACTAACACTTGCTCCAAGATCACATACTGCTTCGTATGTGACTTTCCCGATGCTGATGGGTGCGCAAAAAGATCCAGGATTTTTTAATTTCTTCGGCATTTCCTCTTTCATCTTTTGGATTAGATCGGAAGACCTCCTAGCCATCCTTACTTCTCCAATGTCTTCTAGTTTCCTTTTGTTGGAAAGGATTTCCTTCAAGAATTTTCCATATGCCGGCATGCCTACAATGGCATCCATAAAGGGAATATAATATGTAATTTGCTCATAAGATCGACGAATTTACCGAATTGTTTGTCGACTCTTTCTCTAGCACGATATTTTGGAAAAGGTAGCGGTGGTTTGTATGCTTGAGGTGGAACATAGACCGATGTCTTCTCTCTAGGTTCCTCTTCTTCAACCATTGGTTGCTTTCCTTTATCCATGCTTTTTGGTTGTGGGTCGTTAGTGGTGACTCTGCTTCTTGTGGTGATGGCATTCACTTGGCCTTTGGGGTTGTTCTATGTCTTTCCCGGAAGTTTCCCTTGATCTCTCATAAATTCTCCGGTTCTGTTAAACAATTGGCTTTCTAGGGCTTTTTGTGCCTTAGTAACGGAGGTGAGTGCACTTTCCATTCCGCTCATTTTTCCAGCCAATGCTTCAATCATTCCTTCAAGTTGATCTTTGGGTGTTGAACTCGAAGATGGTTCTTGGCTCTTCAAAGGAGTAGAAGTAGAAGAGGAAGGGGGGTTTAGAGATTTTCAGCATGGGAATAAGGATTTTCGGGATTGGTTTGGTTGGATCTCAAATGAATATTGCGATTCCGGTTGTTGTTGTAATTCTTATTTCCTTGCTGATTTCCTTGGTTATTCCCTCTTCCGGCATAACTAGCATTCTGTTTTGATGCTTGCGTTTGATTCTTTAAAAGGTCCTTTAAATCTTTGATCTCATTGTTGAGAGTGTTTAGTTGATTAACGCTAGCGGTGGTTAAGTTTATTCCTAGAGTTCTTGCACTTGGATTTATGGCTTTGGGTCCTCGTTGGGAGTACTTCTCAACGATTTGAGCTTGCTTCTCGACGAAATCCCAAGCGTCATCGACTCTCATATCCATGAATTTTCCAGCTGAAAGAGATTGAAGTTTGAACTTGGTCTCTCCATCCAAACCCTTGAAATAAATTTCCAACAGCTCCAATTTTGGAATGCCATGATGGGGGCAATCCAAGAGAAGGTCATTGAGTCATTGAATATTTCCCATGACTTGTATAGGATTTCGTTGTCCTTCATGACAAAAGCATTGATTTTGCCTCTAATTTCCGCCGTCTTTGATGGCGGGAAGAATTTGGTGAGGAACTCCGAAGTCATTTCCTCCCAAGTGTTTACCCTTCCAATGGGTAGTGAATTATACCAAGCAAGCGCCCTATCCTTCAAAGAATAATAAAACGGTCGCAATTTATAATTGTTAGTGGTTGCTCCGTCAGGTTTCATGTTTTCCATGAGAATTTCATAATCCTACAAGTGCTGATGTGAAGATTCCCTCTCCAATCCTCCAAATTGGCTTTGGAGGATCATAGTTATAGCTTGTGGTGTAAATCCAATATTCTGCTCTATTGGATCGATTAACACACTCGGACGGCGTGTTTGTTGAACGGGGTCCATTCTTTCACCCAACGTTTGCGGTATTCCGATTTGTGGATTCTCTATCCCAACTCTTGGAAGAGTTGCAATCGGTGGTACAATAAGGGGTGCTGGTGGATTTCCTGCAACTCTAGCATTCCCTTCAATTTGCTCCTTTAGTAACCAAATGAATTCTCTCATTTCGGCCATGTCGGCTTGATGTTGATTCTCTTTAGCTATTCCTCGGCCTAACGTGAGCTTCATCTCGTTCCCTCACTCGATCAAGAGCTTCATCTAATTCAGCTCTAAGATTAGCTTCTCCTTCGTTATTTGCAGCTGCCATTCTTTTCGCTTCTTTAAATCTCCTTTTATAGGTCTTTTCCGGTTCGGAATCGTAGGGTACGATTTCTTTACTCGATCGAGTTTTTCACATAAACCTACAACAAGATTCTACAAGAACACTTCAAGAAAGGCGATTAATAGCAAAAGCAAGGAGTTTCCAAGTTAGATAACCGAAACCAAATTTGGTCTAAGCCAAATCCCCGACAACGGCGCCAAAAACTTGTTCGCTCCGAAAGGTGTGTGCAAGATTTAATATATATCAAAGAATAATTGCAATAAAGCGAACCCGCGGTGTATGAATCGTTAATAATAAAAGCAAGAATTACAGGGTCGAACATAGGGATTTGGTGAAATCAAAATCAGGATAAGAAATCTAACAAGGAAAGATGCAACTTTTGACAATTGAAAAGACAAATACTTGATTTTTGTATAAAGATTTGGGAAAGCGGATTCTAAGGATCAAGGAATCCGATTATGGTTTTCGATTCAAGACTTCTAAAGATTATATGGACAGAGCTGGGGTTGCTAAGGTATGTGTTCTAAAACGGAATGATGTACGGTGAAGTCTCCACCACCCATGTCCAAACCCAAAGGCTCTAAATAAAGGATGTTGAGTCTCGATAAAATAGAGGATCTAAGGGAAGGATAATATTCTCAAAACCAAACACAAACCAAAGGGAATCAGATCAAACTCACAAAGGTAAGGGTTATGGCACACTCAACCTTAATAGAGGGGTTTGAATCCTCTATTACCTAGAACTTGTAATCGTTGGCAACCAAGGATGGAAATCACCGGGTAAGTCTCTTCCCACACTCGGATATAGGTTAAAAATGTTCAACAAGGCTAGGGTTTAAGCAATCATTAACCAAGGACTAAGGATAAAGCAAGATGGGTACGACAGAAGGAAAAATCGGGTTGTTCATCCCTAGAAATCGTCCGATTTACTCAACGAACACCCCGATTTTTGCTTTTTGCGATGGTTAATCTCAACTCTCAGGATCCAATCTGTTTATGAAGATCATTCTATCATCATCTAAACCACAATCTTCAACCAATCACCCTAGAATCACAAGGGTTTTAGCCAAGAATACACATATCAAAATCAAATTAGAGATTAAATCAAAAGAGGCGAAGAATGATGAGAAAATTTGAATCTTTGATTTAAAACCAAACCAAAAGCGTAAGAACAATGTTTTGATCTATCAAAACTCAATAAAAACTCAACAACAAACTCCAATTCTCAATGAAAAAGACAAAATATAGAATCAAACTCACAAAACCTTCGAGAACTATATTCTCGAACTAGAACTCTCGAAGAACCTTCGATCTTCCTTCAATCTTCCTCCTTGAATGCTTCCTTCGCTGCTCTTGATCCTATGACTCAATAGTCTTGGATGGAATTGGATTATCCTGAAGGCATGAGACGTCTTCCTTTTAAAGGGTATGAGGGGAAATCTTTCGGTTACAATCCTACAACCAATCGGATTTCATAAGATAAAAATCTAGTCATCTTCAAAGGAGATCGACCGATTTCTATCTTATTCATCCGATTTTTCTCCCAGATCGTGTGATATCTTTTAGTTGAAACTTCTATCTTCTCATGGGATCTTTCCCATATCTTTTTGCTTCCCTCCAGATCTTTTATAATACTTTTCTCATATCTTCATGCCACCTCGCCACTTTTTGCGCCACCTCGCCACTTTTTCTACATTTTTACAAATAAAATAGTGTAGACTTCTATTCTTGATAATTCATGTCATATAATTTCCATTAAATAAATGTGAAACTGAGGTGATAAACTCATAATATGCATGAATATGATGGTATATAATTCATGTCATCACCTCTATTTCCGGAATATAAATGAAATAAGCCTAAAAGGTACACAATTCTCTCCAAATACAAGGTAAATTGAGGTAAACCTCTACAATATGCATGATTATAATGGCATATAATTCATGTCATCACAATGGACAAGAGCAGAGATTGGAAAGCATTTCAAGGTTCAACACGGAGGCCTTTAAAACCATTTCAAGCGATCAAAACAAAAGTCCGAAACGGTTGGAACGATTTTGAAATTCAATCTCAACCAAATCTACCAAGGATCAAGAGAAGATCTTACAAGGATATTCGGCCAACTAGAAGATCACGATCAAAAAGATTTGGTCCAACAAAAAGATCCTCAACTAGACGCAATATTTCTTCTCAACGAATCTTAAAAGATCTTGAAGATCTTCAGCCAAAGATTTTCAACAAATGAGAAGATCTCAATGCTTGAAAGACAAAGATCTTCAACAACGTGATTCAAGAGAAGATTACGGAGAAGAAGAAATCAACGTGCGTTAAGGAGATAAAGAAGATAAGGAAAATCTACAACGACTATCTCATCTCAATCAAGAAGCGTTTTCTAAGGAGAAGAAGAAAGATCAACGACGGTCATATTCTCAACGACTAGAAGACTTATCCATCGAAGACTATAAATGAATATTGAGTCTCATCCAGAAGAGGTTCTGAGGATAGGATTGTACTCTCAATACCTACACCAAACCCAATGAAGTTTAAAGAAAGACAAAAGAAAAGGCTTTGACACTCTCCACTTTAATAGAGGGTTTGGAATCCTCTACTACCTAGAACTCGTAAACACTCATAACCAAGCAAGGCTAGGGTTAGAGAGGGTTAAAAAAGGTAGGATTCAGGCAATCTTTAACTTTAGATAAGGACAAAAGCGAAACATGCAAAACAGAGGAATTCACGGGCAGATCTTTGGAAACTACAGCCGTGGTTCTTGAAGAACAAGCCGTGGAAAACCTCGTTCGAGGGTTTCATCTCTCAACTCTCAGTGTCCGATCTATTAAGGCTCAATCTGTCATTATCTGTGCCACAACCATCAACCCTTCACCCTAGAATCGCAGGGGAGTTTAGCCAACAATCATCATCATATTCAACTCAAGATTAAGAAAGAGAATCAAGAATGACATGCAACCATGAAAGAACACAAAGATGAATAATGATGAATCAATAATCAATCTTCAAAAATCATTAACTGAATCAAACAACGTATAATCCTAGAGTATGTGTTCTTAAAGATAATAATCAAAACCTAAGACAAATCTCACAAAATCTCCAAGTCAGGGTCAATACAGCTCTTCAATCTCCTCCGATAGTAAAGCAATCCAATCTCGAACGTAGAGAAAATCCATGTATGGAAGTGAATCCAAATATGTAGTGTATATGCCGTCCCCCCAAAATACAGCAATCGACCTCCTTTTATAAGATAAAATTAGGTCTAAAAGGTTCCTCCTTTCTTGCTGACGTGGCAATAACGGAATGGTCTTTACCGAAGAAAGTCACGGGTGACGTCATCAAAACCACGTCCGTGGCTTGTCCCGTGATGACTCTCGACCTTCCTTTCCACGTGTGAAATTCAATGAAATACCAAAACCCCGGCCGGGAAACTTTCTTCTTGGCCGTGGTTCTTCCTTTTCGATGCTTTTCTCCTTTGCTTCACTTCATACTTCTTCCTATGATTCTCCAATGCTTCTTAATGAACTACACATCGACCAATACTCTGTAAATGCTTCCTTTCCACTCCAATTAAGTGCCAATTCACCTAAAATCATAACAAAGCTTGTGTAGATCTCGATTCCAATGATTTAATCAGTTTCTTTTCGAGTCTCATAAGGAAAAGAGATGTTCGGCAAGGAAACTGGAAGTGTTTCCAAGATAGATAGTTGTTAATATGCTCGATAAATGCTATGAATGTATGTCCATGTACTCAAAAGAAAGGGAAAAACTACCTATATGCACATCTAAACTATGCCATAATTCATGATATCTAAATACCCCATACTTGCCTCTTGCTTGTCCCCAAGCAAGGTTTAAATCTAGAGTACAAAGATGTATGAAATATGAATGCAAAGACAAGGAAAAACACAATATTTTTGGATTTGTGCTTCTATTCATAGACCGCTCTCTACACTTGTTTCATAGCTTTCCGAAAACCGTTATGTGAGCAAAAAGATTCATGCCCTAAAAAGAATAATCGCATCTTGCAAAAGTTTTCAAAACAAGCCTCATAACCTGAAGCAAAATCAAAATCAATCATGGGAAAAATCAAATTTGGACCAAAAAGTCAAACAACAATCTCAAAGATCTCAAGGTCTTTCAAATGAAGATCACAAAACGTGTTAGGGTGGGATATTTATAGGATATGTGGTGAAAATACCGGGAAAGAGGACAAGAAGGAAGTTCCACGGCCGGGGTTTTGGTCTAAAGTGAAGCAAAGGAGAAAAGGATAGGAAGAAGTATGAAGTGAAGCAAAGGAGAAAAGCAACCAGCTATGTGAATGGAACTTCCTTCAAGAAACGTATTACGGTGGGATATCGCTCAATCCGACTTTGGCAAGACACAAACACCCGGCTATGTGAATGGTGCCGAGTTACTCATCATTGTGATTGACTTACCCAAACCTATTTATCTAACACTTTCACCACTTTCAACATCACACTTCACAAATTTTGCACAATGGCATCCTAATTCGCGGATAGGTAATAAGGGGCAAAATATATATATACATAAGGAGCTAAAAGGTGATCAAGAAGAAGAAAGGAATAAAAACGAATTGCCTTATTCATATCCATAAGAAGTGTAAGAACGAATAAGTGGTTTTAACCTTCAATTTCTCAACATGATTTAGATCAAATTCCATATTATCAAACTTGCAAGAAAATTCAGCAAAATATTCAAATCCTTCACAATTCACAATTCGGTTTGAACGCATAAAAATAAAAAAAAAATACAATCCACAAGTAATTTTCTTCATTGAGGTCATTTTCAATCCTAGAAATACAAAAAAATTTCAAATTTTCCTTTTTTTTTTATTTTTCAAAGTTGCAAAATGCAAAGTAATAAAAAAAACATGTGACAATGAAAATGAAAGATGCAAAGTACGATGGACATAGAAGTAAGCAAGTATCAAGAGTTATTACAGACCAAGTATTTCAATCACCCATACTTGAACTACACATTGTCCCTAACATGCAATAAAAGAAAAGAAAAGTACAGAAACTCAAATTGTCTAATAAGGTTGATAAGTGGCGAAATATCATCAACCGAGCGTGGTGGGAATGGATGCCATGAGGGGTCATATGGGAGGCCAAACTGAGCATGGTAGAGGTCCCGCATCACCTGTTGGCCATCCTCCATGGTTCCGAGGGGGTTGTCTATGCTGTCCATCCGTGACTGAAGTCCTGAAAGCCATGGAGTTGTCTCATCGAACCAAGTGGGGCGCTCGGATGTGCTGGCGCGGTACTGGGAGGGGCTGGCTCGTGGTCGGCGAGCGGTGGATATACGAGGAGGCTTATGATGCTCTCCCATGGATGGGAACTCAGGTGGCGGCTCCGGAAAGTTGCCAAAGTCTCCCTCAGATCTGTACTCACTAGTACCGGTATTTGTCCTAGTGTCCATGTCCCTTGGACCCTGTCCTCCAACCTCCTCAGTTGCGGTATCATCCTCCTCTACCTCTGGACCTCCCATCTCAGCATGCATCGGCTCAAACGTCAACTTCCAATTGTGAGTGTTCCGAATGGAGTATTCCGACCTCCATGGGATCCCTCTCGAACCTTTGCCCTCCCAAGGCATAGCATCATGCGGTGGAATTCTATGTTAGGGAATAAGAATACCCCTATGGATGAATCTCTCAAGACCAAGAGGTCTAGCCTCTGCGGCTAGCTCACAGGCGGAAAAATTAACCTCCAAGTGATGAGCAATGTGAGTCACTATCCCTCCTACACAAATGTCACCATCCCTCCTACACAAATGTCACCCCTACCTTTCTTCTCAATCTTCCTCAAGCTATCAGCAAGCAATGTGGCAGAATCAAGAGTGGTGTTGGTGGTCATGCAAAACAAAATGAAAATCTCATCGGCGTTAGGCCGATGGGGTGTCTCGGTTATAGGAAAAACACATTCGGACATAATCCGATGTGCAAGCTTGAACAACAAGTTGTAGATCAAGCTTTCCATAGAATCGGCCGGATGCCATCTATCTACACAACTTACCACCATAGTTATGCACTCCCAAAAGGCACTAGGCCTCGTACTCCTAGGAAAAGTCCCGTGAGTGGTATCTCCGAATCCCAAACTCTGAGCAAACCTCCTAATCGACAAATTATAATTCCGGTTCATCATCCGGAACTTAACGGTTCTTTCCCTAGCATCATGGTCAAAGGAACTAAGAAATTCCATGGTCAAATCCTCGTAGGCATGCTCTCTAATGCCTATGAAGTCCCTAAGTCCAGCTTTGTCGATCATCATGTTTA
Organism: Fagopyrum homotropicum; assembly: GCA_033239125.1. NCBI lineage: Eukaryota > Viridiplantae > Streptophyta > Magnoliopsida > Caryophyllales > Polygonaceae > Fagopyrum > Fagopyrum homotropicum. The sequence continues at coordinate 55,628,023 of BSWB01000003.1, read as the reverse complement.
TATCATCCAAAACATTCATACATTCGAGCTCCTCAAGCACTAAGTAGGAGCAACGATGGTGCGGGGTTGGATAGTGTTGTAGGCTTTCTTATATTCATTCAAAATGCGTGGGAGTCTAGGACGGGGTGGTTGTTGTTGTGGTGGTTGTGGTGGTGGTGGTTGGGAAGAAGAAGAGGAGCCCTTGCTTTTCCTGAACAAATTACGGCCACTACGACGTAAACCATCCATAATTGATAAAACCGTGGAAGTCTCAATCAACCCGTGGTTTTTGTCGATTTTTCTGCAATTGACAACAACAAGCAACAAGCTCACAATCAACACTCCTAGAATATTTCTATGTCCAATTTTGTCCAGTTCTCTAACAAATCTTCAACAAAATCAAAAGAATCGAACCAAGATCGAGTTTGAGGAAAAAACCTAGGTTTTTGGATTAAAAAATCCAAATGCTTGCTGATATTCTGAATGTTTCTGCAGCTTGAACGCAAAATATTCAATGGAACGTTGTTTGCTTCAATTGTGGAAGAATTATTTCAAACGTTTGTCAGATGCGACAATTGGTGCCGGGGTTTGGAGGTGGCAATTTTCTCGAGTTGGGGCGTGATTTTGGGGCTTTCTTTTGCAACCGTGAAGTGAAGTGTGGCTTTATATTCTTTCGTGGAAATTTGGAAAACCATGGCCCCAATGGCAAAACCACAGTTGTGGTTTCACCCGTGGCGCCTCTCGACTTGCCTTTCAGCGGCCAAAAATAGAAAACCACTCCTGTGCTATCCTATTTTAATCGGTAGAATCCTTAATTTCATCTAAAATTCCAAGTTTGACGGTGTTTTGCTTCCCTTCACTTCCTTTGGAGGATTCTTAGGTCTGACATCCAAAGACACAAACAAACAAAAAAGGTACCAACGAAAAGACAAAAACAAACAAGACTAACCTATCTTAAGAAAAAGGGAAAAGAAAGCAATACATTGGGTTGCCTCCCAAGAAGCGCTTTGTTTAAGGTTCGTAGCTAGACCAATCCTTTTTGATGCTCAAGTGAGGAGGATAGGGGCAATCCCCTCAATCCGACTCTCGAGTATGTACTTCTTTAGTCATTGACCATTGACCTTGACAGCTCCGCATTGTTCACCCCATACTTCAACTCCACCATGGGAAAAAAACATGTTTAATTACAAACGGTCCGGTCCAACGAGACTTCAACTTACCGGGAAATAGACGAAGTCGGGAATTAAAGAGAAAGACAAGTTCTCCTTCTTTCAATTCCTTAGGAATGATGTGCATGTCATGCCACTTCTTCGCCCTTTCTTTGTATATCAACGCATTCTCATATGCATTCCAGCAGATTTCTTCCAGCTCATTAATGTGAAGAAGGCGTTTCTCTCCAGCCTCCTTGATGTCAATGTTCAGCCACTTAGTCGCCCAATAAGCCTTGTGCTCTAGCTCAACGGGAAGATGACAAGACTTTCCATACACAAGACTGTATGGTGTAGTGCCAATGGGAGTCTTGAAAGTTGTCCGGTACGCCCAAAGTGCATCATTGAGCTTTTGTGACCAATCTTTCCTCTTTCTAAAGACAGTTTTCTCTAGAATGGCCTTGATTTCTCTATTCGATATCTCCAATTGCCCGCTGGTTTGAGGATGATAGAGAGTCGCAATCTTGGGAAATCACCCCATATTTGGCTAGTAGAGCTTCAAATTTACAGGCTGTGAAGTGCGTTCCACCATCACTAATGATCGTTCGGGGCGTCCCAAACCTTGGACAGATCGTTCTATTGAAGAACTTCACTACCACCTTAGCATCATTATTGGGAGAAGCAACAACTTCAACCCATCTTGAAACGTAGTCTACAACCAAAAGTATGTATTAGGTACCGCAAGAAGATGGGAATGGTCCCAAAAAGTCCACACCCCATGTGTCGAAGATCCTAACTTCTTGGATGTTGTTATGCGGCATCACATTTCTCCTAGAAATGTTTCCCGTTCTTTAACAAGCATCATAACAAGAAACAAACCGTTGCACATCCTTAAATATAGTGGACCAAAAGAAACCGGACTGCAATAACTTGGCACAAATCTTGTGAGAAATAGCATGTCCTCCACAAGGTAGAGAATGGCAATATCGGATGACGCTTTCAACTTCATCTTCTGGTATACACCTTCGAGTGATGCCATCTGGACCTCTCTTGAAGAGTAGAGGTTCATTCCAAAAATATTGCCGGACATCCTTGAAGAACTTTTTCCTTTGAGCGTAGGATAGTTTGGAAGTTATTTCCTGACAAACCAAATAATTTACAAAATCAGCAAACCATTGTTCGTTACCTCTAGAAATGTGATGGAGACATTCTTCCATCATGTGCAGCTGCTCGTCGAGGAACGACTCATCAATGGGTATGCCGTCCTCTATCATGTGGGGAAGGTGACTTAGGTGGTCTGCCACGGAGTTCTCAGATCCCTTTATGTCTCGGATCTCCATATTGAGCTCTTGGAGGAGAAGAATCCACCTAATCAGCCGTGGTTTTGCATCCTTCGTGGTGAGAAAATACCGTATGGATGCATGATCGGTGTAGAAAATTGTAATATCCGAAATTTTTTTTTTTTTCGTTTAATTTCGTAGCAAACCGGATTTTAATCTTTTGATCCTTAGTTGTCTACGTAGTTGGACACTATATCTCAAAATTTTATCATTTTATGTATTATCACTTCACATAAAATGATAAGATTTTATTAGTAGCAAACCCTAATCAAACCCTAGAGTATATCATGACTTATCTTTGACAAAGTCATGACGTTCTAGTGACAAGATCAAGATGAGCCCAAGACGAGTTATGACGAGGCCATGACAAATTCGTGACTATAATACCCAGAAAAGTTAAATTCTGTTTAATACCCGATCAAATCGGATGCCGATCCGCCGACCTTTACTCTTTTAAATAAAATAAAGCATTATCAAGTTCTATCATTTTATGTAACTCTATTTCACCCAAAACGATAAATAGGGAAACCGAATAAAATTGTTACAGAAATTAAAAACCGAAAACCAATGAGCGGTTCCGTGCGTGTAACTATTTATTTATAAGCCCATCGTAGTTAGATGAGCAGGCTCAACGGACCCGGCCCAAAGACACATCAGCCAGCCCATAATTTAAATTAACCTAAACCCTAATTAACCTTAACCTAATCTAATCAGCATCTCTAATCCTAGTCTACGCTAACTGCTTCCGCCGCTGCCTCCATTCTCACGCTGATCTGCCGCCTGGGACTGCTGCTCACCGGCTTCCGCACAAGCCGCCTGGGACTGCTGCTCACCAACTGCTGCTGCTCACCGACTTTGGCACTCGACCATCTGCGCCCAGCCGGTGCACTGGACGATCGACCATCTGCGCCAGCCTCTCCAGTGTTGTGTTCACTCGCTGCATATGCAAAGAGCACTCCAGCGGCTGAGACATCAAGCAGCAGCAACCATCAACGCAGCAGCAGCAACCATCGATCAGACAACAGACTCTAGCCGAGCCAGCAGCCCAGACAGGCCCTCGTACCCCTTCCTTCGTTGACACCAAATCCAAAGCTCTCGTCTCTCCCTTGAACCGTTTCTCTTCAACGAGATCTTGCTGCTGCTGCAACCTTTCTGCACACCATATGTTTCTGCACACAGTAGCCATCTTCATGGACATAAACACCAGCAAGCAGATGGCCTTCGCTTCCCTACTGCACGAGATACCAACAACAGTAGCAAGAGCCTCCCTTTTCGGTCTTGCAAGAAAGCACTTTGAGCCTTGTAAGCCGAGTAAGATCCACACCACTCCCCTTGCTTCACTCCTTATATATATATGTGCTAATAGTTGTCTCTGAACCATTGTTGAAACCCATATGCTACAGCTAAGAAGCAACTCAAGAAACTGTTGCATTTTCTCAGTTTTTTCGACTTTGTCGAGCATCCAACTTCGGGTTCCGATTTAGGTATGAAATACTGATCCATTTTGGCTGAAATTTTTATATGTTAAAGATGAGATATTGTAGTATAACATACTAAAATTTCAGAGGAATCCATGTTATGGTTTGAGAGATTTGGGGTTTCAAAGTTCAGTTTTATAAATGTGCTGAGTTGAGAAAAACAACATGGGATGCTGTTTTGTGAGATAGTTTTGAATAGGCTTTTAATCTGTGTTAGGCTTGAATTTTTGATATGATATAGTTGACATCTGGTTGTAGATCATATTAAAAATTGGGAAGAATCGGAGTTACGGTTTGAGAGTTATTGTGTTTCAAAGTTGACGATTTTATATATGTGCTGAGTGTTGGAGAAAACAGCAAGTGATGCTGTTTTGTGAGATGGTTTTGAATAAGCTCTTGATCTCCGTTGGACTTGAATTTTGGATATGATATGGTTGACATATTTTTGTAAAACATATTAAAATTTGAGAGGAATCCAGCGAGTGGTTTGAGATTTATGATTTTTCAAAGATGGAGTCGTAAGCAGTTTTTCTGTTGTGCTGAAATTCGGTTTTGTGAGATAGTTTTAAATAGGATTTTGATCTCCTTTGCGTCTGAATTTTGGATATCTTAGAGATAAGATTTAATAGTAGAACATATCAAAATTTGGGATAAATACAGCGAGTAGTTTAGGAGTTATGATTTTTCAAAGTTAGGACAATGTGCTGCTTGTTAAGTGTTGTACCCGACTTTAGAAATTTTTGTAGAAGCGATGCTTTAACAGTTTTCAGAAATTCTTTCTCCTATGAGTAGATAGGATATCATAGATGACCTAGGGAATTATTTCGGAATTTTTATAAGATTATTCGAATTTTATATTTGAAGCTGTAATTGGACTTTAGTGACTTTTTGAGAAATAGAAAATGGGTGGTTTTTCTAGTTGTTACCTAAAATCATCCTAGGGAGTAGAATATGGTTAGTTAGTCTCAAATAAGAGTTTAAACATAAATTATGAAATTTTTAGAAGTTTCGGGACCAGGGGTAAAATGGTCATTTACCTGTATAAGGGTATTTTGGTAATCTCTTGTTGATCGATTTTTATATCTTAGAAGTTGGAGACTTCTAAGAAAGTGGGATACATTATTGATTCCCTTGTCTTGTATAACAGGCAATTGAGTTCCTACGGTAATATACCGAGTTGAGATTAAGGGAATTGCGACTTGACTCAGGTAAGTCCTTTGGGCTTACTTAGTTGACTTCCATATATGAGTGGATAATGATAGTGGTGTGTGAATAAGATGTTTATATTTATATTTTAGTAATAATTATCTACCGACCTATACTTTGGCCTAAGAGTAACGGGCGGTGGCATTCTGCTCAGTTAGCTTGAGGGCGCTGGGGGTTTCTTTAGGGACTAGTCCACACTCGGTTTGTAGTGATGCTACCGGCGGAGGTAAGCTAGACCTACACCCAGTTGGATAAGGAACGGAGGCGAGAACTCTTAAGATTTCTCGTGCCACAACTGTAAAATGGTATAAGGTGACTCACTTAATGAACAGATAATAACCGGTTTGTGTGCCAGCATGATGATTGTTTTATGTTATCTTGAGTTTGTTTGTGCTATCCTTATTCTGCTTATATTTGGATTGTTAGCTAACGGTTTATCCGTGTTGTAGATTTGTAGAGATAGACAGTTACAGAGTGATCCGGAACGGATGGTCAGCCGGGTCCACGTACTCATTAGATGGGGACGGGGGAGTCTCCCTTACAGCTTGCATGTTATGTATATGTATATGTTTTGTAAGGCTGTCACATGTGTACATTCATACAGTAAAAAGATTATGTTTTGAAATTGTTTTAAGTACATTTGTGCCTTGTTGTAAGATCCAAGTAATGTTGTTGTTAAACCAAGGTCGGGACCCATTGTGAGGTCCTAACCAGTAGCTTCCCGAGTTCTCAGAATTTGGGGTGTTACAACATGGTATCAGAGCTCTGGGTTGGCAACAATGGCACTTGAAATCTTCAAAAAGACCGGATGTATAAAATAACTGGAACCCGAAAGGGGTCTAAGATTTTCAAAACGGATTTTAGTTTTTACGCACGTGCATAGTCGGGTTGTTGGGTTAGTAGTACGTCGGACCACCATCGTTCTCCGTGGATCTCTACAACTTGGAATGATAGATGATAATATTTAGAGTTATATCGATATGTTTTAAGGTATGATTATATATATTTATATGTGTAGCACGTTAATATCCTAAAGGATACTTTAGATCCTTTAGTTATGATATCAGGAAGCGATTATCGCCTCATGATAAATCCGTAGCGAACTGGAAGAGTTTTCAACACGAGACAACGGATTCAGACCTAGGATTGAGTATTATACTCTGGTGGGCGTTCTGGCGACCCTATAAATCATCCGGAGAACGGGTGGGCAAGGAAGTAAAGATGTTGAGATAATTTTCACCACAAGAACAATCCGATGAGAAAGAAAATCCCGAGTCAGCTCACAAAGAAGGAATAGGAAGTCATACAAGGGACTTGGTCGTATGAAGCCGAGAGATGAATTAGAATAACCACGCAAGATATGACAAGATATCAGATTAGAGATAACATGGACATGGGAATACAAAGAGGATAGGGTGTTGACCTAGTGGTGAGAGATTAAAGGGTACAAAGATAGAGAGTGAATTTAATGACGGTAATAGAATGTGTAACCATGGAAACAAGTGGAGTCCTCCAAGGATACGAGCATTTTGAAAGAAACTTCGACATAAGTGTCAAAGAAACTAGAAGACTAAAACTGTGACAACGAAATTACATAAAGGTATCATGATCAAACAAAACCAATTAAAGGGAAGAATGTGGGAAAATGATATTAGTGGACTAAAGAGTCCCCGATAACTTCTCATTCACATAAAGATTTAAGTTACCAATACTAACAGTCTTATTAGAGAACCGCAAACAGACGATGAACAAAGTAAGAAGAATCGTGAAGACACGCTTACAAGTTATTGTGGAAGACTTGATGAACTCCTTGACGACAGATAAATGCTATAAATGGACTCAGAAGAGTATAATGATCTCATAAGAAAACAAGAGAGTTGCAGACTATGGAAGGAGCTAAAAGGATATTAACAAAGCAACTGGAGGAGATAGATTTTCACCAGGGGTATCAAACTTCAAAAGAGATAGAAGAACAATAAGTCCGTGATCCTATAGAAGGTCAACTACAGACTAGTAGTGATAACTGAGACATAACACGTACGGGTCAACTAGTGGTAATTGGTCGACAAATAAGGAGGATAATTATGAAAGAATTTTATAAACATCTAGAGGACCCTTCAAGAGATCAACGGCGACAAATGTGAAGTTAAATCGGTACACGTGCTAGTAACATTAATAGTAACATGGAGTGAGTTGAGTTAGTAACTCTAATTAAGTACTTAAGAAGGAAGACTAGACAACCAAGAATGACCCTTTAGGTTATTTGAGACCAAGGGAACTGTGTAAGTGATTTACTACTTACTGGCTAGGAAAAAGGTACATATCACAAGTAGTACAGATAAATTATAAAAGGAGAACTAGAGGAGTAAGTATACACTTTGATAAGGTCTATGTCAGTCAAGACAGAGTGTGCGTAACCATTCATACAAGGTAGGATGAGGATTCTCTTACGATAATTGGGGAAGAAACCCTTATGACCAAGAGATGCACAGAATGAAGACCTACAATTGAGAGTAAGTGTCAAGATAGACTCCACAAGCGTAGAGGAATTTTGACCTCGTCAGAGATATAAGAAGTTGTAAGGAATGACGTTACCAGTATCAAAGGAGTAAGAGGCCGGTAGCAGAGTCAATGGAGTTCAACAGAGCAATATTATAAACAATGTTAATGAAGGAATATGTGAGAATGACCTAGGGGACTCGAGAAAGGGAGCTGGCCTAAGGAAATGGAAGTGGGAAGGATAGAAAGAACTAACGAAGGGGAAATGATTAACAGAGTAGTTGATGCTTACCAAATTTTATGCCAGTAGAGCATGAGAAGAGGGAATTCAGGATATTGATATAAGTCAACTATAGACTGACTGACGTCAACAGAGGACGTGCAAGTGTTTCTGTGGGTATTGAGGAGTTATGTGCCATTAAGAAAAGATAATAGTGACTGTAGATTTATGAATTAGCCTTACCGACGCCTTGGAGGATTTCCTCAAGTAGGTAATGACAACCTTCTTTGATTAACTAAAGGCATGAAGAGAATTGAGTTAGAGATTTCTTACTGGCTAGTTAAGATCAAACTCCGGTTGAGTCAAAGAGTTTAGATCCATGTTAGAAGAATTCCAAAAGTAAACGGAAGAGGTCGTCTTCCAACCGTCATCTTAGTTCCTTAAGGCAAATAAGGAAGGTATTGAGTACTTCATCCGGATAGGACGTAAGGTGTAACTGAGAGGAAGAGTTTTGGGGTCAATCATTTTAGACTCACGGAAAATGTCCTTATAATTAACGGGTGACAACATAATTATCAAAGTAAAACAGCGGAAGCGTGATGGGTCCTAACCCACATAACAAGAAATTCGAGAGTACAGAAAATGACGTGTCGAGTATAAGACGGTGATAATTGGTAAAATTCATTTCGTTTGAAAGGAACGTGAAATAGGCTACGTGGAGTGACAGGAAATTTTGTAGAAGAACTGTATCACCATCTAGATAGACGAGGAAGTATGTACACATAAAGGTATAGAAAGAGAGTGGTACCCCATTATAGATACAAGTGAAGCATGCCGACCTCGACACATGTCGGCAGACAAGTAAAATTAGGAACTTAATACCTAGCAGGGTACTTTAGAATGAGTTTCTGGATGGGATGAAAAAGGAAGTAACGGTGTAATAAAGGTATTGTGTAGGGCCTGCACTAACAAGCTCAAGGGAGTAACTAGCAAGTTGAATCGAAAAACAGATAAGAAAAGGAAGCTACGGGAGTGTACTTACAGACCAGTACTCGTACATATAGAAAACATAATCTCAAGAGTAGCGTATAAGAAAAATTTTATATAAGAACAGATCCGAGTTGCGATGCATGTCAGAGAAATATTATCTGTCTGATAGACGTGAGGGATATAAGAGTGGAATGTTGATGTTGTGTTAGCAGTTATCGAGTAATTATGATCAAACGATGGTGAGGTAAGATTACCTTGTGGCTAGTGTTGTCATCGCGAATACATTCTATATCACCTAAGATCTTGATATTGCGTAAGAAGGTTGAGTTGAACTAGAGATCTATAAAATAATATGATGACGTCGATAGAATACAAAGATTGACCACCGTTTTTGATTGTTAAGTTATATCAAGTTTAAGACCAAAAATGAGCAGATGATGACTCTTTAATGGAGGAACCATATGACTGAGTCATATTAGGAGACAAGCCCAAGTGAGTTGTGATAAAACTAGCCTTAAGCACTTAGTGAAGTGCCGGTAGATGTTTAAGGGAATATCCTAGATCGGATACTTGAAACCTTTTTAGAAGACTAGAAGGAAAGAAATTGGAATAAATTTTCTCAGGAAAGTTATCAAAAGATCTAGAGGTGAGTTAGTAAGGCAACCTTGTGAGACCTTGCAAGCGGAATTGAAAGTAATTGACGGACTACTATTCCTCCCCCTATTGAGGAGAGCAACCCCTTTGGTCTACATATTTGGTTAGAAGGAATACCTACTAGACACGAGTTAGGTCCTCAGAATAGAGGATCGGACAGTTGGGCCGAATGATACCGGTGAGATATTCGATAACCAATCTAGAACTTGGTAGCAAGCGCTTATGATGTAGGTACATGAAAAGATTTTCGGAGAAATGGGTTTTATGAAAAGCCGAGAAGGCTACCTAAGATTAAGGATAGTAAGAGACGTAACATTTTAAAGGCCAATGTAGTGATAGTTGTAACCTCGAGAGTGACGAGTTAGGGCATGACCTTGTATGTGTGATATTGTTTGACTACTTGTTTATTTCATGATTGAGTGTTTAGTCAGTGATGTATTCTTTTGGTAACCTTGATGTGCGGGATACTTAGATGTGGAAACGACGAGACTTTTGTATAGCGATCAAACACACCCATTTGGTGCCTTAAAGGCCCATCAGGATTGTCATACCCTAAGTTTCGGGACGAAACTTATTTTAAGGGGGTACTGATGTAATACCCGAATTTTTTTTTTTCATTTAATTTCGTAGCAAACCGGATTTTAATCTTTTGATCCTTAGTTGTCTACGTAGTTGGACACTATATCTCAAAATTTTATCATTTTATGTATTATCACTTCACATAAAATGAGAAGATTTTATTAGTAGCAAACCCTAATCAAACCCTAGAGTATATCATGACTTGTCTTTGACAAAGTCATGACGTTCTAGTGACAAGATCAAGATGAGCCCAAGACGAGTTATGACGAGGCCATGACAAATTCGTGACTATAATACCCAAAAAAGTTAAATTCTGTTTAATACCCGATCAAATCGGATGCTGATCCGCCGACCTTTATTCTTTTAAATAAAATAAAGCATTATCAAGTTCTATCATTTTATGTAACTCTATTTCACCCAAAACGATAAATAGGGAAACCGAATAAAATTGTTACAGAAATTAAAAACCGAAAACCAATGAGCGGTTCCGTGCGTGTAACTATTTATTTATAAGCCCATCGTAGTTAGATGAGCAGGCTCAACGGACCCGGCCCAAAGCACATCAGCCAGCCCATAATTTAAATTAACCTAAACCCTAATTAACCTTAACCTAATCTAATCAGCATCTCTAATCCTAGTCTACGCTAACTGCTTCCGCCGCTGCCTCCATTCTCACGCTGATCTGCCGCCTGGGACTGCTGCTCACCGGCTTCTGCACAAGCCGCCTGGGACTGCTGCTCACCAACTGCTGCTGCTCACCGACTTTGGCACTCGACCATCTGCGCCCAGCCGGTGCACTGGACGATCGACCATCTGCGCCAGCCTCTCCAGTGTTGTGTTCACTCGCTACAGATGCAAAGAGCACTCCAGCGGCTGAGACATCAAGCAGCAACAACCATCAACGCAGCAGCAGCAACCATCGATCAGACAACAGACTCTAGCCGAGCCAGCAGCCCAGACAGGCCCTCGTACCCCTTCCTTCGTTGACACCAGATCCAAAGCTCTCGTCTCTCCCTTGAACCGTTTCTCTTCAACGAGATCTTGCTGCTGCTGCAACCTTTCTGCACACCATATGTTTCTGCACACAGTAGCCATCTTCATGGACATAAACACCAGCAAGCAGATGGCCTTCGCTTCCCTACTGCACGAGACACCAACAACAGTAGCAAGAGCCTCCCTTTTCGGTCTTGCAAGAAAGCACTTTGAGCCTTGTAAGCCGAGTAAGATCCACACCACTCCCCTTTCTTCACTCCTTATATATATATATGTGCTAATAGTTGTCTCTGAACCATTGTTGAAACCCATATGCTACAGCTAAGAAGCAACTCAAGAAACTGTTGCATTTTCTCAGTTTTTTCGACTTTGTCGAGCATCCAACTTCGGGTTCCGATTTAGGTATGAAATACTGATCCATTTTGGCTGAAATTTTTATATGTTATAGATGAGATATTGTAGTAGAACATACTAAAATTTCAGAGGAATCCATGTTATGGTTTGAGAGATATGGGGTTTCAAAGTTCAGTTTTATAAATGTGCTGAGTTGAGAAAAACAGCATGGGATGCTGTTTTGTGAGATAGTTTTGAATAGGCTTTTGATCTCTGTTAGGCTTGAATTTTTGATATGATATAGTTGACATCTGGTTGTAGATCATATTAAAAATTGGGAAGAATCGGAGTTACGGTTTGAGAGTTATTGTGTTTCAAAGTTGACGATTTTATATATGTGCTGAGTGTTGGGGAAAACAGCAAGTGATGCTGTTTTGTGAGATGGTTTTGAATAAGCTCTTGATCTCCGTTGGACTTGAATTTTGGATATGATATGGTTGACATATTGTTGTAGAACATATTAAAATTTGAGAGTAATCCAGCGAGTGGTTTGAGATTTATGATTTTTCAAAGATGGAGTCGTAATCAGTTTTTCTGTTGTGCTGAAATTCGGTTTTGTGAGATAGTTTTAATAGGATTTTGATCTCCTTTGCGTCTGAATTTTGGATATCTTAGAGATAAGATTTAATAGTAGAACATATCAAAATTTGGGATAAATACAGCGAGCAGTTTAGGAGTTATGATTTTTCAAAGTTAGGACAATGTGCTGCTTGTTAAGTGTTGTACCCGACTTTAGAAATTTTTGTAGAAGCGATGCTTTAACAGTTTTAAGAAATTCTTTCTCCTATGAGTAGATAGGATATCATAGATGACCTAGGGAATTATTTCGGAATTTTTATAAGATTATTCGAATTTTATATTTGAAGCTGTAATTGGACTTTAGTGACTTTTTGAGAAATAGAAAATGGGTGGTTTTTCTAGTTGTTACCTAAAATCATCCTAGGGAGTAGAATATGGTTAGTTAGTCTCAAATAAGAGTTTAAACATAAATTATGAAATTTTTAGAAGTTTCGGGACCAGGGGTAAAATGGTCATTTACCTGTATAAGGGTATTTTGGTAATCTCTTGTTGATCGATTTTTTTATCTTAGAAGTTGGAGACTTCTAAGAAAGTGGGATACATTATTGATTCCCTTGTCTTGTATAACAGGCAATTGAGTTCCTACGGTAATATACCGAGTTGAGATTAAGGGAATTGCGACTTGACTCAGGTAAGTCCTTTGGGCTTACTTAGTTGACTTCCAGATATGAGTGTGGATAATGATAGTGGTGTGTGAATAAGATGTTTATATTTATATTTTAGTAATAATTATATACCGACCTATACTTTGGCCTAAGAGTAACGGGCGGTGGCATTCTGCTCAGTTAGCTTGAGGGCGCTGGGGGTTTCTTTAGGGACTAGTCCACACTCGGTTTGTAGTGATGCTACCGGCGGAGGTAAGCTAGACCTACACCTAGTTGGATAAGGAATGGAGGCGTGAACTCTTAAGATTTCTCGTGCCACAACTGTAAAATGGAATAAGGTGACTCACTTAATGAACAGATAATAACCGGTTTGTGTGCCAGCATGATGATTGTTTTATGTTATCTTCAGTGTGTTTGTGCTATCCTTATTCTGCTTATATTTGGATTGTTAGCTAACGGTTTATCCGTGTTGTAGATTTGTAGAGATAGACAGTTGCAGAGTGATCCGGAACGGATGGTCAGCCGGGTCCACGTACTCATTAGATGGGGACGGGGGAGTCTCCCTTACAGCTTGCATGTTATGTATATGTATATGTTTTGTAAGGCTGTCACATCTGTACATTCATACAGTAAAAAGATTATGTTTTGAAATTTTTTTAAGTACATTTGTGTCTTGTTGTAAGATCCAAGTAATGTTGTTGTTAAACCAAGGTCGGGACCCATTGTGAGGTTCTAACCAGTAGCTTCCCGAGTTCTCAGAATTTGGGGTGTTACAAAAATCACCTTTGTTACTACAGGATAAGAACGAAATTTCTCAAAAGCATATAAACTGCAAGTAATTCCTTCTCTGTAGTGGCGTAGTTCCGTTGGCTACATCTAGCGTCTTGCTAGCATAATAGATGGCATGAGTACATCCATCCTTCGTCTGTCCGAGCACCGCTCCTATAGCCATGTCACTTACATCGAGCATCACTTCGAATGGAAGATTCTAATCCGGAGGTTGAATGATGGGTGTTGAGATTAAAGCTTCCTTGATCCTGTAAAAGGTATCTAGACATTCCTTCGAAATTTCAAAGATAACATCCTTCATTAGTAGGTTAGTCAATGGCTTAGAAATCTTAGAAAAGTCTTTAATAAACCTTCTATAAAATCCAGCATGTCAAAGAAAACTCCTTACCCTTTCACCGATGATGGTGGAGGTAGCTTCTCAATTGTCTCGATGTTGTCTCTATCAACCTCAATGCAAAAACAATTTTTTCGGTTACCATAAAATGACACTTTTTCCCAGTTTAGAAAAAGGTTAGTGTCTTCACAACGCTGTAGAACCAAGGAAAGGTTAGCAAGACAATCGTCAAAAGAAGAACCATATACGGAGAAGTCGTTCGTGAAAACCTCCATGATGTTTTCGATATACTCAAAGAATATCGCCATCATACACCTTTGAAAGGTGGTTGGAGCATTGCATAAGCCGAACAGCATCCTTCTATAGGCAAATGTACCCTAAGGGCACGTGAATGTAGTCTTCTCCTGATCGTCTAGGTAGATGGGAATCTAAAAGAAACCACTATAGCCATCTAAATAACAGAAATGAGAATGTTGCTAACATTTCAAGCATTTGGTCGATAAAAGGTAGAGGAAAGTGATCCTTCCTAGTGGCGACATTCAGCATCCTGTAGTCAATGCACACACGCCATCCCGTAACGGTTCTACTGGGGATTAACACATTGTTCTTGTTAGTCACACGGTCATTCCCCCTTTCTTTGGAACAACGTGAACAGGGCTGAGCCACTTGTTATTAGATATGGGAAAGATGATACCTGCATCATGAAGTTTGAGGACTTCCTTCTTCACAACCTCTTTCATGATCGGATTTAACCGTCCTTGAGCTTCGCGTGAAGGCTTGTGGTCATCCTCCATCAATATTGTTTGGTTTTTGAGGATATTGTTGGGTATCCAGAGCGTCCAGAGGTTACTTGCAAGTTGTCCTGGGTCGAGCTCGAAGAGAAGTTTGGTGATGCAGGCTCGGTTCCAAGAGAAGTTCTTTGAATCCAAGCCCCCCATTAGACATGGGAGAGCAGACAGCCTTCGAAGAAATGAGAGCTCTCGTGCTTGACTCCTTTCCCGACCAGAGAAAGGAGCGAAGGGAGGAGTTGATCTTCTTGATGATTGAGGCGGGGATGAGAAGGATGGCACACCAGTAATACTGAAGGGGAATTATGATGTGATAATTTGCTTCCGACCAACGTAGGAAAGGTTTCTAGCACTCCATGAATTGATTTTCTTCGTAATTTTGTTGATGAGTGGCTTGTAATCACCTTGGTTAAGCTTTTGGAGCCAATAGGGATGCCAAGGTGTGAGAATGGGAGGGAGCCAATGGTCAAGCCCAAGCTATGAGCCATTTGAGTCTTGTCCGGGAGAGAGATACCTCCAATATAAAGGGCAGACTTGCCCTTGTTGATGTGAAGTCCAGAATAGTTGCCAAAGTATGTAAGAGTCTTCAAGAATATGTTAATAGAGCCAAGATCACCCATGCAAAACAGCAAAATATCATCAGCAAAACAAAGGTGGGTTAGGCAGGGTGAGGAGCATTTGGGGTGAATGTTAAAGTTGGGATTAGGTGTGTTGGTGTAGATCATGGAGGATATACTTCAAGGGCAATGACAAAGAGAGCACCAGATAGAGGGCATCTGATAGCATGAATTATTGTCTATATTTTGGGACCTTTTTAGACATTTTACCTTCAGTAATCTACATGTTTGGATGTATATTATGTGATTATATTGTCATTTCATCTACTTTTGCAGGAATCGAGGTCTACACCAAGTTTCATTGTAATCGTAGGTAAAATGGCACGTTTTGCATCAAAATGGAGCTAAATGAGCTAAGGAGTCATTGGAGCTACATTCAGGAGCTTAAGGAAGAATCCAAGAAGCATGGAATTGAATTAAAGATTTACTTTGGACCAGATTTGAGAGATTTCACCTTCAGCTGAGAGTCACCTCGGTCAGCTATAATATCACCTTGACCGAGGTGATCTAGAGGAGCGGCTCGACCGAGGCGAACACCCTGGACGCGGCGAGATATATTTTATTTGGCTGAGATCTTTTATTTTTGGAAGGAGAGATCTTATATTTTTGGGCTGAATTTCTAGAAGGAAGATCATATATTTAGAAGATCTATTTTAGAGACAAGATATATTTTATTAGGAAATTATCTTTTTAAGATATTATTATCTTAGGAAGATATTTATTTTAGGAGATATGTATATATTTTATTAGGAAATTATCTTTTTAAGATATCTTATCTTTGGAAGATAATTCTCCTATATAAAGGGTTGGATTTCAAAAACTTGTTCGCTCCAAATGGTGTGTGCAAACTTTAAATTTATAACCCTAGATGTAAGCTTAAAACAAGGATGTGAACCCGCAGTGTACGGGTCAATCGTATTAAAAAGCAAGAAATTACAGGGGTCGATCACAAGGACTTAGTGAAACAAAGCAGGTGTAGGTAGTCTATGTAATTACTAACCAAAAAAGCGATTAAAGCAATCAAAGATGATAAAAAGTCAATTAAGGAAATATGCAATTCTAGGGATTAAAGCATCTAGTTGTGGTTCCAACTCAAGATCTAAAGATTAAGCGGACAAAGCTGAGATTTTTGCAAAGGGAAGGTGTTACTAAAGTGGAATAGATCACCGGGTAAGTCTCACTACTCACTAATCCAAAACCGTAACTCCTATTACCGGGTAAGTCTCAAGGAATTAAGGAAAAGAACTATAACCTCAAACCAACACACCACCTAAGGGAATAGAATCAACCTTTACCGGGTAAGTCTCAGGCTAATTCACAAAGATGGGATGAAAGCACACTCAAACCCCAATAAAGGATAAACCTTTATTACCTATCGCTTATGAACTTAGGTAAACAAACAAAGGAATTACCGGGTAAGTCTCATCCTAGGCTGGCATTGAACCAGGAAAGGTGTAATAAGAATAGGATTTGGCAAACTCTAACACTTAACTCTCAGTTTCGGATCAGAAAAGTCACCTCGGTCAGACGAATTCCACTCCGGCCGAGATGTTCATCGACTGAGCGAGATGTTCTAGGGTTAAGGATAAAGACTCGAACTTTCAGGGTCCTACTGAAATTTAAGATTATTCTATCATTGTTTTTCCCACAACCTTCAGCCAATCACCCTATAATCGCACAAGGAAATTAGCCAGTCATCATCATGAAAGCAATAATCAAATTTACGGGAAGAAGGTGAATAATTGAACACAAAAACTTTAAGAAAAAGTCTTCAATAACTGAATCAATTATCAAACAAACAAGCGTTCCTTGGATCACATTCCAACAAGACAATCAACAAGAAGGGAATCTAAGAAAGTCTTACAAAACCCTTCACAAAAGCTATAAAAGCTATCAACTTTCTTCCTTCAATCTTCCTTCAACCTTCCAAAAGGTTCTTCAATTGCTGTATGCGGCCTCTTGCCGTTAGCGGGTGTTTTCCAGCTGTAAGCGGATCTACGGATCACCTATCTTCGGATCAAGAAATTTCAGATCTTCGGATCCGCCAACGGCAAGAGATCCGCTTTGTTTGAATGGAATCGAGCTCAGTTTTGAGGCAGTCGATGGAGGTGTGGAGGATCTCCATCTTATGACTCGGGAATCTCTTGAGCACCGGTTTGAGCCTTTTGAGTTTGTTATACAGATGGGCCATGGGGTACATTTCGAGATGAGGGTTAGGGGTAGACCGTGATTGAGAGACAATGCTTTGAAAGTCTTCATGTGCAACCCAGGTATTGTTAAACCTAAATTGTCTCTTGGGGTTTGTAGTGGTGGGGTTGATGGCAAGAATGGATAGTGAGTGGTCTGAAAGACCTGGGTTGTCGAAGTGAGCAGTATGGATAGGAAAGGAGGTTGTCCAGGCATTGTTGTTGATGATCATGTCGAGTTTACACCAAACTCTAGTAGTGAGCTGCTTATTATTCTATTTGAGTTTGCATCCGGAATAGGCAAGATCATATAGGGTATTAGAGGAGAAGCAGCAAGCCAATTCCGTAGAGGGTTGGCTGAGATTTGTGGTTGTGTAGGAGATTTTCTCGTCCAGGTGGAGAGTGGTGTTAAAATAACCAAGGAGAGTCCAAGGGATTCTATTCGAGAGCATGTGGATGGAGTTAATGGTATCCCACAGGGCCTGGTGTTCCTCGGGGAGGTTGTAGGCATAGAAAAAGGAACATTCGAAGGTGGGTAGAGAGTTGGAGTGGGTGAAATGTGGGTCAAAGGATGCCCGAGTGACGGGGCAGTGGATAATTTGGTGGGTGCTAATGATGGGTGTGAGGGTGATGATAGATGGGTTCCACCAGACCCAAATGCGACACCTAGAATTATTGGAGAAGTTTGAGGTGTTGTGCCAATTGGGGAGGAGGGAGTTGAGCTTTTTCATCTTTCGGGCGCTCAGTTTACTTTCCAGTATGGCAATGATGTTGAGGTTTTGGTTCCTAACCAAGGTACGAATAGCATGTTGTTTATTGGTGTAACACCCCAAATCCACAGGACTTGGAGTGTCACATTGGGCTAGAATCTCACAATTGATCCTGACCCTAGCCTGACAACAAGTTCACTGGATCTTACAACAAGGCACAAGTATATTAAAACCAAATAGATAAAAGCTGTATATGATACATCAAAAGAGTTTACAAACTCAGAGCCGAGTAAAAAAAAATCAAACCACAATATCTGATACAAAAGATCTCATATCCCGCGCATCCTAATGTACAGAAGTCCTCGGCTGGCCACACCATCTGTCTCACCCTGCAGTCTTCCTAACTTGCAGATCATCTACAACACGGTATGAAACCGTTAGCTACAGCAATGAATAGCATGAAGATAATAGCACAACCACACATCAACATCTCATAGATACAATGCCACACACATTCCTTTATTATCTTTCATTACGTTATTCCATTACTAATTAAAATTCTTTTGTAACACGAGGAACCTAAAGAACCTCGTCCCTTTCCCTGTTAACACAGGGGTTTGCATTGGGGGTGATCGTCACTCGTCCCCCCCTGTGTTACTGGCTTCCAAGCACCTTCTCCTAACCAGCAGGCGGAGACCGGTGGTTACCGCCCGTTATAATACACTTGGGCCAAATAAATGTAATAAATGGTCATCCTAGTCTGGTTTAGGTTATAAATGCACAATTATATAAACACACACAACCATCACAATCATACAATCCACAACTGCACGCTAAGTAAGTCCTATGGACTTACCTGATATACTCGTAACATGTACCACGTCACAGCTTCACCTTGGGGAAGTAATCAACGCCTGCAATAGCAAGGCACACACAATCACATACTGCAAAGGTTAGGAGACTCGTCTCACTAACCACAACCAACCTATATCTCAAATCTAAACCTCAGATCCTCAACACATTCATAAATGCCTAAGACATATCCACAACATAACATCTCATCATACTCGTACACATACTAAACCTTAAAGCCATAACCGATATCCATAACATTGTCATGATCATCAACTCATTCTGACACCCAGCATGCATCTAATCACTATTCCTCAATCTTAAATTTAATCTTAAAAAAAGTGAAAGTGCTACTAACCTCTCTTTCAAGAACCTAACAGAACCTTGGGGGAGTCTCCCTCTGGCTGATCCCGACGTCTGGTTCCCGATCGTGCGATTTAATTAATTAACCTTTAATTAATTAATTAGATTTTACCAGAATACGTTTTGCCCGTAAGCCATTTCTAAACCCACATGTCATCAGATTTCATCAAACAAACAACCCATAAACACCAGAATAATATAATGATCATAATGGAATTTCTAATTATCCATTTTGAAAAGCCTAAGGTCAATTTAGGCCAAATCGCAGTACGAAAACGAATAAATTCATAACTTATTCGTTACTAACCCGATTGATGATCTGAAAGAAGATTCGGAATCAAAACGATGCAGGCTACACATGTACAACCTCAAATTCACCGGAATCTGAGCAACGGAACTGTCATGTGACATATATGCTCGACCAGGTCTTCATATGCTCGGAAATGCAGAAACTTGGTACCGATATGAAGAGAATGAAGAGAGGAATCCAGAAACTCAAACGGAATTGAAATCGGATTAGAAACGGAGAGTAGATCTGAGTTTGAAGTTTGAGAGAAATCAGAGCTTTTACGAGGAAACGTGAAAGGAAATGAATTAATAAACGATTTTCCGCCATTTATAGTGAAGTCGATAATTATTCTTTAACCGATCCAATGGTGGGTTGAACCCCCTTCTCCAAACTTCTCAAAATTGAAACAATAAATCTTGAATATTGTAGGGATAATTATTCCACAATTTCCTCGGAAAACGTGTATTCTTAAGTTGTCTTTCTTAGGCCTTAAGAAACGAAATAGCGATTGTTTTGGCCGTTTTGCCTTTCCATGTTATTTCATATCTATGACATGTCCGATGTCATGATCATTTCTCTCGACTGCATTTTTATTAATTGGAGCTCCTAAATGCTCCAAATAATACCGGAGGGTAAAAATAATTACCCGGGGAAAAGTGAAAATTTCACCATAAGCCCAAAAATATGCCACGAACATAACGGTGGGACTTATACTCAAAACTTACGCAATATTCGCGAGTTATATGTTAATTACAATCACTGATTAAGTTAATCAACATTAATTAGAATTCGGAAATCCTAACTATTACATCACACACCCCTTAAAAAAAAGTTTTGTCCCGAAACTTGAACAATTTCCAAATCCTCTCATACCCATACGCCGAGGTATAGACACTCTCTCTATCGTGGGTATCACATCTCCGTTCAAACCTATCAACCTATAACACTCTATAACCTCAAAACACAACATCGAGGAATCACCAACTCCAGCAACAAGATCATAACGCTATCCAAAGGCATAGAGGAAAAATCATCTCTAGCCAACTATTAACCACGTCACAAGGCATGGAGGAAAGCCGTCTCCACCCAATCGTACTCGTAACACAACTATGTGGAGGAAAACCGTCTCCACTCACACTATGTCCATCAATAATAGCATGGAGGAAAGAACCATCTCCAGCTAATCCTAAACATATTACAATAGCATGGAGGAAAGAATCATCTCCAGCTATACCTATATCGTGCTAGCAAACAAGATCTAACAGATAAGATGCACGTATCAAAGCTAGCACGAAAACACATCATATCACATAAGCACATAGCATACAAGCACTCACCAAAAAGGCACTAAGATCTACTCGTGGATCCTACGGGTGCCTCTAACTCCGCATAGAACTCTGGATAGTTCCTCTGGATACTATCATATGTCTCTCATGTAGCCTCATCCGGTCCTCGTCTCGACCACTGTATCCTCATCATAGGAATATCCTTCGAATGAAGGCGTCTCACACCTCTCTTTCTAGAACTGCAAAAGTTGTTCTGCAAAAGTGTGGTCCGGCTCAACCACTAGATCATCACAACTCACAATGTGCCTCAGGTCTGGTATGTACTCCCTCAGCTGAGACACATGAAACATAGGGTGAACACCCTCTAACTTCGGTGGCAAAGCCAATCTATGCACTGCTCTCCCAACTCTATCCAGTATCTTGAAAGGACTGACATATCGGAGACTCAGCTTCCCCTTTATGCCATAACGTCTGACGCCTCGTGTCAGAGTTACTCTCAACCAGACATGAGCTCCTACCCTGAACTCTAGAGGTCGACGCCTCCTATCTGCATATAACTTCTGGCGACTCTGTGCAGCCAGCATCCTCTCTCTAATCAGGGTTACTCGAGCCATATCATCCTGAATCTATTCTAGCGCTATCACACTGGTACTTCTAGGCTCCTCCCAACATAAAGGTGTATGACACCTATGTCTACACAACGCCTCATAGGGGCCATCCCTATAGATGCATATCAACGGTGGTGGTATAAGAACTCAATGAGTGGGAGATAAACGGATCGTCCCTGTTCCCAATCCATCCCACAAGCTCACAACATGTCCTCTACGGTCTGGAGGATTCTCTCAGACTGACCGTCTGTCTGAGGTAAAACTCAATCATGATATGTGGACGCGTTCCCCAAGCAGTCTAAATCTGCTATCAAAACCTCAAAGTAAACCATCTACTACAATCATAGTCGATTATCCTCGGTACACTTATGGAGTCCCACCATCTGTCTAGTGTACTCCTTTGTTACTTCATTCACTAACCACATCTCTTTGTAGAGATGGAACATGTCGCCTTCGTAAATTTGTTACTAATTATCTAGATAACACCAAAACTCTTACTGGGTCTCAATCCCATCACAAGTCCACAAAAAAGTCCTCTCACTTCCACTACAGTACTGGTAGTGGATGAGCTCATCTCCAGGTCAGTAACACTTTAACCTGATTTACTAATTCGTGGTACCTCTTATTCGTACATGGATGTACTAAAGAAGGTGTACTATGAGTGTACTGTAATCTTCTCCACTCGACTCCGCATAAGCGGTTATATTGACGCAGTTGCGGCGCCTCATACTCCTTCTATTCCATTAAAGAACTGTGGTACCTCGCCATGAGGCATCCTTCCATCAAGTTCCCTCAGGGTCAGGCAAGTCCCTTGTTTTTGTTGGACCTCATCCAACAAACCAGGTAAAATCCCTAAACATAAAACTAACGTTCTTATCAGCAGTTGTAGGTCCAACTCTAACCAAGCTAGATCATTTTGAAACCGAGACTGTACAGAAATTCTAACAATCGCCTTCTCTCAAGGCGTCTTCTTATTCAAGGCATCAGTGACCACATTCTCCTTGCCAAAATGGTACAAATCTCAAGGTCAGCATCCTTGATCAACTCAAACCATCAACGCTGGTAGTTATTCAACCTTTATTGCATAAAAATATGCTTCAACCTCCTATGATCTGTGAAACTCTGACACGAAAGGTCACACAGGTATTGTCTTCAAATCTTGGAACTTGAACTACCACCACTAACTCGAAATCATGAGTCGGACAGTTCTCCTCATACGCTCTCAACACCGTAGTCACATGATTCCCAGAATCTTCTGATTATCACCGAATAGAAGCAAAGGTCAAATGCTTGCTCTACTCTTCAGAGCTTGGACATACTACTTCAACCATACAATTATGGTGGTCTTCCTCAGAAGACTCGTAAATGGATGCACAATCACATAGAATCCTTCCTCAAAGAGTTGGTAGCAATCGGCTGGGCCGAAAACTACGCATTCCCTTAACGTTAATCAGTATCATCCATAAGACTTCATACTTACTCCTCGTCACATCAATTATGATCCTACTGGCGGAACAACATGACCTTGAAGGTTACTTCTGGCATCTCAATTCACATTTAGGGAGCATAGCACACTGGCTTCTATCCCTCGGATCCTGCAAAACCGTCCTCAAATAACCGGTACGTTCCTCTCCGTTGGGAGAGTACACCAAAACGTCATCAATAAGGTCTACCACCAAGTGATCAAGGAAGTAGATGAAGACACTGTTCATCAACTCCCATAACGACTACTAGGACGTTCCTCAACTCATATGACAACACTACAACTTGTAGTGTCCATAACGGGTATGCATTGTTGTCCTATGCCCACGCTGCTCTCTCATCCTTAGCTGATGATATCCCAAGCATACGGAAATCTTAAAAACACAATTGCTTCTCTTAGTTGATCCAACAAGTCGTCCATACGTAGCAATGAACGTGCTAGGGCGAACAGAGCCCGTCTCAAACCACTCTTCAAATTGCTTCTTCAATTTCTAACAACTCAACAACCCATATGCCTCATAGGCCTTCTCTCAACCTGTCTCGTACCCTACTTTAACGCAATATCAAAGTCCTCATTCAGCTGAGGCGATAGATTAGACGGTTCAGTAACGCGTCTATAAGATCATATACCACTGGAATACTCTTCAACGTGGAACTATCTCTTTCCTTCATGGCACAACATTAAAAGAACATCACCCTCTGGTGTTATCAACCTTGCTGCTCATACGGCACTAAAGACAACTCACCTCCTCAAAGGTCATAACCTCGGAAAACCTCTACTTAGTCGATCTCAGTAGAGACTATAATAGTCCTCCTACTGCTATCTAAACCAACATGATATCTATTTGTGCACCACACAGATAAAGACCTTCTCATGCACCTAAGGCATGACAAATAAGTCTTCAAGCCATACACAAGTCCCTGAACAAAGGGAACAACCACATATCTTGCGGGTACCTAAGACCCGTAACTCGTAATCCTATAAAGGAAGATCTATCTTCTATTGTATCCACAGCTAACTATTAACACATGCATCAAAAGACAAGAGGTGCATAGCACTCACAACAAACAAAACTCCACTAGGTAAACCATTAACAAGAATGGTACCTGTAACAGTTAATGCCCGAAGCTCTATTGCATATCATTACTCAATCTCATACCTATGCTCCTCAGGTATCACTGAGGTTATCGCCACAGTCTCCACTTCCACTCTTTCTGCATCGGAAAGATGAAGGTCTTGATGAGAAGAAACACTACCTTTCTGACAGAAAGGGGCCAGATGGCCTAGTTCACCACAGGTGAAGCAAGCTATCGGTGCCATGGGGCACTCAGAGCGCACATGATCTGGATAACCACAGTTGAGACATATACGTCTCATCCTTGCCATTAGTACGGGTGACTCCTCTGCACTGCCCAGCTCAAAAGGCTCTACCTTGAGCTCTTCTAGTATCCGTGGTACTCCTACCACGGCCCTTACCTCTACTCAACCTGGGAACGGATGTCTGAGTAGGCGAATGATCTGGGACTCTCTGCTTCCCCCGCGTCTGTTGTTGAGGTGTCTTCTAACCACCTCCCATCACACTAGTAGAAATAAAACCCTGTCGTGATGCCACTCTAGTTTGCTTACAGAAAACAGCTCTATGACCCTGTCTACCACAGGTAAACCAAGTCACTGGCGATCTTGGACATTGTGGTCGTATCTGTCCAGGCTTCCCATAGTTGTAACAGGTCCTCATTTCACAAGAAGTCCGTGTGAATGAGAAGTACTCAAACGTCCACTAGTCGGGCTCGGTTTGCAACCCGGATATCCAACCTCATCTTTCACTGATTCAACCCGTTATTTCTTCTCTAATCCAAAAGCTTCAGTCGATCTCACAAATGTTGGTAAATCCGGTGTAGATCTACCCGCTATCACCACCTCGTATACTTGCTGCATATACTCTTGAAACTCGAATCTACTCATGGAGACACGATTAGCCTCTTCAAACTCATTCTCTACAATAGGCAACACAACAGCGGATATTGGTCCCGGACTTGACGCTACTGGAGGAAGAGGGGGTGTACCCCTATCTCGTCCCACTACAGATACTGCTCTAGTCTGAGCCATCTGTAGAATATATGCTCTTAACTTATAAGGCTATATATATATGCCATATGTATCGATATATATATATATATATATATATATATATATATATATATATATATATATATATATATATATATATATATATATATATATATAATACTCATTATTACATGCATACACATCAGCACATAAAAGATATCTATATATATATATATATATCTACACTGTCGAGATCCTCAGATGGGTGACGACTTTTGTACATACTATCCCAAAACATCTGTACTCGCTTTAAAACCAAAATCATTTAAAAAGTCAGACCCCATGTGGGTTCTATTTATTTATCCACTCTACCTTTATTGCAGATAGCAAGTGCCATTGTTGTCAACCTAAGGCTCTGATACCAACTCTGTAACACCCCAAATCCACGGGACTTGGAGTGTCACATTGGGCTAGGATCTCACAATGGATCCTGATCCTAGCCTGACAACAAGTTCACTAGATCTTACAACAAGGCACATGTAGATTAAAACCAAATACATAAAAGCTGTATATGATACATCAAAAGAGTTTACAAACTCAGAGCTGAGTACAAAACATCAAACCACAACATTTGATACAAAAGATTTCATATCCCGCGCATCCTAATGTACAGAAGTCCTCGGCTGGCCACACCATCTGTCTCACCCTGCAGTCTTTTTAACCTGCAGATCATCTACAACACGGTAAGAAACCATTATCTATAACAATGAAAAGCATGAAGGTAATAGCACAACCACACATCAACATATCATACATGGAATGCCACACACATTCATTTATTATCTTTCATTACGTTATTCCATTACTAATTCAACTTCTTTTGTTACATGAGGAACCTAAGGAACCTCGTCCCTTTCCCCGTTAACACAGGGGTTTGCATTGGGGGTGATCGTCACTCATCCCCCTTGTGTTACTGGCTTCCAAGCACCTCCTCCGAACCAGCAGGCGGAGACCGGTGGTTACCGCCTGTTATAATACACTTGGGCCAAATAAATGTAATAAATGGTCATCCTAGTCCGGTTTAGGTTATAAATGCACAATCATATGAACACACACAACCATCACAATCATACAATCCACAACTGCACGCTAAGTAAGTCCTATGGACTTACCTGATATACTCGTAACCTGTACCACGTCACATCTTCTCCTTGGGGAAGTAATCAACGCCTGCAATAGCAAGGCACACACAATCACATACTGCAAATGTTAGGAGACTCGTCTCAATAACCACAACCAACCTATATCTCAAATCTAAACCTCAAATCCTCAATACATTCATAAATGCCTAAGGCATATCCTCAACATAACATCTCATCATACTCGTACACATACTAAACCTTAAAGCCATAACCGATATCCATAATATCATCATGATCATCAACTCATTCTGACACTCAGCATGCATCTAATCACTATTCCTCAATCTCAAATTTAATCTTAAAAAAAAGTAAAAGTGCTACTAACCTCTCTTTCAAGAACCTAACAAAACTTTAGGGGAGTCTCCCTCTAGCTGATCCCGACGTCTGGTTCCCGATCATGCGATTTAATTAATTAACCTTTAATTAATTAATTAGATATCACCAGAATAACGTTTTGCCCGCAGACCATTTCTAAACCCACCTGTCATCAGATTTCATCAAATAAACAACCCATAAACACTAGAATAATATAATGATCATAATGGAATTTCTAATTATCCATTTTGAAAGCCTAAGGTCAATTTAGGTCAAATCGCAGTACGGAAAACGAATAAATTCATAACTTATTCGTTACTAACCCGATTGACGATCTTAAAGAAGATTCGGAATCACAACGACGCAGGCTACGCATGTACAACCTCAAATTCACCGGAATCTGAGCGAGGGAATTGTCCTGGTGACATATATGCTCGACCAGGTCTTCATCTGCTCGGAAATGCAGAAACTTGGTACTGATATGAAGAGAATGAAGAGAGGAATCCAGAAACTCAAATGGAATTGAAATCGGATTAGAAACGGAGAGTAGATCTGAGTTTGAAGTTTGAGAGAAATCAGAGCTTTTACAAGGAAACGTGAAAGGAAATGAATTTATAAACGATTTTCCGCTATTTATAGTGAAGTCGATAATTATCCTTTAACCGATCCAATGCGGGTTGAACCCCCTTCTCCATACTTCTCGAAATTAAAACAATAAATCTTGAATATTGTAGGGATAATTATCCCACAATTGCCTCGGAAACCGTGTATTCCTAAGCCGTCTTTCTTAGCCGTTATGAAACGAAATAGCGACTCTTTTGGCCGTTTTGCCTTTCCATGTTATTTCATATCTAGGACATGTCCGATGTCCTGATCATTTCTCTCAACTGCATTTTTATTAATTGGAGCTCCCAAATGCTCCAAATAATACCGGAGGATAAAAATAATTACCCGGGGGGAAAGTGAAAATTTCACCATAAGCCCAAAATTACGCTAGGAACATAACGGTGGGACTTATACTCAACACTTACGCAATCTTTGCGAGTTATATGTCAATTATTATCACTGATTAAGTTAATCAACGTTGATTAGAATTCGGAAATCCTAGCTATTATAATTGGGGTGGTTCATGCCCCTAATATTCCATGAAACAAGGTTTAGATTTATTGAGGGGTGTCGAGGGTAGTGTTAGTGTCCTTGTCACTAACAGGAGAGGTAGATATGATAGTGGGGTTTGCATGGGAGCATGAGGGGGATTTGAAGCATCACGTAGACCTTTTGTAAGAGATGGGGGGTGAGGGTGGTGTCTAGGCTTTTTGGTTGGGTAGATGGAGTATGAAGGGTTAGAGCTTGTGACAGTGTCTTTGACTGGTTTCGAGAGGAAGAGGTGGGATGATCAGCATGATGGGCCTCCAGTGGTGGGTTGGTGTAAATTGGAGAATTTGTATTGGTATGGTTATGAGTAGGAGGGATGGCTGGGGCCTTTGCTAGGCGAGCAGAGTTGTTGGGGTAAGAGGTTATGCGTTATGATGGGTTTGGCGTGGGGAGGAGTGGCTCGGTGTGAGGTAAGGGGTTCGTAGGTGGGTTTGGTTTGCAGAGGGGTCTGGTATCAGTGCAGTAGTGGCCGAAAATACAGCACTTGGTGCAGTGCAAGGGTAGCCATTCATATGTAATCTTCTGCGTAATGGATTCTCCTTGGGGGCCTTTGAGGGTGACTTCCCGGAGCAAGGGTTTTGAGGCTTGTATCTCCACCAATATTTTGGCAAAACCCAAACGGTTTTAGTTTGCAAAGTCGGTGTCCGTAAGGATGGGAACACCAATAGCGGAACCAATTCTCGAAAGCATGTGAGGCGACCAGAATATGTAGTCGAGATCTTTTAGTGTAGCCTAGACCGGTATAGAAGATAGACTGGAGTAGTCTAACTCCATACCATGATACCATCTTTTAAGGAGTATAGAGGTGTTCTCGTTGATGATCCAAGGAATACCTTGGAGGATAGTTAGGAGATCCTCTTCTGAAGCTAATTGGTAGATGTAGATATTGTTATCCTTACGAAGGATCTTAGGCTGCGAGATGTGGTTCCAGGTTTGTCCGGAGAAGGAAACCATGCCATTGTAAGCAAGAGGGCTGCCAAGGGGAAAGCCAACCAAGGACAGTTTCCATTTTGCAGTGTTTGTTGAGACATCATCATTAGTAAAATTAATGATGCCGTCCTCGAATCCCATAGAGAAAGACAAAGGTACATGGTTCCAAGAAAGGTAATTTATGAGAGTAGCTTGAAAGGTGTCTTTTGGGTTGTCTCCAGACATGGTGGAGTGGTGGTTGGGTGTTCGCCACTTAGCGTGCGTGCAAATAAGCTTTAAATTTATAAAACTAGAAATCAAGCAAGCGAACCCGCAGTGTACGGATCGACGTAGTTAAGCAAGAATTCCAGAGTATCGAACACAGGGATTTGGGGGGTTGTTACGCTAGGATGTGACACGCAAAAAGCTTTAAATTTATAAACTCGATCTAATCTCCTAAACTACCTAGCGAAACCCGCAGTGTACGGATCGTTATGTAGGAAGAAAAGTATTCCGAGGTCGATCACAAGGACTGAGGCGAAATCAAGTCATTTAATGATCAAAGATAGTGCAAATCTAGTCTAAGAAAAGAGAAAGAAATAAAGAAATGAAAATGATGATATTTTTGGTTGAGTTTTTGTGGTGATCAAGCAAGGATCACAAATCAAGCAAGGTAATAAAACAAACTAACAACTCAAGCTAGCAAAACAAACAAGTGACACAAACACAAGATATGAGATCAAAGATAGGAAAAGAGGATTCTAGAGGTCAAGATTTCCGGTTATGGAATTGGACTCAAGCTTCTAAAGATTCTAAGGATAAAGCTGCGGTGTTGGGACAGGGTGTTTCTCTAATGGAAGCAATTACCAGGTAAGTCTCATGCTTCACTAATCCCGCACCAAACTCCTATTACCGGGTAAGTCTCAAGGAGGTAAAGTTGGGAATTCTACACAAACCGGACACTACTTAAGGGGCAAACCTCTCCTTACCGGGTAAGTTTCGGAAAAGGTAAGTCTCAAGCAACAATCCTAGCACACTCGATCCAATAGCGGCTTATGAGGCTCACTACTACCTAGAGTTCATCATTGTTGGTATCTAAGATCGGAAATCACCGGGTAGGTCTCTTTCTTCACTTAGTTTGCTAGCATTAGGTCACCCTAAGCTATATTATGTTCAACAAATACTAGGATTTCAACAACCTAACATCCTAACATACGGATTCATCAATTAAAGAGCAACAGAAGGAAAAATCGGGTGGATCATAGTAAAAATCGGCCGATTTACTATGAAGAACAAGTCCATTTTTATGTCTGAGTTAGGTTTTGTGCATACGAATCATCCTAAACTAACATATAAGTCCATTCTATCATCACCCAAGCAATAACCATCAATACATCACTCCAGAATCACAATAAACTAGCCAACAAAATGCATTTCAAGATCTAAAATCATCATACAAGCATACATGGAATCCATAGCAAGAAGATGAAGTAAGGAAATGAAAGCAATGAAACTTAGTTGGATTTAAGCTCAAAACAAGTCTTTCAACACACCAAATGTAGCTCCAAGTCAGATCTTACAACCTTCAACAAGCTTCTTAAGAAAAATCACTCAAATCTCACTACGAAATTGAAATCTACACTAATCTCCCTCAAGAACACCCACAAGAGTGTCTTGAAGAGAGCTCCCAATTGGAAGAGTCTTTGGAAAGATGCTAGAGGATGTGGGAGAGGGAGAGAATGAATGCCCAACAGCTTGCAGGCCCACTTATATTCTCCACCAAGAGCAAGGCCGGACAAGAGATCGTGGACACGTGGCTTAAGCTGTCAAAGGCCAAAAATCGACCTAGTAGGAAAAATCGGCCGATTTTCCTGGGTGTAGGTCGATTTTCTTAAACAAAGACTTGTTATGATCATCTAGCCATGAGTTGCTCCATTGCTTGCACCAACAGGGGTCCTTGTGTCCTTCATTGCTCCAGATATGTTCCTTCAAGGTCTCGGATATGTACCACCATGAGTCTTGATCCTCCAATGTATCGATTAATGTCCAAAAGTTCCCCGAAATACCTACAAAACCGACAAAAGCTCGTGTAGACGTCTTTTCTAGAAATATGCACGAAATGAGCGCAAACGTCTTAAACTAATGTCAAACCGTGCATGAATAACGGGAAAAACTATCTAATTGTATGCCTATACTAACGTCATAAATCACGTTATCAAAATACCCCATACTTAAGATTTGCTCGTCCCCGAGCAAGACCCAACTATAGACTAAGAGATGACATGATTTATGCATGCAGAAAAACAACAAAATCTTTTTGGAATCGTGCTTCTAACATTGGATCACCTTCATAGTCATGTTTCATAGCAATGGACAAGCAATCATGCATCAAATGAATGAAGGCATGGAAAGACAATTATACTTAACTAGAAAGCATGAATGAGAGGTGAAAATGAAGAAATCAAGATGATCATGAGTATGTCCAATCTAGATCACTAAGTCTTACACACATGCATTTAGGTCACAAGGACTTTAGAAAGAAGAGGCTAAGAAACGTTGTGATTAGGTGGGAATTTTTAGGTCATGTGATGCTAATCCGGGAAAGGAACTAACTCCACAATTTCTTTTTTGCTCAACTTCCCAACAAGTGTATAATTTTCTCCATCTTTTCTTCGTTTTCTTTTCTTTTTCACTTATTTTTGAGACAATGGAATTGGTGTACAAAAGCCGAAATCTTGGTGATTAGCCGTCCTCGGGTTTTTTTTATTTTTCGAGGTGCATCCACACCGGGCACACATACCAAAGCTCGTTAGGACTATCGGTTTATTTGACTTTGGCAAGGCACAAACACCCGATTATGTGAATGGTGCCGAGTTACTCGTCATTTAACCAACGTCCCCAAACCTATATTGTTTTTCTACACTTTTCACAACAAATTCAGCACTTCATTCACATCATTCTTTCATCAACAACTTCACCCCACACTTGCTTTTCACACACATCAACACACTAGCATGCTCCTATTCCCGGATGGGTCAAAAGAGGTCAAATTTTTCATCAATTGAGGTGCTCAAACAACATGATCAAGATGAGAAGTAGAGAAAGATGAATTGCCTTAATCACTCCTAAATGATGTGCAAGAACTATCATGTAATTTCGACTTTCAATCCTCAATTCAATCAAGGCAAACATTCATGATCACCAATCATTCATAGGATTCAAGATAAGTACTTCAAGTCCACATATGCATTCACCTATTCAACACATAAGGCCGTCCATAGCCAATTCACAAGACAATCTCATCATAAGGGTCATTCCCAAGCTTAGAAGCACTAAAAAATTTTTAAATTTTCTGATTTTTTGGATTTTTCGAAATATATATGTACAATGCAAGACATAATGAAACATGTGACAATATTAAACTATCCTAGATGTTAATCATGCCAGTGATCATGAAAACCCCACCCCATACTTAGAAACACATTGTCCCTAATGTGTAAACTAAATGAAGAAGTGAAAGAGAGTTCTCACAATGTAAAATTGGTGATGCTTTGGTATTTCGGTTCACATCGAATGATGATGGTGGATGATCGATCAAGGATGGTAGAGAGCTCTTGACATTCATTATGGTGTCGGAACCCGCGCTTGGCACCTCAAGCCGTCCAAGTTACACGTCCGCTCCACCCATGCTTGATTGGAGATCATCACTTTCCTTGACAGAAGGAAAAATCGAACCAGCTACCCAGCAAAATCGGCCGATTTTTGTGAAGAACAGTCCGATTTTCCTGGGTGCTTTCTTCCTCGTCCATGTGCTTAGATCTTGTATCTTCTTCTCAACAGTTCTATGAGGTTTTCACATGACCTCCAGCATCTCATCACACATGACAACAGCAAGATCTAGCACCCAAAAACACAAAAGAAAAACAAAGCACACCAAAAACAAAAGCAAAAACGAAGACAAAAGAGAAAAGGGAAAGAGTTGTTACCCTTGGGTTGCCTCCCAAGAAGCGCTTCTTTTAGGTCATTAGCTTGACCAAACTCAGAGGATGTGTCAATCCACCTCGAATACCATGGTTTGCTTGAGGAGTCCAAGCAACCATCGCTTTCCGGCATCCATAATGACAAGAAAGGGCCACTTGATGCCCAAATAAGCTTTAAGTTCTCTCTTCACCGGTGAGTAGTAGACTCCTTCATCACCGCTCCCTTGATGATAGTATGGAGTTGCAACCATAGGTGCCACCCCATACTTAGACAATTGGTACTCCGCAGTCACACCGGTGAGATGCTTGCCATCCTCATCCTCTATGATCCGAAGAAGGCCGGTTCTTGGGAAGAATTCTTCATTGAGGTGCTTCATAACCATCATGGATCCATCATGCTTGCCTCCATCATTCAACATGGGAGACTCCTTAGGAAAGGGACTCCAACCTTTGTGTGTACTCCCGGCAAGCAAGAAAGGATTGGAAGGAGTTGAAGTTAACTTAGGGCTCTCCCTCGTGAGCTCTTCAAGTGTGGTTCCATGGTTGATGGCAAGGATGTCCGGGGGTGAGAATACTTTATTGCACTCCTCCAAAGATGAAGGAGGTGGAGGTAAGCCTTGAAGGATGGTAGGATCTCCTAGCATAAGAGCATGCCTAATCTCCTCAATCTCCCTCCTCATTTGTTCTTCTCTATCGACATTCAATCTTCTTGCATCCTCCAGGGCCAAATCCCTTAGCCACAATTGCTTCCGAGCTTCATTCAACTCTTCCTCAAGGTCTCTATTGGTTATGGTTGAATCGGGTAATTCTTGGATCTCCTCAAGGTGAACCTCCTCTTGTTGAAATATTTCCGCTTCAAGCACCATGTGGGCACTCGAAATGGAAGCAAGGTTGCTCTCTAGATCATCCATCTTCCTCAACATTTCTTCTAGCATTGACTCCAATCGATCATTGTGAGGTTGATGGTGAGGTTCCACATAAGGCAATGTAGTCATGTGAGCTTGATCATGGGACTTATGATAGACATTAAACTCCTCCCAATACTCAAACTCATCAAGGAGAGGTCCTAGATCTTGGCTTTCCATCCACTCCTCATACTCCATGTTGTCAAGGTCGTCTTGGAAGTACAATCCGTCCATGGCAAACATGAAAAGGCAAAGACAAAAACAACACAAGATCAATAGTAACAAGAAAGATAAACACTAAAAACGATCAAAAGAAAATGACTCAATCTAGACCTAGTCCCCGGCAACGGCGCCAAAAACTTGTTACGCTAGGATGTGACACGCAAAAAGCTTTAAATTCATAAACTCGATCTAATCTCCTAAACTACCTAGCGAAACCCGCAGTGTACGGATCGTTATGTAGGAAGGAAAGTATTCCGAGGTCGATCACAAGGACTGAGGCGAAATCAAGTCATTTAATGATCAAAGATAGTGCAAATCTAGTCTAAGAAAAGAGAAAGAAATAAAGAAATGAAAATGATGATATTTTTGGTTGAGTTTTTGTGGTGATCAAGCAAGGATGACAAATCAAGCAAGGTAATAAAACAAACTAACAACTCAAGCTAGCAAAACAAACAAGTGACACAAACACAAGATATGAGATCAAAGATAGGAAAAGAGGATTCTAGAGGTCAAGATTTCCGGTTATGGCATTGGACTCAAGCTTCTAAAGATTCTAAGGATAAAGCTGTGGTGTTGGGAAAGGGTGTTTCTCTAATGGAAGCAATTACCGGGTAAGTCTCATGCTTCACTAATCCCGCACCAAACTCCTATTACCGGGTAAGTCTCAAGGAGGTAAAGTTGGGAATTCTACACAAATCGGACACTACTTAAGGGGCAAACCTCTCCTTACCAGGTAAGTCTCGGAAAAGGTAAGTCTCAAGCAACAATCCTAGCACACTCGATCCAATAGCGGCTTATGAGGCTCACTACTACCTAGAGTTCATCATCTTTGGTATCTAAGATCGGAAATCACCGGGTAGGTCTCTTTCCTCACTTAGTTTGCTAACATTAGGTCACCCTAAGCTATATTATGTTCAACAAACACTAGGATTTCAACAATCTAACATCCTAACATACAGATTCATCAATTAAAGAGCAACAGAAGGAAAACTCGGGTGGATCATAGTAAAAATCGGCCGATTTACTATGAAGAACAAGTCCATTTTTATGTCTGAGTTAGGTTTTGTGCATACGAATCATCCTAAACTAACATATAAGTCCATTCTATCATCACCCAAGCAATAACCATCAATCCATCACTCCAGAATCACAATAAACTAGCCAACAACATGCATTTCAAGATCTAAAATCATCATACAAGCATACATGGAATCCATAGCAAGAAGATGAAGTAAGGAAATGAAAGCAATGAAACTTAGCTGGATTTGAGCTCAAAACAAGTCTTTCAACACACCAAATGTAGCTCCAAGTCAGATCTTACAACCTTCAACAAGCTTCTTAAGAAAAATCACTCAAATCTCACTATGAAATTGAAATCTACACTAATCTCCCTCAAGAACACCCACAAGAGTGTCTTGAAGAGAGCTCCCAATTGGAAGAGTCTTTGGAAAGATGCTAGAGGATGTGGGAGAGGGAGAGAATGAATGCCCAACAGCTTGTAGACCCACTTATATTCTCCACCAAGAGCAAGGCCGGACAAGAGATCGTGGGACACGTGGCTTAAGCTGTCAAAGGCCAAAAATCGACCCACTAGGAAAAATCGGCCGATTTTCCTGGGTGTAGGTCGATTTTCTTCAACAGAGACTTGTTATGATCATCTAGCCATGAGTTGCTCCATTGCTTGCACCAACAGGGGTCCTTGTGTCCTTCATTGCTCCAATTATGTTCCTTCAAGGTCTCGGATATGTACCACCATGAGGCTTGATCTTCGAATGTATCGATTAATGTCCAAAAGATCCCCGAAATACCTACAAAACCAACAAAAGCTCGTGTAGACGTCTTTTCTAGAAATATGCACGAAATGAGCGCAAATGTCTTAAACTAATGTCAAACCGTGCATGAATAACGGGAAAAACTATCTAATTGTATGCCTATACTAACGTCATAAATCACGTTATCAGGGGTTAAATCCAGTTATAGATCGTCAAGCAAGTAAATGTATGAGGTTTGCAAATATTGGGAAAACAGCAACCCTAAAGATCCAGGTATTTAATTGTGGCAATCAATTCAAGATGTACTAAAGAACTAAGGACAGAGTTAAGAGTTGCAAAGGTATGCTAATGCAAAGCAATGTACGGTGAAGTTCCAAGGCTTTATATGACTTATCTAGAAATACTCTCTATAAAGGTTGTTGAGGCTTCAGTATAGAAAGGATCTAAAGACAAGAGTTAATATCAAATACCCAAACTTGTAACCCAAGGATCAAGACTAACTAAACCGATTAAGGTTGTGACACTCAAAATCAAAGTAGAGGTTGTTGAGGCTTCACTACTACCTTGAAAAGGCAAGTCAAGACTAAGTTAAAGCAAATCTTTAACTTTGGATTAAAGTAAAAGCATGGTTCGTAAACTAATGTAAATTACGGGTGGATCTTGAGTTCCACGGCCGTGGAACCTCAAGAACAGGCCGTGATTCTGGCTCGTCGGCGAAATCTCTCTAACTCTCAGGGTCCAATCTGTTTACGATCGATCTATCATCATCTAAGCCACAACTATCATCCCTTCACCTTAGAATTGCTAAAGGGTTTTAGCCAACAACAGTCATTATGATATCAAATTCAAGATTAAGAAGAACGAAAGATGAAAACCTTCGAAAACCTTCAATAAACTTCAAATCAATCTCAAATCCACAAACAAAGGTAATGATGTATATCAGATTTGGAATAACACAAATAAATCAAAATCCTTGATAAGAACGAAGATCGGGATGTCAATCCGTCTTCTAATCAAACCTAAGGCCAAAGCGCAACTTCCAAATCCTAAAGCCTTTGCAAATCTCCGTTGCAAAATGGCAATCTCCGCACGTCCAACTAAAACCCTAGGCACGTGCTAGCAGGTGTTAGCGAAGGTGCCGAAATCTCCCTCCTTCAGTCCTTTTATAGGGAAAGATAGAATAAGTGTCCGGCCATGTATGTAGACAATGTGTCTATATTTTATTCGTCAAAAGATTGCCTAAATCACGGTTTTATGGAATTCCACGCCCGTGGTTTAGAGCGTGGAATTGGGTTACGGTTCTTCAAAACTTCCACGACCGTACTTTATACCGTGTAACTCTCTGGAATGCTCCACGCTCATGTTGCCAAGTTCCACGGCCGTGGTTTAGAGCGTTGACTCCATTACGGCCGTAATTTAGAGCGTGGAAGCATAGGTTGCTCGTAATTCCCTTTGTTTTGTGCCATTCTTCATCCTAGCATCTTCCTTAGCTTCTTTGTGGTGTCCTCAATCCTTGGATGTGCTCAATCCATCTCCATTCTCTCTTAATTCGTTTGGTTTTAGCTCTTATTCGCCTACAATCAACACAAAGCTTATGTAGACCTCTATATCGACAATATAGATAAACTAGCTCACAATTGCTTCAATGTTTTATCAATGAACACTAATATGGATGAAATACATCTAGAAAACGTGCCTAAAATATCACAATATTTCATGCTAACAAAATACCCCATACTTTCCACTTGCTTCTCCCCAAGCAAGGTCTTTCAAAAGCTTTAAAACTCAAGTTAGGATGAAATATGGATGCACTCTCAAAAACAAAACGTCTTTTAGATGAATGTGCTTCCTAGTCAATAGATCATTCTCAAACATTGCTTCATTCGTTCATAAGACTCTCATATACGTAACCAAAGAGTAAAGAGTAAAGAAAACTCATAAATTGATCAAACTTCCATGTAAACATCATAACCTTCAAACATTATCAAAATCAATCATAAGAAACTTCAATTTAGATCACCAAGTCATATAGCATTCTCTTGATCTTAAGGAATTTCAAGTAAGGTCTAGAATGCGGAAATGGAGAGGAAATTATAAGGAATGTGGTGCATGAATCCGGGAAAGTGGATAACTAACTCTTTTCTTTTTCTCGTGCGGTTTTGCAACACTTTCAACTTAGAGTTTTGCTCTCTTCTTTTGCACATAATTTTTTCGACTTTACTTTTGGAGTTATGGACAGAGGTGCACAAAAACCAAAGCCTAGGAGATTGGCAGTTCTCAATTTTGCGAGATGCCTCAAACCCTTGATACACATACCATAATCCGCTAGGAATATCGCTCAATCCGACTTTGGCAAGACACAAACACCCGGCTATGTGAATGGTGCCGAGTTACTCATCGTCATGATTGACTTCCCCAAACCAATAAGTTCTTTCTATTCTTTGAATGCAAAATTTTGCTTTCATGGCCCTCCCACATCAAACATGCCAAATATCAACTCCTCCAAATTCCCGGATAGGTAAAGGAGGCCATTATTTCATTGAGGGGCGAAATAATCAAAGAAAGAAGAAAGAAATCGAATTGCCTTAATCATTTCAATAAGAAGTATAAGAACTCATCATGTGATTTCAACCTTGATTTCTCAATATGATTTAGGTAAAATTCTTCACATTATGAAACTTGCAAAAGAGGAATAACTAACTCATTCAATTTCTGTTCAATTTACTATTTGTTTAAGCATACAATTGTCATCAAAACTCAATTCACAAGTAGTGATTATCATAGAAGTCATCTCTATCCTTATAAGCACAAAATTTTCAAAATTTTTCGATTTTTATGGGTTTTTCAAAAGCTTTTTCATGCAATGTGATAATAAAACGTGTAACAATGGAATGAAACATGCAAGGTGTTCTCAATCAAAGCAAGCAAAGTGAGTAGATTTATTACAAACGAATAGTCACACCCCACCCCATACTTGAGACAAACATTGTCCCTAATGTTCAAAAAGAAAAAAAGAAAAGAAAGAAAGAAAAAGAACTCACAAGGAGGTGGTGGAGTGGCTAAGGCGGTAGATCATCATCATCCTCACTGGGGTGCCGGTGGTGGTGGAAACGGGAAGCCGGGATCATAGTTCCGCCCAAACTGTTGGCGGTAAATATCTCTCATCATGCGGTCATGCGCATCGGCTCGTGCATCCCTAGCATCTGCGCGGATCTCCAAGGCTCCGACCCTACTAGAAAGGTCGGTGGCCCAATCCGGTAGCTGCTCGTACCATCCCGGCGGCTGGCTATACCATGTTGGTGCGTCTAACGGTGCTGGTGCAGGTGGTGGCTGGGCATGCCAAGCTGGTGGAGCTCCCATCCACTCCGGCTGCGTGCTATACCATGCAGGAGGATCCGCCATCCATGTCGGTCTCTCGCTCACACTAGCACGGCGAGAGGAAGAACCAGAAGCTCTAGCGGGGCGGGGAGAGTGCCTAGGGAGGTCGGGGACTGCATCTGGCTGATCCGGGAAGGTACCATAATCGTGCTCCTCTCCTCCTCCCTCAAACTCATCATCCCCTCTCATCTCCTCCTCATCTTCAACCGGTGGCTCAGGTGGAACGTAAGGAGGGGCTACTAGTCTGTTCGCATGCATGGCAACGAACGTCTCCTTCCAGTTATGGCGTCCGGCCATAATGGAATACTCGGGGATCCATGCTACTCCTCTACCTCCTCTATCCTCCCAAGGCATGGCAGCTGTAGGTGGACCTCTATGTCTAGGAAAGATAATGCCTCTAGTCATGAGGTTTTGAAGTCCTAGAGGTCTAGCAGCTATCCTAGTGCATGCAGAAAAGTCGATCCCCAGCTGCCTAGCAATGTGGGTGACCATCCCACCATATCCTATATTGCCAGCCCTCTTGTTCTTTAGCTTACTCATAGTAGAAGCTAAGAGGGTGGCACAGTCAGCCTGCCTGCCGTGCAACATGCAATACAACAAATAAAGCTCATCCGTCTTGATCTTCTGAGGTGTCTCCGTCCTAGGAAAGAGACACTCAGAAAGCACCCGGTGAGCAATTTTCAAGGCTAAGTGATAGATCAACTTAGCCTTGGTATCAGCTGGTTGCCAGCGGTCCTCGCTTGCGTATACCATAGCTATGTCCTCCCAAAAATCCTTGGCGTACATGCCACTAGGGAATCGACCATTGAAGGTCTCATGGAACCGAAAGAAGGTTCCGAACTCAGCAATCGAGAACTCGTAGTTCTCCTCCATCAGCCTAAATGACACTGTACGGTCTACATGACTATGCTCAAAGGAGATCACAAACTCCCTAATGATCTCCTCATATGCATCTTCCCGAATAGCGGAGAAGACGATCAACCCAGCTCTATCTAATAACCAAGTAATGTCGTTAACCACATTTAGTGGCTCTAGCTCCTCAAGCAACAAATACCTAGGTCCTATGACCGCTCGATTCTTGATCCTTTCTAAGGCATCGAGGTAATCCTTGTGGATTCTAGGAATTCTAGGTGGTGGGGGTGATGGTGGTTCACTAGGAGGTGCCTGAGAAGAGGAGGGACCATCACCCTTCCTTTTCTTGTTCCTATTGGACATTCTTCTAACAAAATCCATCACTGTTCAAAACCACGGTCTGTTCTTCAGAAACCACGGCCGTGGAATGTCCAGAGACCGTGATTCGGTTCGAAATTTCTCAAAACTCAGCAGATTGACACCAATTTCAACAACAAGAAGCCTTAGACTAATTCCAATCCAATTTCAATCAGTTCTCCTAAAATTTCTTGCAAAAACTGACGCAAATCGACAAAGTGAGAGAAGAGATAAAAACCTAGTTTTTCGGATTTTAAAATCCGAATTCTGTCTTCTCCGGTGATTTGCTGCTCAAATCGTTGCTTGGATCTTGTAGGTGATTGGATTTGCTTCAGTTTTGGTCAAAGAATCATTCGAAACGGTTAATGAACGAGAATTTGGGAGAGGGGGAAGGCAATCGGCAATTTGGGGTGTGGTTTTGGGTGGTGTTGGTTGTGTTTGTGAAGAAACGTGGCTTTTATAGTGGCCGTAATTTTTTTTGAAAATTACGGTCATTCGGGGGTTTCCACGGCAGTGGAAATGTACGGAACCGTGGTTTTGGTGATTTTTCTCAGGCTTTTACAAATTACGGTCACTATAGCTGTCATGGACGTGGTTTTGCATCTCATCTTCCGGTACACATCGCCGAATGATGCCGTCTGGACCTCTCTTAAAGAGGAGAGGTTCGTTCCAAAAGTATTCCCGAACATCCTTAAAGAACTTCTTTCTTTGTGCGTAGGATAATCCGGGTGGTAATTCCTGGCAAACCAAATAGTTAACAAAATCAGCAAACCATGGTTCGTTACCTTTTATGATTACGTTGATGCACTCCTCTATGATGTGTAAATGCTCGTCCAGAAAGGAGTCATCTATAGGTAGATGGTCGTCTTCTAGATGTGGTAGACGACTCAAATGATCCGCAACAGAATTTCCGAACCCTTCTTGTCACGGATCTCTAGATCGAATTCTTGTAGGAGAAGAATCCATCTAATCAGCCTTGGTTTCGCATCCTTCTTCGCAAGCAAATACCGGATCGCAGCATGATCCGTGTACACAAACACCTTAGCACCTACAAGATAAGAGCGAAACTTTTCAAATGCATATACAATTGCTAAAAATTCCTTTTCGGTAGTGGCGTAGTTGAGCTGCGCTTCATCTAGCGTCTTGCTACCGTAGTAAATGGCATGGGTTCGTCCTTCCTTTCTTTGCCCAAGCACAGCTCCTATGGCTACGTCACTTGCGTCACACATAACCTCAAAGGGAAGATTCCAATCCGGAGGTTGGATAATCGGGGCTGAGATTAGAGCTTCCCGAATCATATTAAACGCATCTAAGCATTCCTGCGAGAAATCAAAAACTGCATCCTTCATTAATAAATTAGTGAGCGGTTTTGATATCTTGGAAAAATCCTTTATGAAACGCCTATAGAATCCTGCGTGTCCTAGAAAACTTCTTATACCTTTCACCGAAGTTGGGGGAGGAAGCTTTTCTATTGTTTCTATCTTAGCCTTATCCACCTCAATCCCTCTACTAGAGATTAAGTGTCCTAATACAATGCCCTCTTTCACCATAAATTGACACTTCTCCCAATTAAGAACTAGGTTAGTGTCTTCACACCTTTGTAACACAAGAGCAAGGTTAGAAAGACAATTATCAAAAGAAGAACCATAAACGGAGAAATCATCCATAAAGACATCCATGATCTCTTCTATGTACTCCGAGAAGATAGCCATCATGCACCTTTGAAAGGTGGCTGGAGCGTTGCAAAGCCCAAACGGCATCCTCCTATACGCAAACGTTCCCCACGGACACGTGAATGTGGTCTTCTCTTGATCGTCCGGATGTATCGGGATCCGAAAGAAACCACTATAACCGTCAAGATAGCAAAAGTGTGAGTGTTGTGCTAACCTCTCAAGCATTTGGTCGATGAAGGGTAGTGGGAAGTGATCCTTCGTCGTTGCGTTGTTTAGCTTCCGGTAATCTATGCACATCCTCCATCCGGTTACGGTTCGTGTGAGAATGAGTTCATTGTTTTTATTGGTGATGACCGTCATTCCTTCCTTCTTTGGAACCACCTGTACGGGACTCACCCACTTGCTATCGGAGATAGGGTAGATGATACCTGCATCAAGTAGTTTAAGAATTTCCTTCTTGACAACCTCCTTCATGGTCGGATTTAACCACATTTGAGGTTGTCGCGAAGTTCTAAAGTCTTCTTCCATTAGGATCTTATGCATGCATAGTGAAGGTTTGATTCCTACTAGATCCTCTATAGTATACCCTAGGGCTTTCCTATGTTTCTTAAGAACAACCATGAGCTTACTATGTTCATCAATACTCAAATCGGAACTAACAATTACCGGAAAGGTAGAATTAGGTCCTAGAAATGCGTACCTTAGATGTGTAGGAAGTGGCTTCAATTCCATCACTATAGGAGTCTTTAATGTCTCTTGAGGAGTATCCGATGCTTCCCTAGAAGTGTCTAAGGATGTAGAAGGTGTTGGAGAAGAATCAATAGAAGTGGCGGAGAAAACACAATTTCCTTCAGATTCACCCGAAATTACGGCTCCCCTGTTTCCTCCACGGCCGTGGTTTTGGGCGTGGAAGTCAATTACGGGACCTCTGTTTGTTCCACGGCCGTGGTTTTGGCCGTGTAACTTACTGGAGTCCTCTGAATAGATGATTACGGTCATGTTGGTAGATTCCACGGCCGTAGAATAGCACGACTGGCCGTGATTTCGTACGTTCTCTGACCCATCGTAGAGTTTCTCAAATTCTTCTTCATACACTTCTTTTTGCTTCTCTAAAGCTTCAATTTCCTCATTGCATTCCTCTTCTTCCCCTATATCCATAATGCTCATAGAAATAACTTTTTGCAAGGGATCTTTGAAGAGAATCGAACTTACCTCCTCTCTAGATAGCTCTTCGTCATGGATGTTTAATATATCCTCATCGAAAACTGGTTCTTTCACCAAAGTGGAGAGAACGAATTCTACCTTTTCCTCTCCTATGTCGAAGGCGAGTCTAGCATTCTTGCAATCAACTATGCAACCGGATGTTGCAAGAAACGGTCTTCCGAGTATGATAGGGACCGGAATATCTGCAGGAATGTCAAGCACAACAAAATCTATAGGAACATAGAACTAACCAAGCTTGACCGGGACGTCTTCAACTATACCGACGGGACGAGTTATAGATCGATCCGCCATGTAGAACGTCATCTTCACCGGTTTAGGTTCGCCTAAACCGATCTTCCTGCATAAGGCAAGCGGAATGATGCTCACGCTTGCTCCTAAATCACATAATGCATCATATGTGACATCTCTCACTCCTATGGGAATACAAAACAACCCCGGATCCTTCAGCTTTGGGGGCATCTTCTCCTTCATTGTCTTGATGAGATCCGATGAATCCGAACTCATCTTAACCTCTCCAAAATCCTCTAATTTTCTTTTGTTAGAGAGGATCTCCTTTAGGAAATTTCCATAAGCTGGCATACCTACAATTGCATCAATGAAAGGTATATTAATATGCAGTTTGCTCATGAGTTCAATAAACTTACCGAATTGCTTGTCTAGACGCGCTCTTGCTCTAGATTGCGGGAATGGTAGGGGAGGTTTGAAAGCTGGAGGAGGAACGTAGACATCTTCATTCTCCTTCCCCTTTTCTTTCTCCTTTTCGGCTGGAACTTCTACAAACTTAGGTTGTGGGTCAATGGTTGTTGCTCTGCTCCTAGTTGTGGTTGTCATCACCCTTCCCTTTGGGTTATCCTCCATCTTTCCTGGAAGTTTTCCTTGATTCCTAGGAACTTCTTCAGCTTGACTAAACATTTGTTTTTCTAAAACCTTTTGGGCTTTATCAACCTTAGTAATGTGATCATCGACCTTAATGATGCGAGTCTCTAATCCTTGAAGCTTTCCCAAGATCGTTTCCAACATGGGATCGGACTTCTCTTTCCCCGAAGTGCTTCCGCTATTAGATGCTTGTTCCTGGCTTTTCAAGGGAATGGAAGAAGAAGAAGGTGGAGTTAGTGAATTTCCTGAATTGGGAT
The DNA here is from genome assembly GCA_033239125.1 of Fagopyrum homotropicum. Taxonomy (NCBI): domain Eukaryota; kingdom Viridiplantae; phylum Streptophyta; class Magnoliopsida; order Caryophyllales; family Polygonaceae; genus Fagopyrum; species Fagopyrum homotropicum. The sequence continues at coordinate 55,583,911 of BSWB01000003.1, read as the reverse complement.
AAGAATTACCGGAATTGTGTTGTTGGTTGGACCGCCAATTGTTGTTGTTTGAACCCCTATTGTTCTTCCAGCCGTTATTCCGGTTGTTGTTGTTGTTCCAATTATTCCGGTTGTTGTTCCGGTTGTTGCGATTTGTATTCTCACTCCCATTGTGTTTATTGTTGTTTCCCAAATAACCCACATCTTGTCCCTTTTGCTTTGGGAAGTTTTTTTTAATGGCTTCCTACAACTCTTTAATCTCGGTGTTGAGAGAAAAGATTTGAGTTTCAGCGGCTTGTGATAACTTTGCTCCTTGCTCCACTTGATTTGCTTCTACTTTCCGGTGAGAATACTTTTATATGACTCGGGCTTGCTTCTCAATGAAGTCTCAAGCGTCATCTTCCCTCATGTCCATGAATGTACCACATGAAAGGGATTGGATCTTGAATTGTGTTTCCACATCTAGCCCCTTATAGTATATCCCCAATAATCCCAACTTTGAAATGCCATGGTGTGGGCAATCCAATAATAAGTCTTGAAATCTTTCCCAAGATTGAAACAAACTTTCGTTAGATCTCATAGAAAACGCATTAATCTTACCTCTCAACTCCGCCGTCTTGGATGGCGGACAGAATTTGGTGAGGAATTCCGCGGAAAGATCCTCCCATGTGTTAAGTCTCCCATTTGGAAGAGCTTGATACCAAGATAAAGCTTTCCCTTTCAAAGAGAAGAAGAATGGCTTGATCTTGTAGTTGTTAGTGGTTGCATTCTTTGGCTTCATTGTCTCCATCATGACCTCAAAATTTTGAAAATGTTGATGTGGAGATTCAGCACTCGATCCTCCAAACTGATTTTGGCGAACGATGGTAATAACTTGCGGGTTGAAGCTAAACCCTTGCATATCATCAGCATCAAAGTTCACACCTAAACGGCATGGTTGCTGAATTGGATCCATCCTTTGGCTAAGAGTCCTTGGCTCTCAATCTAAACGAGCAGCTCTCGCATCCCTAGCTGGAACACGACGATTTGCAGCTGGTCTTGGAGCAAATGGGTTCACATTGATCGTCGGATCAATTTCCTCTAGTGGTGGCATGGAAGAATCGCTATCCTCGTCGGATGAACGGGCTCTAACCGATCTTGACGGTTTCCTGCTCTTCTTCTTCTTAAGATCACTTAATTCCACCCTCATTTGGAACATCATATCCGTTAGATCATCAATATTCGATTGATGACGCTCCAATTCTTCTTTACGAGTCCTTTCGCTCCATCTAAGTTGAGCTTCAGATTCCGCTAACTCCGTTTGGTAATCTCATTCTCTTTCTCCAGCCATCTTTCTTTCCTTGAGCTTCTTCCTCAAAGTCTTCTCAAGTTCTTGATCGAGAGGTAAGAGGTCCGTCCGTGTTGTTCCTAGACTTGCGCATATACCTAAAGTGACCTGCAAATATCACTCACAAGATATATCAAATAACAAGAGCTAAGCTCCCAAGCTTGACAACCGGCAACCAAATTCGGCCTAGACCAAATCCCCGGCAACGGCGCCAAAAACTTGTTCGCCACTTAGCGTGCGTGCAAATAAGCTTTAAATTTATAAAACTAGAAATCAAGCAAGCGAACCCGCAGTGTACGGATCGACGTAGTTAAGCAAGAATTCCAGAGTATCGAACACAAGGATTTGGGGGGTTAAATCCAGTTATAGATCGTCAAGCAAGTAAATGTATGAGCTTTGCAAATATTGGGAAAACAGCAACCCTAAAGATCCAAGTATCTAATTGGGGCAATCGATTCAAGATGTACTAAAGAACTAAGGACTGAGTTAAGAGTTGCAAAGGTATGCTAATGCAAAGCAATGTACGGTGAAGTTCCAAGGCTTTATATGACTTATCTAGAAATACTCTCTATAAAGGTTGTTGAGGTTTCAGTATAGAAAGGATCTAAAGACAAGAATTAAAATCAAATACCCAAACTTGTAACCCAAGGATCAAGACTAACTAAACCGATTAAGGTTGTGACACTCGAAATCGAAGTAGAGGTTGTTGAGGCTTCACTACTACCTAGAAAAGGCAAGCCAAGACTAAGTTAAAGCAAATTTTTAACTTTGGATTAAAGTAAAAGCATGGTTCGTAAACTAATGTAAATTACGGGTGGATCTTGAGTTCCACGGCCGTGGAACATCAAGAACAGGCCGTGATTCTGGCTCGTCGGCGAAATCTCTCTAACTCTCAGGGTTCAATCTGTTTACGATCGATCTATCATCATCTAAGTCACAACTATCAACCCTTCACCTTAGAATTGCTAAATGGTTTTAGCCAACAACAGTCATTATGATATCAAATTCAAGATTAAGAAGAACGAAAGATGAAAACCTTCGAAAACCTTCAATAAACTTCAAATCAATCTCAAATCCACAAACAAAGGTAATGATGTATATCAGATTTGAAATAACTCAAACAAATCAAAATCCTTGATAAGAACGAAGATCGGGATGCCAATCCGTCTTCTAATCAAACCTAAGGACAAAGGGCAACTTCCAAATCTTCAAGCCTTTGCAAATCTCCGTTGCAACATGGCAATCTCCGCACGTCCAACTGAAACCCTAGGCACGTGCTAGCAGGCGTAAGCGAAGGTGCCGGAATCTCCCTCCTTCAGTCCTTTTATAGGGAAAGATAGAATAAGTGTCCGGCCCATGTATGTAGACAATGTGTCTATATTTTATTCGTCAAAAGATTGTCTAAATCACGGTTTTATGGAATTCCACGAAGGTGGTTTAGAGCGTGGAATTGGATTACGGTTCTTCAAAACTTCCACGACCGTACTTTATACTGTGTAACTCTCTGGAATGTTCCACGCTCATGTTGCCAAGTTCCACGACCGTGGTTTAGAGCGTGGACTCCATTACGGCCGTAATTTAGAGCGTGGAAGCATAGGTTGCTCGTAATTCCCTTTGTTTTGTGTCATTCTTCATCCTAGCATCTTCCTTAGCTTCTTTGTGGTGTCCTCAATCCTTGGATGTGCTCAATCCATCTCCATCCTCTCTTAATTCGTTCGGTTTTAGCTCTTATTCGCCTACATTCAACACAAAGCTTATGTAGACCTCTATATCGACAATATAGATAAACTAGCTCACAATTGCTTCAATGCTTTATCAATGAACATTAATATGGATGAAATACATCTAGAAAACGTGCCTAAAATATCACAATATTTTATGCTAACATTGGGGTGAGTGGAAAGGTCGGGGAGATCGGTAGGCTTTTCTCCCTAGAGGGTAGTAGTCTGAGAGGGTGGCAGAGTGGGTGGTGCGACCTCAGGAGTGCCTTCGTGCACGAGGGGGACAGTTGTGGCTTTTGGCGCAATTTCACACTCGGTGGTACCTTCTGTCTCGAGAGGGGCTGGTGGTGACGATATGGGGGTAAGGGAGAAGGTGAAGGGATGGTAATGTGGTCGACATCAGGAGGGGCATTGGGGTTACAAATTCCAATGTGGAGTTGGTGGCCGGTGAGAGCGGGGGGAAAAGCTTAGTGGAGCTAAGATCGGGGGGGTGGGGGGTGTAACATCCCGTAAAATTGTCATCCCGTATCATTTGAATGGGGATTTGTGGTTGACTTATAAGGATGGGTTGCTACCCATGTCAACAAGAATTCTTCTTTTCCAGTGGTAGAGTGAGGACAAATAACTCTGGAGTTAAGCGTGCTCGTGCGGGAGCAATTTCAGGATGGGTGATCTCCTGGGAAGTTTTCTGCGCGAGCATGGTTGGCATGGGGACAGCTTCACTAAGACCTCAGGTCTTACAGATGGTATCAGAGCTCTAGGTTGGCAACAATGGCACTTGAAATCTTCCGAAAGACCGAATGTATAAAATAACTAGAACCCGAAAGGGGTCTAAGATTTTCAAAATGAATTTCTGCTTTTACACATGCGCATAGTCGGGTTCTTGGGTTAGTAGTACGTCGGACCACCATCGCTCTCCGTGGATCTCTGCAACTTGGATCGATATGAGTTAGTATATGTAACACCCCAAATTCTGAGAACTCGGGGAGCTACTGGTTAGGACCTCACAATGGGTCCCGACCATAGTTTGACAACAATTTTACTTCGATCTTACCACAAGGCACAAAAGTATAAAAAAAACATTTGAAAACATTAAACAATATATACATGAAGGATGTGTATCAGCCTTACAAAGCAACGGTAATAAAACGACACATATGAATAACATAAGACCACCTCGTCCCCAACTAAATGAATACGTGGACCCGGCTGACCATTCCCTCCGGATCTCTCTACAACTGTCTTAACCTGCAAGGCATCTACAAGCGGTATAAAACCGTTAGCTAACATTCTATGCATAAGTATAAAGGTAAAAGCACAATCACACATCATACACAATCAACATCCAACACTCAATCCTTTTATTATCTTTAATTAGGTGATAGGTCATTACTAATGATACTTATTTTGTGACACGAGGGATTCCTAAACCTCGCCCCTGTCCCCGTTTACCAACGCGGAATGGTACTGATGCATCTGACCGTCTACCGGACTGGGCTGGTCGCAGGGAACCTCCTAGACTCTCGCAAGAGCTAGGCAGATGATGTCACGACCCGTTATCATACACTTGGGTCAATTACGTAAATAATAAAGTCGGCCTAATCCGGTTTCGTGGTTTATCATAACTAACAAACACCACTCATACACATTACACTCATACAAGAAGCCAGCTAAGTAAGTCCGTGGACTTACCAGAATCAAATCTCGACTCTCTCTTAACCACCACTTAATCCGTAAGTGCAGAACTCAGTTGCCTATCAGAGGAGGCACGTGGGTCAACACATTTCCCTGGATACTTATAAGTCTAAAACTCTTAAGATATACGATTCTATGTGTAGAAGTTATTACAGTGTTTATTTAAGGTAAAATGACTATTTTACCCTTAGTCCTGGAACTTCCAAAAACTCGGAATATGTACTTAAATTATAATTTGAGGCTAACTAACCATATTCTACTCCCTAGGATGATTTTAGGTAACAACTAGAAAAACTACTCATTTTCTATTTCCCGAAAGGTCACTAAAGTCCAACTACAGCTTCAAATATAAATTTCGAATAATCTTATAAAAATTCCGAAATAATTCCCTAGATCATCTATGATATCCCATCTACTCATAGGAGAAATAATTTCTTAAAACTGTTAAAGCATCGCTTCTACAAAAATTTCTAAAGTTGGTTACAACACTTAACAAGCAACACACTGTCTTAACTTTGAAAAATCAAAACTCCTAAACTACTCGCTGGATTTATCCCAAATTTTGATATGTTCTACTATAAAATCTTATCTCTAATATATCCAAATTTCAGACACAAAGGAGATCAAAATCCTATTTAAAACTATCTCACAAAACCGAATTTCAGCACAACAGAAAAACTGCTTACGACTCAATCTTGGAAAATCATAAATCCCAAACCACTCGTTGGATGCCTCTCAAATTTTAATATGTTCTACAACAATATGTCAACTATCTCATATCCAAAATTCAAGTCCAACGGAGATCAAGAGCTTATTCAAAACCATCTCACAAAACAGCATCACTTGCTGTTTTCCCCAACACTCAACACATATATACAAAACACAATAACTCTCAAACCGTAACTCCGATTACTCTAAAATTTTAGTATGCTTTACTATGCAATACCGTCTATGACATATCCGAAAACCAGCCAAAAATAATGAGTTTAGCATACCTAAATCTGGTCATCAAGCTGGCCGTTTCTCGTGACAATGTGCTTGCTGTTGTTGTTGCTGTGGTGCAGTTCGTGACAGGAGCATAAGCAGTGAAGGCTGGACTGCTTTGGCTCAACAGCAGTGGCTTAGGGACAGCGGGGTGTGGATCACGTGGTGCAGCAGTAGGGCATTAGACCTTCTCTTGGTGATTTTGTCGACAGAAGAGAGAGGTCCGAGAGAAGGAGTCCTTGTCTTATTCCGGCTGTAGGGAGTACAACAGTGATCAACCTATATGCAGCAAGGTCAAGAGCAGTGATTTGCACACCATAGGGGAGAGATCGACATTTACCTGTACGGCTGTCTTCTGGACTTCTATCTTCACCGGTTATGGAGGGCAAGGCGCTGCAGCTGGGTTGGCGTGAGGTGAGGCAGAGTTGGGCTGGCATTAGGCAAGCGGGCCTGCTGGGCTTCCTACAGGAGAGCTGCTCGAGGCTGCTGGGCCTGTCATCCTTCAGGGCATGGGCTGGAACAAGGAGTCAAAGGTGAGATGAAATAAAAGAGGAAGGGAGTGGGCTGAAAACATAGGCAAGAGGTTGGGCTGGTAAGAAGAAGTGGGCTGAAAGTTTTGTCTAGACTTGTCAAAAACTCGTCATGGCTTTGTCAGGCCCATGCATGACTTCGTCACAGAGTTTTCGGGCTTCGTCATGACCTCGTCTCAGCTCTGTCATGGTCTCGTCACAGCTTTGTCACAGTCTAGTCTCAGCCTTGTCATGATCTCGTCTAAAGTCGTTGTTAAGGATTAATTATAAGAATTAGGGTTTGATATAATTCTATCATTTTATGTGAATTAAATTCTACATAAAATGATAAATAATTATAAGTATTAAGGTTTGATATAATTCTATCATTTTATGTGAATTAAATTCTACATAAAATGATAAAATTTGTGAAGAAAGAAATACTAGATAGAATGGGAACCATCAACGGCTCGAATTCCAAATTGATTCGGAATTAAACGGAATAGAAATTTCCGGATATTACATCAGTACCCCCTTAACATAAGTTTCGTCCCGAAACTTAGAACAAGGTACTTAAATAAACGACTTCCATAAATAAGTTGGTATATCCTAGTCTCACTAAATTTTTATTCGTTTCCTAAACTTCTCTAACCCTATCAAAGCGTAACGGGAAAAAAGCGTAACGGAAAAAAAAAAAAACTAGTCGTTACAGTATATATACTTAATATGATGTGTATTAATGTATGTTATATATATGTATATGTGTAGCATGTTATTATCCTAAAGGATATTTGATATCCTTTAGTGGTGATATCATGAAGTGATTATCGCCTCATGATAAATCATTAGCGGACTTGAAGCGTCTCCAAATCGAGGTAATGGAATCAAACCTTGAATTGTGTATTATACTCGGGTGGGCCGCTTGGTGATCCTTACAAATAATCCAAAGAACAAGTGAGCAAGTAAGTAAAGTTGTGAAGATAATTTTCACCACAAGCACAATCAAATAAGGAAGAAATTCCTAAGTCAGTTCAGTTAGAAGGAATAGAAGGTCGTACAAGGAACTCGGGCATACGAGGCCGAGAGACGGAATTAGAAGAACCATGCAAGAGACTACAAGAGTGCGGAGTAGAGATAACAATATTGGAACGGGACAAGTAGAGATCAGCACAACCAAGATTGCGGAATCAAGGACATTATAATCGAGGTGGATGCCCCATAGACCATTAGGGGCATGAGAAACTAGAAGAGACAAAGTGTCAACCCGGGTGTGAGAATCTAAGGTGTACGGAATAAAGACCTACAATTGAGTGTAAAAGCGAAAAGGCAGACCCCACAAGTGTACGGAGGTTTTGACCTCCTCAGAGATATAAGAAGTTTGAAAGAAATCGCGACGCCAATATCCAAAGAATGGAAGCCTGTAGCAGGGTCAACGGAGTTTCTGGAAGGCGATATTACCACCAACACCAGTGAAGAAATCTGTATGAGAGAACGGCCTTGCTAGACTCGAGAGTCCAGGGTAACCCGAATTATCACGGGACCTAAGCCATCAACACAGATGTTACATGCAAAAGGAACTGCAAGTGGATGATCATTACGGCCATAAGAATTTCAAACACGATTGCAAGCTATCGTGGAAACTTGAAACGACTATTTGTGCCATATGAATGACACAATCGGAATAGAGAAAATGGAGTTAGCCTATAAGAAGCGGAAGGGTGGAAGGTAGAACAAACTAAAGAAGTATAAAAGGATTGTTGTGAGAACTGTTTACCTACTAGCTAAAGAAATTTTGACAAATCACAATTTACACGGAATGGAGACTTACAACTTAATGTAAGAGCGAAGGGTAGACTTCACAAGCCTGGAGACATTTTGTCTTCTTTAAAGATAAGAATTCTAAGAGGAATCACAACGCCAGTGTCGAAAGGATCAAAGCCCGTAACATAGTCAACAGAGATTTGGAAGGAAATATTACAAACAATGCCGATTAAGGAACCTGTGCTTGTGAGAATCGTGTGGTGGACTCAAGAGTCTAGGGTAACCCCCATTTATAACAGAACATAGGTCATCAACACAGACGGTCCCTGTAAAAGGACTACAATTGGGAGGTAATTAAAAGTCATCGGAACTACAAGACGCTTACCATCTATCGTGGAGTGTTAGGAACAACTTTTGACGTCAGGCGACTGGCACAGTGAGACTTGAGAAAGAAAGTTGTTCCAAAGGAAGCAGAAGAGTGAAAGATAAGACGAACTAAAAGAAGATAAAAGGATTAATCTAGTAGGTGATATACACCAAAAGTTTAATACCAGTAGAGGTATGAAATTGAGATAAGTCAATTATAGACTGACCAATGTCAACCAAGGACGTGCAAGTATTGTTGGGTATTGACGAGTTATGTGCCGTTAAGAAGAGATATTTATGACTGTCGATCTATGGAGTAGCTTTACCGACGCCTTAGAGGATTCCCTCAAGTAGGCAACTACAACTTTCTTGGATGAATTAAAGGTATAAAGAAAAACGTTTTAAGGGTTACTTCTTGGCTAGTTAAGATCAAACTCCGGTCAATTGAGGGAGTTTGGATCCGTGGTAGAAGAATTAAGAAAGTAAGAGAAAGAAGTTATTTTTCAATCGTTGTGTTATTTTCTTAAGGCAAGTAAAGAAGGTACTTGGTACTTCATCCGTATACGACTCGTGGTGTAATTGGAAGAAAGAGTTTTGAGGTCAATCATTTTATACTTACAGATAAGGTCCTTAGGATTAATAAGTGACAACAGGATAAGCAGTGTAGCGCAGCGGAAGTGTGGTGGGTCCTAACCCACAAACAAGAAGCTCAAGGGTACTGATGGATGTCGTCTCGAGTTTAAGATGGTGATAGTTAGGGAAATGCATTCTAGTTGGAAGAAACGTGAGATAGGCTATGTGAGTTACTGGAAATGTTGTACGGAAACTTATGGGCATGTAGAGGTAATAGAAGGAGACTGGTACCCTATTATGGATCCGAGTGAAGAGTGATGACTTTGCTACATGTTGCCAAAGAAGTAGTTTTGGACTTCCATACTAATGGAATACTCTAGACTAAGTTTTCTGGATGGATTAGAAAAGAATTAATGATGTAATAAAAGTATTGTGCATGGCCTGCACTAGAAAGCTCAAAGTGAGTAACTACCATCCTGAGTCGAAGATACATAAGAAAGAGAAGCAACAGGAGCATACTTGCAACCTAGTAACCGTGCTTAAAGAAAGCATAATTTCGGAGTAGATTTTATGTGTAATGTTATGTCGGAACGGATCCGAGTTGCTTTTGTGTCAGAGGGATATTATTGGTCTGATAACCATGGTGGATAAAAGAGTGCATTGTTGATGGTATGTTAACAATTATTGAGTAGTTATGATCAAATAACGGTGATAGGAGATCACTTTGTGTCTAATACCGTCATTCCAGACATATTTTAGGTCATTTAAGACCTTGGAAAATGTGTGAGAAGCCTAAGTTTGAGCAAACGATATAGTAGAGATCTATAAATAATATACTAAGGCCAAGTGAAGAAAGAGGATAACCACTAGATTTGATTTTTAGTTGTGTGGAGTGTTAGACCTGCAAAGGGTAAAGGTGACGATTCCTTACCTGAAGAATACGATGACTAAGTAATATTAAAAGACAAGACCAAGTAGGTCATGATATGAAGAGCATGGGGTACTTGGTAAAGTGTTGGTTGATGTCCAAAACCTTTGGCCTGATTGTGTAGTCAGGATCTCAGCAGAAGGCCAGAAGCAAGTGGTCATAACGAAGGGAAGAAAGTTGAATAGACCATTTTCCGTAGGGTCATCAAAGGATCTGGAAGTGAGTTGTGTAAGGAAACCATTGGAAGTTTTAAAGCGGTTTAAAATTGACTGATGGACTAGTATTCCTCGCCCTATTGGAGAGTGTAGCTTCAGTTTTCCATGAGACTAAGTTTGGGAATTGAGTTGAGAATTTCAGTTGGAGAGATAGTAGGTCATCACATTAGAGGATCAGACAGTTGAGCCGGATGATACCGGTGAAATATCCGGTAACCACTCTAGAACGTGGTAGCAGGCGCTTGTGATCTAAGTACCTGAAAAGATTTAAGATTCAGTGGTTTTAGGAAAAACTGATAAGGCTACCTAAGATATTGGGGATAGTAAGAGACGTAACATTTCAAAGAACTATGTAGCGATAGTTGTAACCTCGGGAGTGACAAGTTAGGGCTTGACCTTGTGTGTGTGATATTGTTTGACTACTTGTTTATTTCATGATTGAGTGTTTAGTCAGTGATGTGTGCTTTTGGTAACCTTAATGTGCGGGAAACTTAGATGTGGAAACGACGAGACTTTTGTGTAGTGATCAAACACACCCATTTGGTGCCTTAAAGGATGATCAGGATTGTCTTACCCTAAGTTTCGGGATGAAACTTATTTTGAGGGGATCTGATGTAACGACCGGATTTTTCGTTACGCTTTGATAGGGTTAGAGGAGTTTAGAAAACGAAATAAAAATTTAGTGAGACTAGGATATACAAGTTTAATTATTGAAGTCGTTTGATTAAATATCTTATTCTAAGTTTTAGGACGAAACTTATTTTAAGGGGGTACTGATGTAATATCCGGAATTTTTATTCCGTTTAATTCCGAATCAATTCGGACTTCGAGCCATTGACGGTTCCCATTCTATCTAGTATTTCTTTCTTCATAAATTTTATCATTTTATGTAGAATTTAATTCACATAAAATAATAGAATTATATCAAACCCTAATTCTTATAATTATTTATCATTTTATGTAGAATTTAATTCAAATAAAATGATAGAATTATATCAAACCCTAATTCTTATAATTAATCCTTAACGACGACTTTAGACGAGATCATGACAAGGCTGAGACGAGACTGTGACAAAGCTGTGACGAGACCATGACAGAGTTGAGACGAGGTCATGATGAAGCCCGACAACTCTGTGACGAAGTTATGCATGGGCTTGACGAAGCCATGACGAGTTTTGACAAGGCCTTGACAACATCAGCCCACTCTTATTTTTACCTTGTTTCAGCCCAGCCTTTACCTTACCTCAACCCACATTCCTTTGTTCCAGCCAGCCAAGGAAGCAATAGCCCATCGGGATCCAGTGGATGACAGCCCAGATCTGTGCAGGCCCACGCGCTGCTCTCCTTCCTCGCCAGTCCACGAAGCCCAGCAGTGAAGCGTTGCAGCCGTTCAACCTTACCCTCGCAAACCCTTCCCTTCTCTCTCCCACGTAAATCGCCTCCAGCACCGGCCTCCCCTTGCACAAATACGTCGCACGTGATGGCTGGGTAGTTCCGCCATCTGCAGGACCGTCGCTCTCCTCTCCCGTCGACCCAAACTAGCAACAAGGATGGATCGCTTCTACTGCTGTCGATCCCAACCGCATCACCCAGTAGACGCTTCAATCCCCGTCGACCCCATTACGTGACCGACGAGCCTTCCCTCCAGACCTGCAGTCGCGAGCCCACCTCTCCGGATCTGCAGTCGCGAGTCGTCTCTCGAGTTGACTCCACACCTGCGCTCCCTTGCCTCCATGCCAAACCGACAGCCTCGCAAGCAGTAGTGACCTACGCGGATCGACTCTCAACGCTGGACAACAGCCTCTTGATTGCAGGCGCGCTAGAAGTAGGCTTCAGGTACACCCATGTGACAGGGTCACAGCTACGTTTTCGGCTTCGTACTCTTGAGCTCCTCGAGTTTGCTAGTTGGGTAAGGACCGCAACCCTATTCTTTGTGTTACCCTCTTTGTGTATATGCTGATTAGAGTACCAATTGATGTCTTTATACCCTCCAAAGCAGCCATGGAAGATGACTGGAAGAGCTGTTATATTTCTGGATTTTCTAAGTTGACGAGCAACCAACTTCAGGATTAATTTTGGGTAAGCTAGACTACTTCTTTATTACTGAATTTTGGATATGTTGTCGTCAGTAGTACATAGTAGATCATACTAAAATTTGGGAAGAATCGGAGTTACAGTTTCAGAGTTATGATGTTGCAAAGTTGACTCCTCATGCAGATTTTATAAGTGTGCTGAATGTTGAGAAAAACAGCATGTGATGTAGTTTTGTGAGATGGTTTTGAATAGGCTTTTGATCTCCTTAGCTGATGAAATTTCGATATATTATAGATAAGATTTTATAGTGGAACATATCAAAATTTGGATAAATCCAGCAAGCGGTTTAGGAGTTATGATTTTTCAAAGTGGACTTGTTGTACAGTTAGAAAACATACTTAGATTTTGGCTAATTATAAGAAAGTTCAAGTGTTGTAACCAAATTTGGAAATTTTTGTAGAAGTGAAAGGTGAACAGTTTTAAGAAATTCTTGCTCCTAGGAGTAGAGGAGATATCATAGATGGTCTAGAGAATTAATTTGGAATTTTTATAAGTTTATTCAAATTTCATATTTGAAGCCGAAGTTGGACCTTAACGATCTTCCGGAAAATAGGAAAATGGGTAAATTGCCAGTTTGTAACCAAACTCATCTTTAGGAGTTAGAATATGACTTTTTAGTCTCAAATAAGGGTTTAGGCATGAATTATGGAATTTTTGGAAGTTTCGGGACTTGGGGTAAAATAATCACTTTACTATAAATTGGTACTGTATTAAATTTTGTTCTAATAGGATCTACTATCTTAGAAGTCTTAGACTTCTAATTACCTAGAAAGTGTGCTGATACACTTGCCTTCTTTGACAGGCAACCGAGTTATACAGTTACAGATTGAGTTACGATTAAGAGAGTCGAGATCTGATTCAGGTAAGTCCACGGACTTACTTAGCTGGCTTCTTGCATGTGTGTGATGTGTATGAGTGGTGTTTGTTAGTTAAGATAAATAACGAAACCGGAATAGGCCGACTTTAGTATATTGTGTAATTGACCCAAGTGTATGATAACGGGTGGTGACATCATCTGCCTAACTCTTGTGAGAGTCTAGGAGGTTCCCTGCGACCAGCCCAGTCAGGTAGACGGTCAAATGCATTAGTACCATTCCGTGTTGGTAAACGGGGACAGGGGCGAGGTTTGGGAATCCCTCGTGTCACAAAATATGCATCATTAGTAATGACATATCTCCTAATTAAAGATAATAAAAGGATTGATTGTTGCATGTTGATTGTGTATGTTGTGTGTTTGTGCTTTTACCTTTATACTTATGCATAGAATGTTAGCTAACGGTTTTATACCGCTTGTAGATGCCTTACAGGTTAAGACAGTTGTAGAGAGATCCGTAAGAAATGGTCAGCCGGGTCCACGTACTCTTTTAGTTGGGGGCGAGGTTGTCTTATGTTCTTTATATGCGTCGTTTTAGTACCGTTGCTTTGTAAGGCTGATACATATCCTTCATGTATATATGGTTTAAAGTTTTCAAATGTTTTAATACTTTTGTGCCTTGTAAGATCCTAGTAAAATTGTTGTCAAACTAAGGTCGGGACCCATTGTGAGGTCCTAACCAGTAGCTCCCTGAGTTCTGAGAATTTGGGGTGTTACAATATGGTATCAGAGCTAACCTTGAGTTACGAGTGTGCTCGCCCTAGTAGGCGGTCACTCGGCTCGGTGGACGGTCCTTGGCCTGACGTGGACGTTAGGAGTTTAAGTGGGGGAGATTGTAACATCCTGTAAAATTGTCATCCCACATCATTTGAATGGGGATTTGTGATTGACTTATAAGGATGGGTTGCTACCCATGTCAACAAGAATTCTTTATTTCCAGTGGTAGAGTGAGGACAAATAACTCTAGAGTTAAGCGTGCTCGTGTGGGAGCAATTTCAGGATGGGTGACCTCTTGGGAAGTTTTCTGCGCGAGCATGGTTGGCATGGGGACAGCGTCCCTAAGACCTCGGGTCTTACAGGGGGGTTGGGTTTGGTTTGGTTTGCAACCAGTCTCCGATTATTGGAGTGGATTAGGTCTTCATGGATGGTATCGTAAGGTCTGGGGGACTAGGCGGGGTTATGGTGTTTTTAGAGGTGGATTTTCCGGTGGAGTAAAGCTCTGAAAGTTTGATGGAGGGCTTACGTATACGTTTGGGGCCGGGCATCGGATGGTTAAGGGGAAGGCCGTGGGGGAAGGGGGGTGGTGGTTTGGTGTGGCATGGGTGCCACACCGGGAAGGGGTAGAGTCCGGCGGGGTGTAGAGGGAAAAAGAGAGCGTTTTACTTAGAAAGACTTTTATGTAAGATAAAATTAGGTCTAAAGGCTTCCTCCTTTCTTGCTGACGTGACAATAACGGAATGGTCTTTTCGAAGAAAACCACGGGTGATGTCATCAATACCACGGCCGTGGTTTGTCCCGTGATGACTCTCGACCTTCCTTTCCATGTGTGAAATTCAAAGAAATACCAAAACCCCGCCGTGGAACTTCCTTCATGGCCGTGGTTCTTCCTTTTTGATGCTTTTCTCCTTTGCTTCACTTCATACTTCTTCCTATGATTCTCCAATACTTTCTAATGAACTCCACATCAACCAATACTCTGTAAATGCTTCCTTTCCACTCCAATTCAGTGCCAATTCACCTAAAATCACAACAAAGCTTGTGTAGATCTCGATTCCAAGATAATAGGTGAATACGCTCGATAACCAAGGCAACCTGCCTTCATCCACACATGTAATTCAAACGTCCAGAAGCACACAAAAACAACAAGATCAACCCTGTTGGATTCAAAAACAAAAAAGGCGAAGAAGAAGAAGAAGAAGAAGAAGAAGAAGAAGAAGAAGAAGAAGAAGAAGACGAGCTCATCACTCCTCTACAGATTACTAGAAATAAGAACCACATCTGCAACACCCTTCTAAGCACATCAACCTTCCAATACTAGAAAGAAGAACGTGAGGAAGGAGATGAAAGAAGTTTTGGAAAAGAAATCACAAACCCTCAAAAGAAGGAGGAGAGAGATAATTAAGGGGGAAAAAGAGAAAGATGGTCGGCTAAAAAGTCGGCCACCTACCCTGTTAGCCCGTAACCACGGGTCATCCTCGTCGCAACGCGATCGCGGACATGGTGAGGCACGATCGCGAGGTCTTAATCTAGACATGGTTGTTATATTTTATGACTCAAGATAAGTTTCATAGGTGACATGGTAGATGGATCGAGTTTATAGAAAATCCCATGCTAAGTTCTATTAATTTGAAGGATTTTTGTTTCGTATGTATAAAGTGTGCATTCCTAGATGTTCTCTTAGACTTTTACTTGTTGAGGAAGCTCATGTGGGAAATTGATGGGACATTTCGAAGGGATAAGACTTTTCACACGTTGCATTCACACTTTTATTGGCCTCATATGCTTAAAGATGTAGAGAGCATGATTAAGAGATGTCTTGTGTGCTTGAAAAGTTAAGGCTAGATTGAAGCCTCATGGCTTGTATGCCCCTCTTCCTACGCCTAACTCACCATGGCTAGATTTTGTTGTAGACTTACCTAGGACATAGAAGAGGAGAGATTCGATATTTGTGGTAGTAGATCGATTCTCTACGATGACACATTTTATTGCTTGTCATAAGTCCAATGATGCTTATAATGTTGTTAACTTGTTCTTTAGGAAAGTTGCTAGATTACATGGAGTACCTAGGAATTTTATAAGCGATAGAGATGTTAAGTTCCTTACTTTCTTTTGGAAGACTCTTTCGGAAAATCTAGGAACTAGGTTGTTATTTTCGACCTCTAGTCATCCTCAAACGGATGGTCAAACGAGGTTACTAATAGGACCTTAACTACCATATTGTGGGCTGTTTTGAAGGATACTTTGAATGCTTGGAAAGATGTTTTACCACATGTTGGGTTTGCTTATAATCGAACCTTGCATTCATTTACTAACCTAACGCTTTTTGAGTGTCTATGGGTTGAATCATCTTACCCCTTTTGATCTTATATTGTTTCCTATCGAGGAGCGAGTATACTCTAACCCATTTTGATCTTATTGTGATTAAGATAAGATTATAGCTAGTTATTTTTACAGTTAGTTATAATTTATATTTTTAAAACTCTAAAAATACTAAATATTTTATTTTTCTATCCTATATTTTGTAGGATTATTTTAGTCTATTATCTTTTAGGGAAAATCTCGCCTATATATACTCTATAAGGCCGAGATTTATAGTTAGATTACATTGATTATTGATTTCCACATATTATGAGATACTTGTTGCTTCATTTACGATGTTTACGTTTTATTCATTTCTATTCAATCAAAAAAAGTCTTTTATTGAATAGTTTTGAGTCCTTGCTAGGTTGTTCTTGTTTGTGTTAATCTTCTTAAAGATTGGTGCTACTAGTCAAAATAGTCCCTCCTTATGCTTGTCTTAATTTAGGAGGCTTGTGTAAGGTTGAATAATGAAGGGTTAAGGTAACTCTTTGTTGAGGGTTTTGATCCAATTGGTCAAGGTTCTTTTCAAGTTTATATCTTGGTTCTATCTTCCTATATTTTCCATCGAGTTCATTCCATTATCATCTTCTTTACCTTACCATATCATCCATAATATTCACGTTCTTGTTCTTTGAGTTTTTCACAAATCTCGGTCCTGCCAATACCAAATCTCCCCCGAGATATTGACCGAGGTTTGCTTCTGTCGTCAATTTTGTGGACTTTAATCTAGATTGGGAAACTACGGCATCAACCCCATATCATGTGTACACTGTGATAGTCAATAGGTTATAGCTCGGGCACAAAGTTGTATATACAATGAAAACATTCGTCGCATCAAGTGGAGACATAAACACATTCGACAACTACTCTCGACATGGGTGATTGCGATAAATTATGTCAAATCAGTAGACAATCTAGCAGATCCATTTACTAATGTTTGTCACGAGACCAAGTTGCTAAATCATCAATAGGAATGGGCTTACAACCTATAACTAAATAGGATGCTTGTTTATCAACCTCACCTACATGACTAGAGATCCCACAATGTTGGGTCAAAGGAAAACCAACTCGAACATAATCTAATTGCGCACTAGGAGACGTATGTCTCAACCCAACTCCTCGATGCTAATAGTGTTGACTGAAAATACATTGGGGTTACGCTTTAGTTTTTAGTGATTTCATATCCTTGAAAAGATAGGTGGGGTACGAAAGATAATCTTTATTGTAAATCACCTTGTGAGTGTGACATTAGACATGTTTAGGAGAATCTTTGTACAAGTTGTATTTCTTCTTGTTCACTCATGATTCAACCATGACATTTAAGGTCAAAATGAATACAACAAAGAGAACATTATTATGTGGAGAAGATGAAAATGTGTGATAGTTATTATATAGGTTTACATCAAAGTTTGACTCGTTTAGGACATCATATCATATTCACCATTTGGTCGATTAAATTTGATGGTTATTCACTATGGATGGTTCAAGGATGAAAAACGCTACCAACCAAATTGTAGTGATTCTTCGATTGTCTTCTCTAAAGTTCATTTCGTTTATCGAAACAAAATACATGGTTTAGAATTCATATATATTTATGTTGGGGTTGATGGAATCATTTTAAAACATGTGTCGGAGAGATTTTCTGTCCGATGGATTCCGGTCAAAACCATCGCCAAAAAAGGGGAACGTTATCTCTGTACTTGCGAGTACTAGACAAAATTGTAGTGAGCGTATATTACCGATTCACTCTTTTTTGAAAAGTGAAAAATAAAAAGAATAATATATATATATATATATATATATATATATATATATATATATTCTTCTTTTTATGTAAACGGCTCTTACTTTGTGAACATGTAAACACCGTATATATGTGACTATAACGCCGAATATATAGAGTCAGGTCCGACGAATATTTCTTCCATTAATAACACGATTTTTTTCCCCTTTAATATCGCTTAATCTCTACCATTTATTTAACGATCTAACGGCTACAATTTGTTTTCATTTTACATGGTAAGACCTGTTTACATGGGAATCAACATATATATATATATATATATATATATATATATATATATATATATATATATATATAGAGAGAGAGAGAGAGGGGGGTTGACTCCCATGTAAACAACTCTTAAGATGTAAAATGAGAATAAATTGTATTCGTTAGATCGTTAAATAGATGGCTGAGATTAGACGATATTAGAAGGGGAAAAATCTTGTTATTAATGAAAGAAATATTCGTTGGATCTGATTCTATATATTCGGCGGTATATTAATATATATTCGGTGTTTACATATTCACATGACATGGTAAGAGTTGTTTACATATGAGTCACGATTTATATATATATATATATATATATATATATATATATATATATATATATATATATATATATATATATATATATATATATATATATATATATATATATTTTGATGATTAAACACAAAATTCATATGAAATGCCCAAAATCAAACAGCTTAATTAAAAGCTATGATGCACGGACACTTCTAGAAGGTGGCGTGTCCCGTGTCCTGCCGTGTCGGAAACGGGGACACAACCGGACACGGCTCGGACACGGTCAAATATGACCGTACACGGTCAAGACACATTTCCAAGGTAGGACACGTCTAAGACACGGTGAGGACGCGGATTGTGTCCGGTCAAGACATGATCAACGAAATAAAACTTATATACTGTGATATTTTTTCTTCTTTTCCATTTTTTACGACTAAACCTAGCTCCACATGACCACCTGCGAGATTGTGGTTGTCGGAAGTAGGACACCGATCTTCTTCTCCGGCTCTAATGTTGAAATGTTATTCCGCCGGCCAACTCTTCTCTCCATTTTTCTGATGATTTTATAAATTAATTTTGAATCTTTGATTAATAATTTATTTTGTAATTTTTATTTGTTGAATATTGACTATGTTATTCTAATTCTTTCACTTTTTATAAGTCACAAATATTTATTATTATTTTTCTTTGTTGATTATGTTGTTCAGTTATAGTTGATTTGCAAATGAATGATTCATTCTTCAATTTTGATACTAAGTATGATTATTTCAGTTTATAAAACTAAATATGTTTATTTCTATGTTTTGTAAGACTGAAAATGTTTGTTTCTAAGCTTTTGTTTCGATTATTTTATCATCATGTTAATATTTTTTATCAGCTCATATATCATTGATTTTTTTTCATATATATGTATCTCATTATGATATAGTAATCTATATTTCAATATCTTTAAAATAATATATTAATTATTTTACTCGTCGTGTCCCCGTTTCCTATACTTTTGAGGATTGCCGCTTCCCCGTTTTTCGCCGTGTCCGTTTCCCGTATCCGTATCCGTGTCCGTGCATCATAGATTAAAAGTGATAGAAAGGCCTTAAATTTAAAGAAAGAGAAACGTAAATAGAGTAATGAATAAACCGAAATATAGGAGTATAGAAAGTGATGATACAGAAAAGGTAGAGTAGCATTCGGAAATCGGGCAGGAATGGTAGTTAGGCAGTAATAATACAATAAAGAAATTAAAAAAAAAAAAAAAATCATGCAAAAGGCTGATATTTATCATACGGTTATGGCAAGTCATATGCATCCATACTTTGCTGCCTCTAAATTTGAGATTGGATCAAAATTTTGAACCTACACCACATATTCATATCTCCTATACGTTGAAAAAGTCGAACAAGACAGTCATCAATTCAAACCAAAGCCTAGCCAATTGAAGAGCCTATACATTCTTAGTTTTGACAAATCTTGTATTTATAAAGCTAGTAATCGAGAGTAGAGGGTGATAATTATAGTTGTCCAAACAGTCCCCACCGTAAATTCACGAACCGGACCGGATCGTTTTACTACTTGTGTGAAACGGTCCATGGATCGGATCGGACAGTTACGGTCTGGCCCACCACGGTCCAGTCCGAACAGGTTTATTTTTTATATTTTTTTAAAAATTTTAAATATACTTATGTAAGGATTAAATCCGGTCCGGTCCAGGTTTAGATCGGATCGAACCATAACGGATGCTTTTATAGTTAAAAAAATATTAAAAGTGTAAAAATTCGGTTTAGACCGAACCTAATTTTTACAATCACGCTCAGGACGGATCGGACCGTAATTTTCGATCCGGTCCGGTTCAGTTTTCCCGGTCCGATCCCTAGTGATCGATAATGCATGTGTATAAATTAAGGTCGCAGCTGGGGCAGGTTACACTGAAACCTAATGACACGGGTGTTACGCTGCAACCCTGGAAAGGGATTTTTTTATGACATCCAAGATGACGGTAGCTTAATTAGATGGGTAAAATGAAAAGTTTCTTTTTTAAAATGGAGCAAGTGATTAGTGATGATAATAATTGTGAATTAAATTTTTTTATTTATTGAAAAGCTAGCTAGAAGATGGAGATGGGTGGGGGAATCGGTGGTGGACAAGTACAATAATTCCATATGGAAAAGAAAAAATAAAATAATATTTGTATATCGCTATAAATAAGGACGTTGTGCAGTTGCGGTTTCATCATCACAACAAGCAAATAGCATCAGATCAAGAATGGCAGAAGAAGAGCCAA
The DNA here is from genome assembly GCA_033239125.1 of Fagopyrum homotropicum. NCBI lineage: Eukaryota > Viridiplantae > Streptophyta > Magnoliopsida > Caryophyllales > Polygonaceae > Fagopyrum > Fagopyrum homotropicum. The sequence goes on along the minus strand of BSWB01000003.1, from coordinate 55,563,212 downwards.
AGCACCACCACAGCCTTTTCCACCACCACAAGGAAGGCGAAGAAGGCCCCGTCGACTACGAGAAGGAGGAGAAGCACCACAAGCACCTGGAGCACGTCGGTGAGCTCGGTGCCGTCGCCGCCGGAGCCTACGCCCTCGTACGTTTTAATTATTATTACGTCATTATTTTTATATAATAAACCGTTTTTACTAAATCGATATTTTCGAGCAGCACGAGAAGCACAAGTCGGAAAAGGACCCGGAGCACGCCCACAAGCACAAGATCGAGGAGGAGATCGCGGCGGCAGTGGCGGTGGGTTCAGGTGGGTTCGCCTTCCACGAGCACCACGAGAAGAAGGAGTCGAAGCACGAGCTGAGGGAAGAGGAGAAGGCTGAAGGGAAGCATCACCACCTCTTTTGAAACGTGCAAGAGATGGATAAGGAGGAGGGAGTACGTACGTGCTTCACTAAAGTAATTATCAGTAAATAAAGTATTGGTGTGGTGTGCAACATGTGTTCCGTTTCTACTAAAAATATTTCCCTTCCAATAAACCAGGTTATCGTATTTTTGCTGATCTGGTTTAATTAGTGATTCTGTAATCAATTATGCTTTTGTGTTTCTAAATGAGAAAATGAGTTGTGTGTGTTGTTGCTTTATGTTGTATTATGACCTACCAATCCACCCTATGTAATAATATCACATGCCCCACTATTTTTTTTACATTGTCGGCACCATACACATGTTAACACGTCATCATCTTAATTTCGAATCTATCAAATTATCAATCTACAATAATCACTAATTTTACAATGAATTTTTATGGTAAAACGGTGATAAATAACACCAAACTTTAGTAATTTGTATCATATAAGTCAAGATCGAATAAAAAAACTATTATTCAAACTAAGCAATATGCATGACCAATTGAAATTGTTACCTTATTAATATATTTCTATTACGATAAAAATATATATAACAAGAAGTTGTACCACACTAAAAACGAAAAATAGAAGTACAAATTTATTGTAAATTATAAATATTGATCAACGTTAACAATATTGTTTGGTGTAAACTGATGTTAATTAAACTGAACACCGACTTGGAAAACAAATTAGTCATTTTCGATCAACATGACTAACATCTAAAATTCAAATTTAAGATTCAATTGTATTAACCACGTCCACATTAAGCTATATTTTGATCGTTTTAGTTAAAAAACCTAAATGATGTATTTTGAACCATCAAACATTAAATTATAACCCAAAAGATTAACTTGAAAATCCAATGAGACTTGAAACATAAAAATATATACCTTTTTTATAGGCAAAATGATAATAATTAACACCAACCTTCGGAGTGATTGCGTTTTATAACACAAGTCTAATCCCTATAAATCCTTATTATGTTGCTGACGTGGAAGCGAAAAATGATGAGTTGGTATCGTTTTACTTTTTCATCACCTATTGTATTTACTTTTTTCTAACTAAAAGTATAACACGGTAATGATAAAAAAAATTACTAAACAAAACTTTATTTATTTTCTAAATTTATCTTAAATTTAATAATTATGTTTTTAAAATAAAATATATTGCCTATAAAAATTACTTAACAACCTAAACTTTAAATTAGTATAGCGATCCATACTATCATTAAATCTATATACATATATTAAAGCAGAAGCGTTTATTTCAACGTGGTTTATCCTAACAAAAAAATATGTCACATGTCATTTATTTAGAATTTTAGTTTTTTTAAATAATATATATAGTTACCATATTATAATTATCCTATTATAGAACTTATATTTATCTACTTACCAAACATATATGTATATATATACTATTAAAATATATATCTATATATTAATAATAAAGTAGAAGCCTTTAATGCCATATGTTTTTTTCCGTTCTTTTTGTCAATGCAATTTAAAACGCACTCTCATTACAAAAAATTATATAAACTAACGATATATATATATATATATATATATATATATATATACATATATATATATATATACACACACACTAATATTAAAAAAACCTTAATTACATAAACCATGGTTCCATATATTTTTATATTATGGGTCGTTTTAACGTTCAGTTTCATTTAAGGCCTTTTTTTTATTAAGAACATGTAAACTATCATTTATTTCAAAATATCCCTTTCTATTTTTATTATCTGTTACTTTCCCTTATAATATTATCTTCAAACTCACTTTTAATTAATAATTAGATTTGTTTTATAATTTATTAAAGGTAATCCCGCACACGGTGCGGGTATTAGACTAGTTATTATAATTGACCCCGTGTATATATACACCTAAAATAAATTTATTTATAAGATGAAGTGTTCACATATACATCGCCAGAATCTTATTGTATATAATTTTAGGCTAATTAGGTAAGTATGTTTTTTTTATTGGGTTAATTAGGTAAGTAGGCTTTTTTATTTTATTGTATACTAACTAGGCATTTTCTAGTTTTCTATTTGTAAATATACCCCATAATTTTTTGAATTAATTAGGGAAATGGGGCTCCTTACATTTTACTTTTGTAAAATGGGCCTCTAGCTAAAATAAAAACAAAGCAGGCCTGAATCTAGTAAAATAGGGCACTATTGGAACTTAAAAATGAAATGATGATTCTTCTTCCAGATTTAAATTTGATAAGACGGTACTATTCTCCTTCTTTGCCTCCTCCTTCCTTGCCTCTGAACCACCAGCGACCTTCCTTGCCTCTGAACCACCAGCGCCCTCTTCTTCTCCCTCTTCTGAAACCGTCAGCTTCTTCTTCTTCCTCCCTTGAAACCGTCGTCGTGTTCTTCTTTCCCCCTGAAATTGTCGCTCTCTTCTTCCTCCCCTCTGAACAACATTCGCCCTCTTCTTCCCCCCCTGAAACTACCTCTCTGTCCTTCTCAGATTACGGCGAGTCTCCCTTCTTTTCAGATTCCAGCGCCCTCTTTCAGTTTAGGGTTCACTCATGCCGTCATTGAGGCAGAAGAACGTAGGATGGCCGCCGATTCCGGTGAGGCTACAGTTCGTGAGACGGCTAAAGTGTTCAAATCTGCCATTGATGAGGAATTGGTAAGTCGTATTACCCTTGACTAACATCAAATGTGTGAGCACTTTGGGTATGTATGAGCACTTTTATGTATGAGCCTTTGGGTATGTAATATGTATGAGCACTTTGGATATGTATGAGCACTTTGGGTATGTATGAGCACTTTGAGTAATGTGTGAGCACTTTGGGTATGTTTCTTGGGTATGGATTGAGTAATTGATTACTCCCTGAATGTATTTATTGCGTTTTTTGGGTATTGCTTTGAAATGAGTAATGTGTGAGCACTTTGGGTATGTATGAGCACTTTGAGTAATGTGTGAGGTGGGTATGTTTTCTGAGTAATGTTTTTTGAGTAATGTATGAGCACAGGATTGGAGCCAGCAACCACCAAGCTCCTCGGTCGTCTTCTCCCTCGAGAGCCACCAAACACCATGGTCGCCTCGGTCGTCTTTTCCATCTTACCCAAGTATGTAGGGAAGATATTTTGCAGGATAGGTGGGTAAGCTTGCATTGGGTAAGGTTGTTATTTTGGATAGAAACTTATGTGAGAATGTTAACACATTGTTGGTTAACAAAACTGAGTTGTTATTTTTTGGTTATGTTTGGTGTGTCATCTTTTTTGTATGTTGTATTACGATTTATGTTTGTTTATCCAAAATTTCGATTTCAATATTGGGATATGCACTTACCATGTTCGATGTACTACACTGACAACCATACAAACAAACCACTTACCCAAACATATCAATATCTTACAAAACACTTACCCAATCATATCAAACTTGAGTATGTAGATTTGTATGTATTTTGGGTAATAACTACGTACATACCCAAAAAATTACTACATTGACAACCATACAAACAAACCACTTATCCAAACATATCAATATCTTACAAAATACTTACACAATCATATCAAACATGAGTATGTGAATTTGTATCCATTTTGGGTAATAACGACGTACATACCCAAAAAATATTACAGGAAACCAATGTGGACCAACAATTCCCTCCAAAAATGTCAATCAAATATGTCATCAATCAACTCAATTTCTGCACAACAGTCAACATTCATCAATCAGCTCCTTTTTAGCCCTTTTTGTACTATGTAAAAACTAGCCTGCAAAATAGGAGCCCATTTTTTCAACTTAATTTAGGAGGACCCTATATTCCAACTTTCTTGTGTAGAAGGCCCAATATGACAATTCAGCCTAATTTTTTTTACCATTTTCATTTAATTATAAGGTAAAACTAATTAACCCTTCTATTAAAAAAGAAAGAATATTTTATGTTTGTTATGTAAATTTTGATTTTAATTACTGAAATTGTTTTTATTTTATTTTATTTTCATTTTTATTTTCTGTTTTCATACCGGACATTAACATATTAGATATTTTACATACCGGGACATTTACATAACGGACATTTTATATACCGTACATTTACATGCCGGACATTTTCAAACCGGAAGTTCATAACAATATTTTTCATACTAGAAGTTCATACCGAAATTTTTTATACCGAAAGTTCATACCGAAAGTTCATACCAGAAGTTCATACAAAAATTTTTTATACCGGAAGTTCATAACGAAATTTTTCATACCGAAAGTTCATACCGAAATTTTTTATACCGGAAGTTCATACCGAAAGTTCATACCGAAAGTTCATACCGGAAGTTCATAATGAAGTTTTTCATACGGGAAGTTCATACCGAAATTTTTTATACCGGAAGTTCATACCGGAAGTTCATACCGAAAGTTCATACCGGAAGTTCATAACGAAATTTCATACCGGAAGTTCATAACGAAATTTCATACCGGAAGTTCATACCGAAATTTTTTATACCGGAAGTTTATACCGAAAGTTCATAAGGAAAGTTCATACCGGAAGTTCATACCGGAAGTTCATACCAGAAGTTCATACCGGAAGTTCATAACGAAGTTTTTCATACCGGAAGTTCATACCGAAATTATTTATACCGGAAGTTCATAACAAAATTTTCATACCGGAAGTTCATACCGAAATTTTTTATACCGAAAGTTCATACCGGAAGTTCATACCAAAAGTTCATACCGGAAGTTCATAACGAAATTTTTTATACCGGAAGTTCATACCTAAAGTTCATACCGAAAGTTCATACCGGAAGTTCATACCGTTCATACCGAAAGTTCATACTGGAAGTTCATATCATACCGGAAGTTTATACCGAAATTTTTTATACTGGTAGTGCATACCGAAAGTTCATACCGGAAGTTCATAATGGATGTTCATACCGGATGTTCATAACGGAATTTTTCATACCGGATGTTCATAACGGAATTTTTCATACCGGAAGTTCATACCGAAATTTTTTTTATATTAGAAGTTCATACCGGATGTCAATGATGTTTACACTGGTGAATTTACAACCTTTGCTCGCTCAGGGTGATGCTGATAGTGGTCTTGATCGTCTATGGGCAAAGAAGAAGGTTATACCATTTTTAGAGACATTTTTATTGCTTCAAGGTTGATACCTGAATATTGCATTTTTGCTCATACCATTTTTATAACTTCCGGTATGTAATTCTCCGGTATGTAATTCTTAATTCTAAACTATGACATAAAATCAGTTTGTTCGGTATAACTTCCGGTATGATGTGATAACTTCCGGTATGATTTGATAACTTCCGGTATGATATGATAACTTCCGGTATGATAACTTCCGGTATGTGAACTTCCGGTATGTGAACTTCCGGTATGTGAACTTCCGGTATGTGAAACTCCAGTATGTGAAACTCCGGTATGCATTCCAAGAAAATAAAAAAATAAAAAAAGAAAATAAAAAAGACAAAAAAAGAAAAAAAGAAAAAATAAATAAATTCCGGTATGATAACTTCCGATATGATATGATAACTTCCGGTATGATATGATAACTTCCGGTATGATAACTTCTTGTATGTGAAATGAGAAGATTGGTGAAATAGGGCCTTTTTGTTTAGTGCACACTAACTAGGCCCCTCTAATTATCTAAAAAAATAATAATTCTAAATTGAATCAATGGAGGGGTAAAAAGGGAACTTACGAAAAGGTTAAAAAAAATTATATAAATTGTCATATTTGGGTAGATGAAACCCTAATCGATCTATAATCCCTAGCCGTACTCCATAACCGCCTGCAACCTTCCCGGCCCTAATGGAGACACGGCTTTTACTGCAACCTTCCCGGCGCTAATGGAGTTGGAGGAGGAAACCGTCACTCCACCGTAGTCGCCCACAATTGCAAACACAAACCTGCGTGAATCGCGGTTGTAGAACAAACACAGTGCCTCCACCGAATAGCGGTTGTGGAACAAACACAATGCCGCCGCTGAATAGTATCAGAGAACTGAGATGTCGGCGTAACCGAGCCCGCAGTTGCAGATCTGCAGGCCTTCGCAACCGAGCCCAGCCCCGCCCACCTCCACCTCTAACAATGTCGGCGCCATCCACCTCCGCCTCTAGCGATGTCGGCGCCACCGAGCCCTGCCCTGCCCCAGACCGCCATTGTTGCCCACCTTCCTCTTGTAGACCGCCATTGTTGCAGCCGCCTGCGTGCACCTTCATTGTCGAAGGTTGCGAAGGATGTCCTCCCGCCTCGCGCCAGCACCGCCTCCAACGAAATGCCATCCAGATCCGCCTCTGACGATGTCGGCACCACAGAGCCCAGCCCCGCCCCACCTCAGACCTCCCCAGTCCTCCATTGTTGCAGCTTGTCTCCATTACGGCTGCGGGAATGGCTGGAAGATTAGGTTTTTACAATTTTTTGTTAATTTACAAAAACCACCCCAAATTTTGTATTACATTTTTTACCCAAATTTTTTAAATTTACATATTTTATAAATACGGGATATTGACACATATTTTATAAATACAGGATATTGACTACATATTTTATATATATAATTGGGCTTGTGTAACTCGAATGGGCTTGAAACAAAGACGGGCTTGTGTAAACGACAAGCTTGTGTAAACGACAAACTTGTGTAAACGACGGATTTGTGTAAATGAAAATTATGTATTAACATTGTGTAATTGAACTTGTGTATTAAAATTGTGTATTAAGCATTATGTACTAATACCGTGTATGAACAAGAGAATACACAAAGTTTAATTAGTCCAGCTGATATAAGGGTGGAAGGGAGGGGCAGTCGTCCAGAGTTCGATACTCACTAGCAACAAGATAAAAAAAGGGCCTACTGATCTTCAATTGAAATTGAGCTTGGACTCACTTAAATTAGAATGACTAGTTAACCCTTTCAATTAATCTTTATTAGTAAATGAGAGGGGCCTAGTTTGTCTACAAGATACAAAAAGGGCCTACTTTATACTACAATAGACAAAAAGTGCCTACTTAGTTATCTCATCCATGTGAAATTCCGGTATGTGAAAAATTCTTCATTGCAGAAAATAAAAAAAATAAAGAAAATAAAAAAGAGAAAAAAAAATTAATAAAATAAAATAAGAAAAACAAATTTAGTTTTTAAAAATTATAACTCACACTTAAATAACAAATAACAAACATTTTTTTTAAATAGAAGGGTTAATTAGTTTTACTATCATTAAATGAAAGTGGTAAAAAAATATGGGGTATAGTTTCTTTAATAAAACCAAAAAGAGCTTAGTAGGCCAAATTCTTTCTTTCTTATTTTATTGTATACTAACTATGCATTTTCTAGTTATCTTTTTAGTAAATATACCCCATGATTTTTTTACCACTTTCATTTAATGGTAAGGTAAAACTAATTAACCCTTCTATTAAAAAAGAAAGAATATTTGATGTTTGTCATGTAAATTTTGATTTTAATTACTGAATTTGTTTTTTATTTTATTTTATTTCCCTTTTTTTTTTTTTCTATTTTCATAACGGACATTTACATCCCGGACATTAACATACCGGACATTCACATACCGGACATTTTACATACCAGACATTTACATACTGGACAATTACATACCGGTATGATAACTTCCGGTATGTAATTCTTAATTCTAAACTATGACATAAAATCAGTTTGTTTGGTATAACTTCCAGTATGATAACTTCTGGTATGATAACTTCCGGTATGATATGATAACTGATGACATGAATTATGTACCATCATATTCATGCATATTGTAGAAGATTGTCTCAGTTTACCTTGCATTTAGAGAGATTTTGTATGCTTTTTATGTTCTATTCAATCAATTGTCGGAAATAGAGGTCTACACGAGATTTCGATGAATTGTAGGTAAATGGAGCGGAATTGGAAGCAAAAATGGAGCAAGAAGCATCTAAGGATGTTTAGGAAGCTAAAGGAGTCTTAGAAGGATCACAAAGAGCTAAGGAATTGCAAAGGAGAAGCATAGAAGACGAACCAAAGGAAGAGCACTTTCTGTTGAAGAAAATCGTGCCAATATATATATAAATCGGACGATTTTCATACCTTGAAATCGAACGTTTTTACACCTAAATCGACTGGGTCGATTTTCTTCACGATTCGGCCAAATGAAAAGACGACACAAAGCCCAATTATTTTGGGCTAGAGGAGAGTTTTGCCAAACGGCCCATCTGCAAGAAAGTATAGAGGAGAACCCTAGGAACGAAGACGAGGAGGCCGCAGCGGGAAATCTTTACACGTTTGGGAGAAATCGACGATTCTTGGAGAGAGATTGAAGAGCTTTTGCCGGAAAGTTATTCTTGATCTTTGATTGTGAGATTTCTTTATCAAGATGCTGGTTAATTCATAGATGTAGAAAAAGATGTCTATCCCTCATATAGAGGTGTTCGACATAACAAGCGTCCATAATAATGCATGGGAAATCACTAAAAATATGCAAGTCGTGTGACATTGCATTTACAAACCAGCAATACAAAACAAAAATCAAAAAGACATAGTGCCAGCCCAAGGTGTACGCTAGCAGGCGGCGTGACACACATTTGGCCCTGGCTGACAAGGTTTGACAAGCTTTGACAACCCCATGGCAGGTTTTGGCAAGGTCCGGCCCATCTTGACAATGTTTAGCGCTGGCGCAATCGGCCCATTCATGACAATCTTCCGCTCCGGCATTCATGCCCACCAGGCACCATCTGGGCCCATTTGGCAAGGCCATGGCAATCTTCCGCTCCGGCTTTCATGCCCATCAGACACCATCTGGGCCCATTTGGCAAGGCCATGATACTCCTCCGCTCCGGCATTCATGCCCATCAGACACCATCTGGGCCCATCTGGCAAGGCCATGACAATCTCCAGCGATGGCATTCATGCCCATCAGACACCATCTGGGCCCATCTGGCAAGGCCATGACAAACATCTGCGATGGCATTCATGCCCATCAGACGCCAGCTGGGCCCATCTGGCACGATCCCGACAAGTTTTGACAAGCTTCCGACAAGGCTATTTCTGCATCCCTGGCCCTTTATCTTCATATTCCTCATGTATGGTGTTGTTCACTGGTCCCCCCACCTTGAAGCGCCGGGAACGCCGAGTGGATAAGCCGATGGACATGGACCTCAATCAATCTAATAGTCACCTTCTCCGGCAACATGTTGCCTTCAAAGATGATGCTATTTCGTGCATGCCATATGTAGTAAACTGTGGCGACAAGTGCAAACCTCATTTTCATTATTTTGTGCTTCTTCTTCCCTCGTGCACGCCGGAGCCATCTCAAGGCCAGTGTCAATGTGCTTAGGCCAGCCGGCATCATGAAGCTGCGCCTCACCTCTCGCCACACATGTCTCGAGTACTTGCATCTAAAGAAAAGGTGTTCATGTGATTCATCATGGCGCCGACACAAGTGACATACTGGATCAATGTCAAGGAATCCCATTCGATCATGTGTTGATAGTCGTCCCAAGGTCGCCATCCAAGTAATGAATGCATGCCTTGGTGTATGTCTCGTGTCCCATACGACATGGTGCCATGGTACCTGCTCCTCTCTTGTTCGTATGAGATTGTATGCCTTCGTCACCTTGAACTTATTGCCATGACAAAGTTCCTGAAGAGTATCATTGATTCGGCGTCCCTGCGCCATCATTAGGTCCCTGCCGGCAAGGATGGCCTTAATGAGAGGCGAGTCACGTCTATGCGGTCTCCATTCCTCCGGCGCCAGAACTTGTAGATACCTATGATGGACCCATTTGACCCACAAGCTCTCTTTGTCCTCATGGATGCGCCAATAATGCTTGCACATGAACGCATTGTTCCAAGCTCGAAGCTCCAATAGCCCAAGGCCACCTTCATTCTTTGGCTTGCATATCTTGTCCCATGCTACACTTGGCCTTGACCATAGAAAATGCCGGCATATCCTGATGATTCGCTCGATGACAAGCCCTGGGACCGGGAGCGCCGAGAGCCAAAAACTATCTATGCCTTGGAGAACCGACTTGATGAGCTCTATTCTGCCGGCAAATGACAAATGCTTCTTGTTCCATGCATTGATATTACTACCAATCTTATCCAATAATGGAGCATAGTCCACGGCTCGTAGTACATGTGGGGCTATAGGGATGCCAAGGTACCTGAATGGGAAGTTACCTTGAGCAAAGCCGGTGATCCGTTGCAGTTCTTCTCGTTCATCCTCCGGCACTGAGGCTAGATACATAGACGACTTGGCTAGACTTACTTTCAGGCCACTTAGCTCTCCAAACCGGTTGAGGCAAGTCATTAGAACCGTGACTGAGGCTGCATCACCTCTTGAGAACAATACAACATCATCAGCGAAGGCATGTGAGATTTCTTTATCCATTGCATTGTTTGTGGTTTGTGAACACGAAATTGAGTTGTTTGAGAGATACATTGAACATATTTGACAATTGTTTACAGATTTGGAAGTTATTGAATTTTTCATTCAAGATTTGGTTTCTTTGCGATATCTTTCTCAATAATTAATTTGATTCGATTTTGAAAATGGTTGGCTAAATACCTTGTGATTCTGGGGAGGATAGTTGATGATTAAGGCTTAGATGATGATAGACTGAACTCATTCAAACATTAGGACCCTGAGAGTTTAGATTTTAGTTTTGCGACAAACACGAAAATCGGACTGTTCTTGAGGAAAATCGGACGATTTTCTTATGAACAGGGCGATTTATTCTTCTGACGAACTTTAAATGAATTAATCTTTAACCAAAACTAATCCTTGCCTAAATCCCAACCTTGATTAACCTTTTTACCCTCTAATTGAATGTATGAAGACACTTCAAACCTGATTCTACGTTTATTAGATTAAGATTTCAAGATTTGGGTAATAAAGAGACTCAACATCCTTTATTAAGTTTTTAATTGTGCTTGCTATTCTTTACTTTGGAGAGTCATATCCTGGAGTTTTAGATAGTTAGTTTGAACATAATTCTTGTCTTTAGATCTTTCTATATCGCAACCTCAACAACCCTTATAGAGAGAATCTTTAGATTAGTCGTATAGGTTTCGGAACTTCACCATACGAATCCTACCTTTGAACAATTAATCTTGGCAATATAAATTCTGTCCTATATCTATAGAAGTGTCTTGAATCGAAAGCCGAAATCGGATACTTGAATCCTTGGAATCATTTTACTCTTATTTGATCACAAAAGTTTTTTGCACTTTTTGCTAGATAATTGAAATCGGAATTATTCTCACCAAATCCCTGAGTTCGACTCTGGAATTCTTACCTTACTACAGCTGATCCGTACACTGCGGGTTCGCTTTGCTTTTGAATTCTAGATATAAATATTAAGACTTTGACGCACACCTTTTTGAGCGAACAAGTTTTTGGCGCCGTTGCCGGGGATTTGGTCTAGATCAAATCCGGTTTTCTGTTGTCTAGCTTGAGAGCTCTTGCTCTTGTGATTTGATTTGTCTACTTGAGTGATCTTTGCAGGTTCTTTAGGTATATGTGAAAGACTAGATCCACTAAAGATCTAATTCCTTTCGATCCCGAATTAGAAAGAACTTTGAGGAGAAAGTTGAAGGAGAAGAAAATGGCTGAAAACGATGAGAGAAACTACAAGGCTGAACTGAACGAAGCTCAACGCCAACTCCAGTTGAGTGAGAAAGCACGAAAGGAAGCTGAAATAAGTCATCAATTTCAGATTGATGAACTAAGAGCTATGATGTTGGACATGAAGTTGGAGTTAAACGAATCCAAGAAGAAGAAGAAAGTCAAGACACCAACTAAGTCCATTCGAAATGACTCATCCGATGATGAAGAGATTGATCCGGACATGCCGGAACTTGAAGAGATTGATCCATCACTTCGTCCTATCCGAAACACCCCAACACCAAGGGTTGTTCCTCGCATACCAACTAGGAACGTTAGAGCTGTTAATAACGAAGATAGACCCCGAACTTTGGGGCAACGGATGGATCCAATTCAGCAACCACGCCGTCTAGGTGTGGATTTCGGAGCTGAAGACATCCAAGGATTTAGCTTCTCACCACAAGTCATCACCATGGTTCGCCAAAGTCAATATGGCGGAGCAAGTACTGAATCTCCACATCAACACTTGCAGAATTTTGAGATTCTCATGGAGACTATGAAGCCGAAGAAGGCTACTACAAGCAACTACAAGATCAAACCGTTCTTCTTTTCTTTGAAGGACAAGGCTCTAGCTTGGTACCAAACACTTCCAACTGCAAAGCTAGCTACATGGGAGGAATTGTCTTCGGAATTCCTCACCAAGTTCTTTCCGCCATCTAAAACGGCGGAATTAAGAGGTAAAATAAATGCTTTTTCTATGAAACCTAATGAAAGCTTGTTTCAATCGTGGGAAAGGTTTCAAGATCTCTTGTTGGATTGCCCACACCATGGCATTTCCAAGCTGGAATTATTGGAGATCTACTACAAAGGATTGGATGTGGAAACACAATTCAATATTCAATCTCTCTCTTGTGGCACATTCATGGATATGAGAGAGGATGATGCTTGGGACTTCATTGAGAAGCAAGCCCAAGTGATTGAGAAGTATTCCCACCGGAAGGTGGAATCAAATAGCCGGAATCAAGGCGATCCGGGAGCCAAGTTGAATCAAGCGGCTCAAACACAAATATTCTCCCTCAAAGATGACATCAAAGAATTGAGGGAAGTGCTCAAAACGAGTCTTCAAAAGACTAAGGAGCAAGAAGCCAACTACATGGGGCGGGAAAACAATCAAAGGAATGATAACCGGAATTCCAATTGGAGCAACAACAACAATAACAACCGAAACTCCAATTGGAATAACAACAACAATAGGAACTCAAATAACAACAATTGGAGGTCAAATCAGCAAAGTCCAGGTAATCCTTACTCTTATGTTGAAAAGGCTCTAACACCTCCATCTTCTTCTACTCCTTCAACAAGCCAGGGACAATCAAGCGGATCAAGCAAACCGGATCCCATGCTAGAAACGATTCTAGGCAAGCTACAAGGATTGGAGAGTTACATAACTTCGGTTGACAAAGCTCACAAAGCTTTAGAAAACCAAGTATTCAACAAAGCCGGAGAAGTTCCAAGAGATCAAGGGAAGCTTCCCGGAAAGACAGAAGATAACCCAAAGGGAAGGGTTATGGCAATCACCACTAGGAGCGGCAAAACGACCACCGATCCTCAACCTAAAGTAGTTGATACCGCCACAAAAGAAGGAGAGGCAAAAGAGAAGGAAGAAGTCTATGTTCCTCCTCCCGCTTACAAACCACCTCTACCTTTTCCTCAATCTAGAGCGCGTGCACGCCTAGATAAACATTTTGGTAAGTTTGTTGAACTTATGAGTAAGCTACATATTAACATACCTTTTATGGATGCAATTTTAGGTATGCCGGCTTATGGGAAATTTCTCAAGGAGATCCTCTCTAACAAGAGGAAATTGGAAGATATAGGAGAAGTCAAGATGAGTATGGAGTCATCCAAACTCATCAAGACTATGACGGAGAATATGCCACCCAAGCTCCGTGATCCAGGATCCTTTTGCATACCCATCACTTTGGGAGAAGCCACCTATGATGCACTTTGCGATCTTGGAGCAAGTGTGAGTATCATACCTCTCGCTCTATGCAAGGCAGTTGGTCTAGGAGAGCCTAGACCAGTGAAGATCACACTCTACATGGCTGATCGTTCCACCACTAAGCCGGTGGGAATATTAGAAGACATTCCAGTAAAGCTCGGTAAGTTTTACATCCCAATAGATTTTGTCGTTCTTGACATACCTGCAGATTACCCGGTTCCCATCATCCTTGGGAGACCATTCCTTGCCACATCCGGATGCATGGTAGATTGCAAGAACGGCCAGTTATCCTTCCATATTGGTGAAGAAAAGATAGAATTCATACTCTCTTCCTTAATCAAGGAGCCAGCCTTGAAGGACGATGCTTTTGAAATTGTTGATGAAGAGGAGTCTAGAGAGGTAGTAAGTTCGATCTTGATGAAAGACCCTCTCCAAAAGGTTCTTAGTATGAGCATCATGGAAGAAGGAGTAGAGCATGATTGCAATGAGGATGTGAGAGCATTAAACGATGTGGAAGAAGAACTAGGAGTAAAGATTGAAGAATTAGAATTGACTCCGGAAACTGTGAAGAAAATCGACCTGCCAGAAATAAATCGTCCGATTTATGGAGATGCAATCCGATTTTTCTCGACAGAAACAAAAATCGACCTGACAACATTAAATCGTCCGATTCACGAAGAGGTAACCCGATTTTTTCCGACAGAAAGAAAAATCGTGCAGCAGATCGACCGATTTATTACAGGGGAGGTCGATTCAATGGGTAATTCTCTGGATTCTCCAAACTTCATCGCAGCCGCTTCCGAATCTAATGATGAAATGCCCCCACCTCTAGAGGCCTCTCCTACAACAATCGAAGGCCACGATTCATCATCAACCAAATCATCAATAGTGTAGCCTAATGCTCTGCTATGTTGCTTCAAGACATGCATGAGTTTCTCTAATTCATCATCATTCAAATTCGCATTGACAATGACCGGATAGGTGGAATTAGTACCAAGAAATGCGTACCTTAAATGTGTGGGAAGTTGCTTCAAGACAATTCACTTCTTTTCTTTTCTCATATCTTGATCATGCTAGCTCCTCAATAAAATATGTAACCCTCCTTTTACCATCCGGAAATTAGGATAGGTGATTGAAAAAGGCATGTTTGATGTGGGAGGGCCAAGGAAAAAGTATTAAAAAGAAAGTGTAAAAATTCATGAGTTTGGGGACGTTGAACATGAGGATGAGTAACTCGGCACCATTCACATAGCCGGGTGTTTGTGTCTTGCCAAAGTCCGATTGAACGACAAGTCCTAACGGGATATGGTATGTGCATCAAGGGTTTGAGGCATCTCGAAATTGAGAAACGCCGATCTCCTAGGCTTCGGTTTTTGTGCACCGCTGTCCATACTCTCAAAAAAGTAAAGTATAATGAAAGAAAAGCTTTCTACATGCGAAGCATGTGCGGTGAAGAAAATTCTTGAAGGTGTTATGTGTTCCTCTTTCCCGGATTAGCACCACAATTACCAAAAAGAACTCCTTCCCTTAATACGTTTCTTGAACCTTTTCTTTGATTAGAAGACCTTGAGACTTTTATGCATGTGTTTAAGACTTAATGGCTTAGATTTGTTTGACTTTGATTACCTCTACACCTTTATCATGTTCTTTATTTATGCTTTCAAGGAAGAAAAGGGAGTTTGTTCATCTTATAGTCATCATTGATACATGCTTTGCCCTTTTATGCCTTGAAGCATCACTTTGAGGGTGATCCAATAAGAAGAAGCACTACCAAAAGAAAAGTTTTTGAGTTTTCATACATACATAACCCATGACATCTTATATTCTAAATTTGAGTCTTGCTTGGGGACAAGCAAGGGGCAAGTATGGGGTATTTTGATGACATGAATTATGTACCATCATATTCATGCATATTGTAGAAGATTGTCTCAGTTTACCTTGCATTTAGAGAGATTTTGTATGCTTTTTATGTTCTATTCAATCAATTGTCGGAAATAGAGGTCTACACGAGATTTCGATGAATTGTAGGTAAATGGAGCGGAATTGGAAGCAAAAATGGAGCAAGAAGCATCTAAGGATGTTTAGGAAGCTAAAGGAGTCTTAGAAGGATCACAAAGAGCTAAGGAATTGCAAAGGAGAAGCATAGAAGACGAACCAAAGGAAGAGCACTTTCTGTTGAAGAAAATCGTGCCAATATATATATAAATCGGACGATTTTCATACCTTGAAATCGAACGGTTTTACACCTAAATCGACTGGGTCGATTTTCTTCACAATTCGGCCAAATGAAAAGACGACACAAAGCCCAATTATTTTGGGCTAGAGGAGAGTTTTGCCAAACGGCCCATCTGCAAGAAAGTATAGAGGAGAACCCTAGGAACGAAGACGAGGAGGCCGCAGCGGGAAATCTTTACACGTTTGGGAGAAATCGACGATTCTTGGAGAGAGATTGAAGAGCTTTTGCCGGAAAGTTATTCTTGATCTTTGATTATGAGATTTCTTTATCCATTGCATTGTTTGTGGTTTGTGAACACGAAATTGAGTTGTTTGAGAGATACATTGAACAAATTTGACAATTGTTTACAGATTTGGAAGTTATTGAATTTTTCATTCAAGATTTGGTTTCTTTGCGATATCTTTCTCAATAATTAATTTGATTCGATTTTGAAAATGGTTGGCTAAAAACCTTGTGATTCTGGGGAGGATAGTTGATGATTAAGGCTTAGATGATGATAGACTGAACTCATTCAAACATTAGGACCCTGAGAGTTTAGATTTTAGTTTTGCGACAAACACGAAAATCGGACTGTTCTTGAGGAAAATCGGACGATTTTCTTATGAACAGGGCAATTTATTCTTCTGACGAACTTTAAATGAATTAATCTTTAACCAAAACTAATCCTTGCCTAAATCCCAACCTTGATTAACCTTTTTACCCTCTAATTGAATGTATGAAGACACTTCAAACCTGATTCTACGTTTATTAGATTAAGATTTCAAGATTTGGGTAATAAAGAGACTCAACATCCTTTATTAAGTTTTTAATTGTGCTTGCTATTCTTTACTTTGGAGAGTCATATCCTGGAGTTTTAGATAGTTAGTTTGAACATAATTCTTGTCTTTAGATCTTTCTATATCGCAGCCTCAACAACCCTTATAGAGAGAATCTTTAGATTAGTCGTATAGGTTTCGGAACTTCACCGTACGAATCCTACCTTTGAACAATTAATCTTGGCAATATAAATTCTGTCCTATATCTATAGAAGTGTCTTGAATCGAAAGCCGAAATCGGATACTTGAATCCTTGGAATCATTTTACTCTTATTTGATCACAAAAGTTTTTTGCACTTTTTGCTAGATAATTGAAATCGGAATTATTCTCACCAAATCCCTGAGTTCGACTCTGGAATTCTTACCTTACTACAGCTGATCCGTACACTGCGGGTTCGCTTTGCTTTTGAATTCTGGATATAAATATTAAGACTTTGACGCACACCTTTTTGAGCGAACAATAACTTCCGGTATGATAACTTCCGGTATGTGAACTTCTGGTATGTGAAGCTCCGGTATGTGAACTTCCAGTATGTGGACTTCTGGTTGTGAAACTTCGGTATGTGAAACTCCGGTATGCATTCCATAAAAATAAAAAAATAAATAAAGAAAATAAAAAAGACAAAAAAAAAAAATTCCGGTATGATAACTTCCGATATGATATGATAACTTCCTGTATGATAACTTCCGGTATGATATGATAACGTCTGGTATGATATGATAACTTCCGGTATGATATGATAACTTCCGGTATGGTATGATAACTTCCGGTATATGAACTTCCGGTATATGAAGCTCCGGTATGTGAAATTTCCGGTATGTGAAATTCCGGTATGTGAAATTCCGGTATTGGAAATTCCGGTATGTGGAAATTCCGGTATGTGGAAATTCCGGTATGTGAAAATTCCGGTATGTGAAATTCCGGTATGTGAAATTCCGGTATGTGAAAATTCCGGTATGTGTATTTTCTGGTATGTGAAAAATTCTTCATTCTCGAAAATAAAAAAAATAAAGAAAATAAAAAAGAGAAAATAATTAATAAAAGAAAATAAAAACCAAATTCAGTTTTTAAAAATTAAAACTTACACTTAAATAGCAAAATAACAAATAACAAATAACAAACATTTTTTTTAAATAGAAAGGTTAATTAGTTTTCCCTACCATTAAATAAAAGTGGTAAAAAAATACGGGGTATAGTTTCTTTAACAAAAACCAAAAAGAGCCTACTAGGCCAAATTCTTTCTATAATTTTTAGTTATATAATAAATATATAAATTTCAACAATGGAAATAAAATTAATGTTAACTAATGATACTTAAGTTTTAAATTATCGAAAACTACCATATTTACATTTATAACAAACCAATGAAAATTTTACTTTTAATTACAGTGGTTAAAACTTATATTTATAGTAATATACTTTACGTTATTTTTAAAAAAATATTCATGCAACTTAAGCACGGAAATTACACTAGTAAAATTTTACATGTGATGAATCAAAATTTAAAAAAATAGATAAACAATTGAAAAAAATAAAATTTATGCAAATATAAAAATATAGATAAAATTAACCATTGATATTTTAAATTTATCCAAATATATCCGTAGATTTGTATTTGCTCTTATGAGATTTCGATGTTAAGGTTATTAATAGATTTGTCATTTGTTTGTATCCACTTTTTTAAATTTGTCATTTGGGGTGAATATTTTTCTTGGATCCGGGTTGAGATTTCAATGTTACCTAAAGTTATAACGTATCCCTCGATCTCTCGTAAATCCTTTTACCGACACTCAATAAATTCTCATTCATTCAACTACTCGCATTAAATTCTTCAACAATCAAGATATTCCGATTTTGGCTAACATATTAAATATCATTCAAATCGATTCAGGGTGATAGAAAAGATATTTCATTGTTTCAAATCAAAAGCATCATCAACAATGGATATTGTAACAACCGTGTTTTTGAAGACTCAAGAGGAGTCACCGCGGTTACGACCACGACAAGTTGCCTACCTGCGGGCACGGCCCGCAGTCGTGCCGCCGTAGGTGCGGCTACTGTTTCCCGCAAGTACGGTACACAACATATCATGATCTTCTATTTTGTAACCGTCGGGATTATTTATTTTTAGGAATATATCCTGACTTGGTAACGCTATAGGGTTAGTTTCCCTTTGTTCTCCTCTTAAGCTTGCAGACCTTCGTCTCTCTCTCAAGCACGTAACCCTCCTTCTTCCTTCCACGTTTCTTCTTCTTCTTCTTCTTCTTCTTTGAAGAAACGAGTAGGGGATTAATAAGGATATAAATACTCTACATGAGGGGTTGAATAGATTATGAGAACTTTTCATAAAATCGGAAATCAAGGCTTTGAAATGAATGTCAACACCTTCAAGTGAATCTTTGTGTTTTGTGACAAAATTATTTCTGAAGGCTTTGAATTGAATCTCAAGGCCTTGACTTCGAAACCTGCAAAACGTTGTTACTCACAATATAAGTGATATAAGGTGCGGAAACTAAAAGATCTACACACGATATGTTTACGAAGTTCGGCCCTAACAACCTACTCTCCGCCTAGGGTTTCCGACCCTAGGATTCTAACTATCTATTATCTGCTTGTTTTGAGTCCTAGATACAACCTAAAAGAACTTCCATTCTTCTCTAAATGTATCCTCAACCCTACGATCTACTCAACTCCTATTCTAGCAAGCTACTTCACATAGTAACACACACGAGTATAACACTTATATAATATGCCAATGTAGCTCTTGTGTTCATGTCACTCTAACACATAAACCTAAGAACGCTCAAAGAGGAAGATAAATTTTGGATCGATGAAGATAGCTTGTGTGTTCACTTGTAAACTTGGTATCTTCATATTCAATCGATGTTGTCTTTTATATCTTTTGTGGAGGCATTTTTTTCTAGTCGTTGCTTCTTTAGCCGTTGTAACATTCATGCTCCACATAATCTTTGTTGGTTGACCGATATCTTTGCTTGTGAGTTTTAGCCATAAAGTTTGTTGTGGCCGCTTGAGATATCTTCATAAAGATCTTCTCTGAGATCTTCTTGTTCAACCGTTCTCTTGATAGCCGTTTCAAGTCTTCAAGGAGATCTTCGTCAAGATCTTCTATTCAATCATTTAAGATCTTCAACAAGCTTCTTTATAGTCGTATGAAGTCTTCAATGAGATCTTCACCGAGATTCTCTCTTGAAACGTATATCTTCTCCAACAAGATCATCTTTGTTGGTTGTTTGACCGTTTAAGATCTTCACTCTCCTAGATTTTCTTGTTTTTTTATTGGTTGTTGTAGTAAGTCTTCAGCCGAGATCTTCTCTTATGATATCTCCATAAACCTCCACACACATTTAACAAACAAACCAAGACAAATAATCTAGAAATAGAATCGATATTTGTTAGTTATAAAAACTGCATTTTATGTTATGTTTTCATAATTAAATAAAACAATTAATAACAAAGGTGGAGTTATCAATCTCCCCCTTGATAAGAGACAAAACAAATATCGTACTTGCACTTAATGTTAGATACATGCATGCATAATTGATAGCATATATTATAGTCTATACTTTGGGGCTAGTTTAGACGTTTTATCTTCATAAATCTGCATGTATGGATGTATATTATGTGATTATATTGTTGTTTTGTCTACCTTTGCGGGAATCGAGGTCTACACCTAGTTTCGTTGTAATTGTAGGTAAAATGGCACGTTTTGGAACGAAATGGAGCTAAGGAAGCTAAGGAGTCATTGGAGCTACATTATGGAGCTTAAGGAAGATCTCAGGAAGCATGAAAATGATTAAGAAGATTGACTTTGGACCAGATTCGAGAGATTTTACATTCAACTGAGATTCACCTCGGTCAGCTACAGTACCACCTCGACCGAGGTGATCTTGAGGAGCGTCCCGACCAAGGCGAACACCCTGTCGCCGGCGAGATCTTTATTTTTGGTTGAGATCTTCTATTTTTGGAAGGAGGATATCTTATATTTTTTGCTGGATTTCTAGAAGGAAGATATTATTTTTGGCTGATTTATTTTGAGAGATATGGATATATTTTCTAGGAAATTATCTTTTTAAGATATTTTATCTTTGGAAGATAATTGTCCTATATAAAGGGTTGGATTTTCTACAATTCAGCCATCTTCGGATCAAGGAATTTCTGGAGGATTATTTGAGAGTTTTGAAGGAAGAGTTGAAGGAAGTTGAAGGTTGAAGTTCAAGGAAGGAAGGAATCATAGTTGGAGTCGGCTTTTGAAGGAGTTTTGTAAGACTTTCTTAGATTATCTTTTGGTTTGGTTGTCTTTTCTGAATTGTCACCGAGGAACGCTTGTTTGTTGATTGTTTGATTCAGTTATTGAGACCTTTTTCTTAAGGTTTTCTTGTTTCAATATTGATTCCTTTCCCATTAATTGATTATTGTTATCATGATGATTGTTGGCTAAGTTTCTTATGCGATTCTAGGGCGATTAGCTGAAAGTTGTGGGAAAGACAATGATAGAATGATCTTAATCCTAGCAGGACCCTGAAAGCTCGAGTCTTTACCTTAACCGTAGAACACCTCGATCAGTTATTGAACATCTCGGATGGGATGAAATGTAATTGAGCGAGGTGACCTTTCTTGAACCTTATTTGAGTTAAGAGTCTAAGTTTGCCAAATCCTATCCTTATTACACATTTCCTGGTTCAATGCAAGCCTAGGATGAGACTTACCCAGTGATTCCTTTGTTTGTTTAACTAAGATAATGAGTGTAGGTAATAAAGGTTTATCCTTTATTGGGGTTTGAGTGTGCCTTTATCCCTTCTTTGGGAGTTAACCTGAGACTTACCCGGTAAAGGTTGATTCTATTCCCTTGGGTAGTGTGTTGGTTTGAGATTATAGTTCCTTTCCTTAGTACCTTGAGACTTACCCGGTAATATGATCTTTAGTTTGGGATAGTGAGTAGTCAGACTTACCCGGTAATCTATTCCCACCTTAGAAACACCTTCTCTTTGCAAACCTCAGGTTTGTCCGCGTTATCCTTTGAGATCTTGAGTCGGAACCACAACTAGATGCTTTAATCCCTAGAATCCGCATATTCCCTTTATCTGACTTTATATCATCTTTGATTGCTTTAATTCGTAGTTATTAGCAATATTTGACTACTGATTCCGTGCTTTGTTTCACCACAGTCCCTGTGTTCGACTCCTAGAATTCTTGCTTTTATTACAATTGATCCGTACATTGCGGGTTCGCATATTGTTCAAGCATACTTCTTGGGTTATAAATTTTAAAGCTTGCACACACCTTTTGGAGTGAACAATAATATTCAAAAAAATGAAAAATGCAAAATGCAGAAATGTTGGATCCATATTTTTCTCACCATTTGTCTTTCAACAAGGAAGAAAAGAAATAAAGTACGGAATATTACAGACCCCGGTTTAAATAAAACAAGTTTCAAAAAACATCCCACAAACGAGTTTCAAGGCCTTGAAAGTAAAAACAAAGAAAAAATTTAAGCGCATGTCAAGGCCTTGACATCTTGTTTAAATCTATTCTAGGTACCACTGAGTATTTATTTTGCCATGAACATCGTCATAACACTTCTTCTTCCACCTTGCACGAGCTTCGTCCATCGTCTTCATTTTCTTGTATTCATCAACTCGACGCTCGTTCTCAGCATCCTTGTACTTCTTCACAACACCATATTCCTCAATGGTCAAAATGGTTGGCTCTACATGATTTGGATAAAGAATCACTTGATTCTTAACATTCTTGTAGCAATTAAGCAAAACATTCGACGTCTTCTCCCTTGTTGAGCATCCTCAATTAATGGCATCATACTCCTTGTGGCTGTGAAGGTCAGGGCACTCAAATAGAACATTTGATTGACCTTGGAATGCATGATCGATAATAGCTCATGTGTGGCATCGATCTTGTCCGACATATCAAATCTAAATTCAACCATCTCCCGTTGAAGATTATCTAAGCTAAATTCCAACGCGTCCAATCTCTATTTTGGCAACTCAAGAGCAGAAGATGATGAAGCCACAACCTTTTCCTTTAGCTTCCATTCCCCAACTAAAGTATTTTCAATCCCTAGACAGTCAAAGCATTCTTCATCTATCTTCCTTGTTGACACCTGTTGGTCCTCATTCGAGGTGTCAATAGAGAAGTAGGCGAAGATTTTTGGGAGGAAGTTGGCATATGGTAGGGGAATGGCTCCAGTGGAGTTAATCGTGTGGAGCATATGGTTGAGAATTAGGTTAGGGAAGTCTATGTCGAGGTCATTCAACACTTGATAGATCAACTATAGGGTTTCATTAGCCAACAGTTCCCTAGACTTAGATCTTGGAACAACACACGTAACAAGCAAGTTAAACACAATCTTTGCCTCAAGGATGAGAGATGTGTGTGTAAGCTGGCAGGATGTGGAGTTAGGGATGAGGAATTTTGCCTTTGCTAAACGAACACTTTCGGTTCTAGAGGGGTGGTGGTAGAAGGTTGAGGTGGGAAGACCCAAAATTGAGCAATGAGAGTTGGGGTAAGAGTAATCGGTTTACCTTTCACAACTGATTCTAGGGTTAGGGTTCCCCTATCCCTCTTTTCTGTGAGATTCACATAGAATAGTCTTGTGAGTCTCCTTTGTGCCACCTCTCCTGGATTTAGCAACTTCCAGATCGAGCAACTGTTCTTTGGCGAAACTCTGTTTCGTTGCCGGAATCAGAACTTTGTATGTACCTAAGAACACAAATCTGCAAAAACAATTAAACAAAAAGATCAATAGAAAAAGCAAGAACAGTTCCCGGCAACGGCGCCAAAAACTTATTCGCTCAAAAGTGTGCGTGCAAATAAGTTTTAAATTTATAAAACTGAAATCAAAGCTAAGCGAACCCGCAGTGTACGGATCGGCGTAGTAAAGCAAGAATTCCAGAGTATCGAACTCAAGGATTTGG
The DNA here is from genome assembly GCA_033239125.1 of Fagopyrum homotropicum. Taxonomy (NCBI): domain Eukaryota; kingdom Viridiplantae; phylum Streptophyta; class Magnoliopsida; order Caryophyllales; family Polygonaceae; genus Fagopyrum; species Fagopyrum homotropicum. The sequence goes on along the minus strand of BSWB01000003.1, from coordinate 55,539,209 downwards.
GGGGAACAAAATCAGTTCACAAAATTGTCGAACAATAAAATAGGAGCTTTTATAAATAATTGGGAAAACAACAATTCTAAAGATTCAAGTATCCAATTGTGGCAATTGATTCAAGATGTTCTAAAGATATAAGGACAGAGTCGGGATTGCAAAGGTATATCTAATGTAGGGTAATGTACGGTGAAGTTCCAAACCCATATGTCTCACCCAAAGAGCTCTCTCTATCAAGGTTGTTGAGGCTGCAGTATAGAAAGGATCAAAGGATAAGAATTACTCTCAAATACCCATGTCCAAACCCAAGGGAATCAAAGATAAGCTAAAAAGGTTAAGGTTGTGACACTCGAAATCGAAGTAGAGGATGTTGAGTCTCACTACTACTAAGAAAAGGCAAGCCAAGGCTAGGTTGAAGCAAATCAATAAATTTGGATCAAAGCAACAGCAAAGGACGTATGACAGAGGAAACACGGCTGGATCTTGAAGAACCACGGCCGTGGAACTCAAAAACAGACCGTGGAAATCTTCGACGACGAGGTTTCTCGCAACTCTCAGGGTCCAATCTGCTTACGTTCAATATATCATTATCTATGCCACAACTATCAACCCTTCACCTTAGAATTACTAAAGGGTTTTAGCCAACAATGATTGTCATTGAATCAATAATCAAGTTTAAAAGAGAAAAAGGATAAAACTCCGAAAACTCAATAATAACCAAATAGTCAATCTTGAAAACAAACAACAAGCGTATATGTTCAATGAAAGCGGAATAGGGAACAGAAATTCTCACAACAATCTATAGGAACAATGAAGAACGGGATGTCAATCCGCCTTCGAATGTAAACCCTAAGAACTTCCTAAGTACGCAATCTCGAAAATGCGTCATTCTCGGGATCTTCCCTGTACGCGATGGAATTTTCCTAAGCAATCTCCAAATGAAATGTAGTGTATGCAGCCGTCAATGCAAGTTCCGGGGCTGTCACCGCCCGCCTTTTAATGTTGAAGGCTATCGAATAATTATAGGGATAAATCTAGGGTTCAAAGATAAAACCTAAATATTTGGGCTAAAAAGAAGTCAAGCTCGCTGGTATCAGAAAATACTCTGGGTTGCGTCAGACGGTATCAGAGAATACTTTGGTGCGTGGGACGATATCAGAAGATAACTTGGCGCGTCAGACGGTATCAGAAGATATTTTAGCACGTCCTAGCTTCCTTTTATGCTCCTTTTTATCCCGCTTCAAGGCTTGATCCTTAAATGTGCCATTTCGCTCCTTAATTTGCCAAATTACCTACAAATGCAATAAAACTCTGTGTAGACCTCTATTCTTGCAAAATAGGTGAATATAACCATAAATGCCATGAATGTATGTCTATGCATGCAAAATAAAGGGAAAAACTATATAAATACATGCCTAAATATAGGTCATAATTCATGTCATCAAAATACCCCATACTTGCCTCTTGCTTGTTCCCAAGCAAGGTTCAAACTTAAAATACAAGATGATATGAATTATGAATATGCAAAAACAAAGAAAAACCACAATATTTTGGTTGTGCTTCTATTCATAGATCACCCTCAAATCCTGATTCTTGTTTCCTTGAAAACTTCTATGTACTTAAAACAAATCATGTCAAGCAAAGGAAACATCATACATTGAAAAAGCTTCTAGACAAACGTCATAACCCAAAGGTAATATCAAAATCAATCATATGGAATTCCAATTTAGATCACCAAGCCAAACAACAATCCAAAGATCTTAAGGACTTTCAAGCAAAGGTCAAGAAACGTGAATAGGTGGGATTTTTCTTACGGGAATGTGGTGCAAAAATCTGGGAAAAGAAACAACCCAACACAAACTCTTTTTTTTTGGGATATTAAGGGCACGACGCAAGATTTCGTATATGCACCACGTAGGCAGGATGCGTGACCGTCACGGTCACGCATCATGTAACCGTGAGAAGTTCACGGTTATGCGATGCGTGACCGTGACGGTCGCGCATCCTGCCTACGTGGATTTGTGACCGTTGAGATTCGAACGTTGTAATCCGAACGCTATAAAAGTGACCGTTGTAGTTTAAGCGTTATTGATTTCCTTTGGTTATATATAGATAGTAATAGAAGAGGTGAATAACGCTCACAACATCTTCGAAAAAACAACACAACATCTTCTGGAGAACAACTGCGAGAATGTCAACACACGAGGATGATGAGATGATGATTCCGTTCGACGATACAAAATTTAGTGACCCAAACGAGTTTCTTCAACATTTCGAGGTAAGTACTTTATAACCGAAAATATAGAAAAACTAGAAATGTTGCATATAATGTATGTTTACGTTAGACATAGTTGCAATTTATGTTAGAAACCTTTGTTATAATTCGTGTTTATATTATTTGAAATTATTGTTTTGTAAAACTAGGAATCATTGAGGATTAAGCCGAAAACTAAAAATTTTTGTAGTTTTTTTTCTATGTGAACTAGGATCTTCCGAATTATTCTCGTGACGAAGGGACTGATTAGCGCGAATGTTTGAAAGTCGCGGTTTTTTCTAAGATCGCGAGACGATGGTGGATTGGGATCGATTCATGGGAGAAACTATGAACATGGTGTTGGTTACTAGTAGGTCGTGGAGAAATTCATGGGGGTTCGTTACGTTTCGTTTGACATGCGAACGTTTTGGAGCCTCTCGTAAGAAGAAAGATGTTGATCCTGATACCGAGTCATCTTCTAGCCGAGCACACAAATCGAAGAAGGACGGATGTTGTTTTGAGCTTGAGGGCGTACAAAGCGAGGCTGAGAAGTGGACGTTGCATGTTATAAACGGAGTGCACAATCATACACTTCCCGAGAAGTTGAAGGGACACACATATGCCGGCAGATTGACGGAGAAACAATTTCGGAGGGTGGGACGTGAGCTTGGGTCGGTTACAGTGCCAGAAATATTTTGAAGTTAATAAAGTTAGATGAGCTATACAACGTCAGCACAATAGAACAAATATACAATGTTGGAATGAAGATTAGGAAGCTACAAGCCGAAGGACGAAGTCCTCTCCAACAAGCACTACATTTGTTAGAGAAACGTCGTTATTACGTCAATGTGAGAAGATGCTCGGAATCGGAAGAAATTTTAGATTTTTTCATCATGCATCCGGATTCAAGACATCTCCTCAACCTATTTCTTTATGTCATCATAATGGACACGACGTACAAGACGAACGAGTAAGTTTTAATATACATGTTTTTACGATTTTTTTTATATTTCATGCACTTTTGGTTTAATATCAATGTAAAGTCTTAATATGTCCTATATAGGTACAAGATGCCGTTGTTAGAGATTGTCGGTATCACTAGCACGAGGTTGACGTTTGCAATAGCATTTGTTTTCATGGCCAAGGAAAACGCCAATCACTACGAGTGTGCATTACGGAGACTTTGACATGTGTGCGAAAATGTTACACCGGGGGTGATTGTGACGGACAGAGAGCTAGGACTCATAAGTGCACTCGGTGTTGTTTTTCCATATGTGAAGCACATGATTTCCACCTTTTATATAAAAGTGCAACATCCAACATAGATCTTGGGCGGTGACACGGTCAAAGGAATTACAAGCTGTTTTTGCATCACACTACCATGCTCTTTCATACCAAGCCATTACTACTACAAACCATTTTCTAGAAGATACTTCGACAATCTTTCATACCAAGCTCTAGGAGCTTGTTTAAGACTATAAAGAGCGTTGCCCAATTTAATACATGATCCGGAAATTCATCATTTTCAAAACAAGGTGGTTGAGCAACGTAGACTTCTTCTTCTAAGAAGCTGTTAAGATAATCACACTTAACATCCATTTGAAAAAGCTTTATGTTCATGAAGGATGAAAATGCAAGTAGCATACGTATGACTTCTAACTTGGAAACCGGAGCAAAAGTCTCCTCATAATCAATACTTTCTTCTTGGTTATAGCCTTGAGCTACAAGTTCTGCTTTGTTTCGAATGACTTTACCATGTTCATCCAACTTGTTTCGAAATACCCATTTAGTTCCTATGACAGATTGATGCTTGGTTCTAGACGTAAGGGTCCAGACTTTGTTTCTCTCAAACTCATTTTGCTCATTTTGCATGAAAATAATCCAATATGGTTCTTGAATTGCTTGAACTTAGTTTTTGGGTTCTACAAGAGACACAAATGTACAAAAAGCACACAAGTTTTCTACCCTAGATCGAGTTTGCACACCTAGTTTTGGACTGGAGATCACGTTCTCTTGTGGGTGATATGAAAAATGTTAGAACTTGGACCTGGGAGGATAATTCCTCCACATGTCTTCTTCATTCTCATTGTCTAATTCCTTACAATCATCAACAGAATCCGGAATAATAGGCGCATTAAAGAGAGGATCCGAATGTGTCATACTTGGCCCTCAGAGGCTCTTTGAAGTGGATCGGGGGTTGGAGGCATAGGGGGATTTCGAGAACTACCACCAATCTCGTACACATATCTCGGCTGAAATCTCGGGTGGGATTGGCCAAGATTACTGGGGCGAGATTCCAATGTGTTTATTCTTTTGTTCATGCTGGCCATCCCTCCGTTTAGGTTGGTCATCTCTCCGCTGAGGTTGGCAATCGAGGCCAATACTTGTTTCAACATATCATTGGTCCTTGGACTCGTTGGTCTTTGTGACCCTCTAGGACTATTAGACCTAGACATCCTGCACAAGCATACAAAGTAACAACAAACTTGTGAAGTTAGTGAAATAAAAAACTGCTTACTTATTTTCTCTCAACTCACACTTTGTTGTGACATTGCAAGCTGATTTGATGTAATTGCTTTGGATGGATTAATACTCCTTTAAATTTGATGACTAGCTACAACTAGAACACTCCTTAGATGAATCAAGAAGTCAACTTGGCTTGAAAGAAAGTTCTTGTGTTGAAAGATAGTTCAAGAAAACTGTTGCTGAAGTTTTTTCATACGATTGGCACAAAATAGAAATAATATTACAAGTAGACTCAACTAGTATGATAGAAAGTATAGATACTAAGTAACACACCAAAAAAAAATAGACTCAATGTGTTTAGAGTAGAAGAGACACAAAATAGGAACACAAGAGACTAAGAAGAGAGTGTTACGTACCTTGAACTTATGCAATTAGAGAGAAAGAGAGAGAGATAGTCGGGTAGGTTTAATCTCGACAAAAAGGAAATCTCGGCAGAGATATTCTCTAGGAGTTGAGATTGGTCAAAAGATGAGTGTTTAGACTATGGACTGGATCAAGGATGGTATAAAACTTCTTCTCAAGATTTCCTCTTCAATTCTACGCACTTGAATTTCTCAACTGCTGCCTCAAAAAGTTTCGACAAAATACGCAACAAAAAGAATCTCGGTCAATATCTCGGTTGAGATTTTGGTTAGGGGGGGGCAAAGATTATTGAACGTCCCTTGTTTGACGAACACCACTGAATATGATGTGGTCTATACTTCTTCCATGTTCCCTGGATGATCCCTTCTCAGTTGGATTGCAGCGACTCTTTCTTGAAAAGATCTTCCCAAACTTTAAGGTATAATTGATGATATGAAAAGGCATTTTTGAAATTAAGTATGAGATTTTTTGTTTGGCTTTCTTGTGGAGTTATGAGATATAGGTATAGGCGAGATATGTGGCTATTGTATGGAGAAAATTCAAGCGAGATTGGATATATAATTAGTTAGGATTTGAAAGATATGATAGGATCTAGCCAACTAGATAAGATCTCAACAATAAGATTACTTGTAAATCTCTTTCCTCCTTGGAATATGGCAGTTGGATATTCTTAAATTTAGCTCAAATCTAGGTATATCTTGACTAGATTGAGAATATAACGTGACTTGCCTCCTAAGTAAACCAAATCTCAGGTGTTGCACACTAATCTCGGGTGAGATTTCTGTGGAACTCAAGCGAGATTTCAGTTTAGGGTTTGGATGGCTCGTGTTTGTGATATGACGTCTATCTCTTCTCCAACAGAAACAAGACAAATCACGTTAGACTCGAATAATCTTACAAAAGAATAACAACAAATAAAATGATCGATGTTTATATGACTCGAAGAAGACTCAAATAAAAATACTCAAACCGTGATGTATGGTTGAGTTGAACTTCAGTCGCTTACAAAGAATCTTGACCAATTGGATCGAAACCCTCAACAAAGAGTTATCTTAACCCTTCCTTCTTCAACCTACACAAGCCTTCAAATTAAGACAAACATGAGGATGGACTAGTTTGCTAGTAGCATCAATCTTCAAGAAGATTAACACTCACAAGAACAACCTAGCAAAGACTCACAACTATTCAATCAAAGGTTCTCTTTTTAATTGAATTGGAATGACTAAAATGCACAACTAGTAAATGAAGTGATGACATGATTTATGACGTTAGTTTAGGCATTCATTTATATAGTTTTTCCCGTTATTCATGGATGGTTTGACTTTAGTTCGTGGCGTTTATGCTTAATTCATCCACATTGTCGAAATAGACATCTACACGAGCTCTTGTCGATTTTTGTAGGTATTTTGGGGAGCTCTTGGACTTAATCGACACATTCGAGAGTCATTCCTCGTGATGGCATACTTCCGGACTCATTAAGGAGCAAGGTAGGAGCAAAGGAGAACACATAGGACCTTGTTGGTGCATGCCTTGCACCAACTCATGACTTGGTGATCCAAGGAGAGTTTCTGGTGAGAACCACGGCCTAGAGGAAAATTTCGACTGTGGTTTTGGCCGTGGTTTCTTCTGGACAGCTGTGACACTTGTCCCACGATCTCTTTGTCCGACACTTGCTCATTGGTAGAGAGAGGAGGTGGTCCTGCAGGCTGCTAGTGGACACTCTCACACATTATTCTCTCTCACTTTCTCTCATTCCATGGTGGATAGACTTGGAGAAGAAGAAAACACTCTCATTTTAGGAAAAAGAACAACAACATCAAAACTTAGATTTAGAGTGAACTTTTGAGTGAGTTTTTAGTGATTTTTGTTGAACTTTTGAAAGCATTGTAAGGAACATTTTAGAGATGTGTTTGAAGGATTGTAAGTCTTATTTAATCTCATATTCAGCTAAGATTACTTGTTTCTTTTCACTCTTATTTCATTTTCTTGCTATGGAAGCCATGACTGCTTACATGTTGAGTTTGGATCTTAAAATGCATGTTGTTGGATAAGTAGTTGTGATTCTAGGGTGATGGAATGATGGTTATGGCTTGGACTATGATAGAATAGACTTGAATGTACCCTTGGATGATTTGCTTGCTCGAATCTTAACCCAGACCCAAAATCACAGCCTGTTCTTGTAAAATCTCGATCGTGGTTTCTCATGATCAGCCCGTGGTTTTCTCTTTTATGCTTGTATCGATGAATCTGAATGTAAGGATGTTAGATTGTTGAAATCCTAGTGTTTGTTAAGCATAATCTAGCCTAGGGTGACCTAATGCTAGAAAACTAAGAAAGGGAAGAGACTTACCCGGTAATTCTCGATCTTAGATACCAAAGATGATGAACTTTAGGTAGTAGTGAGCCTCACAAGCCGCTATTGGACTGAGTGTGCTAGGATTGATGCTTAGGACTTGCCTTTCCGAGGCTTACCCGGTAAGGAGAGTTTTGACCCCTATATAGCAATCCGGTTTGTGTAGAATTCCCAACTTTAGGCTCCTAGAGACTTACCCGGTAATAGGACCTTAGGTGAGGGATTAGTGGACCATGCGACCTACCCAGTGATTGATCCCATTGGAGAAACACCCTTTCCCAATATACCGTAGCTTGTCCAAGATTGATTAGAAGCTTGAGTCCAATGCCATAACCGGAAGTGCTAACCCCTAGAATCCGCTTTTCTCTCTTTGATCACATATCTTGTTCTTGTGTTGTTTGTTCGTGTTGCTAGTTTGATTTATAATATTGCATGATTTGTGATCTTTGCTTGATCACCACAAAAAACAAACCCAAAAATATCATGATTTTCATTTCTTTATTTCCTTATCTTTTCTTGGACTAGATTTGCACTATCCATGATCACTTGTTTGATTTGATTTCACCTTAGTCTTCGTGTTCGACCTCGGAATACTATCCTTGCTACAAAACGACCCATACATTGTGGGTTCGCTAGGAGTTAGGAAATTATATCGAGTTATAAATTGTAAGACTTTTGTGCTATACGTTTCTAGCGTAATATGACGCAACGAGTATCTCACAGTAATGTGGATATCAATAATCAAAATCATCTACCTATGAATTTCGGCCTCATGGGTTTAAATATGCAAGATTTATCTAAAAGATAAATACTAGAAATAATCCTACAAAATATAGGATAGAAAAAAAAACCTTTAAAATGTTTAGAGCTTTAAAGGTATAAAAATACAAACTATAATCTTGTATAAATCTTTACCAGATTTGGAATAATCTCGACTTCAAGAGATTTAATTTCTTAGCTAAATATGGTGGGGCCGAGGTCTTCAATTGCTCTCCCTTGCTTCCTTGATCATCTTCAATCATGTATGACTCATTAGATGTTAAAGATGCCAATAGAGTAAAACCCTCCTCTTGGATTCTTTTTGCTCTTGATCTAGTGATAGATCATTCCATTACATAACTTGAAGATAATATCAATTCCTTCTCCTTCAATGCTCTTGCCCTTTCTCGAATGATTGATCCATGTATAGGGGGCGATGGGGATGGTCCATCATCACTAGATAACTAGTTTCATTACCCTATACAAGCATATTATTAACGAGACTTAGGACTTCAGGCGACACCGAGGTCCGAGGATCCAATTTTTAAATCGTAGAGAGGATATAAATAAAAATGAAATGAAGTTTAGGAAGAAGTTAGTAAAAGTAGAAATAAGATAGTAGAGAGAATGAATATAAAAATAACATATAAACCCCAATTTTGTAATCGTAGGGTTTCTAGTTTTTGGCGGCGTTCTATAAAGACGTGTTGGTGCATTTTTTTTGTTGGAGAAGAAGAAATGTAGGTCATTGATAGAGATTTTGGTGATTTTGTAACTCGTAAACAACACCTTCCTTGACTTTTAATAATAAAAGTATAAAACTACATTAATTCCATTACTTTTGTATGGCTTGACTTGATACAAATGTTTTTGTATTTCTATTTACAAATATACGAGGGTAAACACTTTATAGACTTTGTAAATAGATTCGGTAAAATTAACATGTCATTTGGTTGCAATCTCAAAAATGAAAAGAGAATAAATTTAGTGCATATACCAATATACATACTCTTTCTAAAGACCAAATCGATAATTGGAAACTCAATACCATCGGTGATGATGACTATAATCTTAAACAACAACACAAAGTAACAAATCATGTCAAAAGGAAGAAAAATGACATCAAATGGGAAAACCAAAAATTGGTTTCCATAGACTTAATTTTGATGGTTCAAAACTTCAAGAGTAACTTCTATTGGCCATGTGAACCGAGATTATAACGGAAAGGTTGTGAGCCTCGACGCTAAAAAGAATTTCTTTAACTCAGTTATTAAAGCGGAAACTTTTGCCTTGAAATCACGTCTCCAAGAAGCTAAAAGACTGTATATTAAAAATATTGAAATCGAAGGCGATAACCTTTGTGTAATTAAGACACTCCAGGGTTCGTGGAGTTGTCTTTGGGAGGTCGAGATGATTCTTTCCGACTCCAGATTGGACCTTCGGTATTTTGACGACGTCCATATTAGATATACTTTCAGATAGATAAATTGTGTTGCTGACCGATTAACCCTCTTTGGTGCATCGACCCCCAACTCCAAATTTTCTGATGATCCTAAACTTCGTGTTCTCATGTGCAAAAATGTTTTATGGTAGACTATCTCGAGGAAGTAAGTCAACCTAACCGCTTTTCGCTATTAAATAAAAATAAAAAAATATATACATACCCTTTCTATAAGTCCTACATGTGCATCTTAAAAACACTTTATAATTTATTTCCTGCAATTTCAAGTGAAATTCCTGCGACTCGAAGTCGATACAAATGTGAGGATTATACTCGAGTAGAATGAGACATATATGCAATTTAAAATTTGAATAAGTAGAGTAGGTGATTAAGATGAGTCATCTGATTAGCAATTTGAATTCAGATGGGGAGAGGTTAGTTGAATTGAGAGGGGCCCGTATTTACTTTAGTGGCTTTGATCCAATAATAGTTTGGGTTTGTGTCGGCCATTCAAACCTATCAGTCCCACAGCTGATGCTCTTCTTGCAACACCCAAACAAATCGTCAATCCAATAGTATTGCTTCAAGATGAACCAATTTGAACCCCTTCCTTTATTCATTAGCTTAGAATCTTAGATGATACACTTTTGCAAAAGTAACTGGAAAGAGTTTTGAATGTTTCCTCCAATGCTCCTTAAGAGAAAGCTTGAATCCACCATAACTTGAGTTTCAAGCTTGTGTCATCTTAATTTATGTTCTATGTTCTTGGTTTTTGTGTGGATTAAGAGTTAATCCACACAAAAACCACAAAGCCTTGCTAGAGGTTTGTTACATCTCTTAAAAGTACAAAGTAATTCTTGTGACTTACTTAGCTTCGATTTGTAGTTTAGTCATATTGGAGAGATTAGACCGTGGTATTGTCTATGTTGAGTTGTGTTGTTGTTTTGGTAGGGTGATAGAAGTTATATGTCGATCATGCATGGCACACATACTATGATGTATATGTTAGTTGGTTAAGAAGGTCGTAGTCGTAATGATTTGGACACATTTTCTGAAGATAAGGCATTGATTGCGTATCTACACCGCTATCGACAAACTCTAAAGCTCTTGAATTTACACTTGTTTTAAATTGAGCAAAAAATTCAAAACCTCTTCTTGTGTAAGGTCGTTGTAGAAGAGCAGGTGGTATTGTAATGGCATCTTCTAATTGCACAAATAAAGAGATTAGCTTCAGCGCAGATGCTTCTAACAAGGCAAAGACAAGTGTCGACATAGTAATTAAGAATGAAAGATACAAGGGAAAAGGAAAAGGGCTCCCCGACCCGAACTAATTCATCATATCCCTCTTTTACATGACAATATATTTACCTTATATGACCCTAGCCTATGATATATAATTACCTTTTTTTAATAAAGATTAATCAAATTACATTTAGGTTCGAAGTTTCAGGTGTTAGCAGTAAACAAAACAACAGACACGTAAATTGATGTCTATGACGTTGCACCCAAAGCTAAAATTAGAGGATATGTTAGCCCAGGCCATGAATATATCATCGACCGCTTCTCCACAATGCAGCAGAACAGAACCTTTACATTTTACGACAAACAAAATTTGACAGAGTAAAAACGTTTTATACATGCTGTTTTTTCCAACACTTAGCACAGTTATAAAAACTGTGTGAGGAGTTAACTTTGAAACACCATAACTCTCAAACGATAACATGGATTCCTCTAAAATTATATTATAATTTACTATGCTATACCGTCTATAACATATCCGAAAACTAGCCAAAAAGAAGGAGTCTAGCTTATACAAAATTGGACCTGAAGTTGACTGCTCGTCACTTCATGCAAACTCAGAAAAGACCTTTATCCTTACTGTTCTCCTCTCCTTAGGCTGGTCCGGGTAGGCTTAGGAGACATAAAGGTCACTCGTTAAGCATGAATATCGTAGATGGAAGTGCAAAGAAGGAAGGGTATAAGCTTACCCGATTCCGAGGCTCGAAGGCACGGGGAAGAAGACACGAAGGTTGCTGCTGCTGAGCGGATCTTCTTCGTCGGTATCCTCGGTCTGCTGGAGTCGACAGAAGGGGAAAGCGGGCCATCTCAGGGTGCCGGTTCTGGGTTCCCAACCGCCCCAGCGGCTATGGCAAGACGCGCCCATAGTTCTCTTGCAGAGGTGCGGTCCGATGTCCTCCTTGGCGGTGCTGTGCACGAACCGAAAGAAGACAAAATGCCATCGTTGTGTCGGACCCCAGGGAGAACAACGTGGTCCCGGCCTTCTGTTGCTCGACTGTAGACGAAGGAGAGGCAGCTATTGTATCACTTGCCACCTCCGCCTATGTTTTCCGGAGAGAGGGAGGAGGGTTCGACGGCGCCTTTGTCCTTGTTGCTCGTGACCACCGTCAGGAGGGGTGTGCAGATGTGCCGGCGTTACAGCTTGTGGAAGAAAATGCTAGGGCTTGTACGTGGGTTTCAGGACACGTGAACGGAATCTAGGGCAAGGGAGATGCTGAAGGCTGCTGGTGTGTTTTGGGCTGGCCGGCCAGCACTCGAGATCGGGCCTTGTCTGGGCCTCGTCAAGGCTTTGTCAATTGGTCTCATGGGCTTGTCATGACTTGTCTTGATGACCCAAAAGATCTACTACTTGTAAGATTAAAATAAAAATGTGGTAACATATATTTTATGTGAATATAAATATCACATAAAATAATAGAAGTTGTGTTCGTTCATGATATCAATTATCATGTAGAATGATTAAATCGGTCGATATCCGGTTTGACTCGGAATTAAACGGATATAAAATTTTTGGATTTTACATCAGTACCCCCTAAAAATAAGTTTCGTCCCGAAACTTAGAATAAGGTATCCAATCAAAAGACATCCATAAATAGAAGTGTCTAACTTGGTCTCTACTAAACTTTCAATCCCATTCCTAACATGCAAGAACTACTCAATCATCATCATGCAACACATAATAACACAATCACTCAATCTAATGTATAATCACAAAATTCACACGACCAACCTCCGAGCACTAACTCGTCGGTATATGTTCGCCCCTAAAACGTGCGTGCAAATAAGTTTTAAATTTATAAAACTAGAATAAAATCAAGCGAACCCGCAGTATACGGATCGGCGTAGATTAGCAAATATTCCAGAGTATCGAACTTAGGGATTTGGGGATCAAATTCAGTTCACAAATTATCGAGCAAGTAAAGTATAGAAGCTTTGCAAATATTGGGAAAACAACAATCCTAAAGATCTAAGTATCCAATTGTGGCAATCGATTCAAGATATACTATAGATATAAGGACAGAGTTGAGGTTTGCAAAGGTATACTAAGGTAAGGTAATGTACGGCGAAGTTCCAAAACCCTATGTGTCTAACCCAAAGACTCTCTCTATAAAGGTTGTTGAGGCTGCAGTATAGAAAGGATCTAATGACATGAATTAATCTCAAATACCCATGCCCAAACCCAAGGAATCAAAGATAAACTAGAACGGTTAAGGTTGTGACACTCGAAACCGAAATAGAGGATGTTAAGTCTCACTACTACCTAGGAAAGACAAGCCAAGACTAGGTTAAAGCTAATCTTGATATCAATAATCAAATATGAAAGAGAGAAAAGGTAAAACCTTGAAATCTCAATAATATACTCAAAACAAATGTCAATCAAACACAATAATGACAAACCGCGTTCAATGGATGTAGAATCACAGGAGCAGAAAAACCTCACAAAATTTCTAGGGACAATGAAGAACGGGATGTCAATCCGCCTTCAAATGTAAACCCTAAGATCTTCCAACTCCAAAAATAGAAAAGTGCGTCCTTCTCCAAATCTTCCTTCCAAATCTCTTCTTTTCGTGGTGTAGCAAGACCTCCAAGTCTGCCTCTCTAAGTATCCTTTGGAGAATTTGACTCCAAGTACCGGGGCTGTCACCGTCCGCCCTTCAATGTTGAAGGCTCTCGAATATTTGTAGGGATAAAACTAGGGTTTTAACAATAAAATCCTAAATATTTGGGCTAAATAGAAGTCGAGCCCGCTGGTATCAGAAAATACTCTGGGCCGCGTCAAACGGTATCAGAGAATACTTTACCGCGTCAGATTGTATCAGAAAAATATTTTGGCGCGTCAGACGGTATCAGAAAATACTTTGGCGCATCTGACGGTATCAGAAGATACTTTGGCGCGTCTAACGGTATTAAAAGATACTTTGGGCGCGTCCTAACTTCCTTTTATTGCTTTTTTTGTCCCGCTTCAAGGTTTAATCCTTAAATATGCTATTTCGCTCCATAATCCGCCAAATTACCTACAAATGCAATAAAACTCTGTGTAGACGTCTATTCTTGCAAAGTAGGTGAATATAACCATAAATGCCATGAATGTATGTCTATGCATGCAAAATAAAGGTAAAATCTATATAAATACATGCCTAAAAATAGGTCATAATTCATGTCATCAAAATACCTTATACTTGCCTCTTGCTTGTCTCCAAGCAAGGTATAAAAGATGATATGGATTATGAATATGCAAAAATAAAGAAAAACCACAATATTTTGGTTGTGCTTCTATTCATAGATCACCCTCAAATGGTTGCTTTATAGCTAATGAAAATCATCATATGATCAAAATGAATTATATCATGAAAAAGATAATCACACTTTGGAAGAAAATCATAACATGCATCATAACTTGCAATATATCAAAATCAGTCATGAGGAATCCAATTTAGACCACAAAGCCAAACAACATACTCAAAGATCTTAAGGTCTTTCAAGCAAAGGTAAAAAAAACGTGAATAGGTGGGAAACTTATAAAGGAATGTGGTGTATGAATCCGTGAAAAAGGAACAACACAAACTCTTTTTCTTTTTTACTATTTGAACTAACCACCATTGAGAGCTTTGCTCTCCCTTTTCAACACAAAATTCTTTTTCGACTTTACTTTTTGGAAATATGGACAGCGGTGCACAAAAACCGAAGCCTAGGAGATTGACGTTTCTCAATTTCGAGATGCCTCAAACCCTTGATGCACATACCATAATCCGTTAGGAATATCGCTCAATCCGATTTTGGCAAGACACAAACACCCAGCTATGTGAATGGTGCCGAGTTACTCATCATCAAGATTGACTTCCCCAAACCTAGAATTTCTATACTTTGAATGCAAAAAATTACTTTCATGGCCCTCCCACATCAAACATGCCAAAATTCAACTCTTCCTAGTTCCCAGATAGGTAAGGGAGGCAATTATTTCATTGAGGGGCTGGATGAATAAAGAAGAAGCAAGAAAAATCGAGGTGCCTTAATCATATCAATAAGAAGTGTAAGAACTTATAATGCGGTTTCAACCTTCAATACTCAACATGATTTAGAATGAAAGCAAATTATCAAACATGCATGAAATTCTAACAAAGTATACAAATCCCACATATGTCATAAATCAATTCAAGCATAGCTATTCCACAAAATAATATTCATCATAGAGATCATATCCATCCTAGAAGCACAAAAATTTTTAAAATTTTTCAAAATTTTCAAATCATATGATGCAAGACATAAAACATGCAAATGGTATTGCAAATACCTCCACCCCATACTTAAGACTCACATTGTCCCCAATGTGAAAGAAAAGAAAAGATGGAAAAGGGTACTCACAATGTAAGATGGCGAATCAGGCAAGGCGAATCGTTCATTGAGCGGTGGTGGTGGGAATCTATATAAGATCAATAGGGAACTCTAAATACTCCAATCGGGGTCGAAGAATGAAGAAGGGGAACGTATTTCAGCCGAAACAATTTTTCGAAAAATTTTTTTTTTTTTTTTTTTGAAAAAAATCGTCCGATTTTTCAAAAAATTGGCCGATTTTTCTACCCGATTTTTTCATCAGCCCGATTTTCTTCAATTTTCGCTCACTAAGGCAAAAAATCGACCGATTTTTTCTGAGGGGGTCGATTTTTTGGTCGATTTTTCCTCATGTTGCCAAAAATCGACTTGCTCTAAAGCCTAAATCGACCGATCTTCTTTTGTAAGTCGATTTCTTGCCTTTTGTTCTTTGAAAACGTCCTTAGGCACACTTGTATTGCCTTTTTCATCAATTCCTCAAGATTATACCTAGTTCCTGCGATCCATTACACAAACAAACCGAGAGCGCATCGAGGAGGAAAAAAAAACAAAGCAAAAACAAAAAAACAAGCTAACTATCCTAAGAAAAAGAAAAGGGGCAAAAATGCATTACCTTGGGTTGCCTCCAAAGAAGCGCTTGGTTTAACGTCGCTAGCTGGATCTATCTCCATAGATGATTCAATGCACCTTGAACATCTTGGATTGCTCTTCAAATCCACAATAGAGCTCTTCCAAGAAGGTTCTGGTTCTTAATTTTACCGGCAAATGGTAAGATCTCCCACGTACGAGCTTGTACAGTTTGATTCTCACCGGAATCCTTCTATCTTTCCTGCGCTTTAATGGGACATAATCTAGCCTTGTGTCCCATCCTTTCCGGGATCTAGAAATAAGCTTCTCATGAATCCTCTTAGCTTCCCCTTCTCAAGCTTGGGGATGATGTATGGTGTTTGTCATGTGAATGACCCCATACTTGGGCAAGAAACACTTATTGGCATAAGCGTTGAAGCGCTTGCCAAATTTACTCCTTGTAGTCCAAGGAGCATCTTCTTTCGGCAATTTCAATGGAGGTATCATCTTCACCTTAGGAGGTTCTTTTGGAAGAGACCTCCAACTCTCCGGTGCATTCCTGAAAAAATCAGAAATTTTAATAGGAATTTCAAAGGAAGTAAGAGAATGTACCTGGTAAAGTTCTTCAAGGCTTGGGACAAGTTTCAAGTTGGGATGATGATCCACACATGAAATATCTCCCAACTCAGCTGGATCCTCTTCAACCTTGGCCATAGTTTCAGTAATTTGGCTAAGGTTCTCCACTTCTTCCTCTTCTTTAATGAGGACTTCAAGAGGAGCTTCAGATTCGATAGGAGGAAGGATTACGACTTGGAATTCTTCCTCGCTGGATAAATGATTTTCCAAACCTTTTTGAGCTTTAGAAAATAGCCTTTATTTTGTCTTCCATCTTGTCCAACACTTTTAATATCTTTTCCAGCATCATCTGTGTCCCATCCTCGGATGGTTGTTGTGGAGGCTGCACTTGAGGAGGTTGCTCATAAAACGTATGAGGGGGATTAAGTTCATCCCAATATGTGAGCTCATCCTCAATGGCTTCCTCACTTTCTCTTTCGTCGATAACACAATAATAGGCATACTTCTCCTCCAAATATTCATAATGGTCCGCCTTAGCACATTGTCATGCTGTCCAAGCTGGATCAAATGCAGGTTCATAGCTCCATCCAGCCATTGGAGACCCTGAAAACTCAAAAACTCATACCGAAAAGATTAAAAGCAAAAGAAAAAAGCTCCCAAGCCCGACAACCGAAAACCGAATTTGGCCTAAACCAAATCCCCGGCAACGGCGCCAAAAACTTGTTCGCCCCTAAAACGTGCGTGCAAATAAGTTTTAAAGTTATAAAACTAGAATAAAAGTAAGCGAACCCACAGTGTACGGATCGGCGTAGATTAGCAAATATTCCAGAGTATCGAACTCAGGGATTTGGGGGATCAAATTCAGTTCACAAATTATCGAGCAAGTAAAGTATAGAAGCTTTGAAAATATTGGTAAAACAACAATCCTAAAGATCTAAGTATCCAATTGTGGCAATCGATTCAAGATATACTATAGATATAAGGACAAAGTTGAGGTTTGCAAAGGTATACTAAGGTAAGGTAATGTACGGCGAAGTTCCAAAACCCTATGTGTCTAACCCAAAGACTCTCTCTATAAAGGTTGTTGAGGCTGCAGTATAGAAAGGATCTAAGGACAAGAATTAATCTCAAATACCCATGCCCAAACCCAAGGAATCAAAGATAAACTAGAACGGTTAAGGTTGTGACATTCGAAACCGAAATAGAGGATGTTAAGTCTCACTACTACCTAGGAAAGGCAAGCCAATGCTAGGTTAAAGCTAATCTTTAACTTTGGATTAAAGCAAAAGCAAAGGTCGTAAACCAGGGGAAATCACGGCTAGATCTTGAGAATCACGGCCGTGGAAACCAAGAACAACCTGTGATTTAGGGTGTCGACGATGTTTCTCACACTCTCAGGGTCCAATCTAATTACGATCAATCTATCATCATCTAAGCCACAACTATCAACCCTTCACCTTAGAATTGCTAAAGGGTTTTTAGCCAATAATCATCATTATGATATCAATAATCAAATATGAAAGGGAGAAAAGGTAAAACCTTGAAATCTCAATAATATACTCAAAACAAATGTCAATCAAACACAATAATCGCAAACCGTGTTCAATGGATGTAGAATCAAAGGAACAGAAAAACCTCACAAAATTTCTAGGGATAATGAAGAACGGGATGTCAATCCGCCTTCAAATGTAAACCCTAAGATCTTCCAACTCCAAAAATAGGAAAGTGCGTCCTTCCCCAAATCTTCCTTCCAAATCTCTTCTTTCCGTGGTGTAGCAAGACCTCCAAGTCTGCCTCTCTAAGTATCCCTTTGGAGAATTTGACTCCAAGTCGCGGGGCTGTCACCGTCCGCCCTTCAATGTTTACCGTCCGCCCTTCAATGTTTACCGTCCGCCCTTCAATGTTGAAGGCTCTCGAATATTTGTAGGGATAAAACTAGGGTTTTAACAATGAAACCCTAAATATTTGGGCTAAAAAGAAGTCGAGCCCGCTGGTATCAGAAAATACTCTGGGCCGCGTCAGATGGTATTAGAAAAATACTTTGGCGCATCAGACGGTATCAGAAAATACTTTGGCGCGTCTGACGGTATCAGAAGATACTTTGGCGCGTCTGACGGTATCAGAAGATACTTTGGGCGCGTCCTAACTTCCTTTTATTGCTCTTTTTTGTGCCGCTTCAAGGCTTAATCCTTAAATATGCTATTTCGCTCCATAATCCGCCAAATTACCTACAAATGCAATAAAACTCTGTGTAGACGTCTATTCTTGCAAAGTAGGTGAATATAACCATAAATGCCATGAATGTATGTCTATGCATGCAAAATAAAGGGAAAATCTATATAAATACATGCCTAAAAATAGGTCATAATTCATGTCATCAGTATAGTAGTAGCGGCTAACTCCGCATGGAACTCGAGATAACTACGATTAGGGTTCTCCTCTGTCTCCCAAGTAGCCTTATCAGGTCCTCATCTAGACCACTAGATCCCTAACCTCGGTATAGACTTAGGTGTAGTCGTCTAGTATTACGCTTTTAGGAAGGTCACCAAGTACTTCTACATATGTATGGTCTGGCTCAACTATCCAATCCTCATAGCTGATGACACGTCCCGGATCCAGTATGTACTCCCTTAATTGTTACTCATGACACTATGTGTACCCTTCTAGTATGGGTAGGAGTGACGGTCGATAAATAACTTCCTAATCCTCCTTAAGATTTCAACGGTTTTCTATTCTAAACCCACTTCCATCTCTATCGATGACTTTACTGAAAGGTAACTACAAAACTTTATTCCTTCCTCTGGCCCACTTGCTTCTACCTTTCGGAAGATCCCGACTATAAACTTTGAAACCATGGTTTATACATATCACGTCAGTTTACTAAGTGTCTACTGCTGTTTGTAAGACTACTCACTTGGTCTACTCCCCATAAGATGACTCCGTCGGATCTTTCCTCCGTTAGTGATTTATCACCAACTTCTCTCTGGGACTTAAATTTGATATAACTCAACAGAAAAAAATTCCGGGAGTCCTTCTCTGCGATTCATTGACGTCCTCCACTATGTAGATCTTTAATATATATTACTCACTCAACTCAGGCTTCCTATACAGTTTCCAAGATCTTAAGTGGCATAGGATGTGTCCAGAATGATGATACTAGACACAAGATGCTCTCACATCACCGTCGTTTGATCATATCCACTCAATAAATGTTAACACACCATTAAGATTGCACTCTTTATCCATCACGTCTATCAGACCGATAATATATCTTTGACTCGAAATGCAACTCGGATCCGTTCCGATATAACATTACATGTAAACTCTACCCGAGATTATGCTTTCTCTATGCGCGATATATTACTGAGTTGCAAGTATACTCCTGCCGCTTCTTTCCTTATATGTCTTCCGAATCAATAGGGTAGTTACTCACTTTGAGCTTCCTAGGGTAAACCCTGCACAATACTTTTATTACGTCGTTAATTCTTCTCCTAATCCAT
Organism: Fagopyrum homotropicum; assembly: GCA_033239125.1. Lineage (NCBI taxonomy): Eukaryota > Viridiplantae > Streptophyta > Magnoliopsida > Caryophyllales > Polygonaceae > Fagopyrum > Fagopyrum homotropicum. Next base: position 55,519,251 of record BSWB01000003.1, on the reverse strand, counting down.
CCAGAAAACTCACTCTAGAGTATTCCATTCGTATAGAAGTCAAAACCACTTGTCTAGCAACATGTAACGAAGCCGTCATTCTTCACTCGGATCCATAATAGGGTAACACTCTTTTTCTATAACCTCTATATTCCCACATAGTATTTCCAGTCACTCTGAGTAACCTATCTCACGTTCTTTCCAAACAAATGCAACTCACCAACTATCATCATTTTAAACTCACACGTCGTTTTTTTGTACCTTTGAGCTTCCTGCTCTGTGGGTTAGGACCCACCACGCTTCCGCTGCGCTACTCTGATAGTTCTGTTGTCATCTATCAATCATAAGGGAACCTTTTGTGAGTCCAAAGTGATTGTCCCCAAAACTCTTTCTCCCGATTACACCATAAGTCCTATCCGGATGAAGTATCAAGAACCTTCCTTACTTGCCTTAAGGAAATAAGATAACGGTTAGAAGAAAACCTCTCCCGTTCACTCTTTAAATTCTTCTAACACGGATCCAAACTCTTTGACTTGACCGGAGCTTGATCTGAACCAACCATTACGAAATCTCTAACATGGTTCTCTTTATACCATTAGTTCATCCAAGAAGGTTGTTGTTGCCTATTGGAGGAAATTCTCCAAGGCGTCGGTAAAGCTACCTCGTAAATCCACATTCACAAATATCTCTTCTTAACGGCACATAACTCATCAATACCAGCAACACTTGCACGTCCTCCGTTGATATTGGTTAATCTATTTGTTGACTTACTTCAATATCTCGTTGTGATTCCCTTATCAATACCTTGGTCAAGGTTGCACGTCCTCCGTTGATAGAATGTATTATAGTCTATATTTTGGGATTGGTTTGGACGTTTTATCTTCATAAATCTACATGTATGAATGTATATTCTTTGATCATGATGTTGTTTTGTTTACCTTTGCAAGAATCGAGGTCTATACCTAGTTTCGTTGTGATTGTAGGGAAAATAACATGTTTTGGAACGATATAGAGCTAAGGAAGCTAAGGACTCATTGGAGCTACATTATGGAGCATTGAGGAGATACAAGAAAGGGTTAGGAACCATGGAAATTGGACAGAATATTGATTTTGGACAAAATTAGAGAGATTTACACGTAGCTAAGACACACGTCGGATGACTACAGTGTCACCTCGACGAGGTGATCTTTGTGATTGGATGGACTGAGGCAAGCGGCCCACAACCCACAAGATCTTTTAGAGCTGGAAGTTGAAGGATCTTGGAAGATAGGAATATATTACAAGGAAGGAAGGAAGATAATGTTGAAGGCTTTGAAGGAAGTTGTAAGGTTTTCTTAGATTGTTTGATTGATTGCCTTTTGGTTTGTGATTGAGGAACGCAGTTTGGGTTTTAACTGATTGTTTGATTGAGTTATTGAGACCTTTGTGTTAAGGTTTTTCTTGTTTGAATATTGATTCCCTTTTCATATATTTGGTTATTGTTATTATGATGATTATTGACTAACTTCTTTGTGCGATTCTAGGGTGATTAGCTGAAAGTTGTGGGAAAGACGATGAAAGAATGAGCCATTACCCCAGTGGACCCTGAAAGCTCGAGCCTTTACCTTAACCAACGAACACCTCGGTCAGTCGTAGAACATCTCGATCGTGATGGAACATGAACTGGGCGAGGCGAGAACTTCCCTGATCCTTATTTGAGTTGAGGTTCCTGTTTGCCAAATCTTATCCTTGTTATTCTTTTCCTGGTTCAACTCAAGCCTAGAATGAGAGTTACCTAGTGATTCCTTTGTTTGTATACCCAAGATCATGAGTGTTAGGTAATAAAGGTTTATCCTTTATTAGGGTTTGACTGTGCCTTCATCCCATCTTTGAGAGTTAGCCTGAGACTTACCCGGTAAAGGTTGATTCTATCCCCTTGGGTGGTGTGTTGGTTTGAGATTATAGTTCCTTTCCTTAGTACCTTGAGACTTACCCGGTGAGAGGATCTTTGGTTTGGGATAGTGAGTAGTGAGACTTACCCGGGTATCTATTCCCACCTTAGAAACACCTTCCCTTGCAAACCTCAGCTTTGTCCACATTATCCTTTGAGATCTTGAGTCGGAACAACAACTGGATGCTTTAATCTCTAGAACCTGCATTTTCTTTATCGGATTATTACATCATCTTTGATACCTTTGTTTTGTTGCTTGTTTTTGATTGACAACCTGAATTACCGATCTTTATTTCACCATAGTCCATGTGTTCGACCTTGGAGTATTTGTTGTTATTACAATTGATCCGTACACTGCGGGTTCGCATATTGTTTCAGACTTATATTTTAGGTTATAAATTTAAAGCTATATCGTTCACCATATACACACGTCTGAGAGCGAACAATTTTTCCTTTTATTAAGCATGAACAAGCCTAAGTTTGTGTCATTTACACTTGTTATTGTTAACTTTTTGCGAGTATAGATGTCTACACACGCTTTGGTCGGTTTTTCAGGTAATACGATGGAATTCGGACATAAATGACGATATTTAAGGATCAAGTCTCGGAGTTGAGTATGTCAAGAGCTCGGGACAAATAGGAAATCCAAGAAAAGCCCACAAGTGAGGACGCAAGGCAAGTAATCGAGCAAAGAAGAAAATAGTGATTTTTTTGTGAAATCTCGGGTGAGCAAAAATGCATCTCGGCTGAGATAGGAGTTTAGAGTTATAATGCAGGCGAGATTGCTGAAGTCGATAGCAATCTCGGCCCCTATCTCGGGCTGAAATTTTGGGCACACCAGGCCGAGGTTTTCAAAAACCAAAGGCAACCACATACAAATCCCAAATCTCGATCCCATTTATACCTGTATCTTGCCCCGATATTTGTAAAAGGGAAGCGAGATTCCTCTAGATCTGTAGTTTCCGACATCTTTTCAGTGCTTTTTAGACCCGACCTTTGCTTTTCTTGACTTTGTGTATAATAGTGGCATTGCAGGCCTTTTGTAGGGGTCCCTTTTCAGTCTTCTTTTGGACCTTTAGAGCTCTCTTCTGCATTTTCCTTCATTTCTTCAGCTTGTTTTAGATTCCTCATAAAAATTGTGTTGTTGTTGTAACAACCGAGTTTTTGGGGATCAACTTGAGTCAAACGCGGAATGTTGCCTACCCGCGGGCGCGGCCCTTTGTTGCGTCATCGTAGGCACGACTGTTGTTTGCCATGATCGCGGTGAAACATCAGATTGCCTCTATCTTTTTGTAACCATCTTAGTTCCTTCATTTTTCATTAGGATCCGATCTTGCGATGATCAAACCCTCCTCTAAACCCTAGCAACCTACTTCTTTTTTCTCTTTCACTTTCCACATTCAGCCTCTCCTTCCATCATCTGCTCTATCGATCTCTTTCTGCCATTCATCCTTCCAACGAGCAGACCTTCGTTTTCAATCTTCTTCACATGACTGTATCTTATAGAGGCAAGGAGCCGTCTTGCGTATCCTCTAGACGAACGGTGGGCAAGTTCTTAATCTCCGACTTCTTTACTTCTTTATTCCCATCAACGATATCTTGATTCTTCTTCCCTCCTTATATTGTATGCGTCGTTGTTAGAGAAAAGAGTCTTGTTGGTATCTAAAGAGGAAGACCAAGAGAAGGAACCGCAACCAAAGGGTATGAGCTCATTCTGCACATCAAAAGCGCAATTACCACCGTATTGGGCTTCGCATGCGGTCATGTCTGCACATAGCCGCGGTTGCACCTTAACTCTTGTCACTGCACCCGTGCCCCAAGATCACCACAGTCGCACCTTGTCACCGCGGTCGTGCCTCAGTGTCATCGCGGTCAGGCTGACACTTCGGTCCCGTAGTCGCGCCTTCTTTTCCCGCGGCGCGGAATCATTCCAGTGGGCTCCTAACTCGATCTAGGTATATGATCTAGGTATATGAACTTTCCCTCTTAGTTACCCTATGATTCATATAGGAGTATGAAAAGGAGTATTCTATAGTATATATTGGATTAGACTATTGATGGTTATATGATCTTGTGATTATCATTGGAAACTAGAAGTTGAGAACTTCTAGTGGTTGGATGGATTGTGATATTGATGCCTTGATTTCTATCAGGCGGTTGATGACTCTAGTACGGATAAGGATTCGTGTGTAGCCAGAGTTGGACTATTATAGGTAAGTCATTTGGGCTTACTTAGTTGCAGTCTTATATTGGTTGAATGACATGAGTGTTATTTGTTTTATGTGTTTATAGTATGATAAATGGATTAGTATAACCGACTTATATTTCGCCGAAGTATAACATGCGGTGGCATCATTTGCTCAGCTCTTGAGGGAGACTAGGAGGTTCTCTAAGACTAGGCCAGACATGCTATACGAGGAGGGTACTAAACCCATCCACATGGTATACGGGGAGATGGGCGGAACCACTCATGTTGGATAAAGGGTCGGACGCGAGAGTCTTAGACTTCTCGTGCCACAAGCATAATTGGAATTAAGAGTGTATAACTATAAGAAAGATAATAAATGGACTTTGTGATAGCATGCTCTATTTTTCGTTTCTGAATTGTGTGTGTTTGTGCTTATGTGTTCTTCTTATATGTAGATTGTTAGCTAACAGTTTATCTGTGTTGTTAGATACCTTGCAGATAGGGTTGTTGCCGAGTGATCTAGATGGTGTGATCAGTCGGGGTTCCCGTACGATATAGGATGGGTGGTGGTCTATTTTTTTTCTTTTCATTGTTGGCTCTAGTAGTTTAGTTTGATATTATTGTTGTACTCGGCTGAGGGTCCTCTGTTGATCAATACATTGCATGTTGTTTATTCAGTTTCGGTATTGACATTTGTGCCTTGTTGTAAGTTCCGGTAAAGTTGTTGTCAAGCAAGGGTCAAGACCCATTGTGAGGTCCTAACCCATAGCACCCTAAGTCTGAGATTTTGGGTGTTACAATATTGTATCAGAGCTCTAGGTTCACTACAATGGCACCCGTAATCTTCTAAAAGGCCGAATGAATAAACAAAACCCGAAAGGGCCTGAGTTTTCAAATAAATTTTGTTTTTAAAATCATGTGCATAGTCGGATTGGGATAGAAGTACGGGGAACCACCACTACCTCTGGAGATCTCGGCAGCTTAGCTTGTTAGTTTTGGACTTTTATATGGTGATTTCTTGGACATTTAATTATGCATGTTTTCGTTAGCTGGACCCGATTAGATGATAAAACCTAGTGCAGATGGCACGTACTAGGATTGTTGTGACTATGGATGAGGTAGATGTCGTCCACCTCTTCCTCCTACTGGGCGGGGTAGGGGTGATAGGATTCCTATAGTCCGAGGACGCGGACGAGAAGGTATACCTCATGTAGCGAGAGGTCGGGGTCGAGTCCCCATTGCTCAGCCACTAGTGGCTGAGGATAGAGCCGAGGAGGTTGTTGAGAGTGTAGTTCCCGAGGTCCGAAATGAGATTGTTGCTAGATTAGGAACACAGATAGCGCAATCAACTAAGTCAGGCCGCGTCTCTATGGGAGCTATAGAGTTCCATGAGTATGTTCGGCGAGTGGAGGAAGTAGTTAGGACGAGGGGGACGTGCCCCAAATATAGCAGTATTTGCGAGATCAGTTTAGGTATCACAAATAGTGGCTTAGGTGCCAGTTGCACCCGAGAGAGGAGTTGAGGTTGACCGAGCTCAGAATGATCCGAGAGCAGCAAGACCAGACTCATTTTTGAAGACTTTCAACAACACAAGAGTACCCCCATTCGATGGGAATCTAGGTCTAGAAGTGGAGCATTGGCTAGGGTACGTTAAGACTGTGCTAGAGTCGATACGATGCCTAGAGGACCAGCGGGTAGAGTTAGTACGACCTTATTCATAGATTAGGCTCAGTATTAGTACAGGACCGTCCGTACCAAGGTCACAGGGTTTGATCAGAAGAGGAGTCTCATTAGAGAGCATTTCTACCGTACTGCGTTGGAAAGGGAGAGACTACAAGACTTAGTGGAGGCAGGATGTGAGGACATTCCGATCTTAGAGGCTATTAGGAAGTTCTAGGTGGAGCTTGCACTGCTTGGTCCAGCTGCACCTCCGGCTGACCAGCAGGTGTACTTGTTCTCTTGGAGGTTGAGGGAGAGTACCCGTTCTTACATAGAGGGTTTTCACCATGACTCGCTGATGGACTATTAGGACAGAGCGTCAACATTTGAGAGGGACAACCAAGTCTAATAAGAGCTGCTCAGTCGGTAAGGCCATTGAAGAGGTAGAGGACTAGGCAGGCTAGTGTTGGTACTAGAGCATTGGGATATGGGTATGGTCAGTCACACGTTCAACCGAGTTTTCCGCCTATAGCTCCGCTTCCCGAGGGAGACATATAGTGTTTCAACTGTGGGGATCACATACATATCAAGTCAGCGTGCAAGAGGCCGCTTGTGACTTGTTTCACTTGCGGCAAGACGGGACACATGGCTATCTTCTGCCGTCAAGGTAGAGCTCCGTCATAGTAGGGGTCATCTCTTGCACGAGTACAAAGCGGTGGACAAGGAGCTCCACAGTTCCAGGCTCACGGGAAGTAGTAGCACAGATCTCCGGGGCATCCTCTTCCACAAGGTTCCACACAAGTATGAGGTCAAGGTAGGGGACGTGGTGGAGGTGCGGCAGACACGAGAGGGACTCACGCCTGAGTGTTCGAGTTGAGGAACACTGAGGATCTGACAACAAAAGCGACTACAGGTACCATTCAGATTAATGGCTTATCTGTTGGGGTGCTATTTGATACGGGGGCTACCCATTATTTCATTTCGGATGCATGTGTAGAGAGGTTCTCTTTAGATATAGTATAGGGAGCACCTTTATTATAGGGTTACCCGAATGGGGTAAGGTTAGAGATAATCGGGAGATTCACGATTGTCCTATATGTTTGGGAAATCGTGATTGGTTAGTAGACTTCTTTGTCATATACTTAGTACATGAGGAACTCATCCTGGGGATGGACTGGATGGACCGGCACGATACAATTCTGAATATCGGTAGGAGGACAATGACGGTCACTATCGAGGCTGGTCACATTGAGATTTTCCAAGGATGGGACCTCGGAAAAACCGGTACAGTTATTAGCGTTGTCAGAGCAGCGAGACTGATTGGGCAGGGTTGTTAGGACTTTTGGTGTCACGCCATGGAGGAGAGTAAGAGCCCAACTTTAGAGGAGATTCTGGTAGTGAGTGAGTTCATAGACGTATTTAGGTAGCCACCAAGTTTGCCGCCATGGAGGAGAGTAAGAGACCAATCTCGAAGGCACCTTACCGCATGGCGCCTATCGAGCTGCTTGAGATGAAAAACCAATTAGAGGAGTTAGTTGAGAAAGGCTCTATGCGCCTTAGTATTTGTCAATGGGGCGCAGCGGTACTTTTTTTTAAGGAAGAAGGACGGGTCGATGAGGTTGATCAACTACTATAGACTATAGAACAAGGTGACTATCAAGAACAAGTATCCGTTGCCCCGCATTGATGACTTTTTAGTACAACTGCATGGAGCTACAGTATTCTCCCGGATTGATCCCAGCTGAGGGTGAGAGAGCAGGATGTGCCGAAAATGATATTTTGGACCAGGTATGGCCACTACGAGTTTGTTGTAATGCCATTCGGGCTAACGAATGCGCCCTCCGTATTCATGGAGTTGATGAATGACATCTTCAATGACTTGCTACATCAGTTTGTGGTGGTCTTCATAGATGGCATCCTACTGTATTCTAGGACCCGAGAGGATGACACTTAAGGACGGTATTACGAGTCTTGCAAGATAGACAGTTGTACGTTAAGCTCTCTAAGTGTGAGTTTTGGATGCCTGATGTGGCCTTTCTTGGTCACGTAGTTTCCGCTGAGGGGATCAAGGTTGATCCCGTGAAGATAGAGTTGGTATCTTCATGGCTGCCTCTGAGGAATGTTAAGAAGGTACACAACTTCCTAGTCTTGGCTGGATAGTACCTCCTGTTTGTGGAAGAGTTTTCAATGATCACCCGACCACTCACTTGCTTGTTGAGGAAGACAATCCGGTTTGGTGTGGTCCAAGCCGTGCCAACAGAGTTTTGAGGAGCTGAAAAAGGATTCTAACTTCCGCTTCTATCCTAGCTCAGCCATAGGGTATTGAGGATTTTGTGGTATACAATGGTGCATCCAAGTTGGGCTTGATATGTGTGTTGATGTGGCGAGGTAGAGTCATTGCATACGCGTCTAGACAATTGAAGATGTATGAGGAGAATTACCCGAATCATGACCTTCAGTTAGCTATAGTGGTACATGCCCTTAAGATTTGGCACCACTATCTTTATTAGGTGACGTGTCAGATCTTCAGAGACCATAAGTGTCTGAAGTACATATTCACTAAGCGGGAGTTGAATAACCGCCAAAGGAGATGTTGGAGCTTATCAAGGATTTTAATCTAGAGATATTGTACCATCCAGGAAAGGCAAATGTGGTCTTCAACGCCCTTATAAGGAAGACACCTCGAGAGAAGGCTATAGCTCGATTGACGGCTCAGCCTCAGTTGTAGAGAGATCTAGCTTGGCTAGAGTTGGATATCTAGTTTCTTGACACAGACAACCACATATCTCCTTTAGAGTTTCTACCTGATCTATTGGGAGAGATCCGGCAGAAGTAGGAGAGTTGTCCGATGCTGACTAGGATTTGAGATAAAATGTCTCAAGGCGAGGCACCGCAGTTTACTATACCGACAGGGTGATGAGACGCCGGGAGCGTGTATGTGTGTCGTTGGACAGGGAGCTGAGACAGAGGATCTTAGGCAAGGCTCAAACTACACCTTACTCGGTGCACCTAGGTGCTAGTAAGATATACTAGGATGTGAGACGCTCTTTCTGGTGGGATGGACTAAAGCCCGGTGTAGCTAGATGCGTAGCTCAGTGTGCGACATGTCAATAGGTCAAGATGGAGCACCACAAATCAGGATGAGAGCTCCACCCACGACTAGTACCACCGTGGAAGTGGGAGGACATCTCCACGGACTTTGTCACCGGCTTGAGACCGAGTTGGAGCTTTGATGCGGTTTTGGTGGTAGTTGACCGACTAAAGAAGACCGCACATTTCATTCCTATAAGGAAGCATGGCCGGTGAGTCGGCTAACAGAGGAGTACACTAGGCAGATAGTGAGGCTCCATGGGGTGCCAAGGACAATCATCTCGGACAAAAATGGACGGTTCACCTTGAGGTTTTGGCAACAGGTGCATGCAAATTGGGGACGAGTCTCCACTTTATGATAGCATATCATCCTTACACAAACGGTCAGTCTGAGCGGACTATCCATACCTTAGAGGATAAGTTGAGAGTGTGCGTTTTAGATTGGGGCAAGTATGGCCAGACAATCTTCCCTTAGTCGAGTTTTAGTATAATAACAGTTGGCATGCACTGATTGGAATGGCTCCTTATAAGGAGTTGTCTGGGCGATGATGTCGTACACCTCTATGTTGGGAAGAGCTGAGTAGCGCTGGTGGAGTAGCTCCCAAGCAAATACAGGATGATATCGCTCGAGTAGCGTTGATTTGTGAGCGTATGTTGGCAGCACAAAGTCGCCCTTAAGTCTTATGCCGACAAGAGGCGCATGCCTCTAGATTTTAGAGAGGGTGCTCATGCCTAATTGAGATTATCACCGACGCGAGGCGTCAGAGGTTTCGGCATAAAGGGGAAGATGAGTCTATGATATGTCGGACCTTTTGAGATCCTGTAGTGAGTCGGACAGGTTGCGTACCGACTAGCCTTACCACGAGACTAGAGGGTGTTCACCTAGTCTTTCACGTGTCTCAGTTGTGGGAGTATATACTAGAGCCAAAACACGTCATCATTTATGAGGTTTAGATGGTTGATCCGGACCACACCTTTGTAGAGCATCCGGTAGCGGCCCTAGAGAGGAGCACGAGATGCTTATGGTCTAAGGACAAACCGATGATGCGGGTCCATTGGTCTAGATGAGGAGCAGATGAGGCTATATGGGTAGCGAAGGATAGTATCAGGAGGAACTATCCGGAGTTCTATGTAGAGTTAGTTACATATATAGGATCGTTGGGTTAGTTCTCGGATCCTTACTTACATGTATGTTGTGTTGCTTGTCACATGCTTTTATGCTTGATTGTTCCATGATTATGAGGATCTTGATGTACTGGTTGAGTAGAAAATGTGTATAGTGTAGAAGGATTATGCCTTCTTGGGAATGATAGCAAGAAATATGACTGTATTTTAGGCACTTGTTTTGATTGTTTTTCCCTCTTAGATGTGTACATGGATACGAGTTTGAAGCATTTATGAGCACATTCACCTATTTTGTCGATATAGAGATCTACACAAGCTTTGTTATGTTTATAGGTGAATAAAGGCTCGAATTGCATCATATATGAAGGGAATGGAGTATTAGATCATGCTAGATGTCAAGGAGATGCTTTGGAGAACCTAAGGAAGGAGCATCATTTGAGAACTTTACGAAACAAAGGCTTTTGAGTTCCACGACCGTGGTTATGCATTGAGTTCGTGAAAGGTGATTTCGAAGAGCATCAGAGGATTCCACGCCCTAAACCACGACCATGGTTTATTACACCAGACCGTGATTTCCATGACGTTATGACGTGTCATATTTGCCACGTCAGCAATAGTTATTGGGCTTTCCTGTAACCCTATTTTTCCCTATAAGAAGGCTGAAGGCGGGAAAAAATGGGGGGTTCGCATACGCTTGTATTTACGGCGGTTTATACCCGAAGAGAGAGATTTTGGATCATTGCTTGGGAAGATTCTGAGAAAGACGCGATTTGAAGATTGTGTACTTCGAGAATATCTTAGGGTTTACATTTGGAGACGGATTGACATCCCGTTCTTTGTTGTTTCTTAAGATTATTGTGAGGATTTCTGTTCCCTATTCCGTATTCATTAAACACATATATTGGTTGTTTGGATTTGAGATTGATTGTTTAAGTTTTTAATGAGTTTTCGAGGATTTTACCTTTTTCTCTTCTTAATTTGATATTTGATTCAATGATGATGGTTATTGGCTAAAACCCCTTAGCAATTCTAAGGTGAAGGGTTGATAGTTGTGGCTTAGATAATGATAGATTGATCGTAAACAGATTGGACCCCGAGAGTTGCGAGAAACCTCGTCGACAGCCTTTTCCACGGTCTGTTCTTGAAAACCACGGCCGTGGTTCTTCAAAATCTAGCTGTGATTTCCTCTGTTGTATGACCTTTGCTTTTGCTTTTGATCCAAACTCAAAGATTTGCCTTAATCTACCCTTGGTTTGCCTTTCCTAGGTAGTAGTGAGACTCAACATCCTCTATTTCGGTTTCGAGTGTTCACAATCTTAACCGTTTTGGCTTATCTTTGATTCCTTGGGTTTGGGCATGGGTATTTGAGAGTAATTCTTATCCTTTGATCCTTTCTATACTGCAACCTCAACAACCTTTATAGAGAGTGTCATTTGGGTATAGGGTTTTGGAACTTCGTTGTACATAACCTTACATTAAATATACTTTTGTAATCCCGACTCTGTCCTTATATCTATAGAAGTATTGAGTCGATTGCCACAATTGGATACTTGGATCTTTAGGATTGTTGTTTTCCCAATATTTGCAAAGCTTCTATACCTTACTTGCTCGATAATTTGTGAACTGAATTTGATCCCCCAAATCCCTGAGTTCGATGCTCTGGAACTCTTGCTTTACTACGCCGATCCGTACATTGCGGGTTCGCTTTGCTTTGATTTCAATTTTATAAATCTAAACCTTATTTGCACGCACGCTATGAGGCGAACAAGTTTTTGGCGCCGTTGCCGGGGATTTTGTTTAGGTCAAATTCGGATTTCGGTTGTCGAGCTTGGGAGCTTTTGCTCTTGTGATTTGATTAGTCTTTTTGAGTGATTTTTGCAGATTCTTTAGGTATATGTGAAAGACTAGATCTACCAAAGATCTAGTTCCTTTTGATCCCGAACTTGAGAAAACTTTGAGAAGAAAATTGAAGGAGAAAAAGATGGCTGAAAATAATGAGAGAAACATCCAAGAGGAGTTGGATGAAGCTCGAACTCAACTCCTTTTGTGTGAGAAGACTCGCTTGGAGGAAAAGGAACGCAATCAGTTTCAAATAGATGAGCTTCGAGCAATGATTCTAGACATGAAACTAGAGAGGAATGATGCTAAGAAGAAGAAGAAAGCTAAGAAATCTATTGCTGAATTATCCGACGATTATGACATGCCAGACCTAGAGGATATTGCACCAATAATCCATCCAGTTCGTGACAATCCTAGACCACATGTTGATCCTCGCATTCCCGTTGGAGATGTGAAAGCCGCTGGTGGAGGGGATGAACCACGAACCCTTGGACAACAGATGGATCCAATTCAGCAACCACGCCGTTTAGGTGTGAATTTCAGAGGTGAAGACGTCCAGGATTTCGGGTTTAGCCCGCAAGTTATTACCATGGTTCGCCAAAGCCAATTTGGTGGAACGAGTGCTGAATCTCCAGACCAACACTTACTACATTTCGAGATTCTTATGGAGACATTGAAGCCGAAGAGGGTTGTCAACAACAACTACAAGATAAAACCATTCTTCTTCTCTTTGAAGGACAAGGCTTTGTCTTGGTATCAAGCTCTTCCGGCTGGAAGACTTAAAACATGGGAGGATTTAATTTCGGAGTTCCTTACCAAGTTGTTTCCGCCATCCAAGAAGGCGGAGTTGAGAGCTAAGATTAATGCTTTTTCTATGAAACCTAACGAAAGTTTGTTTCAATCTTGGGAAAGGTTTCAGGATCTTCTATTGGATTGCCCACACCATGGCATTTAAAAGCTGGAGTTGTTGGAGATCTACTACAAAGGATTGGATATGGAGACACAATTCAAACTCCAATCTCTTTCTTGTGGTACATTCATGGACATGAGAGAGGATGACGCTTGGGACTTCATTGAAAAGCAAGCCCAAGTGATTGAGAAGTATTCCAATCGAAAGGTGGATCCTAGCAATCGGAACCAAGGAGATCCGGGAGCTAAGTTGACTCAAGCTGCACAAGCTCAAATATTTTCCCTCAACAATGAAATCAAGGAGTTGAAGGAAGTCATAAGAGCTGGCCTTCAAAAGACGAAGGAGCAAGAAGCTGGCTACCTAGGGAGGGATAACAACCATGGCAATAGGAACAACTACCGGAACAATAACTAGAACAACAACAACAATAGGAACTCCAACAATAACAATTGGAGATCCAACCAACAAAACTCCAGTAATTCCTATTCGCAAAATGACAATTCACTAACACCTCCATCTTCTTCTACTCCTTTGAAAAGCCAGGGTGATGCGCCCTTGGATGCCCCTTTTACGTTGACCATAGACGAAGAGGACGAGGCTCTTAGAGTTCGCTCAGATGGACCGCTCACCCGATCCCGAGCTAAGGCCATTGCTCGAGCCACCGGCTCCATCATCACCCGCATTACGTCTTCACTTGGTCCCATTACCGGCATGCCTTGTCTCTACACCACCATGGCATAGGCTACCGGTTCCGTTAGCGGCATGTCCCGTCTTTCCGACTCCATGGCATGAAGCTAGCTTATTTTCGGACTATATTTTCATGTGTTTCCTTTTTATGTAATAAAGGGATATTCCGTATAAGAATATTCCCTTTTTGACCTTATCCGTTTAGGGTTTGCTTCCGCCCCTTTTAGGTTTTCCCCTTTTGGGCTTTTCTTCATGTATTTTTGTTTGGCCCGTTGGCCCATAGGTAGGCAAGTCTCTCTATATAAGAGATATCTTGCCTCACTTATTTCTCATGTTCAATATTACTAAGTTTTGAGAAGAATTTCCTCCACTTAGCTTGGGCATCAAAACCTCTCTTCTAACCCTCAAACTTCTTCCTTGGATCTCGTCTTTGATTCAAGAAATCCATATTCGAGGATTCTTTTTAAGAATCAACCTTCGATCCACCCAAAAAGGTTCCTTCGATCTCTCTAGATCGGAGTAACCCTTGTTTCTTCATCGCTTCCGCCCCTTTGGATCCGAAACGATACAACGTTGCACAAAGAATCAAGGAGTAGTTGGAGTTTTGCTTGATCTAGATCCGGAGTTATCCTTGTTACCTCCAAGGACGCATCAAATTGGTATCAGAGCAAGGGATCAAAGCTAAGTTCTCTTTACTCTTGTTTTTGTGCGTTATTATCTTAAACCTATTTAGCCTTTTTTGTTCATGATGTTCTTCGTTTGCTCATGATGTTCTTCATTTGTTCTTCATGATCTTCATGTTGTTCATCATGTTCTTCATCATGTTCATCCATTTTTCCTGAATTTTTTTTCTTTCTTTTCCGTGTTTAACTCAAAACAAAAAGAACAAAAATAGGAGATATTTGGTTTGCCTTCAAACCATTTATCAAACCTGTCTTTTTCTTAAACCGACCTAATCCGACAATTTTGTTAATTAATTTCACCAAATCTCTTGGGATATTTTTGTTAACGAAAAGTTCGGATATCTCGCCTTTGATATTCCAAGAAAAGCAAAAAAAAACTCTTCATCAATACGGATTTGTGTTCAAAACAAAAAAAAAAAAAAACAAAAGAAAGTGTTGCTCAAAACGTTTCAAAGAAACGAAACACACAAAGTGAAAAGACGTCCGGCAAACCGGTCCATCCGAAAAATCGGATTTTACAAAACGGTCAAAGACCGAAAGCAAGCAAAGCTTGCCGACTGAACAATCCGTCCATCTTCTATCTCTCCATTTTCTTACATACGTTTGCAAAATATCACTTGTTTATTTGTGTGTAATTGGTTCAATTTTGTTGGATTTGCCTTCCTTGCCAAACCGCCAAACGGCTTTCCCCAAAGTAGAACCCGATAACGCACTTGAACTTTGGTAAAGTTGACCTAACTTGTCACCTTGCTCACTTGATTGCTTGAAATTGTGTGCTGATTTGGAGCAATGACTAACGTTGAAATGGAAACTTCTCAGGATTCTGGTCCGCAAGAGTTCAGTGAACCCTTGGCTCAAGAAACTGCTTCGTTGTCCCTCGAAAATGACTCCATAAGGCGAGAATTGGAAGCCTTGAAGGCACAACAAAAGTTTGATGCCTTGACCCGAGAAAACATTGCCTTGAAAAAAGAGCTAGAAGCTCTTAAGTCCCTTCAGAATGCTCACCGTCCCACCCCAACTTATCCGAATGACAACGTGGTCAATGCTTCCACTTCCGATGCTCAACGGAAAGGCAAGGGACTTTTGGGAGCCGGCCCATCAAACGTTACCCGGCTTGCGTCTGTCATTGAACGCACCCATTCTTTACCTCTTGACGGAAATGAGTCCCATGAGGAAGAGGAGGAATTCCCCGACCCGCGCCAAGATAACTTGCCCATAGTCGATACGGAACATCGGCACCAATATTATGAGCATCAACATCAACGGTATGTTCCTTCTCCACCTCCACCTAGTGTGCCCCGCACCGACCGACAAACCCGGGAAGAGCCCCGGTACCGTCCCAACTCAACCACCAATCATGGTCGCGAGCATGATCGTTCCGAACACCGTCACCAACGGTCAACCCGGCAACCGAGGACCCTTGACTTTGATGAATACGATGAGCAACACAACTTCAATGAGTTCTCCGGTGATGAATCTGATTTAGAACGGGTAGCACATAACCGCCCGTGGCACCCACCCGTCATCGACCCTTATGAGAACCAAGACCGGGGTGAAGAATGGTTGCCTCCCCCAAATCCACCTAGGCAGGCCCCACCCGTTCATGGGCGCCAACGGCCTCATGGCGGCCACCGGCGAGCCCGTGCCGATGATGCCTACATTCCACCGCCCCGCCCGGACCCCTACCGAGCTCGTAGGGAAGGTAAGGTTAAGTTCCCTACCTTTCATGGTGAATATGATCCGTGTGTTTTTCTTGATTGGGTGCAGGATATGAAACGAGCATTAAAACATTGTCATTATGAGGAGGAATCCGAGAAAATCGAGGCGGCAACTCTATACTTTGAAGGACATGCGAAGTCTTGGTGGAACCGGTATGAGTTCACCCGAGAGAGGCGAGGATGGGCACCAATTGAGACGTTTGAACAATTACTCTATTGCATGACCAAGAAGTACGTACCCGAGGACTTTAAGAATGATATGCGGTTGCAAATTGCCGAGTTCAAGCAAGGCAACCTCACTCCGGTGGCTTACTTGGCTAAACTTGAGGACATGCACATTAAGGCCGGCGTCTCGGCCTCCCCCTCCGCTCTCTGCACCAAGTTCATGAGTGGGCTTAATGCTTCCATCCGGCGGCCTCTCGAGATTGTCCCATTCAAGGATTTGGGAGCATTATGTCATGCCGCCATGAAGTTATATAAGCAACAACTCGAAACACCACGGTATTCTAGGTATCCCTCTTCCTCGAGTCCATATCTTTATCCATCTAACACACGTTCTCGAGATGCGCCTAGTCCTACAGATACCGACGCCTCCAAAGGGACCCAACGGACGGGTCCTTCCAATAGGCAAACGGGTACCGAGAAGACACCAAACCGGGGCCCGGCACCGGCGCCTCCCTCTCGAGGTCAACAAGGACCCTCACCAGCGGCTCGCCCAAGGGAGCCCGTGTGTTACAAGTGTAGCGGTTTTGGCCATGTACAACGTGATTGCCCAAACACCAAACGGGTCTTGTTTGCCGACCCAACATATTTCGTGGACGACGATGGTCAATATGAAGGTGATATCATTATTGAGGATGACCATGACACCGACCCCCTTTTTGGCATGGAACCCTGTGATGACGAGCTTGCTTGCGGCCCCGCACAACCCGGTAAATTTGCTCTTGTTTCTCGTCGTATTTTGGCTGTTAAAGAGCATATTCCTATTGATCAACGCGAGAATCTCTTCCACTCTCGTTGCTTGGTTAATAATACGAGTCTTTCTCTCATCGTTGACGGGGGTTCTTGTTGCAATATTGTCAACGAACGGGTGGTAAAACACTTCAAGTTGCCTACGACCCCCCACCCAACGCCTTACGGACTCCAATGGATTTCCGATACGGCATGTGACACCGTCACACAACAAGCTTGGGTGCCGTTTTCTATTGGCGCCTATGTTGATAAGGTCCTTTGTGATGTTATCAAGATGGACGCCACACATGTCCTATTAGGACGACCATGGCAATTCGATCGCCGCACATATCATGATGGTTATCTTAATCGGTACATGTTCCAATATAATGGAAAACGGGTCACACTTTTGCCTATGACTCCGCACGAAATTTTGGTTGACTATGCGGAACGGAAGAGGCAACAAACTATTGATGAGTCCGCTAAAGCACCGGCAAAATCGGACCCCCGGAGTCCCGATGTTGTAGGTGCTAGTACTCCCAAATCCCGCAACACCGCCCCTCTTGTCCATGCTACCAAATCCAAAGGTAGTAAAGGTCGCATCGTTTCTTCGGGCGCACCTTTATCATCTTCGGATCCCGTAATTCAAGGACGGTGTGAGCCACGGATACTCTTAGCTCGCCGGCATGATTTGCAACCGGTCATGGAAGGCAAGTTCCCATGCTTTTTACTTGTTCCGTTTTGTTTATCTACTTCTCATGACCCAAGTAATGTGCCACACGAGGTGTCTTTGTTGTTGTCCGAATTTCAGGATATTATGCCCAAAGACCTCCCACCCGGCTTGCCACCTATCCGAGGGATTGAACATCAAATTGACTTTGTGCCCGGTGCCTCTTTGCCCAACCGTGCCGCTTACCGAGCCAGTCCGGAAGAGACAAAGGAGCTACAACGTCAAGTGCAAGAGCTCCTAGACCGGGGACATGTGCGTGAATCCTTATCACCATGTGCCGTCCCGGTAATCTTAGTACCAAAGAAAGATGGATCATGGCGGATGTGTGTTGATTGTCGTGCCATCAACCAAATCACCGTCAAATATCGCCACCCGATCCCGCGCCTTGATGACATGTTGGATGAGCTTCATGGCGCCACTATCTTCTCCAAAATTGATCTCCGGAGCGGTTACCACCAAATCCGGATGGCCGAAGGTGACGAATGGAAGACGGCGTTCAAAACGAAGTATGGACTCTATGACTGGCTTGTCATGCCTTTTGGCCTCTCCAACGCCCCGTCCACCTTCATGCGCCTCATGAACCACGTCTTGCGCCGATTCTTGGGTACATTCGTTGTTGTTTATTTTGATGATATTTTGGTGTTTAGTACGTCTTTGGAGGATCACATCGGGCACTTCGCCAAGTGCTCGAGTGCCTTAGACAAGAGCAATTGTATGTCAACTTTGACAAATGCGTCTTTTGCTCGGACACCACTATCTTTCTTGGCTATGTCTTGTCTAAGGACGGACTCCGAGTAGACGAATCTAAAGTTCGTGCTATTCGGGAGTGGCCTACTCCTACTACGGTCACCATGGTCCGAGCCTTTCTCGGCTTAGCGGGTTTCTACCGCCGCTTTGTCAAGGACTTTAGCACGGTAGCGGCACCGCTCCATGAGCTCACTACCAAGGGTGTCACGTTTGAGTGGCGTGATGTCCATGCTCGAGCGTTTGATGCGCTCAAAGACCGTCTTTGTAATGCACCATTACTCCAACTCCCAAACTTTTCGAAAACCTTCGAGGTGGAGTGTGATGCATTAAATGTGGGCATTAGAGGAGTTCTCTTACAAGAGAATCGTCCAATTGCCTACTTCAGTGAAAAACTGTCCGGTCCTTCGCTCAACTACCCTACATATGACAAGGAACTATATGCTCTAGTTCGTTGTCTTAAGACATGGCAACATTACTTGTGGCCGAAGGAGTTCGTGATTCATTCGGATCATGCGGCTCTTTCGTATCTCAAGAGTCAAACAAATCTCAGTCGGCGCCATGCTAGTTGGGTAGAGTTTTTAGAGACCTTTCCTTATGTCATTCGGCATAAGAAAGGCAAAGAGAATGTGGTCGCCGATGCCCTTTCTCGCCGCTATGCCCTCCTTGTGTATATGGATGCCAAGATACATGGCTTTGCTCTTATCAAAGAGTTATATGCCACGGATCTTGACTTCAAGGACATATGGGCACAATGCCTCGACCTCCGAGAGCACGAGTCTTTCTTTATTAACGATGGCTATCTTTTTCGAGCGGGAAAACTTTGTATTCCGCGCTCATCTATACGCCATTTGTTGGTCAAGGAAGCTCATGAGGGCCGTGGTCATTTCGGTGCTACCAAGACCCTTTCCGCTCTCCAAGAGCATTTCTTTTGGCCCCGGATGCGTATGCATGTGACACGGTTTTGCGCCAAGGTCCGGATGGGATGTATTCTCCTTTGCCTATACCAATGGGACCTTGGGAGGATCTATCCATGGACTTTGTGGTCGGGTTGCCTATGTCAAAACGAGGCAAAGACTCCATTTTTGTGGTAGTCGATCGTTTCTCCAAAATGGCTCATTTCATCGCATGTAAAAGCACCCTAAATGCTAGTGAAGTTGCCACCTTGTTCTTTGATAATGTGGTGCGTTTACATGGGATACCACGTTCCATCGTTAGTGATCGGGACGTGAAATTCGTAAGTCATTTTTGGAGAACGTTGTGGGGAAAACTTGGAACCAACTTGTTGTTTTCAAGCAGTTATCACCCCCAAACCGATGGTCAAACGGAGGTGACCAATCGGACTCTTGGTGCTCTACTTAGAGCCACCACTAGGACCAACCCACGTAGGTGGGAGGACTTACTTTCTGTTGTAGAGTTTTCGTATAACAGGTCTAGGCACACGGCAACTAAATTGTCCCCATTTGAAGTTGTCTACGGCCTCAATCCACATACACCATTGGATTTCACTCCCCGCCCGCTCAAGGATGGAGAACACATCATCGCCGGAAACCGAGCCGCCCAAATCATTGAGCTTCATGAGCGGACTAGGACACAACTCGAACGTCGTGCCGCCCAACTTGCCGGACAACGCAACAAGGGCCGCCGCGACGTCTCTTTTGAGCCCGGTGATCTTGTTTGGCTCCACCTACGGAAGGAGCGTTTTCCTACTTGCCGCATGAGCAAGCTCTCGGACCGTGGTGATGGCCCATTCCGCATCTTAGCCCGTCATGGTCCAAATGCATACAAGTTAGAGCTTCCGGATTCCTACGGAGTACACCCAACGTTCAACGTCACGGACCTTGCCCCTTATGTTGAGCCCCTCTTTGACGATGGTGAAACGGGGACGTTTCACAGCCAAGATGGGGGGGACTGATGCGCCCTTGGATGCCCCTTTTACGTTGACCATAGACGAAGAGGACGGGGCTCTTAGAGTTCGCTCAGATGGACCGATCACCCGATCCCGAGCTAAGGCCATTGCTCGAGCCACCGGCTCCATCATCACCCGCATTACGTCTTCACTTGGTCCCATTACCGGCATGCCTTGTGTCTACACCACCATGGCATAGGCTACCGGTTCCGTTAGCGGCATGTCCCGTCTTTCCGACTCCATGGCATGAAGCTAGCTTATTTTCGGACTATATTTTCACGTGTTTCCTTTTTATGTAATAAAGGGATATTCCGTATAAGAATATTCCCTTTTTGACCTTATCCGTTTAGGGTTTGCTTCCGCCCCTTTTAGGTTTTCCCCTTTTGGGCTTTTCTTCATGTATTTTTGTTTGGCCCGTTGGCCCATAGGTAGGCAAGTCTCTCTATATAAGAGATATCTTGCCTCACTTATTTCTCATGTTCAATATTACTAAGTTTTGAGAAGAATTTCCTCCACTTAACTTGGGCATCAAAACCTCTCTTCTAACCCTCAAACTTCTTCCTTGGATCTCATCTTTGATTCAAGAAATCCATATTCGAGGATTCTTTTTAAGAATCAACCTTCGATCCACCCAAAAAGGTTCCTTCGATCTCTCTAGATCGGAGTAACCCTTGTTTCTTCATCGCTTCCGCCCCTTTGGATCCGAAACGATACAACGTTGCACAAAGAATCAAGGAGTAGTTGGAGTTTTGCTTGATCTAGATCCGGAGTTATCCTTGTTACCTCCAAGGACGCATCACAGGGTCAAACATCGAATGGCTCGGGCAAGCCGGAGAAGGATAAGCATGATGCTATGATGGAGACAATTTTAGGAAAGCTCCAAGGACTAGAGAATCACATCACTTCGGTTGATAAGGCACAAAAAGCCTTAGAAAACCAAGTGTTCAGCAAGGCCGGAGAAGTTTCTAGAGACCAAGGGAAGCTTCCCGGAAAGACAGAGGACAACCCGAAAGGAAGGGTGATGGCGATTACTATTAGAAGTGGTGTAACAACCACCGATCCGCAACCCAAGTTTGTAGAAGTCCCCGCTGAGAAAGGAAAAGATAAGGAGAAGGAGAAGGAAGATGTCTATGTTCCTCCTCCAGCTTACAAACATCCTCTACTGTTCCGGCAATCTAGAGCAAGATCGCGTCTAGACAAGCAATTCTGTAAGTTCATTGATTTAATGAGCAAGCTGCATATTAACATACCTTTTATTGATGCAATTGTAGGTATGCCCGCTTACGGGAAGTTCTTTAAAGATATCCTCTCTTACAAGAGGAATCTCGAAGACTTTGGAGAAGTCAAGATGAGTTTGGAATCTTCGGAGCTCATCAAAACAATAACGGAGAAGATGCCCCCAAAGCTGAGAGATCCGGGGTTATTTTGTATTCCAATAGGAGTCGGTGAAGTCACATATGATGCTCTTTGTGACTTAGGAGCAAGCGTAAGCATCATCCCGCTTGCTTTGTGTAGGAAAGTCGGTTTAGGTGAACCTAAACCGGTGAAGATGACGTTGTACATGGCGGATCGATCCACAACTCGACCCGTAGGTATCATTGAAGACGTCCCAATCAAGCTCGGTAAGTTCTATATTCCAATAGATTTTGTTGTGCTTGACATTCCTGCAGATTGTCCGGTCCCAATCATACTCGGGAGACCATTTGTTGCAACCTCCGGTTGTATGGTGGATTGCAAGAACGCTAAACTAGCCTTCCATATAGGAGAAGAGAAGGTTGAATTTGTTCTCTCAACCTTGATGAAAGATCCTGCAATTGGAGAGGATATGTTCAACATCTATGATGAAGAGGCGTCTAGAGAGGAAGTAAGTTCGATCTTGTTTAAATATTCATTGAAAAAGGTCATAACCATGATCATCATGGAAAAGGGAGAAGAAGAGGATTGCAATGCTGAGATTGAAGCTTTGGAGGAGCTAAAAGAGGTACAAGATGAAGAGTTCAAGAAATTTTATGATGGCTCGGAAAACAGAAGAAACCACGGCCAGTCGTGCTATTCCACGGCCGTGGTTCCACAAATTCAACCCGTAGAGTGTTATTTGGAGAACATCACGGCCATGGAAGTAATATGTGTGCCGTCGTTTTGGGAAATTCTGAGAACAATTCCGTCTTTCATACAACCACTCTTGAGTGTTCTTCCACTACTCCCACATCCTTAGAGACTTCTAAGGAAACATCGAGCACACCTGAAGACACATCAAAGGCATCAATAGCTTTGGAATTGAAGCCACTTCCCACACATCTTCGGTATGCTTTTCTTGGAACTAATTCTACCGTTCCCGTTATTGTTAGTTCCGATTTAAAGGAAGATGAACATGAGAAACTTATAGATGTTTTGACAAAACATAGGAAAGCTTTAGGCTATACCATAGAGGATCTTGTAGGAATTAAACCATCTTTATGTTTGCACAAAATTCTAATGGAAGAGGATTGCAAGCCTTCACGACAACCTCAAAGACGGTTAAACCCAGTCATGAAAGAGGTCGTGAAGAAGGAAATCCTTAAGTTACTTGACGCAGGTATCATCTATCCTATCTCCGATAGCAAGTGGGTAAGCCCCGTTCAAGTCGTTCCCAAGAAGGGAGGATTGACCATTGTGACCAACAAGAACAACGAACTCATTCCAACGAGAACCGTGACGGGCTGGAGGATGTGCATTGACTACCGCAAGCTAAACAATGCAACTAGGAAGGATCACTTCCCACTACCATTCATAGATCAAATGCTTGAAAGGTTAGCACAACACTCCTACTTTTGTTACCTTGATGGTTATAGTGGTTTCTTTCAGATTCCGATTCACCCGGACGATCAAGAGAAGACCACATTCACGTGCCCATGGGGTACATTTGCTTATAGGAGGATGCCATTCGGACTTTGTAACGCTTCAGCCACCTTTCAAAGGTGTATGATGGCCATCTTCTCGGAATATATTGAGGAAATCATGGAGGTTTTTACGGACGATTTTTCAGTTTATGGTTCCTCATTTGACAATTGTCTTTCTAACCTTTCTCTTGTTTTACAAAGATGTGAAGACACTAACCTTGTTCTAAATTGGGAGAAGTGTCAATTCATAGTTAAGGAAGGCATTGTACTAGGACATTTGATCTCTAATAGAGGGATCGAAGTTGACAAGGCTAAGATAGAGACGATAGAGAAGCTTCCTTCTCCATCTTCGGTGAAGGGGATAAGAAGTTTCCTATGACATGCGGGGTTTTATAGGAGATTCATCAAAGACTTCTAAAAAATTTCGAAACCACTAACTAATCTATTGATGAAGGATGCTGTTTTTTATTTTTTGCAGGAATGTTTAGATGCCTTCTATAAGATTAGAGAAGCTCTCATTTCAGCCCCGATAATCCAACCTTTGGATTGGAATCTTCCATTCGAGGTTATGTGTGATGCAAGTGACGTAGCTGTTGGAGCGGTGCTTGGACAAAAGAGGGAAGGCTGCACTCATGCCATCTACTATGATAGCAAGACGCTAGACGAAGCGCAGCTCAACTACGCCACAACTGAAAAAGAATTTTTAGCCGTTGTATATGCTTTTGAAAAGTTTCGTTCTTATCTTGTAGGAGCAAAGGTGATTGTATACACGGACCACTAAGTAATACGGTATTTGCTCGCCAAGAAGGATGCAAAGCCAAGACTGATTAGATGGATTCTTCTTCTTCTTCTTCAAGAATTCGATCTAGAGATTCGGGACAAGAAGGTTCCGAAAATTCTGTTGTGGATCACCTAAGTCGTCTACCATACACCGACGGCGACGACCTACCCATCGATGACTCCTTCCCAGATGAGCATTTACACATAATGGAAGAATGCATCGATAAGATTTCTAAAGGTAACGAACCTTGGTTTGCTGATTTTGTAAATTACTTGGCTTGTCAAGAAATACCTCCCGGACTATCCTATGCACAAAGAAAGAAGTTCTTTAAGGATGTCCGCCAATATCATTGGAATGAACCTCTACTCTTCAAGAGAGGTCCCAACCGCATCATTAGGAGATGTGTGCCGGAAGACGAAATGCAAAGTGTCATTCGTCAATGTCACTCACTTCCTTGTGGAGGACACGCTAGTTCCCAAAAAACTAGCGTTAAGGTATTGCAATCCGGATTCTTTTGACCTACTTTATTTAAGGATGTCCAAACTTTTGTTTCTTGTTGCGATGCTTTTCAAAGCACAGGAAATATCTCTAGGAGAAACGAGATGCCTCTCAACAATATTCAAGAGGTGGAAATCTTTTACATTTGGGGAGTTGATTTTATGGGACCATTCCCATCATCTTGCGGAAACCAATACATACTTCTCGCTGTAGATTATCTTTCGAGATGGGTTGAAGCTATTGCCTCTCCAACTAACGATGCTATGGTGGTTGTCAAGTTCTTTAATAGAACTATTTCCCCAAGGTTTGGCACACCACGAACCATCATTAGTGACGGAGGTTCACACTTCATAGCCCGATGATTCAAAACTCTACTAGCTAAGTATGGGGTGACTCACAAGATCGCCACTCCCTACCATCCACAAACAAGTGGGCAAGTGGAGATTTCAAATAGAGAGATCAAGGGTATCCTTGAGAAGACGGTGTCAAAAACAAGGAAAGATTGGTCTTTAAAGCTAGATGACGCATTCTGGGCGTATAGGACAGCATACATGACTGCCATCGGCACAACACCATACAACCTTGTGTATGGGAAGTCTTGTCATCTCCCGGCGAGAAGCGCCTCTTAGACCTTAACGAGCTAGAAGAACTCCGCTTGAACGCCTATGAGAATGCCAAGATTTTCAAGGAAAGAGCAAAGAGTTGGCATGATAAGCATATCATTCCAAAAGACCTCAAAGAAGGAGATCAAGTTCTCCTCTTCAATTCTCGACTTCGACTCTTTCCAGGTAAGCTTAAATCTCGTTGGACTGAACCTTATGTGATTAAACATGTTTTTCCCCATGGTGCATTTGAAGTATGGGGTGAGAAGTGTGGAAGTTTCAACGTGAATGGTTGATAGGTGATGGAATCACTATCATTTAGGTTAGTTTTTAGAGTCTTTTTGTTACATTAGTGTCGGTTTACGCTACTAACTCCTTGGTCCAGAAGAAGACGACTAAAAGAAGATAAAGGAGTTATAATCACTTAGGAGTGAAGACCATTCACGAAGCAAAGCTTCTGTTGCCTCACTGCCCCCGCGGAGCAGTGTCACCGCTCATGCGGGTGACACCATACTCCGGAGCGCAGCTGCGCCTTCACCAGCGCCAGGAATGAAGACTCTCACCGCACCTGCATCAACCCTTGGCGCCCCTACGGTGACTTGCCCGGAAGAAGCGAAGACCAGCGCCCCTGTGCCTCTTTCTGCGCCTTTGCATGTGCCTCAACCTGGGAGCTGGAAGATGAAGAGTCACTGTCACCACCCCCACGTTGACACTGGGACGCCCCTGCGGCTCAGTATCTGAAGCGACAGACATTTGAAGAGTCAGACGTTTGAAGATCATTAAATATCCGCCCCTGCGGAAGTGCTAGGCCGCCCCTGCCGCTACGAAGAAGATCAAACATTTTTGCCTGAACCGCCCATGCGGATCTGAAGGCCGCCCATGCAGTTCAGCGATAGAGGCTTTACTCCGGTTGTTTACACCACCTCTATGGCATTAAAGGTGGTTGTTTTGGGCTGGTCATTTACTCCTATTTAGTGCCATTTGTAGTATAAATAGACCTAGGGTTGATTGCTAGAATGATCCAATTAGAATCCACTTTTTCCATTATAATTATCTTGCTACCTTTGTAATGAGTTGCTAACTCCCTTGCTATATTGGGTTGGTTTGAAGTTGCATTGTTACTTTGGTTGTAAGTTCTTTCTAATATAAGTTTTCATTCGGTAATATTTTGTGTTTCCTTGATCTTCATTGTCTAATTGCATATTTTACTAGCACTTAAGATTGATCACCTTAAGTTCTAAAGTGCATGCAAAGAACTAGGATTAATAGATTCCGGGTTCGGGTCGTTAATCTAGTTGTAAACTTTAAGTAATAACGGTTTGTAATTGCTTAAAGGAAAGGAACACAAATATAAAGATAAGTTTAACGGTTTTAATCTTTTCTTTATATCCCTTAGTCTTTGTTTGAAAGCTAACTTGTTAATTGTTCTTGTAGGTTTATGGAACACTAACCTGTTAAGTTGTGTTGATGCCGGTTGGCTCAACACATATATATGATCGAGACGGGAGATTACTTGAAAACTTGTAAAAAGGAACTTACCAAAGTAGCAATCGCATGCTAATAATCAACCTAGTGTAGATTCACCCATTATTGTCTTACTTGTTGTCTTACTTTCTTTCATAAGTTTTGTGTGCATAAATTCACTCAACCCCCCCCCCCTTTTGTCACTTGAATCTATAATCAATAATTGCATTTAATAGGAATAACAAAACTCTCTTGGGTTCGACCCTTACTTAACCACCATACTCGTTTTAGTGCTAAGTCGGGATTATATTTTGATAAGATAAAAACGACCATAGATAAAGGTCTTGTCAAAATTTGACGCCGTTGCCGGGAAGTTTGGTTATTTTTATTTTATTGTTATTATTGATTATTGGTTTGAACTATTTTTATGGTTCAAACCCTTGCTACTAACTCCGGCTTTGCTTCCTTTGATCCAGAAATTGAGAGGACGCACATCCCTCAACGTAGACAACAACAACTCCAACAAGAAATGGTTGATCGCACTCTTTGTCAACTCACTCAGCCCACTTTGGCTCAAAACCCTCTTGTGGTTACTATACCGGCATTAGGGGAAGGAATCAACTTCGAGCTCAAGCCGGGTCTCATT
Source organism: Fagopyrum homotropicum (assembly GCA_033239125.1). NCBI lineage: Eukaryota > Viridiplantae > Streptophyta > Magnoliopsida > Caryophyllales > Polygonaceae > Fagopyrum > Fagopyrum homotropicum. The sequence continues at coordinate 55,492,239 of BSWB01000003.1, read as the reverse complement.
CACTTGCTTCCATCTTTCCATGGGCTAAATGGTAAAGACCCCATCAAATACCTTGGGAAGTTCCATACCTTGTGTATGAGCATGAAGCCGGCCAACATTACCGAAGAGCAAATCAAGATGAGGGCATTCGGCTTTGTAATAGCTAGGATTTCGAATTCTAATTAATGTTGATTAACTTAATCGTTGATAGTAATTAACATATAACTCGCGAAGACTTCGCAAGTGATGAGTAGGAGTTCCACCGTTATGTTCCTGGCGTAATTTTGAACGTTTGGGGAAATTTTTACTTTTTCCCCGGGTAATTATTTTTACCCTCCGGTGTTATTTGGAGCATTTGGGAGCTCCAATTAATAAAATTGCAGTTGAGAGAAATGATCAGGACATCGGATATGTCCTAGATATGAAATAACATGGAGAGGCAAAACGGCCAAAAGAGTCGCTATTTCGTTTCTTAACGGCTAAGAAAGACGGCTTAGGAATACACGTTTTCCGAGGCAGTTGTGTAATAATTATCTCTACAATATTCCAGATTTAATGTTCCAATCTCGAGAAGTTTGGAGAAAGAGGTTCGACCCGCCTTTGGATCGGTTAAAGGATAATTATCGACTTTACTAAAGGATAATTATCGTCTTCACTATAAATAGCGGAAAATCCTTTATTAATTCATTTCCTTTCACGTTTTCTCGTAAAAGCTCTGATTTCTCTCAACCTTCAAACTCAGATCTACTCTCCGTTTCTAATCCGATTTCAATTCCGTTTGAGTTTCTGGATTCCTCTCTTCATTCTCTTCATAACGGTACCGAGTTTCTGCATTTCCGAGTATATGGAGGGCTAGTCGAGCATATATGTCACCAGGACGGTTCCGTCACTCAGATTCCGATGAATTTGATGTTGTCCATGCGTAGCCTGCGTCGTTGTGATTCCGAATCTTCTTTTAGATCGTCAATCGGGTTAGTAACGAATAAGTTCTGAATTTATTCGTTTTCCGTACTGCGATTTGGCCTAAATTGACTTTAGGCTTGTCAAATAGGACAATTAGAAATTCCATTATGGTCGTTATATTATTCTGGTGATTATGGGTTCTTGTTTGATGAAATCTGATGACATGGGGTTTAGAAATTGCCTGCGGGCAAAACGTTTCTCAATGGCCTTATGACTAGAGGACTTATCTTTCCTCGCCACCGTGGTCCACCTACCGCGGCCATGCCTTGGGAGGAAAGAGGTGGTAGAGGCATTCCATGGCTTCCGGAGTACTCTCTCATGCTTGGCAGGCATAATTGGAAGGAGACTTTTGTTCCGATGCATGCCAACAGGTTAGTAGCTCCTTCATATGTGCCCGATGAGGTTCCAGTTGAGGCTGTAGCTGAGGAAGATGAGGAGATGGGAGGAGGAGATATCCAGATGCAGGAGGGAATGAGCAGGACTTTGTCTCATTCCCGGAGCAGCCAGCTGACTTCCCGGAGCCACCAGTCGAGGCCTTCTAGTTCTTTTTCCTCACGCCGGGATAGTTTTAGTGAGCGCCCGACATGGATGGATGCCCCGCCTTCTTGGTATGGATAGCAGCCATCTTGGATGGGAGCTCCGCCTCCTTGGTATGATCAGCTACCAGTTGCACCGACGCCTATTCAACAGCAGCAGCCGGAGTGGTTACAACAGCCTCCCGCATGGTATGAGCAGCAGCCGGCATGGGCGGCTGACCTTTCCAGGAGGGTGGGAGACTTAGAGATCCACCAGCAGGTGCATGATGTGGAGCGACAGGAGAACTCTAGGATCTTACGTGATGTATACCGCTAGCAGTTTGGGCGACCTTTCAGTTCGGACTTCATTCCATATCCGCCACCTCCTTCACAATGATCGTTGATGAATGCTTTGAGCCACTCTACCACCATTAGTGAGTTTTCTTTGTTTCTTTTCTTTTCTTTTCTTTATTTTTCTTGAACATTGAGGACAATGTGTATGTTAAGTATGGGGTGGGTGTGACTCTCGTTTGTAATAACTCGATACACTTGCTTGCTTTAATTCCATGAACACTTGCATCTTTCTTTTATTTGTCACACGTTTCATTATTGCATTGCATTAAAAAGCTTTGAAAAACCCATAAAAAATTTGAAATTTTTGAAAATAATTGTGCTCCTAAGATTAGAGATGATTTCTATGATGAATCTACTTGTGGAATGAGTTTTTGATGACTTTTGTATGCTTGAATTGATTTATGAATTGTGAAGAAATTGAGTATGTTGTTTAACCTTTCTTGTAAGTTTCATAATGTGAAAGTTTTATCTAAATCATATTGAGGAATGAAGGTTGAAATCACAATATAAGTTCTTACACTTCTTTATGAAATGATTGAGGCACCTCGATTTCTTGCTTCTTTCTTTAATCATTTAGCCCCTCAAAGAAAATACTTGCCTCCTTTACCTATCCGGGATTTAGGAAGAGTTGATTTTGGCATATTTGATGTGGGAGGGCCATGAAAGAAATTGTTTGAATTCAAAGTGTAGAAAAAAAATAGGTTTGGGGAAGTCAATCATGATGATGAGTAACTCGGCACCATTCACATAGCCGGGTGTTTGTGTCTTGCCAAAATCGGATTGAGCGATATTCCTAAATGATTATGGTATGTGCATCAAGGGTTTGAGGCATCTCGAATTGAGAAACTCCAATCTCCTAGGCTTCGGTTTTTGTTCACCGTTGTCCATATTTCCAAAAGTAGAGTCGAAAAATTTTGTGCAAAAAGTAAAGAGAAAAGCTCTAAGTTGGTGGTTAGTTCAATTGGTGAAAAGAAAAGAGTTTGTGTTGTTCCTTTTTCCCGGATTCATACACCACATTCCTTTACAAGTTTCCCACCCTTTCCATATTATTCAGATCATAAGAATGTTTTTTGACTTGGTGATCTAAATTGAAGTTTCACATGTTTGATTTCGACAATACTTGAAGGTTATGATGTTTGTCTTGAAGTTTATGCAATTTATGATGTTTCCTTTGCCATACATATTTTAATTTATGTATATGAATGTTTTCAAGGAGGTATGAGCAAGATTTGAGGATGATCTATTGATTAGAAGCACATTACCAAAAAGATTGTTTTTTTTGTTTTGTTTTGCATTCATATTTCATTCTACCATATGTTCTAAGCTTTTGAAAACCTTGCTTGGGGACAAGCAAACGTCAAGTATGGGGTATTTTGATAGCATGAAATATGACTATATTTTAGGCACTTGTTTTGATTGTTTTTCCCTCTTAGATGTGTACATGGATACGAGTTTGAAGCATTTATGAGCACATTCACCTATTTTTTTGATATAGAGATCTACATAAGCTTTATTATGTTTATAGGTGAATAAAGGATTGAATTGGAGCATATATGAAGGGAATGGAGTATTAGATCATGCTAGATGTCAAGGAGATGCTTTGGAGTAGCTAAGGAAGGAGCATGATTTGAGAACTTTACGAAACAAAGGCTTTTGAGTTCCACGACCTAAACCACGACCGTGGTTATGCATTGAGTTCGTGAAATGTGATTTCGAAGAGCATCAGAGGATTCCACGCCCTAAACCACGACCGTGGTTTATTACACTAGACCGTGATTTCCATGACGTTATGACGTGTCATATTTGCCACGTCAACAATAGTTATTGGGTTTTCCCGTAACCCTATTTTTCCCTATAAGAAGGCTGAACGCGGGAGAAAATGGGGGTTCGCATACGCTTGTATTTACGGAGGTTTATACCCAAAGAGAGAGAGATCTTGGATCATTGCTTGGGAAGATTCTGAGAAAGACGCGATTTGAAGATTGTGTACTTCGAGAATATCTTAGGGTTTACATTTGGAGACGGATTGACAACCCGCTCTTCGTTGTTTCTTAAGATTGTTGTGAGGATTTTTGTTCCCTATTCCGGATTCATTAAACACATACATTGGTTGTTTGGATTTGAGATTGATTGTTTAAGTTTTTATTGATTTTTTGAGGATTTTACCTTTTTCTCTTCTTAATTTGATATTTGATTCAACGATGATGGTTATTGGCTAAAACCCCTTAGCAATTCTAAGGTGAAGGGTTGATAGTTGTGGCTTAGATAATGATAGATTGATCGTAAACAGATTGGACCCTGAGAGTTACGAGAAACCTTGTCGACAGCCTTTTCCACGGTCTATTCTTGAAAACCACGGCCGTGGTTCTTCAAGATCTAGCCGTGATTTCCTTTGTCGTATGACCTTTGCTTTTGCTTTTGATCCAAACTCAAAGATTTGCCTTAACCTAGCCTTGGTTTGCCTTTCCTAGGTAGTAGTGAGACTCAACATCCTCTATTTCGGTTTCGAGTGTCACATCCTTAACCGTTTTGGCTTATCTTTGATTCCTTGGGTTTGGGCATGGGTATTTGAGAGTAATTCTTATCCTTCGATCCTTTCTATACTGCAGCCTCAACAACCTTTATAGAGAGTGTCATTTGGGTGAGATATATAGGGTTTTGGAACTTCCCCGTACATAACCTTACATTAGACATACTTTTGAAATCCCGACTCTGTCCTTATATCTATAGAAGTCTTGAATCGATTGTCACAATTGGATACTTGGATCTTTAGGATTGCTGTTTTCTCATTATTTGCAAAGCTTCTATACTTTACTTGCTCGATAATTTGTGAACTGAATTTGATCCCCCAAATCCCTGAGTTCGATACTCTAGAATTCTTGTTTTACTACGCCGATCCGTACATTGCGGGTTCGCATTGCTTTGATTTCAGTTTTATAAATTTAAAGCTTATTTGCACGCACACTTTGAGGCGAACAGGGAATATGTGGTATACCTCGGTTTGTTCTACCGAGAAGATCTAAGATTATCTAAGTTTTGGGACAAAACTTGTTTTTAGGGGAACTAATGTAACAACCGATTTTTTGGGGATCAAGTTGAGCCACTTGCCTACCCGCGGGCACCGACCGCGGTCGCGCCGCCGCGGGTGCGGCTGCCGTTTCCCACGGTCGCGGTGTAATATCAGATCACGTCTATCTTTTTGTAACCGTCTTATTTCCTTCCTTTTTCATTAGGATCCGATCTTGTGACGATTAAACCCTCCTATTAACCCTAGCACACTGCTTCTTTTTCCTCTTTCATGTTCCACGTTTAGCCTCTCCTCCCTTCATATCCTCCATCGATCTCTCTCTTGCATTCATCCTTCCAATTAATGAGAAGTCCTTCGCTTTCATTCTCCTTCACGTGATTGTATCTCTGAGAGGATAGGAGCCGTCTTGCGTATTCTCTAGCTGAACGGTAAGAAATTTATTCTTCTCCTCCTTCTTCACTTCTTTATTCCCATCAACGGTATATTGATTCTTTTTCCCTCCTCATGTTGTGTGCGACGTTGTTCAAGCAAAGAGTCTTGTTGGTATCTACAGGGGAAGAACAAGAGAAACAAACGCAACCAAAGGGTACGAGCTCGTTCTACACGTCGATAGGCACAACTACCATCGTACTAGACTTCAGCCGCGGTCACGAATAAAGTGGTTTCTAATACTAACAAATTATCGATTGTATGTCTAGTTGCTTGGTTTGTTTTGGTGTTTTGTATAGATTGTATGCAGGCCTTAAAACGCATTTCAAAGGACTGACGGAGGCCTTGAAATCGGAAACAAGGGACACATGAAGAGTTTAGAGAGATTCAACATGGAGGCCTTGAAATCCATTTCAAGGGATCAGAAGCCAAAGCCTTGAAGTAGAAACAAAGCGGCTGGAAGGATTTCAAAACACTAAAAATCAAATCTACCAAGCATCAAAGAAGATCTTCCAAGGAGATATGCCCAACAAGAAAATACGCTAAAAGAAGATCTTAAGCGACCACGCTAAAAGAAGATCTCAACCGACCAAGTAGATTTGATTCAAAACAGGATCTCGCAAAGATCCTCAACCAAAAGCGCAAAGATCCTCTCTCAACAGATTTTGGATATCTTTACAATAAATTTGAGAAGATTAGGGACAAGGGAGATCAACGTACTTTAAGGAGATGAAAACGATAGAAAATATACAACGTCTACCTCATCTCAACCAAGAAACGGCTTTCATGGAGAAGAAGAACCATCTTCAACGGTCATCTTCCCAACGGCTAGAAGACTTCTCCATCGAAGACTATAAATGAAGATGCCGATTGAAGAAGAAGATAGTCAAGCTTACACGGAAATATTCAAAGTCTTCAAGTGATTCAAAGCATCTTCATTCGACCAAACATGTTTTCTTTCTCTCTTTTACAAAATGTTTTATCCCCTAGAGAGAGATAAAACTTGAGAGCTCCATTGGAATATCTAAAGAGTGTTATACTAGAGTGTGTGTTACTCTGCGAAGTAACTAGGCTACAATAGCAAGGTGAAGAGTTAAAGCTAAATCGTAGCATTGGCTACAGTGAGAGGAGAAGGGGATTTCTTCTAGTTTGTATCTAGGACTCTTTGAAGCTGATAATAGATAGTTAGATCCTACGGCTATACTCTGGGACGGAGAGTAGGCTATTTAGATCCAAAATTCGTAAACATATCCTCGTGTCGATCTTTTACATTCCGCACTTTATCTGCTTTATTGGGACTAACTTTGTTTTGTACGTGAACAAGGTCAAGGCCCTTGAAATTAGTTTCAAAGCCCTTGAAATCAAAGTGTGTCACAAAGAGCTCTGATCGACATCAAGGCCTTTGAAATCAGTTTAAAAGCCTTGAATTTCAAAGCCTTGAGATAGGTTTTTGCAAAAAGTTCTCATACTCTATTCAACCCCCCTTCTAGAGTATCTTTATCCTTAATATTCACCTAACAGTTCTTCAATTGGTATCACAGCTAGACTCACGTATATTGATTTCACTATCAGTGAGACTAATCATGAATCCTGTAGGTGATGGAGGATTTGCTCAAGGAAGATCCTCATCTCAACCACCACTTTTCTATGGCAACAACTTTGCCCATTGGAGAGCACTCATGCGCATGTTCATTATTGATCAGGTAAACCTTTGTCTTATGGCGGATCATGAAGAAGACTCAAATCTCTATGTTGATAATGTGGTAAGTTCTATCATGTTCCAACCTGAATTTGATCTCACACAATTCCTTAAAGACATTATCATATGTGACAAAGAACATAGGATAAGGATAAATTCCTTAAAAGAAAAGCTTCTTGAACAAGAGGAACGACTAAGTGAGATGTCTTTGGAAATTGAAAATCTTAACAAGGAAAAGGTATACCTTGATGACAGCATCAAGGCATGGGAATCGGAAAATGCGATTTTTAAGGACAACCTCTCTTCTCTTCATCGAAACTATATCGATCTAGAGAAAGAAAAAGTTTATCTAACTTTGACGTGTCAAGACCAGAAGACTGCACTTTTCAAATTCACTCGTTCAAAAGCCAATCTTGAAAGAATGATGGATGAACAAAAATCCTCACTTAACAAAAATGGTTTAGGTTATCATAGAAATTTTCCTAGAAAACCGACTACCACTTTTGTCAAGACTAAAGGAAGTATTCATATGCCCAAATGTTTCTACTGTTGTAAAAAGGGTCATGCAAAATCTACATGTCCATATAGAAGAAATGATCCTTACATCATTAGAAACACTTATCCTCTATGATTAAGGAAACAAGTCAAGCAAATCTGGGTTCCTAAAGGTACTAGACCACCAAACATGATCGAGCCTGAATATGGACCAAAATATGTCATTAGGTCGACCCGGAAAGGTTGATGTTTGTTGTTTTGCAGGATATCACCAAGGTAAAGGAGCATAAATGGATATTAGGTAGTGGTTTCTCAAGACACATGAGTGGAAAAAGTTCACTATTCTCAGATTTAAAGAAGCAATCATTTGGAACCATTACGTTTGGTGTTGAAGGAAAGTGTGACATTATTGGCATTGGTAAAATATGTTATAATTCATCTAACTTTATTGATGATGTATATCTTGTTGACTGTTTGAAGTATAACTTGCTTAGCATCTCTCAAATATGTGATAAAGGCAACGAGGTAATGTTTGATTCAGAAAAATGTGAAGTTCAAGATAAGACGACGGGTGACATTGTGCTTACTGCTCCTAGATTAACAATGTTTATTATATGAGTACTAACCAAGTTTCAGGAACTAAGTTAAAGTGTCTCAAGGCCTTGACTGATGATCTAAGGATTTGGCATACAAGACTTGGTCACGGAAGCATGCATACAATGCAGAAGTTACTTTCAAAGGATTTGGTATGTGGCTTGTCAAACCTAAACTTCAAGGTAGATGAACTATGTAAAGCTTGTACACAAGGTAAACAAATAAGAGGTTCATTCAAACCAAAAAGGTTGTAAGTTCTTCTCAACCCATTAAACTTTTACATATGGATCTTTGTGGACCTATGCGTGTCAAATCTCCCAAAGGTAAACAGTACATCCTTGTCATTGTGGATGATTTTTCTCGTTTACATGGATATCATTCTTACGGAAAAAATTTGATGCATTGTTTAAGTTTTCAAAATTGTGTAAGGAGTTGCAAACTTTGAAAAACCTACCAATCGTTTCTATAAGAAGTGACCATGGAAGAGAATTTGATTAACTAAAGTTTGATTTGTTTTGTGCAAAATATGGTATTTCACACAAGTTTTCAGCTCCTAGAACTCCTCAATAGAATGGGGTTGTGGACCGTAAGAACCACACCCTAGAGGATATGTCTAGGACTATGCTTTTAGAAAACAGTTTGCCAAAAAGTTTTTGGGCAGAAACAATAAAAACTACAAATTACATCTTGAATAGATGTTTAATTCGCCATATTTTCAAAAAGACTCCTTATGAACTCTTTAAGGGTAGAAAACCTAATATTTCTTATTTTAAACCCTTTGGATATACATGCTTTGTTCATAACAATGGCAAAGATAACCTTGATAAATTTGATGCACGTAGTGACGAAGAAATATACATTGGATATGCTACAAATAGCAAAGCTTATCGGCTTTATAATAAGCGTACCAAAATTATTGAGGAAAGAATTCATGTCATATTTGATGAAAACAATGATGGTACTTTGAGTGAAAGATTTGCATATCTAAATCTGAATCAACGAGAAGATCACAATTCTGATGAAGAAGAAGATCCCAAGGATCAAGAAAAGAATATGCAAGAGAAGATTCAAGATACCGGAGAAAACTCTCAAGACCTTGAAACACATCTTCAAGACCTTGAAACAGAAAACTGTGATGTCAAAACTCTGTTTCAAGGCCTTGAAACCCAAATTCAAGGCCTTGAGATAGGATTCAAGGGCAACACTTCAACGGTACCTGAATCTAGTCAAGCATATGAGCCTCAATCGTCAAGATATGTTCCATCTTACAAACGAAGGAAGTTTCAACACTCTTCATACCACCCATAAGAGAATGTGATCTCAGATCTAAACATAGGAGTTCAAACTCGATCCAAAGTAAACAAGCCTCAATCGTCAAGATATGTGCGTTCTTTGTGTTCGTGTCTCTTATTGAGCCAAAGAATTATGTTCAAGCTCTTCAAGAACCCGACTGGATCATTGACATGCAAAATGAACTAAATGAGTCTGAGAGAAACAAGGCTTGGATTCTTACGACAAGACCAAAGCATCAATCCGTCATTGGCACGAAATGGGTTTTTCGAAACAAGTTGGATGAAAACGGTAAAGTCATTCGAAATAAAGCACGACTTGTAGCTCAAGGCTATAACCAAGAAGAAGGTATTGATTATGAGGAGAATTTTGCTCCGGTTTCCATGTTAGAAGCCATACGTATGTTACTTGCATTTGCACCTTTCATGAGCATAAAGTTATTTCAAGTGGATGTGAAATGTGCTTTTCTAAACGGCTTCTTAGATGAAGAAGTCTACGTTGCTCAACCACCTGGTTTTGAAAATAATCAATTTCCTGATCATGTTTTTAAATTGGACAAGGCTCTTTATGGTCTTAAGCAAGCTCCTCAAGCCTGGTATGAAAGATTGTCCAAGTATCTCCTTGAAAACAATTTTAAAACAGGTTTGATTGATAAAACTTTATTTATCAAAACCAGAGGCAACGATATTTTAGTAGTACAAATCTATGTTGATGATATATTATTCGGTGCTACTAATGATTCCCTATGCAAGGAATTTTCAGATATTATGTGCAGGGAGTTCGAAATGAGCCTAATGGGTGAGTTAAATTTCTTTCTTGGACTTCAAGTTACACAAGCAAAGAAAAGAATTTTTATTAATCAAAGCAAGTATACCAAGGACTTGCTTAAGAAGTATAAGATGGATCAATCTAAGGTCGTAAAGACTCCTATGAGTTCTACACTTTCGTTTGACCATGACAAAGATGGCAAAAGTGTTGTACAAAAGGAGTATCGAGGTATGATCGGTTCATTGTTATATCTAACCACTAGTCGACCTAAGATTATGTTGAGCGTGTGCATGTGTGCAAGATTTCAAACTGATCCTAAAGAGTCACACTTGATAGCTATTAAAAGGATATTTCGGTATCTCAATGGCACCAAGGATTTAGGGTTATGGTACCCACATCAAAGCTCGTTTCATCTCGTTGGCTATTCAGATGCAGACTTTGCAGGTTGATAGAAAAAGCACTTTTGGATGTTGCAAATTCTTAGGGGCATCCCTAATTAGTTGGCACTCCAAGAAGAAAAACTATCTCGCCCTATCCACAACTGAATCCGAATATATATTTGCGGGAGCCTGTACGTTGTGCAACAATTCTATGGATAACTCAACAACTTCGTGATCTTGGCTTTGATTTGAAAGGTATCCCGATAAAATGTGATAATACTAGTGCTATTTCGATTACTAAAAAATCATGTGCAACATTCAAGGACTAAGCATATCGATGTAAGGCATCACTTCATACATGATCATGTTGAGAAAGGTGATGCTTCGATTTCTTTTATATCAACTGACTTGCAGCTTGCAGATATCTTTACTAAGCCTCTACCTCAAGATCAGTTCAACTTTATTCGTTTAGAGCTTGATATGTTGAACAATGAAGCATTAACGTTGGGGGAGTAAATCGTTTTATTTTCTCCTTCGTATGCAAACCGTTTTTCGTTTTCAAAGGCCTTGAAATGCAATTCAAGGGCCTTGAAACGAGATTCAAGGGAAAAATTGAATATTACGGATCTATTTAGGGATTAATATCTTTTAGATATTTTAATTCTTAAATTGTTTTTAATGATTTCAAAATCCTCATTTTTGGGTTCAAAATTCTGAAAAAGAGTTGTTGAAATTTTATTGGAAACAAATTTGGCTTTTCAAGAGCTTGATTTTTTCAAGATCTTGTTTAAACTTAAATTGTTTTCTTCCTTGTAAAAGGCTAAAGACTTCTCTCTTTTTCATTTCCTGTCTTTACAGAAACCCTTTTCAAAAACCCTTGTTTTCTCTCCCAATATCATCTATGGCTCCTAGAATCAAGAAATATGCTCCTCATCCGGCTTTATCTTCCAAAAAGAAATCAGCTCAGATCCCCGCCGCCACAAAAGAAGAGAAACCTTCTGAAGATTTAGAAATTTCTCAGACAACTGGTATTCCAACATCTTGGTTCATTAATTTTCAAGCTAAGGGATCTTGGCTTGATGGATTTCACAATCGGCCTCTCTATATGTGTGATCTGGTGGATACTACATTTTTGGAAACACTTCGGATCCCCTACATTGCTATGCTCAAGAGCTCTACAGTCTGGAAAATCTTAAACCTTGGAGATTTTCCTTTCCCAAGGCTCACAAAAATATTCTATGTCAACCTCGTCACAAAATGGGACAAAGGAATTATCACTCTTGAATCATCTATAAAAGGTACCCTAGTTCTTCTCACTTCTATTGTTTTGGGTGAGCTTTTAGGAATTCCTTCAGATCTCTCTTCTACACGTCCCTCCCGATCAGAGAGTGTTCAACTCGCTAAGGAGAAATTTCTGGTTCCAAACTCAACCTCATGCCAACTTACTCATACTTCCCTAACTCTAGATGCTAAACTTGTGTTTACCATTCTGGTTCGGTGTGTTATGCCTCGAGCTAATTCAAGAGAGCTTTTGACTTATCAATCTTTGGAATTAATTCATTTGATTATGTCTGGGTTAGACATTGACGTACCTAATCTCATCCTTAACCATATGATCCATTCAGTAAACTCTAAATGAGCCATCCCTTTTCCTTATGGAAATCTTCTGCCCAAGATCTTCGACCAAATTTAAATTGATACATCCTCTAAAGATCGACATCCAATTCCTGGCAAGATTGATGAATCCTGCTTAGAAAGGTTAGGAATTGAGAATACTCTTGCATGAGCATGGACATTGAAGGGAAAAGGAGCTATTCCACTTCCAACCCAAGAAGCTCCAACATCTTCTCCTCCTACTCCAAAAATCAGGTTAGATTGATGTGAAAAAGAATTGGTTTTTCTGAATCGTGAACTCTCAGATTTTCATTTTGACACTATGAGAAGATTGGATGGAAATCATGAACTGTTGTCCTTCGTGAATGCTAAGGTAAATGAAATGTATCTGATGAATGCTCTTACTCTTACCACCATGGGAAGGATCCTACCTATGACTGAAGATGCAGCTCAACACACTCAAGAAAAAGTGGAAAATGTTCTAATGAACTACAAACGTCGCGTACAGAATAACTTTATTCATTATCCTACACATGTTCAACCAACTATTCTGACAGTGCTCGAATATGAGATGGTTAAGGAGCGACGAGCTGAAGAAAAGAGACGACGCTGAGCTTCTGAAATGGATGATTGGAGTCACAAGAAAGCTTCATCTAAGGGAAAAAGACAGTTTTATGAGGAAGATTCAGACTGAGCATATGATGGTTGTGGGATTGTTGTGTTAAAAACTTGTGTTGGTTTTTCAACAAAGACGACGTGCTGAAGAAAAGAGACGATGTGCTTTAGCTATTTTTCTCACTTGTTGAAAGACAAAGGGGTAGAAATAAATGATCCGACATTTTCGATATTTCTGCATTATGCATTTTAAGTTTGTTTTCATATTCATATATGCATCGCTAACTTTACAATGCAGGTACAATATTTGTGTTGTCTTCCATCAAGGGGGAGATTGGCAACTCCACCTTGATTATATATTTGTATAGGTGATGATGGAAGATTTAAACACAAATGAAGTGGTTTTTATACTAACAAATTATCGATTGTATGTCTAGTTGCTTGGTTTGTTTTGGTATTTTGTCTAGAATGTATTCAGGCCTTAAAACGCATTTCAAAGGACTGACGGAGGCCTTAAAATCGGATACAAGGGACAGACGAAGAGTTTAGTGAGATTCAACACGGAGGTCTTGAAAGCCATTTCAAGGGATCAAAAGCCAAAGCCTTGAAGTAGAAACAAAGCGGTTGGAAGGATTTCAAAACTCTAACAACCAAATCTACCAAGCATCAACGAAGATCTTCCAAGGAGATATGCCCAACAAGAAGATACGCTCAAAGAAGATCTTAAGCGACCATGCTCAAAGAAGATCTCAACCGACCAAGTAGATTTGATTCAAAACAGGATCTTGCAAAGATCCTCAACCAAAAGCGCAAAGATCCTCTCTCAATGGATTTAGAATATCTTTACAACAAGTTTGAGAAGATTACGGACAAGGGAGATCAACGTACTTTAAGGAGATGAAGACGATAGAAGATCTACAACGTCTACCTCATCTCAAGCAAGAAGTGGATTTCATGGAGAAGAAGAACCATCTTCAACGGTCATCTTCCCAACGGCTAGAAGACCTCTCCATCGAAGACTATAAATGAAGATGACAATTGAAGAAGAAGATAGACAAGCTTACACGGAAACATTCAAAGTCTTCAAGCGATCCAAAGCATCTTCATTCGATCAAACAAGTTTTCTTTCTCTCTTTTACAAAAAGTTTTATCCCCTAGAGAGAGATAAAACTTGAGAGCTCCATTGGAATATCTAAAGAGTGTTATACTAGAGTGTGTGTTACTCTGCGAAGTAACTAGGCTATTATAGCAAGGTGAAGAGTTGAAGCTAGATCGTAGCATTGGCTACAGTGATAGAAGAAGGGGATTTCTTCTAGTTTGTATCTAGGACTCTTTGAAGCTGATAATAGATAGTTATATCCTACAACTATACCTTGGGACGGAGAGTAGGCTATTTAGAGATGAACTTCATAAACATATCCTCGTGTCGATCTTTTACATTCCGCACTTTATCTGCTTTATTGTGACTAACTTTGTTTTGCATCTGAACAAAGTCAAAGCCCTTGAAATTAGTTTCAAAGCCCTTAAAAATAAAATTGTGTCACAAAGAGCTCTAATCGACTTCAAGGCCTTTGAAATCAGTTTCAAAGCCTTGAGATAGGTTTCGCAAAAAATTCTCATACTCTATTCAACCCCCCTTCTAGAGTATCTTTATCCTTTATATTCACATAACGGTTCTTCAATAACATCGGATGTTGTTTATTCAGTTTTCGTATTTTGACATTTGTGCCTTGTTGTAAGGTCCGGTAAAGTTGTTGTCAAGCTAGGGTCGGGACCCATTGTGAAGTCCTAACACATAGCGCCCCGAGTGTGAGATTTGGGGTGTTATAGTTCTTCATTTTTGGAATCGAGAAATCATAAATATTGATGTTATTTTGAGAGAATTTGTTCTGCAACTTTTTGAAGATCAATCAGCTAAGTTTAGATATCTTTTTCTTTGTGGTTTTACTATATAAAATGCATGTGTGCTTCCTTGTCATTTACTATTTTCATTATGAATATCTTTGGCTAGTTCTCTTGTGATTCTAGGGTGAATAGATCTTGGTTATAGCATGGATAATGATGTGTTAGCTTGCATGTTAGATTAGGTTAATAGATTGTGTAAATCCTTTTGTTTATTGAGTTGAATCTGAGTTAGATTTGTCTAAGCTAGCAAACACTAGGTGGTAGAGGTGTAAAAATCTCTATTCGATGAGATGTTTTGGTTTTCTTTATAAGCTAGGCTAAACCCGAAACTTATCCGGTAAGGGTTGATTTAATCCTTAGGTAGAGAAACAGATTTGTGTTGAATTTGCGTCCTTGTTGCCTTGAGACTTACCCAGTAATAGGTAGTTCGGATTAGAACTAGCGGAATTTAAGACCTTCCCATTAATTGTTCCTATTGACGAAACATCCCACCTTCTAGCAATCAAACCGAGTCTTTTAGGAGTTAGTTTGAATCCGTCGCCCTAATCAACGATCTTGAAACCTTAGAATCCGTTTTCCGATTATTTGTCATCATCTTGATTGTTTGTGTTTTGCGTGTCTTACTTGTTAGTTTAATTTGATCATTGATCAACAACCAACCAAAAATCAAAAAAAATATGGATTTTCTAACCTTTTCCATCACCCTCACTTCTTATTCTTCAGTTATACTATTCTTGATCAAATTACAAAGCAACGCCTTAGTATTTTTGTTCGACCATGGAGTACTTATCTTGCTACGAAATGACCCATACATTGTGGGTTCACTAAGTAGTCATAGGCATCAATTGCATGAAATAAAAGTTTTAAACTAAGCATCGTTTTTGGAGCGAACAAGGTTTTTGGCGCCGTTGTCGGGGATTTGTTTTGGATTCTAAATCTAGCGAACAAGTTTTTGGCGTCGTTGTTAGAGACTAGGTCTAGTTTGATTTTTATCTTGATTAGTTATAGTCTAGGTCTTCCTTTTGCTTTTGATCTTGTTTTATTTTAATGTCTTTGTATTTTTCAATATACTAAGCAAAAAAGATGGTTGTAAGTAACCTTCAAGCGGCACTTGATGAAGCTTTGAAGCAACTTAGGCTTACAAATGAGGCCTTGAAACATGAGAGAAGGATAGCAAGACAAAGAGAGGAAGTTATCAATAATCAGCTTAAGTCCTTAAAGAGGTTTCACACTTTCTTCAAGTCTAATAGCCAAACTCACAAGCCCCCAAAGCCTCAAATGTAACCACTACAACAAACTCCTCCCGGATTCCAACAATAACAACCTCCAAAGATAGAATGGATTGATACTCGAACAAATGATGGTTAGATTGAGCGGCCTTGAGAGCACCATGACATGCAATGTAAAAGCTCAACCGGAGGATTTTTCAACGAAGAAATCCTAGCATTAAGTGCCCTTCCCTTCGACCCCATAGCTAACTGTTCGCTCCGAACGGTGTGTGCAAGCTTTAAAATTATAACCCAAGAAGTATTCTTGAACAAATATGCAAACCCGCAGTGTACAAATCAATTTTAATAAAAGCAAGAATTCCAGGGATCGATCACAGGGACTTAGGTGAAACAAAGCACAGAATCGGTTGTTAAATATTGCAATTAACCAAAAGCAATTAAAGTAATCAAATATGATGTAAAGTCAAGTAAAGGGGAAATGCGGATTCTAGGGATTAAAGCATCTAGTTGTGGTTCCGACTCAAGATCTCAAAGGATAATGCGGACAAAGTTGAGGTTTGCAAAGGGAAGGTGTTTCTAAGGTGGGAATAGATCACCGGGTAAGTCTCACTACTCACTATCCCAAACCAAAGCTCCTATTACCGGGTAAGCCTCAAGGTACTAAGGAAAGGAACTATAATCTCAAACCAACACACCACCCAAGGGAATAGAATCAACCTTTACCGGTTAAGTCTCAAGCTAA
This sequence comes from Fagopyrum homotropicum, assembly GCA_033239125.1. Classification (NCBI taxonomy): domain Eukaryota; kingdom Viridiplantae; phylum Streptophyta; class Magnoliopsida; order Caryophyllales; family Polygonaceae; genus Fagopyrum; species Fagopyrum homotropicum. Next base: position 55,475,640 of record BSWB01000003.1, on the reverse strand, counting down.
CTCACAAAGATGGGATGAAGGCACACTCAAACCCCAATAAAGGATAAAACCTTTATTACCTACACTCATGATCTTAGGTAAACAAACAAAGGAATCACCAGTAAGTCTCATCCTAGGCTTGCGTTGAACCAGGAAAGGTGTAATGAGGATTGGATTTGGCAAACTAGAACACTTAACTTCAGTTTCGGATAAGGAAAGGTTCACCTCGTTCAATCAAATCCCACCCCGGCCGAGATGTTCATCGACTGAGCGAGGTGTTCTAGGGTTAAGGTAAAGACTCGAGCTTTCAGGGTCCTGCTGGGATTAAGATCATTCTATCATCGTCTTTCCCACAACTTTGAGTCAATCACCCTAGAATCGCATAAGAAACTTAGCCAACAATCATCATGATAACAATAATCAAATATATGGAAAAGGAATCAATATTCAAACACAAAAACCTTAAGAAAAAAAAGGTCTCAATAACTTAATCAAATATCAAACAACAAGCGTTCCTCAATCACAAATCAGCAAAGACAATCAATCAAAAAGACAATCTAAGAAAGTCTTACAAACTCCTTCAAAAGCTAACTCCAAACTAGATTTTTTCCTTCCTTGAACTTCAATCCTTCAGTACTTCCTTCAATTCTTCCTCCAAACTCTCAGAAAATACTCCCAAAATATCTCGATCCGAAGATGGTTGAATTGTGGAAAATCCAACCCTTTATATAGAAGAATTATCTTCCAAAGATTATAATATCTTAAAAAGATAATTTCCTAAAAAATATATCCATATCTCTAAAATAGATCTCCCAAAAATAAATCTTCCTTCTAGAAATCCAGCCCAAAAATATAAGATATCTTCTTTCCAAAAATAAAAGATCTCAGCCAAAAATATATATCTCGCCGGCGACAGGGTATTCGCCTCGGTCGGGACGCTCCTCAAGATCACCTCGGTCGAGGTGACACTGTAGCTGACCGAGGTGAATCTCAACTGAATGTGAAATTTCTCGAATTTGGTCCAAATTCAATCTTCTTAATCACTTTCATGCTTTCTGAGTTTTTCCTTAAGCTCCAGAATGTAGCTCCAATGACTCCTTAGCTCATTAGCCCCATTTTAGTCCAAAACGTGCCATTTTACCTACAATTACAACGAAACTACATGTAGACCTCGATTCCCGTAAAGGTAGATGAAACAACAATATAATCACCTAATATACATCCATACATACCGATTATTGAAGATAAAATGTTTAAACAAGTCCCAAAATATAGACTATTATACATGCTATCAAAATACCGCATACTTGTCCCTTGCTTGTCCCCAAGCAAGTTCCAAATCTTAAATACAAGATAGAATGGATTATAAGTCATAAAGATCAATGAAAAGTATTTCAAAACATTTTCGGTTGTGTGCGCCACTCATAGATCACTCTAAGAGAATGCTTCATGGAAAATAAAATCAAGACATGATCAAAACATTTTATAAATATAAGAAAGTTGTTCATCTTTGCATAAAATCATAGAATGCATAATAAATCATATTTATCGAAATTAATCATGTATAATCCAGTTTAAACCACCAAGTCAATCAACAAGCTCGAGGTCTAAAGGGCTTCCAAAAGAGGTCAATAAATGTGTGAGGGTGGGATGTATATAGGGCATGTGGTGCTAGAATCTGGGAAAAGGATCTTACTTCACTTCTTTTTAAACTCAGCATCTTCCACCAATAAGCTTTGCTTATTTTACTTTACTTTTTGGAATGCATGGACAGAGGTGCACAATAACCGAAGCCTAGGAGATCAGCAATCATCAATTTCTCGAGATGCCTCAAACCCTTGATGCACATACCATGACCCGTTAGGAATATCGTTCAATCGGACTTTGGCAAGACACAAACACCCGGCTATGTGAATGGTGCCGAGTTACTCATCATCATGATTGACTTCCCCAAACCTATTTGTTTCTTTCTACCACCTTCAACCAACATCTCAACTTCACTTGCACTTGCTTTTCTTTGCTTGCTTCCAAATTCCCGGATAGGTAAAGGGAGGAAAATATGTATATGAGGGGCTAAAGCATGATCAAGAAGAAGAGGTGGAGAGAATGAATTTCCTTAATCATCCCAAGAAGAATGTGATAGAACTCATCATGTGGTGTCAACCTTCAAATTCAACATAATTTTGATAAAAACAAAGTATTAAACATGCTAAAACTTCAAACAAAGCATTTTGCAACTTAAACATATCATAAAACCTTTCGAGCATATAAAGATTTCAAAACCAATCTGCAAACAAAATCATCACTGAGGTCATATCCAGAGAAGAAGCACAAAATCGTTTCGAAAAATTCTCAGTTAAGAACCTGCCTCGGTCGAGGTGTTCTGACGTCATCCGAGGTGCCTACCTCATCCAGTCAAGAACATCCCGGTCGAGGTCAATAAAAATTTTTTTTTTTAAAACTTGTTTTCGACGTTTTTCTCAAAAAAAAAACTGTATATATGCATGAAATGGAAGATAAACACAGAGAGCCAAATAAGATCATAAATATCCATCAAGAGTCATACAAACATACACACATAGTCAAATAAGTACATCGACAAACCCCATACTTGGGACACATTGTCCCAATGGGTCAAAATATGTCAAAGAACAGAGTACTTACTGGACCTAGCTGAACTCCAGAAATAATAAAGAAAGAAAATCCATGCTGCTCTAGTCCTCGCCAGCTGGTGGTGGTGGTGGATGTGGGATGTAGGGGTGTTGAGATGGATCAAATGGATACCCTATCATCTGTTGGAACTGGATCTCCATCATCCGGTGTTGGTAATGCTGAGTCTCTCTGATCTCATGCATCCAACTGTCAGTATATCGGGGCTCATCATCGAAGCGCTGGGACACATCAACTGTCATAGCTACGTAGGAGTCGATCATCTACTCAGTCAGCTCATCAATCTGTCAGTGAGCTACTAGATCTCTGTGCCTGCGGACTCTGCGCCGGGCTGGTCGTGATGGTACTGATGCCTCCTCCTCTATTGCCTCATCATCTAGATCGACAACTAGCATACTAGGACCGGCGGTATCAGTACCGGTCTCGACAGCAGCTCCGCCATCATCATACTCCTCCTCATCATCAGCTGGTGCAGCATCTCCAACATCTTGTATGTAGGGAAGCCAAGCAGAAGACCATTATTGTTGGTCAAAGACTGTGAACTGAGGTGACCAAAGAATGCCCTTAGGAGCATTCGCCTCCCAAGTCATAGCGAGGTACAGTGTAGTAAGACCACGAGGAACCAGAATGTGCCTCGTGATCATCTCCGAAGTCCAAGCGGCTTCGCGGCCGCTACCACTGTACATGCACTCAAATCCAAACCCATGACTGTAGCAATATGGGTCACCAATCCTCCGCAGCAGATGTCTCCCTTGGACTTGCCCTTGATCATATGCAAGTCCTCAGCCAGCATGCCTCCAAAGTCAGGCACTCCACCAATCACCATACAAAACAAACTCAGCAGCTCACCCTGCCTAATCTTCTGGGGTGTCTCAGTACGCGCCAAAAGTGTCTCGTTGAATATGCGGTGGGCAAGACGGAAAGCTAGGTGGAAGATAATACGCTCTCTGGAGTCCCCAGGTCTCCATATATCACTGTACTCCGCCACATGGGCTATTTGGCCCCAGAAATCTCGAGCTATGGTTTGGGAAGGAAAATCAGTCATGGTGGGAGTCGGGAAGCCAAAAACCTCTCAAAACTGATCCATTGGCATAATATAATTCCAATTCAGCAACCGGTACTTGATGATGTTCCTCTCAGGGACGTGAGTGACAGAACTCAAAAACTCCATCGTCGGCTCGAGGTAGGCTGGAGCTTAAATCTCCATAAACTCCTCTAGCCCTACCATAGAAATCATCTTCCTCAAGTCCTCCGTCACGTGGAGGCACTCGAAGGCAACAACATCTAAGAAACGCGGGGCAACTATAGGACGCCCGCAAATACTGTCAAAGTCGGCCTGGAAACGCTCATGAATAACCGGTATAGTAGGATGAGATGCAAAAGAAGGGGAAGTACCACTGGGACCAAGGCGACCGGCTGTTCGATTTCAACTCTCTGATTTTCCAGTTATTTTCCCCCAAATCACTACCAATTGCTTCTTATGGGGTACTTATATCTTTTTCAGCAATAATGGATGGCAACCAAAGCCAGATCCGTCTAAAATCAGTAAAAGAAGAGAAGTTAGGGTTTTCAAATGAAATACCCAGATTCCGCAAATTTGGAGTGTTTTTCTTGCAGTTTGGTGCTTGAAATCCGATCCTCTTGCTTCCTCCGGTGCAATCGATCCAAAAATTGCAAGAAACGAGCAAGAATCGAAGAATGGAGAGATGGGGTATGCCGCGGTTGAGGTTGAAGTTGAGAGGGAAAAGTGAGGAGAGAGAAATCCGCTTCGCCTTTTATACCCCTCGCTGAATTTGATTTCACCTCGGTCGAGGTGGTCCCGACCGGACCGAGGTGTCTGACTGGATGTCAAACCTACTCGCCTCGGTTGCCTTAGAACATCTCGGTCGAGGTGCTGTGATAGCAACTGAGATGTGTCTCAGTCAAACTTCGTCTTCTCAATTTCTCAAACTTCTGTCCTTCCCGTGTAGCTCTTGAGCTGTAATCCTTCCTTAGAAAGTACCTGGTTTCTGTCTTGGGTTGCCTCCCAAGAAGCGCTTGATTTAAGGTTGCTAGCTGGACCGTACATCATCCCTAAACATGATGGAAGGTGTCCTCACCCCATACTTTACCTTCATCATGGGGCGAGATAAAGAAGTCTATCAAACGTTCCAGCAAATACAAGTGCTCATCGGGGAATGAATCATCTATGGGTAGGTCGTCCTTCTCGCGCGAGGAGGGAGGTAGCCGGCTGAGATTATCCGCAACAGAATTCTCGGACCCCTTCTTATCGCAAATCTCTAGGCCATAGTCTTAAAGCAAGAGAATCCATCGAATAAGACGTTGCTTTGCATCCTTCTCAGCAAGCAAGTAACGAATAGCTGCATGGTCAGTGTAAACAATAACTTTCGCTCCAACTAAGTAAGAGCGAAACTTCTCAAAAGCATATAAAACCGCCAAGATCTCCTTTTCGGTGGTGGCGTAGTTCAGTTGCGCTTCATCTAGCGTCTTGCTAGCATTGTAAATGGCATTGATCCGGCCATCCTTCTTTTATCCAAGTACCACTCCTACGGCCACATCACTCGCATTACACATGATCTCAAAGGGCAAAGTCCAGTCGGGAGGTTGAATGATGGGAGCGGTAATCAACGCTTCCTTTATCCTGTAAAACGCATCAAGGCATTCCTGCAAAAACTCAAAAACGACATTCTTATTCAAGAGATTAGTGAGTGGTTTAGAAATCTTCGAGAAATCCTTGATGAACCTCCTGTAGAAACCAGCATGTCCGAGAAAACTCCGCACACCCTTAACAGAACAAGGGGACGGGGATGTCTTTTGTTGATTGTGTATATTGTGTGTATGTGCTTTTACCTTTATACTTATGCATATAATGTTAGCTAACGGTTTTATACCGCTTGTAGATGTCTTGTAGGTTAATACAGTTGTAGAGAGATCCGGAGGGAATGGTCAGCCGGGTCCACGTACTCATTTAGTTGGGGACGGGGATGTCTTTTGTTCTTCATATGTGTCGTTTGGTACCTTTACTTTGTAAGGCTGATACATATTCTTCATGTATATATTGTTTAAAGTTTTCAAATGGTGTAAATACTTTTGTGCCTTGTTGTAAGATCCTAGTGAAATTATAGTCAAACTAAGGTCGGGACCCATTGTGAGGTCCTAACCAGTAGCTCCCCGAGTTCTTATAATTATTTATCATTTTATGTAGAATTTAATTCACATAAAATGATAGAATTATATCAAACCCTAATTCTTATAATTATTTATCATTTTATGTAGAATTTAATTCACATAAAATGATAGAATTATATCAAACCCTAATTCTTATAATTAATCCTTAACGACGACTTTTGACGAGACCATGACAAAGCTGTGACGAGACCATGACAATGCTGAGACGAGGTCATGACGAAGCCCGACAACTTTGTGACAAGGTCATGCATGGGCGCGACAAAGCCATGACGAGTTTTGACAAGTTTTGACAACTCAGCCCACCTTTTGTTTTTACAACATCAGCCCACTCTTTTTTTTTTACCTTGTTTTAGCCCAGCCCTTGCCTTTGCTCCAGCCCAGAAATCTCCTTGCTTGTGCTAGCCCAACTACACGGAACTCTCCCAAGCCAACAAACCTTTGCTTCAGCCCATCTCCTTGCTCGTGCTGGCCCAGCTACACGTTGAAGCCCATGGAGTAGCATACGTTCAGCGGCCTTCTGTCCCTCTGTTGCCCACGTAACAGCTGATGAGTTAAGAGTGAAGATCTTCTGTAACGGCTTATGAAATCACGCAACAAAGGGAGCAGGTCCAGCAACTGACCACGTTTCCCATCTTCCGTCTACATTCAACGCTCCACTCCTCCTCGCCTTGCCTTCTGCAGAAGAACCGTCTCCCTCCTGCACACACGCCATTGCAACAGACGCATATTTCTCTCAGAAGAAGCCTAGGTCGTAGCAATGGATCTGTAGCCGGACATCTCCCCTCGTTTCTGTCGAACAACCACACAGCAGCACAGCCATCAGCGTACACACTGAAACCCTGGAGTCGTGCACAGCAGCCTCCCATTGGACCTCTTCAGTTTCCGACAAGGCTATGAACGTGAGAGCCATCCTCGTCCTTCATGCTTTCGAGTTTGGAGCCAGGTAAGACCCACATCTACCTCCTTACTTCCCCTCCATGTGTATGTGTCAATGAGTGCCTCTAAACCATCTATAAACCCATACATTTCAGTCAAGAAAACAACCGCAGAGAGCTGTTACGTTTTTCTCAGTTTTCGGAAGTGACGAGCAGTCAACTTCGGGTCCAGATTTGGGTAAGTTAGACTTCTTCTTTTTGGTTGAATTTTGGATATGTTGTATTCAGTAGTACATAGTAGATCATACTAAAATTTGGGAAGAATCGGAGCTACGGTTTGAGAGTTATTGTGTTCCAAAGGCAGTTTTTATATATGTGTTGAGTGTTGGGGAAAACAGCAAATGATGCTGTTTTGTGAGATAGTTTTGAATAAGCTCTTGATCTCCGTTGGGCTTGAATTTTGGATATGATATGGTTGACATATTGTTGTAGAACATATTAAAATTTGAGAGGAATCCAGCGAGTGGTTTGGGATTTATGATTTTTCAAAGATGGAGTCGTAAGCAGTTTTTCTGTTGTGCTGAAATTCGGTTTTGTGAGATAGTTTTAAATAGGATTTTGATCTCATTTGTGGCTGAATTTTGGATATATTATAGATAAGATTTTATAGTAGAACATATCAAAATTTGGAATAAATTCAGCGAGTAGTTTAGGAGTTATGATTTTTCAAAGTTAAGACAGTGTGTTGTTTGTTAAGTGTTCTAACCAACTTTAGAAATTTTTATAGAAGTAATGGTTTAACAGTTTTAAGAAATTCTTTCTCCTATGAGTAGACTGGATATCATAGATAATCTAGATAATTATTTCGGAATTTTATAAGTTTATTCAAATTTTATATTTGAAGCCGAAGTTGGACCTTAACGATCTTTCCGAAAATAAGGAAATGGGTAAATTGTCAGTTTGTAACCAAACTCATCTTTAGGAGTTAGAATATGACTCTTTAGTCTCAAATAAGAGTTTAGGCATGAATTAGGGAATTTTTGGAAGTTTCGAGACCAAGGGTAAAATAGTCTTTTTACCATAAATTAATACTGTAATCAATTCCGTTCTATTAAGACCTACTATCTTAGAAGTCTTAGACTTCTAATCACCTAGAAAGTGTGCTGACACACTTGCCTCCTTTGACAGGCCACTGAATTCCTACCGTACAGATCGATTTGCGAATTAGAAAGTCGAGATCTGATTCAGGTAAGTCCACGGACTTACTTAGCTGACTTCTTGTATGAGTGTAATGTGTATGAGTGGTGTTTGTTAGTTATGATAACAACGAAACCGGATTAGGCCGACTTTATTATTTACGTAATTGACCCAAGTGTATGACAACGGGTTGTGACATCATCTGCCTAGCTCTTGCGAGGGTCTAGGAGGTTCCCTGTGACCAGCCCAGTCCGGTAGACGGTCAGATGCATTAGTACCATTCCGCGTTGGTAAACGGGGACAGGGGCGAGGTTTGGGAATCCCTCGTGTCACAAAAAAAGTATCATTAGTAATGACCTATCACCTAATTAAAGATAATAAAAGGATTGAGTGTTGCATGTTGATTGTGTATGTTGTTTGTATGTGCTTTTACCTTTATACTTATGCATAGAATGTTAGCTAACGGTTTTATACCGCTTGTAGATGTCTTGCAGGTTAATACAGTTGTAGAGAGATCCGGAGGGAATGGTCAGCCGGGTCCACGTACTCATTTAGTTGGGGACGGGGATGTCTTTTGTTCTTCATATGTGTCGTTTGGTACCTTTGCTTTGTAAGGATGATACATATTCTTCATGTATATATTGTTTAACGTTTTCAAATGGTTTAAATACTTTTGTGCCTTGTTGTAAGATCCTAGTGAAATTGTTGTCAAACTAAGGTCGGGACCCATTGTGAGGTCCTAACCAGTAGCTCCCCGAGTTCTCGAAATTTGGGGTGTTACAACATCCTTATTCAAGAGATTAGTGAGTGGTTTAGAAATCTTCGAGAAATCCTTGATGAACCTCCTGTAGAAACCAGCATGTCCGAGAAAACTCCGCACACCCTAAACAGAACAAGGGGGGAAGTTTCTCAATGGTCTCGATCTTAGCTTGATCGACCTCAATACCTTGGTTTGAAACGACGTGTCCTACCACAATTCCGTCACTAACCATAAAGTCACACTTTCCCAATTCAAAACGAGATTAGTGTCTTCACAACATTGTAGCACTAGAGAAAGGGTAGACAAGCAATTATCAAAAGAGGAACCATATACCGAAAAGTCATCCATGAATACCTCCATGATCTCCTCTATGTACTCGGAAAAGATAGCCATCATACAGTGCTGGAAGGTAGCGGGTGCATTACATAATCCAAATGGCATCCTCCTATAAGCGAACGTCCCCGATGGACAAGTGAAAGTGGTCTTCTCTTGATCATCCAGATGGATAGGAATCTGAAAGAAGCCACTATAACCATCTAAATAGCAAAAAAGGGAGTGTTGGGCTAACCATTCAAGCATTTGGTCGATGAAGGGAAGTGGAAAATGGTCCTTCCGAGTGGCCACGTTCAGTTTCCTGTAATCGATGCACATTCTCCAGCCCGTAACGGTCCTAGTTGGAATCAACTCGTTGTTCTTATTCGTCACAACGGTCATCCCTCCTTTCTTCGGAACTACATGCACTGGGCTCACTCATTTGCTATCCGAGATAGGAAATATGATACCTGCATCCAACAACTTAAGAATCTCCTTCTTCACAACCTCTTTCATGATCGGATTTAACCGTCTTTGAGGTTCCCATGAAGTCTTATGATTATCTTCCATTAGTATTCTATGCATGCAGAAAGAAGGCTTAATACCAATAAGATCATCAATAGTATATCCCAAAGCCTTTTGATGTTTTCTCAAGACATGCATTAGATTAGACAATTCAGTTTCGGAAAGGGAAGCACTTACAATAACGGGATATGTAGAATCCGGTCCAAGGGAAACATACCTCAAGTGACTTGAAAGCGGTTTAAGCTCCACAACTGGGGGTGTTTTCTGAGGGGAATCCGTGCTTCCTCCTTCCAATGGAGTAGACTTAGATCGAAGAACTGGACTTTCAGAAGTCTCAGTTGACATCATCTCTCTTGCGACCTCGGTCGAGGTCCAAGGTGGGTGACCGAGATGTTCTTCAGATAAGAACACCTCGCTTGGTCCAGAAAGTGCGTCGGTCGAGGTACTGGAACTGGGACCAAAACCTAAATTGCTCTTCTTCTCTTGAATTAGTCTCTCAATCTTAGCTCCTGGATTTGCTTCCAATGCCTTTAAGCTCCGTATATCTGCATCACAAGAAACATCTAAACCTTCCTCCATTAAGCTAAAACTAAGAACTCTTTCAAGAGGGTCATTAATAAGGATAGAGCTCACCAATTCTCGTGATTCTTCTTCATCATAGATGTTGAAGATGTCCTCTTCCAGCGGATCTCCTTTCATTGTAGCAAGCAATGCAAATTCCACTTGATCTCCACCAATGTTGAATTTCAACTTAGCGTTCTTACAATCCACATTGCAACCCGAAGTTGCTAGAAATGGTCTCCCGAGAATGATAGGAACGGGATAATCTGCGGGTATATCAAGTACAACAAAGTCTATAGGTAAATAGAAGTTACCTAACTTGACGGAACGTTTTCCAAGATGCCCACGGGATGGGTAATGGAGCGATCCTCCATGTACAGCCTTATCTTCATCGGCTTGGGCTCTCCAAGTCCGATCTTCTCACATAGCTTCAGTGGGATGATGCTCACGCTGGCTCCTAGATCACATAATGCCTCTTAAGTTACATCCCCAACTTGAATGGGAATCCAAAATGAGTCGGGATCTCTCAATTTGGGTGGCATCTTCTCTTTCATGATTTGAATGAGCTCTGAGGACTTAGATGTCATCCTTACTTCTCCAAAGTCTTCCAGCTTCCTCTTCCTTGATAGAATCTCTTTCAAGAACTTCCCATAGGCGGGCATCCCTATAATAGCATCAAGGAAAGGGATGTTAATGTGTAGTTTATTCATCAAGTCAAGAAACTTACCAAAATGCTTGTCTAGATGTGCCCTGGCCCTTGACTGGGGGAATGGAAGTGGTGGTTTATAAGCAAGAGGTGGGACATAAACTTCAGATTTGTCCTTCGCTTTCTGGGACTCCACCTCAGATGGCACCTCCACTGAAGTGTTCCTCGTCAGATCCTGGACCGAGATGTTCTTCGTCTGCACTGGCACCGACCGAGGTACTGGATCTGCAGTTTTTAGTCCACTTCTCGTCGTTATTGCCATTATCTGTCCTTTAGGGTTGCTCTCTGTCCTTGCTGGGAGCTTCCCTAGATCTCTTGGCGCTTCATTCGCCTTGTTACAGAATTGTTGCTCTAAGGCTTTTTGTGCCTTCGAAAATGAAGTTATCGACGTCTCCATAGCGTTGAACTTGATCAAAATTGCCTCCAGCACTGCATCTTTCTTCTCTGGCTGGGACGAACTTGATTCAGGCTCCTGGATTTTCAATGGAGTAGAAGAAGAAGATGAGGGGTTAAAAGCATTATTAGCATGAGAATAAGGGTTACCCGGATTTTGTTGATTAGATCTCCAATTGTTGCTGTTGGAGCTTCTATTGTTGTTGTGATTCTTGTTCCGTGACCCTTGGTAGTTGTTTCTTCCATGATATCCTCCATCTTGCTCCTTCTTTGTGTGAGATACTAAAAGCTCCTTCAATTGCTTCACATCATTGCTAAGCGAGATGAGTTGATTTCCATTTGACGAAGTGTCTTGGAAGCTAACTCTCCTTGCTCTATTCTCGGTTCCTTGATGGGAGTACTTCTTCATATGCAAAGCTTGCTTTTCAATGAACTCCCAAGCATCGTCTATCGGCATATCCATGAATGTTCCGGCGGAAAGTAGTTGGAGATTGACTTGAGTAGCTCCATCCAACCCCTTGAAGTATATCTCCAGCAACTCTATCTTTGGAATCCCATGATGTGGGCAATCCAATAGAACATCTTTGAATCTCTCCCATGACTTAAGCAAACTCTCCTTGTCCTTCATGATGAATGCATTAATCTTCCCTCTCATTTCAGCGGTCTTGGAGGGAGGAAAGAACTTTGTTAGAAACTCGGTCGTCATCTCTTCCCAAGTGTTGATCTTTCCGGGTGGAAGAGATTGATACCAAGCAAGCGCCCAGTCTTTCAAAGAAAAATAGAAAGGCCTCAACTTGTAGTTGTTGTTTTCCAGCCTTGAAGGTCTTAAGGTCTCCATCAGAATCTCATAGTTTTGCAAATGCTGATGCAAAGACTCCCTCTCTAAACCTCCAAATTGGCATTGTCGGATCATAGATAGAACTTGCGATCGAAGTTCGTAATCATGCTCAGCTGGATCGCCTAGGTTGACTCCTAAACGCCTCACTTGCTGATTAGGGTCCATCCTTTGTCCTAGGGTTTGTGGAACTCCAGCAAAAGGAACATCTCGAACAGGCATCCGAGGTGGTAGGTGCACATCGGCCGGGGCAACTAGGACTGGGTCTTGTCTCGGTCAAGGATCTGGGATCGGTCGAGGCAAAAACTGGGCCCTTAGAGCGGCCGTATATGCTTCTATCTCTTCAGTTCTTGCGCGAGTCTGCTCTCTCTCTCGCTGCAGTTCTTCTTGGTTGAGGCGTAGCTGTTCCAGGGCGTCCTTCAATTCGGCCTCAAGATCGCGATTGTCTTAATTAGCCATCTTAGCTTATTTCAATCGTCTAGGAACGAATTTCCTTTCCAGCACGAGTTCTTCGCATATGTTAGCATGAAATATGATGATATTTTAGGCACTTGTTTTAGTTGTTTTTCCCTCTTTACAGTGTTCTTAGATATGTGTTTGAAGCAATTGTGAGATAGTTCACCCACTTTGTTAATATAGAGATCTACACTAGCTTCTTTGTGTTTTTAGGTGAATAAAGCTTGGATTGGAGCAAAATGAGGAAGGAAAGGAGTGTTTGATCACATTTGATGGCAAGGAGATGCATTAGAAAGGCAAAGAAAGAGGAAAGCAACTCCACACCCTGAATTACGGTCGTGGAAGAGGATTTGAAGAACCACGCTCTGAACCACGGCCGTGGACTTGGCATCATGAACGTGGACCTGAGTTTGGAGCACTCCAGAGAGTTACACGGTCTAAAGTACGATCGTGGAAATCCTATGGCACCGTAATTTGAAATCCACGCCCTAAACCACGGTCGTGGAAAGTTGTACTTGACCGTGATTTTAGTGATTTTGTGACGTGTCATATTTTGCCACGTCAGCCACGTCATTGGGCTTTCTCGTAACCCTACCTCGCCTTATAAAAAGGCTAGAGAAGAGAGTTTTCGGGACGCTTGCTTACACTCGCTTACCATCGCTTACTTTCGCGGGCATTTAGCCGTCATTGGGAGATTTGCTCGAGGATTGAAGATTTGTAAAGGACGTAATTTCGGAAGATTGTGTACTTTGGATATTCTAGGGTTTTCATTCGAGAACGGATTGATACCCCGTTCTTTGTGACTTCTCTAAATCTTTGTGAGGTTTATATTCCTATTCTTCTAGATTCATAAACATATTACCTTTGTGTTTGGATTTTGAGATTGACTTTAAGTTTTATTCGAGTTTTCGAGGGTTTTCATCTTTTATTCTTCTTAATTTGAATATTGATATCATGACAATGATTGTTGGCTAAAACCCTTTAGCAATTCTAAGGTGAAGGGTTGATAGTTGTGGCTTAGATGATGATAGATTGATCGTAAACAGATTGAACACTGAGAGTGTGAGAAACCTCGTCGACACCCTAAATCACGGTCTGTTCTTGGGTTCCACGGCCATGGTTCTCAAGATCTAGCAGTGATTTTCCCTGGTTTACGAACTTCGCTTTTTCTTTGATCCAAAGTTAAAGATTTGCTTTAACCTAGCATTGGCTTGCCTTTCCTAGGTAGTAGTGAGACTCAACATCCTCTATTTCGGTTTGGAGTGTCACAACCTTAATCGTTTTGGCTTGTTCTTTGATTCCTTGGGTTTGGGCATGGGTATTTGAGATCAATTCTTACCTTTGGATCCTTCCTATACTGCAGCCTCAACAACCTTTATAGAGAGAGTCTTTTGGTTAGACATACAAGGTTTTGGAACTTCACCGTACATTACCCTACCTTAGTATACCTTTGCAATTCTCAACTCTGTCCTTATATATATAGTATATCTTGAATCGATTGCCACAATTAGACACATGGATCTTTAGGGTTGCTGTTTTCCAAATATTTGCAAAGCTTCTACACTTTTCATTGCTTGATTACTTGAAACTGATTTTGTTTCACCAATTCCCTGAGATCGATACTCTGGAATACTTGCTAATCTATGCCGATCCGTACACTGCGGGTTCCCTTGCTTTTATTTCAGTATTATATATACAAAGCTTATTTGCACGCACGTTTTCGGGCGAACAAGTTTTTGGCGTCGTTGCCGGGGAATTGGTCAAGACCATTTCCGGTTTTCGGTTGTCGAGCTTGGGCGCTTTTGCTCTTGTTGTTTGATATCTTTTTGTGAGTGCTTTTTGCAAGCTCTTTAGGTATATGTAAAAGACTAGATCTACCAAAGATCTAGTTCCTTTCGATCCAGAACTTGAGAGAACCTTAAGAAGAAAGTTGAAAGAGAAAAAGATGGCTTAAAATAATGAAAGAATCATCCAAACTGAGTTGGATGAAGCTCAACATCAACTTAAGTTGAGTGAGAAAGCTCGTGTGGACGCGGAAACGAGTCATCAATTCCAAATTGATGAACGCAGGGCTATGATGTTGGACATGAAGTTGGAGCTGAATGATGCAAGGAAGAAGAAGAAGGTCAAGAAACCAACTAAGTCCACTAGAGGTGATTCATCCGATGATGAAGAAATCTATCCGGACATGCCGGAACTTGAAGAAATTGATCCAGTGATTCACCCCGTCCGTAACAACCCAAGACCACCGGTTGTTCCTCGCATTCCAGCTGGAGATGTGAGAGTTGCTAATGGAGGGGATGAACCACGAACTCTGGGGCAAAGGATAGATCCAATTCAGAAACCACGCCGTCTAGGTGGGAATTTCGGATCTGAGGACATCCAGGAATTCAGCTTTAGCCCGCAAGTTATTACCATGGTTCGCCAAAGTCAATTTGGTGGAACTAGTGCTGAATCTCCACACCAACATTTACAGAATTTTGAGATTCTAATGGAAGCATTGAAGCCAAAAAGGGCTACTACCAATAACTATAAAATCAAGCCGTTTTTCTTTTCTTTGAAGGATAAAGCATTGGCTTGGTATCAAGCTCTTCCAGCTGCAAAGCTAGCCACATGGGAGGATCTATCTTCGGAGTTCCTCACCAAGTTCTTTCCGCCATCCAAGACGGCGGAGTTGAGAGGTAAGATTAATGCATTCTCTATGAAAACTAACGAAAGTTTGTTTCAATCATGGGAAAGATTTCAGGACCTCCTATTGGATTGCCCACACCATGGCATTTCAAAGCTTGAGTTGCTAGAGCTTTACTACAAGGGATTGTATGTGGACACACAATTCAACCTCCAATCTCTCTCTTATGGTACATTCATGAACATGAGAGAGGATGATGCTTGGGACTTCATTGAGAAGCAAGCCCAAGTGATTGAGAAGTTTTCCCACCGGAAGATTGAGTCGGGAGTGAACCTAACACAAGCTGCACAAACTCAAATCTTTTCCCTCAACACCGAAATCAAGGAGTTGAAGGAGGTCATTAGAGCTGGCTTTCAACAACCAAAGGAGCAAGATGTTGGCTACTTAGGCAACAACAACAACCACCGAGGGAACCGGAACAACAACCGAAACAACAATTGGAATAACAATAATTGGAATAACAACAACAATAACAACCGAAATTCCAACAACAATTGGCGTTCCAACCAACAACAACAAAATTCCGGTAATCCCTATGCAAATTCTGAAAATTCACTAACATCTACCTATTATTCTACCCCTTTGAAAAGTCAGGGGCAAACATCAAATGGTTCAAATAATAAGGAGAATGAGAAGCCCGATCCTATGTTGGAGACAATTCTAGGAAAGCTTCAAGGGCTAGAGTGCTACATAACTAAGGTTGATAAAGCTCACAAAGCTTTAGAAAACCAAGTATTCAGCAAGGCTGGAGAAATTCCTAGGGATCAAAGAAAGCTTCCCGGGAAGACGGAGGATAACCTAAAGGGAAGGGTGATGGCTATCACCACTAGGAGTGGCGTTACAACCACCGACCCGTAGCCCAAGTTTGTGGAAGTTCCAGTTGAGAAAGAGAAAGATAAGGGGAAGGAGAAGGAAGATGTCTACATTCCTCCTCCAGCTTATAAACCTCCCCTACCATTCCCGCAGTCTAGAGTAAGAGCGCGCCTAGACAAGAAATTCGGTAAGTTTATTGAACTCATGAGCAAACTGCATATTAATATACCTTTCATTGATGCAATTGTAGGTATGCCCGCTTATGGGAAGCTCTTGAAAGAGCTCCTCTCTAACAAGAGGAAGCTAGAAGACTTTGGAGAAGTCAAGATGAGTTCGGAATCTTCGGAGCTCATCAAAACGATGACTGAAAAGATGACCCCAAAGCTGACAGATCCGGGGTCATTTTGCGTTCCAATTAGAGTAGGAGAAGTCACATGTGATGCTCTTTGTGACTTGGGAGCAAGTGTGAACATTATTCCACTTGCTTTGTGTGGGAAGATCGGTTTAGGTGAACCTAAACCGGTGAAGATGACATTATACATGGCAGATCGATCCATAACTCGTCCCGTCGGTATCATTGAAGACGTCCTAGTCAAGCTCGGTAAGTTTTACGTTCCAATTGATTTTGTAGTGCTTGACATTCCTGCAGATTGTCCGGTTCCGATCATACTCAGAAGACCGTTTCTTGCAACATCCGGTTGCATAGTGGATTGCAAAAATGCTAGATTGGCGTTTGATATAGGTGAAGAGAAAGTTGAGTTTGTTCTCTCAACCTTGGTGAAAGAGCCAGCTCTTGGAGAAGACATGTTCAATGTCTATAATGAGGAAGTATCTAAAGAGGAAGTAAGCTCGATTCTATTCAAGGATCCATTGCAAAAGGTTATCACCATGAGCATCATGGAGAAAGGAGAAGAAGAGGATTGCAATGAGGAGATTGAAGCCTTGGAGGAGCTAAAAGAAGTGCATGAGGAAGAGTTTGAAAAACTCTATGATGGGTCAGAAAACGTGAGGAATCACGGCCAATCGTGCTATTTCACGGCCGTGGTTTCTCCCAACATGACCGCAATCAGCTATTCAGAGAACTCCAGTAAGTTACACGGCTGTGGAACCACCAGTGGTGCCGTAATTGACTTCCACGCCCTAAATCACGGCCGTGGAAGAAACAGTGATGCCGTAATTTTGGGGATTTCTGAAGATGATTATGTCCCTTCCACAAATGCTCTTGAGTCTTCTTCCACCACTCCTACACCTTTAGAGACTTCTAAGGAAGCATTGGACACTCCTCAATAGTCATTAAAAGCATCAATAGCAATGGAATTGAAGCCACTTCCCACACATCTTCGGTATGCATTTCTTGGAACTAATTCTACTTTTCCCGTAATTGTTAGTTCCGAATTAAGTGAAGATGAATATGTGAAATTAATTGTTGTTCTAAGGAAACATAGGAAAGCCTTAGGTTACACTATAGAGGATCTTGTAGGAATTAAACCATCATTATGCATGCATAAGATCCTAATTGAGGAAGATTTCAAGCCTTCGAGACAACCTCAAAGACGGTTAAATCCGATCATGAAGGAGGTTGTCAAGAAGGAGATTCTTAAGTTGCTTGACGCAGGTATCATCTATCCTACCTCGGATATCAAGTGGGTGAGCCCCGTCCAAGTTGTTCCAAAGAAAGGAGGAATGACGGTTATAACAAACAAGAATAATGAACTCGTTCCTACAAGAACCGTCACGGGATGGAGGATGTGCATTGATTACCGCAAGCTGAACAATGCAACTAGGAAGGATCACTTCCCGCTACCATTCATTGATCAAATGCTTGAGAGGTTAGCACAATATTCCCATTTTTGCTATCTTGACATTTATAGTGGTTTCTTCCAGATTCTGATCCATCCAGACGATCAAGAGAAGACCACATTTACGTGCCCATGGGGTACGTTCGCCTATAGACGGATGCCATTCGGGCTTTGCAACGCCCCATCCACCTTTCAAAGGTGCATGATGGCCATCTTTTCGGAGTATATTGAGGAGATAATAGAGGTTTTTATGGACGATTTTTCTGTTTATGGTTCTTCATTTGATAATTTTCTATCTAACCTCTCTCTTGTGTTGCAAAGATGCAAAGACACTAACCTATTCTTAATTGGGAGAAGTGTCAATTCATGGTAAAAGAAGGCATTGTACTAGGACACTTAATTTCTAGTAGAGGGATTGAGGTAGACAAGGCTAAGATAGAGACCATAAAGAAACTTTCTCCTCCATCTTCGGTGAAGGGGATAAGAAGTTTTCTAGGACATGCTGGATTCTATAGACGTTTTATCAAAGACTTTTCTAACATATCAAAACCGCTCACTAATCTATTGATGAAGGATGTAGATTTTGACTTTTCGCAGGATTGTTTAGATGCATTCTATAAGATTCGGGAAGCTCTCATCTCAGCCCCGATTATCCAACCTCCGGACTGGAATCTTCCATTCGAAGTTATGTGTGATGCAAGTGACGTAGCTGTAGGAGTTGTGCTTGGGCAAAAGAAGGAATGACGAACCCATGCTATCTACTATGCTAGCAAGACGCTAGACGAAGCGCAGCTCAACTACGCCATAACTGAAAAGGAATTTTTAGCTATTGTATATGCCTTTGAAAAGTTTCGTTCTTATCTTGTAGGTGCAAAGGTGATTGTATACACGGATCATGCTGTGATCCGGTATTTACTTTCCAAGAAGGATACGAAACCAAGGCTGATTAGATGGATTCTTCTCCTACAAGAATTCGATCTAGAGATCCGTGACAAGAAAGGCTCGGAAAATTGTGTTGCGGATCACTTGAGTCGTCTACCACACATTGAAGACGACGAGCTACCTATAGATGACTCCTTTCCGGACGAACATTTACACATCATTGAGGAGTGCATCGACAAGATATCAAGAGGTAATGAACCATGGTTTGCTGATTTTGTTAACTATTTGGTTTGTCAGGAAATACCTCCCGGATTATCATATGCACAAAAGAAGAAGTTCTTTAGGGATGTCCGGCAATACTTCTGGAATGAACCTCTACTCTTCAAAAGAGGTCCTGACGGCATCATTAGGAGATGTGTGCCGGAAGACGAAATGCAAAGTGTCATTCGTCATTGTCATTCACTACCTTGTGGAGGACACGCTAGTTCCAATAAAACTAGAGCTAAGGTATTGCAATCTGGATTCTTTTGGCCTACTTTGTTTAAGGATGTGCAAACCTTTGTTTCTTGTTGTGATGCTTGTCAAAGAACAGGAAACATCTCTAGGAGAAACGAGATGCCTCTAAATAACATTCAGGAGGTGGAAATCTTTGACGTTTGTGGAGTAGACTTTATGGGTCCCTTCCCATCATCTTGTGGAAACAAATATATACTTCTAGCTGTAGATTATGTTTCGAGATGGGTTGAGGCTATTGCCTCTCCAACTAATGATGTCATGGTTGTAGTTAAGTTCTTTAATAGAACTATTTTCCCAAGGTTTGGGACACCACGGACCATCATTAGTGACGGAGGTTCTCACTTCATTGGCCGATGATTCGAAACTCTACTAGCTAAGTATGGGGTGACTCACAAGATCGCCACCCCCTACCATCCACAAACAAGTGGACAAATGGAGATTTCAAATAGAGAGATCAAAGGCATCCTTGAGAAGACGGTCTCAAAGACGAGGAAGGATTGGTCTTTGAAGTTGGATGATGTATTATGGGCATATAGGAGAGCATACAAGACTCCCATAGGTACAACACCATACAACCTTGTGTATGGGAAGTCTTGTCATCTCCCGGTTGAGCTAGAACACAAGGCGTACTGGGTTGTGAAGTGGTTGAACTTCGGCATGAAGGAAGCAGGCAAGAAGCGCCTCTTAGACCTCAATGAGCTTGAAGAACTCCGCTTGAACGCCTATGAAAACGCCAAGATCTACAAAGAAAGGGCAAAGCGTTGGTATGATAAGCATATCATTCCAAAGGATCTCAAAGAAGGAGATCAAGTTCTCCTCTTCAATTCAAGACTTCGTCTCTTTCCAGGTAAGCTTAAATCTCGTTGGACTGGACCTTATCTAATTGAACGTGTTTTTCCCCATGGTGCAGTTGAAGTATGGGGTGAAAAGAGCGGAAGTTTCAAGGTTAATGGCCAACGCCTTAAGAAGTATTCACCGAAGCTTCCGGTTGAGGAAATCGAACCGATTACCCTCAAATAAACACAGGAACGGTCTAGCTACGGACCCAAAACAAGCACTTCTTGGGAGGCAACCCAAGGTATTGCACTTACGTTTTTGTTTTTCTTTCTTAGAGTAGTTTAGTTTAGTTGTTTTTGCTTTGTTTTTCCCTCGATACCTCCGGTATGTTATGTTTTTGGATGTAGGAATAAGGATTGGGCCAAGGGAAGATGCAAAATTTGGAAGGAATTGACAAAATTTGGATGTTGGCACACAACAGAGACTTCCACGCCCTAAACCACAGTCGTGGAAGTAACAGGTGACCGTAATTCTCCAATATAGGCAAAAATTCACCAAAACCACGGCTTCCGTACATTTCCACGGCCGTGGAAACCCCCAAGTGACCGTGATTTTCAAAAAAATTACGGTCCACTATATAAACCATCTTCCTTCACAAAAACACCACAAAACACAATTTCCACGCCCTAATCGCCGAATTCTTTCCCCAACTCGCAATTCTTCGTTTGAAGTCCGATTCAAGCGATTATTTGGCCTAAAGTGAAGCATTTTCAATCCTCTACAAGATCCAAGCGACCAATCAAGTGAACAATCCACTCAGTAGAGGGAATTTGGATTTTAAAGATCCAAAACCTAGGTTTTTTCTCTACTTTCTCTACTTTGTCAATTCAGCTCTATTTTTCGCAAGAATTTAGAAGAACTACATAGAATTGGAATTGGAATTAGCCTAGGAGTGTGATTGCTGAAGTTTGGTGTGGATGTATTGAGATTTGAGTAAAACAGAGAGAAACCACGGTCTTTGGGAAAACCACGGCCGTGGAATAGGAAGAACATACCGTGATTTTTTCTGTCATCGAGAAAAATGTTTAGGAGAAAGTCCAGTAGGAATAAGAAGCAAAAGGGAGATGGTTCTTCCTCTTCCCAACCCCCTCCTAACCTACCACCATCACCACCCTCTCCAAAAATCCCAACTATCCATGAGGATTACTTAGAAGCTTTAGAATGAATCGAGAAGAGGGCGGACATAGGACCTCGTTACTTAATCCTTGAGGAGCTTGAGCCTCTTAACATAGTGAATGATTTGACTTGGCTCTTGGATAGAGCCGGACTGATTGTCTTCTCCGCCATTAGAGAGGACGCTTATGAGGAGATCACTAGGGAGTTTGTCACCTCCTTCAACATAGCCACATGAACCGAACCGTATCCTTTAGGCTAATGGAGCAAGACTACGAGTTCTCCATTGTTCAGTTTGGAGCCTTCTTTGGGTTCCATGAGAGTTTCAATGGTCGGTTTCGTAGCGGGGTTTACGCTAAGGACTTTTGGGAGGATATTGCTATGATTTATGCTAGTGAGGATCGTTGGCAACCGGCAGACACCAAGGCTAAGCTCATCTACCACTTAGCCTTGAAGGTAGCTCATAGGGTCCTCTCCGAGTGTCTCTTCCCTAGGACCGAGAACTCCCAAAAGATTAAGACTGATGAGCTCTTTCTCCTCTATTGCATGTTCTATGGTAGACCCGCCGATTGTGCTACCCTCCTTGCCTCCACCATGAGTAAACTGAAAAATAAGAGGGCCGGGAACATAGGATATGGAGGCAAGGTTACTCACATAGCCATGCAGCTAGGGATAGACTATTCCGCTTACACTAGGATAGCGGCGAGACCTTTGGGTCTCAATAGTCTCATGACTAGAGGTATCATCTTTCCCCGCCACCAAGCTTCACCTACCGCAGCCATGCCATGGGAGGATAGAGGTGGTAGAGGTATCCCATGGCTACTCGAGTACTCCATTATGGCCGGACGCCATAACAGGAAGGCGACATTCGCAGCTATGCATGCGAATAGACTAGTAGCCCCTCCTTAAGTCCCGGATGAGGTCCCAGCTGCGGGTGTTGATGATGAGATGAGAGGAGGTGATGATTATGAGGGCGGAGGTGATGAGCAGGACTTTGGTACGTTTCCGGATCAGCCGGCACAGTTTCCCGACCCTCCTAGACGTTCTCCCCGACCTTCAGGTTCCTCTTCTTCACGCTGTGCTAGCGTGAGTGAGAGACCGACTTGGATGGATGCACCTCCCTCTTGGTATGGAGAGCATCCATCATGGATAGGAGCTCCTCCTCCATGGTACGAGCAGGCACCGGCAGCACCAGCTCCTCAGGATGCACCTGCATGGTATGGCCAGCCACCGGCTTGGTATGAGCAGCTACCGGCGTGGGCCACCGATCTATCCAGGAGAGTGGGAGACTTGGAGATCCGCCAAGACACTCGTGATGTACAGGCTGAGGAGCATGACTTGATGATGAGAGACATATACCGCCAGCAGTTTGGGCGGAATTTCAGCTCCGACTTCCGTCCATTTCCACCGCCGCCTCCTCCACAGTGATGACTTTGATCGACCATTGGTTTGAGCCACTCCACCACCATCTAGTGAGTTTCTTTGTTTTCCTTTCTTTTCTTTATTTCTTTTGAACATTGAGGACAATGTATGTTTCAAGTATGGGGTGGGGTGTAACTATGGTTTGCAATAACTCTACTTACTTTGCTTGGATGATTCTATGAACACTTGCATTTTCCTTTCATTGTCACACGTTTCATTATTGAATTGCATGAAAAAGACTTTGAAAACCCCATAAAAAATTGAAAATTTTGAAAATATTTGTGCTTCTAAGATTAGAGATGATTTCTATGATGAAAACCACTTGTGGAATGAGTTTTTGATGACAATTGTATGCTTAAATTGAATTATGAGGAAATTGAGTATGTTGTTCATCCTTTCTTGCAAATTTCATAATGTGAAGGTTTTATCTAAATCATATTGAGAAACAAAGGTTGAAATCACAATATATGTTCTTACACTTCTTTATGAAATGATTAAGGCACCTCGAATTTCTTACTTCTTTCGTTGATCATTTAGCCCCTCAAATGAAATAACTTCCTCCCTTACCTATCTAGGATTTAGGAAGAAGTTGAATTTGGCATGTTTGATGTGGGAGGGCCATGAAAGCAATTGTTTTCAAAGTGTAGGAAAATTCTAGGTTTGGGGAAATCAATCATGACGATGAGGAACTCATCACCATTCACATAGCCGAGTGTTTGTGTCTTGCCAAAGTCGGATTGAGCGATATTTCTAACGGATTATAGGTATGTGTATCAAGGGTTTGAGGCATCTCGAAATTGAGAAACGTCAATCTCCTAGGCTTCGGTTATCGTGCACCTCTGTCCATAACTCCAAAAGTAAAGTCGAAAAATTATGTGCAAAAGTCTAGAGCAAAGCTCTAAGTTGGTGGAAGTTCAAATGGTAAAAAGAAAAGAGTTTGTGTTGTCCTTCTTCCCGGATTCATACACCACATTCCTTTACAAGTTTTCCACCTTCTTCCGCATTCTTTGCCTTATTTGAAAGTCCTTGGGATCATAAGAGTGTTATTTGACTTGGTGATCTAAATTGAAGTTTCACATGCTTGATTTTGACAATGTTTGAAGGTTATGATGTTTGTCTTGAAGTATTTGCAATTTATGAAGTTTCTTTGTTTTGCATATTTTAGTTTATGAATATAAACGTTTTCAATGATGAATGAAGCAAGGTTTGAGGATGATCTATTGACTAGAAGCACACCGACCAAAAAGATTGTTTTGTTTTGTTTTGCATTCATATTTCATTCTACCTTATGTTCTAAGCTTTTAAAAACCTTTCTTGGGGACAAGCAAGTGGCAAGTATGGGGTATTTTGTTAGCATGAAATATGACGATATTTTAGGCACTTGTTTTAGTTGTTTTTCCCTCTTTATAGTGTTCTTAGATATGTGTTTGAAGCAACTGTGAGCTAGTTCACCCACTTTGTTGATATAGAGATCTACACTAGCTTCTTTATGTTTTTAGACGAATAAAGCTTGGATTGGGGTAAAATGAAGAAGGAAAGGAGTGTTTGATCACATTTGATGGCAAGGAGATGCATTAGAAAGGCAAAGAACGAGGAAAGCAACTCCACGCCCTGAATTACGGTCGTGGAAGAGGATTTGAAGAACCACGCTCTAAACTACGATCGTGGACTTGGCATCATGAACGTGGACGTGAGTTTGGAGCACTCCACAGAGTTACACGGTCTAAAGTACGGTCCTGGAAATCCTATGGCACCGTAATTTGAAATCCACGCCCTAAACCACGGTCGTGGAAAGTTGTACTTGACCGTGATTTTAGTGATTCTGTGACGTGTCATATTTTGCCACGTCAGCACGTCATTGGGCTTTCTCGTAACCCTACCTCGCCTTATAAAAAGGCTAGAGAAGAGAGTTTTCGGGACGCTTGCTTACACTTGCTTACCATCACTTACTTTTGCAGACATTTAGCCGTCATTGGGAGATTTGCTCGAGGATTGAAGATTTGTGAAGGACGTAATTTCGGAAGATTGTGTACTTTGGATATTCTACGGTTTTCATTCGAGAACGGATTGACACCCCGTTCTTTATGACTTCTCTAGATCTTTGTGAGGTTTTTGTTCCTATTCTTATAGATTCATAAACATATTACCTTTGTGTTTGGATTTCGAGATTGACTTTAAGTTTTATTCGAGTTTTCGAGGGTTTTCATCTTTTATTCTTCTTAATTTGAATATTGATATCATGACAATGATTGTTGGCTAAAACCCTTTAGCAATTCTAAGGTGAAGGGTTGATAGTTGTGGCTTAGATGATGATAGATTGATCATAAACAGATTGGACTCTGAGAGTGTGAGAAACCTCGTCGACACCCTAAATCACGGTATTTTCTTGGGTTCCACGGCCGTGGTTCTCAAGATCTAGCCGTGATTTCCCTGGTTTACGAACTTCGCTTTTGCTTTGATACAAAGTTAAAGATTTGCTTTAACCTAGCCTTGGCTTGCCTTTCCTAGGTAGTAGTGAGACTCAACATCCTCTATTTCGGTTTCGAGTGTCACAACCTTAACCGTTTTGGCTTGTTCTTTGATTCCTTGGGTTTGGGTATGGGTATTTGAGATCAGTTCTTACATTTAGATCCTTTCTATACTACAGCCTCAATAACCTATATAGAGAGAGTCTTTTGGTTAGACATATAGGGTTTTGGAACTTCACCGTACATTACCCTACCTTAGTACACCTTTGCAATTCTCAACTCTGTCCTTATATATATAGTATATCTTGAATCGATTGCCACAATTAGACATCTGGTGCTTTAGGGTTGTTGTTTTCCTAATATTTGCAAAGCATCTACACTTTTCATTGTTCGATTACTTGAAACTGATTTTGTTTCACCAATTCCCTGAGATCGATACTCTGGAATACTTGCTAATCTACGCCGATCCGTACACTGCGGGTTCGCTTGCTTTTATTTCAGTTTTATAAATATAAAGCTTACTTGCACACACGTTTTCGGGCGAACAGCATACACCTAAGAAAAGATCCTGCGAAAACACTCAAGTAAAGTGGTCAATAGCAACAAGGGCAATTGCCCCGAAAGACAACCGCAACCGGCTCGATCTAGACCAAGTCCCCGGCAACGGCGCCAAAAACTTGTTCGCTCCAAACGGTGTGTTCAAGCTTTAAATTTATAACCCAAGAAGTATGCTTGAACAAATATGCGAACCCGTAGTGTACGGATCAATTGTAATAAAAGCAAGAATTCCAGGGATCGATCACAGGGACTTAGGTGAAACAAAGCACAGAATCGGTTGTCAAATATTGCAATTAACCAAAAGCAATTAAAGTAATCAAAGATGATGTAAAGTTAAGTAAAGGGGAAATGCGGATTCGAGGGATTAAAGCATCTAGTTGTGGTTCCGACTCAAGATCTCAAAGGATAACGCGGACAAAGCTGAGGTTTGCAAAGGGAAGGTGTTTCTAAGGTGGGAATAGATCATCGGGTAAGTCTCACTACTCACTATCCCGGACCAAAGCTCCTATTACTAGGTAAGTCTCAAGGTACTAAGGAAAGGAACTATAATCTCAAACCAACACACCACCCAAGGGAATATAATCAACCTTTACAGGGTAAGTCTCAGGCTAACTCACAAAGATGGGATGAAGGCACACTCAAACCCCAATAAAGGATAAACCTTTATTACCTACACTCATGATCTTAGGTAAACTAACAAAGGAATCACCGGGTAAGTCTCATCCTAGGCTTGCATTAAACCAGGAAAGGTGTAATAAGGATAGGATTTGGCAAACTAGAACACTTAACTTCAGTTTCGGATAAGGAAAGGTTCACCTCGTTCAGTCAAATCCCACCCCGTGCGAGATGTTCATCGACTGAGCGAGGTGTTCTAGGGTTAAGGTAAAGACTCGAGCTTTCACGGTCCTGCTGGGATTAAGATCATTCTATCATTGTCTTTCCCACAACTTTGAGCCAATCACTCTAGAATCGCATAAGAAACTTAGCCAACAATCATCATGATAACAATAATCAAATATATGGAAAAGGAATCTTCAAACACAAGAACTTTAAGAAAAAAAAGGTCTCAATAACTGAATCAAATATTAAACAACAAGCGTTCCTCAATCACAAATCAGCAAAAACAATCAATCAAAAAGACAATCTAAGAAAGTCTTACAAACTCCTTCAAAAGCTAGCTCCAAACTAGATTCCTTCCCTCCTTGAACTTCAATCCTTCAATACTTCCTTCAATTCTTCCTCCAAACTCTCAGAAAATACTCCAAAAATCTCTCGATCCGAAGATGGCTGAATTGTGGAAAATCCAACCCTTTATATAAGAGAATTATCTTCCAAAGATAATAATATCTTAAAAAGATACTTTCCTAAAAATATATCCATATCTCTAAAATAGATCTCCCAAAAATAATATCTTCCTTCCAGAAATTCAGCCCAAAAATATAAGATATCTTCTTTCCAAAAATAAAAGATCTCAGCCAAAAATATATATCTCGCCGGCGACAGGGTATTCGCCTCGGTCGGGACGCTCCTCAAGATCACCTCGGTCGAGGTGACACTGTAGCTGACCGAGGTGAATCTCAACTGAATGTGAAATCTCTCGAATCTGATCCAAAGTCAATCTTCTTAATCATTTCCATGCTTCCTGAGTTTTTCCTTAAGCTCCACAATGTAGCTCCAATGACTCATTAGCTCCTTAGCCCCATTTTATCCAAAACGTGCCACTTTACCTACAATTACAACGAAACTAGGTGTAGACCTCAATTCCTGTAAAGGTAGATGAAACAACAATATAATCACATAATATATATCCATACATGCAGATTATTGAAGATAAAATGTCTAAACAAGTCCCAAAATATCGACTATAATACATGTTATCACTAACCTTGAAGTTCTCACAAAAGAGGGACAAGACTCAAGACATCTTGGCCAAATTGCTAAAATCTCAGCCGAGATTTTATTAATTCCAATAAATTCGGGCAAGATTTCACATGCCGAGAAGAATCCCTACACCAATCTCCACCCGAGACTTGAAGACCCTCCCTGAGATTTGAAGTTTCACCTTTTTGGCCTATTTTGAAGGTAAATCTCGGCCCTGATGATCTAAATCTCACCCCGAGATTCTATGATGAGGACCCTAGATTTACATTAACTCCTCTTGAAGCTTTCACTCTCGCCCGAGATGCTCTTGAAATTTGGACGTCTCCCCCAAAGGAACCTTCTAAGCTTGAAAGGAAGCCTCATCCGGTGAAATTAAGAGTCAAGGTCAAGGCAATACCATTCCCTACAAATGATGTCAAGGAGTTAGTGAGATTCTTCAACCCGATTATCATCCCAAATCTCGCTCCGAGATTTACAACATGGGGGCGAGATTCCTCTAGATCTGTAGTTTTTGACAACTTTTTGGTGCTTTTCAAACCCGACCTTTGCTCTTCTTGACTTTTTGTATAAGAGTGGCATTACAGGCCTTTTGCAGGGGTCCCTTTTCAGTCTTCTTTTGGACCTTTAGAGATCTCTTCTGCATTTTTCCTTCTTTTCTTCAACTTGTTTTAGATTCTTCAAAAATATTGTGTTGTTCTTCATTTTTAGAATCCATAAATCAGAAATATTGATGTTATTTTGAGAGATTTTTTTCTCCAACTATTTGAAGATCAATCAACTAAGTTTGTATATGTCTTTCTTTGTGTTATTAAAACATAAACTACATGTGTTCTTCCTTGTCATTTCTAGCTTTCATTATAAATATCTCTTTGGTTAGTTTTCTTGTGTTTTTAGAGTGTATGGGATATTGGTTTTGGCATGGATAATGATTGATTAGCTTGCATGTTAGATTAAGTTGACAGATTGTGTAAATCCTTTTGTGTATTGAGTTGAATCTAGGTTAAATTTGTCTAAGCTAGCAAACCAAGTTAGGGTAGAAACTTACCTGGTAATGTTCTTCTTTTGATATAGAGGATGATGAACTTTATGTAGTAGAGGTATGAAAACATCTATTGGATGAAATGTTTCGATTTTCTACATAAGCTAGACTAAAACCGATACTTACCCGGTAAGGGTTGGTTCAATCCTTAGATAGAGAAACCGATTTGTGTTGAATTTTCGTCCTTGTTGCCTTGAGACTTACCCGATAATAGGAAGTTCAGATTAGAACTAACGGAGTTTGAGACCTCCCCCGTAATTATTTCCATTGACGAAACATGCCACCTTCTAGCAATCAAGCCGAGTCTTTTAGGAGTTAGCATGAATCCGTTGTCATAATCAACGATCTTGAAACTTTAGAATCCGTTTTTCGATTATTTGTCATCATCTTGATTGGTTGTATTTTGCTTATCTTACTTGTTAGTTTAATTTGATCATTGATCAACAACCAACCAAAACTCAACAAAATATGGATTTTCTAACACATTTGCATCGCCCACACTTCTTATTCTAAAGTTATACTATTCTTGATCAAATTACAAACCAAATTCACCTTAATCTTTGTGTTCGACCTAGGAGTATATGCCTTGCTAAAGAATGACTTATACAGTGTGGGTTCGCTAAGTAGTCATAAGCATCTATTGCAAGAAAAATAAATTTTAAAACTAAGCATCGTTTTTGGAGCGAACAAGTTTTGGCGTCATTGCCGGGGATTTATTTTGTATTCTAAATCTTGCGAACAAAGACCATTAAAAGTGAAGGCGAAGAGTCATTGTACAGTCTTTGTCATCATCGAGGGTGTCGGTGGCAATTGAATGGCTTGACACGCCCGAGAACACATGTTGATCCATCAACAAAGGGTGAGGGTAGGAGTTACACGGTAGAAAATATAATTACATCCGAGATCAATGAAAGGTGGTAGAAAGGATAATTACGGTCGGCAGAAATCAATGGAAGGCAGTATAAAGGATAGTTACTACCAAAATCAGCGGAAGGCAAGACGCAGAAGATAGGGCACAAGCAGGATGATATGCGTCCTAATCTGCAAGGACGAATCCTATACAATGGCTCAGGCAAAATGCAGCCCAAATGAGGTGTATTATTCACTCGAATTATAATGTATAAGGGATATCGAGTTGCTTTATTGTTAGTGATTTTTATGATAGCGATATAATTGATTATAATAATTATGATTCGATTGAAAGATAAAAACCACAAGTGACAATGAGGGTGTGTAACATTATAGATGCTAAAAAATTAACAATAAAAAATCGTGGAGGCTATTTGGCGCATTGATTTTTAATAAGTAATGCCCATTGTCCGTAACGGACAAATGGGCATTACTTAGTAAATCAATAGCATTTGTCCGTCACGGACAAATGGACACTGTCCTTCGCGGACAAATGGCCACTGTCCGTGACGGAATGGAATATATGTAATATGTCTATTTTGTGGATTAAAGTTCTAAAATTTGGTTTGTTTGAAAGAAATTTGTAATCCTTTGAATAACAAAAATTTAATTTGATTGTCTTTTGTTAACAGAAAGTTTAAATGTTTTCAATAACGTTATTTTGATTCGATCGTATCTATGTTTGAAGTTCAACGTCATGTTTAAAAACGTAACATTGATCTTGAAACTTTGATTCCTTTGTAATTATTATGTTTGTAAGTAAGTTTGGTTTCTTTATTGAAAGAAAGTGTTAATCCTTTGAATAAAATATATTTGAGATCGTCTTTTTAAAAGAAAGTTTAAATCCTTTTAATAACATAACTTTGATTGGATCGTAGATATGTATGATAGGAAGTTACGTTTATTTCTTGAAACTTTATATGTTCGATATCAAATCTTAAAACTTTGATTGATAGTAAGGTTTTATTTCGTAACGAACATTTATATGTTCGTTACGAAATCTATAAATTTTGAACGAAAGAAACGTTTATTTCTTGAGTCTTGATATCGTTATGAAATCGTAAAACTTTGAACAAAAGTAACGTTTATTTATTGAAATTGTATACGGCTTTCAATAACGAAATTTTGTTTGAAAATAATTTATAATCCTCTCAATAAAGTTAAGTTGATATTTTTATCTCATTATGTTCGTTATAACTCGTTATGTTCATTCAAAGATCTTACTAAATTAAAATTTGACGAAAATGTTACTATAGTAAAATAAACTCATTTATTTGATAAAGGTGTATAATAGGTATTACACATTATTGGTTGATTTAAAAGGTACAAATATATGTTCTAAATAATGTATGATCTGTCCGTAACGGACAAAGAAGAACTGTCCGTCACGGACAGATGGTGTGTATCCGTCACGGACAGATTTCAACCGTCCGTGACGGACAGATCTAAATTGCCCTATAAGGGCAGACACGCTCATTTTCTTTCCCTTCTTCCTCTTACCTTCTTCGCCGCCACGACCACCAATTCATTTCTTCGCTCGATCTCTCTCTCGACAACATTTCTCCTAATTTCAACTGCAATCTAAGGTAAACACTTCACTTTCTCGCTTTAGTTTTGTTTAAATTTGATTGTTTTAGTTAGGTTTACCTTTAGGGTTTATTTTGTGCAATTTAGGTTGTTTTGGATATATTTAGGGGTTTATATGGTACAAAAATGGATGAATATGAGTTAGGGTTGATAGTTGATTACTTATTTTGGGGTTTAACGAGTATAGGTTTTATGTTAATCGCAAACGCCATTGTTGGCGTTCGCGATTTTGCGAAGTGAGAAGACACTTGTCCGTTGACGGACAAGTGTCTTCTGTCCGACACGGACAGAAGGTAAGTGTCCGTGACGGACAACCACATTCTGTCCGCTACGGACAGAAGCAAGTTGTCCGCTACGGACAAGCACCAAGTTGTCCGTCAACGGATAACTTGCTTATTCTTATTAATTTTTATTTTATTTTATTAACATTTGTTTTTTTTTTGTTTGCAGATGGAAAGAAACACAAACAAAGACGCCAAGAGATTCACCGGATTGGGATACTTCAGGAAGGTATTCTACAGCGGCATGCATTCTCTCAGGGGACAGCGAGAGTTCCACTCTAGACACGAGCCCCGAGAGCCAGTTCCATATTCTGGAGGTGCTTCGGTTGAGGAGCAGTTCCCGACACAGGAGTCGGGAGTCACGCGGCATAGTATATCTGACATCCCGCATGACATTGCTCGACCGAGCCCTCCTCACCAGGTTTCTGCCGGAGGCAAACATAGCTCTTATGTTGGACCTCCATATTGGACGCATTCATCAGCTTATGGAGGGGGTTATTCTCAGTTGGAGGACTTGTATGCTCCTTATCAACAGGAGCAGTAGTATGCTTCTTACCAGCATGAGTAGCAGTCTGCTCCTTCTTCTTTTCAACAGGACCAGGAGCAGGAGGAGCAGCCTGCTCCTTCACAACAGCAGCCTGCTGCAAGGAGACGCCGAGCAAGGAGGGCACCTTCGCAGCTCCTGTGGAGGAGGTCCTTGAGGAGGTACTTCCTCGTGCTCTGGGAGATCGTCCTAAACCAGTACCTCCTACTCGGCAGGCCTTTCAGCCCATCTTCGAGCTCCTTGTGAAGGGCGACCTCGTATCCCAAAGATACTTAGGAGCTTTCAGGCTCACACCGCTCTCCACATCTGGCATGGCATGGTGAGTACGCAATAAATATGTTTAATTAATGCATCTTTAATGTTATAATATTTTTATTAATTTATTAAATTTCGTTTTCAATGTAGAATCGTGATGCGCTTCACTACCATACCAGAGCCAGCCAACTGGACGCATGGCTACTGGATGAGGAGGTTTGGTCGGGTTTAGCGCACGGTAGTGGACTGGCCCATCTACAGGGTCTTATGTACAAGCACCTAAATGTGCGTCTACTGTACGCATTTATCGAGAGATGGCAGCTAGAGGTGAACCAGCTACACATGCCTTGGGGTGAGATGAAGATTGCTCTGCATGATGTTCATCTCATCCTGGGTATACCCATCTCCGGGACGGCAGTTCCTCAAGTGATCGCCAGACCTGATGCTGCACTCCGTGTCTAGGAGTTTTTTGAATTTACTGATGAGCAGATAACTGCCGGAGATGTGCGTCATCGAGGGTTGTCACATGCCTTCTTACTGGATCAGTGTGACGGCTATGCTCATCTGTATCCGACGACTGCAGCATCTAGGTGGTTGTTGTACCTACTGGGATCGACGCTCTTCACCGACAAATCTCAGCACATGGTTTCTCCTGATTTGCTGATATTGGTGGAGGATCTTGATCGGGTGATGAGTATATCCTAGGGTACGGCGACACTCGCCTACTTGTATAGGCGTATGGGCGAGGCCACTCAGGTCGACTGTCGCCAGATGCGCGGTTGTCTGACGCTGCTGCAGGTAAAATATATCCTCTATACTCATATTATTCTTCTCGTAACTTAATTTGTAATGTTTGTCTAATTTTTATTTATTTTTTGTTCAAAGGCATGGATATACCTATATTTTCCATACTTTGCACCGGAGATTGTGGAGGGGTGGGAGCTTGGGGTGCCTTGGGCAGCGAGATTTGACATCAAGTCTGTTAGGAGGGATACCCGTGACTACAGATGGATGCTTGATGAGATAAGTGTTGATCAGGCAAGTCCAGTACATGTGCATACTTGTAATCTTTTTGTCAAATAACGTGTTTATTTTCTAACAATATTGTTTGTTTGTTAAACAGGTGAACTGGCATCCATACGGCCAGTTGGTTATTCCACGGGTTGTTAACGTTTATGGACGTATCAGAGCCCTACGATCCATACAGGAACATGAGGGCTTTTGGATACATTCAGACGGTTCCGCCTCCGCCCATACAACTTGATTATGCTATTAGGGTCGAGGATCATAGGAGCTACAGAGTGGGCTATCCTCGAGGTAATTGGGCGTGGGATAGATGGGAGCACCATCACATCACGGTTGAGGAGATGGTTGCACGTTACGGCCCAGGATTTACGACCACCGACGATTATATGGCGTGGTATACAGACCGATCGCATTAGTTTATACACCCAGGTGCTCAGCAGATGCATCCTCATCCACCTCCACCTCCACCTCCACCTTGACCTCCGGCATTTGATGGACTCGACCCTCATGATTATGTTGCACGGTTTAGGCAGTACATTGGTGATCCTTCTATCCCTCCTTCCCTTCATCAGGACTTACGCACTTATGTAGATTATTTTACTGATCTTCGAGATTATTCATACGGATCTTACGATCATGGATATGGTAGTGGTACTCGTCATGACGATGACGAGTAGGCTTGTGTATGCACTTTTTGGGTTTGTATTGTGTGTTTAAACTTTTAAATCTTATGTCTACATTTTTTGTGTGTGTTTAAACTTATTTCCTTGTATGTTTAAACTTCGTACTTAACTTGTTGCGTTATATTTAACTAAATATAAACGATAACTATATAAATGACTAAACCTTAACAAAATATAAATGACAAAACCTTAAGAAAATATGTCTGATTGTAAAGTTTAAATTAACAAGTTGAACTAAACAAGATTAACTAATTGTGCCAAGATCTATCCGTGTTGGTCGTGAATGTGGTAAGTGTAACTCCTTCCAGCGAGCGAGGCGATGAGCTAATCTGACTTCAATACCATCAACGGTGTTGTTATGGTTGTTCGACCAAGTTTTAAGAATCTCTGGTAAAGGATAATCCTCTACAAGTGTTAGCTAAAACAAAGAGAAAAAACATTAGTACATATATGTTGTGAAGAACAAAACCGAAAATGATAAATGAAAAGATCTTAGAGGACATACCCTGATGTAATGATACTGGTTGGGAACTATTGATATATGGATCTCAGGAAACCCTAAGTTTGAAGTACTTCCTTCTTCCCGATGATATAGTGGAACATATGTGTAGTTGCACCCATCGTGCACTATGACAATACACTGCAATGTAGTCGCAGCTAAACACCCCATGTCCGTCACAACAAACCAGTATTCTGATGGTGCAAAACCATTTCCAATCCATTCAAGTGCCAGAATCGTCGCATCGATGTTACGTTGATGAAAAAAACCCTCATTCAACTTGCGATGAGAAAGGAGCTCTTCTAACATCAGTCGCCTAATCATCCGCCATCCTTCGTTTGTGTCTGTGCCATAGATTGCATGATGTAGTGCTCTGAAACCACAGTTTTCATCCCCTCTAACATTATTCCAACTGATTACATACTCTTTCATCCAAATGGGAACCGCCTCAGGCCATTCTACTAAAATATCAACGTTATGACTTGGAGTTTGCTTGGATATAGTTCTCTTTGAAGGCGTTTTGGGTAGTAAATCGGTATTAGTATATGGACTTGACACTGGTATAGGGTTCTTTCGGGGTCGACCTCTTTGTTTTTTGGGTGGGATTCCTAGCTCCCAATCGGATGGCAATCTTTTGTTTGGACTGTCTTTCGGTCTTCCTTTAGTCACAACCCTAGTAGGTTCCCGCAAACTGGTCCTCTCCGGAAAAGCAGTTCTATAGCTTTATTTACAACTTCCAACGGACGAGTAGGGATCAGGTTTGGAAAATCTTTCTCGCAGAACTCCGACAATAGATTTCTTGCAACTCGACGCACGTCTCGTCCTTCTTCTGATTCCGGAACCACGTCATCGACATCTAACTTTTTCCAGAATTCATACACATCTGTAAGAGGGATAGACATTCCTTTCTTCATATAACCCCAAATAAAGTGCATACACGGCAGACCATGAGTCGCCGGAAATGAACATGTGCACGGACCATCGGGCTTGTCAGCACGAGCTTTATTGTATTGGTCGATAATAAGTAAAAAAGCTTTGAAGGAGATGTTGTGGTGCAACGACTGAAATTGTTTAACACAAAAAGTCCATGTTATCTTTTTTGACATGCTCTCGTTGAACGAACCGAGGATCTTATCCAACTGAATCCTCATCAAAGAGTGATAGAACCTGAAAATTGTATCCAACTTCGCACAATTTGTTTTCATGAATTGTTTCAGAACAGAGTGCGCAGTTTCTGCCCTGTTGAGAAATAAAAGAGTTAACGTTAAATCGGGTAAATAAAATTTTAAATTGAAGTGAAATACGTACCTATTCGTCGTGTTACTTTTGAAGTTCAGATATTGATTCATCCATGCGGAAACAATTCGTCTCTTGTAAGGA
Source organism: Fagopyrum homotropicum (assembly GCA_033239125.1). Classification (NCBI taxonomy): domain Eukaryota; kingdom Viridiplantae; phylum Streptophyta; class Magnoliopsida; order Caryophyllales; family Polygonaceae; genus Fagopyrum; species Fagopyrum homotropicum. The sequence continues at coordinate 55,440,001 of BSWB01000003.1, read as the reverse complement.
TCTAGCCATTGCGTCCTCACATATTGTAGAAGATGTCCTCTCCTTTTTCACTTGTTTTCAAGTTCATTTAATCGTTTCTCGTAAGACTCTTCCGTTTTGGATGTAAATAAATCCGAGTAACTATTGGTAACTATTCGAGCGAGTTCTTTATTCATGTGATTATTCCTAGCCCTTCCTTCAATGTTTTTGAATATGTGACGGCGACATAAAAGAAATTGGATTTTTGGGAAAATACGATCAAGTGCGTTCATAAGAGCCTTCTCTCGATCCGTCACAATTGTAGTTGGTGTCCTCTCGACGCGCCTACAAAGCTTTGTAAGTTGCTCAATCGCCCAAACATAATTCTCTTCCTTCTCCGTGGATAGAAATGCACCGGCAACATTAAAGTTCAACCATGTCGATGTAAACCCAACAATTTCAAAAAATGGCATCTTGTATCTGTAAAAAAATAACATCAAAGCGTTAAGTTTACATACATCAAAAAATGACATCTTACGGAAAAGTAAACAACTGTGAAAGCTTACATGTTGGTGTTGTATGTTGAGTCCATTACCAATACGTAAGGGAATGCCTTAAGGAGGGCAACTGATTCCGGATGTGCGAAGAATATATCGCTCACTTCACCGTCCTTGTTTCCCCTATGCTCACAGAAAAAGCCCTCTTTACGACATTCAAAAAAGAATTGTTGAGCGATTGTCCTTGTATCTAAACCTTCTTTACGTAATTTTTGCCTCTGGTTGTAGATTTGTCTCATCCTGGTGTTGTTACCTTTATCAATGCTCAAAACACTCGCAATTTGGGCAGGGTTGCAATTACTGGTCCACATGTTCTTTACTAACTTCTTCTACTCCTCATTCATCCTTCCCGCTAATGCATGACCCTTTAAATATCTTCCAAGCTTGTGGTTGTGGACACCACACTGCACGTGAACTTTCCATAAACCTTGGTAAGTCTCAAAAAACCTAATCATGAATTCACACCCACTTTTCTTCGTCGATGAATTCTTCCTCTGAGCTGGCTGCACCTTTTTTGGGTTGTATGCTTCATATTTCTCGCACGACAGCCATGTCTTTCCCAAACTACCGAGGACCGACTTCTGTACCCGACAAACAGAAAAAACCATTTTATTTTCCTGTCCGACTTTTCGAACCCATCCTATTACCTCCTCTCGACTATTGAAGCTTAAGTCGGTTGTGAACAGGCTAGAATAATCATTACTCGTCGTTTTTGAGGCGGATGCATTTACGTTATCTGTTGATCCTTCATCAATGCTAAGATTATCAACGTCCGCATCTATCTCCTTTTAACCCTAAAAAAAAAGTGTTCATTCTGTTAAAGATTTGTCCGTGACGGACAAAAGTTTATGTCTGTCCGTCACGGACAGACATAAACAAAACTTCTTTCCGAACCCCCAACTAACGTTAGGTTCTTTAAAAATATGGCTATAATCGATCAATGCTTAAAAATCTAAATTCAAACACGGTTAATGATTTCAACTTTAATGATCAAAATAAACAAAACTTACTTACCTCAATATAATCTTCGTCTTCGTTCTCAAAACTCAACGATATTTCTTCATCATCAATATCATAATCTTCCTCGTATGACATTGTTAAGTTGCTTTTTCAAAAAGAATAGACTTTATGAGTAGATGGCTGAATGAGGGTTGGAGGGGATTGACTACGGTTTTTATAGGATGAAAAAAAATTGATTTAGGGTTGTTAAATTATGGAAACAAAGATATTATTTATCCAAAAATAAGATTTATGGTTTTTTATTTATGGAAATAAAGATATTATTTATTTAACCGTAAATAAGATTTATGCTTGTTAAATTATGGAAATAAAGATATTTATCCAAAGATAAGATTTATGGTTTTTAATTTATGTAAATAAATATATTATTTATCTATCCGTAAATAAGACTTATGCTTGTTAAATTATGGAAATAAAGATATTATTTATCCAAAAATAATTTTTTTTATTTAATCTAAAATAAAATAAAGATATTATTTAACCAAAAATAAAATAAAATAAAGATATTATTTATCTATTTATAAAATAAAGATTTATGCTCGTCCGTCACGGACAAGCTACGTTTGTCCGTGACGGACAAACATACTTTGTCCGTGACGGACAACTTCGATAAAAGTACTAAATAACGTGCATTTGTCCGTAACGGACAAATGTGCGGTATTAGTAAAAAAAATATGCGCTAAATAACAGCGGCTTAAAAAAGGGCTCTAAATACCACTTGAAATTGACAAATAACTAAAGGTATAACGCAAAATTATCTAAAAATAAAGTAGAAAGCGATTTCTTTAAAAAAAAAAAAGTGTTACTACTAAAATATTTTATTAATTATCAAATGGTTTTAATTTAGCCAAATTTGCAAAGTGTGCTCGAATCTCATAATGTATCATCTATGGTAAAAAGTATGTGTAGAAGAAAGTGTCCTTTTACTTATACAATTTTTTTTTTATAATGTGTTAGTTCTTTTTTTTTTATAATGGAAAACGGCTAGGGTTGAGTATCTTCTATAAGTAGTTCATCCTAAAGCATCCTTGTAGATGAGAACACAAAGTTCACGATCGTCAAAAAAGTTATTGTTGGGTGACAAAATTCTCATATGGGTTAATCGGTCAGCAACACAGTTTACTTATCTGAAAACAGGTCGAATGTGGACTTCGTCAAAGAACCGGATGTCTAGTTTGGAGTCGGAAATAATCGTTTCGATCTCCCAGGAGCAACTCCAACAACCTTGGAGTGTCATAATAACACAAAGGTTGTCTCCGATTTTGATCTTTTTGATTTGTAGTCTGATTGCCTCGTGAAGGCCTGCTTTTAGGGCAAAAGCTTCAGCTTTTAAGACCGAGTTAAAATTATTTTTCTTTGCATCAAGACTTACGACTTTTCCATTATGATCTTTGTTGACATTCCATAGTCTCGTGCTATTGATAAAATGGCTCACTCTTGTGTTTGTATCAATGAGATTAGTATTGTTTTCCATTTTAATTAGTGGGGAAGGTGTTACCTCCAAGTCATGCCAGAAATTTATAGTTTCACATCACCAACTTGCTAGATAAGTCCGTTCTTGAATTCGCTTTTGAGTTTCATGAGGTTATTCCATTAACATAATGTCGTGCTTTTCTTTTGGTAATGAAAGCTATTATTATTTTTAAGGTACTTTTTCTTGATGATCCTTACCCATATGTTATTTTGTGTAAGGATCATCAATAAAAAGTACCTTAAATTATTATGTTTGTTCGTGTAAATTATTATATTTTTGTTGTAGTTTTTTGTGGTAATTTTTTGTGCAAGTGTTTAAGTGTTAAGTTGTAAACATTATTGTTTTATTTTCTATAATTATTTGACGTGCATTAGTTAATGTAAGTGTTTGTCTTATTTTGATAGTTTATTTTATATAATTGGTGCGTATGTTTATGAAAAGATTAAAAAAAATTACAAGATACATTTAGTAATCAAGGTGGATGGGAGGGTTTTCTTTAAGAATTATCTACGGCTCGGAACTCATGAACTAATATTTTTTAGCTTATTTTAATTGGGTGTTGTTCAGGTAAGGCTGTTAATTGTGGTAAGGCTGTGTGCGGCCGTCTAAGAGGTTGATACGTGTCCAAAAAAATTTTTAAAGAAAATATATTCTGGATACTTTTAACTATAATGATGTAATATCCGAAATTTTTTAATTCCGTTTATTTTCGAGTTAAATCGGATTTCGATCCGTCGACCTTTTTCATATACCTAGTGTTATACGCCACTACCAATTTGTATCATTTTATGTAAGCTTAAACTCACATAAAATGATGAAATGTTAATCAAACCCTAAAGTTTTGCAAACCCTAATATTTGTATCCATATAGCTATATATATACATAGATATATAAATATATTTTTACAAAAACCCATAACAACTTTTGTCAAGGGTTACAAGCTCCTTGTCATGCCTGCCCAACCAGCCCGGGAATGACGAGCCCAAGACGCCAATGATGCCTACCCAGCCGAGCCTCTCCCATGCAGCTCCTTGCTCCAGCCCACATGCGTGCTTCTACCGGCCCATCTGTGAGAGACGCTTTTTGCCCTAGCCCTGTAAACTACTGCACGCCAAAAGAACACTAGTCGCTCCTACGATACTCGCTGTTACCTAGTCGGCACCAATCTTCCATAGCCACAACCACCGTGCAACCTCCTACCCTCTCGCATACCTCCAGCAATACCCCTGGCTCGCCTACGTGATTATCGCTACCTATTGCTGCTTCGGATGGTCGTCCTCCTACGGCCTTCCTCTCCTGGTGTTGCAAGTAGCAACTGCTTCCTTGGCTTCGCAGGATGGAAACAACCCGGCCTCCCTCATCTCCTCTCTAGTACCTAAGCAACAACCTTGGCCGTCGTCTTCTCCGTCCGGGATCGCTCTACCCTCGTCAACAACAACGTTGGAGCCACAATCGGCTCTCTCCCTCTCTCCGACTGCATTGAGTCAACAAGATGAGGCTCCCCTGATGCCTCCTCCAGTGACAACAAGCAGTAGGAGAAGCCTAGATCTCCTGAGACGGAAGTAACAGAAGATCGCCTTCGCCCTTCTTCCTCATCCACGCGAGCTTGTCGGGTTTCGATTGGCGGGTAAGGACCCTACTTCACTTCACCTCCGTACCCTCTGTATATATATGTGCTAATTATAATTCCGTTGGGATCTTAGAATAGTCCCTGACAGCCTCGAAAAATGACTTGAAAAGCTGAGGCGTTTTCCGAGTTTCAAGAAGTGATGAATAGCCGACTTTGAGTCTAGATTTGGGTACGTTAGACTATCCCTTTTCTGCTGATTTTCGGATATGCCATAGTCGATATTGCATAGTAGATCATATTAAATTTTTGGCTTATTCTGAGTTATAGGTTAGGAGATATGATTTTCTCAAGTTGGCTACTCATGCAGTTTTTCTTTTAGTGTGCTGAGTTTGAGGAAATTTGTTTGAGATGCAGTTTTGTGGAATAAATTTGGAGGGGTTATTGACTTCTGTTAGACTTGAATTTCTGACAAGTTATAGTTGATATAGTATAGTAGATCATACTAAAATTTTAGAGGAATCCATGCTACAGTTTGAGTGTTATGGTTTCTCAAAGTTGACTCCTCACACAGTTTTTATAACTGTGCTGAGTGTTGGGAAAAATAGCATGTGATGCTGTTTTGAGAGATAGTTTTGAATAAGTGTTTTATCTCTATTTGACTTGAATTTTGGATACGATATATTTGGCATATTGTGGTGGAACATATTAAAAATTGGGATGAATCCAGCAAGTGGTTTAGGAGTTATGAATTTTTGAAGTTGAGACCTTAAACAGTTTTCTGGATGTTGCTGAAATTGTTGAGTGCTGGAATTATCTGGGTTGTGCAGTCATGTTTGAGCTTAAGTTTGAATACCTTAGAAACATAATCCACCGTTCAGTTTTTAATATGTTATAGAGTGTCATGCATAGTGTGGTGTATCAAAAGTTGGGGTTGATCCAACGGTTGGATTTAGATCTATGAAGGTCCAAAGTGGACTGACTTTGTGGTTTAGGAACTGACTTTGAGTGCATAGCATAAAAGACTTAGAGATTTTTGTTAGACTTTTTATATTTTTATTCGGTTCTCATATCTTAAGCCAAAGTCGGACCTTAAAGACTTTTTATGAAAGTCAAGAATGTAGTTAACTCTTTTAAATCTTTAGCAAACTTTCCTTTGAGAGTTTGAGTGTGGTTTTGAGTTCTAAAGAATAGTTTGGAACTTTGTTATAGAATTTTATAAAGTTTCGGGACCAGGGGTAAAACAGTCATTTATCCGTATAAGGGTATTTTGGTAATTTAGCTGATGATAGAGTTAAATATCTTAGAAGTCAGAGACTTCTAATTAAGTGGGATATATTATTGATCCACTTGCCTTTTATAACAAGCGGTTGAGTTCCTGCAGTTACAGACCGAGTCGAGATAACGAGATTTTGTTTGAATTCAGGTAAGTCCTTTGGGCTTACTTAGTTGACTTCTAGATATGAGTATGAATAATGGTAGTGGTGTGTGAATGAGATGCTTATAGTTATATTTTAGTAATATATATATATACCGACCTATATCTTGGCCTAAGAGTAACGGGCAGTGGCATTCTGCTCAGTTAGCTTGAGGGCGCTGGGGGTTTCTTTAGGGACTAGTCCACACTCGGTTTGTAGTGATGCTACCGGCGGAGGTAAGCTAGACCTACACCCAGTTGGATAAGGAACGGAGGCGAGAACTCTTAAGATTCTCGTCCCACAAGTGTAAAATGGAATAAGATGAATCACTTAACTACTAGATAATAACCGATTTGTGTGCCAGCATGATGATTGTTTATGTTACCTTATTTGTGTTTGTGCTATCCTTTTTTTGCTTATATTTGGATTGTTAGCTAACGGTTTATCCGTGTTGTAGATCTGTAGAGATAAATAGTTGTAGAGAGATTCGGGACGGATGGTCAGCCGGGTCTACGTACTCATTAGATGGGGACGGGGGAGTCTTCTATACGTCATGCATGTTATGTATCTTTATATATGTTTGTAAGGCTGTCACATGTGTACTTTCATACCATTAAAAATATTATGTTTTGGAAATTGTTTTAATTACATTTGTGCCTTGTTGTAAGATCCTAGTAAAGTTGTTGTTAAACCAAGGTCGGGACTCATTGTGAGGTCCTAACCAGTAACTCCCCGAGTTCCAAGAACTTGGGGTGTTACAAATGAACTACCATGTTATAAGTTCTGCACTATTCTCTTATAAACTTTGAACTATTCTCATATAATTCATGAACTATTACTTTATATTATTCATGAATTAGTTTTTTTATAACTATTTACTATTCACATATAATTTATAAATTATTCCCTTAGAATATGAATTATCACGATATACTATTAATGAACTACTCTTTTATATGCTACATTGAGGATTCTCATGTAATTCATGAAGTAGTACTTCACGATAATCTATTCATGAACAAATATTATATCTCCAATGAACTACTCTTATAAAGTTCATAAACTACTACTTTCAATACTTTATTTTTTCATATATTATATTAAATTATTTATAAATTAATCGTTTATATGTTATGAACTATTCTATTATAATTCATGAACTATCCTTTTATAAGTTATGCACTATCCTCTATAAGTTTTGCATTATCATTTTAATTCGTTGTTGGAGGAATAAGGGGGGAAAAATTGGACATGTGTCACCTTCCTAGGCTATCTTGACGGCTTACCGCCTTACCGTTATGAACTATTCTATTATAATTCATGAACTATCCTTTTATAAGTTATGCACTATCTCTTTATAAGTTTTGCACCATCATTTTCATTCGATCTCTGGAAAAAAAATTAAATAAAAAATAATAATTTTTTTTTATTGGACACTTGTCATCTTCCTAACCTGTCTTACGGCCTTACCGGAAAAAAGGGGTCTTACCTGAACGGCTCTTTATTTTAATCATTAAAAATATTATTCATCAAGGGTACTTTAGTATTTATACAGACTGAAAATCAAGAGTTTAAAATACAAATTATAATTTGTAAATGGCACACTTTATCTTAATTCTTGTTTTAGTATTAGATCCGCTAAAATTTCCCAATTTAGGGGTGTTTGGTTTGACTTTTTGGATAGCTTGATATGCTTATAAGAAAGCTCAACAATGTTTGGTAAGAAAACTTTTTCATCAACTTTAGGTTTTTCGGAAATTTATTGAAGAGACTTTTAGATGTTTCTAGTTCACAACTTTCTATACTTTTTCATTAGAATTCTGAAAAAAAAAAAAAAAAAAAGACAAATTTTCTCTAATTATATCATGAGACGAGGTTAGGGGTGTCAAAGAGTCGAATTTGGGACGGAGAGTACCCTTTTCATCCCCATCCCCATTTAGTATAATGCCTCTCGTCCCCATTTCCGTTTGAATATTGAAAATTATCTCCATCCCCGTCCCCGTTTAATTTTTTCCATTTTAAAATTTTATGAGTTTTCCCCGTAAAAATCCTCATCCCCATCCCGACCCCGTTGAACTTTCAACAGTTTTTGTAATAACCGAAAATTTCAAACTCCGTTTAACACTGAATTTAACCGGATTTTGATCCGCCAACCTTTATCCTTTAAATGAAGATAAAACAAGATTTAATTTCTATCATTTTATGTGACCTTAATTCACATAAAATGATAAATGATGTAACCAGAAATAATTTACGTACTTTTAAAATAAAATAATAACTTATATAATACAGTAAATAATTCCGTAAATATTCCCGCAAATTCACTTTCGATCTAGGGCGATTAACGAGTTTTCCGTTATCCCTTGTTTTAATGGGAGAGCAGGCCGGTTCAAGCCCAACACCAGGCCCAATTCCGTCGGCCCACCTCCTTAAGCATAATTCTAACCCTAATCTAATCCTACGCTTAACCTAATCCTCTTCCCTAATACCGCTGCATATCTCGACATCTCCCTCTCAAGCACAACACCGCACAACGGCAATATCCAAGGGATCCTGCCGCCGGTTGCTGCTGCCGTCGAACCAGGTACACGCTGGCCTCGCCCACGACGACGGAGCAAGGGACCGTTGGTGCCGCCACTTCGAGCCCAGGCGGAACAGTCGCAAAGGTACAGCCCTACCCCTCTTTCCGAACCGTTTTACTTCATCCCTTCCGCTAAACTTATGTAGCCTTCAATCACCAGCAACGCGAGATCGGCATCCTTACCGTCGACACCAGCAGTGCTCCTCCTCCCTTGCTGCAGTGGACGATCGACACAGCACCGTTGAGTGTTCGTCTCTCCCCTCTCTTACTATCCTCTTTCCCTGCTAACCGAGAGAGTGTGGGCTTTTGCGGGACCTGCAGAAGCGAGCCAGGGAGGGTGGTGAGACGTGGGGAAGGGCAAGCACCGACCCAGCTTCGACCCTTTGCGACAACCACCTTGTAGGACCGTACTGAGTCGTGGTCCCTCTCCGAGTGCGTGACGAGTAGTTCGGACGAGTAAGTAACCCTCCTCAGCTTTACTGATATACGTACATAGATGTATAGGTAGGTATGTATAAGTTAGTGCAGAGTATGCAAGAAAGGAAATGTATAAGTATGTATATATAAGTTAGTGCAAAGTATGCAGGTACCACACATATATAGAGAGTGTATAAGTATGTATACTTAGATGACGAAATGGGAGTATGAGTAGGATATATATATATATATAGACCCTAGTACAGTACGCAGTTACATATATAAGAGTATAGAAGGAGATGTAAATATAAGTATAAACGTAGCTACCGGAATAATATATACATGAATATATAAAGAAGTATAAGAATAAAGTGGTGAGGATAGGAACCAAAGAAACGAGTGGTAGAATCGGAACCGGAAAGGATAAGAGTAGTGTGATCGGATAGGGAACTGGGAAAGAAGGTTGCGATGGATCTGAGGAGTAGTCGAGAGTTGCCGGTTAATGAGTTCTACTTGAAAAACATTCTAAGTCAGGCTCCTTAGGATTTGATATGAGACTTGGTGGTTAAGAGTAAAGTGGGACCGTAACAAATCTTTGGAAGTTTAATCTTGGTTAACTTTAGAACCTCTAGTAAGTTATCATTTAGAAATAGATGATGAACTTAAACCCTAAAAGAGAATATTTAAAACTAAATGATAGACCATCCGAAGTTTCGGATCAAGGGCAAAATGGTCTTTTAAGTTAAGAGAATTTTTTCATAAATTCTCTTCATGAGATCGTACAACTCAGAAGTTTATAACGAGTGTGATGAAATGTTGATACACATGCCTTGTTTAACAGGCGTTTGAGTTACCACGGGTACGGACCGAGTTGAGATTTGTAAGAATGGTCTTTGATTCAGGTAAGTCCTTGCGACTTACTTAGCTGATTTCTGGATATTAGTTGGGTAATAATGGTTGTGTGTGTCCAATGTGTGTTATAATAAAAATAACGACTTGTTAGGACGACCGTAGTTGTTATGTTTTAAGGCCCAAGTGTATGTATAACGGGTCGTGACATCACTGCCCAGCTCTGTCAGGAGACTGGGAGGTTCTCTATACCCAGACCATACAGTTACAAGGTGAGATGCATCGGATCCATTCCTGATGGGTACACGGGGGCGGAGGCGAGGTTAGGGAATCCCTCGTGTCACAAAATAAGTATCATTAGTAAGAGTGAATAACTTAAATGAAGATAATAAATGGACTTGTTTGAAAGCATGATGGGTGTTTATTCTTTTATGTGTGTGTGCTATTATTATTCTCCTAATGTTTGGATAACTAGCTAATGGTTATTCTTTTGTTGTATTTTTAGATTTACCGCAGGTTAGAACAGCAACTGAGTGATCCAGAAGTAGTGGTCAACCGGGTCTCCGTACTCCTTAGAGTGGGGGTTGGGTTGTTGTTTGTCGTTCTTTCTTTTGTTAAGATAGTTGATCTTTTTCCCTTTGTTTAAGTACTATAGGCTGCTAGACCTTGTTGCATTCATTCCTTTAAAAATACTATCTCATGAATTTCGGTTTTTCTTATTTGTGTCTTGTTGCAAGATCCTAGTAATATTATTGTCAAACTGAGGTCGGGACCCATTGTGAGGTCCTAACCAATAACGTCCTGAGTTCTGAGAATTCGGGGTGTTACAACATGGTATCAGAGCTCTAGGTTGGCAACAATGGCACTTGAAATCTTCTGAAAGACCAAATAAGTATTAAGCAGAACCCGAAAGAGATCTGAGTTTAAAAAGGGAACTTTTCGGTTTTCAAATGCATGCATAGTCTGGTTGGAAATTGAAAAGTACGGCTGACCACCACTACTACCGCGGATCTCAGTATTCTTAGTATGGACTTTAGGTTTTTACTGTAGTTGGACTTATTAGCTAGTTTATAATTATAGTTGTTATTCCTCGCGCAGATGGCACGTACTAGAGCTACGCTAGCTACTGGTCGAGGTAGAGGTCGTCCATCTCTCCCTCCGGCTGGACTAGGTAGGGGAGATAGGACCCCTATAGTTAGAGGACGCGGTCGTGGAGGTAGACCTCCACTAGCACGAGGTTAAGGTCGAGCTCCTCGAGAGGATCCACCAGCAGTGATCATGCTAGATACTGGAGTGGAGAAGGTGGCTGAGAGTGTAGGTCCCGAGGTCAGGAATGAGACCGTTGCTAGGTCTAGAGCGCAGAGAGCACGTTCTACGGAGTCCGGACGTGTTTCTATTGGAGCATATGAGTACAGAGAGTATCGAGCATACGTCGAGCGTATGGAGGAGGCTGCTAGAACAGAGAGACTTACCCAGGTACCACCAGTACCGGCTAGGTCCGTTCAGGTGACACAAGGAGTGCCTCATGTGCCGGCTGTACCTGAGAGGAGAGTTGTGGCTGATAGAGCTACTACTGGGTCTAGAGCACCGAGGCCGGATGAGTGGTTGAAGGCTTTCAACTCTTAGAAAGTCCCCTCATTCAGTGGAGAGATAGGGTTAGAGGTGGAGCACTGGATTGGACAGGTAGAGACTGCACTAGAGGCAATACGTTGCCCAGAGGATCGACAGGTGGATTTGGTGCAGACATGTTTCACTGAGGATGCTCATTCCTGGTGGCGGACCATACGAAGTCGAGTCACCAGTTGGGAGCAGATGAGGAGCATTGTTAGAGAGAGATACTGCCCTGTCTCGTTGAGGGGAGAGAGGTTTCAAGACTTTATTGAGGCAGGATTTGAGGATATTCTGATTGCGGCTGCCGTCAAGAAGTTCCAAAAGGAACTGACTCTACTTGGACCAGCTGCACCTCCTGAGGAGCAACATGTGTATCTCTTTTCACGGAGATTGAGAGAGCACTCGTTCCTATCTGGCAGGATTTCGCTATGAGACTCTATCAGACTATCAGGATAGGGCGTCTGCATATGAGAGAGATAGACCAGTCCAGAGGAGAGCCGCTCAGTCAAACAGGCCGGATAAGCGGCAAAGGACAGGATATGCTAGTGGTAGTGCAAGAGTAGCTGTTTTTGGATGGGGACAGACTCAGGGGCGACATAGCCATACCGCTACTGGTCAGACTTCAGCTGGGGGTTTACAGTGCCACAACTGTAGTGGCTATGGACACATCCGATCGAACTGCACGAAGTCGTTAGTGACCTGCTTCTAGTGCGGCAAGGTTGGACATAGGGCTGTATTATACCACCAGGGCAAGGCTCCATCTCAGCAGGGTTCTTCCCATGCAGGTCTATCAGGGAGTGTACAGAGGCAGCCACAGTACCGAGCTCCGAGTTAGCAGCAGCAGTACCGAGCCCCAGGTCAGCAGTAGTCTTACAGGGCTCCAAGACACACATCTTCACAAAGCTCTATGCAGGGATCCGGTAAGGGCAGAGGATGTGGAAGTGTAGTTGATACCAGAGGAGCTTAGGCACGGGTGTTTGAGCTGAGGAGTGCTGATCAACCAGAGGCACCGACTGCCACAGGTACGATCCAGATCTATGACTTACCCGTACGAGTTTTATTTGGTACGGGTGCTATACACTCCTTCATATCTGATGCATGCGTAGATAGGTTGTCCTTAGCTACTGTAGAGGGGATACCTTTTATGATAGGCTTACTTGATGGGAGTAAGGTAAGAGGGACTAGAGAGATCTATGGATGTCCCGTTCGCATGGGAGATCGAGACTGGCTAGTAAATTTTCTAGTCATGCCCTTAGCTCATGAGGATGTGATTTTAGGGATAGATTGGATGAAGAGACATGGAGCAGTCTTAGACATTGGTAGGAGGACAGTGACTATTGCCACCGAGGAGGGTCACAGAGTGATATTTTGAGGTTGGGACCTCGGAAAGTCCGGCACAGTTATCAGTGCAGTGAGAGCAGCGAGACTGATAGAACAGGGTTGCGAGGCCTTCTGGTGTTATGCCATGAAGGAAATCAAGAGCCTGACCATAGAGGAGATACCCGTTGCATGCGAGTTTGCAGAGGTATTTAGTGACGACCTGCCAGGACTACCCCAACAGAGGAGTGTTGACTTCAGCATTGAGTTAGAGCCGGGCACGAGACCGATCTCGAAGGCCCCGTACCGTATGGCACCGATAGAGCTGCTTGAGTTGAAGAAGCAGTTAGAGGAGTTAGCAGAGAAGGGCTTCATACGCCCTAGTGTGTCTCCTTGGGGCGCGCCAGTATTATTTATGAAGAAGAAGGACGGATCGATGAGGCTGTGCATAGACTACAAAGAGTTGAACAAAGTCACCATCAAGAATAAATACCCATTGCCGCGCATAGATGATCTGTTGGACCAGTTGCATGGAGTGTCCGTGTTCTCGAGGATAGACTTGAGGTCAGGTTATCACCAGCTGAGGGTGAGAGATCAGGACATACCTAAGACGGTATTCCGGACTAGGTATGGTCATTATGAGTTCGTAGTGATGCCATTTGGGCTCACTAATGCACCAGCAGTGTTCATGAAGTTGATGAATGGGATATTCATCCACTTTTTAGACCAGTTTGTAGTGGTCTTCATTGACGACATCCTAGTTTACTCTCGGAGTCGAGAGGAGCATGCCGGACACTTGAAGACAGTATTGCAGATTCTACAGGATAGTCAGCTGTATGCTAAGCTATCCAAGTGTGAGTTTTGGATGTCAGAGGTGGCTTTCCTAGGCCACGTGGTGACTGCTGAGGGTATTAAGGTCGATCCGGCGAAGATCGAGTCAGTGTCTTCTTGGCAACCTCCAAAGAATGTTAAGGAAGTTCGCAGCTTTCTAGGTTTGGCAGGTTATTACCGCCGGTTTGTGGAAGGGTTCTCCCTGATTGCCGGACCACTTACTTGTCTTCTGAGGAAGACTACTCGGTTCGTCTGGTCTGAGCCGTGTCAGCAGAGTTTTGAGGAACTGAAGAGGAGATTGACGTCTGCTCCGATTTTAGCACAACCTGAGGGTACAGTGACTTTGTGATATACAGTGACGCATCCAAGCTAGGCTTGGGGTGTGTTTTGATGCAGAAGGGTAAGGTCATAGCCTATGCGTCTCGACAATTGAAGACGTATGAGGAGAACTACCCCACACATGATCTAGAGTTGGCTGCAGTAGTCCATGCTCTTAAGATCTGGCGTCACTATCTCTATGGGGCGACATGTCAGATCTTCACAGACCATAAGAGTCTGGAGTATATATTCACTCAGCAGGAGTTGAATAACCGCCAGAGGCGGTGGTTAGAGTTGATCAAGGACTTCAACCTTGAGATTCTTTACCACCCCGGAAAGGCGAATGTGGTAGCTGACGCTTTGAGCCGGAAGACGCCTAGGGAGAGAGCGATAGCCCGGTTGACAGTACAGCCACAGTTGTAGAGAGACTTGGCTTGGTTGGAGATAGAGATTCAGTTTCCCGATACAGATAGTCAGTTGGCTACTTTGAATTTACTTCCTGATTTGTTGGAGGAGATCCGACAAAAGCACGAGACTTGCCCGACTTTGACCAGGATCCTAGACAAGATGTCTCGAGATGAGGCCCCACAGTTCACGATTGGTGCGGATGGAGTGATGAGACGTCAGGACCGTGTTTGTGTGCCGTCACACAGTGAGTTGAGACAGAGGATACTAGGTGAGGCTCATGTTACCCCATACTCAGTACATCCTGGAGCGAGTAAGATGTACAAGGATGTGAGACGGTCTTTCTGGTGAGGTGGTTTGAAGCCCGACGTGGCTCGGTATGTAGCTCAGTGTGCGACCTGCCAGCAGGTCAAGATTGAGCATCGTAGGTCCGGAGGAGAACTCCACCCACTGCCAGTACCACAGTGGAAGTGGGAGGATATATCTATGGATTTTGTCACAAGATTGAGACTCAACAGAGGTTTTTATTCTATTTGGGTAGTGGTAGACCGTCTGACGAAGACCGCACGTTTTATTCCGATTAAGGAAACGTGGCCGGTAAGTCGTCTAGCTGAGGAGTTCACTAGGCACATTGTGAGATTTCATGGAGTACCGAGGACTATCATTTCTAATAGAGATGGGCGTTTTACCTCGAGGTTTTGGCAGCAGGTACATACTGCTTTGGGGACGAGTCTCCACTTTACCACTGCTTACCACCCACAGGCTAATGGTCAGTCCGAGAGGACCATTTAGATATTGGAGGACATGCTCCGGGCTTGTGTACTAGATTGGGGACAGGTATGGCCAGATCATCTTCCACTGGTGGAGTTTTCGTATAATAACAATTGGCACGCATCTATTGGGATGGCCCCTTATGAGGCTTTGTACGGGCAGAGATGTCGCACATCATTGTGCTGGGATGAGCCAAGTAGAGCTGACGGAGTAGCTCCAGATCAGATACAGGATGACATCGCTCGGATTGCCCTAGTCCGAGAGCGGATATTAGCAGCTCAAAGTCGTCAGAAATCCTACGCCGACAAAAGGCGTCGACCTTTGGAGTTTAGAGTGGGTGCTCAAGTGTGGTTGAGAGTGTCACCAACGAGAGGAGTCAGATGTTTTGGCATTAAAGGGAAGCTGAGTCTCCGAAATGTCGGACCTTTTGAGATCTTGGAGCGAGTGGGAGAGGTGGCCTACAGATTAGCACTACCGCCGAGACTAGAGGGTGTCCATCCGGTCTTCCATGTATCTCAGTTGAGAGAGTACATCCCGGATCCGGTACACGTCATCAGCCATGAGGATCTGATAGTTGAGCCCGATCATACTTTTGTAGAGTACCCAGTAGCTATTATGGAGCGTAGTACTAGATGTCTACGGATCAAGGAGATACCTATGTTGAGGATCCAGTGGTCTAGATGAGGAGCTGACGAGGCCACTTGGGAGATAGAGGAGAGTATTAGACGTAACTATCTTGAGTTCCTTACGGGGTTAGACGTTACTTCTATATCGACGAGTTAGTACTCGGATGTTGTGTTATTTGACCATTCATGTTTCTATATTGGATTGAGTGATTATGTTTTATGTGATGTGTGTCTGAGAATGATGATTGAGTAGTTGCCTAATAGAAAACAGAAATTTTGAAAACTAAATCACTAAAGAAATCATGTGATTAAGTATATTATCCTAAGTTTCGGGACGAAACTTCTTTTAAGAGGGAACTGATGTAATAACCGAAAATTTCAAACTCCGTTTAACACTAAATTTAACCGGATTCTGATCCGTCAACCTTTATCCTTAAAATGAAGATAAAACGAGATTTAATTTCTATCATTTTATGTGACCTTAATTCACATAAAATGATAAATGATGTAACCGGAAATAATTTACGTACTTTCAAAAAAAAAAAAAACTTATATAATACTGTAAATAATTCCGTAAATATTCCCGCAAATTCTCTTTTGATCCGAGGCGATTAATGAGTTTTCCGTTATCCCTTGTTTTAAAGGGAGAGCAGGCCGGTTCTGGCCCAACACCAGGCCCAATTCTGCCGGCCCACCTCCTTAAGCATAATTCTAACCCTAATCTAATCCTACGCTTAACCTAATCCTCTTCCCTAATACCGCTGCATATCTCGACATCTCCCTCTCAAGCACAACACCGCACAACAGCAATATCCAAGGGATCCTGCCGCCGGTTGCTGCTGCCGTCGAACCAGGTACACGCTCACCTCGCCCACGACGACGGAGCAAGGGACCGTTGGTGCTGCCGCTTTGAGCCCAGGCGGAACAGTCGCAAAGGTACAGCCCTACCCCTCTCTCCGAACCGTTTTACTTCATCCCTTCCGCTAAACTTCTGTAGCCTTCGATCACCAGCAACGCGAGATCGGCATCATTACCGTCGACACCAGCAGTGCTCCTCCTCCCTTGCTGCAGTGGACGATCGACACAGCACCGGTGAGTGTTCGTCTCTCCCCTCTGTTACTCTCCTCTTTCCCTGCTAACCGAGAGAGTGTGGGTTTTTGTGGGACCTGCAGAAGCGAGCCAGGGAGGGTGGTGAAACGTGGGTGTTAGCATGAAATATTGTGATATTTTAGGCACGTTTTCTAAACGTATTTGATTCATATTGATAGTCTTTGATTGAACTTCATGCATATGTGAGTTAGTATTACCTATATTGTCGATATGGATGTCTACACTAGTTCTATGTTGATTATAGGTGATTTGGAGCTATTTCCGAACGGAAACGAGCAAAGGAGAGTTGAGTTGATATGTCCATAGATTGAGGACATTCTTTGGAAGCAATTTGGAGTCTTAGCTTGAGGAATGCACGAGTTTAGGGAAGAATCACGTTCTTGTCCTAAACCACGCCCTAAAATACGGCCGTATCATAAACCACGTTCAGAATTACGGTCGTGGATTTGGAGTCAGAAATTCATGTTCATTCCAGGGGATTACACGGCCGTGGAACATATGTTGCAAACCGTATTTGTTTCCACGCTCTAAATTACGGTCGTGGAACACTTCAACGACCGTGATCTTGGCGAATCTTTTCGCCACACTTTGAAGCCACGATCTTTTAAAGATTGGGCCGGGGCGACATTTTACCCTACACTATAAAAAGACGGACGAAGCAAGATTCCGTCACCTTCGCTACCCCGTTTACCCTCATTCATCGCCGCTTAGACACGAGCACGTTTTGCTTAGTTTGCTTGGAAGCAATTGACATCTCTTTGAAGAGATCGAAGTTCGTGTTTGGAATTCCTCTAATCTCGCACTTTTAGTGGAGATTGCTGTTGAGATCTCTGGATTTGCGGAAGATCGAAGTTCTTGGAAGATTTTGCAAGAAGATCTCTCTTCTTGATTAGGTTTGATTTGGAAAACGGATTGACATCCCGTTTTCTTTTCTTTCCTAGGATTACGATTGCTTGTTCTTTTGTGAATCTTTTGACATTGCCTGTTCTCTTTGTGACCTTGAGATTGAATTGAAGATTATTGAAAGTTCTTGAAAGTTTTCATTTTTTTTATCTTTTAATTCTTGAATTGATATCAACATGACTGTTATTGGCTAAAAACCCTTAACAATTCTAAGGTGAAGGGTTGATAGTTGTGGCTTAGATGATGATAGATCGATCGCAAACAGATTAGACCCTGAGAGTTAGAGAAATATCGCCGACAAACCCTAAATTACGGCCTGTTCTTGAGTCCACGGCCGTGGAACCTCAAGAACTAACCGTGATTTCCCTTAAGTCTGCGAACTTGCTTTTACTTTAATCTAAAGTTAAAGATTGGCTTTAGCTTAGTTTAGACTTGTCTTTTCTAGGTGGTAGTGAAGCCTCAACAACCTCTACCTCGATTGTGAGTGTCACAACCTCAATCGGTTAAGTTAGTCTTGATCTTTGGGTTATAAGTTTGGGTATTTGACACTAATTCTCGCTTCTAGAATCCTTCTATATTGAGCCTCAACAACCTGTATAGAGAGTGCCTTGTAGGTGAGTTATATAAGGTTTTTGGAACTTCATCGTACGATTACCTTACATTAGTATACCTTTGCATATCTCAACTCTGTCTTTACATCATTAAGTATATCTTGAATCGATTGCCACAGCTGGATACCTGGATCTTTAGGATTGTTGTTTTCCCAATAATTTGCAAAACTCCCATATTTACTTGCTTGATAACCTGCAATCGAGTTCGTTCCCCCCAAATCCCTGTGTTCGATACTCTGGAATTCTTGCTTAACTATATCGATCCGTACACTGCGGGTTCGCTGCTTGATTCTAGTTTTATAAATTTAAAACTTATTTGCACACACCTCTAGGGGCGAACAGTGGGGAAGGGCAAGCACCGACCCAGCTTCGACCCTCTGCGACAGCCACCTTGTAGGACCGTACTGAGTCGTGGTCCCTCTCCGAGTGCGTGATGAGTAGTTCGGACGAGTAAGTAACCCTCCTCAGCTTTATTGTTATACGTACATAGATGTATAGGTAGGTATATATAAGTTAGTGCAGAGTGTGCAGGAAAGGAAATGTATAAGTATGTATGTATAAGTTAGTGCAGAGTATGCAGGTACCACACATATATAGAGAGTGTATAAGTATGTATACTTAGATGAAGAAATGGGAGTATAAATAGGATATATATATATATATATAGACCCTAGTACAGTACGCAGTTACATATATAAGAGTATAGAAGGAGATGTAAATATAAGTATAAACGTAGCTACCGGAATAATATATACATGAATATATAAAGAAGTATAAGAATAAAGTGGTGAGGATAGGAACTAAAGAAACGAGTGGTAGAATCGGAACCGAAAAGGATAAGAGTAGTGTGATCGGATAGGGAACTGGGAAAGAAGGTTGCGATGGATCTGAGGAGTAGTCGAGAGTTGCCGGTTAATGAGTTCTACTTGAAAAACATTCTAAGTCAGGCTCCTTAGGATTTGATATGAGACCTGGTGGTTAAGAGTAAAGTGGGACCGTAACAAATCTTTGGAAGTTTAATCTTGGTTAACTTTAGAACCTCTAGTAAGTTATCATTTAGAAATAGATGATGAACTTAAACCCTAAAAGAGAATATTTAAAACTAAATGATAGACCTTCCGAAGTTTCAGATCAAGGGCAAAATGGTCTTTTAAGTTAAGAGAATTTTTTCATAAATTCTCTTCATGAGATCGTACAACTCAGAAGTTTATAATTTCTACGAGTGTGATGAAATGTTGATACACATGCCTTGTTTAACAGGCGTTTGAGTTACCACGGGTACGGACCGAGTTGAGATTTGTAAGAGTGGTCTTTGATTCAGGTAAGTCCTTGCGACTTACTTAGCTGGTTTCTGGATATTAGTTGGGTAATAATGGTTGTGTGTATGCAATGTGTGTTATAATAAAAATAACGACTTGTTAGGACGACCGTAGTTGTTATGTTTTAAGGCCCAAGTGTATGTATAACGGGCCGTGACATCACTGCCCAGCTCTGCCAGGAGACTGGGAGGTTCTCTATACCCATACCATACAGGTACAAGGTGAGATGCATCGGATCCATTCCTGATGGGTACACGGGGGCGGAGGCGAGGTTAGGGAATCCCTCGTGTCACAAAATAAGTATCATTAGTAAGAGTGAATAACTTAAATGAAGATAATAAATGGACTTGTTTGAAAGCATGATGGGTGTTTATTCTTTCATGTGTGTGTGCTATTATTATTCTCCTAATGTTACTTTTGGGAATCCCTCGTGTAACAGAATAATTATTCCTTCCTTAGAGAGTACCTGGTTTCTGTCTAGGACGCCAAAAACAAGCAAAGCAAAGCAAACTATCTAAAGCTAGACTAGAAAAGGGAAAAGAAAGCAATACCTTGGGTTGCCTCCCAAGAAGCGCTTGATTTAAGGTCGCTAGTTGGACCGTACGGTGTCCTTAAACATGGTATAGTGGTGCAACCTCCTCAACCGGGACTTCCGGTTGGTACTTCTTAAGTCTATGACCATTGACTTTGAACCTTCCACTTGTTTCTCCCCAAATCTCAACTACACCATAAGGGAAAACATGTTTCACAACATAAGGTCCAGTCCATCTAGATTTCAACTTACCTGGAAAGAGGCGAAGGCGGGAGTTGAAGAGTAGAACTAGATCTCCTTCTTTGAACTCCTTAGGGATGATACGCTTGTCGTGCCATTTCTTTGTCCTTTCCTTGTAAATCTTGGCATTCTCATAAGCGTTCAAACGCAACTCCTCCAGCTCGTTGATGTCCAATAGCCACTTGTCACCGGCGTCTTTGATGTCGAAGTTCAACCATTTGATCGCCCAATATGCTTTGTTTTCCAGCTCAACGAGCAAATGACAAGACTTCCCATATACCAAATTATAAGGGGTGGTACCAATGGGAGTCTTGAACGCGGTCTTGTAGGCCCAAAGAGCGTCGTCCAACTTCATGAACCAATCATTCCTCGTCCTAGAGACGGTCTTCTCCAGGATTGCTTTAATTTCTCTATTTGAGATCTCGACCCGTCCACTAGTTTGAGGGTGATAAGGGGTTGCTACCTTGTGGGTTACCCCATACTTCGATAGAAGTGCCTTAAACTTCCGGTTGATGAAATGTGTCCCTCCATCGCTGATGATGATGCGTGGAGTCCCAAAACGTGGAAAGATAGTCCTATTAAAGAACTTCACAACCACCATCGTCATTAGTGGGAGAGGCAATGGCTTCAACCCATCTAGAGACGTAGTCGACAGCTAGGAGAATGTAGAGGTTTCCTCCTGATGATGGGAAAGGTCCCATGAAATCAACTCCCCATACATCAAAGATCTCAACCTCCTGTATGTTATTGAGTGGCATCTCGTTCCTCCTAGATAAATTCCCTATTCTTTGGCATGCATCACAAGAGACAACAAACGTTTGCACATCCTTAAATAATGTAGGCCAAAAGAAATCGGAACGTAATACCTTGGCGCACGTTTTGTGAGCGCTAGCATGCCCTTCACAAGGAAGTGAGTGACAATGCCGTATGACACTAGTAACTTCATCTTCCGCAATGCATCTTCTAAGCATCCCATCTGGACCTCTCTTAAATAGTAGAGGTTCATCCCAATAGTAATGGCGTACATCTCTAAAGAATTTCTTCCTTTGAGCATACGTCAATCCGGGTGGTATTTCTTGGCAAACAAGATAATTAACAATGTCAGCATACCAAGGCCCTTTATTATCAGAAGTTTGGTGGAGAAAGTGTTCAACCAACTGAGGGTGAATTTCAGAAAAGGGAGTAGGAAGTTTATTATTCTCAGTTGACATCATCTCGCTTTCGACCTCGGTCGAGGTGCAAAGTGGTTGACCGAGATGTTCTTCAGTCAAGAACATCTCGCTTGGTCCAGAAAGTGCCTCGGTCGAGGTACTGCAACTGGGACCAAAATTGGAGATCTTCTTTTCCTAGATTAGTCTTTCGAGTTTAGCTCCTGGATCTTCTTCCAGTGCTTTTAGGCTCCGTATATCTGCATCACAAGAAGCATCTATACCTTCATCCATTAAGCTAAAGCTAATAACTTTTTCAAGTGGATCATTAATAAGGATAAAGCTCACCAATTCTCTCGATTCTTCTTCATCATAGATGTTGAAGATATCATCTCCTAGCGGCTCTCCTTTCATTGCCGCAAGCAAAGCAAACTCAACTTGATCACCGCCAATGTTGAATTGCAACTTGGCGTTCTTACAATCCACATTGCAACCTGAAGTTGCTAGAAATGGTCTCCCGAGAATGGTAGGAACGGGATAATCTGCGGGAATGTCAAGCACAACAAAGTCTATAGGTCAATAGAAGTTACCTAACTTAACTAGAACGTCTTCCAAAATGCCCACGGGATGGGTAATGGAGCGATCCGCCATGTACAACCGTATCTTCACCGGCTTAGGCTCTCCAAGTGTTAGTATGAAATATTGTGATATTTTAGGCACGTTTTCTAAATGTATTTGATTCATATTGATAGTCTTTGATTGATCTTTGTGCATATGTGAGCTAGTATTACCTATATTTTCGATATGGATGTCTACACTAGTTCTATGTTGATTATAGGTAATTTGGAGCTATTTCCGAACGGAATCGAGCAAAGGAGAGTTGAGTTGATATGTCCATAGATCGAGGACACTTTTTGAAGCAATTTGGAGTCTTAGATTGAAGAATGCACGAGTTCAGGGAAGAATCACGTTCTTGCCCTAAATTACGCCCTAAAACACGGCTGTATCACAAACCACGTTCAGAATTACGGCCGTGGATTCAGAGTCAGAATTCGATGTTCATTCCAGGGGATTCTACGGCCGTGGAACTAACCGTAATTGTTTCCACGCCCTAAATTACGGTCGTGGAATCTTCCACGACCGTGATCTTGGCGAATCTTTTCGCCACGCTTCGAAGCCATGATCTTTTGAAAGATTGGGCCGGGCCGACACTTTACCCTACACTATAAAAAGATGGACGAAGCAAGATTCCGTCACCTCGCTTACGACCTTTCAACCTTCGCTTAGCGGCAAACGCACGCTTACAATCAACGTTTAGCAACGCACAAACCCTCATCTTGGAGGTAATTTGGAGATCTCATTGAAGATCAAAGTTCGTATTGGAGAGTTGTTGTTTGTGATTTTCGAATTGGTGGAAGATCGAAGTTCTTGGAGGGTTTTGCAAGAAGATCCCTCTTCTTGCTTAGGTTTGATTTAGGATCGGATTGACATCCTGTTTCTTTTCTTTCCTAAGATTGTGATTGTTTACTCCGTTTTGAATCTTTTGATAAACACTTGTTCTTGACTGTGATTTTGAGATTCATTTGAAGATTATTGATAATTCTTGAAAGTTCCCATCTTTTATCTTTTAATTCTTGAATTGATATCAATATGACTGTTATTGGCTAAAAACCCTTAACAATTCTAAGGTGAAGGGTTGATAGTTGTGGCATAGGTGATGATAGATCGATCGCAAACAGATTAGACCCTGAGAGTTAGAGAATTATCGCCGACAACCCCAAATTACGGGCTGTTCTTGAGTCCACGGCCGTGGAATCTCAAGAACTAACCGTGATTTACCTTAAGTCTACGAACCTGCTTTTACTTTAATCTAAAGTTAAAGATTGGCTTTAGCTTAGCTTAGACTTGTCTTTTCTAGGTGGTAGTGAAGCCTCAACAACCTCTACCTCG
Source organism: Fagopyrum homotropicum (assembly GCA_033239125.1). Classification (NCBI taxonomy): domain Eukaryota; kingdom Viridiplantae; phylum Streptophyta; class Magnoliopsida; order Caryophyllales; family Polygonaceae; genus Fagopyrum; species Fagopyrum homotropicum. The sequence continues at coordinate 55,416,467 of BSWB01000003.1, read as the reverse complement.
ATTGTGAGTGTCATAACCTCAATCGGTTAAGTTAGTCTTGACCTTTGGATTACAAGTTTGGGTATTTGACATTAATTCTCATCTCTAGAATCTTTCTATATTGAGCCTCAACAACCTGTATAGGGAGTGTCTTTTAGGTGAGTTACATAAGGTTTTTGGAACCTCAACCGTACGATTACCTTACATTAGTATACCTTTGCATATCTCCACTCTGTCTTTACATCATTAGTATATCTTGAATCTATTGCCGCAACTGGATACTCGAAGCTTTAGGATTGTTGTTTTCCCAATATCTGCAAAACTCCCATATTCACCTGCTTGATAACTTGCAATTGAATTCGCTCCACCCAAATCCCTGTGTTCGATACTCTGGAATTCTTGCTTAACTACGTCGATCCGTACACTGCGGGTTCGCTGCTTGATTCTAGTTTTATAAATTTAAAACTTATTTGCACACACCTCTAGGGGCGAACACCAAGTCCGATCCTCACACATAGCTCCAGCGGAATAATGCTCACGTTGGCTCCTAGATCACACAACGCCTCACAAGTGACATCCCCAACTTGAATGGGAATGCAAAATGAGTCGGGATCTCTCAACTTGGGTGGCATCTTCTCCTTCATGATTTGAATGAGCTCCGAGGATTTAGATGTCATCCTTACTTCACCGAAGTCTTCCAACTTCCTCTTCCTTGATAGAATTTCTTTCAAAAATTTCTCATAGGCGGGCATCCCTAGAATAGCATCAAAGAAAGGGATGTTAATATGTAGTTTATTCATCAAGTCAAGGAACTTACCAAAGTGCTTGTCTAGATGTGTTCTGGCCCTTGACTAGGGAAATGGAAGTGGTGGTTTATATGCAGGAGGTGGGACATAAACTTCAGTTTTGTCCGACGCTCTCTGAGGCTCAACCTCGGTTGGCACCTGGGCCGAAGTGTTCTTCAACTGTACCTGGACCGAGGTGTTCTTCGTCTGTACTGGCATCGACCGAGGCACTGGATCTGCAGTTTTCAGTCCACTTCTCGTCGTTACTGTCATGATCTGTCCTTTAGGGTTGCTTTCTGTCCTTGCTGGAAGCTTCCCTAGATCTCTTGGCGCTTCATTCGCCTTGTTAAAGAATTGTTGTTCTAAGGCCTTTTGTGCCTTTGAGAATGAAGTCATGGATGTCTCCATTGAGTTTAGTTTGATCAAGATGGCCTCCAATACTGCATCTTTCTTTTCTAGTTGGGACGAACATGATCCTTGTTCTTGGCTCTTCAACGGAGTAGAAGAAGAAGAAGAAGAAGAAGAAGAAGAGAGGAAAGGATTAGAAGAATTGTTTGAATTTGAGTTAGAGTAAGAGTTACCCGATTTTTGATTGTTGGATCTCCAATTGTTGCTGTTGGATCTCCAATTGTTGTTGTTGGATCCTCTATTGTTATTGTAGTTGTTGTTTCGGAAACCTTGATTGTTGTTCCTTGACCCTTGATATCCTCCCTCTTCCTTTTGGGTTTGAGCAACCAAAAGTTCTTTCAATTGCTTCACATCATTCTTCAAAGAGGTGAGTTGACTGTTGTTTGATGGAGCTTCTTGGAAGTTGACTCTTTTAACTCCACCTTCAGCTCCTTGGTGGGAGTATTTCTCCATGTGCAAAACTTGCTTCTCTATGAACTCCCAAGCTTCGTCAATCGGCATGTCCATGAACGTGCCGGCGGATAGTAGTTGAAGGTTGAACTGGGTGTTTCCGTCCAGTCCCTTGAAGAAAATCTCCAACAACTCTATCTTTGGAATCCCATGATGTGGGCAATCCAAAAGGATGTCTTTAATCTCTCCCATGACTTGGACAAACTCTCCTTGTCCTTCATGATGAATGCATTGATCTTCCCTCTCATTTTAGAGGTCTTTGAGGGGGGAAAGAATTTAGTCAAGAACTCCGTTGTCATCTCCTCCCAAGTGCTGATTTTTCCGGGAGGGAGAGATTGATACCAATTAAGCGCCCTATCTTTCAAAGAGAAGTAGAAAGGCCTTAGTTTGTAATTGTTGTTTTCCAGCCTTGAAGGTCTCAAGGTCTCCATCAAGATCTCATAGTTTTGCAGATGTTGATGTAGAGACTCCCTTTCCAGCCCTCAAAACTGGCATTGGCGGATCATGGAAAGAACTTGCGGTCAAAGTTCATAATCATGCTCCATTGGATCACCTAGGTTGACTATTGGACGCCTCAGTTGCTGGTTGGGGTCCATCCTCTGCCCTAAGGTCTGCGGAATACCTGCAAAAAGAACATCTCGGATTGGCATCCGAGGTGGAAGTATCTCGGCCGGGGCAGCTGGAACTGGGTCCTGCCTCGGTCGAGGAGCTGGATCTGGTCGAGGTAGATATTGGTCCCTTAAAGTCGCCATATCTGCTTCGATCGCTTCCGTCCTTGCGCAAGTTTCTTCCTTTTCCAGTCGCAATTCTTCTTTACTGAGGCGTAGTTGTTCCAATGCCTCCTTCAATTCGGCCTCAAGATCGCGATTCTCTTGATTGGCCATCTTAGCTTCTTTCAAGCGTCTTCTGTATGTCTTCTCTGATTCGGGATCGTAAGGAACGATTTCCTTCCCAGCGCGGGTTCTTCGCATAAACCTACAAGAAAGAACCTGCGAAAGTCACTCAAGTGTAGTGGTTAGTAGCAACAGGGGCAAGTGCCCCAAAAGACAACCGCAACCGGCTCGGTCTAGACCAAGTCACCGGCAACGGTGCCAAAAACTTGTTCGCTCCAATGGTGTGTGCAAGCTTTAAATTTATAACCCAAGATATATGCTTAAAACAAGGATGCGAACCAGCAGTGTACGGGTCAATCGTAGTAAAAGCAAGAATTCCGGGGTGTCGATCTCAGGGATTTAGGTGAAACAAAACCAATATAGGTAGTCAATATTGCAATTAACCACAAAAGCGATTAAAACAATCAAAGATGATAAAAAGTCAATTAAAGGAATATGCAATTCTAGGGATTAAAGCATCTAGTTGTGGTTCCAACTCAAGATAAGCGGACAAAGTTGAGATTTTGCAAAGGGAAGGTGTTTCTAAAGTGGAATAGATCACCGGGTAAGTCTCACTACTCACTAATCCCAACCCAAAGAACCTATCACCGGGTAAGTCTCAAGGTACTAAGGAAAGGAATTATAATCTCAAACCAACACAACAACTAAGGGAATAGAATCAACCTTTACCGGGTAAGTCTCAGGCTAACTCACAAAGATGGAATGAAGGCACACTCAAACCCCAATAAAGGATGAACCTTTATTACCTACACTTATGATCTTTGGTAAACAAACAAAGGAATTACCGTGTAAGTCTCATCCTAGGCTTGCATTGAACCAGGAAAAGTGCAATAAGAATAGGATTTGGCAAACTCTAACACTTAACTCTCAGTTTCGGATCAGAAAGGTCACCTCGGTCAGACAAATTTTCACCCCGGCCGAGATGTTCATCGACTGAGCGAGATGTTCTAAGGTTAAGGATAAAGACTCGAGCTTTCAGGGTCCTACTGGAATTTAAGATTATTCTATCATTGTTTTTTCACAACTTTCAGCCAATCACCCTAGAATCACACAAAGAAATTAGTCACTCATCATCATGAAAGCAATAATCAAATATATGGGAAGAAAGTGAATATTTGAACACAAAAACCTTAAAAACAAGGCTTCAATAACTGAATCAAATATCACAATTATAAGCGTTCCTTGGATTACAAATCCAACAAGACAATCAACAAGAAGGGAATCTAAGAAAGTCTTACAAAACCCTTCACAAAAGCTATAATAAGCTATCAATCCTTCCTAGATTGATCTTCAATCTTCCTTCCTTCCTTCAAACACTATAATGATAGCGGGATTTTCGGTGATGCGCCGATGCAAAATTGTGGAAAATCAAGCCCTTTTTATAGGAAAACTATCTTCCAAAGATAAAATATCTTGAAAAGATATTTTCCTAATAAAAATATATCCATATCTCTAAAATAGATCTCCAAAATAAATAATCTTCCTTCCAGAAATCCAGCCTAAAAATATAAGATTTCTCCTTCCAAAAATAAAAGATCTCAGCCAAGAGTAAACGATCTCGCCGCGTCAGGGTATTCGCCTCGGTAGGGGCGCTCCTCAAGATCATCTCGGTCGAGATGGTACTGTAGCTGACCGAGGTGACTCTCAGCTGAAAGTGAAATCTCTCAAATCTGGTCCAAAGTAAATCTTCTTTATAAATTCCTTGCTTCCTGAGTTCTTCCTTAAGCTCCAGAATGTAGCTCCAATGACTCCTTAGCTCCTTTAGCTCCATTTTGATGCAAAACGTGTCATTATACCTACGATTACAACGAAACTTGGTGTAGACCTCGATTCCCGCAAAGGTAGATGAAACGACGATATAATCATATAATATACATTCAAACATGCATATTATTGAAGATAAAACGTCTAAACAAGTCCCAAAATATAGACTATAATTCATGCTATCAGTGTGCTATTATTATTCTCCTAATGTTTGGATAACTAGCTAATGGTTATTCTTTTGTTGTGTTTTTAGATTTACCGCAGGTTAGAACAGCAACTGAGTGATCCGGAAGTAGTGGTCAGCCGGGTCTCCGTACTCCTTAGAGTGGGGGTTGGGTTGTTGTTTGTCGTTCTTTCTTTTGTTAAGACAGTTGATCTTTTTCCCTTTGTTTAAGTACTATAGGCTGCTAGACCTTGTTGCATTCATTCCTTTAAAAATACTATCTCATGAATTTTGGTTTTTCTTATTTGTGTCTTGTTACAAGATCCTAGTAATATTGTTGTCAAACTGAGGTCGGGACCCATTGTGAGGTCCTAACCAGTAACGTCCCGAGTTCTGAGAATTCGGGGTGTTACAGTTTTGACAAAAACACTAACTCGGATAATAAATGTGAAATTAGACCATAAAATACAAAATTGTTACTTTGTTTAACTATATAAACGAGAAAAATACGAAGAAGAAAATAAAATTTTGTCAAAGTAAAGGTATACCATGTATATATATTAGGTTTCGTTTGTTCAAGTAGGATCGAGACTCGTAGTACCAGCTAGTGTAAAATAAAATAATTAAATATTACTAACATTTAGATTAGGCACTCAAGATAAAGTGTTATATATTTTATCATTTTAATTTTACGGTTTAGGATTTAGGTTGCACCACCAAACATGTATCTGAGTGACTAATGCACACGTAGAAAAACAACATTTAGATCATGATTTGACATTTATGACGCATTTAGAAATTTCATGAGGGTGTTATCCTCATATGATTGAAAGCAAATTACTATAGGTTAGCATTATCATGATTACAAGAGTGTATATAGTTTAATAGCCTTTAGTTCATGATTACAAGATAAAATGTTAACTAATACTCCCTCTGTCTGGAAATATTTGACGTTAAAGAAAGATAAGGAAGTTTGAAATTAATTGTCGTTCTATATTTTTTTCCTCTTAATTTCCTATTGTGCCCCTCCTTTATTTAGGAAAGAGAAATTCCATTCCTTCATCTCACGTAATAGCAGGAGGAAAGAGATTTTGTGAAAAATGTTTGTGGGTCCCATAAATGCAAATAATTAGGGGCATTTTAGGTATGATTTTAATTTCTTAAATTGTGTGTTTATTTTCAAACGTCAAATATTTCCAGACAGAGGGAGTATTATATTAATATACATTTTAATTGAAATGCTGATGTGACTTTGTTGGTTGTTTAACGCGTCAATATAGTTTAGACCTTTAGTAATCATCGGCAATTTTGTGTAAGTAAGAACGAGTAGTCTTAATGTACACAAGTTTATATAGTTTGAAATTTTAGTATTCATCGGCAATTTTTGAATTAAACTTGAAACTACAATGAAAGTCTAATAAATCTAATTTGCTTATCTATGTATCTCTCCATCCCCGTCCAAGCGAGCAGGGCAGACCCCTATTTTCATCCTCGTCGAAGCGAGGGAATCTATATTTTTCCATCACCGTCCACGTTTAAAATCCTCATCTCCACCCCCACAACGGGTAATACAAGCGAATTTTGAGGACTCCTTGTCTCATTTACATCCCTAGACGAGGTATATATTATATCTATATAATGTGCCCTTTGAAATATTCTATTTATATGATGTGCCCTTTGGTAACTTCATGCTAAAAATCTACACAAAAATCATTTTTACAAAATACGCAATTAACTTTTTCATTACATTTTTTATAATTTATATAACTCTAAAAAAATACACTGAAACAACTATTTGTAAAATAGTCAATTAACTTTTTCATTAGATTTTATATTTTATGTAACTCAAAAAAAAATACACTCAAACAACTATTCAAAAAGCTAAACTACCAAAAAAGTATCCAATAAGGTAAAGCTACCCAAAAGAAACTTAAGCTACCCAAAATGTTTAAACTACAAAAAAAAAAAAAAAAAAAAAAAAAAAAATTCATATTTATCCGAACCCTTATACTCTCGAAACATTTTAGAGGCATGAGTCTGCATGTGACAGAGGGGGAAACAATGTATGTCAAATGCACAAAAGTGTTAGCAGAGAAGTCGGCAGGAGGTACATAAATTTCATCACCAAAAACACAAAGAGAAACCCTCATCCTTATTACCAAAAACAAGTACAGCTTCAACTTCAAATGTTAAAAATGACCACCACCACCACCACCACCATCAACCAGATACTCGGAAAACTGCTTCCTCCTCCTACATCATGTGTTTTCAGTTTCCCTCGAACATGAAGAGATCACAGCCACCTGGATCCACAGCACCGCCTGAGTCACTTTTAATTACAAAACTCTGGTCCATGTGAAGTCCTTCAGCGCTTTGAGAACAATCCTTGTGTTAGGGATGAGAAATCATAGTCTTTGGTTGATCGCGTTGAGGTGGTTGAAGAAGACGGCAATGAGTCAGAGGCTCGTACTGGACTTTTGCTAGTTTCCAAGGTCGTTGTGCCATTGACAGGAAGAGGCTGAGTCATGTTGTAAAGACTGCAAAAGGTTTACACTCTTACCAATGCATTTATCTACACGCCCTTGGAAGCAACAAAGAATCTTGAAGCCGAAACAGGCAGGAGTCGTTAACGTACCTGGCTGCTGGCAAAATTGAAGGGTTCCCTCCTTGCTGTAGAGTTTGGAAGTTTCCCATTTGCTGTGCCGTTGAAGCACAATTAGCCAAGATTATCAATGAACAAAATAACCCACAAGATCAAGAACGGTCATTCTAGACTCGAGAATTCACCTGCATTAGTCTTTGCAGATCATTCTGGCCCATCAGTGGCATTGTCACTCCGGGAACTTGATAGCCTACATTGGGCCAATTCTGACCGGCTAAGTTGGTACCATTTAGACCACCAGGTTGTGTTATATGGGCTGGAGTTTTCAGGGATCCATTAGCCGATTGAGCTGCTGCAGCCATAAGAAGAGACTGCTGTTGTGCAAGCATAACAAGTTGCTGCTGATGTAAAGCATACGGCGATGCTATGCTGGGCTGTAGATTGAGATTAAATATGGTAATGTAAATCACATCTCAAGCAACATGTATCAGAATTATAAAACCAAGGGTTTGGGCTGCAGTTATACACCACCAGTTGCTTAAGGAGAACAAATAGCAAAGACCTAAAGTGCCAAAAACATATTGCAGAAGGCACAAATCGGATAATGGATAGTTACTGTCATGTAAGCACTAAAAATATGCAGGTCATAAATATCTTCTCTTGATGGATGACTATGCATATAATAGTTAGAAAGTCTAGTAGAAATTATTCAGGATGGTCAAATCAATAGAAATTATTCAGGATGTCAAAGAGCGCTAACAAATCAATAGTAAACAACCACGAACCTTCTCAAAGAGACTCATAATATCAGACTTCACATCTTTCTGTGCTGCGGCCACAGGTTCAATTGAAGGTAAAGCACTGAATAAATCCTCAATTCCTCCAGCAGACGGCTTACCACTATCCTCTGTCTTTGTCAAATCAGTATTTACAGATGTTGATGGTTGATCAGCAGCTGTTAAGGGGCAGGAGACAAAATAATACATGATGAGAAGAAGCAAGAGGTTCGCATCAGAAGATGTTCGATATGTGTGAGAAGCTTAGCAACTGAAGAAATCATTATTTCAGAATAAAACAGTAGCACATACACTGGAACCCTGCCCAAGCATCATCATTAGCAGCACTCTCGGAAGAGTTTTCACTAGGGCCAACATCCATGGAGAGCATATTGAAAAGATCAACAGCTAAATCAGGCTTTGGAGGCGAGACAGATGGTGTTTCAACTTCCTTCTTTACTGCTTCTGCTTGTGGTGCTGTTACTTCTGCTTTCAGCATATCAGAGTGGGGCTTTGTGACAGAAACAGCCTAGTCATAAATCTTAATTAGCTCAGATATGGCTATATGAATGTATTCTCATGATGAAACAATTTTTCTAAAAAACAAAAAAAAAAGGAAAAGCAAAGGAGAGTACAAGGTGCAGCACGAAGGAAAAGAATGTACATTAAGACAGAAAACCATTTAAAAAATCATTAAGTGCTATGATTCTCTTGTACCAAGGTCTGGGTGATTTGAGAATCAAAGACACCTTATATGCCTACTTTGAAATTTTAGGTAAGAGTTTCACTTTCTTTACCATTTTTAAGACCCATAAAAATAACAGCCTTGAGAAAAGCAAGATTGTGAAAGTGAAAATATTAAGTTTGGGTCGTAAAAATGATGATATTCAACTGCTAGCTATCATTAAACTCAAACAATCAATGTGACTGGTACAGATAACTGAGCAAGTCAAAAGATGATAGACATCTCAAAATTAAGATCCTGCACTCTTTCAAATTTTTCTCTACCACCTCATCAAAGCATCTCCTAATTTGAACCATTTTACCAGAGCATCTTCATCTAGGATCTATATATTTAATTATCTTCTTTTACAATATATTTTTCATTAAAAAACCACCTCAAGTTATCACAACTTCAGTGTATATAGGAAAATTTTCACTATCTTTTTTATTATTAAATTATTTTTCCAATGGCTTGCAGCCACAAAAACATTAATAAAAATATATATGCTTATAAAATGAGTTAAACACATAATATGGGTGTCTATTGATAGACAAAAAAACCTACATCATAGTACAAAATTTATTTATTTTAAATTTATAAACCGGAAATCAATTTAAAGTTAAAAAAAATTCAATTTGATACTTGTACTACTATAAAATTTTCGAAATCAACTAAAAACGCTACATTTCCTACACCAAGATCTCAAAAAATGGAATGCTTCACAAAGCATCCCACGAGTGAGATCTTGTAGCCTTTTCATTATTTTAATATATACGAGTCAAGATCTTCACCGAGATCCCTCCCTAGTACCCTGATAAATATAGCCTAGACTAAGTAAACACTGAATCCAATGTACACTTGCTCATCAAGGGAAAACACAACCCCTGTCACCAAACATGAGGATCCCCGACATATCTTACATGAGGCAGATTGAGGGTATGAACTAGTTGAGTAAACATAAAACTAATACTATATCTTTTGAAGTATATGCTACAGGATGTAGAGTTTGACTTTCGATCTCTAGATTTGAGTATTTGACAATTTTGTACTTCTAAGTATTTTACTTTAAAGCCCGTCAAGGATTTCTTTTTCCTCACCTGATATCAAAGTGCTTGGTTTTCCACTTACCTGAGTTTGTTGTTTTAAACCTTGCCAAGTAGATATGCTTTCTTTATATCCGTTTTTTTTTCAGCCTCTGTGTGGAAAATTTCCTTACGATTTTTTTCAGCCTTCATTGCTGTAAAAATATTTTCAGCCTTTATTGCTGGAAATCATGTCTTTAACTTAGATAACACATTTATATGTTTGTAACATCTGTTGCTCTCCACAAAAATGAGCTTCAGAGTTTTTCTTTTTCTATCCGGTTCAATGAAAAGAATTATTTGGTTTAGTCCAAAGCTTTACCTAAGGGTACATGCTAAGGGAATCATCTTACTACTGCTCCAGAAACAGATGCCTATTCCAAAGGTTGGGATGAAGGTTACTTAATGGTCATGTCTTGGCTATGGGAATCTATGAACCCAATATCAACATGACATGCATGTTCCTCAAATTCTCTAAAGAGATCGGTAACTTCCTGAAACGATCTTATTCAAAAGCCAAAGATGAAGTATTGATCTATGAGATTCAAGTCAAAGCAGTTGCAACTGAACAAGGAAACTTCTCTTTGAGTGAATATTCCTATCTTTTACAAAGCTTTTGGCAATATATATATCAATACCAAGTCTTGAAAATGAAGTACCTGAAGATGCAGCCTTGCTGAAAAACTACACCCAAAACAACAAAGTTTTCAACTCTTGGCTGGATTGATTTTTGAATTCAACCAAATCGGAGTTCAAGTTCCTATCTTCTACAAAGCTTCTACCACTCTTGCTCTTCATGTTACCTTGACATTCTCTATGCTTATGAGCCTCTAAGTTCTCTGCCTAGCCAATGGATCTTAAGACGCCGGTGCCACTAAACACATGTAATTCCCCACAACTTTTCCATACATTTAACCCATATATAAACCTAATAAATCCTTACAGCTTCACTAACTCAAGTTTAAACCAAGAAACTATAAATATATCCAATGATCTCAACCTAAAAGTTGTACTTCTGCAAACACTCTCGACCAACTTAATTTCCTACCTTGGTTCCTATGCTATATTTTCTCATTTAGGATGGGTCTTATAGGATTAGGGTTTGAGGACGAAGATTTCTCTACCAAAAGAGAAGGATGGACTCTACTAACTTGCTTCTCCTAAGAAAAGCATCAACCACTTCTTTTTCCATGCCTTGAACACCACCAACACCAAAGCAATTTGGTTACTTCATCAGAGACTACTTGGACGTCCCTCGTTTTACCCTTAAAGTACTTTGTATCCTAAAAATTTTGAGAATTAATATTCCTTCTCTTTCATGTGACATTAATGAACAATCCAAACACTCTTGTATATTTCCTATTATTAATACCAGAAATAGTAAGCCTTTTGAGTTAGCTCATAGTAACATTTGGGGACCATCTTCTACTCTAAACATTTCTAGAGCACAATGGTTTGTTTCATTTATTAATGATTGTACAAAAGTTGCATAGGTTTTTCTTCTCAAACAAAATATAATGTGAGGAATGTAACTTTTATAATTCTTTTCTATGATACAAACTGAAGCCAGGATGTTAGTACTGAAAATGCCAAAATTTGCTTTACTAAGTTCATTGTCACCCTCTTTTGAAATCAAGGGACTGAAGGGAGTATTCATGAATCTTCTTGTGTTTATTATACAAAACAAGATGGGGTTGCTTTAAGGAAAAAAAGGCATCTTCTTGGGACATAATGTTCCAAAACATTTTGTTGGATAATACTGATGCTAAAACAGTTGTTAGATAGTACCTAGAATAATTTAATAGGCATGTTATTATTATTAGTTGTTGTTAGTTTATTCCCTAGAACATTTATTATGTGAGTTCCTAGGTAGAGTTGGTGAACTTCTTTTCTGTAATTTTAAATAGAGGCTTTTGCCTAACAATAGAACTTCACTTCTTCATCATTCTCTCTCATGGTATCAGAGAAACCCTAGAGAGTTGCTTATTCTTCCTTCTTCTTTGGCTGCCACCTTTGCTGCCAACTCTTAAGTTTCTCACCACTACAATATCCGGTCACCTATGGAGAAAGAAGAAGGAACCGATTTCACCACCACAAATTTCAACCGCTCAACTCTACCTCTTATTCAAACTTCTTATAGGCTCAATGGAAAAAATTATCGTACTTGGGCCGAAGTTGTTAAGGCATCCCTCACAGGCAGTGACAAGGATGATCACCTCTTTCTTGATCCTCCAGCGATGACAGATCCCACCTTTAAGCTATGGACTCGTGATGATTCAATCATCAAGTCTTGGCTGTGGGCTTCCATGGATTCCAGTATTGGGTCCAACTGTATCTTTCTTCCAACTGTCAAAGACATTTGGAGCTTTCTGAAGCGTTCTTATGGCAAGGCTCAAGATGCAGCTGCTCTTTTTGAACTCTCTGTGAAGGTCTACTCCACCAAGCAAGGATCGATGACTGTTTCTGAATACGCTACTGTTCTGCAGAATTTATGGCAGGAAATCGATTTATCCCAATCTCTCGTATTGAAGAATTCTGATGAGCAAGAATTATTGTGTACGTCAGTTGACAACAATCGCTCATACATATTTCTTGCTGGCTTGAATCCGGAGTTCGATCAAGTACGGATTCAAGTTCTAGGCACCAAACCTCTTCCATCCTTGGAAGAAAATATTGCTACTATTAGGATGGAGGAAACTCGTCGAGGTATCATGCTCCATCCACAAACAACAAATTCTGAGAATATGGCCCTTCTTTCAAAATCTGGGAAGAAAGATATTAATGATCTTTGGTGCTCCCATTGCAAGAAATCTAGACACACCAAGGAGAGATGTTGGGAACTTGTTGGCAGACCTCCCAACCGAGATTGGGGAAAGAAGAATTCTTCAAACTCCTTTGGTGAACCTTCTGTTGGCTCCCACCAGCCCCCTCCTCCGCTGCAACCATCTCAACCAAAGGCCCACACTGCTGCTGCGACACCCTCTTCTTCCCCTGCTGAAATGGCTGCTAAAATTAATCATCTAGAGAACTTGTTGAAGGCTCTTCAAGCTCCTTCTGTTTCGGTGAATTCCGAGTCTTTGGCTCTAACAGGTACCCAAAATCACTTTTTCAGTCAGAATTGGATTCTGGACAGCGGTGCAACAGATCATATGACTAATGATCGTTCTTTTTTCACTTCCTATCACCCATTTTCCCATCAGAAATACCTCATTACAGCAAATGGGACATCATCACCCATCTTAGGAAGTGGCACCATTGATGCATCTCCCTCTTTTTCCATATTTAATGTTCTATTCATACCCAATCTCTCATCTAACCTCATTTCGGTAACAAAACTGATTCATGACCTAAATTGTGATGTTATTTTCTCTTCTTCTGGATGTGTAATACAGGAACAAGGCTCGAGGAAGACGATTGGAGTTGGTAGAGAGAATGGGGGACTTTACTACTTGGAGAAACCTCATGCCACTACCCACCTAAGTACAACCGTTAAAACTGATTTTTGGCTTCAACACCATCGGCTTGGCCATCCATCCATTTCCCTTATGAAACACTTGTATCCAAATCTTTTTGTTGGTCTAGATAATGAAAGTCTTGTTTGTTCTACTTGTGAGAAGGCCAAGCAAAAACGGGTCTCATTTCCTATTCGCAATAAAAGATGTCTTCTTCCTTTTGAGTTAATTCATAGTGATATTTGGGGTCCTGCACCCGTGAAAAATATTAACGGGGCTTCCTGGTTTCTTACATTGATCGATGATTGCACAAGGGTAACTTGGTTGTTCCTCCTTAAACACAAATCAGAAGCTAGCACCATTATTCCAACCTTCTACACCATGATTCTTAATCAGTTTGGTAGATCTATCCAACGTGTTCGATCTGATAATGCTAAGGATTATTTCAATCATACCTTGGCATCCTTCTTCACCTCAAAAGACATTATTCACGAGTCTTCTTGTGTGTATACGCCTCAACAAAATGGTCTTGCTGAGCGTAAAAATGGCCACATTCTTAATGTCACTAGAGCTGTCATGTTTCAATCTCATGTTCCAAAATTCTACTGGGGAGAAGCAGCCCTCACGGCGGTCTTCTTGATCAATCGAACGCCTTCCAAAACCCTCCAATACCAAAGTCCAATCAGCCACCTCCAAACCTTCTTTCCCAACATCTCGATTGATCATGGGTTAGAGCCTAGGATTTTTGGATGTACTGCCTATGTTCATATTCATACTCCATGTCGGGGTAAACTTGATCCAAGAGCTAAAAAATGTATCTTTATAGGCTATTCCCACACCAAGAAGGGCTATAAGTGCTATTGTCCTCTTTCCAAACAAACTTATGTAACTGCTGATCTTACTTTTGATGAAAACAGACCATACTACACCTCCCCATCTATTCCACTCCAGGATTCCACCTTCCTTGAATCTGCAAGTTTCATTCCAGCAAGCATGGATAACCATATGGGCTCAACTTTGGACCCTATCATAACTGAGCTGCCCCCATTTCCTAGTGGCACTATCATCCTCTCCGATACGCCCACATCGACTCCAAATGAATTATCACTCCAATTGGACCAGCCGTTGTCCTCTCCAACAGAAGAGCATCTTGATGCTCAGCCCACCCCACAACCTTCACAAAATCAGCAAATAACCTCTCCCAAGTTCGGCAAAACATACTTCAGAAGGGTGCCCCCTTCTCCTCACCATTCCGTCGCTGATCCGGGTCCTGTGACTGTTGCTGCACAACCTTCGCAGATTGCACCATCACCTGACATGTCGATTGCTTTAAGAAAAGGTTCAAGGGCTTGTACAAACAGGCCCCTTTATCCTCTATCTAATTATGCTTCATTGGATAGATTTTCTGATCAACACAAGCAGTTTCTCACTAATCTTGATCAGATAAAAATCCCTAAGAGTGCACGGGAAGCCTTTGAATCACCCGAGTGGCGACAAGCTATGAGTGAGGAAATGATGGCTCTTGAAGCTAATCACACATGGGATCTTGTGGAGCGACCAACTGCTCACAACATTGTCAGTTGTAAATGGGTATTTGCTGCAAAGTATAATGCTGATGGTTCCCTAGCAAGGTACAAAGCTCGCCTTGTTGCTCGGGGCTTTACTCAAACTTACGGTTTGGATTATCAAGAAACATTTGCCCCGGTTGCCAAGATGTCTACAGTTCGTTTGCTTATGTCCACTGCTGCGCATCTGGACTGGAAATTATTTCAGTTTGACGTCAAGAATGCGTTCCTCAACGGGTATCTTAATGAGGATATTTATATGAGCTTGCCTCCGGGGTTTTCATCCACCTCCCCTTCACATGTTTGCAAGCTGCGCAAGGCCTTATACGGATTGAAACAATCTCTTCGTGCATGGTTTGGCCGCTTTCGTGGGGTGATGAGATCTGCCGGGTATATTCAGAGTCAGGGTGACCATACTTTGTTTGTAAAACACTCTGACTCCAAGGGGGTTAGTATCCTCCTTGTTTATGTGGATGATATTATTATGACTGGAAATGATCCTACTGAGCAAACTCGTTTGAAGACCATATTGACTCGAGAATTTGAGGTGAAGGAGCTTGGTCGGTTGAAATACTTCTTGGGAATTGAAGTAGCTCGATCCAAAATGGGTATATTTATCTCCCAACAGAAGTATACCAAGGATGTGCTGCAGGAAGCGGGAATGGAAGATTGCAAACCAGTATCTACTCCCATTGACTACAACAAGAAAATTGGTAAGGCTGAAAACGAACCAACAGTTGACAGACAACTATACCAGAAGCTTTGTGGGAAGTTGATTTATCTTGCTCACACTAGACCGGATATTGCCTTTTCAGTGAATGTTATTAGTCAGTTTATGCAAGATCCTAGAGTTCCACATCTTCAGGCTGGCTATAGGATTTTGAGATATCTTAAAGGCACTTCAGGAAAGGGCATCTTATTCACCAAGAGCAACAAACTCCAACTGGAAGCTTACTCGGATGCTGACTATGCTGGTGACATTGTAACCAGGCGTTCTACAACGGGTTATTGTGTTTATCTTGGTGGAAATCTGGTTACTTGGCGAAGTAAAAAGCAAGGAGTTGTTGCAAGGTCAAGTGCAGAGGCTGAGTTTCGTGCTGCTACTCATGGAATTTGTGAGTTATTGTGGATGAGAATCATTTTAAATGATTTGAGAATCCAATGGGAAGATCCAATGAAGTTGTTCTGCGACAACAAATCTGCTATCAATATAGCTCATGATCCCGTTCAACATGACAAGACGAAACATGTTGAGATAGACAGACACTTCATCAAAGAAAAAATTGATGCAGGCATTGTTCAAATCTCTCATGTTCCCTCAGAATATCAGTTGGCTGACCTCCTAACTAAGGGACTTCATCCTGGCAGATTTGAGTGGCTCACATCCAAGCTTGGCATGGACAATCTGTACAGCCAAGCTTGCAAGGGAGTGTTGGATAATACTGATGCTAAAACAGTTGTTAGATAGTACCTAGAATAATTTAATAGGCATGTTATTATTATTAGTTGTTGTTAGTTTATTCCCTAGAACATTTATTATGTGAGTTCCTAGGTAGAGTTGGTGAACTTCTTTTCTGTAATTTTAAATAGAGGCTTTTGCCTAACAATAGAACTTCACTTCTTCATCATTCTCTCTCACATTTTTATGGGGGAGGCTTTTCTTACCCCTAATTGCATGATAAATCATCTACTTCCAAAGTTCTGAATCTTCAAAACCCTACTGATCATCTCAAACAAACCTGTCTAGATTATAGAACCCTACTTTTCACCTTAGAACCTTCAGGTGTGCTATTTTTTATACAGTGTCATGATCCACACCGTAGAAACTTGACCCACATGCCATCAAACGCACAATCAATGGACATTCTCCAACACAAAAGGATTACAAATGCTACCACCCAATCACCAAGAAAACCTGTCTTATTGGATGTCACAAATTTTTTAAGAACCGTACCTTTTTACCCCTCAAACGGGACCTCTTTCCAACCTTTTGATTATGAATTCATCCTAAAAATGTCTTGCCTACATTACACACTTTACCTTTCCCACCTGTCCAACAACATCAAATCCACATTCACCCGAGAAACCTACGAACCTTGGAACAACCCAATTTGACGAGGTTGTACATTCACCAAATTCATTATTCAAAATTATCATAAACCATGCTTTTTTAAGGTCTACACAAGGGAACAGAGGCTCATTCAAGTCTAACAGACGGATCATTCCCATTCTCCAGCTTGTGGCCCCAAGAGCACACCACAAGAAGGTACTCTTTTTGTAAATCAATCTATATCTTCTTAAAATTGTCAATAACAACTAAGTTAGAACTAACCATTTCCCTTATAAAGGCTACCCATTTTTGCACAAATAACCCCGTGTATCCTTTAGCCAATCATGTATCCTTAGACTTCATTTGCTCTCATTACAGATTCATACAAATTTCTAGATATGTTTTAGAAGCTCCTAAGAAAAAGGAGTGGAGGGAAGCTAAAAAAGAGGAAACGTGTGCGCGTGAAAAGAATGACACATTGGAACTTGTTAACAAACCATTTGACATGA
The DNA here is from genome assembly GCA_033239125.1 of Fagopyrum homotropicum. Classification (NCBI taxonomy): domain Eukaryota; kingdom Viridiplantae; phylum Streptophyta; class Magnoliopsida; order Caryophyllales; family Polygonaceae; genus Fagopyrum; species Fagopyrum homotropicum. The sequence continues at coordinate 55,399,265 of BSWB01000003.1, read as the reverse complement.
ATATTGTTGATTGCAAATGGATTTTTACCCTCAATACAAGGTTGATGGATCATTGGAGAGGTATAAGGCATGATGGGTGAATGGGTTGCTAAAGGTTTCACTCGAACTTATTAGATTGATTACAAGAACTTTTGCTTCAATTGCCCATTTCAGCTGGCCTCTTTGGCAATAGGTCAAGAATGTTGTCCACCATGGCAATCTTGATGAAGAGATCTACCTATGGATCCCTCCAGGATTTACATCTACCTCCTCTCCCAATCAGTTATGTAAGGTACCAACAAAACTGAAAAGGAGAATTTGAAAAGGAAGTTGGAAGCTGAAGTTGAAGTTAAGTCCCTTGGTACACTTAAGTATTTTCTTCAGATTGAAGTTGTTCATTCTTCACAAAGAATTTATATCCCTCAGCAAAAAATATATCTAATTTACTTGAAGAAGGTAAAAGTGGATGCAAGCAAGCCTCAACACCCAATGATCCAAGCCATAGGCTCGGAGACTGAAAAGATTACCCAGTTTTGGATAAAAGAATGTAGCAGATATTGTGTGGAAAATTGATTTATTTATCTCACACTAGACCTCGTATTGCTTATCTTGTCTGTATCGCAAGTCATTCATGCATAATCTACGACAACCTAATCCCCATGCAATCTAGCACATACTTTAATATGAATGGGTGTCCAGGAAAAGAGGTACTCTTTAGAAGGGGAAACAAAATGACAATAAAAGCCCTTATAGATGCTGACTATGCAGATTCTATTGTTGACAGAACATCCACCTCTGGTATTGCATGTTTATTGGAGCCTCATTTCATGGAGAAGTAAAAAAATAAATGAGGCTGAATTCAAGGCTCTTGCAGATAGTTTGAGATATTGTGGTTAGAGATTATTTTGACAAATGTTATACTAGAGTGGGTCATGGAGGTATGATTCTATATTGTGACAACAAGTCGACTATCAATATTGTACATAAGCAATCCACATGACAATAACCAAGCATGTGGAGATTGACAGACACTTCATTACAGAGACAGATAGGTTGGAAGAAGGGACAGTTAGGATATCCTGTTTAGATCAGAAGAGCACTTTGTTGATTGACGTGCTAAGAAAAGGGATCCATTACTCCAGATTTGTGGGTTTAACTTCCAAGCTTGTATATTACTTTAAAGTCATTCAAGGCTCATCCCTATGTATATTTATTGACTTCATAGTCTCTTGGAATGAATGAGGGCTTCTGTTTCCTCATTAGGGGTAAACATTATGGTTCTGCAGAGAATCTCTCATGGGGGCTGTTTAAGAAGGATAATTAAAAGCAAGATAAGTCACAAACAAACCAAAATGAGGCAGAAATCAGGAAAAGCAACTTCTTAAATGATAATTTCAAGAAAAGAAGAAGATATACTGGCTCAGATCCTTTTGAAGGTGTACGAATATTGGTTCTTCTAGCTGGTATCCTCTCTTTACTGCTGGATAAGAGTGAAAATTTTCTCTCCTCAGATACATGTACCGATTTGTTAGCATAATGCCCATTCGACTCCTCTGGTCTAGGGTGATGCAAGGTTGAATTTTCTTCCTGATATGATTCTCGCATGCCACCTTTTGAGACCCATCTCTTGTCCTCATATCTGACAGCAGTAAACATATGATAATGTGATTAAGTCCAAAAAAGTAAAAAACAAAGCAGGCTTAGGCAATGAGTAATTCAGATAGAGTTAGTTGCTAAAGATGACCATAACACTCGTACTTTGCTCGAATGAAGTTCTCAATTCCAACTCTATCATAGTTTGGAGGCAGCTCTGCTTCCCAGTAACTATTTGACTTGACATTTCCCATCGCTATAAGGATAAATAGGTCACGTTTAATAAAACTTCTTGCCAAAGCAAAGTAAACTGAGAGGAATCAAAGATTAATATACTGAAAGCTTACATGAAATGAATGCCACCTGCTCTGGAAGCCATGTATCCAATGTAGCAGACCGAACCTGTTATAATAATTACCAAGGTCATTCTGCCTCTATTCAAGGAATCAAAATGTCACATATGCACAAAGAAATATGAATTTAACTCCCAGATAAGAAAAGAAAAATGAGAGCACATAAACTGCCAATCACATCACCCTACTATTGAAGGATTTATTAATTCAAGGGTCCATATTTATTTTTGGATTTTTGAGTCTGTTTTGGGAATATTACAATTTAGTAGGAAGTGTAGAATACCTTTAGGGTGCTAAAGCATATGTCAGTTCTAGGCACAAGAAGCAGTGATCATGAATCATCAAAAGCAGTTCACAAGTTCATGCTCAGACAGATTTTGATATAACTGTGAGAGTGCAGTGCTTAAAAAGGGAGAAATTTGACTTGAATTTATTTGAAAGGAAAGGGCACAAATGTACCTTTGATATGTGTACTCCAAGGCTTCTATGAATCCCAGAGCACTGCATGCATATAAAAATACCTAAATTCACACTCGCCCATCTAGGACCTCTGCATATCATACATTTCAGTTTTAGATGTAGCTTCATAGTGAAACGTCATCCAAAGAACTCAAAACAATGTGGTTTTTATCAAGCATAGTTGCTGAAGAGAAAGTTCCCACAAGCAGAACACGTTATATTTGGGAAAAACAAGAAAAAATATCGCTCGTTTTCCACAACAAAGAGAAGTAAGTAAACTAGACACAGATAAGTGAAACAAAGGGAGACATGTAGTGCAGAAAACCTATAGAGTTCCGACAAGAATATTAACAAAGCTTCTCTAACTAAAATGAAACATACTTGGTTTTGCAGTCAGCACATTCCCTATTCTCTGGCAATTTAAGAAGCCCTTCCAAGATCTGTAGAAAGGAAAGAAAAGAATGTAAAACAAAAGGTAAATGTCTATGTCTGGGTAGCTTATCTGTGTTAAGCAGGTTAAAATTTAAGAGTTCAGCAACACTTCATTAAGTAAGGGCCATATTCCACAATCGTTAAAATATAACTCTTCATGTTGTGACATAGAGCAAAATCGGTGCTCATGGCTGATAGTAGCGATCAATGACCTTTCAATAAAGACTATGCAGGTTAAATATCTACTTAACAAGAAAAGAACAAAAAAAAAAACAATCATCTCAGGATCATAACCATCTTTTCCAGCTCCTTGGAAGCTTGTTTTGTGTGTGTGTGTGTGTGTGGTGGTGGGGGGGGGGGGGTGTTTGGTGTGGATTAGAATGGGGAACTATTTTTCACAATTCCAAAGCACTAGCTTGGAACTTTTTATCAAATATATTCATATCATGTTCCACTTCTGTCACAACAGGTCATGAAATCTCTTTGTCATCTTCTATACATAAAGGCATAACCTCAATATACACTTATCCTAACGAAGTTTATGGTTGATTTCCGAGCCCTAATTCCTTAAATCACTCTCCAATCAAAGTCGAAAGCATGAGTATCAGACTACATTTCAGGGTTTAGAGTAAAGGATCAAACTTTAACATGTTAATTGGCGGATCTACAATTTCAGTCCTTTAAAAACAATAAAGAAATACAAGGGCAAAATCTCAGTAATCATCTTCCCCGTCCATGAGAAAACATTGCATTCCTCAACACTCCCATATACTGAATCCCCGAATTCTGATTTATGTAAGATGAAATCCACTTAGCACTATGCCCAAATGATAATGAATGAAGATTGGCGAGAAAGAGCGCCAATACACCCAAAGCCCCGAAAAAAGGAAGAAAAATGCATAGAATGTATCAAGTATGAAACAAATTGATGAAGAAATGGAAACAGAAAAACAATAAATTGAAGAAAGAAAAAGGAAGTGGGGAATGAAGAGAAAGACCTTGCGATGCTTGGCGTTGAGCTCCTTAGAAACGCTAGCTTTGCTGTTCATATTGAGCAGTTAGAAAAAATCAAAAAGGAAAGGGGGTTTGGCTTAGGGAAGAGAGAAGGAGAATTTGTGATCTGGCTAGCTCTCTTCCTTTCTCTTGTCGCCCCTCGTCTCTGATTGTCTGACCCTTTCTTTGTACAACCGACTTCTCTTCAATAATGAGAAAGCCAAATCATAATGCTCCCTTTTTATTATATTATTTTATTGCCTCTTCAAATTTTTTCTTATTTTTTTAGCCTTATTATACGTATTCATGCATTGGAGATGGCTTGGGAAAATTTTTTTAACCAACCTACTGTCAATAAGAATTATAAAAACTAATCACCAAACTTTACAAAACTAATCATTATTTTCTTTCCAAAAATGGCTCATTAAACACATTTTTTCAAAAATGCTAAATGACTCAACTTCATTAAATTGGTCGCATTAACTTTTTTTAAAATTACGAGATTTCGGCTTTTTGTTAGTTTCTTCAACATCATTCCAATCGAATTTATCAAAGAAAAGGATATCTCATAGTTTTGAGTCAAAAGCATCATCAACGATGGAGAACAAATCAGGTCGGATTAAGTAAATTTCAATTTAGAATTTTGACTTCATTACATTAGCTTTTGTACGTATTTGATATGTGATGAGGATAAAGATTTGTGCTGATTGTGTTTTATGTTGTTGATAGTATTTGAATTATTGATTTAGGATATGTTTATATTGAGTTTCTAGTAATTCTCGATTACTAAGTAGTCGAATGAGTGTGTTTACACCTTTGTGTTATTGATAACATCACAACACCTTATTTTAGTACTTTGGTGTTACTAACACCATCAAAAACCTTATTTTGGAGTAGAGGTGTTGTTGTCATCAACACTACTACATTTATTATATGTTTGAGCTTAAGTTTCAAGAACAAAGAACGTCCAGAAGGACGTCACAGTTAAGACGTCCATGGTAGGGACGTCAAAACTCAAACAAACAAAAAACACTTCCTAACCGCAAGTTATTCAAGGGTTTCCAAGTTATTTATTGAAAGGTGATTGCCTTACACACAAGATATACTCGCTCGCCTTCTTCACGGAAAATCTTGAAGATTTAAGATATAATTTATCTTAGGAAAGTTTGCCTTAGGAGTTATGTTAGGATATATCATTTCTTTATAATGCTATATAAATAGGGGTTAACCCTAACATTAGGGTGTCTCATCAAGTATCCTTACCAACTAAGCTATTAATACATTGATATTATTGTTATTTTTTTCATAATGAGACCCCAAAATATTTAAGGCTTTGTTCTCATGAACAGGTTGAACTGGCTCTGAGCCGGGCCTGAGCCCATGCTTACCTATGAAGAGGTGAAGTGATGGTCAAGTTAAGGAAGTGTCAAGAGGATAAGCTTACCGGAAGTTGGCATAGGAGGACTAGAAACTACAAGTTGTATATTGGGTTAGATTATCTTGATTCAAACAAGATAGTTAGAAACTACTGTGTGACCGACGATAAGTAATTAATAAAACTTGATTTGAAAATCCGACCTACAGAAAGTAGGAAGGAATTTTTTATTTTTTTTATCTCGATTTACTTTTTGGTAAATTGAGGTTTCCAATATATATCTTGTATTGACCTTTACTTTTATAATGCTGCAAATTATTATTGATTCTACTGCCAAAGGACATATTACTAAGACGTCCCTACTTTATATAACTATCACACAATCTAACATTTAGTATCAAAGTAAGGTTGTTTTAGATTGTGTTGATTGCATAATAGTTACAAAGTATTTGAATTAATGAAGATCGAACTCAGAAGGAGGAATTTCAAACGCCCATTGCCTAAGACGTGACAATAAGAAATGGTGGAAGAATCAAGTAAAATACCATAATAAGTCAAAGGACTTCCATTGTAACAAATCATAGAATTAGGCCATGATAAGATCTCATCTTATCTTTTCCTTCCTACTATCAATCAAGCCTTCAATCTAAACGTTGTTACAGGCAGGAGGCGGACATGAAAAAGGGATGGAGTCAACCTTACCCATTAAATGCCCGTTTAGTTAAAACGGTAAAATGAAACGGAATAAAATCGAAAAAGGGTAAGCAAATGGAAATGATGGGAATGATTCTTAGCACTTCCAAGCATTCCCATTCTTAGCACTTCCAAGCCCAAGTTGAATGCAGTAATGTAAGTAGAAACAATTTTCAGTGGGAGACTCATTAATAAACAGCGGTCACCCTTGCAATCTTACACAAGACATTCGATACTATTTCGAAACCACTGTACAGTCCAAGTGTGAAGCACAACATGATACAGATATTCAACACAGACCTCCTAAATCCTATTCTATACATTCAGGGTGCCCTGGATGAAGTTTCTAGCATGTGCATTCGCCCGTTAACGATGGACTCGAAAACTTTCTTGGTTACCTCGTAGTTGTACGAGATATTGACGACTATAGAAAAGTAGGTCTTCAAAATACGCAGCAGCTGAGTATGATATCTGCATTGCCAAAACAAAAAGAAGCCGTGGAATTCTGACGTGAACTTCGATTTTCCACACATGCACATTGCTTATAATTTTGAATGTATTTGGAGATTCACAAAAACAAGTGTTGCGAAATATAAGCCTTGTATAGAACAACTCAGCACTGATGATGATCATCAATCATTGTATTGAGTACCTACTCAAATAAACACTTAAAGTTGAGAAAGCTTTCCTACCTTCATATCCTACAGGCGTGGTTCAGTTTTAGTCTGCATCCACAATTTCAGCTTCCACGTCAACTACAGCTTGCGAGGTCTTCTTTCCTGCAAACTCCTCACACGCTAAAATTTTACCATATTGGCTTTGTCTGTCCAGAAAAAAATGGTACAACCCTAGTAAAAATGGAAATATAATTGTATATAATTCAAAGGGAGAAATTACCTTTTGTGGAATTCTTTGAGAAGCTACCGAAAGATCCTGCAGAACTGGTTGCTCCCCTCACAAATTTATCATTTACCACTGAAAATCAAGACAACCCACAGTAAGAACACCCCCACCATATGCACTCAAGGAATGGCAACCGGGTGAGAAGAGGTAAGTATAATAAATGTAGAACTAAACCCGATCGTACATGATAAGACATCGAACTGGATGGATTCCGTCCACAACGCAAAGAGAACCGATATAGTGATGTGAACATATACAGAGAAGGAAAGGAATACCTGAAAAGGGTTGACTACAGTACGGGCACAGCTGGAGTTCATCATTGATCATAGATCTGCGACGAATCACCAAGATTCAACTTAAAACCATTTTGACCCAATGATTACCGTTCCATTCCCATTATTACTAGAAGATATAATTACCTGAAAATCTGAAACTCTTGGTCACAGTTTGGACACTGATGCATGAGAATTAACAGTTAGTACTTTTCCACCCAAAGAGACAGATGAAGTTAAATTGGAAACAGTCTAAAATAATGGCATTGACAACAATGTTATTCATTATACAGTTCAAGGTTTCAAATTATTGAGAGAGTAAATGCTGAACTTATGTGAAAATCAGATTTGCTTTTTTTTTTTTTATCTGACATGTAATGAACTTGTTCTCAGGAGACAGGTATAAACAATGAAAATCTGTAAGCATGGATACACCATTCTCTCAACTTTACTAGTGAGAATCAACTTGTAGTGATCAATTCAGTGCAGCACTATTTATTTAGCTAGCATCTAAGTTTATAGTAATCATGTGTTTACCCTTTCTTTCCCCAAAGAATTGATTCTAAATTCCTACAATCTCAAGATTACCACAAAGGGAGATGTAATAAGTGTTTCAAAGGTTTCAACATCAGGCATCAACAACCCATCATATTACATAACTACAATCTCCAAGGCCAATGAACTAGTAGTCTAGTATAGTGTATATTCCATGGATAGGGCTGCTATATAGCATGAACCTAAATTTTATTTTATCTTAGCTTTAAATTGTGTTATATTCAACTCATTTAGACGAAGAACGAGCTCAACTTTATTTTCCGACCCGAGCCCGAATAACTCCGCTAATATAACAATAGTATGGTGTTATTCTAGCCGAACAAAGCCAATTCTAACTTTTACCCGAGCTTTAAAATATGTTTGTATTCAACTCTTTTAGAAAGTGAACGAGTCGAATCTATGTAACCCGTCCCATTAACAACCTTATGCATGCATCATAATCTCGAAAGAGAAATAGAAGAAAGTTAACGGGCCTTAGAGGATACTTAAACTCATACTTTGGTGATAAGCATGCATAGAATCAAGCCTTTTATTCAGACTCGAACCCTTGCAAATTGCAAGCATATTTTCAATTAATCAAATCAAGTCACCTAGATAGGACATCACTTTTATTGCTAAGATAAAATTAACTCATACTGCTGACAGAGTAAGAAGCCTGACCGTGCTCTGGATCATTTCTTGCCCCGCCCACCAAAGGAAAGCTCCCAAACCAAGAACAGGGAGGAGAAATGCAATGAGCTGGAAAGAACGTGATATCAAAATTGTGCAGTTCAATTCTAACAACAAAACAGATTCACAAACTTTTCAACTTCAAGATATTAAAATAATGAGATTACAATGAACAAATTGGAGCCTACAATCTAGTCAGACCAAATATTCCATGACAGCTTAAAAAACAATCAGAAAACTGAGGATGCAAAAGCGTTACCCAGATGGAAAAAAGAGTATCCAAAATCCAGCCAAGCTGGCCAGTGAAAGAAAGATAAGCCAAGCCAATAGCCAAAGCAAGATTTCCCAATATCCTAGCATTGGAACCATCATCTTTCCCACCGCCACCATTAGACCCAAAACCCCGATTCAATCTCACCAAAACAACCCTTTTACTATTATTTCCACGCAGCTTATCCCCCATTAAAAGCCCGTGTTTTACCCTTGCGATTCCCGAGCCAGCTGACCACAATCTGAGACTACTTCGGTGTAAATCACCATATTTGGGCCTCTGGTTGAAGCAAAGCCAGGAGGGTCGAGGCGGGTTTGGACTCGAACAGGATACCCGTCTGCGAGATGGGTCATTTGATTGACAAGTGCTCGTGGAGATACTCATGGGTATCGGAACAAGAGTAGTCATGAAGGATGGTAGTCTGGTAGATTTTTTTGTGTCTGCTCACTGGTGACTGGCACTTGAGAAAACACTCCTCGTTTCTCACGAAACCCGTTCTCTCTCGCTTATCCATCATCAGTGATTCAGTGGAGCCGGTTTATAAGAATTCGTATTTCCCATAAACTGGGTTAAGGGTGATAGGCATGAATTAATCAATTTCAGTCCAAGCATAAGTTTGCAAATTTATTGAAAATCATTGAATTCTCGCAACTGCAAATAAAGAAATTAACTAGATATTATAGAAATCGGCAGGGGACACAAACCATAAAAATTATCTTATCGCGACGCAGAATAAAGAAGAAAAGACACGTTCTAATTTAGGTTGAAATCCTCGAAACAAATGTTTGAATAGAAAATAGCTAGATAAAAATATATACGAAGACTTAATAATCATAGATTGTAGTCTAGATCTCTTGTAAACGACAAAAAAGAGTCGGTGAAGAGGGATACACAACATGTTTTTTCAATCATTCGTTGTGGCACATGAGAGAAATTGACTCATGAAATCCCGATGCACAATTAGGTGTTGGGGCACTCAAGAAGAAATTAGGTCATATATCCCGATGCGCAAGAGCCGAAGCACGTGAAAGTGAAGCATGTTATGTGGGTGAAGGACACATGATCAGCGGGGTCAACTAGATGTTTGTGCGCAAGAGGGGATTAGTCGTACGATATTAGGGTGGAAAGAATACAAGGGTCTCTTTGTCACATGACTTCCTTTGTTTGAGTCACCTCTCAACTAAATGCGTGATATTTAGCTTTTCTCTTCTTGACTCGGAAACAACACTAAGTCGTCCAAGTATCGTTTTGGCTTAAACACACACAAATCTAGACCGACACGAATAAATGGTAGATACATGTAGGCATATTCGGACTCCCAAACTTTTACTAAATCTTCACCGTTTATCTAGGCCAAAATCGGATTGCATGTCTTGTCCGAAACCGTCAGATTCTCGGGAGCGGACAGTCTGCGTGTCCCGTTTTTAAAAAGTTAAATGAATAAGAATATTTTAAACCTACAAGTGATTCATTTTTCAAAAACAAAAGGCCACAAGTTCCACAACCACATATCTTGAGGATCCAAAGTAGATGAGATGGAGAGGATGAAAGGTTTAACATCATTTTAAATATGAATTTTATAGTGAAGGTTTATCTTCAACAACCCAAATCTAGAGGAATGCAAAGTAGATGGATATGAAGATGAGAAAGGAGAATCACAGACTCACAAGAAGAGTTCGCAAGAGTTGTAGGAGGCCTCAACCATAAAGCTAGAGGAAAGCCTCGGTTGTCGTAGACTCGCAGAAGGCCACAACCACAAACTCGTTAAAGGAGAGACGATAAGAAAACGTAGGTGTCGCCGGAAGATTTCACAAGAGTCGCCGCCAAAGGAGTTTGTAGATTTAGGGATTTTGAACTTTTGACAGAATTGAAAAAAAATTCAGCACAAATTTCTATACATACATGAGATATCGATTTTTTTTAAAATACAGTCCATGCTCAACGGGCTAAACGGGTTTTTGATTTTTTCGTATCCGTCCGTCGGACTTCACGGGGCGGGCTTAACGCCCCAAACAAACTTGTAAGACTTGTTATACCTGTCCGTTTTCTCAGGCACGGTCCACGCTTTTCCATGTCTAAGTGCGGGTAAGAATGCAACCTCATTGCAACAAACCCAAAAATACAAGTGTTCCTTACCACAAATCCATTTACAATAAAGATGCACTATGTTGATTAATATATAACCTCTTACAATAAGAAGATGAAAAAACGGTATAAATAAATTGGTGTCTCCACAAAGAGAAGATCTAGGAAAACCTACAGTCAAGTAGGCAAAGGGTGTATTTGGTAGCCCTCATTCAGTCGACTTAATCGATTGAATGAGGTTTCAGCCTATTCGGTAGCAGCTCGGAGCAAAAATTCAGTCGAATTAATCGATTGAATTAATTGACTTAATCATTCAGCTGCCCCATGAATGTTAAATCGAATGAATTAAATTTGGGATTGAATTTGTACCATTCACTACATTTGTACCCTTCTTACCCTTCTTCAACTCTCTTCACTGCATTTGTAAGAAGCAACTCAATTCATCTGGAGTTTCATATATATTAAGGCATTGAAAAGAAGTAAAAGAATCAAAATACTTAAATTGAAACAACATCCTACACAAAAAAACTAGCATATTCTACTAAGATGGAGTTAGAAAGTCGTGAAATTTGTAAAAAGATAAGATCGAGATCAATTTTACCTCAGAATGCGGAGGCTAGAAAGGAGGTTCTACTTGGACATGCGAAACGGGGATTGAGTAGCTTTAGGCTTGGACGCAAAAGCGGTGAATCTCGAGGCGGAATTTTTGGTTGTGGAAGAGCATAGGAGAGACCTTGTTGCGATGGTGTAAGTGGCGGCCATGGGGTTGGAACTGATTTCGGAGGTGGCTAGGGGTGAGTTCAGGGTTTTTCATTGGGGGTTTATCTATTGTTTGGTTGGCATTACTGAAGTGGACCGAAGTAACAACAAATTTGTTTTCTTGTTCTTTTATTTTTAGGTTTTATTAATCAAAAAAGTATACATAATTTTTATACCCATTTTGTTCATTTAACACATAATTCATCCCATTCATTTCCATCTTAAACGAACATGAAAACAAAAACAATTCGTTTCATTCCATTCAATTTCAGTCACATTTGTTCAATTTGAGTTTCAATTTCAGTTCCGTTTAGTTTCAGTCTCATGAAAGTGTTGGGAGTGTTAGTTAAACCAAAAGGCATCATTCCGCCATACCACATCAGCAATGAGGCTCTTACATCTCACCCCCCCTAAAAACAAGTTTCGTCCCAAAACTTGCAAAATCCCAAATCCTCTCGGTCCTATAAGCCGAGGTATAACTCTCTCTCTCTATCGGAGGTATCACATCTCCGCTCAGAAAGTCATAATCTATTTGAATCTATAACCTCAAACATAAACATGGAGGAATTATCAACTCCAAAAAACAGGGCCATAACGGTACCCAAAGGTGTAGAGGAATCACATCTCCCGCCATACCACATCAGAAGGCATAGAGGAAGCACATCTCTAGCCAAACATAATCATATACAACGCATGGAGGAATAACATTTCCACTGAAACTATGTCCAATAAAGTAGCATGGAGGAAGAACCATCTCTAGCTGAATCCTATTCAACTCAGATAGCATGGAGGAAAGAACCATCTCCAGCTGTAACAGACATAAGACTCAAGTAGCATGGAGGGAGTAGTCATCTCCAGTTATAACATACATCCCGCTAGCACAACAAGATCTAATAAGATTGTAAAAGATATCATAGCTAGCATGGAATAGCATATCAAGACATGTATGCACATAAGCACATAATCACATACTCACCAAGATGACACTAAGATCTACTCATCGACCCTAGATGCATCTATCTCAGCATAGAACTCGGAATAGTTCCTCTGTATACTATCCTCAGTCTCCCATGTAGCCTCCTCAAGTCCACGTCTAGACCACTGTATCCTCATCATGGGAATGTCCTTCGAACGCAGGCGTCTCACACCTCGCTCTAAGACTGCAATAGGATGCTCAACAAAGGTGTGGTATGACTCCACCACCAAATCATCATAACTCACAATGTGTCTCAGATCTGGTATGTACTCTCTCAGCTGAGACACATGGAACACATGGTGAACACCCTCTAACCTTGGAGGCAAAGCTAATCTGTAGGCTACTCTCCCAACTCTATCCAGTATCTCAAAAGGACCGACATATAGGGGACTCACCTTCCCCTTTATACCAAAACGTCAAACACCTCGCGTCAGAGATACTCTCAACCAGACATGAGCTCCTACCCTGAACTCTAGAGGTCGACGGCTCTTATCTGCATATGACTTTTGGCGACTTTGTGTAGCCAACATCCTCTCTATGATTAGCGCTACTCGAGCCATATCATCCTGAATCTGCTTTGGCGCTATCCCACTGATACTGCTAGGCTCATCCCAACATAAAGGTGTATGGCACCTACGTCCATACAATGCCTCATAAGGAGCCATCCCAATAGATGCATACCAGCTGTTGTTGTATGAGAACTCAACAAGTGAGAGGTAATCAGACCATCCTTGTCCCCAATCCAACACACAAGCTCGCAGCATATCTTCCAAGGTCTGGATGGTCCACTCAGACTGTCCATCTGTCTAGGGGTAAAACGCAGTCGTGAAGTGTAGACTCGTCCCCAAAGCAGTCTGAATCTGCTGCCAAAACCTCGACGTAAATCGTCCATCTCGATTAGAGACGATCGTCCTCGGTACACCATGGAGTTTCACTATCTATCTAGTGTACTCCTCAGCTAGTCTGCTCATTGGTCACGTCTCTCTGATAGGAATGAAACGTGCCGTCTTTTTCAGTCTGTCAACAACAACCCAGATAGCATCAAACTCTTACTAGGTCTCAAACCGGTCACAAAGTCCATGGAGACATCCTCCCACTTCCACTGCGGTACTGGCAGTGGATGAAGCTCACCTTCAAGTCTACAATGCTCTATCTTGGCCTGCTGACAGGTCGCACACTGAGCCACAAATCTGGCTACCTCGGGCTTCAACCCTCCCCACCAATATGAACGTCTCACGTTATGGTACATCTTACTCGTACCTGGATATACTGAGTAAGGTGTACAGTGAGCCTCCTTCAAGATCCTCTGCCTCAACTCTACATCGGCAGGTACAAAGATGCGGTCATGTCGCCTCATCACTCCATCAGTTCCAATGGAAAGCTGTGGTGCCTCTCCACGAGACATCCTCTCTCTGATCCTCATCAAGGTCGGGAAGGTTCCTTGCTTCTACTGGATCTCATCCAACAGAACAGGTAAAACCTCTAAAGCATGTAACTAGGCATCCTCATCAGGAAACTGGATGTCCAACTCTAGCCAAGCTAGATCTCTCTGAAGTTGAGACTGAACTGTCAATCTGGGAATCGCCTTCTCTCGAGGCGTCTTCATGCTCAAGGCGTTAGCTACAACATTCGCCTTTCCCGGATGATACAAAATCTTAAGGTTAAAATCCTTGATCAACTCAAGCCGTTGACACTGGCGGTTATTCAACTCCCGCTGCGTAAAAATATACTTTAAACTCTTATGGTCTGTGAAGATCTGACATGTAGCACCATACAAGTAATGTCTCTAGATCTTCAAAGTATGAACTACCGCTTCCAACTCCAGATCATGAGTCGAGTAGTTCTCCTCATATGTCTTCAGCTGTCTAGACGCATAAACAATCACTCTACCCCTCTGCATCAACACACATCCCAAGCCTAGCTTGGATGCATCACTGTAGACCACAAAATCATAGAACCCTCTGGTTGTGCCAAGACAAGAGCAGAAGTCAAACGCCTCTTCAACTCCTCGAAACTTTGGGCACACTTGTCGGTCCACACAAACCTTCCTCAAAAGACTCGTCAAGTGACGGGCAATCACTGAAAATCCATCCACAAAACGTTTGTAATAACCGGATAGACCAAAAAAGCTACGCACTTCTTGACGTTCGTCGGTGTCGTCCATGCAGCAACATACTCAATCTTCGTCGGGTCAACCATAATCCCGTCGGTGGAGACGAAATGCCCAAGGAAAGCAACCTTAGACATCCAGAACTCGCACTTAGAGAGCCTGGCATACAACTCTCTATCCCTCAAAATTTGCAAGACCGTCCTCAGATGACCAGCATGCTCCTCTTTGCTACAAGAGTACATCAGTATGTCGTCAATGAAGACCACCACAAACTGATGAAGGAAGTCAATGAAGATACTGTTCATCAACTCCATAAAGGCTGTTGGGGCATTCGTCAACCCGAATGGCATCACTACAAACTTGTAATGTCCATAACGGGTACAAAATACCGTCCTGTGTACATCCTGCTCTCTCACCCTCAATTGGTGATAACCTGAGCGCAAATCAATCCGGGAGAAAATTGTCGCTCCCTATAGCTAATCAAGTAGATCATCAATACGAGGCAGTGGATACCTATTCTTGATGGTCACCTTATTCAGCTCTCTGTAATCTATGCATAATCTCAACAATCCGTCTTTCTTCTACACGAAGAGGACATGTGCACCCCATGGTGATACGCTAGGGCGAATGAAGCCCTTCTCAGCCAACTCCTCGAGTTACTTCTTCAGCTCCAACATCTCGATAGGTGCTATACGATATGGGGACTTCGAGATGGGTCTCGTACCAGGTTCCAACTCTATACTGAAATCCACACTCCTCTGAGGCGGCAAGCTCGATGGTTCAGCAAAAACGTCTGCAAACTCGCAAGCCACTGGAATGTCCTCCAAAGCTGGACTCTCTCCATCGTTCATGGCGTAGCACCAAAAGGCATCACATCCCTGTACAATCAGTCTAGCTGCTCGTACGACACTAATGACAGAACCTGTCTTCCTAAGGTCCCAACCTCGGAGGACCTCAATCTGACCAACCTCGGTAGAGACTATAATAGTCCTCCACCAACATCTAAAACCGCACGGTGTCTACGCATACAATCCATACCTAATATGACTTCTTCATGCATCAATGGCATGACTAAGAAGTCAACAAGTAAAACACGAGTCCCTAAACGAAGGGACAACTACGTATCTCACGGGTACCTCTGACCCGACTACCATCAGATAACCCTATAGTAAAGGGTATCCCCTCTATGGTAGCTAAACTGAAACGCTCAACACATGTATCAGAAATAAATGAATGCGTAGCACCAGTGTCAAACAAAACTCTAACAGGTAAACCATGAAGCAGAATGGTACTTGTAGCAGCTGGTGCAGGTGGATCCTCTGCACTCCTTAACTCAAAAGCTCTACCCTGGGCTCCTCTTGCATCCATGGTACTCCCACCACGACCTCTACCTCTACTCGGCCCGGGAGCAGATCCTTGAGTAGATGGACGATCTGGGACTCTTTGTTGTCCTTGTGTCTGCTGCTGAGATGTCCTCTGACCACCTCCTGCTACACTGGCAGGGGAAGAACCCTATTAAGATACAACTCCACCATGCCTACAAAAGGCAGCTCGATGTCATGGTCTACCATAGGTAAAGCAAGTCACAACTGGTATGGGATAATTTGGCTTCAGATAGCCAGGATCCCCACAGTTGTAACACTGCTGTCCCTTGTCTACTGTCAGTGTAAACGAGGGGTAACTCTGACGCCTCTGGTCTCGTCTAGACCTAGATGCTCTTCCAACTCCATTGTTCTGCCTAGTGCGCTGCCTCTTCTCAACCGTCTAGTCTGAGAAGCTCTCCTCTAACTGGCTCGCTCCCTCTCGTAAGTAGAAGCCCGGTCCTGATAATCAGCTAGGGACTCACAATGGAATCCCGCCATGTATGAACGCGTGCTCTCCCTCAGGCGACGGGAGAATAGATACACATGCTGGTCCTCAGATGGTGCAGCTGGACCTAGCAAAGCTAACTCATTCTGGAAGCGGCGGATGGCATCTACAATAGGTACATCCTCAAAACTGGCCTCCACAAAATCCTGCAGCTTCTCCCTCTTCAGTTAGGCAGGGCATAACTGCTCTCTAATCATGCTCCTCATATGATCATAGTTGGTGGCTCTGGTTCGTACAGTCCTCCACCACTGATGTGCAAGGTCACGGAATAGAGACTGCACTAGCTCTATCCGTCTGTCCTCAAGACATTTGATAGACTATAAAGCTGAGTCTATATGTCCTATCCATACCTCAGTCTGTAACCCTATCTCTCCTGAGAAGGGTGGTACTCCCTGCTGATGGAATGCCTTCAACTAGGCATCTAGTCGAGGCCCTCTGGTCTCCTCTACAGCTCGAACAGTCTCAGCAGCATGTGCCGGTATAACTGGCACCTGTGTAGCTCCTTGAGACATCTCAAAAGATCCCTCATGCCCTGGTAGATCTAGAGCTCGTCTGCCCACTCTGACAGCCTCCTCAAAATGTCTGAGATACTCTCTAAACTCCGGTCCTCCCATGGAGACACGGTCTGCGTCATCAGACTAGGCTCAATGTTAATGGGGTCTCCTAGATCCACCACTCCTCGTCTCTAGGACGACACTCTCGGCGACCTCCTCATGTATCTCCTCCACCACTAGTGAATCAGCAGCGGGAACTGGTCCCTTACCTACCACACCCGGAGGATGGGGTGGTCTACCTCTACCTCTACCTACAACAACAGTAGCTCTAGTCCGAGCCATCTGCGGGGTATGCACACCTAACTTATAAGGCTCTATATAGGCCATATATATATATACTTAACACATACATATACATAGTCCACAATACATAATACATATATACATATCTACACTGCAAAGATCCATAGCAGAAGTGGCGACTTCTCGTACATTCTAACCCAAACCACATTTAAAACCAAAACCTTTGGAAAACGTCAGACCCCAAGTGGGTTCTATTTATTTTACCTATCAAACCTCATTGCAGGTAGCAAGTGCCATTGTTGTCAACCTGACTCTGATACCAACTCTGTAACACCCCGAATCCGTGGGACTCGGAGTACCACATTGGGCTAGGATCTCACAATGGATCCTGACCCTAGCCTGACAACAAGTTCACCGGACGTTAAAATATGGCACTGACAGATATAAAATAAATGCATAAAATGGTATAAGTTGTACAACCAAAAGGTAAAACAACATAGCCGATTATCAACCACAACGCCCTCACATAGGAGGTAGCAAAAGATCATCCTCACGCAGGAGGGTAAGGTAAATAACCTAAAAGCCCACAACATCATATGTACGAGAGGTCCTCGGCATGCCACTCTGCTAGATCACTCAGCAGCACACCTATCCTGTGGGGCATCTACAACATGGTAATAAACTGTTAGCTAACCATACATATATAGAGTAACGCATAAGCACAATCACAATCATGTAAATATAAACACATCAGCATGATATCACACATTTACCCATTTATCATCTTTATATCGTAGTCATTCACTCAAATCGTATAGGTATATAGATAGATAAAAGTATGTGACACGAGGACCGATACATCATCGCCTTTAAGCCTGATAGCCAGCCGTACGAGTATCGGTCACACAATCCGTGTACCCTATTTGAGTGGATTGCGCCCTTCCTGTAAACCGGTCTGGCCTGACAACAGAGAACTTCCTAGACTCCACGACGGGATGAAAGGGAAAAGTTATCACAACCACGTAGTGGGGCAGTCAATAAAACATAGGTCGGTATAAACGACATCTCATGCTATCATAGCAAACATATAAAGCACACACCACTCACGTAAACACCAATATAAGGATGACAGCTAAGTAAGTCCTACGGACTTACCTCAACCTCGATCAAACTGAACCACGATCACCTTTACACTGGAGGGACAACACAATCTATAAACAGGGCATAAAGAGATATATCAATCTCCGTACAACACAAGGGTCACACCTAGACCCAAAGGAATCCATAGGTATCATACTCAATTTCAAAACCTTAACCAACATCAACCTAAGTCCTTTAGGCCGTACAAGGCATAAACCGATCATAAACTCAACCAAACACATCCTCACACCTCTAGCATGATCCTATACACTCACACTAGGAAAGGAGGGAACAAAGGCATCCTAATGAAAGCCTAGAAGCAATACACACCTGCAGAACCAAGTGCAAAACCTTGCTGATGCAGGTGGGCACAGGGGCGGCTTATAGGTGGCGCAGGGGTGGCTTACATGTGGTGCAGGGGCGGCTATGGCCGGCGTTGGGGTGGCTGCAAGGTGGCACAGGGGCGGCTGTACAGCAAGATACACCACCTTAGCCCTTTGAACATACATATATATACATCACATAAGTGAAACATGGCTAAAACATGATCCAAGCCTAAGGAAACTAAGCTAGGCTAAGGAAAGAGAGGGAAAGAAGAAGAAAAGAAGAAAGGAAAAAGAAAGGCCATGGAAGCTTACCAACCAAGCTCTTTTGGAGAGCAACTCAACACCATCACCACCTCAAGCTGGCTCAACAAGGCACAACAACACCATCAACATCAAATCCAAGCAAAGCTATCCAAAACTCTCACAACCTCAACAAAACTCAAGAGAAGATCAAGCAAGGATGATCCAAGGGAGAAGAGAGGAGAAGATGTACGTAGGAGAGAGAGATGAAGCAGGCATGGTAAACCCTTATCAGGAGGAAGAGATGAAGGTTATAAAGGGGTAAAAAGAGTAAAGCACGGGTCAAAGGGTCAAAGAAGACGGTTGTAGCACACAGAGCCGCAAGGGCGGACTCTGTGAGCCGTAGGGGTGACCCAGGCAAACCGCAGGCGCGCCACGAGGGTCACGCAAGGGCGGATCAGGCTGATTTTGGGTCCTCAACTCACTCTCTCAGCAACTCAACAACTAGGCTCTTACAATATTGTCCTTGTTGATTTATTATAACACCCTTTTATTAGGACAATCTCTCATATAGTGACCTCTATCTTGATACTTAAAGCATACAATATCTCGAGAACGTAAAGTAGGGTTAGAAGTGATCCCTTTATTATCCTTTGAAGGCTCGTTCAAAGGGCGAGACTGCGTAGAAGATTTCTAGGTTGCTGGATCGGGAACTCGACTTTTTCTCTCGTCTTTCTTGGGAATCTCGGAAATAATCTCAGCCGAGATTATCTCGGTTTGACCGAGATTTCCTCTCTGGTTTCCATGAACTCGATCTTTGGTTTCGTCCTTTCATTTTCTTCTCTACCTTTACAGCCAAATTTAGTAAGTTAGTCACTGTAGCATATGAATATAAATCAATTTTATTAGCTAATGAAGAATGCACAATTCTTAAAAATCGAGCCATAATAGACTCCTTATCCTCTTGAACATTAGCCTTCATTATCGTCATTGTATGGTGGTGTATTATTCCTCTACAGTCATGGAACCTTGCTTGAGGTTCTCCAGTTGTTGCCTCACTTCCCTAGCATAGTGTTGAGGCACAAACCTAGCTTTCATTAAGGCCTTCATCTTCTCCCAAGTGTTGGTGTCCGGATCTAACGTTCTTCTCCTTTCTTTGACAAGATGATCCCACCAAACTAAGGCATATCCTTGGAACTCCAATGCATCAAGATGGATATTCCTTTGCTCACTAAATTTATGGCAAGACCAAATCTGTTTGCTCACTAAATTTTGCCTTCAAAACTTGGAATTTTGACCTTAACCTTCCCAATTCCGTCATTATCTGGTGGAGGTCTATAAGATTCATAGTCACTACCTCTCCTAAGATTGTGATGACGTCTAGGGTAGTCTCTCCACATGACCTCTTCATCCCCGTCTCATAATTCCTAAAAATCATTACCAAAGTGCGGAATGTTAGATGCATTAAAAAGAGGAATGCGATGAGTCATACCTGGGCCTTGGGAGTGTTTGGAGGTGGAACGGGGGCTGATGGTATAGTTGGATGGTGTGAACTTCCACCTACTTTATTTACTGATCTCGGGTCAAATCTCGGGCGAGATTGTGGCCGAGATTCTTCACTAGGACCAGATTCCAACTTCTCCATCCGTTCAACTAATGTGGAAATTATAGCCATGAGTTGTTTTAGCATTCCTATGACTTCCGGTCCTGAAGAGTCACTCTTTTGTGATCCTCTTGGGATATTCGGTCCTGACATTTACACAAACACACAAAGTGACAACAAACTTGTGATGTTAGTGAAAACGAAAGTGCCTTACTTGTTTTCTCTCACACTCATACTCTGTTGTGATTTCGCAAGGTAATTTGATGTAGTTGCCTTGGATGGAGTAATATTCTCTTAAAGTCAATGACTTGGATTCAACTAAAACTCCTTGGATGATTCAAGTAGTCAACATGGTTTTGCAAGGTTCTTGTGTTGGGAGATAGCTAAGGAACTCCTACTGGAAGTCTCTTCACACAATTGACACAAAGTAGAAGGAATATTGCAAGTAGAAACAACTGGTATGACAAAAAGTATATTTACTACCTCACGCACCAACAAAATTGATTCAATGTGTTTAGAGTAGGAAGAGGCTAAAAAAGGCACACAAGAGACTAAGAAGAGCGAATTACGTACCTTGGACCTATGCAGCTGTAGAGAGAGATAGGCGGGTTTGGTTTGGATCGCGAATGGGGAAAATCTCGGCCGAGATTTTGTAATATCTGGCCGAGATTGTCGATTAAACAATGAACAACGACAATCATCGACGTGCTCTAGGATATACTCCTCCCTTGTTTCTTTGTTGATCCTTCTCAGTTTGATCGCAACACTTTCAACCTTGCAGGGCGAGCTTGATAAACGATTTGGAAATTTGGGGTTATGTGTTCGAGGCCTTTTTGTGGAGTTATAGGAATAACCGTAGGGGGAAAATGATATTAGGATTTGATGTAGGTGGGGAGGGGCGAATATATAGTTGTTGGAAAAGATATTCAGTTAGGATTGAATGAATATGATAAGATCTCACCTACTAGATAAGATCTCAGCAATAAAATCTTGTAAATCTCCGTCCTCCTTAAATAAGTAGTTGGATATTTATAAGATTTAACTCAAATCCAATAAATATATGATCTTCAACGGGATAAGAAAAATTCACGAAACATGGGGAACAAGTAACGTAAAAATCTCGACTTTATGCTCAAAGTCTCTAGAGAAGTTTCGGGACGGTCGGACGAGTCTTCGTTCAAGGTTAATGGCTGGCTTGGTGCTATGACGTTTCTCTTTTCTCCAATAGACACAAGTGAACGCACGCTAAATCCAAATAATCTCAAAAAGATAATCGCAATAAGAAAATACTCGATTTGTATGAGAGTCAAATAAAAATGACTCAAACCTAAGACGGACTTCAGTCGACTGAGCTCTGATACCACTTTGATGCGGGGTTGATGCGACAGTTTTCGATCTAGATTGAAAGTCCACGAACTACCTCAGAGAACAAATCTCGGGCGAGATTTATGTTACGGGGCCGAGATTGTAGAAAATTCGAACAAAAGAACGTGAGTTTGATGGATTGATAATGGATAGATAAGATGATTTTATGGAATGAAATTCATGGAAATATAGGATGATATGAACCAAGATATTCTCGCAAAGAACCTTGACCAATTATGTGTCAAAAACCCTTAACAAAGATCTTACCTTAGCCCTCCCTTCTTTAACCTTACACAAACCTTCTAATTAAGAGAATCACAAGGAAAGACTTGAATTTACCAGGAGCACCAACCTTTAAGGAGACTAAGACATACAAGCACAACCTAGAAAGGACTCACAACGATTTAATCAATGGCTCTCTTTTTGATTGAATTAAATGAATAAAACAAAAACTTTGTAAGCGAAGCAACAAGTATCTCACAATATCGTGGAAATAATAATCAAATCGATCTACCTAATAATCTCACACTCTAAGGCCATTTATAGGGGAGATTCTCCTAAAAAGATAAGATTTCTAACTAAAAGATAATCCTAAAAGATATGATCAAAATAAACATATACCTTTAGAATTTTTAGAGTTTTAGGGCCCGTTTGGTTTTAACTCCGGAATCGGAAACGGAATGGAAACGAATTTAGTCCATATGTATACCCTTATTCATGAAAGTTTTTGGAATCATTTCTTGTGCTTTGAAGTAATTGGAGTAGAGTTTGATTACTTTTAATACCCTATAGGGTAATAAAATGTGGGGAATCAAGTGCAATTTGCTTTAAGCCACAAGGAACGATTTCATACAATTTCATGAATAAGGATATGGATATGGACTAAATTCGTTTCCATTCCGTTTCTGTTTCCCGAGTTGGAAACAAACGGGCCCTTAAAGGTATTAAAATAACAAAAAGATAACTACAACTAATAAGATTGAAGCCATATCTTATGAGCCTCGACAGGCGCATAATCTCGGACAATGAATATTGATGGAATCACTATCATATCTAGGTTGTTTTAGCATGTTATAAGAGTCATATTGGTTGTTGTGTGTTGCTAATATGTACATCCAGGTGAAGAAGTTCATAATGAAGAATTATGAAGGTTTAACAACACTTGGAAGATAAAGAAGATCAAAGAAGACAACCATGATGATATTTTGTCGTTCACCCTTCCCCACGACCCCATGTCACCGCCCCTGCGGTGACCGACGCACCTGACGCCGCTCCCAACACTTTCTCTAGCGCCCGAAAGGACCTTGTCACTGCCCCTATGGCACTCCCAGTCCTCCCTTGCGGTGACTCCGCCTGAAGAACAAGAGCCAATGCCCCTGTGCCCATGCGAGCGGACTTGTGGAGCCCAAACGTTAGTGTCACCGCTCCCGCGGTGACACTAGGCCGCCCCTGCGGATTGAGGACAAAAACGCCGGGAAACCAAGCGTAAGACGTTCCAGAGCATTAAAGACTTTACCCCCGTGGCCCTGCCACACCGTCCCAGCGGCCAAGTTGAAGATAAAGCATTTTGCACTAAACCGCCCCTGCGGCTCCCAGATCCACGCTTGAGGTTTAGTAACAGAAGAGATAACTCCGGCTGTTTAGATCCACCTTTATGACCATTAAGGTGGTTGTTTACACATCCTATTTACTCCCATTTAAAGCATCCTCTTATCCCACAAAAACCTCTCTTTGTTTAGTTGTCATTTGTATGGAGTGCTAAGTCTCCTAGCTACATTGGGTTGATTGAAGCTTCATATAAGTTGGTTGTAAGTTCTTTTTTATAGAACGATTATTCTGTATACAATTGTGTTATATTCCTTGTGCTTAACTTATGTTTGCATGTTTGTTTTCTACTTAGTTTGCTCACATAAGTTGTATAATTGCATGCAAAAGGCTAAGGTTATTTGGTTCCGGGTCATTAATCCAGTAGCAAACTCTTAGGTAATAACGGGTTGTGATTATCTAAGTGTAAAGGAATATACTACATAACAAGATTAACGGGTTGTTTCTCTTTTATGTATCTCTCTATCTTTGCATGAATGCTAACTTGTTGTTTGATCTTGTAGATTTACGGATCGGTAAGTTGTTAAGTTGTGTACATATTAGCAACACACAATAAGAGTTTTTGCAATTGGAGAAGGGTTCAACTTCGATCTCAAGCCGGGCTTGATTTACTTGCTACCTTCCTTCTATGGGTTGAGAGGAGAAGATCTCATCAAGCACTTGGGGATGTTTCATACTGTTTGCATGAGCATGAAGCCGGAAAACGTGACCAAAGAGCAAATCAAGATGAGAGCCTTCGGTTTTACTCTCAAGAATGCGGTGGATAATTGGTACTACCACCTTCTATCCGGTAGTATCGACTCTTGGGAAAATATCCACAAGGCCTTCTTAGAGAAGTACTTTCCCGCAAAGTAGGCCAACAACTTGAAGAAGGCCATCAACAACATAGAGCAAGAAGCGGACGAGACCCTCTACGAGTACGATAAAAGATTTGCAAGGTTAAAGTACAACTGTCCCTTCCATGGGTATTCTACCCAAGACTTGGTTTTGTACTTGTACACGGTCTACTAGACAATGAAAGGCGGATCATCGACGCTGGTTGTAGAGGTAACATCCTTAACTCTACCCCCGAACTTGCAATTAAAAAGATTTAAGAAATGGCAGAGGGAACAAGGAACTTTGGTAGGACTACTACTAAAAGAGGGGTGCATGTTGTACACCCCAACCACCCAGAAATGTCTACTGAGATAGCTGAGCTCAAGGAGATGGTCAAGAGGCTTACTTTGATGGGAACTCCACAACAACTCAAGGCTTGTGGAGTATGTGTTGATCTCTTTCACCCTACGGACTTGTGTCCACAAGTCCAAGATGATTCTGTTGTTGAGGTGAACACCAAGGGATACGGACAACAACAACAACGCCAATGGAACGATCCCTATGCCCAAAATCAAATGCCGGATGGCGCAATCATCCCAACTTTAGGTGGAGGGATCAATCGAATCAACAACAGCAACATAGGCAAGGTAAGTCTGAATCTACTAAGGATATGTTGCAATTAAGTTTTAACTAAACATTTTACCACCCATGTCCAAAGTACAGAATCTAGTATCAAAAATCTCGAGAAGCAAGTTGGACATATGGCGGAGGCAATCAAGAGGATCGAAGTTCGAACCTCGGGAAACCTACCATCCCAGACTATAGTGAACCCTAATGAGAATGTTAGTGCACTAACATTGAGAAGCGGGAAGCAATTGTATTCAAAACAAGCATTGGAGTCGGAAAAGCTAGTTTATGACAGCTTAACCGTCCCCACAGCCACCCCTGCGCCTCTGGTAGCACCCTCACTTGTTGTGACGCCGCCCCCGCGGCCTGAGTCAGCCGTCCCCGCGACTGAAGAACCAGTGCCATCCCCGCGGCTGCAAGAGGCCACCCCCACAGCCAAAGCAACACTTGAAGAGGATCTTTTGGTCTTGGACCACTGCATGAAACTCGAATTATCGAAACTCGCTTTGATAAAGCCATGTTAGATTTAGGTGCTTCGATATACGTACTTATATAATTTTGTCTATCAATCTCTTGGTCTTGGACCACTACATGAAACTCGAATTGTCGTCCAACTAGCCATAAGTCTAATGTATATCCTAAAAGAATAATTGAAGATGTGCTAGTAATGGTTGACAACTTGATTTTCCCGGCTGATTTCTTTGTTTTGGACATGGAACATGATACGCATACTACACTCATCTTGTTAGGTAGACCTTTCTTGAAAATGGGTAGGAATAAAATACATTATGTAAGTGAAAAGTTGACATTACAAATCTAGAATAGAAGTTACCAAATCTTACAAAGGGTCCAAGATGCAGCTCCAAGGTGTCAACAATGGAAACCTCACTCAAAACCACTCAAATCTCACTTTAAAACTACAAACTACACTAATCTTTTCCAAGAACACCCACAAGGGTGCTTGGAAGAGAGCTACATTCCAAAGTGTGTTGGAGAAGAGCTAGAGGAAAGAGGAAAAGGGAGGAAGAAGGTCTAAAAACAGCCTGCAACATCACTTAAGTACTCCACCAAAAGCAAGGTTCGGACCAAGAGAGGTGGTGTCAAGTGTCGTAGTGGTCCAAGGAGCATCTCGGTTGGTCCAAGGAGCATCTCGGTCGAGATGGGTGAGCCTTGGACCGAGATGGCACAAAAACAGCCCCAAAAACCACTTAAACCTGAGTTAGACCTTTTCTTGCATCAACTAGGGTCTTTGCCTTCTTCATTCCTCCAAGCATGAGTCATTTGGAACCATAAATCTGGACCATCATGAGGCTAGAACCTTGGATATGATCAATAATGTCTCAAAGGTCCCCAAAAACACCTACAAAACTGACAAAAGCTCGTGTAGACGTCTATTTCGACAATATGTATGAATTAAGCGTAAACATCACGAACTAATGTGGAAACATTCATGAATGGAATGGAAAACTATCTAAATGAGTGCCTAAACTAGTGTCATAAATCATGTCATCAAACTTGTTGTCAGGCTAGGGTCAGGATCCATTGTGAGATCCTAGCCTAGTAGCGCCCCGAGTCTTGAGGGATTTAGAGTCTTAGGTTGACAACAATGACACTAGCAATCTGCGATAAAGGTCGAAAGGATCCTGACTTTTCAAAAGGATTTTTAGTTTTGAAAAGTGTATAGTTATTTTGGGATAGAGTGTACAGGAAGCCATCACCCTTATGAGGATCTCAACTATATATATATATATGGCATTATATAGCCTTTTACGTAGCTATGATATTATCACTGATGGCTCAGACTAGAGCAACATCTACTATAGGATGGGGAAGAGGTAGACCACCTCTATATCCGGTAATCGTAAGTCGTGAACGAGTTGGTGGACCTCCAGTCGCAAGAGGTCAGGGTTAAGTCCCCATAGCTGATTCGCCAGAGGCGGAAGACCAAGTTATGGAAGATGTTGAGAATGTCATTTCCAAGACTGTCGGCGACGTGTGGATCGTAGTAAGGAACGAGATAGCTACCCTACCTAGATTGTAGAGTACCCAAGTTAAAGATTCAAGTTGCGCCTCGATGAAGTAAAAAGCTTGAGAAGACGTCTAGCGTGTAACAAAAGTGGCGAAGAAGGAAAGATGCGTTTCATATCCTTCGGCATCACCAGATCCGCTGAGGTGTTGTAAAAGGTGATTTCGATGTTAGTTATACCAAAGAGGATGGCTAAGGTTGTTAAGGCTCAAGAAAAGCCAGGAACACCGACGCTAGATGTATGATTGAAGATTTACTATTACTAGAGAGTATTGGTATAAAAATGTAGAGACATCATTTGAGTTGATCTATCATTCAAGGGATAGACGGTTTGTGCCGAGGTGAACTTGATTGGAAGGGTTGTTCGGTCTAATAAGCCAAAGAAGTGACAGAGGTTAGAGTATACCAATATTAAGAGTGAAGCTTATGATAATGACAAGGTTCGATAGAGAAACGAACGGGTTATTCCAGTATATGATATCTTCCTTTGTGGGAACCTGTACCGAGACAAAGTCCTGATAATAAAATTGTGAATAGTATCGTGAATACTTAAGAAATTCACTTGTGAGCGTTGGAGCTGAAGAGACGACATCGCCAGCTGTTCAAGGTACCATTCAAATTAATGGTTAACTTGTAAAAGATTTTTGTGATGCGAGTGCTATGAACTTATTGATTTTTGTGTTATGTGTTGAGCGTTTGGTGTTAGATACTGATAGGCGATGGAATCACTATCATTTAGGTTAGTTTTTAGAGTCTTTTTATTGCATTAGTGTCGGTTTATGCTACTAACTCCTTGGTCCAGAAGAAGAAGACTAAAAGAAGATAAAGAAGGAGTTATAAGCACTTAGGAGTGAAGACCGTTCACGAAGTAAAGCTTCTTTTGCTCCACCGTCCCCGCGGAGCAGTGTCACCGTCCCTGCAGGTGACACCATACTCCGGAGCGCAGCCTGCGCCTTCGCCAGCGCCAGCCACGAAGACTGTCACCGCACCTGCGTCAACCCTTGGCGCCCTTGCGGTGACTTGCCCTGAAGAAGCGAAGACCAGCGCCCCTGCGCCTCAACTTGAGAGCTGGAAGATGAAGAGTCAGTGTCACCGCCCCTACGTTGACACTGGGACGTCTTTGCGGCTCAGCATCTGAAGCGACAGAATGTTGAAGAGTCAGACGTTTGAAGAGCATTAAAGATCCGCCCCTGCGGAATTGCCTGGCCGCCCCTACGGCCATGAAGAAGATCAAGCATTTTCGCCTGCACCGCCCCTGCGGATCTGAAGGCCGCCCTTGCGGTTCAACGACAGAAGCTTTACTCCGGCTGTTTACACCACCTTTATGGCATTAAAGGTGGTTGTTTTGGGCTGGCCATTTACTCCTATTTAGTGTCTTTTGTAGTATAAATAGTCCTTGGTTGATTGCTAGAAAGGAGGAACTTATCATCCAATTTAGAATTCACTTTTTCCATAAAACTATCTTGCTACCTTTGTAATGAGTTGCTAACTCCCTTGCTACATTGGGTTGGTTTGAAGCTGCATTGTTACTTTGGTTGTAAGTTGATTCTAATATAGTTTTCATTTAGTAATTCTTTGTGTTTCCTTAATCTCCATTGTCTAATTGCATGTTTTACTATTACTTGAGATTGATCACCTTAGGTCCTAAAGTGCATGCAAATAACTAGGATTAATAGATTCCGGGTTCGGGTCTTTAATCTAGTAGTAAACTTTAAGAAAGAACGGGTTGTAATTGCTTAAAGAAAAGGAACACAAATATAAAGATAAGTTTAACGATTTTAATCTTTTCTTTATATCCCTTAGTCTTTGTTGAAAGCTAACTTGTTATTTGTTCTTGTAGGTTTACGGAACACTAACCTATTAAGTTGTGTTGATGCCGGTTGGCTCAACACATATATATGATCGAGACGGGAGATTACTTGAAAACTTGTAAAAGTAACTCACCAAAGTAGCAATCGCATGCTTAGAATCAACCTAGTGTAGATTCACCCATCATTGTCTTACTTGTTGCGTTATTTGTTTTCATAAGTTTTGTGTGCATCAATTCAACCAACCCCCCCCTTTGTTACCTGTTTCGATAATCAATAATTGAATTTAATAAAAACACCAAACTCTCTTGGGTTCAACCCTTACTTAGCCACTATACTTATTTTTAGTGCTAAGTCGGGATTATATTTTGATAAGATATAAACGACCTCTAGATTAGAGTCTTGTCAAATTTTGGCGTTGTTGCAGGGGAGTTTAGTTTTTTTTATTTTATTGTTATTATTGATTATTGATTTGAACCATTTGTATGGTTCAAACCCGTGCTACTAACTCCGGCTTTGTTTCTTTTGATCCAGAAATTGAGAGGACGCACATCCGGCAACGAAGACAATAACAACTCCAACAAGAAATGGCTGATCGCACTCTTCGTCAACTAACTCATCCCACTTTGGCTCAAAACCCTCTTGCCGTTACCATACCGGCATTAGGGGAAGGAATCAACTTTGAGCTCAAGCCGGGTCTCATTCACTTGCTTCCATCTTTTCATGGGATAAGTGATGAAGACCCCATCAAACACTTGGGAAAGTTCCATACCGTGTGTATGAGCATGAAGCCGGCCAACATTACCGAAGAGCAAATCAAGATGAGGGCATTCGGTTTCACACTCAAATATTCAGCGGATGATTGGTATTACTACCTTCCATCCGGGAGTATCGACACTTGGGAGAACCTTCACAAGGCGTTTTTGGAGAAATACTTCCCAGCCAAGAAGGCGAATAGCTTGAAGAAAGCTATAAGCAACATCGAGCAAGAGGCGGACGAAACTCTCTATGAGTACTTCGAAAGATTCTCACGCCTCCGATCCAGCTGTCCTTTCCACGGATATTCGACTCAAGATCTAGTCTTGTACTTGTACAATGGTTTGCTAGACAATGAAAGAAGGATCGTTGACTAGGAGTATTTCTATGGTCGTTTATACCCTATCAAAATATAATCCCGACTTAGCACTAAAACAAGTATAGTGGTTAAGTAAGGGTCGAACCCAAGGGAGTTAAGGTATTTTTATTAAATGCGATTATTGATTATAAAAACAAGTAACAAGGGGGGTTTTTGGTTGAATTGATGCACACAAAAACTTATGAAAGAGGATAACGTAACAAGTAAGACAATAATGGATGAATCTACACTAGGTTGATTCTTACATGCAATTGCTACTTTGGTGAGTTTCTTTTACAAGCTTTCAAGTAATCTCCCGCCTCGATCTTATATATGTGTTGAGCCAACCGGCATCAACACAACTTAAATGTTAGTGTTCCGTAAACCTACAAGAACAATTAACAAGTTAGCTTTCAAATAAAGACTAAGGGATATAAAGAATAGATTAAAACCGTTAACCTTATCTTTATATTTGTGTTCCTTTTCCTTAAGTAAATACAACCCGTTATTACTTAAAGTTTACTACTAGATTAAAGACCCGAACCCGGAACCTATTAATTCTAGTTCTTTGCATGCACTTTAGAACCTAAGGTGATCAATCTCAAGTAATAGTAAAACATGCAATTAGACAATGGAGATCAAGGAAACACAAAACATTACTGAATGAAAACTTATATTAAAGAAAACTTACAACCAAAGTAACAACGCAGCTTCAAACCAACCCAATGTAGCAAGGGAGTTGACAACTCATTACAATAAAAATGATGAGAAAATTGGATTCTAAGTGGAAAATGATGGAAAAATAGATGGATGATTCTAGCAATTAACCAAGGACTATTTATACTACAAAAGACACTAAATAGGAGTAAATGACCGGCCCAAAACAGCCACCTTTAATGCGATAAAGGTGGTGTAAACAGTCGGAGTAAAGCTTTTGACGTTGAACCGCAGGGGCGGCCTTCAGCTCCGCAGGGGCGGTGAAGGCAAAAACGCTTGATCTTCTTCATGGCCGCAGGGGCGGCTAGGCAATTCCGCAGGGGCGGATCTTTGATGCTCTTCAAACGTCTGACTCTTCAACTTCCTTCCGTTTCTGATGCCAAGCTGCCGGAGCGTCCTAGTGTCGACGTAGGGGCGGTGACATAGACTCTTCGTCTTCCAGCTCCCAGGTTCAGGCGCAGGCAGAGGCGCAGGGGCGCTGGTCTTCGCTTCTTCAGGGCAAGTCACCGCAGGGGCGCCGGGGGTTGACGCAGGTGCGGTGACAATCTTCGTGGCTGGCGCTGGCGAAGGTGCAGGGAGCGCTCCGGAGTAAGGTGTCACCCGCAGGGGCAGTGACAAGGCTCCGCGGGGGCGGTGAAGCAATAGAAGCTTTGCTTCGTGAACGAACTTCACTCTTAAGTGCTTATAACTCCTTCCTTAACTTCTTTTAGTCTTCTTCTTCTAGACCAAGGAGTAGTAGCATAAACCGACACAAATGCAATAAAAAGACTCTAAAAACTATCATAAATGATAGTGATTCCATCATATATCAAACTCCCCCATACTTAGACCTTTTACTCGTCCCGAGTAAAACAAATGACAGCAACTAGACTCAAAGGTCTCAGAAAGCATGGGTAAGCAGAAAAGACAATGAAAACAAAAGAAAAGCCAAGAAAGAAAGAAGGAAAAGAGAGGGAATGTGAGAAAAAGGTGAGAAACTACCATCCTTATTGCTCCAAGAGTGGCCTACCCGGACAACCTCCTTATGACTTCCCTTCTTATGTCTCCAAACGCTGGAAGGGAAACCTACACTCGGTGTCGCTCATTTTGCCAAGGTGCCCTTTCGGGTTTTCACCTTGCCACTCTTCTTATTTTCTTTGATGATCTCACTTTAATCTCACATCCCTCAAATCCAATTTTGCACCAACCTAAGGTTGGTCAGACTACCTTATTTTTGCCTAAACTGCCCTTTTGGGTTTTCGGTTTATCCAAGGATTTTCATGCCTTTTTTCATTTTCTTTGGCTTTTTCTCCTCTTTTTTTTTTAATAAATGAATTTCAATTGGAATTACAATTCATAAGACTCAATGCAAAACAACTTAAAACAAATCAAAACAACCTGTAATTGCAATGATATGTCCCTCCCCCATACTTGAAGAACACTTTGCCCTCAAAGTGGAAATAAAGCAAAGATAAATGTGGGAAAGGGAATAGAAAAGATACCACTAGTGGGATGGTCCTGCTAGACCATCCGGACCCTCCTCTGGTGGGTATGGAAAGTGGATGAAAAAGTGCTCCTGCCGACGGTATATGTCATCGATGCGGTCCTGCTGAGCCTCCATCCGACGGCCAAAAGAGGTCTCAAAGATGGCTTGCCAAGCTAGCTGCTGAGCATCCAACTGCTGCTGCTGGGCTTCCTGCCAAGCCTCCTGCCTCTGGTCAAAGTGGGAGGTCAAAGAGGCGGCAAAGCTCGTCTGCCAGCTCTGCTGCTGCTCCAGCATGGTCCTCTGGTAGTCGGACTTCGATGTCCGGTATTGGGTGGTCATAGCCGCCATTTGAGCCTGAAGGGTCGCAAGGGGCGGGTCCTCCTCTGGTGCCGCAGTGGGCATCTCCTCGTCATCGGGGATGGGCATGTGCTCCTCCTGATGAGCCTGGCTGGAGCTCGCAGCATGCCTCTCCACAATGGCCACTAGCGGCCTCCTTGGTATGAAGGGATCTGCTAGAATATAAAGCTCGGAGAGCTCATCCCCAAATGGTAAAGGCCGAGGGAGGTAAGTGAGGTGGCTCCCATCTGCAAGGGAGATCCAAAATAGGTTCTCCCCGTCCCGTCGGAGGAGCTTGCACCTCCTAAGCATCCCCTCAGTATAAAGGGGAGCCTCCATCCTGTCCTCTAGCTCGGACAGGTCCATCACCTGTGAGGCGATCAAGGAGATCACCCCACCGCCAACAATGTTCCTCGGCTCGTTCCTCCTAATCTACTTCAAAGCGGCAAGGAAGAGGGACGGCCAATCCATCACCTTCTCGCTCATCGGAAGGCAGGAGTATAGTAGTGGGAGGTCCTTGAGGGCGACCTTGTTCTCCTCTTTGTGTGCACAGAAGACACTCATGAGGATCTTGATGAGGAGCCTCAAGCAAGGGTGAGTGAGTTTGTTGGAGTACTCACCCCCTGCATGGAACTCTGACCCGGTAGTTGCCTGCCAAAACTCGCACAGGTCCGGGGTCAGGACTGGCTCCCACCAGTTATCGGAGGGGTTGAGAGTCACCCCGAAAGCCTCCTGTAGCTGATGGTAATCAAGTGTGTATTTCACCTTGTTGAACTTGAAGGTGAGTCCAATACACACATGATCCTCCTTCTCCATGGTGAAGGTGGAGATGAACTGTCTGCTGAGCTCGGGATATGTTGGAGCACTCCCCTGTAGGAAGTCTCCAAGCCCAGCATTGGCCAGAAAGGACTGCATGCTCTCCAGCATGCCTAGCTTCTCCAATGTAGGAACGTGTAAAAACCGAGTTACTTACACAACTCGATCTTGTACGATCCTATACCTCTCCTTCTCAGCTTCGGACATCTTGTATTTCCTTTGTGGCTCTATTCTGGTATTTGATTTAGCAAAGGAATCAGAAACTTTCAAAAATAGGGAGAGAAAACGAACCCTCTGTCGTGTTTTCCGCAGGGGCGGCTGAAGCAGGCGTAGGGGCGGCAAGGCGCAAGTGCGGGAGCTTGCAGGCGCGGGGGCGGTAGAAGTGCAGAGGGCGATTTCTGGTGCGCGACGAAGGTGGTGATGCTGAGGCCGTTCCGGTGACTTCTCTGTTGGTGTAGGCGTCGCCGGAGGTGGAGCAGGAGTGGAGTTTGTGGTGGGTGGTGATGAAGAGTGTAGTAAGGTGAGAGAGTTTGGAGGGAGGAAGGTGGATCTGGTTAGGGTGGCACAGGGGCATCGCATGTTGTTGGTTGTCGTCGGACGTGGTGCAGGGGCGTCACAGGGGTGGCTTGTGAGTGTTTGGTGGTGGCGCAGGGGCGTTGCAGTTTGAGAGGGGTTAAGGCAAGGGAGATGTGGTTGTGGTTGGTGAAGAGATAGAGAGTTGGTGGGTGGGGTAGGTGTAGGGGAATGTTTTTGCGATTTCTATATTTTTTTTCTTTTCTAGGTAAACCCGCTGGGGCGGCGTTCGTCACCGCAAGGGCGGTGACAAGGAAGACGGGGCACGCAGCCTCAGCGCCGCCCCTAGCGCTGAGGATGTGTGTCAAAGATGTCCGCCACAAGGGCGTGGGGTGTCACCGCGGGGGCGGTGACCAGTGTGTTACGGACGCTGGCCTAGCGCCGGGGGCGGTGCTGGGCATGGGTGTCACCGCAGGGGCGGGGACACTGAGCCGCAGGGGCGGTTTTCTTGACAGAAACTCCTCTTTTTATTCCTTCGGGTTACCTCCCGAACAGCGCCTTTGTTTTACGTCGTTGGCTCGACGTAAGGCCTCTACTTCTTTGACTGTGCTTCCTCCAACACCATCTCATCAATCGGATCGATCTTGACTCCTTCAAGGTAAGACTTTAGCCTTTGTCCATTTACCTTAAACACCTTGTGCGTTTGGGGATCATAATGATCCACAACTCCGTGAGGGTATACTTCGGCTACCATGAACGGCCCTTTCCATCTCGAACGCAACTTAGCTGCAAAGAGTTTCAAACGTGATTGAAAGAGAAGTACCTTATTACCTACCTTGAAGTCCTTCCGGAGAATGTTTCGGTCATGCCATGCTTTAGTCTTTTGTTTGTATGTGGTGGCATGGTCATGCATCTAACCTCAATTCCTCCAACTCTTGCAATTGGAGCTTCCAGAATTCTCCCACTTCCTCTATGTTCATGTTGCACTTCTTTACCGTCCACCAAGCTTTGTGCTCTAGCTCCACCGGTAGGTGGCAAGCTTTCCCAAACACGAGCCTAAGAGGAGACATTCCGGTAGGAGTTTTGTAGGCTGTCCGATATGCCCATAGGACGTCATTTAGCCTTGCACTCCAATCCTTCCGTCCGGGAGAGACCGTCTTTTCAAGGATGGTTTTTATTTCCCGGTTAGATACCTCAGCTTGGCCATTTGTTTGTGGATGATAGGTTGTTGACACTCGTTGGTGGACGTGATACTTCTTAAGGAGAGCTGTGATCGTCTTGTTGCAGAAATGGGTACCCCTATCGCTGAATAAGGCTTTCGGAATTCCAAATCGTGCGAAAATGTTTTCCTTAAGAAACGCTTCAACCACTTTTGAATCATCAGTTTTGGTGGCCTTTGCTTCCACCCACTTGGAAACATAGTCCACCGCAAGCAAAATATATGTGTGCCCGAATGAAGTAGGAAACGGCCTCATGAAATCAATTCCCCAAACGTTAAATATTTCGCAAAATATAAGAGAGGATTGGGGCATTTCATGTGTCTTGGAAAGATTTCCTACCCTTTGACATTTATAATACACTTTACAAAACGCAAAAGCGTCTCGAAAAATGTGTGGCCAAAAAAAACCGGCATCCAAAACTTTTCTTGCAGTTTTGTTTGCCCCAAAGTGCCCCCCACATGCTTCATGATGACAGAAAGTTAGGACGGATTGTACCTCATTGTCCGGAATGCAACGTCGGATCACTTGGTCACTACAATGCTTCCAAAGGTAAGGATCGTCCCAAACGTAGTGTCGAGCTTCAACTTTTACCTTCTCTCGTTGTGCCTTAGTGAAATCTGGAGGGTACTCCTTCCTGACAATGAAGTTCACGATGTCAGCAAACCAAGGCTTAAAAGACTGGAGCTTAAGGCAAACCTCTATCGACAATTCCGCAGGGGCGCCTAGATTGAGACGCAGGGGCGGGTGGCCGCAGGGGCGGCTGGTGTGAAGCGCAGGGGCGGTTACACAACAGAGAGTTGTGTAAAATGTATCGTCTGGAAAGCTTCCAGCTATCTCTCTTCCTTTTCCTGGATCCTCCTCTTCTTTCACTAGCCTGCTCAAATGATCGGCCACCAGGTTCTCAACCCCCTTCTTGTCCCGTATCTCTAGGTTAAACTTACTTAGAAGGAGCACCCATCGAATCAATCGTGGCTTTGCTTCCTTCTTCGCCATGAGGTACCTAAGAGCTGCATGGTCAGTGAAGATAATTACCTTTACCCCAATTAGGTACTGCCTGAATTTCTCAAGAGCAAAGACCACCGCTAACATTTCCTTCTCGGTGGTAGAGTAATTCCTTTGCGCTCCATTGAGTGTCATAGACGCATAATGGATCACATGAGAAGCCCGTCCGTCTTTTTGCCCTAAGACTGCTCCAACGGCGTAATCACTGGCGGCATACATGATTTCGAAAGGTGTCTCCCAATTTGGAGAACGGATGATCGGTGCGCTGGTGAGACATGCCTTCAAAGTGTCGAAAGCTTTCTTGCAACTCTCATCCACTATGAAGGTGACGTCTTTCTAGAGCAATTCGCATAGGGGTGCCGAGATCTTCGAAAAGTCTTTGATGAAACGTCGGTAGAAACCTGCATGACCAAGAAAAGATCGGATTTCCCGAACATTAGTAGGATAGGGTAAATTTTGAATTACATCAACCTTTGACTTATCTACCTCCATCCCTTTTGAGGATATTACATAGCCTAGCACAATTCCTTGTTCGACCATGAAATGACATTTTTCCGAATTAAGAACTAAATTGGTTTCAACACATTTTTCAAGAACAAGTTTTAAATGTCCTAAACATGCATCAAAACTGTCTTCATGGACAGTAAAATCATCCATGAAGACTTCAATGAAATTTTCTATGTATTCGGAGAAAATACTTATCATGCACCGTTGGAAGGTGCCGGGTGCGTTGCAAAGTCCAAATGGCATTATGCGATACGCAAAAGTGCCAAATGGGCAAGTGAACGTCGTCTTTTCTTGGTCTTCCGGTGCGATGGCTATTTGGAAATAGCCCGAATATCCATCAAGGAAGCAGTAGTACTGATGACTTGAGGTGTGACGGAAGGTCCTTCAATTCTATTTTTGGTGCCTGCACTATAGACGGAACAAGCTTTTCGCTTGGGGTTAGTAAAGTGGGCCCAATGGCCAAATTGGAGATAGGTAGCCTTTTATGCCCATCTAATTGGGCTAGGACCTCTTTCATGCTGGATGTTAGTACATAATCTGATTTAAAACCATCAATATCATGCTCAATTACATTTTTCAATTCATCAACATCAGAATTATCAAATACATCTTGCACAAAAGGTTCAACAATGTCAATAGCACATAAAGAATGATCATCACTAGGAAATCTCATTGCATCGTAGATGTCAAATTCCACTACTTCACCATCAAACTCCATGGTCAATTTTCCACTAACATAATCAATTTTAGTCCTAACAGTTTTCAGAAATGGCCTACCTAACATAATGGGCGCAGCATGTGAATCATTTTCCATATCTATTACAAAGAAATCAACAGGAAATATTAGGTTGTCTACCATTACTAAGACATCTTCAGTTATCCCTTTCGGGTACATATTAGATCTATCAACAAGTTGTACTACAATCATAGTTTCCATTAATAGCCCAAGGCCAAGTGATTTGTAAATCGAATATGGTAAAACATTGATAGAAGCACCAAGATCAAGCATTGCTTTGTCAAAGCGGGTTTCCCCTATAACACAAGGAATGCTTACCATGCCCGGATCGCTGCACTTCTTGGGCATTCTCCGTTGGAAAACAACCGACACATGCTCACTTACTTGCACTTTTTGTTTCCCCTTCAGCTTCTGGTTTCTCTTGATAGTGCAAAGTTCCTTCAAGAAACGAGCATACTCAGGAATACTTTTCACCAACTTAAGGAGGGGAATGTTTACCTCGCACTTGGAAAAAGTCTCAAAGAGGTCTTTGTCCTCAATGATTCTTCTCTCCGTCAGAGCCTCAAGAAACGGAGCTGGTGGTTTCTCAGAGTACAGTGGCGGAAAGTTAGGCCGGATGTAAGAATCCTTCTCAGCAGAACCGTAGGGGCGCTAGCTTGTACGCGCAGAGGCGGCTCAGGGGTTGTCACAGCAGGGGCGGGGACATCCAGCCGCAGGGGCGGTGTGTGTTCGGTGCTGGGCGTAGATGCAGCCGCGGGGGCGGTGTTAGCATGAAATATTGTGATATTTTAGGCACGTTTTCTAAGTGTATTTGATTCATATTGATAGTCATTGATTGAGCATCGATGCATTTGTGAGCTAGTTTATCTATAATGTCGATATAGAGATCTACACAAGCTTTATGTTGATTATAGGTGATTGAGAGCTATTTCCGAACGGAATTGAGCAAAGATGGAGTTGTTGAGCCATGTCCTTGGATTGAGGGCATTCTTAAGAGCAAAAGGAGTGTCAACTTGAGGAATGCACGAGGATAGGGAAGAATTACGTTCTTGCCCTAAACCACGCTCTAAAATACGGCCGTACTACTTTCCACGTTCAGTTCCACGGCCGTGGAACCATGGCTAAGGAAGCGTGGTTCATTCCAGCAACTTCTACGGCCGTGGAGAAGATGGTACAAACCGTGTTGAATTCCACGCTCTAAATTACGGCCGTGGAACCTTCCACGACCGTGATCTTGGCGATCTTTTTCGCCACACTTTAAGCCACGATCTTTTAAAAGATTGGGCCGGGCCGCTACTTCATCATACACTATAAAAGGACGGACAAAGAGAGATTCCGTCACCTCTGCTTAGATGCACTTTTGCCTACACTTACGCTTTGATTTGCCCTAATCTCGCATTTGGCGAAGATTGTGTTTAAGAGATTTTTGCGCATTGCTATTGGCGATTTCCGGATTGACGGAAGATCGAAGATTCGGAAGATTGTTCGCAAGAAGATTCCTCTTCTTGTTTAGGTTTGATTTAGGAGACGGATTGACATCCCGTTCTTCCTTCTTATCTAAGATTGTGTTTGTTTGTTCTATTCTGAATCGAGTGACGATATTTGTTCTTGATTGTGACTTTGAGATTGGTTTGAAGTTTATTGAAGGTTTTCGGAAGTTTTCACCCTTAAATCTTTTAAATCTTGAATTTGATATCAATATGACTGTTGTTGGCTAAAAACCCTTAACAATTCTAAGGTGAAGGGTTGATAGTTGTGGCTTAGATGATGATAGATCGATCGTAAACGGATTGGACCCTGAGAGTTAGAGAGAATCGTCGACGAACCCTAAATTACGGCCTATTCTTGAGTCCACGGCCGTGGAACCTCAAGAACTAACCGTGATTTCTCTTAAGTTTACGAACTTGCTTTTACTTTAATCCAAAGTTAAAGATTTGCTTTAACTTAGTCTTGGCTTGCCTTTTCTAGGTGGTAGTGAAGCCTCAACAACCTCTACCTCGATTGTGAGTGTCACAACCTTAATCGATTTAGTTAGTCTTGATCCTTGGATTATAAGTTTGGGTATTTGACATTAATTCTTATCTTTAGAACCTTTCTATATTGAAGCCTCAACAACCTTTATAGAGAGTGTCTTATAGGTGGGTCATATAAGGTTTTTGGAACTTCACCATACGATTACCTTACATTAGCATACCTTTGCATATCTTAACTCTGTCCTTATATCATTAGTATATCTTGAATCGATTGCCACAACTGGATACTTGGATCTTTAGGATTGTTGTTTTCCCAATATTCGAAAAGCTTCTTATAATTACTTGCTTGATAACTTGGAACTGAATTTGTTCCCCCCAAATCCCTGTGTTCGATACTCTGGAATTCTTGCTTAACTATATCGATCCGTACACTGCGGGTTCACTTGCTTGATTCTAGTTTTATAAATTTAAAGCTTATTTGCACGCACGCTAAGTGGCGAACAGGCGGCTGCATATGTGATTTTTTTGATTTGTGATTTTTTGCTGGTTTTTGTTGGATTTGCTTCCCACTCCTTAATGTTAGGGCACTAACATTCTCCTTGGGGCTTATAAATGTCTAGGAAGGCAATCCTCCGGAAAATCTAGCTTCGGTCCTTGAAATGGCTTTTGCCATTTGCCCAACCTGTTTTTCAAGGTTCTTGATGCTGGATTCTGTTGTTTGGACATGAGTAGCAAAGTGTTTAGTCAAAACCTGCAACATATCTTCAGTTGTTTGATACTTACCTTGTCGGGGTGCTGTTGTTGGTTTTGTTGATCCCTCCAATGAAAGTTCTGTTGGTCACGCCAGTTTGGCATGAAATTTTGTGCATAGGGATCGTTCTTAGGCTTTGCTGCTGTGGCTGTTCATAGCCCATTGCATTCACCTCAACATCATTATCCTGGACTTGTGGGCACATGTCCGTTGGATGGTATGGGTCAGCACACACTCCACAAGCTTTGAGCTGCCGTGGGGTTCCCATAAGTGTTAGTCTCTTCACCATTTCCTTCAGCTCCGCAAGCTCAGTGGAGATCTCACTCTTCCCGGAATTCACAGCATGAACACCTCTCTTGGAAGGAGTCCTTCCAAAGTTCCGGGTCCCTTCCGCTAGTTCTTGAATTTTTTCAAGAGCAAGGTTAGGGGTAGAGTTAAGAATGTTACCTCCACAAGCTACATCGACGATCCTCCTTTCATTGTCTAGCAAGCCATTGTACAAGTACAAGAATATATCTTGAGTTGAATATCCGTGAAAAGGACAGCTGGATCGGAGGCGTGCGAATCTTTCGTAGTACTCGTAGAGAGTTTCGTTTGCCTCTTGCTCGATGTTGCTTATAGCTTTCTTCAAGCTATTTGCCTTCTTGGCTGGGAAGTATTTCCTCCAAAAACGCCTTGTGGAGGTTCTCCCAAGTGTCGATACTCCCGGATGGAAGATGGTAATACCAATCATCCGCTGAATCTTTGAGTGTGAAGCCGAATGCCCTCATCTTGATTTGCTCTTCGGTGATATTGGCCGGCTTCATGCTCATACACACGGTATGAAACTTCCCAAGGTGTTTGATGGGGTCTTCACCACTTAGCCCATGGAAAGTTGGAAGCAAGTGGATGAGACCCGGCTTGAGCTCGAAATTGATTCCTTCCCCTAATGCCGGTATGGTAATCGCAAGAGGGTTTTGAGCCAACGTGGGCTGAGTTAGTTGACGAAGAGTACGATCAACCATTTCTTGTTGGAGTTGTTATTGTCTTCGTTGCCGGATGTGTGTCATCTCAATTTCTGGATCAAAAGAATCAAAGCCGGAGTTAGTAGCACGGGTTTGAACCATAAAAATGGTTCAAACCAATAATCAATAATAACAAAAAAATAAAAACACTAAACTTCCCGGCAACGGCGCCAAAATTTGACTAGGAGTATTTCTTTGGTCGTTTATACTCTATTAAAATATAATTCCGACTTAGCACTAAAACAAGTATAGTGGTTAAGTAAGGGTCGAACCCAAGAGAGTTAAGGTATTTTTATTAAATGCGATTATTGATTAAAAAAACAAGTAACAAGGGAGGGTTTTGGTTGAATTGATGCACACAAAAACTTATGAAAACGGATAACGCAACAAGTAAGATAATAATGGATGAATCTACACTAGGTTTTTTAGCATGCAATTGCTACTTTGGTGAGTTTCTTTTACAAGCTTTCAATTAATCTCCCATCTCGATCATATATATGTGTTGAGCAACCGGCATCAATACAACTTAACAGGTTAGTGTTCCGTAAACCTACAAGAACAATTAACAAGTTAGCTTTCAAATAAAGACTAAGGGATATAAAGAATAGATTAAAACCGTTAACCGTATCTTTATATTTGTGTTCCTTTTCTTTAAGTAACTACAACCCGTCATTACTTAAAGTTTACTACTAGATTAAAGACTCGAACCCGGAACCTATTAATCCTAGTTCTTTGCATGCACTTTAGAACCTAAGGTGATCAATCTCAAGTAATAGTAAAACATGCAATTAGACAATGGAGATCAAGGAAACACAAAGCATTACTGAATGAAAACTTATATTAAAGAAAACTTACAATCAAAGTAATAACGCAGCTTCAAATCAACCCTATGTTGCAAGGGAGTTAGCAACTCATTACAATGGAAATGATGAGAAAATTGGATTCTAAGTGGAAAATGATGGAAAAATAGATGGATGATGCTAGCAATCAACCAAGGACTATTTATACTACAAAAGACACTAAATAGGAGTAAATGACCGGCCCAAAACAATCACCTTTAATGCCATAAAGGTGGTGTAAACAGCCGGAGTAAAGCTTCTGACGTTGAACCGCAAGGGCGGCCTTCAGCTCCGCAGGGGCGGTGAAGGCAAAAACGCTTGATCTTCTTCATGGCCGCAGGGGCGGCTAGGCAATTTCGCAAGGGCGGATCTTTAATGCTCTTCAAACGTCTGACTCTTCAACTTCCTGCCGTTTCTGATGCCAAGCCGCCGGAGCGTCCCAGTGTCGACGCAGGGGCGGTGACACAAACTCTTTGTCTTCCAGCTCCCAGGTTGAGGTGCAGGAAGAGGCGCAGGGGAAGGCGCAGGGGCGCTGGTCTTCTCTTCTTTAGGGCAAGTCGCCGCAGGGGCCCCAGGGGTTGACGCAGGTGCGGTGACAGTCTTCGTGGCTGGCGCTGGCGAAGGCGCAGGGAGCGCTCCGGAGTAAGTTGTCACCCGTAGGGGCGGTGACAAGGCTCCGCGGGGGCAGTGAAGCAACATAATCTTTGCTTCGTGAACGAACTTCACCCCTAAGTGCTTATAACTCCTTCCTTAGCTTCTTTTAGTCCTCTTCTTCTGGACCAAGGAGTTAGTAGCATAAACCGACACAAATGCAATAAAAAGACTCTAAAAACTATCCTAAATGATAGTGATTCCATCACCTATCAATCGTCGATGCGGCTTGTGGAGGTAACATTCTTAACTCTACCCCTAACCTTGCTTTTGAAAAGATACAGGAACTAGCGGAAGGGACCCAGAACTTTGGAAGGACTCCTTCCAAGAGAGGTGTTGATGTTGTGAATTCCGGGAAGAGTGAGATCTCCACTGAGCTCGCGGAGCTGAAGGAAATGTAGAAGAGATTAACACTTATGGGAACCCCAAAGCAGCTGAAGGCATGTGGAGTGTGTGCTGACCCACACCATCCAATGGACATGTGTCCCATAGTCGAGGATGATGATGCTGAGGTGAATGCAATGGGCTATGGACAGCCACAACAGCAAAGGCCTAGGAACCATCCCTATGCACAGAATTTCATGCAAAACTGACGTGACCAACAGAACTTTCGTTGGAGGGATAAACAAAACCAACAATAACAGCCCCGACAAGGTAAGTATCAAACAACTGAAGATATGTTGCAGGTTTTGACTAAACATTTTGCTACTCATGTCCAAACCACAGAATCCAGCATCAAGAACCTTGAAAAACAGGTTGGGCAAATGACGGAAGCCATAACAAGGATGGAAACTAGGTCCTCCGGAGGATTACCTTCACAGACGGTTATAAACCCCAAGGTGATGCTGGAGGAAGCTCAATCATAGAGGTAGAGTCCTTACGTCGAGCCAACGACGTAAAACAAAGGCGATGCTCGGGAGGCAACCCGAGGAAATAAGAAGAGGAGCCTCTGTCAAGAAAACCGCCCCTGCGGCTCAGTGTCCCCACCCTCGCGGTGACACCCATGGCCAGCACCTATCCCGGCGCTGAGTCCGACGTCTGCAATATACTGGTCACCGCCCCCGCGGTGACTACCATACGCCCCTGCGGCGGCCATCCTTGACACACAGCCTTAGCGCCGCCCCCGGAGCTGAGTCTGCATTTCCCCTCTTCCTTGTAACCCCCCTCGCGGCGACAAGCCCCCGCCCCTGTGGTTTTATCAAGGAAAGAAAAATATACACTTCCCAAAAATAACCTAGAATTACACACCCTCTCCTATCTCTCCACTGACTCTTCGAACCCTACACCTC
Organism: Fagopyrum homotropicum; assembly: GCA_033239125.1. Taxonomy (NCBI): domain Eukaryota; kingdom Viridiplantae; phylum Streptophyta; class Magnoliopsida; order Caryophyllales; family Polygonaceae; genus Fagopyrum; species Fagopyrum homotropicum. The sequence goes on along the minus strand of BSWB01000003.1, from coordinate 55,355,633 downwards.
CTCGCCTCCCACGACCCTGCATCCTCAGCAAGATCTAACACGCCACCCTGTGCAACGCCCCTACACAGCCTCCGGCGACCTAGCCACACCCGCCCCCTGCGACACCGGCCTTCGCTACCACCACACACACACACCTCATCCTCCCAAAACGCTCACCCTACAACACCCTCGCCTCTCACACTTTCTTCCCTCCACCACTCATCACCGCCGGAAACATCCCCACCAACAAGAAGCCACCAAAATGCTCCTCATCACCACCACCTTCACAGCTGTCAGAAATCGCCCTCTGCACTTCTCCCGCCCTTGCGCCTCGCCGCCTCTACGCATCCTTCAGCCGCCCCTGCGGAAATAGTAACAGAGGGCTCATCTCTTACTCTAATTTCTGAACTTTCTAATTCCTTTGCTTGTTCAATTGCAAGAAATAGAAAAACAAAAGAATTACAAGTTGTCGGAAGCTGAGAAGGAGCGGTATAGGATTGTGCAAGGTCGGAATGTGTATGCAACTCGGTTTCTGCACGTTCCTACTTTGGAAAATTTGGGCATGTTGGAGAGCATGCAGTCATTCCTCAACAATGTTGGGCTCGGCGATTTTCTAGAAATGAATGCTATAACCTACCCCGAGCTCAGCCGCCAATTCATCGCCACATTCACCATGGAGAAGGAGGACAATATTTGTGTTGGACTTTCATTTAAGTTCAACAAGATAAAGTATACTTTGGACTACACCCAACTACAAGAGGCATTCGGAGTGACTATTTGTTCCTCCGATGACTAGCAGGATCCCGTCCTGACACCCGACTTGTGTGAGTTTTGGCAAGCCGCCACCAGGTCCGAGTTTCATACAGGGGGTGAGTATTCCAACAAATTCACTCACCCCTGTTTGAGGCTCATCTCCAAGATCTTCATGAGTGTCTTCTGTGGACACAAGGAGGAGAACAAGGTCGCCCTCAAGGACCTTCCACTGTTATACGCCTGCCTCCCCACGAACGACAAGGTACCAGATTGGCCATACCTCTTCCTTACCGCTTTGAAGCGGATTACGAAGAATGAGCCACAAGACATTGTGGGAGGCGGGGTGATCTCCTTGATAGCTGCACAGGTGATGGACCTCCCTGACTTGGAGGAAGGTTTAGAGGCCCCACTGTACACGGAAGGGATGTTGAGGAGGTGTAGGCTCCTCAAGAGAGACGGGGAGAACCTCTTTTGGCTCTCGTTGGTAGATGGGAGTCACAACACATACCTCTCCCGGCCACTTCCACTTGGAGATGAGCTCTCCGAGTTATACATACCAGCTGACCCCTTTGCTCCGAGACGGCCTCAGGGGGACATTGTTGAGAGATATGCTGCGGGCTCCAGCCGGGCTCCTTTTGCTGACCATGTGCCCATACCAGATGATGAGGAGATGCCTACTACAACACCGGACGACAGTCCGGCCATGGAGATCCTTCAGGCTCAGATGGCAGCCTTGACTACCCAACATCAGGCATGGCAAACCGAGTACCAGCGGTCCATGCTTGAGCAGCAGCAGGCATGACAATCCAGTTTCGCTTCCTCTATGACAACCCATTTTGACCGCCGGCAGGATGCTTGGCAAGCGGCTCATCAGCAGCAGCTAGAGGCTCAGCAGCTGGCTTGGCAAGCCAGCTTTGAGACTTCATATAGGCAGAGGATGGACGCTTAGAAGGATCATATAGACACACTCTACCGCCGGCAAGAGCATTTCTTCAGCCACTTCCCGTACCCACCGGAGGAGGGTCCGGATGGTTCAGCAGGACCATCCCACTAGTGGTATCATTCTCTTTCCCTTTCCCACATTTATCTTTGCTTCATTTCCACTTTGAGGGCAAAGTGTACTTCAAGTATGGGGGAGGGACATATCATTGCATGTACAGTTGTTTTTGAGTTGTTTTTCATTGAGTCTTTCGAGTTGTAATTCAGTTTGAAATTCATAATAAAAAAGAGAAGAAAAAGCCAAAGAAAAAGAAAAAAGACATGAAAAATCCTTGGAGAAACCGAAAACCTGAAAGGACGGTTTAGGCAAAAAGAAGGTAGTCCGACCAATCTTAGGTTGGTGCAAAATTGGACTTGGGGGATGTGAGTTCAAAGTGAGATCATCAAAAGAAGAAGAGTGGCAATGTGAAAACCCGAAAGGGCACCTTGGTAAAATGAACGACACCGAGTGTAGGATTCTCTTCCGGCGTTTGGCGACATAAGAAGGGGAGTCATAAGGAGGTTGTCCGGGTAGGTCACTCTTGGAGCAATAAGGATGGTAGTTTTCTAACCTTTTTTCTCACATTTCCTCTCTTTTCCTTCTTTCTTGGCTTTTCTTTTGTTTTCATTGTCGTTTCTTCTTGCCCATGCTTCCTGAGGCCTTTTAGCTTACAAACTGCTGTCATTTATTTTACTCGAGACGAGTAAAAGGTCTAAGTATGAGGGAGTTTGATAGGTGATGGAATCACAATCATTTAGGTTAATTTTTAGAGTCTTTTTATTCCATTAGTGTCGGTTTATGCTACTATTTATGCCTCCGATGCCACAACCACCCCCTGCGACACCGGCCCTCGCTACCACCACACACACACCTCATCCTCCCAAAACGCTCACCCTACAACACCCTCACCTCTCACACTCTCTTCCCTCCACCACTCATCACCGCCGGCGACATCCCCACCAACAAGAAGCCACCAAAATGCCCCTCAGCACTGCCACCTTCGCAGCTGTCAGAATTCGCCCTCTGCACTTCTCCCGCCCCTGCGCCTCGCCGCCTCTATGCATCCTTCAGGCGCCCCTGCGGAAATAGTAACAGAGGGTTCGTCTCTTACTCTAATGTCCGAACTTTCTAATTCCTTTGCTTGTTCAATTGCAAGAAATGGAAAAACAGAAGAAATACAAGTTGTCGGAAGCTGAGAAGGAGCGGTATAGGATTGTGCAAGGTCGGGATGTGTATGCAACTCGGTTTCTGCACGTTCCTACTTTTGAAAATTTGGGCATGTTGGAGAGCATTCATGCATTCCTCAACAATGCTGGGCTCCACAATTTTCTGGAAATGAATGCTCTAACCTACCCCGAGCTCAGCCGCCAATTCATTGCCACATTCACCATGGAGAAGGAGGACAATATTTGTGTTTGACTTTCATTTAAGTTCAACAAGAGAAAGTATACTTTGGAATACACCCAACTGCAAGAGGCATTCGGAGTGACTATTTGTGCCTCCGATGACTAGCAGGATCCCGTCCTGACACCCGACTTGTGTGAGTTTTGGAAAGCCGCCACCAGGTCCGAGTTTCATACAGGGGGTGAGTATTCCAACAAATTCACTCACCCCTGTTTGAGGCTCATCTCCAAGATCTTCATGAGTGTCTTCTGTGGACACAAGGAGGAGAACAAGGTCGCCCTCAAGGACCTTCCACTGTTATACGCCTGCCTCCCCACGAACGACAGGGTACTAGATTGGCCATACCTCTTACTTACCGCTTTGAAGCGGATTAGGAAGAATGAGCCATGAGACATTGTGGGAGGCGGGGTGATCTCCTTGATAGCTGCACAGGTGATGGACCTCTCTGACTTGGAGGAAGGTTTAGAGGCCCCACTGTACACGGAAGGGATGTTGAGGAGGTGCAGACTCTTCAGGAGAGACGGGGAGAACCTCTTTTGGCTCTCGTTGGCAGATGGGAGTCACAACAGATACCCCCCGGCCACTTCCACTTGGAGATGAGCTCTCCGAGTTATACATACCAGCTAACCCCTTTGCTCCGAGACGGCCTCAGGGGGACATTGTTGAGAGATTTGCTGCGGGCTCCAGCCGGGCTCCTTTTGCTGACCATGTGCCCATACCAGATGATGAGGAGATGCCTACTGCAGCACCGGACGACAGTCCGGCCATGGAGAGCCTTCAGGCTCAGATGGCAGCCCTGACTACCCAGCATCAGGCATGGCAGACCGAGTACCAACGGTCCATGCTTGAGTCGTAGCAGGCATGACAATCCAGTTTTGCTTCCTCTATGACCACCCATTTTGACCGCCGGCAGGATGCTTGGCAGGCGGCTCATCAGCAGCAGCTAGATGCTCAGTAGCTGGCTTGGCAAGCCAGCTTTGAGACTTCATATAGGCAGAGGATGGACGCTTAGAAGGATCATATAGACACACTCTACCGCCGGCAGGAGCATTTCTTCAGCCACTTCCCGTTCCCACCGGAGGAGGGTCCGGATGGTTCAGCAGGACCATCCCACTAGTGGTATCATTCTCTTTCCCTTTTCCACATTTATCTTTGCTTCATTTCCACTTTGAGGGCAAAGTGTACTTCAAGTATGGGGGAGAGACATATCATTGCATGTACAGTTGTTTTTGAGTTGTCTTTGAGTTGTTTTTCATTGAGTCTTTCGAGTTGTAATTCAGTTTGAAATTCATAAAAAAAAAGAGAAGAAAAAGCCAAAGAAAAAGAAAAAAGACATGAAAAATCCTTGGAGAAACCGAAAAACCGAAAGGGCAGTTTAGGCAAAAAGAAGGTAGTCCGACCAACCTTAGGTTGGTGCAAAATTGGACTTGAGGGATGTGAGTTCAACGTGAGATCATCAAAAGAAGAAGAGTGGCAAGGTGAAAACCCAAAAGGGCACCTTGGCTAAATGAACGACACCGAGTGTAGGATTCCCTTCCGGCGTTTGGCGTCATAAGAAGGGGAGTCATAAGGAGGTTGTCCGGGTAGGTCACTCTTGGAGCAATAAGGATGGTAGTTTTCTAACCTTTTTTTTCACATTTCCTCTCTTTTCCTTCTTTCTTGGCTTTTCTTTTGTTTTCATTGTCGTTTCTTCTTGCCCATGCTTCCTGAGGCCTTTTAGCTTACAAACTGCTGTCATTTGTTTTACTCGGGGCGAGTAAAAGGTCTAAAGTATGGGGGAGTTTGATAGGTGATGGAATCACTATCATTTAGGTTAGTTTTTAGAGTCTTTTTATTGCAATAGTGTCGGTTTATGCTACTATTTGTGCCTCCGATGCCACACCCGCCCCCTGCGACACCGGCCCTCGCTACCACCACACACACACCTCATCCTCCCAAAATGCTCACCCTACAACACCCTTGCCTCTCACACTCTCTTCCCTCCACCAATGCAATAAAAAGACTCTAAAAACGGGTATGACTATTAACACGCCATCATCTCCTATGGAGAACTGTCGGGTCAGATCATGATTTTCTGAGATTAGGACCTTGGAAAGATGGGTATAGCTATTAGCGCGGTCCGAGCAGTGAGATTGATTGCACAAGGTGTGAAGCCTTATGGTGTTATGCCATGAAGGAGGGCGAGAGTCGAGTGTTAGAGGATATCCCTGTGGTTTGATAGTTTTTGGATGTGTTTGTTGAACCATCCAGTTTTCCGCCTCAAAGGAGCGGGGACTTCGGGATATAGTTGGAGCCGGGGACGAGATCAATCACGATGGCCCCATACCGTATGGCGCCTGTCGAGTTGTTAGAGCTGAAGAAGCAACTCAAGGAGTTGGCCAAGAAGGGCTGCCTCCTCCCTAACGTTTCCCTGTGGGTAGCAGCTGTCCTCTTCATGCGGAAGAAGGACTAATTGTTGAGATTGTGTATCAACTACAAAGAGCTGAACAAGGTGACCATCAAGAACAAGTATCCTTTGCCCCACATTGATGACTTTCATGGATCAGCTTCAAGGAGCTATTGTGTTCTCCAGGATTGACTTGCGCTCGGGATATCACAAGCTGAGGGTGAGGGAGCAGGATGCTCATAAGACGGTATTTTGGGCTCGGTATGGCCACTACGAGTTTTTAGTGATGCCATTCGGGCTCACAAATGTGCCCGCCGTCTTTATGGAGTTTATCAATGGCATATTCATCGACTTCTTGGATCAGTTTTTGGTGGTCTTCATATACGATATCCCGGTGTACTCTCGTAGTAGAGAAGAACACGCTTAACATTTGAGGAATGTGTTACGAGTTTTGCGGGATAGAGAATTGTTTTCCAAGTTCTCTAAGTGCGAATTCTGGATGTTAGAGGTAGCATTTCTGGGTCATGTTGTTTCCGCCGAGGGGATCAAGTTTGATTCGGCGAAGATCGAGTCTATAGCTGCATGGATGACACCGACAAACGTGAAGGAAGTACGCAACTTTCTTGGCCTAGCCGGTTACTACAGTCGATTTATGGAGGGATTCTCCGCCCATCCACTTACCAGTCTGTTGAGCAAGACTACCCAGTTTGTATAGTCCAAGCCGTGTACTCAAAATTTTGAGGAGGTGAAGAGACGTTTGACTTCCGCTCCCATCTTAGCGCAGGCGGAGGGCACAAAGGATTTTGTAGTCTACAATGACGCATCCAAGCTATGCTTGGGATGTGTTTTGATGCAGCGCGGTAGAGTGATTGCCTCTGCGTCTAGACAACTAAAGACGTATGAGGAGAACTACTAGACTCATGAGCTGGAGTTGGCTACGGTAGTTCATGCATTGAAGGTTTGGAGACATTACCTGTATGGCGTGACATGTCAGATATTCATGGACCATAAGAGTCTGAAGTATATTTTCACGTAATGGGAATTGAATAACCGCAAGCGTAGATGGCTTGAGTTGATCAAGGACTTTGACCTTCAGATTTTGTATCATCTAGGGAAGGCAAATGTTGTCGCCGATACCCTTAGCAGGAAGACTCCACGAGAGAAGGCGATTTTGCGACTGACGGTTCAGCCTCAGTTGCAGAGAGATCTATCGTGGCTAGAGATGGACATCCAGTTTCCTGATGAAGATGCCCAGATGTTTACCTTAGAGGTTCTACCTGATCTGTTGGGTGAAATCCAACAAAAACAAGAAACCTACCCGATGCTGACGAGGATTCGAGATAGGATGTCTCGTAGTGAGGCCCCACAGTTCTCCATAGGAGATGATGGAGTGTTAAGACACCGCGAGCGTGTCTGTGTACCCGCTGATGCAGAACTGAGACAGAGGATTCTACAGGAGGCTCACTCCACACCTTACTCAGTGCACCCAGGTGCGAGTAAGATGTATCAGGATGTAAGACATTCTTATTGTGGGGAGGGATGAAGCCTGCTGTTACGCTAGAAAGGTAGCACAAAAAGCTTTACATTTATAAACTCGAACTAAAATCCTAAACTACCTAGCAAAACCTGCAGCGTACGGATCGTTTTGTAGAAAGGAAAGTATTCCGAGGTCGAACACAAGGACTGAGGTGAAATCAAGTCATTCAATGATCAAAGATAGTGTCAATCTAAACTAAAATGAGATGAGGAATAAAGAAAATGGAAAACACAATATTTTTGAAGGATTTTGGGGTGATCAAACAAAGATCACAAATATATCAACACAATCAAGCAACACAAACACACAAACACAAAGATAGGAGATAAGAGGTAAGAAAGCGGATTCTAGAGATTCGGAATTCCGATTATGACTATGGACTCATGCCTCTAAAGATCAAAGGAAGGTAGTGGTTGTTCGGATTTGGGTGTTTCTCTAATGGGAGCAACTACCGGGTAAGTGTCATGCGTCCACTAGTCTCGCACCTAAGGTCCTATTACCGGGTAAGTCTCAAGGAACCTAAGGACGGGAATTCTACACAAACCGGTCACTACCTAAGGGTCAAACCCCTCCTTACCGGGTAAGTCTCGGAAAAGGCAAGTCTTAAGCAACGATCCTAGCACACTCAATCCAATAGCGGCTTTTTTTGGCTCACTACTACCTAGAGTTCATCATCTTATGTATCTAAGAGAGGAAATTACCGGGTAAGTTTCATCCCTCAAAAAGGTTGCTAACATTAGGTCGCCCTAAGCTAGATTAGGCTCAACAAACACTAGGATTTCAACACATCTACATCCAAACATCCAGATTCAATCAATTCAAGAACAACAGAGCAAAACACGGGTGGATCATGCAAGACCACGGCCGTGGAAGCATGAAGAACAGGCCGTGGTTTGGTTCTGAGTTGGGATTTCGAACACAAATCGATCCTAAGCTAACATGGAAGTCCATACAATCATAGTCCAAAGCATAAACATCATTCCTTCACCCTAGAATCACATCTATTCAGCCAACAACATACATTTCAAGATCAAACTTCACAAATAAAGCATGCTTGCAAGTCATGGTTAGATAATGAAGAACAATCCAAAGAAAAGACATTAAAAGCATAGAATAGAAGTTACCAAATCTTACAAGGCTCCAAGAGCTGTTCCAAGTTGTCAACAATGGAAACCTCACTCAAAACCACTCTAATCTCACTCTAAAATGAAAATCTACACTAATATCTTCCAAGAACACCCACAATGGGTGCTTGGAAGAGAGGCAACAATGGAGAAGTGTTTTGGGGAAGAAGATAGGTCAAAAAGGAGGAAGAGAATCCCAGTTACAGCCTGCAAAGATCACTTAAATACCCCACCAAGAGCAAGAGTCGGCCAAAGAGATTGTGGGACACGTGTTAATGTGGTCTAAACAGAAACCACGGCCAGATTCCACGCCCGTGGAAGTGCCAGTGACCGTGGTTTTACTCCAGAAACTCTCCTTGGCTCCTTAAGCAAAGAGTTGGTGCAAGGCATGCACCAACAAGGTCCTATGTGTTCTCCTTTGCTCCTTGCTTGCTCCTTAAAGGGTCCGGATGTGTGCCACCACAAGGAATGATCCTCGGATGTGTCAATTAAGTCCAAAAGCTCCCCAAAATACCTACAAAACATGCAAAAGTCTGTGTAGACATCTATCTCGACAATATGCATGAATTAAGCGCAAACGTCATGAACTAATGCCAAACCATGCATGAAAACCAGGAAAAACTATCTAAATGAATACCTAAACTAACTTCATAAATCGTGTCATCAAAATACCCCATACTTAGTACTTGCTCGTCCCCGAGCAAGGTCCAACTATAGGATACGAGATGACATGATTTATGAATGCTGAAAAACAGAAAAATATTTTTGGAATTGTGCTTCTAAAGTTGGATCACCTTCATAGTGATGTTTCATGGCAATGGACAAGCAATCATGCGCTAAATGAATGAAGGCACAGAAAGACAATCATACTTAACTCGAAAGCATACATGAAAGGTAAAAATGATGAAGTCAAGATGATCATGAGAATATCCAATCTAGATCACTAAGTCATACACATAAGCAAATAGGTCTTAAGGACTTAGGAAGGAAGGGGCCACGAAACGTGATGATAAGGTGGGAGTTTTCTAAGGTCATGTGGTGCAAATCCGGGAAAGGAACTAAACAACCACAACTTTTTATTTATACTTCATCCACCAAAGTGTATTTTTCTCTTTCTTTTCTTTCTTTTCTTTTTTTTTTCTTTTATTTTTGAGACAATGGCATTGGTGTACAAAAGCCGAAACCTTGGTGATTAGCGGGCCTCGGGCTTTTTTTTTTATTTTTCGAGGTGCTCCACACCGGGCACACATACCAAAGCTCGTTAGGACTATCGGTTTATCCGACTTTGGCAAGGCACAAACACCCGATTATGTGAATGGTGCCGAGTTACTCGTCATCAAAACCAACGTCCCCAAACCTATTTTTTTCTACACTTTTCACAACACATTTTTAACAACTTCATTCACAACATTCATACACCAACTTCACCACTCCATACTTGCTTTTCACACACATCAACACACTAGCATGCTCCTATTCCCGGATGGGTCAAAAGAGGCCAAAATTGTAATCAAGTGAGGTGCTCAAGCAACATGATCAAGATGAGAAGAAGAGATATGAATCGCTGTTACGCTAAGATCGTGATGCGCAAATGGGTTTTAAATTTATAACTCGAACTAAATCCTAACTACCTAGCGAAACCCGCAGTGTACGGGACGTTTGTAGAAGGGATAGTATTCCGAGGTCGAACACAAAGACTAAGGTGAAATTGATTCGATTTGTGATTGAGTTTAGTAAAGACCTAGGTTGAAAGAAAGAAATAATGAAATGAAAATCTCAATTGTTTTTGGTTGGTTTTTGGTGATCAATCAAAGATCACAATTCATGCAAAGTAAAGAATCGAACTAGACTATGAATCAACACAAATAAACAAACTAAACAAGATAATGATCAAGGGAAAAGCAAAGACGGATTCTAGGGATTGGAAGTTCCGGATATGGCATAGAACTCAAGCTATCTATTCATTTCTTGGATTAACCATGATATATTGGGATTTGGCGTTTCTAGATTGGGATCAATTACCGGGTAGGTCTCATGGTCCAACTAGTCCACTCCTAAGGTCTCATCACCGGGTAAGTCTCTAAGAATCTAGGGATAGGAATTCTACACAAACCGGATTGTTAGCTAGGGATCTAACCTATCCTTACCGGGTATGTCTTGGAAAGGGAAGTCCTAAACAACTATCCTAGCACACCTAATCCAATGGCGGCTTATTAGGCTCACCACTACCTAAGGGGTGTTATCTTTGGAATCTAAGAGTAAGGATTACCGGGTAAGTCTCTCCTAACACTTAGTTACTAACACTAGGTCACCCTAGGGTAGATTAAACTGAACAAACACTTAGGATTTCAACATTCTATAGATCTAAGACAAGATCCATCGGGCCAGGGAAAATCACGGTTTGTTCTACCTAAACTACGGCCGTGGTCAGATAAGAACTACCCGTGATTGCTAACAGCAACTACGTTCATACACACAAGTCATCCAAAGGTAAATCTAAGTCCGTCCTATCATAGCTCTAGCCATAACCATCCTTTCCTTACCCTAGAACCACATCAATTTAGCCTACAACGTTCATAATAGAAATCGAAACAAACAAACATAAAATCATGACATCCATTTGCAAGATAATGAAGGAACAGAGATGAACAAGTGAACTAAAACAAAACCAAGCTGAAAGTAGAATTAGAGTAACTCACAGTCCTTCCAAAAGAAGGTTCAAATGATTCATACAACTCTACAAATAGAATCCGGAATTCTTCACTACAAAAATCTATCAAGGTGTGGCAATGGTGTGTGTTCTTCTTCTCCTCTTCAATGGAGCTCTTCTTCTTCCTCTTTGACACTTTCCTTCCTAGAAAAACTTCTTGTTCAGAGAATATTTTTGTTAGAGAGTCATGGATAATGGAGAGCTGCTCCAAGATATCTCTCACAGCCCATGAAGGACCACTTTTATAACAAACTTGCATGAGGTGGCCATGAGAGTCGTGGCACAGCTGTCACAAGAATCTGGCAAAATCCACGGGTAATTCCACGGCCGTGGAGTGTCAGAGAACCGTGATTCTGCGTAGAAACTTCGCCTTGGATCATTAAGCTGTGATTTGGTGCATGGCTTGTGTTAGCAAGGCTCCATTAGTCCTCCTTAGCCTTTAGCTTGTGTCCTAATGAGTCCGAGGGTGTGTCATCTAGATGAAAGATCCTCAAACGTATCGTTTTAGCCCCTAAATCTCCCGAAATACCTATAAAACACGCACAAGTCCGCGTAGACGTCTATCTCGGCAAAATACATGAATTGAGTGCAAAACGCCGTGAACTAGTGCTAAACCATGCATGAATGAGTGAGAAATCTATCTAAATGATTACCTAAAACTAAGTCATAAATCGTGTTATCAAAATACCCCATACTTAAGGTTTGCTCGTCCCCGAGCAAATTCCCAACTATAGATTAAGAGATGACATGATTTATGTATGCAGAAAAATGGCAAAATCTTTTTGGGTTTGTGCTTCTATTATTGGATCACCTTCAAAGTCATGTTTCGTGGCAAAGGATAAGCAATCATGCATCAAACAAATGAAGGCATGGAAAGACAATTGTACTTAACTCAAAAGTATGCATGAAATGTAAAGATGAAGAAGTCAAGAAGATCAAGAGTACATCCAATCTAAATCACTAAGTCTTACAAACATGCAAATAGGTCATAAGGTCTTGTGAGATAAAAGGGCCAAGAAATGTAGTGATTGGGTGGGGATTTCTAGGTTATGTGATGCTAATCCGGGAACGGAACTAACTCCACATTCTTGTCCTCGATCAACTCCCCTCAAGTGTATATTTTCCTCTATCTTTTCTTTCTTTTCTTTTTCTTTGACTTATTTTTGAGACAATGGCATTGGTGTACAAAAGCCGAAACCTTGGTGATTAGCCGTCCTCGGGCTTTTTCTTAGTTTTCGAGGTGCATCCACACCGGGCACACATACCAAAGCTCGTTAGGACTATTGGTTCATTTGACTTTGGCAAGGCACCAACACCCGATCATGTGAAGTGTACCGAGTTACTTGTCATTTAAACCAATGTCCCCAAACCTATATTTTTGGCTACACTTTTCACAACAAATTCAGCATTTTATGCATGATGTTCTTTTCATCAACAACTTCACTTAACACTTGCTTTTTACGCATCAACACACTAGCATGCTCCTATTCCCGGATGGGTTAAAAGAGGTCAAACTTATCTCAATTGAGGTGTTCAAGCAATCATGATTAAGATGAGAAGTAGAGAAAGATGAATTGCCTCATTCATTCCTAGATGGGATGCAAGAACTATCATGTAATTTCGATCTTCACTACTCAATCCTTTCTAGGCAAACATCATGGTCACAAATCATTCATAGTATTTCAAGAGAAGTACTTCAAGTCCACATATGCGTTCATTAATCCTAACACATGAGGCCATCCATAGCCAATTCACAAGACAAGATTCATCATTAGGATCATATCCAAGCCTAGAAAGCACAAAATTTTTTAAATTTTCTGAATTTTTATGGGATTTTCGATTTAAGTATGTACAATGCAAGACATGTGAAGATTTTAAACTATCCTAGATGCTCATCATGCAAAGGATCATGCAAACCCCACCCCATACTTAGAAACACATTGTCCCCAATGTGGTATACAAGTAAAGAGAGTGAAAGAAGGTTCTCACAATGTAAAAATGGTTTGTTATGGTATTTGGGATTGCTCAATAGTGAATTGATGTTTGATGATCCTATCAACCATGGTAGAGAACTCTAAGCATCCATCAAAGCTTCGGGACCCGCGCTAGGCACCGCTAGCCGTCCAAGTTCCGCGTCCGCTCCACCCATAATTTATGAGGGTTTCATCATCATCATTCCTATGTCAAGCAAGGCCTCCAATGCCACTAATGTTCTAGCACACACACAAAGTAGACAAAACACACACAAAGATAGAAAAATCTAGAACAAAAGCAAATCAAGAAAGGAAAAATGTTACCAATGGGTTGCCTCCCACCAAGCGCTTCTTTAAGGTCATTAGCTTGACCAAACTCGGGGGCGTCTACTCAAGGTGAAGTGGGGCAATTATCTCCACCGGAGCTCCCGGGATATACTTCTTCAACCGGTGCCCATTCACCTTAAAGTTCCCACAATGTTCCCCTCCTATCTCAATGGCTCCATGGGAAAAGATCTTCTTCACCACATATGGCCTGGTCCATCTTGATTTGAGCTTTCCGGGAAAGAGCCTTAGCCTTGAGTTGAAGAGAAGAACAAGATCTCCTTCACTCAACTCCTTGGGGATGATCCTCTTGTCATGCCATCTTTTGGTTCTCTCCTTGTAAATCCGGGCATTCTCATAAGCGTCTAACCGGATCTCCTCGAGGGCATTCAATTCAAGCAATCTCTTTTCTCCCGCCGCCTTGAGATCAAAATTTAGCCACTTAATGGCCCAATAAGCTCTATGCTCCATCTCTACCGGAAGGTGGCAAGACTTGCCATAGACCAACTTGTAAGGAGTGGTGCCAATCGGTGTCTTGAAGGCGGTTCTATATGCCCATAAGGCATCATTGAGCCTCATAGCCCAATCCTTTCTAGTTTTAGACACCGTCTTCTCGAGGATGGCTTTGATCTCCCGGTTGGAGATCTCCACTTGGCCACTAGTTTGGGGATGGTAAGGTGTTGCCACCTTGTGAGTCACCCCATACTTAGCCAAAAGCGCCCCAAAATTCCTATTGGTGAAGTGCTTTCCTCCATCACTAATGATCACCCTTGGTGTTCCAAACCTAGGGAAGATCACCCGATTGAAGAACCGCACCACCACCTTGGCATCATTTGTAGGAGAGGCGATTGCCTCCACCCATCTTGACACATAGTCCACCGCCAATAGGATGAAGAGATTGCCACATGAAGAAGGGAAGGGTCCCATGAAGTCCACACCCCACACATCAAATATTTCGACTTCTTGGATGTTGTTCAAGGGCATCTCATTCCTCCTTGAGATGTTGCCCGTCCTTTGGCAAGCATCACATGCCGCTACAAAACCTTGCACATCTTTAAACAAGTTAGGCCAAGAAAAACCGGATTGCAATACCTTTGCACACGTCTTGTGTGAGCTAGCATGGCCTCCACATGGTAAGGAGTGACAATGCCGGATCACACTCTCTACTTTATCTTCCGGTATGCATCTTCTAAATATTCCATCCGGGCCTTTCTTGAACAAGAGTGGCTCACTCCAATAGTAATGCCTCACATCGTTGAAGAACTTCTTTCTTTGTGCATATGTCAATCCGGGAGGCACTTCCTCACACACTAAGTAGTTCACAATGTCGGCATACCATGACTCCTTTCCTCTAGACACTTGGAACAAGCATTCCTCCACCATTTGCAATTGCTCATCTCGGAATGAGTCATCAATTGGAATGTCATCTCTTCCAAGCTCTAATGGAGGCAATCTACTAAGGTGATCCGCCACGGAGTTCTCGGATCCCTTCTTATCTCGTATTTCCAAATCAAACTCTTGAAGAAGAAGGATCCACCGAATCAACCTTGGTTTGGCATCCTTCTTTGTAAGTAGATAACGGATCGCAGCATGATCTGTATAAACTATGACCTTCTCTCCAACAAGGTATGAGCGGAACTTTTCAAATGCATACACCACCGCTAGCAACTCCTTCTCGGTGGTAGCATAATTGAGTTGGGCATCATCTAGCGTCTTGCTAGCATAATAAATAGCATGAGTGCACCCATCTTTCCTTTGCCCCAAAACAGCTCCAACGGCTACATCGCTTGCATCACACATGATCTCAAATGGTAGACTCCAATCCGGAGGTTGCATGATAGGTGCGGAGATCAAGGCGTTCTTCAACCTACAAAAAGCCTCGAGACAATCTTTGGAAAAGACAAAATCAACATCCTTCATTAGTAGGTTAGTGAGAGGCTTAGAAATTTTAGAGAAGTCTTGAATAAACCTCCGGTAAAACCCGGCATGCCCTAAGAAACTCCTTACCCCCTTCACCGAGGTAGGTGGTGGCAACTTGTCTATCGTTTCAATCTTGGCTCTATCAACCTCAATGCCACGGTTGGACACCAAGTGTCCCAACACAATGCCTTCACTTACCATGAAGTGGCATTTTTCCCAATTCAAGACAAGATTTGTCTCCTCACATCTTTGCAATACCAATGACAAGTTAGCCAAGCAATTATCAAAGGAAGAACCATAAACAGAGAAATCATCCATAAACACTTCCATGATGTTTTCTATGTATTCCGAAAAGATAGCCATCATACACCTTTGGAAGGTGGCGGGTGCATTACACAACCCAAATGGCATTCTCCTATATGCAAAAGTACCCCATGGACATGTAAAGGTTGTTTTCTCTTGGTCATCGGGGTGGATAGGGATTTGGAAGAATCCACTATAACCATCTAGATAGCAAAAATGAGAGTGTTGAGCTAACCTTTCTAGCATTTGGTCAATGAAGGGGAGAGGGAAGTGATCTTTCCTAGAGGCCATGTTCAATTTCCTATAATCAATGCACATCCTCCACCCTGTAACCGTTCTAGTCGGGATTAGTTCATTGTTCTCATTAGTTACTACGGTCATCCCACCCTTCTTAGGAACTACATGAACGGGACTAACCCACTTACTATCCGAGATAGGGTAGATAATTCCCGCATCTAGCAACTTAATGATTTCCTTTTTGACTACCTCTTTCATTATAGGATTCAATCTCCTTTGATGTTCAATAGAGGGTTTGTGGTTATCTTCCATCATTATCTTATGCATGCACAAAGAAGGCTTAATGCCAACCAAATCATCAATAGTATAGCCAATGGCTTTCCTATGCAATCTTAGTTCATGCAACAACTTAGCAAGTTCATCATCACTCAAGCATGCATTAACAATCACAGGATATGTAGAGTTTTCACCAAGAAAAGCATACTTCAAATGAGAGGGGAGGGGTTTAAGTTCAAGTGAAGGAGGACCTTTATCAGTTGAAGATGATCCAAATAAGGTTGGATGAGATGAATCCAAAGCAAATGAAGACTCCTCATGGCTCCTAAAAGCTTGACCATCATCAAGGACTGGTCCAGGGAAAACCACGTCTGGAATCACGGTTTGCTCAACTTCCACGGCCGTGGTTCTTGCTAAGCTTGCTTCCCGGAGTTGTCCAGAAAGTTTGACGGCCGTGGAACTTAAATCTCGACCGTGGAACTTGCAGCTGTTCAACACCTCTTCGTGGCTTTCAAATCCAACTCTTGGCTCCTCTTCCAATGCTTCCAAGGCCTTGATCTCTTCATTGCAAGCCTCCTCAACACCTTCCTCCATCATACTTAAGGTAAGAACCTTCTCCAA
The DNA here is from genome assembly GCA_033239125.1 of Fagopyrum homotropicum. Lineage (NCBI taxonomy): Eukaryota > Viridiplantae > Streptophyta > Magnoliopsida > Caryophyllales > Polygonaceae > Fagopyrum > Fagopyrum homotropicum. Next base: position 55,339,107 of record BSWB01000003.1, on the reverse strand, counting down.
GGGATCCTTGATCAAGATCGAGCTCACAACTTCCCTAGATTCCTCTTGCTCGACTATGTTGAAGAGATCCTCATCAAGGGCTGGCCCTTTCGTCATTGTGGACAACTTGAACTTGATGTTCTCTTCTCCAATGTTGAAGGAGAGAGTTCCATTCTTGCAATCCACTAGGCATCCGGAGGTGGCTAGGAAAGGTCTTCCCAAGATGATGGGAATCGGATAGTCCGCCGGAATGTCCAAGACTACAAAATCAATTGGCACATAGAATCCTCCTAGTTGCACCGGGATGTCTTCTAAGATCCCAACCGGATGAGTGATAGAACGATCCGCCATATAAAGGGTCATCTTGACCGGTTTCGGCTCTCCTAGCCCAACCTTGTTGCAAAGTGCAAGCGGTATGATGCTTACACTCGCTCCAAGATCACAAAGGGCTTCGTACTTCACATCTCCCACTCCTATTGGGACACAAAAAGAGCCCGGGTCTCTTAGCTTGGGAGGCATCTCCTTCTTCATTGTTTGGATCAATTCCGAGGATCTCTTGGTCATTCTTATCTCCCCATACTCCTCCAACTTCCTTTTGTTGGAGAGTATTTCTTTCAAAAACTTGCCATATGCCGGCATTCCTAAAATGGCATCCATGAACGGAATGTTAATATGTAATTTGGACATTAGTTCAAGGAACTTACCAAAGTGATTGTCCAAACGAGCTCTTGCTCTTGATTGTGGGAACGGTAGTGGTGGCTTGTATGGAGGCGGTGCCACATAGGTTGGCTCTACATCCTTGCTCTTGCCTCCATCTTCTTGCAACTTTCCCTCTTCTACCACTACTTGCTTTCCCTTAGCATTGTCCTTGGGCAAAGGATCTTTCATACTCAACCCACTCCTCATTGTAATAGCCAACACTTGGCCTCTTGGGTTGTCTTCGGTTCTTCCGGGAAGCTTTCCCGGATCTCTATGGGCTTCACCCGCTTTTTGGAACACTTGTGCTTCCAAAACTTTTTGAGCTTTAGAGATTGAAGTCACCGTGCTCTCAAGACCACTCAACCTTCCAAGTAATTGCTCAAACATTATTTCGGTTCTATCCTTTGGGGGTTGAGTAAATCCGGGTGGAGGTTCTTGTGAAGATCTTGATGGCGGTGTTGTGCTTGTGGAGGAGGAGGGGTTCAAGGCTCCATCCGGGTTAGAGTAAGAAAATCCGGGATGGTTGTGGTTGGGCCGGTAATTGTTGAATTGCCGGTTGTTGTTAAAACTCCTTGGGCCTTGGTAATTGTTGAAGTTGCCCCTTCCCATATAATTCACATCCTCCTCCTTGGAAGACAAGTTGGCTTGTGGAAGCACTTGAGGAGTTGCTTGGTTCTTCAAAGTTGTAGCACACAACTCCCTCAAGGACTTCAACTCGTTGTTGATGGCGTCAAGCTTGAAATTGCTCATGGTGACTTCACTCACCTCATATGCTCCCGCTTTTCTTCCTTCACTCTTCCTATGGGAGTACTTCTCAATCACTAGAGCTTGCTTCTCCACAAACTCCCAAGCTTCATCCACATGCTTCTCCATAAATGTCCCACCGGAAAGAGATTGGAGCTTGAATTGGCTATCTTCATCAAGTCCCTTGAAGTAGATCTCCAATAGCTCAATTTTTGGTATGCCATGGTGTGGACAATCAAGGAGAAGATCTTTGAACCTCTCCCAAGACTTGAATAAACTCTCTCTATCCTTCATCACAAAGGCATTGATCTTCCGTCTTAACTCGGTAGTCTTGGAAGGTGGGAAGAACTTAGTCAAAAACTCGGTTTTCATCTCCTCCCAAGTACCAACTCGCCCTTGTGGAATAGATTGATACCAAGCTAAGGCTTTATCCTTAAGAGAGAAGGAAAAGGCCCTAAGCTTATGGTTGTTGCTCTCCAATCTTGGCGGTCTAAGAGTCTCCATCAAGATCTCATAATTCATCAAATGTTGATGAGGAGACTCTCCTTCCATCCCTCCAAATTGATTATGCCGGATCATTTGTAGAACTTGAGGGCGGAGCTCATAGTTGTGGGCTGCGGGATCTCCTAAGTTCACACCCGGATGGTGTGCTCTTTGTGCCGGATCCATACGTCTCCCTAGGGTTTGTGGCTCTTCAATGGCAATGGGCACAACCCTAACATTAGCCGCCGGCTGCGGTTGTGGTGGAGGAGGTGGAGGTTGTCGGCGATTAAGCTCTCCTTGAACAAGGGCTTGCCTAATCTCATCAATCTCCCTCCTAGTTTCCTCTTGCCTCTCATTGGCAAGTCTCCTTTCTTCCTCCAAGATCTCATCTCTTAGCCTTATTTGCTCTAAGGCTTCATCCAACTCAGCTTGGAGATTTCTACCGGCCATCTCTTTCTCTTTTCGGATGTTCTTGGATCTAGATCGAAGGGTTTTCTCCGGTTCGGGATCGAATGGAGCTAAATCCTTGCCATGAGATCTTCGCATACACCTAAAGAGTAATAGATGTCCTGAAAAGCAAAGACACAAACCAAAAAGATATCAAAAGCAACAAGAAAGATCTATACTAGAAACAATCACAAAATAGACTCAATCTAGACCTAGTCCCCGGCAACGGCGCCAAAAACTTGTTACGCTAAGATCGTGATGCGCAAATGGGTTTTAAATTTATAACTCGAACTAAATCCTAACTACCTAGCGAAACCCGCAGTGTACGGGACGTTTGTAGAAGGGATAGTATTCCGAGGTCGAACACAAAGACTAAGGTGAAATTGATTCGATTTGTGATTGAGTTTAGTAAAGACCTAGGTTGAAAGAAAGAAATAAAGAAATGAAAATCTCAATTGTTTTTGGTTGGTTTTTGGTGATCAATCAAAGATCACAATTCATGCAAAGTAAAGAATCGAACTAGACTATGAATCAACACAAATAAACAAACTGAACAAGATAATGATCAAGGGAAAAGAAAAGACGGATTCTAGGGATTGGAAGTTCCGGTTATGGCATAGAACTCAAGCCATCTATTCATTTCTTGGATTAACCATGATATGTTGGGATTTGGCGTTTCTAGATTGGGATCAATTACCGGGTAGGTCTCATGGTCCAACTAGTCCACTCCTAAGGTCTCATCACCGGGTAAGTCTCTAAGAACCTAGGGATAGGAATTCTACACAAACCGGATTGTTAGCTAGGGATCTAACCTATCCTTACCGGGTAAGTCTTGGAAAGGGAAGTCCTAAACAACTATCCTAGCACACCTAATCCAATGACGGCTTATTAGGCTCACCACTACCTAAGGGGTGTTATCTTTGGAATCTAAGAGTAAGGATTACCGGGTAAGTCTCTCCTAACATTTAGTTACTAACACTAGGTCACCCTAGGGTAGATTAAACTCAACAAACACTTAGGATTTCAACATTCTATAGATCTAAGACAAGATCCATCGGGCCAGGGAAAATCACGGTTTGTTCTACCTAAACCACGGCCGTGGTCAGACAAGAACTACCCGTGATTTCTAACAGCAGCTACGTTCATACACACAAGTCATCCAAAGGTAAATCTAAGTCCGTCCTATCATAGCTCTAGCCATAACCATCCTTTCCTTACCCTAGAACCACATCAATTTAGCCTACAACGTTCATAATAGAAATCGAAACAAACAAACATAAAATCATGACATCCATTTGCAAGATAATGAAGGAAAAGAGATGAACAAGTGAACTAAAACAAAACCAAGCTGAAAATAGAATTAGAGTAACTCACAATCCTTCCAAAAGAAGGTTCAAATGATTCATACAACTCTAGAAATAGAATCCGGAATTCTTCACTACAAAAATCTATCAAGGTGTGGCAATGGTGTGTGTTCTTCTTCTCCTCTTCAATGGAGCTCTTCTTCTTCTTCCTCTTTGACACTTTCCTTCCTAGAAAAACTTCTTGTTCAAAGAATATTTTTGTTAGAGAGTCATGGATAATGGAGAGCTACTCCAAGATATCTCTCACAGCCCATGAAGGACCACTTTTATAACAAACTTGCATGAGCTGGCCATGAGAGTCGTGGCACAGCTGTCACAAGAATCTGGAAAAATCCACGGGTAATTCCACGGCCGTGGAGTGTCAAAGAACCGTGATTCTGCGTAGAAACTTCGCCTTGGATCATTAAGCTGTGATTTGGTGCATGGCTTGTGTTGGCAAGGCTCCATGAGTCCTCCTTAGCCTTTAGCTTGTGTCCTAATGAGTCCGAGGGTGTGTCATCTAGATGAACGATCCTCAAACGTATCGTTTTAGCTCCTAAATCTCCCGAAATACCTATAAAACACGCACAAGTCCGCGTAGACGTCTATCTCGGCAAAATACATGAATTGAGTGCAAAACGCCGTGAACTAGTGCTAAACCATGCATGAATGAGTGAGAAATCTATCTAAATGATTACCTAAAACTAAGTCATAAATCATGTTATCAATCGCCTTAATCATTCCTAGATGATGTGCAAGAACTAGCATGTAATTTCAACTTTCAATTCTCAATCCAATTAAGGCAAACATCATAATCACAATTCATACATAGGAGTCAAGAGAAGTATTTCAAGTCCACATATGCATAAATCCATTCAAAACACAAGGCCATCCATAGCCATTTCACAAAACAATCTCATCATAAGGGTCATATCCAACTAGGAAGCACAAAATTTTTCGATTTTTTGAATTTTTGAAATGTATATGTACAATGCAAAAACATGATAAGAAATGTGTGACAATATTAAGCTATCCTAGATGCAATCATGCCATGCTAAGAATCATGAAAACCCCACCCCATACTTAAAAACACATTGTCCCAATGTGCAAATCAAGTAAAGAAGAGTGAAAGAAGTCCTCATAATGTAAAAATGTAGTGTCTTCTGTATTTGGGTTAACTCGTGTGGAGTGGTGGTGATGGATGATCGATCAAGCATGGTAGAGAGCTCTTCATAGTCATTCCGGCATCGAGACCCGCGCCAAGGTGTATGCGAGATGGGAGCTCTTCCATCCAACAAAGACACCTCGAGCCGTCCAAGTCTCACGTCCGCTCCACCCATGGTTGAAAACGGGATCATCGTCATCAACTCGCCTTGCAAGGCTTCCTCATTACCTAAAATCTACCACACAAACACAAAACACAAAAACAAAAACAAAAGCAAAAGAGAAAAGGGAAAGAGTTGTACCAATGGGTTGCCTCCCATTAAGCGCTTCTTTTAGGTAATTATCTTGACCAAACTCCGTGGATATGTCAATCCACCTCGAATACCATGGTTTGCTTGAGGAGTCCAAGCAACCATCTTTTACCGGAATCCATGATGACAAGCAAAGGCCACTTGATGCCCAAATATACCTTAAGTTCTCTCTTCACCGGTGAGTAGTAGATTCCTATATCACCGCTTCCTTGATGATAGTATGGAGTTGCAACCATAGGTGCCACCCCATACTTAGGCAATTTATACTCCGCGGTCACACCGGTGAAACGCTTGTCATCCTCATCCTCTATGATCCGAAGAAAGCCGATTCTTGGAAAGAATCCTTCATTGAAGTGCTTTATAACCATCATGGATCTATCATGCTTGCCTCCATCATTCAATACGGGAGATTCCTTAGGAAAGGGACTCTAATCTTCGTATGTACTCCGGGCAAGCAAGGAAGGATTGGAAGGAGTTGAAGTTAGCTTAGGATTCTCTTCAACAGAGCTTTCCACGGTCAAATCCACGGGCGTGGAAGTGCCAGATAGGCCGTGGAAGTCTCTCTTTTCTTCCTCCCTCGTGAGCTCTTCAAGTATGGTCCCGCGGTTGATGGCAAGGATGTCTAGGGGTGAGAGCACTTCATTGCACTCCTCCAAAGGTGAAGGAGGTGGAGGTAAGCCTTGAAGGATGGTAGGATCTCCTAGCATAAGAGCATTCCTAATCTCCTCAATCTCCCTCCTCATTTGTTCCTCTCTCTCGACATTCAATCTTCTTTCATCCTTCAGGGCCAAATCCCTTAGCCTCACTTGCTCCCAAGCTTCATCTAACTCTTCTTGAAGTTCCTTAATCATCATGGTTGATTCGGGCAATTCTTGGATCTCCTCATGATGAACCTCCTCTTGTTGTAGCACTTCCGTTTCAAGCACCATGTGGAAACTCGAAGTGGAGGCAAGGTTACTCTCTAGATCATCCATCTTTCTCAACATTTCTTCTAGCATTGATTCCAATCGATCTTCATGAAGTTGATGGTGAGGTTCCTCATGAGGTAATGTAGTCATGTGAGCTTGATCATGGGACTCATGATATGCATTAAACTCCTCCCAATACTCAAACTCATCATGGAGAGGTCCTAGATCTTGGTTTTCCATCCACTCCTCATACTCCATGTTGTCAAGGTCGTCTTGGAAGTACAATCCGTCCATGGCAAACATGAAAAGGCAAAGACAAAAACAACACAAGATCAAAAGTAACAAGAAAGATAAACACTAAAAACAATCAAAATCAAATGACTTAATCTTAACCTAGTCCCCGGCAACGGCGCCAAAAACTTGTTACGCTAGAAAGGCAGCACAAAAAGCTTTACATTTATAAACTCGAACTAAAATCCTAAACTACCTAGCGAAACCCGCAGTGTACGGATCGTTTTGTAGAAAGGAAAGTATTCCGAGGTCGAACACAAGGACTGAGGTGAAATCAAGTCATTCAATGATCAAAGATAGTGTCAATCTAAACTAAAATGAGATGAGGAATAAAGAAAATGGAAAACACAATATTTTTGGAGGGTTTTGGGGTGATCAAACAAAGATCACAAATATATCAACACAATCAAGCAACACAAACACACAAACACAAAGATAGGAGATAAGAGGTAAGAAAGCGGATTCTAGAGATTCGGAATTCCGATTATGACTATGGACTCATGCCTCTAAAGATCAAAGGAAGGTAGTGGTTGTTCGGATTTGGGTGTTTCTCTAATGGGAGCAATTACCGGGTAAGTCTCATGCGTCCACTAGTCTCGCACCTAAGGTCCTATTACCGGGTAAGTCTCAAGGAACCTAAGGACGGGAATTCTACACAAACCGGTCACTACCTAAGGGTCAAACCCCTCCTTACCGGGTAAGTCTCAGAAAAGGCAAGTCTTAAGCAACGATCCTAGCACACTCAATCCAATAGCGGATTTTTTGGCTCACTACTACCTAGAGTTCATCATCTTATGTATCTAAGAGAGGAAATTACCGGGTAAGTCTCATCCCTCAAAAAGGTTGCTAACATTAGGTCGCCCTAAGCTAGATTAGGCTCAACAAACACTAGGATTTCAACACATCTACATCCAAACATCCAGATTCAATCAATTCAAGAACAATAGAGCAAAACACGGGTGGATCATGCAAGACCACAGCCGTGGAAGCATGAAGAACAGGCCGTGGTTTGGTTCTGAGTTGGGATTTCGAACACAAATCGATCCTAAGCTAACATGGAAGTCCATACAATCATAGTCCAAAGCATAAACATCATTCCTTCACCCTAGAATCACATCTATTCAGCCAACAACATACATTTCAAGATCAAACTTCACAAATAAAGCATGCTTGCAAGTCATGGTTAGATAATGAAGAACAATCCAAAGAAAAGACATTAAAAGCATAGAATAGAAGTTACCAAATCTTACAAGGTTCCAAGAGCTGTTCCAAGTTGTCAACAATGGAAACCTCACTCAAAACCACTCTAATCTCACTCTAAAATGAAAATCTACACTAATCTCTTCCAAAAACACCCACAATGGGTGCTTGGAAGAGAGGCAACAATGGAGAAGTGTTTTGGGGAAGAAGATAGGTCAAAAAGGAGGAAGAGAATCCCAATTACAGCCTGCAAAGATCACTTAAATACCCCACCAAGAGCAAGAGTCGGCCAAAGAGATCGTGAGACACGTGTTAAGGTGGTCCAGACAGAAACCACGGCCAGATTCCATGCCCGTGGAAGTGCCAGTGACCGTGGTTTTACTCCAGAAACTCTCCTTGGGTCCTTAAGCAAAGAGTTGGTGCAAGACAAGCACCAACAAGGTCCTATGTGTTCTCCTTTGCTCCTTGCTTGCTCCTTAAAGGGTCCGGATGTGTGCCACCACAAGGAATGATCCTTGGATGTGTCAATTAAGTCCAAAAGCTCCCCAAAATACCTACAAAACATGCAAAAGTCTGTGTAGACGTCTATCTCGACAATATGCATGAATTAAGCGCAAACGTCATGAACTAATGCCAAACCATGCATGAAAACCAGGAAAAACTATCTAAATAAATGCCTAAACTAACGTCATAAATCGTGTCATCACCTGATGTGACCATATTTGTGGCTCAGTGTGGGACTTGCCAGCAAGTCAAGATAGAGCATTGTAAACCAGGATGAGAGCTCCATCCATTGTCAATGTCGTAGTGGAAATGGGAGGACATCTCCATGGACTTTGTGACGGGATTGAGGCCAAGCAGGAGTTTTAATTCCATCTGGGTTGTTGTGGATACACTGACGAAGACTGCACGTTTCATCCCTATTCGGGATTCATGACCAGTGACCCGGTTGGCCGAGGAGTTCACTAGGCAGATAGTGAGACTCCACGGTGTACCGAGGACAACTGTCTTAGATCGAGATGGACGATTTCCCTTGAAGTTTTGGCAGCATGTTCACACTACTTTGGGTACGAGTTTGCACTTCCCGATTGCGTTTCATCCTCAGACAGATGGTCAGTTAGAGAGGACCATTCAGACACCGGAGGATATGTTGCGAGCTTGTGTGTTGGACTGGAGACAGGTGTGGTCAGATCACCTCTCATTGGTTGAGTTTTCGTACAACAATAGCTGGCATGTTGTTCGCTCCAAACGGTGCGTGCAAGTTTTAAATTTATAACCCAAGAAGTATGCTTAAACAAGGATGCGAATCCGTAGTGTACGTGTCAATTGTAATAAAAAGCAAGAATTTCAGGGGTCGATCACAGGGACTATGGTGAAACAAAGCACATAATTGGTTGTCAAGTATTGCAATTAACCAAAAGCAATTAAAGTAATCAAAGATGATGTAAAAGTCAAGTAAGGGAAAATGCGGATTCTAGGGATTAAAGCATCTAGTTGTGGTTCCGACTCAAGACCTCAAAGGATAACGCGGACAAAGTTGAGGTTTGGAAAGGGAAGGTGTTTCTAAGGTGAGAATAGATTACCGGGTAACTCTCACTACTCACTATCCCAAACCGAAGCTCCTATCACCGGTAGAGCTGTCAAAAGTTGACCCGACCCGTGAAACCGACCCGACAAACCCGAGCCCGAACCCGACCTGGCCCCGAAAATTTTGAAAAAAAGAAAATACCCGGAACCGACCCGCTTGATATTGATTTAACCCGAAATAATAAATAACCCGAACGGTCGAACCCGAAAATGACCCGGACCCGATAAAACCCGAGTAGAATAACCCGATAACGACCCGACAACCCGAACTAACCCGACCCGAAATGACCCGATAGCCCGAAGTAACCCGGCCCAAAATGACCCGATAGCCCGAAGTAACCCGACCCGAAATGACCCGATTGCCCGAAGTAACCCGACCGAAATGACTCGATAGCCTGAAGTGACCCAACCCGAATTGACTTGTTAGCCCAAAGTAACCCGACTTGAAATGAGCCGCTAGCCCAAAAATAACCCGACCCTAGATAACCTTGATAATGTGAAGTAAAATGATGTGATAGTATGAACTATAAATTATGAAGTAGTCCAAGCCCATATGACATGTTAATTCGAAGTAAATTGATAACAAAAAATAAAATTACACATTTAAACCTAAAATTTTAAAACAATAATACTCTTACATGTATCATAAGTTCATGATATGTATAGAATATGTTAAGTTTTCATCTTTTATTTTTCTCTTACAATATATAAAATTATTCAATTTGAATTAATAGAATTTGAGTTTTGAGTTAAATTGATAATTTGAAGGTTGAGATCATGTAGATAATTATGGCCAGTAATAATTGAGATCATCTTGATAATTATGGCTAGTGATTAAGAAAGATAATTTATAAAAATTTAAGAAATTTAATAATACTAAAAGGAAAGCAAATATTGATAAAATAAAAATCTAATATTTTTATATAAGTATTGTCTCCTCCTTTGCTAGTCACTAACATTTATGGATGTTTTGTACCAATATTTTTATTTAATCTAATTGTGTAATAATTAAACTTTTTGTATTATTATTTTAATGACATTTAAAATATCATTTTACTTCATTTAGATAGTTGTCGATCAAAAGTTAATATTAACAAAGAATATATTCAATACATTATTTTTATCTTAATAAATCAAAGTAATTTATGTTTATTTTATCAAAATAATATAAAAAAGTAAAACAGAGAACAATTGTAATCAATATTGAATGGATTTAAAAATACTAAATAAATGTGTTTATTATTGTATTTCCTATTTAATAGCATTACTTTTTTATATTCATAAAATTTAAATGTCAAGATCTTTCAGCAAAATGCAAATTAAGGTTATAAAATAAGAAATATAATTGTAAATATTGAGATCTCCCGGTAAATTAAGGTTAGAGAATAAGAAAGGTAATTTTATTACTTTTTAATCCATTCAGTATTAGTTATATTTGTTCTCACACCCTAATATTATATTTTGTTTTTATTAGATTACTTTGATTAATTGAATAAACATAGATTACTTTAATTTCTTAAGATAAAAATAATGTAATGAAATATTTTTTGTTAATATTAACCCTTGCTTGACAATTAGCTAAATGAAGTAGAAGATAATTTTGAATGCCATAATAATAATAATAATAATAATAATAATAATAATAATAATAATAATAATAATAATAATAATAATAATAATAATAATAATAATAATAATAATAATAATAATAATAATAATAATAATAAAGACATTTTAATGAATATTAAATTAGATTAATTAAAAAATATCAATATAAAAGCATCTATAAATGTTAGTGATTAACAAAGGAAGAAGATAAACGGCTTATATCAAAATACTAATAAATGTGTTTTGTTTTTCAATATTCTCTTTCCTTTTTAGTACTAGTAAATTTCTTATATTTTCATAAATTATCTTTTTTCACTAGCAATAATTATCAAGATAATTATAATGATCACTCGTGTTAAATATCTCCCGGTTTTAAATTCGGATATCCATTCGATTCGTATTTGGTTGGATATCCGGCATTTTCCCCATGATCGGATCGGATAATTATCCGGATGTCCGGTTGATCTGGAATCCAAAATATAGTATGCGAAATGATTTGGTTGGATCGGATCGGATTATTATCCACGGATATCCGGATGATCCGAATGACTTTTGTTTGACCCGATTGATCCGGATATCCTCTTGATCTGAATATGCAAAAATGATTTAGCCGGATCCGATAACCGATTGATCTGAATATCCGTTTGATCCGGATATATATTTGCTACTTTGTTTATCAGAAAATGTAATGAAAAAACAATTAAAAGGCACAAAACAAATCAAAGTAAAAATGATAAGTATACATATGATAAAAAAAATAGAATATTAAAGTACGTTATAATAAGAAAGAAAAAAAAAGGTTTTAAAACAATAGATATCTATATCTTTACATTTTATAACTATATCTGAAAACGAGAGTACGAGACCAACTTATAATTAAAGATTATTTTAGACATTCGTTCATTTAAATGAGACCAACTTCTATTAAAAAATTATTATTAAGACCAAATTATAATCATATTTATAAGAATTAATATTTTAAAATCATACCCACTTATAGTAAAAGATTATTATGAACTTATAAAGTAACCAAGTGTGCATAAGTTATTAAGTTGTAACAAATTAACATTATTAATTCATTGTTTTGGCTAACTCAAATATTTTCCCATTAAATACATATATTTTTTTAAATATAAATATTAGTACATACAATGTTGATTTATCCTTCATAAAACAAAACGGGTACTCGGATGCCTAAGACGATCTGGTGAGGTGATGAATCCGATGATCCCCGGATATTTGGATATTCGATTATCCATGGATATCCGGTGAGCCACTGATCCATGAGTGTCCGGATAGGCGGATATCCATGATTATTCAAATATCCATGATTATTCGGATATCCGTGGATATTCGGATACCTAAAACCTTGATCCGTATCCGATCCGTTGATCCAGGAAGATCTCCCGTATCGGATTCTAACTGGATCAAAACGGATACTAAAATATCGGGGTTTTTCGGATCGAGTCAACGAAATTTTCAGACCGGATTGGCGGATAAAATTGGTTTTACCGCCCATACTAATCATATTGGCTAATAATTATCCGATCCAACTAAAATCATTTGCGGATTCCATATTTTATTAGACCAAAATATTCACATAACTAGGTAATTTTGATTTAACTCGAAAATTGCACCATCCAAAACCGATCTGAATAAAGATGTTAGAAATCATATCATCTTTGAGCAAACCGAACTTGACCCCCCTTAATTGGCACCTCTCGAAACATTAAAAATAAAAAATAATCCGGCCCGAAGTGACCCGAGAACCAACTAAACCGATTTGTTATGGCCCAAGAACCAAGTCTACCCGATAACCCGTTCCAACCCGAATAACTAGTACCCGACCCAAATTGACCCGATCCGAAACAACCCGCTAACAAAAACAAACCTATTTATACCCGACTCGATTTCAACCCGACCCCGCTTGACCCGACCCGAACTCGACCCGCGGACCCGTTTGACCCAACCCGAAATCAACCCGCCAACCCCGTTTGGCACCACGAAAAGAACCGATGCTACCCGATAACCCGTTTTAACCCGAACATTTGGTACCCGACCCAAACCGACCCGACCCGAAACAACCCGTTTAAAAACCAAGCCTACTTTTTACCCGACCCAATTCCAACCCGAGCTTGTTATAACCCGACCCGAACCCGACCTGTTAGCCCCGTTTGACAGCTCGGGTAAGTCTCAAGGTACTAAGGAAAGGAACTATAATCTCAAACCAAGACACCACCCAAGGGAATAGAATCAACCTTTACTAGGTAAGTCTCCGGCTAACTCACAAAGATGGGATGAAGGCACACTCAAACCCCAATAAAGGATAAATCTTTATTACCTACACTTATGATCTTGGGTAAATAAGCAAAGGAATCATCCTAGGCTTGCATTGAACCAGAAAAAGGAGTAATAAGGATAGGATTTGGCAAACTAGAACACTTAAATCTCAGCTTCGGATCAGGAAAGGTTCACCTCGTTCAGTTTATGTAACATCTCGGTCGAGATGTTCCACAGCTGATCGAGGTGTGCTAGGGTTAAGGTTAAAGACTCGAGCTTTCAGGGTCCTGCTGGGATTAAGATCATTCTATCATCGTCTTCCCGACAACTTTCAGCCAATCACCTTAGAATCGCATAAGAAACTTAGCCAATAATCATCATGATAACAATAATCAAATATACGGGAAATGAATGAATATTCGAACAAGAAAACCTTAAGGAAAAGGTCTCAATTACTGAACCAGATAATCAACAAATCAGCGTTCCTTAAATCACAAAACAACTAAGACAACAAACCAAAAGGGAATCTAAGAAAGTCTTAAAAACTCCCTCAAAAGCTAACCCCAAACTATGAATCCTTTCTTCCTTGATCTTCAATCCTTCAATCCTTCCTTCAAACTTCAAGAAAATCTCTCTAATTGCTGGATGCTCTAAGCATCCTCTCAACTTGTGGAAAATCCAACCCTTTATATAGTAGAATTATTTTCAAAGATAATAATATCTTAAAAAAATAATTTCTTATAAAATATATCCATATCTCTAAAATAGATTTCCCAAAAATAATATCTTCCTTCTAGAAATCCAGCCCAAAAATATAAGATATCTTCTTTCCAAAAATAAAAGATCTCAGCCAAAAATATGATCTCGCCGGCGGCATGGTATTCGCCTCGGTCGGGACGCTCCTCAAGATCACCTCGGTCGAGGTGACACTTAAGCTGACCGAGGTGAATCTCAACTGAATGTGAAATCTCTCAAATCTTATCCAAAGTCAATCTTCTTCATTAATTTCATGCTTCCTGAGTTCTTTTTTAAGCTCCAGAATGTAGCTCCTATAACTCCTTAGCTCCATAGTTCCATTTTAGTCCAAAACGGGCCATTTTACCTACGATTACAACGAAACTTGGTGTTAGACCTCGATTCCCGTAAAAGTAGATGAAACAACAATATAATCACATAATATACATTCATACATGCAGATTTATGATGATAAAACGTCTAAACAATAGACTATAATACATGCTATCAAAATACCCCATACTTGTCCCTTACTTGTCCCCAAGCAATTTCTAAATCTTAAGTACAAGATAGAGTGGATTATAAGTCATAAAAATCAATTAAAAGTATTTCAAAACATTTTTGTGGTGTGCTCTACCCATAGATCACTCTAAGAGAATGGTTCATGGCAATTAAAATCAAGACATGATCAAAACATTTTATAGATATAAGAAAGTTGTTCATCTTTGCATAAAATCATAGAATGCATAATAAATCATATTTATTGAAATCAATCATGTATAATCCAGTTTAAACCACCAAGTCAATCAACAAGCTCGAGGTCTCAAGGGATTCCAAAAGAGGTCAAGAAACGTGTCAGGGTGGGACGTATATAGGATAGTGTGGTGCTGGAATCCGGAAAAAGGATCTTACTTCACTTTCTTTGAAACACAACATCTTCCACCAATAAGCTTTGCTTATTTTTACTTTACTTTTTTTTGGGATGCATGGACAAAGGTGCATAATAACCGAAGCCTAGGAGATCAGCAATCATCAATTTCTCGAGATGCCTCAAACCCTTGATGCACATACCATGACCTGTTAGGAATATCGCTCAATCTGACTTTGGCAAGACACAAACACCCGGCTATGTGAATGGTGCCGAGTTACTTATCATCATGATTGACTTCCCCAAACCTATTTTGTTTCTTTCTAACACTTTCACCCAACAACTCAACTTCACTTTCTCTTGCTTGCTTCCAAATTCCCTGATAGGTAAAGGGAGGCAATTATGTATATGAGGGGCTAAAGCATGATCAAGAAGAAGAAGAGAAGAGAATGAATTGCCTTAATCATCCCAGGAAGAATGTGGCAGAACTCATCATGTGGTGTCAACTTTCAAATTCAACATAATTTTGATAAAAACAAAGTACTAAACATGTCAAAACTTCAAACAAAGCATTTTGCAACTTAAACATATCATAAAACCTTTCGAGCATATAAAGATTTCAAAACCAATCTGCAAACAATATCATCATTGAAGTCATATCCATAGAAGAAGCACAAAATAGTTTCGAAAAATCTCTCAGTTAAACCACCTCGGTCGAGGTGTTTTAAGTCATCCCAGGTGCTTTACCTCGTTTGGCCACAATCCTCCTGGTAGAGGTCATAATTTTTTTTCTTAAACCAGTTTTTGACGTTTTCTCAAACAAAAACCTGTATGCATGCATGTAATCTCAGATAATCACATAGAGCATAATAAAGATCATAATTATTCAACTAGAGTCATACAAGCATACACACAATGTCAAGTAAGTACATCCACATACCCCATACTTGGGACACATTGTCCCAATGGGTCAAATAAAAGTCAAGTAAGACAGGAAACTCACCTGACCTAGCCGAACTGCATAATAATAAAAAGAAAAGAAATCCATGCAAGCTCTAGTCCTGATCCGCTGGTGGTGGTGGATATGGAATGAAGGGATGCTGAGATGGGTCAAACGAATAACCCATAGTGTGCTGAAATTGGATCTCCATCATCCTCTACTGGTAGTGCTGGCTCTCTCTAAGCTCCATAACCTCTACCGTCAGGGCTGCGTAAGAGTCAATCATCTGGTCCGTCAGCTCATCAATTCGTCGGTGAGCTACTGGATCTTTCTGTTTGCGGACTCTATGCCGGGCAGGTCGTGATGGTACAGTTGCCTCCTCCTCTATCGCCTCATCATCCACGTCGACAACCGGCACTCTAGGACCACCGGTATCAGTACCGGTCTCCATGGCAGCTCCACCATCATCATACTCCACCTCATCCTCTGCTGGCGCAACATCTCTCGCATCTTGTAAGTAGGAAAGCCATGCAGAAGACAAATACTGCGGATCAAAAACTTTGAATTGAGCTGACCATAGGATACCCTGAGGGGCAGTCTGCTCCCAAGGCATAGCTACATATGGTGTAGTGTTCGCTCCAAACGGTGTGTGCAAGCTTTAAATTTATAATCCAAGAAGTATGCTTGAACAAAGATGCAAACCCGCAATGTACGGGTCAATTGTAATAAAAAGCAAGAATTCCAGGGGTCGATCTCAAGGACTTAGGTAAAACTAAGCAAGAATAGGTTGTCAAGTAACTAATAACCACAAAAGCAATTAAAGCAATCAAAGATGATAATAAGGTCAAATAAGGGAAAATGCGGATTCTAGGGATTAAAGCATCCAATTGTGGTTCCGACTCAAGATATCAAAGGATAACGCGGACAAAGCTGAGGTTTTGCAAAGGGAAGGTGTTTCTAAGGTGGGAATAGATCACTGGGTAAGTCTCACTACTCACTATCCCAAACCAAAGCTCCTATCACCGGGTAAGTCTCAAGGTATTAAGGATAGGATCTATAATCTCAAACCAACACACCACCCAAGAGAATAGAATCAACCTTTACCGGGTAAGTCTCAGGCTAACTCACAAAGATGGAATGAAGGAACACTCAAACCCTAATAAAGAATAAACCTTTATTACCTACACTTATGATCATGGGTAAACAAACAAAGGAATCACTGGGTAAGTCTCATCCTAGGCTTGCATTGAACCAGGAAAAGTGTAATAAGGATAGGATTTGGCAAACAAGAACACTTAACTCTCAGTTTCGGATCAGAAAAGGTTCACCTCGTTCAGTCAAGTTACACCTCGGTCGAGATGTTCATCGACTGAGCGAGATGTTCTAGGGTTAAGGTTAAAGACTTGAGCTTTCAGGGTCCTGCTGGAATTAAGATCATTCTATCATCGTCTTTCCCACAACTTTCAGCCAATCACCCTAGAATCGCACAAGAAATTTAGCCACTTATCATCATGAAAACAATAATCGAATAAAAGGGAAAGTAATCTATATTCGAACAAGTAAACCTTAAGAAAAAGGCCTCAATAACTGAATCGAATAAACAACAAATCAACGTTCCTCAAATCACAAGTCGAACAAGACAACAAACCAAAAGGGAATCTAAGAAAGTCTTACAAACTCCCTCAAAAGCTAAATTCGAACTATGAATCTTTCTTTGATTGATCTTTAATCCTTCCTTCAAACTTCCAGAAAATCTCCTAATGTTGTGTATTCTCATCCTCCAAGATTGCGACGATGCTGAATTGTAGAAAATACAGCCCCTTTTATAGGAATTATCTTCCAAAGATAATAATATCTTAAAAAGATAATTTTTTAGAAAATATATCCATATCTCTAAAATAGATCTCCCAAAAATAAGATCTTCCTTCCAGAAATCCAGCCCAAAAATATAAGATATCTTCTTTCCATAATTAAAAGATCTCAGCCAAAAATATGATCTCGCCGGCAGCAGGGTGTTCGCCTCGGTCAGGACGCTCCTCAAGATCACTTCGGTCGAGGTGACACTGTAGCTAACCGAGGTGAATCTCAACTGAATGTGAAATCTCTCAAATCTGGTCCAAAGTAAATCTTCTTTATTAATTCCAGGCTTCCTAAGTTCTTCTTTAAGCTCCAGAATGTAGCTTCAATGACTCCTTAGCTCCTTAGCTCCATTTTAGTCCAAAACGTGTCATTTTACCTATGATTATAATGAAACTAGGTGTAGACCTCGATTCCCATAAAGGTAGATGAAACAATAATATAACCATATAATATACATTCATACATGCAGATTATTAAAGATAAAACGTCTAAACAAGTCCTAAAATATAGACTATAATACATGTTATCAAAATACCACATACTTGTCCCTTGCTTGTCCCCAAGCAAGTTCTAAATCTTAAGTTCAAGATAGAATGGATTACAGGTCATAACAATCAATGAATAGTAATTCAAAACATTTTTGGTTGCGTGCTCCACTCATATATCACTATAAGAGAATGCTTCATGGTAAATAAAATCAAGATATGATCATAACATTTTATAAATATAAGAAAGCTGTTCATCTTTGCATAAAATCATAGAATGCATAATAAATCATATTTATCGAAATTAATCATGTATAATCCTGTTTAAACCACCAAGTCAATCACCAAGCTCGAGGTCTCAAGGGCTTCCAAAAGAGGTCAAGAAACGTGTCACGGTGGGATGTATATAGGGAATATGGTGCTAGAATCCGGGAAAATGATCTTACTTCACTTCCTTTGAAACACAACATCTTCCACTTATAAGCTTTGCTTATTTTTACTATACTTTTTTTTTGGGATGTATGGACAGAGGTGCACAATAACCGAAGCCTAGGAGATCAGCAATGATCAATTTCTCGAGATGCCTCAAACCCTTGATGCACATACCATGACCCGTTAGGAATATCGCTCAATCCGACTTTGGCAAGACACAAACACCCGGCTATGTGAATGGTTCCGAGTTACTCATCATCATGATTGACTTCTCCAAACCTATTTGTTTCTAAAACTTCCAGCCAACATCTCAACTTCACTTTCACTTGCTTTTTGCTTGATTCCAAATTCCCGGATAGGTAAAGGGAGGCAAATATGCTTATGAGGGGCTAAAGCATGATCAAGAAGAAGAAGAGAAGAGAATGAATTGCCTTAATCATTCCAGGAAGAATGTGAGAGAACTCATCATGTGGTGTCAACCTTCAAATTCAACATAATTTTGATAAAAACAAAGTATTAAACATGCCAAAATTTCAAACAAAGCATTTTGCAACTTAAACATATCATAAAACCTTTCAAGCATATAAAGATTTCAAAACCAATCTGTAAATAAAATCATCACTGAGGTCATATCCAGAAAAGAAGCACAAAAATCGTTTCGGAAAACTTTCAGTTAAGAAACCACCTCGGTCGAGGTGTTCTAAGTCATCCGAGGTGCTTTACCTCATTTGGAGGGGGGAAAGAACTTTTTTAGAAACTCCGTCGTCATCTCTTCCCAAGTGTTGATCTTTCCGGATGGAAGAGATTGATACCAAGTAAGTGCCCTGTCCTTCAAACAAAAGTAAAAGGCCTTAGCTTGTAATTGTTGTTTTCCAGCCTTGAAGGTCTCAACGTCTCCATCAGGATCTCGTAGTTTTGCAAATGCTGATGCGGAGACTCCCTCTCTAAACCTCCAAACTGGCATTGGTGGATCATGGATAGAACTTGCGGTCGAAGTTCGTAATCATGCTCCGCTGGATCACCTAGGTTGACTCTTGGACGCCTCACTTGCTGATTAGGGTCCATCCTCTGTCCCAGGGTTTGTGGAGTTCTAGCAAAAAGAACATCTCGGACAGGCATCCGAGGTGGATGTATCACGGCCGCGGCAACTGGGACTCGGTCCTGCCTCGGTCGAGGATCTGGGATCGGTCGATACAGAATCTGGGCTCTTAGATCGGCCATATCTGCCTCAATCTCTGCAGTTCTGGTTCGAGTGTCCTCTCTTTCTCGTTGCAGTTCTTCCTTGTTGAGGCGCAGCTGTTCCAACGCCTCCTTCAATTCGGCCTCAAGATCGTGATTGTCTTGGTTGGCCATCTTAGCTTCTTTCAAGCGTCATTTATATGTCTTTTCTGGTTCAGGATCGTAAGGAACGATTTCCTTCCCAAGACGGGTTTTTCGCATAAACCTAAGAAAAAGATCCTGCAAAAACACTCAAGTAGAGTGGTTAGTAGCAGCAAGGGCAATTGCCCCGAAAGACAACCGCAACCGGATCGGTCTAGACCAAGTCCCCGGCAACGGCGCCAAAAACTTGTTCGCTCCAAACGGTGTGTGCAAGCTTTAAATTTATAACCCAAGAAGTATGCTTAAACAAAGATGCGAACATGCAGTGTATGGGTCAATTGGAATAAAAAGTAAGAATTCCAGGGGTTGATCTTAGGGACTTAGGTAAAACTAAGCCAGAATAGGTTGTCAAGTAACTAATAATCATAAAAGCAATTAAAGAAATCAAAGATGATAATAAGGTCAATTAAGGGAAAATGCGGATTCTAGTGATTAAAGCATCCAATTGTGGTTCCGACTCAAGATCTCAAAGGATAATGCGGACAAAGTTGAGGTTTTACAAAGGGAAGGTGTTTCTAAGGTGGGAATAGATCACCGGGTAAGTCTCACTACTCACTATCCCAAACCAAAGCTCCTATCACCGGGTAAGTCTCAATTAAGGTACTAAGGAAAGGATCTATAATCTCAAACAAACACACCACCAAAGGGAATAAATCAACCTTTACTAGGTAAGTCTCAGGCTAACTCACAAAGATGGATGAAGGCACACTCAAACCCCAATAAAGGATAAACCTTTATTACCTACACTTATGATCTTGGGTAAACAAACTAAGGAATCACCGGGTAAGTCTCATCCTAGGCTTGCATTGAACCAGGAAAGGTGTAATAAGAATAGGATTTGGCAAACTCTAACACTTAACTCTCAGTTTCGGATCAGAAAGGTCACCTCGGTCAGTCAAGTTCCACCCCGGCCGAGATGTTCATCGACTGAACGAGATACTCTAGGGTTAAGATTAAAGACTCGAGCTTTCAGGGTCCAACTGGGATTAAGATCATTCTATCATTGTCTTTCCCACAACTTTCAGCCAATCACCTTAGAATCGCACAAGGAAATTAGTCACTCATCATCATGAAAGCAATAATCAAATATATGAGAAGGGAATGAATATTTGAACACAAAAACCTTAAGAACAAGGCTTCAATAACTGAATCAAATATCAAACAAATCAGCGTTCATTGGATAACAAATCCAACAAGACAATAAAACCAAAGGGAATCTAAGAAAATCTTACAAATCCCCTCAAAAGCTAACTCCGAACTATCAATCCTTCCTTGATTGATCTTCAATCTTCCTTTCTTCCTTCAAAGCTTCCAGAAAATCTCCTCTTTGCTGGTTATTCTCAGCCTCCAAGCATGGTTAAAGACTCGAGCTTTCAGGGTCCTGCTGGAATTAAGATCATTCTATCATCGTCTTTCCCACAACTTTTAGCCAATCACCCTAGAATCGCACAAGAAATTTAGCCACTTATCATCATGAAAATAATAATCGAATAAAAGGGAAGGGAATCGATATTCGAACAAGTAAACCTTAAGAAAAAGGCCTCAATAATTGAATCGAATAAACAACTAATCAGTGTTCCTCAAATCACAAGTCGAACAAGACAACAAACCAAAAGAGAATCTAAGAAAGTCTTACAAACTCCCTTAAAAGCTAACTTCGAACTATGAATCTTTCCTTGATTGATCTTCAATCCTTCCTTCAAACTTCCAGAAAATCTCCTAATGTTGTGTATTCTCAGCCTCCAAGCATGCGACGATGCTGAATTGTAGAAAATCCAGCCCCTTTTATAGGAGAATTATCTTTGAAAGATAATAATATCTTAAAAAGATAATTTCTTAGAAAATATATCCATATCTCTAAAATAGATCTCCCAAAAATAAGATCTTCCTTTTAGAAATCCATCCCAAAAATATAAGATATCTTCTTTCCAAATTTAAAAGATCTCAACCAAAAATATGATCTCGCTGGCGGTAGGGTGTTCGCCTCGGTCGGGACGCTCCTCAAGATCACCTTGGTCGAGGTGACACTGTAGCTGACCGAGGTGAAACTCAACTGAATGTGAAATCTCTCAAATCTGGTCCAATGTAAATCTTCTTCATTAATTTCAAGCTTCCTGAGTTCTTCTTTAAGCTCCAGAATGTAACTCCAATGACTGCTTAGCTCCATTTTAGTCCAAAACGTGCCATTTTACCTACGATTATAATGAATCTAGGTGTAGACCTCGATTCCCATAAAGGTAGATGAAACAACAATATAACCATATAATATACATTCATACATGCAGATTATTGAAGATAAAATGTCTAAACAAGTCCCAAAATATAGACTATAATACATGTTATCATGTCGTAAGGCCACGAGGAACCAGAATCCTCCTCGTGATCATCTCCTGAAGTCCTTGCGGCTTTGAAGCCGCTACCAATTTGCAAGTAGTCAAGTCCAGACCCATAACTATAGCTATATGGGTCACCATCCCTTCACAGAAAATATCTCACTTGGCATTTCCCTTGATCCGGTGCAAATCCTCAACTAGCATGCCTCCAAAGTCAGGCACTCCTCTAGTCACCATGCAAAACAGACTCAACATCTATCCTTGTCTGATCTTCTGGGGCGTCTCAGTACGCGCCAGAAGAGTCTCACTGAAAATACGGTGGGCAAGACGGAAGGCTAAATGGAAAATAATGTGCTCCCTGGAGTATCCAGGTCTCCATGTGTCACTATGCTCTACCACATGGGAAATCTACCCCCAGAACTATCGAGCCACTGCTCGGGATGGATAATCGATCACGGTGGGAGTCGGGAAGCCGAAGACATCTCGAAACTGATCCATCGGTACTATGTAGTTTCGGTTTAGCAACCGGTACTTGATGTTGTTCCTCTTTGGCATGTGAGTGACAGAACTCACAAACTTCATTGTTGGCTCAAGGTAGGCTGGAGCTCGGATCTTCATAAACTGTTGTAGCCCTACCATAGATATCATCTTCTTCAAGTCCTCCGCAACGTGGAGGCACTCGAAGGCTGAGACGTCCAAGAAACACGGGGCAACTATGGGGCGCCTGTAAATACGATCGAAGTCTGCCTGGTGACGCTCATGAATCACCGGGATAGAAGGTCGAGAAGCAGAGGAAGGAGAAGAACAACTAGGAGCATCTCTGTGAACCAGCTGACGATCATGATGGGTACTCATGATTTGCTGACAAGATCACCTCGGTTGGTGTGACAAACTGAAGAACACCTCGCCCGAGACACAACTCGACTGGACCGAGGCGAAAAACTATGCGATTTCCTCTTTCTGATTTTCAGTTCTTTCCCCCAAAATCACTACCAATTGCTTCCTATGGGGTAGTTATACTCTTTTCAGCAAAAATCTATGGCAACCAAAGCCAGATTTCTCCTAAATTAGTAAAGAGAGGGAAGTTAGGGTTTTTGACCATTTACCCCAAATTATGCAGATCCGAGGCGTTTATCTTGCAGTTTGTTGCTTGCAATCTGATCCTCTTGCTTTTCTTTGTGAAATCGGAGCAGAAATCGTGGAAAACGAGTGAAAAACGAAGAAACAAGGTGGACGGTCGCCGCGGTCGAGAAGAGAGTTGGGAGGGAAGAGAGAGAAATTTGTTAGCCTTTTATACCCCTCGCCGAATCTGATATCACCTCGGTCGAGGTGGTCCCGATTGGACCGAGGTGGCTGACTGGATTGTCAGACCTAGTCGCCTCGGTTGCCTCAAGAACATCTCGGTCGAGGCGCTGTGACAGCAACCGAGATGTGTCTCAGTCGAACTCCGTCTTCTCAATTTCTCGAACTTTTGTCCTTCCAATGTAGTTTCTGAGTTGTAATCTTTCCTTAGAGAGTACCTAGTTTCTGTCTAGGACGCCAAAAACAAAACAAAGCAAAGCAAAAGCAAACTATCTAAAACTAGACTAGAAAAGGGAAAAGAAAGCAATACCTTGGGTTGCCTCCCAAGAAGCGCTTGATTTAAGGTCGCTAGTTGGACCATACGGCATCCTTAAACGAGGTATAGTGGTGCAATACCCTCAATCTGGACTTCCGGTTGGTACTTCTTAATCCTATGACCATTGACCTTGAAGCTTCCGCTTGTTTCACCCCAAATCTCAACTGCACCATAAGGAAAAACATGTTTCACAACGTAAGGTCCTGTCCATCTAGATTTTAACTTAACTGGAAAGAGGCAAAGACGGGAGTTGAAGAGTAGAACTAAATCTCCCTCTTTGAATTCCTTAGGAATAATATGCTTGTCATGCCATCTCTGTGTTCTTTCCTTGTAGATCTTGGCATTCTCATAAGCGTTTAAGTGCAGCTCTTCCAACTCATTGATGTCCAATAGCCTCTTCTCTCCGGCTTCCTTGATATCGAAATTCAACCACTTGATTGCCAAATATGCCTTGTGCTTTAACTCAACAGGTAGATGGCAAGACTTCCCATATACCAAATTGTAAGGGGTGGTACCAATGGGAGTCTTGAATGCAGTCCTAAAAGCCCAAAGAGCGTCGTCCAACTTCATGGACCAATCCTTCTTCGTCCTAGAGACGGTCTTCTAAAAAATTGCTTTGATTTCTCTATTCGAGATTTCGACATGTCCACTAGTTTGAGGGTGATAAGGGGTTGCTACCTTGTGGGTTACCCCATACTTCGATAGAAGTGCCTTAAACTTCCGGTTGATGAAATGTGTCCCTCCATCGCTGATGATGATGTTTGGTGTCCCAAAACGTGGAAAAATAGTCCGATTGAAGAACTTCACAACCACCATGGCGTCATTAGTGGGGGAGGCAATGACTTCTACCCATCTAGAGACGTAATCAACAACTAGGAGAATGTAGAGGTTCCTTGCGGATGATGGGAAAGGTCCCATGAAATTAACTCCCCACACATCAAAAATCTCAACCTCTTGAATATTGTTGAGTGGCATCTCGTTCCTTCTAGACAAGTTCCCTGTCCTTTGGCATGCATCACAAGAAACAACAAACGTTTGCACATGCTTAAATAATGTAGGCCAAAAGAAACCAGAACGCAATACCTTAGTGCACGTTTTGTGAGCGCTAGCATGTCTTCCACAAGGAAGCGAGTAACAATGCCGTATAGCACTAGAAACTTCATCTTCCGGAATGCATCGTCGAATCATCCCATCCGGACCTTTCTTAAACAGTAGAGGTTCATCCCAATAGTAGTGGCGTACATCCTTGAAGAATTTCTTCCTTTGAGCGTACGTTAATCCGGGTGGTATTTCCTGACAAACAAGATAATTAACAATATCAGCATACCAATGTTCTTATTTATCAGAAGCTTGGTGGAGCCAGTGCTCCACCAACTGCAAATGAGTCTCAGAAAAGGGTGTAGGAAGTTTGTTGTTCTCAGTTGACAACATCTTGCTTGTTGTCTTGGTCGGTGTCCGAGATGGGTGACCGAGATGTTCTTCAGATAAGAACACCTCGCTTGGTCCAGAAAGTGCCTCGGTCGAGGTACTGGAGCTGGGACCGAAACTTGAATTTCTCCTCTCCTGGATCAGTTTCTCAATCTTAGCTCCTGGATCTGCTTCCAGTGTCTTTAAGCCCCGTATATCTGCATCACAAGAAACATTTATACCTTCCTCCATTAAGCTAAAACTAAGAACTCTTTCAAGAGGGTCATTAATAAGGATAGAGCTCACCAATTCTCTTGATTCTTCTTCATCATAGATGTTGAAGATATCATCATCCAACGGCTCTCCTTTCATTGCAGCAAGCAATGCAAACTCCACTTGATCTCCGAAGTTACTAGAAATGGTCTCCCGAGAATGATAGGAACGGGATAATCTGCGGGTGTATCAAGTATAACAAAGTCTATAGGTAAATAGAAGTTACCTAACTTAACGGGAACATCTTCCAAAATGCCCACGGGATGGGTAATGGAGCGATCCGCCATGTACAACCTTATCTTCACCGGCTTGGGCTCTCCAAGTCCGATCCTCTCACATAGCTCTAGTGGAATGATGCTCACGTTGGCTCCTAGATCATACAATGCTTCACAAGTTACATCCCCAACTTGAATGGGAATGCAAAATGAGTCGGGATCTCTCAACTTAGGTGGCATCTTCTCCTTCATGATTTGAATGAGCTCCGAGGATTTAGATGTCATCCTAACTTCTCCAAAGTCTTCCAGCTTCCTCTTCCTTGATAGAATCTCTTTTAAGAATTTCCCATAGGCGGGCATCACTAGAATAGCATCAAGGAAAGGGATGTTAATATGTAGTTTATTCATCAAGTCAAGGAATTTACCAAAATGCTTGTCTAGATGTGCTCTGGCCCTTGACTGAGGGAATGTAAGTGGTGGTTTATAAGCATGAGGTGGGACATAAACTTCAGATTTGTTCTTCGCATTCTGGTAATCCACCTCGGGTGGCACCTCGACCGAAGTGTTCCTCGTCTGTACCTGGACCGAGGTGTCCTTCGTCTGCACTGGCACCGACCAAGGTGCTGGATCTGCAGTTTTTAATCCACTTCTCGTCGTTATTGCCATAATCCGTCCTTTGGGGTTGCTCTCTGTCCTTGGTGGGAGCTTCCCTGGATCTCTTGGCGCTTCATCCGCCTTATTAAAGAATTTTTGCTCTAAGGCTTTTTGTGCCTTCGAAAATGAAGTCATGGACGTCTCCATAGCGTTGAGCTTGATCAAGATGGCCTCCAGCACTGCATCTTTCTTCTCTGGCTAGGACGAACTTGATCCAGGCTTGTGGCTCTTCAATGGAGTAAAAGAAGAAGAGGGGTTAAAAGAATTATTCGAATTAGAATTAGAATAAGGGTTACCCGAATTTTGTTGATTAGATCTCCAATTGTTGTTGTTGGAGCCTCTATTGTTGTTGTAATTGTTGTTCCGTGACCCTTGGTTGTTGTTTCTTCTTTGATATCCTCCATCTTCCTTCTTCGTGTGAGCCACCAAAAGGTCCTTCAATTGCTTCACATCATTCTTAAGGGAAATGAGTTGATTATCATTTGATGGAGTGTCTTGGAACTTGACTCTCTTAACTCCATTTTCGGTTCCTTGATGGGAGTACTTCTCCGTATGCAAAGCTTGCTTTTCAATGAACTCCCAAGCTTCGTCTATCGGCATATCCATGAATGTGCCGGCGGAAAGTAGTTGAAGATTGAATTGAGTAGCTCCATCCAATCCCTTTAAGTATATCTCCAGCAACTTTATCTTTGGAATCCCATGATGTGGGCAATCCAATAGAATATCCTTGAATCTCTCCCATGACTTGGACAAACTCTCCTTGTCCTTTATGATGAATGCATTAATCTTCCCTCTCATTTCAACAGTCTTGGAGGGGGGAAAGAACTTTGTTAGAAACTCTGTCGTCATCTCTTCCCAAGTATTGATCTTTCCAAGTGGAAGTTATTGATACCAAGTAAGCGCCATGTCCTTGAAAGAGAAGTAGAAAGGCCTTAGTTTGTAGTTGTTGTTTTCCAGCCTTGAAGGTCTCAAGGTCTCCATCAGAATCCCGTAGTTTTGCAAATGCTGATTTGGAGACTCCCTCTCTAACCCTCCAAACTGGCATTGGCGGATCATGGATAGAACTTGCGGTCAAAGTTCATAATCATGCTCAGCTGGATCTCTTAGGTTGACTCGTGGACGCCTCACTTGCTGATTATGGTTCATCCTTTGTCCTAGGGTTTGTGGAACTCCAACAAAAAGAACATCTCGGACAGGCATCCGAGGTGGATGTATCTCGGACGCGGCCACTGGAACTGGGTCCCGCCTCGGTCGAGGATCTGGGATCGGTCGATGCAGAATCTGGACTCTTAGATCGGCCATATCTACTTCGATCTCTGCAGTTCTAGTGCGAGTCTGCTCTCTTTCTCGCTGTAGTTCTTCCTTATTGAGGCACAACTGTTCCAGCGCCTCCTTCAATTCGGCGTCAAGATCACGATTTTCTTGATTGGCCATCTTAGCTTCTTTCAATCGTCGCTTGTATGTCTTTTCTGGTTCGGGATCGTAAGGAACGATTTCCTTCCCAGCACGGGTTCTTCGCATAAACCTAAGAAAAAAATCCTGCGAAAACACTCAAGTAGAGTGGTTAGTAGAAATAAGGGCAATTGCCCCGAAAGACAACCGCAACCGGCTTGGTCTAGACCAAGTTCCCCGACAATGGCGCCAAAAACTTGTTCGCTCCAAACGGTTTGGGCAAGCTTTAAATTTATAACCCAAGAAGTATGCTTAAACAAGGATGCGAACCCGCAGTGTACGGGTCAATTGTAATAAAAAGAAAGAATTCTAGGGGTCGATCACAGGGACGATGGTGATACAAAGTACAGAATTGGTTGTTAAATATTGTAATTAACCAAAAGGAATTAAAGTAGTCAAAGATGATGTTAAAGTCAAGTAGGGGAAAATGTGGATTCTAGGGATTAAAGCATCTAGTTGTGGTTCCGACTCAAGATCTCAAAGGATAACGCGGACAAAGCTGAGGTTTGCAAAGGGAAGGTGTTTCTAAGGTGGGAATAGATCACCGGGTAAGTCTCACTACTCACTATCCCAAACCAAAGCTCCTATCACCAAGTAAGTCTCAAGGTACTAAGGAAATGAACTATAATCTTAAACCAACACACCACCCAAGGGAATAGAATCAACCTTACCGGGTACGTCTCAGGCTAACTCACAAAGATGGGATAAAGGCACACTCAAACCCTAATAAAGGATAAACCTTTATTACCTACACTTATGATCTTGGGTAAACAAGCAAAGGAATCACCGGGTAAGTCTCATCTTAGGCTTGCATTGAACTAGAAAAGGTGTAATAAGGATAGGATTTGGCAAACTGGAACACTTAACTCTCAGTTTCGGATCAGGAAAGGTTCATCTCGTTCAGTTTATGTACCATCTCGGTCGAGATGTTCCACAACTGACCGAGGTGTGCTAGGGTTAAGGTTAAAGACTCGAGCTTTCAGGGTCCTGCTGGGATTAAGATCATTCTATCATCGTCTTCCCCACAACTTTCAGCCAATCACCCTATAATCGCATAAGAAACTTAGCCAATAATCATCATGATAACAATAATCAAATATACAGGAAAGGAATGAATATTCGAACAAGAAAACCTTAAGGAAAAGGTCTCAATTACTGATTCAGATAATCAACAAATCAGCATTCCTTAAATCACAAAACAACTAAGACAACAAACCAAAAGGGAATCTAAAAAAGTCTTACAAACTCCCTCAAAAGCTAACTCCAAACTATGAATTCTTCCTTCCTTGATCTTCAATCCTTCAATCCTTCCATCAAACTTCCAGAAAATCTCTCTAATTGTTGGATGCTCTAAGCATCCTCTCAACTTGTGGAAAATCCAACCCTTTATATAGGAGAATTATCTTTCAAAGATAATAATATCTTTAAAAGATAATTTCTTATAAAATATATTCATATCTCTAAAATAGATCTCCCAAAAGTAATATCTTTCTTCCAGAAATCCAACCCAAAAATATAAGATATCTTCTTTCCAAAAATAAAAGATCTCAGCCAAAAATATGATCTCGCCGGCGGCAGGGTGTTCCCCTCGGTCGGGACGCTCCTCAAGATCACCTCGGTCGAGGTGACACTATAGCTGACCGAGGTGAATCTCAACTGAATATGAAATCTCTCAAATCTTATCCAAAGTCAATCTTTTTCATTAATTCCATGCTTCCTGAGTTCTTTTTTAACCTCCAGAATGTAGCTCCTATGACTCCTTAGCTCCTTAGTTCCATTTTATTCCAAAACGTGCCATTTTACCTACGATTACAACGAAACTTGGTGTAGACCTCGATTCCCGTAAAAGTAGATGAAATAAAAATATAATCACATAATATACATCCATACATGCAGATTTATGAAGATAAAACGTCTAAACAAGTCCCAAAATATAGACTATAATACATGTTATCACATGAGTCGATTGGGATGGCCTCATATGAGGCATTGTATGGACGGAGATGTCGTACACCGTTATGATGGGATGAGCATGGCAGTGTTAATGGTATAGCGCTTGAGCAGATTCAAGATGATATTGCACGAGTAGCACTGATTAGAGAGAGGATGCTGGCTACATAGGGTTGCCAGAAGTCGTATGTAGACAAGAGGCACCGACCTCTAGAGTTCAGGGTTGGAGATCATCTCTGGTTGAGAGTTTTACCGACGCATGACGTTAGACGTTTTGGCATAAAGGGGAAGCTGAGTCCCCAATATGTCGGTCTTTTGAGATTTTGGACAGAGTTGGGAGAACAACTTATAGACTTGCTTTACCACCGAGGTTAGAATGTGTTCACCTTGTGGTTCATGTGTCTCAACAAAGGGAGTACATACCAGATAGGAGATACATTGTCACCTATCATGACTTGGTGGTCGAGCCGGACCATACTTTTGTTGAGCACCCGATTAGAGTCCTAGAGTAAGGTGTGAGATGCTTGCGTTTGAAGGGCATTCCCATGTTAAGGATTACGTGGTCTAGACGAGGACCTGATGAAGCCGCATGGAAGACAGAGGATAGTATCTAGAGGAACTATCCAGAGTTCTATGCCGAGATAGATGCTCTTGTAGGGTCGATGATTAGATATTAGTTCTATTTTGGTGAGTGTTATGATTATGTGCTTTAATGTGTTTTTGTGCTAGCTGTGATGTGTGCATACGATCTTATTAGATCTTGTTTGCTAGCACGAGCTGTGTTTATAGGTGAGATGGTTCTTCCTCCATACTATCGAGTTGTGATTAGGGTTTAGTTAGAGATGGTTATTCCTCCATGCTATGGTTTTAAGCATATAGTTTGGCCGGAGACGGTTTTCCTTCATGCCCTTGTGTTGTGAGTACAATTTGGCTGGAGATGGTTTTCCTCCATGCCATTTTAATGTGGTTATGGGTTGGCTAGAGATGTATTTCCTCTATGCGATTGGATAGTGTAGTGATCATGTAGTTGGAGTAGATGATTCCTCCATGTTGTGCTTTGAGGTGATAGAGTGATATAGGTCGATACCTTTGAACGGAAATCTGATGCCTCCGATAGAAAAGTGTTAATACCTCGGCGTGTGGGTCCGAGAGGATTTGGGAATTGTTCAAGTTTCGGGAAGAAACTGTTTTTTAAGGGGTGTGTGATGTAAGAGCTATGATTTTCAAATTCTAATTAATGTTGATTAACTTAATTATTGATAGTAATTGGCACATAAATCGCGAAGGTTGCTTAAGTGATGAGTATGAGTCACACCGTTATGTTCCTAGTGTAATTTTGGACTTATGAGGAATTTTTCACTTTTTCCCCCGGTAATTATTTTTACCCTCCGGTGTTATTTGGAGCATTTGGGAGCTTCACTTAATAAAAATGAAGTTGAGAGAAATGATCAGGACATCGCATGCCTAGATATGAAATAACATGGAAAGACAAAACAGCCAAAAGAGTCGCTATTTCGTTTTTTAGCGGCTAAGAAAATCAGCTTAAGATTACGCGTTTTCCGAGGCAATTGCGGAATAATTATCCCTACAATATTCCACATTTATTAGTCCGATTTCGAGAAGTTTGGAGAAGGGGATTCAACCCACCTTTGGATCGGTTAAAGGATAATTATAGACTTCGCTAAAGCATAATTATCGACTTCGCTATAAATAGCAGAAAATCGTTTATTAATTCATTTCCTTTCACGTTTCCTTGTAAAAGCTATGAGTTTTTAGATTCCTCTCTTCATTCTCTTCATTCTGGGACCGATTTTCTGTGTTTCCGAGCAACTGAGAGTTTTAAGGAGCTAAAGAGATGTCTAACTTCCGCTCCCATCTTAGCGCAACCGGAGGGCACAAAGGACTTTGTAGTCTACAGTGACGTATCCAAGGTTGATCCGGCGAAGATCGAGCCTGTAGCAGCATAGACGACACCGATAAACGTCAATGAATTACATAACTTCCTTGGCTTAGCCGGTTATTATCGTCGGTTTATGGAGGGATTCTCTATGATTGTCCGCCCACTTACCAACCTGTTGAGGAAGACTACCCAATTTGTATGGTCCGAGCTGTGTACTCAGAGTTTTGAGGAACTAAAGAGATGTTTGACTTCCACTCCCATCTTACCGCAGCCATAGGGCACAAATGACTTTGTAGTCTACAGT
The DNA here is from genome assembly GCA_033239125.1 of Fagopyrum homotropicum. NCBI lineage: Eukaryota > Viridiplantae > Streptophyta > Magnoliopsida > Caryophyllales > Polygonaceae > Fagopyrum > Fagopyrum homotropicum. The sequence continues at coordinate 55,307,257 of BSWB01000003.1, read as the reverse complement.
GACGCATCCAAGCTAGGCTTGGGATATGTTATGATGTAGTGTGGTAGATTGATTGCCTATGTGTCTAGACAGCTGAAGACGTATGAGGAGAACTACCCGATTCATGATCTGGAGTTAGCCGCGGTAGTTCATGAATTGAAGATTTGGAGACATTACTTGTATGGCGCTACATGCCAGATCTTCACAAACCATAAGAGACTGAAGTACATTTTTACGCAGCGGGAATTGAATAACCGCCAACGTAGATGGCTTGAGCTCATCAAGGATTTCGAACTTGAGATCTTGTACCATCAAGGGAAGGCGAATGTTCTCGCCGATGCTCTGAGTAGGAAGACGCCTCGAGAGAAGGCGATTGTGTGACTGACTGTTCAGCCTCAATTGTAGAGGGATATAGCGTGACTAGAGATGGACATCCATTTCCATGATGAGGATGCCCAATTGTGCACTTTAGAGGTTCTATATGATCTATTAGGTGAGATTTAACACAAACATGAGACCTGCCAGAAACTGATGAGGATACGACATAGGATATCTCGTGGTGATGCCTCATAGTTCTTCATAGGATCAGACGGAGTGATGGGACGCCGCGACCGCATCTGTGTACCCGCTGACGCGGAGTTGAGACAAAAGATTTTATAGGAGGCTCACTTCACACCTTACTTTGTGCACCCAGGTGCGAGTAAGATGTATCAAAATGTGAGATGTTCATACTGGTGGGGAGGGTTGTAGCCCGATGTAGTCAGATTTGTGGCAATGTGTACGACCTCTCAGCAGGTCAAGATAGAGTATTGTAGACCAGAATGAGAGCTCCACCCACTACTTGTACCGTAGTGGAAGTGGGAGGACATCTCCATGGACTTTATGATAGGATTGAGGCCGAGCAGGAGTTTTGATGCTATATGGGTTGATGTGGATAGACTGACGAAGACTACACGTTTCATCGCTATCCAAGAAACGTGGCCAATGAGCAGGTTGGCTGAGGAGTTCACTAGACAGATAGTGAGACTTCATGGTGTACCAAGGACGATCGTCTCAAATCGAGATGGACGATTCACCTCGAGGTTCTGGCAACAAATTCAGACTACCTTTGGGGACGATTATACACTTTAGGACTATGTTTCATCCTCAGACAGATGGTCAGTTAGAGAGAACCCTTCAAACGCTAGAGGACATGATGCGAGCTTGTGTGTTAAACTGGGGACAAGGATGTCAGATCACCTCCCATTACTTGAGTTCTCGTACAACAACAGCTGTCATGCAACGATTGGGATGGCCCCTTATGAGGCACTGTATGGGCGTAGATGTCGTACACAATTATGTTGGGAGGAGTCCAACAATATTAGTGGTATAGCGCCAGAGCATATTCAGGATGATATGGCTCGAGTAGCGCTGATCAGAGAGAGGATGTTGGCTGCTCAGAGTCGCCAAAAGTCGTATGCAAAAAAGAGGCGTTGACCTCTAGAGTTCAGAGTTGGAGCTCATGCCTACCTGAGAGTTTCACCGACGCGTGGCGTCAGGTGTTTTGGCATAAAGGGGAAGTTAAGTCCCCAATATGTTGGTCCTTTAGAGATTCTAGATAGAGTTTGGAGAGCAGTATACAGATTGGCTTACCACCAAGATTAGAGGGTGTTCACCTTGTGTTTCATGTGTCTCGGCTGAGGGAGTACATACTAGATCCGAGACACATCGTCAGCTATGATGATTTGGTGGTCGAGCCGGACCACACTTTTGTAGAGCACCCGCTTGCAGTCCTAGAATGACATCCCTATGTTGAGGATGAAGTGGTCGAGACGAGGATCTAATGAGGTCACCTGGGAGACTGAGGATAGTATCTAGAGGAACTATCCAGAGTTCTATGCCAAGATAGATGCACCTGTAGGATCAACGAGCAGATCTTAGTGCTATCTTGGTGAGTGTTATGTTATGTGCTTATGTGATATGATGTGTGTATACGATCTTATTAGATCTTGTTTGCTAGCGCGAGCTGTGTTTATAGCTGGAGATGGCTCTTTCCTCCATGCTATTGTGTTGCGATTAGGATTTAGCTGGAGATGACTATTCCTCCATGCTATTATTTATGGACATAGTTGACTGGAGATGATTTTCCTCCACGCCCTTGTGTTATGAGTGCGGTTTGGCTGGAGATGGTTTTTCTCCATACCATTGTGATGTGGTTATGGGTTGGCTAGAGATGGTTTTCCTCTATGCCTTGGTTAGCGTTTTGATCGTGTTGTTGGAGTAGATGATTCCTTCATGCTTGTGTCTTGAGGTTATAGAATGTTATAGGTTGTGACCTTATGAGCGGAGATGTGATATCTCCGATAGAGAGAGTGTTTTACCTCGGCATATGGGTTCGAGAGGATTTGGGAATTGTTCAAGTTTTGGGACCAAACTTGTTTTTAGGAGGATCTGATGTAAGAGTCTTAGTTTTCCCTTATGACCCTGCCCTTGCGGTTAGGTTTGGCCGTAGGTGCGGCGAGCCACCCAAACGGTATTGAGGACCCGCCCCTGCGGCTATGGCGGCCGCAACCGCTTTTCTTGACCGCTTGACTTGTGCTTTCGGCCGTGGCTTCCTTTATAAGTCTTCTCCTTCCTTCTTGATGAGGGTTTTCATCTTTCTTCCCCTATTTCATTCCTTCTCCTTCTTGAGTTTTCTTTGGAATTTCTTCATGCTTTGTTCCTTGTGATGTTGTGGTTGTGTGAGGATGTTGTTTGAGATTGTTTTGAGGATGAGATTGGTGTTGTGTGTTGTGGTTTGAAGAGCAAGAAGTGTTAGAATCGTGATGAGTGGTTGAGGTAGGGTTCTTCCTTGCTTCCTTCTTTATTCTTTCTCTCTCTTCTTCTTTAGCTTAGGATCCTCCTTGAGGAAGAGGTGAAACCATCTAGGCAACCCCAACGAAGATTGAATCCGCCAATGATGGATGTGGTCAAAAAGGAGGTATTGAAGCTTCTCCAAATGGACGTACATGATATTCCCAATTTCGGATAGCAAGTGGGTTAGTCCAACCCAAGTGGTTCCGAAGAAAAGGGGTATCACCATGGTGGAGAACCAATACGGTGAGATGGTCCCGAGCAAGACACAAAACGGATGGAGAGTTTGCATTGAGTACCACAAACTAAACACGGTAACTTGTAAAGAACATTTTCCTTTACCCTTTATTGATCAAATATTGGAACGTTTTGCAGGTCACCCCTATTATTGCTTCTTGGATGGATATTCGGGCTATTTCCAAATAGCCATTGCTCCGGAAGATCAGGAAAAGACGACTTTCACATGTCCATTTGGCACTTTTGCGTATGCCATTTGGGCTTTGCAATGCTCCCGGAACCTTCCAACGGTGCATGATGAGTATTTTTTCAGAATATATAGAGAATTTTATTGAAGTTTTAATGGATGATTTCACCGTCCATGGAAATAGTTTCGATGCATGCTTAGGACATTTAGGACTTGTTCTTCTAAAATGCGTAGAAACCAATTTAGTTTTTAATTCTAAAAAATGCCATTTCATGGTTAAACAAGGAATTGTGTTAGGACATGCAATATCTTCAAAAGGGATAGATGTAGATAAGATAAAAATTGATGTGATTCAAAGTTTACCTTACCCTACTAATGTGCGTGAAATCCGTTCTTTCCTGGGTCATGTAGGTTTCTATCGGCGATTCATCAAGGACATCTCCAAGATCTCAGCACCGTTGTGTGAGCTACTTAAGAAGGACGCAAGTTTCATTGTTGATGAAGATTGCAAGAAGCCGTTTGACACCTTGAAAACGTACCTCACTAGTGCACCTATCATCCAATCTCCATATTGGGAGAAGCCCTTTGAGATCATGTGTGACGCCAGCGATTATGTTGTAGGAGCTGTCCTGGGACAAAAGGACGGAAGAGCATCAGATCTCATCCATTATGCGTCCATGACGCTTAATGGAGCTCAAAGAAACTACTCCACCACCGAGAAGGAGATGTTGGCGGTGGTGTTTGCACTAGAGAAGTTCAGACAATACCTCCTTGGCGTAAAGGTAATAGTATTCACTGAACATGCAGCCCACCGGTACCTCATGACGAAGAAGGAAGCAAAGCCAAGGTTGATTCGGTTGGTGCTCCTTCTAAGTGAGTTTAATTTGGAAATACGGGACAAGAAGGGAGCTGAGAACCTTGTGGCCGACCACTTGAGTAGGCTGGTGAAGAAGTAGGAAGATCCAACAAGAGGAAGAGCCATACTTGAAAGCTTTCCCAGACGTTATATTCTACACAACTCTTTGTTGTGTAACCGCCCCTGCGCAACCAGAGCCCCGCCCCTACGCACAGGCGCCCCTGTGGCTCGAGCCAGGCGCCCCTGCGTAAAGCCTTGGCCGCCCCTGTGGATTATACGACAGAGGTTCTGTTTTAGCTTCACCCTTTTAAACCATGGTTTACTGACATTGTAAATTTTCTTGTTAGAGGTGAGTACCCTCCACACTTCACCAAAGCACAGCGAGAGAAGGTGAAGGCCGAAGCAAGGAACTACGTTTGGGACGATCCATACCTTTGGAAGCATTGTAGTGATTAGGTAATACGCCGTTGCATCCTGGATAATGAGGTACAATCTGTTCTTACATTCTGTCATTCTGAAGCATGTGGGGGACATTTTGGGGCCAACAAAACTGCTAGAAAAGTCTTAGATGTTGGATTCTTTTGGCCACGCATCTTTAGAGATGCTTTTACGCTTTGTAAGGTGTGTGATAGGTGCCAAAGAGTGGGTAATGTCTCTAGGAGAAATGAAATGCCTCAATCTTCACTTATATTTTGCGAAATTTTTGATGTTTGGGGGAAAAAATTTCATGGGTCCTTTTCCTACCGCTTTTGGGCATACTTATATATTACTTGCGGTGGACTATGTTTCCAAGTGGGTAGAAGCAAAGGCCACCAAAACTGATGATTCTAAAGTTGTTGTAGCATTTCTTAAGGACAACATTTTTGCAAGGATTGGCATCCCCGAGGCTTTGATAAGTGATAGGGGAACTCACTTTTACAACAAGACAATCACCGCTCTCCTTAAGAAGTAACACGTCCATCAACGTGTCTCAACGGCCTACCACCCGCAACCAAATGGTCAAGTGGAAGTGTCAAACCGGGAGATCAAAAACATCCTTGAAAAGACGGTTCCCCCCGGAAGGAAATATCGGAGCTTGAGGCTCAATGATGCTCTATGGGCGTACCGAAGAGCGTACTAGACTCCTATAGGGATGTCTCAATTCCGACTTGTGTTCGGAGAGGCTTGCCACCTTCCGGTGGAGCTGGAACACAAGGCATGGTGGGCGGTGAAAAACTGTAACATGAATGTGGATGAGGTGGGAGAGTTCCGGAAGCTTCAATTGCAAGAGCTGGAAGAGTTAAGGCTCGATGCGTATGACCATGCCACATCATACAAAGAGAAGACAAAAGCATGGCATGACCGGAACATTCTTCGAAAGGACTTTAAAGCGGGTGACAAAGTCCTCCTTTTTCAATCTCATTTAAAGTTTTTGCAGGAAAGCTACGCTCAAGGTGGACAGGTCCATATGTGATAGCCGAGGTCCATCCACATGGTGCTGTGGATCTTTACGATCCACAAACACACAAGATATTCAAGGTCAATGGCCAAAGGCTCAAGCCCTATTATGAAGGAGTGAAGAATGACCCCATAGACGAGATGGTGTTAGCGAAGGCCCAAGTAGAGAAGTAGGGTCCTTGCGTCGAGCCAACGACGTAAAACAAAGGCGCTGCTCGAGAGGCAACCCGAGAGAATAAGAAGAGGAGCCACTGTCAAGATTTCCACCCCTTCGGCCCCTTGTCACCGCCCCTGCGGTGACACCCTTGCCCATTGCCGCCCCCGGCGCTAGGTCTGTGCCAGCTCAAACACTGTCACCGCCCCGTGGTGACAAGCCCCCTCCCTTGCGGGTTTACCCAGAAAAGAAAAAAATAATAAAAGTCGGAAAAGATCCTACACCTAACCCACCCACACATCTCTCTCATCCTCACCTACCACTCACCTCTCTCTCTTACGACCCAACCCCCAAACGCACCCTGCGCCCTCCACTCAACCTCACTCAACCAACCACCATGCCCCCGTGCCACCTCTACAACGCCTCACCAACGCCCCTGTGCCACCACTCGACACCCTCCCTTACACCACCAACAGTGCCCTTGCGCAACCCCCTCTGTCTCTCACCATCCACCCCTCAATCTCTCAAAACTCAACCCTAACCACTTCCGACCACACTCAATCACCACTACCCATCATCCAACACCGCCGGCAGTAGTCTCCACCAGTAGGAAACACCAGGAAAGCGCCACTGCTCCACCACCTGTCGAAGTTGTCATAGATCACCCCCTACTTCTTCTCCCGCCCCTGCGGATCACATCAGCCTCCACTGCACAAATCACGACAGAGGGTTCTTCTCCATTCCCTGTTTTTTATTTTTGATTTCTTTGCTTAAATTTATTTCAAGAATGGAACCACAAAGGAAGTACAAGATGTCTGAGGTGGAGAAGGCCGGTTACGGGATTGTGCAAGACCGAGTGGTGTATGCAACTCGGTTTTTACACATTCCGACTTTGGAGAAGCTTGACATGTTGGAGAGCATGCAATCATTCCTTACCAATGCTAGGCTTGGGGACTTTTTGAAGAAGAGTGCTCCCACATACCCCGAGCTTAGTCGACAGTTCATCGCCACCTTCAACATGGAGAAGGAGGACCATGTGTGTGTTGGCCTCACCTTCAAGTACAACAAAAAGAAGTACAAACTCGACTTCTCATAGCTGGAAGAGGCCTTTAGGGTAACTCTTAACCCCTCTGACAAATGGTGGGAGCCCACCCCACACCGGATTTGGTAGAGTTTTGGCAGGTAGCTACAGGTTCCGAGTTTCATGCCGGGGGTGAGTATAACAACAAACTCACTTAGCTCTTCTTGAGACCCCTCTCCAAGATCATTATGTTTGTCTTCTTTGGACACAAGGAGGAGAACAAGGTCGCTCTCAAGGACCTTCCACTGTTGTACTCTTGCCTCCCGATCAGTGACACCGTGCCGGATTGGCCTTACCTCTTCCTTACCGCTTTGAAGCGGATTAGGAAGAATGAGCCCCGAGATATTGTTGGAGGTGGGGTCATTTCCTTCATTGTTGAGTAGGTGATGGACTTGTCCGAGCTGGAGGATGGGATGGCTATCCCATTCTACACTGAAAGTCTCCTCCGGCGGTGCAAACTCCTCCGGCAAGATGGGGAGAATTTGTTTTGGCTTTCTTTTGCAGATGGGAGCCACATCACCTACCTTTCATGCCCTCTACCATTCGGAGATGAGCTCTCCGAGCTTTACATTCTTCTGATCCGTTTGTGCCGAGGCGGCCTCTGGTGGCCATTATTGAGAGGCATGCGGCGATCTCCAGCCGGGCCCCATATGAGGACCACATGCCCATCCCGGATGATGAGGAGATGCCTATTGTAGCGGGAGAGGACGGCCCCATACTTGAGAGCCTCCAGGCTCAAATGACTGGCTTGACCACTCAGCACCAGGCTTAGCAGACCGAGTAGCAACGTACCATGCTGGAGCAGCAGCAGACTTGGCAGTGCAGCCTTCAGAAGAGCATGACCACCCATTTTGACCGGCGCCAGGATGCTTGGCAGGCGGCTCAACAACAACAGCTGGAGGCTCAGCAGTTGGCTTGGCAAGCCAACTTTGAGACCACCATTGGAGGCCGGTCGGATCCTCAGCAGACCCGCCTTGATGACATTTACTGACGGAAGGAGCACTTTTTCAGCCACTTCCCTTATCCGCCGGAGCAGGGTCCGGATGGTCCAGCCGAATCATCCCATTAGCGGGTATCCTCTCTTTCCCTTCTCCACCTTACTATCTTTGCTTTCATTTTCACTTTGAGGGCAAAGTGTTCTTCAAGTATGGGGGAGGGAACACTATCTTGCACGTACAGTTTAATTGTGTGTTTGCTTTGAGAATTCTAGTTGTATTTTCATGTTGAAATTCAGTTATAAAAAAAAGAGAAAAAAGCCGAAGAAATTGAGAAAAAGGCAAGAAATCCTTGGATAAACAGAAAATCTGAAAGGGCGATTTAGGAAAAAAGAAGGTAGTCCGACCAACTCTAGGTTGGTGCAAAAATGGACTTGAGGGATGAGAGGAATTTGTGAGATCATTTAGAAAAGAAGAAGAGTGACAAGGTGAAAACCCGAAAGGGCACCTTGCAAAATGAGCAACACCAAGTGTAGGTTCTCATTCCAACGTTGGTGGCATAAGAAGGGGAGTCATAAGGAGGTTGTCCGGGTAGGTCACTCTTGGAGCAATAAGGATGGTAGTTCTCACTTTCTTCTCATTTTCTCTCTTTTCTCTCTTTCTTCCTTGGTTTTTTCTTTTGATTCCTTTATCTCATCTTCTGCACCATGCTTCCTGAGGCATTTTAGTTGTTGACCTGTTGTCATATGTGTTACTCGGGATGAGTAAAAGGTCTAAGTATTGGAGAGTTTGATAAGTGATGGAATCACTATCAATTAGGATAGTTTTTAGCGTCTTTTTATTGTCTTAGAGTCGGTTTGCTAACATCTTAATCCAGAAGAAGAAGTCTAAAAGAAGCAATAGAGATGTTAGAAGCACTTGGGAGTTGAAGATCATTCACGAAGACAAGCTTCTGTTGCCACACCGCCCCCACGGAGAAGTGTCACCGCCCCTGCGGGTGGCACTACACTCCGGAATGCAGCCTGCGCCTTTGCCAGCGCCCGGAACAAGCATTTCACCGTCCTTGCGGCCACCCCTGGACGCCCCTGCGGTGACTTACCCTGAAGAAGTGAAGTCGGCGCACCTGCACCTCTACCTGCGGACCAACCTACGGAGTTGCCGCCCCTGCGGCTCGAAATCAGAAGCGACAGAAAGATGAAGAGTCAGACTTTTGAAGATTATTAAAGACCCGCCCATGTGGGAGTGCCAGGCCGCCCCTGCGGCCAAGAAGAACATCAAGCGTTTTAGCCTAAACCACCCCTGCGGCCTTGAAGCCCGCCCCTGCGGTTTAGCGCCAAAGGACTTTACTCCGGATGTTTGCACCGCCTTTATGGCATTAAAGGTGGTTGTTTAGGACGGCCATTTACTCCCATTTACTATCTATTTTAGTATAAATAGGGTCATGGTTGATTGCTAGAATCATCCATCATTTTCCCCACTTTAGCTTTATTTCCCTTACTTCCAAGTGTAATGAGTTTCTAAGTTCCTTGCTACATTGGGTTGTTTTGAAGCTGCATTGTTGCTTTGGTTGTAAGTATTTATCAATATAAGTATTATTCAGTCATATGTATTGTATTCCTTGAGCTTTAACTTATGTTTGCATGTTTCTTACCACTTAGATTGATCACCTTAAGTGTCTAATTACATGCAAAGAACTAGGATTAATTGACTATGGGTTCGGGTCCTTAATCAAGTAGTGAAAGCTGGTTGTAATCTCTTAAAGGAAAAGGAATATAATTATAAAGAAAGTCTAACGGTTTTTATGCTTTCTTTGTATCTCTTTGTCTTTGTTAAAATGCTAACTTGTTCTTTGATCTTGTAGGTTTACGGATCACTAAACTTGTTAAGTTGTGTTGATGCCGGTTGGCTCAACGCATAATTAAGATCAATACGACACATTAATGAATAACTTATAAAAAGAACCAACCAATGTAGTGTGCATGCTAAGACTCAACCTAGTGTAGCTCTCTTCTCCATTGTATTATCACATCTTTACTTGTTCTCGTTTTGCTTTTGCCTTGTTTCATTACAATCCAAACCTCCCCCGCCCGATTTGGTTACATTTTTCGATAATTTAACTTAATCTTTACTTGGAAAAACTCTCTTGGGATCGACCCTTACTTACACTATACAAACCAACTAGTGTAACGTTAGGCAATTACTTTGACTTAAGCTAAAAGACAACGACCTTAGGATTTTAGCCTCGTCATGTTGATCTTCCTGGACCTCTCTGATGTTATACATATGTATACATGTATGTTGATTGCCTTTGGGGCAATATAAAAGTGAAGAGAATCAAGAGACGGGTAGAAGAGAAGTCATAGAGGACTCTCTACTGTTCGACCGTCCCCGCGGATTGGAGCGACCGCCCCTGCGGCCAGGCCAGTGTTGCCGCCTCTGCGGCTGAGTGTCACCGCCATCGTGGTGTGTTGCGCTCCTGTGTCTTCTTGCTTCCGCAGGGGCGTTTGTCCAGGACATACCAAGACTTGGTATGTGTCCTTCCTTTCCTTTCGCATTGACTTTAGATTGTAGCTAGGTTGGTAGTGTGTGTTATGAGATGATGAGACATATGCTAAGTTTATGCCTTAGGCATTTGTGAGCTATGATGTGGTATCGAGGTTGAGAGTCGAGTTATGGTTTGGTTATGGGGTTTAAGAGGTGGAATCTCCTAACCTTGGGACGACGTTTGATATTATTGTTCTTTGTTGATGCAAGCACTGATCGTTTCCCTGAGGGGAAATTGTGACCACTTGATATGCGTTTGTGACAAGTCCTTGGGACTTACTTAGCGAGTAGTTATGGGTTTGAGTGTTTTCAGTGGTGGTGTGTGTGCATCTGTATGTTGCATTTATAACCTAACCAAACTATGACGCCCATATATGCATATTAATTGGCTAGAGTGTATGATTACGGGCGGTAATAACTTGTCTAGCCCAAAATTGGGTGGCTAGGAGGTTCTCTGCGACTAGTCCTCCAGGTGGTGGTGATTGGCACTAACTCCAAACCTGAGGGGAAACGGGGACAGAGGCGAGAGAGTTTTACTACTTGTGCCACAAGGAATTAATTAGTTTGCATAACTTTAATAAAGATAATAAATGGATATGTATGTGTACATAGCACGTTGTGATGTAATGATGTGTTATATGTGCTACTGCTTCATTCTTATTCATGTTCTTTTAGTTAACGGTTTTATACCGTGTTGTAGATCTTCTGCAAGATAGGAAGATTGCATAGTGAGTCAGATGGGTGATCAGCTAAGGGCTTCCGTACACTAGGTTGTGCGAGGTTTATGGGATCTTTTGTATACGGTTGTATATGGATTGCCATTTTGTACTTGACTGTGTTTTGTAAATCTTTTCATTATATATATTTATACAGTTTGATGTATTTGGTTTTAATCTATCCGTGCCTTGTCATAAGATCCAGTGAACTTGTTGGCATGCTAAGGTCAGGATCCACTGTGAGATCCTATCCCAATAGCGCCCCGAATCCCACAAATTTGGGTATTACAATCCGAGCGTAGCCTACGTCGTTGTGATTCTGAATCTTCTTTTAGATCGTCAATCAGGTTAGTAACGAATAAATTATGAATTTATTCATTTTCCGTATTACGATTTGGCCTAAATTGACCTCAAGCTTGTCAAAATGGATAATTGAAATTTCCATTATGCTCGTTATGTTATTCCAGGGATTATGGGTTGTTTATTTGATGAAATATGATGACATGTGGGTTTAGAAATTACATTCGGGCAAAACATTATTCTGGTGAAAGTTAATATAATTAATTAAATTAGGATTAGATTTGAAATTGAGGAATGTTAATTAGATGATACCTTGAGAGGTTTGAGGAATTGTGAGTTATGTTGAGATATCGAGATTTAGATACGAGTTATGGTTTGGGTATGATCATGGGGTGTAGGAGGTGGAATCTCCTAACTATGGATAGTGTTTGATATTGTATGTGCCTTTCTTTTTCAGGTGTTGATCGTTTCCTCGAGGGGAAACTGTGACTTGGATAAAGGTTTACGTTTGTGACAGGTAAGTCCATTGAACTTACTTAGCGAGCAGTTGTGGATTTGAGTGATTGTGATAGTGGTGCTTGTTCATATGATTGTTGCATTTATAACCTAAACCTGACTAGGATGACCATTTATGAACATTAAATGGCCCAAATGTATTATAGCGGGTCGTGTCCACCTGTCAAATCTCGACGATGAGTGGAGAAGGTGCTCTAAAACCGGTACTCCAAGGGGGAGGTAGATCCCCATGCAAAACCTGTGTGAAAAGGGATAGAGACGGGGTTCTAAGGTTCCTTTTGTTATAACATAATGAAGATAATAAATGGTTTAATGTGTGACGTAATAAAGATAATAAACGGTTTTATGTGTGACATTGCATATTGTGATGTGATGATGTGTTTGTATGTGCTATTACTTTTATTCTTATTCATGAACTGTTAGCTAATGGATTTATACTGTCTTGTAGATATTCTACACGATAGGAAGACTACAGAGTGAGCCAGATGGGTGATCAGCCGAGGGCTTCCGTACACTAGGTTGTGCGAGGGTTATTGCGAGGTTTTGTACATGTATGGATTTGTGATTTCCATTTTCTACTCGGCTGTGTTTTGTAAACCTTTTGGATGTATATATGTATACAGTTTTATGTATTTGGTTTTATATCTATTTGTGTCTTATTGTAAGATCCAGTGAACTTGTTGTCAGGTTAGGGTCAGGATCCATTGTGAGATCTTAGCCTAGTAGCGCCCCAAGTCCTGAGGAATTGGGGTGTTACAACTAAAAACTTGTAGTGGCCATACCGAGTCCGAAATGCCATCTTATGAATATCCAGCTCTCTCACCCTCAGCTGGTGATATCCCGAGCGCAAGTCTATCTTGGAGAACACAGTCGCTCCCTGAAGCTGATCTAACAAGTCACCGATGCGGGGCAAAGGATACTTCTTCTTGATAGTCACCTTATTCAACTCTCTGTAGTCGATACACAGTCTCAACAATCCGTCTTTCTTCCGCACAAAGAGGACAGGTGCTCCCCACAGGGATACGCTAGGGCAAATGAAACCCTTCTCAGCCAACTCCTCGAGTTGCTTCTTCAACTCTAACAACTTGATAGGCGCTATATGGTATGGGGCCTTTGAGTTCGGTCTTGTCCCCATCTCCAACTCTATGCCGAAGTCCACGCTCCTATGAGGCAACAAATTGAATGGTTCGGCAAACACATCCAGAAACTCACAAACCACGGGGATATCCTCTAATGCTGGACTCTTGCCATCCTTCGTGGCATAACACTAGAAGGCCCCGCAACCCTATGCAATCAATCTCGCTGCTCGTACCGCGGTGATAACTCTACCTGACTATCCAAGGTCCCAACCTCGGAAAATCTCACTTTGACCCGACTCGGTAGAGACCATCATGGTCCTCCTACATACATCTAACACAACACGATACCTATCCATCCAATCCATACCCAGAATGACTTTCTCATGCACCAATGGCATGACAAAGAAGTCAACTAACAAATCACCATTTCCTAAAAGTATAGGACAACCATGTACCTCTCGGGTACCTCTCACCTGACCCTCATCGGGTAACCTTATAACAAAAGGTCTCTCATCTACCGTATTTAAGGTTAGTTTATCAACGCATGCATCAGAAATGAAAGAGTGCATAACACCCATATCAAATAAAACTCTAACAAGTAAACCATTAATCAGAACGGTACCTGTAGTAGCTGGTGTTGGCGGCTCCTCAGCGCTCTTCAACTCAAAAACTTGTCCTCGAGCTCCTCTAGTATCGTTGGTACCTCCATCGCGACCTCTGCCTCTACTCGGTCCTGGAGTGGAACCCTGAGTAGCAGGATGGTCTCGGACTCTCTTTTGTCCCTGCAACTGGTGCTGAGGTGGCCTCTACCCACCTCCTCATGAACTAGCAGGGGAAGAACCCTGATATGATGACGTCTTGCCCTGACAGCAAAACATATCCTGATGTCCTGGCCTCCCACAAGAGAAGCATGTCACTAGTGCTCTCGTGCAATCCACTCTCAAATGCCCATAAACTGGGTAACTCGAGCAACCTTGAGTCTGTGCAGAAACTAGGTAACTCGAGCAACCTTGAGTCTAGCCTTGCCCGTACCTTGATGCTCCTGTACCGGTCTGCCCAGTACGTTGTCTCTTCATAGACCTTCCTGTCTGAGAAGTCTTCCTCTATCTAGCCCGCTCACGGTCATCAGCTAAGGCTCTATCTTGGTACTCTATCAAAGACTCGCAATGGAAACCTGCCATGTAGGAAAAGGTACTCTCCCTTGATAGCATGTATTATAGTCTATATTTTGGGACTTGTTTAGACATTTTATCTTCAATAATCTGCATGTTTGAATGTATATTATGTGATTATATTGTCGTTTCATCTACCTTTACGGGAATCGAGGTCTACACCAAGTTTTGTTGTAATCATAGGAAAAGTGGCACATTTTGGGCTAAAATGGAGCTCTAAGGAGCAAAGGAGTCATAGGAGCTACATTTTGGAGCTTAAAAGAGGACTCAGGAAGCATGGAATTAACAAAGAAGATTTACTTTATACCAAATTTGAGATATTTCATATTCAACTGAGATTCACCTCGGTCAACTATAGTGTCACCTCAACTGAGGTGATCTTGAGGAGCGCCCCGACCGAGGCGAACACCCTGGCGCCGGCGAGATATATTTTATTTGGCTGAGATCTTTTATTTTTAGAAGGAAGATATCTTATATTTTTGGGCTGGATTTCTGGAAGGAAGATCATATATTTAGGAGATCTATTTTAGAGATAAGATATATTTTATTAGGAAATTATCTTTTTAAGATATTATTATCTTTGGAAGATAATTCTCCTATAAAAAGGGCTGCATTTTCCATAATTCAGCATGACCGCACGCTGGAAGCCGACAATACACTGCAGTTAGGAAGGATTCTTGGAAGTTTGAAGGAAGTTTTAAGATTGAAGGAAGGAAGTTCATAGCTTTGTGATAGCTTTTGAGGGGATTCGTAAGATTTTCTTAGATTCCCTTTGGTTTGTTGTCTTTGTTGGATTTGTGATTCCAAGGAACGTTGATTTGTTCGATATTTGATTCAGTTATTGAAGCCTTGTTCTTAAGGTTTTTGTGTTCAAATATTCAATCCCTTCCCATATATTTGATTATTGTTTTCATGATGATGAGTGGCTAATTTCCATGTGCGATTCTAGGGTAATTGGCTGAAAGTTGTGGGAAATACGATGATAGAATAATCTTAACCCCAGTAGGACCCTGAAAGCTCGAGTCTTTAACCTTAACCCTAGAACATCTCGTTCAGTCGATGAACATCTCGGCCGGGTGGAACTTGACTGACCGAGGTGACCTTTTCTGATCCGTAACTGAGAGTTAAGTGTTAGAGTTTGCCAAATCCTATTCTTATTACACCTTTCCTGGTTCAATGCAAGCCTAGGATGAGACTCACCCGGTGATTATAAGTGTAGGTAATAAAGGTTTATCCCTTATTGGGGTTTGAGTGTGCCTTCATTCCATCTTTTGTGAGTTAGCCTGAGACTTACCCGGTAAATGTTGATTCTATTCCCTTAGTTGGTGTGTTGGTTTGAGATTATAATTCCTTTCCTTAGTACCTTGAGACTTACCCAGTAATAGGAGCTTTGGTTTGGGATTAGTGAGTAGTGAGACTTACCCGGTGATCTATTCTACTTTAGAAACACCTTCCCTTTGCAAAATCTCAGCTTTGTCCGCTTATCTTGAGATCTTGAGTTGGAACCACAACTAGATGCTTTAATCCCTAGAATTTGCATATTTCCTTTAATTGACCTTATTATCATCTCTTTGATTGCTTTAATCGTTTTGTGGTTATTAGTTACATTGACTACCTATACTTGCTTTGTTTCACCTAAGTCCCTGAGATCGACACCCAAGAATTCTTGCTTTTACTATAATTTATCCGTACACTGCGTGTTCTCATCCTTTTTTTAAGCATACTTCTTGGGATATAAATTTAAAGCTTGCACACACCGTTTGGAGCGAACATCCCTCAATCGGCGGGAGAACATATACACATGTTGATTCTCTAGAGGTGCAGCTGAACCCAGTAGACTAATCGCTTCTACTATCTGCACATCCTCAAAGCCAGCCTCGACAAAGTCCTGTAGTTTCTCCCTCCTCAGAGAAAGAGGCAGGGTAAAAACGCTCTCTGATCATGATCCGCATCTGATCATAGCTTGTGTATCGAATCCGCATGGTACTCCACCACTACTAGGCTAGGTAACGGAATAGAGTTTGTACTAACACTATCCGTCTGTCCTCTGGGCATCTAATAGACTCAAGGGCCGAATCCACATGCCCAATCCATATCTCAACCTCCAACCCCACCTTCCCAGATAAATGGAGTACTCCCATCTAGTAAAATGCCTTCAACCAAGTATCTGGTCGAGGCCCTCTCGACTCCTCTGGAGCTCTAACAACCTCAACAGCACGTGCCAGTATAACTTGCACCTGAGTAGCTCTTTGGGACATCTCTGAATATCCCATTTATGCTGGAAGATCCGAGGCACGTCTACCTGCCCTAGAAGCCTCCTCGGCTCGTCTAATATACACACGGAACTCTGTCTCGATGCCACACCGTTCCTAGTCTTAGGAACGACGCTCTCAGCAACATCCTCGTGTACTTCCTCCGCTGCAGGCGGATCATCAATGGGAACCTGTCCTTGACATATCAATACTGGAGGAAGAGGGGTTCTACCCCTACCTCGTCCTACTACAAATGTCGCTCTAGTCCGAGCCATCTACGGGGTATGCACACCTAACTTATAAGGCTATATATATATATGTCATATGTATATATATATATATAAATATATATGTATGTATATATATATATATGATACTTAAATCCAACATACATGCACTGTTCAACACATAATACATATCTATATATATATATATTGTCGATATCCTCCATAAAGGTGATGGCTTCTTGTACACTATATCACAAATCAAATGTACATATTTCAAAACCAAAATCCTTTTGAGAAGTCAGACCCCTTTCGGGTTCTATTTATTTATCTATTTGGCCTTTATCACATATTGCAAGTGCCATTGCTGTCAACCTAAGGCTCTGATACCAAATTTGTAACATCCCAAATCCGCAGGACTCGGGGCGCTATTGGGCTAAGATCTCATAATGGATCTTGACCCTAGCCTGAAAACAACTTCACTAGATCTTACAACAAGACACAAATAGATATAAAACAAAATACATAAAACCGCATAAATATGCATCAAAAGGTTTACAAAACACATCCGAGTACCAAAACGGAAATCACACATCCATACATATACAAAACATCTCAAAACCCCCGCACAACCTAGTGTATGGAAGACCTCGGTTGTTCACCCATCTGGCTCACTCTGCAATCTTCCTATCCTGCAAAATATCTACAATGCGGTACAAAACCATTGGCTAACAAATCATGAATAAGAATAAAAGTAATAGCACATACATACACCTCATCATATCACAATATGCAATGCACACATCATAACCATTTATTATCTTTAATTACGTTATACCATTACTAATTCAACTTCTTTTGTAACACGAGGAACCTTAGAACCCCGCCTCTGTCCCCTTTCACACAGGTTTTGTATGGGGATCTACCTCCCCCCTGGAGTACCGGTTTCAGAAAACCTTCTCCACTCATCGTCGAGCTTTGATAGGTTGTCACGACCCGTAATAATACACTTGGGCCTTTTAATACAAATATATGGTAATCCTAGTCCGGTTTAGGCTATAAATGCAACATTCATATGCACACACGCCACTATCACAATCATTTAAATCCATAACCGCTAACTAAGTAAGTCCAATGGATTTACCTGTCACAAGCATAAACTTGTATCCACGTCACATTATCCCCTCGAGGAAACGATCAGCGCCTGGATCAGCAAGGCACACACAATATCAAACACTACCATGGTTAGGAGATCCACCTCTTGCACCCCATACTCATATCCAGACCATAAATCATATCAAAACCTCGATATCTTAACATACTTACAAATGCCTAAGGCATAACCTCAACCTATAACTCCTCAAGCTCATCATACATCTTACTAGCCTAGCTATACTCTCAAGCCAAAGCCAAAAGAAAGGAAAGACACATGCGGAAGCAAAAAGACGAAGGAGCGTCGACACACCGCAGGGGCGGTGATACTCAGCCGTTGGGGCCGCGACACTGCTCTACTGTAGGGGGGGCGACTCCAATCCGTGGGGGCAGTCAAATAGTAGAGGAATGCCTCTGAGACTTCTCTTCGATCTCTCACTCGATCTCTTCACTTCTTTGCCCAAAGAAAATAAACAACACATATACACCATCAAACGTCCAGGAAAGCCAACACAAAAATATGCTTGTGGAATTCCTAGGCTATAGAAGAAGAAAGAAGGAAAGAAGAAGAGGAAAAGAAGAAGAACTCACCACTACAACTCAAGAACGGGAAGAACCTCACCACTAGCTATCCCTAACACCACAACAACAACAAATCAACCTCAACATCTCATCATCACATCAACAAAGCTCACACAACTAACTCTTTGACCAAAATCAAGAAAGATCCTGTTCGCTCCAAATGGTGTGTGCAAGCTTTAAATTTATATCCCAAGAAATATGCTTAAAACAAGGATGTGAACCCGGAGTGTACGGATCAATTATAGTAAAAAGAAAGAATTACGGGGTGTCGATCTCAGGGACTTAGGTGAAACAAAGCAAGTATATGTTGTCAATGCAACTAATAACCACAAAAGCGATTAAAGCAATAAAAAAGATGATAATAAGGTCAATTAAGGAAAATATGCAAATTCTAGGGATTAAAGCATCTAGTTGTGGTTCCAACTCAAGATCTCAAGATAAGCGGACAAAGTTGAGATTTTGCAAAGGGAAAGTGCTTCTAAAGTGGAATAGATCACCGGGTAAGTCTCACTACTCACAATCCCACCCCAAAGTTCCTATTACCGGGTAAGTCTCAAGGTACTAAGGAAAGGAATTATAATTTCAAACCAACACACCAACTAAGGGAATAGAATCAACCTTTACCGGGTAAGTCTCAGGCTAACTCACAAAGATGGATGAAGGCACACTCAAACCCCAATAAAGGATAAACCTTTATTACCTACACTTATGATCTTGGGTAAACAAACTAAGGAATCACCGGGTAAGTCTCATCCTAGGCTTGCATTGAACCAGGAAAGGTGTAGTAAGAATAGGATTTGGCAAACTCTAACACTTAACTCTCAGTTTCGGATCAGAAAGGTCACCTCGGTCAGTCAAGTTCCACCCCGGCCGAGATGTTCATCGACTGAACGAGATACTCTAGGGTTAAGATTAAAGACTCGAGCTTTCAGGGTCCTACTGGGATTAAGATCATTCTATCATTGTCTTTCCCACAACTTTCAGTCAATCACCTTAGAATCGCACAAGGAAATTAGTCACTCATCATCATGAAAGCAATAATCAAATATATGAGAAGGGAATGAATATTTGAACACAAAAACCTTAAGAACAAGGCTTCAATAACTTAATCAAATATCAAACAAATCAGCGTTCATTGGATAACAAATCCAACAAGACAATAAAACCAAAGAGAATCTAAGAAAATCTTACAAATCCCCTCAAAAGCTAACTCCGAACTATCAACCCTTCCTTGATTGATCTTCAATCTTCCTTTCTTTCTTCAAAGCTTCCAGAAAATCTCCTCTTTGCTGGTTATTCTCAGCCTCCAAGCATGGTTGAACTTGTGGAAAATCCAACCCTTTATATAGGAGAATTATCTTACAAAGATAATACTATCTTAAAAAGATAATTTTTTATAAAATATATCCATATCTCTAAAATAGATCTCCTAAATATACGATCTTCCTTCCGAAAATCCAGCCCAAAAATATAAGATATCTTCCTTCCAAAAATAAAATATCTCAGCCAAATAAAATATATCTCGCCGCGCCAGGGTGTTCGCCTTGGTCGGGACGCTCCTCAAGATCACCTCGGTCGAGGTGACACTGTAGCTGACCGAGGTGAACCTCAGCTGAATGTGAAATCTCTTAAATCTGGTCCAAAGTAAATCTTCTTTGTTAATTCTATGCTTCATGAGTTCTTCTTTTAAGCTCCAAAATGTAGCTCCTATGACTCATTTGCTCCTTAGCTCCATTTCGATCCAAAATGTGCCATTTTACCTACGATTACAACGAAACTTGGTGTAGACCTCGATTCCCGTAAAGGTAGATGAAACGACAATATAATCACATAATATACATTCAAACATGCAGATTATTGAAGATAAAACGTCTAAACAAGTCCCAAAATATAGACTATAATACATGCTATCATATCCACAAGAAGGAATCAAAGAAAAGGAGAATAAGAAGGAAAACGTTGGAGAAGAGATGAAGATGAAGGGAAATGAGTCTAGACCAAACCCTCATCTGAAGGTGGAGGAAGAAACTTATAAGTTGAGTAAATAAAAGCACGGGTCGAAGGTCAAAGAAAGCGGCTGAGGCCACCTAAGCCGCGGGAGCGGGTCCTCAGTATTGCGGGGACAATGTTGCACCTGTGGCCAAGACGAGGCGCAGGGGCCCTATAGAAACTAAGGCTCTTACAGTTAATCCCTTTACTAATTCAACTTATGTTGTCACACGAAAATCACCGTGGTCTCGCCTTTGTCCCCTTTCACCAACAAGAATAGAGGCGATGCATCCCCCGTTACTTGTTGGACTAGTTGCAAGAGAACCTTCCAGTTTCCCCATTTTTAATTGGACAAGCCATCACCGCCCGATTATAATACACTTGGGCCAATTAAGGTATAAGGTAATCCTAGTCCGGTTTTCCGTTATAACGATAAATAACAAACACAACCAATATGGTTAAACTAATATACAGGAAGCAGCTAAATAAGTCCTAGGGACTTACCTCACTCGAAGGTAACACAAGGGTCAGCTACTTCTCAATTTCCTGAAGGAAGGAATGAATGCCTGCTCAGACAAGGCATAGCGAAATCAGAAACAAACCGAAAGCTATAAGTCTATATTTTCTAGTCTCCACGATCTAAGAGATCTCCAACAAGCTAGGGATACGATTCCTAGTCTTACAAGATCCTCATGGGGTAACATCAACCACACAACTCAAAAAAAGGATTGAGGAAACAAGGAAGGAAGCAACTCACCAAAGACAAGAGTCACTAAAGGAAAACCGCAGGGGTGGTTGACAGAGGCACGGGGGCGGCAGGGCTTGCAGCCACGGGGGCAGAAAGATCCAAGCGTTGGGCAGTTTTGCGAAAGAGGTTGCGTCTTCTCTTTTGACAGCAATAACACAACAAGGGATCAAAGCCTGACTTCTTCAATCCAGACACAAAAACTCTTTAACCAAGGAAGCCTAGAAAACATACTCGTCAACAACGAAAAATAAACAAGAATAAAGACTCGATCTTGATTCATGTGAAGAAGAAGAAGAAGAAGAAGGGGGAGGAGGAGGAGGAGGAGGAGGAAGGATAAAGAGAAAGAAGAATAGAAGGAGGAAGAAGCATGCAACAAGTTCATGAACGTTACAAGGATCAAGGGGATGAAGAACTTACACGTTCTGCATAAGATCACAGGAAAAGGCCGCAACTTGCTCAAGGTTCAAGAAAACGTAAGCAAGAAGAGAAGAAAAGGAAGAGACGGTGGAAATATATAGAGAACGGTTGGGAAAGAAACAAGGAAGGTCGGACTTAGGGTTAGAAGATAGAAGGAAAGCCGGCCCAAAAGATAGAAGATTGGATCTTCTAAGAAAGGAAAGAATAAAAGATGGAAAAAAATACAGATCACGCGATCTAGGGTGGGCTGACCCCACCGCAACTGGCCGCAGGGGCTTCCCTCTTCACCGCGGGGCGGTGAAGGCCAAAACTAGGTGTTACAGTATACTAGGCTCGGAGTGTCAACAACTTTCATTGTCGGAACTTATTATCTCCAACACTCCTCTGCAAGTGCAACTAGAGGATATAGACCGAGTTGCACTTGTCCACAGGTTAGGATCGTAAGCCGAATAGAGTTTAACCGCTCTAATACCATGTCAAGGTCTGATACAAACGGACCGGTAGAGTAGGGGTCGTGTGCATTCAAGCGCACATGAGCAATATGCCTAAGCCCAATACATAAACCCGATGAGGTTCTATCCTAAAACCAATTGACAATATGAGGAGTATCCACCGATCTTATATACTAGGCTCGGAGTGTCCACAACTTTCAATGTAGGAACTTATTATCTCCAACAGTATCCACTTAGGTGGCTAGTGCTCACAAGATATCATATCCCAAAATTTATCGGTATGTCGGCTATCAAGGAACTGGACATAATAGAAGCAGCTCCGGGATGATCGGGAGGATCTAGAAGAAGAACCCGAGCTAACGTTGTGATGTCTAGGTTCCATGGGTACATGATTGACATGGGGTAGTATAATATAATTATGTGATAGGTGTAAAAACGTGTATGGGTGGTCGGCCGAATGGTTCACCTAGGTCGCCCAAAGATGACCGAATATTTACAAGAAGAACTATTCTTTCTAATTCCAACTATCTCAAACTCATGGGAACGGTAATAACAACCAACGGTCGGTCAACTAGGCATATCGATGTCAAAATAGCCTGAAATACATAATTTTAAAGCAAAACGGACATAGACAGTAAAAACGAGTGTCGATCGGACAACCACAAAACCAATGTTAGCCGACACGCATGCCAAAACAATATATATGTGCAGATTAGAGCAACAAAAGCATAAATCAAGCTAAAATAATAGTTTTTTGGGCTAAAATCACACCAAACAAAGAAGAAAATGCTCAGAGTTGGGATGTGTAAAAAAACATAATTGAACTCGATTTCTTACCGGAGGATGGTCGTCCGAACAACGCAGCTTGGTCGGGCAGTCGAGCTTTGGTCGGTTGATCGGCGACGAGGTCACTAGTGCCGGTCGAAAGAGAAGATAAGTGAGAGAGAAGAATGGAGAGGGTAAGGGCAGCGGAATGGATTTTCTAAGGCTTCTCACAAGCTCAAAATATGATCTATGATGCACGGACACGAACATGGAAAACGGACACAACAAAAAACGGGACACTCCGCCTTCTAGAGGTGTTCGTGCATCATAGGTGATGATATATGGAAATAGGTGGCGACATGGAAAAAAGTGAACCCATTAGGCCGACGGGTTTGGTAAAAAACGAATCAAAATAAAAATCATTCTTTAATAAACAAATAAATTAATAAAGTCAAACTTGGTTACCTCCCAATTAGCGTTTATCGTTTTATACCAGTAATTAGGTGTGTTTGATTTTGTCATCGAGAAATGTTGTATCAATCATTTTTTTATGTGGAACCTTTCTAATATCGCATCAAAAATTTTCCATTTAAATAAAATTATTCTCCATGCTTGTCTTTTATGGTGATTGCTTAGTTGGGTAAATATGATCAACTTGGTATGGTCCGCTTCATCGATACATTAGCTTTCCTGATATATGTCGTAATCGTGAGTTAAAAAGTAAAATCTTATCACTGTTATTTATATGGTTAGGCATGTGCATTTATCATATCAATTCTATGCTCGGTCATTGTAGATTTGAGTGTTTTCATATGCTAAGAGTCATAGTTCCTTGAGCTCTTGTAGATCTAGGAGGCATTTTTTGCCAACAACCTTAAAAATCTCAATTTAACTTTTAATTGACCTAAAAGCTCTATGTTCCATTTCTACTAGAAGATGACATGTTTTCCCATGGATTAGGTGATGCGGGGTGGTACCACGAGGGTTTTTTGTATGCAGTTTTGTAGGCCCATAATGTTTCTTGCAATCCTTGCGAGATCGAGATACGGTTTTCTCAAAGATGTGTTTGATCTGTATTCAGGAAACTTCGACTTGTCAGTTGATTGGATGATAATATAGAGTGGCAATGCGGTGATTGAATCAATATTTGATGAGAATTCTGTAGTAGTTTAACTCAATAAATAGTGTTAATACGGTGATTAAATCCATATTTTCTAAGAAGTCTTTCGAAGCTTCACTCAATAAAGTGTGATCCTCCGTCGTTTATGAAAACTATATGGACTTCAAATCCAGCAGAAATGTAAGTTTTGATAAAATTTATAATAGTTTTAGCAACATTAGATTTAGTAGCAATAGCTTTAACCCATCGAAAACCATTATTAATAACAGGAATGTATTTTTAAGGTCCCGTGTTCAAAAAGGGCCCTAGAAAGTCAATGCCCAAAGTGTCAAAATAGTTCAATTTCTAGAATACTAGTGTGAGGCAATTCATCTATTTTTTGTTTATGCTCCTTGTACGTTGGCATGCATCACAAGTCTGTATAGCATAGTGCACATCTTCAAACAAGGTAGGCCACCAAAATCCGGTCATCACAAGTTTTTATATAATGGCGGACATCTTTAAACAAGGTAGGCTAATAACATGATTTATCACCTTAGTTTAGACATGCATTTAGGTAGATTTTCCCTTTTGTTTAGCTGAATAAGCTTAAGTTTGTGTCATTTGCACTTGTTTTTGTTTACTTTGCAAGCAAGGATGACTACACGAGCTTTTGTCGGTTTTCCGAGTAAAATGGTGGATTTAATTCGGACTTAAATGAGACATTTGAGGATCAAGCCTCGGAGTGGAGCATGTTAGGAGCTTGATAGAGACATGGAGGAAAGGAAAAGAGATCAAGAAAAGGAGCAACGGAGACCTTTTTGTGGAATCTCTGGTGTGCAAATATGCATCTCGTCCGAGATTTACTTTTCAAAGAAACTTACTAGCGAGATTGGATATGTCGAGAGAAATCTTGGCCCCTATCTCGGGCCAAGATTCCCAAAAAGAAAAGGCCAACGTTGAAGACTTCAAAAATCTCGGGCTCGACTTTGCATGTATCTCGGCCCGATATTGACAACAGATGGGCCAAGATTTCCGTCACTATAAATTTTCCGAAACCTTTTTCACATCGTTTTGGACGATCCTTGTTTTTCTTGAGCTTGTGTATAAATATGGACTTACAGGCAATTTGTCCAAAGGTTGGCTGATCTCTTCCTGATCCTTTTTACACTCTTTCTAGACATTCTAGACTTGGAGTTTTCCTTTTTTCTGCACTTTTATTGTCCTCTTTCAGCTTGTTTTTTGGAGAGAAAACTTGAAATTTGTTGTGGATCTTTTGGCTGAAATAAAGGGATTTATTGTTGTTGTATTTTGGATTTCGTTTCTTTCTTATTTGAAGGCATCATCGGCTAAGTATTTCTATCTTTCCTTGTTGATTTCAATATATGAATTGCATGAATATTTCTTTGTTGATCGTTGACCTTGAAAAATGTATATTATTGGCTAGTTTTATTAAGATTCTAGGGTCATAGATCTTGGTTATGCCTTGGATAGTGATAGATGAGCTTGCGTACTAGATTAGGATGATTAGGTTTCATTAACCCTAGCAATGCAAAATCTCAGCTTGTTCTTCAGCATATCTCGCCCGAGATTTTGATTCTGTACCCGAGATTTGTTTCTATTGTTTCAAATGAATATTATTCGTCCAAAACAAAAGTTGGGGGTTGAATGAACTTGCATGTTAGGTTGTTGGATTTCTTAAACCCTAGAGTTTGTTGAGTTGAATCTAGTTTAGATTTGTCTAAAGTTAGCAAACCAAGTTAGGATAGAGACTTACCCGGTAATATCCTTCCTTAGGTAGAATACTCGGTTTGTGTTGAATTTTTGTCCTTAGTGCCTTGAGACTTACCCGGTAATAGGTAGTTTGGATTGGAACTAGTGGAATATGAGACCTCCCTTGTAATTATTCCCATTGATGAATCACTCATTCCTTCTAGCGATAAAAACCCGAGTCCTTTAGAAGATAGGTTAAATTCGATGCCACAATCAATGATCTTGACCCCTAAAATCCGTTTTTCCTAATAACTGTTATCATCTTGCATTGTTGTGTTAGTTTGTTTTACTTGTTATTTTTATTTGATCTTTGATCAATCCCAAATCAAAACTCAAAAAAAAAAAGATTTTTAACCCTTTTCCATCTCTCTTCCTTCTTAGTCTAGATTTATACTATCTTTGATCATAATTGCAAAAAAAAAGTTCACCTCAGTCTTTGTGTTCGACCTTGGAATACTTACCTTACTACGGAACGACCCACGCACTGTGAATTCTAAGTAGTTATAGGCATCTATTACAAGTAAAATAAATTTTAAAACTTAAGAATCATTTTTTAAGCGACCAAGTTTTTGGTGCCGTTTCCGGGGATTTGGTTCGTGTCCTAAAAGTAGCGAATAAGTTTTTGGCGCCATAGTTGGGTACTAGATCTAGTTTGATTTGCATCTTGATTGTTTATAGTGTAAATCTTTCTTTTGCTTTTGATCTTGTTTTGCTTTGTGTCTTTGTATTTTTTCAAGCTTGTCAAGAGAAAAAGATGTCCATAAGGAATCTTCAAGCTGAAATTGATGACGTCTTGAAGCAACTAAGGTTTAGAGATGAAGCCTTGGAAGATGAGAGAAGGATAGCCAGACAAAGAGATGAAGCAATCAATAATGAGCTTGAATCTTGAGGGAGCTTCACACTTCCTTCAAGACTAGTAGGAAAGCTCACACACCCCAAAGCCTCAAATGCAACCTCTACAACAACCTCCCAATGATCAACTTGAGTCGATGTTCGAGCGAATGATGAGAAGATTGGATGGCTTTGAAGGCACCATAACATATGTTGTAAAGGCTCAACCGGAGGAAGTTTGTAACGAAGAAAATCCAAGAATTAAGTGTCCTTGCCAATGATCCCGGAGCTATACTTGAAGTTCTCAAGAAAGAAGGAGAAGACTCAAAACATCTCAGCCAAATTGTTGAAATCTCGGCTGAGATTGAAGTAAAATCGAAAATTGGGCGAAATTTCACATGTCGAGAAGCCTCTCGGCACCAATCTCGGCCTGAGATATGAAGGCCCTCATCCGCGATTTTAAGTTGAACCTTTTTGGCATATTCTGAAGGGAAATCTCGGGCCTAATGCTCCAAATCTCAACCCGAGATTTTGTGATGAGGATCCGAGATTAACATTAACTCCTCTTGAAGCTTTCAATCTTGCCTGGGATGCGCCCAAAAGCTGAAACTCTTTTCCAAAAGAACCTCACAAGATTGAAATAAAGCCCTTACCGGTGAAACTTAGAGCCAAATTCAAGGCAATAGCATTCCCAACAAATGGTGCCAAGGAGGTATTGAGATTCTTCAACTAGAGCATCTTCCTAAGAATCGGCATACCTCGGATTACAATAAGTGATAGTGGCAAGCAATTCACCTCTTTAACCTTTGAGTATTTATTGTCCGACTATGGGGTAACCCACAAGGTTGCAACCCCATATCATCCTCAAGCATGTGGTCGAGTGGAGGTCTCGAATGGGGAAGTTAAGGGGATTCTCTAGAAGACAGTCTCTCGGCCCCGAAAAGGTTGGGACATGAGGCTTCATTATGCCTTACAAGGATATAAGACGGCCTGTAAGACCCCCAAGGGTACCTCTCCTTACAACCTTGTCAACGGGAAGTCTTACCACTTGTCGATTAAGTTGGATCCTAAAGTTTATTGGGCAATCAAGTGGTCCAACCTTGTCATAAAAGAAACCGTTATTAGGACTTAATGAGCAATCCGGGGTATTCGAGTTAAATTGAAGCATCCAGGGACTTGGGTCAAGCTAGCCACCTAAAATCAAGTATTTCTTGGGAGGCAAACCAAGGTGAAATCCTTTCTTTTTCTTTTTCTTGTTCTTTTTCTTTTTCGTTTGTGTTTGTGTGTTTTTTGTGTTTTTGTTTTTGTGTGCAAGGGTCTAGGTAATGAAAAAGGGAGTAACGCACGGAGGCTTATAGGCAAAATGTCAAGTCGTTCGAGATTTTTGACGGGAATGAGGAGCGAGAATAAAAAACAAAGGAAATGGCCAAAAACGAGCTATCTCGGGGGTCTTTGAAGAAATCTCGCCAGAGATTTTAATTTAATCAATTAAATGGGGTGAGATTTGAGAAGTCGAATGCACCCTCGGCCCCTATCTCGGGGAGAGACTTATCGCCCAGAACCGAGATTTCAGTTGCTCAAGGATATCAACATAAAAGTCCAAAATCTCGGTCCCGACGCCCAATATCTCGGGTCGAGATTGGTAGAAAAATGGCCGAGATTTTTGATTTGCTGAACAAAACACAACTTGCCTTCTCTTTCCCAAAAATCTCGCCATTACTTCTCAAGCTCAACCATAGCGATGAAATTTCGCCCCTTACCCATCTCCCTCAATTCTCCACACTATCTCCGTCAATTCTCCATCAAATCTCTTCATTCTTGTCCCAAAATCTCTCAAATCAGACTCCAAACCCTTTTCCATCAATAATCTGTCAACATTCTACAAAAAAACCGTCTTCCAACTATAATCCTAACCCAAAAAAACCCAACTTTTTACAAACTCAAAAAGGCTTCGATCAAATCTGCAAAGAGAAGAGACTCAATCAAGGATAGAAGAAGGTTGCTCAACATCAAGAAGGGAACTTGGAATAAAGAGGGTGCACAAATCCCGTTGGTTGCACATAATTGAACATCTCAGCTTGTTCATCAAATATCTTTCCCGAGAGTTTGCATCTGTTGCCCGAGATTTACCTCTGTTTGCTTGAAATGGATAGATTAAGGTGCACTAAGCAAATTTTGAGTCGCCCCGGCTCCTCCCGTGATTCCCAAGAGTCACCACTACCACCTCCGACGAATATTCCCATCATCCAATCCAAACACAAGGTGAAATTTAACCGCATTAAGAATCTTTCAAATTCTGCTCCTAGGTACATAGAGTTGAATGACTGTGATCAGTTGATGATTAGTAGTGATATTGATTTGATGCTGGATAGATGTCATTGAAATTTCTTCATTATTCTTGGGGAATCGGCATATGATGAGATAACTTGAGAGTTATTTTAGTGTAACACATGTTCGCTCCAAAAGGTGTGTGCAAGCTTTAATATTTATAACCCAAGAAGGATGCTTGAACAATATGCGAACCCGCAGTGTACGGTTCAATTGTAATAAAAGCAAGAATTCCAGGGGTCAAACACAGGGACTATGGTGAAACAAAGTACGGAAATCAAGTTGTCAAATAAACACAAGCAATTAAAGTAATCAAAGATGATATAAAAGTCCGATAAAGAGATTGCGGATTCTAGGGATTAAAGCATCCAGTTGTGGTTCCGACTCAAGATCTCAAAGGATAACGTGGACAAAGCTGAGGTTTGCAAAGGGAAGGTGTTTCTAAAGTGGAAATAAATCACCGGGCAAGTCTCACTACTCACTATCCCAAACCAAAGCTCCTGTCACCGGGTAAGTCTCAAGGTACTAAGGAAAGGAACTATAATCTCAAACCAATACACCACCCAAGGGAATAGAATCAACCTTTACCGGGTAAGTCTCAAGCTAACTCACAAAGATGGGATGAAGGTACACTCAAACCCCAATAAATGATAAACCTTTATTACCTACACTCATGATCTTGGGTAAACAAGCAAAGGAATCACCGGGTAAGTCTCATCCTAGGCTTGCGTTGAACTAGGAAAGGTATAACAAGGATAGGTTTTGGCAAACTTAAATCTTAACTCAGATAAGGTTCACGAAAGGTTCACCTCGTTCAGTTAAATTCCATCCCGGCCGAGATGTTCAATGACTGACCGAGGTGTTCAACGGTTAAGGTAAAGACTCGAGCTTTCAAGGTCCTGTTGGGGTTAAGATCATTCTATCATCGTCGTTCCCACAACTTTCATCCAATCACCCTAGAGTTGCATAAAGAACTTAGCCAACAATCATCATGATAACAATAATCAAATTTATAAGAAAGGAATCAATATTCAAATAATAAAACCTTAACACAAAGGTCTCAATAACTAAATAAATCAAACAACAAATCAACGTTCCTCAAGTCACAAATCAGAAAAGACAACAAAATCAAAAGCAATCTAAGAAGATCTTACAAACTCCTTCACAACCAACTTCAACTTGATTCCTTCCTTCCTTGAACTTCAACCTTCAAAACTTCCTTCAACTCTTCCTTCAAACTTCCTTCAGAAAACCCTCCAGAAATCAGTGATCCGAAGATGATGGGTAATCCGTAGATGGCTGAATTGTAGAAAATCAGTCCATATATATAGGAGAATTATCTTCCAAAGATAAAATATCTTAAAAAGATAATTTCCTAGAAAATATATCCATATCTCTCAAAATAAATCAGTCAAATATAATATCTTCCTTCCAAAAATCCAGCCAAAAATATGTGATATTCTCTTTCAAAAAATAAAAGATCTCAGCCAAAAATAAAGATATTTTCGGCGGTGAGGTGTTTGCCTCGGTCCAGACGCTCCTGAAGATCACCTCGGTCGAGGTGGTACTGTAGCTGACCGAGGTGAGTCTCAGCTGAATATAAATCATCTCGAATTTGGTCCACAATCAATCCTCTAAATCATTTTCATGCTTCCTGAATGTAGCTCCAATGACTCCTTAGCTTCCTTAGCTCCATTTTAGTCCAAAACGTGCTATTTTCCCTACAATTACAATGAAACTAGGTGTAGACCTCGATTCCCGCAAAGGTAGACAAAACAACAATATAATCAAAGAATATACATCCATACATGCAGATTTATGAAGATAAAACGTCTAAACCAATCTCAAAATATAGACTATAATACATGCTATCAACACCCCAAATCCGCAAGACTCGGGGCGCTCCTAGGCTAAGATCTCACAGTGGATCCTGATCCTAGCCTGACAACAAGGCACAAATAGATATAAAACCAAATATATAAAACTGTATAAATTCCTTCAACTAGGTGTCTGGTCGAGGCACTCTCGACTCCTTTGGTGCTCTAACAACCTCAACAGTGTGTGCCGGTATGACTAGCACCTGAGTAGCTCCCTGGACATCTTAGAAGATCCCACCTGTGTTGGCAGACACGGGATATGTCTACCTGCCCTGGGAGCCTCCTCGAATCGTGTAATATACTCACGGAACTTCGGTCCCCTCATAGAGACATGATATGAGTCATCTAACTGGACTCGTTGAGATCTCTGTCTCGCTTCCATACCGCTCCTGGTCTTAGGAACGACGCTCTCAACAACCTTCTCGTATATGTCCTCCGCTACAGGCAGATCAGCGATGAGAACCTATCCCTGACCTATTACTATCGGCGGAAGAGGGGGTATACCCCTACCTCGTCCTACTGCAAATATCGCTCTAGTCCAAGCCATTTGTGGGGTATGAACACCTAACTTATAAGGCTCTATATATGCCATATGTATATATATATATATACTGTCGAGATCCTCAAAAGGGTGATTGCTTTTCATACACTCTATCCCAAAACAGTTGTACACTTTTCAAAACCAAAAATCCTTTTGAAAAGTCAAACCCTTTCGGGTTCTATTTATTTGTCTATTTGGCCTTTATCGCAGATTGCAAATGTCATTGTTGTCAACCTAAGACTCTGATACCAACTTTGTAACACCCCAAATCCGTAAGACTCGGGGCGCTACTGGGCTAGGTCTCACAATGGATCCTGACCCTAGCCTGACAACAAGTTCATTGGATCTTACAACAAGGCGCAGATAGATATTAAACCAAATACATAAAATTGTATAAATATATACATCCAGATGGTATAAAAAATCACAGCCGAGTACAAAACGGCAACATCATATACAAACATGTACAAAACATCCCCAAAACCCTCGTACAACCTAGTGTACGGAAGCCCTCGGCCGATCACCCATTTGGCTCACTCTGCAGTCTTCCTATTTTGCAGAATATCTACAACACGATATAAAACCGTTAGATAATAGTTCATGAATAAGAATAAAAGTAATAGCACATACAAAAACCACATCATATCACAACATGCAATGCACTCATCATAACAGTTTATTATCTTTAATTATGTTATACCATTATTAATTCAACTTCTTTTGTGAAACGAGGAACCTTAGAACCCTACCTTTGTCCCCTTTTACACAGGTTCTGGATGGGGATCTACCTCCCCCTGGAGTACCGATTTCAGAGCACCTTCTCCACTCGTCGTCAAGCCTTGACAGGTGGTCACGACCCGTTATAATACACTTGGGACGTTTAATATACATATATGGTCGTCCTAGTCCGATTTAGGTTATAAATGCAACATTCATATGCACAAACACCATTATCACAATCATTCCAATCCATAACCGCTAACTAAGTTAGTCCAATGGACGTACCTGTCACAATCGGAAACCTGTATCCAAGTCACAATTTCCCCTCGAGGAAACGATCAGCGCATGCATCAACAAGACACACACAATATCAAACACTGTCATGGTTAGGAGATTCACCTCTCATACCCCATAATCATACCTAAACCATAACTCATATCTAAATCTCGATATATCAACATACTCACAAATGCTTAAGGCATTACCTCAACATAAACATCATCAAGCTCAACACATATAACACTAGCCTAGCCTTACTCTCAAGCTAAGCCAAAAAGGAAAAGGGAAGACACATAACAAACTTGGTATGTCCTGGACAACGCACCTGGGGAAGCAAGAAGGCGCAGGAGCGGTGATGCCGCGGGGGCGGTGGCTCTCAGCCGCAGGGGCGATGATACTCCTTCTTCCGCGGGGCGGCCAACTGTGCAGAAGGCAATTCTCTACTCCTCTTCGTTCCTCTTGCTCGATATCTTCACTTCTTCATTGCGTAAAGGCAATCAACATCACATATACATACATATACTCATCAACAACGTCCAAGAAGATCAAAACACAAGCATAGCTTGTTGAATTTCCTAATCCAAGAAGAAGAAATGAAGAAGAGAAGAAAGAAGAAGAGAAAAGAAGATGGAAATATACCACAACAAGCTCATGAGAAGGAGAACACTCTCACACTCTCAACTAGGTATCACCACACACAACAACAACAACAACTATCATCAACATCAACCATCAAAGCTTCTCTTCCAAGATCAAGCCAACTTCAAGGAACAAACCAAGGAAAGGAGGAAGAAAAAAGAAGAATGTGAGGAAAAGAGAGAGCCTGGAGAGGAAATGGAAACCCTCATCACAGGGGGGAAGAAGAAGCTTAAGAAGAAAGTAAAGAGAGAAATAACGGGTCAAAAGGTCAAAGAAAACGGTTGAGGCCGCCTAAGCTACGGGGGCGGCTCCTCAGTACCGCGGGGGCGGCGCCGCACCTGTGGCAAGCAAAACCACAGGGGCGGAATCCTAAAGAAACCAAGGCTCTTACAATTAGTTCCTTTGACTATTCATCAAAGAATAATACCGTTAACTTTAGTTTGATGAATAGGGACTATATGATGCCGGTGAGCCACTTTGGGAACATTTTTGGCTTACCAAAAAGTGTGATTTCGATCTTCCCTAAGAGTAGCATAAAACCGATTGAATTTTAGGAAGAAATTTCCAAGGTGGAATGTAGTGATGAAAGATGGGTTGCGGGAGATTCCAAAGCCAAACAAATTTACAATCTCTCCTTCCGGGTCATTTATCGAGTCATGAGTGAGATTGTGTTTACCCGACCGGAGAGCACCCAAAAAGTCAAGGATTCCAAACTCTTTTTATCGTGGTTTATGGCCACCGGACCTTGTCCCGACACCTCCTCCATTGTAGCGGACAACTTGAAAAATATTGGGAATAAGGATAAGGGAGCTATATGTATTGGGGGGTTGATCACCACCATTGCTAAGGCATTGGATGTTGATCTCTCAGAATGTACTCTTGTTGCTAGCTCCAGACCACTTGTAACTGCACAATTTGTTTCTCGGGGTATGCTTATTCAAAGGAGAAACAACGTCTTCACGTGTCCAGTGTCCATGCCTTTGTACAAGGACCGAGGCATCCCTTGGGAGGGTGAGTACACTATTACCGACAAGAAAAATTGGAAGTCAGTGTTTGAGGAGACTCTTGGATGAGGATGACTTTGAGGATGAAAATGAAGAGGAAGATGAAGCACAAGCAATGGATACCGGGACCGATGATGGAGGTCCAGGCACGACCAGAATTTCGATGATGATAATTCAATCGTGGATAGAGCGGACATGGGACTTGGATAGTTTGAGGTGCCATTGACGAGTGCAAGAGCATTCAACTCATTTGCACCTCGGTGCGGGTCCCGGCGCCCGAATGACTATCAAGAGATCCTAACCCGGTTTGATTGCATAAACACTCGATGGGATGGATATGCCTCCTCAGATGCTTGCAGCAATGTCGAGTAGGCTTGACGGCATTGAGGATATTCAATGGAATCAAGCGGCTCGCCACTCAGTTTCTGAGGGCATGTGGGGAGACATGTATCACCACATTTTCGCTGCCTACTATGACCCAGAGCATCATCGTTATCCACCTCCACCACCTCCACACGAATGAACACTGGATTATCGATAACCTTTTTTTACAATGTGAGTATCCTTTTTCACTTCTCTATTTATTTTTCACATTGGGGACAATGAGATTTTTAAGTATGGGGTGGTGTATTTGCATTGATTATGCATGTTTCCCTTTCATTGTAATGCATCTAGATAGTTAGTTT
This sequence comes from Fagopyrum homotropicum, assembly GCA_033239125.1. NCBI lineage: Eukaryota > Viridiplantae > Streptophyta > Magnoliopsida > Caryophyllales > Polygonaceae > Fagopyrum > Fagopyrum homotropicum. The sequence continues at coordinate 55,272,874 of BSWB01000003.1, read as the reverse complement.
CATTTTTGTCACATGTCTTGGTTCGTTTTGCATCCAAAAAAAATGTGCTTCTAAGATTGGCATGATCCCTATGATGAATTTTGTTTGTGGATTGGCCTATGATGATTATTTTTAACTTAACTTGATTAATGGCATATATGGAATTTGAATACTTTGCTAGAATTTGTGTAAAAATGTGAAATTGCTCTTATCAAGACTTGATTGAGTTAAGATTGTCAACACTACATTACAAGTTCTTGCACATTGCATAGGGATGATTAAGGCACTCGATTTTCCTTCAATTCTATCTTCTTATCTTCATCATGTTTTTAGCCCCTCAATCTTTGAAGAAAAAAAATATTGCCTCCTTTGACCCATCCGGGAACTAAGGCATGTGTTAGTTTGCTTGATGTGTTGAAATCATGTGTGGGGATAATGTTGTAAAGTAGTTTGAAAAATAAGATTGTTGTAGAAATGTGATGAAAATGGAGAGAAAAATGAAAAATATAGTGTTTGGGGACATTGGTTATGAAGATGAGTAACTCGGTATTATTCACATAATCGGATGTTTGTATCTTGCCAAAGTCGGACTAGCTAATGTCCTAACGAGGTTTGGTATGTGCATCCAGTGTGAGGCCCCTTAGTAAAATCCTAAGGTTCGCTAATTACCAAGGTTTTGCCTTTGTGCACCAATGCCTTTTCCTCAAAAATAAAAATAAAAATAAAAGTGAAAGTCTCAAGGTGGATGTGAAGCACAATTTCGAGTGTGATATTTTTGTATTCTTTGATTTACACCACATTACCTAAAGAATGATCCAACCTCTACCGCGTTTCTTGGACTTTCTTCTTGATTAAGTCCTTATGACCTTTGTACACATGTGTATTGGCTTGGTGGTTTAGATTTGATTTCCTCATTAATAGTTTAGACGCCTTAAACTTGATTTGATATGCATGAATTTCGATGCAAAATATGATTATCCTTTTTATGCCTGCCTTATATGACCATTAACGAGTATCTCCTTGGCCATAAAGCATCACTTTGAGGGTGAAATATGACTAGAAGGACTTAGCAAAAATTTTGTCTTTGTTTTCACATGCATAAATCATGTCATATTTTGTCTTAGGTTTGATTCTTTCTTGCGGACAAGAAAGGAGGAAGTGTGGGGTATTTTGATAACATGATTTATCACCTTAGCTTACGCATTCATTTAGGTAGATTTTCCCTTTTGTTTAGCATCAATAAGCTTAAGTTTGTGTCACTGGCACTTGTATTTGTTTACTTTGCAAGTATGGAGGTCTACATGAGCTTTTGTCAATTTTTCAAGTAAAACGGTGGATTACGGACCTAAACGAGACATTTGAGGATCAAGCCTAAGAGTAAAGCATGCTAGGAGCTTAAGAGAGACATGGAGGAAGGCAAAGAGATCAAGCAAAGGAGCAATGATGACATTTCTGTGGAATCTCGGGTGTTCAAGTATGCATTTCGTCTGAGATTTACATTTCAGAGAAAATTACCAACGAGTTTGGCTATGCCGAAAGAAATCTTGACCCCTATCTCAGATCGAGATTTTGGACACATCAGCCGAGATTTCCAAAAAGAAAAGGCCAACATTGAAGACTTCAAAATTCTCGAGGCCGTCTTTTCTTGTATCTCGGGCCGAGATTGACAGCATATGGGCCAAGATTTCCTTCTCTCTAACTTTTCCGACACCTTTTTCAGACCTTTTTAGGCGATCCTTGCGTATCTTGGGCTTGTAGGCATTTGGTGTAGAGGCTGGTTGATCTCTTCTTGATCATTTCCTTTTTCTGCACTTCTATTTTCCTCTTTCAACTTGTTATCTTTGGGAGAGAAAACTTGAGGTTTGTTTTGGATCTTTTGGATGAAATAAAGGGATTTATTGTTGTTGTACTCAAGATTTTGTTTCTTGCTTTTATTGAAGGCATAATCGGCTAAGTATTTCTATCTCTCCTTGTTAACTTCAATATATGAATTGCATGCATCCTTCTTTGTTGATCGTTGATCTTGAAATGTATGATATTGGCTAGTTTTATTGAGATTCTTAGGTGATAGATTTTGGTTATGCATTGAGCTTGCATGTTAGATTAGGTTGATTAGGTTTCATATACCCTAGCATTGCAAAATCTCGGCTTGTTCTTCAACATAGCTCGCCGAAGATTTTGAGTCTTTACCTGAGATTTGATCATGTTGTTTCGAATGGATGAACTTGCATGCTAGGTTGTTGGATTGCTTAAACCCTAGAGTTTGTTGAGTTGAATCTAGTTAAGATTTGTCTAAAGTTAGCAAAGCAAGTTAGGATAGAGACTTACCCGGTAATATCCTTCCTTGGATATAGATGATGATGAATTCTAGGTATTAGAGGTGTGAGGACCTCTATTGGATTGAGTGTGCTAGGTCTTCTGCATAAGTTAGGCTAAACCCGAGACTTATCCGGTAAGGTTTGGTTTAATCCTTAGGTAGAATAACCGGTTTGTGTTGAATTTTCGTCCTTAATGCCTTGATACTTACCTAGTAATAGATAGTTTGGATCGGAACTAGTGAAATATGAAACCTTCCCCGTAGTTATTCCTATTTACAAAACACTCATTCCTTCTAGCAATCGAAAACCGAGTCATTTGGTAGATAGCTTGAATCCTATGCCATAATCAATGATCTTGACCCCTAGAATCGTTTTTCCTATTAACTATTATCATCTTGCATTGTTGTGTTAGTTTGTTTTACTTGTTATTTTTATTTGATCTTTGATCAACCCCAAACCAAAACTCTACAAAAGATGGATTTTCTAACCCTTTTCCATCTCTCTCCCTTCTGAGTCTAGATTTATATTATCTTTGATCATAATTGCAAAACAAATCATCTCAGTCTTTGTGTTCGACCTTGAAATACTTACTTTGCTACGGAATGACCCATAACTTGTGGGTTCGCTAAGTAGTTCTAGGCACCTATTGCAAGTAAAATAAATTTTAAAACTTAAGCATTGTTTTTTAAGCGAACGAGTTTTTGGCGTCATTGCCGGGGATTTGTTTCGTGTCCTAAAAGTAGCAAACATTGGCCATCAAAATCCAAATTACAGAATCTTTGCATCTATTTTGAAAGCAGTATTACCTTCATATGCCCTTTTATCTGTACAAAATGACAATGCTGGATTATATGGTTAGTTTCATCCCTTGAATGCACCTGCATAAGATCATGTCACTTCCTTGTTTGAATAAATAAGGGTCATCCCACCTTTCATTTATATTTTTAAGGGGGTGGTCATGTTTTGAAGCTTGTCTTCTCTTTTCAACGAGTGGATGCAAACCTATCAACAGAAAAGTAGAGAAGACTCGCATGGAACTACGGATCTTGGTTGCTGAATTTTGGATATTGTAAGGTATTCAATAACCTAGTTGCTTGATCTGAAGACTTGCTCGTAACTTGCCGACAATCTTTGTATTAGAAGAAGAAGAAGAAGAAGAAGAAGAAGAAGAAGAAATGAAGAAGATCGAGTCTTGTGGCTTCCGGCAGCCGAAGAAAGACAATGACATGAAATTTATTAATTCGAACCCAATTTCGCTATCATTCAATTATTTGTTCAACCAAGTCTCCCCCACACCCACCCACACACACCACTACCTGGAAGCAATCGTGTCACCTCTTCTTGTTGGCAACTTGCCATCCACGTGTCGCTTTCAACCAGATATTCAGGCAGCCACGAAGCACAAGCAGATTGCGAATCCTCATTGATCAGTTAACTACTTAAGCATTGATTGATGAAGGTCATATTTTTATTGTTTTTTAGGAACGAGTGTCTTCCCTAGTTTGAGAAAAAGTTAGTATTGTTGCCCGCCAACTATTTGATTGTTTGTCCCAAAGAAAAAATTGTCGTTGGAGATCAAAAAATAGGGAGGATGCAATGAGCGTGTTGTATGACAGATTGCAACAACAAAATGTACATTTTGTGTGTGACGGTGAGCTAAGGTTTCGTATGACGGAAGAGGGTAATGGCTTTCTTCATTGGCTGCTAATTTCCTTTCATGGGTGTGGTGGTGGTAGAGAGGTAAGTAGAGGGTTCTATTGTTTGATAAATCATTTTAAATGGCAACAACTATTTGTGGTAGAGCGCAAAAATGAGGTTAAGGACATCCTTAAGTGTGACCTTAATGTTTTTGTGGCGTTTGTGAAGATTTTGTCCGTTCTTAGGATGTGCTTGTGTGGCCGGTGAATGGTCTTCATGCTTTGAGTCGTGAGTGTCGTCACCCTGTGATGGCTTTATTTTTGCTTTTGGTGAGAATAATGGATACATTATGGGTATTTTGAGGCCGGATGTGGGTATCTCGAGGCCATTTAATGTAGAGCATATTGTTGTTGATAGTGGGGTATGGTGTTGATGTAGATTAGAGGGTTATATGCGTTCTTATTACAATTGTGAAAAGCATCCCTCAAAGTTGTCGTCTACGTTATTTTTTCTTCCTCATTGCACGTTATAGATGTTCAAGCCTATGAGTAGGCGAGACAGAAGGTCGGGAGGTAGAAATTCAATCCAACGTCAAAGGATTTTGCAAGCCTTGTCTACTTGGGGAGAGGATGATGTTTGTTTCCGTCTTGTGCAGACGTTCTTACATTGTTCAGAGCATAGAATTATTATGAGGGTGGATGGTGACTCGGGGAATTTTTGAGATGGTCTGGAGAGGAACCCTAATATGAAGAAATGTCTTTGTAAGGTTTTGGATGGACATTTTAAGGATAATGTTAAGGTTTTGTGATTCTCTGGAGTAGCTCTTTATAGTGATGAGACTTTAAAGACGTTGGAGGCTAAACACCCCTACAAGCCTCCTTCTTATTAGTCTTGCACCACATTTCTTGAACCACCCCCTCGTTACTGATGTTGATTTGATCTTTATATGAATCAAGTCCTTTCCCAAAGGCATCTATTGTGGTAGAGATGGTTTGTGAGCACAACACCTTTTATATGCTATGTGTGGTGAGGGTTCTACGGTTGTCACGGGTCTTTTGAGAGCGCTTTCATCAGTGGTTAATTTGTGGCTGGGAGGTAAGTGTCTACTGAGTTTGGCTATGTTTGTGGCTTCGGCACCTCTTACGTCGTTGTTGAAGCTTGATAATGGGGTTCGACCCATTGTAGTGGGGTATTATATGGAGGCGGTTGGTGTCCAAAGTCACCCTGAAGGGAGTAGGTAAGTATATGAGAGATTATCTTGGAGATTTTCAGTTTGGGGTCGGTATCCCAGGTGGTGCAAAGGCTATATTACATAGTGTTAACAGGGTTTTGAGTGAAGGCACACTGATGATTTTCTTGCTATGTTGATAGTGGATTTTTCTAATGCTTTCAACCTGGTTGATAGAATTGTTTTGCTGAGGGAAGTAAAGAAAGATGTCCGTCTATCTCTTTATGGGTTGATTTCTTGTATGGTCAAGTTGTTTGATTGTACATTGGTGATGGTTGCTCTGCTACCGATGTGCAACAAGGGGACCCTTTGGGGCCGCTTCCTTTTTCCCTTGTCTTGCACCCGCTTCTTCATAGGATCATAGATAGTTGCGCGCCTTTTCTACATGCTTGGTATCTTGACGATGAAACTATTATTGGCCAATCAGAGGAAGTGGCTAGAGGTTTTATATAATTCGAGAGGATGGCCCGAGTTTTGACCTCGAGTTGAATGTTTGCAAGACTGAGCTCTTTTGGCCTTCATGTGATGGATCGGACCTTAGAGATGGATTATTCCCTCATGGTGAGGCCGGTGTTGGGTGTTAAGTTGTTGGGTGGGGGTTTGTTAGAGAGTTGTTAAGGTGGTTGGGTTGATGCACCATCTTACACAGTTGAAGGGCCCGTAAAGTGAGCTTATTTTGCTTCGGTCTTGTATGGGTGTTACAAAGATGTATTTTAGGTTGAGGACTTGTCTATTGGAGCATGGGTGTACACCGGCTTTTTTGATTTTGGAATACCTGGATCGGTCGAGGATATTGTTGTTTGTGGGGTCCCTTTTTTGGGATCTTCAGTGGCGTCTTGCTTATACTCAGCTATGGAGACCTCTTCTTTTTCTTTTGCGGTCTCCAAGGCCCAATCTTGAACCCTGTAAGACCATATATTGTAGGACAATGTAGTAGTTGATATGGGCTTCGAGTTTTTTGGAGAGTTGCCCTTTCTTTCTGGTTTTACTGTCAAGAACACCGTCCCCCTAAAGTCCAACATGCTTTGGCGAGTGCTCTTTTCGGTAAGACATTGCAGGCGATGAAAGCAACTTTTGATTTTCCTCTTAAACAAAAAGTGATTTTTAAGTGTATGCAGTCTACGCATAGCCAATACTTCCTTCTTGCCATACCCATTGATGGACTTGGACAACATATATCTCCTATTGAGTATCGCGTGATCCTTAAGTATCGCCTTATGATTCCTCTGTTCCTGGTTTCACTAAGGAGACACATGTGACCTTCTTGACTAATCCGCGTGAAGGAAGGTCTACGTTAAGGCCGACAAATGTGTAAGTATTTGGATGGGTGGGTGGCAAACATGCTTGTATTGATTTGACATGATCTCTCCTCTGGTTTGTTTGGGTAGCTAGTCTTTTGTGGTGGGTAAGACGGACCTCAATGTGGCTTATGCGAAGGTGACTAAGCACGAAAGAGCTTTTCTCAAAAACCTACATGTGTTTTTTCCGTTCGCTTTTAACATGTTTGGTTTTCTTGCTCCAAATGACATTGAGATTCTCACGAGGGTACAACGGATCTTGCATGATAATGTTTCGCCGCCTAGGTATTCAAATGTAGTTTTTCATACGATTGGGTTTGCTATTCAAAAGTAATTTACGGCACAACTTGTTGTCTGTCTCACGAGATATAGATTTTATTATGTATAAGTTGAGAATTATTAATCTGTGATAAGCACAGAACTGTTTATTAATTAGTTCATTTAAACAAAAACCCTTTACACAAGGACCAAAGCCCAAGGGGAAATACCCAAAAAAAACAGTAAACCGGCAACATTTCCATCTCTGAATTAATTAGTACAATCTTCACCTTTCGAGTTGTAGAACCTATCTTAAGAATTTAAATGGGGGCAGACAAACTGAAATGTACACAACCAACAAGTGCCTGTAAGCTATTTCTACAAAGTATTAGTACACTGCTGCTGAATACTCGAATGATCCATCCCCAGTCTACAAAACTTCCAAACCAGCGAATCAAGTATAACCAATTTACACCAGAAGCAAGCACAAGATTGAATCGTAAGCTAGTATGGAATACTCCACAATGCTACAAAATAATACCAAGTGGAACCCAATTTAAATCAGGAAGCTGGGATGCAGTAAGAGGAGCTGAGAACAGGAGGCATGATGCAAACCAGGTGGGGTGCTGTTGGATTACACATGATATCCGTCTCATCGACATTAGGCAATCCAAGATGAGGAGGTCGAACGTAACCGGCCACCAGTGGGACGCATAAGATTGACACAACAATCCTTGATCCTGTGTAAGCTCAATTGTATGACGGATCACCATATCTAGATGTAGATAGATAGAATTAAGTTAGCAGTGTTATACCTTGCTTTTTCAAAAGTGAAACATGCCCTCGCTTTCTCCCAGCAATCATCCAATTCTCTGAATTTGCATCCACTTCATATAAAACCTCCTGTGGCAGAAACACGTTATGCTCCATAGAACACCAGGGTAACAAAAAGTGTACCACAAAAAAATGTAGGCTGGATTTGTAGAATAGGCAGCAGCAACATTAGTAGAGGAGTAGGAAACAGAATGCAAAAACGGAATCAATACGGACATGGGGAACGTATAGTTTTACATGAGGTTATGCATTTACGTGTGTCAGAGTCTCCCCAAGGAAATGGAAACTGAAAACGCTGTATGGGAGCTTTTGGGTAACAAAACCTGGAAGTGCATGAGCTATATAACTGTACAAAATAACTATTATGGGACTTACATCAAATCCAGAAGAGGCAATGTCCTCGAAATGCTTGAGCCTTTCAATTTTCCAGGTAACTGTGACAAGTTGTCCTACTCTGAGGTCAGAAGGAAGAGGAAGAAATCCAACTACAAGGCATGGATCCAACACAGGCCTCTGCAGAACAATAGCAGTCTTGAAGACCAAGTCCTGCTTTGTGCCATGAGAAATGTCAGGATTCCAGGAGACAGGTGTGTGTGCTCCACTATTTCGATCTCCGGAAATCGTGTAGCTGATGTTTAGTAGACTTTCTTGATTTAGTTGCGTAGCTTCAGCTGTAAAACACAATCACACATTATTGTCTATAAACCTTATCAAGCTTTTCATTAGTCAATCAGTAGTCATCCCACAACAGCTAACCAACCATAATTCCATCATCGGGACAAGTGAAGTACAAAAAGATGCAGTTTACGGGAGTAGGAAGGACCATCAAAAGTGGTGTCCGGGATGAATAATTTTGATTACCCATCCAATTTAGTTAGTGTTCAGATGATTGTTTCCTTAGTCCACTTTCCTCAACTCAGTTCGCATCCAAGTCATTCCAATACTAAAATATGCATGGATTTGCCAAAAATAATGCATTGTGCATACCATCAGAAGTTGCTGGTTCTAAGCATATTTTGAATAGCATCCCAGCTCTTGATGATGGAGCAATAGTAAGAGGAAAGATGGCTGAAGTTGGCCTTCTACCATTTTCACAGGCATGAACAAATCCATCTTGGAGATCAAGCCAAGCATCATGGATACTCAAAACGGCTTTCACTTGGGAGTGCATCGTAACCTGGATATGGAACAGAGCTGCATATATTTAAAAGTATATTGTGAAACAAATTGGAAATAAATAACATTTGCATTAACCTAAACCAACTAATTGAGTATCAGAACAAAACTGCTTCGTTCTTTCAATTTGTTAAACTAATTAAGGGATTTCTGAAGCCTCGGGAAAAAGGCCAGCCTTTCTTGGTTTCAACCTCATTGCTCTTCGATGTTGTCCCATGGACATAACTGCTTTAGTGGACTTGTCAAGTCTATCTGCAGCCAACTTCTCCAACAACTGAATCTTATTCCCCATCCCCACTCCAAGCGAAATAAAGACATCCAATGCCCAACCCAGAAAATATAGAAAAGAAATTTATCATGTATCTTGTTACACAATGAGTCAAACACTACGAACTCCGACACCAAATACTATATGTAACAATATATAGCTTGAGAATAAATTAAAAAGAAATCCTCATCTATCAGTGTCAATTGCTGTTACGTTTACGATTTTTTATGGATATTGGAATATGTAGTATGTAACTATATAGAACCCAGTTCTGTAAGGGAGGCATGTGGCCCTGAGAGATATGCTAAGAGGTCTGTTTGGGAACCTTGAGGTTATTAGAGAAAGTTGAAACTTATTGGTAGCTGAAATATGTAGCCGATTGAACAAGCTTATTTATTATAAGTTTGATGGGTGTTTGGGAGAAAAAAGTTTATTGTAGCTGATATACGTGTAAAATTAGTAAATTACCTATAAGGGTTTACATTTTCATTTAATAATAATTTTTGTAGAGTTATATTTTTAATATATCATTCAATAAGCTACCATAAGCTTAGTAAGCTCCATCCTTGTACCTTATGAAATAAGAAAAATGTATGCCTGTATAAGCTAGCATAAGCTGCCATAAGCTAGGACTCTCAAACACCCTATCACCTAGCTTATATTTTTTTCCATAATCTTCATGAGCTTGTTAAGCCCCCAAAATCTAGTCTCCTAAACGAACCCAAGGTCACTTATAGGTAGGTGACTGTGAGTGTCACCTAAGAATTCTGGCATAAATAACAAAGGGAATGCTAATTAGAACTTACGTTATTATGTTCATTTTACCAATTTGGCCCAGGAAGCATATAGCTTCTTGTATTACTCCAGTGTTTAACCTCTGGCTCTGGTATCTGTAGTTCGTTAGTAATTCTTGTTTTGTGTGGTGTGCTTTTCTGATTCCTGATCTAGCTCTAATAACTACAAACCTCTAAAATGAAAATATGTAATAACAATTACTGTGAGAGCCTTCTTTAAGACAAATTTTCTTGGTGGAATATGGATATGCAGATTTGTAGAAAAGAACATACAAGGACGATACATCATCTTTAAAACAAAGAAAATAACCTAATTAAGAGCATATGACACACTTCCTTCCCACTTTGCATATTTTAATAATATCAACAGTCTCTGCACAAGTTCACTTCCAATCTTTGAAAATTTTAATCACCTAAGTTGATCAAAAATTAAATAAATAAAAATATTCCTGAATATAAACGTGCATCTCACTTAAAACACATTCTTAGATAAACAGTTTTGGTGAGAGAACGTACATGAAGAAGCAAAGTACCACCGCATATATCAATGACACGTGTGCTGATATGAAATGGGTCAGTAAAATGAACAGCAAGAGTCCTGATCATAAAAGATATCACAGATGAGTTTTGATTTTGAATACAAATTAAGTATATGGAAGGGCTTATCTCAAAGTACCTTTCAAACGTTTGGTTTTGGGATACGCCAAATTCTAGATTCAGGGCCATTGTCCTCATCCCCTCCACAACACTTAGCGACTGGGAAGCAGCTGCTCATAAAAAAAACATGTATTTTCTTATTAAACCAAAGAGTTACAACTTACAAGAAACTTCATTTTAAAACATAGAAAACAACACTGCAGACTGTTCACTGAAAAAATTGTGAGCCATCTTAAATATATAAAAAGATAAAGAAAAGTGAAGCCATTTACTGATATCAAATACGTAAGGCAAAAACATCTAATACCTCTAGAAATTCCATCATTCATAGCACGAATGGGTATCCAGAGGACACTAGTTACTTCGCTTGCCCAATCAGGCAACGTTACTTTGCCATCCTCTAGAGTTAACTGCTCCATTTCCCTGATGCTATCATCTTGCTCACCGGAGGTTTCTGATTTGCTAGCTATTTTATGAGATAAACTTGCATACTTTTCTGCCTCAATCACATGTGAGCTTTCAATTTTTAAACCAGGACCAGTGTCAATGTTCAGAACACCTCCTTTGAGAGAATAGTTAATTGGTTTTACTATTATTCCGATCCATTGAGGCTCATTTATTAACAAAGCAGATGAAACCGCAGGAGTAAGATCGACCAAAGCTCTAGGTTGAAAAACCTGATTAAAAAAGCAATGAAAACAAATACAAAAACAAAACCATCAGTAATACATATTGAGTAGCTTGATTTTAGTTACCCTTCAAGGGCTAACATGTGGCCAAATTTATCTATGATTTTTCCATGTAGTAATAATAGTTTAGAAGATGTTTTTTTTCACTAAGGCTGCTTGTAAACAAGCTAGAAAGGGTCAATTAACAATTATCGGATTAAGATGCTGGCAGGTCATGATCAAATTATTGTTAATTGACCCTCCCTAGATACCGGTTGCACCGAGTATCACACCTTGGCATCAACTAATTTTTCTTATAAAAAAAAACATAAATAGTTGTCTCTCATCATGTACAAGGAACATTACCTTTAGAATAGGTTTGGTTGGCTTTTCATAACTCATAAAATCATCACTTTCTGCAGGAGCACCTTTAGAAAAACTATGAGACCGAAATCTCAAGTGCCCAATTTGCCCAGTAAGGGCTCCCAGAACATAAAATCCAGGTTTTTGTGGTGGGAGGGAAAGGTCGATAGCATTCCTTCCAGGCTTCAATATGATATCACTAGAACAGCTCGTCGCCTGGGTTTACAAAAACAAAATGTCAGAGGCTGGCTACGCTGTAAAATATTCATCATGAACTTCAAGATTAGCATATACCTTGGCACCTTCATCAGTATTATGGGTCTCTATTAGGGTAAGACTTAGAGACTCCAGGGTTATATCATCAGGAAAACCACTCCAAACAATGACAGATAATACACCAGGATCACCATCACATAGTTCCAAAGGTGGCCCAGGTATGCCAGAAAATGTAATTAAAGATGATACATCTAGGGGCACTGGATGCTTCATTTCACTGTGTGCAAGACGAACTACCTCGGTCTGGAAAGCTTGTCGTTCCTTTATCAAGAATAAGCCTTTATCAAGGGATAGCAGTTTCACGCAAGATTGCAAATAACTTGCTTCATCGTTGAGTACTTTCTGGCACTCTGCCAGATTTGGAAGAACTTCAGCCAGTAAATCTTGCCATCCTTCACCTGCATAAAGGGCACAAACTTTCTCATATGACCTAGCAGCTAAGTCAAACTTCCCGTGCTTGTGGCAGACAGCAGCGATTTCGCCATCAAGGGCAACTCCATGCCTCTTCCACCAGGATCTATGATAGTTGTCAGCAGCTCCTCTTGTTAAATCCAAATACTTTTTCTGACAAAGGCACAATTAAGATCAGATACATAAGAGCATGACTGTATGTCAGACAATAAAGAAAGTATATTTATCAAGTAGACGCAATATATATCTTTCCAATCTAGAATACAGTTATATATCATAGACTTTGTTCGATTTCGTGCAAGGGATAGAGTTTCTTACAAATCCCTACCTTTATTGAAGTTATTCAAAGTTTAAGGAATCAAGTGAAAGCCAGATGATTTAAGCGCTGCTAATGGCTAGTGCAGTGAAGAATATACAGAATATGGAACTTCCTTTTTCAGGTATACATTGTTACACCAGAATAAGAAAGTTGAACAAACAAAATATAATCAACAGCAAGTATTTAATACTTTATCAATACCTCAAACTCCTCAATAGATGATAAGGATTTCCACAAATCAGGATTGGAAATTGTTTGGTTTAGAGCATGCTGTGCTGCAACATGTATTTCTGCAAGTCGCATGGGTTGATCAACAGAAGCTTCAAAGTTTCCAGGTGTAGAGTTAGTTCGTGACATGGATACTGCATTTATCTTCTGTGGATCAGCACCAGCACTGCAAAGTTTAAACAACTGCTGAATTTTGCAGGAACAAGGGAATCAAAAAGAACTGTTGATACTCCCCTCCAACATGCCCAAGTCCCCAGATATGAAAAGAAAGGATATCAGGATTTCTTTATTTTGTTTAGCAGGCTAACAGTTCCAGTACTGCTCCATTCATTACAAGACACAAGATCAGTAAACAAGCCCTCCCCTCACCCCTCACAAACTAATCCTGCCCTTTGACTAATTTCTGTAAAATTCTGTTAACCTCTGTATTTCCCTCGCAGAAGTAGAGGTTATAAGAATGAACAAGTAAATGAACCTTTAGACTAGAGAAACAGTGGAAGAAGCCTAGAGCTCCTACAAATATATTATCCCTGTGGGCATCAACTCTTAAAAGACTTGCCTCTCGCCAAAATTTTGATGACCGTCAAACATTTCAGACATGTTTCCTGCAGACAGGGAAGCCCTTCGCCTGTTAGCCTCACGCAAAAGTACCGAAGGTTCGAGAGGCAAGGGTTTCCTCTGTATGCCAAAGTGCTTAACTCTTGGAGTAGCTTGAAGAACTATCTGTCACATATTCAAGGTAAGTGATCCTTTAGAATTTCAGAAATATGTTAGGTGAACTAACTAAAAATCAGCAACAGGAAAAGAATACTCTTCCTGTAAATTAGATCATACAAATCATGAACATGTCAACTTCTAGCATAATGCTTCCTAAGCTACATCGAAAATTATCTTTACTAAGGGTGTTGTATGGAGCCAGCTTAGTGTTTGCGTGGAAAAAAGAAAGCATTTTATTAGAATAACTATGAAATATATTGGTTAGGGATTCTAGATAGGTTAGAACTGTTGATTTAGATTTGATTTCTTTAGAGAATCTTATTGTAATAGCTATCAGTAAGAGCCTAAAGGTGGTTTTCCACCATCATTTGTGTGGGCTTTAACCGAAACACATTTGAGGTAATAGACTGATAGGTAGAGGTGGAGCTTGTGAATAAGTGTTTACTGTGGCAGCATTCAGCAATTCAACAAGGTTCTGGGTTGCCACCACTACAAAGGAAGAGGTCAAGGACTAGCCACTTCCTGATCCCATCATTGACATGCCAGACGCATCCTTAATGGGGTTGAACAGGCTACAGCTGTAGAGAGACAGCATTATATGCCTCATCATATATTGTATTATGATCCAGGCAATATGCTAAACACCACTTGAGTAAGCTCTTACTCAAGGAAACCACACTTTGTAAAGAACTTACAAGAGGATATGCAGGAACAATCCGACGTTTTCTGATGTATTAATGCTCAAGCTGCTTACAAAAAGACTCAACAGAATGTTTAAATAGACCAAGCTATGCACTGCTGCACTACTTAACCCATTAAGAGATACTTAAGGATCCATCCTAATATTAAGGCAACTGACATCCACTAACTAGACTGACTAAACAATAGCAACAGACACATTAACTGATTTAATAAAATGACTCAAATATTTACTAAGACTTGAGTACTTGATTTCTTATGCCTTCTCACATAGGTACGAAGAGGTGGGATTCTATCACAATAACTAATAGATATTGATGGCTCAATTCTAAATTGAGCTCGAATCCAGAACTGAATATTTACAATTGATTAACCAAACATTCTTCAACTTACTTTTTCTTTCTGAAGTAATTCCAATGATGCATCAGGAGGAACCACAGGCCAAGCAGCTGGTCTTGGCCATGGTAGCATACTCAGAGCAGCACTTTAACACGAAAATAAAGTTTGGATTAGACAATTCAAAAGTGAAAAAGGGGGAGAAACAGTACATAAATTTGTCATGTAACTTATGAGCATAAGAATATCATCAACCCTGGGACACCCCATACCTGTTTGCAGGACTTCGTTCAATGTGTGGTTCGTATCCTAATAAATAAGCAAGCCTCATATACTGCAACGGTTAAATTGCTCACCTCAGAAAACAGAAACTTCAAAAAAAGCAAAAGAGCATCACCACTTTCTGTACCCGAAAACCCTCTAGAGCGAAGGCCTGGTAGGACTGCTCATATAGACTGTGTACGAGTAATAGCATGTACAATAAAATTCCTTATATAGCTTAATCACAATATCGGGCAGGAGATGTTAAGTTAAATATGTACACTCAATCTTAGAAAGCATTACGTTTATAATTAATGTGAGATAAACTAGATAGTGCAAGACAAAATGTTTCCAAGTAAATTGTACCTTGATCCGGCTAAGTGAATAAAGGTCCCCCTGAAGGCGATAGAACTCCTTTTCTACATCATTTGGCATGAGTCCATCTTGGGAAGGAGAGGTAGTAGAGTTGATTAGAGCCAGACAAGCAGTTATTACCCAGACTTCACGCAAACAAAAGGGCAACATATTCTGGCATGAATTTAAAGAGAAAAAGAAAAACATAAAATATATATTAAACAAGACAAAAAAAATGAAGCAAAATTAAAATCTTAATCAGAAATGCATTTCCATACAAGCCATCTATTGAATAATAATTTACAATCTATGTGAAAACTTTGGAATTTCAGACTACACAATATACCTCATGAGATGCAAGTGCCTTTGAGAAGCTTATTATAAATGAATAGCCTCTAGATGCAACCTCGAAGGGGCGATTCAGCTTAAAAAGCAGCTGCAAAATTATACTCAAATGAGAAAGAAAATCATCACAAATTACTCAAAAATGAGAACACAAACAAAGAAAAAAGACAAGTAGCACTCAAAGAAAGATCAAACCTCAATCTTAATACAGCTCAGAGCACTCTCTCTTTTTTTTAAAAGGAAAAAACAACAACTTTTACTCTATTCCAACCATGCCAATAGAGCCAATACGAATTCCCATGGGCCCAAAAAAGTGACACAAGCTATAAACTGTTTTCATGCATAAAATGAGGACAGAACAATCTATAACGTGCCCATTTTCTTTTTGATTCCACTGATTACTCTTATCATCCCTCTCACCCTGTTTCTTTCTTTCCTGATGTTTCAATGCAGTAATACTTCTGCAGAACCACTTGAGAGAAAATGCAAACACAAAATTGCAATATGGATTTCAAGTTCACTTTTTGAATTTGGAGACCAGGCATAACATACAACCATAATTGAGGCCAAATTATGATTTTGCACACCTTTGCTTGACATGCAAATAGATATTGCCGAAAGTCGAATTCCTTAAACGAATCACCCTGAACAATTTCTGTCAAAGGTTTACTTCCGGGTTTAAGCAGAGCAGCTTGATCATCACCTTCATCCATCCCACCGAAATCCCTCTGCTTTCCATTCATATTAACTGCATTGCAAGATAAGAGGGGTGAAACATACAAGAAAAAACAACAAATGCTTTTTTTCTTCACATCAAAACCTCCTTCAAGAAGAGCAAAAAGTAGATTGAACCAAACGGTAGCTAACAAGATGCAGCTACAGGCCCAAAAAGTAACAAATAGTATAGGAAAAGTGCTTTCAATATATAGACAGCTATTATCTTTACCATGATTAAATAAAAAAGGAAATGATGTGATCCAACAATCTAAGTACTAAGAAAAGGCATATGCAGAATGAAAGAATCTCAACAATCATGAGAAATCAAACTTCAAACTTGCAGCAATAGCCATCACACAGATTATTAACAAAAAAAATTACATATTGAAGTGAATTATAATACAAAACTAACCCATTAGTGTTGTTAGATAGGATCATTATTTGTTTACTATTTATAATTAGTCTTGTAAGTTGTGTAGGCTTCTGAAAATACTTCTGGTTCTTCCCTCAGTTCAGCTAACATTTCTAGGCTACAAGATCTTCTTCATTCCCTTGAGAAACCTGCTTGTAATCCTTCCACCAACACTTTACAACACTCAGCTAATGCTTCCATTATTTGTTTGAGTTCGAGTTACAAATTCAAAACTCATGTTGGATCCTTGACTTGAGCTACAAATCATATGACACGTTTTAACCTTTTTTTCATACTTATCTCCCTGTACCTCCACTGTACAGTGATTTCCCCGCATATTCAGTTGATTGATTTATCACTAAGCAAACACTGTACAATAATTACCCTCAACTTCATTGCAGTGCTCGTACTTTTGCAAGTGCAACCCTTACCCTCCAATGGTTTCTTACCTATTCCATGTGCAACCACTCGGAGAGTGAAGTATTACCCCATGAAAATTTCAGCTCAGATAACGACATCTATATTTGGAGTTGGATGAATTTGAGTGGAAATTATGAAGGAAAACGATTAATTAACTCAAACGAGTGATGAAAAAGCATGTACAAAGAAGTGTCTGAAGATAGATCATCAATCACTAACAAGAATTCCTCCGATTATCTTACAAGTGGAATTTGATACAATCCATGAAGCTCAATTTTGTCATTTATCACCTTAATGGTCATAGTCTGAAGATAAACATCATAAATAAACGTGGTAACGAAAAAGAAAGAAAATTTTGACGAGGAAAGACAAAGTGCTAGGAAACGAATAGATACAATTTATTAGAAGGAGAAGTTTAACAACTCACCTGTTTCCAGATAACATAGTTCCAGCTCATCATACTCACGCAAAGAGTCTTCATGAAGATGAGCCACGTCAAACATGAAAGCCAAGCTTTCCTAAGAACAGTCAAAATTTTGAAAGAAGTGGAAATTTAGAAGTTTCTGAAGCTCAACAACCATTGTGATTGCATCCAGCAACTAGAAGTGGAGGTAGAAATAGTTTATCGTAACTCAAGTGATTTGTCCATTGTGCTGCTATACAAAAATGGATCTAGTTCATATAGATAAGAAATGGTTGAACTTAGATATACCTTCAGAATAAAGAAGTTACAGAAGTTCCAAACTGGCATAAATCGCTGCTCACTCAACTTTCGGATCTCATCTTCATAGAATTGGGCCCGTTTATCCAACGTATTCCGGATACATTCCATTATCTTGGACTCAAGATCTTCCCAAAAAAGTATTTCTGGTCCATGTATGTCTAGCTTGCAGCACCTGAGTAAGGCATTAGCATTTGGATCAAAAGGTTTAGAGAGCAATGAGAGAATCATCCAAAAATCATATCCTTGAAACTGAGAAGAACCAAGTCCCACTTAAAAAATAGTAAGCACTGGATTTCCTCTGACATAAAATATTCCTGAAATGCATCACAGATCTTCATGGCACAGCCAGAAGTACCCTGGAAAATCATGAAGGCTGAAGCTAACAACCACATAATTCACCATTGAACCCAAGACAACCCATTCTGAGGGCCTTTACATCATGTAAGTGTACTCAACAAGTTGATCCCTGATATTATACATATGGTAACTCATTGTGAAATTCACCCCTCAAAGGTCCTCATAAACAAGGGATTTAAGAGAATTCTTTCACATTTGTAGAGCATATTCCTGATCTGGTAGCAACAATGATATGAATTGATCTTATCTCAGTGTGTATCACAATGTGACATAATTAGATTACGACTGAAGGGTGTGCTTAAGTAGGGGTTTTTATTGTTTTGAAGGGGACAGCGTGGGGGGCGTCTAATGTAATATTATTTCGGAACACACTTTTAGCAGTCACAAACTTACCTCTCTCTTTTCTTTGAGCTGAACTCAGCTTCCACTCTGGCATATACTCTTTTTACCAGCTTTGTGGCTGGATCATTGCTTGGATGAGCTTTATTAACAAACACAATAATCCATTCTTTGTCATCATTCTGAACAAGCAATTTGAGTCGTGGTTTAAGAATGCCTTTATACTCATCAAGATCCTGAAAATGTGGGAGGTAACAAATAAATGGATTTTTTTACCAAAAAAACATAAATTAATGAAAGTTGATAATAAACAGCCAACATACATTTACCACAATATAAACAAAAGATTAAGTTAGAGATATGGAGGCATATTAAAGAATCAGTAAACTCCTTGTTCATTAGAAGGAGCTTGCTTATAGGGTGTATTTAGGAGCTACCTTACAAAAACTTATGGGAGCTTATCAAGCTTACGAAGATTATGAAAAAAAGCACAAGCTACGTATTGGGGGTTTGGGAGCCCAAGCTTACGAGAGCTTATGCTAGTTTATGAAAGCTTAAATTTATCTCATTTGAAAAGCTACATGGAGGAAGTTTATGGAGGTTATGGTAGTTTATTGAATGATGAATTACAAATATAATCCTACAAAAATTAATTTTAAGTGAAAAAGTAAATCCTTTTTGGTAATTTTACACTTACATCTGCTACAATAAACTCCGCTCTCCCAAACACCTATTAAGTTTATAAAAAGCTCGTTCAGTCAGCTACTTATTTTGGTTATCGGATAAGCTTCATCTTCGGCTCGATAAGCTTGTGGTTCTAGAACAGACCTATAAGCTTGTGGTTCCCAAACGGACCCATAAACACTTTATAAGCTCCTCGTACCATTCATGTGACTTTAAATTTTACACATGCCCGCGAGTCACACCTTTCATGTGATTTTAAGCCTTGCCTAAATTCATTGTTTTGCCACAAAATCTACCCGATATTCTTCTATCAAACACTCAATTAGGTTTTCAATTTCAAAAAACTCTTCAAAAATACTACCCAATCCGAAAAGGTACAACTACTGAAAAGGTTTGTTCTACCAAAGGACAATGGGAGTGTTTAGTAAAATTGTGCTTGTGGTTGCAGTTTTAGTAAGGGTTGTTTTGAGATTTGTGGTTTACAAAAAACTTCGTATACGTGTTAAGTTAAATGGTTCGGAATTGGCTTTGATTGTAAGTAAAGACCAAAATACCCATACCACTTTACCCTCGTCACTTAACCCTTTCGTCTTCCTTCTTCTCAATTTGAAAAGTCAGAAGCCAATATTGACGACAGCTTTTGGATTTCACTTCTTCATTCTTCTCAATTGTTTGTTGATGCTCAAGGTTTCAGATTTCTTTAATCCATTTATGTACCATTCTCTTCGTCCACCTTCACCATTATCTTCTCCTTCCAAAACCCTAACGAAGGCATAGATCCTATTCAACTCAAATTGCTTCGAATTCAAGCCGCAATTGCAATATAGAGAAGAAATAGGTTGATAACATAAGAGAATTTGAGATCTCCAGCAAGAGAACTGTCTTTCTAGCGACATCTGCTTCAGTTCCTACATTGGCGAAGCAAAGGTTAGTGACGACTTCAGGTTTTGGGGGAGGATTGGTTGGATTTCTTCTTGTTCTACTTCTTGGCCATTGTCGCCGTTCTTTATCTGGTTCGACGATTCTTCTTCTGGTCACAGTCATTTGTTCTTCTCTCTGTTAGCTGGTGGATCCACTTGAGAAAGGGCAGGAATGGAACCAGTTTTCCACAACCATCTGAAAATCCCATAAAACCTTGCCCAAGGAGATTCCAAAACACCAGTTTTCACAACTCCATAACCACATTCTGAACCAGTACAGTTAAACCTCTAACCCTAACTAAACACTGCATTTTACAACACTCTTATAGCCTGGATCTAATAAAAACCCACCAAACCCCTAACTAAACACAGCAGTTAGTAACAGAAATAATAGATGTAGATACAAAAGAGTTTGATGATAAATTTTAATAATACTGTAAGGTCTTACCCAAGAAGAAAATGGGATAATTTAAGCTAGAAATCAACATTAAATCAGAAGCTCATTAAATACGAGAAGATAAGAAAAGAAATAAATATCAAGTATGTTTCATTTCATTGGAATATAACATGGTTTGGTTCCATGTAGTTTTCAACAGAAAAGTACCTGTGATGAGCAAGGATAAGAACTCTAACCTCACAAGTAACAAGAATGACAGTTGCATAGGGTTCACGAAACCAAAACAGTGATTGCTCTTGTGGATATCTACTGCGGAGCCTTGAATCTATGGTTAATATAAACTCAGCAGATAGTTTCTCTACTGTTACAGGATTTCGAGTTTTGTTGTTTAAATAAGCGTTCTTGAAAGGTATCCGCTCTTCAAATGGATTCTTGACCATGGGCCATAAGTCATTCACATCCTCAACTGCAATAGAATACAGGATTTCTTAGCTAGAATATTTATGTGAAGGCACAATGGCAGGCATAGGTGTTGTGAACAGAGGATCAAATAGTGAAAAATTCAAAGTTCATACATTGAGAATTGTGTTAGCCAGATTGTCTAACCTAAACCAGCAGACTGCCACTCTAACTAATGCTACAACGTTTATTACTAGCCTATACCATTTAACTCAACAATATGAAAGAACCCCCCATTACCACTGTTACGTCAAAAACATCCTTGCACATAATAGAGCCAAGGATTGGGAATCAAATCTCAATCATGTCTACTCAAGGATAAAAAATTGAAGGAACTAATCACTAAACCTTGTAAACGGGAGATCAAGGCTAAGCTAGTATAGGAAACTAGGATCCTCTTTCCAGTGGACCTTCAATCAATCACTAAAATTGACTAAAGGTCCAAACTGCTTTGAAACCAGAGACTGCCCCGACACCTTCATAAACGAAAGCACCAACTTGATCCAAATCTGAATCAGTTAGTTGAGAAACTTCCCAAAATGCAAAGCACCCAAATTACCAACGGTTTAAGCATATCACGGCCCAAATCAGTAAGCTTTTCAAACATAATCACCAGCTCAATCGAAAATTAAACACAATACGAGAACGCAAATGAGGGATTTCAGCACGTAAACCTCGTGATCAGTTCCAAAAGTAGAAGACAAGAGCGCGAGAGACGTTACCGGCGATAACGAGGGGAGCACATGTACTCTTGATGGTCTGGAACTGAGCTAAGTAGTTGGCCATGGCAGATTGGGAGGAAAGAGCATATGATAGCTGCAGATCGATGAGTTGAGTAGAGAGAAAAAGGAGTGGAAGCAGAGTTTGACTGCGCTGGGAATGGCGGTTGCTCTTGGACTAGATTGAACCACCAAGAGTCGAGATGCTTGTTCAACTTGCCTGGGGCTCCCTCCCTGCTAGTAGAGAGAGAAACCCCGGAGATTTCTCTTTTTCGTGGCCGGAATATTCTGATGAGACGTCAGAAATGACGTCGATTCCGGTCGCTTTGGTCCAATTTTTAGGTCCACCAGAAAGAAGTAAACAACTACTAGTATTATGGATGAAAACTATCCATCGGACGGAAATTCATCCACGGATGAGGAGTAAACGGGTAGCGGGTCCAATAAAATGTGTGAGATCTCTGCAGATCGAACCCGATTAGAAAAAAAAAATCTCATCTGCTCCATCCAAACCGATCCCGTAACCGAAAAAAATAATAAGTTTATATTTCAAACCCCATTGGATGTGAAACCCGACACAAGTCAAACTCGAAAATGATCGTTACCCCATTGTAGCCGAATATGGTAGCTCGGTTGTGGGCAAAAGTCAAAAACATCTGACGTGAAGTAATCCGACAACCCGAAGTAGTCCAAAAATAATTACCTGACACCCGAAGCTACCCAACACGAAATGTTCTGTGAACCTGAATGACAAGGGAACATCCCCAACAACCCTTACTACACAAGAATCAATCACTAGATCAAGGGCAACAGCAATCAAGGAGGAGTCTCAATCATTACACATCAACAAGTCCTACCATTGAAGGATCAAAAGAAGAAGAGCAGAGCCGCTCCTTGAAAATTTTGTGCCCTGGGCGATATATTGTTCTTGGGTGACTTGAGTTAACATTTAGCGATTTGAATTATACAAAACCTTGAGTTCAATAATAAAAATCAAATCACATGTTCCGTGTGAAAATTTAGGTATTATATCATCAAAGAAAATTGAGAAGAATTGCATACCAAGCTAACTTGCGTGCATCTTAAAAAACCAATCTATAACTATTGTAAGTCGAAATTTTTCTTAATCACACTAAAAGAATAAGAATATAGAGAGTCAACGGTAAGGATGGAGTTGTGAATGTTTTCCGATTATATATATATATATATTTCAAGAAAAGAATAGTGAGATAAAAGGTTTAAAAATATTTTTTTTAATAAAAAAATTATAAAAATGAACAAATAAATGTAGATGAGTAAAGACCATTTATCACATCATTTATTGAGGTTAAAAAGCCTTTTGGGAAGTAATGGAAAAAAGGCATTAGAGCTAATGCATTAGAAACAAAAGAAGAAGCACCTATTTTAATACCAATTTTAATATATAATTACTAAATTGTTTTTGCTGACTTGGTGTCCCTCATATACATGTGTCCTGGGTTGTGGCCCACAAAGCCCAGTATGAGGGTCGGCCCTGAAGAAAAGGTTGATAGCTTGTTGGTATCCTTAGCCTCTAAGGAGACCATTGGTGATCTTTTGTATATAAGTCTTCCTTCATACATTAATGACAACTCCAATCAAGGAAGACGTAGAGGAGATGTCATGCATGCCATGGTCACACATGAAGATATAGAGGAAAGCAATGATTGAAGGTTTGGAGCTTCTAAGTTATTTTATGTGATATTTTATTACCTTTTCTAAAAGTAGTTTTTATCTTTTATTTTTAGGATTATTTTTATTCTTTTAGATATAGGCTTTTATGGTTATAAAAGGCATTCCCCTACACGTTTCTAGGTTAGATTATTTTGAACCAAATTTTGTGAGACTCGATTCTTCATCCACGAAGATCTCGTTTTATTCTTTCCAATTTAATCAAAAAGATATTCTTTGATTGAATCGTGGTGAGTTCTTGTGTGTGTTAATCTCCTTAGAGATTGGTTCTCCTAGTCGATTATAGTTCCCCCTTGTGCTTGTCTCGATTTGAAGACTTGTGTAAGGTTGAAGAAGGAAGGGTTAAGATAATTCATTGTTTCGGTTTTGATCCAATCGATCAATTAACTAGTAAGTATATCTTATTTCTTCTAGACCTATATTTCATCAATTCATCCCTTTCTTATTCATATCTAATCTCCCCACCATCGTCCTATATTTCTCCATTATTCTTTCTTTATTTTTCGGAAAAAGCTTCTCGGTTGAGATGAGGTAGCCATTGTAGATCTTCTTTATCTTCTTCATCTCCTTAAAGCGCGTTGATTCTTCTTCTACGTAATCTTCTCACGTTGTTGAAGATCTTTGTCTTTTAATCATCGAGATCTTCAGATTTTGTTGAGATTTGTTGGATGAAGATCTTCGAAATCTGTTGAGAAGAAATCTCGCGCTTTTGTTGAGGATCTTTGCGAGATCCTATTTGAACCAAATCCTCTAGGTCGAGATCTTCTTGTTGAGTGTATCTCCTTGGAAGATCTTCTTTTGATCCTTGATTGATTTGGTTGGTAGAGATTTGAATTCCTTTCTAGCCGTTCTGTCCTTTGAAACTTGTTTCAAGGCTTTGGCTTTTGATCCCTTGAAATGGCTTTCAAGGCCTCCGTGTTGAACTTCTTCAAACTCTGTGTCTGTCCCTTGTATCTGGTTTCAAGGTCTCCATCTATCCCTTGAAATTCTTTCCAAGGTTTGTATACATTTTAGACAAACACCAAAACAAACCAAGCAACTAGAAATACAATCGATATTTTGTTAGTATAAAAACCGCTTATTTGTGTTAAGTCTTCCATCATCACATATTAAAATATATACTCAAGGTGGAGTTTTCAATCTCCCCCTTGATGGAAGACAACACAAAAATCGTACCTGCATTGTAGAGTTAGCGATGCATGTATGAATATCAAACAACACTATGCAAAATGCAGAAATATCGAAATTTCGGATCATAAATTTCTCCCCCTTTGTCTTTCAACAAGGGAGAAAAACAGTTAAAGCCCGGGAGTTTTTTTTTAAATCAATTACAGACTTAAAGCTTCATGCTTTGTTAAGTTGTTTTTGCAAATCGTTGTTTAAAAAAAATTTTCGTTTCCTTTAAGTTTTTTTTCTTAAGCCTCTTTTTCTTCTTTTTTTCCTCTTGTACCTCTAATCTTCGGCCTTGTTTGAAACTTTCCCCAAAACTGACCTACATGAACAATTGAAAGATTGAACCGTTAGAATAACCAAACCTATGATTTGACCACAAACCAACTTATAATAAAAGCCCATCGTTTAACAACATGAATAAGAGCAAAAAGTCTTGGTTTTATTAAGTCGTATATACTATTTATACAATAGGGAGTAATCGGGTATACTTTTTGAACAATCTTAAGAGTGAGCATATGTGGATCCTTCATATCATATACTTTTTCCTAACCATTCTTAATTAATTGAATTTACTCCTTTGGTAAATCTCGAGCAATCAATTATTTCTTTAAACAATATTGAGCGGACTATGCTCATATGAACAATGTTGAGTGTAATGCTCTAATGTCTAACTATGCGGGCTTTATTTACCTTCATAGTGCCTCTCCGACTATTTTTTGGATTATCTGAGGATTTGAGGTGATACAAACCTTGTTTTGATGTCTCTCTTGATCCACTTGTGAACAACACCCTTTCAACAAACCTTTTGCTCCAGATTTGAGATCTATCACCCTGCTGTTAGAGTTGAAATTTTGACTTTTTCAAGGAATTGAAATTGCAATTTTTAATCTTTTTGTCGAGAAAAGTTGTTTGAACTTTTGAACAAAGCATGAAGCTTTAGACAAATTTGTCTTACTTATGAACAACGACTACGGTCACACGATCTATGAAATCTGTTTCTTTGACCAAGAATCACAAATTACTAAATATTTCTCTATGAAATCTGATTGGACTAAAACTTTTATCCGATCAACTTGAAAACATGGAAGTTTTTTTCCTTTTCAAACTAATCTTTGAAGTTATGAACTAATTTTTAGCGAAAGTTTTCGTATGAATAAGTATCGTGACTTTCGTTGAGGTGGATATTGACATGTTCTTGTTTTCAAGCTCTCCTACAGATTCCGGGAATATATAGAGTCGTGTTTGGATTGCGGTCGTGGTGGTGTGCTTTCATGACTGTTTCTTTTGATGGGAGGCTCTTCCCGAATTCTCGTCATTCACTTCCCCGGGAGTTCATGTTCCTGTGTACATGCATCTGGCGGTGCTATTTTGATAGTGCTTGGCTTGCCCATTCCCGCTTCATCTTTGTGAGATGCTTTTCGTTTTCGTGCTGATAGTCCTCCTCCGGCTTCACCTTCTTCTCTTTGGCTCCGTTTTGATCTTCTCGGACATCTCCTCCCAGATCTCCGGTTTTGATCAACTTTGTGCTCACCACTTTTTCTAGGATTTCAACACCGTAGCAGATTACTTGCGTTGCATGGCTTTGCGTCAGCGGCTGGTGCTACCGGAAGATGTTGAAGACCTCATCCGTTTGGATGCCAAGGGGCGACAAGTCTCTAGAGATTGTTC
Source organism: Fagopyrum homotropicum (assembly GCA_033239125.1). Lineage (NCBI taxonomy): Eukaryota > Viridiplantae > Streptophyta > Magnoliopsida > Caryophyllales > Polygonaceae > Fagopyrum > Fagopyrum homotropicum. Next base: position 55,246,750 of record BSWB01000003.1, on the reverse strand, counting down.
CCCCTTTTGTTTACCCTTGTATAAAAAAAACGAGTTTAAAACAGCAAGCCCACAACCATCATATGCTCAGTCTGAATCCTCCTCATAAAACCGGCATCGTGCCTTGGATGAAGCAGGTCTTTGACTATCATCCATTTCTGTTGCTAAGCGTCGTCTCTTTTCTTCAGCTCTTTATTCCTTGACAACCTCGTATTCTTCCACCGTCAAAATGGTTGGCTCAACATGAATAGAATAAAAGGATAAATTTGTTATGTACTCGTCGCTTACAGTTCATCAAAACATTTTCAACCTTTTTCTGGGTGTGTTGAGTTGCATCTTTAGTCAAAGGTAATATTCTTTCCATGGTGGGAACAGTGAGAGCGTTCATAAGATAAATGTCATTTGTCTTGGCATGTACAATAAACATCATCTCATGATTTGCATTCATTCTCCTTTTTGTGTCAAACTGAAAATCAAAGAGTTCACGATTCAGAGAACCCAATTCCTTCTCATAGCCATCTAACTTGATTTTTGGAGCAGAAGGAGGAGCTGATGAAGCTTCTTGGGAAGAAGGTGGAATAGCCCATCTTCCCTTCAATGTCCAAGACCTACAAGAGTCTTCTCAATCCCTAATCTTTCCAAGCAGGATTCATCAATTTTGCCAGACGTCATTTGTCGATTTTCAGTGGCTGTATCAATTGAAAAATGTTCAAAGATCTTGGGCAGTAGGTTTCCATAAGGCAAAGGGATAACTCGCTTAGAGTTAACAGTATGGACCATATAGTTAAGGATGAGGTTGGGGACGTCAATATCCAATCCAAACATGATCACATGAATCAATTCCAAAGATTGATCCGTCAATAGTTCCCTTGAATTTGCACGAGGGATAACACATCAAACCAGAAAGGTAAATACTATTTTAGCATCTAGGGTTAGGGAAGTGTGAGTGAGTTGACATGATGTGGAGTTTGGAACCAGGAATTTCTCTTTGGCAAGTCGAACACTTTCTGACCGGGAGGGTTGTCTGAATGAACGATCTGTAGGGATTCCTAAAATCTCACATAAAACAGTAGGAGTGAGAAGAATTTGAGTACCTTTAACAGATGTTTCAAGGGTGAGAATCCCTTTTCCCCGTTTTGTGACGAGGTTGACATAAAACAGTCTTGTGAGCCTTGGAAAGGCAAAGTCTCCATGGTTGAAGATCTTCCAAACTGTGGAACTTTTAAGCTTTGCAATGCAGGGGATCTGAAGAGTTTCCAGAAACGCAATATCCACCACGTCACACATACAAAGAGGGCGATTATGAAATCCATCAAGCTAAGATCCCGTAGCTTGAAAATTGACGAACCAGGAAGTGGGAAGACCAGTAGTTTGTGAAATCTCTAAATCTTCAGAAAATTTCTCATCATCTATAGTTGATAAGATGTGATGTGATTCCCTTAAAGTCGAAGCTTGACGAGGAGCAGATTTCTTGCTTCTTGGAGCCATAGATGGATTTGTGAGAGAAAGAAATCAAGGGTTTTGGAAAGAGGTGTTTTTGGTTCTATAAAAACATTGAAAAGGAAGGAAGGAGAGTTTAAAGCCTTTAAAAGGGAAAAAGAAAACAATTTATGATTTTAACAAGATCTTGAGAAAATCAAGGCCTTGAAAAACGAAAATTTGTTTCCAATTTAATCTCAACAACTCTTTTCAAATCTTTGAAAAGACTTTTAAAATCATTTTAAAAATCCTTCTTTAAAATAATTTAGGAATCATAATATCTAAAATATTATTTCCTAAATAGATCCGTGATATTCAATGATGTCCTTGAATTCCTTTTCAAGGCCCTTGAATTGCATTTTAAGGCCCTTGAAATTGAAAAGTGGGATGCATACGAAGGAGAAAATAAAACGATTTACTCCCCTACGTTAATGCTTCCTTGTTCAACATGCCAAGCTCTAATCTAATAAAATTGATTTGATCTTCAAGTAGAGGCTTGGTAAAAATATCTGCAAGCTGCAAGTCAGTTGATATAAAAGAAACCGAAACATCACCTTTCTCAACATGATCACGTATGAAGTGATGCCTTACATCGATATGCTTTGTCCTTGAATGCTGCACAAGATTTTTAGTAATCAAAATAGTACTAGTATTATCACATTTAATCGGAATACCTTTCAAATCAAAGTCAATATCACGAAGTTGTTGAGCTATCCATAGAATTTGTGCGCAACAGGCTCCCGCAGCTATGTATTCTGCTTCAGCTGTGGATAGGGCGATAGAGTTTTGCTTCTTGGAGTGCCAACTGATTAGGGATGACCCTAAGAATTGGCAACATCCAAAAGTACTTTTTCTGTCGACCTTATAGCCTACAAAGTCTACATCTGAATAACCAACGAGGTGAAACGAGCTTTGACGTGGGTACCATAACCCTAAATCCTTAGTGCCATTGAGATGCCGAAATATCCTTTTCACAGCTATCAAGTGTGACTCTTTAGGATCAGCTTGAAATCTTGCACACATGCACATGCTAAACATAATGGCAGGTCGACTAGCAGTTAGATATAATAAAGAACCGATCATACCTTGATACTCCTTTTGTACAACACTTTTACCATCTTTGCCATGGTCAAGTGAAAGTGTAGAACTCATAGGAGTTTTTGCGACCTTGGATTGATCCATCTTATACTTCTTAAGCAAGTCCTTGGTATACTTTTTTTGATTGAGAAAAATTCCTTTCCTTTCTTGTGTAACTTGAAGTCCAAGGAAGAAATTTAACTCACCCATTAAGCTCATTTCGAATTCCCTACACATAATATCTGAAAATTCCTTGCATAGAGAATCATTAGTAGCACCAAATAATATATCATCAACATAGATTTTACTACTAATATATCATTGCCTCCGGTTTTGATAAATAAAGTTTTTTCAATAAAACCTCTTTTGAAATTGTATTCAAGGAGATAGTTGGACAATCTTTCATACCAATCTTGAGGAGCTTGCTTAAGACCATAAAGAACTTTGTCCAACTTAAAAACATGATCCGAAAATTCATCATTTTCAAAATCAGGAGGTTGAGCAATGTAGACTTCTTCTTCTAAAAAGCCGTTTAGAAAAACACATTTTACATCCATTTGAAATAATTTTATGCTCATGACAGAAGCAAAAGCAAGTAACATATGCATGGCTTCTAACTTGACAGCCGGAGCAAAGGTCTCCTCATAATCAATACCTTCTTCTTGGTTATATCCTTGAGCTACAAGTTGTACTTTATTTCGAATGACTTTTCCATTTTCATCGAACTTGTTTCAAAAAACCCATTTCGTGCCGATGACGGATTGATGCTTCGGTCTTGATGTGAGAGTTCAAACCTTGTTTCTCTCAAGCTCATTTAGCTCATTTTGCATGGCAATGATCCAGTCGGGTTCTTGAAGAGCTTGAACATAATTCTTGGGCTCAATAAGAGACATGAACACCGAGAATTCACAAAAGGTTGTTAACTCTAGATTGAGTTTGAACTCCTGCGTTTGGATATGAGATCACGTTCTCTTGTGGATTGGATGAAGAATGTTGAAAATTCCTTCGTTTGTAGGATGGAACAAATCCTGAAGATTGGGGCTCATAAGCTTGACTGGATTCAGGTACAACTGGAGTGTTTCCCTTGAATCCGATATAAAGGCCTTGAAGTTGAGTTTCAAGACCTTGAAACGGAGTTCTGACATCGCAGTTTTCTGTTTCAAGGTCTTGAAGATGCGTTTCAAGGTCTTGAAAATGCGTTTTAAGGTCTTGAGATTATTCTCCGGTATCTTGAATCTTTTCTTGCATATTCTTTTCTTGAGCCTTAGGATCTTCTTCTCCATCAGGATTGTGATCTTCCCGTTCATTCAAATTAAGATTTGGAAAACTTTCACTCAAAGTACCATCATTGCTTTCATCAAATATGACTTGAATACTTTCCTCTACAATCTTGGTACGTTTATTATAAACACGATAAGATTTGCTATTTGAAGCATATCCAATGAATATTGCTTCGTCACTATGTGCATCAAATTTACCAAGGTTATCTTTGCCATTGTTATGAACAAAACATGTACAACCAAAGGGTTTTAAATAGGATTTGTTAGGTTTTCTACCCTTAAAGAGTTCATAAGGAGTCTTTTTCAAAATAGGGCGGATTAAACATCTATTCAATATGTAGTTAGCAGTGTTGACTTCTTCACCCCAAAAACTTTTTGGCAAACTATTTTCTAAAAGCATGGTCCAAGACATATCCTCTAGGGTGCGGTTCTTACGTTCCACAACCCTATTCTGTTGAGGAGTTCTAGGAGCTGAAAAGTTGTGTGAAATACCATATTTTGCACAAAACAAATCAAACTTTAGTTGATCAAATTCTCTACCATGATCACTTCTTGTTGAAACGATAGGTAGGTTTTTCAAAGTTTGCAACTCCTTACACAATTTTGAAAACTCAAACAATGCTTCATATTTTTCCCGTAAGAATGATATTCATGTAAAACGAGAAAAACCATCCATAATGACAAGGATGTATTGTTTACCTTTGGGAGATTTGACACACATAGGACCACAAAGATCCATATGTAAAAGTTCAATGGGTCGAGAAGAACTTACAACCTTCTTTGGTTTGAATGAACCTCTTATTTGTTTACCTTGTGTACAAGCTTTACTTAGTTCATCTACCTTGAAGTTTAGGTTTGGCAAGCCACGTACCAAATCCTTTGAAAGTAACTTCTGCATTGTATGCATGCTTACGTGACCAAATCTTCTATGTTAAAGCCTTGGATCATCAGTCAAGGCCTTGAGACACTTTAGCTTGGTTCATGAAACTTGGTTAGTACTTATAGAATAAACATTGTTACATCTAGGAGCTGTAAGCACAATATCACCCGATGTCTTGTCTTAAACTTCATATTTTTCTAAATCAAAAAACACCTTATTGCCTTTATCACATATTTGAGAGATGCTAAACAAGTTATACTTCAAACCGTCAACAAGATATACATCATCACTGAAGTTAGATGAAGTATTTTTCCTCTTGGTGCCATCAAGGTTTGGACTTTTCCTCTTGATATCCGCTAAGTTTCAAAATTCCTCTTGGTGCCCTCAAGGTTCCATTTGTTTCCTCTTTATACACATTCTTAATATATTACATTAAAATTCATTAAAAAATTATAAAAAATTAGAAAAATAAATTTAAAATAAATATGACCTTAATTAATAAATTTATAATAGATTTTTTTTATTTTTTGAAATAACTATATTTTTATTTTCGAATTAAATATCTTTTTACTTTTTACTTTCGTTTTAAAAAATATATATAATTTATGTTAATAAAATTATTAAAAAAAAATAAAAATAATATTTTTTTAAATTATTTTAAGAGTCCAATAAATGAAACATATAGTATTTTTTTAAAGTTAATTTTCTATAATTTATTTTAATTTGAAAATAACAATATTATTTTTTTATGTGTTAATTATTATTTTTTATAATTTACTTTTCCATAATCTTAAAATTTTAAAAAACACAATTTTTTAAAATTTTCGAATTAATATAAATTATATAAAATTTAAATTCAAAATAATTTTTTTTATTATATTTTAAGTCTCTAGACTCTTAATAAAGTTTTTAAAAAAATGTTTTTTATTTAATTTTATATATATTTTTCAAATCGAAAGTAAAAAGTACAAAAATATTTTAATTCAAAAATAAAAAATATATTTATTTCAAAAAAAAAAAACTATTTCTATTATAAATTTATTAATTAAATTTAATGAGGTCATAATCTATTTCAAATTTATTTTTCTAATTTATTAATTATTTTTTAATGAATTTAATGTAATATATTAAGAATGGGTACAAAGAGGACACAAATGAAACCTTGAGGGCACTAAAAGGAATTTTGAAACTTAGTGGATACAAAGAGGAAAAGTCCAAACCTTGATGGCACCAAAAGGAAAAATCCTTAGATGAATTATAACAAATTTTACCAATGTCAATTATGTCACACTTTCCTTTATCACCAAGCGTAATGGTTCCAAATGATTGCTTCTTTAGATCTAAAAACAATGAGCTTTTTCCACTCATATGTCGTGAGCAACCACTATCTAATATCCATTTATGCTTCTTTACCTTGGTGATATCCTGCAAAACAACAAACATCAACCTTTCTGGGTCGACCAAATGACATATTTTGGTTCATATTCAAGCTCAATCATGTTTGGTGGTCTAGTACCTTTAGAAACCCATATTTGCTTAACTTGTTTCCTTAGACATAGAGGATAAGAGTTTTTAATGATGTAAGGATCATTTCTTCTATATGGACATGCTGATTTTACATGACTCTTTTTACAACAGTAGAAACATGTGGACATATGAATACTTCCTTTAGCCTTGACAAAAAAGTTAGTTGTTTTTCTGGGAAAACTGACATGATAGCCTATACCATTTTTGTTAAGGGAAGATTGTTGCTCACCCATCATCCTTTCGAGGTTGGCTTTCGAACGAGTGAATTGAATAAGTGCAGCCTTCTGGTCTTGACACGTCACAGTTAGATCAACCTTTTCTTTCTCTAGATCGATATATTCTCGATGGAGAGAAGAAAGATTGCCCTTGAGAATCGCATTTTCTGATTCTAAGGCCTTGATATTGATATCAACGTCTAACTTTTCAGTGCTAAGATTTTCAATCTCCAAAGACATATCACTTAATCTTTTCTCTTGTTTGAGAAAATTTTCTCTCAAGACACTTATCCTTACCCTATGTTCTTTATCAATATGATTATGCCTTTAAGGAATTGTGAAAGATCGGATTCAGGTTGTGACATAATGGTACTTACCACATTATCAACGTAGTGATTTGTATCTCCTTCATGATTGGCCATGAGACAAAAGTTTGCTTGTTCTTTTTCGTATTCTGATTCATTCAAGGAATCTAAATCACTCCATGAAACTACCATAGCTTTGTTCTTTCGATCATTCTTCATAAAGTTGTTCCTATTATTTTGTGGACAATCCTTTACGAGATGATCTGCTTCACCACATTCAAAACAAGTCAGAATTTTAGTTTTCTTGTTAGAGTTAGAAAACTTACCTCGAGGTCATTATGTTCGCGGATATTCTTTATTGTTTGCAAATTGTTTCTTCATTTGATGAATCTTCGCGAGACCCCTAGAGATCAAGGCAAATGGATCTTCTTCATCTTCATCATCACTATCTTCCTCTTCTGATGGTAACTCATCCTTTTTCGATCTTAGTGCCAAATTCTTTGTGTTGGATGGAAGCTCTTCATCTTCTTCACCAAGACCCATCTCGTGTGATGAGTTTTCCAAGGAGGTCGTCTAGAGGAAGAGTTGAGAGATTCCGAGCTTCTTCGATGGCAGTCATTTTTGGTCCACACTTAGCTTTAGGTAAGCTCCTTAGAACCTTTCTTACTTCTCTTCGTTTGTGAAGACCTTTTCAAGTGAGTCCAGGTTGTTCACGATCTTAGTAAATATTGTGAGCATTTCTTTGACTGGTTCATTTGGATTCATCTTGAATAGCTCATATTGTCTGAGGAAGATGCTGATCTTTGTTTCCCTGACTTGACTTGTTCCTTCGTATGTGACAACGAGTTTGTCCCATATTTCTTTTGCACTTTTACATGATCAAATGCGGTTGAATTCATTTGCATCTAATCCGCAATAGAGTAGGTTCATGGCCTTGTAGTTATTTGAAACACTATCCAAGTTGGCTTGGATAGTGTTTCAAAAAAGAAAAAACCGCAAAACCGCAAAAAAAACCGCAAACCGTAAAATAAAACCTCAACCAAAAAACCGCAACCAAACCACAAATGCAGTTCATTTGCGGTTCAAACCGCAACCGAACCACAACCGTGCGGTTTGAACCGCAAACCGAACCGCATTTTGCGGTTCGGTTTTCGGTCTACATTTTTTAGGATTGCGGTTTACAGTTCGGTTCGGTTTGCGGTTTTGTGGTTTTGAACCGATGCTCAGCCCTAGTTTCATGTCCTGATCAATAATGAACATGCACATTAGTGCTCTCCAATGAGAAAAGTTGTTACCACAGAAGAGTGGTGGTCGAGATGAGGATCTTCCTTAAGCGAATCCTCCATCACCTACAAAGTTCATGATTAGTCTCACTGATGGTTAAATCAATATACGTGAGTCTAGCTTCAATACCAAATGAAGAACAGTTAGGTGAATATAAAGGATATAAATACTCTAGAAGGGGGTTGCTTATAGTATGAGAACTTTTTCTCAAAAACCTATCTCAAGGCTTTGAAACTGATTTCAAAGGCCTTAATGTCGATTTGAGCTCTTTGTGACACACTTTGATTTCAAAGGCTTTGAAAGTGATTTCAAGGGCCTTGACTTTGCAAACCTGCAAAACAAAGTTAGTCACAATAAAGCAGGATGTAGTGCGGAATTGAAAAGATCGACACGAGGTGTGACTGGAGGTATTTCTATGGTCGTCTATACCCAATCAAAAGTAAATCCCGACTTAGCACTAAAAACAAGTATAGTGGTTAAGTAAGGGTCGAACCCAAGAGAGTTAAGGTGTTTTAGGTGCAATTATCGATTATAGTAACAAGTAACGGGGGGGGGGGGGGGTTGAATTGATGCACATAAAAACTTATGAAAACGATTAATGCAACAAGTAAGACAATGATGGGTGAATCTACACTAGGTTGATTCTAAGCATGCAATTGCTACTTTGGTGAGTTCCTTTTACAAGTTTTCAAGTAATCTCCCGTCTCGATCATATATATGTGTTGAGCCAACAAGCATCGACACAACTTAACATGTTAGTGTTCTGTAAACCTACAAGAACAAATAACAAGTTAGCTTTCAAACAAAGACTAATGGATATAAAGAGAAGATTAAAACCGTCAAACTTATCTTTATATTTGTGTTCCTTTTCTTTAAGTAATTACAACCCATTATTACTTAAAGTTACTACTAGATTAAAGACCCGAACCTAGAACCTATTAATCCTAGTTATTTGCATGCACTTTAGAACCTAAGGTGATCAATCTCAAGCAATAGTAAAACATGAAATTAGACAATGGAGATCAAGGAAACACAAAGGATTACTGAATAAAAACTTATATTAAAGAAAACTTACAACCAAAGTAACAATGCAGCTTCAAACCAACCCAATGTAGCAAGGGAGTTAGCAACTCATTACAAAGGTAGCAAGATAATCTAAGTGGATAATTTGTTGGATAACAAAATTGGATGATTCTAGCAATCAACCAAGTACTATTTATACTACAAAAGACACTAAATGGGAGTAAATGGCCGGCCTAAAACAGCTACCTTTAATGCCATAAAAGTGGTGTAAACAGCCGGAGTAAAGCTTTTGACGTTAAACCGCAGGGGCGGCCTTCAGCTCCGCAGGGCGGTGAAGGCAAAAACGCTTGATCTTCTTCATGGCCGCATGGGCGGCTAAGCAATTCCGCAGGGGCGGATCTTTAATGCTCTTCAAACGTCTGACCCTTCAACTTCTTGTCGTTTCTGATGCCGAGCCGCCGGGGCGTCCCTATGTCAACGCAGGGGCGGTGACACAGCCTCTTCGTCTTCTAGCTCCCAGGTTGAGGCGCAGGCAGAGGCGTAGTGGAAGGAGCAGGGGAGCTGGTCTTTGTTTCTTCAGGGCAAATCACCGCAGGGGCGCCAAGGAGTGGCGCAGGGGCGGTGACACACTTCATGGCCGGCGCTGGCGAAGGCGCAAGGAGCGCTCCGGTGTAAGACGTCACCCGCAGGGGCGGGGACAAGGCTCCGCTGGGGCGGTGAGGCAACAGAAGCTTTGCTTCGTGAATGATCTTCACTCCTAAGTGCTTATAACTCCTTCCTTAGCTTCTTTTAGTCTTCTTCTTTTGGACCAAGGAGTTAGTAGCATAAACCGACACAATTGCAATAAAAAGACTCTAAAAACTATCCTAAATGATAGTGATTCCATCACCTATCAAACTCCCCCATACTTAGACCTTTTACTCGTCCCGAGTAAAACAAATGACAGCAATTTGACTCAAAGGCCCCAGGAAGCATGGGCAAGCAAAAAAGACAATGAAAACAAGAGAAAAGCCAAGAAAGAAAGAAGGAAAAGAGAGGAAATGTGAGAAAAAGGGAGAAACTACCATCCTTATTGCTCCAAGAGTGGCCTACCCGGATAACCTCCTTATGACTCCCCTTCTTATGTCGCCAAACGCCAGAAGGGAAACCTACACTCTGTGTCGCTCATTTTGCCAAGGCGCCCTTTTGGGTTTTCACCTTGCCATTCTTCTTCTTTTGATGATCTCACTTTAACTCACATCCCTCAAGTCCAATTTTCCACCAACCTAAGGTTTGTCGGACTACCTTATTTTTGCCTAAACCGCCCTTTCGGATGTTCGGTTTATCCAAGGATTTCATGCCTCTTTTCATTTTCTTTGTCTTTTTCTTCTTTTTTTTTTTGTGAATTTCAAACTGAATTCAAAATGCAAAATAACAAAACAACTCAAATGAAACTGTACAAGCAATGATATGTCCCTCCCCCATACTTGAAGTACACTTTGTCCTCAAAGTGGAAATGAGGCAAAGATAAATGTGGGAGAAAGGAAGAGAAATGTACCCCTCAGTGGGATGGTCCGGATGGACCACCTGGACCCTCCTCCGGGTCGTAAGGGAAGTGGCGGAAGAAGTGCTCCTGCCGGCGGTAGAGCGTGTCGATGCGGCCCTCCTGAGCCTCCATCCTCTCTCTAAATGAAGTCTCGTAGCTAGCTTGCCAAGCCAGCTGTTGAGTCTCCAATTACTACTGATGAGCCACCTGCCAAGCATCCTGACGGCGGTCGAAGTGAGTAGTCATGGAGGAGGCGAAGCTGGACTGCCACGCCTGTTGCTGCTCAAGCATGGACCGCTGGTACTCGGTCGGCCATGCCTGATGCTGTGTAGTCAAGGCTGCCATCTGAGCCTACGGACTCTCCATGGCGTGACTGTCGTCGTGTGCTGCAGTCGGCATCTCCTCATCAGTGGCAGGGGCCCGGCTAGAGCCTGCTGCGTATCTCCCAACAATATCCTCCTGAGGCCGTCTCGGAGGAACTAGGTCAGTTGGTACGTACAAATCGGAGAGCTTGTCTCCCATTGGAAGTCGTCGGGGGAGGTATGTGATGTGACTCCCATCTGCTAAAGAGAGCCAAAAGCAGTTCTCCCCGTCTCTCTTGAGGAGCCTACACCTCCTCAACATACCCTCCGTATAAAGTGGGACCTCTAGTCCGTCCTCCAAGACAGCGAGATCCATCACCCGTGTAACTAACAAGGAGATGATCCCGCCTCCCACAATGTCTCATGGCTCGTTCTTCCTAATCCGCTTCAAAGTGGTAAGGAAGAGGTATGGCCAATCTGGTACCTAGTCGTTCGTGGGGAGGCAAGCGTATAGCAATGGAAGGTCCTTGAGAGCGACCTTATTCTCCTCCTTGTGTCCACAAAAGACACTCATAAAGATCTTCGAGATGAGCCTCAAATAGGGGTGAGTGAATTTGTTGGAGTACTCACCCCCTGCATGAAACTCAGACCTAGTAGCGGCCTGCCAAAACTCCATCAAATCAGGTGTCGGGATGGGTTCTCACCAGTCGTCGGAAGCGGCTATAGTCACCCCTAATGCCTCCTGCAGCTGGGTGTAGTCCAATGTGTACTTTCTTTTGTTGAATTTGAATGTAAGTCCAACACACCCGTAGTCCACCGTTTCCATTTTGAAGATGGCAATGTTCGCCACTTAGCGTGCGTGCAAATAAGCTTTAAATTTATAAAACTAGAATCAAGAAAGCGAACCCGCAGTGTACGGATCGACGTAGTTAAGCAAGAATTTCAGAGTATCGAACACAGGGATTTGGGGGGAACAAATTCGATTTCAGATTACCAAGCAGGTAAATGTAAGAGCTTTGCAAATTATTGGGAAAACAACAATCCTAAAGATCCAAGTATCCAGCTGTGGCAATCGATTCAAGATATACTAATGATATAAGGACAGAGTTAAGATATGCAAAGGTATGCTAATGTAAGGTAATCGTACGGTAAAGTTCCAAAAACCTTATATGACTCACCTACAAGACACTCTCTATAAAGGTTGTTGAGGCTTCAATATAGAAAGGTTCTAAAGGTAAGAATTAATGTTAAATACCCAAACTTGTAATCCAAGGATCAAGACTAACTAAACCGATTACGGTTGTGACACTCACAATCGAGGTAGAGGTTGTTGAGGCTTCACTACCACCTAGAAAAGGCAAGCCTAAACTAAGTTAAAGCAAATCTTTAACTTTGGATTAAAGTAAAAGCAAGTTCGTAAACTTAAGGGAAATCACGGTTAGTTCTTGAGGTTCCACGGCCGTGGACTCAAGAACAGGCCGTAATTTAGGGTTCGTCGGCGATTCTCTCTAACTCTCAGGGTCCAATTTAATTACGATCGATCTATCATCATTTAAGCCACAACTATCAACCCTTCACCTTAGAATTGTTAAGGGTTTTTAGCCAACAATAGTCATAATGATATCAAATTTAAGGTTTAAAAGATTGAAAGATGAAAACTTCCAAAAACTTTCAATAAACTTCAAACCAATCTCAAAGTCACAATCAAGAACAAATATTGTCACTAGATTCGGAATAGAACAAACAAACACAATCTTAGATAAGAGGGAAGAACGGGATGTCAATCCGTCTTCTAAATCAAACTTAAACAAGAGGAAGAATCTTCTTGCGAATAACCTTCCGAATCCTCGATCTTCCATCAATCCGGAAATCACCAATAGCGCTGCGCCAAATCTCTCAACACAACTTCCACCAAAAGCGAGATTAGGGCAATTCCAAACGCAAGCGTAAAATATGCGTCTAAGGTAGGCGAAGGTGTATGCCTAAAGCGAGGTGACGGAATCTCTCTTCGTCCGTCCTTTTATAGTGTATGATGAAATAGCGGCCCGGCCCAATCCTTTAAAAGATCGTGGCTTAAAGTGTGGTGAAAAAGATCGCCAAGATCACGGTCGTGGAAGGTTCCACGACCGTAATTTAGAGCGTGGAAATCAACACGGTTTGAACCATCTTCTCCACGGCCGTAGAAGTTGCTGGAATGAACCACGTTTCCTTAACCATGGTTCCACGGCCGTGGAACTGAACGTGGAAAGTAGTACGGCCGTATTTTAGAGCGTGGTTTAGGGCAAGAACGTGATTCTTCCCTAGCTTCGTGCATCCCTCAAGTTAACACTCTTTTTGCTCCTAAGAATGCCCTCAATCCATGGACATTGCTCAACAACTCCATCTTTGCTCGATTCCGTTCGGAAATAGCTCTCAATCACCTATAATCAACATAAAGCTTGTGTAGATCTCTATATCGACATTATAGGCAAACTAGCTCACAAATGCATCAATGCTCAATCAATGACTATCAATATGAATCAAATACACTTAAAAAACGTGCCTAAAATATCACAATATTTCATGCTAACAAATAACCCCATACTTGCAACTTGCTTGTCCCTAAGCAAGGTCTTTCAAAAGCTTTAAAACAAGAGTTAGGGTGAAATATGTGTACCTTCTCAAAGCAATACTTCTTTTGGATGAATGTGCCTTCTAAACAATAGATCATTCTCAAATCTTGCTTCAATCGTTTATAGGACTTTCATACACTTAATCAAAGAGTAAAGAGTAAAGAAAACTCATGAATCAATCAAACTTCCATACAAGCATCATAACCCTTAAACATTATCAAAATCAATCATAAGAAACTTCAATTTAGATCACCAAGTCATATAACATTCTTTTGATCTTAAGGACTTTCAAAGAAAAAGGTCTAGAATGTGGAAAGGGAAGGAAACTTTAAGGAATGTGGTGCATGAATCCGGGAAAGTGGACAACTACTCTTTTCTTCTTCACTTGTGGTTTCCGCAACACCTTCAACTTAGAGCTTCGCTCTCTTCTTTTCATTTTTCGACTTTACTTTTGGAGTTATGGATAGAGGTGCACAAAAACCGAAGCCTAGGAGATTGACGTTTCTCAATTTTTATGAGATGCCTCAAACCCTTAGCGCACATACCATAATCCGCTAGGAATATCGCTCAATCCGACTTTGGCAAGACACAAACACCCGGCTATGTGAATGGTGCCGAGTTACTCATCATCATGATTGACTTCCCCAAACCTACAATTTCTTTCTATTCTTTTGATTGCAAATAATTGCTTTCATGGCCCTCCCACATCAAACATGCCTTTTTCATTCACTTCTCCAAATTCCCGGATAGGTAAAGGAGGTCAATATTTCAATGAGGAGCTAAATGATCAAAGAAAGAAGAAAGAAAAATCGAATTGCCTTAATCATCTCAACAAGAAGCATAAGAACTCATAGTGTGATTTCAACTTCAATTCCTCAACATGATTTAAGTAACATTCATCACATTATGAAACTTGCAAAAGAGGCATAATCAACTCATTCAAATTCTTTTCAATTCACTATTCGTTTAAGCATGCAATTGTCATCAAACTTAATTCACAAGTAGCGATTATCATGGAAATCATCTCAATTCCTTAGTAGCACAACCCAAAGCGTGGCTCACTCTAGGGGGTTACACGGTCGTGGAGGATGTAGAGCAACCGTAACCACCTTCCACGCCCTAAACCACGGCCATGGAGGACATGGGGAAACCGTAATTTTGGCCGTGGAAGAGGGTGATCGAGACACTTCTTCAACTTCTTTCGATTCTTCTCCTACACCTTCAACACCCTTAGAAACTTCTAAGGAGACATCGGATGCTCCTCAAGGATCATTGGAAGCTCCGAAAGCAATGGAACTCAAACCACTTCCTACTCATCTAAGGTACGCTTTCCTAGGACCTAATTCTACCTTTCCAGTTATTGTTAGTTCCGATCTAAGCATAGATGAACATAATCAGCTCATGATTGTCCTTAGGAAACATAGGAAAGCTTTAGGCTACACTATTGAGGACTTAGTAGGAATTAAACCCTCCCTATGCATGCATAAGATATTAATGGAGGAAGACTTTAGGACTTCAAGACAACCTCAAAGGCGGTTGAATCCGACCATGAAGGAGGTTGTCAAGAAGGAAATTCTTAAACTTCTTGATGCAGGTATCTGTTACGCTCAAGATGTGTGCACAATAAGATTTAAATTTATACTCGTTATATTTCTCCTAACTCCTAGCGTACCCGCAGTGTACGGGACGTTCGTAGTATGGATAGTATTCCGAGGTCGAACACAAAGACTAAGGTGAGATTGATTCGGTTTTTGAATGAGTTTAGTGAAGATCTAGGTTAAGAAAAGAGAGAAATAAAGAAATGAAAATCTTAATTATTTTTGGTTGGTTTTTAGGTGATCAATCAAGGATCACAATTCATGCAAAAGTAAGCAATCAACTAAGCTAACGAATCAACACAAAGAAACAAGCTAAACACGAGATATGAATCAAAAGAGAGAAATGGATTCTAGGGGTTGGAAATTCCGATTATGGCATAGGACTCAAGCTATCTAATCATTCCTCGGATGATCTATGATATGTCGGGAGTAAGTGTTCTAGAGTGGGATCAATCACCGGGTAAGTCTCATGGTCCACTAATCCATTCCTAAGATCTCATTACCGGGTAAGTCTCTAAGAACCTAAGGATTGGAATTCTACACAAACCGGATTGTTGCCTAGAGGTCTAACCTATCCTTACCGGGTAAGTCTCGGAAAGGGAAGTTCTAAGCAACTATCCTAGCACACTTAGTCCAATGGCGGCTTGTGAGGCTCACCACTACCTAGGGTTTGTAATCTTCGAAATCTAAGGGTAAGAATTACCGGGTAGGTCTCTTCTAACACTTAGTAGCTAACACTAGGTCACCCTAGGCTAGATTAACTCAAAAAACACCTAGGATTTCAACATTCTAACAATCTAAAGCTAGATTCATCGAACCAGGGAGAATCACGGGCTGTTCTACACATCCACGGCCGTGGAATGGGAAGATCCACCCGTGGACTTCAACAGAGAGTTCATTCTTGTAAGTTACTCATCCAAAGGTAAATCTAAGTGCATCCTATCATAGTCCTAGCCACAATCATCCTTTCCTTAACCTAGAATCACATCTATTTAGCCTACAACATTCATCATAATAATCGAAATCATCATACATAAAATCATAGCATTCATTTGCAAGATAATGAAGGGGGAAGAGATGAACAAATAAGGAAACAAAACCAAGCTGAAGTTTAGATAAGAATGACTCACAACCCTTCCAAAAGAAGGTTCAAATGGTTCATAAAACTCTAGAAATCAAATCCGATACTCTTCACTACAAAAGCTATCAAAGTGTGGCAATGGTGTATTCTTCCTTCTCCTCTCCAATGGAGCTCTTCTCCAATGGTAGCCTTCTTCTTCCTCCCTTGTTTGAATCTTCAAAAACTTGTTAAGAGAGTATTTTTGATTGGATGATGGTGGATAATGGAGGGCTGCTCCAAGATGATTCTCTCAGCCAATGCAGGACCACTTTTATAACAATTTTGCATGAGCTGGCCATGAGAATCGTGGCACAGCTGTCACAAGAATCTGGCAAAATCCACGGGTAGAACCATGGCCGTGGACTTGCTCCTAACCGTGGTTTTGCTCCAGAAACCTTCTTAGGCTCGTTTAGCTATGATTTGGTGCATGGCTTGTGTTGGCAAGGTTCCATGAGTCCCCTTTGGCCTCTAGTTTGCATCCTAATGAGTCCGAGGGTGTGTCATCTCGAGGATTGATTCTCGAATGCATCGGTTTAGCTCCTAAATCTCCCAAAATACCTATAAAACAAGCACAAGTCCGTGTAGACGTCTATCTCGACAAAATACATGAATTGAGTGCAAAACGTCGTGAACTAATGCTAAACCATGCGTGAATGAGTGAGAAATCTATCTAAATGACTACCTAAACCTAAGTCGTAAATCGTGTTATCAAAATACCCCATACTTAAGGTTTGCTCGTCCCCAAGCAAATTCTCAACTCTAGACTACTAGATAACATGATTTATGTATGCAGAAAAATGGCAAAATCTTTTTGGGTTTGTGCTTCTACTATTGGATCACCTTCAAAGTTATGTTTCATGGCAAAGGATAAGCAATCATGCATCAAATAAATGAAGGCATGGAAAGACAATTGTACTTAACTCAAAAGCATGCATGAAATGTAAAAATGAAGAAACCAAGAAGATCAAGAGCATATCCAATCTAGATTACTAAGTCTTACAAACATGCAAATAGGTCATAAGGTCTTATGAACTAAAAGGACAAGAAACGTTGTGATTAGGTGGGGATTTTTCTAGGCTATGTGGTGCTAATCCGGGAATGGAACTAACTCCACAATTTTGTCCTCGATCAACTTCCCTCAAGTGTATATTTTCTACATCTTTTCTTTCTTTTCTTTTTCCTTCACTTATTTTTGAGTCAATGGCATTGGTGTACAAAAGCCGAAACCTTGGTGATTAGCCATCCTCGGGCTTTTTCTATTTTTCGAGGTGCATCCACACCGGGCACACATACCAAAGCTCGCTAGGACTATCGGTTTATTTGACTTTGGCAAGGCACCAACACCATATCATGTGAAGTGTACCGAGTTACTTGTCATTTAAGCCAACGTCCCCAAGCCTATATTTTTGGCTACACTTTCACAACAAATTCAGCATTTTATTCACGACATTCTTTCATCAACATCTTCACCCCACACTTGCTTTTCACACACATCAACACACTAACATGCTCCTATTCCCGGATGGGTCAAAAGAGGTCAAATTTATCTCAATTGAGGTGCTTAAGCAACATGATCAAGATGAGAAGTAGAGGAAGATGAATTGCCTTAATCACTCCTAATTGATGTGCAAGAACTAGCATGCAATTTCGACTTTCAATCCTCAATTAAATCAAGGCAAGCATCATAATCACAAGTCATTCATGGAATTCAAGATAAGTATTTCAAGTCCACATATGCATCATCAATTAAACACACAAGGGCATCCATAGCCAATCCACAAGACAAGGTTCATCATTAGGGTCATATCCAAGCCTAGAAAGCACAAAATTTTTTAAATTTTCTGATTTTTTTGGAATTTTCGAAATATGTATGTACAATGCAAGATATAATAAAACATGTGACTAAAAAGAAACTACTCTAGATGCTAGTCATGCAAAAGATCATGCAAACCCCACCCCATACTTAGAAACACATTGTCCCCAATGTGGTATTCAAGTAAAGAGAGTGAAAGAAGGTTCTCACAATGTAAAATGGTTTGCTTCGGTATTTGGGATGAACTCGTGTGGAGTGGTGGTGATGGATGATCGATCAAGCATGGTAGAGAGCTCTTCATAATCATTCCGGCATCGAGACCCGCGCCAAGGTATATGTGAGATGGGAGCTCTTCCATCTAACAAGACACCTCAAGCCGTCCAAGTCTCACGTCCGCTCCACCCATGTTTGAAAACGGAATCATCGTCATCAACTCGCCTTGCAAGGCTTCCTCATTACCTAAAATATACCACAAACACAAAGCACAAAAACACACAAAAGCAAAAACAAAGGCAAAAGAGAAAAGGGAAAGAGTTGTACCAATGGGTTGCCTCCCATTAAGCGCTTCTTTTAGGTCATTAGCTTGACCAAACTCCGTGGATATGTCAATCCACCTCGAATACCATGGTTTGCTTGAGGAGTCCAAGCAACCATCTCTTTCCGGAATCCATGATGACGAGCAAGGGCCACTTGATGCCCAAATAAGCTTTAAGTTCTCTCTTCACCGGTGAGTAGTAGACTCCTTCATCA
This sequence comes from Fagopyrum homotropicum, assembly GCA_033239125.1. Taxonomy (NCBI): domain Eukaryota; kingdom Viridiplantae; phylum Streptophyta; class Magnoliopsida; order Caryophyllales; family Polygonaceae; genus Fagopyrum; species Fagopyrum homotropicum. The sequence goes on along the minus strand of BSWB01000003.1, from coordinate 55,227,981 downwards.
CCGCTTCCTTGATGATAGTATAGAGTTGCAACCATAGGTGTCACCCCATACTTAGGCAATTTGTACTCCGCGGTCACACCGGTGAAGCGCTTGTCATCCTCATCCTGTATGATCCGAGGAAAGCCGATTCTTGGAAAGAATCCTTCATTGAAGTACTTCATAACCATCATGGATCCATCATGCTTGCCTCCATCATTCAATAATGGAGAATCCTTAGGAAAGGGGCTCCAATCTTCGTGTGTACTCCGAGCAAGCAAGAAAGGGTCGGAGGGAGCTGTAATTAGCTTAGGATTGGCCAGTACAGAAGCTTCCACGGGCGTGGTCTGTCCTCCACGGCCGTGATTCCCTCTGTAGTCTTCCACGGGCGTGGTTTGTCCTCCACGGCCGTGGTTCACTCTGTTGCATCCGTCCCAAGTGAGCTCTTCATGTATGGTTCCGGGGTTGATGGCAAGGATGTCCGTGGATGAGAATACTTCATTGCACTCCTCTAAAGGTGAAGGAGATGGAGGTGAACCTTGAAGAATGGTAGGATCTCCTAGCACAAGAGCATTCCTAATCTCCTCAATCTCCCTCCTCATTTGTTCTTCTCTCTCGGTATTCAATCTCCTTTCTTCCTTCAGGGCCAAATCCCTTAGCCTCAATTGCTCCCGAGCTTCATTCAACTCTTCCTCAAGGCTTCTATTGGTTATGGTTGAATCGGGCAATTCTCGGATCTCCTCATAGTGAACCTCCTCTTGATGACATACTTCCGCTTCAAGCTCCATGTGGGAACTAGAAATGGAAGTAAGGTTGCTTTCTAATCATCCATCTTCCTCAACATTTTCTCTAGCATTGATTCCAATCGATCTTCATGAAGTTGATGGTGATGTTCCTCGTGAGGTAATGTAATCATGTGAGTTTGATCATGGGACTCATGATAGTCATTGAACTTCTCCTAATACTCAAACTCATCATGGAGAGGTCCTAGATCTTGGCCTTCCATCCACTCCTCATACTCCATGTTGTCAAGGTCGTCTTGGAGGTACAATCCGTCCATGGCAAACATGAAAAGGCAAAGACAAAAACACACAAGATCAAAAGTAACAAGAAAGATAAACACTAAAAACAATCAAAAGCAAATGACTTAATCTTAACCTAGTCCCCGGCAACGGCGCCAAAAACTTGTTACGCTCAAGATGTGTGCACAATAAGATTTAAATTTATACTCGTTATATTTCTCCTAACTCCTAGCGTACCCGCAGTGTACGGGACGTTCGTAGTATGGATAGTATTCCGAGGTCGAACACAAAGACTAAGGTGAGATTGATTCGGTTTTTGATTGAGTTTAGTGAAGATCTAGGTTAAGAAAAGAGAGAAATAAAGAAATGAAAATCTCAATTGTTTTTGGTTGGTTTTTAGGTGATCAATCAAGGATCACAATTCATGCAAAAGTAAGCAATCAACTAAGCTAACGAATCAACACAAAGAAACAAGCTAAACACGAGATATGAATCAAAAGAGAGAAATGGATTCTAGGGGTTGGAAATTTCGATTATTGCATAGGACTCAAGCTATCTAATCATTCCTCGGATGATCTATGATATGTCGGGAGTAAGTGTTCTAGAGTGGGATCAATCACCGGGTAAGTCTCATGGTCCACTAATCCATTCCTAAGATCTCATTACCGGGTAAGTCTCTAAGAACCTAAGGATTGGAATTCTACACAAACCGGATTGTTGCCTAGAGGTCTAACCTATCCTTACCGGGTAAGTCTCGGAAAGGGAAGTTCTAAGCAACTATCCTAGCACACTTAGTCCAATGGCGGCTTGTGAGGCTCACCACTACCTAGGGTTTGTAATCTTCGAAATCTAAGGGTAAGAATTACCGGGTAGGTCTCTTCTAACACTTAGTAGCTAACACTAGGTCACCCTAGGCTAGATTAACTCAACAAACACCTAGGATTTCAACATTCTAACAATCTAAAGCTAGATTCATCGAACCAGGGAGAATCACGGGCTGTTCTACACATCCACGGCCGTGCAATGGGAAGATCCACCCGTGGACTTCAACAGAGAGTTCATTCTTGTAAGTTACTCATCCAAAGGTAAATCTAAGTGCATCCTATCATAGTCCTAGCCACAATCATCCTTTCCTTAACCTAGAATCACATCTATTTAGCCTACAACATTCATCATAACAATCGAAATCATCATACATAAAATCATAGCATTCATTTGCAAGATAATGAAGGGGGAAGAGATGAACAAATAAGGAAACAAAACCAAGCTGAAGTTTAGATAAGAATGACTCACAACCCTTCCAAAAGAAGGTTCAAATGGTTCATAAAACTCTAGAAATCAAATCCGATACTCTTCACTACAAAAGCTATCAAAGTGTGGCAATGGTGTATTCTTCCTTCTCCTCTCCAATGGAGCTCTTCTCCAATGGTAGCCTTCTTCTTCCTCCCTTGTTTGAATCTTCAAAAACTTGTTAAGAGAGTATTTTTGATTGGATGATGGTGGATAATGGAGGGCTGCTCCAAGATGATTCTCTCAGCCAATGCAGGACCACTTTTATAACAATTTTGCATGAGCTGGCCATGAGAATCGTGGCACAGCTGTCACAAGAATCTGGCAAAATCCACGGGTAGAACCACGGCCGTGGACTTGCTCCTAACCGTGGTTTTGCTCCAGAAACCTTCTTAGGCTCGTTTAGCTATGATTTGGTGCATGACTTGTGTTGGCAAGGTTCCATGAGTCCCCTTTGGCCTCTAGTTTGCATCCTAATGAGTCCGAGGGTGTGTCATCTCGAGGATTGATTCTCGAATGCATCGGTTTAGCTCTTAAATCTCCCAAAATACCTATAAAACAAGCACAAGTCCGTGTAGACGTCTATCTCGACAAAATACATGAATTGAGTGCAAAACGTCGTGAACTAATGCTAAACCATGCGTGAATGAGTGAGAAATCTATCTAAATGACTACCTAAACCTAAGTCATAAATCGTGTTATCAGTATCATCTATCCTATCTCCGATAGTAAGTGGGTGAGTCCGGTTCAAGTAGTTCCGAAGAAGGGAGGAATGACGGTCATCACCAACAAGAACAACGAGCTCATTCCTACCCGAACCGTAACGGGATGGTGAATGTGCATTGAATACCGCAAGCTTAACAATGCAACGAGGAAGGATCACTTCCCATTGCCGTTCATTGATCAAATGCTTGAAAGGTTAGCACAACATTCACATTTTTGCTACCTTGACGGTTATAGTGGTTTCTTTCAGATTCCGATACACTCGGATGATCAAGAGAAGACCATATTCACGTGCCCGTGGGGTACGTTCGCTTATAGGAGAATGCCGTTCGGGCTTTGCAACGCCCCAGCCACCTTTCAACGGTGCATGATGGCCATCTTCTCCGAATATATAGAGGAAATCATGGAGGTCTTCATGGACGATTTCTCCGTATACGGTTCCTCTTTTAACGATTGCCTTTCTAACCTTTCTCTTGTTTTACAAAGGTGTGAAGACACTAACCTAGTTCTTAATTGGGAGAAGTGTCAATTTATGGTTAAGGAAGGAATTGTATTAGGACACCTAATCTCTAGTAGAGGGACAGAGGTGGATAAGGCTAAGATAGAGACCATAGAGAAGCTTCCTCCCCCAACTTCGGTGAAAGGGATAATAAGTTTTCTAGGACATGCTGGATTCTATAGATGCTTCATTAAAGACTTTTCTAAGATATCAAAACCTCTCACTAATCTATTGATGAAGGATGCGGTTTTTGAGTTTTCGCAGGAATGTTTGGATGCGTTTAACACCATACGGCAAGCTCTAATTTCAGCACCTATTATCCAACCTCCATATTGGACTCTTCCCTTTGAGGTTATGTGCGATGCTAGTGATGTAGCTATAGGAGCTGTTCTTGGACAACGGAAGGAAGGGCGAACCCATGCCATATACTATGCTAGCAAGACGCTAGATGAAGCGCAGCTCAATTACGCCACTACCGAAAAAGAGTTTTTAGCCATTGTCTATGCTATTGACAAGTTTCGCTCTTATCTTGTAGGTGCAAAGGTGATTGTCTACACGGATCATGCTGCGATCCGGTACCTCCTTGCGAAGAAAGATGCGAAGCCAAGGCTAATTAGATGGATTCTTATCCTACAAGAATTCGATCTAGAGATCCGCGACAAGAAAGGTTCAGAAAATTCTGTTGCGGATCATTTGAGTCGCCTAACACATCTAGAGGACGACCATTTACCCATCGATGACTCCTTCCCGGACGAACACCTACACATTATAGAGGAGTGCATCGATGTGATCTCCAAAGGTAACGAACCATGGTTTGCTGATTTTGTTAACTATTTGGTTTGTCAGGAGATACCGCCCGGATTATCCTACGCACAAAGGAAGAAGTTCTTTAAGGATGTCCGGGAATACTTTTGGAATGAACCTCTTCTTTTCAAGAGAGGTCCGGATGGCATCATTCGGCGATGTGTGCCGGAAGATGAGATGCAAAGTGTCATCCGCCATTGTCATTCACTACCTTGTGGAGGACACGCTAGTTCGAACAAGACTAGCGCAAAGGTATTGCAATCTGGATTCTTTTGGCCTACATTATTTAGAGATGTGCAATCCTTTGTTTCTTGCTGCGATGCTTGTCAAAGAACAGGTAATATCTCTAGGAGGAATGAGATGCCCCTCAACAACATCCAAGAGGTGGAGATTTTCGATGTTTGGGGAGTAGATTTTATGGGACCGTTCCCATCCTCTTGTGGAAACCAATACATACTATTGGCGGTAGATTACGTTTCTAGATGGGTGGAAGCAATTGCCTCTCCCACCAATGATGCCATGGTGGTGGTTAAGTTCTTTAACAAGACCATCTTCCCGCGATTTGGGACGCCAAGGACTATCATTAGTGATGGAGGTTCTCACTTCATTGCCCGGCGCTTTGAAGCTCTTCTAGCTAAGTATGGGGTTACTCACAAGATTGCTACCCCTTATCATCCACAAACAAGTGGACAAGTTGAGATCTCAAATAGGGAGATCAAAGGAATCTTAGAGAAGACGGTTTCAAGGACTAGGAAGAATTGGTCTTTGAAGCTTGACGATGCATTGTGGGCGTACCGGACTGCGTACAAGACTCCCATAGGAACCACACCATACAACCTTGTGTATGGGAAGTCTTGTCACTTACCGGTAGAGTTGGAGCACAAGGCGTTTTGGGCTATCAAGTGGTTGAATTTCAGCATGAAGGAAGCGGGAGAGAAGCGTCTCCTAGACCTTAATGAGCTGGACGAACTCCGCTTGAACGCTTATGAAAACACCAAGATCTATAAGGAGAGAGCAAAGCGTTGGCATGATAAGCATATCATTCCAAAGGACTTCAAAGAAGGAGATCAAGTTCTCCTCTTCAATTCAAGGCTTCGTCTCTTTCCAGGTAAGCTCAAATCCCGTTGGACCGGACCTTTGCTAATTAAGCGTATTTTCCCCCATGGTGCAGTTGAAGTATGGGGTGAAGCGGGCGGAAGCTTTAAGGTGAACGGCCAACGACTCAAGAAGTACACGCCGGAACTCCAAGCTGAAGAGTTCGCGCCTACCGCACTCGAATAAGTGCGAGAATGGTCTAGCTACGGACCTTATACAAAGCGCTTCTTGGGAGGCAACCCAAGGTATTGCATTTTCGTTTTTGTTTTCGATTCATAGTTTAGCTTAGTTTAGACGTTTTTTTTTGCTTTATTTTTCCTCGATTTCCTCCGGTATGTTCGTGTTTTTGAATGTAGGAACGATGGAAAAGGAAAAGGGAAGAATAATGTTGAAGAAAAGTGACGAAACTTGGACTTTGGAGCATTACAGAGAGTTCCACGGCCTAAACCACGGTCGTGACAGCTACGGTGACCGTAATTTCCAAAAGCCTTTGAAAAATCACCAAAACCACGGTTCCGTACATTTCCATGGCCGTGGAAACCCCCGACAGACCGTGATTTTCAAAATTTTGCCTGTGACTATATAAACCACGTTCTTCAGAAAAACACCTCACAAAAACCCCTTCCACGACCCAAATCGCCGATTCCACGACCCTACTCCCAAATCTTCGTTCGTTAATCGTTTTCGACGATTCTTCTTCCCAAATTGAAGCAAATTCAACCACCAACAAGATCCAAGCAACGAATCGAGCGGCAATTCACCAAGGAACGCACAATTCGGATTTTAAAATCCGAAACCTAGGTTTTTCCACTCTTCTTGATCTTTGTCAATTTGGTTAGTTTTGTTAGAAATTTTAGGAAGAACTGATTGAAATTGGAAGGAATTAGACTAGGGCTGCCTGATTGCTGAGTTTGAGTGTTGATTTCTGAGATTTGCGAAAAAACCAGACGAACCACGGTCACTAACAGAACCACAGCCGTGGAATCACCAAGAACAGCCCGTAATTTTGAACAGTGATGGACTTCGTGAGGAGAGTTTCTGGGAGGATAAAGGAGAAGAAGAATAACCAAAACAAGAAGAGGAAGGGTAATCCCTCTTCTTCCTCATCCTCTAGAGCACCACCACCCTCTTCCCCTTTACCTCCATCATCACCTTCATCACCCTCACCTCCTAGCCCTAGAGTACCGACTATTCATGAGGATCACCTTGATGCATTTGAGAGGATCCATGAGAGACCTGTGATTGGACCCAGGTACCTACTATTAGAGGATCTAGCTCCTCTTAACATTGTAGATGACCTTACTTGGCTCTTGGATAGAGCCGGACTAGTTGTCTTCTCGGCTATCCGAGAAGACGCCTATGAGGAGATTACGAGGGAGGTTGTGACGTCTTTCGAGCACATCCATGTGGATAGGACCGTTTCTTTCCGTCTTATGGAAAGAAACTATGATTTTACCATCCGTGAGTTCGGGACCTTCTTTGGGTTCCATGAGACCTTCAATGGTCGCTTTCCTAGTGGCGTTTACGCCAAGGACTTTTGGGAGGAGGTTGCTATGATATACGCCAGCGAGGACCGCTAGCAACCTGCTGACACCAAGGCTAAGTTGATGTACCACTTAGCCTTGAAGATTGCTCACCGTGTTCTTTCGGAGTGTCTCTTTCCTAGGACGGAGACGCCCCAAAAGATCAAGACGGATGAGCTCTTTCTGCTATACTCTATGCTGTATGGGCGCCGAGCTGACTGTGCCACCCTCTTAGCTGCTACTATGAGCAAGCTTAAGAACAAGAGGAAGGGCAACATTGGATATGGTGGGATAGTTACCCACCTTGCTAGGGCGTTGGGTGTTGATTTTTCTGTCTGTACCCGCATACCAGCCGTACCTTTAGGACTTCATGCCTTCATGACTAGAGGTCTCATCTTCCCCACACATAGAGGTCCGCCTTATGCGGCCATGCCTTGGGAGAGCAGGACGGGTAGGGGTATTGAGTGGCTACGGGATTACTCCATTATGGCTGGACGCCATAATTGGAAGGAGACGTTCGCTGCTATGCACGCGAACAGGATTGCAGCTCCTCCATACGTCCCACCACCACCCGTAGTTGAGGAGGAGATGAGGGATCAGTTTGAGGGTGGAGGAGGAGCCGAGCAGGAGTTTGGCACGTTTCCGGATCAGCCGGATGCGGCCCCCGATGTGCCTAGACGTTCTCCACGTCCCGCTAGAGCTTCAGGCTCGTCTTCTCGCCGCGCCAGCGTGAGTGAGAGACCCACTTGGGCTGAGACACCTCCTGCATGGTATGGAGCTCCACCTCCATGGGCTACAGAGACACCTTCTACACCAGCACCATCCGACGCTCCAGAGTGGTACAGTCATGCTCCGGGATGGTATGAGCAGATGCCGGATTGGGCTACTGGTCTTTCGGAGAGAGTAGGAGCATTGGAGATTCGAGCCGATGCTAGAGATGGACGCTTGGACGACCTCGATCACATGATGAGAGATGTCTACCACCAGCAGTTTGGGCGGTTTTATGATCCTAGCTTCTCTCCATTCCCGCCTCCACCAGCGCCGCAGTGATGATGATTGCATGACCGACAGCTTTAGCCGCTCCACCGCCATTTTGTGAGTTTCTTTTTTCTTTTCTTTCTTTTCTTTCTTTCTTTTGAACATTAGGGACAATGTTCGTCCCAAGTATGGGGTGGGGTGTGACTAAAAGTTTGTAATAACTCTTACTCACTATGTTTGCTTCTATCGAGACTATCATTGCATGTTCATTATATTGTTGCACGTTTCATTATTGCATTGCATGAAAAAGAGTTTGAAAAACCCATAAAAACTTGTTCGCCACTTAGCGTGCGTGCAAATAAGCTTTAAATTTATAAAACTAGAATCAAGCAAGCGAACCCACAGTGTACGGATCGACGTAGTTAAGCAAGAATTCCAGAGTATCGAACACAGGGATTTGGGGAGAACAAATTCGATTTCAGATTATCAAGCAGGTAAATGTAAGAGCTTTGCAAATTATTGGGAAAACAATAATCCTAAAGATCCAAGTATCCAGCTGTGACAATCGATTTAAGATATACTAATGATATAAGGACAGAGTTAAGATATGCAAAGGTATGCTAATGTAAGGTAATCGTACGGTAAAGTTCCAAAAACCTTATATGACTCACCTACAAGACACTCTCTATAAAGGTTGTTGAGACTTCAATATAGAAAGGTTCTAAAGGTAAGAATTAATGTTAAATACCCAAACTTGTAATCCAAGGATCAAGACTAACTAAACCGATTACGGTTGTGACACTCACAATCGAGGTAGAGGTTGTTGAGGCTTCACTACCACCTAGAAAAGGCAAGCCTAAACTAAGTTAAAGCAAATCTTTAACTTTGGATTAAAGTAAAAGCAAGTTCGTAAACTTAAGGGAAATCACGGTTAGTTCTTGAGGTTCCACGGCCGTGGACTCAAGAACAGGCCGTAATTTAGGGTTCGTCGGCGATTCTCTCTAACTCTCAGGGTCCAATTTAATTACGATCGATCTATCATCATTTAAGCCACAACTATCAACCCTTCACCTTAGAATTGTTAAGGGTTTTTAGCCAACAATAGTCATAATGATATCAAATTCAAGGTTTAAAAGATTGAAAGATGAAAACTTCCGAAAACTTTCAATAAACTTCAAACCAATCTCAAAGTCACAATCAAGAACAAATATTGTCACTAGATTCGGAATAGAACAAACAAACACAATCTTAGATAAGAGGGAAGAACGGGATGTCAATCCGTCTTCTAAATCAAACCTAAACAAGAAGAAGAATCTTCTTGGGAATAACCTTCCGAATCCTCGATCTTCCGTCAATCCGGAAATCACCAATAGCGCTGCGCCAAATCTCTCAACACAACTTCTACCAAAAGCGAGATTAGGGAAATTCCAAACGCAAGCGTAAAATATGCGTCTAAGGTAAGCGAAGGTGTATGCCTAAAGCGAGGTGACGGAATCTCTCTTCGTCCGTCATTTTATAGTGTATGATGAAATAGCGGCCCGGCCCAATCCTTTAAAAGATCGTGGCTTAAAGTGTGGCGAAAAAGATCGCCAAGATCACGGTCGTGGAAGGTTCCACGACCGTAATTTAGAGCGTGGAAATCAACACGGTTTGAACCATCTTCTCCACGGCAGTAGAAGTTGCTGGAATGAACCACGTTTCCTTAACCATGGTTCCACGGCCGTGGAACTGAACGTGGAAAGTAGTTCGGCCGTATTTTAGAGCGTGGTTTAGGGCAAGAACGTGATTCTTCCCTAGCTTCGTGCATCCCTCAAGTTAACACTCTTTTTGCTCCTAAGAATGCCCTCAATCCATGGACATTGCTCAACAACTCCATCTTTGCTCGATTCCGTTCGGAAATAGCTCTCAATCACCTATAATCAACATAAAGCTTGTGTAGATCTCTATATCGACATTATAGGCAAACTAGCTCACAAATGCATCAATGCTCAATCAATGACTATCAATATGAATCAAATACACTTAGAAAACGTGCCTAAAATATCACAATATTTCATGCTAACAGGCAATGAACTAGCGGCTGAGCTCGGGGTACGTTGGGGCGCTCGTTATCAGAAAATCCCCGAGCCCAGCATTGTTGAGGAATTCCTGCATGCTCTCCAACATGCCCAAACGTTCCAAAGTAGGAACGTTAAAAAATCGGGTTACATACACATCCCGACCTTGTGCAATCCTATACCTCTCCGTCTCGGCTTCTGACAACTTATATTTCTTCTGATTCTCCATCTCTTGCAGTTTGAACAATCAAAGGAATTAGAAATTTCAGAAAATTGAGTAAGAAACGAACCCTCTGTTGTGTTTTTCGTAGGGGCGGCTGAAGCAGGCGCAGGGGCGGCATAATGTAGGGGCGGGGGCTTGCAGGCGCAGGGGCGGGCGAAGAGCAGAGGTCGATTTGGGAGTTCAGCGAAGGTTGTGGTGATGGGGCTGTTCCGGCGTCTTCCTTGCTGTTGCAGACGTCGCCGGAGGTGGGGCAGTGGAGGGCGAGAGTGAGAGGGTTGAGGGGATGTTTGTGTGTGGTGGTGGTGAGGGCTGGTGTCGCAAAGGGGGCGGTAGTCGTCGGAGCCGGCGCAAGAGTATTTGGACAGGGTGGTGCGAGGGTTTCCGGAGGGCGCATGGGCGTGTGGATGCGAGGTGGCTAGGTTTCGAAGGGTTAATGGAAGGGGAAAGTAAAGGGCGGTAGATGTAGGTTATTTTTGAGAAGTGTATTTTTTTTCTTTCCTTAACAAAACCGCAGGGGCGGCGGTTGTCACCACAGGGGCGGTGACAAGGAAGAGGGGTACGCAGCCTCAACGCCGGGGGCAGCACTGAGGATGCGTGTCAAGGATGGCCGCCGTAGGGGCGTGGGATGCCACCGCGGGGCGGTGGCCGGTATGTTGCAGATGCTGGCCCAGCGCCGGGGGCGGCGCTGGGAAAGGGTGTCACCGCAGGGGCAGGGTCACCCAGCCACAGGGGCGGTTTTCTTGACAGAAGCTCCTCTTCTTTATTCCTTCGGGTTGCCTCCCGAATCAACGCCTTTGTTTTACGTTGTTGGCTCGACGTAAGGACTCTACCTCTATGACTGAGCCTCCTCCAGCATCACCTTTGGGTTTATAACCGTCTGTGAAGGTAATCCTCCGGAGGACCTTGTTTCAATTCTTGTAATGGCTTCCGTCATTTGACCAACCTGTTTTTCAAGGTTCTTGATGCTAGATTCTGTTGTTTGGACATGAGTAGCAAAGTGTTTAGTCAAAATCTACAACATATCTTCAGTTGATTGATACTTACCTTGACGGGGCTGCTGTTGTTGGTTTTGTTGATCCCTCCAACGAAAGTGTTGTTGGTCACGCCAGTTTGGCATGAAATTCTGTGCATAGGGATCGTTCCTAGGCCTTTGCTATTGTGGTTGTCCATAACCCATTGCGTTCACCTCAGCATCGTCATCCTGGACTTGTGGACACATGTCTGTTGGATGGTATGGGTCAGCACATGCTCCACAAGCTTTGAGCTGCTTTGGAGCTCCCATAAGTGTTAGTCTCTTCACCATTTCCTTCAGTTCCGCGAGCTCGGTGGAAATTTCGCTCTTCCCGGAACTCACAACATGAACTCCTTTCTTGGACGGGGCCCTTCCAAAGTTCCGAGTCCCTTCCGCTAGTTCCTGTATCTTTTCCAGAGCGAGGTCAGGAGTAGAGTTAAGAATATTACCTCCGCAAGCCGCATCGATGATCCTCCTTTCATTATCGAGGAAGCGATTGTACAAGTACAAGACTAGATCTTGAGTTGAATATCCATGAAAAGGACAGCTGGATCGGAGTCGTGCAAACCTTTCGAAGTACTCGTAGAGAGTTTCGCTCGTCTCTTGCTCGATGTTGCTTATAGCTTTCTTCAAGCTATTAGCCTTCTTGGCTGGAAAGTATTTCTCCAAAAACGTCTTGTGAAGGTTCTCCCAAGTGTCGATACTCCCGGATGAAAGGTGGTAATACCAATCATCCGCGGAATCTTTGAGTGTGAAGCCGAATGCCTTCATCTTGATTTGTTCTTCGGTAATGTTGGCCGGCTTCATGCTCATACACACGGTATGGAACTTCCCAAGGTGCTTGATGGGGTCTTCACCACTTAGCCCATGGAAGGATGGAAGCAAGTGAATGAGACCTGGCTTGAGCTCAAAATTGACTCCTTCCCCTAATGCCGGTATAGTGACCGCAAGGGGGTTTTGAGCCAAGGTGGGATGCGTGAGTTGACTAAGTGTACGGTCAGCCATCTCTTGTTGAAGTTGTTGTCTTCGTTGCCGGATGTGCGTCCTCTCAATTTCTGGATCAAAAGAAGCAAAGCCGGAGTTAGTAGCACGGGTTTGAACCATAAAAATGGTTCAAACCAATAATCAATAATAACAATAAAACACTAAAACTCCCTCGCAACGGCGCCAAAATTTGACTAGAGGTAATTCTATGGTCGTCTATACCCAATCAAAAGTAAATCCCGACTTAGCACTAAAAACAAGTATAATGGTTAAGTAAGGGTCGAACTCAAGAGAGTTAAGGTGTTTTAGATGCAATTATCGATTATTGTAACAAGTAACGGGGGGGGGGGGGGGTGGTTGAATTGATGCACACAAAAACTTATGAAAACGATTAATGCGACAAGTAAGACAATGATGGGTTAATCTACACTAGGTTGATTCTAAGCATGCAATTGCTACTTTGGTGAGTTCCTTTTACAAGTTTTCAAGAAATCTCCCGTCTCGATCATATATATGTGTTGAGCCAACCGGCATCGACGCAACTAAACAGGTTAGTGTTTCGTAAACCTACAAGAACAAATAACAAGTTAGCTTTCAAACAAAGACTAAGGAATATAAAGAGAAGATTAAAACCGTCAAACTTATCTTTATATTTGTGTTTCTTTTCTTTAAGTTATTACAACCCGTTATTACTTAAAGCTACTACTAGATTAAAGACCCGAACCCAAAACCTATTAATTCTAGTTATTTGCATGCACTTTAGAACCCAAGGTGATCAATCTCAAGCAATAGTAAACATGCACTTAGACAATGGAGTTCAAGGAAACACAGAGCATTACTGAATGAAAACTTAGATTAAAAAGAACTTATAACCAAAGTAACAACGCAACTTCAAACCAACCCAATGTAGCAAGGGAGTTAGCAACTCATTACAAAGGTAGCAAGATAATCTAAGTGGATAATTTGTTGGACAACAAGATTGGATGATTCTAGCAATCAATCAAGGACTATTTATACTACAAAAGACACTAAATGGGAGGAAATGGCCGGCCTAAAACAACCACCTTTAATGCCATAAAGGTGGTGTAAACAGCCGGAGTAAAGCTTCTGACGTTAAACCGCAGGGGCGGTCTTCAGCTCCGCAGGGGCGGTGAAGGCAAAAACGCTTGATCTTCTTCATGGCCGCATGGGGAGCTAGGCAATTCCGCAGGGGCGGATGTTTAATGGTCTTCAAACATCCGACCTTTCAACTTCCTGTCGTTTCTGATGCCGAGCCGCCGGGGCGTCCCTATGTCAACGTAGGGGCGGTGACACAACCTCTTCGTCTTCCAGCTCCCAGGTTGAGGCGCAGGCAGGGGTGCAGTGGAAGGCGCAGGGGAGCTGGTCTTCGTTTCTTCAGGGCAAATCACCGCAGGGGCGGTGACACACTTCATGGCCGGTGCTGGCGAAGGCGCAGGGAGCGGTCCGGTGTAAGGCGTCACCCGCAGGGGCAGGGACAAGGCTCCGCTGAGGCGGTGAGGCAACATAAGCTTTGCTTCGTGAACGATCTTCACTCCTAAGTGCTTATAACTCCTTCCTTAGTTTCTTTTAGTCTTCTTCTTCTGGACCAAGGAGTTAGTAGCATAAACCGACACAATTGCAATAAAAAGACACTAAAAACTATCCTAAATGATAGTAATTCCATCACCTATCAAGGTGTAACACCCCGAATCCGCGGGACTCGGTGCGCTACGGGTTGGGACCTCACAATGCGTCCCGACCCTTAGCCTGACAACAATTTCACCGGATCATTCAACAAGACACAAATAAAGGCCAAAAGGAAATACATTTTTATGCAATGCAATGAAACCCGAAACCATACAAACAAAAGACCACAACCGAGTCAACAACTCGAACGACCAAACGTCGAATTCATACAATATACAATACACATATATATATACAAGACTCCACCCACAAACCTATCCTACAATGTACGGACCCCGGCTGCCCACTCTTCCAGATCTCTCGGCCGCGTCCCTAACCTGTAGGGTAACTACAACAATATCGGTATAAAACTGTTAGCTAGTATTCAAGGCATTATAATCATGGAATTGGCACACACACACACAAGACATCATAAACACGCAACATGCTCCAAAACACACAAGCCGGTTTATTATCTTTCCATTTACGTCATCCCATTACTAATTCCATTTATGGTGTGACACGAGAATCTTAATGATCTCGCCCTTGTCCCCTTTCACCATACGGGTTTGTACTTAAGGCGGATCAGTATCACCCGTTGGACTGGTCGCAAGGCACCTCCCAGTCATCCCCATTTTGGACTGGACAAGCGGTCATCGCCCGTTATTATACACTTGAGCCAAATATAAACATATAAAGTCGGTGGTCCTATTACCGGTTTAGATTTTAGATCATAAACAATAAACACACACATAAACAATAAACATACACCACCAAACACGCATTGAAACTAATACAGCGAATACGAGCTAAGTAAGTCCGTAGATTCACCTGTCCCAAAGCTAAACCTGATAACCACCGCTCTCAACTTCCCGTAGGAAGACACTCAACGCCTGATCAAAATAAGGCACACAATCAACATCTCTCTCACATGCTAGAAGTCCTTAGACTTCTAGTACCAATGATCTCGCAAGATCATAAACTATAACAACATACTAGGATAAGTCAAACCTAAACTCCAAAATCCCACAAGTTCATACAACCCCAACCTCGAGCCTCAAAACGCTCACAAAATCAACCATATAACTCAAAGCCTTATAACAACCTCACAAGACCGCAATACCACCTCAAGCTTAGAATCAACATCAATCCATCAAACAATATCAAATCCTCAAACTCACCTAAGGTTCAAAGCCACTACTTGACATTCACTCTAAGTTATGCTAGATCCAACCTATCATGATACAATTACTAAACATAACTAAACGAGGGAGACGGTACTCACAAGAGGTCGAAGATGGAGGACGCTCCAAGGATGTTGATATGGATTCGTTGGCCTTAAACAGGGCGCTTCCGAACCTAGCACCAAACTAAACAAATTTAGCATAACGCTAAATTTGGACATACTACATAGATTATATAAACTATAAGAATAACCCCCGTAATTCAAATCCGAGTTTAAAATCTTGAAAACACTTTCCGGACAATTTATACAATTTTAGAAACTCGGTCATAATCCGCAAATAAATCTTCGGCCATAAATCCGAAATAAATCCAACAAAGGCATAATATATATAGTATATATAAATAAGAAAACTCAAGGTAAAACCCAAGTTAAAAACCCGTAAATACATTTTTCGGGCACAATATACAACTCTAGGAACTTGGGTCATTTTCTGTAAACAAAACCTACGAGCCAAAATCTGTAATTAATCTACAGGGCATATTTGCAAAAATCCAAACTGTGGGCCATGAATGCAAATACAAAAGATGGGTACACAATTGTAATTATACCAAACATAGGGGGGTCCCGATTTTAATTAGTAACAAAGGTTCAAAACCCGCAAGGTCCTTCTCCTTCGGTTGTGAAAGGATAAGCAGAGGTGGCGAAGATCTCCAGTTGTTCCAGGAGGGGAGACGAGGCAGGGACTTGGCCGGCGTTGGCCCTCGGTGGCACCAGTAGGCGGCAGGGCAAACGGCGACGTTAACTGGGGGCAGCAGAAGAGCAGGCAAGGAGGGCCATCCCCCTTGCTTCTCTGTTCGGACAGGCGGCGCAAAGGAAAGAAGAAAGCAGGGCAAGTCGGCGGCGGCGGATGTCCTTGCCGGAGGCTCCAGGCGGCAGGTTACATCGACGGCTCCGGTGAGCTTCGGCGGTGGAGCAGGGAACCGGCAATTAAGGGCTCCTTCTCCGACGAGTTAGGGCCTGCAGGTGGCGTCCATGGAGAGGAGACGAGGAGCAGGGCTGCTATGGCCAACAACCGAGAAGGAGGTCGTGGGAGATCCAGAGTTAATGGAAGGCTGGGTGTTTGCTACGAGAGATACAGGGGGAATAGTGAATCGAGGGCTGCTATTGTCCCTGGTTCCAGCTGAGTTAGAGAGAGAGGCAAAGCGAGATGGATGAGTTGCAGGCGAGGATATGAAGTCGGGGCTGCGGTGCGGGTTGAAGGAGATGTAGATGGGTAGGAGTGAGGAGAGGGTGTGAGGATGATGCTCACTGCTCAATTGGTAGAGCTTAGGAGTGAAGGGGCTGGTGAAGTTGAGGGAAACAAAGGTTGCTTGTGTAGGCTGCCAACAGTGTAGAATAGGAGTAGTGTGGGCGGCAAAGTAGGGGTCTCTCATCAAGGTGGGAAGAAAAGAGGGAAATAAAAAGGAGAAAGAAAAAGAAAAAAAAAATAAATAAAAAGGAAAAAGAGTAAAAGAATAAACTTGATCAAAACTAATCGGAATGAATTTTTCGGATCAAAAAATATTTTCGAACCTTTCCCAAAATAAATACGGAAAATGAATATATGGATCAAAATATATATAAGCTCGAAAATATTTAATTTACGATGTGAAAATTATCGAAAAATATTTAAGTTATTAAAGTATTAGAAAAAATAAATATCGAAAACACGCCTAAAAAATTGGGGGCGTTACAGATATGTTTACGAAGTTCGGATCTAAGCAACATACTCTCTGTCCCAGGGTATAATCATAGGATCTAACTATCTATTATCAGCTTCAAAGAGTCCTAGATACATCCTAGAAGAAATCCCCTTCATCTCTCACTGTAGCCAATGCTACGATCTTAGCTCCAACTCTTAACCTAGCTATAATAGCCTAGTTACTTCGCCGAGTAAAACCCACTTGAGTAGAACACTCTTTAGATATGCCAATGGAGCTCTCGAGTTTATCACTCCCTAAGGGATAAAGCTTTTGTAGAAAGAGAGAAAGAAAAACTTCTTGGATTGAATGAAGATGCTTTGGATCGCTTGAAGACTTTGGATATTTTTGTGTAAGCTTGTGTTCCTTCTTCTTCAATCGACATCTTCATTTATAGTATTCGATGGAGAAGTCTTCTAGCCTTTGGGAAGATGACCATTGTGGAGGTTTCCTCTTCTCCATGGAAAACGCTTCTTGGTTGAGATGAGGTAGCCGTTGTAGATCTTCTTTATCTTCTTCATCTCTTTAAAGCGCTTTGATTCTTCTTCTTCGTAATCTTTTCACACTGTTGAAGATCTTTGTCTTTTAATCATCGAGATCTTCAGATTTTGTTGAGATTTGTTGGATGAAGATCTTCGAAATCTGTTGAGAAGAAATCTCGCGCTTTTGTTGAGGATCTTTGCGAGATCCTATTTGAACCGAATCCTCTAGGTCCAGATGTTCTTGTTGAGCTTATCTCCTTGGAAGATCTTCTTTTGATTCTTGGTTGATTTGGTTGGTAGAGATTTGAATTCCTTTCCAACCGTTCTGTCCTTTGAAACTTGTTTCAAGGCTTTGGTTCTTGATCCCTTGAAATGGCTTTCAAGGCTTCCGTGTTGAACTTCTTCAAACTTTGTGCCTGTCCTTTGTATATGGTATCAAGGCCTCCATCTATCCCTTGAAATGCTTTCCAAGGCCTGCATACATTTTAGACAAACACCAAAATAAACCAAACAACTACAAATACAATCGATATTTTGTTAGTATAAAAACCGCTTATTTGTGTTAAGTCTTCCATCATCACATATTAAAATATATACTCAAGGTAGAGTTTTCAAAGATTTTGTGAACTTATAATCTAGATCCATTATTGCGGCTTCAAACCCGCATCAAAGTCAAATCCGAGCTTAATATTATTGAACTCATACACATCAAGTCAGATAATACGACAAGCCATGTTAAACCAAACCATTGGGTGGAAATCATAAGGTCTCATGGCCAAAATTCATCGAAGATTGAAATGATAGATCAATTATGGTCTACATGCAATAGTTCAAGCTTTTACTGATAGACGAGAAGCGAACAAATACTAGTTTATAACTTCATTTGTACCTCAAACTTTGAATTCCAAATTAAGGAAAAAAGAAAAGTCCAAAATTACAAAAAATAACAAAACAGTACTACAAAAAGGACATTATAATCTGGTTAGTTGAGGGTTCATAATCCGGACCTGGACCGGATTAAAGGTTACGGGTGTATTTGCCCCCAGACCTTATAATCCGGGCGTTTTTTTGCCAAGCACCGGTGTATTTGCTAGGTTCATTTTGCCTCATTTTTGGATGGTTTGTTTGCCCGGATTATTTGACATTTTATAATCCGAATATTGGACTACATATAATCCAGATGTTACACATCCGGATTATATAAGTGATCAAATATCCGGATTATATGAAACGTATATAAACCGGAGGAAAATCCGGATTATATAGTTGTGTAAAACACCGGAATATTTCTTTTTTTTTTTTTATAATCCGGACTAAGATAAACGGATTAAGAAGTTTGGTGGTGGCGCCATTGGGTGAGGTTAATATACACCGGATACTTACCACCGGATTATTATAATTTTGACTTTATACACCGCCAACATATATCCGGATTATTTTATCTCTATTTTTTTATACATTTCATTCTATTTTTCGAATATACCACCTGTAACATTTGATTGAAATCCAATAATTGATTTTTCACACATTTGAATTATACCAAAACATAATAAACCTGCTCATTAATTGTCATAAACTAAAACGTGTCATGAAAACATGTTTACAACCATTGCTAAACTTTAAATCATACGCTTCAACAAACGTAACTAGAAAAACTTAGTCTATGAGTTACAAGATTCAAAAGACAATTACTGATATGAGTCGTTCAAGGTACACTGATTCTTCTTAACGACCTCGTAATCAAAACAATTCTCTGCCATCGCAAAAGACCACTTTGCAGAAAATTTTGAACACTGCAATAAACAAAGGTATATAACACGTTACATAGAGACAAACTATAAAAGAGCAATCTTCAAAATATAGATGTCATAAGTAGTGTATGAGAAGAAAATTAAGCATAAATACTTGTCAAAATTTCCGTTGAGACAAAACATAAGAAATGTCATGCATAGATGTTCCTTGAGATGCCATGCAATACTATATCACTATAATATTTGTCTATTAGTGATAACAACAAACATTGTCTAAATTACATCACTTTTCATACTATTTTTTATCAAGTGAAAATGATGAGAAAGAAGAACAATCACATAACTAACATATTTTTCATCAATAAGATCGAAAAGTTTCAAAAAGCTCTAACAAAAATGCAGGAGTCCAATTGAAGGAATTGCCTCATCATCCAAGTAACAGGAAATCAAATCGACCATCAATCAAATTCATACTATTTTTTTTACATTCCTCTAATTTTTGTGACTAGATTGACCATTTTGATTGATAACTAAGGGAATCCGAGAGAAGAAGTTGCTAAGATACATTTAATTAGAGGAATCTGGAGAAAAAAGTTTAATGAGATTTAACCTCAGATTTGCACTAGGGTTCAGAGTCGATCTTGAAGGACAAATTCAAGCACGATATTTGTCACCCTCTTCAGTCTTCACGATTAACTACATGCAAGAAAGCTCGATCTAGTCACAAAAATTATATTGAAATGCAACTGTTGTGAGCAATAAAGGAAACAAGCAATCAATAACAGCATGTAAAATCACTATCTGATGATACCCAAGAAAATACACATCAGCTCACCCCAAAATCCAAAAAAAAATATGTCAATAACAACAGCAATCCAGTTAATAATCTAACAAGCAAAATCTATTGTGAGCAATAAAGGAAACAAGCAATCAATAACAACAACAATCGATAACAACAACAAACAGGAAATGGTATGGCCACTAAATTCTATGGTTTTGTCGGATAGCTAGTTGATACATTCAGATAATGAACTTGAACTAGAATGTTTTGGTTCCTGATAGATATTATGCCATTTTTCTGACCTTGATATTGTTTTGATATTGAACAGTGGAATTCTATGGGTTTATCGGCAGTAAACAGGAAATGGTATGGCCACTGAATTAGTAATTAGTGTTAATTTATTCTATTTTTTTGTAGCATATCAATTGTTATCCATTTGTTCTTTATAATATTACGAAGTTGTAGATCATGGAAAGGAAAGTAGGACATATCTGATTGTACTTGTGGGTTGCGCACATGAAGATTCTGTTAACTATATCAGCAATTACAAAATAAAGGAATTTTGACCTTTCACCCGAGATTTTAGTGTCACTTTTAGCTGCTGTTTTGTATCCTTCACTTACTTACAGCAGAAGAGTTCCTATAGCTGGTATATAAGGAACCTAACAAATTGAACATGCTATTATACTTTATCAATGTCATGTATCTTTTGAACTTAAATTTTTTGGTCTATTTGAATTAAAATTTGATTTTCTTAAGAAGTTTGTGACATTCATTGAGCTGAAAAATAGGTAGAAGTTAACTAGAACTGCTCATTCATTATTGCCTACAGAAAATGCTGAGCTCGCCCCTATACTCCATCTTGGAGCCGGAGCATGTGCTGGAATTATAGCCATGTCAGCAACCTACCCCATGGACATGGTTCGAGGTCGTTTAATTGTCTAGGTACATTTGTGCATACTCATTTTTTAAAACTATTTCAACTTGGATTTTGCTTCCTGTAACTATTCCACCTCTTTACTCAAATGGAATTGAAGTTAAAAGTGTTTGATTTTTTTAATTTGAATATCATGTCTTGTAGGGCCATGAAAACTTTTAAGTGCTGGAAAAGTTGCAACTGCAAATATTCTAATCCTTTGCACTAAAGTAGTACTAGCAGAAGGTTTTGAAAAAACAAAAAGAACAGCCTTTCATTCAACATCATGGAAATTGAAGAAGCTAAGTTTAGAGATTCCTTGTAACGTTGATACTAGAAAATATCATACTTAATTTCCCAATTCTACATAAGATCATTGTCAATTAGGACTTGTGGCCGACAAACTGATCCTTATTTTAGTTGCAACTTGGGCAAATGGGAGCTAAACCTAACAAAGAAAAAGATGATTGAAAGTTGGCAGCAAGGATCCAGAAACTTAAATATCTAATTATTGGACTCAATGCCGTATACTAGTTGCCCCTTTGCGCTGTTATAGCCAACACAAGTTGTCTTTATGCCTTATTTGCAGACAGAGAATGCCAATGCCCTCAGAAGAGACATGTTCATAATATTTGAATGCAGTATTGTAAGTAGTAAAAATGTAAAAGTAGCTTATAACTGAACAATTACCAGTAAACTAATCAAATAACTTTACAGAGAAATGAAAAGCAGAGAAGGTACTGAAGATTTCACTATACATAAGTTGACATTACATGAGATGACAAAAAGTAAACTGAAAAGTTAAGATGTAAATATGAAAAGCAGTCAAATTAAGTAAAAACCATGCAACATTTGTAAGAAAGCTCCGTGGCACATAAACCTTTATTTATAAACCTATCAAAAATAAATCAGGGTCTTAAAGCAAGTGGTATGACATTGAAAATTAAGAAGTAATAGATTATGTTAAAGAAGACACTTCTCAGGTCAAATTATCTGATGTGATGATAGATATCCGTATCCAAGCGCAAAATCTTCCATCAAAATCAAATGCACCTTCCGCTACAAGTTTTTAAGAACCTAACAGAACCAGGTATAATCAATAATAAGATCTTGCAATCCATCTCTAGACCCAATCATGAATTGAATGAATAAAGTAATGTTCAAAGTTCACTAAGTTGGCAAGACCGTCTTGAACTTAATGCTTGTAGAAGTATAAAATCTGACATAGCTAGGCATTCCAAATCCTACCAGCAAACACAATTTTGTTAACAAGAAAGAAGTCCGAAGGCTTGAAATTGGCAACTGAAAACTAATTAAGGAAAGCTTAGCCATTTAAGATTATATTGAGGAATAGATGGCCACAAACATCTGCTCCGACATAACTAGGCCATTCCAAACCCTACCAGAAAACACAATATTGTCAACAAGAAAGTATAGAGGCTTAAAATCAGCAACCGGTAACTAATTGGTAAGCTTAGCCATTTCAGATGAGTGTTAAGAATGAGATAGCCTCCCATGCTTCAGTTGGGGCAAGAAGAGACAGGTTCATAATATTTGAATGCAGTACTGTAAGTAGTAAAAATGATAGTGGCACCAAGAACACGTACAAAGTGACAGCAATCATAGGTTCTCCCTACATCTCATGATTCATAAGCAAAATGAGTTTGTTTTCGGTGTCTAATGTTCATAAACGTGAAGTAAGACAGTACTTTATAAAACTCTTTACCAACAGAATACCACAACTCCTTTACATCTAATTTATCGAATATCCTCAGTTAAAAACCTATGTAACTCGATTTCTTATGACCAATCACATTTTCACCCTTGTGCACAGATCCATATTCAATATTGTAAATCACCATTGAAATCTAAGTTTAGTAGACTTCCATAACTAAACTCAATATAAATCTCCAGCAGTCTCGAAAATAAAGCATAAAAACACAAGAACATATTAAAAACTGTATTACAGGGATATCAAGAGTACCAGAAGACATAAAATTA
Source organism: Fagopyrum homotropicum (assembly GCA_033239125.1). Taxonomy (NCBI): domain Eukaryota; kingdom Viridiplantae; phylum Streptophyta; class Magnoliopsida; order Caryophyllales; family Polygonaceae; genus Fagopyrum; species Fagopyrum homotropicum. The sequence goes on along the minus strand of BSWB01000003.1, from coordinate 55,205,253 downwards.
CCTCTTGGATCAAGTTGCAGCTTTCCACTTGCTTGTATACCAATGCTCAAGCACGAATTGCCACCCTCTTCAGTGTCCACAGTCGGTTTCAAGCACTTATTTGAAACCTAAACCTCAAATAAAGAACCCTAAAGCAAACATTGCAAGAATGAAAAGAGAGTGGAGTTAGCTTAGACAAAGGATGTATTAGCACAGAAAGGGCAAAGTAGGAGATAAGCTTACCGATTTGAAGATTGTTGAAGGAGCAGTTGATCGAAGATTTTCTAATCCCCAGCGATTTGCCCTAAAGTCGACGAAGATAGATGAAAAAAAGAGGCTAGAGGGCGCACAGGGGAAAAGTAAAGCGGGATGTTTCTCTTGAGAACGGGAGACCCTTATTAATCCGGGCGTGCGTTAAACCTTGATCACTTGCCAGTTTGGAAAATTTTTTATATATCTTTATAATCCGGTTTTTCACAAAACCGGGTTATTTGGGTTATCAAATAATATGGGCGTTCATATTATGGTGTATTTGTACCACTTATCACATAATTTAGCAAAGTTTATATTCCGAATCATAATCAAAATCGGATTATAATTATTTATTGATCCTATTTTTTATTTTATAATCCATAAATTACACGTTCGGATTATATGTTATGGAATATAAACCCAATTTTGTAGTAGTGAAAAACAAGACAACTTCCAAAACGTGGAGTTTTCTTGTTTTGTTTAGTTTTATTTTGTCAAAAAATGTTATCAACATGGAAATTTCTTGTTTTTTCGTAAATTTTCTCAAGTGTTTATGCGTTAAATTTTCACAAAATGAAGATACGCACGTACATACCTCGACTCTTCTACACGAAGAACTCAAATCGAGGGGTCCTAAACAAAATACGCGGCACGTCATAGGAAAGATCTGTGCAAAACGTGGACAAAGGATCATGGATTGAAGGCGCGAATCGAACGGAGAGATAAGAAAGAAGGGAAGAGGAGGCCGCCGTTTAGTGATGTTGCTCCCAAAAAATCGATTGCCATGGACAAAACCCTAGAAAGGTTGGGTAGGGGAACGGCGAAGAAGAAAGAGGAATTGAGACGTGAATGTATCGGCAAAGATATATGAGATGGAGAGAAGATAGGGTTTCACAGAAATCTACGGGAAGTCGGCACCTTAGGGAACAAGTGTGTATCATGGAGGGTGCAAGTGAAAGATAATAGTGCCACATAAAAATAAAAAAAATAAAGGGTATATGCGAAAATTGACTATTGATAAGTCATAAGAGGAAGTCTCCCTTTTAGAATAGTAAGGAGATATATATACACTAAATCACCCATTATATATATTTTTTTGTAAAAGAACTACCGTTTATTTATTGTAATGCATAACTTCACCGTTAAAAATTGTAAAGAAAAATCTCTTTAAAATTTTCTTAAGGTGATAATTATTGTAAATTCATCATCTCTTAGAAGCTACAACTCTTTTAGTTGTTTTTCCTATTAGTTTGACAAAGTAACAATCAATTGATGACCTTCAATACCCAAACTACTCAACCGACAACTCACAAAAATGCTCTTTCGTCCCTACGGATAGGAAAGGTTTCCACATCGATTTTGATGTAGATGGATACCGAAACAACCTTGATCTTCGCCAACATTAATTTCTCAAAGTTGATGTAAAAAATAGGATTTCTTAATCCTAATTCTTGACGATTATGGGTGATTAACTTACTCATCGATAGTAATTGACCCATAACTTGCGAATAGTGCGTAAATGACGAGTATGAGTTCCAACGTTATGTTCCTGACGTAACTTTGGATTCATGGGGAAAATTTTACTTTTTCCTCCGGGGAATAATTTTCATCCTCCGGTGTTATTTGGAGCATTTGAGAATTCCATTAAATAAAGTTGCAGTTGAGATAAATGATCGGGACATCGGATATGTCTAGATGTGAAATAACATGAGAAGGTAAAACGAACAAAAGAGTCGCTATTCCGGCTCTTATCGGCTAAGAAATGTGGCTTAGGATTGTCCACTTTTCGACAAAGTCACGGAACAATTATCCTGATAATATACGGCATTTTCTATTCCAGTTTCATAAAATTTGGAGATCGAAAGATATACCTACGTTTCATTTAATATTCTGGATAATAATTGTATATAAAAGTAAAAACAATGAAGATGTGGTGGGCTGCTGTTTATTTTCATCCTCACTACAATTCATTTACATGTGTACATAGATGAAACCGATCGGAATATACGATCACTTTCAATCCTCCACAAAAATGTTTGTCTTTGGTCCGTTTTAAAATTTGATGTACCAACGAGTTTCTTATCTTGTTCTCTTCATCCTAGTATGAAGTTATTTCCTGTTTGTTAGCTTATTGGTTAAGCCTTCGTTTACCGCTGTTGGAACGCCGACGACCACCTCGAGTCGTCGAACGTTGTGTTTCATACCAACTCTTACTCTTGCTATCACCGGGAGTCCATATCTTTTTTTGGATCGTATATCGGGTTAGTAACAAATAAGTTATGAGTTTATTTGTTTTCCGTATTGTGAGTTGTCCTAAACTGACCTTAGGTTAGTCAAAATGGATCATTTGGAATTCCATTGTGCTCGTTATATTATTCTGGTGATCGTTGACTATTTGTTTGATGGGATCTGATCACAGGTTGATTTAGAAATTGCCTGCGGGCAAAACGTTATTTTGATGAAATTTAATTAAATAATTAAAGATTAATTAATTAAATTAGGAATTCTAGAAAATGCTATAAGCTAATTAAAATGTAAAGGAATGAATTTAATTGATGGTTGAAGCGAGAAATTTAATACGAGAAATATGATACTCTCGACATGTGTTGTTGAAGGCCTAAATCTAATTATAGCTTAGTTGTCTTGTGAGTGTATCCAAGTTAGTCGTCGGAATTACTTAGTTTCCATCTAAGGGAACCCGTGCATGGGAGATTTATATCATGTTGTGTTAATTTGTGAATTGTAACACCTCAAATCCGCAGGACTCGGGGTGCTACGGGCTAGGATCTCACAATGGATCCTGACCCTAACATGACAACAAGTTCACTGGATCTTACAACAAGGCACAAACAAATATAAAACCAAATCCATAAAATTGTATAATCATATATCAATACATATAAAAAACCACATCCGAGTACAAAACGACAACAACCTATACATCTGTATATATAAACATTCCCAAAACCCATACACGTGCTAGTGTAAGGAAGTCCTCGGCCGATCACCCCACTGGATCACTCTGCAGTCTTCCTATCATGCAGAATATCTACATAATCACATCATCATATGAAATGCTCACACACATCATCCTTTTATCATCTTCATTATGTTATACTATTACTATTTCAACTTATTTTGTGACTTGAGGAGCACCCTTAACCTCGCCTTTGTCCCCTTTCACCACATAGGTTTGGAATAGGTGATCAAGCCTCACCTCTTGGTGGACTGGTTGTAGAGAACCCCCTCCACTCTTGGCGAGCTTCGGCAAGTTGTTACGACCCGGTTATAATACACTTGGGCCCATTAATATACATATTTGGTCGTCCTAGTCCGGTTTAGGTTATCAATGCAACATTCATATTCACAAACACCGCTATCACGATCACTCAAACTCATAAACGCCAACTAAGTAAGCCCGAAGAACGTACCTTTTCCCTCGAATAAACGATCAGTGCCTGCATAAGCAAGGCACACAACATCAAACACTATCAGGTCCAGGAGATTCCAGCTCCTAGACCCCAAGATCATACATGATCAGAACCCATGTCCACACCTCAATATCTCATCACAACCCACAAATGTATAAGGCATTATCTAAACATACAATATCATCAAACTCTTCATATACATCACTATCAAGCTCTCACAACTCAACTATAACATAAGGGAAATAAAGGACACATACCACAATTGGTACGTCTTGGATAAAGATGCACATGCATAAACAGAAAGGCGTAGGAGCGGTGACAAGCCGCATTTGTGGTGGCTCACAACCGCAGGGGCGGTGACACAACTTAGACGCAGGGACGACACTGAAAGGGTGCAGGGCGGCTACATAGCAGCGGGCAATTCTCTACTTTCCTTCGATCTCTCACTCAACTCTCTTCTCTTCAAAGGTGCCAACATATACACATACACATATCCAACATCAATGTCCAGGAAGGGCCTACACAAGATCAATCTTGTGGAATCCAAAGCTAAGAATGAGAAGAGGAAAGAAGGAAGAAAGAAAGAAGAGGAAGGTAAGGCTTACCACTATTGTAACCAAAACAAAATCACACTAGCTGGCCTCTCAAGCCACAACAACCAACAACAACATCATCAACTCAGCTATCACAAACACACACCACAAAAGCCTCAAGAACTTCAAAGAAGAACCAATGAGAGAAACCAAGGAGAAGAGAAGAAGAGAAGAAGAACGTGACGAAGAGATAGAGCTTGGAGAAAAAGATGGGAAACCCTCATCATAAAGGAGGTGAAGAAACTTATAAAGGAAGAAATCAAAAAGCATGACGGTCAAAGAAGGTGGTGCCCGACATCAAAACCACAAGGACGGTCATCCTAGCCGCGGGGCGCGGCTCCGCACCTGCAGCCAAGTTGAGGCGCAGGGGCGGGGTCCCTAAAAGACTAAGGTTCTTATATCAGATTCCCCTAAAAATAAGTTTCATCCCAAAACTTGAACAAACTCAAATCCTCTCGGACCCTACGTCGAGGTATACACACTCTCTCTATTGGAGGCATCACATCTCCGCTCTAGTAACATAATCAATATCACTACCCAAATGACATAGAGGAAAACCATCTCTATCCAACCCACAACCACAACACAATGGCATGGAGGAAAACCATCTCTAGCCAAACCGCATTCATAACACAAGGGCATGGAGGAAAATCATCTCCAGCCAAACTATATTCATAACATAATAACATGAAGGAAGAATCATCCCTAGCTAAATCCTAATCACATCTCGATAGCACGGAGGAAGAACCATCTCCAGCTATAACCATAACTCGCGCTAGCATAACAAGATCTAATAACATCATATAACACACATCATAGCTGAAACACATCAGAACACATAATCACATAACTCACCAAGATAGCACTAAGATCTACTCGTCGATCCTACAGGTGCATCTATCTCGGCATAGAACTCTGGGTAGTTCCTCTGGATATTATCCTCTGTCTCCCATGTAACCTCATCAAGTCCTCATCTCGACCACTATATCCTCAACATATGAATGTCTTTCGAACGCATGCGTCTCATGCCCCACTCTAGGATTGCTATTAGATGCTCAACAAATGTGTGGTCCGGATCAACCACTAAGTTGCCGACAATGTGTCTCGGATCCGGTATGTACTCCCTCAGATGAGACACATGAAACACAGGGTGAACACCCCCGCACCTCAGAGGTAAATCAAGTTTGTCGCTACTCTCCCTACTCGATCCAAAATCTCAAAAGGTTTGACATATTGGGGCTCAACTTCCCCTTAATGTCAAAACGTCTAACGCCACGCGTCGGTAATACTCTCAATCATACATGAGCTCCAACTATGAACTCTAGAGGCCGACGCCTCATGTCTGCATACGACTTCTGGCGACTCTGCGCAACCAACATCCACTCTCTGATCAGTTCCAGGCGGGCCATATCATCTTGAATCTGCTCAGGCGCTATACTATTAACACTGCTAGGCTCATCCAAACATAACGGTGTGCGACATCTCCGCCCATATAGTGCCTCATATGGGGCCATCCCAATCGATGCATGCCAACTATTGTTGTACAAAAACTCAACCAATAGGAGGTGATCTAACCACACTTGCCCCCAGTCCAGCACGCAAGCTCTCAATATATCCTCCAAGGTTTGAATGGTCCTCTCTGACTAACCATTTGTCTGAGGATGAAATACAGTCGTAAAATGCAAGCTCGTAGCTAGGGTAGTTTGTATCTACTGACAAAACCTCGAGGTAAATCGCCCGTCTCGATCTAAGACGATCGTCCTCGGAAACACACCATGGAGTCTCACTATCTGCCTAGTGAACTCCTCAGCCAACCGGGTCACTGGCCATGTTTCCCGAATAGGGATAAACCGTGCGATCTTCGTCAGCTTGTCAACAACAACCCAAATGGTATCAAAGCTCCTGCTCGGCCTCAATCCCGTCACAAGGTCAATGGAGATGTTCTCCCACTTCCACTGCGGAACTAGTAGTGGATGGAGCTCTCCTCCAGGTCTACAATGATCTATCTTGACCTGTTGACAATTCACACATTGAGCCACAAATCTAGCCACATCGGGCTTCAACCCTCCCCACCAGAATGAGCGTCTCACATCCTGATACATCTTACTCGCATCTGTGTGCAGTGAGTAAGGTTTGGAGTGAGCCTCCTGCAAAATCCTCTATCTCAACTCCACATCAACGGGTTCACAATCAAGATGGCATGAGACATCCTATAGAGAACTGTGGGGCCTCGCCACGAGACATCATATCTCGAATCCCTCTCAAAGTCGGACAAGTCTCTTATTTATGTTGGATCTCACCCAACAGATTAGGTAGAACCTCTAAATTAGACAAATGAACATCCTCATCAGGAAATTGGATGTCCATCTCTAGCCACGCTAGATCTCTTTGTAACTTAGGCTGAATCGTCAGTTGTGCAATCGCCTTCTCTTGAGGCGTCTTCCTAATAAGGGCATCGGCGACAACATTCGCCTTTCTCAGATGGTACAAAATCTCAAGGTCAAAGTCCTTGATCACCTAAATCCATCTACGCTGACGGTTATTTAATTCCCGTTGCGTTAAAATATACTTCAGACTCTTATAGTATGTAAAGATCTGACATGTAGTGCCATAAAAGTAATGTCTCTAGATCTTTAAGGCATGCACTACCGCAACCAACTCTAAATCATGCATCGGGTAATTTTCCTCATACGTCTTCATCTTTCTAGATGCATCGGCAATCACCCTGCCACACTGCATTAAAACACATCCCAAGCTTAGCTTGAATGCGTCATTGTAAACCACAAAGTTCTCTATGCTCTCCAGCTGCGCTAAATTGGGAGCGGAAGTCAGACGTCTCTTCAACTCCTCACAACTCTGAGTACAAAGCTTGGACCATACAAATTGGGTAGTCTTCCTCAACATACTGGTAAGTTGTCGTGCGATCACAGAAAATCCCTCCACAAACCGACGGTAATAACCGGCTAGGCCAAGGAAGATGCGTACTTCCTTGACGTTCGTCGGTGTCGTCCACGCTGATATAGACTCGATCTTCGCCGGATCAACCTGATCCCCTCGGCGGAAACAATATGACCCAGAAATCCTCCTTTTGGCATCCAGAACTCGCACTTAGAGAGCTTGGAATACAACTCTCTATCCCGCAGAGCTTGCATCACAGTCCTCAGATATCCTGCATTCTCCTCTCTACTACGAGAGTACACCAGGATACCGTCTATGAAGACCACCACAAATTGATCCAGGAAGTCGATGAATATGTCATTCATCAACTCCATAAAGACGGCGGGTGCATTCGAGAACCCGAATGACATCACTACAAACTCGTAGTGACCATATCGAGTCTGAAATGTTGTCTTATGTACATCTTTCTCTCATCCTCAGCTGTGATATCCAGAGCGCAAGTCGATCTTGTGGAACACAGTCGCTCCCTAAAGCTGATCCAACTAGTCGTCAATGCGGGGCAAAGGATACTTATTCTTGATGGTCACCTTGTTCAGCTCCTTGTAGTCGATATACAATCTCAACGATCCATCCTTCTTCCGCATGAAGAGGACAGGTGCACCCTATGGAGATACGCTAGGGTGTATGAAGCCCTTCTCAGCCAACTCCTCGAGTTGCTTCTTCAACTCTAACAACTCAATAGGCGCCATACGATATGGGGCCTTCGAGATCGGTCTTGTCCCCAGCTCCAACTCTATGCCGAATTCCACGCTCCTCTGAGGCGGCAAATTGGATGGCTCATCAAACACATCCATAAACTCGCAAACTACGGAGATATCCTCTAACGCAAAGCTCTCACCCTCCTTCATGGCATAACACCAAAAGGCCTCGCAACCTTGCGCAATCAGCCTCGTTACTCGGACTGCGCTAATGACCATACCCATCTTTCCGAGGTCCCAACCTTGGAAAATCTCTATCTGATTTGACTCGGTAGAGATCGTCACGGTCCTCCTACCAACATCTAACATGACACGATGCCTATCCATCCAATCCATACCCAAAATGACTTCCTCATGCACCAACGGCATGACAAAGAAGTCCACTAACAAATTGCGGTTTCCTAAATGTATAGGACAACCATGTATCTCTCGGTTACCTCTCATTTGACCCCCGCCGGGTAACCCTATAACAAAGGGTCTCCTCTCTACCGTATTTAAGGTCAGTCTATCAATAAATACATCAGAAATAAAGGAGTGTATAGTACCCATATCAAACAAAACACTAATAGGTAAACCATTAATCAGAATGGTACATGTAGTAGTTGGCATTGGCGGCCCTTCAGTGCTCCTCAACTCAAAAACTCGAGCTCGAGCTCCTCTGGTATTAATAGTACCTCCATCTCGACCTCTGCCTCTACTCAGTCCTGGAGCGGAACCTTGAGTAGAAGGATGGTCTGAGACTCTCTGTTGTCCCTGCACGTGATGTTGAGGTGGCCTCTGCCCACCTCCTACTGTACTTGAAGGGAAAGAATCCTGTTGTGACAAAGCCTTGCCCTGACGGCAATAGGTAGCTCGATGTCTTGGCTTCTCACATGAAAAGCAAGTCTGGTGCTCTCGGGCAATCATCTCGCATATGCCCAATCTCTCCGCAGTTGAAGCACTGCCATCCTTTGTCAAAATTCTGTATAGAAACTAGGTAACTCGAGTGGCCTTGAGTTTGGCCTCCCCGTACCCTGGTGCTCTTGCACAGGTATGTCCAGTTTCTGCCTCTTCTTAAACCTTCCTATTTGAGAAGCCCTCCTCTGACTAGCCCGCTCACGCTCGTAAGACGAGGCTCTATCTTGATAATCTATCAGGGAATCACAATGGAAACCCGCCATGTAGGAACGAGTACTCCCCCTCAGTCGGCGAGAGAACAGATACACATGCTGATCCTTTGGAGGTGTAGTTGGACCCAGTACTGTCAGCCTGGCAAGCCTAAAAACCTATGGTCGTTGTGTTTAGTTTAATCAAAGTAGAATTCCAAACTTTACACTTAACCGATTGTATAGTGTGTAAGTAAGGGTCGAACTCAAGGGAGTTATGGTCAAAGTATTATTAAGATTCGATTATTAATTTAGTAACGAAGGAGGGGGGTTGGATTGAAATATTAACAAGACAAAAGCGAGTAAATAACAAGCTAAGATAGTGATCATATGAATGATTTCGAAACTACACTAGGTTCGATTTCCGCATGCATACAACTTGGTTGGTTCTTTTTAAAAATCATTTGCCAATTGCTCTCATCTTGATCTTATTTATGTGTTAAGCCAACCGGCATTAACACAACTTAACTAGTTTCTTGATCCATAAACCTACAAGATCAAATAACAAGTTAGCATTCAAATAAAGATAAAGAGATACATAAACGATGAACAACCTATTAATCTTATTATGTAGTTATGTTCCTTTCCCTTAGATAATTACAACCCGTTATCACCTAGGGGTTTGCTATTAGATTAAGGACCCGAACCCGGAATCGAATAACCTTAGCATTTTGCATGCGATTGTACAACTTAGGTGATCAAACTAAGTGAGAATAGACATGCAAATATAAGTTAAAGAGCAAGGAACAAAACACAATTGTAAACTGAATAAAAGTTCTATTAAAAGACTTACAACCAAATTGCATACAACTTCAATCAACCCAATGTAGCAAAGAAGCTTAGAACTCCATACAAAATGACACTTAGACAAAATAGAGCTTTTTAGGGGAAAATGAGGATGATTCTAGCAATCAGTTAAGGGCTCTATTTATACTAGAAAATGCAGTAAATGAGAGTAAAGAGGTTGTGTAAACAACCACCTTTAAGGCTATAAAGGTGGCCTAAACAACCGGAGTAAAGTCCTCTGGCGCTAAACCGCATGCACGGGCAAGGGTGCCTGTTCGCCACTTAGCGTGCGTGCAAATAAGTCTTAAATTTATAAAACTAGAAATCAAGCAAGCGAACCCGCAATGTACGGATCGATATAGTTAAGAAAGAATTCCAGAGTATCGAACACAGGGATTTGGGGGGTTAAATCCAATTATAGAATTGTCAAGCAAGTAAATGTATGAAGCTTTTGTAAATATTGGGGAAAACAACAATCCTAAAGATCCTAAGGACAGAGTTGAGGTATGCAAAGGTATAAGAATGTAAGGCAATGTACGGTGAAGTTCCAAGACCTTATATGATTCACTAAAAGTCACTCTCTATAAAGGTTGTTGAGGCTTCAGTATAGAAAGATTCTAAAGGTAAATGTTAACGTCAAATACCCAAATTTGTAATCCAAGGATCAAGACCAACTAAATCGATAAAGGTTGTGACACTCGGAATCGAGGTAGAGGTTGTTGAGGCTTCACTACCACCTAGAAAAAGGGCAAGCCAAGACTAAGTTAAAGCAAATCTTTAACTTTGGATTAAAGTAAAAGCAAGGTTCGTAACTGACACAAAATTACGGGTAGTTCTTGAGGTCCACGGCCGTGGAAGATCAAGAACAGACCGTGGATTAGGTTCGTCGGCGATTCTCTCTAACTCTCAGGGTCCAATCTGTTTACGATCGATCTATCATCATCTAAGCCACAACTATCAACCCTTCACCTTAGAATTGCTAAAGGTTTTTAGCCAACAACAGTCATGTTGATATCAAATTCAAGATTTAAAAGAATGAAAGATGAAAACCTTCGGAAACCTTGAATAAATCTCAGATCAATTCTCAAATCCACAAACAAGAACAGTGATGTAAGTAGATTCAGAATAACACAAACAATCACAATCTTAGATAAGAACAAAGAACGGGATGTCAATCCGTCTTCTAATCAACCCTAAGGACAAAGTATGAAATCTCCTTACGAACAATCTTCCAAATCTTCACTCTTACTCCAACTTTCCGTCAATCCGGAAATCTCAATATGGCAAAGCGTAAATCTCTCCACGGCGGTCTAAGTGAAAGCGTAAACTAGGGTAAGCAGCGGTAGCCATAGCGAAGGTGACGGAATCTCCCTCTTTCCGTCCTTATATAGGCCCAAATAAAATGCGTCTTCGGCCCATGTGCGTAGAAGATTGTGGCTTAAAATATTGCGTAAAAGATCGTCAAGATCACGGTTGTGGAAGGGTTCCACGCCCGTAATTTAGAGCGTGGAGTTGGGTCACGGTTTGTCACAACTCTCCATGGTCGTGTAAGTTGCTGGAATGCACCACGCTCGTCTTGCCAAGGTTCCACGGCCGTGGATTAGAGCGTGGACTCTAATACGGTCGTACTTTAGAGCGTGGAATGTACATAGCTCGTAATTTCCTTTGTTTTTGTGTCATTCTTCATCTTAGCATCCTCCTTAGCTCCTAGTGATGTCCTCAATCCTTGGACATGCTCAATCTAGCTCCATTCTTTCTCAATCCATTCGGAATTAGCTCTTAATTGCCTACAATCAACACAAAGCTTATGTAGACCTCTATATTGACAAAATAGATAAACTAACTCATAAATACTTCAATGCTTTATCAATGACTACCATTATGGATGGAATACACTTAGAAAACGTGCCTAAAATATCAAAATATTTCATGCTAACAAATAACCCCATACTTGCCACTTGCTTGTCCCTAAGCAAGGTCTTTCAAAAGCTTCAAAACTCAAGTTAGGATGAAATATGTGTACCTTCTCAAAGCAAAACTTCTTTTAGATGAATGTGCCTTCTAATCAATAGATCATTCTCAAATCTTGCTTCATTTGTTTGTAAGACTTTCATATACATAATCAAAGAGTAAAGAGTAAAGAAAGCTCATGAATTAATCAAACTTCCATGTAAACATCATAACCTTCAAACATTATCAAAATCAATCATAAGAAACTTCAATTTAGATTACCAAGTCATATAACATTCTTTTGATCTTAAGGACTTCCAAACAAGGTCTAGAATGCGGAAAGGGAAGGAAAACTTTAAGGAATGTGGTGCATGAATCCGGGAAGGTGGGTAACTACTCTTTTCTTCTTCTCTTGCGGTTTCCGCAGCACTTTCAACTTAGAGCTTCACTCTCTTCTTTTCATTTTTCGACTTTACTTTTGGAGTTATGGATAGAGGTGCACAAAAACCGAAGCCTAGGAGATTGGCGTTTCTCATTTTTACGAGATGCCTCAAACCCTTGATGCACATATCATAATCCGCTAGGAATATCGCTCAATCCGACTTTGGTAAGACACAAACACCCGGCTATGTGAATGGTGCCGAGTTACTCATCATCATGATTGACTCCCCCAAACCTATAATTTCTTTCTATTCTTTTGAATGCAAAATATTGCTTCCATAGCCCTTCCACATCAAACATGCCAAATATCAACTCCTCCAAATTCCCGGATAGGTAAAGGAGGTCATTATTTCAATGAGGGGCTAAATGATCAAAGGAAGAAGAAAGAAAATCGAATTGCCTTAATCATCTAAAAAAGAAGCATAAGAACTTATCATATGATTTCAACCTTGATTTCTCAACATGATTTAAGTAACATTCATCACATTATGAAATTTGCAAAAGAGGGATAATCAACTCATTCAATTTCTTTCCAATCCACTATTTGTTTAAGCATGCGTTTGTCATCAAAACTCAATTCACAAGTGGTGATTATCATAGAAATCATCTCTATCTTTAGAAGCACAAAATTTTTCAAAATTTTTCAATTTTTATGGGTTTTTCAAACGCTTTTTCATGCAATGCAATAATGAAAAGTGCAACAATAGAATGAATCATGCAAGGTAGTCTCGATAGAAGCATACAAAAGTGAGTAAGAGTTATTACAACTATTAGTCACACCCCACCCCATACTTGGAACAAACATTGTCCCTAATGTTCAAAGAAAAGAAAAAAAAGAAGAAAAGAAAGAAAGAAAAAGAACTCACAAAATGGTGGTGGAGCGGCTAAAACTGTCGATCATCCAAGTCATCACTGCGGTGAAGGCGGTGGTGGAAACGGAGAGAAGCTGGGATCATAGTACCGCCCGAACTGCTGGCGGTAAACGTCTCTCATCATGTGGTCCAGATCGTCAACTCGGGCATCTCTAGCATCAACACGTATCTCCAAAGCGCCAACCCTATCGGAAAGGTCGGTAGCCCATTGTGGTAGCTGCTCGTACCAACTAGGCGGCTGGCTGTACCACGCCGGTGCATCTGAAGGTGCTAGGGCAGGTGGCGGCTGTGCATACCAAGGCGGTGGAGCTCCCATCCAATCCGGCTGAGTGCTGTACCAAGCAGGAGGATCTGCCATCCAAGTCGGCCTCTCGCTCACACTAGCACGGCGAGAGGAAGAGCCAGATGCTCTAGCAGGGCGGGGGGAACGTCTAGGCATGTCGGGAACTGCATCCGGCTAATCCGGGAATGTACCAAAGTCCTGCTTAGCTCCTCCTCTGCCCTCATAATCATCTCCTCCTCTCATCTCCTCCTCCTCTACAACTGGTGGTGGTGGAACGTAAGGAGGGGCTACCAATCTGTTCGCATGCATGGCAGCGAACGTCGCCTTCCAGTTATGGCGTCCAGCCATAATGGAATACTCGGGGAGCCACTCTATACCTCTCCCGGTCCTACTCTCCCATGGCATAGCAGCGTATGGTGGACCTCTATGGGTGGGGAAGATGATGCCTCTGGTCATGAGGCTATGTAGTCCTAGGGGTGTAGCAGCAATACGTGTGCAAGCAGAGAAATCTACCCCTAACTGGCGAGCAAGGTGGGTGACCATCCCACCGTATCCAATGTTACCAGCCCTCTTATTCTTTAGCTTGCTCATAGTAGCAGCTAAGAGGATGACACAATCTGCAGGTCTACTGTATAGCATACAGTAGAGAAGGAAGAGCTCATCTGTCTTAATTTTCTGAGGTGTGTCCGTCCTAGGGAAGAGACACTCAGAAAGTACCCTGTGAGCAATCTTCAAGGCTAAGTGATACATCAACTTAGCCTTGGTATCAGCTGGCTGCCAGCAGTCCTCGCTGGCGTAGATCATCGCGATCTCTTCCCAGAAATCCTTGGCGTACACGCCACTGGGGAAACGACCATTGAAGGTCTCGTGGAACCCGAAGAAAGGTCCAAACTACCGGATGGAGAACTCATAATCTCTTTCCATCAGCCGGAAAGAGACAGTCCTGTCAACATGGCTATGCTCAAATGAAACTACAAACTCCCTCGTAATCTCCTCATATGCATCTTCCCGAATAGCGGAGAAGATGACTAAGCCGGTTCTATCTAGAAGTCAAGTGATGTCCCCTGTGACATGTAGAGGCTCTAACTCCTCCAACAGTAGGTATCTAGGTCCTATGACCGCTCTCTTGTGGATCCTCTCTAAAGCATCGAGATGATCCTCGTGGATGGTAGGGATCCTAGGGTGAGGTGGTGATGGTGATGATGGAGGTGAAGAGGATGAAGGAGGTGGTACTCTAGAAGAGGAAGCATCATTGCCTTTCCTCTTTTTGTTCTTATCCTTATCCTTATTCTTGTCCTTGTTCCTACCGGACACTCTCCTCACAAAATCCATAATCTGTCAGAAACCACGGTCTGTTCTTGGCTTTCCACGGCCGTGGAACGTACAGTGACCGTGGTTCGTCTAAAAAATTCTCAAAACTCAGCAACAATTCACCAAACTCAGCAACAATCAGTCCTAGACTAATTTCTTCTAATTCCAATCAGTTCTCCTACAAATTCTATCAAAAATAAAGCCGAATCGACAAAGAGAGAGAAAGAGCACAAAACCTAGGTTTTCGGATTTTGGAATCCAAATTGTGGCTTCTCCGGTGATTTGTCGCTCGAATCGTTGCTTGGATCTTGTTGGTGATCGGATTTGCTTCAGTTTAGGTTAAAGAATCGTTAAAAACGATTAACGAACGAAGATTTGGGAGGAAGGGCGTGGAATCGGCGATTTGGGCGTAATTTTGGGTTGTGGTTTGTGTTTTGTGAAGAAACGTGGTTTATATAGTGGCCGTAAAAATTTTTGAAAATCACGGTATGTCGGGGGGTTCCACGGCCGTGGAATGTACGGAACCGTGGTTTTGGAGATTTTTCTCAGGCTTTTGAAAATTACGGTCACTGTAGCTGTCATGGCCGTGGTTTAGGCCGTGGAACTCTCTGTAATGCTCCAAAGTCCAAGTTTCGTCACTTTTCTTCAAACTTTCTCTTCCCCTTTTCTTTTCAACTGTTCCTACATCCAAAAACACAAACATACCGGAAGGTATCGAAGGTAAAACAAAGCAAAAACGTCTAAACTAAACTAATCTATGAATGAAAGACAAAAACGTAAATGCAATACCTTGGGTTGCCTCCCAAGAAGCGCTTTGTTTAAGGTCCGTAGCTAGACCAAATTCGCACTTATTCGAGTGCGGTGGGCGCGAACTCTTCAGCTTGGAGTTCCGGTGTATACTTCTTGAGTCGTTGACCGTTCACCTTAAAGCTTCCGCCCGTTTCACCCCATACTTTAACTGCACCATGGGGGAAAATAAGTTTGATTAGAAAAGGTCCGGTCCAACGAGATTTAAGCTTACCTGGAAAGAGACGAAGCCTTGAATTGAAGAGGAGAACTTGATCTCCCTCCTTGAAGTCCTTTGTAATGATATGCTTATCATGCCAACGCTTTGCTCTTTCTTTGTAAATCTTGGCGTTTTCGTAAGCGTTCAAGCGGAGTTCTTCAAGCTCATTTAGGTCCAAGAGACGCTTCTCTCCCGCTTCCTTCATGCTGAAATTTAGCCACTTGATTGCTCAAAACGCCTTGTGCTCCAACTCTACCGGTAAGTGACAAGACTTCCCATACATAAGGTTGTATGGTGTGGTTCCGATGGGAGTCTTATACGCACTCCGGTACGCCCACAATGCATCATCTAGCTTCAAAGACCAATCCTTCCTAGTCCTTGAAACCGTCTTCTCTAGGATTCCTTTGATCTCCTGGTTTGAGATCTCCACTTGTCCACTAGTTTGTGGATGATAAGGGGTGGCGATCTTGTGAGTCACCCCATACTTAGCTAAGAGAGCTTCAAAGCGCCGGACAATAAAGTGAGAGCCTCCATCACTAATGATGGTCCGTGGTGTCCCAAATCGTGGGAAGATAGGAGAGGCAATCGCTTCAACCCATCTTGAAACATAATCAACCGCTAAAAGTATGTATTGGTTACCACAAGATGATGGGAAAGGTCCCATGAAGTCTACTCCCCAAACGTCGAAGATCTCCACCTCTTGGATGTTGTTGAGAGGTATATCAGTCCTCCTAGATATATTTCCTATTCTTTGACAAGCATCGCAGCAGGAAACAAAGGTTTGCACATCTTTAAATAGAGTAGGCCAAAAGAATCCAGATTGCAATACCTTAGCGCTAGTCTTGTTCGAACTAGTGTGTCCTCCACACGGTAGTGAATGACAATGGCAGATGACACTTTGCATCTCATCTTCCGGCACACATCACCGAATAATGCCATCCGGACCTCTCTTAAAGAGGAGAGGTTCATTCCAAAAGTATTCCCGAACATCCTTAAAGAACTTCTTTCTTTGTGCGTAGGATAATCCGGGCGGTAGTTCCTGACAAACCAAATAGTTAACAAAATCAGCAAACCATGGTTCGTTACCTTTGGCGATCACAGCGATGCACTCCTCTATAATGTGTAAATGTTCATCCGGAAAGGAGTCATCTATAGGTAGGTGGTCGTCCTCTAGATGTGTTAGGCGACTCAAATGATCCGCAACAGAATTTTCCGAACCCTTCTTGTCGCGGATCTCTAGATCGAATTCTTGTAGGAGAAGAATCCATCTAATTAGCCTTGGCTTCGCATCCTTCTTTGCAAGGAGGTACCGGATCGCAGCATGATCCGTGTATATAATCACCTTTGCACCTACAAGATAAGAGCGAAATTTGTCAATTGCATAAACAATGGCTAAAAATTCCTTTTCCGTAGTGGCGTAGTTGAGCTGCGCTTCGTCTAGCGTCTTGCTAGTGCAGTAGATAGCATGGGTTCGCCCTTCCTTTCTTTGTCCAAGAACAACTCCTATAGCTACGTCACTTGCGTCACACATAACCTCAAAGGGAAGATTCCAATCCGGAGGTTGGATAATCGGGGCTGAAATTAGAGCTTCCCGAATCATATTGAACGTATCTAAACATTCCTGCAAAAATTCAAAAACTGCATCCTTCATCAATAGATTAGTTAGCGGTTTTGATATTTTAGAGAAGTCTTTTATGAAGCGCCTATAAAATCCAGCATGTCCTAGAAAACTTCTTATCCCTTTCACCGAAGTTGGGGGAGGAAGCTTTTCTATTGTCTCTATTTTAGCTTTATCCACCTCAATCCCTCTACTAGAGATTAAGTGTCCTAGTACAATGCCTTCCTTTACCATGAATTGACACTTTTCCCAATTAAGAACTAGGTTAGTGTCTTCACACCTTTGTAACACAAGAGCAAGGTTAGAAAGACAATTGTTAAAAGAGGAACCATAAACGGAGAAGTCATCCATAAAAACCTCCATGATTTCCTCTATATATTCGGAGAAGATGGCTCTCATGCACCGTTGAAAGGTGGATGGGGCGTTGCAAAGCTCGAACGGCATCCTCCTATAGGCAAACGTACGCCACGGGCACGTGAATGTGGTCTTCTCTTGATCATCCGGGTGTATCGGAATCTGAAAGAAACCACTATAACCGTCAAGATAGCAAAAGTGCGAATGTTGTGCTAACCTTTCAAGCATTTGGTCGATGAAGGGTAGTGGGAAGTGATCCTTCCTCGTCGCGTTGTTTAGCTTGCGGTAGTCTATGCACATCCGCCATCCCGTTACGGTTCGAGTAGGAATGAGTTCGTTATTCTTGTTGGTGATGACCGTCATACCTCCCTTCTTCGGAACCACTTGTACCGGACTCACCCACTTGCTATCGGAGATAGGGTAGATGATACCTGCATCAAGCAATTTAAGAATTTCCTTCTTGACAACCTCTTTCATGGTCGGATTTAACCGCCTTTGAGGTTGTCGCGAAGTCCTAAAGTCCTCTTCCATTAAGATCTTATGCATGCATAGGGAAGGTTTGATTCCAACTAAGTCCTCTATAGTATATTCTAAAGCTTTCCTATGTTTCCTAAGGACAACCATGAGCTTACTATGTTCATCTATGCTTAAATCGGAACTAACAATTACCGGAAAGGTAGAATTAGGTCCAAGAAATGCGTACCTTAGATGTGTAGGGAGTGGCTTTAGTTCCATCACTATCGGAGTTTCCAATGGTTCTTGAGGAGTATCCGATGGTTCCTTAGAAGTGTATAAGGATGTAGAAGGTGTTGGAGAAGGATCAAGAGAAGTTGAAGAAGAGACACAATTACCTTCGGAATCACCCAAAATTACGGCCTCTCTGCATCCTCCACGGCCGTGATTTTGGGCGTGGAAAGTAAATACGGTTGCTCTGTTCTCTCCATGACCGTGTAACCCTCTGGAGTGCTCCACGCTTTTGTTGGTGAAATCCACGGCCGTGGAATATAGTTTATGACCGTGGATCCGTACGTTCTCTGCCTCGTCGTGGAGTTTCTCAAACTCCTCTTCACACACTTCTTCTTGTGCTTCTAAGGCTTCAATTGCCTCATTGCACTCTTCTTCCCCTACATCCATTAGACTCATAGAAATAACCTTTTGCAAAGGATCTTTGAAGAGAATAGCACTTACCTCCTCTCTAGACAACCCTTCTTCATTTTGGATATTGAATATATCCTCATCAAAGATTGGTTCCTTCACTAGAGTGGAAAGAACGAACTCTACCTTCTCTTCTCCTATGTCAAAGGCGAGTCTAGCTTTCTTGCAATCGACTATGCAGCCGGACGTTGCAAGAAACGGTCTTCTGAGAATGATCGGGACCGGACTATCTGCAGGAATGTCAAGCACAACAAAATCTATAGGAACATAGAATTTACCTTGCTTGACCGGGACGTCTTCAACAATACCGACGGGACGAGTTATGGATCGATCCGCCATGTACAACGTCATCTTCACCGGTTTAGGGTCGCCTAAACCGATCTTCCTACATAATGCAAGTGGGATGATGCTCACACTTGCTCCCAAGTCACATAATGCATCATATGTGACATCTCCCAATCCTATGGGAATACAAAACGACCCCGGATCCTTTAGCTTTGGGGGCATCTTCTCCTTCATGGTCTTGATGAGATCCGAACTCATCTTAACCTCTCCAAAATCCTCTAGCTTTCTCTTGTTAGAGAGGATTTTCTTTAAGAACTTACCATAAGATGGCATACCTACAATAGCATCAATGAAAGGTATATTAATATGCAATTTGCTCATGAGTTCTATAAACTTACCGAATTGCTTGTCTAGACGCGCTCTTGCTCTAGATTGCAGGAACGGTAGGGGAGGTTTGTAAGCTGGGGGAGGAACGTAGACATCTTCCTTCTCCTTCCCCTTTCCTTTCTCTTTCTCAACGGGGACTTCTACAAACTTAGGCTGCGGGTCGGTAGTTGTTACTCCGCTCCTAGTTGTGATTGCCATCACCCTTCCTTTTGGGTTGTCCTCCGTTTTTCCTGGAAGTTTCCCTTGATTCCTAGGAACTTCCTCCTCATGGCTGAACATTTGGTTTTCTAAAACCTTTTGGGCTTTATCAACCTTAGTAATGTGATCATCAACCTTGATGATGCGAGTCTCCAACCCTTGAAGCTTCCCCAAAATCGTTTTCAACATGGGATCGGGCTTCTCTTTCCCCGAAGTACTTCCACCATTAGACGTTTGCCCCTTGCTTTTCAAAGGAGTGGAAGAAGAGGAAGGTGGAGTTAGTGAATTTCCTGAATTGGAAGGATAAGAATTACCGGAATTTTGTTGATTGGAGCGCCAATTGTTGTTGTTTGAACCCCTATTGTTGTTCCAATTGTTGTTCCGGTTGTTGTTGTTGTTGTTGTTCCAATTATTCCGGTTGTTGTTCCGGTTGTTGCGGCTGGTATTCTCATTACTGTTGTGGTTATTTTTGTTGCCTAGATAACCCACATCTTGCTCCTTGTGTTTCGGAAAGTTGGTTTTGATGGCTTCCTTCAACTCTTTAATCTCCGTGTTGAGAGAAAAGATTTGAGTTTGAGCTGCTTGTGATAGCTTTGCTCCTTGATCTACATGATTCGCCTCCACTTTCCGATGAGAATACTTCTCTATAACTCGCGCTTGCTTCTCAATGAAGTCCCAAGCGTCATCTTCCCTCATGTCCATGAATGTACCACATGAAAGGGATTGGAGCTTGAATTGTGTCTCCACATCCAGCCCCTTATAGTATATCTCCAATAGTGCAAGTTTGGATATGCCATGATGAGGGCAATCCAATAGCAAATCCTGAAATCTTTCCGAAGATTGAAATAAACTTTTGTTAGATCTCATAGAAAATGCATTAATCTTACCTCTTAGCTCCGCCGTTTTGGATGGCGGAAAGAACTTAGTGAGGAATTCCGAAGAAAGATCCTCCCATGTTTCAAGCTTCCCACTTGGAAGAGCTTGATACCAAGACAATGCTTTCCCCTTCAAGGAGAAGAAGAAAGGCTTGAGTTTGTAGCTGTTGGTAGTTGCGTTCTTAGGCTTCATTGTCTCCATCATAATCTCAAAGTTCTGTAGATGTTGATGTGGAGATTCAGCGCTTGTTCCACCAAATTAGTTTTGGCGAACAATGGTAATAACTTGAGGGTTAAAGCTAAACCCTTGTACATCATCAGCATCAAAGTTCACACCTAAACGGCGTGGTTGCTGCGTTGGGTCTATCCTTTGGCCAGGAGTTCTTGACTCCTCATCCACACGTTCGACCCTCGCATTCCTAGGTGGAACACGGCGATTTGCAGCTAGCCATGGAAAGAATGGATTTACATTGATCGTGGGATCAATTTCTTCTAGTGGTGGCATGGAGGAGTCGCTATCCTCATTGGATGAGTTAGCTCTAACCGATCTTCTCGGTCTCCTCCTTTTCTTTTTCTCCTTGAGGTTGTTTATTTCCAGCCTCATTTGGAACATCATGTCCGTTAGATCATCAACCTTCATTTGATGACGATTCGTTTCTTCCCTATGAGTCTTCTCACTCCATTGGAGTTGAGCTTCCTTTTCCGCTAACTCTGATTGGAGATCACGTTCTCTTTCTTCAGCCATTTTTATTTCCTTTCGCTTTCTCCTCAAAGTCCTCTTAAGCTCTTGATCAAGAGGTAAGAGGTCTTCGTTATTCCTAGACCTGCGCATACACTCGAAAAGATATCAAATAACAAGGGAGAAGCTCCCAAGCTTGACAACTGATAACCGAATTCGGCCTAAACCAAATCCCCGGCAACGGCGCCAAAAACTTGTTCGCCACTTAGCGTGCGTGCAAATAAGTCTTAAATTTATAAAACTAGAAATCAAGCAAGCGAACCCGCAGTGTACGGATCGATATAGTTAAGCAAGAATTGCAGAGTATCGAACACAGGGATTTGGGGGGTTAAATCCAATTATAGAATTGTCAAGCAAGTAAATGTATGAAGCTTTTGTAAATATTGGGGAAAACAACAATCCTAAAGATCCAGGAATCCAGCTGTGGCAATCGATTCAAGATATACTAAAGATATAAGGACAGAGTTGAGGTATGCAAAGGTATACGAATGTAAGGCAATGTACGGTGAAGTTCCAAGACCTTATATGATTCACTAAAAGTCACTCTCTATAAAGGTTGTTGAGCCTTCAATATAGAAAGATTCTAAAGGTAAATGTTAACGTCAAATACCCAAACTTGTAATCCAAGGATCAAGACCAACTAAATCGATAAAGGTTGTGACACTCAGAATCGAGGTAGAGGTTGTTGAGGCTTCACTACCACCTAGAAAAAGGGCAAGCCAAGACTAAGTTAAAGCAAATCTTTAACTTTAGATTAAAGTAAAAGCAAGGTTCGTAACTGACACAAAATTACAGGTAGTTCTTGAGTTCCACGGCCGTGGAAGCTCAAGAACAGACCGTGGATTAGGTTCGTCGGCGATTCTCTCTAACTCTCAGGGTCCAATCTGTTTACGATCGATCTATCATCATCTAAGCCACAACTATCAACCCTTCACCTTAGAATTGCTAAAGGTTTTTAGCCAACAACAATCATGTTGATATCAAAATCAAGATTTAAAAGAATGAAAGATGAAAACCTTCGGAAACCTTGAATAAATCTCAGATCAATTCTCAAATCCACAAACAAGAACAATGATGTAAGTAGATTCAGAATAACACAAACAATCATAATCTTAGATAAGAACGAAGAACGGGATGTCAATCGGTCTTCTAATCAACCCTAAGGACAAAGTATGAAATCTCCTTACGAACAATCTTCCAAATCTTCACTCTTACTCCAACTTTCCGTCAATCCGGAAATCTCCATAGGGCAAAGCGCAAATCTCTCCACGGCGGTCTAAGTGAAAGTGTAAACTAGGGTAAGCAGCGGTAGCCGTAGCGAAGGTGACGGAATCTCCCTCTTTCTGTCCTTATATAGGCCCAAATAAAATGCGTCTTCGGCCCTTGTGCGTAGAAGATTGTGGCTTAAAATATTGCGTAAAAGATCGTCAAGATCACGGTCGTGGAAGGGTTCCACGCCCGTAATTTAGAGCGTGGAGTTGGGTCACGGTTTGTCACAACTCTCCACAGCCGTGTAAGTTGCTGGAATGCACCACGTTCGTCTTGCCAAGGTTCCACGGCCGTGGATTAGAGCGTGGACTCTAATACGGTCGTACTTTAGAGCGTGGAATGTACATAGCTCGTAATTTCCTTTGTTTTTTGTGTCATTCTTCATCTTAGCATCCTCCTTAGCTCCTAGTGATGTCCTCAATCCTTGGACATACTCAATCTAGCTCCATTCTCTCTCAATCCGTTCGGAATTAGCTCTTAATTGCCTACAATCAACACAAAGCTTATGTAGACCTCTATATTAACAAAATAGATAAACTAACCCACAAATACTTCAATGCTTTATCAATGACTACCATTATGGATGGAATACACTTAGAAAACGTGCCTAAAATATCACAATATTTCATGCTAACAGTGCCGCAGGGGCGGTTTAGGCCAAAATGCTCAATCTTCAACTGCACCACGGTGGCGGCATGGTAGGGCCGCGGGGGCGGGTTGTTCAATGCTCTAGAACGTCTAATTGTTGATCTTTGTGACGTTTCCGGTGTCGATTCGTAGGGGAGGCCTAGTGTCACCGCGGGGCGGTGACATAGTCTCTTCAGCTTTGCAGGTCCACATGCATGGGCACATGCATAGGCGCAGGGGCACCGTCTTTCCTTCTTCAAGCTGAGTCACCGCAGGGGCGGCTAGAGGGTACCGCAGGGGCGGTGACAGGGATCTTCTAGGCGCAGGCGAAGACGCTGGTTACGGTGTTGGACATTGGTCTTTAGGGGTGTCACCGTAGGGGCGGCCTAGTGTCACCGCGGGGGCGGTGACATCCTACTCTCGGAGCGCTGGCAAGGCACAGGCTGCGGCGTCGGGGACATCGGCCACCGATGGGGCGGTGGCTTCTGCTACGGGGCGGTGTGGCACTAGAAACTCAACTTCGTCGATCTTCTTCTTCTCTCAAGTGTATCTAGATCCTTCTTTTACTTTATTTTGAGGTTCTTCATCTGGATCCAAACATTAGCAACACAATATAGCTACAAGATTCTAAAAAGACTCAAAAACTACCTAAAACCGATAGTGATTCCATCACCTATCAAACTCCCCCAAACTTAGGTGGGTGCATTCAATCTAGATTTTTAAAGATTTTAACTTTTTTATAATAATCCATAGAAGTTGATGATTATGTGAGATATTTTAATTCTATATAGAGTTAATACATATTTTGTCAAATTCTGTCACATTAATTCATGGACAAAATTTTCATTTTAATTATCAAGCACATAAATTTTGAATGATCGATCAATATGTAAATTAATACATGGCCAAAATTTTCAATTCATATTCAAGAAAGACAAGGAACGATGTCAGCGACAACAAAATTTAAAATAAATGACAAATTATTATAATCGAAGAGAAATCCGTTTCATTATGATCAATAACCTCTTAACTCTCAACCTCCACGTGTTCTTCATGATCCTCATTCAAAACACTGAATCAAAGTAACATCATGCTTGGAGAAGAAGAAAAGAACCACGGTTTGTTTCATTCGTCTTACCAAGCAAAAGCGAGTCGAACCCGGTACCGATTTCAAGTTCTATCTTACATCCTTCAAATCGTCTGAATCTTAACAGTTTTGTGTATCAAATTTCATTTGAATCTCTACGATTTCTCTCAACTTTACCCTCTCTAGCATTTTGATTGTGTTGTAGTTGGCGACAAAGATGACTCAAGATGTGGAGATGAAGGACACTCAGGCTCCTTCCGATTTCGTAGCCTCCGCTACCTGTCCGACTCTACAACATAATTTTTACCTCTTCAGTCTTCTTATATCTCATCATTATGCTAGGGTTTTTCTTGTGCCACTTTCGATTAATGTGTTACAATTGATTGGATTTATCAAAACGGAAAAAAGGAAAAGAGTTGAAAGAAGAACATATATGGAACATAGAAGATAATACCCAAAAACCTAGACAGGGAGAGTCGAAGCAACACATTTCTGATCGTATCAAAACAGAGAGGCGTCGTCGTTGGCTCGATTTATTTAAAACCTCTTTCTTTTGAATTTATTTAAAACCTCTTTCTTTTATGTTTTGATGGCATTGGATTATATTAGAGATTGAGATTGAAGGTTGAAGGGAGAAAATGGTGGGAAGCGGGAAATTGTGGAAGGGAAGACAAATCAGTATACAAGCAATTTTAAAGAACAAGCAATTCTAGACATGACACATGATGGAAGACAAACAACATGGCACACACGAGCAAGAAAACAATTAACATGACGGAAAACACGAGAAAGAACTAACCTCTAACGAGGCACCGAGCCCAAACACTCGAAAACGCTCGAAGACGTTGGTTTGGCCAGTAGGGATTTTCAGTGTTGTAGTTTGGCGTTGAAATCTTATTTGTTGGGAAAAGACTTATTTAGGATTTAGGTATTTATATAAGTTATAAAAGAAGTTCTACAAAATCAATGAAATAATAGATTATTTTAAAATCAACAAAATTTTAAATACCATAGAAATTTTATGGAAAATTTAAAATTCTAATTGAATGCCAAAAGATCTATATGCACTTTTAGAAATCTATATTGAATACACATAGACTTTTAACCTCCAAAAAATTCCTGTAAAATCTAGATTGAATACACCCCCTTAGACTTTTTACTCGTCCCGAATAAACAACACATCTAATAAAAAAACAAAGCCTCAAAAAGCATGGTGCAACAGAAAGGTGAAAAAACAAGAGAAAATTTTCCAAAGAAGAAGTGAGAAAAGAGAGAAAACTACCGTCCTTATTGCTCCATGAGTGACCTACCCGAAATCCTCCTTATGTCTCCCCTTCTTATGTCGCCAACGTCGGAAGGAGAACCTACACTCGGATGTCACTCATTTTGCCAAGGAGCCCTTTCGGGTTTTCACTTGCCACTCTTCTTCTTTTCATGATAGTCTCACAAATTTCTCACATCCCTCAAGTCCATTTTTTCACCAACCTAGTGTTGGTCAGACTACCTTCCTTTTGCCTAAACCGCCCTTTCAGGTTTTCGGTTTGTCCAAGGATTTTCTTGCCTTTTTCTCATTTGCTTTGGCTTTTTCTCTTTTTTTTTGACTGAATATGAAACTGAATTAAAAACTGAAAATTTTCAAACAAACAATTAAACTATACATGCATGATACGATCCCTCCCCCATACTTGAAGAACACTTTGCCCTCAAAGTGCGAAAATGAAGGCAAAAATAAACGTGGAGAAGGGAAAAATAATACTCATTAATGGGATGGTCGGGCTGGACCATCCGGACCCAGTGGTGGATACGGGAAGTGAGAGAAGAAGTGCTCCTGCCGCTGTAGATCTCTTTGAGGCGGCTTTGCTACGCATCCATCCTAGCAACGATAGAGGTCTCAAATCTGACCTGCCACGCCTGCTGCTGAGATTCAATGTGAGCACACATCCTCTGCTCAATATCCCGCTGCCAAGCATCCTGACGCTACTCAAAGTGAGCAGTCTTGCTCTCCTCAAACCCCGTCTACCATGCCTTCTGCTTCTCAAACATCGTCGTCTGATAGCTGGTTTGCCACTCCTTATGTTGAGTGGACAGAGCAGCCATCTGAGCTAACAAACTAGCATGTGCGGGACTATCCTCCTCCACCGTGGGCATCTCCATGTCATTGGGGATGAATTGATAGTCCTCAACCGGTCCCCGACTGAGCTCGCCGCATGCCGCTCAACAATGGAAACCTGTGGTCGCCTCGGCACATACGGATCAGCGGCAATGTAAAGGTCCGAAAGCTCATCTCCAAAGGGCAAAGGCCGGGGCAAGTAAGTGAAATGACTCCCATCTGCAAATGAAAGCCAAAAGAGATGCTCACCCTCCCTCTTCAATAACTTACACCGGAAAAGAAGTCTGTCGGTGTAGAACGAGATCGCCATTCCATCCTCCAACTCTGTCGCGTCCATGACCTGAGCAGCAATGACGGTAATGAAACCTCCTCCAACGATGTCCTGAGGCTCATCCTTCCTTATCCGCTTCAAAAAGGAAATGGGATATCCAATCCGGCACTATGTCATACACCGGGATGCAAGAGTATAGCAATGTAATGTCCTTGAGATCGACCTTGTTGTCCTCCTTGTGTCCACAGAAGACACACATGATGATCTTGGAGAGAAACCTCAAACAGGGGTAAGTGAGTTTGTTGTTGTACTCACCCCATGCATGGAACTCAAAACCGGTGGCGGCGGTCCAAAAAATTGAACAAGTCCGGTGTGGGAGCCGGCTCCCACCTTTTATCAGAGGGGTTCTTAGTAACCCCAAAAACTACTCTCAGCTGGTCTAGATCCACATTATACCGCCGTTTGTTGTACTTAAATGACAAGCCAACACAAATGTGGTCCTTGTTCTCCATGTTGAACGTTGCCACAAACTGTCTTGACAGTTCGGGATAGACTGTAGCACTCTTCCCAAGGAATTCCCCGAGCCCATCATGCTCGAGGAACGCTTGAATACTCTCCAACATGCCCAAACTCTCCAACGTCGGAATATGTAAAAACCGAGTTGAAAAGAAAGTCCGGTTTTGCATAATCTCGTATCTCTCCAATTCTCTTGGGTTCATCTTGTATTTCTTTACCTTCTCCGTTCTAGCAACACTTGTAAGCAAAGGATTTAGAATTCACAAAGAAATTTGAAGAACCGGACCTTTCTGTTGTGAAACCGCGGGGGCGTGTGACAAATCAATAGGGACGGTGAGGCGTAGGGGCGGTGGAGTCAATCTGCGGGAGCGGGAGAAGTGATGAGGGCGATTTCCGAAGAAACTTTGAAGGTGACGTTGTTGGAGTTCTTCCTCGTCTGTCGTTGGTGCCTGGAGGTGTTTGGAGGTGGGGGAGTTGGTGGAGAACATGGTGGAGGAGGTTTTTAATGTCAGGGTATGGTGAGGAAGGTAGTGGAGGAGAGGTAAGTGCAGACAGTGGAGGGGTGGTGCTGGGGCGGAGACAAAGGTGGTGGTGCTGGGTTGGTGGCGCTGGGGCGAGCTGGTGGCCTTGGTGCAGGGTGAGAGAGTGTTGGTGAGAGTTTGAGAGAGGGCAAGGCTTCGTGAGAGGTAAGTGACGGGGAGAAAGAGAGAGGTTGGTGGGGGTAGGTGTAGGAAAGTTAGGTGAGATTTTTTATTTCTATTTTTTTTTCTTTTTTGGGTAAACCGCAGGGGCGGGGGCTTGCCACCGTGGGGGCGGTGACAAGGAGAGGGTTGCCGCTGGCCCAGCGCCGAGGGTGGCGTTGGGAGTGGCACGAAAAGAATGTCACCGTGAGGGCGGGGGTTTGTCACCGCGGGGGCGGTGACATAGATCCACGGGACGGTTTTCTTGACAGAGCCACCTTCTTTTATTTCTTCGGGTTGTCTCCCGAGCAACACCTCTGTTTACACCATTGGCTTGACGTAAGTTCTTGATAATGCTTCTATGTCCTCTCCAAGATCAATTTCTTGATGTGGAGAGTTTGTTCCTTCATTTCCGTTCATGAACCGATCGTTCGGTTTCTCACTTCCTTCTAATTCTTCCTTGCTCGATTCTGTTAAAAAACTTCTCATTCCGTGTTGAGCATCATGTAAGACAGGAAGAACAAGCTCTTGGCTTGTGGTTAGAGGATTGGGCCAAATGGCCAATTTATCATGTTTGTTTGTTTCGGTTTGGTCATCTTGCAAGTCCACTTCTAAGGCAAACTCCTCATGCATTTTCACACCACCAATTGGATTGTCATTGTTAGAAGTATTATAAGGAACAATTTTCCATAGGCATAACATTATTAATGGAACACAACGAAGGAGTATTAACGGGGTTTTGAAAGGATTTAAACATGTCAAACTCAATAACCTCATCATTAAACTTCATAGTAAGTTTCCCATCAACATAATCAATTTTTGTTCTAGCCTTTATTAGAAAAGGTCTACCTTACATGATGGTGTGCATGCTATTTTCTATATCAATGACAAAGAAATCAACAGGGGAGATCAGTTTGTCAATTTTAATAAGAACATCTTCAATTATGCCTTTGGGGTGGATGTTAGATCCGTCAAGTAGTTGCACTATTGTCCCTGTTTCATGCAAAGGTCCCAACCCAAGAGATTTATAGATTGAGTAAGGTATGACTTTAATGGATGCACCTAAGTCTAGCATTGCTTTGTCAAAGCAAGTATCGCCTATGACAACACGAACCCTTACCATACCCGGATCACCACGTTTTTCCGGCATTTGAGTTTGGAAAATAGCGGACACGTGCTCCTTCTTGATAACCTTTTGTTTTCCTTTCATCCTTTGCTTCCTCTTGATGGTTCAAAGTTCCTTCAAGAAACAAGCATATTTAGGCACACTTTTCACAAGTTTAAGGAGAAGAATGTTTACCTCGCATTTTGAGAACGTCTCAAAAAGCTCCTTGTCCTCTATCAATCTCTTCTCCTTGAGTGCGTCCGGAAAAGGGCCTGGTTGTTTCTCGGAGTAGAGAGGTAGAAAGCTAGGACGAACATAAGGATCCTCTTTTGAAGAACTTTCTGTGCTGTTGGAAATAGGGACGGGAGGAATGGGGCACGGGGGCGGTGTGACTTCAGCCGTGGGGGCGGCATCCTCCAGGTGCAGGGGAGGTTGACCAACACAAGGTTGGTTAATCATCCATGTTTCTTCATCCTTCTTGATAAGCCTCCCACTTCTGAGAGTAATGGCACATAAACTCTCCTTGGGATTCACCACAGTCTCGGAAGGCAAATTTCCCAAGGTTCGAGCTTCGATCCTCGTAATTGCTTTCACCATTTGCCCCACTTGTTTCTCGAGATTCTTGATACTTGATTCCGTGCTCTACACATGAGAAGCAAAATGCTTAGTTAACACATGAAGCATTTCCTCGGTTGAGTCAGACTTACCTTGGCAGGGTTGTAGTTGCTGGCTTGTTGATCTCTCCATCGGAAGTTCTGTTGATCACGTTACCCCGGCATGTAGTTTTGAGTATAGGGGTCATTCCTTTGGGGCTGTTGTTGTTGCTGGCCATACCCCATAGCGTTTACCTCAGTATCATCATCTTGGACTTGTGCACACAAGTCCGTAGGATGGAAAGGACCGGCACAAACTCCACAAGCTTTGAGTTGTTGTGGAGTTCCCATCAAAGTCAACCTCTTAACCATTTCCTTAAGCTCAACAATTTCAGTGGACATCTCCGGACGGCTGGGGTGTACATCTTGTACCCCTCTTTTGGTAGTAGTTCTACCAAAATTCCTAGTTTCTTCCGCCAACTCTTGAATCTTTTCTAATGCAAGTTCGGGGGTAGAGTTTAAGATATTACCTCCACAGGCGGCGTCGACGATCCTCCTTTCGTTGTCTAGCAAGCCGTTGTACAAGTACATAATCAAATCTTGGGTAGAATCCCCATGGAAAGGACAGTGGATCTCAATCTTGCAAATCGTTCGAAATACTCATAAAGAGTTTTGTCTGCCTCTTGCTCGATGTTGCTTATTGTCTTCTTTAAAATGTTTGCCTTCTTAGCGGGAAAATACTTCTCCAAGAAGGCCTTGTGAAGATTTTCCCACGTGTCGATGCATCCGGATGGAAGATGGTAGTACCAATCATCCACCGCATCTTTGAGCGTGAAACCGAAGGCCCTCATTTTGATTTGCTCCTCGGTGACGTTTGCCGGCTTCATGCTCATGCAAACCGTTTGGAACTTCCCTACGTGCTTGATAGGATCTTCTCCGCTCAACCCATGGAAGGATGGGAGCAAGTGGATCAAGCCCGGCTTGAGCTCGAAGTTGACCCCTTCTCCAATTGCCGGTATGGTCACCGCAAGGATGTTGGGTCAAATCCGGTTGGTAAGTTAACGGAGGGTGTGGTTCGCCATTGGATCTTGATTCCGGTGTTGTCTTCGTTGTCGATTGTACGTTCTCTCGATTTATGGATCAAAAGGCGCAAAATCTGAGTTAGTAGCACACGTCTGAACCATAATAATAATGGTCCAAACCAATAAATGATAATCAAAGATAAAAATAAAACTTTATACTTAAACTCCCGGCAACGGCGCCAAATTTGACAAGCCTAAAAACCTATGGTCGTTGTGTTTAGTTTAATCAAAGTAGAATTCCAAACTTTACACTTAACCAATTGTATAGTGTGTAAGGATCGAACCCAAGGAAGTTATGGTAAAAGTATTATTAAGATTCAATTATCAATTTAGTAACCGGGGGGGGGGGGGGTGGGGGGTTTGGATTGCAATATTAAACAAGATAAAAGTGAGTAAATAACAAGGTAAGATGATGATAATATGAATGAGTTGCGACCTACACTAGGTTGGATTTCTGCATGCATACAACTTGGTTGGTTCTTTTTAGAAGCATTTGTCAATTGTTCTCATGTTGATCTTATTTATGTGTTAAGCCAACCGGCATTAACACAACTTAACTAGTTTCTTGATCCGTAAACCTACAAGATCGAACCACAAGTTAGCATTCAAATAAAGATAAAGAGATACATAAAAGATGAGCAACCCCTTAATCTTATTATGTAGATATGGTCCTTTCCCTTAGATAATTACAACCCGTTATCACCTGGGGGTTTGCTACTAGATTAAGGACCCGAACCCGGAATCGAATAACCCTAGCCTTTTGCATGCGATTGTACAACGTAGTGATCAAACTAAATGAGAATAGACATGCAAATATAAATTAAAGAGCAAGGAAAAAAACATAATTGTAAACTGAATATAACTTCTATTAAAAAGACTTACAACCAAATTACATACAACTTCAATCAACACAATTTAGCAAGGAAGCTTAGAGCTCCATACAAAATGGCACTTAGACAAAATAGAGGTTTTTAGGGGAAAATGAGGATGATTCTAGCAATCAGCCAAGAGCTCTATTTATACTAGAAAATGCAGTAAATGGGAGTAAAGAGATTGTGTAAACAACTACCTTTAAGGCGATAAAGGTGGCCTAAACAGCCGGAGTAAAGTCCTCTGGCGCTAAACCGCAGGTGTGGGCAAGGGTGCCGCAGGGGCGGTTTAGGCCAAAATGCTGCTTCTTCAACTGCACCACAGGGGCGGGGTCTTCAATACTTTGGAACGTCTGACTTTAGATCTTCATGACGTTTCCGGTGTTGATTTGCAGAGGCGGCCCAATGTCACCGCAGGGGTGGTGACACAGTCTTTTCAGCTTCGAACTACCGCAGGCATGGGCTCAAGCATAGGCGCAGGGGCGCCGTCTTCCCTTCTTCAGACTGAGTTACCACAAGGGCGGGTAAAGGGTTCCGCAGGAGCGGTGACAGGGATCTTCTGGGCGCAGGAGAAGGCGTTGGCTGCGGTGTCGGGGACATTGGTCACCGCTGGGGCGGTGGCTTCTGCCGCGGGGGCGGTGTGGCACTTGAAACTCAACTTCGTTAATCTTATTCTTCTCCCAAGTGTTGTTAGATCCTTCTTTTACTTCATTTTGGGGTTCTTCGTCTGGATCCAAACATTAACAACACATAGCTACAAGACTCTATAAAGACTCTAAAACTACCTAAAACCGATAGTGATTCCATTACCAATCACAGCTCCTCCTGGAATCTCCTGATCGCCTGTGCTATCGGTACATCCTCAAACCCGTCTTAACAAAGTCCTGCAGTTTCTCCCTTCTCAATGAGGCAGGGCATAAACGCTCTCTAATCATACTCCTCATCTGATCATAATTGGATACTCGACTCCGCAAGGTCCCCCACCAATGCTAAGCTAAGTCGTGGAATAAAGTTTATACTAACTCTATCCGTCTATCCTCTGGACATCTAATTGACTCAAGGGTTGAGTCTACATGTCCAATCCACAGTTCAACCTCCGAGCCCACCTTTCTAGCGAAAGGGGGTACTCCCATCTTATGAAATGCCTTCAACTAGGAGTCTGGTCATGGCCCTCTCGACTCATCTTGGGCCCTAACAACCTCAACAACTCATGCCGGTACAACAGGCACATGAGTAGCTCCCTCAAACATCTCAAATGATCTCACATGTGCTGGAAGATCCGGAGCTTGTCTACCTGCCCTGGCAGCCTCCTACACTCTGAGGATATAACTATGAGGATATAAGCGCGGAACTCTGGTCCCTTCATCGAGACATGATCCGAGTCATCTGACTAGACTCGTTGAGATCTCTGTCTCGCTGCGATACTATTCCCAATCTCAGGAACGACTCTCTCAGCAACCTCCTTTTGTACCTCCTCCGCTGTAGGTGGATCAACAACGGGAACCTGTCCTTGTCCTATCACTACTAGAGAACGAGGGTGTCTACCCCTACCTCGTCCTACTGCAAATGTCGCTCTAGTCCGAGCAATCTGCGGTATACACATATATAACCGTATAAGGCTATATAATACCATATATATATATATATATATATATATATATATATATATATATACTGTCGAGATCCTCAGAAGGGGTGATGGCTTCCCGTACATTCTATCCCAAATCAGTTGTACACATTCAAAACCAAATTCCTTTTGAAAGGTCAGACCCCTTTTAGGTTCTGTTTATTTATCTATTTGACCTTTATTGCAGATTGCAAGTGAAATTGTTATCAACCTAAGGCTCTGATACCAACTTTGTGACACCTCAAATCCGCAGAAATCGGGGCGCTACGGGCTAGGATCTCACAATGGATCCTAACCCTAGCCTGACTACAAGTTGATTGGATCTTACAACAAGACACAAATAAATATAAAACCAAATCCATAAAACTGTATAATCATATATCAAAACATATACAAAACCACGGCCGAGTACAAAACGACAACAACCTATACATATGTATATATGAACATCCCCAAAACCCATACACGTCCAAATGTAAGGATGCCCTCGGCCGATCACCCCACTGGATCACTCTGTAGTCTTCCTATCATGCAGAAAATCTAAAACACGGTATAAAACCGTTAGCTAATAGTTCATGAATAAAAATAAAGGTAATAGCACATACAATCACTTAATCACATCATCATATGATATGCTCACACACATCATCTTTTTATTATCTTCATTATGTTATACCATTACTATTTCAACTTATTTTGTGACACGAGGAGCACCCTTAACCTCGCCTTTGTCCCTTTCACCACATAGGTTTGGAATAGGTGATCAAGCCTCACCTCCTGGTGGACTGGTTGTAGAGAACCCCCTCCACTCTTGGCGAGCTTTGGCAAGTTGTCACGACCCGGTTATAATACACTTGAGCCCATTAATATACATATATGGTCGTCCTAGTCAGGTTTAGGTTATCAATGCAACATTCATATTCACAAACACCGCTATCACGATCACTCAAATTCATAAACGCCAACTAAGTAAGCCCGAAGGACTTACCTGTCACAAGGTAGTCCTATACAATATGGTAACAGTTTCCCCTTGAATAAACGATCAGTGCCTGCATAAGTAAGGCACACAACATCAAACACTATTGAGGCTAGGAGATTCCACCTCTTATACCCCAAGATCATACATGATCATAACCCATATCTAAACCTCGATATGTCATCACAACTAACAAACGCCTAAGACATTATCTCAAGATAAATCATCGTTAAACTCTTCATATACATCACTATCAAGCTCTCACAACTCAACTATAACATAAGGGAAAGGAAGGACACAACCACACTTGGTATGTCCTGGACAAAGGCGCACCTGTGCAAACGGAAAGGCACAGAAGCGGTGACAAGCCGCATTCGCAGTGGCTCACAGCCACAGGGGCGGTGACACAGCTCAACCGTAGGGGCGACATTGACAGGGCGCGGGGCGGCTACACAACAGAGGGGCGATTCTCTTCTTTCCTTCGATCTCTCGCTTGAATCTCTTCTCTTCAAAGGTGCCAAAGGTAACCAACAACATATACACATACACATATCCAACATCAATGTCCAAAAAGGGCCTACACAAGATTGATCTTGTAGAATCCAAAGCTAAGAAGGAGAAGAGGAAAAAAGGAAGAAATAAAGAAAGAAGAGGAAGGAAAGGCTTACCACTACTGTACCCAAAACGAAATCACACCAGCTGGCCTCTCAAGCTACATCAACCAACAACAACATCATCAACTCAGCTATCACAAACACACACCACCAAAGCTTCACTCGAAGAACTTCATAGAAGAACCAAGGAGAAAACCAAGGAGAAGAGAAGAAGAAAAGAAGAACGTGATGAGGAGATAGAGTCTAGAGAAGAAGATGGGAAACCCTCATCCAAAAGGAGGTGAAGAAACTTATAAAGGAAGAAACGGAAAAGCATGAGGGTCAAAGATGGCGGCGCCCGCATCAAAACCGCGGGGGCGGGTCATCATAACCACGGGGGCGGCTCCGCACCTACGGCCAAGCTGAGGCACAGGGGCGGGGTCCCAAAAGACTTAGGCTCTTACATGAATTATGTTATACATTGTGATGTGTTATCTAGTGAAGCATATTTGATGTGTTTTATGATGAACATGATGATGTGATGTGTAAAGCATGCTTAAAGTTATTGTTGTGTATATCATTCCATAATTATGAGAAATGATTAGATTGACAAGAGTTAGCATGTTGAGGCGTGATAATGCACGGTAAGATAAGCTTGTTGTTAGCATGAAATATTGCGATATTCTAGGCACTCTTTCTAGTAGTTTTTCACTCATTATAGTGTTCATTGATAAGGCATTGAAGCAATTGTTAGCTAGTTTATCTACATTGTCGATATAGAGATCTACATAAACTTTGTGTTGATTATAGGTGAATAAGAGCTAAAACCGAACCAATTAAGAGAGGAAGGAGATGAATTGAGCACATCCAAGGATTGAGGACACACCAAAGAAGCCAAGGGAGATGCTAGGAGGAGGAATGGCACGACACAAAGGAAACTACGAGCAATTTACGCTTCCACGCTCTAAAATACGGCCGTAGAGAAGTCCACGCCCAAAACCACGGCCGTGGATCTTGGCAACATGAACGTGGAGCATTGCAGAGAGTTACACGGTATAAAGTACGGTCGTGGAAGTTGTGAAGAACCGTAATCCACTTCCACGCTCTAAACCACGGTTGTGGAACTCCATGAAACCGTGATTTAGGCAATCTTTTGACGAATAAAATATGGACACATTGTTTACGCATAAGGGCCGGACATTTATTTTATCCTTCCTTATAAAAGGGCTGAAGGAGGGAGAATTCGGCATCTTCGCTTACGCTCACTTACACGTTCCTAGGGTTTCATTGGACGTGCGGAGAATTGCATTTTTGCAACGGAGATTTACGAAGGCTTGAAGATTTGGAAGTTGTGTGTGGCGGAAGTTACACCTTTTATTCCTAGGTTTGATTAGAAGACGGATTGACATCTCGCTCTTCGTTCTTATCAAGGATTGTTATTGGTTTGTATTATTCCAAATCTGTTACATTATTACCCTTGTTTGTGGATTTGAGATTGATTTGAAGTTTATTGAAGGTTTTCATCTTTCATTCTTCTTAAACTTGAATTTGATATCATAATGACTGTTGTTGGATAAAACCCTTTAGCAATTCTAAGGTGAAGGGTTGATAGTTGTGGCTTAGATGATGATAGATCGATCGTAAACAGATTGGACCCTGAGAGTTAGAGAGATTCGCCAACGAACCAAAATCACGGCCTGTTCTTGAGGTTCCACGGCCGTGGAACTCAAGATCTGCCCGTAATTTACATTAGCTTACGAACTTTGCTTTTACTTTGATCCAAGGTTAAAGATTAGCCTTAATCTAGTCTTGGCTTGTCCTTTTCTAGGTAGTAGTGAAGCCTCAACAACCTCTACTTCGATTTCGAGTGTCACAACCTTAATCGGTTTAGTTAGTCTTGATCCTTGGGTTCCAAGTTTGGGTATTTGAGATTAATTCTTGTCTTTAGATCCTTCTTATACTGAAACCTCAACAACCTTTATAGAGAGTGTCCTTAGATAAGTCATATAAAGCCTTGGAACTTCATTGTACATTGCTTTACCTTAGCATACATTTGCAACTCTTAACTCTGTCCTTAGTTCTTTAGTATATCTTGAATCGATTGCCACAATTAGACACCTGGATCTTAAGGGTTGTTGTTTTCCCAATATTTGCAAAGCTCATACATTTACTTGCTTGACGATTTAGAAACTGAATTTGTTCCCCCCAAATCCCTGTGTTCGATACTCTGGAATTCTTGCTTAACTACGTCGATCCGTACATTGCGGGTTCACTTGCTTGATTTCTAGTTTTATAAATTTAAGACTTATTTGCACGCACGCTAAGTGGCGAACACTTGTTGAGGCGTGTGATGTAATGATGACATGTAAAGGTCAATAATATGTACAATGTAACACCCCAAATTCACGAGACTCGGGATGCCACATTTGGGCTAGGATCTCACAGTGAACCTTGACCCTAGCCTGACAACAAGTTCACTAGACCTTACAACATGACACTGACAGATATAAAACAAATACATAAAACTGTACATCAAAAGGTATAGAAGATCATAGCCGAGTATAACACATCGTCCTCACACAAGAGGTATACAAAACATCATCCCTGAAGAACCGGTAGGTGAAATAAATAAGTTAAATGATACTCTAGAAGGGGGGTTGAATAGAGTATGGAAACTTTTCGCAAACCAAATCTCAAGGCCTTGAAACTTCTTTCAAGGGCCTTGATGTCAATCTGTGCTTCTCGTGAAACTTTGATTTCAAGGCTTTGAAACTCTTTTCAAGGGCCTTGACTTCTTGCTCCTGCAAAAAAAGTTAGTCACAATAAAGTATATATGATGCGGAATTGAAAAGATTAACACGAGAATATGTTTACGAAGTTCGGCTCTAAATAGCCTACTCTCCGTCCCAAGGTATATCCATAGGATCTAACTATCTGTTATTAGCTTCAAAGAGTCCTAGATACAAACTAGAAGAAATCCCCTTCTTCTCTCAATGTAGTCAATGCTACGATCTAGCTCCAACTCTTAACCTAGCTATAATAACCTAGTTACTTCGCAGAGTAACGCACACTCTAGTATAACACTATAGATCTTCCAATGGAGCTCTAGTGTTTTCTCTCTCTAAGGGGATAAAGCTTTTGCGTGAATGAGAGAAAGAAAAACAACGAATGAAGATGATTGGGTTGCTAGAAGATGTAAAGAGATTTCCTTGTGTGAGTATGTGTATCTTTCTTCTTCGACCATCCTCTTCATTTATACTCTTCTATGGAAACGTCTTCTAGCCATTGTAGAAATGACCGTTTTCATGAAGATCGTTTCTTGTTTCGAGATAAGGTAGACGTTTGCAAGTCTTTTAGCTCTTGAGAACACGTCGAGTCCTTAACTCCTTGATCTTCTCGTCTTCTGTTGAATCGAGAGAGAAGATATTGTTCGCTCCAAATGGTGTGTGCAAGCTTTAAATTTATAATCCAAGATGTATGCCTAAAACAAGGATGCGAACCCGCAGTGTACGGGTCAATCGTAGTAAAAAGCAAGAATTCCGGGGTGTCGATCTCAGGGACTTAGGTGAAACAAAGCAAGTATAGGTTGTCAATGTAATTACTAACCACAAAAGCGATTAAAGCAATCAAAGATGATAAAAAGTCAATTAAAGGAATATGCAATTCTAGGGATTAAAGCATCTAGTTGTGGTTCCAACTCAAGATCTAAAGATAAGCGGACAAAGCTGAGATTTTGCAAAGGGAATGTGTTACTAAAGTGGAATAGATCACCGGGTAAGTCTCACTACTCACTAATCCCAAACCGTAACTCCTATTACCGGGTAAGTCTCAAGGAACTAAGGAAAAGAACTATAACCTCAAACCAACACACCTCCTAAGGGAATAGAATCAACCTTTACCGGGTAAGTCTCAGGCTAACTCACATAGATGGAATGAAAGCACACTCAAACTCCAATAAAGGATAAACCTTTATTACCTACACTTATGATATTGGGTAAACAAACAAAAGAATTACCGGGTAAGTCTCATCCTAGGCTTGCATTGAATCAGGAAAGGTGTAATAAGAATAGGATTTGGCAAACTCTAACACTTAACTCTCAGTTTCGGATCAGAAAGGTCACCTCGGTCAGACGAATTCCACCCCGGCCGAGATGTTCATCGACTGAACGAGATACTCTAAGGTTAAGAATAAAGACTCGAGCTTTCAGGGTCCTACTGGGATTAAGATTTTTCTATCATTGTTTTTCTCACAACCTTCAGCCAATCACCCTAGAATCACACAAAGAAATTAGCCACTCATCATCATGAAAGTAATAATCAAATATATGGGAAGAAAGTGAATAATTGAACACAAAAACCTTAAGAAAAAGACTTCAATAACTGAATCAATTATCAAACAAACAAGCGTTCCTTGGATCACAATCCAATAAGACAATCAACAAGAAGGGAATCTAAGAAAACCTTACAAAACCCTTCACAAAAGCTATAAAAGCAATCAACTTCCTTCCTTCAACCTTCCAAAAATCCTTCCTAACTGATGGATGCTCTCAGCCTGTATAAGCCTGCTTCAATTTGTGGAAAATCCAACCCTTTATATAAGAAAACTCTCTTCCAAAGATAAAATATCTCTAAAAGATATTATCCTAATAAAATATATCTATCTCTCACAAATAAATCCCTAAAATATATGATCTTCCTTCTAGAAATCCAGCCTAAAAATATAAGATCTCTCCTTCCAAAAATAAAAGATCTCAGCCAAGAATAAAATATATCTCGCCGCGTCCAAGGTGCTCGCCTCAGTCGGGACGCTCCTCTGGATCACCTCGGTCGAGATGGTACTGTAGCTGACCGAGGTGGCTCTAAACTGAATGTGAAATCTCTCAAATCTGGTCCAAAGTAAATCTCTAATCCAATTCCATGCTTCCTGGATTCTTCCTTAAGCTCCTGAATGTAGCTCCTATGACTCCTTCACTCCTTTAGCTCTATTTTAGTCCAAAACGTGCCGTTTTACCTGCGATTACAACGAAACTTGGTGTAGACCTCGATTCCCACAAAGGTAGATGAAACGACGATATAATCACATAATGTACATCCAAACATGCAGATTATTAAAGATAAAACGTCTAAACAAGTCCCAAAATATAGACTATAATTCATGCTATCAAAATACCCCATACTTGTCCCTTGCTTGTCCCCAAGCAAGTTCCAAATCTTAAGTACAAGATAGAATGGATTATAAGTCATAAAGATCAATGAAAAGTATTTCAAAACATTTTTGGTGGTGTGCTCCACTCATAGATCACTCTAAGAGAATGCTTCATGGAATTTAAAATAAAAATATGATCAAAACATTTTATAAATATAAGTCAGTTATTCATCTTTGCATAAAATCATAGAATGCATGATAAATCATAATCATCAAAATTTAATCATGTATAATCCAGTTTAAACCACCAAGTCAATCAACAAGCTCGAGGTCTCAATAAGCTTTGCTTATTTTACTTTTTTACTTTACTTTTTGGGATGCATGGACAGAGATGCACAATAACCAAAGCCTAGGAGATCAACAATCATCAATTTCTCGAGATGCCTCAAACCCTTGATGCACATACCATGACCCGTTAGGAATATCGCTCAATCCGACTTTGGCAAGACACAAACACCCGGCTATGTGAATGGTGCCGAGTTACTCATCATCATGATTGACTTCCCCAAACCTATTTGTTTCTTTCGAAACTTCCAGCCAATCTCATCTTTTCTTTCACTTGCTTTTCACTTGCTTGTTTCCAAATTCCCGGATAGGTAAAGGGAGGCAAATATATATATGAGGGGATAAAGCATGATCAAGAAGAAGAAGAAGAGAGGAGAACGAATTGCCTTAATCATCCCAGGAAGAAAGTGAGAGAACTCATCATGTGGTGTCAACCTTCAAATTCAACATAATTTTGATAAAAACAAAGTTTTAAACATGCCAAAAATTTCAAACAAAGCATTTAGCAACTTAAACATATCATAAAACCTTTCAAACATTTAAAGATTTCAAAACCAGCCAGCAAACAAAATCATCACTGAGGTCATATCTAGATAAGAAGCACAAAAATTGTTTCGAAAACATTTTCAGGTAAACCACCTCAGTCGAGATGTTCTAAGTCAACCGAGGTACTGTACCTCGATTGGTCAGAGTCACATCGGTCGAGGTCAATAAAATATTTTTTTCAAACCAGTTTCTGACGTTTTTTTCAATCAAATAACATGTATGTATGCATGTAATCTCGGATAACCACATAGAGCAAGATAAAACAATAAATATCCAAATAGAGTCATACAAGAATACACATAAAGTCAAATCATACATCCGCATACCCCATACTTGGGACACATTGTCCCAATGGGTCAAATTAGTCTAAGAAAACAAAGTACTCACCGGACAATGATGAGCTGCATAATAAATAAATAAAGAAAATCCTGCTAGCTCTCGAGCTCTAATCCCGATCTGGTGGTGGTGATGGTGGCACGTACGGGTACTACGATGGGTCAAACGGGTACCCCATGATATGCTGAAATAGAATCTTAGCCATCCTGTGCTGGTAGTGCTGTCTCTCCTGCATCTCTCTAATGTCTAGGGATAAGGTGGCGTAGGAATCTATCATCTGATCCGTCAGATCATCGATCCGGCAGTGAGCGACTCGATCCCTCTGCCTGCGTACTCTACGCCTGTCTGGACGTGCTGGTGCTGCAGCTGGCTCCTCCTCTGTCTCGTCATCGTCTAGATCGACGACCGGCACACTAGTCCCAGCTGTATCTCTACCTGTATCTATGGCAGCACCGCCATCCTCATCCTCATCCTCCTGCTCCTCAGCCTCATCATCCTCATCCTGTCCCTGAGCTGTTGCATCTTTGGCATCATCCATAAGCGGAATCCATATGTTCTGCTAGTAATGCGGGTCACAAACAGAGAACTGAGCTGACCACCTAATACCCTGAGGTGCAGTCTGCTCCCAGGACATCGCCACATACGGCGTAGTAACTCCGCGTGGAACCAATATCCTCCTAGTGATCATCTCCTGCAGCCCGAGCGGCTTGGCATCCGCCACCATAGTACAAGCACTCAAGTCCAAGTCCATGTAACTCGCAATGTGAGTCACTATCCCTCTGCAACATATATCTCCCTTCGCCTTTGCCTTGATCCTGTGCAAATCCTCCCCCAGCATAACTCAAAAATCCGGAACTCCTCCGGTCACCATACAGTAAAGACTCAGCAGCTCACCCTGTCTAATCTTCTGGGGCGTCTTAGTACGCGCCAGAAGAGTCTCACTAAAAATCCAGTGAGCAAGTCTAAAAGCTAGGTGGAAGATGATCCGCTCCCTGGAATCTCCTGGTCTCCACCTGTCAGCATTCTCAACTACATGAGCTATCTGTCCCCAAAACTCTCAAGCTACAGCTTGAGAAGGAAAGTCAGCAACTGTGGGGGCCGGGAAGCTGAAAATATCCCTCCAGTGGTCCATAGGAACTAAATAGTTCCGGTTCATCAACCGGTACTTGATGGCGCGCTCAGTAGGCAAGTAAGTGACGGAGCTAACAAACTCCAAGGTAGGCTCAAGGTATGCTGGAGCTCTAATATCAGTAAACTGCTCCAGCCCTACCATAGAAATCATCCGCCTCAGATCATCATCCACGTGGAGGCAGTCGAATGCAGAAATGCCTAGAAACCGTGGTGCAACCACTAGACGTGCCGCTATGCGGTCATAATCTACATGGTGACGCTCATGGATCACCGGTATGGAGCGGCGTGAAGAAGAAGAAGGAGGAGAAGGAAGGGATCTGTCTCTCAAAATCAGTTGCCTGTCAGAACTCATTTTTTTTTTTACTGTCAGACCACCTCGGTCACTCTGACAACTCTCAAGAACACCTCGGCCGAGGCACAGGCCGACTGGACCGAGGCGAAGTGTTGCTCGATCGTAACTCTCAGAAATCCAGTTCTTTTCCCCCAATATCACTACCACTGGTTCCTATGGGGTACTTAATCCTTTTTCAGCACAATGCAGGGGCAACCAAAGCCTAAATTGATAAAAAACAGTGAAGAAGGGAGAGTTAGGGTTTTTTCTCAAATTACCCCAGATTTGGCCGATTTGAAGCGTTTTTGTTGCAGATTGTTGCTTGCAAACCGACCTCTACACTTTCCTTGCAGTTTGGAAGTGAGAATCATCGAAAACGAGCGAAAATCAGCGAACGAGGTGAATCTTTGCGCCGCGGTCGAGAAGGTGAGAGAGGGAAGAGAGAGAAATCTCAGCCCCCTTTTATACCCTTTTTTCTAACTGCTGTCACCTCGGACAAGATGGTCTCGACTGGACCGAGGTGGTACGGACCGAGGTGGATCTTCAGTAACCCTAGTCGCCTCGGTTGCTCAAGAATCATCTCGGTCGAGGTGCTGTGACAGCAAACGAGATGTGTCTCAGTCAAACTCCGTCTTCTCAAATTCTCGAACTTCTGTCCTTCCAGTGTTGCTCCTGGGTTGTATTCTTTCCTTAGATGTCACCTGTAGTCTGTCTAGGACGCCAAAAACAAAACAAAGCAAAGCAAAAGCAAACTATCTAAGCTAGACTAGAAAAAGGGAAAAGAAAGCAATACCTTGGGTTGCCTCCCAAGAAGCACTTGATTTAAGGTCGCTAGCTGAACCGTACGGTATCCTTAAACGTGCTGGGAGGTATCTGTTACGCTCAGGATGTGTGCACAATAAGCTTTAAATTTATACTCGTTATATTTCTCCTAACTCCTAGCGCTCCCGCGGTGTACGGGACGTTCGTAGTATGGATAGTATTCCGAGGTCGAATACAAAGACTAAGGTGAGATTGATTCGGTTTATGATTGGGTTTAGTGAAGATCTAGGTTAAGAAAAGAGAGAAATAAAGAAATGAAAATCTTAATTGTTTTTGGTTGGTTTTTAGGTGATCAATCAAGGATCACAATTCATGCAAAAGTAAGCAATCAACAAAGCTAACGAATCAATACAAAGAAACAAGCTAAACACGAGATATGAATCAAAAGAGAGAAATGGATTCTAGGGGTTGGAAATTCCGATTATGGCATAGGACTCAAGTTATCTAATCATTCCTCGGATGATCTATGATATGTCGGGAGTAAATATTCTAGAGTGGGATCAATCACCGGGTAAGTCTCTTGGTCCACTAATCCATTCCTAAGATCTCATTACCGGGTAAGTCTCTAAGAACCTAAGGATTGGAATTCTACAAAAACCGGATTATTGCCTAGAGGTCTAACCTATCCTTACCGGGTAAGTCTCGGAAAGGGAAGTTCTAAGCAACTATCCTAGCACACTTAGTCCAATGGCGGCTTGTGAGGCTCACCACTACCTAGGGTTTGTAATCTTCGAAATCTAAGGGTAAGAATCACCGGGTAGGTCTCTTCTAACACTTAGTAGCTAACACTAGGTCACCCTAGGTTATATTAACTCAACAAACACCTAGGATTTCAACATTCTAACAATCTAAAGCTAGGTTCATCGAACGAGGGAGAATCACGGGCTGTTCTACACATCCACGGCCGTGGAATGGGAAGATCCACCCGTGGACTTCAACAGAGAGTTCGTTCTTGTAAGTTACTCATCCAAAGG
Source organism: Fagopyrum homotropicum (assembly GCA_033239125.1). Lineage (NCBI taxonomy): Eukaryota > Viridiplantae > Streptophyta > Magnoliopsida > Caryophyllales > Polygonaceae > Fagopyrum > Fagopyrum homotropicum. The sequence continues at coordinate 55,160,901 of BSWB01000003.1, read as the reverse complement.
TAAATCTAAGTGCATCCTATCATAGTCCTAGCCACAATCATCCATTCCTTACCCTAGAATCACATCTATTTAGCCTACAACGTTCATCATAACAATCGAAATCATCATACATAAAATCATAGCATTCATTTGCAAGATAATGAAGGGGGAAGAGATGAACAAGTAAGGAAACAAAACCAAGCTGAAGTTTAGATAAGAATGACTCACAACCCTCCCAAAAGAAGGTTCAATGGTTCATACAACTCTAGAAATCAAATCCGATACTCTTCACTACAAAAGCTATCAAAGTGTGGCAGTGGTGTGTTCTTCCTTCTCCTCTCCAATGGAGCTCTTCTCCAATGGTAGCCTTCTTCTTCCTTCCTTGTTTGAATCTTCTTTTTAGAGAGTATTTTTGATTGGATGATGGTGGATAATGGAGGGCTGCTCCAAGATGATCTTCTCAGCCAATGCAGGACCACTTTTATAACAATCTTGCATGAGCTGGCCATGAGAATCGTGGCACAGCTGTCACAAGAATCTGGCAAAATCCACGGGTAGAACCACGGCCGTGGACTTGCTCCTAACCGTGGTTTTGCTCCAGAAACCTTCTTAGGCTCGTTTAGCTATGATTTGGTGCATGGCTTGTGTTGGCAAGGTTCCATGAGTCTCCTTTGGCCTCTAGTTTGCATCCTAATGAGTCCGAGGGTGTGTCATCTCGAGGATTGATTCTCGAATGCATCGGTTTGGTTCCTAAATCTCCCAAAATACCTATAAAACAAGCACAAGTCCGTGTAGACGTCTATCTCGACAAAATACATGAATTGAGTGCAAAACGTCGTGGACTAATGCTAAACCATGCATGAATGAGTGAGAAATCTATCTAAATGACTACCTAAACCTAAGTCATAAATCGTGTTATCAAAATACCCCATACTTAAGGTTTGCTCGTCCCCGAGCAAATTCCCAATTATAGACTAAGAGATGACATGATTTATGTATGCAGAAAAATGGCAAAATCTTTTTGGGTTTGTGCTTCTACTATTGGATCACCTTCATAGTCATGCTTCATGGCAACGGATAAGCAATTATGCATTCAAACAAGTGAAAGCATGGAAAGACAATTGCACTTAACTTGAAAGCATGCATGAAATGAAAAAAATGAAGAAGTCAAGATGATCAAGAGCATATCCAATCTAGATTACTAAGTCATACAAACATGCAAATAGGTCATAAGGTCTTATGAAATAAAAGGCCAAGAAACGTTGTGATTAGGTGGGGATTTTTCTAGGTTATGTGATGCTAATCCGGGAATGGAACTAACTCCACAATTTTGTCCTCGATCAACTTCCCTCAAGTGTATATTTTCTACATCTTTTCTTTCTTTTCTTTTTCCTTCACTTATTTTTGAGTCAATGGCATTGGTGTACAAAAGCCGAAACCTTGGTGATTAGCCATCCTCAGGCTTTTTCTATTTTTCGAGGTACATCCACACCGGGCACACATACCAAAGCTCGTTAGGACTATCGGTTTATTTGACTTTGGCAAGGCACCAACACCCGATTATGTGAAGTGTACCGAGTTACTTGTCATCTAAACCAATGTCCCCAAACCTATATTTTTGGCTACACTTTCACAACAATTTCAGCACTTCATTCATGATATTCTTTTCATTAATAACTTCACCCCACACTTGCTTTTTAAACACATCATTCACACTAACATGCTCCTATTCCCGGATGGGTCAGAAGAGGTCGAATTTATATTCGTTTGAGGTGCTCAAATATCATGATCAAGATGAGAAGAAGAGAAAGATGAATTGCCTCATTCATTCCTAAATGGTGTGTAAGAACTAGCATGTAATTTCGACTTTCAATACTCAATCCATTCTAGGCAAACATCATGATCACAAATCATTCATGGGATTCAAGATAAGTATTTTAAGTCCACATATGCAATTCACCAATTAAACACACAAGGCCATCCATAGCCAATCCATAAGACAAGATTCATCATTAGGGTCATATCCAAGCCTAGAAAGCACAAAAAAAAAAATTTTAAATTTTCTGATTTTTTTGGATTTTTCGAAATGAGTATATACAATGCAAGACATGTGATAATATTAAACTACCCTAGATGCTAGTCATGCAAAATATCATGCAAACCCCACCCCATACTTAGAAACACATTGTCCCCAATGTGGTATTCGAGTAAAGAAGAGTGAAAGAAGGTTCTCACAATGTAAAAATGGTTTGCTATGGTATTTGTGATTCTCAAGTGGAATTGATGTTGGATGATCCTATCAACCATGGTAGAGAGCTCAAAGTATTCATCAAGGCATCGGGACCCACACTAGGCACCGCTAGCCGTCCAAGTTCCGTGTCCGCTCCACCCACAATCGATGAGGGTTTCATCATCATCATTCACTTGCCAAGCAAGGCTTCCAATGCTACTAAGGTTCTAGCACACACAAGGCACACAAAACACAACCAAAAACAAAAAAATCTAAACAAAGACAAAACAAGAAAGGGAAAACGTTACCAATGGGTTGCCTCCCACCAAGCGCTTTTTTAAGGTCATTAGCTTGACCAAACTCGGGGGTGTCTACTCAAGGTGAAGTGGGGCAATTATATCCACCGGAGCTCCCGGGATATACTTCTTCAACCGGTGCCCATTCACCTTAAAGTTCCCACAATGTTCCCCTCCTATCTCAATAGCTCCATGGGGAAAGATCTTCTTCACCACATATGGCCCGGTCCATCTTGATTTGAGCTTTCCGGGAAAAAGCCGCAGCCTTGAGTTGAAGAGAAGGACAAGGTCTCCTTCACTCAACTCTTTGGGGATGATCCTCTTGTCATGCCACCGCTTGGTTCTTTCCTTATAGATCCGGGCATTCTCATAAGCATCCAACCGGATCTCCTCAAGGGCATTCAATCAAGCAATCTCTTCTCTCCCGCCTCCTTGAGATCAAAATTTAGCCACTTAATGGCCCAATAAGCTCTATGCTCCATCTCTACCGGGAGGTGGCAAGACTTGCCATAAACCAACTTGTAAGGAGTGGTGCCAATCGGTGTCTTGAAGGCGGTTCTATATGCCCATAAGGCATCATCAAGCCTCATAGCCCAATCTTTTCTCGTCCTAGATACCGTCTTCTCAAGGATGGCTTTGATCTCCCGGTTGGAGATTTCCACTTGGCCACTAGTTTGGGGAAGGTAAGGTGTTGCCACCTTATGAGTCACCCCATACTTGGTCAAAAGTGCTCCAAAGTTCCTATTTGTGAAGTGCTTCCCTCCATCACTTATGATCACCCTTGGTGTTCCAAACCTAGGAAAGATCACTCGGTTGAAGAACCGCACCACCACCTTGGCATCATTTGTAGGAGAGGCGATTGCTTCCACCCATCTTGACACATAGTCCACCGCCAATAGGATGTAGAGATTGCCACATGAAGAAGGGAATGGTCCCATGAAGTCCACACCCCACACATAAAAAATTTCCACTTCTTGTATGTTGTTCAAGGGCATCTCATTCCTTCTTGAGATGTTGCCCGTCCTTTGGCAAGCATCACAAGCTACCACAAAGCCTTGCACATCCTTGAACAAACTTGGCCAAAAGAAGCCCGATTGCAACACTTTAGCACATGTCTTGTGTGAGCTAGCATGCCCTCCACATGGCAAGGAATGACAATGGCGGATCACACTCTCCACCTCATCCTCCGGTATGCATCTTCTAAACATTCCATCCGGCCCTCTCTTGAAAAAAAGTGGTTCACTCCAATAGTAGTGCCTCACATCCTTGAAGAACTTCTTCCTTTGGGCATATGTCAAACCGGGAGGCACCTCCTCACACACTAAGTAGTTCACAATGTCGGCAAACCATGGCTCACTTCCTCTAGACACTTGGAACAAGCACTCCACTATTTGCAATTGCTCGTCCCAGAATGAGTCATCAATCGGGATGTCATCTCTTTCAAGCTCCAATGGTGGGAGTCTACTAAGGTGATCCGCCACTGAGTTCTCGGATCCCTTCTTGTCCCGGATTTCCAAATCAAACTCTTGAAGAAGAAGGATCCACCGAATTAACCTTGGCTTGGCATCCTTCTTGGTAAGGAGGTAACGGATCGCAGCATGATCCGTATAAACTATGACCTTCGCTCCAACAAGATATGAGCGGAACTTCTCAAAAGCATACACCACCGCTAGCAACTCTTTCTCGGTGGTAGCATAATTGAGTTGGGCATCATCTAGCGTCTTGCTAGCATAATAAATGGCATGAGTGCGCCCCTTTTTCCTTTGCCCTAAAACAGCCCCAACGGCTACATCGCTTGCATCACACATGATTTCAAACGGTAAACTCCAATCCGGAGGTTGCATGATAGGTGCGGAGATCAAGGCGTTCTTCAACCTACAAAAAGCCTCTAGACAATCTTTGGAAAAGACAAAATCAACATCCTTCATTAGTAGGTTAGTGAGAGGTTTAGAAATTTTAGAGAAGTCTTGAATAAACCTCCGGTAAAACCCGGCATGCCCTAAGAAACTCCTTACCCCCTTCACCGAGGTAGGTGGTGGCAACTTGTCTATCGTTTCAATCTTGGCTCTATCAACCTCAATGCTACGGTTGGACACCAAGTGTCCCAACACAATGCCTTCACTTACCATGAAGTGGCATTTTTCCCAATTCAAGACAAGATTTGTCTCCTCACATCTTTGCAATACTAATGACAAGTTAGCCAAGCAATTATCAAAGGAAGAACCATAAACAGAGAAATCATCCATGAACACTTCCATGATATTTTCAATGTACTCAGAAAAGATAGCCATCATACACCTTTGGAAGGTGGCGGGTGCATTACACAACCCAAATGGCATTCTCCTATATGCAAAGGTTCCCCATGGACATGTAAAGGTGGTTTTCTCTTGGTCATCGGGGTGGATAGGGATTTGGAAGAATCCACTATAGCCATCTAGGTAGCAAAAATGAGAATGTTGAGCTAACCTCTCTAGCATTTGGTCAATAAAGGGAAGAGGGAAGTGATCTTTCCTAGAGGCCATGTTAACCTTCCTATAATCAATGCACATCCTCCACCCCGTAACCGTCCTAGTTGGGATTAGTTCATTGTTCTCATTAGTTACTACGGTCATCCCACCCTTCTTAGGTACTACATGAACGGGACTAACCCACTTACTATCCGAGATAGGGTAGATTATCCCCACATCTAGCAACTTAATGATTTCCTTTTTGACTACCTCTTTCATTATAGGATTCAATCTCCTTTGATGTTCAATAGAGGGTTTGTGGTTATCTTCCATCAATATTTTATGCATGCACAAAGAAGGTTTAATTCCAACCAAATCATCAATAGTATAGCCAATGGCTTTCCTATGCAATCTTAGTTCATGCAACAACTTAGCAAGTTCATCATCACTCAAGCATGCATTAACAATCACCGGATATGTTGAATTATCACCAAGAAAAGCATACTTCAAATGAGAGGGGAGGGGTTTAAGTTCGAGTTTAGGAGGACCTTTATCGATTGGAGACGATCCGAACAAGGTTGGATGAGATGAATCCAAAGCAAGTGAAGGCTCTCCATGGCTCCTAGAAGCTTGATCATCATCCAGGGCTGATTCAGGGGAAACCACGGCTAGAACCACGGTTGGCTCTACTTCCACGGCCGTGGACCTTGCCTGGCTTGCTTCTCGGAGTTGTCCAGAGAGTTCTACGGCCGTGGAATGGCTTCCACGCCCGTGGAACGTCCAGTTGCTCAGCTCCTCTTCGTGGCCTTCATCTTGAGCACTTGTCTCCTCCTCTAATGCTTCTAGGGCTTTGATCTCTTCATTGCAAGCCTCCTCAACACCCTCCTCCATCAAACTTAAGGTAAGAACCTTCTCCAAGGGATCCTTGATCAAGATCGAGCTTACAACTTCTCTAGATTCTTCTTGCTCGACTATGTTGAAGACATCCTCATCAAGGGTTGGTCCTTTCATCATTGTGGAGAACTTGAACTTGATGTTCTCTTCTCCAATGTTGAAGGAGAGAGTCCCATTCTTACAATCCACTAGGCATCCGGAGGTGGATAGGAAAGGTCTTCCTAAGATGATGGGAACCGGATAGTCCGCCGGAATATCCAAGACAACAAAATCAATTGGCACATAGAATCCTCCTAGTTGCACCGGAATGTCTTCTAGGATCCCAACCGGATGAGTGATAGATCGGTCCGCCATGTAGAGGGTCATCTTGACCGGTTTTGGCTCTCCTAGCCCAACCTTGTTGCAAAGTGCAAGCGGTATGATGCTTACACTTGCCCCAAGATCACAAAGGGCCTCATACTTCACATCTCCCACTCCAATTGGGACACAAAAAGAACCCGGATCTCTTAGCTTGGGAGGCATTTCCTCCTTCATCGTTTGGATCAATTCCGAGGATCTCTTGGTCATTCTTATCTCCCCATACTCCTCCAACTTCCATTTGTTGGAGAGTATCTCTTTCAAGAACTTGCCATATGCCGGCATTCCTAAAATAGCATCCATGAACGGAATATTAATATGCAATTTAGACATTAGTTCAAGGAACTTACCAAAATGATTGTCCAAGCGAGCTCTTGCTCGAGATTGTGGGAACGGTAGTGGTGGTTTGTATGGAGGTGGTGCCACATAGGTTGGCTCTACATCCTTGCTCTTGCCTCCATCTCTTTGCAAAGTCTCTTCCTCTATCACCACTCGTTTCCCTTTAGCATTCTCCTTGGGCAAAGGATCTTTCATACTCAACCCACTTCTTGTTGTAATAGCCAACACTTGGCCTCTTGGGTTGTCTTCGGTTCTTCCGGGAAGCTTTCCCGGATCTCTATGGGCTTCACCCGCCTTTTGGAACACTTGTGCTTCCAAAACCTTTTGAGCTTTAGAGATTGAAGTCACGGTGCTCTCTAGACCACTCAACCTTCCAAGCAATTGCTCAAACATCATTTCGGTTCTATCCTTTGGAGGTTGAGTAAATCCGGGTGGAGGTTCTTGTGAAGCTTTTGGTGGTGGAGTTGTGCTTGTGGAAGCGGGAGGGTTCAAGGCTCCATCCGGGTTAGAGTAGGAAAACCCGGGATGGTTATGGTTGGGCCGGTAATTGTTGAATTGCCGGTTGTTGTTGAAGTTCCTTGGGCCTTGATAATTGTTGTAATTGCCCCTTCCCATGTAATTCACATCTTCCTCCTTGGAAGATAAGTTAGCTTGTGGAAGCACTTGAGGAGTTGCTTGGTTCTTCAAAGTTGTAGCACATAACTCCCTCAAGGACTTCAACTCGTTGTTGATGGCGTCAAGCTTGAAATTGTTCATGGTGACCTCACTCACCTTATATGCTCCCGCCTTTCTCCCTTCACTCTTCCTATGGGAGTATTTCTCAATCACTAGAGCTTGCTTCTCCACAAACTCGCAAGATTCATCTACATGCTTCTCCATGAAAGTCCCACCGGAAAGAGATTGGAGCTTGAATTGGCTATCTTCATCAAGGCATTGATCTTCCCTCTTAACTCGGTAGTCTTGGAAGGTGGGAAGAACTTAGTCAAAAACTCGGTTGTCATCTCCTCCCAAGTACCAACTCGCCCTTGTGGAATAGATTGATACCAAGCCAAGGCTTTATCCTTAAGAGAGAAGGAAAAATCCCTAAGCTTATGGTTGTTGCTCTCCAATCTTGGCGGTCTAAGAGTCTCCATCAATATCTCATAGTTCATCAAGTGTTGATGAGGAGACTTTCCTTCCATCCCTCCAAATTGATTATGCCGGATCATTTGTAGAACTTGAGGGCGGAGTTCGTAATCATGGGCTGCGGGATCTCCTAAGTTCACACCCGGACGGTGTGCTCTTTGTGCCGGATCCATACGTTGCCCCAACGTTTGTGGCTCTTCCATAGCAATGGGCACAACCCTAATATTCACCGCCGCCGGCTGCGGTTGTGGTGGAGGTGGAGGAGGTTGTTGACGGTTAAGCTCTCTTTGCACAAGAGCTTGCCTAATCTCCTCAATCTCCCTCCTAGTTGCCTCTTGCCTCTCATTGTCAAGTCTCCTTTCATTCTCCAAAGCCTCATCTCTTATCCTAATTTGCTCTAAAGCCTCATCCAACTCGGCTTGGAGATCTCTTCCGGCCATCTCCTTTCCCTTTTTAATGCTCTTGGATCTAGATCTAAGGGTTTTCTCCGGTTCGGGATCGAATGGAGCTAAATCCTTGCCACGAGATCTTCGCATACACCTAAAGAGTGAGATGTCCTGAAAAGCAAAGACACAAACCAAAAAGAGATCAAAAGCAACAAGAAAGATCTACACTATAAACAATCACAAAATAGACTCAATCTAGACCTAGTCCCCGGCAACGGCATCAAAAACTTGTTACGCTCAGGATGTGTGCACAATAAGCTTTAAATTTATACTCGTTATATTTCTCCTAACTCCTAGCGCTCCCGCAGTGTACGGGACGTTCGTAGTATGGATAGTATTCCGAGGTCGAACACAAAGACTAAGGTGAGATTGATTCGGTTTATGATTGGGTTTAGTGAAGATCTAGGTTAAGAAAAGAGAGAAATAAAGAAATGAAAATCTCAATTGTTTTTGGTTGGTTTTTAGGTGATCAATCAAGGATCACAGTTCATGCAAAAGTAAGCAATCAACTAAGCTAACGAATCAACACAAAGAAACAAGCTAAACACGAGATATGAATCAAAAGAGAGAAATGGATTCTAGGGGTTGGAAATTCCGATTATGGCATAGGACTCAAGTTATATAATCATTCCTCGGATGATCTATGATATGTCGGGAGTAAATGTTCTAGAGTGGGATCAATCACCGGGTAAGTCTCTTGGTCCACTAATCCATTCCTAAGATCTCATTACCGGGTAAGTCTCTAAGAACCTAAGGATTGGAATTCTACACAAACCGGATTGTTGCCTAGAGGTCTAACCTATCCTTACCGGGTAAGTCTCGGAAAGGGAAGTTCTAAGCAACTATCCTAGCACACTTAGTCCAATGGCGGCTTGTGAGGCTCACCACTACCTAGGGTTTGTAATCTTCGAAATCTAAGGGTAAGAATCACCGGGTAGGTCTCTTCTAACACTTAGTAGCTAACACTAGGTCACCCTAGGTTAGATTAACTCAACAAACACCTAGGATTTCAACATTCTAACAATCTAAAGCTAGGTTCATCGAACGAGGGAGAATCACGGGCTGTTCTACACATCCACGGCCGTGGAATGGGAAGATCCACCCGTGGACTTTAACAGAGAGTTCGTTCTTGTAAGTTACTCATCCAAAGGTAAATCTAAGTGCATCCTATCATAGTCCTAGCCACAATCATCCATTCCTTACCCTAGAATCACATCTATTTAGCCTACAATGTTCATCATAACAATCGAAATCATCATACATAAAATCATAGCATTCATTTGCAAGATAATGAAGGGAGAAGAGATGAACAAGTAAGGAAACAAAACCAAGCTGAAGTTTAGATAAGAATGACTCACAACCCTTCCAAAAGAAGGTTCAATGGTTCATACAACTCTAGAAATCAAATCCGATACTCTTCACTACAAAAGCTATCAAAGTGTGGCAATGGTGTGTTCTTCCTTCTCCTCTCCAATGGAGCTCTTCTCCAATGGTAGCCTTCTTCTTCCTTCCTTGTTTGAATCTTCTTTTTAGAGAGTACTTTTGATTGGATGATGGTGGATAATGGAGGGCTTCTCCAAGATGATCTTCTCAGCCAATGCAGGACCACTTTTATAACAATCTTGCATGAGCTGGCCATGAGAATCGTGGCACAGCTGTCACAAGAATCTGGCAAAATCCACGGGTAGAACCACGGCCGTGGACTTGCTCCTAACCGTGGTTTTGCTCCAGAAACCTTCTTAGGCTCGTTTAGCTATGATTTGGTGCATGGCTTGTGTTGGCAAGGTTCCATGAGTCTCCTTTGACCTCTAGTTTGCATCCTAATGAGTCCAAGGGTGTGTCATCTCGAGGATTGATTCTCGAATGCATCGGTTTGGCTCCTAAATCTCCCAAAATACCTATAAAACAAGCACAAGTCCGTGTAGACGTCTATCTCGACAAAATACATGAATTGAGTGCAAAACGTCGTGGACTAATGCTAAACCATGCATGAATGAGTGAGAAATCTATCTAAATGACTACCTAAACCTAAGTCATAAATCGTGTTATCAGTATCCTCACCCCATACTTCACCTCCATCATGGGGTGAGATAAGGAAGTCTATCAAATGCTCCAACAAGTGTAAGTGCTCATCGAGGAATGAATCGTCTATGGGTGGTTCATCCTTCTCGCGTGAAGAGGAAGGTAGCCGGCTGAGGTGATCCGCAACAGAATTTTCGGATCCCTTCTTATCATGGATCTCTAGGTCAAACTCTTGAAGCAAGAGAATCCATCGAATAAGACGTGGCTTGGCATCCTTCTTAGCAAGCAAGTAACGAATGGCTGCATGGTCGGTGTAGACAATAACCTTCGCCCCTACTAAGTAAGAACGAAACTTCTCAAAAGCATATACAACCGCCAATAGCTCCTTTTCGGTGGTGGCGTAGTTACGCTGGGCTTCATCTAGAGTCTTGCTAGCGTAGTAAATGGAGGTGGTCCGCCCATCCATCTTTTGTCCAAGCACCGCTCCTACTGCCACATCACTCGCATCGCACATGATCTTAAAGGGCAAGGTCCAATCCGGAGGCTGGATAATTGGAGCGGAGATCAATGCTTCCTTAATCATGTAAAATGCATCAAGACACTCCTGCAAAAAACTTAAAAATAACATCTTTATTCAAGAGGTTAGTTAGTGGTTTAGAAATCTTCGAGAAGTCCTTGATGAATCTCCTATAGAAACCTGCATGCCCGAGAAAACTCCTCACACCCTTAACAGAACAAGGGGGAGGAAGTTTCTCTATAGTCTCCATCTTAGCGCGATCGACCTCAATACATCGATTAGAAACGAGGTGTCCTAGCACAATGCCTTCATTAACCATAAAGTGACACTTCTCCCAATTCAAAACGAGATTAGTGTCTTCACATCTTTGTAGCACTAGAGAAAGGTTAGATAGGAAATCATCAAAAGAGGAACCATATACTGAAAAATTATCCATAAATACATCCATGATCTCCTCTATATACTCGGAAAAGATAGCCATCATGCATCGCTGGAAGGTAGCGGGTGCATTGCATAATCCAAATGACATCGTCCTATAAGCGAATGTTCCCCATGGACAAGTGAAAGTGGTCTTCTCTTGATCATCCGGATGGATAGGAATCTTGAAGAATCACTATAGCCATCCAAATAGCAAAAATGTGAATGCTGGGCCAACCGTTCGAGCATTTGATCGATGAAGGGAAGTGGAAAATGGTCATTTCGAGTGGCCACGTTTTGCTTCCTGTAATCGATGCACACCCTCCAGCCCGTGACGGTCCTAGTTGGGATTAACTCGTGGTTCTTATTCGTCACAACGGTCATCCCTCCTTTCTTCGGAACAACATGCACCGGGCTCACCCACTTGCTGTCCAAGATAGGAAATATGATACCTGCATCCAACAACTTAAGAATTTCTTTCTTCACAACCTCTTTCATGATCGGATTTAACCGTTTTTGAGGTTCCCGTGAAGTCTTATGATCATCCTCCATTAGTATTCTATGCATGCCAAAAGAAGGCTTAATGCCAATAAGATCGTCAATAGTATAATCTAAAGCCTTTTGATGCTTCCTCAGGACATGCATTAGTTTAGATAATTCAGATTCGGAGAGGAAAGCACTAACGATGACGGGATAAGTAGAATCCGGTCCAAGAAAAGCATACCTCAAGTGACTTGGGAGTTGTTTGAGTTCCACAACTGGGGGTGCTTTCTGAGGCGGATCTTTGCTTCCTCCTTCCAGTGGAGTAGATTGAAGAACTGGACTTTCAGAAGTATCAGTTGACATCATCTCCCTTTCGACTTCAGTCGAGGTCCAGAGAGGGTGACCGAGATGTTCTTCAGTCAAGAACACCTCGCTTGGTCCAGAAAGTGCCTCGGTCGAGGTACTGCAACTGGGACCGAAACTAGAGATCTTCTTCTCCTGGATTAGCTTTTCAAATTTAGCTCCTGGATCTTCTTCCAGCGCCTTTAAGCTCCGTATATCTGCATCACAAGAAGCGTCTATACCTTCCTCATTTAAGCCAAAACTAATAACTTTTTCAAGTGGATCTTTAATAAGGATAAAGCTCACCAATTCTCTTAATTCTTCTTCATCATTGATGTTAAAGATATCATCTCCTAGCTGCTCTCCCTTCATTGCCGCAAGCAATGCAAACTCCACTTCATCTCCGCCAATGTTGAATTTTAAATTGGCGTTCTTACAATCCATATTGCAACCCGAAGTTGCTAGAAATGGTCTCCCGAGAATGATAGGAACGGGATAATCTGTGGGAATGTCAAGCACAACAAAGTCTATAGGTAAATAGAAGTTACCTAACTTAACCGGAACGTCTTCCAAAATGCCTACGGGATGGGTAATGGAGCGGTCCGCCATGTACAACCGTATCTTCACTGGCTTGGGCTCTCCAAGTCCGATCTTCACACATAGCTCCAGCGGAATGATGCTCACGCTGGCTCCTAGATCACACAATGCTTCACAAGTGACATCCCCAACTTGAATAGGAATGCAAAATGAGTCGGGATCTCTCAATTTGGGTGGCATCTTCTCCTTCATGATTTGAATGAGCTCCGAGGATTTAGATGTCATCCTTACTTCACCAAAGTCTTCCAACTTCCTCTTCCTTGATAGAATTTCTTTCAAGAACTTCCCATAGGTGGGCATCCCTAGAATAGCATCAAGGAAAGGGATGTTAATATGTAGTTTATTCATCAAGTCAAGGAACTTACCAAAATGCTTGTCTAAATGTGCTCTGGCCCTTGACTGGGGGAATGGAAGTGGTGGTTTATATGTAGGAGGTGGGACATAAACTTCAGTTTTGTCCGACGCTCTTTGAGGCTCAACCTCAGTTGGCATCTCGGCCGAAGTGTTCTTCGACTGTACCTGGACCGAGGTGGTCTTTGCCTGTACTGGCATTGACCGAGGCACTGGATCTGCAGTTTTCATTCCACTTCTCGTCGTTATTGCCATGATCTGTCCCTTGGGGTTGCTTTCCGTCCTTGCTGGAAGCTTCCCTGGATCTCTTGGCGCTTCATTTGCCTTGTTAAAGAATTGTTGCTCTAAGGCTTTTTGTGCCTTCGAAAATGAAGTCATGGACGTCTCCATAGAGTTGAGCTTGATCAAAATGGCCTCCAACACTGCATCTTTCTTTTCTGGCTGGGATGAGCTTGATCCAGGCTCCTGGCTCTTTAATGGAGTAGAAGAAGAAGAAGAAGAGAGGAAAGGATTAGAGGAGTCATTCGAATTGGAGTTAGAGTAAGGGTTACCCGAATTTTGATTGTTCGTCCTCCAATTGTTGCTGTTGGATCCTCTATTGTTGTTGTAGTTGTTGTTCCGGGAACCGTTGTTGTTGTTCCGGTAGCCATTGTTTTTCCTTGAGCCTTGATATCCTTCATCTTCTTTCTTGGTTTGAGCAACCAAAAGTTCCTTCAATTGTTTCACATCATTCTTCAAAGAGGTGAGTTGATCATTGTTAGATGGAGCTTCTTGAAAGTTGACTCTTTTAACTCCACCTTCAGCTCCTTGGTGGGAGTATTTCTCTATGTGCAAAGCTTGTTTCTCTATGAACTCCCAAGCTTCGTCAATCGGCATGTCCATGAACGTGCCGGCGGATAGTAGTTGAAGGTTGAATTGGGTGTTGCCGTCTAGTCCTTTGAAGTGTATCTCCAAGAACTCTATCTTTTGAATCCCATGATGTGGGCAATCCAGAAGAATGTCTTTAAGTCTCTCCCATGACTTGGACAAACTCTCTTTGTCTTTCATGATGAATGCATTGATCTTCCCTCACATTTCAGCGGTTTTAGAGGGGGGAAAATATTTAGTCAAGAACTCTGTAGTCATCTCCTCCCAAGTATTGATTTTTCCTGGAGGAAGAGATTGATACCAAGTAAGTGCTCTATCTTTCAAAGAGAAGTAGAAAGGCCTTAGCTCTTAGCTTGTAATTGTTGTTTTCCAGCCTTGAAGGTCTCAAGGTCTCCATCAAGATCTCATAATTTTGTAGATGTTGATGTGGAGATTCCCTCTCTAGCCCTCCAAATTGGCATTGGCGAATCATGGAAAGAACTTGCGGTCGAAGGTCATAATCATGGTCCGCTGGATCACCTATGTTGACTCCTGGACGCCTCAGTTGCTGGTTGGGGTCCATCCTCTGCCCTAGGGTCTGTGGAATACCTGCAAAAAGAGCATCTCGGACTGGCATCCGAGGTGGAAGTGTCTCGGCCGGGGCAGCTGGAGCTGGGTCCTGCCTCGGTCGAGGATCTGGAATTGGTCGAGGTAGATATTGGTCCCGTAAAGTTGCCATATCTGCTTCGATTGCTTCCGTTCTTGCGCGAGTTTCTTCCTTTTCCAGTCGTAATTCTTCTTTTCTGAGGCGTAGTTGTTCCAATGCCTCCTTCAATTGGGCCTCAAGATCGCGATTCTCTTGATTGGCCATCTTAGCTTCTGTCAAGCGTCTTTTGTATGTCTTTTCTGGTTCGGGATTGTAAGGTACGATTTCCTTCCCTGCACGGATTCTTCGCATAAACCTTAGAAAAAGAACCTGCAAAAGTCACTCAAGTAGAGTGGTTAGTAGAAACAGGGGCAAGCGCCCCGAAAGACAACCGCACCCGGCTTGGTCTAGACCAAGTCCCCGACAACGGCGCCAAAAACTTGTTCGCTCCAAATGGTGTGTGCAAGCTTTAAATTTATAACCCAAGATGTATTCCTAAATCAAGGATGCGAACGTGCAGTGTACGGGTCAATCGTAGTAAAAAGCAAGAATTCCGGGGTGTCGATCTCAGGGACTTAGGTGAAACAAAGCAAGTATAGGTTGTCAATGTAATTACTAACCACAAAAGCGATTAAAGCAATCAAAGATGATAAAAAGTCAATTAAAGGAATATGCAATTCTAGGGATTAAAGCATCTAGTTGTGGTTCCAACTCCAGATCTAAAGATAAGCGGACAAAGTTGAGATTTTGTAAAGGGAAGGTGTTACTAAAGTGGAATAGATCACCGGGTAAGTCTCACTACTCACTAATCCCAAACCGTAACTCCTATTACCGGGTAAGTCTCAAGGAACTAAGGAAAAGAACTATAACCTCAAACCAACACAACACCTAAGGGAATAGAATCAACCTTTACCGGGTAAGTCTCAGGCTAACTCACATAGATGGAATGAAAGCACACTCAAACCACAATAAAGGATAAACCTTTATTACCTACACTTATGATCTTGGGTAAACAAACAAAGGAATTACCGGGTAAGTCTCATCCTAGGCTTGCATTGAATCAAGAAAGGTGTAATAAGAATAGGATTTGGAAAACTCTAACACTTAACTCTCAGTTTCGGATCAGAAAGGTCACCTCGGTCAGATGAATTCCACCCCGGCCGAGATGTTCATCGACTGAACGAGATACTCTAAGGTTAAGAATAAAGACTCGAGCTTTCAGGATCCTACTGGGATTAAAATTTTTCTATCATTGTTTTTCCCACAACCTTCAGCCAATCACCCTAGAATCACACAAAGAAATTAGCCACTCATCATCATAAAAGCAATAATCAAATATATGGGAAGAAAGTGAATAATTGAACACAAAAACCTTAAGAAAAAGGCTTCAATAATTGAATCAATTATCAAACAAACAAGCGTTCCTTGGATCACAATCCAATAAGACAATCAACAAGAAGGAAATCTAAGAAAACCTTACAAAACCCTTCACAAAAGCTATAAAAGCTATCAACTTCCTTCCTTCAACCTTCCAAAAATCCTTCCTAACTTCTGGATGCTCTCAGCCTGTATAAGCCTGCTTCAATTTGTGGAAAATCCAACCCTTTATATAGGAAAACTATCTTCCAAAGATAAAATATCTTGAAAAGATATTATCCTAATAAAATATATCTATCTCTCATAAATAAATCCCTAAAATATATGATCTTCCTTCCAGAAATCCAGCCTAAAAATATAAGATCTCTCCTTCCAAAAATAAAAGATCTCAGCCAAGAATAAAATATATCTCGCCGCGGCCAAGGTGCTCGCCTCGGTCGGGACGCTCCTCTAGATGACCTCGGTCGAGATGGTACTGTAGCTGACCGAGGTGGCTCTAAACTGAATGTGAAATCTCTCAAATCTGGTCCAAAGTAAATCTCTAATCCAATTCCATGCTTCTTGGATTCTTCCTTAAGCTCCTGAATGTAGCTCCTATGACTCCTTCACTCCTTTAGCTCTATTTTAGTCCAAAACGTGCCGTTTTACCTGCGATTACAACGAAACTTGGTGTAGACCTCGTTTTCCGCAAATGTAGATGAAACGACGATATAATCACATAATATACATCGAAACATGCAGATTATTGAAGATAAAACGTCTAAACAAGTCCCAAAATATAGACTATAATTCATGCTATCAAATATTTTTGCCATTTGTTGTTTAGAAAATCTTCTAGAAAAGATTCTCTATTCTTCGGTTGAGATCTTACTTCGTTTAATAAGATCTTCCTTCGGTTGATAAGATCTTTGGTTGATAAGATCTTTCCATTACAGAATCTTCCAATAAAATCTTCACCTGCATTTTGAATCCTTGTTCCGTGCATCTATAATTCCAAGGCCCTTGATTTCATCCTTTTGAACTTGTTATCTTCCTTTGTTCTTGAATCCAACTTCAAGGCCCTTGATATTTAGATGAATCCTGCAGTGAATTCAAACCAACCAAATATCTAGAAATATAATCATTACATTGTTAGTATATCCAACTACTACATTTGTTTGAAGTCTTCCATCATCAACACATGTAAACCATTATAATCAAGGTGGAGTTTTCAATCTCCCCCTTGATGGAAGACAACACAAATGTTTTATCGTACCTGCATTAGTTAGTTTAGCAATGCATATGAAAATCTCAAAACTAAAAATGCAGAATGCAATATATCAAAATGTCGGATCATATTTCTCCCCCTTTGTCTTTCAATAAGGGAGAAAAAATAGTCAAAGCAAGGAGTCTTAAAAAACGATTACAGACCCAAAAGCAAATGTATTTTTAAACCATAAAATGTTTTTCAAAAACTCATGACAGGCCGAGAGCTTCAATTTTCCTTGTACCACTTGGAGGAACTTTCTTTCCCATAATAGTCTCGTAAGCACATATCTCTCCATCGATCCTTTATATCAGCAAGATCCCGTTCTTTGAGAGATAAGTCCGTTCCTCTTTGTGTAGAATCCTTGGCATACTTCTTGACTACTCCAAACTCTTCAATCGTCAAGATATCTTGATCTTCTAGCAATGGTTGACGAATGTGTTTATCCTTGACGACCTTATGACATTGATCCATAACCTTCTCAACATCCTTATGAGTCTCCTGTCCATCATCCTCAGATATGGGCTTAATGCTACTAGCAGCTGTTAAAGACATAGCACTTACATGGAACAACTAATTAATTTTCTAATTGAGAATGCCTAGTAAGTCTTGAGTTTTGTCCATCTTGTCAGTCACTGAAACTCTAAATTCCACAAAATCAGATCTTAGTGAGGTCAATGACTCTTCCACAAAATCAGATCTTAGTGAGGTCAATGACTCTTCCACAAATTCCAGCTGTTGTTGTGTAGAAACATTCCATTCAGGCTGCTCCATTAACACCCACACAATACTAAATCCCACTTTAGTCTTTTGAATTCCTATTGTCTCAAAGAAAGCTTCATCTAATCCTCCATTATAAAGATGCAACCCCTTATCAGAAAAATCTACTGAAAAATGTCTGAATATTATGGGAAGCAAATTCCCATAAGGTAGGTGACTAGTACTTGGAGAATTAATAACATTCACCATGTGAGACAAGAGGATTTCAGGCAGATTTACTTTCAAACCGTTTATCACATTGTAAGTTAATATCATCACAAAATTGGTTATAATGTCTTTGTTGGCAAACCTGAGGACTATGCATCTGTCTAAAATAGCATAAATTATTCTGGCCTCTAGAGTTAAACAGGTGATGGTGGGTGGTGATAAGGCATTAGGAAGGAGAAGCTGTTCTTTGGCTAGCCTTAAAGTTCTAGCAGGGTTTGAATTTTCTGAAGCATCATAGAGAGGAATTCCAAAGATATCTGCTAAAATTTCAAAAGTGAGGGTAATTTTCTTACCTTTGACAACCGAATCTAGAATCCACTCCCCTCTCTCACGTCTTGCCGTCAAGTTGGCATAGAACAATCTGGTCAGTCTAGGATATGAGGATTCTCCTGGATTCAACATAATCCATATAGAGCTTGCTTGGAGCGCTTCAAGACCCGACATAGACGAGCAAGTAAACAGTTCGCAGTGTACTCCCTCACACATGCACTGATAGCGGTCATCATATTCCATGAGCCATTTTTAGCCGCTGTTAGGTTGATGAACCAGCTTGATGGAAACCCTGTTTTAGCAAAAATATCTGCGTCACTTGAGAACCCTGATGAACTCGAACTCGATCCAGAGTCGGAACTTGAGTCAAAGTCAGACGACACTTGAAAGACCCTATGTCGTTTTGGAATTGAAGATGTTGCTTCGTTGATTGAAGGTCTCTTGGATTCCATTGAGAAAATTTTGAGAAGAAGATGAAGAGGGTTTTGGAAAATCAGAAGAGTAAAGCACCGTTCTTTCAAAGGAAAAGGGAAGCGGAAGAAATAAAGAGGGAAGAGAAGAGATTTTTATGGGAAGAAGTCTAATCAACGTAAGATCAAAAATTTTTAAGATCTTGGGAGAATCATAGATGATAAAAATTACTTCCCTAAATTTTGGTAACCACTTTTTAAAATCCTTTGAATTTTAAAACAAAACCTTTTGAAATTCCTTTTAAAGAATAAAAATTAGATAATTCAATATCTAAAAGATATGAATTTCTAATTGATCCGTTTTATTTATGTACCCTTTGAAATCTGTTTCAAGGCCCCCTGAATTTTATTTCAAGGCCCTTGAAAACATCAATTGGGCTGCATGCGTAGGACGATTTAAAACTCGTTTACTCTCCCTACGTTAATGCTTCCTTGTTCAACATACCAAGCTCCAATCTAATAAAATTAAATTGTTCCTCAGGAAGAGGCTTGGTAAAGATATCTGCAAGCTGCAAGTTAGTTGAGATAAAAGAAATCGAAACATAACCTTTCTCAACATGATCACATATGAAGTGATGCCTTACACCAATGGAGCTCTAGTGTTTTCTCTCTCTAAGGGGATAAAGCTTTTGCGTGAATGAGAGAAAGAAAAACAACGAATGAAGATGATTGGGTTGCTAGAAGATGTAAAGAGATTTCCTTGTGTGAGCATGTGTATCTTTCTTTTTCGACCATCCTCTTCATTTATACTCTTCTATGGAAAGGTCTTCTAGCCGTTGTAGAAATGACCGTTTGAAGATGAATCTTCTTTTCCATGAAGATCGTTTCTTGTTTCGAGATAAGGTAGACATTTGCAAGTCTTTTAGCTCCTGATAACACGTCGAGTCCTTAACTCCTTGATCTTCTGGTCTTCTGTTGAATCGAGAGAGAAGATATTTTTGCCGTTTGTTGTTTAGAAAATCTTCTAGAAAAGATTCTCTATTCTTCGGTTGAGCTCTTCCTTCGTTTAATAAGATCTTCCTTCGGTTGATAAGATCTTTGGTTGATAAGATCTTTCCATTACAGAATAACGTTTTGCAGAATCTCAATGTAGTATCTAATCAACATTCCTCAATCTCAATTCTAATCCTAATTTAATTAATTAATTAAATTTTTCCAGAATAATGTTTTGCCCGTGATAACACGATTTATGAATTAGGTTTAAGCACTCATTTAGATTGTTTTTCCGCTCATTCATGCATGGTTTAGCACTAGTTCATGACGTTTGCATTTAATTCTTGTATATTTGTCGAGATAGACGTCTACACGGACTTTTGCATGTTTTGTAGGTATTTTGGGAGCTTTAGGAGCTTAATCGATATATTCGAGGATCGTTCCTCGAGATGACACACTTTTGGGCTCATTGGGAAGCAAGCTAAGAGCTAAGGAGGACACATGGGACCTAGGACTTTCACAGGCATGGAAATAGGCCGTGGTTTTCCCTGCACAGCTGTGACAGCTGTCCCACAATCTCCATGGCCGACTCTTGCAATTTGTGGAGAATAAAAGGTGGTCCTGCAGGCGGTTGAGAGCAGACCCCATCATTCCATTCTCTCCCACACTCACAACAACACATATTCTCTCATTGGAAGATTGGATTGGAGCTACTCTTGGAGGAGCAAGAAGGCTTTCATTGGAGAAGAAGAGAAGAACACACCATTCTTAGTTTTTCATAGCTTTTAGAGTCAAGATTGTTGGAAACATTTTCTAGGGGTGTAAGAACGAATCAAACCTTCTTTTGAAGGGTTGTAAGTCTCTCTTTTGACTTCTATTCAGCTCGTTTTCTTGCTCTATTTGGTTCATCTATCTTTCATTTCATTATTTTGACATGGACTCCATGATTTTATGTTTGATGACCTTGATTGTGATGATGCATGTTTTTGGCTAAGTAGATGTGATTCTAGGGTAAGGAAATGATGGTTATGGCTTGGACTATGATAGGATAGACTTAAACGTACCTTTGGATGCTTTGTTTGCTCGAACCTAGCCTTTGTTCAAAATCACGGTCTGTTCTAAGGGGTTCCACGGCCGTGGACTTGATGAACTGCCCGTGATTTCGTCTGACTTGCTTGTATTGATAAATCTAAGTGTT
Source organism: Fagopyrum homotropicum (assembly GCA_033239125.1). Taxonomy (NCBI): domain Eukaryota; kingdom Viridiplantae; phylum Streptophyta; class Magnoliopsida; order Caryophyllales; family Polygonaceae; genus Fagopyrum; species Fagopyrum homotropicum. Next base: position 55,140,086 of record BSWB01000003.1, on the reverse strand, counting down.
AGATTGTTAGATTGTTGAAATCCTAGTGTTTGTTGAATTAGATCTACCCTAGGGTGACCTAGTGTTAGAAACTAAGTGTGAGAAGAGACCTACCCGGTGATTATTGCTCTTAGACACCGAAGATGATGAACTCTAGGTAGTAGTGAGCCTCATAAGCCGCTATTGGACTGAGTGTGCTAGGATTAATGTTTAGGACTTGCCTTCCCGAGACTTACCCGGTAAGGAGAGGTTAGATCCCTAGATGACAATCCGGTTTCTGTAGAATTCCTATCCTTAGGCTCTTTGAGACTTACCCGGTGATGAGACCTTAGGAACGGACTAGTGGACCATGAGACCTACCCGGTGATTGATCCCAATCTAGAAACACTCACTCCCAACATACTATAGTTGATCCAAAGAATGACTAGATAGCTTGAGTCCTATGCCATAACCGGAATTTCTAACCCCTAGAATCCGCTTTTCTCTCTTGATTATCTATCTCGTGTTTGTTTATTTGCCTTGCTAGTTTAGTTACTTGTTAAATCTTGCATGATTTGTGATCTTTGATTGATCACCACAAAACCAATCCAAAAACATTGAGATTTTCATTTCTTTATTTCTTTCTCCTTTCTTAGCCTAGATCAACACTATCCTTAGTCACTATTGATTCAATTTCACCTTAGTCTTTGTGTTCGACCTCGGAATACTATCCTTACTACAAAACGACCCATAAACTGTGGGTTCGCTAGGAGTTAGGAAAAATAATTCGAGTTATAAATTTAAGCCTTTTGCGTGTCACAATCTTAGCGTAACAAGTTTTTGGCGCCATTGCCGGGGACTAGGTCTTGATTGAGTCATTTTTGTGATTGTTTATAGTGTAGGTCTTTCTTGTTGCTTTTGATCTTGTTTGGTTTGTGTCTTTGCATTTTCAGGACGTCTCCCATTCTTTAGGTGTATGCGAAGATCTCGTGGCAAGGATTTAGCTCCATTCGATCCCGAACCGGAGAAAACCCTTAAGGCTAGATCTAAGAGCATTAAGAAGAAGAAGGAGATGGCCGCAAGAGATCTTCATGCTGAGTTGGATGAGGCTTTAGAGCAAATTAGGTTAAGAGATGAGCTCTTGGAGAATGAAAGGAGACTTGCCAATCAGAGGCAAGAAACAACTAGGAGGGAGATTGAAGAGATTCGGCAAGCTCTTGTGCAAAGGGAGCTTAATCGTCAACAACCTCCTCCACCACCACCACAACCGCAGCCGGCTGTTAATATTCGGTTTGAGCCGATAATGATTGAGGAGCCACAAACGTTAGGGCAACGTATGGATCCGGCTCAAAGAGTGCACCGTCCGGGTGTGAACTTAGGAGATCCCGCAACCCATGATTACGAGCTCCGCCCTCAAGTTCTATAAATGATCCGGCATAATCAATTTGGAGGGATGGAAGGAGAGTCTCCTCATCAACACTTGATGAACTATGAGATCTTTATGGAGACTCTAAGGCCGCCTAGATTGGAGAACAATAACCATAAGCTTAGGGCTTTTTCCTTCTCTCTTAAGGATAAAGCCTTGGCTTGGTACCAATCGATTCCACTAGGGCGAGTAAGTACTTGGGAGGAAATGAAAACTGAGTTCTTGACTAAGTTCTTCCCACCTTCCAAGACTACCGAGCTAAGAGGGAAGATCAATGCCTTTGTAATGAAGGATAGAGAAAGCCTATTCAAGTCTTGGGAGAGGTTCAAGGACGTTCTCCTAGATTGTGCACACCATGGTATACCGAAAATTGAGCTATTAGAGATCTACTTCAAAGAACTTGATGAAGATAGCCAATTCAAGCTTCAATCTCTTTCCGGTGGAACCTTTATGGAGAAGAATGTGGATGAGGCTTGAGAGCTTGTAGAGAAACAAGCTTTGGTGATAGAGAAGTATGTTCGCCACTTAGCGTGCGTGCAAATAAGCTTTAAATTTATAAAACTAAAATCAAGCAAGCGAACCCGCAGTGTACGGATCGGCGTAGTAAAACAAGAATTCCAGAGTATCGAACTCAGGGATTTGGGGGAACAAATTCAGTTCGCAAATTGTCAAGCAAGTAAATGTAATAAGCTTTACAAATATTGGGAAAAAAGCAATCCTAAAGATCCAAGTGTCTAATTGTGGCAATCGATTCAAGATATACTAAAGAACTAAGGACAGAGTTAAGAGTTGCAAAGGTATGCTAAGGTAAAGTAATGTACGGTAAAGTTCCAAGGCTTTATATGACTTATCTAAAGACACTCTCTACAAAGATTGTTGAGGCTTCAGTATAGAAAGGATTTAAAGACAAGAATTAATCTCAAATACCCAAACTTGTAACCCAAGGATCAAGACTAACTAAACCGATTAAGGTTGTGACACTCGAAATCGAAGTAGAGGTTGTTGAGGCTTCACTACTACCTAGAAAAGGGCAAGCCAAGACTAGATTAAAGCTAATCTTTAACCTTGGATCAAAGTAAAAGCAAAGTTTATAAACTGGTATAAATTACGGGCATATCTTGAGTTCCACGGCCGTGGAATCTCAAGAACAAACCTTGATTTTGGTTTGTCGGCGAAATCTCTCTAACTCTCAGGGTCCAATCTATTTACGATCGATCTATCATCATCTAAAATTGCTAAAGGGTTTTAGCCAATAACTGTCATTATAATATCAAAATCAAGTTTAAGAAGAATGAAAGATGAAAACCTTCGAAGACCTTCAATAAAACTCAAATCAATCTCAAATCCACACACAAAGGAATAATGTATATCGGATTCGGAATCAAACACAAACCAATAACAATCCTTGATAAGAACGAAGAACGGGATGTCAATCCGTCTTCTAATCAAACCTAAGGACAAAAGGCGTAACTTCCGCCACAAGCAATTTCCAAATCTTCCAACCTTCGCGAATACCCTTTGCAAGCGTAAATCTCCCGATGTTCAATGCAGCCCTAAGCACGTGTGCCAAATTCTCTCCCCTCCGACCTTTTTATAAGAAAGGATAAAATAACCGTCCGGCCCATGTGCGTAAATGATGTGGCAATAATTAATTCGACAAAAGATCGCCTAAATCACGGTTTCATGGAGTTCCACGACCGTGGTTTAGAGCGTGGAAGTGGATTACGGTTCCATATGATTTCCGCGACCGTGGTTTATACCGTGTAACCCTCTGGAATACTCCACGTTCATGTTGCCAAGATCCACGGCCGTGATTTTAGGCGTGGACTTCTCTACGACCATATTTTAGAGCGTGGAAGTGTAAATTGCTTGTGGTTTCCCTGGTGTCGTGCTATTCCTCATCCTAGCATCTCTTTTGACTTCTTTGATGTGTCCTTAATCCTTGGATGTGCTCAAATCTTCTCCTATCTCTCTCAATTGGTTCGGTTTTAGCTCTTATTCACCTATAATCAACACAAAGCTAATGTAGACCTCCATATCGAAAATATAGACAAACTAGCTAACAATTTCTTCAATGCCTTATCAATGAACACTATAATGGATGAAAAACAACTAGAAAAAGTGCCTAGAATATCGCAATATTTCATGCTAACAAAATACCCCATACTTGCCACTTGCTTGTCCCCAAGCAAGGTCTTTTGAAAGCTTTAGAACATAAGTTAGGATAAAATATGCATGCAATCTCAAAAACAAAACAACTTTTAGGTAAATGTGCTTCTAGTTAATAGATCAACCTCAAACCTTGCTTCAATCATCCTTGAAAACGCTCACATACACAAACCAAAGTATGTAAAGTAAAGAAACATCACAAGTTGCTTAATCCTTAAAAGAAACATCATAACCTTCAAATACCATCAAAATCAAGAATAAGAAACTTCAATTTAGATCACTAAGTCATATAACACTCTTTTGATCTTAAGAACTTTCAAGTAAGGTCTAGAATGCGGAAAGGAAGGATACTTATAGGGAATGTGGTGCATGAATCCGGGAAAGGGAGTATTCCAACTCTTTTACTTTTTCTCTTGTGATTTTGCAACACTTTCAACTTAGAGCTTTGCTCTTTTCTTTTCACATCATTTTTCGACTTTACTTTTGGAGTTATGGACAGAGGTGCACAAAAACCGAAGCCTAGGAGATTGGCGTTTCTCAACTTCGAGATGCCTCAAACCCTTGATGCACATACCATAATCCGTTAGGAATATCGCTCAATCCGACTTTGGCAAGACACAAACACCCGGCTATATGAATGATGCCGAGTTACTCATTGTGATGATTGACTTCCCCAAACCTATAAGTTCTCTCTATCCTTTGAATGCAAAATTTTGCTTTCAAGGCCCTCCCACATCAAACATGCCAAATATCAACTCCTCCAATTCCCGGATAGGTAAGGGAGGCTATTATTTCATTGAGGGGCTAAATGAACAAAGAAAGGAAAAAGAAAGGTCGAATTGCCTTAATCATTTCATAAGGAAGCATAAGAACTTATTATGTAATTTCAACCTCAATTTCTCAAATTGATTTAGATGAAGTTCTCACATTACGAAATTTGCAAGTAAAGACAAACAACTCATTCAATTTCTTTCCAATTCATAATTCCGTTCAAGCATGCAATTATCATCAAAAATTCAATCCGCAAGTAAGATTTATCATAGGAATCATCTCAATCCTTAGAAGCACAAAATTTGCAAAAATTTTCAAATTTTTTTTTGGTTTTTTTTTTCAAAAGCTTTTTCATGCAATGCAATAATGAAACGTGTGACAATGAAATGAAACATGCAAAGTGTTCTCAAATCAAAGCAAGCAAAGTGAGTAGAGTTATTACAAACAATAGTCACACCCCACCCCATACTTGAGACAAACATTGTCCCTAATGTTCAAAAAGAAATAAAGAAAAGAAAGAAAGAAAATGAACTCACAAGACGGCGGTGGAGCGGCTAATGCTAGCAATCATGCATGATCATCACTGTGGTGCTGGTGGTGGTGGAAACGGGAAGAAGCTGGAGTCAAAGTTCCGCCCAAACTGCGGGCAGTAGATGTCTCTCATCATCCTGTCATGCTCGTCAGCTCGTACATCTCTAGTGTCCTGCCGGACCTCCAAAGCTCCCACTCTCCTGGAGAGGTCGGTAGCCCAATCCGGAAGCTGCTCGTACCACCCCGGTGCCTGGCTGTACCAAGCTGGTGCATCCTGTGGTGCTGGTGCAGACGGCGGCTGTGCATACCATGTCGGTGGAGCTCCCATCCACTCCGGTTGTGATCTATACAAATCAGGAGGGGCATCCATCCATGTCGGCTTCTCACTCACGCTAGCACGGCGAGAGAAAGAGGCTCCTGAAGGTCCTGCTGGTCGTGGTGAGCGTCTAGGAGGGACAGAGAAATGCGCCGGCTGATCTGGGAAAGTGCCAAAATCATGCTCCTCACCTCCTCCCTCAAAGCCATCACCTCCTGCTATCTCCTCCTCGTCTGCAGCTGGTACCTCAGGAGGGACGTAGGGAGGGGCTACTAACCTATTCGCATGCATGGCAACGAATGTCTGCTTCCAATTATGGCGTCCAACCATAATGGAATACTCAAGGAGCCATGCAACACCTCTACCTCCTCTATCCTCCCAAGGCATGGCAGCGGTGGGTGGACCTCTATGCCTAGGAAAGATCAAACCTCTAGTCATGAGGCTCTGGAGTCCCAATGGTCTAGCTACTATCCTAGTACAAACAGAAAAATCAATCCCCAACTGTGTAGCAATGTGGGTGACTATCCCACCATATCTAATATTCCTAGCCCTCTTATTCTTGAGCTTACTCATGGTGGAAGCTGAGAGGGTAGCACAGTCAGCAGGTCTACCGTGCAGCATACAATACAAAAGAAACAAATCATCCGTCTTGATTTTCTGAGGAGTCTCGGTCCTAGGGAAAAGACACTGGAGAAAGTACTCTATGGGCAATCTTCAAGGCTAAGTTATAGATAAGCTTAGCCTTGGTATCAGTGGGCTGCCAACGGTCCTCGCTAGCATAGATCATAGCAATCTCTTTCCAGAAATCCTTAGCGTATACGCCGCTAGGAAAACGACCATTGAAGGTCTCTTGGAATTCAAAGAAGGCTCCGAACTCTAAGATCGAGAACTCGTAGTTCTCCTCCATCAGGCTAAAAGAAACTGTCATATCCACATGACTATGCTCAAAAGAGATCACAAACTCTCGAGTAATCTCCTCATAAGCATCTTCCCTAATAGCGGAGAAGATAATCAAGCCGGCTCTATCTAAAAGCCATGTAAGGTCACTCACCACATTCAGTGGCTCTAACTCCTCAAGAAGCAAATAACGTGGTCCTATGACCGGCCTCTTCTCGATCCTTTCTAAGGCATCGAGGTAATCCTCATGAATCTTTGGAATCCTAGGGGGTGGGAGTGATGGTGGTTCACTAGGAGGTACTTGGGAGGAGGAGGAAGCATCACCTTTCCTCTTATTGCTTCTAGTAGACATTCTCCTAATTAAATTCATTTCAGTCCCAAAATTACGGCCTGTTCTTCAATTCCACGGCCGTGGTTTACCCAAAGACCGTGGTTCGGCTCTAAATTTCTCAAAACTCAATCAATCAACACCAAATTCACAAGACGACAACCCTAGACTAATTCCAATCCAATTCCAATCAGTTCTCCTAAAAATTCTTGCAAAAATTTAGCCAAATCGACAAAGTACAAAAAGAGGGAAAAACCTAGGTTTTGGATTTTTAAAATCCAAATTCCGTCTTCTCCAGTGATTGTCCACTCGATTTGTTTCTTGTATCTTGTAGATGGTTGAATTTGCTTCACTTTAGTCTCAAGAATCGTTCGAAACGATTAACGAACGAAGATTTGAGAGAGGGGGATGATTTATGGTTGTTTGGGTCGTGGAAGAGAAGGGTTAAGGGTGTTTTTGTGAAGAAAGGTGGTTTATATAATGACCGTAAAAATTTTTGAAAATCCCGGTCACTCGGGGGTTTCCACGGTCGTGGAAATGTACGGAACCGTGGTTTTGGTGATTTTTCTCAGGCTTTTACAAATTACGGTCTCAGAGGGTTCCACGACCGTGGTTTAGGGCGTGGAACTCTTTGTAATGTGGCAAAGTCCAAGTTTCGTCAATTTCCTTCAACTTTTTCCTCTCCCTTGCTTATTCCATTGCTCCTACATCCAAAAACATGAACATACCGGAAGGTATCGAAGATAAAACAAAACAAAAACGTCTAAACTACTCTAATCTACGAATGATAAACAAAAACATAAGTGCAATACCTTGGGTTTCCTCCTAAGAAGTTTCCGCCCTTTTCACCCCATACTTCAACTGCACCATGGGGAAAAACACGTTTGATTAGATAAGGTCCGGTCCAACGAGATTTAAGCTTACCTGGAAAGAGACGAAGTCTTGAATTGAAGAGGAGAACTTGATCTCCTTCTTTGAGGTCTTTTGGAATGATATGCTTATCATGTCAACGCTTCGCTCTTTCTTTATAGCTCTTGGCATTTTCGTAGGCGTTCAAGCGAAGTTCTTCAAGCTCGTTAAGGTCCAAGAGGCGCTTCTCGCCCGCTTCCTTTATGTTGAAGTTCAACCACTTTATTGCCTAATACGCCTTATGTTCCAGCTCTACCGACAAGTGACAAGACTTCCCATACACAAGGTTGTATGGTGTCGTACCTATGGGAGTCTTATATGCAGTCCGGTATGCCCATAATGCATCATCTAGCTTCAAAGACCAATCCTTCCTTGTCCTTGAAACCGTCTTCTCTAGGATTCCTTTGATCTCCCGGTTTGAAATCTCCACTTGTCCACTTGTTTGTGGATGGTAAGGGGTGGCGATCTTGTGAGTCACCCCATACTTAGCTAGTAGAGCTTCGAATCGTCGGGCAATGAAGTGAGAGCCTCCATCACTAATGATAGTCCGTGGTGTCCCAAATCGTGGGAACATGGTTTTGTTAAAGAACTTAACCACAACCATGGCATCATTAGTAGGAGAGGCAATTGCTTCAACCCATCTCGAAACATAATCTACAGCTAGAAGTATGTATTGGTTTCCACAAGATGATGGAAAAGGTCCCATAAAGTCTTCCCCAAACGTCAAAGATGTCTACCTCTTGAATGTTGTTAAGAGGCATCTCGTTTCTCCTAGATATGTTCCCTGTTCTTTGACAAGCATCGCAACAGGAAACAAAGGTTTGCACATCTTTAAATAAAGTAGGCCAAAAGAATCCAGATTGCAATACTTAGCGCTAGTCTTGTTCGAGCTAGCGTGTCCTCTACAAGGTAGTGAATGATAATGACAGATGACACTTTACATCTCGTCTTCCGGCACACATCGTCGAATGATGCCGTCAGGACCTCTCTTGAAGAGGAGAGGTTCATTCCAAAAGTATTCCCGGACATCCTTAAAGAACTTCTTTCTTTGTGCATAGGATAATCCGGGTGGTAATTCCTGGTAAACCAAATAGTTAACAAAATCAGCAAACCATGGTTCATTACCTTTACTAATCTTGTCGATGCACTCCTCTATGATATGTAAATGTTCGTCCGGAAAGGAATCATCTATGGGTAGATTGTCGTCCTCTAGATGTGGTAGACGACTCAAATGATCCGCAACAGAATTTTCCGAACCCTTCTTGTCACGGATCTCTAGATCGAATTCTTGTAGGAGAAGAATCCATCTAATTAGCCTTGGTTTCGCATCCTTCTTTGCAAGTAGATACCGGATCGCAGCTTGATCCCTGTATACAATCACCTTTGCACCTACAAGATAAGAACAAAACTTTTCAAATGCATATACAATTGCTAGAAATTCTTTTTCGGTAGTGGCGTAGTTGAGCTGCGCTTCATCTAGCGTCTTGCTAGCGTATTAGATAGCGTGGGTCCGTGCTTCCTTCTTTTGCCCAAGCACAGCTCCTATAGCTACATCACTTGCGTCACACATAACCTCGAATGGAAGATTCCAATCCGGAGGTTGAATAATCGGGGCTGAGATTAGAGCTTCCCGAATCTTATGAAACGCATCTAAACATTCCTGCGAAAAATCAAAAACTTCATCCTTCATCAATAGATTAGTAAGCAGCTTTGGTATCTTAGAGAAATCCTTTATAAAGCGTCTATAAAATCCAGCATGTCCTAGAAAACTTCTTATCCCTTTCACCAAAGATGGAGGAGGGAGCTTTTCTATAGTCTCTATCTTAGCCTTATCTACTTCAATCCCTCTACTAGAGATCAAGTGTCCTAATACAATGCCTTCTTTGACCATAAATTGACACTTTTCCCAATTTAGAACTAGGTTAGTGTCTTTAAACCTTTGTAGCACAAGAGCAAGGTTAGAAAGACAATTATCGAAAGAGGAACCATAAACAGAAAAGTCATCCATGAAAACCTCCATGATTTCCTCTATGTACTCCGAGAAGATAGCCATCATGCACCTTTGAAAGGTGGTTGGGGCGTTGCAAAGTCCAAACGGCATTCTCCTATAAGCAAACGTACCCCACGGACATGTGAATGTGGTCTTCTATTGATCGTCCGGATGTATCGGGATCTGAAAGAAACCACTATAACCGTCAAGATAGCAAAAATGTGAGTGTTGTGCTAACCTCTCAAGCATTTGGTCGATGAATGGTAGTGGGAAGTGATCCTTCCTCGTTGCGTTGTTTAGCTTGCGGTAGTCTATGCACATCCTCCATCCCGTCAAGGTTCATGTAGGAATGAGCTCATTGTTCTTGTTGGTAATGACCGTCATGCCTCCTTTCTTTGGAACCACCTGCACGGGACTCACCCACTTGCTATCGGAGATAGGGTAGATGATACCTGCATCAAGTAGTTTAAGAATTTCCTTCTTGACAACCTCTTTCATGGTCGGATTTAACCGCCTTTGAGGTTGTCGCGAAGTTCTAAAATCTTCTTCCTTTAGGATCTTATGCATACATAGTGAAGGTTTGACAACCTCCATCCCGTCACGGTTCGTGTAGGAATGAGCTCATTGTTCTTGTTGGTAATGACCGTCATTCCTCCTTTCTTTGAAACCACTTGCACGGGACTCAACCACTTGCTATCGGAGATAGGGTAGATGATACCTGCATCAAGAGGTAAGAGGTATTTGTTGTTCCTAGACCTGCGCATATGCCTAAGGTAACCTGCAAATATCACTCAAAGGAGATATCAAATAACAAGGGAAAAGCTCCCAAGCTTGACAACCGATAACCGAATTCGGCCTAACCAAATCCCCGGCAACAGTGCCAAAAACTTGTTTGCCACTTAGCGTGCGTGCAAATAAGCTTTAAATTTATAAAACTAGAATCAAGCAAGCGAACCCGCAGTGTACGGATCGGCGTAGTAAAGCAAGAATTCCAGAGTATCGAACTCAGGGATTTGGGGGGAACAAATTCAGTTTGCAAATTGTCAAGCAAGTAAATGTAATAAGCTTTGCAAATATTGGGAAAACAACAATCCTAAAGATCCAGGTGTCTAATTGTGGCAATCGATTCAAGATATACTAAAGAACTAAGGATAGAGTTAAGAGTTGCAAAGGTATGCTAAGGTAAAGCAATGTACGGTGAAGTTCCAAGGCTTTATATTACTTATCTAAAGACACTCTCTATAAAGGTTGTTGAGGCTTCAGTATAGAAAGGATTTAAAGACAAGAATTAATATCAAATACCCAAACTTGTAATCCAAGGATCAAGACTAACTAAACGGATTAAGGTTGTGACACTCGAAATCGAAGTAGAGGTTGTTGAGGCTTCACTACTACCTAGAAAAGGGCAAGCCAAGTTCGTAAACTGGTATAAATTACGGTCATATCATTAGTTCCACGGCCGTGGAATCTCAAGAACAAACCGTGATTTTGGTTTGTCGGCGAAATCTCTCTAACTCTCAAGGTCCAATCTCTTTACGATCGATCTATCATCATCTAAGCCACAACTATCAACCCTTCACCTTAGAATTGCTAAAGGGTTTTAGCCAATAACTGTCATTATAATATCAAAATCAAGTTTAAGAAGAATGAAAGATGAAAACCTTCAAAAATCTTCAATAAAACTCAAATCAATCTCAAATCCACACACAAAGGAATAATGTATATCGGATTCGGAATCAAACACAAACCAATAACAATCCTTGATAAGAACGAAGAACGGGATGTCAATCCGTCTTCTAATCAAACCTAATGACAAAAGGCGTAACTTCCGCCACAAGCAACTTCCAAATCTTTCAACCTTCGCGAATCCCCTTTGCAAGCGTAAATCTCCGGATGTTCAATGCAGCCCTAAGCACGTGTGTCAAATTCTCTCCCCTCCGGCCTTTTTATAAGAAAGAATAAAATAACCGTCCGGCCCATGTGCGTAAATGATGTGGCAATAATTAATTCGACAAAAGATCGCCTAAATCACGGTTTCATGGAGTTCCACGACCGTGGTTTAGAGCGTGGAAGTGGATTACGGTTCCATATGATTTCCACGACCGGGGTTTATACCGTGTAACTCTCTGAAATACTCCACGTTCATGTTGCCAAGATCCACGGCCGTGGTTTTAGGCGTGGACTTCTCTACGACCGTATTTTAGAGCGTGGAAGTGTAAATTGCTTGTGGTTTCCCTGGTGTCGTTCCATTCCTCATCCTAGCATCTCCTTTGACTTCTTTGATGTGTCCTTAATCCTTGGATGTGCTCAAATCTTCTCCTATCTCTCTCAATTTGTTCTGTTTTAGCTCTTATTCACCTATAATCAACACAAAGCTAATGTAGACCTCCATATCGAAAATATAGACAAACTAGCTAACAATTTCTTCAATGCCTTATCAATGAACAATATAATGGATGAAAAACAACTAGAAAAAGTGCCTAGAATATCGCAATATTTCATGCTAACAAAGTACTCCCATAGGAAGAGTGATGGGAGGAAAGCGGGAGCATATGAGGTGAGTGAAGTCACCATGAGTAATTTCAAGCTTGATGCAATCAACAACGAGCTAAAGTCTTTGAGGGAGTTGTGTGCTACAACTTTGAAGAGTCAAGCAAGCCCTCAAGTGCAAGTGCAAGCAAACTTGTCTTCCAAGGAGGAAGATGTGAACTACATGGGGAGGGGAAACTACAACAACTATTAAGGCCCAAGGAACTTTAACAACAACCGACAATTCAACAATTACAGGCCTAACCATAACTATCCCGGGTTTTCTTATTCTAACCCGGATGGAGCCTTGAACCCTCCCACTTCCACAAGTGCACCTCCACCGCCTAAAGCCTCACAAGAACCTCCACCCGGATTTACTCAACCTCCAAAGGATAGAACCGAGATGATGTTTGAGCAATTGCTTGGAAGTTTGAGTGGTTTTGAGAGCACGGTGACTTCCATTTCTAAAGCTCAAAAGGTGTTGGAAGCACAAGTGTTCCAAAAGGCGGGTAAAGCTCATAGAGATCCGGAAAAGCTTCCCGGAAGAACCGAAGATAACCCAAGAGGCCAAGTGTTGGCCATCACTACAAGGAGTGGGTTGAGCATGAAGGATCCCTTGCCTAAGGGAAATGATAAAGGGAAGCAAGTGGTGATAGAGGAAGAGACATTGCAAGAAGATGGAGGCAAGAGCAAGGATGATAAGCCAACATATGTGGCACCACCTCCATACAAGCCACCACTAGAATTCCCACAATCACGAGCAAGAGCTCGCTTGGACAATCACTTCGGTAAATTCCTTGAACTTATGTCTAAATTGCATATTAACATTCCGTTGATGGATGCTATTCTAGGTATGCCGGCCTATGGAAAATTCTTGAAGGAGATACTCTCCAACAAAAGAAAGTTGGAGGAGTATGGGGAAGTGAGAATGGCAAAGAGATCCTCGGAGTTGATTCAAACTACGAAGGAGGAGATGCCTCCTAAGCTAAGAGATCCGGGATCTTTTTCTGCGCCAAAGGGAGTGGGAGAAGGGAAGTATGAAGCCCTATGTGATCTTGGGGCAAGTGTAAGCATCATACCGCTTGCACTTTGCAACAAGGTTGGGCTAGGAGAGCCAAAACCGGTCAAGATAACCCTTTATATGGCGGACCGTTCGATCACTCACCCGGTTGGAATCTTGGAGGACATACCGGTGCAACTCGGGAAGTTCTATGTGCCGATTGATTTTGTTGTCTTGGACATCCCGGCGGACTACCCGGTTCCTATCATTTTGGGAAGGCCGTTGTTAGCCACTTCCGGATGCTTGGTGGATTGTAAAAATGGAATTCTCTCCTTCAACATTGGAGAAGAGAATATTAAGTTCAAACTATCCACAATGATGAAGGGGCCAACCCTTGGTGAAGATATGTTCAACATTGTCGAGCAAGAGGAGTCTAGAGAAGTTGTGAGCTCGATCTTGATCAAGGACCCCTTGCAGAAGGTTCTTAGCTTGAGTTTGATGGAGGAAGGAGTTGAGGAGGCTTTCAATGAAGAAATCAAGGCTTTGGATGCATTGGATAAAGAGACAAGAGCTGAATTTGAAGTACACGAAGGTGTGCTGAATTGCTGTGTGAACCACGGCCTGGGGGGAAGAACCACGCCCGTGGAATGTCCCGTGGAACTCTCTGGAGTGCTCAAAAAGGCTAGCTTTGCAAGTTCCATGGCCGTGGTTGTGCCAGAGCCCGTGATTGTGCCCGTGGTTTCTCCAGAAACTGCATTGGTTGTTGATCAAGCTTAAAGGAGCTTTGGGGAGTCTTCCATGGCTTTGGATTCATCTCAACCAACATTGTATGGAGCGTCTCCAACCGATAAAGGTCCTCCTAAACTTGAACTTAAACCCCTCCCCTCTCATCTTAAGTATGCTCTTCTTGGTGATAATTATACATATCCAGTGATTGTTAATGCATGCTTGAATGATGATGAATTGAATAGATTGTTGCATGAGTTGAGATTGCATAGGAAGGCTATTGGCTATACCATTGATGATTTAGTTGGCATTAAACCTTCTTTGTGCATGCATAAGATCTTAATGGAAGATAATCATAAACCTTCAATTGAACCTCAAAGAAGACTAAACCCCATCATGAAAGAAGTAGTAAAGAAAGAGGTCCTTAAATTGCTAGATGCGGGAATCATTTTCCCGATTTCGGATAGTAAATGGGTTAGTCCCGTGCATGTGGTTCCTAAGAAGGGTGGGATGACCGTAGTGACTAATGATAATAATGAATTAATCCCAACTAGAACGGTTACGGGATGGAGGATGTGTATAGACTATAGGAAACTAAATGTGGCCTCTAGGAAAGATCACTTCCCTCTTCCCTTTATTGACCAAATGCTAGAGAGATTAGCTCAACATTCTCACTTTTGCTACTTAGATGGTTATAGTGGATTCTTCCAAATCCCTATCCACCCCGATGACCAAGAGAAAACTACATTCACATGTCCTTGGGGTACATTTGCATATAGGAGAATGCCATTTGGGTTGTCTAATGCACCCGCCACCTTTCAAAGGTGTATGATGGCCATCTTTTCTGAGTATATTGAAAACATCATGGAAGTGTTTATGGATGATTTCTCTGTTTATGGATCTTCATTCGATGATTGTTTAGCTAACTTGTCCTTGGTGCTTAAAAGATGTGAGGAGACAAATCTTGTCTTAAATTGGGAAAAATGCCACTTCATGGTAAGTGAAGGCATTGTGTTGGGACACTTGGTATCCAACCGTGGCATTGAGGTTGATAGAGCTAAGATAGAGATGATAAAGAAGTTTCCACCACCTACCTCGGTGAAAGGGGTAAGGAGTTTTCCAGGGCATGCCTGTTTTTACCGGTGATTCATTAAAGATTTCTCTAAGATTTCTAAGCCTCTTACTAACCTACTAATGAAAGATTTTAAGTTTGTTTTCTCCAAGGATTGTCTTGAGGCTTTTTGTAGGTTAAAGAATGCTTTGATCTCCGTGCCCATCATGTAGCCGTTGGGGCTGTTTTGGGACAAAGGAAAGATGGGCGTACACATTCCATTTATTATGCTAGCAAGACGCTAGATAATGCCCAACTCAATTATGCTACCACTGAGAAGGAGTTGCTAGCGGTTGTGTATGCATTTGAGAAGTTCCGCTCGTATCTTGTTGGAGCGAAGGTCATTGTGTATACGGATCATGCTGCGATCCATTATCTCCTTACAAAGAAGGATGCCATGCCTCGTTTGATTCAGTGGATCCTTCTTCTTCAAGAGTTTGACTTGGAAATCCGGGATGAGAAGGGGTCCGAAAAATCTGTGGCGGACCACCTTAGTAGACTCCCACCGTTGGAGATTGAGAAAGATGACATCCCGATTGATGACTCATTCCGGATGAGCAATTGCAAATGGTGGAGGAGTGCTTGCTACAAGTGTCCAAGGGAAATGAGCCATGGTATGCCGACATTGTGAACTACCTTGTGTGTGAGGAGATGCCACCCGGTTTATCCTATGCCCAAAGGAAGAAGTTCTTCAAGGATGTGAGGCATTACTATTGGAGTGAACCGCTTTTGTTCAAGAGAGGGCCGGATGGAGTCTTTAGGAGATGCATACCAGAGGATGAGGTGGAGAGTGTGATCCGCCATTGTCATTCCTTTCCATGTGGAGGGCATGCTAGCTCACACAAGACATGTGCAAAGGTGTTGCAATCCGGGTTTTATTGGCCAAGTTTGTTCAAGGATGTGCAGAATTTTGTGGTAGCTTATGATGCTTGCCAAAGGATGGGGAACATTTCAAGGAGGAATGAGATGCCCTTGAACAACATACAAGAGGTGAAGATATTCGACATGTCGGTTGTGGACTTCATGGGACCATTCCCCTCCTCTTGTGGCAAACTCTACATCCTATTGGCGGTGGACTATATGTCGAGATGGGTGGAAGCAATTGCCTCTCCCACAAATGATGCCAAGGTTGTGGTGCGGTTCTTCAACCGAGTGATCTTTCCTAGGTTTGGAACCCCAAGGGTGATCATAAGTGATAGAGGGAAGCACTTCACCAATAGGAACTTCGGGACACTTTTGGCTAAGTATGGGGTGACTCATAAGGTGGCAACACCTTACCATCCCCAAACTAGTGGCCAAGTGGAGATCTCCAACCGGGAGATAAAAGGGATCCTTGAGAAGACGGTTTCTAGAACGAGAAAGGATTGGGCTATGAAGCTCGGTGATGCTTTGTGGGCTTATAGAACCGCTTTCAAGACACCGATTGGCACCACTCCCTGCAAGCTAGTTTATGGCAAGCCTTGCCACCTTCCGGTAGAGATGGAGCATATAGCGTATTGGGCCATTAGATGGCTGAGTTTTGACCTCAAGGAGGCAGGAGAGAAAAGGTTGCTTGACATGAATGCTCTTGAGGAGATCCGGTTGGATGCCTATGAAAACGCCCGGATCTACAAGGAAAGGACTAAACGTTGGCATGACAAGCGTCTCATCCCGAAGGAGTTGAGTGAAGGAGACTTGGTCCTTCTCTTCAACTCAAGGCTGCGGCTCTTCCCCGGAAAGCTAAAGTCAAGATGGACGGGTCCTTATGTGGTGAAGAAGATCTTTCCCCATGGAGCGGTTGAGATAGGAGGGGAGCATTGTGGAGACTTTAAGGTGAATGGGCACCGGTTGAAGAAGTATATCCCGGGAGCTCCGGTGGATATGATTGCCCCACTTCATCTCGAGTGAGACGCCCCTGAATTTGGTCAAGCTAATGACCTTAAAGAATCGCTTGATGGGAGGCAACCCATTGGTAGATATCTTTCCCTTTTCGTTTTGTTTTGGTTTTGATTTTTTCTGTTTTTGTGTATTTGGAGTTTGTGTGCGAGAATCCAAGTAGCATGGAAGCCTTGCATGACATGTGGATGATGATGATGAGACCCTCATGAGATATGGGTTGAGCGGACGTGGGACTTGGACGGCTAGCAGTGCCTAGCGCAGATCCCGACGCCATAACGAACATCATGAGCTCTCTACCATCGTTGATAAGATCATCCGCCATCACTCCACTTGAGAGATCCCAAATACCAAAACAAACCATTTTACATTGTGAGGACCCTCTTTCACTCCTCTTTACATGAATTGCACATTGGGGACAATGTGTTTCTAAGTATGGGGTGGGGTTTTCATGATCACTTGCATGATTAGCATCTAGGATAGTTCTTTTAGTCACATGTTTCATTATGTCTTGCATTGTACATACATATTTCGAAAAATCCAAAAAAATCAGAAAATTTTAAAAAATTTTAGTGCTACTAAGCTTGGGTATGACCCTTATGATGAGATTGTCTTGTGACTTGGCCATGGATGGCCTTTTGTGTTGAATGGATGTTTGCATATGTGGACTTGAATTACTTATCTTGAATCCATGTATGAATTGTGATCATGATGTTTGCCTTGATTGGATTGAGGATTGATAGTCGAAATTACATGCTAGTTCTTGCACATCATTTAGGAGTGATTAAGGCAATTCACTTTTCTCTACTTCTCATCTTTATCATGTTGCTTGAGCACCTCAATTGATATTAAAATTTGGCCTCTTTTGACCCATCCGGGAATAGTAGCATGCTAGTGTGTTGATGTGTGTGAAAAGCAAGTGTGGGGTAAAGTTGTTGATGAATAGATGTTGTGAATGAAGTGCTGAATTTGTTGTGAAAAGTGTAAAAAAAAAAATTATAGGTTTGGGGACGTTGGTTTAAATGACGAGTAACTCAACACCATTCACATAATCGGGTGTTTGTGCCTTGCCAAAGTCAAATAAACCGATAGTCCTAACGAGCTTTGGTATGTGTGTTAGCATGAAATATTGTGATATTTTAGGCACGTTTTCTAAGTGTATTTCATCCATTTTGGTACTCATTGATAAAGCATTGAAGCAATTGTGAGTTAGTTCATCTATTTTGTCGATATAGAGGTCTACATAAGCTTTGTGTTGATTGTAGGCAATTAAGAGCTAAAATCGGACAAATCGAGGGAGAATGGAGATAGATTTAGCATGTCCAAGGATTGAGGACATCACTAGGAGCTAAGAAAGATGCTAAGTTGAAGAATAGCACGAGACAAAGGAGAATTACGATCTACATGTGTTCCACGCCCTGAAATACGGCCGTACTAGGATCCACGCTCTAATCCACGGCCGTGGAACTTTGGCAAGACAAGCGTGGAGCATTCCAGCAACTTACACGGCCGTGGAGGATTGTGAAGAACCGTGATCAACTTCCACGCTCTAAATTACGGGCGTGGAACCCTTCCACGACCGTGATCTTGGTGATCTTTTACGCAATATTTTAAGCCACGATCCACTACGCACATGGGCCGAAGACATATTTTATCCAGCCCTATAAAAGGACGGAAGAAAGGAGATTCCGTCACCTTCGCTACCTTGCTTACACCTCCGTTTAGGTTTTGCATCTTTGCTTACTCCTCGCGCTTAGATTTTTGTCTACGGATTTACACGTGCCTAGGGTTTCAAGTTGGACGTGTGGAGATTGCTATTTTGCAACGGAAACTTGCGAAGAGTTGAAGATTTGGAAGATCGTTCTTGGCGGAAGTTACGCCTTTGATTCCTAGGTTTGATTAGAAGACGGATTAACATCCCGTTCTTCGTTCTTATCTAGAATAGTTACTTGTTTGTGTTTATTCCAAATCTGAGTTACATTATCATTGATATTTGTGAATTTGAGATTGGTTTGAAAGTTATTGAAGGTTTTCGGAAGTTTTCGTCTTTTATTCCTTTAAATCTTGAATTTGATATCATAATGACTATTGTTGGCTAAAACCCTTTAGCAATTCTAAGGTGAAGGGTTGATAGTTGTGGCTTAGATGATGATAGATCGATCGTAAACAGATTGGACCCTGAGAGTTAAAGAGAATCGCCGACGAACCTAATCCACGGTCTGTTCTTGAGCTTCCACGGCCATGGAACTCAAGAACTACCCGTAATTTTGTATCAGTTACGAGCCTTGCTTTTACTTTAATCCAAAGTTAAAGATTTGCTTTATCTTAGTCTTGGCTTGCCCTTTCTAGGTGGTAGTGAAGCCTCAACAACCTCTACCTCGATTTTGAGTGTCACAACCTTAATCGGTTTAGTTGGTCTTGATCCTTGGATTACAAGTTTGGGTATTTGACATTAATTCTTACCTTTAGATCCTTTCTATACTGAAGTCTCAACAACCTTTATAGAGAGTGTCTTTAGTTGAGCCATATAAGGTCTTGGAACTTCACCTTACATTGCCTTACATTCGTATACCTTCGCATACCTCAACTTTGTTCTTATATTTTTAGTATATCTTGAATCGATTGCCATAGCTGGATTCCTGGATCTTTAAGATTGTTGTTTTCCCAATAATTTACAAAAGCTCATACATTTACTCGCTTGACAATTCTGTAACTGAATTTAACCCCCCAAATCCCTGTGTTCGATACTCTGGAACTCTTGCTTAACTATATCGATCCGTACACTGAGGGTTCGCTTTGCTTGATTCTAGTTTTATAAATTTAAGACTTATTTGCACGCACGCTAAGTGGCGAACAAGTTTTTGGCGCCGTTGCCGGAGATTTGGTCTAGGCCGAATTCGGTTATCGGTTGTCAAGCTTGGGAGCTTTTCCCTTGTTATTTAATATCTCTTCGAGTGCATGCGCAGGTCTAGGAATAACGAAGACCTCTTACCTCTTAAGCTTGAGAGGACTTTAAGGAGAAAGCTTAAGGAAAGAAAAATGGCTGAAGAAAGAGAACGTGATCTCCAATCGGAGTTAGCGGAAAAGGAAGCTCAACTCCAATGGAGTGAGAAGACTCGTAGGGAAGAAACGGATCGTCATCAAATGAAGGTTGATGATCTAACGGACATGATATTCCAAATGAGACTGGAAATAAACAACCTCAAAGGGAAAAAGAAAAGAAGGAGACCGGGAAGATCGGTTAGAGCCAACTCATCCAATGAGGATAGCGACTCCTCCATGCCACCACTAGAGGAAATTGATCCGACGATCAATGTGAATCCATTCTTTCCACGGCCAGCTGCAAATCGCCGTGTTCCACCTAGAGGTGCGAGGGTCGAACGTGTGGATGAGGAGCCAAGAACTCTTGGCCAAAGGATGGATCCAACGCAGCAACCATGCCGTTTAGGTGTGAACTTTGATGCTGATGATGCACAAAGGTTTAGCTTCAACCCTCAAGTTATTACCATTGTTCGCCAAAATGAATTTTGTGGAACAAGCGCTGAATCTCCACATCAACATCTACAAAACTTTGAGATTATGATGGAGACAATGAAGCCAAAGAATGCAACTACCAACAACTACAAACTCAAGCCTTTCTTCTTCTCCTTGAAGGGGAAAGCATTGTCTTGGTATCAAGCTCTTCCAAGTGGAAAGCTTGAAACATGGGAGGATCTTTCTTCGGAATTCCTCACTAAGTTCTTTCCGCCATCTAAAACGGCGGAGCTAAGAGGTAAGATTAATGCATTTTCTATGAGATCTAACGAAACTTTGTTTCAATCTTGGGAAAGATTTCAGGATTTGCTATTGGATTGCCCTCATCATGGCATATCCAAGCTTGCACTATTGGAGATATACTATAAGGGGCTGGATGTGGAGACACAATTCAAGCTCCAATCCCTTTCATGTGGTACATTCATGAACATGAGAGAAGATGACGCTTGGGACTTCATTGAGAAGCAAGCGCGAGTTATAGAGAAGTATTCCCATCGGAAAGTGGAGGCGAACCATGTGAATCAAGGAGCAAAGCTATCACAAGCAGCTCAAACTCAAATCTTTTCTCTCAACACGGAGATTAAAGAGTTGAAGGAAGCCATAAAAACCAACTTTCCGAAGCACAAGGAACAAGATGTAGGTTATTTGGGCAACAACAATAACCACAACGGTAACGAGAATACAAATCGCAACAACCGGAACAACAACCGGAACAATTGGAACAACAACAACAACAACCGGAACAACAATTGGAACAACAATAGGGGTTCAAACAACAACAATTGGCGTCCCAATCAACAAAATTCCGGTAATTCTTATTCTTCCAAGTCAGGAAATTCACTAACTCCACCTTCCTCTTCTTCCACTCCTTTGAAAAGCCAGGGGCAAACATCTAATGGTGGAAGTACTTCGGGGAAAGAGAAGCCCGATCCCATGTTGGAGACAATTTTGGGCAAGCTTCAAGGATTGGAGACTCGCATCATCAAGGTTGATGATCATATAACTAAGGTTGATAAAGCCCAAAAGGTTTTAGAAAACCAAATGTTCAGCCATGCGGAGGAAGTTCCTAGGAATCAAGGGAAACTTCCACGAAAGACGGAGGACAACCCAAAAGGAAGGGTAATGACAATCACAACTAGGAGCGGAGTAACAACTACCGACCCGCAGCCTAAGTTTGTAGAAGTCCCCGTTGAGAAGGACAAAGAGAAGGGGAAGGAGAAGGAAGATGTCTACGTTCCTCCTCCAGCTTACAAACCTCCCCTACCTTTCCCTCAATCTAGAGCAAGAGCGCGTCTAGATAAAAAATTTAGTAAGTTTATTGAACTCATGAGCAAGCTGCATATTAATATACCTTTCATTGATGCCATTGTAGGTATGCCAGCTTATGGGAAGTTCTTAAAGGAAATACTCTCTAACAAGAGGAAGCTAGAGGATTTTGGAGAGGTTAAGATGAGTTCGGATTCTTCGGATCTCATCAAAACCATGAAAGAGAAGATGCCCCCAAACCTAAAGGATCCGGGGTCATTTTGTATTCCCATAACAGTGGGAGATGTCACATATGATGCATTATGTGACTTGGGAGCAAGTGTGAGCATCATCCCACTTGCATTATGTAGGAAGATCGGTTTAGGCGATCCTAAACCGGTGAAGATGACGTTATACATGGCGGATCGATCCATAACTCGTCCCGTCGGTATTGTTGAAGACGCCCCGGTCAAGCTAGGTAAATTCTATGTTCCTATAGATTTTGTTGTGCTTGACATTCCTGGAGATAGTCCGGTCCCGATTATTCTCGGAAGACCGTTTCTTGCAACGTCCGACTTCATAGTCGATTGCAAGAATGCTAGACTCGCCTTTGACATAGGAGAAGAGAAGGTAGAGTTCGTTCTTTCCACTCTAGTGAAGGAACCAATCTTTGATGAGGATATATTCAATATCCAAGACGAAGAAGGGCTATCTAGAGAGGAGGTAAGTGTTATTCTCTTCAAAGATCCTTTGCAAAAGGTTATTTCTATGAGCCTAATGGATATAGGGGAAGAAGTGGAGTGCAATAAGGCAACTAAAGCCTTAGAAGCACAAGAAGAAGTGTGTGAAGAAGAGTTTGAGAAACACCACGACGAGGCAGAAAACATACGGATCCACAGTCATACACTCTATTCCACGGCCGTGGATTTCACCAACAAAAGCGTGGAGCACTCCAGAGGTTTACATGGTCGTGAAGAGAACAGAGCAACCGTAAATATTTTCGACGCCCAAAATTACGGCCGTGGAGGATGCAGAGAGGCCGTAATTTTGGGTGAATCCAAAGGCAATTGTGTCTCTTCCTCAACCTCTCTTGATTCTTCTCCAACACCTTCTACTTCCTTAGACGCTTCTAAGGAACCATTGGATATTCCTCAAGAACCATTGGAGACTCCGATAGTGATGGAACTAAAGCCACTCCCTACACATCTAAGGTACGCATTTCTTGGACCTAATTATACCTTTCCGGTAATTGTTAGTTCCGATTTAAGCATAGATGAACATAGTAAACTCATGGTTATCCTTAGGAAACACAGAAAAGCTTTAGGATACACTATAGAAGACTTAGTAGGAATCAAACCTTCCCTATGCATGCATAAGATCTTAATGGAAGAGGACTTTAGCACTTCGCGACAACCTAAAAGGTGGTTGAATCCGACCATGAAGGAGGTTGTCAAGAAGGAAATTCTTAAACTTCTTGATGCAGGTATCATCTACCCTATCTCCGATAGCAAGTGGGTGAGTCCCGTACAAGTGGTTCCGAAGAACGGCGGAATGACGGTCATCACCAACAAAAATAACGAACTCATTCCCACCCGAACCGTAACAGGATGGCGGATGTGCATAGACTACCGCAAGCTAAACAACGCGACGAGGAAGGACCACTTCCCACTACCCTTCATCGATCAAATGCTTGAAAGGTTACCACAACATTTGCACTTTTGCTATCTTGACGGTTATAGTGGTTTTTTTCAGATTCCGATACACCCGGATGATCAGGAGAAGACCACATTCACGTGCCCGTGGGGTACGTTTGCCTATAGGAGGATGCCGTTCGGGCTTTGCAACGCCCCAGCCACCTTTCAAAGGTGCATGATGGCCATCTTCTCTGAATATATAGAGGAAACCATGGAGGTTTTTATGGATGACTTCTCCGTTTATGGTTCCTCTTTTGACAATTGCCTTTCTAACCTAGCTCTTGTATTACAAAGGTGTGAAGACACTAACCTAGTTCTTAATTGGGAGAAGTGTAAATTTATGGTAAAAGAAGGCATTGTATTAGGACACTTAATCTCTAGTAGAGGGATTGAGGTTGATAAAGCTAAAATAGAGACAATAGAAAAGCTTCCTCCCCCAACTTCGGTGAAATGGATAAGAAGTTTTCTAGGACATGCTGGATTTTATAGACGCTTCATAAAAGACATCTCTAAAATATCAAAACCGCTCACTAATCTATTGATGAAGGATGCAGTTTTTGAGTTTTCGCAGGAATGTTTAGATGCGTTCAATATGATTCGGGAAGCTCTAATTTCAGCTCCGATTATCCAACCTCCGGATTGGAATCTTCCCTTTGAGGTTATGTGTGACGCAAGTGACGTAGCTATAGGAGCTGTCCTTGGAGAAATAAAGGAAGGGCGAACCCACGCTATCTACTACGCTAGCAAGACGTTAGATGAGGCGGAGCTCAACTACGCCACTACCGAAAAAGAGTTTTTAGCTATTGTTTATGCAATTGACAAATTTCGCTCTTATCTTGTAGGTGTAAAGGTGATTGTATACACGGATCATGCTGCGATCCGGTACCTCCTTGCAAAGAAGGATGCGAAGCCAAGGCTAATTAGATGGATTTTCTCCTACAAGAATTCGATCTAGAGATCCGCGACAAGAAGGGTTTGGAAAATTCTGTTGCGGATCATTTGAGTCGCCTAACACATATAGAGGACGACCACCTACCTATAGATGACTCCTTTCCGGACGAGCATTTACATATCATAGAGGAGTGTATCGATGTGATCACCAAAGGTAACGAACCATGGTTTGCTAATTTTGTTAACTATTTGGTTTGTCAGGAATTACCGCCCGAATTATCCTATGCACAAAGAAAGAAGTTCTTTAAGGATGTTCGGGAATACTTTTGGAATGAGCCTCTCCTCTTCAAGAGAGGTCCGGATGGCATTATTCGGCGATGTGTGCCGGAAGATGAAATGCAAAGTGTCATCCGCCATTGTCATTCACTACCATGAGGAGGACACGCTAGTTCGAACAAGACTAGCGCTAAGGTATTGCAATCTGGATTCTTTTGGCCTACTCTATTTAAAGATGTGCAAACCTTTGTTTCCTGCTGCGATGCTTGTCAAAGAACAGGAAATATATCTAGGAGGAATGAGATGCCTCTCAACAACATCCAAGAGGTGGAGATCTTCGACGTTTAGGGAGTAGACTTCATGGGACCTTTCCCATCATCTTGTGGTAACCAATACATACTTTTAGCGGTTGATTATGTTTCCAGATGGGTTGAAGCGATTGCCTCTCCCACCAATGATGCTATGGTAGTGGTTAAGTTCTTTAACAAGTCCATTTTCCCGCAATTTGGGACACCACGGACCATCATTAGTGATGGAGGTTCTCACTTCATTGCCCGGCGCTTTGAAGCTCTCTTAGCTAAGTATGGGGTGACTCACAAGATCGCCACCCCTTATCATCCACAAACTAGTGGACAAGTTGAGATCTCAAATCGGGAGATCAAAGGAATCCTAGAGAAGACGGTTTCAAGGACTAGGAAGGATTGGTCTTTGAAGCTAGATGATGCATTGTGGGCGTACCGGATTGCGTATAAGACTCCCATCGGAACCACACCATACAACCTTGTGTATGGGAAGTCTTGTCACTTACCGGTAGAGTTGGAGCACAAAGTGTTTTGGGAAATCAAGTGGCTAAATTTCAGCATGAAGGAAGCGGGAGAGAAGCGTCTCTTGGACCTAAATGAGCTTGAAGAACTCCGCTTGAAAGCTTACGAAAACGCCAAGATCTACAAAGAAAGAGCGAAGCGTTGGCATGATAAGCATATCATCCCAAAGGACCTCAAAGAAGGAGATCAAGTTCTCCTCTTCAATTCAAGGATCCGTTTCTTTCCAGGTAAGCTTAAATCTCGTTGGACCGGACCTTTTCTAATCAAACGTATTTTCCCCCATGGTGCAGTTGAAGTATGGGGTGAAACGGGCGGAAGCTTTAAGGTGAACGGTCAACGACTCAAGAAGTATATACCGGAACTCTAAGCTGAAGAGTTCGCGCCCACCACACTCGAATAAGTGCGAATATGGTCTAGCTACGGACCTTAAACAAAGCGCTTCTTGGGAGGCAACCCAAGGTATTGCATTGTCCTTTTCGTTTTTGATTCATAGTTAGCTTAGTATGGACATTTTGCTTTGTTTTGCCTTCGATACCTTTCGGTATGTTTTTGTTTTTGGATGTAGGAATAGTGGAAAAAAAAGGGGAAGGAAAAACTTGAAGAAAATTGACGAAACTTGGACTTTGGAGCATTACAGAGAGTTCCACGGCCCAAACCACGGCCGTGACAACTACAGTGACCGTAATTTTCAAAAGCCTGAGAAAAATCACCAAAACCACGGTTCCGTACATTTCCACGGCCGTGGAACCCCCCGACAGACCGTGATTTTCAAAAATTTTTACGGCCACTATATAAACCACGTTTCTTCACAAAACACAAACCCAAAACCACGCCCTAATCGCCGATTTCACTCCCCCTTCCTCAAATCCTCATTCGTTAATCATTTTTGACGATTTCTTAACCAAAGCTGAAGCAAATCCAATCACCAACAAGATCCAAGCAACGATTCGAGCGGCAAATCACCGGAGAAGCCACAATTCGGATTCAAAAATCCGAAAACCTAGGTTTTTGGTTCTTTCTCTATCTTTGTCGATTTGGCTTCTTTTTTGATAGAATTTTTAGGGGAACTGATTGGAATTGGAAGGAAATTAGTTTAGGACTGCTTGCTGCTGAATTTGGTGAATTTCGGTTGGATTTTGAGAATTTTCGAGACAAACCACGGTTCCTGTACGTTCCACGGCCGTGGAATTTGAAGAACAAACCATGGTTTTAAGCAGAATATGGATTTTGTAAGGAGAGTGTCCGGTAGGAACAAGGATAAGAACAAGGATAAGGATAAGAACAAAAAGAGGAAAGGCAATGATGCTTCCTCTTCTAGAGCACCATCCCCTTCATCCCCTTCACCTCCATCATCATCATCACCACCTCGCCCTAGGATCCCCACTATCCATGATGATCATCTCTATGCTTTAGAGAGGATCTAGAAGAGAGCGGTCATAAGACCTAGATACCTACTGCTGGAGGAGTTAGAGCCTCTACATGTGATAGGAGACCTTACTTGGCTTTTGGATAGAGCTGGTTTAGTCATCGTCTCCGCTATTCGGGAAGATGCTTATGAGGAGATCACTAGGGAGTTTGTGGTTTCCTTCGAGCATAGCCATGTTGACAGGACAGTATCTTTCCGGCTGATGGAGAGAAACTATGATTTTTCGATTAGAGAGTTTGGAGCCTTCTTTGGGTTCCATGAGACCTTCAATGGTCGTTTCCCCAGTGGCGTGTACGCCAAGGATTTCTGGGAGGAGATTGCCATGGTATACGCCAACGAGGACCGCTGGCAGCCAGCTGATACCAAGGCTAGGTTGATGTATCACCTAGCCTTGAAGATTGCTCATAGGGTACTTTCTAAGTGTCTCTTCCCTAGGACGGAGACGCCTCAGAAGATTAAGACTGACGAGCTATTTCTTCTCTACTGTATGTTATACGGTAGACCAGCAGATTGTGCCACCCTCTTAGCTGCTACCATAAGCAAGCTAAAGAACAAGAGGGCTGGTAACATTGGATATGGTGGGATGGTCACCCAACTTGCTAGACAGTTAAGGGTTGATTTCTCGGCTTGTACACGTATTGCTGCTACACCCCTAGGACTACACAGCCTCATGACTAGAGGCATTATCTTCCCTACCCATAGAGGTCCACCATATGCTGCTATGCCATGGGAGAGTAGGACCGGGAGAGGCATTGAGTGGCTCCCTGAGTATTCCATTATGGCTGGACGCCATAACTGGAAGGCGACGTTCGCTGCCATGCACGCGGACAGATTAGTAGCCCCTCCCTATGATCCACCACCACCAGTTGTAGAGGAGGAGATGAGAGGGGATGACGAGTTTGAGGGAGGAGGAGCTGATCATGACTTTGGTACATTCCCGGATCAGCCGGACGCAGTTCCTGACCTTCCTAGACACTCTCCCCGCCCCACTAGAGCTTCTGGATCTTCCTCTCGCCGTGCCAGTGTGAGCGAGAGGCCGACATGGATGGCAGATCCTCCTTCATGGTATAGTACGCAACCGGATTGGATGGGAGCTCCACCGCCTTGGCACGCACAGCCGCCACCTGCACCAGTACCTTCAGATGCACCGGCGTAGTACAACCAGCCGCCTGGTTGGTAGGAGCAGCTGCCACAGTGGACTACCGACCTCTCCGACAGGGTTGGAGCTTTGGAGATTTGTGTTGATGCTAGGGATGCACGAGCCGACGATCTTGACCATATGATGAGAGACGTTTACCGCCAGCAGTTCGGGCGGTACTATGATCCCAGCTTCTCCCCGTTTCCACCACCGCCTCCACCGCAGTGAGGACCTTTGATGATCGACGTTTTAGCCGCTCCACCACCATTTTGTGAGTTCTTTTTCTTTCTTTCTTTTTCTTCTTTTTCTTTTCGAACATTAGCGACAATGTTTGTTCCAAGTATGGGGTGGGGTGTGACTAATAGTTGTAATAACTCTTACTCACTTTTGTATGCTTCTATCGAGACTACCCTGCATGATCATTCTATTGTTACACGTTTCATTATTGCATTGCATGAAAAAAGCTTTTGATAAACCCAAAAAAATAGAAAAATTTTGAAAATTTTGTGCTTCTAAGGATAGAGATGATTTCTACGATAATCACTACTTGTGAATTGAGTTTTGATGACAATCGCATGCTTAAACAAATAGTGAATTAGAAAGAAATTAAATGAGTTGATCATTCCTCTTTTGCAAATTTCATAATGTGATAAATGTTGCTTAAATCATATTGAGAAATCAAGGTTGAAATCACATGATAAGTTCTTATGCTTCTTTTTGAGATGATTAAGGCAATTTGATTTTCTTTCTTCTTCCTTTGTTCATTTAGCCCCTCATTGAAATAATGACCTCCTTTACCTATCCGGGAATTTGGAGGAGTTGATATTTGGCATGTTTGATGTGGGAGGGTCATGAAAGCAATACTTTGCATTCAAAAGAATAGAAAGAAATTATAGGTTTGTGGAAGTCAATCATGACGATGAGTAACTCGACACCATTCACATAGCCGGGTGTTTGTGTCTTGCCAAAGTCGGATTGAGCGATATTCCAATCGGATTATGGTATGTGCATCAATGGGTTGAGGCATCTCGCAAAATTAAGAAACGCCAATCTCCTAGGCTTCGGTTTTTGTGCACCTCTATCCATGACTCCAAAAGTAAAGTCGAAAAATGAAAAGAAGAGAGCGAAGCTCTAAGTTGAAAGTGCTGCGGAAACCGCAAGAGAAAAAGAAAAGAGTAGCTATCCACTTTCCCGGATTCATGCACCACATTCCTTAAAGTTTTCCTTCCCTTTCAACATTCTAGACCTTGTTTGAAAGTCCTTAAGATCAAGAGAATGATATATGACTTGGTGATCTAAATTGAAGTTTCTTATGATTGATTTTGATAATGTTTGAAGGTTATGATATTTACATGGAAGTTTGATTAATTCATGAGCTTTCTTTACTCTCTACTCTTTGATTATGTATATGAAAGTCTTATAAACGAATGAAGCAAGATTTGAGAATGATCTATTGATTAGAAAGCACATTCATCTAAAAGAAGTTTTGCTTTGAGAGTATACACATATTTCATCCTAACTTGAGTTTTAAAGTTTTGAAAGACCTTGCTTAGGGACAAGCAAGTGGCAAGTATGGGGTTATTTGTTAACATGAAATATTGTGATATTTTAGGCACGTTTTCTAAGTGTATTTCATCCATTTTGGTACTCATTGATAAAGCGTGAAGCAATTGAGAGTTAGTTCATCTATTTTGTCAATATAGAGGTCTACATAAGCTTTGTGTTGATTGTAGGCAATTAAGAGCTAAAATCGGACAAATCGAGGGAGAATGGAGATAGTTGAGCATGTCCAAGGATTGAGGACATCACTAGGAGCTAAGGAAGATGCTAAGTTGAAGAATAGCACGAGACAAAGGAGAATTACGATCTACATGTGTTCCACGCCCTGAAATACGGCCGTACTAGGATCCATGCTCTAATCCACGGCCGTGGAACTTTGGCAAGACAAGCGTGGAGCATTCCAGCAACTTACACGGCCGTGGAGGATTGTGAAGAAACGTGATCAACTTCCACGCTCTAAATTACGGGCGTGGAACCCTTCCACGACCGTGATCTTGGCGATCTTTTACGCAATATTTTAAGCCACGATCCACTACGCACATGGGCCGAAGACATATTTTATCCAGCCCTATCAAAGGACGGACGAAAGGAGATTCCGTCACCTTCGCTACCTCGCTTACACCTCCGTTTAGGGTTCGCATCTTTGCTTACGCCTCACGCTTAGATTTTTGTCTACGGAGTTACACGTGCCTAGGGTTTCAAGTTGGACGTGTGGAGATTGCTATTTCGCATCGGAAACTTGCGAAGAGTTGAAGATTTGGAAGATCGTTCTTGGCGGAAGTTATGCCTTTGATTCCTAGGTTTGATTAGAAGACGGATTGACATCTTGTTCTTCGTTCTTATCTAGAATAGTTACTTGTTTGTGTTTATTCCAAATCTGAGTTACATTATCATTGATATTTGTGAATTTGAGATTGGTTTGAAAGTTATTGAAGGTTTTCGGAAGTTTTCGTCTTTTATTCCTTTAAATCTTGAATTTGATATCATAATGACTGTTGTTGGCTAAAACCCTTTAGCAATTCTAAGGTGAAGGGTTGATAGTTGTGGCTTAGATGATTATAGATCGATCGTAAACAGATTGGACCCTGAGAGTTAAAGAGAATCGCCGACGAACCTAATCCACGGTCTGTTCTTGAGCTTCCACGGCCGTGGAACTCAAGAACTACCCGTAATTTTGTGTCAGTTACGAGCCTTGCATTTACTTTAATCCAAAGTTAAAGATTTACTTTAACTTAGTCTTGGCTTGCCCTTTTCTAGGTGGTAGTGAAGCCTCAACAACCTCTACCTCGATTCTGAGTGTCACAACCTTAATCGGTTTAGTTGGTCTTGATCCTTGGATTACAAGTTTGGGTATTTGACATTAATTCTTACCTTTAGATCCTTTCTATACTGAAGCCTAAACAACCTTTATAGAGAGTGTCTTTAGTTGAGCCATATAAGGTCTTGGAACTTCACCGTACATTGCCTTACATTCGTATACCTTCGCATACCTCAATTTTGTTCTTATATTTTTAGTATATCTTGAATCGATTGCCATAGCTGGATTCCTGGATCTTTAGGATTGTTGTTTTCCCAATAATTTACAAAACTCATACATTTACTCGCTTGACAATTATGTAACTGAATTTAACCCCCCAAATCCCTGTGTTCGATACTCTGGAACTCTTGCTTAACTATATCGATCCGTACACTGAGGGTTCGCTTTGCTTGATTCTAGTTTTATAAATTTAAGACTTATTTGCACGCACGCTAAGTGGCGAACAAGTTTTTGGCGCCGTTGCCGGAGATTTGTTGTAGGCCGAATTCGGTTATCGGTTGTCAAGCTTCGAAGCTTTTCCCTTGTTATTTGATATCTCTTCGAGTGCATGCGCATGTCTAGGAATAACGAAGACCTCTTACCTCTTGATCAAGAGCTTGAGAGGACTTTAAGGAGAAAGCTTAAGGAAAGAAAAATTGTTGAAGAAAGAGAACGTGATCTCCAATCGGAGTTAGCGGAAAAGGAAGCTCAACTCCAATGGAGTGAGAAGACTCGTAGGGAAGAAACGGATCGTCATCAAATGAAGGTTGATGATCTAACGGACATGATGTTCCAAATGAGACTGGAAATAAACAACCTCAAAGGGAAAAAGAAAAGAAGCAGACTGGGAAGATCGGTTAGAGCCAACTCATCCAATGAGGATAGCGACTCCTCTATGCCACCACTAGAGGAAATTGATCCGACGATCAATGTGAATCCATTCTTTACACGGCCAGCTGCAAATCGCCGTGTTCCACCTAGAGGTGCGAGGGTCGAACGTGTGGATGAGGAGCCAAGAACTCTTGGCCAAAGGATGGATCCAATGCAGCAACCACGCCGTTTAGGTGTGAACTTTGATGCTGATGATGCACAAAGGTTTAGCTTCAACCCTCAAGTTATTACCATTGTTCGCCAAAATGAATTTGGTGGAACAAGCGCTGAATCTCCACATCAACATCTACAAAACTTTGAGATTATGATGGAGACAATGAAGCCAAAGAATGCAACTACCAACAACTACAAACTCAAGCCTTTCTTCTTCTCCTTGAAGGGGAAAGCATTGTCTTGGTATCAAGCTCTTCCAAGTGGAAAGCTTGAAACATGGGAGGATCTTTCTTCGAAATTCCTCACTAAGTTCTTTCCGCCATCTAAAACGGCGGAGCTAAGAGGTAAGATTAATGCATTTTCTATGAGATCTAACGAAACTTTGTTTCAATCTTGGGAAAGATTTCAGGATTTGCTATTGGATTGCCCTCATCATGGCATATCCAAGCTTGCACTATTGGAGATATACTATAAGGGGCTGGATGTGGAGACACAATTCAAGCTCCAATCCCTTTCATGTGGTACATTCATGAACATGAGGGAAGATGACGCTTGGGACTTCATTGAGAAGCAAGCGCGAGTTATAGAGAAGTATTCCCATCGGAAAGTGGAGGCGAACCATGTGAATCAAGGAGCAAAGCTATCACAAGCAGCTCAAACTCAAATCTTTTCTCTCAACACGGAGATTAAAGAGTTGAAGGAAGCCATAAAAACCAACTTTCTGAAGCACAAGGAACAAGATGTAGGTTATTTGGGCAACAACAATAACCACAACGGTAACAAGAATACAAATCGCAACAACCGGAACAACAACCGGAACAATTGGAACAACAACAACAACAACCGGAACAACAATTGGAACAACAATAGGGGTTCAAACAACAACAATTGGCGTCCCAATCAACAAAATTCCGGTAATTCTTATTCTTCCAATTCAGGAAATTCACTAACTCTACCTTCCTCTTCTTCCACTCCTTTGAAAAGCCAGGGGCAAACATCTAATGGTGGAAGTACTTCGGGGAAAGAGAAGCCCGATCCCATGTTGGAGACAATTTTGGGCAAGCTTCAAGGATTGGAGACTCGCAGCCTAAGTTTGTAGAAGTCCCCGTTGAGAAGGACAAAGAGAAGGGGAAGGAGAAGGAAGATGTCTACGCTCCTCCTCCAGCTTATAAACCTCCCCTACCTTTCCCAATCTAGAGCAAGAGCGCGTCTAGATAAACAATTCAGTAAGTTTATTGAACTCATGAGCAAGCTGCATATTAATATACCTTTCATTGATGCCATTGTAGGTATGCCAGCTTATGGGAAGTTCTTAAAGGAAATCCTCTCTAACAAGAGGAAGCTAGAGGATTTTGGAGAGGTTAAGATGAGTTCGGATTCTTCGGATCTCATCAAAACCATGAAAGAGAAGATGCCCCCAAAGCTAAAGGATCCGGGGTCATTTTGTATTCCCATAACAGTGGGAGATGTCACATATGATGCATTATGTGACTTGGGAGCAAGTGTGAGCATCATCCCACTTGCATTATGTAAGAAGATCGGTTTAGGCGATCCTAAACCGGTGAAGATGACGTTATACATGGCGGATCGATCCATAACTCGTCCCGTCGGTATTGTTGAAGACGTCCCGGTCAAGCTAGGTAAATTCTATGTTCCTATAAATTTTGTTGTGCTTGACATTCCTGCAGATAGTCTAGTCCCGATTATTTTCGGAAGACCGTTTCTTGCAACGTCCGACTGCATAGTCGATTGCAAGAATGCTAGACTCGCCTTTGACATAGGAGAAGAGAAGGTAGAGTTCGTTCTTTCCACTCTAGTGAAGGAACCAATCTTTGATGAGGATATATTCAATATCCAAGACGAAGAAGGGCTATCTAGAGAGGAGGTTAGTGCTATTCTCTTCAAAGATCCTTTGCAAAAGGTTATTTCTATGAGCCTAATGGATATAGGGGAAGAAGTGGAGTGCAATAAGGCAACTGAAGCCTTAGAAGCACAAGAAGAAGTGTGTGAAGAAGAGTTTGAGAAACTCCACGACGAGGCAGAAAACGTACGGATCCACAGTCATACACTCTATTCCACGGCCGTGGATTTCACCAACAAAAGCGTGGAGCACTCCAGAGGTTTACATGGTCGTGAAGAGAACAGAGCAACCGTAAATATTTGCCACGCCCAAAATTACGGCCGTGGAGGATGCAGAGAGGCCGTAATTTTGGGTGAATCCGAAGGCAATTGTGTCTCTTCCTCAACCTCTCTTGATTCTTCTCCAACACCTTCTACTTCCTTAGACGCTTCTAAAGAACCATCGGATATTCCTCAAGAACCATTGGAGACTCCGATAGTGATGGAACTAAAGCCACTCCCTACACATCTAAGGTACGCATTTCTTGGACCTAATTCTACCTTTCCGGTAATTGTTAGTTCCGATTTATGCATAGATGAACATAGTAAACTCATGGTTATCCTTAGGAAATACAGAAAAGCTTTTGGATACACTATAGAAGACTTAGTAGGAATCAAACCTTCCCTATGCATGCATAAGATCTTAATGGAAGAGGACTTTAGGACTTCGCGACAACCTAAAAGGCGGTTGAATCCGACCATGAAGGAGGTTGTCAAGAAGGAAATTCTTAAACTTTTTGATGCAGGTATCATCTACCCTATCTCCGATAGCAAGTGGGTGAGTCCCGTACAAGTGGTTCCGAAGAAGGGCGGAATGACGGTCATCACCAACAAGAATAACGAACTCATTCCCACCCGAACCGTAACAGGATGGCGGATGTGCATAGACTACCGCAAGCTAAACAACGCGACGAGGAAGGACCACTTCCCACTACCCTTCATCGATCAAATGCTTGAAAGGTTACCACAACATTTACACTTTTGCTATCTTGACGGTTATAGTGGTTTCTTATAGATTCCGATACACCCGGATGATCAAGAGAAGACCACATTCACATGCCCGTGGGGTACGTTTGCCTATAGGAGGATGCCGTTCGGGCTTTGCAACGCCCCAGCCACCTTTCAAAGGTGCATGATGGCCATCTTCTCCGAATATATAGAGGAAACCATGGATGTTTTTATGGATGACTTCTCCGTTTATGGTTCCTCTTTTGACAATTGCCTTTCTAACCTTGCTCTTGTATTACAAAGGTGTGAAGACACTAACCTAGTTCTTAATTGGGAGAAGTGTAAATTTATGGTAAAAGAAGGCATTGTATTAGGACACTTAATCTCTAGTAGAGGGATTGAGGTTGATAAAGCTAAAATAGAGACAATAGAAAAGCTTCCTCCCCCAACTTCGGTGAAATGGATAAGAAGTTTTCTAGGACATGCTGGATTTTATAGACGCTTCATAAAAGACATCTCTAAAATATCAAAACCGCTCACTAATCTATTGATGAAGGATGCAGTTTTTGAGTTTTCGCAGGAATGTTTAGATGCGTTCAATATGATTCGGGAAGCTCTAATTTCAGCTCCGATTATCCAACCTCCGGATTGGAATCTTCCCTTTGAGGTTATGTGTGACGCAAGTGACGTAGCTATAGGAGCTGTCCTTGGAGAAATAAAGGAAGGGCGAACCCACGCTATCTACTACGCTAGCAAGACGTTAGATGAGGCGGAGCTCAACTACGCCACTACCGAAAAAGAGTTTTTAGCTATTGTTTATGCAATTGACAAATTTCGCTCTTATCTTGTAGGTGTAAATGTGATTGTATACACGGATCATGCTGCGATCCGGTACCTCCTTGCAAAGAAGGATGCGAAGCCAAGGCGAATTAGATGGATTTTCTCCTACAAGAATTCGATCTAGAGATCCGCGACAAGAAGGGTTTGGAAAATTCTGTTGCGGATCATTTGAGTCGCCTAACACATATAGAGGACAACCACCTACCTATAGATGACTCCTTTCCGGACAAGCATTTACATATCATAGAGGAGTGTATCGATGTGATCACCAAAGGTAACGAACCATGGTTTGCTGATTTTGTTAACTATTTGGTTTGTCAGGAATTACCGCCCGAATTATCCTACGCACAAAGAAAGAAGTTCTTTAAGGATGTTCGGGAATACTTTTGGAATGAGCCTCTCCTCTACAAGAGAGGTCCGGATGGAATTATTCGGCGATGTGTGCCGGAAGATGAAATGCAAAGTGTCATCCGCCATTGTCATTCACTACCATGAGGAGGACACGCTAGTTCGAACAAGACTAGCGCTAAGGTATTGCAATCTGGATTCTTTTGGCCTACTCTATTTAAAGATGTGCAAACCTTTGTTTCCTGCTGCGATGCTTGTCAAAGAATAGGAAATATATCTAGGAGGAATGAGATGCCTCTCAACAACATCCAAGAGGTGGAGATCTTCGACGTTTAGGGAGTAGACTTCATGGGACCTTTCCCATCATCTTGTGGTAACCAATACATACTTTTAGCGGTGGATTATGTTTCCAGATGGGTTGAAGCGATTGCCTCTCCCACCAATGATGCTATGGTAGTGGTTAAGTTCTTTAACAAGTCCATTTTCCCGCAATTTGGGACACCACGGACCATCATTAGTGATGGAGGTTCTCACTTCATTGCCCGGCGCTTTGAAGCTCTCTTAGCTAAGTATGGGGTGACTCACAAGATCGCCACCCCTTATCATCCACAAACTAGTGGACAAGTTGAGATTTCAAATCGGGAGATCAAAGGAATCCTAGAGAAGACGGTTTCAAGGACTAGGAAGGATTGGTCTTTGAAGCTAGATGATGCATTGTGGGCGTACCGGATTGCGTATAAGACTCCCATCGGAACCACACCATACAACCTTGTGTATGGGAAGTCTTGTCACTTACCGGTAGAGTTGGAGCACAAGGTGTTTTGGGAAATCAATCGGCTAAATTTCAGCATGAAGGAAGCGGAAGAGAAGCGTCTCTTGGACCTAAATGAGCTTGAAGAACTCCGCTTGAAAGCTTACGAAAACGCCAAGATCTACAAAGAAAGAGCGAAGCGTTGGCATGATAAGCATATCATCCCAAAGGACCTCAAAGAAGGAGATCAAGTTCTCCTCTTCAATTCAAGGATCCGTCTCTTTCCAGGTAAGCTTAAATCTCGTTGGACCGGACCTTTTCTAATCAAACATATTTTCCCCCATGGTGCAGTTGAAGTATGGGGTGAAACGGGCGGAAGCTTTAAGGTGAACGGTCAACGACTCAAGAAGTATATACCGGAACTCTAAGCTGAAGAGTTCGCGCCCACCGCACTCGAATAAGTGCGAATATGGTCTAGCTACGGACCTTAAACAAAGCGCTTCTTGGGAGGCAACCCAAGGTATTGCATTGTCCTTTTCGTTTTTGATTCATAGTTAGCTTAGTATGGACATTTTGCTTTGTTTTGCCTTCGATACCTTCCGGTATGTTTTTTTTTTTGGATGTAGGAATAGTGGAAAAGAAAAGGGGAAGGAAAAACTTGAAGAAAATTGACGAAACTTGGACTTTGGAGCATTACAGAGAGTTCCACGGCCCAAACCACGGCCGTGACAACTACAATGACCGTAATTTTCAAAAGCCTGAGAAAAATCACCAAAACCACGGTTCCGTACATTTCCACGGCCGTGGAACCCCCCGACAGACCGTGATTTTCAAAAATTTTTACGGCCACTATATAAACCACGTTTCTTCACAAAACACAAACCCAAAACCACGCCCTAATCGCCGATTTCACTCCCCCTTCCTCAAATCCTCATTCGTTAATCATTTTTGACGATTTCTTAACCAAAGCTGAAGCAAATCCAATCACCTACAAGATCCAAGCAACGATTCGAGCGGCAAATCACCGGAGAAGCCACAATTCGGATTCAAAAATCCGAAAACCTAGGTTTTTGGTTCTTTCTCTATCTTTGTCGATTTGGCTTCGTTTTTGATAGAATTTTTAGGGGAACTGATTGGAATTGGAAGGAAATTAGTTTAGGACTGCTTGCTGCTGAATTTGGTGAATTTCGGTTGGATTTTGAGAATTTTCGAGACAAACCACGGTTCCTGTACGTTCCACGGCCTTGGAATTTGAAGAACAAACCATGGTTTTAAGCAGAATATGGATTTTGTAAGGAGAGTGTCCGGTAGGAACAAGGATAAGAACAAGGATAAGGATAAGAACAAAAAGAGGAAAGGCAATGATGCTTCCTCTTCTAGAGCACCATCCCCTTCATCCCCTTCACCCCCATCATCACCATCACCACCTCCCCCTAGGATCCCCACTATCCATGACGATCATCTCTATGCTTTAGAGAGGATCTAGAAGAGAGCGGTCATAAGACCTAGATACCTACTGCTGGAGGAGTTAGAGCCTCTACATGTGATAGGAGACCTTACTTGGCTTTTGGATAGAGCTGGTTTAGTCATCGTCTCCGCTATTCGGGAAGATGCTTATGACGAGATCACTAGGGAGTTTGTGGTTTCCTTCGAGCATAGCCATGTTGACAGGACAGTTTTTTTCCGGCTAATGGAGAGAAACTATGATTTTTCGATTAGAGAGTTCGGAGCCTTCTTTGGGTTCCATGAGACCTTCAATGGTCGTTTCCCCAGTGGCGTGTACGCCAAGGATTTCTGGGAGGAGATTGCCATGGTATACGCCAACGAGGACCGCTGGCAGCCAGATGATACCAAGGCTAGGTTGATGTATCACCTAGCCTTGAAGATTTCTCATAGGGTACTTTCTAAGTGTCTCTTCCCTAGGACGGAGACGCCTCAGAAGATTAAGATTGACGAGCTATTTCTTCTCTACTGTATGTTATACGGTAGACCAGCAGATTGTGCCACCCTCTTAGCTGCTACCATAAGCAAGCTAAAGAACAAGAGGGCTGGTAACATTGGATATGGTGGGATGGTCACCCAACTTGCTAGACAGTTAAGGGTTGATTTCTCGGCTTGTACACGTATTGCTGCTACACCCCTAGGACTACACAGCCTCATGACTAGAGGCATTATCTTCCCTACCCATAGAGGTCCACCATATGCTGCTATGCCATGGGAGAGTAGGACCGGGAGAGGCATTGAGTGGCTCCCTGAGTATTCCATTATGGCTGGACGCCATAACTGGAAGGCGACGTTCGCTGCCATGCACGCGGACAGATTAGTAGCCCCTCCCTATGATCCACCACCACCAGTTGTAGAGGAGGAGATGAGAGGGGATGACGAGTTTGAGGGAGGAGGAGCTGAT
The DNA here is from genome assembly GCA_033239125.1 of Fagopyrum homotropicum. Lineage (NCBI taxonomy): Eukaryota > Viridiplantae > Streptophyta > Magnoliopsida > Caryophyllales > Polygonaceae > Fagopyrum > Fagopyrum homotropicum. Next base: position 55,101,428 of record BSWB01000003.1, on the reverse strand, counting down.
CATGACTTTGGTACATTCCCGGATCAGCCGGACGCAGTTCCTGACCTTCCTAGACACTCTCCCCGCCCCACTAGAGCTTCTGGATCTTCCTCTCGCCGTGCCAGTGTGAGCGAGAGGCCGACATGGATGGCAGATCCTCCTTCATGGTATAGTACGCAACCGGATTGGATGGGAGCTCCACCGCCTTGGCACGCACAGCCGCCACCTGCACCAGTACCTTCAGATGCACCGGCGTAGTACAACCAGCCGCCTGGTTGGTAGGAGCAGCTGCCACAGTGGGCTACCGACCTCTCCGACAGGGTTGGAGCTTTGGAGATTCGTGTTGATGCTAGGGATGCACGAGCCGACGATCTTGACCATATGATGAGAGACGTTTACCGCCAGCAGTTCGGGCGGTACTATGATCCCAGCTTCTCCCCGTTTCCACCACCGCCTCCACCGCAGTGAGGACCTTTGATGATCGACGTTTTAGCCGCTCCACCACCATTTTGTGAGTTCTTTTTCTTTCTTTCTTTTTCTTCTTTTTCTTTTTGAACATTAGCGACAATGTTTGTTCCAAGTATGGGGTGGAGTGTGACTAATAGTTGTAATAACTCTTACTCACTTTTGTATGCTTCTATCGAGACTACCCTGCATGATCATTCTATTGTTACACGTTTCATTATTGCATTGCATGAAAAAAGCTTTTGATAAACCCATAAAAATAGAAAAATTTTGAAAATTTTGTGCTTCTAAGGATAGAGATGATTTCTATGATAATCACTACTTGTGAATTGAGTTTTGATGACAATCGCATGCTTAAACAAATAGTGAATTGGAAAGAAATTGAATGAGTTGATCATTCCTCTTTTGCAAATTTCATAATGTGATAAATGTTGCTTAAATCATATTGAAAAATCAAGGTTGAAATCACATGATAAGTTCTTATGCTTCTTTTTGAGATGATTAAGGCAATTCGATTTTCTTTCTTCTTCCTTTGTTCATTTAGCCCCTCATTGAAATAATGACCTCCTTTACCTATCCGGGAATTTGGAGGAGTTGATATTTGGCATGTTTGATGTGGGAGGGTCATAAAAGCAATACTTTGCATTCAAAAGAATAGAAAGAAATTATAGGTTTGTGGAAGTCAATCATGACGATGAGTAACTCGACACCATTCGCATAGCCGGGTGTTTGTGTCTTGCCAAAGTCGGATTGAGCGATATTCCAATCGGATTATGGTATGTGCATCAATGGGTTGAGGCATCTCGCAAAATTGAGAAACGCCAATCTCCTAGGCTTCGGTTTTTGTGCACCTCTATCCATGACTCCAAAAGTAAAGTCGAAAAATGAAAAGAAGAGAGCGAAGCTCTAAGTTGAAAGTGCTGCGGAAACCGCAAGAGAAAAAGAAAAGAGTAGCTATCCACTTTCCCGGATTCATGCACCACATTCCTTAAAGTTTTCCTTCCCTTTCAACATTCTAGACCTTGTTTGAAAGTCCTTAAGATCAAGAGAATGATATATGACTTGGTGATCTAAATTGAAGTTGCTTATGATTGATTTTGATAATGTTTGAAGGTTATTATATTTACATGGAAGTTTGATTAATTCATGAGCTTTCTTTACTCTCTACTCTTTGATTATGTATATGAAAGTCTTATAAACGAATGAAGCAAGATTTGAGAATGATCTATTGATTAGAAAGCACATTCATCTAAAAGAAGTTTTGCTTTGAGAGTATACACATATTTCATCCTAACTTGAGTTTTAAAGTTTTGAAAGACCTTGCTTAGGGACAAGCAAGTGGCAAGTATGGGGTTATTTGTTAACATGAAATATTGTGATATTTTAGGCACGTTTTCTAAGTTTATTTCATCCATTTTGGTACTCATTTATAAAGCGTGAGGCAATTGAGAGTTAGTTCATCTATTTTGTCAATATAGAGGTCTACATAAGCTTTGTGTTGATTGTAGGCAATTAAGAGCTAAAATCGGACAAATCGAGGGAGAATGGAGATAGTTGAGCATGTCCAAGGATTGAGGACATCACTAGGAGCTAAGGAAGATGCTAAGTTGAAGAATAGCACGAGACAAAGGAGAATTACGATCTACATGTGTTCCACGCCCTGAAATACGGCCGTACTAGGATCCATGCTCTAATCCACGGCCGTGGAACTTTGGCAAGACAAGCGTGGAGCATTCCAGCAACTTACACGGCCGTGGAGGATTGTGAAGAAACGTGATCAACTTCCACGCTCTAAATTACGGGCGTGGAACCCTTCCACGACCGTGATCTTGGCGATCTTTTACGCAATATTTTAAGCCACGATCCACTACGCACATGGGCCGAAGACATATTTTATCCAGCCCTATAAAAGGACAGAAGAAAGGAGATTCCATCACCTTCGCTACCTCGCTTACACCTCCGTTTAGGGTTTGCATCTTTGCTTACGCCTCACGCTTAGATTTTTGTCTACGGAGTTACATGTGCCTAGGGTTTCAAGTTGGACGTGTGGAGATTGCTATTTCGCATCGAAAACTTGCGAAGAGTTGAAGATTTGGAAGATCGTTCTTGGCGGAAGTTATGCCTTTGATTCCTAGGTTTGATTAGAAGACGGATTGACATCTTGTTCTTCGTTCTTATCTAGAATAGTTACTTGTTTGTGTTTATTCCAAATCTGAGTTACATTATCATTGATATTTGTGAATTTGAGATTGGTTTGAAAGTTATTGAAGGTTTTCGGAAGTTTTCGTCTTTTATTCCTTTAAATCTTGAATTTGATATCATAATGACTGTTGTTGGCTAAAACCCTTTAGCAATTCTAAGGTGAAGGGTTGATAGTTGTGGCTTAGATGATGATAGATCGATCGTAAACAGATTGGACCCTGAGAGTTAAAGAGAATCGCCGACGAACCTAATCCACGGTCTGTTCTTGAGCTTCCACGGCCGTGGAACTCAAGAACTACCCGTAATTTTGTGTCAGTTACGAGCCTTGCATTTACTTTAATCCAAAGTTAAAGATTTACTTTAACTTAGTCTTGGCTTGCCCTTTTCTAGGTGGTAGTGAAGCCTCAACAACCTCTACCTCGATTCTGAGTGTCACAACCTTAATCGGTTTAGTTGGTCTTGATCCTTGGATTACAAGTTTGGGTATTTGACATTAATTCTTACCTTTAGATCCTTTCTATACTGAAGCCTAAACAACCTTTATAGAGAGTGTCTTTAGTTGAGCCATATAAGGTCTTGGAACTTCACCGTACATTGCCTTACATTCGTATACCTTCGCATACCTCAATTTTGTTCTTATATTTTTAGTATATCTTGAATCGAATGCCATAGCTGGATTCCTGGATCTTTAGGATTGTTGTTTTCCCAATAATTTACAAAACTCATACATTTACTCGCTTGACAATTATGTAACTGAATTTAACCCCCCAAATCCCTGTGTTCGATACTCTGGAACTCTTGCTTAACTATATCGATCCGTACACTGAGGGTTCTCTTTGCTTGATTCTAGTTTTATAAATTTAAGACTTATTTGCATGCACGCTAAGTGGCGAACAAGTTTTTGGCGCCGTTGCCGGAGATTTGTTGTAGGCCGAATTCGGTTATCGGTTGTCAAGCTTCGAAGCTTTTCCCTTGTTATTTGATATCTCTTCGAGTGCATGCGCATGTCTAGGAATAACGAAGACCTCTTACCTCTTGATCAAGAGCTTGAGAGGACTTTAAGGAGAAAGCTTAAGGAAAGAAAAATGGCTGAAGAAAGAGAACGTGATCTCCAATCGGAGTTAGCGGAAAAGGAAGCTCAACTCCAATGGAGTGAGAAGACTCGTAGGGAAGAAACGGATCGTCATCAAATGAAGGTTGATGATCTAACGGACATGATGTTCCAAATGAGACTGGAAATAAACAACCTCAAAGGGAAAAAGAAAAGAAGCAGACCGGGAAGATCGGTTAGAGCCAACTCATCCAATGAGGATAGCGACTCCTCCATGCCACCACTAGAGGAAATTGATCCGACGATCAATGTGAATCCATTCTTTCCACGGCCAGCTGCAAATCGCCGTGTTCCACCTAGAGGTGCGAGGGTCGAACGTGTGGATGAGGAGCCAAGAACTCTTGGCCAAAGGATGGATCCAATGCAGCAACCACGCCGTTTAGGTGTGAACTTTGATGCTGATGATGCACAAAGGTTTAGCTTCAACCCTCAAGTTATTACCTTTGTTCGCCAAAATGAATTTGGTGGAACAAGCGCTGAATCTCCACATCAACATCTACAAAACTTTGAGATTATGATGGAGACAATGAAGCCAAAGAATGCAACTACCAACAACTACAAACTCAAGCCTTTCTTCTTCTCCTTGAAGGGGAAAGCATTGTCTTGGTATCAAGCTCTTCCAAGTGGAAAGCTTGAAACATGGGAGGATCTTTCTTCGAAATTCCTCACTAAGTTCTTTCCGCCATCTAAAACGGCGGAGCTAAGAGGTAAGATTAATGCATTTTCTATGAGATCTAACGAAACTTTGTTTCAATCTTGGGAAAGATTTCAGGATTTGCTATTGGATTGCCCTCATCATGGCATATCCAAGCTTGCACTATTGGAGATATACTATAAGGGGCTGGATGTGGAGACACAATTCAAGCTCCAATCCCTTTCATGTGGTACATTCATGAACATGAGGGAAGATGACGCATGGGACTTCATTGAGAAGCAAGGGCGAGTTATAGAGAAGTATTCCCATCGGAAAGTGGAGGCGAACCATGTGAATCAAGGAGCAAAGCTATCACAAGCAGCTCAAACTCAAATCTTTTCTCTCAACACGGAGATTAAAGAGTTGAAGGAAGCCATAAAAACCAACTTTCTGAAGCACAAGGAACAAGATGTAGGTTATTTGGGCAACAACAATAACCACAACGGTAACAAGAATACAAATCGCAACAACCGGAACAACAACCGGAACAATTGGAACAACAACAACAACAACCGGAACAACAATTGGAACAACAATAGGGGTTCAAACAACAACAATTGGCGTCCCAATCAACAAAATTCCGGTAATTCTTATTCTTCCAATTCAGGAAATTCACTAACTCTACCTTCCTCTTCTTCCACTCCTTTGAAAAGCCAGGGGCAAACATCTAATGGTGGAAGTACTTCGGGGAAAGAGAAGCCCGATCCCATGTTGGAGACAATTTTGGGCAAGCTTCAAGGATTGGAGACTCGCAGCCTAAGTTTGTAGAAGTCCCCGTTGAGAAGGACAAAGAGAAGGGGAAGGAGAAGGAAGATGTCTACGTTCCTCCTCCAGCTTATAAACCTCCCCTACCTTTCCCAATCTAGAGCAAGAGCGCGTCTAGATAAACAATTCAGTAAGTTTATTGAACTCATGAGCAAGCTGCATATTAATATACCTTTCATTGATGCCATTGTAGGTATGCCAGCTTATGGGAAGTTCTTAAAGGAAATCCTCTCTAACAAGAGGAAGCTAGAGGATTTTGGAGAGGTTAAGATGAGTTCGGATTCTTCGGATCTCATCAAAACCATGAAAGAGAAGATGCCCCCAAAGCTAAAGGATCCGGGGTCATTTTGTATTCCCATAACAGTGGGAGATGTCACATATGATGCATTATGTGACTTGGGAGCAAGTGTGAGCATCATCCCACTTGCATTATGTAAGAAGATCGGTTTAGGCGATCCTAAACCGGTGAAGATGACGTTATACATGGCGGATCGATCCATAACTCGTCCCGTCGGTATTGTTGAAGACGTCCCGGTCAAGCTAGGTAAATTCTATGTTCCTATAAATTTTGTTGTGCTTGACATTCCTGCAGATAGTCTGGTCCCGATTATTCTCGGAAGACCGTTTCTTGCAACGTCCGACTGCATAGTCGATTGCAAGAATGCTAGACTCGCCTTTGACATAGGAGAAGAGAAGGTAGAGTTCGTTCTTTCCACTCTAGTGAAGGAACCAATCTTTGATGAGGATATATTCAATATCCAAGACGAAGAAGGGCTATCTAGAGAGGAGGTTAGTGCTATTCTCTTCAAAGATCCTTTGCAAAAGGTTATTTCTATGAGCCTAATGGATATAGGGGAAGAAGTGGAGTGCAATAAGGCAACTGAAGCCTTAGAAGCACAAGAAGAAGTGTGTGAAGAAGAGTTTGAGAAACTCCACGACGAGGCAGAAAACGTACGGATCCACAGTCATACACTCTATTCCACGGCCGTGGATTTCACCAACAAAAGCGTGGAGCACTCCAGAGGTTTACATGGTCGTGAAGAGAACAGAGCAACCGTAAATATTTTCCACGCCCAAAATTACGGCCGTGGAGGATGCAGAGAGGCCGTAATTTTGGGTGAATCCGAAGGCAATTGTGTCTCTTCCTCAACCTCTCTTGATTCTTCTCCAACACCTTCTACTTCCTTAGACGCTTCTAAAGAACCATCGGATATTCCTCAAGAACCATTGGAGACTCCGATAGTGATGGAACTAAAGCCACTCCCTACACATCTAAGGTACGCATTTCTTGGACCTAATTCTACCTTTCCGGTAATTGTTAGTTCCGATTTAAGCATAGATGAACATAGTAAACTCATGGTTATCCTTAGGAAACACAGAAAAGCTTTAGGATACACTATAGAAGACTTAGTAGGAATCAAACCTTCCCTATGCATGCATAAGATCTTAATGGAAGAGGACTTTAGGACTTCGCGACAACCTAAAAGGCGGTTGAATCCGACCATGAAGCAGGTTGTCAAGAAGGAAATTCTTAAACTTTTTGATGCAGGTATCATCTACCCTATCTCCGATAGCAAGTGGGTGAGTCCCGTACAAGTGGTTCCGAAGAAGGGCGGAATGACGGTCATCACCAACAAGAATAACGAACTCATTCCCACCCGAACCGTAACAGGATGGCGGATGTGCATAGACTACCGCAAGCTAAACAACGCGACGAGGAAGGACCACTTCCCACTACCCTTCATCGATCAAATGCTTGAAAGGTTACCACAACATTCACACTTTTGCTATCTTGACGGTTATAGTGGTTTCTTATAGATTCCGATACACCCGGATGATCAAGAGAAGACCACATTCACATGCCCGTGGGGTACGTTTGCCTATAGGAGGATGCCGTTCGGGCTTTGCAACGCCCCAGCCACCTTTCAAAGGTGCATGATGGCCATCTTCTCCGAATATATAGAGGAAACCATGGATGTTTTTATGGATGACTTCTCCGTTTATGGTTCCTCTTTTGACAATTGCCTTTCTAACCTTGCTCTTGTATTACAAAGGTGTGAAGACACTAACCTAGTTCTTAATTGGGAGAAGTGTAAATTTATGGTAAAAGAAGGCATTGTATTAGGACACTTAATCTCTAGTAGAGGGATTGAGGTTGATAAAGCTAAAATAGAGACAATAGAAAAGCTTCCTCCCCCAACTTCGGTGAAATGGATAAGAAGTTTTCTAGGACATGCTGGATTTTATAGACGCTTCATAAAAGACATCTCTAAAATATCAAAACCGCTCACTAATCTATTGATGAAGGATGCAGTTTTTGAGTTTTCGCAGGAATGTTTAGATGCGTTCAATATGATTCGGGAAGCTCTAATTTCAGCTCCGATTATCCAACCTCCGGATTGGAATCTTCCCTTTGAGGTTATGTGTGACGCAAGTGACGTAGCTATAGGAGCTGTCCTTGGAGAAATAAAGGAAGGGCGAACCCACGCTATCTACTACGCTAGCAAGACGTTAGATGAGGCGGAGCTCAACTACGCCACTACCGAAAAAGAGTTTTTAGCTATTGTTTATGCAATTGACAAATTTCGCTCTTATCTTGTAGGTGTAAAGGTGATTGTATACACGGATCATGCTGCGATCCGGTACCTCCTTGCAAAGAAGGATGCGAAGCCAAGGCTAATTAGATGGATTTTCTCCTACAAGAATTCGATCTAGAGATCCGCGACAAGAAGGGTTTGGAAAATTCTGTTGCGGATCATTTGAGTCGCCTAACACATATAGAGGACGACCACCTACCTATAGATGACTCCTTTCCGGACAAGCATTTAAATATCATAGAGGAGTGTATCGATGTGATCACCAAAGGTAACGAACCATGGTTTGCTGATTTTGTTAACTATTTGGTTTGTCAGGAATTACCGCCCGAATTATCCTACGCACAAAGAAAGAAGTTCTTTAAGGATGTTCGGGAATACTTTTGGAATGAGCCTCTCCTCTTCAAGAGAGGTCCGGATGGCATTATTCGGCGATGTGTGCCGGAAGATGAAATGCAAAGTGTCATCCGCCATTGTCATTCACTACCATGAGGAGGACACGCTAGTTCGAACAAGACTAGCGCTAAGGTATTGCAATCTGGATTCTTTTGGCCTACTCTATTTAAAGATGTGCAAACCTTTGTTTCCTGCTGCGATGCTTGTCAAAGAACAGGAAATATATCTAGGACGAATGAGATGCCTCTCAACAACATCCAAGAGGTGGAGATCTTCGACGTTTAGGGAGTAGACTTCATGGGACCTTTCCCATCATCTTGTGGTAACCAATACATACTTTTAGCGGTGGATTATGTTTCCAGATGGGTTGAAGCGATTGCCTCTCCCACCAATGATGCTATGGTAGTGGTTAAGTTCTTTAACAAGTCCATTTTCCCGCAATTTGGGACACCACGGACCATCATTAGTGATGGAGGTTCTCACTTCATTGCCCGGCGCTTTGAAGCTCTCTTAGCTAAGTATGGGGTGACTCACAAGATCGCCACCCCTTATCATCCACAAACTAGTGGACAAGTTGAGATTTCAAATCGGGAGATCAAAGGAATCCTAGAGAAGACGGTTTCAAGGACTAGGAAGGATTGGTCTTTGAAGCTAGATGATGCATTGTGGGCGTACCGGATTGCGTATAAGACTCCCATCGGAACCACACCATACAACCTTGTGTATGGGAAGTCTTGTCACTTACCGGTAGAGTTGGAGCACAAGGTGTTTTGGGAAATCAAGTGGCTAAATTTCAGCATGAAGGAAGCGGAAGAGAAGCGTCTCTTGGACCTAAATGAGCTTGAAGAACTCCGCTTGAAAGCTTACGAAAACGCCAAGATCTACAAAGAAAGAGCGAAGCGTTGGCATGATAAGCATATCATCCTAAAGGACCTCAAAGAAGGAGATCAAGTTCTCCTCTTCAATTCAAGGATCCGTCTCTTTCCAGGTAAGCTTAAATCTCGTTGGACCGGACCTTTTCTAATCAAACGTATTTTCCCCCATGGTGCAGTTGAAGTATGGGGTGAAACGGGCGGAAGCTTTAAGGTGAACGGTCAACGACTCAAGAAGTATATACCGGAACTCTAAGCTGAAGAGTTCGTGCCCACCGCACTCGAATAAGTGCGAATATGGTCTAGCTACGGACCTTAAACAAAGCGCTTCTTGGGAGGCAACCCAAGGTATTGCATTGTCCTTTTCGTTTTTGATTCATAGTTAGCTTAGTATGGACATTTTGCTTTGTTTTGCCTTCGATACCTTCCGGTATGTTTTTTTTTTGGATGTAGGAATAGTGGAAAAGAAAAGGGGAAGGAAAAACTTGAAGAAAATTGACGAAACTTGGACTTTGGAGCATTACAGAGAGTTCCACGGCCCAAACCACGGCCGTGACAACTACAGTGACCGTAATTTTCAAAAGCCTGAGAAAAATCACCAAAACCACGGTTCCGTACATTTCCACGGCCGTGGAACCCCCCGACAGACCGTGATTTTCAAAAATTTTTACGGCCACTATATAAACCACGTTTCTTCACAAAACACAAAACCCAAAACCCAAAACCACGCCCTAATCGCCGATTTCACTCCCCCTTCCTCAAATCCTCATTCGTTAATCATTTTTGACGATTTCTTAACCAAAGCTGAAGCAAATCCAATCACCAACAAGATCCAAGCAACGATTCGAGCGGCAAATCACCGGAGAAGCCACAATTCGGATTCAAAAATCCGAAAACCTAGGTTTTTGGTTCTTTCTCTATCTTTGTCGATTTGGCTTCGTTTTTTACAGAATTTTTAGGGGAACTGATTGGAATTGGAAGGAAATTAGTTTAGGACTGCTTGCTGCTGAATTTGGTGAATTTCGGTTGGATTTTGAGAATTTTCGAGACAAACCACGGTTCCTGTACGTTCCACGGCCGTGGAATTTGAAGAACAAACCATGGTTTTAAGCAGAATATGGATTTTGTAAGGAGAGTGTCCGGTAGGAACAAGGATAAGAACAAGGATAAGGATAAGAACAAAAAGAGGAAAGGCAATGATGCTTCCTCTTCTAGAGCACCATCCCCTTCATCCCCTTCACCTCCATCATCACCATCACCACCTCGCCCTAGGATCCCCACTATCCATGACGATCATCTCTATGCTTTAGAGAGGATCTAGAAGAGAGCGGTCATAAGACCTAGATACCTACTGCTGGAGGAGTTAGAGCCTCTACATGTGATAGGAGACCTTACTTGGCTTTTGGATAGAGCTGGTTTAGTCATCGTCTCCGCTATTCGGGAAGATGCTTATGACGAGATCACTAGGGAGTTTGTGGTTTCCTTCGAGCATAGCCATGTTGACAGGACAGTTTTTTTCCGGCTAATGGAGAGAAACTATGATTTTTCGATTAGAGAGTTCGGAGCCTTCTTTGGGTTCCATGAGACCTTCAATGGTCGTTTCCCCAGTGGCGTGTACGCCAAGGATTTCTGGGAGGAGATTGCCATGGTATACGCCAACGAGGACCGCTGGCAGCCAGATGATACCAAGGCTAGGTTGATGTATCACCTAGCCTTGAAGATTGCTCATAGGGTACTTTCTAAGTGTCTCTTCCCTAGGACGGAGACGCCTCAGAAGATTAAGACTGACGAGCTATTTCTTCTCTACTGTATGTTATACGGTAGACCAGCAGATTGTGCCACCCTCTTAGCTGCTACCATAAGCAAGCTAAAGAACAAGAGGGCTGGTAACTTTGGATATGGTGGGATGGTCACCCAACTTGCTAGACAGTTAAGGGTTGATTTCTCGGCTTGTACACGTATTGCTGCTACACCCCTAGGACTACACAGCCTCATGACTAGAGGCATTATCTTCCCTACCCATAGAGGTCCACCATATGCTGCTATGCCATGGGAGAGTAGGACCGGGAGAGGCATTGAGTGGCTCCCTGAGTATTCCATTATGGCTGGACGCCATAACTGGAAGGCGACGTTCGCTGCCATGCACGCGGACAAATTAGTAGCCCCTCCCTATGATCCACCACCACCAGTTGTAGAGGAGGAGATGAGAGGGGATGACGAGTTTGAGGGAGGAGGAGTTGATCATGACTTTGGTACATTCCCGGATCAGCCGGACGCATTTCCTGACCTTCCTAGACACTCTCCCCGCCCCACTAGAGCTTCTGGATCTTCCTCTCGCCGTGCCAGTGTGAGCGAGAGGCCGACATGGATGGCAGATCCTCCTTCATGGTATAGTACGCAACCGGATTGGATGGGAGCTCCACCGCCTTGGCACGCACAGCCGCCACCTGCACCAGCACCTTCAGATGCACCGGCGTAGTACAACCAGCCGCCTGGTTGGTAGGAGCAGCTGCCACAGTGGGCTACCGACCTCTCCGACAGGGTTGGAGCTTTGGAGATTCGTGTTGATGCTAGGGATGCACGAGCCGACGATCTTGACCATATGATGAGAGACGTTTACCGCCAGCAGTTCGGGCGGTACTATGATCCCAACTTCTCCCCGTTTCCACCACCGCCTCCACCGCAGTGAGGACCTTTGATGATCGACGTTTTAGCCGCTCCACCACCATTTTGTGAGTTCTTTTTCTTTCTTTCTTTTTCTTCTTTTTCTTTTTGAACATTAGCGACAATGTTTGTTCCAAGTATGGGGTGGGGTGTGACTAATAGTTGCAATAACTCTTACTCACTTTTGTATGCTTCTATCGAGACTACCCTGCATGATCATTCTATTGTTACACGTTTCATTATTGCATTGCATGAAAAAAGCTTTTGATAAACCCATAAAAATAGAAAAATTTTGAAAATTTTATGCTTCTAAGGATAGAGATGATTTCTATGATAATCACTACTTGTGAATTGAGTTTTGATGACAATCGCATGCTTAAACAAATAGTGAATTGGAAAGAAATTGAATGAGTTGATCATTCCTCTTTTGCAAATTTCATAATGTGATAAATGTTGCTTAAATCGTATTGAAAAATCAAGGTTGAAATCACATGATAAGTTCTTATGCTTCTTTTTTAGATGATTAAGGCAATTCGATTTTCTTTCTTCTTCCTTTGTTCATTTAGCCCCTCATTGAAATAATGACCTCCTTTACCTATCCGGGAATTTGGAGGAGTTGATATTTGGCATGTTTGATGTGGGAGGGTCATGAAAGCAATACTTTGCATTCAAAAGAATAGAAAGAAATTATAGGTTTGTGGAAGTCAATCATGACGATGAGTAACTCGACACCATTCACATAGCCGGGTGTTTGTCTCTTGCCAAAGTCGGATTGAGCGATATTCCAATCGGATTATGGTATGTGCATCAATGGGTTGAGGCATCTCGCAAAATTGAGAAACGCCAATCTCCTAGGCTTCGGTTTTTGTGCACCTCTATCCATGACTCCAAAAGTAAAGTCGAAAAATGAAAAGAAGAGAGCGAAGCTCTAAGTTGAAAGTGTTGCGGAAACCGCAAGAGAAAAAGAAAAGAGTAGCTATCCACTTTCCCGGATTCATGCACCACATTCCTTAAAGTTTTCCTTCCCTTTCAACATTCTAGACCTTGTTTGAAAGTCCTTAAGATCAAGAGAATGATATATGACTTGGTGATCTAAATTGAAGTTTCTTATGATTGACTTTGATAATGTTTGAAGGTTATGATATTTACATGGAAGTTTGATTAATTCATGAGCTTTCTTTACTCTCTACTCTTTGATTATGTATATGAAAGTCTTATAAACGAATGAAGCAAGATTTGAGAATGATCTATTGATTAGAAAGCACATTCATCTAAAAGAAGTTTTGCTTTGAGAGTATACACATATTTCATCCTAACTTGAGTTTTAAAGTTTTGAAAGACCTTGCTTAGGGACAAGCAAGTGGCAAGTATGGGGTTATTTGTTAACATGAAATATTGTGATATTTTAGGCACGTTTTCTAAGTGTATTTCATCCATTTTGGTACTCATTGATAAAGCGTGAGGCAATTGAGAGTTAGTTCATCTATTTTATCAATATAGAGGTCTACATAAGCTTTGTGTTGATTGTAGGCAATTAAGAGCTAAAATCGGACAAATCGAGGGAGAATGGAGATAGTTGAGCATGTCCAAGGATTGAGGACATCACTAGGAGCTAAGGAAGATGCTAAGTTGAAGAATAACACGAGACAAAGGAGAATTACGATCTACATGTGTTCCACGCCCTGAAATACGGCCGTACTAGGATCCATGCTCTAATCCACGGCCGTGGAACTTTGGCAAGACAAGCGTGGAGCATTCCAGCAACTTACACGGCCGTGGAGGATTGTGAAGAAACGTGATCAACTTCCACGCTCTAAATTACGGGCGTGGAACCCTTCCACGACCGTGATCTTGGCGATCTTTTACGCAATATTTTAAGCCACGATCCACTACGCACATGGGCCGAAGACATATTTTATCCAGCCCTATAAAAGGACAGAAGAAAGGAGATTCCATCACCTTCGCTACCTCGCTTACACCTCCGTTTAGGGTTTGCATCTTTGCTTACGCCTCACGCTTAGATTTTTGTCTACGGAGTTACACGTGCCTAGGGTTTCAAGTTGGACGTGTGGAGATTGCTATTTCGCATCGAAAACTTGCGAAGAGTTGAAGATTTGGAAGATCGTTCTTGGCGGAAGTTATGCCTTTGATTCCTAGGTTTGATTAGAAGACGGATTGACATCTTGTTCTTCGTTCTTATCTAGAATAGTTACTTGTTTGTGTTTATTCCAAATCTGAGTTACATTATCATTGATATTTGTGAATTTGAGATTGGTTTGAAAGTTATTGAAGGTTTTCGGAAGTTTTCGTCTTTTATTCCTTTAAATCTTGAATTTGATATCATAATGACTGTTGTTGGCTAAAACCCTTTAGCAATTCTAAGGTGAAGGGTTGATAGTTGTGGCTTAGATGATGATAGATCGATCGTAAACAGATTGGACCCTGAGAGTTAAAGAGAATCGCCGACGAACCTAATCCACGGTCTGTTCTTGAGCTTCCACGGCCGTGGAAATCAAGAACTACCCGTAATTTTGTGTTAGTTACGAGCCTTGCATTTACTTTAATCCAAAGTTAAAGATTTACTTTAACTTAGTCTTGGCTTGCCCTTTTCTAGGTGGTAGTGAAGCCTCAACAACCTCTACCTCGATTCTGAGTGTCACAACCTTAATCGGTTTAGTTGGTCTTGATCCTTGGATTACAAGTTTGGGTATTTGACATTAATTCTTACCTTTAGATCCTTTCTATACTGAAGCCTAAACAACCTTTATAGAGAGTGTCTTTAGTTGAGCCATATAAGGTCTTGGAACTTCACCGTACATTGCCTTACATTCGTATACCTTCGCATACCTCAATTTTGTTCTTATATTTTTAGTATATCTTGAATCGATTGCCATAGCTGGATTCCTGGATCTTTAGGATTGTTGTTTTCCCAATAATTTACAAAACTCATACATTTACTCGCTTGACAATTATGTAACTGAATTTAACCCCCCAAATCCCTGTGTTCGATACTCTGGAACTCTTGCTTAACTATATCGATCCGTACACTGAGGGTTCGCTTTGCTTGATTCTAGTTTTATAAATTTAAGACTTATTTGCACGCACGCTAAGTGGCGAACAAGTTTTTGGCGCCGTTGCCGGAGATTTGTTGTAGGCCGAATTCGGTTATCGGTTGTCAAGCTTCGAAGCTTTTCCCTTGTTATTTGATATCTCTTCGAGTGCATGCGCAGGTCTAGGAATAACGAAGACCTCTTACCTCTTGATCAAGAGCTTGAGAGGACTTTAAGGAGAAAGCTTAAGGAAAGAAAAATGGCTGAAGAAAGAGAACGTGATCTCCAATCGGAGTTAGCGGAAAAGGAAGCTCAACTCCAATGGAGTGAGAAGACTCGTAGGGAAGAAACGGATCGTCATCAAATGAAGGTTGATGATCTAACGGACATGATGTTCCAAATGAGACTGGAAATAAACAACCTCAAAGGGAAAAAGAAAAGAAGCAGACCGGGAAGATCGGTTAGAGCCAACTCATCCAATGAGGATAGCGACTCCTCCATGCCACCACTAGAGGAAATTGATCCGACGATCAATGTGAATCCATTCTTTCCACGGCCAGCTGCAAATCGCCGTGTTCCACCTAGAGGTGCGAGGGTCGAACGTGTGGATGAGGAGCCAAGAACTCTTGGCCAAAGGATGGATCCAATGCAGCAACCACGCCGTTTAGGTGTGAACTTTGATGCTGATGATGCAAAAAGGTTTAGCTTCAACCCTCAAGTTATTACCATTGTTCGCCAAAATGAATTTGGTGGAACAAGCGCTGAATCTCCACATCAACATCTACAAAACTTTGAGATTATGATGGAGACAATGAAGCCAAAGAATGCAACTACCAACAACTACAAACTCAAGCCTTTCTTCTTCTCCTTGAAGGGGAAAGCATTGTCTTGGTATCAAGCTCTTCCAAGTGGAAAGCTTGAAACATGGGAGGATCTTTCTTCGAAATTCCTCACTAAGTTCTTTCCGCCATCTAAAACGGCAGAGCTAAGAGGTAAGATTAATGCATTTTCTATGAGATCTAACGAAACTTTGTTTCAATCTTGGGAAAGATTTCAGGATTTGCTATTGGATTGCCCTCATCATGGCATATCCAAGCTTGCACTATTGGAGATATACTATAAGGGGCTGGATGTGGAGACACAATTCAAGCTCCAATCCCTTTCATGTGGTACATTCAAGAACATGAGGGAATTTGACGCATGGGACTTCATTGAGAAGCAAGGGCGAGTTATAGAGAAGTATTCCCATCGGAAAGTGGAGGCGAACCATGTGAATCAAGGAGCAAAGCTATCACAAGCAGCTCAAACTCAAATCTTTTCTCTCAACACGGAGATTAAAGAGTTGAAGGAAGCCATAAAAACCAACTTTCTGAAGCACAAGGAACAAGATGTAGGTTATTTGGGCAACAACAATAACCACAACGGTAACAAGAATACAAATCGCAACAACCGGAACAACAACCGGAACAATTGGAACAACAACAACAACAACCGGAACAACAATTGGAACAACAATAGGGGTTCAAACAACAACAATTGGCGTCCCAATCAACAAAATTCCGGTAATTCTTATTCTTCCAATTCAGGAAATTCACTAACTCTACCTTCCTCTTCTTCCACTCCTTTGAAAAGCCAGGGACAAACATCTAATGGTGGAAGTACTTCGGGGAAAGAGAAGCCCGATCCCATGTTGGAGACAATTTTGGGCAAGCTTCAAGGATTGGAGACTCGCAGCCTAAGTTTGTAGAAGTCCCCGTTGAGAAGGACAAAGAGAAGGGGAAGGAGAAGGAAGATGTCGACGTTCCTCCTCCAGCTTACAAACCTCCCCTACCTTTCCCTCAATCTAGAGCAAGAGCGCGTCTAGATAAACAATTCAGTAAGTTTATTGAACTCATGAGCAAGCTGCATATTAATATACCTTTCATTGATGCCATTGTAGGTATGCCAGCTTATGGGAAGTTCTTAAAGGAAATCCTCTCTAACAAGAGGAAGCTAGAGGATTTTGGAGAGGTTAAGATGAGTTCGGATTCTTCGGATCTCATCAAAACCATGAAAGAGAAGATGCCCCCAAAGCTAAAGGATCCGGGGTCATTTTGTATTCCCATAACAGTGGGAGATGTCACATATGATGCATTATGTGACTTGGGAGCAAGTGTGAGCATCATCCCACTTGCATTATGTAGGAAGATCGGTTTAGGCGATCCTAAACCGGTGAAGATGACATTATACATGGCGGATCGATCCATAACTCGTCCCGTCGGTATTGTTGAAGACGTCCCGGTCAAGCTAGGTAAATTCTATGTTCCTATAAATTTTGTTGTGCTTGACATTCCTGCAGATAGTCTGGTCCCGATTATTCTCGGAAGACCGTTTCTTGCAACGTCCGACTGCATAGTCGATTGCAAGAATGCTAGACTCGCCTTTGACATAGGAGAAGAGAAGGTAGAGTTCGTTCTTTCCACTCTAGTGAAGGAACCAATCTTTGATGAGGATATATTCAATATCCAAGACGAAGAAGGGCTATCTAGAGAGGAGGTTAGTGCTATTCTCTTCAAAGATCCTTTGCAAAAGGTTATTTCTATGAGCCTAATGGATATAGGGGAAGAAGTGGAGTGCAATAAGGCAACTGAAGCCTTAGAAGCACAAGAAGAAGTGTGTGAAGAAGAGTTTGAGAAACTCCACGACAAGGCAGAAAACGTACGGATCCACAGTCATACACTCTATTCCACGGCCGTGGATTTCACCAACAAAAGCGTGGAGCACTCCAGAGGTTTACATGGTCGTGAAGAGAACAGAGCAACCGTAAATATTTGCCACGCCCAAAATTACGGCCGTGGAGGATGCAGAGAGGCCGTAATTTTGGGTGAATCCGAAGGCAATTGTGTCTCTTCCTCAACCTCTCTTGATTCTTCTCCAACACCTTCTACTTCCTTAGACGCTTCTAAAGAACCATCGGATATTCCTCAAGAACCATTGGAGACTCCGATAGTGATGGAACTAAAGCCACTCCCTACACATCTAAGGTACGCATTTCTTGGACCTAATTCTACCTTTCCGGTAATTGTTAGTTCCGATTTAAGCATAGATGAACATAGTAAACTCATGGTTATCCTTAGGAAACACAGAAAAGCTTTAGGATACACTATAGAAGACTTAGTAGGAATCAAACCTTCCCTATGCATGCATAAGATCTTAATGGAAGAGGACTTTAGGACTTCGCGACAACCTAAAAGGCGGTTGAATCCGACCATGAAGGAGGTTGTCAAGAAGGAAATTCTTAAACTTTTTGATGCAGGTATCATCTACCCTATCTCCGATAGCAAGTGGGTGAGTCCCGTACAAGTGGTTCCGAAGAAGGGCGGAATGACGGTCATCACCAACAAGAATAACGAACTCATTCCCACCAGAACCGTAACAGGATGGCGGATGTGCATAGACTACCGCAAGCTAAACAACGCGACGAGGAAGGACCACTTCCCACTACCCTTCATCGATCAAATGCTTGAAAGGTTACCACAACATTCACACTTTTGCTATCTTGACGGTTATAGTGGTTTCTTATAGATTCCGATACACCCGGATGATCAAGAGAAGACCACATTCACATGCCCGTGGGGTACGTTTGCCTATAGGAGGATGCCGTTCGGGCTTTGCAACGCCCCAGCAACCTTTCAAAGGTGCATGATGGCCATCTTCTCCGAATATATAGAGGAAACCATGGATGTTTTTATGGATGACTTCTCCGTTTATGGTTCCTCTTTTGACAATTGCCTTTCTAACCTTGCTCTTGTATTACAAAGGTGTGAAGACACTAACCTAGTTCTTAATTGGGAGAAGTGTAAATTTATGGTAAAAGAAGGCATTGTATTAGGACACTTAATCTCTAGTAGAGGGATTGAGGTTGATAAAGCTAAAATAGAGACAATAGAAAAGCTTCCTCCCCCAACTTCGGTGAAATGGATAAGAAGTTTTCTAGGACATGCTGGATTTTATAGACGCTTCATAAAAGACATCTCTAAAATATCAAAACCGCTCACTAATCTATTGATGAAGGATGCAGTTTTTGAGTTTTCGCAAGAATGTTTAGATGCGTCCAATATGATTCGGGAAGCTATAATTTCAGCTCCGATTATCCAACCTCCGGATTGGAATCTTCCCTTTGAGGTTATGTGTGACGCAAGTGACGTAGCTATAGGAGCTGTCCTTGGAGAAATAAAGGAAGGGCGAACCCACGCTATCTACTACGCTAGCAAGACGTTAGATGAGGCGGAGCTCAACTACGCCACTACCGAAAAAGAGTTTTTAGCTATTGTTTATGCAATTGACAAATTTCGCTCTTATCTTGTAGGTGTAAAGGTGATTGTATACACGGATCATGCTGTGATCCGGTACCTCCTTGCAAAGAAGGATGCGAAGCCAAGGCTAATTAGATGGATTTTCTCCTACAAGAATTCGATCTAGAGATCCGCGACAAGAAGGGTTTGGAAAATTCTGTTGCGGATCATTTGAGTCGCCTAACACATATAGAGGACGACCACCTACCTATAGATGACTCCTTTCCGGACAAGCATTTACATATCATAGAGGAGTGTATCGATGTGATCACCAAAGGTAACGAACCATGGTTTGCTGATTTTGTTAACTATTTGGTTTGTGAGGAATTACCGCCCGAATTATCCTACGCACAAAGAAAGAAGTTCTTTAAGGATGTTCGGGAATACTTTTGGAATGAGCCTCTCCTCTTCAAGAGAGGTCCGGATGGCATTATTCGGCGATGTGTGCCGGAAGATGAAATGCAAAGTGTCATCCGCCATTGTCATTCACTACCATGAGGAGGACACGCTAGTTCGAACAAGACTAGCGCTAAGGTATTGCAATCTGGATTCTTTTGGCCTACTCTATTTAAAGATGTGCAAACCTTTGTTTCCTGCTGCGATGCTTGTCAAAGAACAGGAAATATATCTAGGACGAATGAGATGCCTCTCAACAACATCCAAGAGGTGGAGATCTTCGACGTTTAGGGAGTAGACTTCATGGGACCTTTCCCATCATCTTGTGGTAACCAATACATACTTTTAGCGGTGGATTATGTTTCCAGATGGGTTGAAGCGATTGCCTCTCCCACCAATGATGCTATGGTAGTGGTTAAGTTCTTTAACAAGTCCATTTTCCCGCAATTTGGGACACCACGGACCATCATTAGTGATGGAGGTTCTCACTTCATTGCCCGGCGCTTTGAAGCTCTCTTAGCTAAGTATGGGGTGACTCACAAGATCGCCACCCCTTATCATCCACAAACTAGTGGACAAGTTGAGATCTCAAATCGGGAGATCAAAGGAATCCTAGAGAAGACGGTTTCAAGGACTAGGAAGGATTGGTCTTTGAAGCTAGATGATGCATTGTGGGCGTACCGGATTGCGTATAAGACTCCCATCGGAACCACACCATACAACCTTGTGTATGGGAAGTCTTGTCACTTACCGGTAGAGTTGGAGCACAAGGTGTTTTGGGAAATCAAGTGGCTAAATTTCAGCATGAAGGAAGCGGGAGAGAAGCGTCTCTTGGACCTAAATGAGCTTGAAGAACTCCGCTTGAAAGCGTACGAAAACGCCAAGATCTACAAAGAAAGAGCGAAGCGTTGGCATGATAAGCATATCATCCCAAAGGACCTCAAAGAAGGAGATCAAGTTCTCCTCTTCAATTCAAGGATCCGTCTCTTTCCAGGTAAGCTTAAATCTCGTTGGACCGGACCTTTTCTAATCAAACGTATTTTCCCCCATGGTGCAGTTGAAGTATGGGGTGAAACGGGCGGAAGCTTTAAGGTGAACGGTCAACGACTCAAGAAGTATATACCGGAACTCTAAGCTGAAGAGTTCGCGCCCACCGCACTCGAATAAGTGCGAATATGGTCTAGCTACGGACCTTAAACAAAGCGCTTCTTGGGAGGCAACCCAAGGTATTGCATTGTCCTTTTCGTTTTTGATTCATAGTTAGCTTAGTATGGACATTTTGCTTTGTTTTGCCTTCGATACCTTCCGGTATGTTTTTTTTTTGGATGTAGGAATAGTGGAAAAGAAAAGGGGAAGGAAAAACTTGAAGAAAATTGACGAAACTTGGACTTTGGAGCATTAGAGAGAGTTTCACGGCCCAAACCACGGCCGTGACAACTACAGTGACCGTAATTTTCAAAAGCCTGAGAAAAATCACCAAAACCACGGTTCCGTACATTTCCACGGCCGTGGAACCCCCCGACAGACCGTGATTTTCAAAAATTTTTACGGCCACTATATAAACCACGTTTCTTCACAAAACACAAACCCAAAACCCAAAACCACGCCCTAATCGCCGATTTCACTCCCCCTTCCTCAAATCCTCATTCGTTAATCATTTTTGACGATTTCTTAACCAAAGCTGAAGCAAATCCAATCACCAACAAGATCCAAGCAACGATTCGAGCGGCAAATCACCGGAGAAGCCACAATTCGGATTCAAAAATCCGAAAACCTAGGTTTTTGGTTCTTTCTCTATCTTTGTCGATTTGGCTTCGTTTTTTACAGAATTTTTAGGGGAACTGATTGGAATTGGAAGGAAATTAGTTTAGGACTGCTTGCTGCTGAATTTGGTGAATTTCGGTTGGATTTTGAGAATTTTCGAGACAAACCACGGTTCCTGTACGTTCCACGGCCGTGGAATTTGAAGAACAAACCATGGTTTTAAGCAGAATATGGATTTTGTAAGGAGAGTGTCCGGTAGGAACAAGGATAAGAACAAGGATAAGGATAAGAACAAAAAGAGGAAAGGCAATGATGCTTCCTCTTCTAGAGCACCATCCCCTTCATCCCCTTCACCTCCATCATCACCATCACCACCTCCCCCTAGGATCCCCACTATCCATGACGATCATCTCTATGCTTTAGAGAGGATCTAGAAGAGAGCGGTCATAAGACCTAGATACCTACTGCTGGAGGAGTTAGAGCCTCTACATGTGATAGGAGACCTTACTTGGCTTTTGGATAGAGCTGGTTTAGTCATCGTCTCCGCTATTCGGGAAGATGCTTATGACGAGATCACTAGGGAGTTTGTGGTTTCCTTCGAGCATAGCCATGTTGACAGGACAGTTTTTTTCCGGCTAATGGAGAGAAACTATGATTTTTCGATTAGAGAGTTCGGAGCCTTCTTTGGGTTCCATGAGACCTTCAATGGTCGTTTCCCCAGTGGCGTGTACGCCAAGGATTTCTGGGAGGAGATTGCCATGGTATACGCCAACGAGGACCGCTGGCAGCCAGATGATACCAAGGCTAGGTTGATGTATCACCTAGCCTTGAAGATTGCTCATAGGGTACTTTCTAAGTGTCTCTTCCCTAGGACGGAGACGCCTCAGAAGATTAAGACTGACGAGCTATTTCTTCTCTACTGTATGTTATACGGTAGACCAGCAGATTGTGCCACCCTCTTAGCTGCTACCATAAGCAAGCTAAAGAACAAGAGGGCTGGTAACATTGGATATGGTGGGATGGTCACCCAACTTGCTAGACAGTTAAGGGTTGATTTTTCGGCTTGTACACGTATTGCTACTACACCCCTAGGACTACACAGCCTCATGACTAGAGGCATTATCTTCCCTACCCATAGAGGTCCACCATATGCTGCTATGCCATGGGAGAGTAGGACCGGGAGAGGCATTGAGTGGCTCCCTGAGTATTCCATTATGGCTGGACGCCATAACTGGAAGGCGACGTTCGCTGCCATGCACGCGGACAAATTAGTAGCCCCTCGCTATGATCCACCACCACCAGTTGTAGAGGAGGAGAGGAGAGGGGATGACGAGTTTGAGGGAGGAGGAGCTGATCATGACTTTGGTACATTCCCGGATCAGCCGGACGCATTTCCTGACCTTCCTAGACACTCTCCCCGCCCCACTAGAGCTTCTGGATCTTCCTCTCGCCGTGCCAGTGTGAGCGAGAGGCCGACATGGATGGCAGATCCTCCTTCATGGTATAGTACGCAACCGGATTGGATGGGAGCTCCACCGCCTTGGCATGCACAGCCGCCACCTGCACCAGCACCTTCAGATGCACCGGCGTAGTACAACCAGCCGCCTGGTTGGTAGGAGCAGCTGCCACAGTGGGCTACCGACCTCTCCGACAGGGTTGGAGCTTTGGATATTCGTGTTGATGCTAGGGATGCACGAGCCGACGATCTTGACCATATGATGAGAGACGTTTACCGCCAGCAGTTCGGGCGGTACTATGATCCCAGCTTCTCCCCGTTTCCACCACCGCCTCCACCGCAGTGAGGACCTTTGATGATCGACGTTTTAGCCGCTCCACCACCATTTTGTGAGTTCTTTTTCTTTCTTTCTTTTTCTTCTTTTTCTTTTTGAACATTAGCGACAATGTTTGTTCCAAGTATGGGGTGGGGTGTGACTAATAGTTGTAATAACTCTTACTCACTTTTGTATGCTTCTATCGAGACTACCCTGCATGATCATTCTATTGTTACACGTTTCATTATTGCATTGCATGAAAAAAGCTTTTGATAAACCCATAAAAATAGAAAAATTTTGAAAATTTTGTGCTTCTAAGGATAGAGATGATTTCTATGATAATCACTACTTGTGAATTGAGTTTTGATGACAATCGCATGCTTAAACAAATAGTGAATTGGAAAGAAATTGAATGAGTTGATCATTCCTCTTTTGCAAATTTCATAATGTGATAAATGTTGCTTAAATCATATTGAAAAATCAAGGTTGAAATCACATGATAAGTTCTTATGCTTCTTTTTGAGATGATTAAGGCAATTCGATTTTCTTTCTTCTTCCTTTGTTCATTTAGCCCCTCATTGAAATAATGACCTCCTTTACCTATCCGGGAATTTGGAGGAGTTGATATTTGGCATGTTTGATGTGGGAGGGTCATGAAAGCAATACTTTGCATTCAAAAGAATAGAAAGAAATTATAGGTTTGTGGAAGTCAATCATGACGATGAGTAACTCGACACCATTCACATAGCCGGGTGTTTGTGTCTTGCCAAAGTCGGATTGAGCGATATTCCAATCGGATTATGGTATGTGCATCAATGGGTTGAGGCATCTCGCAAAATTGAGAAACGCCAATCTCCTAGGCTTCGGTTTTTGTGCACCTCTATCCATGACTCCAAAAGTAAAGTCGAAAAATGAAAAGAAGAGAGCGAAGCTCTAAGTTGAAAGTGCTGCGGAAACCGCAAGAGAAAAAGAAAAGAGTAGCTATCCACTTTCCCGGATTCATGCACCACATTCCTTAAAGTTTTCCTTCCCTTTCAACATTCTAGACCTTGTTTGAAAGTCCTTAAGATCAAGAGAATGATATATGACTTGGTGATCTAAATTGAAGTTTCTTATGATTGACTTTGATAATGTTTGAAGGTTATGATATTTACATGGAAGTTTGATTAATTCATGAGCTTTCTTTACTCTCTACTCTTTGATTATGTATATGAAAGTCTTATAAACGAATGAAGCAAGATTTGAGAATGATCTATTGATTAGAAAGCACATTCATCTAAAAGAAGTTTTGCTTTGAGAGTATACACATATTTCATCCTAACTTGAGTTTTAAAGTTTGGAAAGACCTTGCTTAGGGACAAGCAAGTGGCAAGTATGGGGTTATTTGTTAACATGAAATATTGTGATATTTTAGGCACGTTTTCTAAGTGTATTTCATCCATTTTGGTACTCATTGATAAAGCGTGAAGCAATTGAGAGTTAGTTCATCTATTTTGTCAATATAGAGGTCTACATAAGCTTTGTGTTGATTGTAGGCAATTAAGAGCTAAAATCGGACAAATCGAGGGAGAATGGAGATAGTTGAGCATGTCCAAGGATTGAGGACATCACTAGGAGCTAAGGAAGATGCTAAGTTGAAGAATAGCACGAGACAAAGGAGAATTACGATCTACATGTGTTCCACGCCCTGAAATACGGCCGTACTAGGATCCATGCTCTAATCCACGGCCGTGGAACTTTGGCAAGACAAGCGTGGAGCATTCCAGCAACTTACACGGCCGTGGAGGATTGTGAAGAAACGTGATCAACTTCCACGCTCTAAATTACGGGCGTGGAACCCTTCCACGACCGTGATCTTGGCGATCTTTTACGCAATATTTTAAGCCACGATCCACTACGCACATGGGCCGAAGACATATTTTATCCAGCCCTATAAAAGGACAGAAGAAAGGAGATTCCATCACCTTCGCTACCTCGCTTACACCTCCGTTTAGGGTTTGCATCTTTGCTTACGCCTCACGCTTAGATTTTTGTCTACGGAGTTACACGTGCCTAGGGTTTCAAGTTGGACATGTGGAGATTGCTATTTCGCATCGAAAACTTGCGAAGAGTTGAAGATTTGGAAGATCGTTCTTGGCGGAAGTTATGCCTTTGATTCCAAATCTGTTTGTGTTTATTCCAAATCTGTTTGTGTTTATTCCAAATCTGTTTGTGTTTATTCCAAATCTGTTTGTGTTTATTCCTAGGTTTGATTAGAAGACGGATTGACATCTTGTTCTTCGTTCTTATCTAGAATAGTTACTTGTTTGTGTTTATTCCAAATCTGAGTTACATTATCATTGATATTTATGAATTTGAGATTGGTTTGAAAGTTATTGAAGGTTTTCGGAAGTTTTCGTCTTTTATTCCTTTAAATCTTGAATTTGATATCATAATGACTGTTGTTGGCTAAAACCCTTTAGCAATTCTAAGGTGAAGGGTTGATAGTTGTGGCTTAGATGATGATAGATCGATCGTAAACAGATTGGACCCTGAGAGTTAAAGAGAATCGCCGACGAACCTAATCCACGGTCTGTTCTTGAGCTTCCACGGCCGTGGAACTCAAGAACTACCCGTAATTTTGTGTCAGTTACGAGCCTTGCATTTACTTTAATCCAAAGTTAAAGATTTACTTTAACTTAGTCTTGGCTTGCCCTTTTCTAGGTGGTAGTGAAGCCTCAACAACCTCTACCTCGATTCTGAGTGTCACAACCTTAATCGGTTTAGTTGGTCTTGATCCTTGGATTACAAGTTTGGGTATTTGACATTAATTCTTACCTTTAGATCCTTTCTATACTGAAGCCTAAACAACCTTTATAGAGAGTGTCTTTAGTTGAGCCATATAAGGTCTTGGAACTTCACCGTACATTGCCTTACATTCGTATACCTTCGCATACCTCAATTTTGTTCTTATATTTTTAGTATATCTTGAATCGATTTCCATAGCTGGATTCCTGGATCTTTAGGATTGTTGTTTTCCCAATAATTTACAAAACTCATACATTTACTTGCTTGACAATTATGTAACTGAATTTAACCCCCCAAATCCCTGTGTTCGATACTCTGGAACTCTTGCTTAACTATATCGATCCGTACACTGAGGGTTCGCTTTGCTTGATTCTAGTTTTATAAATTTAAGACTTATTTGCACGCACGCTAAGTGGCGAACAAGTTTTTGGCGCCGTTGCCGGAGATTTGTTGTAGGCCGAATTCGGTTATCGGTTGTCAAGCTTCGAAGCTTTTCCCTTGTTATTTGATATCTCTTCGAGTGCATGCGCAGGTCTAGGAATAACGAAGACCTCTTACCTCTTGATCAAGAGCTTGAGAGGACTTTAAGGAGAAAGCTTAAGGAAAGAAAAATGGCTGAAGAAAGAGAACGTGATCTCCAATCGGAGTTAGCGGAAAAGGAAGCTCAACTCCAATGGAGTGAGAAGACTCGTAGGGAAGAAACGGATCGTCATCAAATGAAGGTTGATGATCTAACGGACATGATGTTCCAAATGAGACTGGAAATAAACAACCTCAAAGGGAAAAAGAAAAGAAGCAGACCGGGAAGATCGGTTAGAGCCAACTCATCCAATGAGGATAGCGACTCCTCCATGCCACCACTAGAGGAAATTGATCCGACGATCAATGTGAATCCATTCTTTCCACGGCCAGCTGCAAATAGCCGTGTTCCACCTAGAGGTGCGAGGGTCGAACGTGTGGATGAGGAGCCAAGAACTCTTGGCTAAAGGATGGATCCAATGCAGCAACCACGCCGTTTAGGTGTGAACTTTGATGCTGATGATGCACAAAGGTTTAGCTTCAACCCTCAAGTTATTACCATTGTTCGCCAAAATGAATTTGGTGGAACAAGCGCTGAATCTCCACATCAACATCTACAAAACTTTGAGATTATGATGGAGACAATGAAGCCAAAGAATGCAACTACCAACAACTACAAACTCAAGCCTTTCTTCTTCTCCATGAAGGGGAAAGCATTGTCTTGGTATCAAGCTCTTCCAAGTGGAAAGCTTGAAACATGGGAGGATCTTTCTTCGAAATTCCTCACTAAGTTCTTTCCGCCATCTAAAACGGCGGAGCTAAGAGGTAAGATTAATGCATTTTCTATGAGATCTAACGAAACTTTGTTTCAATCTTGGGAAAGATTTCAGGATTTGCTATTGGATTGCCCTCATCATGGCATATCCAAGCTTGCACTATTGGAGATATACTATAAGGGGCTGGATGTGGAGACACAATTCAAGCTCCAATCCCTTTCATGTGGTATATTCATGAACATGAGGGAATTTGACGCATGGGACTTCATTGAGAAGCAAGGGCGAGTTATAGAGAAGTATTCCCATCGGAAAGTGGAGGCGAACCATGTGAATCAAGGAGCAAAGCTATCACAAGCAGCTCAAACTCAAATCTTTTCTCTCAACACGGAGATTAAAGAGTTGAAGGAAGCCATAAAAACCAACTTTCTGAAGCACAAGGAACAAGATGTAGGTTATTTGGGCAACAACAATAACCACAACGGTAACAAGAATACAAATCGCAACAACCGGAACAACAACCGGAACAATTGGAACAACAACAACAACAACCGGAACAACAATTGGAACAACAATAGGGGTTCAAACAACAACAATTGGCGTCCCAATCAACAAAATTCCGGTAATTCTTATTCTTCCAATTCAGGAAATTCACTAACTCTACCTTCCTCTTCTTCCAATCCTTTGAAAAGCCAGGGACAAACATCTAATGGTGGAAGTACTTCGGGGAAAGAGAAGCCCGATCCCATGTTGGAGACAATTTTGGGCAAGCTTCAAGGATTGGAGACTCGCAGCCTAAGTTTGTAGAAGTCCCCGTTGAGAAGGACAAAGAGAAGGGGAAGGAGAAGGAAGATGTCGACGTTCCTCCTCCAGCTTACAAACCTCCCCTACCTTTCCCTCAATCTAGAGCAAGAGCGCGTCTAGATAAACAATTCAGTAAGTTTATTGAACTCATGAGCAAGCTGCATATTAATATACCTTTCATTGATGCCATTGTAGGTATGCCAGCTTATGGGAAGTTCTTAAAGGAAATCCTCTCTAACAAGAGGAAGCTAGAGGATTTTGGAGAGGTTAAGATGAGTTCGGATTCTTCGGATCTCATCAAAACCATGAAAGAGAAGATGCCCCCAAAGCTAAAGGATCCGGGGTCATTTTGTATTCCCATAACAGTGGGAGATGTCACATATGATGCATTATGTGACTTGGGAGCAAGTGTGAGCATCATCCCACTTGAATTATGTAGGAAGATCGGTTTAGGCGATCCTAAACCGGTGAAGATGACATTATACATGGCGGATCGATCCATAACTCGTCCCGTCGGTATTGTTGAAGACGTCCCGGTCAAGCTAGGTAAATTCTATGTTCCTATAAATTTTGTTGTGCTTGACATTCCTGCAGATAGTCTGGTCCCGATTATTCTCGGAAGACCGTTTCTTGCAACGTCCGACTGCATAGTCGATTGCAAGAATGCTAGACTCGCCTTTGACATAGGAGAAGAGAAGGTAGAGTTCGTTCTTTCCACTCTAGTGAAGGAACCAATCTTTGATGAGGATATATTCAATATCCAAGACGAAGAAGGGCTATCTAGAGAGGAGGTTAGTGCTATTCTCTTCAAAGATCCTTTGCAAAAGGTTATTTCTATGAGCCTAATGGATATAGGGGAAGAAGTGGAGTGCAATAAGGCAACTGAAGCCTTAGAAGCACAAGAAGAAGTGTGTGAAGAAGAGTTTGAGAAACTCCAAGACGAGGCAGAAAACGTACGGATCCACAGTCATACACTCTATTCCACGGCCGTGGATTTCACCAACAAAAGCGTGGAGCACTCCAGAGGTTTACATGGTCGTGAAGAGAACAGAGCAACCGTAAATATTTGCCACGCCCAAAATTACGGCCGTGGAGGATGCAGAGAGGCCGTAATTTTGGGTGAATCCGAAGGCAATTGTGTCTCTTCCTCAACCTCTCTTGATTCTTCTCCAACACCTTCTACTTCCTTAGACGCTTCTAAAGAACCATCGGATATTCCTCAAGAACCATTGGAGACTCCGATAGTGATGGAACTAAAGCCACTCCCTACACATCTAAGGTACGCATTTCTTGGACCTAATTCTACCTTTCCGGTAATTGTTAGTTCCGATTTAAGCATAGATGAACATAGTAAACTCATGGTTATCCTTAGGAAACACAGAAAAGCTTTAGGATACACTATAGAAGACTTAGTAGGAATCAAACCTTCCCTATGCATGCATAAGATCTTAATGGAAGAGGACTTTAGGACTTCGCGACAACCTAAAAGGCGGTTGAATCCGACCATGAAGGAGGTTGTCAAGAAGGAAATTCTTAAACTTTTTGATGCAGGTATCATCTACCCTATCTCCGATAGCAAGTGGGTGAGTCCCGTACAAGTGGTTCCGAAGAAGGGCGGAATGACGGTCATCACCAACAAGAATAACGAACTCATTCCCACCCGAACCGTAACAGGATGGCGGATGTGCATAGACTACCGCAAGCTAAACAACGCGACGAGGAAGGACCACTTCCCACTACCCTTCATCGATCAAATGCTTGAAAGGTTACCACAACATTCACACTTTTGCTATCTTGACGGTTATAGTGGTTTCTTATAGATTCCGATACACCCGGATGATCAAGAGAAGACCACATTCACATGCCCGTGGGGTACGTTTGCCTATAGGAGGATGCCGTTCGGGCTTTGCAACGCCCCAGCCACCTTTCAAAGGTGCATGATGGCCATCTTCTCCGAATATATAGAGGAAACCATGGATGTTTTTATGGATGACTTCTCCGTTTATGGTTCCTCTTTTGACAATTGCCTTTCTAACCTTGCTCTTGTATTACAAAGGTGTGAAGACACTAACCTAGTTCTTAATTGGGAGAAGTGTAAATTTATGGTAAAAGAAGGCATTGTATTAGGACACTTAATCTCTAGTAGAGGGATTGAGGTTGATAAAGCTAAAATAGAGACAATAGAAAAGCTTCCTCCCCCAACTTCGGTGAAATGGATAAGAAGTTTTCTAGGACATGCTGGATTTTATAGACGCTTCATAAAAGACATCTCTAAAATATCAAAACCGCTCACTAATCTATTGATGAAGGATGCAGTTTTTGAGTTTTCGCAGGAATGTTTAGATGCGTTCAATATGATTCGGGAAGCTCTAATTTCAGCTCCGATTATCCAACCTCCGGATTGGAATCTTCCCTTTGAGGTTATGTGTGACGCAAGTGACGTAGCTATAGGAGCTGTCCTTGGAGAAATAAAGGAAGGGCGAACCCACGCTATCTACTACGCTAGCAAGACGTTAGATGAGGCGGAGCTCAACTACGCCACTACCGAAAAAGAGTTTTTAGCTATTGTTTATGCAATTGACAAATTTTGCTCTTATCTTGTAGGTGTAAAGGTGATTGTATACACGGATCATGCTGCGATCCGGTACCTCCTTGCAAAGAAGGATGCGAAGCCAAGGCTAATTAGATGGATTTTCTCCTACAAGAATTCGATCTAGAGATCAGCGACAAGAAGGGTTTGGAAAATTCTGTTGCGGATCATTTGAGTCGCCTAACACATATAGAGGACGACCACCTACCTATAGATGACTCCTTTCCGGACAAGCATTTACATATCATAGAGGAGTGTATCGATGTGATCACCAAAGGTAACGAACCATGGTTTGCTGATTTTGTTAACTATTTGGTTTGTCAGGAATTACCGCCCGAATTATCCTACGCACAAAGAAAGAAGTTCTTTAAGGATGTTCGGGAATACTTTTGGAATGAGCCTCTCCTCTTCAAGAGAGGTCCGGATGGCATTATTCGGCGATGTGTGCCGGAAGATGAAATGCAAAGTGTCATCCGCCATTGTCATTCACTACCATGAGGAGGACACGCTAGTTCGAACAAGACTAGCGCTAAGGTATTGCAATCTGGATTCTTTTGGCCTACTCTATTTAAAGATGTGCAAACCTTTGTTTCCTACTGCGATGCTTGTCAAAGAACAGGAAATATATCTAGGAGGAATGAGATGCCTCTCAACAACATCCAAGAGGTGGAGATCTTCGACGTTTAGGGAGTAGACTTCATGGGACCTTTCCCATCATCTTGTGGTAACCAATACATACTTTTAGCGGTTGATTATGTTTCCAGATGGGTTGAAGCGATTGCCTCTCCCACCAATGATGCTATGGTAGTGGTTAAGTTCTTTAACAAGTCCATTTTCCCGCAATTTGGGACACCACGGACCATCACTAGTGATGGAGGTTCTCACTTCATTGCCCGGCGCTTTGAAGCTCTCTTAGCTAAGTATGGGGTGACTCACAAGATCGCCACCCCTTATCATCCACAAACTAGTGGACAAGTTGAGATCTCAAATCGGGAGATCAAAGGAATCCTAGAGAAGACGGTTTCAAGGACTAGGAAGGATTGGTCTTTGAAGCTAGATGATGCATTGTGGGCGTACCGGATTGCGTATAAGACTCCCATCGGAACCACACCATACAACCTTGTGTATGGGAAGTCTTGTCACTTACCGGTAGAGTTGGAGCACAAGGTGTTTTGGGAAATCAAGTGGCTAAATTTCAGCATGAAGGAAGCGGGAGAGAAGCGTCTCTTGGACCTAAATGAGCTTGAAGAACTCCGCTTGAAAGCGTACGAAAATGCCAAGATCTACAAAGAAAGAGCGAAGCGTTGGCATGATAAGCATATCATCCCAAAGGACCTCAAAGAAGGAGATCAAGTTCTCCTCTTCAATTCAAGGATCCGTCTCTTTCCAGGTAAGCTTAAATCTCGTTGGACCGGACCTTTTCTAATCAAACGTATTTTCCCCCATGGTGCAGTTGAAGTATGGGGTGAAACGGGCGGAAGCTTTAAGGTGAACGGTCAACGACTCAAGAAGTATATACCGGAACTCTAAGCTGAAGAGTTCGCGCCCACCGCACTCGAATAAGTGCGAATATGGTCTAGCTACGGACCTTAAACAAAGCGCTTCTTGGGAGGCAACCCAAGGTATTGCATTGTCCTTTTCGTTTTTGATTCATAGTTAGCTTAGTATGGACATTTTGCTTTGTTTTGCCTTCGATACCTTCCGGTATGTTTTTGTTTTTGGATGTAGGAATAGTGGAAAAGAAAAGGGGAAGGAAAAACTTGAAGAAAATTGACGAAACTTGGACTTTGGAGCATTACAGAGAGTTCCACGGCCCAAACCACGGCCGTGACAACTACAGTGACCGTAATTTTCAAAAGCCTGAGAAAAATCACCAAAACCACGGTTCCGTACATTTCCACGGCCGTGGAACCCCCCGACAGACCGTGATTTTCAAAAATTTTTACGGCCACTATATAAACCACGTTTCTTCACAAAACACAAACCCAAAACCCAAAACCACGCCCTAATCGCCGATTTCACTCCCCCTTCCTCAAATCCTCATTCGTTAATCATTTTTGACGATTTCTTAACCAAAGCTGAAGCAAATCCAATCACCAACAAGATCCAAGCAACGATTCGAGCGGCAAATCACCGGAGAAGCCACAATTCGGATTCAAAAATCCGAAAACCTAGGTTTTTGGTTCTTTCTCTATCTTTGTCGATTTGGCTTCGTTTTTTACAGAATTTTTAGGAGAACTGATTGGAATTGGAAGGAAATTAGTTTAGGACTGCTTGCTGCTGAATTTGGTGAATTTCGGTTGGATTTTGAGAATTTTCGAGACAAACCACGGTTCCTGTACGTTCCACGGCCGTGGAATTTGAAGAACAAACCATGGTTTTAAGCAGAATATGGATTTTGTAAGGAGAGTGTCCGGTAGGAACAAGGATAAGAACAAGGATAAGGATAAGAACAAAAAGAGGAAAGGCAATGATGCTTCCTCTTCTAGAGCACCATCCCCTTCATCCCCTTCACCTCCATCATCACCATCACCACCTCGCCCTAGGATCCCCACTATCCATGACGATCATCTCTATGCTTTAGAGAGGATCTAGAAGAGAGCGGTCATAAGACCTAGATACCTACTGCTGGAGGAGTTAGAGCCTCTACATGTGATAGGAGACCTTACTTGGCTTTTGGATAGAGCTGGTTTAGTCATCGTCTCCGCTATTCGGGAATATGCTTATGAGGAGATCACTAGGGAGTTTGTGGTTTCCTTCGAGCATAGCCATGTTGACAGGACAGTTTTTTTCCGGCTGATGGAGAGAAACTATGATTTTTTTGATTAGAGAGTTCGGAGCCTTCTTTGGGTTCCATGAGACCTTCAATGGTCGTTTCCCCAGTGGCGTGTACGCCAAGGATTTCTGGGAGGAGATTGCCATGGTATACGCCAACGAGGACCGCTGGCAGCCAGCTGATACCAAGGCTAGGTTGATGTATCACCTAGCCTTGAAGATTGCTCATAGGGTACTTTCTAAGTGTCTCTTCCCTAGGACGGAGACGCCTCAGAAGATTAAGACTGACGAGCTATTTCTTCTCTACTGTATGTTATACGGTAGACCAGCAGATTGTGCCACCCTCTTAGCTGCTACCATAAGCAAGCTAAAGAACAAGAGGGCTGGTAACATTGGATATGGTGGGATGGTCACCCAACTTGCTAGACAGTTAAGGGTTGATTTCTCGGCTTGTAGACGTATTGCTGCTACACCCCTAGGACTACACAGCCTCATGACTAGAGGCATTATCTTCCCTACCCATAGAGGTCCACCATATGCTGCTATGCCATGGGAGAGTAGGACCGGGAGAGGTATTGAGTGGCTCCCTGAGTATTCCATTATGGCTGGACGCCATAACTGGAAGGCGACGTTCGCTGCCATGCACGCGGACAGATTAGTAGTCCCTCCCTATGATCCACCACCACCAGTTGTAGAGGAGGAGATGAGAGGGGATGACGAGTTTGAGGGAGGAGGAGCTGATCATGACTTTGGTACATTCCCGGATCAGCCGGACGCAGTTCCTGACCTTCCTAGACACTCTCCCCGCCCCACTAGAGCTTCTGGATCTTCCTCTCGCCATGCCAGTGTGAGCGAGAGGCCGACATGGATGGCAGATCCTCCTTCATGGTATAGTACGCAACCGGATTGGATGGGAGCTCCACCGCCTTGGCACGCACAGCCGCCACCTGCACCAGCACCTTCAGATGCACCGGCGTAGTACAACCAGCCGCCTGGTTGGTAGGAGCAGCTGCCACAGTGGGCTACCGACCTCTCCGACAGGGTTGGAGCTTTGGAGATTCGTGTTGATGCTAGGGATGCACGAGCCGACGATCTTGACCATATGATGAGAGACGTTTACCGCCAGCAGTTCGGGCGGTACTATGATCCCAGCTTCTCCCCGTTTCCACCACCGCCTCCACCGCAGTGAGGACCTTTGATGATCGACGTTTTAGCCGCTCCACCACCATTTTGTGAGTTCTTTTTCTTTCTTTCTTTTTCTTCTTTTTCTTTTTGAACATTAGCGACAATGTTTGTTCCAAGTATGGGGTGTGGTGTGACTAATAGTTGTAATAACTCTTACTCACTTTTGTATGCTTCTATCGAGACTACCCTGCATGATCATTCTATTGTTACACGTTTCATTATTGCATTGCATGAAAAAAGCTTTTGATAAACCCATAAAAATAGAAAAATTTTGAAAATTTTGTGCTTCTAAGGATAGAGATGATTTCTATGATAATCACTACTTGTGAATTGAGTTTTGATGACAATCGCATGCTTAAACAAATAGTGAATTGGAAAGAAATTGAATGAGTTGATCATTCCTCTTTTGCAAATTTCATAATGTGATAAATGTTGCTTAAATCATATTGAGAAATCAAGGTTGAAATCACATGATAAGTTCTTATGCTTCTTTTTGAGATGATTAAGGCAATTCGATTTTCTTTCTTCTTCCTTTGTTCATTTAGCCCCTCATTGAAATAATGACCTCCTTTACCTATCCGGGAATTTGGAGGAGTTGATATTTGGCATGTTTGATGTGGGAGGGTCATGAAAGCAATACTTTGCATTCAAAAGAATAGAAAGAAATTATAGGTTTGTGGAAGTCAATCATGACGATGAGTAACTCGACACCATTCACATAGCCGGGTGTTTGTGTCTTGCCAAAGTCGGATTGAGCGATATTCCAATCGGATTATGGTATGTGCATCAATGGGTTGAGGCATCTCGCAAAATTGAGAAACGCCAATCTCCTAGGCTTCGGTTTTTGTGCACCTCTATCCATGACTCCAAAAGTAAAGTCGAAAAATGAAAAGAAGAGAGCGAAGCTCTAAGTTGAAAGTGCTGCGGAAACCGCAAGAGAAAAAGAAAAGAGTAGCTATCCACTTTCCCGGATTCATGCACCACATTCCTTAAAGTTTTCCTTCCCTTTCAACATTCTAGACCTTGTTTGAAAGTCCTTAAGATCAAGAGAATGATATATGACTTGGTGATCTAAATTGAAGTTTCTTATGATTGATTTTGATAATGTTTGAAGGTTATGATATTTACATGGAAGTTTGATTAATTCATGAGCTTTCTTTACTCTCTACTCTTTGATTATGTATATGAAAGTCTTATAAACGAATGAAGCAAGATTTGAGAATGATCTATTGATTAGAAAGCACATTCATCTAAAAGAAGTTTTGCTTTGAGAGTATACACATATTTCATCCTAACTTGAGTTTTAAAGTTTTGAAAGACCTTGCTTAGGGACAAGCAAGTGGCAAGTATGGGGTTATTTGTTAACATGAAATATTGTGATATTTTAGGCACGTTTTCTAATTGTATTTCATCCATTTTGGTACTCATTGATAAAGCGTGAAGCAATTGAGAGTTAGTTCATCTATTTTGTCAATATAGAGGTCTACATAAGCTTTGTGTTGATTGTAGGCAATTAAGAGCTAAAATCGGACAAATCGAGGGAGAATGGAGATAGTTGAGCATGTCCAAGGATTGAGGACATCACTAGGAGCTAAGGAAGATGCTAAGTTGAAGAATAGCACGAGACAAAGGAGAGTTACGATCTACATGTGTTCCACGCCCTGAAATACGGCCGTACTAGGATCCATGCTCTAATCCACGGCCGTGGAACTTTGGCAAGACAAGCGTGGAGCATTCCAGCAACTTACACGGCCGTGGAGGATTGTGAAGAAACGTGATCAACTTCCACGCTCTAAATTACGGGCGTGGAACCCTTCCATGACCGTGATCTTGGCGATCTTTTACGCAATATTTTAAGCCACGATCCACTACGCACATGGGCCGAAGACATATTTTATCCAGCCCTATAAAAGGACGGAAGAAAGGAGATTCCGTCACCTTCGCTACCTCGCTTACACCTCCGTTTAGGGTTTGCATCTTTGCTTACGCCTCACGCTTAGATTTTTGTCTACGGAGTTACACGTGCCTAGGGTTTCAAGTTGGACGTGTGGAGATTGCTATTTCGCATCGGAAACTTGCGAAGAGTTGAAGATTTGGAAGATCGTTCTTGGCGGAAGTTATGCCTTTGATTCCTAGGTTTAATTAGAAGACGGATTGACATCTTGTTCTTCGTTCTTATCTAGAATAGTTACTTGTTTGTGTTTATTCCAAATCTGAGTTACATTATCATTGATATTTGTGAATTTGAGATTGGTTTGAAAGTTATTGAAGGTTTTCGGAAGTTTTCGTCTTTTATTCCTTTAAATCTTGAATTTGATATCATAATGACTGTTGTTGGCTAAAACCCTTTAGCAATTCTAAGGTGAAGGGTTGATAGTTGTGGCTTAGATGATTATAGATCGATCGTAAACAGATTGGACCCTGAGAGTTAAAGAGAATCGCCGACGAACCTAATCCACGGTATGTTCTTGAGCTTCCACGGCCGTGGAACTCAAGAACTACCCGTAATTTTGTGTCAGTTACGAGCCTTGCTTTTACTTTAATCCAAAGTTAAAGATTTACTTTAACTTAGTCTTGGCTTGCCCCTTTCTAGGTGGTAGTGAAGCCTCAACAACCTCTACCTCGATTCTGAGTGTCACAACCTTAATCGGTTTTGTTGGTCTTGATCCTTGGATTACAAGTTTGGGTATTTGACATTAATTCTTACCTTTAGATCCTTTCTATACTGAAGCCTAAACAACCTTTATAGAGAGTGTCTTTAGTTGAGCCATATAAGGTCTTGGAACTTCACCGTACATTGCCTTACATTCGTATACCTTCGCATACCTCAATTTTGTTCTTATATTTTTAGTATATCTTGAATCGATTGCCATAGCTGGATTCCTGGATCTTTAGGATTGTTGTTTTCCCAATAATTTACAAAACTCATACATTTACTCGCTTGACAATTATGTAACTGAATTTAACCCCCCAAATCCCTGTGTTCGATACTCTGGAACTCTTGCTTAACTATATCGATCCGTACACTGAGGGTTCGCTTTGCTTGATTCTAGTTTTATAAATTTAAGACTTATTTGCACGCACGCTAAGTGGCGAACAAGTTTTTGGCGCCGTTGCCGGAGATTTGTTCTAGGCCGAATTCGGTTATCGGTTGTCAAGCTTCGAAGCTTTTCCCTTGTTATTTGATATCTCTTCGAGTGCATGCGCAGGTCTAGGAATAACGAAGACCTCTTACCTCTTGATCAAGAGCTTGAGAGGACTTTAAGGAGAAAGCTTAAGGAAAGAAAAATGGCTGAAGAAAGAGAACGTGATCTCCAATCGGAGTTAGCGGAAAAGGAAGCTCAACTCCAATGGAGTGAGAAGACTCGTAGGGAAGAAACGGATCGTCATCAAATGAAGGTTGATGATCTAACGGACATGATGTTCCAAATGAGACTGGAAATAAACAACCTCAAAGGGAAAAAGAAAAGAAGCAGACCGGGAAGATCGGTTAGAGCCAACTCATCCAATGAGGATAGCGACTCCTCCATGCCACCACTAGAGGAAATTGATCCGACGATCAATGTGAATCCATTCTTTACACGGCCAGCTGCAAATCGCCGTGTTCCACCTAGAGGTGCGAGGGTCGAACGTGTGGATGAGGAGCCAAGAACTCTTGGCCAAAGGATGGATCCAATGCAGCAACCACGCCGTTTAGGTGTGAACTTTGATGCTGATGATGCACAAAGGTTTAGCTTCAACCCTCAAGTTATTACCATTGTTCGCCAAAATGAATTTGGTGGAACAAGCGCTGAATCTCCACATCAACATCTACAAAACTTTGAGATTATGATGGAGACAATGAAGCCAAAGAATGCAACTACCAACAACTACAAACTCAAGCCTTTCTTCTTCTCCTTGAAGGGGAAAGCATTGTCTTGGTATCGAGCTCTTCCAAGTGGAAAGCTTGAAATATGGGAGGATCTTTCTTCGAAATTCCTCACTAAGTTCTTTCCGCCATCTAAAACGGCGGAGCTAAGAGGTAAGATTAATGCATTTTCTATGAGATCTAACGAAACTTTGTTTCAATCTTGGGAAAGATTTCAAGATTTGCTATTGGATTGCCCTCATCATGGCATATCCAAGCTTGCACTATTGGAGATATACTATAAGGGGCTGGATGTGGAGACACAATTCAAGCTCCAATCCCTTTCATGTGGTACATTCATGAACATGAGGGAAGATGACGCTTGGGACTTCATTGAGAAGCAAGCGCGAGTTATAGAGAAGTATTCCCATCGGAAAGTGGAGGCGAACCATGTGAATCAAGGAGCAAAGCTATCACAAGCAGCTCAAACTCAAATCTTTTCTCTCAACACGGAGATTAAAGAGTTGAAGGAAGCCATAAAAACCAACTTTCTGAAGCACAAGGAACAAGATGTAGGTTATTTGGGCAACAACAATAACCACAACGGTAACAAGAATACAAATCGCAACAACCGGAACAACAACCGGAACAATTGGAACAACAACAACAACAACCGGAACAAAAATTGGAACAACAATAGGGGTTCAAACAACAACAATTGGCGTCCCAATCAACAAAATTCCGGTAATTCTTATTCTTCCAATTCAGGAAATTCACTAACTCTACCTTCCTCTTCTTCCACTCCTTTGAAAAGCCAGGGGCAAACATCTAATGGTGGAAGTACTTCGGGGAAAGAGAAGCCCGATCCCATGTTGGAGACAATTTTGGGCAAGCTTCAAGGATTGGAGACTCGCAGCCTAAGTTTGTAGAAGTCCCCGTTGAGAAGGACAAAGAGAAGGGGAAGGAGAAGGAAGATGTCTACGTTCCTCCTCCAGCTTATAAACCTCCCCTACCTTTCCCTCAATCTAGAGCAAGAGCGCGTCTAGATAAACAATTCAGTAAGTTTATTGAACTCATGAGCAAGCTGCATATTAATATACCTTTCATTGATGCCATTGTAGGTATGCCAGCTTATGGGAAGTTCTTAAAGGAAATCCTCTCTAACAAGAGGAAGCTAGAGGATTTTGGAGAGGTTAAGATGAGTTCGGATTCTTCGGATCTCATCAAAACCATGAAAGAGAAGATGCCCCCAAAGCTAAAGGATCCGGGGTCATTTTGTATTCCCATAACAGTGGGAGATGTCACATATGATGCATTATGTGACTTGGGAGCAAGTGTGAGCATCATCCCACTTGCATTATGTAAGAAGATCGGTTTAGGCGATCCTAAACCGGTGAAGATGACGTTATACATGGCGGATCGATCCATAACTCGTCCCATCGGTATTGTTGAAGACGTCCCGGTCAAGCTAGGTAAATTCTATGTTCCTATAAATTTTGTTGTGCTTGACATTGCTGCAGATAGTCTGGTCCCGATTATTCTCGGAAGACCGTTTCTTGCAACGTCCGACTGCATAGTCGATTGCAAGAATGCTAGACTCGCCTTTGACATAGGAGAAGAGAAGGTAGAGTTCGTTCTTTCCACTCTAGTGAAGGAACCAATCTTTGATGAGGATATATTCAATATCCAAGACGAAGAAGGGCTATCTAGAGAGGAGGTTAGTGCTATTCTCTTCAAAGATCCTTTGCAAAAGGTTATTTCTATGAGCCTAATGGATATAGGGGAAGAAGTGGAGTGCAATAAGGCAACTGAAGCCTTAGAAGCACAAGAAGAAGTGTGTGAAGAAGAGTTTGAGAAACTCCACGACGAGGCAGAAAACGTACGGATCCACAGTCATACACTCAATTCCACGGCCGTGGATTTCACCAACAAAAGCGTGGAGCACTCCAGAGGTTTACATGGTCGTGAAGAGAACAGAGCAACCGTAAATATTTGCCACGCCCAAAATTACGGCCGTGGAGGATGCAGAGAGGCCGTAATTTTGGGTGAATCCGAAGGCAATTGTGTCTCTTCCTCAACCTCTCTTGATTCTTCTCCAACACCTTCTACTTCCTTAGACGCTTCTAAAGAACCATCGGATATTCCTCAAGAACCATTGGAGACTCCGATAGTGATGGAACTAAAGCCACTCCCTACACATCTAAGGTACGCATTTCTTGGACCTAATTCTACCTTTCCGGTAATTGTTAGTTCCGATTTAAGCATAGATGAACATAGTAAACTCATGGTTATCCTTAGGAAACACAGAAAAGCTTTAGGATACACTATAGAAGACTTAGTAGGAATCAAACCTTCCCTATGCATGCATAAGATCTTAATGGAAGAGGACTTTAGGACTTCGCGACAACCTAAAAGGCGGTTGAATCCGACCATGAAGGAGGTTGTCAAGAAGGAAATTCTTAAACTTTTTGATGCAGGTATCATCTACCCTATCTCCGATAGCAAGTGGGTGAGTCCCGTACAAGTGGTTCCGAAGAAGGGCGGAATGACGGTCATCACCAACAAGAATAACGAACTCATTCCCACCCGAACCGTAACAGGATGGCGGATGTGCATAGACTACCGCAAGCTAAACAACGCGACGAGGAAGGACCACTTCCCACTACCCTTCATCGATCAAATGCTTGAAAGGTTACCACAACATTCACACTTTTGCTATCTTGACGGTTATAGTGGTTTCTTATAGATTCCGATACACCCGGATGATCAAGAGAAGACCACATTCACATGCCCGTGGGGTACGTTTGCCTATAGGAGGATGCCGTTCGGGCTTTGCAACGCCCCAGCCACCTTTCAAAGGTGCATGATGGCCATCTTCTCCGAATATATAGAGGAAACCATGGATGTTTTTATGGATGACTTCTCC
Organism: Fagopyrum homotropicum; assembly: GCA_033239125.1. Lineage (NCBI taxonomy): Eukaryota > Viridiplantae > Streptophyta > Magnoliopsida > Caryophyllales > Polygonaceae > Fagopyrum > Fagopyrum homotropicum. Next base: position 55,060,164 of record BSWB01000003.1, on the reverse strand, counting down.
GTTTATGGTTCCTCTTTTGACAATTGCCTTTCTAACCTTGCTCTTGTATTACAAAGGTGTGAAGACACTAACCTAGTTCTTAATTGGGAGAAGTGTAAATTTATGGTAAAAGAAGGCATTGTATTAGGACACTTAATCTCTAGTAGAGGGATTGAGGTTGATAAAGCTAAAATAGAGACAATAGAAAAGCTTCCTCCCCCAACTTCGGTGAAATGGATAAGAAGTTTTCTAGGACATGCTGGATTTTATAGACGCTTCATAAAAGACATCTCTAAAATATCAAAACCGCTCACTAATCTATTGATGAAGGATGCAGTTTTATAGTTTTCGCAGGAATGTTTAGATGCGTTCAATATGATTCGGGAAGCTCTAATTTCAGCTCCGATTATCCAACCTCCGGATTGGAATCTTCCCTTTGAGGTTATGTGTGACGCAAGTGACGTAGCTATAGGAGCTGTCCTTGGAGAAATAAAGGAAGGGCGAACCCACATTATCTACTACGCTAGCAAGACGTTAGATGAGGCGGAGCTCAACTACGCCACTACCGAAAAAGAGTTTTTAGCTATTGTTTATGCAATTGACAAATTTCGCTCTTATCTTGTAGGTGTAAAGGTGATTGTATACACGGATCATGCTGCGATCCGGTACCTCCTTGCAAAGAAGGATGCGAAGCCAAGGCTAATTAGATGGATTTTCTCCTACAAGAATTCGATCTAGAGATCCGCGACAAGAAGGGTTTAGAAAATTCTGTTGCGGATCATTTGAGTCGCCTAACACATATAGAGGACGACCACCTACCTATAGATGACTCCTTTCCGGACAAGCATTTACATATCATAGAGGAGTGTATCGATGTGATCACCAAAGGTAACGAACCATGGTTTGCTGATTTTGTTAACTATTTGGTTTGTCAGGAATTACCGCCCGAATTATCCTACGCACAAAGAAAGAAGTTCTTTAAGGATGTTCGGGAATACTTTTGGAATGAGCCTCTCCTCTTCAAGAGAGGTCCGGATGGAATTATTCGGCGATGTGTGCCGGAAGATGAAATGCAAAGTGTCATCCGCCATTGTCATTCACTACCATGAGGAGGACACGCTAGTTCGAACAAGACTAGCGCTAAGGTATTGCAATCTGGATTCTTTTGGCCTACTCTATTTAAAGATGTGCAAACCTTTGTTTCCTGCTGCGATGCTTGTCAAAGAACAGGAAATATATCTAGGAGGAATGAGATGCCTCTCAACAACATCCAAGAGGTGGAGATCTTCGACGTTTAGGGAGTAGACTTCATGGGACCTTTCCCATCATCTTGTGGTAACCAATACATACTTTTAGCGGTGGATTATGTTTCCAGATGGGTTGAAGCGATTGCCTCTCCCACCAATGATGCTATGGTAGTGGTTAAGTTCTTTAACAAGTCCATTTTCCCGCAATTTGGGACACCACGGACCATCATTAGTGATGGAGGTTCTCACTTCATTGCCCGGCGCTTTGAAGCTCTCTTAGCTAAGTATGGGGTGACTCACAAGATCGCCACCCCTTATCATCCACAAACTAGTGGACAAGTTGAGATCTCAAATCGGGAGATCAAAGGAATCCTAGAGAAGACGGTTTCAAGGACTAGGAAGGATTGGTCTTTGAAGCTAGATGATGCATTGTGGGCGTACCGGATTGCGTATAAGACTCCCATCGGAACCACACCATACAACCTTGTGTATGAGAAGTCTTGTCACTTACCGGTAGAGTTGGAGCACAAGGTGTTTTGGGAAATCAAGTGGCTAAATTTCAGCATGAAGGAAGCGGGAGAGAAGCGTCTCTTGGACCTAAATGAACTTGAAGAACTCCGCTTGAAAGCTTACGAAAACGCCAAGATCTACAAAGAAAGAGCGAAGCGTTGGCATGATAAGCATATCATCCCAAAGGACCTCAAAGAAGGAGATCAAGTTCTCCTCTTCAATTCAAGGATCCGTCTCTTTCCAGGTAAGCTTAAATCTCGTTGGACCGGACCTTTTCTAATCAAACATATTTTCCCCCATGGTGCAGTTGAAGTATGGGGTGAAACGGGCGGAAGCTTTAAGGTGAACGGTCAACGACTCAAGAAGTATATACCGGAACTCTAAGCTGAAGAGTTCGCGCCCACCGCACTCGAATAAGTGCGAATATGGTCTAGCTACGGACCTTAAACAAAGCGCTTCTTGGGAGGCAACCCAAGGTATTGCATTGTCCTTTTCGTTTTTGATTCATAGTTAGCTTAGTATGGACATTTTGCTTTGTTTTGCCTTCGATACCTTCCGGTATGTTTTTGTTTTTGGATGTAGGAATAGTGGAAAAGAAAAGGGGAAGGAAAAACCTGAAGAAAATTGACGAAACTTGGACTTTGGAGCATTACAGAGAGTTCCACGGCCCAAACCACGGCCGTGACAACTACAGTGACCGTAATTTTCAAAAGCCTGAGAAAAATCACCAAAACCACGGTTCCGTACATTTCCACGGCCGTGGAACCCCCCGACAGACCGTGATTTTCAAAAATTTTTACGGCCACTATATAAACCACGTTTCTTCACAAAACACAAACCCAAAACCCAAAACCACGCCCTAATCGCCGATTTCACTCCCCCTTCCTCAAATCCTCATTCGTTAATCATTTTTGACGATTTCTTAACCAAAGCTGAAGCAAATCCAATCACCAACAAGATCCAAGCAACGATTCGAGCGGCAAATCACCGGAGAAGCCACAATTCGGATTCAAAAATCCGAAAACCTAGGTTTTTGGTTCTTTCTCTATCTTTGTCGATTTGGCTTCGTTTTTGATAGAATTTTTAGGGGAACTGATTGGAATTGGAAGGAAATTAGTTTAGGACTGCTTGCTGCTGAATTTGGTGAATTTCGGTTGGATTTTGAGAATTTTCGAGACAAACCACGGTTCCTGTACGTTCCACGGCCGTGGAATTTGAAGAACAAACCATGGTTTTAAGCAGAATATGGATTTTGTAAGGAGAGTGTCCGGTAGGAACAAGGATAAGAACAAGGATAAGGATAAGAACAAAAAGAGGAAAGGCAATGATGCTTCCTCTTCTAGAGCACCATCCCCTTCATCCCCTTCACCTCCATCATCACCATCACCACCTCGCCCTAGGATCCCCACTATCCATGACGATCATCTCTATGCTTTAGAGAGGATCTAGAAGAGAGCGGTCATAAGACCTAGATACCTACTGCTGGAGGAGTTAGAGCCTCTACATGTGATAGGAGACCTTACTTGGCTTTTGGATAGAGCTGGTTTAGTCATCGTCTCCGCTATTCGGGAATATGCTTATGAGGAGATCACTAGGGAGTTTGTGGTTTCCTTCGAGCATAGCCATGTTGACAGGACAGTTTTTTTCCGGCTGATGGAGAGAAACTATGATTTTTCGATTAGAGAGTTCGGAGCCTTCTTTGGGTTTCATGAGACCTTCAATGGTGGTTTTTCCCAGTGGCGTGTACGCCAAGGATTTCTGGGAGGAGATTGCCATGGTATACGCCAACGAGGACCGCTGGCAGCCAGCTGATACCAAGGCTAGGTTGATGTATCACCTAGCCTTGAAGATTGCTCATAGGGTACTTTCTAAGTGTCTCTTCCCTAGGACGGAGACGCCTCAGAAGATTAAGACTGACGAGCTATTTCTTCTCTACTGTATGTTATACGGTAGACCAGTAGATTGTGCCACCCTCTTAGCTGCTACCATAAGCAAGCTAAAGAACAAGAGGGCTGGTAACATTGGATATGGTGGGATGGTCACCCAACTTCCTAGACAGTTAAGGGTTGATTTCTCGGCTTGTACACGTATTGCTGCTACACCCCTAGGACTACACAGCCTCATGACTAGAGGCATTATCTTCCCTACCCATAGAGGTCCACCATATGCTGCTATGCCATGGGAGAGTAGGACCGGGAGAGGCATTGAGTGGCTCCCTGAGTATTCCATTATGGCTGGACGCCATAACTGGAAGGCGACGTTCGCTGCCATGCACGCGGACAGATTAGTAGTCCCTCCCTATGATCCACCACCACCAGTTGTAGAGGAGGAGATGAGAGGGGATGACGAGTTTGAGGGAGGAGGAGCTGATCATGACTTTGGTACATTCCCGGATTTGCCGGACGCAGTTCCTGACCTTCCTAGACACTCTCCCCGCCCCACTAGAGCTTCTGGATCTTCCTCTCGCCATGCCAGTGTGAGCGAGAGGCCGACATGGATGGCAGATCCTCCTTCATGGTATAGTACGCAACCGGATTGGATGGGAGCTCCACCGCCTTGGCACGCACAGCCGCCACCTGCACCAGCACCTTCAGATGCACCGGCGTAGTACAACCAGCCGCCTGGTTGGTAGGAGCAGCTGCCACAGTGGGCTACCGACCTCTCCGACAGGGTTGGAGCTTTGGAGATTCGTGTTGATGCTAGGGATGCACGAGCCGACGATCTTGACCATATGATGAGAGACGTTTACCGCCAGCAGTTCGGGCGGTACTATGATCCCAGCTTCTCCCCGTTTCCACCACCGCCTCCACCGCAGTGAGGACCTTTGATGATCGACGTTTTAGCCGCTCCACCACCATTTTGTGAGTTCTTTTTCTTTCTTTCTTTTTCTTCTTTTTCTTTTTGAACATTAGCGACAATGTTTGTTCCAAGTATGGGGTGTGGTGTGACTAATAGTTGTAATAACTCTTACTCACTTTTGTATGCTTCTATCGAGACTACCCTGCATGATCATTCTATTGTTACACGTTTCATTATTGCATTGCATGAAAAAAGCTTTTGATAAACCCATAAAAATAGAAAAATTTTGAAAATTTTGTGCTTCTAAGGATAGAGATGATTTCTATGATAATCACTACTTGTGAATTGAGTTTTGATGACAATCGCATGCTTAAACAAATAGTGAATTGGAAAGAAATTGAATGAGTTGATCATTCCTCTTTTGCAAATTTCATAATGTGATAAATGTTGCTTAAATCATATTGAGAAATCAAGGTTGAAATCACATGATAAGTTCTTATGCTTCTTTTTGAGATGATTAAGGCAATTCGATTTTCTTTCTTCTTCCTTTGTTCATTTAGCCCCTCATTGAAATAATGACCTCCTTTACCTATCCGGGAATTTGGAGGAGTTGATATTTGGCATGTTTGATGTGGGAGGGTCATGAAAGCAATACTTTGCATTCAAAAGAATAGAAAGAAATTATAGGTTTGTGGAAGTCAATCATGACGATGAGTAACTCGACACCATTCACATAGCCGGGTGTTTGTGTCTTGCCAAAGTCGGATTGAGCGATATTCCAATCGGATTATGGTATGTGCATCAATGGGTTGAGGCATCTCGCAAAATTGAGAAACGCCAATCTCCTAGGCTTCGGTTTTTGTGCACCTCTATCCATGACTCCAAAAGTAAAGTCGAAAAATGAAAAGAAGAGAGCGAAGCTCTAAGTTGAAAGTGCTGCGGAAACCGCAAGAGAAAAAGAAAAGAGTAGCTATCCACTTTCCCGGATTCATGCACCACATTCCTTAAAGTTTTCCTTCCCTTTCAACATTCTAGACCTTGTTTGAAAGTCCTTAAGATCAAGAGAATGATATATGACTTGGTGATCTAAATTGAAGTTTCTTATGATTGATTTTGATAATGTTTGAAGGTTATGATATTTACATGGAAGTTTGATTAATTCATGAGCTTTCTTTACTCTCTACTCTTTGATTATGTATATGAAAGTCTTATAAACGAATGAAGCAAGATTTGAGAATGATCTATTGATTAGAAAGCACATTCATCTAAAAGAAGTTTTGCTTTGAGAGTATACACATATTTCATCCTAACTTGAGTTTTAAAGTTTTGAAAGACCTTGCTTAGGGACAAGCAAGTGGCAAGTATGGGGTTATTTGTTAACATGAAATATTGTGATATTTTAGGCACGTTTTCTAATTGTATTTCATCCATTTTGGTACTCATTGATAAAGCGTGAAGCAATTGAGAGTTAGTTTATCTATTTTGTCAATATAGAGGTCTACATAAGCTTTGTGTTGATTGTAGGCAATTAAGAGCTAAAATCGGACAAATCGAGGGAGAATGGAGATAGTTGAGCATGTCCAAGGATTGAGGACATCACTAGGAGCTAAGGAAGATGCTAAGTTGAAGAATAGCACGAGACAAAGGAGAGTTACGATCTACATGTGTTCCACGCCCTGAAATACGGCCGTACTAGGATCCATGCTCTAATCCACGGCCGTGGAACTTTGGCAAGACAAGCGTGGAGCATTCCAGCAACTTACACGGCCGTGGAGGATTGTGAAGAAACGTGATCAACTTCCACGCTCTAAATTACGGGCGTGGAACCCTTCCACGACCGTGATCTTGGCGATCTTTTACGCAATATTTTAAGCCACGATCCACTACGCACATGGGCCGAAGACATATTTTATCCAGCCCTATAAAAGGACGGAAGAAAGGAGATTCCGTCACCTTCGCTACCTCGCTTACACCTCCGTTTAGGGTTTGCATCTTTGCTTACGCCTCACGCTTAGATTTTTGTCTACGGAGTTACACGGGCCTAGGGTTTCAAGTTGGACGTGTGGAGATTGCTATTTCGCATCAAAAACTTGCGAAGAGTTGAAGATTTGGAAGATCGTTCTTGGCGGAAGTTATGCCTTTGATTCCTAGGTTTGATTAGAAGACGGATTGACATCTTGTTCTTCGTTCTTATCTAGAATAGTTACTTGTTTGTGTTTATTCCAAATCTGAGTTACATTATCATTGATATTTGTGAATTTGAGATTGGTTTGAAAGTTATTGAAGGTTTTCGGAAGTTTTCGTCTTTTATTCCTTTAAATCTTGAATTTGATATCATAATGACTGTTTTTGGCTAAAACCCTTTAGCAATTCTAAGGTGAAGGGTTGATAGTTGTGGCTTAGATGATGATAGATCGATCGTAAACAGATTGGACCCTGAGAGTTAAAGAGAATCGCCGACGAACCTAATCCACGGTCTGTTCTTGAGCTTCCACGGCCGTGGAACTCAAGAACTACCCGTAATTTTGTGTCAGTTACGAGCCTTGCTTTTACTTTAATCCAAAGTTAAAGATTTTCTTTAACTTAGTCTTGGCTTGCCCTTTTCTAGGTGGTAGTGAAGCCTCAACAACCTCTACCTCGATTCTGAGTGTCACAACCTTAATCGGTTTAGTTGGTCTTGATCCTTGGATTACAAATTTGGGTATTTGACATTAATTCTTACCTTTAGATCCTTTCTATACTGAAGCCTAAACAACCTTTATAGAGAGTGTCTTTAGTTGAGCCATATAAGGTCTTGGAACTTCACCGTACATTGCCTTACATTCGTATACCTTCGCATACCTCAATTTTGTTCTTATATTTTTAGTATATCTTGAATCGATTGCCATAGCTGGATTCCTGGATCTTTAGGATTGTTGTTTTCCCAATAATTTACAAAACTCATACATTTACTCGCTTGACAATTTTGTAACTGAATTTAACCCCCCAAATCCCTGTGTTCGATACTCTGGAACTCTTGCTTAACTATATCGATCCGTACACTGAGGGTTCGCTTTGCTTGATTCTAGTTTTATAAATTTAAGACTTATTTGCACGCACGCTAAGTGGCGAAAAAGTTTTTGGCGCCGTTGCCGGAGATTTGTTCTAGGCCGAATTCGGTTATCGGTTGTCAAGCTTCGAAGCTTTTCCCTTGTTATTTGATATCTCTTCGAGTGCATGCGCAGGTCTAGGAATAACGAAGACCTCTTACCTCTTGATCAAGAGCTTGAGAGGACTTTAAGGAGAAAGCTTAAGGAAAGAAAAATGGCTGAAGAAAGAGAACGTGATCTCCAATCGGAGTTAGCGGAAAAGGAAGCTCAACTCCAATGGAGTGAGAAGACTCGTAGGGAAGAAACGGATCGTCATCAAATGAAGGTTGATAATCTAACGGACAAGATGTTCCAAATGAGACTGGAAATAAACAACCTCAAAGGGAAAAAGAAAAGAAGCAGACCGGGAAGATCGGTTAGAGCCAACTCATCCAATGAGGATAGCGACTCCTCCATGCCACCACTAGAGGAAATTGATCCGACGATCAATGTGAATCCATTCTTTCCACGGCCAGCTGCAAATCGCCGTGTTCCACCTAGAGGTGCGAGGGTCGAACGTGTGGATGAGGAGCCAAGAACTCTTGGCCAAAGGATGGATCCAATGCAGCAACCACGCCGTTTAGGTGTGAACTTTGATGCTGATGATGCACAAAGGTTTAGCTTCAACCCTCAAGTTATTACCATTGTTCGCCAAAATGAATTTGGTGGAACAAGCGCTGAATCTCCACATCAACATCTACAAAACTTTGAGATTATGACGGAGACAATGAAGCCAAAGAATGCAACTACCAACAACTACAAACTCAAGCCTTTCTTCTTCTCCTTGAAGGGGAAAGCATTGTCTTGGTATCAAGCTCTTCCAAGTGGAATGCTTGAAACATGGGAGGATCTTTCTTCGAAATTCCTCACTAAGTTCTTTCCGCCATCTAAAATGGCGGAGCTAAGAGGTAAGATTAATGCATTTTCTATGAGATCTAACGAAACTTTGTTTCAATCTTGGGAAAGATTTCAGGATTTGCTATTGGATTGCCCTCATCATGGCATATCCAAGCTTGCACTATTGGAGATATACTATAAGGGGCTGGATGTGGAGACACAATTCAAGCTCCAATCCCTTTCATGTGGTACATTCATGAACATGAGGGAAGATGACGCTTGGGACTTCATTGAGAAGCAAGGGCGAGTTATAGAGAAGTATTCCCATCGGAAAGTGGAGGCGAACCATGTGAATCAAGAGCAAAGCTATCACAAGCAGCTCAAACTCAAATCTTTTCTCTCAACACGGAGATTAAAGAGTTGAAGGAAGCCATAAAAACCAACTTTCTGAAGCACAAGGAACAAGATGTAGGTTATTTGGGCAACAACAATAACCACAACGGTAACAAGAATACAAATCGCAACAACCGGAACAACAACCGGAACAATTGGAACAACAACAACAACAACCGGAACAACAATTGGAACAACAATAGGGGTTCAAACAACAACAATTGGCGTCCCAATCAACAAAATTCCGGTAATTCTTATTCTTCCAATTCAGGAAATTCACTAACTCTACCTTCCTCTTCTTCCACTCCTTTGAAAAGCCAGGGGCAAACATCTAATGGTGGAAGTACTTCGGGGAAAGAGAAGCCCGATCCCATGTTGGAGACAATTTTGGGCAAGCTTCAAGGATTGGAGACTCGCAGCCTAAGTTTGTAGAAGTCCCCGTTGAGAAGGACAAAGAGAAGGGGAAGGAGAAGGAAGATGTCTACGTTCCTCCTCCAGCTTACAAACCTCCCCTACCTTTCCCTCAATCTAGAGCAAGAGCGCGTCTAGATAAACAATTCAGTAAGTTTATTGAACTCATGAGCAAGCTGCATATTAATATACCTTTCATTGATGCCATTGTAGGTATGCCAGCTTATGGGAAGTTCTTAAAGGAAATCCTCTCTAACAAGAGGAAGCTAGAGGATTTTGGAGAGGTTAAGATGAGTTCGGATTCTTCGGATCTCATCAAAACCATGAAAGAGAAGATGCCCCCAAAGCTAAAGGATCCGGGGTCATTTTGTATTCCCATAACAGTGGGAGATGTCACATATGATGCATTATGTGACTTGGGAGCAAGTGTGAGCATCATCCCACTTGCATTATGTAGGAAGATCGGTTTAGGCGATCCTAAACCGGTGAAGATGACGTTATACATGGAGGATCGATCCATAACTCGTCCCGTTGGTATTGTTGAAGACGTCCCGGTCAAGCTAGGTAAATTCTATGTTCCCATAAATTTTGTTGTGCTTGACATTCCTGCAGATAGTCTGGTCCCGATCATTCTCGGAAGACCGTTTCTTGCAACGTCCGACTGCATAGTCGATTGCAAGAATGCTAGACTCGCCTTTGACATAGGAGAAGAGAAGGTGGAGTTCGTTCTTTCCACTCTAGTGAAGGAACCAATCTTTGATGAGGATATATTCAATATCCAAGACGAAGAAGGGCTATCTAGAGAGGAGGTTAGTGCTATTCTCTTCAAAGATCCTTTGCAAAAGGTTATTTCTATGAGCCTAATGGATATAGGGGAAGAAGTGGAGTGCAATAAGGCAACTGAAGCCTTAGAAGCACAAGAAGAAGTGTGTGAAGAAGAGTTTGAGAAACTCCACGACGAGGCAGAAAACGTACGGATCCACATTCATACACTCTATTCCACGGCCGTGGATTTCACCAACAAAAGCGTGGAGCACTCCAGAGGTTTACATGGTCGTGAAGAGAACAGAGCAACCGTAAATATTTGCCACGCCCAAAATTACGGCCGTGGAGGATGCAGAGAGGCCGTAATTTTGGGTGAATCCGAAGGCAATTGTGTCTCTTCCTCAACCTCTCTTGATTCTTCTCCAACACCTTCTACTTCCTTAGACGCTTCTAAGGAACCATCGGATATTCCTCAAGAACCATTGGAGACTCCGATAGTGATGGAACTAAAGCCACTCCCTACACATCTAAGGTACGCATTTCTTGGACCTAATTCTACCTTTCCGGTTTTTGATAGTTCCGATTTAAGCATAGATGAACATAGTAAACTCATGGTTATCCTTAGGAAACACAGAAAAGCTTTAGGATACACTATAGAAGACTTAGTAAGAATCAAACCTTCCCTATGCATGCATAAGATCTTAATGGAAGAGGACTTTAGGACTTCGCGACAACCTAAAAGGCGGTTGAATCCGACCATGAAGGAGGTTGTCAAGAAGGAAATTCTTAAACTTTTTGATGCAGGTATCATCTACCCTATCTCCGATAGCAAGTGGGTGAGTCCCGTACAAGTGGTTCCGAAGAAGGGCGGAATGACGGTCATCACCAACAAGAATAACGAACTCATTCCCACCCGAACCGTAACAGGATGGCGGATGTGCATAGACTACCACAAGCTAAACAACGCGACGAGGAAGGACCACTTCCCACTACCCTTCATCGATCAAATGCTTGAAAGGTTACCACAACATTCACACTTTTGCTATCTTGACGGTTATAGTGGTTTCTTATAGATTCCGATACACCCGGATGATCAAGAGAAGACCACATTCACATGCCCGTGGGGTACGTTTGCCTATAGGAGGATACCGTTCGGGCTTTGCAACGCCCCAGCCACCTTTCAAAGGTGCATGATGGCCATCTTCTCCGAATATATAGAGGAAACCATGGATGTTTTTATGGATGACTTCTCCGTTTATGGTTCCTCTTTTGACAATTGCCTTTCTAACCTTGCTCTTGTATTACAAAGGTGTGAAGACACTAACCTAGTTCTTAATTGGGAGAAGTGTAAATTTATGGTAAAAGAAGGCATTGTATTAGGACACTTAATCTCTAGTAGAGGGATTGAGGTTGATAAAGCTAAAATAGAGACAATAGAAAAGCTTCCTCCCCCAACTTCGGTGAAATGGATAAGAAGTTTTCTAGGACATGCTGGATTTTATAGACGCTTCATAAAATACATCTCTAAAATATCAAAACCGCTCACTAATCTATTGATGAAGGATGCAGTTTTTGAGTTTTCGCAGGAATGTTTAGATGCGTTCAATATGATTCGGGAAGCTCTAATTTCAGCTCTGATTATCAAACCTCCGGATTGGAATCTTCCCTTTGAGGTTATGTGTGACACAAGTGACGTAGCTATAGGAGCTGTCCTTGGAGAAATAAAGGAAGGGCGAACCCACGCTATCTACTACGCTAGCAAGACGTTAGATGAGGCGCAGCTCAACTACGCCACTACCGAAAAAGAGTTTTTAGCTATTGTTTATGCAATTGACAAATTTCGCTCTTATCTTGTAGGTGTAAAGGTGATTGTATACACGGATCATGCTGCGATCCGGTACCTCCTTGCAAAGAAGGATGCGAAGCCAAGGCTAATTAGATGGATTCTTCTCCTACAAGAATTTGATCTAGAGATCCGCGACAAGAAGGGTTCGGAAAATTCTGTTGCGGATCATTTGAGTCGCCTAACACATATAGAGGACGACCACCTACCTATAGATGACTCCTTTCCGGACGAGAATATACATATCATAGAGGAGTGTATCGATGTGATCACCAAAGGTAACGAACCATGGTTTGCTGATTTTGTTAACTATTTGGTTTGTCAGGAATTACCGCCCGAATTATCCTACGCACAAAGAAAGAAGTTCTTAAAGGATGTTCAGGAATACTTTTGGAATGAGCCTCTCCTCTTCAAGAGAGGTCCGGATGGCATTATTCGGCGATGTGTGCCGGAAGATGAAATGCAAAGTGTCATCCGCCATTGTCATTCACTACCATGTGGAGGACACGCTAGTTCGAACAAGACTAGCGCTAAGGTATTGCAATCTGGATTCTTTTGGCCTACTCTATTTAAAGATGTGCAAACCTTGCTGCGATGCTTGTCAAAGAACAGGAAATATATCTAGGAGGAATGTGATGCCTCTCAACAACATCCAAGAGGTGGAGATCTTCGACGTTTAGGGAGTAGACTTCATGGGACCTTTCCCATCATCTTGTGGTAACCAATACATACTTTTAGCGGTTGATTATGTTTCAAGATGGGTTGAAGCGATTGCCTCTCCCACCAATGATGCTATGGTAGTGGTTAAGTTCTTTAACAAGACCATTTTCCCGCGATTTGGGACACCACGGACCATCATTAGTGATGGAGGTTCTCACTTCATTGCCCGGCGCTTTGAAGCTCTCTTAGCTAAGTATGGGGTGACTCACAAGATCGCCACCCCTTATCATCCACAAACTAGTGGACAAGTTGAGATCTCAAATCGGGAGATCAAAGGAATCCTAGAGAAGACGGTTTCAAGGACTAGGAAGGATTGGTCTTTGAAGCTAGATGATGCATTGTGGGCGTACCAGATTGCGTATAAGACTCCCATCGGAACCACACCATACAACCTTGTGTATGGGAAGTCTTGTCACTTACCGGTAGAGTTGGAGCACAAGGTGTTTTGGGAAATCAAGTGGCTAAATTTTAGCATGAAGGAAGCGGGAGAGAAGCGTCTCTTGGACCTAAATGAGCTTGAAGAACTCCACTTGAACGCTTACGAAAACGCCAAGATCTACAAAGAAAGAGCGAAGCGTTGGCATGATAAGCATATCATCCCAAAGGACCTCAAAGAAGGAGATCAAGTTCTCCTCTTCAATTCAAGGATCCGTCTCTTTCCAGGTAAGCTTAAATCTCGTTGGACCGGACCTTTTCTAATCAAACGTATTTTCCCCCATGGTGCAGTTGAAGTATGGGGTGAAACGGGCGGAAGCTTTAAGGTGAACGGTCAACGACTCAAGAAGTATACACCGGAACTCCAACCTGAAGAGTTCGCGCCCACCGCACTCGAATAAGTGCGAATATGGTCTAGCTACGGACCTTAAACAAAGTGCTTCTTGGGAGGCAACCCAAGGTATTGCATTGTCCTTTTTGTTTATGATTCATAGTTAGCTTAGTATAGACGTTTTGCTTTGTTTTGCCTTCGATACCTTCCGGTATGTTTGTGTTTTTGGATGTAGGAATAGTGGAAAAGAAAAGGGGAAGGAAAAACTTGAAGAAAATTGACGAAACTTGGACTTTGGAGCATTACAGAGAGTTCCACGGCCTAAACCACGGCCGTGACAACTACAGTGACCGTAATTTTCAAAAGCCTGAAAAAAAATCACCAAAACCACGGTTCTGTACATTTCCACGGCCGTGGAACCCCCCGACAGACCGTGATTTCAAAAATTTTTACGGCCACTATATAAACCACGTTTCTTCACAAAACACAAACCCAAAACCCAAAACCCAAAACCACGCCCTAATCGCCGATTTCACCCCCCTCCCCTTCCTCAAATCCTCATTCGTTAATCGTTTTTGACGATTTCTTAACCAAAACTGAATCAAATCCAATCACCAACAAGATCCAAGCAACGATTCGAGCGGCAAATCACCGGAGAAGCCACAATTCGGATTCAAAAATCCGAAAACCTAGGTTTTTGGATCTTTCTCTATCTTTGTCGATTTGGCTTCGTTTTTGATAGAATTTTTAGGGGAACTGATTGGAATTTGAAGGAAATTAGTTTAGCACTGCTTGCTGCTGAATTTGGTAAATTTCTGTTGGATTTTGAGATTTTTCGAGACAAACCACGGTTCCTGTACGTTCCACGGCCGTGGAATTTGAAGAACAAACCGTGGTTTTAAGCAGAATATGGATTTTGTAAGGAGAGTGTCCGGTAGGAACAAGGATAAGAACAAGGATAAGGATAAGAACAAAAAGAGGAAAGGCAATGATGCTTCCTCTTCTAGAACACCATCCCCTTCATCCCCTTCACCTCCATCATCACCATCACCACCTTGCCCTAGGATCCCCACTATCCATGACGATCATCTCTATGCTTTAGAGAGGATCCAGAAGAGAGCGGTCATAAGACCTAGATACCTACTGCTGGAGGAGTTAGAGCCTCTACATGTGATAGGAGACCTTACTTGGCTTTTGGATAGAGCTGGTTTAGTCATCGTCTCCGCTATTCGGGCAGATGCTTATGAGGAGATTACTAGGGAGTTTGTGGTTTCCTTCGAGCATAGCCATGTTGACAGGACAGTTTCTTTCCGGCTGATGGAGAGAAACTATGATTTTTCGATTAGAGAGTTCGGAGCCTTCTTTGGGTTCCATGAGACCTTCAATGGTCGTTTCCCCAGTGGCGTGTACGCCAAGGATTTTTGGGAGGAGATTGCCATTGTATACGCCAACGAGGACCGCTGACAGCCAGCTGATACCAAGGCTAGGTTGATGTATCACCTAGCCTTGAAGATTGCTCATAGGGTACTTTCTGAGTGTCTCTTCCCTAGGACGGAGACGCCTCAGAAGATTAAGACTGACGAGCTATTTCTTCACTACGGTAGACCAGCAGATTGTGCCACCCTCTTAGCTGCTACCATGAGCAAGCTAAAGAACAAGAGGGCTGGTAACATTGGATATGGTGGGATGGTCACCCACCTTGCTAGACAGTTAGGGGTTGATTTCTCGGCTTGTACACGTATTGCTGCTACACCCCTAGGACTACATAGCCTCATGACTAGAGGCATTATCTTCCCTACCCATAGAGGTCCACCATATGCTGCTATGCCGTGGGAGAGTAGGACCGGGAGAGGCATTGAGTGGCTCCCTGAGTATTCCATTATGGCTGGACGCCATAACTGGAAGGCGACGTTCGCTGCCATGCACGCGGAAAGATTAGTAGCCCCTCCCTATGATCCACCACCACCAGTTGTAGAGGAGGAGATGAGAGGGGATGACGAGTTTGAGGGAGGAGGAGCTGATCATGACTTTGGTACATTCCCGGATCAGCCGGACGCAGTTCCTGACCTTCCTAGACACTCTCCCCGCCCCACTAGAGCTTCTAGATCTTCCTCTCGCCGTGCCAGTGTGAGCGAGAGGCCGACATGGATGACAGATCCTCCTTCATGGTATAGTACGCAGCCGGATTGGATGAGAGCTCCACCGCCTTGGCACGCACAACCGCCACCTACACCAGCACATTCAGATGCACCGGCGTGGTACAGCCAGCCGCCTGGTTGGTACGAGTAGCTGCCATAGTGGGCTACCGACCTCTCCGACAAGGTTGGAGCTTTGAAGATTCGTGTTGATGCTAGGGATGCACGAGCCGACGATCTTGACCATATGATGAGAGACGTTTACCGCCAGCAGTTCGGGCAGTACTATGATCCCAGCTTCTCCCCGTCTCCACCACCGCCTCCACCGCAGTGAGGACCTTTGATGATCGACGTTTTAGCCGCTCCACCACCATTTTGTGACTTCTTTTTCTTTCTTTCTTTTTCTTCTTTTTATTTTTGAACATTAGCGACAATGTTTGTTCCAAGTATGGGGTGGGGTGTGACTAATAGTTGTAATAACTCTTACTCACTTTTGTATGCTTCTATCGGGACTACCCTGCATGATCATTCTATTGTTACACGTTTCATTATTGCATTGCATGAAAAAAGCTTTTGATAAACCCATAAAAATAGAAAAATTTTGAAAATTTTGTGCTTCTAAGGATAGAGATGATTTCTATGATAATCACTACTTGTGAATTGAGTTTTGATGACAATCGCATGCTTAAACATATAGTGAATTGGAAAGAAATTGAATGAGTTGATCATTCCTCTTTTGTAAATTTCATAATGTGATAAATGTTGCTTAAATCATATTGAGAAATCAAGGTTGAAATCACATGATAAGTTCTTATGCTTCTTTTTGAGATGATTAAGGCAATTTGATTTTCTTTCTTCTTCCTTTGTTCATTTAGCCCCTCATTGAAATAATGACCTCTTTTACCTATCCGGGAATTTGGAGGAGTTGATATTTGACATGTTTGATGTGGGAGGGCCATGAAAGCAATACTTTGCATTCAAAAGAATAGAAAGAAATTATAGGTTTGGGGAAGTCAATCATGACGATGAGTAACTCGGCACCATTCACATAGCCGGGTGTTTGTGTCTTGCCAAAGTCGGATTGAGCGATATTCCTATCGGATTATGGTATGTGCATCAATGGGTTGAGGCATCTCTCAAAATTGAGAAACGCCAATCTCCTAGGCTTCGGTTTTTGTGCACCTCTATCCATGACTCCAAAAGTAAAGTCGAAAAATGAAAAGAAGAAAGCAAAGCTCTAAGTTGAAAGTGTTGCGGAAACCGCAAGAGAAAAAGAAAAGAGTAGCTATCCACTTTCCCGGATTCATGCACCACATTCCTTAAAGTTTTCCTTCCCTTTCCACATTCTAGACCTTGTTTGAAAGTCCTTAAGATCAAGAGAATGATATATGACTTGGTGATCTAAATTGAAGTTTCTTATGATTGATTTTGATAATGTTTGAAGGTTATGATATTTACATGGAACTTTGATTAATTCATGAGCTTTCTTTACTCTCTACTCTTTGATTATGTATATGAAAGTCTTATAAACGAATGAAGCAAGATTTTAGAATGATCTATTGATTAGAAAGCACATTCATCTAAAAGAAGTTTTGCTTTGAGAGTATACACATATTTCATCCTAACTTGAGTTTTAAAGTTTTGAAAGACCTTGCTTAGGGACAAGCAAGTGGCAAGTATGGGGTTATTTGTTAACATGAAATATTGTGATATTTTAGGCACGTTTTCTAAGTGTATTTCATCCATTTTGGTACTCATTGATAAAGCGTGAAGCAATTGTGAGTTAGTTCATCTACTTTGTCAATATAGAGGTCTACATAAGCTTTGTGTTGATTGTAGGCAATTAAGAGCTAAAATCGGACAAATCGAGGGAGAATGGAGATAGTTGAGCATGTCCAAGGATTGAGGACATCACTAGGAGCGAAGGAAGATGCTAAGTTGAAGAATAGCACGAGACAAAGGAGAATTACGATCTACATGTGTTCCACGCCCTGAAATACGGCCGTACTAGGATCCACGCTCTAATCCACGGCCGTGGAACTTAGGCAAGACAAGCGTGGAGCATTCCAGCAACTTACACGACCGTGGAGGATTGTGAAGAACCGTGATCAACTTCAACGCTCTAAATTACGGGCGTGGAACCCTTCCACGACCGTGATCTTGGCGATCTTTTACGCAATATTTTAAGCCACGATCCACTACGCACATGGGCCGAAGACATATTTTATCCAGCCCTATAAAAGGACGGAAGAAAGGAGATTCCGTCACCTTCGCTACCTCGCTTACACCTCCGTTTAGGGTTTGCATCTTTGCTTACGCTTCACGCTTAGATTTTTGTCTACGGAGTTACACGTGCCTAGGGTTTCAAGTTGAACGTGTGGAGATTGCTATTTCGCAACGGAAACTTGCGAAGAGTTGAAGATTTGGAAGATCGTTCTCGGCGGAAGTTATGCCTTTGATTCCTAGGTTTGATTAGAAGACGGATTGATATCCTGTTCTTCGTTCTTATCTAGAATAGTTACTTGTTTGTGTTTATTCCAAATCTGATATTTGTGAATTTGAGATTGGTTTGAAAGTTATTGAAGGTTTTCGGAAGTTTTCGTCTTTTATTCCTTTAAATCTTTAATTTGATATCATAATGACTATTGTTGGCTAAAACCCTTTAGCAATTCTAAGGTGAAGGGTTGATAGTTGTGGATTAGATGATGATAGATCGATCGTAAACAGATTGGACCCTGAGAGTTAAAGAGAATCGCCGACGAACCTAATCCACGGTCTGTTCTTGAGCTTCCACGGCCGTGGAACTCAAGAACTACCCGTAATTTTGTGTCAGTTACGAGCCTTGCTTTTACTTTAATCCAAAGTTAAAGATTTGCTTTAACTTAGTCTTGGCTTGCCCTTTTCTAGGTGGTAATGAAGCCTCAACAACCTCTACCTCGATTCTGAGTGTCACAACCTTAATCGGTTTAGTTGGTCTTGATCCTTGGATTACAAGTTTGGGTATTTGACATTAATTCTTACCTTTAGATCCTTTCTATACTGAAGCCTCAACAACCTTTATAGAGAGTGTCTTTAGTTGAGCCATATAAGGTCTTGGAACTTCACCGTACATTGCCTTACATTCGTATACCTTCGCATACCTCAACTTTGTTCTTATATTTTTAGTATATCTTGAATCGATTGCCATAGCTGGATTCCTGGATCTTTAGGATTGTTGTTTTCCCAATAATTTACAAAAGCTCATACATTTACTTGCTTGACAATTCTATAACTGAATTTAACCCCCAAATCCCTGTGTTCGATACTCTAGAATTCTTGCTTAACTATATCAATCCGTACACTACGGGTTCGCTTGCTTGATTCTAGTTTTATAAATTTAAGACTTATTTGCACGCACGCTAAGTGGCGAACAGTGTGCCCGGTGTGGAGCACCTCGAAAAATAAAAAAGCCCGAGGCCCGCTAATCACCAAGGTTTCGGCTTTTGTACACCAATGCCATTGTCTCAAAAATAAGTGAAAGAAAAAGAAAAGAAAACAATGAAAAGATGGAGAAAATATACACTTGTGGTGAAGTTGATCAAAAATGAAATTGTGGAGTTAGTTCCTTTCCCGGATTAGCATCACATAACCTAAGAATTCCCACCTAATCACAACGTTTCTTAGCCTCTTCTTTCCTAAGTCCTTGTGACCTATTTGCATATGTGTAAGACTTAGTGATCTAGATTTTGATATACTCATGATCATCTTGGCTTCTTCATTTTTACCTTTCAAGCATGCTTTCTAGTTAAGTATAATTGTCTTTCCGTGCCTTCATTCATTTGATGCATGATTGCTTGTCCATTTGCCATGAAACATGACTATGAAGGTGATCCAATATTAGAAGCATAATCCCAAAAATATTTTCAGTTTTTCTTGCATTCATAAATCATATCATCTCTTAGCCTATAGTCGGACTTTGCTCGGGGACGAGAAAACCTGAAGTATGGGGTATTTTTGATAACACGATTTATGACGTAGGTTTAAGCACTCATTTAGATAGTTTTTTCAATCATTCATGTATGGTTTAGCACTAGTTCATGACGTTTGCATTCAATTCTTGTATATTTGTCGAGATAGACGTCTACACGGACTTTTGAATGTTTTGTAGGTATTTTGGGAGCTTTAGGAGCTTAATCGATACATTTGAGGATCGTTCCTCGAGATGACACACCTTCGGACTCATTGGAAAGCAAGCTAGGAGCTAAGGAGGACACATGGGACCTTGTTGGTGCATGCCTTGCACCAAATTGTGGCTTGATGATCCAAAGAAAGCTGCATCACCAAAACCACGGCCATTGGGACTTCCACATGCGTGGAAATAGGCCGTGGTTTTCCCTGCAGAGTTGTGACAGTTGTCCCACGATCTCTATGGCCGACTCTTGCAATTTGTGGAGAATAATAGGTGGTCCTGCAAGCTGTTGATAGTAGACCCCATCATTCCATTCTCTCTCACACTCTCAACAACACATATTCTCTCATTGGAAGATTGGATGGGAGATACTCTTGGAGGAGAAGGAAGGCTTTCATTGGAGAAGAAGAGAAGAACACCATTCTTAGTTTTTCATAGCTTTTAGAGTGAAGATTGTTGGAAACATTTTCTAGGGTTGTAAGAACGAATCAAACCTTCTTTTGAAGGGTTGTAAGTCTCTCTTTTGACTTCTATTCAGCTCGTTTTCTTGCTCTATTTGCTTCATCTATCTTTCATTTAATTATTTTGACATGGACTCCATGATTTTATGTTTGATGACCTTGATTGTGATGATGCATGTTGTTGGCTAAGTAGATGTGATTCTAGGGTAAGGAAATGATGGTTATGGCTTGGACTATGATAGGATAGACTTAAACATACCTTTGGATGCTTTGTTTGCTCGAACCTAGCCTCTTTTCAAAATTACGGTCTGTTCTAAGGGGTTCCACAGCCGTGGACTTGATGACCTGCCCGTGATTTCGTCTGACTTTCTTGTATTGATAAATCTAAGTGTTAGGTTGTTAGATTGTTGAAATCCTAGTGTTTGCTGAGTTAGATCTACCCTAGGGTGACCTAGTGTTAGAAACTAAGTGTGAGAAGAGACCTACCCGGTGATTCTTGCTCTTAGACACCGAAGATGATGAACTCTAGGTAGTAGTGAGCCTCATAAGCCGCTATTGGACTGAGTATGCTAGGATTGATGTTTAGGACTTGCCTTCCTGAGACTTACCCGGTAAGAGAGGTTAGATCCCTAGATGACAATCCGGTTTATGTAGAATTCCTATCCTTAGGCTCTTTGAGACTTTCCCGGTGATGAGACCTTAGGAACGGACTAGTGGACCATGAGACCTACCCGGTGATTGATCCCAATCTAGAAACACCCACTCCCAACATACTATAGTTGATCCAAAGAATGACTAGATAGCTTGAGTCCTATGCCATAACCGGAATTTCTAACCCCTAGAATCCACTTTTCTCTCTTGATTATCTAGCTCGTGTTTGTTTATTTGCCTTGCTAGTTTAGTTACTTGTTAAATCTTGCATGATTTGTGATCTTTGATTGATCACCACAAAACCAATGCAAAAACATTGAGATTTTCATTTTTTTATTTCTTTCTCATTTCTTAGCCTAGATCAACACTATCCTTAGTCACTATTGATTCAATTTCACCTTAGTCTTTGTGTTCGACCTCGGAATACTATCCTTACTACAAAACGACCCATACACTGTGGGTTCTCTAGGAGTTAGGAAAAATAATTTGAGTTATAAATTTAAGACTTTTGCGTGTCACAATCTTAGCGTAACAGCCCGCACGCAATTTCTAAACCCACCTATCATCAGATTTCATCAAACAAACAACCCATAAACACCAAAATAATATAACGACCATAATAGAATTTCTAATATCCATTTTGACAAGCCTAAAGTCAATTTAGGCGAAATCGCAATACGAACAAATAAATTCATAACTTATTCGTTACCAACCCGATTGACGATCTGAAAGAAGATTCGGAATCACAACGACGCAGGCTACGCATGGACAGCATCAAATTCACCGGAATCTGAGCGACGGAACTGTCCTGGTGACATATATGCTCGACCAGATCTCTATATACTCGGAAATGCAGAAACTCGGTACCGATATGAAGAGAA
Source organism: Fagopyrum homotropicum (assembly GCA_033239125.1). Classification (NCBI taxonomy): domain Eukaryota; kingdom Viridiplantae; phylum Streptophyta; class Magnoliopsida; order Caryophyllales; family Polygonaceae; genus Fagopyrum; species Fagopyrum homotropicum. Next base: position 55,038,470 of record BSWB01000003.1, on the reverse strand, counting down.
TGAAGATCGTGAGTCGGGTAGTTCTCCTCATACGTATTTAACTGTCGAGACGCATATGCAATCACTCTGCCCCTCTGCATCAATACACATCCCAAGCCTAGCTTGGATGCATCACTGTAAACCACACAATCCTCATAACCCTCAGGTTGTGCCTCTTCAACTCCTCAAAACTCTGGGCACACTGCTCAGACCACACCAATCTGGTAGTCTTCCTCAACAGGCTCGTAAGTGGACGTGCAATCACAAAAATCCCTCCACAAAGCGTTGGTAATAGCCAACTAGGCCAAGAAAGCTACGCACTTCCTTGACGTTCGTCGGTGTCGTCCACGCAACAACAAACTCGATCTTCGTCGGATCAACCATGATCCCACTGGCGGAGACAATATGTCCTAGGAAGGATACCTCTGGCATCCAGAACTCACACTTAGAGAGCTTGACATACAATTCTCTGTGCCGCAAAATCTGCAAAACTGTTCTCAAATGACCCGCATGCTCCTCTTTGCTACGAGAGTACACCAGAATAATAAATCTGGATTATTGTCCTTTAGTGAAGAGTAGATATGAGTTTGAAGGTTGCTAGCAGCAACCATAATGTTAGGCTGGTATACGTCGCCCATGTCGCTAGTGTAAGTCAAGGCGTTGAGCTTAACCATTAGCCAGGTCGCTAACTAATGTAATGATTGTTGGAGCTTGGCCAAACCCAGATCACTTGCACTTGTATAAGAAATGACATCGAGTTTGATGGTTTTATAGGCTTGGGTTGCACACCTAATGAAAAAGCTAAATGGTTGCATTAACATGAACGGGAAAATGTTGCATGTGGTCAAGGGTTATAACCCACATGGAATAATCCTGACCCGTAAACTTGATCAGTTTGACTTTGACCTAAGATCAAAATGTCTGAATTAACCTAATATGTGCAATAGTGATGCTCACATCAAAGCCAAAACCGTATAAGAATATCGGATTTGGTCCGGGGTCGCTAATTGTAAACTTCATATTGCATTCACGTGCATAACTTTTTTAAAAATTGATATCATCTCATAAGCACGGTAAATGGTATCTGAATACATGTGTTGTGTTGTGATGTGTTGATATGATCTCTTGTGGATAGATTTTGATCGGTAGCTAAGGTTTTAAACCGATGCTTTTTAGGTAATGCCGATCATAGGGACACTACAAGGACATCGGTTGTAGGATGTGGACAACTAGGGCAGTGTTGACCCAATGTTTGGTTGAACTTTTGTTGAAATTAATCATGTGCAAGCGAGTATTTTGTTGTTTGTGTGCAACTGTGTACATGTGTTGGTTTCAGACTGGTGTTTTAAGACAACTATTCAAGTGTCATGTTTTGAAGTATCGTTTTGGGATATAAATATTAACTGCATGCACGGTTATTATGTAGATTTTTGTCAAATGACATGTTGTATGTTTTTATTATTTCTTCGTGCTTCTTGTTGCAAGATACTATTGTGAAATTGTTGTTAGACTAGCTGATGGCGGCCACTGTGAGGTCCTTAGCCTATTGACGTCTTGGGTTACTTAAAACCCGGGTCGATACAATTGATCTAGCATTGGAAAAAATACGATGTAACATATCTTCTCAATTTATTCGATCTGATGTTACATCCAATTTGATGGCTTGGGGCCGACCAAGATCGAAAAATGGTATATGATAGCATGTATTATAGTCTATATTTTGGGATTTGTTTAGACGTTTCATCTTCAATAATCTGCATGTATGGTTGTATATTATGTGATTATATTGTCGTTTTATCTACCTTTACGGGAATCGAGGTCTACACCAAGTTTCGTTATAATCATAGGTAAAATGGCACATTTTGGATCGAATGATTCTAAGGAGCTAAGGAGTCATAGGAGCTGCATTCTGGAGCTGAAAAGAGAACTCAGGAAGCAAGGAATTAACGAAGAAGATTTACTTTAGACCAGATTTGAGAGATTTCACATTCAGTTGAGACTCACCTCGGTCAACTACAGTATCACCTCGACCGAGGTGATCTTGAGGAGCGGCCCGACCGAGGCGAACACCTTGGCGCCGGCAAGATCATATCTTTTGGCTGAGATCTTTTATTTTTGGAAGGAAGATATCTTATATTTTTGGGCTGGATTTCTGGAAGGAAGATCATATATTTGTGAGATCTATTTTAGAGATATAATATATTTTATAGGAAATTATCTTTTAAAGATATTATTATCTTTCGAAGAGAATTCTCCTATAAAAAGGGTTGGATTTTCCACAAGTTCAATCATGCTTGGAGGCTGAGAATACACAACAATTAGGAAGATTTTCTAGAAGTTGAAGGAAGGATTGAAGATTGAAGGAAGGAAGATTGATAGTTTTGAGATAGCTTTCGAAGGAGTTTGTAAGATTTTCTTGGATTCCTTTTGGTTCATTGTCTTGTTTGATTTGTGATTCAAGGAACGCTGATTTGTGATTATTTGATTCAGTTATTGAAACCTTGTTCTTAAAGTTTTTGTGTTCAAATATTCATTCCCTTCTCATATATTTGATTATTGTTATCATGATGATGAGTGGCTAAATTCCTTGTGCGATTCATGGGTGATTGACTGAAAGTTGTGGGAAAGACAATGATAGAATAATCTTAATCCCAGTAGGACCGTGAAAGCTCGAGTCTTTAACCTTATCCCTAGAGTACCTCGCTCAGTCGATGAACATCTCGGCCGGGGTGGAACTTGACTGACCGAGGTGACCTTTTCTGATCTGAAACTGAGAGTTAAGTATTATAGTTTGCCAAATCCTATTCTTATTACACCCTTCTTGGTTCAATGCAAGCCTAGGATGAGACTTACCCGGTGATTTCTTAGTTTGTTTACCCATGATCATAAGTATAGGTAATAAAGGTTTATGCTTTATTAGGGTTTGAGTGTGCCTTCATCCCATCTTTGTGAGTTAACCTGAGACTTACCCGGTAAAGGTTAATTCTATTCCCTTAGGTGGTGTGTCGGTTTGAGATTATAGTTCCTTTCCTTAGTACCTTGAGACTTACCCGGTAATAGAAACTTTTGTTTGGGATAGTGAGTAGTGAGACTTACCCGATAATCTATTCCACTTTATTAACACCTTCCCTTAGCAAAATCTCAACTTTGTCCGCTTATCTTGAGATCTTGAGTTGGAACCACAACTAGATGCTTTAATCCCTGGAATCCACATTTTCCCTTTATTTGACCTTATTATCATCTTCGATTGCTTTAATCGCTTTTGTGGTTATTAGTTGCATTGACAACCTATACTTGCTTAGTTTCACCTAAGTCCTTGAGTTCGACACCCCGGAATTCTTTCTTTTTACTATAACTGATCCGTTCACTGCGGATTCGCATCCTTGTTTTAAGCATATTTCTTTGGATATAAATTTAAAGCTTGCACACACCATTTGGAGCGAACAAGTTTTTGGCACCGTTGCCGGGGACTTGGTCTAGACCGAGCTAGTTGCGGTTGTTTTTCGGGGCAATTGTCCTTGTTGCTACTAACCACTCTACTTGAGTGCTTTCGCATGATCTTTTCATAGGTTTATGCGAAGAACCCGTGTTGGGAAGGAAATCGTTCCTTACGATCCCGAACCAGAAAAGACATACAAAAGACGCTTTAAAGAAGCGAAAATGGCCTACCAAGACAATCACGATCTTGAGGTTGAACTGAAAGAGGCGTAGGAATAGCTGCGCCTCAATAAAGAAGAACTGTAGCGCGAAAGAGAGTAGACTCACACCAGAACTGCAGAGATTGAAGCAGATATGGCCGATCTACGAGCCCAGATTCTGCATCGACTAGACCCTTGATCGAGGCAGAACCCAGTCCCAGTTGCCGCGGCCGAGATACATCCACCACGGATGGCTTTCCGAGATGTTCTTTTTACAGGAATTCCACAAACCCTAGGACAGAGGATGGACCCAAACCAGCAAGTGAGGCATCCAGGAGTCAACCTAGGTGATCCAGCGGAGCATGATTACGAACTTCGACCGCAATTTGTATCCATGATCCGCCAATGTGTTCGCCACTCAGCGTGCTCGCAAATAAGCTTTAAATTTATAAAACTAGAATCAAGCAAGCGAACCCGCAGTGTACGGATCGACGTAGTTAAGCAAGAATTTCAGAGTATCGAAAACAGGGATTTGGGGGGTTAAATCCAGTTATAGATCGTCAAGCAAGTAAATGTATGAGCTTTGCAAATATTGGGAAAACAACAACCCTAAAGATCCAGGTATCTAATTGTGGCAATCGATTCAAGATATACTAAAGAACTAAGGACAGAGTTAAGAGTTGCAAAGGTATGCTAATGCAAAACAATGTACGGTGAAGTTCCAAGGCTTTATATGACTTATCTAGAAATACTCTATATAAAGGTTGTTGAGGCATCAGTACAGAAAGGATTTAAAGATAAGAATTAATCTCAAATACCCAAACTTGTAACCCAAGGATCAAGACTAACTAAACCGATTAAGGTTGTGACACTCGAAATCGAAGTAGAGGTTGTTGAGGCTTCACTACTACCTAGAAAAGGCAAGCCAAGACTAAGTTAAAGCAAATCTTTAACTTTGGATTAAAGTAAAAGCAAGGTTCATAAATCAACACAAATTACGGGTGGATCTTGAGTTCCACGGCCGTGGAATCTCAAGAACAGGCCGTGATTCTGGTCGTCGGCGAATTCTCTCTAACTCTCAGGGTCCAATCTGTTTACGATCGATCTATCATCATCTAAGCCACAACTATCAACCCTTCACCTTAGAGTTGCTAAAGGGTTTTAGCCAACAATAGTCATTATGATATCAAATTCAAGATTTAGAAGAATGAAAGATGAAAACCTTTGAAAACCTTCAATAAACTTCAAATCAATCTCAAATCCACAAACAAAGGTAACGATGAATATCGGATTTGGAATAACACAAACAAATCACAATCCTTGATAAGAACGAAGAACGGGATGTCAATCCATCTTCAAATCTAACCTAAGGACAAAGCGCAACTTCCAAATCTTCAAGCCCTTGCAAATCTCCGTTGCAAAATGGCAATCTCCGCACGTCCAACTGAAACCCTAGGCACGTGCAACCAAGCGTAAGCGAAGGTGCCGAAATCTCCCTCCTTGTGTCCTTTTATAGCGAAAGATAGAATAAGTGTCCGGCCCATGTATGTAGACAATGTGTCTATATTTTATTCGTCAAAAGATTGCCTAAATCACGGTTATATGGAATTCCAAGCCCGTGGTTTAGAGCGTGGAATTGGATTACGGTTCTTTAAAACTTCCACGACCGTACTTTATACCTTGTAACTCTCTGGAATGCTCCACGCTCATGTTGCCAAGTTTCACGGCCGTGGTTTAGAGCGTGGACTCCATTACGGCCGTATTTTAGAGCGTGGAAGCATAGGTTGCTCGTAATTCCCTTTGTTTTGTGCCATTCTTTATTCTAGCATCTTCCTTAGCTTCTTTGTGGTGTCCTCAATCTTTGGATGTGCTCAATCCATCTCCATCCTCTTTTAATTCGTTCGGTTTTAGCTCTTATTCGCCTACAATCAACACAAAGCTTATGTAGACCTCTATATCGACAATATAGATAAACTAGCTCACAATTGCTTCAATGCTTTATCAATAACACTAATATGGATGAAATACGTCTAGAAAACGTGCCTAAAATATCACAATATTTCATGCTGACAAAATACCCCATACTTGCCACTTGCTTGTCCCCAAGCAAGGTCTTTCAAAAGATTTAAAACTCAAGTTAGGATGAAATATGGACACACTCTCAAAAAAAAAACGTCTTTTAGATGAATGTGCTTCCTAGTCAATAGATCATTCTCAAACCTTGCTTCATTCGTTCATAAGACTCTCATATACATAACCAAAGAGTAAAGAGTAAAGAAAACTCATGAATTGATCAAACTTCCATGTAAACATCATAACCTTCAAACATTATCAAAATCAATCATAAAAAATTCAATTTAGATCACCAAGTCATATAGCATTCTCTTGATCTCAAGGACTTTCAAGTAAGGTCTAGAATGCGTAAGGGGAGAGGAAAATATAAGGAATGTGGTGCATGAATTCGGGAAAGTGGATAACCAACTCTTTTCTTTTTCTCTTGCGTTTTGCAACATTTTCAACTTATAGCTTTGCTCTCTTCTTTTCACATTATTTTTCGACTTTACTTTTGGAGTTAAGGACAGAGGTGCACAAAAACCGAAGCCTAGGAGATTGGCGGTTCTCAATTTTGCGAGATGCCTTAAACCCTTGATGCACATACCATAATCCGCTAGGAATATCGCTCAATCCGACTTTGGCAAGACACAAACACCCGGCTATGTGAATGGTGCCGAGTTACTCATCGTCATGATTGACTTCCCCAGACCTATAAGTTCTTTCTATTCTTTGAATGCAAAATTTTGCTTTCATGGCCCTCCCACATCAAACATGCCAAATATCAACTCCTTCAAACTCCTGGATAGGTAAAGGAGGCCATTATTTCATTGAGGTGCTAAATGATCAAAGAAAGAAGAAAGAAAATCGAATTGCCTTAATCATTTCAACAAGAAGTATAAGAACTTATCATGTGATTTCAACCTTGATTTCTCAATATGATTTAGGTAACATTCTTCACATTATGAAACTTGCAAAAGAGGGATAATTAACTCATTGAATTTCTTTTCAATTCATTATTTGTTTAAGCACGCGATTGTCATCAAAAATCAATTCACAAGTAGTGATTATCATAGAAGTCATCTCTATCCTTAGAAGCACAAAATTTTCAAAATCTTTTGATTTTTATGGGTTTTTCAAAAGCTTTTTCATGCAATGCGATAATGAAACGTGTAACAATAGAATGAAACATGCAAGGTGTTCTCAATCAAAGCAAGCAAAGTGAGTAGAGTTATTACAAACGAATAGTCACACCCCCACCCCATACTTGAGACAAACATTGTTCCTAATGTTCAAAAAGAAATAAAGAAAAGAAAGAAAGAAAAAGAACTCACAAGACGGTGGTGGACTGGCCAAGGCGGTAGATCATCATCATCCTCACTGGGGTGCCGGTGGTGGTGGAAACGGGAAGAAGCCGGGATCATAGTTCCGCCCAAACTGCTGGCGGTAAATATCTCTCATCATGCGGTCACGCGCGTCGGCTCGTGCATCCCTAGCATCTGCGCGGATCTCCAAGGCTCTGACCCTACTGGAAAGATCGGTAGCCCACTCCGGCAGCTGCTCGTACTATCCCGGCGGCTGGCTATACCATGCTGGTGCGTTTGACGGTGCTGGTGCAGGTGGTGGCTGGGCATGTCAAGCTGGTGGAGCTCCCATCCACTCCAGCTGAGTGTTGTACCACTGAGGAGGGGTCGCCATCCATGTCGGCCTCTCACTCACGCTGGCGCGGCGAGAGGAAGAACCAGAAGCTCTAGCGGGGCGGGGAGAGTGTCTAGGGAGGTCGAGAACTGCATCCGGCTGACCCGGGAAGGTACTATAATCGTGCTCCTCTCCTCCTTCCTCAAACTCATCATCCCCTCTCATCTCCTCCTCATCTACAACCGGTGGCTCAGGGGGAACGTAAGGAGGGGCTACTAGTCTGTTCGCATGCATGGCAGCGAACGTCTCCTTCCAGTTATGGCGTCCGGCCATAATGGAATACTCGGGGATCCATGCTACTCGTCTACCTCCTCTATCCTCCCAAGGCATGGCAAATGTAGGTGGACCTCTATGTCTAGGAAAGATAATGCCTCTAGTCATGAGGCTCTGAAGTCCTAGAGGTCTAGCAGCTATCCTAGTGCATGCAGAAAGGTCGATCCCCAGCTGCCTAGCAATGTGGGTAACCATCCCACCATATCCTATATTGTCAGCCCTCTTGTTCTTTAGCTTACTCATAGTAGAAGCTAAGAGGGTGGCACAGTCAGCCTGCCTGCCGTGCAACATGCAATACACCAAATAAAGCTCATCTGTCTTGATCTTCTGAGGTGTCTCCGTCCTAGGAAAGAGACACTCAAAAAGCACCCGGTGAGCAATCTTCAAGGCTAAGTGATAAATCAACTTAGCCTTGGTATCAGCTGGTTGCCAGCGGTCCTCGCTGGCGTATACCATAGCTATGTCCTCTCAAAAATCCTTGGCGTACACGCCACTAGGGAATCGACCATTGAAGGTCTCATGGAACCCAAATAAAGTCCCGAACTCAGCAATCGAGAACTCGTAGTTCTCTTCCATCAGCCTAAATGACACTGTACAGTCTACATGACTATGCTCGAAGGAGATCACAAACTCCCTAGTGATCTCCTCATATGCATATTCCCGAATAGCGGAGAAGACAATCAACCCAGCTCTATCTAATAACCAAGTAATGTCGTTAACCACATTTAGTGGCTCTAGCTCCTCAAGCAACAAATACCTAGGTCCTATGACCGCTCGCTTCTCGATCCTTTCTAAGGCATCAAGGTAATCCTTGTGGATTCTAGGAATTCTAGGTGGTGGGGGTGATGGTGGTTCACTAGGAGGTGCCTGAGAAGAGGAGGGACCATCACCCTTCCTTTTCTTGTTCCTATTCGACATTCTTCTAACAAAATCCATCACTGCTCAAAACCACGGTCTGTTCTTCAGAACCCACGGCCGTGGAATGTCCAGAGACCGTGATTCGGTTCGAAATTACTCAAAACTCAGCAGATTTTCACCAAATTCAACAGCAAGAAGCCCTAGACTAATTCCAATCCAATTTCAATCAGTTCTCCTAAAATTTCTTGCAAAATTTAAGGCAAATCGACAAGGTAAGAGAAGAGGTGAAAAACCTAGGTTTTCGGATTTTAAAATCCGAATTCTGCCTTCTCCGGTGATTTGCCGCTCGAATCGTTTCTTGGATCTTGTAGGTGATTTGATTTGCTTCAATTTTGGTCAAAGAATCGTTCGAAATGGTTAACGAACGAGAATTTGGGAGAGGGGGAAGGCAATCGGCGATTTGGGAAGTGGTTTTGGGTGGTGTTGGTTGTGTTTGTGAAGAAACGTGGCTTTTATAGTGGCCGTAAATTTTTTTGAAAATTACGGTCACTCGGGGGTTTCCACGGCCGTGGAAATGTACGGAACCGTGGTTTTGGTGATTTTTCTCAGACTTTTACAAATTACGGTCACTGTAGCTCTCACGGCCGTGGTTTTGGCCGTGGAACTCTCTGTAATGTGCCAAAGTCCAAGTTTCGTCAATTTTCTTCAAACCTTTCCTTCTCTCTTTCTCTTCCAATGATCCTACATCCAAAAACATGAACATACCGGAAGGTATCGAAGGCAAAACAAAACAAAAACGTCTAAACTATTCTAATCTATGAATCAAAAACAAAAACGTAAGTGCAATACCTTGGGTTGCCTCCCAAGAAGCGCTCGTTTAAGGTCCGTAGCTAGACCATATTCACACTTATTCGAGTGCGGTGGGCGTGAACTCTTCAGCTTGGAGTTCCGGTGAATACTTCTTGAGTCGTTGACCGTTCACCTTAAAGCTTCCGCCCTTTTCACCCCATACTTCAACTGCACCATGGGAAAAAACACGTTTGATTAGATAAGGTCCAGTCCAACGAGATTTAAGCTTACCTGGAAAGAGATGAATCCTTGAATTGAAGAGGAGAACTTGATCTCCTTCTTTGAGGTCCTTTGGGATGATATGCTTATCATGCTAACGCTTCGCTCTTTCTCTATAGATCTTGGCGTTTTCGTAGGCGTTCAAGCGAAGTTCTTCAAGCTCATTGAGGTCCAAGAGACGCTTCTTTCCCGCTTCCTTCATGCTGAAGTTCAACCACTTTATTGCCCAATACGCCTTGTGCTCCAATTCTACCGGCAAGTGACAAGACTTCCCATACACAAGGTTGTATGGTGTTGTTCCGATGGGAGTCTTATATGCAGTCCGGTATGCCCATAATGTGTCATCTAGCTTCAAAGACCAATCCTTCCTTGTCCTTGAATCCGTCTTCTCTAGGATCCCTTTAATCTCCCGGTTTGAGATCTCCACTTGTCCACTAGTTTGTGGATGATAAGGGGTGGCGATCTTGTGAGTCACCCCATACTTAGCTAAAAGAGCTTCGAAACGTCGGACAATAAAGTGAGAACCTCCAACACTAATGATAGTCCGTGGTGTCCCAAATCGTGGGAAGATGGTCTTGTTAAAGAACTTAACCACTACCATGGCATCATTGATGGGAGAGGCAATTGCTTCAACCCATCTCGAAACATAATCCACCGCTAATAGTATGTATTGGTTTCCACAAGATGATGGGAAAGGTCCCATGAAGTCTACTCCCCAAACGTCAAAGATCTCCACCTCTTCGATGTTGTTAAGAGGCATGTCGTTCCTCCTAGATATGTTCCCTGTTCTTTGACAAGCATCGCAGCAGGAAACAAAGGTTTGCACATCTTTAAACAAAGTAGGCCAAAAGAATCCAGATTGCAATACCTTAGCGCTAGTGTTGTTCGAACTAGCGTGTCCTCCAAAAGGTAGTGAATGACAATGACGGATGACACTTTGCATCTCATCTTCCGGTACACATCACCGAATGATGCTGTCCGGACCTCTCTTAAAGAGGAGAGCTTCGTTCCAAAAGTATTCCAGAACATCCTTAAAGAACTTCTTTCTTTGTGCGTAGGATAATCCGGGTGGTAAATCCTGGCAAACCAAATAGTTAACAAAATCAGCAAACCATGGTTCGTTACCTTTTGTGATCACGTCGATGCACTCCTCTATGATGTGTAAATGCTCATCCGGAAAGGAGTCATCTATAGGTAGATGGTCGTCTTCTAGATGTGGTAGACGACTCAAATGATCCGCAACAGAATTTTCCGAACCCTTCTTGTCACTGATCTCTAGATCGAATTCTTGTAGGAGAAGAATCCATCTAATCAGCCTTGGTTTCGCATCCTTCTTCGCAAGCAAATACCGGATCGCAGCATGATCCGTGTACACAATCACCTTAGCACCTACAAGATAAGAGCGAAACTTTTCAAATGCATATACAATTGCTAAAAATTCCTTTTCGGTAGTGGCGTAGTTGAGCTGCGCTTCATCTAGAGTCTTGCTAGCGTAGTAAATGGCATGGGTTCGTCCTTCCTTTCTTTGCCCAAGCACAGCTCCTATGGCTACGTCACTTGCGTCACACATAACCTCAAAGGGAAGATTCTAATCCGGAGGTTGGATAATCGGGGCTGAGATTAGAGCTCCCCGAATCATATTAAACGCATCTAAGCATTCCTGCGAGAAATCAAAATCTGCATCCTTCATTAATAAATTAGTGAGCGGTTTTGATATCTTGGAAAAATCCTTTATGAAACGCCTATAGAATCCAGCGTGTCCTAGAAAACTTCTTATCCCTTTCACCGAAGTTGGGGGAGGAAGCTTTTCTATTGTCTCTATCTTAGCCTTATCCACCTCAATCCCTCTACTAGAGATTAAGTGTCCTAATACAATGCCCTCTTTCACCATAAATTGACACTTCTCCCAATTAAGAACTAGGTTAGTGTCTTCACACCTTTGTAACACAAGAGCAAGGTTAGAAAGACAATTATCAAAAGAAGAACCATAAACGGAGAAATCATCCATAAAGACCTCCATGATCTCCTCTATGTACTCCGAAAAGATAGCCATCATGCATCTTTGAAAGGTGGTTGGGGCATTGCAAAGCCCAAACGACATCCTCGTATACGCAAACGTTCCACACGGACAAGTGAATGTGGTCTTCTCTTGATCGTCCGGATGTATCGGGATCTGAAAGAAACCACTATAACCGTCAAGATAGCAAAAGTGTGAGTGTTATGCTAACCTCTCAAGCATTTGATCGATGAATGGTAGTGGGAAGTGATCCTTTCTCGTTGCGTTGTTTAGCTTCCGGTAATCTATGCACATCCTCCATCCGGTTACGGTTCGTGTGGGAATGAGTTCATTATTTTTATTGGTGATGACCGTCATTCCTCCCTTCTTTGGAACAATCTGTACGGGACTCACCCACTTGCTATCGGAGATAGGGTAGATGATACCTGAATCAAGTAGTTTAAGAATTTCCTTCTTGACAACCTCCTTCATGGTCGGATTTAACCGCCTTTGAGGTTGTCGCGAAGTTCTAAAGTCTTCTTCCATTAAGATCTTATGCATGCATAGTGAAGGTTTGATACCTACTAGATCCTCTATAGTATACCCTAGGGCTTTCCTATGTTTCTTAAGAACAACCATGAGTTTACTATGTTCATCAATACTCAAATCGGAACTAACAATTACCGGAAAGGTACAATTAGGTCCTAGAAATGCGTGGCTTAGATGTGTAGGAAGTGGCTTCAATTCCATCACTATCGGAGTCTCTAATGTCTCTTGAGGAGTATCCGATGCTTCCTTAGAAGTGTCTAAGGATGTAGAAGGTGCTGGAGAAAAGTCAAGAGAAGTGGTGGAGAAGATACAATCTCCTTCAGATTCACCCAAAATTACGGTTACTCTGTTCCCTCCACGGCCGTGGTTTTGGGCGTGGAAGTCAATTACGGGACCTCTGTTTGTTCCATGGCCGTGGTTTTGGCCGTGTAACTTACTGGAGTCCTCTGAATAGCTGATTACGGTTATGTTGGTAGATTCCACGGCCGTGGAATAGCACGACTGGCCGTGATTTCTGACGTTTTCTGACCCATCGTAGAGTTTCTCATATTCTTCTTCATACACTTCTTTTTGCTTTTCTAAAGCTTCTACTTCCTCATTACATTCCTCTTCTTCCCCTACATCCATAATGCTCATAGAAATAACTTTTTGTAAGAGGTCTTTGAAGAGAATCGAACATACCTCTTCTCTAGATAGCTCTTCGTCATGGATGTTGAATATATCCTCATCGAAAACTGGTTCCTTCACTAAAGTGGAGAGGACGAACTCTACCTTTTCTTCTCCTATGTCGAAGGCGAGTCTAGCATTCTTACAATCAACTATGCAACCGGATGTTGCAAGAAACGGTCTTCCGAGTATGATCGGGACCGGACTATCTGCAGGAATATCAAGCACAATAAAGTCTATAGGAACATAGAACTTACCAAGCTTGACCGGGACGTCTTCAACTATACCGACGGGACGAGTTATAGATCGATCCGCCATGTACAACGTCATCTTCACCGGTTTAGGTTCGCGTAAACCGATCTTCCTACATAAGGCAAGCGGAATGATACTCACGCTCGCTCCTAAATCACATAATGCATTATATGTGACATCTCCCACTCCTATGGGAATACAAAATGACCCTGGATCCTTCAGCTTTGGGGGCATCTTCTCCTTCATTGTCTTGATGAGATCCGATGAATCCGAACTCATCTTAACCTCTCCAAAATCCTCTAATTTTCTTTTGTTAGAGAGGATCTCCTTTAGGAACTTTCCATAAGCTGGCATACCTATAATTGCATCAATGAAAGGTATATTAATATGTAGTTTGCTCATGAGTTCAATAAACTTACCGAATTACTTGTCTAGACGTGCTCTTGCTCTAGATTGCGGGAATGGTAGGGGAGGTTTGAAAGCTGGAGGAGGAACGTAGACATCTTCCTTCTCCTTCCCCTTTTCTTTCTCCTTTTCGGCTGGAACTTCTACAAACTTAGGCTGCGGGTCGGTAGTTGTTACTCCGCTCCTAGTTGTGATTGCCATCACCCTTCCCTTTGGGTTATCCTCCGTCTTTCTTGGAAGTTTTCCTTGATTCCTAGGAACTTCCTCCGCATGGCTAAACATTTGGTTCTCTAAAACCTTTTGGGCTTTATCAACCTTAGTTATTTGATCATCAACCTTGATGATGTGACTCTCCAATCCTTGAAGCTTGCCCAAAATTGTTTCCAACATGGGATCGGGCTTCTCTTTCCCCGAAGTACTTCCACCATTAGATGTTTGCCCCTGGCTTTTCAAAGGAGTGGAAGAAGAGGAAGGTGGAGTTAGTGAATTTCCTGAATTGGAATAAGAATTACCGGAATTTTGTTGGTTGGGACGCCAATTGTTATTATTTGAACCCCTATTGTTGTTTCAATTGTTGTTCCGGTTGTTGTTGTTGTTATTCCAATTATTTCTGTTGTTGTTCCGGCTGTTGCGATTTGTATTCTCATTCCCGTTGTGGTTATTTTTGTTGCCCAAATAACCTACATCTTGTTCCTTTTGCTTTGGAAAGTTGGTTTTGATGGCTTCCTTCAATTCTTTAATCTCCGTATTGAGAGAAAAGATTTGAGTTTGAGCTGCTTGTGATAGCTTTGCTCCTTGTTCCACATGATTCGTCTCTACTTTCCGGTGAGAATACTTCTCAATGACTCGCGCTTGCTTCTCAATGTAGTCCCAAGCGTCATCTTCCCTCATGTCCATGAATGTACCACATGAAAGGGATTGGAGCTTGAATTGTGTCTCCACATCCAGCCCCTTATAGTATATCTCCAATAGCACCAATTTGGATATGCCATGATGTGGGCAATCCAATAGCAAATCTTGAAATCTTTCCCAAGATTGAAACAAAATTTCGTTAGATCTCATAGAAAATGCATTAATCTTACCTCTCAACCACGCCGTCTTGTATGGCGGAAAGAACTTAGTGAGGAATTCCGAAGAAAGATCCTCCCATGTGTCGAGTTTCCCACTTGGAAGAGCTTGATACCAAGACAATGCTTTCCCTTTCAAGGAGAAGAAGAAAGGCTTGAGTTTATAACTGTTGGTAGTTGCATTCTTTGGCTTCATTGTCTCCATCATGATCTCAAAATTTTGTAGATGTTGATGTGGAGATTCAGCGCTCGTTCCCCCAAATTGATTTTGGCGGACAATGGTAATAACTTGCGGGTTGAAGCTAAACCCTTGTGCATCATCAACATCAAAGTTTACACCCAAACGGCGTGGTTGCTGCGTTGGATCCATCATTTGGCCAAGAGTTCTTGGCTCCTCATTCACATCATCGACTCTCGCACCTCCAGCTGGGGCACGACGATTGGCGGCCGCTCGTGGAACAAACGGGTTCACATTGATCGTTGGATCAATGTCCTCTAGTGGTGGCATGGAAGAGTCGCTATCCTCATTGGATGAGTTGGTTCTAACCGATCTTCCCGGTCTCCTTCTTCTCTTTTTCTTCTTGAGGTCGCTTATTTCCAGCCTCATTTGGAACATCATATCCGTTAGATCATAAATTTTTTATTGATGGCGATCCGATTCTTTCTTGCGAGTCTTCTCGCTCCATCTAAGTTGAGCTTCGGATTCCGCTAACTCCGTTTGGTAATCGCATTCTCTTTCTTCAGCCATCTTTCTTTCCTTGAGCTTTCTCCTCAAAGTCCTCTCCAGCTCTTGATCGAGAGGTAAGAGGTCTTCGTTGTTCCTAGACCTGCGCATACACTCGAAAGAGATATCAAATAACAAGGGAAGAGCTCCCAAGCTTGACAACCGATAACCGAATTCGGCCTAAACCAAATCCCCGGCAACGGCGCCAAAAACTTATTTGCCACTTAGCGTGCGTGCAAATAAGCTTTAAATTTATAAAACTAGAATCAAGCAAGCGAACCCGCAGTGTACGGATCGACGTAGTTAAGCAAGAATTCCAGAGTATCGAACACAGGGATTTGGGGGGTTAAATCCAGTTATAGATCATCAAGCAAGTAAATGTATGAGCTTTGCAAATATTGGGAAATAAATAACCCTAAAGATCCAGGTATCTAATTGTGGCAATCGATTCAAGATATACTAAAGAACTAAGGACAGAGTTAAGAGTTGCAAAGGTATGCTAATGCAAAGCAATGTACGGTGAAGTTCCAAGGCTTTATATGACTTATTTAGAAATACTCTCTATAAAGGTTGTTGAGGCTTCAGTATGGAAAGGATTTAAAGACAAGAACTAATCTCAAATACCCAAACTTGTAACCCAAGGATCAAGACTAACTAAACCGATTAAGGTTGTGACACTCGATATCGAAGTAGAAGTTGTTGAGGCTTCACTACTACCTAGAAAAGGCAAGCCAAGACTAAGTTAAAGCAAATCTTTAACTTTGGATTAAAGTAAAAGCAAGGTTCATAAATCAACACAAATTACTGGTGGATCTTGAGTTCCACGGCCGTGGAATCTCAAGAACAGGCCGTGATTCTGGTCGTCGGTGAATTCTCTCTTACTCTCAGGGTCCAATCTGTTTACGATCGATCTATCATCATCTAAGCCACAACTATCAACCCTTCACCTTAGAGTTGCTAAAGGGTTTTAGCCAACAACAGTCATTATGATATCAAATTCAAGATTTAGAAGAATGAAAGATGAAAACCTTTGAAAACCTTCAATAAAATTCAAATCAATCTCAAATCCACAAACAAAGGTAACGATGAATATCGGATTTGGAATAACACAAACAAATCACAATCCTTGATAAGAACGAAGAACGGGATGTCAATCCGTCTTCAAGTCAAACCTAAGGACAAAGCGCAACTTCCAAATCTTCAAGCCCTTGCAAATCTCCGTTGCAAAATGGCAATCTCCGCATGTCCAACTGAAACCCTAGGCACGTGCAACCAAGCGTAAGTGAAGGTGCCGAAATCTCCCTCCTTCTGTCCTTTTATAGCGAAATCTAGAATAAGTGTCCGGCCCATGTATGTAGACAATGTGTCTTTATTTTATTCGTCAAAAGATTGCCTAAATCACGGTTAATTATATAGAATTCCACGCCCGTGGTTTAGAGCGTGGACTCCATTACGGCCGTATTTTAGAGCGTGGAAGCATAGGTTGCTCGTAATTCCCTTTATTTTGTGCCATTCTTCATCCTAGCATCTTCCTTAGCTTCTTTGTGGTGTCCTCAATCCTTGGATGTGCTCAATCCATCTCCATCCTCTCTTAATTCGTTCGGTTTTAGCTTTTATTCGCCTACAATCAACACAAAGCTTATGTAGACCTCTATATCGACAATATAGATAAACTAGCTCACAATTGCTTCAATGCTTTATCAATGAATACTAATATGGATGAAATACATCTAGAAAACGTGCCTAAAATATCACAATATTTCATGCTAACACATTGCCACTTTGGACGTTTAGAGAGGGAGTCTCCGTATCAGCATTTGCAAAACTATGAGATCCTGATGGAGACCTTGAGACCTTCAAGGCTGGAAAACAATAATTACAAGCTAAGGCCTCTTTACTTTTCTTTGAAGGACAGGGCGCTTACTTAATATCAATCTCTTCCCCCCGGAAAAATCAACACTTGGGAAGAGATGACTACGGAGTTTTTAACAAAGTTCTTTCCCCCTCCGAAACCGCTGAAATGAGAGGGAATATTAATGCATTCATCATGAAGGACAAGGAGAGTTTGTCCATATCATGGGAAAGATTTAAAGATGTTCTATTGGATTGCCCACATCATGGGATTCCAAAGATAGAGTTGCTGGACATATACTTCAAGGGATTGGATGGAGCTACTCAATTCAATCTTCAACTACTTTCCGCCGGAACATTCATGGACATGCCAATATATGAAGCTTGGGAGTTCATTGGGAAGCAAGCTTTGCATATGGAGAAGTACACCCATCAAGGAGCCGAAAATGGAGTTAAGCGAGTTAATTTCCAAGGCACTCCATCAAATGATAATCAACTCATCTCCCTTAAGAACGATGTGAAGCATATGAAGGACCTTTTGGTACTTCACACGAAGAAGGAAGATGGAGGATATCAAGGGTCAAAGAACAATAAACAAGGGTCATGGAACAACAATTACAACAACAATAGAGGCTCCAACAGCAACAATTGGAGATCTAATCAGTAAAATCCGGGTAACCCTTATTCTAATTCTAATTCTAATAATTCTTCTAACCCCTCTTTTTTTTCGACTCCATTGAAGAGCCAGGAGCCTGGATCAAGTTCGTCCCAGCTAGAGAAGAAAGATGCAGTGTTGGAGGCCATCTTGGTCAAACTCAACGCTATGGAGACGTCTATGACTTTATTTTCGAAGGCACAAAAAGCCTTAGAGTAACAATTCATTAATGAGGCGAATGAAGCGCCAAGAGATCCAAGGAAGCTCCCAGCAAGAATAGAGAGCAACCCCAAAGGACAGATCATGGCAATAACGACGAGAAGTGGACTGAAAACTGCAGATCCAGTACCTCGGTCGGTGCCAGTGCAGACGAAGAACACCTCGGTCCAGGTACAGACGAGGAACACTTCGGTCGAGGTGCCACCCGAGGTGGAGTCCCAGAAAGCGAAGGACAAAGCTAAAGTTTATGTCCCACCTCCTGCTTATCAACCACCACTTCCATTCCCTCAGTCAAGGGCCAGAGCACATCTAGACAAGAATTTTGGTAAGTTCCTTGACTTGATGAATAAACTACACATCATCATCCCTTTCATTGATACTATTCTAGGGATTCCCGCCTACGGGAAGTTCTTGAAAGAGATTTTATCAAGGAAAAGGAAGTTGGAAGACTTTGGAGAAGTTAGGATGACATCTAAATCCTCGGAGCTCATTCAAATCAAGAAGGAGAAGATTCCACATAAGTTGAGAGATCCCGGCTTATTTTGCATTCCCATTCAAGTTGGAGATGTAACTTGTGAGGCGTTGTGTGCTCTAGGAGCCAGCGTGAGCATCATTCCGCTGGAGCTATGTGTGAAGATCGGACTTGGAGAGCCCAAGCCGGTGAAGATAAGGTTGTACATGGCGGACCGCTCCATTACCCATCCCGTGGGCATTTTGGAAGACGTTCCGGTTAAGTTAGTAACTTCTATTTACCTATAGACTTTGTTGTACTTGATATACCCGCAGATTATCCCGTTCCTATCATTCTCGGGAGACCATTTCTAGCAACTTCGGGTTGCAATGTGGATTGTAAGAATGCCAAGTTGAAATTCAACATTGGCGGTGATCAAGTGGAGTTTGCATTGCTTGCTGCAATGAAAGGAGAGCCGCTGAAGGATGATATCTTCAACATATATGATGAAGAAGAATCGAGAGAATTGGTGAGCTCTATCCTTATTAATGACCCTCTTGAAACAGTTATTAGTTTTAGCTTAATAGAGGAAGGTATATATGCTTCTTGTGATGCAGATATACGGAGCTTACAGGCACTGGAAGAAGATCCAAGAGCTAAGATTGAAAAACTAATCCAGGAGAGGAGAATTTCCAATTTCGATCCCAGTTCCAGTACCTCGACCGAGGCACTTTCTGGACCAAGCGAGGTGTTCTTATCTGAAGAACATATCGGTCACTCACCTTGGACTCTGACCGAGACAGCAAGCGAGATGCCTTCAACTGAGTACAACAAACTTCTTACACCCTTTTCTGAAACTCATTTACTGTTGGTGAAGCACTGGCTCCACCAAGCTTCTGATAATAAAGAACCTTGGTATGCTGACATTGTTAATTATCTTGTTTGCCAAGAAATACCGCCCGGATTGACGTACGCTCAAAGGAAGAAATTCTTTAAGGATGTACGCCACTATTACTTGGATGAACCTCTACTGTTTAAGAGAGGTCCGTATGGGATGCTTCGCAGATGCATTCCGGAAGATGAAGTTACTAGTGTTATACGGCACTACCACTTACTTCCTTGTGGAGGACATGTTAGCGCTCACAAAACGTGCGGTAAGGTATTACGTACAAGTTTGTTGTTTCTTGTGATGCATGCCAAAGAACAGGGAACTTATTGTCACGCTAGAATTATAGCACGCCAAAGTCTTAAATTTATAACTCGATATATTTTTCCTAACTCCTAGCGAACCCACAGTGTATGAGTCGTTTTGTAGCAAGGATAGTATTCCGAGGTCGAACACAAAGATTAAGGTGAAATTGAATCAAATAAATGACCAAGAATAGTGTAAATCTAGTCTAAGAAAATAAAAAGGAATAAAGAAATGAAAATCATAATGTTTTTGGGTTGGTTTTTTTGTGATCAAACAAGATCACAATTGATGCAAGATTATAAATCAAACTAACAAATCTAACAAGCAACACAAACACGAGATATGTAATCAAAGAGAGAAAAGCGGATTCTAGGGGTTAGAAATTCCGATTATGGCATTGGACTCAAGCTTCGAATTAACCTTGGACTAGCAATGGTATGTTGGGAAGGAATGTTTCTTAGGTGGGATCAATCACCGGGTAGGTCTCATGATCCACTAATCCCGCAATTAAGGTCCTATCACCGAGTAAGTCTCTAGGAGCCTATGGTTGGGAAATCTACACAAACCGAATTGCTATCTAGGGGTTTAACCTCTCCTTACCGGGTAAGTCTCGGAAGGCAAGTCCTAAACATCAATCCTAGCACATTCAGTCCAATAGTGGCTTGTGAGGCTCACTAATACCTAGAGTTCGTCATCATTGGTACTTAAGGTCGAATTGCTATCTAGGGGTTTACAAACACTAGGATTTCAACAATCTAACATCCTAACATTCAGATTTATCAATACAAGCACAGCAGAAGCAAACCACGGGCAGATCATTAGAACCACGGCCGTGGTTGTATAAGAACAGACCGTGATTTGTTACAGTAGTTAAATACGAGCAAGAAAATCATCTAAATATACATTTAAGTCTATTCTATCATAGTCCAAGCCATAACCATCATTCCTTTACCCTAGAATCTCAACTACTTAGCCAACAACATGCATTTTAACAATCAAAGTTAACAAGCATACATTCATGGCTTCCATAGCTAGAAAATGAAATGAAAGAGAGATGAAACAAGTAGAACAAGAGAACAAGCTGAATAAATGTTAAGAAAGACTTACAACCCTTCAAAAGAAGGTACAAATCATTCCTTACAAATCCTTGCAAAGTTTCTTCAACAAGTTCACTCAAAAATCACTCTAAAACTCTAAAACTCTAAGACTGGTGTTCTTCTTCTTCTCCAAATGAGAGTGTTTTTGCTCCTCTCCAAGGGTAGCCTCCAATGGAATGTTGTGTAATGAGAGAGTGTGGGAGAGGATCCCCTAACATCAGCCTACTGGACCACTTATATCCTCCATCAAGGGCAAGAGTCGGTTATGGAGATCGTGGGACAGTTGTCACAGCTGTCCAGAGAGAATCACGGTCAAAACCACGGGCGTGGAATCTGGGTCTACGTTGTGGTTTTGGTGGTTCAGCTCTCTTTTGATCATTAAGCCATGAGTTGGTGCAAGGCATGCACCAACAAGGTCCTATGTGTTCTCCTTAGCTCGTAGCTTGCTTCTTAATGAGTCCGGAAGTGTGTCATCGCGAGGAATGATCCTCGAATGTATCGATTAAGCTCCAAAAGCTCCCCAAAATACCTACAAAACCGACAATAGTTCGTGTAGACGCCTATCTCGACAATATGCATGAATTAAACATAAACGTCATGAACTAATGCCAAAATATGCATGAATAACGGGAAAAACTATCTAAATGGATGCCTAAACTAACGTCACAAACCGTGTTATCAAAATACCCCATGCTTAAGACTTGCTCGTCCCCGAGCAAGATCGAACTATAGGCTAAGAGATGACATGATTTATGAATGCAGAAAAACAACATAAAATCTTTTTGGAATTGTGCTTCTAACATTGGATCACCTTCATAGTCTTGTTTCATGGCAATGGACAAGCAATCATGCATCAAACGAATGAAGGCATGGAAAGACAATTATACTTAACTCGAAAGCATGTATGAAAGGTGAAAATGAAGAAGTCAAGATGATCATGAGTATATCCAATCTAGATCACTAAGTCTTACACACATGCAAATAGGTCACAAGGACTTAGGAAAGAAGAGGCTAAGAAACGTTGTGAATAAGTGGGAATTTTTAGGTCATGTGATGCTAATCCGGGAAAGGAACTAACTCCACAATTTCATTTTTGATCAATTTCCCCACAAGTGTATATTTTCCCCATCGTTTCTTTCTTTTCTTTTCTTTTTCATTTTCTGTTTCTTTCACTTATTTTTGAGACAATGGCATTGGTGTACAAAAGCCGAAACCTTGGTGATTAGCGGTCCTCGGAAATTTTCCGAGGTGCCTCACACCGAGCACACATACCAAGGCTCGTTAGGACATTCGGTAATTCCGACTTTGGCAAGGCACAAATACCCGATTATGTGAATGGTGCCGAGTTACTCGTCATCAAAACCAAAGTCCCCAAACCTATATTTTTTTCTACACTTTTCACAACAAATTCAGCACTTCATTCACAACATTTATTCATCAGCAACTTCACCCCACACTTGCTTTTCATACACTCAACACACTAGCTTGCTCCTATTCCCGGATGGGTTAAAAGAGGTCAAATTTTTATATCAATTGAGGTTCTCAAACAACATGATCAAGATGAGAAGTAGAGAAAGATGAATTGCCTTAGTCCTTCCTAGATGATGTGCAAGAACTAGCATATAATTTCGACCATCAATCCTCAATCCAATCAAGGCAAACATCATAATCACAATTCATACATGGGATTCAAGATAAGTATTTCAAGTCCACATATGCATACATTCATTCAACACAAAAGGCCATCCATAGCCAATTCACAAGACAATCTCATCATAAAGGTCATACCCAAACTTAGAAGCACTAAAATTTTTTAATTTTCTGATTTTTTTGGAATTTTTGAAATATATATGTACAATGCAAAAGCTAATGAAAGATGTGACAATATGAAACTATCCTAGATGCAATCATGCAAATGATTATGAAAACCCCACCCCATACTTAGAAAAACATTGTCCCCAATGTGCAAATCAAGTAAAGAAGAATAAAAGAGAGTCCTCACAATGTAAAAATGGTGTTGCTTTGCTATATTGGTTCACTCATGTGGAGTGATGGTGGATGATCAATCAAAGGTGGTAGAGAGCTCTTGATGTTCATTATGGCATCAGGACCCGCGCTAGGCACCGCTAGCCGTCCAAGTCCCACATCCACTCCACCCGCGTTTGATGCGGGATCACCATCATCATCCTCATGCCATGCAAGACTTCCATGCTACTTAGACTCTAGCACACAAACACAAAGCACACACAAACACACAAAAACAAAAACAGAAAAATGAAAACCAAAATAAAAACGAAAAGGGAAAGACATGTACCAATGAGTTGCCTCCCATTAAGCGCTTCTTTAAGGTCATTAGCCTCACCAAATTCGGGGGTGTTTCACTCAAGGTGAAGTGGAGCAATCATATCCACCGGAGCTCGTGGGATATACTTCTTCAAACGGTGCCCATTCACCTTAAAATGTCCATAATGCTCCCCTCCTATCTCAACCGCTCCATGGGGAAAGATCTTCTTCACCACATAAGAACCCGTCCATCTTGACTTGAGCTTTCCGGGGAAGAGCCGCAACCTTGAGTTGAAGAGAATGACTAGGTCACCTTCACTCAACTCCTTTGGGATGAGACGTTTGTCATGCCATCGCTTGGTCCTTTCCTTGTAAATCCGGGCGTTTTCATAGGCATCCAACCGGATCTCCTCAAGAGCATTAATGTCTAGCAACCTCTTCTCACCGGCTTCCTTGAGGTCAAAATTCAGCCTCCTTATGGCCCAATACGCCCTATGCTCCATCTCCACTGGAAGGTGGAAGGCTTTCCATGAACTAGCTTTTAGGGAGTGGTGCCAATTGGTGTCTTCAAGGCGGTTCTATAAGCCCACAAACCATCATCAAGCTTCATAGCCCAATCCTTTCTTGTCCTAGAAACCGTCTTCTCTAGTATCCCCTTTATCTCCCGGTTGGAGATCTCCATTTGGCTACTAGTTTGGGGATGGTAAGGTGTTGCCACCTTATGAGTCACCCCATACTTAGCCAAAAGTGTCCCAAAGTTCCTATTGGTGAAATGCTTCCCTCTATCACATATGATCACTCTTGGCGTTCCAAACCTAGGGAAGATGACTCGGTTGAAGAACCGCACCACAACTTTGGCATCATTTGTGGGAGAGGCGATTGCCTCTACCCATCTCAACACATAATCCACCGCCAATAGAATGTAGAGGTTGCCACACGAAGAGGAGAATGGCCCCATGAAGTCCACACCTCACACATCCAACACTTCAGCCTCTTGTATGTTGTTCAAGGGCATCTCATTCCTCCATGAGATGTTGCCCGTCCTTTAGCAAGCATCACATGCTACCACAAAATTCTTCACATCCCTAAACAAATTAGGCCAATAAAAGCCGGATTGCAATACCTTTGCACACGTCTTGTGTGAGCTAGCATGGCCTCCATATGGAAAGGAGTGACAATGGCGGATCACACTCTCCACCTCATCCTCCGGGATGCACCTCCTAAAGACTCCATCCGGCCCTCTCTTGAACAAGAGAGGCTCGCTTCAATAGTAATGCCTCACATCCTTGAAGAACTTTTTCCTTTGGGCATATGATAGACCGGGTGGCACCTCCTCACACACAAGGTAGTTCACTATGTCGGCATACCATGGCTCACTCCCTCTAGACAGTTGAAGCAAGCACTCCTCTACCAATTGCTCATCCCGGAATGAGTCATCAATTGGGATGTCATCTCTCTCAATCTCCAATGGTGGTAGCTTACTAAGATGGTCCGCCACTGAATTTTTGGAACCCTTCTTGTCCCGAATTTCCAAGTCAAATTCTTGGAGGAGAAGGATCGACTGAATGAGGCGAGGCTTGGCATCCTTCTTTGTGATGAGATAACGGATCGCAGCATGATCCGTATACACAATGACCTTGGCTCCCACAATATATGACCGGAACTTTTCAAAGGCATACACCACCCGCTAGCAACTCCTTCTCGGTTGTGGCATAGTTGAGTTGGGTGTCATCTAGCATCTTGATAGTATAATAGATGGCATGTGTAAGCCTATCTTTCCTTTGTCCCAAAACAGCACCAACAACCACATCACATGCATCAGACATTATCTCAAATGGAAGGCTCCAATCCGGAGGTTGCATGAAAGGGGCGGAGATCAAGGCATTCTTCAACCTACAAAATGCTTCAAGGAAATCCTTGGAGAAAACAAACTCAACATCTTTCATTAGTAGGTTAGTGAGACACTTAGAAATTTTAGAGAAGTCCTTTATAAACCTCCGGTAAAAAAAAATAGGCATGCCCTAAGAAACTCCTTACCCCCTTCACCGAGGTAGGTGGTGACAACTTCTCTTTTGTTTCTATCTTTGCCCTATCAACCTCAATGCCTCGTTGGGAAACTAAATGTCCCAACACAATGCCTTCACTCACCATGAAATGATATTTCTCCCAATTCAAAACAAGCTTAGTTTCCTCACATCTTTTGAGCACCAAAGACAAGTTAGCTAAGCAATCATCAAATGAAGATCCATAAACCGAGAAATCATTCATAGACACTTCCATGATGTTTTCAATATATTCAGAAAAAATGGCCATCATACACCTTTGAATGGTGGCGGGTGCATTACACAACCCAAATGGCATTCTCCTATATGAAAATGTTCCCCAAGGACATGTAAATGTTGTTTTCTCTTGGTCACCGGGGTAAATAGGGATTTGGAAAAATCAACTATAGCCATCTAAGTAACAAAAGTGTGAATGTTGAGCTAATCTCTCTAGCACTTGGTCAATGAAGGTAAGAGGGAAGTGATCTTTCCTAGAGGCCACAATTAGTTTCCTATAGTCAATACACATTCTCCATCCCGTAACTGTCCTACTTGGGATTAGTTCATTGTTCTCATTAGTTAATACGGTCATACCACCCTTCTTAGGAACAACATGTACGGGATTAACCCACTTGCTATCCGAAATCGGGAAAATGATTCCTGCATCTAGTAATTTAAGGATCTCTTTCTTGACTACCTTTGTCATTATAGGGTTCAATCTCCTTTGAGGTTCAATTGAAGGTTTATGATTATCTTTCATCAAAATTTTATGCATGCACAAGGAAGGTTTAATGCCAACTAGGTCATCAATAGTGTAGCCAATAGCTCTCCTATGAAATCTCAACTCATGCAACAATCTATCAAGTTCAACATCATTCAAAGATGCATTAACAATCACCGGATAAGGAGAATTTGCACCAAGAAAAGCATAATTTAAATGAGAGGGAAGGGGCTTGAGTTCAAGTTTAGGAGGACCTTTATCGGGTGGAGATGATCCATACAATGTAGGTTGAGATGATTCCAAAGCCACGAAAGACTCTCCAAGACTCCTCGAAGCTTGATCAACAACTAAGGCATTTTATGGAGAAACCACGGGCAAAACCACGACCTCTGGCATAACCACGGCTGTGGAATCTGAGAAGCTGGCACATTTGAGCATTCCAGAGAGTTCCACGGGTAAAATTACGGCCGTGGTTCTTCCTCCCTGACCGTGGTTCCTACAGTGGTTTAGCATAACTTCGTGCACTTCAAATTCAGCACATGTCTCCTATGCCAATGCATCGAAAGCCTTGATTTCTTCATTGCAATCATCTTCAACTCCTTCCTCCATCATACTTAAACTAAGAACCTTCTCCAAGGGGTCCTTGATTAAGATCAATTTAACAACTTCTCTAGACTCCTCTTGCTCGACAATGTTGAAGACATCTTCACCAAGGACTAGCCCCTTCATCATTGTGGATTGCTTGAACTTAATGTTCTCATCTCCTATGTTGAAGGAGAGGATTCCATTTTTACAATCCACTAAATATCCGGATGTAGCTAAGAATGGCCTTCCCAAAATAATTAAAACCGGGTAGTCCGCTGGGATGTCCAAAACAACAAAGTCGATTGGCACATAAAACTTCCCAAGCTGAACCGGTATGTCCTCTAGGATTCCCACGGGGTGAGTGATTGAACGGTCCGCCATATAGAGGGTCATCTTGACCAACTTTGGCTCTCCTAGCCCAACCTTGTTGCAAAGTGCAAGCGGGATAATGCTTACACTTGCTCCAAGATCACATAGGGCTTCATATTGCAGTTCTCCAACCCCAATTGGCACACAAAAAGATCCCAAATCTCTTAGCTTAGGAGGCATCTCCTCCCTCATGGTTTGGATTAACTCGGAAGATCTCTTTGTCATCCTCACTTCCCCATACTTCTCCAACATCCTCTTGTTGGAGAGTATCTCCTTCAAAAACTTTCCATAGGCCGGCATACCTAGAATAGAATCCATGAACGAAATGTTAATATGCAATTTAAACATGAGTTCAAGGAATTTACCGAAATGTTTGTCCAAGCGAGCTCTTGCTGGTGATTGTGGAAAGTGTAGTGGTGGCTTGTATGGAGGTGGTGCCACATATGTTGGCTCATCAACCTTGCTCTTGCCTCCTTCTTCTTGCAATGGCTCTTCTTCCACTACTACTTGCTTTCCCTTGTCATTCTCTTTAGGTAAGGGATCCTTCATGCTCAGCCCACTCCTTGTTGTAATGGCCAACACTTGGCCTCTTGGATTGTCCTCGGTCCTTCCGGGAAGCTTTCCCAGATCCCTTTGTGCTTCACCCGCCTTTTGGAACACTTGTGCTTCTAGTACCTTTTGAGCTTTAGAAATGGAAGTCACCGTGATCTCAAGTCCACTCAACCTTCGAGCAATTGTTCAAACATCATCTCGGTTCTATCCTTTGGAGGTTGAGCAAAACCGGGTGGAGTCTCTTGTGGAAGCGGGAGGGTTCAAGGCACCATCCAGGTTAGAATAGGAGAACCCGGGATGGTTGTGATTAGGCCGGTAATTGTTGTATTGCCGGCTGTTGTTGTTGTTGAAGTTCCTAGGGCCTTGATAATTGTTGAAGTTACCCCTTCCTATGTAGTTAATGTCCTCCTCTTTGGAAGCCAAGTTGGCTTGCACTTTCACTTGAGGACTAGCTTGATTCTTCAAGGTTGTAGCACACAACTCCCTCAAAGACTTTAGCTCATTGTTGATTGCATCGAGCTTGTAGTTGCTCACGGTGAATTCAATCACTTCATAAACTCCCGGTTTCCTCCCATCACTCTTCCTATGGGAGTACTTTTCTATCACCAAGGCTTGCTTCTCTACAAACTCCCTAGCCTCATCCACATTCTTCTCCATGAATGTTCCACCGGAAAGTGATTGGAGCTTGAATTGGCTATCATCATCAAGCCCCTTGAAATATATCTCCAATAGCTCTATCTTCGGTATACCATGGTGTGGACAATCTAGGAGGAGGTCCTTGAACCTCTCCCAAGACTTGAATAGGCTCTCTCTATCCTTCATCACGAAGGCATTGATCTTCCCTCTTAGCTCGGTTGTCTTGGAAGGTGGGAAGAACTTTGTCAAGAACTCGGTTGTCATCTCCTCCAAAGTACTCACACGTCCTAGTGGAATGGATTGGTACAAAGCCAAGGATTTATCCTTAAGTGAGAAGGAAAAAGCCCTAAGCTTATGGTTGTTGTTCTCCAATCTAGGCAGCCTTAGAGTCTCCATCAAGATCGCATAGTTCATCAAGTGTTGATGAGGAGACTCTCCTTCCATCCCTCCAAATTGATTGTGCCGGATCATTTGTAGCACTTAAGGGCGGAGCTCATAATCATGGGCCGCGGGATCTCCTAAGTTTACACCCGGACGGTGCACCCTTTGGGCTGGATCCATACGTTGCCCTAACGTTTGTGGCTCCTCAATCATGATCGGCTCGAACCGAACATTGACCGCCGGCTGCGG
Source organism: Fagopyrum homotropicum (assembly GCA_033239125.1). NCBI lineage: Eukaryota > Viridiplantae > Streptophyta > Magnoliopsida > Caryophyllales > Polygonaceae > Fagopyrum > Fagopyrum homotropicum. Next base: position 55,009,962 of record BSWB01000003.1, on the reverse strand, counting down.
TGGTGGTGGTGGAGGAGGTTGTTGACGATTTAGCTCTCTTTGCACAAGAGCTTGCCTAATCTCTTCAATTTCCCTCCTAGTTGCTTCTTGCCTCTCATTGGCAAGCCTCCTCTCATTCTCCAAGAGTTCATCCCTTAGCCTAATTTGCTCTAAGGCCTCATCCAACTCAGCTTGAAGATCTCTTGCGGCCATCTCCTTCTTCTTCTTAATGCTCTTAGATCTAGCTTTAAGGGTTTTCTCCGGTTCGGGATCGATGGAGCTAAATCCTTGCCACGAAATCTTCGCATGCACCTAAAGAATGAGAGATGTCCTGAAAATTCAAAGACACAAACCAAACAAGATCAAAAGCAACAAGAAAGACCTACACTATAAACAATCACAAACAATGATTCATTCTAGACCTAGTCCCCGGCAACGGCGCCAAAAACTTGTCACGCTAGAATTGTAGCACGCAAAAGTCTTAAATTTATAACCCGATATATTTTTCCTAACTCCTAGCGAACCCACAGTGTATGAGTCGTTTTGTAGGAAGGATAGTATTCCGAAGTCGAACACAAAGACTAAGGTGAAATTGAATCAAATAAATGACCAAGAATAGTGTAAATCTAGTCTAAGAAAAGAAAAAGGAATAAAGAAATGAAAATCATAATGTTTTTGGGTTGGTTTTTTTGGTGATCAAACAACATCACAATTGATGCAAGATTATAAAACAAACTAACAAATCTAACAAGCAACACAAACACGAGATATGTAATCAAAGAGAGAAAAGCGGATTCTAGGGGTTAGAAATTCCGGTTATGGCATTGGACTCACGCTTCGAATTAACCTTGGACTATCTATGGTATGTTGGGAAGAAATGTTTCTCAAATGGGATCAATCACCGGGTAGGTCTCATGATCCACTATTCCCGCAACTAAGGTCCTATCACCGGGTAAGTCTCTATGAGCCTATGGTTGTGAAATCTACACAAACCGAATTTCTATCTAGGGGTCTAACCTCTCCTTACCGGGTAAGTCTCGGAAGGCAAGTCCTAAACATCAATCCTAGCACATTCAGTCCAATAGTGGCTTGTGAGGCTCACTAATACCTAGAGTTCGTCATCATTGGTACTTAAGGTCGGAAATAACCGGGTAGGTCTCTTTCCTCACTTAGTTTGCTAGCATTAGGTCACCCTAGGCTAGATTAAGCTTAAAGAACACTAGGATTTCAAAAATCTAACATCCTAACATTCAGATTTATCAATACAAGAACAACATAAGCAAACCACGGGCAAATCATCAGAACCACGGCCGTGGTTGTATAAGAACAGACCGTGATTTGTAACAACAGTTAAGTACGAGCAATCAAATCATCCAAAGATATATTTAACTCTATTCTATCATAGTCCAAGCTATAACCATCATTCCTATACCCTAGAATCTCAACTACTTAGCCAACAACATGGATTTTAACAATCAAACTTAACAAGCATACATTCCCACAGCAAGAAAATGAAATGAAAGAGAGATGAAACAAGTAGAACAAGAGAACAAGGTGAATAAATGTTAAGAAAGACTTACAACCCTTCAAAAGAAGGTACAAATCGTTCCTTATAAATCCTTGCAAAGTGTCTTTAACAAGTTCACTCAAAAATCACTCAAACACTCTAAAACTCTAAGACTAGTGTTCTTCTTCTTCTTCTCCAAATGAGTGTTTTTGCTCCACTCCAATGGAATGTTGTGTAATGAGAGAGTGTGGGAGAGGATCCCCTAACATCAGCCTACTGGACCACTTATATCCTCCATCAAGGGCAAGAGTCGGTTATGGAGATCGTGGGACAGTTGTCACAGCTGTCCAGAGAGAATCACGGTCAAAACCACGGGCGTGGAATCTGGGTCTACGTTGTGGTTTTGGTGGTTCAGCTCTCTTTTGATCATTAAGCCATGAGTTGGTGCAAGGCATGCACCAACAAGGTCCTATGTGTTCTCCTTAGCTCGTAGCTTGCTTCTTAATGAGTCCGGAAGTGTGTCATCGCGAGGAATGATCCTCGAATGTATCGATTAAGCTCCAAAAGCTCCCCAAAATACCTACAAAACCGACAATAGTTCGTGTAGACTTCTATCTTGACAATATGCATGAATTAAACGTAAACGTCATGAACTAATGCCAAACTATGCATGAATGACGGAAAAACTATCTTAATGGATGCCTAAACTAACATCATAAATCGTGTTATCACTTATCTAGAAGGAACGAGATGCCACTCAACAATATCCAAGAGGTTGAGATTTTTGATCTATGGGGAGTTGATTTCATGGGACCTTTCCCATCATCCGCGGGGAACCTCTAAATTCTCCTAGCTGTCGATTACGTCTCTAGATGGGTGGAAGTCATTGCCAACCCTACTAATGACGCCATGGTGGTTGTGAAGTTCATGAATCGGACTATCTTTCCATGTTTTGGGACACCGCGTATCATCATCAGGGATGGAGGAACACATTTCATCAACCGGAAGTTTAAGGCACTTCTATCGAAGTATGGGGTAACCCACAAGGTAGCAACTCCTTATCACCCTCAAACTAGTGGACAGGTCGAGATCTCGAATAGAGAAATCAAGGCAATCTTGGAGAAGACCGTCTCTAGGACGAGGAAGGATTGGTCCATGAAGTTGGACGACGCTCTTTGGGATTACAAGACCACATTCAAGACGCCCATTGGTACCACCCCTTATAATTTGGTATATGGGAAGTCTTGCCATCTACCCATTGAGTTAGAACACAAGGCGTATTGGGCAATCAAATAATTGAATTTCAATATCAAGGAAGCCGGTGAGAAGCGGCTATTGGACATCAATGAGCTGGAAGAGTTGCGCTTGAATGCTTATGAGAATGCCAAGATCTACAAGGAAAGGAAAAAGAAATGGCATGACAAGCATATCATTCCTAAGGAATTCAAAGAAGGAGATTTAGTTCTACTCGTCAACTCCCACCTTCGCCTCTTTTCAGGTAAGTTGAAATCTAGATGAAAAGGACCTTACGTTGTGAAACATATCTTCCCTTATGGTGCAGTTGAGATTTGGGGAGAAACAAACGGAAGCTTCAAGGTCAATGGTCATAGGCTTAAGAAATACCAACTAGAGGTCCAGGTTGAGGAGATTACACCACTATATCTTGTTTAGGGATGCGGTACGGTCCAACTAGCGACCTTAAATCAAGCGCTTCTTGGGAGGCAACCCAAGGTATTGCTATCTTTTCCCTTTTTCTAGTTTAGTTTTAGATAGTTTGCTTTGCTTTGTTTTGTTTTTGGCGTCCTAGACAGAAATCAGGTACTCTCTAAGGAAGGATTACAACTCAGGAGCAACACTGGAAGGACAGAAGTTTGAGAAATTGAGAAGACGGAGTTTGACTGAGACACATCTCGGTTGCTGTCACAGCACCTCGACCGAGATGATTCTTGAGCAACCGAGGCGACTAGGTCTGACATTCCAGTCAGCCACCTCGGTCCGGTCGGGACCACCTCGACCGAGGTGACAGCAGAATCGGCGAGGGGTATAAAAGGAGAACGCTTTCTCTCTCTTCCCTCCCAACTCCTTCTCGACCGCGGCGACCCTCCACCTTGTTTCTTCGATTTTCGACCGTTTTCCACGATTTTTGCTCCGATCTCGCAAGGAAAAGCAAGAGGATCCGATTGCAAGCAAGAAACTGCAAGAAAAACGCCTCGAATTGACCTAATCTGGGGTAAATTGTCGGAAACCCTAACTCCTTCATTCTTTACCGATTTTAGAGATTAGTGGTTTTGGTTGCCATAGATTTGTGCTGAAAAGAGTATAAGTACCCCATAGGAAGCAATCTGTAGTGAATTTGGGGGAAAAGAACTGAAAATCAGAGAGGAGAATTCGAACAGTGCTTCGCCTCGGTCCAGTCGAGCTGTGTCTGGCCGAGGTATTCTTGAGTCTGTCAGACCGACCGAGGTGCCTTGTCAGCAGAAACTATGACTTCTCGCTCCGATCTTCAGCTTGTTTTGAGAGATACCCCCAGTGGTTCTTCCCCTTCTCCTTCCTCTAGACCTTCTATCCCGGTGATCCATGAGCGTCACCAGGTTTATTTTGACCGCATATGAGCGCGCCCTATCATTGCCCCGTGCTTCTTAGATATTCCAGCCTTCGAGTGCCTCCACGTGGTGGACGACTTAAAGAAGATGATTTATATGGTTGGGCTGGAGCAGTTTATGGAGATCAGAGCTCCAGCTTACCTTGAGTCGACCTTAGAGTTTGTGAGTTCTGTTACTCACATGCCTGAGAGGAACAACATCAAGCACCGGTTGTTGAACCGGAACTACATGATTCCTATTGATCAGTTCAGAGATATCTTTGGCTTCCCGACTGCTACAGTTCCTGACTTTCCTTCTCGAGCCGTAGCTCGACAGTTTTGGGGGCAAATTGCCCATGTAGTAGAGCATGTTAACAGATGGAGACCTGGAGACTCCAGGGAGCGCATCATATTCCATCCGGCTTTCCGTTTGGCCCACCGCATCTTTAGTGAGAGCCTTCTGGTGTGTACTGAGACGCCCCAGAAGATTAGACAGGGAGAGTTGCTGAGTCTCTTCTATATGGTGACTGGAGGATTGCCCGATTTTGGGGCCATGTTAGCTGAGGATCTGCATCGGATCAAGGCCAAGGCAAAGGGAGATATCTGTTGTGGAGGACTGGTGACTCATATCGCTATAGTTATGGGTCTAGATTTGACTACTTGTACACTGGTGGCGGCGGCAAAGCCGCTTGGACTTCAGGAGATGATCACGAGGAGGATACTAGTTCCTCGTGGACTTACCACACCTTACGTGGCGATGCCTTGGGAGCAGACTGCTCCTCAGGGTATCCCATGTTCAGATCAGTTTATAGTCTTTGATCCACAGTACTAGTCGTCTGCGTGGCTGCCCTACATAGATGATGCTAGAGATGTTGCACCAGCTCAGGTGGAGGAGGAGTATGATGATGGCGGTGCTGCCATGGAGACAAGCACAGATACAGCCGGCCCCAATGTGTCAGTTGTCGATTTAGACGACGAGGTGACAAAGGAGGAGGCTGCAGCAACACCATCACGTCCTGCTAGGCGTAGAGTCCGCAGATAGAGAGATCCCGTAGCTCACCAACGGATTGACGAGCTGACGGACCAGATGATCGACTCTTACGCCGCCTTGTCACTGGAGATGATGGAGCTGAGGGTGAGCCAGCACTACCAACAATGGATGATGGAGATACAGTTCCAGCATACCATGGGTTATCCGCTTGACCCGTCTCAGTATCCCTTCATCCCGTATCCACCACCACCACCACCAGCGGATCAGGACTAGAGCTTGCATGGATTTTCTTTTCTTTATTTATTATGCAGCTCAGCATGTCCAGTGAGTTCTCTTGTTATTAGACTTATTTTGACCCATTGGGACAATGTGTCCCAAGTATGGGGTATTTATGTGTATTATTCGACACTATGTATGCTTGTATGACTCGACTTGATATTTATGATCTTTCTTTATGCTCTATGTGTTTATGTGAGATTACATGCATGCATACAAGTCATTTGATTGAGAAAAATGTCAAAAACCAATTAAGAAAAAAAAATTTATGACCTCGACCGGGATGATTCTGGCCAAACGAGGTCAAGTACCTCGATTGACTTAGAACACCTCGACCGAGGCGGTTTAACTGAGAGATTTTTCGAAACGATTTTCGTGCTTCTTTTCTGGATATGACCTCAGTGATGATTTTGTTTGCAGATTGGTTTTGGAATCTTTATATGTTTGAACAGTTTTATGATATGTTTAAGTTGCTAAATGCTTTGTTTGAAATTTTGGCATGTTTAATACTTTGTTTTTATCCAAATTATGTTGAATTTGAAGGTTGACACCACATGATGAGTTCTCTCACTTTCTTCCTAGGATGATTAAGGCAATTCATTCTCTTCTCTTCTTCTTCTTGATCATGCTTTAGCTCCTCATACACATATTTGTCATCCTTTACCTATCCGGGAATTTGGAAGCAAGCGAATAAAAGCAAGTGAAAGAAAAAGTTGAGATGTTGGCTGGAAGTTTAGAAAGAAACAAATAGGTTTGGGGAAGTCAATCATGACGATGAGTAACTCGGCACCATTCACAAAGCCGGGTGTTTGTGTCTTGCCAAAGTCAGATTGAGCGATATTCCTAACGGGTCATGGTATGTGCATCAAGGGTTTGAGGCATCTCGACCTCTTTTGAAAAGCACTTGAGACCTCGAGCTTGTTGATTGACTTGGTGGTTTAAACCGGATTATACATGATTAATTTCGATAATTATGATTTATTATGCATTCAATGATTTTATGCAAAGATGGACAACTTTCCTATATTTATAAAATGTTTTGATCATTTTTTGATTTTATTTGCCAGGAAGCATTCTCTTAGAGTGATCTATGAGTAGAGCACACCACCAAAAATGTTTTGAAATACTTTTCATTGATCTTTATGACTTATAATCTATTCTATCTTGTACTTAAGATTAGAAACTTGCTTGGGGACAAGCAAGGGACAAGTATGGGGTATTTTGATAGCATGTATTATAGTTTTTATTTTGGGACTTGTTTAGACGTTTTATCTTCAATAATCTGCATGTATGGATGTATATTATGTGATTATATTGTCGTTTCATCTACCTTTACGGGAATCGAGGTCTACACCAAGTTTCGTTGTAATCATAGGTAAAATGGCACATTTTGGATCGAATGGTTCAAAGGAGCTAAGGAGTCATAGGAGCTGCATTTTGGAGCTTAAAAGAGAACTCAGGAAGCAAAGAATTAATGAAGAAGATTTACTTTGGACCAGATTTGAGAGATTTCACATTCAGTTGAGACTCACCTCGGTCAGCTACAGTATCACCTCGACTGAGGTGATCTTGAGGAGCGTCCCGACCGGGGCGAACACCTTGGCGCCGGCGAGATCATATCTTTTGGCTGAGATCTTTTATTTTTGGAAGGAAGATATCTTATATTTTTGGGCTGGATTTCTGGAAGGAAGATCATATATATGGGAGATCTATTTTAGAGATATAATATATTTTATAGGAAATTATCTTTTTTAAGATATTATTATCTTTGGAAGAGAATTCTCCTATAAAAAGGGTTGGATTTTCCACAAGTTTAATCATGCTTGGAAAGTGAGAATATACAGTGATTAGGTAGATTTTCTGAAAGTTGAAGGAAGGATTGAAGATTGAAGGAAGGAAGATTGATAGTTTTGAGATAGCTTTTGAAGGAGTTTGTAAGATTTTCTTAGATTCCTTTTGGTTCATTGTCTTGTTTGATTTGTAATTTAAGGAACGCTAATATGTGATTATTTAATTCAGTTATTGAAGCCTTGTTCTTAAGGTTTTTGTGTTCAAATATTCATTCCCTTCTCATATATTTGATTATTGCTATCATGATGATGAGTGGCTAAATTCCTTGTGCGATTCTAGGGTAATTGGATGAAAGTTGTTGGAAAGACAATGATAGAATGATCTTAATCTCAGTAGGAACCTGAAAGCTCGAGTCTTTAACCTTAGCCCTATAGTACCTCTCTCAGTCGATGAACATCTCGGCCGGGGTGGAACTTGACTGACTGAGGTGACCTTTTCTGATCCGAAAATGAGAGTAAGTGTTATAGTTTGCCAAATCCTATTCTTATTACACCCTTCCTGGTTCAATGCAAGCCTAGGATGAGACTTACCTGGTGGTTCCTTAGTTTGTTTACCCATGATCATAAGTGTAGGTAATAAAGGTTTATCCTTTATTAGGGTTTGAGTGTGCCTTCATCCCATCTTTGTGAGTTAGCCTGAGACTTACCCGGTAAAGGGTAATTCTATTCCCTTAGGTGGTGTGTTGGTTTGAGATTATAGTTCCTTTCCTTAGTACCTTGAGACTTACCCGGTAATAGGAACTTTCGTTTGGGATAGTGAGTAGTGAGACTTACCCGGTAATCTATTCCACTTTATAAACACCTTCCCTTAGCAAAATCTCAACTTTGTCCGCTTATCTTGAGATCTTGAGTTGGAACCACAACTAGATGCTTTAATCCCTGGAATCCGCATTTTCCCTTTATTTGACCTTATTATCATCTTTGATTGCTTTAATCGCTTTTGTGGTTATTAGTTGCATTGACAACCTATACTTGCTTAGTTTCACCTAAGTCCCTGAGATCGACACCCCGGAATTCTTGCTTTTTACTATAATTGATCTGTACACTGCGGGTTTGCATCCTTGTTTTAAGCATATTTCTTGGGATATAAATTTAAAGCTTGCAAACACCATTTGGAGCGAACAACATAGGTTAGGACATTGAAGAGCTTGATTCAAAATGTGAAAGGAAAAAGAAGAGTGAGATGTTTGAATTTGAAGAGGGCGTTGTTTTGAACAATTTGCAAATGAATGTAACTTTTAACTTGATTTTGGTAATTGGGATTCAAAAGAGAGATTTTGGATCGTCTATTATAAACCCTCAAGCGTTGTTAATTTGCTTCTCCTAACTTGATGTAACACCCCAAGTTCTTGGAACTCGGGGAGCTACTGGTTAGGACCTCACAATGGGTCCCGACCTTGGTTTAACAACAACTTTACTAGGATCTTACAACAAGGCAGAAATATATTTAAAACAATTTCTAAAACATCATAATTTTATGGTATGAATGTACACATGTGGCAGCCTTACAAACATATATATAGATACATAACATGCACGCCGTATGAAAGACTCCCCTGTCCCCATCTAATGAGTACGTGGACCCGGCTGACCATCCGTCCCGAATCTCTCTGCAACTGTTTATCTCTACAAGGTCTACAACACGGATAAACCGTTAGCTAACTAATCAAATATAAGTATGCTGGCACGCAATCCGATTATTATTTGACAATTTATGTGATTCACTTCATCCGGTTTTTAAAAGTTGTAGCACGAGAAATCTTAAGATTCTCGCCTCCGTTCCTTATCCAACCGGTGATGGTTTGGAACACCTCCGCCGGTGGCATCCCCGCAAACCAAGTATGGACTAGTCCCGAAAGAAACCCCCAGCGCCCTCGGGCTAACTGAGCAGAATGCTACCGCCCGTTACTCTTAGGCCAGATATATAAGTCGGTTGATGATTACTATGAAATACACTAGTACACACATAATTCAACCACCACTATCATCATTCACACTCATATCTGACAACTAGTTAAGTAAGCCCAAAGGACCTACTTGAAATAGATCTCTATTCTCTAATTCGCAAATCGATCTGTAACTGTAGGAATTCAGTGGCCTGTCAACGGAGGCAAGTGCATCAGCACACTTTCCAGGTAATTAGAAGTCTAAGACTTCTAAGATAGTAGATCTTATTAGAGCATAATTGATTACAAAACTAATTTATGGTAAAATGACTATTTTACCCTTGGTCCCGAAACTTCCAAAAATTCCCTAATATATGCTTAAACTCTTATATGAGGCTAAAATGCCATATTCTTACCCCTAAAGATGAGTTTGGTTACAAACTAGCAAATTGCACATTTTCCAATTTGCTGAAAGATCATTAAGGTCCAACTTCGGCTTCAAATATGAAACTCGAATAAATTTATAAAAATTCCGAAATAATTCCTTAGGTCATCTATGATATCCAATCTACTCATAGGGGCAAGAATTTCTTAAAATTGTTCAACCATATCTTCTACACAAATTTCACTGTTGGAAAAATAGCTCAACTACCCTACTTTGGAACCTTATAACTTCTAATCCCACCGTTCATTTATTCTAAAACTTTGACACAGCAAACTACATATATCCATCAATGACTTATCAAAAATTCAACGGTGGATCTTTAATATAACTCCTTAACATTGATCCACAACAGTGACCATTCCTCACTTACAAAACTGGGATTTAAAAGGGGGTTTTTCACTTCCATTTCTGGGTAACCTAACTTACTCTCACTGTCATCCAGTGATCATAAATTGGACACTCTAGGAGGCCTCAACAAAACTTACTTACCACCCTTCTACCTTGTTAGTTTGATCTCCCCTCACAACAACAACAACACAAATTTTAAACCTATGTAACACATGTTTACTTATATCCAAAAGACAAGGGCTGACTGCGGAAAAGAGAAGGGAAAAATGGTTTGCTCTCTTACCAAAGGAGGGTTATAGAGGGTTGCTACTACTGCCAAGAGTGTAGGAAAGGTTCGCCGCTGGTGACAGCTTGTTTGGGACGTCGCTGAGTGTCATCTCAGGAGGGGAAACCGAATGATATGTTGTGACCAGGTTGCTGCACACTGCTGCTCTTGTCTACGGCTGTGCAGAAGGGAACAATCGAAGAGGGGATCCAATGTTGCGTCCTAGGTAGGTTCTGAGCGTGTGTAGGAATAGATCCGGAGTGAAAGGTAAGTATCAGGCGAGGAAGTAGAAGGAAGTAAGGGGAGGCGGTTACCTGGTCGATCACGCGTGTAGGAGGTTTCTGGCAGCACCCTGGGTTCTGTCGAGAAGGCCGACGCACAGAGTTGTGGTTGTGCTGAGAGGATTGATCGAGATCAGCGTCTCACTACAAAAGAAAGGCAACAATGGGGCGCTCTGAATGTAGACGGAAGGAGGGAAATGTTACTTGTCAGACTGTTACGCTAATAAGGAGGAGCAGCGTGATTTGTGGAAGGAGTTACGGTCCTCATCAGAATGTGGGAGCTCTTCTGTTGGCCGCGCTGTGCTCTTGTGCTGAAGAGGAGCGTTACCAAGCCCGCAAGCAAGGGAAGCTGTGGCTGGGCCGACACCAGTAGTTCGGAACTGGATCACTAGCAAGCAAATGAGGAGGGAAATGGGCTAGGGTTGTGTGGGTTACAACAAGGCAATTATAAGAGGTGGGCTGAGACAAGAGGAATAAAAAAAATGGTGAGCTGAGTTTGTCAAGGCTTTATCACAGCCTTGTCAAAACGTGTCATGGCCTTGTCAAGCCTATGCATCGCCTTGGCATGATCTTGTTATGGTCTCGTCGTAACTCGTCATGGTCTCGTCCTAGTCTTGTCAAAAGGACATCATGACTTTGTCAGAGATAAGTCATGATGTAAAATTAGGGTTTGGGTAGATTAGGGTTTGATATAAAATTCTATCATTTTATCTGAAGTGAGGTTTCATAAAATGATAAAATTTTGAGATCGTTGTACGACTAGGTAGACAGATAAGGATAACGAGGGAATCGCGTCAAGTATCCGATAGTGTTTTTGTTATGCTCTTCTTCCCTTCTGTCTCACTTCTCATCTCCTAACTGAACTCTCTACATGAATCTCAAGTAGTTTCAATCTAAGCAATTACTCTACCATTGTTCAGGATTAAAACATAAAATTAATCCACTTCCTGATTCATTTGTTCTTCGTATAATGTTTCTAAAAATGAAGATATCAAATCTTTATCTCCTAACATTCATGACGAGTATTTCAAATACTCACATCACAACGCGATACACCAACTTATATATTTCTTGTAAAGATACACCAACTTAACTTAATATTAAAGAATGATTAATAACCATTAATTAATTATAATCATTTAGACTGATTAACATAATGAAAAGTCATAGTATACAAAAAAAATGAAAGTCGCAACATAATGTTACCGTAAATTATAAAAAAAGTAATCCCAATTTCATTTACGTGTATAAACGTTAACAACATTGAGCTAGAAAGTGAAATAATATGGCCAAGTTGAAAGCCAAAGTGAAGAACACTTATCCACATTGTAACCCAACGTAAGTTAGTACTACACACATTGTAACCTAACACGAGTATGCATTATCCACATTGTAAACCAATGTGCGTTTGTATTATCCACATTGTAATCCAACTTGAGTTTGTACTATCCACATTGTAATACAACGTGAGTTACTACTATCCATATTGGTATCCAACCTGAGTTTGTACTATCCACATTGTGACCCAACGTGAGTGTGTACTACTCACATTGTAACCCAACATGAGTTACTCCTATTCACGCTAATATCCAGCGTAGATATCATTAAACCACTTTGAATGTCAACACTAGTAAGAACAAACAACACTGAGTTTCAAAAAACTTATGTATACGCGTATTGAGACTTTGTTGAACTCGAATCTCTTGCCTCCTCCAACATTAGAGAGTTGAACATTTTTTATACAGCGTTGTAAATTTTGACAATCATCATTTACAAGAGAGAACATAACGCAATAAATGCAACGCTAATTCTTTTGAACTGGGTCTAAAACTTTCCCTCCGTTAATTGGCAAATTTGAGAATGTCAAAGTTTGGTAACCGATTATGTCACTCTATTTCACTTTTGTCTTGTTTGAATTTTAAAAATTATACTTCTCTCTTCTCACCTTGTCAAACAATTTCAAGTTATCAAGGCACTTTTTAAAAACAGTCGGTTGAGTTTCTGGACTTATGTTCATATCAAACTTATTATAATTTTAACCAACATGTTATATCACATTCTTAATGGAAATAATATCACGGTTTCAAGAACCCTTACATTTCTAGCTAACCAAGTTCATTTGAATGGGGAGATTCGGGAAAGATTCCAGAGTTTCAAAAATCTCGACCCCCTTAAAATCTAGGTCGAGATTTTGGTCGATATTGCAATTGACTTGGGAAATCTCGTAAGAGGTGATACCGGAAGCTTCAAGTCAATAGACATAGGTTGAGGAAATATACACCGGAAGCTCCGGTAGAAAGGATTGCTCCCCTTCACCTTACATGATCATTATGGAATTAGGTCAAGCTAGTGACCTTAAATCAAGCGCTTCTTGAGAAGTAACCCAAGGTAATTCTTTGTATTTGTTTTCATAGATAGATAGTTTGTTTTTGGTGTGTTTTGGTTTTTTGTGTCTTTGGATGACATAACCTAGGTAGTTTGCGAGAAGAATGAATCAAAGAGATGCGTTGAGATTGCTAAGAAATCGAGATTTTGGGGGAAATGGTTGCTAAAACCATTAGCAAGAGAAATAGAGACCAAAGACTGGAAATCTCAACCAAAATCTAGGTCTAGATTTTCTATAATGCGACTCCTTTCAACCGAGAAAAGTAATGCAGGGGTGAACTTCGGATGAAATCTCGGTCGACATAGGAATCTCGGCCGAGATTCTTCACGAATTGACGAACATAACAAAAATCTCGTACCGATAAATTTTCCGGATGCTCTAAAATATCGGCTGAGATTTTTCAAAATTTTAGAGTGGTATATAAGATGAAAACAACTTTACCTTCACCACATCCTCTCCATACTTTTCTCAGCCGAACCTCACCCAATTCTGCAAATTCCTCGTTTCTTAACCGATTTGCTCCATTATTGCTCCACAATTGAAGATTTCTCCATCACAAACAAGTTTTTGTGTTCACACAACACCACAATCTTCCAATCGAGCCAAATGTTTGGTAAATTCATTCACAAAACCTAACATTTTCTCCCTCCTTCAATTCCTTGGATTTTGGGTTGTTTGGTTCGTGTGAAAGCATCCATCAAGGTCGAAAAAGAAGCAGGTGGAGGCATCGATTTGGAGAATTCTTACAGATTCACCAACTTCGACCAATTCCGAAGCAATCTCGGGTGTTGGAAATTTTCTCGGTCAAGATTTGCTGAAGAACATGCCAATATTTTAAGGTGGGATGGATTTTATTCGTCGGTTTTCTAGAGCCATTGTTCTAAGGAAGGGTTCTTCTTCTCAACAGGATCCACCGCCTCCATCACCTCCACCACCTCTTACACTCCCCGTCGGTATGATCGAATTTGTAAACATCCTATTATCGCACCTCGCTATCTTGTTATTGAAGAACTTGCTTGTCTGAATGTGAGAAATGATTTGGCTATGATGATTGCGAGTGTTGGGCTTGTTGCTTTTGTTAACATTAGGGAGGATACTTTTGTGGAAATAACTTATGAATTTTTGAGTTCGTTTGTGCATGATCCTAAGGCTAGAGGAGTTAAGTTTAGATTGCTGAATAGAAATTATGCTATGAATGTGGATTTGTTTGGAGATATTTTTGACTTTCCTACATCTACAACAAGAACTTTTCCAATGAATGTTAAGCTCCGCCTTTTTTGGGAGGATATTTCTTTGATTGAAGGTGGTTTAGACAGATGGGTTGCTGCAGACTCTTAGGACACTACTAGAAACATGGGTCATTAACTACGCTTTTTTAAGGCTTTCTCGGCGTTAAATAGCGTCAAGAAAAAACCTCTCGACGCTTTCACTAAGTGTAATTATTCACGACGTGGAGAATGGTCGACGCCTTTTATCGTCTAACATTGTCGGCGCTATTTACGGTGGATGTATCCTTTTCGACGCTTTTATGGTTTGAATTATTTTTAAAAAATTTAAATACAATGGATGTTGGAAAGCTTCGAGATTTTCAGGCGCCACTTCTCCAAAATTCCCGCGAATAAATTTTGGGCATTTGTCAACAATAAAAAGCGTCGACAAGTATGCCCTCCAAGTTTCAACTAACTTCCCGCCATTATAGAGTTAGAGTAAGGGACATTAATAAACGTCGAGAAATGAGTTATGGGTAATTAATGTTTAGCGTCAATCCCTATAAGAGATTGACGCTAAATATTATTGACACTTTTATGAACCATTTAAACACCTTGCTATGAAATTCGTTACAAAAACAAGGAATTACGATACACGTCGTACGTACAAACTAGTATCATTAAATCAAACAAACATTACATGTAATGTACTTTTTACGAAGTGGTAGGATTAATCCACACCCACCCTAGTTTTAACACCAATAATAAATAAATATAACAAGCACTTGCCAAGCACATGGATAAATTGTAGGCAATTTTACATGTGTGCCCATTTCAGCAAGTTGATGTGCATCGATAGTAGTTTCGTAGACAACCTTTTCAACTTCAAAACCAAGCCCACCGGTTCCTCCATTTCAACAAGTTAGACTTGCAAGATACAAGATAAAGTGACTCTCACCCTCCCTAAATTAGTTTTTCACTAATTTAAAGATGCAAGGCAAGGCAAATGCTACAAATTGATCAGGCTTTTATCAAGGTAAATTCACCTGAGAAGCATGCTATATATAAAAAATCTGTGTGTACATTATGGGTTCGGAAAAAAGGATAGCTTTTCTATATGATGTAACAATAGGATTATATTTTCTAGGTTTGGAAAAAAAAAATTGTGTGTACATTCTGTTTTCATCCCATTCATCATAGTCAATTTTTCACAACAACAGAATTATATTTTCTGAGTTTTTACAAAAGACTGAGAACATATTTGTTATCTACTTTGGCTTTTTTGTTGTCTTCTCATGCTTTGATCAAAGCCAGATTCTTCTCTTCTTCGACTCTAGCTAAAATAGTATATGAAAATAATTAAGCTAAATTAGTTTCACTAAGATGAAATTTGAGAGAGTTGAGTCGATAATAAAGTAAATACTACCTCTGTCACAGGAAACTTCAAAACATTTATCTGTTGTGAGTATAGCAACCATAACTTCTATTACAAGTAGTCTCTTTCATAGTTTCAATACCTGATGGGATGGCTACCCAAAACCATTCCACTGCAATTCAAAGCAGCAATGGCGCTTTTAGCCTGTAAAACATCCGGAAAATCAAGGTAAGGTATTGTTCCATCCGAGACGTAATGTTAGAAGCCATTATTGTTGGCTTTTAAGGGAAAAATTGCCTGGTTAAAAAATGATGCATTATATTATAAAATATAAATTATATCTGCTTACAGAAGAGTAGTCATCCCTTAGTTGCTTGGATCTTGTTCAACTTTTAGGTGATAACAAAAGAAAAGTTGAGCAACAGTTGGACGGTACATTGAACCTAGACAAATGTCATCTGAATTTCCGTTGCCAAGTTGGCTTCCTCCATCGACAAGCACACCAAAGTAAATACTTGTGTCAGTCATGACATAACAAGTTCAAGTTTCATAATCAATGATAAAATTAGAATGAGTAACAACCAATATATCTCTTTAGACTCTAACAACTTTCTTGTTGCAAGCTAGTTATAGTAACAAACACTAGAAAGAAAGAGTTTATATTCACTCTCTTAGTCCTATGTTGTTGCAAGTACTACTCAATTCGAGCTCTTATTCATGAATCACTTTGTTGAATTATCTTAAAGACCGAATGAACAACATTAATAATGATACTAGCCTCATGATGGCGATTAAACTATAATAGCTAGGATTTCCAAATTCTAAATAATGTTGATTAACTTAATTATTGATAGTATTTGACACATAACTCGCGAAGATTGTGTAAGTGATGAGTATGAGTCTCACCTTTATGTTCCTAGCGTAATTTTGGACTTATGGGGAGTTTTTCACTTTTTCTCCCGGGTAATTATTTTTACCCTTCAGTGTTATTTGGAGCATTTGGGAGCTTCACTTAATAAAATACAGTTGAGAGAAATGATCAAGACATCGGACATGTCCTAGATATGAAATAACATGGAAAGGCAAAACGGCCAAAAGAGTCCTATTTTGTTTCTTAACGGCTAAGAAATATGGGTTAGGAATACACGTTTTCCGAGGCAGTGGTGGAATAACTATCCCTACAATATTCCTGATTTATTATTCCAATTTCGAGAAGTTTGGAGAAGGGGGTTCACCCGCCTTTGTATCGGTTAAAGGATAGTTATCGACTTCGCTAAAGGATAATTATCGTCAACGCTATAAATAGCAGAAAATCGTTTATTAATTCATTTCCTTTCACGTTTTCTCGTAAAAGCTTTGATTTCTCTCAACCTTCAAACTCAGATCGATCTACTCTCTGTTTCTAATACGATTTCAATTCCGTTTGAGTTTGTGGATTCCTCTCTTTATTCTCTTCATATCTGTACCAATTTTCTGCATTTCCGAGCATATGAACCGTCACTCAAATTCCGGTGCATTTGATATTGTCCATGCGTCGTTGTGATTTCGAATCTTCTTTCAGATCGTCAATCGGGTTAGTGACGAAAAAGTTATGAATATATTTGTTTTTCGTATTGTGATTTGGCCTAAATTGACCTTAGGCTTGTCAAAATGGATAATTAGAAATTCCATTGTGGTCGTTATATTATTCTGGTGTTTATGGGTTGTTTGCTTGATGAAATCTGATGACATGTGAGTTTAGAAATTGCTTGCGAGCAGAATGTTATTCTGGCGAAATTTAATTAATTAATTAAATTAGGATTAGAATTGAAATTGAGGAATGTTGATTAGATTCTGCCTTGAGGTTTGAGGAATTGTGAGTTATGTTGAGATATTGAGGTTTAGTTTGTTGTGAGGCTTATAGGATGATTATGATCCTTATGGATCCCTTGGTCCTAGGTGTGACCCCTTTGATTGATAAGAGATTTGATATCTCTTTATGCCTTCTTATTAGGCAGTGCTATCCTCCGGATCGGAGTTGATCGTGGTTGAGGTTATCTTGAGGTTGAGGTAAGTTTGTAGGACTTACTTAGTGATAACATGAATTATACCATTATAATCATGCATAATGTAGAGGTTTACCTCAATTTACCTTGTATTTAGAGAGAATTTGTGTACCTTTTAGGCTTATGTCATTTATATTCCGAAAATAGAGGTCTACACGAGTTTTCGTTGAATTATAGGTGAATTCGGTGGATTTGGAAGCAAAAGTGGAGTAAGGAGCATCTAAGGCTAATAAGGAAGCTTAAGGAGTCTTAGAGGAGTCACAAAGAGCAAAGGAAGTGTGCAAGAGAGTCATAAAAGGAAGGAAGGAAACAAGCCAAGAGACGAGCATTCTCTGTTGAAGAAAATCGTGTCATTCACTTTATAAATCGGACGATTTTCCTCCTAGAAAATCGAACGGTTTTCTTCTTTGTTTCGACAGCACGATTTTCTACAGCTTTCGGCCAAAGAAATATCACGACCCAAAGCCCATCACTTGTGGGCTTGAGACGTGTTTTGCCAAGCAGTCCATTATCAAGGAAGTATACATTGGAACCCTAGGAACGAAAATTCAGGGTTGACAGCGGGAAAGATTTACACGATATTGAGAGATTGAAGGTTCTTGGAGAGGAGATTGAAGGAAAGCGCCAATAAGTCAATCTATACCATTGTTGTGAGATCTTTTGTTTCCCTTTCGATTCTTGTGATTTGTGAACACATTATTGAGTGTTTTGAGAGCTTCTTTGACAGGTTTTGAGTTTGGATTACAAATTTAGAGATTATTTGGTTTTTATTCAAAGTTCGGGTTTTAATTGATTTTATTCATTCAATCTTGATTTAGATTTGATTATGAAAATGGTTGGCTAAAAACCTTGTTATTCTGGGGAGAATAGTTGATGATTGAGGCTTAGATGATGATAGACTGAACTCATTTTACCATTTGGACCCTGAGAGTTGAGATTTAACTTTGCGACAACAGGAAAATCGACCTTTTCTATAGAAAATCGTCCGATTTATTCAAGAACAGCACGATTTATTTTCCTGATGATCTTTAATTGATTTATTCTTTAACCAAAGTTAATCCTTGCCTAAATCCCAACTTTGCTTAACCTTTTTAACCTCTATTTAAGTGTTTGAAGAGACTTCTGATAACACGATTTATGACTTAGGTTTAGGTAATCATTTAGATAGAATTCTCACTCATTCATGCATGGTTTAGCACTAGTTCACGACGTTTGCACTCAATTCACGTATTTTGTCGAGATAGACGTCTACACGGACTTGTGCATTGCTTTGTAGGTATTTTGGGAGATTTAGGAGCTATATCGATACGTTTGAGGATCGTTCATCAAGATGACACACCCCCGGACTCATTAGGATGCAAGCTAAAGGCTAGGGAGGACTCATGGAACCTTGCCAACATAAGCCATGCACCAAATCGAAGCTTAATGATCAAAGGCACAGCTGAAGCACAAAATCACGGTTCACTGACACTCCATGGCCGTGATTCTACCCGTGGATTTTTCCAGGTTTTCGTGATAGTTGTGCCACGATCTCTTGGCTAGCTCTTGCAAAGTTGTAGTATAAAAGTGGTCCTGCATTGGCTGAGAGAGGCATCTTGGAGCAGCTCTCCATTATCCACAATCATCCAATCAAAATATTCTCTAAACAAGAAGATTCTTGGAAGAAAGAGGTAGAAGGAAGCTACCATTGGAGGAAGAGCTTCATTGGAGAAGAAGAAGAGCACACCATTGGTAGATTTTGATAGCTTTGTAGTGAAGAATTTCGGAATCGATTTCTTGAGTTGTATGAACCATTTGAACCTTCTTTAAGAAGGGTTGTGAGTCATTCTAATTCCATTTTTCAGCTTGGTTTTGTTTACTTCACTTGTTCATCTCTTTCTCTTCATTATCTTGCAATGGAAGCCATGATTTTATGTTTGATGATTTTGATTGCTATGATGTATGTTGTAGGCTAAATAGATGTGATTCTAGGGTAAGGAAGGAATGGCTATGCCTAGGACTATGATAGGATGGACTTAGATTAGCCCTTGGATGACTCTATTGCTTGGACGTAGCTTCTGTTGGAGTCCACGGTTTGTTCTTGCCTTTCCACGGCCGTGGAAGGTGTAGAACAGCCCGTGATTCTACCTTGCTTGATGGATCTAGCTTTAGATTGTTAGAATGTTGAAATCCTAAGTGTTTGTTAAGTTAAATCTACCCTAGGGTAACCTAGTGTTGGCAACTAAGTGTTAGGAGAGACTTATCCGGTAATCCTTGCTCTTAGATTCCAAAGATGACAAACCCTAGGTAGTGGTGAGCTTCGTAAGCCGCCATTGGACTAAGTGTGCTAGGATAGTTGTTTAGGACTAACCCTTTCGAGACTTACCCGGTAAGGATAGGTTAGCTTTCTAGGTAACAATCCGGTTTGTGTAGAATTCCATCCCTTAGGTTCTTAGAGACTTACCCGGTGATGAGACCTTAGGGACGGACTAGTGGACCATGAGACCTACCCGGTGATCGATCCCAATCTAGAAACACTTACTCCCGACATATCATAGATCACCCAAGGAATGATTAGGTAGCTTGAGTCCTTAGCCATAACCAGAACTTCCAACCCCTAGAATCCGTTTTTTTTCTCTTTTGATCTATATCTCGTTTTAGCTTGTTTGCTTGTGTTGATTTCTTAGCATAGTTGGTTTGTTCATTTGCATGATTTGTGATCCTTGATTGATCACCTAAAAACCCACCAAAAATAATTAGACTTTCATTTCTTTATTTTCTTTCCCTTTTCTTCACCTAGATCCTCACTAAACTTAATCACTAAATCGAATCAATCTCACCTTAGTCTTTGTGTTCGACCTCGGAATACTATCCCTACTACAAACGACCCGTACACTGCGGGTTCGCTAGGAGTTAGGATAAATATAACGAGAATATAAATTTAAAACCCATTGCGTATCACATCCTGAGCGTAACAAGTTTTTGGCGCCGTTGCCGGGGACTAGGTCTAGATTGAGTCTATTTTGTGATTGTTTTTAGTGTAGATCTTTCTTGTTGCTTTTGATCTCTTTTTGGTTTGTGTCTTTGCTTTTCAGGATATCTCACTCTTTAGGTGTATGCAAAGATCTCGTGGTAAGGATTTAGCTCCATTCGATCCCGAACCGGAGAAAACCCTTAGATCTAGATCCAAGAGCATTAAAAAGGGAAAAGAGATGGCCGGAAGAGATCTCCAAGCTGAGTTGGATGAGGCTTTAGAGCAAATTAGGATAAGGGATGAAGCTTTAGAGAATGAAAGAAGACTTGCCAATGAGAGGCAAGAGGCAACTAGGAGGGAGATTTAGGAGATTAGGCAAGCTCTTGTGCAAAGAGAGCTTAACCGTCAACAACCTCCTCCACCTCCACCACAACCGCAGCCGGCGGCGGTGAATATTAGGGTTGTGCCCATTGCTATGGAAGAGCCACAAATGTTGGGGCAACGTATGGATCCGGCACAAAGAGCACACCGTCCGGGTGTGAACTTAGGAGATCCCGCAGCCCATGATTACGAACTCCGCCCTCAAGTTCTACAAATGATCCGGCATAATCAATTTGGAGGGATGGATGGAGAGTCTCCTCATCAACACTTGATGAACTATGAGATTTTGATGGAGACTCTTAGACCGCCAAGATTGGAGAGGAACAACCATAAGCTCAGGGCTTTTTCCTTCTCTCTTAAGGATAAAGCCTTGGCTTGGTATCAATCTATTCCACAAGGGCGAGTTGGTACTTGGGAGGAGATGACAACCGAGTTTTTGACTAAGTTCTTCCCACCTTCCAAGACTACCGAGTTAAGAGGGAAGATCAATGCCTTCGTGATGAAGGATAGAGAGAGTTTATTCAAGTCTTGGGAGAGGTTCAAAGATCTTCTCCTAGATTGTCCACACCATGACATACCGAAAATTGAGCTATTGGAGATCTACTTCAAGGGACTTGATGAAGATAGCCAATTCAAGCTTCAATCTCTTTCCGGTGGGACTTTCATGGAGAAGCATGTAGATGAAGCTTGAGAGTTTGTAGAGAAGCAAGCTCTAGTGATTGAGAAATACTCTCATAGGAAGAGTGAAGGGAGAAAGGCGGGAGCATATGAGGTGAGTGAGGTCACCATGAGCAACTTCAAGCTTGACGCCATCAACAACGAGCTAAAGTCTTTGAGGGAGTTGTGTGCTACAACTTTGAAGAATCAAGCAACTCCTCAAGTGCTTCCACAAGCTAACTTGTCTTCCAAGGAGGAGGATGTGAATTACATGGGAAGGGGCAACTACAACAATTATCAAGGCCCAAGGAACTTCAACAACAACCGGCAATTCAACAATTACCGGCCTAACCACAACCATCCCGGATTTTCCTACTCTAACCCGGATGGAGCCTTGAACCCTCCCGCATCCACAAGCACAACTCCACCACCGAAAGCTTCACAAGAACCTCCACCCGGATTTACTCAACCTCCAAAGGATAGAACCGAAATGATATTTGAGCAATTGCTTGGAAGGTTGAGTGGTCTTGAGAGCACCGTGACTTCCATTTCTAAGGCTCAAAAGGTGTTGGAAGCACAAGTGTTCCAAAAGGCGGGTGAAGCCCATAGAGACCCGGGAAAGCTTCCCGGAAGGACCGAAGACAACCCAAGAGCCCAAGTGTTGGCTATCACTACAAGGAGTGGGTTGAGCATGAAAGATCCTTTGCCCAAGGAGAATGCTAAAGGGAAACAAGTGGTGATAGAGGAAGAGACTTTGCAAAAAGATGGAGGCAAGAGCAAGGATGTAGAGCCAACTTATGTGGCACCACCTCCATACAAACCACCACTACTGTTCCCACAATCACAAGCAAGAGCTCGCTTAGACAATAACTTTGGTAAATTCCTTGAACTAATGTCTAAATTGCATATTAACATTCCGTTCATGGATGCTATCTTAGGTATGCCGGCATATGGCAAGTTCTTGAAAGAGATACTCTCCAACAAAAGGAAGTTGGAGAAGTATGGGGAGATAAGAATGACCAAGAGATCCTCGGAGTTGATCCAAACATTGAAGGAGGAGATGCCTCCCAAGCTAAGAGATCCGGGTTCCTTTTGTGTCCCAATAGGAGTGGGAGATGTGAAGTATGAGGCCCTTTGTGATCTTGGAGCAAGTGTAAGCATCATACCGCTTGCACTTTGCAACAAGGTTGGGCTAGGAGAGCCAAAACCGGTCAAGATGACCCTCTATATGGCGGACCATTCTATCACTCATCCGGTTGGGATCTTAGAAGACATCCCGGTACAACTAGGAGGATTCTATGTGCCAATTGATTTTGTTGTCTTGGTTATTCCGGCGGACTATCCGGTTCCCATCATCTTAGGAAGACCTTTACTAGCCACCTCCGGATGCCTAGTAGATTGCAAGAATGGGACTCTCTCCTTCAACATTGGAGAAGAGAACATCAAGTTCAAGTTGTCCATAATGATGAAAGGGCCAACCCTTGATGAGGATGTCTTTAACATAGTCGAGCAAGAGGAATCTAGAGAAGTTGTGAGCTCGATCATGATCAAGGACCCCTTGGAGAAGGTTCTTACCCTAAGTATGATGGAGGAAGGTGTTGAGGAGGCTTGCAATGAAGAGATCAAGGCCTTGGAGGCACTAGAAAAGGAGACAAGAGTTGAAGATGAAGACCATGAAGAGGTGCTGAACAGCTGCATGTTCCACGGGCGTGGAAGTGGTTCCACGGCCGTAGAACTCTCTGTAAAGTCTCAACAAACGAGCCAGGCAAGGTCCACGGCCGTGGAAGTGGAGCCAACCGTGGTTCCAACCGTGGTTTCCCCTGAATCAGACCTCATTGATGATCAAGCTTCAAGGAGCCTTGAAGGGTCTTCATTTGCTTTGGATTCATCTCATCCAACCTTATTTGGATCGTCTACAATCGATAAAGGTCCTCCTAAACTTGAACTCAAACCCCTTCCCTCTCATTTGAAGTTTGCTTTTCTTGGTGATAATTCAACATATCCGGTAATTGTTAATGCATGCTTGAGTGATGATGAACTTGCTAAGTTGCTGCATGAGCTAAGAATGCATAGGAAAGCCATTGGCTATACTATTGATGACCTTGTTGGCATAAAACCTTCTTTGTGCATGCATAAGATAATGATGGAAGATAACCATAAACCCTCTATTGAACATCAAAGAAGATTGAATCCTATAATCAAAGAGGTAGTTAAGAAGGAGATCATAAAGTTGCTAGATGCGGGGATAATCTACCCTATCTCAGATAGTAAGTGGGTTAGTCCCGTTCATGTAGTTCCTAAGAAGGGTGGGATGACCGTAGTGACTAATGAGAACAATGAGTTAATCCCCACTAGGACGGTTACGGGTTGGAGAATGTGCATTGACTATAGGAAGCTTAACATGGCCTCTAGGAAAGATCACTTCCCTCTTCCCTTCATTGACCAAATGCTAGAGAGGTTAGCTCAACATTCTCAATTTTGCTACCTAGATGGCTATAGTGGATTCTTCCAAATCCCTATCCACCCCGATGACCAAGAGAAAACAACATTTACATGTCCATGGGGTACTTTTGCATATAGGAGAATGCCATTTGGGTTGTGTAATGCACCCGCCACCTTCCAAAGGTGTATGATGGCTATCTTTTCGGAATACATTGAAAATATCATGGAAGTGTTCATGGATGATTTCTCTGTTTATGGTTCTTCCTTTGATAATTGCTTGGCTAACTTATCATTAGTATTGCAAAGATGTGAGGAGACAAATCTTGTCTTAAATTGGGAAAAATGCCACTTCATGGTAAGTGAAGGTATTGTGTTGGGACACTTGGTGTCCAATCGTGGCATTGAGGTTGATAGGGCCAAAATTGAAACAATAGAGAAGTTGCCACCACCTACCTCGGTGAAGGGGGTAAGGAGTTTCTTAGGGCATGCCGGTTTTTACCGGAGGTTTATTCAAGACTTCTCTAAAATTTCTAAGCCTCTTACTAACCTACTAATGAAGGATGTTGATTTTGTCTTTTCCAAAGATTGTCTTGAGGCTTTTTGTAGGTTGAAGAACGCCTTGATCTCCGCACCTATCATGCAACCTCCGGATTGGAGTTTACCGTTTGAGATCATGTGTGATGCAAGCGACGTAGCCGTTGGGGCTGTTTTGGGGCAAAGGAAAGATGGGCGCACTCATGCCATTTATTATGCTAGCAAGGCGCTAGATGACGCCCAACTCAATTATGCTACCACCGAGAAGGAGTTGCTAGCGGTTGTGTATGCATTTGAGAAGTTCCGCTCATATCTTGTTGGAGCGAAGGTCATAGTTTATACGGATCATGCTACGATCCGTTATCTACTTACAAAGAAGGATGCCAAACCAAGGTTGATTCGGTGGATCCTTCTTCTTCAAGAGTTTGATTTGGAAATCCGGGTGCTAGCATGAAATATTGTGATATTTTAGGCACGTTTTCTAATCGTATTTGATTCATATTGATAGTCTTTGATTGAGCTTTGTGCATATGTGAGCTAGTATTGCCTATATTGTCGA
Source organism: Fagopyrum homotropicum (assembly GCA_033239125.1). Lineage (NCBI taxonomy): Eukaryota > Viridiplantae > Streptophyta > Magnoliopsida > Caryophyllales > Polygonaceae > Fagopyrum > Fagopyrum homotropicum. The sequence continues at coordinate 54,985,013 of BSWB01000003.1, read as the reverse complement.
TATGGATGTCTACACGAGTTCTATGTTGATTATAGGTGATTTGGAGCTATTTCCGAACGGAATCGAGCAAAGGAGAGTTGAGTTGATATGTCCATAGATCGAGGACACCTTTTGGAAGCAATTTGGAGTCTTAGATTGAGGAATGCACGAATGAAGGCCAAAAACCACGCTCTTACCCTAAATTACGGCCGTGGAAACCAAGTCAGAATTCGATGTTCATTCCAGGGGATTTTACGGCCGTGGAACTAACCGTAGTAGTTTCCACGCCCTAAATTACGGTCGTGAAAAGATTCCACGACCGTGATTTTGGCGAATCTTTTCGCCATGTTTCGAAGCCACGATCTTTTGAAGATTGGGCCGGGCCGACATTTTGCCCTGCATTATAAAATAGACGGATGAGGCAAGATTCCGTCACCTCGCTTACGACCTTTCAAACCTCGCTTACGACCTTTCAACCCTCGCTTAGCGGCAAAACGCAAAAACCCTCATCTTGGAGGTAATTTGGAGATCTCATTGAAGATCAAAGTTCATATTGAAGAGTTGCTGTTGGTGATCTTCGTGTTTGTGGAAGATCGAAGTTCTTGGAGGATTTTGCAAGAAGATCTCTCTTCTTGTTTAGGTTTGATTCAGAATCGGATTGACATCCCGTTTCTCTTCTTTCCTAAAGATTGTGATTGCTTGGTCCGTTTTGAATCTTTAGATAACACTTGTTCTTGATTGTGATTCTGAGATTCACTTGAAGATTATTGATAGTTCTTGAAAGTTTTCATCTTTTATCTCTTAATTCTTGAATCAATATCAATATGACAGTTATTGGCTAAAAACCCTTAACAATTCTAAGGTGAAGGGTTGATAGTTGTGGCTTAGATGATGATAGATCGATCGTAAACAAATTAGACCCTGAGAGTTAGAGAATTATCGCCGACAACCCTAAATCACGGCCTGTTCTTGAGTTCCACGACCGTGGAACCTCAAGAACTAACCGTGATTTTCCTTAAGTCTACGAGCCTGCTTTTACTTTAATCTAAAGTTAAAGATTTGCTTTAGCTTAGCTTGGACTTGTCTTTTCTAGGTGGTAGTGAAGCCTCAACAACCTCTACCTCGATTGTGAGCCTCAACAACCTGTATAGGGAGTGTCTTTTAGGTGAATTACATAAGGTTTTTGGAACCTCAACCGTACGATTACCTTACATTAGTATACCCTTGCATATCTCGACTCTGTCTTTATATCATTAGTATATCTTGAATCAATTGCCACAGCTGGATACTTGGATCTTTAGGATTGTTGTTTTCCCGATAATTTGCAAACTCCCATATTCATTTGCTTGATAATCTGCGATCGAGTTCGTTCCACCCAAATCCCTGTGTTCGATACTCTGGAATTCTTGCTAATCTACGTCGATCCGTACACTGCGGGTTCGCTTGCTTGATTCTAGTTTTATAAATTTAAAGCTTATTTGCACACACCTCTAGGGGCGAACACCGGGACAAGAAGGGATCCGAGAACTCGGTGGCGGATCACCTTAGTAGACTCCCCCCGTTGGAGCTTGAAAGAGATGACATCCCGATTGATGACTCATTCCGGGATGAGCAATTACAAATGATGGAAGAATGCTTGTTCCAAGTGTCTAGAGGAAGCGAGCCATGGTTTGCCAACATTGTGAACTACTTAGTGTGTGAGGAAGTGCCTCCCGGTTTGACATATGCCCAAAGGAAGAAATTCTTCAAAGATGTGAGGCATTACTACTGGAGTGAACCACTTTTGTTCAAGAGAGGGCCGGATGGAATGTTTAGAAGATGCATACCGGAGGATGAGGTGGAGAGTGTGATCCGCCATTGTCATTCCTTGCCATGTGGAGGGCATGCTAGCTCACACAAGACATGTGCTAAAGTGTTGCAATCGGGCTTCTTTTGGCCAAGTTTGTTCAAGGATGTGCAAGGCTTTGTCGTAGCTTGTGATGCTTGCCAAAGGACGGGCAATATCTCAAGGAGGAATGAGATGCCCTTGAACAACATACAAGAAGTGGAAATATTTGATGTGTGGGGTGTGGACTTCATGGGACCATTCTCTTCTTCATGTGGCAACCTCCACATCCTATTGGCGGTTGATTATGTTTCGAGATGGGTGGAGGCAATCGCTTCTCCCACAAATGACGCCAAGGTCGTAGTGCGGTTCTTCAACCGAGTGATCTTTCCTAGGTTTGGAACACCAAGGGTGATCATAAGTGATGGAGGAAAGCACTTCACCAATAGGAACTTTGGGGCACTTTTGGCTAAGTATGGGGTGACCCATAAGGTGGCAACACCTTACCATCCCCAAACTAGTGGCCAAGTGGAGATCTCCAACCGGGAGATAAAGGGAATTCTTGAGAAGACGGTCTCTAGGACAAGAAAGGATTGGGCTATGAAGCTCGATGATGCCTTGTGGGCATATAGGACCGCTTTCAAGACACCAATTGGCACCACTCCTTACAAGTTGGTATATGGCAAGTCTTTCCACCTTCCGGTATAGATAGAGCATAGAGCTTATTGGGCCATTAAGTGGCTAAATTTTGACCTCAAGGAGGCGGGAGAGAAGAGGTTGCTCGATATGAACGACCTTGAAGAGATCCGGTTGGATGCTTATGAGAATGCCTGGATCTACAAAGGGAGAACCAAACGGTGGCATGACAAGCGCCTCATCCCGAAAGAGTTAAGTGAAGGCGACCTTGTCCTTCTCTTCAACTCGAGGCTGCGGCTTTTCCCCGGAAAGCTCAAATCGAGATGGACCGGGCCATATGTGGTGAAGAAGATCTTTCCCCATGGAGCTATTGAGATAGGAGGGGAGCATTGTGGAAACTTTAAGGTGAATGGGCACCGGTTGAAGAAGTATATTCCGGGAGCTCCGGTGGATATGATTGCCCCACTTCACCTTGAGTAGACCCCCCGAGTTTGGTCAAGCTAATGACCTTAAAGAAGCGCTTGGTGGGAGGCAACCCATTGGTAACGTTTTCCTTTTCTCGTTTTGTTTTTGTTTTAGATTTTTCTGTTTTTGTGTGTGCTTTGTGTGTGTTAGAATCTTAGTAGCATTGGAAGCCTTGCTTGGCAAGTGAATGATGATGATGAACCCCTCATCAAATTGTGGGTGGAGCGGACGCGGAACTTGGACGGCTAGCGGTGCCTAACGTGGGTCCCGATGCCTTGATGAATACTTAGAGCTCTCTACCATGGTTGATAGGATCATCCAACATCAATTCCACTTGAGAATCCCAAATACCATAGCAAACCATTTTTACACTGTGAGAACTTTCTTTCACTCTTCTTTACTTCATTTACACATTGGGGACAATGTGTTTCTAAGTATGGGGTGGGGTTTGCATGATCCTTTGCATGATGAGCACCTAGGATAGTTTAATATTTTCACATGTCTTGCATTGTATATATTCATTTCGAAAATCCCATAAAAATCAGAAAATTTAAAAAATTTTTGTGCTTTCTAGGCTTGGATATGACCCTAATGATGAATCTTGTCTTGTGGATTGGCTATGGATGGCCTTATGTGTTAAACTGATGAATGCATATGTGGACTTGAAGTACTTCTTTTGAATTCCATGGATGATTTTTGATCATGATGTTTGCCTAGGATGGATTGAGTATTAAAAGTCGAAATTACATGCTAGTTCTTGCATACCATCTAGGAATGAATGAGGCAATTCATCTTTCTCTACTTCTCATCTTGATCATGATTGTTTGAGCACCTCAATGGATATAAATTGACCTCTTTTGACCCATCTGGGAATAGGAGCATGTTAGTGTGTTGATGTGGTGAAAAGCAAGTGTGGGGTGAAGATGTTGATGAAAGAATATCGTGAATAAAATGCTGAATTTTTTGTGAAAGTGTAGACAAAAATATAAGTTTGGGGACGTTGGTTTAAATGACAAGTAACTCGGTACACTTCACATAATCGGGTGTTGGTGCCTTGCCAAAGTCAAATAAACCAATAGTCCTAACGAGCTTTGGTATGTGTGCCCGGTGTGGATGCACCTCGAAAAATAGAAAAAGCCCGAGAATGGCTAATCACCAAGGTTTCGGCTTTTGTACACCAATGCCATTGTCTCAAAAATAAGTGAAAGAAAAAGAAAAGAAAGAAAAGATAGAGAAAAGTATACACTTGAGGGAAGTTGATCGAGGACAAGATTGTGGAGTTAGTTCTATTCCCGGATTAGCATCACATAGCCTAGAAAAATCCCCACCTAATTACAACGTTTCTTGGCCTTTTAGTTCATAAGACCTTATGACCTATTTGCATGTTTGTAAGACTTAGTAATCTAGATTGGATATGCTCTTGATCTTCTTGGCTTCTTCATTTTCACATTTCATGCATGCTTTTGAGTTAAGTACAATTGTCTTTCCATGACTTCATTTATTTGATGCATAATTGCTTGTCCGTTGCCATAAAACATGACTATGAAGGTGATCCAATAGTAGAAGCACAAACCCAAAAAGATTTTACCATTTTTCTGCATACATAAATCATGTTATCTTGTAGTCTATAGTTGAGAATTTGCTCGGGGACGAGCAAACCTTAAGTATGGGGTATTTTTGATAACACAATTTATGACTTAGGTTTAGGTAATCATTTAGATAGAATTCTCACTCATTCATGCATGGTTTAGCACTAGTTCACGATGTTTGCACTCAATTCACGTATTTTGTCGAGATAGACGTCTACACGGACTTGTGCTTTGCTTTGTAGGTATTTTGGGAGATTTAGGAGCTAAATCGATACGTTTGAGGATCGTTCATCAAGATGACACACCCCCGGACTCATTAGGATGCAAGCTAAAGGCTAGGGAGGACTCATGGAACCTTGCCAACACAAGCCATGCACCAAATCGAAGCTTAATGATCAAAGGCACAGCTGAAGCACAAAATCACGGTTCACTGACACTCCACGGCCGTGATTCTACCCGTGGATTTTGCCAGGTTTTCGTGACAGTTGTGCCACGATCTCTTGGCCAGCTCTTGCAAAGTTGTAGTATAAAAGTGGTCCTGCATTGGCTAAGAGAGGCATCTTGGAGCAGCTCTCCATTATCCACAATCATCCAATCAAAATATTCTCTAAACAAGAAGATTCTTGGAAGAAGGAGGTAGAAGGAAGCTACCATTGGAGGAAGAGCTTCATTGGAGAAGAAGAAGAGAACACCATTGGTAGATTTTGATAGCTTTGTAATGAAGAATTTCGGAATCGATTTCTTGAGTTGTATGAACCATTTGAACCTTCTTTAAGAAGGGTTGTGAGTCATTCTAATTCCATTTTTCAGCTTGGTTTTGTTTACTTCACTTGTTCATCTCTTTCTCTTCATTATCTTGCAATGGAAGCCATGATTTTATGTTTGATGATTTTATCTTGCAAAGGAATGGTTATGGCTAGGACTATGATAGGATGGACTTAGATTAGCCCTTGGATGACTCTATTGCTTGGACGTAGCTTCTGTTGGAGTCCACGGTTTGTTCTTGCCTTTCCACGGCCGTGGAAGGTGTAGAACAGCCCGTGATTCTACCTTGCTTGATGGATCTAGCTTTAGATTGTTAGAATGTTGAAATCCTAAGTGTTTGTTAAGTTAAATCTACCCTAGGGTAACCTAGTGTTAGCAACTAAGTGTTAGGAGAGACTTATCCGGTAATCCTTGCTCTTAGATTCCAAAGATGACAAACCCTAGGTAGTGGTGAGCCTCGTAAGCCGCCATTGGACTAAGTGTGGTAGGATAGTTGTTTAGGACTAACCCTTTCGAGACTTACCCGGTAAGGATAGGTTAGCTTTCTAGGTAACAATCCGGGTTGTGTAGAATTCCATCCCTTAGGTTCTTAGAGACTTACCCGGTGATGAGACCTTAGGGACGGACTAGTGGACCATGAGACCTACCCGGTGATCGATCCCAATCTAGAAACACTTACTCCCGACATATCATAGATCACCCAAGGAATGATTAGGTAGCTTGAGTCCTTAGCCATAACCGGAACATCCAACCCCTAGAATCCGTTTTTTTTCTCTTTTGATCTATATCTCGTTTTAGCTTGTTTGCTTGTGTTGATTTCTTAGCATAGTTGGTTTGTTCATTTGCATGATTTGTGATCCTTGATTGATCACCTAAAAACCCACCAAAAACAATTAGACTTTCATTTCTTTATTTCCTTTCCCTTTTCTTCACCTAGATCCTCACTAAACTTAATCACTAAATCGAATCAATCTCACCTTAGTCTTTGTGTTCGACCTCGGAATACTATCCCTACTACAAACGACCCGTACATTGCGGGTTCGCTAGGAGTTAGGATAAATATAACGAGAATATAAACTTAAAACCCATTGCGTATCACATCCTGAGCGTAACAACTTCATCATTGATTCTACATTTAATAGCTAAAGATTACAAGATATGGGTAATAGAGAGACTCAACATCCTTTATTAAGGTTTAAGTGTGCTCTCCATCTTTACCTTTGAGAGTCATATCCTGGGGTTTTGGGTGGTTAGTTTGAGTGTAATTCTTATCCTTAGATCTTTCTATATTGCAGCCTCAACAACCCTTATAGAGAGAACCTTTGGATTAGACATATAGGTTTTAGAACTTCACCGTACGATACCTTCCTTTGAAACACGTAACCTTGGTAATATCAACTTTGTCCTTTGATCTTTAGAAGTGTCTTGAATTTAAAGCCACAATCGGATACTTGAATCCTTGGAATCATTTGTCACCTTTATTAATCACAAAAGCTTTTATACTTTGCCAGATATTTAAAATGATTTTATTCTCACTGAATCCCTGAGTTCGACTCTGGAATTTCTTGCCTTAGTACATCTGATCCGTACACTGCGGGTTCGCTTTTGCTTAAGTTCTATATATAAATTTTAAGACTTTGACAAACACACTTTTGAGCGAACAAATTTTTGGCGCCATTGCCGGGGATTTGGTTTAGGCCAAATTCGGTTTTCGGTTGTCTGGCTTGGGAGCTTTTGCTCTTGTGATTTGATTTTTCTACTTGAGTGATTTTTGCAGATTCTTTAGGTATATGCGAAAGACTAGATCTACCAAAGATCTAGTTCCTTTTGATCCCGAATTGGAGAAAATTTTGAGAAGAAAGTTGAAAGAGAAAAAGATGGATGAAAACAATGAGAGAAACATCCAAGAGGAGTTGGATGAAGCTAGAACTCAACTCAAATTGAGTGAGAAGGCTCGTATGAAAGAATTGGAGCGTCATCAATTCCAAATAGATGAGCTCAAGGCTATGATGCTAGACATGAAGTTGGATATGAATGATACTAGGAAGAAGAAAGTCAAGCCAACTAAGTCCGTTAGTGTTGAATCATCCGACGATGATGACATGCCGGACCTCGAGGATATTACACCACTAATCGGTCCAGTTCGTTATAATCCTAGACCACAAATTAACCCTCGTGTTCTCGTTGGAGATGTGAGAGTTGTTGATGGAGGGGATGAACCACGAACCCTTTGACAAAGGATGGATCCAATTCAGCAACCACGCCGTCTAGGTGTGAATTTCGGAGGTGAAGACGTCCAGGATTTTGGGTTTAGCCCGCAAGTTATTACCATGGTTCGCCAAAGTAAGTTTGGTGGAACGAGTGCTGAATCTCCACACCAACACTTGCAGAATTTCGAGATTATGATGGAGACAATGAAGCCGAAGAGGGATGTCAATAACAACTACAAGATCAAACCATTTTTTCTTCTTTTTGAAGGACAAGGCTTTGTCTTGGTATCAAGCTCTTCCAGTTGGAAGACTTAACACTTGGGAGGATTTATCTACGGAGTTCCTCACCAAGTTTTTTCCGCCATCCAAAACGGCAGAGTTTACAAGTAAGATTAATGCATTTTCTATGAAACCTAATGAAAAATTGTTTCAATCTTGGGAAAGTTTTCAGGATCTCCTATTGGATTGCCTACACCATAGCATTTCAAAGCTAGAATTATTGGAGATCTACTACAAGGGGCTGGATGTGGAAACACAATTCAAGCTCCAATCTCTTTCTTGTGGTACATTTATGGACATGACAGAAGATGACGCTTGAGACTTCATTGAGAAGCAAGCCCAAGTGATTGAGAAGTATTCCCACCGGAAAGTGGATCCAAATAACCGGAATCAAGGGGATCTGGGAGCTAAGTTGAATCAAGCTACACAAACTTCAAATATTCTCCCTCAACAATGAGATCAAAGAGTTGAAGGAAGTCATAAAAACTAGCCTTCAAAAGGCGAAGGAGCAAGAGGCCAACTATCTAGGGAGAGATAACAACCAAGGTAATAGGAATGACTACAACAACAATAACCAGAACAACAACTGGAATAACAACAATATGAACTCCAACAACAACAATTGGAGATCCAACCAATAAAACTCCGGGAATCCCTATTCCCAAAATCAAATTTCTCTAACACCACCATCTTCTTCTACTCCTTTGAAAAGCCAAGGTTAAACATCGAATGATTCGGGCAATCCGGAGAATGACAAGCATGATGCTATGATGGAGATAATCTTAGGAAAGCTCCAAGGATTAGAGAATCACATCACTTCGGTTGACAAGGCACAAAAAGCCTTAGAAAAGCAAGTGTTCAGAAAAGCCGGAGAAGTTCCTAGAGATCAAGGGAAGCTTCCCGGAAAGACGGAGGACAACCCAAAAGGAAGGGTGATGGCGATTACCACTAGAAGTGGTGTAACAACCACCGATCCGCAACCCAAACTAGTCGAGACCTCCACTGAAAAAGGAAAGGAAAAAGAAAAAGAGAAAGAAGATGTCTATTGTCCTCCTCCCGCTTACAAACCACCTCTACCTTTGCCCCAATCTAGAGCAAGAACGCGTCTAGATAAACACTTCGGTAAGTTCATTGATCTTATGAGTAAGCTACATATTAATATACCTTTTACGAACGCAATTTTAGGTATGCCAGCTTATGGGAAGTTCCTAAAGGAGATCCTCTCTAACAAGAGGAAATTAGAAGATATTGGTGAAGTCAAGATGTGCACGGAGTCATCCGAACTCATCAAGACCATGACGGAGAACATGCCACCCAAGCTGCGTGATCCAGGATCGTTTTGCATACCCATCACCCTAGGAGAGGTCACCTATGATACACTTTGCGACCTTGGAGCAAGCGTAAGCATCATACCACTTGCTTTGTGTAAGGCGGTTGGTCTAGGAGAACCTAGACCGGTGAAGATGACACTTTACATGGCCGATCGTTCCATCACTAGGCCTGTTGGGATCAAAGAAGACATTCCCGTAAAACTCGGTATGTTTTACATCCCTACAGATTTTGTCGTTCTTGACATCCCTGCAGATTATCCAGTTCCCATCATTCTTGGGAGACCATTCCTTGCAACCTCCGGATGCATGGTTGATTCCAAGAATGGACAGATATCCTTCAATATACGGGAAGAGAAAGTGGAATTTGTACTCTCCTCCTTAATCAAAGAGCCAACTTTGAGAGAAGATGTTTTTAACATTTTTGATGAAGAAGATTCTAGAGAAGTGGTAAGTTCAATCTTGATGAAAGATCCACTTCAAAAGGTTCTTCGCATGAATATCATGAAGGAAGGAGTTGGAGCATGATTGTGTTGATGAAGTCAAAGCATTGAAAGATGCAGAGGAAGAGCCAGAGGCAAGATTTGAAGAGCTGGAAAGAACCCCAGAATCTGTAGAAAAAATCGACCTACACAAAGAAAATCACACGATTTATGAAGAGGCAAGTCGATTTTTGACAACAGGAAGAAAAATCGTCCCAAAAATCGGACCATTTGCAACAGGGGGGGTCGATTTTTCGGCAATTTCTCCGGTTTCTACAAACTCGATTGCAGTTGTTCTTAACTGTAATAGCGCACTTCTTCCACCTTCAGAGGCTTCTCCCATGACACTAGATGATCATGAATCATCAATCAAAGCACCTCCTTCATTGGAATTGAAACCACTCCCTACACACTTAAGGTATGCATTCCTTAGGCCTAACTCTACATATCCTGTTATAGTCAGTGCAAATCTGAATGATGATGAACTTGAGAAGCTTATGAATGTTCTAAGACAACATAGGAAAGAATTTGGCTATACTATTGATGAATTGGTAGGCATTAAACCTTCTCTATGTATGCATAAGATCTTGATGGAAGAGGATTACAAACCTTCACGTCAACCTCAAAGACGGTTAAACCCGATCATGAAAGAGGCCGTGAAGAAAGAAATCCTTAAGCTACTTGATACAGATATCATCTTTCCTATCTCTGATGGTAAGTGGGTGAGTCCCGTGCAGGTGGTACCAAAGAAAGGAGGCATTACCGTTGTTGCAAACAAGAGCAACGAGCTTATTCCCAAAAGGACAGTTACGGGATGGAGAATGTGCATCGACTACCGTAAACTAAATGTTGCCACCAGGAAGGACCATTTCCCCTTCCTTTCATTGATCAAATGTTGGAAAGGTTAGCCCAACACTCTTACTTTTGTTATCTAGATGGATATTGTGGTTTCTTTCAGATTCCCATTCACCCGGATAATCAAGAGAAGACGACTTTCAGGTGCCCTTGGGGTACGTTTGCCTATAGAAGGATGCCATTTGGCTTATGCAACGCTCCAGCCACCTTTCAAAGGTGTATGATGGCAATATTTTCGGAGTATGTAGAGAAAATCATGGAAGTATTCATGGACGACTTTTTAGTATACGGTTTTTCCTTTGATAATTGTCTCTCTAACCTTTCCCTAGTCCTTAAGAGATGTGAAGACACTAACCTAGTTTTAAACTGGGAGAAGTGTCATTTTATGGTCACCGAAGGAATTGTGTTAGGTCACTTGATTTCGAATAGAGGAATAGAGGTTGATAGAGCCAAGATTGAAATCATAGAGAAGCTACCTCCTCCATCCTCGGTGAAAGGAGTTAGAAGCTTTTTAGGACATGCGGGTTTCTATAGGAGATTCATAAAGGATTTTTCTAAGATTTCAAAACCTTTGACTAATCTTTTGATGAAGGACATAACTTTCGAGTTTTCGAAAGAATGTTTAGATGCCTTTTGCAGGATCAAAGAAGCTTTGATTTCAGCCCCTATCATCCAACCACCCGATTGGACTCTTCCTTTCGAGATCATGTGCGACGCAAGTGACGTCGCTATAGGTGCTGTACTTGGACAGAAGAAAGATGGTCGTACACACGCCATCTACTATGCTAGCAAGATGCTAGATGAAGCTCAATTGAATTATGCTAACACGGAGAAAGAGCTTCTAACTGTAGTTTATGCATTCGAGAAATTTCGTTCCTATCTTGTAGGTGATGTACTTGGACAGAAGAAAGATGGTCGTACACACGCCATCTACTATGCTAGCAAGACGCTAGATGAAGCTCAATTGAATTATGCTACCACGGAGAAAGAGCTTCTAGCTGTAGTTTATGCATTTGAGAATTTTGTTCCTATCTTGTAGGTGCGAAAGTGATAGTCTACACGGATCATTCAGCAATCCGTTACTTGTTCACAAAGAAGCATGTGAAGCCTAGGCTTTTAAGATGGATCTTGCACTTACAAGAGTTCGATCTAGAGATCCGTGACAAGAAGGCCTCGGATAATTCAGTTGCTGACCACCTTAGTCGTCTTCCACACCTCACCAATGAGGCGGATGAGCTCCCTATTGACGACTCATTCCCTGACGAACAACTCCATGAGATTGAAGAATGTCTTCAACAAATCTCGAAAGGTAATGATCCATGGTTTGCTGATATTGTAAATTACCTTGTTTGTCAGGAAATTCCCCCCAGGCTTTCGTATGCTCAAAGAAAGAAGTTCTTTAAGGACGTCAAGCATTTTTATTGCAACGAACCTCTTCTCTTCAAGAGTGGTCCCGATGGCATATTTTGTAACACCCCGAATCCGCGGAACTCGGGATGCCACATTGGGCTAGGATCTCACAATGGATCCTGACCCTAGCCTGGGAACAAGTTCACTGGACCTTACAACATGGCACTAACAGTTATAAAACAAATACATAAAACAGTATAAACTGTACGACCCAAAGTAAACAACAACATAGCCAAGTATACAAAACGACATCCTCACATAGGAGGTACAAAAGATAATCCTCACGCAGGAGGGAAACAGAACAACCCAAACCAACCACCTAATGTCCGAGAGTCCTCGGCCTGTTACCCTGCGAGATCACTCAGCAGCGTCTAACCTGTAAACATCTACAACACGGTATGAAACCGTTAGCTAACCATACATATATGAGGTAATGCATAAGCACAAACACAATCATGAAAGATAAACACATTAGCATGGAATCACACATTTACCCATTTTATCATCTGTATATAATGGTCATTGACTCACATCATATATATATCCATGGAGGAAAATATGTGACACGAGGACCGATACATCCTCGCCTCTGAGCCCGATAGCCATCTGGAGTGGAATCTGTCACACAACCCGTGTACCCTGTGGGAGTGGTGTTGTGCCCTCCCCGTATACCAGGTCTGGCATGACATTAGAGAACCTCCCAGACTCCACAGCGGGATGAAAGGGAAAGGTTATCACAGCCACGCATACGGGGCAATCAATATAAAACATAGGTCGGTATAAACGACATCTCATGCTATCATAGCAACACAATAAGCACACACCACTCATGGAAACACCAAATATAAGGATGGCAGCTAAGTAAGTCCTACGGACTTACCTCAACCTCGTACGCAGCTAAACCATAACAACCTCAAATCCTGAGAGAGGGGCACTACCTAATAACAAGGCATAAAGATATATCAACCTATATTCATCAAAGGGGTCACACCTAGACCCAAAGGGATCCATAGGGATCATACTCAACTTCACAACCTCAATCAACATCAACTTAATTCCTTAAAGCCGTGCAAGGCATAAACCGATCATAACCTCAACCAAACACATCCTCATATATCTAGCATGATCCTATACACTCATACTAGGAAAGGAGGGAACAAAGGCATCCTAAGAAAGGCCTAGAAGCAACACACACCTGCAGAACCAAGTGCAACACCAGGCTGGTGCAGGTGGCCGCAAGGGCGGCTATGGAATGGCGTAGGGGCATCTCACTGCTAGCGTAGGGGCGGTCCAGAAATGGCGCAAGGTCGGCTGGTGTGCAGAGACACACCACTTCAGCTCCTTCTTCACTCCTTTCTTTGATTCTCTACTCTTCTTCACTCCAGCAGCAACATACACATATCAGATACATATATATACATCAACACAAGCCAAAACATGGCTGAACAAGATCCAACCATAAGGGATCAAGGCTAGACTAAGAAAAGAGATGAAAAGATGAAGAGAAAGGGAAGGAAAGAAGAAAAGCCATGAAAACTTACCAATGTTAGCATGAAATATTACGATATTCTAGGAACTTATTCTAGTTGTTTTTCATTCACTATTGTGTTCATGGATAAGGCATTGAAGCATTTGTTAGCTTGTTCACCTATATTTTCGATATGGAGGTCTACATTAGTTTTGTGATTGATTATACGTTAATAATAGCTGAAACCGGACCAATTGAGAGAGAAAAGAGAGGATTCAATCATATCCAAGGATTAGGAACACATCAAGGAAGCTAAAGAAGGAGCTAGGATGAAGAATGTCACGACACAAAGGAAACCATAAGTAATCTACACTTCAACGCCTAAATTACGGCCGTAGAAAAGTCCACGCTCTAAACCATGGCCGTGGATCTTGGCATCACGAGCGTGGAGCATTCCAGTAAGTTTCACGGCCTAAAGTACATTCGTGGAAGATCGGAGACACCGTAATCCTTTCCACACCCTATTTCCACGGTCGTGGAACATCAAGAGACCGTGATTTAGGCAATCTTTTGACGAATCATTTATTACCACATCATCTACGTATTTGGGATGGAAGATACCTCTTTCTCGACGGATAAAAAGGCGGAAAGAGAGAGTTTTCGGGGACCTCGCTTTGGAGAGTTCGCCTTAGGGTTTTCGCGAGGAACTTTGCGGAAGCGCCGACAGTTTGGATTCCCGAAGATTGTGTGTGGCGGAAGTTGCGCCCTTTTCTTAGGTTTTGATATTGAAGACGGATTGATATCCCGTTCATCGTGTTTGCCTAAGATTGTTGTGAGGTTTTGTGTTATATTCTGAGTCCATTGAGTATTCCATTTTGTGTTTGGATTTGAGATTGACTTTGAGTTATGTTTGAGTTTTCGAGGGTTTTCATCTTTCATTCTTCTTAAATTGATTTTTGATATCATGACAATGGTTATTGGCTAAAACCCTTTAGCTATTCTAAGGTGAAGGGTTAATAGTTGTGGCTTAGATGATGATAGATCGATCGTAAATTGATTGGACCTTGAGAGTTAGAGAGATCTCGTTGACGAACCCAAATCACGGCCTGTTCTTGGAGTTCCACGGCCGTGGTTCTCAAGATCTGATCGTGATTTACCCTAGTTTACGAACCTTGCTTTTACTTTGATCCAAGGTTAAAGATTAACTTTAATCTAGTCTTGGCTTGCCCTTTTCTAGGTAGTAGTGAGACTCATCACCCTCTATTTCGATTTCGAGTTTCACAACCTTAATCGTTTTAGTTAGTTTCGATCCTTGGGTTACAAGTTTGGGTATTTGAGATTAATTCTTGTCCATAGATCCTTTCTATATTGAAGCCTCAACAACTTTTATAGAGAGTGTCCTTAGATAAGTCATATAAAGTTCTGGAACTTCACCATACATTGCTTTACTTTAGCATGCCTTTGTAACTCTTAACTCTGTCCTTAGTTCTTTAGTATATCTTGAATTGATTGCCACAATTAGATACCTGGATCTTTAGGGTTGTTGTTTTCCTAATATTTACAAAGCTTATTACATTTACTTGCTTGACAAATTGCAAACTGAATTTGTTCCCCCCAAATCCCTGAGTTCGACGCTCTGAAATTCTTGCTTTACTACACCGATCAGTACACTGCGGGTTCGCTTGCTTTGATTCTAGTTTTATAAATTCAAAGCTTATTTGCACGCACGTTTTAGGGGGAACAAGTTTTTGGCGCCGTTGCCAGGGATTTGTTTTAGGCCGAATTCGGTTATCGGTTGTCAAGCTTGGGAGCTTTGCTCTTGTCATTTGATATCTCTTTTAAGTGATATTTGCATGTTATCTTAGGTATATGCGCAGGTCTAACACCAACAAAGATGTGAGGAGACAAATCTTGTCTTAAATTGGGAAAAATGCCACTTCATGGTAAGTGAAGGTATTGTGTTGGGACACTTGGTGTCCAATCGTGGCATTGAGGTTGATAGGGCCAAAATTGAAACAATAGAGAAGTTGCCACCACCTACCTCGGTGAAGGGGGTAAGGAGTTTCTTAGGGCATGCCGGTTTTTACCGGAGGTTTATTCAAGACTTCTCTAAAATTTCTAAGCCTCTTACTAACCTACTAATGAAGGATGTTGATTTTGTCTTTTCCAAAGATTGTCTTGAGGCTTTTTGTAGGTTGAAGAACGCCTTGATCTCCGCACCTATCATGCAACCTCCGGATTGGAGTTTACCGTTTGAGATCATGTGTGATGCAAGCGACGTAGCCGTTGGGGCTGTTTTGGGGCAAAGGAAAGATGGGCGCACTCATGCCATTTATTATGCTAGCAAGGCGCTAGATGACGCCCAACTCAATTATGCTACCACCGAGAAGGAGTTGCTAGCGGTTGTGTATGCATTTGAGAAGTTCCGCTCATATCTTGTTGGAGCGAAGGTCATAGTTTATACGGATCATGCTACGATCCGTTATCTACTTACAAAGAAGGATGCCAAACCAAGGTTGATTCGGTGGATCCTTCTTCTTCAAGAGTTTGATTTGGAAATCCGGGTGCTAGCATGAAATATTGTGATATTTTAGGCACGTTTTCTAATCGTATTTGATTCATATTGATAGTCTTTGATTGAGCTTTGTGCATATGTGAGCTAGTATTGCCTATATTGTCGATATGGATGTCTACACGAGTTCTATGTTGATTATAGGTGATTTGGAGCTATTTCCGAACGGAATCGAGCAAAGGAGAGTTGAGTTGATATGTCCATAGATCGAGGACACCTTTTGGAAGCAATTTGGAGTCTTAGATTGAGGAATGCACGAATGAAGGCCAAAAACCACGCTCTTACCCTAAATTACGGCCGTGGAAACCAAGTCAGAATTCGATGTTCATTCCAGGGGATTTTACGGCCGTGGAACTAACCGTAGTAGTTTCCACGCCCTAAATTACGGTCGTGAAAAGATTCCACGACCGTGATTTTGGCGAATCTTTTCGCCATGTTTCGAAGCCACGATCTTTTGAAGATTGGGCCGGGCCGACATTTTGCCCTGCATTATAAAATAGACGGATGAGGCAAGATTCCGTCACCTCGCTTACGACCTTTCAAACCTCGCTTACGACCTTTCAACCCTCGCTTAGCGGCAAAACGCAAAAACCCTCATCTTGGAGGTAATTTGGAGATCTCATTGAAGATCAAAGTTCATATTGAAGAGTTGCTGTTGGTGATCTTCGTGTTTGTGGAAGATCGAAGTTCTTGGAGGATTTTGCAAGAAGATCTCTCTTCTTGTTTAGGTTTGATTCAGAATCGGATTGACATCCCGTTTCTCTTCTTTCCTAAAGATTGTGATTGCTTGGTCCGTTTTGAATCTTTAGATAACACTTGTTCTTGATTGTGATTCTGAGATTCACTTGAAGATTATTGATAGTTCTTGAAAGTTTTCATCTTTTATCTCTTAATTCTTGAATCAATATCAATATGACAGTTATTGGCTAAAAACCCTTAACAATTCTAAGGTGAAGGGTTGATAGTTGTGGCTTAGATGATGATAGATCGATCGTAAACAAATTAGACCCTGAGAGTTAGAGAATTATCGCCGACAACCCTAAATCACGGCCTGTTCTTGAGTTCCACGACCGTGGAACCTCAAGAACTAACCGTGATTTTCCTTAAGTCTACGAGCCTGCTTTTACTTTAATCTAAAGTTAAAGATTTGCTTTAGCTTAGCTTGGACTTGTCTTTTCTAGGTGGTAGTGAAGCCTCAACAACCTCTACCTCGATTGTGAGCCTCAACAACCTGTATAGGGAGTGTCTTTTAGGTGAATTACATAAGGTTTTTGGAACCTCAACCGTACGATTACCTTACATTAGTATACCCTTGCATATCTCGACTCTGTCTTTATATCATTAGTATATCTTGAATCAATTGCCACAGCTGGATACTTGGATCTTTAGGATTGTTGTTTTCCCGATAATTTGCAAACTCCCATATTCATTTGCTTGATAATCTGCGATCGAGTTCGTTCCACCCAAATCCCTGTGTTCGATACTCTGGAATTCTTGCTAATCTACGTCGATCCGTACACTGCGGGTTCGCTTGCTTGATTCTAGTTTTATAAATTTAAAGCTTATTTGCACACACCTCTAGGGGCGAACACCGGGACAAGAAGGGATCCGAGAACTCGGTGGCGGATCACCTTAGTAGACTCCCCCCGTTGGAGCTTGAAAGAGATGACATCCCGATTGATGACTCATTCCGGGATGAGCAATTACAAATGATGGAAGAATGCTTGTTCCAAGTGTCTAGAGGAAGCGAGCCATGGTTTGCCAACATTGTGAACTACTTAGTGTGTGAGGAAGTGCCTCCCGGTTTGACATATGCCCAAAGGAAGAAATTCTTCAAAGATGTGAGGCATTACTACTGGAGTGAACCACTTTTGTTCAAGAGAGGGCCGGATGGAATGTTTAGAAGATGCATACCGGAGGATGAGGTGGAGAGTGTGATCCGCCATTGTCATTCCTTGCCATGTGGAGGGCATGCTAGCTCACACAAGACATGTGCTAAAGTGTTGCAATCGGGCTTCTTTTGGCCAAGTTTGTTCAAGGATGTGCAAGGCTTTGTCGTAGCTTGTGATGCTTGCCAAAGGACGGGCAATATCTCAAGGAGGAATGAGATGCCCTTGAACAACATACAAGAAGTGGAAATATTTGATGTGTGGGGTGTGGACTTCATGGGACCATTCTCTTCTTCATGTGGCAACCTCCACATCCTATTGGCGGTTGATTATGTTTCGAGATGGGTGGAGGCAATCGCTTCTCCCACAAATGACGCCAAGGTCGTAGTGCGGTTCTTCAACCGAGTGATCTTTCCTAGGTTTGGAACACCAAGGGTGATCATAAGTGATGGAGGAAAGCACTTCACCAATAGGAACTTTGGGGCACTTTTGGCTAAGTATGGGGTGACCCATAAGGTGGCAACACCTTACCATCCCCAAACTAGTGGCCAAGTGGAGATCTCCAACCGGGAGATAAAGGGAATTCTTGAGAAGACGGTCTCTAGGACAAGAAAGGATTGGGCTATGAAGCTCGATGATGCCTTGTGGGCATATAGGACCGCTTTCAAGACACCAATTGGCACCACTCCTTACAAGTTGGTATATGGCAAGTCTTTCCACCTTCCGGTATAGATAGAGCATAGAGCTTATTGGGCCATTAAGTGGCTAAATTTTGACCTCAAGGAGGCGGGAGAGAAGAGGTTGCTCGATATGAACGACCTTGAAGAGATCCGGTTGGATGCTTATGAGAATGCCTGGATCTACAAAGGGAGAACCAAACGGTGGCATGACAAGCGCCTCATCCCGAAAGAGTTAAGTGAAGGCGACCTTGTCCTTCTCTTCAACTCGAGGCTGCGGCTTTTCCCCGGAAAGCTCAAATCGAGATGGACCGGGCCATATGTGGTGAAGAAGATCTTTCCCCATGGAGCTATTGAGATAGGAGGGGAGCATTGTGGAAACTTTAAGGTGAATGGGCACCGGTTGAAGAAGTATATTCCGGGAGCTCCGGTGGATATGATTGCCCCACTTCACCTTGAGTAGACCCCCCGAGTTTGGTCAAGCTAATGACCTTAAAGAAGCGCTTGGTGGGAGGCAACCCATTGGTAACGTTTTCCTTTTCTCGTTTTGTTTTTGTTTTAGATTTTTCTGTTTTTGTGTGTGCTTTGTGTGTGTTAGAATCTTAGTAGCATTGGAAGCCTTGCTTGGCAAGTGAATGATGATGATGAACCCCTCATCAAATTGTGGGTGGAGCGGACGCGGAACTTGGACGGCTAGCGGTGCCTAACGTGGGTCCCGATGCCTTGATGAATACTTAGAGCTCTCTACCATGGTTGATAGGATCATCCAACATCAATTCCACTTGAGAATCCCAAATACCATAGCAAACCATTTTTACACTGTGAGAACTTTCTTTCACTCTTCTTTACTTCATTTACACATTGGGGACAATGTGTTTCTAAGTATGGGGTGGGGTTTGCATGATCCTTTGCATGATGAGCACCTAGGATAGTTTAATATTTTCACATGTCTTGCATTGTATATATTCATTTCGAAAATCCCATAAAAATCAGAAAATTTAAAAAATTTTTGTGCTTTCTAGGCTTGGATATGACCCTAATGATGAATCTTGTCTTGTGGATTGGCTATGGATGGCCTTATGTGTTAAACTGATGAATGCATATGTGGACTTGAAGTACTTCTTTTGAATTCCATGGATGATTTTTGATCATGATGTTTGCCTAGGATGGATTGAGTATTGAAAGTCGAAATTACATGCTAGTTCTTGCATACCATCTAGGAATGAATGAGGCAATTCATCTTTCTCTACTTCTCATCTTGATCATGATTGTTTGAGCACCTCAATGGATATAAATTGACCTCTTTTGACCCATCTGGGAATAGGAGCATGTTAGTGTGTTGATGTGGTGAAAAGCAAGTGTGGGGTGAAGATGTTGATGAAAGAATATCGTGAATAAAATGCTGAATTTTTTGTGAAAGTGTAGACAAAAATATAAGTTTGGGGACGTTGGTTTAAATGACAAGTAACTCGGTACACTTCACATAATCGGGTGTTGGTGCCTTGCCAAAGTCAAATAAACCAATAGTCCTAACGAGCTTTGGTATGTGTGCCCGGTATGGATGCACCTCGAAAAATAGAAAAAGCCCGAGAATGGCTAATCACCAAGGTTTCGGCTTTTGTACACCAATGCCATTGTCTCAAAAATAAGTGAAAGAAAAAGAAAAGAAAGAAAAGATAGAGAAAAGTATACACTTGAGGGAAGTTGATCGAGGACAAGATTGTGGAGTTAGTTCTATTCCCGGATTAGCATCACATAGCCTAGAAAAATCCCCACCTAATTACAACGTTTCTTGGCCTTTTAGTTCATAAGACCTTATGACCTATTTGCATGTTTGTAAGACTTAGTAATCTAGATTGGATATGCTCTTGATCTTCTTGGCTTCTTCATTTTCACATTTCATGCATGCTTTTGAGTTAAGTACAATTGTCTTTCCATGACTTCATTTATTTGATGCATAATTGCTTGTCCGTTGCCATAAAACATGACTATGAAGGTGATCCAATAGTAGAAGCACAAACCCAAAAAGATTTTACCATTTTTCTGCATACATAAATCATGTTATCTTGTAGTCTATAGTTGAGAATTTGCTCGGGGACGAGCAAACCTTAAGTATGGGGTATTTTTGATAACACAATTTATGACTTAGGTTTAGGTAATCATTTAGATAGAATTCTCACTCATTCATGCATGGTTTAGCACTAGTTCACGATGTTTGCACTCAATTCACGTATTTTGTCGAGATAGACGTCTACACGGACTTGTGCTTTGCTTTGTAGGTATTTTGGGAGATTTAGGAGCTAAATCGATACGTTTGAGGATCGTTCATCAAGATGACACACCCCCGGACTCATTAGGATGCAAGCTAAAGGCTAGGGAGGACTCATGGAACCTTGCCAACACAAGCCATGCACCAAATCGAAGCTTAATGATCAAAGGCACAGCTGAAGCACAAAATCACGGTTCACTGACACTCCACGGCCGTGATTCTACCCGTGGATTTTGCCAGGTTTTCGTGACAGTTGTGCCACGATCTCTTGGCCAGCTCTTGCAAAGTTGTAGTATAAAAGTGGTCCTGCATTGGCTAAGAGAGGCATCTTGGAGCAGCTCTCCATTATCCACAATCATCCAATCAAAATATTCTCTAAACAAGAAGATTCTTGGAAGAAGGAGGTAGAAGGAAGCTACCATTGGAGGAAGAGCTTCATTGGAGAAGAAGAAGAGAACACCATTGGTAGATTTTGATAGCTTTGTAATGAAGAATTTCGGAATCGATTTCTTGAGTTGTATGAACCATTTGAACCTTCTTTAAGAAGGGTTGTGAGTCATTCTAATTCCATTTTTCAGCTTGGTTTTGTTTACTTCACTTGTTCATCTCTTTCTCTTCATTATCTTGCAATGGAAGCCATGATTTTATGTTTGATGATTTTATCTTGCAAAGGAATGGTTATGGCTAGGACTATGATAGGATGGACTTAGATTAGCCCTTGGATGACTCTATTGCTTGGACGTAGCTTCTGTTGGAGTCCACGGTTTGTTCTTGCCTTTCCACGGCCGTGGAAGGTGTAGAACAGCCCGTGATTCTACCTTGCTTGATGGATCTAGCTTTAGATTGTTAGAATGTTGAAATCCTAAGTGTTTGTTAAGTTAAATCTACCCTAGGGTAACCTAGTGTTAGCAACTAAGTGTTAGGAGAGACTTATCCGGTAATCCTTGCTCTTAGATTCCAAAGATGACAAACCCTAGGTAGTGGTGAGCCTCGTAAGCCGCCATTGGACTAAGTGTGGTAGGATAGTTGTTTAGGACTAACCCTTTCGAGACTTACCCGGTAAGGATAGGTTAGCTTTCTAGGTAACAATCCGGGTTGTGTAGAATTCCATCCCTTAGGTTCTTAGAGACTTACCCGGTGATGAGACCTTAGGGACGGACTAGTGGACCATGAGACCTACCCGGTGATCGATCCCAATCTAGAAACACTTACTCCCGACATATCATAGATCACCCAAGGAATGATTAGGTAGCTTGAGTCCTTAGCCATAACCGGAACATCCAACCCCTAGAATCCGTTTTTTTTCTCTTTTGATCTATATCTCGTTTTAGCTTGTTTGCTTGTGTTGATTTCTTAGCATAGTTGGTTTGTTCATTTGCATGATTTGTGATCCTTGATTGATCACCTAAAAACCCACCAAAAACAATTAGACTTTCATTTCTTTATTTCCTTTCCCTTTTCTTCACCTAGATCCTCACTAAACTTAATCACTAAATCGAATCAATCTCACCTTAGTCTTTGTGTTCGACCTCGGAATACTATCCCTACTACAAACGACCCGTACATTGCGGGTTCGCTAGGAGTTAGGATAAATATAACGAGAATATAAACTTAAAACCCATTGCGTATCACATCCTGAGCGTAACAACTTCATCATTGATTCTACATTTAATAGCTAAAGATTACAAGATATGGGTAATAGAGAGACTCAACATCCTTTATTAAGGTTTAAGTGTGCTCTCCATCTTTACCTTTGAGAGTCATATCCTGGGGTTTTGGGTGGTTAGTTTGAGTGTAATTCTTATCCTTAGATCTTTCTATATTGCAGCCTCAACAACCCTTATAGAGAGAACCTTTGGATTAGACATATAGGTTTTAGAACTTCACCGTACGATACCTTCCTTTGAAACACGTAACCTTGGTAATATCAACTTTGTCCTTTGATCTTTAGAAGTGTCTTGAATTTAAAGCCACAATCGGATACTTGAATCCTTGGAATCATTTGTCACCTTTATTAATCACAAAATCTTTTATACTTTGCCAGATATTTAAAATGATTTTATTCTCACCGAATCCCTGAGTTCGACTCTGGAATTTCTTGCCTTAGTACATCTGATCCGTACACTGCGGGTTCGCTTTTGCTTAAGTTCTATATATAAATTTTAAGACTTTGACAAACACACTTTTGAGCGAACAAATTTTTGGCGCCATTGCCGGGGATTTGGTTTAGGCCAAATTCGGTTTTCGGTTGTCTGGCTTGGGAGCTTTTGCTCTTGTGATTTGATTTTTCTACTTGAGTGATTTTTGCAGATTCTTTAGGTATATGCGAAAGACTAGATCTACCAAAGATCTAGTTCCTTTTGATCCCGAATTGGAGAAAATTTTGAGAAGAAAGTTGAAAGAGAAAAAGATGGATGAAAACAATGAGAGAAACATCCAAGAGGAGTTGGATGAAGCTAGAACTCAACTCAAATTGAGTGAGAAGGCTCGTATGAAAGAATTGGAGCGTCATCAATTCCAAATAGATGAGCTCAAGGCTATGATGCTAGACATGAAGTTGGATATGAATGATACTAGGAAGAAGAAAGTCAAGCCAACTAAGTCCGTTAGTGTTGAATCATCCGACGATGATGACATGCCGGACCTCGAGGATATTACACCACTAATCGGTCCAGTTCGTTATAATCCTAGACCACAAATTAACCCTCGTGTTCCCGTTGGAGATGTGAGAGTTGTTGATGGAGGGGATGAACCACGAACCCTTTGACAAAGGATGGATCCAATTCAGCAACCACGCCGTCTAGGTGTGAATTTCGGAGGTGAAGACGTCCAGGATTTTGGGTTTAGCCCGCAAGTTATTACCATGGTTCGCCAAAGTAAGTTTGGTGGAACGAGTGCTGAATCTCCACACCAACACTTGCAGAATTTCGAGATTATGATGGAGACAATGAAGCCGAAGAGGGATGTCAATAACAACTACAAGATCAAACCATTTTTTCTTCTTTTTGAAGGACAAGGCTTTGTCTTGGTATCAAGCTCTTCCAGTTGGAAGACTTAACACTTGGGAGGATTTATCTACGGAGTTCCTCACCAAGTTTTTTCCGCCATCCAAAACGGCAGAGTTTACAAGTAAGATTAATGCATTTTCTATGAAACCTAATGAAAAATTGTTTCAATCTTGGGAAAGTTTTCAGGATCTCCTATTGGATTGCCTACACCATAGCATTTCAAAGCTAGAATTATTGGAGATCTACTACAAGGGGCTGGATGTGGAAACACAATTCAAGCTCCAATCTCTTTCTTGTGGTACATTTATGGACATGACAGAAGATGACGCTTGAGACTTCATTGAGAAGCAAGCCCAAGTGATTGAGAAGTATTCCCACCGGAAAGTGGATCCAAATAACCGGAATCAAGGGGATCTGGGAGCTAAGTTGAATCAAGCTACACAAACTTCAAATATTCTCCCTCAACAATGAGATCAAAGAGTTGAAGGAAGTCATAAAAACTAGCCTTCAAAAGGCGAAGGAGCAAGAGGCCAACTATCTAGGGAGAGATAACAACCAAGGTAATAGGAATGACTACAACAACAATAACCAGAACAACAACTGGAATAACAACAATATGAACTCCAACAACAACAATTGGAGATCCAACCAATAAAACTCCGGGAATCCCTATTCCCAAAATCAAATTTCTCTAACACCACCATCTTCTTCTACTCCTTTGAAAAGCCAAGGTTAAACATCGAATGATTCGGGCAATCCGGAGAATGACAAGCATGATGCTATGATGGAGATAATCTTAGGAAAGCTCCAAGGATTAGAGAATCACATCACTTCGGTTGACAAGGCACAAAAAGCCTTAGAAAAGCAAGTGTTCAGAAAAGCCGGAGAAGTTCCTAGAGATCAAGGGAAGCTTCCCGGAAAGACGGAGGACAACCCAAAAGGAAGGGTGATGGCGATTACCACTAGAAGTGGTGTAACAACCACCGATCCGCAACCCAAACTAGTCGAGACCTCCACTGAAAAAGGAAAGGAAAAAGAAAAAGAGAAAGAAGATGTCTATTGTCCTCCTCCCGCTTACAAACCACCTCTACCTTTGCCCCAATCTAGAGCAAGAACGCGTCTAGATAAACACTTCGGTAAGTTCATTGATCTTATGAGTAAGCTACATATTAATATACCTTTTACGAACGCAATTTTAGGTATGCCAGCTTATGGGAAGTTCCTAAAGGAGATCCTCTCTAACAAGAGGAAATTAGAAGATATTGGTGAAGTCAAGATGTGCACGGAGTCATCCGAACTCATCAAGACCATGACGGAGAACATGCCACCCAAGCTGCGTGATCCAGGATCGTTTTGCATACCCATCACCCTAGGAGAGGTCACCTATGATACACTTTGCGACCTTGGAGCAAGCGTAAGCATCATACCACTTGCTTTGTGTAAGGCGGTTGGTCTAGGAGAACCTAGACCGGTGAAGATGACACTTTACATGGCCGATCGTTCCATCACTAGGCCTGTTGGGATCAAAGAAGACATTCCCGTAAAACTCGGTATGTTTTACATCCCTACAGATTTTGTCGTTCTTGACATCCCTGCAGATTATCCAGTTCCCATCATTCTTGGGAGACCATTCCTTGCAACCTCCGGATGCATGGTTGATTCCAAGAATGGACAGATATCCTTCAATATACGGGAAGAGAAAGTGGAATTTGTACTCTCCTCCTTAATCAAAGAGCCAACTTTGAGAGAAGATGTTTTTAACATTTTTGATGAAGAAGATTCTAGAGAAGTGGTAAGTTCAATCTTGATGAAAGATCCACTTCAAAAGGTTCTTCGCATGAATATCATGAAGGAAGGAGTTGGAGCATGATTGTGTTGATGAAGTCAAAGCATTGAAAGATGCAGAGGAAGAGCCAGAGGCAAGATTTGAAGAGCTGGAAAGAACCCCAGAATCTGTAGAAAAAATCGACCTACACAAAGAAAATCACACGATTTATGAAGAGGCAAGTCGATTTTTGACAACAGGAAGAAAAATCGTCCCAAAAATCGGACCATTTGCAACAGGGGGGGTCGATTTTTCGGCAATTTCTCCGGTTTCTACAAACTCGATTGCAGTTGTTCTTAACTGTAATAGCGCACTTCTTCCACCTTCAGAGGCTTCTCCCATGACACTAGATGATCATGAATCATCAATCAAAGCACCTCCTTCATTGGAATTGAAACCACTCCCTACACACTTAAGGTATGCATTCCTTAGGCCTAACTCTACATATCCTGTTATAGTCAGTGCAAATCTGAATGATGATGAACTTGAGAAGCTTATGAATGTTCTAAGACAACATAGGAAAGAATTTGGCTATACTATTGATGAATTGGTAGGCATTAAACCTTCTCTATGTATGCATAAGATCTTGATGGAAGAGGATTACAAACCTTCACGTCAACCTCAAAGACGGTTAAACCCGATCATGAAAGAGGCCGTGAAGAAAGAAATCCTTAAGCTACTTGATACAGATATCATCTTTCCTATCTCTGATGGTAAGTGGGTGAGTCCCGTGCAGGTGGTACCAAAGAAAGGAGGCATTACCGTTGTTGCAAACAAGAGCAACGAGCTTATTCCCAAAAGGACAGTTACGGGATGGAGAATGTGCATCGACTACCGTAAACTAAATGTTGCCACCAGGAAGGACCATTTCCCCTTCCTTTCATTGATCAAATGTTGGAAAGGTTAGCCCAACACTCTTACTTTTGTTATCTAGATGGATATTGTGGTTTCTTTCAGATTCCCATTCACCCGGATAATCAAGAGAAGACGACTTTCAGGTGCCCTTGGGGTACGTTTGCCTATAGAAGGATGCCATTTGGCTTATGCAACGCTCCAGCCACCTTTCAAAGGTGTATGATGGCAATATTTTCGGAGTATGTAGAGAAAATCATGGAAGTATTCATGGACGACTTTTTAGTATACGGTTTTTCCTTTGATAATTGTCTCTCTAACCTTTCCCTAGTCCTTAAGAGATGTGAAGACACTAACCTAGTTTTAAACTGGGAGAAGTGTCATTTTATGGTCACCGAAGGAATTGTGTTAGGTCACTTGATTTCGAATAGAGGAATAGAGGTTGATAGAGCCAAGATTGAAATCATAGAGAAGCTACCTCCTCCATCCTCGGTGAAAGGAGTTAGAAGCTTTTTAGGACATGCGGGTTTCTATAGGAGATTCATAAAGGATTTTTCTAAGATTTCAAAACCTTTGACTAATCTTTTGATGAAGGACATAACTTTCGAGTTTTCGAAAGAATGTTTAGATGCCTTTTGCAGGATCAAAGAAGCTTTGATTTCAGCCCCTATCATCCAACCACCCGATTGGACTCTTCCTTTCGAGATCATGTGCGACGCAAGTGACGTCGCTATAGGTGCTGTACTTGGACAGAAGAAAGATGGTCGTACACACGCCATCTACTATGCTAGCAAGATGCTAGATGAAGCTCAATTGAATTATGCTAACACGGAGAAAGAGCTTCTAACTGTAGTTTATGCATTCGAGAAATTTCGTTCCTATCTTGTAGGTGATGTACTTGGACAGAAGAAAGATGGTCGTACACACGCCATCTACTATGCTAGCAAGACGCTAGATGAAGCTCAATTGAATTATGCTACCACGGAGAAAGAGCTTCTAGCTGTAGTTTATGCATTTGAGAATTTTGTTCCTATCTTGTAGGTGCGAAAGTGATAGTCTACACGGATCATTCAGCAATCCGTTACTTGTTCACAAAGAAGCATGTGAAGCCTAGGCTTTTAAGATGGATCTTGCACTTACAAGAGTTCGATCTAGAGATCCGTGACAAGAAGGCCTCGGATAATTCAGTTGCTGACCACCTTAGTCGTCTTCCACACCTCACCAATGAGGCGGATGAGCTCCCTATTGACGACTCATTCCCTGACGAACAACTCCATGAGATTGAAGAATGTCTTCAACAAATCTCGAAAGGTAATGATCCATGGTTTGCTGATATTGTAAATTACCTTGTTTGTCAGGAAATTCCCCCCAGGCTTTCGTATGCTCAAAGAAAGAAGTTCTTTAAGGACGTCAAGCATTTTTATTGCAACGAACCTCTTCTCTTCAAGAGTGGTCCCGATGGCATATTTTGTAACACCCCGAATCCGCGGAACTCGGGATGCCACATTGGGCTAGGATCTCACAATGGATCCTGACCCTAGCCTGGGAACAAGTTCACTGGACCTTACAACATGGCACTAACAGTTATAAAACAAATACATAAAACAGTATAAACTGTACGACCCAAAGTAAACAACAACATAGCCAAGTATACAAAACGACATCCTCACATAGGAGGTACAAAAGATAATCCTCACGCAGGAGGGAAACAGAACAACCCAAACCAACCACCTAATGTCCGAGAGTCCTCGGCCTGTTACCCTGCGAGATCACTCAGCAGCGTCTAACCTGTAAACATCTACAACACGGTATGAAACCGTTAGCTAACCATACATATATGAGGTAATGCATAAGCACAAACACAATCATGAAAGATAAACACATTAGCATGGAATCACACATTTACCCATTTTATCATCTGTATATAATGGTCATTGACTCACATCATATATATATCCATGGAGGAAAATATGTGACACGAGGACCGATACATCCTCGCCTCTGAGCCCGATAGCCATCTGGAGTGGAATCTGTCACACAACCCGTGTACCCTGTGGGAGTGGTGTTGTGCCCTCCCCGTATACCAGGTCTGGCATGACATTAGAGAACCTCCCAGACTCCACAGCGGGATGAAAGGGAAAGGTTATCACAGCCACGCATACGGGGCAATCAATATAAAACATAGGTCGGTATAAACGACATCTCATGCTATCATAGCAACACAATAAGCACACACCACTCATGGAAACACCAAATATAAGGATGGCAGCTAAGTAAGTCCTACGGACTTACCTCAACCTCGTACGCAGCTAAACCATAACAACCTCAAATCCTGAGAGAGGGGCACTACCTAATAACAAGGCATAAAGATATATCAACCTATATTCATCAAAGGGGTCACACCTAGACCCAAAGGGATCCATAGGGATCATACTCAACTTCACAACCTCAATCAACATCAACTTAATTCCTTAAAGCCGTGCAAGGCATAAACCGATCATAACCTCAACCAAACACATCCTCATATATCTAGCATGATCCTATACACTCATACTAGGAAAGGAGGGAACAAAGGCATCCTAAGAAAGGCCTAGAAGCAACACACACCTGCAGAACCAAGTGCAACACCAGGCTGGTGCAGGTGGCCGCAAGGGCGGCTATGGAATGGCGTAGGGGCATCTCACTGCTGGCGTAGGGGCGGTCCAGAAATGGCGCAAGGTCGGCTGGTGTGCAGAGACACACCACTTCAGCTCCTTCTTCACTCCTTTCTTTGATTCTCTACTCTTCTTCACTCCAGCAGCAACATACACATATCAGATACATATATATACATCAACACAAGCCAAAACATGGCTGAACAAGATCCAACCATAAGGGATCAAGGCTAGACTAAGAAAAGAGATGAAAAGATGAAGAGAAAGGGAAGGAAAGAAGAAAAGCCATGAAAACTTACCAATGTTAGCATGAAATATTACGATATTCTAGGAACTTATTCTAGTTGTTTTTCATTCACTATTGTGTTCATGGATAAGGCATTGAAGCATTTGTTAGCTTGTTCACCTATATTTTCGATATGGAGGTCTACATTAGTTTTGTGATTGATTATACGTTAATAATAGCTGAAACCGGACCAATTGAGAGAGAAAAGAGAGGATTCAATCATATCCAAGGATTAGGAACACATCAAGGAAGCTAAAGAAGGAGCTAGGATGAAGAATGTCACGACACAAAGGAAACCATAAGTAATCTACACTTCAACGCCTAAATTACGGCCGTAGAAAAGTCCACGCTCTAAACCATGGCCGTGGATCTTGGCATCACGAGCGTGGAGCATTCCATTAAGTTTCACGGCCTAAAGTACATTCGTGGAAGATCGGAGACACCGTAATCCTTTCCACACCCTATTTCCACGGTCGTGGAACATCAAGAGACCGTGATTTAGGCAATCTTTTGACGAATCATTTATTACCACATCATCTACGTATTTGGGATGGAAGATACCTCTTTCTCGACGGATAAAAAGGCGGAAAGAGAGAGTTTTCGGGGACCTCGCTTTGGAGAGTTCGCCTTAGGGTTTTCGCGAGGAACTTTGCGGAAGCGCCGACAGTTTGGATTCCCGAAGATTGTGTGTGGCGGAAGTTGCGCCCTTTTCTTAGGTTTTGATATTGAAGACGGATTGATATCCCGTTCATCGTGTTTGCCTAAGATTGTTGTGAGGTTTTGTGTTATATTCTGAGTCCATTGAGTATTCCATTTTGTGTTTGGATTTGAGATTGACTTTGAGTTATGTTTGAGTTTTCGAGGGTTTTCATCTTTCATTCTTCTTAAATTGATTTTTGATATCATGACAATGGTTATTGGCTAAAACCCTTTAGCTATTCTAAGGTGAAGGGTTAATAGTTGTGGCTTAGATGATGATAGATCGATCGTAAATTGATTGGACCTTGAGAGTTAGAGAGATCTCGTTGACGAACCCAAATCACGGCCTGTTCTTGGAGTTCCACGGCCGTGGTTCTCAAGATCTGATCGTGATTTACCCTAGTTTACGAACCTTGCTTTTACTTTGATCCAAGGTTAAAGATTAACTTTAATCTAGTCTTGGCTTGCCCTTTTCTAGGTAGTAGTGAGACTCATCACCCTCTATTTCGATTTCGAGTTTCACAACCTTAATCGTTTTAGTTAGTTTCGATCCTTGGGTTACAAGTTTGGGTATTTGAGATTAATTCTTGTCCATAGATCCTTTCTATATTGAAGCCTCAACAACTTTTATAGAGAGTGTCCTTAGATAAGTCATATAAAGTTCTGGAACTTCACCATACATTGCTTTACTTTAGCATGCCTTTGTAACTCTTAACTCTGTCCTTAGTTCTTTAGTATATCTTGAATTGATTGCCACAATTAGATACCTGGATCTTTAGGGTTGTTGTTTTCCTAATATTTACAAAGCTTATTACATTTACTTGCTTGACAAATTGCAAACTGAATTTGTTCCCCCCAAATCCCTGAGTTCGACGCTCTGAAATTCTTGCTTTACTACACCGATCAGTACACTGCGGGTTCGCTTGCTTTGATTCTAGTTTTATAAATTCAAAGCTTATTTGCACGCACGTTTTAGGGGGAACAAGTTTTTGGCGCCGTTGCCAGGGATTTGTTTTAGGCCGAATTCGGTTATCGGTTGTCAAGCTTGGGAGCTTTGCTCTTGTCATTTGATATCTCTTTTAAGTGATATTTGCATGTTATCTTAGGTATATGCGCAGGTCTAACACCAACAAAGACTTCTTACCTCTTGATCAAGAACTTGAGAAGACTTTGAGAAAGAAGCTCAAAGAAAGAAAGATGGCTGAAAGTAAAGAGAGGGATATCCAAGCAGAGTTGGATGATTCCGAAGCTCGACTTAGATGGAGCGAGAAGACTCGCAAAGAAGAAGCGGAGCGTCATCAATTGCAAATTGATGAGCTCAAGGACATGATGTTGTAAATGAGGCTAGAGATGAGTGGTTTCAAGAAGAAGAAGAGAAGGAAACTGACAAGATCGGTTAGAACCGACTCATCCGATGAAGAGAGCGACTCCTCCATGCCTTTACTAGAGGACATAGATCCAACGATCAATGCGAACCAGAATAATCCAAGACCAGCCGTCAATCATCGTATCCCGGTTGGGGGTGCGAGAGCCGCTCGTGTAGATGAAGAGCCAAGAACTCTTGGCCAAAGAATGGATCCGATTCAGCAACCACGCCGTCTAGGTGTCAACTTTGATGCTGACAATATTTAGGGGTTTAGCTTTAACCCACAAGTTATTACCATCGTTCGTCAAAGCCAGTTTGGAGGAACGAGTGTCGAATCTCCGCATCAACATTTACAAAATTTTGAGATCTTGATGGAAACAATGAAGCCAAAGAAAGCAACCACAAACAATTACAAGATCAAGCCATTCTTTTTCTCTTTGAAATGGAAAGCTTTATCTTGGTATCAAGCTCTTCCAAATGGAAGACTCAACACATGGGAGGATCTATCTTCGGAGTTCCTAACCAAGTTCTTTCCGCCATCCAAGACGGCGGAGTTGAGAGGTAAAATTAATGCTTTTTCTATGAGACCTAATGAAAGTTTGTTTCAATCTTGGGAAAGATTTCAGGATTTACTATTGGATTGCCCACACCATGGCATTTCCAAATTGGAGTTATTAGAGATATACTGTAAGGGGATGGATGTGGAAATACAATTCAAGCTCCAATCCCTTTCATGTGGCACATTCATGGACATGAGGGAAGATGACGCTTGGGACTTCATTGAGAAGCAAGCCCTAGTCATTGAGAAATACTCTCATCGGAAGGTGGAAGCTAATCGAGTGGATCAAGGAGCAAAGCTAACACAAGCTGCTCAAACTCAAATCTTTTCTCTCAACACCGAGATTAAAGATTTGAAGGAAGTCATCAAAGCTAGCTTTCAAAAGCCTAAGGAGCAAGGTTTTGGTTATTTAGGAAACAACAATGACCACAATGGGAATGAGAACACCAATCGCAACAGCCGGAACAATAACTGGAACAATTGAAACAACAACAACCGGAATAACAATTAGAACAACAATAGGAGTTCAAATAACAATAATTGGCGTTCCAACCAACAACAAAACTCCGGTAATTCTTATCCCAATTCAGGAAATTCACTAACTCCACCATCTTGTTCTTCCATTCCTTTGAAAAGCCAGGGGCAAACATCTAATAGTGGAAGCACTTCGGGGAAAGAGAAACCCGATCCCATGCTGGAAACGATCTTGGGAAAGCTTCAAGGGTTGGAGAGTCACATCAGTAAGGTTGATAAATCCCAAAAGGTTTTGGAAAACTAAATGTTCAGCAATGCTGAGGGAGTTCCTAGAAATCAAGGAAAACTTCCAGGAAAGATGGAGGATAACCCGAAAGGAAGGGTGATGGCTATCACAACTAGGAGCGGAGCAACAACCACCGACCCGCAGCCCAAGTTTGTGGAAGTTCCCGTCGAAAAGGAAAAGGGGAATGAGAAGGAAGACATCTACATTCCTCCTTCAACTTACAAACCTCCCCTACCATTTCCACAATCTAGAGCAAGAGCGCGTCTAGACAAGCAATTCGGTAAGTTCATTGAACTCATGAGCAAACTGCATATTAATATACCTTTCATTGATGCAATTGTAGGTATGTCAGCATATGGAAAGTTCTTAAAGGAGATCCTCTCTAACAAGAGGAAACTAGAAGACTTTGGAAAAGTCAAGATGAGTTCGGAATCGTCGGATCTCATCAAAACGATGAAGGAAAAGATTCCCCCAAAGCTGAAAGATCCGGGGTCATTTTGTGTTCCAATCGGAGTAGGAGATGTCACATATGATGCATTATGTGATTTAGGAGCAAGAGTTAGCATCATTCCGCTTGCATTATGTAGGAAGATCGGTCTAGGCGAGCCTAAACTGGTGAAGATGACGTTATATATGGCGGATCGATCCATAACTCGTCCCGTCGGTATCATTGAAGACGTCCCGGTCAAGCTTGGTAAGTTCTATGTTCCAATAGATTTTGTTGTGCTTGACATTCCTGCAGATAGTCCGGTCCCGATCATACTTGGAAGACTGTTTCTTGCAACATCCGGTTGTATGGTGGATTGCAAGAATGCTAGACTCGCTTTTGACATAGGAGAGGAAAAGGTAGAGTTCGTTCTTTCCACCTTGATGAAAGAGCCAGCTATTGAAGAGAATATGTTTAACATCCATGACGAAAGGCATCTAGAGAGGAAGTAAGCTCAATTCTATTCAGAGATCCTTTGCAAAAGGTGATCACTATGAGCATTATGGACATAGGAGAGGAAGAGGAATGCAATGAGGAAATTGAAGCTTTAGAGGAGCAAAAGGAAGTACATGAAGAAGAGTTTGAAAAACTCTACGATGGGTCAGAAAACGTGAAGAATCACGGCCAGTCGTGCTATTCCACGGCCTTGGTTCCCACCAACATGACCGTAATTAGCTATTCAGAGGACTCCAGTAAGTTACACGGCAAAAACCACGGCCGTGGAACTATCAGAGGTACCGTAATTGACTTCCACGCCCTAAACCACGGCCGTGGAGGAAACATAGGTGCCGTGATTTTGGGAAAATCTGAGGACAATTACGTTCTTTCTACCACTTCTCTTGAGTCTTCTCCAACAACTTCTATACCCTTAAAGACTTCTAAGGAAGCATTGGACACTCCTCAAGAGCCACTAGAGACTTCAATAGTGATGGAATTAAAGCCACTTCCCACACATCTAAGGTACGCATTTCTAGGACCTAATTCTACCTTTCCGGTAATTGTTAGTTCCGATCTAAGTGAAGATGAACATAGTAAGCTTATGGTTGTTCTAAGGAAACATAGGAAAGCCTTAGGTTACACTATATAGGATCTAGTAGGAATTAAGCCTTCGTTATGCATGCATAAGATCCTAATGGAAGAAGACTTTAGGACTTCACGACAACCTCAAAGGTGGTTAAATCCGACCATGAAGGAGGTTGTCAAGAAGGAAATTCTTAAACAACTTGATGCAGGTATCATCTACCCTATCTCCGATAGCAAGTGGGTGAGTCCCGTACAGGTTGTTCCAAAGAAGGGAGGAATGACGGTCATCACCAATAAGAACAATGAGCTCATTGCTACAAGGACAGTGACTGGATGGAGGATGTGCATTGATTACAGGAAGCTAAACAATGCAACTAGAAAGGATCACTTCCCATTACCCTTCATCGACCAAATGCTTGAGAGGTTAGCACAACATTCTCACTTTTGCTATCTTGACGGTTATAGTGGCTTCTTTCAAATCCCGATTCATCCTGACGATCAAGAGAAGACCACATTCACGTGGCCATGGGGTACGTTCGCTTATAGGAGAATGCCGTTCGGGCTTTGCAACGCCCCAGCCACCTTCCAAAGGTGCATGATGGCTATCTTCTCGGAGTACATAGAGGAGATCATGGAGGTTTTCATGGATGACTTTTTTGTTTATGGTTCCTCTTTCGATAATTGTCTTTCTAACCTTTCTCTTGTGCTACAAAGGTGTGAAGACAGTAACCTAGTTCTTAATTGGGAGAAGTGTCAATTTATGGTGAAGGAAGGCATTGTACTCGGACACTTGATCTCTAGTAGAGGGATTGAGGTAGATAAGGCTAAGATAGAAGCTATAGAAAAGCTTCCTTCTCCATCTTCGGTGAAGGGGATAAGAAACTTTCTAGGACATGCTGGATTTTATAGACGTTTTATAAAAGATTTCTCTAAGATATCAAAACCGCTTACTAATCTATTGATGAAGGATGCAATTTTTGATTTTTCACAGGAGTGCTTAGATGCATTTCATAAGATCCGGGAAGCTCTAATCTCAGCCCTGATACTTCAACCCCCGGATTGGAATCTTCCATTCGAGGTCATGTGTGATGCAAGTGATGTAGCTATAGGAGTTGTGCTTGGGCAAAAGAAGGAAGGACGAACCCATGCTATCTACTACGCTAGCAAGACGCTAGATGAAGCGCAGCTTAACTATGCCACTACTGAAAAGGAATTTCTAGCTATTGTTTATGCAATTGAAAAGTTTCGTTCTTATCTTGTAGGTGCAAAGGTGATTGTATACACGGATCATGCGGCGATCCGGTATCTACTTGCAAAGAAGGATGCAAAACCAAGACTGATTAGATGGATTCTTCTCCTACAAGAATTCGATTTAGAGATCCATGAAAAGAAAGGTTCGGAAAATTCTGTTGCGATCATTTGAGTCGTCTACCACATCTAGAGGACGACAATCTACCTATAGATGACTCCATTCCGGACGAGCATTTACAAATCATAGAGGAGTGCATCGACAAGATTACTAAAAGTAACGAACCATGGTTTGCTGATTTTGTTAACTATTTGGTTTGCCAGGAAATACCACCCGGACTATCCTATGCACAAAGGAAGAAGTTCTTTAAGGATGTCCGGGAATACTTTTGGAATGAACCTCTCCTCTTCAAGAGAGATCCTGACGGCATCATTTGACGATGTGTGCCGGAAGACGAGATGCAAAGTGTCATCCGTCATTGTCATTCACTACCTTGTGGAGGACACGCTAGCTCGAACAAGACTAGAGCTAAGGTATTGTAATCTGTATTCTTTTGGCCAACTTTATTTAAAGATGTGCAAACCTTTGTTTCCTGCTGCGATGCTTGTCAAAGAACAGGAAACATATCTAGGAGAAACGAAATGCCTCTTAACAACATTCCGGAGGTAGAGATCTTTGACGTTTGGGGAGTAGACTATATGGGACCTTTCGCATCATCTTGTGGAAACCAATACATACTTCTAGCTGTAGATTATGTTTCGAGATGGGTTGAAGCGATTGCCTCTCCAAGTAATGATGCCATGGTTGTGGTTAAGTTCTTTAACAAGACTATTTTCCCAAGATTTGGGACACCACGGACTATCATTAGTGATGGAGGCTCTCACTTCATTTCCCGACGATTCTAAGCTCTACTAGCTAAGTATGGGGTGACTCACAAGATCGCCACCCCTTACCATTCATAAACGAGTGGACAAGTGGAGATTTCGAACCGGGAGATTAAAGGAATCCTAGAGAAAACAGTTTCGAAGACTAGGAAAGATTGGTCTTTGAAGCTAGATGATGCATTGTGGGCATACCGGACTGCATACAAGACTCCCATAGGAACGACACCATAGAACCTTGTGTATGGGAAGTCTTGTCACTTACCGGTAGAGCTGGAACATAAGCCGTATTGGGCGGTAAAGTGGTTGAATTTCAGCATGAAGGAAGCGGGCGAAAAGCGCCTTTTGGACCTTAATGATCTTGAAGAACTTCGCTTAAACGCCTACGTGAACACCAAGATCTACAAGGAGAGAGCGAAGCGTTGGCATAATAAGCATATCATTCCAAAGGACCTCAAGGAAGGAGATCAAGTTCTCCTCTTCAATTCAAGACTTCGTCTTTTTCCAGGTAAGCTTAAATCTCGTTGGACTGGACCTTATCTAATCAAACATGTTTTTCCCCATGGCGCAGTTGAAGTATGGGGTGAAAAGGGCGGAAGCTTTAAGGTGAACGGTCAACGACTAAAGAAGTATTCACCGGAACTCCAAGCTAAGGAGTTCGAACCTACCGCACTCGAATAGGTGCAAATACGGTCTAGCTACGGACCTTAAACGAGCGCTTCTTGGGAGGCAACCAAAGGTATTGCACTTATGCTTTTGTTATCATTCATAGATTAGATTAGTTTAGTCGTTTTTGCTTTGTTTTTGCCCTCGATACCTCCCGGTATGTCGTGTTTTTGGATGTAGGAACAATCGAATAGGCAATGGGGAGGAAAAAGTTAGAAGGAATTGACGTAACTCGGATTTTGGCACATTACAGAGAGTTCCATGCCATAAACCACGTTCGTGGATGCTACAGTGACCGTAATCTGCAAAATTCTGAGAAAAATCACCAAAACCACGGGTCCGTACAAAACCACGGCCGTGGAAACCCCCTAGTGACCGTGATTTTCCAAAAATTTTACGGCCACTATATAAACCACCTTCATTCACAAAAACACCCCCATTCCCAAATCCACGTCCCTCTTCCACGCCCTAAACTCTGAAAATCTCCACATCTCGGAAATCCTCATTCGGTATTCGTTTCCAACGATTCTTGATGCTAATGTGAAGAATTTTTTTATCACCTACAAGATCCAACCAACAGATCGAGTGAACAACCCCTGTAGGAGACGGATTTTGGATTCAAAGATCCAAAAACCAAAGTTTTTCTTCTATTTCTCTACTTTGTCAATTCAAGTCTTTTTCTCGCAAGAACTTAGAGGAATTGCATAGGATTGAGATTGAAATTAGTCTATGACAGGTTCTATTGAGTTTGGTGATTGTTTGATTGAGATTTGTGCAAAAAAAGAGAAATTACGGTCTCTGGGCATTCCACAACCGTGGAAATCTAAGAACAAGCCGTGATTTTTTCTTCTTAGGAGAAAATGTTTACGAGAAGTGCAGGAAAGAAAAAGAAGAGAAAGGGTGATAGTTCTTCTTCTTCCCAAGCTCCCCCTAGTGAACCACCATCACCTCCACAACCTAGAATCCCAACCATACACCCAAACTACCCCGATGCTTTAAAAAAGATCGAGAAGAGACCGGTCATAGGACCAAGATATCTTTTGCTTGAGGATCTGGAACCACTCAATGTGGTGAGTGACTTGACATGGCTCTTAGATAGGGCTAGGTTGATTGTCTTTTCCGCTATTCGAGAGGATGCCTATGAGGAGATCACGAGGGAGTTTGTCATTTCCTTCGAGCACAGTGCCGTCAAGAGGACGGTGTCTTTCAGATTGATGGAGACGGATTATGAGTTCTCGATCCAGTAGTTCGGAGCCTTCTTTGGGTTCCATGAGACCTTTAACGGTCGTTTTCCTAGTGGTATATCGGCTAAGGACTTCTGGGAGGACGTAGCCATGATTTATGCCAGTGTGGACCGCTGGCAGCCAGTTGATACCAAGGCTAAGCTCATCTACCACTTAGCCTTGAAGATAGCTCATAGGGTCCTTTCCGAGTGCCTATTCCCTAGGACCGAGACCCCCCAAAAGATAAAGACCGATGAGCTATTCCTTCTCTATTGCATGCTTCATGGTAGACCCGCCGATTGTGCCACCCTCTTAGCCTCCACCATGAGTAAGCTTAAGAACAAGAGGGTTGGGAACATTGGGTATGGTGGGATGGTTACCCACATTGCTACGCAGCTCGGGATTGATTACTCCGCAACTAGGATAGCGGCGAGACCTTTGGGTCTCAATAGCCTTATGACTAGGGGTATTATCTTTCCTAGACACCGAGGTCCACCTACTGCTAGTATGCCATGGGAGGATAGGGGAGGTAGAGGCATTCCGTGGCTCCTAGAGTATTCCATTATGGCTGGATGCCATAATTGGAAGGAGACATTCGTTACTATGCATGCGAACAGATTAGCACCGCCTCCTTACGTTCCGGATGAGCCTCCAGCTGAGGATATGGGAGGAGGTGATTACTATGAGGGAGGAGGTGATGAGCAGACATTTGGCACGTTTCCGGATCAGCCGGACACCTTCCCAGACTTACCTAGACAGTCTCCCCGCCCTTCTAGACCCTCCGGTGCTTCTTCCTCTCGCCGTGCTAGTGTGAGCGAGAGACCGACATGGATGGATGCTCCTCCCGCTTGGTATGGAGCACAACCGGAGTGGACGGGAGCTCTGCCACCATGGTATGCACAGCCACCAGTAGCACCGGCCCCACAAGATGCACCAGCATGGTACGGCCAGCCACCGGCCTAGTATGAGTAGCTACCAGAGTGGGCTACCGACCTTTCCAGGAGAGTCGGAAATTTGGAGATCCGCCAGGACGCTCGAGATGTACGGGCTGATGAGCATGACCAGATGATGAGGGATATATACCGCCAGCTGTTTGGGCGGAACTTCAGCCCCGAGTTTCACCCGTTTCCACCACCGCCTCCACCCCAGTCACAAGATTTCATGACAGCCAGTTTCAGTAGCCCCACCGCCGTCTAGTGAGTTCACTTTTCTTTTCTTTCTTTTCCTTATTTCTTTTTGAACATTAAGGACAATGTTTGTATTAAGTATGAGGTGGGGTGTGACTATGTGTTGTAATAACTCTACTACATTTGCTTACCTTGATCGATGACGCATTGCATGTTTCGTTTCATAGTCACATGTTTCATTATTGCATTGCATGGAAAAGTTTTTGAAAAACCCATAAAAATGCGAAAAATTTTGAAAAATTCTAAAAAGGTTTTGTGATTCTAAGATTTGAGATGATTTCTATGATAGTTCCTACTTGCGGATTGAGCTTTTGATGACAATTGTATGCCTAAACGAATAATGAATGGAAAAGGAATTAAATGTGTTGATTATCCTTTCTTGCAAGTTTCATAATGTGAAGAGTTTTATTTAAATCATATTGAGAAATCGAGGTTGAAATCACATGATGAGTTCTTATACTTCTTTATGAAATGATTAAGGCAATTCGATTTTTCTTTCTTCTTTCTTTGATATTTTAGCCCCACAATGAAACTAATTGCCTCCCTTACCTATCCGGGAATTTGGAGGAGTTGATATTTGGCATGTTTGATGTGGGAGGGCCATGAAAGCAAATTTTTGGATTCAAAGAATAGAAATAATAGGTTTAGGGAAGTCAATCATGACGATGAGTAACTCGGCACCATTCACATAGGCGGGTGTTTGTGTCTTGCCAAAGTCGGATTGAGCGATATTCCTAACGGATTATGGTATGTGCATTAAGGGTTTGAGGCATCTCGAAATTGAGAAACGCCAATCTCCTAGGCTTCGGTTTTTTTGCACCGCTGTCCATAACTCCAAAAGTAAAGTCGAAAAATAATGTGAAAAAGAAGAGAGCAAAGCTCAAAGTTTATGGTGTTGCAATTCAAAATAAAAAGAAAAAGAGTTGGGTTATCCATTTTCCCGTATTCATGCATCACATCCCTTATAAGTTTCCCTCCCTTCCGCATTCTAGACCTTACTTGGAAGTCCATAAGATCAAAAGAACGTTATTTGAGTTGGTGATCTAAATCTAAGTTTCTTATGCTTGATTTTAATAATGCTTGAAGGTTATGATGTTTGCCTTAAAGTTTAACCAATTCATGATGTTTCTTTACTTTACATTCTTTGGTTTATGTATATAAGCGTTTCAAGGATGAATGAAGCAAGGTTTGAGAATGATCTATTGACTAGAAGCACACTTACCTAAAATATATTTTATTTTAGAGTTTGCATGCATATTTCACCCTAACTTGTGTTCTAAGCTTTCGATAATTTTGCTTGGGGACAAGCAAGTGACAAGTATAGGGTATTTTTTTAGCATGAAATATCGCGATGTTCTAGGCACTTATTCTAGTTGTTTTTCATTCATTATTGTGTTCATGGATAAGGCATTGAAGAATTTGTGAGCTTGTTCACCTATATTTTCGATATGGAGGTCTACATTAGTTTTGTGATTGATTATATGTGAATAAGAGCTGAAACCGGACCAATTGAGAGAGAAAAGAGAGGATTCATTCATATCCAAGGATTAGGAACACATCAAGGAAGCTAAAGACGGAGCTAGGATGAAGAATGTCATGACACAAAGGAAACCACAAGTAATCTACACTTCCACGCCCTAAATTACGGCTGTAGAAGAGTCCACGCTCTAAACCACGGCCGTGGATCTTGGCATCACGAGCGTCGAGCATTCCAGTAAGTTACACGGCCTAAAGTACGGTCGTGGAAGATGAGAGACACCGTAATCCTTTCCACGCCCTATTTCCACTGTCGTGGAACATCAAGAGACCGTGATTTAGGCAATCTTTTGACGAATCATTTATTGCCACATCATCTACGTTTTTGGGCTGGAAGATACCTCTTTCACGACGGATAAAAAGGCAGAAAAAGGGAGTTTTCGGGGACCTCGCTTTGGAGAGTTCGCCTTAGGGTTTTCGCGAGGAACTTTGCGGAAGTGCCGGCAGTTTGGATTCCCGAAGATAGTGTGTGGCGGAAGTTACGCCCTTTTCTTAGGTTTTGATATTGAAGACGGATTGACATCCCGTTCTTCGTGTTTGCCTAAGATTGTTGTGAGGTTTTGTGTTATATTCTGAATCCATTGAGTATTCCATTTTGTGTTTGGATTTGAGATTGACTTTGAGTTATGTTTGAGTTTTCGAGGGTTTTCATCTTTCATTCTTCTTAAATTGATTTTTGATATCATGACAATGGTTATTGGCTAAAACCCTTTAGCTATTCTAAGGTGAAGGGTTAATAGTTGTGGCTTAGATGATGATAGATCGATCGTAAATTGATTGGACCCTGAGAGTTAGAGAGATCTCGTTGACGAACCCAAATCACGGCCTATTCTTGGAGTTCCACGGCCGTGGTTCTCAAGATCTGATCGTGATTTACCCTAGTTTACGAACCTTGCTTTTACTTTGATCCAAGGTTAAAGATTAACTTTAATCTAGTCTTGGCTTGCCCTTTTCTAGGTAGTAGTGAGACTCATCACCCTCTATTTCGATTTCGAGTGTCACAACCTTAATCATTTTAGTTAGTTTCGATCCTTGGGTTACAAGTTTGGGTATTTGAGATTAATTCTTGTCCATAGATCCTTTCTATACTGAAGCCTCAACAACCTTTATAGAGAGTGTCCTTAGATAAGTCATATAAAGTTCTGGAACTTCACCGTACATTGCTTTACTTTAGCATTCCTTTGCAACTCTTAACTCTGTCCTTAGTTCTTTAGTATATCTTGAATTGATTGCCACAATTAGATACCTGGATCTTTAGGGTTGCTGTTTTTCCAATATTTGCAAAGCTTATTACATTTACTTGCTTGACGAATTGCAAACTGAATTTGTTCCCCCAAATCCTTGAGTTCGACACTCTGGAATTCTTGCTTTACTACGCCGATCCGTACACTGCGGGTTGGCTTGCTTTGATTCTAGTTTTATAAATTTAAAGCTTATTTGTGATAACACGATTTATGACTTAGGTTTAGGTAATCATTTAGATAGATTTTGCACTCATGCATTCATGGTTTAGCACTAGTTCACGACGGTTGCACTCAATTTACGTATTTTGTCGAGATAGACGTCTGCACAGACTTTTGCATTGCTTTGTAGGTATTTTGGGAGATTTATGAGCTCAATCGATACGGTTGAGGATCGTTCATCAAGATGACACACCCTCGGACTCATTGGGATGCAAGCTAGAGGCTAAGGAAAACCCATGGGACCTTGTTGGTGCAAGCCATGCACCAAATCGTGACTCAATGATCCAAATCAAGCTGAGGCACCAAAACCACGGTCACTAGCACTTCCTCGGCCATGGAAATAGACCGTTGTTTTTGCAAAACGGTTGTGACAGATGTGCCACGATTCTCATGGCCGACTCTTGAAAAGTTGTGTATAAAAAGTGGTCCTGCAAGGCTGAGAGGGGTATCAATTTTCAGAATCAAATCCACATTCTCTCCCATACTCTCAACAAGAAGATTCTCTCAAGAAGAAGCTTGGAGGAGAGCTACCATTGGAGGAGGAGAAAAAATCCATTGGAGAAGAAGAGAAGAACACACCATTGCTAGTCTTTGATAGGTTTTGTAGTGAAGATTATCGGAATCGTTTTCTAGAGTTGTAGAAATCAATTGAACCTTCTTTTGAAGGGTTGTTAGTCTTTCTAATCTTATTTTCAGCTTGGTTTTACTTGCTTCACTTGTTCATCTCTTTCTCTTCATTATCTTGCAAATGGAAGCCATGATTTTATGCTTGATGATATCGATTGTGATGATGAATGTTGTTGGCTAAATAGATGCGATTCTAGGGTAAGGAAAGGAAGGTTATGGCTGGACTATGACAGGATGGACTTAGATTTGCCTTTGGATGATTCGTTTATTTGAACAGAGCCACTGTTAGATTCCACGGTTTGTTCTTGCCAGTCCACGGCCGTGGAAGGGCATGAACGGCCCGTGGTTCTGTCTGATCCGTTTGATTAGATGAGTCTAAGTTCTAGAATGTTAGAATGTTGAAATCCTAGTGTTTGTTGAGTTAAATCTATCGTAGGGTGACCTAGTGTTAGCAACTAAGTGTTAGAAGAGACCTACCCGGTAATTCTTACTCTTAGATACCGAAGATGACAAACCTTAGGTAGTAGTGAGCCTCATAAGCCGCTATTGGACTGAGTGTGCTAGGATAGGTGTTTTAAACTTGCCTTTTCGAGACTTACCCGGTAAAGAGAGGTTAGATCCCTAGAATACAATCCGGTTTGTGTAGAATTCCTATCCTTAGGCCCTTTGAGACTTACCCGGTGATAAGACCTTAGGAACGGACTAGTGGACCATGAGACCTACCCGGTGATTGATCCCAATCTAGAAACACTCACTCCCAACATACTATAGTTGATCCAAGGAATGATTAGATAGCTTGAGTCCTATGCCATAACCGGAATTTCCAACCCCTAGAATCCGTTTTTCTCCCTTAGATTACATATTTCGTATTGCTTGTTTACTTGTGGTGTTAGCTTAGTTGATTGTTTATTTTGCATGATTTGTGATCCTTGATTGATCACCTAAAAACCAACCCAAAATCATTGAGATTTTCATTTCTTTATTCCTTTCTCTTTTCTTACCCTAGATCTTCACTAAACTTGGTCACTAATCGATTCAATCTCACCTCAGTCTTTATGTTCGACCTCGGAATACTATCCCTACTACAAACGTCCCGTACACTGAGGGTTCGCTAGGAGTTAGGAGAAATATAATGAGTTATAAATTTAAAGCTTTTGTGTGCACACGTTCTTAGCGTAAAAAAGTTTTTGGCGCCGTTGCCGAGGACTAGGTTAAGATTGAGTCGTTTTTGTGATTGTTTATAGTGTAGGTCTTTCTTGTTGCTTTTGATCTCTTTTTGGTTTGTGTCTTTGCTTTTCAGGACATCTCTACTCTTTAGGTGTATGCGAAGATCTCGTGGCAAGGATTTAGCTCCATTCGATCCCGAACCGGAGAAAACCCTTAGATCTAGATCAAAGAGCATTCGAAAGGGAAAAGAGATGGCCGGAAGAGATCTCCAAGCTGAGTTGGATGAGGCTTTAGAACAAATTAGGATAAGGGATGAAGCTTTGGAGAATGAAAGGAGACTTGCCAATGAGAGACAAGAGGCAACTAGGAGGGAGATTAAAGAGATTAGGCAAGCTCTTGTGCAAAGAGAGCTTAATCGCCAACAACCTCCTCCACCTCCACCACAACCGCAGCCGGCGGCGGTTAATATTCGGGTTGTGCCCATTGCTATTGAAGAGCCACAAACGTTAGGACAACGTATGGATCCGGCACAAAGAGCACATCGTCTGGGTGTGAACTTAGGAGATCCCGCAGCCCATGATTACGAGCTCCGCCCTCAATTTCTACAAATGATCCGGCATAATCAATTTGGAGGGATGGAAGGAG
Source organism: Fagopyrum homotropicum (assembly GCA_033239125.1). Taxonomy (NCBI): domain Eukaryota; kingdom Viridiplantae; phylum Streptophyta; class Magnoliopsida; order Caryophyllales; family Polygonaceae; genus Fagopyrum; species Fagopyrum homotropicum. The sequence continues at coordinate 54,940,152 of BSWB01000003.1, read as the reverse complement.
AGTCTCCTCATCAACACTTGATGAATTATGAGATCTTGATGGAGACTCTTAGACCGCCTAGATTGGAGAGCAACAACCATAAGCTTAGGGCTTTTTCCTTCTCTCTTAAGGGTAAAGCCTTGGCTTGGTATCAATCCATTCCACAAGGGCGAGTGAGTACTTGGGAGGAGATGACAACCGAGTTTCTGACTAAGTTCTTCCCACCTTCCAAGACTACCGAGTTAAGAGGGAAGATCAATGCCTTCGTGATGAAGGATAGAGAAAGCTTGTTCAAATCTTGGGAGAGGTTCAAAGACCTTCTCCTAGATTGTCCACACCATGGTATACCGAAAATTGAGCTATTGGAGATCTACTTCAAAGGACTTGATGAAGATAGCCAATTCAAGCTTCAATCTCTTTCCGGTGGGACTTCTATGGAAAAGAATGTAGATGATGCTTGGGAGTTTGTAGAGAAGCAAGCTTTGGTGATTGAGAAATACTCCCATAGGAAGAGTGATGTGAGAATGGCGGGAGCATATGAGGTGAGTGAAGTCACCATGAGCAATTTCAAGCTTGACGCCATCAACAACGAGCTAAAGTCTTTGAGGGAGTTGTGTGCTACAACCTTGAAGAATCAAGCAACCCCTCAAGTGCAAGTGCAAGCAAACTTGTCTTCCAAGGAGGAAGATGTGAACTACATGGGAAGGGGCAATTACAACAACTATCAAGGCCCAAGGAACTTCAACAACAACCGGCAATTCAACAATTACCGGCCTAACCACAACCATCCCGGGTTTTCCTATTCTAATCCGGATGGAGCCTTGAACCCTCCCGCTTCTACAAGCACAGCTCCACCACCAAAGGCTTCAAAAGAACCTCCACCCGGATTTATTCAACCTCCAAAGGATAGAACCGAGATGATGTTTGAGCAATTGCTTAGAAGGTTGAGTGGTCTTGAGAGCACGGTGACTTCCATTTCTAAGGCTCAAAAGGTGTTGGAAGCACAAGTGTTCCAAAAGGCGGGTGAAGCTCATAGAGATCCGGGAAAGCTTCCCGGAATTACCGAGGACAACCCAAGAGGCCAAGTGTTGGCCATCATAACTAGGAGTGGGTTGAGTATGAGAGATCCCTTACCTAAGGGAAATGACAAGGGGAAGCAAGTGGTGATAGAGGAAGAGCTCTATCATTCCCTCAATCACGAGCAAGAGCTCGCTTGGACAAACACTTTGGTAAATTCCTTGAACTTATGTCCAAATTGCATATTAACATTCCGTTCATGGATGCTATCCTAGGTATGCCGGCATATGGCAAGTTTTTTGAAGGAAATACTCTCCAACAAGAGGAAGTTGGAGGAGTATGGAGAAGTAAGAATGACGAAGAGGTCCTCGGAATTGATCCAAACAATGAAGGAGGAGATGCCTCCTAAGCTAAGAGATCCGGGATCCTTTTGTGTGCCAATTGGAGTGGGAGAAGTGAAGTATGAAGCCCTATGTGATCTTGGGGCAAGTGTAAGCATCATACCGCTAGCACTTTGCAACAAGGTTGGGCTAGGAGAGCCAAAGCCGGTCAAGATGACCCTCTACATGGCAGACCGTTCGATCACTCACCCCGTTGGAATCTTGGAGGACATACCGGTTAAACTAGGGAAGTTTTATGTGCCGATTGATTTTTTTGTCTTGGATATCCCGGCGGACTATCCGGTTCCCATCATCTTAGGGAGACCCTTCTTGGCTACATCCGGATGCTTAGTAGATTGTAAGAATGGAATTCTCTCCTTCAACATTGGAGAGGAGAATATCAAGTTCAAGCTGTCCACAATGATGAAAGGGCCAACCCTTGATGAAGATGTATTCAACATTGTCGAGCAAGAGGAGTCTAGAGAAGTTGTGAGCTCGATCTTGATCAAGGACCCCTTAGAGAAGGTTCTTAGCTTAAGTTTTATGGAGGAAGGTGTTGAGGAGGCTTGCAATGAAGAAATCGAGGCCTTGGAAGCATTAGAAAAGGAGACAAGAGCTGAATTTGAAGTCCACGAGAGTATGCTGAGTTCCTGTAGGAACCACGGTCGTGGAGATGCTTCCACGGCCGTGGAACTCTCTGGAATGCTCCGAAGAGTAAGCTTTGCAAGGTCCACGGCCGTGGATGTGCCAGGATCCGTGGAGTTGCCCGTGGTTTCACCAGAAGCAGCCCTTATTGTTGAACTAACTTCAAGGAGTCTTGGAGAACCTTCATTTGCTTTGGATTCATCTCAACCAACGTTATTTGGATCGTCTCCACTCGATAAAGGTCCTCCTAAACTTGAACTCAAACCCCTCCCCTCTCATTTGAAGTATGCTTTTCTTGGTGATTATTCTACATATCCGGTGATTGTGAATGCATGCTTGAATGATGATGAACTTGCTAGGTTGTTACATGAGCTAAGATTGCATAGAAAAGTCATTGGATATACTATTGATGACCTTGTTGGCATTAAGCCCTCTTTGTGCATGCATAAGATTTTGATGGAAGATGACCATAAACCCTCTATTGAACATCAAAGAAGATTGAATCCTATAATGAAAGAGGTAGTCAAAAAAGAGATCATTAAGTTGCTAGATGCGGGAATCATCTACCCTATTTCGGATAGTTTGTGGGTTAGTCCCGGGCATGTGGTTCCTAAGAAGGGTGGGATAACCGTAGTGACTAATGAGAACAATGAACTAATCCCAACTAGAACGGTTACGGGATGGAGGATGTGTATTGACTATAGGAAGTTGAACATGGCCTCTAGGAAAGATCACTTCCCCCTCCCTTTCATTGACCAAATGTTAGAAAGGTTAGCTCAACATTCTCACTTTTGCTACTTAGATGGCTATAGTGGATTATTCCAAATCCCTATCCACCCCGATGACCAAGAGAAAACCACATTTACATGTCCATGGGGTACTTTTGCATATAGGAGAATGCCATTTGGGTTGTGTAATGCACCCGCCACCTTTCAAAGGTGTATGATGGCTATCTTTTCGGAGTATGTTGAGAATATTATGGAAGTATTTATGGATGATTTTTCTGTTTATGGATCTTCCTTTGATAATTGCTTAGCTAACTTGTCTTTAGTGCTTAAGAGATGTGAGAAGACAAATCTTGTCTTGAATTGGGAAAAATGCCACTTCATGGTAAGTGAAGGTATTGTGTTGGGACACTTGGTGTCCAACCGTGGCATTGAGGTTGATAGGGCCAAGATTGAAACGATAGAGAAGTTGCCACCACCTACCTCGGTGAAGGGGTAAGGAGTTTCCTAGGGCATGCCGGTTTTTACCGGAGGTTTATTAAAGATTTCTCTAAAATTTCTAAGCCTCTTACTAACCTACTAATGAAAGACGTTGAGTTTGTCTTCTCCAAGGATTGCCTTGAAGCTTTTTGTAGGTTGAAGAATGCTTTGATCTCCGCACCTATCATGCAACCTCCGGATTGGAGTTTACCGTTTGAGATCATGTGTGATGCGAGTGATGTAGCCGTTGGGGCTGTTTTGGGGCAAAGGAAGGATGGGCGCACACATGCCATTTATTATGCTAGCAAGACGCTAGATGATGCCCAACTCAATTATGCTACCACCGAGAAGGAGTTGCTAGCGGTTGTGTATGCATTTGAGAAGTTCCGCTCATATCTTGTTGGAGCGAAGGTCATAGTGTACACGGATCATGCTGCAATCCGTTATCTCCTTACAAAGAAGGATGCCAAGCCTAGATTTATTTGGTGGATCCTTCTTCTTCAAGAATTTGATTCGGAAATCCGGGACAAGAAGGGGTCCGAAAACTCTGTGACGGACCACCTTAGTAGACTACCTCCATTGGAACTTGAGAGAGATGACATCCGATTGATGACTCATTCCGGGATGAGCAATTGCAAATAATGGAAGAGTGCTTGTTCCAAGTGTCTAGAGGAAGTGAGCCATGGTATGCCGACATTGTGAACTATCTTGTGTGTGAGGAAGTGCCTCCCGGTTTGTCATATGCCCAAAGGAAGAAGTTCTTCAAAGATGTGAGGCCCTATTTTTGGAGTGAACCACTTTTGTTCAAGAGAGGGCCGGATGGAGTCTTTAGAAGATGCATACCGGAGGATAAGGTGGAGAGTGTGATCCGCCATTGTCATTCCTTGCTATGTGGAAGCCATGCTAGCTCACACAAGACATGTGCTAAGGTATTGCAATCGGGCTTCTTTTGGCCAAGTTTGTTCAAGGATGTGCAAAGCTTTGTGGTAGCTTGTGATGCTTGCCAAAGGACGGGCAACATCTCAAGGAGGAATGAGATGCCCTTGAACACCATACAAGAGGTGGAGATATTTGATGTGTGGGGTGTGGACTTCATGGGACCATTCCCCTCTTCATGTGGTAACCTCTACATCCTATTGGTGGTAGACTATGTTTCGAGATGGGTAGAGGCAATCACCTCTCCTACAAATGACGTCAAGGTTGTGGTGCGGTTCTTCAACCGAGTGATCTTCCCTTGGTTTGGAACACCAAGGGTGATCATAAGTGATGGAGGGAAGCACTTCACCAATAGGAACTTCGGGACACTTTTGGCTAAGTATGGGGTGACTCATAAGGTGGCAATACCTTACCATCCCCAAACTAGTGGCCAAGTGGAGATCTCCAACCGGGAGATAAAGGGAATTCTTGAGAAGACGGTCTCTAGGACGAGAAAAGATTGGGCTATGAAGCTCGATGACGCTTTGTGGGCATATAGAACCGCTTTCAAGACACCAATTAGCACCACTCCTTACAAACTAGTCTATGGCAAGTCTTGCCACCTTCTAGTAGAGATGGAGCATAGAGCATATTGGGCCATTAAGTGGTTGAATTTTGACCTCAAGGAGGCCGGAGAGAAAAGGTTGCTTGATATGAACGCTCTTGAGGAGATCCGGTTGGACGCCTATGAGAACGCTCGGATCTACAAGGAGAGGACCAAACGGTGGCATGACAAGCGCCTCATCCCGAAGGAGTTGAGTGAAGGCGACCTTGTCCTTCTCTTCAACTCAAGGCTGCAGCTCTTCCCCGGAAAGCTAAAGTCAAGGTGGACCGGTCCCTATGTGGTGAAGAAGATCTTTCCCCATGGAGCGGTTGAGATAGGAGGGGAGCATTGTGGAGATTTTAAGGTGAATGGGCACCGGTTGAAGAAGTATATCCCGGGAGCTCCGGTGGACATGATTGCCCCACTTCACCTTGAGTAGACGCCCCCAATTTTGGTCAAACTAATGACCTTAAAGAAGCGCTTGATGGGAGGCAACCCATTGGTAAAGTTTTTCCCTTGTCGTTTTTGTTTTTACTTTTGATTTTTCTGTTTTTGTGTGTTTGGTGCGCTTTGTGTGTGTGTGCTAGAGTCTTGGTAGCATGGAAGCCTTGCATGGCATGTGGATGATGATGATGAATCCCTCATCAATTGTGGGTGGAGCAGACGCGGAACTTGGACGGCTAGCGGTGCCTAGCGCGGGTCTCGACGCCTTGATGAACACTTAGAGATTTCTACCATTGTTGATAGGATCATCCCCCATCAATCCACTTGAGTAATCCCAAATACCGAAGCAAACCATTTTTACATTGTGAGAACCCTCTTTCACTCTTCTTTACTTGAATGCCACATTGGGGCCAATGTGTTTCTAAGTATAGGGTGGGGTTTGCATGATCCTTTGCATCACTAGCATCTAGGATAGTTTAATATTGTCACATGCTTCATCATGTCTTGCATTGTACATAGATATTTCGAAAATCCAAAAATCAGAAAATTTAAAAAATTTTAGTGCTTCTAAACTTGGGAATGACCCTTTTGATGAAATTGTCTTGTGAATTGGCTATGGATGGCCTTATGTGTTAAATTGATGAAATGCATATGTGGACTTGAAGTACTTGTCTTGAATCCCATGAATGGTTTGTGATCATGATGTTTGTCTTGATTGGATTGAGTATTGAAAGTCAAAATTACATGCTAGTTCTTACACATCATCTAGGAATGAATGAGGCAATTCATCTTTCTCTACTTCTCATCTTGATCATGTTGTTTGAGCACCTCAATTGATATAAATTTGACCTCTTTGAACTCATCCTGGAATAGGAGCATGTTAGTGTGTTGATGTGTGTGAAAAGCAAGTGTGGGGTGAAGTTGTTGATGAATGAATGTTATGAATGAAGTGCTGAATTTGTTGTGAAAGTGTAGACAAAAATATAGGTTTGCGGACGTTGGTTTAAATGACAAGTAACTCGGCACCATTCACATAATCGGGTGTTTGTGCCTTGCGAAAGTCAAATAAACCAATAGTCCTAACGAGCTTTGGTATGTGTGCCCGGTGTGGATGCACTTCGAAAAATAGAAAAAGCCCAAGGACGGCTAATCACCAAGGTTTCGGCTTTTGTACACCAATGCCATTGTCTCAAAAATAAATGAAAGAAAAGATGGAGAAAACATACACTTGTGGGAAGTTGATCAAGAACAAAATTGCGGAGTTAGTTCCATTCCCGGATTAGCATCACATGACCTAGAAAAATTCCCACCTAATCACAACGTTTCTTAGCCTTTTATTTCACAAGACCTTACGACCTATTTGCATGTTTGTAAGACTTAGTAATCTAGATTGGACATGCTCTTGATCATCTTGACTTCTTCATTCTTACATTTCATGCATGCCTTCGAGTTAAGTACAATTGTCTTTCCGTTCCTTCATTTATTTGATACATAATTGCTTGTCCATTGCCATAAAACATGACTATGAAGGTGATCCAACATTAGAAGCACAAATCCAAAAAGATTTTGTCGTTTTTCTGCATGCATAAATCATGTCATCTCTTAGTCTATAGTTGGGACTTGCTCGGGGACGAGCAAACCTTAAGTATGGGGTATTTTTGATTACACGATTTATGAGTTAGGTTTAGGTAATCATTTAGATAGATTTTGCACTCATGCATGCAAGGTTTAGCACTAGTTCACGACGTTTGCACTCAATTCACGTATTTTGTCGAGATAGACATCTACACGGACTTTTTCATTGTTTTGTAGGTATTTTGGGAGATTTAGGAGCTCAATAGATACGTTTGAGGATCGTTCATCAAGATGACACACCCTCGGACTCATTGGGATGCAAGCTAGAGGCTAAGGAAAACCCATGGGACCTTGTTGGTGCAAGCCATACACCAAATCGTGACTCAATGATCCAAAGCAAGCTGAGGCACCAAAACCACGGTCACTGGCACTTCCACGGCCGTGGAAATAGACCGTGGTTTTTGCCAAACGGTTGTGACAGCTGTGCCACGATTCTCATGGCCGACTCTTGCAAAGTTGTGTATAAAAAGTGGTCCTGCAAGGCTGAGAGGGGTATCAATTTTCAGAATCAAATCCACATTCTCTCCCATACTCTCAACAAGAAGATTCTCTCAAGAGGAAGCTTGGAGGAGAGCTACCATTGGAGGAGGAGAAAAGCTCCATTGGAGAAGAAGAGAAGAACACACCATTGCTAGTTTTTGATAGGTTTTGTAGTGAAGATTATCGGAATCGTTTTCTTGAGTTGTAGAAATCAATTGAACCTTCTTTTGAAGGGTTGTGAGTCTTTCTAATCTCATTTTCAGCTTGGTTTTACTTGCTTCACTTGTTCATCTCTTTCTCTTCATTATCTTGCAAATGGAAGCCATGATTTTATGCTTGATGATCTCGATTGTGATGATGAATGTTGTTGGCTAAATATATGCGATTCTAGGATAAGGAAAGGAAGGTTATGGCTGCAGTATGATAGGATGGACTTATATTTGCCTTTGGATGATTCGTTTATTTGAACAGAGCCACTGTTAGATTCCACGGTTTGTTCTTGCCAGTCCACGGCCGTGGAAGGGCATGAACAGCCCGTGGTTCTGTCTGATCCGTTTGATTAGATGAGTCTAAGTTCTAGAATGTTAGAATGTTGAAATCCTGGTGTTTGTTGAGTTAAATCTATCCTAGGGTGACCTAGTGTTAGCAACTAAGTATTAGAAGAGACCTACCCGGTAATTCTTACTCTTAGATACCGAAGATGACAAACCTTAGGTAGTAGTGAGCCTCATAAGCCGCTATTGGACTGAGTGTGCTAGGATAGGTGTTTGAAACTTGCCTTTCCGAGACTTACCCGGTAAAGAGAGGTTAGATCCCTAGAATACCATCCGGTTTGTGTAGAATTCCTATCCTTAGGCCCTTTGAGACTTACCCGGTGATGAGACCTTAGGAATGGACTAGTGGACCATGAGACCTACCCGGTGATTGATCCGAATCTAGAAACACTCACTCCCAACATACTATAGTTGATCCAAGGAATAATTAGATAGCTTGAGTCCTATGCCATAACCGGAATTTCCAACCCCTAGAATCCGTTTTTCTCCCTCAGATTACATATTTCGTATTGCTTGTTTACTTGTGGTGTTAGCTTAGTTGATTGTTTATTTCGCATGATTTGTGATGCTTGATCGATCACCTAAAAACAAACCCAAAAACATTGAGATTTTCATTTCTTTATTCCTTTCTCTTTTCTTACCCTAGATCTTCACTGAACTTGGTCACTAATCGATTCAATCTCACATCAGTCTTTGTGTTCGACCTCGGAATACTATCCCTACTACAAACGTCCCGTACACTGCGGGTTCGCTAGGAGTTAGGAGAAATATATCGAGTTATAAATTTAAAGCTTTTGCGTGCACACGTTCTTAGCGTAACAATTTGCATGGACGTTTTAGGGCGAACAACCAACAAAGCTTCCTAGGAGGTCAGCACAACACCATCACCACCTCAAGCTGGCTCACAAGGCACAACAACAATACATCAACACTCATCAACAAGCCAAGCACAAAAGGCTCTCAAAACTCACAAAACTCACACATGGATCAAGAAGAGATCCAAAGAAGAAGAGAGGAGAAGAAGAAGAGCGTAGGGAGAGAGAGAGATGGAGCAAGAAAGAGATTGAGTGAACCCTCATCTGAAGGAAGAAGGAAATATAAAGGAAAGAGGGGTCAAAAAGCAAAGCTCGGGTCAAAGAAGACTGCAGCAGCACACCATAAACCGCAGGGGCTGCTCACAGAACCGTAGGGGCGGCCAGCCAGGGGCACAGGGGCGGCCCTCTACAGCTCCAAAGAGGTAAAGCAGCTGCGTCTCGGCTGAAGCGCAGGTGCGGTATCTATCGAAGACTAAGGCTCTTATATCTCACCCCCCTAAAAACAAGTTTCGTCCCGAAACTTGCAAAATCCCAAAGTCTCTCGGACCATAAGCCGAGGTACCACTCTCACTCTCTCTATCGGAGGTATCACATCTCCGCTCAGAAGGTCATAAGCTATATCAATCTATAACCTCAAACATCCACATGGAGGAATCATCAACTCCAGAAAAAAAGGCCATAACGCTACCCAAAGGCGTAGAGGAATCACATCTCTCGCCATACCACATCACAAGGCATAGAGGAAGCACATCTCTAGCCAGAACATCCCATAGGCAGAAATACGTCTCTAGCCAAACCATATCACAAGCATAGAGGGAATACGTCTCTAGCCAAACTATATCACAGGCATAGAGGAAATACGTCTCTAGCCAAACCATAAACATATATATCGCATGGAGGAATCACATCTCCATTGAAACTATGTCCACCAAGGTAGCATGGAGGAAAGAACCATCTCCAGTTGAATCCTAATCACGCTCAAATAGCATGGAGGAAGGAGCCATCTCCAGCCATAGTATCAAACATACTCATATAGCATGGAGGAAATAATCATCTCCAGCTATGACATACATCACGCTAGCACATGAAAATCTACTACAATCATACATCACATCATAGTTAGCTGTAATAGCTAGGATTTCCGAATTCTAATTAATTTTGATTAACTTAATCAGTGATAGTAATTGACATATAACTCGCGAAGATTGCGTAAGTGTTGAGTATAAGTCCCACCGTTATGTTTCTGGCGTAATTGTGGGCTTATGGTGTTTTTCCCCCGGGTAATTATATTTACCCTCCGGTATTATTTGGAGCATTTGGGAGCCCAAATTAATTAAAATGCAGTTGAGAGAAATGATCAGGACATCGGACATGTCTTAGATATGAGATAACATGGAAAGGCAAAACGTACAAAAGAGTCGCTATTTCGTTTCTTAACGGCTAAGAAAGACGGCTTAGGAATACACGTTTTCCGAGGCAATTGTGGAATAAATATCCCTAGAATATTCAAGATCTATTATTTCAATTTTGAGAAGTTTGGAGAAGGGGGTTCAACCCGCCATTGGATCGATAAAAGGATAATTATCGACTTCGCTAAAGGATAATTATCGACTTCACTATAAATAGCGGAAAATCGTTTATTAATTCATTTCCTTTCACGTTTCCTCGTAAAAACTCTGATTTCTCTCAAACTTCAAACTCAGATCTGCTCTTCGTTTCTAATCCGATTTGAATTCCGTTTGAGTTTTTGGATTCCTCTATTCTCTTCATATCGGTACCGAGTTTCTGCATTTCCGAGTAGATGAAGACCTGGTCGAGCATATATGTCACCAGGACAGTTCCGTCGCCTAGATTCCGGTGAATTTGATGTTGTACATGCATACTTTGCGTCGTAGTGATTCCGAATCTTCTTTCAGATCGTCAATCGGGTTAGTAACGAATAAGTTATGAATTTATTCATTTTCCGTACTGCGATTTGGCCTAAATCGACCTTAGGATTTTCAAAATGGATAATTAGAAATTCCATTATGATCATTATATTATTCTGGTGTTTATGGGTTGTTTGTTTGATGAAATCTGATGACAGGTGGGTTTAGAAATGGCCTGCGGGCAAAATGTTATTCTGGTGAAATTTAATTAATTAATTAAAGGTTAATTAATTAAATTAGGATTAAATTTGAGATTGAGGAGTACTGATTAGATGCATGCTAGGTGTCAGAATGAGTTGAGGATCATGGTGATGTTATGGATATCGGTTATGGCTTTAAGGTTTAGTATGTGTGCGAGTATGATGAAATGTTATGTTGAGGATATGCCTTAGGCATCTATGAATGTGTTGAGAATCTGAGGTTTAGATTTGAGATATAGGTTGGTTGTGGTTAGTGAGATGAGTCTCCAAACCTTTGCAGTATGTGATTGTTTGTGCCTTGCTATTGCAGGCGTTGATTACTTCCCCAAGGGGAAGCTGTGACGTGGTATAGGTTACGAGTATATCAGGTAAGTCCATAGGACTTAGTTAGCATGCAATTGTGGATTGTATGATTGTGATGGTTCTGTGTGTTCATATGATTGTGCATTTATAACCTAAACCGGACTAAGATGACCAATCATTACATTTATTTGGCCCAAGTGTATTATAACGGGCGGTAACCGCCGGTCTCCGCCTGCTAGTTAGGAGGAGGTGCCCTGAAGATGATCTCACAGGAGGGGACGAGTGAAGGTCACCCCCATGCAAAACTCCTGTGCTACGTTAGATTGGACGGGGTTCTTGAGGCTCCTCGTGTTACAAAAGAAGTTGAATTACTAATGGAATAACGTAATGAAAGATAATAAATGAATGTGTGTGGCATTGCATGTTTGAGATGTTGATGTGTGGTTGTGCTATTACCTTCATGCTTTTCATTGTTGTAGTTAACGGTTTCATACCGTGTTGTGGTGTTCTGCAGGTTAGGAATACTACAGAGTGAGCCAGATGGTGTGACAAGCCGAGGACTTCTGTACATTAGGATCCGTGGGATGTGGGACCTTTTGTGGTTGTGGTTTATGTTGTTGTTTTGTACTCGGCTATGAGTTTGTAAACTCTTTTGATGTATCATACTCAGCTTTTATGTATTTGATTTTAATCTACCTGTGCCTTGTTGTAAGATCTAGTGAACTTGTTGTCAGGCTAGGATGAGGATCCATTGTGAGATCCTAGCCCAATGTGACACTCCAAGTCCCGCGGATTGAGGGTGTTACAGAGTTGGTATCAGAGCCTTAGGTTGACAACAATGACAGTTGCTATCTGCAATAAAGGTAGAGTGGATAAATAAACCGAACCCACATGGGGTCTAACTTTTCAAAAGGTTTTGGTTTTAAGTGAGTACATATGTTTTGGGATAGTATGTACAGAAGTCGTCAGCCATCTGAGGATCTCGACAGTGTAGATATATATATATATATATATCGATACATATGGCATATATATAGCCTTATAAGTTTAGGGGAGTATATTCTATAGATGGCTCAGACTAGAGCGATATCTGTAGTGGGACGAGATAGGGGTACACCCCCTCTTCCTTCAGTAGCGCCAAGTTAGGGACCAGTATCCGCATGTTGTGTTGCCTATGACAAAGAACGAGTTTGAAGAGGATGATCATGTCTCCATGAGTAGATTCGAGTTTCAAGAGTATATGCAGCAAGTATATGAGGCGGCCATAGCGGGTAGATCTACACCGGATTAACCAACATTTGTGAGATCAACTTAAGCTTCTGGATTAGAGAAGAAAAAACGGGTTGAATCAGTGAAAGATGAGGTTGGATATCCGGGTTGCAAAGCGAGCCCGACTTGTGGACGTTTGAGTACTTCTTGTTCACACGGACTTCTGGTGAAACGAGGACTTTTTACAATTGTGGGAAGCCTGGACATGTACGACCACAGTGTCCAAGATTGCTAGTGACTTGCTTTACCTGTGGTAGACAGGGTCATAGATCTAATTTCTGTAAGCAAACTGGAGTGGCATCACGACAGGGTTTTATTTCTACTAGTGTGACGGGAGGTGGTCAGAAGACACCTCAGTAACAGACGCGGGGGCAGCAGAGAATCCCAGATCATTCGCCTACTCAAGAATCCGTTCCTAGGCTGAGTAGAGGTAATGGTCATGGTAGGAGTACCACGGATATTGGAAGAGCTCAAGGTAGAGCCTTTGAGGTGGGCAGTGCAGAGGAGCCACCCGTACTAGTGGCACGGATGAGACGTATATGTCTCAACTGTGGTTATCCAGATCATGTGCGCTCTGAGTGCCCCATGGCACCGATAGCTTGCTTCACTTGTGGTGAACTAGGCCATTTGGCCCCTTTATATCAACAAGGTAGTGTTTCTTCTCATCAAGACCTTCCTCTTTCCGATGCGGAATGAGTGGAAGTGGAGGCTGTGGCGATGACCTCAATGATACCTGAGGAGCATAGGTCTGAGATTGAGTAATGATATGCAGTAGAGCTTCGGGCGTTAGCTTTTACACATACCATTCTTGTTAATGGTTTACCTAGTGGAGTTTTTTTTGTTGTGAGTGCTATGCACCTCTTGTCTTTCGATGCATGTGTTAATAGTTAACTGTTGATACAGTAGAAGATATATCTTCCTTTATAGGATTACGAGTTATGGGTCTTAGGTATCCACGAGATATGTGGTTATTCCCTTTGTTCAGGGACTTGTTTATGGCTTGAAGACTTCTTTGTCATTCTATAGGTGCATGAGAAGGTCTTTATGTGTGTGGTCCACGAATATATATCATGTTGGTTTAGATACTAGTAGGAGGACTATTCTAGTCTCTACTGAGATCGATTAAGTAGAGGTTTTCCGAGGTTATGACCTTTGAGGAGGTGAGTTGTCTTTAGTGCCGTATGAGCAGCGAGGTTGATAACACGAGAGGGTGATGTTTTTTTTAATGTTGTCCCATGAAGGAAAGAGATAGTTCCACACTGAAGAGTATTCCAGTGGTATATGATCTTATAGACGTGTTACTGAACCGTGTAATCTATCGCCTCAGCGGAATGAGGACTTTGATATTGTGTTGAAGTATGGTACGAAATAGGTTGGGAGACGGCCTATGAGGTATATGGCTTGTTGAGTTGTTAGAACATGAAGAAGCAATTTGAAGAGTGGATTGAGATGGGCTTCGTTCACCCTAGTATATTCATCGCTATGGGTTGATGACTTGTCGGATCAACTAAGAGAAGCAATTGTGTTCTCAAGATTTCCATATGCTTAGGATATCATCAGTTAAGGATGAGAGAGCAGCGTGGGCATAGGACAACATTCCATACCTGTTATGGACACTACAAGTTGTAGTGATGTCATCGGAGTTGAAGAGTGCTCTAATGGTTTTTATAAGAGTTGATGAATAGTACTCTCACAATGGAGAGGAACGTACCGGTTATCTGAGGACGGTGTTGCAGAACCCGAGAGATAGAAGCCTGTATGCTATGCTCCCTATATGTGAGTTAAAATGCCAAAGTTAGCCTTTTTGGTCATGTTGCCCCTGCCAGCGGGATCTTAGTTGACGTGACGAGGAGTGAGTATGATGCCTTGTGGATGATGCTGCTGAACATTAAGGGAATGCGTAGTTCTTGGCCCAGCCGATTGCTACCAACGCTTTGAGGAAGGATTCTATGTGATTGTGCATCCAATTACGAGTCTTCTGAGGAAGACCACCATAAGTGTGTGGTTGAAGTAGTATGTCGGAGTTCTGAAGAGTAGAGAAAGCATTTGAACTCTGCTTCTATTCGGTGATAATCAGAAGATTTTGGGAATCACGTGACTACGGTGTTGAGAACGTTTGAGGAGAACTGCCCGACTCATGATTTTGATTTAGTAGTGGTAGTTCAAGTGTCCAGATTTGAAGTCAATATCGGTGTGATATTTCATGTTAGATTCCCACCGATCATAAGAGTTTGAAGCATATTTTTATGCAACATAAGCTGAATAACCACGAGCGTCGTTGACTGGAGTTGATCAAGGAGTTTGATCGTGAAGTTTGGTACCATTTTGGCAAGTGGAAAGGAGAATGTGGTAACTGATACCTTGAACAAGAAGACGCCTCGAGAGAAGGCGGTTGTTGGAATTGTTGTACAGCCTCGGTTGCAGAATGATCTAGCTTGTTAGAGTTGGACCTACAACTGCTGATAAGGACGTTAGTTTGATGTTTTAGGGGTTCTACCTGATTTATTGGATGAGGTCCAACAAAAGCAAGGGACTTGTCTGACCCTGAGGGAGTTTGATGGAAGGATGTCTCATGGCGAGACACCATAGTTCTTTAACGGAGCAAAAGGAGTATGAGGTGCCGCAACTACGTTTTTATAACCGCTTATGCGGAGTTGAGTGAAGAAGATTAGAATACACCCATAGTACACCTTCTTTAGTACATCCATGTACGAATAAGAGGTACCCTGAAGTAGTAGATCAGGTTAGTGTTACTGACCTGGAGATGAGCTCATCCACTACCAGTGCTGTAGTGGAAGTGAGAGGACCTTCCTGTGGACTTGTGATGGGATTGAGACCTAGTAAGAGTTTTGGTGTTATCCAAATTATTGGTAACAGATTTACGAAGTCGACACGTTCCATCTCTACTGAGAGACGTGGCCAGTGAATGAAATAACAAAGGAGTACACTAGACAGATGGTAGGACTCCATAAGTGTACCGAGGACGATCGACTATGATTGTAGTAGACGGGTTACTTTGAGGGTTTGATAGAAGATTCATATTGCTTGGAGAACGCGTCTACAGTTCATGATTGAGAATTACCTCATATAGACGGTCAGTCTGAGAGTACCCTCCAGACCGTAGAGAACATGTTGCGAGCTTGTGGGATGGATTGAGAACAGGGACGATCTGTTTATCTCACACTCTTTGAATTCTTATACCACGACCGTTGGCATGCATCTATAAGGATGGTCCTATGAGACATTGTGTAGACATAGGTGTCATACACCTTTATGCGGGGATGAGCCTGGCAGTACCAGGGGGTTAGCACCAGAGCATATTCAGGATGATATAGCTCGAGTAACGTTAATCAGAGAAAGGATGATTGCTGCACAGAGTCACAAGAAGTCCTATGCAGATTGGAGGCGTCGACCTCTAGAGTTCCGGGTAGGAGCTCATGTCTGGTTGAGAGTATCTCCGACGTGAGGCGTCAGACGTTATGGAATAAAGGGAAAGTTGAGTTCCCGATAGGTCGGTCCTTTCGAGATACTAGATAGAGTTGGGAGAGTAGTGCACATATTGGCTTTGCCACCGAAGTTAGAGGGTGTTCACCCTATGTTTCATGTGTCTCAGTTGAGGAAGTACATACCATATCTGAGGCACATTGTGAGTGATGATGATCTAGTTGTTGAGCCGGACCACACTTTTGTAGAACAACCTTTTGCTGTTCTAGGAAGAGAGGTGTGAGACGCCTGCATTCGAAGGATATTCCTATGATGAGGCTACGCGGGAGACTGAGGATAGAATCCAGGGGAACTATCCAGATTTTTACGCCGGGACAGATGTACCTGTAGGATCCCCGATTAGATTTTGGTGCTATCTTAGTGAGTGTATGTTATGCTATGTGCTTATGTGATATGTTGTGTTTTCGTGCTAGCTGTGAGTTGTGCATATGATCTGTTAGATCTTATTTGCTAGTACGAGATAGGTATAGCTGGAGATGGTCCTTTCCTCCATGCTACGGTGTATGTGTTAGGATTAGCAGGAGATGGTTCTTTCCTCCATGCTATCTTTGATGGACATAGTGTGAGTGGAGACGGTTTCCTCCACATAGTTGTGTTACGAGTACGATTGGCTAGAGATGGCTTTCCTCCATGCCTTGTGACGTGGTTAGTAGTTGGCTAGAGATGATTTTTCCTCTATGCCTTTGGATAGCGTTATGATCTTGTTGCTGGAGTTGGTGATTCATCCATGCTGTGTTTTGAGGTTATAGAGTGTGATAGGTTGATACGTTTGAACGGAGATGTGATACCTCCGATAGAGAGAGTGTTTATACCTCAGCATATGGGTCCGAGAGGATTTGCGAATTGTTCAAGTTTCGGGATGAAACTTTTTTTTATGGGTTGTGTGATGTAATAGCTAGGATTTCCGAATTCTAATTAATGTTGATTAACTTAATCAATTATAGTAATTGGCATATAACTCGCGAAGATTGCGTAAGTGTTGTGTATAAGTCCCACCGTTATGTTCCTGGCGTAATTGTGGGCTTATGGTGAAATTTTCACTTTTCCCCCGGGTAATTATTTTAACCCTCCGGTAATATTTGGAGCATTTGGGAACCCCAATTAATAAAAATGTAGTTGAGAAAAATGATCAGGACATCGGACATGTCCTAGATATGAGATAACATGGAAAGACAAAACGGACAAAAGAGTCGCTATTTCGTTTCTTAACGGCTAAGAAAGACGGCTTAGGAATACACGTTTTCCGAGGCAATTGTGGAATAATTATCCCTACAATATTCAAGATCTATTATTCCAATTTCGAGAAGTTTGGAGAAGGGGGTTCAACCCGCCATTGGATCGATAAAAGGATAATTATCGACTTCGCTAAAGGATAATTATCGACTTCACTATAAATAGCGGAAAATCGTTTATTAATTCATTTCCTTTCACGTTTCCTCGTAAAAGCTCTGATTTCTCTCAAACTTCAAACTCATATCTACTCTCCGTTTCTAATCCGATTTCAATTCCGTTTGAGTTTTTAGATTCCTCTCTTCATTCTCTTCATATCGGTACCGAGTTTCTGCATTTCTGAGCAGATGAAGACCTGGTCGAGCATATATGTCACCAGGACAGTTCCGTCGTTCAGATTTCGGTGAATTCTATGTTGTACATGCGTAGCCTGCATCGTTGTGATTCCGAATCTTCTTTCAGATCGTCAATCGGGTTAGTAACGAATAAGTTATGAATTTATTCGTTTTCCGTACTGCGATTTGGCCTAAATCGACCTTAGGCTTTTCGAAATGGATAATTAGAAATTCCATTATGATCATTATATTATTCTGGTGTTTATGGGTTGTTTGTTTGATGAAATCTAATGACAGGTGGGTTTAGAAATAGCCTGCGGGCAAAACGTTATTCTGGTGAAATTTAATTAATTAATTAAAGGTTAATTAATTAAATTAGGATTAAATTTCAGATTGAGGAATACTGATTAGATGCATGCTAGATGTCAGAATGAGTTGAGGATCATGATGATGTTATGGATATCGGTTATGGCTTTAAGGTTTAGTATGTGTGCGAGTATGATGAGATGTTATGTTGAGGATATGCCTTAGGCATCTATGAATGTGTTGAGAATCTGAGGTTTAGATTTGAGATATAGGTTGGTTGTGGTTGGTGAGATGAGTCTCCAAACCTTTGCAGTATGTGATTGTTTGTGCCTTGCTATTGCAGGCATTGATTACTTCCCCAAGGGGAAGCTGTGACGTGGTACATGTTACGAGTATATCAGGTAAGTCCATAGGACTTACTTAGCATGCAGTTATGGATTATATGATTGTGATGGTTGTGTGTGTTCATATGATTGTGCATTTATAACCTAACCGGACTAGGATGACCATTCATTACATTTATTTGGCCCAAGTGTATTATAACGGGTGGTCACCGCCGGTCTCCGCATGTTGGTTAGGAGGAGGTGCCCTGAAGATGATCTCACAGGAGGGGATGTGTGAAGGTCACCCCATGCAAAACTCCTGTGTTACGTTGGATGGGACGGGGTTCTTGAGGCTCCTCGTGTTACAAAAGAAGTTGAATTAGTAATGGAATAACGTAATGAAAGATAATAAATAAATGTGTGTGGCATTGCATGTTTGAGATGTTGATGTGTGGTTGTGCTATTACCTTCATGCTTTTCATTGTTGTAGCTAACGGTTTCATACCGTGTTGTAGTGTTCTTCAGGTTAGGAATATTGCAGAGTGAGCCAGATGGTGTGACAAGCCGAGGACTTCTGTACATTAGGATGCGTGGGATTTGGGATCTTTTGTGGTTGTGGTTTATGTTGTAGTTTTGTACTCGGCTATGAGTTTGTAAACTCTTTTTATGTATCATACTCAGCTTTTATGTATTTGATTTTAATCTACCTGTGCCTTGTTGTAAGATCCAGTGAACTTGTTGTCAGGCTAGGGTCAGGATCGATTGTGAGATCCTAGCCCAATGTGACACTTCAAGTCCCGCGGATTTGGGGTGTTGCATTAGCTTCGCAAAAACACATCAAGGCATATAAGCAAATAAGCACAACATTCATCAAGATAGCACTAAGGTCTATTCGGACTCCCACAAGTGGGTCTGTCCCAACATATACTCTGGATAGTTCCTCAGGATACTATCCTCAATCTCCCACATAGCCTCTTCAGGTCCTCATCTTGAACATGATGTCCTCAATATGGGAATGTTTTTCGAATGCAAGCGTCTCATATCTCATTCTAAGAAGGTAACCGAATGCTCAACAAAGGTGTGGTTGGACTCAACCACCAAATCATCATAACTCACAAAGTGTCTCAAATCTGGTATATACTTCCTTAGTTAAGACACATGAACCACTGGGTAGATATCCTCGGACCTCAAAGGCAAAGCTAACATCATGATGCCTTCATAATACTCGTCAGGATCTCAAGTAAACCGACATATTGAAAGCTCAGTTTCCTTTCTATGTCAACGCATCTGACGTCTCATAGCGGAGATACTCTCATCAGAACATGATCTTTCACTTAGGATTGAGAGGTCAACGCCTCTTGTTTATGTATGATATCTGACGACTTTGTACAGTCAGCATTCTTCCTCTAATCAGTATTAATTGAACTACACAATCCTGAATTTCATAGAGCCATTCCAAAAGATGCACGTCAAACATCGTCATATAATAACCTCGTTGAATGGAGGTAATCTACCCATCCATGCTTCCAATCCAAAAGGCAAGCTTATAATATATTCTAAAGGGTCGAAATGGTCCTCTATAACTGACCATCTGTCCGGGGGTGAAACATAGTTGTGAAGTATAGACTCATCCCTCAAAGTAGTCTGAATCGGTTGTCAAACCTCGAGGTTAATCGCCCATCTCGATTAGAGACGGCTGTCCTCGGTACACCATGGAGTCTCACTATCTACCTAGTGTACTCCTTCCTCAATCCATTTATTGACCATGTCTCTTTGATAGGAATGAAACGTGTCGACTTCATTAATCTGTCACCAACAATACAGATAACCCAATCTTCCACGGGGCCACAATCTCACAAAAAAGTCCATAGAGGTGTCCTCCCACTTCCATTACTGCACTAGCAGTGGGTGAAGCTCATCTCTAGGTCGTACATACTCCTTCTGGTTACATCAGCTTCAATCTTCTTCATCAATATGATTATCTCACTTCATGGTACATCTTACTTGTTCCTGAATGTACTAAATAAGGTGTAAAGTGAGTATACTGGAAGATTCTCTGTCTCCACCTTGCATCACCAGGTACACAAAGGTGATCATGGCGCTCCATCACTCCATCTGCTTTAATAGAGAACTATGGTGCCTCATTACGAGATATCTTCTCTCTAAACCTCGTCAAGATCAGGCAATTCCCCAGTTTCTGTTGGACCTCATCCAACAGACCAGGTAGAACCTCTTAGGTATACTGGGTATCCTCATCAAGGAACTGATTGTTCAACTCTAGCCAAGCTAGATCTCTCTAAAGTTGAGGCTGAACTATCAGTCTAGCAATTATCTTCTCTTGAGGCGTCTTTCCGTTCAAGTTGTAAGTGACAATGTTCAACTTCTCTGAAAAATATGAAATCTCCAAGTTAAAGTCTTGATCAATTCGAGCCCTCAACGCTAGTGGTTATTCAACTCCCACGGCATAAAACGCACTTCAGACTCCTATGGTCTGTGGAAACCTAACATATGATATCATGTAGGTACTATCTTCAAATCTTCAAGGCTTAAAGTACCACTACTACTCTAGATCATGCATCAAGTAGTCCTTCTCATCTGTCTTCAACGTAAATCACCGGATCCCCTGAATCTTCTGACTATAACAGAATGGAAGCAGAGGTCAAGTGCCTCTTCTATTCTTCAAAGCTCTGGTATATTTCTTGACAACACCCATCTGGTGGTCTTTCTCAAAAGACTCGTATGTAGATACACATTCACATAAAATTCTTCCTTCCAACATCGGTAGTAATCGGATGGGTCGAGAAAGCTATGCATTCCTTGAGATTCATCAATATCATTCATGTTACAACATACTTGATCCTCGCCAAGTCAGTCATGATTCCACTGGCGGAAACAACATGGCCTAAGAAGGCTACCACTGGCATCTCAACTCACATTTAGAGAGCGTAGCATACAGTTCCCTACCTCTCGAAATCTGCAGAACAATCCTTAGACGATCGGTCTACCACTCTCAGCTATGAGAGTATACCGATATGTCATCAATGAAGATCACCACAACCAAATCAAGGAAATCAATGAAGATACTATTCATTAACTCCCTGAAGACTATCAAGGCATTCATCAGCCCCATATGGCATCACTACAACTCGTAGTGTCCATAATAGTAGAAAAGGATGTCCTATGTACATCTTGCTCTGTCACCCTCAATTGGTGATATCCTAAGCGCAAGGGAATCTTAAAAACACAAATACTTCTTGAAGCTAACTCATCATATGTATTGATTGCCCCGTATGTTTGTGCTTATGCATTACCTCACCCTCAATTGGTGATATCCTACAGTATATGTAGTGGGACGAGGTAGGAGTACACCCCCTCTTCCTCCAGTCACGCCAAGTCAGGGACCTGTTGAGGGTGAGAGAGCAAGATGTACATAGGCACAGATATTGTATGAAACCTTTAGCTAACCATACATATATGAGGTAATGCATAAGCACAAACACAATCATGAAATATAAACACATCAGCATGCGATCACACATTTACCCATTTTATCATCTTTATATAATGGTCATTCACTCACATCGTATATATATATATCCATAGAGGAAAATATGTGACACTAGGACCGATACATCCTTGCCTGTGAGCCAGATAGCCATCTAGAGTGGAATCCGTCACACAACCCGTGTACCCTATGGGAGTGGTGTTGTGCCCTCCCCGTATACCAGGTCTGGCATCACAATAGAGAACCTCTCAGACTCCACGGCGGGATGAAAGGGAAAGGTTATCACAGCCACGCATACGGGGCAATCAATATAAAACATATGTCGGTATAAACAACATCTCATGCTATCATAGCAACACAATAAGCACACACCATTCATGCAAACACCAAATATAAGGATGGCAGCTAAGTAAGTCCTACGGACATACCTCAACCTCGTACGCAGCTCAACCACAACAACCGGCAATCCTAAGAGAGGGGCACTGCCTAATAACAAGGCATAAAGATATATCAACCTCTATTCACCAAAGGGGTCACACCTAGACCCAAAGGGATCCATAGGGATCATACTCGACCTCACAACCTCAATCAACATCAACTTAAGTCAATAAAGCCGTGCAAGGCATAAACCGATCATAACCTCAACAAAACACATCCTCACACATCTAGCATGATCCTATACACTCATACTAGGAAAGGAGGGAACCAAGGAATCCTAAGGAAGGCCTAAAAGCAATAGACACCTGCAGAACCAAGTGCAACACCAGGCTGGTGCAGGTGGCCGCAAAGGTGGCTAGGGAATGGCGCAGGGGCGGCTCACTGCTGGCGCAGGGGTGGTCCAAAAATGGTGCAGGGGCGGTTGGTGTGCAGAGACACACCACTTCAGCTCCAGCAGCAACATACACGTATCACATACATATATATACATCAACACAAGCCAAAACATGGCTGAATAAGATCTAACCCTAAGGGATCAAGGCTAGACTAAGGAAAGAGATGAAAAGATGAAGAGAAAAGGAAGGAAAGAAGAAAAGCCATGAAAGCCTACCAACTGAGTGTTAGCATGAAATATTGCGATATTCTAGGCACTTATTCTAGTTGTTTTTTCATTCATTATAGTGTTCATGAATAAGGTATTGAAGCATTTGTTAGCTTGTTCATCTATATTTTCGATATGGAGGTCTACATTAGCTTTGTGTTGATTATAGGTGAATAAGAGCTGAAACCGGATCATTTGAGAGAGATAGGAGAGGATTTGAGCACATCAAAGGATTAGGAATACATCAAAGAAGCCAAAGAAGATGCTAGCATGAGGAATGGCATGACACAAAGGAAACCACAAGCAATTACACTTCCACGCCCTAAAATACGGCCGTAGAAGAGTCCACGCCCTAAACCACGGCCGTGGATCTAGGCATGATGAGCGTGGAGCATTCCAGAGAGTTATACGGCCTAAAGTACGGTCGTGGAAGTCATATGAGACCGTAACCCAATTCCACGCCCTAAACCACGGTCATGGAATCACTTGAGACCGTGATTTAGGCGATCTTTTGACGAACCAATTATTGCCACATCATTTACGCAGTGGGCCGGTACGGTTATTTTTCCCCATCTTATAAAAAGGCGGGAGGAGAGAGTTTTCGGTATCATCGCTTTGGGATGATTCGCTAAGGCTTTGTACAACCTCGCTTGGAGAAAGTTAACCTGAGGGTTTCGCGAGGATCGTGGCGAAAGCGCCGGCAATTTGGATTCCGGAAGATCGTGTGTGGCGGAAGTTGGGCCCTTTTTCTAGGTTTTGTTATTGAAGACGAATTGACATCTCGTTCTTCATACTTGCCGTAGATTTTGTGAGGTTTTGTGTTTTATTCTAAATCCATTGAATATTCCAATTTGTGTCTTGGAATTGAGATTGACTTTGAGTTATAATTGAGTTTTCGAAGGTTTTCATCTTTCATTCTTCTTAAATTGATTTTTGATATCATGACAATGGTTATTGGCTAAAACCCTTTAACAATTCTAAGGTGAAGGGTTGATAGTTGTGGCTTAAATGATGATAGATAGATCATAAATTGATTGGACCTTGAGAGTTAGGGAGATCACGTCGACGAACCAAGATCACGGTCTATTGTTGAGCTTCCACGGCCGTGGAACTCAAGATCTGCCCGTGATTTACCCTAGTTTACGAACTTTGCTTTTACTTTGATCCAAAGTTAAAGATTAGCTTTAATCTAGTCTTGGCTTGCCCTTTTCTAGGTAGTAGTGAGACTTATCACCCTCTATTTCGATTTCGAGTGTCACGACCTTAATCGTTTTAGTTAGTCTTGATCCTTGGGTTACAAGTTTGGGTATTTGAGATTAATTCTTGTCTATAGATCCTTTCTATACTGAAGCCTCAACAACCTTTACAGAGAGTATCTTTAGATAAGTCATATAAAGTCTTGGAACTTCACCGTACATTGCTTTACTTTAGAAGACCTTTGCAACTCTTAACTCTGTCCTTAGTTCTTTAGTATATCTTGAATCAATTGCCACAATTGGATACCTGGATCTTTAGGGTTGTTGTTTTCCCAATATTTGCAAAGCTTATTACATTTACTTGCTTGACGATTTGCGAACTGAATTTGTTCCCCCCAAATCCCGGAGTTCGAAACTCTGGAATTCTTGCTTTACTACGCCGATCCGTACACTACGGGATCGCTTTCTTTGATTCTAGTTTTATAAATTTAAAGCTTATTTGCACGCACGTTTTCGAGCGAACAAGTTTTTGGCACCGTTGCCGGGGATTTTGTTTAGACCGAATTCGGTTATCGGTTGTCAAGCTTGGGAGCTTTGCTCTTGTTATTTGATATCTCCTTTGAGTGATATTTGCAGGTTACCTAAGGTATATGCGCAGGTCTAGCAACAACAAAGACCTCTTACCTCTTGATCAAGAACATGAGAAGACTTTGAGAAAGAAACTCAAAGCAAGAAAGATGGCTGAAAATAAGGAACGGGATATCGAAGCAGAGTTGGAGGATTCCGAAGCTCGACTTAGATGGAGCGAGAAGACTCGCAAGGAAGAATCGGACCCTCATCAATTGCAAATTGATGAGCTCAAGGACATGATGCTTAAAATGAGGCTGGAGATGAGTCACTCCAAGAAGAAGAAGAGACGGAAATCGACAAGATCGGTTAGAACCGACTCATCCGATGAGGATAGCGACTCCTCCATGCCACCGCTAGAGGACATTGATCCGACGATCAATGCAAATCAGAATAATCCAAGACCGGCTGCAAATTTCCGTATCCCAGCTGGGGGTGTGAGAGCCGCTCGTATAGATGAAGAACCAAGAACTCTTGGCCAAAGAATGGATCCAATTCAGCAACCACGCCGTCTAGGTGTGAACTTTGATGCTGACGATATTCAGGGGTTTAGCATCAACCCACAAGTTATCACCGTCGTTCGCCAAAATCAGTTTGGGGGAACGAGTATTGAATCTCCACATCAACATCTACAGAATTTTGAGATCTTGATGGAGACGATGAAGCCAAAGAATGAAACCACCAACAATTACAAGATCAAGCCATTCTTTTTCTCCTTGAAAGGGAAAGCTTTATCTTGGTATCAAGCTCTTCCAAATGGAGGACTCAACACATGGGAGGATCTTTCTTCGGAGTTCCTCACCAAATTCTTTCCGCCATCCAAGACGGCGGAGTTGAGAGGTAAGATTAATGCTTTTTCTATGAGATCTAATGAAAGTTTGTTTCAGACTTGGGAAAGATTTATGGATTTACTATTGGATTGCCCACACCATGGCATTTCCAAATTGGAGCTATTGGAGATATACTATAAGGGGTTGTATGTGGAAACACAATTCAAGCTCCAATCCCTTTCATGTGGCACATTCATGGACATGAGGGAAGATGACGCTTGGGACTTCATTGAGAAGCAAGCCCGAGTCATTGAGAAGTATTCTCACCGGAAAGTAGACGCTAATCGAGTGGAGCAAGGAGCAAAGCTAACACAAGCTGCTCAAACTCAAATCTTTTCTCTCAACACCGAGATTAAAGAATTAAAGGAAGTCATCAAGGCTAGCTTTCCAAAGCCTAAGGAGCAAGATGTTGGTTAGTTGGGAAACAATAATAACCACAATGGGAATGAGAACACCAATCGCAACAACCGGAACAATTGGAACAACAACAACAACAGGAATAACAATTAGAACAACCATAGGGGTTCAAACAACAACAATTGGCGTTCCAACCAACAACAAAACTCCGGTAATTCTTATCCCAATTCAGGAAATTCACTAACTCCACCATCTTCTTCTTCCATTCCTTTGAAAAGCCAGGGGCAAACAACTAATAGTGGAAGCACTTCGGGGAAAGAGAAGCCCGATCCCATGTTGGAAACAATTTTGGGAAAGCTTCAAGGATTGGAGAGTCACATCACTAAGGTTGATAAAGCCCAAAAGGTTTTAGAAAACCAAATGTTTAGCAATGATGAGGAAGTTCCTAGAAATCAAGGAAAACTTCCAGGAAAGACGGAGGATAACCCGAAAGGAAGGGTGATGGCTACCACAACTAGGAGCGGAGCAACAACCACCGACCCGCAGCCTAAGTTTGTGGAAGTTCCCGTCGAAAAGGAGAAGGAAAAGGGGAAGGAGAAGGAAGACATCTACATTCCTCCTCCAGCTTACAAACCTCCCCTACCATTCCCACAATCTAGAGCAAGAGCGCGTCTAGACAAGCAATTCGGTAAGTTCATTGAACTCATACCAAACTGCATATTAATATACCTTTCATTGATGCAATTGTAGGTATGCCAGCTTATGGAAAGTTCATAAAGGAAATCCTCTCTAACAAGAGGAAACTAGAAGACTTTGGAGAAGTCAAGATGAGTTCGGATTCGTCGGATCTCATCAAGACGATGAAGGAGAAGATGCCCCCAAAACTGAAGGATCCGGGATCATTTTGTGTTCCAATAGGAGTGGGAGATGTCACATATGATGCACTATGTAATTTAGGAGCAAGCGTTAACATCATTCCGCTTGCCTTATGCATGAAGATCGGTTTAGGCGAACCTAAACCGGTGAAGATGACGTTATTCTTAGCGGATCAATCCATAACTCGTCCCGTCGGTATAGTTGAAGACGTCCCGGTCAAGCTTGGTAAGTTCTATGTTCCAATAGATTTTGTTGTGCTTGACATTCTTGCAGATAGTCCGGTCCCGATCATACTCTGAAAACCGTTTCTTGCAACATCCGGTTGTATGGTGGATTGCAAGAATGCTAGACTCGCCTTCGACATAGGAGAGGAAAAGGTAGAGTTCGTTCTTTCTACTTTGATGAAAGAACCAGCTCTTGAAGAGGACATATTCAACATCCATGACGAAGAGCTATCTAGAGAGGAAGTAAGCTCGATTCTCTTCAAAGATCCCTTGCAAAAGGTGATCACTATGAGCATTACGGACATAGGAGAAGAAGAGGAATGCAATGAAGAAATTGAAGCTTTAGAGGAGCAAAAGGAGGTACATGAAGAAGAGTTTGAAAAACTCTACGATGGGTCGGAAAACGTCAGGAATCACGGCCAGTCGTGCTATTCCACGGCCGTGGTTTCCACCAACATGACCGTAATTATCTATTCAGAGGACTCCAGTAAGTTACACGGCCAAATTCACGGCCGTGGAACAAACAGAGGTGTCGTAATTGACTTCCACGCCCTAAACCACGGCCGTGGAGGAAACAAAGGTGCCGTAATTTTTGGAAAATCTGAGGACAATTACGTTCTTTCTACCACTTCTCTTGATTCTTCTCCAACAACTTCTATACCCTTAGAAACTTCTATGGAAGCATTGGACACTCCTCATGAGCCATTAGAGAGTCCAATAGTGATGGAATTGAAGCCACTTTCCGCACATCTAAGCTACACAATTCTTGGATCTAATTCTACCTTTCCGGTAATTGTTAGTTCCGATCTAAGTGAAGATGAATATAGTAAGCTTATGGTTGTTCTAAAGAAACATAGGAAAGCCTTAGGTTATACTATAGAGGATCTAGTAGGAATCAAACCTTCATTATGCATGCATAAGATCCTAATGGAAGAGGATTTTAGAACTTCGCGACAACCTCAAAGGCGGTTAAACCCGACCATGAAGGAGGTTGTCAAGAAGGAAATTCTTAAACTACTTGATGCAGGTATTATCTACCCTATCTCCGATAGCAAGTGGGTGAGTCCCGTACAGGTTGTTCCAAAGAAGGAAGGAATGACAGTCATCACCAAGAAGAACAATGAGCTCATTCCTACACGAACCGTGACGGGATGGAGGATGTGCATAGACTACCACAAGTTAAACAACGCAACGAGGAAGGATCACTTCCCATTACCATTTATCGATCAAATGCTTGAGAGGTTAGCACAACACTCACATTTTTGTTCTCTTAACGATTATAGTGGTTTCTTTCAGATCCCGATACATCCGGACGATCAAGAGAAGACCACATTCACGTGCCCGTGGGGTACGTTTGCTTATAGGAGAATGCCGTTCGGGCTTTGCAACGCCCCAGCCACCTTTCGAAGGTGCATGATGGCTATATTCTCGGAGTACATAGAGGAGATAATGGAGGTTTTCATGGATGACTTTTCCGTTTATGGTTCCTCTTTCGATAATTGTCTTTCTAACTTGTCTCTTGTACTACAAAGGTGTGAAGACACTAACCTAGGGAGAAGTGTCAATTTATAGTGAAAGAAGGCATTGTATTAGGACACTTGATCTCTAGTAGAGGGATTGAAGTAGATAAGGCTAAGATAGAGACTATAGAAAAGCTCCCTCCTCCATCTTCGGTGAAGGGGATAAGAACCTTTCTAGGACATGCTGGATTTTATAGACGTTTTATAAAGGATTTCTCTAAGATATCAAAACCGCTAACTAATCTATTGATGAAGGATGCAATTTTTGATTTCTCGCAAGAGTGTTTAGATGCGTTTCATATGATTCGGGAAGCTCTAATTTCAGCCCCGATCATTCAACCTCCGGATTGGAATCTTCGATTCGAGGTTATGTGTGATGCAAGTGACGTAGCTATAGGAGCTGTGCTTAGGCAAAAGAAGGAAGAACGAACCCATGCTATCTACTATGCTAGCAAGACGCTAGATGAAGCGCAGCTTAACTACGCTACTACCGAAAAAGAATTCCTAGCAATTGTATATGCATTTGAAAAGTTTCGTTCTGATCTTGTAGGTGCAAAGGTGATTGTATACACGGATCATGCTGCGATCCGGTATCTACTTGCAAAGAAGGATGTGAAACCAAGGCTGATTAGATGGATTCTTCTCTTACAAGAATTCGATCTAGAGATCCGCGACAAGCAGGGTTCGGAAAATTCAGTTGCGGATCATTTGAGTCGTCTACCACATGCATCTAGAGGACGACCATCTACCTATAGATGACTCCTTTCCGGACGAGCATTTACACATCATAGAGGAGTGCATCGACAAGATTAGTAAAGGTAATGAACCATGGTATGCTGATTTTTTTAATTATTTGGTTTGCCAGGAATTACCACCCGGATTATCCTATGCACAAAGAAAGAAGTTCTTTAAGGATGTCCGAGAATACTTTTGGAATGAACCTCTCCTCTTTAAGAGAGGTCCTAACGGCATCATTCGACGATGAGTGCCGCAAGACGAGATGCAATGTGTCATCCGCCATTGTCATTCACTACCTTGTGGAGGACACGCTAGCTCGAACAAGACTAGCGCTAAGGTATTGCAATCTGGATTCTTTTGGCCTACATTATTTAAAGATGTGCAAACCTTTGTTTCCTGCTGCGATGCTTGTCAAAGAACAGGGAATATATCTAGGAGGAACGAAATGCCTCTTAACAACATTCAAGAGGTGGAGATCTTTGACGTTTGGGAGTAGATTTCATGGGACCTTTCCCATCATCTTGTGGAAACCAATACATACTTCTGGCTGCAGATTATGTTTCGAGATGGGTTGAAGCAATTGCCTCTCCTACTAATGATGCCATGGTTGTGGTTAAGTTCTTTAACAAGACCATTTTCCCACGATTTGGGACACCACGGACTATCATTAGTGATGGAGGCTCTCACTTCATTGCCCGACGATTCGAAGCTCTACTAGCTAAGTATGGGGTGACTCACAAGATCGCCACCCCTTACCATCCACAAACGAGTGGACAAGTGGAGATTTCGAACCGGGAGATTAAAGGAATCCTAGAGAAGACAGTTTCGAGGACAAGGAAAGATTGGTCTTTGAAGCTAGATGATGCATTATGGGCATACCGGACTGCATATAAGACTCCCATAGGAACGACACCATACAACCTTGTGTATGGGAAGTCTTGTCATTTGCCGGTGGAGTTGGAACATAAGGCGTATTGGGCAATAAAGTGGTTGAACTTCAGCATAAAGGAAGCAGGCGAAAAGCGCCTCTTGGACCTTAACGAGCTTGAAGAACTTCGCTTAAACGCCTACGAGAATGCCAAGATCTACAAAGAGAGAGCGAAGTGTTGGCATGATAAGCATATCATTCCAAAAGACCTCAAAGAAGGAGATCAAGTTCTCCTCTTCAATTCGAGACTTCAGCTCTTTCCAGGTAAGCTTAAATCTCGTTGGACCGGACCTTATCTAATTAAACGTGTTTTTCCCCATGGTGTAGTTGAAGTATGGGGTGAAAAGGCCGGAAGCTTCAAGGTAAACGGTCAACGACTCAAGAAGTACTCACCAGAACTCCAAGCTGAGGAGTTCGCACCTACCGCACTTGAATAGGTGCAAGTATGGTCTAGCTACGGACCTTAAACAAGCGCTTTTTGGGAGGCAATCCAAGGTATTGCACTTATGCTTCTGTTTGTCATTCATAGATTAGATTAGTTTAGACGTTTTTGTTTTGTTTTGCCTTCGATACCTTCCGGTATGCTGTGTTTTTGGATGTAGGAGCAATGGAATAAAAAATGGGAGAGGAAAAAGTTGAAGGAAATTGACGAAACATGAATTTTGGCACATTACAGAGAGTTCCACGCTCTAAACCACGGTCGTGGAGGCTACAGTGACCGTAATTCTTCAAAATCTGAGAAAAATCACCAAAAACCACGGTTCCGTACAATTCCACGGCCGTGGAAACCCCCGAGTGACCGTGAATTTCAAAAAAATTTATGGCCACTATATAAACCACCTTCCTTCACAAAAACACCACAAAACCCCTCTTTCACGCCCTAAACGCCGAAACTCTTCCCCAACTCGCAAATCTTCGTTCGCTAATCGTTTCGAACGATTCTTGGTGCAAAAGTGGAGCAAATTCATTCCTCTACAAGATCCAATCAACAAAACAAGTGAACAATCCACCAAGAAAGCGGAATTTGGACTCAAAGATCCAAAAACCTAGGTTTTTACTATTCTTCTCTCCTTTGTCAATTTGGGTTAAATTTCCGCAAGAACTTAGAACATTTTCATAGGATTGAGATTTGAATTAGTCTAGGACAGGTTCTGTTGAGATTGCTGTTGATTTGATTGATATTTGAGAAATTCTGAGACGAATCACGGTCTCTGGGACTTCCACGGCCGTGGAATAGGAAGAACAAACCGTGATTTTTTTTGTTTTTGGGGAAAATGTTTACACGAAGTGCAGGAAAGAAAAAGAAGAGAAAGGGTGATATTTCCTCCTCCTCTTATAACCCTCCTAGTGAACCATCACCTCCACGCCCTAGGATCCCCACCATTCATCCTAACTACCTCGGTGCTTTTCAAAAGATCGAGAAAAGACCGGTCATTGGACCAAGATACTTCTTGCTAGAGGAGTTAGAGCCACTCAATGTGGTTAATGATTTGACATGGCTCTTAGATAGAGCCGGACTGATTATTTTCTCCGTTATTAGAGCGGATGCATATGAGGAGATCACGAGGGAGTTTGTTATATCCTTCGAGCATAGCCATATGGATAGGACGGTGTCCTTTAGATTGATGGAGACGGACTATGAGTTCTCCATCAAGCAGTTCGGAGCCTTCTTTAGGTTCCATGAGACCTTTAATGGTCGCTTCCCTAGCGGTGTTTACGCTAAGGATTTTTGGGAGGAGATTGCTATGATTTACGCTAGCGAGGACCGCTGGCAGCCGGCTGATACCAAGGCTAAGCTCATCTACTACTTAGCCTTGAAGATAGCTCATAGGGTCCTTTCCGAGTGTCTATTTCCTAGGACCGAGACCCCGTAGAAAATTAAGACTGATGAGTTGTTTCTCCTCTACGCCATGCTACATGGTAGACCCGCCGATTGTGCCACCCTCTTAACCTCCACCATTAGCAAGCTTAAGAACAAGAGGGCCGGGAACATTGGATATGGTGGGATGGTGACCCACATAGCTACGCATCTTGGGATTGACTACTCCGCTTGTACTAGGATAGCGGCGAAACCTTTGGGTCTCGAGAGCCTCATGACTAGAGGTTTGATCTTTCCTAGGCATAGAGGTCCACCTACCGCTACCATGCCATGGGAGGATAGAGGAGGTAGAGGCATTCCATGGTTGCCCGAGTATTCCATTATGGTCGGACGCCATAATTCGAAGGAGACATTCGCTACTATGCATGCGAATAGGTTAGTGGCACCTCCCTACATCCCCAAGGAGATTCCAGTTGCTGATGTTGATGAGGATATAGGAGGAGGGGATGAGCAGGATTTTGATACCTTTCCGGATCAGCCGGACACTTTCCCGGACCTACCTAGGCAGTCTCCCCACCCTTCTAGAACTTCCGGTGCTTCTTCCTCTCGCCGCGCTAATGTGAGCAAGAGACCGACATGGATGGATGCTCCTCCCGCTTGGTATGGAGCACAAACAGAGTGGATGGGCGCTCCGCCACCATGGTATGCACAGCCACCAGTAGCACCGGCCCCATAAGACGCACCAGATTGGTACAGCCAGGCACCGGCGTGGTATGAGAAGCTACCAGAGTGGGCTACTGACCTTTCCAGGAGGGTCGGTAATTTGGAGATCCGCCAGGACGCTAGGGACGTACGAGCTGATGAGCACGATAGGATGATGAGGGACATTTACCGCCAGCAGTTAGGGCGGAACTTCGACTCCAGCTTCTTCCCGTTTCCACCACCGCCTCCACCGCAGTGACGAGGTTTTATGATTGACAGTTTCAGCCGCTCCACCGCCTTCTAGTGAGTTCATTTTTCTTTTCTTTCTTTTCTTTATTTCTTCTTGAACATTAGGGACAATGTTTGTCTCAAGTATAGGGTGGGGTGTGACTATCGTTTGTAATAACTCTACTCACTTTGCTTACCTTGATTCGAGAACACTTTGCATGTTTCATTTCATGTCACACGTTTCATTATTGCATTGCATGAAAAAGATTTTGAAAACCCATAAAAATGTGAAAATTTGTGAAATTTTCTAAAAGGTTTGTGCTTCTAAGAGTTGAGATAGATTTCTATGATAATTACCACTTGTAGATTGAACTTTTGATGACAATTGTATACCTAAACGAATAATGAATTGAAAAGGAATTGAATGTGTTGATTATCCTTTCTTGCAAATTTCATAATGTGAAGAGTTTTACCTAAATCATATTGAGAAATCGAGGCTGAAATCACATGATAAGTTCTTATACTTCTTTATGTAATGATTAAGGCAATTCGACTTTTCTTTCTCCTTTCTTTGTTCATTTAGCCCCTCAATGAAATAATTGCCTCCCTTACCTATCCGGGAATTTGGAGGAGTTGTATTTTGGCATGTTTGATGTGGGAGGGCCATGAAAGCAATTGTTTGCATTCAAAGAATAGAAATAATAGGTTTGGGGAAGTCAATCATGATGATGAGTAACTCGGCACCATTCACATAGCCGGGTGTTTGTGTCTTGCCAAAGTCGGATTGAGCGATATTCCTAGCGGATTACGGTATGTGCATCAAGGGTTTGAGGCATCTCAATTGAGAAACGCCAATAACCTAGGCTTCGGTTTTTGTGCACCGCTGTCCATAACTCAAAAAGTAAAGTCGAAAAATGATGTGAAAAGAAGAGGGCAAAGCTCAAAGTTTATGGTGTTGCAAGTCGAAATAAAAAGAAAAAAAAGAGAGTTGGTTGTCCACTTTCCCGGATTCATGCACCACATCCTCTATAATTTTCCCTCCCTTCCACATTCTAGACCTTACTTGGAAGTCCTTAAGATCAAAAGAATGTTGTTTGACTTGGTGATCTAAATTAAAGTTTCTTATGCTTGATTTTGATAATGCTTGAAGGTTATGATGTTTACATTGAAGTTTAACCAATTCATGATGTTTCTTTCCTTTACATTCCTTGATTATGTATATAAGTGTTTCAGGAGCGAATGAAGTAAGGTTTGAGAATGATCTATTGACTAGAAACACATCTACTTAAAAGATGTTTTGTTTTTGAGTTTGCATGCATATTTCATCCTAACTTATGTTCTAAGCTTTCAAAAGACCTTGCTTGGGGACAAGCAAGAGGCAAATATGGGGTATTTTGTTAGCATGAAATATTGCGATATTCTAGGCACTTATTATAGTTGTTTTTTCATTCATTATAGTGTTCATGAATAAGGTATTGAATCATTTGTTAGCTTGTTCATCTATATTTTCGATATGGAGGTCTACATTAGCTTTGTATTGATTATAGGTGAATAAGAGCTGAAACCGGATCATTTGAGAGAGATAGGAGAGGATTTGAAAACATCCAAGGATTAGGAATACATCAAAGAAGCCAAAGGAGATGCTAGTATGAGGAATGGCATGACACAAAGGAAACCACAAGAAATTTACACTTCCACGCCCTAAAATACGGCCGTAGAAGAGTCCACGCCCTAAACCACGGCCGTGGATCTTGGCATCATGAGCGTGGAGCATTCCAGAGAGTTACACGGCCTAAAGTACGGTCGTGGAAGTCATATGAGACCGTAACCCAATTCCACGCCCAAAACCACGGTCGTGGAATCCCTTGAGACCGTGATTTAGGCGATCTTTTGACAAACCAATTATTGCAACATCATTTACGTAGTGGGCCGGTACGGTTATTTTTCCCCTCTTATAAAAAGGTGGGAGGAGAGAGTTTTCGGTATAATCGATTTGGGAGGATTCGCTAAGGCTTTGTACAACCTCGCTTGCAGAAACTTAACCTGAGGGTTTCGCGAGGAACGTGGCGAAAGCGCCGGCAATTTGGATTCCGGAAGATCATGTGTGGCGGAAGTTGC
Organism: Fagopyrum homotropicum; assembly: GCA_033239125.1. Classification (NCBI taxonomy): domain Eukaryota; kingdom Viridiplantae; phylum Streptophyta; class Magnoliopsida; order Caryophyllales; family Polygonaceae; genus Fagopyrum; species Fagopyrum homotropicum. The sequence continues at coordinate 54,905,374 of BSWB01000003.1, read as the reverse complement.
ACCCTTTTTCTAGGTTATGTTATTGACGACGGATTGACATCCCATTCTTCATACGTGCCCTAGATTTTGTGAGGTTTTGTGTTATATTCTGAATCCATTGAATATTCCAATTTGTGTCTTGGATTTGAGATTGACTTTGAGTTATAATTGAGTTTTCGAAGGTTTTCATCTTTCATTCTTCTTAAATTGATTTTTGATATCATGACAATGGTTATTGGCTAAAACCCTTTAGCAATTCTAAGGTGAAGGGTTGATAGTTGTGGCTTAGATGATGATAGATCGATCATAAATTGATTGGACCCTGAGAGTTAGGGAGATCTCGTCGACGAACCAAGATCATGGTCTGTTCTTGAGCTTCCACGGCCGTGGAACTCAAGATCTTCCCGTGATTTACCCTAGTTTACGAACTTTGCTTTTACTTTGATCCAAAGTTAAAGATTAGCTTTAATCTAGTCTTGGCTTGCCCTTTTCTAGGTAGTAGTGAGACTCATCATTCTCTATTTCGATTTCGAGTGTCACAACCTTAATCATTTTAGTTAGTCTTGATCCTTGGTTACAAGTTTGGGTATTTGAGATTAATTCTTGTCTATAGATCCTTTCTATACTGAAGCCTCAACAACCTTTATAGAGAGTATCTTTAGATAAGTCATATAAAGTCTTGGAACTTCACCGTACATTGCTTTACTTTAGCATACATTTGCAACTCTTAATTCTTTCCTTAGTTCTTTAGTATATCTTTAATCGATGCCGCAATTGGATACGTGGATCTTTAGGGTTGTTGTTTTCCTAATATTTGCAAAGCTTATTACATTTACTTGCTTGACGATTTGCAAACTGAATTTGTTCCCCCCAAATCCCTGAGTTCGACACTTTGGAATTCTTGCTTTACTACGCCGATCCGTACACTAGGGGTTCGCTTGCTTTGATTCTAGTTTTATAAATTTAAAGCTTATTTGCACGCACGTTTTCGAGCGAACACTGAGCTTTCTAAGAGGTCAGCACAACACCATCACCACCTCAAGCTGGCTCACAAGGCACAGCAACAACACATCAACACTCATCAACAACCCAAGCACAAAAGGCTCTCAAAACTCACAAAACTCACACATGGATCAAGAAGAGATCCAAAGGAGAAGAAGGGAGAAGAAGAAGATCGTAGGGAGAGAGAGATGGAGCAGGAAAGAGATTAAGGAAACCCTCATCTGAAGAAAGAAGGAAATATAAAGGAAAGAGGGGTCAAAAAGCAAAGCTTGGGTCAAAGAAGACGACTCCAGCACACCACAAACCGCAGGGGCGGCTGGCCTGGCCGTTGGGGAGGCTGACAGAACTGCAGGGGCGGCTAGCCAGGGGCGCAGGGGCGGCCCTCTGCAGCTCCAAAGAGGTAAAGCAGTTGCGTCTCGGATGAAGTGCAAGTGCGGGATCTCTCGAAGACTAATGCTCTTACATATACAAGAGATGTGTTCCGGAGGATGAGGTGGAAAGTGTCATCCGCCATTTCCATTCTTTGCCTTGTGGAGGACATGCTAGTTCCCACAAGACATGTGCTAAGGTACTCCGATCCGGTTTCTTTTGGCCTACCTTATTCAAAGATGTGCAAAACTATGTTTTTGCTTGTGATGCTTGTCAAAGGACAGGTAATATTTCAAGGAGGAATGAGATGCCCCTCAACAACATACAAGAAGTGGAGATATTCGATGTATGGGGAGTAGACTTTATGGGACCATTCCCATCCTCTTGTGGAAACCAATACATACTTCTAGACGTAGACTACGTCTCAAGATGGGTAGAAAAATTCGCTTTTCCTACTAATGATGCAATGGTTATGGTGAAGTTCTTTAATAGAACGATCTTCACAAGGTTCGGGACTCCCCAAACCATCATTAGTGATGGAGGAATGCACTTCACAACCCGTCGATTTGAGGCTCTATATGCTACGTATGGAGTAACCCATAAGATAGTCACGCCATAACATCCGCAAACTAGCGGACAAGTAGAGATATCCAATAGAGAGATCATGGGAATTCTAGAGAAGATTGTCTCTAGAACAAGACAGGATTGGTCGATGAAGCTAGATGATGCTTTATGGGCGTCATGACCGCTTTTAAGACACCTATAGGTACAACTCCATATAACCTTGTGTATGGAAAATCTTGTCATCTTCCTGTAGAGCTAGAGCATAAAGCATATTGGGCCGTCAAGTGGCTCAACTTCAGCATGAAAGACGCCAGAGAGAAACGGCTACTGGACATCAATGAGCTTGAGGAGATCCGGCTGAATGCGTACGAGAACGCAAGGATCTACAAGGAAAGAACGAAGCGGTGGCATGATAAACATATCATTCCAAAGGATTTGAAGGAAGGAGATCAAGTTCTTCTATTCAACTCAAGGCTTCGACTCTTTCCAGGTAAGCGTAAGTCCCGTTGGACAGGACCTTACGTAATTAAACGTGTTTTTCCCCATGTTGCAGTCAAAGTATGGGGTGAACAAAGCGGAAGTTTCAAGGTCAATGGCCAACGGTTGAAAAAGTACATACCGGAAGTTCCGGTTGAGGAGATAGCCCTATCCTCCTCCATTGAACATCAAAACAAACAACGTCCAACAAAAGACGATAAAGTAATGAAGAAGCAACGAAGAAAGTGGACATAAAATGGTTCAAATGCAATCTTCAAGGAAAAGAAGGAAGAGAATCGACCAACAAAGACTAAATCGAACAATTCAGGAATAGAGCAAGACGATTTTGGCAACAGGAGGAAAAATCGTCCTACCATAGAAAAATCGTCTGATTTTTAGTATTGAGCTGAGAAAGTGAAGAAAAATCGGGCTGATAAATAAATCGACCCGGTAAATCGGACGATTTTCTTTGAAAATCCTCCGGCCTATATAAAGCCTTCTCCACTCGATTCCTTCATTCCATACTTCACCATTCTCGATTTCCCTTCGTTCCAAAGAGCCAAAAATCACCTACCCTCCCATCTCCCAAATTCTTAATTGTTTTGAACGATTCTTGAGCCTAAACTGAAGCACTTTCGACAAGGAACAAAGATCTAGCAACAACAAGCTCGGCAAACTGCTCACTCGTCCAGAATTCAGGTTTTTCAGTTCGAAACCTATGTTTTTCGTTCGATTTCGATTATTGCATTGAAGTTGTTGTATTGTTGACATTGATAGAGGGATCTGCTTAGAAATACCTCTAGGAGACTGTGTGAGGTGTTGGTTTGATCAAAGCTTTACAGAATTGTGAGTTGTGTTGAAATCAATAGAAAAATCGACCCTCCCAGAAAAATTGTCCGATTTTTGTGAAGAATAGGGCGATTTTCTTGTGCATAATGGAGACTTTGAAGAGATTCACTAGGAATGCGGGGAAGAAGAAGGGATCTTCTTCCAAAGCACCTCCCCCACCACCACCACCCTCCCAAGCTAAACCAAAACTTCCTCCTCCCCTTTCCAAACATAAAAAGAGATACGAACGTCTCTTAGACCGTCCCTTTACCCCTCCTCGATACATTGTCCTAGACGACTTAGATGCTTTGTTTGTTAGAGAGGATGTGGATATGATGCCAGATAGAGTGGGACTGAGTCAGTTTGCACTGATTTGGGAGGATGCCTACACCGAGATCACTCTAGAGTTCTTGAGTACATTCGAGCATGATCCTAGAGAAAGGACGGTCACCTTTCGTCTCATGAACCAAAACCATGCTATGTCCATTGATGATTTTGGAGATTTGTTTGGCTTTCCCTATTCTTCTGCAGGCACATTCGCTAGAAGGGTGAGTGCTAGTGCTTTTTGGAAAAGCATTTCAGTTGGAGAATATGGAGGAGATAAGTAGAGACCCGGGAACTCTGTTCGCTCTAAAGTGTGAGTCAATAGTTTTGAATTTATATCTAGAACTTAAAGCAAAGCGAACCCGCAATGTACGGATCAATTGTAGTAAGGCAAGAAATTCTAGAGTCGAACTCAGGAATTTAGTGAGAATAAAATCGATTTCAATTATCTAACAAAGTGAAAAAGCTTTTGTGATTAATAAAGAAGGTAAATGATTCCAAGGATTCAAGTATCCGATTGCGGCTTTCGATTCAAGACACTTCTAAAGATCAAAGGACAGAGTTGATCTTCCCAAGGTAATGTGTTTCGAAGGTAGGTATCGTACGGTGAAGTTCCAAAACCTATTTGTCTAACCAAAACTTCTCTCTATAAGGATTGTTGAGGCTACAATATAGAAAGATCTAAGGACAAGAATTACACTCAAACTAACTACCCAAAACCCCAGGATATGACTCTCCAAGGTAAAGATAGAAAGCACACTTAAACCTTAATAAAGGATGTTGAATCTCTCTATTACCCAAATCTTGTAATCTTAATCTATTAAATGTAGAATCAATGATGAAGTCTCTTCACACACTTAAATAGAGGTTAAAAAGATTAAGCAAGGTTGGGATTTAGGCCAGAATTTACTTTGGTTAAACAATAAATTAATTAAAGATCGTCAGGGGAATAAATCGACCTGTTCATCATTAAATCGGACGATTTTCTCAAGAACAGAGCGATTTTTCTGTTTGTCGCAAAGTTAAAATCTCACCTCTCAGGGTCCAATTGGTTAAATGAGTTCAGTCTATCATCATCTAAGCCTCAATCATCAACTATTCTCCCCATAATCACAAGGGTTTTAGCCAACCATTTTCAAAATCAAATCAAAATTAAGATTGAATGAATAAAATCAAATAAACCCGAACTTTGAATAAAATCTTAATAATCTCCAAATCTGTAAACAAATCTCAAATCCAATCAAAGTATCTCTCAAAACACTCAACAATGTGTTCACAGCCACAAGAATCAGAAAGGGAAACAAAGGATCTCACACTAATGGTAAAGATTCACTTCTCGGCACTTCCCTTCAATCTTCTTCCAAGAATCTTCAATCTCTCCCAATTATGTAAATATTTCCTGCTACGGGCACCCAATTTTTGTTTCCAGGGTTCCAATGTATTGTTCCTTTTTAATGGGATGCTTGGAAAAACACATCTCAAAGCTATGAAAAATCGTGCTGTCAATTTAGTGAAGGAAACCGTTCGATTTTTATACATAAAAATCGTCCGATTTATATATAAACTGGCATGATTTTCTTCAACAGAGAATGCTCGTCTCTTGGCTTCTTTCCTTCCTCCCTTTTGTGACTCTTTTTCACAACTCCTTTGCTCTTTGTGATTCCTCTAAGACTCCTTAAGCTTCCTCAATAGCCTTAGATGGTCCTTGCTCATCTTTTGCTTCCAAATCCACCGAATTTACCTACAATTCAACCAAAACTCGTGTAGACCTCTATTTTCGGAATATAAATGAAATAAACCTAAAAGGTACACAAATTCTCTCTAAAAGCAACGTAAGTCGAGGTAAACCCTACAATATGCATGATTATAATGGTATATAATTCATGTCATCAAAATACCCCATACTTGCCCCTTGCTTGTCCCCAAGCAAGTTTCAAACCTAAAATACAAGATGTCATGGATTATATATATGAAAACTCAAAAAAAACCTTTTGTTTTGGATGTGCTTCTTCTTATTGGATCACCCTCAAAGTGATGTTTCAAGACATTGGAAGACAAGGCATGTATTAATAATAATCACAATATTAACTAACTCTCTTTTCCTTCTCAAAGACACAAATAAAGGATATGATAAAGATCTAGAGATAATCAAAGTCAAACAAATCTAAGCCATGAAGTTTTAAACATATGCATAAAAGTCTCAAGGTCTTCCAATCAAGGAAAAAGGTCTAAGAAGCGTGTCAAGGATGGGAAATCGTTTAAGGAAATGTGATGCTAATCCGGGAAAGAGGAACAACACAATACTTTCAAGAACTTAACTTCACCACACATGCTTTGCATGTAAAATTTCACTTTCTTTGTACTTTACTTTTTGAGAGTATGGACAGCGGTGCACAATAACCGAAGCCTAGGAGATCGGCGGCATTTCTCAATTTCTGAGATGCCTCAAACCCTTAATGCACATACCATATCCCGTTAGGACTTGTCGTTCAATCGGACTTTGGCAAGACACAAACACTCAGCTATGTGAATGGTGCCGAGTTACTCATCCTCATGTTCAACGTCCCCAAACCTATAATTTGTTGAACTTTCACTTAACACATTCATATTGGCCCTCCCACATCAAGCATGCCGTTTACAATTTCTTATCCTAATTCCCAGATGGTAAAAAGGATGTCAAATATCTCATTGAGGAGCTAGCATGAACAAGATATGAACTAGAGAAGAAGTGAATTGCCTTGGTCATTCCTATATGATGCAAAAGAACTTATAATATAGCTTCGATCATTATTTCATTCTCTTATCAAAACATCAAGATCATATGAACTATTCATGCATTCAAGTAAGAAAAACAAGTTCATTCATGCTATAATTAAAATCTCGACATAACCATGTCATCTTTTTGCCTTTTCCACAACATAATTCTCATCATAGAGGTCATTTCCATCATAAGAAGCACAAAATGTTTTTTGAAAAACTCATAAATTTCGAATTAAAGCATGCAAATGCGAATGTCATAGTGGAAAGCAAGAAGTGCAAGAGTTATTACAAGCCAATTCTTCAAGTGCAACACAAAGTACATAAAGTGCGAAAATGAAGTAAGAGAGATTGTAAGTACCCCCACCCCATACATAACCTTCACATTGTCCCCAATGTGAAAAATCCAGCATAAGATGGAGAAAAATACATACAATGTAAAATGGAGTGGAAATCAATCCTCGGTCGGTGGCGGTGGTGGAGGTGGATATGGATATCTCGGTGCACTGGGATCGTAGAAGTGGCCAAACTGATGATAGTACATGTCCCGCATCTGGCCATCATAGGAGGAGTGTCTAGCATCCGTCTCCTGGCGGTACGCCGTGAACTGAGTGTTCAGGGCGTTGTAGTCGGTGTGGAGGGCCTGATAATCTGAGCGAAGACCTTGGTAGTCGGTGCGTAGACCCTGGAAGCTAGAAATCAAGTCTCCAAAGTGTCGGGGAAGTCTATGTCCGCGTCCACGTCCTCTACCGTGGCTAGGAGTGTGTGCAAAAGAATGAAGGGGTGGCTGCATCTCATCCTCCGTCTCCTCCGTACCTCGACTAGTTCGGCTAGGTCCTGCACCATGAGTATCGGTATCCATGGCATCCGTGGCATGTCCACTATAGGTGTCACTCTCAAACTTTAGCATGGTCCCCTGGTACGCTCCATCCTCATGCTCCTCCTCTTTCTCAGTGTCACCTGCATCATCATAATAACCATAAAAAGGAGCTACCTCCTCAAGCATAAGTACAAATGTCTCCTTCTAGTTCCTCTTATTCCGAATGGTGTATTCGGACTTCCACACTATCTCGGACGGCTTCTTTGATGGATCCTTTGCCCATGGCATGGGCACATGAAGAGTTCCTCTATCTCGAGGAATCAAGACCTATCCCACTAGCAATCGCTGTGAGCCCAAAGGCTGGGCACTCTCAGCTAAAGTGCAATCTGAAAAATCAAGCTCCAATGCCTTCGCCACATGAGTGACAAGGCCTCCAGCACATAGGTCACCCTTCGCCTTGTTGGCTATCTTTCCAGGATAGTCAGCACGCATGGAGGTGATGTCGGGAATGGTGCTACAAGTCATACAATACAGAATAAAGAGCTCGTCGGCCTTGAGCTTCTGTGGAGTCTCCCGTCTGTGCAAACAAACTCTCACTAAGGATCCTATGAACTACCTTAAAGGAAAGGTTGTACATACTTGTCTCCTTGGATTTCCCGGGTCTCCACTTATCTCCTCCATACTCTCCCACTGAAATGGTTTCCTAAAAGGCACTAGCACTCACTCCTCTCGCGAATGTGCCTGCTGAAGAATAAGGAAAGCAAAACAAGTCCCTGAAATCATCAATGGACATGGCATGGTTTCGGTTCATGAGGCGGAAAGAGACCGTCCTCTCTCTAGGATCATGCTCAAATGTACTTAGGAATTCTAGGGTGATCTCGGTGTAGGCATCCTCCCTAATCAAAGCAAACTGACTCAGCCCCACTCTATCTAGCATCATGTCCACATCCTCTCGAACAAACAAAGAGTCTAAATCATCTAGCACAATGTATCGAGGAGGGGTGAAGGGACGATCTAAGAGACGTTCTCGTATGTCTTCTTATGTTTGGAAAGGGGAGGATGGAGTTTTGGTTTAACTTGGGGGGGTGGTGGTGTGGGGGAGGGGCTTTGGAAGAAGATCCCTTCTTCTTCCCCGCGTTCCTAGTGATTCTTTTCAAAGTCTCCATTCTGCACAAGAAAATCGCCTTGTTCTTCCTAAAAATCGGACGATTTTTCTGGGTAGGTCGATTTTTTTCTCGATTTCAGCACAATTTACAATTTTGTAAAGCTTTGATAAATCTATCACCTCACACAGTCTTCTAGAGGTAATTCTAAGCAGATCCCTCAATCAATTTCAACAATACAACAACTTCAAAGCAATAATCAAAATCGAGCGAAAAACTTAGGTTTCGAATTGAAAAACCTGAATTCCGGATGAATGAACAGTTTGCCAAGCTTTTTGTTGCTAGATCTTTGTTCCTTGTCGAAAGTACTTCAGTTTAGGCTCAAGAATCATTCAAAACGATTAAGAAATGAGGAGATGAGAGGGTAGGCGATTTTCGGCTCTTTGGGACGAATGGAAATCGGGAATGGAGAAGTGTGGAATGAAAGAATCGAGTGGAGAAGGATTTATATAGGCCGGAGGATTTATTAGTCGGCCCGATTTTTCTTCACTTTCTCAGCTTAAGGACAAAAATCGGACGATATTTCCTAGGGGGTCGATTTTTAGGACGATTTTTCCCCCTGTTGCCAAAAATGGTCTTGCTCTGTTCCTAAATTGTTCGATTTATTTTGCGTAGCTCGATTTCCTCCCTTCTTTTCTTTGAAGATTGCGATTTGAACTATTTTGTGTCCCTTTTCTTCATTGATTTCCCAAATTTGGACCTAGTTCCTGCGATTTTTTTCATAAACAAACCAAGAGGGCATCGAGGAACAAACAAAAGCAAAACAAAAGAAAGAAAAACAACTAAACTAAACTATTCTAAGCTGAAAGGAAAAGAAAAGAACTATACTACCATGGGTTGCCTCCCAAGAAGCGCTTGATTTATCGTCTTTAGCTGGACGTTGTTTGTTTTGATATTCAATGGAGGAGGATAGGAGATATCTCCTCAATCGGAACTTCCGGTGTGTACTTCTTCGTTCTTTCCTTGTAAATATTTGCGTTCTCATACGCATTCAGCCGGATCTCTTCTAGCTCGTTGATGTCCAATAGCCGCTTCTCTCCGGCTTCTTCCATGTTGAAGTTGAGCCACTTGACAACCCAATATGCTTTATTTTCTAGCTCTACAGGGAGATGACAAGATTTTCCATAAACAAGGTTATATGGAGTTGTATCTATAGGTGTTTTAAAGGCGGTCTTGTACGCCCATAACGCATCATCGAGCTTCATTGACCAATCCTTCCGTGTTTTAGAGACAGTTTTCTCTAAAATTCCCTTGATCTCTCTATTGGATATCTCAACTTGTTCGCTGGTTTGTGGATGGTATGGCGTAGCTATCTTATGGGTCACCTCATACCTAGACAATAGAGTCTCAGATCGACGGGTTGTGAAGTGCGTTCCTCCATCACTAATGATGATTCAGGGAGTCCCGAACCTTGGGAAGATCGTTCTATTAAAGAACTTGACCACAACCATTCAATCATTAGTAGCAGAAGCGATTGCTTCCACCCATCTTGAGACATAGTCTACGGCTAGAAGTATGTATTGGTTTCCACAAGAGGATGGGAATGGACCCATAAAGTCTACTCCCCATACGTTGAATATCTCTACTTCTTGTATGTTTTTGAGGGGCATCTCATTCCTCCTTGAAATATTACCTGTCCTTTGACAAGCATCACAAGCAACAACATATTTCTGCACATCTTTGAATAAGGTAGGCCAAAAGAAACCGGAACGGAGTACCTTAGCACATGTCTTGTGGGAACTAGCATGTCCTCCACAAGGTAGAGAATGGCAATGGCGGATGACACATTCCACCTCGTCTTCCGGAATGCATCTCTTATATATGCCATCGGGACCTCTCTTGAAGAGAAGAGGTTCGTTCCAATAGAAATGCCGGACGTCCTTAAAGAACTTCTTTCTTTGAGCATATGAAAGTCCGGGGGGAATTTCCTGACAAACAAGGTAATTTACAATGTCAGCAAACCATGGATCATTACCTTTTGAGATTTTTTGAAGACATTCTTCAATCTCGTGGAGCTGTTCGTCAAGGAATGAGTCGTCGATAGGGAGTTCATCCGCCTCATTGGTGAGGTGTGGAAGACGACTAAGGTGGTCAGCAACTGAATTTTCCAAGCCCTTCTTATCACGGATCTCTAGATCGAACTCTTATAAGAGCAAGATCTATCTTAGAAGTCTTGGCTTCGTATCCTTCTTTGTGAACAAGTAACGGATTGCTGAATGATCCGTATCGCACCTACAAGATAGGAACAAAATTTTTCAAAAGCATAAACTACGGCTAGAAGTTCTTTCTCTTTAGTAGCATAATTGAATTGAGCTTCATCTAGCGTCTTGCTAGCATAGTAGATGGCGTGTGTACGGTCATCTTTCTTTTGTCCAAGTACAACTCCTATAGCGACGTCTCTTGCATCGCACAATCTCGAAAGGAAGAGTCCAATCGGGTGGTTGGATAATGGGTGCTGAAATCAAAGCTTCTTTGATCCTGCAAAAAGCATCTAAACATTCTTTCGAAAACTTAAAAGTTATGTCCTCATAAAAAGATTATTTAAGGGTTTTGAAATCTTAGAAAAATCCTTTATGAATCTCCTATAGAAGTCTGCATGTCCTAAAAAGCTTTAACTCCTTTCACCGAGGATAGAGGAGGTAGTTTCTCTATAGTTTCTATCTTGGCTCTATCTACCTCTATTCCTTTATTCGATATTAAATGACCTAACACAATTCCTTCCGTGACCATAAAATGACACTTCTCCCAGTTTAAAACTAAGTTAGTGTCTTCACATCTCTTAAGAACTAGGGAAAGGTTAGAGAGACAGTTATCAAAGGAAGAACCATATACCGAAAATTCATCCATGAATACTTCCATAATGTTCTTTACATACTCCGAAAAGATTGCCATCATACACCATTGAAACGTGGCTGGAGTGTTGCATAAGCCGAATGGCATCCTTCTATAGGCAAACGTACCCCAAAGGCACGTAAAAGTCGTCTTCTCTTGATCATCCGGGTGAATGGGAATCTGAAAGAAACTACTATATCCATCTAGATAACAAATGGTCCTTCCTGGTGGCCACATTCAGTTTACGGTAGTCAATGCACATCCTCCATCCCGTAACTGTCCTTGTGGGAATAAGCTCGTTGTTCTTATTGGCAACAACGGTAATGCCTACCTTCTTTGGTACCACTTGCACTGGACTCACCCACTTGCTATCAGAGATAGGGAAGATGATACCTGCATCAAGTAGCTTAAGGATTTCTTTCTTCACGACCTCTTTCATGATCGGATTTAACTGTCTTTGAGGTTGGCGTGAAGGTTTGTAATCCTCTTCCATTAAGATTTTATGCATACATAGAGAAGGTTTAATGTCTATCAAGTTATCAATAGTATAGCCTAATGCTTTCCTATGTTGTCTTAGAATATTCATAAGCTTCTCAAGTTCATCATCATTCAGATTTGCACTAACTATAACATGATATGTAGAGTTAGGCCCAAGGAATGCATACCTTAAGTGTGTAGGGAGTGGCTTCAATTCCAATGAAGGATGTGGCTTGATTGATGATTCATGATCATCTAATGTCATGGGAGAAGCCTCTGAAGGTGAGGGAAGTGTACTATTAGAGTTAAGAACAACTGCAGTCAAGTTCGTAAAAGCATTGCCTCTTTAGTAATCGTGTGATTTTCTTTGTGTAGGTCGATTTTTTCCACAAATTCCGGGGTTATTTCCAACTCTTCAAATCCTGCCCCTGGCTCTTCCTCTACATCTTCCAATGCTTTTACTTCATCATCACAATCATGCTCCACTCCTTCCTTCATGATACTCATACTAAGAACCTTTTAAAGTGGATCTTTCATCAAGATCGAACTCACCACTTCTCTAGACTCTTCTTCATCGAAAATGTTAAAAGCATCTTCTCTCAAAGATGGCTCTTTGATTAAAGAGGAGAGTACAAACTCCACTTTCTCTTCCCTTATACTGAAGGATAGCTGATAACACGATTTATGACTTAGGTTTAGGTAGTCATTTAGATAGATTTCTCACTCATTCATGCATGGTTTAGCATAAGTTCGCGACGTTTTGCACTCAATTCATGTATTTTGTCGAGATAGACGTCTACACGGACTTGTGCTTGTTTTGTAGGTATTTTGGGACATTTAGGAGCTAAACCGATGCATTCGAGAATCAATCCTCGAGATGACACACCCTCGGACTCATTAGGATGCAAACTAGAAGCCAAAGGAGACTCATGGAGCCTTGCCAACACATGCCATGCACCAAATCACAGCTTAATGATCCAAGGTGAAGTTTCTGGAGCAAACCACGGTTCACTGGCACATTCCACGGCCGTGATTCTACTCGTGGATTTTGCCAGATTCTTGTGACAGCTGTGCCACGACTCTCATGGCCAGCTCATGCAAAATTTGTTATAAAAGTGGTCCTTTATTGACTGAGAAAATCATCTTGGAGCAGCCCTCCATTATCCACCATCATCCAATCAAAAATATCCTCTCAACAAGAAGATTCTTGTAGGAAGAAGTAGAAGGAAGCCACCATTGGAGAAGAGCTTGTTGGAGGAGAAGGAAGAACACACCATTCCCACACTTTGATAGCTTTTGTAGTGAAGAGTATCGGATTTGATTTCTAGATTTGTATGAACCATTTGAACCTTCTTTTGGAAGGGCTGTGAGTCATTCTTATCTAAACTTCAGCTTGGTTTTGTTATCTTACTTGTTCATTTCCTTCTTTTCATTATCTTGCAAATGGATGCCATGATTCTATGTTTGATGGATTCGATTTCTGTTATGAATGTTTTAGGCTAAATAGATGTGGTTCTAGGGTAAGGAAAGGATGGTTGTGGCTAGGACTATGATAGGATGCACTTAGATTTACCTTTGGATGAGTAACTTTCAAGAACGAACTCTCTATTGAAGTCCACGGGTGGATCTTCCCATTCCACGGCCGTGGATGCGTAGAACAAACCGTGATTTCTCTCTGGTTCGATGATTTAGCTTTAGATTGTTAGAATGTTGAAATCCTAGGTGTTTGTTGAGTTAATCTAACCTAGGGTGACCTAGTGTTAGCTACTAAGTGTTAGAAGAGACCTACCCGGTGATTCTTACCCTTAGATTTCGAAGATTACAAACCCTAGGTAGTGGTGAGCTTCGCAAGCCGCCATTGGACTAAGTGTGCTAGGATAGTTGTTTAGAACTTCCCTTTCCAAGACCTACCCGGTGAGGATAGGTTAGACCTCTAGGAAACAAATCCGGTTTGTGTAGAATTCCAATCCTTAGGATTCTTAGAGACTTACCCGGTAATGAGATCTTAGGAATGGATTAGTGGACCATGAGACTTACCCGGTGATTGATCCCACTCTAGAAACACTTACTCCCGACATATTATAGATCATCCGAAGAATGATTAGAAAGCTTGAGTCCTATGCCATAATCGGAATTTCCAACCCCTAGAATCCATATTCTCTCTTTTGGTTCATATCTCGTGTTTAGCTTGTTTCTTTGTGTTGATTTGTTAGCTTAGTTGATTGCTTAATTTTGCACGAATTGTGATCCTTGATTGATCACCTAAAAACCAACCAAAAACAATTGAGATTTTCATTTCTTTATTTCTGTCTTTTCTTAACCTAGATCTTCGCTAAACTAAATCATAAACCGAATCAATCTCACCTTAGTCTTTGTGTTCGACCTCGGAATACTATCCAAACTACGAACGTCCCGTACACTGCGGGTGCACTAGGAGTTAGGAGAAATATAACGAGTATAAATTTAAAGCTTATTGCGTGCACATCACACGATCTTAGCGTAACAAGTTTTTGGCGCCGTTGCCGGGGACTAGGTCTAGATTGAGTCTAATTTGTGATTGTTTATAGTGTAGATCTTTCTTGTTGCTTTTGATCTCTCTTTGGTGTGTGTCTTTGCTTTTCAGGACATTTCTTACTCTTTAGGTGTATGCGAAGATCTCGTGGAAAGGATTTAGCTCCATTCGATCCTGAACCGGAGAAAACCCTTAGATCTAGATCCAAGAACATTCGAAAGGAGAAAGAGATGGCCGGAAGAAACCTCCAAGCTGAATTGGATGAAGCCTTAGAGCAAATTAGGCTAAGAGATGAGCTCTTGGAAGAAGAAAGGAGACTTGCCAATGAGAGGCAAGAGGCAACTAGGAGGGAGATTGATGAGATTAGGCAAGCCCTTGTGCAAGGAGAGCTTAATCGTCAACAACCTCCACCTCCTCCACCACAACCGCGGCCGGCGGTGAATATTAGGGTTGTGCCCATTGCTATGGAAGAGCCATAAACGTTGGGGCAACGTATGGATCCGGCACAAAGAGCACACCGTCCGGGTGTGAACTTAGGAGATCCCGCAACCCATGATTACGAGCTCCGCCCTCAAGTTTTACAAATGATCTGGCATAATCAATTTGGAGGGATGGAAGGGGAGTCTCCTCATTAACACTTGATGAATTATGAGATCTTGATGGAGACTCTTAGACCACCAAGATTGGAGAGCAACAACCATAAGCTTAGGGCTTTCTCCTTCTCTCTTAAGGATAAAGCCTTGGCTTGGTATCAATCTATTCCACAAGGGCGAGTTGGTACTTGGGAGGAGATGACAACCGAGTTTTTGACTAAGTTCTTCCCACCTTCCAAGACTACCGAATTAAGAGGGAAGATCAATGCCTTCGTGATGAAGGATAGAGAGAGCTTGTTCAAGTCTTGGGAGAGATTCAAGGATCTTCTCCTAGATTGTCCACACCATGGAATACCGAAAATTGAGCTATTGGAGATCTACTTTAAGGGACTTGATGAAGATAGCCAATTCAAGCTCCAATCTCTTTCCGGTGGGACTTTCATGGAGAAGCATGTAGATGAAGCTTGGGAGTTTGTGGAGAAACAAGCTCTAGTGATTGAGAAATACTCCCATAGGAAGAGTGAAGGGAGAAAGGCGGGAGCGTATGAGGTGAGTGAAGTCACCATGAGCAATTTCAAGCTTGACGCCATCAACAACGAGTTGAAGTCCTTGAGAGAGTTGTGTGCTACAACTTTGAAGAACCAAGCAACTCCTCAAGTGCTTCCACAAGGCACTTTGTCTCCCAAGGAAGAGGATGTGAATTACATGGGAAGGGGCAATTACAACAATTATCAAGGCCCAAGGAACTTCAACAACAACCGGCAATTCAACAATTACCGGCCCAACCATAACCATCCCGGGTTTTCCTACTCTAACCCGGATGGAGCCTTGAACCCTCCCGCTTCCACAAGCACAACTCCACCACCAAAGGCTTCACAAGAACCACCACCCGGATTCACTCAACCTCCAAAGGATAGAACCGAAATGATGTTTGAGCAATTGCTTGGAAGGTTGAGTGGTCTCGAGAGCACGGTGACTTCAATTTCTAAAGCTCAAAAGGTTTTGGAAGCACAAGTGTTCCAAAAAGCGGGTGAAGCCCATAGAGATCCGGGAAAGCTTCCCGGAAGAACCGAAGACAACCCAAGAGGCCAAGTGTTGGCTATCACAACAAGGAGTGGGTTGAGCATGAAGGATCCTTTGCCCAAGGAGAATGCTAAAGGGAAGCAAGTGGTGAATGAAGAAGAGACTTTGCAAGGAGATGGAGGCAAGAGCAAGGATGTAGAGCCAACCTATGTGGCACCGCCTCCATACAAGCCACCGCTACCGTTCCCTCAGTCACGAGCAAGAGCTCGCTTGGACAGTCACTTTGGTAAGTTCCTTGAATTAATGTCTAAATTGCATATTAACATTCCGTTCATGGATGCTATCTTAGGTATGCCGGCATATGGCAAGTTCTTAAAGGAGATACTCTCCAACAAAAGGAAGTTGGAGGAGTATGGGGAGATAAGAATGACAAAGAGATCCTCGGAGTTGATCCAAACAATGAAGGAGGAAATGCCTCCCAAGCTAAGAGATCCGGGTTCTTTTTGCGTCCCAATTGGAGTGGGAGATGTGTAGTATGAGGCCCTTTGTGATCTTGGGGCAAGTGTAAGCATCATACCGCTTGCACTTTGCAACAAGGTTGGGCTAGGAGAGCCAAAACCGGTCAAGATGACCCTCTATATGGCGGACCGATCTATCACTCATCCGGTTGGGATCCTAGAAGACATTCCAGTGCAACTAGGAGGATTCTATGTGCCAATTGATTTTGTTGTCTTGGATATTCCGGCGGACTATCCGGTTCCCATCATCTTAGGAAGACCTTTCCTAGCCACTTCCGGATGCCTAGTGGATTGCAAGAATGGGACTCTCTCCTTCAACATTGGAGAGGAGAACATCAAGTTCAAGTTGTCCACAATGATGAAAGGGCCAACCCTTGATGAAGATGTCTTCAACATAGTCGAGCAAGAGGAATCTAGAGAAGTTGTGAGCTCGATCTTGATCAAGGATCCCTTGGAGAAGGTTCTTACTTTAAGTATGATGGAGGAAGGTGTTGAGGAGGCTTGCAATGAAGAGATCAAGGCCTTAGAAGCATTGGAAGAGGAGACAAGTGCTCAAGATGAAGGCCACGAAGAAGAGTTGAACAGCTGTAGGAACCACGGTCGTGGAATGAGTTCCACGGCCGTCAAACTCTCTGTAAAGCCACAAGAATGGAGCCAGGCAAGGTCCACGGCCATGGACTTGGAGTAGACCGTGATTCCAGCCGTGGTTTCCCCTGAATCAGCCCTTGATGATGATCAATCTTCAAGGAGCCTTGAAGGGTCTTCATTTGCTTTGGATTCATCTCTTCCAACATTGTTTGGATCGTCTCCAATCGATAAAGGTCCTCCTAAACTTGAACTCAAACCCCTCCCCTCTCATTTAAAGTATGCTTTCCTTGGTGTTGATTCTACACATCCGGTGATTGTGAATGCATGCTTGAGTGATGATGAACTTGCTAAGTTGTTGCATGAGCTAAGATTGCATAGGAAAGCCATTGGCTATACTATTGATGATTTGGTTGGCATAAAACCTTCTTTGTGCATGCATAAGATAATGATGGAAGATAACCACAAACCCTCTATTGAACATCAAAGAAGACTCAATCCCATAATGAAAGAGGTAGTCAAAAAGGAAATCATTAAGTTGTTAGATGCGGGAATTATCTACCCTATCTCGGATAGTAAGTGGGTTAGTCCCGTTCATGTAGTTCCTAAGAAGGATGGGATGACCGTAGTGACTAATGAGAACAATGAACTAATCCCAACTAGGACGGTTACGGGGTGGAGGATGTGCATTGACTATAGAAAGTTGAACATGACCTCTAGGAAAGATCACTTCCCTCTCTCCTTCATTGACCAAATGCTAGAGAGGTTAGCTCAACATTCTCATTTTTGCTATCTAGATGGCTATAGTGGATTCTTCCAAATCCCTATCCACCCCGATGACCAAGAGAAAACAACCTTTACATGTCCATGGGGAACTTTTGCATATAGGAGAATGCCATTTGGGTTATGTAATGCACCCGCCACCTTCCAAAGGTGTATGATGGCTATCTTTTCGGAATACATTGAAAATATCATGGAAGTGTTTATGGATGATTTCTCTGTTTATGGTTCTTCCTTTGATAATTGCTTGGCTAACTTGTCATTAGTATTGCAAAGATGTGAGGAGACAAATCTTGTCTTGAATTAGGAAAAATGCCACTTCGTGGTAAGTGAAGGCATTGTGTTGGGACACTTGGTGTCTAACCGTGGCATTGAGGTTGATAGGGCGAAGATTGAAACAATAGAGAAGTTGCCACCACCTACCTCGGTGAAGGGGGTAAGGAGTTTCTTAGGGCACGCCGGTTTTTACCGGAGGTTTATTCAAGACTTCTCTAAAATTTCTAAACCTCTCACTAACCTACTAATGAAGGATGTTGATTTTGTCTTTTCCAAAGATTGTCTAGAGGCTTTTTGTAGGTTGAAGAACGCCTTGATCTCCGCACCTATCATGCAACCTCCGGATTGGAGTTTACCATTTGAGATCACGTGTGATGCAAGTGATGTAGCCGTTGGGGCTGTTTTGGGGCAAAGGAAAAAGGGGCTCACTCATGCCATTTATTATGCTAGCAAGACGCTAGATGATGCCCAACTCAATTATGCTACCACCGAGAAAGAGTTGCTAGCGGTTGTGTATGCTTTTGAGAAGTTCCGCTCATATCTTGTTGGAGCGAAGGTCATAGTGTACACGGATCATGTTGCGATCCGTTATCTCCTTACCAAGAAGGATGTCAAGCCTAGGTTGATTCGGTGGATCCTTCTTCTACAAGAGTTTGATTTGGAAATCCGGGACAAGAAGGGATCCGAGAACTCCGTGGCGGATCACCTTAGTAGACTCCCACCATTGGAGCTTGAAGGAGATGACATCCCGATTGATGATTCGTTCCGGGATGAGCAATTGCAAATGGTGGAGGAATGCTTGTTCCAAGTGTCTAGAGGAAGCGAGCCATGGTTTGCCGACATTGTGAACTACTTAGTATGTGAGGAAGTGCCTCCCGGCTTGTCATATGCCCAAAAGAAGAAGTTCTTCAATGATGTAAGGCATTACTATTGGAGTGAGCCACTCTTGTTCAAAAGAGGCCCGGATGGGATGTTTAGAAGATGCATACCGGAAGATGAAGTAGAGAGTGTGATCCGGCATTGTCACTCCTTACCGTGTGGAGGCCATGCTAGCTCACACAAGACGTGTGCAAAGGTATTGCAATCTGGTTTTTATTGGCCTAACTTGTTTAAAGATGTGCAAGGTTTTGTAGCGGCATGTGATGCTTGCCAAAGGACGGGCAACATCTCAAGAAGGAATGAGATGCCCTTGAACAACATCCAAGAAGTAGAAATATTTGATGTGTGGGGTGTGGACTTCATGGGACCGTTCCCTTCTTCATGTGGCAATCTCTACATCCTATTGGCGGTGGACTATGTGTCAAGATGGGTGGAGGCAATCACCTCTCCTACAAATGATGCCAAGGTGGTAGTGCGGTTCTTCAACCGAGTGATCTTTCCGAGGTTTGGAACACCAAGGGTGATCATAAGTGATGGAGGGAAGCACTTCACAAATAGGAACTTTGGAGCACTTTTGGCTAAGTATGGGGTGACTCATAAGGTGGCAACACCTTACCATCCCCAAACTAGTGGCCAAGTGGAGATCTCCAACCGGGAGATCAAAGCCATCCTTGAGAAGACGGTATCTAGGACGAGAAAAGATTGGGCTATGAGGCTTGATGATGCCTTATGGGCATATAGAACCGCCTTCAAGACACCGATTGGCACCACTCCTTACAAGTTGGTTTATGGCAAGTCTTGCCACCTCCCGGTAGAGGTGGAGCATAGAGCTTATTGGGCCATTAAGTGGCTAAATTTTGATCTCAAGGAGGCGGGAGAGAAGAGATTGCTTGAGTTGAATGCCCTTGAGGAGATCCGGTTGGACACTTATGAGAATGCCCGGATCTATAAGGAAAGAACCAAGCGGTGGCATGACAAGAGGATCATCCCCAAAGAGTTGAGTGAAGGAGACCTTGTCCTTCTCTTCAACTCAAGGCTACGGTTTTTTCCCGGAAAGCTCAAATCAAGATGGACCGGGCCATATGTGGTGAAGAAGATCTTTCCCCATGGAGCTATTGAGATAGGAGGGGAACATTGTGGGAACTTTAAGGTGAATGGGCACCGGTTGAAGAAGTATATCCCGGGAGCTCCGGTGGACATAATTGCCCCACTTCACCTTGAGTAGACGCCCCGAGTTTGGTCAAGCTAATGACCTTAAAAGAGCGCTTGGTGGGAGGCAACCCATTGGTAACATTTTCCCTTTCTTGTTAGTCTTTTGTTTTAGATTTTTTTTCTATCTTTGTGTGTGTTTCGTGTGCCTTGTGTGTGTGCTAGAACCTTAGTAGCATTGGAAGCCTTACTTGGCATGAGAATGATGATGATGAACCCCTCATCAATTATGGGTGGAGCGGACGCGGAACTTGGACGGCTAGCGGTGCCTAGCGCGGGTCCCGACGCTTTGACAAACACTTAGAGCTCTCTTCCATTGTTGATAGGATCATCCAACATCAATTCCACTTGAGAAATCCCAAATACCATAGCAACCAATTTTTACATTGTGAGAACCTTCTTTCACTCTTCTTTACTTCATTTACACATTAGGGACAATGTGTTTCTAAGTATGGGGTGGGGTTTGCATGATCCTTTGCATGATGAGCATCTAGGGTAGTTTAAAATTTTCACATGTCTTGCATTGCACATATTCATTTCGAAATCCCATAAAAATCAGAAAATTTAAAAAAAAAAATTTGTGCTTTCTAGGCTTGGATATGACCCTAATGATGAATCTTGTCTTGTGGATTGGCTATGGATGGCCTTGTGTGTTAAATTGATGAATGCGTATGTGGACTTGAAATACTTCTCTTGAATCCCATGAATGATTTGCGATCATGATGCTTGCCTAGAATGAATTGAGTATTGAAAGTCGAAATTACACGCTAGTTCTTGCATACCATCTAGAATGAATGAGGCAATTCATTTTCCTCTAATTCCCATCTTGATCATGATTGTTTGAGCACCTCAATTGAGATAAATTTGACCTCTTTTGACCAATCCGGGAATAGGAGCATGATAGTGTGTTGATGTGTATGAAAAGCAAGTGTGGGGTGAAGATGTTGATGAAAGAATATCATGCATAAAATGCTGAAATTGTTGTGAAAGTATAGACAAAAACATATGTTTGGGGACGTTGGTTTAAATGAAAAGTAACTCGGTACACTTCACATAATCGGGTGTTGGTGCCTTGCCAAAGTCAAATAAGTCAATAGTCCTAACGAGCTTTGGTATGTGTGCCCGGTGTGGATGCACCTCGAAAAAATAGAAAAAGCTCGAGGACGG
This sequence comes from Fagopyrum homotropicum, assembly GCA_033239125.1. Classification (NCBI taxonomy): domain Eukaryota; kingdom Viridiplantae; phylum Streptophyta; class Magnoliopsida; order Caryophyllales; family Polygonaceae; genus Fagopyrum; species Fagopyrum homotropicum. The sequence continues at coordinate 54,884,240 of BSWB01000003.1, read as the reverse complement.
CTAATCACCAAGGTTTCGGCTTTTGTACACCAATGCCATTGTCTCAAAAATAAGTCAAAGAAAAAGAAAAGAAAGAAAAGATAGAGAAAAATATACACTTGAGGGAAGTTGATCGAGGACAAGATTGTGGAGTTAGTTCCGTTCCCGGATTAGCATCACATACCCTAGAAAAATCCCACCTAATCACAACGTTTCTTGACCTTCTATTTCACAAGACCTTGTGACCTATTTGCATGTTTGTAAGACTTAGTAATCTAGATTGGATATGCTCTTGATCTTCTTAGCTTCTTCATTTTTACATTTCATGCATGTTTTTGAGTTAAGTACAATTGTCTTTCCATGCTTTCACTTATTTGATGCATGATCGCTTATCCGGAGCTACGAAACATGACTATGAAGCTGATCCAATAGTAGAAGCACAAACCCAAAAGATTTTGCCATTTTTCTGCATACATAAATCATGTCATCTCTTAGTCTATAGTTTGGAATTTGCTCGGGGACGAGCAAACCTTAATTATGGGGTATTTTGATAACACGATTTATGACTTAGGTTTAGGTAGTCATTTAGATAGATTTCTCACTCATTCATGCATGGTTTAGCATTAGTTCGTGACGTTTTGCACTCAATTCATGTATTTTGTCGAGATAGACGTCTACACGGACTTGTGCTTGTTTTGTAGGTATTTTGGGAGATTTAGGAGCTAAACCGATGCATTCAAGAATCAATCCTCGAGATGACACACCCTCGGACTCATTAGGATGCAAACTAGAAGCCAAAGGAGACTCATGAAGCCTTGCCAACACATGCCATGCACCAAATCACAACTTAATGATCCAAGGTGAAGTTTCTGGAGCAAACCACGGTTCACTGGCACATTCCACGGCCGTGATTCTACCCGTGGATTTTGCCAGATTCTTGTGACAGCTGTGCCACGACTCTCACGGCCAACTCATGCAAAATTTGTTATAAAAGTGGTCCTTTATTGACTGAGAAAATCATCTTGGAGCAGCCCTCCATTATCCACCATCATCCAATCAAAAATATCCTCTCAACAAGAAGATTCTTGTAGGAAGAAGTAGAAGGAAGCCACCATTGGAGAAGAGCTTGTTGGAGGAGAAGGAAGAACACACCATTCCCATACTTTGATAGCTTTTGTAGTGAAGAGTATCGGATTTGATTTCTAGAGTTGTATGAACCATTTGAACCTTCTTTTGGAAGGGCTGTGAGTCATTCTTATCTAAACTTCAGCTTGGTTTTGTTATCTTACTTGTTCATTTCCTTCTTTTCATTATCTTGCAAATGGATGCCATGATTTTATGTTTGATGGATTCGATTTTTATTATGAATGTTTTAGGCTAAATAGATGTGGTTCTAGGATAAGGAAAGGATGATTGTGGCTAGGACTATGATAGGATGAACTTAGATTTACCTTTGGATGAGTAACTTTCAAGAACGAACTCTCTGTTGAAGTCCACGGGTGGATCTTCCCATTCCACGGCCGTAGATGCGTAGAACAAACCGTGATTTCTCTCTGGTTCGATGATCTAGCTTTAGATTGTCAGAATGTTGAAATCCTAGGTGTTTGTTGAGTTAATCTAACCTAGGGTGACCTAGTGTTAGCTACTAAGTGTTAGAAGAGACCTACCCGGTGATTCTTACCCTTAGATTTCGAAGATTACAAACCCTAGGTAGTGGTGAGCTTCGCAAGCCGCCATTGGACTAAGTGTGCTAGGATAGTTGTTTAGAACTTCCCTTTCCAAGACCTACCCGGTGAGGATAGGTTAGACCTCTAGGAAACAAATCCGGTTTGTGTAGAATTCCAATCCTTAGGATTCTTAGAGACTTACCCGGTAATGAGATCTTAGGAATGGATTAGTGGACCATGAGACTTACCCGGTGATTGATCCCACTCTAGAAACACTTACTCCCGACATATTATAGATCATCCGAAGAATGATTAGAAAGCTTGAGTCCTATGCCATAATCGGAATTTCCAACCCCTAGAATCCATATTCTCTCTTTTGGTTCATATCTCGTGTTTAGCTTGTTTCTTTGTGTTGATTTGTTAGCTTAGTTGATTGCTTAATTTTGCACGAATTGTGATCCTTGATTGATCACCTAAAAACCAACCAAAAACAATTGAGAGTTTCATTTCTTTATTTCTCTCTTTTCTTAACCTAGATCTTCGCTAAACTAAATCATAAACCGAATCAATCTCACCTTAGTCTTTGTGTTCGACCTCGGAATACTATCCATACTACGAACGTCCCGTACACTGCGGGTGCGCTAGGAGTTAGGAGAAATTTAACGAGTATAAATTTAAAGCTTATTGCGTGCACATCACACGATCTTAGCGTAACAATAGCTGTCCATTCTTGCAATCTACCATCCATCTGGAAGTTGCAAGGAATGGTCTCCCAAGAATGATGGGAACTGGATAATCTACAGGGATGTCAAGAATGAGAAAATCTATAGGAATGTAAAACTTACCGAGTTTCACGGGAATGTCTTCTATTATCCCAACAGGCCTGGTGATGGAACGATCGGCCATGTAAAGTGTCATCGTCGCCGGTCTAGGTTCTCCTAGACCAACCGCCTTGCACAAAGCAAGTGGTATGATGCTCACGCTTGCTCCAAGGTCGCAAAGTGCATCGTAAGTGACCTCTCCTAGGGTGATGGGTATGCAAAACGATCCTGGATCACGCAGCTTAGGTGGCATGTTCTCCGTCATCGTCTTGATTAGTTCGGATGACTCCGTGCTCATCTTGACTTCACCAATATCTTCTAACTTCCTCTTATTAGAGAGGATTTCCTTTAGGAACTTCCCATAAGCTGGCATACCTAAAATTGCTTCCATAAAAGGTATATTATTATGCAGCTTACTCATACGATCAATAAACTTACCGAAGTGTTTATCTAGACGCGCTCTCACTCTAGATTGAGGAAAAGGTAGAGGTGGTTTGTAAGCGGGAGGAGGAACATATACATCTTCCTTCTCTTTTTCCTTTTCCTTCCCTTTCCGGCGGAGGTCGCAACTACTTTGGGTTGTGGATCGGTGGTTGTTACACCACTTCTAGTAGTAATCGCCATAACCCTTCCCTTTGGGTTGTCTTCCGTCTTTCCGGGAAGCTTCCCTTGATCTCTCAGGACTTCTCCGGCTTTGCTGAATACTTGGCTTTCTAAAGCTTTGTGTGCTTTATCAACCGAAGTTATGTAGCTCTCCAATCCTTGTAGCTTTCCTAAGATCGTCTCCAACATGGGATAGGGCTTCTCCTTCTTCGTCTTGTTTGATCAATTTGATGTTTGCTCTTGGCTTTTCAAAGGAGTAGAAGAAGATGGAGATGTTAAAGCTTTTTCAGCATATGAATAGGGATTACCTGGATTTTGTTGGTTGGATCTCCAATTGTTGTTGTTGGAGTTCCTATTGTTATTATTCCAGTTGTTGTTCCGGTAGTCATTCCTATTCCCTTGGTTGTTATCTCTCCCCATAAGTTGGCCTCTTTCTCCTTGGCCTTTTGAAGGATAGTTTTTATGACTTCCTTCAACTCTTTGATCTCATTGTTGAGGGAGAATATTTGCATTTGCGCAGCTTGATTCAACTTAGCTCCCGGATCTCCTTGATTCCGGTTATTAGGATCCACCTTCCGGTGGGAATACTTCTCAATCACTTGGGCTTGCTTCTCAATGAATTTCCAAGCATCATCTTCTCTCATGTCCATAAATGTACCAAAATAGAGATTGGAGATTGAATTGTGTTTCCACATCCAACCCCTTGTAGTAGATCTCCAACAATTCCAGCTTTGAAATGTCATGGTGTGGGTAATCCAATAAGAGATCCTGAAACCTTTCCCAAGATTCAAACAAACTTTCGTTAGGTTTCATAGAAAATGCATTAATCTTACCTCTCAACTCCGCCGTTTTGGATGGCGGAAAGAACTTGGTGAGGAACTCCGAAGATAGATCCTCCCACGTGCTAAGCCTTCCAGCTGGAAGAGTTTGATACCAAGATAGAGCCTTGTCCTTCAAAGAGAAGAAGAACGGCTTGATCTTGTAGTTGTTGTTGGTATCCCTCTTCGGCTTCAATGTCTCCATGAGAATCTCAAAATTCTGCAAATGTTGGTGTGGAGATTCAGCACTCGTTCCAGCAAATTGACTTTGGCAAACCATGATGATAACTTGTGGGCTAAAACAGAATTCATGGATATCCTCAACTTCGAAATTCACACCTAGACGGCGTGGTTGCTGAATTGGATCCATCCTTTGCCCAAGAGTCCGTGGTTCATCCCCTTCATGAGCAACTCTCACATCTCCAACAAGAATGTGAGGAACAACCGGTGGTCTAGGGTTGTTACGAACGGGATGGATCACCGTCGGATGATTCAGCTCTAGTGGATTTAGGTTTCTTGACCTTCTTCTTCTTAGCATCATTCAGCTCCAACTTCATGTTTAGCATCATAGCATTGAGCTCATCTATTTGGAATTGATGACTCTCTAATTCTTCCATACGAGCCTTCTCACTCAACTTTAGTTGAAGTTGAGCTTCATCCAACTCCACTTAGATGTTTCTCTCATTGTTTTTAGCCATCTTTTTCTCCTTCAACTTTCTTCTCAAAGTTTTCTCCAATTCGGGATCAAAAGGAACTAGATCTTTGGTAGATCTATTCTTTCGCATATACCTAAAAAATCTACAAAGATCACTCAAGTAGACAAATCAAATCACAAGAGCAAAAGCTCCCAAGCTAGACCGAAAACCGAATTTTGTCTAGACCAAATCCCCGGCAAAGGCGCCAAAAACTTGTTCGCTCAAAAGTGTGCGTCACTAGTTTTAAATTTATATCTAGAACTTAAAGCAAAGCGAACCCGCAGTGTACGGATTAACTGTAGTAAGGCAAGAAATTCCAGAGTCAAACTGAGGGATTTTGTGAGAATAAAACCGATTTCAATTATCTAACAAAATGCAAAAGCTTTTGTGATTAATAAAGGAGGTAAATGATTCCAAGGATTCAAGTATCCGACTGCGGCTTTCGATTCAAGACACTTCGAAAAATCAAAGGACAAAGTTAATATTGCCAAGGTTATGTGTTTCGAAGGTAGGTATCGTACGGTGAAGTTCCAAAACCTATTTGTCTAAACCAAAAGTTCTCTCTATAAGGGTTGTTGAGGCTGCAATATAGAAAGATCGAAGGACAAGAATTACACTCAAACTAACTACCCAAAACCCCAGGATATGACTCTCCAAGGTAAAGATAGAAAGCACACTTAAACCTTAATAAAGGATGTTGAGTCTCTCTATTACCCAAATCTTGTAATCTTAATCTATTAAATGTAGAATCAATGATGAAGTCTCTTCACACATTTAAATAGAGGTTAAAAAGGTTAAGCAAGGTTGGGATTTAGGCCAGGATTAACTTTGGTTAAAGAATAAATCAATTAAAGATCGTCAGGGGAATAAATCGACATGTTCATCATTAAATCGGATGATTTTCTCAAGAACAGGGCGATATTCCTGTTTGTCACAAAGTTAAAATCTAAACTCTCAGGGTTCAATTGGTTAAATGAGTTCAGTCTATCATCATCTAAGCCTCAATCATCAACTATTCTCCCCATAATCACAAGGGTTTTAGCCAACCATTTTCAAAATCAAATCAAAATTGAGATTGAATGAATAAAATCAAATAAACCCGAACTTTGAATAAAATCTCAATAATCTCCAAATCTGTAAACAAATCTCAAATCCAATCAAAGTATCTCTCAAAACACTCAACTATGTGTTCACAACCACAAGAATCTGAAAGGGAAATAAAGGATTTCACACTAATGGTAAAGATTGACTTCTCGGCACTTCCCTTCAATCTCCTTCCAAGAATCTTCAATCTCTCCCAATTGTGTAAATACCTTCCACTGCGAGCCCCCAATTTTCGTTCCTAGGGTTCCAATGTATAGTTCCTTGCTAATGGGCTTCTTGGCTAAACACATCTCAAGTCCACAAGTGATGGGCTTTGAGTCGTGATATTTCTTGGGCCGAAAGCTATGAAAAATCGTGCTGTCAATTTAGTGAAGGAAACCGTTTGATTTTTATACATAAAAATCGTCCGATTTATATATAAACTGGCATGATTTTCTTCAATAGAGAATGCTTGTCTCTTGGCTCGTTTCCTTCCTCCCTTTTGTGACTCTTTTTCACAACTCCTTTGCTCTTTGTGATTCCTCTAAGACTCCTTAAGCTTCCTTAATAGCCTTAGATGCTCCTTACTCATCTTTTGCTTCCAAATCCACCGAATTTACCTACAATTCAACAAAAACTCGTGTAGACCTCTATTTTTGGAATATAAATGAAATAAACCTAACAGGTACATAAATTCTCTCTAAAAGCAAGGTAAGTCGAGTTAAACCTCTACAATATGCATGATTATAATGGTATATAATTCATGTCATCAAACACGAAGGAGACAAGTATGTACAACCTTTCCTTTAAGGTAGTTCATAGGATCCTTAGTGAGAGTTTGTTTGCACGGACAGAGACTCCACAGAAGCTCAAGGCAGATGAGCTCATCTTACTCTATTGCATGACTAGTAGTACTATCCCCGACATCACCTCCATGCTTGCTGATTATCTCGGGAAGATAGCCAACAAGGAGAAGGGTGATCTATGTACTGGAGGCCTTGTCACCCACGTGGCGAAGGCATTAGAGCTAGATTTTTCAGAATGCAGCTTAGCTGAGAGTGCCCAGCCTCTAGGTTCACAGAGATTGGTTGCGCGACAGGTTTTGATTCCTCGAGGTAGAGGAACTTTGCATGTGCCCATGTCATGGGCAAAGGATCCATCCAAGAAGTCGGCTGAGATAGTGTGGAAGTCCGAATACACCATTCGGAATAAGAGGAACTGGAAGGAGACTTATGTACTTATGCTTGAGGAGGTAGCCCCTCCATCTGGTTATTATGATGATGCAGGTGACACAGAGGACGAGGAGGACCACGAGGATGGAGCGTACCAGGGGAACATGCTAGAGTTTGAGAGTGATACCTATAGTGGACATGCTACGGATGCCATGGATACCGATACTCATGGTGTTGGACCTAGCCGGACTAGTCAAAGTACTGAGGAGACGGAGGATGAGATGCAGCCAACCCGCCATTCTTTTGCACATAATCCCAGCCATGGTCGAGGACGTGGGCGCGGACATAGGCTTCCCCGAGATATTAGAGCATTGGTTTCTAGCTTCCAGGGACTACGTACCGACTATCAGGGTCTTCGCACAAATTATCAAGCCCCCCACACCGACTACACCGCCCTGAACACTCAGTTCACGGTATACCACCAGGAGACGGATGCTAGACACTCGTCCTATGATGGCCAGATGAGGGACATGTACTATCATCAATTTGGCCATTTCTATGATCCCAGCGCACCGAGATATCCATATCCGCCACCGCCACCGACTGAGGATTGAGTTTCCACTCCATTTTACATTGTAAGTATTTTTCTCCATCTTATGCTTGATTTTTCACATTAGGGACAATGTGAAGGTTAAGTATGGGGTGGGGGTACTTACAATCTCTTCTACTTTTCGCACTTTATGTACTTTGTGTTGCACTTGATGATTTGGTTGTAATAACTTTTGCACTATTTGCTTTCCACTATGACATTCGCATTTGCACGCTTTCATTCAAAATTTGTGAGTTTTTCAAAAAAAAATTGTTCTTCTTATGATGGAAATGACCTCTATGATAAGAATTGTGTTGTGGAAAAGGCAAAAAGATGACTTAGTTATGTTGAGATATTAATTATAGCATGAATGAGCTTGATTTTCTTACTTGAATGCATGAATAGTTCATATGATCTTGATGTCTTGATAGGAGAATGAAATAATGATCGAAGCTATATTATAAGTTCTTTTGCATCATATAGGAATGACCAAGGCAATTCACTTCTTTTCTAGTTCATATCTTGTTCATGCTAGATCCTCAATGAAATATTTGACCTCCTTTTGACCATCCAGGAATTAGGATGAGTAATTGTAAAAGGCATGCTTGATGTGGGAGGGCCAATATGAAAGTGTTAAGTGAAAGTTTAGCAAATTATAGGTTTGGGGACGTTGAACATGAGGATGAGTAACTCGGCACCATTCACATAGCCGGGTATTTGTGTCTTGCCAAAGTGTGATTGAACGACAAGTCCTAACGGGATATGGTATGGGCATTAAGGGTTTGAGGCATCTCGGAAATTGAGAAACGCCGATCTCCTAGGCTTCGGTTATTGTGCAACGCTGTCCATACTCTCAAAAAGTAAAGTATAAAGAAAGCAAAAATTTTACATGCAAAGCATGTGTGGTGATGTTTAGTTCTTGAAAGTATTGTGTTGTTCCTCTTTCCTGGATTAGCATCACATTTCCTTAAAAGGTTTCCCACCCTTGACACGTTTCTTAGACCTTTTTCTTTGATTGGAAGACCTTGAGACTTTTATGCACATGTTTAAGACTTCATGGCTTAGATTTGTTTGACTTTGATTGTCTTTACATCTTTATCATGTCCTTTATTTGTGTCTTTGAGAAGGAAAAGATAGTTAGTTCATATTGTGATTATTATTGATACATACTTTGTCTTCTTATGCCTTGAAGCATCACTCTGAGGGTGATCCAATAAGAAGAAACACTTTCAAAACAAAAGGTTTTTGAGTTTTCATTATATAATTCATGACATCTTGTATTCTAGGTTTGAATCTTGCTTGGGGTCAAGCAAGGGGCAAGTATTGGGTATTTTGATGACATGAATTATATACCATTATAATCATGCATAATGTAGAGGTTTACCTCAATTTACCTTGTATTTGGAGAGAATTTGTGTACCTTTTAGACTTATTTCATTTATATTCCGAAAATAGAGGTCTACACGAGTTTTGGTTGAATTATAGGCGACTTCGGTGGATTTGGAACCAAAAGTGGAGCAAGGAGCATCTAAGGCTAATAAGGAAGCTTAAGGAGTCTTAGAGGAGTCACAAAGAGCAAAGGAAGTGTGTAAGAGAGTCATAAAAGGAAGGAAGGAAACAAGCCAAGAGACGAGCATTCTCTGTTGAAGAAAATCATGTCATTCACTCTATAAATCGGACGATTTTCCTCCTAAAAAATCGAACGGTTTTCTTCTTTGTTTCGACAACACAATTTTCTACAGCTTTCGGCCAAAGAAATATCACGACCCAAAGCCCATCACTTGTGGGCTCGAGACGTGTTTTGCCAAGCGGCCCATTAGCAAGGAAGTATACATTGGAACCCTAGGAACGAAAATTCAGGGTTGGCAGCGGGAAAGATTTACACGGTTTTGAGAGATTGAAGGTTCTTGGAGAGGAGATTGAAGGAAAGTGCCAAGAATTTAATCTATACCATTGTTGTGAGATCTTTTGTTTCCCTTTCGATTCTTGTGATTTGTGAACACATTATTGAGTGTTTTGAGAGATTCTTTGATAGGTTTTGAGTTTGGATTACAGATTTAAATATTATTTGGTTTTTATTCAAAGTTCGGGTTTTAATTGAATTTATTCATTCAATCTTGATTTTGATTTGATTATGATAATGGTTGGCTAAAAACCTTGTGATTCTGGGGAGAATAGTTGATGATTGAGGCTTAGATGATGATAGACTAAACTCATTTTACCATTTGGACCCTGAGAGTTGAGATTTAACTTTGCGACAACAGGAAAATCGACCTGTTCTATAGGAAATCGTCCGATTTATTCAAGAACAGCACGATTTATTTCCCTGACGATATTTAATTGATTTGTTCTTTAACCAAAGTTAATCCTTGCCTAAATCACAACCTTGTTTAACCTTTTTAACCTCTATTTAAGTGTTTAAAGAGACTTCATCATTGATTCTACATTTAATAGCAAAAGATTACAAGATTTGGGTAATAGAGAGACTCAACATCATTTATTAAGGTTTAAGTGTGCTCTCCATCTTTACCTTTGAGAGTCATATCCTGTGGTTTTGGGTGGTTAGTTTGAGTGTAATTCTTATCCTTAAATCTTTCTATATTGCAGCCTCAATAACCCTTATAGAGAGAACCTTTGGATTAGACATATAGGTTTTGGAACTTCACCGTACGATACCTTCTTTTGAAACACGTAACCTTGGCAATATCAACTCTGTCCTTTGATCTTTAGAAGTAGCTTGAATCGAAAGCCGCAGTCGGATACTTGAATCCTTGGAATCATTTGTCTCCTTATTAATCACAAAAGCTTTTATACTTTGCCAGATATTTGAAATCGATTTTATTCTCACTAAATCCCTGAGTTCGACTCTGGAATTTCTTGCCTTACTACAGCTGATCCGTACACTGCGGGTTCGCTTTTGCTTTAGTTCTAGATATAAATTTTAAGACTTTGACGCACACACTTTTGAGCGAACACTTAGCTGTCATTCCTATATTGGATGTATGCATGAGTGATGTTTGTTATATGCTTTATTGCATGCGATGTTGAGTATTACCGACCTCTGTTTTATTGGATATCCCCCTTGCAGTGGCAGTGATAACCTTTCCCTTTCATCTTGTAAGGAGTCTGGGAGGTTCTCTGTGGTCAGGCCAGTACTGGTATACGAGATGGACACTTCACCACTCCCTTAGGGTACACGGAAACTGTGCCGATACTACTCCAGATGGATATGGTACCTAGAGGCGAGGATGATATATTCCTCGTGTCACATATTTTCATCTCTCTCTCTCTATGTATATATATATATATATATATATATATATATATATATATATATATATATATATATATATATACCTTGAGTTTATGACGTTACGAAGATAGTTAAACGGGAAAATGTGTGACAACATGATTATGTGTTTATGATTCCATGAATTGTGTATGTTGTAACACCCCAAATTCTCAGAATTGAGGGAGCTACCGGTTAGGACCTCACAATGGGTCCCGACCTTAGTTTGACAACAATTTTACTAGGATCTTACAACAAGGCACAAAAGTCTTAAAAACATTTGAAAACCTTAAACAATATGTAGCAGCCTTACAAAGCAACGGTATGAAAAGGACACATATGAAGAACATAAGACAACCTCGTCGCCAACTAAATGAGTACGTGGACCCGGCTGACCATTCCCTCCGGATCTCTCTACAACTGTCTTAACCTGCAAAGCATCTACAAAGCGATATAATACCGTTAGCTAACATTCTATGCATAAGTATAAAGGTAAAAGCACAAACACACAACATACACAATCAACATGCAATACTCAATCCTTTTATTATCTTTAATTAGGTGATAGGTCATTACTAATGATACTTATTTTATGACACGAGGGATTCCCAAACCTAGCCCCTATCCCCGTTTACCAATGCAGAATGGTACTAATGCATTTGATCATCTACCTGACTGGGCTGGTCGCAGGGAACCTCCTAGACTCTCGCAAGAGCTAGGCAGATGATGTCACGACCCGTTATCATACACTTGGGTCAATTACGTAAATAATAAAGTCGGCCTAATCCGGTTTCATTGTTTATCATAACTAACAAACACCACTCATACACATTACACTCATACAAGAAGCCAGCTAAGTAAGTCCGTGGACTTACCAGTCTCCGAAGCACAAACGATCACCACACTCTCAAGTTCCCTCGGGAAAACACACAATGCTTGTTCAAGACAAGGCACATGAATTAAACAATACTCTAGTCAACTAGAAGTCCTTAGACTTCTAGGCTCAACACCCTCACAAGAACATACATGCATAAGATAGATTGACACTTAAAACCCAACACTACTCTTCTAAATCAAACTATACTTATACCCAACTTCCGAACATCCTTAATCTGGATTAACTCAACAGATCGTTGTCAACTTTTACCACATGCTCCTATATATATCCATCAATAACATATCAAAAAATCACGTCCAACAGAGTTCGATAACCCCTCCAAATCTACCTTACAAAACTGCATCACAAGCAGTTTTCTTTTTAACATTTAGAATATTTCAGCAACCTAAAAACTGCACATTGTCTCAACTTTAAAAAATCATAACTCCTAAACCACTTGCTGGATTTATCCCAAATTTTGATATGTTCTACTATAAAATCTTAATTATGACATATCCAAAATTCAAGTCTAACCGAGGAATATAACCTTATCAAATCTGTAACACAAAACTGCATCACAAGCAGTTTTTTGACAAAACTCAGCACAACCTATAAACTGCTCTCAAGGTCTCTACTTTGGGACGCCATAACTCTTAAACTGTAACTAGGATTCCTCTACAATTTCAGTATGATCTACTATGAAATACTAACTATAACATATCCGAAAAACAGCCAAAAAGAAGAAGTCTAGCTTACCCAAAAAGGGACCCGAAGTTGACTGTTCATCACATTACAACCCAGAAAACGCAGCAGCTCCACGAGCCATCTTCGAGGGCTGTTATGCAGGTTCCGAGATACAAATGGGCTCATATCAGCACATATATAGAGAGAGTGCAATGTAGAGAAGGGAGGGAAGATGTTTACCCAACAAGATAGACTCGACCAGCTCAAATAATACAAGTAAGAAGAGGACGAAGAAGAATCGGAAGCTGTCACTAGGACGCACCAGCGGCTGGGAAATGAGGCACCCGTGGTCAGGAGGGATGACATCACACACAGATTTGCTATGTGAAGGAAGATGTAGACAACAGACGGTTGCAGAAGGCGAGGAGAGCCATAAACGTTGGGGCAACGTATGGATCCGGCACAAAGAGCACACCGTCCGGGTGTGAACTTAGGAGATCCCGCAACCCATGATTACGAGCTCCGCCCTCAAGTTTTACAAATGATCCGGCATAATCAATTTGGAGGGATGGAAGGAGAGTCTCCTCATCAACACTTGATGAATTATGAGATCTTGATGGAGACTCTTAGACCACCAAGATTGGAGAGCAACAACCATAAGCTTAGGGCTTTCTCCTTCTCTCTTAAGGATAAAGCCTTGGCTTGGTATCAATCTATTCCACAAGGGCGAGTTGGTACTTGGGAGGAGATGACAACCGAGTTTTTGACTAAGTTCTTCCCACCTTCCAAGACTACCGAATTAAGAGGGAAGATCAATGCCTTCGTGATGAAGGATAGAGAGAGCTTGTTCAAGTCTTGGGAGAGATTCAAGGATCTTCTCCTAGATTGTCCACACCATGGAATACCGAAAATTGAGCTATTGGAGATCTACTTTAAGGGACTTGATGAAGATAGCCAATTCAAGCTCCAATCTCTTTCTGGTGGGACTTTCATGGAGAAGCATGTAGATGAAGCTTGGGAGTTTGTGGAGAAACAAGCTCTAGTGATTGAGAAATACTCCCATAGGAAGAGTGAAGGGAGAAAGGCGGGAGCGTATGAGGTGAGTGAAGTCACCATGAGCAATTTCAAGCTTGACGCCATCAACAACGAGTTGAAATCCTTGAGAGAGTTGTGTGCTACAACTTTGAAGAACCAAGCAACTCCTCAAGTGCTTCCACAAGCCACTTTGTCTCCCAAGGAAGAGGATGTGAATTACATGGGAAGGGGCAATTACAACAATTATCAAGGCCCAAGGAACTTCAACAACAACCGGCAATTCAACAATTACCGGCCCAACCATAACCATCCCGGGTTTTCCTACTCTAACCCGGATGGAGCCTTGAACCCTCCCGCTTCCACAAGCACAACTCCACCACCAAAGGCTTCACAAGAACCACCACCCGGATTCACTCAACCTCCAAAGGATAGAACCGAAATGATGTTTGAGCAATTGCTTGGAAGGTTGAGTGGTCTCGAGAGCACGGTGACTTCAATTTCTAAAGCTCAAAAGGTTTTGGAAGCACAAGTGTTCCAAAAAGCGGGTGAAGCCCATAGAGATCCGGGAAAGCTTCCCGGAAGAACCGAAGACAACCCAAGAGGCCAAGTGTTGGCTATCACAACAAGGAGTGGGTTGAGCATGAAGGATCCTTTGCCCAAGGAGAATGCTAAAGGGAAGCAAGTGGTGAATGAAGAAGAGACTTTGCAAGGAGATGGAGGCAAGAGCAAGGATGTAGAGCCAACCTATGTGGCACCGCCTCCATACAAGCCACCGCTACCGTTCCCTCAGTCACGAGCAAGAGCTCGCTTGGACAGTCACTTTGGTAAGTTCCTTGAATTAATGTCTAAATTGCATATTAACATTCCGTTCATGGATGCTATCTTAGGTATGCCGGCATATGGCAAGTTCTTAAAGGAGATACTCTCCAACAAAAGGAAGTTGGAGGAGTATGGGGAGATAAGAATGACAAAGAGATCCTCGGAGTTGATCCAAACAATGAAGGAGGAAATGCCTCCCAAGCTAAGAGATCCGGGTTCTTTTTGCGTCCCAATTGGAGTGGGAGATGTGTAGTATGAGGCCCTTTGTGATCTTGGGGCAAGTGTAAGCATCATACCGCTTGCACTTTGCAACAAGGTTGGGCTAGGAGAGCCAAAACCGGTCAAGATGACCCTCTATATGGCGGACCGATCTATCACTCATCCGTTTGGGATCCTAGAAGACATTCCAGTGCAACTAGGAGGATTCTATGTGCCAATTGATTTTGTTGTCTTGGATATTCCGGCGGACTATCCGGTTCCCATCATCTTAGGAAGACCTTTCCTAGCCACTTCCGGATGCCTAGTGGATTGCAAGAATGGGACTCTCTCCTTCAACATTGGAGAGGAGAACATCAAGTTCAAGTTGTCCACAATGATGAAAGGGCCAACCCTTGATGAAGATGTCTTCAACATAGTCGAGCAAGAGGAATCTAGAGAAGTTGTGAGCTCGATCTTGATCAAGGATCCCTTGGAGAAGGTTCTTACTTTAAGTATGATGGAGGAAGGTGTTGAGGAGGCTTGCAATGAAGAGATCAAGGCCTTAGAAGCATTGGAAGAGGAGACAAGTGCTCAAGATGAAGGCCACGAAGAAGAGTTGAACAGCTGTAGGAACCACGGTCGTGGAATGAGTTCCACGGCCGTCAAACTCTCTGTAAAGCCACAAGAATGGAGCCAGGCAAGGTCCACTGCCATGGACTTGGAGTAGACCGTGATTCCAGCCGTGGTTTCCCCTGAATCAGCCCTTGATGATGATCAATCTTCAAGGAGCCTTGAAGGGTCTTCATTTGCTTTGGATTCATCTCTTCCAACATTGTTTGGATCGTCTCCAATCGATAAAGGTCCTCCTAAACTTGAACTCAAACCCCTCCCCTCTCATTTAAAGTATGCTTTCCTTGGTGTTGATTCTACACATCCGGTGATTGTGAATGCATGCTTGAGTGATGATGAACTTGCTAAGTTGTTGCATGAGCTAAGATTGCATAGGAAAGCCATTGGCTATACTATTGATGATTTGGTTGGCATAAAACCTTCTTTGTGCATGCATAAGATAATGATGGAAGATAACCACAAACCCTCTATTGAACATCAAAGAAGACTCAATCCCATAATGAAAGAGGTAGTCAAAAAGGAAATCATTAAGTTGCTAGATGCGGGAATTATCTACCCTATCTCGGATAGTAAGTGGGTTAGTCCCGTTCATGTAGTTCCTAAGAAGGATGGGATGACCGTAGTGACTAATGAGAACAATGAACTAATCCCAACTAGGACGGTTACGGGGTGGAGGATGTGCATTGACTATAGAAAGTTGAACATGACCTCTAGGAAAGATCACTTCCCTCTCTCCTTCATTGACCAAATGCTAGAGAGGTTAGCTCAACATTCTCATTTTTGCTATCTAGATGGCTATAGTGGATTCTTCCAAATCCCTATCCACCCCGATGACCAAGAGAAAACAACCTTTACATGTCCATGGGGAACTTTTGCATATAGGAGAATGCCATTTGGGTTATGTAATGCACCCGCCACCTTCCAAAGGTGTATGATGGCTATCTTTTCGGAATACATTGAAATTATCATGGAAGTGTTTATGGATGATTTCTCTGTTTATGGTTCTTCCTTTGATAATTGCTTGGCTAACTTGTCATTAGTATTGCAAAGATGTGAGGAGACAAATCTTGTCTTGAATTAGGAAAAATGCCACTTCGTGGTAAGTGAAGGCATTGTGTTGGGACACTTGGTGTCTAACCGTGGCATTGAGGTTGATAGGGCGAAGATTGAAACAATAGAGAAGTTGCCACCACCTACCTCGGTGAAGGGGGTAAGGAGTTTCTTAGGGCACGCCGGTTTTTACCGGAGGTTTATTCAAGACTTCTCTAAAATTTCTAAACCTCTCACTAACCTACTAATGAAGGATGTTGATTTTGTCTTTTCCAAAGATTGTCTAGAGGCTTTTTGTAGGTTGAAGAACGCCTTGATCTCCGCACCTATCATGCAACCTCCGGATTGGAGTTTACCATTTGAGATCACGTGTGATGCAAGTGATGTAGCCGTTGGGGCTGTTTTGGGGCAAAGGAAAAAGGGGCTCACTCATGCCATTTATTATGCTAGCAAGACGCTAGATGATGCCCAACTCAATTATGCTACCACCGAGAAAGAGTTGCTAGCGGTTGTGTATGCTTTTGAGAAGTTCCGCTCATATCTTGTTGGAGCGAAGGTCATAGTGTACACGGATCATGTTGCGATCCGTTATCTCCTTACCAAGAAGGATGTCAAGCCTAGGTTGATTCGGTGGATCCTTCTTCTACAAGAGTTTGATTTGGAAATCCGGGACAAGAAGGGATCCGAGAACTCCGTGGCGGATCACCTTAGTAGACTCCCACCATTGGAGCTTGAAGGAGATGACATCCCGATTGATGATTCGTTCCGGGATGAGCAATTGCAAATGGTGGAGGAATGCTTGTTCCAAGTGTCTAGAGGAAGCGAGCCATGGTTTGCCGACATTGTGAACTACTTAGTATGTGAGGAAGTGCCTCCCGGCTTGTCATATGCCCAAAAGAAGAAGTTCTTCAATGATGTAAGGCATTACTATTGGAGTGAGCCACTCTTGTTCAAAAGAGGCCCGGATGGGATGTTTAGAAGATGCATACCGGAAGATGAAGTAGAGAGTGTGATCCGGCATTGTCACTCCTTACCGTGTGGAGGCCATGCTAGCTCACACAAGACGTGTGCAAAGGTATTGCAATCTGGTTTTTATTGGCCTAACTTGTTTAAAGATGTGCAAGGTTTTGTAGCGGCATGTGATGCTTGCCAAAGGACGGGCAACATCTCAAGAAGGAATGAGATGCCCTTGAACAACATCCAAGAAGTAGAAATATTTGATGTGTGGGGTGTGGACTTCATGGGACCGTTCCCTTCTTCATGTGGCAATCTCTACATCCTATTGGCGGTGGACTATGTGTCAAGATGGGTGGAGGCAATCACCTCTCCTACAAATGATGCCAAGGTGGTAGTGCGGTTCTTCAACCGAGTGATCTTTCCGAGGTTTGGAACACCAAGGGTGATCATAAGTGATGGAGGGAAGCACTTCACAAATAGGAACTTTGGAGCACTTTTGGCTAAGTATGGGGTGACTCATAAGGTGGCAACACCTTACCATCCCCAAACTAGTGGCCAAGTGGAGATCTCCAACCGGGAGATCAAAGCCATCCTTGAGAAGACGGTATCTAGGACGAGAAAAGATTGGGCTATGAGGCTTGATGATGCCTTATGGGCATATAGAACCGCCTTCAAGACACCGATTGGCACCACTCCTTACAAGTTGATTTATGGCAAGTCTTGCCACCTCCCGGTAGAGGTGGAGCATAGAGCTTATTGGGCCATTAAGTGGCTAAATTTTGATCTCAAGGAGGCGGGAGAGAAGAGATTGCTTGAGTTGAATGCCCTTGAGGAGATCCGGTTGGACACTTATGAGAATGCCCGGATCTATAAGGAAAGAACCAAGCGGTGGCATGACAAGAGGATCATCCCCAAAGAGTTGAGTGAAGGAGACCTTGTCCTTCTCTTCAACTCAAGGCTACGGTTTTTTCCCGGAAAGCTCAAATCAAGATGGACCGGGCCATATGTGGTGAAGAAGATCTTTCCCCATGGAGCTATTGAGATAGGAGGGGAACATTGTGGGAACTTTAAGGTGAATGGGCACCGGTTGAAGAAGTATATCCCGGGAGCTCCGGTGGACATAATTGCCCCACTTCACCTTGAGTAGACGCCCCGAGTTTGGTCAAGCTAATGACCTTAAAAGAGCGCTTGGTGGGAGGCAACCCATTGGTAACATTTTCCCTTTCTTGTTAGTCTTTTGTTTTAGATTTTTTTTCTATCTTTGTGTGTGTTTCGTGTGCCTTGTGTGTGTGCTAGAACCTTAGTAGCATTGGAAGCCTTACTTGGCATGAGAATGATGATGATGAACCCCTCATCAATTATGGGTGGAGCGGACGCGGAACTTGGACGGCTAGCGGTGCCTAGCGCGGGTCCCGACGCTTTGACAAACACTTAGAGCTCTCTTCCATTGTTGATAGGATCATCCAACATCAATTCCACTTGAGAAATCCCAAATACCATAGCAACCAATTTTTACATTGTGAGAACCTTCTTTCACTCTTCTTTACTTCATTTACACATTAGGGACAATGTGTTTCTAAGTATGGGGTGGGGTTTGCATGATCCTTTGCATGATGAGCATCTAGGGTAGTTTAAAATTTTCACATGTCTTGCATTGCACATATTCATTTCGAAATCCCATAAAAATCAGAAAATTTAAAAAAAAAAATTTGTGCTTTCTAGGCTTGGATATGACCCTAATGATGAATCTTGTCTTGTGGATTGGCTATGGATGGCCTTGTGTGTTAAATTGATGAATGCGTATGTGGACTTGAAATACTTCTCTTGAATCCCATGAATGATTTGCGATCATGATGCTTGCCTAGAATGAATTGAGTATTGAAAGTCGAAATTACACGCTAGTTCTTGCATACCATCTAGAATGAATGAGGCAATTCATTTTCCTCTAATTCCCATCTTGATCATGATTGTTTGAGCACCTCAATTGAGATAAATTTGACCTCTTTTGACCAATCCGGGAATAGGAGCATGATAGTGTGTTGATGTGTATGAAAAGCAAGTGTGGGGTGAAGATGTTGATGAAAGAATATCATGCATAAAATGCTGAAATTGTTGTGAAAGTATAGACAAAAACATATGTTTGGGGACGTTGGTTTAAATGAAAAGTAACTCGGTACACTTCACATAATCGGGTGTTGGTGCCTTGCCAAAGTCAAATAAGTCAATAGTCCTAACGAGCTTTGGTATGTGTGCCCGGTGTGGATGCACCTCGAAAAAATAGAAAAAGCTCGAGGACGGCTAATCACCAAGGTTTCGGCTTTTGTACACCAATGCCATTGTCTCAAAAATAAGTCAAAGAAAAAGAAAAGAAAGAAAAGATAGAGAAAAATATACACTTGAGGGAAGTTGATCGAGGACAAGATTGTGGAGTTAGTTCCGTTCCCGGATTAGCATCACATACCCTAGAAAAATCCCACCTAATCACAACGTTTCTTGACCTTCTATTTCACAAGACCTTGTGACCTATTTGCATGTTTGTAAGACTTAGTAATCTAGATTGGATATGCTCTTGATCTTCTTAGCTTCTTCATTTTTACATTTCATGCATGTTTTTGAGTTAAGTACAATTGTCTTTCCATGCTTTCACTTATTTGATGCATGATCGCTTATCCGGAGCTACGAAACATGACTATGAAGCTGATCCAATAGTAGAAGCACAAACCCAAAAGATTTTGCCATTTTTCTGCATACATAAATCATGTCATCTCTTAGTCTATAGTTTGGAATTTGCTCGGGGACGAGCAAACCTTAAGTATGGGGTATTTTGATAACACGATTTATGACTTAGGTTTAGGTAGTCATTTAGATAGATTTCTCACTCATTCATGCATGGTTTAGCATTAGTTCGTGACGTTTTGCACTCAATTCATGTATTTTGTCGAGATAGACGTCTACACGGACTTGTGCTTGTTTTGTAGGTATTTTGGGAGATTTAGGAGCTAAACCGATGCATTCAAGAATCAATCCTCGAGATGACACACCCTCGGACTCATTAGGATGCAAACTAGAAGCCAAAGGAGACTCATGAAGCCTTGCCAACACATGCCATGCACCAAATCACAACTTAATGATCCAAGGTGAAGTTTCTGGAGCAAACCACGGTTCACTGGCACATTCCACGGCCGTGATTCTACCCGTGGATTTTGCCAGATTCTTGTGACAGCTGTGCCACGACTCTCACGGCCAACTCATGCAAAATTTGTTATAAAAGTGGTCCTTTATTGACTGAGAAAATCATCTTGGAGCAGCCCTCCATTATCCACCATCATCCAATCAAAAATATCCTCTCAACAAGAAGATTCTTGTAGGAAGAAGTAGAAGGAAGCCACCATTGGAGAAGAGCTTGTTGGAGGAGAAGGAAGAACACACCATTCCCATACTTTGATAGCTTTTGTAGTGAAGAGTATCGGATTTGATTTCTAGAGTTGTATGAACCATTTGAACCTTCTTTTGGAAGGGCTGTGATTCATTCTTATCTAAACTTCAGCTTGGTTTTGTTATCTTACTTGTTCATTTCCTTCTTTTCATTATCTTGCAAATGGATGCCATGATTTTATGTTTGATGGATTCGATTTTTATTATGAATGTTTTAGGCTAAATAGATGTGGTTCTAGGATAAGGAAAGGATGATTGTGGCTAGGACTATGATAGGATGAACTTAGATTTACCTTTGGATGAGTAACTTTCAAGAACGAACTCTCTGTTGAAGTCCACGGGTGGATCTTCCCATTCCACGGCCGTAGATGCGTAGAACAAACCGTGATTTCTCTCTGGTTCGATGATCTAGCTTTAGATTGTCAGAATGTTGAAATCCTAGGTGTTTGTTGAGTTAATCTAACCTAGGGTGACCTAGTGTTAGCTACTAAGTGTTAGAAGAGACCTACCCGGTGATTCTTACCCTTAGATTTCGAAGATTACAAACCCTAGGTAGTGGTGAGCTTCGCAAGCCGCCATTGGACTAAGTGTGCTAGGATAGTTGTTTAGAACTTCCCTTTCCAAGACCTACCCGGTGAGGATAGGTTAGACCTCTAGGAAACAAATCCGGTTTGTGTAGAATTCCAATCCTTAGGATTCTTAGAGACTTACCCGGTAATGAGATCTTAGGAATGGATTAGTGGACCATGAGACTTACCCGGTGATTGATCCCACTCTAGAAACACTTACTCCCGACATATTATAGATCATCCGAAGAATGATTAGAAAGCTTGAGTCCTATGCCATAATCGGAATTTCCAACCCCTAGAATCCATATTCTCTCTTTTGGTTCATATCTCGTGTTTAGCTTGTTTCTTTGTGTTGATTTGTTAGCTTAGTTGATTGCTTAATTTTGCACGAATTGTGATCCTTGATTGATCACCTAAAAACCAACCAAAAACAATTGAGAGTTTCATTTCTTTATTTCTCTCTTTTCTTAACCTAGATCTTCGCTAAACTAAATCATAAACCGAATCAATCTCACCTTAGTCTTTGTGTTCGACCTCGGAATACTATCCATACTACGAACGTCCCGTACACTGCGGGTGCGCTAGGAGTTAGGAGAAATTTAACGAGTATAAATTTAAAGCTTATTGCGTGCACATCACACGATCTTAGCGTAACAATAGCTGTCCATTCTTGCAATCTACCATCCATCTGGAAGTTGCAAGGAATGGTCTCCCAAGAATGATGGGAACTGGATAATCTACAGGGATGTCAAGAATGAGAAAATCTATAGGAATGTAAAACTTACCGAGTTTCACGGGAATGTCTTCTATTATCCCAACAGGCCTGGTGATGGAACGATCGGCCATGTAAAGTGTCATCGTCGCCGGTCTAGGTTCTCCTAGACCAACCGCCTTGCACAAAGCAAGTGGTATGATGCTCACGCTTGCTCCAAGGTCGCAAAGTGCATCGTAAGTGACCTCTCCTAGGGTGATGGGTATGCAAAACGATCCTGGATCACGCAGCTTAGGTGGCATGTTCTCCGTCATCGTCTTGATTAGTTCGGATGACTCCGTGCTCATCTTGACTTCACCAATATCTTCTAACTTCCTCTTATTAGAGAGGATTTCCTTTAGGAACTTCCCATAAGCTGGCATACCTAAAATTGCTTCCATAAAAGGTATATTATTATGCAGCTTACTCATACGATCAATAAACTTACCGAAGTGTTTATCTAGACGCGCTCTCACTCTAGATTGAGGAAAAGGTAGAGGTGGTTTGTAAGCGGGAGGAGGAACATATACATCTTCCTTCTCTTTTTCCTTTTCCTTCCCTTTCCGGCGGAGGTCGCCACTACTTTGGGTTGTGGATCGGTGGTTGTTACACCACTTCTAGTAGTAATCGCCATAACCCTTCCCTTTGGGTTGTCTTCCGTCTTTCCGGGAAGCTTCCCTTGATCTCTCAGGACTTCTCCGGCTTTGCTGAATACTTGGCTTTCTAAAGCTTTGTGTGCTTTATCAACCGAAGTTATGTAGCTCTCCAATCCTTGTAGCTTTCCTAAGATCGTCTCCAACATGGGATAGGGCTTCTCCTTCTTCGTCTTGTTTGATCAATTTGATGTTTGCTCTTGGCTTTTCAAAGGAGTAGAAGAAGATGGAGATGTTAAAGCTTTTTCAGCATATGAATAGGGATTACCTGGATTTTGTTGGTTGGATCTCCAATTGTTGTTGTTGGAGTTCCTATTGTTATTATTCCAGTTGTTGTTCCGGTAGTCATTCCTATTCCCTTGGTTGTTATCTCTCCCCATAAGTTGGCCTCTTTCTCCTTGGCCTTTTGAAGGATAGTTTTTATGACTTCCTTCAACTCTTTGATCTCATTGTTGAGGGAGAATATTTGCATTTGCGCAGCTTGATTCAACTTAGCTCCCGGATCTCCTTGATTCCGGTTATTAGGATCCACCTTCCGGTGGGAATACTTCTCAATCACTTGGGCTTGCTTCTCAATGAATTTCCAAGCATCATCTTCTCTCATGTCCATAAATGTACCAAAATAGAGATTGGAGATTGAATTGTGTTTCCACATCCAACCCCTTGTAGTAGATCTCCAACAATTCCAGCTTTGAAATGTCATGGTGTGGGTAATCCAATAAGAGATCCTGAAACCTTTCCCAAGATTCAAACAAACTTTCGTTAGGTTTCATAGAAAATGCATTAATCTTACCTCTCAACTCCGCCGTTTTGGATGGCGGAAAGAACTTGGTGAGGAACTCCGAAGATAGATCCTCCCACGTGCTAAGCCTTCCAGCTGGAAGAGTTTGATACCAAGATAGAGCCTTGTCCTTCAAAGAGAAGAAGAACGGCTTGATCTTGTAGTTGTTGTTGGTATCCCTCTTCGGCTTCAATGTCTCCATGAGAATCTCAAAATTCTGCAAATGTTGGTGTGGAGATTCAGCACTCGTTCCAGCAAATTGACTTTGGCAAACCATGATGATAACTTGTGGGCTAAAACAGAATTCATGGATATCCTCAACTTCGAAATTCACACCTAGACGGCGTGGTTGCTGAATTGGATCCATCCTTTGCCCAAGAGTCCGTGGTTCATCCCCTTCATGAGCAACTCTCACATCTCCAACAAGAATGTGAGGAACAACCGGTGGTCTAGGGTTGTTACGAACGGGATGGATCACCGTCGGATGATTCAGCTCTAGTGGATTTAGGTTTCTTGACCTTCTTCTTCTTAGCATCATTCAGCTCCAACTTCATGTTTAGCATCATAGCATTGAGCTCATCTATTTGGAATTGATGACTCTCTAATTCTTCCATACGAGCCTTCTCACTCAACTTTAGTTGAAGTTGAGCTTCATCCAACTCCACTTAGATGTTTCTCTCATTGTTTTTAGCCATCTTTTTCTCCTTCAACTTTCTTCTCAAAGTTTTCTCCAATTCGGGATCAAAAGGAACTAGATCTTTGGTAGATCTATTCTTTCGCATATACCTAAAAAATCTACAAAGATCACTCAAGTAGACAAATCAAATCACAAGAGCAAAAGCTCCCAAGCTAGACCGAAAACCGAATTTGGTCTAGACCAAATCCCCGGCAACGGCGCCAAAAACTTGTTCGCTCAAAAGTGTGCGTCACTAGTTTTAAATTTATATCTAGAACTTAAAGCAAAGCGAACCCGCAGTGTACGGATTAACTGTAGTAAGGCAAGAAATTCCAGAGTCAAACTGAGGGATTTTGTGAGAATAAAATCGATTTCAATTATCTAACAAAATGCAAAAGCTTTTGTGATTAATAAAGGAGGTAAATGATTCCAAGGATTCAAGTATCCGACTGCGGCTTTCGATTCAAGACACTTCGAAAAATCAAAGGACAAAGTTGATATTGCCAAGGTTATGTGTTTCGAAGGTAGGTATCGTACGGTGAAGTTCCAAAACCTATTTGTCTAAACCAAAAGTTCTCTCTATAAGGGTTGTTGAGGCTGCAATATAGAAAGATCGAAGGACAAGAATTACACTCAAACTAACTACCCAAAACCCCAGGATATGACTCTCCAAGGTAAAGATAGAAAGCACACTTAAACCTTAATAAAGGATGTTGAGTCTCTCTATTACCCAAATCTTGTAATCTTAATCTATTAAATGTAGAATCAATGATGAAGTCTCTTCACACATTTAAATAGAGGTTAAAAAGGTTAAGCAAGGTTGGGATTTAGGCCAGGATTAACTTTGGTTAAAGAATAAATCAATTAAAGATCGTCAGGGGAATAAATCGACATGTTCATCATTAAATCGGATGATTTTCTCAAGAACAGGGCGATATTCCTGTTTGTCACAAAGTTAAAATCTAAACTCTCAGGGTTCAATTGGTTAAATGAGTTCAGTCTATCATCATCTAAGCCTCAATCATCAACTATTCTCCCCATAATCACAAGGGTTTTAGCCAACCATTTTCAAAATCAAATCAAAATTGAGATTGAATGAATAAAATCAAATAAACCCGAACTTTGAATAAAATCTCAATAATCTCCAAATCTGTAAACAAATCTCAAATCCAATCAAAGTATCTCTCAAAACACTCAACTATGTGTTCACAACCACAAGAATCTGAAAGGGAAATAAAGGATTTCACACTAATGGTAAAGATTGACTTCTCGGCACTTCCCTTCAATCTCCTTCCAAGAATCTTCAATCTCTCCCAATTGTGTAAATACCTTCCACTGCGAGCCCCCAATTTTCGTTCCTAGGGTTCCAATGTATAGTTCCTTGCTAATGGGCTTCTTGGCTAAACACATCTCAAGTCCACAAGTGATGGGCTTTGAGTCGTGATATTTCTTGGGCCGAAAGCTATGAAAAATCGTGCTGTCAATTTAGTGAAGGAAACCGTTTGATTTTTATACATAAAAATCGTCCGATTTATATATAAACTGGCATGATTTTCTTCAATAGAGAATGCTTGTCTCTTGGCTCGTTTCCTTCCTCCCTTTGTGACTCTTTTTCACAACTCCTTTGCTCTTTGTGATTCCTCTAAGACTCCTTAAGCTTCCTTAATAGCCTTAGATGCTCCTTACTCATCTTTTGCTTCCAAATCCACCGAATTTACCTACAATTCAACAAAAACTCGTGTAGACCTCTATTTTTGGAATATAAATGAAATAAACCTAACAGGTACATAAATTCTCTCTAAAAGCAAGGTAAGTCGAGTTAAACCTCTACAATATGCATGATTATAATGGTATATAATTCATGTCATCAAACACGAAGGAGACAAGTATGTACAACCTTTCCTTTAAGGTAGTTCATAGGATCCTTAGTGAGAGTTTGTTTGCACGGACAGAGACTCCATAGAAGCTCAAGGCAGATGAGCTCATCTTACTCTATTGCATGACTAGTAGTACTATCCCCGACATCACCTCCATGCTTGCTGATTATCTCGGGAAGATAGCCAACAAGGAGAAGGGTGATCTATGTACTGGAGGCCTTGTCACCCACGTGGCG
The DNA here is from genome assembly GCA_033239125.1 of Fagopyrum homotropicum. Lineage (NCBI taxonomy): Eukaryota > Viridiplantae > Streptophyta > Magnoliopsida > Caryophyllales > Polygonaceae > Fagopyrum > Fagopyrum homotropicum. The sequence continues at coordinate 54,858,296 of BSWB01000003.1, read as the reverse complement.
AAGGCATTAGAGCTAGATTTTTCAGAATGCAGCTTAGCTGAGAGTGCCCAGCCTCTAGGTTCACAGAGATTGGTTGCGCGACAGGTTTTGATTCCTCGAGGTAGAGGAACTTTGCATGTGCCCATGCCATGGGCAAAGGATCCATCCAAGAAGTCGGCTGAGATAGTGTGGAAGTCCGAATACACCATTCGGAATAAGAGGAACTGGAAGGAGACTTATGTACTTATGCTTGAGGAGGTAGCCCCTCCATCTGGTTATTATGATGATGCAGGTGACACAGAGGACGAGGAGGACCACGAGGATGGAGCGTACCAGGGGAACATGCTAGAGTTTGAGAGTGATACCTATAGTGGACATGCTACGGATGCCATGGATACCGATACTCATGGTGTTGGACCTAGCCGGACTAGTCAAAGTACTGAGGAGACGGAGGATGAGATGCAGCCAACCCGCCATTCTTTTGCACATAATCCCAGCCATGGTCGAGGACGTGGGCGCGGACATAGGCTTCCCCGAGATATTAGAGCATTGGTTTCTAGCTTCCAGGGACTACGTACCGACTATCAGGGTCTTCGCACAAATTATCAAGCCCCCCACACCGACTACACCGCCCTGAACACTCAGTTCACGGTATACCGCCAGGAGACGGATGCTAGACACTCGTCCTATGATGGCCAGACGAGGGACATGTACTATCATCAATTTGGCCATTTCTATGATCCCAGCGCACCGAGATATCCATATCCGCCACCGCCACCGACTGAGGATTGAGTTTCCACTCCATTTTACATTGTAAGTATTTTTCTCCATCTTATGCTTGATTTTTCACATTAGGGACAATGTGAAGGTTAAGTATGGGGTGGGGGTACTTACAATCTCTTCTACTTTTCGCACTTTATGTACTTTGTGTTGCACTTGATGATTTGGTTGTAATAACTTTTGCACTATTTGCTTTCCACTATGACATTCGCATTTGCACGCTTTCATTCAAAATTTGTGAGTTTTTCAAAAAAAAATTGTTCTTCTTATGATGGAAATGACCTCTATGATAAGAATTGTGTTGTGGAAAAGGCAAAAAGATGACTTAGTTATGTTGAGATATTAATTATAGCATGAATGAGCTTGATTTTCTTACTTGAATGCATGAATAGTTCATATGATCTTGATGTCTTGATAGGAGAATGAAATAATGATCGAAGCTATATTATAAGTTCTTTTGCATCATATAGGAATGACCAAGGCAATTCACTTCTTTTCTAGTTCATATCTTGTTCATGCTAGATCCTCAATGAAATATTTGACCTCCTTTTGACCATCCAGGAATTAGGATGAGTAATTGTAAAAGGCATGCTTGATGTGGGAGGGCCAATATGAAAGTGTTAAGTGAAAGTTTAGCAAATTATAGGTTTGGGGACGTTGAACATGAGGATGAGTAACTCGGCACCATTCACATAGCCGGGTATTTGTGTCTTGCCAAAGTGCGATTGAACGACAAGTCCTAACGGGATATGGTATGGGCATTAAGGGTTTGAGGCATCTCGGAAATTGAGAAACGCCGATCTCCTAGGCTTCGGTTATTGTGCAACGCTGTCCATACTCTCAAAAAGTAAAGTATAAAGAAAGCAAAAATTTTACATGCAAAGCATGTGTGGTGATGTTTAGTTCTTGAAAGTATTGTGTTGTTCCTCTTTCCTGGATTAGCATCACATTTCCTTAAAAGGTTTCCCACCCTTGACACGTTTCTTAGACCTTTTTCTTTGATTGGAAGACCTTGAGACTTTTATGCACATGTTTAAGACTTCATGGCTTAGATTTGTTTGACTTTGATTGTCTTTACATCTTTATCATGTCCTTTATTTGTGTCTTTGAGAAGGAAAAGATAGTTAGTTCATATTGTGATTATTATTGATACATACTTTGTCTTCTTATGCCTTGAAGCATCACTCTGAGGGTGATCCAATAAGAAGAAACACTTTCAAAACAAAAGGTTTTTGAGTTTTCATTATATAATTCATGACATCTTGTATTCTAGGTTTGAATCTTGCTTGGGGTCAAGCAAGGGGCAAGTATTGGGTATTTTGATGACATGAATTATATACCATTATAATCATGCATAATGTAGAGGTTTACCTCAATTTACCTTGTATTTGGAGAGAATTTGTGTACCTTTTAGACTTATTTCATTTATATTCCGAAAATAGAGGTCTACACGAGTTTTGGTTGAATTATAGGCGACTTCGGTGGATTTGGAACCAAAAGTGGAGCAAGGAGCATCTAAGGCTAATAAGGAAGCTTAAGGAGTCTTAGAGGAGTCACAAAGAGCAAAGGAAGTGTGTAAGAGAGTCATAAAAGGAAGGAAGGAAACAAGCCAAGAGACGAGCATTCTCTGTTGAAGAAAATCATGTCATTCACTCTATAAATCGGACGATTTTCCTCCTAAAAAATCGAACGGTTTTCTTCTTTGTTTCGACAACACAATTTTCTACAGCTTTCGGCCAAAGAAATATCACGACCCAAAGCCCATCACTTGTGGGCTCGAGACGTGTTTTGCCAAGCGGCCCATTAGCAAGGAAGTATACATTGGAACCCTAGGAACGAAAATTCAGGGTTGGCAGCGGGAAAGATTTACACGGTTTTGAGAGATTGAAGGTTCTTGGAGAGGAGATTGAAGGAAAGTGCCAAGAATTTAATCTATACCATTGTTGTGAGATCTTTTGTTTCCCTTTCGATTCTTGTGATTTGTGAACACATTATTGAGTGTTTTGAGAGATTCTTTGATAGGTTTTGAGTTTGGATTACAGATTTAAATATTATTTGGTTTTTATTCAAAGTTCGGGTTTTAATTGAATTTATTCATTCAATCTTGATTTTGATTTGATTATGATAATGGTTGGCTAAAAACCTTGTGATTCTGGGGAGAATAGTTGATGATTGAGGCTTAGATGATGATAGACTAAACTCATTTTACCATTTGGACCCTGAGAGTTGAGATTTAACTTTGCGACAACAGGAAAATCGACCTGTTCTATAGGAAATCGTCCGATTTATTCAAGAACAGCACGATTTATTTCCCTGACGATATTTAATTGATTTGTTCTTTAACCAAAGTTAATCCTTGCCTAAATCACAACCTTGTTTAACCTTTTTAACCTCTATTTAAGTGTTTAAAGAGACTTCATCATTGATTCTACATTTAATAGCAAAAGATTACAAGATTTGGGTAATAGAGAGACTCAACATCATTTATTAAGGTTTAAGTGTGCTCTCCATCTTTACCTTTGAGAGTCATATCCTGTGGTTTTGGGTGGTTAGTTTGAGTGTAATTCTTATCCTTAAATCTTTCTATATTGCAGCCTCAATAACCCTTATAGAGAGAACCTTTGGATTAGACATATAGGTTTTGGAACTTCACCGTACGATACCTTCTTTTGAAACACGTAACCTTGGCAATATCAACTCTGTCCTTTGATCTTTAGAAGTAGCTTGAATCGAAAGCCGCAGTCGGATACTTGAATCCTTGGAATCATTTGTCTCCTTATTAATCACAAAAGCTTTTATACTTTGCCAGATATTTGAAATCGATTTTATTCTCACTAAATCCCTGAGTTCGACTCTGGAATTTCTTGCCTTACTACAGCTGATCCGTACACTGCGGGTTCGCTTTTGCTTTAGTTCTAGATATAAATTTTAAGACTTTGACGCACACACTTTTGAGCGAACACTTAGCTGTCATTCCTATATTGGATGTATGCATGAGTGATGTTTGTTATATGCTTTATTGCATGCGATGTTGAGTATTACCGACCTCTGTTTTATTGGATATCCCCCTTGCAGTGGCAGTGATAACCTTTCCCTTTCATCTTGTAAGGAGTCTGGGAGGTTCTCTGTGGTCAGGCCAGTACTGGTATACGAGATGGACACTTCACCACTCCCTTAGGGTACACGGAACCTGTGCCGATACTACTCCAGATGGATATGGTACCTAGAGGCGAGGATGATATATTCCTCGTGTCACATATTTTCATCTCTCTCTCTCTATGTATATATATATATATATATATATATATATATATATATATATACCTTGAGTGTATGACGTTACGAAGATAGTTAAACGGGAAAATGTGTGACAACATGATTATGTGTTTATGATTCCATGAATTGTGTATGTTGTAACACCCCAAATTCTCAGAATTGAGGGAGCTACCGGTTAGGACCTCACAATGGGTCCCGACCTTAGTTTGACAACAATTTTACTAGGATCTTACAACAAGGCACAAAAGTCTTAAAAACATTTGAAAACCTTAAACAATATGTAGCAGCCTTACAAAGCAACGGTATGAAAAGGACACATATGAAGAACATAAGACAACCTCGTCGCCAACTAAATGAGTACGTGGACCCGGCTGACCATTCCCTCCGGATCTCTCTACAACTGTCTTAACCTGCAAAGCATCTACAAAGCGATATAATACCGTTAGCTAACATTCTATGCATAAGTATAAAGGTAAAAGCACAAACACACAACATACACAATCAACATGCAATACTCAATCCTTTTATTATCTTTAATTAGGTGATAGGTCATTACTAATGATACTTATTTTATGACACGAGGGATTCCCAAACCTAGCCCCTATCCCCGTTTACCAATGCAGAATGGTACTAATGCATTTGATCATCTACCTGACTGGGCTGGTCGCAGGGAACCTCCTAGACTCTCGCAAGAGCTAGGCAGATGATGTCACGACCCGTTATCATACACTTGGGTCAATTACGTAAATAATAAAGTCGGCCTAATCCGGTTTCATTGTTTATCATAACTAACAAACACCACTCATACACATTACACTCATACAAGAAGCCAGCTAAGTAAGTCCGTGGACTTACCAGTCTCCGAAGCACAAACGATCACCACACTCTCAAGTTCCCTCGGGAAAACACACAATGCTTGTTCAAGACAAGGCACATGAATTAAACAATACTCTAGTCAACTAGAAGTCCTTAGACTTCTAGGCTCAACACCCTCACAAGAACATACATGCATAAGATAGATTGACACTTAAAACCCAACACTACTCTTCTAAATCAAACTATACTTATACCCAACTTCCGAACATCCTTAATCTGGATTAACTCAACAGATCGTTGTCAACTTTTACCACATGCTCCTATATATATCCATCAATAACATATCAAAAAATCACGTCCAACAGAGTTCGATAACCCCTCCAAATCTACCTTACAAAACTGCATCACAAGCAGTTTTCTTTTTAACATTTAGAATATTTCAGCAACCTAAAAACTGCACATTGTCTCAACTTTAAAAAATCATAACTCCTAAACCACTTGCTGGATTTATCCCAAATTTTGATATGTTCTACTATAAAATCTTAATTATGACATATCCAAAATTCAAGTCTAACCGAGGAATATAACCTTATCAAATCTGTAACACAAAACTGCATCACAAGCAGTTTTTTGACAAAACTCAGCACAACCTATAAACTGCTCTCAAGGTCTCTACTTTGGGACGCCATAACTCTTAAACTGTAACTAGGATTCCTCTACAATTTCAGTATGATCTACTATGAAATACTAACTATAACATATCCGAAAAACAGCCAAAAAGAAGAAGTCTAGCTTACCCAAAAAGGGACCCGAAGTTGACTGTTCATCACATTACAACCCAGAAAACGCAGCAGCTCCACGAGCCATCTTCGAGGGCTGTTATGCAGGTTCCGAGATACAAATGGGCTCATATCAGCACATATATAGAGAGAGTGCAATGTAGAGAAGGGAGGGAAGATGTTTACCCAACAAGATAGACTCGACCAGCTCAAATAATACGAGTAAGAAGAGGACGAAGAAGAATCGGAAGCTGTCACTAGGACGCACCAGCGGCTGGGAAATGAGGCACCCGTGGTCAGGAGGGATGACATCACACACAGATTTGCTATGTGAAGGAAGATGTAGACAACAGACGGTTGCAGAAGGCGAGGAGAGCCATAAACGTTGGGGCAACGTATGGATCCGGCACAAAGAGCACACCGTCCGGGTGTGAACTTAGGAGATCCCGCAACCCATGATTACGAGCTCCGCCCTCAAGTTTTACAAATGATCCGGCATAATCAATTTGGAGGGATGGAAGGAGAGTCTCCTCATCAACACTTGATGAATTATGAGATCTTGATGGAGACTCTTAGACCACCAAGATTGGAGAGCAACAACCATAAGCTTAGGGCTTTCTCCTTCTCTCTTAAGGATAAAGCCTTGGCTTGGTATCAATCTATTCCACAAGGGCGAGTTGGTACTTGGGAGGAGATGACAACCGAGTTTTTGACTAAGTTCTTCCCACCTTCCAAGACTACCGAATTAAGAGGGAAGATCAATGCCTTCGTGATGAAGGATAGAGAGAGCTTGTTCAAGTCTTGGGAGAGATTCAAGGATCTTCTCCTAGATTGTCCACACCATGGAATACCGAAAATTGAGCTATTGGAGATCTACTTTAAGGGACTTGATGAAGATAGCCAATTCAAGCTCCAATCTCTTTCTGGTGGGACTTTCATGGAGAAGCATGTAGATGAAGCTTGGGAGTTTGTGGAGAAACAAGCTCTAGTGATTGAGAAATACTCCCATAGGAAGAGTGAAGGGAGAAAGGCGGGAGCGTATGAGGTGAGTGAAGTCACCATGAGCAATTTCAAGCTTGACGCCATCAACAACGAGTTGAAGTCCTTGAGAGAGTTGTGTGCTACAACTTTGAAGAACCAAGCAACTCCTCAAGTGCTTCCACAAGCCACTTTGTCTCCCAAGGAAGAGGATGTGAATTACATGGGAAGGGGCAATTACAACAATTATCAAGGCCCAAGGAACTTCAACAACAACCGGCAATTCAACAATTACCGGCCCAACCATAACCATCCCGGGTTTTCCTACTCTAACCCGGATGGAGCCTTGAACCCTCCCGCTTCCACAAGCACAACTCCACCACCAAAGGCTTCACAAGAACCACCACCCGGATTCACTCAACCTCCAAAGGATAGAACCGAAATGATGTTTGAGCAATTTCTTGGAAGGTTGAGTGGTCTCGAGAGCACGGTGACTTCAATTTCTAAAGCTCAAAAGGTTTTGGAAGCACAAGTGTTCCAAAAAGCGGGTGAAGCCCATAGAGATCCGGGAAAGCTTCCCGGAAGAACCGAAGACAACCCAAGAGGCCAAGTGTTGGCTATCACAACAAGGAGTGGGTTGAGCATGAAGGATCCTTTGCCCAAGGAGAATGCTAAAGGGAAGCAAGTGGTGAATGAAGAAGAGACTTTGCAAGGAGATGGAGGCAAGAGCAAGGATGTAGAGCCAACCTATGTGGCACCGCCTCCATACAAGCCACCGCTACCGTTCCCTCAGTCACGAGCAAGAGCTCGCTTGGACAGTCACTTTGGTAAGTTCCTTGAATTAATGTCTAAATTGCATATTAACATTCCGTTCATGGATGCTATCTTAGGTATGCCGGCATATGGCAAGTTCTTAAAGGAGATACTCTCCAACAAAAGGAAGTTGGAGGAGTATGGGGAGATAAGAATGACAAAGAGATCCTCGGAGTTGATCCAAACAATGAAGGAGGAAATGCCTCCCAAGCTAAGAGATCCGGGTTCTTTTTGCGTCCCAATTGGAGTGGGAGATGTGTAGTATGAGGCCCTTTGTGATCTTGGGGCAAGTGTAAGCATCATACCGCTTGCACTTTGCAACAAGGTTGGGCTAGGAGAGCCAAAACCGGTCAAGATGACCCTCTATATGGCGGACCGATCTATCACTCATCCGGTTGGGATCCTAGAAGACATTCCAGTGCAACTAGGAGGATTCTATGTGCCAATTGATTTTGTTGTCTTGGATATTCCGGCGGACTATCCGGTTCCCATCATCTTAGGAAGACCTTTCCTAGCCACTTCCGGATGCCTAGTGGATTGCAAGAATGGGACTCTCTCCTTCAACATTGGAGAGGAGAACATCAAGTTCAAGTTGTCCACAATGATGAAAGGGCCAACCCTTGATGAAGATGTCTTCAACATAGTCGAGCAAGAGGAATCTAGAGAAGTTGTGAGCTCGATCTTGATCAAGGATCCCTTGGAGAAGGTTCTTACTTTAAGTATGATGGAGGAAGGTGTTGAGGAGGCTTGCAATGAAGAGATCAAGGCCTTAGAAGCATTGGAAGAGGAGACAAGTGCTCAAGATGAAGGCCACGAAGAAGAGTTGAACAGCTGTAGGAACCACGGTCGTGGAATGAGTTCCACGGCCGTCAAACTCTCTGTAAAGCCACAAGAATGGAGCCAGGCAAGGTCCACGGCCATGGACTTGGAGCAGACCGTGATTCCAGCCGTGGTTTCCCCTGAATCAGCCCTTGATGATGATCAATCTTCAAGGAGCCTTGAAGGGTCTTCATTTGCTTTGGATTCATCTCTTCCAACATTGTTTGGATCGTCTCCAATCGATAAAGGTCCTCCTAAACTTGAACTCAAACCCCTCCCCTCTCATTTAAAGTATGCTTTCCTTGGTGTTGATTCTACACATCCGGTGATTGTGAATGCATGCTTGAGTGATGATGAACTTGTTAAGTTGTTGCATGAGCTAAGATTGCATAGGAAAGCCATTGGCTATACTATTGATGATTTGGTTGGCATAAAACCTTCTTTGTGCATGCATAAGATAATGATGGAAGATAACCACAAACCCTCTATTGAACATCAAAGAAGACTCAATCCCATAATGAAAGAGGTAGTCAAAAAGGAAATCATTAAGTTGCTAGATGCGGGAATTATCTACCCTATCTCGGATAGTAAGTGGGTTAGTCCCGTTCATGTAGTTCCTAAGAAGGATGGGATGACCGTAGTGACTAATGAGAACAATGAACTAATCCCAACTAGGACGGTTACGGGGTGGAGGATGTGCATTGACTATAGAAAGTTGAACATGACCTCTAGGAAAGATCACTTCCCTCTCTCCTTCATTGACCAAATGCTAGAGAGGTTAGCTCAACATTCTCATTTTTGCTATCTAGATGGCTATAGTGGATTCTTCCAAATCCCTATCCACCCCGATGACCAAGAGAAAACAACCTTTACATGTCCATGGGGAACTTTTGCATATAGGAGAATGCCATTTGGGTTATGTAATGCACCCGCCACCTTCCAAAGGTGTATGATGGCTATCTTTTCGGAATACATTGAAAATATCATGGAAGTGTTTATGGATGATTTCTCTGTTTATGGTTCTTCCTTTGATAATTGCTTGGCTAACTTGTCATTAGTATTGCAAAGATGTGAGGAGACAAATCTTGTCTTGAATTAGGAAAAATGCCACTTCATGGTAAGTGAAGGCATTGTGTTGGGACACTTGGTGTCTAACCGTGGCATTGAGGTTGATAGGGCGAAGATTGAAACAATAGAGAAGTTGCCACCACCTACCTCGGTGAAGGGGGTAAGGAGTTTCTTAGGGCACGCCGGTTTTTACCGGAGGTTTATTCAAGACTTCTCTAAAATTTCTAAACCTCTCACTAACCTACTAATGAAGGATGTTGATTTTGTCTTTTCCAAAGATTGTCTAGAGGCTTTTTGTAGGTTGAAGAACGCCTTGATCTCCGCACCTATCATGCAACCTCCGGATTGGAGTTTACCATTTGAGATCACGTGTGATGCAAGTGATGTAGCCGTTGGGGCTGTTTTGGGGCAAAGGAAAAAGGGGCTCACTCATGCCATTTATTATGCTAGCAAGACGCTAGATGATGCCCAACTCAATTATGCTACCACCGAGAAAGAGTTGCTAGCGGTTGTGTATGCTTTTGAGAAGTTCCGCTCATATCTTGTTGGAGCGAAGGTCATAGTGTACACGGATCATGTTGCGATCCGTTATCTCCTTACCAAGAAGGATGTCAAGCCTAGGTTGATTCGGTGGATCCTTCTTCTACAAGAGTTTGATTTGGAAATCCGGGACAAGAAGGGATCCGAGAACTCCGTGGCGGATCACCTTAGTAGACTCCCACCATTGGAGCTTGAAGGAGATGACATCCCGATTGATGATTCGTTCCGGGATGAGCAATTGCAAATGGTGGAGGAATGCTTGTTCCAAGTGTCTAGAGGAAGCGAGCCATGGTTTGCCGACATTGTGAACTACTTAGTATGTGAGGAAGTGCCTCCCGGCTTGTCATATGCCCAAAAGAAGAAGTTCTTCAATGATGTAAGGCATTACTATTGGAGTGAGCCACTCTTGTTCAAAAGAGGCCCGGATGGGATGTTTAGAAGATGCATACCGGAAGATGAAGTAGAGAGTGTGATCCGGCATTGTCACTCCTTACCGTGTGGAGGCCATGCTAGCTCACACAAGACGTGTGCAAAGGTATTGCAATCTGGTTTTTATTGGCCTAACTTGTTTAAAGATGTGCAAGGTTTTGTAGCGGCATGTGATGCTTGCCAAAGGACGGGCAACATCTCAAGAAGGAATGAGATGCCCTTGAACAACATCCAAGAAGTAGAAATATTTGATGTGTGGGGTGTGGACTTCATGGGACCGTTCCCTTCTTCATGTGGCAATCTCTACATCCTATTGGCGGTGGACTATGTGTCAAGATGGGTGGAGGCAATCACCTCTCCTACAAATGATGCCAAGGTGGTAGTGCGGTTCTTCAACCGAGTGATCTTTCCGAGGTTTGGAACACCAAGGGTGATCATAAGTGATGGAGGGAAGCACTTCACAAATAGGAACTTTGGAGCACTTTTGGCTAAGTATGGGGTGACTCATAAGGTGGCAACACCTTACCATCCCCAAACTAGTGGCCAAGTGGAGATCTCCAACCGGGAGATCAAAGCCATCCTTGAGAAGACGGTATCTAGGACGAGAAAAGATTGGGCTATGAGGCTTGATGATGCCTTATGGGCATATAGAACCGCCTTCAAGACACCGATTGGCACCACTCCTTACAAGTTGGTTTATGGCAAGTCTTGCCACCTCCCGGTAGAGGTGGAGCATAGAGCTTATTGGGCCATTAAGTGGCTAAATTTTGATCTCAAGGAGGCGGGAGAGAAGAGATTGCTTGAGTTGAATGCCCTTGAGGAGATCCGGTTGGACACTTATGAGAATGCCCGGATCTATAAGGAAAGAACCAAGCGGTGGCATGACAAGAGGATCATCCCCAAAGAGTTGAGTGAAGGAGACCTTGTCCTTCTCTTCAACTCAAGGCTACGGTTTTTTCCCGGAAAGCTCAAATCAAGATGGACCGGGCCATATGTGGTGAAGAAGATCTTTCCCCATGGAGCTATTGAGATAGGAGGGGAACATTGTGGGAACTTTAAGGTGAATGGGCACTGGTTGAAGAAGTATATCCCGGGAGCTCCGGTGGACATAATTTCCCCACTTCACCTTGAGTAGACGCCCCGAGTTTGGTCAAGCTAATGACCTTAAAAGAGCGCTTGGTGGGAGGCAACCCATTGGTAACATTTTCCCTTTCTTGTTAGTCTTTTGTTTTAGATTTTTTTCTATCTTTGTGTGTGTTTCGTGTGCCTTGTGTGTGTGCTAGAACCTTAGTAGCATTGGAAGCCTTACTTGGCATGAGAATGATGATGATGAACCCCTCATCAATTATGGGTGGAGCGGACGCGGAACTTGGACGGCTAGCGGTGCCTAGCGCGGGTCCCGACGCTTTGACAAACACTTAGAGCTCTCTCCCATTGTTGATAGGATCATCCAACATCAATTCCACTTGAGATATCCCAAATACCATAGCAACCAATTTTTACATTGTGAGAACCTTCTTTCACTCTTCTTTACTTTATTTACACATTAGGGACAATGTGTTTCTAAGTATGGGGTGGGGTTTGCATGATCCTTTGCATGATGAGCATCTAGGGTAGTTTAAAATTTTCACATGTCTTGCATTGCACATATTCATTTCGAAATCCCATAAAAATCAGAAAATTTAAAAAAAAAAATTTGTGCTTTCTAGGCTTGGATATGACCCTAATGATGAATCTTGTCTTGTGGATTGGCTATGGATGGCCTTGTGTGTTAAATTGATGAATGCGTATGTGGACTTGAAATACTTCTCTTGAATCCCATGAATGATTTGCGATCATGATGCTTGCCTAGAATGAATTGAGTATTGAAAGTCGAAATTACACGCTAGTTCTTGCATACCATCTAGAATGAATGAGGCAATTCATTTTCCTCTAATTCCCATCTTGATCATGATTGTTTGAGCACCTCAATTGAGATAAATTTGACCTCTTTTGACCAATCCGGGAATAGGAGCATGATAGTGTGTTGATGTGTATGAAAAGCAAGTGTGGGGTGAAGATGTTGATGAAAGAATATCATGCATAAAATGCTGAAATTGTTGTGAAAGTATAGACAAAAACATATGTTTGGGGACGTTGGTTTAAATGAAAAGTAACTCGGTACACTTCACATAATCGGGTGTTGGTGCCTTGCCAAAGTCAAATAAGTCAATAGTCCTAACGAGCTTTGGTATGTGTGCCCGGTGTGGATGCACCTCGAAAAAATAGAAAAAGCTCGAGGACGGCTAATCACCAAGGTTTCGGCTTTTGTACACCAATGCCATTGTCTCAAAAATAAGTCAAAGAAAAAGAAAAGAAAGAAAAGATAGAGAAAAATATACACTTGAGGGAAGTTGATCGAGGACAAGATTGTGGAGTTAGTTCCGTTCCCGGATTAGCATCACATACCCTAGAAAAATCCCACCTAATCACAACGTTTCTTGACCTTCTATTTCACAAGACCTTGTGACCTATTTGCATGTTTGTAAGACTTAGTAATCTAGATTGGATATGCTCTTGATCTTCTTAGCTTCTTCATTTTTACATTTCATGCATGTTTTTGAGTTAAGTACAATTGTCTTTCCATGCTTTCACTTATTTGATGCATGATCGCTTATCCGGAGCTACGAAACATGACTATGAAGCTGATCCAATAGTAGAAGCACAAACCCAAAAGATTTTGCCATTTTTCTGCATACATAAATCATGTCATCTCTTAGTCTATAGTTTGGAATTTGCTCGGGGACGAGCAAACCTTAAGTATGGGGTATTTTGATAACACGATTTATGACTTAGGTTTAGGTAGTCATTTAGATAGATTTCTCACTCATTCATGCATGGTTTAGCATTAGTTCGTGACGTTTTGCACTCAATTCATGTATTTTGTCGAGATAGACGTCTACACGGACTTGTGCTTGTTTTGTAGGTATTTTGGGAGATTTAGGAGCTAAACCGATGCATTCAAGAATCAATCCTCGAGATGACACACCCTCGGACTCATTAGGATGCAAACTAGAAGCCAAAGGAGACTCATGAAGCCTTGCCAACACATGCCATGCACCAAATCACAACTTAATGATCCAAGGTGAAGTTTCTGGAGCAAACCACGGTTCACTGGCACATTCCACGGCCGTGATTCTACCCGTGGATTTTGCCAGATTCTTGTGACAGCTGTGCCACGACTCTCACGGCCAACTCATGCAAAATTTGTTATAAAAGTGGTCCTTTATTGACTGAGAAAATCATCTTGGAGCAGCCCTCCATTATCCACCATCATCCAATCAAAAATATCCTCTCAACAAGAAGATTCTTGTAGGAAGAAGTAGAAGGAAGCCACCATTGGAGAAGAGCTTGTTGGAGGAGAAGGAAGAACACACCATTCCCATACTTTGATAGCTTTTGTAGTGAAGAGTATCGGATTTGATTTCTAGAGTTGTATGAACCATTTGAACCTTCTTTTGGAAGGGCTGTGAGTCATTCTTATCTAAACTTCAGCTTGGTTTTGTTATCTTACTTGTTCATTTCCTTCTTTTCATTATCTTGCAAATGGATGCCATGATTTTATGTTTGATGGATTCGATTTTTATTATGAATGTTTTAGGCTAAATAGATGTGGTTCTAGGATAAGGAAAGGATGATTGTGGCTAGGACTATGATAGGATGAACTTAGATTTACCTTTGGATGAGTAACTTTCAAGAACGAACTCTCTGTTGAAGTCCACGGGTGGATCTTCCCATTCCACGGCCGTAGATGCGTAGAACAAACCGTGATTTCTCTCTGGTTCGATGATCTAGCTTTAGATTGTCAGAATGTTGAAATCCTAGGTGTTTGTTGAGTTAATCTAACCTAGGGTGACCTAGTGTTAGCTACTAAGTGTTAGAAGAGACCTACCCGGTGATTCTTACCCTTAGATTTCGAAGATTACAAACCCTAGGTAGTGGTGAGCTTCGCAAGCCGCCATTGGACTAAGTGTGCTAGGATAGTTGTTTAGAACTTCCCTTTCCAAGACCTACCCGGTGAGGATAGGTTAGACCTCTAGGAAACAAATCCGGTTTGTGTAGAATTCCAATCCTTAGGATTCTTAGAGACTTACCCGGTAATGAGATCTTAGGAATGGATTAGTGGACCATGAGACTTACCCGGTGATTGATCCCACTCTAGAAACACTTACTCCCGACATATTATAGATCATCCGAAGAATGATTAGAAAGCTTGAGTCCTATGCCATAATCGGAATTTCCAACCCCTAGAATCCATATTCTCTCTTTTGGTTCATATCTCATGTTTAGCTTGTTTCTTTGTGTTGATTTGTTAGCTTAGTTGATTGCTTAATTTTGCACGAATTGTGATCCTTGATTGATCACCTAAAAACCAACCAAAAACAATTGAGAGTTTCATTTCTTTATTTCTCTCTTTTCTTAACCTAGATCTTCGCTAAACTAAATCATAAACCGAATCAATCTCACCTTAGTCTTTGTGTTCGACCTCGGAATACTATCCATACTACGAACGTCCCGTACACTGCGGGTGCGCTAGGAGTTAGGAGAAATTTAACGAGTATAAATTTAAAGCTTATTACGTGCACATCACACGATCTTAGCGTAACAATAGCTGTCCATTCTTGCAATCTACCATCCATCTGGAAGTTGCAAGGAATGGTCTCCCAAGAATGATGGGAACTGGATAATCTACAGGGATGTCAAGAATGAGAAAATCTATAGGAATGTAAAACTTACCGAGTTTCACGGGAATGTCTTCTATTATCCCAACAGGCCTGGTGATGGAACGATCGGCCATGTAAAGTGTCATCGTCGCCGGTCTAGGTTCTCCTAGACCAACCGCCTTGCACAAAGCAAGTGGTATGATGCTCATGCTTGCTCCAAGGTCGCAAAGTGCATCGTAAGTGACCTCTCCTAGGGTGATGGGTATGCAAAACGATCCTGGATCACGCAGCTTAGGTGGCATGTTCTCCGTCATCGTCTTGATTAGTTCGGATGACTCCGTGCTCATCTTGACTTCACCAATATCTTCTAACTTCCTCTTATTAGAGAGGATTTCCTTTAGGAACTTCCCATAAGCTGGCATACCTAAAATTGCTTCCATAAAAGGTATATTATTATGCAGCTTACTCATACGATCAATAAACTTACCGAAGTGTTTATCTAGACGCGCTCTCACTCTAGATTGAGGAAAAGGTAGAGGTGGTTTGTAAGCGGGAGGAGGAACATATACATCTTCCTTCTCTTTTTCCTTTTCCTTCCCTTTCCGGCGGAGGTCGCAACTACTTTGGGTTGTGGATCGGTGGTTGTTACACCACTTCTAGTAGTAATCGCCATAACCCTTCCCTTTGGGTTGTCTTCCGTCTTTCCGGGAAGCTTCCCTTGATCTCTCAGGACTTCTCCGGCTTTGCTGAATACTTGGCTTTCTAAAGCTTTGTGTGCTTTATCAACCGAAGTTATGTAGCTCTCCAATCCTTGTAGCTTTCCTAAGATCGTCTCCAACATGGGATAGGGCTTCTCCTTCTTCGTCTTGTTTGATCAATTTGATGTTTGCTCTTGGCTTTTCAAAGGAGTAGAAGAAGATGGAGATGTTAAAGCTTTTTCAGCATATGAATAGGGATTACCTGGATTTTGTTGGTTGGATCTCCAATTGTTGTTGTTGGAGTTCCTATTGTTATTATTCCAGTTGTTGTTCCGGTAGTCATTCCTATTCCCTTGGTTGTTATCTCTCCCCATAAGTTGGCCTCTTTCTCCTTGGCCTTTTGAAGGATAGTTTTTATGACTTCCTTCAACTCTTTGATCTCATTGTTGAGGGAGAATATTTGCATTTGCGCAGCTTGATTCAACTTAGCTCCCGGATCTCCTTGATTCCGGTTATTAGGATCCACCTTCCGGTGGGAATACTTCTCAATCACTTGGGCTTGCTTCTCAATGAATTTCCAAGCATCATCTTCTCTCATGTCCATAAATGTACCAAAATAGAGATTGGAGATTGAATTGTGTTTCCACATCCAACCCCTTGTAGTAGATCTCCAACAATTCCAGCTTTGAAATGTCATGGTGTGGGTAATCCAATAAGAGATCCTGAAACCTTTCCCAAGATTCAAACAAACTTTCGTTAGGTTTCATAGAAAATGCATTAATCTTACCTCTCAACTCCGCCGTTTTGGATGGCGGAAAGAACTTGGTGAGGAACTCCGAAGATAGATCCTCCCACGTGCTAAGCCTTCCAGCTGGAAGAGTTTGATACCAAGATAGAGCCTTGTCCTTCAAAGAGAAGAAGAACGGCTTGATCTTGTAGTTGTTGTTGGTATCCCTCTTCGGCTTCAATGTCTCCATGAGAATCTCAAAATTCTGCAAATGTTGGTGTGGAGATTCAGCACTCGTTCCAGCAAATTGACTTTGGCAAACCATGATGATAACTTGTGGGCTAAAACAGAATTCATGGATATCCTCAACTTCGAAATTCACACCTAGACGGCGTGGTTGCTGAATTGGATCCATCCTTTGCCCAAGAGTCCGTGGTTCATCCCCTTCATGAGCAACTCTCACATCTCCAACAAGAATGTGAGGAACAACCGGTGGTCTAGGGTTGTTACGAACGGGATGGATCACCGTCGGATGATTCAGCTCTAGTGGATTTAGGTTTCTTGACCTTCTTCTTCTTAGCATCATTCAGCTCCAACTTCATGTTTAGCATCATAGCATTGAGCTCATCTATTTGGAATTGATGACTCTCTAATTCTTCCATACGAGCCTTCTCACTCAACTTTAGTTGAAGTTGAGCTTCATCCAACTCCACTTAGATGTTTCTCTCATTGTTTTTAGCCATCTTTTTCTCCTTCAACTTTCTTCTCAAAGTTTTCTCCAATTCGGGATCAAAAGGAACTAGATCTTTGGTAGATCTATTCTTTCGCATATACCTAAAAAATCTACAAAGATCACTCAAGTAGACAAATCAAATCACAAGAGCAAAAGCTCCCAAGCTAGACCGAAAACCGAATTTGGTCTAGACCAAATCCCCGGCAACGGCGCCAAAAACTTGTTCGCTCAAAAGTGTGCGTCACTAGTTTTAAATTTATATCTAGAACTTAAAGCAAAGCGAACCCGCAGTGTACGGATTAACTGTAGTAAGGCAAGAAATTCCAGAGTCAAACTGAGGGATTTTGTGAGAATAAAATCGATTTCAATTATCTAACAAAATGCAAAAGCTTTTGTGATTAATAAAGGAGGTAAATGATTCCAAGGATTCAAGTATCCGACTGCGGCTTTCGATTCAAGACACTTCGAAAAATCAAAGGACAAAGTTGATATTGCCAAGGTTATGTGTTTCGAAGGTAGGTATCGTACGGTGAAGTTCCAAAACCTATTTGTCTAAACCAAAAGTTCTCTCTATAAGGGTTGTTGAGGCTGCAATATAGAAAGATCGAAGGACAAGAATTACACTCAAACTAACTACCCAAAACCCCAGGATATGACTCTCCAAGGTAAAGATAGAAAGCACACTTAAACCTTAATAAAGGATGTTGAGTCTCTCTATTACCCAAATCTTGTAATCTTAATCTATTAAATGTAGAATCAATGATGAAGTCTCTTCACACATTTAAATAGAGGTTAAAAAGGTTAAGCAAGGTTGGGATTTAGGCCAGGATTAACTTTGGTTAAAGAATAAATCAATTAAAGATCGTCAGGGGAATAAATCGACATGTTCATCATTAAATCGGATGATTTTCTCAAGAACAGGGCGATATTCCTGTTTGTCACAAAGTTAAAATCTAAACTCTCAGGGTTCAATTGGTTAAATGAGTTCAGTCTATCATCATCTAAGCCTCAATCATCAACTATTCTCCCCATAATCACAAGGGTTTTAGCCAACCATTTTCAAAATCAAATCAAAATTGAGATTGAATGAATAAAATCAAATAAACCCGAACTTTGAATAAAATCTCAATAATCTCCAAATCTGTAAACAAATCTCAAATCCAATCAAAGTATCTCTCAAAACACTCAACTATGTGTTCACAACCACAAGAATCTGAAAGGGAAATAAAGGATTTCACACTAATGGTAAAGATTGACTTCTCGGCACTTCCCTTCAATCTCCTTCCAAGAATCTTCAATCTCTCCCAATTGTGTAAATACCTTCCACTGCGAGCCCCCAATTTTCGTTCCTAGGGTTCCAATGTATAGTTCCTTGCTAATGGGCTTCTTGGCTAAACACATCTCAAGTCCACAAGTGATGGGCTTTGAGTCGTGATATTTCTTGGGCCGAAAGCTATGAAAAATCGTGCTGTCAATTTAGTGAAGGAAACCGTTTGATTTTTATACATAAAAATCGTCCGATTTATATATAAACTGGCATGATTTTCTTCAATAGAGAATGCTTGTCTCTTGGCTCGTTTCCTTCCTCCCTTTTGTGACTCTTTTTCACAACTCCTTTGCTCTTTGTGATTCCTCTAAGACTCCTTAAGCTTCCTTAATAGCCTTAGATGCTCCTTACTCATCTTTTGCTTCCAAATCCACCGAATTTACCTACAATTCAACAAAAACTCGTGTAGACCTCTATTTTTGGAATATAAATGAAATAAACCTAACAGGTACATAAATTCTCTCTAAAAGCAAGGTAAGTCGAGTTAAACCTCTACAATATGCATGATTATAATGGTATATAATTCATGTCATCAAACACGAAGGAGACAAGTATGTACAACCTTTCCTTTAAGGTAGTTCATAGGATCCTTAGTGAGAGTTTCTTTGCACGGACAGAGACTCCACAGAAGCTCAAGGCAGATGAGCTCATCTTACTCTATTGCATGACTAGTAGTACTATCCCCGACATCACCTCCATGCTTGCTGATTATCTCGGGAAGATAGCCAACAAGGAGAAGGGTGATCTATGTACTGGAGGCCTTGTCACCCACGTGGCGAAGGCATTAGAGCTAGATTTTTCAGAATGCAGCTTAGCTGAGAGTGCCCAGCCTCTAGGTTCACAGAGATTGGTTGCGCGACAGGTTTTGATTCCTCGAGGTAGAGGAACTTTGCATGTGCCCATGCCATGGGCAAAGGATCCATCCAAGAAGTCGGCTGAGATAGTGTGGAAGTCCGAATACACCATTCGGAATAAGAGGAACTGGAAGGAGACTTATGTACTTATGCTTGAGGAGGTAGCCCCTCCATCTGGTTATTATGATGATGCAGGTGACACAGAGGACGAGGAGGACCACGAGGATGGAGCGTACCAGGGGAACATGCTAGAGTTTGAGAGTGATACCTATAGTGGACATGCTACGGATGCCATGGATACCGATACTCATGGTGTTGGACCTAGCCGGACTAGTCAAAGTACTGAGGAGACGGAGGATGAGATGCAGCCAACCCGCCATTCTTTTGCACATAATCCCAGCCATGGTCGAGGACGTGGGCGCGGACATAGGCTTCCCCGAGATATTAGAGCATTGGTTTCTAGCTTCCAGGGACTACGTACCGACTATCAGGGTCTTCGCACAAATTATCAAGCCCCCCACACCGACTACACCGCCCTGAACACTCAGTTCACGGTATACCGCCAGGAGACGGATGCTAGACACTCGTCCTATGATGGCCAGACGAGGGACATGTACTATCATCAATTTGGCCATTTCTATGATCCCAGCGCACCGAGATATCCATATCCGCCACCGCCACCGACTGAGGATTGAGTTTCCACTCCATTTTACATTGTAAGTATTTTTCTCCATCTTATGCTTGATTTTTCACATTAGGGACAATGTGAAGGTTAAGTATGGGGTGGGGGTACTTACAATCTCTTCTACTTTTCGCACTTTATGTACTTTGTGTTGCACTTGATGATTTGGTTGTAATAACTTTTGCACTATTTGCTTTCCACTATGACATTCGCATTTGCACGCTTTCATTCAAAATTTGTGAGTTTTTCAAAAAAAAATTGTTCTTCTTATGATGGAAATGACCTCTATGATAAGAATTGTGTTGTGGAAAAGGCAAAAAGATGACTTAGTTATGTTGAGATATTAATTATAGCATGAATGAGCTTGATTTTCTTACTTGAATGCATGAATAGTTCATATGATCTTGATGTCTTGATAGGAGAATGAAATAATGATCGAAGCTATATTATAAGTTCTTTTGCATCATATAGGAATGACCAAGGCAATTCACTTCTTTTCTAGTTCATATCTTGTTCATGCTAGATCCTCAATGAAATATTTGACCTCCTTTTGACCATCCAGGAATTAGGATGAGTAATTGTAAAAGGCATGCTTGATGTGGGAGGGCCAATATGAAAGTGTTAAGTGAAAGTTTAGCAAATTATAGGTTTGGGGACGTTGAACATGAGGATGAGTAACTCGGCACCATTCACATAGCCGGGTATTTGTGTCTTGCCAAAGTGCGATTGAACGACAAGTCCTAACGGGATATGGTATGGGCATTAAGGGTTTGAGGCATCTCGGAAATTGAGAAACGCCGATCTCCTAGGCTTCGGTTATTGTGCAACGCTGTCCATACTCTCAAAAAGTAAAGTATAAAGAAAGCAAAAATTTTACATGCAAAGCATGTGTGGTGATGTTTAGTTCTTGAAAGTATTGTGTTGTTCCTCTTTCCTGGATTAGCATCACATTTCCTTAAAAGGTTTCCCACCCTTGACACGTTTCTTAGACCTTTTTCTTTGATTGGAAGACCTTGAGACTTTTATGCACATGTTTAAGACTTCATGGCTTAGATTTGTTTGACTTTGATTGTCTTTACATCTTTATCATGTCCTTTATTTGTGTCTTTGAGAAGGAAAAGATAGTTAGTTCATATTGTGATTATTATTGATACATACTTTGTCTTCTTATGCCTTGAAGCATCACTTTGAGGGTGATCCAATAAGAAGAAACACTTTCAAAACAAAAGGTTTTTGAGTTTTCATTATATAATTCATGACATCTTGTATTCTAGGTTTGAATCTTGCTTGGGGTCAAGCAAGGGGCAAGTATTGGGTATTTTGATGACATGAATTATATACCATTATAATCATGCATAATGTAGAGGTTTACCTCAATTTACCTTGTATTTGGAGAGAATTTGTGTACCTTTTAGACTTATTTCATTTATATTCCGAAAATAGAGGTCTACACGAGTTTTGGTTGAATTATAGGCGACTTCGGTGGATTTGGAACCAAAAGTGGAGCAAGGAGCATCTAAGGCTAATAAGGAAGCTTAAGGAGTCTTAGAGGAGTCACAAAGAGCAAAGGAAGTGTGTAAGAGAGTCATAAAAGGAAGGAAGGAAACAAGCCAAGAGACGAGCATTCTCTGTTGAAGAAAATCATGTCATTCACTCTATAAATCGGACGATTTTCCTCCTAAAAAATCGAACGGTTTTCTTCTTTGTTTCGGCAACACAATTTTCTACAGCTTTCGGCCAAAGAAATATCACGACCCAAAGCCCATCACTTGTGGGCTCGAGACGTGTTTTGCCAAGCGGCCCATTAGCAAGGAAGTATACATTGGAACCCTAGGAACGAAAATTCAGGGTTGGCAGCGGGAAAGATTTACACGGTTTTGAGAGATTGAAGGTTCTTGGAGAGGAGATTGAAGGAAAGTGCCAAGAATTTAATCTATACCATTGTTGTGAGATCTTTTGTTTCCCTTTCGATTCTTGTGATTTGTGAACACATTATTGAGTCTTTTGAGAGATTCTTTGATAGGTTTTGAGTTTGGATTATAGATTTAAATATTATTTGGTTTTTATTCAAAGTTCGGGTTTTAATTGAATTTATTCATTCAATCTTGATTTTGATTTGATTATGATAATGGTTGGCTAAAAACCTTGTGATTCTGGGGAGAATAGTTGATGATTGAGGCTTAGATGATGATAGACTAAACTCATTTTACCATTTGGACCCTGAGAGTTGAGATTTAACTTTGCGACAACAGGAAAATCGACCTGTTCTATAGGAAATCGTCCGATTTATTCAAGAACAGCACGATTTATTTCCCTGACGATATTTAATTGATTTGTTCTTTAACCAAAGTTAATCCTTGCCTAAATCACAACCTTGTTTAACCTTTTTAACCTCTATTTAAGTGTTTAAAGAGACTTCATCATTGATTCTACATTTAATAGCAAAAGATTACAAGATTTGGGTAATAGAGAGACTCAACATCATTTATTAAGGTTTAAGTGTGCTCTCCATCTTTACCTTTGAGAGTCATATCCTGTGGTTTTGGGTGGTTAGTTTGAGTGTAATTCTTATCCTTAAATCTTTCTATATTGCAGCCTCAATAACCCTTATAGAGAGAACCTTTGGATTAGACATATAGGTTTTGGAACTTCACCGTACGATACCTTCTTTTGAAACACGTAACCTTGGCAATATCAACTCTGTCCTTTGATCTTTAGAAGTAGCTTGAATCGAAAGCCGCAGTCGGATACTTGAATCCTTGGAATCATTTGTCTCCTTATTAATCACAAAAGCTTTTATACTTTGCCAGATATTTGAAATCGATTTTATTCTCACTAAATCCCTGAGTTCGACTCTGGAATTTCTTGCCTTACTACAGCTGATCCGTACACTGCGGGTTCGCTTTTGCTTTAGTTCTAGATATAAATTTTAAGACTTTGACGCACACACTTTTGAGCGAACACTTAGCTGTCATTCCTATATTGGATGTATGCATGAGTGATGTTTGTTATATGCTTTATTGCATGCGATGTTGAGTATTACCGACCTCTGTTTTATTGGATATCCCCCTTGCAGTGGCAGTGATAACCTTTCCCTTTCATCTTGTAAGGAGTCTGGGAGGTTCTCTGTGGTCAGGCCAGTACTGGTATACGAGATGGACACTTCACCACTCCCTTAGGGTACACGGAAACTGTGCCGATACTACTCCAGATGGATATGGTACCTAGAGGCGAGGATGATATATTCCTCGTGTCACATATTTTCATCTCTCTCTCTCTATGTATATATATATATATATATATATATATATATATATATATATATACCTTGATTGTATGACGTTACGAAGATAGTTAAACGGGAAAATGTGTGACAACATGATTATGTGTTTATGATTCCATGAATTGTGTATGTTGTAACACCCCAAATTCTCAGAATTGAGGGAGCTACCGGTTAGGACCTCACAATGGGTCCCGACCTTAGTTTGACAACAATTTTACTAGGATCTTACAACAAGGCACAAAAGTCTTAAAAACATTTGAAAACCTTAAAAAATATGTAGCAGCCTTACAAAGCAACGGTACTAAAAGGACACATATGAAGAACATAAGACAACCTCGTCGCCAACTAAATGAGTACGTGGACCCGGCTGACCATTCCCTCCGGATCTCTCTACAACTGTCTTAACCTGCAAAGCATCTACAAAGCGATATAATACCGTTAGCTAACATTCTATGCATAAGTATAAAGGTAAAAGCACAAACACACAACATACACAATCAACATGCAATACTCAATCCTTTTATTATCTTTAATTAGGTGATAGGTCATTACTAATGATACTTATTTTATGACACGAGGGATTCCCAAACCTAGCCCCTATCCCCGTTTACCAATGCAGAATGGTACTAATGCATTTGATCATCTACCTGACTGGGCTGGTCGCAGGGAACCTCCTAGACTCTCGCAAGAGCTAGGCAGATGATGTCACGACCCGTTATCATACACTTGGGTCAATTACGTAAATAATAAAGTCGGCCTAATCCGGTTTCATTGTTTATCATAACTAACAAACACCACTCATACACATTACACTCATACAAGAAGCCAGCTAAGTAAGTCCGTGGACTTACCAGTCTCCGAAGCACAAACGATCACCACACTCTCAAGTTCCCTCGGGAAAACACACAATGCTTGTTCAAGACAAGGCACATGAATTAAACAATACTCTAGTCAACTAGAAGTCCTTAGACTTCTAGGCTCAACACCCTCACAAGAACATACATGCATAAGATAGATTGACACTTAAAACCCAACACTACTCTTCTAAATCAAACTATACTTATACCCAACTTCCGAACATCCTTAATCTGGATTAACTCAACAGATCGTTGTCAACTTTTACCACATGCTCCTATATATATCCATCAATAACATATCAAAAAATCACGTCCAACAGAGTTCGATAACCCCTCCAAATCTACCTTACAAAACTGCATCACAAGCAGTTTTCTTTTTAACATTTAGAATATTTCAGCAACCTAAAAACTGCACATTGTCTCAACTTTAAAAAATCATAACTCCTAAACCACTTGCTGGATTTATCCCAAATTTTGATATGTTCTACTATAAAATCTTAATTATGACATATCCAAAATTCAAGTCTAACCGAGGAATATAACCTTATCAAATCTATAACACAAAACTGCATCACAAGCAGTTTTTTGACAAAACTCAGCACAACCTATAAACTGCTCTCAAGGTCTCTACTTTGGGACGCCATAACTCTTAAACTGTAACTAGGATTCCTCTACAATTTCAGTATGATCTACTATGAAATACTAACTATAACATATCCGAAAACAGCCAAAAAGAAGAAGTCTAGCTTACCCAAAAAGGGACCCGAAGTTGACTGTTCATCACATTACAACCCAGAAAACGCAGCAGCTCCACGAGCCATCTTCGAGGGCTGTTATGCAGGTTCCGAGATACAAATGGGCTCATATCAGCACATATATAGAGAGAGTGCAATGTAGAGAAGGGAGGGAAGATGTTTACCCAACAAGATAGACTCGACCAGCTCAAATAATACGAGTAAGAAGAGGACGAAGAAGAATCGGAAGCTGTCACTAGGACGCACCAGCGGCTGGGAAATGAGGCACCCATGGTCAGGAGGGATGACATCACACACAGATTTGCTATGTGAAGGAAGATGTAGACAACAGACGGTTGCAGAAGGCGAGGAGAGACCCGTTCCTGCGGTCCTCCTGTGTGGGCTCGATACTCACTATTACGGGTTGCGAGACGAAGAACACCCACACTCAGACTCTCATATAGATGCAGGCATACATGGATAGGTGGTTAGACATAGACATACGAGAAGGCTGAGAAGAACGGAGAGAGAGAAGGAGGACAGACCTGGTGCACGTACGTAGAGACCGAAGAGCGAGGCACTCGGCGGTTCGGCTCGCAACCGCAGAAGGTGGTCCGTTGTTCTCCAGCCGGTGAAAGACGAGGCAGCAGATGCGGCCTTGCCTTGTTGTCGGTTACAAGGGGAGGCTTATTAGGTGACGGTCCAAGGTAGAAGAATTGGTGGCTGCGTGGAGGAAGCTCTTATTGGTGTCGGCACTGCCTGAGGAGACACGGAGGGAGGGTGCCGATGGTCGTGTTACTGCGTGTAGGAGGACGGGATGAACGAAGGGTGGCGAGGCACGTCGTCTTCGATGGTTATAAGGAGGAGGGGATGGGCTGATGGTTTCCTCACGTGAAACGAAGGAGAGCGTAGGGTTAGGCATTGCAGCTGGGCTGGCATGAGGTGAGGCGGAGTTGGGCTGGCTTGAGGCAAGCGGGCCTACTGGGCTTCCTACACGAGAGCTGCTCGAGGCTGCCGGGCTTGTCATCCTTCAGGGAATGGGCTGGAACAAGGAGGCAAAGGTGAGATGAAATAAAAGAGGAAGGGAGTGGGCTGAAAACATAGGC
Source organism: Fagopyrum homotropicum (assembly GCA_033239125.1). NCBI lineage: Eukaryota > Viridiplantae > Streptophyta > Magnoliopsida > Caryophyllales > Polygonaceae > Fagopyrum > Fagopyrum homotropicum. Next base: position 54,832,315 of record BSWB01000003.1, on the reverse strand, counting down.
AAAAGGTTGGGCTGAAGTAAGGTAAGAAGAAGTGGGCTGAAAGTTTTGTCAAGACTTGTCAAAAACTCGTCATGGCTTTGTCAGGCCCATGCATGACTTCGTCACAGAGTTGTCGGGATTCGTCATGACCTCGTCTCAGCTCTGTCATGGTCTCGTCACAGCTTTGTCACAGTCCCGTCTCAGTCTTGTCATGATCTCGTCTAAAGTCGTCGTTAAGGATTAGTTATAAGAATTAGGGTTTGATATAATTCTATCATTTTATGTGAATTAAATTCTACATAAAATGATAAATAATTATAAGAATTAGGGTTTGATATAATTCTACCATTTTATGTGAATTAAATTCTACATAAAATGATAAAATTTGTGAAGAAAGAAATACTAGATAGAATGGGAACCGTCAACGGCTCGAAGTCCGAATTGATTTGGAATTAAAAGGAATAAAAATTCCGGATATTACATCAGTACCCCCTTAACATAAGTTTCATCCCGAAACTTAGAACAAGGTACTTAATTAAACGACTTCCATAAATAAACTGGTATGTCCTAGTCTCACTAAATTTTTATTCGTTTCCTAAACTTCTTTAACCCTATCAAAACGACTTCCATAAATAAACCTTTGTTCAATATATTTGTACAGTTTGATGTTTTGGTTTTCATCTATATGTGCCTTGTTGTAAGATCCAGTGAACTTGTTGTCATGCTAGGGTCAGGATTCACTGTGAGATCCTAGCCTAGTGACGCCTCGAATCCTGCGGATTCGGGGTGTTACAAAGTTGGTATCAGAACCTTAGGTTGACAACAAAAGGATCTCCACAGGATTTTGACAACAAAAGGTCGAATAGATAAAATAAACAGAACCCGAAAGGGGTATGACTTTTCAAAAGGATTTTGGTTTTCAAAAGTGTACAGCTGTTTTGGGATAGTGTGTACGAGAAGCCATCACCCATCTGAGGATCTCCACAGGATTTTGGTTTTGAAAAGTGGACAGCTGTTTTCGAACTCTTCCTTAAACACTTTGCACATACAAGGCATGCATGTATGTTAGGGTTTGATAAGGAGATTTACATCACTTCAAAATCCAAAACCTGGAGTAAAAAAAGGAAGCAATTAGTACAAAAGTACGAGTCACACTCGTATTTGTAACACCCTGAATCCGCGGGACTCGGGATGCCACATTGGGCTAGGATCTCACAATGGATCCTGACCCTAGCCTGACAACAAGTTCACTGGACCTTACAACATGGCACTGACATATATAAAACAAATACATAAAATAGTATAAACTGTACAACCCAAACTAAACAACAACATAGCCGAGTATAAACAACATCCTCACACAGGAGGGGAAACAAGACATCATCCTCACGCGGGAGGGGAAACATAAACATCCCAAACCAACCACCTAATGTACGAGAGTCCTCGGCCTGTCACCCTGCAAGATCACTCAGCAACGCCTAACCTGTAAACATCTACAACACGGTATGAAACCGTTAGCTAACCATACATATATGAGGTAATGCATAAGCACAAACGCAATCATGCAAGATAAACAAATCAGCATGCTTTCACACATTTACCCATTTTATCATCTTTATATGATAGTCATTCACTCGAATCGTGTATATATATATATATATAGATGAAAATATGTGACACGAGGACCGATACATCCTCGCCTCTGAAAATAATAGCCATCTGGAGTGGAATCGGTCACACAACCCGTGTACACTATGGGAGTGGTGTTGTTCCCTCCCCGTATACCCGGTCTGACCTGTCTCAAGAGAACCTCCCAAACTCCACGGCGGGATGAAGGGGAAAGGTTATCACAGCCACTCATACGGGGCAATCTATAAAACATAGGTCGGTAAATACGACATCACATGCTATCATAGCAACATACAAAGCACACACCACTCATGCAAACACCCAATATAGGGATGGCTGCTAAGTAAGTCCTACGGACTTACCTCAACGTCGTACACAGCTCAACCAAAACATCCTCCAATCCTGAGAGAGGGGCACTGCCTAATAACAAGGCATCAAGATATATCAAACTCTATTCATCAAAGGGGTCACACCTAGACCCAAAGGGATCCATGAGGATCATACTCAACCTCACAACCTCAATCAACATCAACCTAAGTCCTTAAAGCCGTACAAGGCATAAACCGATTATAACCTCAACCAAACACATCCTCACACATCTAACATGATCCTATACACTCATACTAGGTAAGGAGAGAACAAAGGCATCCTAAGCAAAGTTTAGAAGCAACACACACCTGCAGAACCAAGTGCAGCACCAAGCTGGTGCAGGTGGCCGCAGGGGCGGCTAAGGGATGCGCAGGGGCGGCTCACTGCTGGCGCAGGGGCGGTCCAGAGATGGCGCAGGGGCAGCTGGTGTGCAGAGACACACCACTTCAGCTCCTTCTTCACTCTTTTCTTCGATTCTCCACTCTTCTTCATTCCAGCAGCAGCATACACATATCACATACATATATATGCAGCAACACAAGCCAAAACATGGTTGAATCAAGATTCAAACCTAAGAGATCTAAGATAGGCTAAGGAAAGAGGGAAAATATAAGGTAAAGAAGAAAGAAAGAAGAGAAACCATGGAAGCTTACCAGCTGAGCTTCCCAGGAGATCAGCACCACTCCATCATGGCTCATAAGCTCAGCAACAATAACTATCAACCACAGCAAGCAAAGCCATCAAGGATCTCTCACAAACTCAATCCAAGCTCAAAGAAGATCAAGATGATCCAAAGGAGAAGATTAGAGAAGATGAAGTACGTAGGGAGAGAGATGTGGCTGAAGATACTAAACCCTCATCAAAAGGGAAAGAAGGAGAAGCTTATAAAGGAAGAAGGGTCAAAAAGCAAGGCTCGGGTCAAAGAAGACGGTTGCAGTACATCACAAACCGCAGGGGCGGCTAGCCTGGCCGCAGGGGCGGCTCATAGACACACAGGGGCGGCCATACAGGGGCGCAAGGGCGGCCCACTGCAGCTCCAACTAAGGAAAGCAGCTACGTCTCAGCTGAGGCGCAGGTGCGGGATCTCTCGAAGACTCAGGCTCTTACATCTCAGCCCCCTAAAAACAAGTTTCGTCCCGAAACTTGCAAATTCCCAAAGTCTCTCGGACCCATAAGCCGAGGTATAACTCTCACTCTTTCTATCGGAGGTATCACATCTCCGTTCAAAAGATCGCAACCTATAACAATCTATAACCTCAAGTATCAACATGGAGGAATCATCATCTCCAGAAAACAGGGCCATAACGCTACCCAAAGGCGTAGAGAAATCACGTCTCTCGTCATACCACATCACAAGGCATAGAGGAAGTACATCTCTAGCCAAAACATAACACAGGCATAGAGGAAATACGTCTCTAGCCAAACCATAAACATATATATCGCATGGAGGAATCACATCTCCACTTAAACTATGTCCATCAAGGTAGCATGGAGGAAAGAACCATCTTCAGCTGAATCCTAATCACACTCAAATAGCATGGAGGAAAGAACCATCTCCAGCCATAGTATCAAACATACTCAGATAGCATGGAGGAAATAATCATCTCCAACTATAACATACATCACGCTAGCACATCAAAATCTACTAAGATCATAAATCACATCATAGCTAGCATGGAATAAACACATCAAAGCATATAAGCACATAAGCACAACATTCATCAAGATAGCACTAAGGTCTACTCGTGCTCCCACAAATGAGTCTGTCCCAACATATACTCTGGATAGTTCCTCAGGATACTATCCTCAGTCTCTCACATAGCCTCTTCAGGTCCTCATCTTGACCACGATGTCCTCAAAATGGGAATGTCTTTCAAATGCTAGCGTCTCATATCTCATTCGAAGAATGTAATCAAATGCTCAACAAGGATGTGGTTCGGCTTAACCACTAGATCATCATAACTCACAAAGTGTCTCAAACCTGGTATATATACTCCCTTAGTTGAGACACAAGAAACACTGGGTGAATATCCTCTAACTTCAGAGGCAAAGCTAAATATCATGCTGCCTTCACAATACTGGTCAGGATCTCAAGTAAATCGACATATTGAAAACTCAATTTCCTTTATATGTCAACACATCTGACGTCTCATAGCGGAGATACTCTCATTTGAACATGATTTTTCACTTAAGATTGAGAGGTCAACGCCTCTGGTCTACATATGATATCTGGCGACTCTGTATAGTCAGCATTCCTCCCCTAATCAGCGTTACTTGAACTCATAAAGCCATTCCAAAAATGCACGTCAAACATTGTTATATAATAAACTCGTTGGCTGGAGGTAATCTAACCATCCATGCTTCCAATCCACAAGGCAAGCTTATAATATGTTCTCAAGGGTCCAGATGGTCCTCTATAACAGACCATATGTCTAGGGGTGAAACATAGTCATGAAGTATAGACTCATCCTTCAAAGCAGTCTGAGTCGGTTGTCAAACCTCGAGGTAAATCGCCCATCTCGATCAGAGACGACTGTCCTTGGTACACCATGGAGTCTCACTATCTACCTAGTGTACTCCTCCACCAATCCATTTATTGACCACGTCTCTCTGATGGGAATGAAACGTGTCGACTTCATTAATCTGTCACCAACAATCCCGATAACCTCAATCTTCCACGAGACCACAATCTCACAACAAGTCCATAGAGGTGTCCTCCCACTCCCACTACTGCACTGGTAGTGGGTGAAGCTCATCTCTAGGTCGGAAATACTTCATCTGGTTACAATAGCTTCAATCTTATTTACCAATATAATTATCTCACCCCATGGTACATCTTACTCGTACCTGGATGTACTGAATAAGGTGTCCAGTGAGTATACCGGAAGATTCTCTGTCTCCACCTTGCATCAACAGGTACACAAAAGTGATTCTGACACTCCATCACTCCATCTACTCCAATGGAGAACTGTGGTGCCTCATTACGAGACATCTTCTTTCTAAGCCTCATCAAGGTCAAGAAGGTCCCCTGCTTCTGTTGGACCTCATCCCACAGACCAGGTAGAACCTCTTAGGTATAACTGGGTATCCTCATCAAAGAACTAGTTGTCCAGCTCTAGCTAAGCTAGATCTCTCTGAAGCTGAGGCCGAACTATCACTCTTGCAATCATCTTCTTTTGGAGCGTCTTTCAGTTCAAGTTGTCAGCAACAATGTCCAACTTCTCTGATTGATATGAAATCTCCAGGTTAAAATCTTGATCAACTCAAGTCCTTAATGTTGGTGGTTATTCAACTCCCACGGCGTAAAAACATATTTCAGACTCCTATGGTCTGTGGAAACCTAACATGTGATATCATGTAGGTACAATCTTCAAATCTTCAAGGCTTGAAGTACCACTGCTACTTTAGATCATGCATCAAGTAGTTCTCCTCATACTCCTTCAGTTGTAGACACACATGTTAATAACTCTATTCCTCTGTAGTAATACACGTCTCAACTTAGCTGGGATGTATCACCGTAAATCACGGGATCCCCAGAATCTTCTGACTATGATAGAATGGAAGCAGAGGTCAAATATATCCTCAACTCTTCAGAACTTAGACACACTGATTTCATCACGTAGTTATGGTGGTCCTCTCAAAAAACTCACAAATGAATACGGAAACATATAAAAATCCTTCCTCAAAATATTGGTAGCAATCGGCTGAGCCAAAAAAACTACGTATTCCTTAATGTTCATCAGTATCTTCCATATTACAACATACTTAATTCTTGCCAGGTCAATCATGATCCCTCTGGCAAATACAACATGGCCTAAAAAGGCTACCACTGACATCTCAACTTACACTTAGAGAGCGTAGCATATAGCCCTCTATCTCTCGAAAATTTGCAGAACGATCCATAGACGATCGGTCTACTATTCTCTGCTATGAGAGTATACCGACAGGTTATCAATGAAATCCACCACCAACTACTATATATAAAAGATCAATCATTAACGCATGCATCGAAAGACAAGAAGTGCATAGCACTTACCACAACAAAACTCCACTAGGTAAACCATTAACGAGAATGGTACCTGTAACAGCTAACACTCGTAGCTCCACTACATATCATCACTCGATCTCGGATCTATGCTCCTCAGGTATCACTGACGTCCTCACTATAGCCTCCACTTCCACTCTTTCAGCACCAGAAAGAGGAAGGTCTTGCTGGGAAGAAACACTACTTTGCTGACAGAAAGGGGTCAGATGGCCTAGTTCACCACAAGTGAAACAAGCTATCAGTGCCAGAGGGCACTCCAAATGCAAATGATCTGGATAGCCACAATTGAAACATAATCGTCCCATCCTTGCAACCTGTGCAGCTAAAGGGTAACTCGATCTTCGTCGTCCACCTTGTATGATCTTATTCCAAGAGGGAACTTGTAAAGGCAACGCCTTGCCCTGTCGACAAAACTTCACTCTATGCCCTGCTTTACCACACGTAAAACTTATTATGGGCGCCTTTGGGCACACAGCTCGCCGGTGCCCAAACTTCCCGCAATTAAAACATTGTAGTTCCGTGTCAGTCGTCTTCATGGTCAAAGGACCACTTGGTTATCCTGGTGTCTAACTTGGTTCACCATACATCATCTTTGCTTATCTACTAACTGATTGAATCTGTTTCTCTGATCCAGAAGCTTTAGTTGATCTCTTAGGTGTTGGTAAATCCGGTGTAGTTCTACCCGCTATCACCACCTCATAAACTTGCTGCATATATTCTTGAAACTCGGATCTACTCATGGAGACACGATCAGCATCTTCAAACTCGTTCTCTGCCATAGGCAAAATAACAGCGGAAACTGGTCCCTGACCTATCACTACTGGAGGAAGAGGGGGTGTACCCCTTCCTCGTCCCACTACAGGTACTGCTCTAGTCTGAGCCTTCTATAGGATATACGCACCTAATCTTATAAGGCTATATATATGCCATAGGTATCGATATATATATAATACATCTACATAATCCATGGTACACACAGATACTCATACATATCTATGTTGTAGAGATCCATGGAAGAGGTGACGACTTCTCGTACATTCTAACCCAAAACCACACTTAAAACAAAAAAAAAACGTTTTAAAACGTCAGATCCCATGTGGGCTCTGTTTATTTTACCTATCAAACCTCATTGCAGGTAGCAAGTGCCATTGTTGTCAACCTAGGCTCCGATACCAACTTTGTAACACCCCGAATCCGTGGGACTCGGGATGCCACATTGGGCTAGGATCTCACAATGGATCCTGACCCTAGCCTGACAACAAGTTCACTAGACCATACAACATGGCACTGACAGATATAAAACAAATACATAAAACAGTATAAACTGTACAACCCAAAGTAAACAACAACATAGCCGAGTATAAACAACATCCTCACACAGGACGGAAAACAAGACATCATCCTCACGTAGGAGGGGAAAAATAAACATCCCAAACCAACCACCTAATGTACAAGAGTCCTCGGCATGTCACCCTGCCAGATCACTCAGCAGCGCCTAACCCGTAAACATCTGCAACACGGTATGAAACCGTTAGCTAACCATACATATATAACGTAATGCATAAGCATAAATGCAATCATGTAAGATAAACAAATCAGCATGCTTTCACACATTTACCCATTTTATCATCTTTATATGATAGTCATTCACTCGAATCTTATATATATATAGATGAAAATATGTGACACGAGGACCGATACATCCTCGCCTCTAAGAATAATAGCCATCTGGAGTGGAATCGGTCACACAACCCGTACACTCTATGGGAGTGGTGTTGTGCCCTCCCCGTATACCAGGTCTGACCTGTCTCAAGAGAACCTCCCAGACTCTACGGCGGGATGAAGGGGAAAGGTTATCACAGCCACTCATACGGGGCAATCTATAAAACATAGGTCGGTAAATACGACATCACATGCTATCTATTAGCATGAAATATTACGATATTCTAGGCACTTATTCTAGTTGTTTTTCGTTCATTATTGTGTTCGTAGATAAGGCATTTAAGCATTTGTTTGCTTGTTTACCTATATTTTCGATATGGAGGTCTACATTAGTTTTGTGATTTATTATAGGTGAATAAGAGCTGAAACCGGACCATTTGAGAGAGAAAAGAGAGGTTTCAATCATATCCAAGGATTAGGAACACATCAAGGAAGCTAAAGAAGGAGCTAGGATGAAGAATGTCACGACACAAAGGAAACCACAAGTAATCTACACTTCCACACCCTAAATTACGGCCGTAGAAGAGTCCACGCTCTAAACCACGGCCGTGGATCTTGGCATCATGAGCGTGGAGCATTCCAGTAAGTTACACGGCCAAAAGTACGGTCGTGTCAGATGAGAGACATCGTAATCCTTTCCACGCCCTATTTCCACGGTTGTGGAACATCAAGAGACCGTGATTTAGGCAATCTTTTGACGAATCATTTATTGCCACATCATCTACGTATTTGGGCTGGAAGATACCTCTTTCTCCACGGATAAAAAGGCGGGAAGAGGAGTTTTTGGGGACCTCGCTTTGGAGAGTTCGCCTTAGGGTTTTCGCGAGGAACTTTGCGGAAGCGCCGGTAGTTTGGATTCCCGAAGATTGTGTGTGGCGGAAGTTGCGCCCTTTTTCTTAGGTTTGATATTGAAGACGGATTGACATCCCGTTCTTCGTGTTTACCTAAGATCATTGTGAGGTTTTGTGTTATATTCTGAATCCATTGAGTATTACATTTAGTGTTTTGGATTTGAGATTGATTTTGAGTTATATTCGAGTTTTCGAGGGTTTTCATCTTTCATTCTTCTTAAATTGATTTTTGATACCATGACAATGGTTATTGGCTAAAACCCTTTAGCAATTCTAAGGTGAAGGGTTGATATTTGTGGCTTAGATGATGATAGATTGATTATAAACAGATTGGACCCTGAGAGTGTGAGAAAACTTCGTCGACAACCAAGATCACGGTTTGTTCTTAGGATTCCACGGCCGTGGAACTCAAGAACTAACTGTGATTTACCTTAGTTTACGAACCTTGCTTTTACTTTAATCCAAAGTTAAAGATTTGCTTTAACCTAGCCTTGACTTGTCTTTCCTAGGTAGTAGTGAGACTTAACATCCTCTATTTCGGTTTCGAGTGTCACAACCTTAACCGTTTGAGCCTATCTTGATCCTTGGGTTACAATTTTGGGTATTTGAGATCAATTCTTGCCCTTAGATCCTTTCTATACTAAAGCCTCAACAACCTTTATAGACAGTGCCTTTGGGTTAGACATATAGGGTTTTGGAACTTCATCGTACATCACCTTACCTTAGCATACCTTTGCAATCCTCAACTCTGTCCTTATATCTATAGTATGTCTTGAATCGATTGCCACAATTAGATACCTAGATCTTTAGGGTTGCTGTTTTGCCAATATTTGCAAAGCTTATGACATTTACTTGCTTGACTAATTGCGAACTGAGTTTGTTCCCCCCAAATCCTTGAGTTCGATACTCTGGAATTCTTTCTTTACTACGTCGATCAATACACTGCGGGTTCGATTGCTTTGATTCTTATAAATTTAAAGCTTATTTGCACGCACGCTTAGTTGCGAACAAGTTTTTGGCGTCGTTGCCGCGGATTTGGTTTAGGCCGAATTCGGTTATCGGTTGTCAAGCTTGGGAGCTTTGCTCTTGTCATTTGATATCTCTTTTGAGGGATATTTGCAGGTTATCTTTGGTATATGCGCAGGTCTAGCACCAACAAAGACCTCTTACCTCTTGATCCAGAACTTGAAAAGACTTTGAGAAAAAAGCTCAAAGAAAGAAAGATGGCTGAAAGTAAAGAGAGGGATATCCAAGCAGAGTTGGATGATTCCGAAGCTCGACTTAGATGGAGCGACAAGACTCGCTGGGAAGAATCGTAGCGTCATCAATTGCAAATTGATGAGCTCAAGGACATGATGCTTCAAATGACGTTGGAGATGAGTGGTTCCAAGAAGAAGAAGAGAAGGAAACCGACAAGATCGGTTAGAACCGACTCATCCGACGAAGAGAGCGACTCCTCCATGCTGTCGCTAGAGGACATTGATCCAACGATCAATGTGAACCAAAATAATCCAAGACCAGCCGCCAATCAACGTATTCCGGTTGGGGGTGCGAGAGCCGCTCGTGTAGATGAAGAGCCAAGAACTCTTGGCCAAAGAATTGATCAGATTCAACAACCACGCCGTCTAGGTGTGAACTTTGATGTTGACGATATTCAGGGGTTTAGCTTTAACCCACAAGTTATAACCATCGTTCGCCAAAGCTAGTTTGGAGGAACGAGTGTCGAATCTCCACATCAACATTTACAGAATTTTGAGATCTTGATGGAGACAATGAAGCCAAAGAATACAACCACCAACAATTACAAGATCAAGCCATTCTTTTTCTCTTTGAAAGGGAAAGTTTTATCTTGGTATCAAGCTCTTCCAAATGGAAGACTCAATACATGGGACGATCTATCTTCGGAGTTCCTAACCAAGTTCTTTCCACCATCCAAGACGGCGGAGTTGAGAGGTAAAATTAATGCTTTTTCCATGAGATCTAATGAAAGTTTGTTTCAGTCTTGGGAAAGATTTCAGGATTTACTATTAGATTGCACACACCATGGCATTTCCAAATTGGAGTTATTGGAGATATACTATAAGGGGCTGGATGTGGAAACACAATTCAAGCTCCAATCCCTTTCATGTGGCACATTCATGGACATGAGGGAAGATGATGCTTGGGACTTCATTGAGAAACAAGCCCAAGTCATTGAGAAGTACTCTCACCGGAAAGTGGAAGCTAATCGAGTGGAGCAAGGAGCAAAGCTAACACAAGTTGCTCAAACTCAAATCTTTTCTCTCGACACCGAGATTAAAGAATTGAAGGAAGTCATCAAGGCTAGCTTTCCAAAGCCTAAGGAGCAAGATGTTGGTTATTTAGGAAACAACAATAACCACAATGGGAATGAGAACACCAATTGCAACAGCCGGAACAACAACCGGAACAATTGGAAGAACAACAACCGAAATAACAATTGGAACAACAATAGGGGTTCAAACAACAACAACTGGCGTTCCAAGCAACAACAAAACTCCGGTAATTCTTATCCCAATTCAGGAAATTCACTAACTCCACCATCTTCTTCTTCCATTCCTTTGAAAAGCCAGGGGCAAACATCTAATAGTGGAAGCACCTCGGGGAAAGAGAAGCCCGATCCCATGCTGGAAACGATCTTGGGAAAGCTTCAAGGGTTGGAGAGTCACATCACTAAGGTTGATAAAGCCAAAAAGGTTTTAGAAAACCAAATGTTCAGCAATGCTGAGGAAGTTCCTAGAAATCAAGGAAAACTTCCAGAAAAGACAGAGGATAACCCGAAAGGAAGGGTGATGGCTATCACTACTAGGAGCGGAGCAACAACCACCGACCCGCAACCTAAGTTTGTGGAAGTTCCCGTTGAAAAAGAGAAGGAAAAGGGGAAGGAGAAGGAAGACATCTACATTCATCCTCCAGCTTACAAACCTCCCCTACCATTCCCACAATCTAGAGCAAGAGCGCGTCTAGATAAGCAATTCGGTAAGTTCATTGAACTCATGAGCAAACTGCATATTAATATACCTTTGATTGATGAAATTGTAGGTATGCCAGCATATGGAAAATTCTTAAAGGAGATCCTCTCTAACAAGAGGAAACTGGAAAACTTTGGAGAAGTCAAGATGAATTCGGAATCGTCGGATCTCATCAAAACGATGAAGGAAAAGATGCCCCCAAAGCTGAAAGATCCGGGATCATTTTGTGTTCCAATCGGAGTAGGAGATGTCACATATGATGCATTATGTGATTTAGGAGCAAGCGTTAGCATCATTCCGCTTGCCTTATGCAGGAAGATCGGTCTAGGCGAGCCTAAACCGGTGAAGATGACGTTATATATGGCAAATCGATCCATAACTCGTCCCGTCGGTGTCATTGAAGACGTCCCGGTCAAGCTTGGTAAGTTCTATGTTCCAATAGATTTTATTGTGCTTGACATTCCTGCAGATAGTCCGGTCCCGATCATACTTGGAAGACCGTTCCTTGCAACATCCGGTTGTGTGGTGGATTGCAAGAATGCTAGGCTCACCTTCGACATAGGAGAGGAAAAGGTAGAGTTTGTTCTTTCCACTTTGATGAAAGAGCCAGCTCTTGAAGAGGATATGTTTAACATCCATGATGAAGAGGCATCTAGAGAAGAAGTAAGTTCGATTCTACTCAAAGATCCATTGCAAAGGGTTATTACTATGAGCATCACGGAGAAAGGAGAAGAAGAGGAGTGCAATGAGGAGATTGAAGCTTTAGAAGAGCTACAAGAAATGCATGAAGAAGAGTTTGAAAAACTCTACAATGGGTCAGAAGATGTGAGGAATCACGGTCAGTAGTGCTATTCCACGGCCGTGGTTCCCACCAACATGACCGTAATCACCTATTCGGAGGACTCCAGTAAGTTACACGGCCAAAACCACGGCCGTGGAACTATCAGAGGTGCCGTAATTGACTTCCACACCCTAAACCATTGCCGTGGAAGTTATAGTGGTGCCGTAATTTTGGGAGATTCCGAGAAAAATTACGTCCTCTCCATAAATGCTTTTGAGCCTTCTTCAACAACTTCTATACCCTTAGAAACTTCTAAGGAAGCATTAGGGAACCCAATAGTGATGGAATTAAAACCGCTTCCCACACATCTAAGGTACGCATTTTTAGGATCTAATTCTACCTTTCGGTAATTGTTAGTTCCGATCTAAGTGAAGATGAACATAGTAAACTTATGGTTGTTCTAAGGAAACATAGGAAAACCTTAGGTTACACTATAGAGGATCTTGTTGGAATTAAACCATCGTTATGCATGCACAAGATTCTAATGGAGGAAGATTTTAAGCCTTCGCGACAACCTCAAAGGCGGTTAAATCCGACCATGAAGGAGGTTGTCAAAAAGGATATTCTTAAGCTACTTGATGCAGGTATTATCTAACCTATCTCCGATAGTAAGTGGGTAATCCCCGTACAAGTTGTCCCGAAAAAGGGAGGAATGACGGTCATCACAAACAAAAACAATGAGCTCATTCCTACAAGAACCGTGACGGGATGGAGGATGTGCATAGACTGCCGCAAGCTAAACAACGCAACGAGGAAGGACCACTTCTCATTACCATTCATCGATCAAATGCTTGAGAGGTTAGCACAACACTCACATTTCTATTATCTCGACGGTTATAGTGGTTTCTTTCATATTCTAATACATACGGACGATCAAGAGAAGACCACGTTCACGTGCCCATGGGGTACGTTTGCTTATAGGAGAATGCCGTTCGGGCTTTGCAACGCCCCAGCCACCTTCCAAAGGTGCATGATGGCTATCTTCTCGGAGTACATAGAAGAAATTATGGAGGTTTTCATGGACGGTTTCTCTGTTTATGGTTCCTCTTTTGATAAGTGTATCTCTAACCTTTCTCTTGTGCTACAAAGGTGTGAAGACACTAACCTAGTTCTAAATTAGGAGAAGTGTCAATTCATGGTGAGGGAAGGCATTGTACTCGGACATTTAATCTCTAGTAGAGGGATTGAAGTAGATAAGGCTAAGATTGAGACCATAGAGAAGCTGCCTCCACCATCTTCGGTGAAGGGGATAAGAAGCTTTCTAGGACATGCCGGATTCTATAGACGTTTTATCAAAGACTTTTCTAAGATATCAAAACTGCTTACTAATCTATTGAAGAAGGATGCAGTTTTTGATTTTTCGCAGGATTGTTTAGATGCATTTAACAAGATCCGGGAGGCTCTAATCTCAACCCCAGTCATACAACCTCCGGACTGGAGTCTTCCATTCGAGGTCATGTGTGATGCTAGTGATGTAGCCGTTGGGGCTGTGTTGGGACAAAAGAAGGAAGGCCGCACATATGCCATCTATTACGCTAGCAAGACGCTAGATGAAGTGCAGCTCAACTACGCCACTACGGAAAAAGAATCTTTGGCGGTTGTATATGAATTTGAAAATTTTCGTTCTTATCTTGTAGGATCGAAGGTGATTGTATACACGGACCACTCGGAAATCTGGTATTTGCTTGCCAAGAAGGATGCGAAACCGAGACTGATTAGATGGATTCTTCTCCTACAAGAATTCGATCTTGAGATCCGCGACAAGAAGGCTTCGGAAAATTCTGTTGCGGATCACTTGAGTCGTCTACCACATCTAGAGGACGACAATCTACCTATAGATGACTCCTTTCCGGACGAGCATTTACACATCATCGAGGAGTGCATCGACAAGATTACTAAAGGTAACAAACCATGGTTTGCTGATTTTGTTAACTATTTGGTTTGCTAGGAAATACCACCCGGATTATCCTATGCACAAAGGAAGAAGTTCTTTAAGGATGTCCGGGAATACTTTTGGAATGAACCTCTCCTCTTCAAGAGAGGTCCCGACGGCATCATTTGATGATGTGTGCCGGAAGACGAGATGCAAAGCGTCATCCGTCATTGTCATTCACTACCTTGTGCAGGACATGCTAGCTCGAACAAGACTAGCGCTAAGGTATTTCAATCTGGATTCTTTTGGCCTACTTTATTTAAAGATGTGCAAACTTTTGTTTCCTGCTGCGATGCTTGTCAAAGAACAGGGAACATATCTAGGAGAAACGAAATGCCTCTTAATAACATTCAGGAGGTAGAGATCTTTGACGTTTGGGGAGTAGACTTCATGGGACCTTTCCCATCATCTTGTGGAAACTAATACATACTTCTAGCTGTAGATTATGTTTCGAGATGGGTTGAAGTGATTGCCTCTCCACCTAATGATGCCATGGTTGTGGTTAAGTTCTTTAACAAGACTATTTTCCCAAGATTTGGGACACCACGGACTATTATTAGTGATGGAGGCTCTCACTTCATTGCCCGACGATTTGAAACTCTACTAGCTAAGTATGGGGTGACTCACAAGATCGCCACCCTTGATCATCCTCAAACGAGTGGACAAGTGGAGATTTCGAATCGGGAGATTAAAGGAATCCTAGAGAAAACAGTTTCGAAGACAAGGAAAGATTGGTCTTTGAAGCTAGATGATGCATTGTGGGCATACCGGACTGCATACAAGACTCCTATAGGAACGACACCATACAACCTCGTGTATGGGAAGTCTTGTCACTTACCGGTAGAGTTGGAACATAAGGCGTATTGGGCGGTAAAGTGGTTGAACTTCATCATGAAGGAAGCGGGCGAGAAGCGCCTCTTCGACCTTAACGAGCTTGAAGAACTTCGCTTAAACGCCTACGAGAACGCCAAGATCTACAAGGAGAGAGCGAAGCGTTGGCATGATAAGCATATCATTCCAAAGGACCTCAAGGAAGGAGATCAAGTTCTCCTCTTCAATTCAAGACTTCGTCTCTTTTCAGGTAAGCTTAAATCTCGTTGGACTGGACCTTATCTAATCAAACATGTTTTTCCCCATGGCGCAGTTGAAGTATGGGGTGAAAAGGGCGGAAGCTTCAAGGTGAACGGTCAACGACTTAAGAAGTATTCACCGGAATTCCAAGCTGAGGAGTTCGCGCCTACCGCACTCAAATAGGTGCAAGTACGGTCTAGCTACGGACCTTAAACAAGCGCTTCTTGGGAGGCAACCCAAGATATTGCACTTATGCTTTTGTTTATCATTCATAGATTAGATTAGTTTAGTCGTTTTTGCTTTGCTTTTTCCCTCGATACCTCCCGGTATGTCGTGTTTTTGGATGTAGGAACAATAGAATAGGCAATGGGAAAGGAAAAAGTTGGAAGAAATTGATGAAACTCAGATTTTGGCACTTTACAGAGAGTTCCACGCCGTAAACCACGGTCGTGGAGGCTACAGTGACCGTAATTCTTCAAAATCTGAGAAAAATCACCAAAAACCACGGGTCCGTACAAAACCACGGCCGTGGAAACCCCCGAGTTACCGTGATTTTCCAAAAATTTTACGGCCACTATATAAACCACTTTCCTTCACAAAAACACCCCAAATCCCTAATCCACGGTTCTCTTCCACGACCCAAAACGCCGAAACCTTCCTCATGCTCTCAAATCTTCGTTTTGAGTTCAAATCGAACAATTCTTGGTGCTAAAGTGGAGCATTTTCATTCCTCCACAAGATCCAATCGACAAAACAAGTGAACAATCCCTCCAGAAAAAGAATTTGGATTCAAAGATCTAAAACCCTAGGTTTTTACTCTTCTTCTCTTCTTTGTCAATTCGGGCTAAATTTTCGCAAGAACTTAGAGAAATTGCATAGGATTGAGATTGGAATTAGTCTAGGACAACACTGCTGAGTTTGTTGTTGATTTTTTTGAGATTTGAGCAAATCAGAGACGAATCACGGTCTTTAGAACTTCCACGGCCGTGGAATAGGAAGAACAGACCGTGATTTCTACTGGAATTGAGAAAATGTTCACGAGAAGTGCAGGAAAGAAAAAGAAGAGAAAGGGTGATAGTTCCTCTTCTTCCCAAGCCCCTCCTAGTGAACCACCATCACCTCCACGCCTTAGAATCCCAACCATTCTCCCAAACTATCTCAAGGCTTTAGAAAAGATCGAGGAGAGATCGGTCATAGGACCTAGATACCTCTTGCTTGAGGAGTTGGAGCCACTTAATGTGGTGAGTGTCTTGACATGGCTCTTGGATAGGGCCAGACTGATTGTTTTCTCCGCTATTCGAGCGGATGCATATGAGGAGATCATGAGGGAGTTTGTTATTTCCTTCGAGCACAGCGCCGTCGAGAGGACGGTATCTTTTAGATTGATGGAGACAGATTATGAGTTCTCTATCCAGCAGTTTGGAGCCTTCTTTGGGTTCCATGAGACCTTTAATGGTCGTTTTCCTAGCGGTGTATACGCTAAGGACTTCTGGGAGGATATAGCCATGATTTATGCCAGTGAGGACCGTTGGCAGCAAGCTGACACCAAGGCTAAGCTCATCTACCACTTAGCCTTGAAAATATCTCATAGGGTCCTTTCTGAGTGCCTATTCCCTAGGACCGAGACCCCCCAAAAGATAACGACCGATGAGTTATTCCTTCTCTATTGCATGCTCCACGGTAGACCCAGTGATTGTGCCACCCTCCTAGCCTCCACCATGAGCAAGCTTAAGAACAAAAGGGATGGGAACATTGGGTATGGTGGGATGGTTACCCACATTGCTACGATGCTCAGGATTGATTGTTCCGCATGCACTAAGATAGCGGCGAGACCTTTGGGTCTCAAGAGCCTTATGACTAGGGGTATTATCTTCCCTAGGCACTGTTGTCCACCCACCGCCGGTATGTCATGGGAAGAGAGAGGAGGTAGAGGTATTCCGTGGCTCCCAGAGTATTCCATTATGGTTGGACGCCATAATTGGAAGGAGACATTCGCTACTATGCATGCGAATAGATTAACACCGCCTCCTTACGTTCCGGATGAGCCTCTAGCTGAGGATATGGGAGGAGGTGATTACTATGAGGGAGGAGGTGATGAGCAGACATTTGGCACATTTCCGGATCAGCCGGACACCTTCCCAACCTTACCTAGACAGTCTCCCCGCCCTTCTAGACCCTCCGGTGCTTCTTCCTCTCGCCGTGCTAGTGTGAGCGAGAGACCGACATGGATGGATGCCCCTCCCGCTTGGTATGGAGCACAGCCGGAGTGGATGGGAGCTCTGCCACCATGGTATGCACAGCTACCAGCAGCATCGGCCCCACAGGATGCACCAGCATGGTACGGCCAGCCACCTGCATGGTGTGAGCAGCTTCCGGCATGGGCTACAGATCTTTCCAGGAGGGTAGGAGACTTGGAGATTCATAGGGACACTCATGATGCACGGGCTGATGAGCATGACCGGATGATGAGGGATATATACCGCCAGCAGTTTGGGCAAAACTTCAGCCCCGAGTTTCGCCCGTTTCCACAACTGCCTCCACCGCAGTGACGAGATTTCATGACATCCAGTTTCAGCCGCCCCACCGCCGTCTAGTGAGTTCATTTTTATTTTCTTTCTTTTCCTTATTTTTTTTTGAACATTGAGGACAATGTTTGTCTTAAGTATGGGGTGGGGTGTGACTATGTGTTGTAATAACTCTACTACATTTACTTGCCTTGATCGATGACACTTTGCATGTTTCATTTCATAGTCACACGTTTCATTATTGCATTGCATGAAAAAGTTTTTGAAAAACCCATAAAAATGTGAAAAATTTTGAAAAATTCTAAAAAGGTTTTGTGCTTCTAAGATTTGAGATGATTTCTATGATAGTTCCTACTTGCGGATTGAACTTTTGATGACAATTATATGCCTAAACGAATAATGAATTGAAAAGGAATTGAATGTGTTGATTATCCTTTCTTGCAAGTTTCATAATGTGAAGAGCTTTATCTAAATCATATTGAGAAATCGAGGTTAAAATCACATGATGAGTTCTTATACTTCTTTATGAAATGATTAAGGCAATTCGGTTTTCTTTCTTCTTTCTTTGATCACTTAGCCCCACAACAAAAGTAATTGCCTCCCTTACCTATCTGGGAATTTGGAGGAGTTGATAATTGGCATGTTTGATGTGGGAGGGCCTTGAAAGCAAAATTTTGCGTTCAAAGAATAGAATTAATAGGTTTGGGGAAGTCAATCATGACGATGAGTAACTCGGCACCATTCACATAGCCGGGTGTTTGTGTCTTGCCAAAGTCGGATTGAGCGATATTCCTAGCGGATTATGGTATGTGCATCAAGGGTTTGAGGCATCTCGAAATTGAGAAACGCCAACCTCCTAGGCTTCGGTTTTTGTGCACCGCTGTCCATAACTCCAAAAGTAAAGTCGAAAAATAATGTGAAAAAGAAGAGAGCAAAGCTCAAAGTTGATGGTGTTGCAATTCAAAATAAAAAGAAAAAGAGTTGGGTTATATATTTTCCCGGATTCATGCACCACATCCCTTATAAGTTTCCCTCCCTTCCGCATTCTAGACCTTACTTGGAAGTCCCTAAGATCAAAAGAATGTTATTTGACTTGGTGATCTAAATTGAAGTTTCTTAAGCTTGATTTTGATAATATTGAAGGTTATGATGTTTGCCTTAAAGTTTAACCAATTCATGATGTTTCTTTGCTTTACATTCTTTGGTTTGTGTATATAAGCGTTTCAAGGATGAATGAAGCAAGGTTTGAGAATGATCTATTGACTAGAAGCACACTTACCTAAAAGATGTTTTGTTTTTGAGTTTGTATGCATATTTCATCCTAACTTGTGTTCTAAGCTTTCGAAGACCTTGCTTGGGGACAAGCAAGTGACAAGTATGGGGTATTTTGTTAGCATGAAATATTACGATATTCTAAGCACTTATTCTAGTTGTTTTTCATTCATTATTGTGTTCGTAGATAAGGCATTGAAGCATTTGTTAGCTTGTTTACCTATATTTTCGATATGGAGGTCTACATTAGTTTTGTGATTGATTATATGTGAATAAGAGCTGAAACCGGACCATTTGAGAGAGAAAAGAGAGGTTTCAATCATATCCAAGGATTAGGAACACATCAAGGAAGCTAAAGAAGGAGCTAGGATGAAGAATGTCACGACACAAAGGAAACCACAAGTAATCTACACTTCCACGCCCTAAATTACGGCCGTAGAAGAGTTCACGCTCTAAACCACGGCCGTGGATCTTGGCATCATGAGCGTGGAGCATTCCATTAAGTTACACGGCCTAAAGTACGGTCGTGGAAGATGAGAGACACCGTAATCCTTTCCACGCCCTATTTCCACGGTCGTGGAAAATCAAGAGACCGTGATTTAGGCAATCTTTTGACGAATCATTTATTGCCACATCATCTACGTATTTGGGCTGGAAGATACCTATTTCTCCACGGATAAAAAGGCGGGAAGAGGGAGTTTTCGGGGAACTCACTTTGGAGAGTTCGCCTTAGGGTTTTCGCGAGGAACTTTGCGGAAGCGTTGGCAGTTTCGATTCCCGAAGATTGTATGTGGCGGAAGTTGCGCCCTTTTTCTTAGGTTTAACATTGAAGACGGATTGACATCCCGTTCTTCGTGTTTACCTAAGATCATTGTGAGGTTTTGTGTTATATTCTGCATCCATTGAGTATTCCATTTGGTGTTTTGGATTTGAGATTGATTTTTAGTTATATTCGAGTTTTCGAGGGTTTTCATCTTTCATTCTTCTTAAATTGATTTTTGATATCATGACAATGGTTATTGGCTAAAACCCTTTAGCAATTCTAAGGTGAAGGGTTGATAGTTGTGGCTTAAATGATGATAGATTGATTGTAAACAGAATGGACCCTGAGAGTGTGAGAAACTTCGTCGACAACCAAGATCACGGTCTGTTCTTAGGATTCCACGGCCGTGGAACTCAAGAACTACCCTTGATTTACATTAGTTTACGAACCTTGCTTTTACTTTAATCCAAAGTTAAAGATTTGTTTTAACCTAGCCTTGACTTGTCTTTCCTAGGTAGTAGTAAGACTCAACATCCTCTATTTCGGTTTCGAGTGTCACAACCTTAACCGTTTGAGCCTATCTTGATCCTTGGGTTACAAGTTTGGGTATTTGAGATCAATTCTTGCCCTTAGATCCTTTCTATACTGAAGCATCAACAACCTTTATAGAGAGTGTCTTTGGGTTAGATATATAGGGTTTTGGAACTTCATCGTACATCACCTTACCTTAGCATACCTTTGCAATCCTCAACTCTGTCCTTATATCTATAGTATGTCTTGAATCGATTGCCACAATTAGATTCCTGGATCTTTAGGGTTGTTGTTTTCCCAATATTTGCAAAGCTTATAACATTTACTTTCTTGACTAATTGCGAACTGAGTTTGTTCCCCCCAAATCCCTGAGTTCGATACTCTGGAATTCTTGCTTTACTACGCCGATCCGTACACTGCGGGTTCGCTTGCTTTGATTCTAGTTTTATAAATTTAAAGCTTATTTGCACGCACGCTTAGTGGCGAACACTATCATTGCAACATACAGAGCACACACCACTCATGCAAACACCCAATATAGGGATGGCAGCTAAGTAAGTCCTACAGACTTACCTCAACATCATACACAGCTCAAGCACAACATCCTCCAATCCTGAGAGAGGGGCACTGCCTAATAACAAGGCATCAAGATATATCAAACTCTATTCATCAAAGGGGTCACACCTAAACCCAAAGGGATCCATGAGGATCATACTCAACCTCACAACCTAAATCAACATCAACCTAAGTCCTTAAAGCTGTACAAGGCATAAACCGATTATAACCTCAACCAAACATATCCTCATACATCTAGCATGATCCTATACACTCATACTAGGTAAGGAGAGAACAAAGGCATCCTAAGGAAAGTCTAGAAGCAACACACACCTGCAGAACCAAGTGCAGCATCAAGCTGGTGCAGGTGGCCGCAGGGCCGGCTAAGGGATGGCGCAGAGGCGGCTCACTGTTGGCGCAGAAGCGGTCCAGAGATGGCACAGGGGCGGGATCTCTCGAAGACTCGGGCACTTACAGTATTTACCAAACTATATACGATAGAAGGTCGGCATTTAAAAAATATGAAGTTAAGACATGCTATTAAAATGACTTATCCATCGGCTTTGGAAATGATATGCCAACCTTTTGTTTAGCGATCAATTTTGACTTATTGACTACAACAATCTTACAAACCATGTCCTCTTTTATGACGTGAATGACATTGTATTGAAGCAAATATTTTTGAAGCAATTTGGTTTCTCTAGTTGCATAGATCCTTGTGCAATGTCTTAACACACCCATACTTGAAGAGGTCATTAAATTTGGATTGGAGATCTCAGTTATTCAAGCACTCTACATTCTCTAAACAATGGTTTTATCATGTTGGTCATATTGATAGCTTCACCAAAACATACCTCTTAGTTATATACGAGGTAAACATTCATATTCAACTTCTAGTTGTTTTAACTATGTTTTATCACATTGTATGATCGATAGTGTAAAATGTTTATTATGTAGCTTGCGCTACACAAGTATAAATCTATTAATCTAGTGATGGACTACAAAAATCACCGAACAATTCCAACCGTCAACAAACAACTGTAAAAATTAACAAACAATGGAAAACAGGAAGTAATTTTAAAAGTCAACAAACAACTGCATATTCAACATAGAATGGTAACCATCAACAAACAAGTAAAAAAAAGTAATAAAAACGGTGATAAAAATCAAGAAGTTGTAAAAGTCATCAAACAGTTGAAAATTCAACAAACAATTGTAAGTCAAACTATCAACAAGTCGCTCAAAAGTGTGAACCTTGTTGGGTCTATAACATGACGGTTGATATCGATCATATATATAATCACAAATCATATTATGCATTTTGTCAAACACATTAAAGACAATGTTACCTCGTATATACTTTATCATACCTCAACACCTATTTCAAAAATTTATGTCCCAAAAGTTTCGAATTCATGGAGAAATGTATTAATTTTTGAAGAGAAGAGAATAAATTGCTCTTGAGGTTACGAATGCTTACCAATTTGCATTGGGAGCAACAACATGTTGATTGTCAATACTGCAAACAAAGGATGTATATTGTTGAAGTCGGTCGAAGTTGCTCCAATAAGCCATAATTGATATGAATCGGTGTTAGGCATTCAGTGAGGGGTAGAAAGGTGAAGTTTAGTAGAGGGGAAGAAGAAGCGGCTCTTTCGTACTCCGAAAGATGTGAAAGGCGAAATTAAACCATAAGCTCCGTTAGTTGGAACGAAGATAGAGGTAGATAAACGATAGGGATTTTGAACGCCTAGAGCAAGTTGAGCAACCATTGTAGTGAACAAGAAACGCGTTGCTAAAGGGTAAATTGAACATTAGGGACAAAATTGTCAATAAAATTGTTGAGAGCAAGGAGATGGTTGTATTCGTAATTTTGAGCCAAAGGAGGGTGAGTTATTTGACTATTCGTAAGAGCTTCTCCACTTATATATACTAGTGTGGACGCGCGTGCTACGCACGCGTGCCGTTGCCTTTACTCGTATATTTTGTCGGTTAAAATTGAAAGGAGATATCGGAAAATTTATCCCATTAAATGATAAAGATTACATGATCAAGATGAATAAGTGTTGCATACAAACGAGACCGGTATTAGATTAAAATGAAATGTTAATTTAACGATTAAATTAAGACATAACTAAGAACAAAAAAGGAAATTACAATCCCATTTAACAATTGTCTTGCCTGCTCTACAAACAAATCGCTACGAAACAGAGAGTTTATGAGAAGGCGCTTAGACGAGGCTAACAAATCTGCTATATTGCTGACACCATGTCCATGATATTCATTATAAAAAGGCAATTCATGGATCTTCTTTTGTTAAGTTGTAGTGGAACTGCTAATGGTCACTTATTGTGTGAGTACCTATTAAACAATACAAGATATTAGTTAACCAAAGCATAAATGTCAAGTCTGAGCAATTTTTAGCAAGAAACGGAAGTAAAAGATATTAGATCCACACAAGTTGAAGAGAATGTATCAACCCTGATTTTATGAGTACCTATTAAACAAGACAAGATATTAGTTAATAAGATTTCCTTTGAAATTGGACGATAAAACTCAGAGTGAGGGAGAGATATGCAGAATCACGCAAGATGTTGCAAACTGTACACAGATTTGCAGCCTAATCTGAAAGAAACACAAATACACAAACACAAATATACTTCTACTGTGGAACTCTAACCTAAACTTTTCAAAGCCAAATAGCCCAAGTTCATACTTCTGGCATGGAAATCAGAAGTGATGACATGAATTATGTATCATCATATTCATGCATATTGCAGCACATTATCTCTAATTACCTTGCATTTAGAGGGATTTTGCATACCTTTTATGTTCTATTCAATCAATTGTCGGAAATAGAGGTCTACACGAGATTTTGATGAATTGCAGGTAAATAGAGTTGAATTGGAAGCAAAAATGGAGCAAGAAGCATCTAAGGATGTTAAGGAAGCTAAAGGAGTCTTAGAAGGATCACAAAGGGCTAAGGAATTGCAAAGGAGAAGCATAGAAGACGAACCAAAGGAAGAGCACTTTCTGTTGAAGAAAATCGTGCCAATGTATATATAAATCGGACGATTTTCATACCTTGAAATCGAACGGTTTTTCACCAAAATCGACTGGGTCGATTTTCTTCACGATTCGGCCAAATGAAAAGACGACATAAAGCCCAATTAATTTGGGCTAGATGAGAGTTTTTCCAAACGGCCCATCTGCAAGAAACTATATAAGAGAACCCTACGAACGAAGACGAGGAGGTCTCACCAGATAATCTTTACACGTTTTAGAGAAATCAACGATTCTTGGAGAGAGATTGAAGAGCTTTTGCCGGAAAGTCATTCTTGATCTTTGATTGTGAGATTTCTTTATTCCATCGCCTTGTTTGTGGTTTGTGAACACGAAATTGAGTTGTTGAAAGATACATTGAACAGATTTGACGATTGTTTTACAGATTTGAAAGTTATAGAATTTTTCATTCAAGATTTGGTTTCTTTGCGATATCTTCTTCAATAATTAATTTGATTCGATTTTGAAAATGGTTGGCTAAAAACCTTGTGATTCTGGGGAGAATAGTTGATGATTAAGGTTTAGATGATGATAGACTGAACTCATTCAAACATTAGGACCCTGAGAATTTAGATCTTAGTTTTGCGACAAACAGGAAAATCGGACTGTTCTTGAGAAAAATCGGCCGATTTTTCGTATGAACAGCACGATTTATTCTTCTGACGAACTTTAATTGAATTAATCTTTAATCAAAACTAATCCTTGCCTAAACCCCAATCTTGATTAACCTTCTTACCCTCTAATTGAATGTATGAATGCATGTAGAAACCTGTTTCTACATTTAATAGATTAAGATTGCAAGATTTGGGTAATAAAGAGACTCAACATCCTTTATTAAGATTTTAAGTGTGCTTTCTAATCTTTACTTTGGAGAGTCATATCCTAGAGTTTTAGATAGTTAGTTTGAACATAATTCTTGTCTCTAGATCTTTCTATATTGCAGCCTCAACAACCTTTATAGAGAGAACCTATAGATTAGTCATATAGGTTTCGGAACTTCATCGTACGAATCCTACCTTTGAACATTAAATCTTGGCAATATAAATTCTGTCCTATATCTATAGAAGTGTCTTGAATCGAAAGCCTAAATCGGATACTTGAATCCTTGGAATCATTTCTCTCTTTATCATATCACAAAAAGCTTTTATACTTTCGCTAGATAATTGAAATTGGAAATTTTCTCACCAAATCCCTGAGTTCGACTCTGGAATTCTTACCTTTCTACAGCCGATCCGTACACTGCGGGTTCGCTTTGCTTTTGAGTTCTAGATATAAATATTAAGACTTTGACGCACACCCTTTTGAGCGAACAAGTTTTTGGCGCCGTTGCCGGGGATTTGGTCTAGACCAATTCCGGTTTTCGGTTGTCTAGCTTGAGAGCTCTTGCTCTTGTGATTTGATTTGTCTACTTGAGTGATCTTTGCAGGTTCTTTAGGTATATGCGAAAGACTAGATCCACTAAAGATCTAATTCCTTTCGATCCCGAATTAGAAAGAACTTTGAGGAGAAAGTTGAAGGAGAAGAAAATGGCTGAAAACGATGAGAGAAACTACAAGGCTGAACTGAACGAAGCTCAACGCCAACTCCAGTTGAGTGAGAAGGCTCGAAAGGAAGCTGAAATAAGTCATCAATTTCAGATTGATGAACTAAGAGCTATGATGTTGGACATGAAGTTGGAGTTGAATGACTCCAAGAAGAAGAAGAAAGTCAAGACACCAACTAAATCCATTCGAAATGACTCATCCGATGATGACGAGATTGATCCGGATATGCCGGAACTTGAAGAGATTGATCCATCACTTCGTCCTACCCGAAACACTCCAACACCTAAGGTCGTCCCTCGCATTACGCCTAGGAACGTTAGAGCTGTCAATAACAAAGATAGACCCCGAACTTTGGGGCAACGGATGGATCCAATTCAGCAACCACGCCGTCTAGGTGTGGATTTCGGAGCTGAAGACATCCAAGAGTTTAGCTTCTTACCACAAGTCATCACTATGGTTCGCCAAAGTCAATATGGCGGAGCAAGTACTGAATCTCCACATCAACACTTGCAGAATTTTGAGATTCTCATGGAGACTATGAAGCCGAAGAAGGCTACTACAAGCAACTACAAGATCAAGCCGTTCTTCTTCTCTTTGAAGGACAAGGCTCTAGCTTGGTACCAAACACTTCCGGCTGCGAAGTTAGCTACATGGGAGGAATTGTCTTCGGAATTCCTCACCAAGTTCTTTCCGCCATCCAAAACGGCGGAATTGAGAGGTAAAATAAATGCTTTTTCTATGAAACCTAACGAAAGCTTGTTTCAATCTTGGGAAAGGTTTCAAGATCTCTTGTTGGATTGCCCACACCATGGCATTTCCAAGCTGGAATTATTGGAGATCTACTACAAAGGGTTGGATGTGGAGACACAATTCAACCTCCAATCTCTATCTTGCGGCACATTCATGGATATGAGAGAGGATGATGTTTGGGACTTCATTGAGAAGCAAGCCCAAGTGATTGAGAAGTATTCCCACCGGAAGGTGGAATCAAATAGCCGGAATCAAGGCGATACAGGAGCCAAGTTGAATCAAGCGGCTCAAACACAAATATTCTCCCTCAAGGATGACATCAAAGAATTGAGGGAAGTGCTCAAAACGAGTCTTCAAAAGACTAAAGAGCAAGAAGCCAACTACATGGGGCGAGACAACAATCAAAGGAATGATAACCGGAATTCCAATTGGAACAACAACAACAATAACAACCGAAACTCCAATTGGAACAACAACAACAACAATAGGAACTCAAATAACAACAATTGGAGATCAAATCAGCAAGGTTCAGGTAATCCTTATTCTTATGCTGAAAAGGATCTAACACCTCCATCTTCTTCTACTCCTTCTACAAGCTAGGGACAATCAAGCGGATCAAACAAACCGGATCCCATGCTAGAAACGATCCTAGGCAAGCTACAAGGATCGGAGAGTTACATAACTTCGGTTGACAAAGCTCACAAAGCTTTAGAAAACCAAGTATTCAACAAGGCCGGAGAAGTTCCAAGAGATCAAGGGAAGCTTCCCGGAAAGACAGAAGATAACCCAAAGGGAAGGGTTATGGCAATAACTACTAGGAGCGGAAAGACGACCGTCGACCCTCAACCTAAAGTAGTTGATACCTCCACAAAAGAAGGAGAGGCAAAAGAGAAGGAAGAAGTCTATTTTCCTCCTCCCGCTTACAAACCACCTCTACCTTTTCCTCAATCTAGAGCGCGTGCACGCCTAGATAAACATTTCGGTAAGTTTGTTGAACTTATGAGCAAGCTCCATATTAACATACCTTTTATGGATGCGATTTTAGGTATGCCGGCTTACGGGAAATTCCTCAAGGAGATCCTCTCCAACAAGAGGAAGTTGGAAGATATAGGAGAAGTCAAGATGAGTATGGAGTCATCCGAACTCATCAAGACTATGACGGAGAATATGCCACCCAAGCTCCGCGATCCAGGATCCTTTTGCATACCCATCACTTTGGGAGAAGCTACCTATGATGCTCTTTGTGACCTTGGAGCAAGTGTGAGTATCATACCTCTCGCTCTATGCAAGGCAGTTGGTCTGGGAGAGCCTAGACCGGTGAAGATCACACTCTACATGGCTGATCGTTCTACCACTAAGCCGGTGGGAATATTAGAAGACATTCCGGTAAAGCTAGGTAAGTTTTCCATACCTATAGATTTTGTCGTTCTTGACATACCTGCAGATTACCCGGTTCCCATCATCCTTGGGAGACCATTCCTCGCCACATCTGGATGCATGGTAGATTGCAAGAACGGCCAGCTATCCTTCCATATCGGTGAAGAAAAGATAGAGTTCATACTATCTTCCTTAATCAAGGAGCCAGCCTTGAAAGATGACGTTTTTGAAATTGTTGAGGAAGAAGAGTCTAGAGAGATAGTAAGTTCGATCTTGATGAAAGACCCTCTTCAAAAGGTTCTTAGCATGAGCATCATGGAGGAAGGGGTGGAACATGACTGCAATGAGGATGTGAAAGCATTAAATGATGTGGAGGAAGAACTAGGAGCAAAAATTGAAGAACTAGAGTGGACTCCGGAAACTGTGAAGAAAATCGACCTGCTAGAAATAAATCGTCCGATTTCTGAAGATTCAAGCCGATTTTTTTCAACAGAAACTAAAATCGACCTGACAACAATAAATCGCCCGATTCATGAAGAGGTAGCACGATTTTTTCCGACAGAAAGAAAAATCGTGCAGAAGATCGACCGATTTATTACAGGGGGGGTCGATTCAATGAGTAATTCTATGGATTCTCCGGACTTCACCGCAGCCGCTTCCGAATCTAATGATGAAGTACCCACACCTATAGAGACCTCTCCCACAACAGCCGAAAGCCACGATTCATCACCAACCAAGGTACCTCCATCATTAGAATTGAAGCAACTTCCCACGCATTTAAGGTACGCATTTCTTGGCACTAATTCCACATACCCAGTTATAGTCAATGCAAATTTGAATGATGATGAATTAGAGAAACTCATGCATGTTTTGAAGCAACATAGGAGAGCACTAGGTTACACCATTGATGATTTAGTAGGAATAAAGCCTTCTCTATGTATGCACAAAATATTAATGGAAGAGGATTACAAACCTTCACGCCAACCTCAAAGACGGTTAAACCCGGCAATGAAAGAGGTCGTGAAGAAAGAAATCCTTAAGCTACTTGATGCAGGTATCATCTTCCCTATTTCTGATAGCAAATGGGTGAGTCCGGTACAAGTAGTACCCAAGAAAGGAGACATTACCGTTGTTGCCAACAAGAACAACGAACTCATCCCTACACGGACAGTTACAGGGTGGCGAATGTGCATCGACTACCGCAAACTGAACGTGGCCACAAGGAAGGACCACTTCCCCCTTCCTTTCATCGATCAAATGTTGGAAAGGTTAGCCCAACATGCCTACTTTTGTTATTTAGATGGATATAGCGGTTTCTTTCAGATCCCAATTCATCCGGATGATCAAGAGAAGACAACCTTTACGTGCCCATGGGGTACGTTCGCTTATAGAAGAATGCCATTCGGTTTATGCAACGCTCCAGCCACCTTCCAAAGGTGTATGATGGCAATCTTCTCCGAATATGTAGAGAATATCATGGAAGTCTTCATGGACGACTTTTTGGTATATGGTTCTTCCTTTGATAACTGTCTCTATAACCTTTCACTAGTTCTTAAGAGATGTGAGGACACTAACTTAGTCTTAAACTGGGAAAAGTGTCATTTCATGGTCACCGAAGGAATTGTGTTAGGTCACTTAGTATCACAAAGGGGAATAGAGGTAGATCGATCAAAGATAGAAACCATTGAGAAATTACCTCCCCCTTCATCGGTAAAAGGAATTAGAAGCTTCTTAGGACATGCAGGCTTCTATAGGAGATTCATAAAAGATTTTTCTAAGATTTCAAAACCTTTGACTAATCTTTTGATGAAAGATGCGACTTTCGAATTCTCGAAAGATTGTTTAGATGCTTTTTGCAGGATCAAAGAAGCTTTGATTTCAGCACCAATCATCCAACCGCCCGATTGGACTCTTCCTTTCGAGGTCATGTGCGACGCAAGCGATGTCGCTATAGGAGCCGTTCTTGGACAGAAGAAAGATGGTCGCACTCATGCCATCTACTACGCTAGCAAAACGCTAGATGAGGCTCAATACAACTACGCAACTACGGAAAAGGAACTTTTAGCCGTAGTATATGCATTTGAGAAATTTCGTTCCTATCTTGTAGGTGCGAAAGTGATAGTCTATACGGACCACTCCGCAATCCGATACTTATTCACGAAGAAGGATGCGAAGCCAAGGCTTCTACGATGGATCTTACTCTTACAAGAGTTTGATTTAGAGATCCGTGATAAGAAAGGATCGGAGAACTCCGTCGCCGATCACCTTAGTCGTCTTCCGCAACTCACCGGCGAGTCGGATGAACTTCCGATAGACGACTCCTTCCCTGACGAGCAGCTGCACGAGATTGAAGAGTGTCTTCAACACATATCACAAGGTAATGATCCATGGTTTGCTGACATTGTAAATTACCTTGTTTGTCAGGAGATTCCACCCGGACTTTCATATGCTCAAAAGAAGAAGTTCTTGAGCGACGTCCGGCAATTTTATTGGAACGAACCTCTTCTATTCAAAAGAGGTCCAGATGGCATCTACAGGAGATGTATTCCCGAAGATGAGATAGATAGTGTCATCCGACACTGCCATTCTCTACCATGTGGCGGACATGCTAGTTCCCACAAGACTTGTGCTAAGGTACTTCGCTCCGGCTTTTATTGGCCTACACTTTTCAAAGATGTGCAAAAGTTTGTTGTTTCTTGTGATGCTTGTCAAAGGACAGGTAATATATCCAGGAGGAATGAGATGCCTCTCAACAACATACAAGAAGTAGAGATCTTTGATGTATGGAGCATCGACTTTATGGGACCTTTCCCATCTTCATGCGGCAACCAGTATATACTTCTTGCTGTAGACTATGTCTCAAGATGGGTGGAGGCAATCGCTTCCCCCACTAATGATGCAATGGTAGTGGTGAAGTTCCTCAACAAAACGATCTTCCCAAGGTTCGGAACTCCCTGAACCATCATTAGTGACGGAGGAACGCATTTCACAGTCCGTCGATTCGAGACTCTATTAGCTAAGTATGGGGTGACCCATAAGATAGCTACACCTTACCATCCGCAAACCAGCGGACAAGTCGAGATATCCAATAGAGAGATTAAAGGGATTTTAGAGAAGACCGTCTCTAAAACGAGGAAAGATTGGTCAATGAAGCTTGACGATGCACTATAGGCATACAGGATAGCCTTCAAGACAACAATAGGTACGACTCCCTATAATCTCGTTTATGGTAAATCATGTCATCTTCCTGTAGAGCTAGAGCATAAGGCTTATTGGGCTATCAAGTGGCTCAACTTCGACATGAAAGAAGCTGGAGAGAAGCGGCTCTTAGACATCAATGAGCTAGATGAGCTCCGACTAAATGCATATGAGAACGCAAAGATTTACAAGCAACGGACAAAGCGCTGGCATGACAAGCACATCATCCCGAAAGACTTGAAGGAAGGAGACCAAGTCCTCCTATTCAACTCACGGCTTCGTCTATTCCCAGGTAAGCTTAAATCCCGTTGGACAGGACCTTTTGTGATTAAAAGAATTTTCCCCCATGGTGCAGTTGAAGTATGGGGTGAACAAAGCGGAAGTTTTAAGGTTAATGGCCAACGGTTGAAGAAATACACACCGGAAGCTCCGGTCGAGGAGCTAGCTCCTATCCTCCTCCATTGAACACAACATCATACACCGTCCAACTAAAGACGATAAATAAAGCGCTTCTTGGGAGGCAACCCAATGATAGTATAGTTTTCCCTTCTTTCCCTCACTTAGTTAGAATAGATTAATTGCTTTGTTTCTTCGTTTTTCGTTTTTATATGTTCCTCGATGCACTCTTGGTTTGTCGTGTCATTAATCGCAGGAAACTAGGTTCAAATGTGAGAGATTCACGGAGAATGGAGCACAATTAAGTTATATCTTCGAGATTCAAGAAAAACAAGGAAGGAAATCGACCTACCATAAGAAGATCGTCCGATTCAGTAACAGAGCAAGTCGATTTTTCTCAACAGAAACAAAAATCGACCTGGAGATCGACCTGCCAAAATAAATCGTCCGATTTTTTCAGTCAGAAAGAAAAATCGCCCCGACAAATAAATCGACCAGAAAAATCGGCCGATTTTCTTCAGAAATCATCGACCCTATGTAAGGCAATCACACTCGATCTTCTTCATTCCCACATCTCCAACTATCGATTTCCCTCTCTCAAGAAAGCCGAAAAGTCGCCACACCCTCAAATCTTCATTCCTTAACCATTTCGAGAGATTCTTGGCTCCAAACTGAAGCATTTTCAACGAGAAACAAGGATCTAACAACAACACGCACGGCAATCGACTGCTCCGTAAGGAATTCAGGTTTTTCTTTCCAAAACCTAAGTTTCTCACTTGAAATTGAAGTTGCTTAGGAAGTGTTTTGTTGTTGGAATTGATAGAGGAATTTGCTTAGAATTCATTGTAGAGAACTGTGTGTGGTGATAGATTGAACAGAACTTTACAGAATTGTGAGAATCGTTGAAATCGAGAAAAAAATCGACCCAGCCCAGAAAAATTGGCCGATTTTTGTGAAGAACAGGTCGATTTTTAGGACTTAGAATGGATCTTGTAAAGAGGATAACTAGAAACACGGGGAAGAAGAAGGGATCTTCTTCCAAAGCCCCTGCCCCACCTCCACCACCACCTACCAACATCCCTAAGCTTCCCTCTCCCCTATCCAAACATAAGAAACGCTATGAACGCATTATAGATCGCCCATTCACCCCTCCTCGCTACATAGTGCTTGATGACTTAGATCCGTTATATGTTCGAGAGGATGTTGATATGATGCTCAATAGAGCAGGGTTGAGACAGTTTGCTACGATCAGGGAAGACGCTTATAGGGAGATCACCCTAGAATTCCTTAGTACGTTTGAGCACGATCCTAGGGAAAGGATGGTCACTTTCCGCCTCATGAGCCAAGACCACACTTTGTCCATTGATGCTTTTGGCGACTTGTTTGGCTTTTCTTATTCAGATGCAGGCACATTTGCTAGAGGCCTCAATGCTAGTGATTTTTGGGAGGCTATTTCCGTAGGAGAGTACGGAGGGAATAAGTGGAGACCCGGAAACTCCAAGGAGACAAGTATGTACAACCTTTCCTTCAAGGTAGTGCATAGGATACTCAGTGAGAGTTTGTTTGCCCGGACTGAGACTCCGCAGAAGCTCAAGGCTGATGAGCTTTTTATCCTCTACTGCATGACATCCACCACCACTCCCGACATCTCCACCATGCTTGCTGACTATCTAGGAAAGATAGCCAACAAAGCCAAGGGTGACATCTGCGCAGGAGGCTTGATCACTCATGTGGCTAGGACTCTAGGTTATGACTTCTCGGGATGCACTCTAGCTGAGAGTGCCCTTCCTTTAGGCTCACAGAGGTTGGTGGTTCGACAGGTCTTGATTCCTCGAGGGAGAGGAACTCTTCATGTGCCGATGCCATGGCACAGTGATCCGAAGAAGAAGCCATCCGAGATCATATGGAAATCCGAATACACCATTCGGAATAAGAGGAACTGGAAGGAGACCTTTGAGGCGATGCTTGAGGAGTTCTCACCCCCTACTTATTATGATGATGTGCAGGTGACTCAGAGGAGGAGGATGGAGGACAGGAGACCATGCTCGAGTTTGAGAGCGATACCCATAGCGGGCATGCTACGGATGCCATGGACACTGACACTCATGGAGCAGGACCGAGCAGGACTAGTAGGCAGGATGAGGAGACGGAGGATGACATGCAGCCACCTCGACACTCTTATGCACATGCTCCAGGCCCTAGACGAGGACGCCGAGCTCCACGCCACTTCAGGGAGCTAGTCACTAGCTTCCAGAGCCTCAGCACCGACTACCGTGTCCTCCGCACCGATTATGACACCCTGAACACACAGTTCAGGACCTACAGGGAGGAGACGGACGCTAGGCATTCATCCTATGATGGCCAGATGAGGGACATGTACTACCACCAGTTCGGCCACTTCTACGATCCCTCCGCACCGATGTATCCATATCCACCACCTCCACCACTGACAGAGGATTGAGCTTCCACTTCTTTTACATTGTAAGTATTTTTCTCCTTCTTATGCTTGATTTTCACATTGGGGACAATGTGGATGTCAAGTATGGGGTGGGGGTACTTACAATACCTTATGTTTCATTCTAGCACTCTATGTACTTTCCACTACTCTTGACAATTTGGCTTGTAATAACTCTTGCACGGCTTGCTTTCTATTATGACACTCGCATTTGCATGAACTTTTTCAAAACCTATGAATTTTCAAGAATTTTAAGTGCTTCTTATATGGAAATGACCTCTATGATGAAAATTGTGTATATGGATAGGTAAAAAGATGCTTAGTTGTGTTGAGATCTTGATTATAGCATGAATGAAATTGCTTTTGTTACTTGAATACATAAATAAGTTATATGATTTAGTTGTTTTGATAAGAGAATGAAATAATAGTCGAAGCTATATTGCAAGTTCTTTTACATCATTTAAGGATGACTAAGGCAATTCACTTCTTTTCTTTTCTCATATCTTGATCATGCTAGCTTCTCAATGAAATATGTAACCCTCCTTTTACCATCCGGGAATTAGGATAGGTGATTGAAAAAGGCATGTTTGATGTGGGAGGGCCAAGGAAAATGTATTGAAAAAAGTGCAAAATTTCATAAGTTTGGGGACGTTGAACATGAGGATGAGTAACTCGGCACCATTCACATAGCCGGGTGTTTGTGTCTTGCCAAAGTCCGATTGAACGACAAGTCCTAACGGGATATGGTATGTGCATCAAGGGTTTAAGGCATCTCGAAATTGAGAAACGCCGATCTCCTAGGCTTCGGTTTTTGTGCACCGCTGTCCATACTCTCAAAAAGTAAAGTATAATGAAAGCAAAGCTTTCTACATGCGAAGCATGTGCGGTGAAGAAAATTCTTGAAGGTGTTATGTGTTCCTCTTTCCCGGATTAGCACCACAATAGCCAAAAAGAACTCTTTCCCTTAATACGTTTCTTGAACCTTTCCTTTGATTTGAAGACCTTGAGACTTTTATGCATGTGTTTAAGACTTAATGGCTTAGATTTGTTTGAATTTGATTACCTCTACACCTTTATCATGTTCTTTTTTTATGCCTTCAAGAAAGAAAAGGGAGTTTGTTCATCTTATAATCATCATTGATACATGCTTTGCCCTTTTATGCCTTGAAATATCACTTTGAGAGCGATCCAATGAAAAGGAGCACTACCAAAAGAAAAGTTTTTGAGTTTCATACATGCATAATCCATGACATCTTATATTCTGAATTTGAGTCTTGCTTAGGGACAAGCAAGAGGCAAGTATGGGGTATTTTGATGACATGAATTATGTATCATCATATTCATGCATATTGCAGCACATTATCTCTAATTACCTTGCATTTAGAGGGATTTTGCATACCTTTTATGTTCTATTCAATCAATTGTCGGAAATAGAGGTCTACACGAGATTTTGATGAATTGCAGGTAAATAGAGTTGAATTGGAAGCAAAAATGGAGCAAGAAGCATCTAAGGATGTTAAGGAAGCTAAAGGAGTCTTAGAAGGATCACAAAGGGCTAAGGAATTGCAAAGGAGAAGCATAGAAGACGAACCAAAGGAAGAGCACTTTCTGTTGAAGAAAATCGTGCCAATGTATATATAAATCGGACGATTTTCATACCTTGAAATCGAACGGTTTTTCACCAAAATCGACTGGGTTGATTTTCTTCACGATTCGGCCAAATGAAAAGACGACATAAAGCCCAATTAATTTGGGCTAGATGAGAGTTTTGCCAAACGGCCCATCTGCAAGAAACTATATAAGAGAACCCTACGAACGAAGATGAGGAGGTCGCACCAGAGAATCTTTACACGTTTTAGAGAAATCAACGATTCTTGGAGAGAGATTGAAGAGCTTTTGCCGGAAAGTCATTCTTGATCTTTGATTGTGAGATTTTTTTATTCCATCGCCTTGTTTGTGGTTTGTGAACACGAAATTGAGTTGTTGAAAGATACATTGAACAGATTTGACGATTGTTTTACAGATTTGAAAGTTATAGAATTTTTCATTCAAGATTTGGTTTCTTTGCGATATCTTCTTCAATAATTAATTTGATTCGATTTTGAAAATGGTTGGCTAAAAACCTTGTGATTCTGGGGAGAATAGTTGATGATTAAGGTTTAGATGATGATAGACTGAACTCATTCAAACATTAGGACCCTGAAAATTTAGATCTTAGTTTTGCGACAAACAGGAAAATCGGACTGTTCTTGAGAAAAATCGGCCGATTTTTCGTATGAACAGCACGATTTATTCTTCTGACGAACTTTAATTGAATTAATCTTTAATCAAAACTAATCCTTGCCTAAACCCCAATCTTGATTAACCTTCTTACCCTCTAATTGAATGTATGAATGCATGTAGAAACCTGTTTCTACATTTAATAGATTAAGATTGCAAGATTTGGGTAATAAAGAGACTCAACATCCTTTATTAAGATTTTAAGTGTGCTTTCTAATCTTTACTTTGGAGAGTCATATCCTGGAGTTTTAGATAGTTAGTTTGAACATAATTCTTGTCTCTAGATCTTTCTATATTGCAGCCTCAACAACCTTTATAGAGAGAACCTATAGATTAGTCATATAGGTTTCGGAACTTCATCGTACGAATCCTACCTTTGAACATTAAATCTTGGCAATATAAATTATGTCCTATATCTATAGAAGTGTCTTGAATCGAAAGCCTAAATCGGATACTTGAATCCTTGGAATCATTTCTCTCTTTATCATATCACAAAAAGCTTTTATACTTTCGCTAGATAATTGAAATTGGAAATTTTCTCACCAAATCCCTGAGTTCGACTCTGGAATTCTTACCTTTCTACAGCCGATCCGTACACTGCGGGTTCGCTTTGCTTTTGAGTTCTAGATATAAATATTAAGACTTTGACGCACACCCTTTTGAGCGAACAAGAAGCTTCAACAACCTATGATCACAAATTACATAAAATATTTCCCTAATGAGAAGCAATCCAAGTCTTATTCAAATTCAACTAGATGTTTTTCCAACCCTGCCCACACATTTTAGCAATTCTCCATTAGTGTTAAGATGGAATAGAACCAACTAAACAAGGTACAAATTAGTTCGAATATAGCAGAAGAGACATGAGGCAGTTGGTAGTGCAAGTGACGTTAGATACAATGTCAAGCTCAGGCTTGTACTCGTGCTCATTAGCACCGGCAAAAGAGATGGATTAGTGGTAAAATCCAATGTTAAATTGACAAGGGCTCCTTGAGCAGTCTTGAATGGATGATTTTGTTAACTTTCTCCTACAGAGATGATGACCTTCTTAGCACAACCCTATATACAATAAAAATGTCATAACAAAATGCATTTAAAAAATAAATCAGGTGAAAAGAAAGAATAAAACATCATAATTTAGTGGCATCAAAATGAGAAGCAAGTCAAGTTAATAACATAAATGAATGAGATTACTTTAAGAGTTGCATAATCGTAAGCTGCACTACTGTGAGTCCTTTGTCTAAATACATAAATCACAGATTGGTACCAAAAAAAACACCACCAAGTCATCCGTGTAACTAATCATGAAAAAACAACAGCCCATATGAAAAGACAGTGACGACTAAATTGTTAACAAAAACGCAGGCTGCGTTTTTTATGCATTTGATTATTTACCATAGACAATATTTCAAGATGATGTTGTATTAGGATAAGAGGGGTCCTCTATCCACTCAATAAGACTTTCTTCGCCTGCAAATTAGGAGAATTTGAGCATCAATACAATTTAACTCATGTAGATTCCAAGTTTCAATTGCACTTTGAGGACCATTTGTTATCAAAACTGTTAAATCATATACTATATATAAGCCTTCTATGAACATTGTTATAAGCTTTGTATAGTGATGTTCATATGTTCATGGTCTTATCTCCTCCTAAAATCTTGCTAATGCTCTCATATTCGTAAAACTTCTAGATGAATGTTTGTTATTTTTTTCTACAACACCTTTTTCAAATTCCTTTTTCTTCATGTTTCGTGCTAACTTTCCATTTTAGATGTTGAGTGGAGGAAACTTTTACTTCGCATGTAGAGGGCCTTCTTAGCCAGCACCAATTATTGAGTGCATCTTCTCATGTATTATTACTGAACTACAGAGTTTAATCTATGTTGCAACTTGCTAATGATGATCAACAAAATTGTATTTAACTATTCTTTTCATGTTTTTCTTACTAATTACTTTTCTTATTTATTATTGTATCTAGATTAAGTTTAATCGTTCATTTTGTTGTTTGACCCAAACCCATGAATTAAAGGCTAATTGATCTACCCATATGATACACCGACATGAGTATCTTCATCAACACCAACTACGACAACTTCCCTATTTGGAGGAGCTGGAACACAACATGTGGGTCTGTATTCAGGAACACGAAGACCATCGGTTTCAAAGATACCAAATAATGGCAGCACGTCAGGTAAAAACATGATACCCACAAATGTCCATTCTTTTCATTAAAGTTTAGACAAATTTTAGTAGTACTATTTGGTATGAATCTGAATATGATCAACGAAGAGAGTTCGAAACACTTGGATATTTTTCGAGGGATTTAGCCTCCGGCGGTAAAGACTGACCTGCAATGAGCACAACAAGATTCAAAACAACACCCTGAAGGTTTTATAACAAGTAAATTGAACCGATTAAAGATCTGCATCAACATACAAGAACAACGTGAATATAAAAATGACCACAAGTTAGCCTAGAGAAATAAGAGACAGGTGGTGTGGGAATAAGTATTGTTGGTGAATCTTACAAAATGTTAAGCTTGGTAAGCATACCAAGCTTTGGAGAAATCGTACCATTGAGGCTTCAGTTGTAAGAAAGGTCCCTAAGAGAAGTATTCACAACCATAAATTTAATGGGAAGCAAATACCATATTAGTTCCAAGACAAGAAAAATCAAAATAAAGAAATAAACTCAGAGATTTGAGCTTTGTGAGGCCTCTAATATCACCTCCCAAATTACCTTGAAGCCCCATAGTTGACAATATTCTGGCAACTAATATATATAACTAAAAAGAAAGAAAACAAAAAAAATAGAATTAAGAAGAGGTGGTGCTTACAAAGAGGTGACTCTATAACCATTACAGGGACTCATTCCTAAGGATAGACTGTCACCTTAACCCCGCTTCATTTTCTCACAATGTTAAGAAATTTACATCTGCATGGGACAATACCAAGTAAACAAAACAAAAAATTAACAAACCTGTGCAGCAAAACAGGGGTACAGAATGCCTGGCTAACCATTTCATTGACATATTTAAGATAAAAATTAGAAAAAAACAGAAGAGAAGAAGTGATGCAGGAAGCAAATTTTTGTAAAGTATACATCTAATTCATTAGAGAGATGAAGATCAAACCATCACGGTAAACATCCGAAATGAAAATTGATAGAGTAAATAATCATGCTGACACTGAAAGAAGTGGGATGGTCCTTCTGAAGGTCCTTCAATTCCTTCAGGATCTGCTTCGGCGTCATGGGAAAAATCGTAGAACTCCACGAAACTCTAAATACAAAAAGTCACAAACTAATAACATGATTTGTTGTTCGCACCAAACGGTGTGTGCAAGCTTTAATATTTATAACCCAAAAAGTATGCTTGAACAAATATGCGAACCCGCAGTGTACGGGTCAATTGTAATAAAAGCAAGAATTCCAGGGGTCGATCACAGGGACTTAGGTGAAACAAAGCACAGAATCAGGTTGTCAAATATTACAATTAACTAAAAGCAATTAAAGCAATCAAAGATGATATAAAGTCAGATAAGGGGAATGCGGATTCTAGGGATTAAAACATCTAGTTGTGGTTCCGACTCAAGATCTCAAAGGAAAATGCGGACAAAGCTGAGGTTTGCAAAGGGAAGGTGTTTCTAAGGTGGGAATAGATGACCGGGTAAGTCTCACTACTCACTATCCCAAACCAAAGCTCATATTACCGTGTAAGTCTTAAGGTACTAAGGAAAGGAACTATAATCTCAAACCAAAACACCACCCAAGGGAATAGAATCAACCTTTACCGGGTAAGTCTCAGGCTAACTCACAAAGATGGGATGAAGGCACACTCAAACCTCAATAAAGGATAGACCTTTATTACCTACACTCGTGATCTTGGGTAAACAAACAAAGGAATCACCGGGTAAGTCTCATCCTAGGCTTGCGTTGAACCAGGAAAGCTGTAATAAGGATAGGATTTGGCAAACTTAAAATCTTAACTCAGATAGGGTTCAAGAAAGGTTCACCTCGTTCAGTTATATTCCATCCCGGCCGAGATGTTCAATGACTGAACGAGGTGTTCTACGGTTAAGGTAAAGACTCGAGCTTTCAAGGTCCTGCTGGGATTAAGATCATTCTATCATCGTCTTTCCCACAACTTTTAGCCAATCACCCTAGAATCGCATAAGAAACTTAGCCAACAATCATCATGATAACAATAATCAAATTAATAGGAAAGAAATCAATATTCGACCAAGAAAACCTTAAGAAAAAGATCTCAATAACTGAATCAAACAATCAACAAACAAGTGTTGCTCAATCACAACTCAACAAAGACAACAAACCAAAAGAAATCTAAGAAAATCTTACAAACTCCTTCAAAAGCCAACTCCAACTATGATTCTTTCCTTCCTTTAACTTCAAACTTCAACTCTTCCTTCAAAATTGCCTTCAAAAACTCCAGAAATCCTTCAGAAAATCCTTGATCCGAAGATGGGTGAATTGTAGAAAATTCAACCCTTTATATAGGAGAATTATCTTCCAATGGTAAAATATCTTAAGAAGATAATTTCCTATAAAATATATCTCTCTTGCAAAATAAATCAGCCAGAAATAATATCTTCCTTCCAAAAATCCAGCCAAAAATATAAGATATCTTCTTTCCAAAAATAAAATATCTCAACCAAAATTAAAGATCTCGCCGGCGGCTGGGTGTTCGCCTCGGTCGGGGCGCTTCTCAAGATCACCTCGGTCGAGGTGACACTGTAGCTGACCGAGGTAAATCTCAACTGAATGTGAAATCTCTCGAATCTGGTCCAAAGTAAATCTTCTTAATCATGTTCATGCTTCCTAGGGTCTTCCTCAAGCTCCAGAATGTAGCTCCAATGACTCCTTAGCTTCCTTAGCTTCATTTCGATGCAAAACGTCCCATTTTACCTACAATTACAACGAAACTAGGTGTAGACCTCGATTCCCGCAATGGTAGACAAAACAACAATATAATCAAAGAATATACATCCATACATGCAGATTATTGAAGATAAAACGTCTAAACCCACCCCTAAATATAGACTATAATACATGCTATAAAAATACCTCATACTTGTTTTTTGCTTGTCCCCAAGCAAGTTCCAAATCTTAGATACAAGATAGAATGGATGATAAGTCAGAAAAGATCAATGAAAAGCATTTCAATACATTTTGGTGGTGTGCTCCACTCATAGATCACTCTAAGAGAATGTTTCATGGCAAATAAAATCAAGACATGATCAAAACATTATTTCAGTATAAGAAAGTTGGTCATCTTTGCATAAAATCATAGAATGCATAATAAATCATATTTATCGAAATCAATCATGTATAATCCAGTTTAAACCACAAAGTCAATCATCAAGCTCGAGGTCTCAAGGGCTTCTAAAAGAGGTCAAGAAACGTATAAGGGTGCGATGTATATAGGGTAATGTGGTGCTAGAATCCGGTAAAAGGATCTTACTTCACTTTTCTTTGAATCACAACATCGTCCACCAATAAGCTTTGCTTATTTTACTTTACTTTTTGGGATGCATGGACAGAGGTGCACAATAACCGAAGCCTAGGAGATCAACAATCATCAATTTCTCGAGATGCCTCAAACCCTTAATGCACATACCATGACCCGTTAGGAATATCGCTCAATCCGACTTTGGCAAGACACAAATACCCGGCTATGTGAATGGTGCCGAGTTACTCATCATCATGATTGACTTCTCCAAACCTATTTGTTTCTTTCTAATACTTTCAGCCAATATCTCAACTTCACTTTCACTTGCTTTCCTTTGCTTGCTTCCAAATTTCCGGATAGGTAAAGGGAGACAAATATGTATATGAGGGGATAAAGCATGATCAAAAAGAAGAAGAGAAGAGGATGAAGTGCCTTAATCATCCCAGGAAGAATGTGATAGAACTCATCATGTGGTGTCAACCTTCAAATCCAACATAATTTTGATAAAAACAAAGTATTAAACATGCTAAAACTTCAAGAAAGCATTTTGCAACTTAAACATATCATAAAACCTTTCAAGCATATAAAGTTTTCAAAACCAATCTGCAAACAGAATCATCACTGAGGTCATATCCAGAGAAGAAGCACAAAAACGTTTCGAAAAACTCTCAGTTAAGAACCTACCTCGGTCGAGGTGTTCTGACGTCATCCGAGGTGTCTACCTCGTCCAGTCAATAACATCCCGGTCGAGGTCAAAAAAAAATTTTCAAACCAGTTTTCGACGTTTTTTTCAAAAAAAACTTGTATGTATGCATATAATGGAAAATAAACACATAGAGCCAAGTAAAGCAGAATAAGATCATAAATATCCGATGAAGTCATACAAGCATACACACATAGTCAAATAATACATCCAAATACCCCCATACTTAGGACACATTGTCTCAATAGGTAAAAATAGAAGTCTAGAATCAAGAAACTCACCGGACCTAGCTGAACTGCATAATAAATAAATAAATAAAGAAGATCCATGCAGCTCTAATCCTCGTCAGCTGGTGGCGGTGGTGGTGGATGTGGAACATAGGGGTGCTGGGATGGATCAAAGGGAATACTCATGATATGCTAGTGTTGGATCTCCATCATATGTCTAGTATAGTGCTGACTCTCCAACATCTATTGCGTCCAACTCTTAATCCCTCGACGTTGGTCCTCGAAATGCTCATGGATGTCAATTGTCAGGGCGGCGTAAGCATCGACCATCTGATTAGTGAAGTCATCAATCCTCTGGTGTGCCTCCTGATCTCTGAACCTACGACGAGACCTGCACTGAGGTGGTGGTGGTGGTGCTGTTGCCTCCTCCTCTGTCGCCTCGTCATCAAGGTCGACAACTAGAACACTAGGGCCGCCGGTATCAGTACCGATCTCCATGGTAGCTCTTCCATCAAACTCCTCCTCATCATCATCAGCATCGTCTCTGGCGTCCTGCATGTAAGGAAGCCAAGCAGAAGACCAATATTGTCGGTCAAAGACGGACAACTGAGATGACCATAAGATGCACTGTGGAGTTGTCGTCTCCCATGGCATAGTGACATATGGCGTGCTGAGACCACGAGGGACAAGAATACGCCTCGTGATCATATCCTGCAATCCCAGCGGCTTCGCAGCCGCAACTAACATACAAGCAGACAAGTCTAGACCCATAGCAGTAGCAATGTGGGTCACTAAGCCTCCACAACAAATATCTCCCTTGGAATTGCCCTTGATCATATCCAAGTCCTCAGCTAGCATCCCTCCAAAGTCAGGAACTCCACCTGTAACCATGCAAAATAAACTCAAAAGATCCCCCTGACGGACCTTCAGGGGTGTCTCAGTACGCGCCAGAAGAGTCTCGTTGAATATCCGGTGAGCTAGGCGGAAGGCGAGGTGAAAAATGATGCGCTCTCTAGAATCTCCCGGTCTCCATCTATCATTGTGCTTAACAACATGGGCTATCTCGCCCCAGAAGTCTCAAGCTATGGCTCGGGAAGGAAAGTCAGTCACTGTGGGGTAGAAAAACCAAAGATCTCTCTAAACTGATCCATGGGTACGATTTAGTTCCGCAACCGGTACTTGATGTTGTTGCATTCCTGGACGTGAGTAATAGAACTCAAAAACTCCATGGTCGGCTGTAAGTAAGTCGGCGCTCGAATCTCCATAAACTCCTCCAGCCCCACCATCGAAATCATATTCCTCAAGTCCTCCGCCACGTGGAGGCACTCGAAGGCAGCAACATCCGGAAACCGCGGGGCAATAATGGGATGCCCGCAAATACGGTCATAATCAATCTGGTGACGCTCGTGGATCACCGGGATCGAATACTGTGAAGAAGAAGGGGAAGAACTACTGGGTCTATCTCTCGAAATAAGCTAGCAATCATATCTGCTACTCATGACTTTTGACAGATGAACACCTCGGTTGCTTTGACAATCACCTCAGCCGAGACACAGCCGACTGGACCGAGGCGAAGTGGTGTTCGATCGAACTCTCAGATTGTCAAGTTATTTTCCCCCAAATCACTACCAAATGCTTCCTATGGGGTACTTATATCCTTTTCAGCAATAATGAGTGGCAACCAGAGCCAGATTTGTCCTAATTCAGTGAAAGAAAGAAGAGTTAGGATTTTCGAACGAAATACCCAGATTATGCAGATT
Source organism: Fagopyrum homotropicum (assembly GCA_033239125.1). Taxonomy (NCBI): domain Eukaryota; kingdom Viridiplantae; phylum Streptophyta; class Magnoliopsida; order Caryophyllales; family Polygonaceae; genus Fagopyrum; species Fagopyrum homotropicum. Next base: position 54,788,017 of record BSWB01000003.1, on the reverse strand, counting down.
CGGAGCGTTTTTCTCGTTGTTTGATGCTTGAAAACCGATCCTCTTGCCTCCTCTGGTGTAATCAAACCAAAAATCGTGGAAACCGAGCAAAACACGAGGAAACGAGGCTAGGGCACCGCCGCGGTCGAGGCTTGATGTAGGAGGGAAAAGTGAGGAGAGAGAAAAACCATCTCGCCTTTTATACCCCTCGCTGAATTTGATTTCACCTCAGTCGAGGTGGTCCCGACTGGACCAAGGTGTCTGACTGGATGTCAGACCTAGTCGCCTCGGTTGCCCCAAGAACATCTCGGTCGAGGTGCTGTGACAGCAACCGAGATGTGTCTCAGTCAAACTTCGTCTTCTCAATTTCTCGAACTTCTGTCCTTCCAGTGTAGCTCTTGAGTTGTAATCCTTCCTTAGAAAGTACCTGGTTTCTATCTAGAGGACGCCAAAAGCAAAACAAAGCAAACTATCTAAAACTAAGCTAGAAAAAAGAAAAGAAAGCAATACCTTGGGTTGCCTCCCAAGAAGCGCTTGATTTAAGGTCGCTAGCTGGACCGTACATCGTCCCTAAATAAGGTGTAGTTGTGCAATCTCCTCAACCTGGACTTCCGGTCGGTACTTCTTCAGCCTATGACCGTTGACCTTAAAGCTTCCGCTTATTTCTCCCCAAATCTCAACTGCACCATAGGGGAAAACATTCTTCACAATGTAAGGTCCTGTCCATCTAGATTTCAACTTACCTGGAAAGAGGCGGAGGCGGGAGTTGAAGAGTAGAACTAGATCTCCTTCTTTGAATTCCTTAGGAATGATATGCTTGTCATGCCATCTCTTCATTCTTTTCTTGTAGATCTTGGCATTCTCATAAGCGTTTAAGCGCAACTCTTCCAACTCATTGATGTCCAATAGTCTCTTCTCTCCTGCTTCCTTGATGTCGAAATTAAACCACTTGATTGCCCAATATGCCTTGTGCTCTAACTCAACGGGTAGATGACAAGACTTCCCATATACCAAATTGGAAGGGGTGGTACCAATGGTAGTCTTGAATGCGGTCCTATAAGCCCAAAGAGCATCGTCTAACTTTATGGACCAAACCTTCCTCGTCCTAGAGACGGTCTTCTCTAGAATTGCTTTGATTTCTCTATTTGAGATCTCGACATATCCACTAGTTTGAGGGTGATAAGGGGTTGCTACCTTGTGGGTTACCCCATACTTCGATAGAAGTGCCTTAAACTTCCGGTTGATGAAATGTGTCCCTCCATCGCTGATGATGATACGTGGTGTCCCAAAACATAGAAATATAGTCTGATTGAAGAACTTCACAACCACCATGGCGTCATTAGTGGGGGAGGCGATGACTTCCACCCATCTAGAAACGTAATCATCAGCTAGGAGAATGTAGAGGTTCCCTACGGATGATGGGAAAGGTCCCATGAAATCGACTCCCCATACATAAAAAATCTCAACCTCCTGAATATTGTTGAGTGGCATCTCGTTCCTTCTAGATAAATTCCCTGTTCTTTGGCATGCATCACAAGAAACAACAAAAGTTTCCACATCCTTAAACAATGTAGGCCAAAAGAAACCAGAACTTAATACCTTAGCGCATGTCTTGTGAGCGCTAGCATGTCCTCCACAAGGAAGCGAGTGGAAATGCCGTATAACACTAGCAACTTCATCCTCCAGAATGCATCGTCGAAGTATCCCATCCGGACCTCTCTTAAACAGTGGAGGTTCATTCCAGTAGTAGTGGCGTACATCCTTGAAGAATTTCTTCCTTTGAGCGTACATCAATCCGGGCGGTATTTCCTGGCAAACAAGGTAATTAACAATATCAACATACCAAGGCTCTTTACCATCAGAAGCTTGGTGGAGCCAGTTCTCCACCAACTGTAAATGATTCTCATAAAAAGGATTAGGAAGTTTGTTGTCCTCAGTTGAAAACATCTCGCTTGTTGTCTCGGTCAGTGTCTGAGGTGGGTGACCGAGATGTTCTTCAGATAAGAACACCTCGCTTGGTCCAAATAGTGTCTCGGTCGAGGTAATGGAACTGAGACCGAAACCTTAATTTCTCTTCTTCCCTTGAATTAGTCTCTCAATCTTAGCTCCTAGATCTGCTTCTAATGCCTTTAAGCTCCGTATATCTGCATCACAAGAAACATCTTTACCTTCCTCCATTAAACTACAACTAAGAACTCTTTCAAGAGGGTCATTAATAAGGATAGAGCTCACCAATTCCCTTGATTATTTTTCATCATAGATGTCGAAGATATCCTCCTCCAGCGGCTCTCCTTTCATTGCAGCAAGCAATGCAAACTCCACTTGATCTCCACCAATGTTGAATTTCAACTTGGCGTTCTTACAATCAACGTTGCAACCCAAAGTTGCTAGAAATGGTCTCCGAAGAATGATAGGAATGGGATAATCTGCGGGTATGTCAAGTACAACAAAATCTATAGGTAAATAGAAATTACCTAACTTGACGGGAACGTCTTCCAAGATGCCCACAGGATGGGAATGGAGCGATCCGCCATGTATAGCCTTATCTTCACCGGCTTGGGCTCTCCAAGTCCGATTTTCTGACATAGCTCCAGCGGGATGATACTCACGATGGCTCCTAGATTACACAACGCCTCATAAGTTACATCTCCAACTTGAATGGGAATGCAAAATGAACCGGGATCTCTCAATTTGGGTGGCATCTTCTCCTTCATGATTTAAATGAGATCCGAGGACTTAGATGTCATCCTTACTTCTCCAAAATCTTCCAGCTTCCTCTTTCTTGAAAGAATCTCTTTCAGAAACTTCCCATAGGCGGGCATCCCTAGAATGGCATCAAGGAAGGGGATGTTAATGTGTAGTTTATTCATTAGGTCTAGAAACTTACAAAAATGCTTGTCTAGATGTGCTTTGGCCCTTGACTGAGGGAATGGAAGTTGTGGTTTATAAGCAGCAGGTGGAACATAAACTTCAGATTTATCCTTCGCTTTCTGGGGCTCCACCTCGGTTGGCACCTCGACCGAAGTGTTCTTCGTTTGATCCTGGACTGAGGTGTTCTTCGTCTGGATTGGCACCGACCGAGGTACTGGATCTACATTTTTCAGACCACTTCGTGTCGTTATTGCCATAATCTGTCCCTTAGGGTTTCTCTCTGTCCTTGCTGGGAGCTTCCCTGGATCTCTTGGCGCTTCGTTCGCCTTGTTGAAGAATTGTTGCTCTAAGGCTTTTTGTGCCTTTGAAAATGAATTCATTGATGTCTCCATAGCGTTGAGCTTGATCACAATTGCTTCCAGTATTGCATCTTTCTTCTCTGGCTGGGACGAACTCAATCCAAGCTCCTGGCTTCTCAATAGAGTAGAAGAAGAATAAGGGGGTTAAGAGCATTATGAGCATGAGAATAAGGGTTACCGGTTTTTTGTTGATTAGATCTCCAATTGTTGTTGTTGGAGTTTCTATTGTTGTTGTAATTGTTGTTCCGTGGCCCTTGGTAGTTGTTTCTTCCTTGATATCCTCCATCTTCTTCCTTCTTTGTTTGAGCTACTAAAAGCTCCTTCAATGCCTTTACCTCATTGCTAAGCGAGATGAGTTGAGCTCCATTTGATGATGTTTTCTGGAAGCTAACTCTCCTTGCTCTATTCTCGGTTCGTTGATGGGAGTACTTCTCCATATGCAAAGCTTGCTTTTCAATGAACTCCCAAGCTTCGTCTATCGGCATATCCATGAATGTGCCGGTTGAAAGTAGTTGGAAATTGAATTGAGTAGCTCCATCCAATCCCTTGAAGTAAATCTCGAGCAACTCGATCTTTGGAATCCCATGATGTGGGCAATCCAATAGAACATCCTTGAATCTCTCCCATGACTTGGACAAACTCTCCTTGTCCTTCATGATAAAAGCATTGATCTTTCACCTTATTTCAGCGGTCTTAGAGGGAGGAAAGAACTTAGTTAAAAACTTCTTCGTCATCTCTTCCCAAGTGTTGATCTTTCCAGGCGGAAGAGAGTGATACCAAGCAAGTGTCTTGTCCTTCAAAGAGAAATAGAAAGGCCTTAACTTGTAGTTGTTGTTTTCCAATCTTGAAGTTCTCAAGGTCTCTATAAGAATCTCATAGTTTTACAAATGCTGATGCGGAGACTCACTTTCTAAACCTCCAAATTAACATTGTTGGATCATGGATAGAACTTGCAGTCGAAGTTCATAATCATGCTCAGCTGGATCACCTAGGTTGACTCCTGGACGCCTCATTTGCTGGTTAGGGTCCATCCTCTGTCCTAGGTTTTGTGGAACTCCCGTAAAAAGAACATCTCGGACAGGCATCCGAGGTGGTAGGTGCACATCGGCCGGGGCAACTAGGACTGGGCCTTGCCTCGGTCGAGGATCTGGGATCGATCGAGGCAGAAACTCGGCCCTTAGAGCGGTCATATCTGCTTCAATTCCTTTAGTTCTGGCGCGAGTTTATTCTCTCTCTCTCTCTCTCTCTCGCAGCAGTTCTTCCTTATTGAGGTGTAGTTGTTCCAATGCCTCCTTCAATTCGGCCTCAAGATCGTGATCATCTTGATTGGTCATCTTAGCTTCTCTTAATATTCGCATGTATGTCTTTTCTGGTTCGGGATCGTAAGGAACGATCTCCATTCCAACACGGGTTCTTCGCATAAACCTAAGAAAAGAACCTGCAAAAACACTCAAGTAGAGTGGTTAATAGCAACAAGGGCAATAGCCCCGAAAGACAACTGAAACCGGCTTGGTCTAGACCAAGTCCCCGGCAACGGCTCCCAAAACTTGTTCGCTACAAACGGTGTGTGCAAGCTTTAATATTTATTACCCAAGAAGTATGCTTGAACAAATATGCGAATCCGCAATGTACGGGTCAATTGTAATAAAAGCAAGAATTCTAGGGGTCGATCACAGGGACTTAGGTGAAACAAAGCACGGAATCAGGTTGTCAAATATTGTAATTAACTAAAAGCAATTAAAGCAATCAAAGATGATATAAAGTCAGATAAAGGGAATGTGGATTCTAGGGATTAAAACATCTAGTTGTGGTTCCGACTCAAGATCTCAAAGAATAACGCGAACAAAGCTGAGGTTTGCAAAGGGAAGGTGTTTCTAAGGTGGGAATAGATCACCGGGTAAGTTTCACTACTCACTATCCCAAACCAAAGCTCCTAGTACTGGGTAAGTCTTAAGGTACTAAGGAAAGGAACTATAATCTCAAACCAACACACCACCCAAGGGAATAGAATCAACCTTTACCGGGTAAGTCTCAAGCTAACTCACAAAGATGGGATGAAGGCACACTCAAACCCCAATAAAAGAATGGACCTTTATTACCTACACTCATGATCTTGGGTAAACAAACAAAGGAATCACCGGGTAAGTCTCATCCTAGGCTTGCGTTGAATCAGGAAAGGTGTAATAAGGATAGGATTTGGCAAACTTAAACTCTTAACTAAGATAGGGTTCAGGAAAGGTTCACCTCGTTCAGTTATATTCCATCCCGGCCGAGATGTTCAATGACTGACCGAGGTGTTCTACGGTTAAGGTAAAAACTCGACCTTTCAGGGTCCTGCTGGGATTTAGATCATTCTATCATCGTCTTTCTAACAACTTTTAGCCAATCACCCTAGAATCGCATAAGAAACTTAGCCAACAATCATCATGATTACAATAATCAAATTAATAGGAAAGGAATTAATATTCGAACAAGAAAACCTTAAGAAAAAGGTCTCAATAACTGAATCAAACAATCAACAAACAAGTGTTCCTCAATCACAACTCAGCAAAGACAACAAACCAAAAGAAATCTAAGAAAATTTTACAAACTCCTTCAAAAGCCAACTCCAACCATGATTCCTTCCTTCCTTGAACTTCAACCTTCAACTCTTCCTTCAAACTTGCCTTCAAAAACTCCAGAAATCCTTCAGAAAATCCTTGATCCGAAGATGGGTGAATTGTAGAAAATCAAACCCTTTATATAGGAGAATTATCTTCCAAAGATAAAATATCTTAAAAAGATAATTTCCTATAAAATATATCTCTCTCAAAATAAATCAGCCAGAAATAATATCTTCCTTCCAGAAATCCAGCCAAAAATATAAGATATCTTCTTTCCAAAAAAAAAAGATCTCATCCAAAATTAAAGATCTCGCCGGCGGCAGGGTGTTCGCCTCGGTCGGGACGCTCCTCAAGATCACCTCGATCGAGGTGGCACTGTAGCTGACCGAGGTGAATCTCAACTGAATGTGAAATCTCTCAAATCTGGTCCAAAGTAAATCTTCTTAATCATTTCCATGCTTCTTGAGGTGTTCCTTAAGCTCCAAAATGTAGCTCCAATGACTCCTTAGCTTCCTTATCTTCATTTCGATGCAAAACGTGTCATTTTACCTACAATTGCAACGAAACTAGGTGTAGACTCCGATTCCCACAAAGGTAGACAAAACAACAATATAATCAAAGAATATACATCGATACATGCAGATTATTGAAGATAAAATGTCTAAACCAGCCCCTAAATATAGACTATAATACATGATATCATCTGCTTAGGCTACATAAAGAGAATGGGCAAGTACCTGAGTGGACACATTAGAGCTTGTAGAACGGACAAACGTGGTCGAATGTGTTAATCCCTTAACTCGGAGTTTCCTGGTGTGCTATCGGTATCCCCAACCGCAAGCAGTTCTTTCGGCGAAGGATAGAGTTATGGCAACAAATAGATTTCATTTTTTTATCGTTGTTGGTGAGGGTTTTCGAACCACAACTTCAAGCACTTCCCAATTAATTGTTGTTGGGGAGGGCTTTCAAACCCGAACGCCTCCTCCGCTGTCAGATCTGAAAAGGGGAAAACCCTAGATCTAACAGAGGAACGTCACGAATGTAGCAGAGGAAGAAAATCTGGATGAAAGGGCGAACAATTCATGTTTGTTCGGGGATAGAGATGAAGACGACACCGAGCATATGATGACATGCCATAAAATTGCGCCGCTTAGGTATTTGTAGACTAAGATCAAGGGCAGAAAGAGAGGAGAATCTGCAAAATTAGAGAACATCCGTCGAGTAGAAGAAGCGGCCATCAAAGCAGTGAAGATAAAGGAAATAGAGGTCGGTGAGAGAATAGATAAGAAGAAGAAGAAGGCTCACGAGTCGGATGGCTTATGGAGGAAGATGGACGAGTCGGATGGCTTATGGAGGAAGATGGAAGAGACGGTGGTATATGTGGAAGCTACGCTACACGTGTTCCCATTTTAGAGTTTACTGAAAATGAAGATACGGGATATCAAACATGTAAGGTCACCCATTCAAGACTTAAAATGAGGCAAATTTTTTTTAAAAAAAAAAGAGAAGGGTGTTATGGGAAATTGACTATTCATTGGGAAAACTCCCTCTTTTATTATAGTAAAGATATAAAGTTTATAAATTTAATTAATTACCCACATTTATATAAAACGTTACTCTAAAATACTACTTTTCTCAATATGACATGTTTGAAAAATATATAATGTACTTCTATCGAAAAGTATATAAAATAGAGATTTAAACACTCTAAAAGCTGCAGTTTGTAAAATAGATATACCCTTACGGTGAATCAGAGTCCAAAAGTAACTCGGGGTTGAGAACAAGCAATTAATGCACTAATAACGATTAAATTTATTTTAATTGCGATTAACTAGGATTGAAATTCTTATATTTTACTCCTGCATCAACAATTCATTCGTTTAGTTAATTCTAAGGACAACGAGTGTATGTGAGAGAAGTATGGACTTGTTGCCATTTTGAAAGTTTATTATGAGACACAAGAATCACAAGATGAATGACAATAGTAGTTATATGCATTTTGTTCTTGACTATACTTTCTTTTCTTGTTTTTTTTAGCTTTTAAAATAGATAACGGGGAAATTTGATTCTATGATAATCTCATTTAAAGAAGGAATTTTATCATATGAAAGGGATCAACAAACCATACAAACTTCTAATAAATATCGATTATGCTATGGCTAGAAGAAACTTTGTTCTGAAATCAAACCTTTCATGGATAACTCTACATTCATATAGTATTGTCTGTTGTAAGAATTACTATATATGATTAGGCAATTCGCTTATATATGAAAGTAACGAGGAAAAGAGTGCAAATATGTCAACTAATCTTAAAAGGTGAGAATGAGTTATATCTGATTAGGTGATTTGCTTCTCGTACAATGCAAAATTCTATTGGATGAGAATAAGCTATAGTCTTCTATAAATTTCTATTAGATGAGAATGAACTGTAGGAGAACAAGAAGCAAAAAGTGACATGATGAAGAGATGCTTGAAGAAACCATTGCCTTTTACTTGCTGAAGCATTTGACATATTCGAGTCTTTCTCCCCCATAATGCATGTCAGTGACACTAGAATGTGTAGAGCTTTCTAAATTTCTTAATCTTGAGACCCAATTGAAAAGAATTTGTGTTATGTTCTCTCTAGTAAATGAACAGCCATAAGAATTAACATGCCGTAGAAAATTGTTGAACTCTCTAATGTTAGTGAAGGCAAGGACTCCTCCATTTACAGTTTTTTTTCAATTCGAGTTCAACAAAGTGTAAATACGTCTATATAAATTTTTTTTGAAACTCAATGTGGTTTGTTCCTACTAGCATTGGAGTTCAATGTGGCTTTATGGTATCTACATTGAATATCAACCTGGATTGTAGTAACTCACGTTGAGTTGCAATGTGGATAGTATACACCCACGTTGAGTCACAATGTGGGTGATACAAACTTATGTCGGGTTACAATGTGGATAATACATAATAGGGGTGAACATGAGACATGATGAGATGGGATTGAGAACATCCTACTCCCTCCCAATTATTTTACATGGGATGGAATCGAAACGGACCTTGAATATTTTATATTGAATCCCATCAGGTTCTATCTTGGTTGGGATCAGGATGGAACGGATTCAATCCCGCTTGCCCATTAATTTATTTACTGTGGTTAAATTTAATGCTTTATCCACAAAATATCCGTATAAATCGTACTTAAAACGCAAAAAACATTAAAGTTTCCAAATATCCACAATAACGTATTACAAGTTACATTAAAATTACCATATATCCATAATAAAACACATCTAAATGAATTTGGGTCATTTGTCAATTTTGACATTTTGACCAACATGGTTTATTTTTTAAATATATAACCATAACTTTATAATAACTATACAAGTATTCTTAGAGATTTCATTTATATTTATTATTTTAAATTAAAATTTTTATCATATATGAGATGACATGGGCCTAGCGAAATGAAGATGTTAAGACCCATATTTCGTCTCAGATAGTTTTTAACGGGACAGATTCGGGACGGGACCGAAATTGGTAGGATTTGTGTCCACCCCTAATAAATAGTCATATTGAGTTACAATGCGACAATGTGACTAATATAATTTCAGTTTCGCTCAATATTGTTAAGGATTATCATGCTAGTGCAGACGGATTATATTGTGAATTTTTATAATGTATCTTAAAACAAATAGCATTCAATTTGACCAATATTTATGTTATGTTTAGTCATGTTAATCCATTAGGTAAACTTTAGACATGTTTCTTTAGGCGTGGATTGGGATTTTAGGTTAAGCAGGGTTTTGGTCTCCTCCTCCCTCTCTCACTTCCCATCATCTCCGACTCTCAGCATGAATCTCAGACAGTTGCTGTCTAAGCAATCACTCCACCATTTTAGTAGATTGAAACATGGAAAATCCACTTCCCAATTCGTCTGTTCTTCGTATAATGCTTCCACAATTCCAAATATCAAATCTTCATCTCCTAGCATCCATGGCGACCCCTCAGTTTCCGATCCCTCCGGATCCTCCTTCTCCAGGAGGCAATTCCATTATTCTACAGCACTGAAATCAACATCCCTCGCCGCCAACCTAGACTCAGTCTACAGCGGTTCAGAAGAATCTGATGATACCATGAACGAGTTCCTATCCCGATTCGTCTACATAATGCGCGGTAATCTCAACTCAGCCTATCCGGAATGCGACAAGCAAACGGTCGACGGAATGCTGCTGATAATCGTTGAGAAGGTCGTCTCGGAGATGGAGAAAGGAACCCTAGGTTCGATGCTGAGCGATGCGTCATCAAACGCGACTGCTTCGAAGGATTTCAGTGACGATCTATGGAAGACGGTATCGGAGGTGAGCAATAGGGTGTGTGAAGATATGGATAAAGAGAGAAAGAAGGAGCAGATGAAGAAGTTCTTGCAGTCCGAAGCGGTGAAGAAGATGGCGAGGTTCGCTAGCGAGGTCGGCATCCGAGGGGATATGCTCAGAGAGCTCAAGTTCAAGTGGGCGAGGGAGCAAATGGAGGAGAGCGAGTTCTACGAGAGCTTGAGGGAGTTGAAGGAGGAAGAGTCACCCGGCGAGCTGGAAACGGTAGGTGAAGAGTCTGAGAATGGTGGCTCTACTTCTAGGGCTGAAGAGAAAGAAAAAATTGTTGGTCTTCCCAAAAGGAAAGGGAAGATTAATTATAAGATTTATGGGTTAGATTTGTCTGATCCCAAGTGGAAGGATGTAGCTGATAAGATTCACGATGCAGGGGAGGTTATGTGGCCTAAGCTGGCAAAGCCGATCACAGGGAAATGCAAGCTGGTGACTGAGAAAATTTTGGCAATGGAGGAAGAAGAGGATCCTTCTCCTCTTTTGGCTGAATGGGTAGAGTTGCATCAACCTACTAGGGTTGATTGGGAGAGTCTACTTAACAGGCTGCAGGAGCGCAATGCCACTTTATATTTCAAGGTATGAGCTTCATTGAATAATATGAGGTTATTTTTTGAGTTGAATCTTGATGTTACAATGTATATACTTCGAACACGATGAGCTCATTGTTTGATTTGGATCTGGATGTTGTTTATTTTGATTTGATTCAAATGTCATCAAGCTGTAGACATGTTATCATGGCATTATAGATAGAAGACCAATAGGAAAATTGGTTACGCTATGCTATAGCGATTCATGCATGTGGATGTTATGTGAGAGTCCCCGTGATCTGAATTTCATTGGGTTCTGATTTCTGACAGGCTTCGTAGTCGTCTATTCTTGTAGGAAACAGCTGTTTGGTAGCCTTGTCATTTCTTGTGGTGACAATGGTCTTTAATTAATTGTCTTATTTGCTTTGTAGGTTGCAGAATGCGTGTTAAACGAGCCTTCCTTTGAAACAAACATCCGGGACTTCTCAAGGCTTATAGATGCATATGCTCAAAAGAACCAGGTGGAGGATGTAGAGAGAATCTTGGCGAAGATGGATGAAAGCGGCATAGAACCTGATATCCTTACCCTAACCATTCTTGTTCACATGTACAGCAAAACAGGCAATACGAACCGTGCTACACAAGTATTTGAGGCCTTGAGGAATCAGGGATTTAAGCCAAACATGCAGGTCTACACCTCCATGATCATGGCATATGCAGCAGCCGGTGAGCCTAAGTCAGGTGAAATTTTAATGAGGGAGATGGAAAGCAGGAGGTTTCAACCCACAGAGGAAATATACATGGCACTTCTTCGGGCTTTTGCTCAACAAGGAAATGGTTACTCAGCTCGGCGAATCACAACTTCTATTCAACTTGCCGGTATTCAGCCTAGTTTAGAGTCCTACACCTTGCTTGTGCAGGCATATGGACTAGCGGGTGATGTAAATCAGGCAAGAATTAACTTTGATTCCATTGTGAAACTAGGACTTAAGCCTGATGATAAGGCCGTTGCTACTATGTTGGCTGCATACCAGAGAAAGAATGTGTTCGACAAAGCCCTAGATCTGTTATTAGAGCTGGAAAAGCAGGGGTTTGAACGAGGGGTTGCTACCTACACAGTTTTGCTTGATTGGCTGAGTGAGCTGCAAATGGTTGACGAAGCTGAGAAAATATTAGATAAAATTTCTGTTTTGGGCGAGGCTCCTCCTTTGAAGATTCATGTAAGCCTGTGCGATATGTATTCAAGAGCTAAAAATGAGAAGAAAGCACTTCAAGCCTTGGGGGTTTTAGAAGCTAACAAAGATGAGCTAGGGCAAGCTGATTTTGAGAGAATCATTAAGGGGCTTAGGATCGGTGGTTTTGCACAGCATTCAAAAAGAATGGAGGAGTTGATGAAATCTTTAGGGTTTGCCAAATCTGAACCGTTCCAAGTTTTCCTGTCAGCACATTCCGGGTAAACGCAGGCCGCTGATTAGAATGACGTAGCTATATTCTTCATATTCAAGTTGTTGTAGGCATGCTGCATGCAGAGGAATGTTATAAGTTTTCACATCTGCACGCTCCCTGTAGATGCAGGCTCGTTATTAGAATCAGGTAGTTTCATTCTTGGTATTCGAGTTGATCGTTGTGCACTGTAGGCTTGCTGCATGCAGAGACAAGTCGACAGGGTCAGGACTCACCCAGCTTCAGGCCCTTTCGTTTTCATGTGCAAATTCTGTGTGTGAAACAATTCTAGTTTGCAATATTTCCTCATGACTTCAACTAGAGTCACTGCATGGTATGGCATTTTCAGGGATGGGGTTTTTGCATCACGGGTTAGCTTGTCAAAATCAATTTCTTGTCAAACGGAGTTGGAAAGCAACAATAAGATTTGTAAAGTTACTCCAAAATGCTGCATAAGTCGTGGTTTAGAAGCATTTTTGTCCTCCCCTATGTAAGCAAGAACGTAAGATGTATCAATTCTTGGAGTTGGAAAGATCACCTTAATTTTTCTTTTTTAAATTTAATTTAAGCTCTGTAATCTTAATGCAGGATAGAAATTACAGGCTTCATATGGGCTTACCAATGCCCGAATAAGATATTTTGGGTCTATTCTCGAAAAAGAGAGAAGTTGTATGATAAGTTGTCGCGGGATGGCAACCCCCGAAGGACGTGAAAGAAGTTACAAGTTTTCTTGGATGGATTGGTCATTACCGGATTTGTGGAGAGATTCTCCAAGTAACACCATCTATGGCTAACCTACTCCGGATGACAATGAAGTATTGAGTGAGATTGCATTGAGAAAGACCCGAGAAGGAAGTTAAGTTTTCGATATATCAGACCTTTTTGAGATCTTAGCGTGAGTTAGAAAAACGGTTTACCGGTTGGCGTGGCCGCCGAGAGTAGAGTGTGTTTACCCGGTGTTTCATGGGTATGACTCAAGACGAATGGTCAGTCATGGTGGTTTATTAGCAGACGAGGAACCGATGAGACTAACTAGAAGACGGGGGAGTATCTTTGGTTGAGTTTTACGCTGAGTTAGTGGTATCGATAGAATTGACGGGTTAGACCCCGTGCGGGAATGAGTTTTACGACCGGTTATAGTTATATTGCGATGGTGGTTGGAGCAGTTTTAGTATATATAGATTAGAAGGTCTAGCCTTCTTTGTTTGAGAGTTTATACCTCGGCCTTAGGGACCGAAAAGTTCGACGTATAGCAAGTTTCGGGACGAAACTTATTTTTAGGGGATCTACTGTACGCCCCGTTTATTGGGAGCGTTTCCGATATTTATTTTTTTCGACTTTTATCGATAATTTATTAACCTAAATTTTTCTACGGGTATTTTCACAGTGGAAATTAAATTTTTATGAGTTCATATATTTTAATTTATATATCTATTCCGTATTTTATTTATTTTCGGAAAATTTTGAAGAGGTTTTTTGAACCGAAAATCTCGTTCGGGTATTTTCTTTGGATCGAGTTCACTTTTTATTATTATTTTACTTCCCTTCTATTTTTATTTTTGATTTCTCTCTCTTTCTTCTCGTGGACGCAAGCGCCTCCTCGTTCCCTAATGGCTGCTTCTCTTCCCAGTGACCAACAACCCGACTGACTATGCTTGCAGCCCTGCTGCACTCGACCCGTCACCCTCCTCTGCTCCCTATCACTTCAGACCTCACCCAACCCCTCTCTTCCTTACTTGAGTCGAAACCATCCCTCCCCTGTTCCTTCTCGGCCCTCTGTGCAGCAGATCACCTCCACTTCCTAGCAACCATCTGCTTCCTCTCAAACTTGTAGCAACATCAACTCTCCTTCCCTCATCACGTAGCAACCATCCAACTTCGACTTCAAATATAAAATTCGAATAATCTTATAAAAATTCCGAAATAATTCCCTAGATCATCTATGATGTCTCATCTACTCCTAGGAGCAAGAATTTCTTAAAACTGTTCAACCATCACTTCTACAAAAATTCCCAAAGTTGGTTACAACACTTGAAATTTTCTATACTTAGCCAAAATCTGAGTATATTTCCTAACTGTACAACAAGTCCACTTTGAACCTCTATAACTCTAAATCCCACCGTTGGATTTATCCCAACTTTTGACATATTAACCTATGCATGACAATAAACAATATCCCAAAAAATGAACGGTGGATCTTATCTAAAAGGCATCGAAAAGTATACTCAAACTTGATTGATCAACACAGTTTCTGGAAATTCAGCAAAGACTTGACAAAACAGCACACTGTCTTAACTTTGAAAAATCATAACTCCTAAACCACTTGCTGGATATATTCCAAATTTTGATATGTTCTACTACAATATGCCAACTATATCATATCCAAAATTCAAGTCCAACAGAGATCAAAAGCCTATTCAAAACTATCTCACAAAACAGCATCACATGCTGTTTTTCCCAACACTCAGCATAATTATAAAAACTGCATGAGGAACCAACTTTGCAACATCATAACTCTCAAACCGTAACTCCGATTCTTCCCAAATTTTAGTATATTATACACTGCAATACCGTCTAAGACATATCCGAAAACCAGCCAAAAAGAATTAGTCTAGCTTACCCAAAATTGGACTCCAAAATGCATGCTTATTACTTCATAAAAACTCGGAAAACAACATACATCTTTACTGCTCCTCTATGGCTGTTCTGGGTAGATTTAGGAGACATAAAAGGTACTCATTAGGCATGAATTACATGGACTGAAGTGTAATAAAGAGAAAGGTATCAACCTACTTCATGTACGCTTAATGGTACAACCACTCCCCTATCTTCAAGTACATATATTGCAACAGAATTAGCAAAAGGATGGCTTACTTTGGTTGCACTAGGGAAGACAGACTTTGTCGGTGATTGCAGTCCTTGACGCCGGAAACCGGAGGGCGCAGAAGGGAGTCCGACTCTCGATCTCGACCTAGATAGGAGGAGCTTCCTAAATTTCGGCAGTCACTACAGGCGGCTAAGGTGAGAGGTTACTCGTCTTTGCTAATGTGCCGAAGGCAGTGGTCCAGAGAGTCTTCTACTCATCATCTATTGCTGTTGCTGAGTGAGAGGAAGGGTGATGTTGTGGCTCCATTGTGAATATAAAGAGACAAGGTAAGAAGGGTAATGAGAGCTTACTACACGCTGCTTGAAGGAGGGGTCCATCGGCAAAGGAGTAGAGTCTGCTCGTCCGACACACGACTGCGCAAGATTGAGGCTCATCAAATTGCTTGTCTGTGATAGAAGCGGTTCCGGTTCTTGAGCACGGGGAGAGTACGAGTCAGTCCGCCTGGAGACTGTGGTGACTCCTGTTGGTTGAACGACTGGAATGGTTGGAGGGAGATAGAGGATGTGGTGGTTAGATAGGTTGAGATGGAAGCCAGTGTGTGTGGACAGGGAGCCCGATCAGATGCACGCTGCAGAAGGGAAGGGAGACGGTTGTCGATACTTACCATGTGAAGAGGGGCGTTGAAGATCGGCGAATCTTCTGCGTAATTGACAGTATGAAGATCACGGTTACTCTGCCACGCTGGAGGATCTGATTTGCCGGCCTAGAAGGTATGCAACGCCAAGGAGCTGCTCATGGAGGGCCAGCTTGGGCTGCTCTTGTTTTGTTGGGCTCAAGTCTCTTCTAAGTAGATTATCAAACTTGTTTTAATGGGCTGAAGTTGTAAAAACCAAAAAGTGGGGTGAGTTGTCAAACTTGTCAAAACTTGTTATTGCCTTACCAAGCCCATGCATGGCCTTGTCATGATCTCATCTTCGTCTCGTCAAAACTCGCCATGGTCTTGTCAAAAGGACGTCATGACTTTGTCAAAGACAAGTCGTGATATACTCTAGGGTTTGGATTAGGGTTTGCTACTAATAAAATCTTATCATTTTATGTGAAGTGATATTACATAAAATGATAAAATTTTGAGATATAGTGTCCAACTACGTAGACTGCTAAGGATCAAAAAATTGAAATCCGGTTTGCTACGGAATTAAACGGAATAAAAATTCCGGATATTACATAAGTACCCCCTTAAAATAAGTTTCGTCCCGAAACTTAGAACAAGGTATTTACTCAAACGACTTCCAAAATTAAACTTGTATATCCTAGTCTCACTAAATTTTAATTTTGTTTTCTAAACTCCTGTAACCCTATCAAAACGTAACGAAAAATTCGGTCGTTACAAAAGCCAAGATCACAAAGTTGTTGAGCTATCCATAGAATTTGTGTACAATAGGCTCCCGCAGCTATATATTCGGCTTCAGTTGTGGATAGGGCGACAGAGTTTTGCTTCTTGGAGTGCCAACTAATTAGGGATGCCCCTAAGAATTGGCAACATCCAGAAGTGCTCTTTCTATCGACCTTATAACCTGCAAAGTCTGCATCTGAATAGCCAACAAGGTGAAATGAACTTTGACGTTGGTATGATAACCCTAGATCCTTAGTGCCATTGAGATGCCGAAAAATTCATTTCACAGCTATCAAGTGTGACTCTTTAGGATCAGCTTGAAATCTTGCACACATGCACACGCTAAACATAATGTCAGGTCGACTAGCGGTTAAATATAACAATGAACCGATCATACCTCGATACTCCTTTTGTACAACATTTTTGCCATCTTTGTCATGGTCAAGCGAAAGTATCGAACTCATAGGAGTCCATTAAGCTCATTTCGAATTCCCTACACATGATATCTGAAAATTCCTTGCATAGGTAATCGTTAGTAGCACCGAAAAATATATCATTAACATAAATTTGTACTACTAAAATATCGTTGCCTTTGGTTTTGATAAATAAAGTTTTATCAATCAAACCTCTTTTGAAATTGTTTTCAAGGAGATACTTGGACAATCTTTCATACCAAGCTCGAGGAGCTTGCTTAAGACCATAAAAAGCTTTGTCCAGTTTAAAAACATGATCAGGAAATTCATCATTTTTAAAACAAGGAGGTTGAGCAACGTAGACTTCTTCTTCTAAGAAGCCGTTTAGAAAAGCACATTTTACATCCATTTGAAATAACTTTATGCTCATGAAAGATGCAAATGCAAGTAGCATACGTATGTATGGCTTCTAACCTGGTAACCGGAGCAAAAGTCTCCTCATAATCAATACTTTTTTCTTGGTTATAGCCTTGTGCTACATGCCGTGCCTTATTTGAATGACTTTTCCATTTTCATCCAACTTATTTCGAAAAACCCATTTCGTGCCAATGACAGATTGATGCTTTGGTCTTGTACTAAGAGTCCAAGTCTTGTTTCTCTCAAACTCATTTAGTTCATTTTATATGGCAATGATCCAGACGGGTTCTTGAAGAGCTTGAACATAATTCTTTGGCTCAATAAGAGACACGAACGCAGAGAACGCACATAGGTTATTTACTTTGGAAAGAGTTTGAACTCCTACGTTTGGATCCGAGATCACATTATCTTGTGGATGATATGAAGAGTGTTGAAACGTCCTTCGTTTGTAAGATGAAACAGATCCTGAAGATTGAGGCTCATATACTTGACTAGATTCGGGTACCGTTGGAGTGTTGCCTTTGGATCTATCTCAAGGCCTTGAATTTGGGTCTCAAGGCCTTGAAACGGAGTTCTGACATCGCAGTTTTCTGTTTCAAGGTCTTGAAGATGTGTTTCAAGGTCTTGAGAGTTTTCTTTGGTATCTTGAATCTTCTCTTACATATTATTTTCTTGATCTTTAAGATCTTCATCTTCATCAGAATTGTGATCTTTTTGTTGATTCAAATTAAGATCTGCAAAACTTTCACGCAGAGTACCATCATTGCTTTCATCAAATATGACATGAATACTTTCCTCAACAATTTTGGTACGCTTGTTAAAAACTCGATAAGCTTTGCTATTTGAAGCATATCCAATGAATATAGCTTCATCACTATGTGCATCAAATTCCCCAAGATTATCTTTGCCATTGTTATGAACAAAACATGTACATCCAAAGGGTTTAAAATACGAAATATTCGGTTTTCTACCCTTAAAGAGTTCATAAGGAGTCTTTTTCAAAATAGGGCGAATTAAACATCTATTCAAGATGTAATTTGCAGTGTTTACTGCTTCTGCACAAAAACCTTTTGGCAAACTGTTTTCTAAAAGTACAGTCCTAGACATATCCTCTAGGGTGGGTTCTTACGTTCCACAACCCCATTCTGTTGAGGATTTCTAAGAGCTGAAAAGTTATGTGAAATACCATATTTTGCACAAAACATATCAAACTTTAGTTGATCAAATTCTCTACCATGATCACTTCTTATAGAAAGATTGGTAGGTTTTTCAAAGTTTGCAACTCCTTACACAATTTTGAAAACTCAAACAATGCTTCAGATTTTTCTTGTAAGAAAGATATCCATGTAAAGCGAGAAAAATCATCCACAATAACAAGGATGTACTGCTTACCTTTGGGAGATTTGACACACATAGGTCCACAAAGATCCATATGTAAAAGTTCAATGGGTCGAGAACAACTTACAACTTTCTTTGGTTTGAATGAACCTCTTGTTTGTTTACCTTGTGTACAAGCTTTACATAGTTCATTACCTTGAAGTTTAGGTTTGGCAAGCCACGTACCAAATCCTTTGAAAGTAACTTCTGCATTGTATGCATGCTTACGTGACCAAGTCTTCTATGCCAAAGCCTTGGATCATCAGTCAAGGCCTTGAGACACTTTATCTTAGTTCCTGAAACTTGGTTAGTACTCATAGAATAAACATTGTTACATCTAGGAGTAGTAAGCACAATATCAGCCGTCGTCTTGTCTTGAACTTCACATTTTTCTGAATCAAACATTACCTTGTTACTTTTATCACATATTTGAGAGATGCTAAGCAAGTTATACTTCAAACCGTCAACAAGATAAACATCATCAATAAAGTTAGATGAGTTATAACATATTTTACAATGCCAATAATGTCACACTTTCCTTTATCACCAAGCGTAAAGGTTCTAGATGATTGCTTCTTTAAATCTGAGAACAGTGAACATTTTCCACTCATGTTTCTTGAGCAACCACTATCTAATATCCATTTATGTTCCTTTACCTTGGTGATATCCTGTAAAACAACAAACATAAACCTTTCCGGGTCGACCAAATGACATATTTTAGTCCATATTCAGGCTCGATCATGTTTGGTGGTCTAGTGCCTTTAGGAACCCAGATTTGCTTGACCTGTTTCCTTAAACATAGATGATAAGTGTTTCTAATGATGTAAGGATCATTTCTTCTATATGGACATGTAGATTTTACATGACCCTTTTTACAACAATAGAAACATGTGGGCATATGAATACTTCCTTTAGCCTTAACAAAGGTGGTAGTAGGTTTTCTAGGAAAGCTCCTATGATAACCTATACCATTTTTGTTAAGTGAGGATTGTTATTCACACATCATTCTTTCAAGATTAGCTTTTGAACGAGTGAATTTAACTAGTGCAGTCTTCTTGTCTTGACACGTCAAAGTTAGATCAACTTTCTCTTTCTCTAGATCGATATAGTTTCGATGAAGAGAAGAGAGGTTGTCCATGAGAATCGCATTTTCTGATTCCAAGGCCTTGATACTATCATCAAGGTCTACCTTCTCTGTGTTAAGATTTTCAATCTCCAAAGACATCTCACTTAGTTATTTTTCTTGTTCAAGAAGCTTTTCTTTTAGAGAATTTATCCTTATTCTATGTTCTTTGTCACAATGATAATGTTTTTAAGGAATTGTGTGAGGTCAAATTCAGGTTGAGACATGATAGTACTTACCACATTATCAACTTAGAGATTTGAATCTTCTTCATGATCGGCCATAAGACATAGGTTTGCTTGTTCTTTTTCGTCTTCTGATTCATTTGAGGAATCTGAATCTCTCCATGAAGCTACCATAGCTTTTTTCTCTCAATCGTTCTTATTAAAGTTGGTCCTCTTCTTTTGTGGATAGTCCTTAACGAGATTATTTGTTTCACCATATTCAAAACAAGTCAGAACTTTAGTTTTCTTGTTAGAGTTAGAAAACTTACCTCGGGGTCTTGATGTTCGTGGATATTCTCTATTGTTTGTAGACTATTTCTTTATTTTGAGAATTATTGTGAGACCCTTAGAGATCATGGCAATTGCATCATCATCATCATCATCATCATCATCATTGTCTTCCTCTTCAGATGGTAACTCATCCTTTTTCGATCTTAATGCCATATTCTTTGTGTTAGATGAGAGATCTCCATCTTCTTCACCAAGAACCATTTCGTGTGTGATGAGTTTTCCAAGGAGTTCGTCAAGAGTAAGAGTTGAAAGATTCTGAGCTTCTTCGATGGCAGTCATCTTTGGTCCCCATTTAGCTTTAGGTAAGCTCCTTAGAACCTTCCTAACTTTTTCTTCGTTTGTGAAGACCTTTCCAAGTGAGTCCAAATTGTTCACGATCTTAGTAAATCTTGTGAACATTTCTTTGACTGGTTCATTTGGGTTCATCTTGAATAGCTCATATTGTCTGAGGAAGATGCTAATCTTTGTTTCCTTGACTTGACTTTTTCCTTCGTATGTGACAACGATTTTGTCCCATATTTCTTTTGCACTCTTGCATGATGAGATGCGGTTGAATTCATTTGCATCTAATCCACAGTAGAGCAGGTTCATAGCTTTGTAGTTCTTTGACACACTGTCCAAGTCAGCTTGTGTGAAGTCAGCTTCCTTCTTTGGGACTTGGACACCTTCAATTGTTGTAGTTGGGACTTTGGGGTCATTCTGAATGATGCTCCATACTTTCATGTCATGATTAATTATGAACATGCACATGAGTGCTCTCCAATGGGCAAAGTTATTGCCACAGAAAAGTGGTGGTCGAGATGAGGATCTTTCTTGAGCAAATCCTCCATCACCAACAGGATTCATGATTAGTCTCACTGACGGTTAAATCAATAAATGTGAGTCTAGCTCTTATACCAATTGAAGAGCCGTTAGGTGAATATAAAGGATAAAAGATATTCTAGAAGGGGGGTTGAATAGAGTATGATAACTTTTTGCAAAAACCTATCTCAAGGCTTTGAAACTTATTTCAAAGGCCTTGATGTCGATTTGAGCTCTTTGTGACACACTTTGATATCAAGGGCTTTGAAACTGATTTCAAGGGCCTTGACTTTGTTCACCTGTAAAACAAAGTTACTCACAGTAAAGCAAATAAAGTGTGGAATGTAAAAGATCGACACGAGGATATGTTTACGAAGTTCGGCTCTAAATAGCCTACTCTCCGTCCCAGGGTATAGCCGTAGGATCTAACTATCTATTATCAGCTTCAAAGAGTCCTAGATACAAACTAGAAGAAATTCCCTTCTTCTCTCACCGTAGTCAACGCTACGATCTAGCTTCAATTCTTCACCTTGCTATAATAGCCTAGTTACTTCGCAGAGTAACACACACTCTAGTATAACACTCTTTAGATATTGCAATGGAGCTCTCGAGTTTATCTCTCCTTAGGGGATAACGCTTTATGTAAAAGAGAGAAAGAAAAACTTGTTTGATCGAATGAAGATGCTTTGGATCGCTTGGAGACTTTGGATGTTTCCGTGTAAGCTTGTGTCTTGTTCTTCAATCGACATCTTCATTTATAGTCTTTTATGGAGAGGTCTTCTAGCCGTTTGGGAAGATGACCGTTCAAGATGATTCTTCTTCTCCATGAAAGTCACTTCTTGGTTGAGATGAGGTAGACGTTGTAGATCTTCTATCTTCATCTCCTTAAAGCACGTTGATCTCCCTTGTCCGTAATCTTCTCATACTTGTTGTGAAGATATTTGAATTCCATTGAGAGAGGATCTTTGCGCTTTCGGTTGAGGATCTTTGCGAGATCCTGTTTCAAATCAAATCTTCTTGGTCGGTTGAGATCTTCTTTGAGTGTATCTTCTTTTTGGGCATATCTCCTTAGAAGATCTTCTTTGATACTTGGTAGATTTAGTTTGTTAAAGTTTGAATTCCTTTTAGCCTCGTGTGTTGTTCCAATTTTGATTTCAAGACCTTGGCTTCTTGTCCCTTGAAATGGCTTTCAAGGCTTATGTCTTGAATCTCTATAAACTCATCGTATGTCCTTGTATCTGATTTCAAAGCCTCCGAAGGTCCCTTGAAATGCGTTTCAAGACCTGCACATATTCTAAACAAAGCACAAAACCAAACCAAGCAACTCGATATATAATCGATAAATTGTTAGTATATAAAACCACTTCAATTGTGTTTAAGTCTTCCAGCATCATCACCTATACAAATATATAATCAAGGTGGAGTTTTCAGTAAGCTTAAGAGGAAGATAAAATTTTGGATCGATGAAGATGTTTTGTATGATCGCTTGGAAGGCTTGGTTACTTTCACTTGTAAGCTCTTTTTTCATCTTCAGTCAATGTCTTCATTTATAGTCTTCTATAGAGATCTTCTTTTAGCCGTTTTCCAATAGCCGTTGTAACGTCTTCTTTCCTCCATAGAATCCGATGTTGGGTTGAGCGAGATCTTCTCACGTTGTTTAAGAAGTAGTTGTTGCAAGATATTCATCTTCAAAGTACTTTATTTGAAAGTTATTGGAGATCTTCAAGAATCTTCACCGTGATCTTCTCCTCAACAAACTTTAAGTTGTTTGAGATCTTCTCTTATGATCTTATCTTCAAACGTCTTCATCTGAGATCTTCTCTCCTAGATCTTTGTGTTGTTTAGATCTTATCTTCAAATGCCTTCTGATAGCATGAGTTATTGTCTATATTTTGGATACGGTTTTGACTTTTTCCCATCATAATTCTGCAGGCATGTACATGTATTCTTAATGTATATGTCATTATTCGGTTACTTTGGAAGAATTGAGGTCTACACCATGTTTGACTGTAATTGTAGGGAATATGGCACATTTTGGGTTGAAATGGAGCATAGGAGCATAAGAAGGCTATGGAGCTACATTAAAGGAGTATTAGGAAGGACAAGACGAAAACTAGTAACTATACTAGAAGGAAGAAAGAAATATTCAGATGAAGATACGAAGGCATGTACGTAGATCATTGCTGATCTCGGATCAACACAGTGATGCATCTCGACCGAGATGGCCCACTAGGTGTGGCTCGAGGTCGACGGCTTACAGCCCAAGGAAAATAAAATATAATTTGACCTAGAATTCTTCTATAAGAATGGAAGGTGAATGTAAAGTGAAGAGGAGGTTAGATCTCAGAGGGATCGAAAAGGACGGAAAGGAAGACGGGTATTGAATGAAAGAAGATTGAAGGAAGGATTGCTTAAGGTTCAAGGAACATTAGATTGTGAGTAATTTCTTGGGAATTGCTTGTGAGTTTGTTATCATCTCTTTGGAACACATTGTTGGATACTATTAATTTGTTGTTTGCTTTGATTATTGAGATATCTCTGTTGGTTGATTATTTCCCTTTTCTTGATGGTCTTGATATATATTTGATTACTTGATAATGATGATTGTGGGCTAAACTTCCCTGCAATTCTAGGGTGTTAGTTGAAGGTTGTGGTATAAACGATGAAAGAATGAACCTTTATCTGAGTGGACCCTGAAATCTTGAGTTAACCGTAAACCGAAACCCGTCTCAGGCTGTTCGTTGAGCATCTCGACCGAGATCGATTTAGAACAGCACGAGATCGTCCACTGCAGTGTCTATCTTGAGTTTAGGTTATAGTTTTCCAAAATGGAGCATAGGAGCATAAGGAGGCTATGGAGCTACATTAAAGGAGCATTAGGAAGGACAAGAAGAAAAGCAAGAACTATATTGGAAGGAAGAAAGAAAGATTCATATGAAGATACGAAGGCATGGACGTAGATCACTATTGATCTCGGATCATCAAAGTGATGCATCTCAACTGAGATGGCCTAGTGGGCCTGGCTCGAGATCGATGGCTCTCAACCCAAGGAAAATAAACATATAATTTGACCAAAAATTCTTCTATAAGAATGGAAGGTGAATGTAAAGTGAAGAGGATGTTGGATCTCATAGGGATCGAAAAGGACGGCAAGGCACGGCTATTGAAAGGAAGAAGATCGAAGAAGGATTGCTTAGGGTTCAAGGAACATTAGATTGTGAGGATTTTCTTGGGAATTGCTTGTGAGTTTGTTATCATCTGTTTGGAACACATTGTGGGATACTATTGATTTGTTGTTTGCTTTGATTATTAAGATATCTTTGTTGGTTGATTATTTCCCTTTTCTTGATAGTCTTGATATATATTTGATTGCTTGATAATGATGATTGTCGGATAAATCTCCTTGCGATTCTAGGGTGATTAGTTGAAGGTTGTGGTATAGATGATGAAAGAATCAACCTTTATCTGAGTGGACCCTGAAAGCTTGAGTTAACCATAAACCGGAACCCGTCTCGGGCTGTTCGTTGAGCATCTCGACCGAGATCGATTTAGAACAGCACGAGATTGTCCACTGCATTGCCTATCTTGAGTTTAGGTTATAGTTTTCCAAATCCTATCCTTGTTGCACCTTTCCTGGTTTACATACAAGCCTTGGATGAGACCTACCCGGTGATTCCTTTGCTTGTTTACCGATGATGACGAGCAATAGCAGGTGGTACTCCGGCAGGGTGCGAAGGGAGCAGATGACGGCGAATTCGATGGGCTCCCTCCGGTGACGTGCAGATGGCAAGGGGGAGGTTGCAGAGGCTGCTGTGAGGACCCAAAGAGATGCAACAGAGAGGAGGCAGCAGTAGATCCCTGCGGTAGCGGCTCGAAAAAAGGACGGCAAAGAAGGTCGAGGACGGGTTGCAGGCTTGCAGCGTGATGAGGGAGGGAGAGTTGATGCTGCTAAAAGTTTGAGAGGAAGCAGATGGTGGCTACGAGGTGGAGGTGATCTGCTGTGTAGGATGACACAAAGGGCCGAGAAGGAACAGGGGAGGGATGGTTTCGACTCAGGTGAGGAAGAGAGGGGTTGGGTGAGGTCTGAAGTGATAGGGAGTAGAGGAGGGTGAGGGGTCGAGTGCAGCAAGGCTGCAAGCATAGTCAGTCGGGGCGTTGGTCACTGGGAAGAGAAGCAGCCATCAGGGAACGAGGAGGCGCTTGCGTCCAAGAGAAGAAAGAGAGAGAAATCAAAAAAAATAAAAGGGAAGTAAAATAATAATAAAAAGAAAAGAAACAATAAACTTGATCTAAAGAAAATACCGGAACGGGATTTTTGGTTCGGAAAACCTCTTTAAAATTTTCCGAAAATAAATAAAAATACGGAATATATATATATATATATATATATATATATATATATATATATATATATATATATATATATATATATAAACTTATAAAATTTAATTTCCACTGTGAAAATACCCGTAGAAAAATTTAGGTTAATAAATTATCGATAAAAGTCGAAAAAATAAATATCAGAAACCCTCCCAATAAACGGGGCGTTACATTAGATCTCCTAAAAATAAGTTTCGTCCCAAAACTTGCTATACGTCGAACTTCTCGATCCCGCGACAACTTATCATACAACTTCTCTCTTCTTCGAGAGTAGACCCAAAAATATCTTATTCGGGCATTGATAAGCCCATATGGAATCACTACAACTCATAGTGACCACGGTTTGTCCAGAATGCCGTATTTGCAATATCCTAGTCTCGGATTCTCAATTGGTGACAATCCGACCTTAAATCATGCTTAGTAGAGACTACCGGCCCTTGCAACTGGTCGAGTAGATCATATATCCGTGGTGAGGAATACTTGTTCTTCATTGTTATCTTGTTCAGCTCACAGTAATCGATGTACAGACGAAGATAACTGTCTCACTTTTCGCAAACTGGTGTTCTCCATAAATACTTCAAATCAAGAGTTTAAGATATATTCCAATATAAACTTCAAATCAAGAGTTCAAGATAACGTTTGGTGTTCTCTATGGCATTTCACTAATTCTAATGAATTCTTTTCAATAAGTTCTTGCAATTGCTCCTTTCACTAGCTTCCACAACTCATGTCTCTTTACAAGTGTCCTTTCATACGGCACCTTAGATATCGGAATTGAGTCAAGCTTGACCTTAGTGGAAACGTTTGCATGCTGACGTATTGGAATCCGTGATATCTCGGTTTTTCGTCTTTTCTTCTTTCGTCACATAACGTAATAACCGACACAATCTTGCCTTGACACTTTACAAGTGGTCATGATACTAATGATCTACCTCGATCTGTTAGGGTGGCGTCCTTCAAACACATGTATTGCTCCATCTTTAGCTACAATGTTTACCGTCCTCTTTCAGAGATCCTTCATCTCTTGAACTCGAGAGACTTGCTCGAGTCTTTTGACTCTTGTAGCCTTATTTAAGTATTCCTTTATCTTAATCTCATTCTCCCTCTTTGATGACATGATTGTAAAAATATTATAAGCTTTCTCACTTATGTGCAACCATAAGGGTCCGAACTGCAGGACTTAACCGTGCTTCAAAACAATTGGCCTCATCTTCTTCGCTTTCCACTATATCCCCAGCATATGGGAAACGCTCCTTGCATTTTACATAAGCTTGCACTATAAACATCCTTTCTTCAAGTAGGTGTAGAACTCACTTCGATTCCTTTTTGCAACGTCAATCCAACAACGGAGGCTCTTAATCTCAAGCTTTCATATACTTCTCGTACATCTCATGTCGACATCGAACTTCAAAACTTTGGTCTTCTCTTACTCTTTTTGGTCACCTTATGCATCTCTTGGGATTTCCATGAAAAATCTCACAACCGTACTAGTACGCCCCGTGGAGAACGCTAGGCAAAATTCCCCAACCACAATCACCGGAAACCCAACACATTACTTCCAAGTGCTAATGCCATCAACTCTATCTTGAAGCGTTGCTAAAAATTCAGATCCTCCGTTTCACGCTATAGCCACTATGGCTTCTCTTCTTGAGCCTAGAAGATTTTGACTCAACTTTTGCTCGCGAAGACATATCATCCGTTTCATTAGAACAAGCACACCATGCATCCCCTTTACGCATAACAACAATAGAAGTCTCACTTTTCTCTTGGTTCTTCTAGTTCTATTCACCCTAATCAACTTCAAAAGTTCTGATCCGTGTCATTCCCCCCATATGTCAATCCCATGACCTAAGAAGGTCGCATAGGTTCGTTACAATCCCTCCCTAGGAGGTTTATTATAGTTACTTGCTTTGACCTCAATTCATGCTACTTGATTAAAACACTTGCACTTCTGTTGATACAACTCCTTATTGCTGACATTTAACCACCGGAATGTTCCAAGTTCTTGTTACCGCTCTTTTATGATCCCACAACCTGGTTACTCTTCCCTTCCACACTCATTCATAGACCACCCGCACATGCGCGTTTTCGGCTGTCACCAATAACTGACCTTCTCCAATGTCAATGACTTACCATTCTTCTATACTTCCATGTTACCATCCTCATGAAAGCTACCCTCCTCGAGGTACTCTACCTTAAACTCCATTAGTTCCTTCTTCATTCCATGCTTCCTCTTCTTTATAAGGTAACTATATCTTCTTTGCCTTGTTGTTTCATTTAACTCCCTTTCATAGGCTTAACCATTCTTCCTTGATGTCTTTCAAGTGCATCTTCCCAAATATTATAGCCCTAGCTAGCATCCACTTGCGTTCCTCTTGGTTGGTATCTTAAGTCTCTCGATTAAAGTCCTCGTTTCATCTTTCATCTTCTTGGGATCATCATTTATACACACTTCCTTCTTCTTGGCGTTTCTTAGTCTTATCATCATAATGGAAATCGGTCAACTTTACGTGAATCCCCACCATGCCCTTCTTCTCATAACTCTAGTAATGTTGAAACTTTACTTTTTGGTACCTCGTAAGCTTAACTTACGGTATCTTAAATCTTTAGCAAATGGTTCGATCACTCTTCTCGTCTTGACTCAAATGCTTAGGTTCGTCTAAAGAAAACTTCACATCTTAATGGAATGTCACCTTTAACCTTGTTAGAATGTATACATCTCCTCCTCGATTCCCATCTTAGTTGTCCACGCATCTTCTTGAAGAACTTAAGTTCGTTATCTCCATTGGTCTTGTCGTTGTTCGATCATGGCTTCTTTAGAACCGCTTCTACACTTTAATGTCGCTCCCTTTTCTTGTATTGCTTCCATCTTGATTTCTCTTAAGTTGTCTCAAATTTTCCTCCCACTTGTTCGTCCTTCGTTTATGTCATCACTAATCCTCCTCTTCGACCTTCTCTTAAAGGAGTACGAGAACTCCAAGGTGTTCACTAGCACGAAATGCATAGCTCGATACTTGAGTGTACTCCTCCAAAAATGAACGCTATCCCACGCCAACGACGTCGTCTTAAAGGTGATGATATCATACTATCATCTTTTCTATTAGGTCTCATACTATCTACTACTATATATAATAAGAATCCGCATAAATGACTATATACGTCCTATGTCCATATCACTACTAATATGCCAAATCCAAAAAATACATTACAACGATAAAAGGTTCAAAAGCTAATCAGATCCTATCATACCACATATATAAGCATATATCTATATAAGGCCATAACACTACTATACATAACAAGTCCATCATGCATAACTACAATCTACATATACTATACATATCTACATATGTACTTTTATATATATATATATATATATATATATATATATATATATATATATATATATATATATATATATATATATATATGTATATATATATATATATATCATGTCCAATAAACTATGTTTCCGAGATCCGCGGAAGGAGTGGTGGTCCGTACATTCTACCCCGACGCATGCATGTGATTTTTAAAACGAAAAGTCAGAACCCGTGTGGGTTCTGCTTATTCCTCATTCGGCCTTTAGAAATTGCGAGTGTCATTGTTGTCAACCTAAGGCTCTAATACTACTTTTGTAACACCCCGAATCCACGGGACTCGGGATGCTACGGGTTAGGACCTCACAATGGGTCCCGACCCTTAGCTTGACAACAATTTCACCGGATCTTAAAACAAGGCACAAATAAAGGCCAATACCGAAATACATTTTTATGCAAATTATATGATCCCAAAACAAACAAAAGACAACTTCAGCCGAGTTCTCAACTCCAAAGACTCAAACATCAAATACATAACAATATACAAGAAACAATATCCAAACACGACTCCAACCAAACCCCCCCCCCCCCTAAAATGTACAGAACCCCGGCTGCCCACTCTTCCGGATCTCTCGGCCGCATTCCTAACCTGCAAGGCAATCTACAACAATCGGTATAAAACCGTTAGCTAATATTCGAAGCATTAGAATTAATGGGAAAGACACAAACACAAGTAAATAATCATAAACACACAACATTATCAAATCACACAATTCCGGTTTATTATCTTTTTATTATTAAGTCATATCCCGTTCTAATTCAACTTAGGTTTTTGACACGAGACCACCGTGGTCCCGCCTCGGTCCCTACTTACCGGCATGGAACGGTACGGATGCCTTCGACCGTCTAACCAGCACGGGCTAGTCATCAAGAACCTCCTAGAATCTCGCAAGAGCTAGGCAGATGATGTCACCACCCGTTATCATACACTTGGGCCAAAATAATATAAGGTCGGTGGTCCTATTATCGGTTTAGTTGTTGTAAACAATAAGGAATGATCACACACCACCAAACACACATCAATGTCAATACAAGGAATACGAGCTAAGTAAGTCCGGATACCTTATCACCACACTCAACTCACAACACTCTCGCTTCCCTTGGGAAGGAGTCCACAACCTGCTCACAAAAAGATAAATATATCAATAACTCGCTCAACTCAAGAAGTCTAAGACTTCTACACAAATGATCTACGCGAGATCCTTTGACTCACATTCTAGGACCGCATCCTAGAATCTCTCATGCTCACATCACAATCAACACAAGCTAGAAGACTTCTAGACCATATGATCTCGCATGATCATAACCCATAGTACATACTACGATAAACATGCCTAGTCCAAACAAACGCAACGGTAACAACACCATGTTAGGATACGCATATCCTAACCCATAAACTCAACAACCATATACTCCAATTCTCAAACCTCGCAAGCCTCACAAGATAACATCAATACCTCAAGTCATAAAACATTTTACAATCCTCAAACACTCACCTAAGGTCCATAACCACTACTTGGTATTCACTCTAAGTTATGCTAGATTATTCAACCTAGCATGATACTAGTACTAAACATAACTAAATCGAGGAAGAGAATACTCACACGACGTCAAGACGGATGTCGAACTTGGACTCGTTAGACCTTTATCGGGGCGCTTCCGGACCTAAAACCAAAGCTACACAAAATTAGCTTAAATGCTAATTTTGGAAGGGAGATTAACGCATATAAAATTCTAAGGAAGCCCCGCTTTCAAAACAAGGGTAAAACACGCAAAGCATTTTTCAGGGTGATCACAACAATTTATAAATACGGGTCAAAACCAAAACAACTTTCCGGGAAACTAAGAAACTCTCGAAACTTGGTCATTTCCCGAAATAAACTTTGGGTCATAAATCCGAAATAAATCCATCAAAGGCATAATATATATAGTATATATAATCATAAGAATATCTCCATAATTAAAAACCCGAGGTTAGAAACCGTTAACACATTTCCGGGGCAAACTACCCCTTTCCAAAACTATGGTCAATAATCCGTAATTAATTCCTTGGGCCATAATATGTAAATAAATTCTGCAGGAGGATATAATTGTTACATTCCAAAATTCTGGGTCAAATCTGTAATTAAATCAATAAAGGGGAGATCTGCAATTTTCCAAAGTCTGGGTTAAAAATGTAAACAAAACACTGGGTTCCATTTACAATTATCCAAAAGAGAGGGGGCCCGATTTGAATTTAGTTAGGGTTTACTGAGGTTGCTGTTTCAGCTTTTACGGCGGCCGGTGAGTACAAGTTGCGGTTGGGGCGTTCTCCCTGCCCGGAGGGGTTCGAAGTCCGGCGAGGGTGGCGGTTGCAGGCGGCGACTAGGGCATTCTCCCTGCCCGGAGGAGTTCGAAGGTCAGCGAAGGAAATGCCCTCCTGCGATGTGCTTTGATGCGACAGAAACCGGAAGAAAGGGGGAAAGGGCGGCGAGGCTAGCAGGTGGTCCTCCGGCAGGGTGCGAAGGCGAGCAGACGACGGCGAATTCGTTAGCTCCCTCCGGTGGCGTGCAGGTGGCATGGGGGGAGGTTGCAGAGGCTGCTGCGAGGACCCAAAGAGATACGGAACAGAGAGGAGGCAGTAGTAGATCCCTAAGGTTGCGGCTCGACAAAAGGACGGCAAAGCAGGTTGAGGACGGGTGCAGGCTTGCAACGTGATGAGGGAAGGAGAGTTGATGTTGCTACAAGTTTGAGAGGAAGCAGATGGTTGCTAGGAAGTGGAGGTGATCTGCTGCACAGAGGGCCGAGAAGGAACAGGGGAGGGATGGTTTCGACTCAAGTAAGGAAGAGAGGGGTTGGGTGAGGTCTGAAGTGATAGGGAGCAGAGGAGGGTGACGGGTCGAGTGCAGCAGGGCTGCAAGCATAGTCAGTCGGGTTGTTGGTCACTGGGAAGAGAAGCAGCCATTAGGGAACGAGGAGGCGCTTGCGTCCAAGAGAAGAAAGAGAGAGAAATCAAAAATAAAAATAGAAGGGAAGTAAAATAATAATAAAAAGTGAACTCGATCCAAAGAAAATACCCGAACGAGATTTTCGGTTCAAAAAACCTCTTCAAAATTTTCCGAAAATAAATAAAATACGGAATAGATATATAAATTAAAATATATGAACTCATAAAAATTTAATTTCCACTGTGAAAATACCCGTAGAAAAATTTAGGTTAATAAATTATCGATAAAAGTCGAAAAAAATAAATATCGGAAACGCTCCCAATAAACGGGGCGTACAGTAGATCCCCTAAAAATAAGTTTCGTCCCGAAACTTGCTATACGTCGAACTTTTCGGTCCCTAAGGCCGAGGTATAAACTCTCAAACAAAGAAGGCTAGACCTTCTAATCTATATATACTAAAACTGCTCCAACCACCATCGCAATATAACTATAACCGGTCGTAAAACTCATTCCCGCACGGAGTCTAACCCGTCAATTCTATCGATACCACTAACTCAGCGTAAAACTCAACCAAAGATACTCCCCCGTCTTCTAGTTAGTCTCATCGGTTCCTCGTCTGCTAATAAACCACCATGACTGACCATTCGTCTTGAGTCATACCCATGAAACACCGGGTAAACACACTCTACTCTCGGCGGCCACGCCAACCGGTAAACCGTTTTTCTAACTCACGCTAAGATCTCAAAAAGGTCTGATATATCGAAAACTTAACTTCCTTCTCGGGTCTTTCTCAATGCAATCTCACTCAATACTTCATTGTCATCCGGAGTAGGTTAGCCATAGATGGTGTTACTTGGAGAATCTCTCCACAAATCCGGTAATGACCAATCCATCCAAGAAAACTTGTAACTTCTTTCACGTCCTTCGGGGGTTGCCATCCCGCGACAACTTATCATACAACTTCTCTCTTTTTCGAGAATAGACCCAAAATATCTTATTCGGGCATTGGTAAGCCCATATGAAGCCTGTAATTTCTATCCTGCATTAAGATTACAGAGCTTAAATTAAATTTAAAAAAGAAAAATTAAGGTGATCTTTCCAACTCCAAGAATTGATACATCTTACGTTCTTGCTTACATAGGGGAGGACAAAAATGCTTCTAAACCACGACTTATGCAGCATTTTGGAGTAACTTTACAAATCTTATTGTTGCTTTCCAACTCCGTTTGACAAGAAATTGATTTTGACAAGCTAACCCGTGATGCAAAAACCCCATCCCTGAAAATGCCATACCATGCAGTGACTCTAGTTGAAGTCATGAGGAAATATTGCAAACTAGAATTGTTTCACACACAGAATTTGCACATGAAAACGAAAGGGCCTGAAGCTGGGTGAGTCCTGACCCTGTCGACTTGTCTCTGCATGCAGCAAGCCTACAGTGCACAACGATCAACTCGAATACCAAGAATGAAACTACCTGATTCTAATAACGAGCCTGCATCTACAGGGAGCGTGCAGATGTGAAAACTTATAACATTCCTCTGCATGCAGCATGCCTACAACAACTTGAATATGAAGAATATAGCTACGTCATTCTAATCAGCGGCCTGCGTTTACCCGGAATGTGCTGACAGGAAAACTTGGAACGGTTCAGATTTGGCAAACCCTAAAGATTTCATCAACTCCTCCATTCTTTTTGAATGCTGTGCAAAACCACCGATCCTAAGCCCCTTAATGATTCTCTCAAAATCAGCTTGCCCTAGCTCATCTTTGTTAGCTTCTAAAACCCCCAAGGCTTGAAGTGCTTTCTTCTCATTTTTAGCTCTTGAATACATATCGCACAGGCTTACATGAATCTTCAAAGGAGGAGCCTCGCCCAAAACAGAAATTTTATCTAATATTTTCTCAGCTTCGTCAACCATTTGCAGCTCACTCAGCCAATCAAGCAAAACTGTGTAGGTAGCAACCCCTCGTTCAAACCCCTGCTTTTCCAGCTCTAATAACAGATCTAGGGCTTTGTCGAACACATTCTTTCTCTGGTATGCAGCCAACATAGTAGCAACGGCCTTATCATCAGGCTTAAGTCCTAGTTTCACAATGGAATCAAAGTTAATTCTTGCCTGATTTACATCACCCGCTAGTCCATATGCCTGCACAAGCAAGGTGTAGGACTCTAAACTAGGCTGAATACCGGCAAGTTGAATAGAAGTTGTGATTCGCCGAGCTGAGTAACCATTTCCTTGTTGAGCAAAAGCCCGAAGAAGTGCCATGTATATTTCCTCTGTGGGTTGAAACCTCCTGCTTTCCATCTCCCTCATTAAAATTTCACCTGACTTAGGCTCACCGGCTGCTGCATATGCCATGATCATGGAGGTGTAGACCTGCATGTTTGGCTTAAATCCCTGATTCCTCAAGGCCTCAAATACTTGTGTAGCACGGTTCGTATTGCCTGTTTTGCTGTACATGTGAACAAGAATGGTTAGGGTAAGGATATCAGGTTCTATGCCGCTTTCATCCATCTTCGCCAAGATTCTCTCTACATCCTCCACCTGGTTCTTTTGAGCATATGCATCTATAAGCCTTGAGAAGTCCCGGATGTTTGTTTCAAAGGAAGGCTCGTTTAACACGCATTCTGCAACCTACAAAGCAAATAAGACAATTAATTAAAGACCATTGTCACCACAAGAAATGACAAGGCTACCAAACAGCTGTTTCCTACAAGAATAGACGACTACGAAGCCTGTCAGAAATCAGAACCCAATGAAATTCAGATCACGGGGACTCTCACATAACATCCACATGCATGAATCGCTATAGCATAGCGTAACCAATTTTCCTATTGGTCTTCTATCTATAATGCCATGATAACATGTCTACAGCTTGATGACATTTGAATCAAATCAAAATAAACAACATCCAGATCCAAATCAAACAATGAGCTCATCGTGTTCGAAGTATATACATTGTAACATCAAGATTCAACTCAAAAAATAACCTCATATTATTCAATGAAGCTCATACCTTGAAATATAAAGTGGCATTGCGCTCCTGCAGCCTGTTAAGTAGACTCTCCCAATCAACCCTAGTAGGTTGATGCAACTCTACCCATTCAGCCAAAAGAGGAGAAGGATCCTCTTCTTCCTCCATTGCCAAAATTTTCTCAGTCACCAGCTTGCATTTCCCTGTGATCGGCTTTGCCAGCTTAGGCCACATAACCTCCCCTGCATCGTGAATCTTATCAGCTACATCCTTCCACTTGGGATCAGACAAATCTAACCCATAAATCTTATAATTAATCTTCCCTTTCCTTTTGGGAAGACCAACAATTTTTTCTTTCTCTTCAGCCCTAGAAGTAGAGCCACCATTCTCAGACTCTTCACCTACCGTTTCCAGCTCGCCGGGTGACTCTTCCTCCTTCAACTCCCTCAAGCTCTCGTAGAACTCGCTCTCCTCCATTTGCTCCCTCGCCCACTTGAACTTGAGCTCTCTGAGCATATCCCCTCGGATGCCGACCTCGCTAGCGAACCTCGCCATCTTCTTCACCGCTTCGGACTGCAAGAACTTCTTCATCTGCTCCTTCTTTCTCTCTTTATCCATATCTTCACACACCCTATTGCTCACCTCCGATACCGTCTTCCATAGATCGTCACTGAAATCCTTCGAAGCAGTCGCGTTTGATGACGCATCGCTCAGCATCGAACCTAGGGTTCCTTTCTCCATCTCCGAGACGACCTTCTCAACGATTATCAGCAGCATTCCGTCGACCGTTTGCTTGTCGCATTCCGGATAGGCTGAGTTGAGATTACCGCGCATTATGTAGACGAATCGGGATAGGAACTCGTTCATGGTATCATCAGATTCTTCTGAACCGCTGTAGACTGAGTCTAGGTTGGCGGCGAGGGATGTTGATTTCAGTGCTGTAGAATAATGGAATTGCCTCCTGGAGAAGGAGGATCTGGAGGGATCGGAAACTGAGGGGTCGCCATGGACGCTAGGAGATGAAGATTTGATATTTGGAATTGTGGAAGCATTATACGAAGAACAGACGAATTGGGAAGTGGATTTTCCATGTTTCAATCTACTAAAATGGTGGAGTGATTGCTTAGACAGCAACTGTCTGATATTCATGCCGAGAGTCGGAGATGATGAGCAGTGTGACTGAGAGAGAGAGGGGAGACCAAAACCCTGGCCGCTTAACCTAGAGTCCGAACCCGCTCCTAATTCATAAGGAAATTTTTTTTAAAAGAAAATTATTTAAATAGTACCAATCTTTTGGGTTGACTAAATTCTAGTACTCCGTCGTTTAAATTATTAGAACGCTAGCTCACATATTGACCCGACCAAAGAGTTGTACCTCGATCACTGTTTACTCGTTAAATTGTCTAAAATTCTATGTGGTCTTTCTTCTGTGATTAAGTGTACAGATTAAAAGAAAGGCGAGGCTCCGATGAATTCTTTGTGCTCTTTCTTCGTCTTTTACCTCTAATTTTCACCCACAGCTCTTTCTTCAAATCACTACTCTCAAGATCCTCTCAAATCAATTTTTGGTTTGTTCTTAATCTGTTGATCTTCCGAATTTGAGATGACAATGGAAGAATTGAGGTTTATAGTTTGACAATTTCGAATTCGATTGGTTCTATCACTCCATTCGGGAGAATTACCTGGTGTTACCTTAATTTGGAATTAGAGTTAAGACTCAATCAAATACTTTATGGGTATTTGGCAGATTTTTCAATTTGTGGGCCATGTTTGATGCTTGATTAAATATTCCGATGAATGACTAACAATAATATTATTTTAGTGATATTTTGTTGTGAAGACGATTGATTTCACACTTTGAAGGATCATATTATTAGCCATCAAAGTTTGCGTAACTTTTTTGTTGTTTCTTGCTAGGCAATGTTGTCACCATGGTTTTCCCTAATGTTCTTGCTCTATCTTCCCTTTGTTCAAGATGACAAAAATAGTTTTTCTCTTATACTGTAAGAATGTACAGTTACATGAAAATACCCTTTGTAATTGTGGACTAATATCTCATATCACACAATTGCAGGGTCAGAGAATTTGGGTTTGTTCAAGAGTGGAGTTTTGGACGGGGCAAAAGTTTTGGCGCTCGGCATTGAGCCTCAGAAAATTCTTGTTTTAGCCGAGGATCGGACCTGAAGACCGGATATCCTTCATGACTTCAAAAAGTATACTGGTGGTTGGAACATTACAAACCAAGATTATTGGGTTGTAAGTCTCTCTTTTACTTTTTGCTACTATGCAACTCTTGAAAGTTAAGTGCAATAGGTTATGATCTTATTGTAGACGTATCAGAAATTTGATGAACATGATGTTAATGTCATTTGAAATCTGAATTGTAGTTTTGGATGATATTTGTCACAAATCATGCAATTGACAGTCGGATTGTTGGTAAAGGATGTCATGAGCAATAAATTTGCTATTATTAAACTCTAGATCTAGGACTTGAGAGTCGTTACATCTGTTATGGAAATGACAAGAAGCATCATAATCTTCATCAAACATATATAGTTTATTGCTGCATACTGCATCTTACTATCTATTTAAGCTAAACACGACATCGTTAGAACTAAAAAAGAAGCGATGAAACAATTCCAATCTTGTATTTTTGTGGAATCTCAGTTACTTCATTGGGATTCAACCTCCGCTTTATAAATGGTGGTTTACACTATTGCTGGTAATGACACCATTTAAACAATTCAACTGTAATGACTGCATTTCTTACTTGTAGTGCAAAATGACTCACTATTGGTGACAGAAACAACATTTTTTGCTTTGTACTGAACTTTATACACAATAACAGTATACATTCTGACTGATAAATATGGAGTTTGTTAGTTCTACAATCCTGCTGGATTTATCCTGACTATTCTTTGGGTTTTCTTGTTTGGAGTAACACTTGTGGTATATCATTGTTGTGGATGAAAAACGAAGAAACATGAAGGATTGTAGAATTCACAACATATTTGTGTTGCACTTCTCGTTATCTTTACATTTGCTTCTGTGTAATCATCTAAATTTGCCTGATTGTCCTACTTATTGTAACTTTTACTATAGATACAGGTTTAAATTATGAGTAATAATTTCCTTTTCTTTTGCAGGATTGGTTGTATAATATTATCAATTGGACAAGATAGATTTCATGCTGAAGTTATGCATACGTTAAAATATGTTGTAAACCAATCAAATTACATAGCCCAAACCCTTAGAAATGTGATTGAATACTTGTCCTTTGCAAAATTCATTAATATGTCGCAATTCAATCTACCCTCTGATATTGAAGCCGACATTGATGAGATGAGCGTGGAGTTGACTTCTACAGCTCAAACTTCCTCTCCCTCTTTGTCGTCTTCTTCCCCAAGCCACAGCAGCCCCTCTCTCTCTATCTCTCCACCACCTTGTCTCCTCTACAACACCAACACCCCTCCTTTGTCAAACCTTGTTTTTAACCTGCAGAAACCGGAGCTCAAACCCGCCGCCACCTAGAGGCCTTTGCTTCGCCGGAATCCAGTACCATGGTTGCCACCACTGTCACCGGAGAAGCCCCTAAATTCTAAATCCAATATCTCATTAGGATTTGTGAAATTGCCAGCCTTCAGATTTGGCCAAAAAATGATCGAGATTTGATTTACCCACCCACGGCTATGAAGACTTTAGGACATAATTTCACCGAAAACAACTCAAAAGATGCAAATTTTCCTCCCTGGGGCGTTCATGATTTTTTCATTTCAAAACCTAACAATATCTCATCATCAATTTGGGGCTGAGAGTTCCAACTTACCGTGTGGACAATTTTGCCCCTGATATTTAACACTGTTTATATTTTTAACGTGTGAACAATGATCGAGGTACTACTCTTTGGTCGGGGTCAATAGGTGAGGTACCGTTCTGATAGTTTAAACGACGGGTACTAAAGTTTAGCCTACAAGATGGGGTACTTTTTAGACAATTTTTCTTTTTTTTTTTTAATGTAAAGAAGGAAATCATTGTTGGAGTTGTCTCTGGTTTACATTTACACGAAGTAAGTGAATAACTGACTTCAACACCGGTTTGGTGGCTGGTAAATACAAGTTGAATTGGGTTTTTGGTATGTTTTTTGAAACACTAGAGAAAAAGTGAGGTTTGTGTTTTTGGCTAGTGTTTTTAACAATAAAAAAGACTCAGTTGTCCCTATTATTTATTATATTTACGCTCTTTTATTAGAGTTGTCAAAATTAATCCGACCCATGAAACTGACCTGACGAACCTGAACCCAACTTGTCCCAAACATTTTGAAAAAAGAGTACCCGGAACCGACTCGCTTGAAATCAATTTAACCCGGATTAACACAACACAACTGACCCGGTTGCCCAAATAACCAGACCTGGTATGCCCTAATAGCCTGAAGTAACCCGATAAGCAGACCTTAATGACCCGATTACCTGAAGTAGCCCGACCCGAATGACCCAATAGTAGACCCGTTTAAGTCCGGACTCGGGCCGGGCATTTGCTAAAAAAGTCCGTTTAGCCGGACCCGGGCCGGGCGGGCCGGGCTGTCCGCCGGGTACCCGTTTTTTTTAACCTGTATTGCTGAGAAGTGAAAACCTGTACAAAAATACAAAATATGTGCAATCTGCATAGGCTGATAACCTGTTCATAAACAGAGTAAGCATAAAATAAGGTTTTCTTCAATGAATCAATTTGTAGTAAATTATTACTCTAATGTTGTTCAAGTTCAGCTCACGAATCACAAATTACAATCATCTATAATAGATTAATAAGCACT
Organism: Fagopyrum homotropicum; assembly: GCA_033239125.1. Lineage (NCBI taxonomy): Eukaryota > Viridiplantae > Streptophyta > Magnoliopsida > Caryophyllales > Polygonaceae > Fagopyrum > Fagopyrum homotropicum. The sequence goes on along the minus strand of BSWB01000003.1, from coordinate 54,748,526 downwards.
TAAAGCACAAAATAAGGTCTTCTTAATTTACAAATTACAACTTTACAACGTCACTGTTGTTCAACATCATATTACAATTCAAGAAAACAGGAACTTAGGAACTCACAAATTACAATCATCTCTCTTATTTGTAACTCTACCAATAATTTGACTCATTGCTCTTTACTAAAAGAATTGAAAGTTGGAGGAAAAGGGAACTTGGCAGTTTACAAATCAGAGGAAGACAGGAACTCAGGAAGAGGGAGCCCGGCACTATTCAGTTTCCAAATCACGAGTACAACTGTGTTCAGTTTACAAATCAAGAGGAAGACATTCAAGACAGGAACTCAGGAAGATGGAGAAAGATGAAGAGGGAGATTACCAAAAGCGGAGTGAAGAATGACGAGTGGACGAGTGGACGACTGGACGCAAGCCACGAGTCTCACGACTGACGAGTGCAAATGTGCAAGGAGCCAAGGCTGAAGACTGAGTGAAGAGTGAAGATATGGGGTCGGGGTCTCGGACTTTCGTTGACGAAGGGACGACCGGAGTGAAGAGATGGGGCGGCCGGACGACGGGAATCACAGGAGTGAAGAGAGATGGGGCGGAGACTGAGTGAAGAGTGAAAAGCGGCCGCCTCCTGCTAGGGTTAAGACTTAAGAGACAAAGACTTAAGTAACTTAAGGGAATAAGGGTTTACTCCCTGATATGTTTTTTTTTAATATTTTACCTGACCCGGGCCGGACCTAGCGGCCTGGTAAGACTTACCACGTTGTTCATACCCCGCTCGTTTTTGCGGGCGGGCGGCCGGGCCAGGCGGGCTACCCGGACTTGAACAGATCTACCCAATATCCCTAAGTAACCCGACAAGTAACTCGACCCGATAGCCCGAAGTAACCGACCCAAAATGACCTGATAACCCATCCATTTTAATGCGTACAAATAGGGTGATGTAAGTTACATTGATAGTTTTGAGTTAAATTGATAATTATTTAAATATTTATTAAGAGAAAAAATAGATAGAATGTACCTAGAAATAGGGTAATTTTAAAATTAAGTTAGTGTTTGTTTACTTGTGGTTTATTTGTGTTTCATTTTAGTTTATAAAGTCGGGATTTAATTTTTATAGGCGTTTATTTGGTGATTGATTTATTTTTCTCTATGGGTTTATTTGGGTTTCTAAACCACTAAAAAATAAACGTCTCAAACAAAGGTTATTTTTGTTTGGATGAGTTTATTTTTTTTAACAACCCGATTTTGGCCCTGTGCTTTTCCATCCCGATATTCTTTGTTCATCGTTGGGTATTCAACGTTATTTTCGATTTTTTAGGGGCATAAGTGTATTTTGAAATAAAATAAACTCCAAGTAAACATCCTTATATGATCTATTTGTATAAATCCGATGAGAAATAAACTCAAAAATAAAATATAAACCCATATAAACTCATTTATATAAACTCGAAAAAAATAATTTGCAAGTAAACAAGCCCTAGTCATACACCGACTATTTTAATGCATACATCGATTATACAAATTCAACTTGAATAGCAAATCACTTATTACAAGCTCATTAGATTGTAAACTCCAAGTCTCCAATCATGTTCGAAACACCAACTATTTTATCAACAAAATTAAGTACAATTCAAATTCATTTAGAGATAAAACCAACACAAAGTGATTAGTTTAAGTTACATATTTTTTGTATCTTCAAACTTGATACAAGCGGTGCTATGTAACTCTAAGTTCAAAAGGTTGTAGCATCCATTGTTCCACAAATAATCTCCAAATAAGGTGTACCTGTCAAACAAAATAAAATAAAAAAATAGTTAACATCATAATAATATAACTAATTAATTAGGTACCAAATTATCAAAATTTTTTATATCTATTTACAAGAAAGGAAATTCATCTCTTAAGTCTTAAATAATATAAATAAATAAATACATGAGACAATAATAACAACATATTCATAATTTCAATAAATTATCATAAATCATTGGAACTACATACCTTAATATTTCTTGATTTATAATAAATTTCATATTTTTCCTTTCAAATAAAATATACCTCAATATTTTGAACAAGTTCTACCTAATAAAATTCAACATAAAAATCATAAAATATTGAACTAAGTCATGATATACCTAATCCACTACAAGCAACTTCACTAAAACTGCTTTAGACTCTCCTAAAACTGAATCTTTTAGATACTCTTGAAAAAGTTCATTTATTTGTTGGCACACGTCCTTGACCATTTTATCGGCTTCAAACGATCCATGTGTTCCGTTGAAGGCAAATTTCACAAAACTTAAGCTTGAAGATATAACATGAAGGGATAAACAGGGAAAATATCGGACTGTTCTTGCTCAAATCTCGGGCGAGATTCCTGAGAACAAACCGAGATTTGGTAACTGCGTAGGTAAAAACCAACCTTCAGGATCCAATCTAACTTAAAGGTTCGTTCTATCATCATCTATACCACAACTATAACCTAATCACCCTAGAATCGCAAGGGTTCTAGCCAACAACACACATATTCAGATCAACAAAGATATATGATATCAAACAAGACATAAAACCGAAATAACCAAGAAAAGGGCAAAGAATACTTAGCAAAGGGTCTTCAATTATAAAAAATATAGTCAAGCAACAACAAAGGTTCAACCTTGTGTTCAAACAACAAAATCTAGCAACTAAGTATCTCCCTTCACAAATCTTCTCAATCCTTCAATGTGTTGTAACTAACTATGCAAATCGTCTATCACTTGATGTTGTAATCCTTCCTTCGAACTCTCTATCGCGTATGACGTCTTTCTTTTGCGTTCAGGACATATTTTCTAGCTGTAGCCGCCCTCTTCTTTAATAATAAAAATTAGGGTTTTGACGTACGGGTCATGGGCCGTTTTCTCACAAATCTCGGGCAAACCCGACAATAATCTCGGCCGAGATTCATATTGATCAACCGAGATTATTCTTCTGTTATATACTTTCTTCAACTCCTTGCTTGCAATCTTTTTGTATCCTTCTTATTATGATCCATGCTCTCTTTTTATACTCCAATGTGCTCCAGTATGCTCTCCTCTTTACACCTTGCCTTCCATGCTTCCTTTCGACCAAAATACACCATATTTTCTACAATTGCAACAAAACTATGTGTAAACATCTTTTCTCACATTGTAGGCAAATATAAGTTCAATTGGTGTGAATATATGTCCATGCATGCAAAACAAATGGAAAATCTATGTAAATGAATGTATATACTAAGGTAATAATTCATATCATCATGCATACATAATAGCATGAATTATAGTCTATATTTTGGGACTTGTTTAGACGTTTTATCTTCAATAATCTGCATGTTTGGATGTATATTATGTGATTATATCGTTTTTTCATCTACCTTTGCGGGAATCGAGGTCTACACCAAGTTTCGTTGTAATCGTAGGTAAAATGACACGTTTTGCATCAAAATGGAGCTAAAGGAGTGAAGGAGTCATTGAAGCTACATTCAGGAGCTTAAGGAAGAATCCAGGAAGCATGGAAATGGATTAAAGATTTACTTTGGACCAGATTTGAGAGATTTCAATTCAGTTTAGAGCCACCTCGGTCAGCTACAGTACCATCTCGGCCGAGGTGATCCAGAGGAGCGTCCCGACCGAAGCGAACACCTTGGACGCGGCGAGATATATTTTGTTCTTGGCTGAGATCTTTTATTTTTGGAAGGAGAGATATTATATTTTTAGGCTGGATTTCTAGAAGGAAGATCATATATTTTAAGGATTTATTTATGAGAGAGATATATTTTATTAGGAAAATATCTTTTCAAGATATTTTATCTTTGGAAGATAGTTTTCCTATATAAAGGGCTAGATTTTCCACAAATCAGGACCGGCGCATCACCGGAAATTCCGCTATCATTATAGTGGTTGAAGGAAGAAAGATTGAAGGAAGGAAGTTGATAGCTTTTATAGCTTTTATGAAGGGTTTTGTAAGGTTTTCTTAGATTCCCTTCTTGTTGATTGTCTTATTGGATTGTGATCCAAGGAACGCTTGTTTGTTTGATAATTGTTTCAGTTATTGAAGCCTTGTTCTTAAGGTTTTTGTGTTCAGTTATTCACTTTCTTCCCATATATTTGATTATTGCTTTCATGATGATGAGTGGCTAATTTCTTTGTGTGATTCTAGGGTGATTGGCTGAAGGTTGTGGGAAAAACAATGATAGAATAATCTTAAATTCCAGTAGGACCCTGAAAGCTCGAGTCTTTATCCTTAACCCTAGAGTATCTCGTTCAGTCGATGAACATCTCGGCCGGGGTGGAATTCGTTTAACCGAGGTGAACTTTCTGATCCGAAACTGAGAGTTAAGTGTTAGAGTTTCCCAAATCCTATTCTTATTACACCTTTCCTGGTTCAATGCAAGCTTAGGATGAGACTTACCCGGTAATTCCTTAGTTTGTTTACCCAAGATCATAAGTGTAGGTAATAAAGGTTTATCCTTTATTGGGGTTTGAGTGTGCTTTCATCCCATCTTTGTGAGTTAGCCTGAGACTTATCCGGTAAAGGTTGGTTCTATTCCCTTAGGTGGTGTGTTGGTTTGAGGTTATAGTTCTTTTCCTTAATTCTTTGAACCTTACCCGGTAATAGGAGTTACGGTTTGGGATTAGTGAGTAGTGTGACTTACCCGGTGATCTATTCCACTTTAGTAACACCTTCCCTTTGCAAAACCTCAACTTTGTCCGCTTTATCTTGATATCTTGAGTTGGAACCACAACTAGATGCTTTAATCCCTAGAATTGTGATGACATGAATTATGACCTATTTTTAGGCATGTATTTATATAGATTTTCCCTTTATTTTACATGCATAGACATACATTCATGGCATTTATGGTTATATTCACCTACTTTGCAAGAATAGAGGTCTACACAGAGTTTTATTGCATTTGTAGGTAATTTGGCGAATTATGGAGCGAAATAGCATATTTAAGGATTAAGCCTTGAAGCGGGACAAAAAGGAGCATAAAAGGAATTTAGGACGCGCCAAAGTATCTTCTGATACCATCTGACGCGGCCCAAAGTATTTTCTGATACCATCTGACGCGACCCAAAGTATTTTCTGATACCTTCGGACGCGGCCCAAAGTATTTTCTGATACCTTATGACGCGGCCCAGAGTATCTTCTGATACCAACGCACTCGACTTCTTTTCAGCCCAGATTTCTAGGGTTTTACCTTTAAACCCTAGATTTATCCCTACATATATTTGATAGCCTTCAACATTGAAGGAAGAACGGTGATAGCCCCAGGATTTGGATCCCCAAAGAGAGGGAGGGTTGAAGATTTTATTGCGTACAGGGAAGATTCGGAGAAGGACGCATTTTGGAGATTGTGTACTTCGAGATTATCTTAGGGTTTGTCTTTGGAGACGGATTGACACCCCGTTCTTCATTGTTCCTTAAGATTGTTGTGAGGATTTCTATTCCTTTTTTCTGCATTCATTCAATACAAACATTTGTTATTGGATTTGAGATTGGTTATTTGATAGTCATTGAGTTTTTGAGGTTTTCGTCCATTTTCTCTTTAAACTTGATTATTGAATTGATGATGATGGTTATTGGCTAAAACCCTTTAGCAATTCTAAGGTGAAGGGTTAATAATTGTGGCTTAGATAATGATAGATCGATCGTAATTTGATTGGACCCTGAGAGTGCAAGAAATATCGTCGACACCCTAAATCACGGCCTGTTCTTAGGTTTCCACGGCCGTGATTCTTAAGATCTAGCCGTGATTTACCCCAATTTACGAATTTTGCTTTTACTTTTATCCAAGGTTAAAGATTAGCTTTAATCTAGTCTAGGTTTGCCCTTTTCTAGGTAGTAGTGAAGCCTCAACAACCTCTACTTCGATTTCGAGTGTCGCAACCTTAATCGGTTTAGTTAGTTTTGATCCTTGGGTTACAAGTTTGGGTATTTGAGATCAATTCTTGTCTTTAGATCGTTTCTATATTGCAGCCTCAACAACCTTTATAGAGAGAGTCTTTGGGTTAGACATATAGGGTTTTGGAACTTCGCCGTACATTACCTTACCTTAGTATACCTTTGCAAACCTCAACTCTGTCCTTATATCTATAGTATATCTTGAATCGATTGCCACAATTTCACATCCGGATCTTTAGGGTTGCTGTTTTCCCCAATATTTGCAAAAGCTTCTATTTTCATTGTTCGATAATTTATGAACTGAATTTGATCCCCCAAATCCCTGAGTTCGATACTCTGGAATACTTGCTTAACTACGCTGATCCGTACACTGCGGGTTCGCTTGCTTTTATTCTAGTTTTATAAATTTAAAACTTATTTGCACACGTTTAGGGGCAAACAAGTTTTTGGCGCCGTTGCCGGGGACTGTTCTTGTTTTTTCTATTGACATTTCTGCTTGAGTGTTCTTGCAAGTTTGTGTTCTTAGGTACATACGAAGTTCTCGTTCCGGCAACGGAACAGAGTTTCGCCAAGCCGTTGCCGGGGATTTGGTCTAGACCAATTTCGGTTTTCGGTTGTCTGGCTTGGGAGCTTTTGTTTTTGCTTTTAATCTTTTCGGTATGAGTTTTTGAGTTTTCAGGTTCACCAATGGCTGCATGGAGCAATGAACCTGCATTTGATCCAGCCTGGTTTGCATGTCAAGGTGCTAGGGCGAACCATTATGAATATTTGGAAGAGAAATACGCCTTCTATTGGTTTGACAGCGAGAGAGAACGTGAACAAACCATTGAATCTGAATTTGCAAAATGGGAAAAGCTGCACTACCCAAAGAAGGTTAAGAAGAAACCTCCCAAAGATGCGGAGGACTCGAAATTTGAAAAATTGATGAAGAAATTTAAGATGCTCGAAGAAAGATTCAAAGCCTATGATGAATATAATCTAAAAGTGATAGAAGACGCAACAAAGAATATTTCTAAGGTTGAAAAAGCCTTGGAAAATCATTCATCTAGCAAGGAAGAATTACAAGTTTCGAGCGTTCCTCCGCTCGAATCTGAAGCTTCTCTAGAAGTTCTCATTGAAGAAGAGGAAGAAGTGGAGAACCTTGGCCAAATCACTGAAACTGTGGCCAAGGTTGAAGAGGATCCAGCTGAGTTGGGAGATATTTTATGTGTGGATCATCATCCCAACATGAAACTTGTCCCAAGCCTTGAAGAACTTTACAAGGTACATTCTCTTACTTCATTTGGAAGTCCTATTAAAATTTCTGATTTTTTCAGGAATGTACCGGAGAGTTGGAGGTCTCTTCCAAAAGAACCTCCTAAGGTGAAGATGAAACCTCCATTAAAACTGCTGGAAGTAGATGCTCCTTGGACTACAAGGAGTGGAGTTAGCAAGCACTTCACCGTTAAGGCGATGAAGTGTCTTTTGTTCAAGTATGGGGTCATTCACATGACGAACACCATACATCATCCCCAATCTGGAGATGGGGAAGCTAGGAGGATTCTCGAGAAACTGATTTCTCGATCCAGGAAAGGATGGGACGCAAGGCTGAATAATGTCCCATTAGAGCATAGGAAAGCTAGGAGAATCCCGGTGAGAATCAAACCGTACAAGCTTGTACGTGGGAGATCTTACCATTTGCCGGTGAAATTAGGAACCGGAATCTTTTTTGAGGAATTATATGATGAGTTTGATGAGCAATCCAAGATGTTCAAGGTGCATTGAGTCATCTATGGAGATAGGTCCAGCTAGCGACGTTAAACCAAGCGCTTCTTGGGAGGCAACCCAAGGTAATGCATCTTTTTCCCTTTTCTTTTTCTTAGGATAGTTAGCTTGTTTGTTTTGTTTTTGCTTTGTTTTTTTTTCCTTCTCGATGCGCTCCCGGTTTGTTTGTGTCATGGATCGCAGGAACTAGGTATAATCTTGAGGAATTGATGGAAAAAGGCAATACAAAGGTGCCTAAGGACGTTTTCAAGGAACAAAAGGAAAGAAATCGACTTACCAAAAGAAGATCGGTCGATTTAGGCTTCAGAGCAGGTCGATTTTTGACAACAGAAAGAAAAATCGACCCAGAGATCGACCCCCTCAGGAAAAATCGGGCCGACGAAAAAATCGGGCAGAAAAATTGGCCGATTTTTTGAAAAATAGGTCGATTTTTTGAAAAAAAAAAAAAAATTTTCGGAAAATTTTTGTTCGGCCAAAAGACGTTCCCCTTCTTCATTCTTCGACACCGATTGGAATATCCGGAGTTCCCTATTGAGCTTATATAGACTCACACCATCACCACTCAATGAATGATTCGTCATGCCTGATTCGTCATCTTACATTGTGAGTATGCTTTTCTTCCTTTTCTTTTCTTCACATTGGGGACAATGTGAGTTTTAAGTATGGGGTGGAGGTATTTGCAATACCATTTGCATGTTTTATGTCTTGCATCATATGATTTGAAAATTTTGGAAATTTTTGAAAATTTTAAAAAAATTTTGTGCTTCTAGGATGGATATGATCTCTATGATAACATTTGTTTTGTGGAATAGCTATGATGATTTTGATATGCTTGAATTGATTTATAACATATGTGGGATTTGAATACTTTGTTAGAATTTCATGCATGTTTTATAATTTGCTTTCATTCTAAATCATGTTGAGTGTTGAAGGTTGAAACCGCATGATAAGTTCTTACACTTCTTATTGATATGATTAAGGCACCTCGATTTTTCTTGCTTCTTTCCTTATTCATTTAGCCCCTCAATAAAATAATTGCCTTCCCTACCTATCCGGGAACTAGGAAGAGTTGAGTTTTGGCATGTTTGATGTGGGAGGGCCACGAAAGCAAATGCTTGCATTCACAAGTATAGAAAATTGTAGGTTTGGGGAAGTCAATCTTGATGATGAGTAACTCGGCACCATTCACATAGCCGGGTGTTTGTGTTTTGCCAAAGTCGGATTGAGCGATATTCCTAACGGATTATGGTATGTGCATCAAGGGTTTGAGGCATCTCGAAATTGAGAAACGCCAATCTCCTAGGCTTCGGTTTTTGTGCACCGCTGTCCATATTTCCAAAAAGTAAAGTCGAAAAAGAATTTTGTGTTCAAAAGGGAGAGCAAAGCTCTCAATGGTGGTTAGTTCAAATAGTAAAAAGAAAAAGAGTTTGTGTTATTCCTTTTTCCCGGATTCATACACCAAATTCCTTTATAAGTTTCCCACCTATTCACGCTTCTTGACCTTTGCTTGAAAGACCTTAAGATCTTTGAGTATGTTGTTTGGCTTTGTGGTCTAAACTGGATTCCTCATGATTGATTTTGATATATTGCAAGTTATGATGCATGTTATGATTTTCTTCCAAAGTGTGATTATCCTTTTTATGATATAATTCCTTTTGATCATATGATGATCTTCATTAGCTATGAAGCAACTATTTGAGGGTGATCTATGAATAGAAGCACAACCAAAATATTGTGGTTTTTTTTTATTTTTGCATATTCATAATCCATATCATCTTTTATTTTAAGTTTGAACCTTGCTTGGGGACAAGCAAGAGGCAAGTATGGGGTATTTTGATGACATGAATTATGACCTATTTTTAGGCATGTATTTATATAGATTTTCCCTTTATTTTGCATGCATAGACATACATTCATGGCATTTATGGTTATATTCACCTACTTTGCAAGAATAGAGGTCTACACATAGTTTTATTGCATTTGTAGGTAATTTGGCGAATTATGGAGCGAAATAGCATATTTAAGGATTAAGCCTTGAAGCGGGACAAAAAGGAGCATAAAAGGAATTTAGGACGCGCCAAAGTATCTTCTGATGCCATCTGACGCGGCCCAAAGTATTTTCTGATACCATCTGACGCGACCCAAAGTATTTTCTGATACCTTCGGACGCGGCCCAAAGTATTTTCTGATACCTTATGACGCGGCCCAGAGTATCTTCTGATACCAACGCACTCGACTTCTTTTCAGCCCAGATTTCTAGGGTTTTACCTTTAAACCCTAGATTTATCCCTACATATATTTGATAGCCTTCAACATTGAAGGAAGAACGGTGATAGCCCCAGGATTTGGATCCCCAAAGAGAGGGAGGGTTGAAGATTTTATTGCGTACAGGGAAGATTCGGAGAAGGACGCATTTTGGAGATTGTGTACTTCGAGATTATCTTAGGGTTTGTCTTTGGAGACGGATTGACACCCCGTTCTTCATTGTTCCTTAAGATTGTTGTGAGGATTTCTATTCCTTTTTTCTGCATTCATTCAATACAAACATTTGTTATTGGATTTGAGATTGGTTATTTGATAGTCATTGAGTTTTTGAGGTTTTCGTCCATTTTCTCTTTAAACTTGATTATTGAATTGATGATGATGGTTATTGGCTAAAACCCTTTAGCAATTCTAAGGTGAAGGGTTAATAATTGTGGCTTAGATAATGATAGATCGATCGTAATTTGATTGGACCCTGAGAGTGCAAGAAATATCGTCGACACCCTAAATCACGGCCTGTTCTTAGGTTTCCACGGCCGTGATTCTTAAGATCTAGCCGTGATTTACCCCAATTTACGAATTTTGCTTTTACTTTTATCCAAGGTTAAAGATTAGCTTTAATCTAGTCTAGGTTTGCCCTTTTCTAGGTAGTAGTGAAGCCTCAACAACCTCTACTTCGATTTCGAGTGTCGCAACCTTAATCGGTTTAGTTAGTTTTGATCCTTGGGTTACAAGTTTGGGTATTTGAGATCAATTCTTGTCTTTAGATCGTTTCTATATTGCAGCCTCAACAACCTTTATAGAGAGAGTCTTTGGGTTAGACATATAGGGTTTTGGAACTTCGCCGTACATTACCTTACCTTAGTATACCTTTGCAAACCTCAACTCTGTCCTTATATCTATAGTATATCTTGAATCGATTGCCACAATTTGACATCCGGATCTTTAGGGTTGCTGTTTTCCCCAATATTTGCAAAAGCTTCTATTTTCATTGTTCGATAATTTATGAACTGAATTTGATCCCCCAAATCCCTGAGTTCGATACTCTGGAATACTTGCTTAACTACGCTGATCCGTACACTGCGGGTTCGCTTGCTTTTATTCTAGTTTTATAAATTTAAAACTTATTTGCACACGTTTAGGGGCGAACAAATTGCATATTTCCTTTAATTGACTTTTTATCATCTTTGATTGCTTTAATTGCTTTTGTGGTTAGTTACAATATTGACAACCTATACTTGCTTTGTTTCACCTAAGTCCCTGAGATCGACACCCCGGAATTCTTGCTTTTACTACAATTGACCCGTACACTGCGGGTTCGCATCCTTGTTTTAAGCATACGTCTTGGGTTATAAATTTAAAGCTTGCACACACCATTTGGAGCGAACAATACACATGTCAGGTAAAATACCTCTTAGGTCATCAATGGTGTATCCTAAAGCTTTTCTATACTTGCGGATTACAAAAATTAATTCACTATCTGTGTGCAATTAGCTCCGAGTTAATAAGAGGAAGTCTTGTTTTAGTACCCAAAAATACATCCCGTTGACCATTAAGAAGTGTTTTAAGTTCCAATGGGCATCATCGGCAGACTTGTGTCAAGAGGATCGATCAGTCGCTCAAGAGAAACATCAAAATCGTCGTTATTTGTGGCTTTAAGTGTTCAACATGCTTCCATAATTGCGGATATATGTAAGTTTTGGCTCGTTTCGTCTTTCACAATTTTGTCACATTCCTTAAAATAGAAAGTAGGAAATTGTAAGATTTTAGTAATATTAAATTCTACTTTATCCTTACCAATTTAGAAGGCCAAAATCCCTCGTTTGACATTGATTATAACTCCTGTTGTGTTGAAAAAAGGGCATCCGAGAGTAATAGGGTTCTTGAAATCAAGTTCCATATCAAGAACAACAAAGTCAACGGTATTAAAGATAACTTATAATTTAATTGGTATTGTTTCTGGATCTGGTCATGGAGGTGAATGCCCCACTTCCGGAAAAGGATGGAGGGGATGCTAGTATTGATCTTGGGTACGGATCTATGGAAGGATGTGAAGGTTGAAGCATGGAAGTTGAAGCAATGACAGAGGGTAAGGTCTTGAAATCACAAAGTAAGGACATACAACAGGACGGTAATTTTGGGGAGAGGGGCGTACGTACTTTGGAGTTAGAGGAGAAGAATCTGATGGAGAATACAAATACCCCAATTCAAGGGTTAGTAGAGGGGACTCCATTGGCTTTTGATATAGGATGCGAGGTATGAAACAAAGGGAAGAGTTTAAAAAGACAATGAGAGACTAGGGGAACAAACTAAAGGATGTCATGATTGGAGATAAAGCTAGCAAAAAGAAAGACACTAAAGTAGATATGATGCCTTGGTGGGAAAGATGAAGTTATCTTTCCCTTTACGTCCGGATGAAGATCCATGCTTCGAGATTGATCCTATTATCTCAAAAGCACACGAATGGAATCTGTCCATAGTTTTTAAAAGTGTTGGGTTATCCTATAGCTTTCGGTCATGAAAAGGAAAATCAAGGGATTGTGGAAGATTTCAGATAATATTCAACTTATTGATCTTAAGAATGAATACTTCGTAGCTAGATTCAAGAATGAGAATGAATTGCTTATGCTTCTAACGGGTGGTATGTGGTCTGTGTTTGGGCGATGTCTGATTATGAGAAGATGGACACCGGAGTTTGCCATATCACACTTCATCTGCTCCGACCTAGATCAGAATGACTAGAATACCTATGTAGTGGTTGAACGAGGCTATTTTTTTGAATATTGCGACTAGAATTGGTAAACCTATTGCGATGGATCCGAAACCCTTAATATTAATAGAAGCCGGTTCGTTAGGATATGTGTTGAACTTGATCTGAGTAGACCCTTGAAGAAAGTTGTTTTTATCAATAAAAATGTTGTTTTGTTGAGTATGAAGGTTTACACCTTTTATGCTTCAATTGTGGGAGGTATGAGCATTATGCCTCTCACTGTCAATTCAGGGTGGATGAGCAAGAAAATAGACAGAAGAAGAATCATAGTCCAGATGAAATTAATGTTGAGAAACAACATAATGAGAGGCAAGTTGTGTCACCGGACTTTGTACCACCAGTGAGCCAAGAAAAAGAGTAATACATGCCATGGATGTTGGTGGGGAGGAGAAATAAATTCCATAAAAGGAAAAGATAATAACTTACCTTTTTCTAGGAAGACTGAAGATGATAGAAAATATCTCTCTCCAAAATCTCAAGGCAAGAATATGAAGGTTAGAGGAAAATTTGGAAGGTAGGAGGATGGAGTTAAAATAGGAAACGAAAGTGGGACCAATTGTGGTGAAGAGAACGGTAAGGTTAATGGAAGTAAAGAGAAGCAAACAACCCACTTGTCGGCTACCACTCCTATTGGCGAGACCTTAACTAGAAGGAAAATCATGAAGTCCATGCAAACTTATCACAATAACGTGGCGAGCTCAAGTAAGGCGTATAATACCCAAAATGGAGATGTGGTGTTATTTGATGTAGAGGCAACTACGGAAGGATTCGGAGTTGGATAAGAAGAAGAAGCGGAACAAGTTAAGGAATGAGAGGCATAGACTATCCCGAAAAACTAAGATTGTGGAGAAAGGTAGATTGGAGAGCAATACTCTGAAACGACAAAGACTCAGCAAGGATACCGAGATTCTTGTGTTATAGGATTCGGAGGGAGATAGTTGGACCAAAAGACAAGAAGAGATCCATAACTGGGGATGACATGGAAGAAGAGCTGAAGAAAGATGAGAACAAAAAGGGGGAGATTACATTCATCGGGCTTACTAGGGTGCATCCTGTCGAGATAGCTACCCAATATCAGAAAACTATGAATTATTCAATGATTACCGTGAGCATTATGCAGACATCTAATATGTAGAAAGTTCCCCTAGTAGACAAAAGAGGTGAATAAGTTTCAGTCAATAAAGTGATGAAACTTGTTCGCTCAAAAGTTTGTGTTCAAATAAGCCTTAAATTTATAACCTAAAATAAAAGTCTGAACGATATTGCAAACCCACAGTGTACGGATTAATTGTAGTAACGGAAAATACTCCAGGTTCGATCACAAAGATTTGGTGAAATCAAACGATAAAAGCAATCTAGCTAAGACAATATGCAAATATCGATAAACAAAAGCAATAAAAGCAAAGATACGAATATATGTTATAATTGGAAAAGCGCATATTCTAGAGATCAAGGTATCCAATTGTGGTTTTCGATTCAAGACTTTTAAAGATGCATGGACAAAGCTGGGATTGCAAAGAAAAGGTGTTTCGAAAGTGGGATAGATCACGGGGGAGGTCTTACTATCCGCTATTTCAAACCAAAGAAACATATCACCGGGTAAGTCTCAAAGCTTCAAGGGATAGGAATGATAGTCTCAAACCAACCAATCAATCTAGGGGAATAGAACTAACCATCAATGGGCAAGTCTCAAGTTAACTCACAAAGTCAAGAGGAAGGCATACTCAAACCTAATAAAGGATGGCCCGTGATTACCTAGAACTCATCATCGTTGACAACCAAGCAAGGGAATCACTGGGTAGTCTCTTCCCAAGCTTGGATATAGGCTAGGAAGGTTCAACAAGGCTAGGGTTTAAGCAATCTTTAACCAAATTTAAGGATAAAGCATGATAGGTACGACAAAGGAAATCTCGGTCAGATCTTGGTGAAATCTCGGACGAGATTCTCAAGAACAACCCGAGATTTGTCTTTACGAAGGTAAAAACACAACTCTCAGGGTCCAATCTGTTTGTAAAGGTCAATCTATCATCATCTAAACCACAACCTTCAAGTAATCACCCTAGAATCACAAGGGTTTTAGCCAACAATCATCATATTCAATTCAAGATATAAATATGAAATTAAGAACCGAATGCAATTAATAAAACCGAAAGAAACGCAAGAATTGCTAAGCAATGCGTTCTCAAATAACATAAACTGAATCAAAATAATAACAAGTTCCGTTCTTGTGTTCTAAAGAAAAGAAAATAAAAAACTAGAATAATCTCACAAAGAATCCCAATGTATCTCTCAATCTCGAATGTTGAAGTAGTACGGGTTGTCGATCCGTTTTCAAGCTGTGAATCCAAAGCTTTATCACTGCAATGTGTCTCTAACCCTCCAGTAGTTGCTCTATTGTGTTCGTCCTTTATCATTCTTACAGTCTTCTATCTTTTAGAATAAATGTAGGGTATGAAAGATTGCATTTTGATGTCAAAACCACGGCCGGGCCCGAAGAAAATATCGGCTGAGATTTTATGTCCTTGTCCGAGATTTCTTCTCTGAGGCGTGTGATCTCTTTGCCATCCCTTATATCTCTCAAAACTTGACTTCATCCTTCTGATAATTGCCGTGAATGTATCTCTATGTACGCAAAAGAAAGGGAAAAAGTAGCTATATGTACATCTATACTAAGGTCATATTTATGTCATCAGAACTCACATGATTGCTAGAGGAGCATCAAACAAACCCACATATTGAAGTTGTTCCGCTTTCTAGTGAAGAAAACAGTGGTGAAGACGATACTATAGATAGTGAGAATGACGGAACGTTGGGTAGCGATGACGACATGAATAGATCTAGGGAAATTCACCAGTGAAGTTGTGTCCTCACGTCTATAAACCAAGTGTGCAGTGTCACCTTTTTTTGAGTTTTTTTTATGAATTGTATGTTTTGGAATGTCCATGGAGCTGATAAGAGCGGATTCAGACGAGCTATCAAGTACATTTACCATACTCACAAGATTGATGTCTTGCAATCTTTGAACCCCGAATCTCGGGAGATAGAGTTGAAAGGGTGTGTAACAGGTTGAAGTATAGAGGTTGTAAGAGAGTTGAAGCATTTGGGTTCAAAGGAAGTGTTTGGTTGTTGTGGAACGATACTAAGTTTCAAATCACTATTATCAAAACCTGCCCTTTTTCATCCATGCCAAGGAAACAAGGTCATCCATATTATAGCGGTGTATGAAGTCCTTTTGATATAAGACGCAAACCTTTCTAGAAAGCTTTAGACAAAGAATTGGTTGGTAAGAGCAACCCTTATACCATAGGGGGACTTCAGCTACATCACTACTTTGCATGAAAGTAGGGGTGGGGTTAGTAAACTACATAAGGACTCGGAATGTTTCAAATGATATTATTCATAACGATGGTCTTTTTGGATCTTGGTTTCAGTGGTATAGAACTCACGTGGGACGATGGGAAGACTAGGAACAAAGGTGTGCAAAAGTGTTCAGATAAAGTCCTTATGAACCAATATGCCAAGATGGAATGGCCAGATGCTTCACTGAGACACTTGGCTACAACCGCCGGTGACTAGGAGACAAGATAGGAGGTTGTTCCGGTTTGAGGCGGCATGGCTAACACACAATGGGTTCCTCCCCCATGGTGAAGCGGTGTTGGGACATGCATGGAAAATGAGGTATTCCTCATTTTGTCCTTACAAGTTGGCTTTTATTATGGAATTGTGGGGTGTTTGGTGATGTTTTTTGTAGGAAACAAAGTCTTATGAAGGAACTAGTCAAACTTCAAAGTGACCCGGTTGCAGGTACATCTAGTACGAGGAGAGTGAGGGAAACTTTCCTTCAGATAAAGCTAGACAAGATTCTGGAACAAGAAGAAATCATCTAGTTTCAAAAGTCGAGGGAGTAATGGCACTCTTTTGGGGATAGAAACACATCTTTCTTTCACACAACTACGGTGATTAGGAGAAGAAGAAACAAAGAGGATGGGCTTAGGAATTCTGATGGGATTTGGGAAGAAGATAATGAGAAGCTTGAGAATCTTTTTGTTGAG
The DNA here is from genome assembly GCA_033239125.1 of Fagopyrum homotropicum. NCBI lineage: Eukaryota > Viridiplantae > Streptophyta > Magnoliopsida > Caryophyllales > Polygonaceae > Fagopyrum > Fagopyrum homotropicum. The sequence goes on along the minus strand of BSWB01000003.1, from coordinate 54,731,765 downwards.
TTTTTTATAGAACTTTACCGTGGACAGGAGGAGCTTAACCCTACCCCAATGATTGGAATGGCCGGAAATGGGTTTCCTTTGATCCCAAACCACGAGGCAGTTGAGCTGCTCAAGAGCGTAAGTCAAGATAAACTATGGAGGGCTTCCATGAGCATGAGAGCTTTCAAATCCCCAGGTGTAGATGAGTTCCAACATATTTTCTATCAAAAATGTTGGAATATTATCGGGCATTCGGTAGTGAGAGAAGTTAAGAAGTTTTTGACAATAGGAAACGAGCAGTGGGGAACAACGAGACCATCCTATGCCTTATCGGCAAAAGTGGGTACTTTATAGTCGGTTAGCCAGTTTGGGCCTATTTCTATGTGCAACGTGATGTACAAAATCATGACCAAGGTGATGGTGCAATGTATGCAGGGTGTTATTGATTCCCTTGTGAGACCTAGTCAGGTTAATTTCGTCCCTAGTAGATACATTCAAGATAACATTGTCCTTATACAATAAATTATCCACTCAACTAGGAAGAAGAAATCGGGAAAGAAGTGGATGATTCTGAAATCGGATTTAGAGAAAGCCTATGACAAGATAAGGTGGGATTTTGTAGAGCAGACGATTGAAGCCGCAGGATTCCCTCCTTAATGGAGTGAGATGATAAAGGAGTGTATCTTTACCACCAACATGCAAGTCAACTAGAATGGAGAGCTCACAAGGAAGTTCCTTCCGGAAAGAGGGCTCCGTCAAGGGAACCCACTTTCCCCATATATGTTTGTCTTGTGTGTGGAGAGGCTTAGTCACCTTATTCTTGAAGAGCTTGCTCATGGAAGATGGAATCCTATAAAGTTATCTCGGGAAGGACCAAAATTATCACATCTATTCTTTGCGGATGATTTAACACTCTTTGCGGAGGCTTCCCCGGAGCAATTGAGAGTGATATTAGGGTGTTTAGGTTTGTTTTGTAAGGCATCGGGACAAAAAGTTAGCATCCAAGAGTCTGAGATCTTTGTATCCCCGAATGTGCCTCAAGATATGCAGGATATGTTGCAGAATATGAGTGATTTTGAAGTTGCAAGAAAGTTGGCTAATTGCCTTTGTATGCCTTTATTGCAAGAAAGGGTTTGTAAGGCTACCTTCTCTTCCTTGCATGATAAAATTAATAATAAACGTAGTGGTTGGAGGGGCAAAAATCTAAGCTATGCAAGTAGGGTGACCCTTATAAAGTTAGTGCTAAACTCACTGCCCATTTATTTAATGTCTTCTATGTTAATGCCGAAAGGGATTTGTGAGGAGATTCATAAAATGAGCAGAGCCTTTATCTGGGGTCATCATGAAGGGACTAGACGCATGCATATAGTGAGTTGAAATGTTATGTGCTCTTCTAGAGAATATGGAGAGTTGGGAGTTAAGTCCATGATTAACCTCAATTTAGCTCTAGTAGGTAAGCTTGGATGGAGGTTCTTGAAGGATGATATGAGTTTATGGTCTAGAGTGCTCAAGAGCAAGTATGTACGTGAGAACACGGCGTTCTAGGAGGATTGTTGGCTGTTAGAAAGGCCGCTTATAAAGTCGACGGTGGCAGTGATCGACGAGAACCTCCTAAACAAGAAGGTTAGCGATTTCTGGAGTGAGGGAGAAGGGTGTAAATGGAATGCCTTAAGAGACTTCTTGCCGGTGAGTATTACCTTAACTCTTGCAGCGACTCCATTAAGGCCAAATATGGGGGAAAGGTCAAACAGTGGGGGATCCATTTGAAACGACGAGTTGTCATGGAAATGAACAAGGATGGTAACTACTCGGTTGCATTTACCTACAACATGATAAGGAAGGAAACCACGAGCTCCAAATGGGCAAACATGTATACCGATGTGTGTGGAGTCTAGGGATCCAAGAACAGATCCGTACTTTCATTTAGAAATTATTGTAGGGTGGAGTGCTGACAAATACTGAGAGGAAGAGGCGCCACATTAGCAGGAGTGAAGACTGTGGGAGTTTCATGGACTGCCAAGAATCTTTTGAACACCTATTTCGAGACTATAGCGTTAGTAGGAACCTGTGGGTAAAACTCAATGCAAGGCGGTATGTAGCTGGTTTTTTTCGTCTCCCTTTTGCGGCATGGATACGATGTAACTTACTATCCCCTATTAAATTCAATAATCTATGTGAATGGAGTGTTATTTTTGCAGTTGGGCTATGGTGGCTTTGGAAATGGAGGAATGAGAGAGTTTTTGAGAATATACCCACGAGGACAGATGGACATCTATTTGTTATCGAGAGGGCTTTGGAGTATATTCGAGCATGGAAGAAGAATTACAATATCAAGTAGAGTAGCATCAAGAATGTGATACATGTGATATGGGATCCCCATAGAGAAGGTATTGAAGATTTATACGGATGGAGCGGTCAGAAGCGACGGGCACGATACTGCGGCAAAATTAGAAATAATGTAGGAGAGTGGTATCGAGGTTACGTCGTGAACCTGGGTACTTGCATAGTTTACATGACGGAATTGTGGGGTATCTATTATGGTCTAAAGATTTCTTGGGAGAGTGGATATCAAGCTTTAATTCTGGAAGCAAATTTACTATCAATTGTCACTCTTTTAGGTAAAACGGTGCCTCGATATCACCCTCTTGCCAATTTGGTCACTAAGTGTCAAGACTATATTACAACTGACTGGAATATCCAATTCCGACATGCCTTTCGTGAGGCGAACAATGTCGCGGATTGTCTTGCTACTCTTGCTTTCGATTTTCTAATTGGACTAAGTGCACTAACTGACCCTCCCGAGGGTGTAGTTGACTTTTACGTTGCGATGTAAGGGGTCGGGCTATCCCCCGTGTGAGTACTACTTATCCCGCCTTTTTCCTACATAATAAGCGCGACTAGATGCGCCGGAGACCACTAACTCTCAATCCTACCAAAAAAAGAAGCCTATAGGGTTAGCAATAGAGAGGTTTTTCATACATAGTCTCACCCTAGTGTGTTTTAGCTCACCCATTCCTAGAGTTTTTCCATACAGATGAATAAAAAAGGTTGGTGTTGGATCCAAAGTCACATGAAACGGTAAAAGTCTCGGTACCAACCTGATTAGGAATAGAGAAACTACTTGGATTTGGAAGCTTGGGTGGTTATTCACCTATTTCAACAGTCTTGTATTCTTCATAAGTTAGTGGATTTTCAAGCTTGGGTGGTTGTTCACCTATTTCAATAGTCTTGCATTCTTCATAAGTTAGTAAAGTGCGTTACTCATACTTCTTTTTGTTAGAAATTAACCCTTTTTTAGAAACCAAACATAGTAAGAATTTCGTCAAATATGACGGTGAATAGGATATTGATTTGGAATTGCTTTAGGATTTCGAGGAACTTTGCCAATTTGATTTGTCCATTTGTTGAGGGAAAGGAAGGTTAGGAACAAGAAGAGGAGGTGAGACATATTCTTTTTTACCTTTTCTATCAGGTATGTTTTATCAATGGTCAGCCGATATGTGGTGGTAATCGGCTGATTTGGTGAAGTAATTGGTCGATTTGATGTCTCGTCAAGCGTTTGGATGTCTAATTTGCTCCCTCTTTTCAGAATTATGGCTTTGATCGCTTTCTGTTGTGATTCTCTTCCCTTGCGAAATTTTTCATCGACTTTTAACACTGTATACAATCCATAATAGGTATTTGATAGCATGTATTATAGTCTAGATTTTGGGATTGGTTTGGACGTTTTATCTTCATAAATATGCATGTATGGATGTATATTCTTGATCATTATGTTGTTTTTTTACCTTTGCAAGAATCGATGTCTACATCTAGTTTTGTTGTAATTGTAGGTAAAATAACACGTTTTGGAGCGATATGGAGCTAAGGGATCTAAGGAGTCATTGGAGCTACATTATGAAGCATTGAGGAGCTACAAGAAAGGCTTAGGAACCATGAAAGTTGGACAGAAGTTTGATTTTGGACCAGATTAGAGAGATTGACATGTAGTTGAGGATCACCTCGGATGGCTACAATACCGTCTCGACCGAGGTGCCGGCGATGTGCTGGACCGAGACGGACGGCCCACGGCCATAAAATATTTTATTCTTGGCTAAACATCTTTTATTTTTGGAAAGTGATTTTCCTATATATTGGGATGGATTTTCTGGATGGAAGCAATGGCTAGTTGGTTGGTTAGTTTGGAAGATTGAAGATATTCCAAGGAGGGAAGGAAGGAAGTTAACTTTGAAGATAAAGTTGAAGGCTTTGAAGGAAGTTGTAAGGTTTTCTTAGATTGTTTGATTATAGTCTTTTGGTTTATGATTGAGGAACGCAGTTTGTTGTTTGATTGATTGTTTGATTATTGAGACCTTTGTGTTAAGGTTTTCTTGCTTGAATATTGATTCCCTTTTCATATATTAGATTGTTATCATCATGATGATTGTTGGCTAAGTTCTTTGTGCGATTCTAGGGTGATTGGCTGAAAGTTGTGGGAAAGACGATGAAAAAATGAGTCTTTACCCCAGTGGACCCTGAAAGCTCGAGCCATATCTTAACCGAACCTCACCTCGGTCCATTCGTCGAACATCTCGACCGAGATGGAACATGAACTAAGCGAGGTGATTCCTTTCCTGATCCTTATCTGAGTTGAGATTCCAGTTTGCCAAATCTTATCCTTGTTATACCTTTCCTGGCCCATACGCAAGCCTAGGATGAGACTTACCCGGTGATTCTTTTGCTTGTATACCCAAGATCATTAGTGTTAGGTAATAAAGGTTTATCCTTTATTAGGGTTTGAGTGTGCCTTCATCCTACCTTTGTGAGTTAGCTTGAGACTTACCCGGTGAGAGGATCTTTGGTTTAGGATAGTGAGTAGTGAGACTTACCCGGTGATCTATTCTCACCTTAGAAATACATTCCCTTTGCAAACCTCAGCTTTGTCCACGTTATCCTTTGAGATCTTGAGTCGAAATCACAATTGGATGCTTTGACCTCTAGAATCTGCATTTTCTTTATCTGATTGTTACATCATCTTTGATACCTTTGCTTGTTGCGTGTTTTTGATTGACAACCTAAATTGCCGTGCTTTGTTTCACCATAGTCCCAGTGATAGACCCTAGAGTATTTGCTGTTATTACAATTGATTCGTACACTGTGGGTTCGCATATTGTTCCAGACTTATATTTTAGGTTATAAATTTGAAGTTATATCGTTCACCATACACACACGTCTGAGAGCGAACAATATTCCATTAGAACGGTCAATGTAGGTGTCAACTTATGGATGAGGTGTATTGCGTGAGGGGTGTATTCGCTTGTTGCTCTCGTTTCTTCCTTTTGGGAATTTTCTATAATGAAACAAAGAGGCATTATCCATTTATGGCATGTATGTTATAAATGTTAGATTCTCTAGAATCAGAATAGTTATGGTATTCGCTCAATTTGTCTTTAATACTCCACACTTGGTTTATGGTGATAATCATGAGTTTTACTCCTACATGATAGTCAATCATAAAATGATAGTCAACTAAGGTGGATGTATTCAATCTAGATTTTTAAAGATTTTGACTGATTTTAATAATTCATAGAATTTGCTGATTTTGTGGGATATTTTAATTCTATATAGAGTTAATACAGATTCTGTCGGATTAATACATGGTCAAAATCTCGAAGAAACGGGAAAGACGGCCACTGCCACACAAGTTTCTCAAAACAGAGAGACGCCGTCATTGTCTCGACTTCTGCTCGTTCAAAATCTGAGCGTATCAATGTTGAGTTTATGTAAAATCTCTTTCTTTTATGTTTTGACAACCTTGGATTATATTCGAGATTGATGAGATCGACGGTTGGAGGGAGAAAATGGTGGGAAATTTGGGGAGGGGAAGTAAATCAGTAAACAAGCAATTCTAAAGAACAAGCACTTCTATACATGACACATGATGGAAAACAATCAACATGACACACACGAACAAGAAAACAATCAACATGTCGGAAAACACGAAAAAGAACTAACCTCCGACGATGCACCGAGCTCAACCACTCGAAAACACTCAAAGACGTTGAATTGGCCGTTAGGGTTCTTCAGTGTTGTAGTTTGGCGTGAAAATCTTATGTGTTGGGAGAAGACTTCTTTAGGGTTTAGGTATTTATAAAAGTAATAAGAAAGTTCTACACAATCAATGAAATAATAGATTCTTTTAAAATCAAAAAACTTTTAAATACCATATGAATTTTATGGAAAATTTAAAATCCTAATTGAATACCAAGATTTATATGGACTTTTAAAAATCTATATTGAATACCAACAGACTTTTAAATTCCAAAAAAATCCTGTAAAATCTTAACGGAATACACCTCCCTAAATTTAGGTCGGAACTGTAGTGGCTAGTGAGCATAAACAGACCAATAACGTATAGGCACGGCATGAAAACTCATTAAGGTCTACCAACAGTTACTGAAAAGCAAAGCAACAAATTGATTAAGCAATATCCAGCAAACATATATAGATTTGTTCATTTGTCGAGGGAAAGGAAGTTTAGGAAGAAGAAGAGACGAAGCATATTTAAGGAAGTTTAGGAAGAAGAAGAGACGAAGCATATTTTTTTCACCTTTTCTACCAGGTATGTTTTACCAATGGTCAGCCGATATGTGGTGGTAATCTGACGATTTGGTGAAGTAATTGGTCGATCTGATGTCTCTTCGGACATCTGGATGTTGTCCAATTTGCTCCCGCTTCTCAGAATTATGGCTTTGATCGCTTTTTGTTGTGATTCCCTTCCATTGCGAAATTTTTCCTCGGCTTTTAATACAATTTAAAAATCCATAATAGGTCTTCATTAGAACGGTGATTATAGATATCAACTTATACATTGTGGGTCGGACGAGGTGTATTGCGTGAGACAAAGAGGCATAAATATAGATTTTCCTAAAAAGAAACAAAGAGGCATAAACAGACCAATAACGTTTGGGCACGGCATGAAAACTCACTTGGAAAAGGATTGAGGTCTACCAACAGTTACTATATGATAAGATGAAAAGCAAAGCAACAAATTGATTAAGCAATATCCCGCAAACATATATAGATTTTCAATTAACTCATCTACTCTTGTCATAAGAAAAATCCAAACAAGCTACTAACTGGGATCATATCCATATGCTGTGATCTCGAGCCTTATATGTCCATGGGAGCAGCCCCTTGTTCAGCACCAGGAGCAGCCTCCCCAGCTGCTTCTGCAGCAGGAGCAACCTCTTCCTCAACAATCTCAAAGGAGCTGATCAACCCTTGCACCGTTTGCTGATCCAATACATGGAACGGCTCACCAGTACCTATGATAGCAAGAGTGCATAAAGAACTCTTCAGTTTTTCTCCCTGTAGGGTCTCCCTCAAGGCAAATAGGGCGTGCTTGATTAGCTCATCCCGAGAAGCATCCTTGAATGTCTCAAACCTGCGTTCCATGTACGTCTTTGCAGCTTGAGAGCGAGAACCAATTGCAAAAGCCTCGTATTCAAAGTAGTTTCCACTTGGGCAGTTGTAGTAAAGGTGAGCCCCTGATTCATCCAACCCACCGATTAAAAGGCCAACACCATAGGGGCGTTTCCATGACCTCTGAGTGCAAACCTTCCACCAAGAAATCAAAGTCATCATGATTGCCAGAGATGCAAATACTTATCGGTCTTAGAAATATTGAGACCCTTGGATAAGGAACCGCAAACTTGGCACGTGTTAGAAGACGGACATCACTAACAAATGCTACACTTTCATGCATGTCATAATTTGATCATGCGGACTAGTAGATATCATTAAACCAAGGCATGCACAAGGATGAGGCATATGAGGGAGATGGCATGGAGATTTTCCAAGACAAGAAAAATGGCATCCAACATCCACATGCTCAAATAACATATAGATTTTATACGATATTATGATTACTTAGTCGAATGCTTTTTCAACTTTCACAGTGCCATATGTAGCCAAGTAGGTCAATCGTATTACATAAGACCCCAATAAGCACCCCCTTATTTGATAATTGACACTATCTTCTGTCATTCAAAGTCATCTAAGAAGTTCCTAAAGAACATATGGGGGACAAAAATTACTAAGAAAGGTGCTTAAAATATGATTGACACAACTTAGTCGTCAAATTTGAGTATCACTAAATATTTGGTGATAAATAAGGGTCAGTTAAGTGACTTCATGGGAATTAAACCAGAAAGCACAAAAACTCAAACAGAAGCAAGTTAACTCCACAGCTATTAAGGAGTCAAATGATCTAAGATCGTCTTACCTCATCTGATCATGATAATGTTAATCCTACAAGATATTGAGATGAGTGATATGAGTCCATACTACCATAATGAGCATGGACTAAGGCATAAGACAGCAAAATAGGAGCATTATCATACAATCCACAAGGGAATAAGCACTCTCTAGCACGATGGAATTTCACTTCTTTGTAAATTTTAAGCAGATTCCGAATTGCATTATACCCTGGTTCACTTTCTCGGTATTATCAACTTCCAAAACTTTGGATATTCACCCCTCATTACATATACCATCAACCTGACAAAGCCAGAATCCTACTTTTACCTTCATTCCGGTCACCTACAAAACAAAATATGCGCCAGATTCGCTCTCTCCCACCAAAAAAGCTTTCTCGGGCCCAATTCGAAACGTAGCCAAAACCCTAAAATGGCCTCAATCAGACCGGAAAGTCTTCATTCAAACAATCCTAGAAGCAATTCCAAAACGAAAGAAAGAAGCAACCAAAAGTTCAAAACGACAGATACCTGGGCCTTATCGGCGAGCTGCACCACAAGACGTCCAACGGGGAGCGGGGCCTCATAAGTGAAATTATAGTTAATGCATTCGGATCTCATATAGCGGGAGAGAACGCGACCGTCGGCAGTCAGTCCAGCGATGGCGACTCCGATGTGATCGTCGACTTTGAAGATCTTGCGCTGGTGAGACGAGAGCTCCGATTGGGCCTTGTTAACACATCCCAAAATCACATGGGTCTTGGATCGAAGCCCGATCGCCGCCGAGCCCTGCTTTACGGCTTCCATAGCGTACTCGACCTGGAATAATCGCCCTGCGGGGCTCCACGTCGTGACATCGGTGTCGTACTGGTTCCTGAACATCTTCGATAGCTCTCAGAGGAACTACGTTGAGCAATTGGTGAGCGTTTCTACCTCTCAGACACTCTATTACTTCGCAGGTAAGGATTGGAGTATGGAGTGGTAGTGAGGCTTCCCTTTGGAAAAGGGTCGGGTTTTTCTTTTCGGGCAAGCCAGACGAGCGTACGGAGGTGGAGCACGATGAAAAGAAATATACTGAAAACGATGCGTTTCGATGTTGCAAGATGACTGGGATTGCTGTTTTTTATGTTATGGACATGGATTATAGATTATGTATCTCAAGTCCATGGGCTGGGCCGATAGGGTTTAACGTGGACCTAAAATCCCTTACAGTTTTCGGGTGTGTTTATATTTGCGTGATTATCGGGTTTAGTTTAGACATAAGGCATGTTTAGAAAAAGTTTTTTTTTTCGGTTTATAAATAAGGGTTATACGGATTTATAAGCTAAATTGGTTTATAGTTTAATTTTAGATTTATAAACCCGTTAAATTTATATATTTTATTGATAAAATTAACTAAAATACCTCAAACTAAAAGGGTGATAACTTTGTACCACAAACTTGTAACATGAATAAAAATACTTCAATCTTCAGTTTTGGGTCATAGAAAAGGTTTTGAGATGGGTGATAACTCCACCCGCATCTTCTTCTCTCTGAAACTCAAACCCCCATCTTCCTCAATCACTGTCTTCCTCTATGCAGACGTTTGCTTGGCTTTTTTTTTTCTTGAAGTTTTGGGTCGGAGAAAAGGTTTTGAGATGGGTTTCGAGCCACTGGCGGTTGTGCCTTCTCCACCGGCATTAGCCGCAGGAACATCACTAGCTCATGGGTTCAAATTCCACCCAACTGATCAAGATTTGGCGAGTTACTACCTTATCTCTTCTTTTGGCTCTTGACCACAACTAAACCCACGTGCAACCTTTTGTTTTCACCCTCCTCTTCTCTCTTCTCTCTTCTCTCTTCTCTTACCCTTTTCTTTGTTTTTTCTAAGAATATGAGTTTCCTTGTTAATCCCACTTCTCAAGAACGGATTTTTTGATAGTAGTTCCGGCTATGGCTTACCCGGTTTGGTTTTCACACCGCATTACCCTTTTCTAGTTAATCAACCGGCGAACTCCGAGCTTTTCGATTTACAGCCCTTCCGATTTCCTTCTAACGTCTTATCCGGTAAGTTCGAGAGACAAAAGCACAAAATCGATCTCTTTCTTAATCGTCTTGTCGTCGTAAGAAACAACCTCGCCAGGACCGCCAACAAGACCGCCGGAGCCTGCCATCTCCATGGTTGTTTTCTATTCATGACTACTATTCGGACGGTCCATATACACCGCCAACGCGCAGTGCGTATGCGCCTCCCCTAGTGCGCATGCGCACTGCTCGTGCGCGTTATCCCACTGTGCGCCTCAAGAGGAGCACATATGGGAGCTTGCACCCTGCCTCACATGGCAGCTTGCTCTCTTAGAGCGCTGATTGAAGCTTGCTCTCTTGCTAATTTTCTACACCTTGTATATGCTTCATCTCACATGACAACTTGCTTTTGTCCATCCCACTGACAATTGATTGAGCCTAATAATTTTGAGTATAAAGAACTCACCTTGTTTTCTTCCATTTATATTCTTCTCTCCCATTGTCATGATACACAGATTTTCTTGCATTCAACAACTATTATTATGCTTTTTAAAATGATTTCTTGTTTTATGTATAATAATTAGCAAGATCTTCTTCTCTTCGGTGTACATGGACGATGCACATGGACAATTTACCGTGATTTTGAGGATCAATAAGAAGAAAGTAGTTGCATCCTTGCTTTTTTGTTTCATGTTTGTGGCAAGGCGGAGGAGCTTGAACAAGGCCATATTCAAGCGACGATTGGCTCTGATGGCACTGACGAGCGATTGACGAACAACTTCCTCCGTAGTATCAACGAAGAGACTAAGTAAATTAGAGGGATGTAGAGGGTGAGAGGTACTGCATAAGAGCGGGGGCAAAATAAGAGTTGAAGCTTTTGTGCAGAGAAGATTGAAGAAATGGGCCGCGCATGCGGGCTGCATATGCGCCCGAATGGGCCGCATGCGTAGCCTACACCAACCGTGTTGTTGGGCTTTTTTTTGGATTGCCATTAACATCACTCTTTCTATTTCATTGAAAATATGAAGAAGAAACCCTCACTTTTTATGGTTGTTTATGGCTGAAGGATGAAGAAATCCCTAATCGATTTACCAATTTGATGATGAATCGACTGCAAATTATTTTTCTTTTTCTTTATTTTTTTTATTCCAAAAAAATCTAACTCAGATGCCACTAGGATGACAAGTCACCCTATCTACCGAAATTTTGGACGGATTAAAGTTTTATGGCACCATGTTACCATGTATATTGAAGATTGGGGTATTTTTATTCTTGTTACAAGTCCGTGGTACAAAGTTACCACATTCCTTTAGTTTGGAGTATTTTAATTTATTTTACCTATTTTATTCCGGTAAGGATGTTTACTTAGGGTTTTCTGTGGGTTTATTTTAGTTCAAAATACATTTTTGCCCCTACAAAAATTAAAGAATTACCAAGAAAACTAAGGTTTATATGCAAGTTTTCTAGATTGTTGATGCCCCATTGTTCGACAAAAGCCATTGTCGTCGCAGCCTCGCAGCCGGCGGTCGGAGCCTCATAACCAACGGTCGTAGTCTTGCATCCGGCGGTCGCAACCTCTTCACCTCTCTTCTCTCGTCGTCTCTCTTCTCTCTCGTTAGGGTTGATTCGAACATTGTGTTCTTAAGGCAATTTCGAGTATAAGGAAATTATAAACCCATCCAACAAAAATAAGCTTGGGTTTTCGAGGTTATTTTTTTTACAGATTTATAAACTTGAATAAACTCGTTCAAAAATAAATCCGTATACAAGTAAACACCCACCAAAAAATAAACCCAAATTTATAAAATAAATGAAAGGTTTCTAAACCTTTGCTAAACATACGCTAGTTCAGGACCTGTGCCTTGTACGAGTATTAACATAATACCCGTGTTGTAACACCCCGTAAAAATTGTCATCCTGCATCATATGAACGGGGATTTATGGTTCACTTATAAGGATGGGTTGCTACCCATGTCAACAAGAATTCTTCTTTTCCAGTGGTAGAGTGAGGACAAATAACTCTGGAGTTAAGCGTGCTCGTGCGAGAGAAATTTCAGGATGGGTTACCTCCTGGGAAGTTTCGGCGCGAGCATGGGTGGCATGGAGACAACGTCCCTAAGACCTTGGGTCTTACACGTGCAAGGCACGGGTCCTAATCCTCAAACCGTCCCTACTTGTAAGCCTTGAAACAACCACATAAAATTGTCCATGACAGAACACCGGTCTAGACAAATAAAATCCAACACGTGCAAGCGATTTCCCTTGACTTTTATTTATAGTCATAGCAAAACATACCATAATAGGAAATTTCTTTCTTTGAAACTTAAATGGAAATTTCGAATTTGAAGGCAAAATAACCGTTCACAGAATGAAGACTTTCTATCCAATTGTAATACCCAGAAATTTATTTCTGATTTATTACGACAAAAACCGGACTTCGACCAGTGCGAACCTTTCCTTCGTCATAACATTTTATGCGATACGGGGTGTCCTAATTCCTTAATCTTCTTTATCATTTTTTATGTGAGATTTTAATCATGGAGAACACACAAATCGAACTATCTTTTCTTAATTCTTTGGAAGAGATTTGACCGTTAAATTAAGCTCTTTAGGCCCATCAGGACATGTCATCCGGGCCCATTAGGAAGCTGATTGGAACAAATCCTTTTCCCCTTCCTTCTTTTTGATTCATTTTTTTTTACGTGAACCTAATCCCTTTTCCTCTCCTCCCTCGCGTAAACCTAATCCATCATCCCCTCCCTTCGCCTCTCTTGTTCACGCTAGATTAGCACAACGACGCCCTCTCCTCCGCCACCAGACAGGCGAGCCTTTGTCTCCTTCATACAACAACAACCCAACATCACTAGGCTGATTGTCTTCTTCAGTGGCATACGAGTAGTAAGTGCGACTCCATTTGTCCACTCTAGTAGACGAGGCTGCAATCGGTCTCCTAGGATACACAACAACGAGTCCTGACTGTGAACCTGCACATAGACCCCCTGGTTCCTTGTTGTATTCGGAAACAACCCCATCGAGTCAGGAGCGAGACTTTCTCAGCCGCGAACAAATAGATCCGTCACCAACCGCGGGTGCGCCTGTGTAGGACGCGGTCGCTCCATCTTCATCAAACCGCGGGCGGGGTACATGGCGCCGCGGGTGTGCCCTCCAAAACCACGGGCACGGTACCTGGCGCCACGGGTGCGCCCTCCTTGTCGCGGCCGCCGGTTCCTTCCTTCCGTGATCGTGTCTTCTTGTTCCGTGGTCGCGTGATTCCTCCAGAAAATACCGAGTATCGGTACGTTGATCTTTTCTTGCTGTCTAAGTTTGTTTATAGTTAGTATCATGTTAGGTTGGAACTTAATAGAATCAGAGGTAATACCAATTAGTGGTGTAGAGAGATGTTTATCTTGAGGAATTAAGGCTTAAGTGGTTTTGAGGATATTCACTAAGTGTAAGAAAAACTGCTTGATGCAGTTTTCGGATCTTGTTATGAGGGTAATGTTGACGAACGTGATTGTGGAAATGCTGTCGAGATATAATTATGCTAGTCATGGTTAACCTAGGAGTTAGAGACTTCTAGATGTTGGATAGATGTTTGATCCACGTGTCCTTGTTATCAGGCGGTGTTGTTTATTGTTGCGGAATCTCTTTCTAATTGAATAGAAATGAATAAACTACAAACTTCATAAGCGAAGCTACAAGTTCACACAATAAGTGGAAATATATCAAATCTAATCTATCTAACAATCTCTCCCACTAAGGTTGTTACGCTAGAAATGTATAGCACAAAAGTCTTACAATTTATAACTCGATATAATTTCCTAACTCCTAGCGAACCCACAATGTATGAGTCGTTTTGTAGCAGGGATAGTATTCCGAGGTTGAACACGAAGACTAAGGTGAAATCAAATCAAACAAGTGATCATGGATAGTGCAAATCTAGTCTAAGAAAAGAGAAGGAAATAAAAAAATGAAAATCATGATATATTTGGGTTTGGTTTTTGTGGTGATCAAGCAAGGTCACAAATCATGCGATATTATAAATCAAACTAACAACTCAAGCTAGCAACTCAAACAAGCAACAAAAATACAAGAAATATGATCAAAGAGAGAAAAGCGGATTCTAGGGGTTAGGACTTCCGGTTATGGCATTGGACTCAAGCTTCTAATCAACCTTGGATAAGCTACGGTATGTTAGGAAAGGGTGTTTCTTAAATGGGATCAATCACCGGGTAGGTCTCATGGTCCACTAATCCCGCACCTAAGGTCCTATTACCAGGTAAGTCTCTAGGAGCCTAAGGTTGGGAATTCTACACAAACCGGATTGCTATCTAAGGGTCAAACCTCTCCTTACCGGGTAAGTCTCGGGAAGGCAAGTCCTAAGCATCAATCCTAGCACACTCAGTCCAATAGCGGCTTATGAGGCTCACTACTACGTAGAGTTCATCATCTTTGGTATCTAAGATCGAGAATTACCGGGTAAGTCTCTTCCCTCACTTAGTTTGCTAGCATTAGGTCACCCTAGGCTAGATTATGCTTAACAAACACTAGGACTTCAACAATCTAAAATCCTAACATTCAGATTCATCAATACAAGCACAACAGAGAAAAACACGGGATGTTCATACTAAACCACAGCCGTGGTTCTTGAGGAACTGACCGTGATTTCTATCGTGAGTTAGGTTCTGAGCAAGCAAGTCATCCAAACGTACATTCAAGTCTATTCTATCATAGTCCAAGCCATAACCATCATTCCATCACCCTAGAATCACAACTATTTAGCCAACAACAAGTATTTTAAGATTCAAACTCAACAAGCAAGCATTCATGGCTTCCATAGCAAGATAATGAAATGAAAGTGAAAAGAAACAAGTATTCTTAGCTGAATATGAGATTAAACAAGACTTACCCTTCAAACACAACTCCAAAACGTTCCTTACAATGCTTCCAAATGTTCTCAACAAAAGTCACTCAAAATCACTCAAAAACTTCACTCTAAATCTCTATCTTGGTGTGTTGTTCTTCCTCCAAAATGAGAGTGTTTCTCCTTTCTTCCCCAAGAATTCCCAAATGTGGATACTGATAATGTGTGAGAGAATGTGGGAGAATCCTCTAGCAACAGCCTGCAGGACCACTTATATTCTCCACCAAGAGCAAGGGTTGGGCAAGGAGATCGTGGGACAGCTGTCACAGCTGTCCAGAGAAAACCACGGCCAAAACCACGGGCGCGGTTCTGGCCTCTGGGCCGTGGAATTGCATGAACAGCTTTGGATCATTAAGCCATGAGTTGGTGCAAGGCATGCACCAACAAGGTCCTTTGTATTCTCCTTTTCTCCTAGCTTGCTCCTTAGGGTGTGTTTGGCAAGGCTTATACACTAGTGTTTTGGAGTGTATGTGAGTGTTACTAAATTTAATATGTGTTTGGCCTCCTGAGATACACTAGTGATTAGTGTTTCTCGGAGTGTATCTGAAACCCTCATCCGAGCAAGGGTAAAGCTCTTACACTAGTGTATATTCGTACAAAATACCCAGAATGTCCTTATGTTTAAACGTTATTTACACATAAAAACCGGGTATATATTCGACACTCTCTCTCATCAACACCCACACCCTAATCTTCGAATCTGTGAGAGAAGCCCGCAATCATCGTCTTCACTGAGGATCCACGACCGGCGGCGACGAACAATGACCGGCAGTTCGATGAACCACGACCGCAATCATCGTCTTCACTCGGTAAGTTACCTGTAATTCGAATAGATTTGATTTTTTCTTCGATTGTCTTCGTTCCATCTCGATTCTCACCTGCTTACAGATCTTATTTGTTTTACAGATCTTATTTTTTCTTCGTTCCATCTCGATTCTCAAGTAGCTCCCTTCGATTGGCTTCGTCTTCACTCGGTATGTACCCGTATTTTCCTTTTACTCTCAGCTTTTGATTGTTATTGCTTCGATCTGTCAAGAGAGGATGAACTCTATTGCATATTCCCAGCATCGTGTCTTGTTGGCTTCATATTTTGAATTGGTAATCCTATCAACAAAGGATGAACTCTATTGCATATTTTGTTGTATGAAGTTGATGGAATATTGGTCTACTTCATTGTGTCTTGTTCTGAACTCTTGCTTGAATATTATTATGCGCAACCAACCTTATGAATATTGGGAGTAAATGATTTTAATAGTTTGCAGTTACCTAAGGAATGTGTGGTATTGGCCGTTGCAGTAGATTTCCACTCAAACTAACAACCAGCCTTTAAAGTTTGTTTATAAATTCTGAGAAATACAGTAGGTGAAGTATTCAGGTATGTAGCTTGTCAAATTTTTATGAGACAAGTCAAGTAATCGAAGATCACTTTAGATGACACAAAGAAGAAGGAATTGTAGATGGCACAGGACCTTCAAACATGCTGGATTTTTTGTTGATTTGTTTAATGCTTTGCCTTTGAAGGTTCTCTAAACCACCTGTGAGTGAGTTATAAGGGAGATCTAAAAAGATTTGCAAGGAACTTGTAACTAAAAAGTCTTGGATAAGGACATGAATTTCGAATCTCATGTACGAATAAGGACATGAATTTTATTGTGTCTGCATTGTGTTGAAGTATTCAAGCATTGTGTTCAAGCATTATCTGTGACTGCATTTATTTTATTATGTTCAAGCCGGTTCATTATTACTTGTTCATTGCTGTTGTGTAATTGAGTTGTGCTGGTGTGGTACGAATACAGTGTGTTTACATAGATATATAAATAATTTTCTATTGTGTACTATACTTGTGTTTGTACTAAGCATACCCTTACATTGTTTTAGCGTGTAGATGGATGATAATAATGTGTCACAATGTCGGTCTAGGGCTCCAAATTTTCCTTGGACATTTGAACTAGTAACAATTCTAGTTTCAATTTTAATGGAATATCAAAAGAAAAACGGGAGCAAGCAAGCTTACAACTGGAAGGAGATAACTGCTACATTTATTAGTAAGACTGGGAAGTCTGGAGTTAATGAATTTTGTAGAAATAAATTTGAGACAATGAAAAAGGAATACAAGGCTTGGAAAAGTCTTAGAAATTCTGAGACCGGTCTAGGATGGGATGAAAAGACTCGAATGATTACGGCTTCTAATGAATGGTGGAATAGGAAGATAAAGGTAATTTCTTAGCTCACTTTTTATTCATACGTTGTTATAGCTTTTATAAATATTAATATGTGATGTTTATAATAAAATTTTTTTGACTTGTTTGTGCTTTGTATTGTAGGAAGATGTAAACTGTAAGAAGTATAAGAACAAGGGTATGGAAGTGGAGTATGAGGAGTTGTTGACATCGTTGTTTGATGGAAATGTAGCTACGGGTCGTCTAGCCATGTCAGCTGGAATGGTTCGTGAGGCAATACCAGATCCTATCTCGGTTGCAGATGATGCGGAATTAGGTTTAGGTGAAGATGACGGTGAGGGTGGTGATTTTTTTCGTAATTTTGTCGGCACCGTCAATGAAGGTGGCGGTTCTAGCTACTCCGGAGTTCAAGCAAACGATGATGAGCCGGTTCAATTTACAGAACCAACACCAACACGGCAACTACGGGTAATAAAGAAAAGGATCCGATGAAGAGGAAAAGAAGACAATCAGTTGGGTCTTCGAAGTTGGAAGCTTTCTTGGAACGTTCACATGAGAACAGTGACAAACTGCTAGCAGTACTCCAGGAGGAGGTAAATTCTAAGGCAAGAGATCGGGAGAGAGTGACTCAGAGAGGGTTGGAGGTTGTAAAAAGGCTGGTCCAGAATGACATGGTTGAGAGTGGAAGTCCACTGTGGTGTTACATTGTTGGGAGGACTAAAATTGCTTCTGATATGAATATACTACTGAACCTGGACAGTGATGAAGAGAGGGTGCGTTGGTTGACATGGGAGTATGAGCGGTCATTGATGTAGTTGTCCGACTGTTAGTTTTATTTTATGAAACTACTATCTTAAGACAATCCTTTCATTATTACTTGACATGTTGAATTGTGTATGTTTTGTTGGATTATATGTCGATTTTAAATTTCACGACAATCCTTTCATTATTACTTATCTTATATTCATTGAACTTGATTCTCATGCACTACTTTAAATTTCTAGGAACTCCTACCTTTAGTAGCACTTATTTGCACAATTTATTTCAGGTACTGAATGTCAAGTTCTAGTAATGAAAGCCGTGATAGTGACGACAATGAGCATAGGCAAATTCGACGGTTCAACATCATTGAGTCTCATCAAGAATTGCAAAGACAATATGCAATTGCAGCTGATCACTACTACAAGCACATATACAAGGAGCCTTGTTACACGGAGTATGACCGGGGGAGACTTTGGATGGAGGAGATATTGAACGGACATCACATTCGGACAGTGAACATGTTTAGAATGGATGTTGAAGTTTACCGACGTTTATGTAACGAGTTGGAGCAGAACTATGGCCTCACTTCTTCTACAGAAGTTTCACTAATTGAAAAAGTTGGTTTATTTTTATACACCCTTGCACAAGGTTGCTCGGTTCGTGTTGTTGCTGAACACTTTCAAAGGTCAACCGAAACTGTACACCGATCGTTTCATAGCGTATTGAACTCTATTACCGGACGTGGACATGAAGGGTGTGGACTAGCAGGTGATGTCATCCGACCCCGGAACCCAAATTTTCCTAGAACACCATCACACATCGCAGCTGACCCAAGATACAAGAATTACTTTAAGGTAAACACAAACTTCTGAAGGACATATTTTTGGTTCATTTCATTTATTCGTAATTTGTCTTCACTTGATTTTCAATTCAGGATTACATTGGTTGTCTGGATGGTACTCACATAAGTGCATGCATTGAAGAAGTTTCTCAAGTTCCGTTTGTCGGAAGGAAACATACTGTGACTTTCAACGTTCTCGCCGTATGTGACTTTAATATGTTGTTCACTTTTGTCTTGTCCGGTTGGGAAGGATCCGCTCATGACGCCAAGGTTCTCGAAAATGCAATCTGCAACCCCAATCTCAACTTCCCACATCCACCTCTAGATAAGTACTATCTTTGTGACAAGGGTTATGCAGATAGACCGGGGTTTCTAGTTCCTTATTCAAAGACTCGGTATCATTTAAATCAGTTTGACAATGAGCCTCCTAGCAACAAAAAGGAAGCGTTTAACAAGGCACATTCTTCTCTGAGAAGCTGCATTGAACGTTGTTTTGGAATCCTAAATAAGAGATGGAAGTTATTATCTGTTATGCCTTGTTACCCGGACTACACCCAAGTTGACATCCATCTTGCTTGCTTTGCGTTACACAACTTTATTCGTCTTTACTCAGGGTACGATGACTTGTCAGAAGATGACGATGATTTGCCAACGACAAATCAAGATGAGGTAGAAGAGGTGGAGGAGACCAATGAGAATGGAAGAGGAATGAGTCATATTCGTGATCGTATTGCAACAGCAATTTGGAATGCAAGAAGGAATATGTAATATGTTTGATATATTACTGACAATGTCCAACTTTTATCTACTGTGAACTCTTTTATGAACAATTGTCATCACTTAGGATTTAAAACACTCTTTTATGGTGGAAAAGTGTGTTTAATTTTATAATTTGTCCAACTTTTAGTCAAAAGTTACGGGTTGTCTTGCTGAAATTGCATATGTGTTAGCAAAGACAAAAAATAATACCATTCAAAGTACTACATTGTTGGTTCATGGGTAAGATAACCCTTTGTGAAACATTACACAACTTGTAATTTAAACCTCCCAACTAGTACATTACATAACAACCAATTGCAACCCCACAAAACAAACCCCTAGTACTACATTACATAACAAGCGATTGCAACCCCACAAAGTAAACCCCAAGTAAATGATCTTAAACACATTTCCGTCGTGAGTTTCTTGTTTAGCTGTTTCTCTTTTTTAAGTTCTTCTTTTAATGCGTCAATCATGATAGCACCATCACTTTCCCACAAGTGTAGTACTTTAACTTCATAATTCAATCTTCTCCTCTCTTCACGTAGTCCTTGCACGAAATCCCTCAAACTTGATGAACATCCACTATCATCAAATGCGTACATTAGCATCTCATCTTCGATGGGATCATCATCTGACATGTATATATCGCTCTCAAAACCGGAGTAGTCATCCATTGGTACCTAACACACAACCATACATTGTGAAACATTAGTCATGATTCACTGAAATGATAACAATTTTCCAAACACAGAAAAAGAACATGGCACTTGATTCAAACAGATACATTAGAGATGAAAGAATCTAGATAACAAGCTGTGACTTTCAATATAACTACATTTCCATGGGAAGCCTATCTATTGCCTGCAACAACAATTCCAAACTCAAATATGCAGTATCGATCATTCTGTTTTAAAGCCACTGATTGAATCATAAACCTAAGAGAAATCTGCCTATGGAAGGAATATCAGCAAACCCCTCAAAAACAGACAAACAATAGAACCAAAATAAAACAGAAACCCATATAGGAAGCAACAAATGCCCTTTAGATCAAACAATAGAACCAAAATAAAACTTATATGTCGATTAATGAGTTACAATTGCACCAGCAAATGACAAGGAATAAGGTATGCATCAATCAAACAGCAAGAAACTATTTCTCTTTCCTTCTGCTTTCCTCAAATTAGCTTATGCAATTTCAAGAGTTTGTTGAGCTTTCCTCAAAACTGTGATCTCATTATTTGCCTATTTGATTAAAACCGCCCATCAGAGCCATTATTTTTAACCATTGGTCTAAGTCGTCATATTCTCACTAATATACCTATCTACAGCAGTGGCAATAGGGGCATAAGGAATAAGGTTATAATTGCACCAGCAATTTAATGGCATTTTATGTTTTGTTTTCCCTACTAGAGTTGTCATATTTTTAATTTCATAAATGTTGGAATCTATAGGGGTCATCCCCAAAGCTCGAAAGGAGTTCATCCAAGAAAGAGAAGAGTGGGACGACGGATGAAATGACAAAGAAGAGAAGAAAGCGTGATCAGATGGAGGAAGAGGTACATGTCCAGAATTCTTGTGTCAGTAACATAAATCTATTTTGCAACGCTGTTTCCCTAAAAAATGAGCTATGCTACACTACTGTTTCTTAAGTTTATTGTTTGTAAATCACTGAAGAGGATGCCAATTGGCTTAGGCAACAAACTGCATCATCAATCAGCAAATTACAGGATACTACCCAAACCAGAAAACCAAGTTTTCAGGATTCATGGCTGTTCTACATACATTAGCACAATAGATGAACAACAGATGATATGGATGTTGATTAATGAGTTACAATTGCACCAGTAAATTACAAAATGTACTTACTGATTGTTAAGAAGGCTTAAGAGAATCGAAGAACCAGAAACCCAAAAAAAAAAATCAATTTGATCAAACCCTAAAATCGAACGAAGGGGCAAGTCGGCCTAACCTTTTGATGTTGATGAAGGGGAACGACGCCCTGAAGAAGACGGCTACAATCTGGCTAGTAAACTGGCTAGAACGACGCCCTGAAGAACCACGCCGGAGCACTCGCCGAATCGCCTAAAAATCGCCCAAAAATCGCCAAGGACCCCCTAAATCTGGCTAGGAAACGGTCGACTGTGTTTTTGCGAGTGAAGTCGACATCTGCCCCCCTCAATCTAGCTAGAAACACTAGTGCTAGGGCCAAACACCGTTTAAGGGTTTCAACGCACTGAACACTAGTGTTACTCAAATACACTCCCTATTTACACTAGTACTACCTAACACTAGTGTTTTTGTGAACTTTCCAAACACAGCCTTAATGAGTCCGGAAGTGTGCCATCATGAGGGATGATCCTCGAATGTATTGATTAAGCTCCAAAAGCTCCCTAAAATACCTACAAAATCGACAAGAGTTCGTGTAGACGTCTATTTCGACAATATGCATGAATTAAGCATAAACGTCATGAACTAATGCCAAACCATGCATGAATAACGGGAAAAACTATCTAAATGAATGCCTAAACTAACGTCATAAATCACGTCATCAAAATACCCCATACTTAGCACTTGCTCGTCCCCGAGCAAGGTCCAACTATAAGCTACGAGATGGCATGATTTATGAATGCAGAAAAACAGAAAAATATTATTTGGAATTGTGCTTCTAAAATTGGATCACCTTCATAATCATGTTTCATGGCAATGGACAAGCAATCATTTATTAAATGAATGAAGGCACGGAAATACAATTATACTTAACTCGAAAGCATGCATGAAAGGTGAAAATGAAGAAGTCAATATGATCATGAGAATATCCAATCTAGATCACTAAGTCATACACATATGCAAATAGGTCATAAGGACTT
The DNA here is from genome assembly GCA_033239125.1 of Fagopyrum homotropicum. Taxonomy (NCBI): domain Eukaryota; kingdom Viridiplantae; phylum Streptophyta; class Magnoliopsida; order Caryophyllales; family Polygonaceae; genus Fagopyrum; species Fagopyrum homotropicum. The sequence continues at coordinate 54,709,209 of BSWB01000003.1, read as the reverse complement.
AGGAAAGAAGAGGCCGAGAAACGTTGTTATAGGTGGGAACTTTTAGGTCATGTGTTGCTAATCCGGGAAAGGAACTAACTCCACAATTTCACTTTTGATCAACTTCCCCACAAGTGTATATTTTTCTCCATCTTTTCTTTCTTTTCTTTTCTTTTTCATTTTCTTTTTCTTTCACTTATTTTTGAGACAATGACATTGGTGTACAAAAGCCGAAACCTTGGTTATTAGCGGACCTCGGTATTTTTCCGAGGTGCCTCATATCGGGCACGCATACCAAGGCTCGTTAGGACATTCGGTTTATCCGACTTTGGCAAGGCACAGACACCCGATTATGTGAATGGTGCCGAGTTACTCATCATCAAAACCAAAGTCCCCGAACCTATATTTTTTTCTACACTTTTCACAACAAATTCAACACTTCATTCACAACATTCATTCATCAACAACTTCACCCCACACTTGCTTTTTACACACTCAACACACTAGCATGCTCCTATTCCCGGATGGGTCAACAGAGGTCAAATTTCATATCAAGTGAGGTGCTCAAATAACATGATCAAGATGAGAAGAAGAGAGATGAATTGCCTTAATCATTCCTAAATAATGTGCAAGAACTAGCATGTAATTTCGACCATCAATCCTCAATTCAATCAAGGCAAGCATCGTAATCTCAATTCATACATAGGATTCAAGAGAAGTATTTCAAGTCCACATATGCATCAATCCATTCATCACACAAGGCCATCCATAGCCAATTTACAAAACAATCTCATCATAAGAGTCATATCCAAAATAGGAAGCACATATTTTTTTTAAAAAAATTTTCTGATTTTTTTGGAATTTTCGAAATAAATATGTACAATGCAAAAGCTAATGAAACATGTGACAATATGAAACTATCCTAGATGCAATCATGCAAATGATTATGAAAACCCCACCCCACACTTAAAAACACATTGTGCCCAATGTGCAAATTAAATAAAGAAGTGAAAGAGAGTCCTCACAATGTAAATATGGTATTTTTGGTATTTTGGTTCACTCATGTGGAGTGATGGTGGATGATCAATCAAAGATGGTAGAGAGCTCTTGATGTTCATTATGGCGTCGGGACCCGTGCTAAGCACCGGAAGCCGTCCAAGTCCCACATCCGCTCCACCCACATTTGATGCGGGATCATCAACATCATCTTCATGCCTTGCAAGACTCCTTTGTTCCCTAGACTCTAGCACACAAGCACAAGACACACAAACACACCAAAACAAAGACAAAAGCAAAAAGCAAAAAGCAAAAACGAGATCAAAAAAACGAAAAGGGAAAGATATGTACCAATGGGTTGCCTCCCATTAAGCGCTTCTTTAAGGTCATTAGCTTGACCAAATTCGGGAGCGTTTTACTCAAGGTGAAGTGGGGCAATGATATCCACCAGAGCTTCCGAGATATACTTCTTCAAACGGTGCCCATTCACCTTAAAATCTCCACAATGCTCCCCACCTATCTCAACCGCTCCATGGGGCCGGGGAAGACCTTCCTCACCACATAAGGACCCGTGCATCTTGACTTTAGCTTTCTAGGGAAGAGCCACATCCTTGAATTGAAGAGAAGGACTAAGTCATCTTCACTCAACTCCTTTGGGATTAGACGTTTGTCATGCCAACGCTTGGTCCTTTCCTTATAAATCCGGGCATTTTCATAAGCATCCAACCGGATCTCCTCAAGAGCATTAATGTTTAGCAACCTCTTCTCACTGGCTTCCTTGAGGTCAAAATTCAACCACCTTATGGCCCAATATGCCCTATGCTCCATCTCCACCGGAAGGTGGCAAGACTTGCCATAGACTAGCTTGTAGGGAGTGGTGCCAATTGGTGTCTTGAAGGCGGTTCTATATGCCCACAAAGCATCATCAAGCTTCATGGCCTAATATTTTCTTGTCCTAAAAATCGTCTTCTCAAGTATTCCTTTTATCTCCCGGTTGGAGATCTCCACTTGGCCACTATTTTGAGGATGGTAAGGTGTGGCCACCTTATGAGTCACCCCATACTTAGCCAAAAGTGTCCCAAAGTTCCTATTGGTGAAATGCTTCCCTCCATCACTTATGATCACTCTCGGTGTTCCAAACCTAGGGAAGATGACTCGGTTGAAGAACCACACCACAACTTTGGCATCATTTGTGGGAGAGGCGATTGCCTCCACCCATCTCGACACATAATCCACCGCCAATAGAATGTAGAGGTTGCCATATGAAGAGGGGAATGACCCCATGAAGTCCACACCCACAACATCAAAGATCTCAACCTCTTGTATGTTGTTCAAGGGCATCTCAATCTTTTTTGAGATGTTTCCCGTCCTTTGGCAAGCGTCACAAGCTACTACAAAATTCTGCACATCCTTAAACAAGTTGGGCCAATAAAAACAAGATTGCAATACCTTTGCACACGTTTTGTGTGAGCTAACATGATTTCCACATGGCAAGGAGTGACAATGACGGATCACGCTCTCCACCTCATCCTCTGGAATGCACCTCCTAAAGACTCTATCCGGTCCTCTCTTGAACAAGAGAGGCTCGCTCCAATAGTAATGCCTCACATACTTGAAAAACCTTTTCATTTGAGCATATGACAAACCGGGTGGCACCTCTTCACTCACAAGGTAGTTCACTATATCCGCATACCATGGCTCACTCCCTCTAGACACTTGAAGTAAGCACTCCTCCATCATTTGCAATTGCTCATCCCGGAATGAGTCATCAATCGGGATGTCATCTCTTCCAATCTCCAATGGTGGTAGCCTACTAAGATGGTCCGCTACTGAATTTTCGGAACTTTTCTTGTCCCGAATCTCCAAGTCAAATTCTTGGAGGAGGAGGATCCACCGAATGAGGTGAGACTTGGCATCCTTCTTTGCGAGGAGATAACGGATCGCAGCATGATCCGTGTACACAATGACCTTTGCTCCAAATAGATATGAGCGGAACTTCTCAAAGGCATACACCACCGCTAGCAACTCCTTCTCGGTTGTGGCATAGTTGAGTTGGGCATCATCTAGCATCTTGCTAGCGTAGTAGATGGCATGTGTAAGCCCATCTTTCTTTTGTCCTAAAGCAGCCTCAACGGCCACATCACTCGCATCACACATTATCTCAAATGGCAAGCTCCAATCCGGAGGTTGCATGATAGGGGCGGAGATCAAAGCATCCTTCAACCTACAAAACACTTCAAGACAATCCTTGGAGAAAACAAACTCAACATCCTTCATTAGTAGGTTAGTGAGAGGCTTAGAAATTTTAGAGAAATCTTTTATAAACCTCCGGTAAAAACCAGCATGCCCTAAGAAACTCCTTACCCCTTTCACCGAGGTAGGTGGTGGCAACTTCTCTATCATTTCTATCTTCGCTCTTGATGACATGATTTATGACGTTAGTTTAGACATTCATTTAGATAGTTTTTCCCGTTATTCATGCATGGTTTGGTATTAGTTCATGACGTTTACGCTTAATTCATGCATATTGTCGAAATAGACATCTACACGAACTCTTGTCGGTTTTGTAGGTATTTTGGGGAGCTTTTGGAGATTAATCGATACATTTGAGGATCATTCCTCGTGATGGAACACTTCCGGACTCATTAAGGAGCAAGCTAGGAGCAAAGGAGAACACAAAAGACCTTGTTGGTGCATACCTTGTACCAACTCATGGCTTAATGATCCAAAGAGGGCTGAACAAAGAATATCGACCGTGGTTTTGGCCGTGGTTTCTTCTGGACCACTTTGACACGTGTCCCACGATATCTTTGTCCGACGCTTGCTTTTTGGTGGAGTATTTAGGTGAACTTGCATGCTGATTTGAGGATCTTCTCTCCTTTTTGGACCCTTCTCCTCTAGCATCTTCCCCCAACACTCCATTGGAGCTTCTCTTTCAAGCACCCTTGTGGGTGTTCTTGGGAGAGATTAGTGTAGATTTTAGTTTTAAAGTGAGATTTGAGTGGTTTTGAGTGAGGTTTCCTTTGTTGATACCTTGGAGCTGCATCTTGGAACCTTTGTAAGATTTGGTAACTTCTATTCTAGCTTTATAATGTCTTTTCTTTGGTTCATTCTTCATTTTCTAGCTATGACTTGCAAGCATGCTCTATTTATGAAGTTTGATCTAGATTTGTATGTTATTGGTTGAATAGTGGTGATTCTAGGGTGAAGGAATGATGTTTATGCTTTGGACTATGAATGTATGGACTTCCATGTTAGCTTAGGATGGATTCGTGTTCGAAACCCTAACTCAGACCCAAACCACGGCCTGTTCATCCAAAATCTAGACCGTAGTTTTGGCCGTGGTTTTCTCTGTTGTGCTTGTATTGATGAATCTGGATGTTAGGATGTAGATGTGTTGAAATCCTAGTATTTGTTAAGCCTAATCTAGCTTAGCGTGACCTAATGTTAGCAACCATTTTGAGGGATGAGACTTACCCGGTAATTTGCTCTCTTAGATACATAAGATGATGAACTCTAGGTAGTAGTGAGCCAAAAAAGCCGCTATTGGATTGAGTGTGCTAGGATCGTTGCCTAAGACTTACCTTTTTCGAGACTTACCCGGTGAGGAGGGGTTTGACCCTTAGGTAGTGGCCGGTTTGTGTAGAATTCCCGTCCTTAGGTTCCTTGAGACTTACCCGGTAATAGGACCTTAGGTGTGAGACTAGTGGAGCATGAGACTTACCTGGTAATTGCTCCCCCTTAGAGAAATACCCAGCTCCGAACAACCATAATTTTCCTTAGATCTTTAGAAGCATGAATCCATTGTCATAATCGGAATTCCGAATCTCTAGAATCCGCTTTCTTACCTCTTATCTCTTATCTTTGTGTTTGTGTGTTAGTTTGCTTGTTTGTGTTGATATATTTGTGATCCTTGGTTAATCACCCAAAACCATCCAAAAACATTGTGTTTTGCACTTTCTTTATTCCTCATCTCAACTTAGTTTAGATTTACACTATTTTTGATCATTGAATGACTTGATTTCACCTCAGTCCTTGTGTTCGACCTCGGAATACTTTCCTTCCTACATAACGATCCGTACACTGCGGGTTCCGCTAGATAGTTTAGGATTTTAGATCGAGTTTTAAATTTAAGACTTTGTGTGTGCATGTTTTGGGCGAACAAGTTCTTGGCACTCTTGCCTTGGATTTGTCGTACAATCCTTGCGTAACAGCTCTATCAACTTCAATGCCCCGTGGGATACCAAGTGTCCCAACACTATGTCTTCACTCACCATGAAGTGGCATTTCTCCCAATTCAACACAAGATTAGTTTCCTCACATCTCTTCAACACCAAAGATAGATTAGCCAAGCAATTATCAAATGAAGAGCCATACACCGAGAAATCATCCATAAACACTTCCATAATATTCTTAATATACTCAAAAAATAGCCATCATGCACCTTTGAAAGGTGGAGGGTGCATTACACAACCCAAATGGCATTATCCTATATGCAAATGTTCCCCAAGGACAAGTAAATGTTGTTTTCTCTTGGTCATCGGGGTGAATAGGGATTTAGAAAAACCCACTATAGCCATCTAGGTAACAAAAATGTGAATGTTGAGCCAACCTTTCTAGCATTTGGTCAATAAAGGGAAGAGGGAAGTGATCTTTCCTAGAGGCCATATTAAGTTTCCTATAGTCAATACACATTCTCCACCCCGTAACCGTCCTAGTTGGGATTAGTTCATTGTTCTCATTAGTTACTACGGTCATACCACCCTTCTTAGGAATAACATGTAAGTGACTAACCCATTTACTATCCAAAATCGGGAAAATGATTCCCGCATCTAGTAATTTTAAGATCTCTTTCTTGACTACCTATTTCATAATAGGGTTCAATATTCTTGGAGGTTCAATTGAAGGTGTATGATTGTCTTCCATCAAGATTTTATGCATGCACAAGGATGGTTTAATGCCAACTAAGTCATCAATGGTGTAACCAATAGCTCTCCTATGCAATTTCAGTTCATTCAACAATCTATCAAGCTCATCATCATTTAGAGATGCATTCACAATCACGGGATAAGTAGAATTTGAACCAAGGAAAGCATACTTTAAATGAGAAGGGAGAGGTTTGAGATCAAGTTTAGGAGGACCTTTATCGGTTGGATGTGATCCATATAGCTCCACATTACATGAATCCAGAGCCATTGAAGACTCTCCAAGACTCCTTGAAGCTTGATCAACAACTAAGGGACTTTTTGGAGAAACCACGGGCAAAACCACGACCTTTGGCACAACCATGGGCGTGGAATTGGAGAAACTGGCACAATTGGACATTACAGAGAGTTCCACGGTTGAAACCATGAGCGTGGTTCTTGGTGCTAGGCCGTGGTTTTCTCTGTATTTCAGCATCCCTTCGTGCACTTTAGTTTCAGCACTTGTCTCCTTTTCTAATGCATCCAAAGCTTGGATTTCTTCATTGCAATCTTCCTCAAGTCCTTCCTCCATGATGCTCATGCTAAGAACCTTCTCAAGTGGATCCTTGATCAAGATTAAGCTCACAACTTCTCTAGACTCCTCTTCCTCAACAATGTTGAAGACATCTTCACCAAGGACTGGCCCCTTCATCATTGTGGACAGCTTGAACTTGATATTTTCCTCTCCTATGTTGAAGGAGAGGATCCTATTTTTATAATTCACTAAGCATCCGGATGTGGCTAAGAATGGCCTCCCTAAAATGATAGGAACCGGGTAGTCCGCCGGGATGTCCAAAACAACAAAATCGATTGGCATATAGAACTTCCCAAGCTGAACCGGTATGTCCTCTAGGATTCCCACGGGGTGAGTGATGGATGGGTCTGCCATGTAGAGGGTCATGTTGACCGGCTTTGATTCCCCTAGCCCAACCTTATTGTAAAGTGCAAGCGGGATAATGCTTACACTTGCTTCAAGGTCACATACGGCCTCATATTGCACTTCTCCAACTCCAATTGGCACACAAAAAGATCCCGGATCTCGTAGCTTAGGAGGCATATTCTCCCTCATGGTTTGTATCAACTCGGAAGACCTCTTTGTCATCCTCACTTCTCCATACTCCTCCAACTTCCTCTTGTTGGAGAGTATCTCCTTCAAAAACTTTCCATAGGCCGGCATACCTAGAATAGCATCCATGAACAGAATGTTAATATGCAATTTAGATATGAGTTCAAGGAATTTACCGAAATGTTTATCCAAACGAGCTCTTGCTCGTGATTATGGGAATGGTAGTGGTGGCTGGTATGGATGAGGTGCCACATATGTTGGCTCATCATTCTTGCCCTTGCCTCCTTCTTCTTGCAAAGGTTCTTCTTCCACTACTACTTGCTTTCCCTTGTCATTCTCCCTTGGCGAGGGATCTTTCATGCTCAACCCACTACTTGTGGTAATGACCAACACTTGGCCTCTTGGATTGTCCTCGGTCCTTCCAGGAAGCTTTCCCGGATCCCTTTGTGCTTCACCCGCCTTTTGGAACACTTGTGCTTCTAGCACCTTTTGAGCCTTCGAAATGGATGTCACCGTGCTCTCAAGTCCACTCAACCTTCCTAGCAATTGTTCAAACATCATTTCGGTTCTATCCCTTGGAGGTTGAGCAAAACCGGATGGAGGCTCTTGTGAAGCCTTAGGTGGTGGGGTTGCGCTTGTGGAAGCGGGAGGGTTCAAGGCACCATCCGGGTTAGAATAGGAGAACCCGGGATGGTTGTGATTAGGCCGGTAATTGTAGTATTGCCGGTTGTTGTTGTTGAAGTTCCAATGGCCTTGATAATTGTTGAAGTTACCCCTTCCCATGTAGTTAATATTCTCCTCTTTGGAAGCCAAATTGGCTTACACTTGCACTTGAGGACTTGCTTGATTCTTTAAGGTCGTGGCACACAACTCCCTCAAGGACTTAAGCTCATTGTTGATTGCATCAAGTTTGTAGTTGCTCATGGTGACTTCACTTACTTCATATACTCCCCGTTTCCTCCCATCACTCTTCCTATGAGAGTAATTCTCTATCACCAAGGCTTGCTTCTCTACAAACTCCCAAGCCTCATCCACATTCTTCTCCATGAATGTTCCTCCGGAAAGTGATTGGAGCTTGAATTGACTATCCTCATCAAGCCCCTTGAAATAAATCTCCAATAGTTCTATCTTCGGTATCCCATGGTGTGGACAATCTAGGAGGAGGTCTTTGAACCTCTCCCAAGATTTGAATAGGCTCTCTCTATCCTTCATCACGAAGGCATTGATCTTCCCTCTTAGCTTGGTTGTCTTGGAAGGTGGGAAGAACTTTGTCAAGAACTCGATTGTCATCTCCTCCCAAGTATTCACACGTCCTAGTGGAATGGATTGGTACCAAGCCAAGGCCTTATCCTTAAGTGAGAAGGAAAAAGCCCTAAGCTTGTGGTTGTTGTTCTCCAATCTAGGTGGCCTTAGAGTCTCCATCAAGATCTCATAATTCATCAAGTGTTAATGAGGAGACTCTCCTTCCATCCCTCCAAATTGATTATGCCAGATCATTTGTAGCACTTGAGGGCGGAGCTCGTAGTCATGGGCTGCGGGATCTCCTAAGTTTACACCCGGACGGTGCACTCTTTGGGCTGGATCCACACTTTTCCCTAGGGTTTGTGGCTCCTCAATTATAATCGGCTCAAACCGAACATTGACCGCCGACTGCGGTGGTGGTGGTGGTGGAGGTTGTTGACGATTAGGCTCCTTTTGCACAAGAGCTTGCCTAATCTCTTCAATTTCCCTTCTAGTTGCTTCTTGCCTCTCATTTGCAAGTCTCCTCTCATTCTCCAAGGCTTCATCCCTTAGCCTAATTTGCTCTAAGGCATTATTCAACTCAGCTTGAAGATCTCTTCCGGCCATCTCCTTCTTCTTCTTAATGCTCTTGGATCTAGTCTTAAGGGTTTTCTCCGGTTCGGGATCAAATGGAGCTAAATCCTTTCCACGAGATCTTCGCATGCACCTAAAGAATGAGAGATGTCCTGAAAAATCAAAGACACAAACCAAACAAGATCAAAAGCAATAAGAAAGACCTACACTATAAACAATCACACAAAATGATTCAATCTAAACCTAGTCCCCGGCAACGACGCCAAAAACTTGTTACGCTAGAAATGTATAGGACAAAAGTCTTACAATTTATAACTCGATATAATTTCCTAACTCCTAGCGAACCCACAATATACGGGTCGTTTTATAGCAAGGATAGTATTCCGAGGTCGAACACGAAGACTAAGGTGAAATCAAATCAAACAAGTGATCATGGATAGTGCAAATCTAGTCTAAGAAAAGAGAAGGAAATAAAGAAATGAAAATCATGATATTTTTGGGTTTGGTTTTTGTGGTGATCAAGCTAGGTCACAAATCATGCGATATTATAAATCAAACTAACAACTCAAACAAACAACACAAACACAAGAAATATGATCAAAGAGAGAAAAGCGGATTCTAGGGGTTAGGACTTCCGGTTATGGCATTGGACTCAAGCTTCTAATCAACCTTGGATAAGCTACGGTATGTTGGGAAAGGGTGTTTCTTAAATAGGATCAATCACCGGGTAGGTCTCATGGTCCACTAATCCCGCACCTAAGGTCCTATTACCGGCTAAGTCTCTAGGAGCCTAAAGTTGGGAATTCTACACAAACCGGATTGCTATCTAGGGGTCAAACCTCTGCTTACCGGGTAAGTCTCGGGAAGGCAAGTCCTAAGCATCAATCCTAGCACACTCAGTCCAATAGCGGCTTATGAGGCTCACTACTACCTAGAGTTCATTATCTTTGGTATCTAAGATCGAGAATTACTGGGTAAGTCTCTTCCCTCACTTAGTTTGCTAGCATTAGGTCACCCTAGGCTAGATTATGCTTAACAAACACTAGGATTTCAACAATCTAAAATCCTAACATTTACATTCATCAATACAAGCACAACAGAGAAAAGCACGGACTGTTCATACTAAACCATGGCCGTGGTTCTTGAGGAACTGACCGTGATTTCTATCAGGAGTTAGGTTCCGAGCAAGCAAGTCATCCAAACGTACATTCAAGTCTATTCTATCATAGTCCAAGCCATAACCATCATTCCATCACCCTAGAATCATAACTATTTAGCTAACAACAAGCATTTTAAGATTCAAACTCAACAAGCAAGTATTCATGGCTTCCATAGTAAGATAATGAAATGAAAGTGAAAAGAAACAAGTATTCTTAGCTGAATATGAGATTAAACAAGACTTACAACCCTTCAAACACAACTCCAAAACGTTCCTTACAATGCTTCCAAATGATCTCAACAAAAGTCACTCAAAATCAATCAAAAACTTCACTCTAAATCTCTATCTTGGTGTGTTGTTCTTCCTCCAAAATGAGAGTGTTTCTCCTTTCTTTCCCAAGAATTCCCAAATGTGGATAATGATAATGTGTGAGAGAATATGGGAGAATCCTCTAGCAACAGCATGCAGGACCCCTTATATTCTCCACCAAGAGCAAGGGTCGGGCAAGGAGATCGTGGGACAACTGTCACAACTGTCCAGAGAAAACCACGGCCAAAACCACGGGTGTGGTTCTGGCCTCTGGGCCGTGGAATTTCATGAACAACTCCCTTTGGATCATTAAGCCATGAGTTGGTGCAAGGCATGCACCAACAAGGTCCTATGTGTTCTCCTTTGCTCCTAGCTTGCTCCTTAATTAGTCCGGAAGTATGTCATCACGAGGGATGATCCTTAAATGTATTGATTAAGCTCTAAAAACTCCCCAAAATACCAACAAAACCGACAAGAGTTCGTGTAGACGTCTATTTCGACAATATGCATGCATTAAGCATAAACGTCATGAACTAATGCCAAACCATGCATGGATAACGGGAAAAACTATCTAAATGAATGCCTAAACTAACGTCATAAATCACTTCATCAAAGGCTATTTATATGGGAGATCAACTATGAAACTAGGAAAGATATCTTCTTAAAGATAATCTTGGAAAGATATCTTTAAAAGATATAAAAATTATAATCCCAAAAACTAACAATTTCCTTAACATTGTTTGACAACTTAAGAAAAGAAAATATAAAAGACATGGTTGTCAAGATAGAAGATCATGGCCGAATCTTCAAGCGCGTGACAAAAAGGAAAATTCGGGTGAAAATCTCAGCCGATTTTCCTCGAGGTGAACCGAGTTTTCTACTTTGAGACTCTTCCTTCGTTCTAGCCTTCTTCTATGCTTGATGGATCTTATTGGTCATGGATTGGCTCTTCCATAGCAGTTAGTAGTGTCACCCAAGGTTTCCTAAGAATGGATAAGGTCTCCTTGAGCGTACATGTTTTGAGTAAGCTTGTAACTTCATCTTGAATAACCTTCACTCTTGACCTTGTGATAGCTCCGTCCATGATAGAAACCGAAGGTTTCGATGGCTTGTCCTTCAATGTTTTAGTCTTTGATCTAGTAACTGGTTCTTGATGTCGTGTTGGAGATGGTCTCACATGAGTTCCAAAGAAGTAATGAATGAGCAACAATTAAGCAAACTAGGAACAACAAATATAAGGATTCTTCTAAGTGTCACATAGAGTGGAGTACAGTCAAGCTCGATGATTAGAGTGACATTTTAATCAAGGCGAATGTTTCTCCTAGGTGCTCTTAAGCATGAGAGTCAAGACGAGAAATGTGGTCAAACTAAATATGAAAGATTAAAGAGATACAAAATTAAACTCACGGAGGGACCAACAAGTGTTGATTTTTGCAAGCATAGAGGCGGGTTGACTTCTTCGGAGATATGAGAGTTACGGAAGAAATCACGATGTAGGAATTCAAATGGTGGAATTCCTTTAAAGGAGTCAATAAATTTCTGTAATAGCGATAATGCTTAGCAACGCCAACAAGAAGGAAGTGTGTGTAGAAAATGACCTCGAAAGGGACACGACACTCGACAGGGGTCTTTTACTAATCGAAGGACTTAAGATACTAAACAAGAGAACCGCGAGTGAATGATAACTAAGGTTAGAGTATTTGAGAAGACGCTCTTACAAGCCATCATGGAAGAGTTGTTAAGCCTATTAAGTGGGTCAGATGACACAGCAGGACCCGAGAGGGTATAGTTAGCTCACTAGAATGATAAGTCCTTGACCTTGGAGAAGGTCAACTAAAAACTAACCGGTGACAAGCCGAGAACGCACATGTGTGGGCTAATTATTGACGAGTTGTAGATAGGAAGGGTAACCGAGACTGCGGATTTATAAAGGAACGATAACAACACCTTGGAGGATTTCCCCGGTGGTTCAATGCCAATAGTTAGGAAGTATATTAGTAGAAGCGCTAGCGTCTTAATCAAGTAGTATTGAACGAGCTCAAAGCAAGTAACTTTAAACAAATTAACCTCCCAGATAGGGATTGTTATGACCTTAGGCGGCCTTCTTAAGTCATTTGATTGGTATGTGGGTAAAGGACACCGATTAGAAATTTCAAGGTTTGATTAGTGTAAAGAGAACTAGAGGAGCAAGAGGAAGGTGTAGGCTTCAACTACTACTTTACATTAATGGAAGTAATTAAAGAAGATGCATGATATTCCGTTCCAATGAAACGGATAATGTGTTTTTGCGAGCGTAAGTTAAGTCAATCTTCTAGACTCACACAGAAGAGCCATGAGGACTATGGCGTGAAACGGAAAACCTAGATTTATAGCAACGCTGCAAGCATAGAGCTTATGATTTAGTACTTTGGTGAAGTAATGAGTCGGAATCTAGGTGATTGTGGTTGGACGAATTTTTGCCTAGCGTTCCCCATGGGACATACTAGTACTGTTGTGAGGAAGAAGGGATGGTCAGTGAAGTTATGCATCGACTACCAAGAGATGCACAAGGTGACCAATAAGAATAAGTACCCTTGTCCCATATTGACGAATCGTTAGACCAGTTTCGTGGGGCTGCAATGTTCTTAATGATCGACTTGAGGTCGGAATGTCACTAATTAAGGGTGAGAGAGCAGGACATACCTAAGACAACATTTTGGACCCGATATGGCCACTACCAGTTGTAGTGATGCCATTTGGGCTCACAAGTGCGCTCGATGGATTTATGGAATTGATAAATGGTTATTCATCGATTTTCTGGATCAGTTTACAGTGGTGTTTATTGATGATATCCTGGTGTACTCTTAGAGTCGAGAGGAGCAAGTATGACACTTGATGGTAGTGTTACGGGTCATGCAGGATAAGATTTATATGAAAAGTTATCCAAATGTGAGATAGGATGTCTGAGGTGGCTTCCTAGCGCACGTAGTTACAGTGGGAGAGATCAAAGTTGATCCAACGAAGATCAAGTCTGTATCTTCGTAACTACCTCTGAGAAAGGTTAATGAGATACGCAACTCTTTAGGTTTAACGGGCTATTACCGCCGGGTTGTGGAAGGATTTTCAATGATTGTCCGACCACTTACTGCCTATTGAGGAAGGCTACCCGACTAGTTGGTACGAGCCGTGTCCGTAGAGATTTGAGGAGTTGAAGAGGTGAATGACCCATACTCCGATTTCTTTTTGCACAGTCAGAGAGTCTTAAGGACTTTGTAATGAATAATGATGCATCCAAGTGGGGCTTGGGATGTGTTTTGATGCCTATAGTATATGACGCCTTAGGAAAAGGCAATAGCTTGTTTGGCGGCACAACCTCAATTAAAGAAAAATCTTGCTTGGCTGAAGGTCGATATTTTGTTTCCAAACACGTACCAAATCTTGTCCACTTTGGAGCTACAACCAGATATGTTGAGAGAAACCCTACAGAAACAGGAGAGTTGCATGATGATGACTAGGATCCGAGACATGATGTCTCGAGGTGAGACACCGCATTTCTATAGGTGCTAATGGAGTGATGAGACTCCAGGAGTGTATATGGGTGCCGATTGACAGCGAGTTGAGATCGAGTAGGAGTCTTGATGCTATTTGGGTGATAGTAGACCGATTGAAAAAGACCGCACATTTTAGTCCTATTAAGAAGACATGGCCAGTGAGTTGGTTAATTGAGGAGTTCACTTGGAAGATTGTGAGCCTCCACAAGTTACCTCGGAATTTTGGTAACAAGCGCATGTAGTATTGGGGGACGAGTCTCCATTTTTCTACCACGTACCATCCTCAGACGGACGGCTAGTTTGAGAGGACCGTTTAGAACTTAGAGGACACGCTGAGAACCTGGGTGTTAGATTAGGGACAAACATGAACAAATTGTTGTCCTCTGATAGAGTTATTATGTTATAGCAGCTGACATGTATAGATTGGGATGGCTCCCTATGAGACGTTGTATGAGTGGAGATGTCGTACACCTATATGTTAGTATGAGCCTAGCGGAGTAGGCGGATTAGCTCCAGAGCATATACATAATGATATTGCTCAAGTAGCTCTAATCCGAGAGCGTATGTTGATAGCACAGAGTAGCCATAAATCATACGCCGACAAGAGGCGCCGACCTCTGGAGTTTAAAGGAGGTGCCTAGATTTGGATGAGAGTATCACCGACGCGAGGAGTGTTAGCATGAAATATGACGATATTTTAGGCACTTGTTTTAGTTGTTTTTCCCTCATTATTGTGTGCATGGATATAGTTTTGAAGCAATTGTGAGCTTGTTCACCTATTTTGTCGATATAGAGATCTACACTAGCTTTGTTTTGTTTATAGGTGAATGAGAGCTTGAATCGGAGCAAATGATGGAAGAGAAGGAGTATTTGATCATGTTCAAGGACAAGGAGATGCATTCGGGAGGCTAAGGAAGGAGTATGGATGGAAGATTGCACGAAACAAAGGCAAAGAAAGAGGAAAAGTAAGTCAACGCCCTGAATTACGGCAGTAGAGAAGGAAATTGAAGTCCACGCTCTAATCCACGGCCGTGGACTTGACATCATGAACGTGGAAGAGAGTTTGGAGCATTCCAGAGAGTTACACGGTCTAAACCACGGCCGTGGGAATCCTATGGCACCGTAATTTGGTTCCACGCTCTAAATTACGGCCGTTGAAAGCTCTACATGACCGTGATCTTGGCAAATCTTATGACGTATCTTATTTGCCACATCATCAAAGTAAACGGGCTTTTATCGTAACCCGTCTTCACTCTATAAAAGGAGTAGGGAACGGAGTTTTCGGTATCCACGCTTACCCCTGCTTACCTCGTGCTTAGCCGCGCTTATCCCGTACTTAGGGTTGTTTTGGACGCCGCTTAGAGTTCCGGAGCCGGCGGCTAGGATTAAAGATCGAAGTTTACTTACGGCGGAAGTTTGGTGATTTCTTAGGTTTTGATTCCGGAAACGATTGACAACCGTTTTCCGTTGTTTGCCTGAGATTATTTGTGAGGATTCCTATTCCGTATTCTGAATCCATTAAACATATTGCTTTGTTATTTGGATTTGAGATTGATTTCAAGTGTTTATTGAGTTTTCGAGTGTTTTCATATTTCTCTCTTTCTTATTTGAATATTGAATCAATGACAATGATTGTTGGCTAAAACCCTTTAGCAATTCTAAGGTGAAGGGTTGATAGTTGTGGCTTAGATGATGATAGATCGATCGTAAACAGATTGGACCCTGAGAGTTGTGAGAAACTCGTCGATGAACCTAAATTACGGTCTGTTCTTGAGGTTCCACGGACGTGGAACTCAAGATCCCGCCGTGATTTTCCCTGATCTACGACCTTTGCTTTTGCTTTAATATGAAGTTAAAGATTTGCTTTAACCTAGCCTTGGCTTGCCTTTCCTAGGTAGTAGTGAGACTCAACATCCTCTATTTCGGTTTCGAGTGTCACAACCTTAACCGTTTGAGTTTATCTTGATCCTTTGGGTTTGGGCTTGGATATTTGAGACCAATTCTTATCCTTAGATCCTTTCTATACTACAGCCTCAACAACCTTTATAGAGAGAGTCTTTGGGTTAGACATAGAAGGTTTTGGAACTTCACCGTACATTACCTTGCTTTAGTATACCTTTACATATTTCAACTTTGTCCTTATACTTATAGAATATCTTGAATCGATTGCCATAATTTGATATCCGGATCTTTAGGGTTGCTGTTTTCCCCAATACTTGCAAAGCTTTACACTTTTACTTGCTTGATTATTTGAGACTGAGATTTGACTCACCAAATCCCTGAGTTCGATACTCTAGAATACTTGTTAATCTACGCCGATCCGTACACTGCGGGTTTGCTTGCTTTTATATTAGTTTTATAAATATAAAGCTTATTTGCACGCACGTTTTTGGGCGAACAAGGAGTCCGGCGTTTCGGCATTAAAGGGGAGTTGAGTCTCCAATATGTTGGATCTTTTGAGATTTTGGAGCCTATCGGAGAGGTAGCATACCGATTAGTGCTACCACCGATATGTACGGGGGAGTTTAAGTCCATGTGTAGTTCCCTTCCTTTCGGTTCCAAAAAGGACAACAGTTGGAGGATGTGTGTTAATTGTCGTGCAATTAACAATATCACTATCAAGTATCGACATCTCATTCCCCGTTTGAATGATATGCTAGACGAGCTTAGTCGATCTACGTTGTTTTCAAAGATTAATCTTAAAAGTGGATACCATCATATCCGAATGAGGGAAGGAGATGAATGGAAGACGGTGTTCAAGACTAAGTTTGTTCTTTATAAGTGGTTGGTTATGCCTTTTGGTTTGACTAATGTTCATAGCACTTTCTTGAGATTAATGAATCATGTCTTACGCCATTTCATTGGGAAGTTTGTGGTTGTCTACTTTGATTACATTCTTATCTAAAACAAATCACTTGAGGAGCATGAAGATCACTTGAGGGAAGTACTAGGAACTCTTAGAAATGAGTCTTTATATGCTAACATGAAAAAATATGAGTTTAATACTAATCAAGTTATTTTCCTTAGATTTATAGTGAGTACTAGAAGTCTAGAAGTGGATGAAGAGAAGATCAAAGCAATCCAAGAATGGCATACACCAATAACGATCGGACATGTTCGATCATTTGATGGATTAGCTACCTTCTATAGAAGTTTTATACGGGATTTTATTACCATTACAACCCCCTCACAAATTTCACGAAGAAGCAAGTACAGTTCGAGTGGGGAGATGCACAAGAGAAGGCATTTAAGGAATTGAAGTGGTAACTATCACATGCACCGCTACTAGCACTTCCGGATTTTACTAAGCCATTTGAGGTTGAGTGTAAAGCATCAAGAATTGGCATTGGAGGAGTGTTCATACAAGAAGGTAAGCCACTTTCATTCTCTAGTGAAAAATTGAAAGGAGCATGCTTGAATTATTCGACATATGATAAAGAATTATATGCAATATTTCGAGTTTTCAAGACATGACAACATTACCTTTGACCTAATGAATTTATTCTTAGAACTGATCATGAGTCCTTAAAACATTTTAGGAGTCACGATAAGTTGGATGTAGACATGGTATATGGATGGAGTTTATGGAAACCGTTTCATATATCATTAAGTATAAAAGGGAAACGATAATGTTGTTGTCGATGCCCTTTCAGGAGACATTATTTGATCACTACCATGGATTCTAAGGTTTTAGGCTTCCATTTATATTAAGGATCTGTAAGTATATGATATTTATTTTGATGATATTTTACACAGTTTAAATATCGGCCTTATACTAGAAATCTCGTCCAAGCTTCTACCAGAGATTTGCCTTTGCGTGATAAATTCTATATTTTCGAAAGCTTCTTATTTCTTGAGGATAAATTCCTAGATGTTCTCTTAGATTGTTACTTGTTAAGGAAGTTCATATGGGTGGTTTAATGGGATATTTTGGTAGATATAAGACATTTCATATGTTGCATTCACACTTTTATTGGCCTCATATGCAAGAACATGATTAAGAGATGTCTTGTATTCTTGAAAGCTAAGGCTAGATTAAAACCACAGTTTTATACTCCTTTACCTACACCTACTTCACCATGGCTTGATATTAGTATGAATTTTGTTGTAGGATTACCTAGTGCTAAGAAGGGGAGAGATTCTATTTTTGTGGTTGTTGATCGTTTTTCTAAAATGGCTCATTTTATTGCTTGTCATAAGACCGATGATGCTTATAATATTGCTAACTTATTCTTTAGGAAAGTTGTTAGATTACATGGAGTACCTAAAACTATTGTGAGTAATAGAGTTAAGTTCCTTAGTTTTTTTTGGAAGACTCTTTAGGGAAAGCTAGAAACTAGGTTGTTATTTTCAATCTCTATTCATCCTCAAACGGATGGTCAAATGGAGGTTACTAATAGGACCTTAACTACTATTTTGTGGGCTATTTTGAAAGAAAATTTGAATGCTTAGGAGGACATGTTTTCACATGTTGAGTTTGCATATAATCGTATCATTAATTTATCCACTAATCTTACAAATTTTGAGTGTGTCTATGGATTAAGTCCTTTGACCCCTTTTGATCTTATACTCTTGCCTTTAGAGGAGCGAATATATTTTAATGCAGAAAAACAGGTAAAATTCATCAAGAATTTGCATGAGAGGACACGTAAGGCTTGAGGAGAAAGATAAAGTCGTGGCTAAAAAAGGCAAATCGGAATCGTAAGTAAATGATATTCAAACTGGGAGATCTATTTTGGTTGCATCTAAGGAAAAAACGTTTTCCGGAGAAGAGAAAGTCTAAATTATCTCCAAGAGGAGATGAACCATTTTGAGTCGAGAGTAAGGTTGGAAACAATGCTTATGTCTTGGAGCTTCCGGAGATATATGGAGTAAGTCTTACCTTCAATGTAGGAGATTTGGATCCTTTTGAGTCTAGTGATGAGCATGTGATTATTCGAGGATGAACCCTTTTCAAGAATGGGAGTATGATGTGGGACCATCCACAATACCTCCTAAAGGACCTATCACTAGAGCTAGAGCAAATGCATTGAAGGAGAAGGAGTTGTCATCTTCAAAGGTCATCCAAGAAGAAGTTGTTAGCTTACTGACAATATGTACACCTAAAGAGACTACATTCACGTCTAAGTCTTCCTTAGTGACATTGTTGTCTACTGTGGAAGGACCTTTCAAGAGTAAAGATGACCAAAGAAGCAAGAAAAGTGGATAGAACGAGATTGAAGAGAACTAGTGAAAATATCTCGGCCCTGAGACCAAAATCTCGCTCGAGATTTAGCCCAAGATTTCGTGTCTTTCGAGATCAATAAGATCCATTGAGATCTTATTAGATAGAGTTATCTTTAGTTATAATTTAATACATTTAAAGCTCTCAAACTTTTTGAAGGTATCTTTTTGGTTTTGATCCTATCTTTTAGGATTATCTTTTATTTTATTTTCTAGAGAAATCTCGTCTATAGTCATAGAAGTTGAGATTCATAGGTAGATTGATTTGATTATTATTTCCACAATATTGTGAGATACTCGCAGCTTCGCTTACGAAGTTTGTGTTTTATTCATTTCATTCAATCAAAAAGAAAGCATTTGATTGAATCGTTGTGAGTCCTTGCTAGATTGTTCTTGTGCGTGTTAATCTTATTGAAGATTGGTGCTACTAGTCAATTCTGGTCCCTCCTTTTGCTTGTCTTATTTAGAAGGTTTGTGTAAGATTATATAAGAGAGGGTTAAGGTAAACTCTTTGTTAAGGAGTTTTGATCCAATTGGTCAAGGTTCTTTGCAAGAATATCTTGGTTCGTAACTTCCTATATTCCCATTATTCGTTCCATATTCATCTTCTAATCTGACCATTATCAATCTATCAAACTCACATTCTTTGTGTTCGAGTTTCACAAATCTCGGTCTAACAATAGAAATATCGCCTGAGATTCGCCCCAGTTATTGGTTTCGTGAACTTCAGTTTAGATCGAAAAATGCGACATCAACCCCGCATCACCGGAGTTAGAGTAGTTGCCGTGCCGGAGTTGAAACCGCCGGAGGAGAACTTGCTGCCACCCGGATCGCAAGCATATGCTGCCAGCCTCAAAAATCCTAAATTGGGTAGGGTCAATTTCATGTATAATGACAAACAACTAACCAATCTTTGTATTTGCGTTTATGGCCCAAGTTTTTAAAAATCTGCAAATATGCCCATGCAATGTTAATTACGGATTTTGACCCAGATTTTATAATTGCAAGAAAGTCCTAGAGTTTTGAAAGTTCACAAATTGCTTTGATTTGATTAATTATAGAATTTGACCTAACTTTATAAATATGAGATATAGTCTTTTTAATAGTTATAAATGGGCTTGGAATTGTGTAACTCGATGGACTTGGAATTGTGTAGCTCGACCTTGTATAAATGATGAACTTTTGGGCTTGTGCAACTCGTTTGAGTTTGTGTAACTCAACCATGTGTAAACAACCGGACTTGTGTAATTGAAAAATGACCGATTTCGTTAACTACATAATTTGACATTGTAATTAAAATAGTATTTTCACATTGTGTAATTGAAATTATGTATTAACATTGTGTAACTAAAAATTGTGTATTAAAATTTTGCATTAACATTGTGTATTAATATTGTGTATCAACAAAATAATATACACAAGTTCAATTAGCCCAACTAGTACAAGGGTGGAAAGGAGGGTTTGTTACCTAAAGTTCAAAACACACGAACTACAAGATTTTTTTTATTGGACTTGGGCTTGTGGAACTCGAGTGGGCCTAGCGGGCTTGAATTGTGTAACTCGAGTGGTGCTTATTGGACTTGGGCTTTATGAAATCGATTGGACCTAGACTTAAGTAAATTAAAATTTCTAATGAACCCTTTAATTAATCTTTATAAATAAGAGAGGCCTATTTTGTCACCTAATAAACAAAAGAGTTCGAAACTCACGAATTATAAGATTTGTATTTTAGATTGTGTTTGGGCTTGTGGAACTCAAGTGGGCCTAGTGGGCTTGAATTGTGTATCTCGAGTGGTCTTGATTGGACTTGGGCTTTATTAAATCGATTGAGCCTAAGCCTAACTAAATTGAAATTATTAATGAACCTTTCAATTAATCTTTATGAATAAGAGGGCCCTATTTTGCCACCTAATAAACAAAAGAGTCTACTAGACGATACATTAAACAAAAAATGCATACTTAACCAACTCATCCACTAATAAATTGAACTCACCTTTATAAGGTTAGATGATCCTACCAAAGAAATAAGGATTAATGAATTTAATTAAATAAAATGGAACAATAAAATTTTAAAAGTTAACGTAGCTTGATTAAAATCCTCATCTCGGTTGATTTGGAAAAAATAATTACTGATTTAAGTAACGTAATCTGGTGAGATTTGTTGCATAATTATCTTGGTATAATAGATAACAAATATAAAGAGAAAATAAAATAAAATTACCGATTGATTTCAATAACAAATTTGATTCGAAGAGTCTTGTTTCATTTTTTGTGGTTATATGGTGTTGCCGTTGTTTCTTCCGGACTTTACCTTGCATTCGACAAAGAAGTTGGACCAAGATGTCACTACTGAAGAAAAAAGAAGAAGATATTAGAGTAGAGGCAAATGTTGCAAGAAAAAAAAATAATAGAATCATGAGACAATTAAAAAATAAAAATGAAAACACTCTCCCCTGTTAACATTCAACGCGCCAGACGCGTCCCCTTTTTCGACCTAGATGAAAGTATACGAGCGAAATCCTTAAATCACCTCTTCTTCCGACAAGTCTCCCTTCGTCTCCAAATCCAAAGCAAACACAATGAACATCCTCCTCAAAGTAGGAAGCAAGATGATCGAAGCTTTGACAGGATCATGCTGGCCCCTCTCTCCCTCGACAACTCAGAAAAGCAAAATAATCGCAAAAGCGGCTCGAGGCGAGAAGAAATCCATGAAGAAATCAGAAGAGGGGTTTGGCTTCTAAATCGGGTGAGACAAGGCTGGAAAAGAAGAAGAAAGGAAAGGGATAAAGGTGTGTTGACCTGGGGAAGATCTTGGTTTCAGAAGAGTTGTCCGATTCTTGTTGCAAGGATGCGAAGGTCTCCAAATCGAGTTGATACTGTATGGCGTAAAAGATCTCCTTGTCGGGATCTTAGCTCTGAACTTCTTGAGTCTGCGCACCACACAATGAACCCTAAAACCCGAACGAAATCTCATGAACTTGATTTGGTTGTAACTTGTGATGACGAAATGATTCTGGCTCCGACAAGCCCTGGGAGAATGAAGAGCTCTGCGATGCCCAAGGCTACACAGTCAGAAAATCTCCTGAACTCCGGCGGTAACAGGTGCGCCTTATCCTTCTCTCTGTCTCTCTTTTTTGTCCTGCGGATTGCTTCCCTGTTTGTCTTGATTTTCCCTGCTACTGTGTTCTGGATTGATATTGAACTTGACTCTAGGCATAAAGCCCTGCTAGAAGAATATCTTCACTCTAACCTGAACAAATCTCAAGTTTTCTGGATTGAAAGTGGCGTTTGCTTAAGCAAACACTGCTATAAAATGAACCCAGCTCCCACACCAAAAACCCAAACTAAACACATATACATTGCTAAGGTAATTTCTGATTTAAGTATGAACGAAAAAATCAAATCATTCAAAGAGAAAGTATGTGAGATCCCTAAGAATCTGTACCAAGAGAAACCAAAGGAGAACAGCCCTGCTAAGAAAGATGATCCAACTGAAGCCAAGAAAGAGAAACCTGCTGCAGCTAACCCAGGAGAAGATAATGCAGAGAACAAGCCAAGGAAGTCCAAATCTAAGAAGGGCAAGGAAATCCTGGAAGATGAGGTAAACCTCGATGAATACCTTAAATTGCTGTCAAAAGTGAAATCTGATTTTACTAAAATCAGAGAGTCCTCGCTGATGGGCAGAATCTTTGGCAACCCAATTGAATTTAGCAAAGTAAGAACTAAACTTCTGTTTGAATGGAGAAATATTAAGGGTGAAGTCCAACTCATTCCAAAACTCAATCACTGGTTTGAAATCAATTTCTCTAACCCCTATGACAAAACCATGATTTAGGAGAAGAGACCTTTCCACATTTTTGGTCACATTCTCATTCTCCGTCCCTGGAAGCCTAACTTTAATGTGTTCACCGAGAATGTTTCGGCTTTTGATGTGTGGGTTAGGATCCCTATGATCCCTCCTGAGTATATCAATAAGGAAGCCATTAGAACCATCATCGAGGCAAATAAGATTGGAAAATTCATTCGCCTTGACCCCTTTTCTGAAAAGGGCATGGGAGTGAATTATGCTCGTATTTGCATCAACTATAATCTTGAGTTGAATTTCCAGAAAGAGAAGGAAGTTCCCATTCCGGATGAAGATGGAGTGACTAAAATGTTTAAAATCTGGTTTGAAGACTTCTCCAAAGGCTGCGGTTTTTGTGCTAAGAAGGACCATGGCTTTGAGCAATGTCCCATGAGAATGATAAGTGCTAAGAAAACAAGCTATTTTTTCAGGAATGGAAAAAAATGGGAATCTGGTGCAAACAAAAAGGGGAAAGAAGATGAGAAAGATGCTGACTGGATGCTTGTGATGAATCACAAGAAGAAAAAAAGAACTCCAGTGTTTGTAAGTGGAGTCAAGCCCTACCTCTCGGGGTCCACTGGTATCACAGTTGCCTTCAATGATATCTCTTCCCAGAGTTCGAAAAGTAGCTCTTTGGGCCCTTGTGAAAGCAAGGAGCCAAAGGCTAATCCAAGCTCCAATGAGGAAATTACTGAGGGGCAACCCCCTAAGGATGACAACAATGAGATCTTTGGCAACGTCCTAGTGCAACCCACCTTCCTGGAGCAAGAAAAGGACATTCCCCAGCCTGAGGATGAGTTGTTTGCTATGAATATGATCAATGATCATGAGACTGGAATGAATCTGAGTGTAACTGAAAATGGTGTTGTCTTGGCCAACCTGCTGCATAAAACCCCAGCACCGATTGATGAAGAAATGCTGATCTCTGAAGGCTCCTTCCACTCCTTCCACACTAACAACACAATGCATAGGCAGCTGGAGGAGCTGGAGGTCAAAACTGAGGGGTCTAAGTCTACTTCAAGCAAGAGGAAGGTGAAGGAAGGCACTAGTGACACTGCCACCTCAACTCTAAAGGGGGTGAAGAAAGCCAGAACCTGAATTCCCTAATATATCTTAGAATGATAAATAAATGTTGTCTTTTGAATAGGGTATGTGAGCCTCCCTTGAAAAAATTGGCCTTACTGTTTATGCTTAGAATAAAGGTGCGTGTGAATAGGCTTCTATGCCTTGAACTTTCTTCCGGAAAGTCTATCCCTGTTGAAACCCTTCATGTGCCCCTTTGGAATAGATGTGATACTTGTTTCTATTCCTGCACTCATGTTGTTTTTCTCTATTTGATTGTCTTCTGGTCTATGAACTGGCTGTACCGATACTCCTTGTCTTTTTTCTGTCGGTTTTCTTGCTGCTGTTGTGCCTTGTCTTTGCTGTGCAGGCCCTCGTCGAACAAACTCCATTGGAGTCTCTTGATGATGCGAGGCCTCTACCCTTGTGAACGACCACACCTTTGGAACGCAATGACCCTCTATCCCACAGCTCTTTCACTGCGGGATTACAAGCAACTTAACGTGAGTGATGAACTCGGAGAAGAATATGAAAACTATAGAAAATTTGTTTTATGTTATGCTCTATACCCCAGAAATTGTAAGGATTCGGAGAACTCTATAATTCTTGAAACTGTTGTAAATTATATGGACTCCTGGTGTCTCTTTTGCTTGGAATTTGTTTGCCAAATTGATTCATGCCCTTTAATAGGAAAAAACCGGAACGAGGATAGCCCCTGCATACAACGTAAACCCAAAAGGTTGGACCGAAAATGTAATGTCATGGAAATTGTTTTCATAACTGACGAACTGAATTTTACGCACCAAAGACGCGTTTTTAATAAAATGACTATTTTCACCAAATTTACTAAACGAAAGGGGAAGATAAACATACACCCAACCTGCAGGAGGACTAAAAGTACTAAACAGGTGCATTACAGTCCAAAAACGAAAATAACAATGGATCAGCTCGGAAGGAACCATGGGCTTTCCACCCAAAATCCTAAACGGTGTTAATGAAAGTTGCTTTTTGGAATTGCAGAGGTATGAGGAAGAAGAATTTTTGGACCGACCTCAATATAACCTACAAGAATGACAAAATTCAGATGATCATGTTGGCAGAATTAAAAACGAGTATGGAACCCGATGAAAAATGTTGGAGAGGTGCAGGATTCAATAACATCTGTTTTGTCCCGGCTGATGGACTTTCAGGAGGTCTATGCCTCTTATGGAAAAGCTATCAAATGACTAACGAGAAAATTGAGATTATCACAAAGGAAAAAAGATTTATAATAATTAATCACAAGAATCTCACTTCAAAATGTAGCATAAACATTACGTTTCTCTATGCACCCCCAACTGAGCATCAGAAAGGAGAATTCTGGTCAAGAATGAAAGATCATATTAATGGAAGCAACTTTCCCTCACTGATGATGGGTGATTTCAATGATCTGCTACAACTTTCTGATAAGAAAGGAGGAGCGGACATCAATCTTAACAAAACCAGGAGACTCCATGAATTTACCCAACAGTGTAATATGATTGATCTAACTACAAAAGGAAATGACTTTACTTGGAGGAAACGCAAAGACGGTGATAATAATACCTTTGAAAAACTCGACAGGGCATTATCACATCAAGAAGTTATTCAAGCATACCCGAATATTTTTACTTGGAACCATGCATTTACCACCTCTGACCACTGCAGGATCTCAGTCAATCTACAGAACACCAACCAACTAACTAGGAATAAACCGTTTAGGTTTGAATTAATGTGGACACAAAGGAAAGAGTGTGAGAATCTCATTAAACAAATGTGGAGAACCCAATTCTATGGATCACGTATGTTTAATGTTGTCAAGAAACTGTACCTTCTTAAGAATAAACTTAAATCATGGAGCAAAGTCCACTTTGGAAATATCAATAGACAAGTTAGTGAGGTTGAAAACAGAATCGAGAAGCTGCAAGGAGAAATTATTTCTTCTTACTCCGTACATAAAGAAAATAAGCTAAATAGATTATACAAAAAAAGAGAATGTCTTATTGACTACCAACATAAATACTGGACTCAACGGGCTAAATCCAACTACCTCAGTCTTGGGGATAGAAACACCAAATTTCACCACAGGCGAGCAACAGGGAGAAGAAACCATAAAAATATAGCAGCCATTGTCAATAATGACGGGAGGGTGCTGACCTCGGAAGTAGAAATTGAGGAAGAGTTCTGCATGGATTATGAAGCTAGATTCAAGGCCTCACACATTGACACAATGGAACTTCATAAACAACTAGAAATTATGCAGAAAGAAATCACAGAAGAGGACAACTTGATGTTAACTAGGCCATTCACAAATGAAGATATTAAAAATGCAACCTTTGAGATCGGGGGTGATAAATCCCCGGGACCAGATGGCTTCCCAGCTGGTTTCTTTCACAAATACTGGCATATCGTAGGCCCCTCAGTTATTTGCGCAGTAAAAAGTTTCTATAGATCCGGAAAAATTCTTAAACAAATTAATCACACTTTCATTGCACTAATCCCAAAAATTGATAACCGATCGTCAACGACTCACTATAGGCCTATCAGCCTTTGCTCAACAGTTTACAAGGTTATTGCAAAAATCTTAACGAATAGATTAAAGAATCTCCTCCCAAAACTAATCCACCCCTTACAAGGAGCCTTTACCCTAAATAGATCAATCCATGATAACATACTGATAGCACATGAAATATTCCATGGTTTCAAAACAAAGAAAGGTAAAGAAGGCTATGTTGCAATTAAGCTTGACATGAAAAAAGCGTATGACAGGGTTGAATGGCCTTGCATCCTTGCTATTCTTGAAAAACTTGGCTTTACGGGAAAATTTATTGGATGGATTAACGAGTGCATATTGATAGCACGATTTATGACTTAGTTTTAGGTAATCATTTAGATAGATTTCTCACTCATTCATGCATGGTTTAGCACTAGTTCACGACGTTTTGCACTCAATTCATGTATTTTGTCGAGATAGACGTCTACACGGACTTGTGCGTGTTTTATAGGTATTTTTGGAGATTTAGGAGCTAAAACGATACGTTTGAGGATCGTTCATCTAGATGACACACCCTCGGACTCATTAGGACACAAGCTAAAGGCTAAGGAGGACTCATGGAACCTTGCCAACACAAGCCATGCACCAAACCATGGCTCAACGAGCCTAGAAGAAGCTTCTGGAGCAAACCACGGTCTAGACCAAGACCACGACCGTGGTTCTACCCGAGGATTTTGCCAGATTCTTATGACAGCTGTGCCACGACTCTCATGGCCAGCTCATGCAAAATTTGGTATAAAAGTGGTCCTTCATTGGCTGAGAAGGGCATCTTGGAGCAGCTCTCCATTATCAAAATCTTCCAATCAAAAATACTCTCTCAACAAGAAGTCTTTCTAGGAAGGAAAGTGCCAACAAGGAAGAAGAAGAACTCCATTGAAGAGGAGAAGAAGAACCCACACCATTACCACACCTTGATAGTTTTTGTAGTGAAGAATTCCGGATTCTATTTCTAGAGTTGTATGAACCATTTGAACCTTCTTTAAGAAGGATTGTGAGTTACTCTAATTCTATTTTCAGCTTGGTTTTGTTTTAGTTCACTTGTTCATCTCTTTTTCTTCATCATCTTGCAAATGGATGTCATGATTTTATGTTTGTTTATTTCGATTTCTATTATGAACGTTGTAGGCTAAATAGATGTGGTTCTAGGGTAAGGAAAGGATGGTTATGGCTAGGGCTAAGATAGGAAGGACTTAGATTTATCCTTGGATGACTTGTGTGCATAAACGTAGCCTCTGTTAGGAATCACGGTTGGTTCTTGTCAAACCACGGCCGTGGTTTAGGTAGAACAAACCGTGATTTTCCCTGGTTCGGTGGATCTAGTCTTAGATTTTTAGAATGTTGAAATCCCAAGTGTTTGTTGAGTTAAATCTATCCTAGGGTGATCTAGTGTTAGCAACTAAGTGTTAGGAGAGACTTACCCGGTAATCCTTATTCTTAGATTCCAAAGATAACAAACCTTAGGTAGTGGTGAGCCTAATAAGCCGCCATTGGATTAAGTGTGCTGGATGGTAGCTTAGGACTAACCCTTCCGAGACTTACCCGGTGAGGATAGGTTGGATCTTTAGATAACAATCCGGTTTGAGTAAAATTCCGTCCCTTAGGTTCTTAGAGACTTACCCGGTGAAGAGACCTCGGGAATGGACTAGCGGACCATGAGACCTACCCGGTGATTGATCCCAATTTAGAAACACTTAACCCCAACATAGTTAATCCAAGGAACGAATAGATAGCTTGAGTCCTATGCCATAACCGGAACTTCCAAACCCTAGAATCCGTCTTTTCTTTCTTTGATCTATATCTCGTATTTTTGCTTGTTTGTTTGCATTGATTTGTTAGCTTAGTTGAATTATTATATTTCGCATGATTTGTGATCTTTGATTGATCACCGAAAACCAACCAAAAACAATTGAGATTTTTCATTTCTTTGTTTCTTTCTCTTTTCTTTATCTAGATCTTCACTAGACTTAATCACTAATTGAATCAATCTCACCTTAGTCTTTGTGTTCGACCTCGGAATACTATCCCTACTACAAACGTCCCGTACACTGCGGGTTTCGCTAGGTAGTTTAGGATTTAGTTCGAGTTATAAATGTAAAGCTTTTTTTTTATGCTACATCCTAGCGTGAACAAGTTTTTGGCGCCGTTGCCGGGGACTAGGTCTAGATTGAGTCTATTTGTGATTGTTTATAGTGTAGATCTTTCTTGTTGCTTTTGATCTCTCTTTGGTGTGTGTCTTTTCTTTTCAGGACATTTCTTACTCTTTAGGTGTATGCGAAGATCTCGTGGAAAGGATTTAGCTCCATTCGATCCCGAACCGGAGAAAACCCTTAGATCAAGATCAAAGAGCATTCGGAAAGAGAAGGAGATGGCCGGAAGAAACCTCCAAGCTGAATTGGATGAGGCTTTAGAGCAAATTAGACTAAGAGATGAGCTCTTGGAGGAAGAAAGGAGACTTGCCAATGAGAGGCAAGAGGCAACTAGGAGGGAGATTGATGAGATTAGGCAAGCCCTTGTTCAAGGAGAGCTTAATCGTCAACAACCTCCACCTCCTCCACCACCGGTGATACAACCGCAGCCGGCGGTTAATGTTAGGGTTGAGCCCATTGCCATTGAAGAGCCACAAACCCTAGGGAGACGTATGGATCCGGCACAAAGAGCACACCGTCCGGGTGTGAACTTAGGAGATCCCGCTACCCACAACTATGAGCTCCGCCCTCAAGTTCTACAAATGATCCGGCATAATCAATTTGGAGGGATGGAAGGAGAGTCTCCTCATCAACACTTGATGAATTATGAGATCTTGATGGAGACTCTTAGACCGCCAAGATTGGAGAGCAACAACCATAAGCTTAGGGCTTTTTCCTTATCTCTTAAGGATAAAGCCTTGGCTTGGTATCAATCTATTCCACAAGGGCGAGTTGGTACTTGGGAGGAGATGACAACCGAGTTTTTGACTAAGTTCTTCCCACCTTCCAAGACTACCGAGTTAAGAGGGAAGATCAATGCCTTCGTGATGAAGGATAGAGAGAGTTTATTCAAGTCTTGGGAGAGGTTCAAAGATCTTCTCCTAGATTGTCCACACCATGGCATACCGAAAATTGAGCTATTGGAGATCTACTTCAAGGGACTTGATGAAGATAGCCAATTCAAGCTTCAATCCCTTTCCGGTGGGACTTTCATGGAGAAGCATGTAGATAATGCTTGGGAGTTTGTGGAGAAGCAAGCTCTAGTAATTGAGAAATACTCCCATAGGAAGAGTGAAGGGAGAAAGGCGGGAGCATATGAGGTGAGTGAAGTCACCATGAGTAATTTCAAGCTTGACGCCATCAACAATGAATTGAAATCTTTGAGG
The DNA here is from genome assembly GCA_033239125.1 of Fagopyrum homotropicum. Classification (NCBI taxonomy): domain Eukaryota; kingdom Viridiplantae; phylum Streptophyta; class Magnoliopsida; order Caryophyllales; family Polygonaceae; genus Fagopyrum; species Fagopyrum homotropicum. The sequence goes on along the minus strand of BSWB01000003.1, from coordinate 54,679,338 downwards.
GAATTGTGTGCTACAACCTTGAAGAATCAAGCAACTCCTCAAGTGCTTCCACAAGCCAATTTGTCATCCAAGGAGGAGGATGTGAATTACATGGGAAGGGGCAACTACATCAACAATTATCAAGGCCCGAGGAACTTCAACAACAACTGGCAATTTAACAATTACCGGCCCAACTGTTCGCTCAAAAGGGTGTGCGTCAAAGTCTTAATATTTATATCTAGAACTCAAAAGCAAAGCGAACCCGCAGTGTACGGATCGGCTGTAGAAAGGTAAGAATTCTAGAGTCGAACTCAGGGATTTGGTGAGAAAATTTCCAATTTCAATTATCTAGCGAAAGTATAAAAGCTTTTTGTGATATGATAAAGAGAGAAATGATTCCAAGGATTCAAGTATCCGATTTAGGCTTTCGATTCAAGACACTTCTATAGATATAGGACAGAATTTATATTACCAAGATTAAATGTTCAAAGGTAGGATTCGTACGATGAAGTTCCGAAACCTATATGACTAATCTATAGGTTCTCTCTATAAGGGTTGTTGAGGCTGCAATATAGAAAGATCTAGAGACAAGAATTATGTTCAAACTAACTATCTAAAGCTCCAGGATATGACTCTCCAAAGTAAAGATTAGAAAGCACATTTAAAATCTTAATAAAGGATGTTGAGTCTCTTTATTACCCAAATCTTGCAATCTTAATCTATTAAATGTAGAAACAGGTTTGAAGTGCGTTCATACATTCAATTAGAGGGTAAGAAGGTTAATCAAGATTGGGGTTTAGGCAAGGATTAGTTTTGATTAAAGATTAATTCAATTAAAGTTCGTCAGAAGAATAAATCGTGCTGTTCATACGAAAAATCGGCCGATTTTTCTCAAGAACAGTCCGATTTTCCTGTTTGTCGCAAAACTAAGATCTAAATTCTAAGGGTCCTAATGTTTGAATGAGTTCAGTCTATCATCATCTAAGCCTTAATCATCAACTATTCTCCCCAGAATCACAAGGTTTTTAGCCAACCATTTTCAAAATCGAATCAAATTAATTATTGAAGAAGATATCGCAAAGAAACCAAATCTTGAACGAAAAATTCTATAACTTTCAATTCTGTAAAACAATCGTCAAATCTGTTCAATGTATCTCTCAACAGCTCAATTTCGTGTTCACAAACCACAAACAAGGCAATGGAATAAAGAAATCTCACAATCAAAGATCAAGAATGACTTTCCGGCAAAAGCTCTTCAATCTCTCTCCAAGAATCGTTGATTTCTCCAAAACGTGTAAAGATTCTCTGGTGCGACCTCTCCGTCTTCGTTCGTAGGGTTCTCTTCTATAGTTCCTTGCAGATGGGCCGTTTGGCAAAACTCTCATCTAGCCCAAATTAATTGGGCTTTATGTCGTCTTTTCATTTGGCCGAATCGTGAAGAAAATCGACCTAGTCGATTTTGGTGCAAAACCGTTCGATTTCAAGGTATGAAAATCGTCCGATTTTTATATACATTGGCACGATTTTCTTCAACAGAAAGTGCTCTTCCTTTGGTTCGTCTTCTATGCTTCTCCTTTGCAATTCCTTAGCCCTTTGTGATCCTTCTAAGACTCCTTTAGCTTCCTTAACATCCTTAGATGCTTCTTGCTCCATTTTTGCTTCCAATTCAACTCTATTTACCTGCAATTCATCAAAATCTCGTGTAGACCTCTATTTCCGACAATTGATTGAATAGAACATAAAAGGTATGCAAAATCCCTCTAAAAGCAAGGTAAATAGAGATAATGTGCTGCAATATGCATGAATATGATGATACATAATTCATGTCATCAAAATACCCCATACTTGCCTCTTGCTTGTCCCTAAGCAAGACTCAATTTCAGAATATAAGATGTCATGGATTATGCATGTATGAAACTCAAAAACTTTTCTTTTGGTAGTGCTCCTTTTCATTGGATCGCTCTCAAAGTGATATTTCAAGGCATAAAAGGGGCAAAGCATGTATCAATGATGACTATAAGATGAACAAACTCCCTTTTCTTTCTTGAAGGCATAAATAAAGAACATGATAAAGGTGTAGAGGCAATCAAATTCAAACAAATCTAAGCCATTAAGTCTTAAACACATGCATAAAAGTCTCAAGGTCTTCAAATCAAAGGAAAGATTCAAGAAACGTATTAAGGGAAGGAGTTCTTTTTGGCTATTGTGGTGCTAATCCGGGAAAGAGGAACACATAACACCTTCAAGAATTTTCTTCACCGCACATGCTTCGCATGTAGAAAGCTTTTCTTTCGTTATACTTTACTTTTTGAGAGTATGGACAGCGGTGCACAAAAACCGAAGCCTAGGAGATCGGCGTTTCTCAATTTTGAGATGCCTCAAACCCTTGATGCACATACCATATCCCGTTAGGACTTGTCGTTCAATCGGACTTTGGCAAGACACAAACACCCGGCTATGTGAATGGTGCCGAGTTACTCATCCTCATGTTCAACGTCCCCAAACTTATGAATTTATGCACTTTCTTTTAATACATTTTTCTTGGCCCTCCCACATCAAACATGCCTTTTTCAATCACCTATCCTAATTCCCGGATGGTAAAAGGAGGGTTACGTATTTCATTGAGGGGCTAGCATGATCAAGACATGAGAAAAGAAAAGAAGTGAATTGCCTTAGTCATCCTTATATGATGTAAAAGAACTTGCAATATAGCTTCGACTATTATTTCATTCTCTCATCAAAACAACTAAATCATATAACTTATTCATGTATTCAAGTAACAAAAGCAATTTCATTCATGCTATAATCAAGATCTCAACACAACTAAGCATCTTTTTACCTATCCATATACACAATTTTCATCATAGAGGTCATTTCCATATAAGAAGCACTTAAAATTCTTGAAAATTCATAGGTTTTGAAAAAGTTCATGCAAATGCGAGTGTCATAATAGAAAGCAAGCCGTGCGAGAGTTATTACAAGCCAAATTGTCAAGAGTAGTGGAAAGTACATAGAGTGCTAGAATGAAACATAAGGTATTGTAAGTACCCCCACCCCATACTTGACATCCACATTGTCCCCAATGTGAAAATCAAGCATAAGAAGGAGAAAAATACTTACAATGTAAAAGAAGTGGAAGCTCAATCCTCTGTCGGTGGTGGAGGTGGTGGATATGGGTACATCGGTGCGGAGGGATCGTAGAAGTGGCCGAACTGGTGGTAGTACATGTCCCTCATCTGGCCATCATAGGATGAATGCCTAGCGTCCGTCTCCTCCCTTTAGGTCCTGAACTGTGTGTTCAGGGTGTCATAATCGGTGCGGAGGACACGGTAGTCGGTGCTGAGGCTCTGGAAGCTAGTGACTAGCTCCCTGAAGTGGCATGGAGCTCGGCGTCCTCGTCTAGGGCCTGGAGCATGTGCATAAGAGTGTCGAGGTGGCTGCATGTCATCCTCCGTCTCCTCATCCTGCCTACTAGTCCTGCTCGGTCCTGCTCCATGAGTGTCAGTGTCCATGGCATCCGTAGCATGCCCGCTATGGGTATCGCTCTCAAACTCGAGCATGGTCTCCTGTCCTCCATCCTCCTCCTCTGAGTCACCTGCATCATCATCATAATAAGTAGGAATTGAGAACTCCTCAAGCATCGCCTCAAAGGTCTCCTTCCAGTTCCTCTTATTCCGAATGGTGTATTCGGATTTCCATATGATCTCGGATGGCTTCTTCTTCGGATCCCTGTGCCATGGCATCGGCACATGAAGAGTTCCTCTCCCTCGAGGAATCAAGACCTGTCGAACCACCAACCTCTGTGAGCCTAAAGGAAGGGCACTCTCAGCTAGAGTGCATCCCGAGAAGTCATAACCTAGAGTCCTAGCCACATGAGTGATCAAGCCTCCTGCGCAGATGTCACCCTTGGCTTTGTTGGCTATCTTTCCTAGATAGTCAGCAAGCATGGTGGAGATGTCGGGAGTGGTGGTGGATGTCATGCAGTAGAGGATAAAAAGCTCATCAGCCTTGAGCTTCTGCGGAGTCTCAGTCCGGGCAAACAAACTCTCACTGAGTATCCTATGCACTACCTTGAAGGAAAGGTTGTACATACTTGTCTCCTTGGAGTTTCCGGGTCTCCACTTATCCCCTCCGTACTCTCCTACGGAAATAGCCTCCCAAAAATCACTAGCATTGAGGCCTCTAGCAAATGTGCCTGCATCTGAATAAGAAAAGCCAAAAAAGTCGCCAAAAGCATCAATGGACAAAGTGTGGTCTTGGCTCATGAGGCGGAAAGTGACCATCCTTTCCCTAGGATCGTGCTCAAACGTACTAAGGAATTCTAGGGTGATCTCCCTATAAGCATCTTCCCTGATCGTAGCAAACTGTCTCAACCTTGCTCTATCAAGCATCATATCAACATCCTCTCGAACATATAACGAATCTAAGTCATCAAGCACTATGTAGCGAGGAGGGGTGAATGGGCGATCTATAATGCGTTCATAGCGTTTCTTATGCTTGGATAGGGGAGGGGGAAGCTTAGGGATGTTGGTAGGTGGTGGTGGAGATAGGGCAGGGGCTTTGGAAGAAGATCCCTTCTTCTTCCCCGTGTTTCTAGTTATCCTCTTTACAAGATCCATTCTAAGTCCTAAAAATCGACCTGTTCTTCACAAAAATCGGCCGATTTTTCTGGGCTGGGTCGATTTTTATCTCGATTTCAACGATTCTCACAATTCTGTAAAGTTCTGTTCAATCTATCACCACACACAGTTCTCTACAATGAATTCTAAGCAAATTCCTCCATCAATTCCAACAACAAAACACTTCCTAAGCAACTTCAATTTCAAGTGAGAAACTAAGGTTTTGGAAAGAAAAACCTGAATTCCTTACGGAGCAGTCGATTGCCGTGCGTGTTGTTGTTAGATCCTTGTTCCTCGTTGAAAATGCTTCAGTTGGAGCCAAGAATCTCTCGAAATGGTTAAGGAATGAAGATTTGAGGGTGTGGCGACTTTTCGGCTTTCTTGAGAGAGGGAAATCGAGAGTTGGAGATGTGGGAATGAAGAAGATCGAGTGTGATTGCCTTATATAGGGTCGATGATTTCTGAAGAAAATCGGCCGATTTTTCTGGTCGATTTATTTGTCGGGGCGATTTTTCTTTCTGACTGAAAAAATCGGACGATTTATTTTGGCAGGTCGATCTCCAGGTCGATTTTTGTTTCTGTTGAGAAAAATCGACTTGCTCTGTTACTGAATCGGACGATCTTCTTATGGTAGGTCGATTTCCTTCCTTGTTTTTCTTGAATCTCGAAGATATAACTTAATTGTGCTCCATTCTCCGTGAATCTCTCACATTTGAACCTAGTTTCCTGCGATTAATGACACGACAAACCAAGAGTGCATCGAGGAACATATAAAAACGAAAAACGAAGAAACAAAGCAATTAATCTATTCTAACTAAGTGAGGGAAAGAAGGGAAAACTATACTATCATTGGGTTGCCTCCCAAGAAGCGCTTTATTTATCGTCTTTAGCTGGACGGTGTATGATGTTGTGTTCAATGGAGGAGGATAGGAGCAAACTCCTCGACCGGAGCTTCCGGTGTGTATTTCTTCAACCGTTGGCCATTAACCTTAAAACTTCCGCTTTGTTCACCCCATACTTCAACTGCACCATGGGGGAAAATTCTTTTAATCACAAAAGGTCCTGTCCAACGGGATTTAAGCTTACCTGGGAATAGACGAAGCCTTGAGTTGAATAGGAGGACTTGGTCTCCTTCCTTCAAGTCTTTCGGGATGATGTGCTTGTCATGCCAGCGCTTTGTCCGTTCCTTGTAAATCTTTGCGTTCTCATACGCATTTAGTCGGAGCTCATCTAGCTCATTGATGTCTAAGAGCCGCTTCTCTCCAGCTTCTTTCATGTCGAAGTTGAGCCACTTGATAGCCCAATAAGCCTTATGCTCTAGCTCTACAGGAAGATGACATGATTTACCATAAACGAGATTATAGGGAGTCGTACCTATTGGTGTCTTGAAGGCTGTCCTGTATGCCCATAGTGCATCGTCAAGCTTCATTGACCAATCTTTCCTCGTTTTAGAGACGGTCTTCTCTAAAATCCCTTTAATCTCTCTATTGGATATCTCGACTTGTCCGCTGGTTTGCGGATGGTAAGGTGTAGCTATCTTATGGGTCACCCCATACTTAGCTAATAGAGTCTCGAATCGACGGGCTGTGAAATGCGTTCCTCCGTCACTAATGATGGTTCGGGGAGTTCCGAACCTTGGGAAGATCGTTTTGTTGAGGAACTTCACCACTACCATTGCATCATTAGTAGGGGAAGCGATTGCCTCCACCCATCTTGAGACATAGTCTACGGCAAGAAGTATATACTGGTTGCCGCATGAAGATGGGAAAGGTCCCATAAAGTCGATGCCCCATACATCAAAGATCTCTACTTCTTGTATGTTGTTGAGAGGCATCTCATTCCTCCTGGATATATTACCTGTCCTTTGACAAGCATCACAAGAAACAACAAACTTTTGCACATCTTTGAAAAGTGTAGGCCAATAAAAGCCGGAGCGAAGTACCTTAGCACAAGTCTTGTGGGAACTAGCATGTCCGCCACATGGTAGAGAATGGCAGTGTCGGATGACACTATCTATCTCATCTTCGGGAATACATCTCCTGTAGATGCCATCTGGACCTCTTTTGAATAGAAGAGGTTCGTTCCAATAAAAATGCCGGACGTCTCTCAAGAACTTCTTCTTTTGAGCATATGAAAGTCCGGGTGGAATCTCCTGACAAACAAGGTAATTTACAATGTCAGCAAACCATGGATCATTACCTTGGGATATGTGTTGAAGACACTCTTCAATCTCGTGCAGCTGCTCGTCAGGGAAGGAGTCGTCTATCGGAAGTTCATCCGACTCGCCGGTGAGTTGCGGAAGACGACTAAGGTGATTGGCGACGGAGTTCTCCGATCCTTTCTTATCACGGATCTCTAAATCAAACTCTTGTAAGAGTAAGATCCATCGTAGAAGCCTTGGCTTCGCATCCTTCTTCGTGAATAAGTATCGGATTGCGGAGTGGTCCGTATAGACTATCACTTTCGCACCTACAAGATAGGAACGAAATTTCTCAAATGCATATACTACGGCTAAAAGTTCCTTTTCCGTAGTTGCGTAGTTGTATTGAGCCTCATCTAGCGTTTTGCTAGCGTAGTAGATGGCATGAGTGCGACCATCTTTCTTCTGTCCAAGAACGGCTCCTATAGCGACATCGCTTGCGTCGCACATGACCTCGAAAGGAAGAGTCCAATCGGGTGGTTGAATGATTGGTGCCGAAATCAAAGCTTCTTTGATCCTGCAAAAAGCATCTAAACAATCTTTCGAGAATTCGAAAGTCGCATCTTTCATCAAAAGATTAATCAAAGGTTTTGAAATCTTGGAAAAATCTTTTATGAATCTCCTATAGAAGCCTGCATGTCCTAAGAAGCTTCTAATTCCTTTTACTGATGAAGGGGGAGGTAACTTCTCAATGGTTTCTATCTTTGATCGATCAACCTCTATTCCCCTTTGTGACACTAAGTGACCTAACACAATTCCTTCGGTGACCATGAAATGACACTTTTCCCAGTTTAAGACTAAGTTAGTATCCTCACATCTCTTAAGAACTAGTGAAAGGTTATAGAGACAGTTATCAAAGGAAGAACCATATACCGAAAAGTCGTCCATGAAGACTTCCATGATGTTCTCTACATATTCGGAGAAGATTGCCATCATACACCTTTGGAAGGTGGCTGGAGCGTTGCATAAGCCGAATGGCATTCTTCTATAAGCGAACGTACCCCATGGGCACGTAAAGGTTGTCTTCTCTTGATCATCCGGATGAATTGGGATCTGAAAGAAACCGCTATATCCATCTAAATAACAAAAGTAGGCATGTTGGGCTAACCTTTCCAACATTTGATCGATGAAAGGAAGGGGACAGTGGTCCTTCCTTGTGGCCACATTCAGTTTGCGGTAGTCGATGCACATTCGCCACCCTATAACTGTCCGTGTAGGGATGAGTTCGTTGTTCTTGTTGGCAACAACGGTAATGCCTCCTTTCTTGGGTACTACTTGTACCGGACTCACCCATTTGCTATCAGAAATAGGGAAGATGATACCTGCATCAAGTAGCTTAAGGATTTCTTTCTTCACGACCTCTTTCATTGCCGGGTTTAACCGTCTTTGAGGTTGGCGTGAAGGTTTGTAATCCTCTTCCATTAATATTTTGTGCATACATAGAGAAGGCTTTATTCCTACTAAATCATCAATGGTGTAACCTAGTGCTCTGCTATGTTTCTTCAAAACACTCATGAGTTTCTCTAGTTCATCATCGTTCAAATTGGCATTGACTATAACCGGGTATGTGGAATTAGTGCCAAGGAATGCGTACCTTAAATGCGTGGGAAGTTGCTTCAATTCTAGTGATGGAGGTACCTTTGTTGGTGATGAATCGTGGCCTTCGGATGTTGTGGAAGAGGTCTCTATAGGTGTGGGTACTTCATCATTAGATTCGGAAGCGGCTTCGGTGAAGTTTGGAGAATCCAGACAATTACTCATTGAATCGACCTCCCCTGTAATAAATCGGTCGATCTTCTGCACGATTTTTCTTTCTGTTGGAAAAAATCGTGCTACCTCTTCATGAATCGGGCGATTTATTGTTGTCAGGTCGATTTTAGTTTCTGTCGGAAAAAATCGGATTGAATCTTCAGAAATCGGACGATTTATTTCTGGCAGGTCGATTTTCTTCACAGTTTCCGGAGTCCACTCTAGTTCTTCAATTTTTGCTTCTAGTTCTTCCTCCACATCATTTAATGCCTTCACATCCTCATTGCAGTTGTTTTCCACCCCTTCCTCCATGATGCTCATGCTAAGAACCTTTTGAAGAGGGTCTTTCAACAAGATCGAACTTACTACCTCCCTAGACTCCTCTTCCTCAACAATTTCATAAACGTCGTCCTTCAAGGCTGGCTCCTTGATTAAGGAAGATAGTATGAATTCTATCTTTTCTTCACCAATATGGAAGGATAGCTGGCCGTTCTTGCAATCTACCATGCATCCAGATGTGGCAAGGAATGGTCTCCCAAGGATGATGGGAACCGGGTAATCTGCAGGTATGTCAAGAACGACAAAATCTATAGGGATGTAAAACTTACCTAGCTTTACCGGAATGTCTTCTAATATTCCCACCGGCTTAGTGGTAGAACGATCAGCCATGTATAGTGTGATCTTCACCGGTCTAGGCTCTCCTAGACCAACTGCCTTGCATAGAGCGAGAGGTATGATACTCACACTTGCTCCAAGGTCACAAAGAGCATCATAGGTAGCTTCTCCCAAGGTGATGGGTATGCAAAAGGATCCTGGATCGCGGAGCTTGGGTGGCATATTCTCCGTCATAGTCTTGATGAGTTCGGATGACTCCATACCCATCTTGACTTCTCCTATATCTTTCAACTTCCTCTTGTTGGAGAGGATCTCCTTGAGGAATTTCCCGTAAGCCGGCATACCTAAAATCGCATCCATAAAAGGTATGTTAATATGGAGCTTACTCATAAGTTCAACAAACTTACCGAAATGTTTATCTAGGCGTGCACGCGCTCTAGATTGAGAAAAAGGTAGAGGTGGTTTGTAAGCGGGAGGAGGAACATAGACTTCTTCCTTCTCTTTTGCCTCTCCTTCTTTTGTGGAGGTATCAACTACTTTAGGTTGAGGGTCGACGGTCGTCTTTCCGCTCCTAGTAGTTATTGCCATAATCCTTCCCTTTGGGTTATCTTCTGTCTTTCCGGGAAGCTTCCCTTGATCTCTTGGAACTTCTCCGGCCTTGTTGAATACTTGGTTTTCTAAAGCTTTGTGAGCTTTGTCAACCGAAGTTATGTAACTCTCCAATCCTTGTAGCTTGCCTAGGATCGTTTCTAGCATGGGATCCGGTTTGTTTGATCCGCTTGATTGTCCCTGGCTTGTAGAAGGAGTAGAAGAAGATGGAGGTGTTAGATCCTTTTCAGCATAAGAATAAGGATTACCTGAACCTTGCTGATTTGATCTCCAATTGTTGTTATTTGAGTTCCTATTGTTGTTGTTGTTGTTCCAATTGGAGTTTCGGTTGTTATTGTTGTTGTTGCTCCAATTGGAATTCCGGTTATCATTCCTTTGATTGTTGTCTCGCCCCATGTAGTTGGCTTCTTGCTCTTTAGTCTTTTGAAGACTCGTTTTGAGCACTTCCCTCAATTCTTTGATGTCATCCTTGAGGGAGAATATTTGTGTTTGAGCCGCTTGATTCAACTTGGCTCCCGTATCGCCTTGATTCCGGCTATTTGATTCCACCTTCCGGTGGGAATATTTCTCAATCACTTGGGCTTGCTTCTCAATGAAGTCCCAAGCATCATCCTCTCTCATATCCATGAATGTGCCGCAAGATAGAGATTGGAGGTTGAATTGTGTCTCCACATCCAACCCTTTGTAGTAGATCTCCAATAATTCCAGCTTGGAAATGCCATGGTGTGGGCAATCCAACAAGAGATCTTGAAACCTTTCCCAAGATTGAAACAAGCTTTCGTTAGGTTTCATAGAAAAAGCATTTATTTTACCTCTCAATTCCGCCGTTTTGGATGGCGGAAAGAACTTGGTGAGGAATTCCGAAGACAATTCCTCCCATGTAGCTAACTTCGCATCCGGAAGTGTTTGGTACCAAGCTAGAGCCTTGTCCTTCAAAGAGAAGAAGAACGGCTTGATCTTATAGTTGCTTGTAGTAGCCTTCTTCGGCTTCATAGTCTCCATGAGAATCTCAAAATTCTGCAAGTGTTGATGCGGAGATTCAGTGCTTGCTCCGCCATATTTACTTTGGCAAACCATAGTGATGACTTGTGGTGAGAAGCTAAACTCTTGGATGTCTTCAGCTCCGAAATCCACACCTAGACGGCGTGGTTGCTGGATTGGATCCATCCGTTGCCCCAAAGTTCGGGGTCTATCTTCGTTATTGACAGCTCTAACGTTCCTAGTCGTAATGCGAGGGATGACCTTAGGTGTTGGAGTGTTTCGGTTAGGACGAAGTGATGGATCAATCTCTTCAAGTTCCGGCATATCCGGATCAATCTCGTCATCATCGGATGAGTCATTTCGAATGGATTTAGTTGGTGTCTTGACTTTCTTCTTCTTCTTGGAGTCGTTCAACTCCAACTTCATGTCCAACATCATAGCTCTCAGTTCATCAATCTGAAATTGATGACTTATTTCAACTTCCTTTCGGGCCTTCTCACTCAACTGGAGTTGGCGTTGAGCTTCGTTCAGTTCAGCCTTGTAGTTTCTCTCATCGTTTTCAGCCATTTTCTTCTCCTTCAACTTTCTCCTCAAAGTTCTTTCTAATTCGGGATCGAAAGGAATTAGATCTTTAGTGGATCTAGTCTTTCGCATATACCTAAAGAACCTGCAAAGATCACTCAAGTAGACAAATCAAATCACAAGAGCAAGAGCTCTCAAGCTAGACAACCGAAAACCGGATTTGATCTAGACCAAATCCCCGGCAACGGCGCCAAAAACTTGTTCGCTCAAAAGGGTGTGCGTCAAAGTCTTAATATTTATATCTAGAACTCAAAAGCAAAGCGAACCCGCAGTGTACGGATCGGCTGTAGAAAGGTAAGAATTCCAGAGTCGAACTCAGGGATTTGGTGAGAAAATTTCCAATTTCAATTATCTAGCGAAAGTATAAAAGCTTTTTGTGATATGATAAAGAGAGAAATGATTCCAAGGATTCAAGTATCCGATTTAGGCTTTCGATTCAAGACACTTCTATAGATATAGGACAGAATTTATATTACCAAGATTAAATGTTCAAAGGTAGGATTTGTACGATGAAGTTCCGAAACCTATATGACTAATCTATAGGTTCTCTCTATAAGGGTTGTTGAGGCTGCAATATAGAAAGATCTAGAGACAAGAATTATGTTCAAACTAACTATCTAAAGCTCCAGGATATGACTCTCCAAAGTAAAGATTAGAAAGCACACTTAAAATCTTAATAAAGGATGTTGAGTCTCTTTATTACCCAAATCTTGCAATCTTAATCTATTAAATGTAGAAACAGGTTTGAAGTGCGTTCATACATTCAATTAGAGGGTAAGAAGGTTAATCAAGATTGGGGTTTAGGCAAGGATTAGTTTTGATTAAAGATTAATTCAATTAAAGTTCGTCAGGAGAATAAATCGTGCTGTTCATACGAAAAATCGGCCGATTTTTCTCAAGAACAGTCCGATTTTCCTGTTTGTCGCAAAACTAAGATCTAAATTCTAAGGGTCCTAATGTTTGAATGAGTTCAGTCTATCATCATCTAAGCCTTAATCATCAACTATTCTCCCCAGAATCACAAGGTTTTTAGCCAACCATTTTCAAAATCGAATCAAATTAATTATTGAAGAAGATATCGCAAAGAAACCAAATCTTGAACGAAAAATTCTATAACTTTCAATTCTGTAAAACAATCGTCAAATATGTTCAATGTATCTCTCAACAGCTCAATTTCGTGTTGACAAACCACAAACAAGGCAATGGAATAAAGAAATCTCACAATCAAAGATCAAGAATGACTTTCCGGCAAAAGCTCTTCAATCTCTCTCCAAGAATCGTTGATTTCTCCAAAACGTGTAAAGATTCTCTGGTGCGACCTCTCCGTCTTCGTTCGTAGGGTTCTCTTCTATAGTTCCTTGCAGATGGGCCGTTTGGCAAAACTCTCATCTAGCCCAAATTAATTGGGCTTTATGTCGTCTTTTCATTTGGCCGAATCGTGAAGAAAATCGACCCAGTCGATTTTGGTGCAAAACCGCTCGATTTCAAGGTATGAAAATCGTCCGATTTTTATATACATTGGCACAATTTTCTTCAACAGAAAGTGCTCTTCCTTTGGTTCGTCTTCTATGCTTCTCCTTTGCAATTCCTTAGCCCTTTGTGATCCTTCTAAGACTCCTTTAGCTTCCTTAACATCCTTAGATGCTTCTTGCTCCATTTTTGCTTCCAATTCAACTCTATTTACCTGCAATTCATCAAAATCTCGTGTAGACCTCTATTTCCGACAATTGATTGAATAGAACATAAAAGGTATGCAAAATCCCTCTAAAAGCAAGGTAAATAGAGATAATGTGCTGCAATATGCATGAATATGATGATACATAATTCATGTCATCACCAACCACAACCACCCGGGTTTTCCTATTCTAACCCGGATGGAGCCTTGAACCCTCCCACTTCCACAAGCACAACTCCACCACCAAAAGCTTCACAAGAACCTCCACCCGGATTTACTCAACCTCCAAAGGATAGAACCGAAATAATGTTTGAGCAATTGCTTGGAAGGTTGAGTGGTCTTGAGAGCACCGTGACTTCAATCTCTAAAGCCCAAAAAGTCTTGGAAGCGCAAGTGTTCCAAAAAGCGGGTGAAGCCCATAGAGATCCGGGAAAGCTTCCCGGAAGAACCGAAGACAACCCAAGAGGCCAAGTGTTGGCTATTACAACGAGGAGTGGGTTGAGTATGAAAGATCCTTCGCCCAAGGACAATGCTAAGGGAAAGCAAGTAGTGGTAGAAGAGGGAAAGTTGCAAGAAGATGGAGGCAAGAGCAAAGATGTTGAGCCTACTTATGTGGCACCGCCTCCATACAAGCCACCACTACCGTTTCCACAATCAAGAGCAAGAGCTCGTTTGGACAGTCACTTTGGTAAGTTCCTTGAACTAATGTCCAAATTACATATTAACATTCCGTTCATGGATGCCATTTTAGGAATGCCGGCATATGGCAAGTTCTTGAAAGAGATACTCTCCAACAAAAGGAAGTTGGAGGAGTATGGGGAGATAAGAATGACCAAGAGATCCTCGGAATTGATCCAAATAATGAAGGAGGAAATGCCTCCCAAGCTAAGAGATCCGGGCTCCTTTTGTGTCCCAATTGGAGTGGGAGATGTGAAGTATGAGGCCCTTTGTGATCTTGGAGCGAGTGTAAGCATCATACCGAGTTATAAATGTAAAGCTTTTTTTTATGCTACATCAAGCTTGACGTCCCGTACACTGCGGGTTTCGCTAGGTAGTTTAGGCTTATTAGGCTCACCACTACCTAAGGTTTGTTATCTTTCATCATTGTGGACAATTTGAACTTGATGTTCTCTTCTCCAATGTTGAAGGAGAGAGTCCCATTCTTGCAATCCACTAGGCATCCGGAGGTGGCTAGGAAAGGCCTTCCCAAGATGATGGGAACCGGATAATCCGCCGGAATGTCCAAGACGACAAAGTCAATTGGCACATAGAATCCTCCTAGTTGCACCGGAATGTCCTCTAAGATCCCAACCGGATGAGTGATAGAACGGTCTGCCATATAGAGGGTCATCTTGACCGGTTTCGGCTCTCCTAGCCCCACCTTGTTGCAAAGTGCAAGCGGTATGATGCTTACACTCGCTCCAAGATCACAAAGGGCCTCATACTTCACATCTCCCACTCCAATTGGAACACAAAAGGAGCCCAGATCTCTTAGCTTGGGAGGCATTTCCTCCTTCATTGTTTGGATCAATTCCGAGGATCTCTTGGTCATTCTTATCTCCCCATACTCCTCCAACTTCCTTTTGTTGGAGAGTATCTCTTTCAAGAACTTGCCATATGCCGGCATTCCTAAAATGGCATCGATGAACGGAATGTTAATATGTAATTTGGACATTAGTTCAAGGAACTTACCAAAGTGACTGTCCAAACGAGCTCTTGCTCTTGATTGTGGAAACGGTAGTGGTGGCTTGTATGGAGGCGGTGCCACATAAGTAGGCTCAACATCTTTGCACTTGCCTCCATCTTCTTGCAACTTTCCCTCTTCTACCACTACTTGCTTTCCCTTAGCATTGTCCTTGGGCGAAGGATCTTTCATACTCAACCCACTCCTCGTTGTAATAGCCAACACTTGGCCTCTTGAGTTGTCTTCGGTTCTTCCAGGAAGCTTTCCCGGATCTCTATGGGCTTCACCCGCTTTTTGGAACACTTGCGCTTCCAAGACTTTTTGGGCTTTAGAGAATGAAGTCACGGTGCTCTCAAGACCACTCAACCTTCCAAGCAATTGCTCAAACATTATTTCGGTTCTATCCTTTGGAGGTTGAGTAAATCCGGGTGGAGGTTCTTGTGAAGCTTTTGGTGGTGGAGTTGTGCTTGTGGAAGCGGGAGGGTTCAAGGCTCCATCCGGGTTAGAATAGGAAAACCCGGGTGGTTGTGGTTGGGCCGGTAATTGTTAAATTGCCGGTTGTTGTTGAAGTTCCTCGGGCCTTGATAATTGTTGTTGTAGTTGCCCCTTCCCATGTAATTCACATCCTCCTCCTTGGATGACAAATTGGCTTGTGGAAGCACTTGAGGAGTTGCTTGATTCTTCAAGGTTGTAGCACACAATTCCCTCAAAGATTTCAATTCATTGTTGATGGCGTCAAGCTTGAAATTGCTCATGGTGACTTCACTCACCTCATATGCTCCCGCCTTTCTCCCTTCACTCTTCCTATGAGAGTATTTCTAAATTACTAGAGCTTGCTTCTCCACAAACTCCCAAGCATCATCTACATGCTTCTCCATGAAAGTCCCACCGGAAAGGGATTGAAGCTTGAATTGGCTATCTTCATCAAGTCCCTTGAAGTAGATCTCCAATAGCTCAATTTTCGGTATGCCATGGTGTGGACAATCTAGGAGAAGATCTTTGAACCTCTCCCAAGACTTGAATAAACTCTCTCTATCCTTCATCACGAAGGCATTGATCTTCTCTCTTAACTCGGTAGTCTTGGAAGGTGGGAAGAACTTAGTCAAAAACTCGGTTGTCATCTCCTCCCAAGTACCAACTCGCCCTTGTGGAATAGATTGATACCAAGCCAAGGCTTTATCCTTAAGAGAGAAGGAAAAAGCCCTAAGCTTATGGTTGTTGCTCTCCAATCTTGGCGGTCTAAGAGTCTCCATCAAGATCTCATAATTCATCAAGTGTTGATGAGGAGACTCTCCTTCCATCCCTCCAAATTGATTATGCCGGATCATTTGTAGAACTTGAGGGCGGACCTCATAGTTGTGGGTAGCGGGATCTCCTAAGTTCACACCCGGACGGTGTGCTCTTTGTGCCGGATCCATACGTCTCCCTAGGGTTTGTGGCTCTTCAATGGCAATGGGCTCAACCCTAACATTAACCGCCGGCTGCGGTTGTATCACCGGTGGTGGAGGAGGTGGAGGTTATTGACGATTAAGCTCTCCTTGAACAAGGGCTTGCCTAATCTCATCAATCTCCCTCCTAGTTGCCTCTTGCCTTTCATTGGCAAGTCTCCTTTCTTTCTCCAAGAGCTCATCTCTTAGTCTAATTTGCTCTAAAGCCTCATCCAATTCAGCTTGGAGGTTTCTTCCGGCCATCTCCTTCTCTTTCCGAATGCTCTTTGATCTTGATCTAAGGGTTTTCTCCGGTTCGGGATCGAATGGAGCTAAATCCTTTCCACGAGATCTTCGCATACACCTAAAGAGTAAGAAATGTCCTGAAAAGCAAAGACACACACCAAAGAGAGATCAAAAGCAACAAGAAAGATCTACACTATAAACAATCACAAATAGACTCAATCTAGACCTAGTCCCCGGCAACGGCGCCAAAAACTTGTTCACGCTAGGATGTAGCATAAAAAAAAGCTTTACATTTATAACTCGAACTAAATCCTAAACTACCTAGCGAAACCCGCAGTGTACGGGACGTTTGTAGTAGGGATAGTATTCCGAGGTCGAACACAAAGACTAAGGTGAGATTGATTCAATTAGTGATTAAGTCTAGTGAAGATCTAGATAAAGAAAAGAGAAAGAAACAAAGAAATGAAAAATCTCAATTGTTTTTGGTTGGTTTTCGGTGATCAATCAAAGATCACAAATCATGTGAAATATAATAATTCAACTAAGCTAACAAATCAACGCAAACAAACAAGCAAAAATATGAGATATAGATCAAAGAAAGAAAAGACGGATTCTAGGGTTTGGAAGTTCCGGTTATGGCATAGGACTCAAGCTATCTATTCGTTCCTTGGATTAACTATGTTGGGGTTAAGTGTTTCTAAATTGGGATCAATCACCGGGTAGGTCTCATGGTCCGCTAGTCCATTCCCGAGGTCTCATCACCGGGTAAGTCTCTAAGAACCTAAGGGACGGAATTTTACTCAAACCGGATTGTTATCTAAAGATCCAACCTATCCTCACCGGGTAAGTCTCGGAAGGGTTAGTCCTAAGCTACCATCCAGCACACTTAATCCAATGGCGGCTTATTAGGCTCACCACTACCTAAGGTTTGTTATCTTTGGAATCTAAGAGTAAGGACTACCGGGTAAGTCTCTCCTAACACTTAGTTGCTAACACTAGATCACCCTAGGATAGTTTTGACTCAACAAACACTTGGGATTTCAACATTCTAAAAATCTAAGACTAGATCCACCGAACCAGGGAAAATCACGGTTTGTTCTACCTAAACCACGACCGTGGTTTGACAAGAACCAATCGTGATTCCTAACAGAGGCTACGTTTATGCACACAAGTCATCCAAGGATAAATCTAAGTCCTTCCTATCTTAGCCCTAGCCATAACCATCCTTTCCTTACCCTAGAACCACATCTATTTAGCCTACAACGTTCATAATAGAAATCGAAATAAACAAACATAAAATCATGACATCCATTTGCAAGATGATGAAGGAAAAGAGATGAACAAGTGAACTAAAACAAAACCAAGCTGAAAATAGAATTAGAGTAACTCACAATCCTTCTTAAAGAAGGTTCAAATGGTTCATACAACTCTAGAAATAGAATCCGAAATTCTTCACTACAAAAACTATCAAGGTGTGGTAATGGTGTGGGTTCTTCTTCTCCTCTTCAATGGAGTTCTTCTTCTTCCTTGTTGGCACTTTCCTTCCTAGAAAGACTTCTTGTTGAGAGAGTATTTTTTATTGGAAGATTTTGATAATGGAGAGCTGCTCCAAGATGCTCTTCTCAGCCAATGAAGGACCACTTTTATAACAAATTTTGCATGAGCTGGCCATGAGAGTCGTGGCACAGTTGTCACAAAAATCTGGCAAAATCCACGGGTAGAACCACGGGCGTGGTCTTGGTCTAGACCGTGGTTTGCTCCAGAAGCTTCTTCTAGGCTCGTTGAGCCATGGTTTGATGCATGGCTTGTGTTGGCAAGGTTCCATGAGTCCTCCTTAGCCTTTAGCTTGTGTCCTAATGAATCCGAGGGTGTGTCATCTAGATGAACGATCCTCCAACGTATCGTTTTAGCTCCTAAATCTCCCGAAATACCTATAAAGCAACGCACAAGTCCGTGTAGACGTCTATCTCGACAAAGTACGTGAATTGAGTGCAAACGTCGTGAACTAGTGCTAAACCATGCATGAAGTAGGAGGTTGTAGCATATCTACAACCTCCTACTCCATCCTAATCAATGACAACCCAACGAAGATCATCCATCCTACTAGAGGGTTGAGACAAGGGGACCCCCTATCCCCACTCCTTTTTAACCTTGTTGCAGAAGTTCTGGCTAGAAATCTTCTAAAATTAAGCAATGAAAATAATAAAAGTATTGGATTTCCAATTACTAGAACTGGAACTATCATTCCCTTCCTGGCATTCGCCGATGACATCATTATCTTTGCAAAAGGAACTAACCCAGCTTGTAACAAAGTTCTAGAGGTTTTATCCAACTATTGCCAAGTCTCAGGCCAAAAAGTAAACTATCATAAATCGGCTTTCCAAGTCTCAAGAAACTTAGACAACCAAACAAAGAGAATGATACAGCAAAATATAGGCATATCGCCAAGTACAAACTTAGAAAAGTACCTTGGCTGCCCGATAATTAACGGTAGAGTGAATAAATCTGTCTTCAAAGATGTTATTGAGAACGCTAGGAAGCAACTTACTAAATGGAAAGCTTCTTCCCTTTCCCAGGAAGGACGTGTAGTCCTCATTAAGGCCAATCTTAATGCTAAACCTTACTATCTAATGCAAAGTTTCATGCTCCCATCTTCCATACATACAGAACTAGACCAAATTAGTAGACAATTCTATTGGAATAAAGGCCCAAATTATCACCCACTCATTAGCTGGGACAAGATCTGCAAACCGAAGGAAAAAGGAGGAGCTGGAATTAGGAAAGCTGAGGATATGAATAAAGCTTTACAAATGAAACTACTATGGAAAATTATGGCAGAACCGGATAATATCTGGGTCAAGGTGGTTGAGGAAAAATACTTAAAAGGAAACCGGCTTTGGAACTACAAAACTGGTAAAAATACGTCTTGGCAGTGGAAGAGACTAATGAACTTAAGGCAAGATTTTGACCAAGGAATTAGATGGAATGTTGGGGATGGGAAAACTATCAGAGTTTGGAAGGATCGATGGATTGACGACTGTCCCCCTAGAACAATATGCAATCGACAAGGAACTAATCTCTAATAATGACGAAACTGTTTGTTCCCTCATCACAAACAAGAAATGGGACCAAGAGAAGCTAAAACTTTTAGAAAGTCAACTCACCACCCCTAACATGATCAATCGGATTAAAAACCATCCAATCCCGATTTGTGATATTCGGGATAGACTCTACTGGGCTCCGAGTGCAGATGGCTGGTTCCATACAAAAGATGCCCTCACTCTTCTTCATAAGAATATCTGCTCCCCCCAAATTAACAACTCATGGATCTGGGATATCGATATCATGCCAAAAATAAAAAACTTCATTTGGAAATTGTCTATAAATGGACTCCCAACGAAAGAAAACCTGGAAAAACAAAAAGTACCAGTTCCAATGAGTTGTGTACTTTGTCAGCACCCTTTCGAGAGTGCTTGCCATATCTTCCTCAAATGTCCATTCACTTTGGACAACATTACCGACCTTAAAACTCGAGAATGCATACAAAATTTGGACATGACAAGTAAAGATCTAAGGGAGGCAATCTCCATTATCAGATCTAACCTTGATGACTCAGCTATTATCTCTCTGTTTGTCACCTGGTGGAATATTTGGTTTGTGAGAAACAAGAACATCTTTAACAATAGCAAAATAACAAATGTCTCACACATCGCTCAATCCCAGATTAGGGATTGGAAAAGTGAGAAGAAGAATAAAGATGTTACAAAAGTAGCCAAAAACGGTAGAAAACAAAAGAAAATTAAGTGGCGGCCCCCTAAATTTGGAACAATTAAACTTAACTTTGACGGGTCAAAAAGATCTAATGGACAGAGCTCATTTGGATACATTCTAAGAGACCATAAGGCCTCAGTAGTCGGCTTTGAATTCGGTCAGTGTGGCCACATTTCTGCCCCCCAGACTGAAGCTTACGCTTTGAAAATGGGTTTTATCAAAGCAAAACAACTGGGAATTAGAAACATTGAAATTGAAGGAGATAACCTCATGATTATTAACACAGTCAAAACTATTTGGAAACCACCATGGGAAATGGATATTTGTATTACATACATTTTTCTCCTAATCGCATATTTTTATCAAGTTCAAATCAACCACATCTACAGAGAGATTAATGGTGCGGCCGACAAGCTGGCTAACCTCGGCCATGACAATCCTGCTGCTGTCGCTTCTCGTCAAGATATCTCTGCTTGGTGCCCCTGTATTCCGGCATCCATTGATGCTATCATCCGCAAGGATGCCTTAGGCTGGTCAACCAATCGGTGTTGACTTGCCTAAATTACTTACCTCATTACTCAAAAAAAAAAATAATAATAATAGAATCATAGTGGATGCGTTAGAAGGAACTTCCAACTAAAAAAAGGAAACAATAATACATATTTTAAATAACAATACCAATAAAATATTGTTTGGAGGGGAGAATATGATGAAAATTGAGATAATAAGTATAGTATTCTGAAAGAAGAATGTATTGTATTTTGAGAGATGATTGAAGAGGTATGTGTATAGGAACTATTTTAGGTTCAATAAATAAAAGATAAGGATCAAAAGAAGATTGTTTAAAAAAATTGCATATCAAATTAATATGATAGGATCAAAACTAATATTTTCAACAAAATAACTCAAAATTTTAAGATTTTAATTTTAAAAATAATTATTATAAAAACCAAACTAATCTGTTTGTTTTGATTTTAAGGATTAACGTTTGTAATATCTAATTTTTCAATAAAGGAAAGAATGCCTTTTTAAAATATTTTTGGATGCTGCATGAATTGTAGGGTTGACATGTGACAAAAATGACATATATTTTAATAGATATAAGATAGTAAATGATAGCATTAATTTTGTACAATGTTGGAGCACTCAAGCCTCATCAATTGCAACACGACAACCGAGGTGAAAAGAGAACTTTTGTGAGGAAATTTGCATAATCAATAGAAGAGTCCGAGTATATTGGATGGTAGGATGAGACGGATGGGCTGGTGCTGTAAAAAAAACTCCCAACTTTACACTCGTAGTTAAATTTGTTAATATTTGGAGTGTTACTATTTTTTTCTGTCTGGGTGAGCAACGACTACTCGAGTCCACCCTTGGATCCGCCCTTGCTTGTGCGTAGGTAGTCCATGACTACACATTCTTACACATAGTTAGTCTACCACTACCTATGATGCACGGACACGGATAATGGACACGACAGGAAACGGGAAAGCTGTAATCCTCAAAAGCGTAGGAAACAGGGACACAACGAGGAAAACAAATAATAACATGACAACAAAATAATATTAACATGAGAACAAAATAACCGAAAGCTTATAAACAAACATTTTGCAAATATACAACAACCGAACCATCCATGGAAACAAACATTTAGTTTCAAAAATGAAGAATGAACCATCCATTTTACAAATCAACAACAACCCAACAACATGATCAATCAAGAAAAATAATAATAAAATGTGTAAATTAGAAAAACTGAAAGGATTAGAATAACGTACTCAATATTCAATAAAAAAAATTTTACTTAATAAATTAATAATCAAAGATTCAAAATTAATTTATGAAATGATAATAAGAATGGAGAGAAGAGTCGGCCGGCGGAACAACAACATTTCAACATTAGAATCGAAGAGGAAGATCGGGGAGTAAACTTTCGTCGACTATGTGTGACGCAATCCGCGTCCTCGCCATGTCCTAGATGTAATCAACCTCGAAAACGTGTCTTGACCGTAACGGGTCATATTTAACCGTATCCGAGATGTATCATAACGTGTCTCATGTCCGACACGACAGGACACGGAACGCTCCGCCAGTGTCCGTGAATTATAGACCACTACACATCCCATATACACGTAGTTAGTAGTCTCTACCCGACGGATTCCGTATGTGTACTCATCATGAATCCTTCCGGTCGAATATTTTTTCCGCACTTGTAATAATTCCTTATCCCCTCAGATACCTATTCGTTGTGAAGCCGTCGTTTCTCGTCTGTGTTGCTGTCGTTTGATTGGGTCACCAGACGTTTTCCTACAGCACAATTTACAAATCTACCGACACAAAAGACCAGGGAAAAACAAAAAAGAAGAGAAGGAACCTAACGTCTTCTTCCTCTCTCTTGTGCAAATCCTTCCCAGATCCTCTAACAGTGGTGGACACCTGCAAACTTCTTCCATTTCTACACTTTCTTTCCACCATATTTCCCGTCTTTGATTCCTTCTATTCTGTTCACGAATTATATAACGCATCGAGTCCGAAGTTTTGCCACCGCTTTCAGTAACGTTGATATGGATGCTTAATCGCATGTTATTTCGATCGAGTGATCGTCTAGTCTTGTCGGAAATGGTCGCTCATCGCGGGCGCTAATAAGCGTTGTTTAGCGCCCTCGATATGTCGGGCCCTCTCGACCGTTTCGCTCGTCCTTGTGAGTTTTCCTTAGCCTTTTAACGTTTCGATTGATCTTCCTCTTTAGCTGTGGGTTTCGTTTGTGTACGATTGGTTGTTTAGTTGATAGGGTTTACAAAAAACTTTTCTTCTACCAGCGGGTCTAAATTTCTGCTGTCATCGATGCATTTTTATCAAAATTCTCATTTTTCAGTTTGAATTGCTATAATTCTTCAACATGCATAGGTTTGTACTTAAGATTTGAGGAGATTTTCATGGGAAGGCTCTGCTTTGATCTCTTCTCTGTTTTGACTTCTTCTTTCAAAATGGGTACGGTTGACCTAAGTTACCTAACTGTTGGGGTACTTAGGTGTCCATTGGAGGAGTTTAATTAATTTATCCGGCACTAGTTTCCGACGAAGTGGAGATATTGTTGCTAGAGTTTCTCATTCCACGATTGCTCTTAATGAGTTGACTTTACTTGGTGATGAATGCTCTCTCTTTTCTCGTACCAAAATGTTAATGCTAGGAAAATGAAAAATGACGCCATATGAATAGGCTCTTTTTTGTTTATTCTCAGCGGGAAGAGTTTTTGCCATATGAGTTTAACCAGTCTTAGGTCTCAACGGAATTATTCGTTAGTTGTCTTATTATGGGACTCACTCTGTCCATTAAGTTAAATAAGAGTTCAACTTGGCGTTCTGATCAGCCTTATCCACTTGCATGTGCAAATTACAATCTATTATCCTATCAAAGCATTTGCTGCTATCCTTTGGAAAATGTATGATTTTCTGGCTGATTATTTCCTTAATAAAACTGCTTCCTTCGAGGGCAATATAATCACGAGTCTTGACCTTGGAGTTTCGAATTCAACCTTTGCAGTGGAAACCTTAGCCTAACAGTGTTAATGATCACTGATGATTGATGACAAGTTGACAACTAGAACTGGAGTAAGGAGAAGAAACTTAGATACTAGATGTTTGGGATCTCCAATTTTAAGTTTGATGGGAGTAATTGCAGTTAATAACATGCAATATTTGCAGGCTGTGAAGGTACCTCTACCCGTGATGAAAGAAGAGAAAGGAAGACAGTGAGTGAAATATCAGAAGAAGAAAAGAAGACTAAAATGGGGACACTTAAGAAGAAAGCACTTTATGCATCTCATAAATTTAGACACTCGCTAAAAAGACGGAGCAAGAAGAAAGGTCAGGATCAAAGTTTGCTTGTTTCCATAAAAGATGTACGAGATAACATGGAATTACAGGCTGTGGAAGACTTTAGACAGACTCTTCTTTTAGAGGAATTGTTACCAGCAAGGCATGATGATTATTACACATTGTTGAGGTAACCAGGTCATCTTGTATAAATTGTCCATCAAACTTGAGTTAATGTTACTGTGGTTTGGATTTTCAGAAGAACATAATACATATACTAATGTTGCTATGTTTCTCCAAATTACTGAATGGTAGCACTAATATGTCATAAGAGTCTTGTGGTTCTAAACCAAATAATCACAGAGTTACCTCATATTCTATTGGTTTCTAGACAATAATCCAGTATGATCTTGTGATTGCAGATTCCTGAAAGCAAGGAAGTTCAACATGGACAATGCAAAACGAATGTGGACTGCAATGCTTCAGTGGAGGGAGGAGTTTGGTGCTGATACAATACTTGAGGTAAATCAAGTTGGTAGTTGAATCTCATACTTAAAAGGCACATTTCTCCACCATCCTAATTGTACTATCTTATTTTACCAGTCTCAAATGATTCTGATGAATCTAATATGTTGCTATTTTAGGCACCTTTAAGGTATGATCATCTTATTGCTATATTTTCAGGATTTTGAATATCATGAGTTGGATGAAGTCTTGAAGTATTACCCCCAGTGCTTTCATGGTGTGGACAAGGATGGAAGGCCCGTGTACATTTATTTGCTGGGGAAGATTGATGTTGAAAAACTGATGCAAGTAACGACAATGGATCGTTACCTGAAATACCATGTACAGGATTTTGAGAAATGTTTTGCATACAACTTTCCATCTTGCTCTATTGCTGCGAAGAGGCACATAGATACAACTACAACAATTTTAGATGTTCAAGGCTTGGTACACAACATATTTTTCTGCCTTCTTCTTAAACATGAATGTTACTATTTACATGAGAAGTGGATTGATGTGTTCTTAGACATTAATGATACTCTACTTTCAGGGTCTCAAAAACCTATCCAAACCTGCACGGGAACTTGTAATGCAACTTCAAAAAATTGATAATGACAACTATCCTGAGGTATATAGTGTAATTATTCTCCAACTAAAATCCAAGTGTTGTAATAAAATCCATAGAATGCCTGAATGATCGAAGACTCGAGTCGCTTGTGTTCATTGCAGACTCTTTGCCGGATGTATATTGTTAATGCTGGCAATGGGTTCAAGTTGCTGTGGAACGCCATCAAAACTTTTCTTGATCCCCTAACAACTGAAAAGATTAGTGTATGATGCCTGGCTTACTGTTAGTGAATATTGTTGTACTTGGTGGGTTGAAGTGTTCTGTTTGTAGCATTACCTGCACTGATGTATAAAATGGCTGCTGGAATATCTTAGGTACTTGGAACCAAATATCAAAGCAAATTATTGGAAGTAATAGATGAAAGGTGAAGTTGCAATAAGAGTTGATTTTGAAGTTCTTTTATTTATTTTTGTAGCTGTCTAATTCCTGTTGTGTATCTGAATATGAACCAGTCAACTACCGGACTTTTTGGGTGGGAAGTGTACCTGTGCAGATCAAGGAGGTTGTTTGAGATCTGAGAAGGGTCCATGGAAGGATCAAAACATTTTAAAGGTTTGTCATGCCAATCCTGCTGTTTTCCTGTTGATTCTTTTATGATTGAAAAACACGGGATTCAATGGACTCCGAAATATTATCACAAGGTGATTCAAATTGGTGGAGCAGAAGTCACTACTGTGTCAAAAACAGATAGCGAGAGAGTCTTTAGTCGGAAAAAGACGCATTTCTTGATGGTAATTTTAAGATAAATTCTCTTCTGAAATGTAATTCAAGCAATACACAAATTTAGTCTATAGTGGGTTGTTTCTTATATTCATTTTCATATTTGGTTTCGTCAGACTAGATGCCTTGACGTATCTACTGCAGAGTCTGGATCTGAGGCTGAAGAATTCACTTCATCTAAAGCATCTGGCTCTGATGCATTCTCGGGTATGACTCCTGTTCATGAGAATGTAAGTTTTTCCTTCAGTGTATTATGGAGTTCTTAGAACTGATGATTTTGGATGCATATGTTTTGTCACCCACATGTATCTTTGGAAAGTAGTATACTGTTGTAGGTGCAAAAGGTTACAGATACCTAGCTGGGGATTTGCGATAGACTGAATGAATTATTCTTTTTTCACTTTCTTTAGCCTTCCCATTTTCACTTCCTGACACAACCTTTTGGATGATAGCACTTGTTGTTTTCGTGGGTCTTGCTCTCTTTGCAAAATCGAGCGTTGTCACTAGATGGTTCAAACATTGTTTCACTAGTTATGTTTTCTAACTTGTAGTAAGGATATTGTGACATAATAGGCAGTAACATGTACAGAATAAGGTAGCTGGAAAGACAAGCGGCAGGGATGGGATCCCTACACATGATGCCTCCGTTCCAGTTATTAGAAAGATTGCCAGCATGGAGTGTAAAGGTGAAGATCAGCTCAAATGTTATCCTTCTAGTTCTAGGACATATGTTGCTACTCTCCTTGACAACTATATTTTGCTTATTTCAGAGGCTCCCTCACATTCTGTGCTTGAAACCTTACGAAGACTACCTGCATGGAGCTGGGGAATGCTCGTGCCTTTAATCTTGACTCTGTTTTCCGTGTGTCGTTCGGTATTGTACAGATCTACTAGAAAACTTCCTGGTGTGGTTTCTAATGTTGCAAACAGCATTTCGGGGCTTGCACTTGATTCCCCATTGAAGGAAGAGCTACAGCCTGCAGATTCTGATTCAAATGTAGTAAGCAGAGTTGGTGATCTTGAAGAGAAGGTTAGCGTTCTATGTAGGAAGCCAGCCCAGATGCCTGTGGACAAAGAGGAGTTGTTAAATGCTGCTGTGTATCGCGTTGATGCTCTTGAAGCTGAACTGATATCTGTGAAGAAGGCTTTGCATGAATCTTCAATAAAGCAAGAAGAGCTTCTGGCTTATATAGATGCTCAGCATACAGCAAAATTGAGGGTAACTCTCCATCCCCTTGTGATAATAATATTTATATTCATTGATTATTAATCAAAATACGGCTCCATCTGTGGCAGGAAAGAAAGTTTTGCTGCTAGAAGGCCGTCGTTTCAATTCATATTGAAAGATGGAGGAAGGTATACAAAATGTCACAGCAATATGTTTTGGGCGGGTGTACTCATCCAGGCCTTATCACACAGGTAATGTTAGAGATAGCTAAAGGTGTTTGTTTATGTATTTTTGAACAACTCTTCTTCTACAAACGATATTTTCTCCCTTTACTGTTTAATATTCATCCAGGCCTTATCATATGTTTTCCACTTGAATCCGGAAAGTTAGGGCTCGCCAAACGCTAATAACATGGCGTGAAGCTTAAAGACAAACGATGGACGATAATAATTCAACCATGCAGGTTGAAATAGCTCGTTTACCACTCAAGTAGTTGATCTTCCGACATAACCCAACAATCACCTACTTCTTCCAAATTTTCCTACACAAATGCCACATATTTTGGGTGCATGCATGGACTCTATGTAAGCATGTTCGTAACTCTAACATGTGTTCTCCTGAAATAAGGCAATGCATTTTGAGTTGAAGTCCTCTAAAGTGAATTGAGAAGTTGATACTTTTCACTATGTGCGAGGAAGGGACTTAGTGCACATCAACCAATTAATCATCATTATGGACACGAAGAGCACCACTTTGAGTCCATTGGATAGCCACAAGGCCCACGACGTTATCCCAAAATATAACCGGAGCAACAGGAAGACATATGTCCGACTTAACAACAAGGAATTTAACCATCAAAGTTCAATTATAGTATTAACAACAAATCGATACCTAGCCTCATTGGAGGGCCATGCAACAATTCTTTTCTTCTTATAACTTCATGACATATATCATTGCCTGGATAAATCATATATGCATCAGTAGACAAGTAGTCACCCTTTTCACCCACGCAATCAACTTCCAAGAAGGCATGAGAGAGTTATACACATTTCCTTGAATGGTCATGAAACTTATGAGCTTTGACTTAAACATAATACAATAATTTGTGTTATGATGATGAGGTTTTAAGTGATTGATCTAGTTACAAATGAGACACATATATGATTCCATTTGAGAGATATCTACGGATCTTACTTGATGATAAGTAAGGTTCAAGTATAGGATATTTGACAGCACTCAAATTAGAGTTTTTTTCCATCATCATTATATTACATTCCCTTCCTCTTTTGGGATAACATATCTTATCGGTCTGTTTCCTTCCTATTAGTATTTCGAAAATCTACCGGTTGATTTATGTAATTGCAGGCATTCCGTACATTTCTAGAGTAAATGATATCTATGTAGCGGAATGACTTCATGAACACTAAGGGTCCTCCTGAGGTCAAATAAGTCAAGGTCAAGATGAAAATGAATGAGGCGAGAGCGAAATGAAGAACATATCGGGAAGCATGCATCAAGGATCATCGACCTTATTATGCTCTTCCTACATGTGACCTTCAAATGACCTCATGTTGAAGTATTAACGTCAAGGATCAATTTTTTGACCAAGCCCATCAACATGGCCCAGTAGAGTCAATCAACCCTATGGATCGACTAGCCCACTTCGACGTCAATTATTCTTCTCCCTTTATCCATTTTGTTTGGAATGGACTTCTAACCCGTCCACTTGGACTTTTTATTTATTTATTTATGTTTATGCATTAAAGATATTTATGGCATTCTAGATTTCATCTTATCTTATTAGAAAATTAGATTTAGGGTTTAGGTTAAATCCTCACCCTATAAATAAGGTGACACGGGTATTCACCCGTGTAGTTTGGCCCAATCTTTCGACACTAAAAATCTCAATAGAAAAACGAAAAAATAAAAAGAGATATCGAAAGAGGGTGATCTGACGGTGGAAAATATCAATAGATGGATAGATCAAGTTTGAACCCTAAACAACAACTTGAAAGCACAAAAGGACACGATCGGGAGGATCGGTCAAATACACAACCAGGGAAGTTCTGTAGAACCCTTCCGCTACAACCAATCACAATAGGCATTTGTGAGAACCCTAGAGCACCTAGAGGATTGCATATAGCTAGTTGAAGCATCTTGCTTTGCTGTAGCAAGTAGAACACACTCAAACATGTCCCAACGAGTTGTGAGCAAGATGTCTCATACTCAAATTTGCTCTCCACTTCGTGAAGATGACGGTAGACACCACAAAAAGACAACTCGACATGTTAAACAAATGTATATTTCAGGTTGCAAAAATAAGAGGCACGCGGATCGACCTTATGGACTTATTAACCTAGCTCGCATAATCATATCTTATTTAGAATAAGGTATGATCTTGTTCTAAGAAAATAATAAAATAAGATCGATCTTCTAGTAAGATTAAGTCTTCTAAGACTTGGGCCTCAAGTATCTCTAAATATATGATTTCCAAATAATATAACACTCGATCCAACATTTGCCACGTTCATATCACACACGTGCATAATCTTTACGCATGCATGGTTGGCCTTCTTCTTGTGCATGGACACATACGTCCTTCATGCATGGTTGTTTCCTCGTATGTGCATGTATGGATGTGCTCGAGTGTTGGGGTGGTCTCTCATGTGGGTCCCGATCTTCTATTGTTAAGGAGAAAGGGTTCTTCTTATAAACTCCTCTCCTCTTTTCTATTAGTGAATGCATTCTCATGTACTGATGCACTCGAGACCTCCTTGTTTGATGAGCTTTATGGCGCATCATCTTCCTCTTCGTCCGGATGACACGTAGACCCTTCCTCCTCTGCTTGAGTCCCATTTGATAATGCGATCACTTACCATTGTCGTCCTCTTCTTTCTTGCAAGTTTTATGGTTTCTTGCTCCTGAGTTGCTTCCGAGTTAAATTATCCTAGCTTCCGAGTTGTTCATGTGCTAAGTCTAGGTTTTGGAGGTGCTCCTGAAGATGCTCTTGCATCATCCCCTCCTCCTTTGGAAGATTTCAACCTCGAATCCAAGCCTTCTTGAATTGTATCGTACTTGGATGGTTCTTGAAGTATTGCACCAAAATGAAAGACAAGTACACACATTCCAGTAGAGAAGGTTATGAATTCAAATTGCTGTAATTTAAATTTCTCATCTTTGAGTGAGGAGAATTCTTCTTTCAGACGGTGTCTTGGAATGTCTACATTAGGGGTTAGTAGCTTAATTTCATTAGTAAACATACAACTACAATGATTCCCTTCATACTTAAATTCCAATGCATAGGGTATAACAATACGTAGCTACATGACACCAAGGAATGTCCCCCAACAAACATCATATATTAAATGCAAATGCTCAATTAGAGCGTCTAGTGATGAGGGATCATCCCCAACAACCCCCTACTATAAAAGGACCAATTATTAGATCAAGGGAATGGGAAATCAAGGAGAAGAAGTCCAAACCATTACCAACATTTCCTACAAGTCCTACCATGAAGGACCTATCACTAGATCAAAAGCAAAAACC
Source organism: Fagopyrum homotropicum (assembly GCA_033239125.1). Taxonomy (NCBI): domain Eukaryota; kingdom Viridiplantae; phylum Streptophyta; class Magnoliopsida; order Caryophyllales; family Polygonaceae; genus Fagopyrum; species Fagopyrum homotropicum. Next base: position 54,648,820 of record BSWB01000003.1, on the reverse strand, counting down.
ATTCACGGAGAGGTTTCTAGCTTGTCAGTGTTCTTAATTTTAAGAAGACCATTGGTGATCTTTTTGTGTATAAGTCTTCCTTATATTCACATTGATGACGATTCCAACCATGGAGACCGATGCCATGCACATGTGAGGATGGAAAGGAAGACAAGGGTAGAATCTTTGAGCTTCAAGTTATTTTTATGAGACATTTTATTACCTTTAAGCTCTAGATATTCTAAAGGTAGTTTTTATCTTTTATATTTTTAGGATTATTTTTATTTTCTTAAATGGAGGATTTTAAGCTATAAACGAACTGCCATACATGTTTTTAGGTTAGATTATTATTGAACAAGATTCGAGAGATACTCGTTACTTCTTCCATGAAGTTTTCGTTTATTCATTCCAATTTAATCAAAAAGAGAGCCTTTGATTGAATCGTTGTGAGTCCATGCTAGGTTGTTCTTGTGTGTGTTAATCTCCTTAGAGATTGTGCTTCTAGTCGATTCTAGTTCCTCCTTGTGCTTGTTTTGATTAGATTTCTTGTGTAAGGTTGAAGAAGAAGAAAGGGTTAAAGTAATTCATTGCTTGGGTTTTGATCCAATCGATCAAGGTTCTAGTAAGTATATCTTGGTTCTTCTTGACCTATATTTCATGAATTCACCCATCCCATATTCACATCATATCTCCCCATCCATCGTCACATATCTCACCATTCACCACCAAAGTCTCTCCCTTTTTCTTTCTTTCTTTTTTCCGCAAATTTCTCTAATCATCTCGCCATCTCAATCGAGATTCGCCAACCGAGATTTCTATCCTTTAAAGGTTTCAAGGAGTTCTTATCTAGATTCGTCATTGTGGTCTTAACCACGCATAATCTAGTATGCTCATTTTCTGCATGAATGTTATGAATTCCTTGAAGACGAACTTGAAGATCGTACAGTTGGCCATTGTATAGTTAGGATTCCTTGTTGGTGGTATATCGCTTAGATCCATGAGAATCTTTGTTTTATAAAAGTTATCCTATGTACAACCACAAATTTGAGTTTTTCAGCCTCTTTTGTGGTTACCCCGTTCTTCTTCTTCTTCTTCTTCTTCTTCTTCTTCTTCTTCTCATAGTATTCTGCTACCTCGTCTGGCGTCAACAATTTTAACACAAATCTTTTCCTCTTGAATGTTAGACAATACATGTTGGTATGTCCCTTGTGCTCTACCTCTCTATCGTACAATCAAGGTCGACCTAGCAGAATGTGGCAAGCTTGCAAAAGAGCAATATCACACAAGATGGTGTCCTCATAGGCTCATATTTTGAACAAGATTTTGGACAGTCTCTTGATTTTCAACTCTCTGCAACCATTCATCTATCCAAGCTTGTATGGTTGTGGATGGTGACTAGTTTCGAGTTGAAGCTTTCGGACAACATCAAGACTTACCACGTTACTACAACTTCCCCTGTCAATGATCATGTTACATACCTTTTGTTGGATTAGGTATTGTGTGTGGAACATTTTCTCTCTTTGTCGTCTTCATTCTTCAAAGGAATAAAACTCAAACTTCTTCGATTCACTAAGCAAACATTCTTGAGGAGTGGCGAATGAAGAATCTTTGCATTGGCTGAGGAGTATAATCCCTCAGGATTTCCAATTAGTTCTCCTTCTCTCGTGTGTTCTTCCATTGTTTCATCTTCCTCAGTAGTACACTTGATCTCTAGAATTGTGATTTTAGTGCGAGGTGTGATAGGTGTGACGAATGGAACAACGATGATGTCATCTTTGGGTACAAAATCTCCGGATGCGGTTGAAGTAATTTTAGTATTTTAATCCTATATTTCTGGGGGAGTTTCTTTTTTTTCCTCTTTTAGTGTACTCGAGTTTACTAGTTCTTCTTCTAGGAAGACCACTGATGTGGGACCATCCTTTGCATCTACAACTACGCTACATGGATCATTCACCAATCTAGAAGCGAGAGAAACTCAAGAAAGGAGTGCTTACAATTTGCAAACATGGGACGAATCGATGGAATGGAAGATTGCATGGCAGATGAAGAAAATTGACCGATTTGCCAGAAAAATCGACCGATTTTCATGTAGGAAAATTCGATCAATTTTCGTGTCCGAATTTCTTCAAATGGAACGACTTGTAAGAGATCCGGTCATGATCTTCTATCTTTTGGCAATTATATCTTGTTATAATTCCTTAAATCTCTCACACTATCTTAAGGAATTATTTAGATTCTATATTTTTAGATTTTATATTTTATATCTTTTTAAGATATCTTTTCTAGGTTATCTTTCACAAGATATATTTTATAAATTATATCTTTTTAGTTTTTTTCTAGTTTGAGTAGGTTTAATCATCCCTATAAATAGCCTTAGAGGAGGAGGTTGTTTGGTAGATTAGATTTGAGTTATTTTCCACATATTGTGTGAACTTACGGCTTCACTTACGGAGTACGTACTTTATTCATTGCTATTCAATCAAAGGAGAGTTTTGGTTGAATTGTTGTGACGTTCTTGTTAGATTGTGCTTGTGTGTGTTAATCTTGTTGAAGGTTGGTGCTCCTGGTCAATCCTAGTTCCTCCTTGTGCTTGTCTTACTTAGAAGGCTTGTGTAAGGTTAAAGAAGTGCGGGTTAAGGTGATCTTCTCGTTTAAGGGTTTTGACACATCATTGGTCAAGGTTCTTTTGTGGAACTATCTTGGTTCATATCTTCCTATATCTCTCATTTATCATCCCATAATCATCTTCTTTTCTTTCCATATCATTCACTAATCCGTGTTCTAAGTTTATTGAAAAATCGGCCTATTCTTGAGATAAATCGACCGATTTTCTCTATAGAACAACCCAGTTTTTATCACAGTTAAGAACTTCCAATCTAGTTCGGGAATTGCAGCTTATCCCCGCATCAACCACTCTAAGAGCTTCCAAGAAGTTGAATGGTTTGACATGTGGAGACATGGAAGGATTTTCACTTGTAGGTGGCTTGTTTAGAACCTTGTTGGTGAGAAGACATGTTCCCTTCTTGAAATCGAATGGATCCTCGTCACTCTCTAGTTCGTCTTTGTGGGTGATTCGCCTAGACTCATATTTCTGCTTGGATCATGATTCATACTTGCCCTGATCATTGATTGTCATTGCCCATTTATTGGGGTAATCTCTCATCATATGTTCATTTCCATGGCATTTGAAAAACTAATGTCCCTAATTCTAGTCAGGTTAGAAGGGTTACTTCCTTGACGTGTCGGCGTAGGGGGCTTGAGGTGTCGTGGCTGCTCGACTCCCTGACAGAGCTCCGGTCTTGCGACTGACTAGTGTGGAGTCCTCACTTTGATTGTTCCTCTATACCGTGACTCGTCGGTCTTGATTTTTGGCCTTTATCTTCCTTTTGACTCGAATCGATTGATGCAACAAATCTGTCATGTTAGAGTAAGCATACAAATCAACCTCACTTGCCAAGGATGGAGAATCCTTAGGTACCGTGTCATGGTGGGCTCTTCCTCCTCATATACGCCAACTCGGACCATTGCCATTTCCATTGCATTATATGCTTCTTCAACGCTCATCATTTCTTGCTTTAAATTCTCTAACCTATGACGTAGTACCCTCCCGTGATGGGGAGGAATGAAACGTGATCTCATGACGACCTTCATGTGGTCCCACGTAGTGATGTTCACATCTAGACTTTGTCTTCTTTACTTTACAAGGTTAGTCCACCAAATTAAAGCATATTAGTAAATGCAAGCGCAAGATAATGTACCTTTCATCCTTCAAGGACGTGGTGACAACTCCATATTAGTTCTATCTTAGCTTCCTAAGCTAAGTAGATTTTGGCATCACATTTCTCTTCAAATGGAGAGATCTTGATCAGTTTGACCTTTGAAAACATATATGTTTCCTGGCCCTGTTGATGGTTCGTCGGATATTCCGTCAAGGCTACATCAAAAAAATTTGACGGGGTCGTGGTAGAGGTTATTGGACCTTGTTCTCTTCAATTTTTAACGAGGGAGGTGGTGGTGGTAATTGTTCTAGTATCCGGGCTTCAATATGACCAAGGTTTGTATTAAGTTGATTCATCTGTCTTTGGAGGATATGTTGTAAACCACTTATTCTAGCCAACGAGTTTCTGTCATCAACATTCTTCCCTATTGAAGAAGACATATTTACAACAAGAAAACACGCTAGGTTAGTGATAATCAAGACTACCCGTTGGCTGATTTTCTCTCTTTCCCCTTGTCTATGTCCGCACCAAGCTTATCTTATCCAGTTTGCGAGGCTCACATGCACTGGACAAATTAAAGCTTTTTAACAAGACACAAGGTCATGCGTTCGGGCACTACAAAACAAAATAGAGGTGAACCAGTGAACCTTGATCTCAACGAGAAAAGGATTTTGTGTGGTGTTATTAAAGAACAAGCAAAATCACTCGCCTAAAATTAAGATCAAATTAGAAAAGCAGAGGTGAGTAGGAAAGGTGCGGAGTTCACATCCGATAATCCGAGATAGCTCACAATCTTTCACTTGTACCCGTAAATCTCAAGAAAGAACAAGATAACACTTCAAGACTCTCTTTTTTTTTTGCCTTGAATGAATCTTTTTATCTATTCGATTTCTTTTTTTCTTCCGATAATCCGGGTTTGACGTGCTTCCATTGGACCGGTTCAGGGATGAGGTTAACTGGTTGGCTGGTTTGGCTATGGATCCATATTAGATATGGATTTGGATCGGGTACTGGTTACGGATATCGGATAGGTTTAGGATTCAACTTGTTTTGTTAAAATCTAAATCGGGTACTGAGTAGGGTTAGGGGGAACGGGTCACGTTTTCGGAAATGGGTTGTGGGTAGGGTTTTAGGATTCAGTTACAGTTTTGAGGGTGTCGGTTTGGGGCGACTGGGGGCTTCCGAGAGAGAGGGAGGACTAGTGGTTGGTGTGGGTGGTTCTAACGGTGGTGGCGAAAGGTAGTGGTAATCGGGGGAAGGTGGCAAAAAGGCTGATGGTGGAGGGTTGTGAAGGAGGTGGCGGCAGGGTTGTCGGCAAGCTGAATGGAAGGTGGTGAGTCTTGGTGGTGGTTGTTGTGGTGGTGACATCACGTTGGCGGCGGCGGTGTGGACTTTGAGGAATCCTGGGTTTCTTCGTTGTGACTCCAAGGGTTACAGAAATATATATTTTTTTTTGAAATTATTTAACGGCTACAAAAATCAATTAAAGCAATTGCAATTGCAATTGATATTGAAAGCAGTAAATAACGAGAATGATAGAAAACTAATCATAACAGTTGTTGCTCTGCTTGACTCTTTTTGTGAGAATCTTGTGAAAGATTTGATTTTTTTAATAGAAAAGATAGATGCGGCGAATATTAACCGAAAGCTCTGATACCGCTTTGATACGGGGTATTCGCCCGTGTAGTTTGGCTCAATCTTTCGACACCTAAAGGACTCAGTAGAAATAGGACATAATAAAAAAAGATATGAAAATCAATTAAATCAATTGCAATTGATATTAATAAAAGGATATTGTTGCCGTGCTTATGAAATGTTGGTTATGATAACTACTTTCTTTTGTGTTCTCATATCACTCCCCGTCATGATTGGATATATATTATGCATGTTACTTTTGGTAAGTTCTTGTTTAGTACTTTAAATGAACGTGAGGGTAGGGAGGTTCTCTTAGGAAATGATATTCCAAGGAAATAGGTAATGTTGCCCTTAATATGTTTGATGGGAAGGTCACAACACTTCAAATGGCCAGGTAGGTACCTAACTTTAGGAGAAACCTCATTTATGAATATATTTTTTATGATTTAAATTGTCATTTTATTACTCATAATGGATAAGAGGAGTTAAAAGAAATGAACAAACTCTTATTAAGTGTATCAAGAAGGGAGTATGATACTATGTAGTTACTTCTCTTGAATTGAATGTCACTGTGGGTAAAAATCTTATAGAAAATCAAATTAAAACTTAGCACTCTAGGCTTAGTCATATAGGGTTCAAAGGTATGGTCTAGATCACTTGTTTAAAACTAAGATAATAGATAAGAAACTTGTATATATATATATATATATATATATATATATATAGTTTTGTGAAAATTGTATTTATGGAAAACATACAAGTCTCTCATTCCCTAAATCAGTATAGATTGCTAAGGAAAACTCGAATATGTATAATGTGGGGACCATCGCAGTTTAGCACCAAGGTGGTAAGAGATACTTTATGTCTTTCATAGCTCACTGCTCTAGGAGGATGTGAGTTTATCTCTTGAATACTAAAGATGAAGCTTTTTTGACATTTAAAATTTGGCTAAAATTGGTTGAAACTGAATATAATCTTAAGCTTAAGTGTCTTAAAACTAACAATGGTCAGAATATTATAATCATTCTTTTAATGACTATTGTAAATGCTTAGGAATTAAAAGACATTTGACTGTACTAACATACCCCAACAAAATGGAGCTATTGAGAGAATGAATAGAATATCGTTTGAACAAGCAAGATATATGCTTATAATTGTTGGTATGAAATCTTCTATGTGGGGATAAGTTGTTGCCACACCTTCATACCTCATGAATAGGTCACCATCTTTTGTTATACACTTTAAAACACCTATGGAGTTATGGACTGATAAGAAACCTAATCTGAATTACCTTAGACCTTTGGGATGCAGTGCATATTCTCATATATTGCGGGGTAAACTTCAACCTAAAGCACAAAAAGTTGTCATGTTAGGTTATCTTGAGTGAACTAAACGTTATAAGTTGTTACTTAACCTCACATCTATAAAGTGATTGTGTCTAGAAGTGTTACCTTTAATGAGTTTGAGTTTCATTTTAAAGTTAAGTTGTCTAACATTTTTGATGAGCTTACAAGTGTGAGCAACACTGATGGGCGGTCTAGTTTCTACTTTGATAGCATGTATTATAGTCTATATTTTGGGATTGGTTTAGACGTTTTATCTTCATAAATCTGCATGTATGGATGTATACTCTTTGATTATATTGTTCTTTTGTCTACATTTGCGAGAATTGAGGTCTACACCTAGTTTCATTGTAATTGTAGGGAAAATGGCACGTTTTGGACCGAAATGGAGCTAAGGAAGATAAGGAGTCATTGGAGCTACGTTATGGAGCATTGAAGAGTTATAAGAAGATCTCAGGAAGCATGTAAATGATTTAGAGGATTGATTTTTGGACCAGATTAGAGAGTTACACTTTCAGCTGAGATTCATCTCGGTCAGCTATAGTACCACCTCGACCGAGGTGATCTTGAGGAGCGTCCCGACCGAGGCGAACACCTCACCGCCGACAAGATCTTTATTTTTGGCTAAAATCTTCTATTTTTGGAAAGTGAATATCACATATTTTTGGCTGGATTTCTGGAAGGAAGATAATATTATTGGCTGATATATTTTGGAAGATATGGATATATTTTCTAGGAAATTATCTTTTTAAGATATTTTATCTTTGGAAGATAATTCTCCTATATAAAGGGTTGTATTTTCTGCAATTCAACCATCTATGAATCACCTATCTTCAGATCACTGATTTTCTGGAGGATTTTCTGAAGAGTTTGAAGGAAGTTTTGAAGGTTGAAGTTCAAGGAAGGAAGGAAGGAATCAAGTTGAAGTTGGCTTTGAAGGAGTTTGTAAGATCTCCATAGTTTGGTTTTTGGTTTTGTTGTCTTTTATGATTTGTTATAGAGGAACGCTGATTGTTTGTTTGTTTGTTTGATTCAGTTATTGAGACCTTTGTGTTAAGGTTTTCTCGTTTGAATATTGATTCCTTTCTTATAAATTTGATTATTGTTATCATGATGATTGTTGGCTAAGTTCTTTATGCGATTCTAGGGTGATTGGCTGAAGGTTGCGGGAAAGATGATGATAGAATGATCTTAATTCCAGCAAGACCCTGAAAGCTTGAGCCTTTACCTTAACCGTAGAACACCTCGGTCAGTCATTGAACATCTTGGCCGGGATGGAATTTAACTGAACGAGGTGAACCTTTTCTGAACCTTATTAAAGTTAAGAGTTCCTGTTTGCCGAATCCTATCCTTGTTATACCTTTCCTAGTTCAATGCAAGCCTAGGATGAGACTTACCTGGTGAATCCTTCGCTTGTTTGCCCAAGATCATGCGTGTAGGTAATAGAGGTTTATCCTTTATTGGGGTTTGAGTGTGCCTTCATCCCATCTTTGTGAGTTAGCATGAGACTTACCCGGTAAAGGTTGATTCTATCCCCTTGGGTGGTGTGTTGGTTTGAGATTATAGTTCTTTTCCTTAGTACCTTGAGACTTACCCGGTAAAAGGATCTTTGGTTTGGGATAGTGAGTAGTGAGACTTACCCAGTGATCTATTCCCACCTTAGAAACACCTTCCCTTTGCAAACCTCAGCTTTGTTCACGCTATCCTTTGAGATCTTGAGTCGGAACCACAACTGGATGCTTTAATCTCTAGAATCCGCATTCCCTTTATCTGAATTTTATATCATCTTTGATTGCTTTAATTTGTTGTTTGTGGTTATTTGACAACCTGATTACCGATATTTGTTTCACCAAAGTCCCTGTGATCGACCCCTGGAATTCTTGCTTTTATTACAATTGATCCGTACACTACGGGTTCGCATATTGTTCAAACATACTTCTTGGGTTATAAATATTAAAGCTTGCACATACCTTTTGGAGCAAACAAGTTTTTGGCGCCGTTGCCGGGGACTTGGTCTACACCAAGTTCGGTTGTGTTTTGAGGCTATTGCCCTTTTTGCTATTGACTACTTTACTTGAGTGCTTTCGCAAGATCTTTCCTTAGGTCTATGCAAAGGACTCGTGCTGGAAAGGAAATCGTTCCCTACGATCCCGAACTAGAAAAGACCTACAAGAGAAGATTGAAAGAAGCTAAGATGGCCGGTCAAGACAATCGCGATCTTGAAGCTGAATTGAAGGAAGCATTGGAACAACTACGCCTCAGTAAGGAAGAACTACATCGAGAGAAAGACGAGACTCGTGCAAGAACGGAAGGAATTGAAGCATATATGGCCGCTCTAAAGGCCCAGTTTCTGCCTCGACCGATCCCAGATCCTCGACCGAGGCAAGACCCATTCCTAGTTGCCCCGGCCGAGATACACCTACCACCTCGGATGCCAGTCTGAGATGTTCTTTTTGCTGGCGTTCCACGAATCCTAGGACAGAGGATGGACCCCAATCAGCAAGTCAGGCGTCCAGGAGTCAACCTATGTGATCCAGCTGAGCATGAATATGAACTTAGACCTCAAGTTCTAACATGATTCGACAATGCCAATTCGGAGGTTTGGAGAGAGAGTCTCCGCATCAGCACTTGCAAAATTATGAGATTTTGATGGAGACTTTGAGACCTTCAAGAGTTGAGAATAAAAATTACAAGTTGAGGCCTTTCTATTTCTCTTTTAAAGACAAGGCGCTTGCTTGGTATTAAATTCTTCCGGCCGGAAAAAACAACACTTGGGAAGAGATGCCAACGGAGTTTCTTACTAAGTTCTTTCCCCCTTCTAAGACCGCTGAATTGAGGGAAAACATCAATGCTTTTATTATGAAGGACAAGGAAAGCTTGTCCAAGTCATGGGAGAGATTTAAGGATCTTTTGTTGGATTTCCCACATCATGGAATTCCAAAGATCGAGTTGCTGGAAATATACTTCAAGGGTTTGGATGGAGATACTCAACTCAAGCTCCAATTACTTTCCGCCGGCACCTTCATGGATATGCAAATAGATAAAGCTTGAGATTTCATTGAGAAGCAAGCTTTACACATGGAGAAGTACTCCCATCAAAGAACTGAAGATGGAGCAAGGAGAGTTAGCTTCCAAGACACATCATCAAATGGAGCTCAACTCACCTCGCTTAGCAATGAAGTGAAAGCATTGAAGAAGCTTTTAGTAGCTAAACGAAGAAGGAGCAAGACGGTGACTACCAAGGAAGAACAACTATCAAGGGCCGCGGAACAAAATTAACAACAACAACAGAAACTCCAACAACAATAATTGGAGATCTAATCAACAAAATTCTGGTAACCCTTATTCTCATGCTAAAAATGCTCTTAACACCCCCTCTTCTTCTTCTACTCCATTAAGAAGCCAAGAGTCTGCATCAAGTTCGTCCCATCCACCAAAGAAAGATGTTGTGCTGGAGGCAATATTGATCAAGCTCAACGATATGGAGACATCGATGAATTCATTTTCGAAGGCACAAAAAGCCTTAGAGCAACAATTCTTCAACAAGGTGAATGAAGCGTCAAGAGATCCATGGAAGCTCCCAGCAAGGACAAAGAGCAACCCTAAAGGACACATTTAGGCTATTACAACACACACTGGATTGAAGACTGCAGATCCAGTACCTCAGTCGAGCCACAACCAGATGAACACATCGGTCGAGGTTCCAACCGAGATGGAACCCCAGAAAGTGAAAGATAAATCTGAAATTTATGTTCCACCTCCTGCTTATAAACCACCACTTTCATTACCTCAGTTAAGGGCGAGGGCACATCTAGACAAGCATTTTGGTAAGTTTCTAGACCTAATGAATAAACTATATATTAACATTCCTTTCCTTGATGCCATTCTAGGGATGCCCGCCTATGAGAAGTTTCTGAAAGAGATCCTATCAAGGAAGAGGAAGTTGGAGGATTTTGGGGAAGTAAGGATGACATCTAAGTCTTCGGAGCTCATTCAAATCATGAAAGAGAAGATGCCACCTAAATTGAGGGATCCCGGTTCATTTTGCATTCCCATTCAAGTTGGGGATGTAACTTATGATGCATTATGTGATCTAAGAGCCGGTGTGAGCATCATTCCGCTGGAGCTATGTGAGCAAGTCGGACTTGGAGAGCCCAAGCCGGTGAAGATGACGCTATACATGGCGGATCGCTCCATTACCCGTCCCGTGGGTATTTTGGAAGACGTTCCCATCAAGTTAGGTAACTTCTACATACCTATAGACTTTGTTATACTTGACATTACCATAGATTATCCCATTCCTATCATTCCCGGGAGACCATTTCTAGCAACTTCGGGTTGCAACGTGGATTGTAAGAATGCCCAGTTGAAATTCAATATTGGTGGCGATCATGTGGAGTTTGCATTGCTTGCTGTAATGAAGGGAGAGCCGTTGGAGGATGACATCTTCAACATCTATGATGAAGAAGAATTAAGAGAATAGGTGAGCTCTATTCTTATTAACGATCCTCTCGAAAGAGTTCTTAGTTTTAGTTTAATGGAGGAAGGTATAGATGTCTCTTGTGAGGCAGATATACGGAGCTTAAAGGCATTAGAAGCAGATCCAGGAGCTAGATTTGATAGACTGATTCAGGAGAAGAATAGCACGTTAGGTTTCAGTCCCAGTTCCAATACCTTGACCGAGGCACTTCCTGGACCAAGAGAGGTGTTCTTATCTGAAGAACATTTCGGTCGCGCACCTGGGGCACCGACCGAGATAGCAAGCGAGATGTTGTCAGCTGAGGACAACAAACTTTCTGATTCGTTTTCTGAGAGTCACTTACAGTTGGTGGAGCACTGGCTTTGCCATGTTTCTAATGGTAAAAAGCCTTGGTATGCTGATATTGTCAATTACCTTGTTTGCCAAGAAATACCGCCCGGATTGACGTACGCTCAAAGGAAGAAGTTCTTCAAGGATGTAAGCCATTACTACTGGAATGAACCTCTATTGTTCAAGAGATGTCCGGATGGGATGCTTCGATGATGCATTCCGGAGGATGAAGTTGCTAGTGTCATACGGCATTGTCACCCACTTCCTTGTGGAGGACATTCTAGCACTCACAAAACGTGCGCTAAGGTATTACGTTCTGGTTTCTTTTGGCCTACATTATTTAGGGATGTGCAAACGTTTGTTGTTTCTTGTGATGCATGCCAAGGAACAGGGAATTTATCTAGAAGAAACGAGATGCCACTCAACAATATTCAAGAGGTTGAGATTTTTGATGTATGGGCAGTTGAATTCATGTGACCTTTTCCATCATCCGTAGGAAACCTCTACATTCTCTTAGTTGTTGATTACGTTTCTAGATGGGTGAAAGTCATTGCCTCTCCCACTAATGACCCCATGATGGTTGTGAAGTTCTTCAATCGGACTATCTTTCCACGTTTTGGGACACCACGCATCATCATCAGCGATAGAGGGACACGTTTTATCAACCGGAAGTTCAAGGCACTTTTATCGAAATATGGGGTAACCCATAAGGTAGCAACCCCTTATCACCCTCAAACTAGTGGGCAGGTTGAGATCTCAAATAGAGAAATCAAGGCAATCTTGGAGAAGACCGTTTCTAGGACAAGGAAGGATTGGTCCATGAAGTTGGACGATACTCTTTGGGCTTATAGGACCGCTTTCAAGACTCCCATTGGTACCACCCCTTACAATTTGGTATATGGGAAGTCTTATCACCTACCCGTTGAGCTGGAGGACAAGGCATATTGGGCAATCAAATGGTTAAATTTCAACATCAAGGAAGCCGGAGAGAAGAGACTTTTGGACATTAATGAGCTGGAGGAGTTGCGCTTAAACGCCTATGAGAATGCCAAGATCTACAAGGAAAGAACGAAGAGATGGCATGACAAGCATATCATTCCTAAGGAGCTCAAAGAAGGAGATCTTGCTCTACTCTTCAACTCCCGCCTCCGCCTCTTTCCAAGTAAGTTGAAATCTAGATGAACAGGACCTTACGTTGTGAAAACTGTTTTTCCCTATGGTGCAGTTGAGATTTGGGGTGAAAGAAGCAAAAGCTTTAAGGTCAACGGTCATAGGCTAAAGAAGTACCGACCAGAAGTCCCGACAGAGGAGATTGCACCACTATACCTCGTTTGATGATGACGTACGGTCCAACTAGCGACCTTAAACCAAGTGCTTCTTTGGAGGCAACCCAAGATATTGCTTTCTTTTTCCTTTTCTAGCTTAGTTTTAGATAATTTGCTTCGTTTTGTTTTTGCGTCCTCTAGACACGAACCAAGTACTTACTAAGGAAGGATTACAGCTCAGGAGCTACATTGGAAGGATAGAAGTTCGATAAATTAAGAAGACAGAGCTTGATTGGGACACAACTCGGTTGCTGTCACAACACCTCGACCGAGATGTTCTTGGTCAACCGACGCGACTAGGTCTGACACCTCGGTCCGGTCGGGACCACCTCGAACGAGGTGGAATCAAATTCAGCGAGGGGTATAAAAGGCAAGACGGTTTCTCTCTCTTCTCACCTTTTTCCCTCTCAACAGCAGCCTCGACCGTGGCGACCTCCAACCCTCAATTTCTCAGTTTTCACTCGTTTCTTACGATTTTTGGCTCGATTTCGCCGGAGGAAGCAAAAGAATCAGTTTCCAAGCATCAAACAACAAGGAAAACGCTTCAATCTGCAGAATTTGGGGTATTTCGTTCTAAACTCTAACTCCTTCCTTCTTTTACTAATTTCGAGTAGATATGGCTTTGGTTGCCATTGTTTATTGTAGAAAAGAATATAAGTACCTCTTAGGAAGTTTTTGGTAGTGATTTGGGGGAAAAGAACTTACAAATTCAGAGAGTGCGATCGAACAACAGTTTGCCTCGGTCTAGTCGACTGTGTCTCGGCCGAGGTATTCTTAGGGAAACCGAGGTGATCTTGTCAGAAAAATGAGCAACAAATCTGATCGTCACTTGGCCTTGAAGGACAGGCCTAGAAGTTCCCACTAGCCTTCCCCTTCTTCTGCTTCTCAGTTTGCTATTCCGGTGATCCACGAGCGACACCAGAAAAAATATGATGTTATTTGCGGGCGTCCGATAGTTGCCCTGCGCTTCCTTCACGTTGATGCCTTCGAGTGCCTCCATGTGGTGGAGGACTTGAAGAAGATGATCTCCATGGTTGGGATGGAGGAGTTCATGGATATCAGAGTGCCGACTTATCTGGAGCCGACGATGGAGTTTGTGAGCTTAATTACTTACGTGCCGGAGTACAATGGAATCAAGTACCGGCCGCTGAACATGAACTATGTAGTTCCTATGGACCAGTTTAGGGAGATTTTCGGCTTCCCTACCCCAACTGTGACAGACTTTCCTTCCCGAGCGGTGGCTCGGAGTTTCTGGGGCGAGATAGCCCATGTGACAGACCATAGTGATAGGTGGAGGCCCGGAGATTCCTGGGAGCGTATTATTTTCTATCTTGCTTTCCGCCTTGCTCACAGGATCTTCAATGAGACACTTCTAGCGCGTACTGAGATGCCCCAAAAGGTCCGTCAGGGGGAGTTGCTGAGTTTATTTTGTATGGTCACGGAAGGAGTGCCGGACTTTGCTTCCATGCTGTCAGATGATTTGCACAAGATCAAGGGCAAGTCCAGGGGCGATATCTGCTGTGGTGGGTTGGTGACCCACATCGCCACTTCTATGGTCTGGATCTTTCAACTTGTACACCGGTTGCGGCTGCGAAGCCGCTGGGACTGCAGGAGATGATCACGAGACGTATTCTTGTCCCTCGTGGCCTTGGCACGCCTTACGTTGTCATGCCATGGGAGACGACTGCACCACAGGGGATTATGTGGTCATCTCAGTTCTTTGTCTTTGACCGTCAGTTCTGGTCTGCTGCTTGGTTTCCCTATATGCAGGATGCTACATATGCAGCTGATGATGATAATGATGAGGGATATGATGGAGGAGCTGCCATGGAGACCGGTACTGATATCGGCGGCCCTAGTGTTCCCGTTGTCGACCTTGATGATGAGGCGATGGAGGAGCAAAGAGCAGCACCATCACCACGACCTCAGCGCAGATCCCGCCACCGATTCAGAGATCCCGAGGCGCACCAGAGGATTGATGATCTCACTGAGCAGATAATTGATTCTTACGCAGCCCTTACAGTTTATATTCATGAGCGCTTCGCTAAGGAACACAAACATATCGAGGGATGGACGCATCAAATGTTGGAGAGCCAACACTACACCAGACGGATGATGGAGATCCAACATCAGCAGGTTATGGGCTATCCATTCGACCCGACCCAACACCCTTTCATTCCACATCCACCACCGCCAACTGACGAGGATTAGAACTTCATGGATTTCTTTTATTTATTATGCAGTTCAGCTAAGTCCGGTGAGTACTTTATTTCCTTAGACTTATATTTGACCCATTGGGACAATGTGTCCCAAGTATGGGGTATTTGGATGTATTTATGTGACTTATGTGTATTGCTTGTATGACTCCCAGATATTATGATCTTATTTTGCTTTACTTGGCTCTATGTTCTTATATGTCATTACATGCATACATACAGGTTTCTGTTTGAGAAAAACATCGAAAACTGGTTTAGAAAAAAAAAATTTATGACCTCGACAGAGACATTCATGGCCGATCGAGGACAAACACCTCGGATGACGCCAGAACACATCGACCGAGGTGGCTTTAACTGAAAGTTTTTTGAAACGTTTTCTTCTTCTTCTTCTCTAGATATGACCTCAATGATGATTCTGTTTACATATGGGTTTGAAATCTTTATATGCTCGAAAGGTTTTATGATATGTTTAAGTTGCAAAATGCTTTGATTGAAGTTTTTACATGTTTAATACTTTGTTTTTATCAAAATTATGTTGGATTTGAAGGTTGACAACGCATGATGAGTTCTATCACATTCTTCCTGGAATTATTCAGGCAATTCATTCTCTTCTCTTCTTCTTCTTGACCATGCTTTAACTCCTCATATACATATTTGCCTCCCTTTACCTATCCGGGAATTTGAAAGCAAGTGAAGAAAAGCAAGTGAAGTAAAGTTGAGATGTTGGCTGAAAGTGTTAGAAAGAAACAACTAGGTTTGGGGAAGTCAATTATGATGATGAGTAACTCGGCATCATTCACATAACCGGGTGTTTGTGTCTTGCCAAAGACGGATTGAGCGATATTCCTAACCGGTCATGGCATGTGCATCAAGAGTTTGAAGCATCTCGAGAAATTGATGATTGCTGATCTCCTAGGCTTTGGTTATTGTGCACCTCTGTCCATGCATACCAAAAAGTAAAGTAAAGAAAAATAAGCAAAGCTTACTGGTGGAAGATGTTGTGATTCAAAAAAAGTGAAGAAAAGATCCTATTCCCGGATTCTAGCACCACATTACCCTATATACTTCCCACCCTGACACGCTTCTTGACCTCTTTTGGAATCCCTTGAGACCTCGAGCTTGTTGATTGACTTGGTGGTTTAAACTGGATTATACATGATTGATTTCGATAAATATGATTTATTATGCATGCTATGATTTTATGCAAAGATGAACAGCTTTCTTATATTCATAAAATGTTTTGATCATGTCTTGATTTTATTTTCCATGAAGCATTCTCTTAAGGTGATCTATGAGTGGAGCACACCACCAAAATGTTTTGAAATGTTTTTCATTGATCTTTCTGACTTATAATCCATTCTATCTTGTATCTAAGATTTGGAACTTGCTTGGGGACAAGCAAGGGACAAGTATGGGGTATTTTGATAGCATGTATTATAGTCTATATTTTGGGATTGGTTTAGACGTTTTATCTTTATAAATCTGCACGTATGGATGTATATTCTTTGATTATATTGTTGTTTTATCTACCTTTATGGGAATCGAGGTCTACACCTAGTTTCATTGTAATTGTAGGAAAAATGGCACGTTTTGGACCGAAATGGAGCTAAGGAAGCTAAGGAGTCATTGGAGCTACGTTCTGGAGCATTGAAGGAAGCATGGAAATGATTTAGATGACTGATTTTGGACCAGATTAGAGAGTTACACTTTCAGCTGAGATTCACCTCGGTCAGCTACAGTACCACCTCGACCGAGGTGATCTTGAGGAGCGTCCCGACCGAGGCGAACACCTCACCGCCGACAAGATCTTTATTTTTGGCTGAGATCTTCTATTTTTGGAAAGTGAATATCACATATTTTTTGCTGGATTTCTGGAAGGAAGATAATATTATTGGCTGATATATTTTGGAAGATATGGATATATTTTCTAGGAAATTATCTTTTTAAGATATTTTATCTTTGGAAGATAATTTTCCTATATAAAGGGTTGGATTTTCTGCAATTTAACCATCTACGGATCACCTATCTACGGATCACTGATTTTCTGGAGGATTTTCTGAAGAGTTTGAAGGAAGTTTTGAAGGTTGAAGTTCAAGGAAGAAAGGATCAAGTTGAAGTTGGCTTTTAAGGAGTTTGTAAGATTTCCTTAGTTTGGTTTTTGGTTTTGTTGTCTTTTCTGATTTGTTATTGAGGAACGCTGATTATTTGTTTGTTTGATTCAGTTATTGAGACCTTTGTGTTAAGGTTTTCTCATTTGAATATTGATTCCTTTCTTATAAATTTGATTATTGTTATCATGATGATTGTTGGCTAAGTTCTTTATGCGATTCTAGGGTGATTGACTGAAGGTTGTGGGAAAGACGATGATAGAATGATCTTAATTCTAGCAGGACCTTGAAAGCTCGAGCTTTTACCTTAACCGTAGAACACCTCGGTCATTCATTAAGCATCTCGGTCAGGATGGAATTTAACTGAACGAGGTGAACCTTTTCTGAACATTATATGAGCTAAGAGTTTTCGTTTGCCAAATCCTATCCTTGTTATACCTTTCCTGGTTCAATACAAGCCTAGGATGAGACTGACCCGGTGATTCCTTTGCTTGTTTACCCAAGATCATGAGTGTAGGTAATAAAGGTTTATCCTTTTATTGGGGTTTGAGTGTGCCTTGATCCAATCTTTGTGAGTTAGCCTGAGACTTACCCGGTAAAGGTTGATTTTATCCCCTTGGGTGGTGTGTTGGTTTGAGATTATAGTTCCTTTCCTTAGTACCTTGAGACTTACCCGATAAAAGGATCTTTGGTTTGGGATAGTGAGTAGTGATACTTACCCGGTGATCTATTCCCACCTTAGAAGCACCTTCCCTTTGCAAACCTCAGTTTTGTCCACGTTATCCTTTGAGATCTTGAGTCGGAACCACAACTGGATGCTTTAATCTCTAGAATCCGCATTCCCTTTATCTGAATTTTATATCATCTTTGATTGCTTTAATTTGTTGTTTGTGGTTATTTGACAACCTAATTACCGATCTTTGTTTCACCATAGTCCCTGTGATCGACCCCTGAAATTCTTGCTTTTATTACAATTGATTCGTACACTAAGGGTTCGCATATTGTTCAAGCATACTTCTTGGGTTATAAATATTAAAGCTTGCACACACCTTTTGGAGCGAACATACTTACCCCATGAAACTGGACAAGATGGGTCAAATGAATTTGACCAATGCATTGTTGAGGCTTCAAATGATTATGGGGGAAATGATGAAACAATGTATGACCATAATAATGTCATTGGTCTTGAAAACATGAATGAAGATGAAATGCAATCTCTGATTGAGCAAAACCGCCAAATTGGTGGGGAATTGGTAAGTTCTTCTGCCTCCTTCCCTAACTCTCAATCTAGAGAGTTATTTGAGCATGAACATGATGATGTGCAATTTGTGCATGAGGTGAATGATTATTAGTTGACTAGGGATATACAACCTAGAGTTAGTATTCCTAATAGGTTATTTATTAATTTTGTTGATGATCATGCAATTAATTTAACTACTTTCACATCTTTTGTTCTTGAGGCATTTGAGTTAGTTGTTAAATGTATGCATGCTAAATTTTGATTTTCTTCTATTCAGGAAGAGTTTCAGTCTATGATAGTGAATAAAACTTGGGTGTTATTTCCTAAACCTAAAGATGTTAGTATGATGATTGTAAATAAATTTATAAACTAAAAGATACTTTTAAATCCGATGAACCTCCTAGATTTAAAGCTAGACTTGTAACAAAAGGATTCTTACAAAAAAAAAGATGTAGATTGTAATGACATTTTTGTTCACGTGGTTAAGTACAAAACTATAATATCGTCACTTGATATGACCACTGTGTGTGACTGGGAAATAGAATTAATGGATGTTAAGACTACTTTTCTTCATGGCGGACGGATTGGGGCTGATGTGGAGAACGGAAAAGAAAACTCATCGAACGTTACATGACGAGAAATGATAATCTTATTTGATTTCAAATCTAAACATTTAAAACCTATATGATGATTAGGATATCCTACAAAAACACAAGGAGTTGTTCGATGAGTCAATTTATATTGAATGGTTGCGCTTTGATTTGGGTAGCAAAGACACCCAAAAACGCGGAGATGATGAAACATAGGTGTTGAAAAATACAACACTTGGGTGGGAGAACGGTTTTGGATTGTGGTGGATGGAAGAATATTGAGAAGATAACAAGACATGTCAAGAGCATGAGACAACAAGTTGATGGGTAAGGAAACATGAAAAAGAAGAGATCTCATCATATTGGTGATGGTGTGGATGATACATTCGGCTTTTCCATTTTGCGGAGATGTGTGAGGACATAGAAACCAAAAATTGATGCCATGATGGGCAAAAAACGAGTGAAATTGAGAATTATTAAACTCGCGACCCATGTCACATTGGAAAGATTTGATAGGCACAGAACTATATTTTGACAAATTTATGAAATTGCACAAAGAGCTCGTAAACTAGTGATTTGTATTTGATGGGAAAGACCCAAAGAAAGTGCGAAAAATCATCAAGAAAAACGAGATAATACTTAAACCCCTCTCGACTAGGAACGGAAGATGTCCACAAATCACTGTAAATAATATCAAAAGGTGCAAAAGTATTATTAATGGAGCGTTCAAAAGGTAGCCTATGGTGTTTCCCTAGTTGACAAGCATGACAAAGTAAGGAGTCACACTCCTTATTAAAATGAAGAAAATAATACTTCCTAATAACATCTAGAACTGGCGTGCCAAGATGACCGAGACGAGTATGCCATAGACTCGAAGACTGAGTAGAAAGAGCATGGGTAGGCGTGGAACCTTCAGTAACTGGATAAAGATCCCCATAGCTATTGCATCTCAGACAAATTTTCCCCGTTTGAAGATCCTTCACAAATAAACAAAAAGGGTCAAACTCAATACTGGCTTGATTATCGGTAGTAAAGCGACGGATAGATACAAGGTTTTTAACAAGTTGAGGTATGATAAGGACTTTGGATAATTGGAGAGGTTTGGTGGAGGTGGGAATATGAGTGTCACCAAGACTTGTAGATGGAATTCGCATGCCGTTTCCAACAATTATCGAATTTAAAACACCATTATACGAGATGGACGAGAAGTTACATAGAGTACTTGTCATGTGAGATGTTGCACCGGTGTCCATATAAAACAAATTATCTTCAAGATTTAACGTCATTGACACGAAGGCTTGATCAACGGTTGTGGGTTGTAGAAAATTGACAACTTCAGCAAAATGGGCATGTTGGCCGCTGGAGTGTGCAGGAGATGGGCCCAACACGCCCTGTTGAGATAGGAAAGGACAGGGGGCCGCTGCAGATGGGCCGGAGGGAAGGAGGGCCACTGGGCCGGATTCCACCGGGCTGGAGATTATAGTGGGCTTCCATTCACTGGGATCCAGCCAAAACCTGGGCGGAACACAAACTGGGGTGAGGGCTGGTGTGTGCCACCGTTGTTGCGGCTACGGCTCTTCCGTCCTCGACTCCGGTTCCGACTGGCGCCGTCCTGGGTGCCGGCAGTGGTGGCGCCCCGGTGGTCAGCAGGCGGTGGCTTGGTATGTCCATCAGAAACGGCGTTAAGAGCTGTAGAGTCCTTGCCATTTGCGGTTTGATTTGCCAGACGAGTTTCCTCGAGAATAAGTTGCGAGCGGGCTTTTTGAAAAGTGGGCAACGGATCTGATTGTTGGATGTAACTTGCCGTGGCGTTATACTCAGTAGGTAAACCAGACAAAAGTTGAAGGACTAACCGGTTATCAGATATAGGAGAATCAACACCCTTGAGTTGGTCAGACAAGGCTTTCATGTGTTGACAGTAGGCGGAAATAGAAGCAAAAGACGCCAACTTGCAGTTGGAGAATTCATGTTCCAGATAAACGGCGCGTGTATTCTTATTATCGTGAAAAATGTCCTGAATTCGACCCCAAGCCTTGAGAGTTGTGTCGTCAGGATCGAGGATCTGAAGAAGAATTTCCTTAGACATTGTACTGTAAATCCATTGGAGAACCGTTGCATCAACTTGGTTCCACAGAGCGTCGTCAATATCTACCGGGTGAGGAACTTTTGTCGTCGAAAAAGAGTTACACAAGACGCATATGGAGTCTCATGATCAAGAACAAGAGTGATATTGTTCTTAATGTTAGAGATACCAAGAGCGGAGTGAAATGTTGGTTTCTTTTCAGTAGACATTGAACGGGTGACGAAGAGAGAGACACGGTGGCGGAGATGAAGGGGATGGCGCCGGCGGCGTGTAGAGGGCGGCGGAAGGTGTTTAGGGTGAAGAGAGGATTAGGTATCGTAACCCTCTGATACCATGTGAGAATTAGAATGACTGGATAAAATTCCCCTTAGGGTTTCCATCGACAGATGGGTCATATATATAACAAATACACTGTTTACATAATTACATAGGGCAACCCTCTATTATCTATATTTACATAATCTATCAGAAACAACTTAAAGGTTTTGTTGATGAACATAAATCTGATTATGTGTGCATGTTAAAAAAGTCTATATACCTAACACAATCCCTAGGCAATGGTACAGTAATTTTGATGCATGCATGAGAAACTTAGGTTTCACTAGGAGTAGTTATGACATTTGTCTCTATTTCAAGTCTATTAAGTCTAAATCTTCCCTCCATGTCTTGCTCTATGTTGATGATATCTTGATTATATGCAATTTTAAAGTTCTTGTTTCCGGAGTGAAAAGAGACCTTAAATTGTATTTTGACATGAAAAACTTAGGGGATGCCAAAAAAAATCTTAGGAGTTTGCATAACTAGAGATAGAAAACATAGGAAAATTTGGTTATTTTAAAGTGATTACGTGAACAAGGTGTTGAATATGTTTAACACGAATGACAGTAAACCTACTTCTATCCCCTTATGATGGCATTTATACTTGCCTAGAAAACATTGTCTTGTTGACAACTTTGAGAAAGAAAAAAATGTATGATATACCTTATGATCATGTTGTGGGATCTGACATGTATGTTATGCTCTGCACTAGACCTGATATTGCTTTTGCTATTAGCATCTTGAGTAGATTTATGTCTAATCCTGGTAAAGTGTATTGGAATGACATAAAATTCTTTCTTAGGTATCTTTGTGGAACAAAAAGTCATTCTCTCGTGTATGCTAAACATGCTCTTGAAATTGAATTGCATGACTTTGTTGATTATGATTATGCTAGTAACAAAGATAATAGGAAATCAACTACTACTTTCTTATACACATGGGTTGGTAATTGAATATCATGGAAATCACAATAACAATATGTTGTGACATTTTCCTCCATAAAAGTTGAGTATGTTGTTTCCATTAAGGTTGCTAAGGAAGCCAGTTGGCTTACTGTTTTACTTTAAGAAATCCTCCCTTTTCTATTTTGCTTGTTCTGAATATGGATATTCAAAGTGCTTTATACTTGTGTAAAGATCCTGTCTATCATGAAAAAATCAAACACGTTGATTTGAGACACCTTCATTAGAACACATATGGAAGATAAACATATTGAGGTGAAGAAAAACAAAGGAGAATATAATCCTATTGATTTTGGTATCAAAATTGTCGAAATGACAAGTTCTCATTTTGTAGGAACTTGCTTCATATATCGGAAGGAGATACATGAACTCACTAAGCTTGTGGAGATGACGGACGATTGAACTACCAATTTCACTATTGGTGATCAAGCATTGTTTTACAACATGGTTTAAGAGGGCATTTGTAATGTAACTTAAACCTATGTTGTACTCATTAACTTGATACTTTGTTGCCTTAAACTTGAGCATTAGGAGTTAGGATTTGCATACTTGACATAGACTAGCATCCCATGATTCAAGGAAAAGATCATTGAGTATGACTTGACCATGTCAACCAAGAACATTTGGTGAGCTTGACTAAGATGAGTATGTGTTTGTGTTGTTTATCTACAAGTTTTTCATTTGATTCTATTATATCTGGATTTCTTAGATGTGTGTTTTATGTTTGTTGAGTTGGACTTTGCAGGTTACATTCGAGGATAATTGGTCACAAGTCCATTAGACTAGAGTCCATCTATATACCCAAGAGCCAATGCACCGCTGCATTGACTCTAGGGTATATAGTCCATTTGTCTTGATGCTTGAAGTAAGAGAGATCGTCATTGTTCAACTTCAACATAGATTTTGCTCTCATCTTCGAGGGAAGAAAAATGATGTTGGCGACGATGAACTCCATGATGCTTTTGTGCTAAGGATCTTCGTTGAGTGTTAGAGAGATTCAAGAATGAAAGCGAGAGAACTTCTTATATGCTTTACTTATCTCTGATCTTATTTTTTGAAGCTTGTGTGCTTCTTTTCTCTCTACTCCTTTAGTGCTTAGTTTTGTATAACTTGTGTAAGGTTCCGTGCTTGATCAATTAATGGATTTTGAGCTAACTCTCCCTCTAGAATCCCGCTGAGTAGGATATTATACCCGAAATACAACACGTACTGTGTGTTATTTATGAGTTTGTGAGATTCCGAGTTTGACTTTTGCTTACTAGTTTTGAGAACAATGTCATCGATCACCCTTTATGAGTTTCTGAGTTTGAGTTTTGTTTACTAGTTTTGAGAACAACAAAAAGAACACGGCTTACAAAATAAAGAGAAGAAAGCTGAAGCTGTAAACCCAACCGGCCAAGCATTTCTGATAAAATTGTCGGTAAGAACAAAGCAAAAGCTGAAGCCAGAGACTATCTTCCTCCTTCGATCTCGGCACACTTGGTTTCCAAAGCAGATTCAAATCGAGGATCTGACCTATCCCAAACCCTACCTTGGAAAAGATGCTCCCACAAACGCAGGTTGAACTGCTCTAATAATAATGTCAATGTGAACGAGTTTCATCGGGAAATCAAGGGAGCGAAAATGGCCAAGTTACATTCCACCGCAAACGCCTTGATGTTCCACAAGAAATGGCTTCTCGTCATCCTCGCTCTCGTTTCCCTTTCCACTTTGATTATTCTCGTCATGAGAGTCGCTTTCGTCTCTTGTGACATTCGGCATAGTGATTCCACTAGTTACGACTACAAGGAGTCTTCAAGCGCCACCAACCAGATCCGCATTACCCCTCAAGTTTCCAATCCTCTGAATTTCATGAAGTCCAAGCTAGTTCTCCTCGTGTCCCATGAGCTTTCCCTTTCTGGTAAAGCCTTGGTCGAACTCCTCTTGTTGCTACTCAGTCTATTGTCATGTCCTTTTCAGCATAATTGGAGTATTTGATACAATTCCGCGGGTGAAGTTGAGCTATTGAACTGTTCAAAAATTAAATTGTTCCTAACGATGGTTTATTAGCACATGGATTATCAATCAGTATGAAGATAAACAAAATTGCATTGTAGATATGCTCTCTCCTTGCGTGACATCATATTTCGTTCTATACTACTGTGCTTGTTCTAGCTGAATTGTGTCGGCCAATATCTATCCAGGTGGCCCTTTATTGCTCATGGAGTTGGCATTTCTTCTACGGGGTGTTGGTACTGATGTTGTATGGATAACATACCAAAAGCCAACAGATCCAGATGAGGTGGTATATAGTTTGGAGAACAAGATGTTAGATCGCGGTGTTCAGGTATATCATGACTTTCCTGTTGTGATTTGGTACTCAAAATACAGATTCTCCCTTCCTTTCATAGGTGTAGAGTAGTGGAAATCATCGCTTTACCATTCAGTAAGTTTTGAATTCTTCTGATCAAATTTGATTATGAGTGTTGATTGATATTAGTAAATGACGGTGCAAGCTGTTACCGATAGATGCTCTACAGTTCTAGGTTATGGCTATTGCCTTTTAAGTCTTCTAGTCTGTGACTACCAAACAGGTTATTGATCTAGATTTTCTTTAAGATATGTTGGGTTTTAGATTTGTCTAAAGGGGTGATTACCTTTTGAACAGTGCTTGCTATTATCACATTATTTACGAATTTTGCTAACAGCTACTTTTACATCTTGTTTGAAAATTTTAGGTTCTCTCTGCAAAGGGTCAAAAAACTATTGATACAGCTCTTCAAGCTGATCTAGTTGTTTTAAACACTGCTGTTGCTGGCCGATGGCTGGATACAGTGCTAAAGGAAAATGTTCATCTTGTCCTTCCAAAAGTCTTGTGGTGGATTCATGAAATGCGAGGCCATTATTTCAAGCTGGATTATGTAAAGCACCTACCAATGGTTGCAGGTGCTATGATCGACTCCCACACTACAGCTGAATACTGGAATAACAGGACAAAAGAACGCTTAGGGTATGCCACGTTGCCGACTCATCTATTGGGACCTGATTACCTGATTTTCAATCAAAAGCTATTGTAGGCTTACACCAACTTCATGAATAACTGTAACCTTACGACTGAAAGTTACATTCTCCATGGCTGATAGCAAAAGAAATGAATTCAGAATATAGAGCTGTCAAATTTTTAACTGCAAATGTGGTTGGCCACTGTTAGTGGCATGCAGCTTATTTTTGTGTCAAAATGCAGCTTAGGTTTGTCTTCTGTTAACTTGTTTGAATTTTCCAAAGATTAGTCTCTTCAACGATATGTTCTGTTAGAATCAGATATATGTTTTGTTTTCCCAAAAAGCTTAAGTTCTTGGTGTATTCAAACTGTCTGTTTGCCTGTACCTCCTCTGTGGGTTATGCCTTTTTCCCTCCTTTTCTCTTTTAGGATGCACTACCATATCTAATCTAGATTTATTTGTATGTATAGTATTAAGATGCCAGAAACATATGTTGTGCACCTTGGGAACAGCAAGGAACTGATGGAAGTTGCTGAAAACATTGTAGCGAAGAGAGTTTTACGGGAGCATGTCCGTGAATCCCTTGGAGTGCGAAACGACGACCTTCTCTTTGCTATCATAAATAGTATGTTTGCAGTTACTTATCTTGCTCACTTATTCATAAATATATTCTTAACCATGTGAAATAACAAGTATATTAAACAGATTTGATCTGCAGAGTCAATCCGAGATTTGTTGGCTCCTTATATGAAATTGATCCAAGCATGTGTTATTATATGAAATTGATCCAAGCCGTGTGTTACTTTTAGGCGTCTCTCGTGGAAAAGGGCAGGATCTGTTTCTTCGTGCATTCCATGAAAGTCTGCAGATTATCAAAGAAAAGAAGCTGCAGGTGCCTCCAATGTATGCAATAGTAGTCGGGAGTGACATGAGTGCTCAGACAAAGTTTGAGGCTGAATTGCGAAGTTTTGTTGTGGAGAACAACATACAGGATCGTGTCCGCTTCATCAATAAAACCCTGACTGTAGCCCCTTATCTTGCTTCAGTTGATGTTCTTGTTCAAAACTCCCAGGTACTTATTTCGCTGTGATCATATTATCATGCCATAATATAAGAAAAGTAGCACTGTTACTCAAAGTTATATTCTTGTATCATATATAATACTCCTCAAGAACTATCCTGAAGATAAGTCATCGGATTAGTGAACCATAATGTAGACTGTTTGGTGAAACTTCCAACCTTTTTCTGGATTTATGAACTCTATCACTTCTGCAAGCATATATATGTTAAATTTAACATCTGAAGCATACAACTCTTCTTCTCATCTAGGCACGTGGAGAGTGTTTCGGGAGGATCACAATTGAAGCAATGGCTTTTCAGCTTCCAGTTTTGGTAAGTTCATTTTTCAGATGCATCATTTGAGGTCCAAGGAACGTCAATTGTGTTCATCATTCATAAAATTGAAAACCTCTGCTTTCAAGAACCTTGCTTCTGGATGACAATGTTGTGTCTGAACAACCTTTGTCTAACTTAGGTTCCATTTCAACTTCCCAATAGTTCACTCAAATTAAAAGCCTTTCCCTGTTTCCCGCATTCAGTAACATATTGAACACATGCCAAATTTTGACACCAGGGAACGGCGGCAGGGGGGACTATGGAAATAGTGGCCAATGAGACCACTGGATTTTTGCATCCAGCTGGAAAAGAAGGCGTGACACCTCTGTCAAAGAACATTGTGCAACTAGCAACTCATGTTGAAAGGAGGTTGAGAATGGGGAAGAAAGGCTACGATAGGGTAAAAGAGAGATTCCTAGAAGCTCACATGGCAGAGCGAATCGCACGTGTCCTTAAAGAAGTCCTGAGGAAGCCGAAAACCGACAATTGAGTGTGCTAAAACAGCAAAGTTTTTTCCTTTATATGATGAATGGAGGGCGCCTTCTCAAAGGAGCATCTAGGTTTGAAGCATTTAACAGTTGGGGTTGTCCATTCTTGTACATTGTAAACATTGAAATTTTTTAGATCACGCAGTGGGGATTTCACTAGGAGGTATACATGAAGTTACAGAAGAATGTCACTGTTCCATTTTCCGTATTCTCTGTTGTGGCTCCTGAGCATTCGAGCTAGATGGCCGCAGTTGTAACTACTCGAGCCTAAGAAGAATGTCACTGGTCCATTTTCCGTATTCTCAGCTGTGGTTCCTGAGCGTTCGAGCTAGATGGCCGCAATTGATCATATAGCTAGGTCTGGTGATGTTGTCACCCACTTGTTCATTTTTAAAAAGTCGAAGATTAGAGTTTGTACGTTTTTCTTCTGTAATTGTAACTACTCGAGCCTAAGTAATTCAAAATTCAGATGTAGAAAAGTAGCAAAAAAGTTCAGTCTGGTGGCGGAGCTAAGAAAAGTAGAACAATTCAACTAACTGTTTCACCCGAGGGACCTAATCCAATTATTTCCCTACCCATAAGATGTCTTGAGAAAATAAATAAATAAATATAAAAATTTTTTGAGCCCTTTGCTTATGAACATTGAGAAGTGATGTATGTCTTGAAAAAATAAATAAATATCAATTTTATTTGAACCCCAACGTACCTTTTCTGACGATCCCGAACTTCGCGTTCTCATCCGTAAAGATGCTTTAGGATGAATAGTTTATTCCTATCCGCTTTCCGTCTTTTAAAAAAAAATATCTTTTTTTTTGTAGGGTATCTCAATTTTATTAGACCAACTATGATTGATTCTGTATGGGAAGTGACAACTACCTTTATATGAGGGTTTCTAATTATCTTTCTTTGGTTTTATCCTTTTCTAGCTTTTATGGGAAAGTGTAGTCAGTTTTGTATTCCTCCAACATTCTAAGTACCTATTGGGTTTGACTTATGCTTGCAACTACGAGTGTGTCTTCAAGATGAGTTGTGTACGGTCTTTGCACACTGAGAGGTGACAAATACTACTTTTGTCAGCTACATACATGTTGTAGTTGATTGACGTTCATGACATTCATATATATTGTTATTTGTTATTGTGGTGATACATATCCCTTATATTCCGTCTTTTATACTTTACTTCTCTTTTTTAATTCGTTTCCTACTTTGTCTATTTACAACATAACCTCAAAAGCTATAATTTTCTCACTTTTCTCACTTTACTTTCCTTAGTCCCTGTGATTCGACACTCGATTACTATAATTGATTTTGTCACACTTGCATAGTAGGTTTTAGCATATCAAGTTTATGTGTCGTTTCCAGGGACTACATATAGTATTGATTGTTTATAATAGTCAATTATTCTAAGTCTTCTTGTTACTTTAGATATGTTTCTTTTTATCTTTGGATGTCATGTTTGATAGTGATTTCGATTTGGGGGCTTCACCTGAGCTACACGAGGCATGCCAAAGCCAATATGACCTCAAAACTCCCAAGAACTACAACCCCTTCCAAGACCCATGTCAATGATTCACTTGATTTTCCACATGACCATAGCTTTTCACGCATCAACATTGCATGTGAGTCTTCTTTCCCTGTACTTTTACTTTATGCTACATTGACGACACTCATGTAGTGTTTAAGTATGGGATGAGTTGTATTCACATCATGTTTTTTTTTCCTTTGCATCATATTAGTTTATTTGAGTTGGATGATGTTTTAACCATTTGGAATATTATAATATTTTCTATGACATTTGCATTGCCTAGGCCACTTTAGAGATTGCTCTTTGCTATTGTTTATGCACCCTTTGGATGATGTTTATGATGATTGACTTTATTAAACATGACCTTGTGAAATGCTCTTTCTCTTAGACTGACATTTTCACGTGTCTATTCCCTTATATTGTGTGCTCCAACATGTTTATGATCTTCTGAAAGTTGTGATTGATTCTCATTTGAGGTTGTATTGTTTGTATTTGTGTATATGATGTGAAAGTGATAGACATGTCTTTGTTTATAATGTACAAAAAATAAAAATTTTACGTACTTAAGAACAACCTCAAATAAAATTTTAATCAATTTTTTTTTACATATAAAATTTTAATCAATTTTTTTTTACATAGAAGACAAACCTCATTCACTTGACTTCAGTGTAAAATAATCGAATCAAGAATAACCGCATATATAAAAAAAAAGTTATTTTGAACATATAGAAATAGAAGTTGAGAAAAAGTATAGAATCCGAGAAGAAACAGGTGAAATCCCATATGTAACGTAAAAAGTAGATAAAAAAAGTCCGAGAAGAAAAGCTTGTAACATATAATTATGAATGATTAAACACTACGAAGTTTATAATGTATAACATACCAAACTTTGTGCAGATGAGCAACAGATGAAAGGATTCCTCGTCGAAGCCTGGAAATCGAAATATGCAAAAAGATTAGTAATATGAAATCTTAAACTCAATGGTTTAGACATTTATTGAAAGTAGGAAGGAAGTATGATTAAGTTAAGGGATACACTTATGAATAATTGAATAGATATTTTTTCGATTTACAAGATATTAAATAATTAAAATATTAGTTTCAATTGATCTAACTATGTTAGGTTTAGATTCGTGATCCTGTTACTATTATAAAAAAGTTTTAAATATTCGAAATACCGATTAGTATTGAAAAAAAAAAGAATATGTAATTAGTCAGGAAAATCTTGCTCATGTTATTTAATAAAAAAATAATTATAATTACTCTTTATAATAGATTTGATGAGAATATTTTTTTTAAATCAAGATCCAAATTTGCTTTCACGTTAAAGACAGAGTTAGTTTTAAAAAAATTATATGTTTTAGTAAAAAAGATTTATTGACTTCAAATTTGAATTAACCATTTAAAAATAGACAAATCCAAACTATATTCATATTAAACAATATGATATTTATTTATTTAAATATAATTTCTACTATGATGATGTACTAGACTCTTAAAAAATAAATAAATTACTAATTTATTACTTTACAGCTGGTGATCGATTATAACATTTTCAGTAGTTTGTTGAATTTTTATTGTTAATTGTAATGAAGTTAATACAATAATAATTATCATTTTTATTAATCTAAATATCCAATCTAAATTTATTGTGTTTTTTCAGCGGGAATATAAAAAAATAGCGTTGGAAAGGGTGGACTAGTGGAATAGGTGGAAATGGGGGATACGTTGGTAGAGAAGCTCTTCAAGTCTGAGATCGAGAAGAGACCACATTAAAACTTGTCTTAGTATGATAAAAATAATCTCAATGGAAGAACAAATGGAATATTTGGAGATTGAGTATTTGCAACCTGAATATAAACCACTTGAAGAACAAATGGATCATTTGAGGTATGCTTTTGTTTTTGGGTCACTAGGCTAGTTCATTCGGATATATCTGGGTTACTATCATTTTTTGGGTTTGAATTATTTTTGTTCCGAGTTAAAACAGTTAACACTTGGTCGGTCTGCATTTTTTTAATGGTTACCAGTCGGATTCAGACTGAACGGATCGAATGGGTTTCACGGATCAAGTCAAAATTTGACATTTCTACTTCTAACACTACTCAATCCAACTAATATCATAATTTAAATATATCTTTTGATATTATAATTTATCAAATTGATAAGATATACTCCCTTCGATCAAAATTGTAAGACATTGGAGGGAGAAAAAAAAAAAGATCAACAATGTAAGGTATTGGAGGAGATATTTAATGACTTATTTATTTTTCCTTGATTACACTCAAGTTCCAACATCTCTTAGTCTCATGTACTAACAAAAATGAACCCATAAAGCAACTCATCATATTCGTTTTAACATTTATTTGAAACGGTAAATAAGTAGGTAGTTTTTGTATAAAGTAGGCACTTGTGTGTTGTTGTTGACAAACTAGGCCCCTTCATTAATAAAAAAAAAAAGATTTATTATTAAAGAAAATGATTTTTCCGTTTGGTACCCTTGAGTTTTTGGCTTTTTCGCATGGTGCCCAATGTTTTTCACGTTTTCGTTTGGTACCGGGTACCCCTGAGGTTTCGGTTTTTCCGTTTGATACCCTTATTTCTTAACTTTTTGTCTAAAATAATGTTTTTTATATTAAAATTATTTTAAAAAACAGAAAATATATATATATATATATATAATTAAAATATTATATTATAAATTTCTAAGATAAGTATTTTTTAATTAAACAACTCTAATAAACTATTAAAAAATTATGATATTTCTTAAATTATATAATACTTTTACCTATTATTTTATGATTTTTAATATATTTATTACTATTTGATACTTTATCATATTTTGCATCAAAAGATGAGAAATTTATTATGTTTTATATAAAATATAAGAAATTTAATTTATTTTTTATGATATTTTTATCAAAATTTTAAAATTAAACATAATTTATATTTATATGATATTTCGTTATTGGTATATTTCGTAGATTTATTTGTTGGTTTATTATATAATATTGGATGATTCATATTCCTATTATATAAAATAAAATTTTGATTCTATGTGAGAATGCTTATATTTTGGGGAAAATCTTCTAAAAGCATAGGATGTTCATTTTTTTTTTGAAAAATCGAATGTCAATTTTGAATATTCTACGTTATATATTTATCAATTATATGAAATAAATTCACGGAGTATAACAACAACGAAATATCATATAGTTATAAATTGTGTTTAATTTAAAAATTTTTGATTAAAATATCTTATAAATATAACTTAAATTTCATATATTTTATATAAAACATAATAAATTTCTCAAATTTTGATGCAAAATATGATAAAGTATGAAATACAAATAAATAATTTAAAAAATCATAAAATAATAGGTAAAATCTTATATAATTTAAGAAATAACATAATTTATTAATAGTTGATTAAAGTTGTTTAATTAAAATATACTTACCTTCAAAATTTATAATATAAAATTGTTATTATATATTTTAAAAAAAATAATTTTAATATAAAAAACTTTATTTTAACAAAAAAAGAAATAAGGGTACCGAACGGAAAAACTGAACCCTTAGGGGTATCAAGCGGAAACATAAAAAACTTTGGGCACCATCCGGAAAAGCCAAAAACTCAAGGGTACTGATGCGCCCTTGGATGTCCCTTTTACGTTGACCATAGACGAGGAGAACGAGGCTCTTAGAGTTCGTTCAGATGGACCGATCACCCGATCCCGAGCTAAGGCCATTGCTTGAGCCACCGGCTCCATCATCGCCCGCATTACTTCTTCACTTGGTTCCATTACCGGCATGCCATGTCTCTACACCACCATGGCATAGGCTACCGGTTCCGTTAGCGGCATGTCTCGTCTTTCCGACTCCATGGCATGAAGCTAGCTTATTTTCGGACTATATTTTCATGTTTTCCTTTTTATGTAATAAAAGGGATATTCCGTATAAGAATATTCCCTTTTGAACTTATCCTTTTAGGTTTTCTCTTTTGGGCTTTTCTTCATGTATTTTTGTTTGGCCCGTTGGCCCATAGGTAGGCAAGACTCTCTATACAAGAGATATCTTGCCTCACTTATTTTCCATGTTCAATATTACTAAGTTTTGAGAAGAATTTCCTCCTACTTAGCTTGGGCATCAAAACCTCTCTTCTATCTCTCAAATTTCTTCCTTGCATCTCGTCTTTGATCCCAAAAATCCATATTCGAGGATTCTTCTTAAGAATCAACCTTCGATCCACACAAAAAGATGTATTCGATCTCTCTAGATTGAAGTAACCTTTGTTTCTTCATCGCTTCCGCCCCTTTGGATCCGAAACGATACAACGTTGCACAAAGAATCAAGGAGTAGTTGGAGTTTTGCTTGATCTAGATCCGGAGTTATCCTTGGTTACCTCCAAGGACGCATCAAATTGGTATCAGAGCAAGGGATCAAAGCTAAGTTCTCTTTACTCTTGTTTTTTGTGCGTTATTATCTTAAACCTTTTTAGCCTTTTTGTTCATGATGTTCTTCATTTGTTCTTCATGATCTTCATGTTGTTCATCATGTTCTTCATCATGTTCATCCATTTTCCTTGAAATTTTTTTTCTCCGTGTTTAATTCAAAACAAAAAGTACAAAAATAGGAGATATTTGGTTTGCCTTCAAACCATTTATCAAACCCGTCTTTTTCTTAAACCGACCCAATCCGACAATTTTGTTAATTAATTTCACCAAATCTCTTGGGGTATTTTTGTTAACGAAAAGTTCGGATATCTCGCTTTTGTTATTCCAAGAAAGCAAAAAAACTCTTCATCAATACGGATTTGTGTTCAAAAAAAAAACAAAAACAAAACAAAAGAAAGTGTTGCTCAAAACGTTTCAAAGAAACGAAACACACAAAGTGAAAAGACGTCCGGCAAACCGGTCCATCCGAAAAATCGGATTTTACAAAACGGTCAAAGACCAAAAGCAAGCAAAACTTGCCGAGTGAACAATCCGTCCATCTTCTATCTCTCCATTTTCTTACATACGTTTGCAAAATATCACTTCTTTATTTGTGTGTAATTGGTTCAATTTTGTTGGATTTGCCTTCTTTGCCTAACCGCCAAACGGCCTTTCCCAAAGTAGAACCCGATAACGCACTTGAACTTGGGTAAAGTTGACCTAACTTGTCACCTTGCTCACTTGATTGCTTGCAATTGTGTGCTGATTTGGAGCAATGACTAACGTTGAAATAGAAACTTCTCAGGATTCTGGTCCGCAAGAGTTCAGTGAACCTTTGGCTCAAGAAACTGCTTCGTTGTCCCTTGAAAATGACTCCATAAGGCGTGAATTGGAAGCCTTGAAGGCACAACAAAAGTTTCATGCCTTGACCCGAGAAAACATTGCCTTGAAAAAAGAGCTAGAAGCTCTTAAGGCCCTTCAGATTGCTCAACGTCCCACCCCAACATATCCGAATGAGACCGTGGCCAATGCTTCCACATCCGATGCACAACGGAAAGGCAAGGGACTTTTGGGAGCCGGACCATCAAACGTTACCCGGCTTGCGTCTGTCATTGAACGCACCCATCCTTTACCTCTTGACGGAAATGAGTCCCATGAAGAAGAGGAGGAATTCCCCGACCCGCGTCAAGATGAGTTGCCCATAGTCGATACGGAACATCGACACCAATATTATGAGCATCAACATCAACGGTATGTCCCTTCTCCACCTCCACCTAGTGTGCCCCGCACCGACCGTCAAACCCGGGAAGAGCCCCGGTACCGTCCCAACTCAACCACCAATCATGGTCGTGAGCATGATCGTTCCGAAAACCGTCGCTAACGGTCAACCCGGCAACCGAGGACCCTTGACTTTGATGAATACAATGAGCAACACAACTTCAACGAGTTCTCCGGTGATGAATCCGATTTAGAACGGGTAGCACATAACCGTCCGTGGCACCCACCCGTCATAGACCCTTATGAGAACCAAGATCGGGGTGAAGAATGGTTGCCTTCCCCAAATCCACCTAGGCAGGCCCCACCCGTTCATGGGCGCCAACGGCCTCATGGCGGCCACCGGCGAGCCCGTGCCGATGATGCCTACATTCCACCGCCCCGCCCGGACCCCTACCGAGCTCGTAGGGAAGGTAAGGTTAAGTTCCCTACCTTTCATGGTGAATATGATCCGTGTGTTTTTCTTGATTGGGCGCAGGATATGAAACGAGCATTAAAACATTGTCATTATTAGGAGGATTACGAGAAAATCGAGGCGGCAACTCTATACTTTGAAGGAGATGCCAAGTCTTGGTGGAACAGGTATGACTTCACCCGTGAGAGGCGAGGATGGGCATCGATTGAGACATTTGAACAATTGCTCTATTGCATGACCAAGAAGTACGTGCCCGAGGACTTTAAGAATGATATGCGGTTGCAAATTGCCGAGTTCAAGCAAGGCAACCTCACTCCGGTGGCTTACTTGGCTAAACTTGAGGACATGCACATTAAGGCCGGCGTCTCGGCCTCCCCCTCCGCCCTCCGCACAAAATTTATGAGTGGGCTTAATGCCTCAATCCGGCGGCCGCTCGAGATTGTTCCATTCAAGGATTTGGGAGCATTATGCCATGCCGCCATGAAGCTATACAAGCAACAACTCGAAACACCGCGATCTTCTAGGTATACATCTTCCTCGAGTCCATATCTTTATCCGTCTAACGCACGTTCTCGAGATGCGCCTAGTCCTCCAGATACCGACGCATCCATAGGAGCCCAACGGACGGGTCCCTCCAATAGGCAAGCGGGTACCGAGAAGGCACTGATGACATGAATTATGACCTATTTTTAGGCATGTATTTATATAGATTTTCCCTTTATTTTGCATGCATAGACATACATTCATGGCATTTATGGTTATATTCACCTACTTTGCAAGAATAGAGGTCTACACAGAGTTTTATTGCATTTGTAGGTAATTTGACGAATTATGGAGCAAAAATGGCACATTTAAGGATTAAGCCTTGAAGTGGAACGAAAAGGAGCATAAAAGGAAGTTGGACGCGGCCCGAAGTATTTTCTGATACCGTCGGACGCGGCCCAAAGTATTCTCTGATACCGTGTGACGCGCCAAAGTATTTTCTGATACCTTATGACGCGGCCCAGAGTATCTTCTGATACCAGTGAATTCGACTCCTTTTCAGCCCAAATATTTAGGGTTTTATCTTTAAACCCTAGATAGATCCCTACATATATTCGAGAGCCTTCAACATTGAAGGGGAGTCAAATTCTCCAAAGGAAGATTTAGAAGGACGG
Organism: Fagopyrum homotropicum; assembly: GCA_033239125.1. Taxonomy (NCBI): domain Eukaryota; kingdom Viridiplantae; phylum Streptophyta; class Magnoliopsida; order Caryophyllales; family Polygonaceae; genus Fagopyrum; species Fagopyrum homotropicum. Next base: position 54,612,823 of record BSWB01000003.1, on the reverse strand, counting down.
TGACAACCCCAGGATTTGGATCCCCAAAGAGAGGGACGCTTGAAGGTTTTATTGCGTACAAGGAAGATTTGGGGAAGGACGCACTTTCCTATTTTTGCGAAGTTGGAAGATTTTAGGGTTTCATTTGAAGGCAGATTGACATCCCGTTCTTCTTTGTTCCTTGAGATTTGTGAGAGATTCTTATTCTATCCTACATCTATTGAACGCAAGTTACTTTTGAGTTTTATTGACATTGGTTTTTTGTTTGTTATTGAGATTTCAAGGTTTTACCTTTTCTCCCTTTCATATTTGATATTTGATTCTATGACTATGATTATTGGCTAAAACCCTTTAGCAATTCTAAGGTGAATGGTTGATAGTTGTGGCTTAGATAATGATAGATCGATTGTAATTTGATTGGACCCTGAGAGTTAGAGAAATATCGTCGACACCCTAAATCACGGCCTGTTCTTAGGTTTCCACGGCCGTGATTCTCAAGAACTACCCGTGATTTACTTCAGTTTACGAACCTTGCTTTTACTTTAATCCAAAGTTAAAGATTTGCTTTAACTTAGTCTTGGCTTGCCTTTTCTAGGTGGTAGTGAAGCCTCAACAACCTCTACCTCGATTGTGAGTGTCACAACCTTAATCGGTTTAGTTAGTCTTCACCCTTGGATTACAAGTTTGGGTATTTGACATTAATTCTTGCCTTTAGAATCTTTCTATATTGAAGCCTCAACAACCTGTATAGAGAGTTTCTTGTAGGTGAGTCATATAAGGTTTTTGGAACTTCACCATACGATTACCTTACATTAGCATACCTTTGCATATCTTAACTCTGTCCTTATATCATAAGTATATCTTGAATCGATTGCCACAGCTGGATACTTGGATCTTTAGGATTGTTGTTTTCCCAATAATTTGCAAAGCTCTTACATTCATTTGCTTGATAATCTACAATCGAATTTGTTCCCCCCAAATCCTTGTGTTCGATACTCTGGAATACTTGCTAATCTACGCCGATCCGTACACTGCGGGTTCGCTTGCTTGATTCTAGTTTTATAAATTTAAAGCTTATTTGCACGCACGCTAAGTGGCGAACAAGTTTTTGGCGCCGTTGCCGGGGATTTGGTTTCGGCCGAATTCGGTAGCCGGTTGTCAAGCTTGGGAGCTTGCTCTCGTTATTTGATATTACTTTGAGTGCATGCGCAGGTCTAGGAACACCGAAGATCTCTTACCTCTTGATCAAGAGCTAGAGAAAACTTTAAGGCAAAAGCGCAAGGAAAAGAAGATGGCTGAAGGACACGAACGTGATCTTCAAGCGCAGTTGACGGAGAAGGAAGCTCAACTCCAATGGAATGAGACCCTCCGCCAGGATGAAATGGATCGTCATCAATCTCAAGTTAACAATCTACAAGACATGATCTTCCAAATGAGGATAGAGCTAAGCGACCTTAAGAATAAGGGAAGCAAGAAATCCTCAAGAAGAGCATCAAGGTCTAGAAGAAAAGGTCACTCATCCGCTGATGATAGTGATTCTTCCATGCCACCGTTAGAGGAGATTGATCCCACGATCAATGTGAATCCCTTCCATCCACGAGGAGCTGCTAATCGTCGTGTTCCACCAAGGAATGCGAGGATCGAACGTGTAGATGAAGAGCCAAGAAATCTTGGCCAGCGGATGGATCCAACACAACAACCACACCGTTTGGGCGTGAACTTTGATGCTGATGATGTGCAAGGGTTTAGCTTCAACCCTCAAGTCATTACTCTTGTTCGCCAAAACCAATTTGGCGGAACAAGAGCTGAATCTCCACACCAACACTTGCAGAACTTTGAGTGTATGATGGAGACGATGAGACCGAAGAGCGTTACCACCAACAACTATAAGCTCAAACCTTTCTTCTTCTCCTTGAAGGGGAAAGCGTTGTCTTGGTATCAAGCTCTTCCTAGTGGGAAACTAGACACGTGGGAAGACCTTTCCGCGGAATTCCTCACCAAGTTCTTTCCGCCATCTAAAACGGCGGAACTTAGAGGTAAGATTAATGCTTTTTCCATGAGATCTAACGAAAGTTTGTTTCAATCTTGGGAAAGGTTTCAGGATTTGCTCTTGGATTGCCCTCATCATGGCATATCCAAACTTGCCTTGCTGGAGATCTACTACAAGGGGTTAGATGCGGGAACGCAATTCAACCTCCAATCCCTCTCATGTGGAACATTCATGGACATGAGAGAAGATGACGCTTGGGACTTCATTGAGAAGCAAGCAAGGGTCATAGAGAAGTATTCCCACCGGAAAGTGGAGGGAAATCGTGTGGAGCAAGGAGCAAAGCTCACACATGAAGCTCAAAATCAGATTTTCTCTCTCAACAATGAGATCAAAGAGTTGAAGGAGGCTATCAAGACCAACTTCCCAAAGCAACAAGGGAAGGATGTTGGTTATTTGGGCAACAACAATGGCGGCGATAACAATAACCGGAACAACAACCGGAATAACAATTGGAATGGAAACAACAACAACCGGAATAACAATTGGAATGGAAACAACAACAACCGGAACAACAATTGGAACAACAATAGGGGTTCAAACAACAACAATTGGCGCCCCAATCAACAAAATTCCGGTAACTCTTATCCTTCCAACTCTAATTCACTAACTCCACCTTCCTCTTCCTCTACTCCTTTGAAAAGCCAGGGGCAATCATCTAATGGAGGAAACAATTCGGGAAAGGAGAAGCCCGATCCCATGTTGGAAACGATTTTGGGAAAGCTACAAGGGTTGGAGAACCGCATCATTAAGGTTGATGATCAAATTTCCAAGGTTGACAAAGCTCAAAAAGTTTTGGAAAACCAAATGTTCAACCATGCGGAGGAAGTTCCTAGGAATCAAGGGAAACTTCCAGGAAAGACGGAGGACAACCCTAAGGGAAGGGTTATGACAATCACAACTAGGAGCGGAGTGACTACCACCGATCCGCAGCCTAAGTTCGTTGAAGTCTCCGTAGAAAAAGACAAGGAGAAAGAGAAGGGGAAGGAGAAGGAAGATGTCTACGTTGCTCCTTCAGCTTATAAACCTCCCCTACCATTCCCTCAATCTAGACTAGAGCGCGCCTAGATAAACAATTTGGTAAGTTCATAGAACTCATGAGCAAGCTGCATATTAATATACCATTTATTGATGCTATTGTAGGTATGCCAGCTTATGACAAGTTCTTGAAGGAGCTCCTCTCTAACAAGAGGAAGCTAGAAGACTTCGGAGAGGTTAAGATGAGTTCGGATTCTTCGGATCTCATCAAAATCATGAAGGAGAAAATGCCCCCAAAGCTAAAGGATCCGGGGTCATTTTGCATTCCCATAGGAGTGGGAGATGTCACATACGATGCGTTATGTGACTTAGGAGCAAGTGTGAGCATCATACCACTTGCATTGTGTAGGAAGATCGGTTTAGGCGACCCTAAACCGGTGAAGATGACGTTGTACATGGCGGATTGATCCATCACTCGCCCCGTCGGTATTGTAGAAGACGTCCCGGTCAAGCTAGGTAAATTCTTTGTTCCCATTGATTTTGTCGTGCTTGACATTCCTGCAGATAGTCCGGTCCCGATCATACTCGGAAGACCGTTTCTTGCAACTTCCGGCTGCATAGTCGATTGCAAGAATGGTAGACTCGCTTTTGACATAGGAGAGGAGAAAGTAGAGTTCGTTCTTTCTACTCTAGTGAAGGAGCCAATCTTTGATGAGGATATTTTCGATATCCAAGATGAAGAAGGTTTGTCTAGGGAGGAGGTAAGTGCGATTCTCTTTAACGATCCTTTACAAAAGGTTATCACTATGAGTCTAACCAATGTAGGGGAAGAAGAAGAGTGCAATGAGACAATTGAAGCCTTAGAAGCACAAGAAGAGATAGGTGAAGTGGAGTTTGAAAAACTCCACGATGAGGCAGAAAACGTGAGAATCCACGGTTATACCCTGTATTCCACGGCCGTGGATTTCACAACCAAAACCGTGCCTCACTCTAGGGAGTTATACGGTCGTGGAGAAGATGTGACAACCGTATTTCCCTTCCACGCCCTAAACCACGGCCGTGGAGGCCATGAGGAACCCGTAATTTTGGGCGTGGAAACGAGTGATCGAGACACTTCTTCAACTTCTTCTGATTCTTCTCCCACACACTCATCACCCTTAGAAACTTCTAAGGAGACATCGGACGCTTCTCAAGGATCATTAGAAGCTCCGAAAGCAATGGAACTAAAACCACTTCCTACTCATCTAAGGTATGCTTTTCTAGGATCTAATTCTACCTTTCCGGTTATTGTTAGTTCCGATCTAAGCATAGATGAACATAATCAGCTCATGATTGTCCTTAGGAAACATAGGAAAGCTATAGGCTATACTATTGAGGACTTAGTAGGAATTAAACCCTCCTTATGCATGCATAAAATACTAATGGAGGAAGATTTTAGAACTTCGAGACAACCTCAAAGGCGGTTGAATCCGACCATGAAGGAGGTTGTCAAGAAGGAAATTCTTAAACTTCTTGATGCAGGTATCATCTACCCTATTTCCGATAGTAAGTGGGTGAGTCCGGTTCAAGTAGTTCCGAAGAAGGGAGGATGACGGTCATCACCAACAAAAACAACGAACTCATTCCTACCCGAACCGTGACTGGATGGCGGATGTGCACAGACTACCGCAAGCTCAACAATGCAATGCGGAAGGATCATTTTCCATTGCCATTCATTGATCAAATGCTTGAAAGGTTAGCACAACATTCACATTTTTGCTACCTTGACGGTTATAGTGGTTTCTTTCAGATTCCGATACACCCGGATGATCAAGAGAAGACCACATTCACGTGCCCATGGGGTACGTTTGCTTATAGGAGAATGCCGTTCGGGCTTTGCAACGACCCAGCCACCTTCCAACGGTGCATGATGGCAATCTTCTCCGAATACGTAGAGGAAATCATGGAAGTCTTCATGGACGACTTCTCCGTATACGGTTCCTCTTTTAACGATTGCCTTTCTAACCTTTCTCTTGTTTTGCAAATATGTGAAGACACTAACCTAGTTCTTAATTGGGAGAAGTGTCAATTTATGGTTAAGGAAGGAATTGTATTAGGCCACTTAGTCTCTAGTAGAGGGATAGAGGTAGACAAGGCTAAGATAGAGACTATAGAGAAGCTTCCTCCCCCAATTTCGGTGAAAGGGATAAGAAGTTTCCTAGGACATGCTGGATTTTATAGACGTTTCATTAAGGACTTTTCTAAGATATCAAAACCTCTCACTAATCTATTGATGAAGGATGCGGTTTTTGAGTTCTCGCAGGAATGTTTGGATGCGTTTAACACCATTCGGCAAGCTCTAATTTCAGCACCTATTATCCAACCCTCGGATTGGACTCTCCCCTTTGAGATTATGTGCGATGCTAGTGACGTAGCTATTGGAGCTGTTCTTGGACAACGAAAGGAAGGGGCAACCCATGCCATATACTATGCTAGCAAGACGCTAGATGAAGCGCAGCTCAACTACGCCACTACCGAAAAAGAGTTTTTAGCCATTGTCTTTACTATTGACAAGTTTCGCTCTTATCTTGTAGGTGCAAAGGTGATTGTCTACACGGATCATGTTGCGATCCGGTACCTCCTTGCGAAGAAAGATGCGAAGCCAAGGCTAATTAGATGGATTCTTCTCCTACAAGAATTCGATCTTGAGATCCGCGACAAGAAAGGTTCAGAAAATTCTGTTGCGGATCATTTGAGTCGCCTAACACATCTAGAGGACGACCATTTACCCATCGACGACTCCTTCCCGGACGAACACCTACACCTTATTGAGGAGTGCATCGATGTGATCTCCAAAGGTAACGAACCATGGTTTGCTGATTTTCTTAACTACTTGGTTTGTCAAGAGATACCACCCGGACTATCCTACGCACAAAGGAAGAAGTTCTTTAAGGACGTCCGGGAATACTTTTGGAACGAGCCTCTCCTCTTCAAGAGAGGTCCGGATGGCATCATTCGGCGATGTGTGCCGGAAGATGAGATGCAAAGTGTCATCCATCATTGTCATTCACTACCTTGTGGAGGACACGCTAGTTCGAACAAAACTAGCGCAAAGGTATTGCAATCTGGATTCTTTTGGCCTACTTTGTTTAGAGATGTGCAATCTTTTGTTTCTTGCTGCGATGCTTGTCAAAGAACAGGCAATATCTCTAGGAGGAATGAGATGCCCCTCAACAACATCCAAGAGGTGGAGATTTTCGACGTTTGGGGAGTCGATTTCATGGGACCATTCCCATCCTCTTGTGGAAACCAATACATACTATTGGCGGTGGATTACGTTTCTAGATGGGTGGAAGCAATTGCCTCTCCCACCAATGATGCCATGGTGATGGTTAAGTTCTTCAACAAGACCATCTTCCCGCGATTTGGGACACCAAGGACGATCATTAGTGATGGAGGTTCTCACTTCATTGCCCGGCGCTTTGAAGCTCTTCTAGCTAAGTATGGGGTTACTCACAAGATCGCTACCCCTTACCATCCACAAACGAGTGGACAAGTTGAGATCTCAAATAGGGAGATCAAAGGAATTCTAGAGAAGACGGTTTCAAGGACTAGGAATGATTGGTCCTTGAAGCTTGACGATGCATTATGGGCATACCGGACTGCATACAAGACTCCCATAGGAACCACACCATACAACCTTGTGTATGGGAAGTCTTGTCACTTGCCGGTAGAGTTGGAGCACAAAGCGTTTTGGGCTATCAAGTGGTTGAACTTCAGCATGAAAGAAGCGGGAGAGAAGCGTCTCCTAGACATCAATGAGCTGGATGAACTCCGCTTGAACGCTTATGAAAATGCTAAGATTTATAAGGAGAGAGCAAAGCGTTGGCATGATAAGCATATCATTCCAAAGGACTTCAAAGAAGGAGATCAAGTTCTCCTCTTCAATTCAAGGCTTCGTCTCTTTCCAGGTAAGCTTAAATCTCGTTGGACCGGACCTTTTCTAATTAAGCGTATTTTCCCCCATGGTGCAGTTGAAGTATGGGGTGAAGCGAGCGGAACTTTTAAGGTGAACGGCCAACGACTCAAGAAGTATACGCCGGAACTCCAAGCTGAGGAGTTCGCGCCTACCGCACTCGAATAAGTGCGAGAATGGTCTAGCTACGGACCTTAAACAAAGCGCTTCTTGGGAGGCAACCCAAGGTATTGCATTTTTGTTTTTGTTTTCGATTCATAGATTAGCTTAGTATAAACGTTTTTTGCTTTGTTTTTGCCTTCGATTCCTTCCGGTATGTTCGTGTCTTTGGATGTAGGAACGATGGAAAAGGGAAAGGGAAGGATAATGTCGAAGAAAAGTGATGAAATTTGGACTTTGGAGCTTTACAGAGGGTTCCACGGCCTAAACCACGGTCGTGACAGCTACAGTACCCGTAATTTCCAAAAGCCTTTGAAAAATCACCAAAACCACGGTTCCGTACACTTCCACGGCCGTGGAACACCCCGACAGACCGTGATTTTCAAAAATTTTGCCTGTGACTATATAAGCCACATTCTTCACAAAAATCATCCCAAAACCCCTCTTCCACGCCCTAATTGCCGAAATCCACGACCCTCTCTCAAATCCTCGTTTCCTAATCGTTTTCAACGATTCTTCTTCCTAAACTGAAGCAAATTCAACCACGAACAAGATCCAAGCGACGAATCGAGCGGAAATTCACCAACGAACGCGCAATTCGGATTTTTCAATCCGAAAAATAGGTTTTTTCTCTCTTCTTGATTCTTGCCAATTTGGTTCGTTTTTGTTAGAGATTTTTAGGAAGAACTGATTGAGATTGGAAGAAATTAGACTAGGACTGCCTGTTGTGGAGATTGATTGCTGATTTGCTGAGATTTGTGATTTTCTGAGACGAATCACGGTCTCTGGAGGAATTACGGCCGTGGTTTCCATAGAACAGCCCGTAATTTTCAACAGAATGGACTTTGTAAGGAGAGTTTCGGGGAGGATCAAAGAGAAGAAGAATGATCAGAATAAGAAAAGGAAGGGTAATCCCTCCTCCTCCTCATCCTCTAGGGCACCACCACCCTCTTCCCCTTCACCTCCATCCTCACCTCCTCACCCTAGAATCCCGACCATACACGACGATCATCTCGATGCACTCGAGAGGATCAAGGAGAGGCCAGTGATTGGCCCTAGATACTTGTTGTTGGAGGATCTAGCTCCTCTCAACATTGTTGATGATCTTACTTGGCTCTTGGATAGAGCCGGACTTATTGTCTTCTCGGCTATCCGAGAAGACGCTTATGAGGAGATTACACGGGAGGTTGTGACATCTTTTGAGCACAGCCATGTAGACAGGACCGTCTCTTTCCGTCTCATGGAAAGAGACTACCATTTGAGCATCCGTGAGTTTGGGACCATTTTCGGGTTTCAGGAGACCTTTAACGGTCGCTTTCCTAGTGGCGTTTACGCCAAGGATTTTTGGGAGGAGGTGGCGATGATTTACGCTAGCGAGGACCGCTGGCAGCCCGCTGACACCAAGGCTAGGTTGATGTACCACCTAGCCTTGAAGATTGCTCATCGTGTTCTTTCGGAGTGTCTCTTCCCTAGGACGGAGACGCCCCAAAAGATCAAGACGGATGAGCTCTTTTTACTCTACTCCATGTTGTATGGACGCCGTGCTGATTGTGCTACTCTCTTGGCTGCTACTACGAGCAAGCTCAAGAATAAGAAGAAGGGCAACATAGGATATGGTGGGATAGTTACCCACATTGCTAGGAGCTTTGGTGTAGATTTTTTTGCTTGCACCCGTATACCGGCCGTACCTTTAGGGCTACATGCTTTCATGACTAGAGGTCTCATTTTCCCCACACATAGAGGTCCGCCTTATGCGGGCATGCCATGGGAAAGCAGGACGGGTAGGGGTATAAAGTGGCTACCGGAGTACTCCATTATGGCGGGACGCCATAATTGGAAGGAGACGTTCGCTGCTATGCATGCGAACAGGATAGCAGCTCCCCCATAGGTCCCACCGCCAGTTGTTGAGGAGGAGATGAGAGATCAGTTTGAGGGTGGAGGAGGAGCTGAGGAGGAGTTTGGCACGTTTCCGGATCAGCCGGAGGCGGCCCCCGATGCACCTAGACGTTCACCACGTCCAGCTAGAGCTTCAGGCTCGTCTTCTCGCCGCGCTAGCGTGAGTGAGAGGCCTACGTGGATGACCACACCTCCTACATGGTATGGCGTTCCCCCTCCTTGGTCTACAGAGCAGACAACAACACCAGCACCACCACCAGCACCATCCGACGCTCCAACATGGTACAGTCAGGCTCCGGGATGGTACGAGTAGATGCCGGATTGGGCTACCGGACTTTCAGAGAGAGTGGGAGCATTGGAGATCCGAGCCGATGCTAGAGACGGACGCCTAGACGACCTCGACCACATGATGAGGGATGTCTACCGCCAGCAGTTTGGGCGGTTCTATGATCCTAGCTTCTCTCCATTCCCGCCTCCACCAGCGCCGCAGTGATCAGGATTTGATGATTGACCGTTCACTTTAGACATTCCGCCACCACTTTGTGAGTTTCTTTTTCTTTTCTTCTTTTCTTTCTTTTGAACATTAGGAACAATGTTCGTCCTAAGTATGGGGTGGGATGTACTAAAAGTTTGTAATAACTCTTACTCACTATGCTTGCTTCTATTCGAGACTATTTGCATGTTCATTATATTGTTGCACGTTTCATTATCGCATTGTATGAAAAAAAAAGAACTTGAAAAACCCATAAAAATTGAAAAATTTTGAAAATTTTGTGCTTCTAATGAATTGAGATGATTTCTATGATAATCACTACTTGTGAATTGAGTTTGATGACAATTGCATGCTTAAAAGAATAGTGAATTGAAAAGAATTTGAATGAATGAATTTTACCTCTTTTGCAAGTTTTATAATGTGATGAATATTGTCTAAATCATGTTGAGAAATTGAAGTTGAAATCACACTATAAGTTCTTACACTTCTTATTGAAATGATTAAGGCACTTCGATTTTCTTGCTTCTTTCTTTGACCATATTAGCTCCTCATTGAAATATTGACCTCCTTTACCTATCCGGGAACTTGGAGAAGTGAATGAAAAAGGCATGTTTGATGTGGGAGGGCCATAAAAGCAAAATTTTGTATTCAAAGAATAGAAAAAATTTGTAGGTTTGGGGAAGTCAATCATGATGATGAGTAACTCGGCACCATTCACATAGCCGGGTGTTTGTGTCTTGCCAAAGTTGGATTGAGCGATATTCCTAGCGGATTATGGTATGTGCGCTAAGGGTTTGAGGCATCTCATAAAAATTGAGAAACGTCAATCTCCTAGGCTTCGGTTTTTGTGCACCTCTATCCATAACTCCAAAAGTAAAGTCGAAAAATAATGTGAAAAAGAAAAGAGCAAAGCTCTAAGTTGATGGTGTTGCAAAATCAAAAGAAAAAGTAAAAGAGTTGGGTTATTCCTTTTCCCGGATTCATGCACCACATCCCTTATAAGTTTCCCTCCTTTCCGCATTCTTGACCTTACTTGAAAGTCCTTAAGATCATTGGAATGTGTTTGGCTTTGTGGTCTAAATTGGATTCCTCATGATTGATTTTGATATATTGCAAGTTATGATGCATGTTATGATTTTCTTACAAAGTGTGATTATCCTTTTCATGATATAATTCCTTTGATCATATGATGATTTTGATTAGCTATAAAGCAACCATTTGAGGGTGATCTATGAATAGAAGCACAACCAAAATATTGTGGTTTTTCTTTATTTTTGCATATTCATAATCCATATCATCTTGTATTTTAAGTTTGAACCTTGCTTGGGGACAAGTAAGATGCAAGTATGGGGTATTTTGATGACATGAATTATGACCTATTTTTAGGCATGTATTTATATAGATTTTCCCTTTATTTTGCATGCATAGACATACATTCATGGCATTTATGGTTATATTCACCTACTTTGCAAGAATAGAGATCTACACAGAGTTTTATTGCATTTGTAGGTAATTTGGCGAATTATGGAGCAAAAATGGCACATTTAAGGATTAAGCCTTGAAGTGGAACGAAAAGGAGCATAAAAGGAAGTTGGACGCGGCCCAAAGTATTTTTTGATACCGTCGGACGCGGCCCAAAGTATTCTCTGATACCGTGTGACGCGTCAAAGTATTTTCTGATACCTTATGACGCGGCCCAGAGTATCTTCTGATACCAGTGAATTCGACTTCTTTTCAGCCCAAATATTTAGGGTTTTATCTTTAAACCCTAGATAGATCCCTACATATATTCGAGAGCCTTCAACATTGAAGGGGAGTCAAATTCTCCAAAGGAAGATTTAGAAGGACGGTGACAACCCCAGGATTTGGATCCCCAAAGAGAGGGACGCTTAAGGTTTTATTGCGTACAAGGAAGATTTGGGGAATGACGCACTTTCCTATTTTTGCGAAGTTGGAAGATTTTAGGGTTTCATTTGAAGGCAGATTGACATCCCGTTCTTCTTTGTTCCTTGAGATTTATGAGAGATTCTTATTCTATCCTACATCTATTGAACGCAAGTTACTTTTGAGTTTTATTGACATTGGTTTTGTGTTTGTTATTGAGATTTCAAGGTTTTACCTTTTCTCCCTTTCATATTTGATATTTGATTCTATGACTATGATTATTGGCTAAAACCCTTTAGCAATTCTAAGGTGAAGGGCTGATAGTTGTGGCTTAGATAATGATAGATCGATTGTAATTTGATTGGACCCTGAGAGTTAGAGAAATATCGTCGACACCCTAAATCACGTCATGTTCTTAGGTTTCCACGGCCGTGATTCTCAAGAACTACCCGTGATTTACTTCAGTTTACGAACCTTGCTTTTACTTTAATCCAAAGTTAAAGATTTGCTTTAACTTAGTCTTGGCTTGCCTTTTCTAGGTGGTAGTGAAGCCTCAACAACCTCTACCTCGATTGTGAGTGTCACAACCTTAATCGGTTTAGTTAGTCTTCACCCTTGGATTACAAGTTTGGGTATTTGACATTAATTCTTGCCTTTAGAATCTTTCTATATTGAAGCCTCAACAACCTGTATAGAGAGTTTCTTGTAGGTGAGTCATATAAGGTTTTTGGAACTTCACCGTACGATTACCTTACATTAGCATACCTTTGCATATCTTAACTCTGTCCTTATATCATAAGTATATCTTGAATCGATTTCCACAGCTGGATACTTGGATCTTTAGGATTGTTGTTTTCCCAATAATTTGCAAAGCTCTTACATTCATTTGCTTGATAATCTACAATCGAATTTGTTCCCCCCAAATCCCTGTGTTCGATACTTTGGAATACTTGTTAATCTACGCCGATCCGTACACTGCGGGTTCTCTTGCTTGATTCTAGTTTTATAAATTTAAAGCTTATTTGCACGCACGCTAAGTGGCGAACAGGCACCAACCCGTGGCCCGGCACCGGCGCCTCCCTCTCGAGGTCAACAAGGACCCTCACCGGCGGCTCGCCCAAGGGAGCCTGTGTGCTACAAGTGTAGCGGTTTTGGCCATGTGCAACGTGATTGCCCAAACACCAAACGTGTCTTGTTTGCCGACCCAGCATATTTCGAGGATGAAGAAGGTCAACAAGACGGCGATATCATTATTGAGGTTGACCATGCCAATCTACATTTTGGCACGGAACCATGTGACGACGAGCTTGCTTGCGCTCCGGCACAACCCGGTAAATTCGCTCTTGCTTCTCGTCGTATTTTAGCTATTAAAGAGCATATTCCGATTGATCAACGCGAGAATCTCTTCCACTCTCGTTGCTTGGTTAATAATACGAGCCTTTCTCTTATCATTGACGGGGGTTCTTGTTGCAATATTGTCAATGAACGAGTGGTAAAACACTTCAAGTTGCCTACGACCCCCCACCCAACGCCTTACGGACTTCAATGGATTTCCGATACGGCTTGTGACACCGTCACACAACAAGCTTGGGTGACGTTTTCTATTGGCACCTATGTTGATAAGGTCTTTTGTGATGTTATTAAGATGGACGCCACACATGTCCTATTAGGACGACCATGGCAGTTCGATCGTCGAACATATCATGATGGTTATCTTAACCGGTACATGTTCCAATATAATGGAAAACGGGTCACACTTTTTCCTATGATTCCGCACGAAATTTTGGTTGACTATGCGGAACGGAAGAGGCAACAAACTATAGATGAGTCCGCTAAGGCACCGGCAAAATCGGACCCCCGGAGTCCCGATGTTGTCAATGCTAGTACTTCCAAATCCCGGAACACCACCCCTCTTGTCCTTGCTACCGAGTCCAAAGGTAGTAAAGGTCGCATCATTCCCCCGAGTGCACCTTTACCATCTTCGGACCCTGTTATTCAAGGACGGTGTGAGCCGAGGATACTCTTAGCTCGCCGGCATGATTTGCAACCGGTCATGGAAGGCAAGTTCCCATTTTTCTTACTTGTCCCATTCTGTTTATCTACTTCTCATGACCCGAGTAATGTGACACACGAGGTGTCTTTGTTGTTGTCCGAATTTCAGGATATTATGCCCAAAAACCTTCCAACCGGCTTACCACCAATCCGAGGGATTGAACACCAAATTTGTGCCCGGTGCTTCCTTGCCAAACCGTGCCGCGTACCGAGCTAGTCCGGAAGAGACGAAGGAGCTACAACGTCAAGTGCAAGAGCTCCTAGACCGGGGACATGTGCGTGAATCCTTATCACCATGTGCCGTCCTGGTAATCTTAGTACCAAAGAAATATGGATCATGGCGGATGTGTGTTGATTGTCGTGCCATCAATCAAATCACCGTCAAATACCGCCATCCGATCCCGTGCCTTGATGACATGTTAGACGAGCTTCATGGCGCCACCATCTTCTCCAAAATTGATCTCCGGAGCGGTTACCACCAAATCCGGATGGCCGAAGGTGACGAGTGGAAGACGGCGTTCAAAACGAAGTATGGACTCTATGAATGGCTTGTCATGCCATTTGGCCTCTCCAACGCCCCGTTCACCTTCATGCGCCTCATGAACCATGTCTTGCGCCGATTCTTGGGTACATTTGTTGTTGTTTATTTTGATGATATTTTGGTGTTTAGTACGTCTTTGGAGGATCATATCGGGCACCTTCGCCAAGTGCTCGAGTGCCTTAGACAAGAGCAATTGTATGTCAACTTTGACAAATGCGTGTTTTGCTCGGACACCACTATCTTTTTTGGCTATGTCGTGTCTAAGGACGGACTATGAGTAGACGAATCTAAAGTTCGTGCTATTCAGGAGTGGCCTACTCCTACTACGGTTACCATGGTCCGAGCCTTTCTCGGATTAGCGGGTTTCTACCGACGCTTTGTCAAGGACTTTAGCACGGTAGCGGCACCGCTCCATGAGCTCACTACCAAGGGTGTCACGTTTGAGTGGCGTGATATCCATGCTCGAGCGTTTGATGCGCTCAAAGACCGCCTTTGTAATGCACCATTACTCCAACTCCCAAACTTTTCGAAAACTTTCGAGGTGGAGTGTGATGCATCAAATGTGGGCATTGGAGGAGTTCTCTTACAAGAGACTCGTCCAATTGCCTACTTTAGTGAAAAACTTTCCGGTCCTTCGCTCAACTACCCTACATATGACAAGGAACTATATGCTCTAGTTCGTTGTCTTAAGACATGGCAACATTAGTTTTTGCCGAAGGAGTTCGTGATTCATTCGGATCATGCGGCTCTTTCGTATCTCAAGAGTCAAACAAATCTCAGTCGGCGCCATACTAGTTGGGTAGAGTTTTTAGAGACCTTTCCTTATGTCATTCGGCATAAGAAAGGCAAGGAGAATGTGGTAGCCGATGCCCTTTCTCACTGCTATGCCCTCCTTGTGTATATGGATGCCAAGATACATGGCTTTGCTCTTATCAAAGAGTTATATGCCACAGATCTTGACTTCAAGGACATATGGACACAATGCCTCGACCTCCGAGAGCACGAGTCTTTCTTTATTAACGATGGCTATCTTTTCCGAGCGGGCAAACTTTGCATTCCGCGCTCATCTATACGCCATTTGTTGGTCAAGGAAGCTCATGAGGGTCGTGGTCATTTCGGTGCTACCAAGACCCTTTCCGCTCTCCAAGAGCATTTCTTTTGGCCCCGGATGCGTATGCATGTGACACGGTTTTGCAAGGGTTGCATCACATGTCATCATGCAAAGTCACGCCAAGGTCCGGATGGAATGTACTCTCCTTTGCCTATACCAATGGAACCTTGGGAGGATCTATCCATGGACTTTGTGGTAGGTTTGCCTATGTCAAAACGAGACAAAGACTCCATTTTCGTGGTAGTCGATCGCTTCTCCAAAATGGCTCATTTCATTGCATGTAAAAGCACCCAAAATGCTAGTGAAGTTGCCACCGTGTTCTTTGACAATGTGGTACGTTTACATGGGATACCACGTTCCATCGTTAGTGATCGGGACGTGAAATTCATAAGTCACTTTTGGAGAACGTTATGGGGCAAACTTGGAACCAACTTGTTGTTTTCAAGTAGTTATCACCCCCAAACCGATGGTCAAACGGAGGTGATCAATCGGACTCTTGGTGCTCTACTTAGAGCCACCATTAGGACCAACCCACGTAGGTGGGAGGACTTACTTTCTGTTGTGGAGTTTTGATAGCATGAATTATAGTCTATATTTTGGGGTTTGTTTGGACGTTCTATCTTCAATAATCTGCATATTTGTATGTATATTATGTAATTATATTACCATTTCATCTACCTTTGCGGGAATCGAGGTCTACACCTAGTTTTGTTGTAATCGTAGGTAAAATGACACGTTTTGCATAAAAAAGGAGCAAAAGGAGTTAAGGAGTCATTGGAGCTACATTTAGGAACATAAGGAAACATCCCGGAAGCATAGCCATGGATTAGGGATTCACTTTGGACTAGATTTGAGAGATTTCACATTAAGTTGTGACTCACCTCAGTTGACTACAGAGTCACCTCGACCGAGGTGATCCAGAGAAGTCGACTCGACCGAGGCGAACACCTGAGACGCGACGAGAATATTTTATTCTTGGCTGAGATCTTTTATCTTTGGAAAGAGATCTTATATTTTTGGGCTTGGCTCCTGGAAGGAAGAAGATACACTAGATCATATATTTTACCTATTTTTATGGGAAAAGATCTTTCTAAGATATCTTATCTTTGGAGGGTATTTTTCCTATAAAAAGGGTCGGATTTCCCACAAATCCACAACCCGCTTACACCGATTCATGCTATACCACCGATCGTGTTTTATACACCGCTGCAGCCGTACTCCAGTTGGGAGATTTGAAGAACCTTTTTGAAGGTTGAAGGAAGAAAGTCTATAGCTTTTTGAAGGGTTTTTGTAAGATCATCTTAGATTCCCTTCTTTGTCATTGTCTTGTTGGATTTCTATCCAAGGAATGCTTGTTGTTTTGATAATTGATTCAGTTATTGAAGCCTTTCTCTTAAGGTTTTCTTGTTCAATTATTCTCTTTCTTCCCATATACTTGATTAATACTTTCATGATGATGAGTGGCTAATCTCTTTGTGTGATTCTAGGGTGATTGGCTGAAGGTTGTGGAAAAACAATGATAGAATAATCTTAATCACAGTAGGACCCTGAAAGTTCGAGTCTTTATCCTTAACCCTAAGCATCTCGCTCAGTCGATGAACATCTCGGCCGGGGTGGAATTCGTCTGACCGAGGTGACTTATCTGATCCGAAACTGAGAGTTAAGTGTTAGAGTTTGCCAAATCCTATTCTTATTATACCTTTCCTGGTTCAACGCAAGCCTAGGATGAGACTTACCCGGTAATTCCTTTGTTTGTTTACCCATGATCATAAGTATAGGTAATAAAGGTTTATCCTTTATTGGGGTTTGAGTGTGCTTTCATTCCATCTGTGTGAGTTAGCCTGAGACTTACCCGGTAAAGGTTGATTCTATACCCTTAGGTGGTGTGTTTGTTTGAGGTTATAGTTCTTTATCTTAATTCCTTGAGACTTACCCGGTAATAGGAGTTATGGTTTGAGATTAGTGAGTAGTGAGACTTACCCGGTGATCTATTCCACTTTAGTAATACCTTCCCTATGCAAAAATCTCAGCTTTGTCCGCTTATCTTTAGATCTTGAGTTGGAACCACAACTAGATGCTTTAATCCCTAGAATTGCATACTTCCTTAATTGACTTTTTATCATCCTTGATTGTTTTAATTGCTTTTGTGGTTAGTAATTACAAAGCTTACCTATTCCGACTTTGTTTCACTAAGTCCCTGTGATCGACCCCTGGAATTTCTTGCTTTTTACTATGATTGACCCGTACATTGCGGGTTCGCATCCTTGTTTTAAGCTTACATCTAGGGTTATAAATTTAAAGCTTGCACACACCGTTTGGAGCGAACAAGTTTTCGTATAATAGGTCTAGGCACACGGCAACTAAATTGTCCCCATTTGAAGTTGTCCACGACCTTAATCCACACACACCGTTGGACTTCACTCCCCACCCGCTCAAGGACGGAGAAAACATCATCGCCGGGAACCGAGCCACCCAAATCATTGAGCTTCATGAGCGGACTAGGACACAACTCGAACGTCGTGCCGCCCAACTTGCCGGACAACGCAACAAGGGCCGCCGCGATGTCTCTTTTGAGCCCGGTGATCTTGTTTGGCTCCACCTAAGGAAGGAGCGTTTTCCAACTCGCCGCATGAGCAAACTCTCGGACCGTGGTGATGGCCCATTCCGCATCTTAGCCCGTCATGGCCCGAATGCATACAAGTTAGAGCTCCCGGATTCCTACGGAGTACACCCGACGTTCAACGTCAAGGACCTTTCCCCTTATGTTGAGCCCCTCTTTGACGATGGTGAAACGGGGACGTTTCACAGCCAAGATGGGGGGACTGATGCGCCCTTAGATGTCCCTTTTACGTTGACCATAGACGAGGAGGACGAGGCTCTTAGAGTTCGTTCAGATGGACCGATCACCCGATCCCGAACTAAGGCCATTGCTCGAGCCACCGGCTCCATCATTGCCCGCATTACTTCTTCACTTGGTTCCATTACCGGCATGACATGTCTCTACACCACCATGACATAGGCTACCGGTTCCGTTAGCGGCATGTCTCGTCTTTCCGACTCCATGGCATGAAGCTAGCTTATTTTCGGACTATATTTTCATGTTTTCCTTTTTATGTAATAAAAGGGATATTCCGTATAAGAATATTCCCTTTTGAACTTATCCTTTTAGGTTTTCCCTTTTGGGCTTTTCTTCATGTATTTTTGTTTGGCCCGTTGGCCCATAGGTAGGCAAGACTCTCTATATAAGAGATATCTTGCCTCAATTATTTTCCATGTTCAATATTACTAAGTTTTGAGAAAAATTTCCTCCTACTTAGCTTGGGCATCAAAACCTCTCTTCTATCTCTCAAATTTCTTCTTTGGATCTCGTCTTTGATCCCAGAAATCCATATTCAAGGATTCTTCTTAAGAATCAACCTTCGATCCACACAAAAAGGTGTATTCGATCTCTCTAGATCGAAGTAACCTTTGTTTCTTCATCACTTCCGCCCCTTTGGATCTAAAATGATACAACGTTGCACAAAGAATCAAGGAGTAGTTGGAGTTTTGCTTGATCTAGATCCGGAGTTATCTTTGGTTACTTCCAAGGACGCATCAGGTACCAAACGGAAAAGTCCTAAATAAAATTATGATTTCATGATCTTTCTCTCTCCTATTTAAAATTATTTATTTCCTTTATTATTTATTATTTCATATGATAATTGATGATACTAACCGTTTAACAAAAAAGTTTTCGCAACCTTCTTCCTCAAAAATTTTGAAGCTTTGAACGTCCTTCTTTACCGATAACAGAAGACGGTGGTTCTTGTGCATCAAAAGCATTACAGATAACGATGATATTGAATGATTTACAAAAATAATATGTAACTATTAAATGTAGTGTGTACATATGCATATATTATCATTGAATACTGTTTGTGTACATTTGATCTACACACAGAAAACGAAAATAAGTGAAGAAGAACACAAAAATCGGGCAAGAGATTTTACCTGTTTGTGTACATTTGATCTACACACAAAAAACAAAAATAATTGAAGAAGAACACAAAAATCGGTTGAGAAAACGAAAATAATATGTAACTATTAAGTGTAGTGTGTACATATTCATAAATTATCATGGAATATTGTTTGTGTACATCTGATCTATACACATAATACGAAAATAAGTGAAGAAGAACACAAAAATCGGGAAAATGTTTTACTTGGTGTTGTCGTTCTCAATATGCGCAAACTAGAGATGAATCGAAAGTTATCAGAGACGAAAGAGTAAGTTAAAGATAGGAAGAAGATGACTACGACGAACTTTGAAGATGCACTGATAATGGCGCCGTCGACAGGGATGATGAGTTGACGACTTTCAATGGAAACGATGGAGAGAGCTTCTTCTAATTTTTCGGGATTCAGTTTTACGGCCTCAAAGATTTTTCAGAATCTTTGATATCTAGTTTCCAAACTCATTGAAACAATTTATTAATCTTTAGCTGTTTATAATTAACCAATTTCAAAAACTGTCTAACTTCCTTCCTTAAATTCAGGCAATATTATTTATTTAATCTTTATTTTTAATAGCAATAATCTAGGAGCATAGTTAGTACTCAATATAAAAAACTTACCTACTAGCCAAATTTTCTCTATTCGAAATATTGTACAATGTACAACATCAATAAAGCACATATATGCAAGCACCCATTTTTAAAGTTCTCCAATATTAATAATTAGAAGCTCACTTTTACACAAAGGTAATGCAAAGTGTAATCAATAATTCCTTAATTCTTGTGCACAAGGCTTCCAATACCTTACAATTTTGATCGGAGGAAGTATATTTTAGAGACTTCTTTGACAACTAATCAGGGTTTAAATTTCCATGACATTTAATGGTCTAATTTTCTATTAACTAAAATAATACAAAAAAAGTGTAATTTATTATTCGAGTCGTGCGGCTATATCGACACACAACTCCACCTTTAGAATAAATAAATACATATGTAGTAATTGGTAAACTAAGGTGGTGGATGTATGTATATCTTCATATACACATAGGTTAAGCTAGCTTTAATGTGATGCCATCGTAAAATCTAGTTTCCTCGTTCATTAATAGCTCGATGGTCGATCCACTCCTTGCCGTCGATAACATCGGTGCTCAAAAAGGGCGAAACTTGTTCGGACGTAAGGCTGCGTGACCATGCGACTCTCCCGGACCGATTGGATCCTGGCCCATAGCACTCATATTCGCCGTAGTAGGCAGTACTGTATATATACATATGATGGATGAGTTGCATGTTAATGAATTACATACGTACGTAGAAAGGGTGTGTAATGTAGTAGGGTTAGGGTTAGGGTTACCTTTCATATTGAGGCTTACGCCAATTATCCCACCCTTGCGGTAAAACCGCTTGAGACATGTAAGTATGAGAAAAGACAACCCTTGAATAAGGCCCCCAAGGCCTCCCCAAGACGCAGCTTTTTACTCCGGTTATCTTCCCTCCCACGAAGTAGAATCCACTCTCCTCTTCTTCCCTCATTCTCTTTTGGGCCGTGATTGCCAACTCCCCATCCGAAGTCGAATGAATGTGACAATTCTGTACGTACACATTACATATGTTACCTCATCTTCTTACAAGTATATAATACCTAACTATGAATGATAATGAGTCGATTAATGGATAGTTGTATCACTTCTACCACCCGATCCAAACTAAGAAAGTGTATAATTCGTTTAGGATATATTTTGGTTGAAAGTTAAACCCTACTTGTAAATTTAGGGTTTAAATTACGAGAATAGTATTAATTTTGGGGTTTTTTTTAATTAAAGTGCTGGGTGGATTATCTCGTCCCGACCGGTCCTTATTTTATTGGGTTTTTAAGTGTCCGTATAATTCATTTTATAGGCTAAGTAAACGTAACCCACGTTTTGATAAGGTGTTATATACCTTAAACACAGCGGATGATTCTCCACAAATGAAGTCCACTGCGCCTTCGATGTAGCAATTGCTGTAAAACTGCCTTCCTAGCTCTGTAAGAAGCGTGTCTTGGTAGCCAATCATCCTACAGGCGTAAAACACAGCCATGTCAGCCGACACCCGGAGCGCAACCGCCGTCGAACCTTTCCCTCGCGTGTTCTACACCATCATGCAAATAACGCTTATTAATTTCATAAATTCATGGTTATCCTTTGTGGGTTTGAGAATGTTTACGTACCTGGAAAGTGAGGTAACGTGCAACGAAGTTAGGGGCATAGACGGTGAAAGTAGGGGACTGGTGGATATCACCGCCGGCGTCGGAAGTTACGACGGTGGTCTGAGCTTTCCTGCCGCTTAGAAAAAGGTGAGGCTTATCTGCAGGCACAACCACCTGCTCATTGTAGACCCCAGGCTCCACCCGTATGAAAACGCCGTCCGTATAATTGGTTGGAACTGAATTGATGGCGTCTTGTATGGTTGTATAGTTCCCTGACCCCAACTGGTCGACGGTGATTACCAGTTTCCACGGGTGCTTAGCGGAGCAGATTAGCGGCATCAATGCAGTTAAGAGAAGAACGATAAGTTTAGTATTAGAAGACACCATTTTTATAAATTAGCTAGTATTTGCAGTCGCAGCTGATCGACGAAGAGCAATGTTAATATGTTATGCGATAGTGTGTGTATATATATATATATCTGTTGATTTGATTTGGGGGTTACATTTTGTGTACAGGTACATAGAGATTGGGGGTTTTAGATAGTGGAGAGCCGTTTTGTTGCACTTGAATTAATTAATGAGTCTGTTATAAAGAAGATATAGTTTAAGGTGAGTTAAGAGGTTGAGGTTCCATACCACATAACTTGTGCTTCCTATTTCTTTCACTTTTCTCATGTACCTTCACATTCATGGCTCCACCCCACACTCATTGTTAATTGTTTTTTTTAAAAATAAAGTAATATAACCAAACTACGTACCATAATATTATATATATAACGAATTACATATTAAAGAAATTTATGTTATAACTAAAACGTGTTTAATTTCTTAAATAAAAATAACTTTTAAAAGCATGAAGGTAGTCGTAACTTAAATTTCACCATTTAATGTATTTCAAGATTATTTACATGTATTATGGGATGTTTTTTCATGAGTAACAACACTAGGGTAAAAGTTAGATACTTGAAAACAAAATGAATAAATGCATGAATCTGTTGACAATTAAGGAATGGTGTAGAGTGGGATAAACGTGCAGTTGGACAATTAAGTGTTTACGACACGTTATTCACTACATTTTTTTGGTCATATTAGGTTTATATTTGGATATGGCTTTGACTTTTGCCCCTTACGCTTCCTTCAAAATATGCACATAACCCAAATTAAATAAAAACGGTTCATATATAGGATTAGCGAATGTCGCACACAAACATCGGAGGAACTTTCAACATGAAGAAACCTAGCGAATGTCGCAGACAAACATCGCTGTAACTTTCAACATGAAGAAACGTCTTATTTGTTATTACTGTTCATTTATAGGTACGTAATCGTGTTAAAGATATAATTATGATTATAATATTATGTTAAAACTATATATACTTTAATGTTTTCTCCATACATTTATATTATATAAAAGATATTGATGCGTCCTTGAACACGTCAATGAAAGATTACGGATTTAGATCAAGCTGAAGCGTCAACTACTCCTTAGTTGAAGTGCGGGTGCGTTTGAAGGTTTGAATGTGGGTTGCGGTAACTTAGAGATGGAGGCGAAAGTTCAATGGTTGTCGATCTAGATTGATCAATCAAACTTGAATTGGATCAGTTGAGTTGATTCTTAAAGAATCCTCGAAGATGGATGAGTTTGGATCGAAGATCTAAAAGAAGAACTTTGAGAGGATGGAAGAGAGATTGATGTTCAAGTAAGTAGAAGGAAAATACTTCTCAAATACTTAATCAAATTGAACATGCTTTACAAATCAGAAAAGCATCCTCTTATATAGTGGACGAAGGTCATACAAAGAGTCGGAACATAAATGTCGGAATTAAAGTTCCGAAAATGAAAACCCTAAAAATGTGAAAGGTTGAGAATTTAAGTTCGGAATTAAGTTTCCGAATTAAATTCTGAAACCAAAAGTCTAATCTTAAATTCGGAAAATGATGGAGCCGGTAGCTTGGGCGTAGAGGCACGGTTTGCAACCAATGGGCCCGTGACAAGCAACGGTGCGGGCAATGATGGAGCCGGTAGCTTGGGCGATGACCTTAGCACGGGAACGGGTGAGCGGTCCATCGGAGCGAACCCGGAATGCCTCGTCTTCCTCATCTTGGGACATAAGGGTCAAGGGTGCATCAATCCCCCCATCTTGGATGTGAAACGTCCCCGTTTCACCTTCGTTAAACAGGGGCTCAATGTAGGGTGCAAGATCCTTGACATTGAACGTCGGGTGCACGCCATATTCGTCCGGAAGCTCCAACTTGTATGCATTCGGGTCATGGCGGGGTAAGATGCGGAATGATCCATCACCGCGGTCTGAGAGCTTGCCTTTGCGGCGAGATGGAAAATGCTCCTTCCTTAAGTGGAGCCAAACAAGATCACCGGGCTCAAATGAGATTGGACGGCGGCCTTTGTTGCATTGTGAGGTAAGTTGATCAGTATGCCGTTGGAGTTGTGTCCTAGTCCGCTCATGAAGCTCAATGATGTGAGCGACACGACTTGCTCCGGTGATGTGTTCTCCGTCTTTGAGTGGGCGCGGAGTGAAGTCCATCGGGGTGTGTGGATTAAGGCCGTAGACAACTTCAAAAGGTGGAAGCTTGCTTGCCGAGTGTCGAGACCTGTTATAAGAAAACTCCACGATAGAAAGTAAGTCCTCCCACTTACGTGGGTTATTCCTAAGGGTCGCTCTAAGTAGAACGTCGAGAGTCTGATTGGTCACCTCCGTTTGACCATCGGTTTGGGGATGATGGCTACTTGAAAACAACAAGTTGGTTCCAAGTTTCCCCATAATGTTCGCCAAAAATGACTCACAAAATTCACGTCCCGATCACTAAGGATGAAACGTGGTATCCCATGTAAGCGCACAACGTTGTCAAAGAAAAGTGTAGCGACTTCACTAGCATTTTGTGTGCTCTTACATGCAACAAAATGGGCCATTTTTGAGAAACGGTCGACTACCACGAAAATGGAGTATTTGCCTCGTTTTGACATGGGTAGGCCAACCATAAAGTCCATAGAAAGATTCTCCCAAGGTTCCATGGGTATAGGCAAAGGAGAATACAATCCATCCAGACCTTGGTGCGATTTTGCATGGTGACATGTGATGCAACTTGTGCAAAACTGTGTCACATGCTGGCATATTCGGGGCCAAAAGAAGTGCTCTTGTAGAGCGGCGAGGGTCTTGGTAGAACCAAAGTGACCACGACCCTCATGAGCCTCCTTTATCAACAAATGATGAATACTCGAGCATGGGATACAAAGCTTGCCCGCACGGAATAAGTAGTCATCGTTAATAAAGAAAGACTCATGCTCTCGGAGGTCAAGGCATTAAGCGAATATATGCTTGAAGTCATGATCCGTGACATATAACTCTTTGATAAGAGAAAATCCATGGATCTTGGCGTCCATATGCACAAGAAGGATATATCGTCGAGAAAGGGCATGACTACCACATTCTCTTTACCTTTCTTATGTCGAATGACATAAGGAAAGGTCCCAAGAAATTCTACCCAACTTGCATGGCGCCGACTCAAAGTAATTTGACCCTTGAGGTACAAAAGAGCCGCATGATCCAAATGAATCACGAACTCTTTCGGCTACAAGTAATGTTGCCATGTTTTTAGACAACGAACTAAAGCATATAGTTCCTTGTCATAAGTTGGATAGTTGAGTGAGGGACCGGAAATTTTTTTGCTAAAGCAAGCCTTGGGTCGATTCTCTTGTAGGAGAAACCCCCCCCAATGCCCACATTAGATGCGTCACACTCCACCTTAAAGGTTTTCGAAAAGTTTAGGAGTTGGAGTAGTTGCGCATTACAAAGACGGTCTATGAGCGACTCAAACGCTCGAGCATGGGTGTCACGCCACATAAACGTGAGACCTTTATTAGTAAGCTCATGTAACGGTGCCGCTATCGAGCTAAAGTTCTTGACAAAGCGTTGATAGAAGCCCGCTAAGCCGAGAAAGGCTCGAACCATGGTGGCCGTAGTAGGAGTAGGCCACTCCCGAATGGCGCAAACTTTTGATTTGTTCGCTCGTAGTTCGTCCTTAGACACGACATAGCCAAGAGAAACTGTGGTGTCCGAGCAAAAGACACATTTCTCCAAATTGACATACAATTGCTCTAGTCTAAGGCACTCAAGCACTTGGCAAAGGTGCCCGATGTGTTCATCCAACGACTTACTAAAAACAAAGATATCATCAAAGTAAACTACTATGAAAAATACCCAAAAATCGGCGCAAGACATGGTTCATGAGACGCATGAATGTGGACGGGGCGTTGGAGAGACCAAATGGCATGACAAGCCACTCGTAGAGGCTACACTTTGTTTTGAACGCCGTCTTCCATTCGTCACCTTCGGCCATGCGGATTTGGTGGTACCCGCTTCGGAGGTCGATTTTGGAAAATATGGTGGTGCCATGGAGCTCGTCCAACATCTCATCAAAGCGCGGGATCGGATGACGGTACTTGACGGTTATTTTATTGATGGCTCGGCAATCTACGCACATTCGCCAAGATCCGTCTTTCTTGGGTACAAGTATGACCGGTACGGCACATGGAGATAAGGACTCACGGACATATCCCCGGTCTAGGAGCTCTTGGACTTGGCGTTGTAGCTCCTTGGTCTCTTCCGGACTTGCACGGTAAGCGGCACGGTTGGGCAAAGACAAGCCGGACACCAAGTCGATTTGGTCCTCAATTCCTCGGATTGGTGGCAAGCCGGGTGGTAGTTTGTCGGTCAAAATGTCTTGAAATTCGGACAACAACAAGGACACCTTGTGTGGCACATTACTCGGGTCATGTAAAATAGATAAACAAAAAGGGACAAGTAAGAAACAAGGAAACTTACCTTCCATGACCGGTGTCAAATCATGTCGTCGAGCCAATAGGATTCGTGGCTCACATTGCCCTTGAATGGTAGGGTCCGGAGGTGCATTTGTAAGGACATTACTTTTACTACCTCTTGCTTCGGTAGCATGAACCTTAGGCCCGGAGGTATGGGATCCGGAAGTATGAGCATCCACAACATCGGGAGATATTCGAGGAGGGTCCGACATTGCCGACGCTTTAGTTGTGTCATCGATAACTTGTTGCCTCTTTTGTTCTGCATAGTCAACTAAATTTTTTTTGCGGAGTCATAGGCAAAAGTGTGATCCCTTTTCCATTATATTGGAACATGTACCGGTTGAGATAGCCATCATGAAAAATTTTACGGTCAAATTGTCATGGTTGTCCCAACAATACATGTGTGGCGTCCATTTTGATAACATCACAAAGGACCTTATCAACATAGGCGCCAATAGAAAATGTCACCCACGCTTATTGTGTGACGGTGTCACATTTCTTATCAAAAATCCATTGGAGTCTGGAAGGTTGTGGGTGGAAGGTTGTAGGCAACTTAAAGTGTTTCATCACTTTTTCGTTGACAATATTACAACACGAACCCCAATCGATGATAAGAGAGAGACTAGTGTTATTGACCAAACAACGAGAGTGGAAGAGATTCTCGCGTTGATCAATAGGGAGATGCTCTTATAGCCAAAATACGACGAGAGACAAGAGCAAACTTACCTGGTTGTGCCGGACCGCAAGCAAGTTGGTCGTCGCAAGGCTCCATGCCATAGTAGGGGTCGGCATCTTGGCCATCTTCCATGATGAGATCTCCGTTATCTACATCTTCACCCTTGTCATATGATGGGTTGGCAAACATCACCCGCTTGGTGTTCGGGCAATCACGTTGGACATGACCTAACCCGCTACATTTGAAACACATGGGTTCTCTTGGGCGGGCCACCATTTGAGATCCTTGTTGGGTTCAGCCCGAAGGCGTTTGTGTTGGAGCAACGGGGTCACGGTATGGTGCCTTCTCGGTAGCCGCTTGCTGGGTGGGTTGACCCATCCGTGGTGATCCTTTAGCGGCGCCGGAATCTTGAGAACTAGAAACATATCGAGAACGGGGATTAGAGGTATAAGCATATTGACTAGAGGAAGAATTATACCTTGAATATCGAGGTGTTTTGAGTTGTTGCTTGTGAAGTTTCATGGCGGCATGACATAAGGCTCCCAAGTCCTTGTATGGGACAATCTCGAGGGGGCGCCGGATTGACGAATTAAGGCCGCTCATGAATTTGGTTCGAACGGGGGAGGCGGAGGCCGAGATGCCGTTCTTCATATGCATGTCCTCAATCTTGGCTAAGTAAGGCACCGGAGTAAGACTTCCTTGTTGAAATTCGGCAATTTGCAACCGTATGTCATTTTTGAAGCCGTCGGGCACGTACTTCTTAGTCATGACATAGATCAATTGATCAAATGTCACAACTGGTGTCAATCCTCTGTTCTCAAGGTTGGTCTCGTACCAGTTCCACCAAGATTTCGCATCACCTTCATAGTAAAGGGTTGTCGCTTTGATTTTCTCATACACCTCATAATGGCAATGCTTTAGAGCTCTTTTCATATCCTGCGCCCAATCAAGATATGCACAAGGATCATATTCAACATAGAATATAGGAAATTTGGCCTTACCTTCCCTACGAGCTATGTAGAGATCCGTTCGGGGTGGTGCCATGTTGGCCTCTTCGTGATGGGCTCGCCGGTCGCCATCATTATGCCGTTGGCGGCCATGATTAGGTTGTACACGTCTTGGTGGGTTAGGAGGAGACAACCATTCTTCTCCTCGATCTTGGTTCTCAAAAGGCTCTCGGATGGGTGGGTACCATGTACGGACATGTGCCACCCGGTCCAAGTCCGAATCATCGTCGGAGAACTCATTAAAGTCATCTCTCTCGTCATACTCTTCATAATCATGGTATACCGGTTTCCGGCTATGCAGTTGCCGGCGTTGTCCGGACCGATCATTCTCGGGACGTTGAGAGAGATCGTTTGTTTGATGATGGTACCGGGGCTCAACCCGAGAGGGACGGTTGGTACGTTAGGCACTAGATGGAGGAGGGGACGTGCCATACCTACATCGGTTGTGCTCATAACATTTGCGCCGATTCTCCGTTTCAACATAGAGCAAAACATTCGGAGAAGGGTCAGGGTTCATGTCGCACTCATTGTGGGACTCATAGCCGTCATCTTGTAAGGGTCGTTGATTTTCAATGACGGAGACGGTTCGGCTCCCAAGATACTTTTGCCTTTGTGACGTCCATCGGACGTGAAAGCATTGACCAAGGTTCCATTTTGGATTCGGTGGGGCGGTCGTAAGGGTGAGTACTTGTGCCCTCAAAGCTTCAAGTTCTTGCCTAAGAGAGGCATTTTCTTCGGTTAAAGTAGTGAGCTCTTGCCTTTTACGAGATTCTTGAGAATTTTCCATTTCGACGTTAGTCATAACTCCAATTGAAGACACACAATTGCAACCAATCAAATGAGGAAGGTGACAGGTTAAGTCAAAATTACCCAAGTTCAAGTGCGTTAGGGTTCTACCTTTGGGAAGGCCGTGTGGCGGTTAGGCAAGGAAGGCAAATCCAACAAATTTGAACCAAAATGCACACAAAATCAAGAGATAAATTGCAATGTGTGAGAAAATGGAGAGATGTGAAATGGACGGATTGTTTAACGGCAAGTTTTACTTGCTTTGGTCTTTGACCTTTTTGAAAAATCCGATTTTTCGGATGGACCGGTTTGCCGGACGTCTTTTAATGTTGTTTTTGTGGAATTGTTTCTTTTTGAAACTTTTGAATGCAACTTTTGAATGTAAGAGATGAATCCACTTTTTCTTTTTGAAACAAATCCGTTTTTTGAAGAGTTTTTGCTTCTTTTTTTTTTTCGTTTTTTGGATTACTAAAGATGCAATATCCGATTTTGTCAACAAAAATACCAAGAAATTGGTGAGATCGATTAACAAAGTTGTCGAATTGGGTGAGGAAAAACGTTTTTTGATTAATGGTTTGATGGTAAACCAAAAATCTCCTAAATTTACTTTGCAAAATAGATCTAGAATTTTTTTTTCAAGAACGTGGATGAAGATGCAAAGAACGAGATGAAGATGATGAACAAAAGGCAAAAAGGATGAATGTGATAACGCACAAGAGTAAAGATAACTTAGCTTAGATCCCTTTGCTCTGATGCCAATTTGGTGCGTCCTTGGACACGTCAATGAAAGATTCCGGATCTAGATCAAGCTGAAGCGTCAACTACTCCTTAGTTGAAGTGCGGTTGCGTTTGAAGGTTTGAATGTGGGTTGCGGAAGCTTAGAGATGGAGGCGGAAGTTGAATGGTTGAGTCGATCTAGATTGATCAATCAAGCCTTGAAGTGGATCGGTTGAGTTGATTCTTGAAGAATCCTCAAAGATGGATGAGTTTGGATCGAAGATCCAAAAGAAGAACTTTGAGAGGATGAAAGAGATATTGATGCTCAAGTAAGTAGGAGGAAAATACTTCTCAAATACTTAATCAAATTGAACATGCTTTAAAAATGAGCCAAGCATCACCTTATAGAGTGGATGAAGGTCATACAAAGAGTCGGAATATAAATGTCGGAATTAAAGTTCCAAAAATGAAAAGCCTAAAAATGTGGAAGGCTGAGAATTTAAGTTTGAAATTAAGTTTCCGAATTAAATGTATTATCCAGAATTTTTATTCCGTTTAATTCCGAACCACATCGGACTTCGAGCCGTTGAAGGGTTCCCGTTCTATCTAGTATTTCTTTCTTCACAAATTTTATCATTTTATGTAGAAGTTAATTCACATAAAATGATAGAATTATATCAAACCCTAATTCTTATAATTTTTTTTCATCATTTTATGTGGAATTTAATTCACATAAAATGATAGAATTATATCAAACCCTAATTCTTATAATTAATCCTTAACGACCCTTTAGACGAGACCATGAAGAGTTATGACGAGGCCACGACAAATCCGTGACAAGGCCATGCATGGGCTTGACAAGGCCATGACGAGTTTTTGACAAGTTTTGACAAACTTTCAGCCCACTTAATTTTTGCCTTGTTTCAGCCCATTGTTCTTAATTGGATTTATTTTTTTTCCATCCCTTACCTGAACTCTTGCTGGCGGATTTGTAACAGCCTCAGCCCAGCCCATGCCTTTGCTCCAGCCCAAAATTCTCCTTGCTTGTGCTGGCCCAGCTACACGTAACTCTCCCAAGCCAACACACCTTCGCTTTGCCCATCTCCTTAACTGATACGTGACCTTTACCCTAGCCAGCCTTCTCGTAACCGCTCCTTCCCTTGCTCGACATCACATACAGGGACACCGCTATGCTCTTCTCGCACACCGGCAA
This sequence comes from Fagopyrum homotropicum, assembly GCA_033239125.1. NCBI lineage: Eukaryota > Viridiplantae > Streptophyta > Magnoliopsida > Caryophyllales > Polygonaceae > Fagopyrum > Fagopyrum homotropicum. The sequence continues at coordinate 54,582,315 of BSWB01000003.1, read as the reverse complement.
CACCAGTGACAACCTCATCCTTCGTCCCCGCCACACGCCGCCGATGAGCTCCTCCCATCCTCGACTGGACAACAACAGGCGCTCTCCCTCTTCTGTCGACTCTAGCAGGCCGACGGACGGGCCCTCTCTCCTATCATCCATGTCGTGCGACCACAACAAACAGAACCAGGACGGACTCCTTCCTCTCTTGTCGCGCAGTACGGATCTAGGAACGTTCAATAGAGAGAAGATCTGCAGCAGGTGCGCCCAGAAGACTCCACTGCAGGGACGACATGTAGGACCCGTTGGTGCGCCTGGAGCAGGCCGTGGGTGCGGCTCTAGGGCCAGTGCCGCTCCTTCCTCTACCGCAGTCGCGGGCTCTAACAACAGCAACCCGGTGTTGTTCCCTTCACCCCTTCGAGTCATGGAATCGAGTAAGGCTTGTACCTCTCTCCCTTGCTTTTCTGTCCATGTATCCCATGCCTAACGAGTGCCTGTCATGCGTTCTAAACCTACACATAGCATTTGTAGATGAGCAGTAAGGAGGCACACGTGTCTGTGTTTTTATGAAGTGATGAGCAGTAATCTTCGAGTCCAAATTTGGGTAAGCTAGACTCTTCCTTTTTGGCTGGTTTTTGGATACGTCATAGACAGTAATAGATAGTATAACATACTAAAATTTGGGAAGAATCGGAGTTACGGTTTGAGAGTTATTGTGTTCCAAAGTTGACGCCTCATGCAGTTTTTATATATGTGCTGAGTGTTGGGGAAAACAGCAAGTGATGCTGTTTTGTGAGATGGTTTTGAATAAGCTCTTGAGCTCCGTTAGGCTTGAATTTTGGATATAATATGGTTGACATATTGTTGTAGAACATATTAAAATTTGAGAGGAATCCAGCGAGTGCTTTGGGATTTATGATTTTTCAAAGATTGAGTCGTAAGTAGTTTTTCTGTTGTGCTGAAATTCGGTTTTGTGAGATAGTTTTAAATAGGATTTTGATCTCCTTTGCGACTGAATTTTGGATATATTATAGATAAGATTTTATAGTAGAACATATCAAAATTTGGGATAAATCAAGCGAGTAGTTTAGGAGTTATGATTTTTCAAAGTTAAGACAGTGTGTTGTTTGTTAAGTGTTGTAATTCACTTTAGAAATTTTTGTAGAAGTGATGCTTTAACAGTTTTAAGAAATTCTGTCTCCTATGAGTAGATTGGATATCATAGATGATCTAGATAATTATTTCGAAATTTTTATAAGTTTATTCGAATTTTATATTTGAAGTTGAAGTTTGACCTTAACAATCTTTCGGAAAATAGGAAAATAGGTAAATTGCCAGTTTGTAACCAAACTCATCTTTAGGAGTTAGAATAGGACTTTTTAGTCTCAAATAAGAGTTTAGGCATGATATAGGGAATTTTTGGAAGTTTTGGGACCAAGGGTAAAATAGTCATTTTACCATAAATCGGTACTGTATTAAATTCTGTTCTAATAGGATCTACTATCTTAGAAGTCTTAGACTTCTAATTACCTAGAAAGTGTGCTGACACACTTGTCTCCTTTGACAGGTAACCGAGTTATACAGTTACATATTGTGTTGTGATTAAGAGAGTCGAGATTTGATTATGGTAAGTCCACGGACTTACTTAGCTGACTTCTTGTATGAGTGTAATGTGTATGAGTGGTGTTTGTTAGTTATGATAAACAACGAAACCAGATTAGGCCGACTTTATTATTTACGTAATTGTCCCAAGTGTATGATAACGGGTCGTGACATCATCTGCCTAGCTCTTGCGAGAGTCTAGGAGGTTCCCTGCGACCAGCCCAGTCCGGTAGACGGTCAGATGCATTAGTACCATTCCGCGTTGGTAAACGGGTACAGGGGCGAGGTTTGGGAATCCCTCGTGTCACAAAGTAAGTATCATTAGTAATGACCTATCACCAAATTAAAGATAATAAAAGGATTGAGTGTTGCATGTTGATTGTGTATGATGTGTGATTGTGCTTTTACCTTTATACTTATGCATAAAATGTTAGCTAACGGTTTTATACCGCTTGTAGATGCCTTGCAGGTTAAGACAGTTGTAGAGAGATCCGGAGGGAATGGTCAGCCGGGTCCACGTACTCATTTAGTTGGGGACGAGGATGTCTTTTGTTCTTCATATGTGTCGTTTTGGTACTTTTACTTTGTAAGACTGATACATATTCTCCATGTATATATTGTTTACAGTTTTCAAATGTTTTAAATACTTTTGTGCCTTGTTGTAAGATCCAAGTAAAATGGTTGTCAAACTATGGTCGGGACCCATTGTGAGGTCCTAACCAGTAGCTCCCCGAGTTCTCAGAATTTGGGGTGTTACAATATGGTATCAGAGCTCTGAGTTGGCAACAATGACACTTGAAATCTTTTGAAAGACCGAATGTATAAAAAAACTAGAACCCGAAAGGGGTCTAAAATTTTCAAAGCGGATTTCTGTTTTTACACACACGCATAGTCGGGTTGTTGGGTTAGTAGTACGTCGGACCACCATCGCTCTCCATGGATCTCTGCAACTTGGATCGATAGGAGATAGTATATATACTTGTTATGATGTTTCTTATTATATGTTATATACATGTGTATGCTTAGTTTGTTAGTATCCTAAAGGATATTTTATATCCTTTAGTTGTGATATCACGAAGCGATTATCGCCTCATGATAAATCAACTGCGGACTTGACGAATCTCCAACACGGGACAATGGAATCGGACCTCGAATAGAGTATTATACTCGGGTTGGCCGCTTGGTGATCCTTGGAAAGCATCCAAAGAACAAGTGAGCAAGGAAGTAAAGTTGTGAAGATAATTTTTACTACAATCACAATCAGATGAGGAAGAAATCCCTGAGTCAGTTCAGTTAGAAGGAATAGAAGGTCGTACAAGGAGCTCGGGCATACGAGGTCGAGAGACGAAATTAGAAGAACCATGCAAGAGACTACAAGAGGGCAGAGTAGAGATAACAATATTGGAACGGGACAAGTAGAATTGAGTACAACCAAGATTGCAGAATCAAGGACATTATAATCGAGGTGGATTCCCCATAGACCATTATGGGCATGAGAAACCAGAAGAGACAAAGTGTCAATCTGGGTGTGAGAATCTAAGGTGCACGGAATGAAGACCTACAATTGAGTGTAAAAGCAAAAAGGTAGACCCCACGAGTGTGGTGAGGTTTTGACCTCCTCGAAGATATAAGAAATTGAAAGAAATCGCGATGCCAATATCCAAAGAATGGAGGCCTGTAGCAGGGTCAACGGAGTTTCATGAAGGCGATATTACTACTAACTTCAGGGAAGAAATCTGCATGAGAAAACGGCCTTGCTAGACTCGAGAGTCCAGGGTAACCCGAATTATCACGGGACCTAATCCATCAACACAGACGGTCCCTGTAAAGGGACTACAATTGGGAGGTAGTTAAAAGTCATCAGAACTACAAGATGCTTACCATCTATCGTTGAGTGTTAGGAACGACTTTTGACGTTAGGCGAATGGCACATTGAGACTTGAGAAGGAGAGTTGTTTCAAAGGAAGCAGAAGAGCGAAAGATAAGACGAGCTAAAAGAAGGAAAAAAAAAGGATTAATCAAGTAGAGGTATAAAACTGAGATAAGTCAATTATAAACTGACCGATGTCAACGAAGGACGTGCAAGTATTGTTTGGTATTGACGAATTATATGCCGTTAAGAAGAGATAATTGTGACGGTGGATCTATGGAGTAGCTTTACCGACGCCTTAGAGGATTTCCTTAAGTAGGCAACAACAACCTTCTTGGATGAATTAAAGGTATAAAGAGAAACATTTCAAGGGTTACTTCTTGGCTAGTTAAGATCAAACTCCGGTCAAGTCTGGGAGTTTGGATCCGTGGTATTAGAATTAAGAAAGTAAGCGGAAGAAGTTGTCTTTCAATCGTCGTTTTATTTTCTTAAGGCAAGTAAAGAAGGTACTTGATACTTCATCCGTATAAGACTCATGGTGTAATTGGAAGAAAGAGTTTTGGGGTCAATCATTTTATACTTACAAAAAAGATCCTTAGGATTAATGAGTGACAACAGAATAATTAGAGTAGCGCAGCGGAAGCGTGGTGGGTCCTAACCCATAGAGCAAGAAGCTCAAGGGTGTTGAGGGATGTCGTGTCGAGTTTAAGATGGTGATAGTTTGTGAAATGCATCTTAGTTAGAAGGAACGTGAGATAGGCTATGTGGAGTTACTAAAAATGTTGTACGGAAGCTTATGTGCATGTAGAAGTAATAGAAGGAGACTGGTACCCTATTATGGATCCGAGTGAAGAGTGACGGCTTTGCTACATGTTTCCAAACAAGTAGTTTTGGAATTTCATACTAATGGAATACTGTTCGCCACTTAGCGTGCGTGCAAATAAGCTTTAAATTTATAAAACTAGAATCAAGCAAGCGAACCCGCAGTGTACGGATCGATATAGTTAAGCAAGAATTCCAGAGTATCGAACACAGGGATTTGGGGGGAACAAATTCAATTATAGGTTATCAAACAAGTAAATGTAAGAGCTTTTCGAATTATTGGGAAAACAACAATCCTAAAGATCCAAGTATCCAGTTGTTGCAATCGATTCAAGATATACTAATGATATAAAGACAGAGTTAAGATATGCAAATGTATGCTAATGTAAGGTAATCGTACGGTGAAGTTCCAAAAACCTTATATGACTCACCTACAAGACACTCTCTATACAGGTTGTTGAGGCTTCAATATAGAAAGGTTCTTAAGGCAAGAATTAATGTCAAATACCCAAACTTGTAATCCAAGGATCAAGACTAACTTAACCGATTAAGGTTGTGACACTCACAATCGAGGTAGAGGTTGTTGAGGCTTCACTACCACCTAGAAAAGGCAAGCCTAAACTAAGTTAAAGCAAATCTTTAACTTTGGATTAAAGTAAAAGCAATTTCGTAAACATAAGGGAAATCACGGTTAGTTCTTGAGGTTCCACGGTCGTGGACTCAAGAACAGGTCGTAATTTAGGGTTCGTCGGCGATTCTCTCTAACTCTCAGGGTCCAATCTATTTACGATCGATCTATCATCATCTAAGCCACAACTATCAACCCTTCACCTTAGAATTGTTAAGGGTTTTTAGCCAACAATAGTCATATTGATATCAAATTCAAGATTTAAAAGATTGAAAGATGAAAACTTCCGAAGGCCTTCAATAACCTTCAAATCAATCTCAAAGTCACAATCAAGAACAATAATCGTCACTAGATTCGGAATAACATGAATAAACACAAATCTTAGATAAGAAGGAAGAGCAGGATGTCAATCCGTCTTCTAAATCAAACCTAAGCAAGAAGAGAAATCTCCTTGCGAACAATCTTTCGTATCTTCGATCTTCCGTCAATCCGGAAATCACAATAGCAATGCGCCAAAATCTCTCAACACAACTTCCGCCAAAATGCGAAGTTAGGGCAATTCCAAGCGCAAGTGCAAGATGCGTCTATGCGTAAGCGAAGGTGACGGAATCCCTCTTCGTCCGTCCTTTTATAGTGTAAGATAAAGTATCGGCCCGGCCCAATCTTTTAAAAGATCGTGGCTTAAAGTATGGCGGAAAAGATCGCCAAGATCACGGTCGTGGAAGGTTCCACGACCGTAATTTAGAGCGTGGAAATCAACACGGTTTGAACCAACAATTCCACGACCGTAGAAGTTACTGGAATGAACCACGCTTCACTTGCCATAGTTCCACGACCGTGGTTTAGGGCGTGGAAAGTGGTACGACCGTATTTTAGAGCGTGGTTTAGGGCAAGAACGTGATTCTTCCCTAGCCTCGTGCATTCTTCAAGTTGGCATTCCCTTAGCTCCTAGGAATATCCTCAATTCATGGATATGTTCCATCAAACTTTATTCTCGCACAATCCGCTCGGAAATAGCTCTCAAATACCTATAATCAACATAAAGCTTGTGTAGATCTCTATATCGACATTATAGACAAACTAGCTCACATATGCATCAATGCTCAATCAATGACTATCAATATGGATCAAATGCACTTAGAAAACGTGCCTAAAATATCACAATATTTCATGCTAACAAATAACCCCATACTTAACACTTGCTTGTCCCTAAGCAAGGTCTTTCAAAAGCTTTAAAACAAGAGTTAGGATGAAATATGTGTACCTTCTCAAAGCAATACTTCTTTTGGATGAATGTGCCTTCTAAACAATAGATCATTCTCAATTCTTGCTTCAATCGTTTATAAGACTTTCATACACTTAATCAAAGAGTAAAGAGTAAAGAAAACTCATGGATCAATCAAACTTCCATACAAGCATCATAACCTTCAAACATTATCAAAATCTATCATAAGAAACTTCAATTTAGATCACCAAGTCATATAACATTCTTTTGATCTTAAGGACTTTCAAAGAAAAAGGTCTAGAATGTGGAAAGGGAAGGAAACTTTAAGGAATGTGGTGCATGAATCCGGGAAAGTGGACAACTACTCTTTTCTTCTTCTCTTGCGGTTTCCGCAACACTTTCAACTTAGAGCTTCGCTCTCTTCCTTTCATTTTTCGACTTTACTTTTGGAGTTATGGATAGAGGTGCACAAAAACCGAAGCCTAGGAGATTGGCGTTTCTCAATTTTTATGAGATGCCTCAAACCCTTAGCGCACATACCATAATCCGCTAGGAATATCGATCAATCCGACTTTAGCAAGACACAAACACCCGGCTATGTGAATGGTGCCGAGTTACTCATCGTCATGATTGACTTCCCCAAACCTACAATTTCTTTCTATTCTTTTGATTAAAAAATTTGCTTTCATGGCCCTCCCACATCAAACATGCCTTTTTCATTCACTTCTCCATATTCCCGGATAGGTAAAGGAGGTCAAAATTTCAATGAGGAGCTAAAATGATCAAAGAAAGAAGAAAGAAAAATCGAACTGCCTTAATCATCTCAACAAGAAGTATAAGAACTTATAGTGTGATTTCAACTTCAATTCCTCAACATGATTTAAGTAACATTCTTCACATTATGAAACTTGCAAAAAAAAAGGAATAATCCATTCATTCAATTTCTTTTCAATTCACTATTCGTTTAAGCATGCAATTGTCATCAAAACTCAATTCACAAGTGGTATTATCATAGAATTCATCTCTAACCTTAGAAGCACAAAATTTTCAAATTTTTTTAATTTTTATGGGTTTTTCAAACTCTTTTTCATGCAATGCAATAATGAAACGTGCAACAATATAATGAACATGCAAGATAGTTCGATAGAAGCAAACATAGTGAGTAAGAGTTATTACAAAATTTTAGTCACACCCCACCCCATACTTGGAACAAACATTGTCCCTAATGTTCAAACAAAAGAAAGAAAAGAAGAAAAAGAAAGAAAAGAAAAAGAAACTCACAAAATGGCGGTGGAGCGGCTAAAACTGTCGGTCGTGCAAATCATCACTGTGGCGCCGGTGGAGGCGGGAATGGAGAGAAGCTGGAGTCGTAGTGCCGCCCAAACTGCTGGCGGTAGACGTCTCTCATCATATGATCGAGGTCGTCCATGCGTCCATCTCTAACATCGGCTCGAATCTCCAATGCTCCCACTCTCTCAAAAAGGCCAGTAGCCCAATCCGGCATCTGCTCGTACCATCCTGGAGCCTGACTGTACCACCCTGGTGCGTCTGCTGGTGCTGGTGCTGATGGCTGCTGTGCGGACCATGGAGGTGGAGCTCCATACCATGCAGGAGGTGTATCCATCCAAGTAGGTCTCTCACTCACGCTGGCGCGGCGAGAAGACGAACCTGAAGCTCTGGCGGGACGTGGAGAACGTCTAGGCACATCAGGGGCCGCATCCGGCTGATCCGGAAACGTGCCAAACTCCTGCTCTGCTCCTCCTCCACCCTCATACTGGTCTCTCATCTCCTCCTCCTCAACTACGGGCGGTGGTGGGACATATGGAGGAGCTGCGATCCTATTCGCATGCATAGCAGCGAACGTCTCCTTCCAATTATGGCGTCCAGCCATAATGGAGTACTCCTGTAGCCACTCAATACCCCTACCCGTCCTACTCTCCCTAGGCATGGCTGCATAAGGCGGACCTCTATGTGTAGGGAAGATGAGACCTCTAGTCATGAAGGCCTGAAGTCCTAGGGGTACGACTGGTATGCGTGTACATGCAGAAAAATCAACCCCCAACATCCTAGCATGATGGGTAACTATCCCACCATATCCAATGTTGCCCTTCCTCTTGTTCTTAAGTTTGCTCATGGTAGCAGCTAAGAGGGTGGCGCAGTCAGCTCGGCGCCCATACAGCATAGAATACAACAGAAAGAGCTCATCCGTTTTGATCTTTTGAGGTGTCTCCGTCCTAGGGAAGAGACACTCCGAAAGAACACGGTGAGCAATCTTCAAGGCTAAGTGATACATCAACTTAGCCTTGGTGTCAGCTGGTTGCCAGCGGTCCTCGCTGGCGTAAATCATAGCTACCTCCTCCCAAAAATCTTTGGCGTAAACGCCACTAGGAAAACGACCGTTGAAGGTCTCATGGAACCCAAAGAAGGCTCCAAACTCTCGGATGGTAAAATCATAGTTTCTTTCCATAAGACGGAAAGAAACGGTCCTATCCACATGGCTGTGCTCGAAAGACGTCACAACCTCTCTCATAATCTCCTCATAAGCGTCCTCTCGGATAGCCGAGAAGACAACTAGTCCGGCTCTATCCAAGAGCCAAGTAAGGTCATCTATGATGTTAAGAGGAGCTAGATCCTCTAACAATAGGTACCTAGGTCCAATCACAGCTCTCTCATGGATCCTCTCGAGTGCATCGAGGGGATCCTCATGAATGGTCGGTACTCTAGGGCTAGGAGGTGCGGGTGATGAAGGTGATGATAGAGGTGAAGGGGAGGAAGGTGGTGGTGCTCTAGAGGATGAAGAAGAAGAGGGGTTACCCTTCCTCTTCTTGTTTTGGTCATTCTTCTTCTCCTTAATTCTTCCAGAAACTCTCCTCACGAAGTCCATCACTGTTCAAAATCACGGTCTGTTCTTGCTTTTCCACGGCCGTGGAACTGACAGAGACCGTGAATCGTCTCGTTTTTTCTCAAAAATCCACAAACAACACTCAAACTCAGCAATCAAGCAGCCCTAGTCTAATTCCTTCCAATTTCAATCAGTTCTCCTATAATTTCTAGCAAAAACGAACCCAAATTGACAAAGATCAAGAAGAGTGGAAAAAACCTAGGTTTCGGATTTTAAAATCCGAATTGTGCGTTCCTTGGTGATTTGCCGCTTGATTCGTTGCTTGGATCTCGTTGGTGGTCGAATTTGCTTCAATTTGGAACGAAGAATCATTGAAAACGATTAACGAACGAAGATTTGGGAGGAAGGGCGTGGAATCGGCGATTTGGGTCGTGGAATTGGGTATTTGTGAAGTGTTTTTGTGAAGAACGTTGTTTATATAGTGACAGGCAAAGTTTTGAAAACCACGGTCTATCGGGGGGTTCCACGGCCGTGGAAATGTACGGAACCGTGGTTTTGATGATTTTTCAAAGGCTTTTGGAAATTACGGTCATTGTAGCTGTCACGACCGTGGTTTAGGCCGTGGAACTCTCTGTAATGCTCCAAAGTCCAAATTTCGTCACTTTTCTTCAACATTACTCTTCCCTTTTCCTTTTCCATCGTTCCTACATCCAAAAACACGAACATACCGGAACGAATCGAAGGCAAACAAAGCAAAAACGTCTAAACTAAGCTAAACTATGAATCGAAAACAAAAACAAAAATGCAATACCTTGGGTTGCCTCCTAAGAAGCGCTTTGTTTAAGGTCCGTAGCTAGACCAATCTCGCACTTATTCGAGTGCGGTGGGCGCGAACTCTTCAGCTTGGAGTTCCGGCGTATACTTCTTGAGTCGTTGACCGTTCACCTTAAAGCTTCCGCCCGCTTCACCCCATACTTCAACTGCACCATGGGGAAAAATACGCTTAATTAGAAAAGGTCCGGTCCAACGAGATTTAAGCTTACCTGGAAAGAGGCGAAGCCTTGAATTGAAGAGGAGAACTTGATCTTCTTCTTTGAAGTCTTTTGGAATGATGTGCTTATCATGCCAACGCTTTGCTCTTTCCTTATAGATCTTGGCGTTTTCATAAGCGTTCAAGCGGAGTTCTTCAAGTTCATTAAGGTCCAAGAGACGCTTCTCTCCCGCTTCTTTCATGCTGAAATTCAACCACTTGATAGCCCAAAACGCCTTATGCTCCAACTCTACCGGTAAGTGACAAGACTTCCCATACACAAGGTTGTATGGTGTGGTTCCTATGGGAGTCTTGTATGCAGTCCGGTACGCCCACAATGCGTCATCAAGCTTCAAAGACCAATCCTTCCTAGTCTTTGAAACCGTCTTCTCTAGAATTCCTTTGATCTCCCTATTTGAGATCTCAACTTATCCACTAGTTTGTGGATGATAAGGGGTAGCAATCTTGTGAGTAACCCCATACTTAGTTAGAAGAGCTTCAAAGCGCCGGACAATGAACTGAGAACCTCCATCACTAATGATAGTCCTTGGTGTCCCAAATCGTGGGAAGATGGTCTTGTTAAAGAACTTAACCACAACCATGGCATCATTGGTGGGAGAGGCAATTGCTTCCACCCATCTAGAAACGTAATCCACCGCCAAGAGTATGTATTGGTTTCCACAAGAAGATGGGAATGGTCCCATAAAGTCTACTCCCCAAACATCGAAAATCTCCACCTCTTGGATGTTGTTGAGGGGCATCTCATTCCTCCTAGAGATATTACCTGTTCTTTGACAAGCATCGCAACAAGAAACAAAGGATTGCACATCTCTAAATAAAGTAGGCCAAAAGAATCCAGATTGCAATACCTTTGCGCTAGTCTTTTTCGAACTAGCATGTCCTCCACAAGGTAGTGAATGACAATGGCGGATGACACTTTGCATCTCATCTTCCGGCACACATCGCCGAATGATGCCATCCGGACCTCTCTTAAAGAGGAGAGGTTCATTCCAAAAGTATTCCCGAACATCCTTAAAGAACTTCTTTCTTTGTGCGTAGGATAATCCGGGTGGTATCTCCTGACAAACCAAATAGTTAACAAAATCAGCAAACCATGGTTCGTTACCTTTGGAAATCACATCGATGCACTCCTCAATAATGTGTAGGTGTTCGTCCGGGAAGGAGTCATCTATAGGTAAGTGGTCGTCCTCTAGATGTGTTAGGCGACTCAAATGATCCGCAACAGAATTATCCGAACCCTTCTTGTCGCGGATCTCTAGATCGAATTCTTGTAGGAGAAGAATCCATCTAATTAGCCTTGGCTTCGCGTCTTTCTTCGCAAGGAGGTACCGAATCGCAGCATGATCCGTGTAGACAATCACCTTTGCACCTACAAGATAAGAGCGAAACTTGTCAATAGCATAAACAATGGCTAGAAATTCCTTTTCGGTAGTGGCGTAATTGAGCTGCGCTTCATCTAGCGTCTTGCTAGCATAGTATATGGCATGGGTTCGCCCTTCCTTTCGTTGTCCAAGAACAGCTCCTATAGCTACGTCACTAGCATCGCACATAACCTCAAAGGGAAGAGTCCAATCCGGAGGTTGGATAATAGGTGCTGAAATTAGAGCTTGCCGAATTGTGTTAAAAACATCCAAACATTCCTGCGAAAACTCAAAAACTGCATCCTTCATCAATAGATTAGTGAGCGGTTTTGATATTTTAGAGAAGTCTTTAATGAAACGTCTATAAAATCCAGCATGTCCTAGGAAACTTCTTATCCCTTTCACCGAAGTTGGGGGAGGAAGCTTTTCTATAGTCTCTATTTTCGCCTTATCCACCTCAATCCCTCTACTAGAGATTAAGTGTCCTAAAACAGTTCCTTCCTTAACCATGAATTGACACTTCTCCCAATTAAGAACTAGGTTAGTGTCTTCACACCTTTGTAAAACAAGAGCAAGGTTAGAAAGACAATTGTGAAAAGAGGAACCGTATACGGAGAAGTCATCCATGAGGACTTCTGTTCGCTCAAAAGGTGTGCAAATAAGTTTTAAATTTATAAAACTAGAATAAAAGCAAGCGAACCCGTAGTGTACGGATCGACGTAGTTAAGCAAGTATTCCAGAGTATCGAACTCAGGGATTTAGGGGATCAAATTCAGTTCACAAATTATCGAGCAATGAAAATAGAAGCTTTTGCAAATATTGGAGAAAACAGCAACCCTAAAGATCCGGATGTCAAATTGTGGCAATCGATTCAAGATATACTATAGATATAAGGATAGAGTTGAGGTTTGCAAAGGTATACTAAGGTAAGGTAATGTACGGCGAAGTTCCAAAACCCTATTTGTCTAACCCAAAGACTCTCTCTATAAAGGTTGTTGAGGCTGCAATATAGAAACGATCTAAGGACAAGAATTGATCTCAAATACCCAAACTTGTAACTCAAGGATCAAAACTAACTAAACCGATTAAGGTTGCGACACTTGAAATCGAAGTAGAGGTTGTTGAGGCTTCACTACTACCTAGAAAAGGGCAAACCTAGACTAGATTAAAGCTAATCTTTAACCTTGGATAAAAGTAAAAGCAAAATTCGTAAATTGGGGTAAATCACGGCTAGATCTTAAGAATCACGGCCGTGGAAACCTAAGAACAGGCCGTGATTTAGGGTGTCGACGATATTTCTCGCACTCTCAGGGTCCAATCAAATTACGATCGATCTATCATTATCTAAGCCACAATTATTAACCCTTCACCTTAGAATTGCTAAAGGGTTTTAGCCAATAACCATCATCATCAATTCAATAATCAAGTTTAAAGAGAAAAATGGACGAAAACCTCAAAAACTCAATGACTATCAAATAACCAATCTCAAATCCAATAACAAATGTTTGTATTGAATGAATGCAGAAAAAAAGGAATAGAAATCCTCACAACAATCTTAAGGAACAATGAAGAACGGGGTGTCAATCTGTCTCCAAAGACAAACCCTAAGATAATCTCGAAGTACACAATCTCCAAAATGCCTCCTTCTCCGAATCTTCCCTGTACGCAATAAAATCTTCAAGCCTCCCTCTCTTTGGGGATCCAAATCCTAGGGCTGTCACCGTCCTTCCTTCAATATTGAAAGCTATCGAATATATGTAGGGATAAATCTAGGGTTTAAAGGTAAAACCCTAGAAATCTGGGCTGAAAAGAAGTCGAGTGCGCTGGTATCAGAAAATACTCTGGGCCGCGTCATAAGGTATCAGAAAATACTTTGGCGCGTGAGACGGTATCAGAACATACTTTGGCGCGTCCTAAATTCCTTTTATGCTCCTTTTTGTCCCGCTTCAAGGCTTAATCCTTGAATGTGTCATTTTTGCTCCATAATTCGCCAAATTACCTACAAATGCAATAAAACTCTGTGTAGACCTCTATTCTTGCAAAGTAGGTGAATATAACCATAAATGTCATGAATGTATGTCTATGCATGCAAAATAAAGGGAAAATCTATATAAATACATGCCTAAAATAGGTTATAATTCATGTCATCAACTTCCATGATTTCCTCAATGTATTCGGAGAAGATGGCCATCATGCACCTTTGAAAGGTGGCTGGGGTGTTGCAAAGTCCGAACGGCATTCTCCTATAAGCAAATGTACCCCACGGGCACGTGAATGTGGTATTCTCCTGATCATCTGGGTGTATCGGAATCTAAAAGAAACCACTATAACCGTCAAGGTAGCAAAAATGTGAATGTTGTGCTAACCTTTCAAGCATTTGATCAATGAATGGCAATGGGAAGTTATCCTTCCTCGTTGCATTGTTAAGTTTGCGGTAGTCTATGCACATCCGCCATCCCGTTACGGTTCGGGTAGGAATGAGTTCGTTGTTCTTGTTGGTGATGACCGTCATTCCTCCCTTCTTTGGAACTACTTGAACCGGACTCACCCACTTGCTATCGGAGATAGGATAGATGATACCTGCATCAAGAAATTTAAGAATTTCCTTCTTGACAACCTCCTTCATGGTCGGATTTAACCGCCTTTGAGGTTGTCTTGAAGTCCTAAAGTCCTCTTCCATTAGTATTTTATGCATGCATAGAGAAGGTTTGATTCCTACTAAGTCCTCAATAGTATATCCTAAAGCTTTTCTATGTTTCCTAAGGACAACCATGAGCTCATTATGTTCATCTATGCTTAGATCGGAACTAACAATAACCGGAAAGGTAGAATTAGATCCTAGAAAAGCGTACCTTAGATGAGTAGGAAGTGGCTTTAGTTCCATTGCTTTCGGAGCTTCCAATGGCTCTTGTGGAGCTTCCGATGTTTCCTTAGAAGTGTCTAAGGAAGTAGAAGGTGTGGGAGAAGAATCAAAGGAATTTGAAGAAGAGGCACGTTCACCCTCTTCCACGGCCAGAATCACGGTTTCCCTACATCCTCCACGGCCGTGGTTTAGGGCGTGGAATGGGAATACGGTCTCTCTGCTTCCTCCACGACCGTATAACTCTCTGGAGTGGGACACGGTTTGGTTGGTGAAATCCACGACCGTGGAATATAGTGTATGGCCGTGGATTCTCACGTTTTCTGCCTCGTCGTGGAGCATCTCGAATTCCACTTCACCCACTTCTTCTTGTGCCTCTAAGGCTTCAATTGCCTCATTGCACTCCTCTCCTTCCCCTACATTCGTTAGACTCATAGTAATAACCTTTTGTAAAGGATCTTTGAAGAGAATAGCGCTTACCTCCTCTTTAGACAACCCCTCTTCATCTTGAATATTGAATATATCCTCATCAAAGATTGGCTCCTTCACTAGAGTGGAAAGAACAAACTCTACCTTCTCCTCTCCTATGTCAAAGGCGAGTCTACCATTCTTGCAATCGACTATGCAGCCGGAAGTTGCAAGAAACGGTCTTCCGAGTATGATCGGGACCGGACTATCAGCAGGAATGTCAAGCACAACAAAATCAATGGGGACAAAGAATTTACCTAGCTTGACTGGGACGTCTTCTACAATACCGACGGGGCGAGTGATGGATCGATCCTCCATGTACAACGTCATCTTCACCGGTTTAGGGTCGCCTAAACCGATCTTCCTACATAATGCAAGTGGTATGATGCTCACACTTGCTCCCAAGTCACATAATGCATCGTATGTGACATCTCCCACTCCTATGGGAATGCAAAACTACCCCGGATCCTTTAGCTTTGGGGGCATTTTCTCCTTCATGGTCTTGATGAGATCCGAAGAATCCGAACTCATCTTAACCTCTCCAAAGTCCTCTAACTTTCTCTTGTTAGAGAGGATCTCCTTTAAGAACTTGCCATAAGCCGACATACCTACAATGGCATCAATGAAAGGTATATTAATATGCAGCTTGCTCATGAGTTCTATAAACTTACCAAATTGTTTATCTAGGCGCGCTCTTGCTCTAGATTGAGGGAATGGTAGGGGAGGTTTGTAAGCCGGAGGAGGAACGTAGACATCTTCCTTCTCCTTCCCCTTCTCTTTGTCTTTCTCAACGGGGACTTCAACAAACTTAGGCTGCTGTGGTAGTCACTCCGCTCCTAGTTGTGATTGCCATTACCCTTCCCTTAGGGTTGTCCTCCGTCTTTCCTGGAAGTTTCCCTTGATTCCTAGGAACTTCCTCCGCTTGGCTGAACATTGGTTTTCTAAAACCTTTTGGGCTTTATCAACCTTGGAAATTTGATCATCAACCTTAATGATGCGATTCTCCAACCCTTGAAGCTTTCCCAAAATTGTTTCCAACATGGGATCGGGCTTTTCCTTCCCCGAAGTGCTTCCTCCATTAGATGTTTGCCCCTGGCTTTTCAAAGGAGTAGAGGAAGAGGAAGGTGGAGTTAGTGAATCAGAATTGGAAGGATAAGAGTTACCGGAATTTTGTTGATTGGAGCGCCAATTGTTGTTGTTCGAACCCCTATTGTTGTTCCAATTGTTGTTCCGGTTGTTGTTGTTGCCATTCCAATTATTCCGGTTGTTGTTCCGGTTGTTGCGGTTTGTGTTTTCACCGCCATTGTTGTTGTTGCCCAAATAGCCAACATCCTTTCCTTGTTGCTTTGGAAAGTTGGTCTTGATAGCCTCCTTCAACTCTTTGATCTCATTGTTGAGGGAGAAAATCTGATTTTGAGCTTCATGTGTGAGCTTTGCTCCTTGCTCCACACGATTTCCCTCCACTTTCCGGTGGGAATACTTCTCTATGACCCTTGCTTGCTTCTCAATGAAGTCCCAAGCGTCATCTTCTCTCATGTCCATGAATGTACCACATGAGAGGGATTGGAGCTTGAATTGTGTCTCCACATCCAGCCCCTTATAGTATATCTCCAGCAATGCAAGCTTGGATATGCCATGATGAGGGCAATCCAAAAGCAAATCCTGAAACCTTTCCCAAGATTGAAATAAACTTTCGTTAGATCTCATGGAAAATGTATTAATCTTACCTCTAAGTTCCGCTGTTTTGGATGGTGGAAAGAACTTAGTGAGGAACTCCGCGGAAAGGTCTTCCCATGTGTCTAGTTTCCCATTAGGAAGAGCTTGGTACCAAGATAATGCTTTCCCTTTCAAAGAGAAGAAGAAAGGCTTGAGCTTATAGTTGTTGGTAGTCGCGTTCTTCGGCCTCATTGTCTCCATCATACACTCAAAATTTTGCAAGTGTTGGTGTGGAGATTCAGCGCTTGTCCCGCCAAATTGGTTTTGGCGAACAAGAGTAATAACTTGAGGGTTGAAACTAAACCCTTGTACATCATCAGCATCAAAGTTCACACCTAGACGGCGTGGTTGCTGCGTTGGATCCATCCTTTGGCCAAGAGTTCTTGGCTCCTCATCCACACGTTCGATCCTTGTATTCCTAGGTGGAACACGGCGATTAGCAGCTGCTCGTGGATGGAATGGATCACATTGATCGTGGGATCAATTTCCTCTAGCGGTGGCATGGAGGAATCGCTATCATCAGCGGATGAACGACTTCTTCTTCTCGATCTTGATGCCCTTCTTGAGGATTTCTTGCTCCCCTTATTCTTAAGATTGCTTAGTTCTATCCTTATCTGGAACATCATATCTTTTAGATCGTCAACTTGAGATTGATGACGATCCATTTCATCCCGGCAAATCTTCTCATTCCATTGGAGTTGAGCTTCTTTCTCCGCTAACTCCGATTGAAGATCACGTTCGTGTTCTTCAGCCATTTTCTTTTCCTTACGCTTTTGCCTTAAAGTTCTCTCAAGTTCTTGATCAAGAGGTAAGAGGTCCCCGGTGTTCCTAGACCTGCGCATGCACTCAAAGAGATATCAAATAACGAGAGCAAGCTCCCAAGCTTGACAACCGGCAACCGAATTCTGCCTAGACCAAATCCCCGGCAACGGCGCCAAAAACTTGTTCGCCACTTAGCGTGCGTGCAAATAAGCTTTAAATTTATAAAACTAGAATCAAGCAAGCGAACCCGCAGTGTACGGATTGATATAGTTAAGCAAGAATTTCAGAGTATCGAACACAGGGATTTGGGGGGAACAAATTCAATTATAGGTTATCAAGCAAGTAAATGTAAGAGCTTTTCGAATTATTGGGAAAACAACAATCCTAAAGATCCAAGTATCCAGCTGTGGCAATCGATTCAAGATATACTAATGATATAAAGACAGAGTTAAGATATGCAAAGGTATGCTAATGTAAGGTAATCGTACGGTGAAGTTCCAAAAACCTTATATGACTCACCTACAAGACACTCTCTATACAGGTTGTTGAGGCTTCAATATAGAAAGGTTCTAAAGGCAAGAATTAATGTCAAATACCCAAACTTGTAATCCAAGGATCAAGACTAACTTAACCGATTAAGGTTGTGACACTCACAATCGAGGTAGAGGTTGTTGAGGCTTCACTACCACCTAGAAAAGGCAAGCCTAAACTAAGTTAAAGCAAATCTTTAACTTTGGATTAAAGTAAAAGCAATTTCGTAAACATAAGGGAAATCACGGTTAGTTCTTGAGGTTCCACGGTCGTGGACTCAAGAACAGGCCGTAATTTAGGGTTCGTCGGCGATTCTCTCTAACTCTCAAGGTCCAATCTATTTACGATCGATCTATCATCATCTAAGCCACAACTATCAACCCTTCACCTTAGAATTGTTAAGGGTTTTTAGCCAACAATAGTCATATTGATATCAAATTCAAGATTTAAAAGATTGAAAGATGAAAACTTCCGAAGGCCTTCAATAACCTTCAAATCAATCTCAAAGTCACAATCAAGAACAATAATCGTCACTAGATTCGGAATAACATGAATAAACACAAATCTTAGATAAGAAGGAAGAGCGGGATGTCAATCCGTCTTCTAAATCAAACCTAAGCAAGAAGAGAAATCTCCTTGCGAACAATCTTTCGTATCTTCGATCTTCCGTCAATCCGAAAATCACAATAGCAATGCGCCAAAATCTCTCAACACAACTTCCGCCAAAACGCGAAGTTAGGGCAATTCCAAGCGCAAGTGCAAGATGCGTCTATGCGTAAGCGAAGGTGACAGAATCCCTCTTCGTCCGTCCTTTTATAGTGTAAGATAAAGTATCGGCCCGGCCCAATCTTTTAAAAGATCGTGGCTTAAAGTGTGGCGAAAAAGATCGCCAAGATCACGGTCGTGGAAGGTTCCACGACCGTAATTTAGAGCGTGGAAATCAACACGGTTTGAACCAACAATTCCACGACCGTAGAAATTACTGGAATGAACCACGCTTCACTTGCCATAGTTCCACGACCGTGGTTTAGGGCGTGGAAAGTGGTACGGCCGTATTTTAGAGCGTGGTTTAGGGCAAGAACGTGATTCTTCCCTAGCCTCGTGCATTCTTCAAGTTGGCATTCCCTTAGCTCCTAGGAATGTCCTCAATTCATGGATATGTTCCATCAAACTTCATTCTCGCACAATCTGCTCGGAAATAGCTCTCAATTACCTATAATCAACATAAAGCTTGTGTAGATCTCTATATCGACATTATAGACAAACTAGCTCACATATGCATCAATGCTCAATCAATGACTATCAATATGGATCAAATGCACTTAGAAAACGTGCCTAAAATATCACAATATTTCATGCTAACGAATACTCTAGAGTGAGTTTTCTGGATGGATTAGGAAAGAATTAATGATGTAATAAAAGTATTGTGCATGTCATGCACTAGAAAGCTCCAAGTGAGTAACTACATCCTGAGTCGAAGATACATAAGAAAGAGAAGCGACAGGAGCATACTTGCAACCTAGTAACAGTGCTTAAAGAAAGCATAATCTCGGAGTAGATTTTATGTGTAATGTTATGTCGGAACAAAGCCTAGTTGCGTTTTGAGTTAGGGGGATACTATCGGGCTGGTAACAATGGTGGATAAAAGAGCGCACTGCTGATGATATGTTAACATTTATTGAGTAGTTATTAACAAATACCGGTGATATGAGATCACTTTGTGTCTAATACCGTCATTTTGGACTTATTCTATTTCATTTAAGATCTTAGAAAATGTGTGAGAAGCCTAAGTTTGAGCAAATGATATATTAGAGATCTATAAATAATATAATATATCCAAGTGAACAAAGAGGATGACCACTAGATTTGATTTTTAGTTGTCTTGAGTATTAGACCTGAAAAGGGTAAGGGTGATGATTCTGTACCTGAGGAACATGATGACTGAGTAATATTAAAAGACAAGACCATGTGGGTCGTGATACGAACATCATTGGGCACTTGATAAGTGTTGGTGGATGTCAAAGACCTTTGGCCTGAGTGGGTAGTCAGAACCTTTTCAGAAGGCTGGAAGCAAGTGGTTATAATGAAGGGAAGAAAGTGAATAGATTATTTTTTTCGTAGGGTCATCAAAGGATCTGGAACTGATTTGTGTAAGGAAAACCATTGGAAGTTTTAAAGCGGTTTAAAGGTGACTGATGGACTAGTTTTCCTCACCCTATTGGAGAGTGTATCTTCGGTTTTCCACGGAGACTAAGTTTGGGAACTAAGTTTGAGAATTTCAGTTGGAGAGATACCTACCAGACACGAGTTAGGTTATCAGGTTAGAGGATCAGACAGTTGAGCCGGATGATACCGGTGAGATATCCGGTAACCACCCTAGAACGTGGTAGCAAGCGCTTGTGATCTAAGTACCTGAAAAGATTTAAGATTTAGTGGTTTTATGAAAAGCCGATAAGGCTACCAAAGATATTGGGGATAGTAAGAGACGTAACATTTCCAAGACTTATGTAGCGATAGTTATAACCTCGGGAGTGACTAGTTAGGGCTTGACCTTGTATGTGTGATATTGTTTGATTGCTTGTTTATTTCATGACTTAGTGTTTAGTCAGTGATGTGTTCTTTTGTTAACCTTGATGTGCGGGATACTTAGATGTGGAAACGACGAGAGTTTTGTGTAGTGATCAAACACACCCATTTGGTGTCTTAAAGGCCGATCAGGATTGTCTTACCCTAAGTTCGGGATGAAATTTATTTCGAGGGGGATCTGGTGTAACGACCAGATTTTTCGTTACGCTTTGATAGGATTACAGGAGTTTAGAAAACGAAATTAAAATCTAGTAAGACTAGGATATACAAGTTTAATTACAGAAGTCGTTTAATTAAGTACCTTGTTCTAAGTTTCGGGACGAAACTTATTTTAAGGGGGTACTGATGTAATATCCGGAATTTTTATTCCGTTTAATTCCGAACCAAATTGGACTTCGAGCCGTTGAAGGGTTCCCGTTCTATCTAGTATTTCTTTCTTCACAAATTTTATCATTTTATGTAGAAGTTAATTCACATAAAATGATATAATTATATCAAACCCTAATTCTTATAATTTTTTTATCATTTTATGTGGAATTTAATTCACGTAAAATGATAGAATTATATCAAACCCTAATTCTTATAATTAATCCTTAACGACGACTTTAGACGAGACCATGACGAGTTATGACGAGGCCATGACAAATCCGTGACAAGGCCATGCATGGGCTTGACAAGGCCATGCTGAGTTTTTGACAAGTTTTGACAAACTTTCAGCCCACTTAATTTTTGCCTTGTTTCAGCCCATTGTTCTTAATTGGAATTATTTTTTTTCCATCCCTTACTTGAACTCTTGCTGGCGGATTTGAAACAGCCTCAGCCCAGCCCATGCCTTTGCTCCAGCCCAGAATTCACCTTGCTTGTGCTGGCCCAGCTACACGTAACTCTCTCAAGCCAACACACCTTCGCTTTGCCCATCTCCTTAACTGATACATGACCTTTACCCTAGCCAGCCTTCTCGTAACCGCTCCTTCCCTCGCTCGACATCACATACAGGGACACCGCTCTACTCTTCTCGCACACCAGCAACACCAGTGACAGCCTCATCCTTCGTCCCTGCCACACGCCGCCGATGAGCTCCTCCCATCCTCGAATAGACAACAACAGGCGCTCTCCCTCTTCTGTCGACTCTAGCAGGCCGACGGACGGGCCCTCTCTCCTATCATCCATGTCGTGCAACCACAACAAACAGAACCAGGACTGACTCCTTCCTCTCTTGTCGCACAGTACGGATCTAGGAACGTTCAATAGAGAGAAGATCTGCAGCAGGTGTGCCCAGAAGACTCCACTGCAGGGACGACGTGTAGGACCCGTTGGTGCGCCTGGAGCAGGCCGTGGGTGCGGCTCTAGGACCAGTGCCGCTCCTTCCTCTACCGCAGTCGCGGGCTCTAACAACAGCAACCCGGTGTTGTTCCCTTCACCCCTTCGAGTCATGGAATCGAGTAAGGCTTGTACCTCTCTCCCTTGCTTTTCTATCCATGTATCCCATGCCTAACGAGTTCCTGTCATGCCTTCTAAAGCTACACAGAGCATTTGTAGATGAGCAGTAAGGAGGCACACGTTTCTGAGTTTTTATGAAGTGATGAGCAGTCATCTTCGAGTCCAAATTTGGGTAAGCTAGACTCTTCCTTTTTGGCTGGTTTTCGGATATGTCATAGACAGTAGTACATAGTATAACATACTAAAATTTGGGAAGAATCGGAGTTACGTTTTGAGAGTTATTGTGTTCCAAAGTTGACGCCTCATGCAGTTTTTATATATGTGCTGAGTGTTGGGGAAAACAACAAGTGATGCTGTTTTGTGAGATAATTTTGAATAAACTCTTGATCTCCGTTGGGCTTGAATTTTGGATATAATATGGTTGACATATTATTGTAGAACATATTAAAATTTGAGAGGAATCCAGAGAGTGGTTTGGAATTTATGATTTTTCAAAAATTTAGTCGTAAGCAGTTTTTCTGTTGTGCTGAAATTCGGTTTTGTGAGATAGTTTTAAATAGGATTTTGATCTCCTTTGAGGCTGAACTTTGGATATATTATAGATAAGATTTTATAGTAGAACATATCAAAATTTGGGATATATCCAGCGAGTAGTTTAGGAGTTATGATTTTTCAAAGTTAAGATAGTGTGCTGTTTGTTAAGTGTTGTAACCAACTTTAGAAATTTTTGTAGAAGTGATGCATTAACAGTTTTAAGAAATTCTCTCTCCTATGAGTAGATTGGATATCATAGATGATCTAGATAATTATTTTGAAATTTTTATAAGTTTATTCGAATTTCATATTTGAAGTTGAAGTTGGACCTTAACAATCTTTCGGAAAATAGGAAAATAGGTAAATTGCCAGTTTGTTACCAAACTCATCTTTAGGAGTTAGAATAGGACTTTTGAGTCTCAAATAAGAGTTTAGGCATGATATAGAGAATTTTTGAAAGTTTCGGGACCAAGGGTAAAATAGTCATTTTAGCATAAATCGGTACTGTATTAAATTCTGTTTAAATAGGATCTACTATCTTAGAAGTTTTAGACTTCTAATTACCTAGAAAGTGTGTTGACACACTTGTCTCCTTTGACAGGCAACCGAGTTATATAGTTACAGATTGAGTTGTGATTAAGAGAGTCGAGATTTGATTCTGGTAAGTCCACGGACTTACTTAGCTGACTTTTTGTATGAGTGTAATGTGTATGAGTGGTGTTTGTTAGTTATGATAAACAACGAAACCGGATTAGGCCGACTTTATTATTTACGTAATTGACCCAAGTGTATGAGAACGGGTCGTGACATCATCTGCCTAGCTCTTGCAAGAGTCTAGGAGGTTCCCTGCGACCAGCCCAGTCCGGTAGACGGTCAGATGCATTAGTACCATTCCGCGTTGGTAAACGGCGACAGGGGCGAGGTTTGAGAATCCCTCGTGTCACAAAATAAGTATCATTAGTAATGACCTATCACATAATTAAAGATAATAAAAGGATTGAGTGTTGCATGTTGATTGTGTATGATGTGTGATTGTGCTTTTACCTTTATACTTATGCATAAAATGTTAGCTAACGGTTTTATACCGCTTGTAGATGCCTTGCAGGTTAAGACAGTTGTAGAGAGATCCGGAGGGAATGGTCAGCCGGGTCCACGTACTCATTTAGTTGGGGACGAGGATGTTTTTTGTTCTTCATATGTGTCGTTTTGGTACCTTTACTTTGTAAGACTGATACATATTCTCCATGTATATATTGTTTACAGTTTTCAAATGTTTTAAATACTTTTGTGCCTTGTTGTAAGATCCAAGTAAAATGGTTGTCAAACTATGGTCGGGACCCATTGTGAGGTCCTAACCAGTAGCTCCCCGAGTTCTCAGAATTTGGGGTGTTACATTAAATTTCGAAACCAAAAGTCTAATCTTAAATTCGGAAAGTTAAGTTCCGGAAATAAAGTCCCAAAAATTAATATTTCGAAAATAAAAAGACTTATTACTACAAAACGCTAAATACGGAAAATGCGCCGGAATGGTGCCGGCTTGATAAGCTTCATGCCATGGTGGCGTAGAGGCAAGGTTTGCAAACAGTGGGCCCGTGACAAGCAACGGTGTGGGCAATGATGGAGCCGGTAGCTTGGGTGATGGCCTTAGCACGGGAACGGGTGAGCTATCCATCGGAGCGGACCCGGAATACCTCGTCTTTCTCATCTTGGGACATAGGGGTCAAGGGCGCATCAGATATCAAGTCAACAATTTCACGATTAGCTTTTTATCATACCTTTATGTTATACGAAGGATATCAAGTCAATAAAGAAAACAAGCTACATGATTTGTAAATTCTACAACTTATGGAGGATGAAATCTTCTCACATCAATAATAAAGGGATAACAAGTCCCGTCTATAATGTTCGTGGACATGACCACCGTGATTTTTAACACCTTTGAATGGATTATCATGGACGTTTGACATTGTCATATTTTTGTACCCTTGTGTTCTACTTATATGTAGTTGAGGGAGAAGAGTGAGATATAATCTTTCTAGTCTAAATTGTATAGTTTGTTTTTGGGTGTGTGTCAATTATTAGGAAAATTGACAAGACAATGTTATTCGAATTAGATAAATTAACTATAAGAATAAAAAAATACATGAAATCCTAATCGAAGTTAAAAATGTATTAGGATTAAACAAGTTTGCTTGCATCGCAACCATTTGGTGGAGTATCTGGTTCTTCAGAAACAAAATCATTTTCGGTAACGAACCAATTGGGTCCTGCATCAAAGTTACAAGTTTCATCAAAGAACAAATCCATAGGTGGAAAGCCAACTATTATGATGAAGACGACTTCGACATAAAACAACGACAAAAGAAAGTGAATCCCACTAAAAGGAATTACATAATATTAAATGGGATGAACCACAACATGACTTTCATAAACTAAACTTTGATGGTTCAAAACTAGACTTGGGAATAACATCAATTGGATATGTGATCCGGGATGATAATGGAAAGGTCGTAAGCCTTGATGCAAAAAAAAAATAACTTTAACTCGGTTATAAAAAACTGAATTTTGCCCTAAAATCAGGCCTTCACGAGGCAATTAGATTAAAAGTCAAAAAATTGAAATTTAGGGGGATAACCTTTGTGTTATTAAGGCACTTCAAGGTTGTTGGAGTTGTCCTTGAGAGATCGAGATGATTATTTCCGACTTCAAATTGGATCTTCGTTTTTTTTTACGAAGTTCAGATTAGGCATGTCTTCAGAGAATTAAGTAAATTATGTTGCAGACATATTAACCTTTTGAGAATTTCGACACCCAACACCACCTTTTGATGATCCCGAACTTTGTGTTCTCATCCGTAAGGATGCTTTAGATTGGACTACCTCTAGGAGATTATCCAACCTAACCGCTTTTCGTCGTAAAAAAAATGGTTGAGAATTTGGTCTTACCAAACTTATGCAAGCCCCTCATAGTGCTCCCTTGGATTTGTTTCTTGATTGTATTATATGAGAGAGTTTTTTTTACTTTTGTATTGAGTTATGATCAATCGGGATGAAGGTTCTTTGTGTGGTTTTAATATGTTTCATCTATCGATCCTACGATATCATTTGCATCCTCAATTCTAGCCTTTTTCGTACACTTCCAAGCCGCCTATCACTATGATCGAATTCTTCAAAAGGAGATCGCATCTTGTTGGTTCTTGTTGTCAAAGATCGAAAATCTATGGCTTATCCCGTATAAAAATCCAAAACGAAGACCCTCGAAATAACCAATAGTGAAATAACGGTCGCATGGAATGGTCATTGCCAATTCTTTCTTTTACGGGGAAAAATAATTGTCTATGGAACGGGAAGTACTGCCAATTCCATCACTTTTTGCCTTGTGTTCTTTCTTCACTAAGAAAAAGAATATTTTTGCGGAAAGTTACCCACTTGTTTTATTATTCATGGACCGTTATTCTTGTTTAGTTGACCCTCATTTTAGTTGATTGCATAAATTTCTAGTGGGGATGCAAAAGGTCCATGCTTATCTTCTTCTTCTTCTTCTTCTTCTTCTTCTTCTATTTTTTTCATTTTAGGTAGATGAAAATCTCCAATTAGAAGTTTAATTTTGAAGAACTTTAAAGGAATTTTTTTAGGGCTAATTTGGTTACTAGGCTTTTTTTATTTTAAGGATAGTAAGTAGGCCTTTTTGGTTTTTTATTTAGGTAAATATACCCCATTTTCTTTTTTTACCGTTCAAACCCTAATATCCATCTCTTACCTGCCCACAACTTCAGCCGCACAATCCTGGAACTGGAGACGCCCAACCTCGAAGCCATATTCACTTCTCCAACCTCCCTATCCGTTCTCTTCAATGCTCCGGTGAAGTCTTCGGCGAAACAATCGGTTGCTCCGAAGCTCAAAAGGTATTAAAACCGGTGTCAATCGGTTGCTCCGAAGCTCAATCGGTTGCTCCGAAACAATAGGTAAACTCTTCGGCGAAACAATCTATTCTCAAAAGCTCAAAAGGTACAATTTATGGCTTCGGCGAAACAATCGTTGTTTTATTCGAATGATACAACCGCCATAGTCTAATATCTCTTCCAAATCACCCACAATTGAAGCAATAGAAGGCACGTCAACGGCTTGGTGGGCAGGTTCGGTAACCCTTGCTGCTTATGAAGTTGTGGATGATTTGAAAGATTTGATACCTACCATTTCTCTTTCTGCAGGTTCCCCTGTGTTGACGGTGATCAACCTTGTTCCTTTTAATGTATATGGTAACAATATTTTGTCATGCTCTACAAAGTGTCTAACTACACAAAAGTAACTGGGTGTTGCTGTTGTTGCATACTTACATACTTTCTTCATCTTTGCATATTTATATGGTCAATGTTCATCCATGGTATATTTGCAGCAATTCTTATATTTTATGGCTTTCTTTCCTGTTTGAAAAGCTCATATGTTGACGATGTAACAATGTTGGCATACAAAACTGTGTAAGGGATGAAAGCTTTCAAGAAGCAAGTCCACCTTGTGCTCCAGTTTATAGCTTTCATTTTGCTTGTAATTGGTGTTGAGCTGCTCGGAAGTTCATATGGTAGAAACCTTAAGCGAAAGAACATACCAGAATTTCAAGTCCACTTCAGATACGAGTGGAATAAGCATGTTGGAGGAAGTGAAGAAGATCCTGACCGAAGAGGGATTATGGTAGACAACAACACCGAAGTTTGAGTTTTTTTTTTGGTTTGAGTTTTAATGTAGAAGATTTTTAGGTATGAAAGCAAATTTGGTTGTTTTAACAAATCTGGTTTTTGCTGATACTATTACTTTTATGGTATGAATATTTTTTAATGAAAATTCTGGTATTAAAATTTTGGTATGATATTTTGGTGTGAAAAATTATGGTAAAAATTCTGGTATGAAAAATTTTGGTATGAAACAATTCTGGTATGAAAAAATTCTGGTATAAAATTCTGATATGTAATTCTGGTATAAAAAAATTCTGGTATAAAAAAATTCTGGTTGAAAAAATTCTGGTATGAAAAAATTCAAGTATGAATAAAATTCTGGTATATTCATTACAAAAAATAAAAAAAATAAAAATAAAAATAAAAAAGGAAAAAAAATAATAAAAAAAAATAAAATAACAAATTCAGTAACTACACTTACATAATACTATCTATTATTCTTTTTTTTTATTAAAATAGAAAGGTTAATTAATTTTTCTGTATTAAAAAATTTCCGGTATGTAATTTCTGGTATGATAAAATTTCCGGTATGAAAAAATTTTCGGTATGAAAAAAATTCTGGTATGATAAAAATTCTGGTATGATAAAATTTCTGGTATGAGAAATTTCTGGTATGAGAAATTTCTGGTATGATAAATTTATTCCAGAAAATAAAAAAAATAATAAAGAAAATAAAAAGACAATAAAATAAAAAACAAATTCAGTAATTAAAAATTAAAACTTACACTTAAATAACAAATAACAAATAACAAATAACAAACATTCTTTTTTTTTAAATGGAGGGGTTAATTATTTTTACCTACCATTAAATGAAAGTGGTAAAAAATTTTGGGGTACATTTACTAAATCATATTCTCAAAAAGGCCTAGTATGTCAAATTCTCCCTTTTTTTTTTTTAAATATGCCTATTTTAGTTTTTGCTCTAATAACTAGACCCATATCATAATTCTATTTAGTAAATATATTTTTTTTTATTGTTTAAACAAGCTTGCAACAAGTATTGAAGCCTTAGATGAACAATTCCCTTCTTTTCCCTTCTCCACAAGTTCACTCTTTGATTTCAAATCGAGGTGGAAGTCAAATTGGGGGTCAATTTAATTCGTCTTTGCAACATATATGTTCTTTGATTTAAGATCGAAATAGTAGTTTGGTCAATTGAAATTGTCTTTTCCGAGGTCGGTTGAAATGACAATCACTAATGCTTCGATTTGAAACCCAATTTTTTTTCTTTGATACCAAATCGAACCAGTGAACCGATTGAAATGGCAATCAAAATGGAGTCGATCGAAACTAGGTTTAGGCGTCTTCTACTGTCCCGCCCTCACAACTGTAACTTCCCATTATTGTCTCCCTTTGTTGTTGTAGTTAATTGAGAGTGATTTTGAGAAATTGGTTTAGAAATATGAAATTACATTGTCATTGTATTTTTTGAGAGAGTAATTTTGAGTAATTGATTGTAGCTGGGAAGAGAAATTGGTTTTGAAGTCTTACTATAATATGTAAATGTGTATGAAGCATCAACGAGGAAATATTTGAAGATATCAAAGGAAAAAGATTAAGCGAAGGGAAGATAACAAGTAACATAATGTAATACTTCAAGGCCATGATGTTGCAGAAACCATGCTTTTTGCATCATCCTTGACTTAGCTTGGATCATTTTTTGTTCAGAAGTAAACCGTTTCCGGGATGCACTCGAACGTAAACAAATAGCAATGTTTGCAAGTTCAGTTTAGAATATTCTTGTGAATTTTCTGGTATGAATTTCTGGTATGAGAATTCTGGTATGAATTTTTAGTATGAAAATTTCTGGTATGAAAATTTTTGGTGTAAAAATTTCTGATATGAAAATTTCTGTATGAAAATTTCTGGTATAAAAATAAAAAAAAAAGGGCAAAACAAATCAAAATAAAAAAAAGTCAGCAATTCCTTTTACGTAACTTAGAAAAATCATGAAATCATGCTTTTTTTTAATAGAGGGGTAGATTATTTTTACCTACCATTAATGAAAGCGGTAAAAATTAATTGGGTACACAAATTAAAAGGAAATAAAAAATGCCTATTTGGTCAAATTCTTTCAACTGTAAAAATTTTTTTGATGATTTGAAGTTTTCTAAATTCATTTCAAGAATGCCATTTTCATTTATTATCTACTTATCTATTATGTGCATATGTTCTATTTTTACATTCTTCTTATCTTTTTCATGACTGAATAATCTATTTTCTAGGTTTCTTATCTCTTTCATGACTAATAATCTATTTTTTTAGGTTTGGGTGGAAGTCCCAATTTAGGATTGATATGCAATGATATGAATGCAGATTTTAATGCTTGATGATGATTATGTTTGGATATGAGTCTTAATCTAGATATTTGAACATAATATTTATCACTAATTTGGAGATTCTTCCTTTGATGAATATTGTTCAAATTTGTCTTAATTATTGTGTCTTCCTTGGTTGATTCTTGCCATGTATTGAATTAAATCACTAGGTATAACTTATAAGTTTCATTCAGAGATAAACACTTAAATGAGTTGTAACACCCCGAATCCGCGGAATATCGGGATGCTACGGGCGAGACCTCACAATGGGTCCCGACCCTTAAGGTGACAACAATCTCACCGGACCTTTTCAACATGACACAAATAAAGGTGTAAAACTTAAAACGTTTATAATGTATGCGAGACTAAAATGTAAAGGGTACAATGTGGAAACTCAGCCGAGTCCTCAAAACGATACAAAAACTCCAAAACATAATTCCAAAACCGTACATCAATCCATAATCCAACATAACAATGATAATCCCAAAAACGTCCCCGTCCTATAATGTACGACAACCCTCGGTTTCCCACTCCTCCACCTCACTCGGCGGCGGCCCCAACCTGCGGGGCATCTACACAAGCGGTTTAAAACCGTTAGCTCATATTCTAAGCATTAGAAACATGGTGAAGGCACAACCACAAGTAAGTCATCATAATCACACAACATACTCAAAAGCACACCAATCCGGTTTATTATCTTTATTATTATTAGGTCATATCCCATTCTAATTCAACTTAGTTTTGTGACACAGAACCACCGTGGTCCCGTCTCGGTCACTACTTACCGGCATGGAACGATACGGATGCATCTGACCGTCTAACCAGCACGGGCTAGTCGCCAAGAACCTCCTACACTCTCGCAAGAGCTAGGCAGATAATGTCACCGCCCGTTATCATACACTTGGGCCAAAATAAAATAATAAAAGGTCGGTGGTTCTATTACCGGTTTAGTTGTTATAACGAAAGCGATAAATCACACACCACCAAACACACAATGAATATAATACATCGAATACGGCTAAGTAAGTCCGGAGACTTACCTCGACTCTGAACTCATAACACTCTAGCTTCCTTAGAGAGGAAGCACACAACCTGCTCATACAAGAATACACTCATCAACACAAGCTCACGCTTTAGAAGTCTTAGACTTCACTCTAGTGATCTAAGCAAGATCGCCCAACTCTTAAACTAGGAAAGCATCCTAGGATCCATGGTACACATAACACTCTCAACAAGCAAAGGAAGCTCACAACAGCCTATAACTCACATGTTCATCAACAACAACAACCTAGAAGAGCCAATCTAGCCTAGAAAGATCCAACGTGCTTAAACAACTCAAGGTCAACAATCACATCAAGCCATAAGGGCTCCAAGGATAGCAACCACTAGAGGGCATTCTCACAAGTCCTAGGTCCACCCTATCATGCTTCTAATCAAGAATAACCATAAGGCTAAGGAAGGAACGAAGAGGAAGGGAGGAAGAAGCCTACTAGTGAAGAAAACGCAGCCGCGGAATCAAGATGGCGCCCCCGACGGAAAGCTGTCACCGCCCCAGCGGCACCCTGGAGCCGCCCCTGCGGTGGCCCTAATCCTCCCCCGCGCCTCTAAAGATCCGCCCCCGCGGTTTGAGCAACAAAAAGTCGTCTTCTTTGTTTGGGACTATGGGTCCTTAGCTCCAATGTCTTTCTCTTCTTGTTGGGTCTTCTCCAAACACCAACCTATGATCTTAGGCTCCTCTCCATGACCTAATCGATCCTAGAACATACACATGTAACGGATCTAAGGAAAAGCTTCCTCAAGAGCTCCATCCACCGCCATGGATGAATGGGAAGGAAGGAAAGGATATTAAACAAGGAAAGAGAAGGGGAAAAGGGGAAGAACTTACCAAACCACTGAGATCCTTGTCCACTGCAGCTCATCCACAAGTAAATCTCCAAGGAAAGAGAGGAAGAAGCACAAGAGAGAGTAGAGGGAAAGAATGAACTAAGTGGGAGAGAAATAAAAGAGGAGAGAGAGAGATCCACAAAGCTGAAAAGGTGGGAGGGAAACAAGGGGTCAGTTGGCCCCTTGTCACCTCAGTTGGAAACAAAAGGTCAAAAGCGGAATAAGGGAAACGAGGGTCGGCACGGGATTTTGAGAATAAATTATGGTACTCAGCACACGTGTCTACGGGAAAACAAGGCCGCTGACGCGGAAAGTTCGAAAACGTCTCGACACCCGGAATAAAATTCCGGATGTTACATGAGATGTATTATTAGGACGATAGATATTGAATTAGGATTTGTCAGAGCATGATTTCACCTTTTAATGTATTAGGAAGATAGAGATTAAATTAGGATTTGTCAAAAGCAAGAGCATGATTTCACCTTTTAATGTATTGTTCTTCATCCATTTGTGTTTTTTATTTTTGTGTTATTTGACATACAATGTGAGAGCAAAACACATCTCATCTATGTGATCATTATCTTAACACTTTAGGTGCATGTTGATTGCAGTAACCATGAAAATGGCTCTTTTGATTGATTTGAGTCACTCCATACACTCAAAGGTGAATGAAGTTTATAAACGAGGCCACCTATATGAGCATACATTATTTTGCATTTTTGATGATAAGAATATTACAAATTGTAATTAAGATATATGCAAGTCAAAATTAGAAATAAAATATCCAAATAGGTAGTTTAATGTGAGAATGACAATGAAAATCCCATAAAATAAAAAACAACTAGAACAAACGAAGATGAAAATCCCCAAAAAAACTAAAACAACCGGAACAATTGAAGAGGTTTCTCAAAGACATTGTTCGAGATTGTAGATATCTTATATCCCTAATTTGACAATGGTTTGACCACAATAGTGTTCTTCTAGTTCATTTAATGCAGGAGTCAGAAATGAAGAAAACTAGGCGCCTGGTGGACGAAGTAGTTATGGTGATTCAAAAAACGCATAGATTATGGACCAAAGGCAAGTATTTCCTGAAATTAATAAAGGTATGCACAAACAAAAATCAAAAGTTAGTTGTACTCCTGATGCCTGAATTGAATGCTAAGCTTCTATACAGGATAAGAATAACAAAATGTTCACCGACATCCAATACCAGTACAGTAATAAGAACAACATCACTCTGGTATGATTTGGATGCGAAATCCCGTGATCTCAGATATACTCGACTAAATATGATTTCAAGCTCTTTTAGTACGGTTTGCAAAGTAATTGAAGGGATTGCAGGTAACAAAAAAAGCATTGAGGCAGTAGATATGCAACAGCTGAATTCAAATCATAAGTTTGATCAACTCATCAACAACACAATATGGAGAAGTTTCCTCCTACGTCTGGAAAAATCTGACAGAAAGACCACTTTGAAGTATAGTGGCAGCTTTAAAATTTGTTATGTACTATGGTTGAATCCAATCTCCTCTACCATAGATAAACTTTTCGCTTATGACTTACTTGTTTCTGTATTTTATGCGAACCTACTGAACAACAGGAAAAATACTAAATTTTGTATAAAGCTTATGAGACAGTCAAGGGTTGTCAAAGTAAAGCAATTGCATTTCTTCCAATACAACAATAAAAAGATCCATGAAGGAAGAAATTTCAGGTAACTAAAACACAACACTGTTGGTTGGTCGTATGAGTTGATCTACTTGGTTAGTAAACACTTCATCTTATACAACACAAATTAGTCATTTTGGTTGACTAATGGTAGTAAGGAAAAAGGAGGAAAATACTATTTTAAAACGCCACTAAGGTATTTCAAAATTGTGATACCTAATTTCAAATTTGGTCGAGTTACAAGATTTTTTGATAGTAACAAAGGTAACAAATCTAAAACGGAATTCTTGTTCAGAAAAGGGGGAAGTGAACACCCTTATCTTCTCAATATTGTTAAATGAAGACCTTGTTCTGGAATTGCCGGGGTATGAAGAAAAAAAACTTTTGGACTAGCTTGAATCTGACATGTAAAAACGAACATATTTAAATGATTATGATGGCGGAAACTAAAACAAAGGACGAGCCAGATGAAAGAGCTTGGAAGAGCGCTGGTTTTGATAGAATCTTCTTTATCCCCTCTCAAGGATTTGATGGGGGATTGTGTCTCCTATGGAAGAATACCAAATAAAAGGTGAGAAAATAGAAATTATAAAAGCATCAAAACGATCCCTTTTAATGAAACATACTAACGCTAATTCTAATTTTGAATCAATGATTATTTTCATTTATGCACCACCAAACGAACAAAAGAAAAATGCATTTTGGCTGCAATTAAAAAACGAAATGATAAGCATTAAAATATCGTTGATCATAGTTGGAGATTATAACAAATTGATGGAACCATCTGATAAAAAAGGAGGGGCTACGATCGCGCTTAATAGATTTGATAGATTAATACAATTTTCTAATCAATTTACATTAAGAGATTTACCTACCAAAGGAAATGACTTTACATGGAAGAAAAGGAAAGAAGGGGATAACAATACGTACGAAAAATTGGATAGAGTGATGACATCATTGAAAATCATTCAAGAATACCATGGGTTGCACACCAGGAATCATGCTTTCACAAACTCTGACCACTGTATGATATCATTTATTCTGAAAAATAACCAGATAGGCGGGAAGAATAAACCATTTAGATTCAAATCAATGTGGTTGCTAAGGCATGATTGTGAAAACTTTGTGAAACAGGTTTGGAGGAGTCAGTTCCAAGGCACAAATATGTTTGACCTAGTAAAAAAAACAAGCCTGCTCAAACAAAAACTAAAGCAATGGAGTCTAGAAAAGTTTGGCAACATAAACAAACAATTGTTAAAAGTAGATGAGGACTTAGAGGGACTTCAAAAAACTATCTTTTCACAATTTGATCAAGTAATCAATAACAAAATCAATAGACTAAACAAGAAAAGAGATTGCTTAGTAGAATACCAACATAAGTATTGGATGCAATGAGTCAAGACGACAAATCTACAATTTGGAGATAAGAACAATAAATTTCACCATAGGAAAAGCAACAGGACGAAGAAATAAAAAACTAATTACGACGATTACAAAAAATGATGGTGAGATTTTGGCAAAGGATACTGACATCAACGACGAATTTGTTAAGGAGTACAAGATCAGATTCAAAGCGACAACAATTGACATGGTTAAACTACAAAACCAATTGTAGATTATCCGCCAAGAAGTATCCGCTTTTGATAATATGAATCTGGAAATGCCGTTTTCCACAAACAAAATCAAGGAAGTACTTTTTGATATAGGTCTAGATAAATCACCAAGCCCAGACGGGATGCCGACTGTTTTTTATCAAATATATTGGCACATCGTTGGCCCAGCAGTTACTAGAGCGGTTAAGAGTTTCTACAGAACTGGTAAAATAATTAGATAACTAAATCATACTTCTATAGCACTCCTCCTAAAGATTGACAATCCAACAACAACTTCACATTACAGACCTATTAGTTTAGTATCAACGGTCTACAAAATTATCTCAAAGATATTAGCAAAAAGATTAAGTTTGGTCCTTCCTTTGCTAATTCATCCGCTACAAAGCGCTTTCGTAAAAAATAGAGCAATCCATGATAATATGCTCATTGCGCACAAAGTTTTTCATGGATTCAAATCAAAAAAAGGAAAAGAAGGATATATGGCTATAAAATTAGATATGGAGAAAGCATATGATAAAAGTAGAATGGGATTTCTTGAACGAGGTTTTAATCAAATTCGGATTTGGAGATAAATTCCGAAATTGGATTCAAGAATGTATATCAACAATTTCGTATTCGATTCTAATTAATGATTCCCCTACTAATATATTTTGTCCGCAAAGGGGACTCAAACAAGGTGACCTACTCTCCCCCCTACTTTTGAACTTGTGTGTGGAAGTTTTAGCCAGAAACCTACAAAAACTATCTAATGATAATCCAAAGTCAATTGGTTTCCCCATTTCGAAAATGGGACTAGAATATCATTCTTAGCCTTTGCAGACGATATTATAATATTAACCAAAACGACCATACAAGCAAGCGATATGGTCCTTTCAGTTCTAAAGGATTATTGCGATATTTCTAGTCATATCATTAACTACCATAAATCCGTGTTTCAAACTACCGTTAATACTGATCATAGTAATAGGAGAAGAATTCAGGGTCACTTGGGAATCAATATTTCTACCAATTTAGAACAATACTTAGGATGCCCGATCATCAATGGACGTGTCAACAAATAAATTTTTAATTCTGTAATCATCAAAACTAAACAACAACTCACTAAATGGAAGGCGTCCTCCTTATCTCAAGAAGGAAAAATAACGTTAATAAAAGCAAATCTGAATGCTAAACCTAGTTATTTAATGCATGCATTCATGTTGCCAGGGAACATACATAATGAACTAGACAAAATTAATAGACTTTTCTTTTGGAATAAGGGACCTAATCATCACCCACTCATTAGTTGGGATAAGATTTGTAAACCCAGATCCTTAGGAGGTACAGGGATAAGGAAAATTGAAGACATGAACAAGGCTTTACAAATGTAATTATTGTGGAAAATTATGGCAGAACAAGATAACATATGGGTCAAAATTGTACAAGAAAAATACCTAAAAGGATCATGCCTTTGGAATTATGAATGCGGAATGAATGTGTCTTGGCAGTGGAAGAACTTAAATAAAATATATAAGGAATTTGATAAAGGCCTTGCCTGGAGGGTAGGAGACGGAAAAACGATAAGATTTTGGAAGGACAAATGGGTGTTGGACAAACCGCTTCAGGAAGTCATGATTGTAACATCCGGAATTTTCACTTCCGAGTTATTCCGAAGCAAACCGGACCTTGACCGGTTTTGGGATTTTCCCGACTTCTTACTATATCCTATGTGACACCGGATTCTTATCCTTTGATCGTTTTTATCATTTTATGTGAGGACCTTACTCACATAAAATACACAAGTCAATCTACCTTCTTTATCCTTTAAATTGAACCCATCCGGGCCCATCTGTAGCATGCCTTCCGGGCCTTTACAAAGCTGAGTATTTTGGGCCTTTGTAACCCTACCATCTGGGCCCGTCATGGACAGCCAGCTGGGCTGTGAGCTCTTCCTTCTCTCCTGCGTGTACGCCTTACTCTCTCGCGCCATTAGCTCCTCTGTAACCCTAGCCTCGCTTCTCCTGTTCCGTACACAACAACAACGCAACCATGGATGCCGACTTCCTCATCCCCTCTCCTCCTCCATCATGACATCCTTCATACAACAGTAGACGAGCCTTTTTCTCCAGCTTTGCAATGCACAAGTTTGAGTCATCTTCGGAATCCAACAGCCTTGCGTCCTCTCCCGCAGACCACGCTAGCTACGACGCCGGAATGGTTCGCGCCCCCTTTTTTGTCGACTCTAACACCTGTGATAATGGTGGTGGCTTGCCCTCCTCTTCTGTCGACTCCAGCAGGTCGGTAATACCGTCGAGCGCAGATCCACAACAGTAGCCGACAACAACGCATCAAACAGGAGTTTGCGAGAGCTGTTACAATTCCAAACCACTAGAGCGGAAACCCAGATCCGCTGGGGCAGCAGCCCAGATCCGCAGGGGCGGGGAGCAGGGCCGCTGGTGCGGTTGGGAACCTAGACCGCTGGTACGTGGCTGCTCTCTCGCGGGTGCGTCCAAGTGAAAATGATCTCGTCCCTTCTCCTTCAGCCTACACGCGAGCTTGTTGAGTCCATCTAGTCGGGTAAGGACCTCGACCTTCTTCTCTACGTTACCCTCTCTGTGTATATGCTGATGAGAATACCCATGTGTGTCCTTTGACCCTTCATAGCAGCCATGATACATTACTAGAAGAGCTGTTACAATTCCGAGTTATAGTTAAGGAGATATGATTTTCCAAAGTTGGTTCCTCATGCAGTTTTTAGGTTATGCTGATATATTCTAAGTATGAGAAAAACTGCTTGTGATGCAGTTTTGCGAAATAGATTTGGAGGGGTTATTGACCTCTGTTGATCATGATTTTTGGATATGTTGTTGGTGGATATATATATATAGGAGCATGTAGTAGAAGTTGAGAGCAATCCGTTGGGTTAAACCAGATTTAGGATGTTCCGAAGTTGGGTTTAAGTATAGTTTAGTTTAGAACAGTTGTGTTAGGTTTTAAGTGTCGATCCATCTTATGCGTTTAGTTCTTGTGAGGATGTTGAGCCTAGAAGTCTAAGGAATTCTAGTTGAATAGAGCTTTGTTTGATTCGTGTGCCTTGTCTTGAACAGGCGTTGTGCGTTTTCCCGAGGGGAACTTGAGAGTGTGTTGATCGGTCGCTCTTGGAGACTGGTAAGTCAACGGACTTACTTAGCTGACCTGTATGAGTGTAATGTGTATGAGTGGTGTTTGTTAGTTATGATAAATAACGAAACCAGATAGGCCGACTTTATTATTTACGTAATTGACCCAAGTGTTTGATAACGGGTCGTGACATCATCTGCCTAGCTCTTGCGAGAGTCTAGGAGGTTCCCTGCGACCAACCCAGACAGGTAGACGGTTAGATGCATTAGTACCATTCCTCGTTGGTAAACGGGGACAGGGGCGAGGTTTGGGAATCCCTCGTGTCACAAAATAAGTATCATTAGTAACGACATATCACCTAATTAAAGATAATAAAAGGATTGAGTGTTGCATGTTGATTGTGTATGTTGTGTGTTTGTGCTTTTACCTTTATACTTATGCATAGAATGTTAGCTAACAGTTTTATACCGCTTGTAGATGCCTTGCAGGTTAAGACAGTTATAGAGAGATCCGGAGAAAATGGTCAGCTGGGTCCACGTACTCATTTAGTTGGGGACAGGGATGTCTTCTATTCTTCATTTGCGTCGTTTTAGTACCTTTGCGTTGTAAGGCTGATACATATTCTTCATGTATATATTGTTTAAACTTTTCAAATGTTTTAAATACTTTTGTGCCTTGTTGTAAGATCCTAGTAAAATTGTTGTCAAACAAAGGTCGGGACCCATTGTGAGGTCCTAACCAGTAGCTCCCCGAGTTCTCAGAATTTGGGGAGTTACAATGATAAAGTCATCCTCAATTATTATGACAGAACTTACTTCCTCGTTTATCACCAATAATGTGTGGGATCACCAGAAATTAAATCAACTAAATACGTACTTGCCGAGCACCATAATCGAGAAAATCAAGAATTATAACCTCCCTAACAGCGACATTCGTGATCGGCTGTATTGGACGGGAAAAGATGACGGATGGTATTCGACTAAATCATCGATAGAGATGATTAAAAAACGGAGAGTTGGAGTCACCATTGATAAAACTTGGGTTTGGAAAATGGACGTAATGCCAAAAATTAAGAATTTCTTGTGGAAGCTTGCTATGGACGGTTTACCTACAAAACAAAATCTTGATAGACAAAGGATTCCGGTCGTTATGAATTGCGAGTATTGTAATCACCATACCGAAAGTGAAAAATACCTCTTTTTCCAATGTCCAAACATGATCAAAACTATCGATAATCATAATGTTGTAACCAACATACAACATATTGATATTGATGATCAAGGAATCGCTGAGGCCCTTGGTGATCTCAAGGGTCTAATTTCGACTAAGGACATGAAACTCATAGTGGTCATTTGGTGGAATATGTGAACTGCGAGAAATCAATTCGTTTTTAATAAAATAAAATTCCCACAAAACACCAAAGAAATGGCAATTAACCAAATTGCAAATTGGGACCTAGCAAATTCAAAGCAACCCATCAATAATTTATCATCAAAATCAACAAGAAGAAAAAAGAAAAACATCAAGTGGCAACGACCTAACGATGAATTCTATAAACTTAATTTTGATGCCTCACAAAATTCATCAAACAAGAGTTCTTATGGATTTATCATTCGGAATCAACATGCGGTTCCTATTGCTTTAGGAAGCGCCAGCTATAATGCTGAGTCAGTGTTGGAAGCAAAAGCTATTGCTTTGCGGTTTGACCTTCAAAAGGCTAAGGAGATTGGAATTACATCTATCGAGATTGAAGGGGATAACCTAACACTTATCAATTCGATCAATCGAATTTGGAAACCGCCGTGGGAAGTCGATATGATTATTAATGACATTTTAATTATTATTGCTAGTTTCCAAAGCTCCACCCCATATCATATCTTTAGGGAGATTAACACGATCGCGGACAAGATTGTTTTGCACGGGCACACTAAAGAGCTAGAAGTAGAGGAAATCCTAGAAGACGTTCAAGACCTCATCCGAAAGAATGCTTTAGGCCGATCGGTTTCTAGAAACTGATCCTCCTAAGTTGTTTACCGATGTATCAAAAAAAATGTGAGAATGACACATGGAAGAGTATAATGTGGCTTAATATGGTGATGCCAACTAGTAAAAGGTGAGGTGACTTACCATGGGGATGACAAGTGACCTTCTTCAAATTTGTTACAGTATTATATAGTAGATGAAGCACCCAAGGGATTAAAACATAAAGAGTGTCCCAAACATGGTCAGAAGTTAAAGTCTACTAAAAATCAATATCCGAAAAAATGCAATAAAAGAGTCCAATGAGACATAATAAGAAAGATTCTCGAAAGAACAAGCATGACACTTAGAGTTTCCAATTAAGGATGCTTGTAAGTTTCTTCGAAGAGTTATGTAGCAACAAAATGAAAACATGTGGACAAGAAAGAAAAAAGAATACTTTTACACAATGTCAGTAGCTCAAATATATATGATTCCTCGTTTTGAGTTAAAAGATTCATAAATACTCATTTTAATGGTATTTCGAAGAGTTGCACTTTTATAATTTACCCCAACGATAAAATTGATGAGGGGTCATCCATGAACTTAACATCATGTAAGAAAAGAGACAAATGATCTTTTTCGTAGGGCATGAAAAGGAAAAAACAAGAAAAAAGAGATTTATCTCCCAAACTAAAGGTCACCGACAAGAAAACTTCGTAGGTAGCATCTCTTGATTTTTCCTTGTCTCCCCTAGAGTGAGCTCGTCAAGGGCTCCATCTTCTTTGTCTTTTGCGTCTTATCTTTGTATATGCTATTTTTAATCATTGATAATAAATCTCACTTATATAAAATTAAAATGGGAGAATTTGACATACTAGGCTTTTTTGAGTTTTTGTTTAAGAAAGTATACCCCAAATTTTTTACCACTTTCATTTAATAGTAGGTAAAAATTATTAACCCTTCTATTTAGAAAAAAAGGAATAAATGATGTTTGTTATTTGTTATATAAGTATAAGTTTTAATTTTTAATTACTGAATTTATTTTCTTTTATTATTTTTCTTGTCTTTTTTTTATTTTTTATTTTCTGGACTGAATTTCTCATACCGAAATTTCTCATACCAGAATTTTCATACCAGAAATTTCATACCAGAAATTATCATACCAGAAATTTCATACTAGAAATTTCATAAGAAAAGTTCATACTAGAATTTTAATACCAGAATTTTCATACCATAAATTTCATAAGAAAAGGTCATACCAGAATTTTGTCATACCAGAAATTTGACATACTAGGCTGTTTTTTTTTTAATCTTTTTTAATTTTTTTTATAATTTTCAGGTATGAGTTTCTGGTATGAAGAAACTCATACCAGAAATTTTTTTTTTCTTTTTGTCCTTTTTTATTTTTTATAATTACATACCAGAATCTTTTACATACCGAAATTTACATACCGAAAATTACATACACATAAACAACAAAATGATCAATATTTGACTGCACAAGAACATCAAGTAGCACGAACAGCCCTAGATGCCGTTACCCGCCGCCAATGAACGGAGTCTCACCAGAAGCTCATCGGCGTTCACTTTAACAATCCGAACCCGAGCGCACAACCCACCTGATACCACACTTGTAGAATTTAGATCCATTGATTAGTACAACGAAACATTTTATTGTAAATTTACACTATCTAACGAATAACAAAATGCTCATCGAATCCGACTGACCCGAAAAACTGAGATTATATCTCATCGAATCACAATCAAACCAAATGAAGTATTTCATCAGATTGAGATGCCATTTTCATACCATAATTATGAATTTACCTTTGATTCTTCAAGTCCAAGTGATGGAATGGATCTTTTAGATGATTACTGTTCATCCGAATCCTTATAACCTGATGAATTATAAAATAAGGATGAAATGCATAGAGCATAGCATAAAAATTTCCATTATATGATATGTTTCAAGAGAAGAGACCGCCCCTTCACATTACCATATGGATTGATGACAAAGGCATGTTCACTACATTACCAACTATGATGTGTTCCTCAATTAACAATGGTCAACATGTAAAATAGGAAAACAAGTTCAAAGAAACAACACACAACTCTCTCCCCCTTCCAAAACTTCAACTAAAATAAAAGCTGGAAGAGTAAGACCTGTATGTATACCCATCTTCATAAAACCATCCTCTTTCTTAAGTAGTATTCTGCCTTCTGTGTCGAGCCCCAAACAGATCCCTTGCTCTCTTTGAAGCTCGCCGCCGCGCCTTTTCCTCCCCTGACTCAATCTCTATCACCTTCCCGCGGCATTCTTCTGTGCAAAATGCACGAAGTTCTCTGCATCAAACAAAAACCATTCATCTTATGCTCATTCTATCTACTTGGCAAAACTATTTGTTCCAAATAAAGCAAGATAGTGTATCTTCTACAAATCGACACTTGCTCAAAAGCTAACTAATCTACAACCAACAAGTGAATCTACCTGAATTACCAACTTTGATGATTTACATCCATGAATGGCCACTTGTTCATCAGGCTCACGGTTACAGTTTCTTGATGAGGAGTTTCGAATAGTATCTTCTTCAACATCTTCTGTGGGGATTGATTTCTAGCCTTATGATGAACACCATTTTTCCAGGATTTCCATTGTTTTTGAAGACTTATCACTAGTCATCTGCAGAAGCTTGATGGGTGGGGAAACACGGTAGAGGTAACTAGCAATTTCACCGAATTTGGTCCGTTCTATTTCTATACCTGCAATTGTCTCCATGATTTCTGAAAGACATGCTTCTAGCGATTCAGTCGTTTCTCCATTAATCTGAAGACACGAACATACCAGTCAATTTCAAAATTAGGGTTAGCATAAGAAATGGCATTGCAGTAAGAATTGGAAGATTAATGAGAGAAATAGCAGAGAAATTAGCAAAATTAGGTTTGTATATGATCTTACCGTAGAGAGTGTTAGATCAGAACAATCGGTTGACATAGCCGCCTGTTGAGATAAGTATTGATTGAAATTGTGAAGAAAGGGGTGGTTTGTGGGTTGATAAAAGAGAGGGGGAGGAAGATATGTGGTGGTTTGTTTAGTTGTGGAAAAGTATGTTCCATTTAAGAGGGAAGAAAGCTTGGTTGATCGAAGGAATAGTAATACCCTGCATAAAGTATCGCTTCGTCAAGTTGGCTTCGAAGGCACTTATTTCCTCATCAACTTTGACCTTCTTCCTGATGGTTGTAAGAGACTTGGTGAGAACCGGAGGAACACAGGTCGGGAGAAGGGGAAGCAGTGAATGCAAGAGATGGAGGTGAGAACCGGAGGTACACAGATACTCGTTTGAAAGGATGTGATAGAGAGGCGGAAGGGAGAAGGAGATATATTAGGGTTACGGTATAAAAAAAGAGGTGGGGAATGCAAGTGATGAACGGTTAAAAAAAGAAAATGGGGTACATTTACTTAAACAAAAAATAGAAAAGCCTAGTTACTAAACTATAAACTTAAAAAAGCCTATGTAACACCCCGAATTCTCAGAACTCGGGACATTACTGGTTAGGACCTCACAATGGGTCCTGACCTCAGTTTGACAACAATATTACTAGGATCTTGCAACAAGACACAAATAAGAAAAAAACGAAATTCATAAAAATGTATTTGAAAAAGTATGAATGCAACAAAGTCTAACAGCCTATCGTACTTAAACAACGGAAAATACTAACTGTCTTAACAAAAGGGAAAGACAACAAGCGATAACCCAAACCCCCACTCTAAAGAGTACGGAGACCCGGCTGACCACTACTTCCGGATCACTCAGCTGCTGCTCTAACCTGCGGTAATTCTAATAACACAACAAAACAACCATTAGCTAGTTATCTAAACATTAGGAGAATAATAATAGCACACACACACATAGAAATAA
Source organism: Fagopyrum homotropicum (assembly GCA_033239125.1). NCBI lineage: Eukaryota > Viridiplantae > Streptophyta > Magnoliopsida > Caryophyllales > Polygonaceae > Fagopyrum > Fagopyrum homotropicum. The sequence continues at coordinate 54,538,845 of BSWB01000003.1, read as the reverse complement.
TAAACACTCATCATGCTTTCAAACAATCCATTTATTATCTTCATTTAGGTCATTCACTCTAATGATACTTATTTTGTGACACGAGGGATTCCCAAACCTCGCCTCCGCCCCCGTGTACCCATCAGGAGTGGATCCGATGCATCTCACCGTGTACCTGGATGGTCTGGGTATAGAGAACCTCCCAGTCTCCTGGCAGAGCTGGGCAGTGATGTCACGGCCCGTTATACATACACTTGAGCCTTACACATAAAAACCACGGTCGTCCTAACAAGTTATTTTTATTATAACACCCATTGCACACACTCAACCATTATCACCCAACTAATATCCAGAAACCGGCTAAGTAAGTCACAAGGACTTACCTTGATCAAAAATCGCTTTCTCAAATCTCAACTCGGTCCGAACCCATGGTAACTCAAACGCCTGTCAAATAAGGCATGTGGATCAAAATCTCATACAGATGTCCAACCTCATATAAAGGAATTACGGAAAAACTCTCTCACGGTAAAATACCATTTTACCCTTAGTCCCAACATTCTCAAAGTTTATTCTTGAAATTTATTAAGTCCCCTTTGACTAGTTTCTCATAAATTGTGTTTTCCGTGTAGCTACTTATAATTATAAGTTTAAAACTCGAAACATCCAAAAAGGCAACACTCTTCATTCCCAGTTTCTATCTACTCTAATATATATATATATACACGTATAAAACGTTGCTTCTCTAAGTAAAACTCGTGTATATACCCTTTACTTATTCTCATTTTTTTATATACACTTATTTATCATTCAATATTTATATTTATTCATATCTGTACATGACGGGTTATATATATATATATATATATATATACACTCGGTATACTTGTTTTATAGTTCTACCGTTGATTTATATACTTATACATTCAACATAGGATTCTCATACGGATGTATATAGTTACGCATTCAGTACACTTCCAAACCCGATATATACTCGTCGTTTCTAAGACCGCAACTTAAGCTGACACGCAGAAGAGAGACAGGAGGCATGAGCGGAAAGGGCTCACCACCACCGGACTGTAGCTGACCTGAGTAGCGGCTGTCGAGGAGTAACCGCGTGCGACAGGCATCCTGGACCGGCCCGACGCTGCTGAAACGGAGAGACGAGATGCTGCAGTGAGTACTCACGCGAATGTAACAGATATTTACGGTGAAGGGGTGTCTTACCTTTACTGCAGTCTGAGACGGTTCGATGCGGCAGCACTGGCTGGGGAGGTTAGGCGGCGAGGGTCCGGCGTCGAAGGCGGTGGGTACTGCAGGATTCGGTGGTGACTGCGGCTACTGCAGGACCGAAGAGGGCGGCGCGGCGCTGGTCACTGCTGGCCAAAGAGAGGCGGCGCGGCGTTCCGGACGGCCCTCACCGGTGGTCGGATCTGCGGGATCGACAGAGGTGGCGGGCTCGGTGGCTGTTGTCTTGCTGCTGCTGCGGAAGAGAGGCGGCGGTTGTTTACCGAAAACTGAAGCCGAGAAGAGGAGTGACGAGGAAGGAGAAGGCGGCGGGCTTACCAGGCTCCGGCGGCGGTTGGGCGGTCGACAGCGGCGGCACAAGGGCTCGGTGGCGGCTCAGTCTTGTGTTGTGTGGGCTGCGGCGATCGTTTGTACAGAGAGGGAGGAGGAAGAGCGGTAGTCGAACGGATAAACGATTAGGTTTAGATTAAGTTTAAACCTAATTAAGTTAGGGTTAAAAATTATGGGCTGGCTGCAAGGTCATTGGGCCGGGTCTAATTGGGCCTGCTCATCAAATAAAATAAATGGGCTGAATGAAGGTTCGTTATTTGCCCGGAATCGTTAGAAATTACGGAACTTAATTTCGGAATTACTTACGGAATTATTTACTGTATTATGTAAGTTATCATTTTATTATTATTTTTTTTAAAGGTACGGAATTATTTCCGGTTACATAATTTATCATTTTATGTGAATTAAGGTCACATAAAATGATATAAATTAAATCTCGTTTCATATTTATTTAAAAGTTAAAGGTTGGCGGATCGGAATTCGGTTAAATTCAGTATTAAACTGAGTTTAAAATTTCCGGTTATTACATCAGTGCCCTCTTAAAAGAAGTTTCGTCCCGAAACTTAGAATAATATACCTAATCACATGATTTTCTTGGTACAACTTAGTTTTCAAACTCTCCGTTTTCTACCATGCAACTACTCAATCATCATACTCAGACACGCATCACATTAGAACATAACTCCTCAATCCAAATATAAAAACATGAATGGCCAAGCAACACAACATCCGAGTACTAACTCGTCGAAACAAAAGTGACACCTAACCCCGCAAAGAATTCGGGATACTTGCGGCTAAAACTCTCCTCGGTCTCCCAAGTTGCCTCATCAACTCCTCGTCTAGACCACTAGATCCTCAACATAGGTATCTCCTTGGACCGCAGACGGCTGATACTGTGCTCCAAGACAGCTACTGGGTACTCTACAATGTATGATCGGGCTCAACTGTCCGATTCTTAAAGTTGATGACATGACTCTTATCCGGTAAGTACTCTCTCACTGAGGCATGGGGAACGGTGGGCGTACAACCGCTAGTATGGGTAATAGTGTCAAGCGAACTCAAACAGTTTATATATATCAACGGTTCCTTTTCTAAACTCACCTCTAAATCTTTTGGTGACTACTAAAATAACAATAACTTCCTTCCTTCTATTGAATCCATTTGCTCCCGACTTTTCGGAAGATCCCGTCTATAAATTCTGAAACAATGATCTGAGACATCTCCCGACACTTTAATAGGTGGTTAATACCTCATCACCTATTTCTTGTCAAGCTTTCAAATTTATATAACTCCAAACAAATCACACACCCAAGTGAACCTTTTCATATGGATCTCTAATTCCTTAACTTGAAATCATAGTTCCTAACATTGATTTTTCTTCATCTGCGGGTTATGGGCCTACCACGCTTCTGTTGTAACACCCATTAGTCACCGTGGCGTCTTTCTGAGGATCAACATGATTTACCCACTCCCGCATATACTTTCCTTCTAATACTAGCAAGATCCTCTTCAAACATACCCTTACTCTCTTACTCAACCGTAGTCTGTTCTTAATCAACCAGTAAGCAACCTCTAACCCAATTCTCTCCATATCCTTAAATCATCCTAGAAGGTTGTTGTTGCCTACTTGGGAAATCCTTCAAGGCGTCGGTAAGGTTACCTCTTAGATCCGCAGTCGCTAATATTTCTTCTTAACGGTACCTACTCGTCAATACCAATCAACACTTATACGTCCTCAGTTGATGTCGGTCACTCTATAATTGACTTATCTCAATATTCCAGACCTGCTCCTCTCATACTTATACTGGCGTTAAATTCTTGGTGAGCATCATTTGCTCGATTAATCCTTTCATGCTTCACTAATTCGTTTTCTATTCCACACTTCTGTTTCCTTAGGCTAACTCTACTTCTCGAGCTCAAATGGGTCATTCATCTTGACCTAAATAGTCATTCCAAGTCTTCAACGATAGCTGGTAAGTGTCTTTGTAGTTTTGATGATTTTAGTTATCATCCCCTTGCAGTTCCCCTTGCATGGACCGTCGGTTTTGATGACTTAGGTCCCGTGATAATTGGGGTTACCTTGGACTTTCGAGTCCACCAAGGCCGTTCTCATATATACATTCCTTCGCTGGTGTTACCAGCGACATTGCCTTCATGATACTCCGTTATTTTCGCTACAGGGCTTCAACTCTTTGATACCGACATTGCGATTTCTTTCAAATTCCTATATTTTTTTGAGGAGGTTAAAACCTCTCCACACTTGTAAAGTCTACATTTTGTATCTACACTCCATTGTAGGTATCCCTTCCATGCACCTTAGACCTTCATATCCGGGTCGACATTTTATCTCTTTTGGCCTTACAAGCTTGTCTTATAAACTCTTCTACTAGGTGACTCGTCTTATACATTTTTCTTCTCTGCATCGGTCTCTAACTGTCTGTTGATCATTACTACCCATTATGTGTTGGAACTTCAGTTGCTTTGTACTCTTGCATAGATTTCCTAAGGACATCCTCATCTCAAAACTTTATTTAAAATTCATCATAACCCGCAAATTTTGATACATGACTTTCCTTCTCACTGGATAAGTTATACACTTGATTTACACTAAATCCATCATAGTGTCATCAGTCCGTTGGTATGATTTTTTTATTAAATATCCAATGGTACCATTTGTATACAACACATTAGGTGCATATGATTTTCTCACCAATCAAATTTCTCGCATCGCATTTATTATGTCTTCCTTATACTCATGTCGCTTTACCTTCTTTGATATTTACACCCCGTAAAATAGTTAAATCCCTTTGAGTTTTCACGTACACGCTTTACAACTACGTTGGTTGGTCTTATTACTTTCATCAACTCTTAGGTCATCAGTCCAGTTGAATTTTCCATGGAGTACTTCCCTTTCTCCTTAAATAACAGTCTTTAGTCCTTTCGATAACCATCTTATTGGTGTGATACCGGATCCATATAACAACCTTTAGTCTTTCACTTTTACTCCTTCTCATGTCTGTTTTAGTCGACCTGTAGATTCTATCTGCAATCACCTCACAACTCGACCACACATTTCACCAAGGCTTTACATCATACTCTTTATGTTTGTGCCGCCTCGGAATTTCCAATTATTCTGTGTCACATCTTTACTCATAAGGGTTTTCCCTGTCAATCTAGACAGTCTGACCCTACTTTTTCTCGAAGGAGCACCATCAGTCTTACTTGTGTGGAATGCTAAGACATAAGACATGTTTCCACTCATCTACTTCCTCTTAGTCTTCTAGTTCTTCTTACAAAGATCCCTTCATTCTAACTCTGATATGTATTTTTCGTAGTCAGTAGTAAGTAACTAGTCCCAACCATTTCCTTTACACCATTGCTATCATGAAGTGTCATTACTGGCCATCAAGAGCTGCTCTTAAATTTCTTATTTAGAGTTACTGACTTGAACTTATTCAGTGTTACTAGCAGTCGTATTGATTGGCTTCACAACTGCCGCAATTGGTCGCTTTAAGGATTCCTCCTCATGGCAATAAAGTTCTTTTGTAACTCTGTGGTTATTCTTATTATTTGGCAACCAGTCACCACTAGTTAACCCGCACGTATAAAGTCACAGTTGTTACCAAGTAGTCTATAGTTGACCTTCTACAAGATCATAGGCTTACGTTTCTTCTATCTCTTTGAAATTTGATAAACCTGGTGAAAATCTATCTTCTCTAGTTTCTCCGCTTATCTTCTTTAACTCTTCTATAATCTACCCTTCTCTTTCGCACTATCAGGGCGTTATACTCTTACCGAGTTTAGAATTATCATTCATCTACCGTCAACGGACTCATCAATTCTCTCACGATAGTTCGTATATGCATCGTCGCGATTACTTTTACCTCAGCCATCAGCTGCTCGTGGTTCCCGGGGTAAATCGTTGGTGTTGAAAATTTTAAGTCCACTGGTGAGAGGGAGATTATTGTAGGCATTCGGGTACGCCGAGATCCTTCTCACAACTCCCTTCTTTGATTGGTATAATAATGTTGCCTTTATAGTGATCCCTTTGACTCTGCTTTCAGGATTCTATGATTTTGATATTTGTATCACGGTCCTTGCTGTCACTCACTTGTCTTCTAGAAAGTCACTCCGCTTCCATGTTGGTGAAATCTGCCTTTCACTTGTTGGCAATGCGTAAGCTTCCATTTTACAGCTCTTTAATTCTTCATATTTGGATGAACAATGTATTTCATGTAGACTTCTATGCTTTTGACTGTCTTGGGTATCCATTTTGATTGTGGTGTCAAGTAGACTGTCGAGGTGATCATATTTTTTTCTGTTTCTGGCATCAACTTTCACCTTCTGGTCCGTCAGTGAGCTTGAATTCTATATCTCTTGTCTGAGTCCTCCACCTCTCTTTGACTTCCACACCTATGCTTGTTTCTGCCGCCATCTTCTTTGTCTGTAACGTTGCTTTCCACCACACTTGAAATAATTTATGGGTTGTCTTTCCTAACTTGTATACTTGCCGGTCAGCCAACGCTTTTTCGGAACTACTCTCATGTATTCTCTTCATTTGGTCCTATTGAGTTCACTTGGGGTTCCCTTCTTGTCTTCGTCGTTGGTGTTGTCTTTTAGTCTTCACTTTTCCGTCTTGACGTTCCTTAACAAGTTCGAAGGAGTAGTCTGTCGTTCGTCTACCCTAATGCACATAAGATGTGCATACTAATCTTTACGTTGACACCCTGCAAAATCTACTTAGATGTGTCAAAGGGGTGAGAAACTCATTATACTACCTCCGTCAAGGACATAACATAACTATAATTTCTACTAATCTTCGGCATATACCTATCTATATAACATATCTTTATAAACAAGCTAAAATTCCAACTACAGTAAAACCTAAAGTCCATAATAAGCATACTGAGATCCGCGGTAGTAGTGGTGGTCAGCCGTACTTTTCTATCCCCAACCAGACTATGCATGCATTTGAAAACCAAAAGTCCTTTTTAAAACCCAGATCCCTTTTCGGGTTCTGCTCAAGTACTTATTCGGTCTTTCAGAAGATTTCAAGTGCCATTGTTGCCAACCTAGAGCTCTGATACCATGTTGTAACACCCCGAATTCTCAGAACTCGGGACATTACTGGTTAGGACCTCACAATGGGTCCCGACCTCAGTTTGACAACAATATTACTAGGATCTTGCAATAAGACACAAATAAGAAAAAAACGAAATTCATAAAAATGTATTTGAAAAAGTATGAATGCAACAAAGTCTAACAGCCTATCTTACTTAAACAACGGAAAAGACTAACTGTCTTAACAAAAGGGAAAGACAACAAGCGATAACCCAAACCCCCACTCTAAAGAGTACGGAGACCCGGCTGACCACTACTTCCGGATCACTCAGCTGCTGCTCTAACCTGCGGTAATTCTAATAACACAACAAAACAACCATTAGCTAGTTATCTAAACATTAGGAGAATAATAATAGCACACACACACATAGAAATAATAAACACTCATCATGCTTTCAAACAATCCATTTATTATCTTCATTTAGGTCATTCACTCTAATGATACTTATTTTGTGACACGAGGGATTCCCAAACCTCGCCTCCGCCCCCGTGTACCCATCAGGAGTGGATCCGATGCATCTCACCGTGTACCTGGATGGTCTGGGTATAGAGAACCTCCCAGTCTCCTGGCAGAGCTGGGCAGTGATGTCACGGCCCGTTATACATACACTTGAGCCTTACACATAAAAACCACGGTCGTCCTAACAAGTTATTTTTATTATAACACCCATTGCACACACTCAACCATTATCACCCAACTAATATCCAGAAACCGGCTAAGTAAGTCACAAGGACTTACCTTGATCAAAAATCGCTTTCTCAAATCTCAACTCGGTCCGAACCCATGGTAACTCAAACGCCTGTCAAATAAGGCATGTGGATCAAAATCTCATACAGATGTCCAACCTCATATAAAGGAATTACGGAAAAACTCTCTCACGGTAAAATACCATTTTACCCTTAGTCCCAACATTCTCAAAGTTTATTCTTGAAATTTATTAAGTCCCCTTTGACTAGTTTCTCATAAATTGTGTTTTCCGTGTAGCTACTTATAATTATAAGTTTAAAACTCGAAACATCCAAAAAGGCAACACTCTTCATTCCCAGTTTCTATCTACTCTAATATATATATATATACACGTATAAAACGTTGCTTCTCTAAGTAAAACTCGTGTATATACCCTTTACTTATTCTCATTTTTTTATATACACTTATTTATCATTCAATATTTATATTTATTCATATCTGTACATGACGGGTTATATATATATATATATTTTATATATATATATATATATATATATATATATATATATATATATATATATATATATATATACACTCGGTATACTTGTTTTATAGTTCTACCGTTGATTTATATACTTATACATTCAACATAGGATTCCCATACGGATGTATATAGTTACGCATTCAGTACACTTCTACACCCGATATATACTCATCGTTTCTAAGACCGCAACTTAAGCTGACACGCAGAAGAGAGACAGGAGGCATGAGGGGAAAGGGCTCACCACCACCGGACTGTAGCTGACCCGAGTAGCGGCTGTCGAGGAGTAACCGCGTGCGACAGGCATCCTGGACCGGCCCGACGCTGCTGAAACAGAGAGACGAGATGCTGAAGTGAGTACTCACGCGAATGTAACAGATGTTTACGGTGAAGGGGTGTCTTACCTTTACTACAGTCTGAGACGGTTCGATGCGGCAGCACTGGCTGGGGAGGTTAGGCGGCGAGGGTCCGGCGTCGAAGGTGGTGGCTACTGCAGGATTCGGTGGTGACTGCGGCTACTGCAAGACTGAAGAGGGCGGCGCGGCGCTGGTCACTGTTGGCCGAAGAGAGGCGGCGCGGCGTTCCGGACGGCCCTCACCGGTGGTCGGATCTGCGGGATCGACAGAGGCGGCGGGCTCGGTGGCTGTTGTCTTGCTGCTGCTGCGGAAGAGAGGCGGCGGTTGGTTACCGAAAACTAAAGCCGAGAAGAGGAGTGACGAGGAAGGAGAAGGCGGCGGGCTTACCAGGCTCCGGCGGCGGTTGGGCGGTCGACAGCGGCGGAACAAGGGCTCGGTGGCGGCTCAGTCTTGTGTTGTGTGGGCTGCGGCGATCGTTTGTACAGAGAGGGAGGAGGAAGAGCGGCAGTCGAACGGATAAACGATTAGGTTTAGATTAAGTTTAAACCTAATTAAGTTAGGGTTAAAAATTATGGGCTGGCTGCAAGGTCATTGGGCCGGGTCTAATTGGGCCTGCTCATCAAATAAAATAAATGGGCTGAATGAAGGTTCGTTATTTGCCCGGAATCGTTGGAAATTACGGAACTTAATTTCGGAATTACTTACGGAATTATTTACTATATTATGTAAGTTATCATTTTATTATTATTTTTTTTTAAAGGTACGGAATTATTTCCGGTTACATAATTTATCATTTTATGTGAATTAAGGTCACGTAAAATGATATAAATTAAATCTCGTTTCATATTTATTTAAAAGTTAAAGGTTGGCGGATCGGAATTCGGTTAAATTCAGTATTAAACGGAGTTTAAAATTTCCGGTTATTACAGCCTAGTTTCCAAATTAGCTCAATTAAAATTGATTAAAAAAAATCTCATGTCAAATGACAAAGAATTTAACATAAAAACTAACAATATTTCAAATCCATAAAAAGACTCATACGTAGTTAAGTATATTCACAAATTTTTTAAAAATGACAATGCAATTGGTTTGATGTTTTCCTATTCTCTTGTTTTCGCAGTTTGCTAACCAATCAAATTAACTTGTAAATATATTGTTTTTATTTAAAACTCATCGATTCATCTAGTATTCAACACTAATTTATGAGATCGCAATAAGATAACCATCTTCGATACCCGTTTGATCCACCTCTAAACCACTATGTTTGAAGGTTTTATTTCGAAGGAATTTTTCTTCTTAAAATAGCGAAACGCAAGTGAAGAACCGGTAGGTGAAATAAAAAGGTTAAAAGATACTCTAGAAGGGGAGTTGAATAGAGAATGAGAACTTTTTGCAAAGCCAATCTCAAGGCCTTAAAACTCCTTTCAAGGGCCTTGATGTAGATCTGAGCTCTTTGTGAAACTTTGATTTCAAGGACTTTAAAACAACTTTCAAGGGCCTTGACTTCGTGCTTCTGCAAAACAAAGTTAGTCATAGTAGCAAGATATAGTGTGGAATGTAAAAGATCGACACGAGGATATGTTTACGAAGTTCGGCTATAAATAGCCTACTCTCCGTCTCAGGATATAGCCTTAGGATCTAACTATCTATTATCAGCTTCAAAGAGTCCTAGATACAAACTAGAAGAAATCTCCTTCTTCTCACTGTAGCCAATGCTACGACCTAGCTCCAACTCTTCACCTAGGTATAATATCCTAGTTATTTCGCAGAGTAACACACACTCTAGTATAACACTATTTAGATCTTCCAATGGAGCTCTTGTGTTTTATCTCCTCTATGAGAGGTCTTCTAGCCGTTGGAAAGATGACCGTTTGAAGATGAATCTTCTTCTCCATGAAGATCGCTTCCTGTTTCGAGATGAGGTAGACGTTATATATCTTCATCTCCTAAGAACACGTTAATTCCTCAGTTCCTTAATCTTCTCGTTTTTTGTTGAACCGAACGAGAAGAAATCTTGATGCTTTCGGTTTTAGAAAATCTTCTGAAAAGATCTTTTAATATTCGGTTGAAAAAGATCTTCACTGAAATCTTTCTGTTGAGCAAATCTTTCCTGGAAAATCTTCTTTGTAATTTGAATTCTTATTTCGTGCAACTATATTTCTTCAAGGCCTTTGAGATCGTCCCTTTGTATAACACTATCTTCCTTGTGTCCTTGAATAATATTTCAAGGCCCTTGAAGTCCATATCAAGGCCTTTAAAATCTTCGATAAGTCTTGCACTAAATTCAAATCAACCAAGCATCTCGAGAATATAATCAATACATTGTTAGTGTATCAAACTACTACATTTGTGTTTAAATCTTCCATCATCAACACTTGTAAAACATTATAATCAAGGTGGAGTTTTCAATCTCCCCCTTAATGGAAGACAACACAAATGTTTTACCGTACTTGCATTTGTTAGTTTAGCAATGCATATGAAAATCAAAAACTAAAATGCAGAATATCGAATGTTGGATCACATTCATTTCTCCCCCTTTGTCTTTCAACAAGGGAGAAAAATAGTTAAAGCACGAGAGTTTTAAAACCGATTACAAAACCAAAAGTATTTACACAAACACCACAAAGAATTTTTCAAACAGCATGCTCGATTCTCCTCATAAAACTTCCTTTTTCCTTTGGATGAAGACTTCTTATAGCGCCAATTATCCATTTCAGCTGCTAACCGTCTTTTCTTTTCTTCAGCTCTTCTTTGCTTAACTACTTCATACTCAACTGCTGGCAAAAACATTGGCTCAACATGAGTTGGATACAGAATTGATTTATTCTCTACACGCCTTTTGCAATTCATCAGCACATTCTCAACTTTCTCTTGAGTATGTTGAGCTACATCTTCAGGCACGGGCAAAATACTTCCCATATTAGTCAGTGTAAGAGCATTCATCAAATACATTTCATTGACTTTAGCATTTATGGTAGATAGCAGCTCGAAATTTGCATCCATTTGTCTCTTGGTGTCAAACTGAAAATCAGATAACTCACGATTCAGACATACTATTTCTTTTTCACAACCATCTAACCTGATTTCTGGAGTAGGAGAAGGTTGAGCCTCTATAGTTGGAAATTGAGTAGTTCCTTTTCCTTTAAAGTCCATGTGCCAGCAAGGGTTTTCTCAATTCTCAATCTTTCTAAGCAGGTCTCATCAATTTTACCAGAAATTGACTGTCGATTTTCAAAGGATGTATCAATTTTAAATTAGTCAAAGATCTTAGGCAGCAAGTTTCCGTAAGGAAGAGGAATGGGTCGCTTAGAATTGATAGAATGTATCATATGGTTGAGAATCAGATTAGGTACATCTATGTCTAGATCAGACATAATCAGATGAATTAGTTTCATAGATTGATCAGTCAGCAGTTCTCTTGAGTTTGCACGAGGAACAATACATCGAACCAGTATTGGAAACACTATTTTAGCCTCTAAAGTTAGAGAGGTATGAGTAAGTTGACGTGATGTTGAATTTGGAACCAAAAATTTCTCCTTATCCATATGAACACTCTCTGATCTTGAAGGGTGATGGAACACAATATCGGTAGGAATTTCAAATATCTCACTTAAAACTGAAGAAGTGAGTGAAATCGAAGTACCTTTAAATGACGATTGAAGAGTGATACATCCTTTGTCCCTTTTTATGATGAGATTAACATAGAATAGTCTCGTGAGTCGTGGAAAAGCAAAATCTCCAGGGTTTAGAACCTTCCAGATAATCGAACTCTTGAGCTTGTCTATGCAAGAAATCTTAAGAGTATCAAGAAATTCAGTGTCCACCAAATCACACATACAGAGTGGTCGATTGTGAAAACCATCAAGCCAAGATCCAGAAGTTTGAAAATTTATGAACCATGATGAGGGAAGACCAGTTGTCTGAGATGTATCCAAATCCTCAGAGAGTATTTCTTCTTTAGTAATTGAGGGGCTTTGAACACCTTTCTTTTTAGAAGCTTGAGGAGCGGATTTCTTGCTTCTGGGTTCCATGAGAGAAGTTTGAGAGAGAAAACAAGGGATTTTGGAATAGGGTTTCTGTGAAAGAATGAAAAAGATTAAAAAAAAAGAAGGTCCTTTTTAAAAGTGATATAACAAGATATTGAGAAAATCAAGCTTTAAAAAGACCAATTTTAAATACCAATAAAACAACAACAAATCTTTTCCAAAATTTCAAACAAAAGACTCATAAAAGCATTTTAAGAATTAAAATATCTAAAAGATATTAATTCTTAAAAGATCCGTAAAATTTATATACCCTTTTAAAATATTTCAAGGCCCTTTTTCATTTCAAAGCCCTTGAGGCCCTTGAAAGTATCAATTGGGCTACATGCGTAGAAACAAATAAACTTGTTTACCCCCCCTACGTTAATGCTTCCTTGTTCAACATACCAAGCTTCAATCTAATAAAATTTAAATTGTTCCTCAGGAAGAGGTTTGTTAAAGATATCTACAAGCTGCAAAAATACATTTCATTGACTTTAGCATTTATGGTAGATAGCAGCTCGAAATTTGCATCCATTTGTCTCTTGGTGTCAAACTGAAAATCAGATAACTCACGATTCAGACATACTATTTCTTTTTCACAACCATCTAACCTGATTTCTGGAGTAGGAGAAGGTTGAGCCTCGATAGTTGGAATTTGAGTAGTTTCTTTTCCTTTAAAGTCCATGTGCCAGCAAGGGTTTTCTCAATTCTCAATCTTTCTAAGCAGGTCTCATCAATTTTACCAGAAATTGACTGTCGATTTTCAGAGGATGTATCAATTTTAAAATAGTCAAAGATCTTAGGCAGCAAGTTTCCGTAAGGAAGAGGAATGGGTCGCTTAGAATTGATAGAATGTATCATATGGTTGAGAATCAGATTAGGTACATCTATGTCTAGATCAGACATAATCAGATGAATTAGTTCCATAGATTGATCAGTCAGCAGTTCTCTTGAGTTTGCACGAGGAACAATACATCGAACCAGTATTGTAAACACTATTTTAACCTCTAAAGTTAGAGAGGTATGAGTAAGTTGACGTGATGTTGAATTTGGAACCAAAAATTTCTCCTTATCCATACGAACACTCTCTGATCTTGAAGGGTGATTGAACACAATATCGGTAGGAATTTCAAATTTCTCACTTAAAACTGAAGAAGTGAGTGAAATCGAAGTACCTTTAACTGACGATTGAAGAGTGATACATCCTTTGTCCCTTTTTATGATGAGATTAACATAGAATAGTCTCGTGAGTCGTGGAAAAGCAAAATCTCCAGGGTTTAGAACCTTCTAGATAATCGAACTCTTGAGCTTGTCTATGCAAGAAATCTTAAGAGTATCAAGAAATTCAGTGTCCACCAAATCACACATACAGAGTGGTTGATTATGAAAACCATCAAGCCAAGATCCAGAAGTTTAAAAATTTATGAACCATGATGACGGAAGACTAGTTGTCTGAGATGTATCCAAATCCTCAGAGAGTATTTCTTCTTTAGTAATTGAGGGGCTTTGAACACCTTTCTTTTTGGAAGCTTGAGGAGCGGATTTCTTGCTTCAGGGTTCCATGAGAGAAGTTTGAGAGAGAAAACAAGGGATTTTGGAATAGGGTTTCTGTGAAAGAATAAAAAAGATTAAAAAAAAAGGTCCTTTTTAAAAGTGATATAACAAGATCTTGAGAAAATCAAGCTTTAAAAAGACCAATTTTAAATACCAATAAAACAACAACAAATCTTTTCCAAAATTTCAAACAAAAGACTCATAAAAGCATTTTAAGAATTAAAATATCTAAAAGATATTAATTCTTAAAAGATTTGTAAAATTTATATACCCTTTTAAAATATTTCAAGGCCCTTTTTCATTTCAAAGCCCTTGAGGCCCTTGAAAGTATCAATTGGGCTACATGCGTAGGAACAAATAAACTTGTTTACTCCCCCTACGTTAATGCTTCCTTGTTCAACATACCAAGCTCCAATCTAATAAAATTTAAATTGTTCCTCGGGAAGAGGCTTGGTAAAGATATCTACAAGCTGCAAGTTAGTTGATATAAAAGAGATCGAAACATCACTTTTCTCAACATGATCATGTATGAAGTGATGCCTTACATCAATATGCTTAGTCCTTGAATGCTGCACAAGATTTTAGGCTATCGAAATAGCACTAGTATTATCATATTTTATAGGAATACCTTTCAAGTCAAAGCCAAAATCACGAAGTTGTTGAGCAATCCAAAGAATTTGTGCATAACAGGCTCCTGCAGCTATATATTCAGCTTCAGTTGTAGATAGGGCAACAAAATTTTGCTTCTTGGAGTGCCAACTGATTAGGGATGACCCTAAGAATTGGCAACATCCAAAAGTACTTTTTATGTCGGTCTTATAACCTGCAAAGTCTGCATCTGAATAGCCAACAAGATGAAACGAACTTTGACGTGGGTACCATAACCCTAGATCCTTAGTGTCATTGAGATACCGAAAGATTCTTTTCACATCTATCAAGGGTGACTCTTTAGGATCAGCTTGAAATCTTGCACACATGCACACGCTAAACATAATGTCAGGACGACTAGCAGTTAGATACAACAATGATCCGATCATACCTCGATACTCCTTTTGTACTACACTTTCTCCATTCTTGTCATGATCTAGCGAAAGTGTTGAACTCATAGGAGTCTTTACAACCTTAGATTGATCCATTTTGTACTTCTTAAGCAAGTCTTTAGTATACTTGCTTTGATTAAAATAATTCATTTCTTTGCTTGTGAAACTTGAAGTCCAAGAAAAAAATTTAGCTCTCCCATTAAACTCATTTCAAATTCCCTGCACATAATATCTGAAAATTCCTTGTAAAGGGAATCATTAGTAGTACCGAATAATATATCATCAACATAGATTTGTACTACTAGAATGTTGTTGCTTCTAGTTTTGATAAATAATGTTTTATCAATCAATCCTCTTTTGAATTTGTTTTCAAGAAGATATTTAGACAATCTTTCATACCAAGCTCGAGGAGCTTGCTTAAGACCATAAAGAGCTTTGTCTAGTTTAAAAATATGATCTGGATATTCATCATTTTCAAAACCAGGAGGTTGAGCAACGTAGACTTCTTCTTCTAAGAAGTCGTTTAGAAAAGCACATTTTACATCCATTTGAAAAAGTTTTATGCTCATAAAAGATGCAAATTCAAGTAGCATACGTATGACTTCTAACCTGGCAACTAGAGCAAAAGTCTCCTCATAATCAATACCTTCCTCTTGGTTATACCCTTGTGCTATAAGTCGTGCTTTATTTCGTATGACTTTGCCACTTTCATCCAACTTATTCTGAAAGACCCATTTCATGTCAATGACTGATTAATGTTTTGGTCTTGAAGTAAGAGTCCATACCTTGTTTCTCTCAAATTCGTTCAATTCATTTTGCATGGCAATGATCCAATCAGGTTCTTGAAGAGCTTGTACATAATTCTTTGGCTCAACAAGGGATCTGAGATCACATTCTCTTGTGGATGATATGAAGAATTATAACATATTTTACCAATGTCAACAATGTCACACTTTCCTTTATCACCAAGCATAATAGTTCCACATGATTGCTTCTTTAAATCGGAGAATAAAGAGCTCTTTCCACTCATGTGCCTTGAGCAACCACTATCCAATATCCATTTATGCTCCTTTACCTTGGTGATATCCATATTGTCTACATATAGATTTGAATCTTCTTCATGATCGGCCATGAGACACAAGTTTGCTTGTTCTTTTTCGTCTTATTATTCATTTGATGATTCTAAATCACTCCATGAAGCTACCATAGCTTTCTTCTTTCGATCATTTTTCTTGAAGTTAGTCCTCTTCTTTTGTGGACAATCCTTCACAAGAGGATCTGTTTCACCACATTCAAAACAAGTCAGCACTATAGTTTTCTTGTTAGAGTTAGAAAACTTACCTCGGGGTTTTGATGTTCGTGGATATTCTCTATTGTTAGCAGATTGTTTTTTTAACTTGAGAATTCTCGCAAGTCCCTTAGAGTTCATGGCAATTGCATCTTCTTCATCATCGTCATCACTATCCTCTTCGTCAGATGGTAATTCATCTCTTCTTGATTTTATTGCCAAATTCTTGGAGTTGGAAGGGAGCTCTCCATCTTCTTCACCAAGAACCATTTCATGTGTGATGAGTTTTCCAAGAAGGTCATCAAGAGGAAGAGTTGTGAGATTCTAATCTTCTTCAATAGCAGTCATCTTTGGTCCCCACTTAGCTTTAGGTAGGCTCCTTAGGACCTTCCTAACTTTCTCTTCATCTTTGAAGATCTTTCCTAGAGAGTCCAAGTTGTTCACGATCTCAGTGAATCTGGTGAACATTTCTTTGACTATTTCATTTGGGTTCATCTTGAATAGCTCATATTGTCTAAGAAAGATGTTAATCTTTGTTTCCTTGACTTGACTTGTTCCTTTGTATGTGACAACAAGCTTGTCCCATATTTCTTTTGCACTCTTGCATGATGAGATGCGGTTGAATTCATTGGTATCTAATCCACAATATAGTAGGTTCATTGCTTTGTAATTCTTTGACACACTGTCCAGGTCAGCCTGTATGAAGTCAGCTTCCTTCTTTGGGACTTGGACATCTTCAACCGTTGTCATTGGAACTTTAGGTCCATTTTGAATGATTCTCCAAAGCTCCATGTCCTGGTCAATAATGAACATACGCATGAGTGCTCTCAAATGAGCAAAGTTGTTGCCACAGAAGAATGGTGGTCTAGATGAGGATCTTCCTTGAGCAAATCCACCATCACCTACAGGATTCATGATTAGTCTCACTTATGGTTAACTCAATATATGTGAGTCTAGCTCTGATACTAATTGAAGAACCGGTAGGTAAAATAAAAAGGTTAAAAGATACTCTAGAAGGGGGGTTGAATAGAGTATGAGAACTTTTCGCAAACCCAATCTCAAGGCCTTGAAACTCCTTTCAAGGGCCTTGATGTAGATTTGAGCTCTTTGTAAAACTTTGATTTCAAGGACTTTAAAACAACTTTCAAGGGCCTTGACTTCGTGCTCCTACAAAACAAAGTTAGTCACAATAGCAAGATATAGTGCGGAATGTAAAAGATCGACACGAGGATATGTTTATGAAGTTTGGCTCTAAGTAGCCTACTCTCCGTCCCAGGGTATATCCTTAGGATCTAACTATCTATTATCAACTTCAAAGAGTATTAGATACAAACTAGAAGAAATCCCCTTCTACTCTGACTGTAGCCAATGTTACGATCTAACTCCAACTCTTCACCTAGCTATAATAGTCTAGTTACTTCGCAGAGTAACACAAACTCTAGTATAACACTATTTAGATCTTCCAATGGAACTCTTGTGTTTTATCTCTCTCTAAGGGGATAAAGCTTTTAAAAAAAGAGAAAAAGAAAAACAATGAATCAAATGAAGATATTTAGGTTGCTTCAAGACGTAAACATGTTTCCATGTAAGCTACTGCCCTTCACCTTCAATCACCATCTTCATTTATACTCTTCTATGGAGAGGTCTTCTAGCCGTTGGAAAGATGACCGTTTGAAGATGAATCTTCTTCTCCATGAAGACGCTACCTGTTTCGAGATGAGGTAGACGTTATAGATCTTCATCTCCTGAGAACACGTTAATTCCTCAGCTCCTTAATCTTCTCGTCATTTGTTGAACCGAACGAGAAGAAATCTTGATGCTTTTCGGTTTTAGAAAATCTTCTGAAAAGATCTTCTAATATTCGGTTGAAAAAGATCTTTAGTGAAATCTTTCTGTTGAGCAAATCTTTTTTGGAAAATCTTCTTCGTAATTTGAATTCTTATTTCGTGCAACTATATTTCTTCAAGGCCTTTGAGATCGTTATTTGTATAACACTATCTTCCTTGTGTCCTTGAATAATATTTCAAGGCCCTTGAAGTCCATATCAAGGCCTTTGAAATCTTCAATAAGTCTTGCACTAAATTCAAACCAACCAAGCATCTCGAGAATATAATCAATACATTGTTAGTGTATCAAACTACTACATTTGTGTTTAAATCTTCCATCATCAACACCTGTAAAACATTATAATCAAGGTAGAGTCTTCAACAAGAAAATTAATCACCAAAAAAAATCAACAAACATATTATTCAAAATGACAAATTTTTCGGATATAATTTAGAAAATGTGGTTTAGAATAGTGTTTCTATTTTATTTATCATTTTATGTTTGAATGCTCCCAAATGATAAGAATGTCTTCTTTCCCCTCATTTTTTTGCTTTAAATGTTCCTAACACAAAGAACAAGCAGATCGAACAAGATCATCACCTCACGATCTAATTTGTGGGAGGAGGAAACCGAAGGAGATTGCTTAACATCCGCGGAGTCGGCAACGGGAATTTAGTGTTTGCGGTCCCTATTACTACTCCCTAACATAGGGTGTCGTTATCTTGTCATCTCCCATCTCAAAACTCCTCTGTAGACAAAATCACGCACAACTAATGATTTCCAAAGCTCCAATCTAGTTGATTCCGATTGACAGAGCTTCCAATGGGTGGTGAGAGAGTAACGAAGATTAGCAATGCCGGTGCCCCCTTGAAGAATAACTTGTTTGGTTGTTCTCACCATTTCTTTTTAACTTTGCTTCGCTCTTGGGAACATATGATGTGAACCAGATGCGATTAAAATTGGTTTAGTAATAGGCATGAGTAAAGTTGAAGTGAAATGCTCTAGGTTGGGGTATTTAACTTACATTTACAAAAGTTGGCTTTGGCCGCCTCACATTACATGTAGTCTACCCTCTACAAAGAAGTCATAGTATAGTGAGTATTCAAAACATTTAAGCTGGCACAAGCATTGTCGATGCCATCAAGCAACCCTATTGCCCGAAGAACAAATTGTAGTCAACGAAATGGTATCACTTAAAGCATATTGGGCGCACCAACAATTGTTTATAATTAATGTTCCCTACATAAATTTGATAAACAAAAGGATACCAAAGTTGTTAAACCTTCAAAAGTTCATTTGAAGGATTTTGTATTTTTTTTTTGTCCCTTGTGTACTGTTGCCGGTTATTCTTACCGTAATTCCCTTTTAAGCATTACATAAGCACCTAGAGTGAAACTCAAAAGACATTTGTTGTCTTTAAAATTCAAGTATATACAATCTATAGATATTTGGATATAGTTAACCAAAAGTCAACTTCATCTAAACTGGAAGAACCGGCGCGAACCAACAAGCCATCAATATAACTATAGAATTTGTATGTCCAATCCGAAATTTGAATGAAAATAGCAATAAATCTTACTTAATGGTTGGAGTCAAGTGCGAGAATGAAAAATATACAGTTCGACCTTATCACGCTGAAAATCATAAAATTGCATTTTAGCATTGCCTACTCCAATCGGAATCGATTAGCTCCAATTTTAATTTATTTTCGCACTCAAGACGGTTGATGGGGGAACTATAAGGCGAACAAGTCTATTAAATGCGAGGTGAGGAGCTAATGATGTTGAGCGATCAGACATGAAGCAATCACCGAGAAAATCCGGCCAGGCGGGTCGATGTTGATGTCATAACCGAAAGACAGAGAACCAAAGATGACCAGATAAAGAAAGACGTGTGCGGAGTGAATATTGCAGAACCGAGTAAAATGAAGTCGAGCACCCCAAAATATCCGTTGAGGCGGTGGTTTTCATGAAGCATGCAGGTGAGGTACGTGGCATAAATTCAACATAAGGTGGTGATGGTGATAGTTGTAGGTCGTTGATAGGAGATAAGTGTTTTAACGATGGCTGGAATTGTAAATATTTTAAAGTCGAGGAAATCCTATTACTTAGAGATGCCTGAAATTGCAACTATTAAAAA
Organism: Fagopyrum homotropicum; assembly: GCA_033239125.1. Classification (NCBI taxonomy): domain Eukaryota; kingdom Viridiplantae; phylum Streptophyta; class Magnoliopsida; order Caryophyllales; family Polygonaceae; genus Fagopyrum; species Fagopyrum homotropicum. The sequence continues at coordinate 54,518,712 of BSWB01000003.1, read as the reverse complement.
ATCTAGGCTAAAAACGGAATATTTGAAAGTTGAGGAGCATGATTTTACTCTTAACAAGTTCTTGGTTGAAACTGCAAATATTAATAAACCTAGGCTGAAAAGGGAATATTTGAAATTCCAGATCTGAAATTCCAAATGTTAATAAATCTAGGCTGAAAACAGAATATTTGATAGTTGAGAAGCATGATTTCCTATTCTTAAGAAGTTCTTGGCTGAAATTTGTAAATATTAAAAAACCTAGGCTGAAAAGGGATTTTAAAATTTGAGGAGCATGCTTTCCTATTCCTAAGAGATCTATATGATTTGTATATACCAGTTGCCTACCGGGGCACATTCACGAGAAACAGATAGGTGACAAACAATTCGTGTGTATTCCACATAAATGAGAAACAAATGTAGGTGACAAACTACCATTGAACATTTGCAATTAAAAGATCTGACACACTATATCAATGTGTTATTCTTCAGCCATTCCCGTTGAACACATTAGCGGAAAGTCTGATATTGCGGCTCACCTGCTTGCTAGGCTCACTCCATCTATTGCCTTTAAAAATCTGTGCAGTAAAAATGTGTTTAGCCCTAATTTATCACAATTTAAATCAGCTTACAACATACAAGGATGCTTAATGTGTCTTACGATATGTTGAGAGGTAAGTTGTTAAACTTAGATAAGATGGACACAATTGGTGCTAAACTGCAAGGTTATACTCTTCTAGAATGTTGAATCATCAAACAATAGGTATGCATCCATACATTTTAATAAAAATCCATCACTTCTGAAGTTGTCTAGTGTTGTAAACACAAGTGAGAATCCAGTTGTTGGGCTCATAAAGTTTGTCATGCAAATGGCACCTTAATTTTGTTAACAAAGTCAATTGCTTCTTCAAATTTAACTGCCTTTGCATTGTGTCCAACCTTTTTATTTGGTTTCTAATGTGCACATAAACAAAGAAACCCACTCCAACTCCATTACTTGTAAGTCCAACAGGCTGCATAAGCAGATTACCTTTTACCAAGCTCTTGCTTCTTCAAATCACGACATTACCGTCAGATACATAACTGAAATTTAGTTCATAAAAGTATGATTATAATATAACCAATTAAAAACAACCAACAACAAGAAGCAACATTATTTTTGACAACATTTTTGTCAGTCCAAACCTGATAAGGAAAAATCAAATACACTTACGAATCAATTAAATATTTAGCTTCCATAGAAGAACAAGATACTAATACAAGAGAGGAAAGGAAATATGACAGAACCCATTTGTTAGGAGAAAGAAAGAAAGAAATTAAAAAAAAAAAGCAGGTGCGCCATCAAGAGAATTAACTAATTATTAGAAGCAAAAGATTAGCCAAATGAAAAAGACATGGATTTATTTGCTATGGTCAGTAAGCTTTTCAAAGAATATAGTCAAGCAACCATAGGAATTTCGTTCTATAAGAAGAACATTAACAATAACAAACAATGCCGATTGACAATGTTTATGGCTTGCAGCAACCTTGGCCTCTTATTTTTCTTCCCACGAATATGGAACTAAAAACAAGCTTCATGAAGAGAATTAACTAATTATTAGAATCCTTACCACATAGTTATTTTCAGATGTCAAGGTCTGCATTATATCTTCATCATTATTCACCTGAAAATAGATATCTGATTATGCCATATACATGAAATGTCAGCAACCACATGAAGAAATCAGGAAGGAAATCTGGAATACAAAAAAAAGTATTTAATATTAACTTACTTCCATGTTCATCATTAAGGTAAGGGAGATCCGGCCAGAAAATGTTCTCCTGAACTTCATCATTCACCAAGCCAGAGAACATCAAGGTAGCTTTGTTGTTTACCTGGTTCATGCAAAGCATAAGCGTGTGTGTTTTGTAAAGTGATATTCCACGAGTGATACTAATTTTGTGGACGCATTCGTTGCCTTCTTCTTGAAAGTCTTGATCCGAGTCCTACGAGGCTCATCCTCTGAATTCTCAATATCATATCTTCTTTCTCTGTCATCCTCATTAGAAACAAATATATGTCCTAAAAACCCGATTTCGAAACATCATAGCCAAAATTACATACGTCTATTATAATCAAATAACATGAACTGAAGTTTACAATGGAGTTGATAATGTAAAAGTAAACCTACCTGGCAGACTGGCATTGCTTGTTATGCGTTCAAATCAAAGATGATAGCTTTCTTTAGACTAAATTCAGAAGAGCTTCAACAAGAAAACTGGCTCCACAGAACTGGAGCCTCCGGCCATAAATAAACCTGATAATGTCGAGATTCCCGATCACCGAAATCTCAATAGAAATCCTCAAAGACGGAAAGGAAAATAACCTAAAAGAAGAAGCAATAATTAAACAAGGATAATTAAAATTTGGCTTATTAGAAACGGGTTATCAAAGCCAGTACGTCTGAAAGTAAATATAATCAGTGGCCATGTCTGAATCTGAAGAATTCAAGTAGAATATAACTCCTAAAATGCATGCACAGTCTACCCAAATTATAAATTATTTTCAAATTACAAGATTTCATCAGCAAGTTCACTCCAAATTAACTTAGAACACTATATTCAATTACAAGGAAAAGGTGAAGAAAGCATTATAAATTAATAAGCACAGATAACATTAAATTTTCTTTGCAAGACCAATCATGAAGCATAACGAATACAGCCAAATCGAATGCAAGTCCAAATGCATAATTTGTTTTTTCACACAAACTATTTCATCCCAATTTTATCGGTTCATCATATCTGCCAGAAATTAAGGAAGGTGAAGTCAAAATTACCTTCAATTTCACTAAGATTGGTTAATATTACAGTACTTAAGCCCGCATAGTCTTTAAGAATCCCAGAAACTGGACCCCTGTTCCTTCTGAAGTTTCTAATACATTTCACCATAGATGCACAATGAACTACCCCAGCTGACTTTGCAGCAAATAACTCAAGTGGCGCTCCAACTAAATTATAAGAAATCAGCCGTGAGATAAAGTACAAAACCATTTCCATATCTACAAACCTTGTTTCAAGAACAGACAGTGCAATCTAGCATATTCAAATGCAAACTTATAACTACAACATCTTACCAAATGAAATTCAATAGCCTTGCTTTCATAGATTTTGAATTAGTAACACAATGTTGCTTCTCTTAAGTGATTAACCATCCCATCATTTAGCCCTAAATGCTAAACCCAAATGGTTTTTTAGAAAATTAGACACTGTAGAACAACATATCTTCCTTCTACATACCCACTGATGAACCCCTTCAAAAAATAATAAGGACAAAATCACGAAGAACTGAAAATGAAGAGAGACTGAGGGAGAGAAGCTTACTTGAACAATAACCATAAGCGAATTCTCAAAAGCCCTTTTTTGCTACTCTTTTCTTTGGAAGTTGAAACTCACAAAGAGAAAAGAGTATTCTTTATGAAAGTAATGGGACTCTGCAGCTGATTTGTTCACCTGGAATTGAACTATGAACGGCATTTTCACCTCTTTCTAGAGATGACTCATGCTAAAAATAAACTACACCTGCAGTTGGCAGTAAGACCTAATTGATTCAAGAACAACACATAATGTTTTCCTTTTTAAGAAAACAATCATACCTGGAAAGAAATGAGCACATAGAAGGCTGAATTCGAAAGCAATTAGTCATCAAATGACTATGACAGAGGAATGGAGGAAGACATTTGTGAAATGGGCCTATGGGGAATACAGGAATTTGGAGTTGTTGTTGAATTATAGCTAGTGAAGAGAAAATTAAACCTGAGATACCAATAGTACAGTAGACAACGACAAAGATCGTACCACCGAAAGCCCAAATATCAAGAGTAACAATAAAGCAAAACAGAGTTTAGAGAAGAAGGCCAGAGAAAGTATCAAAATAATTTCGAACATATAAATAAAATAAAAAAAGAACTCCCAACTTATATGTTGGCCTGTTGTACAACAAAGAAACAAATAACCTGCTTCAATCAACACCACAAAAAAAAAAGATCGAAATAATTTACACCAATCACAAATCAAAATTCTAAAAACACTAAATAATAGAAGATTAAATTAGCATATAAGCCAACATACTTTTGTCAAATAGATAAGTAAGCATTGCTTCATTCATTCTATGCAAAATTTAATCAATTTTCACAACCAGTTATATCCTACTTTTAGGACTTAGCCAATCGATTGCGTAACATGGTTTGCCTACAAAATTAATTACTTCCAATTCATGATGTCTTGTTCCCTGTCAAATAGATAGGGTGCATCCTAAATCATCCATACAAACCTTAAGTTTAAAGAGGGTTAAATCTCCCATTCTCTAAGCCTCGTGAAGCAAGCATAAACAAACCTAAAATTACGCCCAAATCTAAAGATATACACCATAATGAAGAATTTTCAAGCACTCAGCAAAAAACATGGTTGTCAAGGTAAATTGAGCATAATTTATTTCATAGAATATATTGCAACGACTTTCAAATAAGAAGAGATGAAGAAATCAAATAGAAGGAGGATGACAAAGTTGTTACCTATTATATATGGAAATCGAGCTTGGCAGTTGTTAAAAATCGAAGAATCAAGCAAATAGTACATCACTGACAGTTGGACGGTGTACGAGGCTTGGTAGTTGGTGGTGACATCGGAAAAGGGACGACAAGCGCAGAGGGGGTTAAGGCTGAGCGAGGACTTCGCGGAGGAGATTGAGGAGGGAAGAAATGGCTGATTTCGGAGGTGTGAGTAACGATGGAACTATGGAAGCAAGCACGGGGCAAGAAGAATAATAGATGGGGTTGGGCATTTTTGTAATTTTAAGCAGAAGAAAGGCCAATTTTTTTACTGTTCCTAAGAGCTCTCCCACTTTTATATGAATGATATGTCAGATATGATATGAAGAAAACAACCGACACTCCGCCACTGTTCTGAAATCGGCAACGCATATGAAGCGACTTCTGATTTCAACCCTACGACTCTCCCGTCCTCCAACCCCTTTTCAATGGCTTCCGATTCCAATTTCTGTCCCCGTCAACTCCAAAATTTCCCAATTTCACGCCGACCCATTACAAATTACTCAAAACCCTAAAAAGGGCAACTTTTCAAGTCCAATCGAATATGACCACGCTACGGTGTCTGAAACACTGGTTTCGTTCAATAACGACCATCAACGGGCACTAGATTTCTTTAATTGGGTCGAGTCCAATTGCCAGTTTCAGCACACGACTGATACGTACAACAAGATGATCGATATTCTGGGTAAGTTTTTCGAGTTCGATAAGTCATGGGAACTGATTCGAACCATGGCTAAAAATCCGCTGTCAATGCCTAACTACGCCACTTTTCGTGTGTTGTTCAAGCGTTACGCTTTGTCTCATTTGGTTAAGGAAGCATTTGATACTTATTATGCGCTGGATGAGTTTAACATGAAGGATGAAACCTCGTTTTGCAATCTGATTGATGCTCTTTGTGAGTATAAACATGTGGTGGAAGCTGATGAGTTTTTCAAGAGAGAGAGTGTTCATGTGGGTAGCAATACCAAGATATAAAACATGATTCTTCGCGGATGGTCCAAGTTAGGCTGGTGGGGAAAATGCAGGGAGTTTTGGGAGGAAATGGATAGAATAGGGGTCAGAAAAGATCTGGTGTCTTATTCAATATACATGGATATACAATGCAAGTGTAAGAAGCCATGGAAGGCAGTCAAGTTGTATAAAGAGATGAAGAGGAAAAAGATACAGTTGGATGTGGTAATGTATAACACTGTGGTACATGCTATTGGATTGTCTGAGGGTGTTGATTTTTCTATAGCATTGTGCAAGGAGATGAGTGACCTAGGGTGTAAGCCTAATGTGGTAACTTATAACACAATCATCAAGCTTTTATGTGAGAATGGGAGGTCAAAGGAAGCATATCAGATGCTTCATCAAATGCATAAGAAGGGCTGTGAGCCAAACGCAGTTACATATTCATGTCTTTTCCGGAGTCTTGTTAGGCCAAAGGAAATTCTTAGGTTGTTTGACAGGATGATAGAGAGTGGAGTTCAGCCAACCTTGGATACTTATGTGATGCTTATGAGAAAATTTGGGAGGTGGGGTTTCCTGCGGCCTGTTTTTATAGTTTGGAAAAAGATGGAGGAACTAAATTGCAGCCCTGATGCAGCTGCTTTTAATGCTCTAATTGATGCTTTAGTGGAAAAGGGCATGTTGGATATGGCAAGGAAGTATGATAAAGAGATGTTGAAAAAAGGGCTTTCAGCTAAGCCAAGAAAAGAGCTACTGGAGTTGCAGATCGATGATCAGCCTGGTGTGTGAACTTTGTGATGTTGAGTTACCTATCCATGGGTTGTTCATGCACCGATTTTGAATTGATGACGAGAGTGCAATTTTCTTACTGATTCCAAATAAGAGGGAAAAGCATAGCTCTGATCGGCTGTTTTTAATGCCTGAGCTGATGCTTGATGGAAAATAAGTTGTTGGATATGGCCTGTGTATACGATGAAGTTATTTCAGTGATTGGGGTTCCAGCTGAGCGAAGGAAAGTTCTTCTGCTTCTGAAAATGGCAATAATGTGGAGGTATGATGCATGATTCTTGCTTCTATAAGGTATACCTATTTACGCTGTAAGTCTGCATACTTGTTCGTATTACATTTGTCTAGAAAGAATAACGTTTTGCTATCACTCTAGTTATCAGTTTCTAATGATTGGGTTGCATATGCTTTCCTTGTGTAGAATATAGTAACGGACCCCAACCACGGGGCTCTAAGGTACAGATTGAGCTACTAGAGAATGCCTTTTACTGCATGGCTTGATCTTGCTGTAACACAAACTTATGAATACAAAAGAAGAGAAGCATGAACTCCATATTAGCCCAGGATTCTGAACAACTGCTGTTTACTATGATGGATTTGTTTTACTTATTCTGTGATTATCGGCCATGCTTGTGCTTTGTACATTGAACCCCTTTCTTCGGTTACAACACTAGAGACTTTTTATTTTTATTTTCATGTATTACAATTCATGTTCTCTGGCATGGTGGTTTTCCACGAAAGGTGTATCAAAATTACTGAACACCCTACGACCATATTTATAATGGTATTGTTTCTCTGAATGCGTTGCTCTCTTTTCTTGTATTTGCCAAAAGCATCGCTGAGGATTTACATTTTAGCTGTGAAAGTAGTTGTTTTGTTGTGCGAAATAGAGAAAGAATAGTACTTCAACAAACAAAATAGAGAAAGAATAGTACTTCAGCAAACATAAAAGAACGCATACAATTTTGGGTTATCCAATGCTTGATATGTAGAAAATTAAGATGACAAGTCCAAATTACATGGATACCTCTTTGTGGATCTGCTCCTAATGGGGACACTTAGAACCTTCAAAATTTTAAAGTACAACCAATATTGGAATTTGTTGCGAGGTACCGACTTGGTGAACATATTAGCGGGATAATTAGCAATATTTGATTTCTTTACTATAATTCTTTTTTTACTTCGCAAGAAATGATACATTGAAAACTTAACCGGTATCAATATCTACCGTCAATGTCTTCAATATCATCATAATCATATTACTCTATGACCAAACATTATGTATCATCTCCAAAAACGGTATCAATATCACATGTACCTATAAGATATTGGAATATCCTCTTCACAACTTGTCAATATCATCAAAATCATAGTACCCTATAACCAAACATCGTGTATCCTCTTAAAAACAAGAGCAATGTCAAATGTACCTCTAAGGTGTCGGAATTTCCTCTTCATTGTAATAACCGAAAATTTTAAAATCCGTTTAAATCCGGATCCAACCGGACTCCGGTCCGCCAACTTTTATTCTCTTAAATAAAATAAAACGATATTTAATTTCTATCATTTTATGTGACCTTGATTCACATAAAATGATAGAAATTATGTAACCGGAAATAATTCCGTACTTTTTAAAAATAAAACCGAATAGCGGTTCCGTGCGAGTAACGATCTAATTATCAGCCATCTTAGTTAGATGAGCAGGCCCAACAGACCCGGCCCAATGACCTTCCAGCCGGCCCACCTCCTTAAACCTAATCCTAAATTTAATCTAATCCTAAACTTAACCTAATTTTCCACTAATCCACTGCTGCGTTTTCTCGACAACTCTCTCTCTACCGCACAAACCTTGCGCCAGAACTGGACTGAAGACGCCGACCAACGACGCCCCACCGCCTTCCTCCACGCCGGACCGTGCACGTCCACATAGGCCAGGGAAGGGAACCGACCCTCGCAAGACCACCACAGAAGATCGCCCTATCACCGTTGGAGTCGAGCATACCAGACCATTGTTGCCGCTACTGTAGAGATGACGACAAGGACGAACCTCTCTTGTATCATCGCCGGACTGCCACCTTGCTGCTCGAATTTCGCCAACCGGCCACTGCTGAACGAAGCCCTCCTCACGATCGGGCGGCACATCGTCGATATATTCTTCTCGAGTCCTGTAGTCTTCAAGTGCCAGCAAGGAAGGTAACGTACTTCATGTCCTCTTCGTCTTTTCCTTTCCGCAGCCTCGATCGGGAGACGTTCCTCACCTCCCTTGGACTGGTACTACGCAGGCTTTGCTTCGATCGACTTCGGCCTCAGTTTCTTCCCTTGCAAATGCGTGACGAGAGTACTGGACGGGTGAGTTGCTCCTCCTGTTGTGCAGTGTACGTACTTATGTATATGTAGAAGGATAAGGTATATATAAATGTATATATAGATGTATAAAAGTGGAATAGAAAGAATGTAGTGGGTTGGTTTCATGAAGAAGGTCGAGGCTTAGTTGGAAGTTTAGGAGAGGGAGGTGTGCGGTTTTGTGATGTTGGGTGGTTGTGGTCCGTATTAGCAGTAAAGGTGGGAGTAGGGTCGATTGTGTTTTAGTTGCTGAGTGTGGTTTAGTATGGGTACATGGCTCTTTATATATATATATATATATATATAAAATATTTGTATATGTATACATATAGATTATATTTGTGGTATATATATATATATATATATATATATATATATATATTATATTATATATATATATATAACCAGAACCCGAAATCCAAATCCAAACAAATATATATATATACGAGTAGTTTGAGAGTAGTAGTGGGTTTCTTAGTTGCATGCGTTTAGGTTTGACTAAGCATAGTTACAGCCTTCAACCCGATCGGTATAGTTGTTAGGTATGTTTGATATCGTGTTTTACATATTAGAAAGCCCCATGATTAGTATATTAGCGTAAGTTACGCTAGTATACGTTCTTTCTCCTTTACTAGAAATAATATTGAGGAAGTTTATAAGCTCTTGGGATCGTTCCGACTAGGCTTTGTACGTTAAGGTCCTCTAAGGTTTTCTTTTGAAGTTATAGAAGCGTCTTGGGTCTTTGACTAGGTGTGTTCTTTTCTAAGAGGATGGATATGAGTTTGAGATTGATCCAAGTTTTTCTGTTATAACCAGGTTTTGAGTTGTTCTTGCGGAATCAAGTAGTAGCTTGTTTCAAGTTTTGGATTGGACTCAGGTAAGTCCTTGCGACTTACTTAGCTAGTTTCTGGATATTAGTTGGGTGATAATGGTAGTGTGTGTGCAATGCGTGTTATAAATATAACTTGTTAGGACGACCGTTGTTATTATGTTTTAAGGCTCAAGTGTATGTATAACGGGCTGTGACATCACTGTCCAACTCTGACAGGAGACTAGGAGGTTCTCTATACCCAGACCATGCAGGTACAAGGTGAGATGCATCGGATCCATTCCTGATGGTTACACGGGGGCGGAGGCCAGGTTTGGGAATCCCTCGTGTCACGAACTAAGTATCATTAGTAAGAGTGAATGACTTAAATGAAGATAATAAATGGATTGTTTGAAAGAATGATGAGTGTTTACTTTTTCTATGTGTGTGTGTGTGCTATTATTATTTTTCTAATGTTTAGATAACTAGCTAATGGTTGTTTTGTTATATTTTTTAGATTTACCGCAGGTTAGAGCAGCAGGTGAGTGATCCGGAAGTAGTGGTCATCTGGGTCTCCGTACTCCTTAGAGTAGGGGTTGGGTTGTTGCTTTGTCGTTCTTTCCTTTTGTTAAGACAATTAGTCTTTTCCCTTTATTTAAGTACTATAGGTTGTTAGACCTTGTTGCATTCATCTCTTGAAAATACTACTTTATGAATTTCGGTTTTTCTTATTTGTGTCTTGTTGCAAGATACTAGTCATATTGTTGTCAAACTAAGGTCGGGACCCACTGTGAGGTCCTAACCAGTAATGTTCCGAGTTTTGAGAATTCGGGGTGTTACATTCATAACTTGTTAGTGTTTCTTCCCTAATTGTCTCATGCACTTGTTAGTACCAAGGTGTGCCATATCTAGTTTTGTGAAGACTATGTCATACATCAAACTCCTTGTTGTTTTAACATAAGGAACTCATGACATATACTCCTCACTTGATTGAGGCGAGAGAGATGGATATTGGCAACACTTATTAATAGGTTTGGTTGAGACCTTTCAAACTTTGACAACACATTTTGGTGTAGCTTTTATATGATTACAAAAGCTACTTTTGACCCCCTATTTATGATAATCTATATTAATTTTTTCAAGTTTCTCTCAAGCTTTTTATCTCAAATTCAATACTTAGAAGACCCTTAACTTTTTAAAATAATGCTTGCTACTTGTAGCTATTAACATATCATCTACATGGTGAAAATTATGAAATCTTGCAAGATGTTAATTTGGTCCGGTTTCTTAGGAACCGTTGGAACCGAATCGGAATTTAGCGGTTCGGTGCGGTTCCTAAATTAATTTTTGTAGATTTATTTAGAACCGGACCGTTTACATATGGTTTGGTCCGGTCCGGTCCGGTTCGATTTTTTTTTAAAAAAATTCAAACCGTTTGGAACCGTTTATAATCAAAAAAAAAATCAAAGATGAAGATGAGCCGTAACTCCATAAGGCCCGTGTAACATCTCGCATTCTAGCTGCCCCTCTGTAAGGTTACCGTTTCACTTTCTCTTCTCAATGTTCCCGCCTCTCGCTGCCGCTCACCGTCCCTCGCTGCCGTTCACCGACCCTCGCCGCCGTCACTCCCGTCCTTCGCCGCTAGAAGAGGCGTTATTTCTCTATTTCTCACATCTCACTGCTCACCGCCCCTCGCCCATCCTTACGTCGCCGCCCCTCGCTCCGTCTGTCGCCTCCCTTGATCCGTCCGTCGCCGCCAGTCCTATTTGGTAAGAGTCGATCTTTCTTCTTACCAACAAACTGAAGAGACTCTTCTATTCGGGCGTTCTTCACTTCTTTTGTTTTGCTCTTCACTTCAGCACTTTTTCTATTCAACATCCACTAACTTCATCTTCTTCTTCTATTTAAATCTTCAGTTTGTTGATTCTTCTCTTTGTTGATTCATTTGTTTGCTCACTTTGTTGGTAAGAGGCATTTTTCTATTTTTTTTATCGTTGGCTTTGTTGCTATTGCAGTCTGCAGATATGGAGCTTAATGGTTGTATACTTGTATGTTGTTTTCTAGTATGCTAGTGTTCTACTGCATATTGATTTGCTGTTGTGTTCTGCAACATATTGTTGTATTTTGGCCATATTGTGTTGATTGTGTTCCAGTTCTACTACATAGTACCGTATACTGATTTGTTGTTGTGTTCTGCAACATACTGTTGTATTTTGGTCATATTTTGGTCATGTTGTGTTCTGCAGATATAGCCTGAATCTCTGATATGTTCGTTCTTTGTATAGTCATGGTAGACTTACTCTTCACTAATGTATTTTGGTCATGCCTTAAATAAAATTTTGATTTGTATTTTACAGGTGCATAATGTCTGAATTATCTAGGAGTATATCTCGTTCTCAATCTCATGATTCTTAAAGCGATCAAGAGTGTAGGGAGATTGTGTCTCTATCATCTCAACAACAACTAGAACTCAAGAAAGCTAGGAGTGAAAAGAAACATGTGGGAACTGTTGAGTCTGTTTTGAAACCTATTGAAACGGTAAAGAAAAGAAGAAAAGGAGCGCAAATGGATGAAATATACTCTCATTTCGTGACTAAGAGTCATCCTTTGAGGGATGTGGTCGATGGTATTGAGAAAGTAGTTGGATCTTACCAAAGACTTCACTGTAAGTATTGCGATACTTTATTTGTTAAAAGTGCATCTACTCATGGAACTTCTACACTTAGGAAACATATTGAGACTATATGCATACTTTATTCGGGTAGAGTTAAGGTGCCATCTGGGCAACAAATGTTTAGTGGAGTGATGAATGGTCAAGGCACACCAATGAATGTTAATTGGACACAAGATAATTGTGTTACTGCTGCAACTCATATGATTGTTGATGATGAACTTCCATTTAGCTACATTGAAGCTCTTGGATTTAGTTATTTTTGCTCACATGTTGTACCTTTGTTTAAAGTTCTATGTAGACAAACCATAATCAAAAGATTCTTAAAGATGTATGATTCTAAAAAGAAGGAATTGAAGTCTCGTAGTGTTTGTTTGACCACGGACACTTGGACTTCTTATCAAAACATAAACTATATGGTTGTCACTACACATTTCATTGATAGAGGATGGAACATGCATAAAAGAGTGCTTGCTTTTTGTGTGATTCCAAATCATGAAGGTGTTACAATAGGTCATATTTTGAAATCTTGTCTGCTAGATTGGTCAATTGATAATGTTTTTTTGCATATTTGTTGACAATGCATCAGCTAATAAAATTACCATTTACTATGTGAGAGATAAGTTGTGCAGTTGGGAAACTAAACTAATTCTTGGAGGTAAGTTTATGCATGTGAGATGCTTAGCTCACATCATAAACATTATTGTGAGATCTAGCTTGAAGACCTTGGAGAAGTTTGTTGTAGTAATAAGAAATGTTGTGAGGTATGTAAGGGGTTCTAGTGCGAGAAATGATGAGTTCAGAAAGTGCGTGGAGAAGGAGAAAATTGATTGTAAGAAGGTTTGTGTCTTGGATGTTCCAACAAGGTGGAATTTCACCGTTCTGATGTTGGATGGAGCTTTGGGATACATAAAAGCTTTTGACAGATTGTATTATGATGATTTGAGGTTTATAAGATATTTTGATGAGGATGAACATGATGATGAGGATGAGATACTTCTATCCAGTGAGAGTGTTGTGTCTACTTCTAGGAGAGTGAAGAGAGTTGAACTGCCCACACATGAAGATTGGGGCAATGCAGCGGTATTTGTTAAGTTCTTAAAAGTGTTTTATGAAGCAACTGTGCATATTAGTGCATATCTTAAGCCAACATCTCACAAGGCCTTCCAAGATATTGTTACCGTTGAAAATGAGGATCTTTGTGAAATTGGCTTAGGGCCTGATTCGAGTGAAGCAGACAAGGTTTTATATGGGATGACCACTCAAAATGAAGGCAAAGTGTTCGCCCCTAAAGGTGTGTGCAAATAAGCTTTAAATTTATAAAACTAGAATTAAGCAGCGAACCCGCAGTGTACGGATCGACGTAGTTAAGCAAGAATTCCAGAGTATCGAACACAGGGATTTGGGTGAGAACAAATTCAATTGCAGATTATCAAGCGAGTAATATGAGAGTTTTGCAAATATTGGGAAAACAACAATCCTAAAGATCCAAGTATCCAGCTGTGGCAATCGATTCAAGATATACTAATGATATAAAGACAGAGTTGAGATATGCAAAGGTATGCTAATGTAAGGTAATCGTACGGTGAAGTTCCAAAAACCTTATATGACTCACCTACAAGACACTCTCCATACAGGTTGATGAGGCTCAATATAAAAAGGTTCTAAAGGCAAGAGTTAATGTCAAATACCCAAACTTGTAATCCAAGGATCAAGACTAACTTAACCGATTACGGTTATGACACTCACAATCGAGGTAGAGGTTGTTGAGGCTTCACTACCACCTAGAAAAGACAAGTCTAAACTAAGTTAAAGCAAATCTTTAACTTTGGATTAAAGTAAAAGCAGGTTCGTAAACTTAAGGGAAATTACGGTTGGATCTTGAGATTCCACGGTCGTGGAACTCAAGAACAGCCCGTAATTTAGGGTTCATCAACGATTCTCTCTAACTCTCAGGGTCTAATCTGTTTACGATCGATCTATCATCATCTAAGCCACAACTATCAACCCTTCACCTTAGAATTGTTAAGGGTTTCTAGCCAATAACAGTCATGTTGATATCAATTTAAGGATTAAAAGATAGAAAGATGAAAACTTCCGAAAACTTTCAATAAACTTCAAACCAATCTCAGAGTCACAACCAAGAACAAATATTGTCAATGGATTCAGAATAAAGCAAACAATCACAATCTTAGGAAAGAAGGGAAAACGGGATGTCAATCCGTTTTCCAAGTCAAACCTAAACAAGAAGAGAGATCTTCTTGCAACAATCTTCCAAAAGCTTCGATCTTCCGCTAATCCGGAGATCTCAACAGTAATCTCCACAAAAAGTGCGAGATTAGGGCAATTCCCAAACGCGAACTTCGATCTCCAACGAGATGTCAATGCTTCCAAGCAAGGGCTAAACGAGGTATAGGCGTCGATAAGCGGTTTGCGGAAATCGCCAAAACTCTCCTTAAGCGAAGATGACGGAATCTTGCTTCGTCCGTCTTTTTATAGGGCAAGATAAAATATCGGCCCGGCCCAATCTTCAAAAGATCGTGGCTTCAAAATATGGCGAAAAAGATCGCCAAGATCACGGTCGTGGAAGTTTCCACGACCGTAATTTAGAGCGTGGATTGTGTCACGGTTTGGACCATATGTTCCACGACCGTAATAGTTACTGGAATGCATCACGCCTCTCTTTGCATACTTCCACGGCCGTGGAACTAAACGTGGTTCGTAGTACGGCCGTATTTTAGAGCGTGGTTTAGGGCAAGAACGTGATTCTTCCCTAGCCTCGTGCATTCCTCAAGTTGAACTCCAATTTACTCCTAATAATGCTCTCAATCCATGGACATATTCAATCAACTCTTCTTTGCTCGATTCCGTTCGGAAATGACTCTCAATCACCTATATTTCAACATAAAGCTAGTGTAGACATCCATATCGACAATATAGGTAATACTAGCTCACATATGCAACGATGCTCAATCAAAGACTATCAATATGAATCAAATACGTTTAGAAAACGTGCCTAAAATATCACAATATTTCATGCTAACAAATAACCCCATACTTAACACTTGCTTGTCCCTAAGCAAGGTCTTTCAAAAAGCTTTAAACAAGAGTTAGGATGAAATATGTGTACCTTCTTTTGGATGAATGTGCCTCCTAAAGAATAGATCATTCTCAAACCTTGCTTCAATTGTTTATCAAACTTTCACACACTCAATCAAAGAGTAAAAAGCAAAGAAAATTCATGAACCAATTTAACTTCTAAACAAGCATCATAACCTTCAAACATTATCAAAATCAATCTTAAGAAATTTCAATTTAGATCACCAAGTCATATAACATTCTTTTGATCTTAAGGACTTCCAAAGAAAAGGTCTAGAATATGGAAGGGAAGGGAAAACTTTAAGGGAAAGTGGTGCATGAATCCGGGAAAGTGGACAACTACCTTCTTCTTCTTATGCGGTTCCCGCAACACTTCAACTTAGAGCTTCGCTCTCTTCTTTTCATTTTTCGACTTTACTTTTGGAGTTATGGACAGAGGTGCACAAAAACCGAAGCCTAGGAGATTGGCGTTTCTCAATTTTTATGAGATGCCTCAAACCCTTAGCGCACATACCGTAATCCGCTAGGAATATCGCTCAATCCGACTTTGGCAAGACACAAACACCCGGCTATGTGAATGGTGCCGAGTTACTCATCATCATGATTGACTTCCCCAACCCTACAACTTCTTTCTATTCTTTTGATTGCAAAAATTTGCTCTCATGGCCCTCCCACATCAAACATGCCTTTTTCATTCACTTCTCCAAATTCCCGGATAGGTAAGGGAGGCTAATATTTCAATAAGGAGCTAAAATGGTCAAAAGAAAGAAGAAAGAAAAATCGAATTGCCTTAATCATTTCAACAAGAAGTATAAGAACTTATAGTGTGATTTCAACTTCAATTTCTCAACATGATTTAGGTAACATTTATCACATTATAAAACTTGCAAAAGAGGTAAAATTCATTCATTCAAATTCTTTTCAATTCACAATTCTTTTAAGCATGCAATTGTCATCAAACTCAATTCACAAGTAGTGATTATCATAGAAATCATCTCAATTCATTAGAAGCACAAAATTTTTCAAAATTTTTCAATTTTTATGGTTTTTCAAGTTCTTTTTCATGCAATGCGATAATGAAACGTGAAACACATAATGAACATGCAATAATAGTCTCGAATGAAAGCAAGCATAGTAAGTAGAGTTATTACAAACTTTTAGTACATCCCACCACATACTTAGGACGAACATTGTCCCTAATGTTCAAAAGAAAGAAAGAAAAGAAAGAAAAGAAAAAAGAAACTCACAAAGTGGTGGCGGGAATGTCTAAAACGAACGATCATGCATCAAATCACTGCGGTGCCGGCGGCGGCGGGAATGGAGAGAAGCTCGGATCATAGAACCGCCCAAACTGCTGGCGGTAGACGTCCCTCATCATGTGGTCAAGGTCGTCTAAACGTCCGTCTCTAGCATCTGCCCGGATCTCCAGCGCTCCTACTCTCTCTGAAAGTCCGGTAGCCCAATCCGGCATCTGCTCGTACCATCCCGGGGCCTGACTGTACCATGCTGGGGCGTCGGATGGTGCTGGTGCTGGTGGAGGTGCTGCTGGCTGCTCGGTGGACCAAAGAGGGGGAACGCCATACCATGTGGGAGGTGTGGTCATCCACGTGGGCCTCTCACTCACGCTAGCGCGGCGAGATGACGAGCCTGAGGCTCTAGTTGGACGTGGAGAGCGTCTAGGTACATCTGGGGCCGCCTCCGGCTGGTCCGGAAACGTGCCAAACTCCTGCTCGGCTCCTCCTCCACTCTCAAACTGATCTCCCATATCCTCCTCCTCGACAACCGGTGGTGGGACATAAGGGGGAGCTACTATCTTGTTCGCATGCATCGCAGCAAACGTCTCCTTCCAATTATGGCGTCCCGCCATAATGGAGTACTTTGGCAGCCACTCTATACCCCTGCCTGTCCTACTCTCCCAAGGCATGCCCGCATAAGGCGGACCTCTATGTGTGGGGAAGATGAGACCCCTAACCATGAAAGCATGTAGCTCTAAAGGAACGGCCGGTATGCGGGTGCAAGTAGAAAAATCAACACCAAAGCTCCTAGCAATGTGGGTGACTATCCCACCATATCCGATGTTTCCCTTCTTCTTGTTCTTGAGCTTGCTCATCGTAGCAGCCAAGAGAGTAGCACAATCTGCACGGCGTCCATAAAGCATGCAGTAAAGCAAGAATAGCTCATCCGTCTTGATCTTTTGGGGCGTCTCCGTCCTAGGAAAGAGACACTCTGAAAGAACACGGTGAGCTATCTTCAAGGCTAGATGGTACATCAATCTAGCCTTGGTATCAGCGGGTTGCCAACGGTCCTCGTCGGCGTATATCATCGCAACCTCCTTCCAAAAGTCCTTGGGGTAAACACCACTCGGAAATCGACCATTAAAGGTCTCATGGAACCCAAAAATGGTCCCAAACTCACGGATACTCAACTGATAATCTCTCTCCATAAGGCGGAAAGAGACGGTCCTATCGACGTGGCTGTGCTCAAAGGACGTCACAACCTCCCGTGTAATCTCCTCATATGCGTCATCGGATAGCCGAGAAGACAACTAATCCGGCTCTATCCAAGAGCCAAGTAAGGTCATCAACAATGTTGAGAGGAACTAGATCCTCCAACAACAAGTATCTAGGGCCAATCACTGGCCTCTCCTTGATCCTATCAAGTGTATCAAGATGGTCATCGTGTATGGTCGGGACTCTAGGGTGAGGGGGTGAAGATGGAGGTGAAGGTGAGGATGGAGGTGAAGGTGAAGAGGGTGGTGGTGCCCTAGAGGATGAGGAGGAGGAGGGATTACCCTTCCTCTTCTTATTCTGCTCATTCTTCTTCTCTTTTATTCTTCCTGAAACTCTTCTCACAAAATCCATTCTTCTCAAAATTACGGTCTGTTCTTCAGCAAACCACGGCCGTAATTTACCCTGAGACCGTGATTTGTCTGAGAAAATTACAAATCTCAGCAAATCAGCAACCAATCTCCACAACAGGCAGTCCTAGTCTAATTTCCTCCAATCTCAATCAGTTCTTCCTAAAATTCTCTAACAAAAACAATCAAATCAGCAAGAATCAAGAAGGGAAAAGAAAACCTCTTTTTCGGATTGAAAAATCCGAAATGCGCATTTGTTGGTGAATTTCCGTTCGATTCGTCGCTTGGGTCTTGTTTGTGATTGAATTTGCTGCAGTTTGGGAAGAAGAATCGTTGAAAACGATTAGGAAACGAAGATTTGAGAGGGGGTCGTGGGGTTTCGGCACTTAGGTCGTGGAAAGAGGGATTTTTGGGATGAATTTGTGAAGAATGTGGCTTATATAGTTGCAGGAAAAATTTTGAAAATCACGGTCTGTCGGGGTGTTCCACGGCCGTGGAAGTGTACGGAACCGTGATTTTGGTGATTTTTCAAAGGCTTTTGGAAATTACGGCCACTGTAGCTATGACGACCCTAATTTAGACCGTGGAACCTTCTGTAAAGCTCCAAAGTCCAAATTTCGTCACTTTTCTTCAACATCATCCTCCTCTTTTCCTTTTCCATTGTTCCTACATCCAAAAACACGAACATACCGGAAGAAATCGAGGCAAAAACAAAGCAAAAACGTCTATACTAAGCTAATCTATGAATCGAAAATAAAAACAAAAATTCAATACCTTGGGTTGCCTCCCAAGAAGCGCTTTGTTTAAGGTCCGTAGCTAGACCAGTCTCGCACTTATTCGAGTGCGGTAGGCGCAAACTCTTCAGCTTGGAGTTCCGGCGTATACTTCTTGAGTCGTTGGCCGTTCACCTTAAAACTTCCGCTCGCTTCATCCCATACTTCAACTGCACCATGGGGGAAAATACGCTTAATTAGAAAAGGTCCGGTCCAACGGGATTTAAGCTTACCTGGAAAGAGGCGAAGTCTTGAATTGAAGAGGAGAACTTGGTCTCCTTCTTTGAAGTCCTTTGGAATGATATGCTTATCATGCCAACGCTTTGCTCTTTCCTTGTAGATCTTAGCGTTTTCATAAGCATTCAAGCGGAGTTCATCCAGCTCATTGATGTCGAGGAGACGCTTCTCTCCCGCTTCCTTCATGCCGAAATTCAGCCACTTGATAGCCCAAAACGCTTTGTGCTCCAACTCTACCGGCAAGTGACAAGACTTCCCATACACAAGGTTGTATGGTGTGGTTCCTATGGGAGTCTTGTATGCAGTCCGGTATGCCCACAATGCATCGTCAAGCTTCAAAGACCAATCCTTCCTCGTCCTTGAAACCGTCTTCTCTAGAATTCCTTTGATCTCCCTATTTGAGATCTCAACTTGTCCACTTGTTTGTGGATGGTAAGGGGTAGCGATCTTGTGAGTAACCCCATACTTAGCTAGAAGAGCTTCAAAGCGACGGGCTATGAAGTGAGAACCTCCATCACTAATGATCGTCCTTGGCGTCCCACATCGCGGGAAAATGGTCTTGTTGAAGAACTTAACCACCACCATGGCATCATTGGTGGGAGAGGCAATTGCTTCCACCCATCTAGAAACGTAGTCTACCGCCAATAGTATGTATTGGTTTCCACAAGAAGATGGGAATGGTCCCATGAAATCGACTCCCCAGACGTCGAAAATCTCCACCTCTTGGATGTTGTTGAGGGGCATCTCATTCCTCCTAGAGATATTGCCTGTTCTTTGACAAGCATCGCAGCAAGAAACAAAGGATTGCACATCTCTAAACAAAGTAGGCCAAAAGAATCCAGATTGCAATACCTTTGCGCTAGTCTTGTTCGAACTAGCGTGTCCTCCACAAGATAGTAAATGACAATGACGGATGACACTTTGCATCTCATCTTCCGGCACACATCGCCGAATGATGCCATCCGGACCTCTCTTAAAGAGGAGAGGCTCGTTCCAATAGTATTCCCGGACGTCCTTAAAGAACTTCTTCCTTTGTGCGTAGGATAGTCCGGGCGGTATCTCCTGACAAACCAAATAGTTAACAAAATCAGCAAACCATGGTTCATTACCTTTAGAGATCACGTTGATGCACTCCTCTATGATGTGTAGGTGTTCGTCCGGAAAGGAGTCATCAATGGGTAGATGGTCGTCCTCTAGATGTGTTAGGCGACTCAAATGATCCGCAACAGAATTTTCTGAACCTTTCTTGTCGCGGATCTCAAGATCGAATTCTTGTAGGAGAAGAATCCATCTAATTAGCCTTGGTTTCGCGTCTTTCTTCGCAAGGAGGTACCGGATCGCAGCATGATCCGTGTAGACAATCACCTTTGCACCTACAAGATAAGAGCGAAACTTGTCAATAGCATAAACAATGGCTAAAAACTCTTTCTCGGTAGTGGCGTAGTTGAGCTGCGCTTCATCTAGCGTCTTGCTAGCATAGTATATGGCATGGGTTCGCCCTTCCTTTCGTTGTCCAAGAACAACTCCAATAGCTACGTCACTAGCATCGCACATAATCTCAAAGGGTAGAGTCCAATCCGGAGGTTGGATAATAGGTGCTGAGATTAGAGCTTGCCGAATGGTGTTGAACGCATCTAAACATTCCTGCGAAAACTCAAAAACCGCATCCTTCATCAATAGATTAGTGAGAGGTTTTGATATCTTAGAAAAGTCCTTGATGAAACGTCTATAAAACCCAGCATGTCCTAGGAAACTTCTTATCCCTTTCACCGAAATTGGGGGAGGAAGTTTCTCTATGGTCTCTATCTTAGCTTTGTCTACTACTATCCCTCTACTAGAGACTAAGTGGCCTAATACGATTCCTTCCTTAACCATGAATTGACACTTCTCCCAATTAAGAACTAGGTTAGTGTCTTCACACCTTTGTAAAACAAGAGAAAGGTTAGAAAGGCAATCGTTAAAAGAGGAACCGTATACGGAGAAGTCGTCCATGAAGACTTCCATGATTTCCTCTACGTATTCGGAGAAGATGGCCATCATGCACCGTTGGAAGGTGGCTGGGGCGTTGCAAAGCCCGAATGGCATTCTCCTATAAGCAAACGTACCCCACGGGCACGTGAATGTGGTCTTCTCCTGATCGTCCGGATGTATCGGAATCTGAAAGAAACCACTATAGCCGTCAAGGTAGCAAAAATGTGAATGCTGCGCTAACCTTTCAAGCATTTGATCAATGAATGGTAATGGGAAATGATCCTTCCGCGTTGCGTTGTTGAGCTTGCGGTAGTCTATGCACATCCACCATCCAGTCACGGTTCGGGTAGGAATGAGTTCGTTGTTCTTGTTGGTGATGACCGTCATTCCTCCCTTCTTTGGAACTACTTGAACTGGACTCACCCACTTACTATCGGAGATAGGATAGATGGTACCTGCATCAAGAAGTTTAAGAATTTCCTTCTTGACAACCTCCTTCATGGTCGGATTCAACCGCATTTGAGGTTGTCTCGAAGTTCTAAAGTCTTCCTCCATTAGTATCTTATGCATGCATAGGGAGGGTTTAATTCCTACTAAGTCCTCAATGGTATAGCCTATAGCTTTCCTATGTTTCTTAAGGACAATCATGAGCTGTTCATGTTCATCTATGCTTAGATCGGAACTAACAATAACCGGAAAGGTAGAATTAGATCCTAGAAAAGCGTACCTTAGATGAGTAGGAAGTGGTTTGAGTTCCATTTCTTTCGGAGCTTCCAACGATCCTTGAGAAGCATCCGGCATCTCCTTAGAAGTTTCTAAGGGTGTTGAGTGTGTTGGAGAAGAATCAGAAGAAGTTGAAGAAATGTCTAGATCACTCTCTTCCACGGCCAAAATTACGGGTGGATCTTGTCCTCCACGGCCGTGTAATCCCTTGGAATGAGGCACGATTTTGGTTGTGGAATCCACGGTCGTGGAATACAGGGTATGACCGTGGATTCTGACATTCTCAGCCTCATCGTGGAGTTTCTCAAACTCCTCTTCATGCATCTCTTCTTGTGTTTCTAAGGCTTCAATTGCCTCATTGCACTCTTCATCTTCCCCTACATTGGTTAGACTCATAGTGATAACTTTTTGTAAAGGATCGTTGAAGAGAATCGCACTTACCTCCTCTCTTGACAAACCTTCTTCATCTTGGATATCGTAAATATCCTCATCAAAGATTGGCTCCTTCACTAGAGTGGAAAGAATGAACTCTACTTTCTCTTCTCCTATATCAAAAGCGAGTCTCCCATTCTTGCAATCGACTATGCAGCCGGAAGTTGCAAGAAACGGTCTTCCGAGTATGATCGGGACCGGACTATCTGCAGGAATGTCAAGCACGACAAAATCGATGGGGACAAAGAATTTACCTAGCTTGACCGGGACGTCTTCTACAATACCGACGGGGCGAGTGATGGATCGATCCGCCATGTATAACGTCATCTTCACCGGTTTAGGGTCGCCTAAACCGATCTTCCTACACAATGCAAGTGGTATGATGCTCACACTTGCTCCTAAGTCACATAAAGCGTCATATGTGACATCTCCCACTCCAATGGGAATGCAAAATGACCCCGGATCCTTCAGCTTTGGGGGCATTTTCTCCTTCATGGTCTTGATGAGATCCGAAGAATCCGAACTCATCTTGACCTCACCGAAGTCTTCTAGCTTCCTCTTGTTAGAGAGGAGCTCCTTCAAGAACTTGCCATAAGCCGGCATACCTACAATAGCATCAATAAATGGTATGTTAATATGCAGCTTACTCATGAGTTCTAGGAACATAGATATCTTCCTTCTCCTTCCCCTTCTCCTTGTCCTTGTCCTTCTCTACGGGGACTTCAACGAACGTAAGCTGCGGATCGGTAGTTGTCACTCCACTCCTAGTCGTAATCGCCATCACCCTTCCCTTAGGGTTGTCCTCCGTCTTTCTTGGAAGCTTCCCTTGATTTCTAGGGACTTCCTCCGCGTGGTTGAACATTTGGTTTTCCAAAACTTTTTGAGCTTTGTCAACCTTAGAAACTTGATCATCAACCTTGATGAGGCGGTTCTCCAACCCTTGAAGCTTTCCCAAAATCGTCTCCAATATGGGATCGGGCTTCTCCTTCCCCGAAGTGTTTCCTCCATTAGATGATTGCCCCTGGCTTTCAAAGGAGTAGAGGAAGAGGAAGGTGGAGTTAGTGAATTTGAGTTGGAAGGATAAGAGTTACCGGAATTTTGTTGATTGGAGCGCCAATTGTTGTTGTTTAAACCCCTATTGTTGTTCCAATCGTTGTTCCGGTTGTTGTTGTTTCCATTCCAATTGTTATTCCGGTTGTTGTTCCGGTTATTGTTGTTGCCGCCATTGTTGTTGCCCAAATAACCAACATCCTTCCCTTGTTGCTTTGGGAAGTTGGTCTTGATAGCCTCCTTCAACTCTTTGATCTCATTGTTGAGGGAGAAAATCTGATTTTGAGCTTCGTGTGTGAGCTTTGCTCCTTGCTCCACACGATTTCCCTCCACTTTCCGGTGGGAATACTTCTCTATGACTCTTGCTTGCTTCTCAATGAAGTCCCAAGCGTCATCTTCTCTCATGTCCATGAACGTTCCATATGAGAGGGATTGGAGGTTGAATTGCGTTCCCGCATCCAGCCCCTTGTAGTAAATCTCCAGCAAGGCAAGTTTGGATATGCCATGATGAGGGCAATCCAAGAGCAAATCCTGAAACCTTTCCCAAGATTGAAACAAACTTTCGTTAGGTCTCATGGAAAAAGCATTAATCTTACCTCTAAGTTCCGCCGTTTTGGATGGCGGAAAGAATTTGGTGAGGAACTCCGCAGAAAGGTCTTCCCACGTGTCTAGTTTCCCACTAGGAAGAGCTTGGTACCAAGATAACGCTTTCCCCTTCAAGGAGAAGAAGAAAGGCTTGAGCTTATAGCTGTTGGTAGTAGCGCTCTTTGGTCTCATTGTCTCCATCATACACTCAAAGTTTTGCAAGTGTTGGTGTGGAGATTCAGCGCTTGTCCCGCCAAATTGGTTTTGGCGAACAAGAGTAATGACTTGAGGGTTGAAGCTAAACCCTTGCACATCTTCAGCATCGAAATTCACGCCCAAGCGGCGTGGTTGTTGTGTTGGATCCATCCGCTGGCCAAGAGTTCTTGGCTCATTATCTACACGTTCGATCCTCACATTCCTAGGCGGAATGCGGCGATTAGCAGCTCCTTGTGGATGGAAAGGATTTACATTGATCGTGGGATCAATCTCCTCTAGCGGTGGCATGGAAGAATCACTATCATCAGCGGATGAGTGACTTTTTCTTCTAGACCTTGATGCTTTCCTTGAGGATTTCTTGCTTCCCTTATTCTTAAGGTCGCTCATCTCTACCCTCATCTGAAAGATCATGTCCTGTAGATTGTTAACTTGAGATTGATGACGATCCATCTCATCTTGGCGGAGGGTCTCATTCCATTGGAGTTGAGCTTCCTTCTTTGCCAATTCCGCTTGAAGATCACGTTCGTGTCCTTCAGCCATCTTCTTTTCCTTGCGCTTTTGCCTTAAAGTTTTCTCTAGCTCTTGATCAAGAGGCAAGAGATCTTTGGTGTTCCTAGACCTGCGCATGCACTCAAAGTAATATCAAATAACGAGAGCAAGCTCCCAAGCTTGACAACCGGCTACCGAATTCGGTAAAAACCAAATCCCCGGCAACGGCGCCAAAAACTTGTTCGCCCCTAAAGGTGTGTGCAAATAAGCTTTAAATTTATAAAACTAGAATTAAGCAGCGAACCCGCAGTGTACGGATCGACGTAGTTAAGCAAGAATTCCAGAGTATCGAACACAGGGATTTGGGTGAGAACAAATTCAATTGCAGATTATCAAGCGAGTAATATGAGAGTTTTGCAAATATTGGGAAAACAACAATCCTAAAGATCCAAGTATCCAGCTGTGGCAATCGATTCAAGATATACTAATGATATAAAGACAGAGTTGAGATATGCAAAGGTATGCTAATGTAAGGTAATCGTACGGTGAAGTTCCAAAAACCTTATATGACTCACCTACAAGACACTCTCCATACAGGTTGATGAGGCTCAATATAAAAAGGTTCTAAAGGCAAGAATTAATGTCAAATACCCAAACTTGTAATCCAAGGATCAAGACTAACTTAACCGATTACGGTTATGACACTCACAATCGAGGTAGAGGTTGTTGAGGCTTCACTACCACCTAGAAAAGACAAGTCTAAACTAAGTTAAAGCAAATCTTTAACTTTGGATTAAAGTAAAAGCAGGTTCGTAAACTTAAGGGAAATTACGGTTGGATCTTGAGATTCCACGGTCGTGGAACTCAAGAACAGCCCGTAATTTAGGGTTCGTCAACGATTCTCTCTAACTCTCAGGGTCTAATCTGTTTACGATCGATCTATCATCATCTAAGCCACAACTATCAACCCTTCACCTTAGAATTGTTAAGGGTTTCTAGCCAATAACAGTCATGTTGATATCAATTTAAGGATTAAAAGATAGAAAGATGAAAACTTCCGAAAACTTTCAATAAACTTCAAACCAATCTCAGAGTCACAACCAAGAACAAATATTGTCAATGGATTCAGAATAAAGCAAACAATCACAATCTTAGGAAAGAAGGGAAAACGGGATGTCAATCCGTTTTCCAAGTCAAACCTAAACAAGAAGAGAGATCTTCTTGCAACAATCTTCCAAAAGCTTCGATCTTCCGCTAATCCGGAGATCTCAACAGTAATCTCCACAAAAAGTGCGAGATTAGGGCAATTCCCAAACGCGAACTTCGATCTCCAACGAGATGTCAATGCTTCCAAGCAAGGGCTAAACGAGGTATAGGCGTCGATAAGCGGTTTGCGGAAATCGCCAAAACTCTCCTTAAGCGAAGATGACGGAATCTTGCTTCGTCCGTCTTTTTATAGGGCAAGATAAAATATCGGCCCGGCCCAATCTTCAAAAGATCGTGGCTTCAAAATATGGCGAAAAAGATCGCCAAGATCACGGTCGTGGAAGTTTCCACGACCGTAATTTAGAGCGTGGATTGTGTCACGGTTTGGACCATATGTTCCACGACCGTAATAGTTACTGGAATGCATCACGCCTCTCTTTGCATACTTCCACGGCCGTGGAACTAAACGTGGTTCGTAGTACGGCTGTATTTTAGAGCGTGGTTTAGGGCAAGAACGTGATTCTTCCCTAGCCTCGTGCATTCCTCAAGTTGAACTCCAATTTACTCCTAATAATGCCCTCAATCCATGGACATATTCAATCAACTCTTCTTTGCTCGATTCCGTTCGGAAATGACTCTCAATCACCTATATTTCAACATAAAGCTAGTGTAGACATCCATATCGACAATATAGGTAATACTAGCTCACATATGCAACGATGCTCAATCAAAGACTATCAATATGAATCAAATACGTTTAGAAAACGTGCCTAAAATATCACAATATTTCATGCTAACAAATAACCCCATACTTAACACTTGCTTGTCCCTAAGCAAGGTCTTTCAAAAAGCTTTAAACAAGAGTTAGGATGAAATATGTGTACCTTCTTTTGGATGAATGTGCCTCCTAAAGAATAGATCATTCTCAAACCTTGCTTCAATTGTTTATCAAACTTTCACACACTCAATCAAAGAGTAAAAAGCAAAGAAAATTCATGAACCAATTTAACTTCTAAACAAGCA